>CM075353.1:10000-10010000 GCA_037693485.1 Kitagawia praeruptora
TCAAGAATTTTCAAAGGATCAAGTCGAATTTGCTATTGAGCAGTTGTATGGAGGAGTGAGTGAGCAGGTGGAAGAGAGAGCATGTTTTCTTATCAATTCCAAATGAATAGTATTGCTTGTTGGAATGTTCGAGGTTTCAATCAACCTTTTAAAAGCAAAGAGGTTCGTAATTTAATTAGAGAGAATGAGATTGGGCTTTGTTGCATTTTGGAAACTCATGTATCAAAGAGAAAAATGAATTCAGTTTTTACTCGTTTATTTCGAGATTGGAAGTGGACTTCTAATTCAGACTTATGTCTCAAAGGTAGTCGAATTGTTATAGGGTGGGATGACTCTGTTTTTGAGTTGATGTCGATGTTTAGTACGGATCAGGTTATCCATTGTTTGGTCTCGGATAAAAGATCTAGTGTGCATTTCTTTTGTTCCTTTGTTTATGCGGCAAATGACCACATTCCAAGACGTAAATTGTGGCATTCTATTGAAGTTTTTAGTCAGCTAGTAGGAGAATCTCCCTGGATGATTTTGGGGGATTTTAATGCTACGCTTCATCTGGAAGAAACAGTGGGAGGGGTTATTGGGAGGTCCCCTGCTATGGAAGAATTCAGAGAGTGTATTTCTAAGGTCGAGATGATGGACTTACATTTTTCAGGGATGCGGTTCACTTGGTCTGGATCTCCTCAAGGGGTTGGAGTGGTTAAAAAGCTAGATCGAGCTCTTGTTAATGGGTCTTTCCAAACTAAATTCCCATCAGCAAAAGTTCGATTTCTAGCTCCGGGAACAAGCGACCATAGTCCTATTGTTGTTGAGATAAATCAGGGTGTGGTTATTCGAAGGAAATATGCTTTTAAGTTTCAGAATTTCCTAACTAATCGCACTAATTTTCTTAGCCTTATTCAGCAGTGTTGGAATAACCAGGTGGGAGGTGTGAGGATGTTCAGACTAGTCCAGAAGTTAAAAAGGCTGAAACCTGTCTTGCGTCATGAAGCTTGGGCTGCTGGGAACTTATGTAACAAGGTTAAAGAATTAAAAGATGATTTGGTTAGTGTGCAGATGGCAAGGGACTGTGACCCTCTAAATGAGACTGTCAAACGGGAGGAGGCAAGAATTTCGAGGGCGTATAGGGAAGCAGCTTTGGAGGAAGAACGTATGCTTAAACAAAAATCAAAGATACATTGGCTTAATGTTGGGGATCAGAATAATAAGTTTTTTCACAAAAGTATTCAGGTCAAGAGGAATAAGAACAGGATTTCTTCAATCTTAAATGGTCAAGGGGATCGTATTGAAGGGGAGTCCATGGTTAATCATTTTATATCCTTCTATAAAGATTTACTTGGGACCAAATCGGTGTGCACTAGTATAGAGGGATTGAGTGAGATGTTTGATAAGAAAGTTCCTGCTGATATGGGTGCAGAAATGCTTAAAGAGGTGACTACAGAAGAGATTAAAGAGGTGGTGTTTGCTATGGGGGATGATAAGGCATCTGGTCCGGATGGGTATTCCGCTAAGTTTTTCAAGTCTGCCTGGACAGTAGTTGGGGAGGATTTTTGTAAAGCAGTGCAAGAATTTTTCAGAAGTGGTAAGCTATTAAAGGAGGTTAATGCTACTCTTATAGCTCTAATTCCTAAAGTTGAAAGTCCTGAACGAGTGGGGGAATTTAGACCCATTGCTTTATGTAATGTGGTGTATAAATGTATTTCAAAAATTTTGGCAAATAGGATTAAGGGATCGTTGGACAGTATAATTGATGATAATCAGAATGCCTTCATTCCGGGTAGGAGAATTAGTGATAACATTCTCTTGACTCAGGAGCTGCTTAGAAATTATCATCGAGATAAAGGGGTTCCTAGGTGTGCTTTCAAGGTTGACATCAAAAAAGCCTATGATAGTGTCAATTGGGATTTTCTGTTTGAAGCTTTATATTTGTTCGGGTTTCCGGAGAGAATGATTGCCTGGATTAGAGAATGTGTTTCGACTCCGTCCTACTCTGTCATTGTGAATGGTGAGGCTGTTGGTTTTTTTAAAGGGGAAAAGGGTCTCAGGCAAGGAGATCCGCTTTCTCCTTATCTTTTTACTATTGTAATGCAGGTTTTATCCATTATTTTAAGGAAAAGAATTGAGGAAGATGGAGGTTTTAAGTTTCACAGGAAGTGTGATATTCAGAAAATAGCTCATCTCTGTTTTGCGGACGATTTATTTCTGTTTTCACATGGGGATCCCTGGTCAGTTCAGATTTTGAGGGATTCGTTGGATGAATTCGGTGAAGCTTCTGGTTTGTGGCCTAATGAGTCTAAAAGTAGCATGTTTTTCTGCAATGTTCCTCGGGATAGTAGAGTTATCATTAAGGGTATTATGAAGTTTGAAGTTGGTGTGCTCCCTGTGAAGTACTTGGGGGTGCCTTTGATTTCAACAAGACTATGGCACGCGGACTGTGTCTCTCTTATTGATCAGGTGAAAAGTAGAATTCAGAGTTGGCAAAATAGATGGCTTTCTTTTGCTGGTAGATTACAGTTGGCTGTGTCGGTCCTTTCTTCGATGCAGGTTTATTGGGCTTCGGTGTTTATTTTGCCGGTTTCAGTTTCGAAGGAAATTGAGAAAATGATCAGGAATTTTATATGGAGTGGGGTCGAGTTAGTTCATGGTAAGGCTAAGGTGGCTTGGAGAGATGTTTGTCGTCCAAAGCAAGAAGGGGGGCTGGGCATTAGGCCTCTTACTGCTTGGAATAAAGCCCTTATGGCGTTTCATATTTGGAGTGTTGTTTCAAATAGACAGTCTTTATGGGTTCGCTGGATTCACACATATAGACTTCGAGGAAGGAGTATTTGGCAAATTAAAATAGCTTGGGATGCCTCTGCTAGCTGGAAGAGAATTTTAAATTTGCGAGGGGAGTTCAGGAGGTTCTTTAAAATGGAAGTAGGGGATGGCAGGAGGATTTTTTTCTGGCATGATTCTTGGGCTACGGATAGATCTTTGTCTGATCGTTTCACTATGAGAGAGATAGTGTCCTTGGGTTTTTCTGAATTGGATAAGGTTGCAGATTTTGGGGTTGCTGGCTATGTGGAATGGCCTCATGGGGTACTTTTGAAGTGGCCAGAGTTGGGGGGTAAGGTTATTCGAATCCAGACTTCTCGATTGGATAGAGCAGTTTGGGTGTCAAGGGATGGGAATTTGGGTCCGTTCCAATCCAGTATTTCCTGGAATGATTTTCGTGAGGTTCACCCGGTTGTTGAATGGTATCATCTAGTCTGGTTTTCGAATCTTATACCTAAGCATTCGTTTATTCTGTGGTTAGCAATTAGGAGAAAGTTGTTGACTCAGGATAGAAGGCAACTATGGCAGGTGGGGGATGATTTTTTTGCCCTTTTTGCAGGGGTCAAAGAGACTCGGTCGATCATCTATTCTTTAATTGCAATTTTCCACGAGAAGTGCTCAGGTTTTTCTTCAGGAAAGGGGTCATTATTCCGGAGGAGATGACCTGGGACCAGATCATTTCTTATGCAGCAGCTAGATGGAAAGGTAAGGGTCTTGGTGCCATAGTTAATAAATTAGTGCTTGGGTCACTTATTTATTTTATTTGGCAAGAAAGAAATTTGAGATTATTTCAATCTCAACATAGATCTTTGGCCCAGGTTATTGGTTTAATTCATGAGGCTGTTCGATTTAAAATTATGAATTTTAAGGTTAAGCATAACAGTCGAGTTGATGGAATTATGAAGGCTTGGGATGTGCCTTTAGACTTGAATTCAAACCAAAATGGAGGGAGATTTTTGCTGTAGGTTTGCTGGTATTCAGTTTTGGTTTGTGTTCAATCAATTGTTGGTTTGTAGGGGTCCTGGTGGGGGGTTTTATGCAGTGTGTTTTCTGCATGTCTCTTATTGGTATAGTTGGCTTATTGTTTTAAGGTTGGGGTTTGTTCTGGGGAGAAGCATAGGGTCATTTGTTTGCAGCCCCAACACTCTATTAAATTTAATAGTCGTGTTTGTCATGTGCTTGAAGTCTGGAATGTTACTTCAGAATTACACTCTTGTTTGGGGTCGGGGTGAAGTGGGTGTCAAAGGTGTAGTGTTGCAGCTGGGTTCATTCTATGTGGCGCAGAGTTTCTTGCAGTGGAGGAATTGTAGAAGGGGTATGCTGCTGCAATGCTTTGGTCAGAGTTATAGATCCGGGAGAATTATTTTTTGCCTGGAGGTCTTTTGCTTGATTATTAATTATTGTTGGGTTAGAGAGAAAAGGTCCTTCTTTAAGCTTCATTTTTTCAAAGTTTGGAAAATTCCATGGGGGGTATTCGACCATGGGGTGTTTTTAAGAATGGGTGAGCTTGGAAATTTTTTGCAGGTGGGTACATGGAATGGTTTAGTGGGCACCAAGTTGTGTGAGTGGGGAGTTTTTTTTCAAAAGTAGGCATTTGGTTGGTATAATCTTCATGATTATTCTTGCCCCTCTTTTGTCATCAATAGCATGTGGATGGTGGGCCTCTGAAGATTCTTGTTTGTTTTTTATTGATCGTTTAGTCCAGCAAAGCTTAGGGAGCATTAATTTAAGTGTTTGTGGTTTTGTTTTCCTTCTTGGTGGCCCGCACATATTGTGGGTTACTAGTGTGTGTTTGTCTTTGTTTCTAGTTTCCTTATTTGATTTCCTTTGGAGTTTGTTCCATTGGAATGATTTTTCTTGGCCTTGAGTTTTTTTACTCTTGGTTTGTATATTTGTTTATTTTATATAAAATTCCACGAGGCTAAGCCTCATTTACCCCGAAAAAAAAAAAAAAAAAAACCCTAAACCCTAAACCCTAAACCCTAAACCCTAAACCCTAAACCCTAAACCCTAAACCCTAAACCCTAAACCCTAAACCCTAAACCCTAGAACCCTAAACCCTAGAACCCTAAACCCTAGACCCTAAACCCTAGACCCTAAAACCCTAAACCCTAAACCCTAAACCCTAAACCCTAAACCCTAAACCCTAAACCCTAAACCCTAAACCCTAAACCCTAAACCCTAAACCCTAAACCCTAAACCCTAAACCCTAAACCCTAAACCCTAAACCCTAAACCCTAAACCCTAAACCCTAAACCCTAAACCCTAAACCCTAAACCCCAAACCGGTTCAGATGCTTAGTTTTTCTCTCTTCTCTCTCCTCTTTAGTGGCGGCTTCAAAAATCCCATTACTTTGATCAATTTTTTTCTGGTTTTCTTTGTTTTTTGCATCTGAAATGCCCTCCTCTAATTCTTATAATCCTTATAGTCGTGTTCATAGAAATAATTCGAGAGTAATTGGAGAAAAAACCCAGATTTTGACCAAAGATGGGTTGAAAGCTATTGGGCCTTACGGTGCTTTTAAGAAAAAATCAAATCTGGGTAGAGGTGCGATGGAGTTTAATAAGCTCGAAGATTTGGTATCTGGAAGTCAGATGACATCTAGCAACAAAGATGAGTTTCAAAAGTCAGAGGCCCATCGAATTGATTCCATCAAATTCTCTACATCTCACTCTAAGGCGATTCAATCGGGTCTAGGGATAGGAGCTCTAGATCAAGAGGTGATTGTGGAGTCGGTAAAGGGAGATGAGGTGAGTGGGATTGATGAAAATAGGTCAGGGAGAAGAAATGATTCAGAAATGGTGGTCAATGGGAATGAGGATACCAATGGAGGTCGAGATGCAAGTTTTCCTACGATTTGGAGAACTGGGTCTACAGATATGGAAAGAAATTCAAGCGGAAATATGTTTATGGGTGAAGATGGGTATAAAGAGAATAAAAATCTTAATTCTAGGGGAGTGCCCACAACCCGTTTGACATTTGGTCGCACAGAAGGTAATTCGAAATTTGGGGCCAATTTTGAGGATGTATCTGGTAAAGAAGAGAGCAAAAAACCTTGGGCTCAGATCCTGAAACCAAAGAAAGGTCCTGGGCGTATGAATTTTGAATATCATCTTCCAGAAATTTCTGAAGGCAAGATTGTGATTAAGCCACCGTTGAGTGTGGATATTCAAGGGAGGGAACCATGGAAGAACTGCTTAGTAGGATACTTCTTTGAAAAAAGAATTGCTTTTCATAAAATGGAAGCTCTGGCAAATCGAAGGTGGAAGAATAGAGGTCTAAACGAGGTTATTATGAATGATGATGGTTTTTTCTTCTTCAAATTTGGTTGTGAGGAGGACCTCATTCAAATTCTCGAGGAAGATGTGTGTTTGTTTGAAGGGAAGCCTCTTATTTTACAAAGATGGCATTCTCAAATCATTTTATCAAAGGATGTACCAAAAACAATTCCGTTATGGGTTAAAATTTTTAATATTCCTTTGCAATATTGGAATTGTCAAGGCTTAAGTAGGATTGGAAGTGGAGTTGGAAATATTTTAATGGCTGATGGTTTGACTGAAAAGATGTGTAGACATGCTTCGGGAAGATTGAGTTTTGCAAAATTGTTGATAGAGGTTGATGCTAATAAACCTTTACCTGAGAAATTATATGTTCATATCCCGCATGATGAATTTCTGGAATCAAGAGAGGTGATTTTGAGAGTGGATTATCCGTGGCATCCTTCTTGGTGTCCCATGTGTGTGATTTCTGGCCACAATATTCACAACTGTCCACTGAACGCTGTTCAAAAAAATAATTCCCAGGTCATTGGAGAAGCATCAGAGTTCAGTGAAAAGGATGCGTTTATTCGAGTTCAGAAGAAAGGGAAAGGAAAGGGGAAGACTGATTTAGATAATGCGAAAATAGGGGATCGAGTAGAAGGAGTATCTGTTGGTGGTTTTGTTAAGCCGAATCAATCCTCTTTTGCCTATGTGAATCGTGGGGGCAGAACATCTGGAAATTCAGGGCGGAAAAATTATAGAGGGGAGACATCAGGTGCTAGAAAGGATAGTGGTTTTGCTGGTTATAAGGGTAATTTTGTTCACAAAAAAGGTCCTGTAGGGAGTCAGGGTGGTGTCTTAATTAAGAATAAGTTTGATGTGCTTAGGGGAGAGCAAGGGATGGAGGAGGATTTATCAAAAATTGAGGATGCATTCCATTTTACTGATGCAGTCAATAAAGCAGTTAGTACCAGTAATAAGCAGGATTTGCAAGGAGATTTTATAGTTGCTTCTCAACAGGAGGATGTTTCTCTGGCGTTGAACTCAAGAGTACTAGAATACTTAGAACAGGGGAGCAAGTTATCTACCAAGCAGATTGAAATTATGGAAGATGCAATTACGGTTAGAGAATCTAAATGGGGTGATAGAGTCTTTCAGGAGGAAGTAGGTCTGTGTACTACTAATTCAGAAGCGGATGTGGAATCGGATGAGGGTGATATGGGTCAGTTCATGGTTCTCGATGCTACAAAGGATCCTATTCCAGAACAATGTTTAGAAGGAATTATTGAGTCTGATTCGTCGAGGGAGAACGAAAAGTTTGCAGTAGAACAGCTATTTGGGGAGAGTATGCTGGAGGTTTGTAAGGAAGGTCCTTCTAAAGTTGTTTCTCAATGAGTAGTATTTTTTGCTGGAATATTAGGGGCTTCAATCAGCCTTTTAAACGGAAAGAAGTAAGAGATTTGATTCGGTTGAATGGAATTGGGTTATGTGCAATTTTAGAAACTCATGTTGCAAAGAAAAATGTTGAAGCAGTTTTTAATAAATTGTTTCATAGATGGCAGTGGACGTCTAATAAGGATGACTGTGAGAAGGGGTGCCGTATAGTGCTTGGGTGGGATTCTAGTCATTTCGATGTAATGATTATGTTCTCTACTAATCAGGTGCTGCATTGCCTAGTAAAACAAATCGATAGTGGTAAGTATTTTCATTGTTCGGTAGTGTATGCAGCGAATGATCATGTGCCTCGTCGTAATTTGTGGCATTCGTTGGAGGTTTATAGTCAGTTGGTAGGGGATTCTCCATGGATTGTGTTAGGAGATTTTAATGCTATTCTCATGGAGTCGGAATGTGCAGGTGGAGTTTTAAGTAATCCCTCTTCTATGAATGAATTCCGTAATTGTGTGATGAATATTGAGGTTATGGATTTACACTATGGAGGAATGCAATTCACGTGGTCGGGTAGCCCTCATGGTATTGGAGTAGTTAAGAAGCTTGATAGAGTGCTTGTGAACTCCTCTTTCACTGCTGGGTTTACAGGAGTGAAAGTTACGTTTCTTGCTCGAGGAACTAGTGATCATAGCCCGAGTTTAGTTCAGTTTGGGGTTGTTCAGAGAAAGAAGAAAAGCTCTTTTCGTTTTCAGAATTTCTTAGCTTATCGGAGTAACTTTGTTGACCTGGTCAGATCAAATTGGGGTGCTCAAGTTAGAGGTTTTAAGATGTACAAGTTAGTCCAGAATTTAAAAAAACTGAAGCCTATTTTTCGTGGAGCAGCCTGGTCATCAGGTAATTTGTCAGAAAGGGTTGATATTTTGAAGATTAATTTGATGCAAATTCAAAAGGATCTGGATAGTGACCCTTTTAATGAGGTGCTTAGAACTCATGAAGCTAGATGTCTTCGGGATTACAGAGAAGCAGCTTTGGAGGAGGAGAGGTTGCTCAAGCAAAATTTGAAAGTGCATTGGCTTAAAGTGGGTGACCAGAACAATAAATATTTCCATAAGAGCATGCAAGTGAAGAAAAATAGGAGTCGAATTTCTACGATTCTTAATGACGAAGGGGATGAAGTCAGGGATCAAGAGTTGAATGGTCAATTTGTGTCTTTTTACAAAAATCTGTTGGGGACAAAAGATAAGTGCGATAGGATCCAAGGTCTTGAAAACTGGACTTCGAAAGTTCTACAGCACAGAGTTCCTGATTTGATCAAAGAGGTTTCTGATGAGGAGATTAAAATGGCCATGTTTAATATTGGTGATGATAAAGCTCCGGGTCCAGATGGATACACTTCTCGTTTTTTTAAAAGTGCGTGGAGTGTGATTGGCAAGGATGTTTGTACGGCTGTTAAAGAATTTTTCAGTTCGGGTAAACTTTTGAAGGAGGTTAATGCTTCTCTTATTTCGCTCATTCCGAAAGTCCAAAATCCGCAGGTGGTGGGTAATTATAGGCCTATTGCTCTTTGCAATGTCATTTACAAGTGTATCTCTAAGATCCTAGCTAATAGGATTAAGGTGTGTCTGGATGATATTGTTGATCCTACGCAGAATGCTTTTATCCCTGGAAGGAGGATTAGTGATAATATTCTGCTCACTCAGGAGTTATTTAAGAATTATCAAAGGCATAAAGGGCTCCCGAGATGCGCTTTTAAAGTTGATATAAAAAAGGCCTACGATAGTGTTAACTGGGTGTTTCTAATTGACCTGCTTCATTTGTTTGGTTTCCCGGACAAAGTTATAGGGTGGATAAAGGAGTGTGTAACTACTCCCTCGTACTCTATTATTCTGAATGGAGAAGTTCATGGTTTTTTTCCAGGCGAGAAGGGTTTGAGACAAGGAGATCCGTTATCTCCTTATCTTTTTACTTTGGTTATGCAGGCTTTGTCATCTATTATCAGGAGGAGGATAGAGTAAGATGGTTGTTTTAAGTATCATCCGAAATGTGAGCTTCTTGGGATTACTCACTTGTGTTTTGCAGATGATCTATTTCTCTTCTCTGCTGGAGAGCCCTGGTCAGTTCAAATTCTTAAAGATTCGTTAGACGAATTTGGTTCGGTTTCGGGATTGTGGCCTAATGGAGACAAAAGTAATGTGTTTTTTTGTAAAGTTCCGATGTCTAATCAGAGATTGATTAAGAATATCATGGGGTTCCAGCAAGGAGTTTTGCCTGTGAAATATCTGGGTGTGCCTCTTATTTCTACTTCGCTTTTTCATGCGGACTGTCTTCCTCTTATTGAGAAAGTTAAGCTGAGGCTCCTAGAATGGCAGAATAATTGGCTTTCTTTTGCAGGAAGGTTGCAGTTAGCAATCTCTGTTCTATCTTCGATGCAAGTTTATTGGGCTTCAGTGTTTATTCTCCCGGTTTCAGTTTCTAAGGAAATTGAGAAATTAATCCGGAATTTTATTTGGGGTGGTGCTGACATGGCTAAAGGGAAAGCAAAGGTTGCGTGGAAGGATGTTTGTTTGCCAAAATCGGAAGGTGGGTTGGGCATTAAACCTCTGTTTCTTTGGAACAAAACGTTAATGGCCTTTCATCTGTGGAGTGTAGTTGTGAATAGGCAGTCCTTGTGGGTGAAATGGATTCATACATATCGACTTAAAGGCAGAAGTTTCTGGGAAGTTAAAGTTCCTTGGGATGCGTCTTGGAGTTGGAAGAAAATTCTGTGGCTTAGAGGTGATCTTCGCCCATTTATAAAGCACTGTGTAGGAAATGGTCAGTCAATTCGGTTTTGGTATGATGATTGGACTAATTCTGGACCTTTAGTAAACTATTTTTCGACTAGAGAAATATATGCTATGGGTTTATCCGGACTTGAAAAGGTTGCTGACTTCCAAGTTAATGGCCACTGGAGGTGGCCTGGTGCCATTTTGGAGAAATTTCCAGATTGTGGAGCAGATGAACCAAGCATTGATCAAACTGTAGAGGATGTAGTGGTTTGGAGATCAAGAAACGATAGTAGACATTTATTTAAAACTAGTATTGTTTGGCAGGATCTCAGAGTTCGAGGAATTCAGGTGGAGTGGTATAATTTGGTTTGGTTCTCGAATTCGATCCCTAAACACTCGTTCATTTTGTGGTTGGCAATTCGCAGAAAGTTGATGACCCAGGACAGAATGCAGATTTGGCAATCGGATAGAGAGCTTAAATGTGCTTTTTGTCATTCACAGTTGGACTCGGTTGATCATCTTTTCTTTAAGTGCCAGTATAGTGATGCAGTTTTGCAGCATTTCAAGATGAAGGGCTATTGTAATATTAGCCACAATTCCTGGGAAAACCTGATTCAAAAGGCTGCTAGTACTTGGAAAGGGAAGGGCATAGCTGCTATCGTTAATAAGTTGATCTTTGGTTCTTTAATTTACTTTCTGTGGCAAGAAAGAAATTGGAGATTGTTTCAGAATTCGAGAAGGACTGGTTATCAACTTATTGTAAGTATTGAAGAATCGGTTAGATTGAAAATCATGGGGTTAAAATTGAGAGATAATACTCGAGTTCGAAGAGTGTTGCAAGATTGGGGAATTACTTCGAATTTACTACATTTTTTATGAATAGTGTTTCTGAGATGTGCTTCGGGTTCCTTGATTTGTTTAGGATGTTAGTCCTTTTTTCCGGTTTAGAGTTAGTTGGTATGGGGCCTGTGCTGTTTTGTTGGATTGAATTTCTTGTTCCTTTCGATCCAGGGGGGGTTCAGGTTGTGTTAAAATACAGTTTGACTTGAAAAGAGACTTGTATGGTTGTTGTAGCAGTCTGCAGATTGCCCTGTGGATGGGTTCTGTTTTGGACTGGTATATCAGGATGGTTCTACTGGATTTCATTTTGGTATTTCAGCATGGTAATTCATCATCTTCTCAGATAGATAGATGTTTATTAAGTTGGTTTCAGGTCGGCCATGTTGATCAGGAGATGCAGTGGAGGTCTTTTGGTATGAAGAACCTGGTTTGTACCTGTTGTATTGCTCGATTTGCAGGGTTGTTTTTGGGTTCTGATGTGATTGCGCTTTGCACCAGTTTTCGAAATTATAGGTGCATCCAAGCCTGCAAACTAATTTATTTGGAGTCACAGAAGGTGTTGCATTTTCTCTTGGTTCGAATTCCTATCATGGTTGTCTCTCGGGTGGGGTTGGATTGGCTTCATTACTGTGTTATTTCATCTTTCTTGCTGCCAAGGAGTAGTTATCCATGTGACTTGTCTTTTATTTTGTATGGAGGGCAATACAAAGATGATGAAGAATATAGTTTGTGTCCATTATGCTGCGTGTCTCTCAAGAATTTGTAGGTGGATGGTCGGTATTCTGGTCAAAGGATTTGTTCGAGAGGTGGTGCTTCACAAGGGTGTGGCCAATTTCGAAGTCTGGACAGTTGTTTGGTCAGAATGTGGTCGAGTTCCTTTCGTGAGATCAAGACCAAGTCATGTGGATGGGACTTCTTTAATTCCCATGCTTTTATTGGTGTCCATCAATTGCATTTTTTGGGTGGTTCCAAGTTTAATGATGAATGGGCCGGTGGGAGTGGACTGTTACATGTGGAGTATGCCTTCTTTTTTGGTTGGACAATCTGTCAAGATTATTTTTTAGTGTTTCTTTTGTCTAAAGTGGCTTCCACTCATATGTTTGGTGGAATTGTCTTAATGCCTTTTGGGCTTGTTTTTTTCTTTTTTGTTTGTTTTCCTTTGGAGATTTGTTCCATTGGATTTTTTTCTTGGCCTTGAGATTTTTTCCTCTTGGTTTGTATATTCCTTTTATAATTTATAAAATTCCACGAGGCTAAGCCTCATTTACCCGGAAAAAAAAAAAACCCTAAACCCTAAACCCTAAACCCTAAACCCTAAACCCTAAACCCTAAACCCTAAAACCCTAAACCCTAAAACCCTAAACCCTAAACCCTAAACCCTAAACCCTAAACCCTAAAACCCTAAACCCTAAACCCTAAACCCTAAACCCTAAACCCTAAACCCTAAACCCTAAACCCTAAACCCTAAACCCTAAACCCTAAACCCTAAACCCTAAACCCTAAACCCTAAACCCTAAACCCTAAACCCTAAAACCCTAAAACCCTAAAACCCTAAAACCCTAAAACCCAAACCCCAAACCCCAAACCCCAAACCCCAAACCCCAAACCCCAAACCCCAAACCCCAAACCCCAAACCCCAAACCCCAAACCCCAAACCCCAAAACCCAAAACCCAAAACCCTAAACCCTAACCCCTAACCCCTAAACCCCTAACCCCGAAACCCCTAAACCCGAAACCCGAAACCCGAAACCCGAAACCCGAAACCCGAAACCCGAACCCCGAAACCCGAACCCCGAAACCCCGAACCCCCGAAACCCCGAACCCCCGAACCCCGAACCCCCAACCCGAACCCCCGAACCCCCGAACCCCGAACCCCGAACCCCGAACCCCGAACCCCGAACCCCGAACCCCGAACCCCGAACCCCGAACCCCGAACCCCGAACCCCGAACCCCGAACCCCGAACCCCGAACCCCGAACCCCGAACCCCGAACCCCGAACCCCGAACCCCGAACCCCGAACCCGGAAACCCGAAAACCCGAAAACCCGAAAACCCGAAACCCGAAACCCGAAACCCGAAACCCGAAACCCGAACCCCGAACCCCGAACCCCGAACCCCGAACCCCCAAACCCCAAACCCCAAACCCTAAAACCCAAACCCCAAACCCCAAACCCCAAACCCCAAACCCCAAACCCTAAAACCCTAAAACCCTAAAACCCTAAAACCCTAAACCCTAAACCCTAAACCCTAAACCCTAAACCCTAAACCCTAAAGGAGTGGTAAAAGTGGGTATATAGGAAATGCAAATTTTAATTCTAAAGTAGTGCCTCCAAACCGTTTGATGTATGGTCGCAATGATGTTAATTCAAATACAGGGGTTAAAAGCTATGTTAATGTCACGAAGAAAACAGGGGATGCAAATCAGAGTAATGAAGTGCCCCCAACCTGTTTGAGTTCTGGTCACATAGAAGCTAAATTCAGGGGAGGGGCTGAAGTTCGGGATGAAGCTTTGTTGAAAACAGAGGAGGTTAGAAGTCAGCAGAAATCGCGAGCTATGTTTAATGGAAGGGTCTCTAAGTCATGGAATGAAGTAATTAAACCTAAGGGGAGGATGGAGCGAATGAAATTTGAGTATCATTGCCCGGAGTTTGATGATGGTAGAGTTGTAATTAGACCTCCGTTAAGTGTGGATATTCAAGGTAGGAAGGCATGGGAGAATTGCATTGTTGGGTATTTCTTTGAAAAGAGAGTAGCTTTTCATACTATGGAATTCCATGCGAAACGAAGGTGGGGAAACAGGGGACTAGAAGAAATTATCATGAATGATGAGGGCTTCTTCTTTTTTAAGTTTGAATCTGAAGCTGACTTGTTGGAAGTTTTGGAGGATGAAGTGTGTATGGTGGAAGGCAAATCTTTGATTATGCAGAGATGGCACCCGTTGATTATTCTATCGAAAGATGTGCCTAAAACTATCCCTCTATGGGTTAAATTGTTTAATGTGCCGCTGCAATATTGGAATAAGGATGGTCTTAGTCGAATTGGAAGTGGAGTAGGCAACATCTTGATGGCTGATGGTTTGACTGAAAAAATGTGTCGAGAAGGTAAGGGTAGATTGAGTTTTGCAAAACTGCTGATTGAAGTTGAGGCTAATAAGCCGCTTCCGGATAGATTATCTGTCCTTATTCCGTATGAGTTTGGGGCGGAAGTGTTGGAAGTTGTGGTTCGTATAGAGTACCCTTGGCGCCCTTCATGGTGTCCGAATTGTTCTATTTTTGGACATACCGTGCATATCTGCCCTGTTCTTGCTAGTAACCAGGAAAGGAAATTATCGGAAGAAATGGAGGTAACAAAGTTTAAACAAGGTGATGACGGGTTTAAGGTTGTTCAAAGAAGAGGAAAAGAGAAAATTCCAAACTATTATGGGAGTAATCAGGTGGGAGGTAATGATCAAACGGGGAATTTTTATGGTAAAAGACAGGGGAAATTTCCTTATGTTAATCGTGGTGGGAGACCAAAAACTGGTTTGTATGGTGGCGAACGAAATGGGTATAGAGGTGAAACCTCTGCAGCTAATTTGGGTGGTACTGTGAAGATTAATAAAAATCTGGTGAAGCCTAATTTAGGGGCTAATAAGTTTAGTGCTCTAGCATCTTCAAACCTTATTGATAATTTAGAATCTGTTTCTACTATGGTTCAAGAGGTAGTAAAAGGTTCTACTGTGAAGATTGGGAAGCCGAGTAACATTGGGAAGGTGAAGGAGGATGATGGAAGTTTGTTAGCATTTGCGGGAACAGGTGTAAGGAAGAATCTGAAAGAAAAAAATCAAGTAGATACTAATATGTCTGAACAGAATAATAATGAGATGGAGAAGTGTGTTTTAAATTCTGTAGTAGATTTTGAGTCAGACTTAGAAGAAGATGTTGAATCAGATTTGGGAGATACGGCTCGTTTTATGGCTGACGAAGCCATGACTGAGCCTGGTAGAGATCAGAATATGGCTACAGGTGGAGATTCTGACTCGTCAAGGGAACACGAACAATTTGCTTTGGAGCAGCTGTTTGGAGAGAAAGTGCCGGAGGTTGGTAAGGAAGGAAGTCATAATATCGTTTCTCAATGAGTAAAATTTCTTGCTGGAATGTGAGGGGTTTTAATCAACCCTTTAAAAGAAAAGAATTGAGGAAGTTGATTAGAGAAAATGATATAGGTTTATGTGGTATTTTAGAAACTCATGTAGCTAAAAAGAACGTAGAAGGGGTGTTTAAAAAAATGTTTCCAAGATGGCATTGGACTTCTAATATGGAGTGCTGTGAGAAAGGTTGCCGTATAGTCATTGGGTGGGATCAAAATCAGTTCGACGTAATGGTGATGTTCTCCTCTAATCAGGTGATGCATTGTCTAGTTAAACAGATTAGCAATGGTAATTATTTTCACTGTTCGGTGGTGTATGCAGCTAATGAGCATGGTCCTCATCGTGAATTGTGGCACTCGCTGGAGGTGTATAGTCAGTTGGTTTCTGATTCTCCGTGGATAGTGCTAGGGGATTTTAATGCGACTCTTTCTGCTTCGGAGTGTGCAGGAGGTGTGCAAAGTAGTCCCTCTTCTATGAATGAATTTCGTGAATGTGTGAGGAACATTGAGGTCATGGATCTTCATTATGGAGGTGTGTATTTTACCTGGTATGGTAGTCCGCACGGAATTGGAGTTGTAAAAAAACTGGATAGAGTGCTTATTAACTCCTCGTTTACTTCGAAGTTTCCAGGAGCGAAGGCTCTATTTTTACCTCGAGGTACTAGTGATCATAGTCCTAGCTTGGTAGAATTCGGGGATGGTCAGAGAAAGAAGAAAGGTTCATTCAGGTTTCAAAACTTTGTTGCTTCTCGCAGCAATTTTGTAGATATGGTCAGAAAAAACTGGAACTATGCAGTGGGAGGTGTTAAGATGTACCAGGTTGTCCAAAAGCTGAAACACTTGAAGCCAGTTTTACGAGCTGCTGCGTGGGAGTCAGGGAATTTATCTGTACAGGTGGATAATTTGAAGAAAGAGCTGGTTAAAGTGCAGTGTAGTCTGGATTCTGATCCTTTCAATGAGGCCCTTCGAATTCAGGAAAGTAGATGTCTTAGAGAGTACAGAGGTGCAGCTCTTGAAGAGGAACGGTGGCTCAAGCAAAAATCAAAAGTTCATTGGCTTAAAGTGGGGGATCAAAATAATGAGTTTTTTCATAAAAGTGTGCAGGCCAAGGATAATAGGAATCGGATTTCCTCGGTACTAAATGAAGAGGGAAACCAGGTGAAGGATAATGATATGATTTTTCAGTTTGTTCATTTCTACAAAAACCTGTTGGGATCAAGAGATAGGTGTGATAAAATTCAGGGGTTGGATAATTGGTGTTCGAAAATTCAGAACTTTAGAATTCCTGGTTTGATTAAAGAAGTGAGTGAGGAGGAGATCAAAGTGGCCATGTTTAATATTGGGGATGACAAAGCTCCGGGTCCTGATGGGTACACTTCTAAGTTTTTTAAGAGCTCGTGGAGTGTGATTGGGAAAGATGTGTGTTCAGCTGTGCAAGAATTTTTCACTTCAGGTAAGCTTTTGAAGGAGGTTAATGCTTCTCTTATTTCCCTCATTCCTAAAGTGCAGAATCCTCAAGTGGTTGGTGACTTTAGACCTATTGCGCTTTGTAATGTGATTTATAAGTGCATCTCCAAGATCCTTGCTAATAGGATTAAGGAGTGCCTTGATGATGTAGTAGACCCTACGCAGAATGCATTTATCCCAGGTCGTCATATTAGTGATAATATTTTGCTGACTCAGGAATTATTTAAGAACTACCATAGACATAAAGGGATGCCGAGGTGTGCTTTTAAGGTGGATATTAAAAAGGCTTATGATAGTGTTAATTGGGATTTTTTGATTGATGTGTTGCATATTTTTGGTTTCCCGAATCAATTAATTGGTTGGATCAAAGAATGTGTAACGACTCCGTCATACTCAATTATTCTTAATGGCGAAATTCATGGGTTCTTTTCGGGTCAAAAAGGGTTGAGACAGGGGGATCCACTTTCCCCCTACCTTTTCACTCTGGTTATGCAGGCATTGTCCTCCATTTTCAAGAGGAGGATAGAGCAGGAAGGTTGTTTTAATTATCATCCGAAATGTGAAAAGTTGGGTATTACCCATCTTTGCTTTGCAGATGACCTTTTTCTCTTCTCTTCTGGGGACCCTTGTTCAGTTCAGATTCTTAAAGACTCTCTGGATGAGTTTGGTGCAGTTTCGGGGTTGTGGCCTAATGAAGCAAAGAGTGTCATGTTTTCTTGCAAAATTCCGAGGGCAAGTCAAAATTTGATCCGAAATATTATGGGTTTTCAGCAAGGTAGTCTGCCTGTGAAATACCTTGGGGTTCCGCTTATTTCTACGAGTCTTTATCATGCAGATTGTCTTCCTCTCATTGACAAAGTGAAGGTCAGGCTTCTTGAATGGCAAAACAAATGGCTTTCTTTTGCTGGTAGGTTGCAATTGGCAATTTCTGTCCTCTCCTCTATGCAAGTGTATTGGGCGTCGGTGTTCATCCTTCCGGTCTCAGTCTCGAAGGAGATTGAAAAGCTCATAAGAAATTTTATTTGGGGTGGTGCTGATATGGCTAAGGGGAAAGCTAAGGTTGCTTGGAAGGATGTTTGTCTGCCTAAAGCGGAAGGTGGTCTGGGTATAAAGCCTCTATTCCTCTGGAACAAAACGCTTATGGCTTTTCACCTTTGGAGTGTGATTGTGAATCGGCAGTCTTTGTGGGTAAAATGGATTCATACTTATCGGTTAAAAGGTCGAAGCATATGGGTGGTTAAAGTTCCTTGGGATGCGTCTTGGAGTTGGAAGAAAATTCTTGGTCTTCGTGGTGACTTTAGACCTTTCATCCAGCACTGTGTAGGTGATGGAAAGTCGATTTGCTTTTGGTATGACACTTGGACTGATTCGGGACCTTTAGCTAATTTTTTCTCGACAAGAGAAATTTCTGCCATGGGGTATACGGGAAAAGAGAAAGTGGCTGATTTTCAAATTAATGGTCAGTGGAGGTGGCCTATTTCTATCGACCAGAGAGTTCCAGATTGTGCAGGAGATGGTCCAGCTATTGAGCAAGGCTGTGATGACATGGTGATTTGGAGATCAAGTAATGGAAGGAAAAATGCTTTTAAAACTTGCATCGTTTGGAAGGACATTCGAATTCAGGGGCCTCGAGTGGATTGGTGTAAGTTGGTGTGGTATTCTAACTGCATTCCAAAGCATTCTTTCATTATGTGGCTTGCCATCCGACGTAAACTGATGACTCAAGACAGAATGCAATTATGGCAAACGAATAGAGATCTATCTTGTGCATTTTGTCGAGTGCAGTTGGACTCGGTGGACCATCTGTTTTTCGAGTGCCAGTTCTGTGCTGAGGTGTTGATGTATTTCAAGTTGAAGGGCTACTGTAACATCAGTCACAATTCCTGGGAAGATCTGATTGTCAAGGCTGCTTCAGCTTGGAAAGGTAGAGGTATAGACGCTATTGTGAACAAGTTGATTTTTGGTTCTTTAATTTATTTTCTGTGGCAAGAAAGAAATTGGAGATTGTTTCAGAACGCCAGAAGATCAGTTAATCAAATTGTTGCAATTATTGAAGATACTACAAGATTAAAAATCATGGGTTTAAGGTTGCGTGATAATGCTCGAGTTCGTAGAGTGTTGCACGTTTGGAGAATTTCTTCGAACTAATTGCAATTTGTATGATGAGAGATTATGAGTTGTGTTCCATGTTTTCTGATATCTTGGGGCTGTTTGAGCTTCTTTCCAGGTTGCAGGTAGGCCTTAAGGGGGCTGTTTTATTCTGGTGGGTTGCTATTTTGTTCCCGTTTGATCCAGGGGGTGGTTTAGGATGTTCCATAGTTATGTCTGTCCTTAGCAAAGCATGCTTGGGGTGCTGTTATAGTGTGCCGATTACTTGGTGGCTGGGGGTTGATTCGGAATGCTGTCGTAGGCTGGTGATGCTGGTTTTTATTTCGGTTCAGCATTTATGTAATTCTTCCTTTGCTCAGCTGGATAGATGTGTTTTAAATTGGCCCCAGGATTGGCATGTGGTTCAGGAGATGAGGGGGAGGTGTTTTGGTTTTAAAAATCTGACTTGTAGCTGCTATAATGCTCGGTACCTAGATGTCATTGTTTTGTCTGATTTATTGAAGATTTGTACCAGGTTTGGAAAGGATAATTGGTTGCTGTGTAGGATTTTTGGGGAATTTTGTTTCGACCATCCCTGCATATTTATTTCTTTGGAGTTTCAGCAGGTTTTTTCTCATCTCTTGATTCGTGCTAATTTCAATGTGAGGTGTCAGCTGGGCCATTTTCTCAGGTTTCCTCTAGTTTCTCTGTTCGAGAATGGAAATTGTTGCATATGTTTTAATTCAAGCTTGAAATGCAAATTCTATCATTTCTATGGAATGGTCTTTCAAGTCTTTTTTAAGTACATGCTTAACCACGAAATAGGTCACTCTTTTGGCAAAGGCTGGGTTCTGTGTGTGTGTGCCTGGCATCAAGTTGATGCAATTTTCGTAAATGCCCGGTCGATTGAAGGAGTGGAATTTATTGGCGTTTTCTTTCTTCTTCTCAAAGTCTACCACGTGTATTTCGTGGAGAGTTGCTTCCGAGTTTGGGTCTCACGGGGGGATTATTGTGGTGGTCAAGCTTGGTTTGCAGATTTGGCCTACACTTGCAATTTTATGGTTAAAAAGTGTGCATGTGGGGTTGTTGAGTGGGTATCTTTATGCACGCCTGGTGGGTGGCTTCAAGGAAATACATGTGCTTGGTGTGATTTTGAGGTTTAGTCTTGGCCACTTTTTGACAGATTGTCTCTAAAGTTTGTATGGAAGTGTAGACCTTTGTTTGTTTTTTTAGTGTAATTTTCCTCTCTAGTGGTGACTTTTGTAGTTGCTTATTAGTTTGTTTTTTCCTTTTTCGTATTTCCTTTGGAGCTTGTTCCATTGGAATAATTGTCATTGGCCTTGAGCTTTTAGCTCTTGACCTGTACATATCGTTTTTTTATAAAATTCCACGAGGCCAAGCCTCATTTACCCGGAAAAAAAAAACCCTAAAACCCTAAAACCCTAAACCCTAAACCCTAAACCCTAAACCCAAAACCCTAAAACCCTAAACCCTAAATCCTAAACCCTAAACCCTAAACCCTAAAATCCTAAAACCCTAAACCCTAAACCCTAAACCCTAAACCCTAAAATAAAACTCTAAACCCTAAACCCGAAACCCGAAACCCGAAACCCGAAACCCTAAATCCGAAACCCGAAACCCTAAACCCCAAACCCCAAACCCAAAACCCCAAACCCAAAACCTTAAACCCTAAACCCTAAACCCAAAACCCTAAACCCTAAACCCCTAAACCCTAAAACCCTAAAACCTAAACCCTAAACCCGAAAAACCTGAAAAACCATAAACCATAAACCATAAACCATAAACCCTAAACCCTAGACCCTAAACCCTAAACCCTAAACCTAAACCCTAAACCCTAAACCCTAAAACCCTAAACCCTAAACCCTAAAACCTAAACCCTAAACCCTAAACCCTAAAACCCTAAAACCCTAACCCCTAACCCCTAACCCCTAAACCCTAAAACCTAAACCCTAACCCTAAAACCCTAACCTTAAACCCTAAACCCTAAACCCAAAACTCTAAACCCCAAACCCCAAACCCTAAACCCTAAACACCCTAAACGCTAAACCCCCTAAACCCCCTAAACCCTAAACCCCAAACCCCCTAAACCCCCTAAACCCTAAACCCTGGTCTTTTGGTTAATTATTTCTCTTCAAGAGAAATTTTTAATATGGGGTTGACTGGTAAAGAAAGGGTAGCAGATTTTCGAATCGATGGCAAGTGGGAGTGGCCTTGTGGTGTTGTGGAGAAAATTCCAGAATTTATTGAAGAAGAACCTGCATTTGATCCATGTCTTGAAGATAGGGTTTTTTGGAGGTCAAGAAATGGTACTAGGCATCCTTTTAAAACTAGTATTATTTGGAAAGACATCAGAAATCAAGGGATGGGTGTAGTATGGTATAAGTTGGTTTGGTTTTCGAACTGCATTCCAAAGTTTTCGTTTATCCTCTGGTTGGCAATCCGTCGTAAATTGATGACCCAGGACAGAATGCAGATCTGGCATTCGGATAGAGAGCTTAGTTGTGCGTTTTGTCAGCAGCAATTGGATTCGGTGGATCACCTCTTCTTTAACTGTCAGTATAGTATACTGGTCCTGTCACATTTTACAAATAAAGGATATTGCAATATAACTCATAACTCCTGGGAAAATTTTATTGAGAAAGCAGCTAGCACTTGGAAGGGGAAATCTATTCATGATGTTGTCAATAAATTGATCCTTAGTGCTCTAATATATTTCTTGTGGCAAGAACGAAATTGGAGGGTTTTCCAAAATTTGAGAAGATCGAGTTTACAACTGATTGGAAATATTGAAGAAAATGTTAGATTTAAAATCATGGGATTGAATCTTCGGGATAATCCTCGAGTTCGTACAGTGTTACAAGAATGGAGAATCTCTCCAGATGTTTTGAAACTCAAATGAAGAGTAGTCTAATGTTGGTTTTCTGGAATTTTGTTAATGCAGGAGTTGTAGAGATTTTTCTCTCTTCTGTCATGGGTGTTCAGGGGCGTGAGGCTTGTGCCCTTATTTCAATTTTTATGGAGCTTGTTGCAGGGTCTTTTCTGCATTTTTGGGTTTGTCTTTTGATAGCAGGTTGCCTGGGAGGTTAGAGGATGTGCCCTGTTTTGTTTCAGGGTTCCATGGGTCTGTGGTAAAAGTTTTTTGTGCAGTCACTTTTCCCTTCGATCCGGGGGGTTATTTAGCCTGGTTAAATCATTTTTTTGAAGTTCAGAGAACCTATGGAAGTGGGCAACCTAACTTCTTCTTGAGGGCAGGTTTGGAGAGGAACAGTGGAGACATTTTGTCAATTCAATGGTGCAATTGTTGTCAACAGTATGCCTCGAGGCCCTGTTTAAGTTTAAATCCTCAGCTGCAGAATTTCAATTACGGGAGCACCTGGTACTGTTTCTTTTGCAAGGTGCAAAGTGTCCTGGTTCTGGGGTCTGATGTGTACCGAAGGGGAGTGGTATATTGCAGATGGTTTGTTGTTGTCAAGCAGTTCAGTGCAATTTCCAGTTGTCCAGCTTTGAGGTTTTTTTCTTGGAATTATGGGTGGATGATCATGGGTCTTCCCTGGTTAGAGTTAGTTGATTTGGGGTCTGTTTTATTGTTTTGGTTTGAATGTCTTTTTCCTTTTGATCCAGGGGGTGGGTTATGTAGCTTCAAAATTAATTTAGGGCTTAAGAAAGCATGGTTTCATTACTGGTGTAGTGTGTAGGTTGCCCCGTGTTTGGGGTTTGATTTTGGTTTGAAGAACCTGGTGTGTAGCTGCTGTAATGTCCAGGTTACAGGGATGTATGTGTTTTCTGAATGGGTTAGGCATTGCACCAGTTTTTGACAGTATTCGTGGAGGGTGAGTCTCCATATGAGGCATGTGCTTGACGACTTTTCTTGCAATAGATTGCCAAAGAGAGGCTGTGTTAGTTTCATGGGACCATGTCAAATTCCTGTTTTTCGTGGATTGGTGGGCATTATTTTACATGCTTGGTGGGTGTTCTCCAAGGCTTTCCATGTGGTTGGAGTGTCGAAGTCTTCTCTGGAATTCATCATGCCTAGTTCCTATTTGTGTTTTATATTATTTCTTTGCTTGTGGGTGTGTCTCTCTAGTCAAAAGGTTTTGGGTAGAGTTGATTTTATTTCTCATTTGGTGGCCGACAAGAGTAGTTGTGTGGTAGCTGGTTTTGTTGATTTTTCTTTCTTTTTGCTTTATTCCTGGGAGTTTGTTCCTATGGAATTTTGTTTGTCCTGACTTAAGCTTTTTGCTTAGGTTTGTACATTTCTTATTGTAATATATTTCTTCACGAGGCAAAGCATCATTTACCCCAAAAAAAAACCCTAAACCCTAAAACCCTAAACCCCAAAACCCAAAAACTCCAAAACCCCAAACCCTAAACCCTATATCCTATACCCTAAACCCAAACCCTAAACCCAAACCCTAAACCCTAAACCCTATACCCTATACCCTATACCTTAAACCCTAAACCCTAAACCCTAAAACCCTAAAACCCTAAAACCCTAAAACCCTAAAACCCTTAAACCCTGAACCCTGAACCCTGAACCCTGAACCCTGAACCCTGAACCCTGAACCCTGACCCCTGACCCCTGACCCCTAAACCCTAAACCCCTGACCCTAAACCCTAAACCCTCACCATGGAGTAGGTGATGGTAAGTCCATTTGGTTTTGGTATGATAACTGGACTGTCTCTGGTCCGTTAGCTAATTATTTCTCTTCAAGAGAAATTGCAGCTATGGGCTTATCCGGTAAAGAGAAGGTAGCAGATTTCCAAATCAACGGAAACTAGAAATGGCCTAGTGGTATTCAGGAGAAGGTTCCAGAGTGTGATGGAGAGGGTCCAACTATCGATCAAACATGTCAGGATATGGTCTTTTGGCAATCTAGAAATGGTAGAAAAACTCCTTTTAAAACTAGCATTGTTTGGAAGGATATTCATATTGAGGCTCCTCGTGTGAATTGGCATAATCTGGTTTGGTTCTCAAATTGCATCCCAAAACATGCTTTTATTTTCCTGTTGGCTATTCGTCGTAAATTGATGACTCAGGATCATATGCAAATCTGGCAATCGGACAGAGATCTTAAATGTGCTTTTTGTAATTTGCAATCAGACTCGGTGGATCACCTGTTCTTTAGATGTCAATATAGTTCTATGATCTTGTTGCATTTCAACAATAAAGGTTATTGTTGTATGCCTCATAATTCCTGGGACGAGTTGATCGGGATAGCTGCTAATGATTGGAAAGGTAAATCTATCCTGGTTACTGTGAACAAGTTGATCTTAGGTGCGTTAATTTACTTCTTATGGCAAGAACGGAATTGGAGGCTCTTCCAAAACTCGAGAAGAACTACTTCTCAACTGATTGGGAGTATTGAAGAAACTATTAGATTGAAAATTATGGGTTTGAATCTTCGAGATAACTCTCGAGTTCGTAGAGTGTTACAAGAGTGGAGAATTTCATTGAATTATCTTCATCTCACATGAGGTGTTTTATTCTAGTTTTTTTCTGGTTCTTTGTTTTTTCTGGGTTGCTACGGGTGTTTCTCTGCTTTGTTAGTGGATTCCAGGGGATTGTTTTAAATCAGTTATTTGTAGTCCTTTCTCCTTTCGATCCAGGGGGATTAGGATGTTTAATTTCAATCTCTGAGATGCAGAGCACCTGCTATGTTGTTTGGTGCAGTGTGAGGTCTGTTCTGATTAAGGGTCATGATTCGGGGAGTTGCAGAAGGGTTTTTTTCTTGCTGCCATTTCGTGTCTTCTCTCCCAGGTCTCTCTTATTGTTCTATGAAGTCCTCAAAGTTGGGGTGGTCCAGTTAGGATGGTTAGCTGTGATTAAGAGCTGCATCGACTGGTTAATTGTTGTTGAGTGCATTCGAATTTCTTCTTTTTTTTAGATATTGGCTCTTGTTCAGAGGGGTCATTCTCTTAAGCAACAGGCGAAAAGGGCCATGGTCTGATTCTTTCTACAGTTTTTGTAAGAACCCAGATTTTTGGGTAGAATTAAAACTTTTACTGTGTATTGATGAAAGAATGAACAGTGACTCCGACTATAAGGTATTAACAAAGAATGTGAACGGGTATAGATTTAAATGATCATATGTCATGAAGAATACTGTTGGTTGATAGCATAAATAAGAATAGTCTATCTCCTAAGGATATAAGTTATATTATTCCAAGAAAGATTATTCTTGTGTCATCCAAATCAATATCTATTATAAGTCCAGTGGTTCCGTAAAAAGGTTAAGGAGCACTCGAGAGTAAACCAGGTTCATTTTCCTAATTATAGGAATTAAATAAAAATAAGTGATGAATAGTGATTTTGGTGGAATTTAGAATATTAGTATAATAATGCTATATCCGGTATTCGGAACGGATTTCTGAGTTCGTATTAGTGATCCAGGAGGAAAATAAGTGTATGTAAAAGCTGTCGGATTCAGAAAAAGAGCACTTTTATTTTCTCCGAGATTTCCCTGGACACTGCAAGACTTAAGGATTTATAAAAGGGATTTAAGGAAATTAAATTCGAGAAGTATTAAGTAAGATGGAGGATGGAATTATAATTATTAAGAAGGTTTTCGGTAAAACCCTAACTAGAAACGAATGAGTTATTCCCTCGAACGATCAACGAATTAAGCAATAAACGGACAAAGAAACAAGCAGAGGGAACAAGAGTCATGCATAAGCTACTAGAAAATATCTAGCAACCAAGTGGACTCATGTAACTAGCACACTTAGAAAATGAACTAGTACTTAGAAATCAAATCACTTAGTTAGCTTATAACCATCCAATGTTCAACACTTGGCTTGCAAAACTCATCATCCATGACATACTACCTTTAATAAAGCTACTTTAGCTAGATATTATCCTAGCAAGTGTATTAGACAAGATGAGAGCAAGTGGAAAGCACTTTATGCATTATTATCAAGAAAATCAACCAAGCAACACAACTTTCTACAAACTGCCCAGCAGGAGCATCATGGAAAGAAAAATTCACATCTCCATTTCTAACCATGATAAAATCACCAAACTTTAACCCAATCCTCTCCACTCCATGGGCAATATTCGCTCAAAGTTTCATGGCAATCCAAGTAGTCTAGCCTAGTCAAATCCCTTCCCCAATTTGAAGTAACCAACCTGTCCAGATTCTGGACAGTTTCTGTAGCGATTTTCAAACAGCCATATCTCCTTCCTTATCCAATGAAATTTTGTGTTCTTTAGCTTTTTGGAAAGCTGTTAAGATTCTCTACAACTCTCCTTTAGAAATCTCATTCAGAAAAACATGGTAAGGCCCCCATTTTTGCAGTTCTTTGAACGGATGTATAGTAACCTTCAAGATCTAACTTTGCTTTCTTGGTTTCTTTTGGATGATCTAAGCTATTATAAGGCCACACGAGGACTATACAAGGCTTATTCAGTTGTTTTATACACCAAGGAAGGTAATCACCTCTTGAAACCCTAGGCCTTATTTTAAGATCTTGCATGTTCTTGATGATTTTTAGCATAGTCATGATATTAGTATGATTACAAGCATGATTATGGAGTTTGTTAGTGGATCTAAGTATGATTATGTTATGATGGTCAAGTAGATGATTTTGGACAGTTGGGGGATGAATAATATATGTATAAGTTATATGGATGCCCGGTGTGGCTTGTGATTGATGTTGTGAATTTTAGAACGTTCGATTTATAGCCATCGTAATGCCCGATTTTCGTTAAACCTTGAAAACCGTGAATCACAGTAGGCTTAACTCACTGCATAGCTTAGTAATCTGCCATGTTAAGATAGATTATGTTATAAGCTTCGTTTTGATATAAAGTTCGTATGAAATGGACTTACGGTTTACGAGTTATGATTAAATTCGTAAAAATGGTTCGAAACCGTACACGGAAGTTCGTAACTGAAATTGGATTCCCTTAACACTATGAAATCAGTGGCGAATCTTGATAATTAAATAATAGAGGTAAAAAAGAAGGTGTGGGAGAAAACCACATGTCAAATAGATCGTTTTTCGATTTTATAAAAATGTTCGAATCGAGATTAAACGCGAACGAACCCCTTAAAAGTATGACTTTGGTTATAACTTAGAAAACGGGCGATAAAACTCGAGGTATAATCTTGATTCGTAAACGACCGACCTTAGAACTTGTACGACTTAAGTATATACCAAGTATAAGCATGATGACATGTCTTGATAATGAATGAATGTCGGATCGTATCGGTGATAAAAAGAGTACACTAAAAGAGACGTAACGAGATAACTCGAAAACATGTTTCGATTTAAGTGGAGTTTATACTTAGCCTTTTAAGAAGCGTTAAGTGATTAATCTTAAATATTCTGATTGTTTATAGATCGTCGAGCTGACCCGGGACACATTACCCCTACCCGCACTCGATTCCCAGGCAAGTTTCCAATACCTTGGAACTGTTGTTGTGATAATATATATGATTGTTGTTATACCTATGCCATAGCATGCATGTTTGTTTTCAAAAATAATATTGATACTTGTTCCCTGTTTTGATGTTGGCTTATAAACTAGATACGATATATCAGTATAAGCTGGAATTTGTTAAGACCCTTAGTGAAGGGTGTATGATATTCCTTCGATAATATAGACCGGGAGTCGGTATTTTGTGTTATATAGATAGTCGTGGAAACCCGGAGGGATTCCAGCGACAGAGTAGTATTCATTTTGAGGAATGTTATTATTAACCATTATTTATATTTCCATAAAAGTATCAAATACTTGGAAATCTTTTGAGAAATGTTATTTGAGTATTATCTCAGTCGAGAAATATTAAATGAATATTATTTTTGAATATTCATTAGAGTTTGATTATTAATGAATAATTACTTTGATATTCATTGGAATTTTGTTCATTAAATGAATATCACTTTCAGATATTCATCTAAGTGTTATGTAATTGATAAATACTATTCCAAAAGTATTCTTTGGAAGTTCTAATTACTCAAGGAACATTATTTCGAATATTAAGGTTTTGATTACTAAATGAATATCATTTGGATATTTATTTAGAATATTAATTATTAAATGAATATTATTTGGTTATTCATTTAGAATATTATTTGTTTAATGAATATCAATTGAATATTCACTTGGAATTTATTTATTAAATGAATATTATTGTGAATATTCATTTAAGATTTTATGTACTTAATGAATATTATTTAAAAGTATTCATTCGAAGTTCTAATTACTTAAGGAATATTGCTTCGAATATTCCTTTATAGTTTTGATTACTAAGAATATTATTTGGCTATTCATTTGGTATATTATTAAATGAATATTATTTTCGAATATTCATTTAAGGTTTGATTTATTTAGTGAATATTATTTTAAATATTTATTTGAGTTTATTTAATTAATGAATATTATATTGAATATTCATTTAAAGAAGAGAGTTATTTAGTAAATAATTCTATGTATTTATTCGAGGATTACTTACGAGCAATATTATGATTTAATCATATCCCTTAATTATTATTGATAAAATAAATATTCTTGGAATATTTATTTAAATCCTTTTAAGTTCTTTTTATAATAATTCATATTACTCAAAGATTATCTTTCACCTTCAGATATGGTGTAAAATATTTCGGAATATCTTATGACTATTTTTATCAAGGGGAGGTTCCCAAACTTTATTTCATTTAAATCTATCTTAAAGAAGATTTAACTACTCGCTCAACTTCCAACCATATATAAGGGGACCTCACTTGAGAGATGTTATTTATTGGACTGCCCGGTCCTATACTTGCTAAAACTATCTTGTCACTCACATCTTGATTCTTTCAAGCATCGATATGAGTCTGTTTGGTTACCTCCTCAACGCTCGAGGGGTAAGAATTGATGGAACAAGTTTATATCCATTAACAAGCATCAGCTTGGGAAATATTGGTGATTTTTCCTTTCCAACTAGATACGACTACTTTGTGGAGTCCTATCAACAAGTAATATACTTGGGGAAAGGGGGAGGAACTTCACGTTTCAAAGTTATGGATGTGAAATGAACTAGGAGATGCATAAGTGACCCAGTGGCGCCGGTCCAGCAAATGGCC
This sequence comes from Kitagawia praeruptora, assembly GCA_037693485.1. Lineage (NCBI taxonomy): Eukaryota > Viridiplantae > Streptophyta > Magnoliopsida > Apiales > Apiaceae > Kitagawia > Kitagawia praeruptora. The sequence goes on from CM075353.1 coordinate 38,840, forward strand.
CAACCGTTGGCCGGGGGGTTCCAGAGGGCGGTAGACAAGTAAATCCGTCGGTGCTTCCTTCTACATGTAGTAAACAAGAGGTGGGGAGCATAACATGCGACTGATCATCGTGTAAATGCTAGGTCTCCTGGCGTGTAAGAACCCAGATTTTTGGGTAGAATTAAAACTTTTTATTATGTAATAATATGGGAATGAATAGTGGTTATGACTGCGATGTAACGACTGTCTATTTAATGAATGGAATGGATTTGGGTTCAATTATTATATGTCATGCAGAATACCTTTGGTTGACAACATAGATAAGAATGATCTATCTCCTAAGAATATGAGAAGATTACTTCAAGTAAGATTATTCTTGTGTCATCCAAATCAATATCTATTATAAGTCCAGCGATTCCGTAAGAAGGTTAAGGAACACTCGAGAGTGAACCAGGTTCATTTTCCTAATTATAGGAATTAAATAAAAATAAGTGATGAATAGTGATTTTGGTGGAATTTGGAATATTATTATAATAATGTTATACCCGGTATTCGGAACGGATTTCTGAGTTCGTATTAGTGATCCAGGAGGAAAATAATTGTATGTAAAAGCTGTCGGATTCAGAAAAAGAGCACTTTTATTTTCTCCGAGATTTCCCTGGACACTGCAGGACTTAAGGATTTATAAAAGGGATTTAAGGAAATTAAATTCGAGAAGTATTAAGTAAGATGGAGGATGGTATTATAATTATTAAGAAGGTTTTCGGTAAAACCCTAACTAGAAACGAATGAGTTATTCCCTCGAACGATCAACGAATTAAGCAATAAACGGACAAAGAAACAAGCAGAGGGAGCAAGAGTCATGCATAAGCTACTAGAAAATATCTAGCAACCAAGTGGACTCATGTAACTAGCACACTTAGAAAATGAACTAGTACTTAGAAATCAAATCACTTAGTTAGCTTATAACCATCCAATGTTCAACACTTGGCTTGCAAAACTCATCATCCATGACATACTACCTTTAATAAAGCTACTTTAGCTAGATATTATCCTAGCAAGTGTATTAGACAAGATGAGAGCAAGTGGAAAGCACTTTATGCATTATTATCAAGAAAATCAACCAAGCAACACAACTTTCTACAAACTGCCCAGCAGGAGCATCATGGAAAGAAAAATTCACATCTCCATTTCTAACCATGATAAAATCACCAAACTTTAACCCAATCCTCTCCACTCCATGGGCAATATTCGCTCATAGTTTCATGGCAATCCAAGTAGTCTAGCCTAGTCAAATCCCTTCCCCAATTTGAAGTAACCAACCTGTCCAGATTCTGGACAGTTTCTGTAGCGATTTTCAAACAGCCATATCTCCTTCTTTATCCAATGAAATTTTGTGTTCTTTAGCTTTTTGGAAAGCTGTTAAGATTCTCTACAACTCTCCTTTACAAATCTCATTCAGAAAAACATGGTAAGACCCCCATTTTTGCAGTTCTTTGAACGGATGTATAGTAACCTTCAAGATCTAACTTTGCTTTCTTGGTTTCTTTTGGATGATCTAAGCTATTATAAGGCCACACGAGGACTATACAAGGCTTATTCAGTTGTTTTATACACCAAGGAAGGTAATCACCTCTTGAAACCCTAGGCCTTATTTTAAGATCTTGCATGTTCTTGATGATTTTTAGCATAGTCATGATATTAGTATGATTACAAGCATGATTATGGAGTTTGTTAGTGGATCTAAGTATGATTATGTTATGATGGTCAAGTAGATGATTTTGGACAGTTGGGGGATGAATAATATATGTATAAGTTATATGGATGCCCGGTGTGGCTTGTGATTGATGTTGTGAATTTTAGAACGTTCGATTTATAGCCGTCGTAATGCCCGATTTTCGTTAAACCTTGAAAACCGTGAATCACAGTAGGCTTAACTCACTTCATAGCTTCGATTCCTTTCATGATAAGCTAGATTATGTTATAAGCTTCGTTTTGATATAAAGATCGTATGAAATGGACTTACGGTTTAGGAGTTATGATTAAATTCGTAAAAGAGGTTCGAAACCGTAACTGAAAGTTCGTAACTGAAATTGGATTCTTTTAATTGTACGAAATCAGTGGCAAATCTTGATAATTAAAAATTAGAGATCATAAGGATGGTGTGAGAAAATACCTCGTATTAAAAAGATCGTTTTTCGATTTTATAAAAATGTTCGAATCGAGATTAAACGCGAACGAACCCCTTAAAAGTATGACTTTGGTTATAACTTAGAAAACGGGCGATAAAACTCGAGGTATAATCTTGATTCGTAAACGACCGACCTTAGAACTTGTACGACTTAAGTATATACCAAGTATAAGCATGATGACATGTCTTGATAATGAATGAATGTCGGATCGTATCGGTGATAAAAAGAGTACACTAAAAGAGACGTAACGAGATAACTCGAAAACATGTTTCGATTTAAGTGGAGTTTATACTTAGCCTTTTAAGAAGCGTTAAGTGATTAATCTTAAATATTCTGATTGTTTATAGATCGTCGAGCTGACCCGGGACACATTACCCCTACCCGCACTCGATTCCCAGGCAAGTTTCCAATACCTTGGAACTGTTGTTGTGATAATATATATGATTGTTGTTATACCTATGCCATAGCATGCATGTTTGTTTTCAAAAATAATATTGATACTTGTTCCCTGTTTTGATGTTGGCTTATAAACTAGATACGATATATCAGTATAAGCCGGAATTTGTTAAGACCCTTAGTGAAGGGCGTATGATATTTCTTCGATAATATAGACCGGGAGTCGGTATTTTGTGTTATATAGATAGTCGTGGAAACTCGGAGGGATTCCAGCGACAGAGTAGTATTCATTTTGAGGAATGTTATTATTAACCATTATTTATATTTCCATAAAAGTATCAAATACTTGGAAATCTTTTGAGAAATGTTATTTGAGTATTATCTCAGTCGAGAAATATTAAATGAATATTATTTTTGAATATTCATTAGAGTTTGATTATTAATGAATAATTACTTTGATATTCATTGGAATTTTGTTCATTAAATGAATATCACTTTCAGATATTCATCTAAGTGTTATGTAATTGATAAATACTATTCCAAAAGTATTCTTTGGAAGTTCTAATTACTCAAGGAACATTATTTCGAATATTAAGGTTTTGATTACTAAATGAATATCATTTGGATATTTATTTAGAATATTAAATGAATATTCATTAGAGTTTGATTATTAATGAATAATTACTTAGATATTCATTGGAATTTTGTTCATTAAATATCACTTTCAGATATTCATCTAAGTGTTATGTAATTGATAAATACTATTCCAAAAGTATTCTTTGGAAGTTCTAATTACTCAAGGAATATTATTTCGAATATTAAGGTTTTGATTACTAAATGAATATCATTTGGATATTTATTTAGAATATTAATTATTAAATGAATATTATTTGGTTATTCATTTAGAATATTATTTGTTTAATGAATATCAATTGAATATTCACTTGGAATTTATTTATTAAATGAATATTATCGTGAATATTCATTTAAGATTTTATGTACTTAATGAATATTATTTAAAAGTATTCATTCGAAGTTCTAATTACTTAAGGAATATTGCTTCGAATATTCCTTTAAAGTTTTGATTACTAAGAATATTATTTGGCTATTCATTTGGTATATTATTAAATGAATATTATTTTCAAATATTCATTTAAGGTTTGATTTATTTAGTGAATATTATTTTAAATATTTATTTGAGTTTATTTAATTAATGAATATTATATTGAATATTCATTTAAAGAAGAGAGTTATTTAGTAAATAATTCTATGTATTTATTCGAGGATTACTTACGAGCAATATTATGATTTAATCATATCCCTTAATTATTATTGATAAAATAAATATTCTTGGAATATTTATTTAAATCCTTTTAAGTTCTTTTTATAATAATTCATATTACTCAGAGATTATCTTTCACCTTCAGATATGGTGTAAAATATTTCGGAATATCTTATGACTATTTTTATCAAGGGGAGGTTCCCAAACTTTATTTCATTTAAATCTATCTTAAAGAAGATTTAACTACTCGCTCAACTTCCAACCATATATAAGGGGACCTCACTTGAGAGATGTTATTTATTGGACTGCCCGGTCCTATACTTGCTAAAACTATCTTGTCACTCACATCTTGATTCTTTCAAGGATCGATATGAGTCTGTTTGGTTACCTCCTCAACGCTCGAGGGGTAAGAATTGATGGAACAAGTTTATATCCATTAACAAGCATCAGCTTGGGAAATATTGGTGATTTTTCCTTTCCAACTAGATACGACTACTTTGTGGAGTCCTATCAACAAGTAATATACTTGGGGAAAGGGGGAGGAACTTCACGTTTCAAAGTTATGGATGTGAAATGAACTAGGAGATGCGTAAGTGACCCAGTGGCGCCGGTCCAGCAAATGGCCCAACCGTTGGCCGGGGGGTTCCAGAGGGCGGTAGACAAGTAAATCCGTCGGTGCTTCCTTCTACATGTAGTAAACAAGAGGTGGGGAGCATAACATGCGACTGATCATCGTGTAAATGCTATGTCTCCTGGCGCGTCAAACTCCAGTATTAGTTCATCTCTCAATGTTGGAAATTTCCTGCAACCTTATCATTATTGGTAGGTTTGAAAAGTGTTTGAATTGGAATTACAATATTCTTCCTGCAAGTTCCTCTATCATGAAAAGTTGATAATATCTGGCTCATCTTTGACATAGCAGATATGTATTCAAAACAAATATATTTTGAGTTACCTTGTAACTTCATCTCATACCTTATATTGGTACTACATCGTTAATGCATGGCATATGGTTTCAAAGATATTTTGGACTGTTATATATTATCACTGTTCAATTATATTTTTGGTGGGCTATTGCTCACCCTTGCTTTATTTATTTATATCACAACAACACCTAGATCAGATGGCCGCGCAAGGCGCACTCAGCATAGCAGGTGTTAGCCGTCAGAGGATTAATCGCGGAGGTCATAGTTACCATTGCTGAGGATGCAGCCTCTGGTAGGCTAGTTGTTAGCATTTGTGCACCAAATGTATTTATATATATGGCATATACCAATGGATGGCAAAGAGCATGTAAATTGTAAAATTGTAATTCTTTGGGTGGTAAGAACTCCAACTTGTGATTAATAATATTAATGGTTACTCTGATTTCATCTCTGGGACTATAACGGGTGTGTTTTATGTTGTTGTTTTGGGGCACAAGGTTGTAATTTAAATTATGTTGGTTTTATGGATGGATATTGAGACCGTAACGACCAGATCCCTGACCCTGGATCTGGGGGTGTTACAGAAATGGTATCAGAGAGAGCGTTATATATCCCAGAGATGATGTGACGTTAAAACAATAAATTCATTAAGATAATAAGAACTCTTGCCAAGTTCATAGTCGGACTACTTAATGTAGTACTGACGTATAAAACCCTTATGGGAACTATTAAGTATCATGATTGTGACTTAGCTCGTCCTCGTGCCGACTAAGTAAGGCGATAGACCTTGAGGTATACGAGCAGTAACACAATGATGCTTGGTTTGATGCTGAAGGTCGGATGGTGGATTCGATAGAGTACCCTACTGAGGACCCGGAAGAGGTTCCAGCAAAGGAGGAAAATCCTGATAAGGATAAGGAGTTTACCCTTAAGGAAATAAGGGCTACAGCCAAAGATATTGTAAGAGTTAAGGTATAGTGCTCAGAGAAGTGAGCTTAAAGAATTGAGATATTATTAAGAGAATTAAAGAGGCATATTGGATTCATAGCCGGACTACCGGATGAAGTGCCAGCAAGTAAGATGGATTTGAGGAATTACTCAAGATCTTATGTAAGGATAGATAAGAATCCTTGGAGACTTTCAGATTAATGAGAAAGGAATTAGAATGATGCATGATTATCAAAGACATTGATATAGGACGGGGAGTAGAGTCCCTAGGAACAGTTAAGACATAGGTGGCAAGTGCCATATCTTCAGATAAATGGATTAGTGTGAATATTGTCAATGGTAATTCGCCGTGAGAAGACAGATTTCATAGGTTTTAATTTATGAAACCAAATTGAGATTGTTAAGGTATTTTATTCAGGGAAATGCCCATCTTATAAATGGATCAACTTAGAAAGAAAAGACATTGGGAAGTGATGGCCTGAACGGATAAAGTATATAAGGAAATAGTAAGCGAGACAATGATCTCAGAACCTACAAGAGGAGAAGACCAGTGAGTCTGTGATAAATTAGTAATAAGGCTATCATCAGGAACCAATTATAAGTTCAGTTCAATTCAGTGAAATGATGAACCAGAAACATTAGATGCATGTGATTCAGAAGAATATTAAATTCTTTCTTTTCCTTGAATGGATTATGGTAGTTACCTTAAGCTTATTCTGACACTGAATCATAAATGGACTAGGCAAGGCGAGCAGTGGTTGAGATGTAATTGAGAATGCTTTTAGATGCAACCTGAAAGAACAGGTGTAGGACATGTTCTCGAAATAAGAGTTTTGGCAAAATGAAGTCCAGCAATAGGACACATGATCAATAAGAGTAGTGTTGGTCGGCCCTACCAAGTTAAAGACAGTTTCAAATGGAGATTGGCCAACCACACTGGCAAAGGTGAGAAATTTAATAAAATTCACAAGGTATTACCAAGGATTTGCTCAGGACTTTACAGAAAGTGTAGTCCCGTAACCTGACTTATTGTAAGAATAAAAGTTTGAATGGACAAGATAAACGTGAGAAGATCTTCCTGGAGCTAAAGGTAAAGTTGGTGATGACCAGGGTTGGCGTTGCCTAATGGAAGAAGGAAACTTTGGGAGATAGTATGATGCAACTCATACAGGTATAGGTCTGCGCTTATGCAGCACGACAGCGTAATTTCGAATACAATTGGACAACACGGTTCACCAGATTCGGATGACCTTGGTAGTGCCAATTCTGGGAAGCGACTGACCCCGATGGTAGCGTTCCTTCTGAGACTAGTTGTTAAGTAGACTGGTATTCGGTAGTATCGACTATTAGGACAAGCATGTATCGGGGAGATATGGCATGTTTAGTTTGAAACTTTTGATTCCCCTTCTAAGGACGATGTATATTTGGTTTCCTTTTAATGATTAAACTCCCAGCTTTACGTCAATCATTTCGCTACTGTAACTGTTTATGGTTCGACCAGCTCGGATGTTCATAGAAATATTCTCTGGGTATCGAAATGGATTTTCTTAATGTAACCAGTGGGTGGATAGATTGACTGAAGTTTCCCTAATCCTGGAAAGGAATTGGACAAAATTTGGCAAACCTTGTCTTTCGGATTATCTGAATACATCACTGAGGAGAGTGGAAATTGAGGCAAACCCTATGAATTGGGTAAGGTAGCCGCTACACGGATTGGTAGATAGATCCCAATTATTACGATTGACTGTAGAGACAAAATTTTGAAGTTGAGATTGGACGGAAAAAGGGAAATGTAATTAAGAAACAAGCCGGACTAAGAAAGTTCGGGATTGACTTAAATGAAAAGGTTGTTATGCCAGAAATGTTAAGCTTTTGTGGCACGTGAAATTGATAAGAGTAACTAGAAGAAAAGTAAGGGTGACCGGAGATGGTACCGAGGAGTCGATTGAGACTTATATGGAGTAATGTTTTGAAAAGATCAAAAGGTATCAAAGTAGAAGGCACTATGCCAGCAATTGCTAAAAAAGTAATGCTATTAGCCGACCCCTAAACTCACATATTTTAGCATGGCCAGTAGGGCCAAGTCACTAAGGATTATCAAGTGATTGAACCAGCAATGTAAGGACAAAGCGGGGTGCTTCTAACAAAGTGCCAACCGCGAGAACTTTTGATGTAAAATGAATTGAGATACATGAGGATGGATTTTATAAATACCCTAGATGTATTAGGCACTAAGAAATTCACGTTGATCACGACCAATATCTTCCTGAACATCCTTGCTACCATTACCAAGTCCTGTAAAAAAAAAAAAAAAAAGAGCAGATAGACATATTTTGTCTTTTGGAAGGTCATGTAGACCGACATTACTAAGAAGAGGTTAGCATTAAGCTACCTATAGATTATCAAGATGAGAATGGTTGAAAAGAGACCCTTATTAAGGATATATGACTGGATTGCCAATTACAGGATGTAAGTATTCCTTGAAAATAGAATTGAGGATAGAATGTCCATATATTAAAACGAACCCTGGGGGATGCACAAAGGATAGCATCACCCCTAATAAAGACATTGTGAAATCAGATGATATAAGTGAATCGACCAAGGTGTCAATAACCTGTAAGGATTTGTGGAAAGGAGTCTCGAAAAGTACTTAGACAGAATTGTTATAGAATTGATTAATGATGTTTGATACACCCTGTATCTAGAAAATACAGAAAGAATGATGAGGATGACCTAAGAAACCTTACAAGGAAAAAGGTAATACTCTGAGTTTCAAAATGGAAGTTTGGTAGAGAATGTATGACATAATAATGATGTTGCCGGATGAGGCATGTAAGAAACCATGAGAAGGTATGGATTGAACCAATAAGGTTGAGTTTGTTTTAAAGCAAGAAAGACCTGAGATAAAAGATATCCTAGACCTGATGAGGATATTAGCCGGGATAAAAGTCACATTTAAGGATTAAAGTAGTAACTTATGGAAAAAGACTGATGGATATTTTCCTTCAGCAGAATTTCAGGAAGAATACTTTCACCCAACAGTGATGGGAATAAGGTAGAAAAAGTTGAGTTGAATAGATCAAGAAAACATTGATTGCAAGAAATTATTATCAGGAAAGGCCAATGAGGTGGCCGACACTTTAAGTATTGAGGAGTAATTATGAATGCTCATACCAAAGAAACGAAATGGTATTGAGAAGGACTTTGAAGGTCAGAATATGGTGAAGGAATTTACATTCCCTCTAATGATTGGGCAAGAATCAACCATAAGAGTAGTTTAAGTAAAGATTCGATTCCTGATGTCGTCTTAAGCATATTACCTGCGTTAGGAGGTCCTATGTTGAGGTAAACCAGGACCTCGTACGAAATTGACTAAGTAAACCGTTAGCTTCCAGTCTTCTACTGAAGATATATGATTGATAATTTTGTCAACTTGGCATAGCTACGATGCTTGAAGCTCTTCTGCAATTTTATCTGCTTCATGTAATATCTACATCAAGTTCAGGAAGCGTTCCTTATGGATAGGGAATAGTGATTATTTTGCTTTCCTAGAGGATCTTGGATTGACAATTATGAAACCTGTATGTTTAGCTACTAAAAACACTGCGTAAATGATAAGCAATGATGACCCTTCTGAGAAATTAAGTGTTAACGACTGCGGAAATGTCGAATTGAATCTAAGTTAGAGAAATCGTCTAGGTCAATTTCGGATGGTTTAATTTTGGAGACGAAGGGATATTTGTAATAAATGATCCGGCTATGATGTTTCATAGAATGATAATAGTAGAAATGAAGACAAGTGACTGATAGAGATCGAAATAGAATTGAAAATCAATAAAAGAGTCAGATAGGCGGACTCATGAGAAGCTCCAGTAATGAAGCGAGAAAAGTATGGAATTGACAGGGCAAGGGTATTGACCAAAACAGAAAGTTGGGATTATGAGCATAAATAACATGCAAATTGACTCCTTAGTAAGTTTGGAAAATTCGAGGAAATATGAAATAGATTGATTGAGTAATAAAGAGACTCATGAAATGAGAAAGTGAAAATTTGATGGTTGAACAGAGGAAAATTTGACCCCAAACGTGAAACACGTATTAAGTAAAAGTGATGAGTGTCTCAACCCTGAGATGACGGTGGGGTTAAATAATAGAAGTAAATGAGAATTAGACAATAAGAAGGATGTGATTGATAAAGAAAAGATGGGGAAATAATTATGGAATGTGAAGTAAAGAATGTTATGAATGGATTGATGAATGGGTTTTCCTAACGAACTCTCGGGATGACAACCTGATGGTGTTAGAATTATGAATATGAAATGGCCAGTGTCATGGCGTGAAATGTCAGTAATAATAATGTCAAGCGAGAAATCTAAGATTTAACCTGAGAGGTTGAAAGATTTCTGATGATGAGTGTTGCTAAGATTGAACAAGAACATAGGTCCATAGAATGATGGGTCGAGCAGCGAGAATATGTTGACTTGTGAGATTACGATATAGTGGTATTTGATACGATTACGATTATTTTTCTTCTCTGATAAACCTCTATAGTTCAGAGGAAAATTTTAAGTATGATATTTAACGATCATGAAAAATTTCTATAATTCTCTGAAAATCTTTTCTTTTCTCCACTCCTATTTATCTTCTTCTATTCTAAACTGAGAAGAACAACCCTTTAAAGAGGGGAGGTACTACTACGTGACTCTCTGTCTGTGTGATAGAAGTCTAAGTGGAATGCCATTAATTGTTTAATTGCTTGTCAAGTACTAAAGGCTGGCCCCCTTCTGTACAAGCTATGCAATATAACAAATGTTCATTGATCACAGTGATCTCTCGATAAATTTTTCCACCTAAATATATATACATCGAGATTGCGAAGATTAAAGCGATCAGGAATTGCAAAAATTACGAGTGAGGTTATCTCCGGAATTCGTAGCGCCTTAGTGATACCGAAGTCACTACACGTACCAATAAGGTTAATAGTATAAGACCGGACAAGAGCGTATACCGGATAATGTGTCATGCGAAAGTATCAAAGAATTGGTAGAACGGATAAAGGGTGTATTGTAACACCAGTACGATGTGCTTTAGAAAGATTGGAATGTGTAAGGATCGACCAGAGAATTGGAAAGCGAAATAACCAACAAGTACCCAATTGTCTTCTACCTGATTCCGGGACGGAATCCTTTTAAGGAGGGGAGACTGTAAGAACCCAGATTTTTGGGTAGAATTAAAACTTTTTATTATGTAATAATATGGGAATGAATAGTGGTTATGACTGCGATGTAACGACTGTCTATTTAATGAATGGAATGGATTTGGGTTCAATTATTATATGTCATGCAGAATACCTTTGGTTGACAACATAGATAAGAATGATCTATCTCCTAAGAATATGAGAAGATTACTTCAAGTAAGATTATTCTTGTGTCATCCAAATCAATATCTATTATAAGTCCAGCGATTCCGTAAGAAGGTTAAGGAACACTCGAGAGTGAACCAGGTTCATTTTCCTAATTATAGGAATTAAATAAAAATAAGTGATGAATAGTGATTTTGGTGGAATTTGGAATATTATTATAATAATGTTATACCCGGTATTCGGAACGGATTTCTGAGTTCGTATTAGTGATCCAGGAGGAAAATAAGTGTATGTAAAAGCTGTCGGATTCAGAAAAAGAGCACTTTTATTTTCTCCGAGATTTCCCTGGACACTGCAGGACTTAAGGATTTATAAAAGGGATTTAAGGAAATTAAATTCGAGAAGTATTAAGTAAGATGGAGGATGGTATTATAATTATTAAGAAGGTTTTCGGTAAAACCCTAACTAGAAACGAATGAGTTATTCCCTCGAACGATCAACGAATTAAGCAATAAACGGACAAAGAAACAAGCAGAGGGAGCAAGAGTCATGCATAAGCTACTAGAAAATATCTAGCAACCAAGTGGACTCATGTAACTAGCACACTTAGAAAATGAACTAGTACTTAGAAATCAAATCACTTAGTTAGCTTATAACCATCCAATGTTCAACACTTGGCTTGCAAAACTCATCATCCATGACATACTACCTTTAATAAAGCTACTTTAGCTAGATATTATCCTAGCAAGTGTATTAGACAAGATGAGAGCAAGTGGAAAGCACTTTATGCATTATTATCAAGAAAATCAACCAAGCAACACAACTTTCTACAAACTGCCCAGCAGGAGCATCATGGAAAGAAAAATTCACATCTCCATTTCTAACCATGATAAAATCACCAAACTTTAACCCAATCCTCTCCACTCCATGGGCAATATTCGCTCAAAGTTTCATGGCAATCCAAGTAGTCTAGCCTAGTCAAATCCCTTCCCCAATTTGAAGTAACCAACCTGTCCAGATTCTGGACAGTTTCTGTAGCGATTTTCAAACAGCCATATCTCCTTCTTTATCCAATGAAATTTTGTGTTCTTTAGCTTTTTGGAAAGCTGTTAAGATTCTCTACAACTCTCCTTTACAAATCTCATTCAGAAAAACATGGTAAGGCCCCCATTTTTGCAGTTCTTTGAACGGATGTATAGTAACCTTCAAGATCTAACTTTGCTTTCTTGGTTTCTTTTGGATGATCTAAGCTATTATAAGGCCACACGAGGACTATACAAGGCTTATTCAGTTGTTTTATACACCAAGGAAGGTAATCACCTCTTGAAACCCTAGGCCTTATTTTAAGATCTTGCATGTTCTTGATGATTTTTAGCATAGTCATGATATTAGTATGATTACAAGCATGATTATGGAGTTTGTTAGTGGATCTAAGTATGATTATGTTATGATGGTCAAGTAGATGATTTTGGACAGTTGGGGGATGAATAATATATGTATAAGTTATATGGATGCCCGGTGTGGCTTGTGATTGATGTTGTGAATTTTAGAACGTTCGATTTATAGCCGTCGTAATGCCCGATTTTCGTTAAACCTTGAAAACCGTGAATCACAGTAGGCTTAACTCACTTCATAGCTTCGATTCCTTTCATGATAAGCTAGATTATGTTTTAAGCTTCGTTTTGATATAAAGATCGTATGAAATGGACTTACGGTTTAGGAGTTATGATTAAATTCGTAAAAGAGGTTCGAAACCGTAACTGAAAGTTCGTAACTGAAATTGGATTCTTTTAATTGTACGAAATCAGTGGCAAATCTTGATAATTAAAAATTAGAGATCATAAGGATGGTGTGAGAAAATACCTCGTATTAAAAAGATCATTTTTCGATTTTATAAAAATGTTCGAATCGAGATTAAACGCGAACGAACCCCTTAAAAGTATGACTTTGGTTATAACTTAGAAAACGGGCGATAAAACTCGAGGTATAATCTTGATTCGTAAATGACCGACCTTAGAACTTGTACGACTTAAGTATATACCAAGTATAAGCATGATGACATGTCTTGATAATGAACGAATGTCGGATCGTATCGGTGATAAAAAGAGTACACTAAAAGAGACGTAACGAGATAACTCGAAAACATGTTTCGATTTAAGTGGAGTTTATACTTAGCCTTTTAAGAAGCGTTAAGTGATTAATCTTAAATATTCTGATTGTTTATAGATCGTCGAGCTGACCCGGGACACATTACCCCTACCCGCACTCGATTCCCAGGCAAGTTTCCAATACCTTGGAACTGTTGTTGTGATAATATATATGATTGTTGTTATACCTATGCCATAGCATGCATGTTTGTTTTCAAAAATAATATTGATACTTGTTCCCTGTTTTGATGTTGGCTTATAAACTAGATACGATATATCAGTATAAGCCGGAATTTGTTAAGACCCTTAGTGAAGGGCGTATGATATTCCTTCGATAATATAGACCGGGAGTCGGTATTTTGTGTTATATAGATAGTCGTGGAAACCCGGAGGGATTCCAGCGACAGAGTAGTATTCATTTTGAGGAATGTTATTATTAACCATTATTTATATTTCCATAAAAGTATCAAATACTTGGAAATCTTTTGAGAAATGTTATTTGAGTATTATCTCAGTCGAGAAATATTAAATGAATATTATTTTTGAATATTCATTAGAGTTTGATTATTAATGAATAATTACTTAGATATTCATTGGAATTTTGTTCATTAAATATCACTTTCAGATATTCATCTAAGTGTTATGTAATTGATAAATACTATTCCAAAAGTATTCTTTGGAAGTTCTAATTACTCAAGGAATATTATTTCGAATATTAAGGTTTTGATTACTAAATGAATATCATTTGGATATTTATTTAGAATATTAATTATTAAATGAATATTATTTGGTTATTCATTTAGAATATTATTTGTTTAATGAATATCAATTGAATATTCACTTGGAATTTATTTATTAAATGAATATTATCGTGAATATTCATTTAAGATTTTATGTACTTAATGAATATTATTTAAAAGTATTCATTCGAAGTTCTAATTACTTAAGGAATATTGCTTCGAATATTCCTTTAAAGTTTTGATTACTAAGAATATTATTTGGCTATTCATTTGGTATATTATTAAATGAATATTATTTTCAAATATTCATTTAAGGTTTGATTTATTTAGTGAATATTATTTTAAATATTTATTTGAGTTTATTTAATTAATGAATATTATATTGAATATTCATTTAAAGAAGAGAGTTATTTAGTAAATAATTCTATGTATTTATTCGAGGATTACTTACGAGCAATATTATGATTTAATCATATCCCTTAATTATTATTGATAAAATAAATATTCTTGGAATATTTATTTAAATCCTTTTAAGTTCTTTTTATAATAATTCATATTACTCAGAGATTATCTTTCACCTTCAGATATGGTGTAAAATATTTCGGAATATCTTATGACTATTTTTATCAAGGGGAGGTTCCCAAACTTTATTTCATTTAAATCTATCTTAAAGAAGATTTAACTACTCGCTCAACTTCCAACCATATATAAGGGGACCTCACTTGAGAGATGTTATTTATTGGACTGCCCGGTCCTATACTTGCTAAAACTATCTTGTCACTCACATCTTGATTCTTTCAAGGATCGATATGAGTCTGTTTGGTTACCTCCTCAACGCTCGAGGGGTAAGAATTGATGGAACAAGTTTATATCCATTAACAAGCATCAGCTTGGGAAATATTGGTGATTTTTCCTTTCCAACTAGATACGACTACTTTGTGGAGTCCTATCAACAAGTAATATACTTGGGGAAAGGGGGAGGAACTTCACGTTTCAAAGTTATGGATGTGAAATGAACTAGGAGATGCGTAAGTGACCCAGTGGCGCCGGTCCAGCAAATGGCCCAACCGTTGGCCGGGGGGTTCCAGAGGGCGGTAGACAAGTAAATCCATCGGTGCTTCCTTCTACATGTAGTAAACAAGAGGTGGGGAGCATAACATGCGACTGATCATCGTGTAAATGCTATGTCTCCTGGCGCGTCAAACTCCAGTATTAGTTCATCTCTCAATGTTGGAAATTTCCTGCAACCTTATCATTATTGGCAGGTTTGAAAAGTGTTTGAATTGGAATTGCAATATTCTTCCTGCAAGTTCCTCTATCATGAAAAGTTGATAATATCTGGCTCATCTTTGACATAGCAGATATTTATTCAAAACAAATATATTTTGAGTTACCTTGTAACTTCATCTCATACCTTATATTGGTACTACATCGTTAATGCATGGCATATGGTTTCAAAGATATTTTGGACTGTTATATATTATCACTGTTCAATTATATTTTTGGTGGGCTATTGCTCACCCTTGCTTTATTTATTTATATCACAACAACAGCTAGATCAGATGGCCGCGCAAGGCGCACTCAGCATAGCAGGTGTTAGCCGTCAGAGGATTAATCGCGGAGGTCATAGTTACCATTGCTGAGGATGCAGCCTCTGGTAGGCTAGTTGTTAGCATTTGTGCACCAAATGTATTTATATATATGGCATATACCAATGGATGGCAAAGAGCATGTAAATTGTAAAATTGTAATTCTTTGGGTGGTAAGAACTCCAACTTGTGATTAATAATATTAATGGTTACTCTGATTTCATCTCTGGGACTATAACGGGTGTGTTTTATGTTGTTGTTTTGGGGCACAAGATTGTAATTTAAATTATGTTGGTTTTATGGATGGATATTGAGACCATAACGACCAGATCCCTGACCCTGGATCTGGGGGTGTTACATGGCGCGTCAAACTCCAGTATTAGTTCATCTCTCAATGTTGGAAATTTCCTGCAACCTTATCATTATTGGCAGGTTTGAAAAGTGTTTGAATTGGAATTGCAATATTCTTCCTGCAAGTTCCTCTATTATGAAAAGTTGATAATATCTGGCTCATCTTTGACATAGCAGATATTTATTCAAAACAAATATATTTTGAGTTACCTTGTAACTTCATCTCATACCTTATATTGGTACTACATCGTTAATGCATGGCATATGGTTTCAAAGATATTTTGGACTGTTATATATTATCACTGTTCAATTATATTTTTGGTGGGCTATTGCTCACCCTTGCTTTATTTATTTATATCACAACAACAGCTAGATCAGATGGCCGCGCAAGGCGCACTCAGCATAGCAGGTGTTAGCCGTCAGAGGATTAATCGCGGAGGTCATAGTTACCATTGCTGAGGATGCAGCCTCTGGTAGGCTAGTTGTTAGCATTTGTGCACCAAATGTATTTATATATATGGCATATACCAATGGATGGCAAAGAGCATGTAAATTATAAAATTGTAATTCTTTGGGTTGTAAGAACTCCAACTTGTGATTAATAATATTGACGATTACTCTGATTTCATCTCTGGGACTATATCGGGTGTGTTTTATGTTATTGTTTTGGGTCACAAGGTTGTAATTTAAATTATGTTGATTTTGTGGTTGGATATTGAGACCGTAACGACCAGATCCCTGACCCTGGATCTGGGGGTGTTACAGTTTTGCTACTCGAGGTGGGATGCTAAACGAGGTGGGGTCTGGTTTGGGTAGCTGCAGAGAATTTTCAGGGCATTTAGGTGGTAATTTTAACACTTGGTTCCCTGGGGTATTTCGTTCAAACTATAAGGTGGTTTTGATTGTTGCAAGTTGCAATAATTTGAAAAATAAAAGTAATTTTCTGTTTTATCTGAAAGATGGGCCAGTAATGTACATGGTTTTGGGGGAGTTCAAGACTAGTTATGAGCTGGACGGTGGGTGTGGTTTGTTTGAAGAATATTACCCCAAATTCTTTTTGACAATTCTTCCTAGGGGGCTACAATTATGTTGCGTGTCTCTCAAGAATTTGTAGGTGGCTGGTATGTATTCTAGTCAAAAGTTTAGTGGGCATGGGAGAGTACTTGTTTTTTCTTGGCCACTTTGTTCTTTGTTGACTATATAGCCCAGGAGAGCCTTGAGACAATTAGTTTAATTAATTTGGTGTTGCTTTTTCTTCACAGTGGCCGACTTTTAATTGTGGGTTGCTAGTGGCTTTTGTCGATTTTCTAGATTTTATGTTGTTTTTTCCTTTGGAGTTTGTTCCAATGGAATTTTTTTCCTTGGCCTTGAGTTTATGCTCTTGGTATGTACATTTGTTTCTTATTTATAAAATTCCACGAGGCCAAGCCTCATTTACCTGGAAAAAAAACCCTAAACCCCTAAACCCCTAACCCCTAAACCCCTAACCCTAACCCATAAACCCTAAAACCTAAACCCTAACCCCTAAACCTAAATCCCTAAACCCCTAACCCTAAAACCTAAACCCTAACCCCTAAACCATGAGTACATTTTCTGAATGTAAAAACCCCAACAAAAATTATGGTATAATTTTCAAAATATAATTCCCATTATTTCGTACTAAACAAGGAGGGGGACAAGTTTTCGCTGCGCGACCCCGCCTGTCGGCCGGCCAGAGGCCCTCAGTAATATTAATGAGGGCCTCCCCCTGTCCAAGCCACCTCTATATATTGACCTCTAATACTCCAATACTAGGGATACAGTTGAAATCCCAATTGGAGTAAACCACTTATTTATAAAAATGCCACCACCTCAAAAACGTTTCAGGTTGCAATCCAAGAACATATTCTTGACATTTCCCAGGTGTTCGTTATCTAAGGAGGATGCACTCGAGCAACTCCGAGCCATTTCATGTCCGTCAAATAAGAAGTTCATCAGGATGGCAAGGGAATTACAGGAGGATGGTGAACCCCATCTACACGTGCTAATTCAGTTCGAAGGGAAGGCTCAGTTCACGAATTATAGGCACTTCGACCTTCGACATCCGTCGAGTTCCCACATGTTCCATCCAAATATGCAAGGGGCTAAGTCCAGTCAGGATATCAAAGACTACATAGCAAAGGATGGAGATTTTTCAGACTGGGGCGAATTCATAAAGGATGGTCGTTCTGGAAAGAAATGGGCGAAGAACCCCAACGATGCCTACGATGAGGCGTTGAAGACGAACAACAAGGTAGATGCCCTTGCCATTTTGAGAGAGAAGGTGTAACACCCCCAGATCCGGGGTCCGGGATCGGGTCGTTACGGTCTTATTTTCCATGATTAATACTTTACTTGAGTCCACAATAAATACATCACCTGCTGTGACCCCACAATAATAACCACTCACACACACATAGTTATAGTCCCAGAGATGAAATTGAAATAAGTCTTGCATTACTGGTTTACGAATAAAAGTTATTACAAGCCAAAAGGATAACATCATAAGTTTAAAAGTTTAGCCGTTGATTAATCATTATTGATACATATAAGTAAACAGGAAATCAAGGCTGCTGAGCTATGCTACCTCAGCAATGGCAGCGATGATATCAACGGGTAGCCCTGTGGGGCGGGTAACCTGCTTGCGCCGAGTGTGCCTGACGCGGGCCATGAGACCTAGCTGTTGTTGTGACATAATAAATAAGCAAGGGTGAGCAACAGCCCACCAACAATATATAACTGTGCAGTAATATATAAGACAGTTCAAAGATATGTTTGAAATCATATGCCATGCATTAGAGAAAATATTGCCAGTTTAATATAAAGGATGAAGTTACAAGGTAACTCAATAAATGTATATTTTGTGGAAGCATATGCTATGCCAAAATAAGCAAGATAGTATCATTTTCATAAAAATAGGAACTTGCAGAATGATATTGCAATTCCAGTTTGAAATACTTTTCAACTCTGCCAACTATGATGATGTTGCAGAAAATTTCCAACATTGAGTGATGAACTAATACGGGAGCATTGCCGCGCCAGATGCCCTGACGTTTACGGGGATCAGCCGTATGTCATGCATCTCATCAGTCGTTCTCTACATGTAGAAGGTAGCTCCGACGGATTTACTTGTTTACCGCCCTCTGGAACTCCTAAGCCAACGGTTGGGCTATTGCTGGACCGGCGCCACTCGGCCACTTACGCGTCTCCTAGTTCATTCCATACCCATAACTTTGAAACATAAAGTTTGTCCCCCTTTCCCCAAGTATAATACTTGTTGATAAGACTCCACCAGGTAGTCATATCTAAATGGAAAGGAAAATTTACCAATATTTCCCAAGCTACTGCTTGTTAATGGATAATGACTTGTTCCAACATTCTTTCCCCTCGAATAATGAGTGGGTACACGTAATGCCAGGAATGATAGCAACCAAGTTGCGAGTGAACGAATAATTTATGACCGGGCAGTCACAAGGTAAATAACATTCCTCAAGTAAGGTTCCCTTATAATAGAATCGAAGGGAGAATGAAATCACTGAGAACCTTCCTTGATAATATAATAATATTAATAAGACTCTGTAATAATTTATATAATGTTCGGAGGTCGATGATACTATGTGAATGACACCAAGTATCTTTGAAACGAGTTAGAAGAATTAAATAAATATTCCAAGAATATTTCTTGAGTCACGGGTATTGGAAAGGTGTTGCT
The DNA here is from genome assembly GCA_037693485.1 of Kitagawia praeruptora. Lineage (NCBI taxonomy): Eukaryota > Viridiplantae > Streptophyta > Magnoliopsida > Apiales > Apiaceae > Kitagawia > Kitagawia praeruptora. The sequence goes on from CM075353.1 coordinate 58,482, forward strand.
CGGAATAATCTTTGAATAACTGTTCAGAATAATATTCATTGGACGAATAATGAATATTCCTATTAATAATAATAGTATTTTATTGATGAAATAATCGCCAAATGGATATTTGAAATAATATTCATTGAATAAATAATGAATATTCAACTTAAGAATGATACTTATTGATGAAGTAATTATCGATTGAATACTTGAGACCATATTCATTGAATAAATAATGAATATTCGACTTAATAATAATTATCGAAGAAATGAATATTGAATGAATATTTAAAATCATGTTCAATAATAGAATTGACTTTAACTGAATGTCGAAGATAATATTTATCGAATAACTGAAGTTCGAATCAATGCTCAACTAATATTTATAAAATAAATAGAGATCGAATGAATATTCGAAATAATATTCATTTAAATAAATAAGACTCGAATGAATATTAAAATAATATTCATTAATTAAATAAACTCGAATGAATATTCAACATAACATTTATCGAGTAAATAAGAATGAATAACTTAATTGAGAGTTCGAAATAATATTCGAATATTTAATCGACTTTAGATGAATGTTAATCATATAATATTCCTCGAATAAATAAGCATCTGATGAACAATCCGAATAATATTTATTAAATAATCTCAAGGAATATCCCAACAATATTTGCCGGATAACAAATGGAAAATATTTACTTAAATATTTCCTCTGAAAATAATATCAATATATCAAGGAATATCGACTCCCGGTCTATAATCAAAGAATGAGATTCACTGCCCTTCGATTAAGGGTCTAAATAATTTCCGGCTTATAACTGATATATAACTATCTAGCTTATAAGCCAACAATAATTCAGGGAACAAGCATTTCAAAATAATTCGAGAATAGGCATGCATGCTATGGCATATGTATACTGAAAACACATACATATATATATTCACAACAACAGCCTTTAAAAAGAAAGGTTCGAAAACTTGCCTGGAAGTCGAGTACGGGTAGGGGTAGTGGTAGCGTGTCCCGGGTCAGCCTGATGATCTATAAATAGCCAAGGGATTCGGGATTAATCACTTAACACCTTTCAAAAGGTTAAGTATAAACTTAACTTAAATCGAAACACGTGTTCAAGTCGTTTCGTTATACCCCTCTAATTCACTCTTATTATTGCCTTTATTACCCGACACTTGTTCGTTACTAAGGCATGACCTTATACTTACATATGGTAAGTATTTAAATCGTATAAGTTTTAAAGTCGAAAGATTAGACCTCGATATTTATCGATCGTTTTCTAAGTGGTTTACCGAAGTTATAACCAAGTATACCTCTTAGGGGTACTTTCGTACTTAACCTAGATTCGAACATTTTTATAAAATCGGAAAACGATCCGTTTGACATGCGGTCTTCTCCCACACCTTCCTTTTTATCTCTATTATTTAATTATCAAGATTCGCCACTGATTTCGCAATATTAAAGGGAATCAATTTCAATTACGAACTTTTGATTACGGTTCCGAACCCCTTTTACGAATTTAATCATAACTCCTAAACCGTAAGTCCGTTTCATGCGATCTTTATATCAAAACGAAGCTCATAACATAATCTAGCTAATCATGGCAAAAGTCGAAGCTAATCAGTGAGTTAAACCTTCTGTCAAATTCGTGTTCTTAATGTTAACGAAATTTCGGCATTACGACGGCTATAAATCGAATATATCTAAATTCCAAACCTTCCAATAATCAAGGTATCCATCCCAAATAACATATACATGATATATCACCATGAACTGAGGCCAAGCAATGCCTTTCCGTTCATCTAAACTATTTTTAACATTTATCAAAACTAAATCACAATCATGCTTATAATCATGCTAATAACACATCTTATACTAAAACCCACCAAGATCATGCAAAATCTCAAGGTAAAGTCTAGGGTTTCAAGTTGCTATACCTTCCTTGGAGTATGATCTAGCCTCACTATGCTTGGTATGATCCTTAGAGGTGCTTAAGCTTGCTAAACCAACCATGAAAAACAAGAAAAAAACAAGATTAGTTCATGAAACACTATTCACCCTCCTCTTAAATCATTTTTTTGAAAATGGAAAAAGAAGAGATTGAAGCTAGGATTTTGAGGAGATCATTTATATGAAATGTAAGTCTCACCATAAAAGTTTCAAGATCAACAAATGGTTGGAAGTTGGATTTTGAGTTTGGAATTAATGAAAAAGCCGAATGTTGTATATTGGAGAGAAGATGAGTTCTTGCTTGGTTGATCTTTGAATAATGATGTGTAAAGTGAGGTTTGTAGATAATATCTCATCTTAAGGCTACTTTATTAAAGTGTGCATTGTTGGATGAGGATTTACCATGACAAGTGTTAAAGATTGGATGGTTAAGGCTTAACCAAGTGGTTTGTTTTCTAAGTACTTAGTTGATTCACTAAGTATTGGTTACTTAAGTAACTATATGGTTTCTAGATATTTGTCACTTGCACACATGCATGCATCTTGCCTCCTCTGCTTGATTCCTTGTCCGTTTATTGCTTAATTCGTTGATCGTTCGAGGGAATAACTCATTCGTTTCTAGTTAGGGTTTTACCGAAAACCTTCTTAATATTTATAATACTATTCCTCATCTTTCTTAATACTTCTCGAATTTAAATTCCTTAATTCCCTTTTATAAATCCTTAAGTCTTGCAGTGTCCAGGGAAATCTCGGAGAAAATGAAAGTGCTCTTTTTCTGAATCCGACAGCTTTTACATACACTTATATTCTTCCTGGATCACTAATACGAACTCAGAAATCCGTTCCGAATACCGGGTATAACATTATTATAATAATATTCCAAATTCCACCAAAATCACTATTCATCACTTATTTTTATTTAATTCCTATAATTAGGAAAATGAACCTGGTTCACTCTCGGGTGCTTCTTAACCTTTTTACGGAACCGCTGGACTTATAATAGACATTGATTTGGATGACATAAGAATAATCTTACTTGAAGTAATATACTTATATTCTTAGGAGATAGATCATTCTTATCTATGCCGGCAACCAAAAGTATTCTGCATGTCATATAAATAATTGAATTCAGATCCGTTCCATTCATTTAATAGATCTTCGTTACATCGCAGTCATAACCACTATTCATTCCCACATTATTACATAATAAAAAGTTTTAAATTCTACCAAAAATCTGGTTTCTTACAGTCTCCCCTCCTTAAAAGGATTCCGTCCCAGAATCAGCTTGAAAACAAATGGGGGTACTTTTCCATCATTGCACTTTCTAGCTCCCAGGTTGATTCTTCTATGTTGTGATTCTGCCATAAAACTCTGACAAGCTTGATGACCTTGTTTCGGAGCACTTGATCTTTTCTGTCCATGATTTCCACAGGTTGCTCTACGTAGGTCAGGTCTGGTTGCATGTCCACGTGCTCATATTCCACTATGTGCTTGGCATCTGGGTTATATTTCCTTAGCATTGAGACATGGAACACATTGTGCACTTGCTGCAGGTTTGGGGGTAATGCCAGTTCATAAGCTAGCTCCCCAATACGTCTTAAGATCTCAAACGGCCCAATATATCTAGGGCTCAGCTTCCCTTTCTTCCCAAACCTCATTAAACCCTTCCAAGGAGACACCTTCAAGAACACTAGGTCTCCCACCTCATATTCTTTTCCTTTCTGAGCTAAGTCGGCATATTTCTTTTGTCGGTCTTGGGCTGCTACCAGCCGTCCTCTGATTAGATCCACTGCATCTTTAGTCCGTTGGACCATCTCAGGCCCGAGCATCTTTCGCTCTCCAACTTCATCCCAATATAAGGGAGATCGGCATTTCCTTCCATAAAGGGCCTCGTAAGGCGGCATCCCTATGCTTGAATGAAAGCTATTGTTGTAGGAGAACTCAATCAATGGCAAGTGATCATCCCAATTTCCTTTAAAGTCTATAGCACAGACTCTCAACATATCTTCTAGTGTCTGGATGGTCCTTTCACTTTGCCCGTCTGTCTGGGGATGGTAAGCTGTACTCATGTTTAGCCTGGTTCCCACACAGTCCTGAAAGCTCCTCCAAAACCTGGAGTTAAATCTGGGATCTCTGTCAGATACTATGGCGACTGGGACTCCATGTCGCGCCACTATTTCTTTGAGGTAGATGTCTACAAGCCTATCAACCGTGTACCTTTCGTTGATTGGTAGGAAGTGAGCTGACTTTGTTAGTCGGTCTATAATCACCCATATGGCATCATGATTTGCTTTGGTCCTTGGTAAACCTACTACGAAGTCCATAGCTATATGTTCCCATTTCCATTCGGGAATCTCCAAGGGGTGTAGAAGTCCACTAGGCCTTTGGTGCTCTGCTTTCACTTTCTGGCAAGTCAAGCATCTGCTTACCCACTCTACCACGTCCTTTTTCATGTTGGGCCACCAGTAGTACTCTTTCAAATCTCTATACATTTTGGTGCTACCGGGGTGCACTGAGTATCCTGAGTTGTGTGCCTCATATAGAATTTCTTCCTTGAGTCCCTGATCGTTTGGGACCCATATTCTCCACATATACCTCATGATTCCTCCTTTATCTTTTTCACACTTTATTTCTTCTCCAGTCATTAACTCCTCTGTCGAGTTCTTTTCTGCTTCCATCATTTGTTCTTGGCATAACCTAATCTTTTCCAACAGTAGAGGCTGGATCCGAATTTCCATCAACTTTTCTTGACCTTCCTCAGGTATCTTAATCTCAATTTCCAGCCTCTCAAAGTCTTTTATCAACTCTTCCTCTGTAGTTATCATTTTGAGCTTCTCTTTCCTACTAAGGGCGTCAGCCACCACATTGGCTTTGCCCGGGTGGTAACGAATCTCACAGTCGTAATCCTTGATTAGCTCTAGCCATCTTCTCTGGCGCATGTTAAGCTCTTTCTGCGTAAAAATGTACTTGAGGCTCTTATGGTCAGTGTAAATCTCACACTTCTCTCCATACAAGTAGTGCCTCCAAATTTTTAAGGCAAAAATAATTGCTGCTAATTCCAGATCATGGGTGGGGTATCGGATCTCGTAATCCTTCAATTGTCTTGACGCATATGCTATTACCTTACCGTGCTGCATAAGCACGCATCCCAATCCTTTATGCGAAGCATCACTGTAAATTACGAAATCTCCTTTTCCATCAGGCAACGCCAATACTGGGGCCGTTACCAACCTCTTCTTCAGCTCTTGAAAACTCTTCTCGCATTTTTCAGTCCATTCAAATTTCTCAGTTTTCCGGGTAAGTCGAGTTAACGGGGCTGCAATCTTTGCAAAATCTTGAACAAATCGTCTGTAATATCCTGCTAACCCTATGAAACTCCTTACCTCTGTTGGAGTGGTTGGTCGCTCCCAATTTGAAACTGCCTCTATCTTGGAGGGGTCAACTAGCACTCCTTCTTTGTTGATTACGTGCCCTAAAAATTGTACTTCATTTTTCCAGAACTCACACTTTGAGAATTTGGCATATAATTGCTCTTTCCGGAGCGTCTCTAAGGTTATCCTCAAATGTTCAGCGTGTTCTTCCTCTGTCTTTGAGTAGATCAAAATATCATCAATAAAGACTATAACAAACTGGTCCAAATATTCCTTGAACACTCTATTCATTAAATCCATGAAAGCTGCTGGGGCGTTGGTCAATCCGAATGACATCACCAAGAACTCATAATGTCCATACCTAGTACGGAATGCAGTCTTTGGAATATCTTCAGGTTTAATCTTCGGCTGGTGATATCCGGTTCTCAAGTCAATCTTGGAGAAATACACAGCTCCTCTTAGCTGGTCAAACAAATCATCAATTCTGGGCAACGGGTACTTATTCTTTATGGTTAGCTTGTTCAACTCTCGATAGTCGATGCATAACCTCATACTCCCGTCCTTTTTCTTGACGAACAATACTGGTGCGCCCCAAGGCGACACACTGGGTCTTATCATACCCTTATCCAACAATTCCTGTAATTGCTTTGCTAGCTCTTTCATTTCCACTGGTGCTAATCGGTATGGGGCCTTTGAAACTGGCGCCGTCCCCGGGGCTAACTCAATAGCAAACTCAATCACTCTATCTGGTGGTAATCCAGGAAGATCATCAGGAAACACATCTTCAAATTCGTTAACCACCGGAATGTCTTGTATCCTGGGCGCCTCTTTCTGGGTGTCGATAACGTAAGCTAAATAAGCTTCGTTTCCTTTTCGTAGCAGTCTCTTGGTCTGCGCCATGGTTAGAATGGTTTGGGTTTATCGTAACCCTTTAAACACTATTTCCTTATTCCCTGGGGTTTTCAACTTAACCTTTTTCCCTTTACAATCTATTTGCGCATTATTACGAGACAACCAGTCCATTCCCAAAATAACATCGAATTCCCCTAGCTTAAAAGGGATCAAATCAACACAGAAGGATCGTCCTCCTATTTCTATTTTGCAATCGAAGTGAATCTGATTAACTGGAACGACTTCCTGATTAGCTATCTCTACTTGCAAAGACTCCCTTAGTGGTTGAGTTTTAAGTTTCAATTTATGTGCAAAATCTCTAGATATAAAAGACTTAGTTGCCCCAGAATCAAATAAAACATTTGCACTGACTGAATTGAGGGAAAATGTACCTGCTATCACATCCGTGTTCCTCACGGCATCTTGCACTGTCATGTTAAAAGTTCTAGCAGTTGGTGGCCTGTTGGAGGCAGCTCTGCTTGCCCCTGAGGCTGCTGGTTTGTTCATTGGGCAATCCCTCCTCATGTGACCTGGACGACCACACTGAAAACAAGTAGTGCCTTTGCTGGCAGTAGGAGCAATCGCGGTACACTGATGGGCATAGTGGCCTGCTCGCCCACACTTATAACAGACCGTCTGTTTCTGCGTACATACCCCGGAATGTCTCTTCCCACAAGTGGCACATACTGGTAGTGGAGGTCTGGAATGATGGGAACGGGACACTCCAGCTTGTTGGCCGCCCTGGCTCACAGTTGCACTCCCAGATGGTTTAAACCCAATATTCCTCCCAGGTAGGGAAACTGCTCCTCGGTTGAACCTATTCGGGGGCCTTCCCCCTGCGGAACCTCCGCCCATGCTGGCATGCTTTCTCTTTAATCCCCCCTTCTCTCTCTCTCTTTGTATCTGATCGCTCCCTGCTTCCACAATGGTTGCCTTTTGTACCAAGGTGGCATAATCATTAATCTCTAAAACGGCCACTCTGTTCTGAATCCACTGTTTCAGCCCTTGCTGAAACCTGTTAGCTTTCTTTTCTTCAGTGTCCACAAACTCTGGTACAAATCGTGATAACTCAGTAAACTTGGCTTCATAATCAGCCACTGTCATATTGTTCTGCTTCAGTTCCAAAAACTTAAGTTCCATCTGGGTTTTCATAAACTTCGGGAAGTACTTCTCAAGAAATAATTGTTTAAACCTATCCCAGGTTACAATAGCATCGGTCTCCATATTCTTCTTAGCTTCCCACCAATAGTTGGCCTCTCCTTTTAGCAAGTAGGTAGCAAAGACAGTCTTTTGGGCTTCCCCAATACTCAGAATCTCGAAAGATTTCTCCATTTCCTTGACCCAGGCCCTTGCCTCTACGGGGTCAGCCGATCCGTGAAACTCTGGGGGTTTGAGGGACTTGAAGGCCCTAAAGGAATTGGCCACAGTGGTGTTGTTTCCTTGGGGTGGTTGGGGGTATTGGTTCAAATTCTGCCTGAGCAGATCCATAAATTGTCCCATGGGGTTTCCGCCCTGGTTCTCCCCCTGATGTTCGACTTCAGTTTCCCCTTCTTCTATTTCCTCTTCAAACTCTGCAGTATAGAAAGTTTCATCTCCCATCCCATAATGGGAATCCTCCTGCTCATTATAGTCCTGATCCTGTTCTTCATTATACTCAAAATTTTCCTCATGTTGATTGTGACTTTCTTGGTCAGTAGATTCGTGGGGGTTAGCCCTAGTACCCATTCTTCTTGGTGGCATTTTACTGAAAATTTGGACAATATACATTAGGTTTATTTACCTATTTCAGAGGTTTCTCCTCACAATATCGATGCATAAATGGATTTAGGATCTCACAGTTCTATATATCATGGCAGTTTTAGCCGAAAGCAGTACGGACAGATATAATATAATAAACTAGTGATCGCGTCATAAGAAGACTAAAATGACTGAAAAGGGAAATAAATATATACCAAGTACCAAACGGTACAACATCCGACATACAACAACAGTTTTAAAAGAAATACAACCATCCGAATAACAACTAGTCAAAAGTGAAATAAGCTGTCTATCTGTCTAGTCTGCAACAGGGATCTACAAGCTGAAACTATCCCTACCAAAAATTGGCACTACTATGACCGTACAAGACTAGACAACTAGACCAATACATCACTATCCCTGCAGTCAGCCACGATGGCGGGTCAAATCTAGAACCCTCCTCATAGCAAGGCGGAAAATCTCCTCTGCATCAGCTCTGGATACCATGCCATGCCCATCACTGGGTAACTGTCGCACCCTCACACGGGCCCTCAGCTCTATGCTGGTCACCTGCCTATACATATCTCTCGCTCTGACACGCCTACCACCCAGGTGCCTCAACCGGGCCTCTCTCTCTGCGGCTAGCTCTCTGCGGGACTCTGCCAGCCTAGCCTCAGCCACGGCTACCTCAGAAGTAAGTCTGCCTACAACATAGTGGTGAAAACATGCTGGGACGTCCCCTGTCGGACCATGGGGTGGAGGGGCTGGATCTGCTGGAAGGGCAGCCTCTGCCTGCTGTGGCTCTGGGGTCAATGCCTCAAACTCATCTGACAATGGGCTCATAGGTAGTGGTGGCGGGGTAGGGGCTCTCTCGTCAGAGAGGAATGGCACAAGGAGTCCAGAACTCCCTACAACACCAACTACTGGCTCGTCTATATCTCCCTCATCACCCTCATCTACCGGTACCACCTGATCCGCGGTCATGTCAGTATCCTCCTCCAAAGTCCTAATCTGAGTCACAACCCAAAAGTCCTCCCCAATCTCTCTACCCTCAGGTATAAGCTGGTCCTCCTCAGGGTCCTCATCATCAATATCCTCAGCAACTAACTCAGCATCCCCTACGGCCTGGACCTCCTCCTCTGACTCAACAACATCAGTATCAGCATCAATCTGGACCTCCTCAGGGTCCTCATCCTCTGACTCTATGACATCAGTATCAGCATCCACCTGGACCTCAGGGTCCTCCTCCTCTGACTCAACAACATCAGTATCAGCATCTGAATCTACCATCGCCGAGCCCTCGGCGGCCTGGATCGCATCATCGTGCTGTCTCTCATACTCCTCCGGATTCGACATGTCGCTCGCCTACACAATGACGAATTATATTACTATCATGATACTTAAAAGTTCCCATAAGGGTTTTAATTGAACTTGGCAAGAGTTCTTATTATCTTAGTGAATTTATTATTGTATAGCATCGCATCATCTCTTGGGATTTATAACTCTCTCTCTGATACCATTACTGTAACACCCCCAGATCCGGGGTCCGGGATCGGGTCGTTACGGTCTTATTTTCCATGATTAATACTTTACTTGAGTCCACAATAAATAAATCACCTGCTGTGACCCCACAATAATAACCACTCACACACACACAGTTATAGTCCCAGAGATGAAATTGAAATAAGTCTTGCATTACTGGTTTACGAATAAAAGTTATTACAAGCCAAAAGGATAACATCATAAGTTTAAAAGTTTAGCCGTTGATTAATCATTATTGATACATATAAGTAAACAGGAAATCAAGGCTGCTGAGCTATGCTACCTCAGCAATGGCAGCGATGATATCAACGGGTAGCCCTGTGGGGCGGGTAACCTGCTTGCGCCGAGTGCGCCTGACGCGGGCCATGAGACCTAGCTGTTGTTGTGACATAATAAATAAGCAAGGGTGAGCAACAGCCCACCAACAATATATAACTGTGCAGTAATATATAAGACAGTTCAAAGATATGTTTGAAATCATATGTCATGCATTAGAGAAAATATTGCCAGTTTAATATAAAGGATGAAGTTACAAGGTAACTCAATAAATGTATATTTTGTGGAAGCATATGCTATGCCAAAATAAGCAAGATAGCATCATTTTCATAAAAATAGGAACTTGCAGAATGATATTGCAATTCCAGTTTGAAATACTTTTCAACTCTGCCAACTATGATGATGTTGCAGAAAATTTCCAACATTGAGTGATGAACTAATACGGGAGCATTGCCGCGCCAGATGCCCTGACGTTTACGGGGATCAGCCGTATGTCATGCATCTCATCAGTCGTTCTCTACATGTAGAAGGTAGCTCCGACGGATTTACTTGTTTACCGCCCTCTGGAACTCCTAAGCCAACGGTTGGGCTATTGCTGGACCGGCGCCACTCGGCCACTGTTTTTGACTAAATCACGCAAGCGTACGTGGTCACAAGTAATATATGAATAAGTCGAGTTCGTTCCCACAGAGATCTGGTTATGGTTTTAATTCAGTAGATGCACCTATGCAACAATGTATGGTTATTATGCACTGCTAAGACAAATAACAATTTTGGGTTTAATAAACTAAATTAACTAAAAAGTAAACTAACAAACTAAGAATTAACTAACTAACAAGATTTGAAATCTAATTACTTCTGCAAGAAAAACCATGGAATCCTAACTTCATTAAATACTTCGCTTAGATCTGACGCCTTTAATCACTATATGCAATGGTTATGATATCTGATCGAATAACACGAAATAAGTATACGCTACTTCTCAGTATACGAATACCAAACTAAACATACATCCACAAAAGAGATAGAAGATGAATAGACACCAATTATGCTTAGACCCTATATCTCTATAGAATTTGAAAACATAACGGTTGAAGAACAAGTTATCCACATTGATCACATAGGGCAACGTAATATCTCTATTTACGCTACAAATCATGATGTTAAAACATCAACCTATCCTATGCTAGCATGGCAAGTTCTAAATCTCAAGATCCACTCTCGTTTCACAAGAGATTAACAAATTAGATGTTAGCTACGCATCTAAATTCATAAAGCACAACCATACGAGGATATCAGATATACATCACACACAGATCTGTAAAGCAATCAAGATACTAAAGCTCCATAAATAAATCCGTTAGAATCCCATGACAACGATTAGTTCATAATTGAACCTCTCATCATCATGGGATCTGATGAAACCATGATAAAAACAAAGTATAAAAAAATACAAATAAACCTAAGTAATTGATATGTAATGGTTCTGCTCCTAATGATGATAATCTAATACAATTTACAAGGGTTGGATGTGTTTATATAGGCTCTAGACATCTTGCCCAGCAAGAAAATACCAAAACAGAATTATAATAGAATTTCTGCAAGATACGTTTCCTAAACTGATTCTGTTTTTTAAGGGAAATTCGTAGCTGACTTTTCTTCTATTTTCCAGAGCCGTTCCAGACGTAATTGGGCTTTTGGACCACCTTAGAATGATAGAGAATCTCGTTATCTTCGCGTGGACTGCTTACGGGCTGAAAACAGACTTATAGAACTCAAGATATGGCCCAAACAGTGAATCTCACGCGTGCAGCCCAATAAATCCGAATTTTAATAAATTCAATCTCCAAAAACGACAAAAACATCCACCATAATCAACATCCTTGTAAATCTGCACAACTAAACAAAATACATCAAAACTACAAGAAACTTGAGCCCAAGACAATCAATTTAAGCCGATTTAGAATGCTCCAAGTGGATATAAATCCACTTATCAGCCACTTACGCGTCTCCTAGTTCATTCCATACCCATAACTTTGAAACATAAAGTTTGTCCCCCTTTCCCCAAGTATAATACTTGTTGATAAGACTCCACCAGGTAGTCATATCTAAATGGAAAGGAAAATTTACCAATATTTCCCAAGCTACTGCTTGTTAATGGATAATGACTTGTTCCAACATTCTTTCCCCTCGAATAATGAGTGGGTACACGTAATGCCAGGAATGATAGCAACCAAGTTGCGAGTGAACGAATAATTTATGACCGGGCAGTCACAAGGTAAATAACATTCCTCAAGTAAGGTTCCCTTATAATAGAATCGAAGGCCCAAACAGACTTATAGAACTCAAGATATGGCCCAAACAGTGAATCTCACGCGTGCAGCCCAATAAATCCGAATTTTAATAAATTCAATCTCCAAAAACGACAAAAACATCCACCATAATCAACATCCTTGTAAATCTGCACAACTAAACAAAATACATCAAAACTACAAGAAACTTGAGCCCAAGACAATCAATTTAAGCCGATTTAGAATGCTCCAAGTGGATATAAATCCACTTATCACACCCCCAAACTTAAACCGATGCTTGTCCTCAAGCATAAACAATTACAACTAGCTAACTAGTACCACTTCCGTAGGTGATCACGGTTGCATTTGGCATATGCAACAAGCCCTTTAAACCCCTAGGTAGCCCTAGTGGACGAGTAAGGTCTCGTGAGGGCCTATAGTGAATGTACCCACAAAATCCAATGCAATGCAATGCATGAATGCAACTAAATGAAAATGCAATTAATCTAATCTACCATACCTTCAAATCCTCTCATGCCATATCAACTTAAGAATCAAAGCAAATACGCAATGTCTTGGTGTCGAAAGTGCAAGTATTCACATAGTCTACTCAATGAACATGCATAAGTTCTCACAAGTCCATGTCAAGTGTAAGAATAAGTTAGTAAACATGCTAAGCCTACAAGAGCACATCTTTGAGACAACACTCGGGATCTCATACGCAAGAACAAGCAAACACTCACAATCCACTCACAAAAGAATATTCACTCAAGAACAAGGGTAAGTGTATCACTCAATTCCAACAAAATCATAAGCATGCTTGACATTTGGTATCAATCTAACTCTTAACACAACATACATCAATGACGATAATCAAAAGGTCTTTAATTGGGTTGTAACGGGGCTAGGGACAAGGTATGTCAAATAAGCCAAAACAGGTGTAGTGTCAAAAGCTAGTAAGTACCATAATACATCATACACAACACCCTATTTTCCCCCCACATAATTTTACTAAAACAAACACTCGACTAGTCGACTGAAATAGGATCACAACAAACACAAACATGCTCTCATAATATATTTTTTCTTTTTTTTTCTTTCATCTTTTTTTTTCTTTTTTTTTTCTTTTTCTTTTTTTTTCTTTTTTTTTCTTTTTTTTTTCGAGAGCTAAATATAACACAAACAATAATATAAACAATAACAATGATCCAATGAATTTATTACACATGCCGACTATCAAGTAAACAAACCCAATTTTCAATATTTCCCCCAAAAGTAAGACCAACAATAAACCCCCCTCTTGCACACCTTATTACTCCCTTAAGCACTCTACTAGCCTTTGACAATGTGGGTTCAAATTAATGTAAGGCCAATACAAGAAAAAGGTCTAGGCAAGTAATGTGGTATGTCACCGAAAAAATAGGATTAAGCTCAACGGGTTAACTAATTGATCATGTAAACATGGTAGGGTAATATGGGAAAATATGCGGTTATTCCTAAATGCCTTTATCATTTTAATCGTCAGTTAATGTCATGCATTTCAAGAAAGACCTCAAACAACTGCTAGCAATGCAAACAACCCGTGGACACTCAAGCAAACGAATAAATTGCAAAAAATATGCAATATGCAATAAGGCTCAAAATCTCACTTGGTGGAAAAACATACTCAATCCCAAGCAACATCTCTCTAACGCACTAACTTGTATTCAAAGCATGTGAACTAATTCATCTTGCACATATTCATGTCCTTCTAATCACTTACAATATTCAATAAGTCTACTAGCTTCAACTTACTAGTGTATGTGTGTGCACAAGAACAAAGCATACCACTTCTCAATCAAAAGCGTCAACAACACAAAATTCCTATCAAGCATGGGTGCAAATGCAAACTATTATGAACTCACATGATATACGAACATAAAAACAGAATGTCCTATATGAAACAAACGTAAATAACACGAACATAAATGCATAATTTACTACTACTAATATGCAGAACAAATAATACAACAACAACTACTAATCCCTCAAACCACCCCCAAACTTGAAATATTCAATGTCCTCATTGAATGGAAGTAAATACAAGGGATAGCAGAAAACATACCTGCAAGGCCAAATCCTCGAATGAATCATGCGAGAGACGAAAATTTCAGAACACTAGTACCACCTCTCCCATGCTTAGGAACCATAATAATCAATACCCAACTCACAAGAAGCTCCACCAATAATTTCCAAGCAATATCACACCAAAAATAGCCCAAATTCCAAGAATAATACAAAATCCCAATTTACAAGAACACAAATTCGTAATAAAAATAAAATTAGAGAAAAAGATTTACCCAATACGAATCAAAGAGGTGAACTTGCAATTAATTCTTCTCTAGAATTGAATTTTTAGAGATTAAAAAAAATAGAAGAGGAATTGGATTTGTATGTATAGGTGGGTATATATATTTGGGGAAAAAAATAATAAAAAAAAATAATAATAATAAAAATAAGAATAAATAAAATAAATAAAATAAAATATGAAATAGGATATGGATTGGGAATAATTTGGAATTAATATGGGGCTAGAATTAGGATTTTAGGTGGAGAAAATAATTAGAAAAGGGGTTGGAATTGAATTGGGGAATGAATGTTTTTGTTTTATATATACACGTGAATAACACACGGACATACTAACCTTTACTAACCTGGACACGCGCCTGGCACCTTTGTACACTTCGAATCACCCGCGCACACTTCTGTCAGCAGCTGTTGTATTTTGTTTATATTTTTTTTTCTACAACATCACACGCGCCCACATGTACTGGACAGAATACCACTGGCTCCCTGGACAGAAGCATCATGGCACTGCAGCCTGGACTACTCGCGCTGCGGCCTGGAAATTTTCGTGCAAAATTAAATTTTTTTTTTTTTTCCACACAGATTTTTTTTCTACACAACACTACTATTTTTTTTTTCATACAACACTCGAAATTTATTTTTTTTTCTTTTTCCTACACTAATGGCATGGGTTGCCTCCCACGAAGCGCTTCTTTAACGTCAATAGCTTGACGTTACTTCCAAGCCTCCATTAAGGATGATAATAGTTCGCCTGGTCCTCTCTTCGCAATACTTCATCATCATCTCGGCGGCACACTTTTTGCCTTTTCTCCTCGCTTGGCCTATTCATATAACAACCATGTCCTCTTCCAATGCCTTCATCTGTTGACCCAAAATCTGACAATTTGTAGAACAACACTCGGGCTTCGCTTGAATATAATGGAGGAGGGTAAATGTAAATTGATGAAGCCTTTGGTTCCTCAACGAGAACTTCCTCCATTGGCTCTAATGCGCTACCTCCATCTTTATACTCTGAGACAAGTAGAAGACCTGCATCTTTCTCATGTTCATCAGCCTCTTGGTTCGCACATACCCATTCTTGAAATTTACGTAGCCCAACAGTGTCTTCTTGGTTCGCACATAACAATTCTTGAAATTTGCGTAGCTCATCAGTGTCTGTCTCAAATAGTGCCCTTTCCAAATCATCCACCTCACTAGCTTGATCAAATTCCTCACATGGCTTATGAACACTCTCCTCCTCTTGGAATTTGTCTTCTTCAATTAAACATGCAGTACCTTGCTCCAAGTCATCGTTATTTTCTGGAATTGCCTCTTGTATGAATTGTTGTTTTTCTTGTTCCAAGGCTCTCACAGCTTGAGCAACTAGAATCTCCAAAGATTTAAGAGACTCCTCACTACTCTTTACAAACAGCATAACCTCATCCCTAACATTAACCTCATCTGACTGAAAAGTAGGAGTAGGTTGCTGATGTTGAAACTCTTCACTTCCATAGTAATATGACATATCTGGAACATCTTGCTGGTACTGTTGAGGATGGTATTGAAAATATGGTTGCTCCTCATAAGTGACATATGGATCAACTCCTTCGTAGTAACAATATTGTGATGGATCATGAACGCCCAAATACTGCTCACATGGCTGAGGCTGTAGAATACCACCTTGGTTGCTCCAGCACTGATACGTCTCATGTGCGCCCGCACATAGCTCGCAAACACTAGCCACCTGCTGAACTCCATAGTAAAAATCCATCTTTCTCTGACAAGTACCTGAAACACCAACGAACTACAAGAATAGATGAGAAAAAAAAACAATCTGAGTCAGTGAACTCTAACGACCACTATTGACAAGCACATAAACCAAAAATAAAACACCAATGATCCCCGGCAGCGGCGCCAAAAACTTGTTTTTGACTAAATCACGCAAGCGTACGTGGTCACAAGTAATATATGAATAAGTCAAGTTCGTTCCCACAGAGATCTGGTTATGGTTTTAATTCAGTAGATGCACCTATGCAACAATGTATGGTTATTATGCACTGCTAAGACAAATAACAATTTTGGGTTTAATAAACTAAATTAACTAAAAAGTAAACTAACAAACTAAGAATTAACTAACTAACAAGAATTGAAATCTAATTACTTCTGCAAGAAAAACCATGGAATCCTAACTTCATTAAATACTTCGCTTAGATCTGACGCCTTTAATCACTATATGCAATGGTTATGATATCTGATCGAATAACACGAAATAAGTATACGCTACTTCTCAGTATACGAATACCAAACTAAACATACATCCACAAAAGAGATAGAAGATGAATAGACACCAATTATGCTTAGACCCTATATCTCTATAGAATTTGAAAACATAACGGTTGAAGAACAAGTTATCCACATTGATCACATAGGGCAACGTAATATCTCTATTTACGCTACAAATCATGATGTTAAAACATCAACCTATCCTATGCTAGCATGGCAAGTTCTAAATCTCAAGATCCACTCTCGTTTCACAAGAGATTAACAAATTAGATGTTAGCTACGCATCTAAATTCATAAAGCACAACCATACGAGGATATCAGATATACATCACACACAGATCTGTAAAGCAATCAAGATACTAAAGCTCCATAAATAAATCCGTTAGAATCCCATGACAACGATTAGTTCATAATTGAACCTCTCATCATCATGGGATCTGATGAAACCATGATAAAAACAAAGTATAAAAAAATACAAATAAACCTAAGTAATTGATATGTAATGGTTCTGCTCCTAATGATGATAATCTAATACAATTTACAAGGGTTGGATGTGTTTATATAGGCTCTAGACATCTTGCCCAGCAAGAAAATACCAAAACAGAATTATAATAGAATTTCTGCAAGATACGTTTCCTAAACTGATTCTGTTTTTTAAGGGAAATTCGTAGCTGACTTTTCTTCTATTTTCCAGAGCCGTTCCAGACGTAATTGGGCTTCTGGACCACCTTAGAATGATAGAGAATCTCGTTATCTTTGCGTGGACTGCTTACGGGCTGAAAACAGACTTATAGAACTCAAGATATGGCCCAAACAGTGAATCTCACGCGTGCAGCCCAATAAATCCGAATTTTAATAAATTCAATCTCCAAAAACGACAAAAACATCCACCATAATCAACATCCTTGTAAATCTGCACAACTAAACAAAATACATCAAAACTACAAGAAACTTGAGCCCAAGACAATCAATTTAAGCCGATTTAGAATGCTCCAAGTGGATATAAATCCACTTATCAGCCACTTACGCGTCTCCTAGTTCATTCCATACCCATAACTTTGAAACATAAAGTTTGTCCCCCTTTCCCCAAGTATAATACTTGTTGATAAGACTCCACCAGGTAGTCATATCTAAATGGAAAGGAAAATTTACCAATATTTCCCAAGCTACTGCTTGTTAATGGATAATGACTTGTTCCAACATTCTTTCCCCTCGAATAATGAGTGGGTACACGTAATGCCAGGAATGATAGCAACCAAGTTGCGAGTGAACGAATAATTTATGACCGGGCAGTCACAAGGTAAATAACATTCCTCAAGTAAGGTTCCCTTATAATAGAATCGAAGGGAGAATGAAATCACTGAGAACCTTCCTTGATAATATAATAATATTAATAAGACTCTGTAATAATTTATATAATGTTCGGAGGTCGATGATACTATGTGAATGACACCAAGTATCTTTGAAACGAGTTAGAAGAATTAAATAAATATTCCAAGAATATTTCTTGAGTCACGGGTATTGGAAAGGTGTTGCTCGGAATAATCTTTGAATAACTGTTCAGAATAATATTCATTGGACGAATAATGAATATTCCTATTAATAATAATAGTATTTTATTGATGAAATAATCGCCAAATGGATATTTGAAATAATATTCATTGAATAAATAATGAATATTCAACTTAAGAATGATACTTATTGATGAAGTAATTATCGATTGAATACTTGAGACCATATTCATTGAATAAATAATGAATATTCGACTTAATAATAATTATCGAAGAAATGAATATTGAATGAATATTTAAAATCATGTTCAATAATAGAATTGACTTTAACTGAATGTCGAAGATAATATTTATCGAATAACTGAAGTTCGAATCAATGCTCAACTAATATTTATAAAATAAATAGAGATCGAATGAATATTCGAAATAATATTCATTTAAATAAATAAGACTCGAATGAATATTAAAATAATATTCATTAATTAAATAAACTCGAATGAATATTCAACATAACATTTATCGAGTAAATAAGAATGAATAACTTAATTGAGAGTTCGAAATAATATTCGAATATTTAATCGACTTTAGATGAATGTTAATCATATAATATTCCTCGAATAAATAAGCATCTGATGAACAATCCGAATAATATTTATTAAATAATCTCAAGGAATATCCCAACAATATTTGCCGGATAACAAATGGAAAATATTTACTTAAATATTTCCTCTGAAAATAATATCAATATATCAAGGAATATCGACTCCCGGTCTATAATCAAAGAATGAGATTCACTGCCCTTCGATTAAGGGTCTAAATAATTTCCGGCTTATAACTGATATATAACTATCTAGCTTATAAGCCAACAATAATTCAGGGAACAAGCATTTCAAAATAATTCGAGAATAGGCATGCATGCTATGGCATATGTATACTGAAAACACATACATATATATATTCACAACAACAGCCTTTAAAAAGAAAGGTTCGAAAACTTGCCTGGAAGTCGAGTACGGGTAGGGGTAGTGGTAGCGTGTCCCGGGTCAGCCTGATGATCTATAAATAGCCAAGGCATTCGGGATTAATCACTTAACACCTTTCAAAAGGTTAAGTATAAACTTAACTTAAATCGAAACACGTGTTCAAGTCGTTTCGTTATACCCCTCTAATTCACTCTTATTATTGCCTTTATTACCCGACACTTGTTCGTTACTAAGGCATGACCTTATACTTACATATGGTAAGTATTTAAATCGTATAAGTTTTAAAGTCGAAAGATTAGACCTCGATATTTATCGATCGTTTTCTAAGTGGTTTACCGAAGTTATAACCAAGTATACCTCTTAGGGGTACTTTCGTACTTAACCTAGATTCGAACATTTTTATAAAATCGGAAAACGATCCGTTTGACATGCGGTCTTCTCCCACACCTTCCTTTTTATCTCTATTATTTAATTATCAAGATTCGCCACTGATTTCGCAATATTAAAGGGAATAAATTTCAATTACGAACTTTTGATTACGGTTCCGAACCCCTTTTACGAATTTAATCATAACTCCTAAACCGTAAGTCCGTTTCATGCGATCTTTATATCAAAACGAAGCTCATAACATAATCTAGCTAATCATGGCAAAAGTCGAAGCTAATCAGTGAGTTAAACCTTCTGTCAAATTCGTGTTCTTAATGTTAACGAAATTTCGGCATTACGACGGCTATAAATCGAATATATCTAAATTCCAAACCTTCCAATAATCAAGGTATCCATCCCAAATAACATATACATGATATATCACCATGAACTGAGGCCAAGCAATGCCTTTCCGTTCATCTAAACTATTTTTAACATTTATCAAAACTAAATCACAATCATGCTTATAATCATGCTAATAACACATCTTATACTAAAACCCACCAAGATCATGCAAAATCTCAAGGTAAAGTCTAGGGTTTCAAGTTGCTATACCTTCCTTGGAGTATGATCTAGCCTCACTATGCTTGGTATGATCCTTAGAGGTGCTTAAGCTTGCTAAACCAACCATGAAAAACAAGAAAAAAACAAGATTAGTTCATGAAACACTATTCACCCTCCTCTTAAATCATTTTTTTGAAAATGGAAAAAGAAGAGATTGAAGCTAGGATTTTGAGGAGATCATTTATATGAAATGTAAGTCTCACCATAAAAGTTTCAAGATCAACAAATGGTTGGAAGTTGGATTTTGAGTTTGGAATTAATGAAAAAGCCGAATGTTGTATATTGGAGAGAAGATGAGTTCTTGCTTGGTTGATCTTTGAATAATGATGTGTAAAGTGAAGTTTGTAGATAATATCTCATCTTAAGGCTACTTTATTAAAGTGTGCATTGTTGGATGAGGATTTACCATGACAAGTGTTAAAGATTGGATGGTTAAGGCTTAACCAAGTGGTTTGTTTTCTAAGTACTTAGTTGATTCACTAAGTATTGGTTACTTAAGTAACTATATGGTTTCTAGATATTTATCACTTGCACACATGCATGCATCTTGCCTCCTCTGCTTGATTCCTTGTCCGTTTATTGCTTAATTCGTTGATCGTTCGAGGGAATAACTCATTCGTTTCTAGTTAGGGTTTTACCGAAAACCTTCTTAATATTTATAATACTATTCCTCATCTTTCTTAATACTTCTCGAATTTAAATTCCTTAATTCCCTTTTATAAATCCTTAAGTCTTGCAGTGTCCAGGGAAATCTCGGAGAAAATGAAAGTGCTCTTTTTCTGAATCCGACAGCTTTTACATACACTTATATTCTTCCTGGATCACTAATACGAACTCAGAAATCCGTTCTGAATACCGGGTATAACATTATTATAATAATATTCCAAATTCCACCAAAATCACTATTCATCACTTATTTTTATTTAATTCCTATAATTAGGAAAATGAACCTGGTTCACTCTCGGGTGCTTCTTAACCTTTTTACGGAACCGCTGGACTTATAATAGACATTGATTTGGATGACATAAGAATAATCTTACTTGAAGTAATATACTTATATTCTTAGGAGATAGATCATTCTTATCTATGCCGGCAACCAAAAGTATTCTGCATGTCATATAAATAATTGAATTCAGATCCGTTCCATTCATTTAATAGATCTTCGTTACATCGCAGTCATAACCACTATTCATTCCCACATTATTACATAATAAAAAGTTTTAAATTCTACCAAAAATCTGGGTTCTTACAGAAGGCTCCCAGAGATTACATGGCACAATACCACAACCTTAGCTCCAACCTGGATCGCATATTCCACGTCCCGGAGACACCGTTCATGAGCCCATTTGAGTCTGGGTCGTTCAGCAATGTACCCCAAGATATTTTGGAATGGAAGCAGATAAATGTATGCGAGCCCGCTGCGCGGCCATACAGGCCCAAGAGTATTGTCATAGAAGGGGAGAGCAGGACTGGCAAAACGTTATGGGCTAGATCACTTGGGCCTCACAATTACTTGTGCGGCCACCTGGACCTCAACCCACGCATCTTTTCAAATGAGGCCTGGTATAACATAATTGATGATGTGGACCCCCATTACGTAAAACACTTTAAAGAGTTCATGGGGGCCCAAAGGAGGTGGCAGTCCAATACGAAATATGGAAAGCCCATGATTATAACTGGTGGGATCCCCACAATCTTCCTCTGCAATTCTGAGCCTAAATCCAGCTATAAAACCTTCCTGGATGAGGAGTGTAATATTGCATTAAAGAGGTGGGCAACACATAATGCGGAGTTCCACAACCTCACCATTCCATTATTCGGAGAGAGTGCTTCGCACCCCACCGTCAATCAAGAAACAACACAGGCAAGCGAAGAAGGCGAGCAACCGGAGGAAGCGACTTGACCTCCGTTGCGGGTGCACGGGACCGGAGTGATTGTTGGTATGATTCCCCTATCGCGATCGTCAAGGGGAGGTACGTCCCCTTGCTAGCTTCGTTCTCCTCCATCGTTATTGCCTCCTGGTCAGGCATAATCATGAGAGGAGGTGCTCGGTCTACGTGACCAAAGTCGATTTGTTCGTGGGTGACAACCCCAGCCATGATCTTCACCGATGGGGAACGCCACGCGATGAACTCCGAATGTTTCTCGGACGATAGCTTCAACCGAGCTTTTACGGTACAGAACGGGGTATCCATGTTCATGTTCATTCGCTCTGTCCTTATGGTTGCCTTCCACGGGATGGCATCCGTCATGGAGAAGTACGAGTCAGAGAAGAAGTTGAACTGGTAATGTCCGGATATGGGCATCTTGTAGTAGGCTTGCCTCGACTGGTCGATGTTCAGCCTCGTGTCATGTATCTCTATCTCCACAAGCCCCTGGGCATTGTGAGGGGTAAGTGGTCGGTATTCGATCTGACAATGATCGATCTTCATGCACTTCCCCCTGATCTTGTTGAGAGTCAGATCCTTGAAGCTGGGAAATGACATCTTGATGTTCTGGGTACCGTTTGACAATCGGTACTCATTGCGACGGGATTTGTGATACTTGTTATCGTACTGGGTTTCCATCCCTTTATTCAGAAAGATATGTTAATCAATCGAGCGAGAAAGGAATTTGGTGGAGTTGGAATTAACCTAACAAGCTGGTAATCTGGTGGTTGTGATCCACACTATAAAGTGTGTGTCTCATCATAATATTTAATCCAACGGTCCCCTTGTATTGGAGTACATCTCATATGACCGTTCAGATTGCTCACTACTTGGCCAAATAGTGAATGCACATGGGCCGAACAATTCTTTTTTTGTGTAAAAAGACCTCTCTACCCCTTGACTTTTTTACTGTTATTCACTATCCAGGGGCATTTTGGTCCTTTTTGGGTTTACTCCAATTGACCTCGTTCAACTGTGTCTACAGGATTGGAGTATTGGAGTACATTTTGTCCTTTTCCCCTATTGGAGTAACACTCCTGTTCAGCGGCCACCTATTAATATTACAGGTGGCCGCGCCCGGCAGGCCCCCAGGTGGGGTCGCGCAGCGAAAACTTGTCCCCCCCGCCCCCGATTATACCGAGAATGTTTTGGATTTAAAATTTTTTTTGGGTGTCCCTGGAATTTAAACCCAGAAATTCCAACAGCCTAAATTGTCATCTTAGAATTTAGATCGGGCTTAAATTTAAATTGTCATCTTACAATTTATATTCGGAGAGGATGAAACTTGTTCACCAAGTTTCATGTGACTATAAATATGCAATGTCATGTCCATGAGATTACATAATATTTATTATCATTCATGGGTTATCGGTTGAGACCTTACACGTGATACTTTCCGAGGAGGCCCATATTCCGCTTTCCATGGCGTTCAAGGGGCGGTTGTAGGGTTTGGCCCAATAGATCGACCGCCCCAAAATGTCGCTGGGCCGTTCGAGGCCCAAGACGCAACTTTGCCATCCGAAAGATGCATGAGGTCCTCCGCAACGGGGACATCATGTTGAACAACCAATACGGCCAGGGTTACGTCTCTATGCCCGCGTTCGGAACCGGCCCACTGGACCGATGGGGGAAGTACACCCCCATGAAGGAGATCAAGTTCTCTGGTATACATAGGGCGGTGGCTGGTCCGGGCCCTCTCCCACCGCCCGTGAATGGGGTGGACGGGATGCGAACGCATCCATGTCGGAAGCCACCCACACATACGCCTTGTACGGGATAGGAATGCTGTTCGTCGTCCTAGATAGGAATCCCCACGGGACGGAATTGCCCAAATTCGGGGACGTCTTCGACACCGCGAATTCAGCATCCCCAGTGGACGCTTGCCCTCGCAACGATCAGAGCCAGCGTTTCCAGTTGCTGGCCCGCAAACGGGTGCTCTTGCAGGACGATACGACCAGCACCTACTCGATGTTCGACGTATCCGTCCCATTGGCTAAACCCATATGGGTGGAGTTCCACGATTACACCGAGGACACTCGGGGTGGCAACTACCATAATATTGCCAGGAATGCCCTGCTGTTCTACATAGCTTATGCCAGTGTTACACAGAGCTTTGCACAAACGAAGGCATCTTCAAGATGATGGGCGAGCATTGTTTGTCATGCCCCAACCCCCAGTGCGGGGTTCTACACGTTCAAAATAGGGTGTGATGTAGTTTTGTATTACCCCCTTGTATTTTATTTTTTCAATTGCAAGTGTAAAAAATAAATAATGTGCAATCAATAAACGAGGAATTTTATATTGGTGATCAGCCACGTAGTGCAACGATGCATGCAAAGTAATTGTGGATTTACATTATTACCACCTTAGTTGCCACATAGGCCCCCTTAGTTGCCACACAGGCCCCATATATTAGCCACACCTTGTAGCTAATATATCCCTCCCAAAATGGAGGTTGTTCTGCTCAGTTACCATTAATAGACACGACATTTAGCATAAAGCTTCAGATAGAAAGTTGCATAAGATTGTACTTCATTTGAAAGAATAGACGAAATAAGAATGACACTTGGAAATAAACCAAGTCAACTATCAAGATAAAAAGGAAAATGGATCATTCTTGAAAAATAATCCATTGTAATGATGTAATCATGAAAGAAGGGTCAGAAAACTTGCCTCTTTCTCTTATAGTGTAAGGTAGTGCTCTTCGGTAGATTTTCTTATAATAGCTCACCTTAACACAATGGCACAAAACTATTATTTAGTTGAACTAGAAATATTAACATAAACAAGTATTATAATATTCTTTTAATCCACAATTATCAATAAATTATTCTAAACCTTTGACTCTATATCTTACTTAGGTTTATTGAGGCTAAGCTGAACATGTGCTATTACTATAAGAAATATATTTACCCGCACCTTCTGATTCTGAATTTACTAATGTTTTATTCAAAAATCTAGATGAAACTAAGTAAGGTAGCTAACTAATCATTGCACTACATATCCAAGTTATACCCTCATCAGATTTTATGACTGTTCAAAATCAATCTCAACTATCGAACCAAAACAGGGCTTATCATTGTGCCCCAATCTTGAGCTTTATTCTATTATATAAAATCCAATAAAATTACAGAATATTGTTGATTAACTTATTAGAACACCTTCATCAATACTATATTAATAATTTGCCTGTAGCAGTAAGTGCACCAAGTGCGGTTTCTAACCAATATACGTGTAATTAAGGCCCTGGTATATGGTAGTTTATTAAGCCTATAGGACATGAGTCTAGCTTCCTGGTGAAATTGTCACATAACCAAATAGACTTGTGCAGTTTTAGTAAAATAGTATGTGAGGCTAGAATAGAAACATTAATTATTATGTTTACATCAGAAAGGTCTGTCCTTGCTTGCTGGTTATAAAAATAACTCAGGTGAACTATGCGCATATATGTATACATAGTTAGATTCTATAAATCTAAAGCAATGTTCCAATAAGATCCTCTTTGTTAACCAACTATGCTAACAGATGTGAGTATACCATACGACAAGCTAATGATACTATATTTAGAACTTATTTCGACTATGTATATTCTCTGGTTATGGTATTGAAATTGTGTTTATGACTTTACTATAATTATGATTCAGTCCTTAATGTGGCCTGAGTATGAAACACCAGGTGATGGAATATGGTCTCTACCAATTTTCTTCGTAAAACATATTCTCAGTATTGATTCATTAGTATAATTGAACACTTTAGGCATTTACTCTAATCTAGTTGGTAAACTTTATCTTATATAAAATATATTTGTTTTATCAAATATAACCCATGTCTAAAGTATTAACGGCTGGATACAATCTTTCTTTTCAGGACACAAAACTAAATAGTTCACTCCCTCACCTAACAATTTCACTCAAACTGTAATCAGTCAATGTATTATAGGTACACTGAAAGGGTTTTATGTTAATATACCTAAAGTCTACCAAATCAATCAATTGATAACTACTAATTCTATTTCTCTGTCATATTTAAAACATGACACCAGATTATCTAGGTTTAAGATAACATAGTTCTACACCAATAGAACCTCACACTACATCACATGGTTTCTATAACGATATAGAAATCAAACCCTAGTTTTTCATAATACTAATATGAATGGTACATCAGATTGACTTTACAGTAGATGCATACCTTTAGAGAAAAATAGGGATTGTCTCACAGTCCTCTTTCCCGGCCTCTGATTATGCATCTCTTGGGAACTCCTTTCTTAAGCTTACTCTGTTTTGCTTCCTATCCTTTCTTGAATTGTATCTGCTCTATCGTGATATAGAGATATTTGTAATTGTATATTATAATTGTAGGGTTGAGTCATGGTAATACTCTCCTCACTAATCACGCGTGTAATCAACAAGTGAGTCACTCTTTTTGTTCTGATCCTGAAACCAGTTTCTCCCATCTTTCTATTTTATTGCAATTGTAGTAAAAAATAAGTGCCACACTAAATAATTAGAAAAATATCTACTCACACTTATTGATTAATATTCACTCCCTTTATTTATAATTAGGCAATGTTCCTCTAATTTTTACAAGCATGTAGGAATGTATATGTCTCTTCATGTAACTATTTTAACTGGCTTGACTAATATCTTTTATCACAAATGTAGAATTTTCACAAACCACCCACAATAATAATATAATAATAATAATAATAATAATAATAATAATAATAATAATAATAATAATAATAATGCTACAAAAATTTTACATAACATCTGGGTATCAAATATTAAACCCAATTTATTCTTAGGAAGATTCTTGTAATTTAATATATTGTAGAAAATTGGGATCTTACATTCTTCCCCCTTAAAAGGATTCCGCCCTCGGAATCTCGTAGCAATTGACTCTTCTAGTTTTTCCATGTCTGATCTATTTTTTTTATGCCCTCGTACTAATAGCTAAATAATTACCAAGTTCAGGTAATAAAACAAATCAATTAGGAAGCCCTTGTATCAATTTAGACCTATGCATTCTAAGAATATAAAGGTTACCTGGTACTCCAATACTTGCGGCCATATTATAAGTTCTTGCAGTTGGTCTATTTCGAGACTGAACTCCACCATTTAATTTTTTAACTTCTTCAGTACCTGCTATACGGATAGTTCTTCCTTTCGGACAATCTCGAGCAATGTGACCTTTTCCACCACAATTATAACATTTTATCCCCCACCCCCTTGGATAGTCAGGTGAAAGATGTCCTAGTTATCCGCACTTGAAACAATTTCTAGTACCCCTGAAACAAATCATTCCTCCATGTCGCTTTCCATATTTACTGCATTCTTTGTAAGGTTCATACAGTTGATTACTATTATGAGGTCTGCTGCTACTTCCTTGATTATAATTGTTATCAGCTCCAGTTTTTCGCCTCTGATTTCTGTTACTGTAATCATGATCATCTTTTCCCTTCATATCATCTTTGTATTTCTGAAAAGCTTCGCTTCCACTTTCAGCTATGATTGCTTTTTGTACCAGTTTGTTATACTTTTTAGTTTCGAACACTGACACCTTATTATAAATCCAAGGTTTGAGTCCTTGTTCAAACCTTCTGGCCTTTCTCTTTTCCGTATCAACCTGGTGTGGTGCAAATCGTGCCAGTTCAGTAAATTTAGCTTCGTATTGCTCCACTGTCATATCTGTAACACCCCCAGATCCGGGGTCAGGGATCTGGTCGTTACGGTCTCAATATCCAACCACAAATTCAACATAATTTAAATTACAACCTTGTGACCCAAAACAACAACATAAAACACACCCGTTATAGTCCCAGAGATGAAATCAGAGTAACCAACAGTATTATTAATCACGAGTTTGAGTTCTTACAACCCAAAGAATTACAATTGTACAATTACATACTCTTTGCCATCCATTAATAGATACCATAATATAAATACATTTGAGGCTCAATTGCTAACAACTAGCCTACCAGTAGTTGCATCCTCAACAATGGTAGCCAAGACCTTAGCGGTAAACCTCTGACGGTTGACACTTGCTTACGCTGTGTGCGCCTTGCGCGGCCATCTGATCTAGCTGTTGTTGTAATATAAATAAATAAAGCAAGGGTGAGCAATAGCCCACCAAAAATATAATTGAACGACAATAATATATGACAGTTCAAAATATCTTTGAAACCATATGCCATGCATTAACGATGTAGTACCAATATAAGGTATGAGATGAAGTTACAAGGTAACTCAAAAATATATTTGTTTTGAATAAATATCTGCTATGCAAAAGATAAGCAAGATATTCTCAATTATCATAAAAGAGGAACTTGCAGGAAAAATATTGCAATTCCGGTTTCAACACTTTTTCACCTTGCCAACACCAACAGTGTTGCAGAAATTTCTCACTTTTAGAAGATGAACTAATACGGGAGCATTGTCGCGCCAGATGCCCTGACGTTTACGATGATCAGTCGTATGTCATGCATCTCATCAGTCGTTCTCTACATGTAGAAGGTAGCTCCGACGGAATTACTTATCTACCGCCCTCTGGAACTCCTCAGCCAATGGTTGGGCTATTGCTGGACCGGCGCCACTCGGCCACTTACGCGTCTCCTAGTTCGAATATCATCCATGACTCTGAAACGTAAAGTTCGTTCCCCTTTTCCCCAAGTGTAACACTTGTTGATAGGACTCCACAAAGTAGTCGTATCTAATTGGAAAGGAAAATTCACCAATATTTCCCAAGCTGATGCTTGTTAATGGATATAAACTTGTTACATCAATTATACCCCTCGAGCGTTGAGGAGGTAACCAAAAGACTCATATTGATGCTTGAAAGAATCAAGATGTGAGTGACAAGATCGTTTTAGCAAGTATAGGACCGGGCAGTCCAATAAATAACATCTCCAAGTGAGGTCCCCTTATATAATTTTTGGAAGTTGAGCGAGTATTTAAATCTTCTTATAAGATAAATTTAAATGAAAATAAAGTTTTGGGAACCTCCCCTTGATAAAATAGTCATAAAAGACTCCGAAATATTTTACATAATATCTGAAGGTGAAGGATAACCTTTGAATAATATAAATCATTACAAAAAGAATTCAAAAGAATTTTATTAAATATTCCAAGAATATTTATTAAGTCAATAATAATTAGGAATATTATTAAATCATAATATTGCTCGTAAGTAATCCTCGAATGAATATATAGAATTATTTATTAAATAAATCTCTTCTTAAATGAATATTTAAAATAATATTCATTGAATAAATAAACTTAAATAAGTATTTAAAATAATATTTACTGAATAAATCAAATCTTAAATGAACATTTGAAAATAATATTCATTTAACAATTAATATTCCAAATGAATATCCAAATAATATACATTAAACAAATAATATTCTAAATGAATATCCCAAAATAATATTCATTTAACAAATAATATTCTAAATGAATATCCCAAAATAATATTCATTTAACAAATAATATTCTAAATGAATATCCGAATAATATTCATTTAGTAATCAAAACTTTAAAGGAATATTCGAAGTAATATTCCTTGAGTAAATAGAACTTCCAATGAATATTTTAAAATAATATTCATTAAGTAAATTAAACCTTAAATGAATATTCGAAAGTAATATTCATTAAATAAATAAAGATCAAATGAATATTCCAAATAATAATAAGTAAGCCAAATGAATATTTGGGAATGATATTCGTCAACCAAATAACTCTAATGAATATTCAAAATAATATTCATTAACTAAATAACTCCAATGAATGATCAAAATAATATTCATTAAATAAATGACATTCTAAATGAATATTAAAATAATATTCATTAAATATTCCTTCACTGAGGTAATACTCAAATAACGTTCCTCAAAAGATTCGTAATCGAATAAAAATCCTCGAAATAATAAATTTGTCGCTGGGATCCCTCCGGGTTTCCACGACTATTTATATATTACAAAATATCGACTCCCGGTCTATATTTGAAGTATGAATATCATACGCCCTTCGCTAAGGGTCTTAACCACACAATCCGGCTTATAACTGATATTTCATATATAGTCTATAAGCCGATATCAATTCAGGGAACAAGTAATTCAATATTAACTTGAAAGTAGGCATGCATGCTATGGCATATGTATAAAACAATCATCATATATATTATCACAACAACAGTTCCAAGTATTGGAAACTTGCCTGAGAATCGAGTGCGGGTAGGGGTAATGTGTCCCGGGTCAGCTCGACAATCTATAAACAATCAGAATATTTAAGATTAACCACTTAACGCTTATTAAAAGGCTAAGTATAAACTCCACTTAAATCGAAACATGTTTTCGAGTTATCTCGTTACGTCTCTTTTAGTGTAACTCTTTTTATCACCGATACGATCCGACATTCGTTCGTTATCAAGACATGTCATCATGCTTATACTTGGTATATACTTAAGTCGTATAAGTTCTAAGGTTGGTCGTTTACGAATCAAGATTATACCTCGAGTGTTATCGCCCGTTTTCTAAGTTATAACCAAAGTCATACCTTTAAGGGGTTCGTTCGCGTTTAACCTCAATTCAAACATTTTTATAAAATCGGA
This sequence comes from Kitagawia praeruptora, assembly GCA_037693485.1. Taxonomy (NCBI): domain Eukaryota; kingdom Viridiplantae; phylum Streptophyta; class Magnoliopsida; order Apiales; family Apiaceae; genus Kitagawia; species Kitagawia praeruptora. The sequence goes on from CM075353.1 coordinate 89,171, forward strand.
AAACGATCCATTCGACATGTGGTTTTCTCCCACACCTTCCTTTTTACCTCTAATATTTAATTAATAAGATTCGCCACTGATTAAACGACATTTAAGGGAATCAATTTCAATTACGAACTTTCGTTTACGATTTCGAACCACTTTTACGAATTTAATCATAACTCCTAAACCGTAAGTCCATTTCATACGATCTTTATATCAAAACGAAGCTTATAACATAATCTAGCTTATCATGGCAGATTACCAAGCTAGGCAGTGAGTTAAACCTACTGTGATGCACGGTTTTCAAGGTTAAACGAAAATCGGGCATTACGACGGCTATAAATCGAGCGTTCTACTAATCGTAATACTAAAACCAAGCCACACCGGGCACCAATACAACTTATACACATGATTATCATCTTTATCAGTCCAAGAACATCATGTTAAACCAACAAGATCATCATCTCTTACTAAATCATTAAACCACTAACTAATCATGCTTTAATCATCACCATAACCATACTAATTCAAAACTATCAAGAACATCATTAAAACTCAAAGTCAAACTAGGGGTTCATGAGGTTTATACCTTCCTTGTAGAGTGTTAAAGACCTTGCTAAGCCTTGTATAGTCCTTGTACACCCTTTACCAAGCTTAGATCATCCAAGAAATCAAGATCCAAGAATTTTGTTCTTGAAAATCACTATTCACCCTCATCTTTAATGATTTTTTTGAAAATGGAAAAAGAAGAGATTGAAGCTAGGATTTTGAGGAGATCATTTATATGAATTATAGGACTCACATAAAAAGTTTCAAGACCAAACAATGGTTGGAAGTAGAATTTTGGTCTTTGAATTAAGCAAGAAGCCGAATGGCTTATTTTTGGAGAAAATGGAGTTGATTTCTTGTTTTCTTGCTTGGTGGATGTGTTATGATGAATTATTGATGAGATTAAGATAATATCTTGGCTAAAAGCTACTTTAATAAAGTGGTGTGGTCATCCAATGTATCACCTCTTGCCATGTGTTGAATTCTTGTGGTGGAAATGATATAAACTTGTAACTAGTAGTTAGATTGCTAAGTACTTGGTTGATCCACTTGATTCTAGTCACTCTTGTAACTATGTTGGTTACTAGATATTTTCTAGTAGCTTGCACAAGACTCTTGCTCCCTCTGCTTGTTTCTTTGTCCGTTTATTGCTTAATTCGTTGATCGTTCGAGGGAATAACTCATTCGTTTCTAGCTAGGGTTTTACCGAAAACCTTCTTAATAATTCTAATACTATTCTTCATCTTTCTTAATACTTCTCGAATTTTAAATTCCTTAATTCCCTTTTATAAATCCTTAAGTCTTGCAGTGTCTAGGGAAATCTCGGAGAAAATAAAAGTGCTCTTTTTCTGAATCCGACAGCTTTTACATACACCTATTTTCCTCCTGGATCACTAATACGAACTCAGAAATCCGTTCCGAATACCGGGTATAACATTATTATAATAATATTCCAAATTCCACCAAAATCACTATTCATCACTTATTTTTATTTAATTCCTATAATTAGGAAAATGAACCTGGTTCACCCTCGAGTGTTCCTTAACCTTTTTACGGAACCGCTGGGCTTATAATAGATATTGATTTGGATGACACAAGAATAATCTTACTTGGAGTAATCTTCTCATAATCTTAGGAGATAGATCATTCTTATCTATGTTGTCAACCAAAGGTATTCTGCATGACATATAATAATTGAATCCAAATCCATTCCATTCATTAAATAGACAGTCGTTACATCGCAGTCATAACCACTATTCATTCCCATATTAATACATAATAAAAAGTTTTAATTCTACCCAAAATCTGGGTTCTTACAATATCTCCTTGTTTAAGCTCCAGAAATTGCATTTCCATTTTGTTCTTCATTGTTTGTGGAAAATATTTTTCGAAGAACAATTCTTTAAAACGATCCCAAGTTACAACTTGTTCCTCTCTTGCTTCCTTAGATTCCCACCAAAAATTGGCTTCACCTTTTAGCATATATGTAGCAAAATTCGTCTTCTGATTATCAGCCACCTGAGCAATGTTAAAAGCCTTTTCAATCTCTTTTATCCAGGCTTGAGCTTCTGTTGGGTCAGTAGTTCCATTAAATTCCGGCGGATGAACTCCTTTAAATGCTTTGAATGGAGTAACATGGGCATTCTGATCTTGTACTTGAGGATTCTGATTCGAAACAGGATTTTGTAAAGTCTCTCTTAGTAAGTTCACAAAGTTTTGAACTGGGTCGGGAGCAATATTATGAGGCACACCTCCAGTCCCGTCCGTATTATTTCGATTTCTGTTCACTCGTTGATGTTTAGGCGGCATATTCTGCTAGAAAAATTGTTGCAAGTATTGATGATGGTTAAAGATTACTACTACAGAAGGTTTTACTATTTAAGTAAACTTATAAACACATACCCACAAAACGTAATAATCTGTAATAACTTATAGTGGCATGAACAAAACCCTTAACATCCTAAAGCTAATGCGCAACTCTACACAAAAGTCGCTATAAAGTGTTCTTATCATATTACACTTATATATTATCCAAAAATACTAATTACTTAATTTCCAAAAGTCTACCATCTTCCTCGATGGGAACATTACTTAAGTAAACACTTCACAAGAGGCTCCTTTTAATTGTTCTATAACACTTAATCTCTTGTGTCACCCACCTAATTGAGTGTATTGCCAAATCATCCATCGTTATTATAATAGTACAATGAAGACATTAAGCTATACTCTTTAGACTTTGGTTCTCTATTTCCATTCCTTTTTCATATACACCCCCAAAAGATTCCCTCGAAGTCCATTGTAAAATATGTATTTAATGTACAATATATATTGGAAGGACTACATAATAGTAAGGTTATAGATTTGTCAACTTATAGGATTAATAATTAAATATTTAATCGCGTCATAATATTCGCTACAAGTTATATTTCCTAGTTGGTGAATCCTAGAAATATAAATATAGCTCTGATACCATCTTTGTAACGCCCCCAAATCATAACACTTAAATAAATAGATTCGAGTCGTTACAAAACTCGAAACTTATTTCATTACAATATTACAAATACATAATTCTACTTATTACAAGCAAAAGTGATTCCGACGCGAACTACGTACAACATTATTCCCAGAATCTAAACTGACGAATGTCCTATAAGGACAACCATTTAGTACATTAACAAAAGACTTAATATTAAAGTCAAAATTCTATTTACAATACTGGTTCTCCACATTTCAAACAAGCAAAATAACCTAATTGCATATCTCCTTCCCCTTTGAGTTCGATCCCAGAACAAATTCATGCTTAGCTGTAAATTTAGCAACAACAAGAGTGAGCGATTTTTATGCTCAGCAAGTTATAAAAAGAAGAATAAAATATTGTAGTACCAAAGTTCATATACGAAGAACATATATGATATTTTCATAAAGGATGGAAAGCGAGTGACATTGAATAGTCTAGCAATCATGACACAACTTAAACATATACAAAAAATGTATATATTTGAACTCAACAGATTCATCGAAAAGAAAGGAATTTATTATAGGTAATACTTTGACTCTATATCTTACTTAGGTTTATTGAGGCTAAGCTGAACATGTGCTATTACTATAAGAAATATATTTACCCGCACCTTCTGATTCTGAATTTACTAATGTTTTATTCAAAAATCTAGATGAAACTAAGTAAGGTAGCTAACTAATCATTGCACTACATATCCAAGTTATACCCTCATCAGATTTTATGACTGTTCAAAATCAATCTCAACTATCGAACCAAAACAGGGCTTATCATTGTGCCCCAATCTTGAGCTTTATTCTATTATATAAAATCCAACAAAATTACAGAATATTGTTGATTAACTTATTAGAACACCTTCATCAATACTATATTAATAATTTGCCTGTAGCAGTAAGTGCACCAAGTGCGGTTTCTAACCAATATACGTGTAATTAAGGCCCTGGTATATGGTAGTTTATTAAGCCTATAGGACATGAGTCTAGCTTCCTGGTGAAATTGTCACATAACCAAATAGACTTGTGCAGTTTTAGTAAAATAGTATGTGAGGCTAGAATAGAAACATTAATTATTATGTTTACATCAGAAAGGTCTGTCCTTGCTTGCTGGTTATAAAAATAACTCAGGTGAACTATGCACATATATGTATACATAGTTAGATTCTATAAATCTAAAGCAATGTTCCAATAAGATCCTCTTTGTTAACCAACTATGCTAACAGATGTGAGTATACCATACGACAAGCTAATGGTACGATATTCAGAACTTATTTCGACTATTTATATTCTCTGGTTATGGTATTGAAATTGTGTTTATGACTTTACTATAATTATGATTCAGTCCTTAATGTGGCCTGAGTATGAAACACCAGGTGATGGAATATGGTCTCTACCCATTTTCTTCGTAAAACATATTCTCAGTATTGATTCATTAGTATAATTGAACACTTTAGGCATTTACTCTAATCTAGTTGGTAAACTTTATCTTATATAAAATATATTTGTTTTATCAAATATAACCCATGTCTAAAGTATTAACGGCTGGATACAATCTTTCTTTTCAGGACACAAAACTAAATAGTTCACTCCCTCACCTAACAATTTCACTCAAACTGTAATCAGTCAATGTATTATAGGTACACTGAAAGGGTTTTATGTTAATATACCTAAAGTCTACCAAATCAATCAATTGATTACTACTAATTCTGTTTCTCTGTCATATTTAAAACATGACACCAGATTATCTAGGTTTAAGATAACATAGTTCTACACCAATAGAACCTCACACTACATCACATGGTTTCTATAATGATATAGAAATCAAACCCTAGTTTTTCATAATACTAATATGAATGGTACATCAGATTGACTTTACAGTAGATGCATACCTTTAGAGAAAAATAGGGATTGTCTCACAGTCCTCTTTCCCGGCCTCTGATTATGCGTCTCTTGGGAACTCCTTTCTTAAGCTTACTCTGTTTTGCTTCCTATCCTTTCTTGAATTGTATCTGCTCTATCGTGATATAGAGATATTTGTAATTGTATATTATAATTGTAGGGTTGAGTCATGGTAATACTCTCCTCACTGATCACGCGTGTAATCAACAAGTGAGTCACTCTTTTTGTTCTGATCCTGAAACCAGTTTCTCCCATCTTTCTATTTTATTGCAATTGTAGTAAAAAATAAGTGCCACACTAAATAATTAGAAAAATATCTACTCACACTTATTGATTAATATTCACTCCCTTTATTTATAATTAGGCAATGTTCCTCTAATTTTTACAAGCATGTAGGAATGTATATGTCTCTTCATGTAACTATTTTAACTGGCTTGACTAATATCTTTTATCACAAATGTAGAATTTTCACAAACCACCCACAATAATAATATAATAATAATAATAATAATAACAATAATAATAATAATAATAATAATAATAATAATAATAATAATAATAATAATAATAATAATAATGCTACAAAAATTTTATATAACATCTGGGTATCAAATATTATACCCAATTTATTCTTAGGAAGATTCTTGTAATTTAATATATTGTAGAAAATTGGGATCTTACACCTTCTATGACAATACTCTTGGGCCTGTATGGCCGCGCAGCGGGCTCGCACACATTTATCTGCTTCCATTCCAAAATATCTTGGGGTACATTGCTGAACGACCCAGACTCAAATGGGCTCACGAATGGTGCCTCCGGGACGTGGAATATGCGGTCCAGGTTGGAGCTAAGGCTGTGGTATTGTGCCATGTAATCTCTGGGAGCCTTCTCTCTCAAAATGGCAAGGGCATCTGCCTTGTTGTTCGTCTTCAATGCCTCGTCGTAGGCATCATTGGGGTTCTTCGCCCATTTCTTTCCAGAACGACCATCCTTCACGAATTCGCCCCAGTCTGAAAAATCTCCATCCTTTGCTATGTAGTCTTTGATATCCTGACTGGACTTAGCCCCTTGCATATTTGGATGGAACATGTGGGAACTCGACGGATGTCGAAGGTCGAAGTGCCTATAATTCGTGAACTGAGCCTTCCCTTCGAACTGAATTAGCACATGTAGATGGGGTTCACCATCCTCGTGTAATTCCCTTGCCACCCTGATGAACTTCTTGTTTGACGGACATGAAATGGCTCGGAGTTGCTCGAGTGCATCCTCCTTAGATAACGAACACCTGGGAAATGTCAAGAATATGTTCTTGGATTGCAACCTGAAACGTTTTTGAGGTGGTGGCATTTTTGTAAATAAGTGGTTTATTCCAATTGGGATTTCAACTGTATCCCTTGTATTGGAGTATTAGAGGTCAATATATAGAGGTGGCTTGGACAGGGGGAGGCCCTCATTAATATTACTGAGGGCCTCCGGCCGGCCGACAGGTGGGGTCGCGCAGCGAAAACTTGTCCCCCCTCCTTGTTTAGTACGAAATAATGGGAATTAAATTATGAAAATTATACCATAATTTTTGTTGGGGTTTCTACATTCAGAAAATGTACTCATTTCATATTTTTCTGAACTTTCATTTTTAAACCCTAAAATCCATAATTATTATTTGTTTTTTATTTTTAAACCCTAAACCCTTTTTTAATTCCGGAACGGTGAACATGTGATTTCCAAAATTTAAATTCGAATTTCAAAATTTGAATTTGGGTAGAAAACATGTTACTTAGGTTAAAGAATATATTCTTTAACCAGGGTTAAAACATCAAATCTCCTTTTACCAGGGGACAAAACATCCATCCTATTTTATGTCTACTTTATGTGTACTTCATGTCCCCCCGGGTCAACACCTAGTTTTAGTAGGCTTACTTTAACTTAAATATCACAACCAATCATATCATCCCATTTAATTTACTGGTTAGTTAGGATCTGTAAAAATATCTGTATATTTACAGATGCCCCCTGTTAGCAATTCATGCCATGGCTGAAGAGGGCATGAAATTTGTGAGGCTGGTGAAGAAATATTATGGGGGGATTATTTGCATTTCATGCTTCACGTTGCTCGGGATGCCGTTGACGCAGGCTCGGAGGAATTCATTAATTTCCTCCGAGCACTTACAGACACCTACGAAGGCATCTTCAAGATGATGGGCGAGCATTGTTTGTCATGCCCCAACCCCCAGTGCGGGGTTCTACACGTTCAAAATAGGGTGTGATATAGTTTTGTATTACCCCCTTGTATTTTATTTTTTCAATTGCAAGTGTAAAAAATAAATAATGTGCAATCAATAAACGAGGAATTTTATATCATGGTTTTCGGTTACATCGATTGTCCCATCTAATACAACGTTAATGAAATGCTTAACCGCTAAGATTACATTATTAATTGAAACTACTCCCAGGTTTTCCAGGTACTTGGAAACCTGGTAATTACAAACCCTCAAGAAACTCCCAGTCTGAGGACGTAGCGTCGTCCAGAGGGTGAAGTCCAGGAAACATTTGTGTATCCCCAGCTCCTTGCGTAGGTTGTGATTGAACCGGAGCTGGAAGTTGATCACGTCGTGTTCCTTGAGGAACGGTCTCTGCATGTGCTTGATCACCCTGAAATGTATGGGGTTCTTGATCTCCCATACGAACATGCCACTCTGTGCCTGAAACGCAGTGATGGACGCCCCTGTGCGTGAATCCATCTCTCCGGCAATCCAGGTTAATTAGCACCGTGCACCCGCAACGGAGGTCAAGTCACTTCCTCCGGTTTCTCGCCTTCTTCGCTTGCCTGTGTTGTTTCTTGATTGACGGTGGGGTGCGAAGCACTCTCTCCGAATAATGGAATGGTGAGGTTGTGGAACTCCGCATTATGTGTTGCCCACCTCTTTAATGCAATATTGCACTCCTCATCCAGGAAGGTTTTATAGCTGGATTTAGGCTCAGAATTGCAGAGGAAGATTGTGGGGATCCCACCAGTTATAATCATGGGCTTTCCATATTTCGTATTGGACTGCCACCTCCTTTGGGCCCCCATGAACTCTTTAAAGTGTTTTACGTAATGGGGGTCCACATCGTCAATTACGTTATACCAGGCCTCATTTGAAAAGATGCGTGGGTTGAGGTCCAGATGGCCGTACAATTAATTGTGAGGCCCAAGTGATCTAGCCCATAACGTTTTGCCAGTCCTGCTCTTCCCTTCTATGATAATATTCTTGGGCCTGTATGGCCGCGCAGCGGGCTCGCACACATTTATCTGCTTCCATTCCAAAATATCTTGGGGTACATTGCTGAACGACCCACACTCAAATGGGCTCACGAACGGTGCCTCCGGGACGTGGAATATGCGGTCCAGGTTGGAGCTAAGGTTGTGGTATTGTGCCATGTAATCTCTGGGAGCCTTCTCTCTCAAAATGGCAAGGGCATCTGCCTTGTTGTTCGTCTTCAACGCCTCGTCATAGGCATCGTTGGGGTTCTTCGCCCATTTCTTTCCAGAACGACCATCCTTCATGAATTCGCCCCAGTCTGAAAAATCTCCATCCTTTGCTATGTAGTCTTTGATATCCTGACTGGACTTAGCCCCTTGCATATTTGGATGGAACATGTGGGATCTCGACGGATGTCGAAGGTCGAAGTGCCTATAATTCGTGAACTGAGCCTTCCCTTCGAACTGAATTAGCACGTGTAGATGGGGTTCACCATCCTCGTGTAATTCCCTTGCCACCCTGATGAACTTCTTGTTTGACGGACATGAAATGGCTCGGAGTTGCTCGAGTGCATCCTCCTTATATAACGAACACCTGAGAAATGTCAAGAATATGTTCTTGGATTGCAACCTGAAACGTTTTTGAGATGGTGGCATTTTTGTAAATAAGTGGTTTACTCCAATTGGGATTTCAACTGTATCCCTAGTATTGGAGTATTAGAGGTCAATATATAGAGGTGGCTTGGACAGGGGGAGGCCCTCATTAATATTACTGAGGGCCTTCGGCCGGCTGACAGGTGGGGTCGCGCAGCGAAAACTAATCCCCCCTCCTTGTTTAGTACGAAATAATGGGAATTAAATTATGAAAATTATACCATAATTTTTGTTGGGGATTCTACATTCAGAAAATGTACTCATTTCATATTTTTCTGAACTTTCATTTTTAAACCCTAAAATCCATAATTAATATTTGTTTTTTATTTTTAAACCCTAAACCCTAAACCCTAAACCCTAAACCCTAAACCCTAAACCCCTAAACCCTAAACCCTAAACCCCTAAACCCCTAAACCCTAAACCCTAAACCCTAAAACCCTAAACCCTAAACCCTAACACCAGATCTTGAGGAGGTTAGGTAGATAGAATTTGTAAGTAATTCGAATTTTCTGTAGATTTTGTTAAGTCTAGATTAAACTCTGATTAAATGTTAAACACTGTGATTTTATTTGATTGTTTTAACATCATCAATTACTGTGAACTTGTACATTTTTTTTCTAATGAACAAGTTGGGGGAGATTGTTAGATATAATTGATGTGATTTAATGTCAGTGTTTAAGTGTTACAGGGAAAAAGAGTTTAACTTGTTAGTGAAAGCAGTCGTAGCAGAGTTTGAGTATACGCTGACAGCTGGAAGCGCAAACGCTGACAGAAGGAAGGGCAAACACTGCTGGCTGACAGAAGGAAGCGCAAACACTGCTGGCTGGGAGCGCAATAGAGTTTGTTAAAGTCTGTCTACTGGAAGCGTCTACAGGTCAACAGAGATTGAATATTAATTCAAGATAAACATGGAAGCAATATCTTTGAAGATTGGATAGCTGTCAAAGAGATTAAGTTGACTTAGAAGACGTGTAGCAATCGTAATTGATATCAATTGTATAGCTTAATTATAGGAGAATCAATTAACGATTGTATGTAGCTGTATATCTTATAAATACAATTAGGTTAACCCTAGAAGGGTAATCATCGTGAACGAATATCATTCATTGTAACCTAAGCAGCTCTCTATGATATTTTACATCACTGAGAGAGGAATTATAAATTCCAAACAGTTTTTAAGTACTAAAACGTGTGTTCTTGTTATTCTCTTATACAGTACTTGATTATATATTGAGTATTCGACCTAACAGTTTTAGTCTACGTCGATTGGCTAGCTTCATAAAGAATTTCCAGTAAAGGACCTTAATTGGCTCACTTCATTACTTTCTTGGTTTGGAGGTTACTACTAATTCCACTGGTTCACATGTTACCCAACAGAAATATGTACTAGGTTATCACTTTGTTCGTGAATAAGTGGTGAATGGTTTTCTTTCCATCAGTACAAAAGATCAGGTTGTTGATATCTTAACCAAACCCATGCATATGACCAGGGGTTTCAGTTCCTCTGTGGTCTACTTCATCTTCATACTCATGGGTTTGCTGTTAGGAATCTGCCCGATTCCCTGCGAATGCGGAAGCGATTTGGTAAATATGTGCGATTAGATCCCACAAATATATGTGATAGTAATGAAGCAACAAACCAACAATACAGTAAAAGAGACAAGAGATTTAATGTGGTTCGGCCCAGCCTACATCCACAAGAGCAACAACTTCACACTAGATAAAAGAGATTACAATATCCGGGTATCCGGCCCTTGAATTCCCTAACTCACTGAAGTGTTTATATCAAAACCTCCCCCTATCACTGTTTCTCGACAACCTTTCCTTCTCTCCCTCTCCCAACCCGTACAGTGCCACACAACCTGATAGAAAAACCCCTGCAGCGGGACCACCTCCGATGGTTGTAGTCAGATCCAAGTATCATAAGGAATAGTTTAGGCACGAGGACCTTCTATCCCGACACTTCCTGAAAGCGGGCTAAACCGGCTCCCCTACTAGACGGACTATCTAGCAGCTATAGAGAGAGAAGAGAGAATTATGGTGTAATTAGAATGAAGGGAGAGGGAGGTATTTATAGAAGATATATGTGGTAGGTGGTAGGTGTAGTTAGTGAGATGTTTGGTTGGTGGAAAGAGTTTGGCAAGAAGAAGTCATGGACGGCTAGGCTGCTGCTTAACAATCTCCCCCTCTTTCCAAACTCACAACTCTTCACTTGCACTCCATACATGCGCCCTGTTGGCACAACTCCAACTTTTCCTCGATCCGTATCATTTCCTACGACAAAACTCCCCCCGAGTCCAAGACTCCAAACTATACCCTAGTTTGCACATTCATTCTCGAATGCCCACTTGCTATATGCACAAGTGTACCATTGACCTCTATTTGTCCAACTACATACATGTGAAGCAATCTGTTATATACACACATACTCACTTGATTCACGTCGGCCAATCCCATATGTAGTCCATCACACACGCAAGTGTGACCATCACACACACAAGTGTGACCATCGATCTTTCACTTACTCCCAAACTGCATATCAAACAAATCAATCTGTTGCATGGTTCACTGCTCACTTGATTCGTGTTGATCGATGCCCATATGCAGCTACAACACACCAACTACTCGTTGATGTCGTGGAAGCCCTTCGACCAAGCATCCATCCCAGCAATCTTTGCACCATTGTCTAGACTGGAAGGCAATACAACCGCAGCAGTATCCTTCAAGTCACTCTTCCCTCGTGCACGAGATAACCAAATTTTCGAAGTTCCAGTACGTTCTGGCCACGTACTAATCAGACGATATATTCCCCCACGTAACTCTCCCTTTATCCGAATCACACGGCCTCTTTTGATATTCATAGCTCCCCCTACTATAGAGCATCTGTAGCCTTCTGAAGCTAACTGACCGATAGATATTAGATTCTTCCTCAGCTTAGGCACATATCTTACCCCGTTCAAGCTGCGAACTATTCCATCGAACATTTTGATTTTCACAATTCCAATCCCCTTGATCTCACAAGTAGATCCATCAGCCAAAGAAACTGTTTCATTCTTTGTATCTTGGAATCTATCAAAATGCCCCCTCTCGGAACATACATGGTAAGATGACCCTGAGTCTAATATCCATTCTCCTGGAGAACTAGTGCCTCGATTGAAGACGGTGCAAACATCTTCACAATCGAGAGTAACCACAGCCAATGATGCATCTGGATCCTTCTTATTAAGCGGACAATTCGGCCTAATATGACCCCACTCCTTGCAACCAAAGCACTGCACGCCCTTTTCACTGTATCTGGATTTACCCCTGCTATTGGTAGATCCTCTCACAGCACCCCTTCCTCTATTATTTTGATTACGCAAAGCCAAAACTGTCATTCCGTCCTTGTCACCATCCTGGTTCTTCCTTCCAGCATTTGACAAAAGTGCTGACTGAACCTCCTCCATTTTTATCGTGTCCTTTCCGTACAAAATGGTTGTGACCAAATGATCGAATGACTCCGGAAGCGAAGTAAGAATAATAAGGGCCTTATCTTCTTCCTCCAATTTTACATTAACCTTTTCAAGTTGATCAACAATACCATTAAACACATTCATGTGCTCAATAACATTACCTTGAGCTGCCATCTTCAGCTTGTATAACTCGCGCTTCAGATTTAACTTTGTAGTCAAGTTCTTCCCGAGATACAATGTCTCCAACTTTGACCATAATTCCTTCGGCGTGCTTTCGTCAACAACATTATTGATAATGTTATCAGCAATGCATAGTCTGATGGTACTCATGCATTTCGACTCAGCATCCTCCCAATCTTCATCGCTCATCTTTGTTGGTTTTCCCTCCTTCCCCTTCAAAGCCCTTGCTAGCTTCTGTTGGGTTAAGATATCCTTTACCCTTCTCTGCCAAAGAGTAAAACTTCCATTACCATCATATGGAGTCACCGTGAATCCTTTAATACTTGCCATGATCTCCGTTTGCACACACAAACCAATCCAAACAACTAAATCAATTGGCCAGGTAAGTGTAAGAAACAGTGGGAGCACTTCCGTCAAAACGGTGCCAAATTAGACAACCACTTTTCTTAACAACTTTCCTTCGACACCAATAATTTAGACACAACTAGCTCTGATGCCAACTGTTAGGAATCTGCCCGATTCCCTGCGAATGCGGAAGCGATTTGGTAAATATGTGCACTTAGATCCCACAAATATACGTGATAGTAATAAAGCAACAAACCAACAATATAGTAAAAGAGATAAGAGATTTAACGTGGTTCGGCCCAGCCTACATCCACAAGAGCAACAACTTCACACTAGATAAAAGAGATTACAATATCCGGGTATCCGGCCCTTGAATTTCATACAAAAATTCAACCCTACAATACCTATTATGTATATCCCCAACTCACTGAAGTGTTTATCTCAAAACCTCCCCCTATCACTGTTTCCTGACAACCTTTTCTTCTCTCCCTCTCCCAACCCGGATGCCACACAACCTGATAGAAAAATCCCTGCAGCGGGACCACCTCCGATGGCTGCAGTCAGATCCAAGTACCCTAAGGAATAGTTTAGGCACGAGGACCTTCTATCCCGACACTTCCTGAAAGCGGGCTAAACCGGCTCCCCTACTAGACGGACTATCTAGCAGCTATAGAGAGAGAAGAGAGAATTATGGTGTAATTAGAATGAAGGGAGAGGGAGGTATTTATAGAAGATATATGTGGTAGGTGGTAGGTGTAGTTGGTGAGATGTTTGGTTGGTGGAAAGAGTTTGGCAAGAAAAAGTCATGGACGGCTAGGCTGCTACCTAACATTTGCAGGGGTGATAAGAATTATCTTTCTGTAATAATAAAAATTTGTTGTAGGTAATCTTATTCCATGATATTTATCTAGAAGTGATAGTATAATTATCAACTACGGATGTAATTATATATAAGCATGACCATTAACATATTAAGGGTTTTGCTCAAATGAGAACCCCTAATTAAAATGAGAACTGAGATCTAATCTCAGCCCCACATTCTTTATATCTAATTAAATCCTAGCCACACAACACACCCAATTAAATTAAACACAACACACACCACAGCACACACACACGACACACACCTACACACGCAAAAGCACACACAGGACACACACTCCTACCAGCCCCCCCCCAAAAAAAAATCATTTCCACCGACTCCCCACCCCCACCCCCACCCTCACCCTCACCCTAACCCCCACCCTACCATCACTTACACACACACGACACATATACACACACACACTTGAACGCAGCACACACAATCACCCCCCAATTAAAGCTGCCAACGCGAATTTGGTTAATATTCAGAGTCTTTCCAGTGGCGGAGTTCATATTTTATTGATTGTAAGCTAATTTCGATTTTATGAAAATTTAAATCTTTGTAAATTGAACTAGATGGTGATTTTTCTTGAATTTTTTGAACTGATTTTGCCATTGAAGAGTATTTGTGGTGATTTTGGGATTCCGTTGGTGATTTGTTGGTGGTGGCCGGAGGTGGTAGGGATGATGTGGTGTTTTGTGGTGGTTTTGATCGTGGTGATTTTTGTAGGCAGACGGTGATTTTTTCATTTTTCGGTGTTAATTCTTCATTTTCCGATGGTGATTTTTTGTTTACAGGTGGTCGGAGTGGTGATTTTTGTGTTTCTGGTGGTGATTTTTGGTTTGGCGGTGGTGATTTTCTGGTGATCGCCGGAGGTGGTGGTGGTCGCCGGTGGTGGTGGGTGGTTGAATTAGAAAGAAGATTGTGAAATCCCAATTATTAAAATATTAAAATATTAAATGAATGGTAAGAGATTAATGCAATGTATTTAAATGGGTGGATAGGATTAGATCTCATATCTCACCTTAAGTGGTGGTTCTCACCTGAACAAGACCCTAAATATTAATATATAAGTTTTCCATCAAACACATTCATAGTCGAATACCAGTTCTAGCCAAATTATGTGTGCTGGTGCTTGTTGACTTCATAGTTACAAAAACTTTAGATTAAATATACAATATAAACGAGGCTTGGTGCAGAACTACAGAAAGGCCCATTTGACAGCTTGAAATTGTAATTGAATTGGAAGTTCATAAATGTATAGGTTGATGTAAATGCATGTTTAGCTTTAATTTGTTTGTTTTAAAACTTTGATGGGATCTTACAGTAAAAGATGCATTATGAAAAGTAGGGCTGAGCATTCGGTTCGGTTAACCGAATACCAAACCGAAATAATCGAAATAATTCGATTCGGTTAACCGAACTGAAATAATTCGGTTTTGATTCGGATATGGTTTTTTGTGTTATTCGGTATTTCGGTTTTTTTACCGAAATTACAAAATTATATAAAATATAATATTATATATATATATATATATATATATATATATATATAATTTATTAACCCAGCAACACATCTCTTTTAAGTTGATGAATGGATTTGGAAGTGTCCACGCTTTTGAGTTTGTTTTAGTTTATGTGCAACGCAGCAACTGAGATCACATAAGTTAATAGATTTTATAGTATTCATTATCCAGATTTAGGGGAGTGTATTCAATTGGGATTTTCAAGGAGTTTAACGGATTGATAATAATCCATGGATTTTGAAAAATTGTTGTTGATTTTAATTTTACGTAGAGTTTGACTGATTTTATGTGAAATCCTATAGAGTCTATGTAGAGTCTCGTTGATTTTAGTAGAATCCTTCAAAATTTTGTAGAATTTGGCTGGATTTCAAAAAATAAAAAATACACTAGCAAATCCATCAAAATCTATCATTTTATATAATCCAAAAAAATCCATGACTTTTTGAATACCTTGAGATTTTAAAAGATTGTTTTAAATCTTGATTGAATACCTACGGATTTTAAAAGATTTTTTAAAATCTCAATTGAATATCCACAGATTTAGAAAGATTATTTGAAATCTGAATTGAATACCTGCATATTTTAAAAAATTATTTAAAATCCCAAATGAATACCCGCTGATTTTGATAATCCATTAAAATCCATCAAAATCTCAAATGAATACACCTCTCTTAGTTTTGAAGTTCTGGGAATAGACAAGCTCGATCTCTCGTGTTATAATTTGTCTACCCACTTTTGCTACTGCCTTGCTGTTGTTACATCTGAGCATCTCAAAATCACTAGGACAGTACTCAGTAATGCCGTACTAGTTTTACATTCTAAGAATTTTTAGAAAATTCATTTTCTTTTTATAATTCGGTTATTTAATTCGGTATTCGATTTTAACCAAAATAAAAAGTTCGGTTCGGTAAAATAACCGAAATTATTTCGGTTATGATTTTTGGCTTATTCAATATTTCGGTTATTTCGGTATTCGGTATTTCGGTTCGATTATAACCGAATAATCAGCCCTAATGAAAAGTATAGGATTGTAAATAAATGATAGATTGTAATTTGAATCAAATCATGATTAAATATTTTGAAAGATATATCAAGATAAGATTTATTTTATTAGATAAACCCATATCATCAAAATAGAGAAAAATTTGCATCATATTCCCTCCATCCCTCTCATTTATTTACAAATGAGTCGGATACGTACGGAGGTTAAGAAAAAGTGTAAAATAGTAGTGAAAAATGAGTAAAGTTGTGAAACTAATTCAATTTTTTAGGTAATAAAATGAGTTTAGTAGAGATACTTTTTATATAATAAATTTTATTATTTTTGATAAGTTTCGAAATGTAAATAATTGTGAGACACTCAAAAAAAAATATAAAAAAATGAAAGGGACAAAGAAGTAAACTAAATTGGAAATTATCTTTTAATTTAATACTATAGATAGTTCAATGGGGTATTTAACTGTTGGGTCCTGGTCCCTGACAAATGATTGTCAGGGACCCCTGTTTAACAATCAGTTTTCCGAGAAACGTAAAAATATTTTTTTATGAAATCTCAGCCGTTGGATCAAGGATCCAACGGCTGGGATTTCATAAAAAAATATTTTTACGTTTCTCGGAAATTTTTCGCTGAACGTAAAAAGACCATTCCTCGGAAAATTTCCGCGGAACGTAAATAGACCATTCCTCAGAAATTTCCGCGGAACGTAAAATTTTTTTTATGAAATCCTAGCCGTTGGATCCTTTATCTAGCGATTGAAAAACTGATTGTTAAACAGGGGATCCCTGACAATCATTTGTCGGGGACCAGGACCCTTAACTGTTTGAACATTTTACTCGGGGACCAGGACCCTTAACTGTTTGAACATTTTACCCTATGTATTCTTTTCATTCTTGGTTTGTTTGTAGTTGTAGGCCATCGAGTTGAACCAAATCTGTAAGCCCATGTCAGAGCCCATGCATAAAAAGCTTTATAGATAAGGCTTTGGTATAAGACGACACCACCACTCATTCACTCTATTTAGCTGCTGATATCCTCTCATCCTCAAGTAAACTGAAAACAAAAAAAGATGAAATCTCTCCTTCTAAGATCTCATTTCTTAAACTTCTTAAGGCCAAACAATGCAACCAAACTTCACATGAACCCTCCTTTTCTAATCCCAACTCTAACCACTTCCAAGCTGAAAAGACACCACGCAAAAAGCACCAAGTCAACAGCCAGGTTCACTGCACTAGAAACCACACAAAAAATTAAACATTTTTCGCCAACAAATGAAGAAATGATAACCGGGCTATCAAGAAACTTGATATTGGGCAGTGTGTCTATTGGAGTGATTGTGTTCTTAATGGGAATTGATGAGCAAAACAAGGCACTTGCATGGGGTCCAGAAGGACCTTTACTTGAAGATTTTTGGGATAACATGAGAAGATATGGACTGTATGCATTGACTGTAAGTACTGGTGTTCTTTATGCTGTTTTTGAGCCTATTGTGCAGTTGTTAAAGAACCCTATATCTGCAATTCTCATTTTGACAATCATTGGTGGTGGCCTTTTCATTGTTTCTCAAGTAGTTTCTGCTATGATTGGTGTTAATGAGTTAAGTTATCAATACAGTTACTAGATATGTATCAACTGTATTTGTGTTGTATCTTTACTTTCTTTTGTGTAGTACTACAGCTTTACTTTCTTTTGTGTAGTACTACAGCTGCACAAGTGGTTAGTGTATTTCTGTTTCGGACATAAAGCATACTATGAGTTTTAGTTTTGTCCTGGTGGATTATATGTTTAAATCCAAAAAATACACAAATCATCGCACTGAAGATGAGCTGGTTCTTCGGTGAAACTGCTAACGTTTATCAAATATTCTGTATTTGAGGACCGAGAAGCAGAAATGCATCTTTAATTCTTTCATTTTCCTGTACGTTTCTGGTTTTAACTACATATATAACATAAACCAGTGCGAATTCCACAGGTACGTATTTTTTTTTATTAGTTAGCTGCATGATGTTATCTTAGTTCCATACTTAATTGGGTTATTAAGACATTGGCCCTCGAAGTTTGATCAAATGTACACATAAACCCTTAAAGTAAAAAACATACATTTCTGCCCTTAAAGTATGTCCTTTGTACATATCGACCACTTTCACGATCAAATCGGTCAGAATTTAAATATCGTCAGTGAAGTAGAGGGGTAATATCGGAAACTATGTGTTGATGTATACAAATGTACATACTTCAAGGGTTGATGTGTACAAATGTACATACTTCAAGTGTTAATCTGTACAATGTGCATTAACTCAGAAATTTTAAAAAAATCTTGATTTTCACATTTTTGATTTTTTATTAAAAATAATTTTATTACATTTAATAGTACTTTTAATTAATCATTAATTATAACTATTAAACGCATATTAAATACACTTTATTTTATATCAAATCTATACTATGAAAATAAATAATATGATTTTCGGTTTGGTTAAACATTGAATGTTTTTCGGTTTGGTTATTCTAATTATTAAAATAAATAATATGGTTTTCTTTTTGGTTATCCAAATTATTAAAATAAATAATAACGTGATGGTAATCATTAATATTACAATCATTAATATATATCCTAAAAACATCAATAGTACCATATCTTTTTAATTATTAAATTATTTTCAATATTATTAAAACACATAAAACATCAATAATATCATATCTTCTGATCATTAATATTTTCTTTCTAATTAAAACGTTATCTTTTTAATTCAAAACTAATATTCTTACAATCATTAATATATATAAAAAATATCACATCATATTTTCAAATTATTAATAAAATATATTAAAATTCCGTACATGTTGTTTATAATAAGAAAACATTAGTATAATCTGTAAACATCTTTTTGATTTAAAACGAATCTTACAATCATTAATATATATCCGAAATATAACACCATATTTTCCAATTATTAATAAAATATATTAAAACTCCGTACACGTTGTTTATAATAAGGAAACATTAGTATAATCCGTAAACATGAGTATATTAAATTAAAAATAAAAATAATGATTATATAAAAACATAATTGTAATATTAAAATAAACTCGTGCATTGCACGAACATTGAAAGTTTGTCGGTTCGGTTTTCAGCACGATCATCCTAATTATTAAAATAAATAATACAATAATATAATTAATGATAAATAGCTGATTGCCTTTTTTAATCACAGATGTTTAATTTTAATTGATGTGATTACCTTTTATACCTAAAATATCATATTTTTTAATTAATAATATTTCTTTTCTAATTAAAACACGTTAACTTTTAATTTTAAACATAATCTAGCAATAATTAATACACATTTAAAGTATGCACATTGTACACATTAACACTTGAAGTATGTACATTTGTACACATCAACCCTTAAAGTATGTACATTTGTACACATCAACGCATACTTTCCGATATTACCCTCTACTTCATCGGCGATATTTAAATTCTGACCGATTTGATCATGAAAGTGGCCGATATGTACAAAGGACATACTTCAAGGGCAGGAATGTACATTTTTTTACTTTAAGGGTTTATATGTACATTTGACCAAACTTCGAGGACCAATGTCTTAATAACCCTACTTAATTTGTAAAAAACATCGATGTTTCCAGCTCTCTCACTATTTCCTGTATGGAAGCACTAATCGTATCATATCAGTGAATGACAATGGAAGAATGTTGGATAATGTCTTCTACAAACTGCAGCCCTATTGGGTTGCCACTACAAACCATCGGTATGATACAAGACCAGCTTCAGTACGAGCAAAGTGGATCATAAGCTCATTGCTCAATTTTTCTAAGGAGCTAAATGACAAAAGAGTGTCATCTCAGCTCTAGAGATCAACATAGCTAACATTTCAACGACCGGTTACTAGCTAACTTTTGTTACCCAAATGCATAGATAAGCAACTAATTAAATTTTTTAGTAAACTAGACATTGTTTTTCATAGAGATAATTAAAATATATCCTTCACTACTTGATCCATTCAATGAAGTTGCTCATGTTTTTGATGGAGCATCCACTCTCTTGAGCAGCAGTTATACCTATTTCTTGATGGATCAAGACCCTCTCTTTGAAAGTCTTGTCATTTAACAAGTTTTCCACCTTATTCTTGATTTCTCCTTCAATGATGATCCTGGTTTAGTCTTTATCAAGGACCAGCCCGACCTTCCATACCTCACAAATGTAGGTCTGGTTAGGAAATTGATCAGTAAAGTAAGGCCAGCACAGGAATGGCACACCAAAGCTTACACCTTCCATTGTACAGTTCCAACCGCAATGACTCACGAAACAGCCTATCGCAGGATGATTCAGTACAGCCTGTTGAGGAGCCCAGCCCACTATTCTCCCACGCTGCCCTATCCGGACCTTAATAGATTTTAAGAAGATATCAGACTTTTCGTCCATCGTGTATAATCAGTCCGGACAACTCACAAGAACGGCCTGTTGGTGAACTCAAGTCCCACAGCCAATTCTTGGAACTGTTTTTGGTCAGAAACTGTCAAACTACCAAATGTCATGTATGCAACTGACTGTCCTGGCTGTTGGTCTAGCCATTCAAGGCAGCTTACATCAGCAGGCTCTAGCTCGTAGTCTCTGTTGCAAATAATTCTATCCTCCAGCTTCACAGTTTTATTAGTTCTTCCAAAACATGAATATTTTAATTTACTATACCGGAGTCAAAGGAGAGAATGACATAAATCATGGGCTCTCACCATCGCTGTCTACAACTCCATCTTGAATCAGGGTTGGGATACTTAATTTCAAGGCCAACATTGCAGCTGATGCAGGCCAGAAAGCAGCTCTTTTAATTTTCATTCTCTCTGCAACTTCCAATGCCCATCCCATGGTTTCATCGGAATAATGCAAGTAATTAATTTTATTTACATCTGTCCGGTTGATATTTTTTACAAGTTGCTACAGCTCTCCAGCATGAACCGAAACATGGCTTGTGTTAGCTTACTGATATCATTATCCTGTCTTCCCAAGATTCCATGCATTCTATCGGGAATTGAAACCAAATTCATAAGCTCTTTTACATCATCATCTTCCGAGAATTAATACATTCACAACGCACTTCTGAATAATATCTATGTTTACAAATGTAATCTTAAAACCATGTTTGACTAATTTTAAGGAAAGCTCCATTAGGGGAAGTACATGACCCTGAAAGGGGTATGGTATAGGTAGAATATGTGGATTCCCCATGTTTTCCCTGAATTGATCTCCAAGTTTCCATATCTTGTATCATCTCTTGTACCCTGTCATTTTCCATATATTCTTCATCATTATTCGCCATACTATCTTCCTCCCTTGCACGTTTTGTACCTGAGGTCCTCGTAGAGTCTACTCCTTCACCATGACAAATCCATTTCACATAACCCTCCTTAAAACCACGACGGAAAAGATGATCCTCCACTATATCAACACTGCGATACATTTTAAAATTGTTACAGTCACGACATGGACATAAGATCATTTGTTCTTTTCCCTCTTCCTTTTGCTTCTTTTCCAGGTATAGCGTCGCAAAAGTAATAAACTCTTTTAACACCATCAATATACTCGGCTGTTGCACGTGAAATTTTGTACATCCATGTATGTCGATCCATTATGTATTACTAAAATATTGCAATAAAGGGCAGATTTGAGAGTTGAGATAATTTAACAGCAAGAAGATTTCATTATTTAAACTGAGTAAAAGATAATGAACTAATTATTGCAGATACAAGACCCAATTATAATTAAGTTATGCTGAAAATAAAATAAAAACATTTCTTATTTTTCTGGTTTTTATCACTACATTTTTTCACTATTATAGATTAAATTTTTATTCATTAACTTTAATTAAGTAATTCTTTTCCTAAAGCAGTCTAGACAATTGAGGATATAATCTACAAGAAGTTCAAGGTATTAGTAGTAACTACCAACACCTTTAAAGTGTTAATTTCATGACCGTTGGTGGCGTGTGTTAGTAGTAACTACTCATAAACAATCTCTTAGTATAGTGCACAATTCCTCACTATTCACAAGCACAAGTTCACGTCAGTCAAGAAAGTTTGTAAATAGTACCATATATATAAAGACTAAACCATAAAATCAACAAAATTTCTAATACCATCAGCAAAGCTTATTTCTGAATACATACAACATTCAAATAAAGAAATCAATTTATTCCACTCCAGCTTAAAGTTGCATATATCACATGTGATACAGAGTCATTTAAATTAATTAACGGCTAAATTAATTAACGGCCAAGTCATAGTTATTAAATCGTCGATATCTCGACGAAATATCGACATTTCGCTCTGGCAACCTATCTCGTCTGGACGAGATGAAGGGAACCGATATCTCGTCCGTGTCGGCGAGATATCGTCCGAGATAGCTGTGTATCGTCCGAGATAACTGTATTTTGTGTGTATAATTGTATATATATGTTTATATATATGGGTGTTTGACTTGGTGACTTGAAATGATTTTGCAGTTGATGTTGTAGTTTATGTTGTATGACTTCTTGCCGTAACATGCTGTTGGGATGAGGAAGAAGAAGAAAATAGGAAGAAAGTGAAGAAGAAGAAGAAGAGTAAGAAAGTGAAGAAGAAGAAGAACAGAAAAGCACGTGATGTTTTGTATCTATCTGTATCTAACTATCTATACTTGGCTGTGGCTGTGGCTGTTTAATTATTTAAAATGATGAAATGTTTCAATTTAATAATGAATGGTATCACATGGGCTGCACAGGAGAATGGTGTCACATGCCCACATGGGCTGCACGCATTTCAACAACTGAAGGGACCATTTGTATTTCAATAATTGAGTGGGCACACTTTCAATAATCTTATTCCTCTGTTACACTTATTAATTATTATATATATATATAGGTATAAAATATAGATATATATAATTATATACTGGGCGAGATATGGACGATATATCGGGCGATATATCGATATCTCGGTCCACGACCGATATGGAGCGATATGACGAGTTAATAACTATGGGCCAAGTACAAGCTCTACACTTTTCTTCAGCAGAGAATCAGTATACATGTAGAACACACACACACACATAAATTCCTCACAAATCAACCAAAACACCCAAATTCTAATGGAATCAGGAAGATATACCAAAGGATAAAAATGACAAGCAAATAGTCCAAGAAAGCACTTACAAGTTACAACTAGAGAATTGGCTGTCAACACTCTTCTAGCAGCTATATGTAGTTAAAGATAAGAACTTGTTTAAGAGCTCCAATTTTCACAACACTTGCTTCCTGAAACTGATATGCGCAAATCCCAAGGCCAATTCTTGTTCTTGGTCACAAACTCAGCTCTTTTCTTTTGCTCTGTTACAATAAAAATCATATCTTTATTATAAAACGGTTTAAAACGGTACAAATACATATATTTCGTATTTAATTTCAGAGTGACATTGCTGAAAACCTTGCAAATTTAATGAAACAACAATCTTAACAGAAATTATATTTTATTTATAGAAATTTAAAAATATCTAACACAGACAATCAGACAAATGTTGTACAGTACTAAATATTTGTGTGTGTAAATACAGTGTGGAGAGTGATGATTAATTTTAAAGTAATGCCAAAAAGTTCTAGTAACATGATAGCTCAGCCTTGTTCTAATACTTTTCAGAAAAAAAAATAATAATAATCAACGCTAGATCATTTTAATTTTCGCACTTTTTGGAAAAAAATTATTAAAAAAAAATTAACTCATAACAGAAGTTGATAAGGTTACCAAGATATGTGTGTACAGGAAGTAACATCTTAGAACCAGTAACATCTTAGCTTTCAGTAACACTAAAAAAACAAAAAATATTTAAACAAGAAAACACTGATGAACGAGAGGATAAGGAGATGAAAAGAAGACAAAAATCGTATAAAATATTTCGAGTCTCTTGTAGGTATTACTTGGAAAATTAAAAACCATATATAAATAAAATATGTTGTTTCGCTTGATACATCTGTATGTGTTATGAGTGAAAACTTATAATCTTATTTTATGTTTTTTATTTTCTGCCGTGGATGCTAGATTGGCATAGGCTAGAGGATAAACAAACAGCAGCAAAAACAGCAAAGGAATCAGAATGCACATAAACCTAGGATGTGCAGAACTGTTCCAGTTGAACATCTCAGAGCACAACAACTTATCAACAAGCAATGGGTGGCAGTAGTATGATGTCAAGCACCACATGACTTATTACTTTACTTCTGCTTCATCTCTATCAATCTACTTTATCAGGACATGGTGAAAGGAGTGGCAGTGGCTTAAATAAAGAAACAATGCGAAATCTTTATTTGGAGCCTCAAAGAATGTTAGCTTCAGAAGAAACTAAAAACAAAATATATACCCTTGAAACTCAAAGGTCGTGTGGCAAAGATGCGAACAGATAGAAAGAAGATAATTATATCTCTAATGCTTTCAAAGTCTACAATCAGAATCAAACTGAGAGGCCAACAAAAAAGCTACAAACCAATGCCAACAGAAAGAGAGCCAAGAATTGTACAAAAAGGTCATGTACAAAAAAAAATAGCAGAACAGTTTGCTTGTTTAAAAAAACCAGTGTCAGAGAAAACAAAGGGAAGAGAATGTCGAGGATTTGCAGCATATTGGAGAAAACAATTGAGCACAGGGGATAAGATTTCAATGCACGATTATTTTACAAATTTGTACTTGCTTAGATGATGGTCCACATTCCTCTCTATCATAGCCAACAGGCATCAGTTTCCCGTGAGTTATATAATTTATTTGATTGTATACATATTACATAATATGAAATTGAAAAAATTAAGAAAGAGGTTTCGTACAACTATTTACGATTAAAAAGGAAACCTGTTTTCGGTGTTAGCTAATACACCTGAATTTTTTACTACAATCACATCATTCAATGACTTTTATGCAGGTGAAAAATAGGGTCATAGTGAGGCAATTTATTCAGTCACAACAGGAAAACAATCACCCCTTTGATTCGTGAGTCATCAGAATATCATTTGGATAAAAATAACAAGACTATATGTGAGATTATTTATCCACGGAAAGAAATAAAAGAAAACTTGCCACCAGAAAAAGCTACAGGGGTCTGATGCTACTTACTGAATACCAGATATTAGCAAAATCAGCTTGTGGGATACAGGAGCAAATTATAAACCATTCTCCAAATTTATAATGTTTTGAGACAATTAGGGGAATTGAATTGTGAATTGTGAATAACGAGTTAGGGTTTATACATACCTGAAGTGAATTGTGAGCAATTGCTTGAAGACAAATTAGGGTTTATATCGATTCACAATTTCGCCCAATACATCCGGAGCAAGTTCAGACCATGACACGACGGATTACTTCTTCTTCTTCTGCTTATCGGAGTAATAACGAGTAACTTCTATTATGAGGAATAATTGCTTATACGATTTACAATAGAGAGTTTCTTTCTGTGCTTGAAGATAAATTGGAGGAATTGCTTGAAGACACTCAAATTAAAAGCTAGGTTTTAGTCGTGCAAAGCTAGGATGCTCGGACTCTTTTGGAAGTATCCGACACGGATCGGTGTGTCAAATTCTTCAAAATCAAAATTTATAGACTCGGGGACTCGTTTAATAAGGATCTGACACTGGGATATGGACACGTCATTTTTCATATTTTTGCATTTTTTAAATATATTTATATATTTAATTTAAAAAAAAAAGATTTTGTGTAATGTAAAAAAGAAAAAATGCCACAAAATTAAAATATATCACTTTTTGAATTAGAATGTTTCCTTAAATATACAAAACAAGTTTTCAAATATTCAGCAGCTTTAGATATGTAACATAATACAAAAATAATAAAGTATGAAGTGGTGGATGACAGCTGGGACTTCCAGCCCAATTATTTAAACAAAAGAATGAACCTGGACATAAGACTGTCCATGTACATTTATTATATACATACAGTCCATGTAAGTATGAAAGTCTCCTTTAAGATAGTCTCTTCATTCCTCATTCCTCATTCTGTAATATTCTCCGGCAACCTGCATGCGAAAATTATCCGACGATGACAACGAAGGATCTGATTTTGCATAGTCTACTTTTCATCTTCTTCTTTATCACATGACTGATTGGCCGGCTGCCGGAGATAGTTCGCCGGAGTTGACGAGTCGGTTTTTCAGATAACAAATCCGATCCGGATTCCGTGTCCGTACCCGGGTCGTGTCGTGTCGACACGGGTACGGCAGGGTAAACCGGCGAGTCCGAGCATCCTAGGTGCAAAGAGCTAGGGAGAGAGTTACAGTAGGGAGTTAGATTAATTTTGGGGAAGACAGTCTAAAGTGAATTGACCGTATTTTTTTTTACGAAATGCGTACAATTATATTATTGAATCAAACTAACTCATAATAAAATAGTGGGATAAATCTGGGTGTTGTCCTATCTATCACAATTTCTAAGAAAATGATTCCAAATATCACAATTCAAAAACTTGACCCCAAATATCACTCTAAGACACAATATAATACACCCAAAATAATATTATTTCTAAGAAAGTATAATTTTGCTTGAGGGAATCAAAAATTTTTGGGCCTTCTATAATTGATACTTTCTCTGTTTCAGCATCTTGCTGCATCAAAGGGATATGAAGACATTGTTCAATTTCTTCTCCAGAAAAAGGCGGAAGTCAACATCATTGGTAAGTCTTCTCATTTTCAAATGTCACTTGCACTATTTGAGTTTTGTGTTTGTATCCAAGTTCTGTTGGATATTAAATTGTGAACTCATGCAGTGTATTCTTTTATAACAGATAAGTATGGAAAAACTCCATTACATGAAGCGATAAATAACGGTCACGATCTTGTGGCTTCTTTGCTAGTAGAATCAGGGGCTTCCAAAGACATAATAATTAAGAAAGAGGTTTCGTACAACTATTTACGATTAAAAAGGAAACCTGTTTTCGGTGTTAGCTAATACACCTGAATTTTTTTACTACAATCACATCATTCATTGACTTTTATGCAGGTGAAAAATAGGGTCATAGTGAGGCAATTTATTCAGTCACAACAGGAAAACAATCACCCCTTTGCTTCGTGAGTCATCAGAATATCATTTGGATAAAAATAACAAGACTATATGTGAGATTATTTATCCACGGAAAGAAATAAAAGAAAACTTGCCACCAGAAAAAGCTAATGGGGTCTGATGCTACTTACTGAATACCAGATATTAGCAAAATCAGCTTGTGGGATACAGGAGCAAATTATAAACCATTCTCCAAATTTATAATGTTTTGAGACAATTAGGGGAATTGAATTGTGAATTGTGAATAACGAGTTAGGGTTTATACATACCTGAAGTGAATTGTGAGCAATTGCTTGAAGACAAATTAGGGTTTATATCGATTCACAATTTCGCCCAATACATCCGGAGCAAGTTCAGACCATGACACGACGGATTACTTCTTCTTCTGCTTATCGGAGTAATAACGAGTAACTTCTATTATGATGTAACGGCCTAATCCGGCTCAAGCCCGGTTCCCGTTAGGTCCGCAGCTCAATGCACCCCAACCAGCTCTTCCACGGGCCTAATCCGGCTCAAGCCCGGTTCCCGTGAGTAGGTTGTTGGATGTGAGGCTCGATCCCCCAACGTCCCTTTAATAGAGTGCTTATGGGCAACTCTACCACCAATTGAGCCACCAATTGAGCAGCAGCTCAATTGGTGGTAGAGTTGCCCATAAGCACTCTATTAAAGGGACGTCGGGGGATCAAGCCTCACGTCCAACAACCTACTCACGGGAATCGGGCTTGAGCCGGATTAGGCCCGTGGGAGAGCTGGTTGGGGTGCATTGGGCTGCGGACCTAACGGGAACCGGGCTTGAGCCGGATTAGGCCCGTTACATATGAGGAATAATTGCTTATACGATTTACAATAGAGAGTTTCTTTCTGTGCTTGAAGATAAATTGGAGGAATTGCTTGAAGACACTCAAATTAAAGCTAGGTTTTAGTCGTGCAAAGAGCTAGGGAGAGAGTTACAGTAGGGAGTTAGATTAATTTTGGGGAAGACAGTCTAAAGTGAATCGACCGTATTTTTTTTTACGAAATGCGTACAATTATATTATTGAATCAAACTAACTCATAATAAAATAGTGGGATAAATATGGGTGTTGTCCTATCTATCACAATTTCTAAGAAAATGATTCCAAATATCATAATTCAAAAACTTGACCCCAAATATCACTCTAAGACACAATATAATACAACGTTTTAATTTTTTTAGCATAAAAGCTACTTCGTGTAGCGTTCTTCTTCTTTTTTCAAATGCTACTTCGTGTAGCGTTCTTCTTTCTTTTTTTCCAAAACGCTAATTGAAAGTATGTTTACAGCTTTGGAAACGCCACATGAAATGGTGTTTTGTGGGAACCGCCACTTCATGTGGCATTTGTTTTTTTGTTTTTTTTTCTTGTTATTTCTCCTAAATATATACGGTTTATTCATCGTTCCGAATATTTCTAAACCCAAAATGGAACTATTGAACCCCAAAGATTAACCGTTGAATAAAATTTAAAAATTTTGAATCCGGCGGCCTGATTTTTAAACGCGTTAATCAGGATAAGTTAGGGTTTAGGGCCTAGGGTTTAGGGTTGTAAATAACCCAAACCCTAAACCCTAAGTTCGTATACGGTTTATTCGTGGTTTCGAATATTTCTAAACACAAAATGGAACTGTTGAACCCCAAAGGTTAATCGTTGAAATAAAATTTAAAAATTTTAAATAAAAAAATGAATCCGGCGGCCTGATTCGGGATAAGTTAGGGTTTAGAATCTAGGGTTTAGGGTTGTAAACAACCCTAAGTTTGCATATGGTTTATTCGTTGTTTCGAATATTTCTAAAACCCAAAATGAAAACATTGAACCCTAAAAGTTAATTATTGAACCCCTGAAAAAATGAAAAAATAAAAAAAACTAAAAAAACCCAAAACGCAACATAATGTGGCGTTTTCCCCAAAAACACCACATAATGTCACGTTCCCCCCCCACAAACGCTAGACTATACAGCGTTGTTGTATCAAAAATAAATAAATATAGGGAAGACGCTAGACGCATTAGCTTGTGTAAAAAAAAACAGAAAACGCTAGACGAAATAGTGTTTTGGAGTGATATTTGGGGCCAAGTTTTTGAGCTATGATATTTGGGGCCATTTAGCTTAAAATTGTGACATTGGGGGCCTTTTCTCGACAAATCCCCGATTGTCGATACAACCAGGTTGAAAAACAAATAAATTATTTCCTGCTCGTTTAACACATTGAACTTAAAAGTTTTTGAAACTAAAAACGAATTTGAAGACCTCCTAGGAGATCCAAACTGTGCCAACATCCCTGTTAGAATATGCCTTGAATCTGTAAAGCCCCAAACGCTGGGATTTCGGGTATCTTGGGTTATCTGTTTTGTTGTTGAAAATCTCGTAGTCAAGGCCTTGAGTCTTGAGTAAAGCCCTTTAGAATTGCGTCTGTTCAGGTCAAGGCCTTTAGCTTACTGCTCAAGACCTTGAGCCTGACATAGACTCCGCAATCTGGTTTGGGCCTATTTTTCTGGGCTTTTCTGTAACCGCCTATGGAGTACTATATATACTCTCTAGGTCATAACCTAGATCTGAATCTCTAATCTAAATTTATAATCTATATTAGAATCGGTAATCTGAATCGATAATCTAGATCTGAATATATAGCTGTGTGCTGTAATCTGTATCCTCAAAATCAATAAAAACTTTTCTCTTCTGCCTATCCGTGTTCTTCCTTTTACGTTTATTATAATCTTTCTGGCTTCCGTTATAACAAACTGTTATCAAGAGCTTGGTGTTCGATGAGAAAGATGTCTGGTGGTATTAATGTGAAGGTTGACAAATTTACTAGGAGGAATAGTTTTAGTCTGCGGCAAATCAAGATGCGTGCTTTGTTAAAGCAACAAGGGCTCTGGGCGCCATTGAGAAAAAAGTCAACGACGGATCCTAAAAGCACTGAGATGGCCAATCTAGAAGAAAAGGCATACTCAACAATTTTGTTGTGTCTTGCAGATGATATTATTACTGAAGTCGCGGAGGAGGATACTGCGGCTGTTGGTTTGTGGTTAAAGCTTGAAGGTCTCTATACGACAAAGTCTTTAACAAATAAGTTGCTTTTAAAGCAACGTCAGTTTAGTCTGCGATTGCAAGAAGGTATGCTTCTTCGAGATCACTTAGATTAGTTAAACACAATCTTATTAGAATTGCGTAATATTGATGTTAAAGTGGAAGAGGAAGATGCTGCTTTAATTCTGTTAGTTTCTTTACCATTATCGTATGAGAATTTTGTGCAATCGTTTATTGTTGGTAAAGATACTATTTTTCTAGAGGAGGTTAGATCTTCTCTTCATACTAGAGAACTGCGCCACAAGGCGGCTGGTACAGGTGCAAAAAATCAGGTGGTTGGGTTGGTTGTTAACGAGAGTACTGGACATAAAAAGTCAGGGAAAAATATATCCAAGAAACCAGCCCCGAAGGGTTCGAAACCTAATGATATCTGTGTTTGGACAATCAGATCGTGACCCTGCGATTTATGATACAATAAATTAACGAGTACGAACAGAAAATTAACCTTAATCGCTACGGCGCAAGCGATTCGAGTCCACGTCTTCTGCTGTATTCCTCTATTCCCCTTGAGCGAAGTGTGGCCTTCGTGTTCCCAAGTTTTGCCTCTCTTCTTGCCTCAAGGTGGTGATAGGTTTCGGGGCAACAAACACAACGGAAAAATGATAATAAACAATAAAAACCGAAACCTAACCCTAGGATCCGTGTATAAGACATGTTGATTATGGAGAACAGAATCTGTACCTTTTAAAAGCTTTCCGATTCGGTTGACAGATGGAGGTCCAAGAACAATCACCACACAGCCCTCTTCGTGAGATCTGCTTCGCTAATCAGTCCACACGAACGCACGATTGTCTCCACAATCTCCGGAGTTGGTACTAGCCATAATCTGCCCTTTTTTTTCTCTCTCTCTCTCTAGCCTCTCTTGATGTAGAGCTGCTAGGGTATTTGTTAAAAAACGATTTTGGCAAAGTCTCTAACCCTAAACCAATACATCTCTATGTATTTATAAGAGAGAATGAGCTGGGCTGAACCCTAATCGGTTTGGGCTTCTACTAAAACCAAACTGATTTGGGTTTTAATGATTTAAATTCGAAATCTAATTAACTAAGTCCAACTTAATTAATTAAATAACCAATTTCGAATTTTATCATTAATTAATTTAAATTAAAACTCCTTTTAAACGTTCTTATTGTGTAATCCTTTAGGTTATTATTACGTTGGCTATAATCTTAATATCCAATAATAAAATTATAAACAATGAGCGGCATCTAGTAATACATCATTGCTACCCAAGTAATAATAATAATTGGTGATCCAATTAGACCTTTCATGATAAATGTTTCCGTGTAATATAATCCCTTTAACCATATATATTATAGATTAAACTCGAGGCATGTTATCAGTCATCATCATCAATGTTTAATCCGGGTTTCCTTGATCAATGAGTAGACTATTAAAAACAAATCAATATTTGAGCATGGCCATGCATTTTCATAGTCTCACTCAATCAAGAGGCCAATAATATCTCTCCTAATAATAGGAGGGTTAAATCCTTTATCTATCATTCATATTTCTCATACGTCTCATAATGTACCCGATGTACATTTTTATCATCACCCGGTCAAAGGTAACTTTTAATGTAGTCAAAGTATATTAATCCTCGTATAGAAATATAATGATCTCAAGTCTAAGGATCATTACACCATTATCACTGTGAGTCTTTCTAATGACATTATCAACATGTAGAAACTCACTATGGGTCAATCCAGTGCCATGTAGAATATTACATGCACCTATGTTCTTGAATTTAGTATCACTATACCTATGACCAATGAGATGTGGTCATCAGTCAACAAACATACTAATCTTTATGCATTATAATTGTCCCATATTAATAATGCTCGATTAGGGATATTTAGGAATATTAACACTATTCTTATAATCTCATTTTTAAGTCACATACTTAAAGATATAGAATACATGTTACATATTCCAAGGACATTTATTGTTCTAATATTTATATCGCAGTAAATAAAGACATAATAAATCATTGTTGAATAATCGATATAACATAATCACTGAATAACAAAATAGTTTATTCTAGAAGCACAATTACATTGTCTCTAGGGCACTAACACTATCAGGTGGCTGCCTCCAAAAACCCTAATGTTTTTTTTAACCAACCTTAGCAAGAAGAGAATAGGAATATATATAGGCTATAGCAGTGATCATGGATAATTAGGTTAGGCCTCCCAATGACATTCCGAGCCCAGCCCAATGTCATTAAATATTAATTTAATCCACTAAAGAATTAATATTTGCACTACCTTTCCTAATACCGTAATTTAATTAATTAATTCGGTTCCAATATTATTTGCTTATTAAATTCCCCATGTTTAAAATATCGCATGTCCATTAATTAAATAAATTACTGATAATTCATTTAATTAATATCTTTTATCCTTGATCATCCACTCAACCTTTATTTAATTATGCCGGAATAAATCCACCTGTAGGGTTTCACATAATTAAATCTTTTTGATTTTTCAAGGGGACATCATTAACCCGAATATTATCAGGACATGGATTCCTTTTATAAATAATATTCACCATGTATATAATTCCATCATCCAAAATATATTGATATAATTCAAAAGAATTATTTCATATATAAATCAAAGCATGTAAATAATACACACGTGTCAATTACTATATCGGGATTAAGAACCTAAGCATTAATAATAACATAGAATCTTAGTTCTCCTTCTTAATCAGTATAAGGGAACAATTCTAAATTTGATCATGTTCAATATACACAAAGTATACTAGTATTATTTATTAGTCAATATAAACTAATCTAAATAATACTACAGCCATACCAGTGGATTGTCCAACACCACCTGTGCTGTGAACCTTATTATATTATAAAAACCGTATTTAACAATCTAATATTCTGTATCCCATTTGATACTAGATTGTCCATAATATATAATATCAGACAGCATGTAAATATTCAAATGATTCTCAATAAAACTGAGCCAGAAATAAATGTATATACTTCAAATAAATATTTTCAGTATACACTAACAATCTCCCACTTATACTCAAAATATTCTATGAGTATATCAGTGTTTATTTAATCCACTATTACACAGAAAACTATGTGTCCATCCATCTGACTCCTATCGCTTCCACATGCCTATCAAAAGCCTTGGCTGGCAAGCTCTTCGTGAAAGGATCTACCCGGTTGTCTTCTGATGATATGTGAGCCACAACTATATCTCCTTGCTTTACGATTCCTCGTATGAGATGATACTTACGTTCAATATGTTTAGCTGCTTTGTGGTCTCGCGGTTCCTTTGAATTTGCCACAACACTAGTGTTATCACAATACACTGTCAAGATCCTAGGCAAATTATGTACCACATCCAATTCCATAAGGAAGTTCTTGAACCATACTGCCTCCTTTGCAGCCTCAGAGGCCACCACGTACTCGGCTTCCATGGTAGAGTCTGCAATGCATTTCTGCTTTACACTCCTCCATATAACGGCTCCACCTCCCAAAGTAAAAACATATCTCGAGGTTGATTTCCTCTTATCCCTATCTGATTGAAAATCTGAATCAGTATATCCCAAAGGAAATAGATCTGAGGCCTTGTAAATTAACATATACTCCTTAGTCCTTCTCAGGTACTTAAGTATAGTTTTTACTGCACTCCAATGTTCCTGACCTGGGTTTGACTGATATCTACTAACCATGCCTACAGCAAAGCAGATGTCAGGCCTCGTACATAACATAGCATACATTAAGCTTCCACATGCAGAAGCATAAGGAACTGCTTTCATGCTCTCTATATCCTTAGGTGTCGAAGGACACTGCTTCTTAGATAGAGCAACCCCATACTTAGAAGGTAGAAAACCTTTCTTGGAGTTCTACATATTAAAACGAGCTAATACTTCATCAATGTAAGGCTCTTGAGATAAAGCCAACATCCTTTTCTTGCGATCCCTTATTACTTTGATCCCAAGGATGTATGCCGCTTCACCTAAGTCCTTCATGTCAAATTGTTTGAACAACCATGCCTTTACTGATGATAACAACTTAACATTGTTTCCAATGAGTAAAATGTCATCTACATATAGTACTAGAAAAACCACTGCATTACCCTCACTTCTCTTATACACGCATGATTCGCTTGGACTTTGATCAAATCCATATGACTGGACTGCCTGATCAAAACGAATATTCCAATCCCTAGAAGCTTGTTTAAGTCCATAAATAGACCTCTTAAGCTTACATACCAGATGCTCTTGGCCTTTCTTAATGAATCCTTTTGGTTGCTGCATATAAATGGTTTCCCCAAGACTTCCGTTAAGGAAAGCTGTCTTGACATCCATTTGCCAAATCTCATAATCGAGATGAGCTGCTATAGATAAAAGAGTCTGGATCGACTTAAGCATAACAACCTGTGAAAAGGTTTCCTCATAATCGATCCCTTCTTTCTGATCGAGAATACCCTTTTGCAACATGTCGTGCTTTCCAGGCTTTCACCTTTTTGTCTGATCCTCTTTTCTTCAAGACTCGATAAGTAGATCACATAATCACATAGCACGTAATTCACATAGCAGATACGACTCACAAATAAAAGAATACTCAAAATAATTTTAGAATATTTAAAAAATATTTTTAAAGCACTTAAAAGAATTTTAAAAGACTTAATTAACCCTTTTTGAATAAAAAAGGATCGCTAATAAACTTTCCGGGTAACTATTGGATTCCCAAAATATTTTAATAATTATTTAATCCGGGTTTATAAATAATTTTAGAATTTTAAAACTATTTTTATCACTCCCAGATTATTTTTAGGATTTAAAAAAATTTCTATTTCATTTTAAACAGAAAATAAATAAATCATTTTATTTTCCAAAATAATTAAATTTGATTTTTTTCATCATATTTAAAGAATATTTAATTAATTAAATTAATTGATTATTATTAATTAACCAATCAATTTAAATTAATTAAGATATTAGCTAAATAAATTTAAAATAATCAAATAAAATAGATTTTCGAATAAAATAATTTATTAAAAATTTAAAAGTATTTTTCGAAATTAAAAATAATATTTTTCGAATTTTTGAAAATAAAATTCGAATTTATAAATAAATTTTGAAAATAATTTCCAAAAACATTTTTCAGAAAAATGTTTTCAGATTTTGAAGATCAAACACTACTATTCATCACCATCTTCGCACATTCATCGCATGAATGCTTCGAAGAACACCACCTCCAACAATGGAGGTTTTACCAGAATCCGGCGATCGGAGAATTTTCCTGCGACCCAAACCCAGAATTCGGCGAGCCCAAAAACAGCTCTAAATCACGCGATTTCAAATCCTGTAAGTCCCAAATTCATCCTAGAGCTCAGTATCAACCATAATCAAACCAAATGGATCGGTTTTCACCGAATTCAAGAACCGGCCAAAATCCGGCGAGCTTGAAAATGGGCACCAAACTTAACATTCTATATACCAAATTGAAGCCCAGGAGTTTAACAACTCATATCAATCAACAAGAACATCAAACAATTACTCAAGAACCCCGAAAATTGAAATCAAAGTTTCACCCCCAAAAACTCGATTTTCATATTTACGCAACTATAAATCTAACAAAAATTATCAACATGATTCTGGGATCATAAGCAATCTATAGACATTAACCACAACGTTTACAAATCAGTGTATGATCCATAGTAAATTCACAAAGTTTCGAACTCTAAAACAAAATAACAATTTATGATTCAAGCATACCCACATATCAATACATATATAAACTTGTACTAGAGATCAACAGCTTCAGTTTGGTTACTCACATGATTGATTAGGACTCCGATAACACTGTCAAAAAGTGGTTTGATTCTCAAGAACACCAAGAACACAATTTCCAGAATTTTCAGAAAATAAAATCAAAAATCTGATTTTTGATTAATTTTGGCAATTAATAATAAAAATCTGCTATTTATATTAATACGAAAATTAATACCCCAAAAATATTTTTAGCCCCTAATTAAAATTATTAAGCCTTAAAAATAATTTTTATGGGATAAAAATGTAAAAATTTTATTTTTAAACAAATATAATATAAATGCCAAAATTCTCCAAAATTTACGAATATTACAAAAATTACAACATAATGCATTTTTAAACATCCTATTATTATACAAAAATAATTTTATCAAAAACAAGGCCTCGAATTCAGTTCAGGGGCTAGGTCCGGAAATTAAAATGCGAAATAACTATATTCTAAAAATATAAAAATTATAGAAAAATAGAATAAAATATTATATGATACACAGAAGTCGCATAACACGTATGGGATAATTTTCCTATTTTATAAAATTATAACGCGTTTAAATGCATTAAAAATAAACTAACACACAGTAAAATCAACTAAAAATATATTTTAGTATAATAAATTACACGTAATTTTCCCGGTCGTTACAGTCCATCCTTGAAGTAGGGTCTGAGTGGCGCTGGTCCCGTCTATGCCCAACCATTGGCTAGGGAGATCTGGCGTATGGTGGTGTCCATATGTTCTTCCTTCTACATGTAGAGAAACAAATCTTGAGATGCACAACCTACGACTGATCATCGTAAGGCGGTGTCATCTGGCGCGACATACTCCAGTATTGGTTCACTATCCATAGTCTATTTATTTTATTTTCTGCAACATTATCATTGTTAGCAAGTTTGAAAAGTGTTTGAACTGGAATTGCAATATTCTTCCTGCAAGTTCCTCTATTATGAAAATTTGATAATATCCTGCTTATCTTTGACATAGCAGATATTTCTTCGGGACAATTATATTTTGAGTTACCTTGTAACTTCATCCCATACCTTATATTGGTACTACGTTCGTTAATGCATGGCATATGGTTTCAAAGATATTTTGGACTGTTATACATTATCACTATTCAATTATATTTTTGGTAGGCTATTGCTCACCCTTGCTTTATTTATTTATATCACAACAATAGCTAGACCAGATGGCTGCGCGAGGCGTACCCAGCATAGGCAGGTGTCAGCCGTCAGAGGATTAACCACTGAAGTCATAGCTACCATTGCTGAGGATGCAGCTTCTGGTAGGCTATAATATGGCATATACCAATCGATGGTAAAGAGTATGTAATGGTAAAACTGTAATTCTTTGGGTTGTAAGAACTCAACCTTATGATTAATAATATTGATGGTTATTCTGATTTCATCTTTGGGACTATAACGGGTGTGTTTTGTGCTATTGTTTTGGGTCACAAGTTTGTACTTTAATTTATGTTGGTCTTGTGGAAGGAAATTAAGACTGTAACGACCAGATCCCTAACCCCGGATCTGGGGGTGTTACAGAAATGGTATCAGAGCGAGCGTTATATATCCCAGAGATGACGTGATGTTAAAACAATAAATTCACTAAGATAATAAGAACTCTTGCCAAGTTCATAGTCGGACTACTTAATGTAGTACTGACATATAAAACCCTTATGGGAACTGTTAAGTATCATGATAGTAACTTAAGCTCGTTCACGTACCGACTAGTAAGGCGACAGACCTTGAGGCATACGAGCAGCAGCGCGATGATGCTTGATTATATGCTGACGATTGAATGGTGGATTCGATAGAATACCCTACAGAGAACTAGAAAGAGGTTTCAGCTAAAAAATAGAATCTTGTTAGGAATAAGGAAATTACCCTTGAGGGAATGAGGGTTGTAGCCAGAAAGACTGTAAGAGATAAGGTATAGTGCTCAGAGGAGTAAGCGTAAAGAACTGAGATATTATTAAGAGAACTAAAGATGCGTATTGGATTCATAGCAAGACTGCCGGATGAAGAACCAGCAATTAAGACAAATTGGAAGGATTACTTGAGGTCTTATATGGGGATTGATAAAGATCCTTAGAGACCTTCAGATTAATGAGAAAAGAGTTAGAGTGGTACATGATTATCAAAGACAAAGATAGAGGACAGGGAGCAGAGTCTCCAGGAGCAGTTGAGATAGAGGCAGCAAGTGCCATATCATGTGATAAATTTATTAGTGTGAATATTGTTAATGGTAATTCGCCATAAGAAGGTAGATTTCATAGGTTATAATTTATAAAGTCAAACTGGGATTGATGAGGTGGTTTGGTTCAGGGAAATGTTCATTTTATGAATAGATCAACTTAAAAATATGAAGACATTGGAAGGTGATGGTATGATTGGATAAAGTATATAAGAAAGTAGTAAGCGAGACAATGATCTCAGAACCTACAAGAGGAGAAGACCATAGAGTCTACAATAAACTAGTAATGAGGCTATCGTTAGAAACTAAGTATAAGTTTAGTTCAATTCAGTGAAATGATGAACCAGAAACATTAGATGCATGTGATTCAAAGGAATATTAAATTCTTTCTTTTCCTTGAATGGATTATGGTAGTTACCTTAAGTTTATTTTGACACTGAATCATAAATGGATTAGGTAAGGCGAGCAGTGGTTGAGATGTAATTGAGAATGCTTTTAGATGAAACCTAAAAGAACAGGTGTAGGCCATGTTCTCAAAGTAAGAGTTTTGGCAA
Organism: Kitagawia praeruptora; assembly: GCA_037693485.1. NCBI lineage: Eukaryota > Viridiplantae > Streptophyta > Magnoliopsida > Apiales > Apiaceae > Kitagawia > Kitagawia praeruptora. Next base: position 128,120 of record CM075353.1, read on the forward strand.
AATGAAGTCCAGATAATAGGACATATGATCAACAGGAAGTAGTGATTGATCGACCCCACCAAGTTAAAGACAGTTTCAAATGGAGATTGGCCAACCACACTGGCAAATGTAAGAAATTTCATAAGATTCACGAGGTATTACCCCAAATTTGCTCAGGACTTTACAAAGAGTGTAGTCCCGTAACCCGACTTAATTGTAAGACTAAAAGTTTGAATGTACAAGATAAATGGGGGAAAATCTCCTTGAAGTTAAAGATAAAAATTGGTGACGACCCAGCATTGGCATTATCTAATGGAGGAAGGAAAATTTTGGAAATTTAATTATGATACAACTCATACAGGTATAGGTTCTGTGCTTATGCAGCATGATAGTGTAGTTTCGAATGCATTTGGACAGCACGGTTCATCAGATTCGGATGGCCTTGGTAGTGCCAATGTTGTGGAACGACTAACTCCGACGGTAGTGTTCCTTCTAAAACTAGTTGTTAGAAAGACCGGTATTCGGTAGTATCGATTATTAGGGCGAATATGTATCGGGAAGATGTGGCATGTTTTAGTTTGAAACTTTTGATTTCCCTACTAGGGGAGGTATATGAAAATGCACACCTAGAGGGGGGTGAATAGGTGTAAATGGCTAACTATATTCAACTAAGTCCGATTTTAAAAATTACCAGAAATAGCTTACTGATTTCGTTTTATGCAGAGACAAATGGTAAGCTGATTGCAAACAGTATGCTGAATGTAAAGACAATAAGTACAGTAAAGTGCAGAAACGGTAAGGTGCAGAAAAATAAAGAACATAAGAAACTTTTAGCCAGGTTCGACCCCTATCCCCTATGGTCTACGTCCTGGTCCCTTACCAACTTGGTAAGAGAATATATTATTGATCAACGAAATAAACCAATTACAAGATACAATAATATATCTCCCTTAATATCCCAGCTGTTGACAAATGGCGTACTGAACTCCTGTTTCTGAACTTGCTCTCTAAGCTATACTTCCCAAGTATACTTCTCTAGCAACGATCACCAAACCCTAGTTCCCTAGCCAATTTGTCCAACACCTAAACCTTTACAAATCTAACAATACAATCAATAATGAATACAACTCAAACTATGAACTCTTTAAGATATAGCACGTATGAATATATTAAGAGCTCGAGAGAATCAAAATATATAGCAATGAAAAATCGAGTTGTTTGTAATCTTGTGTGTTTAAAAGTTTTCTCTGAATGTTCTGCTTAACGAATGAACACAAGAACCAGTTTATAAAGCTTCACACCAACGTTCAGAAAATCAATCACCAATTATTCAAACTATTAGAATCAATTTCCAACGTTCAATTGGTTAGAGATTTTACAAACATTCTTGTGAACGTTAGACAGAAGGTTTTGAGAGAAAGAAATCGATGAAAGCATAACCCTTCTGATTTGTATAGATATAAAACGCGTATAGGAGATTTTGAAAGAAAGAAATCTTTTAAATAAGGAAACTCCCATAAGTTTTATAAAATGATTTAAAGAAAGATATTTAAAAAGATTTGAGCTCTACAATATATTGTGTACGTATTATATAATAAAGAATCCTCACAATATATTTCCTGAAATAATTCCATGAGAGTTAATCTTGATCTTTATCTTCAGGATTTCTGGCAGTTGGAAATGGCTTGCTGTTTGTGTCTGACTATTGGAAATGGCTTGCCAGACTGTCTCTGTTGTAGCACCAAATGGCTTGCTGTTTGTATATCCTGTTTAAACAACCAGTAGGCTAATATACCCTGCAAAACCATGTTAGTACAATACAGCAATAACATGATGTTTTATATCAAACTATAAGCAAATAGCTTGCTGATTGTGATCGTCAAAACCATAGGAGTATCAATCTCCCCCTTTTTGATGATTATACACTATTTAGGAGAATAAGAAAGCTGAGAAAGCTCCCCCTAAATCCCTTCATATTAGTACATTTTGATATAAAACAGATTCAAGATAAACAAGCATAATCAATCATATCCAAATCGAATATCTTGACCAAACAAGCTAAAAAGTTCTCCTAAATTTCTCCCCCTTAATCCATCAAAAATTCAACAAAAAGAATATTAGTCCAGGTCTAGAATAAGCATAGAGAAATAAAATTAAAAAATCAAATCATGGTAATGGCATATAAACAGTTCAGATACAAATGGTAAGCCAACATTACCCATTCTGTGCTTGTCAGCTTACTGACTACACAGTACACATGCCAAGTTCCCTTCGTAAGAATGAGAATCTTTCTTCAGCTAATGGCTTTGTGAAGATATCTGCTCGTTGAAATTCTGTTGAGACAAATTCCAACTCAATCTTTCCTTTAGCAACATTATCTCTCAAGAAATGGTGTCGAACATCAATATGTTTTGTTCTTGAGTGATTCACCGGATTCTTCGAAATATTAATGGCGCTTGTGTTGTCACAATATAATGGAATCTTGCCACACTTGATGTCAAAGTCCTTTAATGTTTGAATCATCCATAAAATTTGAGAACAACAGCTACCAGCTGCTAGATATTCTCCTTCAACCGTGGATAAAGCAACAAAAGCTTGCTTTTTGCATTGCCAAGAAACCAAGCTTTGTCCAAGGAATGCACAAACACCACTTGTACTCTTTCTATCAGTTTGAGATCCTGCATAATCTGCATCACTATACCCAACAAGATCAAAAGTATTTGTGATAGGATAGAACAAACCAAGATTGATAGCACCACTTAAATATCTAAATATTCTTTTAACCGCATTTAAGTGAGACTCTTTAGGGTTGGATTGAAACCTTGCACAAACACAAACACTATACATGATATTAGGTCTTGAGGTAGTTAAATATAATAAACTTCCAATCATACCTCTATACCTTTTGACATCCACATCCTTACCATTCTCATCTGCAAACAGCTTGCTGTTTTGAGTCATAGGAGTTGTTTTTGCTTTGACATCTTCATAACCAAATCTTTTGAGCAGATTCTTTGTATACTTTGATTGATGCACATAAATACCATCAATGGTTTGCTTGATTTGGAGACCCAAGAAATAATTGAGTTCCCCCATCATGTTCATGTCAAATTCATTGTACATGCACTTAGAAAACCACTCACACATAGATTCATTAGTAGCACCGAATACAATATCATCCACATATATTTGTACAACAAGAATATCTTTACCATTTTGCTTTGTAAATAATGTGGGATCGATATTACCTCGAATGAATCCATTTTTTAGAAGAAACTTACTAAGCCTCTCATACCACGCTCTAGGGGCCTGCCTTAAACCATATAATGCCTTCTTGAGCTTGTAAACATAGTCATGAAACTTCTCATATTCGAATCCAGGAGGCTGTTTGACATAGACTTCCTCATCCAGCACGCCATTTAGAAATGCGCTTTTTACGTCCATTTGATATAACTTGGATTTCTTGTAGCATGCATAGGCAAGAAGCAATCTGATTGATTCTAAACGAGCTATAGGTGCATATGTTTCTAAACGAGCTATAGGTGCATATGTTTCTTCAAAATCAATTCCTTCTTGTTGATTATAGCCTTGAGCCACGAGCCTTGCCTTATTTCGAGTAACGGTTCCAAATTCATCCACTTTGTTCTTGAACACCCATTTGGTTCCTATGATAGAAGCATCTTCTGGTGGCTTTACAAGTTTCCAAACATCACATCTCTCGAATTGGTTGAGTTCCTCTTGCATTGCCATGATCCAATTTACATCTTCTAATGCTTTCTTGATATTTTTGGGTTCTTCTTGAGCTAAAAAGGTAGCATAAGCACAAAAATTTGCTTTTCCTCTCCTTGTTGTGATTCCATCTGAGATATTTCCAATAACAAGTTCTGGAGGATGATTCTTTACTGTCCTTGTAGCTTTTGGTAGAGAATGTTGAGCAATTTCTTCATGTGAAGTTAATCTGACCACTTCAGCTTGTTGATTTGCAGTTCCAGCTTGCTGTTTTCTATTCTCAGTAGTGTTGTTGGCTTGCTGACTTCCAGTTTCAGCAGTATTGTTGGCTTGCTGATTTCCAGTAACTTGAGGTTGTATGTTATCAGTTTCACCTGCAAATTCTTCCTCATCTCTTGGCAGATCATTGTTAGGTTCTTGAAAAGTAACATCAATAGATTCTTCAACTACATGTTTATTTAAGTTATAAATTCTATATGATCTACTAGTTAAAGAATAGCCAAGAAAAATAGCTTCATAAGATTTAGCATCGAATTTACCATCATTATCAATTGTCTTGAGCACAAAACACTTTGAGCCAAAGATTTTGAAGTAACTAATGTTTGGCTTCTTTTTCCTCAACAATTCATACGGAGTTTTGTTCAAAATAGGCCTGATTATGACTCTATTCAACACATAGCATGTTGTATTCACTGCTTCTGCCCAAAAACTTCTAGGCAACTTGCTTTCTTGCAATAAAGTCCTTACTATTTCTTGTAGTGACCTGTTCTTCCTTTCTACCACTCCATTTTGTTGTGGAGTCCTTGGTGCAGAAAATTCATGTGTAATTCCTCTTTTTTTATAATAAGCAATGAAGTCTTTGTTGAGAAATTCACCTCCTCTATCACTCCTTATACCTACAAGTCTTGTATTCAACTTGTTCTTAAGTAATTTGATTAGCTTCTCAAACTCATCAAAAGCACAATCTTTAGTACGAAGAAATAATACCCATGTAAATCTAGAATAATCATCTACAATCACAAAACCATATTGTTTACCTCCAATACTCTTGTAAGCTTCTGGACCAAATAAGTCCAAATGCAGAAGCTCTAAGGGTTTAGAAGTAGATACCATTATCTTTGATTTGTGAGTACTTCAAAGCTGTTTTCCCAATTGGCAAGCTGAACAGACTTCTGTTTTGACATATTTTAGTTTGGGCAGCCCTCTTACTAGTTTCTTGCTTGATAACTTTCTGAGCAAATCCATGTGTGCATGTCCCAATCTTCTATGCCAAATATATGGGTCATTATCTACTGCAGCCAAACAGCACGCTGTTTCCTACATATCAAAGTCTAATACATATATATTTCCTTCCCTTCTAGCAACTAGGGGGATTTTGTTAGTACCAATAGTAATAATAGCTTTATCAATGCCCAATTCAACATGATGTCCATCATCAAATAATTGAATGACACTAAGCAAATTATAAGTAAGACCTTTGACATATTGAACTTTATCAATTGAAATATTACTATTACCAATAGAACCGGTACCAAGGATTTGAAGAGTTTTGCTATTCCCAATTGTCACTCTTCCACCCTTTTTCATTTTGAGATTTATAAATTGAGATTTGTCTCCATACATATGTCTTGTGAATCCACTATCCAAGATCCATTGCTTTGACTTGAACTTAGCAGCAAGGCACATCTACAAAACAAACAAAAATAACTCAATGTTTTGGTACCCATATAGGTTTGGGTCCAGGTTGGTTAGTAGCAAGAATATATAAAGCATTTAAATCAGATTTCTTGATCCACATTTGGACCACTTTTGGGGACTGATCATTCTGTTGGTAAGCTATTTGTCTTCTGCTATTTGCATTCTTGTATGCTGTTTATCGCCTGACTGGTCCATTCTGGTAAGCTGTTTGTCGCCTGACTAGTCCATTCTGGTAAGCTGTTTTTACTTTATGATGTACTTGAACCACACAATGTTTTTCCAGATGACCTTTTGCACCACATTTGTTGCATGTCTTCCAGGGCATAGCATAGTCATAGGGTATATCATTCCTTCCATCATATTTGGGCACCTTATCTTTCTTATTGAAGTTTAGACCAACACCTTCTCTGACGAAAGGTACATTTGCCTTCTTCATCATTGTTTTTAAAGTGTCTTCACCTTGAACAAAAGTTTCCATGCCCTTCTTGAGATCTTTAACTTCTATTTCTAAGAGGGTGATCACTTCAGCTTGCTGTTTGATGAGTTCAGCTTGCTGAACTCTCTTTTCAGCAGTTTTTGAGGATTTGGCTTGACTAGATTCCTTCATCTTGTATGATTCCAATTGTAAGAACCCCGAATTTTCGGTAGAATTAAAACTTTTTATATATTGATGAAAGAATGAACAGTGACTCCGACTACAAGGTATTAACAATAAATGTGAATGGGTATAGATTTAAATGATTATATGTCATGAAGAATGCAATGGGTTGACAACCTAGATTAGAATAATCTATCTCCTAAGAAATAAGTTATGGCACTCCAAAGAGGAAGGAGATATTCTTGTGTCATCCAAATAATATCTGCTGTTAGTCCAGTGATTCCGTAAAAGGGTTAAGGAATGCCCGAAAGAGAGCAAGGACATTATTATAAATATAAGGAATAAGGATGGAATAAAGAATGAATAGTGTTTTTGGTAGAAATACGAATATTATTAGACGACGTTATATAGAAGTATTCAGAATGGAATTCTGAGTTCGTATTCATGATCCAGGGGCGAAATAAGTGTATGTAAACGACATCGGATTCTAAAAAGCAGCACTTTTATTTTTCTCCGAGATTCCCTGGACACTGCTAGACTTAAGTATTTATTAAAGGGATTTAAGGAATTTAAATTCGAGAAGTATTAAGAAAGAGGGGGAATGGTATTATAATTATTAAGAAGGTTTCCGGTAAAATCCTAACTAGAAACGAATGAGTTATTCTTCCGAACAAGCAAGGGAATTGAGTAATAACCGGGCAAAGAAACGAACAAAATAACCAAGAGACAAACAATTGCAATTGGTGGAAAAAGGAGAAACCTAAGTGACATGTTTGTAAGTCAACTACAAGCTAGGTGGTATAAGTGCACTTTTGCAAAAATGGACTTGTTTAATGTGGAGGCAACACTTGGACAAGTAAGAGGTTGACAAGTGGCACCAATAGATGAGTGACAACACATTAAAGGAGATGCATCCAAGTTATATACATAATAATACATGTATTAAGTCATAACCAAGCAAAACACAAAAACAAAACCACCACCACCAAGCTTTAAAAGCTCTCGGCCAAGAAAAGAGAAAAAGGGGGGGAGACTTGCCACCATCCATTCACTTCAACCTATAGCTTAAAATCAAGCTTGAGACTAGTAGAAGGTAAACCCAAAACCTTAGCATCATCCTTTGAGTTTTTCATTTTCAAAAGAATTATGAAAGTGATGATGAATAGTAACTAACATTCTTGTTTTGATTTTGATCTTTAGTTTATGGCTTCCAAAGGATAGTTTAAGCAAGGTTTAGGAGTTGTAAGAGTATATTAGCACTATCAAGCTTCAATCAAAGGTATAACACTTGAAACCCTTGGATGAAACATGAGTTTTCATGGAGTTTTATAGTTATGTGCATGTTTAAGACATTAAGTTTATATTTGGGCTTTGATAATTGTTAAATTAGTTTAGATGAATGGAAAGACATTGCTTGGTCTTAGTTCATGGTTGAATAACATGTATATGTTGTTTGGAGTGGAAACTATGATTATTGGATGGTTTGAATTTTGGAAAACGTGTAAACATAGCCGTCGTAATGCCCGATTGTCGTTAACCTTAAGAAACCGTGAATAGAAGTAGCATTACCTTACTGTCCAGTCCCGGATTTTGCTATGTTTAGTTAGTTCATGTTATGAGCTTCGTTTTGATATAAAGATCGAGTGAAATGGATATACGGTTTAGGAATTATGGTCGAATTAAGATAAGTGGTTCGTAAACGAGAGCACCAGTTCGTAATCGGAATTGAACCTGTATAAATTCGGTAATGCAGTAGCGAACCATCGTAATTAAATACTAGAGATGATAAGGAAGGTGTGAGAGAAAACCTTGCGTTAAAAGGATCATTTTACGATTTTATAAAAATGTTCGAATCAAGGTTAAACGCGAACGAACCCCTAGAAGCATGCTTGATTATGACTTTGGTTAATAACTTAGAAAACGGACGATAAAACTCGTAGTACAATCTTGATTCGTAAATGATCGATATTAAAACTTACATGGCTTAACTACGTATTAAGTGTGGGTACAATGACGGGTCATAATAGCGAACGTATGTCGAACCACATCGGTGATAAAAAGAGTTACACTAGAGGTGTATAACAAGATAATGCGAAAACGTGTTTCGACTTAAGTGAAGTCTATATATCTTCTTGTAAAGTGTTAAGTGATTAATCCCGAATGCCTTGGCTCTTTATAGATCACCAGGCTGACCCGGGACACGCTACCACTACCCCTACCCACACTTGATTTCCAGGCAAGTTTCAAATCTTTTTTAAAAGACTGTTGTTGTGATTATATATATATATATGCTTTCTGTTATACATATGCCATAGCATGCATGCCTACTTTCAAAGTCATATTGATATACTTGTTTCCTGAATTATTGTTGGCTTATGAGCTAGATAGTTATTATATCAGTTATAAGCCGGAAATTTCTAAGATCCTTAAACGAAGGGCATCTGAACCTCATTCCTTGATTATAGACCGGGAGTCGTTATTTCTTGATATATTGACATTATTTTCAGAGGAAAATAATTAAGTAAATATTTCCCATTTATTATCTGGCGAATATTATTGAGATATTCCTTTGAGGTTATTGGATAAATATTATTCGGGTTATTCATCAGATATTTAATTATTCGATGAACATTATCTTTAATATTCATCTAAAGTCGATTTAATATTCGAATATTATTTCGAACCCTCAGTTAAGTTATTTACTTAGAGAATATTCATTCTTATTTCTTCGATAAATATTATTTTGAATATTCATTCGAGTTTATTTATTTAATGAATATTATTTTAATATTCATTCGAGCCTTATTTATTTAAATGAATATTATTTCGAATATTCATTCAATCTCTATTCTTTTATAAATATTAGTTGAACATTGATTCGAACTCCAGTTCATCGATAAATATTATTTTGAATATTCCCTTGAGACGATAAATATTATCTTCGACATTCATTTAAAGTCGATTCAATTATTGAACATAATTTCGAATATTCATTCGATAATCATTTCTTCGATAAATATTATTAAGATTGAATATTCATTATTTATTTAATGAATATTGTCTCAAATATTCTGTCGACAATTATTTCATCAATAAGTATCATTCTTAAAGTTGAATATTCATTATTAATTCAATGAATATTATATCAAATATCCAAGGGATGTTTATTTCACCAATAAACATTATTATTTTCAAATATCCATTTAAGATTGGATTTATTTAGTGAACATTATTTTAAACATTTATTTGAGTTTATTTAATTAATGAATATTATTTTGAATATTTATATAAAGAAGAGAGTTATTTAGTAAATAATTCTAAATATTCATTCGAGGATTACTTACGAGTAATATTATGATTTATTCATATTCCTTAATTAATATTGAGTTAATAAATATTCTTGGAATATTTATTTAAAGCCTTTTAAGTTCTTTTATAATGATTCATATTATTCAAAAATTATCTGTCACCTTCAGATATGGTGTAAAATATTTTGGAGTATTTTATAACTATTTTTATCAAGGGGAGGTTCCCAAAACTTTATTTTTATTTAAATCTATCTTAAAGAAGATTTAAATACTCGCTCAACTTCCAAACGTATATAAGGGGACCTCACTTGAGAGATGTTATTTATTGGATTGCCCGGTCCTATACTTGCCAAACTATCTTGTCACTCGTATCTTGATTCTTTCAAATATCGATATGAGTCTGTTTGGTTACCTCCTCAACGCTCGAGGGGTAAGATTGATGGAACAAGTTTATATCCATTAACAAGCATCAGCTTGGGAAATATTGGTGAAATTTTCCTTTCCAATTAGATACGACTACTTTGTGGAGTCCTATCAACAAGTACTATACTTGGGGAAAGGGGGACGAACTTTATGTTTCAGAGTTATGGATGTTATTCGAACTAGGAGACGCGTAAGTGGCCGAGTGGCGCCGGTCCAGCAATTAATGGCCCAACCATTGGCCGGGGGGTTCCAGAGGGCGGGCGATCCGTCGGTGCTTCCTTCTACATGTAGAGAACAAATGATGGGGAGCATGACATGCGACTGATCATCGTAAATGTTGTGGCTCCTGGCGCGGCAAAGCTCCCGTATTAGTTCATCTTCCAAATTGGGAAATTTTCTGCAACATTATCATTGTTGGCAGGTTTGAAAAGTACTTAACTGGAATTGCAATATTCTTCCAGCAAGTTCCTCTATCATGAAAATTTGATAATATCTTGCTTATCTTTGCCATAGCAGATATTTCTTCGGATCAATTATATTTAAAGTTACTTTGTAACTACATCTCATACCTTAAATTGGTAATACGGTCGTTAATGCATGGCATATGGTCTCAAAGATATTTTGAACTGTTATATATTATTACTGTTCAGTTATATTCTTTTAGGTGGGCTATTGCTCACCCTTGCTTTATTTATTTATATCACAACAACAGCTAGATCAGATGGCCGCGCAAGGCGTACTCAGCGTAAGCAGGTGACAGCCGTCAGAAGAATAATCGCTGAGGTCATAGCTACCATTGCTGAAGAGGCAGCTACTGGTAGGCTAGTTGTTAGCATTTGAGTATCAAGTGTAATTATTATATGGCATATACAAATGGATGGCAAAGAGTTTGTAATGGTTAATTGTAATTCTTTGGGTTGTAAGAACTCAAACTTGTGATTAATAATATTGTTGGTTGCTCTGATTTCATCTCTAGGCCTATAACGGGGGTGTTTTATGTTGTTGTTTTGGGTCACAAGGTTGTAATTTAGATTATGTTGGTTTTGTGGATGGATATTGAGACCGTAACGACCAGATCCCTGACCCCGGATCTGGGGGTGTTACAGAAATGGTATCAGAGAGAGCGTTATAAATCCCAGGGATGACGTGACGTTAAAACAATAAATTCATTAAGATAATAAGAACTCTTGCCAAGTTCATAGTCAAACTACATAATGTAGTATTGACATATAAAACCCTTATGGGAACCCTAAAGTATCATGATAGTAACTTAGCTCGTTCTTGTATCGACTAGTAAGGCGACAGACCTTGGGGATTACGAGCAGTAACATAATGATGCTTGTTTTGATGTTGAAGATCGGATTGTGGATTCGATAGAGCACCCTACTGAGGACCCGGTTGAGGTCCCAGCAGAGGAAGGGAATATTGATAAGTATAAGGAGTTTACACTTAAGGAAATGAGGGCTACAGCCAGAGAGACTGTAAGAGTTAAGGTATAGTGCTCATAAAAGTGAGCATACAGAACTGAGATATTATTAAGAGAACTAAGGATGCGTATTGGATTCGTACCTAGACTGCTAGATGAAGTACCAGCAGGCAGGATGGATTTGAGGAATTACTTGAGATCCTATATAGGGATAGATTAAAATCCTTAGAGACCTTTAGATTAATGAGGAAAGAGATAGAGTGGTACATGATTATCAAAGTCAACAATAGAGGACAAGGAGCAGAGTCTCCAGGAGCAGTTAAGATAGAGGCAGCAAGTGCCATATCAGGTGATAAATGAATTAGTATGAATATTGTAATGATAATTCTCCATGAGAAGGCAGATTTCATAAGTGATAATTTGTAAAGTCAAACTTAGATTGATAAGGTGGTTGGGTTCAAGGAAATGTCCATTTTATGAATGGATCAACTTAGAAAATAAAGACATTGAAAGGTGATGGCATGATTGAATAAAGTATATAAGGAAGTAGTAAGCGAGACAAGGATTTCAGAACCTACAAGAGGAGAAGACCAATGAGTCTATGACAAACTAGTAATAAGGCTATCGTCAGGAACCAAGTAAAGTCTAGTTCAATTCAGTGGAATGATGAACCAGAAACATTAGATGTATGTGATTCAAAGGAATATTAAATTCCTTCTTTCTTAAATGGATTAGGTAAGGCGAGCAGTGGTTGAGATGTAATTGAGAATAGTTTTAGATAAAATTTGAAGGAACAGGTGTATACCAAGTTCTCGAAGTAAGAGTTTGGCAAAATGAAGCCCAGATAATAAAACATATGAGCAATAAGAAGTAGTGATTGATCGACCCCACCAAGTTAAAGACAGTTTCAAATGGAGATTGGCCAACCACACTGGCAAAGGGGAGAAATTTAATAAGATTCACGAGGTATCATCCAAGATTTGCTCAGGACTTTACAAAGAGTGTAGTCCCATAACCCGACTTAATTGTAAGACTAGAAGTCTGAATGTACAAGATAAATGGGGAGAAATCTCCATGGAGCTAAAGATAAAATTGGTGACGACCCAGCATTGGCGTTATCTAAAAAAAAAAAAAAAATTGGAAATTTATTAGGATGCACCTCGTGCAAGTTAGGTGCTGTGCTTGTGCAACCCGGTAGGGTAATTGCGGATGTATACGGACAGCACGGTTCACCAGATTTGGATAGCCTTGATAGTGCCAGTTTTGTGTAATGACTAATTTCGATAGTAGTGTGCCTTCCGAAACTAGTTGTTAGAATGACCGGTATTCGGTAGTGTCAATTATTATGACGAATATGTATCGGGAAGATGTGGCATGTTTTAGTTTGAAACTTTTGATTACCCTTCTAGGGGAGGTATTTATTTGGCTTCTTTCCAATGGTTAAACTCCCAACTATATGTCAATCATTTTGTTATTATAACTGTTTATGGTTTCACCCGCTTGGGTATTCCTAGAAATACTCTTCGGGTATCGAAATGGATCTTCTTAGTATCACCAGTGGGTGGATAGATTGACTGAAATTTCCCTAATCCTGGAAAGGAATTTGACAAATTTTAGCAAACCTTGTCTTTCTAATTATCGGAATACGTCACTAAAGAGAGTGGAAACTGGAGTGAACCCTACGGATTGGGTAAAGTAGCCACTATACAGGTGGGTAGACATACCCCGATTATTACAGTTGAATGTAGGGATAAAATTATGAAGTTGAATGTAATTAAGAAACAAGCCGGACTGAGAAATTATGGGATTGACTTAAATGAAAAGGTTGTTATGCCAGAAGTGTTAAGCTTTTGTGGTACGTGGAATTGATAAGAATAACTGAAAGAATAAAAGTAAAGGAAAGGTGACTGGAGACGGTACCGAGAAGTCGAGTGAGACTTATATGGAGTAAAGTTTTGGAAGGATCAAAATGTATCACAATAGAAGGCACTATGCCAGCAATTGCTAGAAAAGTAATGCTATTAGCCGACCCCTAAACTCATATATTTAGCATGGCCAGATGGGGCCAAGTCACTAAGGATTATCAAGTGACTGAACCAGCAATGTAAGGACAAAGCGGGGTGCTTCTAATCAAGTACCAACCGCGAGGGCTTTTGATATAAATTGAATTGAGATATAGGATGATGGATTTTATATATACCATGGACGTATTAGGATTGAGGGTAGTGACCACTGAAAAGTTACGAAGATTGCCAAAGTCAGTGCAGTATGATGTATAAATGTTATCTGAAGCTTAGTGTCCTCAAAAAGAGCATTAGGCACTAAGAGATTCATGTTGAACACGACCAATATCTTCCAGAACATCCTTGCTACCATTACCAAGTTCTGTATGAAAGAGTAGATAGACATATGTTGTCTTTTGGAAGGTCATGTAGACCGACATTCGTTTGAAAGAAAGGTTAACATTAAGCTACCTATAGATTATTAAGATGAGAATGATTGAAAATGGACCCTTATTAAGGGTACATGATTTGATTGCCAATTTCAGGGTAATGTAAGTATTCCTTGAAAATAGAATTGGGGGTAGAGCATCCATAAATTAAGACGAACCTTGGGGATGCACAAAGGATAGCATCACCCCTAATAAAGACATTTTGAATTCAGACGATATAAGTTAATCGACCAAAGTATAAAGAGCCTGTAAGGATTTGTGGAAAGGAGTCTCAAAAAGTACATAGACAGAATTGTTATAAAATTGATTATTGATGTTCGATATACCCTGTACCCAGAAGATACAGGAGGAATGATGAGGATGACCTAAGAGACCCTATAAGGGAAGAAGTAATGTTCTGAACTTCAAAGGGGAAGTTTGGTAAGGAATGTATGGCATAGTAATAATAAGGCCAGATGAAGCATGTGTGAAACCATGAGGAAGTATGGATTGAACCAACAAGGTTGAGATTATCCTAAAACGAGAAGGGAGTTAAGTAAGGAAATATCCTAGGTATGATTGGGAGTACCTGTAGTAAAGTTCACACCAGAAAGGTGGAAGCAATGACTTTTGGAAAAGACTGATATATGTTTTCTCCCATTCAGCAGAATTTAAGGGAGAATGCTTTCACCCTGAGTTGGAATAAATCCAGAAAACGTTGACTTCAAGAAATTATTATATTCAGGAAAGGCCAATGAGGTGGCCGACACTTTAAGTATAAGGAAGTAAGTATATATGCTCATACTAAAGGAATAGCGTGAAAATGAGAATGGCCTTGAAGGTCAGATTGTGATGGAGGAATTTATGTTCCCCGATGATGGTGCGAGAACCAACTATAAGGATAGTTTAAGTAAACATTCGACTCCTGATTTTGTCTGTAGCACATTACCGACAATAGAAGATTCTGCGACAGGCCAGAGCAAAAATCCCCAAGCGACTCTCCCGTATTTTAGAAAGAAAGAGGAGAGATGAGTTAATAACGAGGTTTGGAAAAGTGATTAAGTGAACTGCTAAGCTTCCAGTCTTATACTGGAGACATATGATTAATAATCTCACCTGCTTGTTCCAGCTATGATGCTGGAAGCTCTTCTGTAATTTTATCTGCTTCATGTAATATCTACGTCAAGTTCAGGAAGCATTCCCTATGGATAGAGAATATTGATTATTTTGTTTTCCTAGAGGATCTTGAATTGACAATTATGAAACCCGCATGTTTAGTGATTCAAGCACTGTGTAAACGATAAGCGATGGTGATTCTTCTGAGAAATTAGGTGATAACGACTGTAGAGATGTCGAATTGAATCTGAGTTAGAGAAATCATCCAGGTTTATTTTGGATGGTTTAATTTTGAAACAACAGGATATTTGAAATAAATGATTAGGCTATGATGGATCATAAAATGATTATAGTAGAAATAAAGACAAGTGACGGATAGAGATGGAAATAGAGTTGAGAATCAATAAGAGAGTCAGATAGGCGGGCTCATGAGAAGCTCCGGTAATGAAGCAAGAAAAGTATGGAATTGGCAGGGTAAGGGTATTGGCCAAAACGGAAAGTTGGAATTAGGAGCAAAAATGACATACAAATTGACTCCTTTTAAGTTTGGAAAATTCGAAAAAATATGGAATAGATTGATTGAGTAATAAAGAGACTCATGGAATGAGAAGGTGAAATCTAGATGGTTAAACAAAGGAAAATTTGACCCAAACGTGTAACACGTATTGAGTAAAGGTGATGAGTGTCTCAATACTGAGATGACGGTGGAAGTTAACCAACAGAAGTAAATAAGAATTAGATAATACGAAGAATGTGATTGATAAAGAAAAGATTGGGAAATAATGGATTGTGAAGCAAGAAATGTTATGAATGGATTGATGAATGAGTTTTCTAATGAACTCTCGGAATGACAACCTGATAGTGTTAGTATTATGAATATGAAAGATCCAGTTTCGTGGCGTGAAATGTCAGTTATAATAAAGTCAAGCGAGAAATCCAAGATTTAACCTGAAAGGTTGAAGGATTTTCCAAAAGTAAATGATGCTAATATCGAACAAGAGTATAGGTCCATAGAATGATGGACAGAGCAGTAAGGACATGTGATATGTGAGATTATGATAAAGTAGTATTTGATACGAATACGATTATCTTTCTTCGCTAATAAACCTCTATAGTTCAGAGGTGAATTCTAAGTATGATATTTCGACAATCATGAAAATTTTCTTATATAATTCTTTGAAATTCTTTTCTTTTCTTCTTCCTTATTTATTTTCTTTTAAATTGAGAAGAACAACCCTTTAAGGAGGGGAGGTACTGCTACGTGACGATCTGTCTGTGTGATAGAAGTCTAAGTGGAATGCCATTAATTGTTTAATTGTTTGTCAAGTACTAAAGGCTGGCCCCCTTCTGTACTAACTATGCAATATAACAAATGTTCATTGATCATAGTGATCTCTCAATAAATTCTTCTAATTCTATATATTGAGCGAGATTGCGAAGATTAAAGCAGTCAGGAATTGCAAAATTACGAGTGAGGTTATCTCCGGAATTCGTAGCGCGTTAGTGATACCGAAGTCACTGCACGTACCAATAAGGTTAATAGTATAAGACCGGACAAGAGCGTATACCGGATAATGTGTTGTGCGAAAGTACCAAGGAATTGGTAGAACGTATAAAGGGTGTATTGTAACACCAGTACGATGCGCTTTAGAAAGATTGGAATGTGTAAGGATCGACCAGAGAATTGGAAAGTGAAATAACCAATAAGTACCCAATTGTCTTCTACCTGATTCCGGGACGGAATCCTTTTAAGGAGGGGAGACTGTAAGAACCCCGAATTTTCGGTAGAATTAATACTTTTTATATATTGATGAAAGAATGAACAGTGACTCCGACTACAAGGTATTAACAATAAATGTGAATGGGTATAGATTTAAATGATTATATGTCATGAAGAATGCAATGGGTTGACAACCTAGATTAGAATAATCTATCTCCTAAGAAATAAGTTATGGCACTCCAAAGAGGAAGGAGATATTCTTGTGTCATCCAAATAAATATCTGCTGTTAGTCCAGTGATTCCGTAAAAGGGTTAAGGAATGCCCGAAAGAGAGCAAGGACATTATTATAAATATAAGGAATAAGGATGGAATAAAGAATGAATAGTGTTTTTGGTAGAAATACGAATATTATTAGACGACGTTATATAGAAGTATTCAGAATGGAATTCTGAGTTCGTATTCATGATCCAGGGGCGAAATAAGTGTATGTAAACGACATCGGATTCTAAAAAGCAGCACTTTTATTTTTCTCCGAGATTCCCTGGACACTGCTAGACTTAAGTATTTATTAAAGGGATTTAAGGAATTTAAATTCGAGAAGTATTAAGAAAGAGGGGGAATGGTATTATAATTATTAAGAAGGTTTCCGGTAAAATCCTAACTAGAAACGAATGAGTTATTCTTCCGAACAAGCAAGGGAATTGAGTAATAACCGGGCAAAGAAACGAACAAAATAACCAAGAGACAAACAATTACAATTGGTGGAAAAAGGAGAAACCTAAGTGACATGTTTGTAAGTCAACTACAAGCTAGGTAGTATAAGTGCACTTTTGCAAAAATGGACTTGTTTAATGTGGAGGCAACACTTGGACAAGTAAGAGGTTGACAAGTGGCACCAATAAATGAGTGACAACACATTAAAGGAGATGCATCCAAGTTATATACATAATAATACATGTATTAAGTCATAACCAAGCAAAACACAAAAACAAAACCACCACCACCAAGCTTTAAAAGCTCTCGGCCAAGAAAAGAGAAAAAGGGGGGGAGACTTGCCACCATCCATTCACTTCAACCTATAGCTTAAAATCAAGCTTGAGACTAGTAGAAGGTAAACCCAAAACCTTAGCATCATCCTTTGAGTTTTTCATTTTCAAAAGAATTATGAAAGTGATGATGAATAGTAACTAACATTCTTGTTTTGATTTTGATCTTTAGTTTATGGCTTCCAAAGGATAGTTTAAGCAAGGTTTAGGAGTTGTAAGAGTATATTAGCACTATCAAGCTTTAATCAAAGGTATAACACTTGAAACCCTTGGATGAAACATGAGTTTTCATGGAGTTTTATAGTTATGTGCATGTTTAAGACATTAAGTTTATATTTGGGCTTTGATAATTGTTAAATTAGTTTAGATGAACGGAAAGACATTGCTTGGTCTTAGTTCATGGTTGAATAACATGTATATGTTGTTTGGAGTGGAAACTATGATTATTGGATGGTTTGAATTTTGGAAAACGTGTAAACATAGCCGTCGTAATGCCCGATTGTCGTTAACCTTAAGAAACCGTGAATAGAAGTAGCATTACCTTACTGTCCAGTCCCGGATTTTGCTATGTTTAGTTAGTTCATGTTATGAGCTTCGTTTTGATATAAAGATCGAGTGAAATGGATATACGGTTTAGGAATTATGGTCGAATTAAGATAAGTGGTTCGTAAACGAGAGCACCAGTTCGTAATCGGAATTGAACCTGTATAAATTCGGTAATGCAGTAGCGAACCATCGTAATTAAATACTAGAGATGATAAGGAAGGTGTGAGAGAAAACCTTGCGTTAAAAGGATCATTTTACGATTTTATAAAAATGTTCGAATCAAGGTTAAACGCGAACGAACCCCTAGAAGCATGCTTGATTATGACTTTGGTTAATAACTTAGAAAACGGACGATAAAACTCGTAGTACAATCTTGATTCGTAAATGATCGATATTAAAACTTACATGGCTTAACTACGTATTAAGTGTGGGTACAATGACGGGTCATAATAGCGAACGTATGTCGAACCACATCGGTGATAAAAAGAGTTACACTAGAGGTGTATAACAAGATAATGCGAAAACGTGTTTCGACTTAAGTGAAGTCTATATATCTTCTTGTAAAGTGTTAAGTGATTAATCCCGAATGCCTTGGCTCTTTATAGATCACCAGGCTGACCCGGGACACGCTACCACTACCCCTACCCACACTCGATTTCCAGGCAAGTTTCAAATCCTTTTTAAAAGACTGTTGTTGTGATTATATATATATATATATATATGCTTTCTGTTATACATATGTCATAGCATGCATGCCTACTTTCAAAGTCATATTGATATACTTGTTCCCTGAATTATTGTTGGCTTATGAGCTAGATAGTTATTATATCAGTTATAAGCCGGAAATTTCTAAGACCCTTAAACGAAGGGCATCTGAACCTCATTCCTTGATTATAGACCGGGAGTCGTTATTTCTTGATATATTGACATTATTTTCAGAGGAAAATAATTAAGTAAATATTTCCCATTTATTATCTGGCGAATATTATTGAGATATTCCTTTGAGGTTATTGGATAAATATTATTCGGGTTATTCATCAGATATTTAATTATTCGATGAACATTATCTTTAATATTCATCTAAAGTCGATTTAATATTCGAATATTATTTCGAACCCTCAGTTAAGTTATTTACTTAGAGAATATTCATTCTTATTTCTTCGATAAATATTATTTTGAATATTCATTCGAGTTTATTTATTTAATGAATATTATTTTAATATTCATTTGAGCCTTATTTATTTAAATGAATATTATTTCGAATATTCATTCAATCTCTATTCTTTTATAAATATTAGTTGAACATTGATTCGAACTCCAGTTCATCGATAAATATTATTTTGAATATTCCCTTGAGACGATAAATATTATCTTCGACATTCATTTAAAGTCGATTCAATTATTGAACATAATTTCGAATATTCATTCGATAATCATTTCTTCGATAAATATATTTAAGATTGAATATTCATTATTTATTTAATGAATATTGTCTCAAATATTCAGTCGACAATTATTTCATCAATAAGTATCATTCTTAAAGTTGAATATTCATTATTAATTCAATGAATATTATATCAAATATCCAAGGGATGTTTATTTCACCAATAAACATTATTATTTTCAAATATCCATTTAAGATTGGATTTATTTAGTGAACATTATTTTAAACATTTATTTGAGTTTATTTAATTAATGAATATTATTTTGAATATTTATATAAAGAAGAGAGTTATTTAGTAAATAATTCTAAATATTCATTCGAGGATTACTTACGAGTAATATTATGATTTATTCATATTCCTTAATTAATATTGAGTTAATAAATATTCTTGGAATATTTATTTAAAGCCTTTTAAGTTCTTTTATAATGATTCATATTATTCAAAAATTATCTGTCACCTTCAGATATGGTGTAAAATATTTTGGAGTATTTTATAACTATTTTTATCAAGGGGAGGTTCCCAAAACTTTATTTTTATTTAAATCTATCTTAAAGAAGATTTAAATACTCGCTCAACTTCCAAACGTATATAAGGGGACCTCACTTGAGAGATGTTATTTATTGGACTGCCCGGTCCTATACTTGCCAAACTATCTTGTCACTCGCATCTTGATTCTTTCAAACATCGATATGAGTCTGTTTGGTTACCTCCTCAACGCTCGAGGGGTAAGATTGATGGAACAAGTTTATATCCATTAACAAGCATCAGCTTGGGAAATATTGGTGAAATTTTCCTTTCCAATTAGATACGACTACTTTGTGGAGTCCTATCAACAAGTACTATACTTGGGGAAAGGGGGACGAACTTTATGTTTCATAGTTATGGATGTTATTCGAACTAGGAGACGCGTAAGTGGCCGAGTGGCGCCGGTCCAGCAATTAATGGCCCAACCATTGGCCGGGGGGTTCCAGAGGGCGGGCGATCCGTCGGTGCTTCCTTCTACATGTAGAGAACAAATGATGGGGAGCATGACATGCGACTGATCATCGTAAATGTTGTGGCTCCTGGCGCGGCAAAGCTCCCGTATTAGTTCATCTTCCAAATTGGGAAATTTTCTGCAACATTATCATTGTTGGCAGGTTTGAAAAGTACTTAACTGGAATTGCAATATTCTTCCAGCAAGTTCCTCTATCATGAAAATTTGATAATATCTTGCTTATCTTTGCCATAGCAGATATTTCTTCGGATCAATTATATTTAAAGTTACTTTGTAACTACATCTCATACCTTAAATTGGTAATACGGTCGTTAATGCATGGCATATGGTCTCAAAGATATTTTGAACTGTTATATATTATTACTGTTCAGTTATATTCTTTTAGGTGGGCTATTGCTCACCCTTGCTTTATTTATTTATATCACAACAACAGCTAGATCAGATGGCCGCGCAAGGCGCACTCAGCGTAAGCAGGTGACAGCCGTCAGAAGAATAATCGCTGAGGTCATAGCTACCATTGCTGAAGAGGCAGCTACTGGTAGGCTAGTTGTTAGCATTTGAGTATCAAGTGTAATTATTATATGGCATATACAAATGGATGGCAAAAAGTTTGTAATGGTTAATTGTAATTCTTTGGGTTGTAAGAACTCAAACTTGTGATTAATAATATTGTTGGTTGCTCTGATTTCATCTCTGGGACTATAACGGGGGTGTTTTATGTTGTTGTTTTGGGTCACAAGGTTGTAATTTAGATTATGTTGGTTTTGTGGATGGATATTGAGACCGTAATGACCATATCCCTGACCCCGGATCTGGGGGTGTTACACCAATGCTTTGTCTTTCAGTTTAACATCAGATCTAAGCCCTTTAATTTCATTCATCCTCTCTTTGTGTTCCTCCATTAGTACATCATTTCTTTTTAGAACCATACGATTTACTCCCTCAAGTTGAGATACTTTTGCCTTTAGATCCATAACCATTTTATCATCATTTCTAGCTGGAGTCTTTTGGGTCATGAGATCAGAAATGATTTTCTTTAAATGAGAATTTGTCTTTTTAAGCTCATCTTTTTCGGCCTTTAGTTCCATGAACTCTACAGTGCTTATATTTGTATGTTCCTGCATTGTTAGTGTATCTAACATAGTATCATCTGAAGATACATAATCATTAAAAGAATTTACCTCACTTTGATCTTCTTCAGAATCAGTTTCGACATAGACTCCTTCAGAATTTCCTTGAGTAGATTCATCTTCAATTCCAACAAGTGCTAAGTTCACCATTTCTTCACTTGAGTCATCACTGGAATCTAAATCATCATCACTCCAAGTCAGTAGAGCCTTTGATTTCTTCCTATCCTTGAAAACAGTAGGCTGTTTTGACTTTAGTTTATAGCAGTTCCTTTTATAATGGCCTGGCTTGCCACATTCGAAACAAGTTTCCTCCTTAGAGTCTTTTGAGCCTTTCTTGTTGTTGTAGAAACCACCTCTTTCCCTTTTCATCATATTCTTCTTTTCTATCAGCCTCTTGATCTTCTTTGAAATAAGTGCAAGTTCCTCATCAGAATCAGATTCACCATCAGAGTCAATTGGCTTGCTGTTTTTAGAATGGAGAGCCATATTCTTCATCTTTTCTGTTGGAGCTTTAACACTTGAACTTCCCACCTGATTTCCATTTATCTTGCTTTCAAATTGCTCTAGCTCAGCAAATACGGCCAAGTGATCCATAGTATCAATAAGTGGTGAGGATTCCAAAGCAGTAACTTTGGCTTCGTAGATAAATGGTACTGCACTCAATACCTTCATATTGATTTCGCCTTGTGGTATAGATTTCCCAAGCCTCTTCAGTGAGTTTATAGTAACTTGAAACCGTGCTTGACTATCCTTGATAGTTTCACCTTCATTAAGCTTAAAATTCCCAAAATCATTCATTAACTTGCTAAGCTTCACCTTCTTTAGAGATTTTGAACCTTCATGATAAGTCTCCAAAGCATCCCACATTTCTTTTGCTGATTTGAGTGAAGATACTTTATCATATTCAGCCTGGTTCAAACCATTCATAAGAGAACTCCTAGCCTTTCCATTGTAGCCAAGTTTGATTAATTCGTCCGGAGTAAGATCATCAACATCCTTTGGCTTGCCATCTTTATCAAGAAAGACATATGGACCTTTTTGCACAACTCTCAGAACTAATGGATCTCTGGATAAGTGAGTTTCCATGCTGCTTTTCCACCAGTGGTAGTTGTGTGTGCCATGAAGAAGTGGAGGCCTAAAATCAGATTTTCCTTCGGGATAGTTTTCAGCCATTATGATCGAATACTTTCTTGTTACAGAAATGTTAGTATACCAATGCTCTGATACCAAATGAAAATGCATACCTAGAGGGGGGGTGAATAGGTGTAAATGGCTAACTATATTCAACTAAGTCCGATTTTAAAAATTACCAGAAATAGCTTACTGATTTCGTTTTATGCAGAGACAAATGGTAAGCTGATTGCAGACAGTATGCTGAATGTAAAGACAATAAGTACAGTAAAGTGCAGAAACAGTAAGGTGCAGAAAAATAAAGAACACAAGAAACTTTTAGCCAGGTTCGACCCCTATCCCCTATGGTCTACGTCTTGGTCCCTTACCAACTTGGTAAGAGAATATATTATTGATCAACGAAATAAACCAATTACAAGATACAATAATATATCTCCCTTAATATCCCAGCTGTTGACAAATGGCATGCTGAACTCCTATTTCTGAACTTGCTCTCTAAGCTATACTTCCCAAGTATACTTCTCTAGCAACGATCACCAAACCCTAGTTCCCTAGCCAATTTGTCCAACAACTAAACCTTTACAAATCGAACAATACAATCAATAATGAATACAACTCAAACTATGAACTCTTTAAGATATAGCACGTATGAATATATTAAGAGCTCGAGAGAATCAAAAGATATAGCAATGAAAAATTGAGTTGTTTGTAATCTTGTATGTTTGAAAGTTTTCTCTGAATGTTCTGCTTAACGAATGAACACAAGAACTAGTTTATAAAGCTTCACACCAACGTTCAGAAAATCAATCACCAATTATTCGAACTATTAGAATCAATTTCTAACGTTCAATTGGTTAGAGATTTTACAAACGTTCTTGTGAACGTTAGACAGAAGGTTTTGAGAGAAAGAAATCGATGAAAGCATAACCCTTCTGATTTGTATAGATATAAAACGCGTATAGGAGATTTTGAAAGAAAGAAATCTTTTAAATAAGGAAACTCCCATAAGTTTTATAAAATGATTTAAAGAAAGATATTTAAAAAGATTTGAGCTCTAGAATATATTGTGTACGTATTATATAATAAAGAATCCTCACAATATATTTCCTGAAATAATTCCATGAGAGTTAATCTTGATCTTTATCTTCAGGATTTCTGGCAGTTGGAAATGGCTTGCTGTTTGTGTCTAACTGTTGGAAATGGCTTGCCAGACTGTCTCTGTTGTAGCACCAAATGGCTTGCTATTTGTATATCCTGTTTAAACAACCAGTAGGCTAATATACCCTGCAAAACCATGTTAGTACAATACAGTAATAACATGATGTTTTATATCAAACTATAAGCAAATAACTTGCTGATTGTGATCATCAAAACCATAGGAGTATCAGTATATATTTGGTTTCTTTCCAATGGTTAAACTCCCAACTTTATGTCAATCACTTCATTACTATAACTGTTTATGGTTCGACCAGCTCGGATGTTCCTAGAAATATTCTTCAGGTATCGAAAGGGATCTTCTTAATGTTACCAGTGGGGGGATAGATAGACTGAAATTTCCCAAATCCTGGAAAGGATTGGACAAAATTTGGCAAACCTTGTCTTTCTAATTATCTGAATACGTCACCGAAGAGAATGGAAACTGGATCGAACCCTATGGATTGGGTAGGGTAGCCGCTATGCGGGCTGGTAGACAGACCCCGATTATTATGACTGATTATAGGGATAAAAATTATGAAGTTGAGATCGGATGGAAAAAGGGGAAATTCCGGAATTGACTTAAATAAAAAGGATGTTATGCCAAGAGTGTAAACTTTTATGGCTAATGGAATTAATAAGAATAATTGAAAAGATAAAAGTAAAGGAAAGGTGACCGGAGGCGGTACCGAGAAGTCGATTTAGACTTATATGGAGTAAAGTTTTGGAAAAGATTAAAAGGTATCAAAGAAGAAGGCACTATGCCAGCAATTTCTAGAAAAGTAATGCTATTAGCCAACCCCTAAACTCACATATTTTAGCATGGCCAGTTGGGGCCAAGTCACTAAGGATTTTTAAGTGACTGAACTAGCAATATAAGGACAAAGCGGGGTGCTTCTAATCAAGTGCCAACCGCGAGGGCTTTTGATATAAAATGAATTGAGATATAGGATGATGGATTTATATATACCATGGACGTATTAGGATTGAGGGTAGTGACCACTGAAAAGTTACGAAGATTGCCAAAGTTAGTGCAACATGATGCATAAATGTTATCTGAAGCTTAGTGTCCTCAAGAGGAGCATTAGGCACTAAGAGATTCACGTTGAACACGACCAATATCTTCCAGAACATCCTTGCTACCATTACCAAGTTCTGTAAGAAAGAGCAGATAGACATGTGTTGTCTTTTGTAAGGTCATATAGACTGACATTCGTTTGAAAGAAGAGGTTAGCATTAAGCTACCTATAGATTATCAAGAGGGGAATGATTGAAAAGAGACCCTTATTAAGGATATATGATTGGATTGCCAATTAAAGGATATAAGTATTCCTTGAAAATAGAAATAAGGATAGAATGTCCATATATTAAGACGAACCCTAGGGGATGCACAAAGGATAGCATTACCCCTAATAAAGACATTATGAATTCAGACGATATAAGTTGAAGCGACCAAAGTATAAAGAACCTATAAGGATTTGTGGAAAGGAGTCTAAAAAAAAGTACATAGACAGAATTGTTATAAAAATATATTAATGATGTTTGATATACCCTGTACCTAGAAGATACATGAGGAATGATGAGGAGGACCTAAGAAACCTTATAAGGGAAGAGGTTATATTCTGAACTTAAAGAAGGAAGTTTGGTAAGGAATGTATGACATAGTAATAAGATGGCTAGATGAAGCATGTGTGAAACCATGGAAAAGTATGGATTGAACCAATAAGGTTGAGATTATCCTAAAACAAGAAGGGAGTTAAGTAAGGAAATATCCTAGGTATGATTGGGAGTACCTGTAGTAAATGAGTTGGAATAGATCCAGAAAACATTGATTTCAAGAAATTATTATATACAGGAAAGGCCAATGAGGGGGCCGACACTTTAAGTATAAGGGAGTAAGTATATTTGCTCATACTAAAGAAATAGCGTGAAAAAGAGAAGGGCCTTGAAGGTCAGATTGTGATGGAGGAATTTACGTTCCCCTGATGATTGTGCGAGGATCAACTATAAGGATAGTTTAAGTAAACGTTCTATAACGCCTTAGAAAATTTTAAATTTATAAGTGATTATTTAATAGTAAATGTGAATTATATGATGTGAATATTGGTTGAGAAGGTGAAATATGTAGAATATTATATTCGTGCATTATTTGATGATTTATATGTGTCAGATAAGTCTATGTATTTTTATTTTTATTTTTGGTGATTAAACTTTATTTAAATGATGTGTTATTTATTTTCTGAGAATTTTATAAAATCATTGGGATTAGTATAAACCATGAAATATTTTAAATTATTTACTTCATGAGTTTATTTGGTTTCTAAAAATATTAGATGAATTATTTTGACCTTTAAGGATTTTAAAATGATTTTATAAGTTATTTTGCATTTTAGGGACTTATTCTTGTAAAATTCATATTTAATTCATTTTTGATCCTAAAAATATTTTAAAAATATGGGGAGATAGATAATTTTATTTTCTATGTATTAAAATTTAGTTTGAGATTTTTGTCAATTATTATCTATTTTATTTTCATTTTATAAAATGATTTTCAGCTTATTTTAAATTAGGATTTAAATAGTAAATTACAATTTTACTTTTCCCCTTTTCATCTCTAAATCCCTAATTTAGTTTATTTCAGTTCTAATTCACGCTGTCTCTCGAGCTCTCTGGAATCTCCTCACTCTCTCGTTTAATTCTCTCGACTTTACTCCCTCTCATCACCTCAATTTCTTTCTTTGACCTCCGTTTCACACCAGTTCTGGTAAGCTATGGATGCGATAAGAATGGGCAGTATTATCCTTGTTTGAGTCTCTCTACTCTGTTTTTCTACTTCGAGATGGGTGTGTGTGTGCAGGTGTTACGATGTGTGTGTATATGTCAGATTGTGCGCGTGTGTGTAGGCTGTACTGGTAGTCTGTTTCCCCTGTTCTGGTCCTTGCTGCGATGTAGTGTTTGGCGTGTGTCTCTGTTTTCTTCCCCGTTCCTGCCCTTGAAAATTTAGTGTGTGCTACTGTGATGTGTGGCTGCTGCCCGTGTGCGTGTGTTAACTGGTGAAAGTGTGTGTGTGCGGTTAATTGTAAGGGTGTGTGTGAGTTTGTGGACGGTGGGTGAGTTAGTGTATATTGTGGGTAAGTCAACTAGAGTGTAATTAGTGTGTATTATATTGACAATAGTATATGTGGTAATTCCTGCTGCTAAGTTCGATTTGTGGCTACTGAAATACGATTGCTGTTAATGATTATTTCGATTTTTTATGTTCAAATCAGTATTCATTTTGATTCATTCTGAGAAATAAATTGTTAATTAATCGTATAATAAATTGTGTAAATTCTTATATTAATTATTTCGTATTTGTAAGTTCCAAATTATATATTCGATTGTTATGATTTATTGATAATATTATGGACTATTCGGATTGAAATAATTTTAGTTCTTATTATTAGTAAGTGGTTGATTATAAATTATATGTGGAGTATGATGACTTTTGTTGGTTTTGTGTCCGATGTACCCCGACTGGTAGTGTAAATATACAAAAGGGATGATGTTGAAATTTTATAAAAATTATAAATTTCCTAGAACCCCTAATTGTATATTTCTTGAGATATATTTATATACACTACAAGTTGAATTAATATTTGAATTATATCTTATTTATGTGATTTCCTGCTAAATGTTTATTAGTTATAATTATATGTATGTCAGTGGCCTATGGTTGATAATATATGATTATAGTAAGTTAATTTAGGGATTATCGCAAGGGTAGACTAAGGTTAGACGTTCAAAGATGAACGTCGATTATTTAATAGAATTCTGAAATAATGTTTTTATATGTGTAGATTCGAAGGACGTAGACCCAAGGAATAAAGGAAAGGCAAAGCCTGAGGGTTTTTGAGCTAAGTGACTAGACTGAAAGTGCTTGGTTAAGGCAAGTGACTTGAACCTTGAATTGAAGTTTAGATTCCTTCAACTGCTTATGAATATCTGCTTAAACTTTTATAACTTACTGTAACCCCTTTTAAATTATTGTTGAATCTTTTGTACCTTGTTCATTATTCCTTATAAATTGTTCCTTAACACTTGTAGCATGATAGATATCCTTATGAATTGTTGTTTAAACCCTACTACCTTATTAATTGATGCCTTGAATAATTGTGTAAACCTTTGCACCCAACTACTGCATTAGTTCGGGTTCATTTATAAACCTTAATTTATAATCCATGCCTTGCTCTGTCATAAACCTTTTCTTTTCACTTAATTCCTAAATTATCTAAATAAAATCCTACTTATAATTCCCTGAAACCTTAATTCTAAAACCTTAACATTTACTTTATTCATCATTAGCTCGTGACCGTTTTATTTGATTTAATCCTGTTTTTTCTGAAACCTACCCAAATTAATTAAATATTTCTTTCATATTACCTCCTTATATTATTATGTGCGAGACTAAACCTTATCCTTAAATACTTTGAATCATACTTGGATCCCTATCTTGTGAACCTTATACAACTACTTTTAAATGTTTTCTTGACCCCTAATCTTTTATAAATGCAAATCAAAATGGCTTATTTTTTTTTAAATTGTTTTAAAATTCCTTAAGTTGGGCTGATCTGTTATCAGTGAGTTTAAGGACCGAAAAGTGAAATATTTTAAAGATTATAAAGGTTTTGATGTGGGGGATTCCGTTTAAATGTTTTCCACGGTTTCCTTCAGATTGGAGAGCGTAAGAGGTCGGGTGATGCCGGTCCAGCATTTTTTTTGCGTAAGAGGCTGAGGGAGTGCCTAGTCCAGCATTTGAAAGGCCAATGTGTTGTCTAATTGGGAACCCAATTTTCAAGGTCTAGAGGGACTTCGTGTCCGGTATGGGGACTTTACGTGGCTGATCACCCGTATTGTCCGTTGTCGTGAAAAACCTCCAATCAAAATTTAATTGTTTAAAAATTAAAATTTTATTTAAAAAGAGAATTGGTGATTTTCTACCTTCAATGAAAGATTTTTTTTTTTTTAGAAACTTTCAAAGAATGATTTTGAAATGTGATAAACAGAATATTGTACTACCAGACAGACATATTTTGAGATTTTGAATTAAATCAGAATATCTTAAGTATTCTTTGGCACCTTTATATTGTTGTATTCAGCATACAGTTGTGGATTCTTTATTTCCATTTTTATCACTTGCTAAGCATTTGGCTCACTCCTTGCTGTTGTTTCTAACCCTTTTTCAGTTAAGGAAGAAAAAGATACGAAGTATGAGCTATATCCGAGAAGAACTTGTTGTGGACCTTAGGCAGTGTATCTTTTAATTAAGGATTTAGTATTGTAATGTAATAACTTAGTTAGTAGTTGCTTGTTTCATACCACTACCTGTTAGAGATCCGGGTTAGTAGTGGGATTGTCTTTATTTCTTATTATTTTGTTATCAAGGTTTATGTTTTTAGTTGGTATTGTGATGCCCCGATCTTTGCTCTGATCGGGGGGCATTTTGGTATGGTTCACCTGATCAGTTAGGATAGGTTGAACATGTGTTTGTATTATCTCTTTAGTAGTTGAAATTGTTGTTGGTGTTGGAATGAATTGGTTTGGATTCAAATTACAGGCGGATAGTCCGTATTACGAATACTACATGCCGAAATTTTCCAAAATTTTCCTGTATTAAAAATCTATTTTATCTAATTAAATCCAATAATTAAGTATTTTATTATAAAAAGCGTATTTTATAATTGTGGAAGTCGGGGCATTACAGGTTGGTATCAGAGCTGTCAGGTTTTGGTCACTGAAACAAGCCAGGATTAGGTATAGGACAGGTGATAGGAATTGAAATCTTATTGACATAGGATAGGAGCGATAGGTGTAGGTTATCATTAGGACAGTAGGTGATATGTTTAGGATATTCTTTTATCGCTTTGGTACCTTTTTCTTGCCCTATATCATTATCACGGGTGGTGGATGATAGGGATTGTTCTCGGTATTTAATTTTTGGTAGTTGAATTGTTAACAGTGTACCTTGAACTCTAAAACTGTTTTGTATATTATTAATTTTGTTGGTATCGGGACCTTTATTACTTTGTTATCTACGCCCTTTTCATTATATTTCTGAGTTATCTGAATATTCCCAGTTAGAATTACTTGTTCAAAATAATACATATGCTTCCTTATTTCTTTACACCGTCATAACTTTTGTGATCACAGAAAACTCAAATTCATGATTTGTAAACCTTATCTCTGTACATATTTGCCTGTTGTTTAATAAACTACTTGTTTTCTTATCAGAATCATGCCTCCAAAGAAGAAAACACCTGCTGCAAATCCCGAAAACCAGAATACTGGAAATCAAAATCCAGTTGACCTGACTATGACTCAAATTCTCCAACTTCTTCAACAACAGACAGCCGCACTAGCTCAACAACGACCCGCTCAACCAATTGTGACCTTCAAAGCTTTTCAAGCCGTACACCCTCCAGAGTTCAAAGGTACTGTCAACCCTATAGAAGCTAGGGCTTGGCTTAATGAAATGGAAAAAGCTTTTGCTTTGGTAAAGTTAGGAGAAGAACAGAAGACTGAATATGCGAGCTATTTCTTGAAAGTTGAAGCAAACTATTGGTGGGCGTCAACAAAGCTGTTGGAAGGTGAAGGAGTAATTACATGGCAGAGATTCATGGAGTTATTTCTCGAGAAGTATCTTCCAAGGTATATGCAAGATCAGCTGGAGTTTCTAGGGTTAAAGCAGGAGAATATGAGTGTGGCGGAGTACGAGGCAAAATTCACAGAGTTAGCAAGGTTTGTTCCTGATTATGTCAATATTGAAGCGAAGAAAGCTAAGAGGTTTCAACAAGGCCTAAAGCCATGGATACGTAGTAAGATGGCAGTGTTTCAGTTAGAGAACTATGCAATGGTGGTGGAGAAAGCTATGATTATTGAAGGAGAAAGCGAATTGTATTAGAAGGAGAAAGCAGGAAAAAAAAGGAAGATAGAAAGTACTGAGGGAAGTCAGAACCCAAGAGGTAATAATAATAATAACAAGTTCAAGCAAAGGAGTGAGGCAGTTTAATAGGAACCAAGGTTTTCTGAAGCCAAAGAATGGAAATGGTGGTCAGGGTAAACGTTTTCAGAATACCAATCAGCAACTTGCAATCAGACCAGCCTTACCTGAATGTACAACTTATGGGAAGAAGCACTCGGGGTTTGTCGCAGACTAAGTATTACATGTTTTAAGTGTAACAAGAAGGGACATTATGCTGATGAGTGTCCGAATACAAAACCCAGGACCATAGGAGTGACTTGTTTCAAATGTGGGAAATTTGGTATGGATTGTAAGGAACCAGTTCAATCAGCAAATGTTCTAAGGATAGCCGGACCCCCATCGGCAAATGCTTTGAGGATAACTGGACCTCCAGCCCAGACCCAGATGTCTTCACCTAGAGCTAGAACTTTCAATATGACGATGCAGGATGCTGTTCAAGAAACTGATGTGGTTGCAGGTACGCTCCCTGTAAACTCAATAGAGGCTAAAGCTTTAATTGATTCTGGAGCTACCAAGTCTTTCATTTCCAACAAGTTTGTTAATAAATTGCAATGTGAAATTCGACCTTTAGAGCAAGCTTTAGTGATAGAAGTGGCGAATCAAGATAGAATTCCCATTAATCAGGTGTGTCCAGAGTGTAATATAGAGATAGGTGGTTACCTTTTCTATGCCAATTTGATACCTTTCGAAATGGGAGAATTTGATGTAATCGTAGGAATGGATTGGTTGGCTGATTATGATGCACAAATTGAGTGTAGAAAGAAGCAGGTAAAATTAAGGACTGAAGATGATAGGGAAGTGGTATTTCAAGGACAAAGGCAAATAAAGAAATTTCTGAATATTATGCAAGCTAAGAGGTTACTTAGACAAGGATGTGAAGCCTATTTAGCCCATGTAGTGGATGTAGAGAAGCAAACACGGAAGATAGAAGACATACCCATAGTCAACGAGTTTCCTAACATTTTTCCAGAAGAATTACCCGGTTTGCCTCCAGATCGAGAAGTGGAGTTTGCTATAGACCTAGTACCAGGAGCAGAACCAGTGTCTAAAGCACCATATAGGATGGCGCCTGTGGAGATGAAAGAGTTAGCAACGTAATTACAAGAACTTTTGGACAAGGGAGTTATAAGGCCAAGCATATCACCATGGGGAGCACCTGTATTGTTTGTCAAGAAAAAGGATGGTAGTATGAGATTGTGTATCGACTATCGAGAGCTTAACAAGCTGAACATCAAGAATAAATATCCCTTACCGAGAATCGATGATTTATTTGACCAACTTAAAGGAGCGGCCTACTTTTCGAAGATTGATTTAAGATCAGGCTATCATCAATTGAAGATCAAACCTGAAGACATTCCAAAAACGGCATTTCGTACAAGGTATGGACATTATGAATTCTTAGTGATGCCATTTGGATTAACCAATGCCCCAGTAGCATTTATGGATCTTATGAATAGAGTCTTTAGGAAGCATCTGGATAAATTTGTGATAGTTTTCATCGATGACATTCTGATATATTCCAAGACTCGGGAAGATCATGCGGAACATTTAAGGATTGCGTTGGAAATTCTAAGAGCGAATGTGGTGGCTGACGCATTGAGTAGAAAGGAGAGATTGAACATGTTTACCATCTCAAAGGAATTGTTCAAGAAGTTTGAAAAGTTGAGATTAGAAGTCCAGATTTCAGAGCCTACCAGTGATAAGTGTTATACTATGACCTTCCAACCCGAGTTACTTGAAAAGATACGAAGATGTCAGGAGGAAATCATGAATCAAGATATGAACACATTGACAGGTGAAGAGATTTGCACTCAGAAAGATGATAAGGGTATCTAAAATTTTCATCGAGGATTTGGATTCCCAACATACCAGAAATAAAGAATGAGATTTTGCGGGATGCTCACAGCTCAAGATATTCAATTCATCCGGGAAGTACAAAGATGTACCAAGACTTGAAGGAACATTTTTGGTGGCTTGATATGAAAAGAGAGATTGCAGAGTGGGTTAGTAAGTGTTATACATGCCAAAAAGTCAAAGTTGAACATCAAAAGCCTAGTGGACTATTACAGCCATTAGATATTCCTGAGTGGAAATCGGAGCATTTAGCTATGGACTTCGTTGTGGGACTACAAAGAACAAAAGCCAATCATGATGCGATTTGGGTGATCATAGATCGATTGACTAAGTCTACACATTTTCTTCCAATCAACGAAAGGTTCTCACTTGATAAGTTAGTACAGTTGTATTTGAAGGAAGTGGTGATGCATCACGGGGTGCCAGTAACTATCATGTCGAATCGAGATCCACGTTTCAACTCCAGATTTTGGAAACAATTTCAAGAATGTTTGGGGACTAAGCTTAAGATGAGTACGGCATATCATCCACAGACAGACGGACAGAGCGAACGAACCATCCAAACCATTGAAGACATGCTTTAAACGTGTGCATTGGATTTTAAAGGAAGTTGGGACGAGCACCTACCTTTGGTGGAGTTTTCATATAACAACAGCTATCATGCGAGTATTGGAATTCCACCATACAAAGCGTTATATGGAAGGAAATGTAGATCTCCGGTGTATTGGGACGAGGTTGGTGAGCGTAAGGTGTCAGGACCAGAACTACTACAGCAAACGAAGGAAAAGATCGAAATCATTCAGAAAAGGTTGAGTGCCGCTCAGAACAGACAAAGGAAATACGCAGATCAATACAGGAAATATATGAACTTCGAGGAAGGAGAGCAAGTGTTACTAAAGGTGTCACCTTGGAAAGGAGTTACGAGATTTGGCAAGAAAGGAAAACTCAGTCCGAGATATGTTGGGCCTTTTGAGATCTTAAGACGGGTTGGAAAAGTCGCGTACGAGTTAGCTCTACCGCCACATATGAGTCATATCCACAATGTCTTCCATGTATCAATGCTCAAAAGATATCATCCAGATTTAAGTCATGTGATCGAGTACGAGCCTATTGAATTACAGCCGGATCTGTCTTATATAGAACAGCCTGTAGCAATCCAGGATCGAATGGATAGGAAGTTAAGGAATAAGACAGTTAGGTTGGTAAAAGTTTTGTGGAGGAATCCTTGAGTGGAAGAATCAACTTGGGAACTTGAGAGCGAGATGCTCGAAAAGTATCCTCATCTATTTACTTAGGTGAGATTCTGGGGACAGAATCCTGTTAAGGGGGGAAAGATATAACGCCTTAGAAAATTTTAAATTTATAAGTGATTATTTAATAGTAAATGTGAATTATATGACGTGAATATTGGTTAAGAAGGTGAAATATGTAGAATATTATATTCGTGCATTATTTGATGATTTATATTTGTCGGATAAGTCTATGTATTTTTATTTTTATTTTTGGTGATTAAACCTTATTTATATGATGTCTTATTTATTTTCTGAGAATTTTATAAAATCATTGGGATTAGTATAAACCATGAAATATTTTAAATTATTTACTTCATGAGTTTATTTGGTTTCTAAAAATATTAGATGAATTATTTTGACCTTTAAGGATTTTAAAATGATTTTACAAGTTATTTTGCATTTTAGGGACTTATTCTTGTAAAATCCATATTTAATTCATTTTTTATCCTAAAAATATTTTAAAAATATGGGAGATAGATAATTTTATTTTCTATGTTTTAAAATTTAGTTTGAGATTTTTGTCAGTTATTATCTATTTTATTTTCATTTTATAAAGTGATTTTTAGCTTATTTTAAATTAGGATTTAAATAGTAAATTACAATTTTACTTTTCCCCTTTTCATCTCTAAATCCCTAATTTAGTTTATTTCAGTTCTAATTCACGCTGTCTCTCGAGCTCTCTGGAAACTCCTCACTCTCTCGTTTAATTCTCTCGACTTTACTCCCTCTCATCACCTCGATTTCTTTCTTTGACCTTCGTTTCACACCAGTTCTGGTAAGCTATGGCTGCGATAAGAATGGGCAGTATTATCCTTGTTTGAGTCTCTCTACTCTGTTTTTTTGCTTCGAGATGGGTGTGTGTGTGTGTGCAGGTGTTACGATGTGTGTGTATATGTCAGATTGTGCGCGTGTGTGTAGGCTGTACTGGTAGTCTGTTTCCCCTATTCTGGTCCTTGCTGAATGTGAACAAGACCAGAGAATTATTATGTCAAGGATTTAAGGATTTTATTTTTAATTATGATTTAAGAATTTAGAATGAAGATCTTCGAGTAGAATAATAAGCGTTCTAGAAATCGCTAGAACTTTAAATCAAGATTAAGCGATCAAGCGATCAAGCGAACGCGAAATGAATTACGGATTAAATACATAACGGGATGAAAAACCCTACATGTTCATTTAGGGTTTATTATTATTAGGATTGGTGGAAGAAGAAATCAAGAAAAGAAAAAGGATTAATAAGGTGTATGTTCAAGAATGTGCCAACAAGGCTCTTTGTCACACATTTTATACCCACCATAAACACTTGACACTTGGTTTAATAGGAGTACTAGCAGCTAATAAACTTCATTACATATCACAAATATCATTTACCAACTAGTAAAAAGGAGAGCAGGAGAGAAAAGCAAAGAAAACCTCACCACCACCCTTTTTATTCCATTCGGCCATCTCCTTTAATTCAAAATCAAAACCCTAGCTAGACACCTTCAAAAATTGTGATCTATGGCTCTTTGAAAAGCTCTTGGATAGACTAAAAGCCGTTCAAAAGCTCAGCCCCATTCATGGAGTATATCTTGTTCAAAAGATGGATGGAAGAGTTACGTGAAGATGATGAATAGTAACTTCAAGTTGTGTTCTTGTTTTGATGATCAAGTTTTGGCTTCCTAAAGACTATCTAAGGCCTATTGAAGGTTCATAAAGCTTTGTTAGTATTGTTAAGGCATCAAGAAAGGTATAAACCTCAAGCTTACTTTGATGCTTAGTTTTAAGATGATTTCAAGTTATGCTCATGTTAGTGTACTTAGTGATTGTTTGGCTTTGATTTGATATGTAACATATTGATTGGTGGTTTTGGACCTCACCACTGGACTTATAGGGTTATAATAGATGTTGGTAGATGTTGAGGATGTATGGTATGCCCGGTGTGGCTTGGTTGTGTTGTAACAAAATGGAAACGTTCGATTTATAGCCGTCGTAATGGCGAAATTTCGTTAGCCATAAAAACAGTTAACATCCGAATCATTACAATGATTTTTAGCATCACCACTGCATATGATTAGAAATATATGGTTGTCTAGTTTACATGGCCACAAGAATCGCATTAAAAGAGTTTACGGTTTAAGAGTTATGCTAGTTTTAGTGAAAGCGGTTCGAAAGATTTTATCGCAGAAATGTAACCGCTTTGATGCTAAGTTGGAGACCCTTAATAGTCGAATTAAAATGTGAACTTTGGTGATAAAATGCTAAGGACAGTTGTAAAGGTGTGTGCGAAGGGTTCGAGTCAAAAATATTATTTTTCGATTTTATAAAAATGCGTAAGCCGAGGTTGCGCAAGTGGAAAAGCCCTTTTAGGAGATAACACTATTCATTTCAAGGACCTGCCCTGTTTTGGTAAAATCTAGAAAATGAGTCTTCTGACCAAAGTCAAATTTTGAGTTAGATACCATTTAGACATTCTCTAGATCGTGTACGCGAAAATGGTGCGTCATTTGAGTAAACGGTTATCGAGTTATGAATGTTTTAGTGAAAAATGTGCAAATAGTAAAAATCCGCAGTTGACTGAACTTCGAAAATACATTTCACCTATCTAGACCCGTGTTTTCAAAACGGAACTTTTATGATAAATATTACAAATACCAGAGATGAATTTAGAAGTGGTTTCATAATTAATTGTGCTTTCAATGATTTATTAAAAGTGTTGGAGTGCAAATCACGGAATAGTAATTATCAGAAAAGTCAATTCTAGAGGTACTACGTTGGCCCTCCGTTTTGGCTAAGTTAAAAAAGGAATTTCGAGTCGACTAAAACATGAAACTTGTTAAGAAATATCAAGACAACATATTGGTGAAACGAATGAGGCTATAAATGATTAAGTAAGATATACGGAATGTCCTACATTAAGGATGGATTCGAGGAATGATTTGGACTAAACTTACGACTTAAGTATTTGGCAAGTTACATGGACTTAGTACGAGTCTAGATTAAGTCATTAAGTGCTTTGATTGTGATTTGCTTAAGTACACGAGCATTTGATTATAAGTGGTTCTTCTAGGGGATTAATCATATATTTTTGACTTTGTCTAGATTGTCCGACATCGTCACGAGCCCCTACCAATTCTCGAGCATCAGGCAAGTTTTCTAAACTTGTACTTTTGAAGTATTGTTGTATAATACTATTTTTGCCATATATCGTGTTATACAGTTTTGCGATAATTGTTATATTGTGATCAGTTAAGTTTTGATTCTTGGTTTTATATACTAGCTTCGGGATAAGTAGTTATAAATCGGTTTACCTTGTAGCTCTAATTGATAAGAGTGTACTTATTGTTCCGACTCTAAACCGGGAGTAAGTGTTTCGTGATTGATAGGGAAACCCAAGGGGTTCCAGGGACAAGATTTTATTCGATCCGAATAATGTTATTTCTTTCATAAACATTATTCATATATTCTTGAGGTATTATTACTTGAAATAATTTGAGAAATATTATTTGAATATTTCTTTAATTTTCAGAGAATTATTCTTAAATCCTTATTATTGGTCAGATTTAATTAATAATTATTATTTTAATATTTATTTAAATCTCTTTAATTGATTTAAAAATCATATTAATTATTTAAAAATCATTTGAGGTCTTGAAAAATTATTTTAAATATTTTATGACCTTCAAAAATATTATCAAAATTATGAGGATTCCCAAATGATTATTCCTATTTATTGTCAACTCACTTGAGCCATCTAAACGCTTCAATTCCATTTGAGATTGGGAATCCAGAGTTCAAGAGTCATTGTTGATTCCTTTTCATTGAGATCTTCCAACATATCATGAGTATATACCCTGCTATTAAGGGCTTTCAATTTCGTCACAAGAGTGTATGATTCAAATCTTGATTCCATGAGAGTTATTCGTTGTTCAAGTTGAGATTCCGGCCAAAGGCCAACGAGAAATTTCGGTTAGCTTCCATTTGATTTCGGGAGTAACCAAGGGACGAGTAAGATCTGCTAATGGGTAGAGGCCCGGGGAACTTGAATTTATTAAGTTCCAAGTTTGCAGATGTGTTTAGATATGAGAACTGGGAAATGGAGTTAGAGGCGATAGTAGCGCGTCATCCATCCATGGCCCGGATGAGGTCAGGGTAGACTGGGGAACCAGGATTGTCCTCTACATGTAGAAAATTTTGATCAAGAGAGCCTCATGCATATCTACTTATCATCGAGCAGGGGTGCGCCCGAGTTATTCCCACAAAAAGTTCAAGTCAATTCTCTTTCCTACGAAGCATCAATTAATTCTTTTCAGCAGTGCTTGAAACTATTGGTATTGTTCATTCCCAAGGGGAGTCTGTGTGCATCCAGCTTCTATAAAATCCCGCTAAGGGTAAAAAATTCGAGTTTCATTAAAGGGTGCATGTTTCATAAATTGCTTCGGTAGATGTGAGCTTCAAATACATTTCATATAAGATATTCATGGATAATTAAAGTACTAATATAGTACTATTTTTGAATATCTTTCATTAAAGAAATAAATTCTAGTGTTGAGTTATTGAGTGAATAACCCGAGTATTTATTCTCCAGTAGGGGAGGTGATTTCGTTATTAAAATGTTTTGACAATTGTGTCGTATACCAGATTTAGACTGGATTTCATTGAGAGGCAGATTATGCTATACTATAATTATCTTGCTGAGCTTTCGCTCACTCTTGCTATTGTTTATATATTATATAGCAGCAAAGATGGAATACCAAGGATATTGTAGCATCCCAAAATCCGGGGTACAGATATGGGGCCACTAACCATAAACAATAATATAACTCTGAATATAAACATTATATAAACTGATAAAACATTAAAACCCCTTAACCAAGATCGCATACAGATTATGGTATGAAACAAACTATCGAACTACATCATTACAATTTAATCTCAGAATAAAAATATAATACATTTCTGCGAATAAATGAAATCACTATCTACTCTATCTCCAACCTCGAAAATTCTCAATCCACTATCTGGCGAGATCCATATCTTGAATGTCTCTTCTCGTTGCCCGGAGGTCACTACCCACTGTCCACTACTAGGTCTAATAACTCCACTATTAGCTGGAGAAAACAAACAAAAGCAAGAGTGAGCCAACAATGCTCAGCAAGTGAAAATAGTGATGACAATTTCAATAACGACAATTTTGATAAGCAAAAGAATTTCCTTTCATCATTTGAAAGAATCAGTGATATCAGCTTTTAGATTGCCACGGGGGCCAACAATTCACCATTCATAAGGTGCATCAGAAACTAGAATTGAAAAGGATTCCGATATCAAAAATATTATTCAAACAGGCTTTCAAGAAGTCAAGAACTGAACATCTCAATCTCAAAGTATAGATTAGAATTGGAATTTTTATTTATTTTAAAAAAACATCAAGGTTAGGCTGCTGATCAGTCACGCACTAACCCCAGACAAATGCACACAGCAATGTCCTTATTTGGATCCATGGCACACATTGGCCTTATTAACTTCCGACCACGAATCTGGTCCGACCTTACGGTCCAAAAATATTTTTATCACGACCACGATAGGGTCCGACCTTTCGGTCAAAGCATTTTTATCACGACCACAATATGGTCCGACC
Organism: Kitagawia praeruptora; assembly: GCA_037693485.1. Lineage (NCBI taxonomy): Eukaryota > Viridiplantae > Streptophyta > Magnoliopsida > Apiales > Apiaceae > Kitagawia > Kitagawia praeruptora. The sequence continues at coordinate 167,822 of CM075353.1, forward strand.
TTACGGTAAAAAATATTCCAATTCTATATCGAACGCACTAGGTGTCGGAACAATCGACAACCTTACCACATCAACCAACTGGAAACTCACGTTCCAAAACAACAACTAATAATCCAAGAATTAATGAAGAATTCAGGATCAACATGTGTCGACAAGTTCGACACGATAATTGGGTGATAATTAAAGCATAATAAGCTCTAATGGTATCGACAAGTTCGATACAATAAATGGAAAAAACTGCATAATCAAGATCATCAACAAGTATCGATGAGTTCGATACAATACTTGAAAATAACCAGATAATCAAGATCTGTAATAAATACCGACAAGTTCGGTGATAAGTGGGGTGGAGAATATATATAACAGCAATTGAATGAATATCGACAAGATAAGAATAAATAGATGGGAACGTAACATCATTAAATTGATTGAAGGAATAATCGACTAGAGCAACAATAGTAAATATAAATTGCGACAAGATTATCATCAATTGGAATTCTAAGTTAGAGCATGGAAATAATTGAGCACCACGATTTAAATAAAATCTTACAACACACAATAAGGCTTGATTTCACATAAGCGAGTAAAACAGCTTAAACGGTTATTTGTGAAAAGATAGTTTTAGGATAATTAATTTTAAATCATTTTGAAGAAAACATTTTAAGAAGAAAGGGGTTCTCTGGTGAGATTATGCTAAAACCAGAAATTTCATTAACAGGTATTTGTAGAGGTTTAAAACATGGATTCTCTCTATTTAGAGAGCCCCTTAACATTTTCAAGAAAATGAAAGGAAAGTCCTCCACTAAGGAAGCTTTAACATTCCTTGGATGAAATAGTTTGGGGAAAAATATTAGTAAGGTCCTTGGAAAGATTTGATATTTGAGCTCTGGGTGGGGAGAATTAACTATATTGTGCAAGCTGGAAGAGTTCATCACTTTCTAAACATGCTTGACCAATCTATCTTATTCAACAAAGAAATTGAATTGCATCACTTGAAAAATAAGTGAATAGCAATAACACTTGCCTTGTCATACGAAGTCCTCGATCCTACCATGGATCCTTGACTCAAGTTCACATCAGTCTTTACTTTGTAATTTGCTAACTTCACATCCATACCCCCGTCGACTTCGCTAATTACCCTTTTGTTCCAATTTCTGCTTATCCTTGCACTGCTCTCGGACAGGTCTCTTACTCGTACCTTTTCCAATTCAAGTACCGTTTCAGTGTCAAATCAAGCAAAATCTTATTTGCTCTATTCTACCCATACGCGTCCTATAACGCTTATACATATATCACATATATACATATCCAATTATATTTATAGAATAGTTCTAGTATAATCAACTAGATCAAATAAGCATCTAACACATATATCCTCTTAACACTTGAATACTGTCCAGGCATCCACTTTATAGCAAAAATCACACTTCAACTTTCACGCCAACTATTACACATCCATTTAGACTTTCGAAAATCATATACTTTGAAATCAAATAAATTAAATAGATTTTAAATAGATTTGCAGGGAATTTTTAGAAAATTTCGGCATGAAGTATTCGTTTATCGGACTATGGGCACAGCCCCTCAATATCAATCAAAAATAAAATTCAACCCTGTTTTTGCAAAAATAAAGCTGCCTCAACTTGCAGCAACATAAAAGTAAACAAATAAGAAAAGTACCCGTCCAGACATGCGGCACCTAGCACATAATGATTTACATTAACACTACTACTTACGCTACACCAATGATCGTATTTCCCACGCATTTAAATGATACACGTGACAACCAATCATTGATATTCGTAAGCCCTAGGGAACAACCCCTAGCACTAACTATTACTTACGCTATATCAATGATCGCATCACTCAAGTATATTAATTATACTCGTGATAGCTAATCATGGATATTCGTAAGCCCTAGGGATTAGTCGAAAAGAATTACACAAGTCCTTTAAATATTGACATTTAAAAACTTGTGATCTTCTCATAACCCCTAGCACAATTCTAATTATTATAAAATTCTAACATTTAACATGTATCACATATTCTCATACTTACCATTGACCCACGTACACACATAACATATCATATTCATAATTAGTAAAGTCATCAAATACTACGACTCGATTTATACCATCTAACATATAAACATTTCCGACACCATAAGCAACTAGCATTTAACAATTAACATTTACAATTTGAACTAACAACTAGCAATTTCTCCACTAAAACACTAACTTTATTCACTAAGATCATTTAGCACATACTCTAGCAATTTAAACTAATTAACTTACAACCAACAATTAGCAATATCCATACTTTACAACAATTAACACCAACTCGCAATTAATACCACTAATTGCAATTAACAAACATATACTCTCCGAATAATCACGGACTTTAAAACAATAAACTCACAATTTAAAACTAATTAAAATTACAACAATTAAATAATTAATCTAATATGCAAACTAAACAATTTACAACTAACTAAATTTACAACTTACTAGAATTACAACAATTAATCTATACATCATAATTTACCACTAATTAAATTACCACAATTAACTAATTAAAATACGATAAATAAATACATAATAAAAAAAATATAAAAATTATACCATTTCGTTTCCGTCCCGAAAACAATCCACCGAAAAGATTTCCACCATTTCTCTCTCCTCTCTCTCTCTCTCTCTCCCAACTGATCTAACCCCCACTGTCTTCCCCGACCAGTCGCCGGCCGCCACCACCGCCGGCCGCCGCCGTGCGCGGTGGGGCGCCGCCCCTCTCCCCCTCCTACTGCGATTTTCCTCCTCCCACACCTGCACACACACAATTTTTTATTCACACCTTTACACACACACACACACACATATATACACACACCTTTATATCTATATAAACTAATTGATTTTAATCAATCAATCCCTCTTTTCTTCCTCCCCAATCCCTTATCTCTCTTCTTATTTCCCTCCTGCTGCGTTTTCTCCCCATCCCCCTAATTCTAGAATCCTCTCGGCTGTTGTGTTGGTTTGTGGTGTTATTGGGCTTGGCCCAATACAATTATATCTCTACTACACTTCATACCGGCCCCATTTTAACACTTTTAAATAACTTATAAATTGAAATCAACTAAAATATTCAAAAAATTAAACTTTTCATTTTTAAAATAAAGAATATAAAATTACGAGCACACTCATATTTTTAAAATATTTTTTGGATAAAAAATGAATTAAATATGAATTTTCAAAGTTTTGATCCTTTAAATACAATAAAACTCTTAAAATCATTTTAAAATACCGAAACATCCAAATTAATTCACCCAACCATTTTAAAAACTAAATAATATTATAAAGATAATATTACAAAAGATTTTATGATTTTTAATTCCTCCGATAATTTTATAAAATTGACAGAGGATCAAAATACATGATTTAAATATAATTAAATCCTTAAAATAAAATAATCTGTAACACCCCCAGATCCGGGGTCTGGGATCGGGTCGTTACGGTCTTATTTTCCATGATTGATACTTCACTTAAGTCCACAATAAATAAATCACATGCTGTGACCCCACAATAATATCCACTCACACACACACAGTTATAGTCCCAGAGATGAAATTGAAATAAGTCTCACATTACGGGTTTACGAATAAAAATTATTACAAGCCAAAAGGATACCATCACAAGTTTAAGAGTTTTGCCGTTGATTAATCATTATTGATACATATAATTAAACTGGTAATCAAAGGCTGCTGATCTATGCTACCTCAGCAATGGCAGCGATGATATCAACGGGAAGCCCTGCGGGGTGGGTAACCTGCTTGCGCCGAGTGCGCCTGACGCGGGCCATGTGACCTAGCTGTTGTTGTGACATAATAAATAAGCAAGGGTGAGCAATAGCCCACCAACAATATATAACTGTGCAGTAATATATAAGACAGTTCAAAGATATGTTTTGAAATCATATGCCATGCATTAGAGAAAATATTGCCAGTTTAATATAAAGGATGAAGTTACAAGGTAACTCAACAGGTATATATTTTGTGGAAGCATATGCTATGCCAAAGTAAGCAAGATAGCATCATTTTCATAAAAATAGGAACTTGCAAGAAAGATATTACAATTCCAGTTTGAAATACTTTTCAACTCTGCCAACTATGATGATGTTGCAGAAAATTTCCAACATTGAGTGATGAACTAATACGGGAGCATTGCCGCGCCAGATTCCCTGACGTTTACGGGGATCAGTCGTATGTCATGCATCTCATCAGTCGTTCTCTACATGTAGAAGGTAGCTCCGACGGATTTACTTGTCTACCGCCCTCTGGAACTCCTAAGCCAACGGTTGGGCTATTGCTGGACCGGCGCAACTCGGCCACTTACGCGTCTCCTAGTTCATTTAACATCCATCATTTTGAAATGTATTGTTCGTTCCCCTTTTCCCCAGGTATGATACCTGTTGATAAGACTCCACAAGGTAGTCGTATCTAATCTGGAAAGGTAAATTTACCAATATTTCCCAAGCTGTTGCTTGTTAATGGATACCAACTTGTTCCAACATTCTACCCCTCGAATGATGAGAGGGTACACACAATTCCATGAATAATAGCAACCAAGTCACAAGATAAATAACATTCCTTAAGTAAGGTTCCCTTACAATAGAATCGAAGGGAGAATGGAATCACTGAGAACCTTCCTTGATAATATAATAATAATAATAGGACTCTAAAATAATTTATATAATATTCGAGGGTTGATGATACTATGTGAATGAAACCAAGTATCTTTGAAACGAGTTAGAAGAATTAAATAAATATTCCAAGAATATTTATTAAGTCATAGATATTGAAAAAGGGTTGCTCGGAATAATCTTTGAATAAATATTAAGAATAATATTCATTGAACAATTAATGAATATTCAAATCAATAACAATGTTTATTGATGGAGTAACCGTCAGATGGACATTGGAGATAATATTTATTGAATCAATAGTGAAGATTCAACTCAAGAAAGATACATATTGATGAAATAATTATCGACTTAATATTTGGGACAATATTCATTGAATAAATAATGAATATTCAACTTAATAATATTTATCGAAGAAATGAATATCGAATGAATATTTGAAATTATGTTCAATAATTGAATCGAATTTAAATAAAGGTCGAAGATAATATTCCTTATCTCAAGGGAATATTCACAGTAATATTTATCGAATAACTGGAGTTCGAATCAATGTTCAACTGATATTTATAAAATAAATAGAGATTAAATGAATATTTGAATTAATATTCATTTAAATAAATAAGGCTCGAATGAATATTAAGATAATATTCATTAAATAAATAAACTCGAATGAATATTCAAAATAATATTTATCGAGTAAATAAGAATGAATATTCTCTAATTAAATAACTTAACTGAGAGTTCGAAATAATATTCGAATATTTAATCGACTTTAGATGAATATTAAATATATAATATTCCTCGAATAAATAAACATCTGATGGATAATCCGAATAATATTTATCAAATAATCTCAAGGGAATATTCCAATAATATTCGCTAGATAATAAATGGAAAATATTTACTTAGTTATTTTCCTCTGAAAATAATATAAATATATCAAGGAATAACGACTCCCGGTCTATAGTCAAAGAATGAGATTCAGATGCCCTTCGCTTAAGGGTCTTAGTAATTTCCGGCTTATAACTGATATAATAACTATCTAGCTTATAAGCCAACAATAATTCAGGGAACAAGTATATCAACATGACTTTGAAAGTAGGCATGCATGCTATGGCATATGTACTGTAACAGAAACATATATATATATTCACAACAACAGCCTTAAAGAAGGATTTGAAACTTGCCTGGAAATCGAGTACGGGTAGGGGTAGTGGTAGCGTGTCCCGGGTCAGCCTGATGATCTATAAATAGCCAAGGCATTCGGGATTAATCACTTAACTCCTTTCAAAGGTTAAGTATAAACTTAACTTAAATCGAAACACGTTTTCAAGTCGTTTCGTTATACCCCTCTAATTCACTCTTATTATTGCTTTTATTATCCGACACTTGTTTGTTAATAAAGCATGTCATTACCCTTACATATGGTAAGCATTCGATTTGTAAAAGTTTTAAAGTCGAAAGATTATACCTCGAGATTTATCGATCGTTTGCTAAGTGGTTTACCGTAGTTATATCCAAGTCTACTCTTTAGGGGTACTTTCGTACTTAACCTTGGTTCGAACATTTTTATAAAATCGAAAAACGATCTTTTTAATACGAGGTCTTCTCTCACACCACCCTTATGATCTCTAATATTTAATTACCAAGATTCGCCACTGCGATACTTATTTTACACGGTTCAATTACAATTACGAATTCGCATTCTCGGTTTCGAACCACTTTTACGAATTTAATCATAACTCCTAAACCGTAAGTCAGAATGTTTCGATTCTTTTTACAAAATGATCTATGGCTCGAGATCTATAAGGTTGGGTTAATTATTCATCAAGATCAGAGGTTCAATCTTACTGTCAAAAACGGATTTTAAGTGTTAACGAAATTTCATCATTATAACGGCTATATATCGAACGTTCCGAAAATCATGTCGTCAATACCAAGCCACATCGGGCATCAATACAAGTTATACACATATTATACATCTCCTACTGTCCAAGAACATCATCTTGTCCAACATATCACAATCATGTTTAGATCCACTAACAAACTTCATAATCATGCTTATAATCATACTACTACATCACTTACACTAAATCCATCAAGAACTTAACAAATTTCAAAGTAAGACCTAGGGTTTCAAGTGATGATTACCTTCCTTGGAGTGTCCTAGAGCCTCACTAAGCCTTGATCTATTCTTGTGTGGCCTTAGAGTTGCTAGATCCACCATAAGAATTCAAGAAATCAAGATTAGTTCATAAAAGTTACTATTCATTAGCACTTTGATGATTTATTTGAAAATGGAAAAAGATGAATTTGAAGCTGAAATTTCTAGGAGATCATCACCATGATATGTAGTACTTACCATAAATATTTGAAGAACAAGTGATGGTTGGAAGTTGGACTTCCAATTAGATAAGAATGGGCAAATTTTTATGGAAGAAATGGAGAGAAAATGTTGTTTTGCTTTGTTGTTTTGATAAGAATGCATAAAGTGAATTGTTGTAGATAATATCTCATCCAAGTGGTGTTAGTGGAGTGTGATACACTAGATGATGAAAATGGGAGGACAAGTGTTGAAGATTTGATGGTTTAAGGCAAACTTGTAGTTGGATTTGCTAAGTACTTGGTTGATCACTTGATTCTAGTTACCTTTGTAACTATATTGGTTACTAGATATTTTCTAGTGGCTTGCACAAGACTCTTGCTCCCTCTGCTTGTTTCTTTGTCCGTTTATAGCTTAATTCGTTGATCGTTCAAGGGAATAACTCATTCGTTTCTAGTTAGGGTTTTTACCGAAAACCTTCTTAATATTTATAATATTATTTTTTCATATTTCTTAATACTTCTCGAATTTAAATTCCTTAAATCCCTTTTATAATTCCTTATGTCTTGCAGTGTCCAGGGAATTCTCGGAGAAAATAAAAGTGCTAATTTTCTGAATCCGACAGCCTTTACATACACTTATTTTCCTCCTGGATCACTAATACGAACTCAGAAATCCGTTCCGAATACCGGATATAGCATTATTATAATAATATTCCAAATTCCACCAAAATCACTATTCATCACTTATTTTTATTTAATTCCTATAATTAGGAAAATGAATCTGGTTCATCCTCGAGTGTTCCTTAACCTTTTTATGGAACCGCTGGACTTATAATAGATATTGATTTGGATGACACAAGAATAATCTTACTTGAAGTAATATACTTATATCCTTAGGAGATAGATCATTCTTATCTATGTTGTCAACCAAAGGTATTCTTCATGACATATAAATATTTGAATCCACATCCATTCTGTTTATTTATTAGAACAACCGTTACATCGTAGTCGTAACAACTATTCGTTCTTACATCATTACATAAGAAAAGTTTTAATTCTATCAAAAATCCGGGTTCTTACAGTCTCCCCTCCTTAAAAGGATTCCGTCCCGGAATCAGTTTGAAAACAAATGGGGGTACTTTTCCATCATTGCACTTTCTAGCTCCCAGGTTGATTCTTCAATGTTGTGGTTCTGCCACAAAACTCTGACAAGCTTGATGACCTTGTTTCGGAGCACTTGATCCTTTCTGTCTATGATTTCCACCGGTTGCTCTACATAGGTCAAGTCTGGTTGCATATCCACGTGCTCATATTCTACTATGTGCTTGGCATCTGGGTTATACTTCCTCAGCATTGAGACATGGAACACATTGTGCACTTGCTGCAGGTTCGGGGGTAATGCCAGTTCATAAGCTAGCTCCCCAATTCGCCTTAAGATCTCAAATGGGGCAATATATCTAGGGCTCAGCTTCCCTTTCTTTCCAAACCTCATTAAACCTTTCCAAGGAGACACTTTCAGGAACACTAGGTCTCCTACTTCGTATTCTTTTCCTTTCCGAGCTAAGTCGGCATATTTCTTTTGTCGATCTTGGGCTGCTACCAGCCGTCCTCTGATTAAATCCACTGCATCCTTTGTCCGTTGGACCATCTCAGGCCCGAGCATCTTTCGCTCTCCAACTTCATCCCAATATAGGGGAGATCGGCATTTTCTTCCATAAAGGGCCTCGTAAGGCGGCATTCCTATGCTCGAATGAAAGCTTTTGTTGTAGGAAAACTCAATCAAGGGCAAGTGATCATCCCAATTTCCTCTAAAGTCTATAGCACAGACTCTCAACATATCTTCTAGTGTCTGGATGGTCCTTTCACTTTGCCCATCCGTCTGGGGATGGTAAGCTGTACTCATGTTTATCCTGGTTCCTACACATTCTTGGAAGCTCCTCCAAAACCTGGAGTTAAATCTGGGATCTCTGTCGGACACTATGGCGACTGGGACTCCATATCGCGCCACTATCTCTTTCAAGTAGATATCTACCAGCCTGTCGACCGTATACCTTTCGTTGATCGGTAGAAAGTGAGCTGACTTTGTTAGTCGATCTATAATCACCCATATGGCGTCATGGTTTGCTTTGGTCCTTGGCAAACCTACTACGAAGTCCATAACTATATGTTCCCATTTCCATTCGGGAATCTCCAAGGGGTGTAGAAGTCCGCTGGGCCTCTGGTGCTCTACTTTCACCTTCTGGCAGGTCAAGCATTTACTAACCCACTCTACAATGTCCTTTTTCATGTTGGGCCACCAATAGTACTCTTTCAAATCCCTATACATCTTGGTGATACCGGGGTGCACTGAGTACCTTGAGCTGTGTGCCTCATATAAAATTTCATCCTTGAGTTCCTGATCATTTGGGATCCATATCCTCCACATGTATCTCATGATCCCTTCTTTATCTTTTTCACACTTGATTTCTTCACCAGTCATTAACTCCTTAGCTGAGTTCTTTTCTTCTTCCATTACCCTTTCCTGGCATAGCCTAATCTTTTCCAACAATGGAGGCTGGATTCGAATTTCCATCAACTTTTCTTGGCCTTCTTCAGGCATCTTAATCTCAATTTCCAACTTCTCAAAGTATTTTATCAATTCTTCCTCTGTAGTTATCATCTTGAGCTTCTTTTTCCGACTAAGGGCATCAGCCACTACATTGGCTTTGCCCGGGTGATAACGAATCTCATAGTCGTAATCCTTGATTAGCTCTAGCCATCTTCTCTGGCGCATGTTAAGCTCTTTATGTGTAAAAATATACTTGAGGCTCTTATGGTCAGTGTAGATCTCACACTTTTCCCCATACAAGTAGTGCCTCCAAATCTTTAAGGCGAAAACAATTGCTGCCAATTCCAGATCATGGGTGGGGTATCGGATCTCGTAATCCTTCAATTGCCTTGACGCATATGCTATCACCTTACTGTGCTGCATAAGCACGCATCCCAATCCTTTATGCGAAGCATCACTGTAAATCACGAAATCTCCTTTTCCATCATGCAACGCCAATACTGGGGCCGTTACCAACCTCTTCTTCAGCTCTTGAAAACTCTTCTCGCATTTTTTAGTCCATTCAAATTTCTCAGTTTTACGGGTAAGTCGAGTTAACAGGGCTGCAATCTTTGCAAAATCTTGAACAAATCGTCTATAATATCCTGCTAACCCTATGAAACTCCTTACCTCTGTTGTAGTGGTTGGTCGTTCCCAATTTGAAACTGCCTCTATCTTGGAGGGGTCAACTAGCACTCCTTCTCTGTTGATCACGTGCCCTAAAAATTGCACCTCATTTTTCCAAAAATCACACTTTGAGAATTTGGCATATAATTGCTCCTTCCGGAGCGTCTCTAAGGTTATTCTCAAATGTTCAGCGTGTTCTTCCTCTGTCTTTGAGTAGATCAAAATATCATCAATAAAGACTATAATAAACTGGTCCAAATATTCCTTGAACACTCTATTTATTAAATCCATGAAAGCTGCTGGGGCGTTGGTCAATCCGAATGACATCACCAAGAACTCATAATGTCCATACCTAGTACGGAATGCAGTCTTTGGAATATCTTCAGGTTTAATCTTTAGTTGGTGATATCCGGTTCTCAAGTCAATCTTGGAGAAATACACAGCTCCCCTTAGCTGGTCAAACAAGTCATCAATTCTGGGTAACGGGTACTTGTTCTTTATGGTTAGCTTGTTCAACTCCCGATAGTCGATGCATAACCTCATGCTCCCGTCCTTTTTCTTAACAAACAACACTGGTGCGCCCCAAGGCGACACACTGGGTCTTATCATACCCTTATCCAATAATTCCTGCAATTGCTTAGCTAGCTCTTTCATTTCCACTGGCGTCAATCGGTACGGGGCCTTGGAAACTGGCACCGTCCCCGGGGCTAATTCGATAGAAAACTCAATCACTCTATCTGGTGGTAGTCCAGGAAGATCTTGAGGAAATACGTCTTCAAATTCGTTAACTACCGGAATATCTTGCATCTTGGGCGCCTCTTTCTGAGTGTCTATAACGTAAGCTAAATAAGCTTCGTTCCCTTTTCGTAGCAGTCTCTTGGTCTGTGCCATGGTCAAAATGGTCTGGGTCTGTCGTAGCCCTTTAAACACTATTTCCTTCTTTCCTGGGGTTTTCAACTTAACCTTTTTCCCTTTACAATCTATTTGTGCATTATTACGAGACAACCAGTCCATTCCCAGAATAACATCGAATTCCCCTAACTTAAAAGGGATCAAATCAACACAGAAGGATCGTCCTCCTATTTCTATTTTGCAATCGGGGTGGATCTGATTAACTGGGACAACTTCTTGATTAGCTATTTCTACTTGCAAAGACTCCCTTAGCGGTTGAGTTTTAAGTTTCAATTTATGCGCAAAATCTCTAGATATAAAAGACTTAGTTGCTCCAGAATCAAACAAAACATTTGCACTGACTGAATTGAGGGAAAATGTACCTGCTATCACATCCGTGTTCCTCACGGCATCTTGTACTGTCATGTTAAAAGTTCTGGCAGTTGGTGGCCTATTGGAGGCAGCTCTGCTTGCCCCTGATGCTGCTGGCTTGTTCATCGGGCAATCCCTCCTCATGTGACCTGGACGACCACACTGAAAACAAGTAGTGCCTTTGCTGGCAGTAGGAGCAATCGCGGTACACTGGTGGGCATAGTGGCCTGCTCGCCCACACTTATAACAGACCGTCTGTTTCTGAGTACACACCCCGGAATGTCTCTTCCCACAAGTGGCACATACTGGTAGTGGAGGTCTGGAATGATGGAAACGGGACACTCCTGCTTGTTGGCCGCCCTGGCTCACAGTTGCACTCCCAGATGGTTTAAACCCAACACTCCTCCCAGGTAGGGAAACTGCTCCTCGGTTGAACCTATTCGGGGGCCTTCCCCCTGCGAAACCTCCGCCCATGCTGGCATGCTTTCTCTTTAATCCCCCCTTCTCTCTCTCTCTCTTTGCATCAGATCGCTCCCTGCTTCCACAATGGTTGCCTTTTGCACCAAGGTGGCATAATCAGTAATCTCTAAAACTACCACTCTGTTCTGAATCCACTATTTCAGCCCTTGCTGAAACCTGTTAGCTTTCTTTTCTTCAGTGTCCACAAACTCTGGTACAAATCGTGATAACTCAGTAAACTTGGCTTCATAATCAGCCACTATCATATTGTTCTGCTTCAGTTCCAAAAACTTGAGCTCCATCTGGGTTTTCATGAACCTCGGAAAGTACTTCTCAAGAAACAATTGTTTAAACCTATCCCAGGTTACTATAGCATCTATCTCCATATTCTTCTTGGCTTCCCACCAATAATTGGCTTCTTCCTTTAGTAAGTAGGTGGCAAAGACAGTCTTCTGGGCCTCATCAATGCTTAAAATCTCAAAAGATTTCTCCATCTCCTTGATCCATGCCCTGGCCTCAACGGGTTCAGCCGATCCGAGAAACTCTGGGGGTTTGAGAGACTTGAAGGCCCTAAAATAATTGGCCACAGTGGTATTATTTCCTTGGGGTGGCTGGGGATATTGGTTCAAATTCTGCCTTAGCAGATCCATAAAGTGTCCCATGGGGTTTCCGCCCTGGTTCTCCCCATGCTATTCAACTTCAGTTTCCTCTTCTTCTACCTCCTCTTCGAACTCCGCTGTGTAGAAAGTTTCATCCCCCATCCCATACTGGGAATCTTCTTATTCATTGTAATCCTGGTCCTGTTCTTCATTATACTCAAGGTTTTCATCAGGTTGATTGTGACTTTCTTGGTCAGTAGACTCACGGGGGTTAGCCCTAGTACCCATCCTTCTCGGAGGCATTTTACTGAAAATTTGGACAATATACATTAGGTTTATTTACTTATTTAAGAGGGTTTCTCCTCATAATATCGATGCATAATTGGATTTAGGACCCCACAATTCTATATATCATGGCAGGTTTTAATCGAACGCAGTATATGTAATTATAATATAACAAGCTAGTGAATTGCGTCGCAGAGATACTGAAATGACTGAAAGGGAAATAAATATATACCAAGTACCAAACGGTACAACATCCGACATACAACAACAGTTTTACAACCATCCGAATAAAAACTAGTCAAAAGTGAAATAAGCTGTCTATCTGTCTAGTCTGCAACAGGGAACTACAAGCTGAAACTATCCCTACCAAAAATCGGCGCTACTATGCCGTACAAGACTAGACAACTAGACCAATACATCACTATCCCTGCAGTCAGCCACGACAGTGGGCCAAAGCTCGAACCCTCCTCATAGCAAGGCGGAAAATCTCCTCTGCATCAGCCCTGGGTACCATGTCATGCCCATCAGTGGGTAACTGTCGCACCCTCACACGGGCCCTCAGCTCTATGCAGGTCACCTGCCTATACATCTCCCTAGCTCTGGCACGCCTACCACCCAGGTGCCTCAACCGGGCCTCTCTCTCCGCTGCTAGCTCTCTGCGGGACTCTGCCAGCCTGGCCTCAGCCACGGCTACCTCAGTAGTAAGTCTGGCCACAACATAGTGGTGTAAACATGCTGGGACTCCCTCAGTCGGAACATGGGGTGGAGGGGCTGGATCTGCTGGAAGGGCAGCCTCTGTCTGCTGCGGCTCTGGGGTCAACGCCTCAAACTCATCTGATACTGGGCTCACAGGTAGTGGTGGCGGGGTAGGGGCTCTCCCACCAGAGAGGGGTGGCACATAAAGTCCAGAACTCCCTACAACATCATCCGTGGGCTCATCAACATCTCCCTCTACACCCTCATCTACTGTCATCATCTGCTCCGTGGTCATGTCAGTATCCTCTCCCAAAGTCCTAATCTGAGTCACAACCCAAAAGTCATCCTCCATCCCTCTACCATCAGAATCTAGCTGGTCCTCCTCAGGGTCCTCCTCATCAACATCCTCAACAACTAACTCAGTGTCCTGTCCTGCCTGGACCTCCTCTGGGTCCTCCTCCTCCTCAGACTCAACAACATCAGTGTCGGCATCAATCTGGACCTCAGGGTCCTCCTCCTCTGCCTCATCAGCAGGCAAGTGCTCATAGTATGGGTCTCTGGTCCGGAACATGTCCTCATCATGCTGTCTAGCAGATGCCTCATGGGTAGCCATGTCTGTAAGAACCCCGAATTTTTGGTACAATTAAAACTTTTGATATATTGATGAAAGAATGAACAGTGATTCTGACTGCAAGGTATTAACAATGAATGTGAATGGGTATAGATTTAAATGATTATATGTCATGAAGAATGCAATAGGTTGATAACCTAGATTAGAATAATCTATCTCCTAAGAAATAAGTTATGGCACTCCAAAGAGGAAGGAGATATTCTTGTGTCATCCAAATCAATATCTGTTGTTAGTCCAGTGATTCCGTAAAAGGGTTAAGTTATGCCCGAAAGAGAACAAGGACATTTTTATAAATATAAGGAATAAAGATGGAATAAAGAATGAATAGTGTTTTGGTGGAAATAAGAATATTATTAGACGACGCTATATAGAAGTATTCAGAACGAATTTCTGAGTTCGTATTCATGATCCAGGGGCGAGATAAGTGTATGTAAACGATATCGAATTCAGAAAAATAGCACTTTTATTTTCTCCGAGATTTCCCTGGACACTGAAAGACTTAAGGATTTATTAAGAGGATTTAAGGAATTTAAATGCAAGAATTATAAAGGAGGATTGAGAATAATAGTAGAAATATGAATAAGGTTTCCGGTAAAACCCTAACTAAAAATCTTTGAGATATTCCTCTGAACAATCAATGAAAGGAGCAATAACCGGACAAAGAAACAAGTAGGGAATCAAGATACATGCATGTGAAAGAGGATAAGACCAAGTAACCAAGTAGTTACAAGAGTAACTAGATCACTTAGCAAATCAAACCAAGTACTTAGCTTCATTTCATCATCTCACCACTAAACTTCAACACTTGTCCCTTGTATTGCCTCATCCATGACATAATCCCTTTAATAAAGTAGCTTTATGGCCTTGATATTTTCTTAGCCTAGCAATAATAAACATTGGATGAGAACAAAGCAAGCCAACCACCCTTTTCTCTCTTCTCTCTCCCATTTCCAGCAGTTTGCATTTCCAGGGCAGGGGTCTTGGCGATTTTTTTTCACCCAGTTCTACTCATCTAAAAATCATGCAAAAATTCACGGAGCTTCTACACATCAAGATGAAGTTGTGGATTTAATTTCATAATTTTTGAAGATCGTTTGGATGGGTAAATAAATTCGAAAAGTCACCCTGTTTTTTCCCCTTGAAAGAGGCACTTCGAATTTTTGCTTAATTCAAGAAGCAAAATCAAGCTTCCAACCATTGTTTGACCTCCAAATTTTTATGGTGAGTTCTATATTTCATAAAAATGATCTCCTAGAAATCTTAGCTTCAATATCCACTTTTTCCATTTTCAAATAAATCATTGAAGATGAGGGTGAATAGTGATTTCTAGAAACTAACTTTGATCTCTTGATTTGTTTGGATGATCTAAGCTTGGTTAAGGTTATACAAGGACTATGCAAGGTTTTATAAGGCTAGTACACTCTCCAAGGAAGGTATAACCCTTGAAACCCTTGGTTGAATCTTAAGTTTCAAGCATGTTCTTGGTGGATTTTAGCTTAGATATGATTATGATGTTATGTTAAGCATGATTATGTAGTTGATTTAGTTAGTTTAAGAGATATGATGATCATATTGGTAAAGTGATACGTTCTTGGACTTGTTGAGATGAATAACATGTTTACAAGTTGTTTAGATGCCCGGTGTGGCTTGGTTTGATTGTGGTAATTTATGAAACGTTCGATATATAGCCGTCGTAATGCCAAATTTTCGTTAACCTTAAGAAACCATGTTTGACAGTAGCCAAAACTCACTGTCCAGTTTTGTGTTCCACCATGACAAGCTAGATTATGTTATAAGCTTCGTTTTGATATAAAGATCGTGTGAAATGGATTTACGGTTTTGGAGTTATGGTTAAATTCGTAAACGTGGTTCGAAACCGTAAAAGCAGGTTCGTAACTGAAATTGGACCTTCGAAAAATGAGTTATGCAGTGACGAATCATGGTAATTAAATATTAGAGATAAAAAGGAAGGTGTGAGAGGAAACCTCATGTGAAACGGATCGTTTTCCGATTTTATAAAAATGTTCGAATCAAGGTTAAACGCGAACGAACCCGTTAAAAGTACACTTGGTTATAACTTTGGTAAATGACTTAGAAAACGGGAAATAAATCTCGAGGTATAATCTTGGTTCGTAAATGATCGACCTTAAAACTTACATGACTTAAGTATATACCAAGTGTAAGTATGACGACGTGTCTTAGTACCGAACGAATGACGGGTCATAATGATAATAAAGAGAGTTACACTAAGAGGTGTATGACGAGATAATTCGAAAACGTGTTTCGACTTAAGTTAAGTTATACTTAGCCTTTCGAAATGTCAAGTGATTGACCTAGGTTATTATGACTATTTATAGATCATTGGATTGACACGAGGCACACTACCCCTACCAGATTACCAGGCAAGTTTCCAATACTTGGAACTGTTGTTGTGATAATATATATGATGATTGTTGTATACATATGTCATAGCATGCATGCCTACTTTCAAGTCGATCTATTGATATGCTTGCTCCCTGAATTGATATTGGCTTATAGACTAGATATGAATTATCAGTTATAAGCAGGATTGTTTTGTTAAGACCCTTAGTGAAGGGCGTATGATATTCATTCTTTAAATATAAGACCGGGAGTCGGTATTTTATGTTATATAGATAGTCGTGGAAACCCGGAGGGATTCCAGCGATAGAGTAGTATTCATTTTGAGGAATGTTATTATTAAATGTTATTTATATTTCCATAAAAGTATCAACTACTTGGAAATCTTTCGAGAAATGTTATTTGAGTATTATCTCAGTCGAGAAATATTAGATGAATATTATTTTTTGAATATTCATTAGAGTTTGATTATTTAATGAATAATTACTTTGATATTCATTGGAATTTTATTCATTAAATGAATATTACTTTCGAATATTCATTAAGGTTTATGTACTTGAAAAGTATTATTTTAAAAGTATTCTTTGGAAGTTCTAATTACTCAAGGAATATTATTTCGAATATTCTTTTAAAGTTTTGATTATTAAATGAATATTATTTGGATATTCATTTAGAATATTATTTGGATATTCATTTGGAATGTTATTTGTTAAATGAATATTATTTGGATATTCATTTAGAATATTATTTGTTAAATGAATATTGCTTGGATATTCATTTTGAATGTTATTTGTTAAATGAATATTATTTTCAAATATTCATTTAAGGTTTGAATTATTTAGTAAATATTATTTTAAATATTTATTTAAGTTTATTTATTTAATGAATATTATTTTGAATATTCATTTAAGAAAAGATTTGTTTAGCAAATATTCATATATATATTCATTCGAGGATTACTTACGAGTAATATTATGATTTAGTAATATTCCCGAATTACTATTGATTTAATAAATATTCTTGGAATATTTATTTAAATTCTTCTAAATTCTTTTATAATGACTTATATTATTTAAAGATTAGATTTCACCTTAAGATCTTTTATGACAATTTTATCAAGGGGAGGTTTCCAAAACTCTATTTTCATTTAAATCTATCTTATAAGAAGATTTAAATACTCGCTCAAACCTCCTAAAATATATAGGGGGACCTCACCCGAGAGCTGTTATTGATTTGACTGCCCGGTCATATAGTTGTTAAACTACCTTTTTGACTCACATCTGGATTCTTTTCAAACATCGATATGAATCTTTTTGGTTACCTCCTCAACGCTCGAGGGGTAATATTGATGGAACAAGTTTATATCCATTAACAAGCATCAGCTTGGGAAATATTGGTGAAATTTTCCTTTCCAATTAGATACGACTACTTTGTGGAGTCCTATCAACAAGTACTATACTTGGGGAAAGGGGGACGAACTTTATGTTTCAGAGTTATGGATGTTATTCGAACTAGGAGATGCGTAAGTGGCCGAGTGGCGCCGGTCCAGCAATGGCCCAACCGTTGGCCGGGGGGTTCCAGAGGGCGGGCGATCCGTCGGTGCTTCCTTCTACATGTAGAGAACAAATGATGGGGAGCATGACATGCGACTGATCATCGTAAATGTTGTGGCTCCTGGCGCGGCAAGCTCCCGTATTAGTTCATCATCCAAGATTGGAAATTTTCTAAAACATTATCATTGTTGGCAGGTTTGAAAAGTGTTTGAACTGGAATTGCAATATTCTTCCTGCAAGATCCTCTATTATGAAAATTTGATAATATCTTGCTTATCTTTGACATAACAGATATTTTTTCGGAACAATTATATTTTGAGTTACCTTGTAACTTCATCTCATACCTTATATTGGTACTACGTTCGTTAATGCATGGCATATGGTTTCAAAGATATTTTGGATTGATATATATTATCACTGTTCAATTATATTTTTGGTGGGCTATTGCTCACCCTTGCTTTATTTATTTATATCACAACAACAGCTAGATCAGATGGCCGCGAAAGGTGCTCTCAGCGTAAGCAGGTGTCAGCCGTCAGAGGATTAACCGCTGAGGTCATAGTTACCATTGTTGAGGATGCAGCTACTGGTAGGCTAGTTGTTAGCGTTTGGACATCAAATGTATTTATTATATGGCATATACAAATGGATGGCAAAGAGTATGTATTGGTTAATTGTAAACCTTTTGGGTTGTAAGAACTGAATATTGCGATTAATAATATTTGGTAATTACTCTGATTTCATCTCTGGGACTATAACGGGTGTGTTTTGTGTTGTTGTTTTGGGTCACAAGGTTGTACTTTAATTTATGTTGGTCTTGTGGAAGGAAATTGAGACCGTAACGACCAGATCCCTGACCCCAGATCTGGGGGTGTTACAGAAATGGTATCAGAGAGTTACGTTATAAATCCCAGAGATGATGCGACGTTAAAACAATAAATTCACTAAGATAATAAGAACTCTTGCCAAGTTCATAGTCGGACTACTTAATGTAGTATTGACATATAAAACCCTTATGGGAACTATTAAGTATCATGATAGTAACTTAAGCTCGTTCTCAAACCGACTAGTGAGGCGACAGACCTTGAGGCATACGAGCAGCAGCGCGATGATGCTTGATTATATGCTGACGATCGAATGGTGGATTCGATAGAGTACCCTACAGAGAACCAGAAGGAGGTTTTAGCAAAAGAAGAGAATCCTGTTAGGAATAAGAAATTTACCTTGAGGGAATAAGGGCTGCAGCCAGAGAGACTGTAAGAGATAAGGTATAGTGCTCAGAGAAGTGAGCGTAAAGAACTGAGATATTATTAAGAGGACTAAAGATGCGTATTGAATTCATAGCCGGACTACCGGAAGTAGTACCAGCAAGTAAGACGGACTGGAAGAATAACTTGAGATCTTGTATGGGGATAGATAAGAATCCTTAGAGACTTTTAGATTAACGAGAAAAGAGTCAGAATGATGCATGATTATCAAAGTCATCGATATAGAACAGAGAGCATAGTCTCCAGGAGCAGTTGAGATGAAGGCTGCAAGTGCCATATCATGCCATATCATTGGACAAAAGGAATAGTGTAAATATTATCAATAGTAATTCGCCCTGAGAAGGCAGATTTCATAAGCTATAATTATGAAGCCAAATTGAGATTGATGATATGGTTTTATTCAGGGAAATGTTCATTTTAGGAATAGAGCATCTTAGAAAGTGAAGACATTGGGAAGAGATGACATGATTGGATAAAGTATATAAGGAAGCCGTAAGCGAGACGATGATTTCAGAATCTACAAAAGGGAGAGACCAGTGAGTCTATGATAAACCCATAATAAGACTATTGTCAAGGACTAAGTATAGGTTTATTTCAACACAATGAAATAATGAACCAGAAACATTAGATGCATGTGATTCAGAGGAATATTAAATTCTTTCTTTTCCTTGAATGGATTATAGTAGTTACACTAAGTTTATTCCGACGCTGAATCGCAAATGGATCTAGTAATACGATCAGTGGTTAAAAGATAATAGAGAATGTTTTAAGGATAAAACCTGAATAAGCGAGTGTATGCCAAGTTCTCGAAGTATGGGTCTGGCAAAATAAGGTCCAATTAAAAGGACATATGATCAATAGTGAGTAGTGTTGGTCGATCCCGCCAAGTTAAAGACAATTTCAAATGGGGAAAGGCCAACCACACCGGCAAAGGTAAGAAATTTCATAAGATTCACGAGGTATTACCCAAGATTTGCTTAGGACTTTACAAAGAGTGTAGTCCCGAAACCAGACTTAATAGTAAGACTAAAAGTTTGAATGTACAAGATAAATGAGGGAAAATCTCCATGGAGTTAAAGATAAAATTGGTAACGACCCAACATTGGCGTTATCCAATGGAGGAAGGAAAATTTTGGAAATTTATTAGGATGCACCTCGTACAGGTTTAGGTGTTGTGCTTGTGAAACACGGTAGGGTGATTGCCGATGTATTCGGACAGCACGGTTCACCAGATTCGGATAGCCTTGGTAGTGCCAATTTTGTGTAAATGACTAATTCCGACGGTAGTGTTCCTTCTGAGACTAGTTGTTAGGTAGACTGGTATTCGAAAGCATCGACTATTAGGACGAATATGTACCGGGAAGATGTGGCATGTTTCAGCGTGGAACTTTGATTTTCCTTCTATGGGAGGTATATAATTAGTTCCTTTTCAATGGATAGACTCCCAACTTTATGTCAATCATTTCGTTATTTAACTGTTTATGGTTCGACCCGCTTGGATGTTCCTAGAAATATTCTTCGGTTATCGAAATGGATCTTCTTAATGTTACCAGTGGATGGATAGATTGACTGAAATTTCTCTAATCCTGGAAAGGAATTTGACAAATTTTAGCAAACCTTGTCTTTCTGATTATCGGAATACGTCAATAAAGAGAGTGGAAACTGGAGCGAACCCTATGGATTGGGTAAGGTAGCCGCTATACAGGTTGGCAGACAGACCCCAATTATTATGACTGATTATAGGGATAAAATTATGAAGTTGAGATTTGAAGGAAAAAGGGAAATGTAATTAAGAAACAAGCCGGACCGAGAAATTCCGGGATTGACTTAAATGAAAAAGGCTATTATACCAAGAGTGTAAACTTTTGTGGCACGTGAAATTAATAAGAATAGCTGAAAGAATAAAAGTAAAGGAAAGGTGACCGGAGACGGTACCGAGAAGTCGATTGAGACTTATATGGAGTAAGGTTTTGAAAAGATCAAAAGGTATCAAAGTAGAAGGCACTATGCCAGCAATTGCTAGAAAAGTACTGCTATTAGCCAGCCCCTAAACTCACATATTTTAGCAGGACCAGTTGGGGCCAAGTCACTAAGGATTATCAAGTGACTAAACCAGCAATGTAAGGACAAAGCGGGGTGCTTCTAACCAAGTGCCAACCGTGAGGACTTTTGATATAAAATGAATTGAGATACATGATGATGGATTTTATATATACCATGGACGTATTAGGATTGAGGATAGTGACCAATGAAGAGTTACGAAGATTGTCAAAGATGGCGCAGTATGATGCATAAATGTTATCTGAAACTTAGTGTCCTCAAGAAGAGCATTAGGCAATAAGAGATTCACGTTGAACACGACCAATATCTTCCAGAACATCCTTGCTACCATTACCAAGTTCTGCAAGAAAGACAGATAGACATATGTTGTTTTTTGGAAGGTCATATAGACTGACATTCGTTTGAAAGAAGAGGTTAGCATTAAGCTACCTATAGATTATCAAGATGGGAATGATTGAAAAGAGACCATTATTAAGGATATATGATTGGATTGCCAATTACAGGATATAAGTATTCCTTGAAAATAGAATTGAGGATAGAATGTCCATGTATTAAGACGAACCCTGGGGGATGCACAAAGGATAGCATCACCCCTAATAAAGACATTATGAATTCAGGCGATATAAGTTGAATCGACCAAAGTATCAATAACCTGTAAGGATTTGTGGAAAGGAGTCTCGAAAAGTACATAGACAGAATTGTTATAGAATTGATTAATGGTGTTTGATATACCCTGTACCCAGAAGATATAGGAGGAATAATGAGGATGACCTAAGAAACCTTATAAGGGAAAAGGTAATATTCTGAACTTCATAAAGGGAAGTTTGAAAAGGAATGTATGACATAGTAACAATAAGGCCAGATGAAGCATGGGTGAAACCATGAGCAAGTATGGACTGAACCAATGAGGTTGAGATTATCCTAAAATAAGAAAGGACTAAGATAAGAAATATCCTAGGTATGATTGGGAGTAACCGTGATAAAGTTCACACAGAAAGGTGGAAGCAATGACTTTTGGAAAAAGACTGGAATATGTTTTCTCTCATTTAGCAGAGTTCAAGGGAGGATGCTTCCATCCTGAGTTGGAATAGATCCAGAAAACATTGATTTCAAGAAATTATTGTATTCAGGAAAGGCCAATGAGGTGGCCGACACTTTAAGTATAAGGGAGTAAGTATATATGCTCATAGTAAAGAGATAGAGTGATAATGAGAAAGGCCTTGAAGGTCAGAATGTGATGGAGGAATTTACGTTCCCCTGATGATTGTGCGAGGATCAACTATAAGGATAGTTTAACTAAACATTCGATTCCTGATTTTGTTTGCAGCACATTATCGACACTAGAAGGTTCTGCGACAGGCGAGACCAAATTCCCCAAGCGACTCTCCTTTATTTTATAAAAAGAGAGGAAAGATGAAGTAATAAGGGATGACTGAATACAGAAGATAGATTGGTACTGATAGTCTGATAGTGATAAGCTAATTGGCATGATGATGAATGATAAGCAAGTTTATGTTGGTGTATTTCTGTGCAAACAAGATAGAGAATTATGAGGTTGGCAAGTGATTAAGCAAACCGCTAAGCTTCTAGTCTTCTACTGGAGATATATGATTAATAATCTCACCAGCCTGTTCCAGCTACGATGCTGGAAGCTTTCCTGCAATTTTATCTGCTTCATATAATATCTACGTCAAGTTCAGGAAGCGTTTCTTATGGATAGTGAATAGTGATTATTTTGTTTCCCTAGAGGATCTTGATTTGACGATTATGAAACCCGTATGTTTAGTTATTAAAGCACTGCGTAAACGATAAACGATGGTGATCCTTCTGAGAAATTAGGTGATAACGACTATGGAAATGTCGAATTGAATCTAAGTTAGAGAAATCATCCAGGTTTATTTCGGATGGTTTAATTTATGGAATGACGGGATATTTGAAATAAATGATCAGGCTATGATGGTTCATAGATTGATTATAGTAGAAATGAAGACAAGTGACTGATAGAGATGAATATAGAGTTGAGGATCAATAAGGGAGTCAGATATGCGGACTCATGAGAAGCTCCAGTAATGAAGCGAGAAAAGTATGAGATTGACATTGTAAGTATTGGTCACAATGGAACGCTGAAATTGAAAGCATAAATGACATAAGGATTAACTCCTTTTAAGTTTGGAAAATTCTAGAAAATTTGGAATAGATCGGTTGAGTAATAAGGAGACTCATGGATCGAGGGAGTGAAAATCTAAACAGTTGAACAAAGGAAAGTTTAACCCCAAAAATGTGACGTTATTAAGTAAAGGTGATGGGTGTCTCGATAATGGCATGACGGTGGGGTTAAATAATAGAAGTAAATAAGAATCGGATAATAAGAAGAATGTGATTGATAAAGAATAGATTGAGAGATAATTATGAAATGTAAAAACAAGGAATGTTAAGAATGGGTTTCCTAACGAGCTCTTGGAACGACAACCTGATAGTGTTGGTGTTATGAATATGAAAGAGACAGTGTTGTGGCGTGGAATGTCAGTAATAATAATGTCAAGCGAGAAATCCAAGATTTAACCTGAGAGGTTGAAGGATTTTCCAAAAGTAAGTGATGCTGAGATCAAACAAGAGTATAGGTCCATAGAATGATGGACAGAGCAACAAGGACATGTGATACGTGAGATTACGATAAAGTAGTAATTGATACGAATACAATTATTTTTCTTCTCTAATAAACATCTATAGTTCAGAGGTAAATTTTAAGTATGATATTTTTGACAATCATGAAGATTTTTTTTTATAATTCTTTGTAATTCTTTTCTTTTCTTCTCCCTTATTTATCTTCTTCTAAATTGAGAAGAACAACCCTTTAAGTAGGGGAGGTAATGCTACGTGACTACCTGTTTATGTGATAGGAGTCTAAGTGGAATACCATAGCTTGTCTAAATTGCTTGTCAAGTACTAAAGGCTGGCCACCTTCTGTACTAACTATGCAATAGGACAAATGTTCATTGATTATAGTGATCTCTCAGTAAATTCTTCTAATTCTATATAGTGATCGAGATTGCGAAGATTAAAGCGATCAGGAAATTGCTTAATTACGAGTGAGGTTATCTCCGAAATTCGCAACACGAGAGTGATACCAAAGTCACTACCAATACAAATAAGGAAAATAGCATATGACCGAGTACGAGCACAACCCGGATAGTGTGTTGTACGAAAAGTAGCAAAGATTAATGAAAGAAGATAAAGGATGTATTGTAGCCCTAGTAAGATGTGTTGAAAAAGGATTGGGATTGATTAAGGATTGACTAGGAAACTGGAAAGCAAAATAACCAACAAGTACCCAATTGTCTTCTACCTGATTCCGGGACGGAATCCTTTTAAGGAGGGGAGACTGTAAGAACCCCGAATTTTCGGTAGAATTAAAACTTTTGATATATTGATGAAAGAATGAACAGTGATTCTGACTGCAAGGTATTAACAATGAATGTGAATGGGTATAGATTTAAATGATTATATGTCATGAAGAATGCAATAGGTTGATAACCTAGATTAGAATAATCTATCTACTAAGAAATAAGTTATGGCACTCCAAAGAGGAAGGAGATATTCTTGTGTCATCCAAATCAATATCTGTTGTTAGTCCAGTGGTTCCGTAAAAGGGTTAAGTTATGCCCGAAAGAGAACAAGGACATTTTTATAAATATAAGGAATAAAGATGGAATAAAGAATGAATAGTGTTTTGGTGAAAATAAGAATATTATTAGACGACGCTATATAGAAGTATTCAGAACGAATTTCTGAGTTCGTATTCATGATCCAGGGGCGAGATAAGTGTATGTAAACGATATCGGATTCAGAAAAATAGCACTTTTATTTTCTCCGAGATTTCCCTGGACACTGAAAGACTTAAGGATTTATTAAGAGGATTTAAGGAATTTAAATGCAAGAATTATAAAGGAGGATTGAGAATAATAGTAGAAATATGAATAAGGTTTCCGGTAAAACCCTAACTAGAAATCCTTGAGATATTCCTCTGAACAATCAATGAAAGGAGCAATAACCGGACAAAGAAACAAGTAGGGAATCAAGATACATGCATGTGAAAGAGGATAAGACCAAGTAACCAAGTAGTTACAAGAGTAACTAGATCACTTAGCAAATCAAACCAAGTACTTAGCTTCATTTCATCATCTCACCACTAAACTTCAACACTTGTCCCTTGTATTGCCTCATCCATGACATAATCCCTTTAATAAAGTAGATTTATGGCCTTGATATTTTCTTAGCCTAGCAATAATAAACATTGGATGAGAACAAAGCAAGCCAACCACCCTTTTCTCTCTTCTCTCTCCCATTTCCAGCAGTTTGCATTTCCAGGGCAAGGGTCTTGGCGATTTTTTTCACCCAGTTCTACTCATCTAAAAATCATGCAAAAATTCACGGAGCTTCTACACATCAAGATGAAGTTGTGGATTTAATTTCATAATTTTTGAAGATCGTTTGGATGGGTAAATAAATTCGAAAAGTCACCCTGTTTTTTCCCCTTGAAAGAGGCACTTCGAATTTTTGCTTAATTCAAGAAGCAAAATCAAGCTTCCAACCATTGTTTGACCTCCAAATTTTTATGGTGAGTTCTATATTTCATAAAAATGATCTCCTAGAAATCTTAGCTTCAATATCCACTTTTTCCATTTTCAAATAAATCATTGAAGATGAGGGTGAATAGTGATTTCTAGAAACTAACTTTGATCTCTTGATTTGTTTGGATGATCTAAGCTTGGTTAAGGTTATACAAGGACTATGCAAGGTTTTATAAGGCTAGTACACTCTCCAAGGAAGGTATAACCCTTGAAACCCTTGGTTGAATCTTAAGTTTCAAGCATGTTCTTGGTGGATTTTAACTTAGATATGATTATGATGTTATGTTAAGCATGATTATGTAGTTGATTTAGTTAGTTTAAGAGATATGATGATCATATTGGTAAAGTGATACGTTCTTGGAATTGTTGAGATGAATAACATGTTTACAAGTTGTTTAGATGCCCGGTGTGGCTTGGTTTGATTGTGGTAATTTATGAAACGTTCGATATATAGTCGTCGTAATGCCGAATTTTCGTTAACCTTAAGAAACCATGTTTGACAGTAGCCAAAAATCACTGTCCAGTTTTGTGTTCCACCATGACAAGCTAGATTATGTTATAAGCTTCGTTTTGATATAAAGATCGTGTGAAATGGATTTACGGTTTTGGAGTTATGGTTAAATTCGTAAACGTGGTTCGAAACCGTAAAAGCAGGTTCGTAACTGAAATTGGACCTTCGAAAAATGAGTTATGCAGTGACGAATCATGGTAATTAAATATTAGAGATAAAAAGGAAGGTGTGAGAGGAAACCTCATGTGAAACGGATCGTTTTCCGATTTTATAAAAATGTTCGAATCAAGGTTAAACGCGAACGAACCCGTTAAAAGTACACTTGGTTATAACTTTGGTAAATGACTTAGAAAACGGGAAATAAATCTCGAGGTATAATCTTGGTTCGTAAATGATCGACCTTAAAACTTACATGACTTAAGTATATACCAAGTGTAAGTATGACGACGTGTCTTAGTACCGAACGAATGACGGGTCATAATGATAATAAAAAGAGTTACACTAAGAGGTGTATGACGAGATAATTCGAAAACGTGTTTCGACTTAAGTTAAGTTATACTTAGCCTTTCGAAATGTCAAGTGATTGACCTCGGTTATTATGACTATTTATAGATCATTGGATTGACACGAGGCACACTACCCCTACCAGATTACCAGGCAAGTTTCCAATACTTGGAACTGTTGTTGTGATAATATATATGATGATTGTTATATACATATGTCATAGCATGCATGCCTACTTTCAAGTCGATCTATTGATATGCTTGCTCCCTGAATTGATATTGGCTTATAGACTAGATATGAATTATCAGTTATAAGCAGGATTGTTTTGTTAAGACCCTTAGTGAAGGGCGTATGATATTCATTCTTTAAATATAAGACCGGGAGTCGGTATTTTGTGTTATATAGATAGTCGTGGAAACCCGGAGGGATTCCAGCGACAGAGTAGTATTCATTTTGAGGAATGTTATTATTAAATGTTATTTATATTTCCATAAAAGTATCAACTACTTGGAAATCTTTCGAGAAATGTTATTTGAGTATTATCTCAGTCGAGAAATATTAGATGAATATTATTTTTTGAATATTCATTAGAGTTTGATTAGTTAATGAATAATTACTTTGATATTCATTGGAATTTTATTCATTAAATGAATATTACTTTCGAATATTCATTTAAGGTTTATGTACTTGAAAAGTATTATTTTAAAAGTATTCTTTGGAAGTTCTAATTACTCAAGGAATATTATTTCGAATATTTTTTTAAAGTTTTGATTATTAAATGAATATTATTTGGATATTCATTTAGAATATTATTTGGATATTCATTTGGAATGTTATTTGTTAAATGAATATTATTTGGATATTCATTTAGAATATTATTTGTTAAATGAATATTGCTTGGATATTCATTTTGAATGTTATTTGTTAAATGAATATTATTTTCAAATATTCATTTAAGGTTTGAATTATTTAGTAAATATTATTTTAAATATTTATTTAAGTTTATTTATTTAATGAATATTATTTTGAATATTCATTTAAGAAGAGATTTGTTTAGCAAATATTCATATATATATATTCATTCGAGGATTACTTACGAGTAATATTATGATTTAGTAATATTCCCGAATTACTATTGATTTAATAAATATTCTTGGAATATTTATTTAAATTCTTCTAAATTCTTTTATAATGACTTATATTATTTAAAGATTAGATTTCACCTTCAGATCTTTTATGACTATTTTATCAAGGGGAGGTTTCCAAAACTCTATTTTCATTTTAATCTATCTTATAAGAAGATTTAAATACTCGCTCAAACCTCCTAAAATATATAGGGGGACCTCACCCGAGAGCTGTTATTGATTTGACTGCCCGGTCATATAGTTGTTAAACTACCTTTTTGACTCACATCTGGATTCTTTTCAAACATCGATATGAATCTTTTTGGTTACCTCCTCAACGCTCGAGGGGTAATATTGATGGAACAAGTTTATATCCATTAACAAGCATCAGCTTGGGAAATATTGGTGAAATTTTCCTTTCCAATTAGATACGACTACTTTGTGGAGTCCTATCAACAAGTACTATACTTGGGGAAAGGGGGACGAACTTTATGTTTCAGAGTTATGGATGTTATTCGAACTAGGAGATGCGTAAGTGGCCGAGTGGCGCCGGTCCAGCAATGGCCCAACCGTTGGCCGGGGGGTTCCAGAGGGCGGGCGATCCGTCGGTGCTTCCTTCTACATGTAGAGAGCAAATGATGGGGAGCATGACATGCGACTGATCATCGTAAATGTTGTGGCTCCTGGCGCGGCAAGCTCCCGTATTAGTTCATCATCCAAGATTGGAAATTTTCTGCAACATTATCATTGTTGGCAGGTTTGAAAAGTGTTTGAACTGGAATTGCAATATTCTTCCTGCAAGATCCTCTATTATGAAAATTTGATAATATCTTGCTTATCTTTGACATAACAGATATTTCTTCGGAACAATTATATTTTGAGTTACCTTGTAACTTCATCTCATACCTTATATTGGTACTACGTTCGTTAATGCATGGCATATGATTTCAAAGATATTTTGGACTGATATATATTATCACTGTTCAATTATATTTTTGGTGGGCTATTGCTCACCCTTGCTTTATTTATTTATATCACAACAACAGCTAGATCAGATGGCCGTGAAAGGTGCTCTCAGCGTAAGCAGGTGTCAGCCGTCAGAGGATTAACCGCTGAGGTCATAGTTACCATTGTTGAGGATGCAGCTACTGGTAGGCTAGTTGTTAGCGTTTGGACATCAAATGTATTTATTATATGGCATATACAAATGGATGGCAAAGAGTATGTACTGGTTAATTGTAAACCTTTTGGGTTGTAAGAACTGAATATTGCGATTAATAATATTTGGTAATTACTCTGATTTCATCTCTGGGACTATAACGGGTGTGTTTTGTGTTGTTGTTTTGGGTCACAAGGTTGTACTTTAATTTATGTTGGTCTTGTGGAAGGAAATTAAGACCGTAACGACCAGATCCCTGACCCCAGATCTGGGAAATTTACCAATATTTCCCAAGCTGTTGCTTGTTAATGGATACCAACTTGTTCCAACATTCTACCCCTCGAATGATGAGAGGGTACACACAATTCCATGAATAATAGCAACCAAGTTGCGAGTGAAACAAATTATTTATGACCGGGCAATCACAAGATAAATAACATTCCTTAAGTAAGGTTCCCTTACAATAGAATCGAAGGGAGAATGGAATCACTGAGAACCTTTCTTGATAATATAATAATAATAATAGGACTCTAAAATAATTTATATAATATTCGAGGGTTGATGATACTATGTGAATGAAACCAAGTATCTTTGATACTATGTGAATGAATCCAATTCAAGTACCGTTTCAGTGTCAAATCAAGCAAAATCTTATTTGCTCTATTCTACCCATACGCGTCCTATAACGCTTATACATATATCACATATATACATATCCAATTATATTTATAGAATAGTTCTAGTATAATCAACTAGATCAAATAAGCATCTAACACATATATCCTCTTAACACTTGAATACTGTCCAGGCATCCACTTTATAGCAAAAATCACACTTCAACTTTCACGCCAACTATTACACATCCATTTAGACTTTCGAAAATCATATACTTTGAAATCAAATAAATTAAATAGATTTGCAGGGAATTTTTAGAAAATTTCGGCATGAAGTATTCGTTTATCGGACTATGGGCACAGCCCCTCAATATCAATCAAAAATAAAATTCAACCCTGTTTTTGCAAAAATAAAGCTGCCTCAACTTGCAGCAACATAAAAGTAAACAAATAAGAAAAGTACCCGTCCAGACATGCGGCACCTAGCACATAATGATTTACATTAACACTACTACTTACGCTACACCAATGATCGTATTTCCCACGCATTTAAATGATACACGTGACAACCAATCATTGATATTCGTAAGCCCTAGGGAACAACCCCTAGCACTAACTATTACTTACGCTATATCAATGATCGCATCACTCAAGTATATTAATTATACTCGTGATAGCTAATCATGGATATTCGTAAGCCCTAGGGATTAGTCGAAAAGAATTACACAAGTCCTTTAAATATTGACATTTAAAAACTTGTGATCTTCTCATAACCCCTAGCACAATTCTAATTATTATAAAATTCTAACATTTAACATGTATCACATATTCTCATACTTACCATTGACCCACGTACACACATAACATATCATATTCATAATTAGTAAAGTCATCAAATACTACGACTCGATTTATACCATCTAACATATAAACATTTCCGACACCATAAGCAACTAGCATTTAACAATTAACATTTACAATTTGAACTAACAACTAGCAATTTCTCCACTAAAACACTAACTTTATTCACTAAGATCATTTAGCACATACTCTAGCAATTTAAACTAATTAACTTACAACCAACAATTAGCAATATCCATACTTTACAACAATTAACACCAACTCGCAATTAATACCACTAATTGCAATTAACAAACATATACTCTCCGAATAATCACGGACTTTAAAACAATAAACTCACAATTTAAAACTAATTAAAATTACAACAATTAAATAATTAATCTAATATGCAAACTAAACAATTTACAACTAACTAAATTTACAACTTACTAGAATTACAACAATTAATCTATACATCATAATTTACCACTAATTAAATTACCACAATTAACTAATTAAAATACGATAAATAAATACATAATAAAAAAAATATAAAAATTATACCATTTCGTTTCCGTCCCGAAAACAATCCACCGAAAAGATTTCCACCATTTCTCTCTCTCTCTCTCTCTCCCAACTGATCTAACCCCCACTGTCTTCCCCGACCAGTCGCCGGCCGCCACCACCGCCGGCCGCCGCCGTGCGCGGTGGGGCGCCGCCCCTCTCCCCCTCCTGCTGCGATTTTCCTCCTCCCACACCTGCACACACACAATTTTTTATTCACACCTTTACACACACACACACACACATATATATACACACACCTTTATATCTATATAAACTAATTGATTTTAATCAATCAATCCCTCTTTTCTTCCTCCCCAATCCCTTATCTCTCTTCTTATTTCCCTCCTGCTGCGTTTTCTCCCCATCCCCCTAATTCTAGAATCCTCTCGGCTGTTGTGTTGGTTTGTGGTGTTATTGGGCTTGGCCCAATACAATTATATCTCTACTACACTTCATACCGGCCCCATTTTAACACTTTTAAATGACTTATAAATTGAAATCAACTAAAATATTCAAAAAATTAAACTTTTCATTTTTAAAATAAAGAATATAAAATTACGAGCACACACATATTTTTAAAATATTTTTTGGATCAAAAATGAATTAAATATGAATTTTCAAAGTTTTGATCCTTTAAATACAATAAAACTCTTAAAATCATTTTAAAATACCGAAACATCCAAATTAATTCACCCAACCATTTTAAAAACTAAATAATATTATAAAGATAATATTACAAAAGATTTTATGATTTTTAATTCCTCCGATAATTTTATAAAATTGACAGAGGATCAAAATACATGATTTAAATATAATTAAATCCTTAAAATAAAATAATCTGTAAATCCTTAAGATAAAACTAAGCTTATCTTACAGGGGAAGCTTTGTTATACATCATGTCATTCCCAAGCTTCATATCCTCCATTACTGTTAATTAATTATTATTCTTATTGATTCAAATTTCAAATTTAGAACACTTTAATTGTAAGGATGGTATGTAATTTCAAATTTGAAAGCCCATTGTAAGGATGATAGCTTAGCTTTTGAATCTCGATGCCTTCTACTTTGTTGGTGCTCTGTTTCTGACTGATGAAATGGTAGGATGTTTAATTGCTCCGAGATTATGTTATTTGTTTTTATGTTTTGTTCTCTTATGCGAATACTTTTCGTATCAGGCTAAAGGGGAGAAAAAAGCTTGGTATATGTTCACTTCAGAAGATATGACAGAAGGCTATGATCGTAAGAAACCAGCAAAGCCGAAGAAGAAATACAACAAACAAAAAATGTTGCCTATCTCTCCGTCATTGTTGCTGGATAGCCAAGGTTTGCTCATAACTTCCGTATTGCATTCTTATTTTAGCATGTCAAATTTCCCTTAATCTTTGTTTTTGGTTTGGTAAATAAAACGTGCAGATGAAAATAGCAGCCGATACAAGTCGCCCATTGTTCATTCGACTAGCCAAGTAAATCAGCGAAGTCCTCTATCGAATATAACCAACTTCGCTGCAACGGCAGGTATTGACATTATCTCAGATTTGGTAAATTTACAGTAGTTTTGAAACTTGGGTCTGAATATAGTAATATATGATTGTGTCTTTACGATATGAAAATGTGGTCATCAACTCTATGCTACGCCTCCTCTTCCTTTTATGAGTTATGGACCAAGCACTTCACAGGGCGCAGGAGGTTAGATTTTTTCAACTTTGTATCAACCCTATTTAGTCCTTTTCCAAAATAACACTGTTTCCTTATATGTTATTTTAATCTTTACAATAAAGTGAATGGAAGTATTGATAGCTGCTTCAGTAACATTACAAGTTTGGAGGGAGGTCTTCCGTATTCAAATTCTGTGTCTAAGAGAAAAGCTACGCGTTTTACATTGGACTATGGTCGTGCTTTATTCAATGAGCAAGCTTTACCTAATGTTCAAGACTCCAATGATTTTGTTGAAGGTAATTAATTTCAATGGTTTTAGAGAATTGTTATTTCATTAGTCTTGACTGATGTGAAATTATTATGTTCATGTTTAGGTCCCAACGTTGATGCACCTCCTTCGTTTAGTGATGATTCTGAGGATGATGATTATTCCAACACCAATATTGAGCATTCTTACGATGATATTGACAGTTACCATGTGGACTGTATTGGTATATATCTATTTTATTTCCTTACGATCTTTGTTTTATGAATTGACAGACGTCTTATTCATTTGCATATCTGTTCTTACCAATAGTTAATCTTAACTTACAGACTCCGAAAATAATTCTTCTCAAATAGATTGTAAGCAAACACGTGGCAAACGTGTTGTTCCTGAAGAGTATGAATCACTGGGAGCACCATCTACTATTTGTTCAGAATGTCATGCCCGAATGTGGAAAGAAGAAAGGGTCAATAAGAATGTTACCAAAGGCACTCCTATTTTTTCTCTATGCTGTGTGAAAGGTATAGTTAAATTGCCGAGAGCAATGCCTACTCCACCTTACTTACTCCAATTGTATAACCATCCTCAAAAAGGTCCAAATTTCCATCGTATGATAAGATTATACAACTCTATGTTCTCATTTACGTCAACGGGAGGCAACATCGATCATTCTATAAATAATGGTGGAGCACCGTACATATATCGATTGAATGGTCAGAATCACCATGTTTTTGGGTCTTTAATACCAAACGGCAGTGACACGCCTAAATTCTGTCAACTATATATTTATGACACTGTCAATGAAGTAAATAATCGTATGCGTTGGGTGAATACTGAAGACCAAACTACTGTGGATGCTGAAGTAGTTGAAGGACTTATGACCATGTTGGATGAGACCAATGAATTGGTTCAACAGTTCAGGCAACAATGCGACAGGTTTGAAAGTGATGAAGTAGTTGATCTTGAAATAACTTTGAAGGTTTCTTGGGCTGAAAATGGACGTGAGAATCATATTGGTCCTAGCGATGAAGTTGCAGGAATTATGGTTGGTGATACGGAAGATACATGTGGTTACCGTGATATAATCATTCATGACAAAGAACTAGGTTTGGTATGTGCCTCATATGTTCATCCGAAGCTCATGGCACTCCAATACCCAATACTTTTTCCATGGGGGGAAGATGGTTTCCACCCAAGAATTAAATTTCACAAGATATCTGATAAATCAACTCGATCACGGGGTTATTTATCAATGAAAGATTATTACTCTTATGCTTTTCAAGTTCGGGAACATGAAGGTTTGTTTTCACAATCATGTAGTAGTATTTTATATTTGTATCTTATATTTTCAGATATATTGTATATTCTTGACGTTTGTCTAATTGTTGGTTACATTCTGCATATTAGGCATGACTCCTAGGTTGGGTGGAAGGTTGTTTCAACAGTATATGGTGGATGCATACTCCTCTATTGAGCAGACAAGATTGTGGTGGTTTCGTACTCATCAAACCATTCTACGCAATGAATTGTATAGCCATATATGTGATTCAATAAAGAAAGGTGATTCCAAGACATCAAATGTTGGCAAAGGCGTTATATTACCTGCTGGGTTTGTAGGATCAAAACGTTATATGCAACAAAATTTCCAAGATGCTCTTGCTGTGTGTCGTTATGTCGGCCATCCGGATATATTTCTGACAATGACCTGTAATCCTCTTTGGGATGAAATAATGAAAATGATGGAATATCTTCCAGGTTGTATTGCATCTAATTGCCCCGACATTATCTCTCGTGTGTTTAGATTGAAGCTTGATCAACTTCTGACGGATATAAAAAAAAAACAGCACTTTGGTGTTTGTACTGGTGGTATATAGTTTGTACTTTTCTGAATCCTCTTTGATGGTAAATCTGTATGTATTATAAATAAATAATTTTTTGGGCAATTTGCAGTGATGTTTGTGGTGGAATTCCAGAAGCGAGGTCTTCCGCATGTGCATATGTTAATATGGCTTGATAGTGTTTCGAAAAAAAGGCTGAAAGAAAATGTTGACAAGTTTATTTGTGCTGAGATCCCTGATCCTCTTTTAGATCCAGTTGGATATGCTGCTGTTAAAGAATTTATGATTCATGGTCCATGTGGTCTGCAAAATGTAAAGTCGCCCTGCATGAAGGATATGCGTTGTATTAGGCACTTTCCAAAGAAGTAAGCTGTTTTGTCATATATTTTCAGTCTACATGTTTAAAGTTTTGAAATGTTATTCACATCTAAATTCCTTCATGTAGGTATTGTGCTAAAACCACTTTTGATGAGAGTGGTTTTCCACTTTATAGGCGTCGACGGCAAAATATATCTGTTCATGTTCGGAATGCTGATTTGGACAATCAGTGGGTAGTCCCTTATAACCGTGATTTATTGGAGAAGTATCAATGTCATATGAATGTAGAGATTTGTTGTCATGCTCGATCTCTCAAATATCTATTCAAGTATTGCCTTAAAGGTCATGATAGTGATAGACGATGAGATAAGAGGAAAAGAGGACGACAAATTGGAAGATTGTGCTACACTCACCATAGCAGTGGTGAACCTTGGTTTTTACGTCTTCTCCTTACAAAAGTTCGGGGTCCAACTTCCTTTGACAACATTAGAACTGTTAATGGTGTACAATTTAAGAGCTTCAGAGATGCATGTAAAGAGTATGGTTTGTTGGATGAGGATAACGAGTGGCATGAAGTCTTAACTCAATGTGCTGCTGGTGGATTAGCTCCTCAAATACGTCAACTCTTTGTTCACATAATTGTCCACTGCAAAGTCACGGATGTCAAAGAATTGTGGGTCTGTTATTGGAGGCATATGGTTGATGATATTATTCTCAAGATGCGAGGGAAAAACAATAATCAAAATTTGGTTCTAAATGAAATGCAGTTGCAATATTATGCTCTTTCTGGTGTGATATAGCTTTCCTCTCCAGAAATCGTAATTTTTATGTAATACTTCTTTAACATATGTGCTATTTATGTTAAGAATTGCTTAATTTTTTTTGTCCGCAGAAATTCATGAACTACTTCGTTCTATTGGGAAATCTTTGAAAAACTTTGATCAGTTACCTCAGCCTCCTGACTCTTATTTGAAGTTTGGATCCAACAATTTAATAATTGAGGAGACCTCTTATGATCAAGTACAAATGGAGGAAGAATTCAGCAGATTGTTTGAAAGCTGTAACATTGAACAGAAAAAAGTTTTCAAAGCTATTTTGGATTCTGTAGAAGGTGGTGAAGGCGGTCTTTTCTTTGTCTACGGAAGTGGAGGTTGCGGGAAAACTTTCTTGTGGAGAACACTCTTAAGCAAACTGAGGTCCCAAGGTAAAATTGTTCTCCCAGTTGCCCCATTTTAACACTTTTAAATGACTTATAAATTGAAATCAACTAAAATATTCAAAAAATTAAACTTTTCATTTTTAAAATAAAGAATATAAAATTACGAGCACACACATATTTTTAAAATATTTTTTGGATCAAAAATGAATTAAATA
This sequence comes from Kitagawia praeruptora, assembly GCA_037693485.1. Taxonomy (NCBI): domain Eukaryota; kingdom Viridiplantae; phylum Streptophyta; class Magnoliopsida; order Apiales; family Apiaceae; genus Kitagawia; species Kitagawia praeruptora. The sequence continues at coordinate 204,651 of CM075353.1, forward strand.
TGAATTTTCAAAGTTTTGATCCTTTAAATACAATAAAACTCTTAAAATCATTTTAAAATACCGAAACATCCAAATTAATTCACCCAACCATTTTAAAAACTAAATAATATTATAAAGATAATATTACAAAAGATTTTATGATTTTTAATTCCTCCGATAATTTTATAAAATTGACAGATGATCAAAATACATGATTTAAATATAATTAAATCCTTAAAATAAAATAATCTGTAACACCCCCAGATCCGGGGTCTGGGATCGGGTCGTTACGGTCTTATTTTCCATGATTGATACTTCACTTAAGTCCACAATAAATAAATCACATGCTGTGACCCCACAATAATATCCACTCACACACACACACACACAGTTATAGTCCCAGAGATGAAATTGAAATAAGTCTCACATTACGGGTTTACGAATAAAAGTTATTACAAGCCAAAAGGATACCATCACAAGTTTAAGAGTTTTGCCGTTGATTAATCATTATTGATACATATAATTAAACTGGTAATCAAAGGCTGCTGATCTATGCTACCTCAGCAATGGCAGCGATGATATCAACGGGAAGCCCTGCGGGGTGGGTAACCTGCTTGCGCCGAGTGCGCCTGACGCGGGCCATGTGACCTAGCTGTTGTTGTGACATAATAAATAAGCAAGGGTGAGCAATAGCCCACCAACAATATATAACTGTGCAGTAATATATAAGACAGTTCAAAGATATGTTTTGAAATCATATGCCATGCATTAGAGAAAATATTGCCAGTTTAATATAAAGGATGAAGTTACAAGGTAACTCAACAGGTATATATTTTGTGGAAGCATATGCTATGCCAAAGTAAGCAAGATAGCATCATTTTCATAAAAATAGGAACTTGCAAGAAAGATATTACAATTCCAGTTTGAAATACTTTTCAACTCTGCCAACTATGATGATGTTGCAGAAAATTTCCAACATTGAGTGATGAACTAATACGGGAGCATTGCCGCGCCAGATTCCCTGACGTTTACGGGGATCAGTCGTATGTCATGCATCTCATCAGTCGTTCTCTACATGTAGAAGGTAGCTCCGACGGATTTACTTGTCTACCGCCCTCTAGAACTCCTAAGCCAACGGTTGGGCTATTGCTGGACCGGCGCAACTCGGCCACTTACGCGTCTCCTAGTTCATTTAACATCCATCATTTTGAAATGTATTGTTCGTTCCCCTTTTCCCCAGGTATGATACCTGTTGATAAGACTCCACAAGGTAGTCGTATCTAATCTAGAAAGGGAAATTTACCAATATTTCCCAAGCTGTTGCTTGTTAATGGATACCAACTTGTTCCAACATTCTACCCCTCGAATGATGAGAGGGTACACACAATTCCATGAATAATAGCAACCAAGTCACAAGATAAATAACATTCCTTAAGTAAGGTTCCCTTACAATAGAATCGAAGGGAGAATGGAATCACTGAGAACCTTCCTTGATAATATAATAATAATAATAATAGGACTCTAAAATAATTTATATAATATTCGAGGGTTGATGATACTATGTGAATGAAACCAAGTATCTTTGAAACGAGTTAGAAGAATTACATAAATATTCCAAGAATATTTATTAAGTCATAGATATTGAAAAAGGGTTGCTCGGAATAATCTTTGAATAAATATTAAGAATAATATTCATTGAACAATTAATGAATATTCAAATCAATAACAATGTTTATTGATGGAGTAACCGTCAGATGGACATTGGAGATAATATTTATTGAATCAATAGTGAAGATTCAACTCAAGAAAGATACATATTGATGAAATAATTATCGACTTAATATTTGGGACAATATTCATTGAATAAATAATGAATATTCAACTTAATAATATTTATCGAAGAAATGAATATCGAATGAATATTTGAAATTATGTTCAATAATTGAATCGAATTTAAATAAAGGTCGAAGATAATATTCCTTATCTCAAGGGAATATTCACAGTAATATTGTAAGAACCCAGATTTTTGGGTAGAATTAAAACTTATTATTATGTATTAATGTAAGAGTGAACAGTGGTTACAACTACAATGTAATGCTGGTTTTAAGGAATGAATAATGAAAGGATATAGATTCCAAGGTTGTATGTCCTGAAGGATGCTATTGGGTGATAACTTAGATTAGAATAATCTATCTCCTAAGAAATAAGGTATGGCATTCCAAAGAGGAAGGAGATATTCTTGTGTCATCCAAATCGATATCTGTTAGTAGTCCAGTGGTTCCGTGAAAGGGTTAAGGAATGCCCGAAAGAGAACAAGGACATTTTTATAAATATAAGGGATAAAAATGGAATAAAGAATGAATAGTGTTTTTGGGTGAAAATAAGAATATTATTAGACGACGCTATATAGAAGTATTTAGAATGGATTTCTGAGTTCGTATTCATGATCCAGGGGCGATATAAGTGTATGTAAACGTCATCGAATTCAGAAAAATAGCACTTTTATTTTCTCCGAGATTTCCCTGGACACTGCAAGACTTGAGGATTTATTTAAGGGATTTAAGGAATTTAAATTTGAGAAGTATTAAGAAAGATGGAGAATGGTATTATAATTATTAAGAAGGTTTTCGGTAAAACCCTAATTAGAAACGAATGAGTTATTCCCTCGAACGATCAATGAATTGAGCAATAAACGGATAAAGAAACAAGCAGAGGGAGCAAGAGTCATGCATAAGCTACTAGAAAATATCTAGTAACCATATGGTTACATAAGTAACCAACATACTTAGGAATCAACCATGCACTTAGCAAACAAACCATGTAGTTAAGTTATAACCATCCAATGATCAACACATGTCTTGCAAAATGCATCATCCAATGCATCATCACTTTAATAAAGCTACTTTGGATGAGATATTATCCAACTAAACCACTTTATGCATTATTATCAAATTAACCAAGCAAAAGAACACAACTCTCTCCATTTTTACTACATTCGGCTTTTGCTTAATTCAAGGGGAGAAATCCCACTTCCAACCATTGTTTGATCTCCAAACTTTTATAATAGATCTTATATTTCATAAAAATGATACCCTAGAAATCTTAGCCTCAAACACCACTTTTTCCATTTTCAAATAAATCCTTGAAGATGAGGGTGAATAGTGATTTTCAAGAACAAATTCTTGGATCTTGATTTTTTGGATGATCTAAGCTTGGTTAAGAGTATAAAAGGACTATACAAGGCTTAGCCAGGTCTTACACACATCATGGAAGGTATATATCACCAAAACCTTAGCTTGTAATTTGAGATTTATGATTGTCTTAATTGGGTTTAGATTAGTATGATATTGATGATGATTATAAGCATGATTATGTAGTTAGTTATGTGATTTAAGAAGCATGATGATATTGGTAGTAAAATCAGTAGCTATTGGACTTATGAGATGAGTTATATGATGATAAGTTGTTTAGATGCCCGGTGTGGCTTGGTTGGATTGATTTGAGTTTTGGAATGTCCGAGTTATAGCCGTCGTAATGCCCGATTGTTGTTAACCTTAAGTAACCGTACATCACAGTAGCTTTAACTCACTGTTAACTTCGATTTCTGCCATGATAAGCTAGATTAAGTTATAAGCTTCGTTTTGATATAAAGATCATGTGAAACGGACTTACGGTTTAGGAGTTATGGTTTAATTCGTAAAAGTGGTTCGAAACCGTAATCAAAAGTTCGTAACTGAAATTGGAATCCCTTAACATGACTAAGTCAGTGAAGAATGATGGTAATTAAATATTAGAGGTCATAAGGAAGGCGTGAGAGAAAACCACAAGTAAAATGGATCGTTTTCCGATTTTATAAAAATGTTCGAATCGAGGTTAAGTGCGAAGAAACCACTTTTCGGAGGTAACACTATTCACTAAAAGCTCCTGCCCTGTTTTAGTGAAATCTGTAAAAATTGATCTTCTGACCAAAGTTAAATTTTGAGTTAGTTACCTTCTAGACATTCTCTAGATTATGTACGCGAAAATGGTGCGTCATTTGAGTTAACGGTTACCGAGTTATGAACGTTTTAGTGAAAGAGGTGTGAATAGTAAAGATCCGTAGTTGACTGAACTTCGAAAATACATTTCACTTATCTAGACTCGTGGCTTCGAATTGGAAATTTTATGATAAATATTACAAATACCAAATGTCATTTTAAAAGTGGTTTCGTAATTAAAAACGTTTCCAGTGATTTATTAAAAGTGTTGAAGTGCGAGTCACGGAATAGTAATTCTCAGAAAAGTCAACTCTAGGGGTACTACTTTGGCCACCCATTTTGGCTCGATTAAAAGAGGAATCTCGAGTCGACTAAAACATGAAACTTGTTAAGAATTATCAATACAACATATTGCTGCAAAGAACGAGGCTATAAATGATTAAGCGAGATGTACGAAAGATCCGACATTAAGGATGGATTCGAGTGTCGGATTATAGCAGTATTAATAAGAGTTATGTTAGGGTTTGCCTAACGAGATAATTTGAAAATGTGTTTTAACCTAAGTTAAATATATACTTAGCATGTCAAAGTGTTAAAGTGATTAACCTCGGATATTGTGACTATTTATAGATCACCGGATTGAACCGAGGTACACTACACCCACAGGATTACCAGGCAAGTTTTCAACCTTCTTGAAGGCTGTTGTTGTGATAATATATATATGAATTGATTCTGTTATATATATGCCATAGCATGCATGCCTACTTTCAAGTTATATTGCAATACTTGTTCCCTGAATTGATATTGGCTTATAGACTAGATACGATATATCAGTATAAGCCGGATTTTTGGTTAAGACCCTTAGTGAAGGGCATGTGATATTCATTCTTTAAATGTAGACCGGAAGTCGGTATTTTGAGATATAGATGTAGTCTTGGAAACCCGGAGGGATTCCAACGACAGATTAGTATTCCTTTTGAGGAATGTTATTATTAAACATTAATTATATTTCCATAAAGTATTAATTACTTGGAAATCTTTCGAGAAATGTTATTTGAGTATTATCTCAGTCGAGAAATATTAAATGAATATTATTTCGAATATTCATTTAGAGTTTGATTATTTCATGAATATTATTTCAAGATTCATTTAGAATATTGTTTATTAAATGAATATTACTTTCGAATATTCATTTAAGGTTTTATCTATTCAATGAATATTACTTTAAGATATTCCTTTGAAATACTAATTACTTAAGGAACATTATTTCAAATATTCCTTGAGAGTACTGATTACTAAATGAATATAATTTGGATATTCATTTAGAATAGTATTTATTAAATGAATATTATTTGGATATTCATTTAAGGTTTTATTTACTTAATGAATATTATTTTAAAATATTCAATTGAAGTTCTAATTACTTAAGGAATATTATTTTGAATATTTCTTTAAAGTTTTGATTACTAAATGAATATTAATTGGATATTCATTTAGAATACTATTTATTTAATGAATATTATTTTCAAATATTCATTTAAGGTTTGATTTACTTAATGATCATTATTTTAAATATTTATTTGAGTTTATCTATTTAACGAATATCATCTTGAATATTCATTGGAAGTTTTATTTATTTAATGAATATTATTCTGAATATTCATTTAAGAAGAGATTTATTTAATAAATAATTTTATATATTCATTCGAGGATTACTTACGAGTAATATTATGATTTAAAAATAGTCCTTAATTATTATTGATTTAATAAATATTCTTGGAATATTTATGTAAATTCTTTTAAATTCTCTTTATAATGATTTATATCATACAAAGATTATCTTTTACCTTCCGATATTATGTAAAATATTTCAGAGTCTTTTTATGACTATTTTATCAAGGGGAGGTTCCCAAAACTCTATTTTTATTTAAATCTATCTTAAAAGAAGATTTAAATACTCGTCCAAACTTCCAAAAACATATAAGGGGACCTCACTTGAGAGCTGTTATTTATTTGACTGCCCGGTCATATACTTGCTAAAACTATCTTGTTACTCACATCTTGATTCGTTCAAACATCGATAGGAGTCTTTCGGTTACCTCCTCAAATCTCGAGGGGTAAGATTGATGGAACAAGTTTATATCCATTAACAAGCATCAGCTTGGGAAATATTGGTGAATTTTCCTTTCCAATTAGATACGACTACTTTGTGGAGTCCTATCAACAAGTGTTATACTTGGGGAAAAGGGGGACGAACTTTATGTTTCAGAGTTATGGATGTTATTCAAACTAGGAGACGCGTAAGTGGCCGAGTGGCGCCGGTCCAGCAACTAATGGCCCAACCGTTGGCCGGGGGGTTCCAGAGGGCGGGCGATCCGTCGGTGCTTCCTTCTACATGTAGAGAACAAATGATGGGGAGCATGACATGCGACTGATCATCGTAAATGTTGTGGCTCCTGGCGCAGCAAGCTCCCGTATTAGTTCATCTTCCAAATTGGGAAATTTTTTTGCAACATTATCATTGTTGGCAGGTTTGAAAAGTGCTTGAACTGGAATTGCAATATTCTTCCAGCAAGTTCCTCTATCATGAAAATTTGATAATATCTTGCTTATCTTTGACATAGCAGATATTTCTTCGGAACAATTATATTTTGAGTTACCTTGTAACTTCATCTCATACCTTATATTGGTACTACGTTCGTTAATGCATGGCATATGGTATCAAAGATATTTGAACTGTTATATATTATTACTGTTCAGTTATATACTTTTAGGTGGGCTATTGCTCACCCTTGCTTTATTTATCTATATCACAACAACAGCTAGATCAGATGGCCGCGCAAGGAGCACTCAGCGTAAGCAGGTGTTAGCCGTCAGAGGATTACCGCTAAGGTCATAGCTACCACTGTTGAGGATGCAGCTACTGGTAGGCTAGTTGTTAGCATTTGAGTCTCAAATGTATTTATATTATGGCATATACTAATAGATGGCAAAGAGTATGTAATGGTAAAATTATAATTCTTTGGGTTGTAAGAACTCAAACTTGTGATTAGTAATATTGATGGTTACTCTGATTTCATCTCTGGGACTATAACGGGTGTGTTTTATGTTGTTGTTTTGGGCCACAAGGTGTAATTTAAATTATGTTGGTTTTGTGGATGGATATTGAGACCGTAACGACCAGATCCTTGACCCCGGATCTGGGGGTGTTACAGAAATGGTATCAGAGAGAGCGTTATAAATCCCAGAGATGACGCGACGTTAAAACAATAAATTCATTAAGATAATAAGAACTCTTGCCAAGTTCATAGTTGGACTAAATAATGTAGTACAGACATATAAAACCCTTATGGGAACCCTAAAGTATCATGATAGTAACTTAGCTCGTTCTTGTATCGACTAGTAAGGCGACAGACCTTGGGGATTACGAGCAGTAACACAATGATGCTTGTTTTGATACTGAAGATCGGATGGTGGATTCAATAGAGTACCCTACTGAGGTCCCGGAAGAGGTTCCAGCAGAAAAGGAGAATATTGATAAGTTTAAGGAGTTTACACTTAAGGAAATGAGGGCTAAGCCAGAGAGACTGTAAGAGTTAAGGTATAGTTCTCAGCAAAGTGAGCGTAAAGAACTGAGATATTATTAAGAGAATTAAATAGGCATATTGGATTCATAGCTGGACTGCCGGATGAAGTACCAGCAAGTAAGATGGATTTGAGGAATTACTTGAGATCTTATATGAGGTTAGATAAGAATCCTTAGAGACTTCTAGAGTGAGGGGAAAGGAGTAAGAATGATGCATGATTATCAAAGGCATCGATATATGTTGGGAAGTAGAGTCCCAGGAACAATGGAGATAGAGGCAAGAAGTGTCATATCATTTGATAAATGGGTTAAGTTTGAATATTGTCAACAGTAATTTGCCATGAGAAGGAAGATTTCATAGGTTATAATTTATAAAACCAAATTGAGATTGATGAGGTGGTTTATCCAGTGAGATGTCCATTTTATGAATGGATTAGATTAGGAAGTAAAGATAGTGGAAAGCAATGGCCTGAATGGATAAAGTTACATAAGGAAGTAGTAAGCGAGACAATGATCTCGGAACCTATAAGAAGAAAAGACCAGTAAGTCAATGATAAACTCGTAACAAGACTACTGTTAGAGACTAAGTATAAGGTTATTTTAACTAAGTGGAATAATGAACCAGAAACATTAGATGCATGTGATTCGGAGGAATATTGAATTCTTTCTTTTCCTTGAATGGATTATGATAGTTATCTTAAGTTATTCCGACACTGAATCATAAATGGATTAGGTAAGGTGAGCAGTGGTTAAGATGTAATTGAGAATGCTTTTAGATGTAACCTGAAAGAACAGGTGTAGGACATGTTCTCGAAATAAGAGTTTTGGCAAAATAAAGTCCAGTAATAGGACACATGATCAATAAGAGTAGTGTTGGTCGGCCCTACCAAGTTAAAGACAGTTTCTAATAGAGATTGGCCAACCACACTGACAAAGGTGAGAAATTTCATGAGATTCACAAGGTATTACCAAAGATTTGCTCAGGACTTTACAGAGAGTGCAGTCCTGTAACCCGACTTATTGTAAGAATAAGAGTTTGAATGGACAATATAAACGTGAGAAGATCTTCCTAGAGCTAAAGGTAAAGTTGGTGATGACCAGGGTTGGCGTTGCCTAATGGAAGAAGGAAACTTTAGGAGATATTATGATGTAACTCATACAGGTATAGGTCTGCGCTTATGCAGCACGACCGCGTAATTTCGAATACATTTAGACAGCGCGGTTCATCAGATTCGGATGGCCTTGGTAGTGCCAATGTTGAGGAACGACTAACCCCGACGGTAGTGTTCCTTCTGAGACTAGTTGTTAAGAAGACTGGTATTTGGTAGTATCGACTAATAGGACGAATATGTATCGGGAAGATGTGGCATGTTACTAGTGGGTGGATAGATTAACTGAAATTTCCCTAATTCTGGAAAGGAATTCGACGAATTTTGGTAAAACTTGTCTTTCTGATTATCTGAATACGTCACCGAAGAGAATGGAAACTGGAGCGAACCCTATGGATTGGGTATGATAGCCGTTATGCGGGCTGGTAGACAGACCCCGATTATTATGACCGATTATAGGGATAAAATTATGAAGTTGAGATTTGAAGGAAAAAGGGAAATGTAATTAAGAAACAAGCCGGACCGAGAAATTCCGGGATTGACTTAAATGAAAAAGGCTATTATACCAAGAGTGTAAACTTTTGTGGCACGTGAAATTAATAAGAATAGCTGAAAGAATAAAAGTAAAGGAAAGGTGACCGGAGACGGTACCGAGAAGTCGATTGAGACTTATATGGAGTAAGGTTTTGAAAAGATCAAAAGGTATCAAAGTAGAAGGCACTATGCCAGCAATTGCTAGAAAAGTAATGCTATTAGCTGACCCCTAACTCACATGTTTTAGTATGGCAAGTTGAGGCCAAGTCACAAAGGATTAGCAATTAACTAGACCAGCAATGAAAGGATATAGCGGGGTTGCTTCTAATCAAGCGCCAACCGCGAGGACTTTTGATATAAAATGAATTGAGATACATGATAATGGATTTTATAAATACCATGGATGTGTTAGGACTGAGGATGGTGACCAATAAATGTTATAAAGATTGTCAGAGATGGTGCAGTGTGATGCATAAATGATATCTGACGCTTAGTGCCCTCAAGAAGAGCAATAGATAATAAGAGATTCACGTTGAACACGACCAATGCCTTCCAGAACATCCTTGCTACCATTACCAAGTCCTGTAAGAAAGAGCAGATAGACATATTTTGTCTTTTGGAAGGTCATGTAGACCGACATTCATAAGAAGAGGTTAGAATTAAGCTACCTATAGATTATCAAGATGGGAATGGTTGAAAAGAGACCCTTATTAAGGATATATGATTGGATTGCCAATTACAGGATGTAAGTATTCCTTGAAAATAGAATTGAGGATAGAATGTCCATATATTAAGACGAACCCTGGGGGATGCACAAAGGATAGCATCACCCCTAGTAAAGACATTGTGAAATTAGATGATATAAGTGAATCGACCAAGGTATCAATAACCTGTAAGAATTTTTTTAAAGGAGTCTCGAAAAGTACATAGACGGAATCGTTATAGAATTGGTTAATGATGTTGATATACCCGGTACCCAGAAGATACAGGAGGAATGATGAGGAGGACCTAAAAAACCCTATAAGGGAAGAGGTAATGTTTTGAACTTCAGAAAGGGAAGTTTGGTAAGGAATGCATGACATAGTAACAATAAGGCCAGAGGAAGCATGAGTGAAACCATGAGAAAGTATGGATTGAACCAATAAGGTTGAGATTTTCCTAAAATAAGAAAGGACTGAGATAAGAAATATCCTAGATATAATTGGGAGTAACCGTGATAAAGTTCCCACAGAAAGGTGGAAGTAGTGATTTTTGGAAAAAGACTGGAATATGTTTTCTCTCATCTAGCAGAGTTCAAGGGAGGATGCTCCTACCCTGAGTTGGAATAGATCCAGAAAATATGGATTTCAAGAAAATATTAAATTCAGGAAAGGCCAATGAGGTGGCCGACACTTTAAGTATAAGGGAGTAAGTATATATGCTCATACTAAAGAGATAGAATGATAGTGTAAAGGATATTGATGGTCATAATATGGTAGAGGAAGTTACATTCCGTCTGATGATTGTGCCAGGATCAACTATAAGAATAGTTTAAGTAAAGATTCGATTCCTGATGTTGCTGGTAGCACATTACCGACATTATGAGGCTCTACGATAGGCCAGACCAAATTCCCCAAGAGACTCGCCTTTCCTTTGGAAAGAGAGGGGGGAGGTTAATTAACAAGGAATTGGTAGTAGATGACCAGAAACAGAGATGGTACAAATACTGATAAGCTAAATGGCATGATGATGAATGATAAGCAAGTTTATGTTGGTGTATTTCTGCGCAAACAAGATAGAGTACAGGTAAAGATTCGTGATGCTGAAAGGTATCCCTGTATTAAGGATTAACGAGATTTGGAAAGTGATTAAGTAAAACGCTGAGCTTCCAGTCTTCAACTAGAGACATACGATTAATAATCTCACCAACCTGTCATAGCTGCGATGCTTGAAGCTTCTTTGCAATTTTATCTGCTTCATGTAATATCCACGTCAAGTTCAGTAAGTATTCCCTAGGGATAAGGGAATAGTAATTATTCCGTATTTCTAGAGGATTTTGATCTTACAATTAGGAAACCTGTAGGATTAGCTGTTAAAGCCCTACGTAAATGATAAACGATGATGATTTATCCATGGACCATATTAAGGTAGTGGTGATTTACTGTGGAATTAGATGATAACGATTGTGGAAGGGTCGGAATTGAATCTAAGTTGGAGAAATCATCCAGGTTTGTTTCGGATGGTTTAAATTTTGGAATGACATGATATTTGAAATACTAATTAGAATATGATGGTCCATAGAAAGATGGACAGAACATCGAGAATGCGTTGACACACGAGATTACGATAAAATAGTATTTATTGCGATTACAACTATTTTCTTCTTTGACAAACCTCTATAGTTCAGGGGTAAATTCTAAGTATGATATTTTGCAATCAAGAAAATTTTTCTACAAATCTTTGAAATTCTTTTCTTTTCTTCTCACTTATTCATATTCTTCTGAATTGAGGAGAACAACCCTTTAAGGAGGGGAGGTACTACTACGTGACGATCTGTCTGTGTGATAGAAGTCTAAGTGGAATGCCATTAATTGTTTAATTGCTTGTCAAGTACTAAAGGCTGGCCCCCTTCTGTACTAACTATGCAATATAACAAATGTTCATTGATCATAGTGATCTCTCAATAAATTTTCCACTTCAATATATATAGATCCAGATTGCGAAGGTAAAAGCGATCATGAACGTAGTACGAGTAAGGTTATCTCCGAATTCGTAGCGCAATAGTGAACCGAAGTCACTGCACGTACCAATAAGGTTAATAGTAAAAGACCGGACAAGAGCGTAAACCGGATAATGTGTTGTACGAAGTATCAGAGAATTGGTAGAACGGATAGAGGGTGTATTGTAACACCAGTACGATGTGCTTTAGAAAGATTGGAATGTGTAAGGATCGACCAGAGAATTGGAAAGTGAAATAACCAACAAGTACCCAATTGTCTTATACCTGATTCCGGGACGGAATCCTTTTAAGGAGGGGAGACTGTAAGAACCCAGATTTTTGGGTAGAATTAAAACTTTTTATTATGTATTAATGTAAGAGTGAACAGTGGTAACAACTACAATGTAATGCTGGTTTTAAGGAATGAATAATGAAAGGATATAGATTCCAAGGTTGTATGTCCTGAAGGATGCTATTGGGTGATAACTTAGATTAGAATAATCTATCTCCTAAGAAATAAGGTATGGCATTCTAAAGAGGAAGGAGATATTCTTGTGTCATCCAAATCGATATCTGTAAGAACCCAAAATTTTGGTAGAATTAAAACTTTTTATTAAGTGTTGAGAAAAGAAGGAACAATGATTCCGACTCCAAGGTAGTAACAGTTCTAATGAATGAGTGTTGAATGGATATAGATTCCAAGGTTTATATGTTAGGAAGAATGCAACGGGTTGACAACCTAGATTAGAATAATCTATCTCCTAGCAAGATAAGATATGGAAATTCCAAGTAGAGGAAATATTCTCATGTCATCCAAATCGATATCTAAGATAAGTTAAGTAACTCCGTAAAAGGATTAAGGAACGTTCGGGAAAACGCGAGAACATTTTTCTGATTATAAGGATTAAATAGGGAATCAATAATGAATAGTGTTTTCGGTGAAAATTGGAATATTATTAGACGCCACTATATAGAAGTATCCAGAACAGATTTCTGATTTCGAATCGATGATCAGTGGACGAAATAAGTGTATGTAAACGATATCAGATTCATAAAAATAGCACTTTTATTTTCTCCTAGATTTCCCTGGACACTAAGGATTTAAGGAGATAATAAAAAGACTTAAGGGATTTAAATTCAAGGATTATAAAGGAGGATTAAAGATAGTAGTATAGATATTAAGAAGGTTTCCGGTAAAACCTTAACGGGAAATGCTTGAGATATTCCTCCGAACGATCAATGAAATTGAGCAATAGCCGGGCAAAGAAACAAGCAGAGAACCAAGAGATGAACATGTGCAAATTGGTGGGGGAATAAGAAACTAAGGTGATCAAAGGGAAAGTCAACAAACAAGTGAATGGTGTAGTTGCACTTTGCAAAAAAATGGAGTTGCATGTTTCTAGCCAACCACTTGGCCAAATCAAGGAGTAACACATGGACTAATGGATGAGTGACAACACAAAAGGAGAGGATGCATCAAATATAGATAGATATTACATATATTAAGTCATTACACATAACAAAACACAAAGAAAACTCCATCTCTCCATTTCTCCACAAACTGTCCAGCAGAACCAACCCTCAAAGAAATTTTTTTATCTCCATTTCTATCCATGATAAAATCACCAAATTTTAACCACAACCTCTCCACTCCATGTACAATATTCGCTCAAAATTTCATGGCATTCTAATGAGTGTAGCCTAGTCAAAGATCCTCCCCAAGTGAAGAAACCAAACTGTCCAGGATCTTGACAGTTTCTTTCCAGCGGATAAAGAGGGCCCAAAACCCGAGCTAGGAAGCTTCAAATCTGATGAGTTAGGACTCAAAACAAAGCTTATGGAGAGGCCTTGATGTGGTAAAAATTTGAGAACCAAACTCCTATTTTTCGATTTGTTATGAATTTTACAAGATTGATGATGAATAGTAAATCTTAGAAACTAACTTTGAGTTCTTGTTTTCTTTGGATGATCTAAGTTTTGTTAAGGCCATACAAGGACTATATAAGGATTGTTAGAGCTTTTATACACTCAAAGGAAGGTAATAATCTCTTGAAACCCTAGCTTTGACTTTAAGTTTTGGTGGTTTTAGATGATATATGATGGTGATGTTAGTACAAGCATGTTTATGAGATTATGTAGTAGTTTTAGTAGTTATAAAACCGTGATTCAAATGATGGATATGAGAGGTGTTCTTGGACTGTTAAGATGAGTATTATGTGTGCAATATTGATGGTATGCCCGGTGTGGCTTGGTTGTATTCAAATAAATTTGGAAACGTTCGAATTATAGCCGTCGTAATGCCCGATTTTCATTAGACCTTAAGAAACCGTGTTTGACAGTAGATATAACTCACTGTCCAGTTTCATATTCTGCCATGGCAAGATAGATTTTGTTACAAGCTTCGTTTTGATATAAGGCTCATGTGAAATGGACTTACGGTTTAGGAGTTATGGTCAAAACCGTAAAAGTGGTTCGAAACCGTAAAAGCAAGTTCGTAACTGAAATTGAACCTTCTTAAAATGAGTTATGCAGTGATGAATCATGGTAATTAATTACTAGAGATAAAAAGGAAGGTGTGAGAGAAAACCACATGTCAAACGAATCGTTTTCCGATTTTATAAAAATGTTCGAATCAAGGTTAAGCGCGAACGAACCCTTAAAAGTACACTTGGTTAAAACTTTGGTAAATCACGTAGAAAACGAGCGATAAAACTCGAGGTATAACCTTGGTTCGTAAATGACCGACCTTAGAACTTATACGAATTAAGTATATACCAAGTGTAAGTATGATGACGTGTCTTAGTAGCGAATGAATGACGGGTCATAGCGATAATGAAGAGAGTTGCACTAAAGGGTGTTCAACGAGATAACTCGAAAACGTGTTTCAACTTAAGTTAAGTTATACTTAGCCTTTTAAAAAGTGTTAAGTGATTGACCTCGGTTATTGTGACTATTTATAGATCACTGGATTGACACGAGGCACACTACCCCTACAGGATTACCAGGCAAGTTTCCAATTCCTTGGAACTGTTGTTGTGATAATATATATAATTGTGGTTATACATATGCCATAGCATGCATGCTTGTTTTCAAAGTATAATGGAATACTTGTTCCCTGA
Source organism: Kitagawia praeruptora (assembly GCA_037693485.1). Lineage (NCBI taxonomy): Eukaryota > Viridiplantae > Streptophyta > Magnoliopsida > Apiales > Apiaceae > Kitagawia > Kitagawia praeruptora. The sequence goes on from CM075353.1 coordinate 219,653, forward strand.
ATTAATATTGGCTTATAGACTAGATATGGATTATCAGTTATAAGCAGGATTGTGTTGCTAGGACCCTTAGTGAAGGGCGTATGATATTTATTCTTTAAATATGAGACCGGGAGTCGGTATTTTGTGTTATATAGATAGTCATGGAAACCCGGAGGGATTCCAGCGACAGAGTAGTATTCATTTTGAGGAATGTTATTATTAAACATTATTTATATTTCCATAAAAGTATCAAATACTTGGAAATCTTTCGAGAAATGTTATTTGAGTATTATTTCAGTCAAGAAATATTAAATGAATATTATTTTTGAATATTCATTAGAGTTTGATTATTAATGAATAATTACTTTGATATTCATTGGGATTTTATTCACTAAATGAATATCACTTTCGGATATTCATTTAAGTTTTATGTATTTGATAAATATTATTTTTAAAAGTATTCTTTGGAAGTTCTAATTACTCAAGGAATATTATTTCGAATATTAAGGTTTTGATTACTAAATGAATATCATTTGGATATTTATTTAGAATATTATTTGTTAAATGAATATTATTTGGATATTCATTTAGAACATTATTTGTTTAATGAATATCAATTGAATATTCATTTGGGATTTATTTATTAAATGAATATTATTTTGAATATTCATTTAAGATTTTATGTACTTGATGAATATTATTTTAAAATATTCATTTGGGGTTTTATTTACTTAAGGAATATTGCTTCGAATATTCCTTTAAAGTTTTGATTACGAAAAGAATGCCCAGTGAAAGGGTTAAGGAATGCCCGAAAGAGAACAAGGACATTTTTATAAATATAAGGGATAAAAATGGAATAAAGAATGAATAGTGTTTTTGGGTGAAAATAAGAATATTATTAGACGACGCTATATAGAAGTATTTAGAACGGATTTCTGAGTTCGTATTCATGATCCAGGGGCGATATAAGTGTATGTAAATGTCATCGGATTCAGAAAAATAGCACTTTTATTTTCTCCGAGATTTCCCTGGACACTGCAAGACTTGAGGATTTATTTAAAGGATTTAAGGAATTTAAATTTGAGAAGTATTAAGAAAGATGGAGAATGGTATTATAATTATTAAGAAGGTTTTCGGTAAAACCCTAATTAGAAACGAATGAGTTATTCCCTCGAACGATCAATGAATTGAGCAATAAACGGATAAAGAAACAAGCAGAGGGAGCAAGAGTCATGCATAAGCTACTAGAAAATATCTAGTAACCATATGGTTACATAAGTAACCAACATACTTAGGAATCAACCATGCACTTAGCAAACAAACCATGTAGTTAAGTTATAACCATCCAATGATCAACACATGTCTTGCAAAATGCATCATCCAATGCATCATCACTTTAATAAAGCTACTTTGGATGAGATATTATCCAACTAAACCACTTTATGCATTATTATCAAATTAACCAATCAAAAGAACACAACTCTCTCCATTTTTACTACATTCGGCTTTTGCTTAATTCAAGGGGAGAAATCCCACTTCCAACCATTGTTTGATCTCCAAACTTTTATCATAGATCTTATATTTCACAAAAATGATACCCTAGAAATCTTAGCCTCAAACACCACTTTTTCCATTTTCAAATAAATCCCTGAAGATGAGGGTGAATAGTGATTTTCAAGAACAAATTCTTGGATCTTAATTTTTTGGATGATCTAAGCTTGGTTAAGAGTATAAAAGGACTATACAAGGCTTAGCAAGGTCTTACACACATCATGGAAGGTATATATCACCAAAACCCTAGCTTGTAATTTGAGATTTATGATTGTCTTGATTGGGTTTAGATTAGTATGATATTGATGATGATTATAAGCATGATTATGTAGTTAGTTATGTGATTTAAGAAGCATGATGATATTGGTAGTAAAATCAGTAGCTATTGGACTTATGAGATGAGTTATATGATGATAAGTTGTTTAGATGCCCGGTGTGGCTTGGTTGGATTGATTTGAGTTTTGGAATGTCCGAGTTATAGCCGTCGTAATGCCCGATTGTTGTTAACCTTAAGTAACCGTACATCACAGTAGCTTTAACTCACTGTTAACTTCTATTTCTGCCATGATAAGCTAGATTAAGTTATAAGCTTCGTTTTGATATAAAGATCATGTGAAACGGACTTACGGTTTAGGAGTTATGGTTTAATTCGTAAAAGTGGTTCGAAACCGTAATCGAAAGTTCGTAACTGAAATTGGAATCCCTTAACATGACTAAGTCAGTGAGGAATGATGGTAATTAAATATTAGAGGTCATAAGGAAGGCGTGAGAGAAAACCACAAGTAAAATGGATCGTTTTCCGATTTTATAAAAATGTTCGAATCGAGGTTAAGTGCGAAGAAACCACTTTTCGGAGGTAACACTATTCACTAAAAGCTCCTGCCCTGTTTTAGTAAAATCTGTAAAAATTGATCTTCTGACCAAAGTCAAATTTTGAGTTAGTTACCTTCTAGACATTCTCTAGATCATGTACGCGAAAACGGTGCGTCATTTGAGTTAACGGTTACCGAGTTATGAACGTTTTAGTGAAAGAGGTGTGAATAGTAAAGATCCGTAGTTGACTGAACTTCGAAAATACATTTCACTTATCTAGACTCGTGGCTTCGAATTGGAAATTTTATGATAAATATTACAAATACCAAATGTCATTTTAAAAGTGGTTTCGTAATTAAAAACGTTTCCAGTGATTTATTAAAAGTGTTGAAGTGCGAGTCACAGAATAGTAATTCTCAGAAAAGTCAACTCTAGGGGTACTACTTTGGCCACCCATTTTGGCTAGATTAAAAGAGGAATCTCGAGTCGACTAAAACATAAAACTTGTTAAGAATTATCAATACAACATATTGCTGCAAAGAACGAGGCTATAAATGATTAAGCGAGATGTACGAAAGATCCGACATTAAGGATGGATTCGAGTGTCGGATTATAGCAGTATTAATAAGAGTTATGTTAGGGTTTGCCTAACGAGATAATTTGAAAATGTGTTTTAACCTAAGTTAAATATATACTTAGCATGTCAAAGTGTTAAAGTGATTAACCTCGGATATTGTGACTATTTATAGATCACCGGATTGAACCGAGGTACACTACACCCACAGGATTACCAGGCAAGTTTTCAACCTTCTTGAAGGCTGTTGTTGTGATAATATATATATGAATTGATTCTGTTATATATATGCCATAGCATGCATGCCTACTTTCAAGTTATATTGCAATACTTGTTCCCTGAATTGATATTGGCTTATAGACTAGATACGATATATCAGTATAAGCCGGATTTTTGGTTAAGACCCTTAGTGAAGGGCATGTGATATTCATTCTTTAAATGTAGACCGGGAGTCGGTATTTTGAGATATAGATGTAGTCTTGGAAACCCGGAGGGATTCCAACGACAGATTAGTATTCCTTTTGAGGAATGTTATTATTAAACATTAATTATATTTCCATAAAGTATTAATTACTTGGAAATCTTTCGAGAAATGTTATTTGAGTATTATCTCAGTCGAGAAATATTAAATGAATATTATTTCGAATATTCATTTAGAGTTTGATTATTTCATGAATATTATTTCAAGATTCATTTAGAATATTGTTTATTAAATGAATATTACTTTCGAATATTCATTTAAGGTTTTATCTATTCAATGAATATTACTTTAAGATATTCCTTTGAAATACTAATTACTTAAGGAACATTATTTCAAATATTCCTTGAGAGTACTGATTACTAAATGAATATAATTTGGATATTCATTTAGAATAATATTTATTAAATGAATATTATTTGGATATTCATTTAAGGTTTTATTTACTTAATGAATATTATTTTAAAATATTGAATTGAAGTTCTAATTACTTAAGGAATATTATTTTGAATATTTCTTTAAAGTTTTGATTACTAAATGAATATTAATTGGATATTCATTTAGAATACTATTTATTTAATGAATATTATTTTCAAATATTCATTTAAGGTTTGATTTACTTAATGATCATTATTTTAAATATTTATTTGAGTTTATCTATTTAACGAATATCATCTTGAATATTCATTGGAAGTTTTATTTATTTAATGAATATTATTCTGAATATTCATTTAAGAAGAGATTTATTTAATAAATAATTTTATATATTCATTCGAGGATTACTTACGAGTAATATTATGATTTAAAAATAGTCCTTAATTATTATTGATTTAATAAATATTCTTGGAATATTTATGTAAATTCTTTTAAATTCTCTTTATAATGATTTATATCATACAAAGATTATCTTTTACCTTCCGATATTATGTAAAATATTTCAGAGTCTTTTTATGACTATTTTATCAAGGGGAGGTTCCCAAAACTCTATTTTTATTTAAATCTATCTTAAAAGAAGATTTAAATACTCGTCCAAACTTCCAAAAACATATAAGGGGACCTCACTTGAGAGCTGTTATTTATTTGACTGCCCGGTCATATACTTGCTAAAACTATCTTGTTACTCACATCTTGATTCGTTCAAACATCGATATGAGTCTTTCGGTTACCTCCTCAAAGCTCGAGGGGTAAGATTGATGGAACAAGTTTGTATCCATTAACAAGCATCAGCTTGGGAAATATTGGTGAATTTTCCTTTCCAATTAGATACGACTACTTTGTGGAGTCCTATCAACAAGTGTTATACTTGGGGAAAAGGGGGACGAACTTTATGTTTCAGAGTTATGGATGTTATTCGAACTAGGAGATGCGTAAGTGGCCGAGTGGCGCCGATCCAGCAACTAATGGCCCAACCGTTGGTCGGGGGGTTCCAGAGGGTGGGCGATCCGTCGGTGCTTCCTTCTACATGTAGAGAACAAATGATGGGGAGCATGACATGCGACTGATCATCGTAAATGTTGTGGCTCCTGGCGCAGCAAGCTCCCGTATTAGTTCATCTTCCAAATTGGGAAATTTTTTTGCAATATTATCATTGTTGGCAGGTTTGAAAAGTGCTTGAACTGGAATTGCAATATTCTTCCAGCAAGTTCCTCTATCATGAAAATTTGATAATATCTTGCTTATCTTTGACATAGCAGATATTTCTTCGGAACAATTATATTTTGAGTTACCTTGTAACTTCATCTCATACCTTATATTGGTACTACGTTCGTTAATGCATGGCATATGGTATCAAAGATATTTGAACTGTTATATATTATTACTGTTCAGTTATATACTTTTGGGTGGGCTATTGCTCACCCTTGCTTTATTTATCTATATCACAACAACAGCTAGATCAGATGGCCGCGCAAGGAGCACTCAGCGTAAGCAGGTGTTAGCCGTCAGAGGATTACCGCTAAGGTCATAGCTACCACTGTTGAGGATGCAGCTACTGGTAGGCTAGTTGTTAGCATTTGAGTCTCAAATGTATTTATATTATGGCATATACTAATAGATGGCAAAGAGTATGTAATGGTAAAATTATAATTCTTTGGGTTGTAAGAACTCAAACTTGTGATTAGTAATATTGATGGTTACTCTGATTTCATCTCTGGGACTATGACGGGTGTGTTTTATGTTGTTGTTTTGGGTCACAAGGTGTAATTTAAATTATGTTGGTTTTGTGGATGGATATTGAGACCGTAACGACCAGATCCTTGATCCCGGATCTGGGGGTGTTACAAATATTTATCGAATAACTGGAGTTCGAATCAATGTTCAACTGATATTTATAAAATAAATAGAGATTGAATGAATATTCGAATTAATATTCATTTAAATAAATAAGGCTCGAATGAATATTAAGATAATATTCATTAAATAAATAAACTCGAATGAATATTCAAAATAATATTTATCGAGTAAATAAGAATGAATATTCTCTAATTAAATAACTTAACTGATAGTTCGAAATAATATTCGAATATTTAATCGACTTTAGATGAATATTAAATATATAATATTCCTCGAATAAATAAACATCTGATGGATAATCCGAATAATATTTATCAAATAATCTCAAGGGAATATTCCAATAATATTCGCTAGATAATAAATGGAAACTATTTACTTAGTTATTTTCCTCTGAAAATAATATCAATATATCAAGGAATAACGACTCCCGGTCTATAGTCAAAGAATGAGATTCTGATGCCCTTCGCTTAAGGGTCTGTAACACCCCCAGATCCGGGTCAGGGATCTGGTCATTACGGTCTCAATATCCATCCATAAATCCAACATAATTTAAATTACAACCTTGTGACCCAAAACAACATAAAACACACCCGTTATAGTCCCAGAGATGAAATCAGAGTAACCAACAATATTATTAATCACAAGTTTGAGTTCTTACAACCCAAAGAATTACAATTGTACAATTACATACTCTTTGCCATCCATTAATAGATACCATAATATAAATACATTTGAGGCTCAATTGCTAACAACTAGCCTACCAGTAGTTGCATCCTCAACAATGGTAGCCAAGACCTTAGCGGTAAACCTCTGACAGTTGACACCTGCTTACGCTGAGTGCGCCTTGCGCGGCCATCTGATCTAGCAGTTGTTGTGATATAGATAAATAAAGCAAGGGTGAGCAATAGCCCACCTAAAAGAATATAACTGAATAGTAATAATATATAACAATTCAAAATATATTTGATACCATATGCCATGCATTAACGAACGTAGTACCAATATAAGTTATGAGATGAAGTTACAAGGTAACTCAAATTATAATGGTTCCAAAGAAATATCTATCATGTCAAAGATAAGCTAGATATTATCAAATTTTCATAATAGAGGAACTTGCGGAAGAATATTACAATTCCAGTTCAAACACTTTTCAAACCTGCCAACAATGATAATGTTGCAGAAAAATTTCCCAATTTGGAAGATGAACTAATACGGGAGCTTGCCATGCCAGGAGCCATAACATTTACGATGATCAGTCGCATGTCATGCTCCCCATCATTTGTTCTCTACATGTAGAAGGAAGCACCGACGGATCGCCCGCCCTTTGGAACCCCCCGGCCAACGGTTGGGCCATTAATTGCTGGACCGGCGCCACTCGGCCACTTACGCGTCTCCTAGTTCGAATAACATCCATAACTCTGAAACATAAAGTTCGTCCCCCTTTCCCCAAGTATAGTACTTGTTGATAGGACTCCACAAAGTAGTCGTATCTAATTGGAAAGGAAAATTTCACCAATATTTCCCAAGCTGATGCTTGTTAATGGATAGACACTTGTTCCATCAATCTTACCCCTCGAGCGTTGAGGAGGTAACCAAAAAGATTCATATCGATGTTTGAAAGAATCAAGATGTGAGTGACAAGATAGTTTAGCAAGAATATGACCGGGCAGTCAAATAAATAACAGCTCCTAAGTGAGGTCCCCTTATATGTTTTTGGAGGTTTGAGCGAGTATTTAAATCTTCTTATAAGACAGATTTAAATGAAAATAGAGTTTTGGGAACCTCCCCTAGATAAAATAGTCATAAAAGACTTCGAAATATTTTACATAATATCTGAAGGTGAAGGATAACCTTTGAATAATATAAATCATTACAAAAAGAATTCAAAAGAATTTAATTAAATATTCCAAGAATATTCATTAAGTAAATAATAATTACGGAATATTATTAAATCATAATATTGCTTGTAAGTAATCCTCGAATGAATATATAGAATTATTTATTAAATAAATCTCTTCTTAAATGAATATTTAAAATAATATTCATTGAATAAATAAACTTAAATAAATATTTAAAATAATATTTACTGAATAAATCAAACCTTAAATGAATATTTGAAAATAATATTCATTTAACAAATAACATTCCAAATGAATATCCAAATAATATTCATTAAACAAATAATATTCTAAATGAATATCCAAAATAATATTCATTTAACAAATAATATTCTAAATGAATATCCAAAATAATATTCATTTAGTAATCAAAACTTTAAAGGAATATTCGAAGTAATATTCCTTGAGTAAATAGAACTTCCAATGAATATTTTAAAATAATATTCATTAAGTAAATCAAACCTTAAATGAATATTCGAAAGTAATATTCATTAAATAAATAAAGATCAAATGAATATTCCAAATAATAATAAGTAAGCCAAATGAATATTTGGGAATGATATTCGTCAACCAAATAACTCTAATGAATATTTCAAAATAATATTCATTAACTAAATAACTCCAATGAATGATCAAAATAATATTCATTAAATAAATGACATTCTAAATGAATATTAAAATAATATTCATTAAATATTCCTTCACTGAGGTAATACTCAAATAACGTTCCTCGAAAGATTCGTAATCGAATAAAAATCCTCGAAATAATAAATTTGTCGCTGGGATCCCTCCGGGTTTCCACGACTATTTATATATTTCAAAATATCGACTCCCGGTCTATATTTGAAGTATGAATATCATACGCCCTTCGCTAAGGGTCTTAACCAAACAATCCGGCTTATAACTGATATTTCATATATAGTCTATAAGCCGATATCAATTCAGGTGTAACGCCCCAAATCCGGGGTCAGGGATTTGGTCGTCACGCGGAAATCCTTAACATCAAATTACCTGTTTAACAACATTAAACCATCTGTAATTATTAAAACTGAAATATAACTCTGCGACCCCAACCACCAAGCATCTTTTAGGTCATAGGGCTAGAAACAAGAACTACATTCTTTACATCTTTATTACATCCATTCTATTACATCGCAATATGTCTTAAAAATCTTATACTACTAGTATAGCTTCGTTGGGAAGTACACCAGCATCTAGTACTACTCAGTATAAAGTAATATATATTACACATCAATTTACTTACGTATAACTTACTCCAGCTATCTATGTTCTGGATCATATCATCTTCATGAGGGCGTACTGTCTGCTTCTTCTGAGCCATGCAGATAAGCCTCAATCATCTACCTTCCTCTGAAAGGTTAATATTTAAAACAAGCAAGTATGAGCGAAAGAATTGCCCAGCAAGTATTAATAGAGCACAACAATATATATCAATATACACATGGAGTTTTCAAAATATAACAATATAAGAGAATATATCTTCTAATTCAATATACTCTGATTTCTTGTAATCTATACTGTGATGACTATTGGTCAAGGCATAGGCTACAACGTATGATATGCTAAAGACTTTGTCTCCGGCATCCATAAGGTTTTCTCGTTCAAACTGATGTACGAATGATAAAACCGAATCTAAATTTTTTGTGTCTAGGCTAAGTCCGAACTTAGGGTAGACTGAGAACATGAATTTTTGGTATGCTAAGTTTCCTCTAGCAGCACCTAAAATACAATCTCTACGATCTTTGATTCTGTTATCTATTAAAGCCATTTTAATAGGTGAATCAATTCCTTCCTGAAATTCAGATTTTAACAAAATCTTAACAGCTCCTAAATGAACCGTGCTGATTGTTGATCTAATCTTAGAAGGGATTTTTAAAAGGTTTTTCCTAATTTCTTCTCGGTTAATGAGTGAAAGGAAAACAGAACCTTTTGTATCTTTTATGTCTACATGCATTTCTTTTGTGCTGACAAAATAAAAGATATTGTTTTTTCTATTCAGAATATTTAAACCAAATGAATTTGGAATTCTAAATATTTTTTCTTTCTTTAAATCAAGTTTTAAATTCTTAATTTTTGAAAGCATTTCTTGTTTTACTAGAAAACTTCCTTGAAATCCTTTTTCGTTTTCGGAAAACTCGATTTCAAAATCTTGATTATCATCAGAAGTCTGAGGATCATCAATTTCTTTGCCTTTGTCTTTTAAAAGATTCATTTTAAAAGATTTATCCTTTTGTTTATCGTTAGAAAACTTCTTGGAAGATTTTTTCTTAACATATTTACCTGATTTGAAAGGTTTCTTTTTCCTAACAAACCTGTATTTTTTCGTATACTTCTTATACGATTTTTTCTTGTAGAACTTTTTAGATGCTTTGCTACATCCGTACTCAAATGGTTGTTCTACTATTTTTTCACAGCATTTTTTACTAAATAATTTTAGCTGTTTTTGCTTTTTAGTTAAATCACAAATCTTACTGATTTCTTCTTTAACTATTCTTTGAGCGTAGCCTAAACTATACTCTGAAACACTTGTTGCTTCAAGGTTGAAGCGTTCAAGGGCCTTTTCACCGACTAAGGGAATTTTAAGAAGATAATCTCTGATGAACTTCTTATAATCTTCTCTATCAGTTAATTGATATAAATGTTTTTCATAATCATCATAAAATCGATTAAGAAAACATATATCGCAAAGCTGCATTTTAGTAAGCATGGATTTTGCTTTACTAACTATCTTAGCCAATTCTTGAATTTTATTAGCCGAAAGATCTATTCCTAAGAACAATGTATAAATAGCATTTATAACATCCTCATAGGCAAGTATGGGGTCTGTTCTTGGTCCCATATGATTACAGGAAATAGAAATCAAGAACTCACAACTTAAGTTGTTGAGAATGAAGATGGAATATCTGAAATCCAGTTCAGATAAACAAGAGGTTAACCCTTCTCCTCGCATGGAAACATGTAAAAACGAAGCTAGTCCAGTGAGTTCATTCTCTACTGGTAAAGACGGTTTAAACCCGTGTGTTGACAGTTTACAAAAAACTGTAACAGAGGTACAAACCTCCATTAACGTTGGCAAAAGAGAAGATTTAAATCTTCGGCCTAACGGGGGAATTCAAATCCCAAAAATCAAAGTGCAATCTTTGAACAGCCCGGTCATCAGCAAAAACTATTATGTAGTTTTTAACGGTCCATATCCAGGCATATATCTCAATTGGGATTTAGCAGAACAAGCTGTGAAAGGTCACAGTGGAGTGAAGCACAAGAAGTTTAAAAGCTATGATGAAGCAAAAGCAGCCGCATCAATCTTTACAACTTCCGAACAAAAGGCACCATTGGAGCTGATTCAAGATAATAGTAGAATCAACCCCTACAAAACAGCCTTAGCCAAGGTCTCAAATTTGAAGATCATTGGAAAGTTGCCGGCAAAACAACAAGTCGAGTTCCATTTGGAAGAAGACAGTGATTTTGATATTAAGGTCACAAACACTTGGGAAGATTTTGCTTACCTTTACAGTATAGCAAGAAACGCAACTCCCAAACAATTCCAGGAAGAAAAGTTTTATACTACTGATAAAAATAATATCAGTTATATTAACATTTTTCCAGGTGCTGATCCAGAGCTACCATATGAGGCTTATCAATTTGGTCTCTTAAGTACAATTTATCCAGGGGATAAGTTAGAGGAAATTCAACATTTCCCAGAGAATTTTAGGACGGCGATTCTACAATTCAAAAAGAAGTGCTTGTCAAAGACACAGCAGATCTTCATCAAATTCCAGTCAACTACGGCGTTCTGGGAAGAACATGAAGAAATGGACAATTTCATCAGTCCATACAACTATGTCAATATTGGCGCAGTTAAAGAAAGGATTTATTCTCCCTCTAAAGAAATGCCTATTTCAGTGGAGAAAAGAGATCTAAAAATCCTTGCAGAGGAAAAGATGCTAAATATTATCGAGCGTCTATTCAACTTGCCCGAAGAGCCAAAGTTGCATATCAACATGTCTACATACACCATGTTGGTAACATCCTCCAGTCATAAGGGAATGACTCCACATCATCATGCCAATAGCTTATCAATATCAGTAACAATCTATCCTCTATATTCAGTCATCCCTTATTACCTCATTTCTCCTCTCTCTTTAAAAACTAAAGGAGAGTCGCTTGGGGAATTTGGTCTGGCCTATCGTAGAGCCTCATAATGTCGGTAATGTGCTACTAGCAACATCAGGAATCGAATCTTTACTTAAACTATTCTTATAGTTGATCCTGGCACAATCATCAGACGGAATGTAACTTCCTCTACCACATTATGACCATCAAGGTCCTTTACACTATCATTCTATCTCTTTAGTATGAGCATATATACTTACTCCCTTATACTTAAAGTGTCGGCCACCTCATTGGCCTTTCCTGAATATAATAATTTCTTGAAATCAATGTTTTCTGGATCTATTCCAACTCAGGGTGGAAGCATCCTCCCTTGAACTCGGCTAAACGAGAGAAAACATATTCCAGTCTTTTTCCAAAAGTCATTGCTTCCATCTTTCTGTGTGAACTTTATCACGGTTACTCCCAATCATACATAGGATATTTCTTATCTTAGTCCCTTTTTATTTTAGGATAATCTCAACCTTATTGGTTCAATCCATACTTTCTCATGGTTTCACATAGGCTTCATCTGGCCTTACTATTACTATGTTATACATTCCTTACCAAACTTCCCTTTTGAAGTTCAGAATATTACCTCTTCCCTTATAAGGTTTTCTTTAGGTCATCCTCATCATTCCTCCTGTATTTCCTGGGTACAGGGTACCTCAAAATCTCAATAATCAGTCATATAACAATTCTGTTTATGTACTTTTCGAGACTCCTTTCAATAAATCCTTAAAGGTTATTGCTATCTTGGTCAATCCAACTTACATCATCTGTATTTACAATGTTTTTATTAGGGTAATGATATCCTTTGTGCATCCCCCAGGGTTCGTCTTAATCTATGGACATTCGATCCTCAATTCTATTTTCAAGGAATACTTACCTCCTGTACTTGGCAATTCAATCATATATCCTTAAAAAGGGTCTCTTTCAATCATTCTCATCTTGATAGTCTATAGGTAGCCTAATGCTAACCTCTTCTTTCAAATGAATGTTAGTCTATATGACCTTCCAAAAGACAACACATGTCTATCTGTTCTTTCTTACAGAACTTGGTAATGGTTAGCAAGGATGTTCTGGAAGATATTGATCGTGTTCAACGTGAATCTCTTAATGCCTAATGCTCCTCTTGAGGACACTAAGTTTCAGATAACATTTATGCATCATACTGCACCATCTCTGACAATCCTCATAACCTTTACTGGTCACCATCCTCATTCCTAACACATCCATGGTATTTATAAAATCCATTATCATGTATCTCAATTCATTTTATATCAAAAGTCCTCGCGGTTGGCGCTTGATTAGAAGCAACCCCGCTATATCCTTTCATTGCTGGTCTAGTTAATTGCTAATCCTTTGTGACTTGGCCTCAACTTGCCATACTAAAACATGTGAGTTAGGGGTCGGCTAATAGCATTACTTTTCTAGCAATTGCTGGCATAGTGCCTTCTACTTTGATACCTTTTGATCTTTTCAAAACCTTACTCCATATAAATCTCAATCGACTTCTCGGTACCGTCTCCGGTCACCTTTCCTTTATTTTTATTCTTTCAGCTATTCTTATTAATTTCACGTGCCACAAAAGTTTACACTCTTGGCATAACAGCCTTTTCATTTAAGTCAATCCCAGAATTTCTCAATCCGGCTTGTTTCTTAATTACATTTCCCTTTTTCCGCCCAATCTCAACTTCATAATTTTGTCTCTATAATCAATCGTAATAATTGGGGTCTGTCCACCATCCCGTATAACGGCTACCTTACCCAATCCATAGGGTTCGCTCCAGTTTACACTCTCTTCAGTGACGTATTCCGATAATCAGATAGACAAGGTTTGCTAAAATTTGTCAAATTCCTTTCAAGGATTAGGGAAATTTCAGTCAATCTATCCACCCACTGGTGACACTAAGAAGATCCAGTTCGATACCTGAAGAATATTTCTAGGAACATTCAAGCGGGTGGAACCATAAATAGTTATAATAACGAAATGATTGACATAAAGTTGGGAGTTTAACCATTGGAAAGAAACCAAATGTATATACCTCCCCTAGAAGGGAAATCAAAGTCTCCAAACTGAAACATACCACATCTTTCCGGTACATAATCGTCCTAATAGTCGATACTACCGAATACTAGTCTTCCTAAAATCTAGTCTTAGAATGAACACTACCGTCAAGTTAGTCATTCCACGAAACTGGCACTACCAGGGCCTTCCGAATCTGATGAACCCTGCTGTCCGAATGCATCCGCAATTACCCTACCATGTTGCACAAGCACAGCACCTAAACCTGTACGAGGTGCATCCTAATAAATTCCAAAATTTTCCTTCCTTCATTAGGTAACACCAATTTTAGCTTTAGCTCCAGGGAGATCTTCCCCCATTTATCTTGTACATTCAAACTTTTAGTCTTACTAATAAGTCGGGTTATGGGACTGCACTCTTTGTAAAGTCCTGAGCAGATCTTTGGTAATACCTCGTGAATCTTATGAAATTCCTAACCCTTGCCGGTGTGGTTGGCCTTTCTCCATTTGAAACTGTCTTTAACTTGGTGGGGTCGACCAACACTACTTCTATTGATCATATGTCTTATTAAGTTGACTTCATTTTGCCAAAACTCTTACTTCAAGAACTTGGCCTACACCTGTTCTTTCAGGTTTCATCTAAAAGTATTCTCAATCACACCTTAACCACTGCTCGCCTTACCTAATCCATTTACGATTCAGTGTCGGAATAAACTTAAGGTAACTACCATAATCCATTCAAGGAAAAGAAAGAATTTAATATTCCTCTGAATCACATGCATATAATGTTTATGGTCCATCCTTCAACTGGATTGAACTAAACTTATACTTGGTCTCTGACAGTAGTCTTGTTACGAGTTTATCATTGACTTACTGGTCTTTTCCTCTTGTAGGTTCCGAGATCATTGTCTCGCTTACTACTTCCTTATGTAACTTTATCCATTCAGGCCATTGCTTTCCACTATCTTTACTTTCTAAGCTAATCCATTCATAAAATGGACATCTCACTGGATAAACCACCTCATCAATCTCAATTTGGTTTTATAAATTATATCCTACGAAATCTTCCTTCTCATGGCAAATTATTGTTGACAATATTCAAACTTAACCCATTTATCAAATGATATTACACTTCTTGCCTCTATCTCCATTGTTCCTGGGACTCTACTTCCCAACATATATCGATGTCTTTGATAATCATGCATCATTCTTACTTGCTGGTACTTCATCCGGTAGTCCAGCTATGAATCCAATATGCCTCTTTAATTCTCTTCATAATTCAGTTCTTTACGCCCACTTCTCTGAGCACTATATCTAGATTCTTACAGTCTCTCTGGCTGCAACCCTCATCTCCTCAAGGTAAACTTCTCTGTCTCTAACATGATTCTCCCCCTCTGCTGGAACCTCTTCCGGGTCCTCAGTAGGGTACTCTATCGAATCTACCATCCGATCGTCAGCATATAATCAGGCATCATCGTGCTCCTGCTCGTATGCCTCAAGGTCTATCGCCTTACTAGTCGGTACAAGAACGAGCTAAGTTACTATCATGATAATTAATAGTTCCCATAAGGGTTTTATATGTCAATACTACATTAAGTAGTCCGACTATGAACTTGGCAAGAGTTCTTATTATCTTAATGAATTTATTGTTTTAACGTCGCGTCATCTCTGGGATATATAACGCTCTCTCTGATACTATTTCTGTAACACCCCCAGATCCGGGTCAAGGATCTGGTCGTTACGGTCTCAATATCCATCTACAAATCCAACATAATTTAAATTACAACCTTGTGACCCAAAACAACAACATAAAACACACCCGTTATAGTCCCAGAGATGAAATCAGAGTAACCAACAATATTATTAATCACAAGTTTGAGTTCTTACAACCCCAAGAATTAAAATTGTACAATTACATACTCTTTGCCATCCATTAATAGATACCATAATATAAATACATTTGAGGCTCAATTGCTAACAACTAGCCTACCAGTAGTTACATCCTCAACAATGGTAGCCAAGACCTTAGCGGTAAACCTCTGACAGTTGACACCTGCTTACGCTGAGTGCGCCTTGCGCGGCCATCTGATCTAGCTGTTGTTGTGATATAGATAAATAAAGCAAGGGTGAGCAATAGCCCACCTAAAAGAATATAACTGAACAGTAATAATATATAACAATTCAAAATATATTTGATACCATATGCCATGCATTAACGAACGTAGTACCAATATAAGTTATGAGATGAAGTTACAAGGTAACTCAAATTATAATGGTTCCAAAGAAATATCTGTCATGTCAAAGATAAGCCAGATATTATCAAATTTTCATAATAGAGGAACTTGCGGAAGAATATTGCAATTCCAGTTCAAACACTTTTCAAACCTGCCAACAATGATAATGTTGCAGAAAAATTTCCCAATTTGGAAGATGAACTAATACGGGAGCTTGCCGCGCCAGGAGCCATAACATTTACGATGATCAGTCGCATGTCATGCTCCCCATCATTTGTTCTCTACATGTAGAAGGAAGCA
This sequence comes from Kitagawia praeruptora, assembly GCA_037693485.1. Classification (NCBI taxonomy): domain Eukaryota; kingdom Viridiplantae; phylum Streptophyta; class Magnoliopsida; order Apiales; family Apiaceae; genus Kitagawia; species Kitagawia praeruptora. Next base: position 235,970 of record CM075353.1, read on the forward strand.
CCGACGGATCGCCCACCCTCTGGAACCCCCCGGCCAACGGTTGGGCCATTAATTGCTGGACCGGCGCCACTCGGCCACTTACGCGTCTCCTAGTTCGAATAACATCCATAACTCTGAAACATAAAGTTCGTCCCCCTTTCCCCAAGTATAGTACTTGTTGATAAGACTCCACAAAGTAGTCGTATCTAATTGGAAAGGAAAATTTCACCAATATTTCCCAAGCTGATGCTTGTTAATGGATAGACACTTGTTCCATCAATCTTACCCCTCGAGCGTTGAGGAGGTAACCAAAAAGATTCATATCGATGTTTGAAAGAATCAAGATGTGAGTGACAAGATAGTTTAGCAAGAATATGACCGGGCAGTCAAATAAATAACAGCTCCTAAGTGAGGTCCCCTTATATGTTTTTGGAGGTTTGAGCGAGTATTTAAATCTTCTTATAAGACAGATTTAAATGAAAATAGAGTTTTGGGAACCTCCCCTAGATAAAATAGTCATAAAAGACTTCGAAATATTTTACATAATATCTGAAGGTGAAGGATAACCTTTGAATAATATAAATCATTACAAAAAGAATTCAAAAGAATTTAATTAAATATTCCAAGAATATTTATTAAGTCAATAATAATTACGGAATATTATTAAATCATAATATTGCTCGTAAGTAATCCTCGAATGAATATATAGAATTATTTATTAAATAAATCTCTTCTTAAATGAATATTTAAAATAATATTCATTGAATAAATAAACTTAAATAAATATTTAAAATAATATTTACTGAATAAATCAAACCTTAAATGAATATTTGAAAATAATATTCATTTAACATATAACATTCCAAATGAATATCCAAATAATATTCATTAAACAAATAATATTCTAAATGAATATCCAAAATAATATTCATTTAACAAATAATATTCTAAATGAATATCCAAAATAATATTCATTTAGTAATCAAAACTTTAAAGTAATATTCGAAGTAATATTCCTTGAGTAAATAGAACTTCCAATGAATATTTTAAAATAATATTCATTAAGTAAATCAAACCTTAAATGAATATTCGAAAGTAATATTCATTAAATAAATAAAGATCAAATGAATATTCCAAATAATAATAAGTAAGCCAAATGAATATTTGGGAATGATATTCGTCAACCAAATAACTCTAATGAATATTCAAAATAATATTCATTAACTAAATAACTCCAATGAATGATCAAAATAATATTCATTAAATAAATGACATTCTAAATGAATATTAAAATAATATTCATTAAATATTCTTTCACTAAGGTAATACTCAAATAACGTTCCTCGAAAGATTCGTAATCGAATAAAAATCCTCGAAATAATAAATTTGTCGCTGGGATCCCTCCGGGTTTCCACGACTATTTATATATTACAAAATATCGACTCCCGGTCTATATTTGAAGTATGAATATCATACGCCCTTCGCTAAGGGTCTTAACCAAACAATCCGGCTTATAACTGATATTTCATATATAGTCTATAAGCCGATATCAATTCAGGGAACAAGTAATTCAATATTAACTTGAAAGTAAGCATGCATGCTATGGCATATGTATAAAACAATCATCATATATATTATCACAACAACAGTTCCAAGTATTGGAAACTTGCCTGGTAATCCTGTAGGGGTAGTGTGCCTCGTGTCAATCCAGTGATCTATAAATAGTCACAATAACCGAGGTCAATCACTGAACATTTCGAAGGTTAAGTATAACTTAACTTAAGTCATGTAAGCTTAGTCCAAAACACACCTCGAACCTATCCTTAATGTCGGATCTTTCGTATATCTTACTTAATCATTTATAACCTCGTTCTTTGCACCAATATGTTGTCTCGATAATTCTTAACAAGTTTCATGTTTTAGTCGACGCGAGATTCCTCTTTTAATCTAGCCAAAATGGGTGGTCAAAGTAGTACCTCTAGAGTTGACTTTTCTGAGAATCACTATTCCGAGACTCGCACTTCAACAATTTTAATAAATCACTGAAAACGTATTTAATTACGAAACCACTTCTAAAATCATCTTTGGTATTTGTAATATTTATCATAAAATTTCCAATTCGAAGCCACGGGTCTAGATAGGTGAAATGTATTTTCGAAGTTCAGTCAACCACGGATTCTTAGAGATAAGTATTGGTTGGCAAGGGCATAGATCGCCCGAGGCACGAATTTAAGATGATTTTAGGGGATTCATGGAAACAGTTATGTACTTCCCGAACTATAGGAAATTTCAATATGATGTTGAAGGATGGAAAGCTAACCATTGGTATTATGACCGTGATGTGTTGAGATTGTACTCGTACTATTAAGATTCTGAAAAAGGAAATAAAACAAGATCACTATGAAAGATTATTAGTCGAAGTTGCGGGTATTTAAAACCCTCTCGAGCTTAATAGAGTTTGAGGTAATAGTATGAAGGGGTTGGTGGGCAGACCCCGATTGTTTCAATGGATTATAGAAGTAAAATGGTGAAGATGAGATTGGTCAATAAAGATGAGATATGTTTTAAGAACCAAGACGAACTAAGAAAGTCTGAGAAAGGCTAGTACGAAGGTTGTTATGTCAAAAAGGGATAAGTTTAAGTAGCACACGGAATTGTCATGAGAAAAGGAATATGTGGTATAAAGACAGTTATAATGGCGACTGGATTTAAGTATGTATTGTCTAGCGATGTTCTGGGGTACCACCCGTTTGAAGCATGAAATTCATCGTTGTTAGGGACGGCACTAGTATCGAAGTCTTCTTATAGAAGAGAACGCTTGTGGAGATGCTTGCACCGAGTCAAATAGAACTCCTTACGATTGTAAACATCGATGGTTGAATCTTTAGCGTCTACTACGAGTCAACGATGACGTCAGCTACCGAGCACCTTAGGGTATGCATGGAAAAAAAGATTGTTAGAATCGAATGATTATCCGTCAGAGGAGCCTATATAAAAAGGCATCTGTAGAGACCTTTGCAGTACCCTCCCCATTTGGGAATCATTTTCATTACCTCCCCAATCTGAATTATTTGACATCTCCCCATTTGTAAATTATGTTTATTACCTCCTCAATCTGTAAACTATTTGACACCTCCTCGTGCGTAACTTATTTTGATTACCTCCCTAATCTATGACCTATCTTGATATCTCTCCAAGAGAAAATTTTAATAAAGAATATATTCCCTCTTCGAAGTTATTCTTTAATACTTGTGTTAAGCCATATTTAATTTCATTTATGCCAGAAGCTGTCATTATCCCTACCTTCAGATTTCTGAAGCCCTGTCGAATGATGTTATTTCAAACTTCCACTTTCCTTCAATAGTGGATGATTCTATGGTGGTATAGCACCACTTGCTTGTTGAATACCAGTATCTTTCTGGTTATCCTTTTCTTTGGAAATCGCACCTTTGGAATCCGTTCAATTCTAATCCAAGGCGTCCCTTTGAGAATTAATTATCAAAATACGATAATTATTAACTTGACTTTGAATTGCTTTCATACTTCTCAACTTCCACTGAGACGAACAACCCTATACATATAGGGGCCACAAGGACTATCTGTCTGTGTGATAGAAGTCTGATGGGACACCGTCACTTGTGAGTTGTGAAATACAAGATAGTGTTAGTGCCCTAGAGACAATGTAGTTGTACTTCTAGGAAAGACTATTTTGTTACTTAATGATCATGTTCTACTGATTATTCTACATTAATTTATTATGTCTTAATTTACTGCGATATAAATATAAGAGTAATAACTGTCCTTGGAATATAGAACATGTATTCTATATCTTTAAGTATGTGACTTAAAAATGAGATTATATGAATAGTGTTTATATTCCTAAATATCCCTAATCGAGCATTATTAATATGGGACAATTATAATGCATAAAGATTAGTATGTTTGTTGACGGATGACCACATCTCATAATTGGTCATAGGTATAGTGATACTAAAGTCAAGAACATAGGTGCATGTAATTTTATACATGGCACTGGATTAACCCATGGTGAGATTCTACATGTTGATAATGTCATTAGAAAGACTCACAGTGATAATGGTGTAATGATCCTTAGACTTGAGATCATTATATTTCTATACAAGGATTAATATACTTTGACTACATTAAAAGTTACCTTTGACCGGGTGATGATAAAAGTGTACATCGGGTATATTATGAGTCGTATGAGAAATATGAATGATGGATAAAAGATTTAACCCTCTTATTATTAGGAGAGATATTATTGGCCTCTTGATTGAGTGAGACTATGAAAATGCATGGCCATGCTCAAATATTGATTTGTTTTAATAGTCTACTCATTGAAGAGGATGACTATTAACATGCCTCAAGTTTAATCTATAATATTTGGTTAAAGGGATTATATTACACGGAAACATTAATCATGAAAGGTTTAATTGGATCACCAATTATTATTATTACTTGGGTAGCGATGATGTATTACTAGATGCCGCTCATTGTTTATAATTTTATTATTGGATGTTAAAATTATTGCCAATGTAATAATAACCTAAAGGGTCACACAATAAGAACGTTTAAAAGGAGTTTTAATTTAAATTATGAATTTAAATTAAATCATTAAATTCAAAATTGGTTTTTAATTAATTAAGCTGGTCTTAATTAATTATTAAAGAGAATTCGAATTTAATAATAAAACCAAATCAGAATGGGTTTGGAGAAGCCCAATTTGATTTAGGGTTTTAGCCCAATCTCTCTTCCCTATAAATTCAATATGATGTATTGTTTATGAACACACTTTTGTAATTCATTAAAATGTGTGGGAGGCTAGAGAGAAAGAGGGAGGTTCTTCGGCTAGTATCGGCTCCGGTTGTAACACCCCCAGATCCAGGGTCAGGGATCTGGTCGTTACGGTCTCAATATCCAACCATAAAACCAACATAATTAAAATTACAACCTTGTGACCCAAAACAACAACATAAAACACACCCGTTATAGTCCCAGAGATGAAATCAGAGTAACCAACAATATTATTAATCACAAGTTTGAGTTCTTACAACCCAAAGAATTACAATTGTACAATTACATACTCTTTGCCATCCATTAATAGATACCATAATATAAATACATTTGAGGCTCAATTGCCAACAACTAGCCTACCAGTAGTTGCATCCTCAACAATGGTAGCCAAGACCTTAGCGGTAAACCTCTGACGGTTGACACCTGCTTACGCTGTGTGCGCCTTGCGCGGCCATCTGATCTAGCTGTTGTTGTAATATAAATAAATAAAGCAAGGGTGAGCAATAGCCCACCGAAAATATAATTGAACGACAATAATATATGACAGTCCAAAATATTTTTTTGAAACCATATGCCATGCATTAACGATGCAGTACCAATATAAGGTATGAGATGAAGTTACAAGGTAACTCAAAAATATATTTGTTTTGAATAAATATCTGCTATGCAAAAGATAAGCAAGATATTCTCAATTATCATAAAAGAGGAACTTGCAGGAAAAATATTGCAATTCCGGTTTCAACACTTTTTCACATTGCCAACACCAACAGTGTTGTAGAAATTTCTCACTTTTAGAAGATGAACTAATACGGGAGCATTGCCGCGCCAGATGCCCTGACGTTTACGATGATCAGTCGTATGTCATGCATCTCATCAGTCGTTCTCTACATGTAGAAGGTAGCTCCGACGGAATTACTTATCTACCGCCCTCTGGAACTCCTCAGCCAACGGTGGGGCTATTGCTGGACCGGCGCCACTCGGCCACTTACGCGTCTCCTAGTTCGAATATCATCCATGACTCTGAAACGTAAAGTTCGTTCCCCTTTTTCCCCAAGTGTAACACTTGTTGATAGGACTCCACAAAGTAGTCGTATCTAATTGGAAAGGAAAATTCACCAATATTTCCCAAGCTGATGCTTGTTAATGGATATAAACTTGTTACATCAATCATACCCCTCGAGCGTTGAGGAGGTAACCAAAAGACTCATATCGATGCTTGAAAGAATCAAGATGTGAGTGACAAGATAGTTTTAGCAAGTATAGGACCGGGCAGTCCAATAAATAACATCTCCAAGTGAGGTCCCCTTATATAATTTTTGGAAGTTGAGCGAGTATTTAAATCTTCTTATAAGATAGATTTAAACGAAAATAAAGTGTTGGGAACCTCCCCTTGATAAAATAGTCATAAAAGACTTCGAAATATTTCACATAATATCTGAAAGTGAAGGATAACCTTTGAATAATATAAATCATTACAAAAAGAATTCAAAAGAATTTTATTAAATATTCCAAGAATATTTATTAAGTCAAGAATAATTACGGAATATTATTAAATCATAATATTGCTCGTAAGTAATCCTCGAATGAATATATAGAATTATTTATTAAATAAATCTCTTCTTAAATGAATATTTAAAATAATATTCATTGAATAAATAAACATAAATAAATATTTAAAATAATATTTACTGAATAAATCAAACCTTAAATGAATATTTGAAAATAATATTCATTTAATCAATAACATTCCAAATGAATATCCAAATAATATTCATTACACAAATAATAATCTAAATGAATATCCAAAATAATATTCATTTAGTAGTCAAAACTTTAAAGGAATATTCGAAGTAATATTCCTTGAGTAAATAGAACTTCCAATGAATATTTTAAAATAATATTCATTAAGTAAATCAAACCTTAAATGAATATTCGAAAGTAATATTCATTAAATAAATAAGGATCAAATGAATATTCAAGATGATATTCGATAAATAGATAAACTCAAATAAATATTTAAAATAATGATTATTAAGTAAATAAAACCTTAAATGAATATCCAAATAATATTCATTTAATAAATACTATTCTAAATGAATATCTAATTAATATTCATTTAGTAATCAATACTCTCAAGGAATATTTGAAATAATGTTCCTTAAGTAATTAGAATTTCAAAGAAATATCTTAAGGTAATATTCATTGAATAGATAAAACCTTAAATGAATATTTGAAAATAATATTCATTTAATAAACAATATTCTAAATGAATCTTGAAATAATATTCATGAAATAATCAAACTCTAAATGAATATTCGAAATAATATTCATTTACTATTTCTCGACTGAGATAATGCTCAAATAACATTTCTCGAAAGATTTCTAAGTAAATAATACTTTATGGAAATATAATTAATGTTTAATAATAACATTCCTCAAAAGGAATACTAATCTGTCGTTGGAATCCCTCCGGGTTTCCAAGACTACATCTATATCTCAAAATACCGACTCCCGGTCTACATTTAAAGAATGAATATCACCTGCCCTTCACTAAGGGTCTTAACCAAAAATCCGGCTTATACTGATATATCGTATCTAGTCTATAAGCCAATATCAATTCAGGGAACAAGTATTGCAATATAACTTGAAAGTAGACATGCATGCTATGGCATATGTATACAACAATCATCATATATATATTATCACAACAACAGTTCCAAGTATTGGAAACTTGCCTGGAAATCGAGTACGAGTAGGGGTAGTAGTAGCGTGTCCCGGGTCAGCCTGATGATCTATAATTAGCCAAGGCATTCGGGATTAATCACTTAACACCTTTCAAAAGGTTAAGTATAAACTTAACTTAGATAGAAACACGTTTTCAAGTCGTTTCGTTATACCCCTCTAATTCACTCTTATTATTGCCTTTATTACCCGACACTTGTTCGTTACTAAAGCATGACCTTATACTTACATATGGTAAGTATTTAAATCGTATAAGTTTTAAAGTTGAAAGATTAGACCTCGATATTTATCGATCGTTTTCTAAGTGGTTTACCGAAGTTATAACCAAGTATACCTTTTAGGGGTACTTTCGTACTTAACCTAGATTCGAACATTTTTATAAAATCGGAAAACGATCCATTTGACATGCGGTCTTCTCCCACACCTTCCTTTTTATCTCTATTATTTAATTATCAAGATTCGCCACTGATTTCGCAATATTAAAGGGATCCAATTTCGGTTACGAACTTTTGATTACGGTTCTGAACCACTTTTACGAATTTAATCATAACTCCTAAACCGTAAGTCCGTTTCAGGCGATCTTTATATCAAAACGAAGCTCATAACATAATCTAGCTAATCATGGCAAAAGTCGAAGCTAATCAGTGAGTTATAGCTTCTGTCAAATTCGTGTCCTTAATGTTAACGAAATTTCGGCATTACGACGGCTATAAATCGAATATTTCTAAATTCCAAACCTTCCAATAATCAAGGTATCCATCCCAAACAACATATACATGATATATCACCATGAACTGAGGCCAAGCAATGCCTTTCCGTTCATCTAAACTATTTTTAACATTTATCAAATCTAAATCACAATCAAGCTTATAATCATGCTAATAACACATCTCATACTAAAACCCACCAAGATCATGCAAAATCTCAAAGTAAAGCCTAGGGTTTCAAGTTGCTATACCTTCCTTGGAGTATGATCTAGCCTCACTATGCTTGGTATGATCCTTAGAAGTGCTTAAGCTTGCTAAATCAACCATGAAAAACAAGAAAAAACAAGATTAGTTCATGAAAACACTATTCACCCTCCTCTTAAATCATTTTTTTGAAAATGGAAAAAGAAGAGATTGAAGCTAGGATTTTGAGGAGATCATTTATATGAAATGTAAGTCTCACCATAAAAGTTTCAAGATCAACAAATGGTTGGAAGTTGGATTTTGGATTTGGAATTATTGAAATAGCCGAAGGTTTGTTCTTGGAGGGGGAGAGAGTATTTTGCTTGGTTGATTTTTGCAATAATGCATAAAGTGGTGTTTACTTGGATAATATCTTCTTAAAGTGGTGTTAGTGGAGTGTGATGCATTGTTGGATGAGGATTTACCATGACAAGTGTTGAAGATAGGATGGTTAAGGCTTAACCAAGTGGTTTGTTTTCTAAGTACTTAGTTGATTCACTAAGTATTGGTTACTTAAGTAACTATATGGTTTCTAGATATTTATCACTTGCACACATGCATGCATCTTGCCTCCTCTGCTTGATTCCTTGTCCGTTTATTGCTCAATTCGTTGATCGTTCGAGGGAATAACTCATTCGTTTCTAGTTAGGGTTTTACCGAAAACCTTCTTAATATTTATAATACTATTCCTCATCTTTCGTAATACTTCTTGAATTTAAATTCCTTAATTCCCTTTTATAAATCCTTAAGTCTTGCAGTGTCCAGGGAAATCTCGGAGAAAATGAAAGTGCTCTTTTTCTGAATCCGACAGCTTTTACATACACTTATATTCTTCCTGGATCACTAATACGAACTCAGAAATCCGTTCCGAATACCGGGTATAACATTATTATAATAATATTCCAAATTCCACCAAAATCACTATTCATCACTTATTTTTATTTAATTCCTATAATTAGGAAAATGAACCTGGTTCACTCTCGGGTGCTTCTTAACCTTTTTACGGAACCGCTGGACTTATAATAGATATTGATTTGGATGACATAAGAATAATCTTACTTGAAGTAATATACTTATATTCTTAGGAGATAGATCATTCTTATCTATGCCGTCAACCAAAAGTATTCTGCATGACATATAAATAATTGAATTCAAATCCATTCCATTCATTTAATAGATCTTCGTTACATCGCAGTCATAACCACTATTCATTCCCACATTACTACATACTAAAAAGTTTTAATTCTACCGAAAATTCGGGTTCTTACAGTCTCCCCTCCTTAAAAGGATTCCGTCCCGGAATCAGGTAGAAGACAAATGGGTACTCGTTGGTTATTTCGCTTTCCAATTCTCTGGTCGATCCTTACACATTCTAGTCTTTCTAAAGCACATCATACTGGTGTTACAACACACCCTTTATCCGTTCTACTAATTCTTTGATACTTTCGCATAACACATCATCCGGTATACGCTCTTGTCCGTTCTTATACTATTAATCTTATTGGTACGTGCAGTGACTTCGGTATCACTAACGTGCTACGAATTTGGAGATAATCTTACTCGTACTACGTTCTTGATCGCTTTTAATCTTCGCAATCTCGATCAATATATAGAATTAGAGGAATTTGTTGAGAGATCACTATGATCAATGAACATTTGTTATATTGCATAGTTAGTGCAAAAAGGGGGCCAGCCTTTAGTACTTGACAAGCAATTAAACAATTAATGGCATTCCACTTAGACTCCTATCACACAGACAGAGAGTCACGTAGTATTACCTCCCCTCCTTAAAGGGTTGTTCTTCTCAATCTAGAAGAAGATAAATAAGGGAGAAGAAAAGAACGAATTTCAAAGAATCATATATGAAAGTTTTCATGATTGTCAAAATATCATACTTAGAATTTACCTCTGAACTATAGAGGTTTATTAGAGAAGAGAAATAATCTTATTTGTATCAAATTCCACTTTTTCGTAATCTCACATATCACATGTCCCTGCTATTCTGTCCATCATTCTATGGACCTATACTCTTGCTTGATATTAGCACCACTTACTTTTTTTTTTTTTTTTTTTTTTTTTTTGGAAAATCCTTCAACCTCTCAGGTTAAATCTTGGATTTCCCGCTTGACATTATTATTACTCACATTTCACGCCCCGACACTGGCTCTTTCATACTTATAATTCTAACACTATCAGGTTGTCCATCCGAGTGCTCGTTAGGAAGAACCCATTCATCAATCCATTCGTAACATTTCTTGTTTCACATTCCATAATTATTTCCCATTCTTTTCTTTATCAATCACATCTACCTTATCATCTAGTTCTAATTCACTTCTGTTATTGTACTCCACCGTCACCTTATTAGGGGAACGCGTGTTACCTTTATTCAATATATGTGGCACGTTTGTGGTCAAACTTTCCTTTGTTCAACCATCTAGATTTCACTTTCTCATTCCATGAGTCTCTTTTATTACTCAATCAAACTATTCCATCTTTCCTCGGATTTTCCAAACTTAAAAGGAGTCAATTTGTATGTCATTCATGCTCCTAATTCCAACTTTCCGTTTTGGCCAATACCCTTACCTTGCCAATTCCATACTCTTCTCGCTTCATTACTGGAGCTTCTCATGAGTCTGCCTAGCTGACTCTCTTATTAATTCCCAGTTCTATTTCCATCTCTATCAGTCTCTTGTCTTTATTTCTACTATAATCATTTTATGAACCATCATAACCTAATTCTTCCTTTCAAATATCCCGTTGTTCCCGAAATTACACCATCCGAAATAAACCTGGATGATTTCTCTAACTTAGATTCAATTCGACATTTCCACAGTTATTACCACCTAATTTCTCAGAAGGATCACCATCGCTTATCGTTTACGCAGTGCGTTAATAACTAAGCATCATAATTATCAATTCAAGATCCTCTAGGAAAACAAAATAATCACTATTTCCTATCCATAAGGAACGCTTCCTGAACTTGACGTAGATATTACGTGAAGCAGATAAAATTGTAGGAAAGCTTCCAGCATCGCGACTGGAACAGGCTGGTGAGATTATTAATCACATATCTTCGGTAGAAGACTAAAAGCTTAGCGGTTTGCTTAATCGCTTGCCAACCTCATAATTCTCTATCTTGTTTGCACAGAAATACACCAACACAAACTTGCTTGTCATTCATCATCGTGCCATTTGGCTTATCAGTATTTGTACCCTCTCTATTTCTGGTAATTTACTACCAATTCATTGTTACTTAACCTCCCATCTCTCTTTCCACAGAAAAGACGAGTCTCTTGGGGAATTTGGTCTGGTCTGTCGTAGAGCCTCCTAATGTCGGTAATGTGTTACTGGCAACATCAGGAATCGATTCTTTACTTAAACTATTCTTATAGTTGATCCTTGCAAAATCATTAGATGGAATGTAACTTCCCCTACCACATCATGACCATCAAGGTCCTTACATTATCATTCTATTTCTTTGGTCTGAGCATTTATGCTTACTCCCCTATACTTAAAGTGTCGGCCACCTCGTTGGCCTTTCCTGATTATAATAATTTCTTGAGATCAATTTTTCTAGATCTATTCAAACTCAGGGTGGAAGCATTCTCCCTTAAATTCTGCTGAATGAGAGAAAGCATCTATCAGTATTTTCCAAAAGTCATTGCTTCCACCTTTCTAGTGCGATCTTGACTACAGGTACTCCAAATCATACCTAGGATATTTCCTTACTTAACTCCCTTCTTGTTTTTAGGATAATCTTAACCTTATTGGTTCAATCCATACTTTTACATGGTTTCACACATGCTTCCTCTGGCCTTATGGTTACTATGTCATACATTCCTTACCAAACTTCCCTTTTGAAGTTCAGAATATTACCTCTTCCCTTGTAAGGTTTCTTAGGCCATCCTCATTATTCCTCCTGTATCTCCTGGTTACAGGGTATATCAAACATCATTAATCAATTCGATAACAATTCTGTCTATGTACTTTTAGAGACTCCTTTCCATAAATCCTTACAGGTTATTTTATACCTTGGTCGATTCCACTTATATCGTCTGATTTCACAATATCTATATTAGGGGTAATGCTATCCTTTGTGCATCCCCCAGGGTTCGTATTAATCTATGGACATTCTATCCTCAATTCCATTTTCAAGGAATACTTACATCATGTACTTGGCAATCATATATCCATAATAAGGGTCTCTTTTCAATCTTGATAATCTATAGGTAGCTTAATGTTACCTCTCCTTTCAAACGAATGTCAGTCTATATGACTTTCCCAAAAGACAACGTATGTCTATCTGTCTTTCTTACAGAACTTGGTAATGGTAGCAAGGATGTTCTGGAAGATATTGGTCATGTTCAACGTGAATCTCTTAATGCCTAATGCTCCTCCTGAGGACACCAAGTTTCAGATAACATTTATGCATCATACTACACCATCTCTGACAATCCTCATAACCTTTACTGGTCACCATCCTCATTCCTAACACATCCATGGTATTTATAAAATCCATTATCATGTATCTCAATTCATTCTTCATCAAAAGTTCTTGCGGTTGGCACTTTGTTAGAAGCACCCCGCTTTGTCCTTACATTGCTGGATTAGTCACTTGACAATCCTTAGTGACTTGGCCCCAACTGGCCACACTAAAATATGTGAATTTAGGGGTCGGCTAATAGCATTACTTTTCTAGCAATTGCTGGCATAGTGCCTTCTACTTTGATACCTTTTGATCTTTTCAAAATTTTACTCCATATAAGTCTCACTTGACTTCTCGGTACCGCCTCCGGTCACCTTTCCTTTTATTTTTATCATTTCAACTTCTCTTATCAGTTTCACGCACCACAAAAGCTTAACACTTCTGGCATAACAACCTTTTCATTTAAGTCAATCCCAGAATTTCTCAGTCCGGCTTGTTTCTTAATTACATTCAACTTCATAACTTTATCCCTACATTCAACTGTAATAATCGGGGTATGTCTACCCACTTGTATAGCGGCTACTTTACCCAATCCCCAGGGTTCGCTCCAGTTTCCACTCTCTTCAATGACGTCTTTTGATAATCAGAAAGACAAGGTTTGCCAAAATTCGCTGAATTCCTTTCCAGAATTTGGGAAAATTTCAGTTAATCTATTCACCCACTAGTAACCTGCCACATCTTCCCGATACATATTCGTCCTATTAGTCGATACTACCAAATACCAGTCTTCTTAACAACTAGTCTCAGAAGGAACACTACCGTCGGGGTTAGTCGTTCCTCAACCTTGGCACTACCAAGGCCATCTGAATCCGATGAACTGCGCTGTCTAAATGTATTCGAAATTACGCTGTCGTGCTGCATAAGCGCAGACCTATACCTGTATGAGTTGCATCATAATATCTCCCAAAGTTTCCTTCTTCCATTAGGCAACGCCAACCCTGGTCATCACCAACTTTACCTTTAGCTCCCGGAAGATCTTCTCACGTTTATCTTGTCCATTCAAACTTTTATTCTTATAATAAGTCGGGTTACGGGACTACACTTTCTGTAAAGTCCTGAGCAAATCCTTGGTAATACCTTGTGAATTTTATGAAATTTCTCACCTTTGCCAGTGTGGTTGGCCAATCTCTATTTGAAACTGTCTTTAACTTGGTAGGGCCGACCAAGACTACTCTTATTGATCATGTGTCCTATTGCTGGACTTCATTTTGCCAAAACTCTTATTTCGAGAACATGTCCTACACCTGTTCTTTCAGGTTGCATCTAAAAGCATTCTCAATTACATCTCAACCATTGATCGCCTTGCCTAATCCATTTATGATTCAGTGTCAGCATAAACTTAAGGTAACTACCATAATCCATTCAAGGAAAAGAAAGAATTTAATATTCTTCTGAATCACATGCATCTAATGTTTCTGGTTCATCATTTCACTGAATTGCACTGAACTTATAATTGGTTCCTGATGATAGCCTTATTACTAATTTATCACAGACTCACTGGTCTTCTCCTCTTGTAGGTTCTGAGATCATTGTCTCGCTTACTATTTCCTTATATACTTTATCCGTTTAGGCCATCACTTCCCAATGTCTTTTCTTTCTAAGTTGATCCATTTATAAGATGGGCATTTCCCTGAATAAAATCACCTTAACAATCTCAATTTGGTTTCATAATTTAAAACCTATGAAATCTGTCTTCTCACGGCGAATTATCATTAATAAGATTCACACCAATTCATTTATCTGAAGATATGGCACTTGCCACCTATGTCTTAACTGTTCCTAGGGACTCTGCTCCCCGTCCTATATCAATGTCTTTGATAATCATGCATCATTCTAATTCCTTTCTCATTAATCTGAAAGTCTCCAAGGATTCTTATCTATCCTTACATAAGATCTTGAGTAATTCCTCAAATCCATCTAACTTGCTGGCACTTTATCCGGCAGTCCAGCTATAGATCCAATATACCTCTTTAATTCTCTTCATAATACATCAGTTCTTTACGCTCACATCTCTGAGCACTATATCTAGATTCTTACAGTTTCTCTGGCTGCAGCCCTCATCTCCTCAAGGTAAACTTCCCTGTCTCTAACAGGATTCTCCCTCTCTGCTGGAACCTCTTCCGGGTCCTCAGTAGGGTACTCTATCGAATCCACCATCCGATCGTCAGCATATAATCAGGCATCATCGTGCTGCTGCTCGTATGCCTCAAGGTCTGTCGCCTTACTAGTCGGTACAAGAACGAGCTAAGTTACTACCATGATACTTAATAGTTCCCATAAGGGTTTTATATATCAATACTACCTTAAGTAGTCCGACTATGAACTTGGCAAGAGTTCTTATTATCTTAATGAATTTATGGTTTTAACGTCGCATCATCTCTGGGATATATAACGCTCTCTCTGATACCATTTCTGTAACACCCCCAGATCCAGGGTCAGGGATCTGGTCGTTACGGTCTCAATATCCAACCATAAAACCAACATAATTAAAATTACAACCTTGTGACCCAAAACAACAACATAAAACACACCCGTTATAGTCCCAGAGATGAAATCAGAGTAACCAACAATATTATTAATCACAAGTTTGAGTTCTTACAACCCAAAGAATTACAATTGTACAATTACATACTCTTTGCCATCCATTAATAGATACCATAATATAAATACATTTGAGGCTCAATTGCCAACAACTAGCCTACCAGTAGTTGCATCCTCAACAATGGTAGCCAAGACCTTAGCGGTAAACCTCTGACGGTTGACACCTGCTTACGCTGTGTGCGCCTTGCGCGGCCATCTGATCTAGCTGTTGTTGTAATATAAATAAATAAAGCAAGGGTGAGCAATAGCCCACCGAAAATATAATTGAACGACAATAATATATGACAGTCCAAAATATTTTTTTGAAACCATATGCCATGCATTAACGATGCAGTACCAATATAAGGTATGAGATGAAGTTACAAGGTAACTCAAAAATATATTTGTTTTGAATAAATATCTGCTATGCAAAAGATAAGCAAGATATTCTCAATTATCATAAAAGAGGAACTTGCAGGAAAAATATTGCAATTCCGGTTTCAACACTTTTTCACATTGCCAACACCAACAGTGTTGTAGAAATTTCTCACTTTTAGAAGATGAACTAATACGGGAGCATTGCCGCGCCAGATGCCCTGACGTTTACGATGATCAGTCGTATGTCATGCATCTCATCAGTCGTTCTCTACATGTAGAAGGTAGCTCCGACGGAATTACTTATCTACCGCCCTCTGGAACTCCTCAGCCAACGGTGGGGCTATTGCTGGACCGGCGCCACTCGGCCACTTACGCGTCTCCTAGTTCGAATATCATCCATGACTCTGAAACGTAAAGTTCGTTCCCCTTTTTCCCCAAGTGTAACACTTGTTGATAGGACTCCACAAAGTAGTCGTATCTAATTGGAAAGGAAAATTCACCAATATTTCCCAAGCTGATGCTTGTTAATGGATATAAACTTGTTACATCAATCATACCCCTCGAGCATTGAGGAGGTAACCAAAAGACTCATATCGATGCTTGAAAGAATCAAGATGTGAGTGACAAGATAGTTTTAGCAAGTATAGGACCGGGCAGTCCAATAAATAACATCTCCAAGTGAGGTCCCCTTATATAATTTTTGGAAGTTGAGCGAGTATTTAAATCTTCTTATAAGATAGATTTAAACGAAAATAAAGTGTTGGGAACCTCCCCTTGATAAAATAGTCATAAAAGACTTCGAAATATTTCACATAATATCTGAAGGTGAAGGATAACCTTTGAATAATATAAATCATTACAAAAAGAATTCAAAAGAATTTTATTAAATATTCCAAGAATATTTATTAAGTCAAGAATAATTACGGAATATTATTAAATCATAATATTGCTCGTAAGTAATCCTCGAATGAATATATAGAATTATTTATTAAATAAATCTCTTCTTAAATGAATATTTAAAATAATATTCATTGAATAAATAAACTTAAATAAATATTTAAAATAATATTTACTGAATAAATCAAACCTTAAATGAATATTTGAAAATAATATTCATTTAATCAATAACATTCCAAATGAATATCCAAATAATATTCATTACACAAATAATAATCTAAATGAATATCCAAAATAATATTCATTTAGTAGTCAAAACTTTAAAGGAATATTCGAAGTAATATTCCTTGAGTAAATAGAACTTCCAATGAATATTTTAAAATAATATTCATTAAGTAAATCAAACCTTAAATGAATATTCGAAAGTAATATTCATTAAATAAATAAGGATCAAATGAATATTCAAGATGATATTCGATAAATAGATAAACTCAAATAAATATTTAAAATAATGATTATTAAGTAAATAAAACCTTAAATGAATATCCAAATAATATTCATTTAATAAATACTATTCTAAATGAATATCTAATTAATATTCATTTAGTAATCAATACTCTCAAGGAATATTTGAAATAATGTTCCTTAAGTAATTAGAATTTCAAAGAAATATCTTAAGGTAATATTCATTGAATAGATAAAACCTTAAATGAATATTTGAAAATAATATTCATTTAATAAACAATATTCTAAATGAATCTTGAAATAATATTCATGAAATAATCAAACTCTAAATGAATATTCGAAATAATATTCATTTACTATTTCTCGACTGAGATAATGCTCAAATAACATTTCTCGAAAGATTTCTAAGTAAATAATACTTTATGGAAATATAATTAATGTTTAATAATAACATTCCTCAAAAGGAATACTAATCTGTCGTTGGAATCCCTCCGGGTTTCCAAGACTACATCTATATCTCAAAATACCGACTCCCGGTCTACATTTAAAGAATGAATATCACCTGCCCTTCACTAAGGGTCTTAACCAAAAATCCGGCTTATACTGATATATCGTATCTAGTCTATAAGCCAATATCAATTCAGGGAACAAGTATTGCAATATAACTTGAAAGTAGACATGCATGCTATGGCATATGTATACAACAATCATCATATATATATTATCACAACAACAGTTCCAAGTATTGGAAACTTGCCTGGAAATCGAGTACGAGTAGGGGTAGTAGTAGCGTGTCCCGGGTCAGCCTGATGATCTATAATTAGCCAAGGCATTCGGGATTAATCACTTAACACCTTTCAAAAGGTTAAGTATAAACTTAACTTAGATAGAAACACGTTTTCAAGTCGTTTCGTTATACCCCTCTAATTCACTCTTATTATTGCCTTTATTACCCGACACTTGTTCGTTACTAAAGCATGACCTTATACTTACATATGGTAAGTATTTAAATCGTATAAGTTTTAAAGTCGAAAGATTAGACCTCGATATTTATCGATCGTTTTCTAAGTGGTTTACCGAAGTTATAACCAAGTATACCTTTTAGGGGTACTTTCGTACTTAACCTAGATTCGAACATTTTTATAAAATCGGAAAACGATCCATTTGACATGCGGTCTTCTCCCACACCTTCCTTTTTATCTCTATTATTTAATTATCAAGATTCGCCACTGATTTCGCAATATTAAAGGGATCCAATTTCGGTTACGAACTTTTGATTACGGTTCTGAACCACTTTTACGAATTTAATCATAACTCCTAAACCGTAAGTCCGTTTCAGGCGATCTATATATCAAAACGAAGCTCATAACATAATCTAGCTAATCATGGCAAAAGTCGAAGCTAATCAGTGAGTTATAGCTTCTGTCAAATTCGTGTCCTTAATGTTAACGAAATTTCGGCATTACGACGGCTATAAATCGAATATTTCTAAATTCCAAACCTTCCAATAATCAAGGTATCCATCCCAAACAACATATACATGATATATCACCATGAACTGAGGCCAAGCAATGCCTTTCCGTTCATCTAAACTATTTTTAACATTTATCAAATCTAAATCACAATCAAGCTTATAATCATGCTAATAACACATCTCATACTAAAACCCACCAAGATCATGCAAAATCTCAAAGTAAAGCCTAGGGTTTCAAGTTGCTATACCTTCCTTGGAGTATGATCTAGCCTCACTATGCTTGGTATGATCCTTAGAAGTGCTTAAGCTTGCTAAATCAACCATGAAAAACAAGAAAAAACAAGATTAGTTCATGAAAACACTATTCACCCTCCTCTTAAATCATTTTTTTGAAAATGGAAAAAGAAGAGATTGAAGCTAGGATTTTGAGGAGATCATTTATATGAAATGTAAGTCTCACCATAAAAGTTTCAAGATCAACAAATGGTTGGAAGTTGGATTTTGGATTTGGAATTATTGAAATAGCCGAAGGTTTGTTCTTGGAGGGGGAGAGAGTATTTTGCTTGGTTGATTTTTGCAATAATGCATAAAGTGGTGTTTACTTGGATAATATCTTCTTAAAGTGGTGTTAGTGGAGTGTGATGCATTGTTGGATGAGGATTTACCATGACAAGTGTTGAAGATAGGATGGTTAAGGCTTAACCAAGTGGTTTGTTTTCTAAGTACTTAGTTGATTCACTAAGTATTGGTTACTTAAGTAACTATATGGTTTCTAGATATTTATCACTTGCACACATGCATGCATCTTGCCTCCTCTGCTTGATTCCTTGTCCGTTTATTGCTCAATTCGTTGATCGTTCGAGGGAATAACTCATTCGTTTCTAGTTAGGGTTTTACCGAAAACCTTCTTAATATTTATAATACTATTCCTCATCTTTCGTAATACTTCTTGAATTTAAATTCCTTAATTCCCTTTTATAAATCCTTAAGTCTTGCAGTGTCCAGGGAAATCTCGGAGAAAATGAAAGTGCTCTTTTTCTGAATCCGACAGCTTTTACATACACTTATATTCTTCCTGGATCACTAATACGAACTCAGAAATCCGTTCCGAATACCGGGTATAACATTATTATAATAATATTCCAAATTCCACCAAAATCACTATTCATCACTTATTTTTATTTAATTCCTATAATTAGGAAAATGAACCTGGTTCACTCTCGGGTGCTTCTTAACCTTTTTACGGAACCGCTGGACTTATAATAGATATTGATTTGGATGACATAAGAATAATCTTACTTGAAGTAATATACTTATATTCTTAGGAGATAGATCATTCTTATCTATGCCGTCAACCAAAAGTATTCTGCATGACATATAAATAATTGAATTCAAATCCATTCCATTCATTTAATAGATCTTCGTTACATCGCAGTCATAACCACTATTCATTCCCACATTACTACATACTAAAAAGTTTTAATTCTACCGAAAATTCGGGTTCTTACACCGGTGATCGTTGGACGATCAAGCGTTCGTGTGGACTACTTTGGCAACATAGATCTCGAAGAGGGTTGCGTGGTGATTATAACGCCCTTGAAAATTTCGAATTTAGAATTATTTATTTAATATAAATTATGAATTTTATTATGTGAGTATTGCTGTAAAGGTGAAACGTATGTGAAAATTTTTCTTATGTTCTTATATGATGATTTGGATAAGTGGTGAAGGTCGGTATATTTTCATTTGTATTTTTGAGGATTTAAGTATATTTAAATCATGTATTTTTGATCCTCTGTAAATTTTATAAAATTATCGGAGGGCTTAAAAATCATGAAATCTTTTGTAAAATTATCTTTATATATTTATTGAGTTTTTAAAATTGTTGGGTGGATTAATTTGGGTGGTTGAGTATTTTAAAATGATTTTAAGAGTTTTATTGTATATAAAGGATCAAAACTTTGAAAATTCATATTTAATTCATTTTTTACCCGAAAAATATTTCGAAAATATGTGCGTGCTCGTAATTTTATATTCTTGATTTTAAAGCTAAAAATTTTAATTTTCTGAAAATTTTAGTTAAATTCGATTTATGAATTTACGTAGTAGTTTTAAAAGCGGATAAGAGGTATGTTGAGTGGGCCGGAGTAACATAGTAGTTATAAGTGTATTGGGCCAAGCCCAATAACACTCATAAACACAAAAACACATGAAGTTTCCAGAACAGGGGGGAGAGAAGAAAACGCAGAAGAAAAGAATAAGAGAGAAATTGGGGAAGAAAGAAGTAGAATTGGGGGAAAAAAATTGATTTGATGGAAATTAAGAAATCAATTGGGGGGAGTATATATATATATACGTATGTAAATGTTGTGCAGTGGGTGTGTATGTATTTCGCGTGTAGTGTGTGGGATGAAGGAGGAGCAGCGGCGGCTGAAGACGGTCGGAGAACGCATGGCGGCGGCGCTGGCCGGCGAGGTGGTGGCGCGTCGTGGCTGTGCGCGTGTCGTGGCTGTGCGCGCGGAAGAGACCAGCGGGACTATTGTGGTGTTAGCAGTGGAGTAGAGTTGGTGGTGGTGATGTTGAGAGAGAGAGAGATGGCAGGAGAGAGAAGGGAGAGAGATGGTGATGTCGTGGTGGGTCGGACCAAACGGAAATGGTATAATTTCGTAAATTTTAATTATTTAATTATTGTGTTAAATTTAGTTGCCTAATTGCGAGTATTGTTTAATTATTGTAATTATAATTAGTTTTAAATGGTGAGATTAATTTGTTAATTTTTGTGAATTAATTCGGAAATTATAATTGTTGTGAATGATTGTGAGTCCAATAATATGTTCGGACTTAGTGGTCATTAATTTCAAATTGTTAGTCGTATAATTTGTGGGTTAGTAATTGTGAAATGTTAATTGTTAAAGTGTAATGGTTGGTATTAGTTGTGGTCTCGTTAATATTCGAGTTTAATAGTCGGAGTGGATGTTAGATTTAAAGATTTTTATGATTTATTTTAAATGAATAAAATGATTAAGTGGTTATATGAAATTGCTATACTTAATTGATTAAATGATAATCGAGTTAGTCAACAATCGAGTTTGACCGTAGTATTTGATAAATGTCTTATATCCGAGAATTAGATTTAATCGAGTCGATAATTAAAGGTTTATGTGACTTACTTGTTATATACGGTCATCAATAAATGTTTATGTACTAAATGTTATAGGTCGAGCCATAGTAAAGCTGGGTGTCGAGGTTGTCAGAGTAATGCATAATTGTTTAAACTGTATAATTGTGTAAGTGTTAAGTAGTAGTTTCTGAAAGGTACCACTGGCTCTAGTTTCTGAAAGGTGCCACTGGCTCTAGAGGCTGTGTGATTGTTTTGATTTAGTTTTTAAATGTCATGTATCGACGATTAATTGTTAGATTCATTCTATTATGTGTTTAACTGCGAGGAGTTGAAATGAGATCTCGAGTCTTAAATGTCAATATTTAAGTACTTGTGTAATTCTCTTCAACTAGTTCCTCGAGCTTACGAATATCCATGATTAACTATCACGAGTATAATTAATATACTTAAGTGATGTGATCATTGATATAGCGTAAGTAATAGTTAGTGCTAGGGGTTGTTCCCTAGGGCTTACGAATATCAATGATTGATTGTCACGTGTATCATTAAAATGCGTGAGAAATACGATCATTGGTGTAGCGTAAGTAGTAGTGTAATGTAAATCATTATGTGCTAGGTGCCGCATGTCTGGGCGGGTACTTTTCTTACTTGTTTATTTTTATGTTACTGCAAGTTGAGGCAGCTTTATTTTTGCTAAAGCAAGGTTTAATTGTACTTGAGGGGCTGTGCCCATAGTCCGATAAACGAATACTTCATGCCGAAATTTTCTAAAAATCCCCTGTAAATTATTTAAAAGTCTATTTAAATTATTTGATTTCAATGCTTAAAAGTATGTTATGATTTCTAAGGGTCCAGGTAAAGAGGTAATAGTTGATGTGAAGATTTGAGACGTGGTATTGTTTTGAGGTGTGTGCCAGTAGATAGTACTTAAGTATTAAGTGGCCATCTCTGTTAAGTGTTTATTTGAATTAGTTGGTTATACTAAGACTATTTTATGAATGTTAATGGATGTGTCTATGTGTAATATATATGTAAGCGTTATAGGACGCGCATGGGTAGATTAGAGCAAACAATAAGGTTTTGCTTGGTTTGATACTGAAATAGCATTTGACCTTGTAAAGGTACTGTAAGAACCCAGATTTTTGGGTAGAATTAAAACTTTTATTATGCATTGATGTAAGAGTGAACAGTGGTTACAACTACATTGTAATACTGGCTTTAAAGAATGAATAATGACAGGATATATATATTCCAAGGTTATATGGCCTGAAGGATGCTATTGGGTGATAACTTAGATTAGAATAATCTATCTCCTAGAAAGTTAAGATAAGATTCCCTAGAGAGAAATAGATACCCTCATGTCATCCAAATCAATATCTATTATAAGCTCAGCGGTTCCGTAAAAAGGTTAAGGAACACTCGAATGTGAACCAGGTTCATTTTCCTAATTATAGGAATTAAATAAAAATAAGTGATGAATAGTGATTTTGGTGGAATTTGGAATATTATTATAATAATGTTATACCCGGTATTCGGAACGGATTTCTGAGTTCGTATTAGCGATCTACGAAGCAAATAAGTGTATGTAAACGTGATCGGATTTCAGAAAATCCAAAATATATTTTTAGGAAAATCTGATCGAGCAGTAAAGAGCATATTAATGCGGACAAGATAAGAGAATTATTATGTCAAGGAATTAAGGATTTTATTTAATTATGATTTGAGAAATTAGAATGAAAATCCTCGAGTTAGAATGATAAGCGTTTTAGAAATCGCTAGAACTTTATAACGAGATTAAGCGATAAAGCGAACACGAAATGAATTACGGATTAAATATATAATGAGATGAGAAACACCACATGATCATCTAGGGTTTACTAATATTAGATTGGTGGAAAAGCAATGAGAAAAGAAAAGAAAAATCAAGAATGAGGTGTATGTTCAAGGATGTGACAACAAGGCTCTTGGTCATCTTATTTCCTACAAACCACAAGTGATTAACACATGGATTAGAGAGTGACATAGCTGCTATACAACACCAAATATCATACAAACACTTTCCAACAACTAGTCAAACAAGAAAGAAAGAGAGAAAAGCAAGAACAACCAAGAAAACACCAAACTGCCCAGCAGAAACCAAAGCCAAAGAAAAATTCATATCTCCATTTATATCCATGATAAAATCACCAAATTTTAACCATATCTTCTCCACTCCATGGACAACACTCGTTAAAAATTTCATGACAATCCAATGAGTATAGCCTAGTCAAATCTGCTCCCCAAGTTGATGAAACCAAACTGCCTGTTCTTGACAGTTTCTATCCAGCGGAAAAAGAGGGCTCAAAACCCTATCTAGGAAGCTTCAAATCTGATGAGCTAGGACTCAAATCAAAGCTTATAAAGAGGCCAAGATGTGGTAAAACTTTGAGAGCCAAACTCTTATTTTTCGATTTGTTATGATTTTTACAAAAGTGATGATGAATAGTAACCCTTAGAATCTAACTTTGATTTCTTGCTTTGTTTGGATGATCTAAGCTTTGTTAGGGCTATACAAGGACTATACCAAGCCTGGTAAAACTAGTTCACACTCCAAGGAAGGTATAAACTTCAAGAATCCAAGTTTTAATTTGAGTTTTAATGGAGTTTTAGATGAGATTTGATGATGATGTTAGTATAAGCATGTTTACATGATCATGTAGTTGTTCTTAGTAGTTATTTAGTCATGATTCAAGTCCTTGATGATCTTGAGGTTAAGACCAGTGGTGCTAGGACTTGTGGATATGAGAATCATGTTTATGAGTTGTGTTGATGCCCGGTGTGGCTTGGTTGTGTTGTTACGATTAGTAGAACGTTCGATTTATAGCCGTCGTAATGCCCGGTTTTCGTTTAATCTTGAAATCCGAATTTGACAGTAGATAAAACTCACTGCATAGCTTCGACTTATGCCATGATTAGCTAGATCATGTTACAAGCTTCGTTTTGATATAAAGATCGCATGAAATGGAATTACGGTTTAGGAGTTATGATTAAATTCGTAAAAGTGGTTCGAAATCGTAAACGAAAGTTCGTAATTGAAATTGATTCCCTTAAACGTCGTTTAATCAGTGGCGAATCTTATTAATTAAATATTAGAGGTAAAAAGGAAGGTGTGGGAGAAAACCACATGTCAAATGGATAGTTTTCCGATTTTATAAAAATGTTTGAATCGAGGTTAAACGCGTACGAACCCCTTAAAGGTATGACTTTGGTTATAACTTAGAAAACGGGCGATAACACTCGAGGTATAATCTTGATTCGTAAATGACCAACCTTAGAACTTATACGACTTAAGTATATACCAAGTATAAGCATGATGACATGTCTTGATAACGAACGAATGTCGGATCGTATCGGTGATAAAAAGAGTTACACTAAAAGAGACGTAACGAGATAACTCGAAAACATGTTTCGATTTAAGTGGAGTTTATACTTAGCCTTTTAATAAGCGTTAAGTGGTTAATCTTAAATATTCTGATTGTTTATAGATTGTCGAGCTGACCCGGGACACATTACCCCTACCCGCACTCGATTCTCAGGCAAGTTTCCAATACTTGGAACTGTTGTTGTGATAATATATATGATGATTGTTTTATACATATGCCATAGAATGCATGCCTACTTTCAAGTTAATATTGAATTACTTGTTCCCTGAATTGATATCGGCTTATAGACTATATATGAAATATAAGTTATAAGCCGGATTGTTTGGTTAAGACCCTTAGCGAAGGGCGTATGATATTCGTACTTCAAATATAGACCGGGAGTCGATATTTTGTAATATATAAATAGTCGTGGAAACCCGGAGGGATCCCAGCGACAAATTTATTACTTCGAGGATTTTTATTCGATTACGAATCTTTCGAGGAACGTTATTTGAGTATTACCTCAGGGAAGGAATATTTAATGAATATTATTTTAATATTCATTTAGAATGTCATTTATTTAACGAATATTATTTTGATCATTCATTGGAGTTATTTAGTTAATGAATATTATTTTGAATATTCATTAGAGTTATTTGGTTGACAAATATCATTCCCAAATATTCATTTGGCTTACTTATTATTATTTGGAATATTCATTTGATCTTTATTTATTTAATGAATATTACTATCGAATATTCATTTAAGGTTTGATTTACTTAATGAATATTATTTTAAAATATTCATTGGAAGTTCTATTTACTCAAGGAATATTACTTCGAATATTCCTTTAAAGTTTTGATTACTAAATGAATATTATTCGGATATTCATTTAGAATATTATTTGTTAAATGAATATTATTTTGGGATATTCATTTAGAATATTATTTGTTAAATGAATATTATTTTGGGATATTTATTTAGAATATTATTTGTTTAATGAATATTAATTGGATATTCATTTGGAATGTTAATTGTTAAATGAATATTATTTTCAAATATTCATTTAAGGTTTGATTTATTCAGTAAATATTATTTTAAATATTTATTTAAGTTTATTTATCTAATGAATATTATTTTAAATATTCATTTAAGAAGAGATTTATTTAATAAATAATTCTATATATTCATTCGAGGATTACTTACGAGCAATATTATGATTTAATAATATTCCGTAATTATTATTGACTTAATAAATATTCTTGGAATATTTAATAAAATTCTTTTGAATTCTTTTTGTAATGATTTATATTATTCAAAGGTTATCCTTCACCTTCAGATATTATGTAAAATATTTCGGAGTCTTTTATGACTATTTTATCAAGGGGAGGTTCCCAAAACTTTATTTTCATTTAAATCTATCTTATAAGAAGATTTAAATACTCGCTCAACTTCCAAAAATTATATAAGGGGACCTCACTTGGAGATGTTATTTATTAGACTGCCCGGTCCTATACTTGCTAAAACTATCTTGTCACTCACATCTTGATTCCTTCAAGCATTGATATGAGTCTTTTGGTTACCTCCTCAACACTCGAGGGGTATGATTGATGTAACAAGTTTACATCCATTAACAAGCATCAGCTTGGGAAATATTGGTGAATTTTCCTTTCCAATTAGATACGACTACTTTGTGGAGTCCTATCAACAAGTGTTACACTTGGGGAAAAGGGGAACGAACTTTACGTTTCAGAGTCATGGATGATATTCGAACTAGGAGACGCGTAAGTGGCCGAGTGGCGCCGGTCCAGCAATAGCCCAACCGTTGGCTGAGGAGTTCCAGAGGGCGGTAGATAAGTAAATCCGTCGGAGCTACCTTCTACATGTAGAGAACGACTGATGAGATGCATGACATACGACTGATCATCGTAAACGTCAGGGCATCTGGCGCGGCAATGCTCCCGTATTAGTTCATCTTCTAAAAGTGAGAAATTTCTGCAACACTGTTGGTGTTGGCAAGGTGAAAAAGTGTTGAAACCGGAATTGCAATATTTTTCCTGCAAGTTCCTCTTTTATGATAATTGAGAATATCTTGCTTATCTTTTGCATAGCAAATATTATTCAAAACAAATATATTTTTGAGTTACCTTGTAACTTCATCTCATACCTTATATTGGTACTACATCGTTAATGCATGGCATATGGTTTCAAAGATATTTTGGACTGTTATATATTATCACTGTTCAATTATATTTCTGGTGGGCTATTGCTCACCCTTGCTTTATTTATTTATATCACAACAATAGCTAGATCAGATGGCCGCGCAAGGCGCACACAGCGTAGGCAGGTGTCAACCGTCAGAGGTTTACCGCTAAGGTCTTGGCTACCTTTGTTAAGGATGCAACTACTGGTAGGCTAGTTGTTAGCAATTGAGCCTCAAATGTATTTATATTATGGTATCTATTAATGGATGGCAAAGAGTATGTAATTGTACAATTGTAATTCTTTGGGTTGTAAGAACTCAAACTTGTGATTAATAATATTGTTGGTTACTCTGATTTCATCTCTGGGACTATAACAGGTGTGTTTTATGTTGTTGTTTTGGGTCACAAGGTTGTAATTTAAATTATGTTGGTTTTGTGGTTGGATATTGAGACCGTAACGACCAGATCCCTGACCCTGGATCTGGGGGTGTTACAGAAATGGTATCAGAGAGAGCGTTATATATCCCAGAGATGATGCGACGTTAAAACAATAAATTCATTAAGATAATAAGAACTCTTGCCAAGTTCATAGTCGGACTACTTAATGTAGTATTGACATATAAAACCCTTATGGGAATTACTAAGTATCATGATAGTAACTTAAGCTCGTTCTCGTACCGACTAGTAAGGCAACAAGCCTTGGAGATTACGAGCAGTAACATAATGATGCATGTTTTGATGCTGAAGATCGGATGGTGGATTCGATAAAGTACCCTACTGAGGACCCGGAAGAGGTTCCAGCAGAGGAGTAGAATATTGATAAGTATACGGAGTTTACACTTAAGGAATGAGGGCTACAGCCAGAGAGACTGTAAGAATCTAGATATAGTGCTCAGAGATGTGAGCGTAAAGAACTGATGTATTATGAAGAGAATTAAAGAGGTATATTGGATCTATAGCTGGACTGCCGGATAACGTGCCAGCAAGTTAGATGGATTTGAGGAATTACTCAAGATCTTATGTAAGGATAGATAAGAATCCTTGGAGACTTTCAGATTAATGAGAAAGGAATTAGAATGATGCATGATTATCAAAGACACAGATAGAGGACGGGGAGCAGAGTCCCTAGGAATAGTTAAGACATAGGTGGCAAGTGCCATATCTTCAGATAAATGAATTAGTGTGAATGTGATTAAGGATAATTCGCCATGAGAAGGCAGATTTCATAAGTGATAATTTGTAAAGTCAAACTTAGATTGATGAGGTGGTTGGGTTCAAGGAAATGTCCATTTTATGAATGGATCAACTTAGAAAATAAAGACATTGAAAGGTGATGGCATGATTGAATAAAGTATAAGGAAATAGTAAGCAAGATAATAATCTCAGAACCTACAAGACTAAAAGACCAGTGAGTCTATGATAAACTAGTAATGAGGCTATCGTCAAGAAACCAAGTATAAGTTCAGTTCAATTCAGTGAAATGATGAACCAGAAACATTAGATGCATGTGATTCAGAGGAATATTAAATTCTTTCTTTTCCTTGAATGGATTATGGTAGTTACCTTAAGTTTATTCCGACACTGGATCGTAAATGGATTAGGTAAGGCGAGCAGTGATTAAGGTGTGATTGAGAATACTTTTAGATGAAACCTGAAAGAACGGGTGTAGGCCAAGTTCTCGAAGTAAGAGTTTTGGCAAAATGAAGTCAACTTAATAGGACACATGATCAATAAGAGTAGTGTTGGTCGGCCTTACCAAGTTAAAGACAGTTTCAAATGAAGATTGGCCAACCACACTGGCAAAGGTGAGAAATTTCATAAAATTCACAAGGAATTACCAAAGATTTGCTCAGGACTTTACAGAAAGTGTAGTCCCGTAACCCGACTTATTATAAGAATAAAAGTTTGAATGGACAAGATAAACGTGAGAAGATCTTCCTGGAGCTAAAGGTAAAGTTGGTGATGACCAGGGTTGGCGTTGCCTAATGGAAGAAGGAAACTTTGGGAGATATTATGATGCAACTCATACAGGTATAGGTCTGCGCTTATGCAGCACGACAGCGTAATTTTGAATACATTTAGACAGCGCAGTTCATCGGATTCGGATGGCCTTGGTAGTGCCAATGTTGAGGAACGACTAACCCCGACGGTAGTGTTCCTTCTGAGACTAGTTGTTAAGAAGACTGGTATTTGGTAGTATCGACTAATAGGACGAATATGTATCGGGAAGATGTGGCATGTTACTAGTGGGTGAATAGATTAACTGAAATTTTCCCAAATTCTGGAAAGGAATTCAACGAATTTTGGCAAACCTTGTCTTTCTGATTATCGAAAGACGTCATTGAAGAGAGTGGAAACTGGAGCGAACCCTATGGATTGGGTAAAGTAGCCGCTATACAGGTGGGTAGACATACCCCGATTATTACAGTTGAATATAGGGATAAAATTATGAAGTTGAATGTAATTAAGAAACAAGCCGGACGGAGAAATTCTGGGATTGACTTAAATGAAAAGGTTGTTATGCCAGAAATGTTAAGCTTTTGTGGTACGTGGAATTGATAAGATTAATTGAAAGAATAAAAGTGAAGGAAAGGTGACCGGAGACGGTACCGAGAAGTCGAGTGAAACTTATATGGAGTAAAGCTTTGGAAAGATCAAAATGTATCAAAGTAGAAGGCAATATGCCAGCAATTGCTAGAGAAGTAATGCTATTAGCCAACCCCTAAGCTCACATATTAGCATGGCCAGATGGGGGCCAAGTCACTAAGGATTATCAAGTGACTGAACCAGCAACGTAAGGACAAAGCGGGGTGCTTCTAATCAAGTGCCAACCGCGAGGGCTTTTGATATAAATTGAATGGAGATACAGGATGATGGATTTAATATATACCATGGACGTATTAGGATTGAGGGTAGTGACCACTGAAAAGTTACGAAGATTGCCAAAGTCAGTGCAGTATGATGCATAAATGTTATCTGAAGCTTAGTGTCCTCAAAAAGAGCATTAGGCGCTAAGAGATTCACGTTGAACACGACCAATATCCTCCAGGACATCCTTTCTACCATTACCAAGTTCTGTAAGAAAGAGCAGATAGACATGTGCTGTCTTTTGGAAGGTCATATAGACTAACATTCGTTTGAAAGAAGAGGTTAGCATTAGTCTACCTATAGACTATCAAGATGAGAATGATTAAAAGAGACCCTTATTAAGGGTATATGATTGAATTTCCAAGTACAGGATATAAGTATTCCTTGAAACTAGAATTGAGCATAAAATGTCCATATATTAAGACGAACCCTAGGGGATGCACAAAGGATAGCATCACCCCTAACAATAGGCACTGTGAAATCAGACGATATAAGTTGAATCGACAAAGGTATCAATAACCTATAAGAATTTGTGGAAAGGAGTCTCGAAAAGTACATAGACAGAATCGTTATAGAATTGACTAATGATGTTTGGTATACCCTCTAACCAGGAGATGCAGGAGGAATGATGAGGATGGCCTAAGAAACTTTATAAGGGAAGTGCTAATATTCAAACGGGAAGTTTGGTAAGGAATTTATGACATAATAACAATAAGGCCAGATGAAGCATGTGTGAAACCATGTAAAAGTATGGATTGAACCAATAAGGTTGAGATTATCCTAAAAACAAGAAGGGAGTTAAGTAAGGAAATATCCTAGGTATGATTTGGAGTACCTGTAGTCAAGATCGCACTAGAAAGGTGGAAGCAATGACTTTTTGAAAAGACTGATAGATGCTTTCTCTCATTCAGCAAAATTTAAGGGAGAATGCTTCCACCCTGAGTTGGAATAGATCCAGAAAACATTGATCTCAAGAAATTATTATAATCAGGAAAGGCCAACGAGGTGGCCGACACTTTAAGTATAGGGGAGTAAGTATAAATGCTCAGACCAAAGAAATAGAATGATAATGTAAGGACCTTGATGGTCATAATAGGAAGTACATTCCGTCTAATGATTTTGCCAGGATCAACTATAAGAATAGTTTAAGTAAAGATTCGATTCCTGATGTTGCCAGTAGCACATTACCGACATTAGGAGGCTCTACGACAGACCAGACCAAATTCCCCTAGAGACTCGCCTTTTCTTTGGAAAGAGAGAGGGGAGGTTAAGTAACAATGAATTGGTAGTAAATGACCAGAAACAGAGATGGTACAAATACTGATAAGCCAAATGGCACGATGATGAATGACAAGCAAGTTTATGTTGGTGTATTTCTGTGCAAACAAGATAGAGAATTATGAGATTGGCAAGCGATTAAGCAAACCGCTAAGCTTTTAGTCTTCTACCGGAGATATATGATTAATAATCTCACCAGCCTGTTCCAGCTGCGATGCTGGAAGCTTTCCTGCAATTTTATCTGCTTCATGTGATATCTACGTCAAGTTCAGGAAGCATTCCCTATGGATAGGGAATATTGATTATTTTGTTTTCCTAGAGGATCTTGAATTGACAATTATGAAACCCGCATGTTTAGTGATTCAAACACGACGTAAATGATAAGCAATGATGACCCTTCTGAGAAACTAAGTGTGTACGACTGTGGAAATGTCGAATTGAATCTAAGTTAGAGAAATCATCCAGGTCAGTTTCGGGTGGTTTAATTTTGGAGACGACGGGATATTTGTAATAAATAATCCGGATATGATGGTTCATAGAATGATTATAGTAGAAATGAAGACAAGTGACTGATAGAGATGAAAATCAATAAGAGAGTCAGATAGGACTCATGAGAAGCTCCAGTAATAAAGCAAGAAAAGTATGGAATTGACAGTGCAAGGGTATTGACCAAAACAGAAAGTTGGAATTAAGAACATAAATGACATACAAATTGACTCCTTTTAAGTTTGGAAAATTCGAGGAAATACGGAAAAGATTGATTGAGTAATAAAGAAACTCATGGAATGAAAAAGTGAAATCTAGATGGTTGAACAAAGGAAAATTTGGCCCCAAACGTGTAACACGTATTGAATAAAGGTGACGAGTGCCTCAACCCTGAGATGACGGTGGAGATAAACAACAAAAGTAAATAAGAATTAGATAATAAGAAGGATGTGATTGATAAAGAAAAGATTGGGAAATAACTAAGGAAGCGATGCAAGGAATATTATGAATGGATTGATGAATGGGTTTTCCTAATGAGCTATCGGAATGACAACCTAATGGTGTTAGAATTATGAATATGAAATGGCTAGTGTTGTGGCATGAAATGCCAGTATTAATAATGTCAAGCGGGAAATCCAAGATTTAACCTGAGAGGTTGAAGGATTTTCCAAAAAGTAAGTGGTGCTAATATCAAGCAAGAGTATAGGTCCATAAAATGATGGACAGAATAGCAGGGACATGTGATATGTGAGATTACGAAAAAGTGGAATTTGAGACGAATATGATTATTTCTCTTCTCTAATAAACCTCTATAGTTCAGAGGTAAATTCTAAGTATGATATTTTGACAATCATGAAAACTTTCATATATGATTCTTTGAAATTCGTTCTTTTCTTCTCCCTTATTCATCTTCTTCTAAATTGAGAAGAACAACCCTTTAAGGAGGGGAGGTAATGCCACGTGACTCTCTGTCTGTGTGATAGGAGTCTAAGTGGAATGCCATTAATTGTTTAATTGCTTGTCAAGTACTAAAGGCTGGCCCCCTTCTGTACTAGCTATGCAATATAACAAATGTTCATTGATCACAGTGATCTCTCGATCAATTTTTTTCCACCTAAATATATATACATCGAGATTGCGAAGATTAAAGCGATTAGGAATTGCAAAATTACGAGTGAGGTTATCTCCGGACTTCGTAGCGCGTTAGTGATACCGAAGTCACTGCACGTACCAGTAAAGTTAATAGTATAAGAACGGACAAGAGCGTACACCGGATGATGTGTTATGCGAAAGTATCAAAGAACTGGTAGAACGGATAAAGGGTGTGTTGTAACACCAGTATGATGTGCTTTAGAAAGATTGGAATGTGTAAGGATCGACCAGAGAATTGGAAAGCGAAATGACCAACAAGTACCCCATTTGTCTTCTACCTGATTCCGGGACGGAATCCTTTTAAGGAGGGGAGACTGTAAGAACCCAGATTTTTGGGTAGAATTAAAACTTTTATTATGCATTGATGTAAGAGTGAACAGTGGTTACAACTACATTGTAATACTGGCTTTAAAGAATGAATAATGACAGGATATATATATTCCAAGGTTATATGGCCTGAAGGATGCTATTGGGTGATAACTTAGATTAGAATAATCTATCTCCTAGAAAGTTAAGATAAGATTCCCTAGAGAGAAATAGATACCCTCATGTCATCCAAATCAATATCTATTATAAGCTCGGCGGTTCCGTAAAAAGGTTAAGGAACACTCGAATGTGAACCAGGTTCATTTTCCTAATTATAGGAATTAAATAAAAATAAGTGATGAATAGTGATTTTGGTGGAATTTGGAATATTATTATAATAATGTTATACCCGGTATTCGGAACGGATTTCTGAGTTCGTATTAGCGATCTACGAAGCAAATAAGTGTATGTAAACGTGATCGGATTTCAGAAAATCCAAAATTTATTTTTAGGAAAATCTGATCGAGCAGTAAAGAGCATATTAATGCGGACAAGATAAGAGAATTATTATGTCAAGGAATTAAGGATTTTATTTAATTATGATTTGAGAAATTAGAATGAAAATCCTCGAGTTAGAATGATAAGCGTTTTAGAAATCGCTAGAACTTTATAACGAGATTAAGCGATAAAGCGAACACGAAATGAATTACGGATTAAATATATAATGAGATGAGAAACACCACATGATCATCTAGGGTTTACTAATATTAGATTGGTGGAAAAGAAATGAGAAAAGAAAAGAAAAAGCAAGAATGAGGTGTATGTTCAAGGATGTGACAACAAGGCTCTTGGTCATCTTATTTCCTACAAACCACAAGTGATTAACACATGGATTAGAGAGTGACATAGCTGCTATACAACACCAAATATCATACAAACACTTTCCAACAACTAGTCAAACAAGAAAGAAAGAGAGAAAAGCAAGAACAACCAAGAAAACACCAAACTGCCCAGCAGAAACCAAAGCCAAAGAAAAATTCATATCTCCATTTATATCCATGATAAAATCACCAAATTTTAACCATATCTTCTCCACTCCATGGACAACACTCGTTCAAAATTTCATGACAATCCAATGAGTATAGCCTAGTCAAATCTGCTCCCCAAGTTGATGAAACCAAACTGCCTGTTCTTGACAGTTTCTATCCAGCGGAAAAAGAGGGCTCAAAACCCTATCTAGGAAGTTTCAAATCTGATGAGCTAGGACTCAAATCAAAGCTTATAAAGAGGCCAAGATGTGGTAAAACTTTGAGAGCCAAACTCTTATTTTTCGATTTGTTATGATTTTTACAAAAGTGATGATGAATAGTAACCCTTAGAATCTAACTTTGATTTCTTGCTTTGTTTGGATGATCTAAGCTTTGTTAGGGCTATACAAGGACTATACCAAGCCTGGTAAAACTAGTTCACACTCCAAGGAAGGTATAAACTTCAAGAATCCAAGTTTTAATTTGAGTTTTAATGGAGTTTTAGATGAGATTTGATGATGATGTTAGTATAAGCATGTTTACATGATCATGTAGTTGTTCTTAGTAGTTATTTAGTCATGATTCAAGTCCTTGATGATCTTGAGGTTAAGACCAGTGGTGCTAGGACTTGTGGATATGAGAATCATGTTTATGAGTTGTGTTGATGCCCGGTGTGGCTTGGTTGTGTTGTTACGATTAGTAGAACGTTCGATTTATAGCCGTCGTAATGCCCGGTTTTCGTTTAATCTTGAAATCCGAATTTGACAGTAGATAAAACTCACTGCATAGCTTCGACTTATGCCATGATTAGCTATATTATGTTACAAGCTTCGTTTTGATATAAAGATCGCATGAAATGGAATTACGGTTTAGGAGTTATGATTAAATTCGTAAAAGTGGTTCGAAATCGTAAACGAAAGTTCGTAATTGAAATTGATTCCCTTAAACGTCGTTTAATCAGTGGCGAATCTTATTAATTAAATATTAGAGGTAAAAAGGAAGGTGTGGGAGAAAACCACATGTCGAATGGATAGTTTTCCGATTTTATAAAAATGTTTGAATCGAGGTTAAACGCGTACGAACCCCTTAAAGGTATGACTTTGGTTATAACTTAGAAAACGGGCGATAACACTCGAGGTATAATCTTGATTCGTAAATGACCAACCTTAGAACTTATACGACTTAAGTATATACCAAGTATAAGCATGATGACATGTCTTGATAACGAACGAATGTCGGATCGTATCGGTGATAAAAAGAGTTACACTAAAAGAGACGTAACGAGATAACTCGAAAACATGTTTCGATTTAAGTGGAGTTTATACTTAGCCTTTTAATAAGCGTTAAGTGGTTAATCTTAAATATTCTGATTGTTTATAGATTGTCGAGCTGACCCGGGACACATTACCCCTACCCGCACTCGATTCTCAGGCAAGTTTCCAATACTTGGAACTGTTGTTGTGATAATATATATGATGATTGTTTTATACATATGCCATAGAATGCATGCCGACTTTCAAGTTAATATTGAATTACTTGTTCCCTGAATTGATATCGGCTTATAGACTATATATGAAATATCAGTTATAAGCCGGATTGTTTGGTTAAGACCCTTAGCGAAGGGCGTATGATATTCGTACTTCAAATATAGACCGGGAGTCGATATTTTGTAATATATAAATATTCGTGGAAACCCGGAGGGATCCCAGCGACAAATTTATTACTTCGAGGATTTTTATTCGATTACGAATCTTTCGAGGAACGTTATTTGAGTATTACCTCAGGGAAGGAATATTTAATGAATATTATTTTAATATTCATTTAGAATGTTATTTATTTAACGAATATTATTTTGATCATTCATTGGAGTTATTTAGTTAATGAATATTATTTTGAATATTCATTAGAGTTATTTGGTTGACAAATATCATTCCCAAATATTCATTTGGCTTACTTATTATTATTTGGAATATTCATTTGATCTTTATTTATTTAATGAATATTACTATCGAATATTCATTTAAGGTTTGATTTACTTAATGAATATTATTTTAAAATATTCATTGGAAGTTCTATTTACTCAAGGAATATTACTTCGAATATTCCTTTAAAGTTTTGATTACTAAATGAATATTATTCGGATATTCATTTAGAATATTATTTGTTAAATGAATATTATTTTGGGATATTCATTTAGAATATTATTTGTTAAATGAATATTATTTTGGGATATTTATTTAGAATATTATTTGTTTAATGAATATTAATTGGATATTCATTTGGAATGTTAATTGTTAAATGAATATTATTTTCAAATATTCATTTAAGGTTTGATTTATTCAGTAAATATTATTTTAAATATTTATTTAAGTTTATTTATTCAATGAATATTATTTTAAATATTCATTTAAGAAGAGATTTATTTAATAAATAATTCTATATATTCATTCGAGGATTACTTACGAGCAATATTATGATTTAATAATATTCCGTAATTATTATTGACTTAATAAATATTCTTGGAATATTTAATAAAATTCTTTTGAATTCTTTTTGTAATGATTTATATTATTCAAAGGTTATCCTTCACCTTCAGATATTATGTAAAATATTTCGGAGTCTTTTATGACTATTTTATCAAGGGGAGGTTCCCAAAACTTTATTTTCATTTAAATCTATCTTATAAGAAGATTTAAATACTCGCTCAACTTCCAAAAATTATATAAGGGGACCTCACTTGGAGATGTTATTTATTAGACTGCCCGGTCCTATACTTGCTAAAACTATCTTGTCACTCACATCTTGATTCCTTCAAGCATTGATATGAGTCTTTTGGTTACCTCCTCAACACTCGAGGGGTATGATTGATGTAACAAGTTTACATCCATTAACAAGCATCAGCTTGGGAAATATTGGTGAATTTTCCTTTCCAATTAGATACGACTACTTTGTGGAGTCCTATCAACAAGTGTTACACTTGGGGAAAAGGGGAACGAACTTTACGTTTCAGAGTCATGGATGATATTCGAACTAGGAGACGCGTAAGTGGCCGAGTGGCGCCGGTCCAGCAATAGCCCAACCGTTGGCTGAGGAGTTCCAGAGGGCGGTAGATAAGTAAATCCGTCGGAGCTACCTTCTACATGTAGAGAACGACTGATGAGATGCATGACATACGACTGATCATCGTAAACGTCAGGGCATCTGGCGCGGCAATGCTCCCGTATTAGTTCATCTTCTAAAAGTGAGAAATTTCTGCAACACTGTTGGTGTTGGCAAGGTGAAAAAGTGTTGAAACCGGAATTGCAATATTTTTCCTGCAAGTTCCTCTTTTATGATAATTGAGAATATCTTGCTTATCTTTTGCATAGCAAATATTATTCAAAACAAATATATTTTTGAGTTACCTTGTAACTTCATCTCATACCTTATATTGGTACTACATCGTTAATGCATGGCATATGGTTTCAAAGATATTTTGGACTGTTATATATTATCACTGTTCAATTATATTTCTGGTGGGCTATTGCTCACCCTTGCTTTATTTATTTATATCATAACAACAGCTAGATCAGATGGCCGCGCAAGGCGCACACAGCGTAGGCAGGTGTCAACCGTCAGAGGTTTACCGCTAAGGTCTTGGCTACCTTTGTTAAGGATGCAACTACTGGTAGGCTAGTTGTTAGCAATTGAGCCTAAAATGTATTTATATTATGGTATCTATTAATGGATGGCAAAGAGTATGTAATTGTACAATTGTAATTCTTTGGGTTGTAAGAACTCAAACTTGTGATTAATAATATTGTTGGTTACTCTGATTTCATCTCTGGGACTATAACAGGTGTGTTTTATGTTGTTGTTTTGGGTCACAAGGTTGTAATTTAAATTATGTTGGTTTTGTGGTTGGATATTGAGACCGTAACGACCAGATCCCTGACCCTGGATCTGGGGGTGTTACAGGTACGAATAAGAGACTTGGTCAGGAACATTGCGCGGGTAGACGAAAAGATGAACA
Source organism: Kitagawia praeruptora (assembly GCA_037693485.1). NCBI lineage: Eukaryota > Viridiplantae > Streptophyta > Magnoliopsida > Apiales > Apiaceae > Kitagawia > Kitagawia praeruptora. The sequence continues at coordinate 274,592 of CM075353.1, forward strand.
GAAGGACAAGTGTCAAAGTTGACGGATGTATAGACGTGGAAGGTGGTGAGATATGAAGTAGAAAGGAAGGTGGGGCCAATTAAGAGGCTAGCAAGTAAAGGATAAAGTTGGATGTGAAGTGAGTCATAGATTGATGTCTAGGATCGAGAACTTCGTATAACAAGGCAAGTGTTCTTGCTAATCACTTATTGTTCAAGTGATGCAGTTCTATTCATATCGTTTATAAGAATGTTTCGGTTAAATTATGTTTACAAAAATGACGTACTTCTTCAAAGAGCGTACCAAATGTTCATATTCTTAACCTATAGTCAAGTGCAAATTTTCAAATAACCTTGTGAGCAATCTTTACTTCAATAATGCTTTAACACCGAGTATCTTACTGGATTCCTCTATAAAGTACCATTTTATTTAATATTTTTTTTTTTAAAAAGTAAAAAGAAATCTTCAGACAGAGGAATTCCAGTATTTGAAATCTAATAAAAATCTTTCTTCATCAATCATGAGTACAACATGTTTTTGACCGATGGACCCCTTTAAGGGAACTTCTCTTCAAACTGATTTACAATTGATTATCCTGGAATTATTTTACAACTGGCCATTTTGAATTACTTAACTTACTTAATTTAGTTCAAACTTACAGTGTGTTGGAAAAGTTCTATTAAATAATTAGCACTTGACTATATCCTTATTTAATCGAATATTCTTAGTTGTTGTAATCAAGTTGTCAGTGCATCCTTTCTTTAATTTTTCCAGTACTGATATAACTCAAACTATTCCTATTGAGATGGCTAATATCTTCTCGAGATTGATGTTCTTTAATTATCACCCCTGTTATTGTGTCAAACTCTTCGACACTTGTTGATGTTATTGTTCTTTGTTTATACCCTGTGTGGTATCGAACTTGTCGATATTAGTAGAGAATCTTGATTGTTCGTTTGTCCCCTGTATTGTATCGAACTTGTCGATACTAGACAATGATGTCGTTTATTATTAACTCCTAATCTTGAGTTGTTATTCTTGACGCGAGTTTCCAGTGGTTGGATATCAGGGTTGTCGATTGTCCTGATACCTAATGCGTTTGACTTAGAATTGGAAATGTTTTTAAAATTGATGTCCCTTCGGGGAGACCACATTATGGTCAACAGATGTCCCTTCGGGGAGACCAGTTTAATGGTCAGAAGTTAAGGCCAATGTGTGCCATGGATCCAATTAAGGACATTGCTGTGTGCGTTTGTCCGGGGTTAGTGCTGACTGATCAGCAGCCTAACCTTGATGTTTTTTTAAAATAAGTGAAAAATCCAATTCTAATCTATAAATTGAGTATCCAGTTGGACTTTGATTCTTATTGCTTGACCAGGAATTTCCCAAGTATTCTTATCGAATGGTTATCATTTGATCTTGAGTTTTCGAGTATCAGTATTGAATTATTAAAGCCTGGTTTCTTTGAAGTTTACAATGTTTATTCTGATTGAACAAAACTCTTATCCATTCTAGTTCTTGTTACACCTCAGTAATGGTGAAGTATTGGCCCTCGTGGCAATTTAAAAGTATCATCATAGATTCTTTCACAGTATGAGTTGAAATTCCTTTGTTATCAGATTTGTTTCGATATTGAATTGTTATCACCTTATGCACTTGCTGAGCATTGTTGGCTCACTCTTACTTTTGTTTGTTTTCCTCAGTTAATAGTGGAGTTAGATAGTGATTTCACTTATTCACAAATGTATATTTTTATTATTCTGAGATTGAGTTGTAGTAATGTAATTCGATAGTTTGTTTCATACCATAACCTGTAAGAGATCTTGGTTTAAGGGGTTTTTATTATTAATGTTGTTTATTTTCAGAGATGTTTAATATTGTTTATTGGTTAGTGGCCCCATATCTGTACCCCAGATTTTGGGATGCTACAAGTTGGTATCAGAGATACAGGTTATGGTCACTGAAACAAAAATAGGAAGGTTAGGGTGCGTGTATAGGATAGAAGTCGAGTAGAACAATTTAGGATAAGGATCGCGTTAGGATATTTCGGCAAGCGTTGCGACGTTAATCGGTCTTTCGGCATATCGCGCAGGTAGAAGTTCGAATCATTTAAGGATCGAGCTATTGGTAAAACAGTGAACCTGAAGCAGCCTAAGCTAAGTGGGTAGCTGGAGTTATCAGTTCGGGAGGCGTTATCTCGAGATTTTTGTGTATAATTTAGGACATTTTACTATATTAGTTTCGATGTAAACGTTTCGGAGATAGTACGAGAAGGTTAAGAATGCGAAGTGAGAAGCGAGTATTAGCAAGGATTGAAGGTTAAGCATAATTGTGCACCTCTAATTATTGATTCGTTCAAAGTTATTACGTGAAGAAATTTCCTATTCTTTCTTTGAATTGTTGTAAATTAATTCCCAGTTGGTATCATTGCTGAGGCATTCGTTGCACAGTGACGGTTCACAATCGAGAATGAATTGAGATCTTCTTATTTATTCAACTAATTGTAGTCAAGCCGGTTTTGGCAGCTAAGTACATTAGTGCTTAGCCGACATGAGTGAGGATATGAATAATTAAGAATTTCTTGAATGTTCATCTGATCAATAATTGATGCATCCACTGAAAGGTCTTGTATTCATCAATCGATGATGAGTTTTGTATACCAGATTTATCTGAATTCAATCTCATTTTCTTGAAATATTTATATTTCCAGATGATACTTGATCCATCTTTACAGAAAGATTTTTGAAACTCTTGAATCCTTTCCATTATCATGAATACTTGATTTTCTCTATTCCAGCTGAGATGAACAACCTATGCAGATAAGGATTCAGGGACATCTTATCTTTGTGATAGAAGTCCAGTGGGACGCCATTGATTATGTTTGTCATGAGAGTACTAAAGACTGGCCATCTTTATGTACTGTGGTGGTTAGCCAAGTGACAAATGCAACCTGAAAATAGTTCAAAGATCATAATTGATCTCTTGGTTGAATTCCTTTCTAAAGGTTTTGTCAAACAAACTCAGTATATATTCATATTGATACCCCATTCATTTCGTTGACCTCCTTTGTCGGAGATTTGATGATTTTAAAATTTCTAATGATAACGAGATACGAAGTTAGACGCGACGACGTCTTAAGTGATGTAACTACAATGGTGCTGATGAAGAACTGGTTATGTAAGTTCAAGAATTTGGTGGTTAAGACGGATGTGTTATGTCAAATGGGAATAAGTACTGATTCAAGGAATCATGAACAGGAGTTGAGACTAATAAGAAGTGAATAGCGGAAAAGAGCAGTAAATGAGAGCACATTATCGTAGATATAGTAAAAGGGCGAAAAGAGAATAATAATGAAGGTGTTGGTATAAGACATTCAATGTTAAAGAAGTATTGTTTTAGACCTCTATTGTAAGGTAGAGGTAGTAAATGGAATACCATAAAATCGTAGAATCAAGGAGAGATGATTTGAGTAAAACAGAGTAAGGTAGAACGGAAAGGTTGGTAAGAATTATCAAGGGTTAAGACTGAATGAGGGATAAGGTGAATATGTGGAGTAAATGACTTATGCAAAGCCAGTGTGAGAAGTCATGGTTAACAAAGATGGTAGAAAGTTAACCGGGATGAAGTAGAATGTCAGTAAGGTGGAGGGCAGAGAAATCAGAAAGTTTCCAGAAGTGACTAAATAAGACATGCAGAATTTAGTTAAGAAAAGAAGGTGGAATCCCGAAGATGTGGAGTTAAAAGGGAAAAGGCACCGTAGTTGCCTATAGAAAGAGAATTTGCAGAAATTAACGAGATCCCATGATCAGAAAATAAGATTTTGGGAGTAAAATCCCTAGAGATTTTATTGAGAGAAATGTGGGAAGTTGTGGTTGTAACCAGAAGGCAGTATGATGACAAGTAGTAGAGTCAGAAGTCGAAGCTATTTGTTATGAGCTTGGAAAGATGGAAATTTTTGCTAGAATAGTATCATATTAATCTTGGTGGAATTATGAAGAGAGTAATAAGACTACTGTTATAATTATCAAGAATCGAGAAATTCAATGCGATTATAAGGTAAGTTATCAGGAAATGGATGGTGATGACTATAAAGAGAGTCAAATATGATTCAGGATTAGATTTATTTCCTATTAATGAAAGGGAGATTTTAATCTTAAAAAATGTGAAAATGATGTTCTGAAGTCGAAAGCGGATATAGAAGTCTTAGCAACCAAGCAGATCCAGAAATAGTGATATTAAAGGAGTGAAGTCGGTTTGTATAAGAAGAAGGTAGCAGAAAGGAGATGATTAGGTAAAGCATATTTCAATGAATAAGATTTCAAACAGTAATCGGATGAAGAATTTGATATGATCGTAGATCACAAATCAAGATGTTCGAAGGTTAGTGAAGCGTAGGTAATCCAATGGAGAATGACTTTGAAAGATTCCAAGTATGCAGAATCCCAATGTAAGTGGTGTTAAGTGTCGAAGTCGTAATGGGTAGAGTCAAATCTGAAGACTCGTCAAGTATGCAGAGTGAAGAATTGAAGTTGACTCCAGAAGGAACGGATTAGTGTATTACGAATAAGATATATATGACTTAAGGAGAATGGTTATAAGTTTGAAACGGTCACTCAGTAAAACAATGAGATGAAGGATGGATAGAGATTTTCTGATTATTCCCTTCTCGAGTAACATTGCACGTGAAAGAGAAGTAAGGATGATTAAAGATTTCTTAATATTCCTTACCTCAGAATTTTATGTGAGGAAGGTTCATTGAAAGTATGCACCTAGAGGGGGGGTGAATAGGTGTATTAGGTTAACTATAGTCTATTTTTATTTTTACAGAAATTCTTCCAGAAATATATCAGCTTGCTGAAATGATTAAACCAGAATGTTTCAGCTTGCTGATATTTACTAATGCAATGCAGAAATAAACCAACAGAATAGAAAAACTTGACACACAAGATTTTAGCTAGGTTCGACCCCTAATCTCTATGGTCTACGTCCTAGTCCCTTACCAAACACGGCAAGAGAATATATTATTAATCACTATAAACCCGATTACAAGATTCAATAATATATCTCCCTTTTTCCCTAGCTACTGTCAAAATGGCTTGCTGAAACCCCGTTTCTAAACCTACTCTCTAAGAACTATACCACTCCCCGTAGTACAAACTTTTCTAGCTTCGTGTTTACCAAACCCTTGTTCCACAAGCCACTACCCAGCAACTATGCCTTTACAATAAGTACAATACAGATTTGAAGGATTGAAATTACAACTCAAAGATATAGACTCTTATATATATATATAAAACGTGTAATATATCTTTAGAGCTTGTGTGTGTGTTGTTTGTGAATATGGCAATGTTAAACAACTATTTTGAGGTGACTGAAAGTATAAACGGTTTGATGAATATTCAAGCTTGTGTGTGTAAGTTTTAGTAATGTTTTCGTTTATACAAGAGAAGTATATATACCAACAAAGTCCAACGTTCGGATTTGTTCAAGAAAGAGCCGTTGGTTGTTTCTCAGATTGGATGTATGTGAAGAGCGTGTTCTGTGTATATGGAAGGATTCCCATACAAAGAAATCTGAGTTTGGTGCTGAGATCGTGGTAGTATGTTTCAAGAATGATTCTCATGCAAAGAAGTCTAAGTTGGGTGCTGAGATCGTGGTAGGATGTTTCAAGAATGATTCTCATGCAAAGAAGTCTAAGTTGGTGTTCTGAGAACGTGGGAGTATGTTTCAAGAAAGATTCTCATGCAAGGAAGTCTTAGTTGGTGTGCTTGGATGGAGACATGTCATATAACTTTGTTTAGTGTATCTCCATGCTTGAGTGTTTTGTTTGTGATATTTCTGAGCTCTTTAGTATATGTAATACACGTAATATATATATATGTAAGAGTCCTTACATTTAAATCTAAATACCAGCACTCTGTATTTCTGGACTTGTTCTTGACAGTTTCTGTATTCCCAGAAATGGCTTGCTGATGTCATAACAGCTTGCTGAAAGTTGAAATCAGCTTGCTGATTTCGTATAGCAGCTCCTGTGTTACTACTTCCAGAAATGGCTTGCTGAATGTCCTGTTACAGCATGTTAGTATAGCAAAATATATGTAATCAATTAACCATCAAAATCAAGTGGGCTATCAATCTCCCCCTTTTTGATGATTACCAACATATATTTTTGGGGAGGGAATTTCTCCCCCTCAACATATGCTTCCCTGTTAAACATCATAAATAAGAGAAAATAGTTTTCTCCCCCTAAGTTCATGCATCTAAAACGTTCATATAGACATGGCATATTTGAGCAATTTAGATAGCTTAACTTAACAGTTTTAAGCAACATCATAGCAGTCAGAGTTTTAAAACCAAAATAATAACAAGTTCAGAATGGTTCCAACTTAACTTAGCCCAGAACCCAGAAATATTAACCCAAAAGTTTTCTCCCCCTTAATCATTAAAAAAGAGTAAATAGAAGCATAAGAGCATTAGATAATATCATCATGGTAGAATACAACAAATAAATAATAGATTGATATTATGCATGTAACTGGAAGGCACGAAACATATTATATCAGCAAAAATCGATGTTACCCATTTCAGCTTGCCATTTTCCAATTCAGCTTGCTGTTTCCACTTCACACATGCCTAATTCTCTTCTTAGAACAATAAATCTTTCTTCTGCAAGAGGCTTAGTGAATATATCAGTGAGCTGATATTCGGTTGGCACGAAGATAAGTTCAACATTTCCTTTAGAAACATTATCTCTTAGAAAATGATGACGGACATCGATGTGCTTTGTTCTCGAGTGATTTACTGGATTCTTTGATATGTTGATGGCACTTGTACTATCACAACGAATTGGAGTTTTGCCATATTTGATTCCATAATCTCTTAATGTTTGCCTCATCCAAAGTAGCTGAGTACAACAACTACCCGCAGCCAAATATTCTCCTTCTGCACTAGAGAGAGCAACAGAGGTTTGCTTCTTGCTTTGCCAAGAGACTAAGCTTTGTCCTGAAAATGTTCCGACACCACTTGTACTTTTACGATCAGTTTGACTACCTGCATAATCTGCATCACTATATCCCACAAGATCAAATGTATTTGTAATAGGATAAAATAATCCAAGATTTTGAGTACCACTTAAATATTTGAATATTCGTTTAATAGCATTTAAGTGAGATTCTTTGGGATTAGCTTGAAAATGAGCACAAACACATACACTATACATGATATCAGGTCTAGATGCAGTAAGGTATAGTAAACTACCAATCATACCTCTATATTTTCGAATATCAACACTAATACCTATTTCATCAGAATTCAGCTTGCTGATTTGTGTCATTGGTGTTGATTTTGCCTTTAAGTTCTCAAAACCAAATTTAGTGAGTAGATTCTTGACATATTTGGTCTGATGAACATAAATTCCAGCAGAGGTTTGTTTGATTTGAAGACCCAAAAAGTAATTTAGCTCACCCATCATGCTCATGTCAAATTCATTATGCATGCATTTCGAAAACCACTTGCACATAGAATTATTAGTTGATCCAAAGATAATATCATCTACATAGACTTGAATAACTAATACATCTTTACCTTTATGCATGGTAAACAAAGTAGGATCAATATTACCTCGAGTGAAGCCATGTTCGATTAAGAATTCACTTAATCTTTCATACCATGATCTAGGAGCTTGCCGTAGTCCATACAAGGCCTTTTTCAGCTTGTAAACATGGTTTGGAAACTCCTCACTTTCGAATCCAGGAGGTTGTTTGACGTATACTTCTTCTTTTAACACCCCATTTGCGCTCTTGACGTCCATTTGATAAAGCTTTATCTTCTTGAAGCATGCAATTGATAACAACATTCTAATTGATTCCAACCTTGCTACAGGAGCATAGGTTTCATCGAAGTCGATCCCTTCTTGTTGATTGTAACCTTGAGCTACAAGTCTTGCCTTATTTCGAATGATTGTACCAAACTCATCAACTTTGTTCTTGAAAACCCATTTAGTGCCAAAGATTGATACATCCTTTGGAGGTTCTACAAGTTCCCAAACATCACATCTTTCAAATTGGTTGAGTTCTTCTTGCATTTCCACAGTCCAATTCTTATCTTGAAGTGCTTCGGTTATGTTCTTTGGCTCTTCTTGAGCTACGAAAGCCGCATATCCACATATATTTGCTTGAGCCCTTCTTGTCTTGATTCCATCAGTTTTGTTGCCAATGATTAGCTCTGGAGGATGATCCTTGACTATCCTTGGTGCTTTAGGCAATGAATGTGGCACTATCTCTTCATATTCTTGCGTTTCTTTATCTGCAGAAGAAATATCAGCTTGCTGGTTTGCAACTTCAGCTTGCTGATTTGCAGTCTGTTGAGTTTCTGGAGATATCAGCTCGTCATTATCCCTTGTTCCTGCAAAATCTTCCTCATTTTCTGGTAGATCAAGCTTAGATTCTTGAAATGAAACATCAATAGATTCTTCAACAGTTAATTTAGATAAATTATAAACTCTATAAGCTCTACTAGTTAATGAATATCCAAGAAATATTGCCTCATAGGATTTAGCATCGAATTTAGCATCGAATTTACCATCCTTGTCGATTGTTTTAAGTACGAAACACTTTGATCCAAAGACCTTGAAGTAGCCAATGTTTGGAGTTTTATTCCTTAACAGTTCGTATGGAGTCTTATTGAGAATAGGCCTTATCAAGACTCTATTGAGAATATAGCTTGCTAAATTTACTGCTTCTGCCCAGAAACTTCTTGGTAGCTTGCTCTCTTGCAATAAAGTTCTTGCTATTTCTTGCAGAGATCGATTCTTTCTTTCAACTACTCCATTTTGTTGAGGAGTTCTTGGAGCTGAGAATTCATGAGTGATACCTCTTTCTTCACAATACGACACAAACTCTTTTTGGAATTCTCCACCTCGATCACTTCTTTTTCCTTATAAGATTTGTATTGAGCTTTTTCTCAAGAAGTTTTATTAAAGACTCAAATTCTCTGAAAGCACAATCTTTAGTTTGCAGAAATAAAGTCCATGTATATCTAGAATAGTCATCTACTATAACAAAACATATTGTTTACCTCCCAAACTTTTGTATGCTTCTGGACCAAATAAATCTAAATGCAATAGTTCTAGGGGTTTAGAAGTTGATACCATAGTTTTTGACTTATGTGGAGTTCAAATTGCTTGCCTAGTTGACATGCTCCACAAGTTTCCATCTTGACATACTTGAGTTTTGGCAATCCTCTAACAAGCTTTTGTGAAGACAGCTTGCTGATTTATTCCATGTTAACATGACCAAGCCTTCTATGCCAAATCTCAGGAGATGAGTCCATAACAGCTAAATAGCATGCTGTTTTCTGAGAATCAAAATCTAATATATATATATATTTCCTTCCCTTCTAGCAACTAGGGGGACTTTGTTAGTGCCAATAGTAACAATACATTTATCAAGACCAAAGTTAACAAAATGACCATCATCATACAACTGACTAATACTTAGCAAGTTATATGAAAGACCTTGAACATATTATACTTTATCGATTGAAATATAATCATTACCAATTGAGCCTTTGCCAAGAATCTGAAGGGTTTTGCTATTTCCAATTGTTACTCTCCCACCCTTTTTCAACTTGAGACTTTTGAATAGAGTTTTATCTCCACTCATGTGTCTAGTGCAACCACTATCCAAGATCCATTGTCTAGACTTTAAATTGGTGGTAAGACACATCTACAAAACAAACATTAAAACAAACTCAACCTTTTGGTACCCATATTTTGTTGGGTCCAACATGGTTAGTATCAGGGATATATAAAACATTTAAGTCAGTTTTCTTGATCCACATTTGGATCATTTTCGATGCTGTTTTCCTGGTTTCCTTAGTTCTGGCAGAATGATATCGGCAAGCTGATTCTGTTTTGCAGTACTTTGGAAGGTGTCCCTTCTTTCCACATTTTGGGCAGATTTTCCAAGGCATGGCATATTCATATGGAGCTCCATCTTTGCCTTCGTATTTCAACTTCTTTTTCTTCTGTGTTGAAATAAATCCAAGTCCTTCTTTACTCAATGATGATCTTGTTTGCTTCATAATTGTTTTTAGGATTTCTTCGCCTTGGACAAATTTTCCCATTCCTTCTTGACACTCCTTTAATTCTTCTTTTAGTTCCTGTATCTTATCAGATTGCTGTGTCTCCTTAGCCTCTTCCTCTTTGGAGGTTGAATGCTTTTGTAGTGACTCAATTTGTATATATTTTGCTGTGAGTTTAGCATTCAGCACGCTGAATTCTTTCATCATGGTGTCATTTCTCTTCAGCAATACTTTGTTGAACTCTTCGACTTGAACAAGCTTAGCTTTTAGATCAGTAACTTCATTATGATTCTTCACGTGATCTCCTTCATCCGTCAAGTCAGAAATGATCTCTCTTAGGTAGCCAATCTTCTTTTTCAGCTTGCTGATTTCTTCTTTTAGTTCCATGGTATCATCCATAGAATTGCTATTTGTATCCTGCATGGTTATGCTATCTACTACATATTCTATAGTGGAATCAAAAGAAGAGTTAGAAGAGTTTACCTCACTGTTATTGTCATCCAAGATTGAGGGATCATTTTTGGTTTGAGCTTCCTCGTTGCTTTCTTCATCAAGACCTATGAGAGCAAGATTCACTATCTCATCATCGTCATTGGATTCCTCATCATCATCACTCCATGTTAGGAATGCTTTCCCTTTCTTCCTGTTTTTGAAGTCATCTTGCTATTTTGTTTTATTTTTTAGTTTGAAGCAATCTCTTTTAAAGTGGCCTTTCTTTCCGCATTCAAAACAGCCTTCATCATTTATTTCCTTCTTAGCTTCTGAATACGTGCCTCTCTTCTTGAAGTTTCTCTTTTGAATTATCTTCTAGAGTTTTCTTGTGAGGAGTGCAATTTCTTCATCAGAATCTGAATCTTCTTCATCTTCCAGCTTGCTATTATTTTCCAGCTTGCTGTTATCCGAATGTAAGGCTAGATTCTTCACTTTGGCTACTGAAACTTGAGTCAACCTTGATGGGCTAGCCTTGATTTTTGACTCAAACTGCTCTAACTCAGAAAATAGAGCCAAGCTGTCCATAGTGTCAATTTGGGGATGAGATTCCAACACCGTAACTTTAGGGGCGAAGCTCCATGGGACGGATCCTAAGATGAGCATATTGATTTCTTCTTGAGGTATCTTTTTGCCAAGCACTTGAAGACTGTTTAAGGTTGTTTGAAACCTAGCTTGAGCTTCTTTAATGGTTTCATTCTCATTGATTGTGAAACCGTTTAGTTCTCTTATTAGAGTACCAAGCTTCACTTTCTTCACTCCCTTAGATCCTTCATGATACGATTCCAAGGTGTCCCACATTTCTTTAGCTATTTTGCATGATAAAACTTTGTCACTTTCAGCTGGACAAAGGCCGTTTAAGATAGTATTCTTTGCACGGTTGTTGTAGCTTATTTTCTTTAATTCAGCATCAGTGAGATCATCAATATCCTTTGTAATGCCTTTGTCATCTTTGAAGTCGTATGGTCCTTTGCTTACAACTCTCCATTCCAGTGGTTCTCTGGCCAAATGATTCTCCATTCGACTTTTCCACCAGTTGTAGTTTTCAGTACCTAGAAGAAGCGGTGCCCTGGAGTCTAAATTTCCAAGCGGATAATTGTCAGCCATTTAGATCGATACTTTTCCTGTTACAGAAATGATTAGTATAGCAAGGCTCTAATACCAAATGAAAGTATGCACCTAGAGGGGGGGTGAATAGGTGTATTAGGTTAACTATAGTCTATTTTTATTTTTACAGAAATTCATCCAGAAATATATCAGCTTGCTGAAATGATTAAACCAGAATGTTTCAGCTTGCTGATATTTACTAATGCAATGCAGAAATAAACCAACAGAATAGAAAAACTTGACACACAAGATTTTAGCTAGGTTCGACCCCTAATCTCTATGGTCTACGTCCTAGTCCCTTACCAAACATGGCAAGAGAATATATTATTAATCACTATAAACCCGATTACAAGATTCAATAATATATCTCCCCTTTTCCCTAGCTACTATCAAAATGGCTTGCTGAAACCCCGTTTCTAAACCTGCTCTCTAAGAACTATACCACTCCTCGTAGTACAAAATTTTCTAGCTTCGTGTTTACCAAACCCTTGTTCCACAAGCCACTGCCCAGCAACTATGCCTTTACAATAAGTACAATACAGATTTGAAGGATTGAAATTTTAACTCATAGATATAGACTCTTATATATATATATATATATATATATATATATATATATATATATATATATATATATATATATATATAACGTGTAATATATCTTTAGAGCTTGTGTGTGTGTTGTTTATGAATATGGCAATGTTAAACAACTGTTTTGAGTTGACTGAAAGTATAAACGGTTTGATGAATATTCAAGCTTGTGTGTGTAAGTTTTAGTAATGTTTTCATTTATACAAGAGAAGTATATATACCAACAAAGTCCAATGTTCGGATTTGTTCAAGAAAGAGCCGTTGGTTGTTTCTCAGATTGGATGTATGTGAAGAGCGTGTTCTATGTATATGGAAGGATTCTCATACAAAGAAATCTGAGTTTAGTGCTGAGATCGTGGTAGTATGTTTCAAGAATGATTCTCATGCAAAGAAGTCTAATTTGGGTGCTGAGATCGTGGTAGGATGTTTCAAGAATGATTCTCATGCAAAGAAGTCTAAGTTGGTGTTCTGAGAACGTGGGAGTATGTTTCAAGAAAGATTCTCATGCAAGGAAGTCTTAGTTGGTGTGCTTGGATGGAGACATGTCATATAACTTTGTTTAGTGTATCTCCATGCTTGAGTGTTTTGTTTGTGATATTTCTGAGCTCTTTAGTATATATAATACACGGAATATATATATGTAAGAGTCCTTACATTTAAATCTAAATACCAGCACTCTGTATTTCTGGACTTGTTCTTGACAGTTTCTTTATTCCCAGAAACGACTTGCTGAATGTCATAACAGCTTGCTGAAAGTTGAAATCAGCTTGCTGATTTCGTATATCAGCTCCTGTGTTACTATTTCCAGAAACGGCTTGCTGAATGTCCTGTTACAGCATGTTAGTATAGCAAAATATATGTAATCAATTAACCATCAAAATCAAGTGGGCTATCATTCATTTCAGGAGATGTAAATAAGTGGCGATGCAGGTTAAGTGGAAGATTCATGTTGATAAAAGCGGGAGTTATTGGAAATCGTTGAGGAATTGTTTTATGATTAGTATCGAGTGAAGCTGTGACGGTGGAAAAATTGGCAATAAGTTGGATACCTCAATCCTGTGTTGTATTAAGTGAAGTCACAATCAAGGTGACAAGTATATTAGTTATCAAAAGCTGAAAATAATCGAGGCTATGTCCTCCAAAGATTCGGCAAACCAGACTATTTTATAAGAAAGAGAATCCAGTTGTTAATTGAATTATGCTTGATGTGTTTATAAGGGCGTACGTGTTTGGTTATAGTATTCGATTGCAAGGAGGTAACGGAAAGCGGAAGAAATAATGTTAAGTTCCCAAATTGGGTGCTCGGTAAGAATATGGGATTAAAGACAAGAAGAAACTTTTGATTATTCCCTTCTCGATCGACATAGTACTTGAAAGCGGAATGGAAGCGATCGGAGAATTTCTGGAGATTCTATCTCGAAGTTCTATTTAAAGTCGTGTGGTTATAAGTAAAGCGTGGGAATGATACCAAGCGCAAGTGTAGATCGTGGTAATTATAGGCAAAATGCACGGCAGTATTATTGCGAAAGATTTGCGTGGTGATATAAGTTTTGACGTAGAGTATGGTTCACTATGCGAATAAGTATATCGATTGTCGAGGAAAGATATTCGTTTCCGTAAGTTAAGCGTCTAGAGTTAAAAAGACTCGGAAGTCAAAGTTTAAGGTTATTTCGGAATTGGAGGGCTCGTAGAATGAGCTTATTAAAGTTTGAGTTGATATGATGGAATCCTAGAGGTTGAAAGATACAACTTGGGAGAGGAAGTAGGATGCGGTGTCCTTAGCGTTGATTCTGAGGACAGAATCCTATTAAGGGGGGAAGGATATAACGCCCTAGAAAATTTCGAATTTAGAATTATTTATTTAATATAAATTATGAATTTTATTATGTGAGTATTGCTGTAAAGGTGAAACGTATGTGAAAATTTTTCTTATGTGCTTATATGATGATTTGGATAAGTGGTGAAGGTCAGTATATTTTCATTTGTATTTTTGAGGATTTAAGTATATTTAAATCATGTATTTTTGATCCTCTATAAATTTTATAAAATTATCGGAGGGCTTAAAAATCATGAAATCTTTTGTAAAATTATCTTTATATATTTGGTATTATACCTTAAAACGAAGCTTTAACAAATTGATGACAGATGGATGTTTAATATTGTTTATTGGTTAGTGGCCCCATATCTGTACCCCAGATTTTGGGATGCTACAGTGATTGCATTGGACCTCCATATGTCATCAATTTGTTAAAGCTTCGTTTTAAGGTAAACGTTCATAACTACGAATTAAACGTCGTGTTCTGCATGGATCCTGCGATTGGATTTCGATTTTATTGTTTTAATTATTGTTTTCCGCTACGTTTGATGTTCGAAACCCTTCAGTCTTAAAGTTGAGTAGTCATTGACCATGCCCTAACATTGGCACGCTTCATAGATATTTAAATAGGAATTGTCATCCAACTCACTACTGGATGTAAGGCTAAGAATTATTTTACAAAAAACTGATTCTATTATGAAAATGTGAAGTCAACAAGTATCCTCCCGTATAATGAGTTTGATCATTGCATTTTAGTATTTAAGTTTCAAGAGGACATATGCCTTAACAACTTAAATTCAATGTAATATACATGAATTTTAGATAATTTAATAATAATAATAATAATAATAATAATAATAATAATAATAATAATAATAATAATAATAATAATAATAATAGAAAAGGAGTTATGATTTAGTAAATTCTTAGAATACTGGTTTTAATAGGTGAGTTGTAGGTTATATATAATTGAGCTCTATTGTATTAATAAACATACGAACAAAACCTTATTCCTAAAAACCGCCGCAGAGAGGGAAGCAGAGATCGAGAACAAAACAGAGCCATAGTCTAGCGGTGCGCGTCCATTAAAATACAAGTAAGATGATTCCTTTTACCTATTATTATAATCCTTCAATGACTGAATGTTAAGTTATTATTTTAATAAGTTTGTACTACCAGGTTTGTTCACCACACACAAGCAAGCACGTGTACTAGTACTTTAGTTTTATAGTATATAATGTTAAATTGTTGTAATGGGCATCAGGGGTGTTGGTAATAGATTTTAGATATGTGTATATGACCATTAATCTATACCTTTACGCTGTATTCATATAGAGTTTATTTAATTAGATAGGTTAAGAATATTGAAGTTAGTATCTTTAGTTTAGCAAGTAATTAAACCGTGATATTAGTTTAATAATAAAATCGATATGAAGGAATAATCAGGAGTTATATGAAAAAAAAATTAATGGGGATGATTGTAGTGTCTAGCTAATTCGTGTACTGGTTAACTAGAATTATAGGTTATTAATATTTTAATAATTTGAATGTATTTAATGATTAAATATATAAAAAAAGTATTTTAATTATAAATTATATTTTGCATTTAGATCGCGCACCGGAGGTTTAGAGGATCGTTTGTGGATTTCGTTAGTATTTTAGTTGCTATTTTCGAGGTACGGATTCTCTCTCATTTTATTCAGCGCTACTCTGAATTCTGAATTTTTATATCTGATTCGTTTTACCCTCAAATCTGTTTTCTCTGTTTATATCTGATTTGACTATTTTGACTCTGAAAAATATTTTAAAAGAAATCTATTTTGAAAAAATATTTGAATACCTGTTCTGCGATTTTTAAAAAGATTCTGTATTGAAATATCTGTTCGGAAATGTTTAAAATATCTGTTTGGAAATATTTGAAATATCTGTTTTATGTAATTTAAAAGATTTTGCGAAATATTTTATTTGAACCCTTAGTGATATAGGGTATACCGAGTTAACCAGCTGTAGGGGTACTACAGCCATGTCATTGCGGCACCAGTGACATGACACTTCCGTGGCAGTGTGATTGGTCACGGCGTATCCTTCTGATAGCTCAGGTGGCGAGCTTTTGCGCATTTTGATATTTGTTTCAGGATACGTGGGTGCACCCAGATTTGATTTGATTTGTGATTTGATTTGGCGGTGACGTGTATATGCCGTACACGTTATCCGATTTGTTGCACACATTAGGTACCCTATGATGTGTGTATTTGTATCTGTTATGTTCTGATCTCGGTATGAAATATCCTAACCCCTCGTTGCTTCAGCCATGCTTATTTTGAAGTAAATGTTTTATTATGAACTATCAAATATAGATAACTGTTTTTCTGTTTTATAAACTGTATTCCAAATCCGTACTGGGCATTTGGCTCATGCCGTATTCTTTTTCTGGCAGGTGCTTAGGGGGATCCGGGATTGTGTGATGGAGAGCAACCCTTATTCCATTGATTAGGACTTGTGGACTTCTAGCTTTATTTAGACTAAATCTTTTATTTATGGATTATTTTAGTGCTCTGTTGCAGGTTATGGATTTTAAGCAATATCTCCTCCCATTTTAGGAAGGGGGTGTTACAAAGATGGTATCAGAGCTTAGGTTCCTTCTTGTAGAAAACCTATTTAGGTTGACCTGTGAGTTTGGGTAGACGTTAGGATGGGTTCAACGTTTTAAAAAGTTTATTCAATTTTGTTCATTTGAGAACTATTACTTTTATGCTATATTTAAACTACTTCGGCTCATTTCTTTGTTGTGAACTTTATTCAAATATGTTTATACATTGATTTTTTTTATTGGAGTGAATTTTTTTTTTGTTATTCGATTTGGATTCTACTCGGTCTATCATTTATTTGTCATCAATTCAGTATGTTTGAGTTTTGTCCTTGTTAGTGAGTCGTCATACATTTTTAGAGGTCCTAAAATGAATGTTACTATTTTTGAGTATCTAGAGTGTTAGATAATTGTAAGAATGTGTTGATTTTGAGGATAATGCATTATTTATCAATCGTTTGAGTATAGTTTGGTTGAGTATAATTTGTGCAACAATTGGTTCGTAAGGAAAACAAATGATCTTTGAAGATACGGACATATTAGAATATATTTAATACAGCGTTAACGTATTGGAGTCTTCAAAATTTTGTTAGTGTTACTAAAGATTAAAGTTTTAGATAAGAATTGTGTTAACTTTAAACTTTACTTGAGGATAAGATGATATTAGTTTAGATTGTAATTTTGTAAATCATTTGTAGGTGTGTGAGGGTGGGTTAATTTTCATGTAATTTGTTAGTTTATGTGATAATTAATATCTTCTTATTATTTTTTGTAAATTATTTTAAATTTTGAATAATATTTCTATTTGTTTCATGTTTGTGAGTCATTCTTACATATTGAATTATCGATAGAAAAAGGTCTATTATGCACTTTTGTTTGCTTATTACAAATCTTTGATATTTTTTTTTTAATTTTCTTTATCTATTTGTAATATTTTCGATTTGCTTATTTTTATTGTTTCTCATACTCATTTATGTTTTAGTAGTTAAATTGTAAGAATATATTATATAAACATTGTTTTGATACCGGTAGCTGCCTCCATTTCTTTTTACTAATAGAAAAGTTTTTTCTCAATTTTATTCAAATTATGCCTAAAACACTCATTCTATTTTTTTTTAATTTAATTATTTTATTTTGGGGACGCTCAAAATAAATAATTAAATGAAATGGTATTATTAATTTTAGGGACGCCTGAAATTAATAATTCAGTAAAGGAATGTAAGTGTTATGTATTCTAATTTTTTTTAAATATGTATCAAGACATTTGGAATTATCTGTAATGTATGTTATCTAGCAGCGTCATTTGGTATCCAAATAGGTTTTAAAAACATATATATCTTTTTAAGTTTCAATTTTAATTTTAATTTTTTTCCTTCCTAGTATCAAGAATTATTCAAAGATCAGTAACTTTAGTTTAATATGTCTTAAGAGTCGAATACTTTTCTTACTATGCGAATGGACAATGATTTTCTTTAATGTTCTTATTGTATGTATCTAATAAAATGTTGAAGTGTTATAATTTAACAAGTTCACTGGGACTTGGATGAGATTAAGTTATTTATTATAATATATGTTGTATGCAAGTTATTTTATATTCAATGTTTTGCTTTAGAATATAATTTTGTTTGGAACTACTAATTTTTGTTTTCTTGTATAATTGTTTCATATTAGATACTTGTGCATCTGATCCATATTTTACATGTAGTGATTGTTTTAAATTGAGTTAAATATTATTTATATTTTATTTACAATATATGATAATTTAATTTATTTTAGTCTGGTTATATTTTGTTATGACCGTGTCTCATAATCTGGACATAGGGATAGTGAACATGTAGGGACACAAATGTTGTTAAATTTGTTAATTAAAATAAATTAATATCACTAGTGAACCTTAAATTAGGAGTTGTATTGTGTATTTAGTCGCGCTAACCACTAGGAGATAACCAGGAGAGACGAGAAAAAAAGAGAGCAGATATTCTATAATTTTTGTGAAGTACAAACAAAGTTAAATATTTCAAAATTATGTGCTATGCTTAATTATATTGACGTACTTAATTAATTATTTTCTGGCCTATTGTCTTTTAGTGTTTATTATACTTAAGTTGATGGCTCTGTGTTTCTACAATAGGTCAAGTTATTTGATATTTCATACTGTCATACAAAAATTTATATCATTGATGTGTGCCCAGATTAATTTAAACGGTGCGAGACTAGATTGTTGCTAATTTAATTAAGGTATTATATTTATTGCATGGGATTGTTTTATAAAATTATTTGATTATAACTATATGTCAAAATTCTAATACTGAAGATGCTAATTTAAATAATTTGTTAATTGTTTATAGTTAATATTAAGGCCTGCTTAGATTTATGCTATCTAGACAATAAGTTACAACCCAATTTATTAATTAATTACAAATAAATTTAAAAGACTTTATTTAAACTCTTTTCCTTATTTTGATATATATTTACATGCATGTGTGTGGATGGTTGTGGCCTATTTGAAATGTATATTTATTTATTTATATTTGTTATTAGATTGCATAGTATATATGCGGACTTAATTATGCTAATTTTATTAGTGTCATTAATTATACTAAAAGAATGTTTTAATTAACTATTTAATATCATATAAGCAATGACTAATGATATGTTGTATACAATGGGTTCAAGATAGTTATAAAAAAAATGTGTGACAACTTAATATGCAAATTGATATGTATGAACTTTTTTTTTCTTTCGTTACGTGTGTATTAATTGTTATGTTCAATTTGGATATGCATTTGTCAACATGTATTTCACGGTTACTAGTAGCAAAGGATTAGGAGATTTAATAATTTATCTTGAAGACATGACTCGTGTAAAATTCTTTATACTAACTGTATTTATATGCAACAGCAATCTAACATGCAAGAAATAGGGAGCAAGTGAATTGCTTATAGATTAAAATCACAACTAAAGTTATCACAAATACATAAATATTTTGTATCGGTTATATGGGATTGCTCGTTAGACACTTTATAAATTAACATGTGAGGAGGAAATCGAAGTTATCTTAGTTTGAAATGAGTGAGTTATTAGATAGTAAATCGTTATTTTTTTTTGTCAAGTTTTGTGGAAGAATATATCTTTAAAAAAAATGATTGCACTTAAATATTTGATTCAGGTACGAGTTTTAGTTTCGTTTGATTCCGGGGACGGAATCCTTTTTAAGGGGGTATATATGTAATATACATGAATTTTAGATAATTTAATAATAATAATAATAATAATAGAAAAGGAGTTATGATTTAGTAAATTCTTAAAATACTGGTTTTAATAGGTGAGTTGTAGGTTATATATAATTGAGCTCTATTGTATTAATAAACATACGAACAAAACCTTATTCCTAAAAACCGACGCAGAGAGGGAAGCAGAGATCGAGAACAAAACAGAGCCATAGTCTAGCGGTGCGCGTCCATTAAAATACAAGTAAGATGATTCCTTTTACCTATTATTATAATCCTTCAATGACTGAATGTTAAGTTATTATTTTAATAAGTTTGTACTACCAGGTTTGTTCACCACACACAAGCAAGCACGTGTACTAGTACTTTAGTTTTATAGTATATAATGTTAAATTGTTGTAATGGGCATCAGGGGTGTTGGTAATAGATTTTAGATATGTGTATATGACCATTAATCTATACCTTTACGCTGTATTCATATAGAGTTTATTTAATTAGATAGGTTAAGAATATTGAAGTTAGTATCTTTAGTTTAGCAAGTAATTAAACCGTGATATTAATTTAATAATAAAATCGATATGAAGGAATAATCAGGAGTTATATGAAAAAAAAAAAATTAATGGGGATGATTGTAGTGTCTAGCTAATTCGTGTACTGGTTAACTAGAATTATAGGTTATTAATATTTTAATAATTTGAATGTATTTAATGATTAAATATATAAAAAAAGTATTTTAATTATAAATTATATTTTGCATTTAGATCGCGCACCGGAGGTTTAGAGGATCGTTTGTGGATTTCGTTAGTATTTTAGTTGCTATTTTCGAGGTACGGATTCTCTCTCATTTTATTCAGCGCTACTCTGAATTCTGAATTTTTATATCTGATTCGTTTTACCCTCAAATCTGTTTTCTCTGTTTATATCTGATTTGACTATTTTGACTCTGAAAAATATTTTAAAAGAAATCTGTTTTGAAAAAATATTTGAATACCTGTTCTTCGATTTTTAAAAAGATTCTGTATTGAAATATCTGTTCGGAAATGTTTAAAATATCTGTTTGGAAATATTTGAAATATCTGTTTTATGTAATTTAAAAGATTTTGCGAAATATTTTATTTGAACCCTTAGTGATATAGGGTATACCGAGTTAACCAGCTGTAGGGGTACTACAGCCATGTCATTGCGGCACCAGTGACATGACACTTCCGTGGCAGTGTGATTGGTCACGGCGTATCCTTCTGATAGCTCAGGTGGCGAGCTTTTGCGCATTTTGATATTTGTTTCAGGATACGTGGGTGCACCCAGATTTGATTTGATTTGTGATTTGATTTGGCGGTGACGTGTATATGCCGTACACGTTATCCGATTTGTTGCACACATTAGGTACCCTATGATGTGTGTATTTGTATCTGTTATGTTCTTATCTCGGTATGAAATATCCTAACCCCTCGTTGCTTCAGCCATGCTTATTTTGAAGTAAATGTTTTATTATGAACTATCAAATATAGATAACTGTTTTTCTGTTTTATAAACTGTATTCCAAATCCGTACTGGGCATTTGGCTCATGCGGTATTCTTTTTCTGGCAGGTGCTTAGGGGGATCCGGGATTGTGTGATGGAGAGCAACCCTTATTCCATTGATTAGGACATGTGGACTTCTAGCATTATTTAGACTAAATCTTTTATTTATGGATTATTTTAGTGTTCTGTTGCAGGTTATGGATTTTAAGCAATATCTCTCATTTTATTCAGCGCTACTCTGAATTCTGAATTTTTATATGTGACAACCCGGGTCAAATCCCGAGTCTTTTTCGAAAATCGGGTCGAGTCCCGATTCCGATTCCGAAATAAGCCAAAGCAAACTGGCCCAAATGCAGCCAACTTGGGTAGTCCACAAGCCCACCACAGGCCCCCAAAAGATCATGATTTGTTGGTGCACTTAGTAGTAGTACTTTACCTTATAAACTGAACAGAACTCCCAAATCTCCTCGATGTGGGACTGGGGTGTTACAAACTCCCCCACTTAAACTCCTGACGTCCTCGTCAGGCCTGAACGGATATCCCATAGGTCCAAGATCGTTCCTCCCTAGCCATTGTGGGATAATACTAGATGGCTTCGTGTCCCCACCTCCGGACCTCTATCCATTGTGGGATAATACCACCAGCCTTCGTGTCCCCACCTCCGGCAACTTGACGAATCAAGCTTTCGAGAGTCGGCTCTGATACCATATGTGACAACCCGGGTCAAATCCCGAGCCTTTTTCGAAAATCGGGTCGAGTCCCGATTCCGATTCCGAAATAAGCCAAAGCAAACTGGCCCAAATGCAGCCAACTTGGGTAGTCCACATGCCCACCACAGGCCCCCAAAAGATCATGATTTGTTGGTGCACTTAGTAGTAGTACTTTACCACCAGATATAAAATTCAGAATTCAGAGTAGCGCTGAATAAAATGAGAGAGAATCCGTGTGGGATAATACCACCAGCCTTCGTGTCCCCACCTCCGGACCTTTATCCATTGTGGGATAATACCACCAGCCTTCGTGTCCCCACCTCCGGCAACTTGACGAATCAAGCTTTCGAGAGTCGGCTCTGATACCATATGTGACAACCCGGGTCAAATCCCGAGCCTTTTTAGAAAATCGGGTCGAGTCCCGATTCCGATTCCGATTCCGAAATAAGCCAAAGCAAACTGGCCCAAATGCAGCCAACTTGGGTAGTCCACAAGCCCACCACAGGCCCCCAAAAGATCATGATTTGTTGGTGCACTTAGTAGTAGTACTTTACCTTATAAACTGAACAGAACTCCCAAATCTCCTCGATGTGGGATTGGGGTGTTACATTCAAGAACTTGAGAATTTCCAATAATTCAGACATAATGTCATACACTCATTAAAATTGATTTTCATGTGCACCGAAGTAACTCAATATTTTAGACAGACTGCAGAATGTATATTTTCTGTACATGGAACCACCAATTGTCTTGTATGGACAGTTTCTAATGCCTTTTCGCATCTCCTAAGCACCTACTAACTTGCACCATCTCAATTTACAAGCACATAGTAAGCCGAAAAAGTGTTTGTTTTATTTCCTGTGAGAAATTTTTGCTCCGCCGAAAAATATAATGGATAGTGAATCTATCTGCGAAAAATTATAGCGGATAATGAGTTTATTCGTGAAAAATTATAGGAGACAATCTAATTTTTTTTTTTAAGCCTGGCCATTACTCCCTCTGTCCCGTTTATTTTGGCCACATTTCCAATTTTCGGTGTCCCACAATATTTGTCCACTTTCCTTTATAAAGGTAAATAAAGTTCTAAATATGTTAAAAATTTGTAAATATAGTAATATTTAAGCTTAGTTATGGAAACTAATTAAAATATATAGTAAATTTGTAAAACGGTGGATTTTGATTGATGGACAAAATAAGTGGGACGGAGGGAGTATTTTTTTTTTTTTTAAGTCCTGACCATTGAATTCTTAATCCAACGATTTGAAGCTGTTGAAAATGGTCTAGGATCCACTTTTTAAAAATGTGCTACGTTTGGATAAGCCCATTCCATTTTAAGCCCATTAAATATACAATTAGCTTAAGCCTATTAGATAATTAGTCCAATATCAATCTATCAACCCAGTCTATCAAAGTGTACGAAGATTTGAGCCCATTAGATAAATAACAAACATAAACCCATTAGATAATTATCCGATGTACACACTGAACTCAAAATTTACAAGTTGGGTTGCCACTTGAGAGTTGACAAATGACTATGTCTACACGAATTTCCAAAAATGAATGTAAAGAGAGTTAAGAAGTGAGGTCCATACCAACCTGCAAAAGTGAACCATATTTATATGGACCACCACACTACTCGAGGTGCCATGCCCATAAACAATTCAACCCTTGTAAATTGGACGGTCAATTTGAATATAACCAGTATAATCCTGGTATCAAATATATTCAATTTTTACCATTTTACATATATTCTTTTAAAATTATACATATACAACTAAATCTTTTTTTAATATGTATAATTTTTTCAAAACAAACATGTAAAATAGAACTGAGGGAATATTTAATATATTGAAAAATGAGTGTAGAGTTAATATTTAAAAAAATCAAACATTAGATGCAATAAATATGTTGAGAGTTTTGGAAAGTTAGTCTTAAATTTATATGAAAAGAAGAGATGAACATGTGATTTGGAGGAAGGGAATAATATTTTAAGTAAAGTTGATTTCCTCCATTTCAAATTAGTACTTTTTTTTGATTTTTTTTAAAATTAATTTGACCGAGTTTTGATTGATAATTGAAAATTAATTTTTTATAATTTCAGAAATTGATTTTTTTTAAGTAAATTAGATTTACTTTTTAATGATATATTATAGATAAATTTTTTCAATTATGTAATGTATATAGTGTTCAGCTAAATTTTGATTAATTTAACCACAAAAAAGTGAAACACAATTAATATGAGATAGAGAAAGTTTATTAAAATGGTATTTTTTTTCATATTTTCTTCCGAGTCATCAAACATATTGTCACACACTTTCTATAATCTTACTTATTCTTTATTAATTTACTAATTTTTTAAGCCGTCATTATTTTTTTAAAATTTTCTTTTTTTTTTGAAAATATACGAATCAATTTTTAAAGCTTAGAAATAATTTGAAGAATAGATAATTACAATGGTATGTGAATAATAGGAATAGTCTTAGGTCGTATTTTGTAAATTTATGATTAAAAGAATATTAGATATTTTTTCACATATGATAATGTAAAATATTTAAAAAAAAATCTGTTGATTTAATTACTCTTGCTCAAGAAGTACCGCAACAAAAAATGGAAAATTGAATAAATTTAATCAAACGGAACGTGATTGAAAACTAGCGATACTGCAAAACAAGCTTTAAATAAAATAAATACTAATATTAATAAAAATTATAACATTACTAATCTAACTTTAAATTCTTATTTTTGATTCTCCGTTTCGTCTTATTTTCCATCAAGATTTTTAACATTTTTATCATTAATTTCAATAATTTCTCATATGTTACAATATTTATCATCATTATTTATTTTTCTCAAAGTTTAAATACCAACTTATATTTTAAATTAAAATGTACATAAATAAAACTTATAATAATATGAATATAAAATTTTAGCAGCTCCTCCAATTAAAACCTTCTAGTTGAACATGTATCTTTTCAATGAATCGATGTAGCTAGTTGTTCACAAATTTAAGAGATAACGGGTAAATCTACTAAACAAATTATAAAATTTAATTTAATATCTTTAAAAATTAATTTAATTCATTTTATTTTATAATAAAAAACATCCTAAACTACTCCCTCCGTCCCAATTTACATGTCCCTTTTCTAAAAAGCACACATATTAAGATAAAGTTAGTTGAATAAAATTTTCCAACTAATACCCTTTTTTAATACATTGGAAAATGGGAATAGAGTTAAGTTTAAAAAAGTCAAATTTTTGATACAATAAATGTAGGGATAGTTTTATAAAACTACACTTAAATTTGCATTGAAAAGAGAAAAGGGACATATAATTTGGGACAAATTTATTTTAGAAAAGGGACATGTATTTTAGGACGGAGGGAGTAACTTCTGTACAATAATTATTTATTCTAAATCAGAAGGCGGATAAAGATTTTAAGAAAATATTTTCACAAAGATGACCATTATAGTTACTAATGTTTGACCAACATAAATATGGGTGAAGTATAAAAATAACTGGTTTTTAGAATTCGATAACAAAAATACCAATTTGGCAGGAGTTTTGTAAAAAATAACGATTAAAATACGCATAAGACAGATGGGTATTGATAATACAAAAGATACGCATTAATCAATAGGGTATTGAGCAAGATACGCATAACTAACTGGGGTAACTAAAATTTCTTTTATGCAAGATACGATGGATTAAATTGCGTATCCCTAAATACGCATTATACGCTTGGGTATCAGTATCTATACACACACTACATAGTATATCGTACCTCCCCACCTTCTTCCTTCACTTTCTTTCTCTTTTCACTACTGCATAGACACATACATCTGCTTCTACCTTTTTCTCCTATTCCATAATCACGCTGTCCTCCATCGTTGTTACAAGGCCTCCAAAAATCTTTTCCTCGTGGAAGAAGCTGGAGTACGCATTTGGGATCCGGGTATACAATCCGGTAAAGATAGCCTATCAACTAAAAATTTGGTATTTTTGTGTAATTGATATGAAAACTTGTTATTATCATCATTATTCCCATAAATATTGTGTATGTTTGGGGTATCTTAAAATAAGTAGTTTATGACTTATAAGCACTTATGTCAGATGAGTAGAGCAACAGTGTTTAGTAAATCAGAACTTATATAATTAGTAGACTGTTTGGGTAAATCAAAACTTATAAGTTAATTTTTTTTATAATTTTCAAAATATTGTTTTTTATATCTAATAATGGATATCAATGGATAGATCTCGATGAATAGGGAAATTTGATATATACATATCAATTTTCTAATGAATGGATTGAGATATATGATTTTGAAGATTTGAAGGATATTATGTGTATGTTTGGGGTATCTTAAAATGAGTAGCTTATGACTTATAAGCACTTATGTCATATAAGTGATAAGTAGAGTCGAGATTAGAGTGTTTGGTAAATCAGAACTTATAATCAGTAGATTATTTGGGTAAATCAGAACTTATAAGTTAATTTTTTTTATAATTTTCAAAATATTTGTTTTTTATATATAACAATGGATATCAATGGATAGATCTCGACGAATAGGAAAATTTGATATATACATATCAATTTTCTAATTAATGGATCGAGAGATATATGATTTTGAAGATTTGAAGGATGCGTATACTGAGAATAAGTTATAAGTTATAAGTTGAAAGTTAAGAATTCTTAACATTCAATTTATGAACTTATAAGTTATAAATTTAGCTAAAACTTATTTTGGCAAACACCCCCCGTAAGGACTTATGGACTTATAAACCATAAGTTTACAGACAAATGAGAAAACAAACACCCCCTATATATTACATATATCGGGAATAAATTATAAGTTATAAGTTGAAAGTTAAGAATTCTTAATATTTAATTTATGAACTTATAAGTTATAAGTTTATCTAAAATTTATTTTGACAAACACCACCTATATGGACTTATGGCCTTATAAGCCATAAGTTGGAGGGGAAATGGAACCCAAACAGGGCCATTAAAATGATAAAGTTCAGCCCACTTCGTGATTTACTCTCGAAAAAATAATGTTTTGATTTTATGGTCTATGTACGGTAGAATTGAAAATTTAAATTTCCTACTCAAAGAATGTACAGTCTACAGTAGAACCTCATAATGAATATTCAGACATAAAAATTATAAAAGAGACAGACCTCGATAAATAAAAATAAAATTTCCAATCCCAAACATATTTAAGTATAATTGCAAGTGTTAGCAACATGCATCCCTTAAATGTTTTTGCGATAAGAAAGTCCCGTTAAAGCTGAAAGGGAAGTTCTATAGAACAGCTATCCGTCCTGCGATGCTTTATGGTTCGGAGTGTTGGGCGGCGAAGAAGGCCCTCGAGTGCAAGTTGGAAGCAGCTGAAATGAGGATGCTGCGGTGGTCCTGTGGCCGCACGATGTTAGATAGAATCCCGAATGTGGTTTTCAGGAGCGAGTTGGAGGTGGCACCTTTTACTGCGAAAGTTAGGGAAGGGAGGTTGAGATGGTTCGGCCACGTTCGTAGGAGGCTTCCGGAAGCCCCGGTGAGGAGGGTCGAGAGTATTTCAGTTGTTGGGGTGAGGAGAAGAGGCAGACCGAGGAGGTCGTGGGAAGAACAGCTCAGGATGGATTTGAAGGCCGTAAACTTGGACGAGAACGCGATAGCCGATAGGAGTTGTTGGAGGCGCCAGATTAGAGTTGTTGACTCCCTTCTAGGGAGTGGTTCTGTGGTTGAGAGCCTCAGAGTTGGGCTCTCTCGTTTAGCATTAGCTTAGTAGCTTGGCTTTTCATCCTCATATTGTCTTCTGTTTTCTTATTTGGCAGGCGCAGGGAGCTTGGCTGGAGGTCTTCCTAGATCAGGAGAAGAGTGCCCCTTGCCCGAGTAGGTAAGCCCCATGAGATCCAGGCCATGGGCCCAGGTTCGGTCGACTACTTTACCCACCTTTATCATCATTGTATTAAATTCACTTTGCTATTCGGTGCACTAAGCCGGGGGTCTTCACGGAAACAGCCTCTCTACTGTAAAGTAGGGGTATGGTCTGCGTACATTGTACCCTCCCCGGACCCTGCTTCATGCGGGATATACTGGGTATGTTTGGTTTGGTTTGGTTTTATCAAGTGTTCTAAGCCCTTGCAAGAAGCAATTTTCAGAAGAAATGTAGCACAAAGTACGTAGAAAAGATTTCATGACATTATATTCAAATCGGGTATATATTACTCCTTCCGTTCCATAATACAAGTCTTTTTGAAAAAATTACGCATTTTAAGAGAACATTAATTAGATGATATATTTCCTCTTATATCCATTATAAATGCATTAACTTTTAAGAATATGAGTTATTTTATATTCTTGGTCATTACTCATTAATTGCAATACAATTTTCAAAAAAGGATAATTTAAGAAAAATGATCAATAAATTTATATTAAAAATTGAAAATAAACATATATTATGTATTATGGAAAAAAAAATCTACTACTATTATGGAATGGAACGGAGGGATTAGTATATTATTCGTAGATTCTGGTTAGTGACGCCTCGAAGACCGGTATAGTTAGTTGCCATTAAATGCTTGTAATAAGTGAGCCGCTATAAATACCCCCAGACAAACATTTTTCAAAGATTCACTTTCATCTTTGCATAGATTTGGTTTCTCCTCTTTACATAAACGTCGAACGCCGTGTGTAAGTCATTCAATTTTCTCTGTTTCATTTAACCAGAAACAAGCAGTCTATATAGGAAGAATCTACTTGGAACACAAATTGTCCCAATATATGTTTCCCTTTCGATCATAATCTAACTTTGTTTCCACTTACGTTTTTTGTTTCTGTTTGAAGGCTACTTCAAGCTATAGCATGTGAAATGGGCTCTACTATGAGAAGTGTGACCTGCATTTTCGGTTTTTGTGTCGCGTTTGCTTTCCTCTTTGGTACTCTATCTCTCTATTGGTTTTTGTGTCGCGTTTGGTTTGCTCTCTCTCCCTCCCCCAGTCCCCTCACTCAATTCCCCCCCTACTCCCGTCTTTCTCTCTCACTCTCTGTATGTGTCTATCTCTCTTCCTTCCCTAACAAAGCACGGCTTATTGCATATATATGGTGTTTGAATATTTTTAATAAATGTAGCCGGTTGTTATTGTCCTTAGATCTATGGAATCTGATTATTTAAAAAGTCATATATACAGGAAGTGCGCAGAATCTAGCCCTTTGTATTTGTTTGTGCGTTCAACTTCTAATAGTAGTTATTAGTACACATTTTATTACACCTTTTTACAGTATATGTGTGCTTAAATTAATCACAATATATGCTCAAGCAAAAACACTACATCTGCATGCAGGCCATCTGGCTAAATATATAGTAATATTATATATAGCATATGCATGTCCATGTATATAGGAACTACAATCAAGTTCGCACTTACAAAACATAACCCTGCTTCTAATATTGCAGTTGGTGACAGCAATACTGGTGTTGGCATTCATGAAGAGGGGATTAACATTTCCAAAGTTAATCAGACGACATCCATTCTTAGCAGGAAATTACTATTCGTAGCGGGTACGTTTTCCCATGTCAATATTATATATTATACTAGCTGATAACGCGTGCAAAACACGGGCATAGATTGAACACGAGTCGAGATTAAAAAATTAATATTAATACACTATTTAATTATGTAGTTATAAAAAATCGAATCTGACATAAAGTTAAAAAAACTTAAAGTAAATAAATCTTTATGATTATGTCAGGAATTGAACCCCTTATAGGAAATCGAACACGCGATGAAATTAAAGAATAAATTAAATAATAAATCTTGTATAATTATGTAGTTGGAAAGAATCAAACCCCTTAATCAAATCCCTTAATCGAATCCCTTATAGGAAATCGAACATGGGGTGAAATTAAATTAAATAATAAATCTTGTATAATTATGTAGTTGGAAGGGATCGAACCCCGAATCAAGTGATAACCAAATTTGGTAATTTGATACTATTATGTACCATTAAAACATGGTTTTGCACATTAATATAGAGTATAGATTATAATAAGCAAAATATAATTTGTAGTTTGATTAATTCTTTTTTTAGTTAACTCTTTCAATCATAATCGTTAGATCTTTCCTTCGCCGGTATGAATCCCGACAATAACATATTAAAATTATTATTTATAATATTATATCATACTATAAATAAATTAAAAAAATAACATATTAAAATTATTATTTATAATATTATATCACACTATAAATAAATTAAATTTTTTTAAAAGTAACCGTATAAAGGCTATAAGCTAGTACGTATTAGTTACCCTGTTTACTACCCTCTCTAATTAGTAATTACCGATGCTTAATTAGCACAAAATCCTATATACTTGGTTATATTTCATCTTATTATTCACCTTTCACGTTACAGTACACTATCACACACTCGTATATAACAAAAACATGCATGAGATCGAAGTGAGAACTGATACCTGATTATTAATATAGCAGGAACAAATGACTACGGTGATGGGTCTTATATTGGAGGCTCGGATGGAGATGGATCCGAAGGATCAGATGGGTCTATTGGAGGCTCAGATGGAAATGGATCCGAGGGATCAGACGGGTCTAATGGCTCAGGGGGGTCTAATGACTCCAACGGGTCTGACGGGTCAGGATCTAATGGCTGGGATGGGTCTGGTGGATCAGATGGATCTAGCCGGGCAGATGGGTCAGTAAATCGAATTGGTGCAGCGTGCTCAAAGAGGAGCATAGATGTATTTCAAGGGCAGACAGCACCGATGCCTAATGGAATTCCAACCTACACAGTTGAAGTGCAGAACATTTGTGTCTCCGGACATTGCACCATAGCAAACATTCACCTAAACTGTGGCTGGTTTAGCTCTGCAAGGTTGATCAATCCCAGTGTTTTTCGCCGTCTTTCGTACAATGATTGCCTGGTTAATAACGGACAGCCCCTTGGTCCTGGACAAACCATTACCTTCCAGTACGCAAATACCTATGCCTACCCTATGGCTGTATCTTCTGTTGCTTGCTTCTGATCCATGTAAGCAACAACCCTAGTACTATAATGTAGTGCGCTATATAAGCACGTATATGGTATGTCTGTGTGTTCTCTAGCTATGTATTCGCAGACGTTCGTAGACGTTCTGCTTAAGTTCTAGTTGTGCTTGCCCTGTAGTATCAGACTAGCTACTATGCGTCTCTACACTCTACATATGTATGGCTAGACGTTCTACTTATAAAGTTCGCTGTGTTTTTGTTTGGTTTGTAATATATTAGTCATAAGTCATGTAGTGTTTGTTTGAATTGTGTGGAAATGTCTCGGTCTCACCGCATACCACTAGAAATGTCTCCCTGGATATAAATATGTTCTTGTCCAAAAAACAAACCTAATAAATAACCAATATACAGTATACGTTAAGCCCATTCTAGCAATAGATCCACACGAACTCGGTACCACAGCAATACACAGTATTATATGATTATGATTTGTCAGGTGCGTGTGTTTTTTGAGACATTAAATTTTTTTGCCTGAAGGAAGTTCCGGTGTCGTATATATTGCTTTAGTAAAATGTACTCCCTCTGTGTTAGAATAAATCATGTATATAAATACAACATAATATATATACATGAATCTCCTGATCAAAACTATGAGTATAAATAAATAGCGGAAGTGTACCAGAATCGAAAGAGGTCATTAATGATCTTGAGAGAGTCCGAAGAGCGCAAGTACTTGAGGGCTTTGATCTTCACTATTCTCCTCTATACGTAAGGATGGGGTGTGTGTATTTTCTGAATATTATGAGACGCATATCTTTTCTTTTCACATAAAATTCATTATATAGAGGGAGTAATGGGACCAACCCTAATGGGCTAAACCCATAACCGTCCATCAAAGTTATGGGCTTGGGTACTTAAGCCATTATAAATAAATATATCTAAATAGATATATATTAGATGTAATAATTAAATATATATTAAGTGCTATTTATATATTTAATTATTAATTAGGCTCAAGTCTTATTTAGATGATTAATAATAAAACCCGATGGACCATAAATAATGGATTGGATCCCGTCGAATCCAACATTCTCCCACTTGGCCGAGGGTCAGTATATCATCAACATACATATAACAAGACTTTTATTACTGAGCATTACATCCCATAAGACAGGCTAAATCTTACACCATACAAGAACAGAATTAAAGGTAGTATCATACTCATGTACAAATATGAAACCGTCCTCCAGTTACAATCCAAGTATAATTATAAAACTTAACAGAGATACTAGCTTAAGTCATGAACAACATAATATTTCATAATCAATAGCAAATCAATATGTCCATGAGGTCCTTACATAATTGTTTGTTCCATAAATTTCGAATGTGCACAATAATAGAAGTAACAAACTAAATAATTTGTCCAAAAACCATAACATAAGGTGATCACAATACTAGTGTCTTACAATAAAATCCATGAATCAATAAGAAAGATTATCAACCAAACCCATGCTAGCAACATGTTCTCGAAAGAGATTGGGTGGTAAACCTTTTGTCAATGGATCCGCCAACATAGCAACTGTACTAATTTGCTCAATAGACACTTGTTGTTTTTGAACTCTTTCTCGCACTACAAGATACTTTATATCTATGTGTTTTGTCGCATCACTTATCTTGTAGTCTTTAGAGAAAGAAACAGCAGCTTTATTATCGCAATAAATTTTCAGTGGTCTAGAAATAGTGTCAACTATTTTGAGATACGTGACAAAATTCCTCAACCATAGAGCTTGCTTCGTTGCCTTATAGCAAGCCACAAATTCAGCTTCCATTGTAGAAGAGGTATGCAGCGACTGCTTAGCACTTTTCCATGATATAGCTCCTCCAGAAAGCATAAAAATGTAACCTGAAGTGGATTTCAACTCATCTTTACACCCAGCATAATCGGAATCCGAATAACCAATGACTTCAAGGTTATCCATCTTTCGATATGTGAGCATAAAATCTTTTGTACCTTGTAAATACCGCATGACCTTTTTAACAGCTTTCCAATGATCCGGACCTGGATTTATTTGGTATCGCCCTAGCATTCCAACAATATATGCTATGTCTGGACGAGTACAAACCTGAGCATACATAAGACTCCCAACTGCCGAAGCATAAGGAATATGCTCCATTTGATCCAATTCTAGCTGATTTTGAGGACATTGTTTCAAGCTAAATTTATCACCCTTGACAACAGGAGCAACGCTTGGAGAACAATTTTTCATGTTAAAACGTTTGAGAACTTTATCAATATAAGCTCTTTGTGACAACCCCAAAATTCCATGAGATCTATTTCTATGAATTTCAATGCCCAAGACATAAGATGCTTCCCCCAGATCCTTCATAATTCTTATGAAGGAATCTCTTTGTCTCATGCATTAAATTCATATCACTACTAGCGAGTAGAATATCATCCACATATAGTACTAAAATAATGTACTTGCTCCCACTCACTTTTAGATATATGCATTGGTCAACAAAATTTTCTTTAAACCCAAATTTTCCAATCACATCATCAAATTTAATATACCACTCTCTAGAAGCTTGCCTTAATCCATATATGGACTTCTTTAACCGACATTTCATGTGTTCCTTACCTTTGACTACAAAACCTTCCGGTTGTGACATGTAGACATCCTCATGCAAGTCACCATTAAGAAAAGCAGTTTTAACATCCATTTGGTGTAACTCTAAATCATAATGAGCTACTAAAGCCATGATGATACGAAATGAGTCCTTACTCGAAACAGGAGAAAATGTATCATTATAATCAATTCCTTTTCTTTGTGTGAAGCCCTTTGCAACCAATCTAGCTTTATATCTTTCGATGTTACCACTAGGATCAAGCTTAGTTTTGTAGACCCATTTGCAGCCTACAGCTTTGACCCCTTGTGGCAACTCAACTAGATCCCATACATCATTTTCCTTCATGGATTTCAACTCATCCTCCATGGCTACAAGCCATTGAGTTGAATGGTTACTAGCAATAGCTTCTTTATAAGAAATAGGATCAGGTCCCATGCCAAGATTAGACTCAATTTCATCTAAATACACAATATAATCATCCGAGATTGCTGATCGTCTTACTCTTTCTGACCTCCTGAGAGGTTCAGTAGTGTTATTGTCATCTTGAGGTGGTTCTTGATGTACATTCTCATTTGCACCAACATTTTTATCATCATTTTCTGGTGCACTAATATCTGGAATGATAGGAATAGGGACATTTTCCTGAATCTCTTTCAGATTTATCTTTCGAGATGTACTCCCACTGACTTCAGCATTGTAACACCCCCAGACCCAGGGTCAGGGATCTGGTCGTTACGGTCTCAATATCCAACTACAAAACCAACATAATTTAAATTACAACCTTGTGACCCAAAACAACAACATAAAACACACCCGTTATAGTCCCAGAGATGAAATCAGAGTAACCAACAATATTATTAATCACAAGCTTGAGTTCTTACAACCCAAAGAATTACAATTGTACAATTACATACTCTTTGCCATCCATTAATAGATACCATAATATAAATACATTTGAGGCTCAATTGCTAACAACTAGCCTACCAGTAGTTGCATCCTCAACAAAGGTAGCCAAGACCTTAGCGGTAAACCTCTGACGGCTGACACCTGCTTACGCTGTGTGCGCCTTGCGCGGCCATCTGATCTAGCTGTTGTTGTGATATAAATAAATAAAGCAAGGGTGAGCAGTAGCCCACCAGAAATATAACTGAACAGTGATAATATATAACAGTCCAAAATATCTTTGAAACCATATGCCATGCATTAACGATGTAGGACCAATATAAGGTATGAGATGAAGTTACAAGGTAACTCAAAAATATATTTGTTTTGAATAAATATCTGCTATGCAAAAGATAAGCAAGATATTCTCAATTATCATAAAAGAGGAACTTGCAGGAAAAATATTGCAATTCCGGTTTCAACACTTTTTCACCTTGCCAACACCAACAGTGTTGCAGAAATTTCTCACTTTTAGAAGATGAACTAATACGGGAGCATTGCCGCGCAAGATGCCCTGACGTTTACGATGATCAGTCGTACGTCATGCATCTCATCAGTCGTTCTCTACATGTAGAAGGTAGCTCCGACGGAATTACTTATCTACCGCCCTCTGGAACTCCTCAGCCAATGGTTGGGCTATTGCTGGACCGGCGCCACTCGGCCACTTACGCGTCTCCTAGTTCGAATATCATCCATGACTCTGAAACGTAAAGTTCGTTCCCCTTTTCCCCAAGTGTAACACTTGTTGATAGGACTCCACAAAGTAGTCGTATCTAATTGGAAAGGAAAATTCACCAATATTTCCCAAGCTGATGCTTGTTAATGGATATAAACTTGTTACATCAATCATACCCCTCGAGCGTTGAGGAGGTAACCAAAAGACTCATATCGATGCTTGAAAGAATCAAGATGTGAGTGACAAGATAGTTTTAGCAAGTATAGGACCGGGCAGTCCAATAAATAACATCGCTCAAGTGAGGTCCCCTTATATACATTTGGAAGTTGAGCGAGTATTTAAATCTTCTTTAAGATAGATTTAAATGAAATTAAAGTTTAGGAACCTCCCCTTGATATAAATAGTCATAAGATATTCCGAAATATTTTACACCATATCTGAAGGTGAAAGATAATCTTTGAGTAATATGAATTATTATAGAAAGAACTTAAAAGAATTTAAATAAATATTCCAAGAATATTTATTTTATCAATAATAATTAAGGGATATGATTAAATCATAATATTTCTCGTAAGTAATCCTCAAATAAATATATAGAATCGTTTACTAAATAATTCTCTTCTTTAAATGAATATTCAATATAATATTCATTAATTAAATAAAACTCAAGTAAATATTTAAAATAATATTCACTAAATAAATCAAACCTTAAATGAATATTTGAAAATAATATTCATTTAATAAATAATATTCTAAATGAATACATAAATAATATTCTTAGTAATTAAAACTTTTAAAGGAATATTCGAAGCAATATTCCTTAAGTAAATAGAACTTCAAATGAATATTCTAACATAATATTCATCAAGTACATAATATCTTAAATGAATATTCAAAATAATATTCATCAAGTACATAATATCTTAAATGAATATTCAAAATAATATTCATCAAGTACATAATATCTTAAAATAATATTCATTTAATAAATAAATTCCAAATGAATATTCAATTGATATTCATTAAACAAATAATATTCTAGAAAAAAAAATATCCAAATGATATGCATTTAGTAATCGAAACCTTAATATTCGAAATAATATTCCTTGAGTAATTAGAACTTCCAAAGAATACTTTTGAAATAATATTTATCAATTACATAAAACTTAAATGAATATCCGAAAGTGATATTCATTTAATGAATAAAATTCCAATGAATATCAAAGTAATTATTCATTAATAATCAAATCTAATGAATATTCAAAATAATATTCATTTAATATTTCTCGACTGAGATAATACTCAACTAACATTTCTCGAAAGATTCCCAAGTATTTGATACTTTTATGGAAATATAAATAATGTTTAATAATAACATTCCTCAAAAGGAATACTCCCTCTGTCCCTCCCATTTCTTTACATTTCTTTTTCACTGCTCGACACGCATTTTAAGGCTCCTAAAAAGTATAGTTTCATAACTTATTTTTTTAATTTTCTTTTTTTGTATAAAAATAGAACAATTCTATTTTTATACAAAAAAAGAAAATTTAAAAAATAAGTTATGAAACTATCCGCAAATTGCACCTTAAAATCCGTGCCAGAATTACGTCCCCCAAGGTAAAGAACCAAGGGGGACAGAGGGAGTACTAATCTGTCGCTGGAATCCCTCCGGGTTTCCACGACTACATCTATATCTCAAAATACCGACTCCCGGTCTATATTTAAAGAATACATATCATATGCCCTTCACTAAGGGTCCTACCAAAACAATCATGCTTATATCTGATAATCCATATCTAGTCTATAAGCGAATATTAATTCAGGGAACAAGTATTCCAATATACTTGAAAGTAGACATGCATGCTATGACATATGTATACAACAATCATCATATATATATTATCACAACAACAGTTCCAAGTATTGGAAACTTGCCTGAGAATCGAGTGCGGGTAGGGGTAATGTGTCCCGGGTCAGCTCGACAATCTATAAACAATCAGAATATTTAAGATTAACCACTTAACGCTTATTAAAAGGCTAAGTATAAACTCCACTTAAATCGAAACATGTTTTCGAGTTATCTCGTTACGTCTCTTTTAGTGTAACTCTTTTTATCACCGATACGATCCGACATTCGTTCGTTATCAAGACATGTCATCATGCTTATACTTGGTATATACTTAAGTCGTATAAGTTCTAAGGTTGGTCGTTTACGAATCAAGATTATACCTCGAGTGTTATCGCCCGTTTTCTAAGTTATAACCAAAGTCATACCTTTAAGGGTTTCGTTCGCGTTTAACCTCGATTCAAACATTTTTATAAAATCGGAAAACGATCCATTCGACATGTGGTTTTCTCCCACACCTTCCTTTTTACCTCTAATATTTAATTAATAAGATTCGCCACTGATTAAACGACATTTAAGGGAATCAATTTCAATTACGAACTTTCGTTTACGATTTCGAACCACTTTCACGAATTTAATCATAACTCCTAAACCGTAAGTCCATTTCATGCGATCTTTATATCAAAACGAAGCTTGTAACATAATCTAGCTAATCATGGCATAAGTCGAAGCTATGCAGTGAGTTATATCTTCTGTCAAGTTCGGATTTCAAGATTAAACGAAAATCGGGCATTACGACGGCTATAAATCGAACGTTCTACTAATCGTAACACTAAACCAAGCCACACCGGGCACCAATACAACTTGTACACATGATTAACATCTCAACAAGCTCAAGAACACATCATCATACCAACATAATCATCATCTATTAAATCCATTAGATCTACCACATAATCCTGATTATAACATCACTAACATGCTCCTAACACTTAAATCCATCAAGAACATGCATAAACTCAAAGTAGACCTAGGGTTTCAAGATCATTATACCTTCTTGAGAGTGTGATATGGCCTTACAAAGCTTTGTGTGGTACTTGACTAGCCTTAATGGACCTAAGATCAACCAAAGAATCATGAAAATCAAAGTTAGTTCTTGAAATCACTATTCACCCTAGACTTTGATGATTTATTTGAAAATGGAAAACATGGAGATTGAAGCTAAGATTTCTTGGAGATCAGTTTTATGAAATATAGGACTCACCATAAAAATTTGGAGATCAAATGATGGTTGGAAGTTGGATTTTGGATCTTGAATTAATGGAAAAACCGAATGGTGCTTCTTGGGAGAGTTTTGTGTTCTTTGCTTGGTTTCTTTTGATTTCTTTGATTTAATCTCATCCACTCTCATCCACTTACAACATAATATCTTGTATAAAGCTACTTTATTAAAGTAGTGAGGTGTTGGATGAGGAAATGGCAAGACATGTGTTGAAAATGTGGTGGTTTAGAGCTTAACTAGGTAGTTGCTTGCTAAGTACTTAGTTGCATTCTCTAAGATGCTAGTTCCTTGATTCTAGTTTGGTTACTAGATATTTTCTAGTAGCTTGCACAAGACTCTTGCTCCCTCTGCTTGTTTCTTTGTCCGTTTATTGCTTAATTCGTTGATCGTTCGAGGGAATAACTCATTCGTTTCTAGTTAGGGTTTTACCGAAAACCTTCTTAATAATTCTAATACTATTCTTCATCTTTCTTAATACTTCTTGAATTTAAATTCCTTAATTCCCTTTTATAAATCCTTAAGTCTTGCAGTGTCTAGGGAAATCTCGGAGAAAATAAAAGTGCTCTTTTTCTGAATCCGACAGCTTTTACATACACTTATTTTCCTCCTGGATCACTAATACGAACTCAGAAATCCGTTCCGAATACCGGGTATAACATTATTATAATAATATTCCAAATTCCACCAAAATCACTATTCATCACTTATTTTTATTTAATTCCTATAATTAGGAAAATGAACCTAGTTCACCCTCGAGTGTTCCTTAACCTTTTTACGGAACCGCTGGGCTTATAATAGATATTGATTTGGATGACATGAGGGTATCTATTTCTCTCTAGGGAATCTTATCTTAACTTTCTAGGAGATAGATTATTCTAATCTAAGTTATCACCAAATAGCATCCTTCAGGCCATATAACCTTGGAATATATATCCTTTCATTATTCATTCTTTAAAGCCAGTATTACATTGTAGTTGTAACCACTGTTCACTCTTACATCAATACATAATAAAAGTTTTAATTCTACCCAAAAATATGGGTTCTTACAGTCTCCCCTCCTTAAAAGGTTCCGTCCCGGAATCAGGTAGAAGACAATTGGGTACTTGTTGGTTATTTCGCTTTCCAATTCTCTGGTCGATCCTTACACATTCCAATCTTTCTAAAGCACATCGTACTGGTGTTACAATACACCCTTTATCCGTTCTACCAATTCTTTGATACTTTCGCATAACACATCATCCGGTATACGCTATTGTCCGTTCTTATACTATTAACCTTATTGGTACGTGCAGTGACTTCGGTATCACTAAGGCGCTACGAATTTCGGAGATAACCTCACTCGTAATTTTTGCAATTTCCTGATCGCTTTAATCCTCGCAATCTCGTTGTATATATATTTAGGTGAAAAAATTTTATCGAGAGATCACTGTGATCAATGAACATTTGTTATATTGCATAGTTAGTACAAAAGGGGGCCAGCCTTTAGTACTTGACAAGCAATTAAACAATTAATGGCATTCCACTTAGACTCCTATCACACAGACAGAGAGTCACGTAGTATTACCTCCCCTCCTTAAAGGGTTGTTCTTCTCAATTTAGAAGAAGATATATAAGGGAGAAGAAAAGGAAAGAATTTCAAAGAATTGTATAAGAAAACTTTCAAGATTGTCAAAAATATCATAATTAGAATTTACCTCCGAACTATAGAGGTTTATTAGAGAAGAAAATAATCATATTCGTATCAAATTCCACTTTTTCGTAATCTCACATATCACATGTCCCTGCTATTCTGTCCATCATTCTATGGACCTATACTCTTGCTTGATATTAGCACCACTTACTTTTTGGAAAATCCTTCAACCTCTCAGGTTAAATCTTGGATTTCCCGCTTGACATTATTGTCACTAATATTCCATGCCACGCTACTATAGCTTTCATATCCATAATACTAACACTATCAGGTTGTCAATCCGAGAGCTCGTTAGGAAGTTCATTCATAACATTCCTTGCTTCACATTTTCATAATTGTTTTTCCAATCTTTTCTTTTATTAATCACATCCTTCTTATTATCTGATTCTCATTCACTTCGGTTATTTAACTCCATTGTCATCTCTTTATTGAGACGCTCGTCACCTTTACTCAATACTCGTCACTTGATTGGGGTCAAACTTTCCTTTGTTAAACCATCTAGATTTCACTTTCTCATTCCACGAGTCTCTTTATTACTCAATCAATCTATTCCAAATTTCCTCGACTTCCCCCAACCTAAAAAGGGGTCAATTCGTATGTCATTTATGTTTCTAATTCCAACGTTCCGTTTTGGCCAATACTTTGCCCTGTTAATTCCATACTTTTCTCGCTTCATTACTGGAGCTTCTCATGAGTCCGCATATCTGACTTTCTTATTAATCCTCAACTCTTCATTCATCTCAATCAGTTGTTTATCTTCATTTCTACTATAATCATTTTATGAACCATCATAACCCAATTCTTCATTTCAAATATCCCATCGATCCAGAAATTACACCATCCGAAATAAACCTGGATGATTTCTCTAACTTAGATTCACTTCGACATTTCCACAGTCGTTACCACCTAACTTCTCAGAAGGATCACCATCGTTTATCGTTTACGCAGTGCTTTAATAACTAAGCATCATAATCGTCAGTTCAAGATCCTCTAGGAAAACAAAATAATCACTATTTACTATCCATAAGGAACGCTTCCTGAACTGGACGTAGATATTACATGAAGCAGATAAAATTGCAGGAAAGCTTCCAGCATCGCAGCTGGAACAGGCTGGTGAGATTATTAATCATATATCTCCGGTAGAAGACTAAAAGCTTAGCGGTTTGCTTAATCGCTTGCCAACCTCATAATTCTCTATCTTGTTTGCATAGAAATACACCAACATAAACTTGCTTGTCATTCATCATCGTGCCATTTGGCTTATCAGTATTTGTCCCCTCTCTATTTCTGGTCATTTACTACCAATTCATTGTTACTTAACCTCCCCTCTCTCTTTCCAAAGAAAAGGCGAGTCTCTTGGGGAATTTGGTCTGGTCTGTCGTAGAGCCTCCTAATGTCGATGATGTGCTACTGGCAACATCAGGAATCGAATCTTTACTTAAACTATTCTTATAGTTGATCCTGACACAATCATTAGACGGGATGTAACTTCCTCTACCACATTATGACCATCGAGGTTCTTACATTATCATTTTATTTCTTCGTTATGAGCATTTATACTTACTCCCCTATACTTAAAGTGTCGGCCACCTCGTTGGCCTTTCCTGATTATAATAATTTCTTGAGATCCATGTTTTCTGGATCTATTCCAACTCAGGGTGGAAGCATTCTCCCTTAAATTCTGCTGAATGAGAGAAAACATCATTAACCAATTCTATAACGATTCTGTCTATGTACTTTTAGAGACTCCTTTCCACAAATCCTTACAGGTTATTGATACCTTGGTCGATTTAACTTATATCATCTGATTTCACAATGTCTATATTAGGGGTAATGCTATCCTTTGTGCATCCCCCAGGGTTCGTATCAATCTATGGACATTCTATCCTCAATTCCATTTTCAAGGAATACTTACATCCTGTACTTGGCAATCATATATCCATAATAAGGGTCTCTTTTCAATCATTCCAATCTTGATAATCTATAGGTAGCTTAATGTTACCTCTTCTTTCAAATGAATGTCAGTCTATATGACTTTCCCAAAAGACAACGTATGTCTATCTGTCTTTCTTACAGAACTTGGTAATGGTAGCAAGGATGTTCTGGAAGATATTGGTCGTGTTCAACGTGAATCTCTTAATGCCTAATGCTCCTCTTGAGGACACCAAGTTTCAGATAACATTTATGCATCATACTGCACCATCTCTGACAATCCTCATAACTTTTATTGGTCACCATCCTCATTCCCAACACATCCATGGTATTTATAAAATCCATCATCATGTATCTCAATTCATTCTTCATCAAAAGTTCTTGCGGTTGGCACTTTGTTAGAAGCACCCTACTTTGTCCTTACATTGCTGGATTAGTCACTTGACAATCCTTAGTGACTTGGCCCCAACTGGCCACACTAAAATATGTGAGTTTAGTTATCATCATTACTTTTCTAGCAATTACCGACATAGTGTCTTCTTTTTTGATA
The DNA here is from genome assembly GCA_037693485.1 of Kitagawia praeruptora. Lineage (NCBI taxonomy): Eukaryota > Viridiplantae > Streptophyta > Magnoliopsida > Apiales > Apiaceae > Kitagawia > Kitagawia praeruptora. Next base: position 317,257 of record CM075353.1, read on the forward strand.
CCTTTTGATCTTTTCAAAATTTTACTCCATATAAGTCTCACTTGACTTCTCGGTACCGTCTCCGGTCACCTTTCCTTTATTTTTATCATTTCAACTTCTCTTATCAATTTCACGTACCACAAAAGCTTAACACTTCTGGCATAACAACCTTTTCATTTAAGTAAATCCCAGAATTTCTCAGTCCGGCTTGTTTCTTAATTACATTCAACTTCATAATTTTATCCCTACATTCAACTGTAATAATCGGGGTATGTCTACCCACCTGTATAGCGGCTACTTTACCCAATCCACAGGGTTCGCTCCAGTTTCCACTCTCTTCAATGACGTCTTTTGATAATCAGAAAGACAAGGTTTGCCAAAATTCGTTGAATTCCTTTCCAGAATTTGGGGAAATTTTAGTTAATCTATTCACCCACTAGTAACATGCCACATCTTCCCGATACATATTCGTCCTATTAGTCGATACTACCAAATACCAGTCTTCTTAACAACTAGTCTCAGAAGGAACACTACCGTCGGGGTTAGTCGTTCCTCAACATTGGCACTACCAAGGCCATCCGAATACGATGAACTGCGCTGTCTAAATGTATTCGAAATTACGCTGTCGTGCTGCATAAGCGCAGACCTATACCTGTATGAGTTGCATCATAATATCTCCCAAAGTTTCCTTCTTCCATTAGGCAACGCCAACCCTGGTCATCACCAACTTTACCTTTAGCTCCAGGAAGATCTTCTCACGTTTATCTTGTCCATTCAAACTTTTATTCTTATAATAAGTCGGGTTACGGGACTACACTTTCTGTAAAGTCCTGAGCAAATCTTTGGTAATACCTTGTGAATTTTATGAAATTTCTCACCTTTGCCAGTGTGGTTGGCCAATCTTCATTTGAAACTGTCTTTAACTTGGTAGGGCCGACCAACACTACTCTTATTGATCATGTGTCCTATTGCTGGACTTCATTTTGCCAAAACTCTTATTTCGAGAACATGTCCTACACCTGTTCTATCAGGTTGCACCTAGAAGCATTCTCAATTACATCTCGACCACTGCTCGCCTTACCTAATCCATTTATGATTCAGTGTCAGAATAAACTTAAGGTAACTACCATAATCCATTCAAGGAAAAGAAAGAATTTAATATTCTTCTGAATCACATGCAACTAATGTTTCTGGTTCATCATTTCACTGAATTGAACTGAACTTATACTTGGTTTCTTGACGATAGCCTCATTACTAGTTTATCATAGACTCACTGGTCTTTTAGTCTTGTAGGTTCTGAGATCATTGTCGCGCTTACTACTTCCTTATGTAACTTTATCCATTCAGGCCATTGCTTTCCACTATCTTTACTTTCTTAGCTAATCCATTCATAAAATGGACATCTCACTGGATAAACCACCTCATCAATCTCAATTGACTTTACAAATTATCACTCATGAAATCTGCCTTCTCATGGCGAATTATCCTTAACCACATTCACACTAATTCATTTATCTGAAGATATGGCACTTGCCACCTATGTCTTAACTGTTCCTAGGGACTCTGCTCCCCGTCCTCTATCTGTGTCTTTGATAACCATGTGCCACTCTAACTCTTTTCTCATTAATCTGTAGGTCTCTAAGGATTTTGGTTTTTATCTATCCCCATATAAGATCTCAAGTAATTCCTCAAATCCATCTTACCTGCTGGTACTTCATCTAGCAGTCCCGCTATGAATCCAATACGCATCTTTAATTCTCTTAATAATATCTCAGCTCTTTATGCTCACTTTTCTGAGCACTATACCTTAACTCTTACAGTCTCTCTGGCTGTAGCCCTCATTCCTTAAGTGTAAACTCCTTATACTTATCAATATTCTCCTCCTCTGCTGGAACCTCTTCCGGGTCCTCAGTAGGGTACTCTATCGAATCCACCATCCGATCTTCAGCATCAAAACAAGCATCATTGAGTTACTTCTCGTAATCCCCAAGGTCTATCGCCTTACTAGTCGATACAAGAACGAGGTAAGTCACTATCATGATACTTAATAGTTCCCATAAGGGTTTTATACGTCAGTACTACATTAAGTAGTCCGACTATGAACTTGGCAAGAGTTCTTATTATCTTAATGAATTTATTGTTTTAACGTCGCATCATCTCTGGGATATATAACGCTCTCTCTGATACCATTTCTGTAACACCCCCAGACCCAGGGTCAGGGATCTGGTCGTTACGGTCTCAATATCCAACTACAAAACCAACATAATTTAAATTACAACCTTGTGACCCAAAACAACAACATAAAACACACCCGTTATAGTCCCAGAGATGAAATCAGAGTAACCAACAATATTATTAATCACAAGCTTGAGTTCTTACAACCCAAAGAATTACAATTGTACAATTACATACTCTTTGCCATCCATTAATAGATACCATAATATAAATACATTTGAGGCTCAATTGCTAACAACTAGCCTACCAGTAGTTGCATCCTCAACAAAGGTAGCCAAGACCTTAGCGGTAAACCTCTAACGGCTGACACCTGCTTACGCTGTGTGCGCCTTGCGCGGCCATCTGATCTAGCTGTTGTTGTGATATAAATAAATAAAGCAAGGGTGAGCAGTAGCCCACCAGAAATATAACTGAACAGTGATAATATATAACAGTCCAAAATATCTTTGAAACCATATGCCATGCATTAACGATGTAGGACCAATATAAGGTATGAGATGAAGTTACAAGGTAACTCAAAAATATATTTGTTTTGAATAAATATCTGCTATGCAAAAGATAAGCAAGATATTCTCAATTATCATAAAAGAGGAACTTGCAGGAAAAATATTGCAATTCCGGTTTCAACACTTTTTCACCTTGCCAACACCAACAGTGTTGCAGAAATTTCTCACTTTTAGAAGATGAACTAATACGGGAGCATTGCCGCGCAAGATGCCCTGACGTTTACGATGATCAGTCGTACGTCATGCATCTCATCAGTCGTTCTCTACATGTAGAAGGTAGCTTCGACGGAATTACTTATCTACCGCCCTCTGGAACTCCTCAGCCAATGGTTGGGCTATTGCTGGACCGGCGCCACTCGGCCACTTACGCGTCTCCTAGTTCGAATATCATCCATGACTCTGAAACGTAAAGTTCGTTCCCCTTTTCCCCAAGTGTAACACTTGTTGATAGGACTCCACAAAGTAGTCGTATCTAATTGGAAAGGAAAATTCACCAATATTTCCCAAGCTGATGCTTGTTAATGGATATAAACTTGTTACATCAATCATACCCCTCGAGCGTTGAGGAGGTAACCAAAAGACTCATATCGATGCTTGAAAGAATCAAGATGTGAGTGACAAGATAGTTTTAGCAAGTATAGGACCGGGCAGTCCAATAAATAACATCGCTCAAGTGAGGTCCCCTTATATACATTTGGAAGTTGAGCGAGTATTTAAATCTTCTTTAAGATAGATTTAAATGAAATTAAAGTTTAGGAACCTCCCCTTGATATAAATAGTCATAAGATATTCCGAAATATTTTACACCATATCTGAAGGTGAAAGATAATCTTTGAGTAATATGAATTATTATAGAAAGAACTTAAAAGAATTTAAATAAATATTCCAAGAATATTTATTTTATCAATAATAATTAAGGGATATGATTAAATCATAATATTTCTCGTAAGTAATCCTCAAATAAATATATAGAATCGTTTACTAAATAATTCTCTTCTTTAAATGAATATTCAATATAATATTCATTAATTAAATAAAACTCAAGTAAATATTTAAAATAATATTCACTAAATAAATCAAACCTTAAATGAATATTTGAAAATAATATTCATTTAATAAATAATATTCTAAATGAATACATAAATAATATTCTTAGTAATTAAAACTTTTAAAGGAATATTCGAAGCAATATTCCTTAAGTAAATAGAACTTCAAATGAATATTCTAACATAATATTCATCAAGTACATAATATCTTAAATGAATATTCAAAATAATATTCATCAGGTACATAATATCTTAAATGAATATTCAAAATAATATTCATCAAGTACATAATATCTTAAAATAATATTCATTTAATAAATAAATTCCAAATGAATATTCAATTGATATTCATTAAACAAATAATATTCTAGAAAAAAAAATATCCAAATGATATGCATTTAGTAATCGAAACCTTAATATTCGAAATAATATTCCTTGAGTAATTAGAACTTCCAAAGAATACTTTTGAAATAATATTTATCAATTACATAAAACTTAAATGAATATCCGAAAGTGATATTCATTTAATGAATAAAATTCCAATGAATATCAAAGTAATTATTCATTAATAATCAAATCTAATGAATATTCAAAATAATATTCATTTAATATTTCTCGACTGAGATAATACTCAACTAACATTTCTCGAAAGATTCCCAAGTATTTGATACTTTTATGGAAATATAAATAATGTTTAATAATAACATTCCTCAAAAGGAATACTAATCTGTCGCTGGAATCCCTCCGGGTTTCCACGACTACATCTATATCTCAAAATACCGACTCCCGGTCTATATTTAAAGAATACATATCATATGCCCTTCACTAAGGGTCCTACCAAAACAATCATGCTTATATCTGATAATCCATATCTAGTCTATAAGCGAATATTAATTCAGGGAACAAGTATTCCAATATACTTGAAAGTAGACATGCATGCTATGACATATGTATACAACAATCATCATATATATATTATCACAACAACAGTTCCAAGTATTGGAAACTTGCCTGAGAATCGAGTGCGGGTAGGGGTAATGTGTCCCGGGTCAGCTCGACAATCTATAAACAATCAGAATATTTAAGATTAACCACTTAACGCTTATTAAAAGGCTAAGTATAAACTCCACTTAAATCGAAACATGTTTTCGAGTTATCTCGTTACGTCTCTTTTAGTGTAACTCTTTTTATCACCGATACGATCCGACATTCGTTCGTTATCAAGACATGTCATCATGCTTATACTTGGTATATACTTAAGTCGTATAAGTTCTAAGGTTGGTCGTTTACGAATCAAGATTATACCTCGAGTGTTATCGCCCGTTTTCTAAGTTATAACCAAAGTCATACCTTTAAGGGTTTCGTTCGCGTTTAACCTCGATTCAAACATTTTTATAAAATCGGAAAACGATCCATTCGACATGTGGTTTTCTCCCACACCTTCCTTTTTACCTCTAATATTTAATTAATAAGATTCGCCACTGATTAAACGACATTTAAGGGAATCAATTTCAATTACGAACTTTCGTTTACGATTTCGAACCACTTTCACGAATTTAATCATAACTCCTAAACCGTAAGTCCATTTCATGCGATCTTTATATCAAAACGAAGCTTGTAACATAATCTAGCTAATCATGGCATAAGTCGAAGCTATGCAGTGAGTTATATCTTCTGTCAAGTTCGGATTTCAAGATTAAACGAAAATCGGGCATTACGACGGCTATAAATCGAACGTTCTACTAATCGTAACACTAAACCAAGCCACACCGGGCACCAATACAACTTGTACACATGATTAACATCTCAACAAGCTCAAGAACACATCATCATACCAACATAATCATCATCTATTAAATCCATTAGATCTACCACATAATCCTGATTATAACATCACTAACATGCTCCTAACACTTAAATCCATCAAGAACATGCATAAACTCAAAGTAGACCTAGGGTTTCAAGATCATTATACCTTCTTGAGAGTGTGATATGGCCTTACAAAGCTTTGTGTGGTACCTGACTAGCCTTAATGGACCTAAGATCAACCAAAGAATCATGAAAATTAAAGTTAGTTCTTGAAATCACTATTCACCCTAGACTTTGATGATTTATTTGAAAATGGAAAACATGGAGATTGAAGCTAAGATTTCTTGGAGATCAGTTTTATGAAATATAGGACTCACCATAAAAATTTGGAGATCAAATGATGGTTGGAAGTTGGATTTTGGATCTTGAATTAATGGAAAAACCGAATGGTGCTTCTTGGGAGAGTTTTGTGTTCTTTGCTTGGTTTCTTTTGATTTCTTTGATTTAATCTCATCCACTCTCATCCACTTACAACATAATATCTTGTATAAAGCTACTTTATTAAAGTAGTGAGGTGTTGGATGAGGAAATGGCAAGACATGTGTTGAAAATGTGGTGGTTTAGAGCTTAACTAGGTAGTTGCTTGCTAAGTACTTAGTTGCATTCTCTAAGATGCTAGTTCCTTGATTCTAGTTTGGTTACTAGATATTTTCTAGTAGCTTGCACAAGACTCTTGCTCCCTCTGCTTGTTTCTTTGTCCGTTTATTGCTTAATTCGTTGATCGTTCGAGGGAATAACTCATTCGTTTCTAGTTAGGGTTTTACCGAAAACCTTCTTAATAATTCTAATACTATTCTTCATCTTTCTTAATACTTCTCGAATTTAAATTCCTTAATTCCCTTTTATAAATCCTTAAGTCTTGCAGTGTCTAGGGAAATCTCGGAGAAAATAAAAGTGCTCTTTTTCTGAATCCGACAGCTTTTACATACACTTATTTTCCTCCTGGATCACTAATACGAACTCAGAAATCCGTTCCGAATACCGGGTATAACATTATTATAATAATATTCCAAATTCCACCAAAATCACTATTCATCACTTATTTTTATTTAATTCCTATAATTAGGAAAATGAACCTAGTTCACCCTCGAGTGTTCCTTAACCTTTTTACGGAACCGCTGGGCTTATAATAGATATTGATTTGGATGACATGAGGGTATCTATTTCTCTCTAGGGAATCTTATCTTAACTTTCTAGGAGATAGATTATTCTAATCTAAGTTATCACCCAATAGCATCCTTCAGGCCATATAACCTTGGAATATATATCCTTTCATTATTCATTCTTTAAAGCCAGTATTACATTGTAGTTGTAACCACTGTTCACTCTTACATCAATACATAATAAAAGTTTTAATTCTACCCAAAAATATGGGTTCTTACAAGCATCCTCAAAAAATACTGCATTTCTAGTCTCAACTATTCGAGTGGTGTGTGATGGACAATAAAATCTAAAACCCTTAGATCTTTCGGGGTAACCAATAAAATGACAAGTAATAGTCTTAGGGTCCAATTTCTTGATGTGTGGGTTATATATTTTCGCTTCAGCCAAACAACCCCATACATGCATATATCCAAAACTGACTTCCCTTTCAGTCCATATTTCGTAAGGTGTTTTAGGCACGGACTTACTTGGGACCCGATTAAGGATATGCATAGCTGTTTTAAGGGCTTCAACCCACAAAAATTCTGGCAACGTACTTTGACATATCATGCTTCGAACCATATCCATAAGAGTTCGATTTCGTCTCTCAGCAACACCATTCTGTTGGGGTGTACCCGGCATTGTGTACTGAGGAACGATGCCACACTCTCGCAAAAATAAGGCAAAAGGTCCTGGATTCTGTCCAGATTCAGAGAATTTTCCATAATACTCTCCTCCTCTATCAGATCTAACAACCTTAATATCTAATTTGAGTTGTTTTTCAACTTCTGCTTTATAAATTTTAAACATATCGAGTGCTTCAGATTTTTCATGCAAAAGATAAATATAGCCATAACGTGAGTAGTCATCAATAAAAGTAATAAATACTTATGACCACCTATGCCTGGAGTGTATGGTCCACTAATGTCAGTGTGGATTATCTCCAAGCACTTAGTGCTACGAGTTGCACCCTTTTTGTTTGTTTTTACAAATTTTCCTTTAATACATTTAATACACGTGTCAAAATCTGAGAAATCTAATGGATGAAGAAGTCCTTCTTTAACAAGTCTTTCCATTCGACTTTTGGATATGTGACCAAGTCGTTCATGCCACAATTTTGAGGAATTCTCATCATTTCTTTTTCTCTTTTTAGAACCAGTTGCAACTTCATCTTGCACATTCATTGAAATTAAGGATTCACTAAAAGAAGCATTCAAACATAATCTGTAAAGATTTCCTTCTAACAGCCCAGAGCCAATATACTCAGAATAAAGAAATAGAGAAAAACCTTTATTTTTAAATTTAAACGAATATCCATAAGCGTCTAACTTTGAAACAGAAATAAGGTTTCTAGTAATACTGGGAACATAAACAGTATCCATTAAATCCAAATTAAAACCACTTTCCAACATAAGTCGGAAAGTTCCTACAGCTTCAATTTGTACTTTCTCTCCATTTCCAACGAGTAAATATCGGTCTCCTTTATTTAGCTTCTTCACGGAAAGGAATCCATGCAATGAATTAGTTATATGCACAGTTGTACCAGTGTCTATCCACCATGTATTTAAAGGAGCTTCAGATGTAAATGCTTCATAACAAACATAAATAGATGCATTACCTTTCTTATCTAACCACTCGCGAAATTTGGAACACTCATTCCTTATGTGTCCCTTAGCTCTGCAGAAGTTACATTTAGAACCTCCAAAGTTCTTTGTGCCAGAAGTCTGTCCCTTGTCTTTTGTGACAGCTGCATCAATTCCCTTTTTCTTTTGACTATTGCCATATTTCTTTCCTTTTCCTTTAGCGGGTGTCGTGGTCACAACATGAGCACTTTCAACCTTCTCAGACTTAAGGCGTTCTTCTTCTTGAACGTACATAGAAATCAACTCGCTCATCTTCCACTTTTCTTTCTGCGTATTGTAGTTGATCTTAAAAGGACCAAATTGTGCAGGAAGAGAAGTCATTATGAAGTGGACGAGAAAACCTTCAGAGATTTCCATGTTCATATCCTTTAACTGAGCAGCCATATCATTCATTCTCATAATGTGATCACGAACACCACTTGAACCATTATACTTGAGAGTGACCATTTTTGAGATCAGTGTAGTGGCTTGAGCCTTAGTGGAAGCCTTGAATTGTTCCTCAATGTTCGCTAGGTACTCCTTTGCATTATCAGATTCGGGAATTGCTCCACGAATTGCACTAGTAATGGAGCCCTTAAGAATCATTAAGGAAACACGGTTGCTATGCTCCCATTTTGCATAATCAGCCTTTTGCTCAGCAGAGCTTTCGGTTGTAATGGCAGCAGGTTTTGCAACCCTTATGGCATAATCAAGGGCAGTAACTCCCAACGTATGATCAATTTGCTCTTTCCACTTCTTAAAATTAGAGTCACTCAGTGGTTCAATGTGTGAAAAGTAGTTGGTAAGTGAAACAGGACCAAATGCTGAATCAAGGTTAATCACAATCATGCACATAAGTACAACAAGTACAATAAATATAATCCACATGATGAAAAACAGTTAGTTCACCAAGTAACACATAAGTTAAATAAACTGAGGGATAAACAGTTTATTTAAATAGGAAAAATAAAATACACAAAAAATTTCCTACAATCAAAATTAATTTTAATATTAATATCTTCCGTTGGGCCGACTATTAATACTAAATTAATTTTATCATTAAACATGAGATTACAAAAAGTAAAATATTAAATTATATCACCGTTGGGCAGAAAATAATTTAAATTCCACAATTTGAACTTTAAAAATTCCGTTTACAAAATTAATATACAAATCTTCCGTTGGGCCGATTCGTACATCAACTTGCACACGTACATTAGGTGATTTTTAATTCTCCTAATAATTAAAGTAAAAGATTTTCGTTGGTCCATCCAATACTTTAATAATTAAGAAATCACTTTATTAGTCCATAAATAAATTAATAATATTTTACATGAGGGACTAATATTTATTATCATAAGTATCCCTTTAAAACAATGAAAAACATTCAAAAGATTTACAATATATATCTATAAGATCATTCTCAAATGATTTAAAGCCAATTTAGTAAATTTATGTGCCAAAGTTCATACTATACACATGATCATATACGCAAGAATACAAAGCGTGACAACAGATTAAAAGTCTTTTAGCATAAGTATAATGACAAAATGTAACATCATATCCAGGAGGTTAAAAGGTTATAGACAAACCAAACAAAGTGACTGGAACAACTTATTTGGTGAATTTCTAGGACATATTATTTAACCTCATCTCCTATGTACATTCATAGTTCGCATCTTCATACTGTACGATACATATTAGTTTTATTCATCCACGATTCAAATTAAATTATTAAACTCAAGGAATCAATCAAGGAGTCGGCTCGGATACCAATTGTTAGAATAAATCATGTATATAAATACAACATAATATATATACATGAATCTCCTGATCAAAACTATGAGTATAAATAAATAGCGGAAGCGTACCAGAATCGAAAGAGGCCATTAATGATCTTGAGAGAGTCCGAAGAGCGCAAGTACTTGAGGGCTTTGATCTTCACTATTCTCCTCTATACGTAAGGATGGGGTGTGTGTATTTTCTGAATATTATGAGACGCGTATCTTTTCTTTTCACATAAGATTCATTATATAGAGGGAATAATGGGACCAACCCTAATGGGCTAAACCCATAACCGTCCATCAAAGTTATGGGCTTGGGTACTTAAGCCATTATAAATAAATATATCTAAATAGATATATATTAGATGTAATAATTAAATATATATTAAGTGCTATTTATATATTTAATTATTAATTAGGCTCAAGTCTTATTTAGATAATTAATAATAAAACCCGATGGGCCATAAATAATGGATTGGATCCCGTCGAATCCAACACTCTGTCCCCACTGATTCTTTACATTAGGGAACGTAAGTCTGGCACAGAACGTAAGTCTGGCACGGATTTTAAGGTGCGGATAGTTTCATAATTTATTTTTGAATTTTTTTTTTATTAAAATAGAATTGTTCTATTTTTATACAATAAAAGAAAATTTTAAAAATAAGTTATGGAACTATACTTTTTAAGAGCCTTAAAATGCGTGTCAAACCGCGAAAAAAACTATAAAAAAATGGGAGGGACAGAGGAAGTATCTCTTGTCAAAAAAAAAAAAAAAATAGGAGTGTAGGGTGAGTATGTGACAGTTTATTAGTTTTAACCATAAGGGGTCATCTATTTTATTCTTAATTTTTCTTACAAGTTGTTTCAAAAAAAAAAAAAAAAAAAATTCTTACAAGTATATCCACAATCTTTCATTTAGACACAATCTAAATTTTAAACAAAATTTAAATATTAGTATATCAATTAAGTATGCAAGACAAGATACTAATAACTTCAGACTATTTTTTATACTAACAAAATAATGTTGATATCCTTTATTATCATACCTAGTCTACCACACGTCAGTTAACCAATCAGAATCGAGGAATTATTTTAGGACCAATCAGAGCTAATTCCTAACATTTAGACATTTCCTTATTTACAATCTCACCCTACCTCTTTAACCATGGTTAGTTAACACTTCTAATTTAAATACAATAATGATTTTATTAAACATATCCATAAATACCTATTTTTTAAATCAAAAAATATTTATTAGAAAAACACAATTTTAATTTGAAATCAATCACGATGTACCACTATATTAAATACCTATTTTTAAAATCAAAACAAATTATTAGAAAAACACAATTTTAATTTGAAATCAATCATGATATACCACTATATATTTTAAATTAAATTTCATAATTAATCATTCATTAATCAACCACTCTTTTAATATAAAGTCAGTTATAATCATATTATCATACATTATAAATTGATTTTTATAATATATATTGTACAATTATAATCGATATTAAATAATTATAATCTAACTTAACAAAAAATCTGAAAAAATCGGATTTGAAATCAGATTTTAAATAACTTGGATAAAATCCATACCTTCAAAATTTTGATTTTTTATATGCTCAAAAATATTTTTATTCATATTTTGTTAATCAGATTTTAAATAACTTGGATAAAATCCATACCTTCAAAATTTTGATTTTTTATAAGCTCAAAAATATTTTTATTCATATTTTGTTAATAAAATTAATTAATAAATGCATATAAGCCAACACTACAAAATCGAATTTGAACAAATTTTAAATAGATTGGATAAAATCCATATTTTCAAAAACTCAATTTTTTGAAAGGTACAAAAATATATTTATTCACAATCTGTTAATAAAATAATTAATAAATTCATATAAACGAATTTAAATACAATATTGATTTTATTAAACATATCCATAAATACTTATTTTTTAAATCAATAAATATTTACTAGAAAATCACAATTTTAATTTGAAATCAATCACGATATACTATTATCTATTTTAAATTAAATTCCATAATTAATTATTCATTAATCAACCACTCTTTTAATATAAAGTCAATCACAATCATATTATCATATGATTTTTATAATATATATTGTGCAATGATAATCGATATTAAATAATTATAATCCAACTTAACTAAATATCGGAAAAAATTGAATTTGATTTTTATAATGTATATTGTGCAATGATAATCGATATTAAATAATTATAATCCAACTTAACTAAATATCGGAAAAAATCAAATTTTAAATAATTTGGATAAAATCCATATCTTCAAAATTTTGATTATTTTTATAAGCTCAAAAATATATTTATTCAAATTTGTTAATAAAATTAATTAATAAATGCATATATGCCAACACTACAAAATCGGATTTGAACAAATTTTAAATAGCTTGGATAAAATTCATATCTTTAAAAAATCAATTTTTTAAAAGGTTCAAAAATATATTTATTCACAATTTTTTAATAAAATAGTGAATAAAATCATATAAACGAATACTATATATATTTTATTTATTTTAATTATTAAATATACGCTATAAGAGTATTATTATTGGTTGGTGAATAAAGTACCAATCAAAAAATTAAAATTATTTTAGAGGCAATCAGAATTTACTTCTAAACTTTAAATCAATCAATCATATACAAAATTTTTATTATTTACCATGCTTATTCTAATTTACTAATCGCGATTAAATTAAAGTTAAATATAAAATATCTTGATTTAATAACTTATCACATGGTTTTTAATTTTAAAAAATTTCTACTAACCGTAAATATTATTTTCTATAAATCCAGATAACAGTATATTACATATGTTTATATATCTTTTAGTTATAAATTGTTTTTTTAACATCCTTTATTATAATAAAGGATACCCGAATTGACATGTATTAGTTAACCAATCACGAGATTGTGAATTATTGTAACATCAATCAGAATCTATTAAATTTAAATCAATTAAACTTAATGTAACATGTTTCTCTATTGGATCTAGATTCTACGTTTCAGCCAAGACTAAACTCAAATAAAGCTACACTCAGTAACAATTAAATTTTTTTTTCACATCAATTAACTGAACATATAACTACTAATTTTTATTTTAACGGTTAACTAATAAACAATTTATATAAAATAAAATTCTTACAAACTAAAAAAATATAATTATTATATCAATTTAAACATTACAGGAAATCTAAGCCACTTATTCCCTATTCCTCATGAGACTTTTTTTTTTTTTTGCTAAAAATTCCTCATGAGACTTAGTCAACTATGATAAACTAAGTGTATGCATCAATTCTTCTCATGATCAAATCATATAAATTTCGGTTAAGGTACTATTTTATATCTTTTTATTATATGACATTCTATACTTGGACAAATTATCTTTTTATTTCGATTATATGTGTCATGTTTTAATTGTCCAATAAATTCAACAGAAAAATGTTTTTGACAAAAAAAAAACGATTTAGGTTATCATCATCCCCAGTCCTGATTCTCTCAAAGTTACTTCCCATTAGAATATCCAGTAGCAAACTTCGATATATAATTCAAAGAGTTACTAAATTGTAGGCATCAATCCTTATCATATTACACTGATTTGTTTATATTATTAGGTGTGTCTACAGATAAATATTTTTTTTACAGTGTTGGGTTGTCAATGTTATTCAGTTACTGCTTAACAATTTTATTCTAAATACAATAATTATTTAATTTAAAAATTTATACATTAATACATGAATCTATTATTATAATTGATATTTTGATATCTCAAACTTTTAATTCAAAATCATAAAGAATAATTAAAATCATGAATTAAAAAGTATTAACAATATTAAACTATTTACCACACTATTCTAAATCCACATTCAAATTTTAAGTTATGTAAAGTATTAAATAATTCAGTCATAAAAAAAGCTAATCAACCAATTAAAATGTTATAATGAATTTTAAACCAATCATCTTTTAACATTTTAATTACGAAATGTTTTAACTATGCAATAATTAATGGAGACAAATTTTGAACTAACAATATATTTGAATTATTCAAAATATTAAATATACTCTTAAATAGTACTTTATATTATTTGGTGTATAAATTATCAATCAAAAAAAAAAAAATATTACAGAGTCAATAAAAATATTGTTAGTGAATATTTTCATTATAAATTGGTCAAGTAAGCAAAAATTTTCTTATAAATCACTATTTATTTATTGATAATTAATTCATCAATAAAAGGACATATGTCATACACAAAATAATCAAACCTGCAAAAATCATCAATAAAATGGTCATACAACATCTACAAAAACAATTAAAATTGAACAAACATATAGTAAATTATTCACTAATTTCCTCTATCCAATCATTGAACAATCTTCAATTATGGTACATCTCTAGCTTATGTCATTAAATTATACAGTCTTTTCGGCGAGATAATCTAACAATTTGTTTATATTATTAGGTGTGCCTATAGATAAATATTTTTTTACAGTGTTGGGTTGTCAATGTTATTCAGTTACTGCTTAACAATTTTATTCTAAATACAATAATTATTTAATTTAAAAATTTATACATTAATACATGAATCTATTATTATAATAGATATTTTGATATCTCAAACTTTTAATTCAAAATCATAAAGAATAATTAAAATCATGAATTAAAAAGTATTAACAATATTAAACTATTTACCACACTATTCTAAATCCACATTCAAATTTTAAGTTATGTAAAGTATTCAATAATTCAGTCATAAAAAAAGCTAATCAACCAATTAAAATGTTATAATGAATTTTAAACCAATCATCTTTTAACATTTTAATTACGAAATGTTTTAACTATGCAATAATTAATGGAGACAAATTTTGAACTAACAATATATTTGAATTATTCAAAATATTAAATATACTCTTAAATAGTACTTTATATTATTTGGTTTATAAATTATCAATCAAAAAATAAAAAATACTACAGAGTCAATGAAAATATTGTTAGTGAATATTTTCATTATAAATTGGTCAAGTAAGCAAAAATTTTCTTATAATCACTATTTATTTATTGATAATTAATTCATCAATAAAAGGACATATGTCATACACAAAATAATCAAACCTGCAAAAATCGTCAATAAAATGGTCATACAACATCTACAAAAACAATTAAAATTGAACAAACACATAGTAAATTATTCACTAATTTCCTCTATCCAATCATTGAACAATCTTCAATTATGGTACATCTCTAGCTTATGTCATTAAATTATACAGTATTTTCGGCGAGATAATCTAACAATTTGTTATAAACTTGAGGAATATGATATCTGATTTGTCATAACGTATTCAAACAACCGACCAGAACTGTAATTCTAAACTATCCAAATCAATAAACTAATATAACAAAATATAATATATGAGTAGACAAAATCCACGAATAGGATATTTTAGACTCTCAATAAAGAGAGATTTTTAGTGAAAGCCAAAGTAAAATCAAGGAAAAAAAATAAGGCTTATCATTTACAAAGAGTTATTACAAAATCTAATATTTTGGTAGATAAAATCCACCAACGGACAACGGGGTACTAGACTCTAAATGATATTTTTATTGAAAAATAAAGAAAAATCAATATAAAAATTTTAAAAAAACTTAAAAAGCTGATATCAGCTCATAAACTTTACTTTAGCATCTTTTGGGAAAGGTGGAGAGGGAGAGAGAGAGAGAGCAGCAGCTTCGGTTTTTGTTATAAAAATTATTAATAATGATAAATAAAAAGATTGATACACTTAAAATTATATATTATTTTTAATAAAAGGGTGCCTTTTTGAATTTTGTATTCTTGAATTAAAGTAATAGTATCAATTCTCATATCTTAACCTAAGAGCATATATTGAATTTGCTTGGTTGGTTGACTATATTTTTTTATATCAACAAAGCATAAAAAATCGCTTAGAAAACTAAATGACTTGGTAGAAAGATTCTACACAAAGAGAGATATTTGTTAATGAGAAATAAGAAAAAATAAGAAGGAGGGTTTCATTTTGTTTGGAAGACTTTACACCATGCGTGCCGCTCTTAGTTTTCTTTTGTAACATCTCAATGTTGTTCTAAGACATATAATTATATATTTACATAACTTGGATACATAGTAATATTTCATATAATTGTTGTATTTTTTCTATTCGCGTATTTCATTTCATTTCGTGTACACGAAAAATTTTGTGTAATTTAGTGTCATTTTGTGTTCAAATTTTAGGTACACGATTTAATATCATGTCATTTTCGTTCAAGACCCTAAAGTACATGATATGAATGTACAAAATGATTTGTCAGGTCTACATAAGCTATTTATTCTTATATATGTAGGAAAAATATATTCACTGTTAAAGGAAAATGAATTTCATGTTATTTAACCCAAAATCTGAATTATAAGGACACATATATAATAATGTGATTATATGTTTATATATTACACACTTGATTTCAAGTTTATGGACAGTAGCTTACTTTCACAAGTTAGTCAAGGTGATACTCATTTTCATATGTCTTATTTTAAGAATAAAATAAAACTAAAATTTATTATTCCATGTTTTACTAAGAAAAATATAAAAAAACCAAAATACAAACTTCCGAACTGAAAATGCACATTTGAAGTTGTCTTGACAAATAAGCTAAGGGCAATAACCATAAAATCTAACAATTATATGCTACTCCAATAACGCGATATATTGAATTTGTTTGGTTAGTTGATAATTTTTTTTATAGTAAATCAATTCATTAATAAAGGACATATAATTTGTAAAAATGATATTGAACAATCACATAGCAAACTAGATTAGATGAAAGTTTCTATTAATATAACTATGTTCGTTTCATATATTTTGCACAGTAGATATCCTTTCTCATATCGCTGAAACATGAAACTTTTTTTTGATAGACAGTCTAGTGATTTATTGGAGTCGTGAGGATTAAGTTTCTACACATTTTTAATATGCAATCGAAAAATTAACCACGACCATACAAATATTTTCAATAAATTAATATAATAAATATTTTAAGGATTCGATATTTAATAAATATATCGAATTCTTAGAATATGGGTGAATTTTTTTTAACATGATACGGAGAAATATTCTCTAACAAAGAGAGAAATTAAACAAAAGCTAAATTTTAAAAAACAATAAAGAGGGATTTTGAACTTTTGAACGGGGGTTGTATTTGTTTTGATGAATAATTCATAATATTAATATTAATTCAATTGGTATGAATTCACGGATAAGTAATTTTATACTTACGTTAATTAACATTCCAATAAAATTATATATTTTTCTAAATAAAAATGAAAATAATATATTTATATTAATTTATTAATTCAATTTATCAGTCGGTGCGTAGCATGGGTAGAACGCTAGTATGAATAATATAGGAACATATTTTACAATCAAAAAAGCTTTTCCAAAAAAATAGCTAAGAAGTCGATGAAACAACCTGGATTGAGAAATCTCATCGCAAAAACAAAATAAAAAATTTTGAAAGCCCATTTCTAGTACAAATTCTCATAATAATATGTATGAACAATTGTAATGTCCAAAAATAATACAATTCACAAAATTGTGACATATATTTAAACATGCAAAACTTAAGAAAGAATGCCCTAAATACCCACTATTTTGATACCCGCTTACCAAAATACCCAAATTTCAAAATACCGACCAAAATACCCACGGGATGCGCCTCTCCCGTGGGCGTGACCGGTTCACTGTAGCACGCCAGAAAATTGTAACACTCGCCTGAAAAACCAGAGCTCCATGGCCGGCGACTTTTACTTTTACGGACTCTTCCATGCGATGCACTAACTCCAAGCACTTTCCACACGATTACAGAAGCAAAAAATGACCACAAGCTCGTCAACTTCATGTTCCCGAACTTCGATTATCACCTCCGGCCCCGCAGGGGCGAAACGAAGCTCATCGGAATTTTTTGAATCGATTGGATCGCCGTTTTGGGCGTTTTAAATCCGGGAACGAAACTGTTAAACAACGATTATAGGTTTGTAGAGAATCGAACCCCGATTCTAATGATATATAGTATGTGATGGGAAGGTGAGCGAGGTGGACGGTAGAACTGATCGAAAATTTACACCGGAATCGCCATGTCTGTCGCCGTTTGGAGCTCTCTGGGACGACGTGGGATACGCATCTTCAAGATGCGTATCTCTTGTTGCGTGCCAGTCAGAGGCGTAACCTTGGCCAGGTTACGCTCTTGTTAGAAGCGTATCAGGTGATACGTTGGAGGAAGAGGCGTATCTGGAAAAAAAAACACGAACCTCAGCAGCGTGGCCTCTTGATACTCCTATCCCATGGGCGTATCCGAGGATACTCCTCTGTCATGGACGTATCCCGTGGGTATTTTGGGCACCGTTTCTGAATCTGGGCATTTTGGACAAGGAATGATTAAAAGTGGGTAGAAAGGGCACTCACCCCTACTTGAAAATAAAATTTATTTAATGTAGGCATACTAGCCAATTCATTATACCTTTTTAATCGTTTGCATATAAAAGTTTTTCAACTACACTACTTACTCATTTATGCATACAAATTATATGTCACATAGAAAAAAATGTATCACTGAATAAGTTAAATTATAGGATTACGCAGGTTAATTAGAGCATCTCCAAGGGTGTTATGTATATTTGTTAGCTATAATATAATATATTGATAATTATCTAAAATTATAGCTAAGAGGTTCTAGGTTTACTCCAATGGTATTATGTATAATTATATTATCTAAAATTATACCTAATAGATTTAGAGGTTTTAATTATATTATCTAAAATTATACCTAATAGATTTAGAGGTTTTACAAATGTAGCTAGCCTAATTTTAGTTATCTATATTTTTTTGCTAAGGGATAATGGTTGGAGTATTGAATTTTTACCTAATATCTAAAATGTGCCACATAGATACCTTGTAAGTGACACATAGATGAATTTAACTAACAGGTTTTACCATTGGAGATGCTCTTAGTAATGTCTTGCATAAAAATATTATGCATTGATAGTTAATCAACTAGGTATACTTGAAATAATTATAGTAAATTTATACAAATGTACGACTTAGGCGTGTAACAAATTACGAGATTTTTTTTAGTTAAGGAGCACGATTTAAACTTTAAAGTATTGCATTCGCCTCTTCCACTTGCACACATGGGTCGACGGCGTGGTGAGGTCAAAAATGGAAAGAAGAAAGAAGATGAAATAGATTCATATCGAACTTTATACATCGACACCAATCTCGATACTCATTTTGCCCTCGTCGCCTCTGAATCTGATACTCTTCTCCATCTCAAAATTGCCGCCGACGATGGTTTCCAACAAGGGATTGCCGTATAACCCGAACAGTTTACGATTACCTTATCAAGTTTCTTTAGATCGGTGACTGCGGTTTATATCCTATATCCATGGTTATAAAAATCGGTAATCGGTATAAATCGGTTAAGGTACCGATTTAAGATTAATCGGGTAATCGGGGATTAATCGGAAGGATTAATCGGAGTATTAATCGGATATTATAATAATATTTAATATATTAACCTAATTTACAATTAAACATATCATTTTAAATAAATTCATAGGATTAATCGGATTTCAAAAATCGAATCGGTTGACTACCTTACAGAGGATTAATCGGGGATTAATCGGTTAAATCGGGGATTTTTAGAACCATGCCTATATCCATCCCTTTTCTCCTTTTTATATTTAACTTTTTCAGATTTGTATTTAGGTGAATTTACAACGGAAGATCTCGAATGATTAACGAGGTTCGAGAAAAGTAGACGTTGATGATAATATTTGGTAAACAATGTTAATAAGTTTTGCAGAGGCCAAGTGGTTTGTTGCGGTGGCTCCGGTGGTGGATCGCCGGATCCATCCGGCGATGGTGGTGGTGCCGACATTTGTAAATATCATATTCTTTTAATTCCTTGATTAATGCATAATTATTTAATAATTAGTTGATTTCCTGATTAATTGATTCCCTACCATGCGATTTTTGATTAAATTGATTCCTTTTTAAATGTTAATTGATTTTGTGTTTTTAAGTTATTCTTGGACTAATTGATTTTATAAATATTGTTTCTTCAATGTTTTTAGATTCGGTTTTATAATTTAAAGAAATTGATATCAGTTATTACTTTTAAAGGCTAATTGATTTGATGTTTTGATTGAGGCTTTAGACTAATCAGTGGTTAATTAATTGTGTTTATGATTTTGACTTGATATGTTTTTTGATTAGTCTTAAATTTGTGTTTTATTGAGTTTCAATAGCATATCACTTCATGACTTTTAGAAGCATTTTAAGTTATTGTTAGATCTTGATTTAATTCGCACTAAATTAGTTAAGTTTTAATGTGTTTATAAGAAAGGTCTTTTAATGTTGACTTAATTGCACTTTGCACCCCTAGACTTAGCCGAAAATTCACTTCGCATCTTACTGTTCCGGAAATTGCAATTTGCACCCCTAATGTTTCAAGCCCGCTACATTTAGCACCCCTTTAACGATTTTAAGTTAACTTTGACTGTTACCGTTAGTCAAAATGAGGGTATTTTGGTCATTATACTCAATAATAATTATTAAGCTTAAATAATTTCAATTAATATTATAATTTTTAGATTTACCAAAATTTTATTTATAATTTACAGATTTTTTAAAATATAATTTGTATTTCAATTTTTTTTAAAATATTTACATAACTAAATTCTTGTAAAATATTATTTAAAATATAAACTATATTTGTTATAATTTTCAATGTACAAACGAATATAAATTCAAGATTTCGTGTTTTTTTTTCATTTTTTTAGAAAAAAAATCAGCTTTTAAATTGTGTTTCTTAATTTTTTCAAAATAATTAAGTTTAATATATTAGTTAATGACTGAAATACCCTCAGAAAAATTGACGGTAACGGTCGTATTTGACGGAATTGAGTGAAAAGGGTGCTAAATGTAGCGGGATTGAAACAGTAGGGGTGCAAATTGCAATTGTTGAAACAGTAAGATGCAAAGTGCAATTTCGCCTAAGTACAGGGGTGCAAAGTGCAATAAAGTCTTTAATGTTAATTGATTTCTTGTTTTGGTAGAGATTTAGAGTAATTTGGGGGTTAATTGATTGTGTTTTTGACTTTGATTTTGATTTTTAAAAAAGTCATAGTTTGTATTTTGTGCCATTTTATATGGTTTTTGTACCTCTGAGGGTGTGTCAAATATTGTGGTTTTTGGACCAATTTTGGGTTATTTTTTGTGCCTCTAGGGGGGTGTCATATTATGATGACTTTTTGACCATTTTTTGGGGGAATTTTGATCTCGTTATTTTGACGAATTGTGTCATAATGGATGAATATTATTCTCCAGTTATGCAAAAAATATTGTTATATATATACATTATATTATTAATATATGAGTTTTATATAGTTTTTATATTTTTAATGTTACGTTATTATTTTATGTCTAACCAAAGGGACCCCCTTTGGTTAGAAGGTTATCTTTTTACTAGAGTTACAAAATGCTATAATATTTGTAATTTTTTTCTTTTGTTTGTTTTCATCGACTAATTAGCTCTTGGTATGATTTGTTTTGATGGCTGCAGATGTTCAATGAACCAAGGATGGAGGTGGGCTGGGTACACGGGTTATACGAGCATGCTAGACTGATTTTGATGAGAAGAAGAATGAAGAGAAGATGGTTGAAGGAGGGAATTGGAGCAATATGAAGTTTTCTAAAATTTTTGCTTATTAGGATTTGTGTAAAATTATGTACATTGATGTATGTGTGTTTTTTCCCATAGGGTTTTGCTCTTGCGGGGTTTTTAACGAGGCCTTCCCATGTTTGGAGTCTTCTTCTCTAATATAGAGGTTTAATCGTCTACTTTCCCGGAGGAATTTCTTTCTCATGTCAGTCGTAATTCAGGTTACGACCCATGGATTGGTTAAGCATACCTTTCGGATAGATGATAAGCTTTTGTGGAAGAAAGAATGTCTCATGTCTGTAGCATCCCAAAATCCGGGGTACAGATATGGGCCACTAACCAATAAACAATATTATACATCTCTGAAAATAAACAACCTTAATAATAAAAACCCCTTAAACCAAGATCTCTTACAGGTTATGGTATGAAACAAACTATCGAATTACATTACTACAACTCAATCTCAGAATAATAAAAAAATATACATTTGTGAATAAGTGAAATCACTATCTAACTATATCTCCAACCTTGACAATTCGCAATCCACTGTCTGGCGAAATCTATAACTCGACTGCCTCTTCTCGCTGCCCGGAGATCAATACTCATTGTCCACTACTAGATTTACTTAACTCCACTATTAACTGAGGAAAACAAACAAAAGCAAGAGTGAGCCAACAATGCTCAGCAAGTGCATAAGGTGATAACAATTCAATATCGAAACAAATCTGATAACAAAAGAATTTCAGCTCATACTGTGAAAGAATCTATGATGCTACTTTTAAATTGCCACAAGGGCCAATACTTCACCATTACTGAGGTGCAACAGGAACTAGAACGGATAAGAGTTTTGTTTAATCAGAATAAACATTGTAAACTTCAAAGAAACCAGGCTTTAACAATTCAATACTGATACTCGAAAACTCAAGATCAAATGATAACCATTCGATAAGAATACTTGGGAAATTCCTGGTCAAGCAATAAGAATCAAAGTCCAACTGGATACTCAATTTATAGATTAGAATTGGATTTTTCACTTCGACGCAACGAGTTAAAGTGGATGATCAGTCACACTAAAACTCCGGATATACTCTCTTGGTATATCAAAATACTCAACTGGATCCAAGGTCTCTTTTGGCCTAAAATATCATACTCATACTCTGACTGGCGTCCTCAGTCATGAAAACATTTTTATTTAATAAAAACTTCCAATTATATCTATAATACTCAGGCCAGGGGTCGGGACAATCGACTACCCTGTGTCAACCAATAACTGGAAAACTCACGTTCCAGGATGATATGGGCTAAAAGTAAGCCCTAAGGACACATTTAATGTGGCATTAATTAGACCTAGAATGGTCCAAACGTGGGGCCCACCAGATGGGCCCAAACCCTAATTATTATATTAATTTCGTAATTAATATTAGGGGTAATAAACAGCTCAGCCAATAAGAGTCAAACAAGGATACAACCCTTGCCTGACTTAGCCTCCAAGATACATATCTCAACATAGAAACTGATTCCTAAAAGGAATGGATCCGGAACCTTCCTTGAGGCGGTGGCTTGCCTACCAAGTCTTCTATTCCTATCCTAATTCTTAGGCTTCTCAGCCTATATAAAGGGTCTGACCCCTCATTCTCAGAACTACGTTTTGGCTCAATCCTCGAATAAGGACATACAAGCCACTGCGTCCTAGGTGAGCTCTCGCCGCCATAGCCTCGAGGGCACCATCACCTAGAACTACGCCTTGGCTTGATTCTCAATAACGAGATACGTAGGCATTAAAGCTCGAAGCTCAACCACCCTTTGCATTGAATATACTTAAACCCTAGCCGCAATATTCATAACCTAGTTTTTATTCCACAACATTTGGCGCCGTCTGTGGGAACAAGACATTAACCATGGTAACTACACGAAGAACAACACCAGTAACTACCGATCCTATTCCACTCAGTTCCGCTCCACCAGCAACCGATCCGGTGCCCCCAACTACTGGGACGATCGTTCCGCTTCAAGTTTCTCAACCCCTAGGGATGACCTCCCATGTTGAGAGTACTTTACCTCCGATCGTCCACACAAATCCAGGGACTAATCCCTTTCAGATGGTGGTTTCTCCCTTGATTGTAGATCCCAACAACCCTCCACGAGGGGTCCAGATCCACACTACGGATCTCCCCGTGAATACCAACCCGATGTTTGGGCTGCCTAACTACCCTCCTATCCAAGGAGCTGGATCAAGTGGTCATGCCCTGCATATCCGAGATCGAGATTATCGTGATTTTTCTGGTCCTTATACGGATGAATCATCCTCAGACGATGATTACGATCGTGATGAAGCTCCAAGGAGGCGACGTGCAAGTAAAGAACCTCGAATAAGAACTCGAACTACTCACGATGAACTCCCTTCGACAACTGCTGAGAGGATTAAGGCTTATGAAGCTGAGATCTTAAGATTAAAGGAAGATATGGCAAGAGAACAAGCCATGTCAAATCAGACTCAACGTCCTCCAACATCAGGACCGATTCTCTTTGTAGACTTGGAGAGGCCTTCAAGAAGGCAAAGAAGGGCTGATGCCCCAACTGGAAAAACAACGAGGGTGGAAACCCCCAAGAGCAATCCCAAGGATTTGATGCCACTTGGGGATCCTGATGATCCCACACCCCCGTTTACTGAGGAGGTGATGAATGCTCGTATCTCAAAGAAGTTTAAGATGCCGACAATTAAAGCTTATGATGGAACGGGTGATCCCGCAAACCACATTAGGACATTCTCAAACGCTCTGCTGTTGCAGCCTACAAGTGACGCTTTGAAATGTAGGGCATTCCCTCAAACTCTATCAGGTATGGCTCAAAGATGGTATAGTCGGCTGCCTGCAAACTCAATTGGTTCCTTTAAAGAGTTGAGTGCTGCTTTCGTTAGTCAGTTTATCAGCGGAAGAGCGCATGAGAAAAGTTCTGCATCTCTTATGTATGTGGTACAAGGGAAGAACGAAAGTCTGAGAGACTATCTTAAGAGGTTCACCAAGGAGACTTTGAACATCACTGATCTGGACAATAAGGTTGTAATGGTAGCCTTGGAGCATGGCACCACCGACCTATACTTTAAGAGATCATTGGCAAAGCATCCTCCCGAGAATATGGCTGAGCTCCAGCGAAGGGCTGATAAGTACATCAAGGCTGAGGATAGCATGAAGAAAGAAGCCGTCGGAGGTAATGGCAAGGGTAACAACAACCCCAAGAAGTGAAAGCAAGACCATGAGTATGATGACCAGGAGTATGATGCTAGGGACAAGTATCCCCGAACTAGCGAGGACTCCGACTATGCCCCTAAGAAGAACCAAGGACCGAGGTTAATTGAGTATGCAAGGTTGAATACTCCTAGGAGTCGAATCTTGTTGGACATTGAGAAGGATAAGGATTTCCGATGGCTGAAGCCACTCAGGGGTGATCCCGCAAAGAGAAACAAGAATTAGTATTGCAGATTCCACAGAGATGTGGGGCATGACACTGATGATTGTAAGCTACTCAAAGATGAGATCGAGTTTTTGATTCGTAGAGGGAAACTGAGCCACTTCACTAAGGGCGACGACCGTGGTAATCAGAGAAGAGAGTATGATAGGAGGGATGACGATCAAGATCGCAACCCACAGCCTCGAGGACCAGTAATCAACATGATCTCAGGAGGCCCGACTGCGGCCGGCACAACAAGGAATTCTCGGAAGGCTTATACTAGAGAAGTGATGCACATCGGGGGAGAGGCCCCGAAGCGTGCAAAAACTGAAGTAGTGGTTGATTTTGATGACTCAGACTTGGAAGGGGTGAAGTTCCCCCATGACGACCCGTTGGTCATAACTTCTGTGATTGGAAACTCAGAGGTAAAGCGAGTCTTGATAGACAATGGAGCTTCCGTTAACATTCTATTTCATGATGCATTTGTGAAGATGGGGTATAGTGATTCTCAGTTGACCCCCAATAACATGCCTATATATGGATTTAATGGAGTAGAATCCAAAGTTGAAGGGACTATTCAATTGCCTATAACTATTGGACAGGAGCCCAAGGAGGCCACTCAGATGTTGAACTTCCTGGTAATCAAGGCATTTTCAACGTACAACGCTATCCTCGGAAGGACTGGACTTCATGTATTCAAGGCTGTTGCCTCAACTTATCACATGAAGATCAAGTTCCCGACCAGGAATGGTGTTGGAGAACATAAAGACGATCAAAAGATGGCACGAAGCTGTTATGTAGCCGCGTTAAGGCCTGACGGACTTGGGGGGCAGGTCCTTCCAATTGAAGACATGGATGTCCGTAGTAATGAGGAACACCGAGAAGAGCCAGTAGAGGACATCACACAGAAGCCTCGGACGGCCATTGAGGCTCAGGCATTAACTGACTTCGTGGTTGAATGTACCATTGACAACCAAGAAGTCGGGGGGCAGGAGGTAGTACCCCAAGCAGGAAGTGAACTTCAGAATAAGAAGGAGAAGACCAGAAGGAGTCGTGGGTGCTCTATTTTGATGGAGCATCAAAAACAAAATCTGGTGCAGGCCTAGTCTTGCGAAGCCCCGATGGGCTCAAGTTATCCTAGTAGAACTTAGCTTCATATTTATCTAGTAGAAGTAGAAATAAGGTTCATTGAAACCATCGAAGAGCATGTTGCTCCGAGTAGGACAATAGTACTCTATGTAAGGGTTGAACCCATTTCAAGTTATTAATGCAAATTTGATTTCCATTCATTGATTGCGTGATTTTATTTATGTGCCGAGCACCCGATGAGTGCAAGTCAAGGATGACCAAGTACAGAAAATAAAAGAATACACGAATGGAAAACAAACCAATGCCTAAGTGAAGATCCCGAAGGGTCAAGAGTTAGGTTACAACGCGACCAAGTAAGAGTTTAAGTCTGTAAAGGACCCTGGATAAAAGGCAAGAAGATAAAAGCCACATGCAATAGTCAAAGCCACGAAAGGCCGAGGATGTTAAGAACTAGCTACTCTTCAATATGTCTTAAGAACCTGGCTTGAGAATCCAAGGATGAAGACCAATAGAGAACAATGATGTATTTGCTTGGACAACGGCTGATATGCCAGGGATTGATCCCCAATTTATAACCCTTCGTGTTGAATGTCGATCCTGAAATGAAGACAATAAAATAGAAGAAGAGAAATTTTGCTCCTCAAGGGCAAGATGCCATTAAGCAAGAAGTTGACAAGCTCTTAGAGGCTGAGTTTATTGAAGAGATTCAGTTTCCTGAATGGTTAGCAAACCCTGTGATGGTCAAGAAAGCGAATGGGAAGTGGAGGATGTGTATAGACTTCACTGATTTGAATGATGCATGTCCGAAGGATTGTTTTCCCCTGCCAAGGACTGACATATTGATAGATGCCACAGCTAGACATGAGATGTTGAGCTTCATGGATGGTTTCAGCGGCTACAATCAGATTAAGATGCATAAGGAGGACATCCCTAAGGTATCTTTCATAATTGACTTTGGTGTTTTCTGCTATCTTGTTATGGCTTTTAGTCTAAAGAATGCAGGAGCTACTTACCAACGACTGGTGAATAAGATATTCGCCCATCTGATTGGAAAAACCATGGAGGTCTATGTTGATGACATGTTAGTCAAGAGTCTGTGTAAGGCAGACCACATTAAACACCTCAGAGAGGCATTCGAAGTGCTGAGGCACCACAAGATGATGTTGAATCCAGCCAAGTGTGCATTTGGAGTTGGATCAGGAAAATTTTTGGGACTGATGGTTTTGAAAAGAGGCATAGAGGCCAATCCTGACAAGATCAAAGCAATCTTAGACATGTAACCACCCCATTCTGTGAGGGATGTACAGAAGTTAACTGGTAGAATGGCCGCTCTAGGGAGATTTATCTCCAAGTCTGGTGATACATGCTTACCTTTCTTTCAAGCATTGAAGAAGGTGAAAAATCTTGAATGGACTGATAAAAGCCAAGAGGCCTTTGAACAGTTGAAGAAGTACATGGCCGAAGCCCCGTTGTTGGCCAAGCCAAGTCCCGGAGAGACTCATTATATGTATCTAGCAGTGTCTGAACAAGCATTGAGTGCCGTCCTTATTAAAGAAGAGAACAAGGTTCAGAGGCCTATCTACTATGTAAGCAAGGTGCTCCACGGAGCCGAGTTAAATTACTCATCAATCGAGAAATTTGCTTTGGCATTGATAACAGCCATTAAGGCTCAAGCATTGGCTGACTTCGTGGTTGAATGTACCATCAGCAACCAAGAAGTCGGGGGACAGGAGATAGTAACCACCCCTGAGAGTGGAGATAAGGATGAAGAACTTGTACCTGATCAGAAGGAGTATTGGGTGCTCTATTTTGATGGAGCATCAAAAACAAAATCTAATGGTGCAGTTTTGGTCTTGCAAAGCCCCGATGGGTTCACAGTTGAGTATGTTTTGAAGTTGGACTTCCCAACAACCAGCAACGAAGCTGAGTATGAAGCCTTGATAGCCGGATGGGGCTTGGCTAGAATTATGAGAGTCAAGAATCTCAAACTACGGCAAAGTACTTGAGAGTCGTGAAGGCCGTGATGATTCAGTTTGATGAATGGTATGAGAAGCACATTCCGAGAGAACAGAACGTTAAGGCTGATGCCCAATCTAAGTTTACTTCTTTTGAGATAGTGAACTACGCCAGAAGTGTTTACTTTCAGGTCTTGAAGGCCCCATCTATTATTTCGAAATTGGTAGCACCAGTTGATGTAAGCTGAAGGATAGACCCTCTTAAAAGCTCATCCTGAGACTGGTTGGCTCCGTGATAATGCCTTGAAGGCACAGAAACTGTTAGTGAGAGTGTTAAGATAAAGAGGTCCTTTGTCATTCCATACTTAAAATCTTGAATCTCAAATCCTGACACAAAATTTTAGCCTTGATGACCAAAAAAGGATGTCTGCCTCCAATCAAGTTTGTTGTTTGAGTTTAAGGACGTGAATCAAGAGCCATCAATCGAATTTAAACCAAAGTAAGGTCCTGTGAGCATAAGAAGAAGGTTGGAAACCTTCTATCAAGATAAAAGGTTGACAACCAACCAAGGCATACCAGACTTGAAGTCAAGTGCTGAGTGGCAAGGGAACTTCTTGAACGATCAACCGAGAAGCAAGACCTCCACCGTATGTAGCAAGGGGGCAAGAACTAAGGGACTTCATCATTTTTACATCTTAGAATAAGAGTTAAGGGTTGATGATAACTAACAACCATGAACGGATTCAAGGTTTAAAACCAAGGATTCAACAAGCGAGTTAAGGCCCAGAAGGTCACGAAAGCCAATTTGAATTGAAGGATGTATGTTTGGTCATCGACTTCGAATACTGACATTGAGGCCCAAATATTGACATTTGAATACTGACGTTGAGGTTTAAAAACCGGGGCTCAGCAGACCGGAGGTCGCCGACACTACGCCATAAATGCGCTAATGCAACCCCCGAAAAGCGTTGCAAAAGACCTGAAAAGCGTTGCGTTAGGTCTTACGCAACGCTAGAGTGGCGTTGCCAATACTGGCGTTGCGTAAGACCCCTAACGCAACACTTTTCCAAGCTATTGTAACACTTCGAAAGCGTTACGTTAGAGGCCTTATGCAACGCTAAAAGCATGCAAACGCAACGCTACAAGGGGTTGCATAAGATATTTCAGCCATGTCAGCATGTTGACATGTAAACCATGTGCCACGTCAGCATGCTGACATGTAAGCAGGTGCCATGTCAGCATGCTGACGTGGCATTAGTGGGGCCCACAAATGCCACGTCACAAAATAGGGGGTCATGCCACGTCAACAGTAGGGCCCACCAAGGTGCCACATCAGCAATGGGGTCCACTATCTAACGCAACACTATTTGAGTCTAATGCAACATGTAACACCCCCAGATCCAGGGTCAGGGATCTGGTCGTTACGGTCTCAATATCCATTCACAAAACCAACATAATTTAAATTACAACCTTGTGACCCAAAACAACAACATAAAACACCCCCGTTATAGTCCCAGAGATGAAATCAGAGTAACCAACAATATTATTAATCACAAGTTTGAGTTCTTACAACCCAAAGAATTACAATTATACAATTACATACTCTTTGCCGTCCATTAATAGATACCATAATATAAATACATTTGAGGCTCAATTGCTAACAACTAGCTTACCAGTAGTTGCATCCTCAACAAAGGTAGCCAAGACCTTAGCGGTAAACCTCTGACGGTTGACACCTGCTTACGCTGTGTGCGCCTTGCGCGGCCATCTGATCTAGCTGTTGTTGTGATATAAATAAATAAAGCAAGGGTGAGCAATAGCCCACCAGAAATATAATTGAACAGTGATAATATATAACAGTCCAAAATATCTTTGGAACCATATGCCATGCATTAACGATGTAGTATCAATATAAGGTATGAGATGAAGTTACAAGGTAACTCAAAAATATATTTGTTTTGAATAGATATCTGCTATGCAAAAGATAAGCAAGATATTCTCAATTATCATAAAAGAGGAACTTGCAGGAAAAATATTGCAATTCCGGTTTCAACACTTTTTCACCTTGCCAACACCAACAGTGTTGCAGAAATTTCTCACTTTTAGAAGATGAACTAATACGGGAGCATTGCCGCGCCAGATGCCCTGACGTTTACGATGATCAGTCGTATGTCATGCATCTCATCAGTCGTTCTCTACATGTAGAAGGTAGCTCCGACGGAATTACTTATCTACCGCCCTCTGGAACTCCTCAGCCAACGGTTGGGCTATTGCTGGACCGGCGCCACTCGGCCACTTACGCGTCTCCTAGTTCGAATATCATCCATGACTCTGAAACGTAAAGTTCGTTCCCCTTTTCCCCAAGTGTAACACTTGTTGATAGGACTCCACAAAGTAGTCGTATCTAATTGGAAAGGAAAATTCACCAATATTTCCCAAGCTGATGCTTGTTAATGGATATAAACTTGTTACATCAATCATACCCCTCGAGCGTTGAGGAGGTAACCAAAAGACTCATATCGATGCTTAAAAGAATCAAGATGTGAGTGACAAGATAATTTTAGCAAGTATAGGACCGGGCAGCCCAATAAATAACATCTCTCAAGTGAGGTCCCCTTATATATGTTTGGAAGTTGAGCGAGTATTTAAATCTTCTTTAAGATAGATTTAAATAAAAAATAGAGTTTTGGAAACCTCCCCTTGATAAAAATAGTCATAAACTACTCCAAAATATTTTACACCATATCTAAAGGTGACATATAATCCTTGAATAATATGAATCATTATAAAAGAACTTAAAAGGATTTAAATAAATATTCCAAGAATATTTATGTAACACCCCCAGATCCAGGGTCAGGGATCTGGTCGTTACGGTCTCAATATCCAATCACAAATTCAACATAATTTAAATTACAACCTTGTGACCCAAAACAACAACATAAAACACACCCGTTATAGTCCCAGAGATGAAATCAGAGTAACCAACAGTATTATTAATCACGAGTTTGAGTTCTTACAACCCAAAGAATTACAATTGTACAATTACATACTCTTTGCCATCCATTAATAGATACCATAATATAAATACATTTGAGGCTCAATTGCTAACAACTAGCCTACCAGTAGTTGCATCCTCAACAATGGTAGCCAAGACCTTAGCGGTAAACCTCTGACGGTTGACACCTGCTTACGCTGTGTGCGCCTTGCGCGGCCATCTGATCTAGCTGTTGTTGTGATATAAATAAATAAAGCAAGGGTGAGCAATAGCCCACCAGAAATATAATTGAACAGTGATAACATATAACAGCCCAAATTATCTTTGAAACCATATGCCATGCATTAACGATGTAGTACCAATATAAGGTATGAGATGAAGTTACAAGGTAACTCAAAAATATATTTGTTTTGAATAAATATCTGCTATGCAAAAGATAAGCAAGATATTCTCAATTATCATAAAAGAGGAACTTGCAGGAAAAATATTGCAATTCCGGTTTCAACACTTTTTCACCTTGCCAACACCAACAGTGTTGCAGAAATTTCTCACTTTTAGAAGATGAACTAATACGGGAGCATTGTCGCGCCAGATGCCCTGACGTTTACGATGATCAGTCGTATGTCATGCATCTCATCAGTCGTTCTCTACATGTAGAAGGTAGCTCCGACGGAATTACTTATCTACCGCCCTCTGGAACTCCTCAGCCAACGGTTGGGCTATTGCTGGACCGGCGCCACTCGGCCACTTACGCGTCTCCTAGTTCGAATATCATCCATGACTCTGAAACGTAAAGTTCGTTCCCCTTTTTCCCCAAGTGTAACACTTGTTGATAGGACTCCACAAAGTAGTCGTATCTAATTGGAAAGGAAAATTCACCAATATTTCCCAAGCTGATGCTTGTTAATGGATGTAAACTTGTTACATCAATCATACCCCTCGAGCGTTGAGGAGGTAACCAAAAGACTCATATCGATGCTTGAAAGAATCAAGATGTGAGTGACAAGATAGTTTTAGTAAGTATAGGACCGGGCAATCCAATAAATAACATCGCTCAAGTGAGGTCCCCTTATATACGTTTGGAAGTTGAGCGAGTATTTAAATCTTCTTTAAGATAGATTTAAATGAAATTAAAGTTTAGGAACCTCCCCTTGATATAAATAGTCATAAGAGACTCCGAAATATTTTACATAATATCTGAAGGTGAAGGATAACCTTTGAATAATATAAATCATTATAAAAAGAATTCAAAAGAATTTTATTAAACATTCCAAGAATATTTATTAAGTCAATAATAATTACGGAATACTATTAAATCATGATATTGCTCGTAAGTAATCCTCGAATGAATATATAGAATTATTTATTAAATAAATCTCTTCTTAAATGAATATTTAAAATAATATTCATTGAATAAATAAACTTAAATAAATATTTAATATAATATTTACTGAATAAATCAAACCTTAAATGAATATTTGAAAATAATATTCATTTAACAATTAACATTCCAAATGAATATCCAAATAATATTCATTAAACAAATAATATTCTAAATAAATATCCCAAAATAATATTCATTTAGTAATCAAAACTTTAAAGGAATATTCGAAGTAATATTTCTTGAGTAAATAGAACTTCCAATGAATATTTTAAAATAATATTCATTAAGTAAATCAAACCTTAAATGAATATTCGAAAGTAATATTCATTAAATAAATAAAGATCAAATGAATATTCCAAATAATAATAAGTAAGCCAAATGAATATTTGGGAATGATATTTGTCAACCAAATAACTCTAATGAATATTCAAAATAATATTCATTAACTAAATAACTCCAATGAATGATCAAAATAATATTCATTAAATAAATGACATTCTAAATGAATATTAAAATAATATTCATTAAATATTCCTTCATTGAAGTAATACTCAAATAACGTTCCTCGAAGGATTCGTAATCGAATAAAAATCCTCGAAGTAATAAATTTGTCGCTGGGATCCCTTTCGGGTTTCCACGACTATTTATATATTACAAAATATCGACTCCCGGTCTATATTTGAAGTATGAATATCATACGCCCTTCGCTAAGGGTCTTAACCAAACAATCCGGCTTATAACTGATATTTCTTATATAGTCTATAAGCCGATATCGATTCAGGGAACAAGTAATTCAATATTAACTTGAAAGTAGGCATGCATGCTATGGCATATGTATAAAACAATCATCATATATATTATCACAACAACAGTTCCAAGTATTGGAAACTTGCCTGAGAATCGAGTGCGGGTAGGGGTAATGTGTCCCGGGTCAGCTCGACAATCTATAAACAATCAGAATATTTAAGATTAACCACTTAACGCTTATTAAAAGG
Organism: Kitagawia praeruptora; assembly: GCA_037693485.1. Taxonomy (NCBI): domain Eukaryota; kingdom Viridiplantae; phylum Streptophyta; class Magnoliopsida; order Apiales; family Apiaceae; genus Kitagawia; species Kitagawia praeruptora. Next base: position 351,090 of record CM075353.1, read on the forward strand.
CTAAGTATAAACTCCACTTAAATCGAAACATGTTTTCGAGTTATCTCGTTACGTCTCTTTTAGTGTAACTCTTTTTATCACCGATACGATCCGACATTCGTTCATTATCAAGACATGTCATCATGCTTATACTTGGTATATACTTAAGTCGTATAAGTTCTAAGGTTGGTCGTTTACGAATCAAGATTATACCTCGAGTGTTATCGCCCGTTTTCTAAGTTATAACCAAAGTCATACCTTTAAGGGGTTCGTTCGCGTTTAACCTCGATTCAAACATTTTTATAAAATCGGAAAACGATCCATTCGACATGTGGTTTTCTCCCACACCTTCCTTTTTACCTCTAATATTTAATTAATAAGATTCGCCACTGATTAAACGACATTTAAGGGAACCAATTTCAATTACGAACTTTCGTTTACGATTTCGAACCACTTTTACGAATTTAATCATAACTCCTAAACCGTAAGTCCATTTCATACGATCTTTATATCAAAACGAAGCTTATAACATAATATACCTTGTCATGGCAGAATAAGAAGCTAGTCAGTGAGTTATGGCTACTGTCCAATATGATTTCTTAAGGTTAACGAAAATTCGGCATTACGACGGCTATAAATCGAACGTTCTAAAATCATAACGATTCCACAAAGCCACACCGGGCATCCAAACAACTTGTAAACATATTACATATCTCCAAATGTCCAAACTCATCTACTTTACCAACATGATCATCACATCTCTTAAATCAAACAATCACTAAATAATCATGCTTAATCATGCTATTAACACATCTTATACTAAATCCATCAAGAGCATGCAAAATCTCAAAGTAAGATCTAGGATTCATGAGGTTTATACCTTCCTTGGAGAGTGTTAAAGCCCTTTCTAAGCCTTGATCTAGTCCTTAGAACTCATTACAACCTTAAACTAGCAAGAATCATCAAGAACATAGTTAGTGAATTTCGGATCTGCTATAACGCAGTTGAAAGATCATGAAAAACGAGGGCCTTACCAAGGTTTTCTGGACAAGGCTTCTAAAGGAGAGTTGTAGAGCATCCAACCAGCTTTCCAAAAAGCTAAAGAACACCAAATTCCATTGAGTAATGAAGGAGATATGGCCGTTTGAAAATCATCACAGAAACTGCCAACAATCTGGACAGTTTGCTTCTTCAACTTGGGGAGATGATTTGCCTAGGCTATACTACTTTGATTGCTATGAAATTTGGAGCGAATATTGCCCATGGAGTGGAGAGGTTGTGGTCCAAATTTGGTGATTTTATCATGGATGAAAATGGAGATATGAATTTTTCTCTCATGGCTGTTCTTGTTGAGCAGTTTTGAAAAAAATGGAGAGAATGTAGTTTGCTTGGCTTCTCTTGCTTTGTTCTCATCTAGTTTGCATTATTGTGATAATATCTTCCATAAAGTAGCTTTATTAAAGTGGTGTGGTCATGAATGATGTAAATTGCTTGGACAAGTGTTGATGATTTGTGGTTTAAGATGAGATAAAGCTAAGTACTTGGTTAGTTCCTTAAGTATGCTAGTTGCTTATGCAACTACTTGGTTACTTGCCTTTATCCACTAGCACATGTATGTATCTTGGTCCTCTGCTTGTTTCTTTGTCCGTTTATTGCGTAATTCGTTGATCGTTCGAGGGAATAACTCATTCGTTTCTAGTTAGGGTTTTACCGAAAACCTTCTTAATATTCCTAATACTATTCTTCATCATTCTTAATACTTCTCGAATTTAAATTCCTTAATTCCCTTAAATAAGTCCTTAAGTCTGGCAGTGTCCAGGGAATTCTCGGAGAAAATGAAAGTGCTCTGTTTCTGAATCCGACAGCTTTTACATACACTTATTTTCCTCCTGGATCACTAATACGAACTCCGAAATCCGTTCCGAATACCGGGTATAACATTATTATAATAATATTCCAAATTCCACCAAAATCACTATTCATCACTTATTTTTATTTAATTCCTATAATTAGGAAAATGAACCTGGTTCACCCTCGAGTGTTCCTTAACCTTTTTACGGAACCGCTGGACTTATAATAGATATTGATTTGGATGACATGAGGGTATCTATTTATCCCTAGGGAATCTTATCTTAACTTTCTAGGAGATAGATTATTCTAATCTAAGTTATCACCCAATAGCATCCTTCAGGCCATATAACCTTGGAATATATATCCCTCCATTATTCATCCCTTAAGGCCAGTATTACATTGTAGTTGTAACCACTGTTCACTCTTACATCAATACATAATAAAAGTTTTAATTCTACCCAAAAATCTGGGTTCTTACAGTCTCCCCTCCTTAAAAGGATTCCGTCCCGGAATCAAGTAGAAGACAAATGGGGTACTTGTTGGTTATTTCGCTTTCCAATTCTCTAGTTGATCCTTACACTTTCCAATCTTTCTAAAGCACATCGTACTGGTGTTACAATACACCCTTTATCCGTTCTACCAATTCTTTGATACCTTCGCATGACACATTATCCGGTATACGCTCTTGTCTGGTCTTATACTATTAACCTTATTGGTACATGCAGTGACTTCGGTATCACTAAGGCGCTACGAATTCGGAGATACCCTCACTCGTAATTTTGCAATTCCTAATCTTCGCAATCTCGATGTATATATATTGAATTAGAAGAATTTATTGAGAGATCACTATGATCAATGAACATTTGTTATATTGCATAGCTAGTACAGAAGGGGGCCAGCCTTTAGTACTTGACAAGCAATTAAACAATTAATGGCATTCCACTTAGACTCCTATCACACAGACAGAGAGTCACGTAGTATTACCTCCCCTCCTTAAAGGGTTGTTCTTCTCATTTTAGAAGAAGGTAAATAAGGGAGAAGAAAAGAACGAATTTCAAAGGATCATATATGAAAGTTTTCATGATTGTCAAAATATCATACTTAGAATTTACCTCTGAACTATAGAGGTTTATTAGAGAAGAGAAATAATCATATTCGTATCAAATTCCACTTTTTCGTAATCTCACATATCACATGTCCCTGCTATTCTGTCCATCATTCTATGGACCTATACTCTTGCTTGATATTAGCACCACTTACTTTTTGGAAAATCCTTCAACCTCTCAGGTTAAATCTTGGATTTCCCGCTTGACATTATTATTACTCACATTTCACGCCCCGACACTGGCTCTTTCATACTCATAATTCTAACACTATCAGGTTGTCATTCCGAGTGCTCGTTAGGAAGAACCCATTCATCAATCCATTCATAACATTTCTTGCTTCACATTCCATAATTATTTCCCATTCTTTTCTTTATCAATCACATCCATCTTATCATCTAGTTCTCATTCACTTCTGTTATTGAACTCCACCGTCACCTTATTAGGGGAACGCGTGTTACCTTTATTCAATATACGTGGCATGTTTGTGGTCAAACTTTCCTTTGTTCAACCATCTAGATTTCACTTTCTCATTCCATGAGTCTCTTTTATTACTCAATCAAACTATTCCATATTTCCTCGGATTTTCCAAACTTAAAAGGAGCCAATTTGTATGTCATTCATGCTCCTAATTCCAACTTTCCGTTTTGGCCAATACCCTTACCTTGCCAATTCCATACTCTTCTCGCTTCATTACTGGAGCTTCTCATGAGTCTGCCTATCTGACTCTCTTATTAATTCCCAATTCTATTTCCATCTCTATCCGTCTCTTGTCTTTATTTCTACTATAATCATTTTATGAACCATCATAACCTAATTCTTCATTTCAAATATCCCGTCGTTCCAGAAATTACACCATCCGAAATAAACCTGGATGATTTTTCTAACTTAGATTCAATTCGACATTTCCACAGTCGTTACCACCTAATTTCTCAGAAGGATCACCATCGCTTATCGTTTACGCAGTGCTTTAATAACTAAGCATCATAATTATCAATTCAAGATCCTCTAGGAAAACAAAATAATCACTATTTCCTATCCATAAGGAACGCTTCCTGAACTTGACGTAGATATTACATGAAGCAGATAAAATTGTAGGAAAGCTTCCAGCATCGCAGCTGGAACAGGCTGGTGAGATTATTAATCATATATCTCCGGTAGAAGACTAAAAGCTTATCGGTTTGCTTAATCGCTTGCCAACCTCATAATTCTCTATCTTGTTTGCACAGAATTACACCAACATAAACTTGCTTGTCATTCATCATCATGCCAATATCTTATCAATATCAGTAATAATCTATCCTCTGTATTCAGTCATCCCTTATTACCTCATTTCTCCTCTCTCTTTATAAAATAAAGGAGAGTCGCTTGGGGAATTTGGTCTGGTCTGACGCAGAGCCTCCTAATGTCGGTAATGTACTATCGGCAACATCAGGAATCGAATCTTTACTTAAACTATTCTTATAGTTGATCCTGGCACAATCATCAAACGGAATGTAACTTCCTCTACCACATTATGACCATCAAGGTCCTTTACACTATCATTCTACCTCTTTAGTATGAGCATATATACTTACTCCCTTATACTTAAAGTGTCGGCCACCTCATTGGCCTTTCCTGAATATAATATTTTCTTGAAATCCATATTTTCTGGATCTATTCCAACTCAGGGTGGAAGCATTCTCCCTTAAATTCTGCTGAATGAGAGAAAGCATCTATCAGTCTTTTCCAAAAGTCATTGCTTCCACCTTTCTAGTGTGAACTTTACTATCGGTACTCCCAATCATACCTAGGATATTTCCTTACTTAAATCTCTTCTTGTTTTTAGGATAATCTCAACCTTATTGGTTCAATCCATACTTTTTCATGGTTTCACACATGCTTCATCTGGCGTTATTGTTACTATGTCATACATTCCTTACCAAACTTCCCTTATAAGGTTTCTTAGGTCATCCTCATCATTCCTCCTGTATCTTCTGGTTACAGGGTATATCAAACATCATTAGTCAATTCTATAACAATTCTGTTTATGTACTTTTAGAGACTCCTTTCCACAAATCCTTACAGGTTATTGATACCTTGGTCGATTCAACTTATATCACCTGAATTCACAATGCCTATTGTTAGGGGTGATGCTATCCTTTGTGCATCCCCCAGGGTCCGTCTTAATATATGGACATTCTATCCTCAATTCTAGTTTCAAGGGATACTTATATCCTGTACTTGGCAGTTAAATCATATATCCTTAATAAGGGTCTCTTTTAATCATTCTCATCTTGATAGTCTATAGGTAGACTAATGCTAACCTCTTCTTTCCAACGAATGTTAGTCTATATGACCTTCCAAAAGACAACACATGTCTATCTGCTCTTTCTTACAGAACTTGGTAATGGTAGCAAGGATGTTCTGGAAGATATTGGTCATGTTCAACGTGAATCTCTTAGCGCCTAATGCTCTTTTTGAGGATACTAAGCTTCAGATAACATTTATGCATCATACTGCACTGACTTTGGCAATTTTCGTAACTTTTCAGTGGTCACTACCCTCAATCCTAATACGTCCATGGTATATATAAAATCCGTCATCCTGTATCTCAATTCAATTTATATCAAAAGCCCTCGCGGTTGGCACTTGATTAGAAGCACCCCGCTTTGTCCTTACGTTGCTGGTTCAATCACTTGATAATCCTTAGTGACTTGGCCCCCATCTGGCCATGCTAAATATGTGAGCTTAGGGGTCGGCTAATAGCATTACTTTTCTAGCAATTGCTGGCATATTGCCTTCTACTTGATACCTTTTGATCTTTTCAAAACTTCACTCCATACAAGTCTCAATCGACTTCTCGGTACCATCTCCGGTCACCCTTACTTTTCTTTTATTCTTCTAGTTACTCTTATCAATTTCACGTGCCACCAAAGCTCAACATTTCTGGCACAACAACCTTTTCATTTAAGTCAGTCCCGAACTTTTTTTTTTTTTAGTCCGGCTTGTTTCTTAATTACATTTCCCTTTTTCCGTTCAATCTCAACTTCATAATTTTGTTTCTACAATCAATCGTAATAATTGGGATCTATCTACCAATCCGTGTAGCGACTACCTTACCCAATTCATAGGGTTTGCTTCAGTTTCCACTCTCTTCGGTGATGTATTCAGATAATCCGAAAGACAAGGTTTGCCAAATTTTGTCCAATTCCTTTCCAGGATTAGGGAAACTTCATTCAATCTATCCACCCACTGGTTACATTAAGAAAATCCATTTCAATACCCAAAGAATATTCCTATGAACATCCGAGCTGGTCGAACCATAAATAGTTACAGTAGCGAAATGATTGACATAAAGCTGGGAGTTTAATCATTGGAAGGAAACCAAATATACATCGTCCTTAGAAGAGGAATCAAAAGTTTTAAACTAAGCACGCCATACCTACCCGATACATGCTTGTCCTAATAGTCGATACTACCGAATACCAGTCTTCTTATCAACTAGTCTCAGAAGGAACACTACCGTCGGGGTTAGTCGTTCCTCAACATTGGCACTGCCAAGGCCATCCGAATCCGATGAACTGCGCTGTCTAAATGTATTCGAAATTACGCTGTAGTGCTGCATAAGCGCAGACCTATACCTGTATGAGTTGCATCATAATATCTCCCAAAGTTTCCTTCTTCCATTAGGCAACGCCAACCCTGGTCGTCACCAACTTTACCTTTAGCTCTAGGAAGATCTTCTCACGTTTATCTTGTCCATTCAAACTTTTATTCTTATAATAAGTCGGGTTACGGGACTACACTTTCTGTAAAGTCCTGAGCAAATCTTTGGTAATACCTTGTGAATTTTATGAAATTTCTCACCTTTGCCAGTGTGGTTGGCCAATCTTCATTTGAAACTGTCTTTAACTTGGTAGGGCCGACCAACACTACTCTTATTGATCATGTGTCCTATTGCTGGACTTCATTTTGCCAAAACTCTTATTACGAGTACATGTCCTACGCCTGTTCTTTCAGGTTGCATCTAAAAGCATTCTCGATTACATCTCAACCACTGCTCGCCTTGCCTAATCCATTTATGATTCAGTGTCAGAATAAACTTAAGATAACTACCATAATCCATTCAAGAAAAAAAAAGAAGGAATTTAATATTCCTTTGAATCACATGCATCTAATGTTTCTGGTTCATCATTTCACTGGATTGAACTAAACTTATACTTGGTTTCTTGACGATAGCCTCATTACTAGTTTATCATGGACTCACTGGTCTTTTAGTCTTGTAGGTTCTGAGATCATTGTCTTGCTTACTATTTCCTTATATACTTTATTCAATCATGCCATCACCTTTCAATGTCTTTATTTTCTAAGTTGATCCATTCATAAAATGGACATTTCCTTGAACCCAACCACCTCATCAATCTAAGTTTGACTTTACAAATTATCACTCATGAAATCTGCCTTCTCATGGCGAATTATCCTTAACCACATTCACACTAATTCATTTATCTGAAGATATGGCACTTGCCACCTATGTCTTAACTGTTCCTAGGGACTCTGCTCCCCGTCCTATATCAATGTCTTTGATAATCATGCATCATTCTAATTCCTTTCTCATTAATCTGAAAGTCTCTAAGGATTTTGGTTTTTATCTATCCCCATATAAGATCTCAAGTAATTCCTCAAATCCATCTTACCTGCTGGTACTTCATCTAGCAGTCCCGCTATGAATCCAATACGCATCTTCAATTCTCTTAATACTATCTCCGCTCGTTATGCTCACTTTTCTGAGCACTATACCTTAACTCTTACAGTCTCTCTGGCTGTAGCCCTCATTCCTTAAGTGTAAACTCCTTATATTTATCAATATTCTCCTCCTCTGCTGGAACCTCTTCCGGGTCCTCAGTAGGGTACTCTATCGAATCCACCATCCGATCTTCAACATTAAAACAAGCATCATTGTGTTACTGCTCGTAATCCCCAAGGTCTGTCGCCTTACTAGTCGATACCAGAACGAGCTAAGTTACTATCATGATACTTTAGGGTTCCCATAAGGGTTTTATATGTCAATACTACATTATGTAGTCTGACTATGAACTTGGCAAGAGTTCTTATTATCTTAATGAATTTATTGTTTTAACATCGCGTCATCTCTGGGATTTATAACGCTCTCTCTGATACCATTTCTGTAACACCCCCAGATCCAGGGTCAGGGATCTGGTCGTTACGGTCTCAATATCCAATCACAAATTCAACATAATTTAAATTACAACCTTGTGACCCAAAACAACAACATAAAACACACCCGTTATAGTCCCAGAGATGAAATCAGAGTAACCAACAGTATTATTAATCACGAGTTTGAGTTCTTACAACCCAAAGAATTACAATTGTACAATTACATACTCTTTGCCATCCATTAATAGATACCATAATATAAATACATTTGAGGCTCAATTGCTAACAACTAGCCTACCAGTAGTTGCATCCTCAACAATGGTAGCCAAGACCTTAGCGGTAAACCTCTGACGGTTGACACCTGCTTACGCTGTGTGCGCCTTGCGCGGCCATCTGATCTAGCTGTTGTTGTGATATAAATAAATAAAGCAAGGGTGAGCAATAGCCCACCAGAAATATAATTGAACAGTGATAACATATAACAGCCCAAATTATCTTTGAAACCATATGCCATGCATTAACGATGTAGTACCAATATAAGGTATGAGATGAAGTTACAAGGTAACTCAAAAATATATTTGTTTTGAATAAATATCTGCTATGCAAAAGATAAGCAAGATATTCTCAATTATCATAAAAGAGGAACTTGCAGGAAAAATATTGCAATTCCGGTTTCAACACTTTTTCACCTTGCCAACACCAACAGTGTTGCAGAAATTTCTCACTTTTAGAAGATGAACTAATACGGGAGCATTGCCGCGCCAGATGCCCTGACGTTTACGATGATCAGTCGTATGTCATGCATCTCATCAGTCGTTCTCTACATGTAGAAGGTAGCTCCGACGGAATTACTTATCTACCGCCCTCTGGAACTCCTCAGCCAACGGTTGGGCTATTGCTGGACCGGCGCCACTCGGCCACTTACGCGTCTCCTAGTTCGAATATCATCCATGACTCTGAAACGTAAAGTTCGTTCCCCTTTTTCCCCAAGTGTAACACTTGTTGATAGGACTCCACAAAGTAGTCGTATCTAATTGGAAAGGAAAATTCACCAATATTTCCCAAGCTGATGCTTGTTAATGGATGTAAACTTGTTACATCAATCATACCCCTCGAGCGTTGAGGAGGTAACCAAAAGACTCATATCGATGCTTGAAAGAATCAAGATGTGAGTGACAAGATAGTTTTAGTAAGTATAGGACCGGGCAGTCCAATAAATAACATCGCTCAAGTGAGGTCCCCTTATATACGTTTGGAAGTTGAGCGAGTATTTAAATCTTCTTTAAGATAGATTTAAATGAAATTAAAGTTTAGGAACCTCCCCTTGATATAAATAGTCATAAGAGACTCCGAAATATTTTACATAATATCTGAAGGTGAAGGATAACCTTTGAATAATATAAATCATTATAAAAAGAATTCAAAAGAATTTTATTAAACATTCCAAGAATATTTATTAAGTCAATAATAATTACGGAATACTATTAAATCATGATATTGCTCGTAAGTAATCCTCGAATGAATATATAGAATTATTTATTAAATAAATCTCTTCTTAAATGAATATTTAAAATAATATTCATTGAATAAATAAACTTAAATAAATATTTAATATAATATTTACTGAATAAATCAAACCTTAAATGAATATTTGAAAATAATATTCATTTAACAATTAACATTCCAAATGAATATCCAAATAATATTCATTAAACAAATAATATTCTAAATAAATATCCCAAAATAATATTCATTTAGTAATCAAAACTTTAAAGGAATATTCGAAGTAATATTTCTTGAGTAAATAGAACTTCCAATGAATATTTTAAAATAATATTCATTAAGTAAATCAAACCTTAAATGAATATTCGAAAGTAATATTCATTAAATAAATAAAGATCAAATGAATATTCCAAATAATAATAAGTAAGCCAAATGAATATTTGGGAATGATATTTGTCAACCAAATAACTCTAATGAATATTCAAAATAATATTCATTAACTAAATAACTCCAATGAATGATCAAAATAATATTCATTAAATAAATGACATTCTAAATGAATATTAAAATAATATTCATTAAATATTCCTTCACTGAAGTAATACTCAAATAACGTTCCTCGAAGGATTCGTAATCGAATAAAAATCCTCGAAGTAATAAATTTGTCGCTGGGATCCCTTCCGGGTTTCCACGACTATTTATATATTACAAAATATCGACTCCCGGTCTATATTTGAAGTATGAATATCATACGCCCTTCGCTAAGGGTCTTAACCAAACAATCCGGCTTATAACTGATATTTCTTATATAGTCTATAAGCCGATATCGATTCAGGGAACAAGTAATTCAATATTAACTTGAAAGTAGGCATGCATGCTATGGCATATGTATAAAACAATCATCATATATATTATCACAACAACAGTTCCAAGTATTGGAAACTTGCCTGAGAATCGAGTGCGGGTAGGGGTAATGTGTCCCGGGTCAGCTCGACAATCTATAAACAATCAGAATATTTAAGATTAACCACTTAACGCTTATTAAAAGGCTAAGTATAAACTCCACTTAAATCGAAACATGTTTTCGAGTTATCTCGTTACGTCTCTTTTAGTGTAACTCTTTTTATCACCGATACGATCCGACATTCGTTCGTTATCAAGACATGTCATCATGCTTATACTTGGTATATACTTAAGTCGTATAAGTTCTAAGGTTGGTCGTTTACGAATCAAGATTATACCTCGAGTGTTATCGCCCGTTTTCTAAGTTATAACCAAAGTCATACCTTTAAGGGGTTCGTTCGCGTTTAACCTCGATTCAAACATTTTTATAAAATCGGAAAACGATCCATTCGACATGTGGTTTTCTCCCACACCTTCCTTTTTACCTCTAATATTTAATTAATAAGATTCGCCACTGATTAAACGACATTTAAGGGAACCAATTTCAATTACAAACTTTCGTTTACGATTTCGAACCACTTTTACGAATTTAATCATAACTCCGAAACCGTAAGTCCATTTCATACGATCTTTATATCAAAACGAAGCTTATAACATAATATACCTTGTCATGGCAGAATAAGAAGCTAGTCAGTGAGTTATGGCTACTGTCCAATATGATTTCTTAAGGTTAACGAAAATTCGGCATTACGACGGCTATAAATCGAACGTTCTAAAATCATAACGATTCCACAAAGCCACACCGGGCATCCAAACAACTTGTAAACATATTACATATCTCCAAATGTCCAAACTCATCTACTTTACCAACATGATCATCACATCTCTTAAATCAAACAATCACTAAATAATCATGCTTAATCATGCTATTAACACATCTTATACTAAATCCATCAAGAGCATGCAAAATCTCAAAGTAAGATCTAGGATTCATGAGGTTTATACCTTCCTTGGAGAGTGTTAAAGCCCTTTCTAAGCCTTGATCTAGTCCTTAGAACTCATTACAACCTTAAACTAGCAAGAATCATCAAGAACATAGTTAGTGAATTTCGGATCTGCTATAACGCAGTTGAAAGATCATGAAAAACGAGGGCCTTACCAAGGTTTTCTGGACAAGGCTTCTAAAGGAGAGTTGTAGAGCATCCAACCAGCCTTCCAAAAAGCTAAAGAACACCAAATTCCATTGAGTAATGAAGGAGATATGGCCGTTTGAAAATCATCACAGAAACTGCCAACAATCTGGACAGTTTGCTTCTTCAACTTGGGGAGATGATTTGCCTAGGCTATACTACTTTGATTGCTATGAAATTTGGAGCGAATATTGCCCATGGAGTGGAGAGGTTGTGGTCCAAATTTGGTGATTTTATCATGGATGAAAATGGAGATATGAATTTTTCTCTCATGGCTGTTCTTGTTGAGCAGTTTTGAAAAAAATGGAGAGAATGTAGTTTGCTTGGCTTCTCTTGCTTTGTTCTCATCTAGTTTGCATTATTGTGATAATATCTTCCATAAAGTAGCTTTATTAAAGTGGTGTGGTCATGAATGATGTAAATTGCTTGGACAAGTGTTGATGATTTGTGGTTTAAGATGAGATAAAGCTAAGTACTTGGTTAGTTCCTTAAGTATGCTAGTTGCTTATGCAACTACTTGGTTACTTGCCTTTATCCACTAGCACATGTATGTATCTTGGTCCTCTGCTTGTTTCTTTGTCCGTTTATTGCGTAATTCGTTGATCGTTCGAGGGAATAACTCATTCGTTTCTAGTTAGGGTTTTACCGAAAACCTTCTTAATATTCCTAATACTATTCTTCATCATTCTTAATACTTCTCGAATTTAAATTCCTTAATTCCCTTAAATAAGTCCTTAAGTCTGGCAGTGTCCAGGGAATTCTCGGAGAAAATGAAAGTGCTCTGTTTCTGAATCCGACAGCTTTTACATACACTTATTTTCCTCCTGGATCACTAATACGAACTCCGAAATCCGTTCCGAATACCGGGTATAACATTATTATAATAATATTCCAAATTCCACCAAAATCACTATTCATCACTTATTTTTATTTAATTCCTATAATTAGGAAAATGAACCTGGTTCACCCTCGAGTGTTCCTTAACCTTTTTACGGAACCGCTGGACTTATAATAGATATTGATTTGGATGACATGAGGGTATCTATTTATCCCTAGGGAATCTTATCTTAACTTTCTAGGAGATAGATTATTCTAATCTAAGTTATCACCCAATAGCATCCTTCAGGCCATATAACCTTGGAATATATATCCCTCCATTATTCATCCCTTAAGGCCAGTATTACATTGTAGTTGTAACCACTGTTCACTCTTACATCAATACATAATAAAAGTTTTAATTCTACCCAAAAATCTGGGTTCTTACAATTTATTAACTCAATATTAATTAAGGAATATGAATAAATCATAATATTACTCGTAAGTAATCCTCGAATGAATATTTAGAATTATTTACTAAATAACTCTCTTCTTTATATGAATATTCCAGATAATATTCATTATTTAAATAAACTCAAATAAATGTTTAAAATCATGTTCACTAAATAAATCCACTCTTAAATGGATATTTGAAAATAATAATGTTTATTGGTGAAATAAACATCCCTTGGATATTTGATATAATATTCATTAAATTAATAATGAATATTCAACTTACAAATGATATTTATTGATGAAATAATTGTCAACTGAATATTTGAGACAATATTCATTAAATAAATAATGAATATTCAATCTTAATAATATTTATCGAAGAAATGATTATCGAATGAATATTCGAAATTATGTTCAATAATTGAATCGACTTTAAATGAATGTCGAAGATAACATTTATCGTCTCAAGGGAATATTCAAAATAATATTTATCGGAGAAATAAGAATAAATATTCTCTAAGTAAATAACTTAACTGAGGGTTCGAAATAATATTCGAATATTGTTAGGTCGAATACACAATATATAATCAATTACTGTATGAATAAGTAACAAGAACACACGTTTTAACTCTTAAAACTGTTTGGAATTAATAATTCCTCTCTCGGTGATGTAAAGTATCACAGAGAGCTGCTTAGGTTACAAGAATGATATTCGTTCACGATGGATACCCTTCTAGGGTTAACCTAACTGTATTTATAAGATATACAGCTACGTACAATCGTAAATTGATTCTCCTAAAATTAAGCTATACAATTGATATCAATTACGATTGCTACACGTCTTCTAAGTCAACTCGATCTCTTTGACAGCTATCCAATCTTCAAAGATATCGCTTCCATATTAATATTAAATTAATCTTCAAACTCTGTTGACTTGTAGACGCTTCCAGTAGACAGACTTTAGCAAACTCTGTTCTCTCAACGCTAACAGTGTTTGCGCTTCCATGTATTCAGCTATCAGTGTTTACGCTTTCCTCTGTCAGCGTTTGCGCTTCCAGCAATCAGCGTATACTCAAACACTGCTTTCAATAACAAGTTAAACTCTCTTTACCTGAAACACTTAAACACTGACATTAAATCACATCAATTATATCTAACAATCTCCCCCAACTTGTTCATTAGAAAAATGTACAAGTTCACAATAATTGATGATGTCAAAACGAACAAATAAAAACACAGTGTTTAACATATAATCAGAGTTTAAACTTGACTTAGCAAAATTTACAGAAAATACGAATCACTTACAAATTCTATCTACCTAACCTCCTCAAGATCTGGAGTTGTTCTGAGATAATCAATCAACAATCTCCTTTCAGCATTTTCAAGTTCAATTTCCATAGCTTGCTTGATCTCTCTTAACTCTGGATCATTCTCATCCGTTTGAAAAATAGCAGCTCTGAGATCATAGATCTTGTTTCTCCTCATTTCATTACCCAATCTGATGTACTTTAATTCTTCAGACTTTACATTGAAATCCAGAACTGTAATTCCAAGATCAGTCTTCAGCCTTGTAGTTCCCTTCTGCATTTCAATCAGATTTCCATTCCAGTCTCTGTATTTTGGAACATATTTTTCAGCAGACTTTGTTCCTGTAGCAACTTTAGCTTTCAGCATATACTTCCTTATAGAATTAGCAATAAGCTGTGTTCTTTGATTTCTAACTCTGAAGATATACAAGACATACTGAAGTTCCTCAAATAATTTTAACTTGATTGCTTCTTCATTCACTCTATATACTGACCCATCTGCCATAAAGTATAGTAGAAAGTGAATATCTAAGCTCCTTTGATGAACTACCTGAACTGACTCCAACTTGTCTAGATTTTCTTGAGTTATACCAGAACCAAGAGATACAAGTGCAGAAGGATCTCTTGGACTGTTACCAACTCTCAAATCTCTTCTTGATCCTAAACCAGAAGTATTTCTGCCTGGTGGCTTTCCTGAACAGGCAATATTATGCTGATATCCACCAGTCACTCCTGCTCCTTCTTCCACTGGAATCTTTGCCCTTGAAAAACCAGGTAAAAGTTTACTTTGAGTCTGCACAACTTGTGTAGCAACAGAGGTTGTAACTATCATCTTGCCCTTGCTTTCTTCATCAACTTTCCCTTTTAACTTCAACTTAGCATCAAGAGAAGACTTTCTAACCAGCTTTCCAGTATCTTCTTCTTCTTCTTCTTGAATACCAGATAGTTTTTCTTTGATTACAATTCCTTTCATCACAGGCTTTGCAGGCTTTGAAGCTTTAACAACTTTCTTCACTTTCTTGGACTTCATAGCTTTTAAATGTTCTTTCTGCAACAGCTTTTCTTCAGCTTGAATATCCTCAAGTGTAGCTTCAGCATTCTCTTCTCGAAAAAGTTTTGCAGCCAATTCTTCATCAGTTTGTGGATTGTCAGAGAATGACAAATCCCTTGGCCTTGAACCTGAAGTATTCTGAGCATTTGAATCTATCACCAAATTCGGCTTTGACCTTGAAGACCTTCCATGTCCTTGTCTGAGATTTTCATTTCTTAAGCCCTTATCAGCATTGGTGCCTTCATCATCAAGATGATCTTTCTTTGACAGAGTTTGATCTTTCTTACACTTAGTTTTAGAAACTCTCTCCCCCTTTTTGACATCATCACCATCTTGAATCAGGATTGAGGTGATTAACTCAAGAGAATTTGCTATAGAATCAACTTTCTCAGCCAGTAAAGTCTGATTCTTTTCAACTGTACTCAGTCTGTCATTAAGATTAGATTGAGCTTTGGCAAACTGTTGAAAGAGTTTAGCATTAGCTAGTTGAGCTTTCTCCTCATGAGTAGCAACTTCTGTGCGAAGATCAATGATAGATTTCTGAGTGTCATCAAATCTATTATTCAACGTTTTGATTTGAATCACTGTGCCTTGCAAACAAGTGAAAATCTCTGGATTTTTAATCTTCTTGGAATTGACCTCAAGAAACATTGCAGCCCTGCCAGGTGGAAAAATACACTCTGATTTATACCATTCAGCAGTTTGCTTGGCCAAATAACCATCATCAATTTCATTAACAGAAGGCCCAGCAAAATCTGGTTTTTCTCCTGTTTTCTGACCATCAGGCTGATTTTGTGGTTGGTCAACTCCTGTACTATGAGCTTCAACTGAATCACTCATTGATTCACTAGTAGAGGCAACAGAAGGACTAGGTTCTGGAGCAGCAATTGGTTCTTGAGCAACAATAGGTTCTTGAGCAACCTGTTTTCCTTTATCAACTGGAGTTTGCTCTGAAGAAAGAACCTTCTCTGGTTTATCAACCTCCTCACCATGAGCAGAAATATGATTGGCATCAGAGTTTAACTCAGTGTGTGATGCAACCACAGTGTCTTCAAGAACAACAGTAGGCCCATCAGCAACACCAGTATCTATAGAAAGTGTAACCTCCATGAGTGGTGGAGTAGATGCTTCATGATTAAAAGACATTGGAGTTTCAGCAAATTCTTCCATTGGAGATAAAACAGCTCTAGCATCTTCATTGTCTTGAACCTTATCAACTTCTGGTTCAGCAACCTTGACTCCTGATTCTGGAATTTCAGATTCTATGATAACCTCTGGCTCACCAGTAGAAATATCAAAAGAGATTTTCTCTTGAGCCTCCTCAACATGCTCATCATCAGAATCAGTCATAATAAGCCTCCTCCTCTTTGCTTGAGGCACTTCAACCTGTTCTGCATCTTCACTGGAACTCTCACTTGAACTTTCCTCAACCAATGGTGGTGATGGTCTGTTTGCCCTTTGTATGAATCTTCTGGAATAAACAGCCTTTGGAGCTGACTGTTTAGCCTTAGCACGTTCAGTGTTGATTGCAGTATGTTTCTTCCTTTTGGGCTTTGGTGATGGTTGTGGATGAGTAGTAGAGACAGGGTTTGTTGGTTCAGTGTTCATTTGGTCAGGTTGTGTTTGAGGTTTTGTTTGTGTTGGAGGTGATATGGGTTGTTCAGTGGTTGTTGGTGTGGGCTCAGGTGTTTGAGTAGGTTGAGATGATATGTTTTCTGTACGATCAGTGGCTAAAGGTTCAGGCATAGGCTGTGGTTCTGGTTGTTCTGGTTGATGTGTATTAGAGTCTTGTGGCTGATTGACAAAATTTTGCAAAGCAAGCGGCAATGCTAAAGGAGGCAAGTCTTTTCCAACATCTTTGTTAGACATATCAGTAAATATTCTTTTAGTGACTCGAAACGGTTGAATCTCATCAGCTTCATCAACAGTTAAACCAGGAACACATGCATTGAACAGAAGTTGACAAAATCTAGCAAAGTAAACTGTAGTAGACTCTGACAACTTATCACCCAAATTCATCAAAACATATCTACCAAAATCAAAATTACTACCATAAAGTAGAGAATACCCAATTTGTAGACTGTCCATTGGAATAGCATCCCAGTTGGTGACCTTTTTCTGGAATGTCCTTGTAATGCAATCAAAGAAAAAATTCCACTCTTTTCGCAAGTTTGGCCGCCTCACACTGCCCAGCTTGGCAAGTGATTCCATGTAACCAATCTCTGTGAGCATTTCCCTCAGATTTTGCTCAGAAACAACAGCATATGAGGTATGTGTGTCAAAATCCATGACATCGCGAACAGTTTGTGGAGTAATCACAAACTCTTGTTCTTCATGAGAGAAGATGATAGACGGAGTTCCAGTCTCTCCTCCTTCAATATATCTTGAGTTTTGCCAGAAATTAACGACTTGGGAAGCAGATAGAGTAGCCGGTTCAACCAGCGCTTGCCCAATTTCAGAATCTCGAAGAAAATTTTGCATAAGATGAAACGGCTCTGGTGCCCGGTCATTCTCAAGTAAAGCTGCATAGTTGTTAGGCACAAAACGTAGACCAAAGACAGTGAAAGGTTTAGTTGCCATTGAATCAAGAAATAAGTAAGAATCAACTGTGAAAAGGTTTTGCAAGAAAGGTGTTTGTGAAAATGCCAAAGTGAAAAACAAAGATGTTCTCTGTTTTGGTAAAGTGAATACGTGTGGATAAAAATGATTGTGGCAAAAAGTAATTTGAGTTGTAGTTAAAAACTAAACTCAAACGTTTTTACTTGAAAACACGCAACTGTTCCCTTGAAAAGTGTAAAAGGGAGACATAATGATGAGTGAGTGGGACAGGTGTCACACATGCAACGGTTCACTTAATACAGGCGCAGTAAAAGCCATTATTACCGCTGTCGTTCCGTTTATCAAGACACGTTACCACTAATGACACTAATTAACAGTTGTCAACTACTCCATTTACTCCAAAATTTTCAAATTACCTTAATGAAAATATACCTTAGAGTACATAGCACAATCAATCAGTATTTATCAAATTTTCAATCTTTATCACAAAAACCCTTTCAAAAACGCACAGTCGTGATTTTCGTGTGTGAGTAGCAGAGTTTACCAAATCAATTTTTATAGCATCTAATATTTCATAGAATCCATAAATCAAAACAATAAACACTGAATGCACAAACTCTCATATTAAACACAGAGTATATGATGAATGCTAAACTCTGTAGTTCCTTAATTACAGAAATCTGAATATCCCTGTTTCAGTTTATGATCATGATTATCCACGTAAGCACACAGTCATTAAAGACAAAAAGATCAGGAGATAAACATCAAAGCATCATTCAGTGAGTTACATGTCAAGGATTGTCTCACAAACTCTCACATCACACAAGTGTTTAGATGAAGTGTTTACTCTCAGATTCAATCAGTAAAAGCAGATACTACCATAAGCTTGAATGTCCACCAAATTTACACCACCTCGATTACATATATGCACAAATCAAAAGGACTTTGTTCAGGGTTGTAATTGAGTGATATCAAACAGATGAGAA
The DNA here is from genome assembly GCA_037693485.1 of Kitagawia praeruptora. Lineage (NCBI taxonomy): Eukaryota > Viridiplantae > Streptophyta > Magnoliopsida > Apiales > Apiaceae > Kitagawia > Kitagawia praeruptora. Next base: position 369,954 of record CM075353.1, read on the forward strand.
GAGATGTTTTCGAATGAGAATTCCGAACTGAACAATTTATTTGATCAAAATGTTCAGTCAAATGGTTAGTACATTTTTGTACAAGATGATCAGTATATATACATTTTTTTTTTTTTTATTTTTTTTTTTATTTTTTTTATTTTTTTTTTATTTTTATTTTTTTTATTTTTATTTTTATTTTTTTTTATTGACATATATATATATATACTGAGTAAGATATAGTATAAGGAATACTCACCTGTTTGAATCAGATTTAACAAAAGAAGATAACTGCTCTTAATACTCCAATATTCAAGAAAATGAGCAGTTAATTAGGCTCAAAAGGGTTTACTATGGGTCATGTTTATGAACAAAGTTTATGAGCAGTGTTCAAAGATATTTTGAACAGTGTTCGAAGAAAAATGGTTAATCCTAATTGCCTTTATCATTTTCATGCACACATATATCATGTAGTTCCAAAATGGTTTAATGCAAGTTCTAGAGCAACATACTTACTGATGAACATCACACAACAATAAAATCTGATTGATATAAAATGTATCAATCACTTATTCGGCTCAAAATCTCACAGAGTTTAGACATGAACTGTTTCTCACCAAAATAAACAATGACACATCTCAAGTTTTAAAATTTTCACAAGTGCAAACACAGAATCATCAAGAATCAAGTATGATTTGAAAACAGAATGTCACTAATCAGAGTTTAGAGTTCATCAATATCAGTATTATTCATGAGAGGCAATGCATACAGTATTCATAGATTCAGAGTTTAGGATCAAATAAACTAAGAGATGCTCTAAATATGAAACAGTATCATGCTGTGTTAACTTACTGTGCAATCTCTGATTAGATTACAGTGACTCAAAAAGAATCTTGATTTTTCACTGAAAATCAAGCTCTATACATTTTTCTTCATCGGTATTTTCATTCAGACAAAAAACAACTCAGAATTCACAGAGTTTAACAAATGTATTAACAGTGTATGACCAACAATCATGCTAACAGAGTTTAACTAATAAGGTTCACATAGCACTTTAGCAATTTGCAGAGATATGAGCAACACATTTTATTCAACAGAGTTTGAGTCTAACCAACATGTTTAGTCAAAACCAGATACCATCCCTAGTTCATTGACCAGTCTTGTAAATGTTGCTTCACTTAGAGGCTTTGTGAAAACATCTGCTAGTTGTTGATCTGTAGGCACAAAGTGAAGCTCAATATTGCCTTCCTCTACATGCTCTCTGATAAAGTGATACCTTATGCTGATGTGCTTGGTCATTGAGTGTTGTACTGGATTACCTGTCATTGCAATAGCACTTTGATTATCACAGAAAATAGGTATTTTACTATACCTCAACCCATAATCCAGTAGTTGATTCTTCATCCATAAAATCTGTGCACAGCAACTACCAGCAGCAATATACTCTGCTTCAGCTGTAGATGTAGATATTGACTTCTGTTTCTTGCTGTACCAAGACACTAGTCTGTCACCAAGAAATTGACAACTTCCACTTGTGCTTTTTCTGTCAATCTTACAACCAGCAAAATCTGCATCAGAGTAACCAAGTAGCTTAAAATCTGATTCTCTTGGGTACCAAAGCCCTAAGGTTACAGTGCCCTTGAGATATTTGAAAATCCTCTTCACAGCTGTTAAATGTGGTTCTCTTGGATCTGCCTGAAATCTTGCACACAGACAGGTGGCATACATGATATCAGGTCTACTAGCTGTTAAATAAAGTAAAGAACCAATCATCCCTCTGTAGCTTGTCATATCCACTGATGAACCTGTATCTTTGTCCAGTTTTGTTGCAGTTGCCATGGCAGTTGTTGCAGATGAACAGTCAAGCATGCCAAATTTCTTGAGTAGATTTCTGGTATATTTTGCTTGATTAATGAAAATTCCATCATCTGTTTGCTTCACCTGTAAGCCTAGAAAGTAGCTTAACTCTCCCATCATACTCATTTGATATCTTGACTGCATGAGCTTGGCAAATTTCTTACAGAGTTTATCATTAGTAGATCCAAAAATGATATCATCTACATATATCTGTACTAAGAGCAGGTCATTACCAGATTGAAAGTAAAACAGAGTTTTGTCAATAGTACCTCTGTGAAACCCACTTTCTAGCAGAAATTTAGCAAGTGTTTCATACCATGCCCTAGGTGCCTGTTTAAGTCCATAGAGTGCCTTGTCTAACCTGTAGACATGTTCTGGATATTTTGGATCTACAAAACCAGGTGGTTGTTCAACAAATACTTCTTCTTCAAGTTTTCCATTCAGAAAAGCACTTTTCACATCCATTTGAAAAACCTTGAATTTCTTGTGAGAAGCATAGGCAAGAAACATCCTTATTGCCTCCAACCTGGCAACTGGTGCAAAAGTCTCATCATAATCTATTCCTTCCTGCTGTGAATAGCCTTTAGCTACCAGTCTTGCTTTGTTCCTTGTGATCACACCATCACTGTCAGTTTTATTTCTGAAAACCCATTTTGTACCAACAATGGATCTGTTCTTTGGCCTTGGTACAAGGGTCCATACTTCATTTCTTTCAAATTCATTTAGCTCTTCTTGCATTGCTGTTATCCAGTCAGCATCTTTCAGAGCTTCTTCTACTTTCTTTGGCTCAGATTGTGACAAGAATGCATGAAACAGACATTCATTTGTTGTTGCACTTCTTGTCCTTACTCTTGCATCTGGATCACCAATTATTAAATCAGGTGTATGTGACTTAGTCCATTTTCTTGCAGAAGGCAGATTGCTTCTGTCATCATGTGATCCTCCCCCTTGATCCATGCTCTCCTGATTTTCTTGGTGTCTTTCTTCACTTTCAGATGCTCCCCCTGAATGTGACTGCTCAGTATTTGAATGATCAGAATTTGAATCAACAGTGTTTGATTCAGAGTTATCAATTGAGTCACTATCAGTGTTTGAATTATCACTTTGATGTGATTCTTCATGCTCCCCCTCAACTGGTTCTTCCCTTGTTTCTGATTGAAAAGTTCCTTCAGTGTTTACCAGTAGAGGTTCGGAATTGACCTCAACAGTGTTTGTCAGATCTGTATCATTCGAGTTTAATAAATCTTCATTTTCAAAGTGCAGTTGATCATGCTCATTAACATCTTCAAGTCCAGTTATTTTCTTGTCATCAAATGACACATGAATAGACTCCATGATCACTCTGGTTCTTAGATTAAAAACTCTGAATGCCTTTGTTGACAGTGGATAGCCAACAAAAATTCCTTCATCTGCCTTTAGGTCAAATTTGGTCAACTGTTCAGGATGAGTCTTCAACACAAAGCACTTGCATCCAAAAATATGAAAATATTTTAGATTTGGCTTCTTCTTCTTCACCATTTCATATGGTGTTTTACCATGCTTGTTGATCAGTGTTGCATTTTGAGTAAAACAAGCAGTTTGAACTGCTTCTGCCCAGAAATATGTTGGCAACTTTGCTTCATCTAGCATAGTTCTGGCAGCTTCTATCAAAGTTCTGTTCTTCCTCTCCACTACACCATTTTGTTGTGGAGTGCCAGGTGCAGAAAACTCTTGTTTGATCCCTTTACTTTTGCAAAATTCTTCCATTGATGAATTCCTGAACTCAGTTCCATTGTCACTTCTGATTATCTTCACTTGATTCTCTGACTCTTTGTCCAGTTGTAATATATGTTCTGTCAGTGTTAAAGCAGTTTCATCCTTCTTTGCTAGAAAATACACCCATGTGTATCTGGTGTATTCATCAACAATGACTAGAGCATATTTCTTCTTTCCAAGTGACATAACATTTACTGGTCCAAAAAGATCAACATGTAGAAGATGATAAGGATCAACAATTGAAGACTCAGATTTGCTCTTGAAAGAGGTTTTTCTCTGTTTGGCCTTTTGACAAGAATCACACAGGCCTTCTACATTCAACAATGACTTTGGTAGTCCTCTTGCAAGATCATTCTTTATGAGCTCATTGATGTTGTTCAGATTCAAATGAGAGAGTTTCTTGTGCCATTTCCAACTCTCTTCACTGGACATTCTTGTTGACAGACACACTGCTTTGCCATCAGTGTTTGTTGACAATTTGATTTCATAGATGTTGTTGTGTCTGTTTCCAACTAGAGCAACTTTCCCTGTAGATTTTCTGATCACTTGACAATATTCAGGCTGAAAATCTACATGATATCCTCTGTCACAGATTTGACTCACAGATAGCAAATCATGCTTGAGTCCTGGAACCAGAGCTACATTTGTGATGATGACATTTCCAAGATTAATGTTGCCATATCCCAGTGTATGTCCTATGTTGCCATCTCCATAGGAAACTTCTGGGCCAGCTTTCTCCTCATACTCTGATAGCAGGGCTTTATTTCCTGTCATGTGTCCTGAACATCCACTGTCCACGACTAAGGTACTGACCCTGGTGCCCTGCAATCACAAACAATCACTGATTATTAGTTTTAAGGATCCAGACTTGCTTGGATCCTTTGGCTTTCTTAATTCTGTTAGCTTTTGCAGCGGAATTCAAATTAACAGAGTTTAAGCTAACTTTTTCAGAATTTTCATTTGCAGAGTTTACTTTAACCCACTTCAAATTTGGCTTGGGTTCATAGTAATTATAATAAATAGCATGATAATCTCTGCAAGTGTAAATAGAATGCCAAGTACTTCCACAGTGTTTGCATAAAGTCTGTGGTCTAGTTCTCACATAATCACTCTTTACTGCAGTTTTAGAAGGCAAAAAATTAATGTTCTTATTCTTACTGCAGAAACTAGCAAGATGATTAGTGCTACCACAATTAAAACATGTTTTCCTGGGAGCTAATGAAGCAAGCATTGGCTTAATTCCTGAGGTTATGCCTACCTTTCCATTTCTGTTTTTCTTAGGCATACTCTGTTTGTTGACAGATTTTATCTCCTTAAGCTTATGCTTGAGTTGTTTATCTGTCATTAAGCCAATGTTAGCCTCTTTAACAAAAGTTTTAGCATATGACTCTTTAACAGCCTTTTTCTGTGCTTCAGTCTTAGGTCCACCTGTTCCCATGACATTACCCTCAGATGAACAATATGGTCTTACTTTTACCTTATTTTCAAATCTAAGTTCATCTCCTACAGAGTAACCTAGACCTACTGTATCTGACTGAAACACTTCTTGAGTGTCTTTACCAGAGTGTGTCCAAGTTTTAATGATGTGTTTACTATCCTCCAATTCTGATTCTAGTTGCTTATACTTACCTAGCAACTCCTGTTCAATAAACACTGCATCATCTCTCTCTTTTTGAATTTTATTCATGTTCTCTAGCTGTTCCTCAACAATTTTATTTCTTTCTTTGAGTTGAGAACACTCAGACTTTATCCTCTCATTTTCTAATGTCTGATCCCTATAACTGATATGCAATGCTTTAAGATAAATTCTTAATTCAGTTATATTATCAGTGTTATAGGCATAAGTGGTTGGAGGTACCTTGAGATCATCATTTTCAGTCTGAGTAGTAGCCATGAGAGCATAGTTGACTTCCTCATCTGAATCTGAAGTGTCTGCCCAATCTCTGCCTTTGGTGTAGAGTGCCTTTTCAGTTTTACCCTTCTTGCACTCAGGAGCATAGTGACCCATCTCCTTACACTTGTAGCATTGAATCTCAGACTTATCTTTCTTTCCAGATTTGAAGTCCTTTCCCTCAGATTTCTTGAAATTCTTCTTATCAAACTTTGAGTAGTCCTTGGAGAATCTCTTTCCTTTCTTGAAGTTCTTGTATCCCATCTTCTTGAAGGTCTTTACCATCAATGCAGCCATTTGCATCATTTCTTCATCATCTTCAGAATCAGATGAATCATCTGTGTTTGAGTCAACATCAGTGTTTGATGACTCATTCTCTGAATGGATGACTAAGGCTTTCCCATTTGCCTTTCTCCTTGATGCTTCCTTCTTTGATGGTTTCTCCTCAACCTTGAGAGCAACAGACTTTGACTTTCTACTAGATCTCTTGTTTCTCTGCTCCAATTCCAATTCATGGGTTTTGAGCAGACCATAAATTTCATCAATCTCTGTTTCACCAAGTTCATAATTATCTCTAATAGTGGTCGTTTTCACATCCCACTTTTCAGGTAGAGAGAGAAGAAATTTGAGATTTGAATCTTCCAAATCATACTCTTTATTCACCAATGACAAATCATTGAGCAGTTTACAGAATCTGTCAAATGTTTCTGTCATGGTTTCATCAGATTTTGCTTCAAAATGTTCATACTCCTGTGTGAGTATGTTCCTTCTGTTCTTCTTAATTGCAGGTGTTCCTTGACATCTAACCTCAAGTGCATCCCATATCTCCTTTGCAGTTGTGCAGTTTATCACTTTATTAGACATAACATTGTCTAATGCACTGTGAAGTAAGTGTCTTACTTTCGCATCCTTTGCAATAGATGAAAGATCCTCAGCAGATAGATCTTTCTTCTCTTTTGGAATTACTTTTGGTTCCTCACCAGCAGCAGCAGCAGATAACTTTGTAGGTTTGTGAGGACCTTCATAAATTCTGTCCAGATATTCTGGATCTGTAGCCTCCAGAAACATGGTCATCTTCACCTTCCAAATTGCATACTCTAATGGCCTCAGGATAGGAACCCTAATTGTTTCATACCTACTAACAGTAGTAGGAGCTTTCTCATTTGGTGGAGGTATCTCTGCCATTGATTACTATTGTGATTGGATCTTTAACTGTAATAGAGTAACAGATTTGGCTCTGATACCACTTGTTAGGTCGAATACACAATATATAATCAATTACTGTATGAATAAGTAACAAGAACACACGTTTTAACTCTTAAAACTGTTTGGAATTAATAATTCCTCTCTCGGTGATGTAAAGTATCACAGAGAGCTGCTTAGGTTACAAGAATGATATTCGTTTACGATGGATACCCTTCTAGGGTTAACCTAACTGTATTTATAAGATATACAGCTACGTACAATCGTAAATTGATTCTCCTAAAATTAAGCTATACAATTGATATCAATTACGATTGCTACACGTCTTCTAAGTCAACTCGATCTCTTTGACAGCTATCCAATCTTCAAAGATATCGCTTCCATATTAATATTAAATTAATCTTCAAACTCTGTTGACTTGTAGACGCTTCCAGTAGACAGACTTTAGCAAACTCTGTTCTCTCAACGCTAACAGTGTTTGCGCTTCCATGTATTCAGCTATCAGTGTTTACGCTTTCCTCTGTCAGCGTTTGCGCTTCCAGCAATCAGCGTATACTCAAACACTGCTTTCAATAACAAGTTAAACTCTCTTTACCTGAAACACTTAAACACTGACATTAAATCACATCAATTATATCTAACAAATATTAAATCGACTTTAGATAAATATTAAAGATAATGTTCATCGAGTAATTAAATATCTGATGAATAACCCGAATAATATTTATCAAATAATCTCAAAGGAATATCTCAATAATATTCGCCAGATAATAAATGGGAAATATTTACTTAATTATTTTCCTCTGAAAATAATGTCAATATATCAAGAAATAATGACTCCCGGTCTATAATCAAGGAATGAGGTTCAGATGCCCTTCGTTTAAGGGTCTTATAAATTTCCGGCTTATAACTGATATATCGTATCTAGTTTATAAGCCAACATCAAAACAGGGAACAAGTATCAATATTACTTTTGAAAACAAACATGCATGCTATGGCATAGGTATAACAACAATCATATATATTATCACAACAACAGTTCCAAGGTATTGGAAACTTGCCTGGGAATCGAGTGCGGGTAGGGGTAATGTGTCCCAGGTCAGCTCGACGATCTATAAACAATCAGAATATTTAAGATTAATCACTTAACGCTTCTTAAAAAGGCTAAGTATAAACTCCACTTAAATCGAAACATGTTTTCGAGTTATCTCGTTACGTCTCTTTTAGTGTAACTCTTTTTATCACCGATACGATCCGACATTCGTTCATTATCAAGACATATCATCATGCTTATACTTGGTATATACTTAAGTCGTACAAGTTCTAAGGTCGGTCGTTTACGAATCAAGATTATACCTTGAGTTTTATCGCCCGTTTTCTAAGTTATAACCAAAGTCATACTTTTAAGGGGTTCGTTCACGTTTAACCTTGATTCGAACATTTTTATAAAATCGGAAAATGATCCATTCGACATGTGGTTTCCTCCCACACCTTCCTTTTTACCTCTAATATTTAATTAATAATATTCGCCACTGATTAAACAACATTTAAGGGAATCAACTTCAATTACGAACTTTCATTTACGGTTACGAACCACTTTTACGAATTTAATCATAACTCCTAAACCGTAAGTCCATTTCATACGAACTTTATATCAAAACGAAGCTTATAACATAATCTAGCTTATCATGACAGAAAACGAAGACAAACAGTGAGTTACATGTTCTGTCCAGTTTGTGTTCTTAAGGTTAATGAAATTTCGGCATTACGACGGCTATAAATCGAACGTTCTAAAAATCGTAACAACACAACAAAGCCACACCGGGCATCAACACAATTCATAAACATGATTCTCATATCCACAAGTCCTAGAACCACTGATCTTATTCTCCAAATCATCAAGGACTTGAATCATGACTAAATAACTACTAAGAACAACTACATGATCATGTAAACATGCTTATACTAACATCATCATCAAATCTCATCTAAAACTCCATTAAAACTCAAAACAAAACTTGTATTCTTGAAGTTTATACCTTCCTTGGGGTGTGTATGAGTTTAAAAAGCCTTGATCTAGTCCTTGAGAGTGCTTATGCTTGCTTAGATCAACCAAAGAAACAAGAAAATCAAAGTTAGTTTCTAGAAATCACTATTCACCCTCATCTTCAATGATTTATTTGAAAATGGAAAAAGTGGAGATTGAAGCTAAGATTTCTAGGAGATCATTTTTATGAAATATAGAACTCACCATAAAAATTTGGAGGTCAAACAATGGTTGGAAGCTTGATTTTGCTTCTTGAATTAAGCAAAATTCGAAGTGGCTCTTTCAAGGGGAAAAACAGGGTGACTTCTCGAATTTATTTACCCATCCAAACGATCTTCAAAAATTATGAAATTAAATCCACAACTTCATCTCCATGTGTAGAAGCTCCGTGAATTTTTTCATGATTTTTAGATGAGTAGAACTAGGTGAAAAAAAATCGCCAAGACCCCTGCCCTGGAAAATGTAAACTGTTGGAAATGGGAGAGAAAAGAGAGAAAAAGGTGGTTGGATTGCTTGGTTCTCTTGCATTATTGATGTTTTAGGATAATATCTAGCATAAAGGCACTTTAATAAAGTGATTTGCTCATCCATTGCATCACCTTGGACATGTGTTAGTGTTTTGTGGTGAGATGAGGTGTTTTAAGCTAACTAGTTGGTTTGATCTCTAATGGTACTAGTTAGCATTGAAAATATCTTGGATACTTGACCTTATCCTCTTGCACATGACTATCCCTTGGCTCTCTGCTTGATTCTTTGTCCGGTTATTGCTCAATTTGATTGATCGTTCGGAGGAATATCTCAAAGATTCCTAGTTAGGGTTTTACCGGAAACCTTCTTAATAATTATAATACCATTCTCCATCTTTCTTAATACTTCTCGAATTTAAATTCCTTAAATATTAAATATTAAATCCTTAATATATCAGTGTCTAGGGAAAATCTCGGAGAAAATGAAAGTGCTGTTTTTCAGAATCCGACAGTCTTTACATACACTTATTTTCCCCTCGGATCACTAATACGAACTCAGAAATTCATTCCGGGTACTTCTATATAGTGTCGTCTCATAATATTCTTATTTCCATTAAAACACTATTCATCACTTATTCACTTTTTAGTCCTGGTATTTAGAAAATATCTTTGTGCTTCCTCGAGCGTTCCTTAACTCTTTCATGGAACCTCCGTACTTGTAACCGATATCGAACTGGATGACATGAGGGTATCTATTTCTCTCTAGGGAATCTTATCTTAACTTTCTAGGAGATAGATTATTCTAATCTAAGTTATCACCCAATAACATTCTTCAGGACATTTAACCTTGGAATCTATATCCTTTCATTAATCATTCATTAAAACCAGTATTACATTGTAGTTATAACCATTGTTCACTCTTACATCAATACAAAAAAAAAATAAAAAGTTTTAATTCTACCCAAAATCTGGGTTCTTACAGTCTCCCCTCCTTAAAAGGATTCCGTCCCGGAATCAGGTAGAAGACAATTGGGTACTTGTTGGTTATTTCGCTTTCCAATTCTCTGGTCGATCCTTACACATTCCAATCTTTCTAAAGCACATCATACTGGTGTTACAATACACCCTTTATCCGTTCTACCAATTCTTTGATACTTTCGCATAACACATCATCCGGTATACGCTCTTGTCCGTTCTTATACTATTAACCTTATTGGTACGTGCAATGACTTCGGTATCACTAACGCGCTACGAAGTCCGGAGATAACCTCACTCGTAATTTTTTTTTTGCAATTTCCTGATCGCTTTGATCTTCGCAATCTCGATGTGTATATATTGAATTAGAAGAATTTACTGAGAGATCACTATGATCAATGAACATTTGTTATATTGCATAGCTAGTACAGAAGGGGGCCAGCCTTTAGTACTTGACAAGCAATTAAACAATTAATGGCATTCCACTTAGACTCCTATCACACAGACAGAGAGTCACGTAGTATTACCTCCCCTCCTTAAAGGGTTGTTCTTCTCAATTTAGAAGAAGATAAATAAGGGAGAAGAAAAGAACGAATTTCAAAGAATCATATATGAAAGTTTTCATGATTGTCAAAATATCATACTTAGAATTTACCTCTGAACTATAGAGGTTTATTAGAGAAGAGAAATAATCATATTCGTATCAAATTCCAATTTTTCGTAATCTCACACATCACATGTCCTTGTTGCTCTGTCCATCATTCGGTGGACCTATACTCTTGTTCGATATTAGTATCAACTACCTTTGGAAAATCCTTCAACCTCTCAGGTTAAAATCATGGATTTCTCGCTTGACATTATTAATACTGGCATTTCATGCCACGACACTAGCCATTTCATATTCATAATTCTAACACCATTAGGTTGTCATTCCGATAGCTCATTAGGAAAACCCATTCATCAATCCATTCATAACATTTCTTGCTTCACATTCCATAATTATTTCTCATTCTTTTCTTTATCAATCACATCCATCTTATCATCTAGTTCTCATTCACTTCTGTTATTGAACTCCACCGTCACCTTATTAGGGGAACGCGTGTTACCTTTATTCAATATACGTGGCATGTTTGCGGTCAAACTTTCCTTTGTTCAACCATCTAGATTTCACTTTCTCATTCCATGAGTCTCTTTTATTACTCAATCAAACTATTCCATATTTCCTCGGATTTTCCAAACTTAAAAGGAGTCAATTTGTATGTCATTCATGCTCCTAATTCCAACTTTCCGTTTTGGCCAATACCCTTACCTTGCCAATTCCATACTCTTCTCGCTTCATTACTGGAGCTTCTCATGAGTCTGCCTATCTGACTCTCTTATTAATTCCCAATTCTATTTCCATCTCTATCAGTCTCTTGTCTTTATTTCTACTATAATCATTTTATGAACCATCATAACCTAATTCTTCATTTCAAATAACCCGTCGTTCCAGAAATTACACCATCCGAAATAAACCTGGATGATTTCTCTAACTTAGATTCACTTCGACATTTCCACAGTCGTTACCACCTAATTTCTCAGAAGGATCACCATCGCTTATCGTTTACGCAGTGCTTTAATAACTAAGCATCATAATTATCAATTCAAGATCCTCTAGGAAAACAAAATAATCACTATTTCCCATCCATAAGGAACGCTTCCTGAACTTGACGTAGATATTACATGAAGCAGATAAAATTGCAGGAAAGCTTCAAGCATCGTAGCTATGCCAAGTTGACGAAATTATCAATCATATTTCTTTAGTAGAAGACTGGAAGCTAACGGTTTACTTAGTTAATTTCGAACCACGCCCTGGTTTACCTTGACATAGGACTTTCTAACGCAGGTAATATGCTTAAGACGATATCAGGAATCGAATCTTTACTTAAACTACTCTTATGGTTGATTCTTGCACAATCATTAGAGGGAATATAAATTCCTCCACCACTTTCTGACCTTCAAAGTCCTTCTCAATACCATTCCGTTTCTTTGGTATGAGCATTTATACTTACTCCCCTATACTTAAAGTGTCGGCCACCTCGTTGGCCTTTCCTGATTATAATAATTTCTTGAGATCAATGTTTTCTGGATCTATTCCAACTCAGGGTGGAAGCATTCTCCCTTAAATTCTGCTGAATGAGAGAAAGCATCTATCAGTCTTTTCCAAAAGTCATTGCTTCCACCTTTCTAGTGTGAACTTTACTACCAGTACTCCCAATCATACCTAGGATATTTCCTTACTTAAATCCCTTCTTGTTTTAGGATAATCTCAACCTTATTGGTTCAATCCATACTTTTACATGGTTCCACACATGCTTCATCTGGCCTTATTGTTACTATGTCATACATTCCTTACCAAACTTCCCTTTCTGAAGTTCAGAACATTACCTCTTCCCTTATAGGGTTCCTTAGGTCATCCTCATTATTCATCCTGTATCTTCTGGGTACAGGGTATATCAAACATCATTAATCAATTCTATAACAATTCTGTCTAAGTACTTTTCGAGACTCCTTTCCACAAATCCTTACAGGTTATTGACACCTTGGTCGATTCACTTATATCATCTGATTTCACAATGTCTTTATTAGGGGTGATGCTATCCTTTGTGCATCCCCCAGGGTTCGTTTTAATATATGGACATTCTATGCTCAATTCTAGTTTCAAGGAATACTTATATCCTGTACTTGGCAATTCAATCATATATCCTTAATAAGGGTCTCTTTTAATCATTCTCATCTTGATAGTCTATAGGTAGCTTAATGTTACCTCTCCTTTCAAACGAATGTCAGTCTATATGACTTTCCCAAAAGACAACATATGTCTATCTGTCTTTCTTACAGAACTTGGTAATGGTAGCAAGGATGTTCTGGAAGATATTGGTCGTGTTCAACGTGAATCTCTTAATGCCTAATGTTCCTCTTGAGGACACCAAGTTTCAGATAACATTTATGCATCATACTGCACCATCTCTGACAATCCTCATAACCTTTACTGGTCACCATCCTCATTCCCAACACATCCATGGTATTTATAAAATCCATCATCATGTATCTCAATTCATTCTTCATCAAAAGTTCTTGCGGTTGGCACTTTGTTAGAAGCACCCCGCTTTGTCCTTACATTGCTGGATTAGTCACTTGACAATCCTTAGTGACTTGGCCCCAACTGGCCACACTAAAATATGTGAATTTAGGGGTTGGCTAATAGCATTACTTTTCTAGCAATTGTTGGCATAGTGCCTTCTACTTGATACCTTTTGATTTTTTCAAAACTTCACTCCATACAAGTCTCAATCGACTTCTCGGTACCATCTCCGGTCACCCTTACTTTTCTTTTATTCTTCTAGTTACTCTTATCAATTTCACGTGCCACCAAAGCTCAACATTTCTGGCACAACAACCTTTTCATTTAAGTCAATCCCGAACTTTCTTAGTCTGGCTTGTTTCTTAATTACATTTCCCTTTTTCCGTCCAATCTCAACTTCAAAATTTTGTCTCTACAATCAATCGTAATAATTGGGATCTATCTACCAATCCGTGTAGCGGCTACCTTACCCAATTCATAGGGTTTGCCTCAGTTTCCACTCTCCTCAGTGATGTATTCAGATAATCCGAAAGACAAGGTTTGCCAAATTTTGTCCAATTCCTTTCCAGGATTAGGGAAACTTCAGTCAATCTATCCACCCACTGGTTACATTAAGAAAATCCATTTCGATACCCAAAGAATATTTCTATGAACATCCGAGCTGGTCGAACCATAAACAGTTACAGTAGCGAAATGATTGACATAAAGCTGGGAGTTTAATCATTAAAAGGAAACCAAATATATATACCTCCCCTAGAAGGGAAATCAAAATTCCCAAACTGAAACAGGCCACATTTTCCCGATACATATTCGTCCTATTAGTCGATACTACCAAATACCAGTCCTCTTAACAACTAGTCTCAGAAGGAACACTATCGTCGGGGTTAGTCGTTCCTCAACATTGGCACTACCAAGGCCATCCGAATCCGATGAACTGCGCTGTCTAAATGTATTCGAAATTACGCTGTCGTGCTGCATAAGCGCAGACCTATACCTGTATGAGTTGCATCATAATATCTCCCAAAGTTTCCTTCTTCTATTAGGCAACGCCAACCCTGGTCATCACCAACTTTACCTTTAGCTCCAGGAAGATCTTCTCACGTTTATCTTGTCCATTCAAACTTTTATTCTTACAATAAGTCGGGTTACGGGACTACACTTTCTGTAAAGTCCTGAGCAAATCTTTGGTAATACCTTGTGAATTTTATGAAATTTCTCACCTTTGCCAGTGTGGTTGGCCAATCTCCATTTGAAACTGTCTTTAACTTGGTAGGGCCGACCAACACTACTCTTATTGATCATGTGTCCTATTGCTGGACTTCATTTTGCCAAAACTCTTATTTCGAGAACATGTCCTACACCTGTTCTTTCAGGTTGCATCTAAAAGCATTCTCAATTACATCTCAACCACTGCTCGCCTTGCCTAATCCATTTATGATTCAGTGTCAAAATAAGCTTAATGTAACTACCATAATCCATTCAAGGAAAAGAAAGAATTTAATATTCTTCTGAATTACATGCATCTAATGTTTCTGGTTCATCATTTCACTGAATTGAACTAAACTTATACTTGGTTTCTTGACGATAGCCTCATTACTAGTTTATCCTAGACTCACTGGTCTTTTAGTCTTGTAGGTTCCGAGATCATTGTCTCGCTTACTACTTCCTTATGTACTTTATTCAATTCATAAAATGGACATCTCACTGGATAAACCACCTCATCAATCTCAATTGACTTTATAAATTATAACCTAGGAAATCTGCCTTCTCATGGCGAATTATCACTAATAAGATTCACACTAATCCGTTTATCAAATAATGTGGCACTTGCTGCCTCTATGTCTTAACTGTTCCTAGGGACTCTGCTCCCCGTCCTATATCAATGTCTTTGATAATCATGCATCATTCTAATTCCTTTCTCATTAATCTGTAGGTCTCTAAGGATTTTGGTTTTTTATCTATCCCCATATAAGATCTCAAGTAATTCCTCAAATCCATCTTACCTGCTGGTACTTCATCTAGCAGTCCCGCTATGAATCCCATACGCATCTTTAATTCTCTTTAATAATATCTCAGCTCTTTATGCCCACTTTTCTGAGCACTATACCTTAACTCTTACAGTCTCTCTGGCTGTAGCCCTCATTCCTTAAGTGTAAACTTCTTATACTTATCAATATTCTCCTCCTCTGCTGGAACCTCTTCCGGGTCCTCAGTAGGGTACTCTATCGAATCCACCATCCGATCTTCAACATCAAAACAAGCATCATTATGTTACTGCTCGTAATCCCCAAGGTCTGTCGCCTTACTAGTCGATACAAGAACGAGCTAAGTTACTATCATGATACTTTAGGGTTCCCATAAGGGTTTTATATGTCAATACTACATTATGTAGTCTGACTATGAACTTGGCAAGAGTTCTTATTATCTTAATGAATTTATTGGTTTAATGTCGCATCATCTCTGGGATATATAACGCTCTCTCTGATACCATTTCTGTAACACCCCCAGATCCAGGGTCAGGGATCTGGTCGTTACGGTCTCAATATCCATTCACAAAACCAACATAATTTAAATTACAACCTTGTGACCCAAAACAACAACATAAAACACCCCCGTTATAGTCCCAGAGATGAAATCAGAGTAACCAACAATATTATTAATCACAAGTTTGAGTTCTTACAACCCAAAGAATTACAATTATACAATTACATACTCTTTGCCGTCCATTAATAGATACCATAATATAAATACATTTGAGGCTCAATTGCTAACAACTAGCCTACCAGTAGTTGCATCCTCAACAAAGGTAGCCAAGACCTTAGCGGTAAACCTCTGACGGTTGACACCTGCTTACGCTGTGTGCGCCTTGCGCGGCCATCTGATCTAGCTGTTGTTGTGATATAAATAAATAAAGCAAGGGTGAGCAATAGCCCACCAGAAATATAATTGAACAGTGATAATATATAACAGTCCAAAATATCTTTGGAACCATATGCCATGCATTAACGATGTAGTATCAATATAAGGTATGAGATGAAGTTACAAGGTAACTCAAAAATATATTTGTTTTGAATAGATATCTGCTATGCAAAAGATAAGCAAGATATTCTCAATTATCATAAAAGAGGAACTTGCAGGAAAAATATTGCAATTCCGGTTTCAACACTTTTTCACCTTGCCAACACCAACAGTGTTGCAGAAATTTCTCACTTTTAGAAGATGAACTAATACGGGAGCATTGCCGCGCCAGATGCCCTGACGTTTACGATGATCAGTCGTATGTCATGCATCTCATCAGTCGTTCTCTACATGTAGAAGGTAGCTCCGACGGAATTACTTATCTACCGCCCTCTGGAACTCCTCAGCCAACGGTTGGGCTATTGCTGGACCGGCGCCACTCGGCCACTTACGCGTCTCCTAGTTCGAATATCATCCATGACTCTGAAACGTAAAGTTCGTTCCCCTTTTCCCCAAGTGTAACACTTGTTGATAGGACTCCACAAAGTAGTCGTATCTAATTGGAAAGGAAAATTCACCAATATTTCCCAAGCTGATGCTTGTTAATGGATATAAACTTGTTACATCAATCATACCCCTCGAGCGTTGAGGAGGTAACCAAAAGACTCATATCGATGCTTAAAAGAATCAAGATGTGAGTGACAAGATAATTTTAGCAAGTATAGGACCGGGCAGCCCAATAAATAACATCTCTCAAGTGAGGTCCCCTTATATATGTTTGGAAGTTGAGCGAGTATTTAAATCTTCTTTAAGATAGATTTAAATAAAAAATAGAGTTTTGGAAACCTCCCCTTGATAAAAATAGTCATAAACTACTCCAAAATATTTTACACCATATCTGAAGGTGACATATAATCCTTGAATAATATGAATCATTATAAAAGAACTTAAAAGGATTTAAATAAATATTCCAAGAATATTTATTAACTCAATATTAATTAAGGAATATGAATAAATCATAATATTACTCGTAAGTAATCCTCGAATGAATATTTAGAATTATTTACTAAATAACTCTCTTCTTTATATGAATATTCCAGATAATATTCATTATTTAAATAAACTCAAATAAATGTTTAAAATCATGTTCACTAAATAAATCCACTCTTAAATGGATATTTGAAAATAATAATGTTTATTGGTGAAATAAACATCCCTTGGATATTTGATATAATATTCATTAAATTAATAATGAATATTCAACTTACAAATGATATTTATTGATGAAATAATTGTCAACTGAATATTTGAGACAATATTCATTAAATAAATAATGAATATTCAATCTTAATAATATTTATCGAAGAAATGATTATCGAATGAATATTCGAAATTATGTTCAATAATTGAATCGACTTTAAATGAATGTCGAAGATAACATTTATCGTCTCAAGGGAATATTCAAAATAATATTTATCGGAGAAATAAGAATAAATATTCTCTAAGTAAATAACTTAACTGAGGGTTCGAAATAATATTCGAATATTAAATCGACTTTAGATAAATATTAAAGATAATGTTCATCGAGTAATTAAATATCTGATGAATAACCCGAATAATATTTATCAAATAATCTCAAAGGAATATCTCAATAATATTCGCCAGATAATAAATGGGAAATATTTACTTAATTATTTTCCTCTGAAAATAATGTCAATATATCAAGAAATAATGACTCCCGGTCTATAATCAAGGAATGAGGTTCAGATGCCCTTCGTTTAAGGGTCTTATAAATTTCCGGCTTATAACTGATATATCGTATCTAGTTTATAAGCCAACATCAAAACAGGGAACAAGTATCAATATTACTTTTGAAAACAAACATGCATGCTATGGCATAGGTATAACAACAATCATATATATTATCACAACAACAGTTCCAAGGTATTGGAAACTTGCCTGGGAATCGAGTGCGGGTAGGGGTAATGTGTCCCAGGTCAGCTCGACGATCTATAAACAATCAGAATATTTAAGATTAATCACTTAACGCTTCTTAAAAAGGCTAAGTATAAACTCCACTTAAATCGAAACATGTTTTCGAGTTATCTCGTTACGTCTCTTTTAGTGTAACTCTTTTTATCACCGATACGATCCGACATTCGTTCATTATCAAGACATATCATCATGCTTATACTTGGTATATACTTAAGTCGTACAAGTTCTAAGGTCGGTCGTTTACGAATCAAGATTATACCTTGAGTTTTATCGCCCGTTTTCTAAGTTATAACCAAAGTCATACTTTTAAGGGGTTCGTTCGCGTTTAACCTTGATTCGAACATTTTTATAAAATCGGAAAATGATCCATTCGACATGTGGTTTCCTCCCACACCTTCCTTTTTACCTCTAATATTTAATTAATAATATTCGCCACTGATTAAACAACATTTAAGGGAATCAACTTCAATTACGAACTTTCATTTACGGTTACGAACCACTTTTACGAATTTAATCATAACTCCTAAACCGTAAGTCCATTTCATACGAACTTTATATCAAAACGAAGCTTATAACATAATCTAGCTTATCATGACAGAAAACGAAGACAAACAGTGAGTTACATGTTCTGTCCAGTTTGTGTTCTTAAGGTTAATGAAATTTCGGCATTACGACGGCTATAAATCGAACGTTCTAAAAATCGTAACAACACAACCAAGCCACACCGGGCATCAACACAATTCATAAACATGATTCTCATATCCACAAGTCCTAGAACCACTGATCTTATTCTCCAAATCATCAAGGACTTGAATCATGACTAAATAACTACTAAGAACAACTACATGATCATGTAAACATGCTTATACTAACATCATCATCAAATCTCATCTAAAACTCCATTAAAACTCAAAACAAAACTTGGATTCTTGAAGTTTATACCTTCCTTGGGGTGTGTATGAGTTTAAAAAGCCTTGATCTAGTCCTTGAGAGTGCTTATGCTTGCTTAGATCAACCAAAGAAACAAGAAAATCAAAGTTAGTTTCTAGAAATCACTATTCACCCTCATCTTCAATGATTTATTTGAAAATGGAAAAAGTGGAGATTGAAGCTAAGATTTCTAGGAGATCATTTTTATGAAATATAGAACTCACCATAAAAATTTGGAGGTCAAACAATGGTTGGAAGCTTGATTTTGCTTCTTGAATTAAGCAAAATTCGAAGTGGCTCTTTCAAGGGGAAAAACAGGGTGACTTCTCGAATTTATTTACCCATCCAAACGATCTTCAAAAATTATGAAATTAAATCCACAACTTCATCTCCATGTGTAGAAGCTCCGTGAATTTTTTCATGATTTTTAGATGAGTAGAACTAGGTGAAAAAAAATCGCCAAGACCCCTGCCCTGGAAAATGTAAACTGTTGGAAATGGGAGAGAAAAGAGAGAAAAAGGTGGTTGGATTGCTTGGTTCTCTTGCATTATTGATGTTTTAGGATAATATCTAGCATAAAGGCACTTTAATAAAGTGATTTGCTCATCCATTGCATCACCTTGGACATGTGTTAGTGTTTTGTGGTGAGATGAGGTGTTTTAAGCTAACTAGTTGGTTTGATCTCTAATGGTACTAGTTAGCATTGAAAATATCTTGGATACTTGACCTTATCCTCTTGCACATGACTATCCCTTGGCTCTCTGCTTGATTCTTTGTCCGGTTATTGCTCAATTTGATTGATCGTTCGGAGGAATATCTCAAAGATTCCTAGTTAGGGTTTTACCGGAAACCTTCTTAATAATTATAATACCATTCTCCATCTTTCTTAATACTTCTCGAATTTAAATTCCTTAAATATTAAATATTAAATCCTTAATATATCAGTGTCTAGGGAAAATCTCGGAGAAAATGAAAGTGCTGTTTTTCAGAATCCGACAGTCTTTACATACACTTATTTTCCCCTCGGATCACTAATACGAACTCAGAAATTCATTCCGGGTACTTCTATATAGTGTCGTCTCATAATATTCTTATTTCCATTAAAACACTATTCATCACTTATTCACTTTTTAGTCCTGGTATTTAGAAAATATCTTTGTGCTTCCTCGAGCGTTCCTTAACTCTTTCATGGAACCTCCGTACTTGTAACCGATATCGAACTGGATGACATGAGGGTATCTATTTCTCTCTAGGGAATCTTATCTTAACTTTCTAGGAGATAGATTATTCTAATCTAAGTTATCACCCAATAACATTCTTCAGGACATTTAACCTTGGAATCTATATCCTTTCATTAATCATTCATTAAAACCAGTATTACATTGTAGTTATAACCATTGTTCACTCTTACATCAATACAAAAAAAAAATAAAAAGTTTTAATTCTACCCAAAATCTGGGTTCTTACACAACACTAATTTTTTTTAAGCAACACTAAATATACCATAATGCAACATCATATATAGTCAAATGCAACACTTTTTTACAAAAATTTTGAAATGGCTGAGCTGTTTATACATAAACCATCATGTCCAAACCAAGCCAACAAACAACTAAAACAAATTACTGAAGTAACAATTTTACAAACATGTACTAAAATCAACTTGCACTAATTCTAAGTTCAAAGTACGTCAATTCAAAAGTACATAAACAAATATATAAGAAACATTGCAGCATCCACTAAAGCCAACAGGATCAGACCTTAATGGTCTACCCTCCAATATCATACTGCTTTCCTGTAGATTATCATGTCAGCTTGTCACCTTCGGTTTTGAACATAGATGCACATAAACCAGTACAAGAGTTCCATCATCGTTAAATGCCCACAACTGCAAAAAAAAAAAAAAGGTCCAGTAAGATTTAAGTTCTTGTAAGTCCAGTCAACAAAAATTTTGATAACTGAATATTTAAGTGTTTACACATTAAATATTGTTTAAGTGTTTATGTAATATTTTATCAAAATATTATGATACCTATGTTGTTGCTATTACAATCAAGTACCTGCATCTCAGCTATATTCCACTTCTTAATATTAGAAATATTGACATCTATATCTCTAGGAAGGCATAGAGCCTGGTACCAGTTCTGGTCTTGGGCTTAGTAAGCGTAGAAGTATTAGAGAAGAGTACGAAATAGTAAACATACAAGTATCTGCTGCTTGAATTTCATTGTGATGCCTGATTTAAGCCTTCAAACGTATACACATCTTCTCTGCTTCATTCTTAAATCAGATCAAAGCAAACCCTTTTCTCTGTTAATATATCATCCAGATGCACAGCGGTTGTTAAACAGCATTAATATTAAGTCCTATCTCACACGTAAAGAAGGCATTAAACAGAAAATCATATAAAAGATACTCTATTAATCATATAAAAATAACAATATATGAAGAAAAACATGATATAATTGACTCATCCAAGAAATAAGAGACGATCATACAAGAAAAGATTTTCAACATATCATTCTTCTAACAACATGATAGAATTGCTGCGTTGCTTAGCCAACCTCCGCTACTCGTGAGCAGCCTCAGTTACAACAATTCTTGGCCTGCACTTTTCATAGGAGGTTGTTCCAATTACTTCACAGAGAAGGTCAGATTAGACAACAAGGCAAAGGCCGAATAGGGCTGGCAGTTTTAAATATTTCTGAGAAGAAGAGAGTTCATAAGCATTCCAAATAAATATCAATATAATTTAATACTTAACATTTAATCCTTTATGACACACACAAATAGAGCAGAGAGCTTCAAAATGCAGACTTACAGACAATACACACAAATAGACATATAACCCAAAGCAAAATATTAGTGACAACATCTTTATAACACACTGTAAATTGAAATCAACATGAGTATTAAGAATCAGATACGTATATATCACATGGTCTTCTCCTCATAAGCGATATAAATGTGTCGGTTAGAAGAATTATGACATCTTAAGTAGAAATCGAAATTAAGTAAAGTAGTGATATCTAAAATCCTAAAATCAATTTTAATTTTAAATCCAATAAGATTAACAACAGAGATGAAGCAGAGATAAAGTAATTTGAAATACCTTTAGTTTCAAAGATGGAGCAATCGATATCATAGATTTTGATATGAAACAATCCATTGAAAATCCCCAATTCCTCGAATCTCCCTTAACAGCAAGACGAGATTAATTGAATCTAAAACGTAGTGATTGAGAGATTGAAGCCCTATTCGAGAGTGTGGAGAGGGAGAGAGAGAGAGAGAGAGAGAGAGAGAGAGAGCGAGTGATTGAAGCCCTAATCGAGAAAGGTTTGAAGCCCTAATCGACTTTCAATTCGTTCTTCAGAGAGACAAAGAAAGTGACGAGTGTTGAGTGTGGTGAAAGAGTGCGGTAGAGAGAAAGTTTAGGGCAGGAGGAGAGTTTAGGTGAGTGAGGGAGGGATGGGAGTTGTGAAATTTTGGTGAAAGGGGGAAATTGGGCTTTAATTTTCGTTTGGGGGAACCCCAATTTTCGTTTGATTTCATAGAGAGAATCGATTTCTTTCATTTGATACAGAGAGAGTTGATACAGAGAGAGTCGAGAGTGAGAGGGAGTTGGAGTAGTGTGAACTGTGAAGTGTTTTTTTTTTTTGACGAAAACTGTGAAGTGTTGAGTAAGAGAGGGAGGGGGGAGTGGGCTTGAAATTTTGGTTAAGGGGAAAGGCGGGCCTTTAATTTTTGATAGGAGGGAAAATTACCGCCTTTAATTTTGGATGGGAAAAGGGGGAGCCTTCCTTTTTCATATTAAAATGATATTAATTTATGTTTGTAAATAAAAATTTGGATACTGTTATCTTAAATGATTTTAATTTTTTTGTTAAATAAAAATTTATATATCACTAAAAAATTACAACATCATTAAAATCGTTATATCTTGACACCCGTGCGATTGGAACGTTAAAAAAATAATTTTAAAAAATAGATTAATCATTCGGGACAAGACTAGTTAAAAGGAAGGTCCACTTTGACCGGTTTGACCGTAATAAAACCAAACCAAATACATGTAGGAAATTTTTTGAAAATTTAACACATCACTAAAATCGTTATATCTTGACACCCGTGCGATTGGAACGTCGAAAAAATAATTTTAAAAAATAGATTCATCATTCGGGACAAGACTAGTTAAAAGGAAGGTCCACTTTGACCGGTTTGACCATATAAAACCAAACCAAATACATGTAGGAAATTTTTTGAAAAATTACCACATCACTAAAATCGTTATATCTTGACACCCGTGCGATTGGAACGTCGAAAAAATAATTTAAAAAAATAGATTCATCATTCGGGACAAGACTAGTTAAAAGGAATGTCCACTTTGACCGGTTTGACCGTTATAAAACCAAACCAAATACATGTAGGAAATTTTTTAAAAAATTACCACATCACTAAAAACGTTATATCTTGACACCCGTGCGATTGGAATGTCGAAAAAATAATTTAAAAAAATAGATTCATCATTCGGGACAAGACTAGTTAATAAAATAAAATAAATATCTAATGCAACACCTTAAACATCAAATGCAACACTACTGGTATCTAATGTAACGCTTCTGCCATGTCAGCAAATGCCACGTCCGCATAGGTGGGTCCCACTTCTGCCACGTCAGCAATTGTGGGTCCCACAATTGCCACGTCAGCATGATGGACCTCCTGCCACGTCACCCTTGTGGGTCCCACACTGCCACGTCAGCAGTGGTGGATCCCACTTCTACCACGTCATATTTTTAAAAAAATAAAAATATATCTAATGCAACACTTCAAACAGCAAATGCAATACTACGGGTATCTAATGCAATGCTTCTGCCACATCAGCAAATGCCACATCACCATTTATTAAAATAAAAAAATATCTAACGCAACGCCAGCAGTTAGTGTTGCGTAATGTGAAACACTGTAGCTAATACGCAACGCTAAATTATATCTAACGCAACACTAGTTCAGCTCAGTTGCAAAAGACCCAAAATTGCTATCTAACGAAACGCTTTCTATGCAACGCTTTGTGAAAAGGGTTGCGTATGCTCACTTATGGCGTAGTGCGATCGGGGCACCCGGGAAGCTTCAGCCGTCCGGTCTTCGTTTCGATGTCGAGAGTCCCGACATCGTTTCGATGTCGAAAGCCGATCCCGACGTCGTTTCGAGTATGAAAGCTAAGCTGAAGCCATTGAAGGCCAACAAAGCTACTAAAACCAACCTTGGATCAAGAAATTCAATAATAGTTCAAGAATGAGCCATTGAATTAACATTCCAACATAGTGATTGAAAGATTTGAAGTAGTTTCCATTTAAGATCAGGCAAGCATGAAACTCTTAAAAGGAGATTGAAGCTAATCAAGAAATTAGGGGAAGCCTTAAATAAAAGTCATGAATGACGAAGTTATTGATTTTCAAGTAGTAAAAGTCGATATTGATGATAAGATTCCATATTGATGATCGATGTCGGTATGCGAAAATCAAAATCACTGGTAGTGCAAGACGCCCTAGCCGACCGCAAAGCAGCCGACTGAGGCCTACAAAGGAGCTCTGGCCGACAGACATCAGTCGTCGGTGTGGGTTTTCAACATGGCCGACTGACCTCCTGGCCGACTGGCTTCCCGTGCGTGTGATGGCCGACCGACGTCGACTATCGGTACGGGTTTTTGACTCGGCCGACTGATAGTGGTGGTCGAGTCGGGTTTTCACATTTTTGTTTTTGTTTCTCAATATCGATGATCAAGGTCGATATTCAAGTTTGAAAATCAAGTACGAATATTGGTGTCGAGGGTCAATATCGAGAATCAAGGTACTATATAAAATCTCAAATAGAGCCATGAAGGGCCAACATTGATTCCATATCGATGATCGATATCGGTATGCGAAAATAAGTAACTCTAGCCATGAATGGCCAACATTGATTCCATATCGATGATCGATATCGGTATGCGAAAATAAGTAACTCTAGCCATGAAGGGCCAACATTGATTCCATATCGATGATCGATATCGATATGCGAAAATAAGTAACTTTAGCCATGAATGGCCAACATTGATTCCATATCGATGATCGATATCGGTATGCGAAAATAAGTAACTCTAGCCATGAATGGCCAACATTGATTCCATATCGATGATCGATATCGATATGCGAAAATAAGTAACTCTAGCCATGAATGGCCAACATTGATTCCATATCGATGATCGATATCGATATGCGAAAATAAGTAACTCTAGCCATGAATGGCCAAACATTGATTCCATATCGATGGTCGAAGCCGGTATAAAAAAATTAAAAATCACTAATAGTGACCAAATCGGTTCCATGTCGATGGTTGATGTCGGTATGTGAAGATCAAAATCACTGATCGAGCCAACCACTGTAACAAAGAAACGGAGCAAAAAAATTTTGTAGCTGACCGAAGTCCCGGCCGACCGGCCCTCCGGGAAGCCCTCCAGCCGACCGACTTCGACCGCCAGCATGGATATTAAACCGGCCGACCGGTGTCCCAGCCGACTGGCCTTCCGTGCACACGTCGGCCGACCGACGTCGACGGTCGGTATGGGTTCGACAAAAAAAAGAAGGGAAAAAATTTTCAGCCGACCGGGTCACCGGCCGACCGGCCTCCCCAGACATGCTCCAGCCGACTGGAATCAGCTCTCGGTACGGGCTCGTTCCAGCTGACTGGCTCCTCAGCCGACCGCCCCTCCGGGGAACCCTCCAGCCGACCGACTTCGATCATCGATACGGGTTTTCTGCCTTCGTTTCAAAAAAAAAAAAAAAAAAAAAAATCGGCCGACCGAGGTCCAGGCCGACTGGCTCACCGGATGATCTTACTGTCCACGCGAAGCTCACTGAGTTTTCTACAGTCTTGAAGACCCTTGGCCGACTGATGGTTGGCCGACCGAGGCATTTTGGAGCCCTTAGGCCGACCGGGAACTCAATCCGACCCTTCAAAGCTGTTAGGGCCATATCTTGAGCTCCGGATGTCAGATTTGGACGATCTTACTGTCCACGCGAAGCTCTCTGAATTTTCTACAGTCTTGGAGCCGGCCGACCAAAAAAAACCAGCCGACCGGGTCTCCGGCCGACCGGCCCTCTGTAACGTGCTCTAGCCGACCCGCATCGACTGTCGGTACGGGTTTTTGCCCGGCCGACCGACAGCGATGCTCGAGTTGGGTTTGCAAAATTTCGTTTTTTTGTTTTTTGTTTTTCTAATTCGGTAATTAAGGGGAGTGAAAACTAAGCACGGAATAGTGCCGATTAGCACTGTTTAGTGCTGTTTAAGCATTATTTAGTGCATATTAGCACCGTTTAGCACCGATTAGTGCCGATAGTGCCATTTTATGCCGTTTGACATCGTTTAACACTGTTTAAACGTTGTTTAAGGCTGAGTAGCGCTGTGTAGTGCCGTTTAACACCGCTTAGTGTCGTTCAACATTGTCGTAAATGCGTCGGTCGCTCCACGCTTTACATTAAGATGATGTTGTTAAGAATACTCACGTAAGAGCAATAAATCCTGACCCAAGTCTCGAGAAAGGCCGTTATAACTTCAAGGAAAACCTGATCAGTTTTCCTAGAAGTTGGGGGGCAAATGATATGGGCTAAAAGTAAGCCCTAAGGACACATTTAATGTGGCATTAATTAGACCTAGAATGGTCCAAATGTGGGGCCCACCAGATGGGCCCAAACCCTAATTATTATATTAATTTCGTAATTAATATTAGGGGTAATAAACAGCTCAGCCAATAAGAGTCTAACAAGGATACAACCCTTGCCTGACTTAGCCTCCAAGATACATATCTCAACATAGAAACTGATTCCTAAATGGAATGGATCCGGAACCTTCCTTGAGGCGGTGGCTTGCCTACCAAGTCTTCTATTCCTATCCTAATTCTTAGGCTTCTCAGCCTATATAAAGGGTCTGACCCCTCATTCTCAGAACTACGTTTTGGCTCAATCCTCGAATAAGGACATACAAGCCACTTCGTCCTAGGTGAGCTCTCACCGCCATAGCCTCGAGGGCACCATCACCTAGAACTACGTCTTGGCTTGATTCTCAATAACGAGATACGTAGGCACTCTGTAAGGACCGATCAGTCTCGAACACGGAAACAGCCATTAAAGCTCGAAGCTCAACCACCCTTTGCATTGAATATACTTAAACCCTAGCCGCAATATTCATAACCTAGTTTTTATTCCACAACACAGGAATACTACTATAACGACCTAGAAAATTTCGAATTTAGAACAATTTATTTATTATAATTTATGAGTTATATTATGTGAATTTTGTTGTAAAGGTGAAAAATATGTGAAGTTGTGTTTATGTGTTTATATGATGATTCGTGTGAGTTATGAAGGTCGGTGTATTTTTATTTGTATTTTTGAGGATTTAGAATATTTAAATCATGTATTTTTTATCCTCTGTAAATTTTATTAAATTATCGGAGGGATTAAAAATCATGAAATCTTTTGTAATATTATCTTTATATATGTATTGAGTTTTTAAAATTGTTGGGTGGATTAATTTGGGTGTTTTATTATTTTAAAATAATTTTAAGAGTTTTATTGTATTTTAAAGGATCAAAACTTTGAAAATTCATATTTAATTCATTTTTGAAAATATGTGGGAGTTCATAATTTTATATTCTTTATTTTAAAAAATGAAAAGTGTAATTTTCCGGAAGTTTTATTTAATTGTGATTTTTATAAGTGGTTTATTTGTTTTAAAATCGAATAAGTAGTGTTTTAATTGGGGCTAGAATGAATTATTAGTGGTAGTATAATTGGATTGGGTCTAAGCCCATTAGTTAGAAACCCAGCAGCTAGAACAATCGAGAGACAGTCGGGAGAAGCTTCGGGAGAGAGGAAGAAAGAAAAACGAAAGAAAAAAAGTAAGAAGAAGAGAAGAAGAAGAGAAGAAGAAGGGAGGAAGAAGGGAGATTGGGGGGAATTAAATTGGAGCTATACATATATACATACAATTCGTGTGTGTATAAACAACAAGAGTGTGTGCTGCATTGTGCGAGTGTGAGGGGAAGGGGGGGAAAGCAGCTTGGCGCGGGGAGTGGTGGTCGGAGCAGCGACGCCGCCGCGTGGTGGCGGTGCGCAGTGGTGTAGCGTGGAGGAGCGGGGCAGAAAGGAGGTGAAGAGAGAGAGAGAAACGGAGAGAGAGAGAGAGAGAGGGAGAGAGAGAGAGAGACTGTTGGGAGAGAGAGAGAGAGAGAGGGGGGGAAGAGATTTTCGGAATTGGAAAAATTCGGAAAGGTATAAATTTTTTATTTTATTTATTTATTTTATTTTCGATGTAATTGTTTAATTCCTCCTTTTCGATTAATTATGAGTATTGTTGTAGTTTCATTAGTTGTAATTGTGAGATGTATGTGTTAATTTTGATAATTAGATTATATTGAATTGTGAGCTTAATGTGATAATGGTTGTAATTAGATTAAAATGGTAAGATTATGATTATTGTTGAATTCCGATATTTAATTCGGAGGGTTGGTAATTGCCAACTAGTGGTGGAGTATTAATTGATGATTGGAGACTGGCATGGGCCTATTGTGCTTTGTTGGCATGTTTGGATAGTCCGTGAAACGAATAGGTCATGCCGAATTTTCGTTAGAAATAAATATATAGATAAGAGTTGTTATAAAATGGAGCTAAATTGTAAGTGTAAGTTCTAATTGCTAATTGCTAATTGTTAGTTAGTTTGAATTGTAATTGTTAATTATGATTGTGGGATTAATTATGAGATCGATAATATGTTTTGGTAATTGTTGAGTATAATTGTTGAGTTTAATTATGAGTCTGATTTCGAAGTTTAATTGGGGAGATTATGTATCTTGTTTAATTTCTGAGATTTAAATTCGGAAAGTATATTTACTAAGTGATAAATGTTTATGTGCTAATTGTTAGTTTTCAATTGTAAATGTTAATTGTTAATTGTTAAGTGCTAAGTGTTATAGGTCGAATAACAGTATTTGCTAAGTGTTTATCTGTTAAATTATATGTGGTCGAGTGATTTTGATTAAGAAATTATGTATTGTTGTATAAAACTGTATATTTGTATAAATGTTCAGTAATGGTTTCTGAAAAATACCAATGGTCCTCGAGGCTATGTGGTTGTTTTAATTTAGTTTTCAAATGTAAATTATAGTATAGTTAAGTTATCAATTTACTTTTCTTACGTGTTGAGGTGCCGCATGTCTAGGCGGGTAAATTTCTTTACATGTTTAGTTGCCGCATGTCTGGACGGATACTTTTCCTTATGTGCTAGTTGCCGCATGTTCGGGCGGGTACTTTTCATTATTTGTTTATTTTTATGTTGCTGCAATTGAGGCAACTTTTATTTTTATCAAAAACAGGGTTATAAATTGTTTTGTTTGGCATGGAGGGGCTGAGCCCATAGTCCGATAAACGAATACTTCATGCTGAAATTTTCTAAAAATCCCCTGCAATCTATTTTAAATTTATTTAATCTACTTGACTTGATGATGTGAAAGTATATTATGAATTTATTATGAAGTGGTTGCCTAGAAAGTATTTAAGTAATAATTGGCTATTGGTGTTAAGTGTTTATTTGACTTGGGTGGCTATACTAAAGCGATTTTGTGATTATAATTATATATGTTTATGTATGATACATGTATAAGCGTTATAGGACGCGCATGGGTAGGTTAGAGCAAACAATAAGGTTTTGCTTAAGTTAATACTGAAATAGCATTTGACCTTGTAAAGGTACGAATAGGAGACCTAGTCAAGATCATTGCGCGGGTAGATGGAAAGACGAATAGAAAGGCAAGTATAAAAGCCGACGGGTAAATTGGCATGAAAGTGGATGAGTTATGAAGTAGAAAAGGGGAGTAAGGCAAAATAAGAGGATAGCTAGTGAAGGTTGGGAAACTGAGTCATGGATCGATGTGAGATCGAGAACTCCGTGAATCAAGGCAAGTGTTATTGCTATTCACTTATTGTTCAAGTGATGCAATTTAGTTTATTTATCATATGAAATGAGTTGGTCAAGTATAGTCGAAAGATGATAAATATACTTCTTCAAATTAGCATGATGTTGTTCCCTTTCCCACCCATAATTCACATGCCGATTTTACAGAGAATCTTATAAATAACCTTTTTACAATTTGACAATGGAGTGCCATTTCCTCTATTTTTGTCAAATACTCTCAAGAAGTTTTTAAAACAAGGAAATCCAAGTTTTCTTAACTTTACGAAAACCTACTGGCAAAATTTCTGAACTAGGATATTTTCACCAATGGATTTCCATTTGGACAATGTTTTCTCTAAGCTGATCTATTCCTTTTTATATTGAAACTGTTTTACAAATAATTGTCCTAATCTATTTTATCCGCTTATGGAAGCTCAAACTCCGCAGCGTGTATAAGTTTTAGTAAACGCCTAATACTTGACCATCTCCTTGCTTTAGTCTAGAATTTCAATTGTTGAAAATATTATTGCAATTTGTGTTTTTATTCTTGTTCAAAAGAAATTTCTCTTTGCGTAAGCTGTTGATGTTATAAATCCAATTATTTCTATCTATCTTGATGATATCATTCATTCTTATTGGTTATTCATTTACACCCCACTTATTGTATCGAACTTGTCGATACCTATTGATGATCTTGATTATTCCGTTGTTACCCTTTATTGTATCGAACTTGTCGATATTATTTGTTTCCCCTTTCATCGTGTCGAACTCGTCGACACCTGTTGATTGTGAATTATTCATCGACTCTCGAATTATGAGTTATTCTGGAACGTGAGTTTTCCAGTTATTGGTTGGCAAAGGTTGTCGATTGTTCCGACACCGAGTGTGGAGGATTTAGAATTGGAAATGTTTTTAAAATATGGACTGTGAGGGTCAGTTTCTTTTTTTTTAAATGTGGACCGTGAAGGTCGGACCGTGAAGGTCAGAAATAGTTAAGGCCAATGTGTGCCATGGACCCAATTAAGGACATTGCTGTGTGCATTTGTCCGGGGTTAGTGCGTGACTGATCAGCAGCCTAACCTTATTGTTTTTTTTATAAATAAAAAAATTCTAATTCTAATCTATACTTTGAGTTGAGATGTCAGTTCTTGACTTCTTGAAAGTCTGTTTGAATAATATTTTTGATATCAGAATTCTTTTCAATTCTAATTTCCGATGCACCTTATGAATGGTGAATTGTTGGCCCTCGTGGCAGTCTAAAAGCTGTTATAATTGTTTCCTTCATAGAATGAAATGGAACCCCCTTTGTTTATCAGATTTGTTATCATTATTGGAATTGTATCATTGTTGCACTTGCTGAGCATTGTTGGCTCACTCTTGCTTGTGTTTGTTTTCCTCAGTTAATAGTGGAGTTAAGTAAATCTAGTAGTGGACAGTGAGTATTGATCTACGGGCAGCGAGAAGAGGCAGTCAAGCTGTAGATTTCGCCAGACAGTGGATTGCGAATTGTCAAGGGTGGAGATATAGTTAGATAGTGATTTCACTCATTCACAGATGTATATTTTTATTATTCTGAGATTGAGTTGTAGTAATGTAATTCGATAGTTTGTTTCATACCATAACCTGTAAGAGATCTTGGTTTAAGGGGTTTTTATTATTAATGTTGTTTACTTTCAGAGATGTATAATATTGTTTATTGGTTAGTGGCCCCATTTCTGTACCCCGGATTTTGGGACCGTTACAAGTTGGTATCAGAGCTACAGGTTATGGTCACTGAAATAGATTAGGAGAGTTAGGGTACGAGTATAAGATAGAAGTCGGGTAGAACGGTTTAGGATAAGGATCGCGTTAGGATACTTAGACAAGCGTGGCGACGTTAAATCGGTCTTTCGGTATATCGTGCGAGTAGAAGTTCGAATTGTTTAAGGATCGAGCTATTAGTAAAACTGTGAACCTGAAGCGGCCTAAGCTAAGTGGGCAGCTGGAGTTATCAGTTTGGGAGACGTTATCTCGAGATTTTCGTGTAGAATTTAGGACACCCTGCGAGATTAGCTTCGATGTGAACGCTTTGGAGATAGTACGAGAAGGTTAGGAATGCGAAGTGAGAAGCGAGTATTAGCAAGGATTGAAGGTTAAGTGTAATCGTGCACCCCTAATTATTGATTCGTTCAAATTCATTGCTTAGAGAAATTTCTTATTCTCCTTTTGAATTGTCGTAAATTAATTCTCGGTTTGCATCGTTGCTGAGGCATTCGTTGCGCAGTGACGGTTCAAAACTTGAGAATGAATTGAGATCTTCTTATTTATTCAACTCATTATTGTCAGGCCGGTATGGTAGCTAAGTATAGTAGTGCTTAGTCGACAAGAGTGAGACTGAATAATTAAGAATTTCTTAAATGTTTGCCTAATCAGTAGTTGATGCTACAGTTGAAAAGTCTTCTATTCATCGATTGATGATGGGTCTTATATATCAGATTTACTCGAAATTCACTACCATTCTTTCGGAAATATCTATACTTTTGGAGGACACTTAGTCCCACTTTACAAGGAAACTTTTGAAACTCTTGAATCCCATCCATTTTCATGAATGCTTGATTTTCTTCATTCTATCTGAGATGAACAACCTATGCAGATAGGGGATTCAGGGACATCTTATCTTTGTGATAGAAGTCCAGTGGGATGCCACTGATTGTGTTTGTCGCAAAAGTACTAAGGACTGGCCATCCTTATGTACTATGGTGGTTAACCAAGTGACAAATGCAACCTGATAATAGTTCAAAAGATCATATTGATCTCTCGGTTAAAATTCTTTATAAAAGTTTTATCAAATACACCTAGTGTCTACTCATGCTTGGTGTTCATTCATTTTATTGCCTTCCTTTGTCGAAAATTAGATGATTTCAAAAATTTCTAATGATGAAGGGATGTGAAGATAAGCGTGACGACGTCTTAAATGATTAAAACTACAACTGCATGGACGAAGAAGTGGTTATGCAAGTTTAAAAATTTGGTGATTGAGATAGATATGTCATGTCGAAATTGGATTAATTCTTGGACCGATAAAACATGGACAAAGTCTGAGGCTAATAAGAATTGAATACAGGAAGGACAGTAAATAAGAATGCATGATTGCAGATACTGTTAAAGGATGAAAAGAGAATGAAAATGGAGACGTTTGGTGTAAAATGTTCAATGTTGAAGGAAGATTGTTTTGGACACTTATTGAAGAGCAGAGACAATAGATAGAATATTATAAGATTTTGAAAATCTGAGCCGTTGTTGGATATAAGATTCTAGAGACAAGGAAGGTTGACCTGAGTAAAGTAGAATGAAGTAGAACAGAAAGGTTTGTAAGAATGATCAAGGGCTAAGACTGAATGAGGGATAAGGTGAATATGTGGAGTAAATGACTTATGCAAAGCTAGTGTGAGAAATCATGGTTAACAAGGATGGTAGAAAGTTAACCGAGATGAAGTAGAATGTCAGTAAGGAGGAAAGCAGAGAAACTAGAAAGTTCCAAAAGCGATTAAACAGAAATACAAAGTAGTTAAGGAAGAACGTGGAATTCCGAAGAGTTGGAGTTAGAAGAGTAAGGACACCGTAGTTGCATATGGGATGAGAATTAGGGGGAATTAACAAGATCCAATGATCAGAAGATAAGATTTCGGGAGAGAATCCGTAGAGATTTTATTAAGATAAGCGTGGAAAGTTGTGGCTGTAGCCAGAAGGGAAGTGTGGTAGCAAGTAACAAAGTCAAAAGTTAAAACTATGAATTATAAGCTTGGAAAGATGGGAATTTTGCCGAAAATAGTATTATATTAATTTTGGCCGAAGTTTGAAAAGAGTGACAAGACTGCTTTTATGACTATTAAGAATGTGAAAATTTAATATGATCATGAAGGAAGAAAATTTTGCATAAGAGTTCTAGTGTGAATTTCAAAGGTTATGATTATGTGGTTAGGATAGTGAGGTTAAACGTTGGAGTTGTATTGGGAAGAGTCAAATTCAAGGACTCGTTAAGTATGCAAAGTTATGACTTGGAAGGAACTCTGAGGATGCAAGGCAGTGAAGTCGTAAGCAAGTTTTAAATATATTGTACCATAAGGAATTAGGTCGAAGCCAAGGTCATGGTTTGCTAGTTGATTTTTCTAAAATTTTCAAAAATATTTTGGTCCAAAAGGCTTTTCGATTAAAACCCTATTATTTTAAATGTTTTCTCTTAAAATGATTTTCTAAAATATCTTTCAAAAGGATTTTCAGTTGGTTCAAATGGTTTTAATTTGTTTTAAATCAACAAAATATTTGCGGCTTTCTTTCAAATGTTTTAGCAAACCGATGTGGTAAGAAGGTAGAAATTGAGTGGTAAATCGAATGGTGGTTGGCGCGAATGCCATGTTGTAAGAATTGATCGTGTTGTTCGCGTTCAAAATGCGATTGGGAATAGATGATATGAGGTTAAATTTTTAAATCGGTTACTCAGTAAAACAATAAGATGAAGGATGGATAGAAGTTTCCGATTATTCCCTTATCAAGTAACATTGCACGTGAAAGAGGAGTGAGAATGATCGGGGAATTTCTTGATATTCCTTTTCTTAAAGTTTTAATTGAGGAAGATTTCGTTTTAAGACATATCAATAAGCAATGATGCATATTAGGTTGAATATGCGTGTTGATAAAAGCGGGAGCTTGTTGAAAATTGTTGAAAAATGGTTTTATGATTAGTATAAAGTGAAGTAGTGACCTCTGGAGAATTTATATTACAGATTGGTCTTATTTCAATTTTGTTCTTGTATTCGGTGAAGTCACAGTCAAGGTGACAAGGATATTAGTTTTCAAGAACTATAGATAATCGAGGCTATATTTCAAAAGATTTAGTAAACCAGAATATTCTGATAAGGGTGAGAATCGAGTTGTTAATCGAATTATG
The DNA here is from genome assembly GCA_037693485.1 of Kitagawia praeruptora. Classification (NCBI taxonomy): domain Eukaryota; kingdom Viridiplantae; phylum Streptophyta; class Magnoliopsida; order Apiales; family Apiaceae; genus Kitagawia; species Kitagawia praeruptora. The sequence goes on from CM075353.1 coordinate 405,045, forward strand.
CTTGATGTGCATCTAAGGACGCATGTGTTTGGTTATAGTATTCGATTGCAAGGATGTGACTGAGAATAGACGAAATGATGTTAAGTTTCTCGATTGGGTACTCGGTATAAATACGGGACCAAGGGCAGAAAGAAACTTCTTAATTATTCCCTTCTCGATCAACATAGTCCGTGAAAATGGAGTAGAAATGATTGAAGGATTTCTTGAGATTTCTTTTGTAGTTCTATCTGGAACCGTGTGATTATGGGTAAGAGCTAGAGAATGGTGCCAAGTGTAGATTGTTGTGAATCAAGGCAAATCGCGCGATTGCATTATGGCGAAGGATTAGCGTGGTAATATAGTGTTGACGCAGAGTATAGTTCGTTATACGAAAAGGTCATGTTGATTTTGACAATAAGATATTCGTTCCCGTCAGTTAAATGTCTAGAGTTAAAAAGACTCGGAAGTCAAGGTTTAAAGTCATTCTGGAATTGTGGGGCTCGCATAATGAGCTTATTGATGAATGAGTTAGTATGATGGAATCTTAGAAGTTGAAAGATGCAACCTGGGAGTGGAAGTAAGATATTGAGAAGATCAGGACTGTTATTTGTGTCCTTAGGATTGATTCTGAGGACAGAATCCTATTAAGGGGGGAAGGATATAACGACCTAGAAAATTTCGAATTTAGAACTATTTATTTATTATAATTTATGACTTATATTATGTGAATTTGTTGTAAAGGTGAAAAATATGTGAAGTTGTGTTTATGTGTTTATATGATGATTCGTGTGAGTTATGAAGGTCGGTGTATTTTTATTTGTATTTTTGAGGATTTAGAATATTTAAATCATGTATTTTTTATCCTCTGTAAATTTTATTAAATTATCGGAGGGATTAAAAATCATGAAATCTTTTGTAATATTATCTTTATATATGTATTGAGTTTTTAAAATTGTTGGGTGGATTAATTTGGGTGTTTTAGTATTTTAAAATGATTATAAGAGTTTTATTGTATTTTAAAGGATCAAAACTTTGAAAATTCATATTTAATTCATTTTTGATCCGAAAAATATTTCGAAAATATGTGGGAGTTCATAATTTTATATTCTTTATTTTAAAAATGAAAAGTGTAATTTTTCGGAAGTTTTATTTAATTGTGATTTTTATAAGTGGTTTATTTGTTTTAAAATCGAATAAGTAGTGTTTTAATTGGGGCTAGAATGAATTATTAGTGGTAGTATAATTGGATTGGGCCTAAGCCCATTAGTTAGAAACCCAGCAGCTAGAACAATCGAGAGACAGTCGGGAGAAGCTTCCGGAGAGAGGAAGAAAAAAAAAACGAAAGAAAAAAAGAAAGAAGAAGAGAAGAAGAAGGGAGGAAGAAGGGAGATTGGGCGGGAATTAAATTGGAGCTATACATATATACATACAATTCATGTGTGTATAAACAACAAGAGTGTGTGCTGCGTTGTGCGAGTGTGAGGGGAAGGGGGGGACAGCAGCTTGGCGCGGGGAGTGGTGGTCGGAGCAGCGGCGCCGCCGCGTGGTGGCGGTGCGCGGTGGTGTAGCGCGGAGGAGCGGGGCAGAAAGGAGGTGAAGAGAGAGAGAGAGAGAGAGAGAGAGAGAGAGATAGAGAGAGAGGGAGATAGAGAGAGAGAGACTGTTGGGAGAGAGAGAGAGGGGGAAGAGATTTTCGGAATTGGAAAAATTCGGAAAGGTATAAATTTTTTATTTTATTTATTTATTTTATTTTTGATGTAATTGTTTAATTCCTCCTTTTCGATTAATTATGAGTATTGTTGTAGTTTCATTAGTTGTAATTGTGAGATGTATGTGTTAATTTTGATAATTAGATTATATTGAATTGTGAGCTTAATGTGATAATGGTTGTAATTAGATTAAAATGGTAAGATTATGATTATTGTTGAATTCCGATATTTAATTCGGAGGGTTGGTAATTGCCAACTAGTGGTGGAGTATTGATTGATGATTGGAGACTGGCATGGGCCTATTGTGCTTTGTTGGCATGTTTGGATAGTCCGTGAAACGAATAGGTCATGCCGAATTTTCGTTAGAAATAAATATATAGATAAGAGTTGTTATAAAATGGAGCTAAATTGTAAGTGTAAGTTCTAATTGCTAATTGCTAATTGTTAGTTAGTTTGAATTGTAATTGTTAATTATGATTGTGGGATTAATTATGAGATCGATAATATGTTTTGGTAATTGTTGAGTATAATTGTTGAGTTTAATTATGAGTCTGATTTCGAAGTTTAATTGGGGAGATTATGTATCTTGTTTAATTTCCGAGATTTAAATTCGGAAAGTATATTTACTAAGTGATAAATGTTTATGTGCTAATTGTTAGTTTTCAATTGTAAATGTTAATTGTTAATTGTTAAGTGCTAAGTGTTATAGGTCGAATAACAGTATTTGCTAAGTGTTTATCTGTTAAATTATATGTGGTCGAGTGATTTTGATTAAGAAATTATGTATTGTTGTATAAAACTGTATATTTGTATAAATGTTCAGTAATGGTTTCTGAAAAATACCAATGGTCCTCGAGGCTATGTGGTTGTTTTAATTTAGTTTTCAAATGTAAATTATAGTATAGTTAAGTTATCAATTTACTTTTCTTACGTGTTGAGGTGCCGCATGTCTGGGCGGGTAAATTTCTTTACATGTTTAGTTGCCGCATGTCTGGGCGGATACTTTTCCTTATGTGCTAGTTGCCGCATGTTCGGGCGGGTACTTTTCATTGTTTGTTTATTTTTATGTTGCTGCAATTGAGGCAGCTTTTATTTTTATCAAAAACAGGGTTATAAATTGTTTTGTTTGGCATGGAGGGGTTGAGCCCATAGTCCGATAAACGAATACTTCATGCCAAAATTTTCTAAAAATCCCCTGCAATCTATTTTAAATTTATTTAATCTACTTGACTTGATGATGTGAAAGTATATTATGAATTTATTGTGAAATGGTTGCCTAGAAAGTATTTAAGTTATAATTGGCTATTGGTGTTAAGTGTTTATTTGACTTGGGTGGCTATACTAAAGCGATTTTGTGATTATAATTATATATGTTTATGTATGATACATGTATAAGCGTTATAGGACGCGCATGGGTAGGTTAGAGAAAACAGTAAGGTTTTGCTTAAGTTAATACTGAAATAGCATTTGACATTGTAAAGGTACGAATAGGAGACCTAGTCAAGATCATTGCGCGGGTAGATGGAAAGACGAACAGAAAGGCAAGTATGAAACCCGACGGGTAAATTGGCATGAAAGTGGATGAGTTATGAAGTAGAAAAGGGGAGTAAGGCAAAATAAGAGGATAGCTAGTGAAGGTTGGGAAACTGAGTCATGGATCGATGTGAGATCGAGAACTCCGTGAATCAAGGCAAGTGTTATTGCTATTCACTTATTGTTCAAGTGATGCAATTTAGTTTATTTATCATATGAAATGAGTTGGTCAAGTATAGTCGAAAGATGATAAATATACTTCTTCAAATTAGCATGATGTTGTTCCCTTTCCCACCCATAATTCACATGCCGGTTTTACAGAGAATCTTATAAATAACCTTTTTACAATTTGACAATGGAGTGCCATTTCCTCTATTTTCGTCAAATACTCTCAAGAAGTTTTTAAAACAAGGAAATCCAAGTTTTCTTAACTTTACGAAAACCTACCGGCAAAATTTCTGAACTAGGATATTTTCACCAATGGATTTCCATTTGGATAATGTTTTCTCTAAGCTGATCTAATCCTTTTTCTATTGAAACTGTTTTACAAATAATTGTCCTAATCTATTTTATCCGCTTATGGAAGCTCAAACTCCGCAGCGTGTATAAGTTTTAGTAAACGCCTAATACTTGACCATCTCCTTGCTTTAGTCTAGAATTTCAATTGTTGAAAATATTATTGCAATTTGTGTTTTTATTCTTGTTCAAAAGAAATTTCTCTTTGCGTAAGCTGTTGATGTTATAAATCCAATTATTTCTATCTATCTTGATGATATCATTCATTCTTATTGGTTATTCATTTACACCCCACTTATTGTATCGAACTTGTCAATACCTATTGATGATCATGATTATTCCGTTGTTACCCTTTATTGTATCGAACTTGTCGATATTATTTGTTTCCCCTTTCATCGTGTCGAACCCGTCGACACCTATTGATTGTGAATTATTCATCGACTCTCGAATTATGAGTTATTCTGGAACGTGAGTTTTCCAGTTATTGGTTGGCAAAGGTTGTAGATTGTTCCGACACCGAGTGTGGAGGATTTAGAATAGGAAATGTTTTTAAAATGTGGACCGTGAGGGTCAGTTTGTTTTTTTTAAATGTGGACCGTGAAGGTCGGACCGTGAAGGTCAGAAATAGTTAAGGCCAACGTGTGCCATGGATCCAATTAAGGACATTGCTGTGTGCGTTTGTCCGGGGTTAGTGCGTGACTGATCAGCAGCCTAACCTTATTGTTTTTTTTTATAAATAAAAAAATTCCAATTCTAATCTATACTTTGAGTTGAGATGTCAGTTCTTGACTTCTTGAAAGTCTGTTTGAATAATATTTTTGATATCAGAATTCTTTTCAATTCTAATTTCCGATGCACCTTATGAATGGTGAATTGTTGGCCCTCGTGGTAGTCTAAAAGCTGTTATAATTGTTTCCTTCATAGAATGAAATGGAACCCCCCTTGTTTATCAGATTTGTTATCATTATTGGAATTGTATCATTGTTGCACTTGCTGAGCATTGTTGGCTCACTCTTGCTTGTGTTTGTTTTCCTCAGTTAATAGTGGAGTTAAGTAAACCTAGTAGTGGACAGTGAGTATTGATCTACGGGCAGCGAGAAGAGGCAGTCAAGCTGTAGATTTCGCCAGACAGTGGATTGCGAATTGTCAAGGGTGGAGATATAGTTAGATAGTGATTTCACTCATTCACAAATGTATATTTTTATTATTCTGAGATTGAGTTGTAGTAATGTAATTCGATAGTTTTTTCATACCATAACCTGTAAGAGATCTTGGTTTAAGGGGTTTTTATTATTAATGTTGTTTACTTTCAGAGATGTATAATATTGTTTATTGGTTAGTGGCCCCATATCTGTACCCCGGATTTTGGGACCGTTACAAGTTGGTATCAGAGCTACAGGTTATGGTCACTGAAACAGATTAGGAGAGTTAGGGTACGAGTATAAGATAGAAGTCGGGTAGAACGGTTTAGGATAAGGATCGCGTTAGGATACTTAGACAAGCGTGGCGACGTTAAATCGGTCTTTCGGTATATCGTGCGAGTAGAAGTTCGAATTGTTTAAGGATCGAGCTATTAGTAAAACTGTGAACCTGAAGCGGCCTAAGCTAAGTGGGCAGGTGGAGTTATCAGTTTGGGAGACGTTATCTCGAGATTTTCGTGTAGAATTTAGGACACCCTGCGAGATTAGCTTCAATGTGAACGCTTTGGAGATAATATTATAAAGATAATATTACAAAAGATTTCATGATTTTTAATCCCTCCGATAATTTTATAAAATCTACAGAGGATCAAAAATACATGATTTAAATATTTTTAAATCCTCAAAAATACAAATAAAAATATACTGACCTTCACAGCTCACACAAATCATCATATAAGCACATAAACACAACTTCATATATTTTTCACCTTTACAACTATATTCACATAATATAATTTACAATTTATAATAAATAAATAATATTAAAATCGAAATTTTCTAAGGCATTATAATGTCCTTTCCGGATTGTGTACTTTTATCTTTTAAATGAAATCGTTTCATTTATGCAAAAAAAAAACTAGGTATACTTTAGATATTACACAATACACACACACACACACATACATATATATATGTATATATATATATATATAGGCAAAAAGTAAGTCATAAAATACACATTTAATGTGACGTTAATTAGAACCAGTATGGTCCAAATGTAGGGCCCATTGGTGGGGCCCAAACCCTTAATTTCAATATTAAATTCGTATTTGGTATTGGAAGGGATAAACAGCTCAGCAATAAGAGTCAAATAAGGATATTACTCCTACCAGACTTAGCCTCCAAGGTACCAAATTCAATATGGAAACCGTCTCCTACAAGATAGGATCTGGAACTTTCCTCAAGGCGGTGACTTGTCCACCAAGTCACCTAACCCTACTACGATTCTAAGGCTCCCGACACCTATATAAGGGTCTGACCCCTCATTCTCAGAACTACGCCTTGGCTTGATTCTCAATAACGAGATACGTAGGCACTCTGTGAGGACCGATTAGTCTCGAACACGGAAACAGCCATTAAAGCACGAAGCTCACGAACCCTAGCATTAAATACAATTCAATAATCTAGTTTTTGTTCCACAATATTTGGCACCGTCTGTGGTAAAAAGACATCAACCATGGTAACCATATGAAGAATAGTACTGACCTCTACCGAGGCCATACCTCTTAGCTCTGCTCCGCCCGTCACTGAACAAGTGACCCCAACAACAGGGGCGATCACCCAACCTCAAGTTTCTCAACCTTCAAGGATGATTCCCCCATGCTGAGAGAACATTACCTGTGGTCGTCCACCCAAGTCAAGAAACCAACCCTCTTTAGATGGTCGTCTCTCCTCTTGTTAATCCTAATCACTTGTTACCACCAGGGGTATAGATCCACACTATGGATCTCCCCGTGAGCAGCAACCCGATGTATGGTCTGCCTTCCAGTTACTCGAGGTGTTGGACCAAGTGGTCATACCTTACAGATCCGAGATCAAGGATATGACGACTACTCTGGTCCCTATACTGATGATACATCATCTGAGGATGACGATCATGACGAAGCCCCGAGGAGGCGACGTACCAGCAGAGAATCTTGAAGAAGGACTCAAACTATCCATGATGGACCCCCTTTGACAACTGCTGAGAGGATCAAGGCTCATGAGGCCGAGATCTTAAAGCTGAAGGACGACATGGCAAGAGAACAAGCAAGATTAAATCAAAATCAACCTCCTCCGACCACAAGAAGGATTCCCATTATAGATTTGGAGAGGTCCTCAAGGAGACAGAAAAGGGCTGATGCCCCAACATGAAGAACAACAAGGGTGGAAACCCCCAAGGGTAACCCCAAAGATCTGATGCCACTTGGGGATCCTGATGATCCGACACCCCCGTTTACTGAGGAGGTGATGAATGCTCATATTTCTAAGAAGTTCAAGATGCCGACAATTAAGGTTTATGATGGAACGGGTGATCCCGCAAATCACGTCAGGACGTTCTCAAACGCATTGTTGGTGCAGCCTGCAAGTGATGCCCTAAAGTGTAGGTCATTCCCTCAAACCCTGTTGGGCATGGCTCAAAGATGGTATAGCCGGTTGCCTGCAAATTCTATTGGCTCTTTTAAGGAGTTGAGTGCCGCTTTTGTTAGCTATTTGCACTAAACACGCAAGCGTACGTGGTCACAAGTAATATAGATATAAGTCAAGTTCGTTCCCACAAAGATCTGGTGTAGGTTTCAATTCAGTTAATGCACCTATGCAACAATGTATGGTTTTTACTCACTGCTAAGACAATTAACAAATTGGGGTTTGAGTATCTAAAATTAACTAAGGGAGTAAATTAACAAACTAAGAATTAATTAACTAACGTGAATTTAAATTGAATTACTTATGCAAGAGAAAACATGAGATCCTAACTTTATTAAAAACTTCGCTTAGATCTGACACCTTTAATCACTATATGCAATGGTTATGATATCTGATCGGACAACACGGAATAAGTACACGCTACCTCTCAGTATACGTATACCAAACTACCCATACATCCACAAAAGAGATAGAAGATGAATAGACACCAATTATGCTTAGACCCTATATCTCTATAAGATTTGAAAACATAACGGTTGAAGAACAAGTTATCCATAAATATCACACAGGGCAGTATAAAGTATTTCAATTTACACCACGAATCATGTTGATAACCCATCTAATAATTAAGCATTACCATACAAGGATATCAATATACATCACACATAAATCTTAAAGCATCAAGATACTAAAACTCCATAAATAAATCCGTTAGAATCCAGAGTATCGCCTAATTTAGAAGAATACAAAAGTAGATCTAGATCTCCGAATGCTGTCACGTCCTTCCGGGAATCCGTCTCCAAGTCTGTCTCTCTATCTCTGGCTCTCTCTATGTTTGAAAGTAGTTATACGTTCAAGGACAATAGAACGTGTTAATATAGGCTCCAGGAATCTTGTCCAACAAGAAAACATCCAAAAATACAATTAAAATTGGAAATAGGAGAAAATTCAGCATTGTTCCAGAAGTAAGCAGCGCCCCTGCGCCATGTTGTAGCGCCCATGTGCCATGTTTGCACTGTTCTAGCGCCCCTGCGCTGTGTTGTAGCGCAGTCGCGCTGCCTGCATCTGCCAGGTAGGAATTTCCTTGTTGTTTCTTCATTTTGCTTCCGTTTTCTCCCGTTCTTTTTGCAAATGCTTCCGTGCTTCATTTCTTTGACTCCAAATCTCCCAAGAATTGTAGGGAAGACTTCGTTCTTCATAAAAAACTCGAAATCCATACCACAATCGACAGAAACCGCTTGTAAGAACCCAGATTTTTGATAAAATTAAAACTTTTTATTATGTAATAATATAGGAGTGAATAGTGGTTATGACTGCGATGTAACGACTGTTTATTGAATGAATGGGATGGATTTAGATTCAAATATTTATATGTCATGAAGAATGCTTTTGGTTGATAGCATAGATAAGAATGATCTATCTCCTAGGGATATAAGTTATATTAATTCCAAATAGGAAGATTATTCTTATGCCATCCAAATCAATATCTGTTATTAGTCCAGTGGTTCCGTAAAAGGGTTAAGGAACGCCCGAAAGAGGACCAGGGCATTTTTAATAAATAAAAGGAATAAAAGAAAGAATAAAGTATGAATAGTGTTTTTAATGAAAACAAGAATATTATTAGACGACGATATATAGAAGTATCCAGAATGGAATTCCGAGTTCGTATTAGTGATCCAGGAGGAAATTAAGTGTATGTAAAAGCTGTCCGATTCAGAAAATAGCACTTTTATTTTCTCCGAGATTTCCCTGGACACTGCAAGACTTAAGATTTATTAAAGGGATTTAAGGAATTTAAATTCTAGAATTATTAAGAAAGATGGAGAATAGTATTATAAATGTTAAGAAGATTTTCGGTAAAACCCTAACTAGAAACGAATGAGTTATTCCCTCGAACGATCAATCAAATTGAGCAATAACCGGACAAAAGAGCAAGCAGAGATCAAGATGCATGCATGTGCTACTAGAAAATATCTAGTGACTATATAGTTACAAGAGTAACTAGAATACTTAGAGATTTAAACCAACTACTTAGCTAATAACCTCATCTTATCACTAAGATCAACACTTGTCCATGCCAATTTACATCACCCATGACCACACCACTTTATTAAAGTAGCTTTTAGCCAAGATATTATCTTACTCTCATCAATAATTCATTTTAACACATCCACCAAGCAAGAGAACAAGAAATCAACTCCATTCTCTCCAAAAATAAGCCATTCGACTTTTGCTCTAATTCAAGGACACAAATCCACCTTCCACTCCTTGGTTGCTCTTGAAACTTTTATGGTGAGACTTAAATTTCATATAAATGATCTCCTAAAAATTTCAAACCCAAACTCCTTTGTTTCCATTTTCAAAAAAATCAACAAAGAGGAGGGTGAATAGTATTTTCATGAACTAATCTTTGATTTTTCTTGTTTTCATGGTTGATTTAAGCAAGCTTAAGCACTCCCAAGGACCATACCAAGCTTAGTAAGGCTAGATCATACTCCAAGGAAGGTATAACACTCTTGAAACCCTAGGCCTTACTTTAAGTTTATGCTTGTTCTTGATGGATCTAAGTAGTCATAGTGTTAGCATGATTATAAGCATGATTAGTTAAGTGATTTAGTGACTTTGGTAACATGATGATTATTATGGTGAAGCATGATGTTCTTGGTTTTGTTCAGATGAAAATCATGTATAAATGATGTATGGATGCCCGGTGTGGCTTGGTTTGATTGTTGTGAATTTTAGAACGTTCGATTTATAGCCGTTATAATGCCGAAATTTCGTTAACCTTAAAATTAGTTCATGAAGATTACTATTCACCCTCCACTTTGATGATTTATTTGAAAATGGAAAAAGAAGAGATTGAAGCTAGGATTTTTAGGAGATCACTTTTGTAAAATATAGAACTCACCATAAAAATTTGGAGATCAAATGAGGGTTGGAAGTTGGATTTTGAAATCTAAAAATTCGAAGTGACCATTTTCAAGAGGAAAAACAGAGCGATCTTCTCGAATTTATTTTACCATTCAAACGATCTTTAAAAATTATGAAATTAAATCCACAACTTCATCTTGATGTGTAGAAGCTTTGTGATTTTGTTCATGATTTTTAGATGAGTAGAACTGGGTGAAAAAAAATCGCAAAAACCCCCTGCCCTGGAAAATCCAAATTGATGGAAATGGGGGAGAAAGAAAGAAAGGTGGTTGGCTTGCTTGCTCTTGTTCTCTTCTCATCCAAAGTGAATTATTGATGTGTTTAGAAAATATCAAGGCCATAAAGTAGCTTTATTAAAGCTAATATGTCATGCATGATGTATTTTGGAGAGACATGTGTTGAAGATTGGTGGTAAGATGAGATTAAAGCTAACTAAGTGGTTTGCTTGCTAAGTATCCTAGTTACTCATGTAACTACTTGGTTACTAGATATTTTTCATTAGCACATGCATGAATCTAGCTTCCCTGTTTGTTTCTTTTTCCGATTATTGCTCCATTTGATTGATCGTTCCAAGGAATATCTTACGGATTCCTAGTTAGGGTTTTACCGGAAACCTTCTTAATAATTATATCACCATTTCCATCTTTCATTAAAATCCTCCAATTAATATTCCTCAAATATTAAATATTAAATCCTTAATCTATCAGTGTCTAGGGAAAATCTCGGAGAAAATGAAAGTGCTATTTTTCAGAATCTGACAGTCCTGACATACACTTATTTTCCTCTCGGATCAATAATATGAACTCAGAAATTCATTCCGGGTACTTCTATATAGTTTTGTCTCATAATATTCTTATTTCCATCAAAAACACTATTCATCACTTATTCTCTTTTTAGTCCTAGTACTCAAAAAATATCTTTGTGCTTCCTCGAGCGTTCCTTAACTCTTTCATGGAACCTCCGTACTTGTAACCGATATCGATCAGGATGACATGAGGGTATCTATTTCTCTCTAGGGAATCTTATATTAACTTTCTAGGAGATAGATTATTCTAATCTAAGTTATCACCCAATAGCATCCTTCAGGACATATAACCTTGGAATCTATATCCTTCCATTATTCATTCATTAAAACCAGTATTACATTGTAGTTGTAACCACTGTTCACTCTTACATCAATACATAATAAAAAGTTTTAATTCTACCCAAAAATCTGGGTTCTTACATAGATGTTCTGCCTTATATTACATTTTGATCTCTTCTTTCTAGATATATTACTTTCTCAAGGAGGAGGAAGCTGTTCGGTGCATACAATCTGTACATGGATTTGTGCTGGAAGGCATATTTCTCAGGTGCATAACACATTTTGTCATAATCATCTGTATAAGCTTTTCAGTTAATGTTAATCACTATTAATTTTGGTAATAAGTTCACATTTCTCATTGTGGAATTATTCCCTAACGTATAAGTTTCTTACACAGAGCTTCTTTTGGAACTGCAAAGTACTACCATGCATGGTTTGTAATAAGTTGCATTTGTTTAAAGTCACCTGATTCATTTAATTCGACTTTGCAAACAGCCTTATCTTCAGCGGACAAAGCTTTGTGACTTGAAGGATGGCGATCTTGATCCAATTTATGTCAAGAAGCGAGATCAGTTGAAACAACTTGTTGTGTCTGTCATTCTACAGGTAACCTGCTATTTTTTATCGTAGATTATAATATAGAGTAATTGATGACCTAAATCTATCATAGTACTTGTTAAGAATCAATGCATATTCAGATAACCCGATAAGCTTCAAGCAATTAAAATTGATACTTAATATAAGAACATCATATTGTATTAGTTAAATTAAATTAATTATCTGTGTACATTTGGTTTATTGGCATATGAGAGTAGCTTATTGCTCTGCACTTTAGGATTACAATAGGATAGATGAAGGCTACACCTTCAACATTTATATGTTTCCCAAGATTATTCAGTAAAATTATTTCACTTGTAAGTAACATATAGGCAAAAGTAGGAGTTTATGTTCGATCATCTATATAGGATAATTTGTTCATTTCATAAATAAACATTTGGCATAAATTGATACAAAATCAATAGTTTTAGTTAAATGCCTGTGGCACGAAGGTCTAATTGAGAAGTCTGCTCTAACTCTGTTTCGACTCTCCATCTGATTACAAGTTCAAATTCAAACGAAATTAATAAGTCACTTCCCAGGAGCCTTAGATCTCAGTCAAGTCAAGATTTGGGCTTTACCTCACGTCCAGAAAACTTGGGGAGCACAGTAAGAGTCAAATTTTTGTTATTTTTCTTTACCTTCTGTCACTGAACTCTTCATGTGTTATCAAGACTTTAGTTAATCAACATGTTCCGCATCATATAATAATAATCATTATTAGTTTAGCAAGTCTCTAAAGTATCTCCCTTTATGCTGAAATCATAATGAGCTCTGCATCAGCTGACAATAGTCTAAAGCTAGCTATGCGTGTACATCTAATTGGGAAACTTTTCCTTATCAAAACGTATATAATCTCCTATAACACTACTACCATATTCTAATGACCTTACCTTACTAATGCAGGAAATAAGCTACCAGGCATCTGGTTCACAACATAGCTTCGTGTCAGAAGAGGGTTCCATGAGGAGGGGGAACCTCTCACCCCCAAATGATATTAGTGGCGTGTGCTACAATCTGGTCAGCAGACAAAATGAAGCCAGGTCTGGAAATAAATTACATGAAGACATTTACCCTGCTGATGACTATTTTGGATCATATCAGTCATCCTTCAATTCTCGGCTCACGCATTCAGTAGATGAATCGCATATCAGTCATTCAGTTATTTGACTATGACTAGTTAAGCAGGTTATGTACTTTGTTTTGTGGATGGGTACTTTGCTCAGTTTAGTTGATTTTGCGGATTCCCTATCATGTTTACTTGTTTTGGATTTGGTACATCGATATGCAGTTTATGTAATTTGGATGTTGATGACATTGATTTTTATTTTGTCAATGACAATTGAGGAATTCTTGTCTATTTTTTGGATGAGTTTATTTTGGATGGTTATATTTATTCAATGCAGCAGGTTGTGTTTAACAAGAAAAAGATAACAATTTAATTAGAAATCTAAGAGAAAAATATAAATCAGTTTTTTTCTATCAGATAATAATATACATCACTTTATTTGCTAAAACCATGATGTCTAATATCTAAATAGACATCTTTCTCAAAGAAAGAAAGTGATGTGTATGTGAAAAATAACTTAGTCTATTATATGTTTTCTAGAATATAAGGCATGCAAGTTGTTTATAAAATTAATTATATCTATCCTATTTTGTAGAACAACCGATGTGTATTGAAGGAAATATCGATGTTTATGTGAGCACAAACATCAGTTTCTGACTGATGTCTAGAATAGACATCTCCCACCTAGACATCACTTGCAAAATAACATAGACATCGGCCAAAAACTGATGTCTATTGACCCTTTTCTTGTAGTGTTTGTGCATAATTAATGCTAGGGTTGGTGAGCTTCGAGCTTTAATGGTTGTTTCCGTGTTTCGAGACTGATCGGTCCTCACAGAGTGTCTACGTATCTCGTTATTGAGAATCAAGCCAAAAACATAGTTATGAGAATGAGGGATCAGACCCTTTATATAGGCTGAGAAGCCCTAGAATCGTAGTAGGGTTAGGTGACCTGGTGGGTAAGTCACCGTCTTGAGCAAGGTTCTAGACTCCTACCTTGTAGGAGTCTGTTTCCATGTTAAAGTTGGTGACTTGAAGGCTACTCATAAAGATATTGTATCCTTATCTGATTCTTATTGTTGAGCTGTTTATTACCCTCAATATTAATTACGAATTTAATATTGAATTAGGGTTTTGGGCCCTTTCAATGGGCCCCACGTTTGGACCATATTGGGTCTAATTAATGCCACATTAAATGTGTCTTTAGGGCTTGCTTTTATCCCATATCATTTTCACCCCAACTTCTAGGAAAATTGATAAGGTTTTTCTTGAAGGTTTAACTACCTTTTTCAAGACTTGGGTCAGGGTTTATCCTTGTACACGAGTACCGTCTTGATGTAAAGTGTGGAGCGACCGACGCATTTACGACGATATTTTAACGATGTTAATAGAGATACGTAACACAAATCGATGCTAGTTAGCCTTAAACGACATTTAAACGGTGTTAAATGACGTTAAACGACATAAAACGGCACTAAACTGCGCTAACTGGCACTAAGTGGCGCTAATCAGCCTTAAACAATGTTAAAACAGTGTTAAACGACGTTAAACGGCATAAAACGGCACTAAACGGCACTAAACGGCTCTAATCAGCCTTAAACGACGTTTAAACGGTGTTAAACGACGTTAAACGGCATAAAACGGCACTAAATGATGCTTGGCTTTGGATGCCGTTTTTTCAAAATAATGGTCAACCAAACATATTTTGAACATCTGACTTGATGTTCGAAGGTTGTTGAACATGTTCGAAGGTCGTTGATCATGTTGGAAGGTCATTGATCATGTTGGAATCATCAAGTGGCAAACCAACCGACAAGAGGTCAGCCGAAGCCTTCCCTTTCCAGTTAGTCGGTTGCCAGGAGGTCGGCCAGGCCTTCTCCTAGTGCCTACTCGGTTGCCAAGAGGTCGCCTAGGCCTCCCTCTAGCGCCTGGTCGGCTACCAGGAGGTCGGCCAAGGCCTTCTTCTGGCGACTACTCAGCTGCCAAGAGGTCGGCCAAAGCCTTCCTCTAGCGCCTGGTCGGTTACCAGGAGGTCGGATGGGCCTTCCTCTGGCACCTACCCGTCTGCCAAGAGGTTGGCTAGCCTTCCTCCGGTGCCTTGACGTGCCTCTCGGAGCTTCTTCGCGATGTTTGCATCTTCTTTATCAACATTGAATCATGTTCTTCAATACTTGGTTATTGACTACCAACCTTTCTCTAATTCAAATATAATTAATCTTTTGACTAGCACTGCCAATCTTTGGTAATCTAGCTTCCTTAAGCATAATTAGCTCTAAAAGATCAGTTAAGTGCTCTGGCATAACTTGACGCTGCATATTCGTTTAAATATGTTCGTCACAGAGGCATGCATGTATACATCTAATAACAAGCCTAATTGTTTGTAATGTTATGCATTACTTACGTGACCTCTTAACTGAGGGAACCTCTAGCTGTAGAGTTTCTACTTGTTTTAGTACCTGTAGTAGGCATCACAATCCTTCCTGTGTAATTGTATAAACTTGTCATAAAATAATGCTTGAAAGAAGATCAAGAGATCATGCCTCAAGTTTGAAGAACAAGGCTGCAGAAATAAACACAGTTAGATTTTGAAGAATGAAGATTTGCCTAAGTACTAATTCGAGAAGTACTTTGTTCTATTCGAGAAGTCTAACATTCGACAAGTCAAGGAGTCGATATCTATAAAGATAATGTTCGATATCTCTGGAAGTCAATAAGTCAAAGTATCATTCGTTAACTCAGAGATTCGACATGTCTAATACTCTATTCGAGAACTCAAGAAAGCAACAAGTCAAAGAATCATTCGAGTTCTCTAAGAGTCAACAAGTCAAAGCTATATTTGATATCTCAAGGACCCAAGAAGCTATTCGACATCTCAAGGATTCGACAAGTTAAATGTTCTATTCGACAACTCAAGGATTCCTGGAGGAAAAGACTAATTCGAGAAGTGATTCGATAAGTCAATTCAACACTATTCGAGAACTCAGAGTTATCTAATAAGCAAATTCTAGTTCTCGAATAAATCACTTGGTTACTTCTCGAATGCAATCTTGGAGACAAAATACTGAAGTTTGTACAAGTCAGAAACCTGCAGCAAGCCAAAAACACTTTCAGGACCATAGTACTGTAAAGTGCTTTTGGAAAGTCTACAAGAAGCTTAGCAAGTTGTTAACAGGAGACAAGCTGCTAAAGAAGTGAATCTAAACAGAGTTGAAGAAAGTCAAATCTCAAGCCATTTTGGATGTTACTCAAAAAGGGATAGACATGTTAGAAAGTAATTGATAAGTGGGTATTTTATCTACTTAGAACGTTTCCATTTGGCTTAAAACGATGGTTTGTACTTGAGTTGTGGTATTTTTTATCTCTTTTAAGGGTATTGTGCAGGGAAATCAATCACAGGTGTTAGAGGAACGAAGCGTAGCAATCGAAGTGCAAAACGGAGTCAAATTCAAGAAAAGGAAAAATGATGTTGCTGGACAGTAGGTACGGCGCCGCGTCGCCGTGTTTGTACTGGGGGACGGCGCTGCATCGCCGTAGGGAAGGTCCTGGCGCCGCATCGCCGAGTTTGTGCTTGAGGACGGCGCCGCGTCGCCGTCTCGTCTGACCCGATTCCTGATTTGTTTTGGGGGATTTAAAAATAAAAAAAAACATTCTTCTATTTACTAGCACCTGGAGGCCCATATAAGGGAAGAAAAGAAAACCCTAGAGAGGAGGGACAGCTTGTTTTTTGTACGTAGTTTTTTTAGCACAACAAAGAAGGAAGAAGATAGTTCCCAATTTTATTCTTGTATTCTTCCTAGTTGTGGATGCTTAACCTTGGTGTATTCTTTAAAAACCTTTGATATTTATCTCAGTCTTTATTCGTTTCTTTCTATCATGTTTCCATTGGAACCCATGATGATGATTAGTTCGATCATGAACTAATTCGTTGTCATGGGGGTTTAGTGGACTTAATCATGAATTCTATGTGTTGAATCTACTCGATGCCTATAGTGTGATTGATGTGATATCCTATCATGGTTGATTTAATTCGTTATAGGAGAGTAGCTAACTCCTGTAATTGTGTGTTAATTCTTGTTGAAGCGAAAGTGGAAATAAGAGTTTAGAACTTGCCATGTTAGCGTAGGTTTATGCGTGATAATATCATTCGTAATTAGTGTCATAACTCTAATCGTTTTATGACGACTATGTGATCAATTGAATGCTTGCACCTCAACCATTATGTTTTATTCTTTATAGACATATGAAGACTTGGCATAATCGGAAGACTAAATGATTTCTATCTTTATTGTGGATATCGTTTAGGATGGTATTTGTGTAACGGAAGTTGGCTTATATCAGTTTTGTGTGTTCGATCAGGTGTTAATAAATCACATGAACAAGGCTAGGGATTTGGAGACCATAGATGGATTGTTTAAAGAAACTAAATTCCCATGTTTTATTTGCATAAGTAATTCAACATAAATCTCAGTTCAAGCAGTTGATAATTAGTTATAAATCTTAGATAAATTTTAGTGATAATAACAATCCACTTATTTATTTGTTTTAGCATCGGAAAACAATCATACATTGGTGAGTGAGTTAGCTAGACAATACAACGAGTCCCTGTAGGAACGAACCTTATTTGCTATCTGTATTACTTGAGATCACGTGCACTTGCGTGTTGAGTTGGTCGTAACAAGTTTTTGGCGCCGCTGCCGGGGACGCGGTTTTGTTTTGTTTAGTTTCAATATTTGCCATCAGTGGTCATTGAATTTCGGTGACTAGGACGTTTTCATAAAATTTCTTGTTGGTGAATTTCAGGTACTTGTTGAGAGTTTATGCGTACACGAGCTCGTGCACGTAGAGACGAACTAGCACGTAAAGAAGAACTAGCTAGGAGAAGACTTGATTTCGGGTTAGAAGACAATCTTGAAGCAAAGGAAGTTATGGCAAATCAAGAACAAGCAGCGAAGGCTTTGAGTGAATTCTCTCAGCCGAAAGTGGAGGACATCCATACTAGTATTGTTCGACCAGCTATAGGGTCTAACAATTTCGAGCTAAGGCCAAACATCATTCAGATGATTCAGAACACAGTCCAGTTTGGGGGTAGTCCTGCTGAAGATCCCAATGCTCATATTAGGGACTTCCTTGAGATCTGTGACACCTTCAAATTCAACGGAGTTACAGATGACGCAATCAGATTGAGGCTATTTCCCTTCTCTCTTAAGGATAAAGCCAAGAGTTGGTTACATTCTATGCCATCAGGCTCTATTACAACATGGGCAGACTGTGCTCAAAAGTTCTTGACCAAGTATTTTTCCATGGCGAAGACAGCAGCTTACAGGAATGCCATTTCTCAATTTGCTCAGCATTCCCAGGAATCTTTGGGAGAAGCTTGGGAGAGGTACAAGGAGATATTGGCACGTTGTCCTCATCATGGAATGCCGGATTGGATGATAATCAGCAATTTCTATAACGGGTTGGGAGTTCAGTCCCGTCCTATGTTAGATGCAGCCTCTGGAGGTGCGCTATGGGCAAAAAGCTATGAGGATGCTTATAATCTGATTGAAATGATGTCGGCCAACGAGTTTCAGAATCCTACTCAACGCTTGCCACCTGCCAAAGTGGCCGGAGTTCTTGACTTGGATGCAGCTACTGCTATTGCTGCTCAACTCAAAGCGTTGACAATGAAGGTAGATTCCCTTTCTAATCTTGGTACTAACCAGGTTGCTATGGTGTGTGAATTGTGTGCAGGGGCACATGACACAAATATGTGTGCTATCTCAGCTGAATCCGCACAATTTGTTGGAAATTATCAAAGATCTCAGCAACCAGTGCCACAATTTTATCATCCCAACAATCGGAATCATCCTAACTTCAGTTGGAGCAACAATCAGGGAGGTGCTCAGCAACCACAAAATCAGCAGTTCAATGCAAGGCTAAGTAATCAGAACTATCAACCACCACCTTATGCTCCAAGGCAACCATTCAATCCACCGGGGTTTCAACCATCTCAAGGAACTTCATTGAATCAGTCTGAGAAGTCGGAATTGGAAGAGCTTCGAATGATGTATAAGAGTCAGGCAGTGTCATTGAAAACTCTAGAGAATCAAATTGGCCAGCTAGCCAATGCTTTGTTGAACCGTCAACCAGGAACGCTTCCGAGTGACACAGAGGTAAATCCAGGCAAGAAAGATCAAAAGGAACAGGTTCAGGCAATAACATTACGATCAGGAAGAAGTCTACAAGGTCAGAACGAAGAAAAAGCAACCGAGGAAAAAAATGAAAATTCTGAGCAGACCATACGGCGCCGCGGCGCCGCCCCACAATACAAAATCGGCGACGCGTCGCCGTGCTCTCTGGAGAAAAAAACTGAATTTTCAGTTGAGGTCGAATCTGGTTCTGATTTGCTTCCTAATGCTACTCCTTCAACTCCTATCATTCACAAGAGTGTTAATTCTCAAAAAGAAGTAGAAGATAAGGTGTTTCCACCTCCTCCATTCCCAAAACGAATTCAAAGGCAAAAGTTAGACAAGCAATTCGCTAAGTTCTTGGATGTATTCAAGAAGCTGCAGATTAACATACCATTTGCGGAGGCTCTTCAGCAAATGCCGAGCTATGCGAAGTTCATGAAGGGTATTCTCTCGAAGAAATTGAAACTTGAGGAGTTAGAGACCGTTGCCTTGACGGAGGAATGTAGTGCCATCTTGCAACAAAAGTTGCCTCCTAAGTTGAAGGATCCTGGAAGCTTCACCATTCCATGCACTATTGGAGACCTCTCATTCAGCAAATGTTTGTGTGACTTGGGTGCAAGTATTAATCTCATGCCCTTATCCGTTTTCATGCAACTTGGTCTTCCAGAGCCAAAGCCCACTACCATGACTCTACAACTTGCTGACCGTTCAGTTACTTATCCGCGAGGGATAGTTGAGGATGTTTTGGTGAAGGTCGACAAGCTTATCTTTCCAGCCGACTTTGTTATTCTTGACTTCGAGGAAGACAAGAAGATCCCTATCATCTTGGGACGACCATTCTTGGCGACAGGCCGAACTCTTATCGATGTCCAAAAGGGGGAACTCACTATGAGGGTGCATGATCAAGATGTCACTTTTAATGTTTTCAATGCAATGAAGCTTCCAACTGACGATGAAGAGTGTTTCAAAATGGATATGGTCGACAAGGTGGTTAACACCGCAACTCAACACTTGATAAAAGCTGATGTGTTGGAAAGAGTTCTTTCTAATGACTTGGAGGTTGAGACCGAAGAGGATGAAGAACAATTGCAATATCTTAATGCATCACCATGGAAGAAGTTTCAAAGTTCATTTGAATCATTGGGGTTGTCAGAATTGGAAAAGTCTCATGTTAGACTTAAGCCATCCATCGAGGAAGCACCTACATTGGAACTTAAGCCATTGCCTGAACATTTAAGGTATGCCTATCTTGGTGATTCTTCTACTTTACCTGTTATTATATCTTCTCAGCTTTCAGGAATAGAAGAGGAAAAACTATTGCGAATCTTAAGGGAATCCAAATCAGCCATTGGGTGGACTATAGCAGACATCAAGGGTATCAGTCCGTCGTACTGCATGCACAAAATTCCTTTGGTAGAGGGAGCTAACCCTACAGTTGATAATCAAAGGAGACTGAATCCTGTCATGAAAGAAGTTGTGAAAAAGGAAATTCTTAAATGGCTTGACGCGGGCATTATCTACCCGATTTCTGATAGCTCTTGGGTGAGTCCGGTACAGTGTGTGCCTAAGAAGGGGGGCATGACAGTGGTGACTAATGAGAAGAACGAGCTCATTCCTACGCGAACAGTTACGGGTTGGAGGATTTGCATGGATTATCGGAAATTGAACAAGGCCACTCGGAAAGATCATTTCCCACTTCCATTCATTGATCAGATGCTTGACAGATTGGCGGGACATCAGTACTATTGCTTGCTTGATGGGTATTCTGGGTACAATCAGATTTGTATAGCACCCGGGGATCAGGAGAAGACTACATTCACTTGTCCATTTGGTACATTCGCATTCAGACGTGTTTCTTTCGGGTTGTGTGGTGCACCAGCTACTTTTCAAAGGTGCATGATGGCCATCTTCTCTGACATGATTGGAATTAATGTGGAAGTATTCATGGACGACTTCTCAGTCTTTGGGGATTCTTTTGATGAGTGCTTGGAAAACTTGAGTTTGGTTCTAAAACGTTGTGTGGAGACGAATCTTGTTCTAAATTGGGAAAAGTGCCATTTCATGGTACAAGAAGGTGTCATTCTGGGACACAAGGTGTCGTGTAAAGGTTTGGAAGTTGACAAAGCAAAGGTGGAGACTATTGAGAACCTTCCTGCCCCTGTCTCAGTCAAGGGTATTCGCAGCTTTCTTGGTCATGCGGGATTCTACAGGCGCTTCATAAAGGATTTCTCAAAAATTTCTAAGCCGTTATGCAATCTTTTGGAGAAAGATGTGCCATTCAAGTTTGATGAGGCTTGTTCACATGCGTTCGAGATCTTGAAGAAGAAACTAATTTCTGCTCCAGTTATTACAGCTCCTGATTGGAGTCAACCATTTGCTTTGATGTGTGATGCCAGCGATTATGCACTTGGGGCCGTTCTAGGCCAAAGGAAAGAAAAAGTGTTCCACGTTATTTACTATGCAAGTAAAACACTAACTGATGCTCAGTTGAACTACACGACCACTGAGAAGGAACTACTTGCTATTGTCTACGGGTTTGAAAAGTTTCGCTCTTATCTGCTGGGTACAAAGGTGACAGTTTATACGGATCATGCTGCCATTCGCTATCTTCTTGCGAAGAAAGATTCTAAGCCAAGGTTGATTCGTTGGGTTCTTCTGTTACAAGAATTCGATGTGGAAATCAAGGATAGAAAGGGGACGTAGAATCAGGTAGCTGACCATCTCTCTAGATTGGAAGATCATGGCAAGTCACCTAAAGACAAAACGGTCATTAATGAGTTCTTCCCTGATGAGCAATTATTCAAAGTGCAAGATGATGAACCATGGTTTGCAGACTTCGTGAATTATCTAGTAAGCAACATCATTCCACCTGAGCTCTCTCATGCTCAAAGGAAGAAATTTTTGCACGATGTCAAGCAATATATTTGGGATGAACCGTTTTTGTTCAAGCAAGGAGCTGATCAGATTATTAGGCGTTGTGTTCCTTACGGTGAGACCGAGGCTATTCTAAGTGATTTTCATGCTACAGCTTATGGAGGTCATTATGCGGGTGAGAAGACAGCCACACGTATTCTTCAAGCAGGGTTCTATTGGCCAACTCTATTCAAGGATGCTCATCAGTTTGTGTTGAGGTGCGATCGATGTCAGCGAGTTGGTAATATTTCTCGTAGGGACGAGATGCCTCTGAATGTCATGATGGAGGTAGAGATCTTTGACGTGTGGGGAATCGACTTCATGGGACCGTTCATTCCATCATGTGGTAATCAATATATTCTTCTGGCCGTGGATTATGTGTCTAAGTGGGTGGAGGTAAAAGCACTTCCGACGAATGATGCTAAGGTGGTACTTAATTTTCTCCACAAGAACATATTTACTCGATTTGGCACTCCACGAGTTATAATCAGTGATGAGGGTACGCATTTTTGCAATCGGAAGTTTACATCTCTGATGGCACGCTATAACATCAATCATCGAGTTGCTACAGCTTATCATCCTCAAACCAATGGGCAAGCCGAGGTCTCTAATCGCGAAATTAAACGGATTCTTGAGAAGGTAGTTAGTCCTTCTAGGAAGGACTGGGCATTGAAGCTGGATGAAGCAGTGTGGGCTTATCGGACAGCCTATAAAACACCGTTGGGAATGTCACCATTTCAACTAGTGTATGGGAAAGCTTGCCATCTTCCAGCTGAGTTAGAACACAAGGCATATTGGGCATTGAAGAAGCTGAATTTTGATCTTACAGCAGCAGGTGAGAGGCGTATGGTTCAGTTGAATGAAATGGACGAGTTCCGTTTGCAAGCTTATGAGAACAACAAACTCTACAAAGAGAAAGTAAAAAGGTGGCATGATCGTCGGTTGGTTCTTAAGACGTTTGTACCCGGACAATTGGTTTTGTTGTATAACTCTCGGCTTCGGTTATTTCCTGGGAAGTTGAAGTCACGTTGGTCAGGCCCATTCACAGTCAAAGCAGTTTTTCAACATGGGGCAGTGGAGATTTTTGATAAGTTACCGGACCAATCGTTCAAGGTCAATGGTCAGCGGTTGAAACCATATTTTGGAGAGAAGTTGAATCGCGAAATTGAGACTGCGGTTCTAATTTGTGCAAATTAAGGAGATGGAGCTACGTCAAGCTAATGACGTAAAAAGAGCGCTTTGTGGGAGGCAACCCACTTGATAGGTATTTGTTGTATTCAGACTCAGGAGGTATTTTAAAAAAAAAAAAAAAAAAAAAAAAAAAAAATGCAAAAATTTTTCAACAGAGAACAGGGCGCCGCGTCGCCGTTCCTCAGTACAAACCTGGCGCCGCGTCGCCGAGGTCTCTGCCCAGAAAAAAAAAAGGGGCCGGTTGAAAAAAAAAAAAAAGAGTATTGATGTTGTAATTGTTTGTATATATATTTATACCCATTCCCAACCCCATTTACCTTAACCCATCTATTATCCAAATCCCTAACCCTAAAATTCTCCTATCTATACACTTATACACCTCCACCTATACATACAAATTCCTTACAAATCTCAAACCCTATAAACACTCTAAATACATCCTCCATTCAATTTAATGGCATCCAAGCGACAAAGAGTGGTAATTGGTGGTGGTGAGGGTGCTAGTGGAAGTGCGGGTGGTGGTAGAAATCCACCTTCTTCTTCTCCATCTTTTGGGGGTGGCAATGGTGGGCCTCAATTTATCTCGGATGAGGCTAGTGAGAGGTATATTGAATTGTTGGAGTGTCCTATTGCCCGTGAGAGGGGTCTTTTGCCTACTATGAATGATGGGAGGATGTTGGATAATATTCAAGAGAGAGGGTGGGAGCGCGTTTGCGAGATTCCGGAACCTGTTCCGATGTCTGTGGTTCGCGAGTTTTATGCGAATGCTAGTGTGGACAAGAATGGTATTAGCCGGGTTCGTGGAGTTCGGGTGGATTATCGGCCGAGGGCTATTCGTCGTGTTCTCGAGCTTCCGGGTATTGATAAGACTCGAGAGGATTGGTCGGGGAAGACTCGTGATGGTGTGGATCTTCAGATGATTATTAGGCGTTGTGTTCCTTACGGTGAGACCGAGGCTATTCTAAGTGATTTTCATGCTACAGCTTATGGAGGTCATTATGCGGGTGAGAAGACAGCCACACGTATTCTTCAAGCAGGGTTCTATTGGCCAACTCTATTCAAGGATGCTCATCAGTTTGTGTTGAGGTGCGATCGATGTCAGCGAGTTGGTAATATTTCTCGTAGGGACGAGATGCCTCTGAATGTCATGATGGAGGTAGAGATCTTTGACGTGTGGGGAATCGACTTCATGGGACCGTTCATTCCATCATGTGGTAATCAATATATTCTTCTGGCCGTGGATTATGTGTCTAAGTGGGTGGAGGTAAAAGCACTTCCGACGAATGATGCTAAGGTGGTACTTAATTTTCTCCACAAGAACATATTTACTCGATTTGGCACTCCACGAGTTATAATCAGTGATGAGGGTACGCATTTTTGCAATCGGAAGTTTACATCTCTGATGGCACGCTATAACATCAATCATCGAGTTGCTACAGCTTATCATCCTCAAACCAATGGGCAAGCCGAGGTCTCTAATCGCGAAATTAAACGGATTCTTGAGAAGGTAGTTAGTCCTTCTAGGAAGGACTGGGCATTGAAGCTGGATGAAGCAGTGTGGGCTTATCGGACAGCCTATAAAACACCGTTGGGAATGTCACCATTTCAACTAGTGTATGGGAAAGCTTGCCATCTTCCAGCTGAGTTAGAACACAAGGCATATTGGGCATTGAAGAAGCTGAATTTTGATCTTACAGCAGCAGGTGAGAGGCGTATGGTTCAGTTGAATGAAATGGACGAGTTCCGTTTGCAAGCTTATGAGAACAACAAACTCTACAAAGAGAAAGTAAAAAGGTGGCATGATCGTCGGTTGGTTCTTAAGACGTTTGTACCCGGACAATTGGTTTTGTTGTATAACTCTCGGCTTCGGTTATTTCCTGGGAAGTTGAAGTCACGTTGGTCAGGCCCATTCACAGTCAAAGCAGTTTTTCAACATGGGGCAGTGGAGATTTTTGATAAGTTACCGGACCAATCGTTCAAGGTCAATGGTCAGCGGTTGAAACCATATTTTGGAGAGAAGTTGAATCGCGAAATTGAGACTGCGGTTCTAATTTGTGCAAATTAAGGAGATGGAGCTACGTCAAGCTAATGACGTAAAAAGAGCGCTTTGTGGGAGGCAACCCACTTGATAGGTATTTGTTGTATTCAGACTCAGGAGGTATTTTTTTTAAAAAAAAAAAAAAAAAAAAAAAAATGCAAAAATTTTTCAACAGAGAACAGGGCGCCGCGTCGCCGTTCCTCAGTACAAACCTGGCGCCGCGTCGCCGAGGTCTCTGCCCAGAAAAAAAAAAGGGGCCGGTTGAAAAAAAAAAAAAAGAGTATTGATGTTGTAATTGTTTGTATATATATTTATACCCATTCCCAACCCCATTTACCTTAACCCATCTATTATCCAAATCCCTAACCCTAAAATTCTCCTATCTATACACTTATACACCTCCACCTATACATACAAATTCCTTACAAATCTCAAACCCTATAAACACTCTAAATACATCCTCCATTCAATTTAATGGCATCCAAGCGACAAAGAGTGGTAATTGGTGGCGGTGAGGGTGCTAGTGGAAGTGCGGGTGGTGGTAGAAATCCACCTTCTTCTTCTCCATCTTTTGGGGGTGGCAATGGTGGGCCTCAATTTATCTCGGATGAGGCTAGTGAGAGGTATATTGAATTGTTGGAGTGTCCTATTGCCCGTGAGAGGGGTCTTTTGCCTACTATGAATGATGGGAGGATGTTGGATAATATTCAAGAGAGAGGGTGGGAGCGCGTTTGCGAGATTCCGGAACCTGTTCCGATGTCTGTGGTTCGCGAGTTTTATGCGAATGCTAGTGTGGACAAGAATGGTATTAGCCGGGTTCGTGGAGTTCGGGTGGATTATCGGCCGAGGGCTATTCGTCGTGTTCTCGAGCTTCCGGGTATTGATAAGACTCGAGAGGATTGGTCGGGGAAGACTCGTGATGGTGTGGATCTTCAGATGATTATTCAGCAGTTATGTGTTCCTGGTACTGAATGGAAGTTGAGTAGGGGCACTACTGAGCCCACTACGTTTGTATCGAAGGCCTTGAATCAATATGGGCGTACTTGGCACTCGTTCATCTGTGCCAACCTCATTCCTACTAGGCATTCGAGTGAGGTGACGGTTGAGCGGGCTATTTTGTTGTATGCTATATGCAGTAGAGAGTTCGTGGATGTGGCTAGTTTGATCCATCAGGGTATTCTACGGTTTATGCAAGGGAGTTCTACTGCGGCGATGCCTTATGGTTCGGTCATTGCTAGGTTGGCTAGTTTTCATGGTGCTGTTTGGTCAGAGGCGGAGGCGGTGCAGCAGCCACAGGCAATGCTAGATCATCAGAGTATAGAGCGGCTGGCTGTGTGGGATGGTGGTTATGCCGATGATTGGGGCCTTGGGTATGTAGCGCTGCAGCAGCAGCCAGAGCAGCAGCACGAGGAGCCTAGAGATTTTATTGATCAGAGGCAGTATAGGCGTATGATGAGGCGTATTGACGCAGTGCACGATGTGCAGGTGGGTTTTGCAGCAGATTTTAGTCAGTTTGCACAGGCTTTGAGCACAGCTTTCCGTGCTAGTGGAGTGGACGTGACTTTTCCGCCGTTTGGAGCAGGAGCTGGCGCTGTCTATCCGCCACCGGATACTCCCGATGGGAGTGCTTCGGACGACGAGTAGGTATGCCTTGCACTCTTTTGATTCTTACCTTCAATGTGGACATTGCAATTTTTAAGTTTGGGGGTGGGGATTAAAGGTGCATTTGTATTAGTTGTATAATAGATGTGTTGCATATCATGTTAGGAGCATAATTGCATGTTAGTGTAGAGCATTTTTGTTCTGTTTTTATGTATGTCATGTAGGACATTCTGTTTATTGTGATATTTATGTTCATATAGTTGCAATTGCATTGCATAGCATTGCATAGCATGCATTTTTCATGATCCCTTAGAACGAGCTAATTCTGATTGGTGGATAGATGTCTAATTGGGTGTGGTAATGATGAATAGAGGGTTGATTTATAGTTCCCATGGAATTGACTTGCATGTTACGGAAACAGAATCTTTTCACTAGTCTCATTAGGTGCTTTTGGGCTAGGTTAGGGTCATGCCTGTTTGGATGTTTGAGACTTAATCACTTGATTATATTTAGAATTTTCGTTATTCCCTTGATGACGTAGGAGCAATAAAGTCTAAGTTTGGGGGACACCAAGGATTTCATGCTAGTGTTAATTTTGGTCAATAATGGCTAGGCGTCAAACGGCTAGTAGCCGGCTCATTTTTATATGAGTAGTCTAGGGTTGGAATTGAGAATTCTCGTTCCAGATTGCATACATTAAAAAAAAAATGAAAAAAAAAGAAAAAAAAGTGAAAAAAAAATGAAAGAAAAAGAAAAAAAAGAGTCATGTAAATAAGTTAAATGCAAAATTAACCAGAGTGAGCTCTTTAATACTCGAGTTATTAAGTCTGAGGGGACTTAGTCCTAGTGACCTAAGGCTTTTATAGTCTGGGATCCTGCTGACCTAACACTCGCTACATGGGTATTATTGTATAAGCCTTTTGGGGTCTCACTCATTGCACGGTTAAATAAGCATGCGTAGTATTTATAGTATTTAGTGTCGTAGTAATAAAGCATGAATTCTTGGTTAACTTGAATAAGGATGGTGGTGTTCCTAGGTTATGAAGTGTCTACAGTCTATTCTGTTTATAAACCTGTGATTGTCTTGGCGAAGGATAGGTATGATTTTTGACCTAGTGTTGGGAGCATTTCTGATGAGCATTGCACACACACACGTTTCTGTTCATGTATTGTTAGTATACGGGGGCTTAGTCGAACTCTATTCGGATTTAGTTGCATTCTATGAGGCAGCTGGTTGCTAGTTGGTTTTGGTCAGTTTAAAGGGGATTGTTGCATTTTCATATAGTTGCATTCATGTAGTTAGTTGCATTGTTAGTTGCATTATTAGATGGATTTTGTGGGTACATTCACTATAGGCCCTCACGAGACCTTACTCGTCCACTAGGGCTGCCTAGGGGTTTAAAGGGCTTGTTGCATATGCTAAATGCAACCGTGATCACCTACGGAAGTGGTACTAGGTAGTTGTAAATATTTTGTTTGTTATGCTTGAGGACAAGCATCGGTTTAAGTTTGGGGGTGTGATAAGTGGGTATTTTATCTACTTAGAACGTTTCCATTTGGCTTAAAACGATGGTTTGTACTTGAGTTGTGGTATTTTTGATCTCTTTTAAGGGTATTGTGCAGGGAAATCAATCACAGGTGTTAGAGGAACGAAGCGTAGCAATCGAAGTGCAAAACGGAGTCAAATTCAAGAAAAAGAAAAATGATGTTGCTGGACAGTAGGTACGGCGCCGCGTCGCCGTGTTTGTACTGGGGGACGGCGCTGCATCGCCGTAGGGAAGGTCCTGGCGCCGCATCGCCGAGTTTGTGCTTGAGGACGGCGCCGCGTCGCCGTCTCGTCTGACCCGATTCCTGATTTGTTTTGGGGGATTTAAAAATAAAAAAAAACATTCTTCTATTTACTAGCACCTGGAGGCCCATATAAGGGAAGAAAAGAAAACCCTAGAGAGGAGGGACAGCTTGTTTTTTGTACGTAGTTTTTTTAGCACAACAAAGAAGGAAGAAGATAGTTCCCAATTTTATTCTTGTATTCTTCCTAGTTGTGGATGCTTAACCTTGGTGTATTCTTTAAAAACCTTTGATATTTATCTCAGTCTTTATTCGTTTCTTTCTATCATGTTTCCATTGGAACCCATGATGATGATTAGTTCGATCATGAACTAATTCGTTGTCATGGGGGTTTAGTGGACTTAATCATGAATTCTATGTGTTGAATCTACTCGATGCCTATAGTGTGATTGATGTGATATCCTATCATGGTTGATTTAATTCGTTATAGGAGAGTAGCTAACTCCTGTAATTGTGTGTTAATTCTTGTTGAAGCGAAAGTGGAAATAAGAGTTTAGAACTTGCCATGTTAGCGTAGGTTTATGCGTGATAATATCATTCGTAATTAGTGTCATAACTCTAATCGTTTTATGACGACTATGTGATCAATTGAATGCTTGCA
Organism: Kitagawia praeruptora; assembly: GCA_037693485.1. Lineage (NCBI taxonomy): Eukaryota > Viridiplantae > Streptophyta > Magnoliopsida > Apiales > Apiaceae > Kitagawia > Kitagawia praeruptora. The sequence continues at coordinate 434,437 of CM075353.1, forward strand.
CCTCAACCATTATGTTTTATTCTTTATAGACATATGAAGACTTGGCATAATCGGAAGACTAAATGATTTCTATCTTTATTGTGGATATCGTTTAGGATGGTATTTGTGTAACGGAAGTTGGCTTATATCAGTTTTGTGTGTTCGATCAGGTGTTAATAAATCACATGAACAAGGCTAGGGATTTGGAGACCATAGATGGATTGTTTAAAGAAACTAAATTCCCATGTTTTATTTGCATAAGTAATTCAACATAAATCTCAGTTCAAGCAGTTGATAATTAGTTATAAATCTTAGATAAATTTTAGTGATAATAACAATCCACTTATTTATTTGTTTTAGCATCGGAAAACAATCATACATTGGTGAGTGAGTTAGCTAGACAATACAACGAGTCCCTGTAGGAACGAACCTTATTTGCTATCTGTATTACTTGAGATCACGTGCACTTGCGTGTTGAGTTGGTCGTAACAGTAATTTTGTTTGTCACTTTATTTGTAGCAAGTAGGTTGTACACATGTTCTATAAGTGTACAACCCCACTTCTCTAGAAGTGAAGTTTTTCAATAAGATATCTCAATACATCTCTCTGAGAAAATGAAGCTGAGAATACTAACATTTGTATTCCCATGTTGTAGCAAAATCTTGATCTAATACAATATTAAATTAAAGTGAGTACTGTGTTCTTGTGTTTCTTATTTCCGCACTCATATTCTGTTAAACACAAAAACACATACGTTGTTACATAAACATCAAACAGGTTCAAATATTCAAACCATTGTTCTTAAAATTCATATCCAAAGAAAAGTTTGGAAAATACATTCACCCCCATCTGTATTTTCTTATCGGTATATTCATACTCAACAAAATCCTTTCTTTCCTCTTCGGAATCGTATGGATTGTTACGATTCTTTTCATCTATAATAGGTGAATTTCATCTTTTTTCGTTTATAAACGATAGATGACCTGCAAATGTGAACCGAGCTGTGTTTCAACCTGTTATAGAAGGTCATCCAACTTCTATAAAAGAGTAGGAGGAGTCTTCTTTTTAATTCACTCCTCTTCTTCTCACTTCTTTCTTTCAATCTCTCCAACTCTCAAGTTATCAAGGTTTCAAGTTGAAGTTCAAGCTTCAAGCATGTCAGATAACAACCGTGCACCTGTACCTCCAGTTTCCATGGCCGAGGCGATGGCCAAGAGAAGCAAGGCAAGATCTCTTAGAGGTATTGCTAGACTGAGACCTCCTTCGTACATTAATCGTCATTTTGATTCTCTTTTAGACTTGTTAAATACTATGAGGGAAGCATTCCCTAATAGCTCAGAACTAGACTCATATCATAGTCCATCCAAGTTGAACAAGCTTCAAGTTGAGTAAATTGCTAACACCTACAGCTTTCCAGATGTGATTAAGGTTTGTTCTCCAGGTTTGGCCGACAGACCTTGTAATTGGCACCCGGAGAGGTTGTTCATCACCAAAGGTGCTCTCGATGCGGGTTTGAGGTTTCCCGTTGACCCGTTTATTATCAGGCTACTAGCAGAACTTCAAGTTCATCCCTGCCAACTGTATCCAAATGCTTGGCAATTTGTCATAATCTTCATAATAATGTGCCGGGATCTGGGCATTCTCTTAAGCACTACCATGTTCCGGAATATATTTACAGAGAAGAATTCTAATGACACTAAGAAAGGGTGGATCAGTATTCAACATAGAACCAGACTTCCTCAGATAGTGAACGCTCTTTCCATCCCGGATTCTCACCACTTCTAGCCACGAGAGTTTGTAGTTCTCAAGTGAAAAGGGGGCGACTGGGGCCAATTCTTTGTAACAAAATTTGGAGATGTGAAAGATAGTTCACAATTTGTAACGCCCCAACTTCCTGATACTGAAATATACTTTTTATAATAAAATAGACTTTGATACAGGGGAATTTTAGAAAATTTCGGCATGAACTATTCGTAAATCGGACTATCCACCTGTATTTCAACCCAAACCAAATTCTAATTAATAATTACAAATAAAATTTAATACACCAACGATTCTTCACGGAGGATCGATTCCAGGTTATGGTATGAAACAAGCATCTAATTAATACAATTTATTACAACTTCTATCTCTCTAATACAAATTTCTATACCATCTAATTCATAGCTCAATCCCAATTTGTGCTTACCCCCTCTAGCTCCGAAATCTATCCTGTATAGAATGCCTAATCGCTCTCATTCACAGGGATAAATGTAATAGATCCTCGTTAAACCTAACTGCAAAGGGTTAGGTAAAACAAAGCAAGAATGAGCCAAAGAACGCTCAGCAAGTTAATAATATAGTGAAACAATGATATTACGATAATTCATTGATGAACAATATCAATGAATACTTTATCTCAAAAGATCATTCAATTTCCATCATAGAGTAAAAAAATTTCATTTACTACAAACAATCACTGCCTCAGATAAAATTTTGAGAAAAAGAATATTAAGAAGGTCCCCAATCATTCTTACTCCCCTTTCACGTACAATGTTACTCGAGAAGGGAATAACTGGAAACTTCTATCCATCCTTAATCCCATTATTTTACTGAGTTCCCAATTTGATCAAGATAGAACACAACTAACTCTGATATTCACAATTTCAAAATTTATAATCATTTACCTTGAAACATATATATCGTATCAAAACATTCCTTCCTTTCATCACTTTTCACTAAAACATTCCTTTTCTTAAAACCATTCCATTTTTAAAACATACTTTTCATAAAACCTTTTAAAACATTTGGGTTGATTGGAGTTTTTCCCTTAACATCGGACAATACGGGTGATCAGCCATGTAAAGTCCCCATACCGGACACGAAGTCCCTCTGGACCTTGAAATTGGGTTCCCAATTAGGCAACACATTGGCCTTTAAATTGATCTGTAAGAACCCAGATTTTTGGGTAGAATTAAAACTTTTATTGTGTATTGATGTAAGAGTGAACAGTGGTTACAACTACAATGTAATACTGGCTTTAATGAATGAATAATAAAAGGATATATATTCCAAGGTTATATGTCCTGAAGGATGCTATTGGGTGATAACTTATATTAGAATAATTTATCTCCTAGAAAGTTAAGATAAGATTCCTTAGAGAGAAATAGATACCCTCATGTCATCCAGATCGATATCGGTTACAAGTGCGGAGGTACCATGAAAGAGTTAAGGAACGCTCGAGGAAGCATAGAGATATTTTCTAAGTACCAGGACTAAAAAGAGAATAAGTGATGAATAGTGTTTTTGAAGGAAATGAGAATATTATGAGACGACACTATATAGAAGTACCCAGAATGAATTTCTGAGTTCGTATTAGTGATCCGAGGGGAAAATAAGTGTATGTAAAGACTGTCGGATTCTGAAAAACAGCACTTTCATTTTCTCCGAGATTTTCCCTAGACACTGATAGATTAAGGATTTAATATTTAATATTTAAGGAAGTTAAATTCGAGAAGTGTTAAGAAAGATGGAGGATGGTATTATAAATATTAAGAAGGTTTCTGGGAAAAACCATAACTAGAAACGATTGAGATATTCCTCCAAACGATCAACGAACTAAGCAATAAACGGTCAAAGAATCAAGCAGAGGAAGCAAGGTGCATGCATGTGCTATTAGAAATATCTAGTAACTAGTTAGTTACACATGTAACTAGCATAGTTAAAGATCAAACCACTTGGTTAAGGCTAATCTCCCATCTCACCACAAGCTAATGACATTTGTCCATCCAAATTACCTCATGCATGACCTACTAACTTTAATAAAGTTACTTTACATTAGATATTATCATAATAATTCACAAGAGATGAGATTGGAAGAGAAAATATCAAGAAAAATCAAAGCAAACTCTTCCCCCTCCACTTTGCTACCAATCGGCCTTATGGCTAAATTCCAAGATCAAAATCCTACTTCTAACCATCACTTGATCTTGTAAATTTTATTGAGAGTCCTATATTTCATAAAAGTAATCTCCTAAAAATCTTAGCCTCAAACACCACTTTTTCCATTTTCAAATAAATCCTTGAAGATGAGGGTGAATAGTGATTTTCAAGAACAAAATTCTTGGATCTTGATTTCTTGGATGATCTAAGCTTGGTTAAAGGTATACAAGGACTATACAAGGCTTACTAATTGCATACACACCCCAAGGAAGGTATAACACACTTGGAACCCTAGCTCTTACTTTAAGTATATGCTTGTTCTTGATGGATCTAAGTAGTTATGGTGTTAGTATGTTATAAGCATGATTATTAGCATGATTATGATTGGGTTTTGGTAGAGGTTAAATTAGTTTAGATGAACGGAAAGGCATTGCTTGGCCTTAGTTCATGGTTAAATAACGTGTATATGTTGTTTGGAATGGAAACTATGATTATTGGAAAGTTTGGAATTTAGAAAGATTCGATTTATAGCCGTCGTAATGCCCGATTTTTGTTAAACCTTAAGTAACCATGCATCACAGTAGCTTTAACTTACTGTTAAGCTTCGATTTCTGCCATGATAATCTAGATTATGTTATAAGCTTCGTTTTGACATAAAGATCGTATGAAATGGACTTACGGTTTAGGAGTTATGATTAAATTCGTAAAAGTGGTTCGAAACCGTAAACGAAAGTTCGTAACTGAAATTGGATTTCTTTAATACCACGAAATCAGTGGCGAATCTTATTAATTAAATATTAGAGGTAAAGAGGAAGGTGTGGGAGAAAACCACATGTCGAATGGATCGTTTTCCGATTTTATAAAAATGTTCGAATCAAGGTTAAACGCGGACGAACCCCTAAAAGCATACTTGGTTATGACTTTGGTAAATGACTTAGAAAACGAGGCGATGAATCTCGAGGCATAATCTTGGTTCGTAAATGACCAACCTTAAAACTTACATGACTTAAGTATATACAAAGTGTAAGTATGACTACGTGTCTTAGAAGCGAACGAATGACGGGTCATAGCGAGAATAAAGAGAATTATACTAAAGGGTGTTTAGCGAAATAACTCGAAAACGTGTTTCGACTTAAGTCAAGTTATACTTAGCCTTTTTAAAGAGTGTTAAGTGATTGACCTCGGTTATTGTGACTATTTATAGATCACTGGATTGACACGAGGCACACTACCCCTACAGGATTACCAGGCAAGTTTCCAATACCTTGGAACTGTTGTTGTGATAATATATATGATTGTTGTTATACCTATGCCATAACATGCATGTTTGTTTTCAAAGTAATATTGATACTTGTTCCCTGTTTTGATGTTGGCTTATAAACTAGATACGATATATCAGTATAAGCCGGAATTTGTTAAGACCCTTAGTGAAGGGCGTATGATATTCCTTCGATAATATAGACCGGGAGTCGGTATTTTGTACTATAGAGATAGTCGCGAAAACCCAGAGGGATTCCAGCGACAGATTATTATTCATTTTGAGGAATGTTATTATTAAACATTATTTATACTTCCATAAAAGTATCAAATACTTGGAAATCTTTCGAGAAATGTTTTTTGAGTATTATTTCAGTCGAGAAATATTAAATGAATATTATTTTTGAATATTCATTGGAGTTTGATTATGAATGAATAATTACTTGATATTCATTGGAATTTTATTCATTAAATGAATATCACTTTTGGATATTCATTTAAGTTTTGTCTAATTGATAAATATTATTTTCAAAAGTATTCTTTGGAAGTTCTAATTACTCAAGGAATATTATTTCGAATATTAAGGTTTTGATTACTAAATGAATATCATTTGGATATTTATTTAGAATATTATTTATTAAATGAATATTATTTGGATATTCATTTAGAATATTATTTGTTTAATTAATATCAATTGAATATTCATTTGGAATTTATTTATTAAATGAATATAATTTTTAATATTCATTTAAGATATTTTGTACTTGATGAATATTATGTTAAATATTCATTTGAAGTTCTATTTACTTAAGGAATATTGCTTCGAATATTCCTTTAAAAGATTTGATTACTAAGAATATTATTTGGCTATTCATATAGAATATTATTTATTAAATGAATATTATTTTCAAATATTCATTTAAGGTTTAATTTATTTAGTGAATATTATTTTAAATATTTACTTGAGTTTATTTAAGTAATGATTATTATATTGAATATTCATTTAAAGAAGAGAGTTATTTAGTAAATGATTCTATATATTTATTCGAGGATTACTTACGAGCAACATTATGATTTAACAATATTCCTTAATTATTATTGATTTAATAAATATTCTTAGAATATTTATTTAAATTCTTTTAAATTCTTTTATAATGATTTATATTATTCAAAGATTATCTTTCACCTTCAGATACGGTGTAAAATATTTCGGGGTATTTTATGACTATTTTTATCAAGGGGAGGTTCCCAAAACTTTATTTCCAGTTAAATCTATCTTATAAGAAGATTTAAATACTCGCTCAACTTCCAGAAATATATAAGGGGACCTCACTTGAGAGATGTTATTTATTGGGCTGCCCGGTCCTATACTTGCTAAACTATCTTGTCACTCACATCTTGATTCTTTCAAACATCGATATGAATCTTTTTGGTTACCTCCTTAACGCTCGAGGGGTAAGATTGATGGAACAAGTGTCTATCCATTAACAAACATCAGCTTGGGAAATATTGGTGAAATTTTCCTTTCCAATTAGATACGACTACTTTGTGGAGTCCTATCAACAAGTACTATACTTGGGGAAAGGGGGACGAACTTTATGTTTTAGAGTTATGGATGTTATTCGAACTAGGAGACGCGTAAGTGGCCGAGTGGCGCCGGTCCAGTAATTAATGGCCCAACCGTTGGCCGGGGGGTTCCAGAGGGCGGGCGATCCGTCGGTGCTTCCTTCTACATGTAGAGAACAAATGATGGGGAGCATGACATGCGACTGATCATCGTAAATGTTGTGGCTCCTGGCGCGGCAAGCTCCCGTATTAGTTCATCTTCCAAATTGGGAAATTTTATGCAACATTATCATTGTGGGCAGGTTTGAAAAGTGTTCGAACTGGAATTGCAATATTCTTCCTGCAAGTTCCTCTATTATGAAAATTTGATAATATCTTGCTTATCTTTGACATAGCAGATATTTCTTCGGAACAATTATATTTTGAGTTACCTTATAACTTCATCTCATACCTTATATTGGTACTACGTTCGTTAATGCATGGCATATGGTTTCAAAGATATTTTGAACTGTCATATATTATTGCCGTTCAATTATATTTTTGGTGGGCTATTGCTCACCCTTGCTTTATTTATTTATATTACAACAACAGCTAGATCAGATGGCCGCGCAAGGCGCACACAGCGTAAGCAGGTGTCAACCGTCAGAGGTTTACCGCTAAGGTCTTGGCTACCATTGTTGAGGATGCAACTACTGGTAGGCTAGTTGTTAGCAATTGAGCCTCAAATGTATTTATATTATGGTATCTATTAATGGATGGCAAAGAGTATGTAATTGTACAATTGTAATTCTTTGGGTTGTAAGAACCCAAACTTGTGACTAATAATATTGTTGGTTACTCTGATTTCATCTCTGGGACTATAACGGGTGTGTTTTATGTTGTTGTTTTGGGTCACAAGGTTGTAATTTAAATTATGTTGGTTATGTGGATGGATATTGAGACCGTAACGACCAGATCCCTGACCCCGGATCTGGGGGTGTTACATGATGGACTAGGACCACCCTAGCCTCTTACGCTAAAATAAAAATGCTGGACTAGGACCACCCTAGCCTCTTACGCCTCCAATATGAAGGAATTCGTAGAAAACATTTTGACGGAATCCCCCACAATAAAATCTTTAAAATCTTTAAAACATTTCACTTTGAAGTCCTTTATACTCACTTTAATTTATTTAAGCCATTTTCATTTTCCTTTATAAAAGACCGAGGTTCAGGGAAGCAATTGATATGAAGAATCATGAACTACACAGCAATAAAATTAAGATTTAGGGAAGCAGGTGATATAAGGGTTCATAAACGACAAAGCAATAAGATTAGACTAAGCATGTTATGATACAACAAAGCAGAATCATATATCAACAGGGGAAAATAATTTAAGGAACAAATTAATTATTAAGATTTTATAATTTCACAGCAATCTATAAGGAAACATGGATTAAAGAAAATCTGAAGTTCAAAAGAAGATTTAAGAAATTCCCAATTACACAAAGTCTCACTCTTGTCTGCTAAGCACTCATAGGCTTTAGCTGCCAGAACCGGCCTGATAATAATAAGTTTGAATAAATAAGAAGATCTCAATTCATTCTCGGTTTTAACCGTCATCGAGCAACACATGCTTCAACGACAATATAAACCTCGAATTAGTTTACACCAAATTAAAGAAAACGTTCTTTGAGGAAAATTAATAAAGGCGATGAATATTGATATAAAATAATTTTAAAAGAAATTAACACCTGAACGATAGGTGATGAAAATAAACAATGACAGAATAATTTGAGAATGAATGTCTGTAAATTAATAGAAGAAGAATGTCACTGGAATACAATGAAAGGTATATGCACTAACAAAATGATTTGAAAGGAACATCGCATAATTAACAGAACAGGTTCACATTATTCAGAATAAATATGAAGGGTATAATTGATTGCATGAAGGGATTTCGAAAGAACAATAAATAATACAAAAGATTTCACATCACTTGAACAATAAGTGAGATATAGTAAACTTGACTCAGTACATGAAGTTTCCATTTCCATCACAAGGATTCTTTACTCGCTCTACATCAATCTCTATTCCTTATACATTGACCTTTACTCGATCTTACATTCGTCTTTCTTTTATCATTTGTCTGCTTCCACACGAACATACTCGTCCACCCCGATACTTATCTTTTTTCTCCAATTTCCCTTTTTATACTCGTATGGGTTCTTATCCGGCGTCTCACTGATAACCTATATACAGATAAAGTACTACTTCAGTATACGTATATCCGTAATCTATCTAACTCGTTCTACCCAACGCTTCCTATAACAATTAACAACTCAACATATACAACACAGATTAATCATACTCTCAATTTAATAATGTATAGCCACAAAATCATATAAGCACTTAGCACGTAATATCAAATTACATTTATATCTCATAACACATATATAACACTTGCACACCAGAAATCTTTATCTAAATACTATAAGAATCATAAAATAATTCTAATAAAATTTGGACAGCACCTCCTTTAAAATACAACCTAATCCTGTCAGAATACAGCCGACCCAAATCAAAAATCAAACATCCTTTGCGTCATTATAATTGACAATTGTCTCAACCCATCTTATTCTTACCATTCACAATATACTATACAACCATAACTCAAATACACCTCTGGTTATCACAATGTCCCATAATTACATCCGAGTACACATTCTACATTTAATTTATACATCAAACGATAAATTCACAATTCACATCTGATAAAACCCTTATACTTCTGAATACATGATACAGTTCATCCTTTATCCACTGCCAATTCAAGTCAACTCATAATTCACAATCATTATCAGAATATAAACTACTAATCATATTCCTAATCATCCGAGCATTCCACATATAATCTTCACGCTGACATTCCCCGAAACATACCACTTAGCTCACTTGCCTGAATCATAATATATCAATCGCCAACCCCTTACACAGACATATAGCTATAACAATTATACATTTAGCAAGTAGTCTCGTAAATATATATAATTCAGAAATTAAAACACGAAATCAAAATATTGCGTAATGGATACAATTAATTTGGCTCAAGTATCATCATTGCCAATTCCATCGACTCAAATGAAATCACTGTCGATGGGACAAAATTTCGAGGGTACCCGAATTGGGTTTCCGACCCGAAACTTCGCACGAAATAATTATGCGGACAGTTTAACAGTTAACTTCACTTAATGAATCAGTCAAAACCAAACTGTAGCAACAATTAACTTTATGAGCACAATCCAGCTGAAACAATCGAAACCAAAATAGCCCCAAATGCGCACAGCAACCACACGAGCCATATACACTACTCGACACACTCACACACCTACAGTAGTTTAACCATCCACACACGCGCACACATACACCAGTGAAGCAACGCACACAGCCACACACACTTACGCACACAATACACACATGCATCATATAAACGCACACACACATAATGCAAGTATAAGCACACAGCAGGGAAACGAACAAAGAGAAGAGTAGGGTAACTAATTCATTACAATAACCATCAAGACTTGCTGAAATCGAAGCATAACAATGAGAAAGCCTCGGATTCATCACAAACCGTGACTGTAACATCCACACATAGAGGGAGAGAGGCATAACACAGTACCGATTGAAGCAAGAGAGAACGAGAGAGAGAGAGAGAGACGAATTTGAGAGAGAGATTGAGAACCTTCGAGAGATTTAGAGAGATTGTCAACAAAACATAGCAGTTGGGTTTTTGAAAATTAGAAATTAGGGATTTTAAAACATTTGGGGGAAAAAGGCTAATGGTAAAATAGTAAATTTATTAATTAAATTCTGATTTAAAACACTGAAAATCACTTTATAAAATAAATAATAATTGAGAAAAATCTCAAACTAAATTTTAAAATACAAAAAATGAAATTATCTATCTCCCCATTTTTTAAAAATATTTTTAGGATCAAAAGTGAATTTAATATGAATTTTACAAGTTTTGATCCTTTAAATGCGATATAACTCGTAAAATTATTTTAAAATACTTAAATAACCAAAATAATTCTCCCAATAATTTTAAAAACTAGATAATATCATAAAAATAATATCACGAAAGATTTAATGATTTTTAATAACTCCGATAATTTTATAAAATTTTATGAAGATCAATATTGCATGATTTAAATAAATTTTAATCACTAAAAATTTTAAAAAAAATATACACGGACTCACATTCCACATATGCATCATCATATAAACATGTAAACACGATGCCACATATATTTAACTAAAAAAATATTTTCACACCATATAATCCATATTTAATAATAAATAATAATACTTATAAATACAAAATTTTCTAGGGCGTTATATCCTTCCCCCTTAATAGGATTATGTCCTCAGAATCAATCTTAAGAAAACGTATTGACGGTATGACTCAACCATTTCTCTTTCAATTTCCAAGTCATTTATTTTATTCTAGAAATCCTTTCATCATTTCATATCTCGCTAGGCTCGTCCTGTAAGCCGGTATATTCCAACATATACTTAATCCTTTGATTTGCATGTCTCGTTAATTTTAGATACTTATCACTCGTACGTGACAAACAACTTCTACCGAAAATCGGACATGACCTATTCGTATAATGGACTATGCCTTGTACACAACGCCATAAGTACTAACCCAATCATCCACAAACAATTCATTCATATACAATACTAAAACAAAACCTCCCTTGATTTTCAATCTCTACCTTGACTCCTGAAAGCTTTCTCTACCTTTATCCATTCGTTTCATGTTTTGCAGGCTTGTCCACTGCTGTAACTATCTTGGTAAAATCTTTGACAGTATATGAAAATTCCTAGCTGATCCTTCAAACTTTTGATCTTTGCTAGCATTTTACGCGTTTCCTGATTCATTGATGCTTCGTCATCCCGACATTCACTTTGATCCTTTCGACATATCCTGAAATTAATTCTTCCAATTGCAAAGTTCGTACTTAGAAATCGTATATATGCTCTTCTTATGTTCTTGCCAGCTGCTCCTTAACCATACTCAGTTCTCCATATTATCGAATCATGTACCTGTGTTGTCAATCCAATGCGTAATCTAACTTGATATTCAATCTCTGCTTTATCCTAAATTCTCAAACTTGATCGACCAATTTTTCCTTCGACGTAATCGTATCTTAGACCACTTAAAATGTCATCCTCTCCATCTATACTACACTCAATCATTGATAACTTTTATAAATCACAAGGGTTTATAACAATAGGGATCAATAGAATAGACAGGTATTAACATGTATGAGTACAAGAGGAGTTTCGTTTGATAAAATTTTTATAAAAGAATTTAACTGAGAGATCAATATGATCATTGAACTAATTTCAGGTTGCATTTGTCACTTAGGTCAACCACCATAGCACAAGAAGGGGGCCAGCCTTCTGTACTTTCATGACAAACACAATCAATGGCGTCCCACCAGACTTCTATCACATAGATAAGATGTCCCTGAATCCCCTATATACATAGGGTTGTTCATCCCTGTCAGAATAAAGAAGGTTAAGTATTCAGGGAGAAGCAAAAGAATTCAAAAGTTTCAAAAGTTTATATGTATACAATGTTGAATAAGGAATAAAAAATATTCGGGGAAAATAGAAAGAATTCAAGGTTCTCAATAATTTATATACATCATGTTAATCAAGTGATCCCCTGAAAAATAGAGGTATCTTAGAAAATTGGAAATTAATGTGTTTAAATGAATTTGAGAATTCGTCATCAATTGAAATATAGTTGATTATCAAAGGTGAAGGAGTATTATAAAAATAAGAAGAACAGAAGGAAAGGATAAATCTCCTTAATCAATAAATTAAATAAAATCAACGGCTAGTAATGAATTACCACGCCATTCCTCCAACCCATGCCAGTAATCGCATTTCACATCTTGTTTACAATCCTTTCACATTTTCTATATCATTCACGGGGTAACTAAAGTCGCAAAAGAAATTCTAGAACATACACGAAGGTCTACACGTAGCATCCTCCATGCTGGTAACTCCGGTCCTCTATTTAACATAGGCGGCGCTGAATCAACTACCTCGTACAAAGTCGTACCTTCGAATGAATCAAATTCTGGCTCGCGCGCTATGTCGAAATACTAGCTAACGTCGCATCCGTTGTCCTAATAACCTAAGGCGAATCTTATCCTAAATCGTTCTATCTAACGTCTAACCTAAATTCTTACACCTAATCATCCTAACTTGTTCCAGTGACCATAACCTGTCGCTCTGATACCAACCTGTAATGCCCCAACTTCCTGATACTGAAATATACTTTTTATAATATAATAGACTTTGATACAGGGGAATTTTAGAAAATTTCGGCATGAACTATTCGTAAATCGGACTATCCACCTGTATTTCAACCCAAACCAAATTCTAATTAATAATTACAAATAAAATTTAATACACCAACGATTCCTCACCAAGGATCGATTCCAGGTTATGGTATGAAACAAGCATCTAATTAATACAATTTATTACAACTTCTATCGCTCTAATACAAATTTCTATACCATCTAATTCATAGCTCAATCCCAATTTGTGCTTACCCCATCTAGCTCCGAAATCTATCCTGTATAGAATGCCTCATCGCTCTCATTCACAGGGATAAATGTAGTAGATCCTCGTTAAACCTAACTGCAAAGGGTTAGGTAAAACAAAGCAAGAGTGAGCCAAAGAATGCTCAGCAAGTTAATAATATAGTGAAACAACGATATTACGATAATTCATTGATGAACAATATCAATGAATACTTTATCTCAAAAGATCATTCAATTTCCATCATAGAGTAAAAAAATTTCATTTACTACAAACAATCACTGCCTCAGATAAAATTTTGAGAAAAAGAATATCAAGAAGGTCCCCAATCATTCTTACTCCCCTTTCACGTACAACGTTACTCGAGAAGGGAATAACTGGAAACTTCTATCCATCCTTAATCCTATTATTTTTCTGAGTTCCCAATTTGATCAAGATAGAACACAACTAACTCTGATATTCACAATTTCAAAATTTATAATCATTTACCTTGAAACATATATATCGTATCAAAACATTCCTTCCTTTCATCACTTTTCACTAAAACATTCCTTTTCTTAAAACCATTCCATTTTTAAAACATACTTTTCATAAAACCTTTTAAAACATTTGGGTTGATTGGAGTTTTTCCCTTAACATCGGACAATACGGGTGATCAACCACGTAAAGTCCCCATACCGGACACGAAGTCCCTCTAGACCTTGAAATTGGGTTCCCAATTAGGCAACACATTGGCCTTTAAATTGCTGGACTAGGACCACCCTAGCCTCTTATGCTAAAATAAAAATGCTAGACTAGGACCACCCTAGCCTCTTACGCCTCCAATCTGAAGGAATCCGTAGAAAACATTTTGACGGAATCCCCCATAATAAAATCTTTAAAATCTTTAAAACATTTCACTTTGAAGTCCTTTATACTCACTGATAACAGATCAGCCCAGTATAAGGAGTTTTAAAAATGTGTTTAATTTATTTAAGCCATTTTCATTTTCCATTATAAAAGACTGAGGTTCAGGGAAGCAATTGATATGAAGAATCATGAACTACACAGCAATAAAATTAAGATTTAGGGAAGCAGGTGATATAAGGGTTCATAAACGACAAAGCAATAAGATTAGACTAAGCATGTTATGATACAACAAAGCAGAATCATATATTAACAGGGGAAAATAATTTAAGGAACAAATCAATTATCAAGATTTTATAATTTCACAGCAATCTATAAGGAAACATGGATTAAAGAAAATCTGAAGTTCAAAAGAAGATTTAAGAAATTCCTAATTACACAAAGTCTCACTCTTGTCTGCTAAGCACTCATAGGCTTTAGCTGCCAGAACCGGCCTGACAATAATAAGTTTGAATAAATAAGAAGATCTCAATTCATTCTCCATTTTAACCGTCATCGAGTAACACATGCTTCAACGACAATATAAACCTCGAATTAGTTTACACCATATTAAAGAAAACGTTCTTTGAGGAAAATTAATAAAGATGATGAATATTGATATAAAATAATTTTAAAAGAAATTAACACCTGAACGATATGTGATGAAAATAAACAATGACAGAATAATTTGAGAATGAATGTCTGTAAATTAATAGAAGAAGAATGTCACTGGAATAAAATGAAAGGTATATGCACTAACAAAATGATTTGAAAGGAACATCACATAATTAACAGAACAGGTTCACATTATTCAGAATAAATATGAAGGGTATAATTGATTGCATGAAGGGATTTCGAAAGAACAATAAATAATACAAAAGATTTCACATCACTTGAACAATAAGTGAGATATAGTAAACTTGCCTCAGTACATGAAGTTTCCATTTCCATCACAAGGATTCTTTACTCGCTCTACATCAATCTCTATTCCTTATACATTGACCTCTACTCGATCTTACATTCGTCTTTCTTTTATCATTTGTCTGCTTCCACACGAACATACTTGTAAGAACCCGAATTTTCGGTAGAATTAAAACTTTTTATATATTGATGAAAGAATGAACAGTGACTCCGACTGCAAGGTATTAGCAGTTCTAATGAATGAATGTGAACGGGTATAGATTCCAATGATTATATGTCATGAAGAATGCAATGGGTTGACAACATATATTAGAATAATCTATCTCCAAGAAATAAGATATGGCCTTCCAAAGAGAGATGATATATTCTTGTGTCATCCAAATCAATATCTGTTGTTAGTCCAGTGGTTCCGTAAAAGGGTTAAGGAATGCCCGAAAGAGAACAAGGACATTTTTATAAATATAAGGAATAAAGATGGAGTAAAGAATGAATAGTTTTTTTATGGAAATAAGAATATTATTAGATGACGCTATATAGAAGTATTCAGAACGGATTTCTGAGTTCGTATTCATGATCCAGGGGCGAGATAAGTGTATGCAAACGATATCAGATTCAGAAAAATAGAACTTTTATTTTCTCCGAGATTTCCCAGGACACTGAATGACTTAAGGATTTATTAAAAGGATTTAAGGAATTTATATTCAAGATTTATAAAGGAGGATTGAGAATATTAGTATTACTATTAAGAAAGTTTCCGTTAAAAGCCCTAACTAGAAACAATTGAGATATTCCCCCGAGCGATCAATCAAATTGGGTAATAAACGGACAAAAGAACAAGCAGAGGACTAAGATACATACATGTGCAAGTGGATGGAGTAAGTAACTAAGCTAGTGGCAAGAAGTAACTAGCACACTTAGGATTAAACCAAGCATACAAGATATTATCTCTTAAGATGCTACTTGTCCACTTGATTTATGAAGCTTCCTTGACACACCACTTTTAATAAAGCCACTTTATGGCCTTGATATTATTTGGATGCATCAATAATGCAAGGAACCAAGCAAGTTTCATACATACAAGCACTATTGGAAACAAACTAAACTAGTTGGCATGAGGATGCAACATAAGGCACCAATACTTGCTCACATGTTATCAAACCCTTAACCAAGCCTTAACCATCAACTAGACCATGGTTAACCAAGCAAATATCTAGCATTATTTGTAAGAACCCAGATTTTTGGGTAGAATTAAAACTTTTCTTATGTAATAATATAAGGAGTGAATGGTGGTTATGACTGCAATGTATCGAATGTCTATTAAATAAATGGAATGGATTTGAATTCAATTATTTATATGTCATGCAGAATACTTTTGGTTGACAGCATAGATAAGAATGATCTATCCCCTAAGGATATAAGTATATTACCTCAAGAAAGATTATTCTCGTGTCATCCAAATCAATATCTATTATAAGTCCAGCGGTTCCGTAAAAAGGTTAAGGAACACTTGAGAGTGAACCAGGTTCATTTTCCTAATTATAGAAATTAAATAAGAATAAGTGATGAATAGTGATTTTGGTGGAATTTGGAATATTATTATAATAATGCTATATCCGGTATCCGGAACGGATTTCAGAGTTCGTATTAGTGATCCAGGAGGAAAATAAGTGTATGTAAAAGCTGTCGGATTCAGAAAAAGAGCACTTTTATTTTCTCCGAGATTTCCCTGGACACTGCAAGACTTAAGGATTTATAAAAAGGGATTTAAGGAATTTAAATTCGAGAAGTATTAAGAAAGATGAAGAATAGTATTAGGAATATTAAGAAGGTTTTCGGTAAAACCCTAACTAGAAACGAATGAGTTATTCCCTCGAACGATAAACGAATTAAGCAATAAACGGACAAAGAAACAAGCAGAGGGAGCAAGAGTCATGCACAAGCTACTAGAAAATATCTAGTAACCAACATAGTTACAAGAGTAACTAGAATCAAGTGGATCAACCAAGTACTTAGCAATCTAACTACAAGTTTGCCTTAAACCATCCAAAGATCAACACATGTCTCTCCTAAAACCTCATCCACTACATCACACCTTTAATAAAGGTGCTTTATGCTAGATATTATCTTAAAACACTACAATAATTCATTTATCACACAAAGCAAGCAAAAGATCAAGCAACCAACTCCATTCTCTCCAAAATGAAGCATTCGACTTCTTCTTAAATTCAAGGATCAAAATCCTACTTCCAACCATCATTTGATCTTGAAACTTTTTATGTGAGTCCTATAATTCATAAAAATGATCTCCTCAAAATCCTAGCTTCAATCTCTTCTTTTTCCATTTTCAAAAAAATCATTAAAGAGGAGGATGAATAGTGTTCTTCAAGAACTAACTTTGATTTTCATGTTTCTTTGGTTGATCTTAGGTTTGTTAAAGCTAGACAAGGACCATACCAAGCTTTGTAAGGCCGTATCACACTCTCAAGAAGGTATAATGATCTTGAAACCCTAGGCCTACTTTGAGTTTATGAATGTTCTTGATGGATTTAAGTGTTAGGGGCATGTTAGTGATGTTATAATCATGATTAGGTGGTAGATCTAATGGATTTAAGAGATGATGTAAGAACCCAGATTTTTGGGTAGAATTAAAACTTTTATTATGTATTGATGTAAGAGTGAACAGTGGTTACAACTACATTGTAATACTGGCTTTAAAGAATGAATAATGAAAGGATATATATTCCAAGGTTATATGGCCTGAAGGATGCTATTGGGTGATAACTTAGATTAGAATAATCTATCTCCTAGAAAGTTAAGATAAGATTCTCTAGAGAGAAATAGATACCCTCATGTCATCCAAATCAATATCTATTTTAAGCCCAGCGGTTCCGTAAAAAGGTTAAGGAACACTCGAGGGTGAACCAGGTTCATTTTCCTAATTATAGGAATTAAATAAAAATAAGTGATGAATAGTGATTTTGGTGGAATTTGGAATATTATTATAATAATGTTATACCCGGTATTCGGAACGGATTTCTGAGTTCGTATTAGTGATCCAGGAGGAAAATAAGTGTATGTAAAAGCTGTCGGATTCAGAAAAAGAGCACTTTTATTTTCTCCGAGAATTTCCCTGGACACTGCAAGACTTAGGGATTTATAAAAGGGAATTAAAGTATTTAAATTCGAGAAGTATTAAGTAAGATGAGGAATAGTATTATAAATATTAAGAAGGTTTTCGGTAAAACCCTAACTAGAAACGAATGAGTTATTCCCTCGAACGCTCAACGAAATAAGCAATAACCGGACAAAGAAACAAGCAGAGAACCAAGGTGTATGTATGTGCTAGTGGATAAGATCATATAACCAATCTAGTTACAAAGAAACTAGAGCAATAAGGGATCAACCAAGCACTTAGCATCACTTTCATCATCTCACCACAAAAACAAGACATTTGTCCATCCTAATGCATCATGCATGACATACCAACTTTATTAAAGCTACTTTATGTTAGATATTATCAAGATACATCACTTTATGTATTATTTTCCAAGAGCAAGCCAAGCAAAACACCTTCCCTCCACCATTCTCTTCCATTCGGCTTTTTAGCCTAAATCCAAGATCAAAATCCAACCTCCCACCATTGTTTGATCTTCAAATTTTTATCATAGGTCTTACATTTCATAAAAATGGTCTCCTAGAAATCCTAGCTTCAAACTCCAAGTTTTCCATTTTCAAACAATTCATCAAAGCCTAGGGTGAATAGTAACTTCAAGAACAAATCTTGGTTTTTCTTGATTTCTTGGATGATCTAAGCTCGGTTATGGATGGTTATGGACTATTCAAGGCTTAGCAAGGTCTTTACACACTCCAAGGAAGGTATAAATCTTAAGAACCTTAGATCTTACTTTGAGTTTTTGCATGTTCTTGATGATCTTAGTGTAGTTATGATTATAGTGGTGTTATAAGCATGATTAGTTAGTGGTTTAAGTTGATCCAAGTATGATGTTGATTATGATGTTAAAGTCAGTGGTTCTTGGTCTTGTAAGATGGATAATATGATTTAGAGATGTATGGTATGCCCGGTGTGGCTTGATTTTAGTGTTACGATTAGTAGAACGTTCGATTTATAGCCGTTATAATGCTCGATTTTCGTTAACCTTAAGAAATCAAGATTGACAGTAGCTTTAACTCACGGTCCAGGTTCTTATTCTGCTATGACAAGATAGAGGATGTTATAAGCTTCGTTTGGATATAAAGATCGTATGAAATGGACTTACGGTTTAGGAGTTATGATTAAATTCGTAAAAGTGGTTCGGAACCGTAATCAAAAGTTCGTAACCGAAATTGGATCCCTTTAATATTGCGAAATCAGTGGCGAATCTTAATAATTAAATATTAGAGGTAAAAATGAAGGTGTGGGAGAAGACCACATGTCGAATGGATCGTTTTCCGATTTTATAAAAATGTTTGAATCGAGGTTAAACGCGAACGAACCCCTTAAAGGTATGACTTTGGTTATAACTTAGAAAACGGGCGATAACACTCGAGGTATAATCTTGATTTGTAAACGACCAACCTTAGAACTTATACGACTTAGGTATATACCAAGTATAAGCATGATGACATGTCTTGATAACGAACGAATGTCGGATCGTATCGGTGATAAAAAGAGTTACACTAAAAGAGACGTAACAAGATAACTCGAAAACATGTTTCGATTTAAGTGGAGTTTATACTTAGCCTTTTAATAAGCGTTAAGTGGTTAATCTTAAATATTCTGATTGTTTATAGATTGTCGAGCTGACCCGGGACACATTACCCCTACCCGCACTCGATTCTCAGGCAAGTTTCCAATACTTGGAACTGTTGTTGTGATAATATATATGATGATGGTTTTATACATATGCCATAGCATGCATGCCTACTTTCAAGTTAATATTGAATTACTTGTTCCCTGAATTGATATCGGCTTATGGACTATATATGAAATATCAGTTATAAGCCGGATTGTTTGGTTAAGACCCTTAGCGAAGGGCGTATGATATTCATACTTCAAATATAGACCGGGAGTCGATATTTTGTAATATATAAGTAGTCGTGGAAACCCGGAGGGATCCCAGCGACAAATTTATTACTTCGAGGATTTTTTATTCGATTACGAATCTTTCGAGGAACGTTATTTGAGTATTACCTCAGTGAAGGAATATTTAATGAATATTATTTTAATATTCATTTAGAATGTCATTTATTTAATGCATGTTATTTTGATCATTCATTAGAGTTATTTAGTTAATGAATATTATTTTGAATATTCATTAGAGTTATTTGGTTGACGAATATCATTCCCAAATATTCATTTGGCTTACTCATTATTATTTGGAATGTTCATTTGATCTTTAATTATTTAATGAACATTACTTTCGAATATTCATTTAAGTTTTGATTTACTTAATGAATATTATTTTAAAATATTCATTGGGAGTTCTATTTACTCAAGGAATATTACTTCGAATATTCCTTTAAAGTTTTGATTACTAAATGAATATTATTTTGGATATTCATTTAGAATATTATTGGTTAAATGAATATTATTTTGGATATTCATTTAGAATATTATTTGTTTAATGAATATTATTTTGGATATTCATTTAGAATATTATTTGTTTAATGAATATTATTTGGATATTCATTTGGAATGTTATTGATTAAATGAATAGTATTTTCAAATATTCATTTAAGGTTTGATTTATTCAGTAAATATTATTTTAAATATTTATTTAAGTTTATTTATTCAAGGAATATTATTTTAAATATTCATTTAAGAAGAGACTTAGTTAATAAATAATTCTATATATTCATTCGAGGATTACTTACGAGCAATATTATGATTTATTCATATTCCTTAATTATTATTGATTTAATAAACGTTCTTGGAATGTTTAATAAAATTCTTTTGAATTCTTGTTAATAATGATTTATATTATTCGATGGTTATCCTTCACCTTCAGATATTATGTAAAATATTTCGGAGTCCTTTATGACTATTTTATCAAGGGGAGGTTCCCAAAACCTTAATTTCATTTAAATCTATCTTAAAGAAGATTTAAATACTCGCTCAACTTCCAAACGTATATAAGGGGACCTCACTTGAGCGATGTTATTTATTGGACTACCCGGTCCTATACTTGCTAAAACTATCTTGTCACTCACATCTTGATTCTTTCAAGCATCGATATGAGTCTTTTGGTTACCTCCTCAACGCTCGAGGGGTATGATTGATGTAACAAGTTTATATCCATTAACAAGCATCAGCTTGGGAAATATTGGTGAATTTTCCTTTCCAATTAGATACGACTACTTTGTGGAGTCCTATCAACAAGTGTTACACTTGGGGAAAAAGGGGAACGAACTTTACGTTTCAGAGTCATGGATGATATTCGAACTAGGAGACGCGTAAGTGGCCGAGTGGCGCCGGTCCAGCAATAGCCCCACCGTTGGCTGAGGAGTTCCAGAGGGCGGTAGATAAGTAATTCCGTCGGAGCTACCTTCTACATGTAGAGAACGACTGATGAGATGCATGACATACGACTGATCATCGTAAACGTCAGGGCATCTGGCGCGGCAATGCTCCCGTATTAGTTCATCTTCTAAAAGTGAGAAATTTCTGCAACACTGTTGGTGTTGGCAAGGTGAAAAAGTGTTGAAACCGGAATTGCAATATTTTTCCTGCAAGTTCCTCTTTTATGATAATTGAGAATATCTTGCTTATCTTTTGCATAGCAGATATTTATTCAAAACAAATATATTTTTGAGTTACCTTGTAACTTCATCTCATACCTTATATTGGTACTACATCGTTAATGCATGGCATATGGTTTCAAAGATATTTTGGACTGTTATATATTATCACTGTTCAATTATATTTCTGGTGGGCTATTGCTCACCCTTGCCTTATTTATTTATATCACAACAACAGCTAGATCAGATGGCCGCGCAAGGCGCACACAGCGTAAGCAGGTGTCAACCGTCAGAGGTTTACCGCTAAGGTCTTGGCTACCTTTGTTGAGGATGCAACTACTGGTAGGCTAGTTGTTAGCAATTGAGCCTCAAATGTATTTTTATTACGGTATCTATTAATGGATGGCAAAGAGTATGTAATTGTACAATTGTAATTCTTTGGGTTGTAAGAACTCAAACTTGTGATTAATAATATGGTTGGTTACTCTGATTTCATCTCTGGGACTGTAACGGGTGTATTTTATGTTGTTGTTTTGGGTCACAAGGTTGTAATTTAAATTATGTTGGTTTTATGGTTGGATATTGAGACCGTAACGACCAGATCCCTGACCCTAGATCTGGGGGTGTTACAGAAATGGTATCAGAGAGAACGTTATATATCCCAGAGATGATGCGACGTTAAAATAATAAATTCATTAAGATAATAAGAACTCTTGCCAAGTTCATAGTCGGACTACTTAAGGTAGTATTGACATATAAAACCCTTATGGGAACTATTAAGTATCATGGTAGTAACTTAGCTCGTTCTTGTGCCGACTAGTAAGGCGACAGAACTTGAGGCATACGAGTAGCAGCACGATGATGCCTGATTATATGCTGACGATCGGATGGTGGATGCGATAGAGTACCCTAATGAGGACCCGGAAGAGGTTCCAGCAGAGGGGGAGAATCCTGTTAGAGACAGGGAAGTTTACCTTGAGGAGATGGGGGCTGCAGCCAGAGAGACTGTAAGAATCTAGATATAGTGCTCAGAGAAATGAGCGTAAAGAACTAATATATTATGAAGAGAATTAAAGAGGTATATTGGATCTATAGCTGGACTGCCAGATGAAGTACCAGCAAGTAAGATGGATTTGAGGAATTACTTGAGATCTTATATGGGGTTAGATAAGGATCCTTAGAGACTTTCAGAATAATGAGAAAGGAGTTAGAATGAGGCCTGGTTATCAAAGTCATCGATATAGGACGAAGAGCAGAGTCCCAGAAACAATTGAGATAGAGGCAAGAAGTGTCATATCATTTGATAAATGGGTTAAGTTTGAATATTATCAAATAGTAATTCGCCATGAGAAGGCAGGTTTCATAGGTTATAATTTATAAAACCAAATTGAGATTGATGAGGTGGTTTATCCCGTGAGATGTCCATTTTATGAATGGATCAGCTTAGAAAGTAAAGATAGTGGAAAGCAATGGCCTGAATGGATAAAGTTATATAAGGAAGTAGTAAGCGAGACAATGATCTCAGAACCTACAAGACTAAAAGACCAGTGAGTCTATGATAAACTAGTAATGAGGTTATCGTCAAGAAACCAAGTATAAGTTCAGTTCAATTCAGTGAGATGATGAACCAGAAACATTAGTTGCATGTGATTCAGAAGAATATTAAATTCTTTCTTTTCCTTGAATGGATTATGGTAGTTACCTTAAGTTTATTCTGACACTGAATCATAAATGGATTAGGCAAGGCGAGCAGTGGTCGAGATGTAATTGAGAATGCTTCTAGGTGCAACCTGATAGAACAGGTGTAGGACATGTTCTCGAAATAAGAGTTTTGGCAAAATGAAGTCCAG
The DNA here is from genome assembly GCA_037693485.1 of Kitagawia praeruptora. NCBI lineage: Eukaryota > Viridiplantae > Streptophyta > Magnoliopsida > Apiales > Apiaceae > Kitagawia > Kitagawia praeruptora. The sequence goes on from CM075353.1 coordinate 458,162, forward strand.
CAATAGGACACATGATCAATAAAAGTAGTGTTGGTCGGCCCTACCAAGTTAAAAACAGTTTCAAATGAAGATTGGCCAACCACACTGGCAAAGGTGAGAAATTTCATAAAATTCACAAGGTATTACCAAAGATTTGCTCAGGACTTTACAGAAAGTGTAGTCCCGTAACCCGACTTATTATAAGAATAAAAGTTTGAATGGACAAGATAAACGTGAGAAGATCTTCCTGGAGCTAAAGGTAAAGTTGGTGATGACCAGGGTTGGCGTTGCCTAATGGAAGAAGGAAACTTTGGGAGATATTATGATGCAACTCATCCAGGTATAGGTCTGCGCTTATGCAGCACGACAGCGTAATTTCGAATACATTTAGACAGCGCAGTTCATCGGATTCGGATGGCCTTGGTAGTGCCAATGTTGAGGAGCAACTGACCCCGATGGTAGCGTTCCTTCTGAGACTAGTTGTTAAGTAGACTGGTATTCGGTAGTATCGACTATTAGGACAAGCATGTATCGGGGAGGTATGGCATGTTTAGTTTGAAACTTTTGATTCCCCTTCTAAGGACGATGTATATTTGGTTTCCTTCTAATGATTAAACTCCCAGCTTTATGTCAATAATTTCGCTACTGTAACTGTTTATGGTTCGACCAGCTCGGATGTTCATAGAAATATTCTTTGGGTATCGAAATGGATTTTCTTAATGTAACCAGTGGGTGAATAGATTGACTGAAGTTTCCCTAATCCTGGAAAGGAATTGGACAAAATTTGGCAAACCTTGTCTTTCGGATTATCTGAATACATCACTAAGGAGTCGATTGAGACTTTTATGGAGTGAAGTTTTGAAAAGATCGAAAGGTATCAAGTAGAAGGCACTATGCCAACAATTGCTAGAAAAGTAATGCTATTAGCCAACCCCTAAATTCACATATTTTAGTGTGGCCAGTTGGGGCCAAGTCACTAAGGACTGTCAAGTGACTAATCCAGCAATGTAAGGACAAAGCGGGGTGCTTCTAACAAAGTGCCAACCGCAAGAACTTTTGATGAAGAATGAATTGAGATACATGATGATGGATTTTATAAATACCATGGATGTGTTGGGAATGAGGATGGTGACCAGTAAAGGTTATGAGGATTGTCAGAGATGGTGCAGTATGATGCATAAATGTTATCCGAAGCTTAGTGTCCAAAAAAAAAAAAGAGCATTAGGCATTAAGAGATTCACGTTGAACATGACCAATATCTTCCAGAACATCCTTGCTACCATTACCAAGTTCTGTAAGAAAGAGCATATAGACATGTGTTGTCTTTTGGAAGGTCATATAGACTAACATTCGTTGGAAAGAAGAGGTTAGCATTAGTCTACCTATAGACTATCAAGATGAGAATGATTAAAAGAGACCCTTATTATGGATATATGATTAAAATTGCCAAGTTCAGGATGTAAGTATTCCTCGAAAATGGAATTGAGGATAGAATGTCCATAGATTAATACGAACCCTGGGGGATGCACAAAGAATAGCATCACCCCTAACAATAGACATTGTGAAATCAGATGATATAAATGAATAGACCAAGGTGTCAATAACCTATAAGGAATTGTGGAAAGGAGTCTCAAAAAGTATATAGACAGAATTGTTATAGAATTGATTAATGATGTTTGATATACCCTGTAACCAGGAGATGCAGGAGGAATGATGAGGATGGCCTAAGAAACCTTATAAGGGAAGTGCTAATATTCTAAACTTCAAACGGGAAGTTTGGTAAGGAATGTATGACATAGTAACAATAAGGCCAGATGAAACATGTGTGAAAACATGTAAAAGTATGGATTGAACCAATAAGGTTGAGATTATCCTAAAAACACGAAGGGAGTCAAGTAAGGAAATATCCTAGGTATGATTTGGAGTACCTGTAGTCAAGATCGCACTAGAAAGGTGGAAGCAATGACTTTTGGAAAAGACTGATAGATGCTTTCTCTCATTCAGCAGAATTTAAGGGATAATGCTTCCACCCTGAGTTGGAATAGATCTAGAAAACATTGACCCCAAGAAATTATTATAATCAGGAAAGGCCAACGAGGTGGCCGACACTTTAAGTATGGGGGAGTAAGCATAAATGCTCAGACCAAAGAAATAGAATGATAATGTAAGGACCTTGATGGTCATAATGTGGTGGAGGAAGTTACATTCCGTCTAATGATTTTGCCAGGATCAACTATAAGAATAGTTTAAGTAAAGATTCGATTCCTGATGTTGCCAGTAGCACATTACCGACATTAGGAGGCTCTACGACAGACCAGACCCAATTCCCCAAGAGACTCGCCTTTTCTTTGGAAAGAGAGAGGGGAGGTTAAGTAACAATGAATTGGTAGTAAATGACCAGAATTAGAGAGGGTACAAATACTGATAAGCCAAATGGCACGATGATGAATGACAAGTAAGTTTATGTTGGTGTATCTCTGTGCAAACAAGAGAGAGAATTATGAGGTTGGCAAGCGATTAAGCAAACCGATAAGCTTTTAGTCTTCCACCGGAGATATATGATTAATAATCTCACCAGCCTGTTCCAGCTGCGATGCTGGAAGCTCTTCTGCAATTTTATCTGCTTCATGTAATATCTTCGTCAAGTTCAGGAAGCATTCCCTATGGATAGGGAATAGTGGTTATTTTGTTTTCCTAGAGGATCTTGAATTGACAATTATGATGCTTAGTTGTTAAAGCACTAAGTAAACGATAAACGATGGTGATCCTTCTGAGAAATTAGGTGGTAATGACTGTGGAAATGTCGAAGTGAATCTAAGTTAGAGAAATCATCCAGGTTTATTTCGGATGGTGTAATTTCTGGATCGACGGGATATTTGAAATGAAGAATTAGGTTATGATGGTTCATAAAATGATTATAGTAGAAATAAAGACAAGAGACTGATAGAGATGGAAATAGAATTGGGAATTAATAAGAGAGTCAGATAGGCAGACTCATGAGAAGCTCCAGTAATGAAGCGAGAAGAGTATGGAATTGGCAAGGTAAGGGTATTGGCCAAAGCGGAAAGTTGGAATTAGGAGCATGAATGACATACAAATTGACACCTTTTAAGTTTGGAAAATCCGTGGAAATATGGAATAGTTTGATTGAGTAATAAAAGAGACTCATGGAATGAGAACTAGATGATAAGATGGATGTGATTGATAAAGAAAAGATAGAGAGGTAATTATTAAATGTGAAGCACGAAATGTTATGAATGGATTAATGAATGGGTTTTCCTAACGACGAGCTCTCGGAATGACAACCTGATAGTGTTAATATTATGTATATGAAAAAGCCAGTGTTGTGGCGTGAAATGTCAGTAGTAGTAATGTCAAGCGAGAAATCCATGATTTAACCTGAGAGGTTGAAGGATTTTCCAAAAAGTAAGTGGTGCTAATATCAAGCAAGTGTATAGGTCCATAGAATGATGGACAGAATAGCAGGGACATGTGATATGTGAGATTACGAAAAAGTGGAATTTGATACGAGTATGATTATTTCTCTTCTCTAATAAACCTCTATAGTTCAGAGGTAAATTCTAAGTATGATATTTTGACAATCATGAAAACTTTCATATATGATTCTTTGAAATTCGTTCTTTCCTTCTCCCTTATTTATCTTCTTCTAAATTGAGAAGAACAACCCTTTAAGGAGGGGAGGTAATACTACGTGACTCTCTGTCTGTGTGATAGGAGTCTAAGTGGAATGCCATTAATTGTTTAATTGCTTGTCAAGTACTAAAGGCTGGCCCCCTTTTGTACTAACTATGCAATATAACAAATGTTCATTGATCACAGTGATCTCTCGATAAAATTTTCCACCTAAATATATATACATCGAGATTGCGAAAATTAAAGCGACGAGGAATTGCAAAATTACGAGTGAGGTTATCTCCGGACTTCGTAGCGCGTTAGTGATACCGAAGTCACTGCACGTACCAATAAGGTTAATAGTATAAGAACGGACAAGAGCGTATACCGGATGATGTGTTATGCGAAAGTATCAAAGAACTGGTAGAACGGATAAAGGGTGTGTTGTAACACCAGTATGATGTGCTTTAGAAAGATTGGAATGTGTAAGGATCGACCAGAGAATTGGAAAGCGAAATAACCAACAAGTACCCAATTGTCTTCTACCTGATTCCGGGACGGAATCCTTTTAAGGAGGGGAGACTGTAAGAACCCAGATTTTTGGGTAGAATTAAAACTTTTATTATGTATTGATGTAAGAGTGAACAGTGGTTACAACTACATTGTAATACTGGCTTTAAAGAATGAATAATGAAAGGATATATATTCCAAGGTTATATGGCCTGAAGGATGCTATTGGGTGATAACTTAGATTAGAATAATCTATCTCCTAGAAAGTTAAGATAAGATTCTCTAGAGAGAAATAGATACCCTCATGTCATCCAAATCAATATCTATTTTAAGCCCAGCGGTTCCGTAAAAAGTTTAAGGAACACTCGAGGGTGAACCAGGTTCATTTTCCTAATTATAGGAATTAAATAAAAATAAGTGATGAATAGTGATTTTGGTGGAATTTGGAATATTATTATAATAATGTTATACCCGGTATTCGGAACGGATTTCTGAGTTCGTATTAGTGATCCAGGAGGAAAATAAGTGTATGTAAAAGCTGTCGGATTCAGAAAAAGAGCACTTTTATTTTCTCCGAGAATTTCCCTGGACACTGCAAGACTTAGGGATTTATAAAAGGGAATTAAAGTATTTAAATTCGAGAAGTATTAAGTAAGATGAGGAATAGTATTATAAATATTAAGAAGGTTTTCGGTAAAACCCTAACTAGAAACGAATGAGTTATTCCCTCGAACGCTCAACGAAATAAGCAATAACCGGACAAAGAAACAAGCAGAGAACCAAGGTGTATGTATGTGCTAGTGGATAAGATCATATAACCAATCTAGTTACAAAGAAACTAGAGCAATAAGGGATCAACCAAGCACTTAGCATCACTTTCATCATCTCACCACAAAAACAAGACATTTGTCCATCCTAATGCATCATGCATGACATACCAACTTTATTAAAGCTACTTTATGTTAGATATTATCAAGATACATCACTTTATGTATTATTTTCCAAGAGCAAGCCAAGCAAAACACCTTCCCTCCACCATTCTCTTCCATTCGGCTTTTTAGCCTAAATCCAAGATCAAAATCCAACCTCCCACCATTGTTTGATCTTCAAATTTTTATCATAGGTCTTACATTTCATAAAAATGGTCTCCTAGAAATCCTAGCTTCAAACTCCAAGTTTTCCATTTTCAAACAATTCATCAAAGCCTAGGGTGAATAGTAACTTCAAGAACAAATCTTGGTTTTTCTTGATTTCTTGGATGATCTAAGCTCGGTTATGGATGGTTATGGACTATTCAAGGCTTAGCAAGGTCTTTACACACTCCAAGGAAGGTATAAATCTTAAGAACCTTAGATCTTACTTTGAGTTTTTGCATGTTCTTGATGATCTTAGTGTAGTTATGATTATAGTGGTGTTATAAGCATGATTAGTTAGTGGTTTAAGTTGATCCAAGTATGATGTTGATTATGATGTTAAAGTCAGTGGTTCTTGGTCTTGTAAGATGGATAATATGATTTAGAGATGTATGGTATGCCCGGTGTGGCTTGATTTTAGTGTTACGATTAGTAGAACGTTCGATTTATAGCCGTTATAATGCTCGATTTTCGTTAACCTTAAGAAATCAAGATTGACAGTAGCTTTAACTCACGGTCCAGGTTCTTATTCTGCTATGACAAGATAGAGGATGTTATAAGCTTCGTTTGGATATAAAGATCGTATGAAATGGACTTACGGTTTAGGAGTTATGATTAAATTCGTAAAAGTGGTTCGGAACCGTAATCAAAAGTTCGTAACCGAAATTGGATCCCTTTAATAGTGCGAAATCAGTGGCGAATCTTAATAATTAAATATTAGAGGTAAAAATGAAGGTGTGGGAGAAGACCACATGTCGAATGGATCGTTTTCCGATTTTATAAAAATGTTTGAATCGAGGTTAAACGCGAACGAACCCCTTAAAGGTATGACTTTGGTTATAACTTAGAAAACGGGCGATAACACTCGAGGTATAATCTTGATTTGTAAACGACCAACCTTAGAACTTATACGACTTAGGTATATACCAAGTATAAGCATGATGACATGTCTTGATAACGAACGAATGTCGGATCGTATCGGTGATAAAAAGAGTTACACTAAAAGAGACGTAACAAGATAACTCGAAAACATGTTTCGATTTAAGTGGAGTTTATACTTAGCCTTTTAATAAGCGTTAAGTGGTTAATCTTAAATATTCTGATTGTTTATAGATTGTCGAGCTGACCCGGGACACATTACCCCTACCCGCACTCGATTCTCAGGCAAGTTTCCAATACTTGGAACTGTTGTTGTGATAATATATATGATGATGGTTTTATACATATGCCATAGCATGCATGCCTACTTTCAAGTTAATATTGAATTACTTGTTCCCTGAATTGATATCGGCTTATGGACTATATATGAAATATCAGTTATAAGCCGGATTGTTTGGTTAAGACCCTTAGCGAAGGGCGTATGATATTCATACTTCAAATATAGACCGGGAGTCGATATTTTGTAATATATAAGTAGTCGTGGAAACCCGGAGGGATCCCAGCGACAAATTTATTACTTCGAGGATTTTTTATTCGATTACGAATCTTTCGAGGAACGTTATTTGAGTATTACCTCAGTGAAGGAATATTTAATGAATATTATTTTAATATTCATTTAGAATGTCATTTATTTAATGCATGTTATTTTGATCATTCATTAGAGTTATTTAGTTAATGAATATTATTTTGAATATTCATTAGAGTTATTTGGTTGACGAATATCATTCCCAAATATTCATTTGGCTTACTCATTATTATTTGGAATGTTCATTTGATCTTTAATTATTTAATGAACATTACTTTCGAATATTCATTTAAGTTTTGATTTACTTAATGAATATTATTTTAAAATATTCATTGGGAGTTCTATTTACTCAAGGAATATTACTTCGAATATTCCTTTAAAGTTTTGATTACTAAATGAATATTATTTTGGATATTCATTTAGAATATTATTGGTTAAATGAATATTATTTTGGATATTCATTTAGAATATTATTTGTTTAATGAATATTATTTTGGATATTCATTTAGAATATTATTTGTTTAATGAATATTATTTGGATATTCATTTGGAATGTTATTGATTAAATGAATAGTATTTTCAAATATTCATTTAAGGTTTGATTTATTCAGTAAATATTATTTTAAATATTTATTTAAGTTTATTTATTCAAGGAATATTATTTTAAATATTCATTTAAGAAGAGACTTAGTTAATAAATAATTCTATATATTCATTCGAGGATTACTTACGAGCAATATTATGATTTATTCATATTCCTTAATTATTATTGATTTAATAAACGTTCTTCGAATGTTTAATAAAATTCTTTTGAATTCTTGTTAATAATGATTTATATTATTCGAAGGTTATCCTTCACCTTCAGATATTATGTAAAATATTTCGGAGTCCTTTATGACTATTTTATCAAGGGGAGGTTCCCAAAACCTTAATTTCATTTAAATCTATCTTAAAGAAGATTTAAATACTCGCTCAACTTCCAAACGTATATAAGGGGACCTCACTTGAGCGATGTTATTTATTGGACTACCCGGTCCTATACTTGCTAAAACTATCTTGTCACTCACATCTTGATTCTTTCAAGCATCGATATGAGTCTTTTGGTTACCTCCTCAACGCTCGAGGGGTATGATTGATGTAACAAGTTTATATCCATTAACAAGCATCAGCTTGGGAAATATTGGTGAATTTTCCTTTCCAATTAGATACGACTACTTTGTGGAGTCCTATCAACAAGTGTTACACTTGGGGAAAAAGGGGAACGAACTTTACGTTTCAGAGTCATGGATGATATTCGAACTAGGAGACGCGTAAGTGGCCGAGTGGCGCCGGTCCAGCAATAGCCCCACCGTTGGCTGAGGAGTTCCAGAGGGCGGTAGATAAGTAATTCCGTCGGAGCTACCTTCTACATGTAGAGAACGACTGATGAGATGCATGACATACGACTGATCATCGTAAACGTCAGGGCATCTGGCGCGGCAATGCTCCCGTATTAGTTCATCTTCTAAAAGTGAGAAATTTCTGCAACACTGTTGGTGTTGGCAAGGTGAAAAAGTGTTGAAACCGGAATTGCAATATTTTTCCTGCAAGTTCCTCTTTTATGATAATTGAGAATATCTTGCTTATCTTTTGCATAGCAGATATTTATTCAAAACAAATATATTTTTGAGTTACCTTGTAACTTCATCTCATACCTTATATTGGTACTACATCGTTAATGCATGGCATATGGTTTCAAAGATATTTTGGACTGTTATATATTATCACTGTTCAATTATATTTCTGGTGGGCTATTGCTCACCCTTGCCTTATTTATTTATATCACAACAACAGCTAGATCAGATGGCCGCGCAAGGCGCACACAGCGTAAGCAGGTGTCAACCGTCAGAGGTTTACCGCTAAGGTCTTGGCTACCTTTGTTGAGGATGCAACTACTGGTAGGCTAGTTGTTAGCAATTGAGCCTCAAATGTATTTTTATTACGGTATCTATTAATGGATGGCAAAGAGTATGTAATTGTACAATTGTAATTCTTTGGGTTGTAAGAACTCAAACTTGTGATTAATAATATGGTTGGTTACTCTGATTTCATCTCTGGGACTGTAACGGGTGTATTTTATGTTGTTGTTTTGGGTCACAAGGTTGTAATTTAAATTATGTTGGTTTTATGGTTGGATATTGAGACCGTAACGACCAGATCCCTGACCCTAGATCTGGGGGTGTTACAGATGATGATTATGTTGGTACAATATTGTGTTCTTGAGATTGTTGAGATGAGAATCATATGTATAAGTTGTATTGGTGCCCGGTGTGGCTTGGTTTTAGTGTTATGATTAGTAGAACGTTCGATTTATAGCCGTCGTAATGCCCGATTTTCGTTTAATCTTGAAATCCGAACTTTACAGTAGATAAAACTCACTGCATAGCTTCTACTTATGCCATGATTAGCTAGATCATGTTACAAGCTTCGTTTTGATATAAAGTTCGTATGAAATGGACTTACGGTTTAGGAGTTATGATTTAATTCGTAAAAGTGGTTCGAAACCGTAAACAAAAGTTCGTAACTGAAATTGGATCTCTGTAATATTGCGAAGTCAGTGGTATATTTTGATAATTAAATAATAGAGATAAAAAGGAAGGTGTGGGAGAAGACCGCATGTCAATAGGATCGTTTTCCGATTTTATAAAAATGTTCGAATCGAGGTTAAGTACGAACGAACCCCTAAAACGGACATTCGATTATAACTTTAAGAAAACCACTTAGAAAATACTCGATGAGTGTAACACCCCCAGATCCAGGGTCAGGGACCTGGTCGTTACGGTCTCAATATCCATCCATAAAACCAACATAATTTAAATTACAACCTAGTGACCCAAAACAACAACATAAAACACACCCGTTATAGTCCTAGAGATGAAATCAGAGTAACCATTAATATTATTAATCACAAGTTTGAGTTCTTACAACCCAAAGAATTACAATTTTACAATTACATGCTCTTTGCCATCCATTGATATATGCCATATATATAAATACATTAGAGGATCAAATGCTAACAACTAGCCTACCAGAAGCTGCATCCTCAGCAATGGTAGCTATGACCCCATCGGTTAATCCTCTGACGGCTGACACCTGCTTATGTTGGGTACGCCTTGCGCGGCCATCTGATCTAGCTGTTGTTGTGATATAAATAAATAAAGCAAGGGTGAGCAATAGCCCACCAAAAATATAATTGAACGGCAATAATATATGACAGTTCAAAATATCTTTGAAACCATATGCCATGCATTAACGATGTAGTACCAATATAAGGTATGAGATGAAGTTACAAGGTAACTCAAAATATATTTGTTTTGAATAAATATCTGCTATGTCAAAGATGAGCCAGATATTATCAACTTTTCATAATAGAGGAACTTGCAGGAAGAATATTGCAATTCCAATTCAAACACTTTTCAAACCTGCCAATAGTGATAAGGTTGCATGGAATTTCCAACATTGAGAGATGAACTAATACTGGAGTTTGACGCGCCAGGAGACATAGCATATACACGATGATCAGTCGCATGTTATGCTCCCCACCTCTTGTTTACTACATGTAGAAGGAAGCACCGACGGATTTACTTGTCTACCGCCCTCTGGAACCCCCCGGCCAACGGTTGGGCCATTTGCTGGACCGGTGCCACTGGGTCACTTACGCATCTCCTAGTTCATTTCACATCCATAACTTTGAAACGTGAAGTTCCTCCCCCTTTCCCCAAGTATATTACTTGTTGATAGGACTCCACAAAGTAGTCGTATCTAGTTGGAAAGGAAAAATCACCAATATTTCCCAAGCTGATGCTTGTTAATGGATATAAACTTGTTCCATCAATTCTTACCCCTCGAGCGTTGAGGAGGTAACCAAACAGACTCATATCGATGCTTGAAAGAATCAAGATGTGAGTGACAAGATAGTTTTAGCAAGTATAGGACCGGGCAGTCCAATAAATAACATCTCTCAAGTGAGGTCCCCTTATATCTGTTTGGAAGTTGAGCGAGTATTTAAATCTTCTTTAAGATAGATTTAAATGAAAATAAAGTTTGGGAACCTCCCCTTGATAAGAATAGTCATAAAATACTCCGAAATATTTTACACCTTATCTGAAGGTGATAGATAATCTTTGAATAATATGAATCATCATAAAAAGAACTTAAAAGAATTTAAATAAATATTCCAAGAATATTTATTAAATCAATAATAATTAAGGAATATGAATAAATCATAATATTGCTCGTAAGTAATCCTCGAATGAATATATAGAATTATTTACTAAATAACTCTCTTCTTTAAATGAATATTCAAGATAATATTCATTAATTAAATAAACTCAAATAAATGTTTAAAATAATGTTCACTAAACAAATCCAATCCTAAATGGATATTTGAAACTCATAATGTTTATTGGTGAAATAAACATCCCTTGAATATGTGATATAATGTTCATTGAATTAATAATGAATATTCAACTTAAGAATGATACTTATTGAAGAAATAATTGTCGACTGAATATTTGAGACAATATCCATTAAATAAATAATGAATATTCAATCTTAATAATATTTATCGAAGAAATGATTATCGAATGAATATTCGAAATTATGTTCAATAATTGAATCGACTTTAAATAAAGGTCGGAGATAATATTCTTTATCTCAAGGGAATATTCAAAATAATATTTATCGAATAACTGGAGTTCGAATCAACGTTCAAATAATATTTATAAAATAAATAGAGATTAAATGAATATTCGAAATAATATTCATTTAAATAAATAAGGCTCAAATGAATATTAAAATAATATTCATTTAATAAGTAAACTTGAATGAATATTCAGAATAATATTTATCGAGTAAATAAGAATGAATATTCTTTAAGTAAATACTCAACTGAGGGTTCGAATAATATTCGAATATTTAATCGACTTTATATGAACATTAGAGATAATATTCATCGCATAAATAATTAACTGATGAATGATCCGAATAATATTTATCAAATAATCTCAAGGAATATCCCAAAAATATTCGCTAGATAACAAACGGAAAATATTTACTTAAATATTTTCCTCTGAAATAATATCAATATATCAAGAAATAACGACTCCCGTTCTATAATCAAAGAATGAGATTCACTGCCCTTCGATTAAGGGTCTAAATAATTTCCGGCTTATAACTGATATATATCTATCTAGCTTATAAGCCAACAATAAATCAGGGAACAAGTATCACAATATAACTTGAAGATAGGCATGCATGCTATGGCATATGTATAACAGAAATCATATATATATATATTCACAACAACAGCCTTTAAAATGGTTTGAAAACTTGCCTGGGAATCGGGTGCGGGTAGGGGTAGTGGTAGCGTGTCCCGGGTCAGCCTGATGATCTATAAATAGCCAAGGCATCCGGGATTAATCACTTAACACCTTTCAAAAGGTTAAGTATAAAATTAACTTAAATCGAAACACATTTTCAAGTCGTTTCGTTATACCCCTCTAATCCACTCTTATTATTGCTTTTATTACCCGACACTTGTTCGTTACTAAAGCATGACATTACACTTACATATGGTAAGTATTTAAATCGTATAAGTTTTAAAGTCGAAACATTAGACCTCGATATTTATCGAACGTTTTCTAAGTGGTTTACCGAAGTTATAACCAAGTATACCTCTTAGGGGTACTTTCGTACTTAACCATGATTCGAACATTTTTATAAAATCGGAAAACGATCCATTCGACATGTGGTCTTCTCCCACACCTTCATTTTTACCTCTAATATTTAATTAGTAAGATTCGCCACTGATTTCGTAATATTAAAGGGATCCAATTTCGGTTACGAACTTTTGATTACGGTTCCGAACCACTTTTACGAATTTAATCATAACTCCTAAACCGTAAGTCCGTTTCATGCGATCTTTATGTCAAAACGAAGCTTATAACATTATCTAGCTTATCATGGCAGAAAACGAATCTAAACAGTGGGTTAGAGCTACTGTGATGCACGGTTTTCTAGGTGTTAACGAAAATCGGGCATTACGACGGCTATAATTCGGATATTCCAAAAATCGTAACATCAAAACCAAGCCACACCGAGCATACCATACATCTCATAATCATATTATCCATCTTACAAGTCCAACATCCACTGACCTTAACAACATACCCATCAAATTACATAGATCAACTCAAATCACTAACTAATCATGCTTATAATCATGCTAACACCCTAACTACACTAAATCATCAAGAACATGCATAGTCTCAAAGTAAGATCTAGGGTTTCAAGTGGTTATACCTTCCTTGGAGTGAGTACTAGCCTTCATAAACCTTGTTTAGTCCTTAGAACTCCTTAACCAAGCTTAAACTATCAAGAAACATCAATAATATACTTAGAGATTTTCGGAGTTTCTATAACGCAGTGGAAAGATCATGAAAAACGAGGGCCTTACTGAGGTTTTATGATCACGACTTCTAAAGGAGAGTTGTAGAGCATCTAACCATCTTTCCAACAAGCTAATGAACACCAAAATCCATTGAGTAATGAAGGAGATACGTCCGATTGAAAATCGTCCCAGAAACTGTCAAGCACCAGGACAGTTTGCTTCTTCAACTTGGGGAGGAGATTTGACTAGGCGACACCCATTAGATTGCCATGAAAATTTGAGCGAATCTTGCCCATGGAGTGGAGAGGCTTGGGTTAAAATTTGGTGATTTTATCATGGATAGATATGGAGATATTAATTTTTCTTTGAAGGTTGTTCTTGCTGAGCAGTTTGTGAGGATGAGAGAAAATGGAGTTTGCTTGACTTGTCTCTTGAACAATAATGCATAAAGTGATTTGCTTTGGATAATATCTCATCCAAGTTGCTTTATTAAAGTGAGGATGATGCATGGAATGAGGTATTTGCAAGACAAGTGTTGAGATTGTGGTGGTTTAAGGCTAACTAGTAGTTTGGTTGCTAAGTACTTAGTTGATCCACTTGATTCTAGTTACTCTTGTAACTATATTGGTTACTAGATATTTTCTAGTGGCTTGTGTATGACTCTTGCTCCCTCTGCTTGTTTCTTTGTCCGTTTATTGCTTAATTCGTTGTTCGTTCGAGGGAATAACTCATTCGTTTCTAGTTAGGGTTTTACCGAAAACCTTTCTAATATTTATAATACTATTCCTCATCTTTCTTAGTACTTCTCGAATTTAAATTCCTTAAATCCCTTTTAATAAATCCTTAAGTCTGGCAGTGTCCAGGGAATTCTCGGAGAAAATAAAAGTGCTCTTTTTCTGAATCCGACAGCTTTTACATACACTTATTTTCCTCCTGGATCACTAATACGAACTCAGAAATCCTTTCCGAATACCGGATATAGCATTATTACAATAATATTCCAAATTCCACCAAAATCACTATTCATCACTTATTTTTATTTAATTCCTATAATTAGGAAAATGAACCTGGTTTACTCTCGGGTGTTTCTTAACCTTTTTACGGAACCGCTGTACTTATAATAGATATTGATCTGGATGACACAAGAATAATCTTACTTGAAGTAATATACTTATATCCTTAGGAGATAGATCATTCTTATCTATGCTGTCAACCAAAAGTATTCTGCATGACATATAAATAATTGAATTCAAATCCATTCCGTTCATTTAATAGACATTCGTTACATCGCAGTCATAACCACTATTCATTCCCCTATTAATACATAATAAAATGTTTTAATTCTACCCAAAATCTGGGTTCTTACAATCTCCCCTCCTTAAAAGGATTCCGTCCCGGAATCAGGTAGAAGACAATTGGGTATTTGTTGGTTATTTCACTTTCCAATTCTCTGGTCGATCCTTTCACATTCCAATCTTTCTAAAGCGCCTCGTACTGGGGTTACAATACACCCCTTATACGTCCTACCAATTCCTTGGTACTTTCACACAACACATCATCCGGTATACGCTCTTGTCCGTTCTTATACTATTAACCTTATTGGTACGTGCAGTGACTTCCGTATCACTAACGCGCTACGAAGTCCGGAGATAACCTCACTCGTAATTTTGCAATTCCTAATCGCTTTAATCTTCGCAATCTCGATGTATATATATTTAGGTGGAAGAATTTATCGAGAGATCACTGTGATCAATGAACATTTGTTATATTGCATAGCTAGTACAGAAGGGGGCCAGCCTTTAGTACTTGACAAGCAATTAAACAATTAATGGCATTCCACTTAGACTCCTATCACACAGACAGAGAGTCACGTAGTATTACCTCCCCTCCTTAAAGGGTTGTTCTTCTCAATTTAGAAGAAGATAAATAAGGGAGAAGAAAAGAACGAATTCCAAAGAATCATATAAGAAAGTTTTCATGATTGTCAAAATATCATACTTAGAATTTACCTCTGAACTATAGAGGTTTATTAGAGAAGAAAAATAATCATATTCGTATCAAATTCCACTTTTTCGTAATCTCACATATCACATGTCCTTGCTGCTCTGTCCATCATTCTATGGACCTATACTCTTGCTTGATATTAGCACCACTTACTTTTTGGAAAATCCTTCAACCTCTCAGGTTAAATCTTGGATTTCTCGCTTGGCGTAACTACTACTGACATTTCACGCCACAACACTGGCTCTTTCATATACATAATATTAACACTATCAGGTTGTCATTCCGAGAGCTCGTCGTTAGGAAAACCCATTCATTAATCCATTCATAGCATTTCGTGCTTCACATTCCAATCTTTTCTTTATCAATCACATCCTTCGTATTATCTAATTCTTATTTACTTTTGTTGTTTATTGTTAGATATTGATTCAAGAGATGATCAGGATCTGGGCATTACTGATCAGATACTGATGCTGACGTCATCAGGAATGCACCGTCAGTATTGGACTATCAGGATTAGAAGCTGGTCAGTATTTGATGAAGATTCTCATCAGACCAGAGATCAAGGAAGATTGATATGTCGGTTCCTAATTTGTAGGAAGGCAGCTATCATACAAGATATGCATTCAGAGATATATGTAATTGATTTAGAATATCTTGTAATTGATAGTGCAACTGTGTACATTATATAAACACAGTTTAGGTTTTACATTTTGTAATCGCTTACACGAGTTATATTGTAACCTAGCAGCTCTTAAGAACATAAGAATTTCTTAAGAGAGTTTTGTAACAGTTTTATATCAGAGTTAATAAAGCTGTTATTGATTCATACTTGTGTTATTTGTTTTTAGTCAAAAATCTTATACAATTGTATTCAACCCCCTTCTACAATTGTTATTTACTGGGCAACAATTGGTATCAGAGCAAAACTGATTAATTTTAATCAGTAACGATCTTAAGATGTCGACAAGCAAGTATGAAAGCATTAAAATTCCAATTCTCAAGAGGACCGAGTATCCAACCTGGAAAGTGAAAATGTTGATGTATCTAGAAGCAACTGATCCTGACTATCTTGACAGGATCAATGTTGGACCATTTCTTCCAACAAAACTAGTTGCAAGAACAGAGACTGTTGCTGAACACTATGTCATTAAGGCAAAGAATGAATGGACGACAGAAGAAAAGGTTCAAGTACTCAAAGATGCAAAGGTAAAGAATATTTTGCATAACAGTCTTGATAATGTCATGTCTAACAGGGTAATAGCATGCAAGACTGCAAAGGAAATTTGGGATACTTTGGAAACTCAATGTCAAGGTACTGAATCTATCAAAAGAAACAGAAGGGCTCTGTTAATTCAGGAGTATGAGCAATTCGATGCTAAATCTGATGAAAGCCTTACTGATATGTACGATAGATTCTTGACTTTACTGAACAATCTATCACTGGTTGGCAAAGAGTATGATCCAGAGGATTCGAATACCAAGTTTCTCAGAGCTTTAACTGAAGAGTGGGATACTCAAGCTTCAATCATAAGGCATCAATATGATTTGAAGATGCTGTCTCTTGATGAAGTCTATGGAATGCTAAGAACTCATGATCTTGAGGTTCAACAGAGGAAGAACAAGAAAAATGTCAAAGCAAAATCTGTTGCTTTGAATGTTGAATCAAAATCAAAGGGAAAAGCTGAGGAGGTTTATAACCGAAAGAGTAGAGTGGAAGAGTCAATTCCTGATGACTCATCATCAGATACTGATACTGAGTCTGATCCTGATACTGATGATGACTCTACTGATTCTGATATGATGGAAATGGTTGCTATGATAGTCAAGGGCTTCAAAAAGATGAAATTCAGAAAGGCTAGGAAGCAAGGGAAATTCCAGAAGAAAACCTTCAATGCTGACAAAGACAGGTACAAGAAGAAAGAAGGCAAAAGCAGCAAGTTTGACAAGTCAAAAATCAGATGCTATAACTGTGATGGGATGGGTCATTTTGCAACTGAGTGCAAGAAGACCAAAACCAAAGCTCTCATTTCTTCAAGCAAGGATTGGATGGACTCATCATCTGACTCTGAAGAGGAGAAAGTGAATTATGCTTTGATGGCTAAAACTGATGAGACTTCTGCTGGTGAAACCAAGGTATCTGAAGTTTTATTTGATTTTGATACTAATAATGTTTCTGAGCTAAGATCTTTCTTAAAATCTCTGCATATTAGTTTTAGGAGTCAATCTCTTGAAAATACAAGAATAAAATCTGAAATGGCAGAGGTTGTTAAGAGAAATGATCATCTAGAAGCTGAGTTAATTTTCTTGCATGAAGTTCAAGCTGAATGTGATAATGCTAAACACATGAAACTTGAAATAGAGTTTAAATGTAATGAACTTGAGAGGCAACTTAAAGATGCTAATGAAAAACTCAGAACCTGGACACATTCTGGTACAAAAACTCATGAAATCATTTCTGATAAAAACTGGAAAGAGTGTCTAGGGTATAAACCAGAAAATGAGAAAAAGGACAAAGGAAAGGTTGTTTCATCTAACCCTGGAAGAGTTATAGTTAATAACTCAACAAATCCAAAAACCTACAGATATGTTACAGACAGTACCAAAACCAAACTAAAGCCAGTTAATTATGTGTATCCAGAAATTCCCAAATCTACTTCAGAAGAGGGGTCTACTTCTACACATCATTCTGAGTCTAGAACTGTCAAAAACAAAAATGTAGGTCTTTTGTCCAAAAAGCAATTGAGGGACAGAATCTGTGAGGTAACAGATAGGAAGAGAGTTCCAACTGTCAAAAGGAACAGGAATGGTAAAGTTGGAATAAACAAGGAGAATAATTATAAGTATATTCCGAATGCACCAAGAAAAGTATGTTTTAACTGTGGTAATTCTAATCATCTTGCTATTGATTGCAGGAGGAGTAAAAAGAAGCCAACTGTAGTTCCTAAGTCTGACATTAGGAATAAATCAGTATTCTATAAACCACAGAATCCTTGTTTCCATTGTGGCAGTAAATGGCATTCTATCTATACATGTGAAGAATACCATAATTTGTACTATAATTATTATGAGCCTTTGCCAAAGTTCAATAAAAGTGCAAATTTTGGAAAATCAAAGAACTTGAATTCTAATCATGCATCTGTCAAGATAAAGACTAATTCTGATGGAGTTAATTCTGATAAAAATGTCTTTACAAGAAAATCTTCTACTGATAAAGATGTTAAATTGCATGAAAAGAGAACCCAACAAGTGTGGGTTCTTAAAAATTCTAACTGGGTTCTTTGTGATTCTGATTGCAGGGTAAAAAGAAAAATGTGTTAGTCATGGATAGTGGATGTTCTGTGCACATGACTGGAGACGAAACCTTGCTATCAGAATTTGAGGAAAAGGCTGGCCCAACTGTGTCTTATGGGGATGGCAACATTGGACAAACTTTGGGATATGGCAGCATTGTAATTGGAAATGTCATCATTGAAAAAGTAGCTCTGGTGAAAGGACTAAAGCACAATCTGTTGAGTGTTAGTCAGATCACAGACAGAGGTTATCGTGTCAACTTTAATGATACTCATTTTGAAGTAATCAGCAAATCTACAGGAAAGATTGCATTAACAGGTCAAAGACATGGTAACATTTATGAAGCCAACATTCACTCTAATACTGAAAATCCATCTACATGCCTCATCAGTAAAGCATCTGTAGATGAAAGTTGGAATTGGCATAAGAAGCTTTCTCATCTCAACTTCAATAATATAAATGAGTTGGTTAAGAAAGACTTGGTAAGAGGATTACCAAAGGCTCTATATACTCCTGATGGACTCTGTGATGCTTGTCAGAAGGCTAAACAGAGAAGGACATCATTCAAGAGCAAATCTGAATCCTCAATTGATGAACCATATCACATGCTACACCTCGACTTGTTTGGACCAGTGAATATTATGTCCATCAGTAAGAAACGGTATACTCTAGTCATTGTTGATGAATATACTAGATTTACCTGGGTTTATTTTCTTCACAGAAAAGATGAAACTGCTGAAATACTGCTGGACCATGTTAGATTTATTGAAACTGGTACGGAATACAAAGTCAAGATTCTGAGAAGTGATAATGGGACTGAATTCAAGAATTCAGCAATGGAAGAGTTCTGCAAATACAAAGGAATAGTTCAACAATTCTCTGCTCCTGGCACTCCTCAGCAAAATGGAGTAGTTGAAAGAAAGAACAGAACTCTTATTGAAGCTGGTAGAACTATGTTGGAAGAAGCTAAACTACCTACATATTTCTGGGCAGAAGCAGTCAACACAGCTTGTTACACACAAAATATTACACTAATCAACAGACATGGTGTAACTCCTTATCAGATGATTAAGGAAAAGAAGCCAAGTTTGAAGCATCTACATGTGTTTGGCTGCAAGTGCTTTGTTCTAAGACCTCATCCAGAACAGCTAGGAAAATTTGAGACAAAAGCTGATGAGGCCATCTTTATTGGCTATCCAACAACAAGAGCCTTTAAAGTCTATAATCTAAGAACAAAGACAGTCATGGAGTCTATTAATGTATCTTTTGATGATAGAAAGTTAACAGGAATACAAGAAGACTCTCATGACAGTTTGACTTTTGCAAATGAAGCTACCAACAATCCTGATGAAGTCACGTCAGATACTGATATTCTGTCAGATCCTGACAATCGATCAATTCCTGATCAAACACCTGTTACTGATGATGACTCAAATAATGCAAATATTGAGGGGGAGCAAGAGCGAGACATCACTAGTGATGATTCAACTCAAACATCAAGTAGAGATTCATCGGAAACAGACTCAAGTGACAATCAAGATAGTACATCAGAAGAAGATAGCACTATCTCAGGGGGAGCTTCTAGCAACTCTAGTTCTTTTGAAGAAAACACCAATCCAGGGGGAGCATCCAGTTCAAGAAATGACTTACCATCGGCAAGGAAATGGACAAAAAGTCATACTCCTGATTTAATCATTGGGAATCCTGAAGCAGGTGTTAAGACAAGAAGTGCAACTCAAAATGAATGTTTATATAATAACTTTCTGTCAAAGGAGGAGCCCAAGAAAGTTGAAGATGCACTTAAGGATGCTGATTGGGTGACTGCTATGCAAGAAGAACTGAATGAGTTTGAAAGAAATGAAGTCTGGAAACTTGTACCAAGACCCAAAGGAAGGTCTATTGTAGGTACAAAGTGGGTATTCAGAAATAAGACTGATTCAGATGGCACAATTGTGAGAAATAAAGCAAGACTAGTAGCAAAGGGGTATTCTCAACAGGAAGGAATAGATTATGATGAGACTTTTGCTCCTGTTGCAAGACTGGAGGCCATCAGAATTTTTCTGGCATATGCAGCCCACAAGAAATTCAAAGTATTCCAGATGGACGTAAAAAGTGCTTTTCTCAATGGAGAACTGGAAGAGGAGGTATATGTTGAACAACCTCCTGGATTTATTGATCCCAAACATCCAGATCATGTCTATAGACTGGATAAAGCACTTTATGGACTAAAGCAAGCTCCAAGAGCCTGGTATGAAACCTTAGCTCAATTCTTACTGGAAAGTGGATTCAACAGAGGTACAATTGATAAAACCTTATTTTACTTGAATCATGGTAAGGATTTGCTGTTAGTTCAAATATATGTTGATGATATCATTTTTGGGTCAACTAATACTAAGCTGTGTGAGAAGTTTTCAAAGCTAATGCAGTCGAGATATCAAATGAGCATGATGGGTGAAATGAGCTATTTCTTAGGTCTTCAAGTTAAACAGACTGATGAAGGGATTTTTATCAATCAGTCAAAATACACAAAGAATTTACTAAAAAGGTTTAACATGCAAGACAGCTCTACAGCTTCCACTCCTATAGCTACAGCTACAAAGCTTGATCCTGATCAAGGAACTGAAGTAGATGTAACCAACTATAGAGGGATGATTGGCTCACTCTTATATCTAACTGCTAGCAGACCTGATATCATGTATGCAACCTGTCTATGTGCAAGATTTCAAGCAAATCCTAGAGAACCGCATCTCATTGCAGTAAAAAGGATTTTCAGATATCTAAAGGGCACATCTTCTCTTGGCCTTTGGTATGCCAGAGAATCAGACTTTAGTTTGTGTGGCTATTCAGATGCTGATTTTGCTGGATGCAAAATAGACAGGAAAAGTACTTCAGGCAGTTGTCAGTTTCTTGGAGGAAGACTAGTTTCTTGGTTCAGTAAAAAGCAAAAGTCTATCTCCACATCAACTGCACAAGCTGAGTACATTGCTGCTGGAAGCTGTTGTGCTCAGATCATGTGGATGAGAAATCAGCTAATGGACTATGGTTTGTCATTTTCAAAAATACCTATTTATTGTGATAACCAAAGTGCTATTGCTATGACAGGAAATCCAGTTCAACACTCTCTTACAAAGCACATCAGCATCAGGTATCACTTCATAAGAGAACAAGTACTGGAAGGAACAATTGAACTTCATTTTGTTCCTACTGATCAACAGTTAGCTGATATATTCACCAAGCCACTTCCTGAGGCTACTTTTACAAAGTTGGTGAATGAACTTGGAATGGTAAACTATGGCAGTTCCTGAGAAAAAGAGGTCATCAGATACTGACAACTTGCAAATACTGATGGAAAGTCAATCCTGACAGTGGTCAACGTCGAATCCTGATGCAACGATTCGATAATCAGTATTTTGTCAGAATCTAACTGTCTTCATTTTATCTCAATTTCCTGATTGAAGCTATGTTTAATGTTATTGAATTCCTGATAATGTGATCACTTTAATTAGTCCTCATATTTATTTTCAGATAACATGTTAAATCAGGAAAAACACTGAATAGAACATAAAAACAAGATTTTTTCATTAAGAAAGAGTTTACATTCAAAGATTACATCTTTTGGTATCTACTAATCTATTCAACAGGAAATAAGAGACCAATCCACTCCATTGTTAATAGCCATCCCAGATCCCATCTTTGCCACTTTGTTTGGGTGGAAGTTGAAAGGGATAAGGTTATTTTTGCTGACATATTTATTAACAATGGTTGATGGAGTTGGATGAGGATGCCTTAGATGAAAGCCATGCGAATGCTGTTTGGAGGGCAGCATCAATGTCGATCACTTTTACAGGTTTTTCCTTCTCGATTTCTTCGAGACCTGCATCCATCTGCAACCAGAGAGTCTCCAGTTGTCTTTCCCAGTCGAAAGCATCAAACTCTTCACGAGTATAACTAAATATATCTCTTTTATCTAAGAGATGGAGGTTTTTCTCAATGATGGTAAGGTTCGACATTGCTAAAACTTTTGATGAGAAAGGTTTTTCTTAACAGGAGAGAATGAAGCGTTAAAGAAGTAAGTGGACAAGTCTCTAAGATTAAATAGAGAAGGGTGGAACGAGAATATGAAACGATTCATATTACTGGTGCAAGTACCAGGTATTATTCAATTGTGATGTTTTAAATTTCTTTATTTAAAACAAAATTACCATGTTTTATTTTGGTCACAATTTTATTTTCCGAATAATATGTAGCGCGTGTGCACACTCGATGCTTACACACAGTTAAATATGTAAGTCACGACGCGTGTAATCCTCACCACTCTCTCACGTAATTTGGTCCATTACTTTAGCCTAAACGAATGATTTACTGACACCTGTTTATGAGAAGTTACAAGTATTGTCCAAAATCAATTAAGTTTACTAATTGATTTAGTTTTCTCAAACTATCAGTAAAGCATCGTCTCTCCTTGTCTTTACACTATCAAACCCTAATTTTAAAATTAACACATCTTTTGTGTTTGAAATTGCAATGGAGAACTTATTCATGAACAACAAGGTGGTAATCAATGGAGTTACGTTTAATACTAATAACTTCACTGCAGTTCTAGATCATCAGGACTTGCCGAGTGATTTCCACATTATTCAGGACTTTTTGGCCTCAAGCCCAATCAATTATGCACTAACACAACCTGCCAAGATATCTTTTAAGTCTGTTATGCAGGTGTGGAACACAAGTGTTTTTGGGAAAAGTCATCCATCAGAAAATCCTCAGATGAGCTTTGAATATGACAATGTTACATACTATGTGACACCTGAAATTGTCAATGCAGCCCTACATTTACCATCAACAATTGGTAACCCTGTGTTCAAAGTTACTGATGCAAAACTTCTTGAGTATGTTGTAAGCTTGGGTTACAATGAAACACCAAAGAAGTTTGGAGAGCTCTACAGGACAAAGCTCAAGAAGGAATGGAATTTCTTCTTTGACACAATCAGCAGATGTTTCTTGAATAAAGTATCAAACTTTGATGCCTTACCCACAGGTTCAGCCAAAATTGGGTACTCTCTAATTCATGATCTCTCATTTGATTATGGTTCCTTTATACTGAAGGCATTAAGTGAAAGAAAGGCAGATAAATGTGGTTATGTTTGCTTTCTTAGATTTTTTCAATTAATATTTTCTCACTTATGTCCTCATGCTGTTTTTGAGAATGATACAATTTTGCCGATATGTAAAATCTCAGATAACAATATAAAGAGTCTAATC
Source organism: Kitagawia praeruptora (assembly GCA_037693485.1). Lineage (NCBI taxonomy): Eukaryota > Viridiplantae > Streptophyta > Magnoliopsida > Apiales > Apiaceae > Kitagawia > Kitagawia praeruptora. The sequence continues at coordinate 481,869 of CM075353.1, forward strand.
AATTCTGATAAGGCAAATAAGTTTGTGGGATCTCCATACATTCCTGATGAAGTATGGTCTCTTTTAAGAAAGAGAATGCCTATTCAATATGGCCCAGCAACTGGTGCTATGGAACAGGACCTTACACATCCTATTCCTGACACAAGCACACAACCCAAACACTTACCTAAACAGTTAACCACCTCTGGTGTCTCACAAAAGGCATCAGTTGTAAAATCAAAGAAATCAGCTAGATCTGATGTGTCTAAGAGGCAATCATGGTCAAAGGATTTCTCCACTCCAACTCATTCTCAAATGAAGTCACAAGGGGGTGGACAAAGAGTTGTTGAAACATCTGGTTTGGATAAAGGAACAGAAGTGAAAAGGAAAGTTGTTCAAGGAGCTATTTCTGATTCTGATGATGATACAATGCCTATATCAGTCTTGTTGAAAAAGAAGGAGATTGATGTTGCTGATACAAGGGAAGTGGCTATCTCTGAAAAGCCAAAGAAAAGAAGAAGATTAATGAGAAAAGGCAAATTTGTTGATCATACAGAATTTCTGAATCTTACTAATGATATGGAAGGCAATCCTGATGTTGTTAATCAGGATGTGGTATCATCAGTTCCTGACGCTACTGCTAATCCTGACATCTCTACTCCAAATAATTCACCTGTGAAGACTGTTGAGATTTCTGATTCTCCAGCATCTGCATCTCCAAAGAGAAGAATTATTGAGATGTCCGTTGATGAAGTAAATGCTATTGCTGCTCAGCTGGGCGTTAAACCTTCACCTCTTGAAGTAAAAACTGCTGAAGCAAATGTTTTTCACAGACATAAGAAACAGAGGACTACAGTGTCATCTCTGAAAGGATCCAGCCCGCAAGAACCTGAACTTCAAAGGAGTTCAGAAGCTATTGAAGATCCAGTCACACAAGAACCACCTACTCAAAGTGTAGGTGCAGACATTTTTGAAGGAATAGTCCCACAAGAACCATCTTCTCAAAGGGAAGGTGCAGACAAGAATATTCCTGCCCCACAAGAACCATCTTCTCAAACTGAAGATGCTGGCACACTCACATCAGCAGGGGAGTTTCCTGACAATGCTCAAGGAGCGTCTGAAATTGAAATTGAACTTGCTAGAAGTCTGGCAGAAAAAGCTGCTCATGATTTGCACATTGCTGAATGTGACAGAGTGATTGCTGACACTGCATTTGAGGGAAGTACACAAGAACCTTTGACTCAAAGTGTTGAAGAAGCTTCAAAACCTCAGACTACACAAGAACCATCAGTAGCAAATACTGATGCAAGTCATGCTATAGTTGCAGTGGTCAATCCTGATGAAAGTACTACTGATTCACTTATTCCATTGCTTATTGAGCCAATTTCAGCACGGCCAATGGATTCGTTAACTACTTCATCAGGTAACATCTCTTTATCTACTTCATTTACTACTGATAGTATGATTACAGATAGACCTGATAACAGGGATACCTCTATTTGTATGACTTCAGACAACTCTTCTCAGCCACCTCTTATTTCTTCACAATTAATGAGCCAGAACCTTTCTTGTGAGATTGAGAGTGAACATTTAGAGAAAAAGAAGAGTGATGAGAGGTTGAAATGAAGAAAGGTACAGCTGTTAAAGAAGTGTATCTAGGCATGGAACAACTGTCTCTAAATCCGGATGGAAAGGAAATTGCTTATGTGTTGCTAGGTGACTTAGATCTTCCGAGAAACTCAATTAAGAACATCAGGGCAGCTATTTATCAGATTAATGAGGAAGATGAAGAGCTCAAAAATCTGAAGAAGAAACTGATTCAAATTCTTGAAAGCAAGGAAGAAGAATTGTTATCTGAATTCTTGAGACTGAATCTGTTCTATCAAAGAATTTCTGAAACTGTTCCTGATGATTTTTAGAAGGTATTTTGTTTTGAGTTTTTGACATCTTGAATCAAGGAATTTGTGCTTTGTTTTATAAAGAACAAATTGGGGGAGATTGTTAGATATTGATTCAAGAGATGATCAGGATCTGGGCATTACTGATCAGATACTGATGCTGACGTCATCAGGAATGCACCGTCAGTATTGGACTATCAGGATTAGAAGCTGGTCAGTATTTGATGAAGATTCTCATCAGACCAGAGATCAAGGAAGATTGATATGTCGGTTCCTAATTTGTAGGAAGGCAGCTATCATACAAGATATGCATTCAGAGATATATGTAATTGATTTAGAATATCTTGTAATTGATAGTGCAACTGTGTACATTATATAAACACAGTTTAGGTTTTACATTTTGTAATCGCTTACACGAGTTATATTGTAACCTAGCAGCTCTTAAGAACATAAGAATTTCTTAAGAGAGTTTTGTAACAGTTTTATATCAGAGTTAATAAAGCTGTTATTGATTCATACTTGTGTTATTTGTTTTTAGTCGAAAATCTTATACAATTGTATTCAACCCCCTTCTACAATTGTTATTTACTGGGCAACATTTATCTCCACCATCATCTCAGGGTTGAGACACTCGTCACCCTTACTCAATACGTGTTACGCGTTTGGGGTCAAGTTTTCCTTTGTTCAACCATCAAATTTTCACTTTCTCATTTCATGAGTCTCTTTATTACTCAATCAATCTATTTCATATTTCCTCGAATTTTCCAAACTTACTAAGGAGTCAGTTTGTATGCCACTTATGCTCCTAATCCCAATTTTCTAGTTTTGGCCAATACCCTTGCCCTGCCAATTCCATACTTTTCTCGCTTCATTACTGGAGCTTCTCATGAGTCCGCCTATCAATCACTTGTTTTTATTTCTACTATGACTATTCTATAAACCATCACAGCCGGATCATTTATTACAAATACCCCGTCGTCTCCAAAATTAAACCACCCGAAACTGACCTGGATGATTTCTCTAACTTAGATTCAATTCGACATTTCCACAGTCGTTACCACCTAATTTCTCAGAAGGATCACCATCGCTTATCGTTTGCGCAGTGATTGAATAACTAAACGTACGGGTTTCATAATTGTCAATTCAAGATCCTCTAGGAAAACAAAATAATCACTATTCCCTATCCATAGGCAATGCTTCCTGAACTTGACGTAGATATTACATGAAGCAGATAAAATTGCAGAAGAGCTTCCCGCATAGCAGATAGAACAGGCTGGTGAGATTATTAATAATACATCTCTAGTAGAAGACTAGAAGCTTAGCGGTTTGCTTAATCACTTTCCAACCTCATAATTCTCTATCTTGTTTGCACAGAAATACATCAACATAAACTTGCTTGTCATTCATCATCATGCCAATATCTTATCAATATCAGTAATAATCTATCCTCTGTATTCAGTCATCCCTTATTACCTCATTTCTCCTCTCTCTTTATAAAATAAAGGAGAGTCGCTTGGGGAATTTGGTCTGGCCTGTCGCAGAGCCTTCTAGTGTCGGTAATGTGCTGTAGACAAAATCAGGAATCGAATGTTTACCTAAACTATCCTTATAGTTGATCCACGCACAATCATCAAGGGAACATAAATTCTTCTATCACAATCTGACCTTCAAGGCCCTTCCCATTTCCACTCTATCTCTTTAGTATGAGCATATATACTTACTCCCTTATACTTAAAGGGTCGGCCACCTCATTGGCCTTTCCTGAATATTAAAATTTCTTGAAATCAATGTTTTCTGGATCTATTCCAACTCAGGGTAGAAGCATCCTCCCTTGAACTCTGCTAAATGAGAGAAAACATATTCCAGTCTTTTTCCAAAAGTCATTGCTTCCACCTTTCTGTGTGAACTTTATCACGGTTACTCCCAATCATACATAGGATATTTCTTATCTTAGTCTTTTCTTATCTTAGGATAATCTCAACCTTATTGGTTCAATCCATACTTTTTCATGGTTTCACACATGCTTCATCTGGCGTTATTGTTACTATGTCATACATTCCTTACCAAACTTCCCTTATAAGGTTTCTTAGGTCATCTTCATCATTCCTCCTGTATCTTCTGGTTACAGGGTATATCAAACATCATTAGTCAATTCTATAACAATTCTGTTTATGTACTTTTCGAGACTCCTTTCCACAAATCCTTACAGGTTATTGATACCTTGGTCGATTCAACTTATATCGCCTGAATTCATAATAATTTTATTAGGGGTGATGCTATCCTTTGTGCATCCCCCAGGGTTCATCTTAATATATGGATATTCTATCCTCCATTCTAGTTTCAAGGAATACTTATATCCTGTACTTGGCAATTCAATCATATATCCTTAATAAGGGTCTCTTTTTAATCATTCTCATCTTGATAGTCTATAGGTAGTCTAATGCTAACCTCTTCTTTCAAACGAATGTTAGTCTATATGACCTTCCAAAAGACAACACATGTCTATCTGCTCTTTCTTACAGAACTTGGTAATGGTAGCAAGGATGTTCAGGAAGATATTGGTCGTGTTCAACGTGAATCTCTTAATGCCTAATGCTCCTCTTGAGGACACTAAGTTTCATATAACATTTATGCATCATACTGCACCATCTCTGACAATCTTCATAACCTTTACTGGTCACCATCCTCATTCCTAACACATCGATGGTATTTATAAAATCCATTATCATGTATCTCAATTTATTTTATATCAAAAGTCCTCGCGGTTGGCGCTTGATTAGAAGCAACCCCGCTATATCCTTTCATTGCTGGTCTAGTTAATTGCTAATCCTTTGTGACTTGGCCTCAACTTGCCATACTAAAACATGTGAGTTGGGGTCGGCTAATAGCATTACTTTTCTAGCAATTGCTGGCATATTGCCTTCTACTTGATACCTTTTGATCTTTTCAAAATTTTACTCCATATATGTCTCACTTGACTTCTCGGTACCGTCTCCGGTCACCTTTCCTTTATTTTTTATCATTTCAACTTCTCTTATCAATTTCACGTACCACATAAGCTTAACACTTCTAGCATAACAACCTTTTCATTTAAGTCAATCCCGGAATTTCTCAGTCCGGCTTGTTTCTTAATTACATTTCCCTTTTTCCTTCAAATCTCAACTTCATTATTTTATCCCTATAATCAGTCATAATAATCGGGGTCTGTCTACCCGCCCGCATAGCGGTTATCCTACCCAATCCATGACATTCTTTTGATAATCAGAAAGACAAGGTTTGCCAAAATTCGTTGAATTCCTTTCCAAAATTTGGGAAAATTTCAGTTAATCTATTCACCCACTAGTAACATGCCACATCTTCCCGATATATATTCGTCCTATTAGTCGATACTACCAAATACCAGTCTTCTTAACCACTAGTCTCAGAAGGAACACTACCGTCGGGGTTAGTCGTTCCTCAACATTGGCACTACCAAGGCCATCCGAATCCGATGAACCGCGCTGTCTAAATGTATTTGAAATTACGCTGTCGTGCTGCATAAGCGCAGACCTATACCTGTATGGGTTGCATCATAATATCTCCCAAAGTTTCCTTCTTCCATTAGGCAATGCCAACCCTGGTCATCACCAACTTCACCTTTAGCTCCAGGAAGATCTTCTCACGTTTATCTTATCCATTCAAACTTTTATTCTTACAATGAGTCGGGTTACGGGACTACACTTTCTGTAAAGTCCTGAGCAAATCTTTGGTAGTACCTTGTGAATTTTATGAAATTTCTCACCTTTGCCAGTGTGGTTGGCCAATCTCTATTTGAAACTGTCTTTAACTTGGTAGGGCCGACCAACACGACTCTTATTGATCATGTGTCCTATTGCTGGACTTCATTTTACCAAAACTCTTATTACGAGAACATGTCCTACGCCTGTTCTTTCAGGTTGCATCTAAAAGCATTCTCGATTACATCTCAACCACTGCTCGCCTTGCCTAATCCATTTATGATTTAGTGTCAGAATAAACTTAAGATAACTACCATAATCCATTCAAGGAAAAGAAAGAATTTAATATTCTTCTGAATCACATGCATCTAATGTTTCTGGTTCATCATTCCACTGAATTGAACTGAACTTATAATTGGTTCCTGACGATGGCCTCATTACTAGTTTATCACAGAGTCACTGGTCTTCTCCTCTTATAGGTTCTGAGATCATTGTCTCGCTTACTACTTCCTTATATACTTTATCCAATCATACCATCGCCTTCCAATGTCTTTATTTTCTAAATTGATCTATTCATAAAATGGACATTTCTCTGCACCAAACCACCTTACCAATCTCAGTTTGACTTTATAAATTATAACCTATGAAACCTGCCTTCTCATGGTGAATTACTATTTGATAATATTCAAACTTAACCCATTTATCAAATGATATGACACTTCTTGCCTCTATCTCAATTATTTCCGGGACTCTGCTCTTCGTCCTATATCGATGACTTTGATAACCAGGCCTCATTCTAACTCCTTTCTCATTATTCTGAAAGTCTCTAAGGATCCTTATCTAACCCCATATAAGATCTCAAGTAATTCCTCAAATCCACCTTACTTGCTGGTACTTCATCCGGCAGTCCAGCTATGAATCCAATACTCATCTTTAGTTCACTTAATAATATCTCAGTTCTTTACGCTCACTTCTCTGAGCACTATACCTTAACTCCTACAGTTTCTTTGGCTGTAGCCCTCATTTCCTTAAGGGTAAAGTCCTTATACTTATCAATATTCTCCTCCTCTGATGGAACCTCTTCCGGGTCCTCAGTAGAGTACTCTATCGAATCCACCATCCGATCTTCAACATTAAAACAAGCATCATTGTGTTACTGCTCGTAATCCCCAAGGTCTGTCGCCTTACTAGTCGATACCAGAACGAGCTAAGTTACTATCATGATACTTTAGGGTTCCCATAAGGGTTTTATATGTCAATACTACATTATGTAGTCTGACTATGAACTTGGCAAGAGTTCTTATTATCTTAATGAATTTATTGTTTTAACGTCGCGTCATCTCTGGGATTTATAACGCTCTCTCTGATACCATTTCTGTAACACCCCCAGATCCAGGGTCAGGGACCTGGTCGTTACGGTCTCAATATCCATCCATAAAACCAACATAATTTAAATTACAACCTTGTGACCCAAAACAACAACATAAAACACACCCGTTATAGTCCTAGAGATGAAATCAGAGTAACCATTAATATTATTAATCACAAGTTTGAGTTCTTACAACCCAAAGAATTACAATTATACAATTACATGCTCTTTGTCATCCATTGATATATGCCATATATATAAATACATTAGAGGATCAAATGCTAACAACTAGCCTACCAGAAGCTGCATCCTCAGCAATGGTAGCTATGACCCCATCGGTTAATCCTCTAACGGCTGACACCTGCTTATGTTGGGTACGCCTTGCGCGGCCATCTGATCTAGCTGTTGTTGTGATATAAATAAATAAAGTAAGGGTGAGCAATAGCCCACCAAAAATATAATTGAACGGCAATAATATATGACAGTTCAAAATATCTTTGAAACCATATGCCATGCATTAACGATGTAGTACCAATATAAGGTATGAGATGAAGTTACAAGGTAACTCAAAATATATTTGTTTTGAATAAATATCTGCTATGTCAAAGATGAGCCAGATATTATCAACTTTTCATAATAGAGGAACTTGCAGGAAGAATATTGCAATTCCAATTCAAACACTTTTCAAACCTGCCAATAGTGATAAGGTTGCAGGGAATTTCCAACATTGAGAGATGAACTAATACTGGAGTTTGACGCGCCAGGAGACATAGCATATACACGATGATCAGTCGCATGTTATGCTCCCCACCTCTTGTTTACTACATGTAGAAGGAAGTACCGACGGATTTACTTGTATACCGCCCTCTGGAACCCCCCGGCCAACGGTTGGGCCATTTGCTGGACCGGCGCCACTGGGTCACTTACGCATCTCCTAGTTCATTTCACATCCATAACTTTGAAACGTGAAGTTCCTCCCCCTTTCCCCAAGTATATTACTTGTTGATAGGACTCCACAAAGTAGTCGTATCTAGTTGGAAAGGAAAAATCACCAATATTTCCCAAGCTGATGCTTGTTAATGGATATAAACTTGTTCCATCAATTCTTACCCCTCGAGCGTTGAGGAGGTAACCAAACAGACTCATATCGATGCTTGAAAGAATCAAGATGTGAGTGACAAGATAGTTTTAGCAAGTATAGGACCGGGCAGTCCAATAAATAACATCTCTCAAGTGAGGTCCCCTTATATCTGTTTGGAAGTTGAGCGAGTATTTAAATCTTCTTTAAGATAGATTTAAATGAAAATAAAGTTTGGGAACCTCCCCTTGATAAGAATAGTCATAAAATACTCCGAAATATTTTACACCTTATCTGAAGGTGATAGATAATCTTTGAATAATATGAATCATCATAAAAAGAACTTAAAAGAATTTAAATAAATATTCCAAGAATATTTATTAAATCAATAATAATTAAGGAATATGAATAAATCATAATATTGCTCGTAAGTAATCCTCGAATGAATATATAGAATTATTTACTAAATAACTCTCTTCTTTAAATGAATATTCAAGATAATATTCATTAATTAAATAAACTCAAATAAATGTTTAAAATAATGTTCACTAAACAAATCCAATCCTAAATGGATATTTGAAACTCATAATGTTTATTGGTGAAATAAACATCCCTTGAATATGTGATATAATGTTCATTGAATTAATAATGAATATTCAACTTAAGAATGATACTTATTGAAGAAATAATTGTCGACTGAATATTTGAGACAATATCCATTAAATAAATAATGAATATTCAATCTTAATAATATTTATCGAAGAAATGATTATCGAATGAATATTCGAAATTATGTTCAATAATTGAATCGACTTTAAATAAAGGTCGGAGATAATATTCTTTATCTCAAGGGAATATTCAAAATAATATTTATCGAATAACTGGAGTTCGAATCAACGTTCAAATAATATTTATAAAATAAATAGAGATTAAATGAATATTCGAAATAATATTCATTTAAATAAATAAGGCTCAAATGAATATTAAAATAATATTCATTTAATAAGTAAACTTGAATGAATATTCAGAATAATATTTATCGAGTAAATAAGAATGAATATTCTTTAAGTAAATACTCAACTGAGGGTTCGAATAATATTCGAATATTTAATCGACTTTATATGAACATTAGAGATAATATTCATCGCATAAATAATTAACTGATGAATGATCCGAATAATATTTATCAAATAATCTCAAGGAATATCCCAAAAATATTCGCTAGATAACAAACGGAAAATATTTACTTAAATATTTTCCTCTGAAATAATATCAATATATCAAGAAATAACGACTCCCGTTCTATAATCAAAGAATGAGATTCACTGCCCTTCGATTAAGGGTCTAAATAATTTCCGGCTTATAACTGATATATATCTATCTAGCTTATAAGCCAACAATAAATCAGGGAACAAGTATCACAATATAACTTGAAGATAGGCATGCATGCTATGGCATATGTATAACAGAAATCATATATATATATATTCACAACAACAGCCTTTAAAATGGTTTGAAAACTTGCCTGGGAATCGGGTGCGGGTAGGGGTAGTGGTAGCGTGTCCCGGGTCAGCCTGATGATCTATAAATAGCCAAGGCATCCGGGATTAATCACTTAACACCTTTCAAAAGGTTAAGTATAAAATTAACTTAAATCGAAACACATTTTCAAGTCGTTTCGTTATACCCCTCTAATCCACTCTTATTATTGCTTTTATTACCCGACACTTGTTCGTTACTAAAGCATGACATTACACTTACATATGGTAAGTATTTAAATCGTATAAGTTTTAAAGTCGAAACATTAGACCTCGATATTTATCGAACGTTTTCTAAGTGGTTTACCGAAGTTATAACCAAGTATACCTCTTAGGGGTACTTTCGTACTTAACCATGATTCGAACATTTTTATAAAATCGGAAAACGATCCATTCGACATGTGGTCTTCTCCCACACCTTCATTTTTACCTCTAATATTTAATTAGTAAGATTCGCCACTGATTTCGTAATATTAAAGGGATCCAATTTCGGTTACGAACTTTTGATTACGGTTCCGAACCACTTTTACGAATTTAATCATAACTCCTAAACCGTAAGTCCGTTTCATGCGATCTTTATGTCAAAACGAAGCTTATAACATTATCTAGCTTATCATGGCAGAAAACGAATCTAAACAGTGGGTTAGAGCTACTGTGATGCACGGTTTTCTAGGTGTTAACGAAAATCGGGCATTACGACGGCTATAATTCGGATATTCCAAAAATCGTAACATCAAAACCAAGCCACACCGAGCATACCATACATCTCATAATCATATTATCCATCTTACAAGTCCAACATCCACTGACCTTAACAACATACCCATCAAATTACATAGATCAACTCAAATCACTAACTAATCATGCTTATAATCATGCTAACACCCTAACTACACTAAATCATCAAGAACATGCATAGTCTCAAAGTAAGATCTAGGGTTTCAAGTGGTTATACCTTCCTTGGAGTGAGTACTAGCCTTCATAAACCTTGTTTAGTCCTTAGAACTCCTTAACCAAGCTTAAACTATCAAGAAACATCAATAATATACTTAGAGATTTTCGGAGTTTCTATAACGCAGTGGAAAGATCATGAAAAACGAGGGCCTTACTGAGGTTTTATGATCACGACTTCTAAAGGAGAGTTGTAGAGCATCTAACCATCTTTCCAACAAGCTAATGAACACCAAAATCCATTGAGTAATGAAGGAGATACGTCCGATTGAAAATCGTCCCAGAAACTGTCAAGCACCAGGACAGTTTGCTTCTTCAACTTGGGGAGGAGATTTGACTAGGCGACACCCATTAGATTGCCATGAAAATTTGAGCGAATCTTGCCCATGGAGTGGAGAGGCTTGGGTTAAAATTTGGTGATTTTATCATGGATAGATATGGAGATATTAATTTTTCTTTGAAGGTTGTTCTTGCTGAGCAGTTTGTGAGGATGAGAGAAAATGGAGTTTGCTTGACTTGTCTCTTGAACAATAATGCATAAAGTGATTTGCTTTGGATAATATCTCATCCAAGTTGCTTTATTAAAGTGAGGATGATGCATGGAATGAGGTATTTGCAAGACAAGTGTTGAGATTGTGGTGGTTTAAGGCTAACTAGTAGTTTGGTTGCTAAGTACTTAGTTGATCCACTTGATTCTAGTTACTCTTGTAACTATATTGGTTACTAGATATTTTCTAGTGGCTTGTGTATGACTCTTGCTCCCTCTGCTTGTTTCTTTGTCCGTTTATTGCTTAATTCGTTGTTCGTTCGAGGGAATAACTCATTCGTTTCTAGTTAGGGTTTTACCGAAAACCTTTCTAATATTTATAATACTATTCCTCATCTTTCTTAGTACTTCTCGAATTTAAATTCCTTAAATCCCTTTTAATAAATCCTTAAGTCTGGCAGTGTCCAGGGAATTCTCGGAGAAAATAAAAGTGCTCTTTTTCTGAATCCGACAGCTTTTACATACACTTATTTTCCTCCTGGATCACTAATACGAACTCAGAAATCCGTTCCGAATACCGGATATAGCATTATTACAATAATATTCCAAATTCCACCAAAATCACTATTCATCACTTATTTTTATTTAATTCCTATAATTAGGAAAATGAACCTGGTTTACTCTCGGGTGTTTCTTAACCTTTTTACGGAACCGCTGTACTTATAATAGATATTGATCTGGATGACACAAGAATAATCTTACTTGAAGTAATATACTTATATCCTTAGGAGATAGATCATTCTTATCTATGCTGTCAACCAAAAGTATTCTGCATGACATATAAATAATTGAATTCAAATCCATTCCGTTCATTTAATAGACATTCGTTACATCGCAGTCATAACCACTATTCATTCCCCTATTAATACATAATAAAAAGTTTTAATTCTACCCAAAATCTGGGTTCTTACAATGAGACTCGAAGTATAATTCTTCGACCTTAGAACTTATACGACTTAAGTATACGACTTAAAAAGAGTTACAATGAAAGGGGTATAACGAGATAACTTGAGATCGTGTTTCGATTTAAGTTAAGTTTATACTTAGCTTTTTAAAATGTGTTAAGTGGTTAATCTCGGATACTTTGATTATTTATAGATCGCCGAGCAGACCCCGGACACGCTACCCCTACTCTACCACCAGGCAAGTTTCCAATACTTGGAACTGTTGTTGTGATAATATATATGATGATTGTTGTATACATATGCCATAGCATACATGTCTACTTTCAAGTCTATTGATATACTTGTTCCCTGAATTGATATTGACCTATAGACTAGATATGAATTATCAGTTATAAGCCGGATTGTCTTGTTAAGACCCTTAGTGAAGGGCGTATGATACTCCTTCATTAAATATAGACCGGGAGTCGGTATTTTGTAATATAGAGATAGTCGTGGAAACCCGGAGGGATTCCAGTGACAGTTTATTGAGGAATGTTATTTATGAACATTATTTATATTTTCCACGAAGTATTAATTACTTGGAAATTATTCGAGGAATGTTATTTAAATATTATCTCAGTCGAGAAGTACTACATGAATATTATTTTGAATATTCATTCGCGTTATTTATTCGCTGAATATTATTTTAATATTCATTTGAACTTTAATTACTTAAATGAATATTAGTTTCGAATATCCATTTAGAGTTGGATTATTTAAATGAATTATTACTTTGATATTCATTTGACTCTTATTCATTAAATGAATATCACTTTCGGATATTCATTTGAGTTTTATGTAATTGATAAATATTATTTTATTTTAAAGGTATTCTTTGAAAGTTCTAATTACTTAAGGAATATTATTTCGAATATTCCTTTAAGGTTTTGATTACAAAATGAATATCATTTGGATATTTATTTAGAATATTATTTGCTAAATGAATATTAGTGGGATATTTATTTAGAACATTATTTGTTTAATGAATATCAATTGAACATTCATTTGGGATTTATTTATTAAATGAATATTACTTTGAATATTCATTTAAGATTTTATGTACTTGATGAATATTATTTTAAAATATTCATTTAGAGTTTTATTTACTTAAGGAATACTGCTTCAAATTTTCCTTTAAAGTTTTGATTACGAAAGGAATATTATTTGGCTATTCATTTAGTATATTATTTATTTAATGAATATTATTTTCAAATATTCATTTAAGGTTTGATTTATTTAGTGAATATTATTTTAAATATTTATTTGAGTTTATTTAATTAATGAATATCATATTGAATATTCATTTAAAGAAGAGAGTTATTTAGTAAATAATTCTATGTATTTATTCGAGGATTACTTTCGAGCAATATTATGATTTAATCATATTCCTTAATTATTATTGATTTAATAAATATTCTTGGAATATTTATTTAAATTCTTTTAAGTTCTTTTTATAATAATTCATATTATTCAAAGATTATCTTTCATCTTCAGATATGGTGTAAAATATTTCGGAGTATTTTATGACTATTTTTATCAAGGGGAGGTTCCCCAAACTTTATTTCCATTTAAATCTGTCTTATAAGAAGATTTAAATACTCGCTCAACTTCCAAAAATATATAAGGGGACCTCACTTGAGAGATGTTATTTGTAACACCCCTAGATCCAGGGTCAGGGATCTGGTCGTTACGGTCTCAATATCCATCCATAAAATCAACATAATTTAAATTACAACCTTGTGACCCAAAACAACAACATAAAACACACCCGCTATAGTCCCAGAGATGAAATCAGAGTAACCAACAATATTATTAATCACAAGTTTGAGTTCTTACAACCCAAAGAATTATAATTGTACAATTACATACTCTTTGCCATCCATTAATAGATACCATAATATAAATACATTGAGGCTCAATTGCTAACAACTAGCCTACCAGTAGTTGCATCCTCAACAAAGGTAGCCAAGACCTTAGCGGTAAACCTCTGACGGTTGACACCTGCTTACGCTGTGTGCGCCTTGCGCGGCCATCTGATCTAGCTGTTGTTGTGATATAAATAAATAAAGCAAGGGTGAGCAATAGCCCACCAGAAATATAATTGAACAGTGATAATATATAACAGTCCAAAATATCTTTGAAACCATATGCCATGCATTAACGATGTAGTACCAATATAAGGTATGAGATGAAGTTACAAGGTAACTCAAAAATATATTTGTTTTGAATAAATATCTGCTATGCAAAAGATAAGCAAGATATTCTCAATTATCATAAAAGAGGAACTTGCAGGAAAAATATTGCAATTCCGGTTTCAACACTTTTTCACCTTGCCAACACCAACAGTGTTGCAGAAATTTCTTACTTTTAGAAGATGAACTAATACGGGAGCATTGCCGCGCCAGATGCCCTGACGTTTACGATGATCAGTCGTATGTCATGCATCTCATCAGTCGTTCTCTACATGTAGAAGGTAGCTCCGACGGATTTACTTATCTACCGCCCTTTGGAACTCCTCAGCCAACGGTTGGGCTATTGCTGGACCGGCGCCACTCGGCCACTTACGCGTCTCCTAGTTCGAATATCATCCATGACTCTGAAACGTAAAGTTCGTTCCCCTTTTTCCCCAAGTGTAACACTTGTTGATAGGACTCCACAAAGTAGTCGTATCTAATTGGAAAGGAAAATTCACCAATATTTCCCAAGCTGATGCTTGTTAATGGATATAAACTTGTTACATCAATCATACCCCTCGAGCGTTGAGGAGGTAACCAAAAGACTCATATCGATGCTTGAAAAAATCAAGATGTGAGTGACAAGATAGTTTTAGCAAGTATAGGACCGGGCAGTCCAATAAATAACATCGCTCAAGTGAGGTCCCCTTATATACGTTTGGAAGTTGAGCGAGTATTTAAATCTTCCTTAAGATAGATTTAAATGAAATTAAAGTTTTGGGAACCTCCCCTTGATAAAATAGTCATAAAAGACTCCGAAATATTTTACATAATATCTGAAGGTGAAGGATAGCCTTCGAATAATATAAATCATTATAAAAAGAATTCAAAGGAATTTTATTAAACATTCCAAGAATGTTTATTAAATCAATAATAATTAAGGAATATGAATAAATCATAATATTGCTCGTAAGTAATCCTCGAATGAATATATAGAATTATTTATTAAATAAGTCTCTTCGTAAATGAATATTTAAAATAATATTCCTTGAATAAATAAACTTAAATAAATATTTAAAATAATATTTACTGAATAAACCAAACCTTAAATGAATATTTGAAAATAATATTCATTCAATCAATACATTCCAAATGAATATCCAAATAATATTCATTTAGTAATCAAAACTTTAATGGAATATTCGAAGTAATATTCCTTGAGTAAATAGAACTTCCAATGAATATTTTAAAATAATATTCATTAAGTAAATCAAACCTTAAATGAATATTCGAAAGTAATATTCATTAAATAAATAAAGATCAAATGAATATTCAAGATGATATTCGATAAATAGATAAACTGAAATAAATATTTAAAATAGTGATTATTAAGTAAATAAAAACTTAAATGAATATCCAAATAATATTCATTTAATAAATATTATTCTAAATGAATATCTAATTAATATTCATTTAGTAATCAATACTCTCAAGGAATATTTGAAATAATGTTCCTTAAGTAATTAGAATTTCAAAGAAATATCTTAAAGTAATATTCATTGAATAGATAAAACCTTAAATGAATATTCGAAAGTAATATTCATTTAATAAACGATATTCTAAATGAATCTTGAAATAATATTCATGAAATAATCAAACTCTAAATGAATATTCGAAATAATATTCATTTAATATTTCTCGACTGAGATAATACTCAAATAACATTTCTCGAAAGATTTCCAAGTAAATAATACTTTATGGAAATATAATTAATGTGTAATAATAACATTCCTCAAAAGGAATACTAATCTGTCGTTGGAATCCCTCCGGGTTTCCAAGACTATATCTATATCTCAAAATACCGACTCCCGGTCTACATTTAAAGAATGAATATCACATGCCCTTCACTAAGGGTCTTAACCAAAAATCCGGCTTATACTGATATATCGTATCTAGTCTATAAGTCAATATCAGTTCAGGGAACAAGTATTGCAATATAACTTGAAAGTAGACATGCATGCTATGGCATATGTATACAACAATCATTATATATATATATTATCACAACAACAGTTCCAAGTATTGGAAACTTGCCTGAGAATCGAGTGCGGGTAGGGGTAATGTGTCCCGGGTCAGCTCGACAATCTATAAACAATCAAAATATTTAAGATTAACCACTTAACGCTTATTAAAAGGCTAAGTATAAACTCCACTTAAATCGAAACATGTTTTCGAGTTATCTCGTTACATCTCTTTTAGTGTAACTCTTTTTATCCCCGATACGATCCGACATTCGTTCGTTATCAAGACATGTCATCATGCTTATACTTGGTATATACTTAAGTCGTATAAGTTCTAAGGTTGGTCGTTTACGAATCAAGATTATACCTCGAGTGTTATCGCCCGTTTTCTAAGTTATAACCAAAGTCATACCTTTAAGGGGTTCGTTCGCGTTTAACCTTGATTCAAACATTTTTATAAAATCGGAAAACGATCCATTCGACATGTGGTTTTCTCCCACACCTTCCTTTTTACCTCTAATATTTAATTAATAAGATTCGCCACTGATTAAACGACATTTAAGGGAATCAATTTCAATTACGAACTTTCGGTTACGGTTTCGAACCTCTTTTACGAATTTAATCATAACTCCTAAACCGTAAGTCCATTTCATACGATCTTTATATCAAAACGAATCTTATAACATAATCTAGCTTATCATGGAAGAAATCGAAGTTAATCAGTGGTTTATACCTACTGTCAAACTCGTGTTCTTAAGGGTAACGAAATTTCGGCATTATGACGGCTATAAATCGAACGTTCCAAAAATCATACAATCAAACCAAGCCACACCGGGCATACCATTCATTATTCATCAAAAACTCATCTCCTAAGTCAAGGCTACTGATTATATATCAAGTCCATCATACCTCTTTAAATCACAAAAATCAATCACTTAATCATGCTTAAAACATCACCAAGATCATACTAAACTAACAATCATCAAGAACAAGCATATACTTAAAATCAAGCCTAGGGTTTCAAGAGTGTTATACCTTCCTTGGGGTGTATGTGAGTCTAAAAATCCTTGATCTAGTCCTTAGAACACCTTAATATGGCTTAGATCATCAAAAGAAAACAAGAACTCAAAGTTAGTTTCTTGGATTTACTATTCATCATCAATCTTGTAAAATTCATAATAATTCGAAAAATGAGAGTTTAATGCTCAAATTTTTACCACATCTTGGCCTCTTCATAGGCTTTGTTTTGAGTCCTAGTTCATCAAATTTGAAGCTTCCTAGCTAGGGTTTTGAGCCCCCTTTTTCCGTTGGTCAGAAACTGTCCAGAACATGGCAGTTTGGTTTCTTCAACTTTGAGCAAGGATTTGACTAGGCTATACTACTTTGTTTGCCATGAAATTTTGAACGAACCTTACCCAAGGAGGGAAGAGCCTTGGGTTAAAATTTGGTGATTTTATCATGGATAGAAATGGAGATATGAATTTTCTTCTTCTTGATGGTCCTGCTGGACAGTTTGTTCAAAATGGTGAGAATGGAGTGCTAGGCTTGTTCTCTTGCTCTTATCTCCACTAAAATGAATTATTGTGTTTGTATGGATAATATCTTCCATAAAGCTACTTTATTAAAGGTGGTGTGGTCATGGATGATGCAAATTAAAGGGACAATTGTTGCATTCTTGTGATAAGGTGTGTGTTGTAAGCTAAGTGTTTGGTTGGTTTTCTAATAATGCTAGTTAACTTGTAACTAGCTTGGTTACTTGGCTTTATCCACTAGCACATGTATGTACCTTGGTCCTCTGCTTGTTTCTTTGTCCATTTATTGCTTAATTCGTTGATCGTTCGAGGGAATAACTCATTCGTTTCTAGTTAGGGTTTTACCGAAAACCTTCTTGATATTTATAGTACTATTTTCCATCTTTCTTAATACTTCTCGAATTTAAATTCCTTAAATCCCTTTTATAAATCCTTAAGTCTTGCAGTGTCCAGGGAAATCTCGGAGAAAATAAAAGTGCTCTCTTTCTGAATCCGACAGCTTTTACATACACTTATTTTCCTCCTGGATCACTAATACGAACTCAGAAATCCGTTCCGAATACCGGATATAGCATTATTATAATAATATTCTAAATCCCACCAAAATCACTATTCATCACTTATTTTTATTTAATTCCTATAATTAGGAAAATGAACCTGGTTCACCTTCGAGTGTTCCTTAACCTTTTTACGGAACCGCTGGGCTTATAATAGATATTGATTTGGATGACATGAGGGTATCTATTTCTCTCTATGGAATCTTATCTTAACTTTCTAGGAGATAGATTATTCTAATCTAAGTTATCACCCAATAGCATCCTTCAGGCCATATAACCTTGGAATATACATATCCTGTCATTATTCATTCTTTAAAGCCAGTATTACATTGTAGTTGTAACCACTGTTCACTCTTACATCAATATATAATAAAAGTTTTAATTCTACCCAAAAATCTGGGTTCTTACAGTCTCCCCTCCTTAAAAGGATTCCGTCCCGGAATCAGGTAGAAGACAATTGGGTACTTGTTGGTTATTTCGCTTTCCAATTCTCTGGTCGATCCTTACACATTCCAATCTTTCTAAAGCACATCGTACTGGTGCTACAATACACCCTTTATCCGTTCTACCAATTCTTTGATACTTTCGCACAACACATCATCCGGTATACGCTCTTGCCCGTTTTTTTTATACTATTAACCTTATTGGTACGTGCAGTGACTTCGGTATCACTAACGCGCTACGAAGTTCGGAGATAACCTCACTCGTAATTTTGCAATTCCTAATCTTCGCAATCTCGATGTATATATATTGAATTAGAAGAATTTATTGAGAGATCACTATGATCAATGAACATTTGTTATATTGCATAGCTAGTACAGAAGAGGGCCAGCCTTTAGTACTTCACAAGCAATTAAACAATTAATGGCATTCCACTTAGACTTCTATCACACAGACAGATCGTCACGTAGCAGTACCTCCCCTCCTTAAAGGGTTGTTCTTCTCAATTCAGAAGAATATGAATAAGTGAGAAGAAAAGAAAAGAATTTCAAAGAATTATATAAGAAAATTTTCATGATTGTCAAAAATATCATACTTAGAATTTACCTCTGAACTATAGAGGTTTATTAGAGAAGAAAATAATCGTATTCGTATCAAATACTACTTTGTCGTAATCTCATATATCACATGTCCTTGCTGCTCTGTCCATCATTCTATGGACCTATACTCTTGTTCGATATTAGCATCACTTACTTTTGGAAAATCCTTCAACCTCTCAGGTTAAAATCTTGGATTTCTCGCTTGACATTATTATTACTGGCATTTCACGCCACGACACTGGCCTTTTCATATTCATAATTCTAACACCATCAGGTTGTCATTCCAAGAGCTCGTTAGGAAAACCCATTCATCAATCCATTCATAACATTCCTTGCTTCACATTCCATAATTATTTCCCAATCTTTTCTTTATCAATCACATCCTTCGTATTATCTAATTCTTGTTTACTTCTGTTGTTTATCTCCACCGTCATCTCAGGGTTGAGACACTCGTCACCTTTACTCAATACGCGTTACACGTTTGGGGCCAAATTTTCCTTTGTTCAACCATCTAGATTTCACTTTTTCATTCCATGAGTCTCTTTATTACTCAATCAATCTATTCCATATTTCCTTGAATTTTCCAAACTTAAAAGGAGTCAATTTGTATGTCATTTATGCTCCTAATTCCAACTTTCTGTTTTGGCCAATACCCTTGCCCTGTCAATTCCATACTTTTCTCACTTCATTACTGGAGCTTCTCATGAGTCCTATCTGACTCTCTTATTGATTTTCAACTCTATTTCCATCTCTATCAGCCACTTGTCTTCATTTCTACTATAATCATTCTATGAACCATCATAGCCGGATCATTTATTACAAATATCCCGTCGTCTCCAAAATTAAACCATCCGAAATTGACCTGGACGATTTCTCTAACTTAGATTCAATTCGACATTTCCGCAGTCGTTAACACTTAATTTCTCAGAAGAATCACCACCACATTAATGTAGTCCATGGTTGAATCACCTCGTTTGTCCTTTACATAGTGCTTTAATAGCTAATCCTACAGGTTTCATAATTGTCAGATTAAGATCCTCTAGGAAGACAAAATCATCACTATTCCTTATCCATAAGGAATACTTCCTGAACTTGATGTAGATATTACATGAAGCAGATAAAATTGCAGAAGAGCTTCAAGCATCGTAGCTATGCCAAGTTGACGAAATTATCAATCATATATCTTCAGTAGAAGACTGGAAGCTAACGGTTTACTTAGTCAATTTCGTACCAGGTCCTGGTTTACCTCAACATAGGACCTCCTAACGCAGGTAATATGCTTAAGACGACATCAGGAATCGAATCTTTACTTAAACTACTCTTATGGTTGATTCTTGTACAATCATTAGAGGGAATGTAAATTCCTCTACCACATTCTGACCTTCAAAGTCCTTCTCAATACCAATCCGTTTCTTTGGTATGAGCATTCATAATTACTCCTCACTACTTAAAGTGTCGGCCACCTCATTGGCCTTTCCTAATAATAATTTCTTAAGACCAATGTTTTCTGGATCTATTCCAACTCAGGGTGAAAGCATTCTCCCTTGAACTCTGCTGAATGAGAGAAAACATATTCCAGTCTTTTCTATAAGTTATTGCTTCCACCTTTCTGTGTGATCTTCACTACTGTTACTGCTAGTCATACTTAGGATATTTCTATTCTTAGTTCTAGGATAATCTCAACCTTTATTGGTTCAATCCTTACTTTCTCATGGTTTCACACATGCTTCATCTAGCCTTATTATTTATCTACATTCCTCACCAAACTTCCATTTTGAAGTTCAGAATATATTGCCTTTTTCTTATAAGGTTTTCTTAGGTCATCCTTATCATTCCTCCTGTATTTCCCGGGTACAGGGTACATCAAAATATCAATAATTAATCCTATAACAATTCGGCCTATGCATTTTTCGAGGCTCCTCTCAACAAATCCTTACAGGTTATTGATACCTTGGTCGATTCAACTTAAATCGTCTGATTTCACAATGTCTTTATTAGGGGTGATGCTATCCTATATGCATCCCCCAGGTTTCGTCTTAATCTTATGGACATTCTATCCTCAATTCTATTTTCAAGGAATATTTACATCTTGTACTTGGCAATTCAATCATATGTCCTTAATAAGGGTCTCTTTTAATCATTCTCATCTTGATAGTCTATAAGTAGACTAATGCTAACCTCTTCTTTCAAACGAATGTTAGTCTATATGACCTTCCAAAAGACAACACATGTCTATCTGCTCTTTCTTACAGAACTTGGTAATGGTAGCAAGGATGTTCTGGAAGATATTGGTCGTGTTCAACGTGAATCTCTTAATGCCTAATGCTCCTCTTGAGGACACTAAGTTTCAGATAACATTTTTGCATCATACTGCACCATCTCTGACAATCCTCTTAACCTTTACTGGTCACCATCCTCGTTCCTAACACATCCATGGTATTTATAAAATCCATTATCATGTATCTCAATTCGTTTTATATCAAAAGTCCTTGCGGTTGGCGCTTGATTAGAAGCACCCCGCTTTATCCTTACCTTGCTGGTTCAGTCACTCGATAATCTTTAGTGACTTGGCCCCAACTGGCCATGCTAAAATATGTGAGTTTAGGGGTCGGCTAATAGCATTACTTTTCTAGCAATTGCTGGCATAGTGCCTTCTACTTTGATACCTTTTGATCTTTTCAAAAACTTCACTCCATATAAGTCTCAATCGACTCCTCAGTGATGTATTCATATAATCCGAAAGACAAGGTTTGCCAAATTTTGTCCAATTCCTTTCCAGGATTAGGGAAACTTCAGTTAATCTATTCACTCACTAGTAACATGCCACATCTTCCCGATACATATTCGTCCTATTAGTCGATACTACCAAATACCAGTCTTCTTAACAACTAGTCTCAGAAGGAACACTACCGTCGGGGTTAGTCGTTCCTCAACATTGGCACTACCAAGGCCATCCGAATCCGATGAACTGTGCTGTCTAAATGTATTCGAAATTACGCCGTCGTGCTGCATAAGCGCAGACCTATACCTGTATGAGTTGCATCATAATATCTCCCAAAGTTTCCTTCTTCCATTAGGCAATGCCAACCCTGGTCATCACCAACTTCACCTTTAGCTCCAGGAAGATCTTTTCACGTTTATCTTGTCCATTCAAACTTTTATTCTTATAATAAGTCGGGTTACGGGACTACACTTTCTGTAAATTCCTGAGCAAATCTTTGGTAATACCTTGTGAATTTTATGAAATTTCTCACCTTTGCCAGTGTGGTTGGCCAATCTTCATTTGAAACTGTCTTTAACTTGGTAGGGCCGACCAACACTACTCTTATTGATCATGTGTCCTATTGCTGGACTTCATTTTGCCAAAACTCTTATTTCGAGAACATGTCCTACACCTGTCCTATCAGGTTGCACCTAGAAGCATTCTCAATTACATCTCGACCACTGCTCGCCTTGCCTAATCGATTTATGATTCAGTGTCAGAATGAACTTAAGGTAACTACCATAATCCATTCAAGGAAAAGAAAGAATTTAATATTCTTCTGAATCACATGCAACTAATGTTTCTGGTTCATCATTTCACTGACTTGAACTGAACTTATACTTGGTTTCTTGACGATAGCCTCATTACTAGTTTATCATAGACTCACTGGTCTTTTAGTCTTGTAGGTTCCGAGATCATTGTCTCGCTTACTACTTCCTTATGTAACTTTATCCATTCAGGCCATTGCTTTCCACTATCTTTACTTTCTTAGCTAATCCATTCATAAAATAGACATCTCACTGGATTAACCACCTCATCAATCTTGATTGACTTTATAAATTATAACCTAGGAAATCTGCCTTCTCATGGCGAATTATCATCACTAAGATTCACACTAATCCATTTATCAGATAATGTGGCACTTGCTGCCTCTATCTCAACTGCTCCTGGAGACTCTGCTCCCTGACATATATTGATGCCTTTGATAATCATGCATCATTCTCACTCTATCCCCATATAAGATCTCAAGTAATTCCTCAAATCCATCTTACATGCTGGTACTTCATCTAGCAGTCCCGCTATGAATCCAATACGCATCTTTAATTCTCTTAATAATATCTCAGCTCTTTATGCTCACTTTTCTGAGCACTGAACCTTAACTCTTACAGTCTCTCTGGCTGTAGCCCTCATTCCTTAAGTGTAAACTCCTTATACTTATCAATATTCTCCTCCTCTGCTGGAACCTCTTCCGGGTCCTCAGTAGGGTACTCTATCGAATCCACCATCCGATCTTCAACATCAAAACAAGCATCATTATGTTATTGCTCGTAATCTCCAAGGTCTGTCGCCTTACTAGTCGATACAAGAACGAGCTAAGTTACTATCATGATACTTTAGGGTTCCCATAAGGGTTTTATATGTCAATACTACATTATGTAGTCTGACTATGAACTTGGCAAGAGTTCTTATTATCTTAATGAATTTATTGTTTTAACGTCGCATCATCTCTGGGATATATAACGCTCTCTCTGATACCATTTCTGTAACACCCCTAGATCCAGGGTCAGGGATCTGGTCGTTACGGTCTCAATATCCATCCATAAAATCAACATAATTTAAATTACAACCTTGTGACCCAAAACAACAACATAAAACACACCCGCTATAGTCCCAGAGATGAAATCAGAGTAACCAACAATATTATTAATCACAAGTTTGAGTTCTTACAACCCAAAGAATTATAATTGTACAATTACATACTCTTTGCCATCCATTAATAGATACCATAATATAAATACATTGAGGCTCAATTGCTAACAACTAGCCTACCAGTAGTTGCATCCTCAACAAAGGTAGCCAAGACCTTAGCGGTAAACCTCTGACGGTTGACACCTGCTTACGCTGTGTGCGCCTTGCGCGGCCATCTGATCTAGCTGTTGTTGTGATATAAATAAATAAAGCAAGGGTGAGCAATAGCCCACCAGAAATATAATTGAACAGTGATAATATATAACAGTCCAAAATATCTTTGAAACCATATGCCATGCATTAACGATGTAGTACCAATATAAGGTATGAGATAAAGTTACAAGGTAACTCAAAAATATATTTGTTTTGAATAAATATCTGCTATGCAAAAGATAAGCAAGATATTCTCAATTATCATAAAAGAGGAACTTGCAGGAAAAATATTGCAATTCCGGTTTCAACACTTTTTCACCTTGCCAACACCAACAGTGTTGCAGAAATTTCTTACTTTTAGAAGATGAACTAATACGGGAGCATTGCCGCGCCAGATGCCCTGACGTTTACGATGATCAGTCGTATGTCATGCATCTCATCAGTCGTTCTCTACATGTAGAAGGTAGCTCCGACGGATTTACTTATCTACCGCCCTTTGGAACTCCTCAGCCAACGGTTGGGCTATTGCTGGACCGGCGCCACTCGGCCACTTACGCGTCTCCTAGTTCGAATATCATCCATGACTCTGAAACGTAAAGTTCGTTCCCCATTTTTCCCCAAGTGTAACACTTGTTGATAGGACTCCACAAAGTAGTCGTATCTAATTGGAAAGGAAAATTCACCAATATTTCCCAAGCTGATGCTTGTTAATGGATATAAACTTGTTACATCAATCATACCCCTCGAGCGTTGAGGAGGTAACCAAAAGACTCATATCGATGCTTGAAAGAATCAAGATGTGAGTGACAAGATAGTTTTAGCAAGTATAGGACCGGGCAGTCCAATAAATAACATCGCTCAAGTGAGGTCCCCTTATATACGTTTGGAAGTTGAGCGAGTATTTAAATCTTCCTTAAGATAGATTTAAATGAAATTAAAGTTTTGGGAACCTCCCCTTGATAAAATAGTCATAAAAGACTCCGAAATATTTTACATAATATCTGAAGGTGAAGGATAGCCTTCGAATAATATAAATCATTATAAAAAGAATTCAAAGGAATTTTATTAAACATTCCAAGAATGTTTATTAAATCAATAATAATTAAGGAATATGAATAAATCATAATATTGCTCGTAAGTAATCCTCGAATGAATATATAGAATTATTTATTAAATAAGTCTCTTCGTAAATGAATATTTAAAATAATATTCCTTGAATAAATAAACTTAAATAAATATTTAAAATAATATTTACTGAATAAACCAAACCTTAAATGAATATTTGAAAATAATATTCATTCAATCAATACATTCCAAATGAATATCCAAATAATATTCATTTAGTAATCAAAACTTTAATGGAATATTCGAAGTAATATTCCTTGAGTAAATAGAACTTCCAATGAATATTTTAAAATAATATTCATTAAGTAAATCAAACCTTAAATGAATATTCGAAAGTAATATTCATTAAATAAATAAAGATCAAATGAATATTCAAGATGATATTCGATAAATAGATAAACTCAAATAAATATTTAAAATAATGATTATTAAGTAAATAAAAACTTAAATGAATATCCAAATAATATTCATTTAATAAATATTATTCTAAATGAATATCTAATTAATATTCATTTAGTAATCAATACTCTCAAGGAATATTTGAAATAATGTTCCTTAAGTAATTAGAATTTCAAAGAAATATCTTAAAGTAATATTCATTGAATAGATAAAACCTTAAATGAATATTCGAAAGTAATATTCATTTAATAAACGATATTCTAAATGAATCTTGAAATAATATTCATGAAATAATCAAACTCTAAATGAATATTCGAAATAATATTCATTTAATATTTCTCGACTGAGATAATACTCAAATAACATTTCTCGAAAGATTTCCAAGTAAATAATACTTTATGGAAATATAATTAATGTGTAATAATAACATTCCTCAAAAGGAATACTAATCTGTCGTTGGAATCCCTCCGGGTTTCCAAGACTATATCTATATCTCAAAATACCGACTCCCGGTCTACATTTAAAGAATGAATATCACATGCCCTTCACTAAGGGTCTTAACCAAAAATCCGGCTTATACTGATATATCGTATCTAGTCTATAAGCCAATATCAGTTCAGGGAACAAGTATTGCAATATAACTTGAAAGTAGACATGCATGCTATGGAATATGTATACAACAATCATCATATATATATATTATCACAACAACAGTTCCAAGTATTGGAAACTTGCCTGAGAATCGAGTGCGGGTAGGGGTAATGTGTCCCGGGTCAGCTCGACAATCTATAAACAATCATAATATTTAAGATTAACCACTTAACGCTTATTAAAAGGCTAAGTATAAACTCCACTTAAATCGAAACATGTTTTCGAGTTATCTCGTTACATCTCTTTTAGTGTAACTCTTTTTATCCCCGATACGATCCGACATTCGTTCGTTATCAAGACATGTCATCATGCTTATACTTGGTATATACTTAAGTCGTATAAGTTCTAAGGTTGGTCATTTACGAATCAAGATTATACCTCGAGTGTTATCGCCCGTTTTCTAAGTTATAACCAAAGTCATACCTTTAAGGGGTTCGTTCGCGTTTAACCTTGATTCAAACATTTTTATAAAATCGGAAAACGATCCATTCGACATGTGGTTTTCTCCCACACCTTCCTTTTTACCTCTAATATTTAATTAATAAGATTCGCCACTGATTAAACGACATTTAAGGGAATCAATTTCAATTACGAACTTTCGATTACGGTTTCGAACCTCTTTTACGAATTTAATCATAACTCCTAAACCGTAAGTCCATTTCATACGATCTTTATATCAAAACGAAGCTTATAACATAATCTAGCTTATCATGGAAGAAATCGAAGTTAATCAGTGGTTTATACCTACTGTCAAACTCGTGTTCTTAAGGTTAACGAAATTTCGGCATTATGACGGCTATAAATCGAACGTTCCAAAAATCATACAATCAAACCAAGCCACACCGGGCATACCATTCATTATTCATCAAAAACTCATCTCCTAAGTCAAGGCTACTGATTATATATCAAGTCCATCATACCTCTTTAAATCACAAAAATCAATCACTTAATCATGCTTAAAACATCACCAAGATCATACTAAACTAACAATCATCAAGAACAAGCATATACTTAAAATCAAGCCTAGGGTTTCAAGAGTGTTATACCTTCCTTGGGGTGTATGTGAGTCTAAAAATCCTTGATCTAGTCCTTAGAACACCTTAATATGGCTTAGATCATCAAAAGAAAACAAGAACTCAAAGTTAGTTTCTTGGATTTACTATTCATCATCAATCTTGTAAAATTCATAATAATTCGAAAAATGAGAGTTTAATGCTCAAATTTTTACCACATCTTGGCCTCTTCATAGGCTTTGTTTTGAGTCCTAGTTCATCAAATTTGAAGCTTCCTAGCTAGGGTTTTGAGCCCCCTTTTTCCGTTGGTCAGAAACTGTCCAGAACATGGCAGTTTGGTTTCTTCAACTTTGAGCAAGGATTTGACTAGGCTATACTACTTTGTTTGCCATGAAATTTTGAACGAACCTTACCCATGGAGGGAAGAGGCTTGGGTTAAAATTTGGTGATTTTATCATGGATATAAATGGAGATATGAATTTTCTTCTTCTTGATGGTCCTGCTGGACAGTTTGTTCAAAATGGAGAGAATGGAGTGCTAGGCTTGTTCTCTTGCTCTTATCTCCACTAAAATGAATTATTGTGTTTGTATGGATAATATCTTCCATAAAGCTACTTTATTAAAGGTGGTGTGGTCATGGATGATGCAAATTAAAGGGACAAGTGTTGCATTCTTGTGATAAGGTGTGTGTTGTAAGCTAAGTGTTTGGTTGGTTTTCTAATAATGCTAGTTAACTTGTAACTAGCTTGGTTACTTGGCTTTATCCACTAGCACATGTATGTACCTTGGTCCTCTGCTTGTTTCTTTGTCCATTTATTGCTTAATTCGTTGATCGTTCGAGGGAATAACTCATTCGTTTCTAGTTAGGGTTTTACCGAAAACCTTCTTGATATTTATAGTACTATTTTCCATCTTTCTTAATACTTCTCGAATTTAAATTCCTTAAATCCCTTTTATAAATCCTTAAGTCTTGCAGTGTCCAGGGAAATCTCGGAGAAAATAAAAGTGCTCTCTTTCTGAATCCGACAGCTTTTACATACACTTATTTTCCTCCTGGATCACTAATACGAACTCAGAAATCCGTTCCGAATACCGGATATAGCATTATTATAATAATATTCTAAATCCCACCAAAATCACTATTCATCACTTATTTTTATTTAATTCCTATAATTAGGAAAATGAACCTGGTTCACCTTCGAGTGTTCCTTAACCTTTTTACGGAACCGCTGGGCTTATAATAGATATTGATTTGGATGACATGAGGGTATCTATTTCTCTCTATGGAATCTTATCTTAACTTTCTAGGAGATAGATTATTCTAATCTAAGTTATCACCCAATAGCATCCTTCAGGCCATATAACCTTGGAATATACATATCCTGTCATTATTCATTCTTTAAAGCCAGTATTACATTGTAGTTGTAACCACTGTTGTAACACCCCCAGATCCAGGGTCAGGGATCTGGTTGTTACGGTCTCAATATCCAACCACAAAACCAACATAATTTAAATTACAACCTTGTGACCCAAAACAACAACATAAAACACACCCGTTATAGTCCCAGAGATGAAATCAGAGTAACCAACAATATTATTAATCACAAGTTTGAGTTCTTACAACCCAAAGAATTACAATTATACAATTACATACTCTTTGCCATCCATTAATAGATACCATAATATAAATACATTTGAGGCTCAATTGCTAACAACTAGCCTACCAGTAGTTGCATCCTCAACAAAGGTAGCCAAGACCTTAGCGGTAAACCTCTGACGGTTGACACCTGCTTACGCTGTGTGCGCCTTGCGCGGCCATCTGATCTAGCTGTTGTTGTGATATAAATAAATAAAGCAAGGGTGAGCAATAGCCCACCAGAAATATAATTGAACAGTGATAATATATAACAGTCCAAAATATCTTTGAAACCATATGCCATGTATTAACGATGTAGTACCAATATAAGGTATGAGATGAAGTTACAAGGTAACTCAAAAATATATTTGTTTTGAATAAATATCTGCTATGCAAAAGATAAGCAAGATATTCTCAATTATCATAAAAGAGGAACTTGCAGGGAAAATATTGCAATTCCGGTTTCAACACTTTTTCACCTTGCCAACACCAATAGTGTTGCAGAAATTTCTCACTTTTAGAAGATGAACTAATACGGGAGCATTGCCGCGCCAGATGCCCTGACGTTTACGATGATCAGTCGTATGTCATGCATCTCATCAGTCGTTCTCTACATGTAGAAGGTAGCTCCGACGGATTTTCTTGTCTACCGCCCTCTGGAACTCCTCAGCCAATGGTTGGGCTATTGCTGGACCGGCGCCACTCGGCCACTTACGCGTCTCCTAGTTGGAATATCATCCATGACTCTGAAACGTAAAGTTCGTTCCCCTTTTTCCCCAAGTGTAACACTTGTTGATAGGACTCCACAAAGTAGTCGTATCTAATTGGAAAGGAAAATTCACCAATATTTCCCAAGCTGATGCTTGTTAATGGATATAAACTTGTTACATCAATCATACCCCTCGAGCGTTGAGGAGGTAACCAAAAGACTCATATCGATGCTTGAAAGAATCAAGATGTGAGTGACAAGATAGTTTTAGCAAGTATAGGACCGGGCAGTCCAATTAAATAACATCTCCAAGTGAGGCCCCCTTATATAATTTTTGGAAGTTGAGCGAGTATTTAAATCTTCTTATAAGATAGATTTAAACGAAAATAAAGTTTTGGGAACCTCCCCTTGATAAAATAGTCATAAAAGACTTTGAAATATTTTACATAATATCTGAAGGTGAAGGATAACCTTTGAATAATATAAATCATTACAAAAAGAATTCAAAAGAATTTTATTAAATATTCCAAGAATATTTATTAAGTCAATGATAATTACGGAATATTATTAAATCATAATATTGCTCGTAAGTAATCCTCGAATGAATATATAGAATTATTTATTAAATAAATCTCTTCTTAAATGAATATTTAAAATAATATTCCTTGAATAAATAAACTTAAATAAATATTTAAAATAATATTTACTGAATAAACCAAACCTTAAATGAATATTTGAAAATAATATTCATTTAATCAATAACATTCCAAATGAATATCCAAATAATATTCATTTAGTAATCAAAACTTTAATGGAATATTCGAAGTAATATTCCTTGAGTAAATAGAACTTCCAATGAATATTTTAAAATAATATTCATTAAGTAAATCAAACCTTAAATGAATATTCGAAAGTAATATTCATTAAATAAATAAAGATCAAATGAATATTCAAGATGATATTCGATAAGTAGATAAACTCAAATAAATATTTCAAATAATGATTATTAAGTAAATAAAACCTTAAATGAATATTCGAAAGTAATATTCATTTAATAAACAATATACTAAATGAATCTTGAAATAATATTCATGAAATAATCAAACTCTAAATGAATATTCGAAATAATATTCGTTTAATATTTCTCGACTGAGATAATGCTCAAATAACATTTCTCGAAAGATTTCCAAGTAAATAATACTTTATGGAAATATAATTAATGTTTAATAATAACATTCCTCAAAAGGAATACTAATCTGTCGTTGGAATCCCTCCGGGTTTCCAAGACTACATCTATATCTCAAAATACCGACTCCCGGTCTACATTTAAAGAATGAATATCACATGCCCTTCACTAAGGGTCTTAACCAAAAATCCGGCTTATACTGATATATCGTATCTAGTCTATAAGCCAATATCAATTCAGGGAACAAGTATTGCAATATAACTTGAAAGTAGACATGCATGCTATGGCATATGTATACAACAATCATCATATATATATTATCACAACAACAGTTCCAAGTATTGGAAACTTGCCTGAGAATCGAGTGCGGGTAGGGGTAATATGTCCCGGGTCAGCTCGACAATCTATAAACAATCAGAATATTTAAGATTAACCACTTAACGCTTATTAAAAGGCTAAGTATAAACTCCACTTAAATCAAAACATGTTTTCGAGTTATCTCGTTACGTCTCTTTTAGTGTAACTCTTTTTATCACCGATACGATCCGACATTCGTCCGTTATCAAGACATGTCATCATGCTTATACTTGGTATATACTTAAGTCGTATAAGTTCTAAGGTCGGTCGTTTACGAATCAAGATTATACCTCGAGTGCTATCGCCCGTTTTCTAAGTTATAACCAAAGTCATACCATTAAGGGGTTCGTTCGCGTTTAACCTCGATTCAAACATTTTTATAAAATCGGAAAATGATCCATTCGACATGTGGTTTTCTCCCACACCTTCCTTTTTACCTCTAATATTTAATTAATAAGATTCGCCACTGATTTCGTGGTATTAAAGGGATCCAATTTCAGTTACGAACTTTCGTTTACGGTTTCGAACCACTTTTACGAATTTAATCATAACTCCTAAACCGTAAGTCCATTTCATACGAACTTTATATCAAAACGAAGCTTATAACATAATCTAGCTTATCATGGCAGAAATGAAAGCTTAACAGTGAGTTAAAGCTACTGTGATGCACGGTTACTTAAGGTTAAACGAAAATCGGGCATTACGACGGCTATAACTCGGACATTTCAAAACTCGAATCAATCCAACCAAGCCACCCCGGGCATCTAAACAACTTATCATCATATAACTCATCTCATAAGTCCAATAGCTACTGATTTTACCACCACTATCAACATGCTTCATAAATCACATAACTAACTACATAATCATGCTTATAATCATCATCAATATCATACTAATCTAAACCCAATCAAGACAATCATAAATCTCAAATTACAAGCTAGGGTTTTGGTGATATATACCTTCCATGATGTGTGTGAGACCTTGATAAGCTTTGTATAGTCCTTGTATACCCTTAACCAAGCTTAGATCATCCAAAAAAATCAAGATCCAAGTATTTGTTCTTGAAAATCACTATTCACCCTCATCTTTAATGATTTTTTTGAAAATGGAAAACTTGGAGTTTGAAGCTAGGATTTCTAGGAGACCATTTTTATGAAATGTAAGACCTATGATAAAAATTTGAAGATCAAACAATGGTGGGAGGTTGGATTTTGATCTTGGATTTAGGCTAAAAAGCCGAATGGAAGAGAATGGTGGAGGGAAGGTGTTTTGCTTGGCTTGCTCTTGGAAAATAATACATAAAGTGATGTATCTTGATAATATCTAACATAAAGTAGCTTTAATAAAGTTGGTATGTCATGCATGATGCATTAGGATGGACAAATGTCTTGTTTTTGTGGTGAGATGATGAAAGTGATGCTAAGTGCTTGGTTGATCCCTTATTGCTCTAGTTTCTTTGTAACTAGATTGGTTATATGATCTTATCCACTAGCACATGCATACACCTTGGTTCTCTGCTTGTTTCTTTGTCCGGTTATTGCTTATTTCATTGAGCGTTCGAGGGAATAACTCATTCGTTTCTAGTTAGGGTTTTACCGAAAACCTTCTTAATATTTATAATACTATTCCTCATCTTACTTAATACTTCTCGAACTTAAATACTTTAATTCCCTTTTTATAAATCCCTAAGTCTTGCAGTGTCCAGGGAAATTCTCGGAGAAAATAAAAGTGCTCTTTTTCTGAATCCGACAGCTTTTACATACACTTATTTTCCTCCTGGATCACTAATACGAACTCAGAAATCCGTTCCGAATACCGGCTATAGCATTATTATAATAATATTCTAAATTCCACCAAAATCACTATTCATCACTTATTTTTATTTAATTCCTATAATTAGGAAAATGAACCTGGTTCACCCTCGAGTGTTCCTTAACCTTTTTACGGAACCGCTGGGCTTATAATAGATATTGATTTGGATGACATGAGGGTATCTATTTCTCTCTAGGGAATCTTATCTTAACTTTCTAGGAGATAGATTATTCTAATCTAAGTTATCACCCAATAGCATCCTTCAGGCCATATAACCTTGGAATATATATCCTTCCATTATTCATTCTTTAAAGCCAGTATTACAATGTAGTTGTAACCACTGTTCACTCTTACATCAATACATAATAAAAGTTTTAATTCTACCCAAAAATCTGGGTTCTTACAGTCTCCCCTCCTTAAAAGGATTCCGTCCCGGAATCAGGTAGAAGACAATTGGGTACTTGTTGGTTATTTCGCTTTCCAATTCTCTGGTCGATCCTTACACATTCCAATCTTTCTAAAGCACATCATACTGGTGTTACAACACACCCTTTATCCGTTCTACCAATTCTTTGATACTTTCGCATAACACATCATCCGGTATACGCTCTTGTCCGTTCTTATACTATTAACCTTATTGGTACGTGCAGTGACTTCGGTATCACTAACGAGCTACGAAGTCCGGAGATAACCTCACTCGTAATTTTGCAATTCCTCGTCGCTTTAATTTTCGCAATCTCGATGTATATATATTTAGGTGGAAAATTTTATCGAGAGATCACTGTGATCAATGAACATTTGTTATATTGCATAGTTAGTACAAAAGGGGGCCAGCCTTTAGTACTTGACAAGCAATTAAACAATTAATGGCATTCCACTTAGACTCCTATCACACAGACAGAGAGTCACGTAGTATTACCTCCCCTCCTTAAAGGGTTGTTCTTCTCATTTTAGAAGAAGATAAATAAGGGAGAAGAAAGAACGAATTTCAAGGAATCATATATGAAGGTTTTCATGATTGTCAAAATATCATACTTAGAATTTACCTCTGAACTATAGAGGTTTATTAGAGAAGAGAAATAATCATATTCGTATCAAATTCCACTTTTTCGTAATCTCACATATCACATGTCCTTGCTATTCTGTCCATCATTCTATGGACCTATACTCTTGCTTGATATTAGCACCACTTACTTTTTGGAAAATCCTTCAACCTCTCAGGTTAAATCTTGGATTTCCCGCTTGACATTATTATTACTCACATTTCACGCCCCGACACTGGCTCTTTCATACTCATAATTCTAACACTATCAGGTTGTCATTCCGAGTGCTCTTTAGGAAAAACCCATTCATCAATCCATTCATAACATTCCTTGCTTCACATTCCATAATTATTTCCCAATCTTTTCTTTATCAATCACATACTTCATATTGTCTAATTCTTATTTACTCTTGTTATTTAACTCTATCGTCATCTCAGTGTTGAGACACTCGCCACCTTTACTCAATACGTGTTACACGTTTGATGTCAAATTTCCTCTGTTCAACCATCAAATTTTTCACTTCCTCATTTCATGAGTCTCTTTATTACTCAATCAAACTATTCCATATTTCCTCGGATTTTCCAAACTAAAAAGGAGTCAATTTGTATGTCATTCATGCTCCTAATTCCAACTTTCCGTTTTGGCCAATACCCTTACCTTGCCAATTCCATACTTTTCTTGCTTCATCACTGGAGATTCTCATGAGTCCGCCTATCTGACTCTTTTATTAATTCCCTATTCTATTTCCATCTCTATCAGTCTCTTGTCTTTATTTCTACTATAATCATTCTATGAAACATCATAGCCGGATCATTTATTACAAATATCCCGTCGTTCCAGAAATTACACCATCCGAAATAAACCTGGATGATTTCTCTAACTTAGATTCAATTCGACATTTCCACAGTCGTTACCACCTAATTTCTCAGAAGGATCACCATCGTTTATCGTTTACGCAGTGCTTTAATAACTAAGCATCATAATTGTCAATTCAAGATCTTCTAGGAAAACAAAATAATCACTATATCCTATCCATAAGGAACGCTTCCTGATCTTGACGTAGATATTACATGAAGCAGATAAAATTGCAGGAAAGCTTCCAGCATCGCAGCTGGAACAGGCTGGTGAGATTATTAATCATATGTCTCCAGTAGAAGACTAAAAGCTTAGCAGTTTGCTTAATCGCTTTCCAATCTCATAATTCTCTATCTTGTTTGCACAGAAATACACCAACATAACTTGCTTGTCATTCATCATCGTGCCATTTGGCTTATCAGTATTTGTACCATCTCTGTTTCTGGTCATTTACTACCAATTCATTGTTACTTAACCTCCCCTCTCTCTTTCCAAAGAAAAGGCGAGTCTCTTGGGGAATTTGGTCTGGTCTGTCGTAGAACCTCCTAATGTCGGTAATGTGCTACCGGGAACATCAGGAATCGAATCTTTACTTAAACTATCCTTATAATTGATCCTCGCACA
This sequence comes from Kitagawia praeruptora, assembly GCA_037693485.1. Taxonomy (NCBI): domain Eukaryota; kingdom Viridiplantae; phylum Streptophyta; class Magnoliopsida; order Apiales; family Apiaceae; genus Kitagawia; species Kitagawia praeruptora. Next base: position 517,511 of record CM075353.1, read on the forward strand.
ATCATCAGACGGAATGTAACTTCCTCTACCACATTATGACCATCAAGGTCCTTACATTATCATTCTATTTCTTTGGTCTGAGCATTTATGCCTACTCCCCTATACTTAAAGCGTCGGTCACCTCGTTGGCCTTTCCTGATTATAATAATTTCTTGAGATCAATGTTTTCTGGATCTATTCCAACTCAGGGTGGAAGCATTCTCCCTTAAATTCTGCTGAATGAGAGAAAGCATCTATCAGTCTTTTCCAAAAGTCATTGCTTCCACCTTTCTAGTGCGATCTTGACTACAGGTACTCCAAATCATATCTAGGATATTTCCTTAATTAACTCCCTTCTTGTTTTTTTTTTTTTTTTTAGGATAATCTCAACCTTATTGGTTCAATCCATACTTTTACATGGTTTCACACATGCTTCATCTGGCCTTATTGTTACTATGTCATACATTCCTTACCAAACTTCCCGTTTGAAGTTTAGAATATTAGCACTTCCCTTATAAGGTTTCTTAGGCCATCCTCATCATTCCTCCTGCATCTCCTGGTTACAGGGTATATCAAACATCATTAGTCAATTTTATAACAATTCTGTCCATGTACTTTTTGAGATTCCTTTCCACAAATCCTTACAGGTTATTGATACCTTGGTCGATTCAACTTATATCATCTGATTTCACAGTGCCTATTGTTAGGGGTGATGCTATCCTTTGTGCATCCCCCAGGGTTCGTCTTAATATATGGACATTCTATGCTCAATTCTAGTTTCAAGGAATACTTATATCCTGTACTTGGCAATTCAATCATATATCCTTAATAAGGGTCTCTTTTAATCATTCTCATCTTGATAGTCTATAGGTAGACTAATGCTAACCTCTTCTTTCAAACGAATGTTAGTCTATATGACCTTCCAAAAGACAACACATGTCTATCTGCTCTTTCTTACAGAACTTGGTAATGGTAGCAAGGATGTTCTGGAAGATATTGGTCGTGTTCAACGTGAATCTCTTAGTGTCTAATGCTCTTTTTGAGGACACTAAGCTTCAGATAACATTTATGCATCATACTGCACTGACTTTGGCAATCTTCGTAACTTTTCAGTGGTCACTACCCTCAATCCTAATACGTCCATGGTATATATAAAATCCATCATCCTGTATCTCAATTCAATTTATATCAAAAGCCCTCGCGGTTGGCACTTGATTAGAAGCACCCCGCTTTGTCCTTACGTTGCTGGTTCAGTCACTTGATAATCCTTAGTGACTTGGCCCCCATCTGGCCATGCTAAATATGTGAGCTTAGGGGTCGGCTAATAGCATTACTTTTCTAGCAATTGCTGGCATATTGCCTTCTACTTGATACCTTTTGATCTTTTCAAAAACTTCACTCCATATAAGTCTCAATCGACTCCTCGGTACCATCTCCGGTCACCCTTACTTTTCTTCTAGTTACTCTTATCAATTTCATGTGTCACAAAAGCTTAACATTTCTGGCATAACAACCTTTTCATTTAAGTCAATCCCAGAATTTCTCAGTCCGGCTTGTTTCTTAATTACATTCAACTTCATAATTTTATCCCTACATTCAACTGTAATAATCGGGGTATGTCTACTCACCTGTATAGCGGCTACTTTACCCAATCCACAAGGTTCGCTCCAGTTTCCACTCTCTTCAATGACGTCTTTTGATAATCAGAAAGACAAGGTTTGCCAAAATTCGTTGAATTCCTTTCCAGAATTTGGGAAAATTTCAGTTAATCTTTTCACCCACTAGTAACATGCCACATCTTCCCGATACATATCCGTCCTATTAGTCGATACTACCAAATACCAGTCTTCTTAACAACTAGTCCCAGAAGGAACACTACCGTCGGGGTTAGTCGTTCCTCAACATTGGCACTACCAAGGCCATCCGAATCCGATGAACTGCGCTGTCTAAATGTATTCGAAATTATGTTGTCATGTTGCACAAGCACAACACCTAAATCTGTACGAGGTGCATCCTAGTATATTCCAAAATTCTCCTTCTTCCATTAGGTAACGCCAATGCTGGGTCATCACCAGTTTTTTTATCTTTAACTCCAGGGAGATTTTCCCCCATTTAGCTTGTCCATTCAAACTTTTAGTCTTACAAATAAGCCGGGTTACGGGATTGCAATCTTTGTAAAGTCCTGAACAAATCTTTGATAATACTTTGTGAATCTTATGAAATTTCTCACCTTTGCCGGTGTGGTTGGCCAATCTCCATTTGAAACTGTCTTTAATTTGGTGGGGTCAATCAATCACTACTTCCTATTGCTCATATGTCCTACTGTCTGGACTTTATTTTGCCAAAACCCTCACTTCGAGAACATGGCCTACACCTGTTCATTCAGGTTTCATCTAAAAGCATTCTCAATTTCATCTCAACCACTGCTTGCCTTACTCAATCCATTTATGATTCAGTGTCAGAATAAACTTAAGGTAACTACCATAATCCATTCAAGGAAAAGAAAGAATTTAATATTCTTCTGAATCACATGCAACTAATGTTTCTGGTTCATCATTTCACTGAATTGAACTGAACTTATAATTGGTTCCTGATGATAGCCTTATTACTAATTTATCACAGACTCACTGGTCTTCTCCTCTTGTAGGTTCTGAGATCATTGTCTTTGATAATCATGCATCATTCTAATTCCTTTCTCATTAATCTGAAAGTCTCCAAGGATTCTTATCTATCCTTACATAAGATCTTGAGTAATTCCTCAAATCCATCTTACTTGCTGGCACTTCATCCGGTAGTCCGGCTATGACTCCAATATGCTTCTTTAATTCTCTTAATAATATCTCAATTCTTTAAGCTTACTTCTCTGAGCACTATACCTTAACTCTTACAGTCTCTCTGGCTGTAGCCCTCATTTCCTGAAGTGTAAACTCCTTATACTTATCACTATTTCCTTCTTCTGCTGGGACCTCAACCGGGCCCTCAGTAGGGTGCTCTATCGAATCCATCATCCGATCTTCAACATCAAAACAAGCATCATTATGTTACTGCTCGTAATCCCCAAGGTCTGTCGCCTTACTAGTCGATACAAGAACGAGCTAAGTTACTATCATGATACTTTAGGGTTCCCATAAGGGTTTTATATGTCAATACTACATTATGTAGTCTGACTATGAACTTGGCAAGAGTTCTTATTATCTTAATGAATTTATTGTTTTAACGTCACGTCATCTCTGGGATTTATAACTCTCTCTCTGATACCATTTCTGTAACACCCCCAGATCCAGGGTCAGGGATCTGGTTGTTACGGTCTCAATATCCAACCACAAAACCAACATAATTTAAATTACAACCTTGTGACCCAAAACAACAACATAAAACACACCCGTTATAGTCCCAGAGATGAAATCAGAGTAACCAACAATATTATTAATCACAAGTTTGAGTTCTTACAACCCAAAGAATTACAATTGTACAATTACATACTCTTTGCCATCCATTAATAGATACCATAATATAAATACATTTGAGGCTCAATTGCTAACAACTAGCCTACCAGTAGTTGCATCCTCAACATAGGTAGCCAAGACCTTAGCGGTAAACCTCTGACGGTTGACACCTGCTTACGCTGTGTGCGCCTTGCGCGGCCATCTGATCTAGCTGTTGTTGTGATATAAATAAATAAAGCAAGGGTGAGCAATAGCCCACCAGAAATATAATTGAACAGTGATAATATATAACAGTCCAAAATATCTTTGAAACCATATGCCATGTATTAACGATGTAGTACCAATATAAGGTATGAGATGAAGTTACAAGGTAACTCAAAAATATATTTGTTTTGAATAAATATCTGCTATGCAAAAGATAAGCAAGATATTCTCAATTATCATAAAAGAGGAACTTGCAGGGAAAATATTGCAATTCCGGTTTCAACACTTTTTCACCTTGCCAACACCAATAGTGTTGCAGAAATTTCTCACTTTTAGAAGATGAACTAATACGGGAGCATTGCCGCGCCAGATGCCCTGACGTTTACGATGATCAGTCGTATGTCATGCATCTCATCAGTCGTTCTCTACATGTAGAAGGTAGCTCCGACGGATTTTCTTGTCTACCGCCCTCTGGAACTCCTCAGCCAATGGTTGGGCTATTGCTGGACCGGCGCCACTCGGCCACTTACGCGTCTCCTAGTTCGAATATCATCCATGACTCTGAAACGTAAAGTTCGTTCCCCTTTTTCCCCAAGTGTAACACTTGTTGATAGGACTCCACAAAGTAGTCGTATCTAATTGGAAAGGAAAATTCACCAATATTTCCCAAGCTGATGCTTGTTAATGGATATAAACTTGTTACATCAATCATACCCCTCGAGCGTTGAGGAGGTAACCAAAAGACTCATATCGATGCTTGAAAGAATCAAGATGTGAGTGACAAGATAGTTTTAGCAAGTATAGGACCGGGCAGTCCAATTAAATAACATCTCCAAGTGAGGCCCCCTTATATAATTTTTGGAAGTTGAGCGAGTATTTAAATCTTCTTATAAGATAGATTTAAACGAAAATAAAGTTTTGGGAACCTCCCCTTGATAAAATAGTCATAAAAGACTTTGAAATATTTTACATAATATCTGAAGGTGAAGGATAACCTTTGAATAATATAAATCATTACAAAAAGAATTCAAAAGAATTTTATTAAATATTCCAAGAATATTTATTAAGTCAATGATAATTACGGAATATTATTAAATCATAATATTGCTCGTAAGTAATCCTCGAATGAATATATAGAATTATTTATTAAATAAATCTCTTCTTAAATGAATATTTAAAATAATATTCCTTGAATAAATAAACTTAAATAAATATTTAAAATAATATTTACTGAATAAACCAAACCTTAAATGAATATTTGAAAATAATATTCATTTAATCAATAACATTCCAAATGAATATCCAAATAATATTCATTTAGTAATCAAAACTTTAATGGAATATTCGAAGTAATATTCCTTGAGTAAATAGAACTTCCAATGAATATTTTAAAATAATATTCATTAAGTAAATCAAACCTTAAATGAATATTCGAAAGTAATATTCATTAAATAAATAAAGATCAAATGAATATTCAAGATGATATTCGATAAGTAGATAAACTCAAATAAATATTTCAAATAATGATTATTAAGTAAATAAAACCTTAAATGAATATTCGAAAGTAATATTCATTTAATAAACAATATACTAAATGAATCTTGAAATAATATTCATGAAATAATCAAACTCTAAATGAATATTCGAAATAATATTCGTTTAATATTTCTCGACTGAGATAATGCTCAAATAACATTTCTCGAAAGATTTCCAAGTAAATAATACTTTATGGAAATATAATTAATGTTTAATAATAACATTCCTCAAAAGGAATACTAATCTGTCGTTGGAATCCCTCCGGGTTTCCAAGACTACATCTATATCTCAAAATACCGACTCCCGGTCTACATTTAAAGAATGAATATCACATGCCCTTCACTAAGGGTCTTAACCAAAAATCCGGCTTATACTGATATATCGTATCTAGTCTATAAGCCAATATCAATTCAGGGAACAAGTATTGCAATATAACTTGAAAGTAGACATGCATGCTATGGCATATGTATACAACAATCATCATATATATATTATCACAACAACAGTTCCAAGTATTGGAAACTTGCCTGAGAATCGAGTGCGGGTAGGGGTAATATGTCCCGGGTCAGCTCGACAATCTATAAACAATCAGAATATTTAAGATTAACCACTTAACGCTTATTAAAAGGCTAAGTATAAACTCCACTTAAATCAAAACATGTTTTCGAGTTATCTCGTTACGTCTCTTTTAGTGTAACTCTTTTTATCACCGATACGATCCGACATTCGTCCGTTATCAAGACATGTCATCATGCTTATACTTGGTATATACTTAAGTCGTATAAGTTCTAAGGTCGGTCGTTTACGAATCAAGATTATACCTCGAGTGCTATCGCCCGTTTTCTAAGTTATAACCAAAGTCATACCATTAAGGGGTTCGTTCGCGTTTAACCTCGATTCAAACATTTTTATAAAATCGGAAAATGATCCATTCGACATGTGGTTTTCTCCCACACCTTCCTTTTTACCTCTAATATTTAATTAATAAGATTCGCCACTGATTTCGTGGTATTAAAGGGATCCAATTTCAGTTACGAACTTTCGTTTACGGTTTCGAACCACTTTTACGAATTTAATCATAACTCCTAAACCGTAAGTCCATTTCATACGAACTTTATATCAAAACGAAGCTTATAACATAATCTAGCTTATCATGGCAGAAATGAAAGCTTAACAGTGAGTTAAAGCTACTGTGATGCACGGTTACTTAAGGTTAAACGAAAATCGGGCATTACGACGGCTATAACTCGGACATTTCAAAACTCGAATCAATCCAACCAAGCCACCCCGGGCATCTAAACAACTTATCATCATATAACTCATCTCATAAGTCCAATAGCTACTGATTTTTCCACCACTATCAACATGCTTCATAAATCACATAACTAACTACATAATCATGCTTATAATCATCATCAATATCATACTAATCTAAACCCAATCAAGACAATCATAAATCTCAAATTACAAGCTAGGGTTTTGGTGATATATACCTTCCATGATGTGTGTGAGACCTTGATAAGCTTTGTATAGTCCTTGTATACCCTTAACCAAGCTTAGATCATCCAAAAAAATCAAGATCCAAGTATTTGTTCTTGAAAATCACTATTCACCCTCATCTTTAATGATTTTTTTGAAAATGGAAAACTTGGAGTTTGAAGCTAGGATTTCTAGGAGACCATTTTTATGAAATGTAAGACCTATGATAAAAATTTGAAGATCAAACAATGGTGGGAGGTTGGATTTTGATCTTGGATTTAGGCTAAAAAGCCGAATGGAAGAGAATGGTGGAGGGAAGGTGTTTTGCTTGGCTTGCTCTTGGAAAATAATACATAAAGTGATGTATCTTGATAATATCTAACATAAAGTAGCTTTAATAAAGTTGGTATGTCATGCATGATGCATTAGGATGGACAAATGTCTTGTTTTTGTGGTGAGATGATGAAAGTGATGCTAAGTGCTTGGTTGATCCCTTATTGCTCTAGTTTCTTTGTAACTAGATTGGTTATATGATCTTATCCACTAGCACATGCATACACCTTGGTTCTCTGCTTGTTTCTTTGTCCGGTTATTGCTTATTTCGTTGAGCGTTCGAGGGAATAACTCATTCGTTTCTAGTTAGGGTTTTACCGAAAACCTTCTTAATATTTATAATACTATTCCTCATCTTACTTAATACTTCTCGAACTTAAATACTTTAATTCCCTTTTTATAAATCCCTAAGTCTTGCAGTGTCCAGGGAAATTCTCGGAGAAAATAAAAGTGCTCTTTTTCTGAATCCGACAGCTTTTACATACACTTATTTTCCTCCTGGATCACTAATACGAACTCAGAAATCCGTTCCGAATACCGGCTATAGCATTATTATAATAATATTCTAAATTCCACCAAAATCACTATTCATCACTTATTTTTATTTAATTCCTATAATTAGGAAAATGAACCTGGTTCACCCTCGAGTGTTCCTTAACCTTTTTACGGAACCGCTGGGCTTATAATAGATATTGATTTGGATGACATGAGGGTATCTATTTCTCTCTAGGGAATCTTATCTTAACTTTCTAGGAGATAGATTATTCTAATCTAAGTTATCACCCAATAGCATCCTTCAGGCCATATAACCTTGGAATATATATCCTTCCATTATTCATTCTTTAAAGCCAGTATTACAATGTAGTTGTAACCACTGTTCACTCTTACATCAATACATAATAAAAGTTTTAATTCTACCCAAAAATCTGGGTTCTTACAACTGTTCACTCTTACATCAATATATAATAAAAGTTTTAATTCTACCCAAAAATCTGGGTTCTTACATTATTTATTGGACTGCCCGGTCCTATACTTGCTAAACTATCTTGTCACTCGCATCTCGATTCTTTCAAACATCGATATGAGTCTGTTTGGTTACCTCCTCAACGCTCGAGGGGTAAGATTGATGGAACAAGTTTATATCCATTAACAAGCATCAGCTTGGGAAATATTGGTGAAATTTTCCTTTCCGATTAGATACGACTACTTTGTGGAGTCCTATCAACAAGTACTATACTTGGGGAAAGGGGGACGAACTTTATGTTTCAGAGTTATGGATGTTATTCGAACTAGGAGACGCGTAAGTGGCCGAGTGGCGCCGGTCCAACAATTAATGGCCCAACCGTTGGCCGGGGGGTTCCAGAGGGCGGGCGATCCGTCGGTGCTTCCTTCTACATGTAGAGAACAAATGATGGGGAGCATGACATGCGACTGATCATCGTAAATGTTGTGGCTCCTGGCGCGGCAAGCTCCCGTATTAGTTCATCTTCCAAATTGGGAAATTTTCTGAAACATTATCATTGTTGGCAGGTTTAAAAGTGTTCGAACTGGAATCGCAATATTCTTCTTACAAGTTCCTCTATTATGAAAATTTGATAATATCTTGCTTACCTTTGACATAGCAGATATTTCTTCGGAACAAATATATTTTAAGTTACCTTGTAACTTCATCTCATACCTTATATTGGTAATACGTTCGTTAATGCATGGCATATGGTTTCAAAGATATTTTGGACTGTTATACATTATCACTGTTCAGTTATATTTTGGTGGGTTATTGCTCACCCTTGCTTTATTTATTTATATCACAACAACAGCTATATCAGATGGCCGCGCAAGGCGTACCCAACATAGGCAGGTGTCAGCCTTCAGAGGAGTAACCGAGGAGGTCATAGCTACCATTGCTGAGGATGCAGCTTCTGGTAGGCTAGTTGTTAGCTTTTGATCCTCTAATGTATTTATTATATGGCATATATCAATGGATGGCAAAGAATATGTAATGGTAAAATTGTAATTCTTTGGGTTGTAAGAACTCAAACTTGTGTTTAATAATATTGATGGTTACTCTGATTTCATCTCTGGAACTATAACGGGTGTGTTTTATGTTGTTGTTTTGGGTCACAAGGTTGTAATTTAGATTATGTTGGTTTTGTGGTTGGATATTGAGACCGTAACGACCAGATCCCTGACCCCGAATCTGGGGGTGTTACATTATTGGTCACTTTTACAAGATGAGATCAAGAGCAAGCCAAGCAAAAAACTTCATCCTCTCCATTTCTCTTCCAAACCATTCGGTTGGAATTTTTCCAAAACCAAACCCCACTTCCAACCATCAAACAATTACAAGATAAATCATGGGAGTCTTATAAATCATAAGAAAGATCTCCTAGAAATCTTAGCCTCAAAATCCATTCCTAGCCTAGCTAATAAAATCATCAAAGATGATGATGAATAGTAACCTCAAGAACAAAATTCATGGATCTTGATTTTGGTTGATGATCCAAGCTTCATGGAGGCTATACAAGGACTATACAAGGCTTAGTAAGGCTATATCACTCTCTAAGGAAGGTATAACCTCTTGAAACCCTAACTCTTGTTTGAGATTTAAGCATGTTTATGATGGATATAGCTTAGTTATGGTTATGTTAAGGTTAAAGCATGATTATAAGCATGATTAAGATTGGGTTTTGATAAATGTTAAAAATAGCTTAGATGAACAGAAAGGCATTGCTTGGCCTCAGTTCATGGTTATAAATCATGTATATGTTGTTTGGAGTAGATGTCATGATTATTGGGAGGTTTGGAATTTGGTAAATATTCGATTTATAGTCGTCGTAATGCCAAAATTTCGTTAACCTTAAGAAAACGAATTTGACAGAACCTATAACTCACTGTTTAGCTTCGATTTTTGCCATGATAAGCTAGATTATGTTATAAGCTTCGTTTTGATATAAAGTTCGTATGAAATGGACTTACGGTTTAGGAGTTATGATTAAATTCGTAAAAGTGGTTCGAAAACCATAATCAAAAGTTTGTAACTGAAATTGGAATCCCTTAACATGACTAAGTCAGTGACGAATCATATTAATTAAATATTAGAGGTCATAAGGAAGGCGTGAGAGAAAACCACAAGTAAAATGGATCGTTTTCCGATTTTATAAAAATGTTCGAATCGAGGTTAAGTGCGAAGAAACCACTTTTCGGAGGTAACACTATTCACTAGAAGCTCCTGCCCTGTTTTGGCAAAAATCCGAAAAATTAATCTTCTGATCTAAGTCCAATTTTGAGTTAGCTACCTTCTAGACATTCTCTAGATCATGTACGCGAAAACGGTGCGTCATTTGAGTTAACGGTTACCGAGTTATGAACGTTTTAGTGAAAGAGGTGTGAATAGTAAAGATCCGTAGTCGACCGAACTTCAAAAATACATTTCACCTATCTAGACCCGTGGCTTCGAATTGGAAATTTCATGATAAATATTACAAATACGAAAGATGATTTTATAAGTGGTTTCGTAATTAAATACGGTTCCAGTAATTTATTAAAAGTGTTAGAGTGTGAGTCCCGGAATAGTAATTCTCAGGAAAGTCACCTCTAGGGATACTACTTTGGCCACCCTTTTTGGCTAAGTTAAAAAGGGAATTTCGAGTCGACTAAAACACGAAACTTGTTAAGAATTATCAAGACCACATACTGGTGCAAAGAACGAGGTTATAATTGATTAAGTAAGATATACGAAAGATCCGACATTAAGGATGGGTCGAGGTGTGTTTTGGACTAAACTTACATGACTTAAGTTAAGTTATACTTAACCTTCGAAATGTTAAGTGATTGACCTTGGTTATTGTGACTATTTATAGATCACTGGATTGACACGAGGCACACTACCCCTACAAGATTACCAGGCAAGTTTCCTGTAACACCCCCAGATCCAGGGTCAGGGATCTGGTCGTTACGGTCTCAATATCCATCCATAAAACCAACATAATTTAAATTACAACCTTGTGACTCAAAACAACAGCATAAAACACACCCGTTATAGTCTTAAAGATGAAATCAGAGTAACCATCAATATTATTAATCATAAGTTTAAGTTCTTACAACCCAAAGAATTACAATTTTACCATTACATACTCTTTGCCATCCATTGGTATGAGCCATATTATAAATACATTTGATGTACAAGTGCTAACAACTAGCCTACCAGAAGCTGCATCCTCAGCAATGGTAGCTATGACCTCAGCGGTTAATCCTGCTTACGCTGAGTGCGCCTTGCGCGGCCATCTGATCTAGCTGTTGTTGTGATATAGATAAATAAAGCAAGGGTGAGCAATAGCCCACCAACAATATATAATTGTGTAGTAATATATATGACAGTTCAAAGATATGTTTTGAAATCATATGCCATGCATTAGCAAAAATAGTGCCAGTTTAATATAAAGGATGAAGTTACAAGGTAACTCAACAGGTTCATATTTCGTGGAAGCATATGCTATGCCAAAATAAGCAAGATAGCATCATTTTCATAAAAATAGGAACTTGCAAGAAAGATATTGCAATTCCAGTTTGAAATACTTTTCAACTCTGCCAACTATGATGATGTTGTAGAAAGTTTCCAACGTTGAGTGATGAACTAATACTGGAGTTTGATGCGCCAGGAGACATAGCATTTACACGATGATCAGTCGCATGTTATGCTCCCCACCTCTTGTTTACTACATGTAGAAGGAAGCACCGATGGATTTACTTGTCTACCGCCCTCTAAAACCCCCTCGGCCAACGGTTGGGCCATTTGCTGGACCGGCGCCACTGGGTCACTTACGCATCTCCTAGTTCATTTCACATCCATAACTTTGAAACGTAAAGTTCGTCTCCCTTTCCCCAAGTATAATACTTGTTGATGAGACTCCATAAAGTAGTCGTATCTAATTGGAAAGGAAACTTCACCAATATTTCCCAAGCTGCTGCTTGTTAATGGATACCAACTTGTTCCAACATTCCTACCCCTCGAATAATGAGTGGGTATACATAATTCCATGAATAATAGCAACCAAGTTGCGAGTGAAACAAATAAATTATGATCGGGCAGTCACGAGATAAATAACATTTCTCAAGTAAGGTTCCCTTATTATTTGTGAGACAGGATTGAACGAAGAATAGAGTTTGAGAACCTTCCTTGATAATATAACAATAATAATAAGACTATAAAATAATTTATATAATGTTCGAAGGTCTATCATACTATGTGAATGAAATAAATCAGTTTTGAAACGAGTTATAAATATTCCAAGAATATTTATTAAGTCACAGATATTGGAAAAAGGTTTCTCGGAATAATCTTTGAATAAATATTTAGAATAATATTCATTGAACGAATAATGAATATTCAAACTGATCATAATATTTATTGATGAAATAATCGTCAAATGGATATTTGAGATAATATTCATTGAATCAATAATGAATATTTAACTTAAGGATGATACTTATTGATGAAATAATTATCGACTGAATATTCGAGACAATATTCATTGAATAAACAATGAGTATTCAATTAATAGTGTTTATAGAAGAAATGATTATCGAATGAATATTTGAAATAAGGTTCAATAATTGAATCGACTTTAAATGAACGTCGAAGATAAGGTTCATCGTCCCAAGGGAATATTTAAAATAATATTTATCGAGTAACTGGAGTTCGAATCAATGCTCAACTAATATTTATGAAATAAGAGATTAAATGAATATTCGAAATAATATTCATTTAAATAAATAAGGCTTGAATGAATATTAGCATAATGTTCATTAAATAAATAAACTCGAATGAATATTCAAAATAATATCTATTGAGTAATTAAGAATGAATATTCTTTAAGTAAATAACTAAAATGAGGGTTCGAAATAATATTCGAATATTAAATCGACCTTAGATGAATATTAAAGATAGTATTCATCGAATAAATAAATATCGGCTGAATATTCCGAATAATATTTATCACATAATCACCAAGGAATATTCCGAATAATATTTACCAGATAATAAATGGAAAATATTTATTTAAATATTTTCCTCTGAAAATAATATCAATATATCAAGAAATAACGACTCCTGGTCTATAATCAAAGAATGAGATTCAACTGCCCTTCGCTTAAGGGTCTTAGTAATTTCCGGCTTATAACTGATATAATAACTATCTAGCTTATAAGCCAACATTAATTCAGGGAACAAGTATATCAATATGACTTTGAAAGTAGGCATGCATGCTATGGCATATGTATTGTAACAGAAAACATATATATATTCACAACAACAGCCTTAAAGAAGGATTTGAACTTGCCTGGGAATCGAGTGCGAGTAGGGGTAGTGGTAGCGTGTCCCGGGTCAGCCTGGTGATCTATAAATAGCCAAGGTATTCGGAATTAATCACTTAACACTTTATAAGGTTAAATATAAACTTCACTTAAGTCGTAACACGTTTTCGAATTATCTCGCTATACACCTCTTAGTGTAACTCTTTTTATCACCGATGCAGTTCGACATATGTTCGCTATTATGCCACGTCATCATACCCACACTTGATACATACTTAAGTCATATAAGTTTTAAGATCGATCATTTACGAATCAAGGTTGTGCTACGAGTTTTATCGCCCGTTTTCTAAGTCGTTTACCAAAGTCATAACTAAGTATGCTTTTAGGGGTTCGTTCGCGTTTAACCTTGATTCGAACATTTTTATAAAATCGGAAAACGATCTATTCGACATGTGATTTTCTCCCACACCTTCATTTTTACCTATATTATTTAATTATCAAGATTCGCCACTGATTTCGTAGTGTTAAGGGAATCCAATTTCAGTTACAAACTTTCGTGTACGGTTTCGAACCACTTTTACGAATTTAATCATAACTCCTAAATCGTACGTCCATTTCATACGAACTTTATATCAAAACGAAGCTTATAACATAATCTATCTTAACATGGCAGATAACTAAGCTATGCAGTGAGTTAAGCCTACTGTGATTCACGGTTTTCAAGGTTTAACGAAAATCGGGCATTACGACGGCTATAAATCGAACGTTCTAAAATTCACAACATCAATCACAAGCCACACCGGGCATCCATACAACTTATACATATATTATTCATCCCCCAACTGTCCAGAATCATCTACTTGACCATCATAACATAATCATACTTAGATCCACTAACAAACTCCATAATCATGCTTGTAATCATACTAATATCATGACTATGCTAAAAATCATCAAGAACATGCAAGATCTTAAAATAAGGCCTAGGGTTTCAAGAGGTGATTACCTTCCTTGGTGTATAAAACAACTTGATAAGGCTTGTATAGTCCTCGTGTGGCCTTATAATAGCTTAGATCATCCAAAAGAAACCAAGAAAGCAAAGTTAGATCTTGAAGGTTACTATACATCCGTTCAAAGAACTGCAAAAATGGGGGCCTTACCATGTTTTTCTGAATGAGATTTCTAAAGGAGAGTTGTAGAGAATCTTAACAGCTTTCCAAAAAGCTAAAGAACACAAAATTTCATTGGATAAGGAAGGAGATATGGCTGTTTTAAAATCGCTACAGAAACTGTCCAGAATCTGGACAGGTTGGTTACTTCAAATTGGGGAGGAGATTTGCCTAGGCTAGACTACTTGGATTGCCATGAAACTTTGAGCGAATATTGCCCATGGAGTGGAGAGGCTTGGGTTAAAGTTTGGTGATTTTATCATGGTTATAAATGGAGATGTGAATTTTTCTTTCCATGATGCTCCTGCTGAGCAGTTTGTAGAAAGATGGAGAGATGGAATTGTTTTGCTTCTCTTGATCCAATCTTGCATTATTGTGGTGTGTTTAGATAATATCTAGCCTAAAGCCACTTTATTAAAGTGATTTGGTCATGCATGAGGTAATCAAGTGGACATGTGTTAGTGTTTAATGGTTGGATGATGAAATGAAGCTAAGTACTTGGTTTGTTTTTCTAATCTTGCTAGTTACTCTTGTAACTACTTAATTACTTGGTCTTATCCTCTTGCACATGCATGCACCTTGATCCTCTGCTTGCTCTTTTGTCCGGTTATTGCTTAATTCGTTGATCGCTCGAGGGAATAACTCATTCGTTTCTAGTTAGGGTTTTACCGAAAACCTTCTTAATATTTATAATAGCATTCTCCATCTTTCTTAATACTTCTCGAATTTAATTTCCTTAAATCCCTTTAATAATTCCTTAAGTCTTGCAGTGTCCAGGGAATTCTCGGAGAAAATAAAAGTGCTATTTTTCTGAATCCGACAGCTTTTACATACACTTAATTTCCTCTTGGATCATGAATACGAACTCAGAAATCCGTTCTGAATACTTCTATATAGCGTCGTCCAATAATATTCCCATCTCCACCAAAATCAATATTCACACTTTATTATTTCTTTTATTCCTTATATTTATTAAAAATGCCCTGGTCCTCTTTCGGGCGTTCCTTAACCCTTTTACGGAATCACTGTACTAATAACAGATATTGATTTGGATGACACGAGAATAATCTTTCTTGGAATAATATATCTTATATCCCTAGGAGATAGATCATTCTTATCTATGCTGTCAACCAGAAGCATTCGTCATGACATAAAAATATTTGAATCTGAATCCATCTCATTCATTCACTAGACATTCGTTACATCGCAGTCATAACCACTATTCATTCCTATATTATTACATAATAAAAGTTTTAATTCTACCGAAAATTTGGGTTCTTACAGTCTCCCCTCCTTAAAAGGATTCCGTCCCGGAATCAGGTAGAAGACAATTGAGTACTTGTTGGTTATTTCAATATCCAGTTCTCCAGTCAATCCTCAATCAATCCAAATCCTTTTTCAGCACATCTTACTAGTGCTACAATACATCCTTTACCCTTTTTTCATTAATCCCTGCCACTTTTCGTATAGCACACTATCCGGGTTATGCTCTTACTCGGTCATATACTATTTTCCTTATTGGTATTGGTAGTAACTTTGGTATCACTATCGTGCTACGAATTTCGGAGATAACCTCACTCGTAATTATGCATTTCCTGATTGCTTTAATCTTCGCAATCTCGATCAATATATAGAATTAGAGGAATTTATTGAGAGATCACTATGATCAGCGAACATTTGTTATATTGCATAGTTAGTACAGAAGGTGGCCAGCCTTTAGTACTTGACAAGCAATTAAACAAGTTATGGTATTCTACTTAGACTTCTATCACACAGACAAACAGTCACGTAGTAGTACCTCCCCTCCTTAAAGAGTTGTTCTTCTCAATTCATAAAGAAGATGAATAAGAGAGAAGAAAAGAAGAAGAATTTTACAGAATTATAGAAAATTCTCAGGATTGCAAAATATCATACTTAGAATTTACCTCTGAACAATAGAGGTTCAACAGAGAAGAGAAATAATCACAATCGTATCCAATACTACTTTATCATACTCTCACGTGTCAACATATCCTCGCTGCTCTGTCC
This sequence comes from Kitagawia praeruptora, assembly GCA_037693485.1. Classification (NCBI taxonomy): domain Eukaryota; kingdom Viridiplantae; phylum Streptophyta; class Magnoliopsida; order Apiales; family Apiaceae; genus Kitagawia; species Kitagawia praeruptora. The sequence continues at coordinate 533,997 of CM075353.1, forward strand.
ATCATCCTATGAACCTATTCTCTTGTTCAATCTTAGCAACACTTACTTTTTGGAAATCCTTTAACCTTCCAGGTTAAACCTTAGATTTTTCGCTTGACGTCGTTGTTACTGACGTTCCATGACACGCTACTAGCTCGTTCATATTCGTAATACTTAACACTATCAGGTTGTCATTCCGAGAGTTCGTTAGAGAACCCATTCATCAATCCATTCATAACATTCCTTGATTCACGTTCCACAATTACTTTCCAATCTTTTCTATATCAATCACATCTGTCTTATTGTCTGATCCTTATTCACTTTTGTTATTTACCTCCATTGTTATCTCATTAACAAGACGTCCTTTGTACTTGGCACCTTCTTATTGGTATCCCATCATATTTACTAAATAATCATTCTTGGGGTTAAACTTTCCTTTGTTTAACCCTCCTAAATTCTCACTTTCTCGATCCATGAGTCTCCTTATTGCTCAATCAAACTATTCCAAATTTCCTTAAATTTTCTCTCAACTTAAAGGAAGTCAATCCGTGTGTCATCCATACTTTAAATTTTCAATTTTCCGTTGTGACCAACAACCTTTGCCAGGTCAATTTCATACCTTTCTAGCTTTATTGCTGGGGTTTCTCAGAAGTCCGCATATCTAACTCCCTTATTGATCCTCAACTCTTTATTCATTTCTATTAGTCACTTGGTTTTCATTTCTACTATAATCATTTTATGCACCATCATGACATTATCATTTATCGCATCATTCCAAATTTAAACCATCCGAAATAACCCTGGACGATTTCTCTACTTAGAGTCCATTCGACATTTCCACCGTCGTTATCACCTAATTTCTCAGAAGGGTCATCATTGCTTATCGTTTACGTAGTGCTTTAATAGCTAAACATACGGTTTTCATGATTGTTAATTCAAGATCCTCTAGGAAAACAAAATAATCACTATTCCCTATCCATAAGGAACGCTTGCTAAACTTGACGTAGATATTACATGAAGTAGATAAAATTTTCAAGAAAGCTTCCAGCATCGTAGCTGGAACAAGCTGGTGAGATTATTAATCATATGTCTCCAGTATAAGACTAGAAGCTTAGCGGTTTGCTTAATCACTTGCCAATCTCATAATTCTCTTTCTTGTTTGCACAGAATTACACCAACATAAACTTGCTTGTCATTCATCATCATGCCAATTAGCTTATCAATATCAGTATCCATCTACCTTCTGTATTCAATTATCTCTTATTACCTCATCTCTTCTCTCTCTTCCTAAAATAAAGGAGAGTCGCTTGGGGAATTTGGTCTGGCCTGTCGCAGAACCTTCTAATGTTGGTAATGTGCTGCAAACAAAATCAGGAATCGAATTTTTACTTCAACTATCCTTATAGTTACCCCTTGTACAATCATCAGGGGAACGTAAATTCTTCCATCACATTCTGACCTTCAAGGCCCTTCTCATTTTCACGCTATTTCTTTAGTATGAGCATGTATCCTTACTCTCTTGTACTGAAAGTGTCGACCACCTCATTGGCCTTTCCTGAATACAATAATTTCTTGAGATCAATGTCTCCCGGATCTATTCCAACTTAGGATGGAAGCATCCTCCCTTGAACTCTGCTAAATGAGAGTAAACATATTCCAGTCTTTTCCGAAAGTCATTGCTTCCACCTTTCTGGTGTGAACATTACTACAGGTACTCCCAATCATACCTATGTTATTTCCTTACTTAACTCCCTTCTTGTTTTAGGATAATCTTAACCTTATTGGTTCAATCCATACTTCCTTATGGTTTTACACGTGCTTCATCTGGCCTCATTGTTACTATGTCATACATTCCTTACCAAACTTCCCTTTTGAAATTTAGAATATTACCACTTCCCTTATAAGGTTTCTTATGCCATCCTCATCATTCTTCCTGTATCTTCTGGTTAAAGGGTATATCAAACATTATTAATCAATCCTATAACAATTCTGTCTATGTACTTTTCGAGACTCCTTTCCACAAATCCTTACTGGTTATTGATACCTTGGTCGATTCAACTTATATCGTCTGATTTCACCATGTCTTTATTAGGGGTGATGCTATCCTTTATGCATCCCCCAGGGTTCATTTTAATCTATGGACATTCTATCCTCAATTTTGTTTTCAAGGAATACTTACATCCTGTACTTGGCAATTCAATCATATATCCTTAATAAGGGTCTCTTTTTAGTCATTCTCATCTTGATAATCTATAGGTAGCCTAATGCTAACCTCTTCTTTCAAACAAATACCAGTCTATATGACCTTCCAAAAGATAACCTATGTCTATCTGTCTTTCTTACAGAACTTGGTAATGGTAGCAAGGATGTTCTGGATGATATTGGTCGTGTTCAACGTGAATCTCTTAGTGCCTAATGCTCCTCTTGAGGACACTAAGTTTCAGATAACATTTTTGCATCATATTATGCCATCTTTGACAATCTTTGTAACTCTTTATTGGTCACTATCCTCAATCCTAATACGTCCATGGTATATATAAAATCCATCATCATGTTTCTCAATTCATTTTATATCAAAAGTCCTCGCGGTTGGCACTTGGTTAGAAGCACCCCGCTTGGTCCTTACCTTGCTGGTTCAGTCACTTGATAATCTTTAGTGACTTGGCCCCAACTGGCCATGCTAAAATATGTGAGTTTAGGGGTCGGCTAATAGCATTACTTTTCTAGCAATTGCTGGCATAGTGCCTTCTACTTTGATACCTTTTGATCTTTTCAAAACTTTACTCCATATAAGTCTTAATCGACTTCTCGGTACCATCTCTGGTCACCTTCCTTTATTTTTATATTCTTTCAACTATTCTAATCAATTTCACGTGCCACAAAAGCTTAACACTTCTGGCATAACAACCTTTTTATTTAAGTCAATCCCGGAATTTCTCAGTTCGGCTCGTTTTTTAATTATGTTTCTCTTTTTATCATCCTATCTCAACTTCATCAGTTTATCTCTAGAATCAATCGTAATAATCGGGGTCTGTCTACCAACCCGCATAGCAGCTACTTTACCCAATTCACGGGGTTCGCTCCAATTTCCACTCTTCGGTGACGTATTCAGATAATCAGAAAGACAAGGTTTGCCAAATTGTTGAAGTTCTTTCTAGAATCAGGGGAATTTCAGTCAATCTATCCACCTACTAATGATACTAAAAAGATCCATTTCGATACCCTAAGAATATTTCTAGGAACATCCAAGTGGGTTGAACCATAAATAGTTATATTAACGAAATGATTGACATTAACTTGGGAGTTTAATCATTGAAAAGAAACCAAATATATATACCTCCCCTAGAAGGGAAATCAAAATTCCTAAACTGAAACAGGCCACATTTTCCTGGTACATACTCGTCCTAATAGTCGATGCTTTTGAATGCCAGTCTACCTAACAACTAGTCTCAGAAGGAACACTACCGTCGAAATTAGTCATTACACAAAATTGGCACTATCAAGGCTATCCGAATCTGGTGAATCGTGCTGTCCGTATACATCCGCAATCACCCTACCGTGTTGCACAAGCACAGCACCTAAACCTACACGAGGTGCATCCTAATAAATTTCAAAAAATTTTCCTTCCTCCATTAGATAACGCCAATGCTGGGTCGTCACAAATTTTATCTTTAGCTCCATGAAGATTTTTCCCCATTTATCTTGTACATTCAGACTTCTAGCTTTACAATTAAGTCGGGTTATGGGACTACGCTCTTTGTAAAGTCCTGAGCAAATCTTGGGTGATACCTCGTGAATCTTATTAAATTTCTCACCTTTGCCGGTGTGGTTGGCCAATCTCCATTTGAAACTGTCTTTAACTTGGTGGGGTTGATCAATCACTACTTCCTATTGCTCATATGTCCTATTTTCTGGACTTTATTTTGCCAAACTCTTACTTCAAGAACTTGGTCTACACCTGTTCCTTCAAGTTTTATCTAAAAGCATTCTCAATTACATCTCAATCACTGCTCGCCTTACCTAATCCATTTAAGGAAAAGAAGGAATTTAATATTCCTTTGAATCACATGCATCTAATGTTTCTGGTTCATTATTCCACTGAATTGAACTAGGCTTATACTGGGTTCCTGACGATAGCCTTATTACTAGTTTATCACAGACTCACTGGTCTTCTCCTCTTGTAGGTTCTGAGATCATTGTCTCGCTTACTACTTCCTTATATTCTTTATCCAATCATGCCATCACCTTCCAATGTCTTTATTTTCTAAGTTGATCCATTCATAAAATGGAAATTTCCTTGAGCCAAACCACCTCATTAATCTCAGTCTGACTTTATAAATTATAACTTATGAAATCTGCCTTCTCATGGTGAATTACCATTAACAATATTCACATTAATCCATTTATCACATGATATGACACTTGCTGCCTCCATCTCAACTGCTCCTGGAGACTCTGCTCCTTGTCCTCTATTGTTGTCTTTGATATTCATGTACCACTCTAACTCTTTTCTCATTAATCTAAAGGCCTCTAAGGATTTTTATCTATCCCCATATAAGATCTCAAGTAATTCCATCAAATCCATCTTACTTGCTGGTACTTCATCTAGCAGTCCAGCTATGAATCAAATACGCATCTTTAGTTCTCTTAATAATATCTCAGTTCTTTACGCTCACTTTTCTAAGTACTGTACCTTAACTCTTACAGTCTCTCTGGCTGTAGCCCTCATTTCCTTAAGGGTAAACTCCTTATCCTTATCAGGATTCTCCTCCTTTGCTGGAACCTCTTCTTGGTCCTCATTAGGGTACTCTATCGAATCCATCATCCGATCTTCAGCATCAGAACAAGCATCATTATGTTACTGCTCGTAATCCCCAAGGTCTGTCACTTTAAAAGTCGATACAAGAACGAGCTAAGTTACTATCATGATACTTTAGGGTTCCCATAAGGGTTTTATATGTCTGTACTCCATTATGTAGTCTGACTATGAACTTGGCAAGAGTTCTTATTATCTTAATGAATTTATTTTTTTAACGTCGCGTCATCTCTGGGATTTATAACGCTCTCTCTGATACCATTTCTGTAACACCCCCAGATCCAGGGTCAGGGATCTGGTCGTTACGGTCTCAATATCCATCCATAAAACCAACATAATTTAAATTACAACCTTGTGACTCAAAACAACAGCATAAAACACACCCGTTATAGTCTTAGAGATGAAATCAGAGTAACCATCAATATTATTAATCATAAGTTTAAGTTCTTACAACCCAAAGAATTACAATTTTACCATTACATACTCTTTGCCATCCATTGGTATGAGCCATATTATAAATACATTTGATGTACAAGTGCTAACAACTAGCCTACCAGAAGCTGCATCCTCAGCAATGGTAGCTATGACCTCAGCGGTTAATCCTGCTTACGTTGAGTGCGCCTTGCGTGGCCATCTGATCTAGTTGTTGTTGTGATATAGATAAATAAAGCAAGGGTGAGCAATAGCCCACCAACAATATATAACAGTGCAGTAATATATATGACAGTTCAAAGATATGTTTTGAAATCATATGCCATGCATTAGCAAAAATAGTGCCAGTTTAATATAAAGGATGAAGTTACAAGGTAACTCAACAGGTACATATTTCGTGGAAGCATATGCTATGCCAAAATAAGCAAGATAGCATCATTTTCATAAAAATAGGAACTTGCAAGAAAGATATTGCAATTCCAGTTTGAAATACTTTTCAACTCTGCCAACTATGATGATGTTGTAGAAAATTTCCAACATTGAGTGATGAACTAATACTGGAGTTTGACGCGCCAGGAGACATAGCATTTACACGATGATCAGTCGCATGTTATGCTCCCCACCTCTTGTTTACTACATGTAGAAGGAAGCACCGACGGATTTACTTGTCTACCGCCCTCTAAAACCCCCTCGGCCAACGGTTGGGCCATTTGCTGGACCGGCGCCACTGGGTCACTTACGCATCTCCTAGTTCATTTCACATCCATAACTTTGAAACGTAAAGTTCGTCTCCCTTTCCCCAAGTATAATACTTGTTGATGAGACTCCATAAAGTAGTCGTATCTAATTGGAAAGGAAAATTCACCAATATTTCCCAAGCTGCTGCTTGTTAATGGATACCAACTTGTTCCAACATTCCTACCCCTCGAATAATGAGTGGGTATACATAATTCCATGAATAATAGCAACCAAGTTGCGAGTGAAACAAATAAATTATGATCGGGCAGTCACGAGATAAATAACATTTCTCAAGTAAGGTTCCCTTATTATTTGTGAGACATGATTGAATGAAGAATAGAGTTTGAGAACCTTCCTTGATAATATAACAATAATAATAAGACTATAAAATAATTTATATAATGTTCGAAGGTCTATCATACTATGTGAATGAAATAAATCAGTTTTGAAACGAGTTATAAATATTCCAAGAATATTTATTAAGTCACAGATATTGGAAAAAGGTTTCTCGGAATAATCTTTGAATAAATATTTAGAATAATATTCATTGAACGAATAATGAATATTCAAACTGATCATAATATTTATTGATGAAATAATCGTCAAATGGATATTTGAGATAATATTCATTGAATCAATAATGAATATTTAACTTAAGGATGATACTTATTGATGAAATAATTATCGACTGAATATTCGAGACAATATTCATTGAATAAACAATGAGTATTCAATTAATAGTGTTTATAGAAGAAATGATTATCGAATGAATATTTGAAATAAGGTTCAATAATTGAATCGACTTTAAATGAACGTCGAAGATAAGGTTCATCGTCCCAAGGGAATATTTAAAATAATATTTATCGAGTAACTGGAGTTCGAATCAATGCTCAACTAATATTTATGAAATAAGAGATTGAATGAATATTCGAAATAATATTCATTTAAATAAATAAGGCTTGAATGAATATTAACATAATGTTCATTAAATAAATAAACTCGAATGAATATTCAAAATAATATCTATTGAGTAATTAAGAATGAATATTCTTTAAGTATATAACTTAAATGAGGGTTCGAAATAATATTCGAATATTAAATCGACCTTAGATGAATATTAAAGATAGTATTCATCGAATAAATAAATATCGGCTGAATATTCCGAATAATATTTATCACATAATCTCCAAGGAATATTCCGAATAATATTTACCAGATAATAAATGGAAAATATTTATTTAAATATTTTCCCCTGAAAATAATATCAATATATCAAGAAATAACGACTCCTGGTCTATAATCAAAGAATGAGATTCAACTGCCCTTCGCTTAAGGGTCTTAGTAATTTCCGGCTTATAACTGATATAATAACTATCTAGCTTATAAGCCAACATTAATTCAGGGAACAAGTATATCAATATGACTTTGAAAGTAGGCATGCATGCTATGGCATATGTATTGTAACAGAAAACATATATATATTCACAACAACAGCCTTAAAGAAGGATTTGAACTTGCCTGGGAATCGAGTGTGTTAACTCGAATAACTTGTAGAAGGGGGGGTTGAATACAAGTTATATAATCGTGTCTGATTTTTGCTTGATTATAAGAACAAGAATAAACGAATGAATCAAACTCTTGTTTGTATTAATAAGATCAAATACAAACTCTACCAAAGGTGTACAATACCTTTAGCAGCTGCTGACAATACAAATATCTCTCTGTTTGTTTCGTACTCTCGAATACAAACCTTATACAGAGCTACGCACACGAACTCACAACTTCGTCGCTCTTTACAATGATATTGAGAGAGTATTTATAATGCTACCTATCAACTAATAACAGAAAGATATAATCTATACATGACAATGTTCTGCCTTCTAGTCGATAGTTTCCTTCAATAGAAAACTCTTTCCTTCATAATATCTTCTTGCTTGTTCTTCAAACAACGATCCTATTTTATAGCACTTGCCAGTTTCTGTAGCATCCATAATGACCTCATCAGTAACATGACTGATATCAGGATCTGTATACACTGCATCAGTATCTGATCAACCATCAGTATTGGACCGTCATCAGGATTTGCTCTCTGTTCCTGACATGTAGTCTCCGATACACTGTTCATTCCTGACTAAACTATACAGATAACTGTCTTACACATAAAACCTATATACAGTGCTAAATCCTTTATAAGATCAGGATTACAAGAAGTATAATGTGTAAATTCTATTCTTAACATCACAACTTATGAATTATTCCTAACAATCTCCCCCTATTTATGCTTTACAAACTGAAGCATAAATCTAAGGTGTGGATGTCAAAACATATAACAATACAACCAGAATAGAATTTATGAATGTAGAATTATGAAGTTAAGTACCTCCTTCTCAGATGTAGACATTTATCCAGTACTTAGAAGAAAGAATTTTAACTATTAATGCTGCTCTTCCTTTACCTCTTCCTAGCTGAGATTCACCACTGTCACTCCTGGTTCTTCTTTTTACTACCATTTGTCTGATCTTTATCTCCCCCAGCTTTATCTTTATCTCCTTCAGTCTGGTATTGTTGTTGTTGTCTTTGAATTGTCTTTATCTCCCCCTTTTTGACATCAGCAACATTAATTCCAAGAGATTCAGAAACAGAACAAATGAGATTCATAAGAACTGCTTGATTTTCCATAATTGTGACTTGGTTATCTTCAAGTGATTGAAGTCTTGTTTGAATAGCAATTTGAGAATTCTGAATATCTTTCAAAACATCAGAATGAACTTCAATATTGGAAGTGCTTCTAGTATCTTCAGTATCAGAATCAGAAAGAACTTTATCTTCAAGTCTTGTAGAAGAAGTTGCTTGAGTTGTATGATATTCAAGTAATAAAACCTGATTAGAAGTATCAACGTCTTCATCTTTCTGTTCTGGAACTGAAACATGATCATCATCTCCTTCACCAGTATTCTGTGTACTAACATCTTCAAATCCTGACTCCTCCTTAGAGTGATCAGAGACTGTTGATGTCTCAATTCTAGCTGATATTGGAAGTACATACAAAGGAACACTAGGATCATTAGGATCTTCATCTGGTACATATGTATCAAGAGATTGCTTTACCCTGGCACCTCTCCTGTTAATGATTTCTGCAAGCCTCTCCTTTTACTTCTGAGCTTTAACTTCTGGCTTTGCATTGTGATGTGCTAGGTCATTCTTCTGATACATTTTGATGAATGAATAAGTACCAGCATCCATACCTAAATTTTCAGACCAAGATTCAGGAAAAACCTGATCCCAGAAATCAAATGATGGTTTCCTAATTTTCTCTCCCTCACTATGGAGTTGATCATCCATACCCTCATTCTCACTTTGACTTACTAAAGTCAACACTCTTTCTACCTCACCTTTTGCCTGGTCAGGAGCCAGCCGCTCAAATTGTGGATCAATATCCATCTTTTCAAGTGTATCACTCAAATTTGGATAAGTGCTCTCATGACCTACAGAAAAATAGAGTTTAGAAGGAGTTTTTATACCTGAACTCACATGGAGAGAGGGTTCCTCATATGGCATGTGGCTTGAGGTTTTCTCCAAGGAGTGAGCTGCTATAGTCTCTGAACCCATACAATCATCTTCTTTCCTTTCAGAAACTACAGGCTCCAGTATACCACTTTCAGGTTCTTTACTAGACTCTGATGTCTTCAGTAATACTTCATTAGACACCATAGTTAGTATATCACCGTCTTTAAGTGTTGTTTGCTGAGACACACCCTCAAGGTGGATAGACTCTGACTGAACAAAATTTGTTTGATCTTCAGAAAAATCAACCAAAGTCATTCCTCCCATATCATAGGGTATCTCACTTGCATTCTCAGTCATCACAGAAGACCTTTCAACATCAGCTATCACAGCTCCTGAGTCATCCTTCCTCTGACTAGATGGTTCTTGTGTTGCAGTGACCGTGATCTGATCTTTCCTACTACTCACCACTGGTGCAATAGTATCTTCTGTTGACTGCTTCCCTCTATCTACTTCCTCCAGTTGTTCACCATGAGCTGAAGCATCTTCAATAATTACATCCTTGTCAAATAAATATGCATGAAGTGATTGAAGTGCAACATGCTTTGAGAGTCCAAATTTCTTGACTAATTGTCTTCTGACAGATACATAGAAATACATCTTCATTAAGTCAAGTCTTTGATGTAGAAGTCCATATTCATCTGGAAATAAAAGTTTTGGTACTCTTTCAACCAAAAAATCTAGAACAGGCCTTGACAACTTCACTTTGAGAGAAATTAGTCCCATAGCCAGTCTGTATGATAATGTAGTTTCCCATGAAGAATCAATATCCAGATCTCTCTTATCAAATACTGACATAGACGTAGCTTGATTTGTAGAAACCTGCATGATATTAGTTGGACTAGACTCTGTGTATAGGTGACAATTGAATCTTTCTCCTTGTTCTCCTGATATAGTGAGCAAAAGATTTATCCTGAGAAGACTCAAGAGGTGTAGACACAGAAGTGATCTTGGGATGAGATCTTTGTTCAATAGACACAGTCTTTTGAGAGACAGTATCCAGTAACTGTTTTCCCTTTTTAAGAACTACAGCCTTTTGTGAGGTTGCAGCCTGGCTGTGACTAGGTTTTTCATCTCTTTGTGCTAACAAAGAAAGTTGAATTGCAGCCTTCAATTCTGCTCTCTCTGCAAGAGTTAAATCATCATCATCTTCACTAGAATTACTACTACTACTTGACACAACAAATCTTCTCTTCCTTACAACTGATGTCTTTTGAGAAACACCAGAGGTTGGTTTCTTTGAAACAATAGGCTGTGGATCAAAATTTGGTTCTTGAATTGTTTCAGAGACTATGATGTTTTGGGCTACTTGGGTAGACACAGGTGGGTTCTCCTCCAATTGAGATTCCTGAGCCATTTCACCACAAAAGAAAGAAGAATTGTAGAGAGTAGGAAGATGAGTTTTAAGAATTACCTGAAAATGATGTGGATAATGAATTGCAGGTATTTCATCTAGATTCTTTTCATTGTCCTTCTTTGTAATATCAGAGAAAATTCTCTTTTGCTGTACATAAGAAGAAACACAATGTTCCCTACCAAATCTAGCTTCAACATCAGGAATGAAATGGTTAATAAACAATTGCATAAATCTATGATAATAAACCATTTTCCTGTTTTGATCTCTTAACCCAAGTTTAATACTCATCTGACTTAAGATAATATGACCAATGTTAATTACTCTGTCATAAAGCAAACTATAAGCAATATGAGATGTAACAGAAGTAATTTGTTGAAAAGAACTACATTTGCCAGTAAAACATTTAGCAATTTGATCAAAATAAAAAGACCATTCCTTTCTTAGAAAAGACCTATTCAACTGGCTCATGTTATCTAGAGGTCCACTATAACCTAATTCAGACAACATAGTTCTTATATTATCATCAGATGGTATATTCTCATAACTATCAGTAACAGGTAAGCAAAGTACTGAACTAACAACAGATTCAGTAATGTCAAATGAATCTTGTCCTAAATGTAGAACAATCTTACCTGATTGACTCTGAGTAGAATCAATTACCTCAGCATTCTCCCAAGCTTGTGAAACAGCTTCTTGATTAATCTGTGGAGATGCTGTCAATGCATAACTTAATGGTCCATACGCCAGAAAGTCCATGATTGGATGAAAATCAGATGACACTCCTTCCTTGTTGGTGATAGCTGCAACATGATTGTTTGTCATAAAATCAAAGTCACCAAACTTGAAGGCTACTGATTTAGGTAATCTTCTCTGAGCTGCCATTCTTGATCTGAAAAGAAACTTGAAAAATTCTTGAAATGGATTAGTGATTTTGAAAACTCAAGAGTGATTTTTGCTTTAGAGAATGTAAGATTAGAGAAAGCAATTACACGATTAGAGTTTCAAAACAAATATATTTCACAAATCTTTCAGACCACTATCCCACGTTGACACGTAGATTGACAGGTGTCAGTCCCTGAAAAATGCGGTTACCCACGATTTTTTGGAAAATAAAATCCAAAATTGATTTTCATGAAATAAATCAGGGTATAAATAAGTAATACTGATCAGCTTCCTTTTCCTGATGACCTCTCATCAAAATAATCACAAAATGCAATTTTCAAATCCTGATGATCACTCATGAAATCCTGATCAATATCATCAGAGACTTAATATGGAGTTTTCCACGTGGCATCTTTCTTTTATCTGAAAAAGAAAATAAACAATTAATCTGAACAGAAAATCAATTGGTTAGATATTTTCAATATTTCTTGAAACAAGAAATACAGTCTCATGCAATAATTAGCATTTGACTTCATTAAGACTTCCAAGTGACTGCTCAGCTTCTCACGTCTTCCTTTAAAAGAACCAAACGCCTTGTGCCATTCTCCATAACCTTTCAATTTCTTTTCTTCTCAACAATGCTTCTCAAACCAAAAATCCCTTCAAACCCATTTTTAAGATTTTTCTTGGTCGATGAACATCCTGTTCTTGATCATCTCTTTGAACAAACGACTCTTCTCATCGAACTAATCATGAATGGATTGGTTTTCGATAATATCCAGAGGTTTCTCCTAGAACATCCATCTGTTGGATACAATCTTCCCCTAACCTCCTCAAAACTTGAGGATGAAGAATTTGGCCGAGAGTCTGAGGTTGATCTTGATGGAGATGATATTCATTTAAGTTAGCTGCTCTCATTCAAGTCGCCCAGACAAGGAATCCAAGAGCAAACGAGGCTTTCATCCCCTGATGGATTTCTTGAGATGCTCCTTGTCCTGTACCTCAGAGTTCATATCAAAGACAAGTATAGAGTAGAAATTTATACAAAAAGATGTTGTATTTCATTTCCATGTAATGATTTTTATTAATGAAAATACAATTTCTTGTTATCTGCTTGTCTTTTGATTTTTGAATGATGTATAAATTATCAGTATGCAAATATCAAAACTTGCTAGCATAGACTTAACACATCACAGAATCAGATTACTACACAAAGTAAACGTCAGGATCTGAAGCAATTTTCATAATCCTGATACTGACACAATACTGATGACGTCAGCATCCTAATGACAAATCTAATCCTGATGATTATTAACAAGTCTATCATACTGAAATTTATCAAGGCAATGTGTTATAGCTCAAGCATTTAACAATCAAATATAGATCCTGATAGGAATATCAAGTCTATAAGCTAAGAACAACATACCTTGCTACTTTTGCAGATGTTAAAGATCTAAAAATTTAACATTCCTAACTCACTTACTAGTCTACTGAATGTAGTCTCATCAAGTGGTTTAGTTAGAATATCTGCAAGCTGTTTGTCAGTAGGAACAAAATGAAGTTCCACAGTACCATTCTCAATATGTTCTCTAATAAAATGATACCTGACATCAATGTGCTTAGTCCTTGAATGTTGAACTGGATTTTCTGCAATTTTAATAGCACTAGTATTATCACAAAACATAGGAATATTACTAAGTGTCATTCCATAATCCAGCAACTGATTTCTTATCCAAAGGAGCTGTGCACAACAACTGCCTGCTGCTATGTACTCAGCTTCTGCAGTTGAGGTTGAAACAGATTGTTGCTTCTTGCTTGCCCAAGAAATCAATCTATTTCCCAAAAATTGACATGTACCTGTAGTGCTTTTCCTGTCTATCTTACACCCTGCATAATCAGAGTCTGAATAGCCAATTAGAAAGAAATCAGATTCTCTAGGATACCACAAACCAAGATTTGGAGTTCCTTTGAGATATCTAAAAATTCTCTTCACAGCAATTAAATGAGATTCCTTAGGATTACTTTGGAATCTAGCACATAAACAGGTAGAAAACATTATATCTGGCCTACTTGCAGTTAGATATAACAATGAGCCTATCATGCCTCTATAACTAGTATTATCCACACTCTTCCCCTTAGGATCAGAGTCTAGTTTAGTGGCTGTTGCCATGGGTGTTTTTGCAACTGCACAGTCTTGAAAGTCAAACCTTCTTAAAAGATCTTTGATATACTTTGACTGATTAATGAAAATACCAGTCTCAGTCTGTTTGACCTGCAAGCCTAAGAAATAATTTAGTTCACCCATCATGCTCATCTGATACTTAGACTGCATAAGCTTGCTAAACTTAGCACACAACTTTTCATTAGTAGAACCAAAAATAATATCATCAACATAAACTTGAACTAAAAGCAATTCACCTTTTATCTTTCTAAAGAATAGAGTTTTGTCAATTGTACCTCTTGTGAAGCCATTTTCAAGAAGAAATTTAGACAAAGTCTCATACCATGCTCTTGGTGCCTGCTTTAGTCCATAGAGTGCCTTGTCAAGTTTGTAGACATGATTTGGAAACTTTTGATCAACAAATCCAGGTGGCTGTTCTACATACACTTCTTCATCAAGTTTGCCATTTAAAAAAGCACTCTTTACATCCATCTGGTATACCTTGAATTTTGAATGAGCTGCAAATGCAAGAAATATTCTGATTGCTTCCAATCTTGCTACAGGTGCAAAGGTCTCATCATAATCAATGCCTTCTTCCTGAGAATAACCTTTGGCCACCAGTCTTGCTTTGTTTCTTACAATCATACCAGATTCATCTAGCTTGTTTCTGAAAACCCATCTTGCACCAACAATAGATCTATCTTTAGGTCTTGGTACCAGTTTCCAAACTTTGTTTCTTTCAAACTCATTTAACTCCTCCTGCATTGCAATTACCCAATCAGGATCCTGTAAGGCTTCTTCAACCTTCTTAGGTTCATTCTTTGAGAGAAAGGAACTATACAAGCATTCATTTTGAATTGATCTTCTAGTTCGAACACCACTATTTGGATCACCAATTATCAAATCTTCAGTATGATCCTTTGTCCATTTTCTAACAGGTGGTAAATCAACTCTGCTAGTCTCTCCCCCTAAGTTAGTGGTATCTCTTGTAGAAGAATTCTCTCTACCTTCAAAAACTCTCCTTTGATCAATAGAATCAGTAGATTCCATATTGCTGCTAGTTACTGATCTTTCCTCAGTAGACTCTGAAAGGTCAGTTCCTGATGGAGTAGACTCTGAAACATCAATTCCTGATGGAATAGATTCTGAAAGACTAGTCTGCTCCTGATGATCACTGTGTTCTCTCTGATTTATTTGCTCCCCCTCAACAGTAGCATTCCTTTGAGAAGCAATAGAGATTTCTTCTGGAGAACCTTCATCATCACTTGAGAGTATCTCAGAATTCTTCAGATTTTCAAATTCCAATTTGTCATGGCTTTCATCAGTTTTCAAAATTCCAAACTTCTTATCATCAAATGCAACATGAATTGATTCCATAACAATGTGAGTTCTGAGATTATAAACTTTGAAGGCCTTAGATGCTGAATATCCTAGAAAAATTGCTTCATCCGATTTGGCTTCAAATTTTCCAAGTTGTTCTGGATGAACTTTTAGGACATAGCATTTGCATCCAAAGATGTGAAAATATTTCACACTTGGTTTCTTTCCTTTGATCATCTCATAGGGAGTTTTTCCATGACTATTTACCAAGGTACAGTTCTGAGTGAAACATGCAGTGTTAATAGCTTCTGCCCAAAAGTAGGTTGGAAGTTTTGCATCTGCAAGCATGGTTCTTGCTGCCTCTATGAGAGTCCTGTTCTTTCTTTCCACTACACCATTTTGTTGAGGTGTACCAGGTGCAGAAAACTGTTGAGTGATTCCATTGTCTGCACAAAACCCCTCCATTGTAGAATTCTTGAATTCTGTACCATTGTCACTCCTAAGTACTTTGACTTTGTACTCAGAGTTATTATGAATATTCTTGATGAGTTCAATGATTTGCTGAGGAGCTTCATCCTTCTTGTGTAGAAAGAACACCCATGTGAACCTTGTGAAATCATCCACCATAACTAGAGCATATCTTTTCTTGCTGATAGACATAATGTTTACTGGACCAAACAGATCAAGATGTAGCATGTGAAATGGTTCAGTAATTGAATTTTCAGTCTTGCTCTTGAAAGTGGTTCTTCTTTGCTTTCCAAACTGACATGCATCACAAAGTCCATCTTGCACAAAATTCGCCTGAGGTAGGCCTCTCACCAAATTGTGTTTAACAAGTTGATTAAGCTTCTTGAAATTAAGATGTGAGAGCTTCTTGTGCCAATTCCAGCTTTCATCATTTGTTGCTTTGCTGTAGAGACATCTAACAATTCCTTTAGATGTATCACTTAAGCTGGCTTCATATATGTTACCATGTCTTTGACCAGTTAGAACAATGTCTCCATTCTGCATATTCAAGACTTTGCATCCTTCTCTGTCAAAGATTGATTTGTAACCTTTATCACCCAGTTGACTTATGCTTAAAAGAGTATGTTTCAAGCCTTCAACCAGTGCTACATTTTCTATGATGACATTCCCCAAAATAATTGAGCCATATCCCAGAGTTTCTCCTTTGTTGCCATCTCCAAAAGATATTACTGGGCCAGCTTTCCTCTCAAACTTTGTAAGCAGGGACTTCTTTCCAGTCATATGTCCAGAGCATCCACTGTCCAAGATAATTGAATGCTTCTTTCCTGTGCCCTGCAAACAAAAAGTAACTAGTTAGAATTTTTTAGGACCCAACTTTGATTGGATCCTTTCTTACTAGATTTAGAGACAACAGGCTTTGAAGATTTTACATTTATTTTACCTGTTGCAGAGTCAACTTTAGACTCTGATCTCACAAACTGTTTGTGACTAGGAGTTTCAGATTTCAAAGAATAATAGTCATAATACAGTTCATGATATTCTCTACACATGTAAATGGAATGAAGTAAACTACCACAATGATAACAAGCTTTTTGTGGTTGGTATTGAATTTTCTGAGTCTTGGGGAATCTGGACTCAGTTTTCCAAGAAGGTTTTTGATTGCAGTCTAGGGCCAAATGATTATGATTTCCACACTTATAGCATTTTTTCCTAGGTGCATCAGGTACATTCTTGTAATTGTTCTCTTTGTTAATACCTTCTTTTCCATTCCTATTTCTCTTGGTCTTGCTAGACTCTAAAGACCATCTAATCTCTGTTTCAACTGAGACTTAGACAGAAACCCTATGTTTACATTCTTAGGTTTCTCTAACACTTTCTCATCTGAAAAACTATTGTTAATCCTTTTGTGTACAACAGGGGTACCTTTTGAATCAACAAATTTAACATGATTAGGTTCAGAAACAATTTTCTTACCTTCAGATTTAGATGTGTTAGCTTCTACCTTACTATCATCATTGACAATAGCTACTTTTTCTTCTTGTCTAGCCTTATCAAAACCTAAACCATTAACCTTACCACGAATTCCACTCTCAAAGATTTCTATTGTCTTCTTACTGGAATTGTTAATGGTCTTAATCACATCTCTCTCTTCTTCTAGTTCTTTTCTGACATAGTCATAAGCCTCAAGAATTACACTATAATCATGCTTAGCTTTATCAGAACTCAACTTGTATTCTTCCATTTGAATTAATTCAGATTCAAGAAAATTATTTCTATCAACTAATTTATCATTCTTAACCTTAAGTTCATCTCTTTCACAAGTAAGAATTCTAAAATTAGTCATAAGATTCTTAAACTCAGCATGGATAGATCTAATTTCATCAGAATTTAAGCTATCAAATGAATCAAGAGAGTGAAGTGATACCTTAACAGAGGATGGAGAAGTTTTCTTTGGAGATCCAGGTTTGTCTGAACTATTGGCCATCAATGCAATGTTTTCATAATCCAATTCATCTTCAGAGTCACTGGAATCAGCCCAATCCTTCCGTGTGACCATAAGTGCATTACCCTTTCCTGAATTTCTAGGCTTCTTACACTCACTAGCAAAGTGTCCAAGCTCGCTGCAGTTAAAGCACTTGATCTTGGCCTTATCAAGCTTGACAATTGTACTTTTGCTCTTGTCACTCTTCTTCTCCTCCTTCTTTTGAAAAGGTCCTTTGCTAAATCTTCTCCTGTTGAATCTTCCTTTCTTGAAAGCTTTAGCAAACATAGCAAAGAGTTCTTGCATCTCAGATTCAGAATCATTGTTGTCAGAGTCCATATCAGTAGTCTCTGACTCAGAACTTTCTTTGCTTTTCTTCTTCCTCGAATTCTTTACAGCAATCTCTTCATACTGTTCTTCAGGAAGCTTCTTTACTTCAGATTGAGCAGTAAGTGCAATAGTCTTCATCTTTCCTTCACTCCTGCTCTTCTTCTGCTGCTTGTCAAGTTCATAAGCTTTCAATTTTCCATATACTGCCTCTAATGAAATCTCATCCAGATCATTAGCTTCCTCAATCGCAGATATCTTCTCATTGTAGAAATCAGGCAAAGCTTTCATGAACTTTGTATTCATATCCTCCAAGTCATAATATTTACCATGCATGGCCATCTCATTGATGAGTTTTGTAAACCTATCAAAGGTATCAGTAAGTGACTCACCAGACTTGGATTCAAAGTACTCATACTATTGTATAAGTAATGTCCTCATATTCTTCCTGACAGGCTTAGTTCCTTCACAGTGAACCTTAAGATTGTCCCATATATCCTTAGCAGTTTTACAAGAGAGAACATAGTTAGTGAGAACAGAATCAAGACTGTTGAATAATATGTTTCTCACTTTAGCATCTTTGAGAACATTCTCCTTGTCCTTATCTAACCATTCAGATTTTGGCTTCTCTGCTGTATGTTCTGGAACAACCTCACCATCAACAGTTGCTTGTCCAACGACCTTTGTTGGAACAAAAGGTCCATCTCTGATTCTGTCAAGATAATCAGGATCTGTTGCTTCCAGATGATGCAACATCTTTACTTCCCATAGAGTATATTCGTTTCTCTTGAGCATAGGAATCTTAGTATTCCCATCCTTGTAACCAGACATGATTGCAGATCTTTATGATTATTCGAAATCAACCTGCTCTGATACCAATTGTTAACTCGAATAACTTGTAGAAGGGGGGGGTTGAATACAAGTTATATAATCGTGTCTGATTTTTGCTTGATTATAAGAACAAGAATAAAGGAATGAATCAAACTCTTGTTTGTATTAATAAGATCAAATACAAACTCTACCAAAGGTGTACAATACCTTTAGCAGCTGCTGACAATACAAATATCTCTCTGTTTGTTTCGTACTCTCGAATACAAACCTTATACAGAGCTACGCACACGAACTCACAACTTCGTCGCTCTTTACAATGATATTGAGAGAGTATTTATAATGCTACCTATCAACTAATAACAGAAAGATATAATCTATACATGACAATGTTCTGCCTTCTAGTCGATAGTTTCCTTCAATAGAAAACTCTTTCCTTCATAATATCTTCTTGCTTGTTCTTCAAACAACGATCCTATTTTATAGCACTTGCCAGTTTCTGTAGCATCCATAATGACCTCATCAGTAACATGACTGATATCAGGATCTGTATACACTGCATCAGTATCTGATCAACCATCAGTATTGGACCGTCATCAGGATTTGCTCTCTGTTCCTGACATGTAGTCTCTGATACACTGTTCATTCCTGACTAAACTATACAGATAACTGTCTTACACATAAAACCTATATACAGTGCTAAATCCTTTATAAGATCAGGATTACAAGAAGTATAATGTGTAAATTCTATTCTTAACATCACAACTTATGAATTATTCCTAACAGAGTGCGAGTAGGGGTAGTGGTAGCGTGTCCCGGGTCAGCCTGGTGATCTATAAATAGCCAAGGTATTCGGAATTAATCACTTAACACTTTATAAGGTTAAATATAAACTTCACTTAAGTCGAAACACGTTTTCGAATTATCTCGCTATACACCTCTTAGTGTAACTCTTTTTATCACCGATGCAGTTCGACATATGTTCTCTATTATGCCACGTCATCATACCCACACTTGATACATACTTAAGTCATATAAGTTTTAAGATCGATCATTTATGAATCAAGGTTGTGCTACGAGTTTTATCGCCCGTTTTCTAAGTCGTTTACCAAAGTCATAACTAAGTATGCTTTTAGGGGTTCGTTCGCGTTTAACCTTGATTCGAACATTTTTATAAAATCGGAAAACGATCTATTCGACATGTGATTTTCTCCCACACCTTCATTTTTACCTATATTATTTAATTATCAAGATTCGCCACTGATTTCGTAGTGTTAAGGGAATCCAATTTCAGTTACAAACTTTCGTGTACGGTTTCGAACCACTTTTACGAATTTAATCATAACTCCTAAACCGTACGTCCATTTCATACGAACTTTATATCAAAACGAAGCTTATAACATAATCTATCTTAACATGGCAGATAACTAAGCTATGCAGTGATTTAAGCCTACTGTGATTCACGGTTTTCAAGGTTTAACGAAAATCGGGCATTACGACGGCTATAAATCGAACGTTCTAAAATTCACAACATCAATCACAAGCCACACCGGGCATCCATACAACTTATACATATATTATTCATCCCCCAACTGTCCAAAATCATCTACTTGACCATCATAACATAATCATACTTAGATCCACTAACAAACTCCATAATCATGCTTGTAATCATACTAATATCATGACTATGCTAAAAATCATCAAGAACATGCAAGATCTTAAAATAAGGCCTAGGGTTTCAAGAGGTGATTACCTTCCTTGGTGTATAAAACAACTTAATAAGGCTTGTATATTCCTCGTGTGGCCTTATAATAGCTTAGATCATCCAAAAGAAACCAAGAAAGCAAAGTTAGATCTTGAAGGTTACTATACATCCGTTCAAAGAACTGCAAAAATGGGGGCCTTACCATGTTTTTCTGAATGAGATTTCTAAAGGAGAGTTGTAGAGAATCTTAACAGCTTTCCAAAAAGCTAAAGAAAACAAAATTTCATTGGATAAGGAAGGAGATATGGCTGTTTTAAAATCGCTACAGAAACTGTCCAGAATCTGGACAGGTTGGTTACTTCAAATTGGGGAGGGGATTTGACTAGGCTAGACTACTTGGATTGCCATGAAACTTTGAGCGAATATTTCCCATGGAGTGGAGAGGCTTGGGTTAAAGTTTGGTGATTTTATCATGGTTATAAATGGAGATGTGAATTTTTCTTTCCATGATGCTCCTGCTGAGCAGTTTGTAGAAAGATGGAGAGATGGAATTGTTTTGCTTCTCTTGATCCAATATTGCATTATTGTGGTGTGTTTAGATAATATCTAGCCTAAAGCCACTTTATTAAAGTGATTTGGTCATGCATGAGGTAATCAAGTGGACATGTGTTAGTGTTTAATGGTTGGATGATGAAATGAAGCTAAGTACTTGGTTTGTTTTTCTAATCTTGCTAGTTACTCTTGTAACTACTTAATTACTTGGTCTTATCCTCTTGCACATGCATGCACCTTGATCCTCTGCTTGCTCTTTTGTCCGGTTATTGCTTAATTCGTTGATCGCTCGAGGGAATAACTCATTCATTTCTAGTTAGGGTTTTACCGAAAACCTTCTTAATATTTATAATAGCATTCTCCATCTTTCTTAATACTTCTCGAATTTAATTTCCTTAAATACCTTTAATAATTCCTTAAGTCTTGCAGTGTCCAGGGAATTCTCGGAGAAAATAAAAGTGCTATTTTTCTGAATTCGACAGCTTTTACATACACTTAATTTCCTCTTGGATCATGAATACGAACTCAGAAATCCGTTCTGAATACTTCTATATAGCGTCGTCCAATAATATTCCCATCTCCACCAAAATCAATATTCACACTTTATTATTTCTTTTATTCCTTATATTTATTAAAAATGCCCTGGTCCTCTTTCGGGCGTTCCTTAACCCTTTTACGGAACCACTGTACTAATAACAGATATTGATTTGGATGACACGAGAATAATCTTTCTTGGAATAATATATCTTATATCCCTAGGAGATAGATCATTCTTATCTATGCTGTCAACCAGAAGCATTCGTCATGACATAAAAATATTTGAATCTGAATCCATCTCATTCATTCACTAGACATTCGTTACATCGCAGTCATAACCACTATTCACTCTTATATTATTACATAATAAAAGTTTTAATTCTACCGAAAATTTGGGTTCTTACATTTCCAATACCTTGGAACTGTTGTTGTGATAATATATATGATTGTTGTTATACATATGCCATAGCATGCATGCTTGTTTTCAAAGTATATTGGAATACTTGTTCCCTGAATTAATATTGGCTTATAGACTAGATATGGATTATCAGTTATAAGCAGGATTGTGTTGCTAGGACCCTTAGTGAAGGGCGTATGATATTTATTCTTTAAATATGAGACCGGGAGTCGGTATTTTGTGTTATATAGATAGTCGTGGAAACCCGGAGGGATTCCAGCGACAGAGTAGTATTCATTTTTAGGAATGTTATTATTAAACATTATTTATATTTCCATAAAAGTATCAAATACTTGGGAATCTTTCGAGAAACGTTATTTGAGTATTATTTCAGTCGAGAAATATTAAATGAACATTATTTTTGAATATTCATTAGAGTTGATTATTAATGAATAATTACTTTGATATTCATTGGGATTTTATTCACTAAATGAATATCACTTTCGGATATTCATTTAAGTTTTATGTATTTGATAAATATTATTTTAAAAGTATTCTTTGGAAGTTCTAATTACTCAAGGAATATTATTTCGAATATTAAGGTTTTAATTACTAAATGAATATCATTTGGATATTTATTTAGAATATTATTTGTTAAATGAAAATTATTTGGATATTCATTTAGAACATTATTTGTTTAATGAATATCAATTGAATATTCATTTGGGATTTATTTATTAAATGAATATTATTTTGAACATTCATTTAAGATTTTATGTACTTGATGAATATTATTTTAAAATATTCATTTGGAGTTTTATTTACTTAAGGATTATTGTTTCGAATATTCCTTTAAAGTTTTGATTACGAAAAGAATATTATTTGGCTATTCATTTGGTATATTATTAAATGAATATTATTTTCAAATATTCATTTAAGGTTTGATTTATTTAGTTAATATTATTTTAAATATTTATTTGAGTTTAATTAATTAATGAATATTAGATTGAATATTCATTTAAAGAAGAGAGTTATTTAGTAAATAATTCTATGTATTTATTCGAGGATTACTTACGAGCAATATTATGATTTAATCATATTCCTTAATTATTATTGATTTAATAAATATTCTTGGAATATTTATTTAAATTCTTTTAAGTTCTTTTTATAATAATTCATATTATTCAAAGATTATCTTTCATCTTCAGATATGGTGTAAAATAGTTCGGAGTATTTTATGACTATTTTTATCAAGGGGAGGTTCCCAAAACTTTATTTCCATTTAAATCTATCTTATAAGAAGATTTAAATACTCGCTCAACTTCCAAAAATATATAAGGGGACCTCACTTGGAGATGTTATTTATTGGACTGCCCGGTCCTATACTTGCTAAACTATCTTGTCACTCACATCTTGATTCTTTCAAACATCAATATGAATCTTTTTGGTTACCTCCTCAACGCTCGAGGGGTAAGATTGATGGAACAAGTGTCTATCCATTAACAAGCATCAGCTTGGGAAATATTGGTTAAATTTTCCTTTCCAATTAGATACGACTACTTTGTGGAGTCCTATCAACAAGTACTATACTTGGGGAAAGGGGGACTGTAACACCCCCAGATCCGGGGTCAGGGATCTGGTCGTTACGGTCTCAATATCCAACCACAAAACCAACATAATCTAAATTACAACCTTGTGACCCAAATTAACAACATAAAACACACCCGTTATAGTCCCAGAGATGAAATCAGAGTAACCAAAATATTATAAATCACAAGTTTGAGTTCTTACAACCCAAAGAATTACATTTGTACAATTACATATTCTTTGCCATCCATTGATATATGCCATATAATAAATACATTAGAGGATCAAATGCTAACAACTAGCCTACCAGAAGCTGCATCCTCAGCAATGGTAGCTATGACCTCATCGGTTAATCCTCTGACGGCTGACACCTGCTCGCACCAAGTGCACCTTGCGCGGCCATCTGATCTAGCTGTTGTTGTGATATAAATAATTAAAGCAAGGGTGAGCAATAGCCCACCAGAAATATAATTGAACAGTAATAATATCTAACAGTCCAAAATATCTTTGAAACCATATGCCATGCATTAACGATGTAGTACCAATTTAAGGTACGAGATGAAGTTACTGTTGGTTTCGATCGCATATACGCAGCGGAAACAGTAAATAAAAATCGAAACCAAACCCCGGATCCATGTATAATATATCGAATAATCATGGTAGATAGAACGATTACCTTATCGAAGCTTTACGTTTAAAGAATGATGGAGATGCAAGCCTCCCACGAATATTGAGCGCTCCTCTTCGAAGCCTCCTCTACGGTATCCACACGAACACTCGAAAAACGATTCTTCAATGGAAGAGAGGTACTAGCCTCCAATGATAATATGAGATGTAGATTTTTAGGGTTTTTGTTTTGGGATGTGGCTCAACTGATTTTCACGTACGTAATCCTTGTCCCATATCTTTATATATAGGATAGTATAAAGCCAAAATCCCTTATCAAAAACCTATTCCAAATATGATTTATTTAAATAATAAAATCTAATTCTATTATTCAAATAAATAATAATTAAGTCAAACTTAATTATTAGAATCATATCTCATATCTCTTTGTATTTTATTATAGCTTAATTAAGTCCCACTTAATTAATATAATAAAATCCAACTTATCATTAATTAATTTAAATTCATACTTTAAATTAATTCTTCCTTTAAAATGTTCTATGTGTGTGACCCTGTAGGTTATTATTTATTTTGGCAATAATTTTATTCTCCAATAAAATTATAAACAATGAGCGGTATCTAGTAATACATCATTGCTACCCAATTAAATAATAATTAAATCGTGATTCGATAAACCTTTTGTGATTAATGTTCCCGTGTAATATAATCCCTTTAACCAAATATTATAGATTAAACTCGAGGCATGTTTATCGTCATCCTCTTCATAATTTAATCCGGATTTACTTGATCCATGAGCAGACTATTAATAACAAATCATTATTTGAGCACGGCCATGCATTTTATAGTCTCACTCAATCAAGAGGCCAATAATATCTCTCCTAATTATAGGAGGGTTAAATCCTTTATCTATCATTCATATTTCTCATACGATTCACAATATACCCGATGTCCACTTTTATCATCACCCGGTCAAAGGTAACTTTTAATGTAGTCAAAGTATATTATCCTCGTATAGAAATATAATGATCTCAAGTCAAAGGATCATTACACCATTATCACTGTGAGTCTTTCTTATGACTTTATTAACATGAAGAATCTCACGGTGGGTCTGTCCAGTGCCATGTACCCTTACATGTACCTATGTTTTGACTTTAGTATCTCCATACTTATAACCAATGAGATGTGGTTATCAGTCAACAACATACTAGTCTATTTATGTATTATTATTGTCCTATATAATAATACTCAACTAGGGACCTTTAAGAATATGATATATTATATAATCTCAAGTTCAAGTTAAATACTTAAACTATATAATGTGTATCATTATTCTAAGGACATTTATTATGCTAACAAATATATCGCAGTAATTAAAGTCATAATAAATACATTTATTAAATAATCAAATGACATAAGATTTATTCGAGAAACAATGTATTGCCTCTAGGGCACCTACACTAACAATCTCCCACTTGCACTAGAGCCAATCACCCATGTATCTAATACCCATGGAACTAGTGTGACCGTCGTGCTTCTGCTGCGACAGGCCTTTGGTCAGTGGGTCTGCAATGTTATCATTTGTATGCACTTTACATATATGTATTTCACCCCTTTCATTAATCTCTCGTATGAGGTGATATCTTCTGAGTATATGTTTGGATCGGGAGTGCGATCTAGGCTCTCTAGCCTGTGCAATGGCCCCATTATTATCGCAGTATAGATCAATGGGATCTGCAATCGATGGAACCACTTCCAAATCAGAAATGAATTTTCGAATCCAAACTGCCTCCTTAGCCGCTTCACAAGCTGCAATGTACTCAGCCTCCATTGTAGAATCAGCTACTGTTTCTTGCTTTGAACTCTTCCAGCTTACAGCACCTCCATTTAGACAAAACACAAAACCAGACTGTGATACAGTATCATCCCTGTCTGTTTGGAAACTTGCATCAGTGTAACCCTTTACAACCAGTTTCTCCTCTCCTCCATACACCAAGAATGAATCTTTAGTCCTTTTCAGGTACTTTAGAATATTCTTGACTGCCGTCCAGTGACCTTCACCAGGATTAGACTGGTATCTGCTCGTCATGCTCAAAGCATACGAAACATCTGGACGAGTACATACCATTGCATACATGATAGATCCAATTGCTGAGGCATATGGAACCTTACTCATGTGGTCCTTCTCATCCAATGATTTCGGACACTGGTCTTTAGAAATCGTTATCCCTTGAGACACAGGGACATATCCCCTTTTAGCATTTTGCATACCAAAACGATGCAAAACCTTATCAATGTATGTACTCTGACTTAGACCGATCATCCTTTTAGATCTATCTCTATAGATCCTCATTCCTAGAATGTAGGTTGCCTCTCCCAAGTCTTTCATAGAGAAATTGCTCCCTAACCAAGTCTTAACAGCCTTTAGAGAAGGTATGTCATTCCCCATTAGTAGTATGTCATCAACATACAGTACTATGAATGCCACATGGCTCCCACTAACCTTCTTGTAAACACAAGGTTCATCCTCGTTTTGAATAAAGCCATACTCCTTGACTGTTTCATCAAAACGAATATTCCATCTCCTAGAGGCTTGCTTCAATCCATAAATGGATCGTCGTAATTTACATACCTTGCCAACATTCCTTGGATCGATAAAACCTTCAGGTTGTGTCATGTACACATCCTCTTCAAGGCTCCCATTAAGGAAAGCTGTTTTGACATCCATTTGCCAGATTTCGTAATCATGGAATGCTGCAATTGCAAGCAAAATCCGTATGGACTTGACCATGGCAACTGGTGAGAAAGTTTCATCATAGTCAATACCATGAATTTGTTTGAACCCTTTCGCAACCAGTCTTGCTTTATAGGTCTGAACATTTCCTTCCATGTCAGTTTTCTTCTTGAAAACCCACTTGCACCCTACGGGTTTTACCCCTTCAGGTGGATC
The DNA here is from genome assembly GCA_037693485.1 of Kitagawia praeruptora. Classification (NCBI taxonomy): domain Eukaryota; kingdom Viridiplantae; phylum Streptophyta; class Magnoliopsida; order Apiales; family Apiaceae; genus Kitagawia; species Kitagawia praeruptora. The sequence continues at coordinate 561,205 of CM075353.1, forward strand.
AACCAAATCCCAAACTTGGTTTTCGTACATGGAATCCATCTCGGATTTCATGGCTTCAAGCCATCTCTTAGAGTCTGGACTGTTCATAGCATCTTGGTATGTGAGAGGCTCATCCTCATTTATGAGCATCAAATCTCCACATTGAGTCAAAAGAAATCCATATCTCTCTGGCTCATGGCGAATTCTACCAGATCTACGAACAACCTGTGTTTCTTGAGCATTATCATTATTCTGCTCTTGTTCCACCTCAGGTTCAATGCTATTTTGTGGTTCTCGATCTTCATCGAGATCTATAGTTCTCCCACTGTCTCTTTTGGAAACAAAATCTCTTTCCATGAAGACAGCATCTCGAGCAATGAACACTTTCTGCTCAGAAGAACTATAAAAATAATACGCCTTTGTTTCTTTAGGGTATCCCACAAAATTGCACTCTTCAGATTTAGGTCCAAGCTTGTCAGATACTTGACGTTTTACAAACGCCTTGCATCCCCAAACTTTCATAAAGTTCATGCTTGACCGTTTCTCCTCCCATATCTCATATGGAGTCTTTTGAACCTTCTTGGTTGGAACACGGTTAAGTGTGAAAGCCGCTGTTTCTAGAGCATAACCCCAGAAATTTATTGGAAGATCTGCATGACTCATCATCGATCGTACCATGTCCAACAGAGTACGATTTCTCCTCTCTGAAACTCCATTCCATTGAGGTGTACCTGGCGGAGTGAGTTGTGATACAATACCACACTCCTTTAAATACTCTTTAAATTCGGTGCTTAAGTATTCACCCCCACGATCGGATCGTAAGATTTTAATACTTGCACCTCCGCCTATTTGCTTCTCTACTTCAGCCTTGTATTCTTTGAATTTTTCAAAAGAATCGGATTTATTCTTCATAAGATACACATATCCATATCTACTGAAGTCATCAGTAAATGTTATGAAGTAGTAGTAGCCACCTCTAGCCATCACACGCATTGGGCCACATACATCACTATGTATTAGCTCCAAACGTTCAGTGGCCCTTTGACCCTTACCAGTAAAAGGGGCTTTAGTCATCTTACCAAGCAAACAAGATTCGCATTTTTCGTATGATTCAAAATCAAACTTATCCAAGTATCCATCCTTATGTAATTTGGATATGCGTTTCTCATTTATATGACCTAGACGACAATGCCAGAGGTATGTTTGATTTGAGTCATTAACTTTAAGTCGTTTGTTTTCTATGTTACAGACAGGATTATCAAAATCAAGAACATATAAACCATTAAATAAACGCGCAACACCATAGGTTAAATCATTTAAAGCAAAAGAGCAACTATTGTTCTTTATTATAAACGAAAAACCTTTCTTGTCCAAACAAGAAACAGAAATAATGTTTCTGCGAATCGCAGGCACGTAATAATAGTCTTCAAGTTCTAAAACAAGCCCCGAGGGCAAAGATAGATAATAAGTTCCTACGGCTAAAGCAGCAACTCTTGCTCCATTGCCTACTCGTAGGTCCACTTCTCCCTTAGCCAAAGTCCTACTTCTCTGCAGTTCCTTCACATTTATACAAATGTGAGAAGCACATCCAGTATCCAATACCCAAGATGTAGAAGTAGACAGATTGACTTCTATAACATATATACCTGAAGTAGAAGCTTGTTGAGCCTTCTTCTTCTTCAGATCCTCTTTCAATCTATCCTTCTCAAGGATTGATCGAACGGATAGAGAGTTTGTGTTGTTTGTCATTATTCAGTATCTACAATGTTAAAAGCACATAATAAACATTAGATTGTCTGAGTTATCATTATTATGTTCAAATGATTATGATATATTCATAATATATCTCCCACTATTTTTATCAAATTAATAGCCCTTACTATTAAATCGGAAAGAATATCCCATCAATCTTTCTAGTGAGCCAAGATCCATATTTCGTCAAATCCTAAGTCAACCACTGGTAGTCCTTAAAACATGATTATTTAGGTAGACAACATTTGTCAATTATATCATATATAATTCTTGGATAGTTTGGTGAACAACAATTGTTCTTGTCTATCTAATAGATTTTGAACCAAACTCTATGCTTCTAAGTTCATAATAATTGAATATAACCGTTTATTTTCACCTTATTATGACGACTCAGTTAAGTTAAACCCAATGATACAACGGTCGAATATAACCGCTTATATTCGTCACATCTCACCACGATAGACAGGAGTCCCCTGCCACTGGCAGTCATTCCCCTTATCGATCTAGGATTCAATGAGTGTTCATTCATTGGAAAGCATCCGATTAAAACTTAATATTTTTGTTAAGGGGTTTCAAAATTAAAACGACCATGATCCCATCATAAAGAGATTCCCAATTTTTCCTTGAATTAAATACTTCAAATCAATATTCATCAATAGTTTGATTTCCAGGTTGTTGGAGGAGTCACAAGTGGCCTCACTTAATACCCAACTTCCTTACAGGTAAAACCTGTTTTTGACAAAATCTCCCCATATCTAAATAATTGAAAATTCGTATTTAATTCCGTGTTCCATAAACACAGAAATCTCATGATCGTTTGTTCATTTTAAAATCTCGAATCGTTACAGATTTTATCTTGTTTAGCATGGCAAGCATGGCATGGGTGACGTATCTAATACATGCATACATCATTAATCTAATTAAAACATGCATACATTTGCTACTCTACACATACATTATATGTAAAGTGCATCACCTTAATTAATATGCTATGGTTATGGCCCAATCCTATGCGATTTTTCCAAGCTAATGGAAAAATCAAGGTCAATCTATGGTGGTAATAACTAATTATTACAAAATCTCTTGCTTCGCTTCCAAAGCTGCCTTGATTGCCTCCAAGCTCCTCTTGAAACATTTTACAAAATAACTCGAGTTGCATTCGAGATAAAATAATTACAAAAAGAAAAACGACATGCAAGTCGTATTTAATTATTACAAACCATAAATTAAAATTAATAAAATAAATTTAAAACTAGGTCTTGGGGCCATAACCATGCATCATGCTCACATAGCAATTAAAAGCATCACATATTGTATAAACACAATTTTATACAACATAAAATAAATATGATCAAATCATAAATAATAATATTAACGCACTTTAATTAAATATTAATCTAGTAATCAAAATTACTAATTAATTAAAATTTTGCATACTCCAATTTAAACATTAACAATTATAATTTAATCTAGCATGCAAAAACTACCTGAAATATTTTTTTTTTATTTATTTATTTATTTTTTTTTTATAAAACAGCTGATACGCATCTACAGTACGCGTGACTGACCTTATCTGTTAATTCTACCAGACACGCATTCCGCGTATGCGTGAATGGCTATAACCCTAGGTGATACGCATCTACAGTATGCGCATCACCTGTACATGAATATTTTCTGCAGATTTCAGGAGACCCAGTATAAACGTATTCATCATTATGATCACGATTTTGCTTCTACAGAGCTACGATTACTCTTACAGTAACAACACAAACATATAACATCAATATTGAACGACCAACAAAGATGTTTTTTCAGATTTTCATGAACTCGATGAACTCGTATGTATATATATATACTTACGTAAACAATGATATCTTAATCATGCTATTCGACTGGTTTCCAGAAGTATAAGTCTCGTTTTAATCTCATTAATACACAGCATGTAACATCATAAACAAATATCACTGATTCTTCAATGATTTAAAGGCTAAACCTAGTATACACGAGTTGTATAAACATGTATGTATACGTTAATGCATGAACTGCACTACTGAATATCTGAATCGATTCCAACTGGGTTTTAGTCCTTTGATGTTACGTTTTAATCCCATTAAGACAGAACAGATCACTAAACACATCAATACCAGTAGAAAACGCAGCATGCAATTCGTATATGGCATGCAGTAGGGTTCACGGGAACAAAAAACAAAAATGGTAATTTAAAAAACAGATCGTATGCCTCAATAATAACCAAATTATCATATTATACAAGTAGCTCTGATGCCATTGTTGGTTTCGATCGCATATACGCAGCGGAAACAGTAAATAAAAATCGAAACCAAACCCCGGATCCATGTATAATATATCGAATAATCATGGTAGATAGAACGATTACCTTATCGAAGCTTTACGTTTAAAGAATGATGGAGATGCAAGCCTCCCACGAATATTGAGCGCTCCTCTTCGAAGCCTCCTCTACGGTATCCACACGAACACTCGAAAAACGATTCTTCAATGGAAGAGAGGTACTAGCCTCCAATGATAATATGAGATGTAGATTTTTAGGGTTTTTGTTTTGGGATGTGGCTCAACTGATTTTCACGTACGTAATCCTTGTCCCATATCTTTATATATAGGATAGTATAAAGCCAAAATCCCTTATCAAAAACCTATTCCAAATATGATTTATTTAAATAATAAAATCTAATTCTATTATTCAAATAAATAATAATTAAGTCAAACTTAATTATTAGAATCATATCTCATATCTCTTTGTATTTTATTATAGTTTAATTAAGTCCCACTTAATTAATATAATAAAATCCAACTTATCATTAATTAATTTAAATTCATAATTTAAATTAATTCTTCCTTTAAAATGTTCTATGTGTGTGACCCTGTAGGTTATTATTTATTTTGGCAATAATTTTATTCTCCAATAAAATTATAAACAATGAGCGGTATCTAGTAATACATCATTGCTACCCAATTAAATAATAATTAAATCGTGATTCGATAAACCTTTTGTGATTAATGTTCCCGTGTAATATAATCCCTTTAACCAAATATTATAGATTAAACTCGAGGCATGTTTATCGTCATCCTCTTCATAATTTAATCCGGATTTACTTGATCCATGAGCAGACTATTAATAACAAATCATTATTTGAGCACGGCCATGCATTTTATAGTCTCACTCAATCAAGAGGCCAATAATATCTCTCCTAATTATAGGAGGGTTAAATCCTTTATCTATCATTCATATTTCTCATACGATTCACAATATACCCGATGTCCACTTTTATCATCACCCGGTCAAAGGTAACTTTTAATGTAGTCAAAGTATATTATCCTCGTATAGAAATATAATGATCTCAAGTCAAAGGATCATTACACCATTATCACTGTGAGTCTTTCTTATGACTTTATTAACATGAAGAATCTCACGGTGGGTCTGTCCAGTGCCATGTACCCTTACATGTACCTATGTTTTGACTTTAGTATCTCCATACTTATAACCAATGAGATGTGGTTATCAGTCAACAACATACTAGTCTATTTATGTATTATTATTGTCCTATATAATAATACTCAACTAGGGACCTTTAAGAATATGATATATTATATAATCTCAAGTTCAAGTTAAATACTTAAACTATATAATGTGTATCATTATTCTAAGGACATTTATTATGCTAACAAATATATCGCAGTAATTAAAGTCATAATAAATACATTTATTAAATAATCAAATGACATAAGATTTATTCGAGAAACAATGTATTGCCTCTAGGGCACCTACACTAACAATCTCCCACTTGCACTAGAGCCAATCACCCATGTATCTAATACCCATGGAACTAGTGTGACCGTCGTGCTTCTGCTGCGACAGGCCTTTGGTCAGTGGGTCTGCAATGTTATCATTTGTATGCACTTTACATATATGTATTTCACCCCTTTCATTAATCTCTCGTATGAGGTGATATCTTCTGAGTATATGTTTGGATCGGGAGTGCGATCTAGGCTCTCTAGCCTGTGCAATGGCCCCATTATTATCGCAGTATAGATCAATGGGATCTGCAATCGATGGAACCACTTCCAAATCAGAAATGAATTTTCGAATCCAAACTGCCTCCTTAGCCGCTTCACAAGCTGCAATGTACTCAGCCTCCATTGTAGAATCAGCTACTGTTTCTTGCTTTGAACTCTTCCAGCTTACAGCACCTCCATTTAGACAAAACACAAAACCAGACTGTGATACAGTATCATCCCTGTCTGTTTGGAAACTTGCATCAGTGTAACCCTTTACAACCAGTTTCTCCTCTCCTCCATACACCAAGAATGAATCTTTAGTCCTTTTCAGGTACTTTAGAATATTCTTGACTGCCGTCCAGTGACCTTCACCAGGATTAGACTGGTATCTGCTCGTCATGCTCAAAGCATACGAAACATCTGGACGAGTACATACCATTGCATACATGATAGATCCAATTGCTGAGGCATATGGAACCTTACTCATGTGGTCCTTCTCATCCAATGATTTCGGACACTGGTCTTTAGAAATCGTTATCCCTTGAGACACAGGGACATATCCCCTTTTAGCATTTTGCATACCAAAACGATGTAAAACCTTATCAATGTATGTACTCTGACTTAGACCGATCATCCTTTTAGATCTATCTCTATAGATCCTCATTCCTAGAATGTAGGTTGCCTCTCCCAAGTCTTTCATAGAGAAATTGCTCCCTAACCAAGTCTTAACAGCCTTTAGAGAAGGTATGTCATTCCCCATTAGTAGTATGTCATCAACATACAGTACTATGAATGCCACATGGCTCCCACTAACCTTCTTGTAAACACAAGGTTCATCCTCGTTTTGAATAAAGCCATACTCCTTGACTGTTTCATCAAAACGAATATTCCATCTCCTAGAGGCTTGCTTCAATCCATAAATGGATCGTCGTAATTTACATACCTTGCCAACATTCCTTGGATCGATAAAACCTTCAGGTTGTGTCATGTACACATCCTCTTCAAGGCTCCCATTAAGGAAAGCTGTTTTGACATCCATTTGCCAGATTTCGTAATCATGGAATGCTGCAATTGCAAGCAAAATCCGTATGGACTTGACCATGGCAACTGGTGAGAAAGTTTCATCATAGTCAATACCATGAATTTGTTTGAACCCTTTCGCAACCAGTCTTGCTTTATAGGTCTGAACATTTCCTTCCATGTCAGTTTTCTTCTTGAAAACCCACTTGCACCCTACGGGTTTTACCCCTTCAGGTGGATCAACCAAATCCCAAACTTGGTTTTCGTACATGGAATCCATCTCGGATTTCATGGCTTCAAGCCATCTCTTAGAGTCTGGACTGTTCATAGCATCTTGGTATGTGAGAGGCTCATCCTCATTTATGAGCATCAAATCTCCACATTGAGTCAAAAGAAATCCATATCTCTCTGGCTCATGGCGAATTCTACCAGATCTACGAACAACCTGTGTTTCTTGAGCATTATCATTATTCTGCTCTTGTTCCACCTCAGGTTCAATGCTATTTTGTGGTTCTCGATCTTCATCGAGATCTATAGTTCTCCCACTGTCTCTTTTGGAAACAAAATCTCTTTCCATGAAGACAGCATCTCGAGCAATGAACACTTTCTGCTCAGAAGAACTATAAAAATAATACGCCTTTGTTTCTTTAGGGTATCCCACAAAATTGCACTCTTCAGATTTAGGTCCAAGCTTGTCAGATACTTGACGTTTTACAAACGCCTTGCATCCCCAAACTTTCATAAAGTTCATGCTTGACCGTTTCTCCTCCCATATCTCATATGGAGTCTTTTGAACCTTCTTGGTTGGAACACGGTTAAGTGTGAAAGCCGCTGTTTCTAGAGCATAACCCCAGAAACTTATTGGAAGATCTGCATGACTCATCATCGATCGTACCATGTCCAACAGAGTACGATTTCTCCTCTCTGAAACTCCATTCCATTGAGGTGTACCTGGCGGAGTGAGTTGTGATACAATACCACACTCCTTTAAATACTCTTTAAATTCGGTGCTTAAGTATTCACCCCCACGATCGGATCGTAAGATTTTAATACTTGCACCTCCGCCTATTTGCTTCTCTACTTCAGCCTTGTATTCTTTGAATTTTTCAAAAGAATCGGATTTATTCTTCATAAGATACACATATCCATATCTACTGAAGTCATCAGTAAATGTTATGAAGTAGTAGTAGCCACCTCTAGCCATCACACGCATTGGGCCACATACATCACTATGTATTAGCTCCAAACGTTCAGTGGCCCTTTGACCCTTACCAGTAAAAGGGGCTTTAGTCATCTTACCAAGCAAACAAGATTCGCATTTTTCGTATGATTCAAAATCAAACTTATCCAAGTATCCATCCTTATGTAATTTGGATATGCGTTTCTCATTTATATGACCTAGACGACAATGCCAGAGGTATGTTTGATTTGAGTCATTAACTTTAAGTCGTTTGTTTTCTATGTTACAGACAGGATTATCAAAATCAAGAACATATAAACCATTAAATAAACGCGCAACACCATAGGTTAAATCATTTAAAGCAAAAGAGCAACTATTGTTCTTTATTATAAACGAAAAACCTTTCTTGTCCAAACAAGAAACAGAAATAATGTTTCTGCGAATCGCAGGCACGTAATAATAGTCTTCAAGTTCTAAAACAAGCCCCGAGGGCAAAGATAGATAATAAGTTCCTACGGCTAAAGCAGCAACTCTTGCTCCATTGCCTACTCGTAGGTCCACTTCTCCCTTAGCCAAAGTCCTACTTCTCTGCAGTTCCTTCACATTTATACAAATGTGAGAAGCACATCCAGTATCCAATACCCAAGATGTAGAAGTAGACAGATTGACTTCTATAACATATATACCTGAAGTAGAAGCTTGTTGAGCCTTCTTCTTCTTCAGATCCTCCTTCAATCTATCCTTCTCAAGGATTGATCGAACGGATAGAGAGTTTGTGTTGTTTGTCATTATTCAGTATCTACAATGTTAAAAGCACATAATAAACATTAGATTGTCTGAGTTATCATTATTATGTTCAAATGATTATGATATATTCATAATATATCTCCCACTATTTTTATCAAATTAATAGCCCTTACTATTAAATCGGAAAGAATATCCCATCAATCTTTCTAGTGAGCCAAGATCCATATTTCGTCAAATCCTAAGTCAACCACTGGTAGTCCTTAAAACATGATTATTTAGGTAGACAACATTTGTCAATTATATCATATATAATTCTTGGATAGTTTGGTGAACAACAATTGTTCTTGTCTATCTAATAGATTTTGAACCAAACTCTATGCTTCTAAGTTCATAATAATTGAATATAACCGTTTATTTTCACCTTATTATGACGACTCAGTTAAGTTAAACCCAATGATACAACGGTCGAATATAACCGCTTATATTCGTCACATCTCACCACGATAGACAGGAGTCCCCTGCCACTGGCAGTCATTCCCCTTATCGATCTAGGATTCAATGAGTGTTCATTCATTGGAAAGCATCCGATTAAAACTTAATATTTTTGTTAAGGGGTTTCAAAATTAAAACGACCATGATCCCATCATAAAGAGATTCCCAATTTTTCCTTGAATTAAATACTTCAAATCAATATTCATCAATAGTTTGATTTCCAGGTTGTTGGAGGAGTCACAAGTGGCCTCACTTAATACCCAACTTCCTTACAGGTAAAACCTGTTTTTGACAAAATCTCCCCATATCTAAATAATTGAAAATTCGTATTTAATTCCGTGTTCCATAAACACAGAAATCTCATGATCGTTTGTTCATTTTAAAATCTCGAATCGTTACAGATTTTATCTTGTTTAGCATGGCAAGCATGGCATGGGTGACGTATCTAATACATGCATACATCATTAATCTAATTAAAACATGCATACATTTGCTACTCTACACATACATTATATGTAAAGTGCATCACCTTAATTAATATGCTATGGTTATGGCCCAATCCTATGCGATTTTTCCAAGCTAATGGAAAAATCAAGGTCAATCTATGGTGGTAATAACTAATTATTACAAAATCTCTTGCTTCGCTTCCAAAGCTGCCTTGATTGCCTCCAAGCTCCTCTTGAAACATTTTACAAAATAACTCGAGTTGCATTCGAGATAAAATAATTACAAAAAGAAAAACGACATGCAAGTCGTATTTAATTATTACAAACCATAAATTAAAATTAATAAAATAAATTTAAAACTAGGTCTTGGGGCCATAACCATGCATCATGCTCACATAGCAATTAAAAGCATCACATATTGTATAAACACAATTTTATACAACATAAAATAAATATGATCAAATCATAAATAATAATATTAACGCACTTTAATTAAATATTAATCTAGTAATCAAAATTACTAATTAATTAAAATTTTGCATACTCCAATTTAAACATTAACAATTATAATTTAATCTAGCATGCAAAAACTAGCTGAAATATTTTTTATTTATTTATTTATTTATTTATTTTTATAAAACAGCTGATACGCATCTACAGTACGCGTGACTGACCTTATCTGTTAATTCTACCAGACACGCATTCCGCGTATGCGTGAATGGCTATAACCCTAGGTGATACGCATCTACAGTATGCGCATCACCTGTACATGAATATTTTCTGCAGATTTCAGGAGACCCAGTATAAACGTATTCATCATTATGATCACGATTTTGCTTCTACAGAGCTACGATTACTCTTACAGTAACAACACAAACATATAACATCAATATTGAACGACCAACAAAGATGTTTTTTCAGATTTTCATGAACTCGATGAACTCGTATGTATATATATATACTTACGTAAACAATGATATCTTAATCATGCTATTCGACTGGTTTCCAGAAGTATAAGTCTCGTTTTAATCTCATTAATACACAGCAGGTAACATCATAAACAAATATCACTGATTCTTCAATGATTTAAAGGCTAAACCTAGTATACACGAGTTGTATAAACATGTATGTATACGTTAATGCATGAACTGCACTACTGAATATCTGAATCGATTCCAACTGGGTTTTAGTCCTTTGATGTTACGTTTTAATCCCATTAAGACAGAACAGATCACTAAACACATCAATACCAGTAGAAAACGCAGCATGCAATTCGTATATGGCATGCAGTAGGGTTCACGGGAACAAAAAACAAAAATGGTAATTTAAAAAACAGATCGTATGCCTCAATAATAACCAGATTATCATATTATACAAGTAGCTCTGATGCCATTGTTGGTTTCGATCGCATATACGCAGCGGAAACAGTAAATAAAAATCGAAACCAAACCCCGGATCCATGTATAATATATCGAATAATCATGGTAGATAGAACGATTACCTTATCGAAGCTTTACGTTTAAAGAATGATGGAGATGCAAGCCTCCCACGAATATTGAGCGCTCCTCTTCGAAGCCTCCTCTACGGTATCCACACGAACACTCGAAAAACGATTCTTCAATGGAAGAGAGGTACTAGCCTCCAATGATAATATGAGATGTAGATTTTTAGGGTTTTTGTTTTGGGATGTGGCTCAACTGATTTTCACGTACGTAATCCTTCTCCCATATCTTTATATATAGGATAGTATAAAGCCAAAATCCCTTATCAAAAACCTATTCCAAATATGATTTATTTAAATAATAAAATCTAATTCTATTATTCAAATAAATAATAATTAAGTCAAACTTAATTATTAGAATCATATCTCATATCTCTTTGTATTTTATTATAGCTTAATTAAGTCCCACTTAATTAATATAATAAAATCCAACTTATCATTAATTAATTTAAATTCATAATTTAAATTAATTCTTCCTTTAAAATGTTCTATGTGTGTGACCCTGTAGGTTATTATTTATTTTGGCAATAATTTTATTCTCCAATAAAATTATAAACAATGAGCGGTATCTAGTAATACATCATTGCTACCCAATTAAATAATAATTAAATCGTGATTCGATAAACCTTTTGTGATTAATGTTCCCGTGTAATATAATCCCTTTAACCAAATATTATAGATTAAACTCGAGGCATGTTTATCGTCATCCTCTTCATAATTTAATCCGGATTTACTTGATCCATGAGCAGACTATTAATAACAAATCATTATTTGAGCACGGCCATGCATTTTATAGTCTCACTCAATCAAGAGGCCAATAATATCTCTCCTAATTATAGGAGGGTTAAATCCTTTATCTATCATTCATATTTCTCATACGATTCACAATATACCCGATGTCCACTTTTATCATCACCCGGTCAAAGGTAACTTTTAATGTAGTCAAAGTATATTATCCTCGTATAGAAATATAATGATCTCAAGTCAAAGGATCATTACACCATTATCACTGTGAGTCTTTCTTATGACTTTATTAACATGAAGAATCTCACGGTGGGTCTGTCCAGTGCCATGTACCCTTACATGTACCTATGTTTTGACTTTAGTATCTCCATACTTATAACCAATGAGATGTGGTTATCAGTCAACAACATACTAGTCTATTTATGTATTATTATTGTCCTATATAATAATACTCAACTAGGGACCTTTAAGAATATGATATATTATATAATCTCAAGTTCAAGTTAAATACTTAAACTATATAATGTGTATCATTATTCTAAGGACATTTATTATGCTAACAAATATATCGCAGTAATTAAAGTCATAATAAATACATTTATTAAATAATCAAATGACATAAGATTTATTCGAGAAACAATGTACTGCCTCTAGGGCACCTACACTAACAGTTACAAGGTAACTCAAAAATATATTTGTTTTGAATAAATATCTGCTATGCAAAAGATAAGCAAGATATTCTCAATTATCATAAAAGAGGAACTTGCAGGAAAAATATTGTAATTCCGGTTTCAACACTTTTTCACCTTGCCAACACCAACAGTGTTGCAGAAATTTCTCACTTTTAGAAGATGAACTAACACGGGAGCATTGCCGCGCCAGATGCCCTGACGTTTACGATGATCAGTCGTATGTCATGCATCTCATCAGTCGTTCTCTACATGTAGAAGGTAGCTCCGACGGAATTACTTATCTACCGCCCTCTGGAACTCCTCAGCCAACGGTTGGGCTATTGCTGGACCGGCGCCACTCGGCCACTTACGCGTCTCCTAGTTCGAATATCATCCATGACTCTGAAACATAAAGTTCGTTCCCCTTTTCCCCAAGTGTAACACTTGTTGATAGGACTCCACAAAGTAGTCGTATCTAATTGGAAAGGAAAATTCACCAATATTTCCCAAGCTGATGCTTGTTAATGGATATAAACTTGTTACATCAATCATACCCCTCGAGCGTTGAGGAGGTAACCAAAAGACTCATATCGATGCTTGAAAGAATCAAGATGTGAGTGACAAGATAGTTTTAGCAAGTATAGGACCGGGCAGCCCAATAAATAACATCTCTCAAGTGAGGTCCCCTTATATACGTTTGGAAGTTGAGCGAGTATTTAAATCTTCTTATAAGACAGATTTAAATGAAAATAGAGTTTTGGGAACCTCCCCTTGATAAAATAGTCATAAGAGACTTCGAAATATTTTACATAATATCTGAAGGTGAAGGATAACCTTTGAATAATATAAATCATTACAAAAAGAATTCAAAAGAATTTAATTAAATATTCCAAGAATATTTATTAAGTCAATAATAATTATGGAATATTATTAAATCATAATATTGCTCGTAAGTAATCCTCGGATGAATATATAGAATTATTTATTAAATAAATCTCTTCTTAAATGAATATTTAAAATAATATTCATTGAATAAATAAACTTAAATAAATATTTAAAATAATATTTACTGAATAAATCAAACCTTAAATGAATATTTGAAATCAATATTCATTTAATAAATAACATTCCAAATGAATATCCAAATAATATTCATTAAACAGTTAATATTCTAAATGCATATCCAAAATAATATTCATTTAACCAATAATATTCTAAATGAATATCCAAAATAATATTCATTTAACATATAATATTCTAAATGAATATCCAAAATAATATTCATTTAACAAATAATATTCTAAATGAATATCCGAATAATATTCATTTAGTAATCAAAACTTTAAAGGAATATTCGAAGTAATATTCCTTGAGTAAATAGAACTTCCAATGAATATTTTAAAATAATATTCATTAAGTAAATCAAACCTTAAATGAATATTCGAAAGTAATATTCATTAAATAAATCAAGATCAAATGAATATTCCAAATAATAATAAGTAAGCCAAATGAATATTTGGGAATGATATTCGTCAACCAAATAACTCTAATGAATATTCAAAATAATATTCATTAACTAAATAACTCCAATGAATGATCAAAATAATATTCATTAAATAAATGACATTCTAAATGAATATTAAAATAATATTCATTAAATATTCCTTCACTGAGGTAATACTCAAATAACGTTCCTCGAAAGATTCGTAATCGAATAAAAAAAATCCTCGAAATAATAAATTTGTCGCTGGGATCCCTCCGGGTTTCCACGACTGTTTATATATTACAAAATATCGACTCCCGGTCTATATTTGAAGTATGAATATCATACGCCCTTCGCTAAGGGTCTTAACCAAACAATCCGGCTTATAACTGATATTTCCTATATAGTCTATAAGCCGATAACAATTCAGGGAACAAGTAATTCAATATTAACTTGAAAGTAGGCATGCATTCTATGGCATATGTATAAAACAATCATCATATATATTATCACAACAACAGTTCCAAGTATTGGAAACTTGCCTGGGAATCGAGTGCGAGTAGGGGTAATGTGTCCCGGGTCAGCTCGACGATCTATAAACAATCAGAATATTTAAGATTAACCACTTAACGCTTATTAAAAGGCTAAGTATAAACTCCACTTAAATCGAAACATGTTTTCGAGTTATCTCGTTACGTCTCTTTTAGTGTAACTCTTTTTATCACCGATACGATCCGACATTCGTTCGTTATCAAGACATGTCATCATGCTTATACTTGGTATATACTTAAGTCATATAAGTTCTAAGGTTGGTCGTTTACGAATCAAGATTATACCTCGAGTGTTATCGCCCGTTTTCTAAGTTATAACCAAAGTCATACCTTTAAGGGGTTCGTTCGCGTTTAACCTCGATTCAAACATTTTTGTAAAATCGGAAAACGATCCATTCGACATGTGGTTTTCTCCCACACCTTCCTTTTTACCTCTAATATTTAATTAATAAGATTCGCCACTGATTAAACGACATTTAAGGGAATCAATTTCAATTACGAACTTTCGTTTACGATTTCGAACCACTTTTACGAATTTAATCATAACTCCTAAACCGTAAGTCCATTTCATGCGATCTTTATATCAAAACGAAGCTTGTAACATCATCTAGCTAATCATGGCATAAGTCGAAGCTATGCAGTGAGTTTTATCTACTTCAAATTCGGATTTCAAGATTAAACGAAAATCGGGCATTACGACGGCTATAAATCGAACGTTCTACTAATCGTAATACTAAAGCCAAGCCACACCGGGCACCAATACAACTTATACACATGTTCATCATCTCAAAAAGTCCAGAAGCTACTGATCTTAGCATCCAAATCAACATGCTTCTTAAATCAACTAAACCACTTAACTAATCATGCTTATAACATTATCATGAACATACTACTCTAAAAATCATCAAGAACAAACATAATCTCAAAGTAAGATCTAGGGTTTTCAAGACTTATACCTTCCTTGGAGTATGATCTAGCCTTACTAAGCTTGGTATGGTCCTTGGATAGCCTTAAGTTAGTGTTATGCCCAAAATTCGGTTCGGGTATTCTAAAATGGATCCGGGTCAGATACGGGTTCAATTTGGGGATTTTCATGATAAATTAGGGTTTTGGCACAGATTGAAGAAACTAGGCCGCGCCCTCACTTTCCTTATAGGGAGGGCGCGCCCTAATTGATACTTTCATATCAGAGATTTCTACTCAAGCTGGAATTTTACTCAAAGATGGAAATCTACTCAAGTTTTTATAGTTTTTAATGAAGGAGGACGCGCCCTTACTTCCTATATGTGGAGGGCGCGCCCTGAGAAGCCTAAAGGCAGAATGAAGACAATTATCAACAGGTTTTACAAAGATTATTGAAGAATTCCCTCCTGTCGTATCTCAGGAGGGGGATGTCCATCGCAGAAGGCCTCCAGGGGTTTGCCTGGATATAAGGACCCTTCTTAGACGCTAAGGGATGCATCCGTGCGCCCTAAGGTGGAAAGATGGGGACTTTCTGGTGTGTGCTTTGGGAGCTCTGTTCCTGTAGCCAATGGGCGCGCTCTCATTGGGGAACTTTAGAGTAATCCTGCACTTTGCACCCAAAAGCTCTGGATCACCTGTCCTGCTATCTGGTGGGTGCTTCTCATTCGGGGGACAGGGATGCGTTCTGCACTTGGGGTAAACCACGGCTATACCTGCATCCTTGAAATCAAGAAATAGCTGGTAGCGGATAGGACTAGTCCTCGACGGGGGAAGTTTCCTTATCCGTGAAGTCTTGAGATCCTGGATGAGCCTTGGGCCTTTGTGGTTAGGCCTCATAGTAGAACATTCCGGAAGCTAGTTCGTCAATCCAAGCCCATTTGGGTTTCTTGCTCTCCAAGAACTACGTGGGCTTGATCCTCTATAAATATAGAGGTACGTAGGCAAATTGAGGGGGATGGAAGCGAAGAGCTACGAGCCACCACCAAGAACCCTCTCAATCTCAGCCCCCATTCATCACAGCCACCACACTCCGGTGACTTATCCGGCAAAGAACCACCGCTGTAGATCTTGTTTCCGGCGAAGTACCTCGAATTTTGTTGTTACCAAATTCCTCCGTCAACAAATTGGCGCTAGAAGGAGGGGAGCCAATCAAGATCTTCATCTTAGGAGGAAAAGATGTCTCACAATCAACGCGGAGGTTCTCACGAAGAGGATTATTACGTTCTGAAGATAGCTTGGGGGCAACCAAGCCCATCACGAAGCTTCTGTTCCGGAGGAAATTTCTGTTCCTCCACACCACCATGGAACTCCAGCCATCACCGGCGGACAGCCGCCCGTTCCTATCAGTAAGGCGGCATCACTAGAGCAATTTAATTGTATGGGAGATGCCATAAATAACTTCGGGTCAAGATTGAGTTCTGCGGAGAAAGTGCAAGAAAGTAGGAGAAAATCTCGGAGGATCCCGCAAAATCATCGCCGAACAAGGAAAGCCCTCCAAGTTAGGAAAGTTCTCGAAGTGGTTCTTGGATCCTCAAGAGAGGGCGCGCCCTCATCCCCAACGCTCTGGGCGCACCCTTAGTGAGATTCGATGTGATGAAGAAAAGATGGTTCTAAAGATGATTTTCACGCTGCTGTTGCAAAAAGATAGTTCCGGGTATTTTCAAGAATGGTGATTTCCGGTCAATGACGTTGAACTAGGTTTTCCATGGGGCGATTTCAAATATGATTCGAAGAAGGATGTTCTAGAGAAGAGACGCAATTATCGGGAACTCGTCCACCATTAGGGCGCGCCCTCACCATCAGGATGTGCCCACAAGGTAACCCTTGACTTGTTTTGTTGAGATTTTTGTTGTTTGTTTTTTGGACTTTTGTAGGAGAATCCTCGAGTTAAAGATGGAATTAAAGATGGTGAGAGAGAATACCCAATAACCCTCAGGGCGCGCCCTGAGGGTGGTAGCCAAGGCTCGGATGATTTCCAACTTCTAGGAAAATTCGATGGTTGAACACGTCCTCATCTCCAGGACGCATCCTCTAGAGAGGGCGGCTCCTCACCCATCTGGTGAAATCCAACGAATTAAGGAAAACCTCGCTACTATGAGGAGGAGCTTTGCTAGCTTGAAGGAACGTCTAGGAATAAGGCTCGGGAGCGAGGCCCCATGATCCACAGCGCGTGCCCCCTGATTACAGGTCGAGGCCCCTTGGACATGAGCGAGCCTTCCACGGAGTGATAGTCCACAGCGCGCGCCCGCTGTTAATAACAGGTCTGGGCCCCTTGGATGCAAACGGGTTCTAGCACGGAGTGGTAATCCACAGCGCGCGCCCCCTGTTGATAACAGGTTGCGGCTCCTTGGATTCGAACAAACCTCATAATAAAGAGGGCTCGCCGTCAGCATCTCTTATCAAGGGCGCACTACCAAGACATGCTACAGGGAACACCCATGGAAGATGATATAGGAGAGAGCTGGAGAGAGCTGCAAATGGTGAGTTTTGCTAATTCAAGCAGAACAGGCCTCAGAAGATTATTATGAAGCGCGTCTTCCCTTGACTGGGCGCGCCTCCAGGTAATATACAACCTCTATATTATTTTGCTCCATATATTTATTGCATGTAGAAGGCCTCCAGGGGTTTGCCTGATGAGAAGACCTCCAGGGGTTTACCTGATGAAAAGGCCTCCAGGGGTTACCTGATGAGAAGGCCTCCAGGGGTTTGCCTGATGAGAAGACCTTCAGGGGTTTACCTGATGAGAAGGCCTACAGGCATTTGCCTGGCCAAGAGAACGGAGAACACTTGGAATCGAGGCCCCGTGATCCACAGCGCGTGCCCCCTTATTACAGGTCGAGGCCCCTTGGACATGAGCGAGCCCTTCCTCAAGGTCATGATCCATAGCGCGTGCCCCCTGGTTACAGGTCGAGGCCCCTTGGATACGAGAGAGCCCGCTTTGAAGATCTCATTGGAAGATAATGAAGCCGAAGATGTAAAAATGACATTGTCTGGCCTAATCATCAAAGTGAGGAATAGCCCTCAACGTATTGCTGAGGGCGCGCTCTCAAGAAAGGCCCTACAATCGTTCCCTTGATTTCTCATAGTGCAACTGTTGGAAGATAGGGTGAGAATTCTCAACCCCAGGGCGATGCTCTACATCAGGACTCCACTTCAAGTAAATGCACGTCAGGAAAATCCTCCAACATAGGACGCGCCCTTAAGGAACTCCCTTAGAGGACCTTTCTGGTTAGGGCGCGCCCTCAAAGAAAGATGCAAATTCTCAAGCGGACTCTCACTACGAGGATAATTTACTGCTTGGACTCCAGAAGGAAAGAAGCTGTTGAGTCGTGGCCCCACGAACCATAGTGTGTGCCCCCTGATCATCAGGTTGAGGCCCCAAGGTCGTGAGTGAGCCCCTCTATGAAGAAACAATACTTTACTACAGAGGATGTGCCCTCACATCTTCAACGATTTGAGTGACAGGACTCAGGGCGCGCCCTGAGCATATCAGCCTCATATTACGACTTTGTCTACAAGTATGATCGCAATGATTCACAAATTATCTTTTGCTTGAAGAAAATTATATTGATGTGCGGCCCCATGAATCTTGGAGTGTGCCCCCTGATAGGCAGGTTGAGGCCCCAAGGTCATGAGTGAGTCCCTCTACACAAGAATGACATTCATCCGGACTAGAAGAGACTTTGTCATTGCCCTCGTCCACATAGGGCGCGCCCTAAGCAACAGGGCGCGTCCTCAGCAACTCCAACGGCTCTCTCTTAAAATTCCCCTCTTGTGATGCCTCTTTAAGAGACGCTTCTTTTAAGGAACGGTATTCTGATGCTGGGGGGTAGCACTGATGCACCTCCCTAGCCCTACATATACATGTATTTCAAGACAATTTGTGTGAATAGTGGAATGCCTCATTGTGAGATGCCTCTTCGTGAGGTGCCCTTTATTGGATGCCTCATAGTGAGATGCCTCTTTGAGAGATGTTATTCATAGGATGCCTCAGTTTGAGATGCCCCTTCATGGGATGAAATTTGAAGTAGCCCGTGACCGGAGAATGCACTCTTTCTACCAGAAGTTGATTGAAGTAGAGCAAATGATTGAATAGTAGACTACAAGGCAAATTAATTACCTCATAGTCTAGGGGGGTAGTCCATGTACACTTTATGTACACTTTCTTTAGTCTTAGTTCCGTGAAATTTTCAACTTTTTCGAGAGTGCAAGATTATGTCTGTAGGGCGTGCCCTGAAGGGTGCGTTTGAACTTTTCTCGTACAATGGAGGACACGCCATCGGGTAGAAGATGCAATGCGGAACTTTTCTCGTACAATGGAGGATGCTTAGTGACGACGATCTAAGGATAGTACTCCTTAAGCATCAGAAGAGAGAAAAGCACTTGGAATCGAGGCCCCGTGATCCACAGTGCGCGCCCCCTGATCATCAGGTCGAGGCCCCTTGGACATGAGTGAGCCCTTCCTCGAGATGGTAATCCATAGCGCGCGCCCCCTGATCACAGGTCGAGGCCCCTTGGATATTAACAAGCCCCTCCTCAAGGTGATGCTGGAAGAGGAAGTAGACGAGACCATGGAGATTGGAGGATGGAGAAGTATCAAGGAGGGAGGCGACTTCAGAACAAAGAGGGCGCGCCCTCAGGAGATAGATCTCTCCGTATCGCTAAAATTCCTTCAAGTACTTCTAGTGAAGTGAGGTCGAGGGTGCGCCCTCCCTCTAAAGGAAAACATCAAGGAGGTTATCAGTGGAATCCACGACCTCAGGGGAATCCACAGATTGTAGGAAATCTACAAGCTTAAAGTCAAAAGGAACAAATTCAGATTCAAGAGGTAATTCTCACACCTCATGCCGGAGCTCCAGGAAATGCTCAGACGATAGCTAAACCTCCACTCTTGAGGGGTACTCAAACAATTGTGCCACTAAATGTTTAAAATATTCCACGTGTGAGGATTTTTAATGTCGACGACTTGAAGAGGCTTCTTTCTCACTTGAATGGAGGAATGATACCTTCTACGGCACAAACTCCATCTCCATTTTCAACAGAGGTTAGAGAGGCACAGCTCCCTACATGATATAGATATATGACCAATGATCTACGTTTTCTTGAAAATGCAGACCCTGTGGAATTCTTAGGATGTTTTGACATTGAGATGAATGTTTACCAAGTAACTGACTTGGCTGGATGTCATCTGCTGGCAACAACTTTCAGTGAGAATGCTTAGCAATGGTTTCAAAAGCTTGGATCTGGAGTGATTACCTATTGGGAGATGATGAGGACTTTATTCTTAGCCAAGTTTTGAGCAGTAGTGAAGTATGCTCCTCCCATTACAACTCTGGCCAACATCAAGCAGAAAGAAGGCAAAAGTCTTCAATCTTACTTCAAAAGATTCAATGCAGAATTCGCTTTGGTTAGAGGAACGACCGATGAGACACTTAAGAGTTTCTTGATAATTGGTTTGCAAGTAGAGACGGATTTCTGGAAGTGTCTTCAAGAAAGGGATTCAACTATGTTGTTTGATGTTTTTGCACAAGCTGAATCTTTTAAGATAGTGGAGTAATCCTTGGCGGAAAATCGAAAGATAGAAGCTCAGGGAACGCTAAGGGGAAGATTACAAGTCCTGTATATCGTACCGGAATCGGCGCTAATGGAGTGAATGCAACTAGTGTTGGAAGAGAGTGGGGAATTCCAGATACGTATTCTTATGATCGAAGGACAAATAATTACACTCTGTTGGCGGCTTCGATTGAACACATCTTTAAGGTAAACAAGAATAAAGGGCTTTTTAAGAAGCTGGTCCTCTATCTGCCTGAAAAAGCAAGGATAAGAAGAAGCAATGTGAGTACTATAGTCGACAAGTCACAATACTCATGAATGTCGTCAGCTAAAGGATGAAATTGAAGATCTGATCAAGGAAGGATACTTGACCGATTGGATTGTCAGAGAAGTCAAGAAGCATAAGGAAAATCCTAAGAAGAACGGAGGGCGCGCCCTCCGCGATGAGGACAAAAATATGGAGAAGAAATTTGTCAAGGAAGGAAGTGTACACATTATCTTTGGAGGACATCACTTGGGGGGTGATAGCAACAATGCTTTGGAGAGATATGCTCGAGAGGCAAGATATACCTCTCACCGATGTGAATAGCTTGGGGTTAAGACCTCCCAAATTGTTCAAGGGAGAATGTGCGGATATCACTTTCACCGAAGATAAAGCTAGATGGGTGCACCACCCACATAATAATGCCTTGGTTATGGATTGGCTCTAAGAACGTGCATCGGGTTTTTGTATACAATGGAAGTTCAGTGAATATTCTGTATTACGAACACTTACAAGAAGTTGGGATTTCCAGAAAATATATGGATTTATGGTTTTTCAAGAGAAGTTGTGAAGTGATCGATGCAATCAGGTTACCAGTAACTCTTGGAGAAGGTTCTCTCTCAGTAACTCGGATGATGGAATTCATGGTTTTGGATCAGGAGACAGCTCACAATGCCCTAGTAGGGCACCCCCTTGTTGGAAGAAATAAAGGTTTCAGGAGATAAAAGGATGAGGGCGCGCCCTCATTGAAAGAAGTTCTGGAGGAATCATGAACAACATCAAGGTAGGAATTCAGGCTCGTTATTTTATTCAAGAATCAGAGGATGAGGAGGCGTCCACCCAGAGGGCGCGCCCTCAGCATTAAAGGTGAAAAGATCAAGGAAAGAAGAATGTTATTGGAAGGCTTGGTGAACGCCCTTGTCGAGGAAGACTTCCCTCTCAAAGAGGAAGTGCCCTCCAAGGATGGTGCCATGATTGAAGACCCTCGAAATCTTGATTTTGATATTGATCCAAGAATGCCTCAACCGGTGGAAAAGACAGATTTGACAGAAGATACAATCTCAATTTTGGTGGATGTTGGAGATTCAAGTAAAATTTTGAAGATCGGTTCTTAGTTGAATTCTAAGTAGAGAGAGCTATAGCGTTGAAGGAAGATCGAGGTGGATAGATTGTTAAACGTTGGCTTGATTAAAAAGTTTTACTACCCGGAGTGGCTACCTAACCCGGTTCTCGTTATGAAGCCTAATGGGAAATGGAGGACTTGTGTAGATTTCAGTGATATGAACAAAGGCTTGCCCAAATGATAGTTTTCCTCTTCCTCGGATTGATCAGTTGGAAGATGCAACAGCATGATAGAGGATTATACCGCTACATTGGAATACCCTTTGGCTTGATTAATGCAGAAGGAACTTGAAAAGACCATGGTAGTGTATGTGGATAACAACTGAAGGGGTCCGTACGCCTTAATATCATAAGGCTCGTCCTCTGTAAATATATGTAAATATTTAGCTTTAGTACGAGCCCTGTGAGAGGTTTATACTTGTGCAAAATATCTCTTGTTTCTTACGCCGAGTTAGCTCATGTAAGCTTAGAGATGCGGTGCATTTGTGTTATTCCTCTACGGAAAAATTGAAACTAGAGTTGTCAGGGAGATAAGATTGAAGAATTGAAGGACGCGCCCTCCGCATAGAATCTTGAAGATGAGGAACGAGGACGCGCCCTGAAGAGGAAAAGTTACAAAAATTTTGGTGTTGTTTAAGATTGAAATTCCATGCTTCATCTTTGATTTTACATGGAATTGGGGGGTAGTTGTTATGCCCAAAATTCGGTTCGGGTATTCTAAAATGGATCCGGGTCAGATACGGGTTCAAATTGGGGATTTTCATGATAAATTAGGGTTTTGGCACAGATTGAAGAAACTAGGCCGCGCCCTCACTTTCCTTATAGGGAGGGCGCGCCCTAATTGATACTTTCATATCAGAGATTTCTACTCAAGCTGGAATTCTACTCAAAGATGGAAATCTACTCAAGTTTTTATAGTTTTTAATGAAGGAGGACGCGCCCTTACTTCCTATATGTGGAGGGCGCGCCCTGAGAAGCCTAAAGGCAGAATGAAGACAATTATCAACAGGTTTTACAAAGATTATTGAAGAATTCCCTCCTGTCGTATCTCAGGAGGGGGATGTCCGTCGCAGAAGGCCTCCAGGGGTTTGCCTGGATATAAGGACCCTTCTTAGACGCTAAGGGATGCATCCGTGCGCCCTAAGGTGGAAAGATGGGGACTTTCTGGTGTGTGCTTTGGGAGCTCTGTTCCTGTAGCCAATGGGCGCGCTCTCATTGGGGAACTTTGGAGTAATCCTGCACTTTGCACCCAAAAGCTCTGGATCACCTGTCCTGCTATCTGGTGGGTGCTTCTCATTCGGGGGACAGGGATGCGTTCTGCACTTGGGGTAAACCACGGCTATACCTGCATCCTTGAAATCAAGAAATAGCTGGTAGCGGATAGGACTAGTCCTCGACGGGGGAAGTTTCCTTATCCGTGAAGTCTTGAGATCCTGGATGAGCCTTGGGCCTTTGTGGTTAGGCCTCATAGTAGAACATTCCGGAAGCTAGTTCGTCAATCCAAGCCCATTTGGGTTTCTTGCTCTCCAAGAACTACGTGGGCTTGATCCTCTATAAATATAGAGGTACGTAGGCAAATTGAGGGGGATGGAAGCGAAGAGCTACGAGCCACCACCAAGAACCCTCTCAATCTCAGCCCCCATTCATCACAGCCACCACACTCCAGTGACTTATCCGGCAAAGAACCACCGCTGTAGATCTTGTTTCCGGCGAAGTACCTCGAATTTTGTTGTTACCAAATTCCTCCGTTAACAGTTAGCTAAGATCAACCATGAAAACAAGAAAATCAAAGATTAGTTCATGAAAACACTATTCACCCTCTTCTTGAATCATTTTTTTGAAAATGGAAAAAGAAGAGATTGAAGCTAAGATTTTGAGGAGATCATTTTTATGAATTATAGGACTCACCATAAAAGTTTGGAGATTAAATGATGGTTGGAAGGTTGATTTTGATCTTAGAATTAAGTAGTAGCCGAATGTAGTGCTCTTGGGAGAGTTTGTGTTACTTGGCTTGGTTTCTTGAATAATAATGCATAAAGTGATGTGGTTTGATAATATCTCATGTAAAGTGGCTTTATTAAAGGTGTGATGCATGAGATGATGTCTTTAGCAAGCCACGTGTTGATCTTTTGGTGGTTTAAGGCTAACTTGTAGTTAGATTGCTAAGTACTTAGTTGATTTCCTTAATTCTAGTTACTCTTGTAACTATGTTGGTTACTAGATATTTTCTAGTGGCTTGTGGATGACTCTTGCTTCCTCTGCTTGTTCCTTTGTCCGTTTATTGCTTAATTCGTTGATCGTTCGAGGGAATAACTCATTCGTTTCTAACTAGGGTTTTACCGAAAACCTTCTTAATATTTCTAATACTATTCTTCATCATTCTTAATACTTCTCGAATTTAAATTCCTTAATTCCCTTTTATAAGTCCTTAAGTCTTGCAGTGTCCAGGGAAATCTCGGAGAAAATAAAAGTGCTCTTTTTCTGAATCCGACAGCTTTTACATACACTTATTTTCCTCCTGGATCACTAATACGAACTCAGAAATCCGTTCCGAATACCGGGTATAACATTATTATAATAATATTCCAAATTCCACCAAAATCACTATTCATCACTTATTTTTATTTAATTCCTATAATTAGGAAAATGAACCTGGTTCACCCTCGAGTGTTCCTTAACCTTTTTACGGAACCGCTGGGGTTATAATAGATATTGATTTGGATGTCATGAGGGTATCTATTTCTCTCTAGGGAATCTTATCTTAATTTTCTAGGAGATAGATTATTCTAATCTAAGTTATCACCCAATAGCATCCCTCATGACATATAACCTTGGAATATATATCCTTCCATTATTCATTCATTAAAGCCAGTATTACATTGTAGTTGTAACCAGTATTCACTCCCATATTATTACATAATAAAAGGTTTTAATTCTACCCAAAAATCTGGGTTCTTACAGTCTCCCCTCTTTAAAAGGATTCCTTCCCGGAATCAAGTAGAAGACAATTGGGTACTTGTTGGTTATTTCGCTTTCCAATTCTCTGGTCGATCCTTACACATTCCAATCTTTCTAAAGCACATCGTACTGGTGTTACAATACACCCTTTATCCGTTCTACCAATTCTTTGATACTTTCGCATAACACATTATCCGGTATACGCTCTTGTCCGGTCTTACACTATTAACCTTATTGGTACGTGCAGTGACTTCGGTATCACAAACGCGCTACGAATTCCGGAGATAACCTCACTCGTAATTTTGCAATTCCTGATCGCTTTAATCTTCGCAATCTCGATGTATATATGTTTAGGTGGAAAAATTTATCGAGAGATCACTGTGATCAATGAACATTTGTTATATTGCATAGCTAGTACAAAAGGGGGCCAGCCTTTAGTACTTGACAAGCAATTAAACAATTAATGGCATTCCACTTAGACTCCTATCACACAGACAGAGAGTCACGTAGTATTACCTCCCCTCCTTAAAGGGTTGTTCTTCTCAATTTAGAAGAAGATAAATAAGGGAGAAGAAAAGAACGAATTTCAAAGAATCATATATGAAAGTTTTCATGATTGTCAAAATATAATACTTAGAATTTACCTCTGAACTATAGAGGTTTATTAGAGAAGAGAAATAATCATATTCGTATCAAATTCCACTTTTTCGTAATCTCACATATCACATGTCCCTGCTATTCTGTCCATCATTCTATGGTCCTATACTCTTGCTTGATATTAGCACCACTTACTTTTTGGAAAATCCTTCAACCTCTCAGGTTAAATCTTGGATTTCCCGCTTGACATTATTATTACTCACATTTCACGCCCCGACACTGGCTCTTTCATACTCATAATTCTAACACTATCAGGTTGTCATTCCGAGTGCTCGTTAGGAAAAACCCATTCATCAATCCATTCATAACATTTCTTGCTTCACATTCCATAATTATTTCCCAATTTTATTTCCATCTCTATCAGTCTCTTGTCTTTATTTCCACTATAATCATTTTATGAACCATCATAACCTAATTCTTCATTTCAAATATCCCGTCGTTCCAGAAATTAAACCCTCCGAAATAAACCTGGATGATTTCTCTAACTTAGATTCACTTCGACATTTCCACAGTCGTTACCACCTAATTTCTCAGAAGGATCACCATCGCTTATCGTTTACTTAGTGCTTTAACAACTAAGCGTCATAATTGTCAATTCAAGATCCTCTAGGAAAACAAAATAATCACTATTCCCTATCCATAGGGAATGCTTCCTGAACTTGACGTAGATATTACATGAAGCAGATAAAATTGCAGGAAAGCTTCCAGCATCGCAGCTGGAACAGGCTGGTGAGATTATTAATCATATATCTCCGGTAGAAGACTAAAAGCTTAGCGGTTTGCTTAATCGCTTGCCAATCTCATAATTCTCTATCTTGTTTGCACAGAAATACACCAACATAAACTTGCTTGTCATTCATCATCGTGCCATTTGGCTTATCAGTATTTGTACCATCTCTGTTTTTGGTCATCTACTACCAATTCCTTGTTACTTAACTTTCCCCCACTCATTCCAAAGGAAAGGCGAGTCTCTTGGGGAATTTGGTCTGGCCTGTCGTAGAGCCTCATAATGTCGATGATGTGCTACTGGCAACATCAGGAATCGAATCTTTACTTAAACTATTCTTATAGTTGATCCTGACACAATCATTAGACGGGATGTAACTTCCTCTCCCACATTATGACCATCGAGGTCCTTACATTATCATTCTATTTCTTTGGTATGAGCATTTATACTTACTCCCCTATACTTAAAGTGTCGGCCACCTCGTTGGCCTTTCCTGATTATAATAATTTCTTGAGATCCATGTTTTCTGGATCTATTCCAACTCAGGGTGGAAGCATTCTCCCTTAAATTCTGCTGAATGAGAGAAAACATCTATCAGTCTTTTCCAAAAGTCATTGCTTCCACCTTTCTAGTGTGAACTTTACTACCAGTACTCCCAATCATACCTAGGATATTTCCTTACTTAAATCCCTTCTTGTTTTAGGATAATCTCAACCTTATTGGTTCAATCCATACTTTCTCATGGTTTCACACCTACTTCCTCTGGCCGTATTGTTACTATGTCATACATTCCTTACCAAACTTCCCTTTCTGAAGTTCAGAACATTACCTCTTCCCTTATAGGGTTCCTTAGGTCATCCTCATCATTCATCCTATATCTTCTGGGTACAGGGTATATCAAACATCATTAACCAATTCTATAACGATTCTGTCTATGTACTTTTCGAGACTCCTTTCCACAAATCCTTATAGGTTATTGATACCTTGGTCGATTCAACTTATATCGTCTGATTTCACAGTGCCTATTGTTAGGGGTGATGCTATTCTTTGTGCATCCCCCAGGGTTCGTCTTAATATATGGACATTCTATGCTCAATTCTAGTTTCAAGGAATACTTACATCCTGAACTTGGCAATTTAATCATATATCCATAATAAGGGTCTCTTTACAATCACCCTCATCTTAATCATCTATAGGTAGCTTAATGCTAACCTCTCTTTCAAACGAATGTCGGTCTACATGACCTTCCAAAAGACAACATATGTCTATCTACTCTTTCATACAGAACTTGGTAATGGTAGAAAGGATGTTCTGGAAGATATTGGTCATGTTCAACGTGAATCTCTTAGCGCCTAATGCTCTTTTTGAGGATACTAAGCTTCAGATAACATTTATGCATCATACTGCACTGACTTTGGCAATTTTCGTAACTTTTCAGTGGTCACTACCCTCAATCCTAATACGTCCATGGTATATATAAAATCCATCATCCTGTATCTCAATTCAATTTATATCAAAAGCCCTCGCGGTTGGCACTTGATTAGAAGCACCCCGCTTTGTCCTTACGTTGCTGGTTCAGTCACTTGATAATCCTTAGTGACTTGGCCCCCATCTGGCCATGCTAAATATGTGAGCTTAGGGGTCGGCTAATAGCATTACTTTTCTAGCAATTGCTGGCATATTGCCTTCTACTTTGATACATTTTTATCTTTCCAAAGCTTTACTCCATATAAGTCTCACTCGACTTCTCGGTACCGTCTCCGGTCACCTTTCCTTCACTTTTATTCTTTCAGTTAATCTTATCAATTCCACGTACCACAAAAGCTTAACACTTCTGGCATAACAACCTTTTTATTTAAGTCAATCCCAGAATTTCTCCGTCCGTCTTGTTTCTTAATTACATTCAACTTCATAATTTTATCCCTACATTCAACTGTAATAATCGGGGTATGTCTACCCACCTGTATAGCGGCTACTTTACCCAATCCGTAGGGTTCACTCCAGTTTCCACTCTCTTTAGTGACGTCTTTTGATAATCAGAAAGACAAGGTTTGCCAAAATTCGTTGAATTCCTTTCCAGAATTTGGGAAAATTTTAGTTAATCTATTCACCCACTAGTAACATGCCACATCTTCCTGATACATATTCGTCCTATTAGTCGATACTACCAAATACCAGTCTTCTTAACAACTAGTCTCAGAAGGAACACTACCGTCGGGGTTAGTCGTTCCTCAACATTGGCATTACCAAGGCCATCCGAATCCGATGAACTGCGCTGTCTAAATGTATTCGAAATTACGCTGTCGTGCTGCATAAGCGCAGACCTATACCTGTATGAGTTGCATCATAATATCTCCCAAAGTTTCCTTCTTCCATTAGGCAACGCCAACCCTGGTCATCACCAACTTTACCTTTAGCTCCAGGAAGATCTTCTCACGTTTATCTTGTCCATTCAAACTTTTATTCTTATAATAAGTCGGGTTACGGGACTACACTTTCTGTAAAGTCCTGAGCAAATCTTTGGTAATACCTTGTGAAT
The DNA here is from genome assembly GCA_037693485.1 of Kitagawia praeruptora. Taxonomy (NCBI): domain Eukaryota; kingdom Viridiplantae; phylum Streptophyta; class Magnoliopsida; order Apiales; family Apiaceae; genus Kitagawia; species Kitagawia praeruptora. The sequence goes on from CM075353.1 coordinate 590,584, forward strand.
TTTATGAAATTTCTCACCTTTGCCAGTGTGGTTGGCCAATCTTCATTTGAAACTGTCTTTAACTTGGTAGGGCCGACCAACACTACTCTTATTGATCATGTGTCCTATTGCTGGACTTCATTTTGCCAAAACTCTTATTTCGAGAACATGTCCTACACCTGTTCTATCAGGTTGCACCTAGAAGCATTCTCAATTACATCTCGACCACTGCTCGCCTTGCCTAATCCATTTATGATTCAGTGTCAGAATAAACTTAAGGTAACTACCATAATCCATTCAAGGAAAAGAAAGAATTTAATATTCTTTTGAATCACATGCAACTAATGTTTCTGGTTCATCATTTCACTGAATTGAACTGAACTTATAATTGGTTTCTTGACGATAGCCTCATTACTAGTTTATCATAGACCCACTGGTCTTTTAGTCTTGTAGGTTCTGAGATCATTGTCTTGCTTACTATTTCCTTATATACTTTATTCAATCATGCCATCACCTTTCAATGTCTTTATTTTCTAAGTTGATCCATTCATAAAATGGACATTTCCTTGAACCCAACCACCTCATCAATCTAAGTTTGACTTTACAAATTATCACTCATGAAATCTGCCTTCTCATGGCGAATTATCCTTAACCACATTCACACTAATTCATTTATCTGAAGATATGGCACTTGCCACCTATGTCTTAACTGTTCCTAGGGACTCTGCTCCCCGTCCTCTATCTGTGTCTTTGATAACCATGTGTCACTCTAACTCTTTTCTCATTAATCTGTAGGTCTCTAAGGATTTTGGTTTTTATCTATCCCCATATAAGATCTCAAGTAATTCCTCAAATCCATCTTACCTGCTGGTACTTCATCCGACAGTCCAGCTATGAATCCAATACTCATCTTTAGTTCACTTAATAATATCTCAGTTCTTTACGCTCACTTCTCTGAGCACTATACCTTAACTCCTATAGTTTCTTTGGCTGTAGCCCTCATTTGCTTAAGGGTAAAGTCCTTATTCTTATCAACATTCTCCTCCTCTGATGGAACCTCTTCCGGGTCCTCAGTAGAGTACTCTATCGAATCCACCATCCGATCTTCAACATTAAAACAAGCATCATTGTGTTACTGCTCGTAATCCCCAAGGTCTGTCGCCTTACTAGTCGATACAAGAACGAGCTAAGTCACTATCATGATACTTAATAGTTCCCATAAGGGTTTTATATGTCAATACTACATTAAGTAGTCCGACTATGAACTTGGCAAGAGTTCTTATTATCTTAATGAATTTATTGTTTTAACGTCGCATCATCTCTGGGATATATAACGCTCTCTCTGATACCATTTCTGTAACACCCCCAGATCCGGGGTCAGGGATCTGGTCGTTACGGTCTCAATATCCAACCACAAAACCAACATAATCTAAATTACAACCTTGTGACCCAAATTAACAACATAAAACACACCCGTTATAGTCCCAGAGATGAAATCAGAGTAACCAAAATATTATAAATCACAAGTTTGAGTTCTTACAACCCAAAGAATTACATTTGTACAATTACATATTCTTTGCCATCCATTGATATATGCCATATAATAAATACATTAGAGGATCAAATGCTAACAACTAGCCTACCAGAAGCTGCATCCTCAGCAATGGTAGCTATGACCTCATCGGTTAATCCTCTGACGGCTGACACCTGCTCGCACCAAGTGCACCTTGCGCGGCCATCTGATCTAGCTGTTGTTGTGATATAAATAAATAAAGCAAGGGTGAGCAATAGCCCACCAGAAATATAATTGAACAGTGATAATATCTAACAGTCCAAAATATCTTTGAAACCATATGCCATGCATTAACGATGTAGTACCAATATAAGGTACGAGATGAAGTTACAAGGTAACTCAAAAATATATTTGTTTTGAATAAATATCTGCTATGCAAAAGATAAGCAAGATATTCTCAATTATCATAAAAGAGGAACTTGCAGGAAAAATATTGCAATTCCGGTTTCAACACTTTTTCACCTTGCCAACACCAACAGTGTTGCAGAAATTTCTCACTTTTAGAAGATGAACTAACACGGGAGCATTGCCGCGCCAGATGCCCTGACGTTTACGATGATCAGTCGTATGTCATGCATCTCATCAGTCGTTCTCTACATGTAGAAGGTAGCTCCGACGGAATTACTTATCTACCGCCCTCTGGAACTCCTCAGCCAACGGTTGGGCTATTGCTGGACCGGCGCCACTCGGCCACTTACGCGTCTCCTAGTTCGAATATCATCCATGACTCTGAAACGTAAAGTTCGTTCCCCTTTTCCCCAAGTGTAACACTTGTTGATAGGACTCCACAAAGTAGTCGTATTTAATTGGAAAGGAAAATTCACCAATATTTCCCAAGCTGATGCTTGTTAATGGATATAAACTTGTTACATCAATCATACCCCTCGAGCGTTGAGGAGGTAACCAAAAGACTCATATCGATGCTTGAAAGAATCAAGATGTGAGTGACAAGATAGTTTTAGCAAGTATAGGACCGGGCAGCCCAATAAATAACATCTCTCAAGTGAGGTCCCCTTATATACGTTTGGAAGTTGAGCGAGTATTTAAATCTTCTTATAAGACAGATTTAAATGAAAATAGAGTTTTGGGAACCTCCCCTTGATAAAATAGTCATAAGAGACTTCGAAATATTTTACATAATATCTGAAGGTGAAGGATAACCTTTGAATAATATAAATCATTACAAAAAGAATTCAAAAGAATTTAATTAAATATTCCAAGAATATTTATTAAGTCAATAATAATTATGGAATATTATTAAATCATAATATTGCTCGTAAGTAATCCTCGGATGAATATATAGAATTATTTATTAAATAAATCTCTTCTTAAATGAATATTTAAAATAATATTCATTGAATAAATAAACTTAAATAAATATTTAAAATAATATTTACTGAATAAATCAAACCTTAAATGAATATTTGAAAATAATATTCATTTAATAAATAACATTCCAAATGAATATCCAAATAATATTCATTAAACAGTTAATATTCTAAATGCATATCCAAAATAATATTCATTTAACCAATAATATTCTAAATGAATATCCAAAATAATATTCATTTAACATATAATATTCTAAATGAATATCCAAAATAATATTCATTTAACAAATAATATTCTAAATGAATATCCGAATAATATTCATTTAGTAATCAAAACTTTAAAGGAATATTCGAAGTAATATTCCTTGAGTAAATAGAACTTCCAATGAATATTTTAAAATAATATTCATTAAGTAAATCAAACCTTAAATGAATATTCGAAAGTAATATTCATTAAATAAATCAAGATCAAATGAATATTCCAAATAATAATAAGTAAGCCAAATGAATATTTGGGAATGATATTCGTCAACCAAATAACTCTAATGAATATTCAAAATAATATTCATTAACTAAATAACTCCAATGAATGATCAAAATAATATTCATTAAATAAATGACATTCTAAATGAATATTAAAATAATATTCATTAAATATTCCTTCACTGAGGTAATACTCAAATAACGTTCCTCGAAAGATTCGTAATCGAATAAAAAAAATCCTCGAAATAATAAATTTGTCGCTGGGATCCCTCCGGGTTTCCACGACTGTTTATATATTACAAAATATCGACTCCCGGTCTATATTTGAAGTATGAATATCATACGCCCTTCGCTAAGGGTCTTAACCAAACAATCCGGCTTATAACTGATATTTCCTATATAGTCTATAAGCCGATAACAATTCAGGGAACAAGTAATTCAATATTAACTTGAAAGTAGGCATGCATTCTATGGCATATGTATAAAACAATCATCATATATATTATCACAACAACAGTTCCAAGTATTGGAAACTTGCCTGGGAATCGAGTGCGGGTAGGGGTAATGTGTCCCGGGTCAGCTCGATGATCTATAAACAATCAGAATATTTAAGATTAACCACTTAACGCTTATTAAAAGGCTAAGTATAAACTCCACTTAAATCGAAACATGTTTTCGAGTTATCTCGTTACGTCTCTTTTAGTGTAACTCTTTTTATCACCGATATGATCCGACATTCGTTCGTTATCAAGACATGTCATCATGCTTATACTTGGTATATACTTAAGTCGTATAAGTTCTAAGGTTGGTCGTTTACGAATCAAGATTATACCTCGAGTGTTATCGCCCGTTTTCTAAGTTATAACCAAAGTCATACCTTTAAGGGGTTCGTTCGCGTTTAACCTCGATTCAAACATTTTTGTAAAATCGGAAAACGATCCATTCGACATGTGGTTTTCTCCCACACCTTCCTTTTTACCTCTAATATTTAATTAATAAGATTCGCCACTGATTAAACGACATTTAAGGGAATCAATTTCAATTACGAACTTTCGTTTACGATTTCGAACCACTTTTACGAATTTAATCATAACTCCTAAACCGTAAGTCCATTTCATGCGATCTTTATATCAAAACGAAGCTTGTAACATCATCTAGCTAATCATGGCATAAGTCGAAGCTATGCAGTGAGTTTTATCTACTGTCAAATTCGGATTTCAAGATTAAACGAAAATCGGGCATTACGACGGCTATAAATCGAACGTTCTACTAATCGTAATACTAAAGCCAAGCCACACCGGGCACCAATACAACTTATACACATGTTCATCATCTCAAAAAGTCCAGAAGCTACTGATCTTAGCATCCAAATCAACATGCTTCTTAAATCAACTAAACCACTTAACTAATCATGCTTATAACATTATCATGAACATACTACTCTAAAAATCATCAAGAACAAACATAATCTCAAAGTAAGATCTAGGGTTTTCAAGACTTATACCTTCCTTGGAGTATGATCTAGCCTTACTAAGCTTGGTATGGTCCTTGGATAGCCTTAAGTTAGCTAAGATCAACCATGAAAACAAGAAAATCAAAGATTAGTTCATGAAAACACTATTCACCCTCTTCTTGAATCATTTTTTTGAAAATGGAAAAAGAAGAGATTGAAGCTAAGATTTTGAGGAGATCATTTTTATGAATTATAGGACTCACCATAAAAGTTTGGAGATCAAATGATGGTTGGAAGGTTGATTTTGATCTTAGAATTAAGTAGTAGCCGAATGTAGTGCTCTTGGGAGAGTTTGTGTTACTTGGCTTGGTTTCTTGAATAATAATGCATAAAGTGATGTGGTTTGATAATATCTCATGTAAAGTGGCTTTATTAAAGGTGTGATGCATGAGATGATGTCTTTAGCAAGCCATGTGTTGATCTTTTGGTGGTTTAAGGCTAACTTGTAGTTAGATTGCTAAGTACTTAGTTGATTTCCTTAATTCTAGTTACTCTTGTATCTATGTTGGTTACTAGATATTTTCTAGTGGCTTGTGGATGACTCTTGCTTCCTCTGCTTGTTCCTTTGTCCGTTTATTGCTTAATTCGTTGATCGTTCGAGGGAATAACTCATTCGTTTCTAACTAGGGTTTTACCGAAAACCTTCTTAATATTTCTAATACTATTCTTCATCATTCTTAATACTTCTCGAATTTAAATTCCTTAATTCCCTTTTATAAGTCCTTAAGTCTTGCAGTGTCCAGGGAAATCTCGGAGAAAATAAAAGTGCTCTTTTTCTGAATCCGACAGCTTTTACATACACTTATTTTCCTCCTGGATCACTAATACGAACTCAGAAATCCGTTCCGAATACCGGGTATAACATTATTATAATAATATTCCAAATTCCACCAAAATCACTATTCATCACTTATTTTTATTTAATTCCTATAATTAGGAAAATGAACCTGGTTCACCCTCGAGTGTTCCTTAACCTTTTTACGGAACCGCTGGGCTTATAATAGATATTGATTTGGATGTCATGAGGGTATCTATTTCTCTCTAGGGAATCTTATCTTAATTTTCTAGGAGATAGATTATTCTAATCTAAGTTATCACCCAATAGCATCCCTCAGGACATATAACCTTGGAATATATATCCTTCCATTATTCATTCATTAAAGCCAGTATTACATTGTAGTTGTAACCACTATTCACTCCCATATTATTACATAATAAAAGGTTTTAATTCTACCCAAAAATCTGGGTTCTTACAGGGACGAACTTTATGTTTCAGAGTTATGGATGTTATTCGAACTAGGAGACGCGTAAGTGGCCGAGTGGCGCCGGTCCAGCAATTAATGGCCCAACCGTTGGCCGGGGGGGGGGGGGGGGGTTCCAGAGGGCGGGCGATCCGTCGGTGCTTCCTTCTACATGTAGAGAACAAATGATGGGGAGCATGACATGCGACTGATCATCGTAAATGTTGTGGCTCTTGGCGCGGCAAGCTCCCGTATTAGTTCATCTTCCAAATTGGGAAATTTTCTGCAACATTATCATTGTTGGCAGGTTTGAAAAGTGTTCGAACTGGAATTGCAATATTCTTCCTGCAAGTTCCTCTATTATGAAAATTTGATAATATCTTGCTTATCTTTGACATAGCAGATATTTCTTCGGAACAATTATATTTTGAGTTACCTTGTAACTTCATCTCATACCTTATATTGGTACTACGTTCGTTAATGCATGGCATATGGTTTCAAAGATATTTTGAACTATCATATATTATTGCCGTTCAATTATACTTTTGGTGGACTATTGCTCACCCTTGCTTTATTTAATTATATTACAACAACAGCTAGATCAGATGGCCGCGCAAGGCATACTCAGCATAGGCAGGTGTCAACCGCTAGAGGATTAACCGCTGAGGTCATAGCTACCATTGCTGATGATGCAGCTTCTGGTAGGCTAGTTGTTAGCATTTGCACATCAAATGTATTTATATATATGGCATATACTAATGGATGGCAAAGAGCATGTAATTGTAGAATTGTAATTCTTTGGGTTTTAAGAACTCAAACTTGTGATTAATAATATTGATGGTTACTCTGATTTCATCTCTGGGACTATAACGGGTGTATTTTATGTTATTGTTTTGGGTCACAAGGTTGTAATTTAAATTATGTTGGTTTTATGGATGGATATTGAGACCGTAACGACCAGATCCCTGACCCTGGATCTGGGGGTGTTACAGAAATGGTATCAGAGCGAGTGTTATAAATCCCAGAGATGACGCGACATTAAAACAATAAATTCATTAAAATAATAAGAACTCTTGCCAAGTTCATAGTCGGACTACATGATGTAGTATTGACATATAAAACCCTTATGGGAACCCTAAAAGTATCATGATAGTAACTTAGCTCGTTCTTGTATCGACTAGTAAGGCGACAGACCTTGGGGATTACGAGCAGTAACACAATGATGCTTGTTTTGATGCTGACGATCGAATGGTGGATTCGATAGAGTACCCTACTAAGGACCCGAAAAGGGTTCCAGTAGAAGAAGGGAATCCTGTTGAGGATGAGGAGTTACCCCTGAGAAAATGAGGGTTGTAGCCCGAAAGACTGTAAGAGTTAAGATATAGTGCTCAAAGGAATGAGCGTAAAGAACTAAGATATTGTTAATGGAATTAAAAAGGCATATTGGATTCATAGCCGGACTACCGGATGAAGTACCCGCAAGTAAGATGGATTTGAGGAATTACTCAAGATCTTATGTAAGGATAGATAAGAATCCTTGTAGACTTTCAGATTAATGAGAAAGGAGTTAGAATGATGCGTGATTTTGATATAGGACGGGGAGCAAAGTCCCTAGGAACAGTTAAGACATAGGTGGCAAGTGCCATATCTCAGATAAATTGATTAGTGTGAATATTGTCAATGGTAATTCGCCATGAGAAGACAGATTTCATAGGTTTTAATTTATGAAACCAAATTGATAGTGTTAAGGTGATTTTATTCAGGGAAATGTCCATTGTATAAATGGTTCAACTGAGAAAATAAAGACATTGGAAGGTGATGACATGATTGGATAAAGTATATAAGGAAGTAGTAAGCGAGACAATGATCTCAGAATCTACAAGAGGAGAAGATCAGTGAGTCTATGATAAACTAGCAATGAGGCTATCATCAGGAACCAAGCATAAGTTTAGTTCAATTCAGTGGAATGATGAACCAGAAACATTAGATGCATGTGATTCAAAGGAATATTAAAATCTTTCTTTTCCTTGAATGGATTAATGTAATTATCTTAAGTTATTCCGACACTGAATCGTGAATGGATAAAGTAAAGCGATCAGTGGTTAAAAGGTAATTGAGAGTGCTTTCAGATGAAACCTGAAGGAACGAGTGTATGCCAAGTTCTCGAAGTAAAAGTCTGGCAAAATGAAGTCTAGTTAACAAGGACATATGATCAATAGTGAGTAGTGTTGGTCGACCCCATCAAATTAAAGACCATTTCAATGGAAGAAAGGCCAACCACACCGGAAAAGGGGAGAAATTTCATAAGATTCACAAGGTATTACTAGAGAATTGCTCAGGACTTTACAGAGAGTGCAGTCCCGTAACCTGACTTATTGTAAGACTAAAAGTTTGAATAGACAAGATAAACGTGAGAAGATCTTCCTGGAGCTAAAGATGAAGTTGGTGACGACCAGCGCTGGCGTCGCCCAAATGGAAGGAGGAAAAATTTGCAATATTTTATGGTGCATCTCATGCAGGGTAGGCACTGTGCTTATGCAGCATGGCAGTGTAACTTCGAATATAGTTGGACAACACGGTTTACCAGATTCGGATGGCCTTGGTAGTGCCAATGTTGAGGAACGACTAACCCCGACGGTAGTGTTCCTTCTGAGACTAGTTGTTAAGAAGACTGGTATTTGGTAGTATCGACTAATAGGGCGAATATGTATCGGGAAGATGTGGCATGTTACTAGTGGGTGGATAGATTAACTGAAATTTCCCTAATTCTGGAAAGGAATTCGACGAATTTTGGCAAACCTTGTCTTTCTGATTATCTGAATATGTCACCGAAGAGAATGGAAACTGGAGCGAACCCTATGGATTGGGTATGATAGCCGTTATGCGGGCTGGTAGACAGACCCCGATTATTATGACTGATTATAGGGATAAAATTATGAAGTTGAGATTTGAAGGAAAAAGGGAAATGTAATTAAGAAACAAGCCGGACCGAGAAATTCCGGGATTGACTTAAATGAAAAAGGCTATTATACCAAGAGTGTAAACTTTTGTGGCACATGGAATTAATAAGAATAGTGAAAAGATAAAAGTAAAGGAAAGGTGACCGGACAAGGTACCAAGAAGTCGATTGAGACTTATATGGAGTAAAATTTTGAAAAGATCAAAAGGTATCAAAGTAGAAGGCACTATGCCAGCAATTGATAGAAAAGTACTGCTATTAACCAACCCCTAAACTCACATATTTTAGCATGGCTAGTTGGGGCCAAGTCACTAAGGATTATCAAGTGACTAAACCAGCAATGTAAGGACAAAGCGGGGTGCTTCTAACCAAGTGCCAACCGCGAGGACTTTTGATATAAAATGAATTAAGATACGTGATGATGGATTTTATATATACCATGGACGTGTTAGCATTGAGGATAGTGACCAATGAAGAGTTATGAAGATTGTCAAAGATGGTGCAGTATGATGCGTAAATGTTATCTGAAACTTAGTGTCCTCAAGAGGAGCATTAGGCACTAAGAGATTCACGTTGAACACGACCAATATCTTCCAGAACCTCCTTGCTACCATTACCAAGTTCTGTAAGAGAAACAGATAGACATATGTTGTCTTTTGGGAAGGTCATATAGATTGACATTCATTTGAAAGAAGAGGTTAGCATTAAGCTACCTATAGACTATCAAGATGAGAATGATTGAAAAGAGACCCTTATTAAGGATATATGATTGAATTTCCAAGTTCAGGATGTAAGTATTCCTTGAAAATAGAATTGAGAATAGAATGTCCTTAGATTAAGACGAACCCTGGGGGATGCATAAAGGATAGCATTACCCCTAATAAAAAACATTGTAAATACAGATGATATAAGTTTAAATGACCAAAGTATAAAGAACTTGTAAGGATTTTTAGAAAGGAGTCTCGAAAAGTACATAGACAGAATTGTTATAGAACTGATTAATGATGTTTGATATACCCTGCACCCAGAAGATACAGGAGGAATGATGAGGATGACCTAAGGAACCCTATAAGGGAAGAGGTAATGTTCTGAACTTCAAAAAGGAAGTTTGGTAAGGAATGTATGACATAGTAACAATAAGGCCAGATGAAGCATGTGTGAAACCATGAGGAAGTATGGATTGAACCAATAAGGTTGAGATTATCCTAAAACAAGAAGGGAGTTAAATAAGGAAATATCCTAGTTATGATTGGGAGTACCGGTAGTAAAGTTCACACCAGAAAGGTGGAAGAAATGACTTTTAGAAAAGACCGATATATGTTTTCTCCCATTCAACCAAATTTAAGGGAGAATGCTTCCACCCTGAGTTGGAATAAATCCAGAAAACATTGATCTCAAAAAATTATTATAATCAGGAAAGGCCAAAGAGGTAGCCGACATTTTAAGTATAGGGGAGTAAGTATAAATGCTCATACCAAAGAAATAGAATGATAATGTAAGGACCTTGATGGTCATAATGTGGTAGAGGAAGTTACATTCCGTCTGATGATTGTGCCAGGATCAACTATAAGAATAGTTTAAGTAAAGATTCGATTCCTGATGTTGCCAGTAGCACATTACCGACATTAGGAGGCTCTACGACAGGCCAGACCAAATTCCCCAAGAGACTCACCTTTCCTTTGGAAAGAGAGGGGGGAGGTTAAGTAACAAGGAATTGGTAGTAGATGACCAGAAACAAAAATGGTATGGTATAAATACTGATAAGTTAAATGGCATGATGATGAATGACAAGCAAGTTTATGTTGGTGTATTTCTGCGTAAACAAGATAGAGTACATGAAGTTAAAGATTCGTTATGCTGAAAGGTATCCTTGTATTAAGGATTAACGAGATTTAGAAAGTGATTAAGTAAAACGCTGAGCTTTCAGTCTTCAATTAGAGATATACGATTAAAAATCTCCTCAACCTATCCTAGCTGCAATGCCTGAAGCTCTTCTGCAATTCTATCTTCTTCATGAAATATCGGTACCAAGTTCAGGAAGTATTCCTTATGGGTAAGGAATAGTGATTATTTTGTCTTCCTAAGAGAATCATGATTTGACAAATCATGAAACCCGTATGTCTAGCTATTAAAGCCCTACGTAAATGATAAGCGATGATGATTTATCCATGGACCACATTAATGTAGTGGTGATTTTCTGTGGAATTAGATGATAACGACTGTGGAAGGGTCGGAATTGAATCTAAGTTAGAGAAATCATCCAGGGTTGTTTCGGATGGTTTAAATTTTGGAATGACATGATATTTGAAATACTGATTAGGGTATGATGGTCCATAGAAAGATGGACAGAACAACGAGAATACGTTGACGCACGAGATTACGATAAAGTAGTATTTAATACGATTACAATTATCTTCTTCCTTGACAAACCTCTATAGTTCAGAGGTAAATGCTAAGTATGATATTTTTCAATAATGGAAAATTTTCTACAAATCTTTGAAATTCTTTTCTTTTCTTCTCACTTATTTATCTTCTTCTAAATTGAGAAGAACAACCCTTTAAGGAGGGGAGGTAATGCTACGTGACTACCTGTCTATGTGATAGGAGTCTAAGTGGGATACCATAGCTTGTCTAAATTGCTTGTCAAGTACTAAAGGCTGGCCACCTTCTGTACTAACTATGCAATAGGACAAATGTTCAATGATCATAGTGATCTCTCAATAAACTCTTCTAATTCTATGTATTGATCGAGATTGCGAAGATTAAAGCGATTAGGAAATGCGAAATTACGAGTGAGGTTATCTCCAAATTTGCGACGCAATAGTGATACCAAAATTACTACCAATACCAATAAGGAAAATAGTATATGACTGGGTAAGAGCATAACCCGGACAGTGCGTTGTACGATAAGTGTCAAAAATGATAAAGGATGGATGGTAGCACTAGTAAGATGTGTTGAAAAAGGATTGGGATTGATTAAGGATTGACTAGGAAACTGGAAAGCAAATTAACCAACAAGTACCCATTTGTCTTCTACCTGATTCCGGGACGGAATCCTTTTAAGGAGGGGAGACTGTAAGAACCCGAATTTTCGGTAGAATTAAAACTTTTTATATATTGATGAAAGAATGAACAGTGACTCCGACTGCAAGGTATTAGCAGTTCTAATGAATGAATGTGAACGGGTATAGATTCCAATGATTATATGTCATGAAGAATGCAATGGGTTGACAACATATATTAGAATAATCTATCTCCAAGAAATAAGATATGGCCTTCCAAAGAGAGAGGATATATTCTTGTGTCATCCAAATCAATATCTGTTGTTAGTCCAGTGGTTCCGTAAAAGGGTTAAGGAATGCCCGAAAGAGAACAAGGACATTTTTATAAATATAAGGAATAAAGATGGAGTAAAGAATGAATAGTTTTTTTATGGAAATAAGAATATTATTAGATGACGCTATATAGAAGTATTCAGAACGGATTTCTGAGTTCGTATTCATGATCCAGGGGCGAGATAAGTGTATGCAAACGATATCAGATTCAGAAAAATAGAACTTTTATTTTCTCCGAGATTTCCCAGGACACTGAATGACTTAAGGATTTATTAAAAGGATTTAAGGAATTTATATTCAAGATTTATAAAGGAGGATTGAGAATATTAGTATTACTATTAAGAAAGTTTCCGTTAAAAGCCCTAACTAGAAACAATTGAGATATTCCCCCGAGCGATCAATCAAATTGGGTAATAAACGGACAAAAGAACAAGCAGAGGACTAAGATACATACATGTGCAAGTGGATGGAGTAAGTAACTAAGCTAGTGGCAAGAAGTAACTAGCACACTTAGGATTAAACCAAGCATACAAGACATTATCTCTTAAGATGCTACTTGTCCACTTGATTTATGAAGCTTCCTTGACACACCACTTTTAATAAAGCCACTTTATGGCCTTGATATTATTTGGATGCATCAATAATGCAAAGAACCAAGCAAGTTTCATACATACAAGCACTATTGGAAACAAACTAAACTAGTTGGCATGAGGATGCAACATAAGGCACCAATACTTGCTCACATGTTATCAAACCCTTAACCAAGCCTTAACCATCAACTAGACCATGGTTAACCAAGCAAATATCTAGCATTATTGGTCACTTTTACAAGATGAGATCAAGAGCAAGCCAAGCAAAAAACTTCATCCTCTCCATTTCTCTTCCAAACCATTCGGTTGGAATTTTTCCAAAACCAAACCCCACTTCCAACCATCAAACAATTACAAGATAAATCATGGGAGTCTTATAAATCATAAGAAAGATCTCCTAGAAATCTTAGCCTCAAAATCCATTCCTAGCCTAGCTAATAAAATCATCAAAGATGATGATGAATAGTAACCTCAAGAACAAAATTCATGGATCTTGATTTTGGTTGATGATCCAAGCTTCATGGAGGCTATACAAGGCTTAGTAAGGCTATATCACTCTCTAAGGAAGGTATAACCTCTTGAAACCCTAACTCTTGTTTGAGATTTAAGCATGTTTATGATGGATATAGCTTAGTTATGGTTATGTTAAGGTTAAAGCATGATTATAAGCATGATTAAGATTGGGTTTTGATAAATGTTAAAAATAGCTTAGATGAACGGAAAGGCATTGCTTGGCCTCAGTTCATGGTTATAAATCATGTATATGTTGTTTGGAGTAGATGTCATGATTATTGGGAGGTTTGGAATTTGGTAAATATTCGATTTATAGCCGTCGTAATGCCGAAATTTCGTTAACCTTAAGAAAACGAATTTGGCAGAACCTATAACTCACTGTTTAGCTTCGATTTTTGCCATGATAAGCTAGATTATGTTATAAGCTTCGTTTTGATATAAAGTTCGTATGAAATGGACTTACGGTTTAGGAGTTATGATTAAATTCGTAAAAGTGGTTCGAAACCGTAATCAAAAGTTCGTAACTGAAATTGGAATCCCTTAACATGACTAAGTCAGTGACGAATCATAGTAATTAAATATTAGAGGTCATAAGGAAGGCGTGAGAGAAAACCACAAGTAAAATGGATCGTTTTCCGATTTTATAAAAATGTTCGAATTGAGGTTAAGTGCGAAGAAACCACTTTTCGGAGGTAACACTACCGAGTTATGAACGTTTTAGTGAAAGAGGTGTGAATAGTAAAGATCCATAGTCGACCGAACTTCAAAAATACATTTCACCTATCTAGACCCGTGGCTTCGAATTGGAAATTTCATGATAAATATTACAAATACGAAAGATGATTTTATAAGTGGTTTCGTAATTAAATACGATTCCAGTAATTTATTAAAAGTGTTAGAGTGTGAGTCCCGGAATAGTAATTCTCAGGAAAGTCACCTCTAGGGATACTACTTTGGCCACCCTTTTTGGCTAAGTTAAAAAGGGAATTTCGAGTCGACTAAAACACGAAACTTGTTAAGAATTATCAAGACCACATATTGGTGCAAAGAACGAGGTTATAATTGATTAAGTAAGATATACGAAAGATCCGACATTAAGGATGGGTCGAGGTGTGTTTTGGACTAAACTTACATGACTTAAGTTAAGTTATACTTAACCTTCGAAATGTTAAGTGATTGACCTTGGTTATTGTGACTATTTATAGATCACTGGATTGACACGAGGCACACTACCCCTACAAGATTACCAGGCAAGTTTCCAATACCTTGGAACTGTTGTTGTGATAATATATATGATTGTTGTTATACATATGCCATAGCATGCATGCTTGTTTTCAAAGTATATTGGAATACTTGTTCCCTGAATTAATATTGGCTTATAGACTAGATATGGATTATCAGTTATAAGCAGGATTGTGTTGCTAGGACCCTTAGTGAAGGGCGTATGATATTTATTCTTTAAATATGAGACCGGGAGTCGGTATTTTGTGTTATATAGATAGTCGTGGAAACCCGGAGGGATTCCAGCGACAGAGTAGTATTCATTTTTAGGAATGTTATTATTAAACATTATTTATATTTCCATAAAAGTATCAAATACTTGGGAATCTTTCGAGAAACGTTATTTGAGTATTATTTCAGTCGAGAAATATTAAATGAACATTATTTTTGAATATTCATTAGAGTTGATTATTAATGAATAATTACTTTGATATTCATTGGGATTTTATTCACTAAATGAATATCACTTTCGGATATTCATTTAAGTTTTATGTATTTGATAAATATTATTTTAAAAGTATTCTTTGGAAGTTCTAATTACTCAAGGAATATTATTTCGAATATTAAGGTTTTAATTACTAAATGAATATCATTTGGATATTTATTTAGAATATTATTTGTTAAATGAAAATTATTTGGATATTCACTTAGAACATTATTTGTTTAATGAATATCAATTGAATATTCATTTGGGATTTATTTATTAAATGAATATTATTTTGAACATTCATTTAAGATTTTATGTACTTGATGAATATTATTTTAAAATATTCATTTGGAGTTTTATTTACTTAAGGAATATTGTTTCGAATATTCCTTTAAAGTTTTGATTACGAAAAGAATATTATTTGGCTATTCATTTGGTATATTATTAAATGAATATTATTTTCAAATATTCATTTAAGGTTTGATTTATTTAGTGAATATTATTTTAAATATTTATTTGAGTTTAATTAATTAATGAATATGAGATTGAATATTCATTTAAAGAAGAGAGTTATTTAGTAAATAATTCTATGTATTTATTCGAGGATTACTTACGAGCAATATTATGATTTAATCATATTCCTTAATTATTATTGATTTAATAAATATTCTTGGAATATTTATTTAAATTCTTTTAAGTTCTTTTTATAATAATTCATATTATTCAAAGATTATCTTTCATCTTCAGATATGGTGTAAAATAGTTCGGAGTATTTTATGACTATTTTTATCAAGGGGAGGTTCCCAAAACTTTATTTCCATTTAAATCTATCTTATAAGAAGATTTAAATACTCGCTCAACTTCCAAAAATATATAAGGGGACCTCACTTGGAGATGTTATTTATTGGACTGCCCGGTCCTATACTTGCTAAACTATCTTGTCACTCACATCTTGATTCTTTCAAACATCAATATGAATCTTTTTGGTTACCTCCTCAACGCTCGAGGGGTAAGATTGATGGAACAAGTGTCTATCCATTAACAAGCATCAGCTTGGAAAATATTGGTGAAATTTTCCTTTCCAATTAGATACGACTACTTTGTGGAGTCCTATCAACAAGTACTATACTTGGGGAAAGGGGGACGAACTTTATGTTTCAGAGTTATGGATGTTATTCGAACTAGGAGACGCGTAAGTGGCCGAGTGGCGCCGGTCCAGCAATTAATGGCCCAACCGTTGGCCGGGGGGGGGGGGGTTCCAGAGGGCGGGCGATCCGTCGGTGCTTCCTTCTACATGTAGAGAACAAATGATGGGGAGCATGACATGCGACTGATCATCGTAAATGTTGTGGCTCTTGGCGCGGCAAGCTCCCGTATTAGTTCATCTTCCAAATTGGGAAATTTTCTGCAACATTATCATTGTTGGCAGGTTTGAAAAGTGTTCGAACTGGAATTGCAATATTCTTCCTGCAAGTTCCTCTATTATGAAAATTTGATAATATCTTGCTTATCTTTGACATAGCAGATATTTCTTCGGAACAATTATATTTTGAGTTACCTTGTAACTTCATCTCATACCTTATATTGGTACTACGTTCGTTAATGCATGGCATATGGTTTCAAAGATATTTTGAACTATCATATATTATTGTCGTTCAATTATACTTTTGGTGGACTATTGCTCACCCTTGCTTTATTTAATTATATTACAACAACAGCTAGATCAGATGGTGTCAACCGCTAGAGGATTAACCGCTGAGGTCATAGCTACCATTGCTGATGATGCAGCTTCTGGTAGGCTAGTTGTTAGCATTTGCACATCAAATGTATTTATATATATGGCATATACTAATGGATGGCAAAGAGCATGTAATTGTAGAATTGTAATTCTTTGGGTTGTAAGAACTCAAACTTGTGATTAATAATATTGATGGTTACTCTGATTTCATCTCTTGGACTATAACGGGTGTGTTTTATGTTGTTTTTTTGGGTCACAAGGTTGTAATTTAAATTATGTTGGTTTTATGGATGGATATTGAGACCGTAACGACCAGATCCCTGACCCTGGATCTGGGGGTGTTACAATACTCGTCCACCCCGATACTTATCTTTCTTCTCCAATTTCCCTTTTTATACTCGTATGGGTTCTTATCCGGCGTCTCACTGGTAACCTATATACAGATAAAGTACTACTTCAGTATACGTATATCCGTAATCTGTCTAACTCGTTCTACCCAACGCATCCTATAACAATTAACAACTCAACATATACAACACAGATTAATCATACTCTCAATTTAATAATGTATAGCCACAAAATCATATAAGCACTTAGCGCGTAATATCAACTTACATTTATATCTCATAACACATATATAACACTTGCATACCAGAAATCTTTATCTAAATACTATAAGAATCATAAAATAATTCTAATAAAATTTGGACAGCACCTCCTTTAAAATACAACCTAATCCTGTCGGAATACAGCCGACCCAAATCAAAAATCAAACATCCTTTGCGTCATTATAATTGACAATTGTCTCAACCCATCTTATTCTTACCATTCACAATATACTATACAACCACAACTCAAATACACCTTTGGTTATCACAATGTCCCATAATTACATCCGAGTACACATTCTACATTTAATTTATACATCAAACGATAAATTCACAATTCACATCTGATAAAACCCTTATACTTCTAAATACATGATACAGTTCATCCTTTATCCACTGCCAATTCAAGTCAACTCATAATTCACAATCATTATCAGAATATAAACTACTAATCATATTCCTAATCATCCGAGCATTCCACATATAATCTTCACGCTGACATTCCCCAAAACATACCACTTAGCTCACTTGCCTGAATCATAATATATCAATCGCCAACCCCTTACACAGACATATAGCTATAACAATTATACATTTAGCAAGTAGTCTCGTAAATATATATAATTCGGAAATTAAAACACGAAATCAAAATATTGCGTAATGGATACAATTAATTTGGCTCAAGTATCATCATTGCCAATTCCATCGACTCAAATGAAATCACTATCGATGGGACAAAATTTTGAGGGTACCCGAATTGGGTTTCCGACCCGAAACTTCGCACAAATAATTATACGGATAGTTTAACAGTTAACTTCACTTAATGAATCAGTCAAAACCAAACTGTAACAAAAATTAACTTTATGAGCACAATCCAGCTGAAACAATCGAAACCAAAATAGCCCCAAATGCGCACAGCAACCACACGAGCCATATACACTACTCGACACACTCACACACCTACAGTAGTTTAACCATCCACACACGCACACACATACACCAATGAAGCAACGCACACAGCCACACACACTTACGCACACAATACACACACGCATCATATAAACGCGCACACACACATAATGCAAGTATAAGCACACAGCAGGGAAACGAACAAAGGGAAGAGTAGGGTAACTAATTCATTACAATAACCAATAAGACTAGCTGAAATCGAAGCATAACAACGAGAAAGCCTCGGATTCATCACAAACCGCGACTGTAACATCCACACACAGTAGCGGAACACAGTGCAGAACAGAGGGGAGGGATTATAGCGTGTATAGAGGGAGAGAGGCACAACACAGTACCGATTGAAGCAAGAGAGAACGAGAGAGAGATAGACGAATTTGAGAGAGAGATTGAGAACCTTCGAGAGATTTAGGGAGATCGTCAACAAAACATAGCAGCTGGGTTTTTGCAAATTAGAAATTAGGGATTTTAAAACATTTGGGGGAAAAAGGCTAATGGTAAAATAGTAAATTTATTAATTAAATTCTGATTTAAAACACTGAAAATCACTTTATAAAATAGAAATAAAATAGATATTAATTGAGAAAAATCTCAAAATAAATTTTAAAATACAAAAAATGAAATTATCTATCTCCCCATATTTTTAAAATATTTTTAGGATCAAAAATGAATTTAATATGAAATTTACAAGTTTTGATCCTTTAAATGCGATATAACTCGTAAAATTATTTTAAAATACTTAAACAACCAAAATAATTCTCCCAATAATTTTATAAACTAGATAATATCATAAAAATAATATCACGAAAGATTTAATGATTTTTAATAACTCCGATAATTTTATAAAATTTTAAGAAGATCAATATTGCATGATTTAAATAAATTTTAATCACTAAAAATTTTAAAAAAAATATACACGGACTCACATTCCACAT
The DNA here is from genome assembly GCA_037693485.1 of Kitagawia praeruptora. Taxonomy (NCBI): domain Eukaryota; kingdom Viridiplantae; phylum Streptophyta; class Magnoliopsida; order Apiales; family Apiaceae; genus Kitagawia; species Kitagawia praeruptora. Next base: position 610,056 of record CM075353.1, read on the forward strand.
ATGCATCATCATATAAACATGTAAACACGATGCCACATATATTTAACTAAAAAAATTTTTCATACCATATAATCCATATTTAATAATAAATAATAATACTTATAATTACGAAATTTTCTAGGGCGTTATACAATTCGTGTGTGATCTTAATGATGAAGAGCTCCTAAACCAAGATAGACTGTTGGCGGACAATGGTCACACCCATTACAAAATTTTCTTGAACGAGAGAAAGCTTATTGAAGCTATCCTCAGCTTTCTTTCATTTGAGGGTAACTTATCTTTGTTGTCCGTCATGAACTTCGTTTTTTCTTATTCCAATATTTTTTCATTTCTTTGTTTCAGCTGCTGAAGAGATCGATAGCCGTCCTGAAAATCAGTCGATCCCCACCAAGAGGATGATTAAGAAGGCAGAAGCCTTGGAAAATCCTGTTGATGTGCAGATTCCTGAGTTCCTGGCCGAATGTTCTCAGAAGAGGTCCAGGAATGACGAGGGCGACATGAGATCGCCTTTCACCCCTCATTGGGGTATCTACGAGCAAGACTCTGTCTTGGGATGCCCTACTTTGGCCTTGGATTGGTCCCAGTGCTCCATCACCCCTACTGACTTAGCAACGGTGTGTGCTGGGGACAAGATGGAAGAGTCTGAGTGCCTTGGGGCACAGGCTCTGTATCAGGTATAACACTCGTACCTTCAAGCTTGATGTCTTTACTTATATTGACACTATGAATGCCTTATCAATTCTTTTGTTTCAGGCTAATGCATACTTCCAATTCACTACCCGTCAGGGTCGGGCCTTCAGGGATGACAACGTGGCCTTAGGAAAAGAGAAGGCGAGCTTTCAAGAGGAGAAGCTAGACTTAGAGGCTAGGGCCATCCGGGCTGAGGCAGCTGCTCACACTTATCAGAAGCAGTACAACTCTTTGCACAGAAAGAAAGCGGCCGAGTTTAACAAGGTGGTTGAAGCCTATCAGCAATCAGATGCCTTTTTAGACTTCATGCACAACCATGATGATGAGGTGCGCCCCGTGAACATGTCCATTGGCTGGGACAAAGCTATTAAGGCTGTGAGCAGCAAGAATCCATCTATGATTGACCCAAGCAACTTCCCTTGCCTTAACTGGGCTGCTAGTGGTGGAAATCGGGCTGATCATGCTTCTGGTTTGGGAACCAAAGTTATTCCCCTGGCATCTGGTTCTGGCTCAGGAGGTAGCCGTAGATCTTCTAGCTCTGGCTTAAGGAAGGCAACCCGCGCAGCCAGCACTGATTCAACCTCTTCAAGCTCTCGTGGAAAGATAGTCGCGCCTTCAAGGGGAGGAAAGGTGGCAACAATTCGCTAGCCACTTAGCACATCTATGTTTCTTCATCTTCCTCTGGAGAAGAAAAAGAGGTGGTGAAGACTTTAGCACAGCCATCGAGAGAGGCATCCGAAGCAATAGTGGTTCTAACGAAGAAGATTCAGAAGAGGAGGATTCAGACGAAGAGAGTGGCGAGGAAGAGTCCTCGGAAGAGTAAGACGGGATCATCCCATGGGAGGAAGTGGCCTTGTTGTAACGATCGAGAAATTTTGATGGGTAATATTTATGTGAATAATAAGAATTCTATAATATTCTAGTTTGACGTGTTTTATCGTTAATTCTATAAATATGTGTTCCGTGCAATTAGTATATGATTTTGTGGCCCTAGAGGATTAATTGTTATTGAAGAGATATTGTGTTCGTTTATTGAACCTACAGTACTTAAATATTTAACCAAGCTGATTATCTTTTGATATTATCTGTTTAAAATATTTCAATATTTCGGAACCCCAAATTATGTTTTGTGTGTATCAGAAATTTTATTTATTTTAATTAGTGAAAATATTTCTAAAATTATATGTTTTATTTTTATATTAGTTTTAAATTATTTTAAGAATTATTAATGATTATTTTAAGTATTTACCGAATTAATGATTTATAAAATTTTACTCGTTTTAATATTTTGGGGCTTAAGAATTCGTGTCGATATCGATGATTATCCAATTTCCTGTAATCATATCCTCCCCGATAATACAGTGTTTATTTTTTTTCCTTTTCTTTTCTTAACCTTATCTCTCCCTCATTCTTATCTCTCCCACATCTCTCTATTCCTCGTCATTCTCTCTACCCCTCCCTGTTTCTTTTCTTCTCTGTTCACCATCACCACCGTTCCACCACCGCCCTTTGCCAACCGTTCGGCGTTCCCCTGAGTCATGAACATCAGACACACCGGCCCAGCCTTTCTTCTTCCTTCGATAATCACCCACCGCCCTTAAGGGTAATTTTCGATTCGTTCTTCTCTAGAACGTTTTGATTAATTGTATTCAAATTCAGTGTTTGTATAGTCGTAGTCGGACATGTTATGTATTTTGAGTTGATTCATACTTAGTTTAATTATTTTTGGATGAATTCTTGTTCGTCGGAAAACTTTCTGTTGGCCGAAGAATAATATAGGAAAGTTGTTTGTAAATTTTAGTACCATGGTAGTATAGATCGTAAGGACGAGAACAAGATATGTATTTTTAATTAAATTTTATGATTTGAATTTGACTCGCCGGAAGATGGACTGGGGTGATCGGATTTTCAGATTTTGGTTGATTTTTGTTGATGTTTGTGATGTTTTGGACTGTTAAAACTTGTATGATTGATAATAAACGAAGAAATTAGGTGTTGGTGTGATTTTTTGATTGTTTTGCTGTTCGCCGGAGTTGCATTGGGTCGCCAGATTCTGGGGAGACTCGCCGAATTCGGGGGAGACTCGCCGGATTCTGGGGAGACTCGCTGGATTCTGCAAAATTCCGACGGTGTTCTTCAACGTCCGGCCATGTTCTTCAAAATTGGGTTTTTGATTTGTAAAACCGTAATCTGATTTCAAGAAACTGTTTTTGAATAAAATTTTATTAAAAATTCAAAATTTATTGTGAAATGAATGTCCTAGAAAGTTCTATCCTAGAAAGTTCTAGACAAACCTTTGACCTTTCAAGTCTTAGACCTTTGGCTTTTCATCTTTAGACTTTTGGCCTTTTATTTGATTGTAACTTACAACTTGTAAGCCTATAAATAGGCATCATATGTGAACTTGTAAACTTACTTGAAGCAATAGAAATTCTCTTCTTGATATTCTTGATCTCTCTCTAAATATCTAATACTAGTTATAATATATTCATAATACGTTATCAGCACGAAGTTGCTCTCGAAGTTGCTCTTTACATCACCCGATTGCTCATCCATCAAGAATCAAATCACCCTTCGTATTAAGGTATGCAATTTTTATAAAAATATTATGTTATGCTTACATCTAGTACTTACATGTTTACATAAATGTTTATATATATATGTTATCATGCATGTTTGAGTAAGTTGTTGTAAAGAATAAATCATAGTGAACTTAAGGAGTTGTTGTTTATTACGTTTTATATGACTTTGACCATGTAACAAAAAAAAATGGTTAAATTTGTTGGCCATATATGAAATATAGTATGTTTCATGTCATCTTAATAAACATGCAAGTACTTGATTCATGCCTGCTACTTTCTTTGTGATCTACCTTTGTTTTAAAATATCTTAATGTTTGCATCCCATTAAAATCTTTTCTAATGATGCTTTTAAGAATAAACTATAATTTGATATTTTGTACTAAAATAATATGATTTTTCCTAATGACTTCTTTGGACTTAAATGCATTGTTTTGGGTTCTTTATTTTGGATTCTCTGTTCTCTGTTTTTGGATACTTTTGGAATTAGATAAATTGTTTTTGGATTATTTGTTGAGCTGTTTGAACCCCTCTTTTTGGAATCTGGTTATATACTTTTCCATGATTACCTTGATTATGTATGCTTGTTTTTATAAATCAATACTGATTTAAAACATGTTTATATATTAGTGAAAATGTCAAATTTTACCAAACTTGAATTTGAGGCTCTTGATATTACCAGAAAGAACTATTTATCATGGATATTAGACATTGAAATTCATTTAGCCGCATAAGGTCTTGGAGACACAATCAAAGAGGGAAATAAAGAATCTGAATCAAACCGCGCCAAGGCAATGATTTTTCTTCGCCGACACCTCCACGAAGGACTCAAAACTGAATATCTTACGGTGAAAGATCCACTTGAACTTTGGAAAAATTTGAAGGATAGATATGATCATCAAAAGACTGTGATTCTTCCAAAAGCTCGTTATGATTGGATGCATTTGAGGCTTCAAGATTTTAAAACCGTCAGTGAATATAACTTCGCACTTTTCAAAATAACTTCTCAACTAAAATTATGTGGAGAAAATATTACTGACGCAGACATGTTAGAAAAAACTTATTCAACTTTTCATGCCTCAAATGTACTCCTCCAGCAATAATATCGTGAAAAAGGTTTTACAAAATATTCAGATTTAATATCATGTCTTCTTGTTGCTGAGCAAAATAAAAAGCTTTTGATGAAGAATCACGAGTCTCGCCCTACTGGATCTAGCCCTTTCCCTGAAGTGAATGCGGCATCTTATAATTTTAGGCATGGACGTGGTGGTGGACGTGGTCGTGGACGCGGTCGAGGAAATTTGTGAAAAACAACCATTTTCTCAAACATAGAAAACCAAATTCCAACCCGAAGTTGGAAAAAGTGGAGAAAGATAAAAGAGGACAAAAGAATGTTGAGAATGTCTACTTTCGATGCGGAATGAAGGGTCATTGGTCGCGTACCTGTCGTGCGCCCAAACACTTGGTTGACCTATACCAAGCATCCCAAAAGGAGAAAGAAAAATCTGTTGAAGCAAACTTTGCTTTTCAAGATGATGGACCCAAATACAACCCCTCTGATATGACACATCTGGAAGTGTCTGATTTTTATGAAATCCCTGAAGGAAGCGGAAATGAATGATGCAATAAATTATATAAATACCATGTTGGTTGAAAAGACTGTTTATCTTAATTATTATGTGTAAGACTTAGTATGCTTAATTATTATGAAATTTCTAATTATATGTGCTTTTATTTGAAGTGATATGGATATTTCTCATTCTCGCGCTGGTCATAAAATAGATGAAGATATTTGTCTCGTTGATAGCGCAACTACGCACACTATCCTTAAAAATGAAAAATATTTTACTTCTTTACACAAGTATGAAGGCAATGTTAACACTATATCCGGAAGTATTAATTTGATTGAAGGCTCTGGAAGAGCTAACCTGTTATTACCTGGAGGAACAAAATTTGTTATAACTGATGCATTGTTCTCTCCAAAATCACAAAGAAACTTGTTGAGTTTCAAAGATATTCGCAGAAATGGATATCATATTGAAACAATCAGTAAAGAAAATAAAGAATTTCTTTGTATAACATACATCATTTCGGGTAAGAAATATATGAAGGAACAACTACCCGCTTTTTCTTCAGGATTATATTATACAAATATACGTGAAATTGAGGCAAATGCAATCGTAAACCAGAAGTTTACTGATACGGGCAATTTTATTGTTTGGCATGACCGGTTGGGACATCCGGGATCAACTATGATGCGGAGAATTATTGAAAACTCGCATGGGCATCCATTGAAAAACCAGAAGATTTTTCAATCGAATGAATTCTCCTGTGTTGCTTGTTCTCAAGGAAAATTAATTATCAGGCCTTCTTTGGCAAAAGTTGGAACAGAATCTCCTAAATTTTTAGAACGGATACAGGGTGATATATGTGGGCCCATTCACCCATCATGTGGACCATTTAAATACTTTATGTTATTAATTGATGCATCAACTCGATGGTCACATGTGTGCTTATTATCGTCTCGTAACCTGGCGTTTGCGAGACTACTTGCTCAAATAATTCGATTAAGAGCACAGTTTCCTGATCATAATATTGGTACAATCCATTTAGATAATGCTGGAGAATTCACATCACGAGCCTTCAATGAGTACTGTGTGTCAATTGGAATCAATATTGAACATCCTGTTGCTCATGTTCATACACAGAATGGTCTCGCAGAATCATTCATCAAACGACTCCAATTGATTGCCAGACCATTGATTATGAGAACAAATCTCCCTACTTCAGTTTGGGGGCATGCTATTTTGCATGCAGCAGCACTTGTATGCATCAGACCTACAAGTTATCATAAATTTTCTCCCCTACAATTGGCTTCTGGAAGAGAGCCTAATATTTCCCATCTGAGAACTTTTGGATGTGCGGTATATGTCCCAATTGCTCCGCCGCAACGAACAAAGATGGGTCCCCAAAGAAGGTTGGGAATATATATCGGTTATGAATCTCCCTCTATAATAAAATATCTTGAACCATTGACAGGGGATATGTTTACTGCAAGATTTGCAGACTGTCATTTTGATGAAACTATTTTTCCAAGATTAGGGGGAGAGAACAAGATTATCCTTAAATCAGGGGGAGAAAATAAACGGCTGGAAAAAGAAATTACATGGAATGCATCAACATTGAATACTTATGATCCTTGAACAAATCAATGTGAACTGGAAGTTCAAAAAATAATTCATTTACAAGGCATTGCAAATCAGTTGCCTGATGCATTCACTGATATAAATAGAGTAACTATGTCATACATTCCAGCTGAAAATGCTCCTGCAAAAATAGAAGTCCCAGAAGGACAATTAATTAGAGCAAGTGAGTCAAAACCTCACATGAAGCGTGGTAGACCGATCGGTTCCAAAGATAAAAATCCTCGAAAAAGAAAAGGAGCAAGGAGTGAAGATGCCCAAATAGAGGAAATAAAATCTCTAGAAGAGACTCAAGAAGAGTCCTGTGACATGAAAGATGAAACCCCAGAAGAGGATCAGGTACCTGAAAAGGAAAATGAAGAGATCTCAATTAATTATGTTGTCACAGGAAAAAGATGGAACCGAAATGATATCATCGTCGACGAAAATTTTGCATATAATGTAGCGCTTGATATAATGATTGAAAATGAGGATCTTGAACCAAAATCCGTCGATGAATGTCGACGTAGAGATGATTGGCCAAAATGGAAAGAAGCAATTGAAAAAGAATTGAGCTCACTTAATAAACATAAGGTTTTTGGACCTGTAGTCCGAACCCCCTGTTATGGAAAATTTACGCAAGCGCACGTTGTCACAAGTAATATATGATTAAATCAAGTTCGTTCCCACAGAGATCTAGAATGGTGTTCAATTCAATTAATGTACCTATGCACCGATGTATGGTTTTTATCCACTGCTAAGACAAATAACAAATTTGATTTTTATTAACTACTAAATTAATTATCAAACTAAAGATTAACTAATTAAAGAGATTAAAGTCAAATTACTAATATGAGAATAAAACATGGAATCCTAGTTTCATCATCTACTTCACTTAGAGTTGCAGCCTTTAATTAAAACATGCGATGGGTTTGATATCTGATCGAATAACACGAAAAGAGTAAAAGTTACCTCTCGGTATACTAGTACCAATCTACGCATACATCCACAAAAGAGATAGAAGATGAGTAGGCACCTATTATGTTTATACCCTATATCTCTATAGAATTTGAAAACATAAAGGTTGAAGCACAAGTTATCCACTTAGATCACATAGTGTAATAACCCGAATTTTGGGTAGAATTAAAATTTTTCTTATTGTGGTTAAAGAGCATTAATGAATGGTGATTCCAAAGAACAATGATTGTAGTGAATGGATATTGCTATGGATGATGATCCCGATTCGTATATGTATGGTCAGAATAGAGTAATTCAAAGGTTGACGATATAGGAAGAATAATCTATCATCCAAGAAATGAGCTAATGAGCCCCGAGAAGGGAAATGAGGATGGTATAGTATTTTCGATACGTGCATAGTGTTTCCCGTACGTGCATAGTGTTTCCCGTACGTGCATAGTATTCCCGTACGTGCATAGTAATTCGGTGGATGAATAGTGATTTTGTAAGTTAGAAAACTTTTCACGCCACCCTATGTACGGGGCGTGATATGGATGTTTCGAAGTCATATTAGTAATACGCGGAGGAAATAAGTGAATGCAGAGACGATCGGAATTCAGAAATTCCTATTTTATTTTTTGGTGTAATATTTGACCGAGCAGTGAATTATATATTATTATATTCGAGAAATGAGATATTCAATTTGAGAAATTGAAGAGTTAATATTTTGGAATTTTATTATATTTGATTTTAGAAATTAGAACGAAAACCACTGAGACAGTGAAACAAGCGTTCTAGAAACCACTAAAACATTATAACGAGATTAATCAATAAAGCGAACGAATCCTAGATTACGGTTTAAGTTCATATCAAGATTAAATATCCTACATGATCATCACGAGGATTATATTAAGGATTGAGGAAGGTATTATGAATATCGAGAAATTCCCCAGTAAACCCTAGAGGTGAAACTACTTAGTTATTCTTCGAACGATCAGCGAAATTGAGCAATAACCGAACAAAGAAACGAACGAACAAGATAGGATGCATCCACCAAAGATAGTGGAAGATGACATCACACCTTTATAGAAATATCTAAGCACCTAGTTGCAGTTTACCCAGGGACTTAAGTGCTAAAAGGCAAGAGATGAGTACGTAAGTGTAATTGTGAGGGTAAGATATTTTAAAAAGGACCAATCAAAGCATGACAACACATCTTGAAGAGATGCATCCAAAGACATTAGATATATATTACAATATGTTAACATTATTAGCCATAAAGCAAGCAAGAACAAGAGAAAACAAAGCAAAACACCAAACACTCCAAAACTGCCCAGCAGGAACAAAGATCAAATAAAAATTCATATCTCCATTTCTATCCATGATAAAATCACCAAATTTTAACCATGGATTCTACACTCCATGGGCAAGATTCGTTCCAAATTTCATGGATATCCAAGTAGTATAGCCTAGTCAAATCCATGCTTAAAGTTGGAGGACCAAAACTGTCCAGGTTCTGAACAGTAGCAAGATGGGGCTCAAAACCCTAGCTCCCATGGTTTGATTCTTGTGTTATATAGCTCAAAAGAAAGCCCTTGAAGAGTAGAAGGTGTGGTAAAAATTTTAGAACCAAACTCTTAGTTTTTGATTTTATATGATTTTTACAAGATTAATGATGAATAGTAAACTTATGATTTTCATGTTTTGTTTCTTGATGGTATAGCTTCCAAAGGATGTTCTAAGCAAGGATCTAGACTTGTGAGGCCTTAACATCATCCTTAAGCTTCAAATAGAGGTATAACACTTGAACCCCCTTGGTTAGATTATGAGTTTTAATGGAGCTTTAGATGAATTTCTGACTTAGATGCATGATTTAGAGCATGTATGTTGTGTGGGTGTTATGAAAATGGAAAAATATGAATTTTAACTCCAAGACCAGTTTAGGCAGTGGTGAGGATGATGAATAGTGTCCAGGAGTATTGGTGGTGGATTGATTGATTATTTGGAGGATTTTAATTTTGGAAATATCCGAGTTATAGCCATCGTAATGGCGAAATTTCATTAACCCTTAAAAATGGAGTATCACCGAACCAAAAAGCTTCTGACCAAGATGAACACTCGACCCATAACTGTAGGTCTTGAATCATAGATCATTTTGGCGCAAGAATCGTAGCATTCTGACTTACGGTTTGGGCATTATGGTAAAATTTGTAAAAGCGGTTCGTAATCGTAAGCATGAGTTCGTAACTTCAATTGGACCCCTTTAAAACGAGTAATTCGGTTACGAGTCGTGGTAATTAAATACTAGAGGTCACAATGAAGATATGAGAGAAGACCTCGTGTCGAAAAGATTATTTTTGGATTTTATAAAAATGTTTGAATCAAGGTTAAGTGCGAAGGAACCCCTTAGAGGAGCACTTGATTAGAACTTTGTAAACCACTTAGTGAAACGGACGAACGAGATCCGATTTCTAAAACGAATCTTCGACTTAAGTATTCGTCGATTGACATGGACTTAGTATGAGCCTAAGGCGAGTTAGTAATGCCTTGGTTGTGATTTGCGTACGTGTTTATGCTTTAGATGTTAAGTGAATCATGTAGGGGATTAATCGTACGTTTTCTTTTGACTTTGTCTAGATTGTTCGACATCGTCACAAGCCCCTACCACTTCTCGAGCATCAGGCAAGATTTCTAAATCTATACTTGAAGTATTGATTATAATACTGCTTTTGCCATGCTTAGATTTGCATAGTTTTGCGATATATACTTGTTGTAAAAGTTTAACTTTCGGATTGTATATCATCTTTTGAGATATAGTATATACAAACCGGTATACCTTGTAGCTCTAGTGATAAGAGCATACTTTTGTTCGACTCTAGACCGGGAGTCAGTATTTGAGATATAGAGATAGTCGTGGAAACCCGGAGGGATTCCAGCGACAGAATACTATGTATCTTGAGGATTATTATTAATAATCATTATTATATTTCCAGAAAGTATTTAGTACTCGGAAATGAATTGGGAATTGGCTTATAAGCTAGATATGGGGATATCAGTTATAAGCCGGACTTTATTATTACCCATAATAAAGGGTGTATATGTCGTATCTTTTGTAAAATACCGGGAGTCGGTATTTCATATACTTTTGGAGATATATTTTCATAATATATCGAATAAATATTATTGAGTACAATGAATATTATTTTGAATATTCATTAAGAGTTTGTTTGTTTAAATGAATATTATTTTTGAATATTCATTTGCAGTTATGTATTAAGTGAATATTATTTTGAATATTCATCTAAGGAATATTATTTTGGAATATTCATTTAAGAATTTATTTATTTATTTTATATTCATGCGAGGATTTATTTAATTGAATATTACTTTAGATATTCATTTGAGGATTGATTCAAATATTATTTTGAATATTTACTCGAGGAATTGTTTATTTGGTGAATATTTTATATATTCATTCGAGAGTTATTTATGAGCAATATTTTATACTAAGAATATTCTTTAATTATCTATGAATTAATAAATATTCTTTGAATATTTATTTAATTATTTTAACTAAATTTAAAAATGATTTATCTTATTCAAATATTATTCTGATCCTCAAATATCATGTAAATTATTTCTGAGTCTTATTATGTTTATTTTATCGAGGAAAGGTTCTCAAAACTCTATTTTCCGTTTAAGGTCTATCTTATAGGAAGACTTATACACTCGCTCAGAACTTTCAAATATAAGGGAGCTGTACTCGAGAGCTGTTATTTATTTTATTTGACTGCCCAGTCATAAATCTGTTGATATTACTCTTTTCCCTCGCAACTTGGTTGCTATTCATCAAAGCGATTCTTTTTGTTACTTCATCATCATTCGAAGATTTCTTACTTGCAATATTATGATTTAATAATATTCCGTAATTATTATTGACTTAATAAATATTCTTGGAATATTTAATTAAATTATTTTGAAGTCTTTTTATAATAATTCATATTATTCAAAGATTATCTTTCACCTTCAGATGTGGTGTAAAATATTTCGAAGTATTTTATGACTATTTTATCGAGGGGAGGTTCCCAAACTTTATTTTCATTTAAATCTATCTTAAAGAAGATCTAAATACTCGCTCAACTTCCAAAAATATATAAGGGGACCTCACTTGAAAGATGTTATTTATTGGACTGCCCGATCCTATACTTGCTAAAACTATCTTGTCACTCACATCTTGATTCTTTCAAGCATCGATATGAGTCTGTTTGGTTACCTCCTCAACGCTCGAGGGGTAAGAATTGATGGAACAAGTTTATATCCATTAACAAGCATCAGCTTGGGAAATATTGGTGATTTTTCCTTTCCAACTAGATACGACTACTTTGTGGAGTCCTATCAACAAGTAATATACTTGGGGAAAGGGGGAGGAACTTCACGTTTCAAAGTTATGGATGTGAAATGAACTAGGAGATGCGTAAGTGCCCAGTGGCGCCGGTCCAGCAAATGGCCCAACCGTTGGCCGGGGGGTTCCAGAGGGCGGTAGACAAGTAAATCCGTCGGTGCTTCCTTCTACATGTAGTAAACAAGAGGTGGGGAGCATAACATGCGACTGATCATCGTGTAAATGCTATGTCTCCTGGCGCGTCAAACTCCAGTATTAGTTCATCTCTCAATGTTGGAAATTTCCTGCAACCTTATCATTATTGGCAGGTTTGAAAAGTGTTTGAATTGGAATTGCAATATTCTTCCTGCAAGTTCCTCTATTATGAAAAGTTGATAATATCTTGCTCATCTTTGACATAGCAGATATTTATTCAAAACAAATATATTTTGAGTTACCTTGTAACGTCATCTTTTATATGACTCTGTGGTTACCTTACATAACCGGGGTTATGGTAAGGGGGTTGTTTATATTGAATCACCTTATAAGTTCATCTTTTAATTTATATGTTGATACTCTGCTTGTACTTATATAGCAGATATTTCTTTCCTACAGAAAGATTATATTGGTTTACTTTGAAACCTCATCCTTTTATAATATACTAGAACTTGGTTTAATAGTATAATAAAAGTTTGCAGAGATATTTTGAAATGATATTTGGAGTACTACAATAGTACTGTTTTTGGAATGGGTTAAGTATCAAGTGAGTCACTCGAGTGGGCCAAATGTATCAAGTTGGTCACTGATTTCAAACCGGTATCAAGCAGGTCACTTTAATCACATAAGAGTACACTCAGGTCACTTTAATCACATAAGAGTACACTCCGTTAGTTTTTCAATTACTTAAAAGACAGAAAATGCTGACGTGTTAAGAAATATCTGATGTGGCATATACACAAACGAAAGGTTAATAATTCTAGTATTTCTGATAATATATTTAGATTTTTAAAAATTCATTTACTATTTCTTTTTAATTTTATTGTCATTTTCCTTGTTTTAATTAAAAATAAATAATAAATAAACTTTTTAAATTCTAAATATATTATCAAACATACTAAAGTTCATAACCTTTCATTTGATTACAGTAGCATTTAAGAAAAATGTGTAGACCTCGATGAAAAATTAGTTTTTCATCTTTAAGTAATTGAAAAACTAACGAAATGTACTCTTATGTGATTAAAGTGACCTGCTTGATACCGATTTGAAATCAGTGATCAACTTGATACATTTGGCCCACTCGAGTGACTCACTTGATTATTAACCCTTTTTGGAATATATTCTGATAAGGAAATACTTTCGGTAAAGATATATTTTGACAATTATTATATTATACCCGCCTTATTCTGGGTTAAGTCATAGGCAGAGTGATGCCATGTTTTCATTACCTTGCTGAGCTATTTGCTCACTCTTGCTATTGTTTTATATATATTATAGAGCAGTGAAGCAGGATGTCATGGGCACCAGTGATTCCGGAGATGATACGAACCAGTCAGATCAGGCTGCAGCTTGTTGAGCTTATGTATAGATGTGAGTGGAATGAGAAGATTGTAATCATCCGGATCCTTAGTTGGTAATGTACCATTACTTAGAGATTGTACCAGTATCAGACTTTGTAAAACATTTGGGTATTGTAATGAAAGTTATTTATTCCGCAGTTGATGTATTGTGTCATTTCTGAGACTCTAACCTGTGTGTGTGTGTGTGAGATATATATTGTGGGGTCATAAACAGTTGAATTGTGTACATTGTGAGTAATACAGGTAAGGCAAGGATTAAATGGATCGTGACTACTCTAAATCCCAGACCCCGGATTTGGGGCTGTTACACATAGGGTAGCATAATATCTCTATTGATGCCACAAATCATGATGTCAAAACACCAACCTATCCTATGCTAGCATGGCAAGTTCTAAATCTCAAGATCCACTCTCGTTTAGCAAGAGATTAACAAATTAGATGTTCGCGACGCACCTAAATTCAATAAGCACAACCATACAAGGATATCAAGTATTCACCACACATAAATCTTTAAGGCATGCAAACTACTAAGCTACATAGATAAATCCACTAGGATCCCACGACAACGATTAGCCCATAATTGAACCGTTCATCGTCATGGGATTTGATAAATACATGATAATAAACAAGATATGGATAAAAGAAGTAATAATATTAATAAAACTAAAGAGTTGAGAAAACAAATCTATAATCCAAAGTAACACAAAGGATGAAGTAGATCTAGATCCGTTGCTTGTCACGAGCGTTGAATCCTTCTCTCCTTTTCTCCCTTGTAGATCTAAGCTGGTTACAATAATAAAACTATGATGATCTGTATATCTATTACAATGCTTAGATGTGTTTTTATAGGCTCTAGCTTTCTTGCCCAACAAGAATTTACCTTCTATTACAATTAGAATTTAATTAAGGTGCTAAAAACTGCCCGGAATATAATTAGAACTTGAAAAGGGCAAAACAGTAATTTCCCAGCCATGCTTCACAAAGACTACGTGCGCGAATTAATTCAGCACATTACTTGCACGTGCTTCCTATCTCAGGTTGTAGAAAATCTCTCAAGCTTCGCGTGGGCAGTAAGATCGCTGAAAACGGACTTACAGAACTCCAGATATGGCCAAAACAGTGTAAGCTGCGCAGCCTTCCCAGAAAATCTGAATTTTAATCAATTAATTCCCAAAAAATTATAGAAGCATCCACCTTAATCAACATTCTCGTAAACCTGAACAACTAAGCAAAACATATGAAAACTACAAGAAACTTGAGTCCAAGACAATCAATTTAAGCCGATTTAGAATGTTCCAAATAGATATAAAACCCACTTATCACCCCCGAAGGGACAAAACCCGTCGGATATAAATGGGTATTTGTGCAAAAGAGAAATGATAAAAATGAGATTGTGAGATACAAGGCACGTCTAGTTGCTTAAGGATTTACACAAAGGCCAGGCATTGACTATGAGGAAACATATTCCCCTGTAATGGATGGTACAACTTTTTGTTACTTTATTAGCCTGGCTGTTATTGAAAAATTAGATATGCGCTTAATGGATGTTGTAACAGCATACTTGTATGGGTCCCTCGAAAAAGATATTTATATGAGGATCCCTGAAGGATTTCGAATGCCTGAAGCATCCATATCACATTCACGTGACCTTTATTCGATTAAGTTACAAAGATCCATATATGGATTGAAACAGTCTGGTCGAATGTGGTATGAAAGATTAAGTGATTATTTATTAAGGGAACATTACAAGAATGATCCTATTTGTCCATGTGTTTTTATAAAGAAGACAGAATCTTCATTTGCTATAGTTGCTATATATGTTGATGATATAAATATTATCAGAACTCCTGAAGAGCTCCAAAAGACAGTCGATTATTTAAAGGCAGAATTTGAAATGAAAGACCTTGGAAAAACAAAACTCTGCCTTGGATTGCAAATTGAGCATCTATCTGGTGGAATATTTGTGCACCAGTCAGCGTATACAGAAAAAATCTTAAAACATTTTTACATGGACAAATCACATCCATTTAGCTCTCCAATGGTTGTACGGTCACTTGATAAGAAAAAGGATGTGTTTCGACCAAGAGAGGAAAATGAAGAAGTACTTGGTCCTGAAGTACCATATCTTAGTGCTATCGGTGCATTGATGTATCTGGCTAATAACACACGGCCCGACATAGCATTTTCTGTAAATTTGTTAGCAAGGCATAGTTGTGCTCCAACACGGAGACATTGGTATGGAGTTAAACATATTTTTCGATATCTCCGGGGCACAACTGATATGGGATTATTTTATTCTAATAAATCCAAAGCAACACTAACGGGTTATGCAGATGCAGGATATTTATCAGATCCAGATAAAGCTCGATCACAAACAGGTTATTTGTTTACTTATGGCGAGACAACCATCTCATGGCGTTCTGTGAAACAGTCTTTGGCCGCTACATCTTCTAACCATGTGGAAATTCTTGCCATCCATGAAGCTAGCCGAGAATGTGTTTGGCTAAGGTCAATATGTCAACATATTCGTGAATCATGCGGAATGCATCATGATAGGACAACCCCGACAGTAATGTTTGAGGACAACACAGCATGTATTGAACAGTTAAAGGGAGGTTACATTAAAGGCGACAAAACTAAGCACATTTCCCCCAAATTCTTCTTCACACATGACCTTCAAGAAAATGGAGAGATTGAAGTTCGACAAATTCGTTCCAGTGACAATCTTGCAGATCTATTTACCAAGTCATTACCGCCAACAATTTATGAAAAATTAGTACACAAGATTGGGATGCGTCGGCTCAAAGATCTCAAATAAATTTTCAATAATTGATGTACTCTTTTTCCTTTACTAGGATTTTTTTTCCTAAAGGGTTTTTTCTTAGAAAGGTTTTAACGAGGCACAATTATTGGAAATAGGACATTCAAGGGGGAGTATTGTGAAATGAATGTTCTAGAAAGTTCTATCCTAGAAAGTTCTAGACAAACCTTTGGCCTTTCAAGTCTTAGACCTTTGGCTTTTCATCTTTAGACTTTTGGCCTTTTATTTGATTGTAACTTACAACTTGTAAGCCTATAAATAGGCATCATATGTGAACTTGTAAACTTACTTGAAGCAATATAAATTCTCTTCTTGATATTCTTGATCTCTCTCTAAATATCTAATACTAGTTTAATATATTCATAATAAAATTCTTTTTAAAATTAAAAAATCTTTATAAAATCAGAAAATTTTAATTTAATTAATTGTAATTAATTTTAGTTAACGATTTTATTGATGTAATTAATTTAATTATTAATTGATTAATTCTTTTAATGAATTATTAATTATTTTTAATTATGATTAATTGGATTAAAATTATTATTTTGGATTTCCGAAAATGTGATTAAATACAATTAACCTTTATCTATTTTGGTTGATAATATAATTGATTATTCTAATCGGGTTTAATTGTTCAATTTGCTTCTAAAAATGATTTAAGTCGTTTAAAATGAACAAAAAATATTTCTAAAAATAGAGGGGGTCGACTTTAGAATTTTCAACCTATGTTGTCAATAGATGATGAAATATTTTGCCAAAAGAATTTAAATTCGTATCTTGTGTGGTGTTGGTCAACGGATTATTCAGTGATAATTAAATATTATTGTAATATGTGATGTAAGATACGAAGGGTAGTTAAATAGGTAATAGTAGTAATAGAATTATACAATTAATTATTTTTCATAATCGAATGTCTTATTGTTCTTCGTTTTTAGAAATTAGACGGACCAAGTAGTAAGGTTTGACCAGCAAGTATCGTAGACTTAGACGATTAGAAAAGCAATTGTTGTAGTTAAAGCTTCATACCTGGCAATTGCTACTATCACTCACTTATTGTTCAAGTGATATTTTCTTGATATCTCTCAACTCGTAAATTCACGAGTAATTATTTTGATTAATATCTATTGCCAAAATCAATACTGTTCATATAAATGCCTGTTTGACAGCGAAATCCTTTATGATACACTTGATATCCCTCAAACCCTGAAAAGGAGTTTTATTGCTAAATAAAGATGTGTTGAGGATTTCCACAAAAATGTTTTGACCTAGACGCAGGTCCCCTTATTATTATTAGGCCAATGTGTGCCTTGGATCCATAAAATTTGTAGGACTTTGCTTTTTGCTCTGTCCGGGACTATTTCGCGACTGATCATCGGCTATAGTCCGTAGCGTCATTTGAAATCCCATATTAAAAATTTTGAAACGTTTGCAGAGATTGATTTGTTTTGTGATGGAATCGAAAAAAATTTGAAATTGTTTATTTCCATCTTAAAATTTTTCTATCTCGTATATACTTGCTGAGCATTCTTTGGCTCACCCTTGCTATTATTTTCTAACCTTTCATTAAAAACTGAAGATGGCCCGAGTTCGTCATACCGTCCGTAAGAGAGTAGCTATACCTACCGCTCGTTTCCATTTCCAGATGCCAGTGCAGGTAGGAAAGCAAGGATAGGCTAGTAGTGAATAATCTTTTGGACTAGTTGTAATAAATATGGTTTGTAAAACTGAGTGTAGTCTAAAACCTATGTAATATTTGGTTATTGGCATAACTTCTTATCGAGGTTATTCTAATAACATCTGGGCTTGTAATAACTTGGATTTAATAGTCTTGTTTTGGTACCATAACCTGGAAACGATCCTAATTTATGAGAGTGCCTTTAATTATTCTGTTTATACTGTTATTTAGTTGCACCGGGTTTCCGGGCTATCACACTTGCATGGCCTTGTTAGCCGCTTGTGGCTTTTATCTTTTCAGTTTTCAATCAAGGTCCTTCGGGACTTAACTTTTATTTGGGTCTGTAACTTAAACCTAAGCCTTTCGAGGCACTTTTATTTATGCATTTGTGTCCTTTAATTCATGTGTTCATCTATTTTCGATACTTGGCCACCATGGACTTACACTTATCATGTGCTAGGTACATAGTTGAAATCATAGAATCATAGAACAGAAAACAATCTTGCATTAATAATTCGAGAATGGGATCAGCCCTTACATAGATAATACTACTGTCCTACTCGGGGCAATAAGCCCTGGAATGGTTTCATTGAACCTTATTTCTACTTCTCCTAATAAATAAACAAAAAAACTAAGTGCTTACAAGGATAACTCAAACATAATAAACCTTCAGGTTCAAAGCATGCCAAGTACGTGGCACTTCATTCCCGTCCAATGTCTCCAACTTGTAGGATCCTCGTCCCATCGTCTTTCTGACTCGATATGGCCCTTCCCAGTTAGGGGCTAGCTTTCCCTTCTGGCCAACTCTAGAAGCCTCTATCTTCCTTAAAACCAAGTCGCCTTGTCGAAAGAACCTCTCCTTAACCCTTTGGTTGTAGTAGAAAGATGCTCTCTTCTGATGCTCCGCATTCCTGGCATATGCTTCATCCCTAACCTCATCAATTAGATCAAGGGCAAGCCTCATGCCTTCTTCATTAGTCTCTGGTTCATATGCCTCAACTCGAGGTGATGCATGCATAATCTCCAGTGGCACGACTGCCTCGGCTCCGTAAGCCAACAAGAATGGGGTTGCTCCAGTTGTCACCTTACCTTACAGGTGGTGCGATATGCCCAAAGTATAGGAAACAACTCATCCACCCAAGTGTTTCTTGAGCATTCAACCCTCTTCTTCAGTCCTTCAAGGATAATCCGATTGGCTACCTCTGCCTGCCCATTAGCTTGTGGGTGTGCTACTTAAGTAAAACGAAGCTCAATAGCATTTTTCTCACAGTACTTCTTGAACTCTTCATTGTTAAACTGTGTCCCGTTATCCGTTAAAAGGATTCGTGGGATTCCATACCTGCAAATTATGTTCTCCCAAAAGAACTGGGCAACTTGTTTGGTGGTTATATTGGCTAGAGGTTTAGCCTCAATCCACTTGGTGAAGTAGTCGATGGCCACTATCAAGAACTTCCTTTGCGCTGAAGCTACAGGAAAAGGACCAAGTATATACATTCTACACATTGCGAACGGGATAGCAGAGTTGATTGATGTCAACATCTCAGGCGACTGCCTTACAATCGGAGCATGCTTTTAGTACCTATCACACTTCTTGACATAATTCTGTGCATCGGTCAACATCTCTGGCCAATAGAATCCCAGACAAGTGATATTGTGAGCTAGGGCTCTACCCCCCAAGTGTTGCCCACAGATCCCTCCATGAACTTCCTCTAATGCTTCCTTTGCCTATTGAGGCCTCAAACACTTCAAGTATGGGATGACAAATGACCTCTTGTAAAGGATGCCTTCAATAAAGGCATATCTCAATGCTCTCACTAACAGCTTTCGTGCCTCCAAGGCATTGTCGGAGAGCTATCTGGTTTCGAGGTGAGCTTTGATAGGATCTATCCAGTAGCCTCCTACATCAATTGGTGCCACCAATTTTGAGTTGACGGTCGGGGCCTTCAAGACCTGGAAGTAAACACTCCCTGCATAATTCTCTATCTCAGAAGAAGCGAAATTAGACAGGGCATCGGCCTTAACGTTCTCTTCTCTCGGAATGTGCTCCTCATAGCACTCATCAAACTGAGTCATAACAGCTTTCACAACTCTCAAAGACTTTGCCATAGTTTCATCCTTGGCCTCAAATTCACCATGCATCTGTGAGACTACCAGTCTTGAATCTCCACAAACTTTGAGGTTCTTGATCCTCATGATTCTGGCCAAGCCCAATTCGGCTATCAAGGCTTCATATTCAGCTTCGTTGTTGGTTATCGGGAAACCCAACTTCAAAGCATACTCAACTGTGAACCCAATACTCCGTCAAAATAGAGCACCCAATACTCCTTTAGCTCAGGAACAAGTTCTTCATCTTTATTCTTACTTTCTTGGTTGGGTACTACCTCCTGCCCCCCGACTTCTTGGTTGTCAATGGTACATTCAACCACAAATTCAGTCAATGCATGAGCCTTGATGGCTGTCCGAGGCTTATACATGATATCAAATTCTCCAAGTTCAATCGCCCACTTGATTAGCCTTCCACTGGCCTTCGGGCAATGCAAAATATTTTTCAATTGCTGGTCTGTCAGGACCTCAATCTTATGTGACTGAAAGTATGGTCGTAGCTTCCTCGAAGCTATTATCAATACCAAAGAAAACTTCTCAATGGGAGTAATTTAACTCAGCCCCATGCAACACCTTTCTCACATAGTAGATAGGCTTTTGAACCTTGTTTTCTTCTCGGATTAGAACAGCACTCAGTGCTTTTGTAGACATTGCCAGATTTAAATACAGAGTCTCTCCAGGACTAGGTTTGGCCAACAACGGGGCTTCAGTCATGTACTTCTTCAGTTGTTCGAAGGCCTCTTGGCTCTCAGGAGTCCACTCAAAGTTCTTCACCTTCTTCAATGCTTGAAAGAAAGGCAAGCACTTATCACCAGATTTGGAGATAAATCTCCCTAAGGCTGCAACTCGGTCTGTCAACTTCTGAACATCTCTTATAGAGCGTGGTGGCTCCATATCTAAAATCGCCTTGATCTTGTCAGGGTTGGCCTCGATGCCTCTCTTTGAAACCATCAAACCCAAAAAAAATTCTGATCCAACGCCAAAAGCACACTTGGCTGGATTCAACATCATCTTATGGTGCCTCGGTACTTCGAATGCCTCTTTGAGGTGCTTAATGTGGTCTGCCGTGAATAGGATCTTGACCAACATGTCATCAATATAGACCTCCATGGTTTTTCTAATCAGATGGGCGAATATCTTATTCACCAGCCGTTGGTAAGTAGTTGTAGCTCCTGCATTCTTTAGACCAAATGCCATAAAAAGATAACATAAAACACCAAATTCAGTTATGAAAGATACCTTTGGGATGTCATCCTTGTGCATCTTAATCTGATTGTAGCCACTGAACCCGTCCATGAAGCTCAACATCTCATGTCCAGCTGTGGCATCTATCAACGTGTCTATCCTTGGCAGGGGAAAACAATCCTTCAGACATGCATCACTGTAAGAACCCGAATTTTTGGTAGAATTAAAACTTTTTATATATTGATGAAAGAATGAACAGTGACTCCGACTACAAGGTATGAACAAAGAATGTGAATGGGTATAGATTTAAATGATCATATGTCATGAAGAATACTTTTGGTTGATAGCTTAAATAAGAATAGTCTATCTCCTAAGGATATAAGTTATATTATTCCAAGAAAGATTATTCTTGTGTCATCCAAATCAATATCTATTATAAGTCCAGTGGTTCCGTAAAAAGGTTAAGGAGCACTCGAGAGTAAACCAGGTTCATTTTCCTAATTATAGGAATTAAATAAAAGTAAGTGATGAATAGTGATTTTGGTGGAATTTAGAATATTATTATAATAATGCTATATCCGGTATTCGGAACGGATTTCTGAGTTCGTATTAGTGATCCAGGAAGAAAATAAGTGTATGTAAAAGCTGTCGGATTCAGAAACAGAGCACTTTCATTTTCTCCGAGATTTTCCCTAGACACTGATAGATTAAGGATTTAATATTTAATATTTGAGGAATATTAATTGGAGGATTATAATGAAAGATGGAAATGGTGATAGAATTATTAAGAAGGTTTTCGGTAAAACCCTAACTAGAAATCCGTGAGATATTCCTACGAACGATTAATGAATTGAGTAATAACCGGACAAAGAACAAGCAAGAGGATCAAGATACATGCATGTGCAAGTGGATAAGGGCAAGTAACCAAGTAGTTACCAAAGGAACTAGATCAATTAGGATCAAACTAGTACTTAGCATAACTTTCTCATCTTACCACCAAAACATCAACACTTGTCCACTTGATTTCATCATCCATGACATACTACCTTTATTAAAGTAGCTTTATGGACTAGATATTATCCTTACATATCAATAATACATATTAGATTAGATGAGAGCAAGAGACAAGCCAAGCAAACTACATTCTCTCCATTTTTTTCAAAACTGCCCAACAAGAACAGCCATGAGAGAAAAAT
Source organism: Kitagawia praeruptora (assembly GCA_037693485.1). Taxonomy (NCBI): domain Eukaryota; kingdom Viridiplantae; phylum Streptophyta; class Magnoliopsida; order Apiales; family Apiaceae; genus Kitagawia; species Kitagawia praeruptora. Next base: position 632,402 of record CM075353.1, read on the forward strand.
TCATATCTCCATTTTCATCCACGATAAAATCACCAAATTTGAACCAAAACCTCTCCACTCTATGGGAAATATTCGCTCCAAATTTCATAGCAATCAAAGTAGTATAGCCTAGGCAAATCATCTCCCCAAGCTGAAGAAGCAAACTGTCCAGATTGTTGGCAGTTTCTGTGATGATTTTCAAACGGCCATATCTCCTTCATTACTCAATGGAATTTGGTGTTCTTTAGCTTTTTGGAAAGCTGGTTGGATGCTCTACAACTCTCCTTTAGAAGCCTTGTCCAGAAAACCTCGGTAAGGCCCTCATTTTTCATGATCTTTCCACTGAGTTATAGCAGATCCGAAATCACTAATTATGTTCTTGATGATTCTTGCTAGTTTAAGGTTGTAAGGAGTTCTAAGGACTAGATCAAGGCTTGTTAGACTCATATACACTCTCCAAGGAAGGTATAATCCTTAAGAACCCTAGATCTACTTTGAGTTTTAAGCATGTTCTTGATGGATCTAACTTAGTTAAGATTATGTTCATGTTATAAGCATGCTTGGTTAATGATTTAGTGATTTAAGTAGCATAATGATTATTATGGTAAAGCATGATGTTCTTGGGCTTGTTGAGATGAGAATCATGTATAAATGATGTATGGATGCCCGGTGTGGCTTGGCTTGATTGTTGTGAATTTTAGAACGTTCGATTTATAGCCGTTATAATGCCAAAATTTCGTTAACCTTAAGAAACCGAGCTTCACAGTTGATAAAACTCACTGTCCAGTTTCTTATTTTGCCATGACAAGATAGATTATGTTATAAGCTTCATTTTGATATAAAGTTCGTATGAAATGGACTTACGGTTTAGGAGTTATGATTAAATTCGTAAAAGTGGTTCGAAACCGTAAACGAAAGTTCGTAACCGAAATTGGATTCCTTTAATACTACGAAATCAGTGGCGAATCTTGATAATTAAATATTAGAGGTAAAAAGGAAGGTGTAAGAGAAAACCACATGTCAAACGGATCGTTTTCCGATTTTATAAAAAAGTTTGAATCGAGGTTAAACGCGAACGAACCCCTTGAAAGTATGACTTTGGTTATAACTTAGAAAACGAGCGATAAAACTCGAGGTATAATCTTGATTCGTAAACGACCGACCTTAAAATTTATACGACTTAAGTATATACCAAGTGTAATTATGACGACGTGTCTTAGTAGCGAACGAATGACGGGTCATAGCGATAATAAAGAGAATTGCACTAAAGGGTGTTTAACGAGATAACTCGAAAACGTGTTTCGACTTAAGTTAAGTTATACTTAGCCTTTTAAAAAGTGTTAAGTGATTGACCTCGGTTATTGTGACTATGTATAGATCACCGGATTGACACGAGGCACACTACCCCTACAGGATTGCCAGGCAAGTTTCCAATACCTTGGAACTGTTGTTGTGATAATATATATGATTGTTGTTATACATATGCCATAGCATGCATGCTTGTTTTCAAAGTATATTGGAATACTTGTTCCCTGAATTATTGTTGGCTTATAAGCTAGATAGTTATTATATCAGTTATAAGCCGGAAATTACTAAGACCCTTAAGCGAAGGGCATCTGAATCTCATTCTTTGACTATAGACCGGGAGTCGTTATTTCTTGATATATTGACATTATTTTCAGAGGAAAATAATTAAGTAAATATTTCCCATTTATTATCTGGCGAATATTATGGAGATATTCCTTTGAGATTATTTGATAAATATTATTCGGGTTATTCATCAGATATTTAATTATTCGATGAACATTATCTTTAATATTTATCTAAAGTCGATTTAATATTCGAATATTATTTCGAACCCTCAGTTAAGTTATTTACTTAGAGAATATTCATTCTTATTTCTTCGATAAATATTATTTTGAATATTCATTCGAGTTATTTATTTAATGAATATTATTTTAATGTTCATTCGAGCCTTATTTATTTAAATGAATATTATTTCGAATATTCATTCAATCTCTATTTATTTTATAAATATTAGTTGAACATTGATTCGAACTCCAGTTCATCGATAAATATTATTTTGAATATTCCCTTGAGACGATAGATGTTATCTTCGACATTCATTTAAAGTCGATTCAACTATTGAACATAATTTCGAATATTCATTCGATAATTATTTCTTCGATAAATATTATTAAGATTGAATATTCATTATTTATTTAATGAATATTGTCTCAAATATTCAGTCGACAATTATTTCATCAATAAATATCATTTTTAAGTTGAATATTCATTATTAATTTAATGAATATTATATCAAATATCCAAGGGATGTTTATTTCACCAATAAACATTATTATTTTCAAATATCCATTTAAGATTGGATTTATTTAGTGAACATTATTTTAAACAGTTATTTGAGTTTATTTAATTAATGAATATTATCTGGAATATTCATATAAAGAAGAGAGTTATTTAGTAAATAATTCTAAATATTCATTCGAGGATTACTTACGAGTAATATTATGATTTATTCATATTCCTTAATTAATATTGATTTAATAAATATTCTTGGAATATTTATTTAAATCCTTTTAAGTTCTTTTATAATGATTCATATTATTCAAAGATTATATGTCACCTTCAGATATGGTGTAAAATATTTTGGAGTAGTTTATGACTATTTTTATCAAGGGGAGGTTTCCAAAACTCTATTTTTATTTAAATCTATCTTAAAGAAGATTTAAATACTCGCTCAACTTCCAAACGTATATAAGGGGACCTCACTTGAGAGATGTTATTTATTGGACTGCCCGGTCCTATACTTGCTAAAACTATCTTGTCACTCACATCTTGATTCTTCAAACATCGATATGAGTCTATTTGGTTACCTCCTCAATGCTCAAGGGGTAAGAATTGATGGAACAAGTTTATATCCATTAACAAGCATCAGCTTGGGAAATATTGGTGATTTTTCCTTTCCAACTAGATACGACTACTTTGTGGAGTCCTATCAACAAGTAATATACTTGGGGAAAGGGGGAGGAACTTCACGTTTCAAAGTTATGGATGTGAAATGAACTAGGAGATGCGTAAGTGACCCAGTGGCGCCGGTCCAGCAAATGGCCCAACCGTTGGCCGGGGGGTTCCAGAGGGCGGTAGACAAGTAAATCCGTCGGTGCTTCCTTCTACATGTAGTAAACAAGAGGCGGGGAGCATAACATGCGACTGATCATCGTGTAAATGCTATGTCTCCTGGCGCGTCAAACTCCAGTATTAGTTCATCTCTCAATGTTGGAAATTTTCTGCAACATCATCATAGTTGGCAGAGTTGAAAAGTATTTCAAACTGGAATTGCAATATCTTTCTTGCAAGTTCCTATTTTTATGAAAATGATGCTATCTTCCTTACTTTGGCATAGCATATGCTTCCACGAAATATATACCTGTTGAGTTACCTTATAACTTCATCCTTTATATTAAACTGGCAATATTTTCTCTAATGCATGGCATATGATTTCAAAACATATCTTTGAACTGTCTTATATATCACTGTTTAATTATATTTTTGGTGGGCTATTGCTCACCCTTGCTTTATTCATTTATATCACAACAACAGCTAGATCAGATGGCCGCGCAAGGCGCACTCAGCATAGCAGGTGTTAGCCGTCAGAGGATTAATCGCGGAGGTCATAGTTACCATTGCTGAGGATGCAGCCTCTGGTAGGCTAGTTGTTAGCATTTGTGCACCAAATGTATTTATATATATATAGCATATACCAATGGATGGCAAAGAGCATGTAAATTGTAAAATTGTAATTCTTTGGATTGTAAGAACTCTAACTTGTGATTAATAATATTAATGGTTACTCTGATTTCATCTCTGGGACTATAACGGGTGTGTTTTATGTTGTTGTTTTGGGTCACAAGGTTGTAATTTAAATTATTTTGGTTTTATGGATGGATATTGAGACCGTAACGACCAGATCCCTGACCCTGGATCTGGGGGTGTTACAGAAATGGTATCAGAGAGTTACGTTATAAATCCCAGAGATGATGCGATGTTAAAACAATAAATTTACTAAGATAATAAGAACTCTAGCCAAGTTCATAGTCGGACTACTTAATGTAGTATCGACATATAAAACCCTTATGGGAACTATTAAGTATCATGATAGTAACTTAGCTCGTGCTTGTACCGACTAGTAAGGCGACAGACCTTGAGGCATACGAGCAGGAGCACGATGATGCCTGATTATATGCTGACGATCGGATGGTGGATTTGATAGAGTACCCTACTGAGGACCCGGAAGAGGTTCCAGCAGAGGGGGAGAATCCTGTTAGAGACAGGGAAGTCTACCTTGAGGAGATGAGGGCCGCAGCCAGAGAGACTGTAAGAGTTAAGGTATAGTGCTCAGAGAAGTGAGCGTAAAGAACTGAATTATGAAGAGAATTAAAGAGGCATATTGGATTCATAGCTGGACTGCCGGATGAAGTACTAGCAAGTAAGAATGATTCATGATTATCAAAGACATCGATATATGTTGGGAAGTAGAGTCCCAGGAACAATTGAGATAGAGGTAAGAAGTGTCATATCATTTGATAAATGGGTTAAGTTTGAATATTGTCAATGATAATTTGCCATGAGAAGGCAGATTTCATAAGTTATAATTTACAAAGTCAAACTGAGATTGATGAGGTGGTTTGGTTCAGGGAAATGTCCATTTTATGAATGGATCAACTTAGAAAATAAAGACATTGGAAGGTGATGGTATGATTGGTAAAGTATATAAGGAAGTAGTAAGCGAGATGATGATCTCAGAATCTACAAAAGGAAGAGGCCAGTGAGTCTATGATAAACCCATAATAAGACTATTGTCAGGGACTAAGTATAGGTTTATTTCAACACAGTGAAATAATGAACCAGAAACATTAGATGCATGTGATTCAGAGGAATATTAAATTCTATCTTTTCCTTGAATGGATTATAGTAGTTACACTAAGTTTATTCCGACACTAAATCGTAAATGGATTAGGTAAGGCGAGCAGTGGTTAAGATGTAATTGAGAATGCTTTTAGATGAAACCTGAAAGAACAGGTGTAGGCCAAGTTCTCAAAGTAAGAGTTTTGGCAAAATGAAGTCCAGTTAATAGGACATATGGTCAATATGAGTAGTGTTGGTCGACCCCACCAAGTTAAAGACAGTTTCAAATAGAGAAAGGCCAACCACACCGGCAAAGGTGAGAAATTTCATAAGATTCACGAGGTATTACCAAAGATTTTCTCAGGACTTTACAAAAAGTGCAGTCCCGTAACCCGACTTATTAATAAGACTAAAAGTTTGAATGTACAAGATAAATGGGGGAAAATCTCCCTGGAACTAAAAGATAAAATTGGTGACGACCCAGCATTGGCGTTACCTAATGGAGGAAGGAAAATTTTGGAATTTATTAGGATGCACCTCATACAGGTTTAGGTGATGTGCTTATGCAGCATGGCAGTGTAACTTCGAATATATTTGGACAACACGATTTACCAGATTCGGATGGCATTGGTAGTGCCAACTTTGTGGAATGACTAACTACGACGGTAGTGTTCCTTCTGAAACTAGTTGTTAGAAAGACCGGTATTCTATAGTATCGATTATTAGGACGAATATGTACCGGGAAAATGTGGCATGTTTCAGTTTGGAAATTTTGATTTCCCCTTCTAGGGAAGGTATATATTTGGTTTCCTTCCAATGGTTAAACTCCCAACTTTATGTCAAACGTACCGTTACTCTAACTGCTTACGGTTCGACCTGTTTGGATGTTCCTAGAGTTTTCTTCGGGTTTCGAAATGAATCTTCGTAGTATTACCAGAAGGTGGATAGATTGACCAAATTTCCCTGATTCTGGAAAGGAATTTGACAAAATTTAGCAAACCTTGTCTTTCGGACTATCTGAATACATCACTGAGGAGAGTGGAAACTGAGGCAAACCCTATGAATTGGGTAAGGTAGCCGCTACACGGATTGGTAGATAGATCCCAATTATTACGATTGATTGTAGAGACAAAATTTTGAAGTTGAGATTGGACGGAAAAAGGGAAATGTAATTAAGAAACAAGCCGGACTGAGAAATTTCGGGATTGACTTAAATGAAAAGGCTGTTATGCCAAGAGTGTAAACTTTTGTGGCACATGGAATTAATAAGAATAGTTGAAAAGATAAAAGTAAAGGAAGGTGACCGGAGACGGTACCGAGAAGTCGATTGAGACTTATATGGAGTAAAGTTTTGAAAAGATCAAAAGGTATGAAAGTAGAAGGCACTATGCCGGCAATCGCTAGAAAAGTAATGCTAGTAGCCAACCCCTAAACTCACATATTTTAGCACGGCCAGATGGGGCCAAGTCACTAAGGATTATCAAGTGACTGAACCAGCAATGTAAGGACAAAGCGGGGTGCTTCTAATCAAGTGCCAACCGCGAGGACTTTTGATATAAATTGAATTGAGATACAGAATGATGGATTTTATATATACCATGGACGTATTAGGATTGAGGGTAGCGACCACTGAAAAGTTACGAAGATTGCCAAAGTCAGTGCAGTATGATGCATAAATGTTATATGAAGCTTAGTGTCCTCAAAAAGAGCATTAGGCACTAAGAGATTCACGTTGAATGCGACCAATATCTTCCAGGACATCCTTGTTACCATTACCAAGTCCTGTAAGAAAGAGCAGATAGACATATTTTGTCTTTTGAAAGGTCATGTAAACCGACATTCATAAGAAGAGGTTAGCATTAAGCTACCTATAGATGATTAAGATGAGGGTGATTGAAAAGAGACCCTTATTATGGATATATGATTAAATTGCCAAGTACAGGATGTAAGTATTCCTTGAAAATGGAATTGAGGATAGAATGTCCATAGATTAATACGAACCCTGGGGGATGCACAAAGGATAGCATTACCCCTAATATAGACATTGTGAAATCAGACGATATAAGTTGAATTGACCCAGGTATCAATAACCTGTAAGGATTTGTGGAAAGGAGTCTCGAAAAGTACATAGACAGAATTGTCATAGAATTGATTGATGATGTTTGATATACCCTGTACCCAAAAGATACATGAGGAATGATGAGGATGACCTAAGAAACCTTATAAGGGAAGAGGTAATATTCTGAACTTCAAAAGGGAAGTTTTGTAAGGAATATGACATAGTAACAATAAGGCCAGATGAAGCATGTGTGAAACCATGAGCAAGTACGGATTGAACCATTAAGGTTGAGATTATCTTGAAATAAAAAAGGACTAAGATAAGAAATATCCTAGGTATGGTTAGGAGTAACCGTGATAAAGTTCGCACAGAAAGGTGGAATCAATGACTGTTGGAAAAGACTGATATATGCTTTCTCTCATTCAGCAGAATTTAAGGGAGAATGCTTCCATACTGAGTTGGAATAGATCCAGAAAACATTGATTTCAAGAAATTATTGTATTCAAGAAAGGCCAATGAGGTGGCCGACACTTTAAGTATAAGGGAGTAAGTATATATGCTCATACTAAAGAGATAAAGTGATAGTAAGAAGGACCTTGAAGGTCAGAATGTGATGAAGGAATTTACGTTCCCCTGATAATTGTGCGAGGATCAACTAAAAGGATAGTTTAAGTAAACATTCGATTCCTGATTTTGTCTGCAACACATTACCGACACTAGAAGTTTCTGCGACAGGCCAGACGAAATTCCCCAAGCGACTCTCCTTTATTTTAGAAAGAAATAGGAGAGATGAGATAATAAGGGATGACTGAATACAGATGATAGATTGGTACTTATATCGATAAGCTAATTGGCATGATGACGAATGACAAGCAAGTTTATGTTGATGTATTTCTGTGCAAACGAGAAAGAGAATTATGAGGTTGGCAAGTGATTAAGCAAATCGCTAAGCTTCTAGTCTTCTATTGGAGATATATGATTAATAATCTCACCAGCCTATTCCAGGTACGATGCTGGAAGCATTTCTTATGGATAGGGAATAGTGATTATTTTGTTTTCCTAGAGGATCTTGATTTAACGATGATGAAACCCTTATGTTTAGCTATTAAAGCACTGCGTAAACGATAAATAGTGGTGATCCTTCTGAGAAATTAGGTGATAACGACTGTGGAAATGTCGAATTGAATCTAAGTTAGAGAAATCATCCAGGTTTATTTCGGATGGTTTAATTTTTGGAACGACGGGATATTTGAAATAAATGATCCGGCTATGATGGTTCATAAAATGATTATAGTAGAAATAAAGACAAGTGACTGATAGAGATGGAAATAGAGTTGTGAATTAATAAGAGAGTCAGATAGGCGGACTCATGAGAAGCTCCAGTAATGAAGCGAGAAAAGTATGGAATTGGCAGGGCAAAGGTATTGGCCAAAACGGAAAGTTGGAATTAGAAGCATAAATGACATACAAATTGACTCCTTTTAAGTTTGGAAAATTCGAGGAAATATGGAATAGATTGATTGAGTAATAAAGAGACTCATGGAATGAGAAAGTGAAATCTAGATGGTTGAACAAAGGAAAATTTGACCCCAAACGTGTAACACGTATTGAGTAAAGGTAACGAGTGTCTCACCCCTGAGATGACGGTGGAAATAAACAACAGAAGTAAATAAGAATTAGATAATACGAAGGATGTGATTGATAAAGAAAAGAGTGGGAAATAATTATGGAATGTGAAGCAAGGAATGTTATGAATGAACTTCCTAAAGAGCTCTCGAAATGACAACCTGATAGTGTTAGTATTATGGATATGAAAGCTATAGTAGCGTGGCATGGAATATTAGTGACAATGATGTCACGCGAGAAATCCAAGATTTAACCTGAGAGGTTGAAGGATTTTCCAAAAAGTTAGTGGTGCTAATATCGAACAAGAAGATAGGTCCATAGAATGATGGACAGAGTAGCAAGGACATGTGATATGTGAGATTACGAAAAAGTAGTATTTAATACGATTATGATTATTTTCTTCTCTAATAAACCCCTATAGTTCAGAGGAAAATTCTAAGTATGATATTTTGACAATCATGAAAACTTTCTTATATGATTCTTTGAAATTTGTTCCTTTTCTTTTCCCTTATTTACCTTCTTCTAAAATGAGAAGAACAACCCTTTAAGGAGGGGAGGTAATACTACGTGACTCTCTGTCTGTGTGATATGAGTCTAAGTGGAATGCCATTAATTGTTTAATTGCTTGTCAAGTACTAAAGGCTGGCCCCCTTCTGTACTAGCTATGCAATATAACAAATGTTCATTGATCATAGTGATCTCTCAATAAATTCTTCTAATTCAATATATATACATCGAGATTGCGAAGATTAGGAATTGCAAAATTACGAGTGAGGTTATCTCCGAACTTTGTAGCGCGTTAGTGATACCGAAGTCACTGCACGTACCAATAAGGTTAATAGTATGAAAACGGACAAGAGCGTATACCGGATGATGTGTTGTGCGAAAGTATCAAAGAATTGGTAGGACGGATAAAGGGTGTATTGTAACACCAGTATGATGTGCTTTAGAAAGACTGGAATGTGTAAGGATCGACCAGAGAATTGGAAAGCGAAATGACCAACAAGTACCCAATTGTCTTCTACCTGATTCCGGGACGGAATCCTTTTAAGGAGGGGAGACTGTAAGAACCCGAATTTTCGGTAGAATTAAAACTTTTTATATATTGATGAAAGAATGAACAGTGACTCCGACTACAAGGTATGAACAAAGAATGTGAATGGGTATAGATTTAAATGATCATATGTCATGAAGAATACTTTTGGTTGATAGCTTAAATAAGAATAGTCTATCTCCTAAGGATATAAGTTATATTATTCCAAGAAAGATTATTCTTGTGTCATCCAAATCAATATCTATTATAAGTCCAGCGGTTCCGTAAAAAGGTTAAGGAGCACTCGAGAGTAAACCAGGTTCATTTTCCTAATTATAGGAATTAAATAAAAGTAAGTGATGAATAGTGATTTTGGTGGAATTTAGAATATTATTATAATAATGCTATATCCGGTATTCGGAACGGATTTCTGAGTTCGTATTAGTGATCCAGGAAGAAAATAAGTGTATGTAAAAGCTGTCGGATTCAGAAACAGAGCACTTTCATTTTCTCCGAGATTTTCCCTAGACACTGATAGATTAAGGATTTAATATTTAATATTTGAGGAATATTAATTGGAGGATTATAATGAAAGATGGAAATGGTGATAGAATTATTAAGAAGGTTTCCGGTAAAACCCTAACTAGAAATCCGTGAGATATTCCTACGAACGATTAATGAATTGAGTAATAACCGGACAAAGAACAAGCAAGAGGATCAAGATACATGCATGTGCAAGTGGATAAGGGCAAGTAACCAAGTAGTTACCAAAGGAACTAGATCAATTAGGATCAAACTAGTACTTAGCATAACTTTCTCATCTTACCACCAAAACATCAACACTTGTCCACTTGATTTCATCATCCATGACATACTACCTTTATTAAAGTAGCTTTATGGACTAGATATTATCCTTACATATCAATAATACATATTAGATTAGATGAGAGCAAGAGACTGTTAGAAAATGGGAAGTTTGAGGCATATTTATAATATGTTCTTGATGTAATTTCCGGAAACTAACAAGTGGAAGTTGTTCCTTGTAATAAGAACTTAAACTTTCATGTTTGGATCTAAGACATTTTCTTAATGGAATCCATAAGTAAATTGAGTTGGAAGAAGAATTGATTATTGGTTTATTTTAACAGGTTTCAGATTTATTTGTTACAATAGTACTGGAAATTTGGGTCAGTATTTGGATCAAATCCTGATGGAAATTTGGATCAGTACTTGGAGTAAAATCCTGATGGACTTGGTCAGACATCAGATACTGATGGGCTAAATCCTGATGGATATCAGTTCCTGACAAAGCACTGAATCCTGATCCTGATGGACACCAAATCCTGATGTTACTGATGACCAAATCCTGATGCTTATGTAACTGAAAAATAAATACTGATGCAGTTAATGCAATTAAATCAGAATATTTACTTTCCTTTTATGGAGTATCAGTTACGTTTTATTCTTGGTATTATATATATACAGAATAGAATAGAACGTTGTAATTGAGACGATTCATCCTAAGGAGAGAAAACCCTTGTAGTCTTCTTTCTCTCTGCTCTCTCAACACATACAGAAGAGATACATAATTCTCAGGCGAACTGAGGTGCTAGTCGCTGTTGATCTCTCCGCTTCTGTGACCGGTTTGATCTGTGCTGTTTTATCCTGGAAGTGATATTGCTGCAACCCAACACAGAGTAAGTGGGGCAATAATCTCTTCAAGAACAGTCAAGTCCTCTCGAAGGGTTTGGCGACTCAGCTGTTTATTCTCTTATCAGTTTTTTGCTAAAAGCTTCTGTAAGAGATAAGTCTTTCTTGTTTCTCTCGTTAATTACAGTCTCTGATTATATCTTGTTTATGCCTTCGTGACTTGTTTCGTTATTTGGTTAATTGCCTGTTCTTGTGTTAATATATATCACTGCCTCATTGTTGCTGTAGTTGTAATATACCCAACAATCTTGAAGAGATTATTTGTGTTATATATTGTTAATTAACAAGATGGTTAACGAAACTGAAACTCCTGTTGTTGAGACTAGCTCTGGGTCTGGTGTTACTGTACCCACCATTGATTGGACTACGTACCGTTTTCCACAACCTATCGATATGTCAGGTATGCCTGATAAATTCGGTGGGGGTGTTGGTTTTTCTCGTTGGCAGAAAAAGATGAAACTGTGGCTAACGGTAAAGGGTCTATGGCCGGTGGTGCAGTATGAGAAACCAATTGTGGTTAAGGAGAAAGCTGAAACTGTTAAGGCTTATACCATGTGGGAGGAAAAGGATGGGGTGGCTAGGGCTGCAATTCTGGCAGCTTTGGCGAACACTCTATTCGATGTTTATTCATCTGACTCTTACACTGCTAAGCTCTTATGGGAGAAGCTTGACCAGACACATAATACTGACTCGCAAGGGTTGGAAAAGTATTCTGTGGCTAGGTTCCTTGATTTCAAACTGGTGGATACTAAATCCATGATTGAGCAGGTGCATGAGTTTGAGATGTTGGTACATGCTTTGAAGGAGTCTGGTATGGACCTTCCTGAAAAGTTTCAGGTTATGTCCGTGATTGAAAAGCTCCCTAAGTCTTGGGAAGAGTTTGCTCTCTCCCTGAAAAGACAGAAAGGAGAGATCACTTGGACAAACCTGATGTTGGACATCTCTGTGCAGGAGCAACACAAGTCCAAGCAAGGACATGTGATGCCTGTTGAACATGCTGGGAGTTCGAAGGTAAATGTAGTGACTGTTGGACAGAAAAGAAAGTCTGTCACTAAGAAGGAAAACACTAAGTCTAAGGACAAGAACAAGGCTAAGAAACCAAAGGCAAACAAACCATGTTGGTCTTGTGGACAGGTTGGTCATTGGAGCAAGGACTGTCCTGAAAAGAAAGCTAAGAAACCAATTGTGGGAGCACAAGCTAACACTGTGCTTGGAACCACTGGTGGGTCTATGGTTAACATGGTTGTTGGTGAGGCTGTTGCTTCTGAAACTGACAACGGGTATGTGACCTACAACCCTGTACTTCTTTCTACTTATTCGTCTCATGAATGGTTGATTGATACTGGAGCTAATGTACATATTTGTACTGATATTACTCTGTTTGTATCTTATCAACAGACTCATGAAATGACTGTGACGATGGGGAATGCTAGTGTAGCTCAAGTACTTGGAATAGGAAACGTGGACCTAAAGTTCGCTTCTGGGCGTGTTCTATCCCTCACTAGAGTGCACCATGTTCCTGATATTCGTAGAAATATAATAAGTGGAAGTTGTTTAGTTAAGAATGGTTTTGAAGTTTCTTTGAAATGTAATAAAGTAGTTATTACAAATACTGGTGTATTTTTTGGCAAAGGTTACTTGTCAGATGGATTATTCTTAATAAATGTTGAGCCTGTCTTGGGCAGTTTTATTAATAATAATGTTGTTCCTTCTGTTAATTGTGTTGAATCATCTGATTTGTGGCACGCACGTCTTGGTCACTTGAATTTTGGTGCTCTAAAGAATATGATGAACTTAGAGTTGATTCCAAAACATGCCATTGATAAGAAATCTAAATGTCAAGTATGTGTGACTGCTAAACAAACTAGGAAACCCTTTCATAATGTGGTTAGGGATTCGAATGTGTTAGATTTAGTGCACACTGACATATGTGAATTTGGTGGTATTTTGACCAAGGAACATAATAGATATTTCATTACCTTTATAGATGATTGTAGTAGATATTGTTATGTTTATTTGCTTAAACATAAAGATGAATCACTAGATAAATTCATTATGTTCAAAACTGAAGCTGAAACACAAACTGGTAAAGTACTTAAACGTTTGAGATCAGATAGAGGTGGTGAGTATACGAGTAACTCGTTTAATGAATTTTGCAAGAGCAATGGTATAGTTCATGAGGTAACTCCACCATACACACCTGAGTCTAATGGGGTGGCAGAACGAAAGAACAGAACCTTTAAGGATATGATCAATAGTATGTTGATTAATTCTGGGTTGCCTAAGTACATGTGGGGAGAAGCTCTGAATATGGCTTGCCATATTCTGAATAGAGTTCCTCTGAAACATATGGACAAGACACCTTATGAATTATGGACAGAGAAAAGGACTAGTTTAAAATATCTTCGTGTGTGGGGGTGCCTTGCAAAGGTACTTGTCCCTGAACACAAGAGAAAGAAACTAGGGCCGAAAACCGTTGATTGCATCTTTCTGGGCTATAGGGAAACCACTACAGCTATGAGATTTTTAGTGTTAAAATCTGACATAGACGGAATAGTGGCTAACACTATAGTTGAATTTCGTGATGCAACATTCTTTGAGAATGTGTTCCCTATGAAGACTGGTATACCTCTGGGTATTCCTGATGATGATCCCACTCACACATCGAGGTCCATTCCTGATCATGTGGAAAGGATGACAAATGTGGGGGCAGATCCTGGTAGTAGCTCTACTCCTGATGAAGTAGAGGAACCTAGAAGGAGTAAGCGTGCTAAGGTAGTCAAGGATTTTGGAAGTGATTTTATCACTTACAATATCGAGGATGAACCTTTAACTTTTCGACAGGCCATGGATTCTTCAGAATCTAGGTACTGGAAAGGTGCTGTAAAAAGTGAAATTGACTCTATTGTTTCTAACGGAACATGGGAGTTGGTTGATCTACCTCCTGGGTGTTCTACTATAGGATGTAAGTGGGTCTTCAAAAGGAAGATGAATCCTGATGGCTCAATAGATAAGTATAAGGCTAGGCTGGTAGCTAAGGGCTTTAAGCAAAAGGAAGGCATTGATTACTTTGACACATACTCTCCAGTTGCTAGAATGACAACAATTCGAATGCTTATAGCATTGGCTTCTGTACATGGTCTTATCATCCATCAAATGGATGTAAAGACAGCTTTTCTTCATGGTGAACTTGAAGAAGAGATTTATATGGATCAGCCTGAGGGATTTGTTGCTTCTGGTAATGAGAGGAAAGTATGTAAGTTAATCAAGTCTATATATGGCTTAAAACAAGCTCCAAGAGACTGGCATAAAAAGTTTGATGAAACTGTTTTAGAATCAGAATTTGTAGTTAATGAAAGTGATAAGTGTATCTATTACATGGTTAAAGGAAATGAATGTATTATTGTGTGCCTGTATGTGGATGATATTTTATTGTTTGGAACCAATATTGAGATTATTAACGAGACAAAAAGGTTCTTGAAAAGGCATTTTGAAATGAAGGATATGGGAGAGGCTAGTGTGATTCTTGGTATCAAGTTGACTCAGTCAACTGATGGAATAACCTTGTCACAATCTCATTATATAGAGAAATCTATACTTGAGAAGTATGGTTATTCAAATTGTAGAATCGCTAGTACTCCGTATGATCCTAAAATTGCCCTTGTCAAGAATAGTTCAGGAGTACCTGTGTCTCAGTTAAGGTATTCTCAGATTATTGGGAGTTTGCAGTATCTTTCTAATGGTACTAGGCCGGATATTTCATATTCAGTGTCTAAATTAGCAAGATATACAAGCTGTCCAAACAAGACTCATTGGGATGCTCTTGATAGAGTGCTTAGGTATCTGAAAGGCACCATATATCTTGGTCTGCATTACAGGAGGTTTCCTGGAGTGCTAGAGGGATATAGTGATGCAAGTTGGATAGCTAAGAAGTCTGGTTCCAATGGAGTGACTGGATACCTGTTTACCCTAGCGGGTGGAGCAGTATCTTGGAAGTCTTCTAGACAGACTATTATAACTCGGTCTACCTTTGAGGCTGAGTTGTGTGCATTAGATGCCACGGGGACTGAGGCTGAATGGTTACATGGACTTATGTCAATGTTACCTGTAGTAAGTCGTCCACTTCCTGCTTTTGCTGTTCATTGTGATAGCCGTACAACTATCGATAAGATAAACAGCAAGAAGTATAATGTGAAAACAAAGAGACATATCCAAGTTAGACTGAAGTCTATAAGGGGTTTAATGTCTGAAAGGATTATTGCTGTTGAGTTTATTGGAACTCAAGAAAACCTAGCTGATCCTTTGACTAAGGGGCTTGAGCATGCTGTAGTCCTTAAGTCTAGGTTGGGGATGGGACTGATAGCCCATTGTAATTCATCTACAGCGGGAACCCAATACACATGAGAGGAGATCCCTCGAAAGTGTATTCAATGTGGTAATAACAAGTTGTAAGGGTGAATTGGTTGTACCTTTAACTACATAGATTGATACTCACGTATCTGGAGTCTATCCCCTGTAAACCTATAAGGTACTGTCACTGCCAGAATAGCAAGAGTTATTTGAACTCTGAATGGGGTCAAGTCATTTGACGAGATGCTAGCAGTACATCTCTGGAGATGCCCAGCTAAGCGAATGTAATTGTGTGGTCGCAATTAGAGGAAAGGGTTATTCCTTGAAGCATTCGACGAACAGGATCGAGACATGACCATTAACGTCTCAAAGCCGTAGATTAGCACCATAGCCTTTGATTTGTCGTCGTCTATGGAGTGTGGTTACACCAAACGGATAAAGATTCAAGGTGAAACATTCCATCTGAATCCGGTAGCCATCGAAGTAGAGGACTTAGGAGGGTTCAAACCCGGAAGGGTACCTAATCTGAAAAACAAGTCATGATGAGGATAGATATGTATTTGAATTTCTGTATGGATTCGTGGGGGATTGTTAGAAAATGGGAAGTTTGAGGCATATTTATAATATGTTCTTGATGTAATTTCCGGAAACTAACAAGTGGAAGTTGTTCCTTGTAATAAGAACTTAAACTTTCATGTTTGGATCTAAGACATTTTCTTAATGGAATCCATAAGTAAATTGAGTTGGAAGAAGAATTGATTATTGGTTTATTTTAACAGGTTTCAGATTTATTTGTTACAATAGTACTGGAAATTTGGGTCAGTATTTGGATCAAATCCTGATGGAAATTTGGATCAGTACTTGGAGTAAAATCCTGATGGACTTGGTCAGACATCAGATACTGATGGGCTAAATCCTGATGGATATCAGTTCCTGACAAAGCACTGAATCCTGATCCTGATGGACACCAAATCCTGATGTTACTGATGACCAAATCCTGATGCTTATGTAACTGAAAAATAAATACTGATGCAGTTAATGCAATTAAATCAGAATATTTACTTTCCTTTTATGGAGTATCAGTTACGTTTTATTCTTGGTATTATATATATACAGAATAGAATAGAACGTTGTAATTGAGACGATTCATCCTAAGGAGAGAAAACCCTTGTAGTCTTCTTTCTCTCTGCTCTCTCAACACATACAGAAGAGATACATAATTCTCAGGCGAACTGAGGTGCTAGTCGCTGTTGATCTCTCCGCTTCTGTGACCGGTTTGATCTGTGCTGTTTTATCCTGGAAGTGATATTGCTGCAACCCAACACAGCGTAAGTGGGGCAATAATCTCTTCAAGAACAGTCAAGTCCTCTCGAAGGGTTTGGCGACTCAGCTGTTTATTCTCTTATCAGTTTTTTGCTAAAAGCTTCTGTAAGAGATAAGTCTTTCTTGTTTCTCTCGTTAATTACAGTCTCTGATTATATCTTGTTTATGCCTTCGTGACTTGTTTCGTTATTTGGTTAATTGCCTGTTCTTGTGTTAATATATATCACTGCCTCATTGTTGCTGTAGTTGTAATATACCCAACAGAGACAAGCCAAGCAAACTACATTCTCTCCATTTTTTTCAAAACCGCCCAACAAGAACAGCCATGAGAGAAAAATTCATATCTCCATTTTCATCCATGATAAAATCACCAAATTTGAACCACAACCTCTCCACTCTATGGGCAATATTCGTTCCAAATTTCATAGCAATCAAAGTAGTATAGCCTAGGCAAATCATCTCCCCAAGCTGAAGAAGCAAACTGTCCAGATTGTTGGCAGTTTCTGTGATGATTTTCAAACGGCCATATCTCCTTCATTACTCAATGTAATTTGGTGTTCTTTAGATTTTTGGAAAGCTGGTTGGATGCTCTACAACTCTCCTTTAGAAGCCTTGTCCAGAAAACCTCGGTAAGGCCCTCATTTTTCATGATCTTTCCACTGAGTTATAGCAGATCCGAAATCACTAATTATGTTCTTGATGATTCTTGCTAGTTTAAGGTTGTAAGGAGTTCTAAGGACTAGATCAAGGCTTGTTAGACTCATATACACTCTCCAAGGAAGGTATAATCCTTAAGAACCCTAGATCTACTTTGAGTTTTAAGCATGTTCTTGATGGATCTAACTTAGTTAAGATTATGTTCATGTTATAAGCATGCTTGGTTAATGATTTAGTGATTTAAGTAGCATAATGATTATTATGGTAAAGCATGATGTTCTTGGGCTTGTTGAGATGAGAATCATGTATAAATGATGTATGGATGCCCGGTGTGGCTTGGCTTGATTGTTGTGAATTTTAGAACGTTCGATTTATAGCCGTTATAATGCCAAAATTTCGTTAACCTTAAGAAACCGAGCTTCACAGTTGATAAAACTCACTGTCCAGTTTCTTATTTTGCCATGACAAGATAGATTATGTTATAAGCTTCGTTTTGATATAAAGTTCGTATGAAATGGACTTACGGTTTAGGAGTTATGATTAAATTCGTAAAAGTGGTTCGAAACCGTAAACGAAAGTTCGTAACCGAAATTGGATTCCTTTAATACTACGAAATCAGTGGCGAATCTTGATAATTAAATATTAGAGGTAAAAAGGAAGGTGTAAGAGAAAACCACATGTCAAACGGATCGTTTTCCGATTTTATAAAAAAGTTTGAATCGAGGTTAAACGCGAACGAACCCCTTGAAAGTATGACTTTGGTTATAACTTAGAAAACGAGCGATAAAACTCGAGGTATAATCTTGATTCGTAAACGACCGACCTTAAAATTTATACGACTTAAGTATATACCAAGTGTAATTATGACGACGTGTCTTAGTAGCGAACGAATGACGGGTCATAGCGATAATAAAGAGAATTGCACTAAAGGGTGTTTAATGAGATAACTCGAAAACGTGTTTCGACTTAAGTTAAGTTATACTTAGCCTTTTAAAAAGTGTTAAGTGATTGACCTCGGTTATTGTGACTATGTATAGATCACCGGATTGACACGAGGCACACTACCCCTACAGGATTGCCAGGCAAGTTTCCAATACCTTGGAACTGTTGTTGTGATAATATATATGATTGTTGTTATACATATGCCATAGCATGCATGCTTGTTTTCAAAGTATATTGGAATACTTGTTCCCTGAATTATTGTTGGCTTATAAGCTAGATAGTTATTATATCAGTTATAAGCCGGAAATTACTAAGACCCTTAAGCGAAGGGCATCTGAATCTCATTCTTTGACTATAGACCGGGAGTCGTTATTTCTTGATATATTGACATTATTTTCAGAGGAAAATAATTAAGTAAATATTTCCCATTTATTATCTGGCGCATATTATGGAGATATTCCTTTGAGATTATTTGATAAATATTATTCGGGTTATTCATCAGATATTTAATTATTCGATGAACATTATCTTTAATATTTATCTAAAGTCGATTTAATATTCGAATATTATTTCGAACCCTCAGTTAAGTTATTTACTTAGAGAATATTCATTCTTATTTCTTCGATAAATATTATTTTGAATATTCATTCGAGTTATTTATTTAATGAATATTATTTTAATGTTCATTCGAGCCTTATTTATTTAAATGAATATTATTTCGAATATTCATTCAATCTCTATTTATTTTATAAATATTAGTTGAACATTGATTCGAACTCCAGTTCATCGATAAATATTATTTTGAATATTCCCTTGAGACGATAGATGTTATCTTCGACATTCATTTAAAGTCGATTCAACTATTGAACATAATTTCGAATATTCATTCGATAATCATTTCTTCGATAAATATTATTAAGATTGAATATTCATTATTTATTTAATGAATATTGTCTCAAATATTCAGTCGACAATTATTTCATCAATAAATATCATTTTTAAGTTGAATATTCATTATTAATTTAATGAATATTATATCAAATATCCAAGGGATGTTTATTTCACCAATAAACATTATTATTTTCAAATATCCATTTAAGATTGGATTTATTTAGTGAACATTATTTTAAACAGTTATTTGAGTTTATTTAATTAATGAATATTATCTGGAATATTCATATAAAGAAGAGAGTTATTTAGTAAATAATTCTAAATATTCATTCGAGGATTACTTACGAGTAATATTATGATTTATTCATATTCCTTAATTAATATTGAGTTAATAAATATTCTTGGAATATTTATTTAAATCCTTTTAAGTTCTTTTATAATGATTCATATTATTCAAAGATTATATGTCACCTTCAGATATGGTGTAAAATATTTTGGAGTAGTTTATGACTATTTTTATCAAGGGGAGGTTTCCAAAACTCTATTTTTATTTAAATCTATCTTAAAGAAGATTTAAATACTCGCTCAACTTCCAAACGTATATAAGGGGACCTCACTTGAGAGATGTTATTTATTGGACTGCCCGGTCCTATACTTGCTAAAACTATCTTGTCACTCACATCTTGATTCTTCAAACATCGATATGAGTCTGTTTGGTTACCTCCTCAACGCTCGAGGGGTAAGAATTGATGGAACAAGTTTATATCCATTAACAAGCATCAGCTTGGGAAATATTGGTGATTTTTCCTTTCCAACTAGATACGACTACTTTGTGGAGTCCTATCAACAAGTAATATACTTGGGAAAAGGGGGAGGAACTTCACGTTTCAAAGTTATGGATGTGAAATGAACTAGGAGATGCGTAAGTGACCCAGTGGCGCCGGTCCAGCAAATGGCCCAACCGTTGGCCGGGGGGTTCCAGAGGGCGGTAGACAAGTAAATCCGTCGGTGCTTCCTTCTACATGTAGTAAACAAGAGGTGGGGAGCATAACATGCGACTGATCATCGTGTAAATGCTATGTCTCCTGGCGCGTCAAACTCCAGTATTAGTTCATCTCTCAATGTTGGAAATTTTCTGCAACATCATCATAGTTGGCAGAGTTGAAAAGTATTTCAAACTGGAATTGCAATATCTTTCTTGCAAGTTCCTATTTTTATGAAAATGATGCTATCTTGCTTACTTTGGCATAGCATATGCTTCCACGAAATATATACCTGTTGAGTTACCTTGTAACTTCATCCTTTATATTAAACTGGCAATATTTTCTCTAATGCATGGCATATGATTTCAAAACATATCTTTGAACTGTCTTATATATCACTGTTTAATTATATTTTTGGTGGGCTATTGCTCACCCTTGCTTTATTCATTTATATCACAACAACAGCTAGATCAGATGGCCGCGCAAGGCGCACTCAGCATAGCAGGTGTTAGCCGTCAGAGGATTAATCGCGGAGGTCATAGTTACCATTGCTGAGGATGCAGCCTCTGGTAGGCTAGTTGTTAGCATTTGTGCACCAAATGTATTTATATATATATGGCATATACCAATGGATGGCAAAGAGCATGTAAATTGTAAAATTGTAATTCTTTGGGTTGTAAGAACTCCAACTTGTGATTAATAATATTAATGGTTACTCTGATTTCATCTCTGGGACTATAACGGGTGTGTTTTATGTTGTTGTTTTGGGTCACAAGATTGTAATTTAAATTATGTTGGTTTTATGGATGGATATTGAGACCGTAACGACCAGATCCCTGACCCTGGATCTGGGGGTGTTACAATCACTCAAATCAGTGAAGTCTATACACATCCTCCACTTTCTATTTGCTTTCATGACCATTACAGGATTAGCCAACCATTCGGGAAACTGAATCTCTTCAATAAAACCAGCTTCCAAGAGCTTATCAACGTCTTGCTTAATGGCCTCTTTACTTTCAGGAACGAAATTCCCCTTTTTTCTATTTTATTGTCTTTCGCTTAGGATCGACATTCAACCTGTGAGTTATGAGTTGGGGATCAATCCATGGCATATCAGCTGCTGTCCAAGCAAATACATTATTGTTCTCTTGTAAGAACGCTGTCAACTGGCCCTTCAAGGGCTCCTTCAAAGAAGCTCCTATAAGTAACTTTCTCAGGGTTGCCTAGCTCTAGAGGTATAGGAATTAAGTCCTCTGCTGGCTTCCCTCAATGTTTATCATCACCATGGGCATCCATGTCTTCAATCGGAAGTACCTGCCCCCGACTCCATCAGCTCTCAATTCAGATACATAGCAACTTCTCGCCATCTTCTGGTCACCCTTCTATTCTCCAACACCATTCCTGGTTGGAAACTTAATTTTCATATGATAAGTAGAGGCAACAGCCTTGAACGTATGAAGTCCAATTCTTCCCAGGATTGCATAATATGTTGAGGATGCCTTGATTACCAGAAAATTCAACATCTGAGTAGCCTCCTTAGGTTCTTGCTCGATTGTCATGGGCAACTGAATAGTCCCTTCAATCTTGGACTCAACTCCATTAAATTCGTAGATGGGAATGTTGGTCGGAGTCAACTGAGAGTCGGTGTACCCCATCTTCACAAACGCGTCATGAAACCGAATATCAACCGAAGCTCCATTTTCTATCAAAACTCGCTTTACTTCCGAATTTCCAATCACAGTAGATATGACCAACGGCTCGTCATGGGGAAACTTCACCCCTTCGAGGTATGAGTCATCAAAACCATTTGCTATCTCAGTCCTAGCACGTTTCGGGTCCTTTCCCACGATGTGCATCACTTCTCTGGCATATGCCTTTCGAGAATTTCGAGTTGTGTCGGCCGCTGTCGAGCCTCCCCAAATCATGTTGATAACTAGCCCTCGGGGCTGTGGGTTATGATCACAATCATTATCCTTTCTGACATTGTCTCTTTTGTCATAATCCCTTCTTTGGGTTCCACGATCTTCACCCTTCGTAAACTTGCTTAGCTTCCCTTTCCGGATCAAGAAATCAATCTTGTCCTTCAACTGCGCACCTACAATCATCTGTATCATGTCCCACGTCTCTGTGGAACCTACAGTAATGATCCTTGTTTCTCTTTGCGGGGTCATCCCTGAGTGGCTTTGGCCATTGAAAGTCCTTATCCTTCTCGATATCTAACAAGATCTGACTCCTGGGAGCATTCAACCTTGCATAGTTATAAAATCTTGGTCCCAAATTCTTCTCTAGTGGTGATTTAGAGTCCTTTCTAGTCCGGGGATACTTGTCCCTAGCGTCGAACTCTTGCTCTTGCTTTCGCTTCTTTAAGTCATTAATTATTACCCTTTCCATTACCTACTGCGGCCTCTTTCTTCATGCTATCCTCGACCTTAATATACTTATCGGCCCTTCGTTGGAGCTCAGCCGTATTCTCAAGAGGATGTTTTGCCAATGATCTTATATGCTTAATTTATATTAATTTTTAGCTATGATTTTTTGTCTTTCCCAGACTTAGGATTAAAAAAAAAGAATTCAAAAATTACTTTCACAGTTTCAATTTGAATTATTGTATTATTCCTATTTATAAATTTAGTTCAACAAATGTTGATCAATAATTAAATTGGGTTATTAAGACAATAGTCCTCAAAATTTCAACGTTTATATACATAAATTCTTTATAAAAAAAGGTATATTCATACCCCTTAAGTATGTTACAAAAAAATAATTTCTATTTTTTTTGTAATGTTACATAAGCGAATGTACATATTTATACTTGAAGTATGGTTGCTTGTACAAATTAATATATATAGAAATTTTGAATGGGATCAACTTTCGATTATGATATATTTGGTGTAAGATCGAATTGGATCAAATATGATTTTGTTTGGGTCCAACTTGGATTAAAATCGGATAAATTTTAGATTAAATTGGTTTAAATTCAGTTCGGATTAAATTCAGTTATTAAATTCGATATTGGACTTTTTAAATTTTTTATTGTTTCAAATTTGAAAAATTACTCTCCTAATTAATCTTGGATTAATTTTTAATTTAATATCAAATTAAAATGAAGGTCGTTAAGTTATAAGTTTGTCAAGGTAATATCTTATTTAGTAATCATTCATTTTTTTTAATTTGGGCAAAAATCTTATTATTAACTATAATATTTTTAATACAAAATTATGTAAATTTTTGAATAAATAATAATGTTAACTTTTTGACATAAAATTATTTGAAATATGAATTTTGTTTATGTTTAATTTTGATTTAGGGATTAAAAAGTGAATTACTGTACATGTGATATAGGCTATAATAAATAAAAATTATAATAATTAGACTAAAATTCAATTCATAATTTTAAATTTTAAATTTATATTAATTTCATATTTCGAGTATATTCATTTCATAGATTTCAATTTGAATATGAACACATTTTATTAGGTATATATAGTCTTATTCAAAATAAAAAAATATTTTGAAAAGAAATTTTTTTTCTAAATGTGTCATATGTACAAATAGTTGACTTCAACGGTCAATATGTTTATTTCATTACAAAAACTTTAGGAATTACTCAATTACCGCTCAATCGATATACCGATATAATTATTCAAGTTAATTTGATCGAAAATAGTATTAGGGTATACATACTTTAGGGATACGGAGGATTTTTTTTTCTTTGAGAATACATTTATATAAACGATGAAATTTCGAGGAGAATATATTAATAAATCAATTAAATTTTAACTCTCTCTCTGTATTTAAATAATTTCAAAAAAATCATTTTCCAAATTTATGCTATTATATAATAATTAAAACATTAAAAGTTCTGGTACCTATTTTTTGGTATTTCGTAAATTTACTTATTTACCCTTCATTATAAAGAAAAATATACTATTAAAACACCTAAAATAAATAATAACATAATATAATTAATGGTAATTAGTCGATTGCATTTTTCGCATTTACTTTCAGTTGAAGATATTATCTTTTATAAATACCTAAAAACATTAAGAGTATCATATCTTCCAATCATTAATATTTCCTTTTGAATTAAAACATGTTATCTTTTTAATTTAAAACTAATCGTACAATCATTAATATAGACCAAAAAATATCACACCATATTTTTCAATTATTAATAAAATATATTGAAAATCCATATACATTATTTATAATAAGGAAACATTAGTTTAATCCATAAACATAAGTATATTAAATTATATTAAATCTATATTATATTATAATAGCTGAAACATTACAAAGTTTTTAGAAAATTTTGTCTATACTATTGATATGGGTTAAAAATAAGCCCTAAAGACATAATTAATGTTACATTAATTAGACCTAGCTTGGTCCAAGTATGAAGCCCATTAAGAGGGCCCAAAACCCTAATTAAATATTAATTTCGTAATTAATATTAAGGGATAATTAACAGCTGGGAAATACAAGTCAAATAAGGATATTATCTCTATAAAGAATAGCCTCCAAGGCATACAGTCATACAAGGAAACAGACTCCTACAAGGAAGGAGTCTAAAACCTTCCTCAAGGCGGTGGCTTGCCCACCAAGTATCCGAATCCTACCATAATTCTAGGGCTTCTCAACCTATATAAGGGCCTGACCCCTCATTCTCATCCACAACGTTTTTGGGCAGAACTCAATGCATCAATAACGTTGGCTTAATCCTCGAATAAGGACATACAAGCCACTACGTCCTTGGTGTGCCCCCACCGCCATAGCACCGAGGGCGAACACCAAGAACTACGTTGGCTTGATTCTCTAGCAATTCAGAGATACGTAGGCATCTTGTGAGGACCGATCAGTCTCGAACGCAAGAATAGCCATTAAAGCTTGAAGCTCACCATCTCTTGTATTTAATACATACAAACCCTAGCCGCAATTAACAAACCCTCGATTTTATTCCACAATATTTGGCACCGTCTGTGGGAAGGCAACAACAACCATGGTTTAAACACGAAGAACAACACCAGCTGCAACTGAGGCCGTGCCACTCAGCTCTGCTCCACCCCTCACCAAACAGGCTCCCCCAGCATCAGGGGCGATCCCCCATGCGAAGAGTACGTTACATCTGATCAATCAGGCAGGACAAGGAACAAACCCTCTCTAGATGGTGGTCTTCCCTCTCTTTGATCTGAACAATCCATCACCAGGGGTACAGATCCACACTACGGATCTCCCCTTGAATACTAACCCAAGGTACGGTCTGTCTAACTACCCTTCGGTTACTCAAGGTGCAGAAGCAAGTGGTCATGTTCTGCAGATCCGAGAGCGAGAGTATGATGACTACTCCGGCCCCTATACTGACGATTCATCAACTGAGGGCGAACCTCCAAGGAGGCGACGTGTTAGTAGAGAACCCCGGGCGAGGACCCAAGGAATCCATGATGGACCTCCACCAACGGCTGAGGAGAGGATAAAGGCTCATGAGGCTGAGATTTAAAGGCTAAAGGATGATATTGCCAGGGAACAGGCAAGACAAAGTCTGATCCGACCTCCTCCAATCTCAGGGAGGATTCCCATCTTAGATTTGGAGAGGTCCTCTAGAAGAAAGAAAATGGTTGATGCACCAATTGGAAAAACCACAAGGGTGGAAACCCCTAGGGGTAACCCCAAAGACCTGATGCCACTTGGAGATCCCGATGATCCGACACCACCGTTTACCGCGAGGAGGTGATAAATGCTCACATCTCTAGGAAGTTTAAGATGCCTACTATAAAGTCTTATGATGGAACGGGTGATCCCACAAAACATGTGAGAACATTCTCGAATGCACTTCTTCTGCAACCAGTAAGTGACGCTCTTAAGTGTAGGGCATCTCCTCAGACCTTAGCCAGGATGGCTCTGCGTTGGTACAACCGTCTTCCCCCAAACTCTATATTCTCTTTTGAGGGGCTAAGCGACGCTTTCAACAGCCAGTTCATTATTGGGGGAATCCACGAGAAAAGCTCTGCCTCTCTTATGAACGTAGTGCAAGGGAAGAGTGAAAACTTGAGGGATTACATCAAGAGATTCACCAAGGAGACATTGGGTACCTCTGATCTAGAGAACAAGATAGCCATGGTGGCCTTATAGCATATAACGACCAACATTTATTTTAAGATGTCTTTAGCCAAACATCCCCCAGAGGACATAACTGAGCTCCAGCCGAGAGCAAACAAGTATATTAAGGGTGAAGACAGCATGAGGAAAGATACATCTGACATTAGCAATTGGAACAATGACAACTCCAAGAAGAGAAGGGCGATGCTAGGGACAAGTATCCCCGAACTAGCAAAGACTCTAACTCTCCCCCTACGAACAACCAAGGACCAAGGTTCACTGAGTATGCAAGGTTGAATACTCCTAGGAGTCGAATCTTGTTGGACATTGAGAAGGATAAGGATTTCCTATGGCCGAAGCCACTCAGGGGTGATCCCGCAAAGAGAAACAAGAATCAATATTGCATATTCCATAGAGATGTGGGACATGACACTGACGATTGCAAGCAACTCAAAGAGGAGATTGAGTTTTTGATCCGTAGAGGGAAACTGAGCCACTTCACTAAGGGTGAAGATCGTGGTAATCAAATTAGAGATTATAAAAAGGATGACGATCAAGATCACAACCCACAGCCCCGAGGGCCAGTATCCATATGATTTCGGGAGGCCCGATAGCGGTTGGGATAACCAAGAGCTCTCAAAAGGCTTATGCCAGAGAGGTAATGTACATTGTTGGAGAAACACCAAAGCTTGAAAGAACAGAGGTAGCAATCAGATTCGATGATTCAAACTTGGAAGGGGTGAAGTTCCCCCATGATCATGATGACCCGTTAGTCATAACTCCTGTAATTGGAAACTCAGAGGTGAAGCTAGTCTTGATAGAAAATGGATCTTCCGTTGACATTCTGTTTTATGATGCATTTGTGAAGATGAGATACATTGATTCTCAGTTGACCCCAAATCACATGCCTATATATGGATTTAATGGAGTAGAATCAAAAGTTGAAGGGACTATTTAGTTGCCTGTAACTATCGGACAGGAGCCCAAGGAGGCCACTCAGATGTTGAACTTCCTGGTAATCAAGGAGGCTTCAACGTACAACGATATCCTTGGAAGGACTGGACTTCATGCATTCAAGGTCGTTGCCTCAACTTATCATGTGAAGGTCAAGTTCCCAACCAAGAATGGTGTTGGAGAACATAAAGGTGATTAAAAGATGGCATGAAGCTGTTATGTAGCCTCGTTAAGGCCTGATGGAGTCGAGGGCAGGTCCTTCCGATTGAAGACATGGATGTCCGTAGAGGTAAGGAACACCAAGAAGGGCCAGCTGAGGACATCACACAGAAGCCTCGGATAGCCATTAAGGCTAAGGCGTAACTGACTTCGTGGTTGAATGTACCATTGGCAACCAAGAAGTCGGGGGGCAGGAGGTAGTACCCCAAGCAGGAAGTGAACCTCAGAATAAGAATGAGGAGACGAGAAGGATTTATATGCGCTCTATTTTGATGGAGCATCAAAAACAAACAAATGCATACCCCTAAGGTAGAGTTAGGTTACAGCAGATAAGAGTTTAAGTCCTTGAAGGACCCTGGATAAAAGACAAACTTTGAAGTCCTGATGGAACACCCGTTGAAGAAACATATTGCATAGCCCGAAAGCCAATGAAAGGCTCATTAAGTGGATAATCAAACTAGGAAAATTCAATGTTAAGTACATGCCTAGGATGGCCATCAAAGCCCAGGCTCTAGCTGACTGCATGGTAGAATATACCATTGACAACCAAGAAGTCGGGGGGCAGGAGGTGATAGACCAGGAAGGTCAGCAAGGTGAGAAACCCCTGGAAAAGAAGGAGTATTGGATACTCTATTTTGATGGGGCATCAAAAACAAAAACCAGTGATGCAGGTTTAGTTCTGCAAAGCCCCGATGGGTCCACACTTGAGTATGCCTTGAAGTTGGACGTCCAAACAACCTACAATGAGGCGGAGTATGAAGCTCCACTACGCCATAAACAACCTACGGTAACATCACGACTGTGTTACCTTAGACCCTAAAAAATGTTACCAAAGGCCAAAAAAAGGCTAAGGTAACACCTTAGCTGTGATAGTTTTGTTCTATGTAATCTTTGGGGTCTAAGGTAACACTTCGACATGCCTAAGCTAACATGGCAAAATTAGTTACCATAGACCTATAAAGTAACACACTAAGCATTCTATAGCAACACCAAATCTATGTTACCTTAGATGTTATAAATTTGAAAATTATTAATCAATTATGTGGGTCCCACATGTAAGCCCCACATGTGTTCTATATTTTAAATTGTATTGACAAAATAAAAATATAACAATGAAATATTGCATTTTTCAAGAAAATTAAAAACTAAATTCAATTCATGTTTTCATTCACCAAAAATCAATGTCATCCAACATCATTCCAATACAATTATCTAGTACTAAACCAACCATATATCATCTATTCAACAACACTATGGATATAACTTAAAACATATAAGTACTAGAGTAAATAACAATGTCAACAATCAAAAAGACAAAATCATCCTTAAGTTGCTTCTTGATTGAACCAGAGGTCATGCAGGTCATGCTTCCATTCCATTATGCCATGAGCCGCAACAGTGACTTGGGAGTTGCTTCTGCATCATACAGATTAAATGCAGTAACCTCATAAACCAGCTAGGTGCTTTGTAAATTCATTCAAGTCTATTACCAACTCCATTAAGAACTCAGAGACTGGCCATAAACAATAAAAAGAAAAATAATTAAAAACTTGCATTTAGAACACAAAAATGCCAATTTACCATAAATTCTGGTTTTATGTAGTAATCAACTAGTCATACCATCCTGATAAAAAATTAACAATGCATACCCAATGTTCTGAAGAGTAATCATACCCATTGTTAGGTCGAATACACAATAAGTAATCAAATATTGTATGAATAACTTAACAAGAACACACTGTTTAACAATTAAAAACTGTTTGGAATTAATAATTCCTCTCTCAGTGATGTAAATATCACAGAGAGCTGCTTAGGTTACAATGGATGAATATCTCAATGTTCGACTACCCTTCTAGGGTTAACCTAACTGTATTTATAGACCATACAGCTTCGTACAATCAGTAATTGATTCTCCTATAATTAAGCTATACAATTGATATCAATCACGATTGCTCCAGTCTTCCAAGTCAACTCAATCTCTTTGACAGCTTTCCAATCTTCAAAGATATTGCTTCCATGTTTATCTTGAATCAATCTTCAAACACTGTTGACTCTTCAGACAATACCGCTACAGAGTTTAACAAACTCTGTTTGCGCTTCCAGTCAGTGTTTAATCAAACTCTGACTGCTTCCAGCTAAACTCTGTTTTCTGACTTTAGCTTCCAAACACTGTTTTCATCAATCATTTCTAACAATCTCCCCCAACTTGTCCATTAGCAAGAATGTACAAGTTTTACAGTAAATGATGATGTCAAAACAAATACAAAGTTTACAGTGTTTAACATACAAACAGAGTTTAAGCTATTACTTAACAAATTCTACATGAAATAAGAAAATTCTTACAGACTTTAATCTCTAATCTCTTGAAGATCAGGCACTGTTCTGAGATAGTCTATAAGCAACCTTCTTTCAGCATTTTCAAGCTCTATCTGCATAGCTTCTTTGATTTCTCTCAACTGAGGATCATTCTCATCAGTTTGATAGATAGCAGCTCTAAGATCGTAGATTTTGTTTCTTCTCATCTCATTTCCCAGTCTGATGTATTTCACCTCTTCAGATTTTACATTGAAATCCAGAACAGTAATTCCAAGATCTGTTTTCAGCTTTGTAGTCCCCTTCTCCATTTCAATCAGATTACCATTCCAATCTCTGTATTTAGGAACATACTTGCTGTTGAATTTCATTTGCCTTCTTGCAAGGTTTTGAATCATTCTTTGTTGAAGCACATTTGCAACTGACTGAGCTCTTTGATTTCTAACTCTGAAAATATACAGGACATATTCAAGTTCTTCAGCATATTTTAATTCGATATCCTTTTCAGAGACTTTAAATACTGTTCCATCAGCCATGAAATATAGCAAGAAATCCTTTTCTAGACTCTTCTGATATACAAGCTGTACTGACTCCAGTTTGTCCAAACTCTCTTGAGTGACACTACTACCTGGAACAGACAGTGAAGAAGGATCTCTTGGACCAACATATTGCCTTTTATCTCTGTGTGAGCCTATACCTTCTTTGTTGTATCCAACTTTACCAGATAAAGCTCTACCATCAGAAAAATCCATTGGAATTGTAGCTTCTAGTCTTGGATCATGAGGAGCACCTCTTTTAAATGTTGATTTCAACTGAGAAGACAATAATGGTGTGGTCACAACTTGTGCAGCAACAGAGGTTGTGTTTTCATTCTTCTGTACAACATGTGTATCAACAGAGGTTGTAACTATACTTTTCAATTTTTGCTTAGCTTCTGCATCTGTTGGTTTTCTGAATACTTGCATTCTTTGATCTGTACCAACTGGTTCTTTGATTTGAATACCTTTAAGAACAAGCTTTGCAGCTTTAGCAACTTTCACATTCTTCTTTCCTTTTTCAGACTTTAAAGCTTTCAGATGCTTTTCTTGTAAACTCTTCTCTTCAGCTTTAGCATCTTCTATGGTCACTCCTTCTGCATTCTCTTCCATGAAAAGCTTAACAGCTAACTCCTCATCAGTCTTTGGGTTTGATGTTAATTCCAAACTCTTGGTCTTTGAGGTACCTTGAGTTTCAGTGTTTGTTCCAACAGACTGTGATTTAAAAGATTTGCCAGATCTCAGAGTTTGCTTTTCAGAGTTTAAAACCTTGCTCTTTTCACTTGCCCCTCCATCTCCAGCATCATCCTTTTGAGTCAGAGTTTGAGAAACTTTGCATTTAGACTTAGTCACTCTCTCCCCCTTTTTGACATCATCAGGAATTAGTATTGATGTAATGAGCTCTAAAGAGTTTGCAATTGAATCCACCTTAGCAGATAAAGCAGTCTGATTTTCTTCAACTTTTCCTAGCCTGGCATAGAGAGTGTCTTGAACTTTAGACAGCTGAACAGCTTTTATTTTAGACTCTCTATCCATCTTCAATTCTCTTGACTGAATCTCAGTCTTCAAGGAAGCAATTTCTTGTTTAGTTTCAGCAAAATTTCCTTCCAAAGTCTTGACTTGGACCACAGTTGCCTTTAAACAGGATAAGATTTCTGGATTTAAAATTTGCTTTGCAGTTTGCTTAACAAACTCAGATGCTCTCCCTTTTGGAAAAATGCAATCTTGTTTATACCAATTTTCAGCAGATTTAGCAAGATGCTCTACTTCAACAGCATGTGATGGACAAGGCTGATCAAAAGGTGTATGTTTATTATCTGTCTGTGCAGGTGCACTCATAAAAGAATCAGAGTTTGCACTACTGTCAGAATCATCTTCAGCACTTGCACCTTTAGCTTGAGCATCCTTTAAAGAACCACTGTGCTGAGCAGTGTCAGCCACAGTTTCTTCAATAACTGCTGCAACCTTTTCAATAATCACCTCATGTTGCACAGGCTCTGCAACAGAGTTTGCCTTTGTAGCTTCAACAGACATATATTCAGAATTGTCTTTAGTTGCCTTATCAACTTCATCACCTTTGTCAGCTATACCAGGAGCTTTAAAATGATCAACAGGTGAGATAGGATCAAGAATTGATTCAGGAACATCATGTACTGGGGAAAAACCATCTCTGTGATCCTCTTCTACAGGCATTTTATCCTCTGTAGGGATTTCAGCATTAACAGTATTCTCTGCAGGCATTTCAACCTCTGCAGGTATAGCAACATTATCAGCCATAATATCCTCTGCAGGCATTTCAACCTCTGCAGGTATTTCCACATTCACTGTAACCTCAACAGTAGGTGTTTGCTGTGAAACCACCTCTGGAGCTTCAACAACATTCTCTTCATCTGAATCAGAAAGAATTAGTCTCCTTTTCTTGATTGGCACAACAATTTCTTCTTCATCTTCACTTGAGCTTTCTTTTGGTGGTGAAAGTGAAGGTTTGTTTGCATGTTGCTTCATTCTTCTAGTATAAACAGCTCCAGGTAATGTCTGTTTAGCCTTTGAATGTTTAGTGTTTTGGGCAGTGTGCTTCTTTCTCTTTGGCTTGATTTTGGCTGGTTCAGTAGGTGCTGGCTCAGAGTGTAAGGTATCAGTGTTTAAAGCTTCATTGTTTAATGGTTCAGTGTTTGAGGGTTCAGTGTTTGAGGGTTCAGTGTTTGAGGGTGGAGAGTTTATTGGTGGAGAGTTTAAAGTTTCTGGTTGTGGTTGTTGAGATGTAGTAGGTACAGTGGGTGTTGGTGTTGTAGGTATTGGTTCAGAGTTTATGGTGTCTTTTGGTTCAGGCATGTGTTGTGGTGATTGAGGTTCTTGGGGTTGGTTTACATAGTTTTGTAAGGCTAAAGGCATAAACATCTCAGGTATTTGCTGTTTAGTGACATCTTTGTTTGTCAAATCAGAAAACATTCTCTTAGCAACTTGAAAAGGCTGAATTACATCAGCTTCATCAATTGGAATGTTAGGCACACATGCAGTAAATAGCAATTGACAAAAACGAGCAAAATAAACAGTAGTAGACTCAGACAATCGCTCTCCCAAGTTCATTAGTACTAGTCTACCAAAATCGAAGTTACCTCCATATAGTAGAGCATGACCAATTTGGAGAGTATCCAGAGGTAGTGCATCCCAGTTTGTTGTCTTCTTTCCAAAAGCCCTTGTTATACAATCAAAGAAGAAACTCCATTCCTTTCTCAAACTTGGCCGTCTCAAAGACCCTATCTTGTTCAAGTTTCCTGCACATCCAATTTGTTCCAACATTGTCCTCAATCGATCATGACCAACAACACTGTAAGAAGTGTGTGTCTCAAAGTCCAATGCATCCCTAACAGTAGTTGGAGTAATGATATACTCTGATTCTTCATGAGTGAAAATGATTGTTGGAGTGCCAGCCTCTCCTCCATCATCATATTCAGAGTTTGTCCAGAAAGTAGCAATCTGTGAAGCAGATAACATTGGTGGTGCAGTTAGAGCCGTCCCTATCTCAGAATCGTTCAAGAAGTTTTGGAACAAGTGAAACGCCTGTGGAGCATTTTCATTCTCCAATGGTGCTGCATAGTTACTAGGGAGAAAAACTAACCCTGCTGCATCAAACGCTTTAGTTGCCATTAGTAACAAGATACGAAGATATGCAGAGAAAAGATTTGAATGCACTGTAAGTGTTTATCAAAAAGTGAAGGAGAGAATAAGAGAAGTGTGAAAATGAATAAGTATGTAAGTAACTGTGAGTGGGTGAATGTGAATCGATATGGAGTGAGAGACTAAAGACGATTAGAGTAATATTAAAACTCAATCGTTTATTTAGTAAAAGCGCGCAACTGTTGTAGAGTAGTGTGTGAGTGGGACACAATCATGGGACACGTGTCAAACAGCCAATGGATCACTTAATAATTACCGCTGTTATTCCTATAATCACGACACTTAGACACATTAACACTAATTAACAGTTGTCAACTACCACAATTACTCCAAAATAGTCAAATCATCTCAATAAGACTTTACCTCAGAGTACTTAACACAACTCAACAGTGTTTACCAATTTTCCAACTTTATCACTAAAACCCTTTCAAAAATTGCACAGTTGTGAATTGTGTTTGTGTGAAGCAGAGTTTACTGAAATCAATTTTTAGAGCATCTAATATTTCATAAAATCCATAACAAACAGTTAATAAACACTGAATGCACAAACTCTCATATTAAACACTGATTGTTTGATGAATGCTAAACTCTGTAGTTACTGTTATACAGAAATCTGAAAACTTCCATTTCCTTTGATGTCCATGATTATCCAAGTAAGCACACAGTCTTTAAAGACAAAAATATCAAGAGATAGAAATCAGAGCATCATTCAGTGAATAACAGTCATGAACTGTATAACCTCACAAACTCTCAAAGCACACAAGTGTTTAGGTGAAGTGTTTACACTCACATTCAATCAGAAATAGTAGAATCTACCATATGCTTGAATGTCCACCAATTCTACACTACTTTGAGTACATGTATTCACAAATCAAAAGGACTTTATTCAGGGTTGGAATAAGATAAGATCAAACAGATGAAAAAGATGTTTTATTCATGAGTGACTTCAAGCTGAACATCTTAATAGAACAAAGTGTTCAGTCACAGTATATATTTGTATAAGATCAGTATATATGCTCTTTTTTTTTTTTTTTTCATATATTTTTTTTATTTATTTAGCATATATACTGAGTAAACTTTTTCTTTTCTTGAGAAATACTTATCTGTTTGAGAAAAAAAATATAACTGCTCTTAACACTTCAGAGAATAAGAAAAATGAGCAGTTAATAAGGCTCAAAGGGGTTTACTAAGGATGGACTTTATGAACAGTGTTTATACAGTGTTTGTATAATGTTCAAAAAGAATTTTGAATAGTGTTTGAAAGAATGGTAAATCCTATTGCCTTTATCATTTTCATGCACACACATATCATGTAGTCTCAAAATGGTCTAATTCAAGTTCTAGAGAAACATACTACCTGATGAATATCACACAACAATAAATACTGATTGATAGAAAATATATCAATCACTGATTTGGCTCAAACTCTCACAGGTTGTAGACATGAATCTGAACTCACCAAACTAATCACTGACACATCTCAAGTTTTATGATTTTCACAAGTACAAACAAGGAATCATCATGAACCATACCTTTGGAAACAGAATGTCACTGATCAGAGTTTAGAGTTCATCAATAACCAAAATTATTTATAAGTGGCCATGCACACAATATTCATAGACTCAGAGTTTAGGACTTAATAAACTAAGAGATGCTATAAATATGAAACAGTATCATGCTGTGTTGATTTACTGCACAAAGTCTGATTAGATAGCAGTGACTCAGAAAGAATCATGATTTATTTGCTGAGAACCATGCTTCATACATTTTTCTTCATTGGTGTTTTCATTCAGACAATAATCAATTCTGAATTCACTGAGTGTATCTAACATGTTAACAGTATTTAACAGACAGACATGCTGACAGAGTTTAAAAAGTTTTAAACATAAGCATGCATAACAGAGTTTAATACTAAGGTTCACATAGCACTTAACAATTTGCAGAAACATGAGCAACATATTTTAGAAATAAGTTTTTGAGTCTAACCAACATCTCTAGTCAAAACTAGAGACCATTCCTAGTTCATTGACCAGTCTTGTAAATGTAGCTTCACTCAATGGCTTGGTGAAGATATCTGCAAGTTGTTGTTCTGTAGACACAAAGTGAAGTTCAATGTTGCCTTCCTCTACATGCTCCCTGATGAAGTGATACCTTATGCTGATGTGCTTTGTCATTGAATGTTGCACTGGATTACCTGTCATTGCAATAGCACTTTGATTATCACAGTAAATAGGTATCTTGGTATACCTTAATCCATAATCCAGCAGTTGATTCTTCATCCATAAAATCTGTGCACAGCAGCTACCAGCAGCAATATACTCTGCTTCAGCTGTAGATGTAGATATTGACTTCTGTTTCTTGCTATACCAGGAAACAAGTCTGTCACCCAGAAATTGACAACTTCCACTGGTGCTTTTTCTGTCTATCTTACATCCAGCAAAGTCTGCATCAGAGTAACCAAGAAGTTTAAACTCTGATTCCCTTGGATACCACAGCCCCAAAGTTATAGTGCCCTTCAGGTACTTGAATATTCTCTTTACTGCTGTTAAATGTGGTTCTCTTGGATCAGCCTGGAACCTTGCACACAAGCAAGTTGCATACATGATATCAGGTCTGCTAGCTGTCAAATAGAGCAAAGAACCAATCATTCCTCTGTAGCTTGTCATATCTACTGATGACCCTACATCTTTGTCCAATTTTGTTGCAGTTGCCATGGGAGTTGTTGCAGATGAACAGTCAAGCATACCAAATTTCTTGAGAAGGTTTCTGGTATATTTTGCTTGATTTATAAAAATTCCATCATCTGTTTGCTTCACCTGTAGGCCTAGAAAATAACTAAGCTCTCCCATCATACTCATTTGATATCTTGACTGCATGAGTTTGGCAAACTTCTTACAGAGTTTATCATTAGTAGACCCAAAAATGATGTCATCCACATATATCTGAACTAAAAGCAAGTCACTTCCATTTTGGAAATAAAACAGAGTTTTGTCAATAGTACCTCTGTGAAATCCACTTTCTAGTAGAAATTTGGCAAGGGTTTCATACCATGCCCTTGGTGCCTGCTTAAGTCCATAGAGTGCCTTGTCTAACCTGTAGACATAGTCTGGATATTTTGGATCTACAAACCCTGGTGGTTGTTCCACAAACACTTCTTCTTCAAGTTTTCCATTCAAAAATGCACTTTTTACATCCATTTGAAATACTTTGAATTTCATGTGAGAGGCATATGCAAGAAAGATTCTGATTGCCTCCAATCTAGCTACTGGAGCAAATGTTTCATCATAGTCTATTCCTTCCTGTTGTGAGTAGCCTTTTGCAACCAGTCTTGCCTTGTTCCTTGTGATAACACCCTCACTGTCAGTTTTATTCCTGAAGACCCATTTAGTACCAACAATGGATCTGTTCTTGGGCCTTGGTACAAGGGTCCACACTTCATTTCTTTCAAATTCATTTAGCTCTTCTTGCATTGCTGTTATCCAGTCAGCATCTTTAAGAGCTTCTTCCACTTTCTTTGGCTCAGATTGTGACAAGAATGCATGAAACAGACATTCATTTGTTGTTGCACTTCTTGTCCTTACTTTTGCATCAGGATCACCAATAATCAAATCAGGTGTGTGAGATTTAGTCCATTTTCTTGCAGAAGGCAGATTGCTTCTGTCATCATGTGATCCTCCCCCTTGATCCATGCTCTCCTGATTTTCTTGGTGTCTTTCTTCATTTTCTGATGCTCCCCCTGAATGTGACTTCTCAGAATTATCAACAGAGTTTGAATCAACAGAGTTTGATTCAGAATTATCAACTGAGTCACCATCAGTGTTTGAATCATCACTTTGATGTGATTCTTCATGCTCCCCCTCAACTGGTTCTTCCCTTGTTTCTGATTGAAGAGTTTCTTCAGTATTTACCAGTAGAGGTTCAGAGTTTAGATGAACAGAGTTTGTCAAATCAGTCTGATCAGAGTTTACTTTTTCAGAGAATAAATCTTCATTTTCAAAGTGCAATTGATCATGTTCATTGACATCTTCAAGTCCAGTTATTTTCTTGTCATCAAATGACACATGAATTGATTCCATGATCACTCTAGTTCTCAGATTATAAACTCTGAATGCCTTTGTTGACAGTGGATAGCCAACAAAAATTCCTTCATCTGCCTTTAGGTCAAACTTGGTCAACTGTTCAGGATGAGTCTTCAACACAAAGCATTTGCATCCAAAAATATGAAAATATTTTAGATTTGGCTTTTTCTTCTTCACCATTTCATATGGTGTTTTACCATGCTTGTTGATCAGTGTTGCATTTTGAGTAAAACAAGCAGTTTGAACTGCTTCTGCCCAGAAATATGTTGGCAACTTTGCTTCATCTAGCATGGTTCTGGCAGCTTCTATCAAGGTTCTGTTCTTCCTCTCCACTACACCATTTTGTTGTGGAGTACCAGGTGCAGAAAACTCTTGTTTTATCCCTTTACTCTTGCAAAATTCTTCCATAGATGAATTCCTGAATTCAGTTCCATTGTCACTTCTGATTATCTTCACTTGATGCTCTGACCCTTTTTCCAGTTGAATTACATGTTCTGTCAGTGTTAATGCAGTTTCATCCTTCTTTGCAAGAAAATATACCCATGTGAATCTGGTATATTCATCAACAATGACTAATGCATATTTCTTCTTTCCAAGAGACATCACATTCACTGGACCAAAAAGATCAACATGTAGTAGATGATAAGGATCAGCAATTGAAGACTCAGATTTACTTTTGAAAGATGTTTTTCTCTGTTTGGCCTTTTGACAAGAATCACACAGTCCTTCTACATTCAACAAGGACTTTGGTAGACCT
This sequence comes from Kitagawia praeruptora, assembly GCA_037693485.1. Taxonomy (NCBI): domain Eukaryota; kingdom Viridiplantae; phylum Streptophyta; class Magnoliopsida; order Apiales; family Apiaceae; genus Kitagawia; species Kitagawia praeruptora. The sequence continues at coordinate 671,012 of CM075353.1, forward strand.
CTTACAAGATCATTCTTGATTAGCTCATTGATGTTGTTCAGATTCAAATGAGAGAGTTTCTTGTGCCATTTCCAACTCTCTTCACTGGACATCCTTGTAGACAGACACACTGCTTTGCCATCAGAGTTTGTAGACAATTTGATTTCATAGATGTTATTGTGTCTGTTTCCAACTAGAGCAACTTTCCCTGTAGATTTACTGATCACTTGACAATATTCAGGCTGAAAATCTACATGATATCCTCTGTCACAGATTTGACTCACAGATAGCAAATCATGCTTGAGTCCTGGAACAAGAGCTACATTTGTGATGATGACATTTCCAAGATTAATATTGCCATATCCCAGTGTATGTCCTATGTTGCCATCTCCATAGGAAACTTCTGGGCCAGCCTTCTCCTCAAACTCTGATAGCAGGGCTTTATTTCCTGTCATGTGTCCTGAACATCCACTGTCCATGACTAGGGTACTGACCCTTGTGCCCTGCAATCACAAACAATCACTGATTATTAGTTTTAAGGATCCAGACTTGCTTGGATCCTTTGGCTTTCTTAAATTTGTTAGCTTTTGCAGCGGAATTCAAATTAACAGAGTTTAAGCTAACTTTTTCAGAGTTTACATTTGCAGAGTTTACTTTAACCCATTTCAAATTTGGTTTGGGTTCATAGTAATTATAATAAATAGCATGATAATCTCTGCAAGTGTAAATAGAATGCCATGTACTTCCACAGTGTTTGCATAAAGTCTGTGGTCTAGTTCTCACATAATCACTCTTTACTGCAGTTTTAGAAGGCAAAGAATTAATGTTCTTATTCTTATTGCAGAAACTAGCAAGATGATTAGTGCTACCACAATTAAAGCATGTTTTTCTAGGAGCTAATGAAGCAAGCATTGGCTTAATTCCTGAAGTTATGCCTACTTTTCCATTTTTGTTTTTCTTAGGCAATCTCTGTTTGTTGACAGATTTTATCTCCTTAAGCTTATGCTTGAGTTGTTTATCTGTCATTAAACCAATGTTAGCCTCTTTAACAAAAGTTTTAGCATATGACTCCTTAACAGCCTTTTTCTGTGCTTCAGTCTTAGGTCCACCTGTTCCCATGACATTACCCTCAGATGAACAATATGGTCTAACTTTTACCTTATTTTCAAATCTAAGTTCATCTCCAACAGAGTAACCTAGACCTACTGTATCTGACTGAAACACTTCTTGAGTGTCTTTGCCAGAGTGTGTCCAAGTTTTAATGATGTGTTTACTATCCTCCAATTCAGATTCTAGTTGCTTATACTTACCTAGCAACTCCTGTTCTATAAACACTGCATCATCTCTCTCTTTTTGAATTTTATTCATGTTCTCTAACTGTTCCTCAACAAGTTTATTTCTTTCTTTGAGTTGAGAACACTCAGACTTTATCCTCTCATTTTCTAAGGTCTGATCTCTATAACTGATATGCAATGCTTTAAGATAAATTCTTAATTCAGTTATATTATCAGTGTTATAAGCATAAGTGGTTGGAGGTACCTTGAGATCATCATTTTCAGTCTGAGTAGTAGCCATGAGAGCATAGTTGACTTCCTCATCTGAATCTGAAGTGTCTGCCCAATCTCTGCCTTTGGTGTAGAGTGCCTTTTCAATTTTACCCTTCTTGCACTCTGGAGCATAGTGTCCCATCTCCTTACACTTGTAGCATTGAATCTCAGACTTATCTTTCTTTCCAGATTTGAAGTCCTTTCCCTCAGCTTTCTTGAAATTCTTCTTGTCAGACTTTGAGTAGTCCCTTGAGAATCTCTTTCCCTTCTTGAAGTTCTTGTAACCCATCTTCTTGAAGGTCTTTACCATCAATGCAGCCATTTGCATCATCTCTTCATCATCTTCAGAATCAGATGAACCATCAGTGTTTGAGTCAACATCAGTGTTTAATGACTCATTCTCTGAATGTATGACTAAGGCTTTTCCTTTTGCCTTTCTCCTTGATGCCTCCTTCTTTGATGGTTTCTCCTCAACATTAAGAGCAACAGACTTTGACTTTCTACTTGATCTTTTGTTTCTTTGCTCCAACTCCAATTCATGGGTTTTGAGCAGTCCATAAATTTCATCAATCTCTGTTTCACCAAGTTCATAATTATCTCTTATAGTGGTTGTTTTCACATCCCACTTTTCAGGTAGAGAAAGAAGAAACTTGAGATTTGAGTCTTCTAAATCATATTCTTTGTTAACCAATGACAAATCATTGAGCAGTTTACAGAATCTGTCAAATGTTTCTGTCATGGTTTCATCAGACTTTGCCTCAAAGTGCTCATACTCCTGAGTGAGTATGTTTCTTCTGTTTTTCTTGATTGCAGGAGTTCCTTGACACCTAACCTCAAGTGCATCCCATATTTCCTTTGCAGTTGTGCAATTAATCACTTTATTAGACATAATATTGTCTAATGCACTGTGAAGTAAATGTCTCACTTTTGCATCCTTTGCAATAGATGAAAGATCCTCAGCAGTTAGATCTTTCTTTTCCTTTGGAATGACCTTTGCCTCCTCACCAGCAGCAGCAGCAGATAATTTTGTTGGTTTGTGAGGACCTTCATATATTCTATCAAGGTATTCTGGATCTGTAGCCTCCAGAAACATGGTCATTTTCACCTTCCAAATTGCATACTCTGATGGCCTAAGTATAGGAACCCTTATTGTTTCATACCTACTAACAGTAGTAGGAGCTTTCTCATTTGGTGGAGGTATCTCTGCCATTGATTACTATTGTGTTTGGATCTTTAACTGTAATAAAATAACAGATTAGGCTCTGATACCACTTGTTAGGTCGAATACACAATAAGTAATCAAATATTGTATGAATAACTTAACAAGAACACACTGTTTAACAATTAAAAACTGTTTGGAATTAATAATTCCTCTCTCAGTGATGTAAATATCACAGAGAGCTGCTTAGGTTACAATGGATGAATATCTCAATGTTCGACTACCCTTCTAGGGTTAACCTAACTGTATTTATAGACCATACAGCTTCGTACAATCAGTAATTGATTCTCCTATAATTAAGCTATACAATTGATATCAATCACGATTGCTCCAGTCTTCCAAGTCAACTCAATCTCTTTGACAGCTTTCCAATCTTCAAAGATATTGCTTCCATGTTTATCTTGAATCAATCTTCAAACACTGTTGACTCTTCAGACAATACCGCTACAGAGTTTAACAAACTCTGTTTGCGCTTCCAGTCAGTGTTTAATCAAACTCTGACTGCTTCCAGCTAAACTCTGTTTTCTGACTTTAGCTTCCAAACACTGTTTTCATCAATCATTTCTAACACCCATTTAGCAGTTATCCTCTCCTTCAGTTCTCGTTTTGCTTCAATAGGCCATCTGCCTGTCACTAATTCCACAAGTAACACACCAAATGAGTAAACATCATTCTTCTCGGTAAGCTGGTAAGTTGTCAGGTATTCAGGGTCTAGATATCCAACAGTTCCTTTAACCTGGGTAGATATATGGGTGGCATCTGATTCACCATCAGTTACCATCCTAGCAAAGCCAAAGTCAACCACCTTAGCTCGGAATTTTTCTGTGAGGAGAATATTGGAAGACTTGATATCGGAATTAAAGTATTAATTTCACTCTGGAATTCCGCTCCCAAATGTTTATCATAGACACTCTGGCCAGCATACGAACATAATAAGCAACAAACCTCAATATATTCTAAGACATCATCAAATTATAATACTAACAAAAAATCCCAACCTTTTTAGTGCATTTCACAGCAACAAAAGTTCCATCTTGAAGTTGACCTTTATAGACGGTTCCAAAACCACCTTGTCCAATTTTGAGATTAGGAGAAAAATTCTTTGTTGCCTTTAAAATTTCTGCAATAGTAAATTTAGTAGTCGCTGGATCCCTCGTCTGTGCTGAATCATTCGAACAGCCATATAAACTGCTAGAATTACGATGTCTCTTCTCACTTCCAGCACCCGAAGCATCGGAAACAACTAGGAAAAGGTCAAACAAATGAGATCAACAACTCCTCAGACTCACTTTATAAACCAAGAAACAAGGATGATTAGCATGCTCATTATTAAATAACCAGAATGGTGAAGGAAGATTAGTTTAAGTTAATACAATGCCCTTTCAGTTCCATGTTTCTAGGCTCAACCTAAAATATTTTAGATCCATCATAGAGGACCTGACCTCTTGCAACATTGTTGATTAGATGGTATCACACAGAACAAAACACATACTCTAACGATGTCTTAAGTGTAGATATCTATCACAATCAATATAGAAAGAAAATTAGGGGGGAAGAAATTAGGACTATGAGATTGTCACTTTTACAATCAGGTCAATGATTGACTGACAAAATGAAGCACATATGTGTCCAAAAATGATCTGCTAAAATATAAGAGTTCTCATTGTGATATTAATAGGTTCCAAATCATTAAGTAAATTTTACTTTAACACCAAGAAATTATAGAATTAGAAAGATGACAAAAAATTAAACTCTGAAGAATACAGACCACCAGACAAAGAATTATTTCTTTTTTGAAAATTCAGAAAATCAAAGCATAAATCAGTTAAAGCCTTTCTCAAACCCCATTCCTTGCAAACTACAAATCAAGGATTATTAATGCCATATAGCAAGGGTAAGAACACTACGAGCATAAGGGACAGAAGCTTACTCATATTCGAATTGAGAAAAGGGTGCATCTTGCTGCTGCTTAGAAAGATAATCTTCTGCCTTTGTTAAAGCAGACTCAAGTCTCGATACGGACTGTATCCGATCATTAAGCATCATCACCTACACGGGATTAACAAACTTAAGGTGTTAGTTGGCTATAGATGACCATCACTATCTGCAGTAAGTTAAGCTTAACCAATTATTTACTTATCAACCAATTATGACTCTATGACCATCAAAATACATCTGCAATACTAGATACAACCAATTAGGTCCTTAATGCTTGCAAACTAATGGCTCAAAACAGGATAGTAAGGCTAAAATACATCAGTACATCAAGTGAACCATGAAATCTTTTTAACTTATAGGTACCATTGATGAAATGCACTGCAAGCTTGATGCCTGCAAATAGCGGCTTTGATGTTCTTCAGATGGCTTCTCATTCAATGCTTTAACTTCATTCTCTAAATTTTGTAACTAATCCTCGTATGCGTAAAATATTTAAGAGATTGGAAAATAAAGATATCCACATATGACAAATCAGTATGCACTACAGACTTACACATGAAGTATCGTATTAGACTTTTTTATAGTGTGATAGTGTCATTATCATTGATATCAATAATAAGAAAATATGGAAAGCATAAAAAAATGCAACACTTAAATATAATTACATGTACCAGGCTTTTCAGTGTTGCATATATAGTCCAATTATAAATAGAAATAAACAGGCCAGGATGTTAATTCTATGGAATCAGAAGTGCATAACCTAATAAGTAACACGACGGATTATACCGTCAACTAACCCTATGAAAACTTCAGCAAAAAGCGAGGACATAAAACATTTTGCTTATGATGATCATAAAATAGCAAATATAAAGAGCAGTTATACTGAGAACATGATTAAGCAAATAAAACGAGAAAAATGGAATACTTTGAAATAATAGTTAATTGCAACAGAGCAGAGGCAGTACTAGCAGACTTCAGTAACCAATATTGGTTGCGTACTAGCGCTTCAGCTATTTTCGGAAAGTGAACTCCGATGTGAATCAGTTGTTTATCCACCAGTACTAGAAACAGCAAATCTAAAGCCCCAACCGAAGAATCCCTGAAATCGAAAATAGAGATCAATTAGTTGAAGTTTAAGCCTAATTAGTGAAGAAATCGAATTGATTGAACTCAAAACGAAGAACCCCTAATTTGAAAAAACCCTAATTTGAAAAAGCCCCAAATTGAAGAAATTTAAACCTCAAATCAAAGCCCTGAATTGAAACCAAATACAAACTAACATGAAGAAAATTATAGAGAATTGAGGGAGAGAGTTTTATGAGAGAAGGAGAGAGAGGGAGAGAGTTTTACGAGAGAGAGGAGGAGGGCCGAGAGAGAGTTTTAGGGGAGAGTGAGAGAGTTTTCCCTCGCCCTGTATTTGTAAATTTTTGTTTGCCCGCTTTCATTTTCGTTTGCCCGCTTTTCACTACAACTCCCGCTTTTCATTTTCTTTTCAATTTTTCATTGGTTGATCTTCTTTTTTTCATTTTCTAGTACTACAAAATTTATTAATTCTCTTATAAAAATGTATGGCAATAAATTTTATTATTTTAATTATTGAATAATAATTTAAATTTATTATACCCTGTTATTTTCTCCAATAATTTTATTGACGAATTTAATCAAATTTTAAAATTTTTGAATATTACTTTATTTTAAGATATTTTAAATAAAATTATTAAAAAATATATTGATATTGTAAAAATATAAATAATTCAAGTATTTGATAGAATATTATTTTTTTAATAATAAATTCAATGACTTGATGAAAATTATTTAATTTTGAAATTTAATAATCATTAAATCGTTAATTATAAATAAAATTCAAAATTAAGTTAATTATACTCTAAGGTAACACAACCCTTGGTGTTACTAAGTTTAACACCTTCCATGGCTACGGTAACATACCTTTAAGGATATGGTAACACCAGAACTAAAGTGTTGTGATAGGTCCAAAATTTCATAGCTATGGTAACACCCGAGAAGGTAACCCCCCCTAAGTGTTGTATAAAGCCATCTATGGCGTAGTGCTCTAATAGCCAGCCTTGGATTGACAAGAGCCCTGAGGGTGAAGAACCTGAAAGTCTGTGGAGACTCAAAGATGGTAGTCTCACAAGTCAATGGAGAGTTTGAGGCTAGAGAAAAGAATATGGCCAAGTACTCGAGGATTGTGAAAGCTGAGATAGCCCAGTTAGATGAATGCCAGGTATATTTCAAGGGAGGAGAATACAAAGGTCGATGCCTTATCTCAATTCAAGGGTCGAGACCCATTCTGGGAGCGTCTACTTCCAAGTTCTGAGAACCCTTACAACTGATTCTAAGCTCATTGCTCCTGTCGGAATAGGAGGATGCTGAATAGATCCTATCAGGGCATACCTTGAGAATGACTGGTTGCCAAACGATGCCAAGGAGGCACGGAAGCTAGCTGTAAGGAGCTAAAGGCTTAGAGAGGCCACATATCATCCAAATAAATGCCTTTATTTCGATCAGAATCCTGATCGAAGGGTGTTGGTCCCGGAATGTATTGCAGAAGGGGGGTTGAATGCAATACTAATAAATTTCAAAAACTATTTCAACAACTTAAATAGAGTTTGTAATTTACTAGTAGAAGAAATGCAATCACAAGTAATATTTAACAAGATGTTTCACAAAATAATTATTTTATTTATTTTGCGAAGTTTTTGCTACAACCTTGAGAACAAAATAATTCTCAAGCTTCAAATACTCAAGAGATTACAGTTGTAGAGAGCTACTTGTTGTATAAATAGAGTGCTCTATTTATAGTGTGATAGTCTACTGTACTACCACTATCAGCATGGGTTGTTGAGTTGCTGTTATATTCCTTTTGCAGCTCATTCCATGATTTATTCCCATGTGATCATCACAAAGTAACTTTAAGATACTTTTCACATTTAAGCCACCCAGATCTAGCCATATTCAATTTTATCTGCTCTAGACTTTACAGGTTGCTCCATGTGATCTCTCGAGCTTCAGTTATAGACTTTCCAAGCTTCCTGTAAAGGTTGAATGTTACAGCATGCCTGCTTCTTTTGAACATGTACTCTGTCGCTTAATTTGACTTAGAAAATTCCTAAATCAAGTTGATTCTATATGACAGTATGTTTGCCACAAAGTTTGCTGTCAATGAATTATGCTTTGGTTGACAGTATGAATTTCCCGCAGAGATTACTGTCAAGGATTGTGCTTTGGTTGACAGTATGAATTCCCGCAGAGATTGCTGTCAAGAATTGTGCTTTGATTGACAGCATGTATTTCCCGCAGAGATTGCTGTCAAGAATTCCAAACTTACTGTCACAAACTATATATCAAAGTTGCTGTCATCAGAATCTCCGCCAATGTTGCTGTCAAGTTAAAACTTGTTGTCGACTCAATTAAACTTGCTGTCGAGCTTTGCAACATGTTGTTTCCTTGTAATCTTACTGTCAATACTTGACAGTAACTTTTATTCCTGTTGTCGAACTTCTGTATTTCTTGAGGCCTGAACATGATTGAACTTCTTTCAAGAATTACAATTATTACATGACAGTACTTATTTGATTACAGAAATACATTTCAGGCTATAACAGTATGTTCTACTTAGTAAAACTAAGTATACCAATAAAACTAGTTAAGTTGTCTAACCTATCACCCATAAATCCCAACAATCTCCCCCAATTTGTTTTTATGGACAATAAGGACAAATTCACAAATATTACATGCTGACAACTTAACTAACATAGATCAGAATGAATAAACCCTTCATTTCTGAAAAATGTATTTAATCCAGATTGTTTTTCAATACAATGACCATCAAAGTTCATAAATAAAAAATCAAGTACTCCTCTAGACTGAGTATATAGAAAATGTTTTACTTATCTTGATTTGAAATTTCATCTGGATTCTTTTCTTTCTTTTTCTTGCAAAGCCTTTCTGAGTTTTTCAATCAGCTCCTTTTCTTCAGGGGACTCTGCATCATCTTCATTTTCTAAGATGTATTTTCTGATCATTGAGGAAGAAGTGTTTGATACATCTTCGAGCTTCATCCAATAGACATTTTGCTTGACAACTGATCTGAACTTTAGCACATCTCCCTCCTTCTTAAATCTTTTACCAGGGAGTTGATTTAAGGTTTCCCTTCTCAGTTTGTCCAAGCTGGGATCTTCTCCTTTCCTTTGATCAAGAATAATGTCTAGCTCCCAAGAACACAGTGTTTCAATGTTGTTTGATGATCCAACCACTTGCCAGTATAATTCTTTTAGCACACTGGTCTTCAACTTAGAGAAACTATCTGCATAAATTTCTTCTTTGCCATACTTAATTCTCAAAGGATTGTCCAGTACACATGGTTGATAGTTGGATTCTTCACTGTTGATCTTATTGAGTTTACTGCAGCTTTCCTTCATTTGAGCTTCAATCTCATCTTCTATCTGTTGACGAGATTTTTGTCTTGAGGCTAATTCTTCTCTGAATTTCTTCTCTACCTCATACCTGTTAACTCGAATAACTTGTAGAAGGGGGGGTTGAATACAAGTTATATAATCGTGTCTGATTTTTGCTTGATTATATGAACAAGAATAAACGAATGAATCAAACTCTTGTTTGTATTAATAAAATCAAATACAAACTCTACCAAAGGTGTAGAATACCTTTAGCAGCTGCTGACAATACAAATCTCTCTCTCTGTTTGTTTTGAACTCTTGAATACAAACCTTATACAGAGCTACGCACACGAACTCACAACTTCGTCGCTCTTTTACAATGATATTGAGAGAGTATTTATAATGCTACCTATCAACTAATAACAGAAAGATATAATCTATACATGACAATGTTCTGCCTTCTAGTCGATAGTTTCCTTTAATAGAAAACTCTTTCCTTCATAATATCTTCTTGCTTGTTCTTCAAACAACGATCCTGTTTTATAGCACTTGCCAGTTTCTGTAGCATCCATAATGACATCATCAGTAACACGACTGATATCAGGATCTGTACACTGCATCAGTATCTGATCAACCATCAGTATTGGACCATCATCAGGATTTGCTCTCTGTTCCTGACATGTAGTCTCCGATACACTGTTCATTCCTGACTAAACTATACAGATAACTGTCTTTACACATAAATCCTATATACAGTGCTAAATCCTTTATAAGATCAGGATTACAAGAAGTATAATGTGTAAATTCTATTCTTAACATCACAACTTATGAATTATTTCTAACAATCTCCCCCTATTTATGCTTTACAATCTGAAGCATAAATCTAAGTTGTGGATGTCAAAACATATAACAATACAACCAGAATAGAATTTATGAATGTAGAATTATGAAGTTAAGTACCTCCTTCTCAGATGTAGACATTTATCTAGTACTTTGAAGAAAGAATTTTAACTATTAATGCTGCTCTTCCTTTACCACTTCCTAGCTGAGATTCACCACTGTCACTCCTGGTTCTTCTTTTTACTACCCTTTGTCTGCTCTTTATCTCCCCCAACTTTATCTCCTCCAGTCTGGTGGTGTTGTTGTTGTCTTTGAACTGTCTTTATCTCCCCCTTTTTGACATCAGCAACATTAATTCCAAGAGATTCAGAAACAGAACAAATGAGATTCATAAGAACTGCTTGATTTTCCATAATTGTGACTTGGTTATCTTCAAGTGATTGAAGTCTTGTTTGAATATCAATTTGAGAATTCTGAATATCTTTCAAAACATCAGAATGAACTTCAATGTTGGAAGTGCTTCTAGTATCTCTAGTATCAGAATCAGAAAGAACTGTATCGTCAAGTCTTGTAGAAGAAGTTGCTTGATTTGTATGATACTCAAGTAATAAAACCTGATTAGAAGTATCAACATCTTCATCTTTCTGTTCTGAAACTGAAACATGATCATCATTTCCTTCACCAGTATTCTGTGTACTAACATCTTCAAATCCTGACTCCTCCTTAGAGTGATCAGAGACTGTTGATGTCTCAATTCGAGCTGATATTGGAAGTACATACAAAGGAACACTAGGATCATTAGGATCTTCATCTGGTACATATGTATCAAGAGATTGCTTTATCCTGGCACCTCTTCTGTTAATGATTCCTGCAAGCCTCTCCTTTTGCTTCTGAGCTTTAACTTCTGGCTTTGCATTGTGATGTGCTAGGTCATTCTTCTGATACATTTTGATGAATGAATAAGTACCAGCATCCATACCCAAATTTTCAGACCAAGATTCAGGAAAAACCTGATCCCAGAAATCAAATGATGGTTTCCTAATTTTCTCTCCCTCACTATGGAGTTGATCATCCATACCCTCATTCTCACTTTGACTTACTAAAGTCAACACTCTTTCTACCTCACCTTTTGCCTGGTCAGGAGCCAACCGCTCAAATTGTGGATCTAAGTCCATCTTTTCAAGTGTATCACTCAAATTTAGATAAGTGCTCTCATGACCTACAGAAAAATAGAGTTTAGAAGGAGTTTTTATACCTGAACTCACATGGAGAGAGGGTTCCTCATTTGGCATGTGGCTTGAGGTTTTCTCCAAGGAGTGAGCTGCTATAGTCTCTGAACCCTTACAATCATCTTCTTTCCTTTCAGAAACTACAGGCTCCAGTATACCACTTTCAGGTTCTTTACTAGACTCTGATGTCTTCAGTAATACTTCATTAGACACCATAGTTAGTACATCACCATCTTTAAGTGTTGTTTGCTGAGACACACCCTCAAGGTGGATAGACTCTGACTGAACAAAATTTGTTTGATCTTCAGAAAAATCAACCAAAGTCATTCCTCCCATATCATAGGGTATCTCACTTGCATTCTCAGTCATCACAGAAGTCCTTTCAACATCAGCTATCACAGCTCCTGAGTCATCCTTCCTCTGACTAGATGGTTCTTGTGTTACAGTGACTGTGATCTGATCTTTCCTACTATTCACCACTAATGTAATAGTATCTTCTGTTGACTGCTTCCCTCTATCTACTTCCTCCAGTTGTTCACCTTGAGCTGAAGCATCTTCAATAATTACATTCTTGTCAAATAAATATGCATGAAGTGATTGAAGTGCACCATGTTTTGAGAGTCCAAATTTCTTGACTAATTGTCTTCTGACAGACACATAGAAATACATCTTCATTAAATCAAGTCTTTGATGTAGAAGTCCATATTCATCTGGAAATAAAAGTTTTGGTACTCTTTCAACCAAAAAGTCTAGAACAGGCCTTGACAACTTCACTTTGAGAGAAATTAGTCCCATAGCCAGTCTGTATGATAATGTAGTTTCCCATGAAGAATCAATATCCAGATCTCTCTTGTCAAATACTGACATAGATGTAGCTTGATTTGTAGAAACCTGCATGATATTAGTTGGACTAGACTCTGTGTGTGTAGGTGACAATTGAATCTTTCTCCTTGTTCTCCTGATATAGTGAGCAAAAGATTTATCCTGAGAAGACTCAAGAGGTGTAGACACAGAAGTGATCTTGGGATGAGATCTTTGTTCAATAGACACAGTCTTTTGAGAGACAGTATCCAGTAACTGTTTTCCCTTTTTAAGAACTACAACCTTTTGGGAGACTACAGCCTGGCTGTGACTAGGTTTTTCATCTCTTTGTGCTAACAAAGAAAGTTGAATTGCAGCCTTCAATTCTGCTCTCTCAGCAAGAGTTAAATCATCATCATCTTCACTAGAATTACTACTACTACTTGACACAACAAATCTTCTCTTCCTTACAACTGATGTCTTTTGAGAAACACCTGTAACACCCCCAGATCCGGGGTCAGGGATCTGGTCGTTACGGTCTCAATATCCATCCACAAAACCAACATAATTAAATTACAACCTTGTGACCCAAAACAACAACATAAAACACACCCGTTATAGTCCCAGAGATGAAATCAGAGTAACCATCATTATTATAAATCATAAGTTTGAGTTATTACAACCCAAAGAATTACAATTTTACAATTACATATTCTTTGCCATCCATTGGTATATGCCATATAATAAATACATTTGATGTTCAAATTCTAACACTAGCCTACCAGAAACTGCATCCTCAACAATGGTAGCTATGACCTCAGCGGTTAATCCTCTTACGGCTGACACCTGCCTATGCTGGGTATGCCTTGCGCGGCCATCTGATCTAGCTGTTGTTGTGATATAGATAAATAAAGCAAGGGTGAGCAATAGCCCACCAGAAATATAATTGAACAGTGATAATATATAACAGTCCAAAATATCTTTGAAACCATATGCCATGCATTAACGATGTAGTACCAATATAAGGTATGAGATGAAGTTACAAGGTAACTCAAAAATATATTTGTTTTGAATAAATATCTGCTATGCAAAAGATAAGCAAGATATTCTCAATTATCATAAAAGAGGAACTTGCAGGAAAAATATTGCAATTCCGGTTTCAACACTTTTTCACCTTGCCAACACCAACAGTGTTGCAGAAATTTCTCACTTTTAGAAGATGAACTAATACGGGAGCATTGCCGCGCCAGATGCCCTGACGTTTACGATGATCAGTCGTATGTCATGCATCTCATCAGTCGTTCTCTACATGTAGAAGGTAGCTCCGACGGAATTACTTATCTACCGCCCTCTGGAACTCCTCAGCCAACGGTTGGGCTATTGCTGGACCGGCGCCACTCGGCCACTTACGCGTCTCCTAGTTCGAATATCATCTATGACTCTGAAACGTAAAGTTCGTTCCCCTTTTCCCCAAGTGTAAAACTTGTTGATAGGACTCCACAAAGTAGTCGTATCTAATTGGAAAGGAAAATTCACCAATATTTCCCAAGCTGATGCTTGTTAATGGATATAAACTTGTTACATCAATCATACCCCTCGAGCGTTGAGGAGGTAACCAAAAGACTCATATCGATGCTTGAAAGAATCAAGATGTGAGTGACAAGATAATTTTAGTAAGTATAGGACCGGGCAGCCCAATAAATAACATCTCTCAAGTGAGGTCCCCTTATATATGTTTGGAAGTTGAGCGAGTAGTTAAATCTTCTTTAAGATAGATTTAAATGGAAATAAAGTTTGGGAACCTCCCCTTGATAAAAATAGTCATAAAATACTCCGAAATATTTTACACCATATCTGAAGATGAAAGATAATCTTTGAATAATATGAATTATTATAAAAAGAACTTAAAAAGAATTTAAATAATTATTCCAAGAATATTTATTAAATCAATAATAATTAAGGAATATGATTAAATCATAATATTGCTCGTAAGTAATCCTCGAATAAATATATAGAATCATTTACTAAATAACTCTCTTCTTTAAATGAATATTCAATATAATATTCATTAATTAAATAAACTCAAATAAATATTTAAAATAATAATCCCTAAATAAATCAAACCTTAAATGAATATTTGAAAATAATATTCATTTAATAAATAATATTCTAAATGAATAGCCAAATAATATTCTTTTCGTAATCAAAACTTTAAAGGAATATTCGAAGCAATATTCCTTAAGTAAATAGAACTTCAAATGAATATTTTAAAATAATATTCATCAAGTACATAAAATCCTAAATGAATATTCAAAATAATATTCATTTAATAAATAAATTCCAAATGAATATTTAATTGATATTCATTAAACAAATAATATTCTAAATGAACATCCAAATAATATTCATTTAATAAGTAATATTTTAAATAAATATCCAAATGATATTCATTTAGTAATCAAAACCTTAATATTCGAAATAATATTTCTTGAGTAATTAGAACTTCTAAAGAATAATTTTGAAATAATATTTATCAATTACATAAAACTTAAATGAATATCCGAAAGTGATATTCATTTAATGAATAAAATTCCAATGAATATCAAAGTAATTTTTTTTTTTTTTTTTTGCTAAATTAAAATATATAAACAACAAAACAGGGATTTACCCTTGCCCAACGACAAACCGAAGGGGAGGACTATCTATAAACAATCTAAACAAAAGATTGCAGATAGAGAGCAGCAAAAACCGAAACTAACATCTATGAATTTAACCAACTAGAACAGTTGTGATCATTTGCCAAATTGACAAACCATTTACAAGTCATCAGTCTAGCTTTCATATCAGTAATAATGCCTGCAAGAAGTCTAATTGGACTAACACCACCTCTGTCATGCAGACGTGCGTTTCTTTCCCTCCAAACATGATAACAGAAGACTTGAGCACCAAGGAGAAGCAGTTGTTTGTGAGCAAAGTTAGACACACTACCCCAAGCAGATAAAAGAGTATTCCAAGTGGGAAAAATGTGGTCATAATTCCCTATAAGGGAAGTTAAATGATGTAAGACGTAGGAGCTGTAACTGCAGTTAACCATGAGATGATCAGAGCTTTCAAAGCCTCCCACGCAAAAGATACAATGTTGCTGCAATTCCAGACCCATAGAGGCAAGGCGCTGAAATGTGCTAAGGCGGCCATGGCAAACCACCCACTGGTGGTGAGCATATCTGTTAATTTTCAGCTTATGCCATACCAGGTGATGCCAAGGAACTTCCGGAAGCCTGTAACGAATAGCATCCCAGATTCGTCTCGTTGTAATCTTGTGAATAGGAGTGTCACCCCACAGAAGCGTGTCTGAAGCTAAGAGATCAAAAGTAGGATAATTAAACCCATGAAGCCATCCTGTCAAATTCTGATTGTGACGATGCCTATTGTTAATGGTTGGGAGTCTCCAAATTCCTGTGCTAACGAGGTCATTGACAGTAGCATTTGGGTTAGAATTAGCTTGATAAATGATAGCATCCGTGTTAGAGGTAGCCAAACAAGTACCTTGACACCAAGGATCAAACCACAAGGAAATGTGAGAACCATCGCCAATATTGTAAGATATGAATTGAAGGGCTTCTCTACGAAGTTTCAGAAGTTTCTTCCAAATCCAAGAGCAGTTCGAAGGCTCCTTCATAGTCCAGAAATGTTGCCTTTTGAGGACAGTGGTATTCACCCATAATGGCCAGAGCGATCTATCTTTTCTAACAATTCTGCACATGTGAAATAAAATCTGAGCTTTGTTCCACTCTTTTGTGTTCTTGAAAGACAACCCACCCTCCTCCGTAGGCAGACAAATGGCTTGCCAAGCTACTTTCGCTCCGCCTTTTGAATCAATATTACCTTTCCATAAGAATCTTGTGAAGATTGTCTGCATCTGCTTGTGGATTGATTGCGGGAGAATGAAGTGGTTGGTCCAATATGCTTGAATAGCAAAGAGAACTGCTTTAATGAGTTGAGCACGACCAGCAAAGGAGAGGAGCAAGGAAGTCCAGTTGTAAATTCGAGTGGTCAGCCTGTCAATTAAGGGCCTGCAGTCATTGATGCTGAGCTTACTGGATATTAGAGGCACCCCTAGAAATTTTACAGGGAGCTCACCATGAGGTATGTGATAGGAATCATCAAACCAAGTAATCAGATCCGTAGTGCAGTTTGCAAAGAAGACTGAACTTTTATGGTGGCTTGGAACTAAACCGCTCATAGCAGAGAATTGAGACAGGCAAGTCATTATATGTTGAATAGAAGTTTTGTCTCCATGAGAGAAAAGGAGAACATCGTCTGCAAAGAACAAATGCGACAGATTCAAGTCTTTACAACGCCAATGATGTTTAAAACCATGAGGGGTCCTGTTGAGCATACAGGATAAGACGTTCATGATAATAGTGAATAGATAGGGCGACATAGGGCAACCCTGCCTAAGCCCCTTTTCACCCTTAAAATAACCCTGCAAACTCCCATTGACCTTGATTGAGTACCTGGCAGTTGAAATACAAGCAAAGATCCAACTTCTGAATTTTTCAGGAAAATCCATAAGAGTTAGGGCATGCATTAGAAGGTCCCAATTAACCGAATCGAAGGCTTTATGCAGGTCTATTTTTAAGGCACACTTAGCAGTACCTGAATCCCTGCTATACCCTCGAAATAACTCTTGAGCCATTAAAATAATGTCTGAGATGCTTCTATTTTTTATAAAGGCTGACTGAGCCACATCCACAAGGTGGGGAAGAACAGTTTTGATTCTATTAGCAATAATCTTGGCAATACATTTATACACAATGGAGCAAAGAGAGATTGGTCTGAAATCTTGCATTGAAGTTGGAGTCAAAACTTTAGGAATTAAGGCTATACTTGTTGAGTTAGTACCTGGATTCATACTCGAGGTAGTGAAGAAATGCATAACAGCAGAGGAGAAACAGGGGCCCACGATATCCCATGTGGCAAGAAAGAACTCCACACTAAATCCGTCAGGTCCGGGGGCCTTGTTCTTCTTCATTGATTTGAGAGTATTGAAGATAAGGTCTTCTGTGACTGGGGTTTCAAGAACAGAAACCTGGATAGGAGTGAGCTTTTTACACTGAAATTCAGGAAGGGATACTCTGTTGATAGGAGGTGTGCCAATTGTATTTCGAAAAAAATCAACTGCTACTCTAGAGCATTGAGCATGACCTCTAACCAAGTTGCCTTGCGTATCATTGATTGCCAGAATTTTGTTAATGTTCCAATTCGCTCGCACCTTGTTAAAAAAGAAAGCATTATTACCGTCTCCTTTTTCTAACCATTTAACTCTGGACTTTTGAAGATCAAAGGCTTCTTCCTGAAGGAGATGATGTTCCAGAGCTAAGGATTGAGCTCTGAGCTGCAGGATGAGATCACTATTATGAGGGTCTTGTTGAAGCTGGTTCTGGGTTAGGTGCAAGATTTCACGACTCTGTTTCACATTCGAGTGCACGTTGCCATTGATCTTGTTTAGGTCTCTAAGAACCTTTTTTACTTCCTTGAGTTTCCTATTAAGAATCTCCATTGGGTCACCATACCACGTAGTTTCCCATGCTTTAGCCACCGTTGCATGAAAACCATCTAATTGAGTCATGAAATTAAAGAACTGGAATGGTTTTCTGATTGTCTCCATATGCACAGGGATATGCACTATGAGGGGACAGTGATCCATCAAACCTCTGTTCTTCACAAAACCCAGACTATCAGTAAAGGTATGCAACCATTGGGAATTAACCAAAATCCTATCGAGCCGTTTATGAATCGTTCCCCTTGGTCTATTATTGCACCACGTAAACAGGTCCCCCACTGTTCGAAGAGGCTCAATGCCAGCATTAACAATGGTATCTTTAAATCTTTGCATATCAGTAGTCCAATGTTCCAGACCCCCACTAACTTCAGCAAGATCCACAATACAATTGAAATCTCCAAGCACACACCAAGGTAAGGTTATGGACTTACTCATAAGCTCTAAGTCTTTCCACAAAACTTCTCGCTCATGAGGTTTGTTAAGAGCATAAACAAAAGTAACTATAAAATTACATTGAGTTTCCAGAAATGTAACCTTACAAGTTAAATGCTGCGAGGTGCAAGATAGGACATGGACTGACCAAATAGAGTTATTGAAACCCACCCAAATACGACCATAGGGGTGATGAGCATAATTGTAGAGCCAACTCCAGTTACGAGCTAGCCTTCTTGATATATCAGCAACCCTCCCTTCTTGAACCTTAGTTTCAATACACGACATAAATGTAAGATTATGGCTACGAATAAAATTCATGACTTCCTTTTGATGAGTAGATTTATTCAATCCACGGACATTCCAGATTGCAAAATCCATAAAATTAGTGAAGGTTTTTGGTCGACTTATTTGCCAACCTTAGCGATCTCTTGCCGATAACAGGGGAGAAACCATCTATGTCTTGAGTGCAAGCTTTGGATGCAAGGGATTGCAATTGGTTAGCAGTACCAATAGCAACAACCTTTCTAACAGTAATAGGTTTTGGAGTTTTGTTCCTTGTTCTTTTTAAAGTCGAGGATGTTTCTGGAATATCCTCCCCTTCGGTAGTCGTAAGCACTAGATCCATGTCACCTTCACAATCAGCCAGTGATTGAAAAGCATTGTCAAGTCGAACCGAGGGGCTTGCTTCACACAATTCTCCTTCTTCCCTGTCTGTGGTTTCTCCATCCCGAACCATCTCTATAGGCAGACCCTGCACTTTATCAAAATCTTCCAAATCATCGCTATTATTAATCTGATCTTGAAAAAAGATTTCATCCTCCTCCCTTACTACTGGACATCCAAAGAGTGTACCAATTGTATACGGCACCAAAGCACCTTCATTGTTTACATTCTCTGCTTCACTAGAATTTGAGGTTGTAGGTGTTTGATTGGTTGTTTTCTTGTTGTTAGGGTGATGTGTTGTCCTGGGCTTTTTAACAACGCGTTCTGGGTTGTTGATGCACCTTGACAAAGAGTGTCCAAAAGCACTACAAAGACTACAAGAATAAGGCATTTCGCCATATTGTATCTCAATTTTCACTTCCTCCTTTGAGTTAGGTAATGGCACTCTAACAAAATCCGGTCTCAAGGCTGAGTAGGCAAGTTCCACTTGAACCCCTGCAAACTTAAGTGGTTCAAAATGAGATGTGATGGCATCAAATTTTAAAGGCTTACCTACTGCACTGGCAATTGAACTTAATCCTTCCTTGAACCAAAAAATTTCTGGGACATCAACTAGCTTAATCCAGCAGGGAATTTTATCAATAACATTCCGTTTGAAATTCATACCTTCGATCCAGGGCTTTAGGAACATGGTTTTACCAGAAATTTGGATAGAGTTTAGACTGAGAGCTTTATTTTTTGCTTCAAGGGTGTCAAATCTGAAAGTGTAATAGCCCTTTGTGTTGTAGTAGACCCCTGTAAGACCACGGTTTTTCCAGAATCTTTGTGTTTGCTCACGAATGTGCTTGAAAGCAAAAGACCCTCCTATGAAGTAGCCAATAATACTAGTGTCCCATTGCTTTTGAGCTTTAGTAAAAAATTCATTTGAGAATTTTACCGTAGCTGTTCCATCCTCATTATAGGTAATAGCAGCATCTCCCATAACTGGATCGCTTGTGTCTACATTCTTTGTCACTATGTTACTCCATGTTACAGATTGTTTAGGTGGCTGTGATATCCCTCCCTCCATTTTTGTTGCTGTAAGATCCTTGAGAGCTTCAAATTGATTTTGCGAAGTGACTTCGACTGGGGATTTGACCGTTCGAGAACCGTTGCTAGAGCTATCCAGATCTGGTCCAGTAGCAGGTTGAACAGAGCCATCGTTGAGAATAAGGTTGATTTGTTCTTGCATTCGGGCTTGAGCACTAGGAGAGAGAGGCTCTCCCATTACATCTACCAAGTGGACGGATTCATTATCCGTATCAAACTGCAGTGGGAGTTGCATAGCAGGAGCTGGTAAATCATAGTTACGACCAAGAAAAGCAGCAAACTCATCAGAATTCATAGACCCTGAATGTTCAGAGTTTCTAGATCCCATCAAAAGATGAATGTTAACAGATCTTAGTTGAGATTGGTACAGAAATACAGAAAGGAGTGAAAAGAATGATGTTCAATAGATCGAGAAGAAAGTGAGGGGAAAGAAGGCGGTGGTCAACGGCAGAGTTTGCGGCAGAGTTTGCGGTGGATCTAGAGGTAGAGAGGATCATTTTTCATCGGTGAACATAACAATAAATTTAATATCAAAGTAATTATTCATTAATAATCAAACTCTAATGAATATTCAAAAATAGTATTCATTTAATATTTCTCGACTGAGATAATACTCAACTAACATTTCTCGAAAGATTTCCAAGTATTTGATACTTTTATGGAAATATAAATAATGTTTAATAATAACATTCCTCAAAAGGAATACTAATCTGTCGCTGGAATCCCTCCGGGTTTCCACGACTACATCTATATCTCAAAATACCGACTCCCGGTCTATATTTAAAGAATACATATCATATGCCCTTCACTAAGGGTCCTACCAAAACAATCATGCTTATATCTGATAATCCATATCTAGTCTATAAGCGAATATTAATTCAGGGAACAAGTATTCCAATATACTTGAAAGTAGACATGCATGCTATGGCATATGTATACAACAATCATCATATATATATTATCACAACAACAGTTCCAAGTATTGGAAACTTGCCTGGTAATCCTGTAGGGGTAGTGTGCCTCGTGTCAATCCAGTGATCTATAAATAGTCACAATAACCGAGGTCAATCTCTTAACACTTTTTAAAAGGCTAAGTATAACTTTACTTAAGTCGAAACACGTTTTCGAGTTATCTCGTTAAACACCCCTTAGTGCAATTCTCTTTATTCTCGCTATGACCCGTCATTCTTCGCTACTAAGACACGTCGTCATATTTACACTTTGTATATACTTAAGTCATGTAAGTTTTAAGGTCGGTCATTTAGGAACCAAGATTATACCTCGAGATTCATCGCCTCGTTTTCTAAGTCATTTACCAAAGTCATAACCAAGTATGCTTCTAGGGGTTCGTTCGCGTTTAACCTTGATTCGAACATTTTTATAAAATCGGAAAATAATCCAATCGACATGTGGTTTTCTCTCACACTTTCCTTTTTACCTCTAATATTTAATTATCAAGATTTGCCACTGATTTCGTGGTTTTAATGGAATCCAATTTCAGTTACGAACTTTCGTTTACGGTTTCGAACCACTTTTACGAATTTGACCATAACTCCTAAACCGTAAGTCCATTTCATACGATCTTTATATCAAAACGAAGCATACAACATAATCTATCCTATCATGGCAGAACATGAAGCTGTACAGTGAGTTATAGCTACTGTGATGCTCGGTTATTAATAGTCTAACGAAAATTCGGCATTACGACGGCTATAAATCGAACGTTCTAAAAATCATAACAATCAATCCAAGCCACACCGGGCATACTATACATGGTTTTCATCTTAACCAGTCCAAGAAGGTTTCACTTAACCATCATAATCATCAAAACTCTTAAATCATCACTACTAACTACATAATCATGCTTTTATGCATATAACAACTCCATAATCTTAAATAATCTAAAACCATCAAGAAGATATATAAAAATCAAAGTAAGATCTTGGGTTCTTAAGAATTATACCTTCCTTGGAGAGTGTAAAAGCTCTAATAACCCTTATATAGTCCTTGTATGGCTTTAACAAAGCTTAAATCATCCAAAGAAACCAAGAAATCAAAGTTAGTTTCTTGAAAACACTATTCACCCTCATCTTTGAGGATTTTTTTGAAAATGGAAAACATGGAGTTTGAAGCTAAGATTTCTAGGAGATCATTTTTATGAAATATAGGACTCACCATAAAAATTTGGAGATCAAACAATGGTTGGAAGATGGATTTTGAAATCTTAAAACTCCAAAATTCGAAGTGCCTTCTTTTTGGGGGAAAAACAGTGAACTTCTCGAATTTATTTACCCATCCAAACGATCTTCAAAAATTATGAAATTAAATCCCCAACTTCAGTTTGATGTGTAGAAGTTCCATGAATTTTTTCATGATTTTTAGATGAGTAGAACCAGGTGAAAAAAATCGTAAAGACCCCTGCCCTGGAAAATGCAAACTGCTGGAAAAATGGGGGAGAGGTGGTGTTTGCTTGGCTTTGATCTTGCTCTCATCTTATCTAAAGTGAATTATTGAATGTCTTTGGATAATATCTTGTCCATAAAGTAGCTTTAATAAAGTTCTAGGTCATGCATGATGTAATTAAATGGACAAGTGTTGGTTTGTAATGGTAAGATGATGACAAGAAGCTAAGTACTTGGTTATGTTTGCTAAGTATACTAGTTGCTCATGTAACTACTTAGTTACTTGGTCTTATCTCCTTGTACTTGCATGCATCTTGATCCTCTGTTTGTTCTTTGTCCGGTTATTGCTCAATTTCATTGATCGTTCCGAGGAATATCTCAAGGATTTTTAGTTAGAGTTTTACCGAAAACCTTCTTAATAATTCTAATACTATTCTTCATCTTTCTTAATACTTCTCGAATTTAAATTCCTTAATTCCCTTTTATAAATCCTTAAGTCTTGCAGTGTCTAGGGAAATCTCGGAGAAAATAAAAGTGCTCTTTTTCTGAATCCGACAGCTTTTACATACACTTATTTTCCTCCTGGATCACTAATACGAACTCAGAAATCCGTTCCGAATACCGGGTATAACATTATTATAATAATATTCCAAATTCCACCAAAATCACTATTCATCACTTATTTTTATTTAATTCCTATAATTAGGAAAATGAACCTGGTTCACCCTCGAGTGTTCCTTAACCTTTTTACGGAACCGCTGGGCTTATAATAGATATTGATTTGGATGACACAAGAATAATCTTACTTGGAGTAATCTTCTCATATTCTTAGGAGATAGATCATTCTTATCTATGTTGTCAACCAAAGGTACTCTGCATGACATATAATAATTGAATCCAAATCCATTCCATTCATTAAATAGACAGTCGTTACATCGCAGTCATAACCACTATTCATTCCCATATTATTACATAATAAAAAGTTTTAATTCTACCCAAAAATCTGGGTTCTTACAGTCTCCCCTCCTTAAAAGGATTTCGTCCCGGAATCAAGTAGAAGACAATTGGGTACTTGTTGGTTATTTCGCTTTCCAATTCTCTGGTCGATCCTTACACATTCCAATCTTTCTAAAGCACATCATACTGGTGTTACAACACACCCTTTATCCGTTCTACCAATTCTTTGATACTTTCGCATAACACATCATCCGGTATACGCTCTTGTCCGTTCTTATACTATTAACCTTATTGGTACGTGCAGTGACTTCGGTATCACTAAGGCGCTACGAATTCCGGAGATAACCTCACTCGTAATTTTTGCAATTTCCTGATCGCTTTAATCTTTGCAATCTCGATGTATATATATTTAGGTGGAAAAAATTTATCGAGAGATCACTGTGATCAATGAACATTTGTTACATTGCATAGTTAGTACAAAAGGGGGCCAGCCTTTAGTACTTGACAAGCAATTAAACAATTAATGGCATTCCACTTAGACTCCTATCACACAGACAGAGAGTCACGTAGTATTACCTCCCTTCCTTAAAGGGTTGTTCTTCTCAATTTAGAAGAAGATAAATAAGGGAGAAGAAAAGAACGAATTTCAAAGAATCATATATGAAAGTTTTCATGATTGTCAAAATATCATACTTAGAATTTACCTCTGAACTATAGAGGTTTATTAGAGAAGAGAAATAATCATATTCGTATCAATTTCCACTTTTTCGTAATCTCACATATCACATGTCCCTGCTATTCTGTCCATCATTCTATGGACCTATACTCTTGCTTGATATTAGCACCACTTACTTTTTGGAAAATCCTTCAACCTCTCAGGTTAAATCTTGGATTTCCCGCTTGACATTATTATTACTCACATTTCACGCCCCGACACTGGCTCTTTCATACTCATAATTCTAACACTATCAGGTTGTCATTCCGAGTGCTCGTTAGGAAAAACCCATTCATCAATCCATTCATAACATTTCTTGCTTCACATTCCATAATTATTTCCCATTCTTTTCTTTATCAATCACATCCATCTTATCATCTAGTTCTCATTCACTTCTATTATTGAACTCCACCGTCACCTTATTAGGGGAACGCGTGTTACCTTTATTCAATATACGTGGCACGTTTGTGGTCAAACTTTCCTTTGTTCAACCATCTAGATTTTTTTTTTTGACCTTTTTGATCCATGAGTCTTCCTATTACTCAATCAATCTATTCCAAATTTCCTCGACTTCCCCCAACTTAAAGAGAGTTAATCCGTATGTCACTTATGCTTTCAATTTCAACTTTCCACTGTGATCAACAAACTTTGCCGGGTCAATTTTATACCTTTCTAGCTTCATTGCTGGGGTTTCTCAGGAGTCCGTATATCTAACTCCCTTATTGATCCTCAACTCTTTCTCATTTCTATCAGTCACTTGGTTTTCATTTCTACTATAATCACTTTATGCACCATCATGGCATTATCATTTCTCACATCATTCCAAATTTAAACCATCCAAAATAAATCTTGCCGATTTCTCTAACTTAGATCCAATACAATCTTTTTCTATTTTTCATTCCGACATTTCTGCAATCGTTATCATTTAATTTCTCAGAAGGGTCACCATCGCTTATCGTTTACGCAGTGCTTTAATAGCTAAACATACGGGTTTCATAATTGTCAATTCAAGATCCTCTAGGAAAACAAAATAATCACTATTCCCTATCCATAAGGAACGCTTCCTGAACTTGATGTAAATATTACATGAAGCAGATAAAATTACAGAAGAGCTTCAAGCATCGTAGATATCCCAAGTTGACGAAATTATCAATCGTATATCTTCAGTAGATAACTGGAAGCTAACGGTTTACTTAATCAATTTTGTACCAGGTCCTGGTTTACCTCAACATAGGACCTCCTAATGCAGGTAATATGCTTAAGACGACATCAGGAATCGAATCTTTACTTAAACTACTCTTATGGTTGATTCTTGCACAATTATTAGAGGGAATGTAAATTCATCCACCACATTCTGACCTTCAAAGTCCTTCTCAATACCATTCCGTTTCTTTGGTATGAGCATTCATAATTACTCCTCAATACTTAAAGTGTCAGCCACCTCATTGGCCTTTCCTGATAATAATTTCTTGCAATCAATGTTTTCTTGATCTATTCAACTAAACTTTTTCTACCTTATCCCCATCACTGTTGGGTGAAAGTATTCTTCCTTAAATTCTGCTGAAGGAAAAAAATATCCATCAGTCTTTTTCCATAAGTTATTGCCTTAATCCTTAAATGTGACTTTTATCCCGGCCAATATCCTTATCAGGTCTAGGATATCTTTTATCTCAGGTCTTTCTTGCTTTAAAACAATTTCAACCTTATTGGTTCAATCCATACCTTCTCATGGTTTCTTACATGCCTCATCCGGCATCATTATTATTATGTCATACATTCTCTACAAAACTTCCATTTTGAAACTCAGAGTATTACCTTTTTCCTTGTAAGGTTTCTTAGGTCATCCTCATCATTCTTCCTGTATTTTCTAGATACAGGGTGTATCAAACATCATTAATCAATTCTATAACAATTCTGTCCAAGTACTTTTCGAGACTCCTTTCCACAAATCCTTACAGGTTATTGACACTTGGTCAATTCACTTATATCATCCAATTTCACAATGTCTTTATTAGGGGTGATGTTATCCTTTGTGCATCCCCCAGGGTTCGGCTTAATATATGGACATTCTATCCTCAATTCTATCTTCAAGGAATACTTATATCCTGTAATTGGCAATCCAATCATATATCCTTAATAAAGGTCTCTTTTCAATCATTCTCATCTTAATCATCTATAGGTAGCTTAATGCTAACCTCTTCTTATGAATGTCGGTCTACATGACCTTCCAAAAGACAAAATATATCTATCTGCTTTTTCTTACAGGACTTGGTAATGGTAGCAAGGATGTTCTGGAAGATATTGGTCGTGTTCAACGTGAATCTCTTAGTGCCTAATGCTCCTTTTGAGGACAATAAGTTTCAGATAACATTTATGCATCATACTGCACCATCTTTGACAATCTTCGTAACTCTTTATTGGTCACTATCCTCAATCCTAATACGTCCATGGTATATATAAAATCCATCATCCTGCATTTCAATTCATTTTATATCAAAAGCCCTCGCGGTTGGCACTTGATTAGAAGCACCCCGCTTTGTCCTTACATTGCTGGTTCAGTCACTTGATAATCCTTAGTGACTTGGCCCCAACTGGCCATGCTAAAATATGTGAGTTTAGGGGTCGGCTAATAGCATTACTTTTCTAGCAATTGCTGGCATAGTGCCTTCTACTTTGATACCTTTTGATCTTTTCAAAACTTTACTCCATATAAGTCTCAATTGACTTCTCGGTACCGTCTCCGGTCACCTTTCCTTTGCTTTTATTCTTTCAGTTACTCTTATCAACTTCACGTGCCACAAAAGCTTAACATTTCTGGCATAACAACCTTTTCATTTAAGTCAATCCTGAAATTTCTTAGTCCGGCTTTTTTCTTAATTACATTTCCCTTTGTCCGTCCAATCTCAACTTCATAATTTTGTCTCTATAATCAATCGTAATAATTGGGGTCTGTCCACCAGCCCGTATAGCGGCTACCTTACCCAATCCATAGGGTTCGCCCTAGTTTCTATTCTCTTCGGTGACGTATTTAGATAATCAGAAAGACAAGGTTTGCCAAATTTTGTCAAATTCCTTTCCAAGATTAAGGAAATTTCAGGCAATCTATCCACCCACTGGTGATACTAAGAAGATCCATTTCGATACCCGAACAATATTTCTAGGAACATCCAAGTGGATGGAACCATAAACAGTTATATTAACGAAATGATTGACATTAACTTGGGAGTTTAATCATTGAAAAGAAACCAAATATATATACCTCCCCTAGAAGGGAAATCAAAATTCCCAAACTGAAACAGGCCACATTTTCCCGGTACATATTCGTCCTAATAGTCGATGCTTCTAAATGCCAGTCTAACTAACAACTAGTCTCAGAAGGAACACTACCGTCGAAATTAGTCATTACACAAAATTGGCACTATCAAGGCTATCCGAATCTGGTGAACCGTGCTGTCGGAATACATCCGCAATCGCCCTACCGTGTTGCACAAGCATAGCACCTAAACCTGCACGAGGTGCATCCTAATAAATTTCCAAAATTTTCCCTTCCTCCATTATATAACGCCAATGCTGGGTCGTCACCAATTTTACCTTTAGCTCAATGGAGATTTCTCCCCATTTATCTTGTACATTCAAACTTCTAGTCTTACAATTAAGTCGGGTTATGGGACTACACTCTTTGTAAAGTCCTGAGCAAATCTTGGGTAATACCTCGTGAATCTTATGAAAATTCTTTACCTTTGCCAGTGTGGTTGGCCAATCTCCATTTGAAACTGTCTTTAACTTGGTGGGGTCGATCAATCACTACTTCCTATTGATCATATGTCCTATTGTCTGGACTTCATTTTGCCAAAACTCTTACTTCGAGAACATGGCCTACACCTGTTCATTCAGGTTTCATCTAAAAGCATTCTCAATTTCATCTCAACCACTGTTTGCCTTACCCAATCCATTTATGATTCAGTGTCAGAATAAACCTAAGGTAACTACCATAATCCATTCAAGGAAAAGAAAGAATTTAATATTCTTCTGAATCACATGCAACTAATGTTTCTGGTTCATCATTTCACTGAATTGAACTGAACTTATACTTGGTTTCTTGACGATAGCCTCATTACTAGTTTATCATAGACTCACTGGTCTTTTAGTCTTGTAGGTTCTGAGATCATTGTCTTGCTTACTATTTCCTTATATACTTTATCCAATCATGCCATCACCTTCCAATGTCTTTATTTTCTAAGTTGATCCATTCATAAAATGGACATTTCCTTGAGCGAAACCACCTCATTAATCTCAGTTTGACTTTATAAATTATAACTATGAAATCTGCCTTCTCATGGTGAATTACCATTAACAATATTCACACTAATCCATTTATCACATGATATGACACTAGTTGCCTCTATCTCAACTGCTTTTGGAGACTCTGCTCCTTGTCCTCTATTGTTGTCTTTGATAATCATGTACCACTCTAACTCTTTTCTCATTAATCTAAAGGTCTCTAAGGATTTTTATCTATCCCCATATAAGATCTCAAGTAATTCCTCAAATCCATCTTACCTGCTGGTACTTCATCTAGCAGTCGAGCTATGAATCCAATACGCATATTTAGTTCTCTTAATAATATCTCAGTTCATTACGCTCACTTTTCTGAGCACTATACCTTAACTCTCACAGTCTCTCTGGTTGTAGCCCTCATTTCCTTAAGTGTAAACTCCTGATACTTATCAATATTCTCCTCCTCTGCTGGAACCTCTTCCGGGTCCTCAGTAGGGTACTCTATCGAATCCACCATCCGATCTTCAGCATCAAAACAAGCATCATCGTGTTACTGCTCGTAATCCCCAAGGTCTGTCGCCTTACTAGTCGATACAAGAATGAGCTAAGTTACTATCATGATACTTTAGGGTTCCCATAAGGGTTTTATATGTCAATACTACATTATGTAATCTGACTATGAACTTGGCAAGAGTTCTTATTATCTTAATGAATTTATTGTTATAACGTCGCGTCATCTCTAGGATTTATAACGCTCTCTCTGATACCATTTCTGTAACACCCCCAGATCCGGGGTCAGGGATCTGGTCGTTATGGTCTCAATATCCATCCACAAAACCAACATAATTAAATTACAACCTTGTGACCCAAAACAACAACATAAAACACACCCGTTATAGTCCCAGAGATGAAATCAGAGTAACCATCATTATTATAAATCATAAGTTTGAGTTATTACAACCCAAAGAATTACAATTTTACAATTACATATTCTTTGCCATCCATTGGTATATGCCATATAATAAATACATTTGATGTTCAAATGCTAACACTAGCCTACCAGAAACTGCATCCTCAACAATGGTAGCTATGACCTCAGCGGTTAATCCTCTTACGGCTGACACCTGCCTATGCTGGGTATGCCTTGCGCGGCCATCTGATCTAGCTGTTGTTGTGATATAGATAAATAAAGCAAGGGTGAGCAATAGCCCACCAGAAATATAATTGAACAGTGATAATATATAACAGTCCAAAATATCTTTGAAACCATATGCCATGCATTAACGATGTAGTACCAATATAAGGTATGAGATGAAGTTACAAGGTAACTCAAAAATATATTTGTTTTGAATAAATATCTGCTATGCAAAAGATAAGCAAGATATTCTCAATTATCATAAAAGAGGAACTTGCAGGAAAAATATTGCAATTCCGGTTTCAACACTTTTTCACCTTGCCAACACCAACAGTGTTGCAGAAATTTCTCACTTTTAGAAGATGAACTAATACGGGAGCATTGCCGCGCCAGATGCCCTGACGTTTACGATGATCAGTCGTATGTCATGCATCTCATCAGTCGTTCTCTACATGTAGAAGGTAGCTCCGACGGAATTACTTATCTACCGCCCTCTGGAACTCCTCAGCCAACGGTTGGGCTATTGCTGGACCGGCGCCACTCGGCCACTTACGCGTCTCCTAGTTCGAATATCATCCATGACTCTGAAACGTAAAGTTCGTTCCCCTTTTCCCCAAGTGTAACACTTGTTGATAGGACTCCACAAAGTAGTCGTATCTAATTGGAAAGGAAAATTCACCAATATTTCCCAAGCTGATGCTTGTTAATGGATATAAACTTGTTACATCAATCATACCCCTCGAGCGTTGAGGAGGTAACCAAAAGACTCATATCGATGCTTGAAAGAATCAAGATGTGAGTGACAAGATAGTTTTAGTAAGTATAGGACCGGGCAGCCCAATAAATAACATCTCTCAAGTGAGGTCCCCTTATATATGTTTGGAAGTTGAGCGAGTAGTTAAATCTTCTTTAAGATAGATTTAAATGGAAATAAAGTTTGGGAACCTCCCCTTGATAAAAATAGTCATAAAATACTCCGAAATATTTTAAACCATATCTGAAGATGAAAGATAATCTTTGAATAATATGAATTATTATAAAAAGAACTTAAAAAGGATTTAAATAATTATTCCAAGAATATTTATTAAATCAATAATAATTAAGGAATATGATTAAATCATAATATTGCTCGTAAGTAATCCTCGAATAAATATATAGAATCATTTACTAAATAACTCTCTTCTTTAAATGAATATTCAATATAATATTCATTAATTAAATAAACTCAAATAAATATTTAAAATAATAATCCCTAAATAAATCAAACCTTAAATGAATATTTGAAAATAATATTCATTTAATAAATAATATTCTAAATGAATAGCCAAATAATATTCTTTTCGTAATCAAAACTTTAAAGGAATATTCGAAGCAATATTCCTTAAGTAAATAGAACTTCAAATGAATATTTTAAAATAATATTCATCAAGTACATAAAATCCTAAATGAATATTCAAAATAATATTCATTTAATAAATAAATTCCAAATGAATATTTAATTGATATTCATTAAATAAATAATATTCTAAATGAACATCCAAATAATATTCATTTAATAAGTAATATTTTAAATAAATATCCAAATGATATTCATTTAGTAATCAAAACCTTAATATTCGAAATAATATTTCTTGAGTAATTAGAACTTCCAAAGAATAATTTTGAAATAATATTTATCAATTACATAAAACTTAAATGAATATCCGAAAGTGATATTCATTTAATGAATAAAATTCCAATGAATATCAAAGTAATTATTCATTAATAATCAAACTCTAATGAATATTCAAAAATAGTATTCATTTAATATTTCTCGACTGAGATAATACTCAACTAACATTTCTCGAAAGATTTCCAAGTATTTGATACTTTTATGAAAATATAAATAATGTTTAATAATAACATTCCTCAAAAGGAATACTAATCTGTCGCTGGAATCCCTCCGGGTTTCCACGACTACATCTATATCTCAAAATACCGACTCCCGGTCTATATTTAAAGAATACATATCATATGCCCTTCACTAAGGGTCCTACCAAAACAATCATGCTTATATCTGATAATCCATATCTAGTCTATAAGCGAATATTAATTCAGGGAACAAGTATTCCAATATACTTGAAAGTAGACATGCATGCTATGGCATATGTATACAACAATCATCATATATATATTATCACAACAACAGTTCCAAGTATTGGAAACTTGCCTGGTAATCCTGTAGGGGTAGTGTGCCTCGTGTCAATCCAGTGATCTATAAATAGTCACAATAACCGAGGTCAATCTCTTAACACTTTTTAAAAGGCTAAGTATAACTTTACTTAAGTCGAAACACGTTTTCGAGTTATCTCGTT
The DNA here is from genome assembly GCA_037693485.1 of Kitagawia praeruptora. Lineage (NCBI taxonomy): Eukaryota > Viridiplantae > Streptophyta > Magnoliopsida > Apiales > Apiaceae > Kitagawia > Kitagawia praeruptora. The sequence goes on from CM075353.1 coordinate 702,577, forward strand.
AAACACCCCTTAGTGCAATTCTCTTTATTCTCGCTATGACCCGTCATTCTTCGCTACTAAGACACGTCGTCATATTTACACTTTGTATATACTTAAGTCATGTAAGTTTTAAGGTCGGTCATTTAGGAACCAAGATTATACCTCGAGATTCATCGCCTCGTTTTCTAAGTCATTTACCAAAGTCATAACCAAGTATGCTTCTAGGGGTTCGTTCGCGTTTAACCTTGATTCGAACATTTTTATAAAATCGGAAAATAATCCAATCGACATGTGGTTTTCTCTCACACTTTCCTTTTTACCTCTAATATTTAATTATCAAGATTTGCCACTGATTTCGTGGTTTTAATGGAATCCAATTTCAGTTACGAACTTTCGTTTAAGGTTTCGAACCACTTTTACGAATTTGACCATAACTGCTAAACCGTAAGTCCATTTCATACGATCTTTATATCAAAACGAAGCATACAACATAATCTATCCTATCATGGCAGAACATGAAGCTGTACAGTGAGTTATAGCTACTGTGATGCTCGGTTATTAATAGTCTAACGAAAATTCGGCATTACGACGGCTATAAATCGAACGTTCTAAAAATCATAACAATCAATCCAAGCCACACCGGGCATACTATACATGGTTTTCATCTTAACCAGTCCAAGAAGGTTTCACTTAACCATCATAATCATCAAAACTCTTAAATCATCACTACTAACTACATAATCATGCTTTTATGCATATAACAACTCCATAATCTTAAATAATCTAAAACCATCAAGAACATATATAAAAATCAAAGTAAGATCTTGGGTTCTTAAGAATTATACCTTCCTTGGAGAGTGTACAAGCTCTAATAACCCTTATATAGTCCTTGTATGGCTTTAACAAAGCTTAAATCATCCAAAGAAACCAAGAAATCAAAGTTAGTTTCTTGAAAACACTATTCACCCTCATCTTTGAGGATTTTTTTGAAAATGGAAAACATGGAGTTTGAAGCTAAGATTTCTAGGAGATCATTTTTATGAAATATAGGACTCACCATAAAAATTTGGAGATCAAAAAATGGTTGGAAGATGGATTTTGAAATCTTAAAACTCCAAAATTCGAAGTGCCTTCTTTTTGGGGGAAAAACAGTGAACTTCTCGAATTTATTTACCCATCCAAACGATCTTCAAAAATTATGAAATTAAATCCCCAACTTCAGTTTGATGTGTAGAAGCTCCATGAATGTTTTCATGATTTTTAGATGAGTAGAACCAGGTGAAAAAAATCGTAAAGACCCCTGCCCTGGAAAATGCAAACTGCTGGAAAAATGGGGGAGAGGTGGTGTTTGCTTGGCTTTGATCTTGCTCTCATCTTATCTAAAGTGAATTATTGAATGTCTTTGGATAATATCTTGTCCATAAAGTAGCTTTAATAAAGTTCTAGGTCATGCATGATGTAATTAAATGGACAAGTGTTGGTTTGTAATGGTAAGATGATGACAAGAAGCTAAGTACTTGGTTATGTTTGCTAAGTATACTAGTTGCTCATGTAACTACTTAGTTACTTGGTCTTATCTCCTTGTACTTGCATGCATCTTGATCCTCTGTTTGTTCTTTGTCCGGTTATTGCTCAATTTCATTGATCGTTCCGAGGAATATCTCAAGGATTTTTAGTTAGAGTTTTACCGAAAACCTTCTTAATAATTCTAATACTATTCTTCATCTTTCTTAATACTTCTCGAATTTAAATTCCTTAATTCCCTTTTATAAATCCTTAAGTCTTGCAGTGTCTAGGGAAATCTCGGAGAAAATAAAAGTGCTCTTTTTCTGAATCCGACAGCTTTTACATACACTTATTTTCCTCCTGGATCACTAATACGAACTCAGAAATCCGTTCCGAATACCGGGTATAACATTATTATAATAATATTCCAAATTCCACCAAAATCACTATTCATCACTTATTTTTATTTAATTCCTATAATTAGGAAAATGAACCTGGTTCACCCTCGAGTGTTCCTTAACCTTTTTACGGAACCGCTGGGCTTATAATAGATATTGATTTGGATGACACAAGAATAATCTTACTTGGAGTAATCTTCTCATATTCTTAGGAGATAGATCATTCTTATCTATGTTGTCAACCAAAGGTATTCTGCATGACATATAATAATTGAATCCAAATCCATTCCATTCATTAAATAGACAGTCGTTACATCGCAGTCATAACCACTATTCATTCCCATATTATTACATAATAAAAAGTTTTAATTCTACCCAAAAATCTGGGTTCTTACAAACACCAGAGGTTGGTTTCTTTGAAACAATAGGCTGTGGATCAAAATTTGGTTCTTGAATTGTTTCAGAGACTATAATGTTTTGGGCTACTTGGGTAGACACAGGTGGGTTCTCCTCCAATTGAGATTCCTGAGCCATTTCACCACAAAAGAAAGAAGAATTGTAGAAAGTAGGAAGATGAGTTTTAAGAATTACCTGAACATGATATGGATAATGAATTGCAGGTATTTCATCTAGATTCTTTTCATTGTCCTTCTTTGTGATGTCAGAGAAAATTCTCTTTTGCTGTTCATAAGAAGAAACACAATGTTCTCTACCAAATCTAGTTTCAACATCAGGAATAAAATGGTTAACAAACAATTGCATAAATCTATGATAATAAACCATTTTCCTGTTTTGATCTCTTAACCCAAGTTTAATACTCATCTGACTTAAGATAATATGACCAATGTTGATTACTCTGTCATAAAGCAAACTATAAGCAATATGTGAAGTAACAGAAGTAATTTGCTGAAAAGAACTACATTTGCCAGTAAAACATTTAGCAATTTGATCAAAGTAAAAAGACCATTCCTTTCTAAGAAAAGACCTATTCAACTGGCTCATGTTATCTAGAGGTCCACTATAACCTAATTCAGACAACATAGTTCTTATATTATCATCAGATGGTACATTCTCATAACTATGAGTAACAGGTAAGCAAAGTACTGAATTAACAACCGATTCAGTAATGTCAAATGAATCTTGTCCTAAATGTAGAACAATCTTACCTGATTGACTCTGAGTAGAATCAATTACCTCAGCATTCTTCCAAGCTTGTGAAACAGCTACTTGATTAATCTGTGGAGATGCTGTCAATGCATAACTTAATGGTCCATATGCCAGAAAGTCCATGATTGGATGAAAATCAGATGATACTCCTTCCTTGTTGGTGATAGCTGCAACATGATTGTTTGTCATAAAATCAAAGTCACCAAACTTGAAGGCTACTGATTTAGGTAATCTTCTCTGAGCTGCCATTTTTTATCTGAAAAGAAACTTGAAAAATTCTTGAAATGGATTAGTGATTTTGAAAACTCAAAAGTGATTTTTGCTTTAGAGAATGTAAAATTAGAGAAAGCAATTACACGATTAGAGTTTCAAAACAAATATATTTCACAAATCTTTCAGACCACTATCCCACGTTGACACGTAGATTGACAGGTGTCAGTCCCTGAAAAATGCGGTTACCCACGATTTTTGGAAAGTAAAATCCAAAATTGATTTTTCATGAAATAAATCAGTGTATAAATAAGTAATACTGATCAACTTCCTTTTCCTGATGACCTCTCATCAAAATAATCACAAAATGCAATGTGATTTAAAAATATAATTTTCAAATTCTGATGGTCACACATGAAATCCTGACCAATATCATCAGAGACTTAATATGGAGTTTTCCACGTGGCATTTTTCTTTTATCTGAAAAAGAAATAAACAATTAATCTGAACAGAAAATCAATTGGTTAGATATTTTCAATATTTCTTGAAACAAGAAATATAGTCACACGCAATAATTAGCATTTGACTTCATTAAAACTTCCAAGTGACTGCTCAGCTTCTCACGTCTTCCTTTAAAAGAACCAGACGCCTTATGCCATTCTCCATAACCTTTCAATTTCTTTTCTTCTTAACAATGCTTCTCAAACCAAAAACCCCTTCAAACCCATTTTCCAGATTTTTCTTGATCGATGAACATCCTGTTCTTGATCATCTCTTTGAACAAATGACTCTTCTCATCGAACTAATCATGAATGGATTGGTTTTCGAAAATATCCAGAGGTTTCTCCTAGAACATCCATCTGTTGGATACAATCTTCCCCTAACCTCCTCAAAACTTGAGAATGAAGAATTTGGCCGAGAGTCTGAGGTTGATCTTGATGGAGATGCTATTCATTTAAGTTAGCTGCTCTCATTCAAGTCGCCCAGACAAGGAATCCAAGAGCAAACGAGGCTTTCATCCCCTGATGGATTTCTTGAGATGCTCCTTGTCCTGTTCCTCAGAATTCATATCAAAGACAAGTATAGAATAGAAATTTAGACAAAAAGATGTTGTATTTCATTTCCATGTAATGATTTCTATTAATGAAAATACAGTTTCTTGTTATCCGCTTGTCTTTTGATTTTTGAATGATGTATAAATTATCAGTATGCAAATATTAAAACTTGCTAGCATAGACTTAACACATCACAGAATCAGATTACTATACAAAGTAAACGTCAGGATCTGAGACAATTTTCATAATCCTGATACTGACACAATACTGATGACGTCAGCATCCTGATGACAAATCTAATCCTGATGATTATTAACAAGTCTATCATACTGAAATTTATCAAGGCAAAGTGTTATAGCTGAAACATTTAACAATCAAATATAGATCCTGACAGGAATATCAAGTCTATAAGCTAAGAACAACATACCTTGCTACTTTTGCAGATGTTAAAGATCTAAAAATTTAACATTCCTAACTCACTTACTAGTCTACTGAATGTAGTCTCATCAAGTGGTTTAGTTAGAATATCTGCAAGCTGTTTGTCAGTAGGAACAAAATGAAGTTCCACAGTACCATTCTCAATATGTTCTCTAATAAAATGATACCTGACATCAATGTGCTTAGTCCTTGAGTGTTGAACTGGATTTTCTGCAATTTTAATAGCACTAGTTGTTAGGAATAATTCATAAGTTGTGATGTTAAGAATAGAATTTACACATTATACTTCTTGTAATCCTGATCTTATAATGGATTTAGCACTGTATATAGGTTTTATGTGTAAAACAGTTATCTGTATAGTTTAATCAGGAATGAACAGTGTATCGGAGACTACATGTCAGGAACAGAGAGCAAATCCTGATGACGTGTCCAATACTGATGGTTGATCAGATACTGATGCAGTGTGCAGATCCTGATATCAGTCGTGTTACTGATGATGTCATTATGGATGCTACAGAAACTGGCAAGTGCTATAAAACAGGATCGTTGTTTGAAGAACAAGCAAGAAGATATTATGAAGGAAAGAGTTTTCTATTGAAGGGAACTATCGACTAGAAGGCAGAACATTGTCATGTATAGATTATATCTTTCTGTTATTAGTTGATAGGTAGCATTATAAATACTCTCTCAATATCATTGTAAAGAGTGTGAGGCGTAAGACGAAATTGTGAGTTCGTGTGCGTAGCTCTGTATAAGGTTTGTATTCGAGAAGTTCGAAACAAACAGAGAGATATTTGTATTGTCAGCAGCTGCTAAAGGTATTGTACACCTTTGGTAGAGTTTGTATTTGATCTTATTAATACAAACAAGAGTTTGATTCATTCGTTTATTCTTGTTCTTATAATCAAGCAAAAATCAGACACGATTATATAACTTGTATTCAACCCCCCCTTCTACAAGTTATTCGAGTTAACAATTGGTATCAGAGCAGGTTGATTACGGATAATCATAAAGATCTGCAATCATGTCTGGTTACAAGGATGGGAATACTAAGATTCCTATGCTCAAGAGAAACGAATATACTCTATGGGAAGTAAAGATGTTGCATCATCTGGAAGCAACAGATCCTGATTATCTTGACAGAATCAGAGATGGACCTTTTGTTCCAACAAAGGTCGTTGGACAAGCAACTGTTGATGGTAAGGTTGTTCCAGAACATACAGCAGAGAAGCCAAAATCTGAATGGTCGGATAAGGACAAGGAGAGTGTTCTTAAAGATGCTAAAGTGAGAAACATATTATTCAATAGTCTTGATTCTGTTCTCACTAATTATGTTCTCTCTTGTAAAACTGCTAAGGATATATGGGACAATCTTAAGGTTCACTGTGAAGGAACTAAGCCTGTCAGGAAGAATATGAGGACATTACTTATACAACAGTATGAGTACTTTGAATCCAAGTCTGGTGAGTCACTTACTGATACCTTTGATAGGTTTACAAAACTCATCAATGAGATGGCCATGCATGGTAAATATTATGACTTGGAGGATATGAATACAAAGTTCATGAAAGCTTTGCCTGATTTCTACAATGAGAAGATATCTGCGATTGAGGAAGCTAATGATCTGGATGAGATTTCATTAGAGGCAGTCTATGGAAAATTGAGAGCTTATGAACTTGACAAGCAGCAGAAGAAGAGCAGGAGTGAAGGAAAGATGAAGACTATTGCACTTACTGCTCAATCTGAAGTAAAGAAGCTTCCTGAAGAACAGCATGAAGAGATTGCTGTAAAGAATTTGAGGAAGAAGAAAAGCAAAGAAAGTTCTGAGTCAGAGACTACTGATATGGACTCTGACAACAATGATTCTGAATCTGAGATGCAAGAACTCTTTGCTATGTTTGCTAAAGCCTTCAAGAAAGGCAGATTCAACAGGAGAAAATTTAGCAAAGGACCTTTTCAAAAGAAGGAGGAGAAGAAGAGTGACAAGAGCAAAAGTACAATTGTCAAGCTTGATAAGGCCAAGATCAAGTGCTTTAACTGCAGCGAGCTTGGACACTTTGCTAGTGAGTGTAAGAAGCCTAGGAATTCAGGAAAGGGTAATGCACTTATTGTCACACAGAAGGATTGGGCTGATTCCAGTGACTCTGAAGATGAATTGGATTATGAAAACATTGCATTGATGGCCAATAGTTCAGACAAACCTGGATCTCCAAAGAAAACTTCTCCATCCTCTGATAAGGTATCACTTCACTCTCTTGATTCATTTGATAGCTTAAATTCTGATGAAATTAGATCTATCCATGCTGAGTTTAAGAATCTTATGACTAATTTTAGAATTCTTACTTGTGAAAGAGATGAACTTAAGGTTAAGAATGATAAATTAGTTGATAGAAATAATTTTCTTGAATCTGAATTAATTCAAATGGAAGAATACAAGTTGAGTTCTGATAAAGCTAAGCATGATTATAGTGTAATTCTTGAGGCTTATGACTATGTCAGAAAAGAACTAGAAGAAGAGAGAGATGTGATTAAGACCATTAACAATTCCAGTAAGAAGACAATAGAAATCTTTGAGAGTGGAATTCGTGGTAAGGTTAATGGTTTAGGTTTTGATAAGGCTAGACAAGAAGAAAAAGTAGCTATTGTCAATAATGATAGTAAGGTAGAAGCTAACACATCTAAATCTGAAGGTAAGAAAATTGTTTCTGAACCTAATCATGTTAAATTTGTTGATTCAAAAGGTACCCCTGTTGTACACAAGAGAATTAACAATAGTTATTCAGATGAGAAAGTGTTAGAGAAACCTAAGAATGTAAACATAGGGTTTCTGTCTAAGTCTCAGTTGAAACAGAGATTAGATGGTCTTTCAGAGTCTAGCAAGATCAAGAGAAATAGGAATGGAAAAGAAGGTATTAACAAAGAGAATAATTACAAGAATGTACCTGATGCACCTAGGAAAAAATGCTATAAGTGTGGAAATCATAATCATTTGGCCCTAGACTGCAATCAAAAACCTTCTTGGAAAACTGAGTCCAGATTCCCCAAGACTCAGAAAATTCAATACCAACCACAAAAAGCTTGTTATCATTGTGGTAGTTTACTTCATTCCATTTACATGTGTAGAGAATATCATGAACTGTATTATGACTATTATTCTTTGAAATCTTAAACTCCTAGTCACAAACAGTTTGTGAGATCAGAGTCTAAAGTTGACTCTGCAACAGGTAAAATAAAGACAAAATCTTCAAAATCTGTTGTCTCTAAATCTAGTAAGAAAGGATCCAATCAAAGTTGGGTCCTAAAAAATTCTAACTAGTTACTTTTTGTTTGCAGGGCACAGGAAAGAAGCATTCAATTATCTTGGACAGTGGATGCTCTGGACACATGACTGGAAAGAAGTCCCTGCTTACAAAGTTTGAGAGGAAAGCTGGCCCAGTAATATCTTTTGGAGATGGCAACAAAGGAGAAACTCTGGGATATGGCTCAATTATTTTGGGGAATGTCATCATAGAAAATGTAGCACTGGTTGAAGGCTTGAAACATACTCTTTTAAGCATAAGTCAACTGGGTGATAAAGGTTACAAATCAATCTTTGACAGAGAAGGATGCAAAGTCTTGAATATGCAGAATGGAGACATTGTTCTAACTGGTCAAAGGCATGGTAACATATATGAAGCCAGCTTAAGTGATACATCTAAAGGAATTGTTAGATGTCTCTACAGCAAAGCAACAAATGATGAAAGCTGGAATTGGCACAAGAAGCTCTCACATCTTAATTTCAAGAAGCTTAATCAACTTGTTAAATACAATTTGGTGAGAGGCCTACCTCAGGCGAATTTTGTGCAAGATGGACTTTGTGATGCATGTCAGTTTGGAAAGCAAAGAAGAACCACTTTCAAGAGCAAGACTGAAAATTCAATTACTGAACCATTTCACATGCTACATCTTGATCTGTTTGGTCCAGTAAACATTATGTCTATCAGCAAGAAAAGATATGCTCTAGTTATGGTGGATGATTTCACAAGGTTTACATGGGTGTTCTTTCTACACAAGAAGGATGAAGCTCCTCAGCAAATCATTGAACTCATCAAGAATATTCATAATAACTCTGAGTACAAAGTCAAAGTACTTAGGAGTGACAATGGTACAGAATTCAAGAATTCTACAATGGAGGGGTTTTGTGCAGACAATGGAATCACTCAACAGTTTTCTGCACCTGGTACACCTCAACAAAATGGTGTAGTGGAAAGAAAGAACAGGACTCTCATAGAGGCAGCAAGAACCATGCTTGCAGATGCAAAACTTCCAACCTACTTTTGGGCAGAAGCTATTAACACTGCATGTTTCACTCAGAACTGTACCTTGGTAAATAGTCATGGAAAGACTCCCTATGAGATGATCAAAGGAAAGAAACCAAGTGTGAAATATTTTCACATCTTTGGATGTAAATGCTATGTCCTAAAAGTTCATCCAGAACAACTTGGAAAATTTGAAGCCAAATCGGATGAAGCAATTTTTCTAGGATATTCAGCATCTAAGGCCTTCAAAGTTTATAATCTCAGAACTCACATTGTTATGGAATCAATTCATGTTGCATTTGATGATAAGAAATTTGGAATTTTGCAAACTGATGAAAGCCATGACAAATTGGAATTTGAAAATCTGAAGATTTCTGAGATACTCTCAAGTGATGATGAAGGTTCTCCAGAAGGAATTTCTATTGCTTCTCAAAGGAATGCTACTGTTGAGGGGGAGCAAATCAATCAGAGAAAACACAGTGATCATCAGGAGCAGACTAGTCTTTCAGAGTCTATTCCAGAAGGAATTGATGTTTCAGAGTCTACTCCATCAGGAACTGACCTTTCAGAGTCTACTGAGGAAAGATCAGTAACTAGCAGCAATATGGAATCTACTGATTCTATTGATCAAAGGAGAGTTTTTGAAGGTAGAGAGAATTCTTCTACAAAAGATACCACTAACTTAGGGGGAGAGACTAGCAGAGTTAATCTACCACCTGTTAGAAAATGGACAAAGGATCATACTGAAGATTTGATAATTGGTGATCCAAATAGTGGTGTTCGAACTAGAAGATCAATTCAAAATGAATGCTTGTATAGTTGCTTTCTCTCAAAGAATGAACCTAAGAAGGTTGAAGAAGCCTTACAGGATCCTGATTGGGTAATTGCAATGCAGGAGGAGTTAAATGAGTTTGAGAGAAACAAAGTTTGGAAACTGGTACCAAGACCTAAAGGCAGATCTATTGTTGGTGCAAGATGGGTTTTCAGAAACAAGCTAGATGAATCTGGTATGATTGTAAGAAACAAAGCAAGACTGGTGGCCAAGGGATATTCTCAGGAAGAAGGCATTGATTATGATGAGACCTTTGCACCTGTAGCAAGATTGGAAGCAATCAGAATGTTTCTTGCATTTGCAGCTCATTCAAAATTCAAGGTATACCAGATGGATGTTAAGAGTGCTTTTCTAAATGGCAAACTTGATGAAGAAGTATATGTAGAACAGCCACCTGGATTTGTTGATCCAAAGTTTCCAAATCATGTCTACAAACTTGACAAGGCACTCTATGGACTAAAGCAGGCACCAAGAGCATGGTATGAGACTTTGTCTAAATTTCTTCTTGAAAATGGCTTCACAAGAGGTACAATTGACAAAACTCTATTCTTTAGAAAGATAAAAGGTGAATTGCTTTTAGTTCAAGTTTATGTTGATGATATTATTTTTGGTTCTACTAATGAGAAGTTATGTGCTAAGTTTAGCAAGCTTATGCAGTCTAAGTATCAGATGAGCATGATGGGTGAACTAAATTATTTCTTAGGCTTGCAGGTCAAACAGACTGAGACTGGTATTTTCATTAATCAGTCAAAGTATATCAAAGATCTTTTAAGAAGGTTTGACTTTCAAGACTGTGCAGTTGCAAAAACACCCATGGCAACAGCCACTAAACTAGACTCTGATCCTAAGGGGAAGAGTGTGGATAATACTAGTTATAGAGGCATGATAGGCTCTTTGTTATATCTAACTGCAAGTAGGCCAGATATAATGTTTTCTACCTGTTTATGTGCTAGATTCCAAGGTGATCCTAAGGAATCTCATTTAATTGCTGTGAAGAGAATTTTTAGATATCTCAAAGGAACTCCAAATCTTGGTTTGTGGTATCCTAGAGAATCTGATTTCTTTCTAATTGGCTATTCAGACTCTGATTATGCAGGGTGTAAAATAGACAGGAAAAGCACTACAGGTACATGTCAATTCTTGGGAAATAGATTGATTTCTTGGGCAAGTAAGAAGCAACAATCTGTTTCAACCTCAACTGCAGAAGCTGAGTACATAGCAGCAGGCAGTTGTTGTGCACAGCTCCTTTGGATAAGAAATCAGTTGATGGATTATGGTATGACACTTAGTAATATTCCTATGTTTTGTGATAATACTAGTGCTATTAAAATTGCAGAAAATCCAGTTCAACATTCAAGGACTAAGCACATTGATGTCAGGTATCATTTTATTAAAGAACATATTGAGAATGGTACTGTGGAACTTCATTTTGTTCCTACTGACAAACAGCTTGCAGATATTCTAACTAAACCACTTGATGAGACTACATTCAGTAGACTAGTAAGTGAGTTAGGAATGTTAAATTTTTAGATCTTTAACATCTGCAAGAGTAGCAAGGTATGTTGTTCTTAGCTTATAGACTTCATATTCTTGTCAGGATCTATATTTGATTGTTAAATGTTTTAGCTATAACACATTGCCTTGATAAATTTCAGTATGATAGACTTGTTAATAATCATCAGGATTAGATTTGTTATCAGGATGCTGACGTCATCAGTATTGTGTCAGTATCAGGATTATGAAAATTGTTTCAGATCCTGACGTTTACTTTGTGTAGTAATCTGATTCTGTGATGTGTTAAGTCTATGCTAGCAAGTTTTGATATTTGCATACTGATAATTTGTACATCATTCAGAAATCAAAAGACAAGCAGATAACAAGAAATTGTATTTTCATTAATAAAAATCATTACATGGAAATGAAATACAACATCTTTTTGTCTAAATTTCTATTCTATACTTGTCTATTGATATGAACTCTGAGGAACAGGACAAGGAGCATCTCAAGAAATCCATTAGGGGATGAAAGTCTTGTTTGCTATTGGATTCCTTGTCTGGGCGACTTGAATGAGAGCAGCTAACTTAAATGAATAGCATCCTCATCAAGATCAACCTCAGACTCTCGGCCAAATTCTTCATCCTCAAGTTTTGAGGAGGTTAAGGGAAGATTGTATCCAACAGATGGATGTTCTAGGAGAAACCTCTGGATATTATCGAAAACCAATTCATTCATGATTAGTTCGATGAGAAGAGTCGTTTGTTCAAAGAGATGATCAAGAACAGGATATTCATCGATCAAAAATCTGGAAAATGGGTTTGAAGGGATTTTTGGGTTGAGAAGCATTGTTGAGAAGAAAAGAAATTGAAAGGTTATGGAGAATGGCATAAGGCGTTTGGTTCTTTTAAAGAAAGACGTGAGAAGTTGAGCAGTCACTTGGAAGTTTTAATGAAGTCAAATGCTAATTATTGCATGAGACTGTATTTCTTGTTTCAAGAAATATTGAAAATATCTAACCAATTGATTTTCTGTTCAGATTAATTGTTTATTTTCTTTTTCAGATAAAAGAAAAATGCCACGTGAAAAACTCCATATTAAGTCTCTGATAATATTGGTCAGGATTTCATGTGTGACCATCAGGATGTGAAAATCATTGCTTGTGATTATTTTGATGAGAGGTCATCAGGAAAAGGAAGCTGATCAGTATTGCTTATTTATACCCTGATTTATTTCATGAAAATCAATTTTGGATTTATTTTCCAAAAATCGTGGGTAACCGCATTTTTCAGGGACTGACACCTGTCAATCTACGTGTCAACGTGGGATAGTGGTCTGAAAGATTTGTGAAATATATTTGTTTTAAAACTCTAATCGTGCAATTGCTTTCTCTAATCTTACATTCTCCAAAGCAAAAATCACTCTTGAGTTTTTCAAAATCACTAATCCATTTCAAGAATTTTTCAAGTTTCTTTTCAGATCAAAAATGGCAGCTCAGAGAAGATTACCTAAATCAGTAGCCTTCAAGTTTGGTGACTTTGATTTTATGACAAACAATCATGTTGCAGCTATTACCAACAAAGAAGGAGTGTCATCTGATTTTCATCCAATCATGGACTTTCTGGTGTATGGGCCATTAAGTTATGCATTGACAGCATCTCCACAGATTAATCAAGTAGCTGTTTCACAAGCTTGGGAGAATGCTGAGGTAATTGATTCTACTCAGAGTCAATCAGGTAAGATTGTTCTACATTTAGGACAAGATTTATTTGACATTACTGAATCTGTTGTTAGTTCAGTACTCTGCTTACCTGTTACTGATAGTTATGAGAATGTACCATCTGATGATAATATAAGAACTATGTTGTCTGAATTAGGTTATAGTGGACCTCTAGATAACATGAGCCAGTTGAATAGAACTTTTCTTAGAAAGGAATGGTCTTTTTACTTTGATCAAATTGCTAAATGTTTTACTGGCAAATGTAGTTCTTTTCAACAAATTACTTCTGTTACATCACATATTGCTTATAGTTTGCTTTATGACAGAGTAATTAACATTGGTCATATTATCTTAAGTCAGATGAGTATTAAACTTGGGTCAAGAGATCAAAACAGGAAAATGGTTTATTATCATAGATTTATGCAATTGTTTATTAACCATTTTATTCCTGATGTTGAAGCTAGATTTGGTAGGGAACATTGTGTTTCTTCTTATGAACAGCAAAAGAGAATTTTCTCTGATATTACAAAGAAGGACAATGAAAAGAATCTAGATGAAATACCTGCAATTCATTATCCACATCATTTTCAGGTAATTCTTAACACTCATCTTCCTACTATCTACAATTCTTCTTTCTTTTGTGGTGAAATGGCTCAGGAATCTCAATTGGAGGAGAACCCACCTGTGTCTACCCAAGTAGCCCAAAACATCATAGTCTCTGAAACAATTCAAGAACCAAATTTTGATCCACAGCCTATTGTTTCAAAGAAACCAACCTCTGGTGTTTCTCAAAAGACATCAGTTGTAAGGAAGAGAAGATTTGTTGTGTCAAGTAGTAGTAGTAATTCTAGTGAAGATGATGATGATTTAACTCTTGCAGAGAGAGCAGAATTGAAGGCTGCAATTCAACTTTCTTTGTTAGCACAAAGAGATGAAAAACCTAGTCACAGCCAGGCTGCAGTCTCTCAAAAGGCTGTAGTTCTTAAAAAGGGAAAACAGTTACTGGATACTGTCTCTCAAAAGACTGTGTCTATTGAACAAAGATCTCATCCCAAGATCACTTCTGTGTCTACACCTCTTGAGTCTTCTCAGGATAAATCTTTTGCTCACTATATCAGGAGAACAAGGAGAAAGATTCAATTGTCACCTACACACACAGAGTCTAGTCCAACTAATATCATGCAGGTTTCTACAAATCAAGCTACATCTATGTCAGTATTTGACAAGAGAGATCTGGATATTGATTCTTCATGGGAAACTACATTATCATACAGACTGGCTATGGGACTAATTTCTCTCAAAGTGAAGTTGTCAAGGCCTGTTCTAGACTTTTTGGTTGAAAAAGTACCAAAACTTTTATTTCCAGATGAATATGGACTTCTACATCAAAGACTTGACTTAATGAATATGTATTTCTATGTATCTATCAGAAGACAATTAGTCAAGAAATTTGGACTCTCGAAGCATGTTGCACTTCAATCACTTCATGCATATTTATTTGACAAGGATGTAATTATTGAAGATGCTTTAGCTCAAGGTGAACAACTGGAGGAAGTAGATAGAGTGAAGCAGTCAATAGAAGATACTATTGCACCAGTGGTGAATAGTAGGAAAGATCAGATCACAGTCACTGTAACACAAGAACCATCTAGTCAGAGGAAGGATGACTCAGGAGCTGTGATTGCTGATGTTGAAAGGTCTTCTGTGATGACTGAGAATGCAAGTGAGATACCCTATGATATGGGAGGAATGACTTTGGTTGATTTTTCTGAAGATCAAACAAATTTTGTTCAGTCAGAGTCTATCCACCTTGAGGGTGTGTCTCAGCAAACAACACTTAAAGACGGTGATATACTAACTATGGTGTCTAATGAAGTATTACTGAAGACATCAGAGTCTAGTAAACAACCTGAAAGTGGTATACTGGAGCCTGTAGTTTCTGAAAGGAAAGAAGATGATTGTATGGGTTCAGAGACTATAGCAGCTCACTCCTTGGAGAAAACCTCAAGCGACATGCCATATGAGGAACCCTCTCTCCATGTGAGTTCAGGTATAAAAACTTCTTCTAAACTCTATTTTTCTGTAGGTCATGAGAGCACTTATCTAAATTTGAGTGATACAGTTGAAAAGATGGACTTAGATCCACAATTTGAGCGGCTGGCTCCTGACCAGGCAAAAGGTGAGGTAGAAAGAGTGTTGACTTTAGTAAGTCAAAGTGAGAATGAGGGTATGGATGATCAACTCCATAGTGAGGGAGAGAAAATTAGGAAACCATCATTTGATTTCTGGGATCAGGTTTTTCCTGAATCTTGGTCTGAAAATTTGGGTATGGATGCTGGTACTTATTCATTCATCAAAATGTATCAGAAGAATGACCTAGCACATCACAATGCAAAGCCAGAAGTTAAAGCTCAGAAGCAAAAGGAGAGGCTTGCAGAAATCGTTAACAGAAGAGGTGCCAGGATAAAGCAATCTCTTGATACATATGTACCAGATGAAGATCCTAATGATCCTAGTGTTCCTTTGTATGTACTTCCAATATCAGCTCGAATTGAGACATCAACAGTCTCTGATCACTCTAAGGAGGAGTCAGGATTTGAAGATGTTAGTACACAGAATACTGGTGAAGGAGATGATGATCATGTTTCAGTTCCAGAACAGAAAGATGAAGACGTTGATACTTCTAATCAGGTTTTATTACTTGAATATCATACAACTCAAGCAACTTCTTCTACAAGACTTGAAGATAAAGTTCTTTCTGATTCTGATACTGAAGATACTAGAAGCACTTCCAACATTGAAGTTCATTCTGATGTTTTGAAAGATATTCAGAATTCTCAAATTGCTATTCAAACAAGACTTCAATCACTTGAAGATAACCAAGTCACAATTATGGAAAATCAATGAATCTCATTTGTTCTGTTTCTGAATCTCTTGGAATTAATGTTGCTGATGTCAAAAAGGGGGAGATAAAGACAATTCAAAGACAACAACAACACTACCAGACTGAAGGAGATAAAGATAAATCTAAAGCTGGGGGAGATAAAGATCAGACAAATGGTAGTAAAAAGAAGAACCAGGAGTGACAGTGGTGAATCTCAGCTAGGAAGTGGTAAAGGAAGAGCAGCATTAATAGTTAAAATTCTTTCTTCTAAGTACTAGATAAACGTCTACATCTGTGAAGGAGGTACTTAACTTCATAATTCTACATTCATAAATTCTATTCTGGTTGTATTGTTATATGTTTTGACATCCACAACTTAGATTTATGCTTCAGATTGTAAAGCATAAATAGGGGGAGATTGTTAGGAATAATTCATAAGTTGTGATGTTAAGAATAGAATTTACACATTATACTTCTTGTAATCCTGATCTTATAAAGGATTTAGCACTGTATATAGGTTTTATGTGTAAAACAGTTATCTGTATAGTTTAATCAGGAATGAACAGTGTATCGGAGACTACATGTCAGGAACAGAGAGCAAATCCTGATGACGTGTCCAATACTGATGGTTGATCAGATACTGATGCAGTGTGCAGATCCTGATATCAGTCGTGTTACTGATGATGTCATTATGGATGCTACAGAAACTGGCAAGTGCTATAAAACAGGATCGTTGTTTGAAGAACAAGCAAGAAGATATTATGAAGGAAAGAGTTTTCTATTGAAGGGAACTATCGACTAGAAGGCAGAACATTGTCATGTATAGATTATATCTTTCTGTTATTAGTTGATAGGTAGCATTATAAATACTCTCTCAATATCATTGTAAAGAGTGTGAGGCGTAAGACGAAATTGTGAGTTCGTGTGCGTAGCTCTGTATAAGGTTTGTATTCGAGAAGTTCGAAACAAACAGAGAGATATTTGTATTGTCAGCAGCTGCTAAAGGTATTGTACACCTTTGGTAGAGTTTGTATTTGATCTTATTAATACAAACAAGAGTTTGATTCATTCGTTTATTCTTGTTCTTATAATCAAGCAAAAATCAGACACGATTATATAACTTGTATTCAACCCCCCCTTCTACAAGTTATTCGAGTTAACACTAGTATTATCACAAAACATAGGAATATTACTAAGTGTCATACCATAATCTAGTAAATGATTTCTTATCCAAAGGAGCTGTGCACAACAACTGCCTGCTGCTATGTACTCAGCTTCTGTAGTTGAGGTTGAAACAGATTGTTGCTTTTTGCTTGCCCAAGAAATCAATCTATTTCCCAAGAATTGACATGTACCTGTAGTGCTTTTCCTGTCTATCTTACACCCTGCATAATCAGAGTCTGAATAGCCAATTAGAAAGAAATCAGATTCTCTAGGATACCACAAACCAAGATTTGGAGTTCCTTTGAGATATCTAAAAATTCTCTTCACAGCAATTAAATGAGATTCCTTAGGATCACTTTGGAACCTAGCACATAAACAGGTAGAAAACATTATATCTGGCCTACTTGCAGTTAGATATAACAATGAGCCTATTATGCCTCTATAACTAGTATTATCCACACTCTTTCCTTTAGGATCAGAGTCTAGTTTAGTGGCTGTTGCCATGGGTGTTTTTGCAACTGCACAGTCTTGAAAGTCAAACCTTCTTAAAAGATCTTTGATATACTTTGACTGATTAATGAAAATACCAGTCTCAGTCTGTTTGACCTGCAAGCCTAAGAAATAATTTAATTCACCCATCATGCTCATCTGATACTTAGACTGCATAAGCTTGCTAAAAGTAATTCACCTTTTATCTTTCTAAAGAATAGAGTTTTGTCAATTGTACCTCTTGTGAAGCCATTTTCAAGAAGAAATTTAGACAAAGTCTCATACCATGCTCTTGGTGCCTGCTTTAGTCCATAGAGTGCCTTGTCAAGTTTGTAGACATGATTTGGAAACTTTGGATCAACAAATCCAGGTGGCTGTTCTACATAAACTTCTTCATCAAGTTTGCCATTTAGAAAAGCACTCTTTACATCCATCTGGTATACCTTGAATTTTGAATGAGCTGCAAATGCAAAAAACATTCTGATTGCTTCCAATCTTGCTACAGGTGCAAAGGTCTCATCATAATCAATCCCTTCTTCCTGAGAATAACCCTTGGCCACCAGTCTTGCTTTGTTTCTTACAATCATACCAGATTCATCTAGCTTGTTTCTGAAAACCCATCTTGCACCAACAATAGATCTATCTTTAGGTCTTGGTACCAGTTTCCAAACTTTGTTTTTCTCAAACTCATTTAACTCCTCCTGCATTGCAATTACCCAATCAGGATCCTGTAAGGCTTCTTCAACCTTCTTAGGTTCATTCTTTGAGAGAAAGCAACTGTACAAGCATTCATTTTGAATTGATCTTCTAGTTCGAACACCACTATTTGGATCACCAATTATCAAGTCTTCAGTATGATCCTTTGTCCATTTTCTAACAGGTGGTAGATTAACTCTGCTAGTCTCTCCCCCTAAGTTAGTGGTATCCCTTGTAGAAGAATTCTCTCTACCTTCAAAAACTCTCCTTTGATCAATAGAATCAGTAGATTCCATATTGCTGCTAGTTACTGATCTTTCCTCAGTAGACTCTGAAAGGTCAGTTCCTGATGGAGTAGACTCTGAAACGTCAATTCCTGATGGAATAGATTCTGAAAGACTAGTCTGCTCCTGATGATCACTGTGTTCTCTTTGATTTATTTGCTCCCCCTCAACAGTAGCATTCTTTTGAGAAGCAATAGAAATTCCTTCTGGAGAACCTTCATCATCACTTGAGAGTATCTCAGAATTCTTCAGATTTTCAAATTCCAGTTTGTCATGGCTTTCATCAGTTTGCAAAATTCCAAATTTCTTATCATCAAATGCAACATGAATTGATTCCATAACAACGTGAGTTCTGAGATTATAAACTTTGAAGGCCTTAGATGCTGAATATCCTAGAAAAATTGCTTCATCCGATTTGGCTTCAAATTTTCCAAGTTGTTCTGGATGAACTTTTAGGACATAGCATTTGCATCCAAAGATGTGAAAATATTTCACACTTGGTTTCTTTCCTTTGATCATCTCATAGGGAGTTTTTCCATGACTATTTACCAAGGTACAGTTCTGAGTGAAACATGCAGTGTTAATAGCTTCTGCCCAAAAGTAGGTTGGAAGTTTTGCATCTGCAAGCATGGTTCTTGCTGCCTCTATGAGAGTCCTGTTCTTTCTTTCCACTACACCATTTTGTTGAGGTGTACCAGGTGCAGAAAACTGTTGAGTGATTCCATTGTCTGCACAAAACCCCTCCATTGTAGAATTCTTGAATTCTGTACCATTGTCACTCCTAAGTACTTTGACTTTGTACTCAGAGTTATTATGAATATTCTTGATGAGTTCAATGATTTGCTGAGGAGCTTCATCCTTCTTGTGTAGAAAGAACACCCATGTGAACCTTGTGAAATCATCCACCATAACTAGAGCATATCTTTTCTTGCTGATAGACATAATGTTTACTGGACCAAACAGATCAAGATGTAGCATGTGAAATGGTTCAGTAATTGAATTTTCAGTCTTGCTCTTGAAAGTGGTTCTTCTTTGCTTTCCAAGCTGACATGCATCACAAAGTCCATCTTGCACAAAATTCGCCTGAGGTAGGCCTCTCACCAAATTGTGTTTAACAAGTTGATTAAGCTTCTTGAAATTAAGATGTGAGAGCTTCTTGTGCCAATTCCAGCTTTATCACTTGTTGCTTTGCTGTAGAGACATCTAACAATTCCTTTAGATGTATCACTTAAGCTGGCTTCATATATGTTACCATGTCTTTGACCAGTTAGAACAATGTCTCCATTCTGCATATTCAAGACTTTGCATCCTTCTCTGTCAAAGATTGATTTGTAACCTTTATCACCCAGTTGACTTATGCTTAAAAGAGTATGTTTCAAGCCTTCAACCAGTGCTACATTTTCTATGATGACATTCCCCAAAACAATTGAGCCATATCCCAGAGTTTCTCCTTTGTTGCCATCTCCAAAAGATATTACTGGGCCAGCTTTCCTCTCAAACTTTGTAAGCAGGGACTTCTTTCCAGTCATATGTCCAGAGCATCCACTGTCCAAGATAATTGAATGCTTCTTTCCTGTGCCCTGCAAACAAAAAGTAACTAGTTAGAATTTTTTAGGACCCAACTTTGATTGGATCCTTTCTTACTAGATTTAGAGACAACAGACTTTGAAGATTTTGCTTTTATTTTACCTGTTGCAGAGTCAACTTTAGACTCTGATCTCACAAACTGTTTGTGACTAGGAGTTTCAGATTTCAAAGAATAATAGTCATAATACAGTTCATGATATTCTCTACACATGTAAATGGAATGAAGTAAACTACCACAATGATAACAAGCTTTTTGTGGTTGGTATTGAATTTTCTGAGTCTTGGGGAATCTGGACTCAGTTTTCCAAGAAGGTTTTTGATTGCAGTCTAGGGCCAAATGATTATGATTTCCACACCTATAGCATTTTTTCCTAGGTGCATCAGGTACATTCTTGTAATTATTCTCTTTGTTAATACCTTCTTTTCCATTCCTATTTCTTTTGATCTTGCTAGACTCTGAAAGACCATCTAATCTCTGTTTCAACTGAGACTTAGACAGAAATCCTATGTTTACATTCTTAGGTTTCTCTAACACTTTCTCATCTGAATAACTATTGTTAATCCTTTTGTGTACAACAGGGGTACCTTTTGAATCAACAAATTTAACATGATTAGGTTCAGAAACAATTTTCTTACCTTCAGATTTAGATGTGTTAGCTTCTACCTTACTATCATCATTGACAGTAGCTACTTTTTCTTCTTGTCTAGCCTTATCAAAACCTAAACCATTAACCTTACCACGAATTCCACTCTCAAAGATTTCTATTGTTTTCTTACTGGAATTGTTAATGGTTTTAATTACATCTCTCTCTTCTTCTAGTTCTTTTCTGACATAGTCATAAGCCTCAAGAATAACACTATAATCATGCTTAGCTTTATCAGAACTTAACTTGTATTCTTCCATTTGAATTAATTCAGATTCAAGAAAATTATTTCTATCAACTAATTTATCATTCTTAACCTTAAGTTCATCTCTTTCACAAGTAAGAATTCTAAAATTAGTCATAAGATTTTTGAACTCAGCATGGATAGATCTAATTTCATCAGAATTTAAGCTATCAAATGAATCAAGAGAGTGAAGTGATACCTTAACAGAGGATGGAGAAGTTTTCTTTGGAGATCCAGGTTTGTCTGAACTATTGGCCATCAATGCAATGTTGTCATAATCCAATTCATCTTCAGAGTCACTGGAATCAGCCCAATCCTTCTGTGTGACCATAAGTGCATTACCCTTTCCTGAATTTCTAGGCTTCTTACACTCACTAGCAAAGTGTCCAAGCTCGCTGCAGTTAAAGCACTTGATCTTGGCCTTATCAAGCTTGACAATTGTACTTTTGCTTTTGTCACTCTTCTTCTCCTCCTTCTTTTGAAAAGGTCCTTTGCTAAATCTTCTCCTGTTGAATTTTCCTTTCTTGAAAGCTTTAGCAAACATAGCAAAGAGTTCTTGCATCTCAGATTCAGAATCATTGTTGTCAGAGTCCATATCAGTAGTCTCTGACTCAGAACTTTCTTTGCTTTTCTTCTTCCTTGAATTCTTTACAGCAATCTCTTCATGCTGTTCTTCAGGAAGCTTCTTAACTTCAGATTGAGCAGTAAGTGCAATAGACTTCATCTTTCCTTCACTCCTGCTCTTCTTCTGCTGCTTGTCAAGTTCATAAGCTCTCAATTTTCCATATACTGCCTCTAATGAAATCTCATCCAGATCATTAGCTTCCTCAATCGCAGATATCTTCTCATTGTAGAAATCAGGCAAAGCTTTCATGAACTTTGTATTCATATCCTCCAAGTCATAATATTTACCATGCATGGCCATCTCATTGATGAGTTTTGTAAACCTATCAAAGGTATCAGTAAGTGACTCACCAAACTTGGATTCAAAGTACTCATACTGTTGTATAAGTAATGTCCTCATATTCTTCCTGATAGGCTTAGTTCCTTCACAGTGAACCTTAAGATTGTCCCATATATCCTTAGCAGTTTTACAAGAAAGAACATAGTTAGTGAGAACAGAATCAAGACTGTTGAATAATATGTTTCTCACTTTAGCATCTTTGAGAACATTCTCCTTGTCCTTATCTGACCATTCAGATTTTGGCTTCTCTGCTGTATGTTCTGGAACAACCACACCATCAACAGTTGCTTGTCCAACGACCTTTGTTGGAACGAAAGGTCCATCTCTGATTCTGTCAAGATAATCAGGATCTGTTGCTTCCAGATGATGCAACATCTTTACTTCCCATAGAGTATATTCGTTTCTCTTGAGCATAGGAATTTTAGTATTCCCATCCTTGTAACCAGACATGATTGCAGATCTTTATGATTATTCGAAATCAACCTGCTCTGATACCAATTGTTAACTCGAATAACTTGTAGAAGGGGGGGTTGAATACAAGTTATATAATCGTGTCTGATTTTTGCTTGATTATATGAACAAGAATAAACGAATGAATCAAACTCCTGTTTATATTAATAAAATCAAATACAAACTCTACCAAAGGTGTACAATACCTTTAGCAGCTGCTGACAATACAAATCTCTCTCTCTGTTTGTTTTGAACTCTTGAATACAAACCTTATACAGAGCTACGCACACGAACTCACAACTTCGTCGCTCTTTTACAATGATATTGAGAGAGTATTTATAATGCTACCTATCAACTAATAACAGAAAGATATAATCTATACATGACAATGTTCTGCCTTCTAGTCGATAGTTTCCTTCAATAGAAAACTCTTTCCTTCATAATATCTTCTTGCTTGTTCTTCAAACAACGATCCTGTTTTATAGCACTTGCCAGTTTCTGTAGCATCCATAATGACATCATCAGTAACACGACTGATATCAGGATCTGTACACTGCATCAGTATCTGATCAACCATCAGTATTGGACCATCATCAGGATTTGCTCTCTGTTCCTGACATGTAGTCTCCGATACACTGTTCATTCCTGACTAAACTATACAGATAACTGTCTTTACACATAAATCCTATATACAGTGCTAAATCCTTTATAAGATCAGGATTACAAGAAGTATAATGTGTAAATTCTATTCTTAACATCACAACTTATGAATTATTCCTAACAATACCTATCCATTTCTTGCTTTGAATAAGGTTTCTCCATTTCATTCCAGTTATACTCAGGGATATGATTATCTTCTTCATTTTCCAGACCTAGAGCTTCAAAAACATCTTCATCATTTTGAAGTGCCCAGTCACCATGCTTTTCAGTGAATTCAACATTTCAGATTGCATAGTACTTTCGAACAGGATCCATGATCTTTTCAGAGATATCACCATAGCTTTCCAAAAGTTCAACCATTCTTTCCAAATTGAAATAATCAATTCTTCTTCTTACAAATGCTTGAGTTTGAACTAGACTATTGGATATTACTTTTGATTTTGATATCTGAGTGAAATCAGGTTCTACCATAATCAATCTTTCTTTGTTTTCCCATTGAATATATCTT
The DNA here is from genome assembly GCA_037693485.1 of Kitagawia praeruptora. Taxonomy (NCBI): domain Eukaryota; kingdom Viridiplantae; phylum Streptophyta; class Magnoliopsida; order Apiales; family Apiaceae; genus Kitagawia; species Kitagawia praeruptora. The sequence goes on from CM075353.1 coordinate 726,248, forward strand.
GTGACCTTTTCTTTTGACTCATCCAATTCTATAGATACAGAAGTGATTGATTCTTTGGCTTTCTCTTGAAGTTGTTCCAGGCTGTTCATTCTTCTGCTCATGATTGGTTTCTTAAGCCCTAGACCTGTAGCTTTTCTTTGACCAGAATAGACAGTCTTTCCCCTTTTTGGTCTGTTTAACTTTCTTTTGATTCTTACTGTCTTGGATGTTTTGACAGTAGAATCAGTGACAGCATCTTTGATAGGGCTTCTGATTGTGTCTTCTTTGACAGCATCTTTCATGACAGTATCTTCCAAGTCAGCATCTTTGACAGTAACTTCATTTTTCTTGACAGCATCTTTGTTGACAGTATCTTTTTCAGAATACATACTGTCAATTTCCATTTCTGCTTGGTTAATTTCTAATGCTTCAAGTATCTCCTCTTCTTTCTCCTTTTCTTCATTTTTCTTGCTTGTTCCAGGAGATTCTGAAGTTTCATTTGGCTCAGCTTCTTTAGCTTGGGATTGCTCTTTTGAAGAGTTTCCCTTTTCTGACTCTTTAGCTCCTCCAGCTTTACCTCCATCTTCATTATCATCACCATCTTTATCCAAGGTGTCATCAAAGGAGCATTTTCCACCTTGAGCATTTCTGCTTTCGTTTGCTTTGGCAATGAGCTTCTTAATTTTGACACTGTATTCCATATCTCTCTTTGCCATTATCTTGTGGATATCTTTAACTGCTTGAATCCTTTCCTTGGTGATGGGTGCTTTCAGCAACAACTTAAGTACATCCAGGATGACTTTACTTTGTAGAGATGTTTTGCCTTCAAGAGTTAAGAACCCAAGTCCTTTAGTTCCTTTGGCTGTTGTCTGTTTAAAGCTTACACCATATGGCTGAAGACATACTTCTGGAAGTTTGTTGTTAACCATTCTACTCAGTTGCATATAGAGACTTTCATAAAAAATGGTAGACTTCTTCTTAACAAGAATCCCAAGGATGTATTGCACTCTGGCAGAGAAAGTTTCTAGCAGTTGCATTGTTATGAATATTGAATGTCCATTCTTCAGGTACACTTCAACTGCCCACCTCTTCTCTGAGCTAATCTTCACAGAAAGATTAACAATCTTTTCTTTCAAAATTTCTGCCAACTTAGCAGGTTTTCCTCTAGATTCTGTGATTGCTTCATCCACCAGAGTGTTGAATTCCTCATCCTTATTATTCAAGGTGCTCTCCATATGACTTAAAGTTATATAATCAGCTTCTTCTTGAGAATATGTGCTTCCATCAGTCCAGGTAACCAACTCTAAAGAAGTGATATATTCAGGCAGCTTGCCCTTGCCTTTACCCATCCTGTTAGACTCCTCCTTTTCTCTCCAAAGCCTCTCCAAAGTAGATTCTTTCTTTTCAAGAACTGGTTCACTAATTTTGATGGAAGATGCTTTATTTCTTTGTATCATTTTCAATACTTCCTCAGATACTAGCATTTTCTCCCCATCTACTTCAGTTTCAATCAGTTCATCAGTTCTAGAGGCTTTAATAGTATCTTTTTGCTCCCCCTTACTCCTTTGCTCCCCCTATCTTTCAGCTTCCCCTTGTAACTCCATTTTCCTTTCTAGTTGCTCAGCCTTTTTTTGATCTATTACTTTCTCCCCCTTAGTTAAGTTGGTAGCTTGAATAAAGGAAGAAAGTGACAGCAGGGTGGCTTGAATTTTAGCAAAACCAGTCTTCACAGTAGATGACAGAGTGTCCAGCTTGCTCTCCATTTTAGCACATCTATCTTCAATAGCTTGGAGCCTGTCATTTGTGGATGCAGAAGGACCACCAGACCTAAGCCTCTTTGGAGGTTGAGGATAAGTCTGGGACATGGAGGCTGTTGGGGTTCTCACACTCTCATTATTTTTATAGATGATCTCATCATCTTTCACAGAAATTCCCTCAAGGCCTAATGCCTTTTGTTGACTGGCTCCCTCAAGTTCACTCTGGACATGCTCAAGTCCCTCTCCTTTTGCCAGCACATTTGGCTGCCTCTCATTTTTATCCTCACTTCTCTGTTCTTTTATCTCTCTTTTATTTTTCACTCCCTCACTCATCCTAGATGCATCAGTATGAGCAGTACTAACATGCAAAAGAGAAGATTTTACCTTGAAAGCCTTGGAAAGAGGCAAGTCATCATCAGAGATATCTTCAACTAATCCTTCTTGTAGTTGTGGTTGAACAGTGATGACATCATCTTTAGGAAGACCTTTGACAGTATCTTTTGTCCATGTGGTACTATCACTTGATTGATTGATAGCACCTTCTGGTTTGTCATTGACAGCATCTTTGGCTATGATAGCAACTTCCCTAGGGTAAGATGCTTTGAGGGAATCGATCAAGATGCTGGCTGTTTCAATTTCTGGCAAATTTGCATCTTGATCTAATCCAGTGTTTGATGGAGTGGTATCCATTTCACTTTGAGAAATGGGTTCTTGTGGACCACTAGATGGGGGCTCATCCATGATTTGAGATGGATGATCAAAACCTGAGGGGTTGGTACTGTCCCCCTCTCTAGGTTGTTCAAAAGAAACCACAGATATAGGAATGAAAGAAAAAGTTTGAAGTTTAGATTAATTAATTGGCTATTCCACAGAAGAAGATTGTGGAACATCAACAATATGAGTGAATTCCTCACTGTGCTCTATCTCTATGTGTGTATCTTCAAATACAGGTTCCTCAAGAGTGAGTTCTTGAGTTTGTGCAGACTCTTTACAAGGTGCCTTGGAAGACATGCCAATTTCAATAGATGCCTCTTGTTGAGAAGATGCACCTAGAGATGAGTTTATTTCCCTATCATCCTCTACAGTCTTTTGGGAAACTGTAGAGTGGCTGACAGTAACCTTGGCCCTTCTAGCTCTCTTCTTCTTAGGCTCAGAAGGGGCTACTGTGGGTTCTATTTCACTACCATCCTTATTTGCTGCACTAGGTGCAGTAACTCCCTCTTGACTCACCACATTGTCACCAGTTTCACTCTCTAGGGATCTTTTCTTGGATTCCTGTTTGGCAATTTTAAGGGATTTTGGTAGTCTAGAGTCCCTAGGTGGAGTGTATGGTGTAGAATGTGGGTTAACTGAATTTGGGTCTAATTTAGCTTCATTCTCAATTGTGAAAACAGTGTAACCTGTTGGAAATGGAAAACCAAGGTTGGGCACTTGATTAACCATGTGTTGTGTGAAACATAGTGGAATATGTGCATTCAAATTTTGTGTGTTAAGAGATGTGTGTGTGTTTTTCTTTAAAACAAGACATTCTTCAAAATTAGAAGCATCTCCAACATTTCCACAAATATTATTAATACACATAGTTAAAAAGCGAGGATATATGGATACCTTTTTGCCTATGGCGCTTTTCAACTGTACCATAATCAACTTTCCAACGTTCACCTTGTATCCATGGACTACAGAATGAGTGAGTTTCTTGATATATGATGGTATTCCATTCCAGCCTGTAGACTTGGTAAAGAACACCTTCACCATAACATCAAAGATCATGCTCCACTCCTTTCTCAGATATTTCCTGTCCATTTCTCCCATTTGATACCATTTATCAGAGGTTTCTTCAAGTTTAGAGCCTGAATACCCAATCTTCAGAAAGAACCTCTTTAGAGTATCATCAATTGCTAGTTCCTTAAAGCTTTCTTCACTGGCCAACACAATACCCAAAGCCTCATTGATATTCTTTACTGAAAGAGAATGGTTTGCATCATCTATATTGAACTTAATTGTTTCATTCTCTCCAGTTCCTTGAGCACTTGCAGATTTCCAGAATTTTTTAATTCTAATAATATCAATTTTGGGGGATGAGGTTATTGCATGACCTAGGTAGGATTTATTTAAGAAGGAAATAAGTCCTTTGAAGTTTTCACCAGCATCACTAGGAGAATAGATACCAGCAAAGTTGGTTTGAGCAACACTTTGTTTAGGTGCCATTGTTGAATGCTTTTGAAAAATGAGAGAGAAAATGCGGTTTTTGGATGCAGAAGGTTGAAAGGTTTTTGCAAATGAAAGTGATAGTAGATTTAAACGGTAGATTCAGTTTATAATATGAATCGATTTAACCTGTCTTAATTGAACGTGTGATAATGATTTTACCCATTAACTTCACTTGCTAAATTACGTGGCAGTTGCTATTAGATCGTGGATTGGTGCATTAAAAATAAATATATATATATATATATACACATTAATGTATATATATCTCTCTACTATCTTTGACAGCAACTTCCCGAGACAGCAACTTTCATTGACAGTAACCTGTGCGCTTTTCTTTCTCTACCATTTTTGACAGTAGTTTCTCGTGACAGCAACTTTCATTGACAGCAACCTGTGCGCTAACAACATTTCTGTCAATCAGTTTAATGAGTGACAGTAAGTTTATCTGACAGTAAACTAGGTGCAAAATCATGCTGTCACTGTTCATACATAACTTAAGTTAAGGACACTTGATTTCTTAAAACCGTATTAAGACAGACATGTAAAACTATTTTAGCATAGTCATAGTAAGCATGATATCTAAAAATCCTTTTAGCATAGTCATAGTAAACATGATATCTAAAAATCCTTTTAGCATAGTCATAGCAAACATGATATCTAAAAATCCTTTTAGCATAGTCATAGCAAACATGATATCTAAAAATCCTTTTAGCATAGTCATAGCAAACATGCTGTCTGAACAAGTAGCACCTAGTACCTTAACTTCTCATGACAGTACCTTCTAGTGACAGTACTTTTTATTACAGTACCTTGAAAGTTTCTGTCATGAGCTGCGATTTAGAATTGATAAACCAGTTAGATAATCATACCTGATTTAGCATTCCTAATTCACTCACCAACCTGGTAAATGTTGCTTCATCCAGTGGCTTGGTGAATATGTCTGCAAGTTGCTTGTCTGTTGGAACATAAACCAGTTTTACATTTCCCTTTTCAACATGCTCCCTGATAAAATGATGCCTTATATCAATGTGCTTTGTTCTGGAGTGTTGAACTGGACTGTCTGATATGGCTATGGCACTAGTGTTGTCACAGTAGATAGGAATATTTGACAGTTCTAGTCCATAATCCATTAACTGATTCTTCATCCAAAGTATTTGAGCACAGCAACTTCCAGCTGCAATATATTCAGCTTTTGCAGTTGATGTAGAAACTGAGTGTTGCTTCTTACTGAACCATGACACCAATCTCCCCCCAAGAAATTGACAGCTTCCTGTAGTACTTTTTCTGTCAATCTTGCAGCCAGCATAGTCTGAATCAGAATATCCAATTAGATCAAATCCAGTTTCCCTAGGGTACCAAAGACCTAGATTTGGGGTGCCTTTGAGATACCTAAAGATTCTTTTAATTGCAACTAAGTGTGATTCTTTTGGATCAGCCTGAAACCTTGCACAAAGACATGTAGCAAACATTATGTCTGGCCTGCTTGCTGTCAAGTAAAGCAATGATCCAACCATGCCTCTGTAGGTACTAGAATCCACTTTCTTGCCTTTAGGATCTAACTCTAATTTGGTGGCTGTTGAGATAGGTGTCTTGGCAGGTGATGAATCTTCTAAGTTAAACTTCTTGAGAAGTTCTTTGACATACTTAGATTGACAGATGAAGATTCCATCCTTCTTCTGATAGATTTGAAGACCAAGAAAGAATGCTAATTCTCCCATCATGCTCATTTCATACTTGTTTCTCATTAGAGATGAGAACTTTTCACACAACTTTTCGTTTATTGAACCAAAAATTATGTCATCAACATATATCTGCACAAGGATGATGTCTTTACCATGGTATTTATAGAATAAAGTTTTATCCACCATACCTCTTACAAATTGATTTTCCAGGAGAAAAGTGGATAGTGTGTCATACCAGGCTCTTGGTGCTTGCTTTAAGCCATATAGAGCCTTGAACAGCTTGTAGACAAAATTATGCAGTTTGTCATTCTCAAATCCAGGAGGCTGTTCAACATACACTTCTTCTTCTAATTCTCCATTTAGAAAGGCACTTTTGACATCCATTTGAAATACCTTGAATTTGCAGTGTGCAACAAAAGCTAAGAAAATTCTTATGGCTTCAAGTCTGGCAACAGGTGCAAATGTTTCATCATAATCTATCCCTTCCTGTTAACAGTAACCTTTGGCCACTAGCCTAGCTTTATTTCTTGTCACATTTCCACTTTCATCTATCTTGTTTCTGAAGACCCATTTTGTCTCAATGACTGATTTTCCTTTTGGCCTTGGAACCAGCTTCCAAATATTGTTTCTTTCAAATTGATTGAGCTCTTCCTGCATGGCCATCACCCAATCAGAATCCAACAATGCTTCTTCAACTATTTTTGGTTCCATTTGAGATAAGAAACATGAAAACATGCTGTCAGCAGAGATATTCCTCCTTATCCTTACACCAGTAGTGGGATCTCCAATAATTAGATTACTGGTATGATCTCTGTTCCACTTTGTTGATTGAGGCAAGCTACTTGTTTGATGAGATTGTCTTTCATTAATATGAGGATTTGATTCTCCACCATTTTCATTGTTCTGCTCATTTAGCTCAAATTCTCCAGTCTCACAGTCTTGTTGATTGATGCCTGAAATTGTCTGTGATTGGGCTGAGGTTTGATTTAGATTATGAGTATTGACAGATTCTTTCTCATATCCCATTGATTGAGCGAGACTAGGTTCTTCATCAACATATTCTTCTATTTCCAAGTATCCTTGATTCTCAAATCTGAAGGTTTGCATTTGACCATCCTCATGTAACCCTGGAAACTTGGTTTCATCAAACGTGACATTGACACTTTCTTCAATTGTCTTGTGCTCCATGATATAGACTCTGTAGGCAGTCCTTTCTATCCCATATCCCATGAAAATGCCTTCATATGCTTTAGTATCAAACTTGCCTTTTCTTTCATGGTTGTCTTTCATCAAAAAGCACTTGCTTCCAAAAATATGAAAGTACTTGACAGTAGGTTTCTTTCCTGTCAAAAGATAGTAAGGAGTATTGCCATGAGCCTTGTTGATTAGTGTCCTGTTCTGTGTGTAACAAGCAGTGTTGATGGCTTCTGCCCAGAAATATGTTGGTAATTTAGCATTGCTCAACATAGTCCTTGTAGCTTCAATAAGTGTCCTATTTTTCCTTTCTACAACTCCATTTTGCTGTGGAGTTCTTGCAGCAGAGAATTGTTGAACAATCCCTTGATCTTTGCAGAAGTTTCCAAGTGTAGCATTTCTGAACTCAGTTCCATTGTCACTTCTTAGAAATTGAACTTTTGCTTCAGGGGTCCTGTCAAGTACCCTTATGTGATCAATGATTTCTTGAGCAGCTTCATCTTTTGATTCTAAAAATTTCACCCAAGTGTACCTAGAATAGTCATCTATCATGACCAGTGCATATCTTTTTCTGGATAGTGATTGAACATTCACTGGTCCAAAAAGATCCATGTGAATCAACTTGAGTGCTTCAGTGTTAGTGTTGACTTGCTTTGATTTTGCATTGCTTTCCTTAGTTTTCCCATTTGACAATCTTCACACAGTCCTTCTTGATAGAATTCCTGTTGAGGTAGTCCTCTCACCAATTCCTTCTTCATTAGCATGTTCATTGTTTTGAAGTTGAGATGGGAAAGTTTCTTGTGCCAAAGCATGCTATCTCCAACACTTGCTTTGCTGTAGAAGCAAAATATTCTTTCCTCATTTGTTGAGTTTATGTAACACCCCCAGATCCGGGGTCAGGAATCTGGTCGTTACGGTCTCAATATCCATCCACAAAACCAACATAATTTAAATTACAACCTTGTGACCCAAAACAACAACATAAAACACACCCGTTATAGTCCCAGAGATGAAATCAGAGTAACCATCAATATCATTAATGTAACACCCCCAAATCCGGGGTCAGGGATTTGGTCGTCACGCGGAAATTCTCATTAACAATTCACCTGTTTAACAACATTAATCCATCTGTAATCATTGGATAACTGAAATACAATCATTGAGACCCCAACTACCAAGCATCTTATAGGTTATAGGGCTAGAAACAAGAACTAAAGTCTTTACATTACTCACTTCATTACATCCATTGAATCAAATTACACCGTGTCTTACAAATCTTATTCCGCTAGTATAGCTTCGTTGAGAAGTATACCAGCAACTAGTTCTACTCTATACAATGTAATATATATATTACACATTAATAAAACCATATTTAACTTACTCCAGCTATAGATGTTCTGGATCACGTCGTCTTCATAAGGGTACCTTGTCTGCCTGCTTCTTCCGAGCTATGCAGATAATTCTCATCCGTTTACCTCTTTCTGAAAGGCTAATATATAAAACAACAAACAAGTATGAGCGAAAGAATTGCTCAGCAAGTGGTTACTAGTGTTCACAAAAAACTCCCATCATATACATGGGGTTTTCATAATACCACGGATACTTAATATCATTAATAAAATATATGTATCCAAGAAACCTCAATAGGGAAAGTATAATGATTAAAATAATCATTAAATGAACATGATAAGTTCATAATCACAATAATGACCTTTCCGTCAAAATATCTGCCATGAAAAGAAGATAAGCAGAAAATCAATATATAAATATCATCTTTCATGATATATCTGTAATCTTTATCGCAATATGAATAGTTCTGGAATTTTATAAAAGGATGAGGTTTCAAAACACACCAATAACCTTTTTGTAAAATCATGTCTGCTATATCAACCATAAGCAAAATATCAGCATATAACTTAAAAGATGAATTTATAAGGAAGGTTATTGTAACATCAGTTTTCACACTTTTTAAAACCCTGCCAACATGACCGGCAAACCTTTCAGTACATGTTGCAGAAATATCCACAATTGGATGATGAACTAATACGGGAGTATCTCGCGCCAGATGTCACAACCTTACGATGATCAGTCATAAGTTGTGCATCTCCAAATTTTGTTTCTCTACATGTAGATGGAAGAACTGACGGATTTACTTGTCTACCGCCCTCTTGATCTCCCGCCAACGGTTGGGCATAGTCGGGACCGGCGCAACTCGGACCCCTTTTAATAATGATGGACCGTCCCACGGCCTCTTACACGATTATCAGTGATGGACTGATTCACAGCCTCATACACACATACTCCTAGTTCGAGTAAAATCCATGACTCTGAAACGTAAAGTTCGTCCTCCTTTTCCCCGAGTAATAACTCGTTGATACAACTCCACAAAGTAGTTGTATCTAATTGGAAAGGAAAATTTACCAATATTTCCCGAGCAGTAGCTCGTTAATGGATTAACACTTGTTACAGCAATCCTACTCCTCGAGTGTTGAGGAAGTAGCCAGAGTCCCCTGACTCATAATAACTGGGCTCAAAATAAGTTCTCGACATTTTTCGTGACTCAGAAGTCAGGTAAAATAGAATTTCTCAAATAGAGTTTCCCAGTTTTGAAGGAAAACGACGCCATTGCAGGCTAGGAGTTGATTTAAGATCATCAGGGAAACCTTATAAGACTTTTGGAAAATCGTTGTTAAGCAACATAGATTAGGTGCTCAACGTTATTTAGGGAAAACCCAGAAGATCGAAAGTATTCGAGATACTTTTAATAAAACTCAGAAATATACTCTATAATTATTGAAGTCAAATATGCTTTTAAATACATAAACTATTCCATCTATATTAAAAGTATTTAATAAATATTCAGATAATATTTATTAAATCAAGAATGTTTAAAGAATATATTTAAATAAAATAATTACGCTTAAACCCAGAAGTGAATATTCAAAATAATATTCATTAAATAAATAATCATTAAATGATTATTCAAAAAGCCTTTAAATGAATATTCAAAATAATATTCATTTAATAAATAAATAATGAAATAATTTATAATTAACAACCTTTAAATGAATATTCGAAATAATATTCATCAATTAAATAGCCCTTAATAATAATGATAAAGTATTTAAATGAATATCCAAAATAATATTCATTAACTTTAAATGAATATTCGAAATAATGTTCGTCAAATAAACAACCCTTATTAATAATAAGGAAAACTTTAAATGAATATTTAGGATAATATTCGTTAAGTAAATAGACATTTAAAGATAACTAGAAACCTTTAAATGAAAATCCGAATTAAGATTCATTTAAATAAATAACTCGCGTATGATTATGAAATCATACTTTAAATAAACATTTGAAACGATGTTTTCCATGTAATTATAATCCTCGAATATTATTTACTAAATAAATAATACTTAGAAAATAACTGTAATGCGTACACAATATACCGCCTCGCGGTTCGTAACAAATTAGTCGAAACATATGCCCTATACTAAGGGCTATCATAAACCCAGCTTATAGCTACTAGATCACCTCTAGTCTATAAGTCGTCTAATTAAAAATTTCACTTCAAGTATGACAATATATTAAGTCAAAACAACTATGCATATACCTTGCATCGTATATCGTGAAATATTCAATAATACTCTTAATGAAATAGTATTTGATTAATATTCCTCAAGTGAGATAATACTCAAATAACAATCCTTGAATCTGACTCAAGTAATAAATGCTTTTTGAAATTATAGTAATAATACTAAATAACATTCCTCAGAGTACATAGTACTTTGCCGCTGGAATCCCTCCGGGTTTCCACGACTATTTACATATATCCAAATACCGACTCCCGGTCTAGAGTCGAACACAAGAAGTATGCTCTTATACTTAGAGCTACAAGATCCACCGGTTCATAACTATTCATCTTAAATCTTATATGTGAATCAGAAGGCCAACTATATATATATATATATATATATATATGGCAATATAAGCAATAACTGCAAAACTGTGTAACTCTATACATGGAAAAACAGGAATATAGAACCAATACTACAAAGTATGGTTTAGAACACTTGCCTGGTATTCGAGAAGTAGTAGGGCACGTGACAATGTCGAACAATCTAGACAAGGTCAAAGAAAACATTAAGTTAATCCCTTGGATACTCTATTTATACATCAACGCTTAAACACATAAGCGAGACACAACTATAGTACTACTAGCTTGCTTTAGGCTCGTACTAGGTCCATGTTAATCAACAAATACTTAGGTCGAAGATTCGTTTTAGCAATTGGATCTCGTTCGCTCGTTTTACTAAGTGGTTCTCAAAGTTATAGCCAAGTGCTCTAAGGGGTTCCTTCGCACTTAACCTTGATTCGAACATTTTTATAAAATCGGAAAACGATCCATTTGACATGTGGTTTTCTCTCATACCTTCCATATGATCTCTAGTATTTATTTACCAAGATTCGCCACTGATTAACATGCTTTACGAGGGTTCAATTCAAGTTACTAACTTTTACTTACGGTTTCGAACCAATTTTAGTAATTTGACCATAACTCCTAAACCGTAAGTCGGAATGTTTCAATTCTCATGCCAAAACGATCTATGGCTCGAGATATACAAGGAAAAGTCATAACATTACCAAGGTCAGGAATTTATATTAACTGCCATGCTCGGTTTCTAAGTGTTAACAAAAATTCGGCATTACGACGGCTATAATTCGGACGTTCCAAAAATCATAATCATCCCACCAAGCCACACCGGGCATCAATACAATTTATAAACATGATTCTCATCTCAACAAACCCTAGAACCACTGATCTTAACCTCAAAATCTTCATGCTTCTTAAATCACATAACTAACTACATAATCATGCTTATAATCACCACTATAATCATACAAGGCTAAAACCATCGAAAACATATATAAATCTCAAATCAAATGCTAGGGTTTCAAGAGGTATACCTTCCTTGGAGTATTTTCTAGCCTCACTAAGCTTTGTATGATCCTTGAGTGGCCTTAAGCTAGCTAAATCAACCATAAGAATCAAAGAAAACCATATTAGTTCTTGAAGAACACTATTCATCACTCAACTTGTAAAAATCATAAAAAATCGAAAAACAAGAGTTTAGCTCTCAAACTTTTACCACATCCTGGGTTCTTCATAAGCTTTGTTTTGAGCTATAGATCATGAAATTTGAAGCTTGGAAGCTATGGTTTTGAACCCGTTTTTCCTACTGGATAGAAACTGGTCAGATTGGGTTTCCCAACTTTGAGCATGGATTTGACTAGGTTATACTACTTGGATTGCAATGAAATTTTGAACGAACCTTGTCCATGGAGTGGAGAAGCTATGGTTAAAATATGGTGATTTTAGACTCTCTAGATTGGGAGATATGAATTTTTATTTCATAGTGCTTCTTGCTGGGCAGGTTTAAGAAAATGGAGAGAGATTGTGTTTTCTTGATTTGTTTTGTGGTAATAATGCATAAAGTGATCCTTTGATAGATAATATCTCATCTTGGTTGTGTTAGTGGAGTGTGATGCACTAGATGATGCAATTGGGCAAGACATGTGTTGTGTTTTAAATGGTTGCTAGCTAACTTGGAGTTGTATTTAGCTAAGTACTTGTTCATTCCATAACCAAGCTAGTTACTTGAGCCCACTTGGTTTCTAGATATTTTCTAGTGGCTTATGCATGACACTTGCTTCCTCTGGTTGTTTCTTTTGTCCGGTTATTGCTCAATTTCGCTAATCGTTCGAAAGAATATCTCAAGGATTTCTACTTTGGGTTTTACCGGAAACCTTCTTAATAATAACACTAATATATTTAATCCTCCTTTATAATTCTTGGATTTAAATCCCTTAAATCTTTTTAATAAATCCTTCCTTTGACTCTTGATATACCATATCCTTAATCCATGATTCGTTCGCTCAATCGCTTAATCTCGTTTTAATAACTCAGCGGTTTCTAGAACGTGCATTTCACTATCTCAGAGGTTTTCGTTCTAAATCCTCAAATCAAATATAACAAAATCCTAACATATTAAATCCTTAATTCCTCAAAATTAATATCTCATTTCTTGAATATAATAATATATAATTCACTGCCCGGTCAAATATTACACCGAAATACAAATTGGAATTTCTGAATTCCGATCGTCTTTGCATACACTTATTTGCTCTGTAGATCACTAATATGACTTCAGAATATCCATCCTATGTCTCGTACATAGATGACATGAAATTTTTTCTTAATCCTCAAAATCACTATTCACGCATGACAACACTATTCACGTATACACTTATTCTTAATAAGAAAAGTTTTAATTCTACCGAAAAATCTGGGTTCTTACAGTCTCCCCTCCTTAAAAGGATTCCGTCCCGGAATCAGTTTAGGAATCACTGGGGTTACTCCTTCTTTGTTTCACTCTTTCAACTTCTAGGTGGATTCTTCCACATCTTGATCTTCTCACAATTCCTTATTAGTTTGAAAACCTTGTTCCTTAACACTTGCACATTTCTAACCATGATTTCCACAGGAATACCTTTAGCATCACGCATCTCCAATCTCATATTCTCTATCCTGTTTGCGCAGAAATATACCTATATGAACTGGATTGTCATTCTTCAACATGCCATTTAGCTTATCAATAGCAGTACTAACTCTATCCATCTTGGATTTCACTAGCCGTTTGCTGGTAAAATCTTTTGTCTCTTTGGCTTGTCGAATTAACTCGGTTTCCAGTATCTTTATCTTGCCAGCCTCCTTCCAACACAAGGAAGAGCGACAACTCTTCTCACAACGGCCTCGTAAGGTGGTATCCCTATACATTATGGTGCCGTCTAGGTGCATCTAATACCTCGGACTATGGGTCTTGTGTAAAATCTCCTCCTTGAATCCCCGAATCTTCGGAGTCCATCTCTTTTCTCCTTTTGACTAAGACATTGGCCATCACATTGGCCTCCCCTGAATGGTAGAGCATCTTATAGTCGTATCTTGATCTCTATCATGACATAAGGTCTTAATGCTCCGACCTTTAAATATATCTTCTCTGTAAAAAATTTCATAAAATAAGCTCTAAAAATACTCCTTGAAACAATTATAAGAAAATATTGGTTATAATCTATATTTCCTGTTTGTACTTAAACGGGCATATACTTTACCCTCTTTCTTGAAAATTTTCCTTGCTCTTTCCTTCTGCATAATATATACTTGAGGCTTTTAAGGTCCATATAATGTTTCCAAATCTTTTGGAGCGAAAACCATCGCTGCTAATTCCAATTTATGGGTGGGTATCTAGTCTCTCACTCTTTTAACTGTCTGAATGCATACACTCTTACTCTACGGTGCTGTATCAGCACACAATCTAAACCTTTATGAGATGCATCATTATGTATCACAAAGTCTTCCTTACTATCTGGTAGGGCCAAAACTGGGTTGACACCAACCTCTTTTCAATTCTTGCAAACTCTCCTCACACTTAGGAGTCCATTCCAACTTCTCAGTCTTTCTCGTAAATCATGTCAACGGTGCTACTATCTTAGCAAGGTCCTGCACGAATTTCCTATAATAGCCTGTCAGGTCTATAAAACTTCTCACCTCTGTGGGTGTAGTTGGTCTCTCCCAATTGAAACAACTTATATTTTAGCAGGATCCATTAATACTCCCTTGGTAATAACCACACGTCTTAGAAATTGGGCTTCATTAAACCATAATTCACACTTTGAGAATTTGGCATGCAACTGCTCTTCTCATATTAACTCTAAAACAATTTTTAATTGTTCGTCCTCTGGATATATCAAGACGTCATCAATAAATACAATAACGAGCTTATCTAAATATTTCTTGAACACTTGATTCACTGAATCCATAAAACTACGGGTGCGTTAATCACCCAGATGACATTGCTAAAAGCTCATAGTGTCTATACCTATTGCGAACGCAGTATTGGGTATATCCTCGGGTTTAATCTTTAACTGGTGGCATCCAGTTCTCAATTCAATCTCGGAAAATACATATCATTTCATTTTCACAACCAACACTGAGGCTCCCCACGGTGATGCACTGGGTCTTATCATACTCTTGCCCATCATTTGTCACTGATTCGCTACTCTTTCCTTTCTACTAGGGTTAATCCATAACAGTTTCTATTTCCCGGTCTGATGGTAATCTAGGTAGATTCATTGGAATACGTTATCAAACTTGTCAATTGTCAGGGTTCTTTAACCCTTCACCTCAACACTTATTCTGCAATTTCAGAACTAGCGTCTGTTCGTAAACAACTTTTCCATAATCCCAATCCAACTATGGTGCCTCTACCGGGCACCGCTGTCACTGAAGTTTCCCATTACTTCGTCATTCCTTTCAGATATAGTTTGACCCAATTTTTATTCGTATAATCTCCTTGAGGAGGAGTAAACTGATTCTATCGATATGTCGCTGGTATACTAATCGTTTTGGGACTCGCTCTTATCCTCGACGATTCCATTGCGAATCTAATCTATATTAACGAATTTCGCTTATCTGACCTGGTTGGCATCCCCTTGGAATTCATTAGAGATAACAAGAATCATGGAGCTATGAAAAAAATAGCTGCCATATCTAGACAAATGTCACACCATGGTGATCATAATATTATGAATTTTAAAGCAAATCTTATTTGAGATAAGAGAATTTACCAAGTAGATCAATATGATCAAAAGAACTAACGTTGTGTGCCTCAGTTAAGACATTACTAAAGGTAATTAGCCTTCTTGTATTTCACAACACACAAGTGATGGCGTCCCATCAGACTTCTATCACATAGACAGATAGTCCTTGTGGCCCCTATAAGAATAGGGTTGTTCGTCTCGGTGGAAGAAGAGAAATATGAAGTAATTCGAAATCAAGGTAATAAATTATCGTCTTTCGACAAATAATTCTCAGAGGGACACCTGGAAGAAATTTCCAAGGTGCGATTTCAAACGAAAGAATAACCAGAAGATACTGGTATCTATAACAAGCAAGTGGTGTTGTACCACCTTAAGACTATCCATTATTGAAGGAAAGTGGAAGTTTGAATAGCTTCATTTGACAGGGCTTCAGAAACCTGAAAGTAGGTATCATGACAGCCTCTGGCACTACTGAAACCCAGTACGGATGAACACAAGTACAACAATGTATCTTTAGAAGAAGCATATCCCATATAAGGAAGCTCTCGCTTGGAGAGATGTCAAATAATTCATAGGTCGGGGAGGTAATCAAAATGATTCACAAATGGGGAGGGTACTGCCAATGTCTCTACGGATGCCTTCTATGTCGGCTCATCTAATAGATAATCGTTCCATTCTAAAGTTTTCTTCTGGATGCACCTTAGAGTGCTTGATAACTTACGTTATTGTCGATTCGTACTAGACGCTAAAGTCTCAACCATCCGCATTTACCATCGTAAAGAGTTCTATCCAACTTGGCGCAATCCTCTCAGCAAATGTTCCATTTTACACGAAAACTTCAATATTGGTGCCGCCCTCAGTAATGGCGAATTTTATTCCTCTAATAGGTGGTATTCCGGAAGATCGTTAGACAATACATGCTTAAATCCGGTATCTATCTCAATCATCCTTATACCAACCTTTTTATTTAAGTCAATCTCCAAATTCCTCATTTGGTCTTGGTCCTTAATTATATTTCGCCTTTATCGTCCAATATCAACTTCATCATTTTATCTCTGCAATCCATTTTAACAATCCGGGTCTGTCCACCCATCCATATGGTGATTACCTTAACCAATCGACCAGGTTTACTCTAGTTTTCACTCTCTTTGGCGACATTCCCTGATAATCAGAAAGACAAGGTTTGCCAAAAATTTGTCGAATCTCTTCCCAATATCAGGGAAATTTGGTCAGTCTATTTATCCACTGGTAATACTAGGAAATCAATTTCGAAACCTGAAGAACAATTCTATGAACATCCAAACAGGTAAAATCGTAAGCAGTCATGATAACAGAATAATCGACATAAGTTGGAAATTCAACCACTGAAAGGGAACACCATATATACATCCCATAGAAGGGAAATCAAAGGTTTCACACGGAACATGCCACATTTTCCTGATACATATACGTTCGAGTAGTCCATATTACCAACAGTCAGTTTACTTAACCCCCCCACTTAAAGGGAACATTGCTTTATAACTAGTCATTCATCAAAATCGGCAGTACCCGGATCTGACTCCGGCTTCTCAGTTCTATCCTCGTAATTTCCTCCTCGGCCGCCAGCCGGGTCCTCTACTCATTTGTCCTTATATTTATTCCAATCAAATCAATAGCCAAGTTCCCAACGATCCAGTCGTGGGCAACAGTTGATACTACCTCTATCTCGTCTTTTCTTAAAACTCTACTCCATTCACTTCATCATATCTCCTGATGAATCATAATCGACTCCAAATTCTTGTCTTGTCACTTAATCACTCTCTAAGGATTCTATCGGTCCTCAAGTGAACATATCACATATTTATCAATAGGCTCGTTCTCTACAAGATTATTCCTTTGACCTTCCATGAGGTCCTCCTCTAGATCCTCCTCTAGATCCTCCTCTGGATCCTCCTCTATCGGGCCAGCGTCCATCTCAAGGAACACATCATTATGTGTCTGCTCGGAGGCCTCGGGGTCTGGCATATTCGGTATCTCAACCCTCTCTACCACAATATCCGATGTCAACTTTCTATACTTCATCATCATTTTGAAAATTCCCTATAGTTCGGGGAATACATAACTGCATCCATGAATTCCCTCAAATCATCTTAAATTCATGTCTCGGGCGATCTATGCCCCTGCCGACCAATACTTATCTTTGAGCATTCTTTGGTAGATATTCATCACCACAAGAAGCGAGGTCTACATCATCATATTCTTCAACGTAGCATTCACACCTTAACTTAACCGTTGGTACTATATCCAATAGGCCAACATGAACTCTACATGAGTTCTAACGTTCTCACATAACTATACACACTCCTACTCACTCTCGTTTCTAGTTTACTATAACCTCAGCTCTGATACCATTTCTGTAACACCCCCAAATCCGGGGTCAGGGATTTGGTCGTCACGCGGAAATTCTCATTAACAATTCACCTGTTTAACAACATTAATCCATCTGTAATCATTGGATAACTGAAATACAATCATTGAGACCCCAACTACCAAGCATCTTATAGGTTATAGGGCTAGAAACAAGAACTAAAGTCTTTACATTACTCACTTCATTACATCCATTGAATCAAATTACACCGTGTCTTACAAATCTTATTCCGCTAGTATAGCTTCGTTGAGAAGTATACCAGCAACTAGTTCTACTCTATACAATGTAATATATATATTACACATTAATAAAACCATATTTAACTTACTCCAGCTATAGATGTTCTGGATCACGTCGTCTTCATAAGGGTACCTTGTCTGCCTGCTTCTTCCGAGCTATGCAGATAATTCTCATCCGTTTACCTCTTTCTGAAAGGCTAATATATAAAACAACAAACAAGTATGAGCGAAAGAATTGCTCAGCAAGTGGTTACTAGTGTTCACAAAAAACTCCCATCATATACATGGGGTTTTCATAATACCACGGATACTTAATATCATTAATAAAATATATGTATCCAAGAAACCTCAATAGGGAAAGTATAATGATTAAAATAATCATTAAATGAACATGATAAGTTCATAATCACAATAATGACCTTTCCGTCAAAATATCTGCCATGAAAAGAAGATAAGCAGAAAATCAATATATAAATATCATCTTTCATGATATATCTGTAATCTTTATCGCAATATGAATAGTTCTGGAATTTTATAAAAGGATGAGGTTTCAAAACACACCAATAACCTTTTTGTAAAATCATGTCTGCTATATCAACCATAAGCAAAATATCAGCATATAACTTAAAAGATGAATTTATAAGGAAGGTTATTGTAACATCAGTTTTCACACTTTTTAAAACCCTGCCAACATGACCGGCAAACCTTTCAGTACATGTTGCAGAAATATCCACAATTGGATGATGAACTAATACGGGAGTATCTCGCGCCAGATGTCACAACCTTACGATGATCAGTCATAAGTTGTGCATCTCCAAATTTTGTTTCTCTACATGTAGATGGAAGAACTGACGGATTTACTTGTCTACCGCCCTCTTGATCTCCCGCCAACGGTTGGGCATAGTCGGGACCGGCGCAACTCGGACCCCTTTTAATAATGATGGACCGTCCCACGGCCTCTTACACGATTATCAGTGATGGACTGATTCACAGCCTCATACACACATACTCCTAGTTCGAGTAAAATCCATGACTCTGAAACGTAAAGTTCGTCCTCCTTTTCCCCGAGTAATAACTCGTTGATACAACTCCACAAAGTAGTTGTATCTAATTGGAAAGGAAAATTTACCAATATTTCCCGAGCAGTAGCTCGTTAATGGATTAACACTTGTTACAGCAATCCTACTCCTCGAGTGTTGAGGAAGTAGCCAGAGTCCCCTGACTCATAATAACTGGGCTCAAAATAAGTTCTCGACATTTTTCGTGACTCAGAAGTCAGGTAAAATAGAATTTCTCAAATAGAGTTTCCCAGTTTTGAAGGAAAACGACGCCATTGCAGGCTAGGAGTTGATTTAAGATCATCAGGGAAACCTTATAAGACTTTTGGAAAATCGTTGTTAAGCAACATAGATTAGGTGCTCAACGTTATTTAGGGAAAACCCAGAAGATCGAAAGTATTCGAGATACTTTTAATAAAACTCAGAAATATACTCTATAATTATTGAAGTCAAATATGCTTTTAAATACATAAACTATTCCATCTATATTAAAAGTATTTAATAAATATTCAGATAATATTTATTAAATCAAGAATGTTTAAAGAATATATTTAAATAAAATAATTACGCTTAAACCCAGAAGTGAATATTCAAAATAATATTCATTAAATAAATAATCATTAAATGATTATTCAAAAAGCCTTTAAATGAATATTCAAAATAATATTCATTTAATAAATAAATAATGAAATAATTTATAATTAACAACCTTTAAATGAATATTCGAAATAATATTCATCAATTAAATAGCCCTTAATAATAATGATAAAGTATTTAAATGAATATCCAAAATAATATTCATTAACTTTAAATGAATATTCGAAATAATGTTCGTCAAATAAACAACCCTTATTAATAATAAGGAAAACTTTAAATGAATATTTAGGATAATATTCGTTAAGTAAATAGACATTTAAAGATAACTAGAAACCTTTAAATGAAAATCCGAATTAAGATTCATTTAAATAAATAACTCGCGTATGATTATGAAATCATACTTTAAATAAACATTTGAAACGATGTTTTCCATGTAATTATAATCCTCGAATATTATTTACTAAATAAATAATACTTAGAAAATAACTGTAATGCGTACACAATATACCGCCTCGCGGTTCGTAACAAATTAGTCGAAACATATGCCCTATACTAAGGGCTATCATAAACCCAGCTTATAGCTACTAGATCACCTCTAGTCTATAAGTCGTCTAATTAAAAATTTCACTTCAAGTATGACAATATATTAAGTCAAAACAACTATGCATATACCTTGCATCGTATATCGTGAAATATTCAATAATACTCTTAATGAAATAGTATTTGATTAATATTCCTCAAGTGAGATAATACTCAAATAACAATCCTTGAATCTGACTCAAGTAATAAATGCTTTTTGAAATTATAGTAATAATACTAAATAACATTCCTCAGAGTACATAGTACTTTGCCGCTGGAATCCCTCCGGGTTTCCACGACTATTTACATATATCCAAATACCGACTCCCGGTCTAGAGTCGAACACAAGAAGTATGCTCTTATACTTAGAGCTACAAGATCCACCGGTTCATAACTATTCATCTTAAATCTTATATGTGAATCAGAAGGCCAACTATATATATATATATATATATATATGGCAATATAAGCAATAACTGCAAAACTGTGTAACTCTATACATGGAAAAACAGGAATATAGAACCAATACTACAAAGTATGGTTTAGAACACTTGCCTGGTATTCGAGAAGTAGTAGGGCACGTGACAATGTCGAACAATCTAGACAAGGTCAAAGAAAACATTAAGTTAATCCCTTGGATACTCTATTTATACATCAACGCTTAAACACATAAGCGAGACACAACTATAGTACTACTAGCTTGCTTTAGGCTCGTACTAGGTCCATGTTAATCAACAAATACTTAGGTCGAAGATTCGTTTTAGCAATTGGATCTCGTTCGCTCGTTTTACTAAGTGGTTCTCAAAGTTATAGCCAAGTGCTCTAAGGGGTTCCTTCGCACTTAACCTTGATTCGAACATTTTTATAAAATCGGAAAACGATCCATTTGACATGTGGTTTTCTCTCATACCTTCCATATGATCTCTAGTATTTATTTACCAAGATTCGCCACTGATTAACATGCTTTACGAGGGTTCAATTCAAGTTACTAACTTTTACTTACGGTTTCGAACCAATTTTAGTAATTTGACCATAACTCCTAAACCGTAAGTCGGAATGTTTCAATTCTCATGCCAAAACGATCTATGGCTCGAGATATACAAGGAAAAGTCATAACATTACCAAGGTCAGGAATTTATATTAACTGCCATGCTCGGTTTCTAAGTGTTAACAAAAATTCGGCATTACGACGGCTATAATTCGGACGTTCCAAAAATCATAATCATCCCACCAAGCCACACCGGGCATCAATACAATTTATAAACATGATTCTCATCTCAACAAACCCTAGAACCACTGATCTTAACCTCAAAATCTTCATGCTTCTTAAATCACATAACTAACTACATAATCATGCTTATAATCACCACTATAATCATACAAGGCTAAAACCATCGAAAACATATATAAATCTCAAATCAAATGCTAGGGTTTCAAGAGGTATACCTTCCTTGGAGTATTTTCTAGCCTCACTAAGCTTTGTATGATCCTTGAGTGGCCTTAAGCTAGCTAAATCAACCATAAGAATCAAAGAAAACCATATTAGTTCTTGAAGAACACTATTCATCACTCAACTTGTAAAAATCATAAAAAATCGAAAAACAAGAGTTTAGCTCTCAAACTTTTACCACATCCTGGGTTCTTCATAAGCTTTGTTTTGAGCTATAGATCATGAAATTTGAAGCTTGGAAGCTATGGTTTTGAACCCGTTTTTCCTACTGGATAGAAACTGGTCAGATTGGGTTTCCCAACTTTGAGCATGGATTTGACTAGGTTATACTACTTGGATTGCAATGAAAT
Organism: Kitagawia praeruptora; assembly: GCA_037693485.1. NCBI lineage: Eukaryota > Viridiplantae > Streptophyta > Magnoliopsida > Apiales > Apiaceae > Kitagawia > Kitagawia praeruptora. The sequence goes on from CM075353.1 coordinate 748,415, forward strand.
TTTGAACGAACCTTGTCCATGGAGTGGAGAAGCTATGGTTAAAATATGGTGATTTTAGACTCTCTAGATTGGGAGATATGAATTTTTATTTCATAGTGCTTCTTGCTGGGCAGGTTTAAGAAAATGGAGAGAGATTGTGTTTTCTTGATTTGTTTTGTGGTAATAATGCATAAAGTGATCCTTTGATAGATAATATCTCATCTTGGTTGTGTTAGTGGAGTGTGATGCACTAGATGATGCAATTGGGCAAGACATGTGTTGTGTTTTAAATGGTTGCTAGCTAACTTGGAGTTGTATTTAGCTAAGTACTTGTTCATTCCATAACCAAGCTAGTTACTTGAGCCCACTTGGTTTCTAGATATTTTCTAGTGGCTTATGCATGACACTTGCTTCCTCTGGTTGTTTCTTTTGTCCGGTTATTGCTCAATTTCGCTAATCGTTCGAAAGAATATCTCAAGGATTTCTACTTTGGGTTTTACCGGAAACCTTCTTAATAATAACACTAATATATTTAATCCTCCTTTATAATTCTTGGATTTAAATCCCTTAAATCTTTTTAATAAATCCTTCCTTTGACTCTTGATATACCATATCCTTAATCCATGATTCGTTCGCTCAATCGCTTAATCTCGTTTTAATAACTCAGCGGTTTCTAGAACGTGCATTTCACTGTCTCAGAGGTTTTCGTTCTAAATCCTCAAATCAAATATAACAAAATCCTAACATATTAAATCCTTAATTCCTCAAAATTAATATCTCATTTCTTGAATATAATAATATATAATTCACTGCCCGGTCAAATATTACACCGAAATACAAATTGGAATTTCTGAATTCCGATCGTCTTTGCATACACTTATTTGCTCTGTAGATCACTAATATGACTTCAGAATATCCATCCTATGTCTCGTACATAGATGACATGAAAATTTTTCTTAATCCTCAAAATCACTATTCACGCATGACAACACTATTCACGTATACACTTATTCTTAATAAGAAAAGTTTTAATTCTACCGAAAAATCTGGGTTCTTACAATTAATCACAAGTTTGAGTTCTTACAACCCAAAGAATTATAATTTACCATTACATACTCTTTGCCATCCATTGGTATATGCCATATAATAAGTACATTTGATGTGCAAATGCTAACAACTAGCCTACCAGAAGTTGCATCAATAGCAATGGTAGCTATGACCTCAGCGGTTAATCCTCTGACGGCTGACACCTGCCTATGCTGAGTACGCCTTACACGGCCATCTGATCTAGCTGTTGTTGTGATATAAATAAATAAATCAAGGGTGAGCAATAGCCCACCAAAAATATAATTGAATAGTGATAATATATAACAGTCCAAAATATCTTTGAAACCATATGCCATGCATTAACGGAAATGATGCCAATATAACGTAAAAGGTGAAGTTACTAGGTAACTCAAAATGTATATTTTATGGACATATCTGCTATACAAAAGATAAGCAAGATATTCTCAATTATCACAAAAGAGGAACTTGCAGGAAAAATATTGCAATTCCAGTTTCAACACTTTTTCACTTTGCCAACACCAACAGTGTTGCAGAAATTTCTTACTTTTGGAAGATGAACTAATACGGGAGAATTACCGCGCCAGATGCCCTGACGTTTACGATGATCAGTCGTATGTCATGCATCTCATCAGTCGTTCTCTACATGTAGAAGGTAGCTCCGACGGATTGATTTGTCTACCGCCCTCCGGAACTCCTCAGCCAACGGTTGGGCTATTGCTGGACCGGCGCCACTCGGCCACTTACGCGTCTCCTAGTTCGAATATTATCCATGACTCTGAAACGTAAAGTTCGTTCCCCTTTTCCCCAAGTATAACACTTGTTGATAGGACTCCACAAAGTAGTCGTATCTACTTGAAAAGGAAAATTCACCAATATTTCCCAAGCTGATGCTTGTTAATGGATATAAACTTGTTCCATCAATCTTACCCCTCGAGTGTTGAGGAGGTAACCAAAAGACTCATATAGATGTTTGGATGAATCATGATGTGAGTGACAAGATAGTTTAGCAAGTATATGACCGGGCAGTCAAATAAATAACAGCTCTCAAGTGAGGTCCCCTTATATGTTTTTGGAGGTTTGAGCGATTATTTAAATCTTCTTATAAGGTAGATTTAAATAAAAATAGAGTTTTGGGAACCTCCCCTTGATAAAATAGTCATAAAAAGACTCTGAAATATTTTACATAATATCTGAAGGTAGAAGATAATTTTTGTATGATATAAATCATTATAAAGAGAATTTAAAAGAATTTACATAAATATTCCAAGAATATTTATTAAATCAATAATAATTAAGGACTATTTTTAAATCATAATATTACTCGTAAGTAATCCTCGAATGAATATATAAAATTATTTATTAAATAAATCTTTTCTTAAATGAATATTCAAAATAATATTCATTAATTAAATAAACTCAAATAAATATTTAAATTAATATTCACTAATTAAATCAAACCTTAAATGAATATTTGAAAATAATATTCATTAAATAAATAGTATTCTAAATGAATATCCAATTAATATTCATTTAGTAATCAAAACTTTAAAGAAATATTCAAAATAATATTCCTTAAGTAATTAGAACTTTAATTGAATATTTTAAAATAATATTCATTAAGTAAATAAAACTTTAAATGAATATTCAAATAATATTCATTTAATAAATACTATTCCAAATAATATTCATTTAGTAATCAATACTCTCAAGGAATATTTGAAATAATGTTCCTTAAGTAATTAGAATTTCAAAGGAATATCTTAAAGTGATATTCATTGAATAGGTAAAACCTTAAATGAATATTCGAAAGTAATATTCATTTAATAAACAATATTCTAAATGAATCTTGAAATAATATTCATGAAATAATCAAACTCTAAATGAATATTCGAAATAATATTCCTTTAATATTTCTCGACTGAGATAATACTCAAATAACATTTCTCGAAAGATTTCCAAGTAATTAATACTTTATGGAAATATAATTAATGTTTAATAATAACATTCCTCAAAAGGAATACTAATATGTCGCTGGTATCCCTCTGGGTTTCCACGACTACATCTATATCTCAAAATACCGACTCCCGGTCTACATTTAAAGAATGAATATCACATGCCCTTCACTAAGGGTCTTAACCAAAAATCCGGCTTATACTGATATATCGTAACTAGTCTATAAACCAATATCAATTCAGGGAACAAGTATTGCAATATAACTTGAAAGTAGGCATGCATGCTATGGCATATGTATAACAACAATCATATATATATTATCACAACAACAGCCTTTAGAAAGGATGAAACTTGCCTGGTAATCCTGTGGGTGTAGTGTACCTCGGTTCAATCCGGTGATCTAGAAATAGTCACAATATCCGAGGTTAATCACTTTAACACTTCGACATGCTAAGTATATATTTAACTTAGGCTAAAACATATTTTCCAATTATCTCGTTAGGCAACCCTAACATAACTCTTATTAATACCGCTATAATCCAACACTCGAATCCATCCTTAATGTCGGATCTTTCGTACATCTCACTTAATCATTTATAGCCTCGTTCTTTGCAGCAATATGTTGTCTTGATAATTCTAACAAGTTTCATGTTTTAGTCGACTCGAGATTCCTCTTTTAATCTAGCCAAAATGGGTGGCCAAAGTAGTACCCCTAGAGTTGACTTTTCTGAGAATTACTATTCCGTGACTCGCACTTCAACAATTTTAATAAATCACTGGAAACGTATTTAATTGCGAAACCACTTTTAAAATCATCTTTAGTATTTTTAATATTTATCATAAAATTTCCAATTCGAAAACACGGGTCTAGATAGGTGAAATGTATTTTCGAAGTTCAATCAACGACGGATTTTCACTATTCCCACCTCTTTCACTAAAACGTTCATAACTCGGTAACCGTTAACTCAAATGACGCACCGTTTTCGCGTACATACTCTAGAGAATGTCTATAAGGTGGCTAGCTCAAAATCTGACTTTGTTCAGAAGATAAAGTTTTCCAGATTTTACTAAAACAGGGCAGGAGCATTTGAATGAATAGTGTTATCTCTGAAAAGTGGTTTCTTCGCACTTAACCTCGATTCGAACATTTTTATAAAATCGGAAAATGATCCATTTTACTTGTGGTTTTCTCTCACGCCTTCCTTATGACCTCTAATATTTAATTACCATGATTCGTCACTGACTTAGTCATGTTAGGGGATTCCAATTTCAGTTACGAACTTTCGATTACGGTTTCGAACCTCTTTTACGAATTAAACCATAACTCCTAAACCGTAAGTCCGTTTCACATGATCTTTATATCAAAACGAAGCTTATAACATACTCTATCCAAAAATGGCAGGATATGAAGCTAGACATGGAGTTCATTCTACTGTCAAACATGGTTTCTTAAGATTAACAACAATCGGGCATTACGACGGCTATAACTCGGACATTCCAAAACTCGAATCAATCCAACCAAGCCACACCGGGCATCTAAACAACTTATCATCATATAACTCATCTCATAAGTCCAATAGCTACTTATTTTACCGCCAATATCAACATGCTTCTTAAATCACATAACTAACTACATAATCATGCTTATAATCATCATCAATATCATACTAATCTAAACCCAATCAAGACAATCATAAATCTCAAATTACAAGCTAGGGTTTTGGTGAGATATACCTTCCATGATGTGTGTAAGAGCTTGCTAAGCCTTGTATAGTCCTTGTATACCCTTAACCAAGCTTAGATCATCCAAGAAATCAAGATCCAAGAATTTGTTCTTGAAAATCACTATTCACCCTCATCTTCAAGGATTTATTTGAAAATGGAAAAAGTGGTGTTTGAGGCTAAGATTTCTAGGGTATTATTTTCTTGAAATATAAGATCTATCATAAAAGTTTCAAGATCAAACAATGGTTGGAAGGTGGATTTTTGTTCTTGAATTTCAAGAGGAGTCGAATGGGTATAATGGTGGAGTTCTTGATATTGTTTTGTGATGGTTTCTTGAATAAGGCATAAAGTAGATGAGCCTAGGATATTATCTCATCTTGGTTGAATTATTAAAGGGATGATGCACTAGATGATGCAATTTGCAAGACAAGTGTTGATCAATGGGTGGTGCTAAGGCTAACCAAGTAGTTTGCTTTCTAAGTACATGGTTACTTCACTTGATTCTAGTTACTTTTGTAACTAGATAGTTACTAGATATTTTCCTTAGTAGCACATGCATGAATCTAGCTTCCCTGCTTGTTTCTTTGTTCGGTTATTGCTCCGCTTTATTGATCGTTTGTAGGAATATCTCAAGGATTCCTAGTTAGGGTTTTACCGGAAACCTCTGTAATGATTCTATTATAATTTCTATCTTTCATTAATATCCTCGAATTAATATTTCTCAAATATTAAAATATTAAATCCTTAATCTATCAGTGTCTAGGGAAAATCTCGGAGAAAAATGAAAGTGCTGTTTTTCAGAATCCGACAGTCTTTACATACACTTATTTTCCCCTCGGATCACTAATACGAACTCAAAAATTCATTCCGGGTAATTCTATATAGTGTTGTCTCATAATATTCCTATTTCCATCAAAAACACTATTCATCACTCATTCTCTTTTTAATCTTGGCACTTTAGAAAATATCTTTGTGCTTCCTCGAGCGTTCCTTAACTGTTTCATGCAACCTCTGTACTTGTAACCGATATCGATCTGGATGACATGAGGGTATCTATTTCTCTCTAAGGAATCTTATCTTAACTTTCTAGGAGATAGATTATTTTAATCTAAGTTATCATCCAATAGCATCCTTCAGGACATATAACCTTGGAATCTATATCCTTTCATTATTCATTCATCAAATCCAGTATTACATTGTAGTTGTAACCACTATTCACTCTTACATCAATACATAATAAAAAGTTTTAATTCTACCCAAAAATCTGGGTTCTTACAGTCTCCCCTCCTTAAAAGGATTCCGTCCCAGAATCAGGTAGAAGGCAATTGGGTACTTGTTGGTTATTTCGCTTTCCAATTCTCTGGTCGATCCTTACACATTCCAATCTTTCTAAAGCACATCGTACTGGTGTTACAATACACCCTTTATCCGTTCTACCCATTCTTTGATACTTTCGTACAACACATTACCCGGGTTATGCTCTTACCCAGTCATATACTATTTTCCTTATTGGTACGTGCAATGACTTCGGTATCACTATCGTGCTACGAATTCGGAGATAACCTTACTCGTACTTCGTTCCTGATCGCTTTTACCTTCGCAATCTGGATCTATATATCTTGAAGTGGAAAAATTTATTGAGAGATCACTATGATCAATGAACATTTGTTATATTGCATAGTTAGTACAGAAGGGGGCCAGCCTTTAGTACTTGACAAGCAATTAAACATTTAATGGCATTCCACTTAGACTTCTATCACACAGACAGATCGTCACGTAGCAGTACCTCCCCTTCTTAAAGGGTTGTTCTCCTCAATTCAGAAGAATATGAATAAGTGAGAAGAAAAGAAAAGAATTTCAAGGATTTGTAGAAAAGTTTTCATTATTGAAAAATATCATACTTAGCATTTACCTCTGAACTATAGAGGTTTGTCAAGGAAGAAAATAGTCGTAATTGTAATATATACTATTTTATCGTAATCTCGTGTGTCAACGCATTCTCGATGTTCTGTCCATCTTTCTATGGACCATCATATCCTAATCAGTATTTCAAATATCATGTCATTCCAAAATTTAAACCATCCGGAACAAACCTGGATGATTTCTCTAACTTAGATTCAATTCCGACCCTTCCACAGTCGTTATCATCTAATTCCGCAGAAAATCACCACTACATTAATGTGGTCCATGGATAAATCGTCATTGTTTATCATTTACGTAGGGCTTTAATAGCTAGACATACGGGTTTCATGATTTGTCAAATCACAACTCTCTTAGGAAGACAGAATAATCACTATTCCTTACCCATAATGAATACTTCCTGAACTTGATACAGATATCACATGAAGAAGATAGAATTGTAGAAGAGCTTCAAGCATTGCAGCTAGGATAGGTTGAGGAGATTATTAATCGTATATCTCTAGTTGAAGACTAGAAGCTCAACGTTTTACTTAATCACTTTCCAAATCTCGTTAATCCTTACTACAGGGATACCTTTCAGCATCACGAATTTTTAACTTCATGTACTCTATCTTGTTTGCACAGAAATACACCAACAATAACTTTCTTGTCATTCATCATCATGCCATTTAGCTTATCAGTATTTGTACCATCTCTGTTTCTGGTCATCTACTACCAATTCCTTGTTACTTAACCTCCCCTCTCTCTTTCCAAAGGAAAGGCGAGTCTCTTGGGGAATTTGGTCTGGCCTGTCGTAGAGCCTCCTAATGTCGGTAATGTGCCACCGGCAACATCAGGAATCGAATCTTTACTTTAACTATTCTTATAGTTGATCCTGGCACAATCATCAGACGGAATGTAACTTCTTCTACCACATTATGACCATCAAGTTCCTTTACATTATCATTTTGTTCCCTTGGTATGAGATTTTATAATGCTCTTCTATACTTAAAGTGTTGGCCACCTCATTGGCCTTTCCCGATAATAATAATTTCTTGTAGTCAGTGCTTTCTGGATTTATTCTAACTCAAACTCCTCTGCCTCATTTACCTCACTGTTGGGTGAACGTGTTTTCACATAGACTCTGCTGAAGGAGAAAAATATACATAATTCACTGCTTCCACCTTTTCGGTGTGAACTTTATCACTGTTACTCCTAATCATACCTTGGACACTTCTGCTCTTAGTTCTTTCTTGGATTTAGGATAATCTTAACCTTGATTGGTTCAATCCATACTTTCCCATGGCTTCACGCATGCCTCCTCTGACATCATTATTAATCTACATTCCTTGCCAAACTTCCATTTTGAAGTTCAGAATATTACCTTTTTCCTCATAAGGTTTCTTAGGCCATCTTTATCATTCCTCCTATATCTTCTAGGTACAGGATATCTCAAAATATCAGTAGTCAATCCTATAACAATCTTGTCTGTGTACTCTTCGAGACTCCTTTCAGCCAATCCTTAAAGATTATTGTTACCTTGGTTGACTCAACTGGTATCCTCCAAATTCACAATGTCTTTATTAAGGGTAATGCTATCCTTTGTGCACCCCCAGGGTTTATCTTAATCTATTGATATTCAATCCCCAATTCTATTTTCGAGGAATACTTACATCCTGCAATTGGCAATCAAATCATATATCCTTAATAGGGGTCTCTTTTCAATCATTCTCATCTTGATAATCTATAGGTAGCCTAATGCTAACCTCTTCCTTCAAACGAATGTCAGTCTATATAACCTTCCAAAAGACACATATGTCTATCTGTCTTTCTTACAGAACTTGGTAATGGTAGCAAGGATGTTCTGGAAGATATTGGTCGTGTTTAACGTGAATCTCTTAGCATTTATTGCTTTTCTTGAGGACATTAAGTTTCAGATAACATTTCTGCATCACGCTGCACTATCTCTGACAATCTTCATAACCTTTATTGGTTACCATCCTCAGTCCTAATATATCCATGCTATTTGTAAAATCCATCATCCTGCATCTTAATTTATTTTATATCAAATTTCTCGCAGTTGGCGCTTGGTTAGAAGCTACCCCGCTTTGTCCTTCCATTGCTGGTCTAGTCACTAGATAATCCTTTGTGACTTGGCCCCAACTGGCCAAACTAAAATATGTGAGTTTAGCTAATAGCATTACTTTTCTAGCAATTTCCGGCATAGTGCTTTCTCCTTTGATACCTTTTTACCTTTCTAAAATTTTACTCCATATAAGTCTCAACCGACTTCTCGGTACCGTCTCCGATCACCTTTCCTTGATTTTTATCATTTCAAATCCTCTTATCAGTTCCACGTGCCACATAATCTTGACATTTCTGGCATAACAGTCTTTTCATTTAAGTCAATTCCGGAATTCCTCAGCCTGGCTTGTTGCCTAATACATTTCCCTTTTTATCTCGACTTCCTAATTTTATCTCTATAATCAATCGTAGTAATCGGGGTCTGTCTATCAGCCCATATAGCGGCTACCATACCCAATCCATTGGGTTTGCATCAGTTTTCTCTCTTTTCAGTGACATTCTCTGATAATCAGAAAGACAAGGTTTGCCAAAATTCGTCGAATTCCTTTCCAAGATTAGGGAAATTTTATTCAATCTATCCACCCACTGGTAACACTAAAAAGATCCATTTTGATACCCGAGGAATAGTTCTAGGAACATCCAAGCAGGTCAAACCGTAAACAGTTATATTAATAGAATGATCGACATAAACTCAGAAGTTTACTACTGGAAAGGATCCCAATATATGTACATCCCTTAGAAGGGAAGTCAAAGTTTCAAACTGAAACATGCCATATCTTCCCGATACATATTCGTCCTATTAGTCGATACTACCAAATACCAGTCTTCTTATTAACTAGTCTCAGAAGGAATACTACCGTCAAGGTTAGTCATCCCACAAAATTGGCACTACCAAGGCCATCCAAATCTGGTGAACCGTGTTGTTCAAGTATATTCGAGATTACGCTGCTGTACTATATAAGAACAATGCCTAATCTGGTATGAGATGTATCTTAATATATCCCAATGTTCTCCTTCTTCCATTTAGGCAATACCAACGATGGGTCGTCACCAATTTCATCTTTTAGCTCCAGGAAGATTTCCTCCCGTTTTTCTGTCTATTCAACTTCTTAGTCCTTTGTTGGTATGGTTGACCTTTCTCACTTGAAACTGCCTTTAAATCGGCGGGGTTCACCCACACTACTCACTTATTGATCGCATGTCCTAATAACGGAACTTCAATTGCCCGAACTCATACTCAGAGAACTTGGCAGACACTTACCTCCTTTAGGTCTCATCTAAAATATTTTTCCGTTATCTCTTAACCACTAATCGTATTGCCCGATCCATTTACGATTCCGTATTGGAGTAACTAATGCAACCACTATAATCCAGTCAAGGAAAAGAAAGAATTTAATATTCTCCTAAACCACATATATCTAATGCCTCTGGTTCCTCATTCCACTGAGTTAAAATAACCCTATACTTAGTCTCTGACAATAGTCTTGTTACGAGTTTATCACAAACTCACTGGTCTTTTCCTCTTGCATAACCTTATCCAATCGGGCCATCACTTCCCAATGTCTTTACTTTCTAAGTTGATCCATTTATAAGATGGGCATTTCCCTGAATAAAATCACCTTAACAATCTCAATTTGGTTTCATAAATTAAAACCTATGAAATCTGTCTTCTCATGGCAAATTACCATTGACAATATTCACACTAACCCATTTATCCGAAGATATGGCACTTGCCACCTATGTCTTACTGTTCCAAGGGACTCTGCTCCCCGTCCTATATCAATGTCTTTGATAATCATGCATCATTCTAACTCCTTTCTCATTAATCTGAAAGTCTCCAAGGATTCTTATCTATCCTTACATAAGATCTTGAGTAATTCTTCAAATCCATCTTACTTGCTGGTACTTCATCCGGTAGTCCGGCTATGAATCTAATATGCCTCTTTAATTCCATTAATAATATCTCAATTCTTTACGCTCATTCCTCTGAGCACTATATCTTAACTCTTACAATCTTTCGGGCTACAGCCCTCATTTCCTCAGGGGTAACTCCTCATCCTCAACAGGATTCCCTTTCTCTGCTGGAACCCTTTCCGGGTCCTTAGTAGGGTACTCTATCTAATTCACAATCCGATTATCAACATAAAATAAAGCATCATCGTACTCCTGCTCGTACACCTCAAGGTCTATCGCTTTACTAGTCGGCACGAGGATGAGCTAAGTTACTATCATGATACTTAAGAGTTCCCATAAGGGTTTTATATGTCAGTACTACCTTAAGTAGTCCGACTATGAACTTGGCAAGAGTTTTTATTATATTAGTGAATTTATTGTTTTACCGTCGCGTCATCTCTGGGATATATAACGCTCTCTCTAATACCATTTCTGTAACACCCCCAGATCCGGGGTCAGGAATCTGGTCGTTACGGTCTCAATATCCATCCACAAAACCAACATAATTTAAATTACAACCTTGTGACCCAAAACAACAACATAAAACACACCCGTTATAGTCCCAGAGATGAAATCAGAGTAACCATCAATATCATTAATCACAAGTTTGAGTTCTTACAACCCAAAGAATTATAATTTACCATTACATACTCTTTGCCATCCATTGGTATATGCCATATAATAAGTACATTTGATGTGCAAATGCTAACAACTAGCCTACCAGAAGTTGCATCAATAGCAATGGTAGCTATGACCTCAGCGGTTAATCCTCTGACGGCTGACACCTGCCTATGCTGAGTACGCCTTACACGGCCATCTGATCTAGCTGTTGTTGTGATATAAATAAATAAATCAAGGGTGAGCAATAGCCCACCAAAAATATAATTGAATAGTGATAATATATAACAGTCCAAAATATCTTTGAAACCATATGCCATGCATTAACGGAAATGATGCCAATATAACGTAAAAGGTGAAGTTACTAGGTAACTCAAAATGTATATTTTATGGACATATCTGCTATACAAAAGATAAGCAAGATATTCTCAATTATCACAAAAGAGGAACTTGCAGGAAAAATATTGCAATTCCAGTTTCAACACTTTTTCACTTTGCCAACACCAACAGTGTTGCAGAAATTTCTTACTTTTTGAAGATGAACTAATACGGGAGAATTACCGCGCCAGATGCCCTGACGTTTACGATGATCAGTCGTATGTCATGCATCTCATCAGTCGTTCTCTACATGTAGAAGGTAGCTCCGACGGATTGATTTGTCTACCGCCCTCCGGAACTCCTCAGCCAACGGTTGGGCTATTGCTGGACCGGCGCCACTCGGCCACTTACGCGTCTCCTAGTTCGAATATTATCCATGACTCTGAAACGTAAAGTTCGTTCCCCTTTTCCCCAAGTATAACACTTGTTGATAGGACTCCACAAAGTAGTCGTATCTACTTGGAAAGGAAAATTCACCAATATTTCCCAAGCTGATGCTTGTTAATGGATATAAACTTGTTCCATCAATCTTACCCCTCGAGTGTTGAGGAGGTAACCAAAAGACTCATATAGATGTTTGGATGAATCATGATGTGAGTGACAAGATAGTTTAGCAAGTATATGACCGGGCAGTCAAATAAATAACAGCTCTCAAGTGAGGTCCCCTTATATGTTTTTGGAGGTTTGAGCGATTATTTAAATCTTCTTATAAGGTAGATTTAAATAAAAATAGAGTTTTGGGAACCTCCCCTTGATAAAATAGTCATAAAAAGACTCTGAAATATTTTACATAATATCTGAAGGTAGAAGATAATTTTTGTATGATATAAATCATTATAAAGAGAATTTAAAAGAATTTACAAAAATATTCCAAGAATATTTATTAAATCAATAATAATTAAGGACTATTTTTAAATCATAATATTACTCGTAAGTAATCCTCGAATGAATATATAAAATTATTTATTAAATAAATCTTTTCTTAAATGAATATTCAAAATAATATTCATTAATTAAATAAACTCAAATAAATATTTAAATTAATATTCACTAATTAAATCAAACCTTAAATGAATATTTGAAAATAATATTCATTAAATAAATAGTATTCTAAATGAATATCCAATTAATATTCATTTAGTAATCAAAACTTTAAAGAAATATTCAAAATAATATTCCTTAAGTAATTAGAACTTTAATTGAATATTTTAAAATAATATTCATTAAGTAAATAAAACTTTAAATGAATATTCAAATAATATTCATTTAATAAATACTATTCCAAATAATATTCATTTAGTAATCAATACTCTCAAGGAATATTTGAAATAATGTTCCTTAAGTAATTAGAATTTCAAAGGAATATCTTAAAGTGATATTCATTGAATAGGTAAAACCTTAAATGAATATTCGAAAGTAATATTCATTTAATAAACAATATTCTAAATGAATCTTGAAATAATATTCATGAAATAATCAAACTCTAAATGAATATTCGAAATAATATTCCTTTAATATTTCTCGACTGAGATAATACTCAAATAACATTTCTCGAAAGATTTCCAAGTAATTAATACTTTATGGAAATATAATTAATGTTTAATAATAACATTCCTCAAAAGGAATACTAATCTGTCGCTGGTATCCCTCTGGGTTTCCACGACTACATCTATATCTCAAAATACCGACTCCCGGTCTACATTTAAAGAATGAATATCACATGCCCTTCACTAAGGGTCTTAACCAAAAATCCGGCTTATACTGATATATCGTAACTAGTCTATAAACCAATATCAATTCAGGGAACAAGTATTGCAATATAACTTGAAAGTAGGCATGCATGCTATGGCATATGTATAACAACAATCATATATATATTATCACAACAACAGCCTTTAGAAAGGATGAAACTTGCCTGGTAATCCTGTGGGTGTAGTGTACCTCGGTTCAATCCGGTGATCTAGAAATAGTCACAATATCCGAGGTTAATCACTTTAACACTTCGACATGCTAAGTATATATTTAACTTAGGCTAAAACATATTTTCCAATTATCTCGTTAGGCAACCCTAACATAACTCTTATTAATACCGCTATAATCCAACACTCGAATCCATCCTTAATGTCGGATCTTTCGTACATCTCACTTAATCATTTATAGCCTCGTTCTTTGCAGCAATATGTTGTCTTGATAATTCTAACAAGTTTCATGTTTTAGTCGACTCGAGATTCCTCTTTTAATCTAGCCAAAATGGGTGGCCAAAGTAGTACCCCTAGAGTTGACTTTTCTGAGAATTACTATTCCGTGACTCGCACTTCAACAATTTTAATAAATCACTGGAAACGTATTTAATTGCGAAACCACTTTTAAAATCATCTTTAGTATTTTTAATATTTATCATAAAATTTCCAATTCGAAAACACGGGTCTAGATAGGTGAAATGTATTTTCGAAGTTCAATCAACGACGGATTTTCACTATTCCCACCTCTTTCACTAAAACGTTCATAACTCGGTAACCGTTAACTCAAATGACGCACCGTTTTCGCGTACATACTCTAGAGAATGTCTATAAGGTGGATAGCTCAAAATCTGACTTTGTTCAGAAGATAAAGTTTTCCAGATTTTACTAAAACAGGGCAGGAGCATTTGAATGAATAGTGTTATCTCTGAAAAGTGGTTTCTTCGCACTTAACCTCGATTCGAACATTTTTATAAAATCGGAAAATGATCCATTTTACTTGTGGTTTTCTCTCACGCCTTCCTTATGACCTCTAATATTTAATTACCATGATTCGTCACTGACTTAGTCATGTTAGGGGATTCCAATTTCAGTTACGAACTTTCGATTACGGTTTCGAACCTCTTTTACGAATTAAACCATAACTCCTAAACCGTAAGTCCGTTTCACATGATCTTTATATCAAAACGAAGCTTATAACATACTCTATCCAAAAATGTCAGGATATGAAGCTAGACATGGAGTTCATTCTACTGTCAAACATGGTTTCTTAAGATTAACAACAATCGGGCATTACGACGGCTATAACTCGGACATTCCAAAACTCGAATCAATCCAACCAAGCCACACCGGGCATCTAAACAACTTATCATCATATAACTCATCTCATAAGTCCAATAGCTACTGATTTTACCACCAATATCAACATGCTTCTTAAATCACATAACTAACTACATAATCATGCTTATAATCATCATCAATATCATACTAATCTAAACCCAATCAAGACAATCATAAATCTCAAATTACAAGCTAGGGTTTTGGTGAGATATACCTTCCATGATGTGTGTAAGAGCTTGCTAAGCCTTGTATAGTCCTTGTATACCCTTAACCAAGCTTAGATCATCCAAGAAATCAAGATCCAAGAATTTGTTCTTGAAAATCACTATTCACCCTCATCTTCAAGGATTTATTTGAAAATGGAAAAAGTGGTGTTTGAGGCTAAGATTTCTAGGGTATTATTTTCTTGAAATATAAGATCTATCATAAAAGTTTCAAGATCAAACAATGGTTGGAAGGTGGATTTTTGTTCTTGAATTTCAAGAGGAGTCGAATGGGTATAATGGTGGAGTTCTTGATATTGTTTTGTGTTGGTTTCTTGAATAAGGCATAAAATAGATGAGCCTAGGATATTATCTCATCTTGGTTGAATTATTAAAGGGATGATGCACTAGATGATGCAATTTGCAAGACAAGTGTTGATCAATGGGTGGTGCTAAGGCTAACCAAGTAGTTTGCTTTCTAAGTACATGGTTACTTCACTTGATTCTAGTTACTTTTGTAACTAGATAGTTACTAGATATTTTCCTTAGTAGCACATGCATGAATCTAGCTTCCCTGCTTGTTTCTTTGCTCGGTTATTGCTCCGCTTTATTGATCGTTTGTAGGAATATCTCAAGGATTCCTAGTTAGGGTTTTACCGGAAACCTCTGTAATGATTCTATTATAATTTCTATCTTTCATTAATATCCTCGAATTAATATTTCTCAAATATTAAAATATTAAATCCTTAATCTATCAGTGTCTAGGGAAAATCTCGGAGAAAAATGAAAGTGCTGTTTTTCAGAATCCGACAGTCTTTACATACACTTATTTTCCCCTCGGATCACTAATACGAACTCAAAAATTCATTCCGGGTAATTCTATATAGTGTTGTCTCATAATATTCCTATTTCCATCAAAAACACTATTCATCACTCATTCTCTTTTTAATCTTGGCACTTTAGAAAATATCTTTGTGCTTCCTCGAGCGTTCCTTAACTGTTTCATGCAACCTCTGTACTTGTAACCGATATCGATCTGGATGACATGAGGGTATCTATTTCTCTCTAAGGAATCTTATCTTAACTTTCTAGGAGATAGATTATTTTAATCTAAGTTATCATCCAATAGCATCCTTCAGGACATATAACCTTGGAATCTATATCCTTTCATTATTCATTCATCAAATCCAGTATTACATTGTAGTTGTAACCACTATTCACTCTTACATCAATACATAATAAAAAGTTTTAATTCTACCCAAAAATCTGGGTTCTTACAGTTTAAGTCTGCAACAAATAGGCTTCCTTTCCTGACTCCTTTCAGAGATAGGCTTCTATTCTTCTTGTGGTGGATTGTGCATTCCATCATGCTAAAGTTAACTTTGAATCCTTTGTCAGTGAATTGACTGACACTGAGCAGATTATGCTTCAAACCTTCCACAAGAGAGATTTCTTCAATGACAACATTTCCAGCTTTTAAGCAGCCATATCCCACAGTGTAACCTTTGTTGTTGTCTCCAAAGGTTATTGTTGGGCCAGCCTTTTCAACATATTGTGATAGCAGGGATATATCACCAGTCATGTGTTTGGAACATCCACTGTCAATTATCCACATGACCTGTTTACCTTTCTTTCCCTGCAAGACAGAAAGAGTTTAATTTGCATTTGGTACCCAAGTCTTGTTGGGTCCTGCATACTCAGTATCATCAGAAACTTTATCAATATTTGAAACAATATTATCAGAAGATGGTTCCTTGACTTCTTTTATTACCCACTTAGTTTTAGACAATGACTTAGACTTTTTCTTAGTGAAAGCAGTCTTCTCACTTTCTTTAGTAGTTTCAGAAGTCTTTGCAGATTGCATATAAGAACATAATTCATTTGATGAAATTTGCAAATTAAAACATGTACTCATAGCAGTAATTTTGCATGGCATACAGTCAATGTTATTACAAACTACCAATTTTCTTTGCATAATGGGGGTTCTGTGTAAGTTCCATTTCAAATCTGTTGCACTAGATATGCTACTAGTTGATTTATTACAAACATGAGTTAAATGATGTGAGGAGCCACAATTATTGCAAAGTTTCCTGGGTGCCTGCTTAACATACGCATAATTATTCTTTTTATCAATGCCTAGCTTCCCATTTCTATTTTTGGACTTAGAGACAACTGTCTTGTCAATCTGTTCAGAAGGTACTGTCGAGCTATTTTTGACAGCACCTTTTGTACTTGCTGTCTTGACAGTAGGTTTGAAAGTTACTGTCTTGGTTGACTTCTTGACAGTATCTTTTGAACACTTGGTTGGGCTGTTTAATATGGTTTCTGTCATAGCAATTTTGACAGAATCTTTTTCTTTCTTAGATACACTGTCAACCCTCTCATCTTCATCACAGAGTTCTTGATTAATAATTAGGGAATTTTCATTAACCTCAAACTCTGTACTTTTGAAGATTGGATTGCTCACATTTTTGAGGATGTGAGGTCTTACAGTATTGTTATCATCATTGTTCTATATAACAGCCTCTTTACCAGGTCTCCTACTATAATCATAGCCTATGCCTATCTTCTTACTTTCAGTATGTTTCTCATGATACTCTTGAACTATTTTAGAGGAATTTCTAAATGCCTTTAGCTTAAATTCATTTTCAGAAATTTCTTTTCTTAGATATTCCTCTATCTCTTTAGCACAGATTAAATCATTTTTTAATCTTTCATTTTCCTGAGCTAAAGAATCAATAGAACTGGTCTTAAGCAACAACACATCATTGTTGGATCTGAGTACTTCATTTTCTTTAGTTAATCTAGCAATTTCTTCATTTGCAGCAGATAAACTAGTATGAATATTAAACATTTCAGTACTCATTTCCTCAATGGTTTGCTTATAGTCATTTAAAGACATATCTAGTAATACTAAAGATGGTACCTGACTTGTCGAGGTTGATGCTTCTTCATCCTCTCTAGCCATCAAGGCTAGATTCACAAATTCCTCTTCTTCTTCATTATCAGATTCATCCCAGCATTTTCCTTCAGCCACATAGGCTTTTCCTTGTCCTTTCTTAAATTGACTTCCAGTTCCTCTCTCCATTCTTTGTATTTGTTTTGGTCTTTTGCATTCAGTAGCAAAGTGACCAAGTTCATTGCAATTGTAGCATCTAAACTTTGATCTATCTACCATTCCTGTTTTGTATCCTCCCTTGGTGCCAGTAGCAGGTTTTGATGAGCTTCCTTGGTTATATTTTGGAAATTGACCTTGAGGTTTATATGGCTTGTTCCTCCTGAACCTTATATTTTTGAATTTTCTTGCCATAAAAGCCATGGTTGGATTATCCATTTTCTCCATTTCTTCTAGAGTGAAGAATTCTTCATCTTCAACATCTTCTAGTTGAAGGACAACCTTTTCTTCATCTTCAACCACCTCTTCAATTTTCACAGATGAAAATTGAGGTTGTTGATCATTTTGAATTTGCTCACTTGCTTGAAAATATGATGGTCCTTGAGCAACTAGAGTACCAGCCATGTTTGCCATCAATCCTTTGGATCCACTTTGTATGGCTTTCTTTTGATAATATTCAAGTTCATAAGATTTTAGAACTTCATACAATGTTTCAAGAGAAACAGAGTTTAAATCTCTTCCTTCTCTTATGGCTGTTACTCTATGCTCAAGGTGTTCTGGAAGAGTTAGCAGAAACTTGATATTGACTTCCTTCTTTTCATAAAACTTTCCATGAATCTGGAGCTCAGCTATCAGTTTGCTAAATCTTTCAAACATGTGAGTTAACTCTTCTCTATGCTTGCCCATAAACGCTTCATATTGTGACACCAGTATTTGTTTTTGATTTTCTCTGACCTCTTCACTTCCTTCACATAACAGTTCTATCTTTTTCCACATATCCCTGGCAGAGTTGCATGCTATTATATTTCCACTCATAGCTTTGTCCAGGGTAAGTGCATCTAGTAGAATGAGTTGCAGATGATCATCCAGTGCTACCTTTTCTTTTTCTGAGTCATTATACTCAATAGGCTTCTTAGCAACCCAATGAGCTGGGGTTACTACATCATTAACTGTAGCAGATGGAATTTCCTTTTGAGGAACGAAGGGGCCATTTTCCAGAATACCTAGGAATAATGGATTCTGAGCTTTGATAAATAACATAATCTTCTTTTTCCATATGTTGTAGTTTTCTTTATCAAAAGCTGGAATCTTGATATTACTTGACCTTTGAATACTTGCCATTTGGATCTCAGATATGTGTATTAATCTGATTGCTCTGATACCAGTTGTTGGTCCCGGAATGTATTGCAGAAGGGGGGTTGAATGCAATACTAATAAATTTCAAAAACTATTTCAACAACTTAAATAGAGTTTGTAATTTACTAGTAGAAGAAATGCAATCACAAGTAATATTTAACAAGATGTTTCACAAAATAATTGTTTTATTTATTTTGCGAAGTTTTTGCTATAACTTTGAGAATAAAATAATTCTCAAGCTTCAAATACTCAAGAGATTACAGTTGTAGAGAGCTACTTGTTGTATAAATAGAGTGCTCTATTTATAGTGTGATAGTCTACTGTACTACCACTATCAGCATGGGTTGTTGAGTTGCTGTTATATTCCTTTTGCAGCTCATTCCATGATTTATTCCCATGTGATCATCACAAAGTAACTTTAAGATACTTTTCACATTTGAGCCACCCAGATCTAGCCATATTCAATTTTATCTGCTCTAGACTTTACAGGTTGCTCCATGTGATCTCTCGAGCTTCAGTTATAGACTTTCCAAGCTTGCTGTAAAGGTTGAATGTTGCAGCACGCCTACTTCTTTTGAACATGTACTCTGTCGCGTAATTTGACTTAGAAAATTCCTAAATCAAGTTGATTCTATATGACAGTATGTTTGCCACAAAGTTTGCTGTCAATGAATTATGCTTTGGTTGACAGTATGAATTTCCCGCAGAGATTACTGTCAAGGATTGTGCTTTGGTTGACAGTATGAATTCCCGCAGAGATTGCTGTCAAGAATTGTGCTTTGATTGACAGCATGTATTTCCCGCAGAGATTGCTGTCAAGAATTCCAAACTTACTGTCACAAACTATATATCAAAGTTGCTGTCATCAGAATCTCCGCCAATGTTGCTGTCAAGTTAAAACTTGCTATCGACTCAATTAAACTTGCTGTCGAGCTTTGCAACATGCTGTTTCCTTGTAATCTTACTGTCAATACTTGACAGTAACTTTTATTCCTGCTATCGAACTTCTGTATTTCTTGAGGCTTGAACATGATTGAACTTCTTTCAAGAATTACAATTATTACATGACAGTACTTATTTGATTACAGAAATACATTTCAGGCTATGACAGTATGTTCTACTTAGTAAAACTAAGTATACCAATAAAACTAGTTAAGTTGTCTAACCTATCACCCATAAATCCCAACAAAGGGGTCAGGATTCCTGATCGATAATCCTTTCGACCAAGAAGCTGGGAAGGCCCTTATTCCTGATCGAAAATACAGATCTAAGGGTCAGCATCCCTGATCGAAAATCCTGACCTAAGGGTCAGGATTCTTGATCGAAAATCCTTTCGACCAAGAAGCCCGGAAGGCCCTTATTTCGATCAGAATCCTGATCTAAAGGTCAGCATTCCTAATCGAAAATTCTGATCTAAGGGTCAGCATTCCTAATCGAAAATCCTGATCTAAGGGTCAGCATCCCTGATCGAAAATCCTGACCTAAGGGTCAGGATTCCTGATCGAAAATCCTTTCGACCAAGAAGCCGGGAAGGCCCTTATTTTGATCAGAATCCTGATCTAAGGGTCAGCATTCCTAATCGAAAATCCTTATCTAAGGGTCATCATCCCTTATCAAAAATCCTGACCTAAGGGTCAGGATTCCTGATCGAAAATCCTTTCGACCAAGAAGCTGGGAAGGCCTTTATTTCGATCAGAATCCTGATCTAGGGGTCAGGATTCCTGATCGAAAATCCTGACTAAGGGGTTAGGATTCCTGATCAAAATCCTGATCTAAAAAACCACGAATCACGGCACAAAAAAAGAGAGAAGGATATAACGAAAATTTATACGCGCCTAGAGTCATGAATGACCTCAATTCCGGACGAAATTCGTAAATTTAGGAGCTAACAAGGTCAAAAATACGATCTTAAATTACGAAAATACTAGGGCTGAAGGCCCCCCCAAAATTACGAAAATATTATTCGAATTGAATTTTATTCGAATGAAATTTTATCCGAGTGGGACACCTCCGATTTGGGTATCGAAATTATCCGAGATTCGGACAAAAGAAATATTATTATTAAATAATAATATTCAAAAAAAAAATCATTCGACCAAAATCCTGGTCGAAAAAGACCAAGATCCTGATCGAAAAAAGTTTCGACTAGCAGCCAAAAAATGCCTTATTTCGATCAGCATTGATCGGAAAAAAAAGGAGATGAAAAAAAAAAGAAAATTAATTCGACCAAATCCTGGTCGAAAAAGACCACGATCCTGCTCGAGAATTCATTCGACCAGCAAAAGTTGGACGCTTATTTCGACCACAAACCAGGTCGAAATCGACCAGGTCAATATTGTTGGCAAAATGCTGTTTAATACCCCGAGTTCTGTTGAGCTTACAAAAATATTAGGGCTGAGGACCCCTCTAAAATTACAAAAATATTATTATTTACAATAATATATAAAAATTATTATTATTATTGTTAAAAATAATAATGATACAATCCGGATCGGACTTTATTCGAATGAAATTTTATCCAAGCGGGACACCTCCGATTTGGGATCGAAATTATCCAGGATTTGGACAAAAGAAATATTATTATTGAATAATAATATCAAAAAAAA
Source organism: Kitagawia praeruptora (assembly GCA_037693485.1). Lineage (NCBI taxonomy): Eukaryota > Viridiplantae > Streptophyta > Magnoliopsida > Apiales > Apiaceae > Kitagawia > Kitagawia praeruptora. Next base: position 770,214 of record CM075353.1, read on the forward strand.
AATATTTGTTCGATCACATTCCTACTCGAATCGAGCAGGAATCCTGCTCTAAAAATGCTTCGACCAGCTGAAAAAGAGACGCTTATTTCGACCACAAACCTGGTCGTTAATACTTTTGGCAAAAGTGCAGTTTGGTACCCCAAGTTGTGCTAAGTAAAAAAGTTGGTCTCTACAGTTTACATATTGACAAAAAGGCCACTGTAATTTATAAAATTACAAAAAATACCCGTGGGTACATAAAAATTCCTAAATTATTTGAAATAATTTAGAAAAATACCCGTGGGTACATAAAAATTCCTAAATTATTAGGAATAATTAAGGAAAATACCTGTTGGTACATTAAAATTCCTAAATTTTTAGGAATAATTAAAAAACAATACTTATAATTAAAAACAATACCTGCGGGTACATAAAAAATTCCTAAATTATTAGGAAAAAATACGGAAAATACCTGTTGGTACATAAAAATTCCTAAATTATTAGGAAAAAATTTAGAAAAATACCTGTGGGTACATAAAAATTCCTAAATTATTAGGAAAAATTTAGAAAAATACCTGTTGGTACATAAAAAATTCCTAAATTATTATGAAAAAATACGAAAAATACCTGTTGGTACATAAAAATTCCTAAATTATTAAGAAAAAATTTAGAAAAATACCCGTGGGTACATAAAAATTCCTAAATTATTAGGAATAATTAAGGAAAATACCTGTTGGTACATTAAAATTCCAAAATTATTAGGAATAATTAAAAAATAATACCTGTGGGTACATGAAAATTCCTAAATTATTAGGAATAATTTAGAAAAATATCTATGGGTACATGAAAATTCCTAAATTATTAGGAAAAATTTAGAAAAATACCTGTTGGTACATAAAAATTCTTAAATTATTAGGAAAAAATACGGAAAATACCTGTGGATACATAAAAATTCCTAAATTATTAGGAAAAATTTAGAAAAATACCTGTTGGTACAAAAAAAATTCCTAACTTATTAGGAATAATTAAGGAAAGTACCTGTGGGTATACAAAAATTCCTCAAATATTACGAAAGGTACAAAAAAGTATGAGGAAAATTATAGAAATATTTTCTTGAAAAATTGAGCAATAATTTATGCTAATAATGCATAAAAGCTCTATGAAAGTGCCGAAATGGCTTAAAGCAAACACAAATTAAAGCCTCGAATAAGGCAAATCGTCGTAAATGTGTAGGTCACTCCACACTTTACAATAAGATGATACTCGTGAAACACTAGTCTATTGAATCCCCGGTAAGGGAACGAAAATAAACCCCGAGTCTCGAAAAGGCAAATTAAAACTTCTACAAAAACTTGAACGTTTTTCCAGAAGTTGGGGGGCAAATGATATGGGTTAAAAATAAGCCCTAAAGACACAATTAATATTTCATTAATTAGACCTAGCTCGGTCCAAGTATGAAGCCCATTAAGAGGGCCCAAAACCTTAATTAATTATTAATTTCATAATTAATATTAAGGGGTAATTAACAGCTGGGAAATACAAGTTGAATAAGGATATTATCTCTATAAAGAGTAGCCTCCAAGGCATACAGTCATACAAGGAAACAGACTCCTACAAGGAAGGAGTCTAGAACCTTCCTCAAGGCGGTGGCTTGCCCACCAAGTATCCGAATCCTACCATAATTCTAGGGCTTATCAGCCTATATAAGGGCCTGACCCCTCATTCTCATCCACAACGTTTTTGGGCAGAACTCAATGCGTCAATAACGTTGGCTTAATCCTCGAATAAGGACATACAAGCCACTACGTCCTTGGTGTGCCCCCGCCGCCATAGCCCCGAGGGCGAACACCAAGAACTACGTTGGCTTGATTCTCTAGCAATACAGAGATACGTAGGCATCTTGTGAGGACCGATCATTCTCGAACGCAAGAACAGCCATTAAAGCTTGAAGCTCACCATCTCTTGTATTTAATACATACAAACCCTAGCCGCAATTAACAAACCCTCGATTTTATTCCACAACAACTATATTCTCGTGTTCCGTAAAATATATTTATTGCGTAAATTTAAATTAATAAAATTTTTCGATTCCAAGGGTATTCATTTATCGAGATTTCGAGAGAGTACCTTGTTTTGTTGTTGGTGAAGTTTGGGAGCTTTGGAATGCTTTTTGGAGGATTTGGATTTGGAGTCATGGTCTTGTTCGGGAAGGAACGACTCTGGGTTTTGATTTCTGCTTCGCTTTTTGGCCATCTTGAATATTGGCGGTACGAGGAGGCTTCAGATTGTAAAACCCCAATTTCTGGGTTTTAAAAACTTTTCCTGTCCTGCCTCTGCGGTTGTGTGTAATGTATAACTAATAATATTGTATAAAATTCCTCCTTTTCCAAAACTAATAATATTGTATAACTAAATAGTTACCTTTTTCGGCTTAGACATAATATCTTTTCTATATTTTCTAACTAAAATATCTTCTTTTCTAAAAATGCCATGAGCAATATATGTATAAATATTTTAATGAAATCATATCAATTAAAATTTTTAAATCTACAACATAAATATAAATAACGAAACCTGGTAATTTTTGTTGAATTTGATTATTTTTTACGAAATTTGGTGATTTTTTTATATCTAACAAAATGCGAAAACCTTTTCAAAAACTACCAAATTATTCTCCTTACTATGAATATTATTACATAATTTATAAAAATTCTACCACACAATATAATAAGATCACTATAATAGGTGGTCTGTATATTATACAACATCCATTAATAATTTATACAACAATAAATTTATTAACCTTAGGGGTTCAATAATTTTTTTTGTTAATTGTTAACCTTAGGGGTTCAATAATAATTAACCTTTGGGGTTCAACATTTCCATTTTTGAGTTTTAGAAATATTCAGAATGATGAATAAATCGTATGCGAACTTAGGATTTAGGGTTTAGGGTTGCTTACAACCCTAAACCCTAGACTCTAAACCCTAACTTACCCTAAACCCTAGACCCTAACTTATCCTAATTTTTAAACGCGTTAGATTCAAATTTTTAATTAAAATTTTGAAATTTTATTTGTATTCTCTCGTGGTTTCAACAGTTAACCTGTGGGGTTCAACAGTTTCGTTTTGAGTTTAGAAATATTCGGAACAACGAATAAACGTATGCAAACTTAGGGTTTAGGATTTAGGGTTTCACTACAAGAAAAATGACCATTTACGACGGAAATTTTACATTAAAATCGTCGCAATTGGTCCAATTATGACGGAAAAATTTCGTCGTTTTTGCTCAAGTCTTAAGTTCGGATTTTCGTCACAAGTAAAAATTTCGTCACAAGTATAAATTTTCGTCATAAGTTCCAAAGCGGGATCCACTTTTTACAATAAAATAATAAACAAACTTACGACGAAATAAAATGTCATAAATTTGTATTTTATGACGGAAAAATCCGTCGAAAGTTAAAGAATGGGACCCATCTAAAATATAATATTAACAATAATTTAAGACGATTTTGTTTATCGTAAGTTTGCTCTTGGGACCCACCAAAAATATAAGATATACTGTATCATATATGGTCCCTTGAAACAAAAGCGCGATTTACAGTAAATTGCGCAATTTACAGAAGTTGAGTACTAAATATAGACTGTGGGAAGTCAAAACTAAATAACTTTAAGAAAGAAGTCATTCATTTGTGACAACCAATTCCTCCGTTATCTTAACTTTAGGACATTATAGCAACTAGTAACAAATAAGCACTCACGTTAATACATTAATACATTATTCGAGTACAAAGCTTTTACTTAAACTATACAATAGCTCTTAAAGTTAACTAATACTCTATATTCAAGGCTCTTCCCTGTGTTTTGGCAACATCTCCAGGGCTTCACATTAGTCGAGGGCATCCTCCTTGAGACACTCTGCTATCACAACACAACCGCAATCAAACCAAAACAGTCCAAAGCTAGCCAAAATCGAAGAGAAACCTGCGAGACAAAATTTTTTACGAAACCAAATTCAACAAAAAACCTCAGAAAATATAACTAAAATATATACGATTATACACACCCAGACTTATACATATTTGCAACTCAAATTCAAAACAACTTTTTACAACTTCACTCCGGCCATCTAACAATTCTCCGGCGATGTCAAAAACGTTGATTTGGTCACAAGCAGAACTAATCACGAATAGAATGATATAGAACTAATGTTCAGACACTAAATCGAGACCAAGGCTAGTCAAAATCGGACTGAAATAAAAACCCAATTCGAAATGGATTTAAGGTTACCAATTTTTTTATTTTGAGGCTTGACCGAGAGAGATGGCACGGCGTTGATTTTACAGTGGAGAAGGGAGAGAGAGATGGCGGTGAAGAAACCAGCACGGCGTTGGTTTTACAGTGGAGAAGGGAGAGGGAGATGGCAGTGAAGAGATAGAGATAGATGAGAAAAGGGGTAGAGGCGAGAGACAAAAGAGAGAGAGGTGGGTTAGATAAAATACTCCCTCCGTCCTAATGGGATGTTAACATTTGCTTTTTGCACGGAAACCAAGATAGTGGGTGTAATATTATTAAAATAAATGAAGTAGTGGGTGTAATAGTGATTTTATTATTAAAATAAGTTAAGTAGTGGGTGTAATAGTGATTTTATAGTTAAAATAAGTTAAGTAGTGTGTGTAATAGTGTAAAGTATTGTTAAAATAAGTGAAGTAGTGGTGTAATAGTGTTAAAACTTACTATTTTAGGAAATGTTAACAATCTATTAGGATATCCCAAAATAGAAAGTGTTAACAATCTATTGGGACGGAGGGAGTAATAGGGTTGGTTGGTTAATATTGGGATAAAATATGGATGGTTGGATGTGTGTTTCTTTGTTTTAATCTAATGGCTAAAAATTGACTGAAGAGCACAATCTGTGTGCTATGCGGTTAGCCACTAACATAATGACACATGTCATTAAACATAATTTTTAATTTTCCATTCATAAAATAGAGTAAAATAAATATCCGAAAATAAAAAATGCTCTAAAAATTACGAAATTTTTACGAGCACTTAAAATTGTTAAGATAATTGTTCCCTCAAAAGTTGGTCAAATTCGTTTAAATTTGGTCAATCATTTAATTTTTAATGTACGACCTTTTCAACTCTAAATTTGACTCCGGAACAAAGTTCTCAAAAATTACGAAAAATTTTAACGTGCATAGAAAATATCATTTAAATGACAAATTATAAATTTCAAGTTTTTCTATCATGTGGAAGTATTTATTTGAAATTGTCGAAGTTAAATATTAATACTTGTCCAATTAAATACAATACACCTTGGATCAAAATCATTCGATCTTTTGTCTTACGTTTTGAGTCTAATATATCAACAAAAATATATTATATGGAAAATATGTATTTAGAGTATGGAAAATATATTAAGTATTTTAAATAATGTTCTCAAAACTTATCAAATATTATAAAATACTAGCAAAAATATTAATCTATGACGATCCAACCGTACAGATGTCAATATATAGCTTAAATGATATTTCCAAATTTTATAAATATTAAAAATTAATTTTGTTGGAGATTTTAGTAGATCACTACTATTCAAACTAATACTCGTACATAGTGCTTCGTCCCAGATTGCTGTTTCTATTTTTCTAAAAAATATTTCTCGATGATCCAACCTTACGCATGTTAAGACATATCTAATAAATGATATTCCCAAAGTTTCAAAAAATAAAAAATTAATTTGGTTGGACATCTTAATAGATCACTTCTATTCCGACTAGTACTAGTAACCAGTGCTTCGTCCCAGATTATTGTTTCTATTTTTTAAAAAATATTTATCGACGATCCAACCATACGGATGTCATGACATATCTAATTAAATGATATTTACAAAGTTTCAAAAAATAAAAATTAATTTGGTTAGAGTTCTTAGTAGATCACTACTATTCTGACTAGTAATAGTAACTAGTGCCTCGTCCCATATTATTGTTTCCATTTTAAAAAAAATTATTTCTCGATGATCCAACCGTACAGATGTCAAGACATATCTAATTAAATGATATTCCCAAAGTTTTAAAAAATAAAAAATTAATCTATGTAGTTGATGTATACATAATAAAAAAAAATATTGAAGAACTTTACGACGGATTAAGAAGTTCGTTGTAATTCTGGGTAACTTATGACGGAAGTTTCGTCATAATTTACCCAGAATTACGACGATCTTCTTAATCCGTCATAAGTAACCCAGAATTACGACAGATTTTTCCGTCGTAAGTTCACATCAGGAAAATTAATTCATTTTGTAATTAAATTTAATTACAATAAACAAATTTGCGACGGACGGAAATTCGTCATAAGTTTATTTACAACGGAGATTCCGTCATAAGTTCACTACAAACCGACGTCATTTTGCCATCAGAAAATTAATTTTTTACAATTAAATTTTATTAAAATGACGAAATTTACGACGGAAATTTCGTCGTAAGTTCACTGCTAAAATGAATTTATGACGGACAGTTCGTCGTAAGTTCACTACAATTATTTTTCAATTAAATTTTAGTTGTTTGGAGCTAAATTTTATTAATAAAATAATTATCTTGCGACGAATTTCATTTTCGTCATAAGTTTGTTTGGAGCTAAATTTTATTAATAAAATAATTATTTTGCGACGAATTTCATTTTCGTCATAAGTTTTGTGCGAAATTTACGACAGATTTGGAATTCCGTCGTAAACTGGACGTGAAAATTGCTTCCGTCGCAAGTTGGCCGTCATAATTGACCAAATTTCTTATAGTGTTTAGGATTTTGGGTTTTAGAAATATTCGGAACGACGAATAAACCGTATATATTTAGGAGAAAAAAAAATGCTATAAAAAATCACCAGATTTAGTAAGAAATCACCAAAATTCAACAAAAATCACCAGATTTCGTAAAAAATACCAGAATTCAACAAAATCATCAGATTTTGTAAAAAAATCACCAGTAGAATTTTTTTCCCCAGATTTTTTTTCAAAAAAAATTATATTTATGACATGACATGGGTTCTAATAGTTCTCATAATAAGAGGATCTAAGTGGAGAACACTCGTTGTATTAATATTAGTGTTATCAAAGCCGTTAACAATGGGATACCACCACACTCACATTTTTTCTCCCTGACTTTTTCTATGTACTGTAGTTCCAGCCTCTTTTTTTTTGTGCCTGGGATTTGTTTCACAAACCCTAATTCATGACATCTAATTGTTGTTCCCATTTGATCACTACATAGATTCTGTGTGTACCGTATATTAAACATTCAACACCAAAAAATATATATATATATATATAGGTTGATCACACCTTTTCAAAAGTTGTATTGCATGGATGTAGAAGATTGTCCTGTGATATTCATAGACGTTATCTTATGATGATGATAAATTTTTATTTAGAGCCTTTAAAATTTTATTGAAACTACCCTGCATTTTGTTTTGAAATGTCGAATTCGTATGGAGATTTTAATACAAAGATAGACTATGTATTCAAGATTGTACTAATAGGGGATTCAGCAGTTGGAAAATCACAGTTGTTGTCTAGGTTTGCTAAGAATGAATTTAGTATAGATTCAAAAGCTACAATCGGGGTAGAATTCCAAACCAAGACCCTGGTTCTTGATAAGAAGACCGTCAAGGCCCAGATTTGGGACACTGCTGGCCAAGAAAGGTCTGCATTTCTGTTATTCATGTGTATATTTGTTGATTTATCTTTTTGCAAATAATTATTTCATCAATGATGCCTACTGCTTTACTTGATAATAGTTCCAAGCTTCTGCATATTGTATATATATCCTAGTCCTACCGATATTCATGTAAGCTGTACATATTTCCGGGGTATATCCTTTATGCCAATAATTGTATTACCCGTGATAGTATGAAGGTAGAACTTCTTTAGACATGCATGCAGTGGCAGAAACAGACTTCAAAGTCAGGGGTACACGATACAAGTTTTTCAAGTCAAGAATGAGAAATAGTGGCTTCTAGGGTTCAAACCTACACCATAATGCAGGAAAATTTCCTATAAACCATCTCAGTTCCTGCCCAAACCTAAAACATCTGGAACTAATTATAAAATCCAGGGGTCCTCCCGGCCAGTGCATGAATGGCCTTGATCCCCTCTTAAAAGACTAGTTACATTTGACAATGCTGTTCTGAAGCGAAGTACAATAAGATAGACACTGTTGTCATAAACACAGAATCTATGTGATTGTAGATGCCTGAACAGATCATGATTCTACACAAATTTAAGTGAGTCTACTAGAGATAGCTGAAAGACTGAAACAACTTACCCTACCTTTGATGGTCCAACACTTGAATATTAGCAAATTAGTTAGTAGTACTAGTACCAGAGGTATTCAGTATGTTTAGGTCAAATCGACGATATTCGAATTCCATAGCACGAAGTCACGTAAAGAGGGACAAACTAGATTGAAGCTTCTCTAATTTGAGCTATGTCTTTTCTCCTTTTACCACAGAGGTAACATGTCGGTGCATCTGAAAATGGAAAGGATAGAAGCCCGGAGAAATTTTGAGTTTTACGATATTTCTCTAAAGTATTGTATATCAGCTGGCAATAACGGACTCGCTATTTATTCATCAGTAATTGTGTATCCTATCTTGTTTCTAGAGCCAAATCCGAACCTCAAAACTATATTTTTATTTCCTTCCCATATTGTTAGTACATTTCATTATATGATCATAGTCAAAAAAATTTTGGATGAACCAACTTATGGTGCATATTTCTTGCTTAATAGAAACAAAATCCATATTAAATAAGCATGTTCACACTTCACAGAACCAGAGGTGTGCATGAAACCCAATCAATGTTCAGAAGACACTTCTTTGAAAGGCTGATAGAGTTTGAGGTGTCACTGTATCATGTGAATCCTATTTGTTTATGGAGTATATAGTCGCATGGATATAATGATTCATCATCAGACATCAATTGTTGCTTGCTTAGTTAGACATGAGACTTCTTGACTCGAGGTAAAATGACGTAAAGTTGGGGGGGGGGGGGAGGACGTAAGAATAAAACTCTAAACCTCGATCTGCTAGCACCAGGCGTGGCTTTACCTCTGCTGTGGACCACTCCGGATTCTCAGCTTTGTTGATGGTGTCAACTTTCAAGGTTAATTAACATAATCATTTTCAAATGATCACTAGTATTTTATTGTCAGAGAGTACTGTTGTTACAATATTTTACAGGTTTAAATCAATTATGAGGTATATTTATTTAACTGAACTCTAAGAAAGAGCCATTTAAGATCCATAACCAATTCAAAGCTAAACCATTAACATAAATATTACCCATTGCGTTTGTTGAACATATTAGATAGGCGTCTGAACATCTTAACTTTTTTCCCAGGTATAGATCAGTAACAAGTGCATATTACCGCGGTGCAGTGGGAGCAATGTTAGTATATGACATGACAAAGCGTCAGTCGTTTGATCACGTGGCTGGATGGCTCGATGAACTTAGGGGGCATGCTGACAAGAATATTGTGATTATGCTCATCGGCAACAAGTGTGACTTGGGAAGTCTTAGAGCAGTACCAACGGAGGATGCCCAGGAGCTTGCAGAAAGAGAAGAGCTATGCTTTATGGAGACATCAGCCCTTGAGGCAACTAACGTCGAGACTGCGTTTCTGACAGTTCTTACCGAAATATACAAGATCATAGGCAAGAAGACCCTCACTGCTAGTGATGTAGATTATGCAAAGACCACGACTCTCAAGGGAACCAGTATAGTTATTCCTGGCCCGGAGTCAAATTCTAGTGGTAGAAGTGGTGGATGTTGCGCCTAAATCATTAATATATTTTTCCATGTACCTCTTATTTTTACTGGGGAATATATGTAGTTGAGCTTAGGATATTACTGGATAAACGGAAAGTTATTGTGTATAAAGAGAATACTAAAATTTTAGTGAACAATGTGTTTAGTATTTGATGAACCTATATACCATCTGACACATAGTTTAGGACCCTGGAACGGGTCGTATTTTTCCACTTGATGTGTTTTTTTAACTGCCTTTGCTAGATCCCTCGCCTAGCTTACTTCGCAGTTTTTTTTATTTACTACTTTGCAGTTTTTCCTACTGTAACATCAACTTATGATCATGTCTCGACAATTAACTCCCACATTTGTCTCTGGAATAAGTAGTAGCCACCTCCTTGTTGGCACAAAGTAAACTGCATACAAAGTGTTTGTATAAAACTGGAGAAAAGAACAGATACTCTGAAAGACTTAATTTTATTGAATGAAAATGCAATACAATATATAGATTGAAAGCAACAGAAAATGTCTTATAAACTAGGAATTGCCAAAACTTTTACGTTCCTAAAATAACTGAAACACTATCTTTTATTTTCTACTACTGATCCTACAATATCTCCTCACATGTGAAGATTGAGACCAACAACAGCTTGCAGAATTGTAGGAAATCAGGAAATCAGACACGAGCAAATACTTAATCAAATGCAACTAATTTCCAAGTTTAGACTAACCCAACACTCCTTGCATTGGCAAATTTTAAATTTGAGATAAGTCAAAATAACAACCAATAGTGATATCAGAATCCAAGTTTCAAAGCTCAATCTGAAGGGCGAGAGGGGGTAGTCTGGTAACATAGTACATGGGAGGTTCCGCCTTTCCCGATTTATTTATACAAGTTCATATATAGGATTGAGATGTGTCAAGTAGCACTGGTATGTACCAAAGGCAGGCACAATGCTTTTTCATGATATTCCTTATTTAAGTGGTTAGAAATGATACTGAAACCACACGATAAAAGTTTGCCTAGGTACAGGTCCATCAAACGCGTGTACATATATTAACTTAACCCATTGTGTAGATTAATTCATTCGTGTTAGGTTCTACATATAATAACTTGAAGACAAAAAATTGGGGATTAATACAAGGAGTATATATGTATAGAGTCACTCCACTCCTGCATGAGCTTTACTGCTGCATGCTTGAGTTAGGACCACAATACCACTTGCTACGTACTCATCAGATTGATGTGTCAAATTATACGTAACCGCAAGCGCACGGTGTCTATTGCTAGTACAAATGGCAAGCGGGTCGAATCCACAAGGAGACAGGTTCTACTAATTCCTTTTCAGTTATCGCTAATTGTTTCAAGGGCCAGACGAATATGTGAAATTATTAATTAACTAATTAAACTAAATTAACACTAATTAAACAGATGATAAACAAATTATTTAAAACCTAGGGCAATCAGGTCCACCATGCTTACACAATTGGCTCTTAAGCTAAAGCAATCAATGTGATCCTATAACTAGAGTATGTTAATCTCTTTCAAGCATTAACACTCTCGAAACATTCAACACAATTAACCACTTTTAGTAATTCAATCAATCAGGTAATTAGAGTCAAGTTAATCTCTTCCAAGTATTAACGCTCTCAGAAATCCAATGATGCTTCCGCACTCAAATTCAATTCTGCTAATCGTATGTGTGCCTCTAGTAAGTAAATCTCTCGATCCATACCCCTATTTGCATATAATTAATCCATGATATTGGCCAATTACACAAATTAATGATTAAAACATATCAATCAGAAAATAACCATAACCAATCAAACCACTATGAAAATCATGCCAATATTAGTGCAAACATGGCTTCCCTTTAAGCCCTAGAAATAACTACTCGTTAATAATTAAACAAGTAAAACAACTAGTAAAACAAGAAAACATAATTAAACTAATAAGAACAAAGAAAAGATTAAGAGAACAAAACCTTCAAACTTCAATGTTGTCACCCAAAAGAAGAGTCATGGTGTTTCTCTACATCTCCAACTAATAATATTAATCTACTCTAAACTATATTATCTGATCTAATGTTACATCCTTTTTCTTCTTCCTAAAATAATACCCTAGATGTGTTTGTATAGGCTCTAAAAGTCTTGCCCAATAAAAGTATTTTAATACTCTAAATAAATTGCAAGAAGGATTCCATAACTGAATAGGATTCCTTAATTATAATTCGTCACTTCTTTTTCTCCTCTATTTCTGGGCTCTTCCAGTTGGATTTTGCTTACTGGACCACCTCTGAATTAAAGATAATTCCACAAGCTTCGCGTGGACAGTAAGATCGTCAAATTCTGACTTCGGGAACTCAAGATATGACCCAAACAGTGCAGGCAACCCGTGTAGCCCAATAATACGAATTTTCTCCTATTTTATCTCCAAAATAGCTCTTTTTGCTCCAAATCCTTCCAAGTCATGAATTCTTTATTTCCTACAATAAAACAATAAAATCTATTAAATAAAAATCCAAATCAATGCAAAACACAATAAATATGAGAATAAAATCATCTAAAATATATATAAAAATATACTCTATCAAACATCCCCACACTAAGCATTTGCACGTCCTCGGGCAAATAAGTGAAATAAAAACTAAGTCCTAACAAACATCACTTTCGTAGATGACACGATTGCATTGAGCATATGCAACAAGCCGTTAAACCCCTAGGCAGCCCTAGTAGGACGAGTGTTGTCTCGTGAGGGTTTATAGTGAATGTACCCACAAAATTCATCTAACCATGCAAAAGATCAATACCAACACAACACCACACACACAAGTCCTCTCATGCCACATCAACTTAAGAATCAAAGAAAACATACTATGTCTTGGTGTCGAAAGTGCAAGTATTCACGTAGTCTACTCAACCAACATGCAGAAGGTCATAAAAATTCATGTCAAGTGTAAAAATCGTTGGTAAACATGCTAAGCCCACAAGAAATACATCTTTAAGTCTAAACCTGGGATCTCCTATGCCAAAACAAGTAATAACTCACCTTTCACTCAAAAACGAATATTCACTCAAGAACAAGGTTAAGTGTATCACTCATAAACACAACTTGACACTCGCAATCAATCTCACTCTCAACACAACATACATCACTGATGATAATCAAAAGGTCTTTATTCGGGTTGTAGCGTGGGCTAGGGACCAGGTATGTCAAGTAAAGCTAAAACAGGTTAAATGTCAAAAGCTAGTACCCAACAATATAATTCATTCCATTCCCTTTCTATTAAAACAAATACTTCCCCACACTTGGATTTTTCAATATCCCTTATAATAACTTGACTAGTCGAATGAAGAAGGATCATACAAACATAAGAATGCTCTCAAATTTATTCATTTTTTTTTCTTTTTTTTTCTTTTTTTTTTCTTTTTTTTTTTCTTTTTTTTTTAGAGAGCTAAATAATAAACACAATGATCCATAGATATTTTTATGAATTTCGACTAGCAAGCATCAACCCAAAATCAATATTCCCCAAAAGTATGATCATCAATAAAACCCCCCTTTTGCACACCTTATTACTCCCTTAAGCACGATACTAGCCTTTGACAATTTAGGTTCAAATTCAATGTAAGGCCAATAGAATAAAAAGGATAATGGCAAGTAATGTGGTGTGTCACCGAAAGAATAGGATTAGGCTCAAAGGGTTAACTAATTGATCATGTATAAAAGGTGTGGAAATATGGGAAACACGAGGTTAAACCTAAGTGCCTTTATCATCTTATCATCAAGTAATGTCATGCATTTCAAGAAAGATCTCAAGTAAGTGCTAGCAATGTAAACAACATGTGGACACTCAAGCAAACGAAAAATCATGCAAAAGATATGCATATAGGCTCAAAACTCACTTGGTGTGACAAAACATAATCAATCCCAAGTACCAAGACTCTCTAACGCACCTACTTGTACTCAAAGCATGAAAACCAAGTCATCTTGCACATATTCATGTCATTCTAATCACTTACAACATCCAATTAAGTCTACCAACTTCAACTTGCTAGTGAAAGTGTGTGCACAAGAACAAAGCACGTCACTTCTCATACAAAAGCGTCAATAAACACAAGAATTCTACGCATGCATGGGTGTATCAAGCAAAATACAACAACTAATCAAATTGCATGGCTAGAATTATTTTTGGTATTTTTCAATTTTTTTAAATTTTTTTTTTAAACAAGTAATACACTACGTTGAGAACACCTCCCCACACTTAAGCGGTTCATTGTCCCCAATGAACTAATGAACAAGATACAAAACTACAACTAAAAACAAAATAAAACTACACTAAAAAGAAAATAAAACTACACTAAAAAGAAAAGAAAGAAAACTCCCCTGGAATCAAGGTGTCGAGTGTGAAAACCATCCCTCATTTGCTTAGGAGCCACCCACGCACCACCAACAACCACCAAGAAATATCCTACCAAAAATACCCAATTAACAAAATTAATACAAAACCCCAAATTGACAAGAACACAAATTCGTAATAAAAAGAAAATAGAGAAGAGATATCCCAACTACGAATCAAAGAGGTGAACTTGCAATTAATTTCTCTTTAGAATTGAATTTTTAGAGATTTAAAGAAAATAGAAGAAGAATTGGATTTGTATGTATAGATGGGTATATAATAATAATAATAATAATAATAATAATAATAATAATAATAATAATAATAATAATAATAAATATGAATAATAATTATAATAAAAATAATAATAATAATAATAAATAATAAATAAGAATTAGAATAGATATAGGTTTAGAATTTTGGTGGAGAGATGGGAGGTTTTGGAATTGAAATAGGAAAAGAATTAGGTGAAATAGGGGTATAAATAGAAAGGTGGGTGGAAAGATTTTTATTTATTTTTTATTATATATCACAACACAGCTGAACCATTCGAACAATACACTGCAAAAGAGAAGCAAGTTGCTGGCGGGCCGCGCAAATTGCATCAGGAACAGTCGCGCATGCGCAACCTGCGCAACAGGCGCGCAGACTGCTCCCAGACCAGTAACGCAGGCGCAGCCTGCGTTACACAAGCGCAACCCGCCCCAATTGCAGAAACGCAGGCGCAACCTGCGTTACACACCCAAAATTTATTTATTTATTTATATATTTTTTTTTAATTTTTTTTTTTGAAACTACAACAAAATTTTTTTTTTTTAAATTTTTAATAACTAAACAATTCTACTATATATGAAAGAAGGAAAGAAGTACTCCCCTATGCAAAAGCATGAAGTGCACCCATCCTCCAATGCAGCCTATGTACAACATCCATGGGTTGCCTCCCAAGAAGCGCTTATTTAGAGTCATTAATTAGCTTGACCTCCTCAAAAAATACTCCGGTAAAGGCGTAATATCCACTTTCTCGATCATAAACTTGCCACCACAAAAAGTATCAAGAGTGTTAGTGGTTGTCTTTATCCTGCAAAAAGTCTCCAAACAAGCATCAGTAAAATAAAATATGTCATTAATAAGCAATAGAGAGAGTGCTTGTGCAGTTTTGGAAAACTGTGTGATAAAACAGCGATAAAATTCAACACCACGAAAATATTGAACTCCCTTGACATAAGGTGGAGGTTCTGGTGGTGGCTTTTCTTCACTCCTCACTTTCACTGGAGCCATTCGGACATCTTGGCTTATCACATCATTGGCTAATAAGACACTTCCATCTTCTCCCTCTCCTCGAGCTTCAAACGTAGGAGCCACTTTGTATGGATCCTCAACCAGAATTTGAGAAATATCATCTTGGACAATATTTGTTATCACATCAACCTTGAAATAAGTAGTCTTGAGCAAAGAAACCTTGTAAGTAGAGGCTAGATCGAGAGCAAATTTATCAATACATGGTAGCTTAGGCACAGGTTGTGGAAGAGAAACAACAACCATCTCTGTATTGCTTTCCTTTGTAGCCTCATCATCAGTCACATTGTCCTTGGTAGCAGCAACATCATTGATCTCGTCATCAGTGGCATGCTCCTTCTCTTTATCAATGGCCTCATCATCAACATACATGGAGAAACTATCATATTCCTCTTCGGATCGGATAGATGATGATGTTAAATAGTCGAGCTACCCTTTAGTAGAAGAGTTAGCCAACTTTGCAATTTGAGATTCAATCGCCAAACTTTGAGTCTTTAAGTCTTTAATCTTCTCGGCTTGTTCTTCAGAACTCTTTAGCAGTTTATTCAAGATATCCCACATCTCATTTGTCTGATCAGCTTGCACATCTACGCTGGGTTGAGAAACATGTAGATCTTCTTGTAGAGGAGGATATTGATATTCTTGCTGTGGCGGCTGCTCATATGACTGATAATATTGTTGCTCAAACTGTTGCTGATCATGATATGAAAAATTTTGAGCACCATTGTCCTGGTAGTAGAAATCTGGTTGATTCACGCATTCTTGATCAAAAGTGTTTGAATACTGATTGTACCCATATCCTTCTTCAAAAGAATTCATTTGTCCCAACTGAGCACTCTGAGAATTATAGACATTGTAATAGCATTCCAAACCATAATGACCCTGGACACCACAAATTTGACAGAAGTTGTAAGTTTTAGGGGCCACTTGTGACATCTCATTGATACTCATTGGACGCATAGTGGGCTCTGTAGTCTTCGACATGGCAATCTCTCGAGTATGTGCCTCAACTAGGGAAGATAAGAGTGCAAAAGTATCAACTTCACCCATTGCAAACCTGTAGACACTCAACAAAGCCAAGAAAACGCAGTAAAATTTGTCTCAATTGGAACTAAAGTTCCAATGAGACAATGGAAACAATCTAAACAACTAAATTAAAATCAATAGAAACTCGCTGTCTCCCCGGCAGCGGCGCCAAAAACTTGATGTGTCAAATTATACCTGACCGCAAGTGCACGGTGTCTATTGCTAGTACAAATGGCAAGCGGGTCGAATCCACAAGGAGACAGGTTCTACTAATTCCTTTTCAGTTATCGCTAATTGTTTCAAGGGCCAGACGAATATGTGAAATTATTAATTAACTAATTAAACTAAATTAACACTAATTAAACAGATGATAAACAAATTATTTAAAACCTAGGGTAATCAGGTCCACCATGCTTACACAATTGGCTCTTAAGCTAAAGCAATCAATGTGATCCTATAACTAGAGTATGTTAATCTCTTTCAAGCATTAACACTCTCGAAACATTCAACACAATTAACCACTTTTAGTAATTCAATCAATCTGGTAATTAGAGTCAAGTTAATCTCTTCCAAGTATTAACGCTCTCAGAAATCCAATGATGCTTCCGCACTCAAATTCAATTCTGCTAATCGTATGTGTGCCTCTAGTAAGTAAATCTCTCGATCCATACCCCTATTTGCATATAATTAATCCATGATATTGGCCAATTACACAAATTAATGATTAAAACATATCAATCAGAATTAACCATAACCAATCAAACCACTATGAAAATCATGCCAATATTAGTGCAAACATGGCTTCCCTTTAAGCCCTAGAAATAACTACTCAGTAATAATTAAACAAGTAAAACAACTAGTAAAACAAGAAAACATAATTAAACTAATAAGAACAAAGAAAAGATTAAGAGAACAAAACCTTCAAACTTCAATGTTGTCACCCAAAAGAAGAGTCATGGTGTTTCTCTACATCTCCAACTAATAATACTAATCTACTCTAAACTATATTATCTGATCTAATGTTACATCCTTTTTCTTCTTCCTAAAATAATACCCTAGATGTGTTTATATAGGCTCTAAAAGTCTTGCCCAATTAAAGTATTTTAATACTCTAAATAAATTACAAGTAGGATTCTATAACTGAATAGGATTCCTTAATTAAAATTCGTCACTTTTTTTTCTCCTCTATTTCTGGGCTCTTCCAGTTGGATTTTGCTTACTGGACCACCTCTGAATTAAAGATAATTCCACAAGCTTCGCGTGGACAGTAAGATCGTCAAATTCTGACTTCGGGAACTCAAGATATGACCCAAACAGTGCAGGCAACCCGTGTAGCCCAATAATACGAATTTTCTCCTATTTTATCTCCAAAATAGCTCTTTTTGCTCCAAATCCTTCCAAGTCATGAATTCTTTATTTCCTACAATAAAACAATAAAATCTATTAAATAAAAATCTAAATCAATGCAAAACACAATAAATATGAGAATAAAATCATCTAAAATATATATAAAAATATACTCTATCACAGATTCATGGGGAAGATCGTGTAACACTGATATTTCATTGTTGTCGGGGTAAAAAACTGATACCTGTGCTTCATCTTAATGTGCTCTGCCACTTTTCCCTACCATTTTATACGGTCTAAATTTTAAGATTAGAGTAAAAAGCAAAATGGTGGTCGTAGTTTATACTGAATTGCAAAAAAGTGGCCGAACTTTCAGATTTTCATTTTAGTGGCCGCGCTTTGTTTTTTATTTTTAAAATAGTGGCCAAAGTTTTTTTGATTTTTAAAATAAGTGGCCAAAATTGTTTTTGATTTCTAAAATAGTGACCAAAATTATTTTTAATTTTCAGAAAAGTATATGAAAAAAGATCGATAACCACTAAAATGAAAATCTGAAATTTTGGCCACTTTTTTGCAAATTAGTGTAAACTACGGGCACCATTTTGCTTTTACTCTTTAAGATTATAATTAAGGAGAAAAAACCCAGCAGAGATCTCCTTTACAACTCACAACTTGTTTAGATATGCCAGTATGCCACAACTCACAAAATTCTAAATCTTTATTATTCAACAACCAACATCTATCTATGATTTTTGAGATATTTCTTTAAGCATAATAAGAAAACCTTGAGTGGAACTCTTCTACAGCACTAGGTTCCTTGAGATCATCAGATGGGTGTCAAGTTGAATACAGAACATCAACATGACTAGAAGAAGTCTAAAGATATGATCATGTAAATTAATAACAGTCTATGCCACAAATATGTGCATTTTGTCAAATTGAAGTTATCTTGAGAGTTGTCACTGTACCAAAGAATGTACATGTAAAATATGCATCTGATGAAGTTACTATTAGCCTAAGGAGAAAATGGTCTGATATCTTTATTCTATAGCAATACCAATATACCATTATATATTACTAATTTATTTACTGCTCTCTGAGTAATACTAACTTACTAATTACTTTTAAGCTTACACATAAAATTATAATTTCAATCCCTATCTTCCCCTAAATTCTGTTTTCCTCGTTCCCTCCATTTTCATGCAAATTACAATATACACCACGTTGTTGTACACTACACACACTGAGTAGTGAGAGTACATAAATACGTAGATATGTTTGATGCATCTTTTTATGCATCTATAAAGTGTTCGAGTATTCCTTGCAGCATACCTTACTATGCTTATTAACAGTAGTAAAGAGTAGTAGTCCCAAAATTTGTGATAGAATGCAAAATAGAAAAGAGCAGTACCGTGTTTTTATGTGTATACAGAGGCCTGCATTTTTACCCTGCCACGCTTATTATCAGCGTGGTAAGTATTCTACACCAAGCATATGTAGTGGACCAGACCCATCTATAAATATTCTAATTATAATTATTCATTAAGTCCGTACTTAGAATTCTACTAAATCAACTTATACAAACGGCCACCTCTTTTTGTATCTCTACTGAAGAAGCAGCAACAAGCTCCTCCGTTGTTGGAGGATCTCGAGAAGAGATGTTCAGTGGAGGAGGTGGCGCTGGTTGTACCAGAAACTGATGATCCATCACTATTGATGACATTTGGAGCATGGTTCCTTGGGCTAGCCACATAAATAGTTCTCATATTTCTTAACATTTTTTTCATTTACAGAACACAACCATTATTAGCTATATCATGTTAGAATTTGTCAAACTCTCCAGAAGCATAAGAGTAAGGTGGCAGCTAGAAGAAAACATGCAGAGAAGTCAAGCTTTGATTCCATAAAAAATGGTAGGCTTTGCACGTGTTCACAAATAAAAGTCAAAGACGGTGGCTATGCACATGTACGTGTATGGTACTCATTGAAATGGGCTAGTTTTTGGTAGGTTGCATGATTTCTAGGACAAATAGCTTGCAAAGATATGTAAGCACGTATGTAAGCATTTCAGAGCCTATAAATAGACATGCCCAGGAGCAGATACAACACCAAGAGAACTTGTAAGTTCAAGAGAAACAGAGCCGAAGCTCTTTGTTGTGAGAAAAAGAAAAGGTCGAAGCCTTGTTGTTGTGTAAGAAAGTTGTAGCTTATTATTATTATTATTATTATTAATATATACAGGTGTGTGTTTGTGTTATACAAAACTTTTATATATTTGGTGCAAGGCCCATCTACATTTCCAACAAGTGGTATCAAAGCTAAGGTTTCGTTCGAAAAAGAAATTGGCAAATTTCTGGAAAAAAATTCCGGTAACTATTTCTGCCGGAAAATACTGTTCACACCGTAGAAGACGAAGTACTGTTCATATGATACTATTCACGAATACTGTTCGTATGGTACTATTCACGGATACTGTATGATACTATTCATACATACGGTATTGTTCACTTATACTGTGCAAAGATATTTTTTTGAAAAAAAATGGCGAATATGGTGCAACAAAATATTCCAAAGTTGACGGCTACAAATTATGGAAACTGGAGTATCCAAATGATGGTGTTACTCGGTTCGTACGATAATTGGGATATCGTTGAAAGCGGCTATAGCGAGCCCGAAAATGCTACCGCTGAAGCAGCACTTCCTAATGCCGAGAAGACGGCGTTAAAAGAAATTCGGAAAAAAGACAACAAGGCATTATACACAATTTTTCAAGGTGTCGACGAATCCACCTTCGAAAAAATTTCAAATGCAAAGAGAGCAAAAGAGGCGTGGGAGATTTTATAAAAATCATTCCAGGGTGTCGAGAAAGTAAAAAAAGGTGCGGCTCCAAGTTCTTCGTGGCAAATTTGAAAAAATCAAAATGAAGACTTCAGAGAATATCGGTGAATATGTTATGCATTTAAAAACGATGACAAACGAAATGAAAAGAACTGGCGAAAGTCTCGATGATGTTCGGGTCATGGAAAAGCTCCTCCGCTCGCTAACAAGAAAATTTGATTATGTTGTTACTGCTATCGAGGAGTCGAAAGATTTGTTCACGATTTCTATTGATGAGTTTGTTGGTTCACTTCAAGCGCATGAGCAGCGAATGAACCAATATGATGATGCAAGCCATTTGGAAAAGGCGTTGCAAAGTAAAGTATCCATCGGTGACAGTTCTGGCAGTAGCAGTTCTTCACATGGCAGAGGTGGCTATAGAGGTAGCTATCGAGGTGGACAAGGATGTGGAAGACAGACGTTCAATAGAGGCCATAATAATGAAGGCTATCAACCATCTGGTCATGGTCAAAATTTCAGAGGCCGGGGAAGAGGCGGATTACAATAACGAGGTGACAAGTCTCAGTTACAATGTTATAATTGCAACAAATATGGTCATTTCAGTTATGAGTGTAGATCACCGAAGGTGGAAGAAAGAAATCATTTTGCAGCAGCAAAAGAAGACAAAGATGTGGGTTACGTTATGTTCCTCACTTACAAAGGAGATGATGAAGGCAAGAAGAATATATGGTATCTTGATTCGGGAGCTAGCAACCACATGTGTGGCCACAAGGAATTATTTACGGAGATAGACAACACCATTAGCGGAGAAGTTACTTTTGGTGACTCGTCAAAGATTCCGGTCAAAGGAAAAGGCACTGTTACGATTATGTCAAAGAAAGGTGATAAGAAGTATATAAATGATGTTTATTATGTACTAGCTTTGAAAAGTAATATCATCAGTCTTGGCCAACTTGTGGAAAAGGGATATAATATTCAGATGCAGGATAATTTTTCTGATCATCAGAAATTAGACTGGAGAATTAATTGCAAACGTGGAGATGTCAAAGAATCGTCTCTTCACTCTTGATATGCAGATGGAGGTGCAGAAGTGTTTGAAGTCAGTCATTAAAAATGACTCGTGGTTATGGCATTTTAGATTTGGTCATCTTGGATTTTCTGGTCTGAAGTTATTGTCAAAGAGAAAGATGGTGGACGGTTTACCAGCAATCAACGAACCAAATCAGTTGTGTGAAGCTTGTGTTAAAGGAAAATCATGGCGAGCTAGATGGCCGTTGGAGATTGTTCATACGAATATAGCTAGTCCATTTGATATTCCATAATTTGGAGGTAACAGGTATTACCTAACATTTATTGATGATTTTAGCAGGAAAAGTTGGGTGTATATTCTGAAAGAAAAGTCAGAGGCTCTTGATAAATTCAAGGAGTTCAAAGCATTGGCAGAAAATCAAAGTGGTCAATATTTGAAGGTACTCAAGTCAGACGGAGGAGGCGAGTATACTTCAAATCTGTTCAAAAGCTTCTGCCGAGCACATGGAATAAATCATCAGTTGACAACCGCATATACTCCACAACAGAATGGCATTGTAGAAAGGAAGAATCGCACCATTCTGGACATGGCAAGGAGTATGGTGAAAGCAAAGCACATGCCAAGAACTTTCTGGGCTGAAGTCGTTTTATGTGCAGTTTATTTGCTGAATCGTTGTCCAACAAAAAGTGTCAGGAACAAAACTCCAAATGAAGCATGGAGTGGTAGCAAACCATCAGTTGGACATCTCAGAATTTTTGGGTGCATTGCATATGCACATGTTCCAGATCAAAAAAGAAAGAAGTTGGATGACAAAGGTGAGAAATGCATTTTTTCCGGATATGACAAAAGGAGCAAGGCGTACGGACTCTATAATCCCCTCACGAAGAAATTAATCATTTCTCGAGATGTTGAGTTCGATGAATATGATTATTGGAGATGGAGCGAGGAAGAAAGAAAAGTTGCAGGCTTATTCTTTAATGATGATCGTGTGCTTGTACGTGGATGACATGATCTTTACCGGAAACAACCCTGGTATGTTCGATGATTTTAAGAAGGTTATGACTAATAAATTTGAGATTACAGATATTGGTCAAATGTCTTACTTTCTTGGAGTCGAGGTGAAGCAAAGCAAAAATGGGATTTTTATGTCTTAGAAAAAATATGCTGAGCAGATTTTAAGCAAGTTCAGAATGGATGAATGTAAGCCAGTGAGCACGCCCGCAGAAACGAGCATAAAGCTCAGAAATGATTCAACAAGGGAGTCGGTAAATCCGACATTGTTCAAAAGTTTGGTTGGAAGTCTGAGTTACCTAACTTTCACTCGTCCGGATATTATGTATGCAGTTGGACTTGTTAGTAGGTACATGGAGAAGCCGAAGCAAGATCACTTCATGGCAGCTAAAAGAATTTTGAGATACATCAAAGGTACACTTGATCATGGTCTGTTTTACACGCATTCTCAAAATTCAAAATTAGTTGGCTACTCAGACAATGATTATGGTGGTGATTTGGATGACGGGAAAAGCACTTCAGGATATGCTTTTCATATCGGTTCGGCGATGTTTTCATGGTCATCAAAGAAGCAACAAACAGTTGCTCTCTCAACATCTGAGGCAGAATACATGGTGGCAGCAGCGTGCGCATGTCAAGCTATGTTGCTAGGCTACATATTGAGCGAGTTAAATCTTGCAAAGGAGGATCCGGTTACTATTTATGTGGATAATAAGTCTGCTATTTCACTTGCGAAAAATCCAGTGTCACACAGTCGAAGCAAGCACATCAACATTAAATACCATTTCATTCGAGAACAGGTGAATGACAAAATTGTGGAGTTGGTACACTGCAGGACTGAAGAAAATTTGGCAGATATTTTTACGAAACCATTGAAGCCGATGTATTTCAAAAAATGAAAGAAAAGCTCGGAATGCAAAGTCGAGTTTGAGGGGGAGTGTTAGAATTTGTCAACCTCTCTAGAAGCATAAGAATAAGGTGGCAGCTGTAGAATATAAAAGCTGTTATAAATATATACACACACAATAGAGATAAAC
Source organism: Kitagawia praeruptora (assembly GCA_037693485.1). Classification (NCBI taxonomy): domain Eukaryota; kingdom Viridiplantae; phylum Streptophyta; class Magnoliopsida; order Apiales; family Apiaceae; genus Kitagawia; species Kitagawia praeruptora. The sequence goes on from CM075353.1 coordinate 793,980, forward strand.
ACTTACAAAGAAAAGAAATTGATAGAGATATGTACACGAGCAAAAGGCTTATATGGACTACATTTTATTAAGTCTTGTTATGTTACAATAATAAAGTACAAGATGCTATTTAAAAGAAAACCCGCCCATAGTGTGGCTAAAAACTAGGCAAAACAAATCACTCACCTTCCTAAATAAACTCCACTACAATCTTTATTTTCCCGGACTCCTCAAATCACTCTAACAACTAATCGACCAAATCAAACAATGATTTTCTTGACGTAAATAAAGAAACTAATTACCGAGTTAAGATTAATCCCAACATTCTCCCCCTTAATCTTAAACTCGTCATCAGCCTATTTGACTTTAAACATCAGCTCGTTGGCTTTAAACTTTGTGTACCCCTCTGGCACTTCACACGGATAATTCACATTTGCTCGTATGGCACGTCGACACCTGCGCGCCCACTGGCACGACTTCCTGCGCGCCCATCGGCACGTTTCTGTTCCCGTCCGGCAATTCACACTTGCCCGGGACTTGGTGCGCACACAGCACATGTTGGAATTCGAACATCAAAACGCAACGGAAACAATAAAATTAAATCGAATTCCAAGCCCGGGATCCATGTTTAATGCTTGAATAATCATGGTAGTAAGAATATGTTTACCTTTTGAAGCTTTACAATCGTAACAATGATAGAGATGCAAGCCTCCCACGAATACTGAGCACTCCTCTTCGAAGCCTCCTCTACGGTATCCACACAAACACTCTAAGAACGATTCTTGAATGGAAGGGAGGTACTAGCCTCCAATGAAAAATATGAGATCTTGATTTTAGGGTTAGGATGTTTTCGGCTATAGTATAATTTTTGTCGTACTAAAAATTATCTAATTCCTTTACTATCATCATGTACATATATGATAGTATAAGGCAAAAAGCCCAAGCCAAAACCTAGCCCATGTATGATTTATTTAAATAATAAAATCTAATTCCATTATTCAAATAAATAATAATTAAGTCAAACTTAATTTATTAAAATCATATCTCATATATCTTTGTATTTTATTATAGCTTAATTAAGTCCCACTTAATTAATATAATAAAATCCAACTTATCATTAATTAATTTAAATTCATAATTTAAATTAATTCTTCCTTTAAAATGTTCTATGTGCATGACCCTGTAGGTTATTATTTATTTTGGCAATAATTTTATTCTCCAATAAAATTATAAACAATGAGCGGTATCTAGTAATACATCATTGCTACCCAATTAAATAATAATTAAATCGTGATTCGATAAACCTTTTGTGATTAATGTTCCCGTGTAATATAATTCCTTTAACCAAATATTATAGATTAAACTCGAGGCATGTTTATTGTCATCCTCTTCATAATTTAATTCGGGTTTACTTGATACATGAGTAGACTATTAAGACAAATCATTATTTGAGCACGGCCATGCATTTTATAGTCTCACTCAATCAAGAGGCCAATAATATCTCTCCTATCTTATAGGAGGGTTAAATCCTTTATCTATCATTCATATTTCTCATACGATTCACAATATACCCGATGTCCACTTTTATCATTACCCGGTCAAAGGTAACTTTTAATGTAGTCAAAGTATATTATCCTCGCATAGAAATATAATGATCTCAAGTCAAAGGATCATTACACCATTATCACTGTGAGTCTTTCTTATGACTTAATTAACATGAAAAATCTCACGGTGGGTCTGTCCAGTACCATGTACCCCTACATGTACCTATGTATTGACTTTAGTATCTCCATACTTATAACCAATGTGATGTGGTTATCAGTCAAAAACATACTAGTCTATTTATGTATTATTATTGTCCTGTATAATAATACTCGACTAGGGACCTTTAAGAATATGATATATTATATAATCTCAAATTCAAGTTATATATACTTAAACTATATAATGTGTATCATTATTCTAAGGACATTTATTATGCTAACAAACATCGCAGTAATTAGAGTCATAATAAACACTTTTATTTAATAATCAAATGACATAAGGTTTATTCAAGAAACAATGTATTGCCTCTAGGGCACCTACACTAACAATCTCTCACTTGCACTAGAGCCAATCACCCATGTATCTAATACCCATGGAACTAGTGTGACCGTCGTGCTTCTGCTGCGACAGGCCTTTGGTCAGTGGATCTGCAATGTTATCATTTGTATGCACTTTACATATATGTATTTTACCCCTGTGCGATAGCCCCATTATTATCGCAGTATAGATCAATGGGATCTGCAATCGATGGAACCACTTCCAAATCAGAAATAAATTTTTTGAATCCAAACATCTTCCTTTGTTGCTTCACAAGCTGCAATGTACTCAGCCTCTATTGTAGAATCAACGACTGTTTCTTGCTATGAACTCTTATAGCTTACAGTACCTCCGTTTGGACAAAACAAAAACTAGACTATGATATAGTGTCATCCCTGTCTGTTTGGAAACTTACATCGGTGTAACCTTTTACAACCAGTTTCTTTTCTCCTCCATACACCTAGAGTATGCTCGTCATGCTCAAAGCATACGAGACATAAGGACGAGTACATACCATTGCAAATGCAAACATGATAGATCCAATTGCTGAGGCATATGGAACCTTCCTCATGTCATTCTTATCATCCAATGATTTTGGACACTGCTCTTCAGAGATCGTTATCTCTTGAGACACGGGGACATATCCCCCTTTACGCATTTTGCATACCTAAACGATGCAAAACCTTATCAATGTATGTACTCTAACTTAGACTGATCATCCTCCTTGATCTATCCCTATAGATCCTCATTTGAATGTAGGATGTATCTCCTAAGTCTTTCATAGAGAAGTTACTCTGTAACATCCCCAGATCCGGGGTCCGGGATCGGGTCGTTACGGTCTTATTTTCCATGATTAATACTTTACTGGAGTCCACAATAAATAAATCACCTGCTGTGACCCCACAATAATAACCACTCATACACACACAGTTATAGTCCTAGAGATGAAATTGAAATAAGCCTTGCATTACTGGTTTACGAATAAAAGTTATTACAAGCCAAAAGGATAACATCATAAGTTTAAAAGTTTTACCGTTGATTAATCATTATTGATACATATAATTAAACTGGTAATCAAAGGCTGCTGATCTATGCTACCTCAGCAATGGCAGCGATGATATCAACGGGTAGCCCTGTGGGGCGGGTAACCTGCTTGCGCCGAGTGCGCCTGACGCGGGCCATGTGACCTAGCTGTTGTTGTGACATAATAAATAAGCAAGGGTGAGCAACAGCCCACCAACAATATATAACTGTGCAGTAATATATAAGACAGTTCAAAGATATGTTTTGAAATCATATGCCATGCATTAGAGAAAATATTGCCAGTTTAATATAAAGGATGAAGTTACAAGGTAACTCAACAGATATATATTTCGTGGAAGCATATGCTATGCCAAAATAAGCAAGATAGCATCATTTTCATAAAAATAGGAACTTGGAGAATGATATTGCAATTTCAGTTTGAAATACTTTTCAACTCTGCCAACTATGATGGTGTTGCAGAAAATTTCCAACATTGAGTGATGAACTAATACTGGAGTTTGACGCGCCAGGAGACATAGCATTTACACGATGATCAGTCGCATGTTATGCTCCCCACCTCTTGTTTACTACATGTAGAAGGAAGCACCGACGGATTTACTTGTCTACCGCCCTCTGGAACCCCCTCGGCCAACGGTTGGGCCATTTGCTGGACCGGCACCACTGGGTCACTTACGCATCTCCTAGTTCATTCCACATCCATAACTTTGAAACGTAAAGTTCGTCCCCCTTTCCCCAAGTATAATACTTGTTGGTAAGACTCCACAAGGTAGTCATATCTAAATGGAAAGGAAAATTTACCAATATTTCCCAAGCTGCTGCTTGTTAATGGATAATGACTTGTTCCAACATTCTTACCCCTCGAATAATGAGTGGGTACACATAATACCATGAATAATAGCAACCAAGTTGCGAGTGAAGCAAATAATTTATGACCGGGCAGTCACAAGATAAATAACATTTCTCAAGTAAGGTTCCCTTACAATAGAATCGAAGGAAGAATGGAATCACTGAGAACCTTCCTTGATAATATAATAATATTAATAAGACTCTGTAATAATTATATAATGTTCGAAGGTCGATGATACTATGTGAATGACACCAAGTATCTTTGAAACGAGTTAGAAGAACTAAATAAATATTCCAAGAATATTTATTAAGTCACAGATATTGAAAAAGGGTTGCTCGGAATAATCTTTGAATAAATATTCAGAATAATATTCATTGAACAAATAATTAATATTCAAATCAATAACAATGTTTATTGATGGAGTAACCGTCAGATGGACATTGGAGATAATATTTATTGAATCAATAGTGAATATTCAACTCAAGAAGGATACATATTGATGGAATAATTATCGACTTAATATTTGGGACAATATTCATTGAATAAATAATGAATATTCAACTTAATAATATTTATCGAAGAAATGATTATCGAATGAATATTTGAAATTATGTTCAATAATTGAATCGAATTTAAATAAAGGTCGAAGATAATATTCCTTATCTCAAGGGAATATTCACAGGAATATTTATCGAATAACTGGAGTTCGAATCAATGTTCAACTGATATTTATAAAATAAATAGAGATTGAATGAATATTCGAATTAATATTCATTTAAATAAATAAGGCTCGAATGAATATTAAGATAATATTCATTAAATAAATAAACTCGAATGAATATTCTCTAATTAAATAACTTAACTGAGAGTTCGAAATAATATTCGAATATTTAATCGACTTTAGATGAATATTAAATATATAATATTACTCGAATAAATAAACATCTGATGGATAATCCGAATAATATTTATCAAATAATCTCAAGGGAATATTCCAATAATATTCGCCAGATAATAAATGGAAAATATTTACTTAGTTATTTTCCTCTGAAAATAATATCAATATATCAAGGAATAACGACTCCCGGTCTATAGTCAAAGAATGAGATTCAGATGCCCTTCGCTTAAGGGTCTTAGTAATTTCCGGCTTATAACTGATATAATAACTATCTAGCTTATAAGCCAACAATAATTCAAGGAACAAGTATATCAATATGACTTTAAAAGTAGGCATGCATGCTATGGCATATGTACTGTAACAGAAACATATATATATATTCACAACAACAGCCTTAAAGAAGGATTCGAAACTTGCCTGGAAATCGAGTACGAGTAGGGGTAGTGGTAGCGTGTCCCGGGTCAGCCTGATGATCTATAAATAGCCAAGGCATTCGGGATTAATCACTTAACACCTTTCAAAAGGTTAAGTATAACTTAACTTAAATCGAAACACGTTTTCAAGTCGTTTCGTTATACCCCTCTAATTCACTCTTATTATTATTGCCTTTATTACCCGACACTTGTTTGTTAATAAAGCGTGTCATTATACTTACATGTGGTAAGTATTTAAATCGTATAAGTTTTAAAGTCGAAAGATTAGACCTCGATATTTATCGATCGTTTTCTAAGTGGTTTACCGAAGTTATAACCAAGTATACCTTTTAGGGGTACTTTCGTACTTAACCTCGATTCGCACATTTTTATAAAATCGGAAAACGATCCATTTGACATGCGGTCTTCTCCCACACCTTCCTCTTTATCTCTATTATTTAATTATCACGATTCGCCACTGATTAAACTACATTAAAGGGAATCAATTTCAATTACGAACTTTTGTTTACGGTTTCGAACCACTTTTACGAATTTAATCATAACTCCTAAACCGTAAGTCCGTTTCATGCGAACTTTATATCAAAACGAAGCTTATAACATAATCTAGCTTATCATGGCAAAAGTCGAAGCTATGCAGTGAGCTTTATCTACTGTCAAGTTCGAATTTCAAGGTTAAACGAAAATCGGGCATTACGACGGCTATAAATCGAATGTTCTACTAATCGTAACACTAAAGCCAAGCCACACCGGGCACCAATACAACTTATACATATGATTCTCATCACAACAATCTCAAGAACACACTATTTTACCAACATAATCATCATCTCTTAAATCCATTAGATCTACCACATAATCATGATTATAACATCACTAACAAGCTCCTAACACTTAAATCCATCAAGAACATGCAAAACTCAAAGTAGGCCTAGGGTTTCAAGATCATTATACCTTCTTGAGGGTGTGATATGGCCTTACAAAGCTTGGTATGGTCCTTGTCTAGCTTTAACAAACCTAAGATCAACCAAAGAAACATATGAAAATCAAAGTTAGTTCTTGAAGAACACTATTCACCCTCCTCTTTAATGATTTTTTTTGAAAATGGAAAAAGAAGAGATTGATGCTAGGATTTTGAGGAGATCATTTTTATGAATTATAGGACTCACATAAAAAGTTTCAAGACCAAACAATGGTTGGAAGTAGGATTTTGATCCTTGAATTTCCAAGAAAGCCGAATGGGAGAGGAAGAGAGAGTTTGGTGTTTGTTGCTTGGTTGCCTTTGAAAAATAATGCATAAAGTGATGTGGTTTGATAATATCTCATGTAAAGTGGCTTTATTAAAGGTGTGATGCATGAGATGATGAAAATGGGAGGACAAGTGTTGATTTTCTGGTGGTTTAAGGCTAACTTGTAGTTAGATTGCTAAGCACTTGGTTGATTCACTTGATTCTAGTTACTCTTGTAACTATGTTGGTTACTAGATATTTTCTAGTAGCTTGCACAAGACTCTTGCTCCCTCTGCTTGTTTCTTTGTCCGTTTATTGCTTAATTCGTTGATCGTTCGAGGGAATAACTCATTCGTTTCTAGTTAGGGTTTTACCGAAAACCTTCTTAATATTTATAATAACATTCTCCATCTTTCTTAATACTTCTCGAATTTAAATTCCTTAATTCCCTTTCATAAATTCTTAAGTCTTGCAGTGTCCAGGGAAATCTCGGAGAAAATAAAAGTGCTCTTTTTCTGAATCCGACAGCTTTTACATACACTTATTTTCCTCCTGGATCACTAATACGAACTCAGAAATCCGTTCCGAATACCGGGTATAACATTATTATAATAATATTTCAAATTCCACCAAAATCACTATTCATCACTTATTTTTATTTAATTCCTATAATTAGGAAAATGAACCTGGTTCACTCTCGAGTGTTCCTTAACCTTTTTACGGAACCGCTGGACTTATAATAGATATTGATTTGGATGACACAAGAATAATCTTACTTGAAGTAATATACTTATATCCTTAGGAGATAGATCATTCTTATCTATGCTGTCAACCAAAAGTATTCTGCATGACATATAAATAATTGAATTCAAATCCATTCCCTTCATTTAATAGACCTTCGTTACATCGCAGTCATAACCACTATTCATTCACATATTATTACATAATAAAAAGTTTTAATTCTACCAAAAATCTGGGTTCTTACAGTCTCCCCTCCTTAAAAGGATTCCGTCCCGGAATCAGCTTAAGAACAAATGGGGGTACTTTTCCATCATTGCACTTTCTAGCTCCCAGGTTGATTCTTCTATGTTGTGGTTCTGCCATAAAACTCTGACAAGCTTGATGACCTTATTTCGGAGCACTTGATCTTTTCTATCTATGATTTCCACAGGTTGCTCTACGTAGGTCAAATCTGGTTGCATGTCCACGTGCTCATATTCCACTATGTGCTTGGCATCTGGGTTATATTTCCTTAGCATTGAGACATGGAACACATTGTGCACTTGCTGCAGGTTTGGGGGCAATGCCAGTTCATAAGCTAGCTCCCCAATACGTCTTAAGATCTCAAATGGCCCAATATATCTAGGGCTCAACTTCCCTTTCTTTCCAAACCTCATTAAACCCTTCCAAGGAGACACTTTCAGGAACACTAGGTCCCCCACTTCATATTCTTTTCCTTTCCGAGCTAAGTCGGCATATTTCTTTTGTCGATCCTGTGCTGCTACCAGTCATCCTCTGATTAGATCCATTACATCTTTAGTCCGTTGGACCATCTCAGGCCCGAGCATCTTTCGCTCTCCAACTTCATCCCAATATAAGGGAGATCGGCATTTCCTTCCATAAAGGGCCTCGTAAGGCGGCATCCCTATGCTTGAATGAAAGCTATTATTGTAGGAGAACTCAATCAATGGCAAGTGATCATCCCAATTTCCTTTAAAGTCTATAGCACAGACTCTCAACATATCTTCTAGTGTCTGGATGGTCCTTTCACTTTGCCCGTCTGTCTGGGGATGGTAAGTTGTACTCATGTTTAGCCTGGTTCCCACACATTCCTGAAAGCTCCTCCAAAACCTGGAGTTAAATCTGGGATCTCTGTCGGATACTATGGCGACTGGGACTCCATGTCGCGCCACTATCTCTTTGAGGTAGATATCTACAAGCCTATCAACCGTGTACCTTTCGTTGATCGGTAGGAAGTGAGCTGACTTTGTTAGTCGGTCTATAATCACCCATATGGCATCATGATTCGCTTTGGTCCTTGGCAAACCTACTACGAAGTCCATAGCTATATGTTCCCATTTCCATTCGAGAATCTCCAAGGGGTGTAGAAGTCCACTAGGCCTTTGGTGCTCCGCTTTCACCTTCTGGCAGGTCAAGCATTTGCTTACCCACTCTACCACGTCCTTTTTCATGTTGGGCCACCAGTAGTACTCTTTCAAATCTCTATACATCTTGGTGCTACCGGGGTGCACTGAGTATCCTGAGGTGTGTGCCTCGTATAGAATTTCTTCCTTGAGTTCCTGATCATTTGGGACCCATATCCTCCACATGTATCTCATAATTCCTCCTTTATCTTTTTCACACTTGATTTCTTCCCCAGTCATTAACTCCTCTGTCGAGTTCTTTTCTGCTTCCATCATTTGCTCTTGGCATAACCTAATCTTTTCCAACAGTAGAGGCTGGATTCGAATTTCCATCAACTTTTCTTGACCTTCTTCAGGTATCTTAATCTCAATTTCCAGTCTCTCAAAGTCTTTTATCAATTCTTTCTCCGTAGTTATCATTTTGAGCTTCTCTTTCCTACTAAGGGCGTCAGCCACCACATTGGCTTTTCCCGGGTGATAACGAATCTCACAGTCGTAATCCTTGATTAGCTCTAGCCATCTTCTCTGACGCATGTTGAGCTCTTTCTGCGTAAAAATGTACTTGAGGCTCTTATGGTCAGTGTAAATCTCACACTTCTCTCCATACAAGTAGTGCCTCCAAATTTTTAAGGCAAAAACAATTGCTGCTAATTCTAGATCATGGGTGGGGTATCGGATCTCGTAATCCTTCAATTGTCTTGACGCATATGCTATTACCTTGCCATGCTGCATAAGCACACATCCCAATCCTTTATGTGAAGCATCACTGTAAATTACGAAATCTCCTGTTCCATCAGGCAACGCCAACACTGGGGCCGTTACCAACCTCTTCTTCAGCTCTTGAAAACTCTTCTCGCATTTTTCAGTCCATTCAAATTTCTCAGTTTTCCGGGTAAGTCGAGTTAACGGGGCTATAATCTTTGCAAAATCTTGAACAAATCGTCTATAATAACCTGCTAACCCTACGAAACTCCTTACCTCTGTTGGAGTGGTTGTTCGTTCCCAATTTGAAACTGCCTCTATCTTGGAGGGGTCAACTAGCACTCCTTCTTTATTGATTACGTGCCCTAAAAATTGTACTTCATTTTTCCAGAACTCACACTTTGAGAATTTGGCATATAACTGCTCCTTCCGGAGTGTTTCCAAGGTTATCCTCAAATGCTCAGCGTGCTCTTCTTCTGTCTTTGAGTAGATCAGAATATCATCAATAAAGACTATAACAAACTGATCCAAATATTCCTTGAACACTCTGTTCATTAAATCCATGAAAGCTGCTGGGGCGTTAGTTAATCCAAACGACATCACCAAGAATTCATAGTGTCCATATCTGGTACGGAATGCAGTCTTTGGGATATCTTCAGGTTTAATCTTCAGTTGGTGATATCCGGTTCTCAAGTCAATCTTGGAGAAATACACAGCTCCTCTTAGCTGATCAAACAAATCATCAATTCTGGGTAACGGGTACTTATTCTTTATGGTTAGCTTGTTCAACTCTCGATAGTCGATGCATAACCTCATACTCCCGTCCTTTTTCTTGACGAACAACACTGGTGCGCCCCAAGGCGACACACTGGGTCTTATCATACCCTTATCCAACAATTCCTGTAATTGCTTTGCTAGCTCTTTCATTTCCACTGGTGCTAATCGGTACGGGGCCTTTGAAACTGGCGCCGTCCCCGGGGCTAACTCGATAGCAAACTCAATCACTCTATCTGGTGGTAATCCAGGAAGATCTTCAGGAAACACATCTTCAAATTCGTTAACCACCGGAATGTCTTGTATCTTGGGCGCCTCTTTCTTGGTGTCGATAACGTAAGCTAAATAAGCTTCGTTTCCTTTTCGTAGTAGTCTCTTGGTCTGTGCCATGGTTAGAATGGTCTGGGTCTGTCGTAACCCTTTAAACATTATTTCCTTCTTTCCTGGGGTTTTCAACTTAACCTTTTTCCCTTTACAATCTATTTGCGCATTATTACGAGACAACCAGTCCATTCCCAAAATAACATCGAATTCCCCTAGCTTAAAAGGGATCAAATCAACACAGAAGGATCGTCCTCCTATTTCTATTTTGCAATCGGAGTGAATCTGATTAACTGGAACGACTTCCTGATTAGCTATCTCTACTTGCAAAGACTCCCTTAGTGGTTGAGTTTTAAGTTTCAATTTATGTGCAAAATCTCTAGATATAAAAGACTTAGTTGCCCCAGAATCAAATAAAACATTTGCACTGACTGAATTGAGGGAAAATGTACCTGCTATCACATCCGTGTTCCTCACGGCATCTTGCACTGTCATGTTAAAAGTTCTAGCAGTTGGTGGCCTGATGGAGGCAGCTTTGCTTGCCCCTGAGGCTGCTGGTTTGTTCATTGGGCAGTCCTTCCTCATGTGCCCTGGACGTCCACACTGGAAACAGGTATTGTTCTTACTAGCAGTAGGGTTACCCGCGGTACACCTGTTGGAGTAGTGACCCACTCGTCCACACTTATAACAGACGGACTGCTTCTGATTGCATACTCCAGGGTGCCTTTTCCCACAAGTTGTGCATGCTGGTAGTGGAGGTCTGGAAAGGTGAGAACGAGACATTCCTAACTGCTGGCCGCCCTGGCTCACAGTTGCACTCACAGATGGTTTAAACTCAACATTCCTCCCAGGTAGGGATACTTCTCCTCGATTGAACCTATTCGGGGGTCTTCTTCCTACGGAACCTCCGCCCATACTGGCATGCTTTCTCTTTAATCCCCCTTTTTCTCTTTCTCTCTGTGCCTGATCACTACCTGTTTCCACAATGGTTGCCTTTTATACCAAGGTGGCATAATCTGTAATCTCTAGAACCGCCACTCGATTCTGAATCCATTGTTTCAACCCCTGTTGAAACCTGTTAGCCCTCTTTTCCTCAGTATCTACAAATTCCGGCACAAACCTTGATAACTCAGTAAACTTGGCTTCATAATCGGCCACCGACAAGTTGTTCTGCTTTAACTCTAGAAACTTAAGCTCCATCTGGGTTTTCATAAACTTTGGGAAATACTTCTCTAGAAACAATTGTTTAAACCTATCCCAGGTTACAATAGCATCGGTCTCCATATTCTTCTTAGCTTCCCACCAATAGTTGGCCTCTCCTTTTAGTAAGTAGGTAGCAAAGATAGTCTTTTGGACTTCCCCAATACTCAGAATCTCGAAAGATTTCTCCATTTCCTTGACCCAGGCCCTTGCCTCTACGGGGTCAGCCAATCCGTGAAACTCTGGGGGTTTGAGGGACTTGAAGGCCCTAAAGGAATTGGCCACAGTGGTGTTGTTTCCTTGGGGTGGTTGGGGATGTTGGTTCAAATTCTGCCTGAGCAGATCCATAAATTGTCCCATGGGGTTTCCGCCCTGGTTCTCCCCCTGATGCTCGACTTCAGTTTCCCCTTCTTCTATTTCCTCTTCAAACTCTGCAGTATAGAAAGTTTCATCCCCCATCCCATAATGGGAATCCTCCTGTTCATTGTAGTCCTGATCCTGTTCTTCATTATACTCAAAATTTTCCTCATGTTGATTGTGACTTTCTTGGTCGGTAGATTCGTGAGGGTTAGCCCTAGTACCCATTCTTCTCGGAGGCATTTTACTGAAAATTTGGATAATATACATTAGGTTTATTCACCTATTTTAGAGGGTTTTCCTCACAATATCGATGCATAAATGGATTTAGGATCCCACAGTTCTATATATCATGGCAGTTTTAGTCGAAAGCAGTACGGGCAGATATAATATAATAAACTAGTGATTGCGTCATAAGAAAATTGAAATGACTGAAAAGGGAAATAAATATATACCAAGTACCAAACGGTACAATATCTGACATACAACAACAATTTTAAGGAAATACAACCATTCGAATAATAACTAGTCAAAAGTGAGATAAGCTGTCTATCTGTCTAGTCTGCAACAGGGAACTACAAGCTGAAACTATCCCTACCAAAAGTCGGCACTACTATGACCGTACAAGACTAGACAACTAGACCAATACATCACTAATACTGCAGTCAGCCACGACGACGGGCCAAATCTAGAACCCTCCTCATAGCAAGGCAGAAAATCTCCTCTGCATCAGCCCTGGATACCATGCCATGCCCATCACCGGGTAACCGTCGCACCCTCACACGGGCCTTCAGCTCTATGCCAGTCACCTGCCTATACATATCTCTAGCTCTGGCACGCCTACCACCCAGGTGCCTCAACCGGGCCTCTCTCTCTGCGGCTAGCTCTCTGCGGGACTCTGCCAGCTTGGCCTCAGCCACGGCTACCTCAGAAGTAAGTCTGCCCACAACATAGTGGTGAAAACATGCTGGGACGTCCCCTGTCGGACCATGGGGTGGAAGGGCTGGATTTGCTGGAAGGGCAGCCTCTGCCTGCTGTGGCTCTGGGGTCAATGCCTCAAACTCATCTGACAATGGGCTCATAGGTAGTGGTGGCGGGGTAGGGGCTCTCTCATCAGAGAGGGGTGGCACATGAAGTCCGGAACCCCCTACAACATCAGCCATGGGCTCGTCAACATCTCCCTCAGCACCCTCATCAACTAACTCAACGTTCTGCCCTGCCTGGACCTCCTCCGGGTCCTCCTCCTCCTCAGACTCAATGACATCAGCATCAACCTGGACCTCAGGGTCCTCCTCCTCTGACTCAACAACATCAGTATCAGCATCAACCTGGACCTCAGGGTCCTCCTCCTCTGACTCAACAACATCAGTATCAGCATCAACCTGGACCTCCTCATCGTGCTGTCTCTCATAATCCTCTGGATCAGGGACGTCGCTCGCCCACACAATGACGAATTATATTACTATCATGATACTTAAAAGTTCCCATAAGGGTTTTAGGTGAACTTGGCAAGAGTTCTTATTATCTTAGTGAATTTATTATTGTATAGCGTCGCATCATCTCTTGGGATTTATAACTCTCTCTCTGATACCATTTCTGTAACATCCCCAGATCCAGGGTCCGGGATCGGGTCGTTACGGTCTTATTTTCCATGATTAATACTTTACTGGAGTCCACAATAAATAAATCACCTGCTGTGACCCCACAATAATAACCACTCACACACACACAGTTATAGTCCCAGAGATGAAATTGAAATAAGCCTTGCATTACTGGTTTACGAATAAAAGTTATTACAAGCCAAAAGGATAACATCATAAGTTTAAAAGTTTTGCCGTTGATTAATCATTATTGATACATATAATTAAACTGGTAATCAAAGGCTGCTGATCTATGCTACCTCAGCAATGGCAGCGATGATATCAACGGGTAGCCCTGTGGGGCGGGTAACCTGCTTGCGCCGAGTGCGCCTGACGCGGGCCATGTGACCTAGCTATTGTTGTGACATAATAAATATGCAAGGGTGAGCAACAGCCCACCAACAATATATAACTGTGCAGTAATATATAAGACAGTTCAAAGATATGTTTTGAAATCATATGCCATGCATTAGAGAAAATATTGCCAGTTTAATATAAAGGATGAAGTTACAAGGTAACTCAACAGATATATATTTCGTGGAAGCATATGCTATGCCAAAATAAGCAAGATAGCATCATTTTCATAAAAATAGGAACTTGCAGAATGATATTGCAATTTCAGTTTGAAATACTTTTCAACTCTGCCAACTATGATGGTGTTGCAGAAAATTTCCAACATTGAGTGATGAACTAATAATGGAGTTTGACGCGCCAGGAGACATAGCATTTACACGATGATCAGTCGCATGTTATGCTCCCCACCTCTTGTTTACTACATGTAGAAGGAAGCACCGACGGATTTACTTGTCTACCGCCCTCTGGAACCCCCTCGGCCAACGGTTGGGCCATTTGCTGGACCGGCGCCACTGGGTCACTTACGCTTCTCCTAGTTCATTCCACATCCATAACTTTGAAACGTAAAGTTCGTCCCCCTTTCCCCAAGTATAATACTTGTTGGTAAGACTCCACAAGGTAGTCATATCTAAATGGAAAGGAAAATTTACCAATATTTCCCAAGCTGTTGCTTGTTAATGGATAATTACTTGTTCCAACATTCTTACCCCTCGAATAATGAGTGGGTACACATAATACCATGAATAATAGCAACCAAGTTGTGAGTGAAGCGAATAATTTATGACCGGGCAGTCACAAGATAAATAACATTTCTCAAGTAAGGTTCCCTTACAATAGAATCGAAGGAAGAATGGAATCACTGAGAACCTTCCTTGATAATATAATAATATTAATAAGACTCTGTAATAATTATATAATGTTTGAAGGTCGATGATACTATGTGAATGACACCAAGTATCTTTGAAACGAGTTAGAAGAACTAAATAAATATTCCAAGAATATTTATTAAGTCACAGATATTGAAAAAGGGTTGCTCGGAATAATCTTTGAATAAATATTCAGAATAATATTCATTGAACAAATAATGAATATTCAAATCAATAACAATGTTTATTGATGGAGTAACCGTCAGATGGACATTGGAGATAATATTTATTGAATCAATAGTGAATATTCAACTCAAGAAGGATACATATTGATGGAATAATTATCGACTTAATATTTGGGACAATATTCATTGAATAAATAATGAATATTCAACTTAATAATATTTATCGAAGAAATGATTATCGAATGAATATTTGAAATTATGTTCAATAATTGAATCGAATTTAAATAAAGGTCGAAGATAATATTCCTTATCTCAAGGGAATATTCACAGTAATATTTATCGAATAACTGGAGTTCGAATCAATGTTCAACTGATATTTATAAAATAAATAGAGATTGAATGAATATTCGAATTAATATTCATTTAAATAAATAAGGCTCGAATGAATATTAAGATAATATTCATTAAATAAATAAACTCGAATGAATATTCGAATATTTAATCGACTTTAGATGAATATTAAATATATAATATTACTCGAATAAATAAACATCTGATGGATAATCCGAATAATATTTATCAAATAATCTCAAGGGAATATTCCAATAATATTCGCCAGATAATAAATGGAAAATATTTACTTAGTTATTTTCCTCTGAAAATAATATCAATATATCAAGGAATAACGACTCCCGGTCTATAGTCAAAGAATGAGATTCAGATGCCCTTCGCTTAAGGGTCTTAGTAATTTCCGGCTTATAACTGATATAATAACTATCTAGCTTATAAGCCAACAATAATTCAAGGAACAAGTATATCAATATGACTTTAAAAGTAGGCATGCATGCTATGGCATATGTACTGTAACAGAAACATATATATATATATTCACAACAACAGCCTTAAAGAAGGATTCGAAACTTGCCTGGAAATCGAGTACGAGTAGGGGTAGTGGTAGCGTGTCCCGGGTCAGCCTGATGATCTATAAATAGCCAAGGCATTCGGGATTAATCACTTAACACCTTTCAAAAGGTTAAGTATAACTTAACTTAAATCGAAACACGTTTTCAAGTCGTTTCGTTATACCCCTCTAATTCACTCTTATTATTGCCTTTATTACCCCGACACTTGTTTGTTAATAAAGCGTGTCATTATACTTACATGTGGTAAGTATTTAAATCGTATAAGTTTTAAAGTCGAAAGATTAGACCTCGATATTTATCGATCGTTTTCTAAGTGGTTTACCGAAGTTATAACCAAGTATACCTTTTAGGGGTACTTTCGTACTTAACCTCGATTCACACATTTTTATAAAATCGGAAAACGATCCATTTGACATGCGGTCTTCTCCCACACCTTCCTCTTTATCTCTATTATTTAATTATCACGATTCGTCACTGATTAAACTACATTAAAGGGAATCAATTTCAATTACGAACTTTTGTTTACGGTTTCGAACCACTTTTACGAATTTAATCATAACTCCTAAACCGTAAGTCCGTTTCATGCGAACTTTATATCAAAACGAAGCTTATAACATAATCTAGCTTATCATGGCAAAAGTCGAAGCTATGCAGTGAGCTTTATCTACTGTCAAGTTCGAATTTCAAGGTTAAACGAAAATCGGGCATTACGACGGCTATAAATCGAATGTTCTACTAATCGTAACACTAAAGCCAAGCCACACCGGGCACCAATACAACTTATACATATGATTCTCATCACAACAATCTCAAGAACACAATATTTTACCAACATAATCATCATCTCTTAAATCCATTAGATCTACCACATAATCATGATTATAACATCACTAACAAGCTCCTAACACTTAAATCCATCAAGAACATGCAAAACTCAAAGTAGGCCTAGGGTTTCAAGATCATTATACCTTCTTGAGGGTGTGATATGGCCTTACAAAGCTTGGTATGGTCCTTGTCTAGCTTTAACAAACCTAAGATCAACCAAAGAAACATGAAAATCAAAGTTAGTTCTTGAAGAACACTATTCACCCTCCTCTTTAATGATTTTTTTTTGAAAATGGAAAAATAAGATATTGAAGCTAGGATTTTGAGGAGATCATTTTTATGAATTATAGGACTCACATAAAAAGTTTCAAGACCAAACAATGGTTGGAAGTGGGATTTTGATCCTTGAATTTACAAGAAAGCCGAATGGGAGAGGAAGAGAGAGTTTGGTGTTTGTTGCTTGGTTGCCTTTGAAAAATAATGCATAAAGTGATGTGGTTTGATAATATCTCATGTAAAGTGGCTTTATTAAAGGTGTGATGCATGAGATGATGAAAATGGGAGGACAAGTGTTGATTTTCTGGTGGTTTAAGGCTAACTTGTGGTTAGATTGCTAAGCACTTGGTTGATTCACTTGATTCTAGTTACTCTTGTAACTATGTTGGTTACTAGATATTTTCTAGTAGCTTGCACAAGACTCTTGCTCCCTCTGCTTGTTTCTTTGTCCGTTTATTGCTTAATTCGTTGATCGTTCGAGGGAATAACTCATTCGTTTCTAGTTAGGGTTTTACCGAAAACCTTCTTAATATTTATAATAACATTCTCCATCTTTCTTAATACTTCTCGAATTTAAATTCCTTAATTCCCTTTCATAAATTCTTAAGTCTTGCAGTGTCCAGGGAAATCTCGGAGAAAATAAAAGTGCTCCTTTTCTGAATCCGACAGCTTTTACATACACTTATTTTCCTCCTGGATCACTAATACGAACTCAGAAATCCGTTCCGAATACCGGGTATAACATTATTATAATAATATTTCAAATTCCACCAAAATCACTATTCATCACTTATTTTTATTTAATTCCTATAATTAGGAAAATGAACCTGGTTCACTCTCGAGTGTTCCTTAACCTTTTTACGGAACCGCTGGACTTATAATAGATATTGATTTGGATGACACAAGAATAATCTTACTTGAAGTAATATACTTATATCCTTAGGAGATAGATCATTCTTATCTATGCTGTCAACCAAAAGTATTCTGCATGACATATAAATAATTGAATTCAAATCCATTCCCTTCATTTAATAGACCTTCGTTACATCGCAGTCATAACCACTATTCATTCACATATTATTACATAATAAAAAGTTTTAATTCTACCAAAAATCTGGGTTCTTACATGCTCCCTAACCAAGTCTTAACATCCTTTAGAGAAGATATGTCATTCTCCATTAGTAACATATCATCAACATATAATACTATTGAATGCCATATAGCTCCCACTAACCATCTTATAAACACAAGGAACAAAGCCATACTATTTGACTTCAGGTTCCACTTCAGGTTCAATGTTATTTTGTGGTTCTCGATCTTCATCGAGATCTATAGTTCTCCCACTGTTTCTTTTGGAAACTGATCTCTTTCCATAAAGACAGCATCTCGAGCAGTAAACACTTTTTACTCAGAGGGACTATAAAATAATACGCCTTTTTTTCTTTAGTGTATTCCACAAAATTGTATTCTTCGGATTTAGGTCCAAGCTTGTCAGATACTCAACGTTTCACAAAATGCCTTGCATCCCCAAACTTTCATAAAGTTCATGCCTGACCGTTTCTCCTCCCATATCTCATATGGAGTCATTTTGAACCTTCTTAATAGGAAAACGGTTAAGTGTGAAAGCCGCTGTTTCTAGAGCGTGACCCCAGAAACTAATTGGAAGATCTGCATGACTCATCATTAATGATTTCAATTCATTTGTTATACATTCAGATTACATTTTAATCTTGTTAAAACATGGCAGAGCAGATGGGCAACGCGAAACGAGGAAAAACAGAAGCATGCAAATCGTAGTGAACATGCGGTAGGTTTTAGGGTTCACAAAAAATAACAAAACCAGAACTGATATGCTATCAACAGATCGTATACATCAATATTTAACCAGATTATCCATTAAACATGTAGCTCTAATACCATTATTGGAATTCGAGCATCAAAACGCAACGGAAACAATAAAATTAAATCGAATTCCAAGCCCGGGATCCATGTTTAATGCTTGAATAATCATGGTAGTAAGAATATGTTTACCTTTTGAAGCTTTACAATCGTAACAATGATAGAGATGCAAGCCTCCCACGAATACTAAGCACTCCTCTTCGAAGCCTCCTCTACGGTATCCACACAAACACTCTAAGAACGATTCTTGAATGGAAGGGAGGTACTAGCCTCCAATGAAAAATATGAGATCTTGATTTTAGGGTTAGGATGTTTTCGGCTATAGTATAATTTTTGTCGTACTAAAAATTATCTACTTCCTTTACTATCATCATGTATATATATATGATAGTATAAGGCAAAAAGCCCAAGCCAAAACCTAGCCCATGTATGATTTATTTAAATAATAAAATCTAATTCTATTATTCAAATAAATAATAATTAAGTCAAACTTAATTTATTAAAATCATATCTCATATATCTTTGTATTTTATTATAGCTTAATTAAGTCCCACTTAATTAATATAATAAAATCCAACTTATCATTAATTAATTTAAATTCATAATTTAAATTAATTCTTCCTTTAAAATGTTCTATGTGTGTGATCCTGTAGGTTATTATTTATTTTGACAATAATTTTATTCTCCAATAAAATTATAAACAATGAGCGGTATCTAGTAATACATCATTGCTACCCAATTAAATAATAATTAAATCATGATTCGATAAACCTTTTGTGATTAATGTTCCCGTGTAATATAATCCCTTTAACCAAATATTATAGATTAAACTCGAGGCATGTTTATTGTCATCCTCTTCATAATTTAATCCGGGTTTACTTGATACATGAGTAGACTATTAAGACAAATCATTATTTGAGCACGGCCATGCATTTTATAGTCTCACTCAATCAAGAGGCCAATAATATCTCTTATATCTTATAGGAGGGTTAAATCCTTTATCTATCATTCATATTTCTCATACGATTCACAATATACCCGATGTCCACTTTTATCATTACCCGGTCAAAGGTAACTTTTAATGTAGTCAAAGTATATTATCCTCGTATAGAAATATAATGATCTCAAGTCAAAGGATCATTACACCATTATCACTGTGAGTCTTTCTTATGACTTAATTAACATGAAGAATCTCACGGTGGGTCTGTCCAGTACCATGTACCCCTACATGTACCTATGTATTGACTTTAGTATCTCCACACTTATAATCAATGAGATGTGGTTATCAGTCAAAAACATACTAGTCTATTTATGTATTATTATTGTCCTGTATAATAATACTCGACTAGGGACCTTTAAGAATATGATATATTATATAATCTCAAATTCAAGTTATATATACTTAAACTATATAATGTGTATAATTATTCTAAGGACATTTATTATGCTAACAAACATCGCAGTAATTAGAGTCATAATAAATACTTTTATTGAATAATCAAATGACATAAGGTTTATTCAAGAAACAATGTATTGCCTCTAGGGCACCTACTCTAACAGCACACTCTCCATCTCCCCTTCGAAAAGATCATCACAGCCCGTATGGCTTCCATCCTGTCTACACTCATGACAAGGTTCAACACGCCCAAATGGCGTTCCCTCGGGAATCACTATCCCCAATCACTATCAGGTGATCACAATCTAATCACTACCCTGATGTAAGAACCCAGATTTTTGGGTAGAATTAAAACTTTTTATTATGCATTGATGTAAGAGTGAACAGTGGTTACAACTACAATATAACACTGGTTTTAATGAATGAATAGTGAAAGGATAAAAGATTCCAAGGTTATATGTCCTGAAGGATGCTATTGGGTGATAACTTAGATTAGAATAATCTATCTCCTAGAAAGTTTAGATAAGATTCCCTAGAGAGAAATAGATACCCTCATGTCATCCAGATCAATATCGGTTACAAGTACGGAGGTTCCATGAAAGAGTTAAGGAATGCTCGAGAAAGCACAAAGATATTTTCTAAGTTCCTGGACTAAAAAGAGAATAAGTGATGAATAGTGTTTTTGATGGAAATAAGAATATTATGAGACGACACTATATAGAAGTACCTGGAATGAATTTCTGAGTTCGTATTAGTGATCCGAGGGGAAAATAAGTGTATGTAAAGACTGTCGGATTCTGAAAAACAGCACTTTCATTTTCTCCGAGATTTTCCCTAGACACTGATAGATTAAGGATTTAATATTTAATATTTAATATTTAAGGAATTTAAATTCGAGAAGTATTAAGAAAGATGGAGAATGGTATTATAATTATTAAGAAGGTTTTCGGTAAAACCCAAACTAGAAACGATTGAGTTATTCCTCCGAACGATCAACGAATTGAGCAATAAATGTTAGTAGTATTTTTGTGTGTTCGTTCGCAGGGAAGGACTGAATTTAATATCAAGTTCAGGTTTCTTATTTCTTTACGTCTAGAAGTGTGTGAGAAGAATTTTGGGTTTGTGTATTAACTAAATTAACCAAGAACTAATTATAAGCACTAAGAATTGATTTTAAACTGAGATTCAAATATATGGGAAAACAATCTAAGAACTGGGATTCTTCACTTGGTCTCAATACATGCTCAATATTAATATGATATCTGTGTTCTTACCTTGCTGAAAACAATTCTTCTAAAGTTATACTGCACCCTCCCAGGTTACAATATAGTGCCTACAGCTACACCCTAATTATCACTCCCGTGATACAATCAAAGTATATCTATAAACTGTGAAGTGCCAAGAATTATATGTCTCACAATTCTCCTATTAATCTCCCGATCTAATATTCAAATTATGTTTGTTAAATCATGTACTAAGATTGCAACTTCTCTCCCAAGCTTATTACAATCCCTAGAATACAATCAAAGGTTTATGACTCCCCTAATTGTGTTAAGATCTCATTAACAGATCAGCAAAGTAGAAAATCACGTAATCAAGCATGCATGAATACCAAGGAATACTACCCAATCCTCAGATTAGACAATTAGTTACACATAATTAAAGAAGAAAACAAAATAATAATGATAATGAATGAAAACATAATATTGAAGAAAGAATTGAAGATCGAAAGTACCTTGATACAATTAAAAGCTATGAATTATTATGATTTACAATGGTAGGATGTGTTTATATAGGCTCTACAAATCTTGCCTAGCAAGAAATTGCCTTCTATTACAATTAGGATTTAAAGAAGGTACCCAAAACTGCCCAGAATACAATTAGAATTAGAAAAAGGGCAAAACAGTAAATTCCCAGCCTTCTTTAACAAGATCACGTGCGCGATTTAATTCAGCATATTTCTTGCACTTGTTTCCTATCCCAGGTTGTAGAAAATCTCTCAAGCTTCGCGTGAGCAGTAAGATCGCTGAAAACGGACTTCTAGAACTCCAGATATGGCCAAAACAGTATAAGCTGCGCAGCCTTCCCGGAAAATCCGAATTTTAATCAATTAAATCTCCAAAAACGACAAAAGCTTAGATATTCTTGAAAACCTGCACAACTACACAAAACACATCAAAACTACACAAACTTGAGTCCAAAACAATCAATTTAAGCCGATATAGAATGTTCCAAGTGGATATAAAATCCACATATCAAACTCCCCCAAACTTAAACCGATGCTTGTCCTCAAGCATAAACAATTACAACTAACTAACTAACTAGTACCACTTCCGTAGGTGATCACGGTTGCATTTGGCATATGCAACAAGCCCTTTAAACCCCTAGGCAGCCCTAGTGGACGAGTAAGGTCTCGTGAGGGTCTATAGCGAATGTACCCACAAAATCCTTTTAACCTAATGCAATGCAATGCATGAATGCAACTAATATGCAAATGCAAAGATCTAGCCTACCATACCTTCAAATCCTCTCATGCCATATCAACTTAAGAATCAAAGTAAATACGCAATGTCTTGGTGTCGAAAGTGCAAGTATTCACATAGTCTACTCAATGAACATGCATAAGTTCTCACAAGCCCATGTCAAGTGTAAGAATAAGTTAGTAAACATGCTAAACCTATAAGAGCACATCTTTGAGACAAAACTCGGGATCTCATACGCAAAAACAAGCAAACACTCACAAAAGAACATTCACTCAAGAACAAGGGTAAGTGTATCACTCAATTCCAACAAAATCATAAACATGCTTGACATTTGGTATCAATCTAACTCTTAACACAACATACATCAATGCCGATAATCAAAAGGTCTTTAATTCGGGTTGTAACGTGGGCTAGGGACAAGGTATGTCAAATAAGCCAAAACAGGTGAAGTGTCAAAAGCTAGTAAGTACCATAATGAATCATACACAACACCCTATGTTCCTCCCACATAATTTTACTAAGAACACTCGACTAGTCGACTAAAGTAGGATCATAACAAACACAAACATGCTCTCATAATATTTTTATTCTTTTTTTTTCTTTTTTTTTCTTTTTTTCGAGAGCTAAATAAAACAATAATATAAACAATAACAATGATCCCACAATTTATTACATATGCCGACTATCAAGTAAACAAACCCAATTTCAATATTTCCCCCAACGGTATGATCATCAATAACCCCCCTTTTTATGAACACCTTATCACTCCCTTAAGCACAATACTAGCCTTTGACAATTGGGTTCAAAATTACTATAAGGCCAATACAATAAAAAGGATATATGGCAAGTAACGTGGTGTGTCACCGAAAAAAATAGGATTAAGCTCAACGGGTAACTAATTGATCATGTTTAAATGGTGTGATAATATGGGAAAATATGCGGTTATTCCTAATGCCTTTATCATTTTAATCGTCAAATAATGTCATGCATTTCAAGAAAGACCTCAAACAACTGCTAGCAATGCAAACAATCCGTGGACACTCAAGCAAACGAATAAATTGCAAAAAATGCAATATGGTTCAAAAACTCACTTGGTGGAAAAACATACTCAATCCCAAGCAAAAAATCTCTCTAATGCACCGACTTGTATTCAAAGCATGCAAACTAAATCATCTTGCACATATTCATGTCCTTCTAATTACTTACAACATTCAATAAGTCTACTAGCTTCAACTTACTAGTGTATGTGTGTGCACAAGAACAAAGCATATCACTTCTCAATCAAAAGCGTCAACAATACAAAATTCCTATCAAGCATGGGTGCAAATGCAAACTATTATGAACTCACATGATATACGAAAATAAAAAACAGAATGTCCTATATGAAACAAACGTAGATAACACGAACAAATATGCATAATTTACTACTACTAATATGCAAAGCATGAAATCCTACATGAACAAATAATACAACAACTACTAATCCCTCAAATCACCCCCAAACTTAAAATATTCAATGTCCGCATTGAATGGAAGTAATTATAAGGGATAGCAGAAAACATACCTGCAATGCGCCTTACACCACCTCATCCACGCTAGGAGCCATAAGAATCAATACCCAACTCACAAGAAGCTCCACCAATAATTACCAAGCAATATCACACCACAAATAGCCCAAATTCCAAGAATAATACAAAATTCCCAATTTACAAGAACACAAATTCGTAATAAAAATAAAATTAGAGAAAAAGATTTACCCAATACGAATCGGAGAGGTGAACTTGCAATTAATTCCTCTTTAGAATTGAATTTTTAGAGATTTAAAGAAGTAGAAAAGGAATTGGATTTGTATGTATAGGTGGGTATATATATTTTGGGGGAAAAAAATAATAAAAATAAAAATAAAAATAAAAATAAAAATAAATAAAATAAATAAAATAAAATAAAATATGAAATAGGAGATGGATTGGGAATAATTTGGAATTAATATGGGGCTAGAATTAGGATTTTAGGTGGATAAAATAATTAGAAAAGGGGTAGGAATTGAATTAGGAGATTAATAATTTTTTAATATATGTGTTAAACATACAAATGTACACGGACACAACACAACTAACCTGGGCAGAAGCTTTAGTACGACCTGGCGTAGATTTGGCGATATAGCGCGTGTAATTCACTGTCTGATTTGATTTTTTTTTTTTTTTACAATTGTCGCCAAAACGCACGGACAGAATTGGGTTGGCGCTGCGGCCTGGGCACGCGCGCTGCGGCCTGGGACAGTTTCTGGCAACAGTTGAAAATTTTGCGTTTTTTTTTTTCACACAGATTTTTTTTTTCTTGAATGAAAGATCCTATGCTACACCAAAGTACAAAAATGCTTGGGTTGCCTCCCAAGAAGCGCTTCTTTAACGTCAATAGCTTGACTTATTTTATACCTGGAAACTTCAATGAACAGAAAAAGCAAACAGATGCACATATCTACGAATTTCTAATATAAGCATATTGTGCAAATAAACCTTAGATTCATTGAAAGGTACGAAAAATTTCAAGAACCTATCATGCTCAAGAGACTTGGAATCATCAAAATAGCTAGAAAAGTCGTCAGAATAATCATTATAAGTACGACTCATATACTCCTCCCAAATCGGATCCTTATACTCTAAAGCAAGATTTTCAACTTCCTCAATCTTAACTTCCTTCTCTTTTATAATTGGACACTCATCAATTTTAATCTCGTCTACCAATGTATTAAGCTCAAAATTTTCTAGATTTGGTAGAATTTCAATTGCATCCAAATTATCATTAATGCGCATGGGACAATTATCAACTACACAAGTAGACTCATCCGACACAACATTATCATCAATTGCTAAACAAGAATCATGGCATAGAGGAAAATTGACACAAGGGGGAGTTCGATAACAACCTTCATGCCACACTGCTCGAACTTCCCAAATAAAATTATTTAGTTTAGCATTCTCCTCGTACCAAGCTATTGAATCACATGGAATATCATTGTCACTAGCAATCTCTAAAGTTGGTTCATCCAAAACTCCCAAAGAAAGTAAGGGATGATTAGACTGAGTTCCTTGAATCATTTTATTTAGCGCAATCTCCCAATCAGCAGGTAGAGAAGGATTAGACTGAGTTAAACTCGTATCAACATCATTACACATATATGGATTAAGATCATCATGATATTGATTTTCAAACGAATACGAATAATCATTGCTAGGGGCATTTGGAGCATAAAATGAGTTCTCAGAATAGAACGAATTCACCTGATATGCATTACAATCCTCATAGGAATTGAATTGTGGGTAAGGATTGAAGTCTTGATATTGTTCCTGATTGTTGTAGAAATTCTGAGCATTGTTCCAACCAAAGTTGTACTCCATCTAGTCTCTCTCCTCAAAACCTGTTTAAGTTGTATACCTCAAAGAACCTGTAGACACACCAAAGAAAGAAATACAAAAAAAAGAAAAGAAAAATGTATACAAAGATAAAATCCAAACTAAAAAAAAACAATTAACTCAAACTCAACATTGCTGCCTTCCCCGGCAGCGGCGCCAATTTGTTAGTAGTATTTTTGTGTGTTCGTTCGCAGGGAAGGACTGAATTTAATATCAAGTTCAGGTTTCTTATCTCTTTACGTCTAGAAGTGTGTGAGAAGAATTTTGGGTTTGTGTATTAACTAATTTAACCAAGAACTAATTATAAGCACTAAGAATTGATTTTAAACTGAGATTCAAATATATGGGAAAATAATCTAAGAACTGGGATTCTTCACTTGGTCTCAATACATGCTCAATATTAATATGATATTTGTGTTCTTACCTTGCTGAAAACAATTCTTCTAAAGTTATACTGCACCCTCCCAGGTTACAATATAGTGCCTACAGCTACACCCTAATTGTCACTCCCGTGATACAATCAAAGTATATCTATAAACTGTTAAGTGCCAAGAATTATATGTCTCACAATTCTCCTATTAATCTCCCGATCTAATATTCAAATTATGTCTGTTAAATCATGTACTAAGATTGCAACTTCTCTCCCAAGCTTATTACAATCCCTAGAATACAATCAAAGGTTCATGACTCCCCTAATTGTGTTAAGATCTCATTAACAGATCAGCAAAGCAGAAAATCACGTAATCAAGCATGCATGAATACCAAGGAATACTACCCAATCCTCAGATTAGAGAATTAGTTACACATAATTAAAGAAGAAAACAAAATAATAATGATAATGAATGAAAACATAATATTGAAGAAAGAATTGAAGATCGAAAGTACCTTGATACAATTAAAAGCTATGAATTATTATGATTTACAATGGTAGGATGTGTTTATATAGGCTCTACAAATCTTGCCTAGCAAGAAATTGCCTTCTATTACAATTAGGATTTAAGGAAGGTACCCAAAACTGCCCAAAATACAATTAGAATTAGAAAAAGGGCAAAACAGTAAATTCTCAGCCTTCTTTAACAAGATCACGTGCGCGATTTAATTCAGCATATTTCTTGCACTCGTTTCCTATCCCAGGTTGTAGAAAATCTCTCAAGCTTCGCGTGAGCAGTAAGATCGCTGAAAACGGACTTCTACAACTCCAGATATGGCCAAAACAGTATAAGCTGCGCAGCCTTCCCGGAAAATCCGAATTTTAATCAATTAAATCTCCAAAAACGACAAAAGCTTAGATATTCTTGCAAACCTGCACAACTACACAAAACACATCAAAACTACACAAACTTGAGTCCAAAACAATCAATTTAAGCCGATATAGAATGTTCCAAGTGGATATAAAATCCACTTATCAATAAACGGACAAAGAAACAAGTAGAGGACCAAGATACATACATGTGCTAGTGGATAAAGGCAAGTAACCAAGTAGTTACATAAGCAACTAGCATCCTTAAAGAACTAACCAAGTACTTAGCTTTATCTCATCTTAAACCACAAATCATCAACACTTGTCCAAGCAATTTACATCATCCATGACCACACCACTTTAATAAAGCTACTTTATGTAAGATATTTTCTAGGAAACACAATAATTGAAGAGAACCAAGCAAGCAAAAGATCAAACAACACCATTCTCTCCAAAACAAGCCCATTCGGCTTCTTCCTTAATTCAAGGGAAGAAATCATCCTTCCCACCATTGTTTGATCCCCAAATTTTTATCATAGATCCTATATTTCATAAAAATGATACCCTAGAAATCTTAGCCTCAAAATCCATTGTTTCCATTTTCAATAAAATCATCAAAGTGGAGGGTGAATAGTAACCTCAAGAACAAAATTCTTGGATCTTGAATTTTTGGATGATCTAAGCTTGGTTAAGGATAGACATGGACTATACAAGGCTTAGCAAGGGCTTTAACACTCTCCAAGGAAGGTATAAACCTCATGAACTGTAAGAACCCAGATTTTTGGGTAGAATTAAAACTTTTATTATGTATTGATGTAAGAGTGAACAGTGGTTACAACTACAATGTAATACTGGCCTTAAGGGATGAATAATGGAGGGATATATATTCCAAGGTTATATGACCTGAAGGATGCTATTGGGTGATAACTTAGATTAGAATAATCTATCTCCTAGAAAGTTAAGATAAGATTCCCTAGGGAGAAATAGATACCCTCATGTCATCCAAATCAATATCTATTATAAGTCCAGCGGTTCCGTAAAAAGGTTAAGGAACACTCGAGGGTGAACCAGGTTCATTTTCCTAATTATAGGAATTAAATAAAAATAAGTGATGAATAGTGATTTTGGTGGAATTTGAAATATTATTATAATAATGTTATACCCGGTATTCGGAACGGATTTCGGAGTTCGTATTAGTGATCCAGGAGGAAAATAAGTGTATGTAAAAGCTGTCGGATTCAGAAACAGAGCACTTTCATTTTCTCCGAGAATTCCCTGGACACTGCCAGACTTAAGGACTTATTTAAGGGAATTAAGGAATTTAAATTCGAGAAGTATTAAGAATGATGAAGAATAGTATTAGGAATATTAAGAAGGTTTTCGGTAAAACCCTAACTAGAAACGAATGAGTTATTCCCTCGAACGATCAACGAATTACGCAATAAACGGACAAAGAAACAAGCAGAGGACCAAGATACATACATGTGCTAGTGGATAAAGGCAAGTAACCAAGTAGTTGCATAAGCAACTAGCATACTTAAGGAACTAACCAAGTACTTAGCTTTATCTCATCTTAAACCACAAATCATCAACACTTGTCCAAGCAATTTACATCATTCATGACCACACCACTTTAATAAAGCTACTTTATGGAAGATATTATCACAATAATGCAAACTAGATGAGAACAAAGCAAGAGAAGCCAAGCAAACTACATTCTCTCCATTTTTTTCAAAACTGCTCAACAAGAACAGCCATGAGAGAAAAATTCATATCTCCATTTTCATCCATGATAAAATCACCAAATTTGGACCACAACCTCTCCACTCCATGGGCAATATTCGCTCCAAATTTCATAGCAATCAAAGTAGTATAGCCTAGGCAAATCATCTCCCCAAGTTGAAGAAGCAAACTGTCCAGATTGTTGGCAGTTTCTGTGATGATTTTCAAACGGCCATATCTCCTTCATTACTCAATGGAATTTGGTGTTCTTTAGCTTTTTGGAAAGCTGGTTGGATGCTCTACAACTCTCCTTTAGAAGCCTTGTCCAGAAAACCTTGGTAAGGCCCTCGTTTTTCATGATCTTTCAACTGCGTTATAGCAGATCCGAAATTCACTAACTATGTTCTTGATGATTCTTGCTAGTTTAAGGTTGTAATGAGTTCTAAGGACTAGATCAAGGCTTAGAAAGGGCTTTAACACTCTCCAAGGAAGGTATAAACCTCATGAACCCTAGATCTTACTTTGAGATTTTGCATGCTCTTGATGGATTTAGTATAAGATGTGTTAATAGCATGATTAAGCATGATTATTTAGTGATTGTTTGATTTAAGAGATGTGATGATCATGTTGGTAAAGTAGATGAGTTTGGACAGTTGGAGATATGTAATATGTTTACAAGTTGTTTGGATGCCCGGTGTGGCTTTGTGGAATCGTTATGATTTTAGAACGTTCGATTTATAGCCGTCGTAATGCCGAATTTTCGTTAACCTTAAGAAATCATATTGGACAGTAGCCATAACTCACTGACTAGCTTCGTATTCTGCCATGACAAGGTATATTATGTTATAAGCTTCGTTTTGATATAAAGATCGTATGAAATGGACTTACGGTTTAGGAGTTATGATTAAATTCGTAAAAGTGGTTCGAAATCGTAAACGAAAGTTCGTAATTGAAATTGGTTCCCTTAAATGTCGTTTAATCAGTGGCGAATCTTATTAATTAAATATTAGAGGTAAAAAGGAAGGTGTGGGAGAAAACCACATGTCGAATGGATCGTTTTCCGATTTTATAAAAATGTTTGAATCGAGGTTAAACGCGAACGAACCCCTTAAAGGTATGACTTTGGTTATAACTTAGAAAACGGGCGATAACTGTAACACCCCCAGATCCAGGGTCAGGGATCTGGTCGTTACGGTCTCAATATCCAACCACAAAACCAACATAATTTAAATTACAACCTTGTGACCCAAAACAACAACATAAAACACACCTGTTATAGTCCCAGAGATGAAATCAGAGTAACCAACAATATTATTAATCACAAGTTTGAGTTCTTACAACCCAAAGAATTACAATTGTACAATTACATACTCTTTGCCATCCATTAATAGATACCATAATATAAATACATTTGAGGCTCAATTGCTAACAACTAGCCTACCAGTAGTTGCATCCTTAACAAAGGTAGCCAAGACCTTAGCGGTAAACCTCTGACGGTTGACACCTGCCTACGCTGTGTGCGCCTTGCGCGGCCATCTGATCTAGCTGTTGTTGTGATATAAATAAATAAAGCAAGGGTGAGCAATAGCCCACCAGAAATATAATTGAACAGTGATAATATATAACAGTCCAAAATATCTTTGAAACCATATGCCATGCATTAACGATGTAGTACCAATATAAGGTATGAGACGAAGTTACAAGGTAACTCAAAAATATATTTGTTTTGAATAATATTTGCTATGCAAAAGATAAGCAAGATATTCT
Organism: Kitagawia praeruptora; assembly: GCA_037693485.1. Lineage (NCBI taxonomy): Eukaryota > Viridiplantae > Streptophyta > Magnoliopsida > Apiales > Apiaceae > Kitagawia > Kitagawia praeruptora. The sequence goes on from CM075353.1 coordinate 824,977, forward strand.
CAATTATCATAAAAGAGGAACTTGCAGGAAAATTATTGCAATTCCGGTTTCAACACTTTTTCACCTTGCCAACACCAACAGTGTTGCAGAAATTTCTCACTTTTAGAAGATGAACTAATACGGGAGCATTGCCGCGCCAGATGCCCTGACGTTTACGATGATCAGTCGTATGTCATGCATCTCATCAGTCGTTCTCTACATGTAGAAGGTAGCTCCGACGGAATTACTTATCTACCGCCCTCTGGAACTCCTCAGCCAACGGTTGGGCTATTGCTGGACCGGCGCCACTCGGCCACTTACGCGTCTCCTAGTTCGAATATCATCCATGACTCTGAAACGTAAAGTTCGTTCCCCTTTTTCCCCAAGTGTAACACTTGTTGATAGGACTCCACAAAGTAGTCGTATCTAATTGGAAAGGAAAATTCACCAATATTTCCCAAGCTGATGCTTGTTAATGGATATAAACTTGTTACATCAATCATACCCCTCGAGCGTTGAGGAGGTAACCAAAAGACTCATATCGATGCTTGAAAGAATCAAGATGTGAGTGACAAGATAGTTTTAGCAAGTATAGGACCGGGCAGTCCAATAAATAACATCGCTCAAGTGAGGTCCCCTTATATACGTTTGGAAGTTGAGCGAGTATTTAAATCTTCCTTAAGATAGATTTAAATGAAATTAAAGTTTTGGGAACCTCCCCTTGATAAAATAGTCATAAAAGACTCCGAAATATTTTACATAATATCTGAAGGTGAAGGATAGCCTTCGAATAATATAAATCATTATAAAAAGAATTCAAAGGAATTTTATTAAACATTCCAAGAATGTTTATTAAATCAATAATAATTAAGGAATATGAGTAAATCATAATATTGCTCGTAAGTAATCCTCGAATGAATATATAGAATTATTTATTAAATAAGTCTCTTCGTAAATGAATATTTAAAATAATATTCATTAAATAAATAAACTTAAATAAATATTTAAAATAATATTTACTGAATAAATCAAACCTTAAATGAATATTTGAAAATAATATTCATTTAACAATTAACATTCCAAATGAATATCCAATTAATATTCATTAAACAAATAATATTCTAAATAAATATCCCAAAATAATATTCATTTAACAAATAATATTCTAAATGAATATCCCAAAATAATATTCATTTAACAAATAATATTCTAAATGAATATCCGAATAATATTCATTTAGTAATCAAAACTTTAAAGGAATATTCGAAGTAATATTCCTTGAGTAAATAGAACTTCCAATGAATATTTTAAAATAATATTCATTAAGTAAATCAAACCTTAAATGAATATTCGATAGTAATATTCATTAAATAAATAAAGATCAAATGAATATTCCAAATAATAATAAGTAAGCCAAATGAATATTTGGGAATGATATTTGTCAACCAAATAACTCTAATGAATATTCAAAATAATATTCGTTAAATAAATGACATTCTAAATGAATATTAAAATAATATTCATTAAATATTCCTTCCCTGAGGTAATACTCAAATAACGTTCCTCGAAAGATTCGTAATCGAATAAAAATCCTCGAAGTAATAAATTTGTCGCTGGGATCCCTCCGGGTTTCCACGACTATTTATATATTACAAAATATCGACTCCCGGTCTATATTTGAAGTACGAATATCATACGCCCTTCGCTAAGGGTCTTAACCAAACAATCCGGCTTATAACTGATATTTCATATATAGTCTATAAGCCGATATCAATTCAGGGAACAAGTAATTCAATATTAACTTGAAAGTAGGCATGCATTCTATGGCATATGTATAAAACAATCATCATATATATTATCACAACAACAGTTCCAAGTATTGGAAACTTGCCTGAGAATCGAGTGCGGGTAGGGGTAATGTGTCCCGGGTCAGCTCGACAATCTATAAACAATCAGAATATTTAAGATTAACCACTTAACGCTTATTAAAAGGCTAAGTATAAACTCCACTTAAATCGAAACATGTTTTCGAGTTATCTCGTTACGTCTCTTTTAGTGTAACTCTTTTTATCACCGATACGATCCGACATTCGTTCGTTATCAAGACATGTCATCATGCTTATACTTGGTATATACTTAAGTCGTATAAGTTCTAAGGTTGGTCATTTACGAATCAAGATTATACCTCGAGTGTTATCGCCCGTTTTCTAAGTTATAACCAAAGTCATACCTTTAAGGGGTTCGTACGCGTTTAACCTCGATTCAAACATTTTTATAAAATCGGAAAACTATCCATTCGACATGTGGTTTTCTCCCACACCTTCCTTTTTACCTCTAATATTTAATTAATAAGATTCGCCACTGATTAAACGACGTTTAAGGGAATCAATTTCAATTACGAACTTTCGTTTACGATTTCGAACCACTTTTACGAATTTAATCATAACTCCTAAACCGTAATTCCATTTCATGCGATCTTTATATCAAAACGAAGCTTGTAACATAATCTAGCTAATCATGGCATAAGTCGAAGCTATGCAGTGAGTTTTATCTACTGTCAAATTCGGATTTCAAGATTAAACGAAAACCGGGCATTACGACGGCTATAAATCGAACGTTCTACTAATCGTAACAACACAACCAAGCCACACCGGGCATCAACACAACTCATAAACATGATTCTCATATCCACAAGTCCTAGCACCACTGGTCTTAACCTCAAGATCATCAAGGACTTGAATCATGACTAAATAACTACTAAGAACAACTACATGATCATGTAAACATGCTTATACTAACATCATCATCAAATCTCATCTAAAACTCCATTAAAACTCAAATTAAAACTTGGATTCTTGAAGTTTATACCTTCCTTGGAGTGTGAACTAGTTTTACCAGGCTTGGTATAGTCCTTGTATAGCCCTAACAAAGCTTAGATCATCCAAACAAAGCAAGAAATCAAAGTTAGATTCTAAGGGTTACTATTCATCATCACTTTTGTAAAAATCATAACAAATCGAAAAATAAGAGTTTGGCTCTCAAAGTTTTACCACATCTTGGCCTCTTTATAAGCTTTGATTTGAGTCCTAGCTCATCAGATTTGAAGCTTCCTAGATAGGGTTTTGAGCCCTCTTTTTCCGCTGGATAGAAACTGTCAAGAACAGGCAGTTTGGTTTCATCAACTTGGGGAGCAGATTTGACTAGGCTATACTCATTGGATTGTCATGAAATTTTGAACGAGTGTTGTCCATGGAGTGGAGAAGATATGGTTAAAATTTGGTGATTTTATCATGGATATAAATGGAGATATGAATTTTTCTTTGGCTTTGGTTTCTGCTGGGCAGTTTGGTGTTTTCTTGGTTGTTCTTGCTTTTCTCTCTTTCTTTCTTGTTTGACTAGTTGTTGGAAAGTGTTTGTATGATATTTGGTGTTGTATAGCAGCTATGTCACTCTCTAATCCATGTGTTAATCACTTGTGGTTTGTAGGAAATAAGATGACCAAGAGCCTTGTTGTCACATCCTTGAACATACACCTCATTCTTGCTTTTTCTTTTCTTTTCTCATTTCTTTTCCACCAATCTAATATTAGTAAACCCTAGATGATCATGTGGTGTTTCTCATCTCATTATATATTTAATCCGTAATTCATTTCGTGTTCGCTTTATCGCTTAATCTCGTTATAAAGTTCTAGCGATTTCTAAAACGCTTATCATTCTAACTCGAGGATTTTCATTCTAATTTCTCAAATCATAATTAAATAAAATCCTTAATTCCTTGACATAATAATTCTCTTATCTTGTCCGCATTAATATGCTCTTTACTGCTCGATCAGATTTTCCTAAAAATAAATTTTGGATTTTCTGAAATCCGATCACGTTTACATACACTTATTTGCTTCGTAGATCGCTAATACGAACTCAGAAATCCGTTCCGAATACCGGGTATAACATTATTATAATAATATTCCAAATTCCACCAAAATCACTATTCATCACTTATTTTTATTTAATTCCTATAATTAGGAAAATGAACCTGGTTCACATTCGAGTGTTCCTTAACCTTTTTACGGAACCGCCGAGCTTATAATAGATATTGATTTGGATGACATGAGGGTATCTATTTCTCTCTAGGGAATCTTATCTTAACTTTCTAGGAGATAGATTATTCTAATCTAAGTTATCACCCAATAGCATCCTTCAGGCCATATAACCTTGGAATATATATATCTTGTCATTATTCATTCTTTAAAGCCAGTATTACAATGTAGTTGTAACCACTGTTCACTCTTACATCAATGCATAATAAAAGTTTTAATTCTACCCAAAAATCTGGGTTCTTACAGTCTCCCCTCCTTAAAAGGATTCCGTCCCGGAATCAGGTAGAAGACAAATGGGGTACTTGTTGGTCATTACGCTTTCCAATTCTCTGGTCGATCCTTACACATTCCAATCTTTCTAAAGCACATCATACTGGTGTTACAACACACCCTTTATCCGTTCTACCAGTTCTTTGATACTTTCGCATAACACATCATCCGGTGTACGCTCTTGTCCGTTCTTATACTATTAACTTTACTGGTACGTGCAGTGACTTCGGTATCACTAACGCGCTACGAAGTCCGGAGATAACCTCACTCGTAATTTTGCAATTCCTAATCGCTTTAATCTTCGCAATCTCGATGTATATATATTTAGGTGGAAAAAAATTGATCGAGAGATCACTGTGATCAATGAACATTTGTTATATTGCATAGCTAGTACAGAAGGGGGCCAGCCTTTAGTACTTGACAAGCAATTAAACAATTAATGGCATTCCACTTAGACTCCTATCACACAGACAGAGAGTCACGTGGCATTACCTCCCCTCCTTAAAGGGTTGTTCTTCTCAATTTAGAAGAAGATGAATAAGGGAGAAGAAAAGAACGAATTTCAAAGAATCATATATGAAAGTTTTCATGATTGTCAAAATATCATACTTAGAATTTACCTCTGAACTATAGAGGTTTATTAGAGAAGAGAAATAATCATATTCGTCTCAAATTCCACTTTTTCGTAATCTCACATATCACATGTCCCTGCTATTCTGTCCATCATTTTATGGACCTATACTCTTGCTTGATATTAGCACCACTTACTTTTTGGAAAATCCTTCAACCTCTCAGGTTAAATCTTGGATTTCCCGCTTGACATTATTAATACTGGCATTTCATGCCACAACACTAGCCATTTCATATTCATAATTCTAACACCATTAGGTTGTCATTCCGATAGCTCATTAGGAAAACCCATTCATCAATCCATTCATAATATTCCTTGCATCGCTTCCTTAGTTATTTCCCAATCTTTTCTTTATCAATCACATCCTTCTTATTATCTAATTCTTATTTACTTTTGTTGTTTATCTCCACCGTCATCTCAGGGTTGAGGCACTCGTCACCTTTATTCAATACGTGTTACACGTTTGGGGCCAAATTTTCCTTTGTTCAACCATCTAGATTTCACTTTTTCATTCCATGAGTTTCTTTATTACTCAATCAATCTTTTCCGTATTTCCTCGAATTTTCCAAACTTAAAAGGAGTCAATTTGTATGTCATTTATGTTCTTAATTCCAACTTTCTGTTTTGGTCAATACCCTTGCACTGTCAATTCCATACTTTTCTTGCTTTATTACTGGAGCTTCTCATGAGTCCTATCTGACTCTCTTATTGATTTTCATCTCTATCAGTCACTTGTCTTCATTTCTACTATAATCATTCTATGAACCATCATATCCGGATTATTTATTACAAATATCCCGTCGTCTCCAAAATTAAACCACCCGAAACTGACCTGGATGATTTCTCTAACTTAGATTCAATTCGACATTTCCACAGTCGTACACACTTAGTTTCTCAGAAGGGTCATCATTGCTTATCATTTACGTCGTGTTTGAATCACTAAACATGCGGGTTTCATAATTGTCAATTCAAGATCCTCTAGGAAAACAAAATAATCAATATTCCCTATCCATAGGGAATGCTTCCTGAACTTGACGTAGATATCACATGAAGCAGATAAAATTGCAGGAAAGCTTCCAGCATCGCAGCTGGAACAGGCTGGTGAGATTATTAATCATATATCTCCGGTAGAAGACTAAAAGCTTAGCGGTTTGCTTAATCGCTTGCCAATCTCATAATTCTCTATCTTGTTTGCACAGAAATACACCAACATAAACTTGCTTGTCATTCATCATCGTGCCATTTGGCTTATCAGTATTTGTACCATCTCTGTTTCTGGTCATTTACTACCAATTCATTGTTACTTAACCTCCCCTCTCTCTTTCCAAAGAAAAGGCGAGTCTCTAGGGGAATTTGGTCTGGTCTGTCGTAGAGCCTCCTAATGTCGGTAATGTGCTACTGGCAACATCAGGAATCGAATCTTTACTTAAACTATTCTTATAGTTGATCCTGGCAAAATCATTAGACGGAATGTACTTCCTATTATGACCATCAAGGTCCTTACATTATCATTCTATTTCTTTGGTCTGAGCATTTATACTTACTCCCCTATACTTAAAGTGTCGGCCACCTCGTTGGCCTTTCCTGATTATAATAATTTCTTGAGATCAATGTTTTCTGGATCTATTCCAACTCAGGGTGGAAGCATTCTCCCTTAAATTTTGCTGAATGAGAGAAAGCATCTATCAGTCTTTTCAAAAAGTCATTGCTTCCACCTTTCTAGTGCGATCTTGACTACAGGTACTCCAAATCATACCTAGGATATTTCCTTACTTAACTCCCTTCTTGTTTTTAGGATAATCTCAACCTTATTGGTTCAATCCATACTTTTACATGGTTTCACACATGCTTCATCTGGCCTTATTGTTATTATGTCATACATTCCTTACCAAACTTCCCGTTTGAATATTAGCACTTCCCTTATAAAGTTTCTTAGGCCATCCTCATCATTCCTCCTGCATCTCCTGGTTAGAGGGTATACCAAACATCATTAGTCAATTCTATAACGATTCTGTCTATGTACTTTTCGAGACTCCTTTCCACAAATTCTTATAGGTTATTGATACCTTTGTCGATTCAACTTATATCGTCTGATTTCACAGTGCCTATTGTTAGGGGTGATGCTATCCTTTGTGCATCCCCTAGGGTTCGTCTTAATATATGGACATTTTATGCTCAATTCTAGTTTCAAGGAATACTTATATCCTGTACTTGGAAATTCAATCATATACCCTTAATAAGGGTCTCTTTTAATCATTCTCATCTTGATAGTCTATAGGTAGACTAATGCTAACCTCTTCTTTCAAACGAATGTTAGTCTATATGACCTTCCAAAAGACAGCACATGTCTATCTGCTCTTTCTTACAGAACTTGGTAATGGTAGAAAGGATGTCCTGGAGGATATTGGTCGTGTTCAACGTGAATCTCTTAGCGCCTAATGCTCTTTTTGAGGACACTAAGCTTCAGATAACATTTATGCATCATACTGCACTGACTTTGGCAATCTTCGTAACTTTTCAGTGGTCACTACCCTCAATCCTAATACGTCCATGGTATATATTAAATCCATCATCCTGTATCTCCATTCAATTTATATCAAAAGCCCTCGCGGTTGGCACTTGATTAGAAGCACCCCGCTTTGTCCTTACGTTGCTGGTTCAGTCACTTGATAATCCTTAGTGACTTGGCCCCCATCTGGCCATGCTAATATGTGAGCTTAGGGGTTGGCTAATAGCATTACTTCTCTAGCAATTGCTGGCATATTGCCTTCTACTTTGATACATTTTGATCTTTCCAAAGCTTTACTCCATATAAGTTTCACTCGACTTCTCGGTACCGTCTCCGGTCACCTTTCCTTCACTTTTATTCTTTCAATTAATCTTATCAATTCCACGTACCACAAAAGCTTAACATTTCTGGCATAACAACCTTTTCATTTAAGTCAATCCCAGAATTTCTCCGTCCGGCTTGTTTCTTAATTACATTCAACTTCATAATTTTATCCCTATATTCAACTGTAATAATCGGGGTATGTCTACCCACCTGTATAGCGGCTACTTTACCCAATCCATAGGGTTCGCTCCAGTTTCCACTCTCTTCAATGACGTCTTTCGATAATCAGAAAGACAAGGTTTGCCAAAATTCGTTGAATTCCTTTCCAGAATTTGGGAAAATTTCAGTTAATCTATTCACCCACTAGTAACATGCCACATCTTCCCGATACATATTCGTCCTATTAGTCGATACTACCAAATACCAGTCTTCTTAACAACTAGTCTCAGAAGGAACACTACCGTCGGGGTTAGTCGTTCCTCAACATTGGCACTACCAAGGCCATCCGAATCCGATGAACTGCGCTGTCTAAATGTATTCGAAATTACGCTGTCGTGCTGCATAAGCGCAGACCTATACCTGTATGAGTTGCATCATAATATCTCCCAAAGTTTCCTTCTTCCATTAGGCAACGCCAACCCTGGTCATCACCAACTTTACCTTTAGCTCCAGGAAGATCTTCTCACGTTTATCTTGTCCATTCAAACTTTTATTCTTATAATAAGTCGGGTTACGGGACTACACTTTCTGTAAAGTCCTGAGCAAATCTTTGGTAATTCCTTGTGAATTTTATGAAATTTCTCACCTTTGCCAGTGTGGTTGGCCAATCTTCATTTGAAACTGTCTTTAACTTGGTAAGGCCGACCAACACTACTCTTATTGATCATGTGTCCTATTAAGTTGACTTCATTTTACCAAAACTCTTACTTTGAGAACTTGGCCTACACCCGTTCTTTCAGGTTTCATCTAAAAGTATTCTCAATCACACCTTAATCACTGCTCGCCTTACCTAATCCATTTACGATCCAGTGTCGGAATAAACTTAAGGTAACTACCATAATCCATTCAAGGAAAAGAAAGAATTTAATATTCCTCTGAATCACATGCATCTAATGTTTCTGGTTCATCATTTCACTGAATTGAACTGAACTTATACTTGGTTTCTTGACGATAGCCTCATTACTAGTTTATCATAGACTCACTGGTCTTTTAGTCTTGTAGGTTCTGAGATTATTGTCTTGCTTACTATTTCCTTATACTTTATTCAATCATGCCATCACCTTTCAATGTCTTTATTTTCTAAGTTGATCCATTCATAAAATGGACATTTCCTTGAACCCAACCACCTCATCAATCTAAGTTTGACTTTACAAATTATCACTTATGAAATCTGCCTTCTCATGGCGAATTATCCTTAATCACATTCACACTAATTCATTTATCTGAAGATATGGCACTTGCCACCTATGTCTTAGCTGTTCCTAGGGACTCTGCTCCCCGTCCTCTATCTGTGTCTTTGATAATCATGCATCATTCTAATTCCTTTCTCATTAATCTGAAAGTCTCCAAGGATTCTTATCTATCCTTACATAAGATCTTGAGTAATTCCTCAAATCCATCTAACTTGCTGGCACGTTATCCGGCAGTCCAGCTATAGATCCAATATACCTCTTTAATTCTCTTCATAATACATCAGTTCTTTACGCTCACATCTCTGAGCACTATATCTAGATTCTTACAGTCTCTCTGGCTGTAGCCCTCATTCCTTAAGTGTAAACTCCGTATACTTATCAATATTCTACTCCTCTGCTGGAACCTCTTCCGGGTCCTCAGTAGGGTACTTTATCGAATCCACCATCCGATCTTCAGCATCAAAACATGCATCATTATGTTACTGCTCGTAATCTCCAAGGCTTGTTGCCTTACTAGTCGGTACGAGAACGAGCTTAAGTTACTATCATGATACTTAGTAATTCCCATAAGGGTTTTATATGTCAATACTACATTAAGTAGTCCGACTATGAACTTGGCAAGAGTTCTTATTATCTTAATGAATTTATTGTTTTAACGTCGCATCATCTCTGGGATATATAACGCTCTCTCTGATACCATTTCTGTAACACCCCCAGATCCAGGGTCAGGGATCTGGTCGTTACGGTCTCAATATCCAACCACAAAACCAACATAATTTAAATTACAACCTTGTGACCCAAAACAACAACATAAAACACACCTGTTATAGTCCCAGAGATGAAATCAGAGTAACCAACAATATTATTAATCACAAGTTTGAGTTCTTACAACCCAAAGAATTACAATTGTACAATTACATACTCTTTGCCATCCATTAATAGATACCATAATATAAATACATTTGAGGCTCAATTGCTAACAACTAGCCTACCAGTAGTTGCATCCTTAACAAAGGTAGCCAAGACCTTAGCGGTAAACCTCTGACGGTTGACACCTGCCTACGCTGTGTGCGCCTTGCGCGGCCATCTGATCTAGCTGTTGTTGTGATATAAATAAATAAAGCAAGGGTGAGCAATAGCCCACCAGAAATATAATTGAACAGTGATAATATATAACAGTCCAAAATATCTTTGAAACCATATGCCATGCATTAACGATGTAGTACCAATATAAGGTATGAGATGAAGTTACAAGGTAACTCAAAAATATATTTGTTTTGAATAATATTTGCTATGCAAAAGATAAGCAAGATATTCTCAATTATCATAAAAGAGGAACTTGTAGGAAAAATATTGCAATTCCGGTTTCAACACTTTTTCACCTTGCCAACACCAACAGTGTTGTAGAAATTTCTCACTTTTAGAAGATGAACTAATACGGGAGCATTGCCGCGCCAGATGCCCTGACGTTTACGATGATCAGTCGTATGTCATGCATCTCATCAGTCGTTCTCTACATGTAGAAGGTAGCTCCGACGGAATTACTTATCTACCGCCCTCTGGAACTCCTCAGCCAACGGTTGGGGTATTGCTGGACCGGCGCCACTCGGCCACTTACGCGTCTCCTAGTTCGAATATCATCCATGACTCTGAAACGTAAAGTTCGTTCCCCTTTTTCCCCAAGTGTAACACTTGTTGATAGGACTCCACAAAGTAGTCGTATCTAATTGGAAAGGAAAATTCACCAATATTTCCCAAGCTGATGCTTGTTAATGGATATAAACTTGTTACATCAATCATACCCCTCGAGCGTTGAGGAGGTAACCAAAAGACTCATATCGATGCTTGAAAGAATCAAGATGTGAGTGACAAGATAGTTTTAGCAAGTATAGGACCGGGCAGTCCAATAAATAACATCGCTCAAGTGAGGTCCCCTTATATACGTTTGGAAGTTGAGCGAGTATTTAAATCTTCCTTAAGATAGATTTAAATGAAATTAAAGTTTTGGGAACCTCCCCTTGATAAAATAGTCATAAAAGACTCCGAAATATTTTACATAATATCTGAAGGTGAAGGATAGCCTTCGAATAATATAAATCATTATAAAAAGAATTCAAAGGAATTTTATTAAACATTCCAAGAATGTTTATTAAATCAATAATAATTAAGGAATATGAGTAAATCATAATATTGCTCGTAAGTAATCCTCGAATGAATATATAGAATTATTTATTAAATAAGTCTCTTCGTAAATGAATATTTAAAATAATATTCATTAAATAAATAAACTTAAATAAATATTTAAAATAATATTTACTGAATAAATCAAACCTTAAATGAATATTTGAAAATAATATTCATTTAACAATTAACATTCCAAATGAATATCCAATTAATATTCATTAAACAAATAATATTCTAAATAAATATCCCAAAATAATATTCATTTAACAAATAATATTCTAAATGAATATCCCAAAATAATATTCATTTAACAAATAATATTCTAAATGAATATCCGAATAATATTCATTTAGTAATCAAAACTTTAAAGGAATATTCGAAGTAATATTCCTTGAGTAAATAGAACTTCCAATGAATATTTTAAAATAATATTCATTAAGTAAATCAAACCTTAAATGAATATTCGATAGTAATATTCATTAAATAAATAAAGATCAAATGAATATTCCAAATAATAATAAGTAAGCCAAATGAATATTTGGGAATGATATTTGTCAACCAAATAACTCTAATGAATATTCAAAATAATATTCGTTAAATAAATGACATTCTAAATGAATATTAAAATAATATTCATTAAATATTCCTTCCCTGAGGTAATACTCAAATAACGTTCCTCGAAAGATTCGTAATCGAATAAAAATCCTCGAAGTAATAAATTTGTCGCTGGGATCCCTCCGGGTTTCCACGACTATTTATATATTACAAAATATCGACTCCCGGTCTATATTTGAAGTACGAATATCATACGCCCTTCGCTAAGGGTCTTAACCAAACAATCCGGCTTATAACTGATATTTCATATATAGTCTATAAGCCGATATCAATTCAGGGAACAAGTAATTCAATATTAACTTGAAAGTAGGCATGCATTCTATGGCATATGTATAAAACAATCATCATATATATTATCACAACAACAGTTCCAAGTATTGGAAACTTGCCTGAGAATCGAGTGCGGGTAGGGGTAATGTGTCCCGGGTCAGCTCGACAATCTATAAACAATCAGAATATTTAAGATTAACCACTTAACGCTTATTAAAAGGCTAAGTATAAACTCCACTTAAATCGAAACATGTTTTCGAGTTATCTCGTTACGTCTCTTTTAGTGTAACTCTTTTTATCACCGATACGATCCGACATTCGTTCGTTATCAAGACATGTCATCATGCTTATACTTGGTATATACTTAAGTCGTATAAGTTCTAAGGTTGGTCATTTACGAATCAAGATTATACCTCGAGTGTTATCGCCCGTTTTCTAAGTTATAACCAAAGTCATACCTTTAAGGGGTTCGTACGCGTTTAACCTCGATTCAAACATTTTTATAAAATCGGAAAACTATCCATTCGACATGTGGTTTTCTCCCACACCTTCCTTTTTACCTCTAATATTTAATTAATAAGATTCGCCACTGATTAAACGACGTTTAAGGGAATCAATTTCAATTACGAACTTTCGTTTACGATTTCGAACCACTTTTACGAATTTAATCATAACTCCTAAACCGTAATTCCATTTCATGCGATCTTTATATCAAAACGAAGCTTGTAACATAATCTAGCTAATCATGGCATAAGTCGAAGCTATGCAGTGAGTTTTATCTACTGTCAAATTCGGATTTCAAGATTAAACGAAAACCGGGCATTACGACGGCTATAAATCGAACGTTCTACTAATCGTAACAACACAACCAAGCCACACCGGGCATCAACACAACTCATAAACATGATTCTCATATCCACAAGTCCTAGCACCACTGGTCTTAACCTCAAGATCATCAAGGACTTGAATCATGACTAAATAACTACTAAGAACAACTACATGATCATGTAAACATGCTTATACTAACATCATCATCAAATCTCATCTAAAACTCCATTAAAACTCAAATTAAAACTTGGATTCTTGAAGTTTATACCTTCCTTGGAGTGTGAACTAGTTTTACCAGGCTTGGTATAGTCCTTGTATAGCCCTAACAAAGCTTAGATCATCCAAACAAAGCAAGAAATCAAAGTTAGATTCTAAGGGTTACTATTCATCATCACTTTTGTAAAAATCATAACAAATCGAAAAATAAGAGTTTGGCTCTCAAAGTTTTACCACATCTTGGCCTCTTTATAAGCTTTGATTTGAGTCCTAGCTCATCAGATTTGAAGCTTCCTAGATAGGGTTTTGAGCCCTCTTTTTCCGCTGGATAGAAACTGTCAAGAACAGGCAGTTTGGTTTCATCAACTTGGGGAGCAGATTTGACTAGGCTATACTCATTGGATTGTCATGAAATTTTGAACGAGTGTTGTCCATGGAGTGGAGAAGATATGGTTAAAATTTGGTGATTTTATCATGGATATAAATGGAGATATGAATTTTTCTTTGGCTTTGGTTTCTGCTGGGCAGTTTGGTGTTTTCTTGGTTGTTCTTGCTTTTCTCTCTTTCTTTCTTGTTTGACTAGTTGTTGGAAAGTGTTTGTATGATATTTGGTGTTGTATAGCAGCTATGTCACTCTCTAATCCATGTGTTAATCACTTGTGGTTTGTAGGAAATAAGATGACCAAGAGCCTTGTTGTCACATCCTTGAACATACACCTCATTCTTGCTTTTTCTTTTCTTTTCTCATTTCTTTTCCACCAATCTAATATTAGTAAACCCTAGATGATCATGTGGTGTTTCTCATCTCATTATATATTTAATCCGTAATTCATTTCGTGTTCGCTTTATCGCTTAATCTCGTTATAAAGTTCTAGCGATTTCTAAAACGCTTATCATTCTAACTCGAGGATTTTCATTCTAATTTCTCAAATCATAATTAAATAAAATCCTTAATTCCTTGACATAATAATTCTCTTATCTTGTCCGCATTAATATGCTCTTTACTGCTCGATCAGATTTTCCTAAAAATAAATTTTGGATTTTCTGAAATCCGATCACGTTTACATACACTTATTTGCTTCGTAGATCGCTAATACGAACTCAGAAATCCGTTCCGAATACCGGGTATAACATTATTATAATAATATTCCAAATTCCACCAAAATCACTATTCATCACTTATTTTTATTTAATTCCTATAATTAGGAAAATGAACCTGGTTCACATTCGAGTGTTCCTTAACCTTTTTACGGAACCGCCGAGCTTATAATAGATATTGATTTGGATGACATGAGGGTATCTATTTCTCTCTAGGGAATCTTATCTTAACTTTCTAGGAGATAGATTATTCTAATCTAAGTTATCACCCAATAGCATCCTTCAGGCCATATAACCTTGGAATATATATATCCTGTCATTATTCATTCTTTAAAGCCAGTATTACAATGTAGTTGTAACCACTGTTCACTCTTACATCAATGCATAATAAAAGTTTTAATTCTACCCAAAAATCTGGGTTCTTACAATAACACTCGAGGTATAATCTTGATTCGTAAACGACCAACCTTAGAACTTATACGACTTAAGTATATACCAAGTATAAGCATGATGACATGTCTTGATAACGAACGAATGTCGGATCGTATCGGTGATAAAAAGAGTTACACTAAAAGAGACGTAACGAGATAACTCGAAAACATGTTTCGATTTAAGTGGAGTTTATACTTAGCCTTTTAATAAGCGTTAAGTGGTTAATCTTAAATATTCTGATTGTTTATAGATTGTCGAGCTGACCCGGGACACATTACCCCTACCCGCACTCGATTCTCAGGCAAGTTTCCAATACTTGGAACTGTTGTTGTGATAATATATATGATGATTGTTTTATACATATGCCATAGCATGCATGCCTACTTTCAAGTTAATATTGAATTACTTGTTCCCTGAATCGATATCGGCTTATAGACTATATAAGAAATATCAGTTATAAGCCGGATTGTTTGGTTAAGACCCTTAGCGAAGGGCGTATGATATTCATACTTCAAATATAGACCGGGAGTCGATATTTTGTAATA
The DNA here is from genome assembly GCA_037693485.1 of Kitagawia praeruptora. Taxonomy (NCBI): domain Eukaryota; kingdom Viridiplantae; phylum Streptophyta; class Magnoliopsida; order Apiales; family Apiaceae; genus Kitagawia; species Kitagawia praeruptora. Next base: position 840,386 of record CM075353.1, read on the forward strand.
TATAAATAGTCGTGGAAACCCGGAAGGGATCCCAGCGACAAATTTATTACTTCGAGGATTTTTATTCGATTACGAATCCTTCGAGGAACGTTATTTGAGTAATACCTCAGTGAAGGAATATTTAATGAATATTATTTTAATATTCATTTAGAATGTCATTTATTTAATGAATATTATTTTGATCATTCATTGGAGTTATTTAGTTAATGAATATTATTTTGAATATTCATTAGAGTTATTTGGTTGACAAATATCATTCCCAAATATTCATTTGGCTTACTTATTATTATTTGGAATATTCATTTGATCTTTATTTATTTAATGAATATTACTTTCGAATATTCATTTAAGGTTTGATTTACTTAATGAATATTATTTTAAAATATTCATTGGAAGTTCTATTTACTCAAGAAATATTACTTCGAATATTCCTTTAAAGTTTTGATTACTAAATGAATATTATTTTGGGATATTTATTTAGAATATTATTTGTTTAATGAATATTATTTGGATATTCATTTGGAATGTTAATTGTTAAATGAATATTATTTTCAAATATTCATTTAAGGTTTGATTTATTCAGTAAATATTATATTAAATATTTATTTAAGTTTATTTATTCAATGAATATTATTTTAAATATTCATTTAAGAAGAGATTTATTTAATAAATAATTCTATATATTCATTCGAGGATTACTTACGAGCAATATCATGATTTAATAGTATTCCGTAATTATTATTGACTTAATAAATATTCTTGGAATGTTTAATAAAATTCTTTTGAATTCTTTTTATAATGATTTATATTATTCAAAGGTTATCCTTCACCTTCAGATATTATGTAAAATATTTCGGAGTCTCTTATGACTATTTATATCAAGGGGAGGTTCCTAAACTTTAATTTCATTTAAATCTATCTTAAAGAAGATTTAAATACTCGCTCAACTTCCAAACGTATATAAGGGGACCTCACTTCAGCGATGTTATTTATTGGACTGCCCGGTCCTATACTTGCTAAAACTATCTTGTCACTCACATCTTGATTCTTTCAAGCATCGATATGAGTCTTTTGGTTACCTCCTCAACGCTCGAGGGGTATGATTGATGTAACAAGTTTATATCCATTAACAAGCATCAGCTTGGGAAATATTGGTGAATTTTCCTTTCCAATTAGATACGACTACTTTGTGGAGTCCTATCAACAAGTGTTACACTTGGGGAAAAAGGGGAACGAACTTTACGTTTCAGAGTCATGGATGATATTCGAACTAGGAGACGCGTAAGTGGCCGAGTGGCGCCGGTCCAGCAATAGCCCAACCGTTGGCTGAGGAGTTCCAGAGGGCGGTAGATAAGTAATTCCGTCGGAGCTACCTTCTACATGTAGAGAACGACTGATGAGATGCATGACATACGACTGATCATCGTAAACGTCAGGGCATCTGGCGCGGCAATGCTCCCATATTAGTTCATCTTCTAAAAGTGAGAAATTTCTGCAACACTGTTGGTGTTGGCAAGGTGAAAAAGTGTTGAAACCGGAATTGCAATATTTTTCCTGCAAGTTCCTCTTTTATGATAATTGAGAATATCTTGCTTATCTTTTGCATAGCAGATATTTATTCAAAACAAATATATTTTTGAGTTACCTTGTAACTTCATCTCATACCTTATATTGGTACTACATCGTTAATGCATGGCATATGGTTTCAAAGATAATTTGGGTTGTTATATGTTATCACTGTTCAATTATATTTCTGGTGGGCTATTGCTCACCCTTGCTTTATTTATTTATATCACAACAACAGCTAGATCAGATGGCCGCGCAAGGCGCACACAGCGTAAGCAGGTGTCAACCGTCAGAGGTTTACCGCTAAGGTCTTGGCTACCATTGTTGAGGATGCAACTACTGGTAGGCTAGTTGTTAGCAATTGAGCCTCAAATGTATTTATATTATGGTATCTATTAATGGATGGCAAAGAGTATGTAATTGTACAATTGTAATTCTTTGGGTTGTAAGAACTCAAACTCGTGATTAATAATACTGTTGGTTACTCTGATTTCATCTCTGGGACTATAACGGGTGTGTTTTATGTTGTTGTTTTGGGTCACAAGGTTGTAATTTAAATTATGTTGAATTTGTGATTGGATATTGAGACCGTAACGACCAGATCCCTGACCCTGGATCTGGGGGTGTTACAGAAATGGTATCAGAGAGAGCGTTATAAATCCCAGAGATGACGCGATGTTAAAACAATAAATTCATTAAGATAATAAGAACTCTTGCCAAGTTCATAGTCGGACTACTTAATGTAGTATTGACATATAAAACCCTTATGGGAACTATTAAGTATCATGATAGTGACTTAGCTCGTTCTTGTATCGACTAGTAAGGCGATAGACCTTGGGGATTATGAGAAGTAACTCAATGATGCTTGTTTTGATGCTGAAGATCGGATGGTGGATTCGATAGAGTACCCTACTGAGGACCCGGAAGAGGTTCCAGCAGAGGAGGAGAATATTGATAAGTATAAGGAGTTTACCTTGAGGAAATGAGGGCTACAGCCAGAGAGACTGTAAGAGTTAAGATATAGTGCTCAGAGAAGTGAGCTTAAAGAATTGAGATATTATTAAGAGAATTAAAGAGGCATATTGGATTCATAGCCGGACTACCGGATGAAGTGCCAGCAAGTAAGATGGATTTGAGGAATTACTCAAGATCTTATGTAAGGATAGATAAGAATCCTTGGAGACTTTCAGATTAATGAGAAAGGAATTAGAATGATGCATGATTATTAAAGACATTGATATAGGACGGGGAGCAGAGTCCCTAGGAACAGTTAAGACATAGGGGGCAAGTGCCATATCTTCAGATAAATGGATTAGTGTGAATATTGTCAATGGTAATTCGCCGTGAGAAGACAGATTTCATAGGTTTTTATTTATGAAACCAAATTGAGATTGTTAAGGTGATTTTATTCAGGGAAATGCCCATCTTATAAATGGATCAACTTAGAAAGAAAAGACATTGGGAAGTGATGGCCTGAACGGATAAAGTATATAAGGAAATAGTAAGCGAGACAATGATCTCAGAACCTACAAGAGGAGAAGACCAGTGAGTCTGTGAAAAATTAGTAATAAGGCTATCATCAGGAACCAATTATAAGTTCAGTTCAATTCAGTGAAATGATGAACCAGAAACATTAGAGGCATGTGATTCAGAAGAATATTAAATTCTTTCTTTTCCTTGAATGGATTATGGTAGTTACCTTAAGTTTATGCTGACACTGAATCATAAATGGATTAGGCAAGGCGATCAATGGTTGAGATGTAATTGAGAATGCTTTTAGATGCAACCTGAAAGAACAGGTGTAGGACATGTTCTCGAAATAAGAGTTTTGGCAAAATGAAGTCCAGCAATAGGACACATGATCAATAAGAGTAGTGTTGGTTGGCCCTACCAAGTTAAAGACAGTTTCAAATGGAGATTGGCCAACCACACTGGCAAAGGTGAGAAATTTCATAAAATTCACAAGGTATTACCAAAGATTTGCTCAGGACTTTACAGAAAGTGTAGTCCCGTAACCCGACTTATTATAAGAATAAAAGTTTGAATGGACAAGATAAACGTGAGAAGATCTTCCTGGAGCTAAAGGTAAAGTTGGTGATGACCAGGGTTGGCGTTGCCTAATGGAAGAAGGAATCTTTGGGAGATATTATGATGCAACTCATACAGGTATAGGTCTGCGCTTATGCAGCACGACAGCGTAATTTCGAATACATTTAGATAGCGCAGTTCATCGGATTCGGATGGCCTTGGTAGTGCCAATGTTGAGGAACGACTAACCTCGACGGTAGTGTTCCTTCTGAGACTAGTTGTTAAGAAGACTGGTATTTGGTAGTATCAACTAATAGGACGAATATGTATCGGGAAGATGTGGCATGTTACTAGTGGGTGAATAGATTAACTGAAATTTTCCCAAATTCTGGAAAGGAATTCAGCGAATTTTGGCAAACCTTGTCTTTCTGATTACCTGAATACGTCACCGAAGAGAATGGAAACTGGAGCGAACCCTATGGATTGGGTAGGATAGCCGCTATGTAGGCTGGTAGACAGACCCCGATTATTATGACTGATTATAGGGATAAAATTATGAAGTTGAGATTTGAAGGAAAAAGGGAAATGTAATTAAGAAACAAGCCGGACTGAGAAATTCCGGGATTGACTGAAATGAAAAGGTTGTTATGCTAGAAGTGTTAAGCTTACGTGGTACGTGAAATTGATAAGAGAAGTTGAAATGATAAAAATAAAGGAAAGGTGACCGGAGACGGTACCGAGAAGTCAAGTGAGACTTATATGGAGTAAAATTTTGAAAAGATCAAAAGGTATCAAAGTAGAAGGCACTATGCCAGCAATTGCTAGAAAAGTAATGCTATTAGCCGACCCCTAAACTCACATATTTTAGCATGGCCATTGGGGCCAAGTCACTAAGGATTATCAAGTGACTGAATCAACAATGTAAGGACAAAGCGGGGTGCTTCTAATCAAGTGCCAACCGCGAGGGCTTTTGATATAAAATGAATTGAGATACAGGATGATGGATATATATATATACCATGGACGTATCAGGATTGAGGGTAGTGACCACTGAAAAGTTACGAAAATTACCAAAGTTAGTGCACTGTGATGCATAAATGTTATCTGAAGCTTAGTGTCCTCAAAAAGAGCATTAGGCATTAAGAGATTCAAGTTGAACACGACCAATATCTTCCAGAACATCCTTGCTACCATTACCAAGTTCTGTAAGAAAGAGCAGATAGACATGTGTTGTCTTTTGGAAGGTCATATAGACTAACATTCGTTGGAAAGAAGAGGTTAGCATTAGTCTACCTATAGACTATCAAGATGAGAATGATTAAAAGAGACCCTTATTAAGGATATATGATTGAATTGCCAAGTACAGGATATAAGTATTCCTTGAAACTAGAATTGAGCATAGAATGTCCATATATTAAGACGAACCCTGGGGGATGCACAAAGAATAGCATCACCCCTAACAATAGACATTGTGAAATCAGATGATATAAATGAATAGACCAAGGTGTCACTAACCTATAAGGAATTGTGGAAAGGAGTCTCAAAAAGTATATAGACAGAATTGTTATAGAATTGATTGATGATGTTTGATATACCCTGTACCTGGAAGATACAGGAGGAATGATGAGGATGACCTAAGAAACCTTATAAGGGAAGAGGTAATACTCTGAGTTTCAAAAGGGAAGTTTGGTAGAGAATGTATGATATAATAATAATGAGGTCGGATGAGGCATGTAAGAAACCATGAAAAGGTATGGATTGAACCAATAAGGTTGAGATTATCCTAAAAACAAGAAGGGAGTTAAGTAAGGAAATATCCTAGGTATGATTTGGAGTACCTGTAATCAAGATCGCACTAGAAAGGTGGGAGCAATGACTTTTGGAAAAGACTGATAGATGCTTTCTCTCATTCAGCAGAATTTAAGGGAGAATGCTTCCACCCTGAGTTGGAATAGATCCAGAAAATATTGATCTCAAGAAATTATTATAATCAGGAAAGGCCAATGAGGTGGCCGACACTTTAAGTATGGGGGAGTAAGTATAAATGCTCAGACCAAAGAAATAGAATGATAATGTAAGGACCTTGATGGTCATAATGTGGTAGAGAAAGTTACATTCCGTCTGATGATTATGCGAGGATCAACTATAAGAATAGTTTAAGTAAAGATTCGATTCCTGATGTTGCCAGTAGCACATTACCGACATTAGGAGGCTCTACGACAGACCAGACCGAATTCCCCAAGAGACTCGCCTTTTCTTTGGAGAGAGAGAGGGGAGGTTAAGTAACAATGAATTGGTAGTAAATGACCAGAAATAGAGAGGGTACAAATACTGATAAGCCAAATGGCACGAGGATGAATGACAAGCAAGTTTATGTTGGTATATTTCTGTGCAAGCAAGATAGAGAATTATGAGGTTGGCAAGCGATTAAGCAAACCGCTAAGCTTTTAGCCTTCTACCGGAGATATGTGATTAATAATCTCACCAGCCTGTTCCAGCTGCGATGCTGGAAGCTTTCCTGCAATTTTATCTGCTTCATGTAATATCTACGTCAAGATCAGGAAGCGTTCCTTATGGATAGGATATAGTGATTATTTTGTTTTCCTAGAAGATCTTGAATTGACAATTATGATGCTTAGTTATTAAAGCACTGCGTAAACGATAAACGATGGTGATCCTTCTGAGAAATTAGGTGGTAACGACTGTGGAAATGTCGAATTGAATCTAAGTTAGAGAAATCATCCAGGTTTATTTCGGATGGTGTAATTTCTGGAACGACGGGATATTTGTAATAAATGATCCGGCTATGATGTTTCATAGAATGATTATAGTAGAAATAAAGACAAGAGACTGATAGAGATGGAAATAGAATAGGGAATTAATAAAAGAGTCAGATAGGCGGACTCATGAGAATCTCCAGTGATGAAGCGAGAAAAGTATGGAATTGGCAAGGTAAGGGCATTGGCCAAAACGGAAAGTTGGAATTAGGAGCATGAATGACATACAAATTGACTCCTTTTTAGTTTGGAAAATCCGAGGAAATATGGAATAGTTTGATTGAGTAATAAAGAGACTCATGAAATGAGAAAGTGAAAAATTTGATGGTTGAACAGAGGAAATTTGACACCAAACGTGTAACACGTATTGAGTAAAGGTGGCGAGTGTCTCAACACTGAGATGACGATAGAGTTAAATAACAAGAGTAAATAAGAATTAGACAATATGAAGGATGTGATTGATAAAGAAAAGATTGGGAAATAATTATGGAATGTGAAGCAAGGAATGTTATGAATGGATTGATGAATGGGTTTTTCCTAAAGAGCACTCGGAATGACAACCTGATAGTGTTAGAATTATGAGTATGAAAGAGCCAGTGTCGGGGCGTGAAATGCCAGTAATAATAATGTCAAGCGAGAAATCCAAGATTTTAACCTGAAAGGTTGAAGGATTTTCCAAAAGTAGTGATGTTAATATCAAACAAGAGTATAGGTCCACAGAATGATGGACAGAGCAGCAAGGACATGTGATATGTGAGATTACGAAAAAGTAGTATCTGATACGAATACGATTATTTTCTTCTCTAATAAACCTCTATAGTTCGGAGGTAAATTCTAAGTATGATATTTTTGACAATCTTGAAAGTTTTCTTATACAATTCTTTGAAATTCTTTCCTTTTCTTCTCCCTTATTTATCTTCTTCTAAATTGAGAAGAACAACCCTTTAAGGAGGGGAGGTAATGCTACGCGACTCTCTGTCTGTGTGATAGGAGTCTAAGTGGATTGCCATTAATTGTTTAATTGCTTGTCAAGTACTAAAGGCTGGCCCCCTTTTGTACTAACTATGCAATATAACAAATGTTCATTGATCATAGTGATCTCTCAACAAATTCCTCTAATTCTATATATTGATCGAGATTGCGAAGATTAAAAGCGATCTAGAACGTAGTACGAGTAAGGTTATCTCCAAATTCGTAGCACGTTAGTGATACCGAAGTCACTGCACGTACCAATAAGGTTAATAGTATAAGAACGGACAAGAGCGTATACCGGATGATGTGTTATGCGAAAGTATCAAAGAATTGGTAGAACGGATAAAGGGTGTATTGTAACACCAGTACGATGTGCTTTAGAAAGATTGGAATGTGTAAGGATCAACTAGAGAATTGGAAAGCGAAATAACCAACAAGTACCCCATTTGTCTTCTACTTGATTCCGGGACGGAATCCTTTTAAGGAGGGGAGACTGTAAGAACCCAGATTTTTGGGTAGAATTAAAACTTTTATTATGTATTGATGTAAGAGTGAACAGTGGTTACAACTACAATGTAATACTGGCCTTAAGGGATGAATAATGGAGGGATATATATTCCAAGGTTATATGGCCTGAAGGATGCTATTGGGTGATAACTTAGATTAGAATAATCTATCTCCTAGAAAGTTAAGATAAGATTTCCTAGGGAGAAATAGATACCCTCATGTCATCCAAATCAATATCTATTATAAGTCCAGCGGTTCCGTAAAAAGGTTAAGGAACACTCGAGGGTGAACCAGGTTCATTTTCCTAATTATAGGAATTAAATAAAAATAAGTGATGAATAGTGATTTTGGTGGAATTTGGAATATTATTATAATAATGTTATACCCGGTATTCGGAACGGATTTCGGAGTTCGTATTAGTGATCCAGGAGGAAAATAAGTGTATGTAAAAGCTGTCGGATTCAGAAACAGAGCACTTTCATTTTCTCCGAGAATTCCCTGGACACTGCCAGACTTAAGGACTTATTTAAGGGAATTAAGGAATTTAAATTCGAGAAGTATTAAGAATGATGAAGAATAGTATTAGGAATATTAAGAAGGTTTTCGGTAAAACCCTAACTAGAAACGAATGAGTTATTCCCTCGAACGATCAACGAATTACGCAATAAACGGACAAAGAAACAAGCAGAGGACCAAGATACATACATGTGCTAGTGGATAAAGGCAAGTAACCAAGTAGTTGCATAAGCAACTAGCATACTTAAGGAACTAACCAAGTACTTAGCTTTATCTCATCTTAAACCACAAATCATCAACACTTGTCCAAGCAATTTACATCATTCATGACCACACCACTTTAATAAAGCTACTTTATGGAAGATATTATCACAATAATGCAAACTAGATGAGAACAAAGCAAGAGAAGCCAAGCAAACTACATTCTCTCCATTTTTTTCAAAACTGCTCAACAAGAACAGCCATGAGAGAAGCCAAGCAAACTACATTCTCTCCATTCCGAAATTCACTAACTATGTTCTTGATGATTCTTGCTAGTTTAAGGTTGTAATGAGTTCTAAGGACTAGATCAAGGCTTAGAAAGGGCTTTAACACTCTCCAAGGAAGGTATAAACCTCATGAACCCTAGATCTTACTTTGAGATTTTGCATGCTCTTGATGGATTTAGTATAAGATGTGTTAATAGCATGATTAAGCATGATTATTTAGTGATTGTTTGATTTAAGAGATGTGATGATCATGTTGGTAAAGTAGATGAGTTTGGACAGTTGGAGATATGTAATATGTTTACAAGTTGTTTGGATGCCCGGTGTGGCTTTGTGGAATCGTTATGATTTTAGAACGTTCGATTTATAGCCGTCGTAATGCCGAATTTTCGTTAACCTTAAGAAATCATATTGGACAGTAGCCATAACTCACTGACTAGCTTCGTATTCTGCCATGACAAGGTATATTATGTTATAAGCTTCGTTTTGATATAAAGATCGTATGAAATGGACTTACGGTTTAGGAGTTATGATTAAATTCGTAAAAGTGGTTCGAAATCGTAAACGAAAGTTCGTAATTGAAATTGGTTCCCTTAAATGTCGTTTAATCAGTGGCGAATCTTATTAATTAAATATTAGAGGTAAAAAGGAAGGTGTGGGAGAAAACCACATGTCGAATGGATCGTTTTCCGATTTTATAAAAATGTTTGAATCGAGGTTAAACGCGAACGAACCCCTTAAAGGTATGACTTTGGTTATAACTTAGAAAACGGGCGATAACACTCGAGGTATAATCTTGATTCGTAAACGACCAACCTTAGAACTTATACGACTTAAGTATATACCAAGTATAAGCATGATGACATGTCTTGATAACGAACGAATGTCGGATCGTATCGGTGATAAAAAGAGTTACACTAAAAGAGACGTAACGAGATAACTCGAAAACATGTTTCGATTTAAGTGGAGTTTATACTTAGCCTTTTAATAAGCGTTAAGTGGTTAATCTTAAATATTCTGATTGTTTATAGATTGTCGAGCTGACCCAGGACACATTACCCCTACCCGCACTCGATTCTCAGGCAAGTTTCCAATACTTGGAACTGTTGTTGTGATAATATATATGATGATTGTTTTATACATATGCCATAGCATGCATGCCTACTTTCAAGTTAATATTGAATTACTTGTTCCCTGAATCGATATCGGCTTATAGACTATATAAGAAATATCAGTTATAAGCCGGATTGTTTGGTTAAGACCCTTAGCGAAGGGCGTATGATATTCATACTTCAAATATAGACCGGGAGTCGATATTTTGTAATATATAAATAGTCGTGGAAACCCGGAAGGGATCCCAGCGACAAATTTATTACTTCGAGGATTTTTATTCGATTACGAATCCTTCGAGGAACGTTATTTGAGTATTACCTCAGTGAAGGAATATTTAATGAATATTATTTTAATATTCATTTAGAATGTCATTTATTTAATGAATATTATTTTGATCATTCATTGGAGTTATTTAGTTAATGAATATTATTTTGAATATTCATTAGAGTTATTTGGTTGACAAATATCATTCCCAAATATTCATTTGGCTTACTTATTATTATTTGGAATATTCATTTGATCTTTATTTATTTAATGAATATTACTTTCGAATATTCATTTAAGGTTTGATTTACTTAATGAATATTATTTTAAAATATTCATTGGAAGTTCTATTTACTCAAGAAATATTACTTCGAATATTCCTTTAAAGTTTTGATTACTAAATGAATATTATTTTGGGATATTTATTTAGAATATTATTTGTTTAATGAATATTATTTGGATATTCATTTGGAATGTTAATTGTTAAATGAATATTATTTTCAAATATTCATTTAAGGTTTGATTTATTCAGTAAATATTATATTAAATATTTATTTAAGTTTATTTATTCAATGAATATTATTTTAAATATTCATTTAAGAAGAGATTTATTTAATAAATAATTCTATATATTCATTCGAGGATTACTTACGAGCAATATCATGATTTAATAGTATTCCGTAATTATTATTGACTTAATAAATATTCTTGGAATGTTTAATAAAATTCTTTTGAATTCTTTTTATAATGATTTATATTATTCAAAGGTTATCCTTCACCTTCAGATATTATGTAAAATATTTCGGAGTCTCTTATGACTATTTATATCAAGGGGAGGTTCCTAAACTTTAATTTCATTTAAATCTATCTTAAAGAAGATTTAAATACTCGCTCAACTTCCAAACGTATATAAGGGGACCTCACTTCAGCGATGTTATTTATTGGACTGCCCGGTCCTATACTTGCTAAAACTATCTTGTCACTCACATCTTGATTCTTTCAAGCATCGATATGAGTCTTTTGGTTACCTCCTCAACGCTCGAGGGGTATGATTGATGTAACAAGTTTATATCCATTAACAAGCATCAGCTTGGGAAATATTGGTGAATTTTCCTTTCCAATTAGATACGACTACTTTGTGGAGTCCTATCAACAAGTGTTACACTTGGGGAAAAAGGGGAACGAACTTTACGTTTCAGAGTCATGGATGATATTCGAACTAGGAGACGCGTAAGTGGCCGAGTGGCGCCGGTCCAGCAATAGCCCAACCGTTGGCTGAGGAGTTCCAGAGGGCGGTAGATAAGTAATTCCGTCGGAGCTACCTTCTACATGTAGAGAACGACTGATGAGATGCATGACATACGACTGATCATCGTAAACGTCAGGGCATCTGGCGCGGCAATGCTCCCATATTAGTTCATCTTCTAAAAGTGAGAAATTTCTGCAACACTGTTGGTGTTGGCAAGGTGAAAAAGTGTTGAAACCGGAATTGCAATATTTTTCCTGCAAGTTCCTCTTTTATGATAATTGAGAATATCTTGATTATCTTTTGCATAGCAGATATTTATTCAAAACAAATATATTTTTGAGTTACCTTGTAACTTCATCTCATACCTTATATTGGTACTACATCGTTAATGCATGGCATATGGTTTCAAAGATAATTTGGGTTGTTATATGTTATCACTGTTCAATTATATTTCTGGTGGGCTATTGCTCACCCTTGCTTTATTTATTTATATCACAACAACAGCTAGATCAGATGGCCGCGCAAGGCGCACACAGCGTAAGCAGGTGTCAACCATCAGAGGTTTACCGCTAAGGTCTTGGCTACCATTGTTGAGGATGCAACTACTGGTAGGCTAGTTGTTAGCAATTGAGCCTCAAATGTATTTATATTATGGTATCTATTAATGGATGGCAAAGAGTATGTAATTGTACAATTGTAATTCTTTGGGTTGTAAGAACTCAAACTCGTGATTAATAATACTGTTGGTTACTCTGATTTCATCTCTGGGACTATAACGGGTGTGTTTTATGTTGTTGTTTTGGGTCACAAGGTTGTAATTTAAATTATGTTGAATTTGTGATTGGATATTGAGACCGTAACGACCAGATCCCTGACCCTGGATCTGGGGGTGTTACATGAACCATAGATCTTACTTTGGGTATATGCTTGTTCTTGATGATCTTAGTGTAGTTATGATTATGGTGATGTTATAAGCATGTTTAGTTAGTGGTTTAGTGATTTATGTAATATGATGCATATGGTAGTAAGGCATGGTGTTCCTGGACTTTTTGAGATAATAACCATGTGTATAAGTGTTATGGATGCCCGGTGTGGCTTGGTTTGATTGTAGTAATTTTTGGAACGTTCGATTTATAGCCGTCGTAATGCCGAAATTTCATTAACCTTAAGAACACAAACTGGACAGAACATGTAACTCACTGCATAGCTTCGAATTATGCCATGATTAGCTAGATCATGTTACAAGCTTCGTTTTGATATAAAGATCGCATGAAACGGACTTACGGTTTAGGAGTTATGATTAAATTCGTAAAAGTGGTTCGAAACCGAGAATGCGAATTCGTAATTGAAATTGAACCGTGTAAAATATGTATCGCAGTGACGAATCTTGGTAATTAAATACTAGAGATGATAAGGAAGGTATGAGAGAAAACCTTGCGTTAAAAGGATCGTTTTACGATTTTATAAAAATGTTCGAATCAAGGTTAAACGCGAACGAACCCCTTAAAAGTATGAGTTTGGTTATAACTTAGAAAACGGGCGATAAAACTCGAGGTATAATCTTGATTCGTAAACGACCGACCTTAAAACTTACATGACTTAAGTATATACAAAGTGTAAGTATGACGACGTGTCTTAGTAGCGAGCGAATGACGGGTCATAGCGAGAATAAAGAGAATTGCACTAAAAGGTGTTTAACGAGATAACTCGAAAATGTGTTTCGACTTAAGTAAGTTATACTTAGCCTTTTAAAAAGTGTTAAGTGATTGACCTCGATTATTGTGACTATTTATAGATCACCGGATTGACACGAGGCACACTACCCCTACAGGATTGTCAGGCAAGTTTCCAATACCTTGGAACTGTTGTTGTGATAATATATATGATTGTTGTTATACATATGCCATAGCATGCATGCTTGTTTTCAAAGTATATTGGAATACTTGTTCCCTGAATTAATATTGGCTTATAGACTAGATATGAATTATCAGTTATAAGCAGGATTGTGTTGCTAGGACCCTTAGTGAAGGGCGTATGATATTTATTCCTTAAATATGAGACCGGGAGTCGGTATTTTGTGTTATATAGATAGTCGTGGAAACCCGGAGGGATTTCAGCGACAGAGTAGTATTCATTTTTAGGAATGTTATTATTAAACATTATTTATATTTCCATAAAAGTATCAAATACTTGGAAATCTTTCGAGAAACGTTATTTGAGTATTATTTCAGTCGAGAAATATTAAATGAATATTATTTTTGAATATTCATTAGAGTTGATTATTAATGAATAATTACTTTGATATTCATTGGGATTTTATTCACTAAATGAATATAACTTTCGGATATTCATTTAAGTTTTATGTATTTGATAAATATTATTTTAAAAGTATTCTTTGGAAGTTCTAATTACTCAAGGAATATTATTTCGAATATTAAGATTTTGATTACTAAATGAATATCATTTGGATATTTATTTAGAATATTATTTGTTAAATGAAAATTATTTCGATATTCATTTAGAACATTATTTGTTTAATGAATATCAATTGATTGTTCATTTGGGATTTATTTATTAAATGAATATTATTTTGAATATTCATTTAAGATTTTATGTACTTGATGAATATTATTTAAAATATTCATTTGGAGTTTTATTTACTTAAGGAATATTGTTTCGAATATTCCTTTAAAGTTTTGATTACGAAAAGAATATTATTTGGCTATTCATTTAGTATATTATTTATTAAATGAATATTATTTTCAAATATTCATTTAAGGTTTGATTTATTTAGTGAATATTATTTTAAATATTTATTTGAGTTTATTTAAATTAATGAATATTATATTGAATATTCATTTAAAGAAGAGAGTTATTTAGTAAATAATTCTATGTATTTATTCGAGGATTACTTACGAGCAATATTATGATTTAATCATATTCCTTAATTATTATTGTTTTAATAAATATTCTTGGAATATTTATTTAAATTCTTTTAAGTTCTTTTTATAATAATTCATAGTATTCAAAGATTATCTTTCATCTTCAGATATGGTGTAAAATAGTTCGGAGTATTTTATGACTATTTTTATCAAGGGGAGGTTCCCAAAACTTTATTTCCATTTAAATCTATCTTATAAGAAGATTTAAATACTCGCTCAACTTCCAAAAATATATAAGGGGACCTCACATGGAGATGTTATTTATTGGACTGTCCGGTCCTATACTTGCTAAACTATCTTGTCACTCACATCTTGATTCTTTCAAATATCGGTATGAATCTTTTTGGTTACCTCCTCAACGCTCGAGGGGTAAGATTGATGGAACAAGTGTCTATCCATTAACAAGCATCAGCTTGGGAAATATTGGTGAAATTTTCCTTTCCAATTAGATACGACTACTTTGTGGAGTCCTATCAACAAGTACTATACTTGGGGAAAGGGGGACGAACTTTATGTTTCAGAGTTATGGATGTTATTCGAACTAGGAGACGCGTAAGTGGCCGAGTGGCGTCGGTCCAGCAATTAATGGCCCAACCGTTGGCCGGGGGGGGGGTTCCAGAGGGCGGGCGATCCGTCGGTGCTTCCTTCTACATGTAGAGAACAAATGATGGGGAGCATGACATGCGACTGATCATCGTAAATGTTGTGGCTCCTGGCGCGGCAAGCTCCCGTATTAGTTCATCTTCCAAATTGGGAAATTTTCTGCAACATTATCATTGTTGGCAGGTTTAAAAGTGTTCGAACTGGAATCCCAATATTCTTCTTGCAAGTTCCTCTATTATGAAAATTTGATAATATCTTGCTTATCTTTGACATAGCAGATATTTCTTCGGAACAAATATATTTTAAGTTACCTTGTAACTTCATCTCATACCTTATATTGGTAATACGTTCGTTAATGCATGGCATATGGTTTCAAAGATATTTTGGACTGTTATACATTATCACTGTTCAATTTATTATATGTCTGTTATATGGCATATGGCATATGGCAATTATATGTCTGTTAAATCATGTACTAAGATTACAACTTCTCTCCCAAGCTTATTACAATCCCTAGAATACAATCAAAGGTTCATGACTCCCCTAATTGTGTTAAGATCTCATTAACAGATCAGCAAAGCAGAAAATCACATAATCAAGCATGCATGAATACCAAGGAATACTACCCAATCCTCAGATTAGAGAATTAGTTACACATATTTAATAAAGAAAACATAATGATAATGATAATGAATGAAAACATAATATTGAAGAAAGAATTGAAGATCGAAAGTACCTTGATACGATTAAAAGCTATGAATTGTTATGCTATGAATTGTTTTTATTTACAATGGTAGGATGTGTTTATATAGGCTCTACATATCTTGCCTAGCAAGAAATTGCCTTCTATTACAATTAGGATTTAAAGAAGGTACCCAAAACTGCCCATAATACAATTAGAATTAGAAAAAGGGCAAAACAGTAAATTTCAAGCCTTCATTAATAAGAACACGTGCGCGATTTAATTCAGAATATTTCTTGCACTTTTTTCCTATCCCAGGTTGTAGAAAATCTCTCAAGCTTCGCGTGGGCAGTAAGATCGCTGAAAACGGACTTCTAGAACTCCAGATATGGCCAAAACAGTATAAGCTGCACAACCTTCCCGGAAAATCCGAATTTTAATCAATTAAATCTCCAAAAATGACAAAAGCTTAGATATTCTTTCAAACCTGCACAACTACACAAAACACATCAAAACTACACAAACTTGAGTCCAAAACAATCAATTTAAGCCGATATAGAATGTTCCAAGTGGATATAAAATCCACTTATCAAACACCCCCAAACTTAAACCGATGCTTGTCCTCAAGCATAAACAATTATAACTACCTAATTAGTACCACTTCCGTAGGTGATCACGGTTGCATTTGGCATATGCAACAAGCCCTTTAAACCCCTAGGCAGCCCTAGTGGACGAGTAAGGTCTCGTGAGGGTCTATAGCGAATGTACCCACAAAATCCATTTAACCTAATGCAATGCAATGCATGAATGCAACTAATATGAAAAATGCAATTAATCTAGTCTACCATACCTCAATTCCTCTCATGCCATATCAACTTAAGAATCAAAGTAAATACGCAATGTCTTGGTGTCGAAAGTGCAAGTATTCACATAGTCTACTCAATGAACATGCATAAGTTCTCACAAGCCCATGTCAAGTGTAAGAATAAGTTAGTAAACATGCTAAGCCTACAAGAGCACATCTTTGAGACAAAACTCGGGATCTCATACGCAAAAATAAGCAAACACTCACAATCCACTCACAAAAGAATATTCACTCAAGATCAAGGGTAAGTGTATCACTCAATTCCAACAAAATCATAAACATGCTTGACATTTGGTATCAATCTAACTCTTAACACAACATACATCAATGAAGATAATCAAAAGGTCTTTAATTGGGTTGTAACGGGGCTAGGGACAAGGTATGTCAAATAAGCCAAAACAGGTGAAGTGTCAAAAGCTAGTAAGCACCATAATAAATCATACACAACACCCTATTTTCCCCCCACATAAATTTTACTAAGAACACTCGACTAGTCGACTAAAGTAGGATCATAACAAACACAAACATGCTCTCATAATATTTTTTTTCTTCTTTTTTTTTTCTCTTTTTTTTTCTCTTTTTTTTTTCCTCTTTTTTTTTCGAGAGCTAAATAAAACAATAATATAAACAATAACAATGATCCCACAATTTATTAAATATGCCGACTATCAAGTAACAACCAAACCCAATCTCAATATTTTCCCCAAAAGTATGACCAATAATAAACCCCTCCTTGCACACCTTATTACTCCCTTAAGCACTTTACTAGCCTTTGACAATGTGGGTTCAAATTAATGTAAGGCCAATACAAGAAAAAGGTCTAGGCAAGTAATGTGGTATGTCACCGAAAAATAGGATTAAGCTCAACGGGTTAACTAATTGATCATGTAAACATGGTATGGTAATATGGGAAAATATGTGGTTATTCCTAATTGCCTTTATCATTTTAATCGTCAAATAATGTCATGCGTTTCAAGAAAGACCTCAAACAACTGCTAGCAATGCAAACAATCCGTGGACACTCAAGCAAACGAATAAATTGCAAAAAATATGCAATATGGCTCAAAAACTCACTTGGTGGAAAAACATACTCAATCCCAAGCAAACATCTCTCTAACGCACCAACTTGTATTCAAAGCATGCAAACTAAATCATCTTGCACATATTCATGTCCTTCTAATTACTTACAACATTCAATAAGTCTACTAGCTTCAACTTACTAGTGTATGTGTGTGCACAAGAACAAAGCATATCACTTCTCAATCAAAAGCGTCAACAACACAAAATTCCTATCAAGCATGGGCAAACTATTATGAACTCACATGATATACAAAAAAATAAAAACAGAATGTCCTATATGAAACAAACTTAAATAACACAAACATAAATGCATAATTTACTACTACCAATATGCAAAACATGAAATCCTACATGAAAAAATAATACAACAACAACTACTAATCCCTCAAATCACCCCCAAACTTAAAATATTCAATGCCCTCATTGAATGGAAGTAAATACAAGGGATAGCAGAAAACATACCTAATCGTCCTCCTCCTCGGAGGAATCAGAATCTGGCGGTGGATACTGCGTACGAGCTCCATAGTCTGGCCACCTTGCCTGAATACTACAAAACCCAATTGACAAGAACACAAATTCGTAATAAAAATAAGATTAGAGAAAAAGATTACCCAATACGAATCAAAGTGGTGAACTTGCAATTAATTCCTCTTTAGAATTGAATTTTTAGAGATTTAACTAAATAGAAGAGGAATTGGATTTGTACGTATAGGTGGGTATATAAAAAAATAATAATAATAATAATAATAAATAATAATAATAAATAATAATAATAATAATAATAATAATAATAATAATAAATATGAATAATAATAATAATAATAATAATAATAATAATAATAATAATAATAATAATATGAATTAGAATAGAAATAGGTTTAGAGATTTGAAGAAAAGATGGAGGGTTTTAGAGTTGAAATAGGAAAAGAATTAGGAATTAGGGATTGGGGTTAAAATAATAGAAGAGAGGTGTGAAAAATTTGTGTTATAAAAACACAAATACTCGTGTAAAACTCGTACTGGGCAGAAACCACTCCGCGCTGCAGCCTCAAGAATCAACGCCGCGTCCTCAAACCTCTTCTGCTGACCACACCCTTTATTTATTTATTTTTACATTTGTGGCCACAAAACCTTGCCTGGCTACTACACTTCACGCCTATATATTACATCCGGAGAGTAGTACACGCGCTTGCCCAAATGTAGAAGATTGGCCAAAAACTTGAACACCCACTTCTGGACAGAAGCACTGCCACACAGTACATGGACAGAAGGTGCTTGGCGCTCCTGCGCCTGTTGGGCGCCTGATGCGCTGGCGTATTCTGAACTTCTATTTTTTTTTTTTGAAAACACACAATTTTTTTTTTCTTCCTATACTAATGCGGGTTGCCTCCCACCAAGCGCTTCTTTAACGTCAATAGCTTGACGCCGATTATAACTGGAAACTTCAATGAGGATAAAAAGCAAACAGATGCACATATCTACGAATTTCTAATATAAGCATATTGTGCAAATAAACCTTAGATTCATTGAAAAGTACGAAAACTTTCAAGAACCTATCATGCTCAAGAGACTTGGAAACATCAAAATAGCTAGAAAAGTCATCAGAATAATCATTATAAGTACGACTCATATACTCCTCCCAAATCGGATCCTTACACTCTAAAGCAAGATTTTCAACTTCATCAATCTTAACTTCCTTCTCTTTTATAATTGGACACTCATCAATTTCAATCTCGTCTACCAATGTATTAAGCTCAAAATTTTCTAGATTTGATAGAATTTCAATTGCATCCAAATTATCATTAATGCGCATGGGACAATTATCAACTACACAAGTAGACTCATCAGACACAACATTATCATCAATTGCTAAACAAGAATCATGGCATAGAGGAAAATTGACACAAGGAGGAGTTCTATAACATCCTTCATACCACACTGCTCGAACTTCCCAAATAAAATTATTTAGTTTAGCATTCTCCTCGTACCAAGCTATTGAATCACATGGAATATCATTATCACTAGCAATCTCTAAAGTTGGTTCATCAAAAACTCCCAAAGAAAGTAAAGGAGGATTAGACTGAGTTCCTTGAATCATTTTATTGAGCGCAATCTCCCAATCAGCAGGTAAAGAAGGATTAGACTGAGTTAACCTCGTATCAACATCATTACACATATATGGATTAACATCATCATGATATTGATTTTCAAACGAATACGAATAATCATTGCTAGGGGCATATGGAGCATAAAATGAGTTCTCAGAATAGAACGAATTCACCTGATATGCATTACAATCCTCATAAGAATTGAATTGTGGGTAAGGATTGAAGTCTTGATATTGTTCCTGACTGTTGTAGAAATTCTGAGCGTTGTTCCAACCAAAATTGTACTCCATCTAGTCTCTCTCCTCAAAACCTGTTTAAGTTGTCTACCTCAAAGAACCTGTAGACACACCAAAGAAAGAAACACAAAAAGAAAGAAAAGAAAAATATATACAAAGATAAAATCCAAACTACAAGAAACAATTAACCTAAACTCAACTATACTGCCTTCCCCGGCAGCGGCGCCAATTTGTTAGTAGTATTTTTGTGTGTTCGTTCTCAGGGAAGGACTAAATTTAATACAAAGTTCAGGTTTCTTATCTCTTTTAGTCTAGAAGTGTGTGAGAAGAATTTTGGGTTTGTGTATTAACTAAATTATCCAAGAACTAATTATAAGCACTAAGAATTGATTTTAAATTGAGATTCAAATATATGGGAAAACAATCTAAGAACTGGGGTTCTTCACTTGGTCTCAATACATGTTCAATATTAATGTGATATCTGTGTTCCTACCTTGCTGAAAACAATTCTTCTAAAGTTATACTGTACCCTCCCAGGTTACAATATAGTGCCTACAGCTACACCCTAATTGTCACTCCCGTGATACAATCAAAGTATATCTATAAACTGTTAAGTGCCAAGAATTATATGTCTCACAATTCTCCTATTAATCTCCCGATCTAATATTCAAATTATGTCTGTTAAATCATGTACTAAGATTGCAACTTCTCTCCCAAGCTTATTACAATCCCTAGAATACAATCAAAGGTTCATGACTCCCCTAATTGTGTTAAGATCTCATTAACAGATCAGCAAAGTAGAAAATCACATAATCAAGCATGCATGAATACCAAGGAATACTACCCAATCCTCAGATTAGAGAATTAGTTACACATATTTAATAAAGAAAACATAATGATAATGATAATGAATGAAAACATAATATTGAAGAAAGAATTGAAGATCGAAAGTACCTTGATACGATTAAAAGCTATGAATTGTTATGCTATGAATTGTTTTTATTTACAATGGTAGGATGTGTTTATATAGGCTCTACATATCTTGCCTAGCAAGAAATTGCCTTCTATTACAATTAGGATTTAAAGAAGGTACCCAAAACTGCCCAGAATACAATTAGAATTAGAAAAAGGGCAAAACAGTAAATTCCAAGCCTGCTTTAATAAGAACACGTGCGCGATTTAATTCAGAATATTTCTTGCACTTGTTTCCTATCCCAGGTTGAAGAAAATCTCTCAAGCTTCGCGTGGGCAGTAATATCGCTGAAAACGGACTTCTAGAACTCCAGATATGGCCAAAACAGTATAAGCTGCACAACCTTCCCGGAAAATCCGAATTTTAATCAATTAAATCTCCAAAAACGACAAAAGCTTAGATATTCTTGCAAACTTGCACAACTACACAAAACACATCAAAACTACACAAACTTGAGTCCAAAACAATCAATTTAAGCCGATATAGAATGTTCCAAGTGGATATAAAATCCACTTATCATTTAGATGAACGGAAAGACATTGCTTGGTCTTAGTT
The DNA here is from genome assembly GCA_037693485.1 of Kitagawia praeruptora. Lineage (NCBI taxonomy): Eukaryota > Viridiplantae > Streptophyta > Magnoliopsida > Apiales > Apiaceae > Kitagawia > Kitagawia praeruptora. The sequence goes on from CM075353.1 coordinate 861,907, forward strand.
CATGGTTGAATAACATGTATATGTTGTTTGGAGTGGAAACTATGATTATTGGATGGTTTGAATTTTGGAAAACGTGTAAATATAGCCGTCGTAATGCCCGATTGTCGTTAACCTTAAGAAACCGTGAATAGCAGTAGCATTACCTTACTGTCCAGTCCCGGATTTTGCTATGTTTAGTTAGTTCATGTTATGAGCTTCGTTTTGATATAAAGATCGAGTGAAATGGATATACGGTTTAGGAGTTATGGTCGAATTAAGATAAGTGGTTCGTAAACGAGAGCACCAGTTCGTAATCGGAATTGAACCTGTATAAATTCGGTAATGCAGTAGCGAACCATCGTAATTAAATACTAGAGATGATAAGGAAGGTGTGAGAGAAAACCTTGCATTAAAAGGATCGTTTTACGATTTTATAAAAATGTTCGAATCAAGGTTAAACGCGAACGAACCCCTAGAAGCATGCTTGATTATGACTTTCGTTAATAACTTAGAAAACGGATGATAAAACTCGTAGTACAATCTTGATTCGTAAATGATCGATATTAAAACTTACATGGCTTAAGTACGTATTAAGTGTGGGTACAATGACGGGTCATAATAGCGAACGTATGTCGAACCACATCAGTGATAAAAAGAGTTACACTAGAGGTGTATAACAAGATAATGCGAAAACGTGTTTCGACTTAAGTGAAGTCTATATATCATCTTGTAAAGTGTTAAGTGATTAATCCCGAATGCCTTGGCTCTTTATAGATCACCAGGCTGACCCGGGACACGCTACCACTACCCCTACCCACACTCGATTTCCAGGCAAGTTTCAAATCCTTTTTAAAAGACTGTTGTTGTGAATATATATATATATGCTTTCTGTTATACATATGCCATAGCATGCATGCCTACTTTCAAAGTCATATTGATATACTTGTTCCCTGAATTATTGTTGGCTTATGAGCTAGATAGTTATTATATCAGTTATAAGCCGGAAATTTCTAAGACCCTTAAACGAAGGGCATTTGAACCTCATTCCTTGATTATAGACCGGGAGTCGTTATTTCTTAATATATTGACATTATATTCAGAGGAAAATAATTAAGTAAACATTTCCCATTTATTATCTGGCGAATATTATTGAGATATTCCTTTGAGATTATTTGATAAATATTATTCGGGTTATTCATCAGATATTTAATTATTCGATGAACATTATCTTTAATATTCATCTAAAGTCGATTTAATATTCGAATATTATTTTGAATCCTCAGTTAAGTTATTTACTTAGAGAATATTCATTCTTATTTCTTCGATAAATATTATTTTGAATATTCATTCGAGTTTATTTATTTAATGAATATTATTTTAATATTCATTCGAGCCTTATTTATTTAAATGAATATTATTTCGAATATTCATTCAATCTCTATTTATTTTATAAATATTAGTTGAACTTTGATTCGAACTCCAGTTCATCGATAGATATTATTTTAAATATTCCCTTGAGACGATAAATTTTATCTTCGACATTCATTTAAAGTCGATTCAATTATTGAACATAATTTCGAATATTCATTCGATAATCATTTCTTCGATAAATATTATTAAGATTGAATATTCATTATTTATTTAATGAATATTGTCTCAAATATTCAGTCGACAATTATTTCATCAATAAGTATCATTCTTAAGTTGAATATTCATTATTGATTCAATGAATATTATATCAAATATCCAAGGGATGTTTATTTCATCAATAAACATTATTATTTTCAAATATCCAATTAAGATTGGATTTATTTAGTGAACATTATTTTAAATATTTATTTGAGTTTATTTAATTAATGAATATTATTTTTAATATTCATTTAAAGAAGAGAGTTATTTAGTAAATAATTCCATATATTTATTCGAGGATTACTTACGAGCAATATTATGATTTAATCATATTCCTTAATTATTATTGATTTAATAAATATTCTTGGAATATTTATTTAAATTCTTTTAAGTTCTTTTTATAATAATTCATATTATTCAAAGATTATCTTTCATCTTCAGATATGGTGTAAAATATTTCGGAGTAGTTTATGACTATTTTTATCAAGGGGAGGTTCCCAAAACTTTATTTCCATTTAAATCTGTCTTATGAGAAGATTTAAATACTCGCTCAACTTCCAAAAATATATAAGGGGACCTCACTCGAGTAATGTTATTTATTGGACTGCCCGGTCCTATACTTGCTAAACTATCTTGTCACTCGCATCTTGATTCTTTCAAACATCGATATGAGTCTGTTTGGTTACCTCCTCAGCGCTCGAGGGGTAAGATTGATGGAACAAGTTTATATCCATTAACAAGCATCAGCTTGGGAAATATTGGTGAAATTTTCCTTTCCAATTAGATACGACTACTTTGTGGAGTCCTATCAACAAGTACTATACTTGGGGAAAGGGGGACGAACTTCATGTTTCAGAGTTATGGATGTTATTCGAACTAGGAGACGCGTAAGTGGCCGAGTGGCGCCGGTCCAGCAATTAATGGCCCAACCGTTGGCCGGGGGGTTCCAGAGGGCGGGCGATCCGTCGGTGCTTCCTTCTACATGTAGAGAACAAATGATGGGGAGCATGACATGCGACTGATCATCGTAAATGTTGTGGCTCCTGGCGCGGCAAAGCTCCCGTATTAGTTCATCTTCCAAATTGGGAAATTTTCTGCAACATTATCATTGTTGGCAGGTTTGAAAAGTACTTGAACTGGAATTGAAATATTCTTCCAGCAAGTTCCTCTATCATGAAAATTTGATAATATCTTGCTTATCTTTGCCATAGCAGATATTTTTTCGGATCAATTATATTTAAAGTTACTTTGTAACTACATCTCATACCTTAAATTGGTAATACGGTCGTTAATGCATGGCATATGGTATCAAAGATATTTTGAACTGTTATATATTATTACTGTTCAGTTATATTCTTTTAGGTGGGCTATTGCTCACCCTTGCTTTATTTATTTATATCACAACAACAGCTAGATCAGATGGTCGCGCAAGGCGCACTCAGCGTAAGCAGGTGACAGCCGTCAGAGGAATAATCGCTGAGGTCATAGCTACTATTACTGAAGAGGCAGCTACTGGTAGGCTAGTTGTTAGCATTTGAGTATCAAGTGTAATTATTATATGGCATATACAAATGGATGGCAAAGAGTTTGTAATGGTTAATTGTAATTCTTTGGGTTGTAAGAACTCAAACTTGTGATTAATAATATTGTTGGTTACTCTGATTTCATCTCTGGGACTATAACGGGTGTGTTTTATGTTGTTGTTTTGGGTCACAAGGTTGTAATTTAGATTATGTTGGTTTTGTGGATGGATATTGAGACCGTAACGACCAGATCCCTGACCCCGGATCTGGGGGTGTTACAGAAATGGTATCAGAGAGAGCGTTATAAATCCCAGAGATGACGTGACGTTAAAACAATAAATTCATTAAGATAATAAGAACTCTTGCCAAGTTCATAGTCAGACTACATAATGTAGTATTGACATATAAAACCCTTATGGGAACCCTAAAGTATCATGATAGTAACTTAGCTCGTTCTTGTATCGACTAGTAAGGCGACAGACCTTGGGGTTTACGAGCAGTAACAAAATGATGCTTGTTTTGATGTTGAAGATCGGATGGTGGATTCGATAGAGCACCCTACTGAGGACCCGGTTGAGGTCCCAGCAGAGGAAGTGAATATTGATAAGTATAAGGAGTTTACACTTAAGGAAATGAGGGCTACAGCCAGAGAGACTGTAAGAGTTAAGGTATAGTGCTCATAAAAGTGAGCATACAGAACTGAGATATTATTAAGAGAACTAAGGATGCGTATTGGATTCGTAGCTAGACTGCTAGATGAAGTACCAGCAGGCAGGATGGATTTGAGGAATTACTTGAGATCCTATATAGGGATAGATTAAAATCCTTAGAGACCTTTAGATTAATGAGGAAAGAGATAGAGTGGTACATGATTATCAAAGTCAACAATAGAGGACAAGGAGCAGAGTCTCCAGGAGCAGTTAAGATAGAGGCAGCAAGTGCCATATCAGGTGATAAATGAATTAGTGTGAATATTGTAATGATAATTCGCCATGAGAAGGCAGATTTCATAAGTGATAATTTGTAAAGTCAAACTTAGATTGATAAGGTGGTTGGGTTCAAGGAAATGTCCATTTTATGAATGGATCAACTTAGAAAATAAAGACATTGAAAGGTGATGGCATGATTGAATAAAGTATATAATGAAGTAGTAAGCGAGACAAGGATCTCAGAACCTACAAGAGGAGAAGACCAATGAGTCTGTGACAAACTAGTAATAAGGCTATCGTCAGGAACCAAGTAAAGTCTAGTTCAATTCAGTGGAATGATGAACCAGAAACATTAGATGCATGTGATTTAAAGGAATAGTAGATTCCTTCTTTTCCTTGAATGGATTAGGGTAGTTACCTTAAGTTTATTTTGACACTGAATCATAAATGGAGTGAGTAAGGCAAGCAGTGGTTGAGATGAAATTGAGAATGCTTTTAGATGAAACCTGAATGAACAGATGTAGTCCATGGTCTCGAAGTGAGAGTTTTGGCAAAATAAAGTCCAGATAGGAGGACATATGATCAATAGGAAGTAGTGATTGATTGACCCCACCAAATTAAAGACAGTTTCAAATGGAGATTGGCCGACCACACCGACAAAGTTGATAAATTTCATAAGATTTACAAGGTATTACCAAAGATTTGCTCAGGACTATACCAAGAGTGCAGTCCCGTAACCCGACTGATAGGTAAGAATAAAAGTTTGAATGGACAAGATAAATGGGGGAAAATCTCCCTGGAGTTAAAGATAACGACCCAGCATTGGAGTTACCTAATGGAAGAAGGAAAATTTTGGAATATATTAGGATGCACCTCGTACAGGTTTAGGTGTTGTGCTTGTGCAACACGACAACATAATTTTCGAACATAATTGGATAACACGGTTCACCAGATTCGGATGACCTTGGTAGTGCAAAGTCTGGGAAGCGACTGACCCCGATGGTAGTGTTCCTTCCGAGACTAGTTGTTAAGTAGACTGGTATTCGGTGGTATCGACTATTAGGACAAACATGTATCGGGGAGGTATGGCATGTTTAGTTTGGAACTTTTGATTCCCCTTCTAGGGAAGATGTATACTTGGTTTCCTTCTAATGGTTAAACTCCCAGCTTCATGTCAATCATTTCGCTACTGTAACTGTTTATGGTTCGACCAGCTCGGATGTCCATAGAAATATTCTTTGGGTATCGAAATGGATTTTCTTAATGTAACCAGTGGGTGGATAGATTGACTGAAATTTCCCTAATCCTGGAAAGGAATTGGACAAAATTTGGCAAACCTTGTCTTTCGGATTATTTGAATACATCACTGAGGAGAGTGGAAACTGAAGCAAACCCTATGAATTGGGTAAGGTAGCCGCTATACGGATTGGTAGATAGATCCCGATTATTACGATTGATCCTAGAAATAAACTAATGAAGATAAGGTTGGATGGTAAAAAAAAAAAAAAAAAAGGAAATGTGATTAAGAAACAAGCCGGACTAAGAAAGTTCGGGATGGACTTAAATGAAAAGGTTGTCATGCCAGAAATGTTAAGCTTTTGTGGCACGTGAAATTGATAAGAGTAACTAGAAGAATAAAAGAAAAGGATAGGTGACCGGAGACGGCACCGAGAAGTCGATTGAGACTTATATGGATTGAAGTTTTGAAAAGATCAAAAGGTATCAAAGTAGAAGGCACTATGCCAGCAATTGCTAGAAAAGTAATGCTATTAGCCGACCCCTAAACTCACATATTTTAGCATGGCCAGATGGGGCCAAGTCACTAAGGATTATCAAGTGACTGAACCAGCAATGTAAGGACAAAGCGGGGTGTTTCTAATCAAGTGCCAACCGCGAGGGCTTTTGATATAAATTGAATTGAGATACAGGATGATGGATTTTATATATACCATGGACGTATTAGGATTGAGGGTAGTGACCACTGAAAAGTTGCGAAGATTGCCAAAGTCAGTTCAGTATGATGCATAAATGTTATCTGAAGCTTAGTGTCCTCAAAAAGAGCATTAGGCACTAAGAGATTCACGTTGAACACGACCAATATCTTCCAGAACATCCTTGCTACCATTACCAAGTTCTGTATGAAAGAGTAGATAGACATATGTTGTCTTTTGGAAGGTCATGTAGACCGACATTCGTTTGAAAGAAAGGTTAACATTAAGATACCTATAGATTATTAAGATGAGAATGATTGATTGCCAATTAAGGGTACATTATTTGATTGCCAATTTCAGGGTGATGTAAGTATTCCTTGAAAATAGAATTGAGGGTAGAGCATCCATAAATTAAGACGAACCCTGGGGATGCACAAAGGATAGTATCACCACTAATAAAGACATTTTGAATTCAGACGATATAAGTTGAATCGACCAAAGTATAAATAGCCTGTAAGGATTTGTGGAAAGGAGTCTCGAAAAGTACATAGACAGAATTGTTATAAAATTGATTATTGATGTTCGATATACCCTGTACCCAGAAGATACAGGAGGAATGATGAGGATGACCTAAGAAACCCTATAAGGGAAGAGGTAATGTTCTGAACTTCAAAGGGGAAGTTTGGTAAGGAATGTATGGCATAGTAATAATAAGGCCAGATGAAGCATGTGTGAAACCATGAGGAAGTATGGATTGAACCAATAAGGTTGAGATTATCCTAAAACAAGAAGGGAGTTAAGTAAGGAAATATCCTAGGTATGATTGGGAGTACCTGTAGTAAGGTTCACACCAGAAAGGTGGAAGCAATGACTTTTGGAAAAGACTGATATATGCTTTCTCCCATTCAGCAGAATTTAAGGGAGAATGCTTTCACCCTGAGTTGGAATAAATCCAGAAAACATTGACTTCAAGAAATTATTATATTCAGGAAAGGCCAATGAGGTGGCCGACACTTTAAGTATAAGGAAGTAAGTATATATGCTCATACTAAAGAAATAGCGTGAAAATGAGAATGGCCTTGAAGGTCAGATTGTGATGGAGGAATTTATGTTCCCCGATGATGGTGCGAGAACCAACTATAAGGATAGTTTAAGTAAACATTCGACTCCTGATTTTGTCTGCAGCACATTAACGACACTAGAAGATTCTGCGATAGGCCAAAGCAAAATTCCCCAAGCGACTCTCCCGTATTTTAGAAAGAAAGAGGAGAGATGAGTTAATAAGGGATGATTAAATATAGAAGTTAGATTGGTACGGATATTGATAAGCTATTGGCATGACGATGAATGACAAGCAAGTTTATGTTGATGTATTTCAATGTAAACAAGATAGAGGATTATGAGGTTGGAGAATCGTGATGCTGAAAAGTATCCTTGTGAGAAGGATTAACGAGGTTCGGAAAAGTGATTAAGTGAACTGCTAAGCTTCCAGTCTTATACTGGAGACATATGATTAATAATCTAACCAGCTTTTTCCAGCTATGATGCTGGAAGCTCTTCTGTAATTTTATCTGCTTCATGTAATATCTACGTCAAGTTCAGGAAGCATTCCCTATGGATAGGGAATATTGATTATTTTGTTTTCCTAGAGGATCTTGAATTGACAATTATGAAACCCGCATGTTTAGTGATTCAAGCACTGTGTAAACGATAAGCGATGGTGATTCTCCTGAGAAATTAGGTGATAACGACTGTGGAGATGTCGAATTGAATCTAAGTTAGAGAAATCATCCAGGTTTATTTTGGATGGTTTAATTTTGAAACAACAGGATATTTGAAATAAATGATTAGGCTATGATGGATCATAAAATGATTATAGTAGAAATAAAGACAAGTGACGGATAGAGATGGAAATAGAGTTGAGAATCAATAAGAGAGTCAGATAGGCGGGCTCATGAGAAGCTCCAGTAATGAAGCGAGAAAAGTATGGAATTGGCAGGGCAAGGGTATTGGCCAAAATGGAAAGTTGGAATTAGGAGCAAAAATGACATACAAATTGACTTCTTTTAAGTTTGGAAAATTTGAAGAAATATGGAATAGATTGATTGAGTAATAAAGAGACTCATGGAATGAGAAGGTGAAATCTAGATGGTTGAACAAAGGAAAATTTGACCCAAACGTGTAACACGTATTGAGTAAAGGTGACGAGTGTCTCAATACTGAGATGACGGTGGAAGTTAACCAACAGAAGTAAATAAGAATTAGATAATACGAAGAATGTGATTGATAAAGAAACGATTGGGAAATAATGGAATGTGAAGCAAGAAATGTTATGAATGGATTGATGAATGAGTTTTTCTAATGAACTCTCGGAATGACAACTCGATAGCGTTAGAATTATGAATATGAAAGAGCCAGTGTCGTGGCGTGGAATGCCAGTAATAATAATGTCAAGCGAGAAATCCTTGATTTTAACCTAAGAGGTTGAAGGATTTTCCAAAAGTAGGTGACACTAATATCGAACAAGAATATAGGTCCACAGAATGATGGACAGAGTAGCAAGGACATGTGATATGTGAGATTATGACAAAGTAGTATTTTATACGAATACGATTATTTTTCTTCTCTAATAAACCTCTATAGTTCAGAGGTAAATTCTAAAGTATGATATTTTTGACAATCAGGAAAATTTTCTTATATAGTTCTTTGAAATTCTTTCCTTTTCTTCTCCCTTACTTATCTTCTTCTAAATTGAGAAGAACAACCCTTTAAGGAGGGGAGGTAATACTACGTGACTCTCTGTCTGTGTGATAGGAGTCTAAGTGGAATGCCATTAATTGCTTAATTGCTTGTCAAGTAATAAAGGCTGGCCCCCTTCTGTACTAGCTATGCAATATAACAAATGTTCATTGATCATAGTGATCTCTCTATAAATTCTTCTAATTCTATATATTGAGCGAGATTGCGAAGATTAAAGCGGTCAGGAATTGTAAAATTACGAGTGAGGTTATCTCCGGAATTCGTAGCGCGTTAGTGATACCGAAGTCACTACACGTACCAATAAGGTTAATAGTATAAGACCGGACAAGAGCGTATACCGGATAATGTGTTGTGCGAAAGTACCAAGGAATTGGTAGAACGTATAAAGGGTGTATTGTAACACCAGTACGATTTGCTTTAGAAAGATTGGAATGTGTAAGGATCGACCAGAGAATTGGAAAGTGAAATAACCAATAAGTACCCAATTGTCTTCTACCTGATTTCGGGACGGAATCCTTTTAAGGAGGGGAGACTGTAAGAACCCCGAATTTTCGGTAGAATTAAAACTTTTTATATATTGATGAAAGAATGAACAGTGACTCCGACTACAAGGTATTAACAATAAATGTGAATGGGTATAGATTTAAATGATTATATGTTATGAAGAATGCAATGGGTTGACAACCTAGATTAGAATAATCTATCTCCTAAGAAATAAGTTATGGCACTCCAAAGAGGAAGGAGATATTCTTGTGTCATCCAAATAAATATCTGCTGTTAGTCCAGTGATTCCGTAAAAGGGTTAAGGAATGCCCGAAAGAGAACAAGGACATTATTATAAATATAAGGAATAAGGATGGAATAAAGAATGAATAGTGTTTTTGGTAGAAATACGAATATTATTAGACGACGTTATATAGAAGTATTCAGAATGGAATTCTGAGTTCGTATTCATGATCCAGGGGCGAAATAAGTGTATGTAAACGACATCGGATTCTGAAAAGCAGCACTTTTATTTTTCTCCGAGATTCCCTGGACACTGCGAGACTTAAGTATTTATTAAAGGGATTTAAGGAATTTAAATTCGAGAAGTATTAAGAAAGATGGGGAATGGTATTATAATTATTAAGAAGGTTTCCGGTAAAATCCTAACTAGAAACGAATGAGTTATTCTTCCGAACAAGCAAGGGAATTGAGTAATAACCGGGCAAAGAAACGAACAAAATAACCAAGAGACAAACAATTGCAATTGGTGGAAAAAGGAGAAACCTAAGTGACATGTTTGTAAGTCAACTACAAGCTAGGTGGTATAAGTGCACTTTTGCAAAAATGGACTTGTTTAATGTGGAGGCAACACTTGGACAAGTAAGAGGTTGACAAGTGGCACCAATAGATGAGTGACAACACACTAAAAAGAGATGCATCCAAGTATATACATAAAGATACATGCATTTAGCCATTTTATACATCAAAAACACAAAACCAAAAACACCATCTCTCTCCCCTTGCAACTCTCGGCCAAGGCTTGAAAAAGGGGGTTACCACCATCATTTGATCTCCAAATTTTTATGGTATGTACCTCATCTTATATTAGTGATGCCCTAGAAATCTTAGCTTCAAATTCATCTTTTATCATTTTCAAATAAATCATTAAAGATGATGATGAATAGTGTTCTTCATAAACTAACTTTTATTTCTTGATTTCTTTTGATCATTCAAGCTATACTAAGGCTAGATAAGGGCTAAACAAGGCTTGATAAGTTCATACATACACCAAGGAAGGTATACCACTCTTGAAAACCAAGCTCTTAGTTTAAGTTTTGGTATTTTAGATGAGTTATATGGATTATATGCATGTTTAGGACCTTAAGATTATGATTGGGCTTTATTAAATGTTAAATTAGTTTAGATGAATGGAAAGACATTGCTTGGTCTTAGTTCATGGTTGAATAACATGTATATGTTGTTTGGAGTGGAAACTATGATTATTGGATGGTTTGAATTTTGGAAAACGTGTAAACATAGCCGTCGTAATGCCCGATTGTCGTTAACCTTAAGAAACCGTGAATAGCAGTAGCATTACCTTACTGTCCAGTCCCGGATTTTGCTATGTTTAGTTAGTTCATGTTACGAGCTTCGTTTTGATATAAAGATCGAGTGAAATGGATATACGGTTTAGGAGTTATGGTCGAATTAAGATAAGTGGTTCGTAAACGAGAGCACCAGTTCGTAATCGGAATTGAACCTGTATAAATTCGGTAATGCAGTAGCGAACCATCGTAATTAAATACTAGAGATGATAAGGAAGGTGTGAGAGAAAACCTTGCGTTAAAAGGATCGTTTTACGATTTTATAAAAATGTTCGAATCAAGGTTAAACGCGAACGAACCCCTAGAAGCATGCTTGATTATGACTTTCGTTAATAACTTAGAAAACGGATGATAAAACTCGTAGTACAATCTTGATTCGTAAATGATCGATATTAAAACTTACATGGCTTAAGTACGTATTAAGTGTGGGTACAATGACGGGTCATAATAGCGAACGTATGTCGAACCACATCAGTGATAAAAGGAGTTACACTAGAGGTGTATAACAAGATAATGCGAAAACGTGTTTCGACTTAAGTGAAGTCTATATATCATCTTGTAAAGTGTTAAGTGATTAATCCCGAATGCCTTGGCTCTTTATAGATCACCAGGCTGACCCGGGACACGCTACCACTACCCCTACCCACACTCGATTTCCAGGCAAGTTTCAAATCCTTTTTAAAAGACTGTTGTTGTGAATATATATATATATATATATGCTTTCTGTTATACATATGCCATAGCATGCATGCCTACTTTCAAAGTCATATTGATATACTTGTTCCCTGAATTATTGTTGGCTTATGAGCTAGATAGTTATTATATCAGTTATAAGCCGGAAATTTCTAAGACCCTTAAACGAAGGGCATTTGAACCTCATTCCTTGATTATAGACCGGGAGTCGTTATTTCTTAATATATTGACATTATTTTCAGAGGAAAATAATTAAGTAAACATTTCCCAGTTATTATCTGGCGAATATTATTGAGATATTCCTTTGAGATTATTTGATAAATATTATTCGGGTTATTCATCAGATATTTAATTATTCGATGAACATTATCTTTAATATTCATCTAAAGTCGATTTAATATTCGAATATTATTTTGAATCCTCAGTTAAGTTATTTACTTAGAGAATATTCATTCTTATTTCTTCGATAAATATTATTTTGAATATTCATTCGAGTTTATTTATTTAATGAATATTATTTTAATATTCATTCGAGCCTTATTTATTTAAATGAATATTATTTCGAATATTCATTCAATCTCTATTTATTTATAAATACTAGTTGAACTTTGATTCGAACTCCAGTTCATCGATAGATATTATTTTAAATATTCCCTTGAGATGATAAATTTTATCTTCGACATTCATTTAAAGTCGATTCAATTATTGAACATAATTTCGAATATTCATTTGATAATCATTTCTTCGATAAATATTATTAAGATTGATTATTCATTATTTATTTAATGAATATTGTCTCAAATATTCAATCGACAATTATTTCATCAATAAGTATCATTCTTAAGTTGAATATTCATTATTGATTCAATGAATATTATATCAAATATCCAAGGGATGTTTATTTCATCAATAAACATTATTATTTTCAAATATCCAATTAAGATTGGATTTATTTAGTGAACATTATTTTAAATATTTATTTGAGTTTATTTAATTAATGAATATTATTTTTAATATTCATTTAAAGAAGAGAGTTATTTAGTAAATAATTCTATATATTTATTCGAGGATTACTTACGAGCAATATTATGATTTAATCATATTCCTTAATTATTATTGATTTAATAAATATTCTTGGAATATTTATTTAAATTCTTTTAAGTTCTTTTTATAATAATTCATATTATTCAAAGATTATCTTTCATCTTCAGATATGGTGTAAAATATTTCGGAGTAGTTTATGACTATTTTTATCAAGGGGAGGTTCCCAAAACTTTATTTCCATTTAAATCTGTCTTATAAGAAGATTTAAATACTCGCTCAACTTCCAAAAATATATAAGGGGACCTCACTCGAGTAATGTTATTTATTGGACTGCCCGGTCCTATACTTGCTAAACTATCTTGTCACTCACATCTTGATTCTTTCAAACATCGATATGAGTCTGTTTGGTTACCTCCTCAGCGCTCGAGGGGTAAGATTGATGGAACAAGTTTATATCCATTAACAAGCATCAGCTTGGGAAATATTGGTGAAATTTTCCTTTCCAATTAGATACGACTACTTTGTGGAGTCCTATCAACAAGTACTATACTTGGGGAAAGGGGGACGAACTTCATGTTTCAGAGTTATGGATGTTATTCGAACTAGGAGACGCGTAAGTGGCCGAGTGGCGCCGGTCCAGCAATTAATGGCCCAACCGTTGGCCGGGGGGTTCCAGAGGGCGGGCGATCCGTCGGTGCTTCCTTCTACATGTAGAGAACAAATGATGGGGAGCATGACATGCGACTGATCATCGTAAATGTTGTGGCTCCTGGCGCGGCAAAGCTCCCGTATTAGTTCATCTTCCAAATTGGGAAATTTTCTGCAACATTATCATTGTTGGCAGGTTTGAAAAGTACTTGAACTGGAATTGCAATATTCTTCCAGCAAGTTCCTCTATCATGAAAATTTGATAATATCTTGCTTATCTTTGCCATAGCAGATATTTTTTCGGATCAATTATATTTAAAGTTACTTTGTAACTACATCTCATACCTTAAATTGGTAATACGGTCGTTAATCCATGGCATATGGTATCAAAGATATTTTGAACTGTTATATATTATTACTGTTCAGTTATATTCTTTTAGGTGGGCTATTGCTCACCCTTGCTTTATGTATTTATATCACAACAACAACTAGATCAGATGGTCGCGCAAGGCGTACTCAGCGTAAGCAGGTGACAGCCGTCAGAGGAATAATCGCTGAGGTCATAGCTACCATTACTGAAGAGGCAGCTACTGGTAGGCTAGTTGTTAGCATTTGAGTATCAAGTGTAATTATTATATGGCATATACAAATGGATGGCAAAGAGTTTGTAATGGTTAATTGTAATTCTTTGGGTTGTAAGAACTCAAACTTGTGATTAATAATATTGTTGGTTACTCTGATTTCATCTCTGGAACTATAACGGGTGTGTTTTATGTTGTTGTTTTGGGTCACAAGGTTGTAATTTAGATTATGTTGGTTTTGTGGATGGATATTGAGACCGTAACGACCAGATCCCTGACCCCGGATCTGGGGGTGTTACAGTGATTGATAAAGAAAAGATTGGGAAATAATGGAATGTGAAGCAAGAAATGTTATGAATGGATTGATGAATGAGTTTTTCTAATGAACTCTCGGAATGACAACTCGATAGTGTTAGAATTATGAATATGAAATGGCCAGTGTCGTGGCGTGAAATGCCAGTAATAATAATAACAAGCGAGAAATCTAAGATTTTAACCTGAGAGGTTGAAGGATTTTCCCAAAAGTAAGTGATGCTAATATCAAACAAGAGTATAGGTCCACAGAATGATGGACAGAGCAGCAAGGACATGTGATATGTGAGATTACGAAAAAGTAGTATTTGATACGTATATGATTATTTTCTTCTCTAATAAACCTCTATAGTTCAGAGGTAAATTCTAAGTACGATATTTTGACAATCATGAAAACGTTCTTATATAATTTTTTGAAATTCGTTCCTTTTCTTCTCCCTTATTTATCTTCTTCTAAATTGAGATGAACAACCCTTTAAGGAGGGGAGGTAATACTACGTGACTCTCTGTCTGTGTGATAGGAGTCTAAGTGGAATGCCATTAATTATTTAATTGCTTGTCAAGTACTAAAGGTTGGCCCCCTTCTGTACTAGCTATGCAATATAACAAATGTTCATTGATCACAGTGATCTCTCGATAAATTTTTCCACCTAAATATATATACATCGAGATTGTGAAGATTAAAGCGGTCAGGAATTGCAAAATTACGAGTGAGGATATCTCCAGAATTCGTAGCGCGTTAGTGATACCGAAGTCACTGCACGTACCAATAAGGTTAATAGTATAAGACCGGACCAGAGCGTATATCGGATAATGTGTTGTGCGCAAGTATCAAAGAATTGGTAGAACAGATAAAGGGTGTATTGTAAAACTAGTACGATGTGCTTTGAAAATATTGGAATGTGTAAGGATCGACCAGAGAATTAGAAAGCGAAATAAACAACGAGTACCCAATTGTCTTCTACTTGATTCCGGGACGGAATCCTTTTAAGGAGGGGAGACTGTAAGAACCCAGATTTTTGGGTAGAATTAAAACTTTTTATTATGCATTGATGTAAGAGTGAACAGTGGTTACAACTACAATATAACACTGGTTCTAATGAATGAATAGTGAAAGGATAAAAGATTCCAAGGTTATATGTCCTGAAGGATGCTATTGGGTGATAACTTAGATTAGAATAATCTATCTCCTAGAAAGTTTAGATAAGATTCCCTAGAGAGAAATAGATACCCTCATGTCATCCAGATCAATATCGGTTACAAGTACGGAGGTTCCATGAAAGAGTTAAGGAACGCTCGAGAAAGCACAAAGATATTTTCTAAGTTCCTGGACTAAAAAGAGAATAAGTGATGAATAGTGTTTTTGATGGAAATACGAATATTATGAGACGACACTATATAGAAGTACCCGGAATGAATTTCTGAGTTCGTATTAGTGATCCGAGGGGAAAATAAGTGTATATAAAGATTGTCGGATTCTGAAAAACAGCACTTTCATTTTCTCCGAGATTTTCCCTAGACACTGATAGATTATGGATTTAATATTTAATATTTAAGGAATTTAAATTCGAGAAGTATTAAGAAAGATGGAGAATGGTATTATAATTATTAAGAAGGTTTTCTGTAAAACCCTAACTAGAAACGATTGAGTTATTCCTCCGAACGATCAACGAATTGAGCAATAAACGGACAAAGAAACAAGCAGAGGACCAAGATACATAAATGTGCTAGTGGATAAAGGCAAGTAACCAAGTAGTTACATAAGCAACTAGCATCCTTAAAGAACTAACCAAGTACTTAGCTTTATCTCATCTTAAACCACAAATCATCAACACTTGTCCAAGAAATTTACATCATCCATGACCACACCACTTTAATAAAGCTACTTTATGTAAGATATTTTCCAGGAAACACAATAATTGAAGAGAACCAAGCAAGCAAAAGATCAAACAACACCATTCTCTCCAAAACAAGCCCATTCGGCTTCTTCCTTAATTCAAGGGAAGAAATCATCCTTCCCACCATTGTTTGATCCCCAAATTTTTATCATAGATCCTATATTTCATAAAAATGATACCCTAGAAATCTTAGCCTCAAAATCCATTGTTTCCATTTTCAATAAAATCATCAAAGTGGAGGGTGAATAGTAACCTCAAGAACAAAATTCTTGGATCTTGAATTTTTGGATGATCTAAGCTTGGTTAAGGATAGACATGGACTATACAAGTCTTAGAAAGGGCTTTAACACTCTCCAAGGAAGGTATAAACCTCATGAACCATAGATCTTACTTTGGGTATATGCTTGTTCTTGATGATCTTAGTGTAGTTATGATTATGGTGATGTTATAAGCATGTTTAGTTAGTGGTTTAGTGATTTATGTAATATGATGCATATGGTAGTAAGGCATGGTGTTCCTGGACTTTTTGAGATAATAACCATGTGTATAAGTGTTATGGATTCCCGGTGTGGCTTGGTTTGATTGTAGTAATTTTTGGAACGTTCGATTTATAGCCGTCGTAATGCCGAAATTTCATTAACCTTAAGAACACAAACTGGACAGAACATGTAACTCACTGCATAGCTTCGACTTATGCCATGATTAGCTAGATCATGTTACAAGCTTCGTTTTGATATAAAGATCGCATGAAACGGACTTACGGTTTAGGAGTTATGATTAAATTCGTAAAAGTGGTTCGAAACCGAGAATGCGAATTCGTAATTGAAATTGAACCGTGTAAAATATGTATCGCAGTGACAAATCTTGGTAATTAAATACTAGAGATGATAAGGAAGGTGTGAGAGAAAACCTTGCGTTAAAAGGATCGTTTTACGATTTTATAAAAATGTTCGAATCAAGGTTAAACGCGAACGAACCCCTTAAAAGTATGACTTTGGTTATAACTTAGAAAACGGGCGATAAAACTCGAGGTATAATCTTGATTCGTAAACGACCGACCTTAAAACTTACATGACTTAAGTATATACAAAGTGTAAGTATGATGACGTGTCTTAGTAGCGAGCGAATGACGGGTCATAGCGAGAATAAAGAGAATTGCACTAAAAGGTGTTTAACGAGATAACTCGAAAATGTGTTTCGACTTAAGTAAGTTATACTTAGCCTTTTAAAAAGTGTTAAGTGATTGACCTCGATTATTGTGACTATTTATAGATCACCGGATTGACACGAGGCACACTACCCCTACAGGATTGTCAGGCAAGTTTCCAATACCTTGGAACTGTTGTTGTGATAATATATATGATTGTTGTTATACATATGTGTTGGGATTTATGGGTGATGGAATAGACAACTTAACTAGTTTTATTGGTATACTTAGTTTTTACTAAGTAGAACATACTGTCATAGCCTGAAATGTATTCTTGTAATTTAAATAAATACTGTCATGTAATAAGTGTAGTTCTTGGAAGAAGTTCGATTATGTTCAAGCCTCAAGAAATACATAAGTTCGACAGAAGGAATAAAAGTTACTGTCAAGCCCTGACAGTAAGGTTACAAGGAAACATAATGTTGCCTAGGTCGACAGCAAGTCTCACGAAGTCGACAGCAAGTTTTAACTTGACAGCAACATTGGCGGAGATTCTAATGACAGCAACTTTGATATCCAGTTTGCGACAGTAAGTTTGGAATTCTTGACAGCAAACTCTGCGGGAAAAACATGCTGTCAATCAAAGCACAATTCTTGACAGCAATCTCTGCGGGAATTCATACTGTCAACCAAAGCAAAAATTCTTGACAGTAATATCTGCGGGAAATTCATACTGTCAAAACAAAGCGTAATCCATTGACAGCAAACTTTGTGGCAAACATACTGTCATATAGAATCAGCTTGATTTAGGAATTTTCTAAGTCAAATTAAACGACAGAGTATATGTTCAAAAGAAGCAGGCGTGTTGTAATATTCAACCTTTACAGCAAGCTTGGAAAGTCTATAACTGAAGCTCGAGAGATCACATGGAACAACCTGTAAAGTCTAGAACAGATAAAATTGAATACGGCTAGATCTGGGTGGCTCAAATGTGGAAAGCATCTTTAAGTTACTTTGTGCTGATCACATGGGAATAAATCATGGAATGAGCTGCAAAAAGAATATAACAGCAACTCGACAACCCATGTTGATGGTGATAGTACAGTAGATTATCACTCTATAAATAGAGCATTCTACTTATACATTAAATAACTCAACCACTGTAATCTCTTGAGTCTTTGTAGCTTGAGAACTATTTTGTTCTTAAGGTTGTAGCAAAACTTTGCAAAATAAATAAAACATTTATTTTGTGAAATCCTCATATTTGATTTTACTTGTGTTTGCATTTCTTCTACTAGTAAATCACAAATTCTATTTAAGTTGTTGAAATAGTTTTTGAAATTTATTAGTATTGCATTCAACCCCCCTTCTGCAATACTTTCCTGGACCAACAACTGGTATCAGAGCATTCAGATTAATACACATATCTGAGATCCAAATGGCAAGTATTCAAAGGTCAAGTAATATCAAGATTCCAGCTTTTGATAAAGAAAACTACAACATATGGAAAAAGAAGATTATGTTATTTATCAAAGCTCAGAATCCACTATTCCTAGGTATTCTGGAAAATGGCCCCTTCATTCCTCAAAAGGAAATCCCAGCTGCTACAGTAAATGATGTAGTAATCCCAGCTCATTGGGTTGCTAAGAAGCCTTCTGAGTATAATGACTCAGAAAAAGAAAAGGTAGCACTGGATGATCATCTGCAACTCATTCTACTAGATGCACTTACCCTGGACAAAGCTATGAGTGGAAATATAATAGCATGCAACTCTGCCAGGGATATGTGGAAAAAGATAGAACTGTTATGTGAAGGAAGTGAAGAGGTCAGAGAGAATCAAAAACAAATACTGGTGTCACAATATGAAGCGTTTATGGGCAAGCATGGAGAAGAGCTAACCCACATGTTTGAAAGATTTAGCAAACTGATAGCTGAGCTTCAAATTCATGGAAAGTTTTATGAAAAGATGGAAGTCAATATCAAGTTTCTGCTAACTCTTCCAGAACATCTTGAGCACAGAGTAACAGCCATAAGAGAAGGGAGAGACTTAAATTCTGTTTCTCTTGAAACATTGTATGGAGTTCTAAAATCTTATGAACTTGAATATTATCAAAAGAAAGCTATACAAAGTGGATCCAAAGGATTGATGGCAAACATGGCTGGTGCTCTAGTTGCTCAAGGACCATCATATTTTCAAGCAAGTGAGCAAATTCAAAATGATCAACAACCTCAATTTTCCTCTGTGAAAATTGAAGAAGTGATTGAAGATGAAGAAAAGGTTGTCCTTCAACTAGAAGATGTTGAAGATGAAGAATTCTTCACTCTAGAAGAAATGGAGAAAATGGATAATCCAACCATGGCTTTTATGGCAAGAAAATTCAAAAATATAAGGTTCAGGAGGAACAAGCCATATAAGCCTCAAGGTCAATTTCCAAAGTATAACCAAGGAAGCTCATCAAAACCTGCTACTGGCACCAAGGGAGGATACAAAACAGGAATGGTAGATAGGTCAAAGTTTAGATGCTACAATTGCAATGAACTTGGTCACTTTGCTACTGAATGCAAAAGACCAAAACAAATACAAAGAATAGAGAAAGGAACTGGGAGTCAATTTAAGAAAGGACAAGGAAAGGCCTATGTGGCTGAAGGAAAATGCTGGGATGAATCTGATAATGAAGAAGAAGAGGAATTTGTGAATTTAGCCTTGATGGCTAGAGAGGATGAAGAAGCATCAACCTCGTCAAGTCAGGTACCATCTCTAGTATTACTAGATATGTCTTTAAATGACTATAAGCAAACCATTGAGGAAATGAGTACTGAAATGTTTAATATTCATACTAGTTTATCTGCTGCAAATGAAGAAATTGCTAGATTAACTAAAGAAAATGAAGTACTCAGATCTAACAATGATGTGTTGTTGCTTAAGACCAGTTCTATTGATTCTTTAGCTCAGGAAAACGAAAGACTAAAAAATGATTTAATCTGTGCTAAAGAGATAGAGGATTATCTAAGAAAAGAAATTTCTGAGAATGAATTTAAGCTAAAAGCATTTAGAAATTCCTCTAAGTTAGTTCAAGAGTATCATGAGAATCATACTGAAAGTAAGAAAATAGGCATAGGCTATGATTATAGCAGGAGACCTGGTAAAGAGGCTGTTATACAGAAAAATGATGATAATAATACTGTAAGACCTCACATCCTCAAAAATGTGAGTAACCCAATTTTCAAAAGTACAGAGTTTGAGGTTAATGAAAACTCCCTAATTATTAATCAAGAACTCTGTGATGAAGATGAGAGGATTGACAGTGAATCTAAGAAAGAAAAAGATTTTGTCAAAATGTCTATGACAGAAACAGTATTAAATAGTCCAACCAAGTGTTCAAAAGATACTGTCAAGAAGTCATCCAAGACAGTAACTTTCAAACCTACTGTCAAGACAGCAAGTACAAAAGATGCTGTCAAAAATAGTTCGACAGCATCTTCTGAACAGATTGTCAAGATAGTTGTCTCTAAGTCCAAAAACAGAAATGGGAAGCTAGGCATTGACAAAAAGAATAATTATGCATATGTTAAGCAGGCACCAAGGAAACTTTGCAATAATTGTGGCTCCTCACATCATTTAACTCATGTTTGTAAGAAATCAACTAGTAGCATATCTAATGCAACAGAGTTGAAAGGGAACTTACACAGAACCCCCATTATGCAAAGAGAATTGGTAGTTTGTAATAACATTGACTGTATGCCATGCAAAATTACTACCATGAGTGCATGTTTTAATTTGCAAATTTCATCAAATGAATTATGTGCTTATATGCAAACTGCAAAGACTTCTGAATCCACTAAAGAAAGTGAGAAGTCTGCCCTCACTAAGAAAAAGTCAAAGACAAAAACTAAGTGGATAATAAAAGAAGTCAAGGAACCATCTTCTGATAATATTGTTTCAAAAATTGATAAAGTTTCTGATGATACTGAGTATGCAGGACCCAACAAGACTTGGGTACCAAATGCAAATTAAACTCATTCTGTCTTGCAGGGAAAGAGAGGTAAACAGGTCATGTGGATAATCGACAGTGGATGTTCCAAACACATGACTGGTGATATATCCCTGCTATCACAATATGTTGAGAAGGCTGGCCCAACAATAACCTTTGGAGACAACAGCAAAGGTTACACTGTGGGATATGGCTGTTTAAAAGCTGGAAATGTTGTCATTGAAGAAATCTCTCTTGTGGAAGGTTTGAAGCATAATCTGCTCAGTGTCAGTCAATTCACTGACAAAGGATTCAAAGTAAACTTTGGCATGATGGAATGTTCAATTCACCACAAGAAGGATAGAAGCCTATCTCTGAAAGGAGTAAGGAAAGGAAGCCTATTTGTTGCAGACTTAAACTCAACAAATGAGGAAAGAATATTTTGCTTCTACAGCAAAGCAAGTGTTGGAGATAGCATGCTTTGGCACAAGAAATTTTCTCATCTCAATTTCAAAACAATGAACATGCTGATGAAGAAGGAATTAGTGAGAGGACTACCTCAACAGGAATTCTGTCAAGAAGGACTGTGTGAAGACTGTCAAATGGGAAAATTGAGGAAAGCAATGCATAAATCAAAGCAAGTCAACACTAACACTGAAGCACTCAAGTTGATTCACATGGATCTTTTTGGACCAGTGAATGTTCAATCACTATCTAGAAAAAGATATGCACTGGTCATGATAGATGACTATTCTAGGTACACTTGGGTGAAATTTTTAGAATCAAAGGATGAAGCTGCTCAAGAAATCATTGATCACATAAGGGTACTTGATAGGACCCCTGAAGCAAAAGTTCAATTTCTAAGAAGTGACAATGGAACTGAATTCAGAAATGCTACACTTGGAAACTTCTGCAAAGATCAAGGAATTGTTCAACAATTCTCTGCTGCAAGAACTCCACAGCAAAATGGAGTTGTAGAAAGGAAAAATAGGACTCTTATTGAAGCTGCAAGGACTATGTTGAGTAATGCTAAATTACCAACATATTTCTGGGCAGAAGCCATCAACACTGCTTGTTACACACAGAACAGAACACTAATCAACAAAGCTCATGGCAATACTCCTTACTATCTTTTGACAGGAAAGAAGCCAACTGTCAAGTACTTTCATATTTTTGGAAGCAAGTGCTTTTTGATGAAAGACAACCATGAAAGAAAAGGCAAGTTTGATACTAAAGCATATGAAGGCATTTTCATGGGATATGGGATAGAAAGGACTGCCTACAGAGTCTATATCATGGAGCACAAAACAATTGAAGAAAGTGTCAATGTCACGTTTGATGAAACAAAGTTTCCAGGGCTACATGAGGATGGTCAAATGCAACCCTTCAGATTTGAGAATCAAGGATACTTGGAAAAAGAAGAATTTGTTGATGAAGAACCAAGTCTCATTCAATCAATGGGATATGAGAAAGAATCTGTCAATTCTCATAATCTAAATCAGACCTCAGCTCAATCACAGACAATTTCAGGCATCAATCAACAAGAATGTGAGACTGGAGAATTTGAGCAAAATGAGCAGAATAATGAAAATGGTGGAGAATCAAATCCTCATATTGATGAAAGACATTCTCATCAAACAAGTAGCTTGCCTCAATCAACAAAGTGGAACAGAGATCATACTAGTAATCTAATTATTGGAGATCCCACTACTGGTGTAAGGACAAGGAGGAATATCTCTGCTGAAAGCATGTTTTCATGTTTCTTATCTCAAATGGAACCAAAAATAGTTGAAGAAGCATTGTTGGATTCTGATTGGGTGATGGCCATGCAGGAGGAGCTCAATCAATTTGAGAGAAACAATGTTTGGAAACTAGTTCCAAGGCCAAAAGGAAAATCAGTCATTGAGACAAAATGGGTGTTCAGAAACAAGATAGATGAAAGTGGAAATGTGACAAGAAATAAGGCAAGGCTAGTGGCCAAAGGTTACTGTCAACAGGAAGGGATAGATTATGATGAAACATTTGCTCCTGTTGCCAGACTTGAAGCCATAAGAATTTTCTTAGCTTTTGCTGCACACTGCAAATTCAAGGTATTTCAAATGGATGTTAAAAGTGCCTTTCTAAATGGAGAATTAGAAGAAGAAGTGTATGTTGAACAGCCTCCTGGATTTGAAAATGACAAACTGCATAATTTTGTCTACAAGCTGTTCAAGGCTCTATATGGCTTAAAGCAAGCACCAAGAGCCTGGTATGACACTTTATCCACTTTTCTCCTGGAAAATCAATTTATAAGAGGTATGGTGGATAAAACTTTATTCTATAAATACCATGGCAAAGACATCATTCTTGTGCAGATATATGTTGATGACATAATCTTTGGCTCAACAAATGAACAATTGTGTGAAAAGTTCTCATCTCTAATGAGAAACAAGTATGAAATGAGCATGATGGGAGAATTAGCATTCTTTCTTGGTCTTCAAATCTATCAGAAGAAGGAAGGAATCTTCATCTGTCAATCTAAGTATGTCAAAGAACTTCTCAAGAAGTTTAACTTAGAAGATTCATCACCTGCCAAGACACCTATCTCAACAGCCACCAAATTAGAGTTAGATCCTAAAGGCAAGAAAGTGGATTCTAGTACCTACAGAGGCATGGTAGGATCATTGCTGTACTTAACAGCAAGCAGGCCAGATATAATGTTTGCTACATGTCTCTGTGCAAGATTTCAAGCTGATCCAAAAGAATCACACTTAGTTGCAATTAAAAGAATCTTTAGATATCTCAAAGGCACCCCAAATCTAGGTCTTTGGTACCCTAAGGAAACTGGATTTGATCTAATTGGATATTCTGATTCAGACTATGCTGGCTGCAAAATTGACAGAAAAAGTACTACAGGAAGCTGTCAATTTCTTGGGGGGAGATTGGTGTCATGGTTCAGTAAGAAGCAACACTCAGTTTCTACATCAACTGCAGAAGCTGAATATATTGCAGCTGGAAGTTGCTGTGCACAAATACTTTGGATGAAGAATCAATTATTGGATTATGGACTAAAGTTGTCAAATATTCCTATCTACTGTGACAACACTAGTGCCATAGCCATATCAGACAATCCAGTTCAACACTCCAGAACAAAGCACATTGATATCAGGCATCATTTCATCAGGGAGCATGTTGAAAAAGGAGATGTAAAATTGGTTTATGTTCCAACAGATAAGCAACTTGCAGATATATTCACCAAGCCACTGGATGAAGCAACATTTATCAGGTTGGTGAGTGAATTGGGAATGCTAAATCAGGTATGATAATCTAACTGGTTTATCAATTCTAAGTAGTTGAAGCTCATGACAGAAACTTTTAAAGGTACTGTTACAAGAAGGTACTGTCATGAGAAGTTAAGGTACATTGTGATACTTGTTCAGACAACATGTTTGCTATGACTATGCTAAAAGGATTTTTAGATATCATGTTTGCTATGACTATGCTAAAAGGATTTTTAGATATCATGTTTGCTATGACTATGCTAAAAGGATTTTTAGATATCATGCTTGCTATGACTATGCTAAAATAGTTTTACATGTCTGTCTTAAAATGATTTTAAGAAATCATGTGTCCTTAACTTAAGTTATGTGTGAACAGTGACTGACAGCATAATCTTATGATAAGTTTACTGTCAGATAAAACTTACTGCCACTCATGAAGCTGATTGACAGAAATATTGTTAGCGCACAAGTTGCTGTCAATGAAAGTTGCTGTCACAAGAAATTGCTGTCAGAGTTGGTAGAGAAAGAAAAGCGCACATGTTACTGTCAATGAAAGTTGCTGTCACGAGAAGTTGCTGTCAAAGATAGTGGAAAGATATGTATATATTAATTTTTATATATATATACATACGTATATTTCTTTTCAACAATCCACGATCTAATAGCAACTGCCACGTAATATAGCAAGTGGAGTTAATGGGTAATATCATTATCACACGTTCAATTAAGAGAGGTTAAATCGATTCATATTAGAAACTGAATCTACCGTTTAATCTACTATCACTTTCATTTGCAAAAACCTCTCAACCTTCTGCATCCAAAAACCGCATTTTTCTCTCTCATTTTTCAAAGCATTCAACAATGGCACCTAAACAAAGCATTGCTCAAACCAATTTTGCTGGTATCTTTTCTCCTAGTGATGCTGGTGAAAACTTCAAAGGACTTATTTCGTTCTTGAATAAATCCTACCTAGGTCATGCAATAACCTCTTCCCCCAAAATTGATACTGTTAGAATTGAAAAATTCTGGAAATCAGCAAGTGCTCAAGGAACTGGAGAGAATGAATCAATTAAGTTCAATATAGATGATGCAAGTTATTCTCTTACAGTAAAGAACATCAATGAGGCTTTGGGCATTGTGTTGACCAGTGAAGAAAGCTTTACGGAACTAGCAACTGATGATACCCTGAAGAAGTTCTTTCTGAAGATTGGGTACTCTGGTTCTAAACTTGAAGAAACTTCTGATAAGTGGTATCAAATAGGAGAAATGGACAGGAAATTTCTAAGAAAAGAGTGGAGTATGATTTTTGATGTAATGGTGAAGGTATTCTCTACCAAGACTACAGGATGGAATGGAATACCATCATATATCAAGAAGCTCACTCATTCATTAGTTCATGGATACAAGGTGAACATTGGAAAACTGATAATGACACAGTTGAAAGGCGCAATAGGCAAGAAGGTATCCATCTATCCTCGCTTTTTAACTATGTGTATTAATAGTATTTGTGGAAATATTGAGGACAATTCTGATTTTGAAGAATGTCCTGTTTTAAAGAAAAACACTCACACATCTCTTAACACACAGAATTTGAATGTACATATTCCACTATGTTTCACACAACATATGGTAAATCAAGTGCCCAACCTTGATTTTCCATTTCCAACAGGTTACACTGTTTTCACAATAGAGAATGAAGCTGAATTAGACCCAAATTCAGTTAACCCACATTCCACACCATACATTCCACCTAGGGACTCTAGACTACCAAAAGCCCTTAAAATGGCCAAACAGGAATCCAAGAAAAGAACCCTAGAGAGTGCAACTGGTGAACAAGTTGAGAGTCAAGAGGGAGTCACTGCACCTAGTGCAGCAAATAAGGTTGGTAGTGAAAAAGAACCCACAGTAGCCCCTTCTGAGCCTAAGAAGAAGAGAGCTAGAAGGGCCAAGGTTACTGTCAGCCACCCTACAGTTTCCCAAAAGACTGTAGAGGATGATAGGGAAATGAACTCACCTCTAGGTGTTTCTTCTCAACAAGGGACATCTATTGAAATTGGCCTGTCTCCCAAGGCACCTTGTAAAGAGTCTACACAAACTCAAGAACTCACTCTTGAGGAACCTGTATTTGAAGATACACACATTGAGATAGAGCACAGTGAGGAATTCACTCATACTATTGATGTTCCACAATCGTTTTCTGTGGAACAGCCAATTAATCAATCTAAAATTCAATCTTCTTCTTTCATTCCCACATCTGTTGTTTCTTCTAATCAACCTAGAGAGGGGGACAGTACCAACCCCTCAGGTGTTGATCATCCATCTCAAATCATGGATGAGCCCCCATCTAGTGGTCCACAAGAACCCATTTCTCAAAGTGAAATGGATACCACTCCATCAAACACTGGATTAGATCAAGATGCAAATTTGTCAGAAATTGAAACAGCCAGCATCTTGATCGATTCCCTTAAAGCATCTTACCCTAGGGAAGTTGCTGTCACAGCCAAAGATGCTGTCAATGACAAATCAGAAGGTGCTGTCAAACATTCAAGTGACAGTACCATTCCAACAAAAGATACTGTCAAAAGTCCTTCAAAAGATGCTGTCATCCCTGTTCAACCACGACTACAAGAAGGATTAGTGGAAGATATCTCTGATGATGACTTGCCCCTTTCAAAGGCCTTCAAGATAAAATCTACTCTTTTGCATGTTAGTACTGCTCATACTACTGCATCTAGGATGAGTGAGGGAGTGAAACATCAAAGAGAGATAAAAGAACAGAGAGGTGAGACTAAAAATGAGAGGCAGCCAAATGTGCTGGCAAAAGGAGAGGGACTTGAGCATGTCCAGAGTGAATTTGAGGGAGCCAATACAGAAAAGGCATTAGGCCTTGAGGGAATTTTTGTGAGAGATGATGAGATCATCTATAAAAACACTGAGAGTGTGAGAACCCCAACAGCCTCCATGCCCCAGACTTATCCCTTACCTCCTAAAAGGCTTAGGTCTGGTGGTCCTTCTGCATCCTCAAATGACAGGCTCCAAGCACTGGAGAATCGATGTGCTACAATGGAAAGCAAACTGGACAACCTGTCATCTACTGTGAAGACTGGTTTTGCTGAAATTCAAGCCACACTACTGTCACTCTCTTCATTACTTCATGCTGCCAACTTAACTAAGGGGGAGAAAGGAAAAGATCAGAAAGAGGCTGAGCAACCAGAAAGAAAGGAGGAGTTACAAGGGGAAGCTAAAAGACAGGGGGAGCAAAGGAGTAAGGGGGAGCAAGAGAGAGTAGGAATAGCCTCTGGAACTGAGGAGCTTTTTGAAGCTGAAGTAGATGGGGAACAAATGCTAGTATCCAAGGAGGTATTAAGTCAAATACAAGGAAATAGAGCATCCTCAATCAAAATCAATGAACCAGTTCCTGAGAAGAAAGAATCCACATTGGAGAGGCTATGGAGAGAAAAAGAGGAATCAAATAGGATGGGTAAAGGCAAAGACAAGTTGCCTGAATATGTGTTTTCTTCAGAGCCTATCACTTGGACTGATGGAAGTACATATTCCCAAGAAGAAGCTGACTTAATAACAGTAAGCCATATGGAGAGCACCTTGAATAATAAAGATGAGGAATTCAACAATCTGGTGAATGAAGCAATCAAAGTGTCTAAAGGAAAACCTGCTAAGTTGGCAGAAGCTTTGAGAGAAAAGATTGTAAATCTGTCAGTAAAGATTAGCTCAGAGAAGAGGTGGGCAGTTGAAGTGTACCTGAAAAGTGGGCATTCAATATTCATAACAACTCAACTGTTGGAAACTTTCTCTGCCAGAGTGCAATATATCCTTGGGATTCTAGTGAAGAAAAACTCTACCATCTTTGATGAAAGTCTCTATATGCAACTGGGCACAATGGTCAACAACAAACTTCCAGAAGTAAGTCTCCAGCCATATGGTGTAAGCTTTAAACAGACAACAGCCAAAGGAACTAAAGGTCTTGGATTCTTAACTCTTGAAGGCAAAACGTCTCTACAAAGCAAAGTCATCATGGATGTACTTAAGGTATTACTGAATGCATCCATCACCAAGGAAAGGATTAAGGCAGTTAAAGATATTCACAAGATTTTGGCAAAGAGAAACATAGAGTACAGTGCCAGAATTAAAAAGCTCATTGCCAAAGCAAATTCAAGAAGAAATGCTCAAGGTGGAAACTGTACTTTTGATGACACCTTGGAAAAAGATGATGATGACAATCAGGATGGAGGTGAAGCTGGAGGACCTAAGAGAACAGAACTGAGAGACTTTTCAAAAGAGCAAACTCAAGTCAAAGAAGCAGAATCAAAGGAAATTTCTGAAAATTCTAGCTCAAGCAAGAAAGCTGATGAAAAGAAAGAGGAAGAAGTACTTGAAGCATTGAAAGGAAATCAAGAAGAAATGGAAATTGACAGTATACATCTTGAAAAAGATACTGTCAACAAAGATGCTGTCAAGGATGTCAACAAAGATGCTGTCAGTAAGGATGAAGTAACAGTCATTGAAGATACTGTCAAAGAAGACATTGTCAGAAGTCCTATAAAAGAACCTGTCAACGATCCTACTGTCAAATCATTCAAGACAGTAAGAATCAAGAGAAAATCAAAAAGACCAACAAAGGGAAAGACTGTCTACAAAGGAGAAGGAAAAGCTACAGGATTGGGACTCAAGAAACCTATCATGAGGAGAAGAATGAATAGCTTTGAAATGATGCAGCTGAACGCCAAAGAAACAATCACCTCTGTATCCATAGAATTTGATGGATCAAAAGAAGAAGTTGCAAGGTACATTCTATGGCAAAACAATGAAAAGTTGATTACAGTGGAATCTGACTTCACTCAGATATCAAAATCAAAGGTGATCTCCAAGAAACTCATTCAAACTACTGAAACAGTAAAACGAAGAATTGATTTCTTCAATCTGGAAAGGATGGTTGAGCTACTGCAAACCTATGATAATGTTTCAAAGAAGATCATGGATCAAGTTCTCAAGTACTATGAAGCCAGGCATGTTGAATTTATTGAGAAGTTTGGTGATTGGACACTTCACAATGATGATGATGTCTATCAAATCCTTGGTTTGGAGTATGAAGAAGACAATCCTATTCCTGAGTATAACTGGAAAGAAATGGAGAAACCTTATTCAGAACATGAAATGAAGATGTATGAAGCAGAGCAAAGGTTCAAAGAAGAATTAGCATCAAGAAAAAAATCTCGTCAACAGATAGAAGATGAGATTGAAGCTGAAATGAAGAAAAATTACAGCAAAATCAATAAGATCAACAGTGAAGAATCCAACTATCAGCCATGTGTACTGGACAATCCTTTGAGAATCAAGTATGGCAAAGAAGAAATTTATGTAGATAGTTTCTCTAAATTGAAGACCAGTGTGTTAAAAGAATTATACTGGCAAGTGGTTGGATCAACTAAAAGTCTTGAAACACTGTGTTCTTGGGAGCTTGATATGATTCTTGATCAGAGGAGAGGAGAGGATCCCAGCTTGGACAAACAAAGAAGGGAAACTCTAAATCAGTTTCCTGGCAGGAGATTCAAGATGGAGGGAGATGTGCTAAAATTCAGATCAATTGTAAAGCAAAATGTTTACTGGATGGAACTCAGAGATACATTAAACACTGCTTCCTCAATGATCAGAAAATACATTGTGGAAAATGAAGATGATGCACAGTCCCCTGAAGAAAAAGAGTTAATTGAAAATCTCAGAAGAGCTCTAAGGGAAAAGGAGCAAAGTGAAAAGTTCAAATCAAGATAAGTAAAGTTTTTTTTTTGTGAACTTTTGTGATATATTGTTTGAAAACAATTCAGTTTAATCATTGGTCAGAAATGAAGAGTTTATTCTTTCTGATCTATGTTAGTTAAGTTGTCAGCATGATATTTGTAAATTTGTCCTTATTGTCCATAAAAACAAATTGGGGGAGATTGTTGGGATTTATGGGTGATGGAATAGACAACTTAACTAGTTTTATTGGTATACTTAGTTTTTACTAAGTAGAACATACTGTCATAGCCTGAAATGTATTCTTGTAATTTAAATAAATACTGTCATGTAATAAGTGTAGTTCTTGGAAGAAGTTCGATTATGTTCAAGCCTCAAGAAATACATAAGTTCGACAGAAGGAATAAAAGTTAATGTCAAGCCCTGACAGTAAGGTTACAAGGAAACATAATGTTGCCTAGGTCGACAGCAAGTCTCACGAAGTCGACAGCAAGTTTTAACTTGACAGCAACATTGGCGGAGATTCTAATGACAGCAACTTTGATATACAGTTTGCGACAGTAAGTTTGGAATTCTTGACAGCAAACTCTGCGGGAAAAACATGCTGTCAATCAAAGCACAATTCTTGACAGCAATCTCTGCGGGAATTCATACTGTCAACCAAAGCAAAAATTCTTGACAGTAATATCTGCGGGAAATTCATACTGTCAAAACAAAGCGTAATCCATTGACAGCAAACTTTGTGGCAAACATACTGTCATATAGAATCAGCTTGATTTAGGAATTTTCTAAGTCAAATTAAACGACAGAGTATATGTTCAAAAGAAGCAGGCGTGTTGTAATATTCAACCTTTACAGCAAGCTTGGAAAGTCTATAACTGAAGCTCGAGAGATCACATGGAACAACCTGTAAAGTCTAGAACAGATAAAATTGAATACGGCTAGATCTGGGTGGCTCAAATGTGGAAAGCATCTTTAAGTTACTTTGTGCTGATCACATGGGAATAAATCATGGAATGAGCTGCAAAAGGAATATAACAGCAACTCGACAACCCATGTTGATGGTGATAGTACAGTAGATTATCACTCTATAAATAGAGCATTCTACTTATACATTAAATAACTCAACCACTGTAATCTCTTGAGTCTTTGTAGCTTGAGAACTATTTTGTTCTTAAGGTTGTAGCAAAACTTTGCAAAATAAATAAAACATTTATTTTGTGAAATCCTCATATTTGATTTTACTTGTGTTTGCATTTCTTCTACTAGTAAATCACAAATTCTATTTAAGTTGTTGAAATAGTTTTTGAAATTTATTAGTATTGCATTCAACCCCCCTTCTGCAATACTTTCCTGGACCAACAATATGCCATAGCATGCATGCTTGTTTTCAAAGTATATTGGAATACTTGTTCCCTGAATTAATATTGGCTTATAGACTAGATATGGATTATCAGTTATAAGCAGGATTGTGTTGCTAGGACCCTTAGTGAAGGGCGTATGATATTTATTCCTTAAATATGAGACCGGGAGTCGGTATTTTGTGTTATATAGATAGTCGTGGAAACCCGGAGGGATTCCAGCGACAGAGTAGTATTCATTTTTAGGAATGTTATTATTAAACATTATTTATATTTCCATAAAAGTATCAAATACTTGGAAATCTTTCGAGAAACGTTATTTGAGTATTATTTCATTCGAGAAATATTAAATGAATATTATTTTTGAATATTCATTAGAGTTGATTATTAATGAATAATTACTTTGATATTCATTGGGATTTTATTCACTAAATGAATATAACTTTCGGATATTCATTTAAGTTTTATGTATTTGATAAATATTATTTTAAAAGTATTCTTTGGAAGTTCTAATTACTCAAGGAATATTATTTCGAATATTAAGGTTTTGATTACTAAATGAATATCATTTGGATATTTATTTAGAATATTATTTGTTAAATGAAAATTATTTGGATATTCATTTAGAACATTATTTGTTTAATGAATATCAATTGATTGTTCATTTGGGATTTATTTATTAAATGAATATTATTTTGAATATTCATTTAAGATTTTATGTACTTGATGAAGATTATTTAAAATATTCATTTGGAGTTTTATTTACTTAAGGAATATTGTTTCGAATATTCCTTTAAAGTTTTGATTACGAAAAGAATATTATTTGGCTATTCATTTAGTATATTATTTATTAAATGAATATTATTTTCAAATATTCATTTAAGGTTTGATTTATTTAGTGAATATTATTTTAAATATTTATTTGAGTTTATTTAAATTAATGAATATTATATTGAATATTCATTTAAAGAAGAGAGTTATTTAGTAAATAATTCTATGTATTTATTCGAGGATTACTTACGAGCAATATTATGATTTAATCATATTCCTTAATTATTATTGTTTTAATAAATATTCTTGGAATATTTATTTAAATTCTTTTAAGTTCTTTTTATAATAATTCATAGTATTCAAAGATTATCTTTCATCTTCAGATATGGTGTAAAATAGTTCGGAGTATTTTATGACTATTTTTATCAAGGGGAGGTTCCCAAAACTTTATTTCCATTTAAATCTATCTTATAAGAAGATTTAAATACTCGCTCAACTTCCAAAAATATATAAGGGGACCTCACATGGAGATGTTATTTATTGGACTGCCCGGTCCTATACTTGCTAAACTATCTTGTCACTCACATCTTGATTCTTTCAAATATCGGTATGAATCTTTTTGGTTACCTCCTCAACGCTCGAGGGGTAAGATTGATGGAACAAGTGTCTATCCATTAACAAGCATCAGCTTGGGAAATATTGGTGAAATTTTCCTTTCCAATTAGATACGACTACTTTGTGGAGTCCTATCAACAAGTACTATACTTGGGGAAAGGGGGACGAACTTTATGTTTCAGAGTTATGGATGTTATTCGAACTAGGAGACGCGTAAGTGGCCGAGTGGCGCCGGTCCAGCAATTAATGGCCCAACCGTTGGCCGGGGGGGTTCCAGAGGGCGGGCGATCCGTCGGTGCTTCCTTCTACATGTAGAGAACAAATGATGGGGAGCATGACATGCGACTGATCATCGTAAATGTTGTGGCTCCTGGTGCGGCAAGCTCCCGTATTAGTTCATCTTCCAAATTGGGAAATTTTCTGCAACATTATCATTGTTGGCAGGTTTAAAAGTGTTCGAACTGGAATCGCAATATTCTTCTTGCAAGTTCCTCTATTATGAAAATTTGATAATATCTTGCTTATCTTTGACATAGCAGATATTTCTTCGGAACAAATATATTTTAAGTTACCTTGTAACTTCATCTCATACCTTATATTGGTAATACGTTCGTTAATGCATGGCATATGGTTTCAAAGATATTTTGGACTGTTATACATTATCACTGTTCAATTATATTTTGGTGGGCTATTGCTCACCCTTGCTTTATTTATTTATATCACAACAACAGCTAGATCAGATGGCCGCGCAAGGCATACCCAACTTAGGCAGGTCTCAGCCGTCAGAGGATTAACCGATGAGGTCATAGCTACCATTGCTGAGGATGCAGCTTCTGGTAGGCTAGTTGTTATCATTTGATCCTCTAATGTATTTATTATATGGCATATATCAATGGATGGCAAAGAATATGTAATGGTAAAATTTTAATTCTTTGGGTTGTAAGAACTCAAACTTGTGATTAATAATATTGATGGTTACTCTGATTTCATCTCTGGGACTATAACGGGTGTGTTTTATGTTGTTGTTTTGGGTCACAAGGTTGTAATTTAGATTATGTTGGATATTGAGACCGTAACGACCAGATCCCTGACCCCGGATCTGGGGGTGTTACACCTGACATCTCACGAGTCGATTTAGGCAACTTCAATAATTACCCCCCCATCAAAATTCAATCCCGAAAAATGCCTTCAATGGAAACTTGACCCCGTGAACCTGTGACTTCATCAGCCCGTTTGGCTCTCATCCTGCCTGCACTCAGACAAGGTTCAACTCTCATCCTGCCCGCACTCAGACAAGGTTCAACTCATTAGCCCGTATGGCTTTCTTCTTGCCTATCTGGTAAGCTCTTTCAGCCCGTGTGGCTTTCAAACTTCACATTTAGCAATACCAAGTCACTTTCTTCACTACTTGTATTCCTCCTGATTACACTGCTACACATACATACTCCCATGCACTCCTTTTACCACAGCCCAAAACCAACTTCATGACCTTCATGGGAGGAGATATTGTGAACCGTATGCTGACCAGAAACGGTAAGCACCCAAGTTGTGTCTCCGCCAGCCTCAACATCACACTTGAACCCATCTTTACTTAAACCAATACAAGCCCAAAAAAACATCTGGGCAAATCCCACGTAGGCCCCAACAATAACCCCATGATACAAATTCAGTAATATCTGCTCGAACATCTTCAAACTGCTTATGATATAGGTCATCCACCTATGTAGAAACCGTACCAAGTATTGCACACCTGATGCCTTCTGTTGCTTCTCCCCAGCAAATCAAAAGTCGCTTCTGTTAACACCAATAATGCAAGTTTCCAAAACTGGATACTCATCCCTCATGTTGTCAACATTGATGATATCAAACCCATCATGCCGACGAAAGCGATATTTCCAAAAACCATCCATTCTTCCAACAGAATTCACATCGAAATGCAGCACATTGGAACCCCTCCTGAAACGCAAAAAATGAATGCAACATCTCTAGAACCAACTCCCTGCCCAAGCCAAGATAAAAGAGGCCTAACCACCTGGAAGACCTGAAAGGCTTTTCCTTTAATACATAACCTACATGTCCACTCTAAGACCGAAAAATCATGAGCAATCAAGGTATAATCACCATCCTGTTTCTAAAACTCTACATCCTTCTGAATCGAAAGGTTAGCAGAAATAGTAAACTTGAAACAATCACCACCAATCAGATCTTCAATTAGAACAGAGAACGAAACCCATTTTTCTGAAGAAAAATGGGAAACATCCTCATTCTTAAGCTTTTTAACCAAAAACCTCCAGTTCGTCATACAATGACCTCCACATCCTCAACAACATGAGTACCAGCCCTGCAACAGATGTTAGTCATTCTGCATTTTTTTTTGACATGTTTCACTTTAATAGTGAAATCATCTTCATGAATCAGCCACAAACCATGGGTAATCAAATCACCCACTCTGTTTAGAACACCTTCGAGGTACCCACTTTGCCATGAATAGCTTTGCTGGGAGTTCTGCCTTTTGGAATTTCATGGCCATCATATATAACTTTATCCCATTTCTCATGCCAAGAAAATCCCTGGTAAGCTTATCAGAATACTTACTCTGAATATTCACGCACCATATCCGCCATTTTCCCTGCTACAGCATATCCTTCTTTACGCCTGCTTTCCTCATCATTCTTCGACAAAGCAGCCAACAAACAACCAAATACATACTCATCCGGTTCACTCCCATACTTCGGCATTTCAGCATAAATAGGAGCCTGAAAGTGTCAACAATGTCCACCACCTTCAGTAGAACTCGCCATTATCCTCCACCAATCACCTGCCCAGCACTTGCGTATACACATCGTGCCGTAATTGTAACACCCCCAGATCCGGGGTCCGGGATCGGGTCGTTACGGTCTTATTTTCCATAATTAATACTTTACTTGAGTCCACAATAAATAAATCACCTGCTGTGACCCCACAATAATAACCACTCACACACACACAGTTATAGTCCCAGAGATGAAATTGAAATAAGTCTTGCATTACTGGTTACGAATAAAAGTTATTACAAGCCAAAATGATAACATCATAAGTTTAAAAGTTTTGCCGTTGATTAATCATTATTGATACATATAAGTAAACTGGAAATCACGGCTGCTGAGCTATGCTACCTCAGCAATGGCAGCGATGATATCAACGGGGAGCCCTGCGGGGCGGGTAACCTGCTTGCGCCGAGTGCGCCTGACGCGGGCCATGTGACCTAGCTGTTGTTGTGACATAATAAATAAGCAAGCACTACGCCATAAATGCTCATATGCAACGCTTTTAGAAAGTGTTTCAGTGAAAGTGTTTCGTTAGGTATGAAATTTTGGGTCTAACGAAACAGAACTTGAACTGGTGTTGCATTACATATAATTTAGTGTTGCATTTGATCCACGGTGTTTCACATAATGCAACACTAGCAGCATGCGTTGCATTAGATATTTTTTAATTTTAAAAATGCTGATGTGGCAGCAGTAGGGTCCACACGTGCTGACGTGGCATTTGATGACGTGGCAAGTGTGAGGCCCACATTTGCTGACGTGGCAAATGTGGGACCCACATTTGCTGACGTGTCATTGGCTGACGTGGCAAAAGCGTTGCATTAGATGAATGAGGTGTTGCATTTGCTATTTAAAAGCGTTGCATTAGGTATTTTTAAATTTTTAATAAATGCTGACGTGGCAGTTGTGGGACCCACAAGGGTGACGTGTCAGTGTGGGGTCCACCAGGGTGACGTGGCAGAGGCCTACAGGTGCTGACGTGGCAAGTGTGGGGCCCACAATTGCTGACGTGGCAAATGTGGGGCCCACATTTGCTGACGTGTCATTGGCTGACGTGGCAGAAGCGTTGCATTAGGTGAAAGAGGTGTTGCATTTGCTGTTTAAAAGCGTTGCATTAGGTATTTTTGAATTTTTTATAAATGCAGACGTGGCAGTGTGGGGTCCACCAGGGTGACGTGGTAGAGGCCCACAGGTGCTGACGTGGCAAGTGTGGGGCCCACAATTGCTGACGTGGCAAATGTGGGGCCCACATTTGCAGACGTGGCAGAAGCGTTGCATTAGGTGAAATAGGTGTTGCATTTGCTGTTTAAAAGCGTTGCATTAGGCATTTTTGAATTTTTAATAAATACTGACGTGGCAGTTGTGGGACCCACCAGGGTGACGTGGCAGTGTGGGGTCCACCAGGGTGACGTGGCAGAGGCCCACAGGTGCTGACGTGGCAAATGTGGGGCCCACATTTGCTGACGTGACAAATATGGGACCCACATTTGCTGACGTGTCATTGGCTGGCGTGTTAGAAGCGTTGCATTAGGTGAAAGAGGTGTTGCATTTGCTATTTAAAAGCGTTGCATTAGGTATTTTTGAATTTTTAATAAATGCTGACGTGGTAGTTGTGGGACCCACCTGGGTGACGTGTCAATTTTCGTTTTCTGAAATTTTGGGAATATCAATACATTAGATATATATTGACATCGGTACGGTTGGATCGTTCAAAAATATTTTTAAAAAAATAGAAACAATAATCCGTAACAAAGCACTAGTTACGGGTCATATTGAAAATAGTAGTGATCTACTAAGATCTCCAATCAAATTAATTTTTTATTTTCTGAAACTTTGGGAATATCATTGCATTAGATATATTTTGACATCCGTACGGTTGGATCGTTCAAAAATATTTTAAAAAAAATGGAAACAATAATCCGTAACAAAGCACTAGTTACGGGTCATATTGAAATAGTAGTGATCTACTAAGATCTCCAATCAAATTAATTTTTTATTTTCTGAAACTTTGGGAATATCATTACATTAGATATATATTGACATCCGTACGGTTGGATCGTTCCTAAATATTTTTTAAAAAATAGAAACAATAATCCGTAACAAAGCACTAGTTACGGGTCATATTGAAAATAATAGTGATCTACTAAGATCTCCAATCAAATTAATTTTTTATTTTCTGAAACTTTGGGAATATCATTACATTAGATATATATTGACATCCGTACGGTTGGATCGTTCAAAAATATTTTTAAAAAAATAGAAACAATAATCCGTAACAAAGCAGTAGTTACGGGTCATATTGAAAATAGTAGTGATCTACTAAGATCTCCAATCAAATTAATTTTTTATTTTCTGAAACTTTAGGAATATCATTACATTAGATATATATTGACATCCGTACAGTTGGATCGTTCAAAAATATTTTTAAAAAAATAGAAACAATAATCCGTAACAAAGCACTAGTTACGGTCATATTGAAAATAGTAGTGATCTACTAAGATCTCCAATCAAATTAATTTTTTATTTTCTGAAACTTTGGGAATATCATTACATTAGATATATAGACATCCGTATGGTTGGATCGTTCAAAAATATGTTTTAAAAAATAGAAACAATAATCCGTAACAAAGCACTAGTTACGGGTCATATTGAAAATAGTAGTGATCTACTAAGATCTTCAATCAAATTAATTTTTTATTTTCTGAAACTTTGGGAATATCATTACATTAAATATATATTGACATCCGTATGGTTGGATCGTTCAAAAATATTTTTAAAAAAATAGAAACAATAATCCGTAAGAAAGCACTAGTTACGAGTCACATTGAAAATAGTAGTTATCTACTAAGATCTCCGATCAAATTAATTTTTTATTTTCTGAAACTTTGGGAATATCATTACATTAGATATATATTGACATCCGTACGGTTGGATCGTTCATAAATATTTTAAAAAAATAGAAAAAATAATCCGTAACAAAGCACTAGTTACGGGTCATATTGAAAATAGTAGTGATCTACTAAGATCTCCAATCAAATTAATAGTACTCCTGAATAGTTTAGATTTATTTGGTTTGATTTTATCATAATCAAATCCCAAATTTTTTAAATTACTATTTTAATTTTGATCCATCACATTTTTAAACTTTTTATAATTTTATAATTTTTAAATTAAAATAAATAAAATAAAATTACACGTTGAAAAGAAAACATTGATTACTAGAATACTAGGTAAAAATTTGGGCGGATGATTTTCCCCCCATCTCAAATTTAGGCTCACTCAACTTTACCCTAAAAAATTCTAACTTCCCCCCTAAAAACATTCATTCTCGCCGCCTCCCTCTCTTCTCATTTTCTCTCTCTCGACAATCTCCTCTCTCTGTCTCTCAATCTCGCTCTCCATCTCTCTCTCTCGACAATCTGGAATTGCAAACTCCCATTGGTAATTAACAAGTCATTATCGTGCTTTTGATTTTCTACTCTCTACTAATTTAGGTATTAAATTTGGGGCTTTGATTTAGGTATTCAATCTCTAACTAGTATAAGTTTCAATTTGGGGCTTTGATTTAGGTATTCAATCTCTAACATATTTTCTTGATCTTATTTTTTACTCTACACTCATTGTTTGAATTTTTTTAAAATTTGCAGGTGAATATGGTACTTTCAATTTGGGGCTTTCAATTTGGTACTCTATCTAATTTGGCTTCTGGTCTAGGATATTACATATGACTAATTAGAGATCTAATTTATGTTTTGGATTTTATGTTTTGGTCTAATTTACTTCATATCAGTTGTGTGTTAGTGACAGGCGGAGAGCTATAGATGGAGATAGAGAGGGAAGGGGAGACATAGAAGTACAAAGAAATTGAACAAAAGAGATTAGAGGAGGATGTATCTGTATATAACTGGCTGCAAAAACAGCTGAAGCTCTCACAAGCGTTTACGAGGGTATGCTCTCACAAGCAGTGGCACTACTGACATGCTGTTTTGAGGATTTATCTTTATGAACTATAGCAAGCAATCAGTTCGGCCATTGTCTTGCATAGGGAAATTAACCAATACTACGGATACAGGAGACACATTTTTGGGGAGAGAAAAAATCAGCTGGCGCAATCTGACTGCTTAGAAAGAGCCTGGTACCATAAAGATTGTTCATGATGTCTACCATTTTGGTGTACATAAGCAGTTGATATTGTGTAGAATCTTACATGTAGTGCTTTTTTTTGAAATTTTGAATTATGCATAATAGAATCTGCTGTGGTTAAAATAGAAATGACTTTTGTTACATATAGTGTTATGTGAATTTTAAATTTTGCATAATAGAGTCTGCGGTGGTTTAAATGACACTCTGGTATTTGCTAGTATGTATCGGTTTCATCAAGCTGCTGCATATTATGAATTGTAAGTGTTTGATAGCTAAAAACTGTACAGATTATAGTAATTGCTCAATTTCTCCATGATGAATCCTCAATTGCTCCATGATGTAAGCTCTTTATATCCGCAAAATATAGTAACCCTGATTTTGGTGCTTCATGTAAAATATTAACTAAATATTAGTACGTTTTATGAGACATCTCTCTCTATGTTATATGGAGTATTAAATATCTCATTTGCATGATAGATGATATTACATCATTCAAATTACATGAAATTCTGCGACCTAAGCCTGCTAAGCCTCATTTAATAATAATAATGTGATAATAGAGAACCCTGTAAACATGAAAATGACTTTGGAAGATACAGCTTCTCCCTATCTGAATTAACCTACTTTTACCTCATCAATTAATCGTGTAGTTATACCAGGAATTTTTTTCTCCATGTATGTGACTGTCATAACTAAAGTAAAATTAGGATGCTCTTGAAATCTAATGCAATTTGTGGATTTAACATATATGTATGTCATTATGCTGTAACTTATATAATAAGTTTATTATCTCTTCTGATTTATTCAGAGCAATGGCATCACATATTGTTGGATATCCCCGTATGGGCCCAAAGAGAGAGCTCAAATTTGCCCTTGAATCATTCGCTGAGGACTTGTAAAAGGTGGCTGCTGACCTAAGATCATCCATCTGGAAGCAGATGGCTGCTACTGGAATCAAGTACATTCCCAGCAACACCTTTGCGTATTATGACCAGGTACTTGATACAACTGCTATGCTCGGAGCTGTTCCCAGTAGGTACAACTGGAATGGTGGTGAGATCGGGTTTGACACTTACTTCTCTATGGCTAGAGGAAATGCCTCTGTTCCTGCTATGGAAATGACCAAGTGGTTTGACACCAACTAGTAAGTTTTTACCCCTCTTGAAGACTTTCTACTGAAAATGTACTATTTTTTATCTAGTACTGACAAAACATTGTAATGTAATTATTCAGCCATTACATTGTTCCTGAATTGGGACCTGACGTGACGTTCTCTTATGCCTCACACAAAGCAGTGACTGAATACAAGGAGGCTAAGGCTGTAAGTTACTAGTTTCTTTTCTTTTTTGTGTTTATCACTTCCATAGTTTTAAATAGAATTAATATTAATAAGAACAATGGCAGGGTATCAAAGGCTCCAGTTGCTTCTGTATAATGATACCAAATTTGCATGCTTGACTTGTAGATAATAAATAAACAATATATTATTGACTCAAAGAAACATTGTTACTAGACATCTTAATTACAACTACTTTTATCTGCAAGTCAATTTAATTGTATAAGTGTAGGAGTAAATAAATCAAGGGAGGGGGATATAGTTTTATTCATCAAGACATTGACCTTAATTTTCATGCTACTGCTAATAACAGCCCATTCACTATATTTTACAATCCAAGGTACTGCAGATGTTGATACTTTCTATTATGACATTGGAATTTTCGAAATATCAAATACTTATTGTAGTAAATTTACACAGGGCTAGCCCAGTTGAGTTTGTGATTCCTTTAGCCAAGTATAACAAAGCAATGTATGCTCAAGCTTCACTTGGAATGAGGTTTAGAATGATGTTTGAGACAGAAGAGTCAGGAGTGCGCAGATACATGGGTACCATCACAGGCATCAGTGATCTGGATGCCACTCGTTGGAAAAGTTCGCAATGGCGCAATCTTGAGGTATGGAGCATGCTACTTTAGGCGGCTTTTTAGTATGGATCAGGATGTCTTGTCCTTGCAGTGGGCATGGCTGAAGAGTACTGGCAAACATATTAATGCCTTTGTGCACATTAATTTAGACTTAATCTTATGTGCTTGGTTTAGAATTATGTTGGATTCTTTTTGGATGTATTAGTAATGGTTTAATTAGGTATTAGTATGATGTTGGTGTGGATGATTGTAACTATCTGGTGGCTGGTTGAATGTTTGGGATGGCTTTGAATGCCTTTGAATGTATTTTGCTGGGTTTCTTTATGTAAGAAACATAATATTGCAGAAATTTTAATAAAAGTGTTGCATTTGATCATTCCAGTGTTGCATTAGATATTTTAGTGTTGCCGTAGGGTAAATATAGTGTTGCCTTTGATCAGATACTAGTGTTTTAAAAAGCAAAAAAAGCGTTGCATTACATAGTTGTGGGCTGTAGTGTTGACGTGGCATGTGGGACCCTTGTACTGACGTGGCACGTGGGACCCACTGCTGACGTGGCATGGCAGGCCCCATCACTGACATGGCACGCGGTCCCCACA
Source organism: Kitagawia praeruptora (assembly GCA_037693485.1). NCBI lineage: Eukaryota > Viridiplantae > Streptophyta > Magnoliopsida > Apiales > Apiaceae > Kitagawia > Kitagawia praeruptora. The sequence continues at coordinate 904,271 of CM075353.1, forward strand.
TGATGACATGGCAAGTGGGCCCCACATGCTGACGTGGCATGCCAGCTGGATTGTTGCTGACGTGGCGTGCCTGCTGGACCCATTGATGATGTGGCATGCCAGCTGGACCCATTGATGACGTGGCAAGCTAGTGGGACCCACTTAGTGACGTGGAATTGTAATTTTATCTAATGTCAAATGCAACGCCCTTTTGGTGTTGCATTTGAATGCTCTGGTGTTGCATTATATGTCAGATGCAACGCTTATTGATGTTGCCTTAGATGCCAAAAAGCGTTGCCTTAGGGGGTCTAACAGGACGGTGGCGGATGCAACGCCCCCTGGTATTGCATTTGATCTAACGCAATGCTTTTTTGGCCTAAAGCAACAGTAAACATGGCGTTGCATTTGTGCGTTTATGGCGTAGTGAAGGGTGAGCAACAGCCCACCAACAATATATAACTGTGCAGTAATATATAAGACAGTTCAAAGATATGTTTGAAATCATATGCCATGCATTTAGAGAAAATATTGCCAGTTTAATATAAAGGATGAAGTTACAAGGTAACTCAATAAATGTATATTTTGTGGAAGCATATGCTATGCCAAAATAAGCAAGATAGCATCATTTTCATAAAAATAGGAACTTGCAGAATGATATTGCAATTCCAGTTTGAAATACTTTTCAACTCTGCCAACTATGATGATGTTGCAGAAAATTTCCAACATTGAGTGATGAACTAATACGGGAGCATTGCCGCGCCAGATGCCCTGACGTTTACGGGGATCAGCCGTATGTCATGCATCTCATCAGTCGTTCTCTACATGTAGAAGGTAGCTCCGACGGATTTACTTGTTTACCGCCCTCTGGAACTCCTAAGCCAACGGTTGGGCTATTGCTGGACCGGCGCCACTCGGCCACTTACGCGTCTCCTAGTTCATTCCATACCCATAACTTTGAAACATAAAGTTCGTCCTCCTTTCCCCAAGCATAATACTTGTTGATAAGACTCCACCAGGTAGTCATATCTAAATGGAAAGGAAAATTTACCAATATTTCCCAAGCTACTGCTTGTTAATGGATAATGACTTGTTCCAACATTCTTACCCCTCGAATAATGAGTGGGTACACGTAATACCATGAATAACAGCAACCAAGTTGCGAGTAAACGAATAATTTTTATGACCGGGCAGTCACAAGATAAATAACATTCCTCAAGTAAGGTTCCCTTATAATAGAATCGAAGGGAGAATGAAATCACTGAGAACCTTCCTTGATAATATAATAATATTAATAAGACTCTGTAATAATTTATATAACGTTCGGAGGTCGATGATACTATGTGAATGACACCAAGTATCTTTGAAACGAGTTAGAAGAATTAAATAAATATTCCAAGAATATTTCTTGAGTCACGGGTATTGGAAAGGTGTTGCTCGGAATAATTTTTGAATAACTGTTCAGAATATTATTCATTGGACGAATAATGAATATTCCTATTAATAATAATAGTATTTTATTGATGAAATAATCGTCAAATGGATATTTGAAATAATATTCATTGAATAAATAATGAATATTCAACTTAAGAATGATACTTATTGATGAAGTAATTATCGATTGAATACTTGAGACCATATTCATTGAATAAATAATGAATATTCGACTTAATAATAATTATCGAAGAATGAATATTGAATGAATATTTATAATCATGTTCAATAATAGAATTGACTTTAACTGAATGTCGAAGATAATATTTATCGAATAGCTGAAGTTCGAATCAATGCTCAACTAATATTTATAAAATAAATAGAGATCGAATGAATATTCGAAATAATATTCATTTAAATAAATAAGACTCGAATGAATATTAAAATAATATTCATTAATTAAATAAACTCGAATGAATATTCAAAATAATATTTATCGAGTAAATAAGAATGAATAACTTAATTGAGAGTTCGAAATAATATTCGAATATTTAATCGACTTTAGATGAATATTAATCATATAATATTCCTCGAATAAATAAACATCTGATGAATAATCCGAATTATATTTATCAATTAATCTCAAGGGAATATTCCAATAATATTCGCCAGATAATAAATGGAAAATATTTACTTAGTTATTTTCCTCTGAAAATAACATCAATATATCAAGGAATAACGACTCCCGGTCTATAATCAAAGAATGAGATTCACTGCCCTTCGATTAAGGGTCTAGATAATTTCCGGCTTATAACTGATATATAACTATCTAGCTTATAAGCCAACAATAATTCAGGGAACAAACATTTCAAAATAATTCGAGAATTGGCATGCATGCTATGGCATATGTATACTGAAAACACATACATATATATATATTCACAACAACAGCCTTTAAAAAGAAAGGTTCGAAAACTTGCCTGGAAATCGAGTACGAGGAGGGGTAGTAGTAGCGTGTCCCGGGTCAGCCTGATGATCTATAATTAGCCAAGGCATTCGGGATTAATCACTTAACACCTTTCAAAAGGTTACGTATAAACTTTACTTAAATCGAAACACGTTTTCAAGTCGTTTCGTTATACCCCTCTAATTCACTCTTACTATTGCTTTTATTACCCGATACTTGTTCGTTACTAAAGCATGACATTACACTTACATATGGTAAGTATTTAAATCGTATAAGTTTTAAAGTCGAAAGATTAGACCTCGATATTTATCGATCGTTTTCTAAGTGGTTTACCGAAGTTATAACCAACTATACCTCTTAGGGGTACTTTCGTACTTAACCTAGATTCGAACATTTTTATAAAATCGGAAAACGATCCATTTGACATGCGGTCTTCTCCCACACCTTCCTTTTTATCTCTATTATTTAATTATTAAGATTCGCCACTGATTTCGCAATATTAAAGGGATCCAATTTCGGTTACGAACTTTTGATTACGGTTCCGAACCCCTTTTACGAATTTAATCATAACTCCTAAACCGTAAGTCCGTTTCATGCGATCTTTATATCAAAACGAAGCTCATAACATAATCTAGCTAATCATGGCAAAAGTCGAAGCTAATCAGTGAGTTAAACCTTCTGTCAAATTCGTGTTCTTAATGTTAACGAAATTTCGGCATTACGACGGCTATAAATCGAATATATCTAAATTCCAAACCTTCCAATAATCAAGGTATCCATCCCAAACAACATATACATGATATATCACCATGAACTGAGGCCAAGCAATGCCTTTCCGTTCATCTAAACTATTTTTAACATTTATCAAATCTAAATCACAATCAAGCTTATAATCATGCTAATACCACATCTTATACTAAAACCCATCAAGATCATGCAAAATCTCAAGGTAAAGTCTAGGGTTTCAAGTTGCTATACCTTCCTTGGAGTATGATCTAGCCTCACTATGCTTGGTATGATCCTTAGAGGTGCTTAAGCTTGCTAAATCAACCATGAAAAACAAGAAAAAACAAGATTAGTTCATAGAATCACTATTCACCCTCCTCTTGGATGAATTCTTTGAAAATGGAAACAAAGGTGTTTGGCTTTGAAATTTTTAGAAGATCACTTTTATGAATTATGGAACTCACCATAAAAATTACAAGGTCAAGTGATGGTTGGAAGCTTGATTTGTGTTTTGTAATTTAACAAAAGCCGAATGGTGTTTAAGGGGGGGGGAGAGAGTATTTGCCTTGGTTGCTCTTTCAATTTTGCATAAAGTGAAGGGTTTAAGATAATATCTCATCTTAAGGCTACTTTATTAAAGTGTGCATTGTTGGATGAGGATTTACCATGACAAGTGTTGAAGATTGGATGGTTAAGGCTTAACCAAGTGGTTTGTTTTCTAAGTACTTAGTTGATTCACTAAGTATTGGTTACTTAAGTAACTATATGGTTTCTAGATATTTGTCACTTGCACACATGCATGCATCTTGCCTCCTCTGCTTGATTCCTTGTCCGTTTATTGCTTAATTCGTTGATCGTTCGAGGGAATAACTCATTCGTTTCTAGTTAGGGTTTTACCGAAAACCTTCTTAATATTCATAATACTATTCCTCATCTTTCTTAATACTTCTCGAATTTAAATTCCTTAATTCCCTTTTATAAATCCTTAAGTCTTGCAGTGTCCAGGGAAATCTCGGAGAAAATGAAAGTGCTCTTTTTCTGAATCCGACAGCTTTTACATACACTTATTTTCCTCCTGGATCACCAATACGAACTCAGAAATCCGTTCCGAATACCGGGTATAACATTATTATAATAATATTCCAAATTCCACCAAAATCACTATTCATCACTTATTTTTATTTAATTCTAATAATTAGGAAAATGAACCTGGTTCACTCTCGAGTGCTTCTTAACCTTTTTACGGAACCGCTGGACTTATAATAGATATTGATTTGGATGACATAAGAATAATCTTACTTGAAGTAACATACTTATATTCTTAGGAGATAGATCATTCTTATCTATGCCGTCAACCAAAAGTATTCTGCATGACATATAAATAATTGAATTCAAATCCGTTCCATTCATTTAATAGATCTTCATTACATCGCAGTCATAACCACTATTCATTCCCATATTATTACATACTAAAAAGTTTTAAATTCTACCAAAAATCTGGGTTCTTACAGTCTCCCCTCCTTAAAAGGATTCCGTCCCGGAATCAGCTTGAAAACAAATGGGGGTACTTTTCCATCATTGCACTTTCTAGCTCCCAGGTTGATTCTTCTATGTTGTGATTCTGCCATAAAACTCTGACAAGCTTGATGACCTTGTTTCGGAGCACTTGATCTTTTCTATCCATGATTTCCACAGGTTGCTCTACGTATGTCAGGTCTGGTTGCATGTCCACGTGCTCATATTCCACTATGTGCTTGGCATCTGGGTTATATTTCCTTAGCATTGAGACATGGAACACATTGTGCACTTGCTGCAGGTTTGGGGGTAATGCCAGTTCATAAGCTAGCTCCCCAATACGTCTTAAGATCTCAAACGGCCCAATATATCTAGGGCTCAGCTTCCCTTTCTTCCCAAACCTCATTAAACCCTTCCAAGGAGACACCTTCAAGAACACTAGGTCTCCCACCTCATATTCTTTTCCTTTCCGAGCTAAGTCGGCATATTTCTTTTGTCGGTCTTGGGTTGCTACCAGCCGTCCTCTGATTAGATCCACTGCATCTTTAGTCCGTTGGACAATCTCAGGCCCGAGCATCTTTCGCTCTCCAACTTCATCCCAATATAAGGGAGATCGGCATTTCCTTCCATAAAGGGCCTCGTAAGGCGGCATCCCTATGCTTGAATGAAAGCTATTGTTGTAGGAGAACTCAATCAATGGCAAGTGGTCATCCCAATTTCCTTTGAAGTCTATAGCACAGACTCTCAACATATCTTCTAGTGTCTGGATGGTCCTTTCACTTTGCCCGTCTGTCTGGGGATGGTAAGCTGTACTCATGTTTAGCCTGGTTCCCACACATTCCTGAAAGCTCCTCCAAAACCTGGAGTTAAATCTGGGATCTCTGTCAGATACTATGGCGACTGGGACTCCATGTCGCGCCACTATTTCTTTGAGGTAGATGTCTACAAGCCTATCAACCGTGTACCTCTCGTTGATCAGTAGGAAGTGAGCTGACTTTGTTAGTCGGTCTATAATCACCCATATGGCATCATGATTTGCTTTGGTCCTTGGTAAACCTACTACGAAGTCCATAGCTATATGTTCCCATTTCCATTCGGGAATCTCCAAGGGGTGTAGAAGTCCACTAGGCCTTTGGTGCTCTGCTTTCACTTTCTGGCAAGTCAAGCATCTGCTTACCCACTCTACCACGTCCTTTTTCATGTTGGGCCACCAGTAGTACTCTTTCAAATCTCTATACATTTTGGTGCTACCGGGGTGCACTGAGTATCCTGAGTTGTGTGCCTCATATAGAATTTCTTCCTTGAGTCCCTGATCGTTTGGGACCCATATTCTCCACATATACCTCATGATTCCTCCTTTATCTTTTTCACACTTTATTTCTTCTCCAGTCATTAACTCCTCTGTCGAGTTCTTTTCTGCTTCCATCATTTGTTCTTGGCATAACCTAATCTTTTCCAACAGTAGAGGCTGGATCCGAATTTCCATCAACTTTTCTTGACCTTCTTCAGGTATCTTAATCTCAATTTCCAGCCTCTCAAAGTCTTTTATCAACTCTTCCTCTGTAGTTATAATTTTGAGCTTCTCTTTCCTACTAAGGGCGTCAGCCACCACATTGGCTTTGCCCGGGTGGTAACGAATCTCACAGTCGTAATCCTTGATTAGCTCTAGCCATCTTCTCTGGCGCATGTTAAGCTCTTTCTGCGTAAAAATGTACTTGAGGCTCTTATGGTCAGTGTAAATCTCACACTTCTCTCCATACAAGTAGTGCCTCCAAATTTTTAAGGCAAAAACAATTGCTGCTAATTCCAGATCATGGGTGGGGTATCGGATCTCGTAATCCTTCAATTGTCTTGGCGCATATGCTATTACCTTACCGTGCTGCATAAGCACGCATCCCAATCCTTTATGCGAAGCATCACTGTAAATTACGAAATCTCCTTTTCCATCAGGCAACGCCAATACTGGGGCCGTTACCAACCTCTTCTTCAGCTCTTGAAAACTCTTCTCGCATTTTTCAGTCCATTCAAATTTCTCAGTTTTCCGGGTAAGTCGAGTTAACGGGGATGCAATCTTTGCAAAATCTTGAACAAATCGTCTGTAATATCCTGCTAACCCTATGAAACTCCTTACCTCTGTTGGAGTGGTTGGTCGCTCCCAATTTGAAACTGCCTCTATCTTGGAGGGGTCAACTAGCACTCCTTCTTTGTTGATTACGTGCCCTAAAAATTGTACTTCATTTTTCCAGAACTCACACTTTGAGAATTTGGCATATAATTGCTCTTTCCGGAGCGTTTCTAAGGTTATCCTCAAATGTTCAGCGTGTTCTTCCTCTGTCTTTGAGTAGATCAAAATATCATCAATAAAGACTATAACAAACTGGTCCAAATATTCCTTTAACACTCTATTCATTAAATCCATGAAAGCTGCTGGGGCGTTGGTCAATCCGAATGACATCACCAAGAACTCATAATGTCCATACCTAGTACGGAATGCAGTCTTTGGAATATCTTCAGGTTTAATCTTCAGCTGGTGATATCCGGTTCTCAAGTCAATCTTGGAGAAATACACAGCTCCTCTTAGCTGGTCAAACAAATCATCAATTCTGGGCAATGGGTACTTATTCTTTATGGTTAGCTTGTTCAACTCTCGATAGTCGATGCATAACCTCATACTCCCGTCCTTTTTCTTGACGAACAATACTGGTGCGCCCCAAGGCGACACACTGGGTCTTATCATACCCTTATCCAACAATTCCTGTAATTGCTTTGCTAGCTCTTTCATTTCCACTGGTGCTAATCGGTATGGGGCCTTTGAAACTGGCGCCGTCCCCGGGGCTAACTCAATAGCAAACTCAATCACTCTATCTGGTGGTAATCCAGGAAGATCTTCAGGAAACACATCTTCAAATTCGTTAACCACCGGAATGTCTTGTATCTTGGGCGCCTCTTTCTGGGTGTCGATAACGTAAGCTAAATAAGCTTCGTTTCCTTTTCGTAGCAGTCTCTTGGTTTGCGCCATGGTTAGAATGGTTTGGGTCTGTCGTAACCCCTTAAACACTATTTCCTTATTCCCTGGGGTTTTCAACTTAACCTTTTTCCCTTTACAATCTATTTGCGCATTATTATGAGACAACCAGTCCATTCCCAAAATAACATCGAATTCCCCTAGCTTAAAAGGGATCAAATCAACACAGAAGGATCGTCCTCCTATTTCTATTTTGCAATCGGAGTGAATCTGATTAACTGGAACGACTTCCTGATTAGCTATCTCTACTTGCAAAGACTCCCTTAGTGGTTGAGTTTTAAGTTTGAATTTATGTGCAAAATCTCTAGATATAAAAGACTTAGTTGCCCCAGAATCAAATAAAACATTTGCACTGACTGAATTGAGGGAAAATGTACCTGCTATCACATCCGTGTTCCTCACGGCATCTTGCACTGTCATGTTAAAAGTTCTAGCAGTTGGTGGCCTGTTGGAGGCAGCTCTGCTTGCCCCTGAGGCTGCTGGTTTGTTCATTGGGCAATCCCTCCTCATGTGACCTGGACGACCACACTGAAAACAAGTAGTGCCTTTGCTGGCAGTAGGAGCAATCGCGGTACACTGATGGGCATAGTGGCCTGCTCGCCCACACTTATAACAGACCGTCTGTTTCTGAGTACACACCCCGGAATGTCTCTTCCCACAAGTGGTACATACTGGTAGTGGAGGTCTGGAAAGATGGGAACGGGAAACTCCAGCTTGTTGGCCGCCCTGGCTCACAGTTGCACTCCCAGATGGTTTAAACCCAATATTCCTCCCAGGTAGGGAAACTGCTCCTCGGTTGAACCTATTTGGGGGCCTTCCCCCTGCGGAACCTCCGCCCATGCTGGCATGCTTTCTCTTTAATCCCCCCTTCTCTCTCTCTCTTTGTATCTGATCGCTCCCTGCTTCCACAATGGTTGCCTTTTGCACCAAGGTGGCATAATCAGTAATCTCTAAAACGGCCACTCTGTTCTGAATCCACTGCTTCAGCCCTTGTTGAAACCTGTTAGCTTTCTTTTCTTCAGTGTCCACAAACTCTGGTACAAATCGTGATAACTCAGTAAACTTGGCTTCATAATCAGCTACTGTCATATTGTTCTGCTTCAGTTCCAAAAACTTAAGTTCCATCTGGGTTTTCATAAACTTTGGGAAATACTTCTCTAGAAACAATTGTTTAAACCTATCCCAGGTTACAATAGCATCGGTCTCCATATTCTTCTTAGCTTCCCACCAATAGTTGGCCTCTCCTTTTAGCAAGTAGGTAGCAAATACAGTCTTTTGGGCTTCCCCAATACTCAGAATCTCGAAAGATTTCTCCATTTCCTTGACCCAGGCCCTTGCCTCTACGGGGTCAGCCGATCCGTGAAACTCTGGGGGTTTGAGGGACTTGAAGGCCCTAAAGGAATTGGCCACAGTGGTGTTGTTTCTTTGGGGTGGTTGGGGGTATTGGTTCAAATTCTGCCTGAGCAGATCCATAAATTGTCCCATGGGGTTTCCGCCCTGGTTCTCCCCCTGATGTTCGACTTCAGTTTCCCCTTCTTCTATTTCCTCTTCAAACTCTGCAGTATAGAAAGTTTCATCTCCCATCCCATAATGGGAATCCTCCTGCTCATTATAGTCCTGATCCTGTTCTTCATTATACTCAAAATTTTCCTCATGTTGATTGTGACTTTCTTGGTCAGTAGATTCGTGAGGGTTAGCCCTAGTACCCATTCTTCTCGGAGGCATTTTACTGAAAATTTGGATAATATACATTAGGTTTATTTACCTATTTCAGAGGGTTTTCCTCACAATATCGATGCATAAATGGATTTAGGATCCCACAGTTCTATATATCATGGTAGTTTTAGCCGAAAGCAGTACGGACAGATATAATATAATAAACTAGTGATCGCGTCATAAGAAAACTGAAATGACTGAAAAGGGAAATGAATATATACCAAGTACCAAACGGTACAACATCCGACATACAACAACAGTTTTAAAAGAAATACAACCATCCGAATAACAACTAGTCAAAAGTGAAATAAGCTGTCTATCTGTCTAGTCTGCAACAGGGATCTACAAGCTGAAACTATCCCTACCAAAAATCGGCACTACTATGACCGTACAAGACTAGACAACTAGACCAATACATCACTATCCCTGCAGTCAGCCACGACGGCGGGTCAAATCTAGAACCCTCCTCATAGCAAGGCGGAAAATCTCCTCTGCATCAGCTCTGGATACCATGCCATGCCCATCACTGGGTAACTGTCGCACCCTCACACGGGCCCTCAGCTCTATGCCGGTCACCTGCCTATACATATCTCTAGCTCTGACACGCCTACCACCCAGGTGCCTCAACCGGGCCTCTCTCTCTGCGGCTAGCTCTCTGCGGGACTCTGCCAGCCTGGCCTCAGCCACGGCTACCTCAGAAGTAAGTCTGCCTACAACATAGTGGTGAAAACATGCTGGGACGTCCCCTGTCGGACCATGGGGTGGAGGGGCTGGATTTGCTGGAAGGGCAGCCTCTGCCTGCTGTGGCTCTGGGGTCAATGCCTCAAACTCATCTGACACTGGGCTCATAGGTAGTGGTGGCGGGGTAGGGGCTCTCTCATCAGAGAGGAGTGGCACAAGAAGTCCAGAACTCCCTACAACACCAACTACTGGCTCGTCTATATCTCCCTCATCACCCTCATCTACCGGTACCACCTGATCCGCGGTCATGTCAGTATCCTCCTCCAAAGTCCTAATCTGAGTCACAACCCAAAAGTCCTCCCCAATCTCTCTACCCTCAGGTATAAGATGGTCCTCCTCAGGGTCCTCATCATCAACATCCTCAGCAACTAACTCAGCATCCCCTACGGCCTGGACCTCCTCCTCTGACTCAACAACATCAGTATCAGCATCTGAATCTACCATCGCCGAGCCCTCGGCGGCCTGGATCGCATCATCGTGCTGTCTCTCATACTCCTCTGGATCCGACATGTCGCTCGCCTACACAATGACGAATTATATTACTATCATGATACTTAAAAGTTCCCCTAAGGGTTTTAAGTGAACTTGGCAAGAGTTCTTATTATCTTAGTGAATTTATTATTGTATAGCGTCGCATCATCTCTTGGGATTTATAACTCTCTCTCTGATACCATTTCTGTAACACCCCCAGATCCGGGGTCCGGGATCGGGTCGTTACGGTCTTATTTTCCATAATTAATACTTTACTTGAGTCCACAATAAATAAATCACCTGCTGTGACCCCACAATAATAACCACTCACACACACACAGTTATAGTCCCAGAGATGAAATTGAAATAAGTCTTGCATTACTGGTTACGAATAAAAGTTATTACAAGCCAAAATGATAACATCATAAGTTTAAAAGTTTTGCCGTTGATTAATCATTATTGATACATATAAGTAAACTGGAAATCACGGCTGCTGAGCTATGCTACCTCAGCAATGGCAGCGATGATATCAACGGGGAGCCCTGTGGGGCGGGTAACCTGCTTGCGCCGAGTGCGCCTGACGCGGGCCATGTGACCTAGCTGTTGTTGTGACATAATAAATAAGCAAGGGTGAGCAACAGCCCACCAACAATATATAACTGTGCAGTAATATATAAGACAGTTCAAAGATATGTTTGAAATCATATGCCATGCATTTAGAGAAAATATTGCCAGTTTAATATAAAGGATGAAGTTACAAGGTAACTCAATAAATGTATATTTTGTGGAAGCATATGCTATGCCAAAATAAGCAAGATAGCATCATTTTCATAAAAATAGGAACTTGCAGAATGATATTGCAATTCCAGTTTGAAATACTTTTCAACTCTGCCAACTATGATGATGTTGCAGAAAATTTCCAACATTGAGTGATGAACTAATACGGGAGCATTGCCGCGCCAGATGCCCTGACGTTTACGGGGATCAGCCGTATGTCATGCATCTCATCAGTCGTTCTCTACATGTAGAAGGTAGCTCCGACGGATTTACTTGTTTACCGCCCTCTGGAACTCCTAAGCCAACGGTTGGGCTATTGCTGGACCGGCGCCACTCGGCCACTTACGCGTCTCCTAGTTCATTCCATACCCATAACTTTGAAACATAAAGTTCGTCCCCCTTTCCCCAAGCATAATACTTGTTGATAAGACTCCACCAGGTAGTCATATCTAAATGGAAAGGAAAATTTACCAATATTTCCCAAGCTACTGCTTGTTAATGGATAATGACTTGTTCCAACATTCTTACCCCTCGAATAATGAGTGGGTACACGTAATACCATGAATAACAGCAACCAAGTTGCGAGTAAACGAATAATTTTTATGACCGGGCAGTCACAAGATAAATAACATTCCTCAAGTAAGGTTCCCTTATAATAGAATCGAAGGGAGAATGAAATCACTGAGAACCTTCCTTGATAATATAATAATATTAATAAGACTCTGTAATAATTTATATAACGTTCGGAGGTCGATGATACTATGTGAATGACACCAAGTATCTTTGAAACGAGTTAGAAGAATTAAATAAATATTCCAAGAATATTTCTTGAGTCACGGGTATTGGAAAGGTGTTGCTCGGAATAATTTTTGAATAACTATTCAGAATATTATTCATTGGACGAATAATGAATATTCCTATTAATAATAATAGTATTTTATTGATGAAATAATCGTCAAATGGATATTTGAAATAATATTCATTGAATAAATAATGAATATTCAACTTAAGAATGATACTTATTGATGAAGTAATTATCGATTGAATACTTGAGACCATATTCATTGAATAAATAATGAATATTCGACTTAATAATAATTATCGAAGAATGAATATTGAATGAATATTTATAATCATGTTCAATAATAGAATTGACTTTAACTGAATGTCGAAGATAATATTTATCGAATAGCTGAAGTTCGAATCAATGCTCAACTAATATTTATAAAATAAATAGAGATCGAATGAATATTCGAAATAATATTCATTTAAATAAATAAGACTCGAATGAATATTAAAATAATATTCATTAATTAAATAAACTCGAATGAATATTCAAAATAATATTTATCGAGTAAATAAGAATGAATAACTTAATTGAGAGTTCGAAATAATATTCGAATATTTAATCGACTTTAGATGAATATTAATCATATAATATTCCTCGAATAAATAAACATCTGATGAATAATCCGAATTATATTTATCAATTAATCTCAAGGGAATATTCCAATAATATTCGCCAGATAATAAATGGAAAATATTTACTTAGTTATTTTCCTCTGAAAATAACATCAATATATCAAGGAATAACGACTCCCGGTCTATAATCAAAGAATGAGATTCACTGCCCTTCGATTAAGGGTCTAGATAATTTCCGGCTTATAACTGATATATAACTATCTAGCTTATAAGCCAACAATAATTCAGGGAACAAGCATTTCAAAATAATTCGAGAATTGGCATGCATGCTATGGCATATGTATACTGAAAACACATACATATATATATATTCACAACAACAGCCTTTAAAAAGAAAGGTTCGAAAACTTGCCTGGAAATCGAGTACGAGGAGGGGTAGTAGTAGCGTGTCCCGGGTCGGCCTGATGATCTATAATTAGCCAAGGCATTCGGGATTAATCACTTAACACCTTTCAAAAGGTTACGTATAAACTTTACTTAAATCGAAACACGTTTTCAAGTCGTTTCGTTATACCCCTCTAATTCACTCTTACTATTGCTTTTATTACCCGATACTTGTTCGTTACTAAAGCATGACATTACACTTACATATGGTAAGTATTTAAATCGTATAAGTTTTAAAGTCGAAAGATTAGACCTCGATATTTATCGATCATTTTCTAAGTGGTTTACCGAAGTTATAACCAAGTATACCTCTTAGGGGTACTTTCGTACTTAACCTAGATTCGAACATTTTTATAAAATCGGAAAACGATCCATTTGACATGCGGTCTTCTCCCACACCTTCCTTTTTATCTCTATTATTTAATTATTAAGATTCGCCACTGATTTCGCAATATTAAAGGGATCCAATTTCGGTTACGAACTTTTGATTACGGTTCCGAACCCCTTTTACGAATTTAATCATAACTCCTAAACCGTAAGTCCGTTTCATGCGATCTTTATATCAAAACGAAGCTCATAACATAATCTAGCTAATCATGGCAAAAGTCGAAGCTAATCAGTGAGTTAAACCTTCTGTCAAATTCGTGTTCTTAATGTTAACGAAATTTCGGCATTACGACGGCTATAAATCGAATATATCTAAATTCCAAACCTTCCAATAATCAAGGTATCCATCCCAAACAACATATACATGATATATCACCATGAACTGAGGCCAAGCAATGCCTTTCCGTTCATCTAAACTATTTTTAACATTTATCAAATCTAAATCACAATCAAGCTTATAATCATGCTAATACCACATCTTATACTAAAACCCATCAAGATCATGCAAAATCTCAAGGTAAAGTCTAGGGTTTCAAGTTGCTATACCTTCCTTGCAGTATGATCTAGCCTCACTATGCTTGGTATGATCCTTAGAGGTGCTTAAGCTTGCTAAATCAACCATGAAAAACAAGAAAAAACAAGATTAGTTCATAGAATCACTATTCACCCTCCTCTTGGATGAATTCTTTGAAAATGGAAACAAAGGTGTTTGGCTTTGAAATTTTTAGGAGATCACTTTTATGAATTATGGAACTCACCATAAAAATTACAAGGTCAAGTGATGGTTGGAAGCTTGATTTGTGTTTTGTAATTTAACAAAAGCCGAATGGTGTTTAAGGGGGGGGGAGAGTATTTGCCTTGGTTGCTCTTTCAATTTTGCATAAAGTGAAGGGTTTAAGATAATATCTCATCTTAAGGCTACTTTATTAAAGTGTGCATTGTTGGATGAGGATTTACCATGACAAGTGTTGAAGATTGGATGGTTAAGGCTTAACCAAGTGGTTTGTTTTCTAAGTACTTAGTTGATTCACTAAGTATTGGTTACTTAAGTAACTATATGGTTTCTAGATATTTGTCACTTGCACACATGCATGCATCTTGCCTCCTCTGCTTGATTCCTTGTCCGTTTATTTCTTAATTCGTTGATCGTTCGAGGGAATAACTCATTCGTTTCTAGTTAGGGTTTTACCGAAAACCTTCTTAATATTCATAATACTATTCCTCATCTTTCTTAATACTTCTCGAATTTAAATTCCTTAATTCCCTTTTATAAATCCTTAAGTCTTGCAGTGTCCAGGGAAATCTCGGAGAAAATGAAAGTGCTCTTTTTCTGAATCCGACAGCTTTTACATACACTTATTTTCCTCCTGGATCACCAATACGAACTCAGAAATCCGTTCCGAATACCGGGTATAACATTATTATAATAATATTCCAAATTCCACCAAAATCACTATTCATCACTTATTTTTATTTAATTCTAATAATTAGGAAAATGAACCTGGTTCACTCTCGAGTGCTTCTTAACCTTTTTACGGAACCGCTGGACTTATAATAGATATTGATTTGGATGACATAAGAATAATCTTACTTGAAGTAACATACTTATATTCTTAGGAGATAGATCATTCTTATCTATGCCGTCAACCAAAAGTATTCTGCATGACATATAAATAATTGAATTCAAATCCGTTCCATTCATTTAATAGATCTTCATTACATCGCAGTCATAACCACTATTCATTCCCATATTATTACATACTAAAAAGTTTTAAATTCTACCAAAAATCTGGGTTCTTACAGTAATCCAGCTGGATCCATCTTTGCTCCAGCCTCCAGAAGCCCGTTCAGAGCATTATTAGAACCCCTTCAAATGTCAACAACAAGCACAACTCCATCAACGGCCAAACCTTCCACCTTGGCAATGTCCAGGGCCATAGTAATTTTCTCCTTCAAAATACATCCTTTATCCTACCAAAGCCCCATTCCTGCATACACACATTTGCTGTACATTTCTTCTCCACTTCACAAACCCAACACAACAATATCAACCTTATACAACATGTCCAGCCCTAATATCATCAAAGTCAAATTCATTGTATGCTTGGTGACTAAAATTAGCCACACACATCTTTACATCAGTCATAAAACAAGATTGAATACCTTATTTCGAATGACCATTCATAACACTAACCATATTATTAACATTTATAAATGTTAACATACTACACTTTTTACTTTCACTATTTCTCCTTTTCTTTCTTTCTTCTTTACGTTTCCTCCTTCACACCACCATCCTTCCAGCCTTCAGCTCTGTTCTCAAATCTCACGTTCTCTAATCTCAGACCCCAACCATCACGGCGACGCCGACACGACACCATGGTCGATTCCGTACACACCTCCTGCTGCCGCCTCTAACTCTCTGACGACCTCAATCTCTATGTCATCTCGCTGCATAAACACACACTACTGCTACCATCTACTACAATTAAACCCAACAATATTTAAACTCACATACGTACCCTGCATTCCCCGATCCGTTTTTCTCTACCTACAATCAATCTCACTCGACTATGTATCTCTCTCTCCATCGCTGGTCTCTCTCGTCTTCGTATCTCTACCTCTGCCTCTGATGCTACCACCGAACTGATACCACAAATAACCTGCAAAACTCCTATGTACAATATTATCTTGGCAAACAGCTCTACAGAATCCAAAAATTCTTCTCAGGCATTTTGTCGAACACCGTGTGTGCAGTTGGAGTTTTGCAAATTCGGTCTGCATATACATGATGGTGTTTTGAAAGAGATTTAATAAAAGGTGAATTTTGGAGAGATTAGTCAAGAGCGATGATGGGTTTAGATTTGAGGTTTCTTATCTGCCCGAGCTTTCTCAAATGCAAGCTTTTGTCGAACCCTCGGCGCTATTTTTTTTTTCTTGGCCGGCTTCTTAAGGAAAACAATTTGCCTCAAGAATCGAAAGTGCTCTGATACCAAATGTAGAATATAAAAGCTGTTATAACTATATACACACACAATAGAGATAAACACTTACAAAGAAAAGAAATTGATAGAGATATGTACAAGAGCAAAAGGCTTATATGGACTACATTTTATTAAGTCTTGTTATGTTACAATAATAAAGTACAAGATGCTATTTAAAAGAAAACCCGCCCATAGTGTGGCTAAAAACTAGGCAAAACAAATCACTCACCTTCCTAAATAAACTCCACTACAATCTTTATTTTCCCGGACTCCTCAAATCACTCTAACAACTAATCGACCAAATCAAACAATGATTTTCTTGACGTAAATAAAGAAACTAATTACCGAGTTAAGATTAATCCCAACAGCAGCTAGAAGAAAACATGTAGAGAAGTCAAGCTTTGATTCCATGAAAAATGGTAGGCTTTGCATGTGTTTACAAATAAAAGTCAAAGACGGTGGCTATGCACATGTACATGTATGGTACTAATTGAAATGGGCTAGTTTTTGGTAGGCTGCATGATTTCTAGGACAAACAGCTTGCAAAGATATGTAAGCACGTATGTAAGCATTTTAGAGCCTATAAATAGACATGCCCAGGAGCAGATACAACACCAAGAGAACTTGTAAGCTCAAGAGAAACAGAGCCGAAGCTCTTTGTTGTGGGAAAAAGAAAAGGCCGAAGCCTTGTTGTTGTGTAAAAAAGCTATAGCTTATTATTATTATTATTAATATATGTGTTTGTGTTATACAAAACTTTTATATATTTGGTGCAAGGCCCATCTACGTTTCCAACATATCAGCCATTCTCATGCAAATTGCTGTGTTGCCTGTTGGAAAATTCATGGCAGCGACACTTCCGACTAGAAATTACAGTTTGATGGGTTGGAGCTTTAGTCTGAACCCGGTCCGTTTAATATGAAGGAGCATGTGGTTATCACTGTGTTCGCTAATTGTGGGTTTTCTATGGGAGGTGATGATGATTATTCAATTGGGGCCATTACTGTTATGAAGGCTTACTACAAGCAATTTTCTGTGTACTCTCCTTCTATGGCCTTTAATTGTTTACCCTATAGGCTATGGCCTTTAATTGTAAGCACATATTCTTTATGTTTTCCATATAGTCCAGCTTGAAAATTCAGGGAACTGTAATTACAAAGTGCTTAACTGCATATATTCCCCTTTCCAGTTAATGAGGTAAAAGATCCAGTACACTACTGATAATCAACCAATTGAATAATAGTAACGTCACGGACTGATTATAGTGCAGTGTCCCTCCAGAGTGGAAGCTGAAATCACTTGGATGGAAGATTTCCATACAGTAGCATTTCCAGAAAAAGTCATATAAAGCATAAGTTTAATACTTTTTGCTGTACAAAATCTAATACATGAGTCTTTGGTGAAGTCATGTTTATGCCTCTTTTGATTTTTTGCACGAAAATATATTTTTATAATATCAACAGCATGTACATGCTTTCTTGGAACATGTAAGCAAAATTAAGTTTAGTTTAAGACAGTCAGTTGTTTTAGTCTAGCTGAAGTTAGGAATATGTTTAGAAAGAAAGGAGCAAAATCAAATTTTAATCAATATGAATGAATAAGCATGACTTATGTTTTTTATATACATAATTGTCCCTATTTGTTACTGGAACTTTTGATGCGCAGAAATTTCCCATATTTTCTAACAAGCTGTTTTCTGCTACCGGGCACAAACATGATACTACCAAGATTTTGACATCTCAGTTTGAACTCAAAATTGCTGCTTATGAGAAATATAGCAAGCTTTACCTTAGCCCTCTATTTTCTCTATCAATTGGATCAGGATTCTTGAGATTTACAGCAACCCTCACTCATGTCGCACAGTTTAATGGCAGGTATGCTGCTTCACTACTGATGGAGAGTTAATCGCGATTGTAACATAAACTATGAGATTTGGGGAAAAGATCTATGAATAGATTTAGATAATATTTATTAAAGTATATCTCTCCTTAAGGGATGTGTTGCCCAGTAAATAACAATTGTAGAAGGGGGTTGAATACAATTGTATAAGATTTTCGACTTAAAACAAATAACACAAGTATGAATCAATAACAGCTTTATTAACTCTGATATAAAACTGTTACAAAACTCTCTTAAGAAATTCTTATGTTCTTAAGAGCTGCTAGGTTACAATATAACTCGTGTAAGTGATTACAAAATGTAAAACCTAAACTGTGTTTATATAATGTACACAGTTGCACTATCAATTACAAGATATTCTAAATCAATTACATATATCTTCTGAATGCATATCTTGTATGATAGCTGCCTTCCTACATATTAGGAACCGACATATCAATCTTCCTTGATCTCTGGTCTGATGAGAATCTTCATCAAATACTGACCAGCTTCTAATCCTGATAGTCCAATACTGACAGTGCATTCCTGATGACGTCAGCATCAGTATCTGATCAGTAATGCCCAGACCCTGATCATCTCTTGAATCAATATCTAACAATCTCCCCCAATTTGTTCTTTATAAAACAAAGCACAAATTCATTGATTCAAGATGTCAAAAACTCAAAACAAAATACCTTCTAAAAATCATCAGGAACAGTTTCAGAAATTCTTTGATAGAACAGATTCAGTCTCAAGAATTCAGATAACAATTCTTCTTCCTTGATTTCAAGAATTTGAATCAGTTTCTTCTTCAGATTTTTGAGTTCTTCATCTTCCTCATTAATCTGATAAATAGCTGCCCTGATGTTCTTAATTGAGTTTCTCGGAAGATCTAAGTCACCTAGCAACACATAAGCAATTTCCTTTCCATCCGAATTTAGAGACAGTTGTTCCATGCCTAGATACACTTCTTTAACAGCTGTACCTTTCTTCATTTCAACCTCTCTATCTCTTAAATTTAAGTACATGGGAATATAATTGCCATCATACCTTGTTCCTCCATCCATGAATCTCTGTCTAATCTTCCGGTAAATCATGACACACCAATTTTGATAAACTTCTCTTTCACGAACATTTATTCTTTTACTTCTGAGAAGATACAGAACATATTTCAGTTCTTTTGCAGATTTACACAACAATTCATGAATAAAAATCTTTTTCACACTTCCATCTTTCATGAAGTACACCAGCTTCTCTATTTTCTTTGCATCAGCATGACAATCAGCAATAATAGCAACAGCTTCAAGTTTCCAAAGATGATCTACAGGTAACTCATCCCCAATCTTGTCAACTAGAGCATATTGATCAGTTTGTGCAATGAAAATAACCAGTGCATGACAATATCCAATTCCTCCTCTTGTGCCAGGTTCCCATCCTCTTAAGCCAGATTGCATACTCACCCATTTTGGTGGATTTTCAGCAATAAAAGTAGTAGACTCTGTTTTAACAATCAGAAATTCATTGATCAAAGAAGACTCTTTTATCAATCCAGCTGATATGAATACAACTGGTTTTCTTTAATCAGCCTTATCCACCTCCTTCTTCTTACTCTTCTTCTTCTCATTAGTTGGATAATCCTGCTGATGTTCAGGAACAGATCTATCTCTATCATACCATAACTTCCTGTCAGATCTATGAACATTTCTTAAGTAGTCTCTGGTTGTTATCTCTTCTGCTTTTGTGGCTTTAGCTCTGACTTCACTTTCTCTTTCAAATCTTCTGAAGTTTTCTTGTTCATACTCCAATGTATCTTCAGAAACTTCCACATTGTGAAATTCAACCACAACTTTAAGAATCATAATCTTAAGTTCTTTTAAGATTTCAGAATCAGAAACAACGACTGACTTCTCATTAAATGCAGTAGATTGAACAGCTGCCTTACTCTTCCTTTTCAAAGGCAATATCTCCTCTACAATTTCTTCAGGAGCATTAAATTTGTTATCTGGAGTTGATGCAAGAGATAGTGGAGTTTTCTTCTTTTCACTTTCAGAAACATCTTTCAATTTGATTCCACTAGATCTTGTTTGCCTTGAACTAGTTTGAGCAGATGATCTTCCTCTAATTCTGTATCTTCCTCCTCTGCCTCTTCCTCTTCTTGCAGCAAGAGCTTTATTCTGTTTTGCAAGCTCTTCAAGGATCCTGTTCTGTTCTTCTAAGAATTCATCAGTAGTCATGTTTGGATTTTCTTCAGTAGATAAGACAAGTGCTTTCTCAGCATGATACTGTTGAACTCTTTTGTCTTTATGAAATAATTTAAGAACACGACCATCCCCAGTGTCAAGTTCATGAAACAGATTAGCAGCATCTTCATCCTGTTCCACATACACATCATCCTCAGGAATGGTTGACAGAGTTTGACCAGGTGTCACTGTCTTCTTTCCAGATTCAGAAACATGAGTTGACTGCTTAGTTTGAGTATTCGTTTTCTTTATCAGTAAAGCAGCATCAGAGGTTTCAATTTTCTGATATGACTCAGCACCACCATCATTTCCAGAATTATCATCCTTTTGTACAACTGGATCAGGTGAACATTTTGTTTTGACTATCTTCTCCCCCTTTTTGACATCAGTATCGTCCTGAATGAAGAACGACAATATAAGCTTGAGGGTTTCATCGATAGTATCAACTTTAGATTCCAAGACAGTCATTCTAGAATCCAATCTCCTGTCAAGAGCTTTAATATCATCTGCAAGAAGGCGTGCTTGAGAAGCAGTAGCAGATATAGAAACAGATGTTTGAATCCCTGCTTGAAATTTATCTGTTGCAGCCTTCATTGATTCAATCTCACTCCTCAATCCCTTTGCTAGAAGAGCATTGGTTTTGAGAAGAGCCTTAAGTTCAGGTGTCGGCATCCGCGTAGCAATATGACCAGAATGAAACAGAGCAGTTTGAAAATTCATCTCAGCAGTAGGTTTATTCCATTCTGTATCCCATTCATGTCCCCTTGCAGCTCGAGTATCAGTAGGAAGAAGTGAAGTATACTCCCCTCTGAATTCTTCTTCAGTTATTGACTGCATGTATCTACTTGAAGACCCATAAGTAGATTGGAGACTTGCTTTTATAGCCGCCTGCATTTGCCTTATTTCAAGATCAGCATGATCAACATCATCATCATCATCTGAGCCACCACCAGCCTCAGGAAGTTTATGTTCAACATCATCATCAGGAAGCATAATACCTTTCAGTTTCAAAACACCAGTAGATACAGCTGGTGAATCCTGATGACCTGCAGACAAATTAGTAACATGTCCTAAATCTCTCTTTTCTTTTAAAGTGATCTCATCACTTCTCACAATGTTACCTAAGTTGCTTTCAATAGCAACTCCTACCTCACTAGAAGTTAATAACTTCTCACTCTTTTCTACCTCTCCTTTTGCCAGTTCAGGAGACTGCCTCTCATCACTCTTCTTTTTCTCTAAATGTTCACTCTCAATCTCACAAGAAAGGTTCTGGCTCATTAATTGTGAAGAAA
The DNA here is from genome assembly GCA_037693485.1 of Kitagawia praeruptora. NCBI lineage: Eukaryota > Viridiplantae > Streptophyta > Magnoliopsida > Apiales > Apiaceae > Kitagawia > Kitagawia praeruptora. The sequence continues at coordinate 926,266 of CM075353.1, forward strand.
TAAGAGGTGGCTGAGAAGAGTGGTCTGAAGTCATACAAATAGAGGTATCCCTGTTATCAGGTCTATCTGTAATCATACTATCAGTAGTAAATGAAGTAGATAAAGAGATGTTACCTGATGAAGTAGTTAAAGAATCCATTGGCCTTGCTGAAATAGGCTCAATAAGCAATGGAATAAGTGGATCAGTAGTGCTTTCATCAGGATTTACCACTGCAACTATAGCATGACTTGCATCAGTATTTGCTACTGATGGTTCTTGTGTAGTCTGAGGTTTTGAAGCTTCTTCAACACTTTGAGTCAAAGGTTCTTGTGTACTTCCCTCAAATGCAGTGTCAGCAATCACTCTATCACATTCAGCAATGTGCAAATCATGAGCAGCTTTTTCTTCCAGACTTCTAGCAAGTTCAATTTCAATTTCAGAAGCCCCTTGAGCATTGTCAGGAAACTCCCCTGCTGATCTTAGTTTGCCAGCATCTTCACTTTGAGAAGATGGTTCTTGTGGGGCAGAAATATTCTTGTCTTCACCTTCCCTTTGAGAAGATGGTTCTTGTGGGACTATTCCTTCAGAAATGTCTGCACCTACACTTTGAGTAGGTGGTTCTTGTGTGACTGGATCTGCAATAGCTTCTGAACTCCTTTGAAGTTCAGGTTCTTGTGGGCTGGATCCTTTCAGAGATGACACTGTAGTCCTCTGTTTCTTATGTCTGTGAAAAACATTTGCTTCAGCAGTTTTTACTTCAAGAGGTGAAGGTTTAACTCCCAGCTGAGCAGCAATAGCATTTACTTCATCAACGGATATCTCAATAATTCTTCTCTTTGGAGATGCAGATGCTGGAGAATCAGAAATCTCAACAGTCTTCACAGGTGAATTATTTGGAGTAGAGATGTCTGGATTAACAGTAGCGTCAGGAACTGATGATTTATCCTGATTAACAACATCAGGATTGCCTTCCATATCATCAGTAAGATTCAGAAATTCTGTATGATCAACAAATTTGCCTTTTCTGAGTAATCTTCTTCTTTTCTTTGGCTTTTCAGAGACAGCCACTTCTCTTGTATCAGCAACATCAATCTCCTTCTTTTTCAACAAGACTGATATAGGCATTGAATCATCATCAGAATCAGAAATAGTTCCACGATCAACTTTTCTTTTCACTCCTGTTCCTTTATCCAAACCAGATGTTTCAACAACTTTTTGTCCACCCCCTTGTGACTTCATTTGAGAATGAGTTGGAGTGGAGAAATCCTTTGACCCTGATTGCCTCTCAGACACATCAGATCTAGCTGATTTCTTTGATTTTACAATTGATGCCTTTTGTGAGACACCAGAGGTGGTTAACTGTTTAGGTAAGTGTTTAGGTTGTGTGCTTGTGTCAGGAATAGGATGTGTAAGGTCCTGTTCCATAGCACCAGTTGCTGGGCCATATTGAATAGGCATTCTCTTTCTTAAAAGAGACCATACTTCATCAGGAATGTATGGAGATCCCACAAACTTATTTGTCTTATCAGAATTGATTAGACTCTTTATATTGTTATCTGAGATTTTACATATCGGCAAAATTGTATCATTCTCAAAAACAGCATGAGGACATAAGTGAGAAAATATTAATTGAAAAAATCTAAGAAAGCAAACATAACCACATTTATCTGCTTTTCTTTCACTTAATGCCTTTAGTATAAAGGAACCATAATCAAATGAGAGATCATGAATTAGAGAGTACCCAATTTTGGTTGAACCAGTGGGTAAGGCATCAAAGTTTGACACTTTATTCAAGAAATATCTGCTGATTGTGTCAAAGAAGAAATTCCATTCCTTCTTGAGCTTTGTCCTGTAGAGCTCTCCAAACTTCTTTGGTGTTCCATTATAACCCAAGCTTACAACATACTCAAGAAGTTTTGCATCAGTAACTTTGAACACAGGGTTACCAATGATTGATGGTAAGTGTAGGGCTGCATTGACAATCTCAGGTGTCACATAGTATGTAACATTGTCATATTCAAAGCTCATCTGAGGATTTTCTGATGGATGACTTTTCCCAAAAACACTTGTGTTCCAAACCTGCATAACAGACTTAAAAGATATCTTGGCAGGTTGGGTTAGAGCATAATTGATTGGGCTTGAGGCCAAAAAGTCCTGAATAATGTGGAAATCACTTGGCAAGTCCTGATGATCTAGAACTGCAGTGAAGTTATTAGTATTAAACGTAACTCCATTGATTACCACCTTGCTGTTCATGAATAAGTTCTCCATTGCAATTTCAAACACAAAAGATGTGTTAATTTTGAGATTAGGGTTTGATAGTGTAGAGACAAAGAGAGACGATGCTTTACTGATAGTTTGAGAAAACTAAATCAATTAGTAAACTTAATTGATTTTGGACAATACTTGTAACTTCTCAAAAACAGGTGTCAGTAAATCATTCGTTTAGGCTAAAGTAATGGACCAAATTACGTGAGAGAGTGGTGAGGATTACACGCGTCGTGACTTACATATATAACTGTGTGTAAGCATCGAGTGTGCACACGCGCTACATATTATTCGGAAAATAAAATTGTGACCAAAATAAAACATGGTAATTTTGTTTTAAATAAAGAAATTTAAAACATCACAATTGAATAATACCTGGTACTTGCACCAGTAATATGAATCGTTTCATATTCTCGTTCCACCCTCCTCTATTTAATCTTAGAGACTTGTCCACTTACTTCTTTAACGCTTCATTCTCTCCTGTTAAGAAAAATCAGAAAAACCCTTCTCATCAAAAGTTTTAGCAATGTCGAATCTTACCATCATTGAGAAAAACCTCCATCTCTTAGAGAAAAGAGATATATTTAGTTATACTCGTGAAGAGTTTGATGCTTTCGACTGGGAAAGACAACTGGAGACTCTCTGGTTGCAGATGGATGCAGGTCTCGAAGAAATCGAGAAGGAAAAACCTGCAAAAGTGATCGACATTGATGCTGCCCTCCAAACAGCATTCGCATGGCTTTCATCTAAGGCATCCTCATCCAACTCCATCAACCATTGTTAATGAATATGTCAGCAAAAATAACCTTATCCCTGTCAACTTCCACCCAAACAAAGTGGCAAAGATGGGATCTGGGATGGCTATTAACAATGGAGTGGATTGGTCTCTTATTTCCTGTTGAATAGATTAGTAGATAGAGAACACAAAAGATGTAATCTTTGAATGTAAACTCTTTCTTATTATCAATGAAAAATTTTGTTTATTCTATTCTATTCAATGTTTTTCCTGATTGAACATGTTATCTGACATTTAAATATGAGGACTAATTAAAGTAATCAAATTATCAGGAATTCAATAACATTAAACATAACTTGAATCAGGAAATTGAGATAAAATGAAGATAGTTAGACTTTGACAAAATACTGATTATCGAATCGTTGCATCAGGATTCGACGTTGACCACTGTCAGGATTGACTTTCCATCAGTATTTGCAAGTCGTCAGTATCTGATGACCTCTTTTTCTCAGGAACTGCCATAGTTTACCATTCCAAGTTCATTCACCAACTTTGTAAAAGTAGCCTCAGGTAGTGGCTTGGTGAATATATCAGCTAACTGTTGATCAGTAGGAACAAAATGAAGTTCAATTGTTCCTTCCAGTACTTGTTCTCTTATGAAGTGATACCTGATGCTGATGTGCTTTGTAAGAGAATGTTGAACTGGATTTCCTGTCATAGCAATAGCACTTTGGTTATCACAATAAATAGGTATTTTTGAAAATGACAAACCATAGTCCATTAGCTGATTTCTCATCCACATGATCTGAGCACAACAGCTTCCAGCAGCAATGTACTCAGCTTCTGCAGTTGATGTGGAGATAGACTTTTGCTTCTTACTGAACCAAGAAACTAGTCTTCCTCCAAGAAACTGACAACTGCCTGAAGTACTTTTCCTGTCTATTTTCCATCCAGCAAAATCAGCATCTGAATAGCCACATAAATTAAAGTCTGATTCCCTGGCATACCAAAGGCCAAGAGAAGATGTGCCCTTTAGATATCTGAAAATTCTTTTTACTGCAATGAGATGCGGTTCTCTAGGATTTGCTTGAAATCTTGCACATAGACAGGTTGCATACATGATATCAGGTCTGCTAGCAGTTAGATATAAGAGTGAGCCAATCATCCCTCTATAGTTGGTTACATCTACTTCAGTTCCTTGATCAGGATCAAGCTTTGTAGCTGTAGCTATAGGAGTGGAAGCTGTAGAGCTGTCTTGCATGTTAAACCTTTTTAGTAAATTCTTTGTGTATTTTGACTGATTGATAAAAATCCCTTCATCAGTCTGTTTAACTTGAAGACCTAAGAAATAGCTCATTTCACCCATCATGCTCATTTGATATCTCGACTGCATTAGCTTTGAAAACTTCTCACACAGCTTAGTATTAGTTGACCCAAAAATGATATCATCAACATATATTTGAACTAACAGCAAATCCTTACCATGATTCAAGTAAAATAAGGTTTTATCAATTGTACCTCTGTTGAATCCACTTTCCAGTAAGAATTGAGCTAAGGTTTCATACCAGGCTCTTGGAGCTTGCTTTAGTCCATAAAGTGCTTTATCCAGTCTATAGACATGATCTGGATGTTTGGGATCAATAAATCCAGGAGGTTGTTCAACATATACCTCCTCTTCCAGTTCTCCATTGAGAAAAGCACTTTTTACGTCCATCTGGAATACTTTGAATTTCTTGTGGGCTGCATATGCCAGAAAAATTCTGATGGCCTCCAGTCTTGCAACAGGAGCAAAAGTCTCATCATAATCTATTCCTTCCTGTTGAGAATACCCCTTTGCTACTAGTCTTGCTTTATTTCTCACAATTGTGCCATCTGAATCAGTCTTATTTCTGAATACCCACTTTGTACCTACAATAGACCTTCCTTTGGGTCTTGGTACAAGTTTCCAGACTTCATTTCTTTCAAACTCATTCAGTTCTTCTTGCATAGCAGTCACCCAATCAGCATCCTTAAGTGCATCTTCAACTTTCTTGGGCTCCTCCTTTGACAGAAAGTTATTATATAAACATTCATTTTGAGTTGCACTTCGTGTCTTAACACCTGCTTCAGGATTCCCAATGATTAAGTCAGGAGTATGACTTTTTGTCCATTTCCTTGCTGATGGTAAGTCATTTCTTGAACTGGATGCTCCCCCTGGATTGGTGTTTTCTTCAAAAGAACTAGAGTTGCTAGAAGCTCCCCCTGAGATAGTGCTGTCTTCTTCTGATGTACTATCTTGATTGTCACTTGAGTCTGTTTCCGATGAATCTCTACTTGATGTTTGAGTTGAATCATCACTAGTGATGTCTCGCTCTTGCTCCCCCTCAACATTTGCATTATTTGAGTCATCATCAGTAACAGGTGTTTGATCAGGAATTGATCGATCGTCAGGATCTGACAGAATATCAGTATCTGCTGTGACTTCATCAGGATTGTTGGTAGCTTCATTTGCAAATGTCAAACTGTCATGAGAGTCTTCTTGTATTCCTGTTAACTTTCTATCATCAAAAGATACATTAATAGACTCCATGACTGTCTTTGTTCTTAGATTATAGACTTTAAAGGCTCTTGTTGTTGGATAGCCAATAAAGATGGCCTCATCAGCTTTTGTCTCAAATTTTCCTAGCTGTTCTGGATGAGGTCTTAGAACAAAGCACTTGCAGCCAAACACATGTAGATGCTTCAAACTTGGCTTCTTTTCCTTAATCATCTGATAAGGAGTTACACCATGTCTGTTGATTAGTGTAATATTTTGAGTGTAACAAGCTGTGTTGACTGCTTCTGCCCAGAAATATGTAGGTAGTTTTGCTTCTTTCAACATAGTTCTACCAGCTTCAATAAGAGTTCTGTTCTTTCTTTCAACTACTCCATTTTACTGAGGAGTGCCAGGAGCAGAGAATTGTTGAACTATTCCTTTGTATTTGCAGAACTCTTCCATTGCTGAATTCTTGAATTCAGTCCCATTATCACTTCTCAGAATCTTGACTTTGTATTCCGTACCAGTTTCAATAAGTCTAACATGGTCCAGCAGTATTTCAGCAGTTTCATCTTTTCTGTGAAGAAAATAAACCCAGGTAAATCTAGTATATTCATCAACAATGACTAGAGTATACCTTTTCTTACTAATGGACATAATATTCACTGGTCCAAACAAGTCGAGGTGTAGCATGTGATATGGTTCATCAATTGAGGATTCAGATTTGCTCTTGAATGATGTCCTTCTCTGTTTAGCCTTCTGACAAGCATCACAGAGTCCATCAGGAGTATATAGAGCCTTTGGTAATCCTCTTACCAAGTCTTTCTTAACCAACTCATTTATATTGTTGAAGTTGAGATGAGAAAGCTTCTTGTGCCAATTCCAACTTTCATCTACATATGCTTTACTGATGAGGCATGTAGTTGGATTTTCAGTATTCGTGTGAATGTTGGCTTCATAAATGTTACCATGTCTTTGACCTGTTAATGCAATCTTTCCTGTAGATTTGCTGATTACTTCAAAATGAGTATCATTAAAGTTGACACGATAACCTCTGTCTGTGATCTGACTAACACTTAACAGATTGTGCTTTAGTCCTTTCACCAGAGCTACTTTCTCAATGATGACATTTCCAATTACAATGCTGCCATATCCCAAAGTTTGTCCAATGTTGCCATCCCCATAAGACACAGTTGGGCCAGCCTTTTCCTCAAATTCTGATAGCAAGGTTTTGTCTCCAGTCATGTGCACAGAACATCCACTATCCATGACTAACACATTTTTCTTTTTACCCTGCAATCAGAATCACAAAGAACTCAGTTAGAATTTTTAAGAACCCACACTTGTTGGGTTCTCTTTTCATGCAATTCAACATCTTTATCAGTAGAAGATTTTCTTGTAAGGATATTTTTATCAGAATTAACTCCATCAGAATTAGTCTTTATCTTGACAGATGCATGATTAGAATTCAAGTTCTTTGTTTTTCCAAAATTTGCACTTTTATTGAACTTTGGCAAAGGCTCATAATAATTATAGTACAAATTATGGTATTCTTCACATGTATAGATAGAATGCCATTTACTGCCACAATGGAAACAAGGATTCTGTGGTTTATAGAATATTGATTTATTCCTAATGTCAGACTTAGGAACTACAGTTGGCTTCTTTTTACTCCTCCTGCAATCAATAGCAAGATGATTAGAATTACCACAGTTAAAACATACTTTTCTTGGTGCATTCGGAATATACTTATAATTATTCTCCTTGTTTATTCCAACTTTACCATTCCTGTTCCTTTTGACAGCTGGAACTCTCTTCCTATCTGTTACCTCACAGATTCTGTCCCTTAATTGCTTCTTGGACAAAAGACCTACATTTTTGTTTTTGACAGTTCTAGACTCAGAATGATGTGTAGAAGTAGATCCCTCTTCTGAAGTAGATTTGGGAATTTCTGGATACACATAATTAACTGGTTTTAGTTTGGTTTTGGTACTGTCTGTAACATATCTGTAGGTTTTTGGATTTGTTGAGTTATTAACTATAACTCTTCCAGGGTTAGATGAAACAACCTTTCCTTTGTCCTTTTTCTCATTTTCTGGTTTATACCCTAGACACTCTTTCCAGTTTTTATCAGAAATGATTTCATGAGTTTTTGTACCAGAATGTGTCCAGGTTCTGAGTTTTTCATTAGCATCTTTAAGTTGCCTCTCAAGTTCATTACATTTAAACTCAATTTCAAGTTTCATGTGTTTAGCATTATCACATTCTGCTTGAACTTCATGCAAGAAAATTAACTCAGCTTCTAGATGATCATTTCTCTTAACAACCTCTGCCATTTCAGATTTTATTCTTGTATTTTCAAGAGATTGACTCCTAAAACTAATATGCAGAGATTTTAAGAAAGATCTTAGCTCAGAAACATTATTAGTATCAAAATCAAATAAAACTTCAGATACCTTGGTTTCACCAGCAGAAGTCTCATCAGTTTTAGCCATCAAAGCATAATTCACTTTCTCCTCTTCAGAGTCAGATGATGAGTCCATCCAATCCTTGCTTGAAGAAATGAGAGCTTTGGTTTTGGTCTTCTTGCACTCAGTTGCAAAATGACCCATCCCATCACAGTTATAGCATCTGATTTTTGACTTGTCAAACTTGCTGCTTTTGCCTTCTTTCTTCTTGTACCTGTCTTTGTCAGCATTGAAGGTTTTCTTCTGGAATTTCCCTTGCTTCCTAGCCTTTCTGAACTTCATCTTTTTGAAGCCCTTGACTATCATAGCAACCATTTCCATCATATCAGAATCAGTAGAGTCATCATCAGTAGCAGGATCAGACTCAGTATCAGTATCTGATGATGAGTCATCAGGAATTGACTCTTCCACTCTACTCTTTCGGTTATAAACCTCCTCAGCTTTTCCCTTTGATTTTGATTCAACATTCAAAGCAACAGATTTTGCTTTGACATTTTTCTTGTTCTTCCTCTGTTGAACCTCAAGATCATGAGTTCTTAGCATCCCATAGACTTCATCAAGAGACAACATCTTCAAATCATATTGATGCCTTATGATTGAAGCTTGAGTATCCCACTCTTCAGTTAAAGCTCTGAGAAACTTGGTATTCGAATCCTCTGGATCATATTCTTTGCCAACCAGTGATAGATTGTTCAGTAAAGTCAAGAATCTATCGTACATATCAGTAAGGCTTTCATCAGATTTAGCATCGAATTGCTCATACTCCTGAATTAACAGAGCCCTTCTGTTTCTTTTGATAGATTCAGTACCTTGACATTGAGTTTCCAAAGTATCCCAAATTTCCTTCGCAGTCTTGCATGCTATTACCCTGTTAGACATGACATTATCAAGACTGTTATGCAAAATATTCTTTACCTTTGCATCTTTGAGTACTTGAACCTTTTCTTCTGTCGTCCATTCATTCTTTGCCTTAATGACATAGTGTTCAGCAACAGTCTCTGTTCTTGCAACTAGTTTTGTTGGAAGAAATGGTCCATCATTGATCCTGTCAAGATAGTCAGGATCAGTTGCTTCTAGATACATCAACATTTTCACTTTCCAGGTTGGATACTCGGTCCTCTTGAGAATTGGAATTTTAATGCTTTCATACTTGCTTGTCGACATCTTAAGATCGTTACTGATTAAAATTAATCAGTTTTGCTCTGATACCAATTGTTGCCCAGTAAATAACAATTGTAGAAGGGGGTTGAATACAATTGTATAAGATTTTCGACTTAAAACAAATAACACAAGTATGAATCAATAACAGCTTTATTAACTCTGATATAAAACTGTTACAAAACTCTCTTAAGAAATTCTTATGTTCTTAAGAGCTGCTAGGTTACAATATAACTCGTGTAAGTGATTACAAAATGTAAAACCTAAACTGTGTTTATATAATGTACACAGTTGCACTATCAATTACAAGATATTCTAAATCAATTACATATATCTTCTGAATGCATATCTTGTATGATAGCTGCCTTCCTACAAATTAGGAACCGACATATCAATCTTCCTTGATCTCTGGTCTGATGAGAATCTTCATCAAATACTGACCAGCTTCTAATCCTGATAGTCCAATACTGACAGTGCATTCCTGATGACGTCAGCATCAGTATCTGATCAGTAATGCCCAGACCCTGATCATCTCTTGAATCAATATCTAACAGGATGTTACACTCTCTAATTTATAAAATGCCAACCCCTTTACAAGTGGGGTTTATTGAGTATATATAGGGGATTCCTAGTGGTCCCCTAATTTACTTGGCCACTAAGTTTACATTTGTGGGCTTCTGGGCCCTATTATGGGTACGTGTGTTAATGGGCCTAATACAATCTAAATCTTTCTATTAATCTATATACAAATTATGTCACTTGGGCTTCATGGTCCAACATTTGTCCCCCCTAGTTTAGAGGATATCTTCAGATTCCTTGATTGAGACCTGCATAAATAAAAATATATATATATATATGCCTTTTTATTTTAGATAAAAAGAGGTAGTACGAGAGTAGATTAATCTGATTTAATTTGATTTTTGATTTTTTGATTTTTTTTTGGTCTATAAATAGACGCTCTCTCTCAACTATTTTGATAGTTGGCTTATTTGGGCTTTGGACGATTCAGTTCCCAAGGAACAGATTAAAAGAGTTGGAGAGACACTTCCCGTCCACTCACTAATCTCTTTGTAAGTATTTGCTTTTGTTCTTGTTTTTTTTTTGTTTTTTTGCTTGTATCGTTGTCTTCTTAGAGTTCTTGCTTTAAGCCCCCAAGTATGTCTGCCGATTCTTCATCTTCCCATGTAGACGGTGGGAATCCGGGGAAAAAGCTTGTCGATGTAGGTTTGTTGGATGACCCCATAGATTTATGGCATTTGGAGATTCCAGAGAATATTTCAGGGGGAAGTTTAGGTTTTCTTGATGAGATAATGTCTGAAAATGTTGAAGTTCCGGTATTCTCATCTCCGTTGAGTCCTCGCACCATTGCTGCTTGTGAGAGGGTTTTGGTTGAGGCCGCTGCCGAGGGACTTGAGGAGTTTAAGGAATCGAATTTATGGTATCCAAGTATTTACTCGAACCATCCTTTAGATGTCGATATTAGTGCCTGGGTAAGATTGGATTGTGGTTATAGATGTTTCAGTCCTCAATTAGATGATAAGATATGGGAAATGCCGGAATTCGGGGTGCATGGTATTCCGATGTGTCATTTTGAATATGGATTGCGCTTGCCGATGCATCCGTTTCATTTAAGTCTTTATGAGTTTATTGGTTGTGGTATGGCGCAGTTGTCGCCGAACTCGATAGCGCAGGCTAGTGGCTTTATAGCTCTCTGTTCAGAAAAGAATTTTGTGCCGTCTCTAAGTTTGTTCTTTTCAATTTATAGTATGAAATACCAAGAGGGTTTAATTTATTTTAGTAAACGAGAGGGCTTCACAAAGATCGTTGATGTTAAGTCTTCTAATTCGGGGTGGCATGGCAAATGGATGTACTATTACGGTCCTGATTTGGAGCTCGTGCGCCCTTGCCAGCACGTTAACGAGGATGTGGTTGACCGGGTCGCTAGGCTTAAAAAGTTTGATATGTTGACTGTTACTCGTTTTCTGGGTCTTGAACCTTCTTATACCCACTATCAACTAAAAGATTCAAAGTTTTTAGAAGAACATGATTGTGAGGTTTCATTATTCGGTCGTTAACTTTATCCCGATGGGGTGTTGTTTGTTTATTAAATTGTGTAACTCCTTTTTTGTTTATTTTTAGTGGCAGGGCCATCCTTAGAAAAGATCCTCTGTAAGGGAGTTCCTGGAGATATGAACCAAGCTTTGGCTTTGCTTGCTAAGAGGTCGGTCGTGACTCAATCAGGTCCAGGTGGGAGTTCTTCGAAGGTGACAAAGTCCCCAGGTAATGCTAAAACCGTGAATGATCCTATTTCTGAGTCTATCATCGAGGTGCTGGATGGTAGCGGTGAACTGGTGCCACGTTCCAGTAAGAGAACTCGAGAAGGGGATGATGATGGTTCGCGTCGAACTGTCTTACGAAGGACTTTAGACCCAGCTCGTTTTGGTTCAGGTAAGTCTTTGACTATTACTGGAGTTCGTAAGAAATCTCTCCCCCCTATACTGCAAGGTTCTAGCCCTGTGCCCCCTCTTCAAATCGAGGTGCATCCGAATGAGAAGTGGTCCGCTGGATCTAACTTTCCTGTGCAAGTTTTCAAGGCGTTCAATTTGCCACAAGATTTTAATTCTTACGTTGATAAGACCCGAGATGAGATCGCTGAGCGTTGTTTAGCTCGTGGAGGCCGGGTAACCTGTCTACTCGTTGTTGTTAGTTATTATTTTATGTTTTATTTGATTTCTCTCTATTTTTACGTAATTTGCTTGTTAATGCTATTTTGTAGTTCTTGGCAGATATTGCTCATATTGTAAAGGATTATCGGGCTGATGTTGATAGGCAGTGGAGAGAGGGTGGTGCTCGTGAGCTTTCTGATCTGAAAAATGAAAAAACCATTGCTGATCGTCGAGTTGAAGAACTGACGAAGCGAGAGGCTGAATGCGTTGATGAGTTGAAGAAATTAAGGCTAGAGAACGAGAAGATAAAGGAGATTGCTGAGTCTAGGGTTAAAGAAGTTAACGAGATGAGGGAACGAGTTGTTTCTGGGGGTAAGGAACTGGACGTCATGAGAGGCGAGTTGTCTATCTTGAAGGGTGCAAATGAGGTTTTTGAGAAGAATATTGTTGATTTGAAGTTGGACTTGGAAAAGAGCATTGTAGATGTGGCACAAGGAATTGGGACTGGTTATCAGAGCTGTTATGACCGCTTGAAGCAGGTCGGGATCGACTTGTCTGGTCATAGCTTTGAAGATTACTATGCTGACCTGGCGAAGACTCTTCCCAACAATGCCGACGTCGTGACTCCTGACAACTAAGTGAAGGTGGGGAATGCCCCATTGATTATGTAACCTTTGAATTTTTAGTCGTTTCTGAACTTTGCGGTTTCGTATGTGTTTGGAATTATCTCTGTTTGCCCCATTTGCCCCGTAACTAATATTTGCTATTTTTGAAATTGATGTTTTGGTTGAATCTTTATGCATGCTTTTGCTATATGACTTGGTTTTTATCTATTTATTTATATATTTTTTTGCTGCTGGGTTTCTTTTTCTGCTATATGACTTGGTTTTTTGCTAAATAATAGCAATGTGAGTTGGAAGTATTGTCCTCATGCTTGTTTTGCTTTCAAGAAACTAGGCATAGTAGAGATTTGTTCGTCAAGAATATATTTATGTGTCATTTATTTGACTTGTGACATCTTATTTTTAATGCTATATGTTTCCGAAAGAAGGATATACCCTGTTGACTAGTATGTTGTTGTTGTTCTAACTTGAAGATGGATATGGATTAATATGAATTTTCGGAAATTTGGCTAATTGCCTTAAAGACGTTTTCAATGCCTGTGTGTTGATGATAGATACCAAGGTATAATTTGCAATTCAATCGAGGAATTGTAACAAGCTTGTATTCAATAATAAATTAAAGTGGGGGCGGAGCTAAAATGGAATCCTCATTTCAGATTCTTTTCATTTTAGCAAATTCATAGGTGTAACACCCCCAGATCCAGGGTCAGGGATCTGGTTGTTACGGTCACAATATCCATCCATAAAACCAACATAATTTAAATTACAACCTTGTGACCCAGAACAACATCATAAAACACACCCGTTATAGTCCCAGAGATGAAATCAGAGTAACCATCAATATTATTAATCACAAGATTGAGTTCTTACAACCCAAAGAATTACAATTTTACAATTACATGCTCTTTGTCATCCATTGGTATATGTCATATATATATAAATACATTTGATGTACAAATGCTAACAACTAGCCTACCAGGGGCTGCATCCTTAGCAATGGTAGCTATGACCTCAGCGGTTAATCCTCTGACGGCTGACACCTGCCTATGCTGAGCACGCCTTGTGCGGCCATCTGATCTAGCTGTTGTTGTGATATAAATAAATAAAGCAAGGGTGAGCAATAGCCCACCAATAATATAATTGAACAGTGATAATATGTAACAGTCCAAAATATCTTTGAAACCATATGCCATGCATTAATGATGTAGTACCAATATAAGGTATGAGATGAAGTTATAAGGTAACTCAAAATATATTTGTTTTGAATAAATATCTGCTATGTCAAAGATGAGCCAGATATTATCAACTATTCATAATAGAGGAACTTGCAGGAAGAATATTGCAATTCCAAATCAAACACTTTTCAAACCTGCCAATAATGATAGGGTTGCAGGAAATTTCCAACATTGAGAGATGAACTAATACTGGAGTTTGACGCGCCAGGAGACATAGCATTTACACGATGATCAGTCGCATGTTATGCTCCCCACCTCTTGTTTACTACATGTAGAAGGAAGCACCGACGGATTTACTTGTCTACGGCCCTCTGGAACCCCCCGGCCAATGGTTGGGCCATTTGCTGGACCGGCGCCACTGGGTCACTTACGCATCTCCTAGTTCATTTCACATCCATAACTTTGAAACGTGAAGTTCCTCCCCCTTTCCCCAAGTATATTACTTGTTGATAGGACTCCACAAAGTAGTCGTATCTAGTTGGAAAGGAAAAATCACCAATATTTCCCAAGCTGATGCTTGTTAATGGATATAAACTTGTTCCATCAATTCTTACCCCTCGAGCGTTGAGGAGGTAACCAAACAGACTCTTATCGATGCTTGAAAGAATCAAGATGTGAGTGACAACATAGTTTTAGCAAGTATAGGACCGGGCAGCCCAATAAATAACATCTCTCAAGTGAGGTCCCCTTATATACGTTTAGAAGTTGAGCGAGTATTTAAATCTTCTTTAAGATAGATTTAAATAAAAATAGAGTTTTGGAAACCTCCCCTTGATAAAATAGTCATAAACTACTCCAAAATATTTTACACCATATCTGAAGGTGACATATAATCTTTGAATAATATGAATCATTATAAAAGAACTTAAAAGGATTTAAATAAATATTCCAAGAATATTTATTAACTCAATATTAATTAAGGAATATGAATAAATCATAATATTACTCGTAAGTAATCCTCGAATGAATATTTAGAATTATTTACTAAATAACTCTCTTCTTTATATGAATATTCCAGATAATATTCATTAATTAAATAAACTCAAATAAATATTTAAAATAATGTTCACTAAATAAATCCAATCTTAAATGGATATTTGAAAATAATAATGTTTATTGGTGAAATAAACATCTCTTGGATATTTGATATAATATTCATTAAATTAATAATGAATATTCAACTTAAAAATGATATTTATTGATGAAATAATTGTCGACTGAATATTTGAGACAATATTCATTAAATAAATAATGAATATTCAATCTTAATAATATTTATCGAAGAAATGATTATCGAATGAATATTCGAAATTATGTTCAATAATTGAATCGACTTTAAATGAATGTCGAAGATAATATTTATCGTCTCAAGGGAATATTCAAAATAATATTTATCGATGAACTGGAGTTCGAATCAATGTTCAACTAATATTTATAAAATAAATAGAGATTGAATGAATATTCGAAATAATATTCATTTAAATAAATAAAGCTCGAATGAACTTTAAAATAATATTCATTAAATAAATAAACTCGAATGAATATTCAAAATAATATTTATCGAAGAAATAAGAATGAATAGTCTCTAAGTAAATAACTTAACTGAGGGTTCGAAATAATATTCGAATATTAAATCGACTTTAGATAAATATTAAAGATAATGTTCATCGAATGATTAAATATCTGATGAATAACCCGAATAATATTTATCAAATAATCTCAAAGGAATATCTCAATAATATTCGCCAGATAATAAATGGGAAATATTTACTTAATTATTTTCCTCTGAAAATAATGTCAATATATCAAGAAATAACGACTCCCGGTCTATAATCAAGGAATGAGGTTCAGATGCCCTTCGTTTAAGGGTCTTATAAATTTCCGGCTTATAACTGATATAATCACTAACTAGCTCATAAGCCAACAATACTTCAGGGAACAAGTATATCAATATGACTTTGAAAGTAGGCATGCGTGCTATGGCATATGTATAACAGAAAGCATATATATATATATATACTCACAACAACAGTCTTTTAAAAAGGATTTGAAACTTGCCTGGAAATCGAGTACGAGTAGGGGTAGTGGTAGCGTGTCCCGGGTCAGCCTGATGATCTATGAATAGCCAAGGCATTCGAGATTAATCACTTAACACCTTTCAAAAGGTTAAGTATAAACTTAACTTAAATCGAAACACGTTTTCAAGTCGTTTCGTTATACCCCTCTAATTCACTCTTATTATTGCTTTTATTATCCGACACTTGTTCGCTAATAAAGCATGGCATTGCCCTTACATATGGTAAGTATTCGATTTGTAAAAGTTTTAGAGTCGAAAGATTATACCTCGAGATTTGTCGATCGTTTTCTAAGTGGTTTACCATAGTTATAACCAAGGATACTCTTCAGGGGTACTTTCGTACTTAACCTTGATTCGAACATTTTTATAAAATTGAAAAACGATCTTTTTAATACGAGGTCTTCTCTCACACCATCCTTATGATCTCTAATATTTAATTACCAAGATTCGCCACTGCGATACTTATTTTACACGGTTCAAATTCAATTACGAATTCGCATTCTCGGTTTCGAACCACTTTTACGAATTTAATCATAACTCCTAAACCGTAAGTCCAAATGCTTCGATTCTTCCGCCAATGTGATCTATTACTCAAGATATACAAGGGCAAGTCTTATATTCAACAAGACCAGTGACTTATATCAACTGTGATGCACGAAATTTATGGGTTAACGAAATTTCGGCATTACGACGGCTATAAATCGAACGTTTCCAAATTTATTTCAACACAACCAAGCCACACCGGGCATACCATACATCTTAACATCAAATATACTCCATTAATCAGCCAAAAACCGTGCATAACCAGTGGGTTCTTCATTTTTATGAAAATCTATCGATAACTCATGCAATCGCTAAGCTAAACGCATAAACGACTAACCCATAACCTTAATTACTCATCCATGCTTTCAATTTCAAATTCTAAGAAGTTTCAAAATTAAAATCACTGTAGCACAGCCTATAAATCATGATAAATGAACAAGCTAAGGTTGGAGGTGAAGAGAGTGGTTACCGTAGATGCGTAGAGCTCGGAGAGGGCTTCGATTGGAGTACTAGAACGCAAGAAACGGACAAGGCTAGCCATGATTCCCTTTGGCAAGCATGAATTCGGCCATGGAGAGAAAAAGTGGGAGGAAGATGAGAGAAAAATGAGATATTTACTTGTGGTTGGTTGTAATAAAGCTAAGTGAGTTTCTGTTCCGTGTGCGAGCGTATACCGTAACCTACCGTGCGTCTCGTCCTCCTTCCTTCTCTTTCTTTTTAAGAAATTCAATTTCTATTCCTCAAATAACTTTTCTAATTGTGCACTTAGTCACCACTTACTAATATGAAGCTCTCTCTGAAATTTGAGATTTTTCGGGTTTCGGGATATTTTCCATCATTCACTTGATCGTTTTTACATCGTTAAATCAGTTTTCTCCAATTCGCTCTTTTATGAATTCTGACGAATCCTACTTACGTTTATATATATCCTAGATTGCGAATATGCCTTCGAAATATTTCTCTGGAATAAATAATTAGTCCATCTCAATTTCTGGCCCAATCTGGTCCGTTTAGGAAAAATAATTTTTGAATTTCTGTGATCTGACGAGACGATCTTACGTTTATATATTCCACAGATTATGAATACGTCCTCAAATCTTTTTATTAAGTCCTTAAGTCTTTCAGTGTCTAGGGAAATCTCGGAGAAAATAAAAGTGCTATTTTTCAGAATCCGATATCTTTTACATACACTTATTTTCCCCTTGGATCATTAATACGAACTTAGAAATCCGTTCCGGGTACTTCTATATAGTGTCATCTGATAATATTCATATTTCCCCCAAAGACACTATTCATCACTTATTTTCTTTTTATTCCCTGCACTTAGCAAAATGTCCTCATTCTCTTTCGAGCGTTCCTTATCTCTTTTACGGAACCATTGGTTTTATAACAGATATCGATTTAGATAATATGAGAATATCTTTTCCTCTTTAGGAAACATATCTTGACTTACTAGGAGATAGATTATTCTAATCTAAATCGTCAACCCATTGCATTCTTCATGACATATAAACATTGGAATCTATATCCTTTCATTATTCATTCTTTAAAGCCAGTATTACATTGTAGTTGTAACCACTGTTCACTCTTACATCAATACATAATAAAAGTTTTAATTCTACCCAAAAATCTGGGTTCTTACAGTCTCCCCTCCTTAAAAGGATTCCGTCCCGGAATCAGGTAGAAGACAATTGGGTACTTGTTGGTTATTTCGCTTTCCAATTCTCTGGTCGATCCTTACACATTCCAATCTTTCTAAAGCACATCGTACTGGTGTTACAATACACCCTTTATCCGTTCTACCAATTCTTTGATACTTTCGCATGACACATTATCCGGTATACGCTCTTGTCCGGTCTTATACTATTAACCTTATTGCTACGTGCAGTGACTTCGGTATCACTAAGGCGCTACGAATTCCGGAGATAACCTCACTCGTAATTTTTTGCAATTCCTGATCGCTTTAATCTTCGCAATCTCGATGTATATATATTTAGGTGGAAAAATTTATCGAGAGATCACTGTGATCAATGAACATTTGTTATATTGCATAGCTAGTACAGAAGGGGGCCAACCTTTAGTACTTGACAAGCAATTAAACAATTAATGGCATTCCACTTAGACTCCTATCACACAGACAGAGAGTCACGTAGTATTACCTCCCCTCCTTAAAGGGTTGTTCTTCTCAATTTAGAAGAAGATAAATAAGGGAGAAGAAAAGGAACGAATTTCAAAGAATTATATAAGAAAGTTTTCATGATTGTCAAAATATCATACTTAGAATTTACCTCTGAACTATAGAGGTTTATTAGAGAAGAAAATAATCATATACGTATCAAATACTACTTTTTTGTAATCTCACATATCACATGTCCTTACTACTCTGTCCATCATTCTATGGACCTATACTCTTGTTCGATATTGGCATCACTTACTTTTGGAAAATCCTTCAACCTTTCAGGTTAAAATCTTGGATTTCTCGCTTGACATTATTATTACTGGCATTTCACGCCACGAAACTGGATCTTTCATATTCATAATACTAACACTATCAGGTTGTCATTCCGAGTGCTCGTTAGGAAAACCCATTCATCAATCCATTCATAACATTCCTTGCTTCACATTCCATAATTATTTCCTAATCCTTTCTTTATCAAGCACATCCTTCGTATTATCTAATTCTTATTTACTTCTATTATTTAACCCCACCGTCATCTCAGGGTTGAGACATTCATTACTTTTACTTAATACGTGTTTCACGTTTGGGGTCAAATTTTCCTCTGTTCAACCATCAAATTTTCACTTTCTCATTTCATGAGTCTCTTTATTACTCAATCAATCTATTTCATATTTCCTTGAATTTTCTAAACTTACTAAGGAGTCAATTTGTATGTTATTTATGCTCATAATCCCAACTTTCTGTTTTGGCCAATACCCTTGCCCTGTCAATTCCATACTTTTCTCGCTTCATTACTGGAGCTTCTCATGAGTCCGCCTATCTGACTCTTTTATTGATTTTCAATTCTATTTCGATCTCTATCAGTCACTTGTCTTCATTTCTACTATTATCATTCTATGAAACATCATAGCCGGATCATTTATTACAAATATCCCTTCGTTTCCAAAATTAAACCATCCGAAATTGACCTGGACGATTTCTCTAACTTAGATTCAATTCGACATTTCCGCAGTCGTTAACACTTTATTTCTCAGAAGGGTCATCATTGCTTATCATTTACGTAGTGTTTTTAATAGCTAAACATACCGGTTTCATAATTATCAATCCAAGATCCTCTAGGAAAGCAAAATAATCACTATTCCCTATCCATAAGGAACGCTTCCTGAACTTGATGTTGATATTTCATGAAGCAGATAAAATTGCAGAAGAGCTTCAAGCATCGTAGCTATGCCAAGTTGACGAAATTATCAATCATATACCTTCAGTAGAAGATTGGAAGCTAACGGTAACGCAGGTAATATGCTTAAGATGACATCAGGAATCGAATCTTTACTTAAACTACTCTTATGGTTGATTCTTGCTCAATCAATAGAGGGAATGTAAATTCCTCCACCCCATTCTGACCTTCAAAGTCCTTCTCAATATCATTTCGTCTCTTTGGTATGAGCATTCATAATTACTCCTCAATACTTAAAGTGTCGGCCACCTCGTTGGCCTTTCCTGATAATAATTTCTTGCAATCAATGTTTTCTTGATTTATTCAACTCAACTTTTTCTACCTTATTCCCATCACTGTTGGGTGAAAGTATTCTTCCTTAAATTCTGCTGAAGGAGAATAATATCCATCAGTCTTTTTCCATAAGTTATTGCCTTAATCCTTAAATGTGACTTTTATCCCGACTAATATCCTCATCAGGTCTAGGATATCTTTTGTCTCAGGTCTTTCTTGCTTTAAAATAATCTCAACCTTATTGGTTCAATCCATACCTTCTCATGGTTTCTTACATGCCTCATCCGACCTCATTATTATTATATCATACATTCTCTACCAAACTTCCCTTTTGAAACTCAGAGCATTACCTCTTCCCTTATAAGGTTTCTTAGGTCATCCTCATCATTCCTCCTGTATCTTCCGGGTACAGGGTATATCAAACATCATCAATCAATTCTATAACAATTCTGTCTATATACTTTTTTTTTAGACTCCTTTCCACAATTCCTTATAGGTTATTGACACCTTGGTCGATTCATTTATATCATCTGATTTCACAATGTCTTTATTAGGGGTGATGTTATCCTTTGTGCATCCCCCAGGGTTCGTCTTAATATATGGACATTCTATCCTCAATTCTATCTTCAAGGAATACTTATATCCTGTAATTGGAAATCCAATCATATATCCTTAATAAAGGTCACTTTTCAATCATTCTCATCTTAATCATCTATAGGTAGCTTAATGTTAACCTTTCTTTCAAACGAATGTCGGTCTACATGACCTTCCAAAAGACAACATATGTCTATCTACTCTTTCATACAGAACTTGGTAATGGTAGCAAGGATGTTCTGGAAGATATTGGTCGTGTTCAACGTGAATCTCTTAGTGCCTAATACTCTTTTTGAGGACACTAAGCTTCATATAATATTTATGCATCATACTGCACTGACTTTGGCAATCTTCGTAACTTTTCAGTGGTCGCTACCCTCAATCCTAATACGTCCATGGTATATATAAAATCCATCATTCTGTATCTCAATTCAATTTATATCAAAAGTCCTCGCGGTTGGCACTTGATTAGAAGCACCCCGCTTTGTCCTTACATTGCTGGTTCAGTCACTTGATAATCCTTAGTGACTTGGCCCCATCTGGCCATGCTAAAATATATGAGTTTAGGGGTTGGCTACTAGCATTACTTTTCTAGCGATTGCCGGCATAGTGCCTTCTTCTTTGATACATTTTGATCTTTCCAAAACTTTATTCCATATAAGTCTCAATCGACTTCTCGGTGCCACGCCCGGTCACCCCTTTTTTTTTACTTTTATCCTTTCAACTATTCTTATTAATTCCACGCGCCACAAAAGCTTAACACTTCTGGCATAACAACATTTTCATTTAAGTCAATCCCAGAATTTCTCAGTCCGGCTTGTTTCTTAATTACATTTCCCTTTTTCCGTCCAATCTCAACTTCAAAATTTTGTCTCTACAATCAATCGTAATAATTGGGATCTATCTACCAATCCGTGTAGCGGCTACCTTACCCAATTCATAGGGTTTGCCTCAGTTTCCACTCTCCTCAGTGATGTATTCAGATAATCCGAAAGACAAGGTTTGCCAAATTTTGTCCAATTCCTTTCCAGAATCAGGGAAACTTCAGTCAATCTATCCACCCACTGGTTACATTAAGAAAATCCATTTCGATACCCAAAGAATATTTCTATGAACATCCGAGCTGGTCGAACCATAAACAGTTACAGTAGCGAAATGATTGACATAAAGCTGGGAGTTAAATCATTAGAAGGAAACCAAATATACATCGTCCTTAGAAGGGGAATCAAAAGTTTCAAACTAAACATGCCATACCTCCCCGATACATGCTTGTCCTAATAGTCGATACTACCGAATACCAGTCTACTTAACAACTAGTCTTAGAAGGAACGCTACCATCGGGGTCAGTCACTTCCCAGAATTGGCACTATCAAGGTCATCCGAATCTGGTAAACCGTGCTGTCCAAATATATTCGAAGTTATCCTACCATGTTGCACAAGCACATCACCTAAACATGTACGAGGTGCATCCTAATAAATTTCCAAAATTTTCCTTCCTCCATTAGATAACGCCAATGTTGGGTCATCATCAATTTTATCTTTAACTCTAGGGAGATTTTCCCCCATTTATCTTGTACATTCAAACTTTTAGTCTTACAATTAAGTCTGGTTACGGGACTACACTCTTCGTAAAGTCCTGAGCAGATCTTTGGTAATACCTCATGAATCTTATGAAATTTCTCACCTTTGCCGGTGTGGTTGTCCTTTCTCCATTTGAAACTGTCTTTAACTTGGTGGGGTCGATTAATCACTACTTCCTATTGCTCATATGTCCTATTATCTGGACTTCATTTTGCCAAAACTCTTACTTTGAGAACATGGCCTACACCTGTTCTTTCAGGTTTCATCTAAAAGCATTCCCAATTACATCTCAACCACTGCTTGCCTTACCTAATCCATTTATGATTCAGTGTCGGAATAAACTTAAGGTAACTACCATAATCAATTCAAGGAAAAGAAAGAATTTAATATTCCTCTGAATCACATGCATCTAATGTTTCTGGTTTATCATTTCACTGAGTTAAAATAACCTTATACTTAGGCTCTGACAGTAGTCTCGTTACGAGTCTATCACAGACTCACTGGTCTTCTCCTTTTGTAGGTTCTGAGATCATTGTCTTGCTTACTACTTTCTTATATACCTTATCCAATCATACCATCACCTTCCAATGTCTTTATTTTCTAAGTTGATCCATTCATAAAATGAACATTTCCCTGAACCAAACCACCTCATCAATCTCAGTTTTGACTTTATAAATTATAACCTATGACATCTGCCTTCTCATGGCGAATTATTATTAACAATGTTCGCACTAATCCATTTATCACATATTGTGGCACTTGCTGCCTCTATCTTAACTGCTCCTGGAGACTCTGCTCCCTGTCCTCTATCTGTGTCTTTGATAATCATGTGCCACCCTAACTCTTTTCTCATTAATCTATAGGTCTCTAAGGATCTTTATCTATCCCCATATAAGACCTTAAGTAATCTTTCCAATTCGTCTTAATTGCCGGTACTTCATTCGGCATTCTGGTTATAAATCCAATATGCATCTGTAGTTCTCCTAATAATATCTCAGTTCTTTACGCTCAATTTTCTGAGCACTATACCTTAACTCTTACAGTCTCTCTGACTGCAACTCTCATATCCTCGAGGGTAAACTCCTTATCCTTATCAGGATTTTCCTCCTTTGCCGGAACCTCTTCCGGGTCCTCAGTAGGGTACTCTATCGAATCCACCATCCTATTGTCAACATACCATAAAGCATCAAAACAAGCATCATTGAGTTACTTCTCGTAATCCCCAAGGTCTGTCGCCTTACTAGTCGATACAAGAACGAGCTAAGTTACTATCATGATACTTTAAGGTTCCCATAAGGGTTTTATATGTCAATACTACATCATGTAGTCCGACTATGAACTTGGCAAGAGTTCTTATTATCTTAATGAATTTATTGTTTTAACGTCGCGTCATCTCTGGGATTTATAACGCTCGCTCTGATACCATTTCTGTAACACCCCCAGATCCAGGGTCAGGGATCTGGTCGTTACGGTCTCAATATCCATCCATAAAACCAACATAATTTAAATTACAACCTTGTGACCCAGAACAACATCATAAAACACACCCGTTATAGTCCCAGAGATGAAATCAGAGTAACCATCAATATTATTAATCACAAGATTGAGTTCTTACAACCCAAAGAATTACAATTTTACAATTACATGCTCTTTGCCATCCATTGGTATATGTCATATATATATAAATACATTTGATGTACAAATGCTAACAACTAGCCTACCAGAGGCTGCATCCTTAGCAATGGTAGCTATGACCTCAGCGGTTAATCCTCTGACGGCTGACACCTGCCTATGCTGAGCACGCCTTGTGCGGCCATCTGATCTAGCTGTTGTTGTGATATAAATAAATAAAGCAAGGGTGAGCAATAGCCCACCAATAATATAATTGAACAGTGATAATATGTAACAGTCCAAAATATCTTTGAAACCATATGCCATGCATTAACGATGTAGTACCAATATAAGGTATGAGATGAAGTTACAAGGTAACTCAAAATATATTTGTTTTGAATAAATATCTGCTATGTCAAAGATGAGCCAGATATTATCAACTATTCATAATAGAGGAACTTGCAGGAAGAATATTGCAATTCCAAATCAAACACTTTTCAAACCTGCCAATAATGATAGGGTTGCAGGAAATTTCCAACATTGAGAGATGAACTAATACTGGAGTTTGACGCGCCAGGAGACATAGCATTTACACGATGATCAGTCGCATGTTATGCTCCCCACCTCTTGTTTACTACATGTAGAAGGAAGCACCGACGGATTTACTTGTCTACGGCCCTCTGGAACCCCCCGGCCAATGGTTGGGCCATTTGCTGGACCGGCGCCACTGGGTCACTTACGCATCTCCTAGTTCATTTCACATCCATAACTTTGAAACGTGAAGTTCCTCCCCCTTTCCCCAAGTATATTACTTATTGATAGGACTCCACAAAGTAGTCGTATCTAGTTGGAAAGGAAAAATCACCAATATTTCCCAAGCTGATGCTTGTTAATGGATATAAACTTGTTCCATCAATTCTTACCCCTCGAGCGTTGAGGAGGTAACCAAACAGACTCTTATCGATGCTTGAAAGAATCAAGATGTGAGTGACAAGATAGTTTTAGCAAGTATAGGACCGGGCAGCCCAATAAATAACATCTCTCAAGTGAGGTCCCCTTATATACGTTTAGAAGTTGAGCGAGTATTTAAATCTTCTTTAAGATAGATTTAAATAAAAATAGAGTTTTGGAAACCTCCCCTTGATAAAATAGTCATAAACTACTCCAAAATATTTTACACCATATCTGAAGGTGACATATAATCTTTGAATAATATGAATCATTATAAAAGAACTTAAAAGGATTTAAATAAATATTCCAAGAATATTTATTAACTCAATATTAATTAAGGAATATGAATAAATCATAATATTACTCATAAGTAATCCTCGAATGAATATTTAGAATTATTTAATAAATAACTCTCTTCTTTATATGAATATTCCAGATAATATTCATTGATTAAATAAACTCAAATAAATGTTTAAAATAATGTTCACTAAATAAATCCAATCTTAAATGGATATTTGAAAATAATAATGTTTATTGGTGAAATAAACATCTCTTGGATATTTGATATAATATTCATTAAATTAATAATGAATATTCAACTTAAAAATGATATTTATTGATGAAATAATTGTCGACTGAATATTTGAGACAATATTCATTAAATAAATAATGAATATTCAATCTTAATAATATTTATCGAAGAAATGATTATCGAATGAATATTCGAAATTATGTTCAATAATTGAATCGACTTTAAATGAATGTCGAAGATAATATTTATCGTCTCAAGGGAATATTCAAAATAATATTTATCGATGAACTGGAGTTCGAATCAATGTTCAACTAATATTTATAAAATAAATAGAGATTGAATGAATATTCGAAATAATATTCATTTAAATAAATAAGGCTCGAATGAACATTAAAATAATATTCATTAAATAAATAAACTCGAATGAATTTTCAAAATAATATTTATCGAAGAAATAAGAATGAATAATTGTTAGTTACAGAGGCATGCCTGTATACATCTAATAACAAGCCTAATTGTTTGTAATGCTTTGCATTACTTACATGACCTCTTAACTGAGGGAACCTCTAGTTGTAGAGTTTCTGTTTGTATTGTACTTGTAATAGGCATCAAATCCTAGTTGTGTAACTATACAAATAGAGTCTAGAATAATGCTTGAAAGAAGTTCCATGGTTCATGCCTCAAGCAAGGAGTTAAAGACTGCCAAATAATCACAGTTGGGATTTGAAGAAATGAAGAATTTGCCTAAGTACCAATTCGAGAAGTATATTTGTCTATTCGAGAAGTCCAGCATTCGAGAAGTCAGAGATTCGATATCTCAAGACACTATTCGATATCTCTGAATACACTGTTCGATATCTCATTCGATATCTCAGGGATTCGATATGTCTACTACTCTATTCGAGATCTCAAGAAGTCAACAAGTCAAGATGGTATTCGAGTTCTCAAAGAGTCAACAAGTCAAAGTTCCATTCGATATCTCAAAGACTCAGAAAGCTATTCGACAACTCAAGGATTCGATAAGTCAAATGCTCTATTCGACAACTCAAGGAATCCTGATGGAAAAGAGCTATTCGAGAAGTGGTTCGATATGTCACTATAACAGTATTCGAGAACTCAGAGTTATCGATCAAGTCAATTCTAGTTCTCGAATCACTTACTTAGTCACTTCTCGAATACATTCTTGGAGACAAAATACTGAAGAAATTGTACAAGTCAGAAACCTGCAACAAGCCAATGCACTTTATGGACCACAACCTGTAACGTGCTCTGGAAAGCCTACAAGGAAGCTTGGAGAGATATAGAAGAGACAAGGAGCTAAAGAAGTGGATCTAAACAGGCTTTGCAAAGTCAAATCTGTAACCGTTTGGACACTTACTCAAAAAGGATAGACAGACTAGAAAGTAATGTGTTTTAGCTCCTTATTTGTAGTAAGCAGGCTGTATCCATGTTCTATAAGGACACAGCCTCACTTCATAACTTAGTAACCTTTTTGAGTCTAGTTTTTCATACACTGTAAGCTATATCTCTCTGAGAAAAACGAAGCTGAGAATACTACCATTTGTATTCACAGATTGTAGCAACCTTTATCTAATATACATTAGATTAAAGTGATATTGTGCCTTGTGTTGTTTACTTATCCGCACCTTAATTTCTGCACACACAGGCACTTATCTGCTACACAGACTCAATCCAAGAAAAGTTCAAGAATCCATTCACCCCCCCCTCTGTATTCTTTTACCGTGTTCAATACTCAACAAGTGGTATCAGAGCGGGCTGTTTAT
The DNA here is from genome assembly GCA_037693485.1 of Kitagawia praeruptora. Classification (NCBI taxonomy): domain Eukaryota; kingdom Viridiplantae; phylum Streptophyta; class Magnoliopsida; order Apiales; family Apiaceae; genus Kitagawia; species Kitagawia praeruptora. Next base: position 953,277 of record CM075353.1, read on the forward strand.
TCAAAAACAGAGAAACGATCATGAGTTCGAATACACCAAAGACTACAGGAACGGTGAAGGTCCCTAAGTTTGATAAAGAAAACTTCAACCTCTGGAAGATAAAGATGATGTTGTTCATCAAAGCCTCTCATCCCTTGTATCCTGAGATTCTCAAGAATGGTCCTTTTGTTCCACAACAAGAGATACCAGAGAAGACTGTTGGAACCATAACAATCCCTAGAGCTTATGAGGCCAAGGATCCATCAAAGTGGACAGAGTCAGAAAGGGAGAAGGTTGCTCTTGACAACCACCTCATGTTGCTCATCATTGATTCCATGGATATGTCAATGTTTGCAAACATTGCATCATGCACGTCTGCTAAAGAGATGTGGGATCACATTGAGGTGTTGTGTGAAGGGACTGATGAGGTTAAAGAAAACAGGAAACAGATATTGGTCACACAGTATGAAGCTTTCATGGCACAGCCCAAGGAAAGCATCACTGAGATGTTTGAAAGGTTTCACAAGCTAGTTACTGAGTTGCAGATGAATGGAAAGGTTTACAGCACCAAGGAGTTAAATATGAAATTTCTGCTGTCTTCACCAAATCATCTGGAGCAAAGAGTCATTTCCCTTAGAGAGAGATTTGAACAAAGTCACCTATGATGTACTCTATGGAGTCCTAAAGACTCATGAACTTGAGTTGCTTCAGAAGAGGGCTATCCAAGCAAACCAAGGTAGGATGATAAACACATCATGTGCCTTGATTGTCAACAAATCCATCCTGGACCTAGAAGCATCTACAAGCCAACTAAGGATAGAGGAGGTGGCAGATGATGAAGAAACTGAAGCTGGGGTGAGTGAACCTGTTGAGGAAAAGGAGGAAGAAGAAGAGGAGTTTTACACTCTGGAAGAACTTGATGGGATGGAAAATACTTCATATGCTTTCATGGCCAGAAAATTTCCAAACATCAGATTTAAAAGAAATCAACCCTTCAAACCCAAAACTCAAAACCATTCAGCCAACAAGAACAAGGCACCTGTGAAACCAAACAGAAATAAGTTCAAAACCGGTTATGTGGATAGGTCATCTGTAAGGTGTTATAGATGCAATGACCTAGGGCATTTTGCCAGTGAATGCAAGAAGCCTAAAAAGAAGGATAGAGATTATCTTGAGCTAGAAGCTAAGTATGAGGCCCTTCTGAAAAAGCAGACACATGGTAAGGCCTACATAGCTGAAGGGAAGTGTTGGGATGATTCTGAGAGTGATGAAGAGGAACAAGAATTCTGCAATTATGCCTTGATGGCCAACTCCAAGGATGACTCATCTTCATCTGATTCTCAGGTACCATCTCTCACTACTATAGACATGTCTGTTTCTGAATACAAATCCATGATTGAACAATTATCTGTTGAAATGTTTAATATTCATACTAGTATGACTGCTGCTAATGAGGAGATTGCTAAACTATCTACTAGAAATGAAGTATTAACCAAAAAGAATGAGGAACTTGAGCTAACTGCTATGCAAGTAGAAAACCTTAAGAAAGAAGTTGAATATTTGGAGAACAAGGTTCTATGTGCTAGTCAAGTAGAGAAGGCTCTTAGGGATGAATTAGCTGAGAATGAATTCAAACTTAAAACTTTTAAGAAATCATCTGGTTTAGTGCAATCCTACTGTGAGAAAATTGAAGCTAAACCCAAAGCAGCTATTGGACTTGACTATGACTCTCTCAAACAAAGGAAAGGCTATGCTGTCATTGAAGAGGACATAGCTGTTCATGAGAAAGTGCCTCACATTTTGAGAAAAACTGAAAATCCAATTTTTAAGGAATCAACATTTGAAATTGATGAGGATGCCTTACTCATCAAGCAAATGTTGAATGATGAGGATGAGGCACAATCTAGTGAATAGCAAGCATCCTCTAAGGGTGAGAGTGTCAAGTCAAAGACCAAGAAGCCAGTAGTTGATAGGCCAAGACCTAAGAAGTTTGTTAAGTTTGTCTCAGCTGGGAAGAGTGAATCAGAAAAGGAAGTGACTAAAAAGAAACAGAACAGAAATGGCAAGTTAGGGATTAACAAGGATAACAACTATGCTTATATGCCTAATGCCCCTAGGAAAACTTGTCAGAACTGTTTCAGTACCAACCATCTAACTCATGCATGCAAGAAACCTGTTGGTAGTGTGTCTAAACCTTTCTATGATTGTTCTGTGCCTCTAAGACATAGAGATGCACCCTTCTGTGATAAATTTGACTGTATGCCATGCAATATGAATGTTATGACTAGTTGTTTTAATTTAAGAAGATAGTTCATTGATGGTTGTATCAGTCACAATTCTCACACACACTACACAAGGTCAAAGTCTTCAAGTCCTCCTAAAGCTAGGAAGGTACCTTTGTCACCTAAGTCTGAAACCTCAGGTTCTAAGACTTCCAACAGTGACAAGAAGACTGACACTAAGAAAGTTAACAAGCATGTTGTTTATGATAAAACTGTCTCTAAGTCACATGGACCCAAACTTGTTTGGGTACCAAAGGAAAAGTAATACCTTTGTGTTTGCAGGGCAAAGAAAGTGAGAAGAAGGTCATGTGGATTTTGGACAGTGGATGCTCAAATCATATGACTGGTGATATGGCCCTGCTATCACAGTATGAGGAAAAGGCTGGCCCAATGGTTGCTTTTGGAGATGACAGCATGGGTAACACATTGGGATATGGCAAGCTGAAAGTTGGAAATGTCATCATTGAAGATGTAGCACTAGTCAAGGGGCTCAAGCATAATCTGTTAAGTGTTCGTCAGTTTACTGATAGAGGATTCAAAGTGAATTTTGACAAAGATGAATGTTTGATCACCCACAAGAAGACTGGTGATTTTGCTCTATCTGGAGTAAGGAAGGGAAGCCTGTTTGTAGCCAATATGGACTCTGCAAACAAGGACAAAATTTGTTGCTTTTACTCAAAAGCATCAAATGAAGATTGTTGGCTGTGGCACAAGAAACTATCACACCTGAACTTTAAGGCCATTAATTCTCTAGTCAAAAGAGAGTTAGTGAGAGGCATGCCCACACTTGAATTCTGCCAAGAAGGAGTGTGTGAGGCTTGTCAAAAAGGAAAAATGAAGAGATCAAGCCACAAGTCAAAGACAGTGACATCTGTAACCAAGCCACTACAACTTATCCATATGGATTTGTTTGGGCCTGTTAACATAATGTCACTTGGAAGAAAGAAGTATGCCCTGGTAATGGTTGATGATTTTTCAAGGTATACATGGGTAGAATTTCTGGCATCAAAAGATGAGGCTCCACAAGTAATCATTGAGCATATAAAGAAAGTTGACAAGGAAGCAAAGGCAAACGATGCAAGTGTGATTGCATTGAGGAGTGATAATGGAACAGAGTTCAGAAATGCCACACTTGAAGCATTCTGCAAAGAGAATGGCATTTCTCAGCAATTCTCAGCTCCAAGGACTCCACAACAAAATGAAGTTGTTGAGAGAAAGAATAGAACTCTAATTGAGGCTGCTAGAACAATGTTACTTGATGCAAAAATGCCTACATGTTTTTGGGCTGAGGCTGTGAGCACTGCATGCTATATTCAGAACAGGACCTTCATCAACAAAAACACTGGAAAGACACCTTACAACTTGATGACTGGAAAGAAGCCTACAATAAAGTATGTTCATACTTTTGGAAGCAAATGCTTTGTACTCAAGGATAATTCTGAATATGTTGGAAAGTTTGATGCAAAAGCATTTGAAGGAATTTTTCTTGGGTATTCTATGGAAAGAATTGCATACAAGGTTTATGTCATCAGTCAAAAGAAAGTTATGGAAAGCACAGATGTAACATTTGATGACAGCAAACTACCTGGACTAGAAGAAGCCAATGATGAAGACAAAGATCCATTGAAGTTTGATAACTTAGATGATTCTGATGAAGAGACTGAAACTGGAGTTGAAACTCAAGTTCAACATTCTCAAGTGAATAATGATACAAGAGAAGAATTTGTGCCAACCAATAGTGGAGAAACAAGCATCCAAGACACACCTGTGAGTAATGGCAACTTCACAGGGGGAGGAAATGAGGATGACCATGATGTGGATGATGAAGCAACATCAAGAATGAGAAATCAGGCTGAACACTCAAGGAAATGGGATAGATCACACACTGCAGAGCAAATCATTGGAGATCCTAATGCAGGAGTAAGGACTAGGAGAGCAACTCAAAATGAGTGCCTCTATGGATGTTTTCTATCACAAGTTGAGCCTAAGAAACTTGATGATGCATTGTTGGATCCAGATTGGATTATTGCCATGCAAGAGGAGCTGAATCAATTTGAAAGGAACAAAGTATGGGAACTTGTGCCTGCACCAAAGAATAGAACCATTGTTGGAACAAAATGGGTTCTGAAGAATAAGATGGATGAAGATGGTGTAATAATAAGAAACAAAGCAAGACTGGTTGCAAAAGGATACTCTCAACAGGAAGGCATTGATTATGATGAGACATTTGCCCCTGTTGCTAGATTGGAAGCCATTAGAATATTCTTGGCATTTGCTGCTCATTCAAACTTTAAAGTTTATCAAATGGATGTCAAGAGTGCATTTCTAAATGGAGAGTTGGAAGAAGAGGTTTATGTGCAACAACCACCTGGCTTTGAGGATCCACATTTCCCAGAATTTGTCTACAGATTGCTTAAGGCACTGTATGGACTTAAGCAAGCTCCAAGAGCATGGTATGATACTCTATCTCAATTTCTTCTTGAAAATCAATTCACTCGAGGCACATTGGACAAGACACTGTTTTACAAGAAGCATGGTGATGATATGATCCTAGTTCAAATCTATGTGGATGATATCATTTTTGGTTCTACAAATGAGAAACTGTGTGAGAAATTCTCTAAACTCATGCAGAGCAGATATGAGATGAGTATGATGGGAGAGTTGACATTCTTTCTAGGGTTGCAAGTCAGTCAAAGGAAGGATGGTATCTTTATCAGTCAAACCAAGTACATCAAGGATTTATTGAAGAAGTTTGACTTGGAAGATTGTTCACCTGCCAAGACACCCATGGCCACTGCCACTAAATTGGATGAAGATGCTAAAGGCAAGAGAGTAGATATCTCAGTCTACAGAGGCATGGTTGGTTCTCTACTCTACCTCACTGCAAGTAGGCCAGACATCATGTTTGCTACATGCTTGTGTGCAAGGTTTCAATCAAATCCAAAGGAATCACATTTGATTGCAATAAAAAGGATCTTTAGATATCTGAAGGGCACTCCTAACTTGGGATTATGGTATCCTAAGGACACAGGGTTTAATCTGGTTGGTTATTCTGATGCTGATTATGCTGGATGCAGAGTGGATAGGAAAAGCACCTCAGGAAGCTGCCAGTTTCTTGGACAAAGGTTAGTTTCTTGGTATAGCAAGAAGCAACAATCTGTGTCAACTTCTACAGCTGAGGCTGAATACATAGCTGCTGGAAGTTGCTGTGCTCAAGTGCTTTGGATTAGAAATCAACTTAGAGATTATGGACTTGTGTTGGAAAGAATTCCAATCATGTGTGACAACACAAGTGCAATCTCTATAGTTGCCAATCCTGTCAATCATTCTAGAACAAAGCACATTGACATCAGATATCATTTCATAAGAGAACATGCAACTACTGGAACCATTGAGTTGCATTATGTCTCTACAGATAAACAACTAGCTGATATATTCACTAAGCCATTAGATGAAGCCACCTTCACAAGGTTGGTAAGTGAGATTGGAATGCTGAATTCTTCAGATTCTGGCTAAGTGAATACATCATCTAGATTGTTGCAGCAGTAAACACTTACTTTATCTAAATTCTCAATATTTTTGGAGTAAGTGTTGGCTGAAATATGATTTATAAATATTTCAAATCTGTTGCATATGTTGAAAATCATATTTTTATTAACTTAAAATTTCTATGAAATTTTGAGAAAATCACTATTTGATTTGCTAGAATATTTTTCAATGAATATGTCTGGTAGATTTTAAAAAGATAGTGAAAATCAAATTTTTATGAGTGATGGGTATAGTTCGATAAGTCAGACTTCTCGAATGATTCACTATTCGACATCTCTAATAAGTCTCATTAGAGTACTCTTGAGTTCTCGAATAGAGTCTTTCTGAGATATCGAATAGAGGAATTATTGACTTCTCGAATATAGTAACTGAGTTCTCGAATGACTGAGTTCTCGAACACTATATTTGAGTTCTCGAATCATTTGAAAAGGCTGAATTCTCGCTGAATTTTAATCGATTTTGGACTTTTTGTCTAAAAGTTTAATTCACTCATAAAAACACATTTTATTTAATTTAGAATTATTTCTAAATTAGATAACTGCCAGCTGTGAGTTTCTATCTGCTTGAGTTATCGATTAAGCCATTCTTGACTTCTCGAATAGTTGTTTTCTACTTCTCGAATGCCTGACTTGTCGATACAAAACAGTCTGCTAATCGACAATTCAAGTACTTCATACTTATACAATCTCACATCTATTCGATTCATTTCATTCGATTTCTCAAGCATCTACACTCTCTAAACCCCTGAAACCCTAGCTACGAAAAGCCAAATTTCTTCTTCAACCTTCAATTTCTTTTCTCTCTTCTACACAAATGGCAACAGTAAAGTTCAACACCAACTTCATCGCTCTCACTAGTGATGTTGAAGCACCCAATGCAAATTTCAAGTGCTTTGTGAAATGGATGGCTGAGTCATATATCAAGGATGCACTCTCTGCCAACCCAACTCTGTATCTCGATATTCTGGAACAATTCTGGAGTACTGCTATTGTGGAGGTTGTAGCCCTGGAAAACGCAATCACTTCCTATGTCATCTACTGCAAGGTTCAAGATAAGGAAATCACTATCAATACTGCAGACATGAACCAAGCACTAGGACTACAACAAGAGTCATTTGACAGAATGGCCACTAACGCAGAGTTGGAGGAATTCTTTGAGTTCATAAACTACTCAGATGGGATTAACCTTGGAAAGCTAAACAGAAAGAATCTGAGAAAGGAGTGGAGTTATGTGTTTGCAACTCTTCTCCAAGTCTTCACTGCCAGGAAATCAAGCTTTGACCAAATCAGTGCACCTGTGCAGCAAATTGGATATGCTTTGGCCTATGGAAAGAAGATAGATGTTGGCCAAATCATACTTCAAGAATTATATGGGAGACTTGGTAAGAACACAACCAAGAGAGGTACTGATATTTTCTTCCCTCGCTTTATTCAATCTGTACTTAATTATAAAAATGCTTCACTGATTGAATTGCCTGGGATTGATAAAAATAAAATAGGCTATCCTAAGTCCATGACCAAACTCATTTTTGGTAACTTGGAAACTAGGAATGATGTGGATGTAAGACTGAACATAACTCCCCATATGGAGAGTTTGTTTAAGACTTATCCCCACAACATGCCAACATTTGATGCAAAATCTAAGTTAGCACAGCCCAAGCAAGTAGAACAAAATGCTAACCCAGGGCCTGCTAACCAACCCTCTCAACCAAACACTCTACCTCTTACTGAGCCAACTGCATCATCCTCTCAAAAGGGTGATGTTAGTAAAAAGAAGAGAAAGGAAGTAATGTCTGCACCTTTAAATATCTTGTCTGAAGCAGCATTAGCTGTTGAATTAGGTCTAGGAAGTGAGGAACCTGAGTCACCCTTACACAGAACAAAGAAGAAGAAAACTAAGACCACCTCTTCAGTCACACAAATGGCTGAAGTTGTAAAATCAGGGGCACACAGCTCACTAGGTGTATCCTCTCAACAGGGTGCACCTATAGAATCAAGCATCCTCCCCAATGCACCTTCTTGTATAGAGTCAGCACATGGGAGTGACAAGGCTGGCACAACACTGAGTGGAGAGCACATCACTTTTGAAACTCCCTCTATCTCTCAGGGGGAGTTGCCAAAATCTACTCTAAAACACACTTCTCTTCTAGAATCTATCTCTGAAATTTCTTTGGAACCTGCAACTCAGGCAACTGAGATGCAAGGTATTGATCATCAAGAATTCTTTTCTCTTGATGAGCCAATAATTTCAAGTGACTTAGTGCATGACACTTTGTTCACCACTCAGAACCCACATTTAGATGGTGAGGGAATGCATGCTGAGGCATATCCTGATGACACCATCACAAACACAAAGGTTCCCCTAGTTTTTACTAGAGACTCTGTGCCTGTGTCAACTGCTGGTGTAATTCATCCCACTTCTGTGGTGACACCAGTAGTAGAGTCAATCCATCCGGTTACAGAAGTTGCATCTGTAACTGAGGAGACTAGCTTGCCTAGCTCTAGCTCTGACTTCATGTCAACATGGCTGAAGCCTGTGCAACATGACAGTGCTTCAGGATCAGGGTCTGTTCCACAACAATTGACGGTTGAAGCACTTCAAAGCTTAATTGTGGATCAGATTCCTGAGTTCACAAAGATTGCTCAGCACCTTCTCACTGCAGACATGCCCAATCCAGACTATGAGGCTATTCTGTTATGCCATAGGGATGATGTGGAAGTGCAGAAGTCAAAGACCATTGATGATGCTGAGAGAGATGGCAACATAGATGCCTGGTTGCAAGGAAAATATGATATTACTCTCGATGAAGCACTTCAGTATCTCAGGGAGGAATACATCACTTCACTGGGCTCCAATGCAAAATCCCTGTCACCTGGTGAAGTGTATGAAGCTGTAAATGACTCCTACAAGGGTTTCCTCAAGGCTGCACACTATCTTGGCAAGGGAGTCAAAACTGAAGTCAACAGGGTGTGTGATAAGACAGCCACTTCAGTAGCAGAAGTCAAGAGGGCCTTTGATGCTAAATTTCCTCAATTGGACAGTGTGTTCAAGGACATCAAACACTGCAACTCTACCTGCACTCAGGTGGACAATGGGCTGGCTGTGCTAAAAGATGCTGTCACAGGTCTGGGGCATCAATTTCAGAATCTATCTGACCAGACTACAGATGCCAATGCCATGTTGAGGATAATGTTCAAAAATCTTTATGGAGATAGACTAGTGACTGATGTCCCTGTGCATGAATTGTCTAAATATGAAGTGAAGAGGCTGCAGGATCAATCTTTTTCTGGCTTCAAGGCCAATGAGTTATTCACTAAGGTCAACACTCTTGAGCAGGAGGTAGCTACTCTCACCAAGACCAATGCTCATCTCACAGAAAAGGTTGCATTGCTAAATGATCAGTTGGACACTCAAGCATCCACCACAACTGATGTCCTTCTGCATCAACAATCTATGTTAGCTGCAATGATGAAGCATATGGGTCTCTCTCTGCCTGATGAATCTTCACTCCCAAAGGACATTTCTACAGCCTCTGTGCCTGACAACAAGCCTAAGGGGGAGAAGAAGGCTAGGAACTCAAATTCAAAGGGGGAGACAAAGGGAGAGAAAGGCATATTAATCAAAGAGGGTGGTCAACAAAGGGCTTCTAAGTCTCTAGCAAATGTGCCTGGCAAGGGAAAAGCCAAAGTAGATGAGCCTCCATCTATCTTGCCAGTTGTCACCTTACCAACTGTGCACATCACTACTCCTGGAGGACAAAAGCAATCCATAACTACCACAGTGGTTGCAGGGAGTATGCCATCTGACAAACCTCCAATCTCTATATCTGAGAGTGCCAAGCCTGTAGAAGTCAAAGTTGTTACTGAGGCCAAGCTACAAGAAGTTGCTAACTCCAATGACTATCATGATAAAGCCTTCTTGGAGTTTCTGAAAGCCATAAGGGAACAGGTTGGTGACACTCAGTTTTATCTGAGGGAGGTGAAGAAGCAGATAGACTACATCACTGTCATCCCCAAGAAAGTCAACAATATATGGGTCAAGGAGATAGTGATGGTTTCCAAACTAAAGATATGGCATCTAACATACCAGACTCTACAAGACCTAAAGCACTCAGAGATAGATGCCATACTTGAGATCATTGAGAAGAAAAATGAGAACAGCAAGAGTCTGTTTGATGATTTGAGGAATGGTCAACCTACAAGGCTACCAGAAGTGATCAAGAAGCCATTGACAATTATTTATCAGTCTGGTACCAGAATTGAAGATATCAAGCAATTGGTCATTCCTCATGATCTCACCTCCAGAAATCACAGACTGATCATTGCTATCATTGATCAATTACAGAAGAAGGTTGGAACCAGAAATGCTGAAGAAATTGAGGCACTGCATATCCTCAGAACCTATATTGCAACTGGTGAAATTCCAGAGATGGCTCAACCTAGGAGAAATAAGGATGATGATTCTGAAGACAAAGGTGATGGGAGGAGAAGACATCACAGGAGAGATAAGGGTGATGAAGATAAGAAGAAAAAGGGGGACAAGGATGAAAAGGATGATGATGACCAGGGTAAAACATATGTGAGAAAGAGTGGAAGACAGCAAGCCTTAGGCAATGCTAGCAGTAATCTCACCACAACACAAGACTCTAAGTCTAGGGTGAATACTGTTAGTAGTGACCTAGCAAAATCTACATCTATGGCTTCTGCAACTGTCTTACCATCTCAAGAAAAGAAGAAGATTCAAGTCAAGAAACCATGTGTATGTTTCAGAAAGCAATCTGCTAATGGAATACTACTATGGTCTACCAACCAAGGTCAGAGATTTCTGCCAAGCAACCATGTCAAGAGGATGAAATTTAAACATGCTGCAAGGAAAGTGAAGCTATCCAAATCTAGAGCCCTAACAATCATTCCAGGATTAAAGCTCCAGCCACTTGATGAAGACTTTGATGAAGAGCAACTGCTATTTCTAAGAGCTCAAAAGATATGCTATGCTGCAATTGTGGATGACCACCTTGTAATCAAGTACACTGATGGGAAAGAAATGAAATTCAAACAAGGGGGTTGTCAACATTGGGGTAAATTGTATGAGATAGAAAGAATCATTGTATTGCTGGATTCTAAGGACAAGGTGGAGAAAGTATGGAAGCTGGAATTGATTGACTTTGTGAAAATGAAGAAAGAATATGCTGAGAAGATAAGGAAGGGCTGCTATGAGAAATGGTTAGAAAGGGAGAAAGAAATTGATAGACTGGAAATTGAAGCAGAAAAGCTAAGGGCAAAGGGATTGTGTAGAGTTCAGTTTGATCCCTATGTGGTGAAGTATAGGAGGAGAAATGGAGACAATGTCAATATAAGAATGAACCTACTCAGTCACTATCCTGCCAACATTCTGAAGCCAGTGCTTGAAGATTTCAAAAACTCTATTATGATTGAAGAATTGGATGCTATGACGGAAATCATGAGAGCAGTAGATGAGATTGCAAGAAAGGAGAAAGAAAGGAAACAGAAAGCATATGATGATCTACAAGCCAAAGCAATGGAGATGCAATCAAAAGAAAATGGCTAGTACCTCATCATACTGTAAGAGTATTTATCTTGTAATTTCATTTATGTGTCCAATCAAAATACATACCTGTACTTTTAAAGTTTTATCTTTATGTATGTTAGGCTTGTTATCAGACATGAAATTGTGACTAAGGGTCTCACTCACAATTTGGGGGAGATTGTTAGTTACAGAGGCATGCCTGTATACATCTAATAACAAGCCTAATTGTTTGTAATGCTTTGCATTACTTACATGACCTCTTAACTGAGGGAACCTCTAGTTGTAGAGTTTCTGTTTGTATTGTACTTGTAATAGGCATCAAATCCTAGTTGTGTAACTGTACAAATAGAGTCTAGAATAATGCTTGAAAGAAGTTCCATGGTTCATGCCTCAAGCAAGGAGTTAAAGACTGCCAAATAATCACAGTTGGGATTTGAAGAAATGAAGAATTTGCCTAAGTACCAATTCGAGAAGTATATTTGTCTATTCGAGAAGTCCAGCATTCGAGAAGTCAGAGATTCGATATCTCAAGACACTATTCGATATCTCTGAATACACTGTTCGATATCTCATTCGATATCTCAGGGATTCGATATGTCTACTACTCTATTCGAGATCTCAAGAAGTCAACAAGTCAAGATGGTATTCGAGTTCTCAAAGAGTCAACAAGTCAAAGTTCCATTCGATATCTCAAAGACTCAGAAAGCTATTCGACAACTCAAGGATTCGATAAGTCAAATGCTCTATTCGACAACTCAAGGAATCCTGATGGAAAAGAGCTATTCGAGAAGTGGTTCGATATGTCACTATAACAGTATTCGAGAACTCAGAGTTATCGATCAAGTCAATTCTAGTTCTCGAATCACTTACTTAGTCACTTCTCGAATACATTCTTGGAGACAAAATACTGAAGAAATTGTACAAGTCAGAAACCTGCAACAAGCCAATGCACTTTATGGACCACAACCTGTAACGTGCTCTGGAAAGCCTACAAGGAAGCTTGGAGAGATATAGAAGAGACAAGGAGCTAAAGAAGTGGATCTAAACAGGCTTTGCAAAGTCAAATCTGTAACCGTTTGGACACTTACTCAAAAAGGATAGACAGACTAGAAAGTAATGTGTTTTAGCTCCTTATTTGTAGTAAGCAGGCTGTATCCATGTTCTATAAGGACACAGCCTCACTTCATAACTTAGTAACCTTTTTGAGTCTAGTTTTTCATACACTGTAAGCTATATCTCTCTGAGAAAAACGAAGCTGAGAATACTACCATTTGTATTCACAGATTGTAGCAACCTTTATCTAATATACATTAGATTAAAGTGATATTGTGCCTTGTGTTGTTTACTTATCCGCACCTTAATTTCTGCACACACAGGCACTTATCTGCTACACAGACTCAATCCAAGAAAAGTTCAAGAATCCATTCACCCCCCCCTCTGTATTCTTTTACCGTGTTCAATACTCAACAAGTGGTATCAGAGCGGGCTGTTTATTCAAAAACAGAGAAACGATCATGAGTTCGAATACACCAAAGACTACAGGAACGGTGAAGGTCCCTAAGTTTGATAAAGAAAACTTCAACCTCTGGAAGATAAAGATGATGTTGTTCATCAAAGCCTCTCATCCCTTGTATCCTGAGATTCTCAAGAATGGTCCTTTTGTTCCACAACAAGAGATACCAGAGAAGACTGTTGGAACCATAACAATCCCTAGAGCTTATGAGGCCAAGGATCCATCAAAGTGGACAGAGTCAGAAAGGGAGAAGGTTGCTCTTGACAACCACCTCATGTTGCTCATCATTGATTCCATGGATATGTCAATGTTTGCAAACATTGCATCATGCACGTCTGCTAAAGAGATGTGGGATCACATTGAGGTGTTGTGTGAAGGGACTGATGAGGTTAAAGAAAACAGGAAACAGATATTGGTCACACAGTATGAAGCTTTCATGGCACAGCCCAAGGAAAGCATCACTGAGATGTTTGAAAGGTTTCACAAGCTAGTTACTGAGTTGCAGATGAATGGAAAGGTTTACAGCACCAAGGAGTTAAATATGAAATTTCTGCTGTCTTCACCAAATCATCTGGAGCAAAGAGTCATTTCCCTTAGAGAGAGATTTGAACAAAGTCACCTATGATGTACTCTATGGAGTCCTAAAGACTCATGAACTTGAGTTGCTTCAGAAGAGGGCTATCCAAGCAAACCAAGGTAGGATGATAAACACATCATGTGCCTTGATTGTCAACAAATCCATCCTGGACCTAGAAGCATCTACAAGCCAACTAAGGATAGAGGAGGTGGCAGATGATGAAGAAACTGAAGCTGGGGTGAGTGAACCTGTTGAGGAAAAGGAGGAAGAAGAAGAGGAGTTTTACACTCTGGAAGAACTTGATGGGATGGAAAATACTTCATATGCTTTCATGGCCAGAAAATTTCCAAACATCAGATTTAAAAGAAATCAACCCTTCAAACCCAAAACTCAAAACCATTCAGCCAACAAGAACAAGGCACCTGTGAAACCAAACAGAAATAAGTTCAAAACCGGTTATGTGGATAGGTCATCTGTAAGGTGTTATAGATGCAATGACCTAGGGCATTTTGCCAGTGAATGCAAGAAGCCTAAAAAGAAGGATAGAGATTATCTTGAGCTAGAAGCTAAGTATGAGGCCCTTCTGAAAAAGCAGACACATGGTAAGGCCTACATAGCTGAAGGGAAGTGTTGGGATGATTCTGAGAGTGATGAAGAGGAACAAGAATTCTGCAATTATGCCTTGATGGCCAACTCCAAGGATGACTCATCTTCATCTGATTCTCAGGTACCATCTCTCACTACTATAGACATGTCTGTTTCTGAATACAAATCCATGATTGAACAATTATCTGTTGAAATGTTTAATATTCATACTAGTATGACTGCTGCTAATGAGGAGATTGCTAAACTATCTACTAGAAATGAAGTATTAACCAAAAAGAATGAGGAACTTGAGCTAACTGCTATGCAAGTAGAAAACCTTAAGAAAGAAGTTGAATATTTGGAGAACAAGGTTCTATGTGCTAGTCAAGTAGAGAAGGCTCTTAGGGATGAATTAGCTGAGAATGAATTCAAACTTAAAACTTTTAAGAAATCATCTGGTTTAGTGCAATCCTACTGTGAGAAAATTGAAGCTAAACCCAAAGCAGCTATTGGACTTGACTATGACTCTCTCAAACAAAGGAAAGGCTATGCTGTCATTGAAGAGGACATAGCTGTTCATGAGAAAGTGCCTCACATTTTGAGAAAAACTGAAAATCCAATTTTTAAGGAATCAACATTTGAAATTGATGAGGATGCCTTACTCATCAAGCAAATGTTGAATGATGAGGATGAGGCACAATCTAGTGAATAGCAAGCATCCTCTAAGGGTGAGAGTGTCAAGTCAAAGACCAAGAAGCCAGTAGTTGATAGGCCAAGACCTAAGAAGTTTGTTAAGTTTGTCTCAGCTGGGAAGAGTGAATCAGAAAAGGAAGTGACTAAAAAGAAACAGAACAGAAATGGCAAGTTAGGGATTAACAAGGATAACAACTATGCTTATATGCCTAATGCCCCTAGGAAAACTTGTCAGAACTGTTTCAGTACCAACCATCTAACTCATGCATGCAAGAAACCTGTTGGTAGTGTGTCTAAACCTTTCTATGATTGTTCTGTGCCTCTAAGACATAGAGATGCACCCTTCTGTGATAAATTTGACTGTATGCCATGCAATATGAATGTTATGACTAGTTGTTTTAATTTAAGAAGATAGTTCATTGATGGTTGTATCAGTCACAATTCTCACACACACTACACAAGGTCAAAGTCTTCAAGTCCTCCTAAAGCTAGGAAGGTACCTTTGTCACCTAAGTCTGAAACCTCAGGTTCTAAGACTTCCAACAGTGACAAGAAGACTGACACTAAGAAAGTTAACAAGCATGTTGTTTATGATAAAACTGTCTCTAAGTCACATGGACCCAAACTTGTTTGGGTACCAAAGGAAAAGTAATACCTTTGTGTTTGCAGGGCAAAGAAAGTGAGAAGAAGGTCATGTGGATTTTGGACAGTGGATGCTCAAATCATATGACTGGTGATATGGCCCTGCTATCACAGTATGAGGAAAAGGCTGGCCCAATGGTTGCTTTTGGAGATGACAGCATGGGTAACACATTGGGATATGGCAAGCTGAAAGTTGGAAATGTCATCATTGAAGATGTAGCACTAGTCAAGGGGCTCAAGCATAATCTGTTAAGTGTTCGTCAGTTTACTGATAGAGGATTCAAAGTGAATTTTGACAAAGATGAATGTTTGATCACCCACAAGAAGACTGGTGATTTTGCTCTATCTGGAGTAAGGAAGGGAAGCCTGTTTGTAGCCAATATGGACTCTGCAAACAAGGACAAAATTTGTTGCTTTTACTCAAAAGCATCAAATGAAGATTGTTGGCTGTGGCACAAGAAACTATCACACCTGAACTTTAAGGCCATTAATTCTCTAGTCAAAAGAGAGTTAGTGAGAGGCATGCCCACACTTGAATTCTGCCAAGAAGGAGTGTGTGAGGCTTGTCAAAAAGGAAAAATGAAGAGATCAAGCCACAAGTCAAAGACAGTGACATCTGTAACCAAGCCACTACAACTTATCCATATGGATTTGTTTGGGCCTGTTAACATAATGTCACTTGGAAGAAAGAAGTATGCCCTGGTAATGGTTGATGATTTTTCAAGGTATACATGGGTAGAATTTCTGGCATCAAAAGATGAGGCTCCACAAGTAATCATTGAGCATATAAAGAAAGTTGACAAGGAAGCAAAGGCAAACGATGCAAGTGTGATTGCATTGAGGAGTGATAATGGAACAGAGTTCAGAAATGCCACACTTGAAGCATTCTGCAAAGAGAATGGCATTTCTCAGCAATTCTCAGCTCCAAGGACTCCACAACAAAATGGAGTTGTTGAGAGAAAGAATAGAACTCTAATTGAGGCTGCTAGAACAATGTTACTTGATGCAAAAATGCCTACATGTTTTTGGGCTGAGGCTGTGAGCACTGCATGCTATATTCAGAACAGGACCCTCATCAACAAAAACACTGGAAAGACACCTTACAACTTGATGACTGGAAAGAAGCCTACAATAAAGTATGTTCATACTTTTGGAAGCAAATGCTTTGTACTCAAGGATAATTCTGAATATGTTGGAAAGTTTGATGCAAAAGCATTTGAAGGAATTTTTCTTGGCTATTCTATGGAAAGAATTGCATACAAGGTTTATGTCATCAGTCAAAAGAAAGTTATGGAAAGCACAGATGTAACATTTGATGACAGCAAACTACCTGGACTAGAAGAAGCCAATGATGAAGACAAAGATCCATTGAAGTTTGATAACTTAGATGATTCTGATGAAGAGACTGAAACTGGAGTTGAAACTCAAGTTCAACATTCTCAAGTGAATAATGATACAAGAGAAGAATTTGTGCCAACCAATAGTGGAGAAACAAGCATCCAAGACACACCTGTGAGTAATGGCAACTTCACAGGGGGAGGAAATGAGGATGACCATGATGTGGATGATGAAGCAACATCAAGAATGAGAAATCAGGCTGAACACTCAAGGAAATGGGATAGATCACACACTGCAGAGCAAATCATTGGAGATCCTAATGCAGGAGTAAGGACTAGGAGAGCAACTCAAAATGAGTGCCTCTATGGATGTTTTCTATCACAAGTTGAGCCTAAGAAACTTGATGATGCATTGTTGGATCCAGATTGGATTATTGCCATGCAAGAGGAGCTGAATCAATTTGAAAGGAACAAAGTATGGGAACTTGTGCCTGCACCAAAGAATAGAACCATTGTTGGAACAAAATGGGTTCTGAAGAATAAGATGGATGAAGATGGTGTAATAATAAGAAACAAAGCAAGACTGGTTGCAAAAGGATACTCTCAACAGGAAGGCATTGATTATGATGAGACATTTGCCCCTGTTGCTAGATTGGAAGCCATTAGAATATTCTTGGCATTTGCTGCTCATTCAAACTTTAAAGTTTATCAAATGGATGTCAAGAGTGCATTTCTAAATGGAGAGTTGGAAGAAGAGGTTTATGTGCAACAACCACCTGGCTTTGAGGATCCACATTTCCCAGAATTTGTCTACAGATTGCTTAAGGCACTGTATGGACTTAAGCAAGCTCCAAGAGCATGGTATGATACTCTATCTCAATTTCTTCTTAAAAATCAATTCACTCGAGGCACATTGGACAAGACACTGTTTTACAAGAAGCATGGTGATGATATGATCCTAGTTCAAATCTATGTGGATGATATCATTTTTGGTTCTACAAATGAGAAACTGTGTGAGAAATTCTCTAAACTCATGCAGAGCAGATATGAGATGAGTATGATGGGAGAGTTGACATTCTTTCTAGGGTTGCAAGTCAGTCAAAGGAAGGATGGTATCTTTATCAGTCAAACCAAGTACATCAAGGATTTATTGAAGAAGTTTGACTTGGAAGATTGTTCACCTGCCAAGACACCCATGGCCACTGCCACTAAATTGGATGAAGATGCTAAAGGCAAGAGAGTAGATATCTCAGTCTACAGAGGCATGGTTGGTTCTCTACTCTACCTCACTGCAAGTAGGCCAGACATCATGTTTGCTACATGCTTGTGTGCAAGGTTTCAATCAAATCCAAAGGAATCACATTTGATTGCAATAAAAAGGATCTTTAGATATCTGAAGGGCACTCCTAACTTGGGATTATGGTATCCTAAGGACACAGGGTTTAATCTGGTTGGTTATTCTGATGCTGATTATGCTGGATGCAGAGTGGATAGGAAAAGCACCTCAGGAAGCTGCCAGTTTCTTGGACAAAGGTTAGTTTCTTGGTATAGCAAGAAGCAACAATCTGTGTCAACTTCTACAGCTGAGGCTGAATACATAGCTGCTGGAAGTTGCTGTGCTCAAGTGCTTTGGATTAGAAATCAACTTAGAGATTATGGACTTGTGTTGGAAAGAATTCCAATCATGTGTGACAACACAAGTGCAATCTCTATAGTTGCCAATCCTGTCAATCATTCTAGAACAAAGCACATTGACATCAGATATCATTTCATAAGAGAACATGCAACTACTGGAACCATTGAGTTGCATTATGTCTCTACAGATAAACAACTAGCTGATATATTCACTAAGCCATTAGATGAAGCCACCTTCACAAGGTTGGTAAGTGAGATTGGAATGCTGAATTCTTCAGATTCTGGCTAAGTGAATACATCATCTAGATTGTTGCAGCAGTAAACACTTACTTTATCTAAATTCTCAATATTTTTGGAGTAAGTGTTGGCTGAAATATGATTTATAAATATTTCAAATCTGTTGCATATGTTGAAAATCATATTTTTATTAACTTAAAATTTCTATGAAATTTTGAGAAAATCACTATTTGATTTGCTAGAATATTTTTCAATGAATATGTCTGGTAGATTTTAAAAAGATAGTGAAAATCAAATTTTTATGAGTGATGGGTATAGTTCGATAAGTCAGACTTCTCGAATGATTCACTATTCGACATCTCTAATAAGTCTCATTAGAGTACTCTTGAGTTCTCGAATAGAGTCTTTCTGAGATATCGAATAGAGGAATTATTGACTTCTCGAATATAGTAACTGAGTTCTCGAATGACTGAGTTCTCGAACACTATATTTGAGTTCTCGAATCATTTGAAAAGGCTGAATTCTCGCTGAATTTTAATCGATTTTGGACTTTTTGTCTAAAAGTTTAATTCACTCATAAAAACACATTTTATTTAATTTAGAATTATTTCTAAGTTAGATAACTGCCAGCTGTGAGTTTCTATCTGCTTGAGTTATCGATTAAGCCATTCTTGACTTCTCGAATAGTTGTTTTCTACTTCTCGAATGCCTGACTTGTCGATACAAAACAGTCTGCTAATCGACAATTCAAGTACTTCATACTTATACAATCTCACATCTATTCGATTCATTTCATTCGATTTCTCAAGCATCTACACTCTCTAAACCCCTGAAACCCTAGCTACGAAAAGCCAAATTTCTTCTTCAACCTTCAATTTCTTTTCTCTCTTCTACACAAATGGCAACAGTAAAGTTCAACACCAACTTCATCGCTCTCACTAGTGATGTTGAAGCACCCAATGCAAATTTCAAGTGCTTTGTGAAATGGATGGCTGAGTCATATATCAAGGATGCACTCTCTGCCAACCCAACTCTGTATCTCGATATTCTGGAACAATTCTGGAGTACTGCTATTGTGGAGGTTGTAGCCCTGGAAAACGCAATCACTTCCTATGTCATCTACTGCAAGGTTCAAGATAAGGAAATCACTATCACTACTGCAGACATGAACCAAGCACTAGGACTACAACAAGAGTCATTTGACAGAATGGCCACTAACGCAGAGTTGGAGGAATTCTTTGAGTTCATAAACTACTCAGATGGGATTAACCTTGGAAAGCTAAACAGAAAGAATCTGAGAAAGGAGTGGAGTTATGTGTTTGCAACTCTTCTCCAAGTCTTCACTGCCAGGAAATCAAGCTTTGACCAAATCAGTGCACCTGTGCAGCAAATTGGATATGCTTTGGCCTATGGAAAGAAGATAGATGTTGGCCAAATCATACTTCAAGAATTATATGGGAGACTTGGTAAGAACACAACCAAGAGAGGTACTGATATTTTCTTCCCTCGCTTTATTCAATCTGTACTTAATTATAAAAATGCTTCACTGATTGAATTGCCTGGGATTGATAAAAATAAAATAGGCTATCCTAAGTCCATGACCAAACTCATTTTTGGTAACTTGGAAACTAGGAATGATGTGGATGTAAGACTGAACATAACTCCCCATATGGAGAGTTTGTTTAAGACTTATCCCCACAACATGCCAACATTTGATGCAAAATCTAAGTTAGCACAGCCCAAGCAAGTAGAACAAAATGCTAACCCAGGGCCTGCTAACCAACCCTCTCAACCAAACACTCTACCTCTTACTGAGCCAACTGCATCATCCTCTCAAAAGGGTGATGTTAGTAAAAAGAAGAGAAAGGAAGTAATGTCTGCACCTTTAAATATCTTGTCTGAAGCAGCATTAGCTGTTGAATTAGGTCTAGGAAGTGAGGAACCTGAGTCACCCTTACACAGAACAAAGAAGAAGAAAACTAAGACCACCTCTTCAGTCACACAAATGGCTGAAGTTGTAAAATCAGGGGCACACAGCTCACTAGGTGTATCCTCTCAACAGGGTGCACCTATAGAATCAAGCATCCTCCCCAATGCACCTTCTTGTATAGAGTCAGCACATGGGAGTGACAAGGCTGGCACAACACTGAGTGGAGAGCACATCACTTTTGAAACTCCCTCTATCTCTCAGGGGGAGTTGCCAAAATCTACTCTAAAACACACTTCTCTTCCAGAATCTATCTCTGAAATTTCTTTGGAACCTGCAACTCAGGCAACTGAGATGCAAGGTATTGATCATCAAGAATTCTTTTCTCTTGATGAGCCAATAATTTTAAGTGACTTAGTGCATGACACTTTGTTCACCACTCAGAACCCACATTTAGATGGTGAGGGAATGCATGCTGAGGCATATCCTGATGACACCATCACAAACACAGAGGTTCCCCTAGTTTTTACTAGAGACTCTGTGCCTGTGTCAACTGCTGGTGTAATTCATCCCACTTCTGTGGTGACACCAGTAGTAGAGTCAATCCATCCGGTTACAGAAGTTGCATCTGTAACTGAGGAGACTAGCTTGCCTAGCTCTAGCTCTGACTTCATGTCAACATGGCTGAAGCCTGTGCAACATGACAGTGCTTCAGGATCAGGGTCTGTTCCACAACAATTGACGGTTGAAGCACTTCAAAGCTTAATTGTGGATCAGATTCCTGAGTTCACAAAGATTGCTCAGCACCTTCTCACTGCAGACATGCCCAATCCAGACTATGAGGCTATTCTGTTATGCCATAGGGATGATGTGGAAGTGCAGAAGTCAAAGACCATTGATGATGCTGAGAGAGATGGCAACATAGATGCCTGGTTGCAAGGAAAATATGATATTACTCTCGATGAAGCACTTCAGTATCTCAGGGAGGAATACATCACTTCACTGGGCTCCAATGCAAAATCCCTGTCACCTGGTGAAGTGTATGAAGCTGTAAATGACTCCTACAAGGGTTTCCTCAAGGCTGCACACTATCTTGGCAAGGGAGTCAAAACTGAAGTCAACAGGGTGTGTGATAAGACAGCCACTTCAGTAGCAGAAGTCAAGAGGGCCTTTGATGCTAAATTTCCTCAATTGGACAATGTGTTCAAGGACATCAAACACTGCAACTCTACCTGCACTCAGGTGGACAATGGGCTGGCTGTGCTAAAAGATGCTGCCACAGGTCTGGGGCATCAATTTCAGAATCTATCTGACCAGACTACAGATGCCAATGCCATGTTGAGGATAATGTTCAAAAATCTTTATGGAGATAGACTAGTGACTGATGTCCCTGTGCATGAATTGTCTAAATATGAAGTGAAGAGGCTGCAGGATCAATCTTTTTCTGGCTTCAAGGCCAATGAGTTATTCACTAAGGTCAACACTCTTGAGCAGGAGGTAGCTACTCTCACCAAGACCAATGCTCATCTCACAGAAAAGGTTGCATTGCTAAATGATCAGTTGGACACTCAAGCATCCACCACAACTGATGTCCTTCTGCATCAACAATCTATGTTAGCTGCAATGATGAAGCATATGGGTCTCTCTCTGCCTGATGAATCTTCACTCCCAAAGGACATTTCTACAGCCTCTGTGCCTGACAACAAGCCTAAGGGGGAGAAGAAGGCTAGGAACTCAAATTCAAAGGGGGAGACAAAGGGAGAGAAAGGCATATTAATCAAAGAGGGTGGTCAACAAAGGGCTTCTAAGTCTCTAGCAAATGTGCCTGGCAAGGGAAAAGCCAAAGTAGATGAGCCTCCATCTATCTTGCCAGTTGTCACCTTACCAACTGTGCACATCACTACTCCTGGAGGACAAAAGCAATCCATAACTACCACAGTGGTTGCAGGGAGTATGCCATCTGACAAACCTCCAATCTCTATATCTGAGAGTGCCAAGCCTGTAGAAGTCAAAGTTGTTACTGAGGCCAAGCTACAAGAAGTTGCTAACTCCAATGACTATCATGATAAAGCCTTCTTGGAGTTTCTGAAAGCCATAAGGGAACAGGTTGGTGACACTCAGTTTTATCTGAGGGAGGTGAAGAAGCAGATAGACTACATCACTGTCATCCCCAAGAAAGTCAACAATATATGGGTCAAGGAGATAGTGATGGTTTCCAAACTAAAGATATGGCATCTAACATACCAGACTCTACAAGACCTAAAGCACTCAGAGATAGATGCCATACTTGAGATCATTGAGAAGAAAAATGAGAACAGCAAGAGTCTGTTTGATGATTTGAGGAATGGTCAACCTACAAGGCTACCAGAAGTGATCAAGAAGCCATGGACAATTATTTATCAGTCTGGTACCAGAATTGAAGATATCAAGCAATTGGTCATTCCTCATGATCTCACCTCCAGAAATCACAGACTGATCATTGCTATCATTGATCAATTACAGAAGAAGGTTGGAACCAGAAATGCTGAAGAAATTGAGGCACTGCATATCCTCAGAACCTATATTGCAACTGGTGAAATTCCAGAGATGGCTCAACCTAGGAGAAATAAGGATGATGATTCTGAAGACAAAGGTGATGGGAGGAGAAGACATCACAGGAGAGATAAGGGTGATGAAGATAAGAAGAAAAAGGGGGACAAGGATGAAAAGGATGATGATGACCAGGGTAAAACATATGTGAGAAAGAGTGGAAGACAGCAAGCCTTAGGCAATGCTAGCAGTAATCTCACCACAACACAAGACTCTAAGTCTAGGGTGAATACTGTTAGTAGTGACCTAGCAAAATCTACATCTATGGCTTCTGCAACTGTCTTACCATCTCAAGAAAAGAAGAAGATTCAAGTCAAGAAACCATGTGTATGTTTCAGAAAGCAATCTGCTAATGGAATACTACTATGGTCTACCAACCAAGGTCAGAGATTTCTGCCAAGCAACCATGTCAAGAGGATGAAATTTAAACATGCTGCAAGGAAAGTGAAGCTATCCAAATCTAGAGCCCTAACAATCATTCCAGGATTAAAGCTCCAGCCACTTGATGAAGACTTTGATGAAGAGCAACTGCTATTTCTAAGAGCTCAAAAGATATGCTATGCTGCAATTGTGGATGACCACCTTGTAATCAAGTACACTGATGGGAAAGAAATGAAATTCAAACAAGGGGGTTGTCAACATTGGGGTAAATTGTATGAGATAGAAAGAATCATTGTATTGCTGGATTCTAAGGACAAGGTGGAGAAAGTATGGAAGCTGGAATTGATTGACTTTGTGAAAATGAAGAAAGAATATGCTGAGAAGATAAGGAAGGGCTGCTATGAGAAATGGTTAGAAAGGGAGAAAGAAATTGATAGACTGGAAATTGAAGCAGAAAAGCTAAGGGCAAAGGGATTGTGTAGAGTTCAGTTTGATCCCTATGTGGTGAAGTATAGGAGGAGAAATGGAGACAATGTCAATATAAGAATGAACCTACTCAGTCACTATCCTGCCAACATTCTGAAGCCAGTGCTTGAAGATTTCAAAAACTCTATTATGATTGAAGAATTGGATGCTATGACAGAAATCATGAGAGCAGTAGATGAGATTGCAAGAAAGGAGAAAGAAAGGAAACAGAAAGCATATGATGATCTACAAGCCAAAGCAATGGAGATGCAATCAAAAGAAAATGGCTAGTACCTCATCATACTGTAAGAGTATTTATCTTGTAATTTCATTTATGTGTCCAATCAAAATACATACCTGTACTTTTAAAGTTTTATCTTTATGTATGTTAGGCTTGTTATCAGACATGAAATTGTGACTAAGGGTCTCACTCACAATTTGGGGGAGATTGTTAGTTACAGAGGCATGCCTGTATACATCTAATAACAAGCCTAATTGTTTGTAATGCTTTGCATTACTTACATGACCTCTTAACTGAGGGAACCTCTAGTTGTAGAGTTTCTGTTTGTATTGTACTTGTAATAGGCATCAAATCCTAGTTGTGTAACTGTACAAATAGAGTCTAGAATAATGCTTGAAAGAAGTTCCATGGTTCATGCCTCAAGCAAGGAGTTAAAGACTGCCAAATAATCACAGTTGGGATTTGAAGAAATGAAGAATTTGCCTAAGTACCAATTCGAGAAGTATATTTGTCTATTCGAGAAGTCCAGCATTCGAGAAGTCAGAGATTCGATATCTCAAGACACTATTCGATATCTCTGAATACACTGTTCGATATCTCATTCGATATCTCAGGGATTCGATATGTCTACTACTCTATTCGAGATCTCAAGAAGTCAACAAGTCAAGATGGTATTCGAGTTCTCAAAGAGTCAACAAGTCAAAGTTCCATTCGATATCTCAAAGACTCAGAAAGCTATTCGACAACTCAAGGATTCGATAAGTCAAATGCTCTATTCGACAACTCAAGGAATCCTGATGGAAAAGAGCTATTCGAGAAGTGGTTCGATATGTCACTATAACAGTATTCGAGAACTCAGAGTTATCGATCAAGTCAATTCTAGTTCTCGAATCACTTACTTAGTCACTTCTCGAATACATTCTTGGAGACAAAATACTGAAGAAATTGTACAAGTCAGAAACCTGCAACAAGCCAATGCACTTTATGGACCACAACCTGTAACGTGCTCTGGAAAGCCTACAAGGAAGCTTGGAGAGATATAGAAGAGACAAGGAGCTAAAGAAGTGGATCTAAACAGGCTTTGCAAAGTCAAATCTGTAACCGTTTGGATACTTACTCCAAAAGGATAGACAGACTAGAAAGTAATGTGTTTTAGCTCCTTATTTGTAGTAAGCAGGCTGTATCCATGTTCTATAAGGACACAGCCTCACTTCATAACTTAGTAACTTTTTTGAGTCTAGTTTTCATACACTGTAAGCTATATCTCTCTGAGAAAAACGAAGCTGAGAATACTACCATTTGTATTCACAGATTGTAGCAACCTTTATCTAATATACATTAGATTAAAGTGATATTGTGCCTTGTGTTGTTTACTTATCCGCACCTTAATTTCTGCACACACAGGCACTTATCTGCTACACAGACTCAATCCAAGAAAAGTTCAAGAATCCATTCACCCCCCCCCCCCCTCTGTATTCTTTTACCGTGTTCAATACTCAACAATAGTCTCTAAGGAAATAACTTAACTAAGGGTTCGAAATAATATTCGAATATTAAATCGACTTTAGATAAATATTAAAGATAATGTTCATCGAATGATTAAATATTTGATGAATAACCCGAATAATATTTATCAAATAATCTCAAAGGAATATCTCAATAATATTCGCCAGATAATAAATGGGAAATATTTACTTAATTATTTTCCTCTGAAAATAATGTCAATATATCAAGAAATAACGACTCCCGGTCTATAATCAAGGAATGAGGTTCAGATGCCCTTCGTTTAAGGGTCTTATAAATTTCCGGCTTATAACTGATATAATCACTAACTAGCTCATAAGCCAACAATACTTCAGGGAACAAGTATATCAATATGACTTTGAAAGTAGGCATGCGTGCTATGGCATATGTATAACAGAAAGCATACATATATATATATACTCACAACAACAGTCTTTTAAAAAGGATTTGAAACTTGCCTGGAAATTGAGTACGAGTAGGGGTAGTGGTAGCGTGTCCCGGGTCAGCCTGATGATCTATGAATAGCCAAGGCATTCGGGATTAATCACTTAACACCTTTCAAAAGGTTAAGTATAAACTTAACTTAAATCGAAACACGTTTTCAAGTCGTTTCGTTATACCCCTCTAATTCACTCTTATTATTGCTTTTATTATCCGACACTTGTTCGCTAATAAAGCATGGCATTACCCTTACATATGGTAAGTATTCGATTTGTAAAAGTTTTAGAGTCTAAAGATTATACCTCGAGATTTGTCGATCGTTTTCTAAGTGGTTTACCATAGTTATAACCAAGGATACTCTTCAGGGGTACTTTCTTACTTAACCTTGATTCGAACATTTTTATAAAATTGAAAAACGATCTTTTTAATACGAGGTCTTCTCTCACACCATCCTTATGATCTCTAATATTTAATTACAAAGATTCGCCACTGCGATACTTATTTTACATGGTTCAAATTCAATTACGAATTCTCATTCTCGGTTTCGAACCACTTTTACGAATTTAATCATAACTCCTAAACCGTAAGTCCAAATGCTTCGATTCTTTCGCCAATGTGATCTATGACTCAAGATATACAAGGGCAAGTCTTATATTCAACAAGACCAGTGACTTATACCAACTTTGATGCACGAAATTTATGGGTTAACGAAATTTCGGCATTACGACGGCTATAAATCGAACGTTTCCAAATTTATTTCAACACAACCAAGCCACACCGGGCATACCATACATCTTAACATCAAATATACTCCATTAATCAGCCAAAAACCGTGCATAACCAGTGGGTTCTTCATTTTTATGAAAATCTATCGATAACTCATGCAATCGCTAAGCTAAACGCATAAACGACTAACCCATAACCTTAATTACTCATCCATGCTTTCAATTTCAAATTCTAAGAAGTTTCAAAATTAAAATCACTGTAGCACAGCCTATAAATCATGAGAAATGAACAAGCTAAGGTTGGAGGTGAAGAGAGTGGTTACCGTAGATGCGTAGAGCTCGGAGAGGGCTTCGATTGGAGTACTAGAATGCAAGAAACGGACAAGGCTAGCCATGATTCCCTTTGGCAAGCATGAATTCGGCCATGGAGAGAAAAAGTGGGAGGAAGATGAGAGAAAAATGAGATATTTACTTGTGGTTGGTTGTAATAAAGCTAAGTGAGTTTCTGTTCCGTGTGCGAGCGTATATCGTAACCTACCGTGCGTCTCGTCCTCCTTCCTTCTCTTTCTTTTTAAGAAATTCAATTTCTATTCCTCAAATAACTTTTCTAATTGTGCACTTAGTCACCACTTACTAATATGAAGCTCTCTCTGAAATTTGAGATTTTTCGGGTTTCGGGATATTTTCCATCATTCACTTGATCGTTTTTACATCGTTAAATCAGTTTTCTCCAATTCGCTCTTTTATGAATTCTGACGAATCCTACTTACGTTTATATATATCCTAGATTGAGAATATGCCTTCGAAATATTTCTCTGGAATAAATAATTAGTCCATCTCAATTTCTGGCCCAATCTTGTCCGTTTAGGAAAAATAATTTTTGAATTTCTGTGATCTGACGAGACGATCTTACGTTTATATATTCCACAGATTATGAATACGTCCTCAAATCTTTTTATTAAGTCCTTAAGTCTTTCAGTGTCTAGGGAAATCTCGGAGAAAATAAAAGTGCTATTTTTCAGAATCCGATATCTTTTACATACACTTATTTTCCCCTTGGATCATTAATACGAACTTAGAAATCCGTTCCGGGTACTTCTATATAGTGTCATCTGATAATATTCATATTTCCCCCAAAGACACTATTCATCACTTATTTTCTTTTTATTCCCTGCACTTAGCAAAATGTCCTCATTCTCTTTCGAGCGTTCCTTATCTCTTTTACGGAACCATTGGTTTTATAACAGATATCGATTTAGATAATATGAGAATATCTTTTCCTCTTTAGGAAACATATCTTGACTTACTAGGAGATAGATTATTCTAATCTAAATCGTCAACCCATTGCATTCTTCATGACATATAAACATTGGAATCTATATCCTTTCATTATTCATTCTTTAAAGCCAGTATTACATTGTAGTTGTAACCACTGTTCACTCTTACATCAATACATAATAAAAGTTTTAATTCTACCCAAAAATCTGGGTTCTTACAATAGGTGAATAGGGGATAAAGTTTGCCATTGTTTAAGAAATAACATAAAATTACTGGTAAAACTTCTTCAGGTGGATTCCATTCCACGCATTCTTAATCAGCTCGCCGTCGAGTTGAGCTAGTTCATAGGTGCCAGGGCGGATGACTTTCGTGATCTTGTATGGGCCTTCCCATGGGGCCTTTAGCTTACCAGCCACTGTGGGTTGAGATGAAGCAGATTCTCGCAGGACTAGGTCATTGACCTTGAAATCTTTTGGTTTGACTCGCTTGTTGAAGTACTCAGCCACTTTGCCTTGGTATTTAATGATGTTTGAGGTCGCCTCTTCCCTGACCTCTTCCAAGAGGTCGCTGTCTAGTCGCAGACCTTCAAGAGAATCTTGTTCATTGAAGTGTTCGACCCTTGGAGAATTTAAGCTCACCTCGACAGGGATTACGGCATCTGTGCCATATGCGAGTCTAAAAGGCGTTTCTTCCGTGGCAGTTCGTGGGGTCGTTCTATAGGACCAGAGCACATTTGGGAGCTCATCGACCTACTTGCGAGCTTGATCTTGTAGCCTTTTCTTAAGCCCTTGGAGAATTATCCTATTGGATACCTCGACCTGTCCGTTGGCTTGGGGATAAGCGACTGATGCTTTAAGGTGTTTTACCTTTAATTCTTTTAACATTGAGCCGAATTTCTCCCCAACGAACTGGGTTCCATTGTCTGTGACAATCGACCTGGGAATTCCGAAACGGAAGACTATATGCTCCATGACAAACTCGATCATTTCTTTTTCTCTGATTCTAGCTAATGGCTTTGCCTCGATCCATTTTGTTGCATAGTCTACGGCCACGACTATGAACTGAAGTTGATTCCTACTTTTTGGGAACGGCCCTATGATATCGATTCCCCATTGAAAGAATGGGCAGGGACTGAGTATTGGAGACAGAAGTTGTGTGGGTTTATGGTTAGTTGTACTGTATAGCTGGCAAGATGGGCATTTTTTCACAAAATCATCACAATATTTCCTCATTATTGGCCAGTACAACCCTTGCCGTATTATCTTGTGAGCTAGTCTTTTGCCTTCCATGTGCTCTCCACAAATTCCCATATGAACTTCAATAATTGCTATCTCTGCTTCTTCTGGAGCAAGACAATGAAGAAGAGGCTCTATCAGAGCTCGTCTGTACAACTTAGCATCTTTCACGCAATAGTTTCTCGTTCTGTACATCAACGACCTAGCTTCATTTTTGTCTTCTGGTAACTGGTTCTTAACAATGTAGTCAAGAAAAGGGACTCTCCAGTCAGGTTTTGACGAGATGTTGTGTATCGTCGTTGGTTCCACCGTTGGAGATTGAAGTGTTTCCACATAAATTGGCTCGTTATTTGTAATGATCGAGGACGATGCCAACTTGGATAAGGCGTCCGCCCATTGATTCTCTGATCTGTCAATATTTGTCATTTTCTATGAAGTAAATCTTGCAAGTAGATTTTGGGTTCGACAAAGATAAGTCGTCATTCTGTCGTTGTGGACTTGAAATTCTCCTAACACCTGCTTCACTACTAGCTGCGAATCACTATAGATGTCAATGACGGCCACTTCTAGACTTACTGCGAGGTTCAATCCGGCTATCACGGCTTCATATTCGGCCTCGTTGTTGGTTGCTTGGAAAGCAAAAGTGATAGCCTGTTGGACTTTGAACCCTTCTGGGCTGATCAATATAATTCCTGCTCCACTTGAGTCTGAGGTCGATGATCCGTCGACATAAAGGACCCAAGGTCGACATTGAGTTTGTTCATCATCAAATTTCAAAATTTCTGATTTGTTGAACTGGCACTCGACCACGAAGTCTGAAAGTGCCTGAGCTTTCATCATTGTGCGAGGTCTGTATTCGATGTAAAATTGGCTCAATTTTATTGTCCATGCCGCCAATCGACCTGTCATGTCGGGTTTATGTAGAATCCGCTTTAATGGTTGGCTCGTCATTACTTGGATCTCTCGTCCTTGGAAATAATGCCTGAGTTTATGGCTTGCCACGACTAAAGCGTATACAAGCTTCTCGACCTGAGGATAGCGAATTTTTACATCCCGTAGGGTATGACTTATGTAGTAAATGGGTAATTCATTGCCCTGGTAAGATCTAATCAAGACTGCAGCAATCGTATTGTCGCTTGCAGACAAATATAATCGCAGGGGTTCTTGTGGTTAAGCTTGCGTCAAGATTGGGGGCGAGCTCAAAAACTTTTTTAGCTCTTCCAGCCCTTTTTTGCATTCGTCGTTCCATTCAATTTTCGACTTTTTTGAGGCGTTCTTGATGGTGTCAAAGAATGGAGCGCATCTCTTAGATGATTGTGGAATAAATCTTCTAAGGCGGCTAGACAACCTGTTAGCGTTTGCAACTCTTTTAAAGAAGAGGGTTCTGACATGTTGATAATAGCCTTAACTTGATTTGGGTCTGCCTCGATGCCCCTCTGTGTCAAAAGGAATCCCAAAAATTTTCCTGAAGTCATCCCGAATGAGCACTTGGCGGGATTTAGACGCATACTGTGGCGTCGGACATTATCAAAAGTTTCTCGCAGGTCTGCCACATGATCTTTCGACCTCTTGGATTTTGCAATCAAATCGTCGACATAGACTTGTAAATTTCGGCCTATTTGTGAGGCAAAGATAGTATCCATCATCTGTTAGAATGTGGCTCCTGCGTTGATGAGGCCAAAAGGCATATTTTTAAATCCAAAAACACCTCTACGGGTAATAAAAGCTGTCTTTTCCCAATCTTGATTATCCATTTTAATTTGGTTGTAGCCCGAAAACGCGTCCATGAATGATAGGAGCTCGTGGCCAGCTGTGGCGTCAATGAGCTGATCAATATTAGGTAAAGGATAAAAGTCTTTAGGGCAAGCTCGATTAAGATCAGAGTAGTCCACACACATTCTCCATTTTCCATTGCTCTTTCTGACTAAGACTGCATTCGATATCCATTCAGGGAATTGTATGGGCGCGATGAATTCCGCCTCGAGTAATCTGTCTAACTCGGCGTCAATTGCCTTCATTTTCTCATTCGAGAACACCCGTTTCTTTTGTTTTACGACCCGAGCTCCGGGCTTGATGTGGAGAGAGTGACGAGCTATTATCTCGGGAATTCCCGGCATATCTTTGGGATTCCATGCAAAGATATCAGCATATTCTCTGATGAGATCGATAATTTGCTGGCGAAGTTCGCCGTTCAAACATTTTCCAATTTTTATCACCTTGTCGGGACAGCCTTCTTCGAGCTCTATCTCATCACATTCTTCCACGGTGACACAAGTTGATTGATTAGATGTTTCAAGTATAGCTCGAGGGTCCATGTCTATAACCTGATTGATTGACGAATCATCGTCATGTTTTGTTTTTGGTATAACGGTGGATAAGTAACACTGTCGCGCTGCTACCTGGTCTTCCACGACCTCTCCAATTCCAAATTCTGTTGGAAACTTCATTTTGAGGTGAGGAATCGAGGTGATGGCCTTCAAGGCTGTGAGAGTGGTCCTGCCAAGAATGGCGTTATAACTTGAATTGGCGCTGATGACGTGAAATTTGGTCATCTGCCATGTTTGGCATGGAAGAGAACCGAATAAGACTGGAAGGTCGATAGTGCCTACAACCTTTACCTCATTTCCTGTGAAGCCGTATAGAGGCATGTTCACATTTTCCAATTTCCTATCCCCAATGTCCATTCGAGCAAAGGCATGGTGATAAAGTATGTCAACGGAACTACCATTGTCAATTAAATCTTTTTCACAGTATTAGTGCCGATCTTGGCTGTAATTACCAAGGCGTCTTGATGAGATTCGATTATTCCCGAAGGGTAGTCATTGTCAGAAAAAGAAATCACAGGGGATGGATTAGGACGTTGGCGTTTAGGAGCCTCAGGATTCACATGAAACACTTCTTTGGCGTACAACTTTTTAGAATTATTTGATGTGCCACCGGCGGCAATCCCTCCAGCGATGACATCAATGACTCGATCCAGATCACGAGGGCGATCATTTTGTCTTTCGGTGTCGTGATCAATGTAATGAGTCAACTGTCCTCTCTTGATTTTGGACTCAATAAGATTACTCAACTGGTAACACTGGTCTGTTGTATGGCCGGTGTCCTCATGGTATTCGCAGTACCGAGAGCTTGGAGGTCGTCCGGGTTTCATTGGCCTCGGTGGTCGGTAATCGGGTTCCATTTTTAAAAGAGCTAGAATTGTGGCCTTGTCTACAGTGAGCTTCGTGAATTCTTTCTCTTGCCTTTCTCTTGGCTTCCATGTCTTGTCTTGATTATCTGACCTTTCCGTTCGTGGCTTTCGAGGGCTTCTGGTGTCACTGGTCCTCGAGTATGAATCATAATTCCGCTTATAATCCGTTCTCGGAGAACGGTGTCGAGGACTTCTACTGCGCTCTCGTTTAAAAGCTCGTCGAGGAGATTGGATACTCCCTACTGCTTCTTGCAAATTCATTCGGTGTTCTACCACTTGGAAGGCCGATTGGAGGGTCCGGGGGTTCTTTTCAAAGAATTCTTCTAACAGATTGGCATGACGATGCTTGTCAATTCCTGCGGCCAGATAATTTATTGCCAATTCTTCAATTAAGTTGGGAATATCAGAAATTTCATTTCGAAATCTGACTAAAAAGTCTCTTAGAGATTCGTTAGATCGTTGTCGGACAGTCATCAGGGATGCGGTTATCTTTCCACCTTTATAATTGCTTGAAAACCTAGTTTGGAATTTCGTTTTTAAAGATTGCCACGAGTCTATAGATCGAGGTGGTAAGCTATTATACCACCGTAGAGCTGTGCCTTGAAGGCACGTTGAAAAGAATTGACATCTCGCTATTTCTGAGTGTCCAAAAAATGCCATACGGCCATCAAATGTGTTAAGGAATCCACTCGGGTCTGACGTTCCATCGAAGTGATCTAACGAGGGCGTTTTCAACGTCCTATCAATATGAGCTATCTCAATATCTCTCGATAAGGGACTCTCTGTCGATGTGATTTGGCCGGATTGGTTTCGAATAAATTCTCTACACATGGCGAGGTCACTTCGGATGTCAACAATGTCTTCTGGTCGTACTGACTCGTTAGAATCAGTTCGCCATGATGAATGACTCGCAGCTGGCGCTGGTCGTCTTCTGCGGGCAGAAGGCCTTGAGTAAATTGATTCTGTTGATTCTTCAGCACCAACGTCGTCATAATCATTCTCCTGAAACTCATCTTCAATATCGACAGTTTTATCATTGGCCAAGGTCGCTGTATTTCTCAATCCACTTTTCAACTGACGAGCTCGCCGATATCTCCTGAGCTTTTCATCTAAAGCTCGGTTTTGTTGTTCTAAGTTAAATATTTCTTCATCCGAGTCTTGGAGATGTTCTTCCACTCCAACGACGGGCTCTTTTTCTCTTTGGACCTTTTGCAAATGTAGGCGCATGTCGCTTGTGAGTACCTTTTTTCCTGTATCTGTGGTGACCCTCATGCGGGTATCTGGCTGAGCCTTACGTCTTACATCCAAATGCTCCGGTTCGGTGGGTCGTTTAGATCCACCTACACTATTTTCTGCTGCTGGAAATAACTGTCTAGGTTTTAGGGGAGGAGGTGCCATTTGGTCCCCAGCTCGAGGGACCGTTAACATCTCCATTTTTTCCCCGATTTGTTCAATCATCGATTCATTCACTTCCATTTTTGGTTGGAATTTTGAATTAAAGAGCTCCTTCTAGCGCCAATGATGGAGAGTTAATCGCGATTGTAACATAAACTATGAGATTTGGGGAAAAGATCTATGAATAGATTTAGATAATTTTTATTAAAGTATATCTCTCCTTAAGGGAGGTTACACTCTCTAATTTACAAAATGCCAACCCCTTTACAAGTGGGGTTTATTGAGTATATATAGGGGATTCCTAGTGGTCCCCTAATTTACTTGGCCACTAAGTTTACATTTGTGGGCTTCTGGGCCCTATTATGGGTACATGTGTTAATTGGCCTAATACAATCTAAATCTTTCTATTAATCTATATACAAATTATGTCACTTGGGCTTCATGGTCCAACAACTACGATTCTAGATGTAAGATGTACTTCCCTACTGATGTTTATAATCATTTCCTTTTAGGTTTTTGTAATCATCGTGAATGGTATCCAAGGCTTAAAAAATAATCGCTTACTATGAATTTTTTAGCACACATGATATTTATAAAGTATTGTGGATGTATGTTATTTAGGTATATTTGGAAGCAGAGCATATCAGCTGTGAAGAATACCAAAGCAGACTACAATGTTGATGAAAAGTTACAATAGGGTGCCTCAGTGGTGGTGCCTTATATTGTAATTAGGGAGCATGGCTTTGTCCATCTTGATGTCGTTTGGTGGAAAAAAGACATGCAGCTGCCATGGTGGGGAATGCTTTTGGCATTTTCTTAGCATGGATTATCACCCATCCAATCGGAGTTATCCAAGCAGCTACTAACCAGGTAACAGAATTTAACTAATCCTGACATGATTTTCTTCCATCATTCTTGACATGGAGATGTTTGCAAATGCTTTTTTTTTATTAAGATTTGGCTATACGTAATAGAAGTTCTGACAACTTTGCAGCAACCTGGATACGACATAATTGCACAGTTCATAATTGGGTATATTCTACCAGGGAAACCCATTGCTAACCTGGTTTTCAAGATATATGGAGGAATCAGCACCGTTCATGCTCTCTCTTTCTTATCTGACCTTAAACTCGGGCACTACATGAAAATTCCACCACGGTGCATGTACACCGCTCAGGTTTGTGACACTGGTAGATCATTAAAGCAACCGGTCTTTATTCATTGGTTAGATTTTATTCACATACTTTTAAGGATTTTACAAATCTAAGTTTTTCTTGTTCCAGCTGGTGCGGGAACTGTAGTTGCTGGCACAGTCAGTTTCATGGTGGATGTTAGAGAACATTAAGGATCTCTGTGATATAGAATCACAGCGTCCGGATAGCCCTTGGACCTGTCCCAGATTCAGAGTCACCTTTGATGCCTCAGTTATATGGGGCCTGATTAGATTAGCACGTCTGTTTGGACAGAAGGATTGTACAGAGACTTGATATGGTTAACCTAATAGGAGAACTTTTGCCGGTCCCTGTTTGGATCCTGAGCAAAATCTATCCTAAAAAGAGATGGATTCCTCTTATTAATATACCATTTATATCCAATGGCTTTGCGGGAATGCCACCAGCAACGCCAACCAACATTGCTAGCTGGCTTGTCACAGGATTGTTCTTCAACTATTTTGTGTTCAAGTATATATCGGAAAGGATGGTGGCAGAGGTACAAATATGTATTGTCCGCAGCATTGGATGCTGGAACAGCATTCATGGGTGTTGTTTTGTTTTACACTCTGCAAATGAAGGCGTAGATTTGAAGTGGTGGGGAACACAACTTGACCATTGTCCTTTGGCAACTTGTCCGAATAGTGTCCCAGGATGTCCAGTTTTGCAGTAGCCTGCAGAGTCGCGTACCACATAATAATAGAAGAAATGAAAAAGAAGAAAACACGGAATGAAGACGAAAAACAAGTTTGTATTCAGTTAAGTAGACAAGTACCCAGTATCCAGGTGCAAGATGGTTTCGAAGGGGTTGCGAGATTTTCTTGGAACTAAACAACCAATAACCAATAATCTATATCTATATATTATAAATCAGTGGATAACCGATACCTTAGATTCGGTATCCATATTCAAATTCGGATTAAATTTTTTAACTTTATTTAGATCCATGAATTATTCATATTTTTTGTTTGGTATCCATTTTTTATTTATAAAAGATTCATATGATTATTTGATCTATTTTCCATCTATATCTATACTATTATATAAAAGCCGAAACATTTAAAGTTTGGTTGGTCGATACGGTACCTGTTGATTTTACTTATTTAGCCTTACTTAATTACAGATAAAATCCATCCTATTAACTAATTAATTTCTTTTTTTAATTAAACATATTACCTTTTCTCTTTTTCACTGACTAATTAATTTCCCTTTTCAGGTAAAACATAATATGGTAAAAATAATATCTTTTATATTGTATCTAACTAAAATTTCTCCTTTCTTATAAACACTATGAGCAATTTTGTTTTATAATAATTACTATTAACTAATGAATTATATTTTTCTGCCAAAACATGTTACTTTTTCTCTATTCTATAACTAAAATATCTCTTTTTTCAATTATATCACGGGTGGTTTTATTTAATAAAATAAATAATAATAGTAATAATAATAATAATAATAATAATAATAATAATAATAATAATAATTACCAATTACCTTTTTCAGCTAAAACGTATCATCTTCTCCATATTTCATAATTAAAATTTCTTTTTTCTAGAAATATCACGGGCAACATTAATTTCTCATTCTCTAAAGACACTCCGAGCAATTTAATTTAGTCAAATAACATAAATTAAATTATAATTACTGTAAATTAATCAATTACCTTTTTCACCTAAAACATGTCATATTTTTAATTTTCACATTACCTTTTCTATTTTCTCTAACTAAAATATGTCTTTGTTCAATTATATCACGGGCGGTTCTATTTAATAAAATAAAATAACAATATTATAATATTAATAATTATCCGATTAAGTTTTTCAGCAAAAATGAATCATCTTTTCTATATTTTCTAACTAAAAACCCTCTTTTCTAAAAATATCATGGGCAACATTAATTTTTCCTTTTCTTAAAACATTACGTGCAATTTTATTTAGTAAAAAAAACATAATTGAATTATAATTACTATAAGCTAATCAATTACCTTTTGGGTAAAAAACTAAAATACCCACCAATTAATTCTCCGTGCCCAAAATACCCACCGGTGGAAAGCTCCGCCCTTTTTATCCACGAATCACGCATTATACATATGCGTATAAGGTATGTATAGGCTATACACGCATTGCAATCGTGCGTAGTTTTTATTATTATTTTTTTACTAGCAGGCCACGCATGTTCAACATGCGTGTTCTTTATATTTTTTTTTTAAAAAAAAATGAGCCACGCATCATCACTATGCGTATAGCTAGATTCTTTTTTTTTAAAATTTTGATCTACGCATTATAGTAATGCGTGCACTTCAGAAAAGTTTCCTGCGGGGCCAACAGAAGCAGGGGTAGTTTTTACCTTGTGTGCGCATTTTAGTGATGCGTATATCTTTTTTTTATTCGTTATTTTGAATATTTTTAAAACCCAAAATGGAAACGTTGAACCCCAAAAGTTAATTGTTGAACCCCTAAATTTAATTAAAATTGTATTTTTTTAATTTAAAAATTTGACTAAAAAAATGAAATCCGGCGGCCTGATTTTTAAACACGTTAGCGTTTAAAAATCAGGATAAGTTAGGGTTTAGGATCTAGGGTTTAGGGTTGTTTACAACCCTAAACCCTAAGTCCGTATACGGTTTATTCGTCATTCTGAATATTTCTAAAACCAAAATGGAACTGTTGAACCCCAAAGGTTAACCGTTGAAACCCTGAGGGAATACATATAAAATTTTAATTTTTAATAAAAAAAATGAATCCGGCGGCCTGTATTTTAAACGCTAACGCGTTTAAAAATCAGGATAAGTTAGGGTTTAGGGTCTAGGGTTTAGGGTTGTAAACAACCCTAAACCCTAAGTTCGTATACGGTTTATTCGTTGTTCCAAATATTTCTAAACCCAAAATGGAAACGTTGAACCCCAAAGTTAATTATTGAAACCGTAAGTTTAATTAAAATTTTAATTTAAATAACCATTTATCTATAAATTTTTAATATTACTTGAAAAAAAAGAGTAAAAATCCCGATACTTAGTAACCATCCCGATACTTAGCAACCATTGGATAATCAACATTTAGAAAAAAAAAAAAAACTACACGCAATAGTATCATACGTATACCAAAGAAAAAAAAAGAAAAAAAGTATACACATTAGCATAATGCGTAGTCAATGGAGATTAAAAAAAACACTCTATGCATTACTTTAATGCGCATACCGTGGACATTTAGGGCGGCAGCTCGCGTTAAATGGCATTTTGGGCAATGGGATGCTGAAAAAGAGGTATTTTGGGTATTTTCTCTTACCTTTTTCACCTAAAATATGTTTCTTTTTAATTTTTTCTAACTAAGACCTCTCTTTTCCCAATTAAATCATTGCATTCTATTTAATAAAATTAAATAATAATTTTATAAGTACTTATAATTAACCGATTACGTTTTTCAACTAAAACTTATCATCTTTTCAATATTTTCTAACTAAAATTCCTCTTTTCCTAGAAATATTACGGATAACATTTACATAATTATTATCAAATCATCTTATTTAAAAATTTAAGCCTCCAAAATTCATATTTTAAAAAAACTAATTCAAATTAATAAAAAAAATCATATAACATTAAAAAAAATCCGTGCATCCCACGGGTTTTAAGCTAGTCTATACTATTATATAAATTCCGAAACATTGAAAGTTTTGGTACCTGTTTTTTGGTACCAATTTTTTGGTACCTGTTTTTTGGTACTTCGTGAATTTACTTATGTACCCTTCATTATAAAGAAAAATATATATTAAAACACCTAAAATAAATTTTTAACATAATATAATTAATGGTAATTAGTCGATTGTCTTTTTCGTATTTACTTTTAGTTGAAGATGTTACCTTTTATCATATCTTCCAATTATTAATATTACCTTTTGAATTAAAATACGTTTCCTTTTTGATTTAAAACTAATCTTACAATCATTAATATATACCCGAAAATATCATACAATATTTTTCAATTATTAATAAAATATATTAAAAATATACTTTGTTTATAATAAGGAAACATTAGTATAATCCGTAAACATGTGTATATTAAATTTAATTAATTAAAAATAAAAATTATGTAAAAAATAATGATAATATAAATTGGTACCAGTTTTTTGTACCTATTTTTTGGTACTTCGTGAATTTACTTATTTACCCTTCATTATAAATAAAAAATATATATTAAAACACCTAAAATAAATATTAACATAATATAATTAATGGTAAGTAGTCGATTGCCTTTTTCATATTTATTTTTAGTTGAAGATGTTACCTTTTATCATATCTTCCAATCATTAATATTTCCTTTCGAATTAAAATACGTTTCCTTTTTGATTTAAAACTAATCTTACAATCATTAATATATATCCGAAAATATCGTACCATATTTTTCAATTATTAATAAAATCTATACTATTATATAAAAACCGAAATATTAAAAGTTTTGGTACCTGTTTTTTGGTACCTATTTTTTGGTACTTTGTGAATTTACTTACTTACCCTTTATTATAAAAAAAAAAAATACAACTAAAATAAGTAATAACATAATATAATTAATGGTAATTAGTCAAGATACTATCTTTTATAAACAACTAAAAACATCAATCGTATCACATCTTTCCATCATTAATATTTCCTTTCGAACTAAAAGTCTAAAACACCTTACCTTTCCAATTTAAAACAAATCTTACAATCTAAAATAAGTAATAACATAATATAATTAATGATAATTAGTCAAAATACTACCTTTTATTAACAACTTAAAACATCAATTGTATCATATATTTCCATCATTAATATTTCCTTTCGAACTAAAAATCTAAAAGACGTTACCTTTTTAATTTAAAACAAATCTTACAATCTAAAATAAGTAATAACATAATATAATTAATGGTAAGTAGTCAAGATATTACCTTTTATAAACACCTAAAAACACGAATCGTATCATATCTTTCCATCATTAATATGTCATTTCGAACTAAAACACGTTATCTTTTTAATTTAAAACAAATTTTACAATCATTAATATATACCCGAAAATATCACATTAATATAATAAAATTAACGGTAGTTAGTCAATTGTCTTTTTCATATTTACTTTTTGTTGAAGATATTACATTTTATAAACACGTAAAAACATGAATCATATCATATCTTTCGATCATTAATATTTCCTTTCGAACTAAAACACATTACCTTTTTAATTTAAAATCAATCTTTCAATCATTAATATATAACCGAAAATATCACACCATAATTGTCAAGTAAAATGTAACACCTAAAATAAATAACAATATAATATAATAAATGGTAATTAGTCGATTGCATTTTTCATATTTACTTTCAGTTGAAGATATTACCTTTTATAAACACCTAAAAAGATCAATTGTATCATATTTTTCAATCATTAATATTTCTAATTAAAACACGTTACCTTTTTAATTTACAACAAATCTTACAATCATTAATATATACTCGAAAATATCACACCAAAATTTTCAATTATTAATAAAATATATTAAAAATCATATACGTTGTTTATAATAAGGAAACATAATTATAATTTGTAAACATGAGTATATTAAATTATAACAAATTAAAATTAAAATAATTATTAAAATAATGATTATATAAAAACATAATTTTAATATTAAATAAAATTTATAACTTAATACAAGAAACCCGTGCACTACAATACTAATAATTAATCGATTATCTTTTCAACTAAAACATATCATCTTTCTATTTTTTCTAATTAATTTCCTTTTTTCCTAGAAATATAACGGACAACGTTAATTTCTCATTTTCTAAAAAACACTAGGAGCAATTTTAATTAGTAATTGAACATAATTAAATTATAATTAGTATAAACTAATCAATTACCTTTTTCACCTAAAACATGTCACCTTTTTAATTTTCCCGTTTTCTTTTCTATTTTCTCTAACTAAAATATCTCATTTTTCAAGTATATTAAGGGCAGTTCCATTATATGAAATAAAATAGTAATATGATAATACTAATAATTAATCGATTAATTTTTTCATTTAAAACATATCATTTTTTCTATACTTTATAATTAAAATCCCCCTTTTCCTAGAAATATCACGGGCAACAATAATTTCTCTTTTTCTAAAAACATTACAAGCAATTTGTTTAGTAAAATAACATAATTAACTTATAATTACTATAAACTAATCAATTACATTTTTCACCTAAAACATATTATCTTTTT
Source organism: Kitagawia praeruptora (assembly GCA_037693485.1). Taxonomy (NCBI): domain Eukaryota; kingdom Viridiplantae; phylum Streptophyta; class Magnoliopsida; order Apiales; family Apiaceae; genus Kitagawia; species Kitagawia praeruptora. The sequence continues at coordinate 994,700 of CM075353.1, forward strand.
AATTTTCTCTAACCAAATCCTCTATTTTTCCAATTATATCATGGGCATTCTATCTAATAAAAAAATAATTTTATAATTACTTATAAGTTATAATTAACCGATTATCTTTTTCAACTAAAATCCATCATCTTTTCTAAATTTTTAACTAAAATTCCCCATTTTCTAGAATTATCACGAATAACATTTATATAATTATCATCATATAATCTCATTTAAAAATTTAAGTCTCCAAAAATCATGTTTTAAAAAAATTAATTCATATAATTAAAAAATTTAATATAATATTAAAAAAAATCTGTGCATCGCACGGGTTTTAAGCTAGTATTATAAATTAATGGATAACCCATATCTTAGGTTCGGTATCCAGATTCAGGTTCGAATTAAATTTTTTAACATTATTTAGATCCATGCACTATCCATAGTTTTGGTTTGGTATTCATTTTTGATTTATAGAAGATTCATATGATTATTTGACCCATTTTCCATTATGGGAAGTTTGTATGTAAAATTTACATATCATTAATGCAATATATATTATCTATGGTAAGTTTATTAATATAGATATTAATCTTTAAATTTTGGTAACTTGATTAATGGAAATGATCTCATAACATATATAATAAATATAATAAAATATTATTTATTTAAATGATCTCATAACATATATAACAAATATAATAAAATTTATAATTAAAATAATTTTGAAATAAATTTATTACAATATATAAAGAAATGCACTTATTGTACTAATTATATTTTTTCACAATTAAATTATTCAATTTTTAAATATAAAATTATATAATTTATTATAATTATTATTTAATTTTTAAAATACCCGTGCATAGCACGGGCTATAATCTATTTTACCTTAATTATTGATGATTATTACAATGTGTTTAAACAACTCGTTCCATTGATTTCCAATCTTAGTGTGCATTTGATTAGTAAAACTGGATTCACTTGATTTATCTAACACATGTATTAGTTAACCAATCACAAGATTGTGAATTATTTTAACATTAATCAGAATTTGTTAAATTTAAATCTATTAAATTTAAGCCGCTTATTTCCTATTCCCATAAGACTTAGCAAATTTTGATAAACTAAGTGTATGCATCAATTTTTCTAAAGACTAAATCATATCAATTTCGGTTAAGGTACTACTTTATATCTTTTTATTATATGGCATTCTATACTTGAACAGATTATCTTTTTATTTCAATTGTATATATGTATTATATGTGTTGTGTTTTAATTGTCCAATAAATTCAATAGAAGACAAAAAAATAGAAAACGATTTAGGTTATCATCATCCCCTGTTCGGATTCTCTCAGAGTTACTTCCCATTAGAATATTCAGTAGCAACTTTAATAATTCAACGATTTACTAAATTGTAGGCATCAATCCTTATCACATCATACTGATTTGTTTACATTATTAGGTGTGCCTATAGATAAATGTTTTTTTACAGTGATTACTTAACAATTTTATTCTAAATACAATAATTATTTAATTTAAAAATTTATACATTAATACATGAATCTATTATATTTATAATAGTATTTTGATAACTGAAACTTTCAATTCAAAATCATAAGTTACAATTAAAATCATGAATTAAAAATTATTAATAATATAAAACTATTTACGACACTATTCTAAATACACATTCAAAATTTAAGTTATGTAAAGCATTAAATAATTCAGTCATAAAAAAAAGATAATCAACCAATTAAAATGTTCGAATGAATTTTAAACCAATCATCTTTAAACATTTTAATTACGAAATTTTTTAACTATGCAATAATTAACGGAAAAAAAAAAATTAACATGACAATATATTTGAATTATTCAAAATATTAAATGTATTCTTGAATAGTACTTTACATTATTTGTTGTATAAATTATCAATCAAAAAATAAAAAATATTACAGAGTCAATGAAAATATTGTTAGTGAATATTTTCATTGTAACATCCTGGATTTTCGGGACATTAAATCTAAATACGAAACTTCAAAAAATGGATTCTTTTATTCAATAAAGCAAATATTCCATAAAAGTCAAAGCAGCGGTCAAATACGATAATTCAAAATCATTAAATCGGAGACGCAGCTCCATAAATGTAATATTCAATATCCAAATTTATTCTAATAATGCGATAAGTCTTTTTAATAAATGCATCCAAGTCAGCTAACACGAAAATCCACAAAGTTCACATCCTTATTCTTAATAAGCTTCCAAATCGAAACCTGAAATATTAGAAAAGGGGTGAGCTACACAGCTCAGCAAGTACAAATTGACTAACAGATATTCTCAAAATCAATGGGCGTTTTAATAAAACAATTTCAGAATTAAATATAAGTTTGCAAAACATTTACGAAAACAATTCCAACCCAAAGTTTTATATTTTCAAAACACAGAATTTAAAATAGAAGCAGAAGTAGAAACAAAAACAATAAGAAATCAAAAATACCACAGTCTTGCTCTACGGCCACACTTTGCAAGTGATCGGCATCTTATTCTTATTCTTATTCTATCTCCACACTTTGCCAGTGACCGGCATCTAAAGTTCAATAATTACGCGCCCTTAATAGGTATCTAAAGTTGCACACTTGTGCGCCTACTAAGGGTATGTAAAGCTAGTTCCGCAACTATAGCGTAAATTACGAACGGGTTCGAAACGTAGAGACTGGCTTTCTAAAATTTAAATACTTATATCTTATACAGTTCAAAACAGAATTCTTATATCTTATCCGAAAATCGAAAACAGAATATCAATATCTTTTCCGAAAATAAAAGTAAGTCAAAAAGTGCTTACCTCGAACGCGATACCAAATACTGAAAATTAATGCACAAACTGATCCTATAATTAATTGAATCAAATCAAACAGAATAATTATACACAAATTTCAACACAGTTACCATACCAATTAAATAATACAAATATTTACAGTTTATCACAATCATGTACGATGACAAATAACTCACTATATAATTAATCTAATAATATAAATAATGAACAAGGTCGACTGGGAAACACGTAACCGAGGTCACAGCTTGTACAATATAACCAGTGGGGCAGTGGCCACATACTTTTACTTATTATGCAAAGAAAAACATGGCATATTAATCTAACTTGTCTGTAACCAAATAAATGATATAAAAAATATAACAAGTGGGCGAAAAGCCCATCACAGAAACATGACCGACCCAAAAAAATTAGTAGTCCATGTTCATTAACATCATGTTCACAATTACATAAATGTCATTGTTCTTTTCTAAATTTTAAGCCTAAGTCACTATCCGAACTTAACTTAATTCACTAACTTACAAAAAACCAGGTACTGTACATGTAAACATATTGACTTATTAATTAATCTAACATGTACAAACATACACACAACAACTAACACATACTGACAAATTAATATGGATTAAAATCCCTCTTTTATTTTTTTTCAAAACTTAGAATGTACTAATATATTATAGATTAACCTTTAATGAAAACTCTAACAAAATATAAATAAATTATAAAACACAATAATGGAGTACATATAAAATTAGATTCACTAATGCATATAAATTAACGATAATGTAATCATATAGACAATTCATATTATTGAACCATGGAATTGATATTATATATATATATATATGTATGAATCGGAATTCTAAAAGCAAACTAAACTTATATTAACAGAAATCATGCTGTATGTGTCTTCTTGTAATTATAATATTAATGCATGGTAACAGGTATGACAAGAACATGATTCTTACATAATCAACTAAAGTCAAAAGCATGCCATGAATTATAGAATTAAAACAAAAGAGAGAAGACAGAACATACCTCTGAGACGAAAACGTGTACAAGTAATTTTTCTCAGAGAACTTGTTCTTATATAGCCACTCAAACAATAAAACTAAATTAAAATTTTGATGACACTACCGGCCACTACTGAGCTAGTCAACAATGTTGTGCTAGTAAAGCAACTTTAGAATAAAAGAATACAATGTTGTGCTATATTATATAAGATCTCATCATTATTGTAACATTCCCATCATGACTTTGAATTATTCTTTGAAAATTATTAATTAATATAATTATCTAAATAGATAAAATGATTTGAAAATCTAATATCTAAAATAAAAAAAAATAACAGGGTTTTACATTCTTCCCTCCTTAAAAGAATTTGGTCCCCAAATTCACAACAATATAATAAAACAAGTCACACCTAAAAGAAGTCATACCTCAATAGTTCGTGCGATTTCCAGTGAGCTGAAATACACGCGCAATGGCAACCTTCTTATCAACTTCCTTCCTTGGTGCAGCTTCATTCCTTGGTGGTGGGTTGTGTGGGCACTCAGAAATCTTGTGTCCTATCTCCCCGCAATGAAAACATGCACCTGTATTCCATCGACAGTCCTTGTCCCGATGATTTTTATCGCACCTCGAACACTTCTCTCGATCACCCTGTCTTCCGATATTATCGTACTCGTGTGGCTTCTTGAAAGGTTCTTTTTGAGACGAAAATCCACCGGTCGAAGCGAACCGCTTCTTGTTTCAATTGCTTGTTGCCTTTTCAGATTCTGCTAGGCCTCTCTCGATTACCAAAGCCTTGTTGAGCACAGCCTCGTACGTCTAAAGTTCAAACGATGCCACAGAATTCCTGATGTCAGTTCGAAGTCCCTCTTCCAATCTTCTCACTCGGCTGCTTTCATCTACCACTAAGGTCGGCGCGTACTTCGAGAGCTTTGCAAATTCCGCCTCATATCCGGTAACAGTCTTTCCACCTTGCTCGAGCCGAATTTGTAGACGAACTATCCTCGGAAAGTACTTATCTTCTAATGCCTTCTTGAACTTTGCCAATGTGTAAGGTTCAGGATCTCTCTCAGTGGTTGCAGTCTCGTTCTTTCTTTGTTCCATGAGCCACCTATCATAAGCGCTTCCTTGCAGTTGATACACAGCTAAAGTGATCTTCTGTTCTTCAGTGCTCCCTAGCAGTCTGAAAGCTTTCTCCATCTCTTGTATCCACATCTCGACTATGGACGGATCAGTCGGCCCATCGAAAGTTGGTGGGTTCAAACGCTTGAACTGAGAAACGATATTCTGCTGCCTGGGTTGCTGATTCACGAGCGTAGCTAGAGTCTCAGTTAGCTGGTCGAATACATTTCCACCATCACCATTGTTGTTACAATTGTTGCCTTCTCCGTCCATCTTTTCTACAACAACAAACTCTTAAGCTTATAGTCAATGATCAAAAAGCACAAAAGTCAAACATATCAAATAATCACGCAAACAATGTCCTAAATTCAAATGTCAAAACCTATACGATAGTCTATAGGATCGCATCCTAGGGAATGTACTAGTCCCATACCTAATACATTCCGAAAGACGAGGTCTCTGATACCAACTGTAACATCCCGGATTTTCGGGACATTAAATCTAAATACGAAACTTAAAAAAATGGATTCTTTTATTCAATAAAGCAAATATTCCATAAAAGTCAAAGTAGCGGTCAAATACGATAATTCAAAATCATTAAATCGGAGATGCAGCTCCATAAATGTAATATTCAATATCCAAATTTATTCTAATAATGCGATAAGTCTTTTTAATAAATGCATCCAAGTCAGCTAACACGAAAATCCACAAAGTTCACATCCTTATTCTTAATAAGCTTCCAAATCGAAACCTGAAATATTAGAAAAGGGGTGAGCTACACAGCTCAGCAAGTACAAATTGACTAACAGATATTCTCAAAATCAATGGGCGTTTTAATAAAACAATTTCAGAATTAAATATAAGTTTGCAAAACATTTACGAAAACAATTCCAACCCAAAGTTTTATATTTTCAAAACACAGAATTTAAAACAGAAGCAGAAGTAGAAACAAAAACAATACGAAATCAAAAATACCACAGTCTTGCTCTACGACCACACTTTGCCAGTGACCGGCATCTTATTCTTATTCTTATTCTTTCGCCACACTTTGCCAGTGCCCGGCATCTAAAGTTCAATAATTACGCGCCCTTAATAGGTATCTAAAGTTGCACACTTGTGCGCCTACTAAGGGTATCTAAGGCTAGTTCCGGAACTATAGCGTAAATTATGAACGGGTTCGAAACGTAGAGACTGGCTTTCTAAAATTTAAATACTTATATCTTATACAGTTCAAAACAGAATTCTTATATCTTATACGAAAATCGAAAACAGAATATCAATATCTTTTCCGAAAATAAAAGTAAGTCAAAAAGTACTTACCTCGAACGCGATACCAAATACTGAAAATTAATGCACAAACTGATCCTATAATTAATTGAATCAAATCAAACAGAATAATTATACACAAATTTCAACACAGTTACCATACCAATTAAATAATACAAATATTTACAGTTTATCACAATCATGTACGATGACAAATAACTCGCTATATAATTAATCTAATAATATAAATAATGAACAAGGTCGACTGGGAAACACGTAACCGAGGTCACAGCTTGTACAATATAACCAGTGGGGCAGTGGCCACATACTTTTACTTATTATGCAAAGAAAAACATGGCATATTAATCTAACTTGTATGTAACCAAATAAATGATATAAAAAATATAACAAGTGGGCCAAAAGCCCATCACAGAAACATGACCGACCCAAGAAAATTAGTAGTCCATGTTCATTAACATCATGATGTTCACAATTACATAAATGGCATTGTTCTTTTCTAAATTTTAAGCCTAAGTCACTATCCGAACTTAACTTAATTCACTAACTTACAAAAAACCAGGTACTGTACATGTAAACATATTGACTTATTAATTAATCTAACATGTACAAACATACACACAACAACTAACACATACTGACAAATTAATATGGATTAAAATCCCTTTTTTATTTTTTTTCAAAACTTAGAATGTACTAATATATTATAGATTAACCTTTAATGAAAACTCTAACAAAATATAAATAAATTATAAAACACAATAATGGAGTACATATAAAATTAGATTCACTAATGCATATAAATTAACGATAATGTAATCATATAGACAATTCATATTATTGAACCATGGAATTGATATTTTATATATATATATATATATATATATATATATATATGTATGTATGAATCGGAATTCTAAAAGCAAACTAAACTTATATTAACACAAATCATGGTGTATGTGTCTTCTTGTAATTATAATATTAATGCATGGTAACAGGTATGACAAGAACATGATTCTTACATAATCAACTAAAGTCAAAAGCATGCCATGAATTATAGAATTAAAACAAAAGAGAGAAGACAGAACATACCTCTTAGACGAAAACCTGTACAAGTAATTTTTCTCAGATAACTTGTTCTTATATAGCCACTCAAAGAATAAAACTAAATTAAAATTTTGATGACACTACCGGCCACTACTGAGCTAGTCAACAATGTTGTGCTAGTAAAGCAACTTTAGAATAAAAGAATACAATGTTGTGTTATATTATATAAGCTCTCATCATTATTGTAACATTCCCATCATGACTTTGAATTATTCTTTGAAAATTATTAATTAATATAATTATCTAAATAGAAAAAATGATTTGAAAATCTAATATCTAAAATAAAAAAAATAACAGGGTTTTACATTCATAATAAATTGGTCAATGAAGCACAAATTTTCTTATAAATCACTATTTATTTATTGATAATTAATTCATCAATAAAAGGATACACAAAAATAATCAAACCTGCAAAAATCATCAATAAAAGGGGCATACAACATCTACAAAAATAATTAAAATTGAACAAACACATAGTAAATTATATCACTAATTTCCTTTATCCAATCATTGAACAGATCTTCAATTATGGTACATCTCTAGCTTATGTCACTAAATTATACAGTATTTTCGGCGAGATAATCTAACAATTTGTTATAAACGTGAGGAATATGTATATCTGATTTGTCATAACGTATTCAAACAACCGACCAGAACTATGATTCTATACTATCCAAATCAATGAACTAATATAACAAAATCTAATATATGGGTAGACAAAATCCACGAACAAGATATTAGCTCTCAGTAAAGACAGATATTTAGTGAAAGTCAAAGTAAAATCAAGGAAATTAAAGAAAACAAGGCTTATCATTTACTAGGAGTTAGTACAAAATCTAATATTTTGGTAGATAAAATCCACTAACGGGTAACGGGGTACTAGACTCTCAATGATATTTATATTGAAAAATAAAGAAAAATCAATATAAAAATTTTACAAAAAAAAACTTAAAAAAACTGATATCAACTTCTAAACTTTAGTTTAACATCTTTTGGGAAAGGAGGAGAGAGAGAGCAGCAACTACGGTTTTTGTTATAAAATTATTAATAATGATAAATAAAAAGGTTGATACACTTATACATTAATTTTAATAAAAGAGTGCCTTTTTGAATTTTGTATTTTTGAAGTAAAGTAATAGTATCAATTCTCATATCTTAACCTAAGAGCATATATTGAATCTGCTTGGTTGGTTAACTATATTTTTTTATATCAACAAAGCATAAAAAATGGTTAAGAAAACTAAATAACTTGGTAGAAGGATTCTACACAAAGAGAGATATTTGTTAACGAGTGTTGTGGAAGAAAAAGTAGATTATAAATCGTATTTAATGCTAGGGTTGTTGAGATTCGAGCTTTAATGGCTGTTTCCGTGTTCGAGACTAATCGGTCCTCACAGAGTGCCTACGTATCTCGTTATTGAGAATCAAGCCAAGACGTAGTTCTAGGTGATGGTGCCCTCAGGGCTATGGCGACGAGGGCTCACCTAGGACGTAGTGGCTTGTATGTCCTTATTCGAGGATTGAGCCAAAACGTAGTTCTGAGAATGAGGGATCAGCCCTTTATATAGGCTGAGAAGCCCTAGAATCGTGGTAGAATTAGGTGACTTGGTGGGCAAGTCACCGCCTTGAGGAAGGTTCTAGACTCCTTCCTTGTAGGAATCAGTTTCCTTGTTGAAATAGGTGCCTTGGAGGCTAAGTCAAGCAGGAGTAATATCCCTATTTGACTCTTACTGCTGAGCTGGTTATTACCCTTAATATTAATTATGAAATTAATACCATAAATAGGGTTTGGGCCCATCTGGTGGGCCCCACGCTTTGACCACATTGGGTCTAATTAATGCCACATTAAATGTGTCTTTAGGGCTTATTTTTAACCCATATCAACGAGAAATAAGAAAAAAATAAAAAGGAGGGTTTCATTTTGTTTGGGAGACTTTACCCCATGCATGTTACTCTTAGTTTTGTTTTGTAACATCTCAATGTTGTTCTAAGACATATAATTATATATTTACATAACTTGGATACATAGTAATATTTCATATAATTGTTATATTTTTTTCTATTCGTGTATTTCATTTCATTTCGTGTACAAGAAAAAAATTTGTGTAATTTAGTGTCCTTTTGTGTTCTAATTTTGGGTACATGATTTAATATCATGTCATTTTCATTCAAGACCCTAAAGTATATGACATGAATTTTTTCTTATATATGTAGGAAAAATATATTCACTGTTAAAGGAAAATGAATTTCATATTATTTAACCCAAAATCTGAATTACAAGGACACATATATAACAATGTGATTATGTGTTTATATATTACACACTTGATTTCAATTTTATGTACAGTAGCTTATTTTCACAACTTTGTCAAATTAAAAAAAGATAGGCGATACTCATTTTCTTATGTCTTATTTTAAGAATGAAAGAAAACTAAAATTTGTTATTCCATGTTTTACTAGAAAAGAATAAAAAACCAAAATACAAACTTCCAAACTGAAAATGCACATTTTAAGTTGTCTTTACAAATAAGCTAAGGGCAATAACCATAAAATCTAACAATTATATATTACTCCAAGAGCGCAATATATTGAATTTGTTTGGTTAGTTGTTAAATTTTTTATTGTAAATCAATTCATTAATAAAAAAACATATAATTTGTAAAAATGATATTGAACAATCACATAGCAAACTAGATTAGATGAAAGTTTCTATTGTTATAACTACGTTCGTTTCATATATCTTGCACAATAAATATCTTTTCGCATATCGCTGAAACATGCAACCTTTTTTTGATAGACAGTCTAATGATTTATTGGAATCGTGAGGATTAAGTTTCTACACATTTTTAATATGTAATCGAAAAATTAACCACGATCATACAAATATTTTCAATAAATTAATATAATAAATATTTTAAGGATTCAATATTTAATAAATATATCGAATTCTCAGAATATGATTGAAAAATTTGTTAACATGATACGTAAAAATATTCTCTAACAAAGAGAGAAATAAAATGAAAGCTAAATTTAAAAAAAAAACAATAAAGGAATTTTGAACTTTTCAACGAGAGTTGTATTTGTTTTGATGATTGGTTCATAATATTAATATTAATTCAATTGGTATGAATTCACGGATAAGTAATTTTATACTTACGTTAATTAATATTCCAATAAAATTATATATTTTTCTAAATAAAAATTAAAATAATATATTTATATTAATTTATTAATACAGTTTATCGCTCAGTTCAGTACGTAGCACGGATAGAACGCTAGCTAAACAATAAAGAAACCATATGGCGGCAAAAACCACTAGTTACCTCCAAACCATACTAGATAGTCACCGTCAGTGCGTCAGCACATGGCGTATTGGCCTCAGGCTATACAGATTGTGACCGTGACTACCTATCATGTGGTAGCAAAGGAACGTACGAGAAGACGAGGAACCATCATGTAACCATCAGGGACTTGCTTCTTATTCTTTTTCGGATGTCTTGCCAGCCTTCCTTCCCAACTATTTTGATTGACCAATCAAGGCTGTCATCCTTCTGGTAAAATTTTAAAATAGAAGAATACTACTCTATGGACCTATGGACTAAGCAGCAACTAGAATAGCTACATGGTGCCTGATCACCACTTAGTCACACTTTCAACCAACAGAAAACAACATAAAATCATGTGCATTATGCCGATCAAGTTCTTGATCGGACCAACTGCTGTTCAGTGGCACCAGATTACAATAATTGTACCAATTGCACGTAAAAGATCTTACAGAAGGTCAGTAGCCATACAGTGGATGCTTTATTGTCACCTCTGTGTAGATTTGTAGACTACAACTGTCACATACTTGGACAAAAAACGATGTGTAGAACCTAGTGCCACCACCGAAGGGCTACTTCTCCCTTTCTGCATGTAAAGATGGTTAAGCACAACATGCTGAGGTCTTGAAGGAGGCGGAATTTCCATGTGGTAAGATGGAAAATTAAGCAAAGTCATTTGTAAATGTGGAGGAACTGTTGGCGGCTCCTTTGCAAAGTCCTCTGCACCAAGCTGCGAGTTGTTGTAGCTCGAATCAGGGGACTGTGGAGGTTCAAAACCAGCTATGCTTTCAATATCCTCAGGAACGTATTCCTACACAAAACATACTAGAGCATTGTAAGAATTCACAACATCAAGTAATCATTTACTAAGATGGGCTCAGACAGATGATGGGCATCACAAAGCAGGCAAATATTACAGTCACCTATCAACTAACACGAACATTCAACAACAATCAACTGGCGATTCTTGTTTAGCAAAAAACATATTTAAAATTTATAAACTACAATGTTGGCCTAGTCATCCGCAAAAGAAAAGTTTGCAAACTATACATTTCTTGTCCTTTTTGAATGGCATAAAAACCTTCTCATGCAGCTTTCTGTGTTTGAAAGAACCACCTTTACCAAGAAAATTATGCAATGTCCAATTGGAAGGAAAGGAATGAAGTGAATGGAATTAAATTTTATGAGAAAAATAAGAAAAGAAGAGAAGAGAAGGATGACAGAGATGAAAACGGACATGGATGCTAGAGCATAAGAAAATCATGATTCAGTTTGTGAAAAAACGAGTCAAAGAAAGGAATGAGCAAAAACTTGGAAAGGGAATGAACCTTAGTAGAAAGCGATGGAAAGGGATGAAGGAATGAATACATATTATGGAAATATTTCAACAAAATAGCACAAGTTCTATTCCATCCTGTTCCTTCCAGATGAACATGACAGTTAGGGTGTGTTTGGCATTGTTGTTGCAGACAGCAACAACGGCGCTTTTTCTAAAAAGCAGCTGAAAAAGTGGTTGGTAAAATTTAAAAGCTGTTTTTCTGAAAAGTGTTTTTGGACTAAAAGTTGTTTTTAGAGAAAGCAGGTCCCCCATGCTTTTGAAAAATCTGTTTTTCAACTTTTGCGGGAAGCAGTTGTTGGTTTCAACATCAAACCTCACCAAAAACATTATTTTTATTATATTTTGGGATAATCACAAAACTACCCGTCCTTCAAAATTATTTTTTTAAAAATACTACCACTTTTAAAATTATTTATAAAAATAGCTTTCTTTAAAATTCTTTTTTGAAAAATAAGTTTTGCAATCTTATTTGCAACTTCAGGGCGGCGCCAGCCGTGTGAGTTGCAAATGAGGTTGCAAAAGTTGCAACTGAAAAATGAAAGTTGCAAATGAGGTTGCAACTGAAAACTGGAAGTTGTAAATGAGGTACAACCGAAAACTGGAAGTTGCAACTGAGGTTGCAAAAGTTGCAACTGAAAACTGGAAGTTGCAAATGAGGTTGCAAATGAAAACTGGAAGTTGCAAATGAGATTGCAAAAGTTGCAACTGAAAACTGAAAACTGAAAATTGCAAATTAGGTTGCAAAAGTTGCAACTGAAAACTAAAAATGAGGTTGCAAAAGTTGCAATTGAAAACTGGAAGTTGCATGAGGTTGCATAGCAACCTATGCAACCTCATATGCAACCTTATATGCAACCGAAAACTGAAAACTGAAAACTGGAAGTTGTAACTTACAGTTTTCAGTTGTCATTTTCGACCAGTTTTTTGAAATCTATATATATAAAAAACTGGTCGAAAATGACAACCGAAAACTCACACGGCTGGCGCCGCCCTGAAGTTACAAATGAGGTTGCAAAGGTTGCAACCCATATTTTTCAACAAAGAATTTTAAAGAAAGGTATTTTTATAGAAGGTGGTATTTTTAAAAAAATAGAAGTATTTTTTTTTTTTTTTTTTTGCCAAAAAAAAATAGAAGTTAAAAACAAAGACGATGGTATATTTAGAAAACTGAAAGTATACATTTAAAACTCCATTTTAAAGACAGTAAAAATGTAAAAAAAAAGTTAAAAACATATATATTTTTGTAAATATCCCTTATATTTTTACATCAAAACATGCACATATCAAAAAAATTACCAAACAATCTTTAGCTTTTTACAACAGCACTTTTTTAACCAGCACTTTTTTAAACAGCAAAGCAAATTTTAACAATCCCAAACAGAGCCTTAGTAGCTGTACCCGACTAACCATTTTGCAAGACACCAATTATGCATTTTGCAACATATATGATCTCCTTACTTTTCAAGGCAGACAATGTTGATGTCATGCTATGCCAAATTTTAAAAGCGTTAACTAAGTAGCTGCAACTGGTGCTAGTCGAAGAAAGGAATACATATTATCTAATACTGGCTAAAAAATTGGCTGAGGTATTACATCAAGGAGACAGATAAGGACCACAGAAAAAAATGGGCCACTCTTGCCATATACTGTATAATGGAGTCGGTCAATTGAAATAGAGCAACAGCCAGAAAAAAATATAACTCAGGTATGTTTTATCAAAATTCAGTTTGTTACTTCTTTTAAAAGCAATATTTTAAAGCATGAGTTGGCATCGAAGTCAGATATTTGTGTGATGAACTCAACCTTATTATTTTTTAATTCAACCTTAATATCTCTTAATTTTTACTAAAAACAATTAATCTAGCCAGTTTGCAAAGCAGCTATCAGGCATAGAATTGCAATGCTGGAACTCCACATGGGATAAGTGCGAAGAGAGAGTTTTAAAAGCGTCTTCACACAAGCTAAGAAATTAACAGTGCACAAGAGACAGGATTAAGGCTTCCCAAATCGCCATCTCATTTTTCCATCATATAAAATAGCATAAAATTAGCAACTTTAGCATGCCATAGATGGATGTAAAACTAAATAACTAATATAAAGCTAAACGTAAGGCATAAACTGCTATGTAAACATCATTGTAATTATTTTGTTCAGATATATGTACAAAATATTGTAATTCTACATCTTTTACTAGATACCCGCTACGACACTGAATCCGCATACAATGTGATGCGTCATCATGTAACACATCTCAACACTAGAATCCAATGACATAAGAATATTCAAACTGTTTACTGTTGATTTGGAAAGTAACCTAAACAGAACTACCAGTGAAAAGTTCAATGGCTAACTGATTGAAAAGTCTGCATTGTATAATTTTTAATATACGCAAATTATGATCAAGGCAAATAGCAATATTAATACAAATTGTAGAGACCTTAAATAACAACTACCCATAAATCTAAAGAATGTGACGTCAGTGGAGCAAATTGAATACAAAGTTAACCTAAGTGTTTGCCTAAAATACTAAGAGGAATAAAGTCCCGGTCACTACTTAAAGGAATATCCTCACTTAGTAAGCGCTGTTTCCTTAAAAAAAATAGATGTGGGCTTAGCTATACCAGGATTCGGACGGGCGGACGGGCAGTACTGTTGGGTGGTGTCAACCCAAGTACCGCATCGAGGAGATAGAAGATAGTTCTCTTGTATATAGAGCAGCCGGTTAACTCCATTAGTGTGAGGCATTTCGGGATGTGCCCAAAAACAAATCCGTGCGGGCTCGGCCCAAAGCGGACAATATCATACTATTGTGGAGTTGAGGCTTGCTCGCGGCCCAACAGGTACAACCTGCGGACAATATCATACTGTTCTTGGGCACAACCTGCTCACTTTGCCTCTATAGGCTAGAGCTACTTAAATAGATTCCAACGTATTTGAACTGTTTCCAAAGAAATGGAAGAAAAGCAGCCTAATATGCTCATTAGGGGGTCATCTTAGAAACCCTGCTTGCCTTTCCAAAAAAATGATCATGTCTGTCTTCGCCTTCACTAATTTATCTGAATTGCATTTCGAAAATCAAGCAATACAGCTGGGTATCTCAGAACTCTCTTGAACGTTTTAAATAAGTCACAAGCAAAACAGAAACCAAATATTGACAGATTTCCTAACAGACACAAGTGAGGTTTTTACATCATTACTCTGTGTACTGATAGGCAGCAGACCTAAACTAGGTTGTTTAGCTAGAAGTTCTCTGAGGAGTTTTCTTATTGTTTCACAAACACTCATCAAAAATTCAATAATACACTTTCTGGTTGACGAAAAACGGATATAAAAGGAGAATGCAGCACAAATCTGTCATTCATTTTAGAGATTCGATGGCATCGTGAAAGTGAAGCTGTTGGTTTGACAATTAAAGGTGCCAAATACCTTTTTTGGCACCTAGTACCAAAATAGGGCCTAGAAAGCTTATTATGTTTGATACCCATATTGAAGAAAGATTTTCGGAATTTACCTGCAAGTCTAATATGTTGTAGGCATTTCCTGCATCATCCTGGGTCCATGGCAAGTCAGGGGCATACCTCCACTGTCCATCAACAATAAACCTATACTGGTAAACACCTGAAGGGAGAACTTTCATAATAGTGAAGTCTTTCCCCGATCTTTGCAAAGGTTTCCTGGAACAATAAAAAAGAGCTTTCAATTTCGAATTAATAGGTTAAAGTTCTTCAATTTTGTAGAGAAACTATATAAAACTACCTTGTCTTCCAATCATCCCATGATCCCTCCACAAACACTTCCTTGGCATCGTAGCACCATGTTATCATTGTGGGAATTTCTTGCTCGCATGACATGTCTTCAAACCCAGAGGTGGGTTGCATCCAAGATGGGCTTGGAATGTGCATCTCGTCTGGTCTTTGCAAAGGAACCACTGGAGCCTAATAGTCATAATATGCATGAGTGATGGTCTAAATGTATGACATATATACATTAAAAAAAAACACAAGCTACAGGTCCTGACAAACATAAGCAACTTGTTAAGGATTTATCAACAAAAGAAGCATGTTTCCAGTCCCAAATTTGTATAATATAATTTAAAACAAAAGCATGATAATCCCAATGTAAATAATACATACATTTTTTTCTGCTAAATGAATAATATATACATTATTTAGACAAACATAAAGAAGAGGCAAATCTTGACAAATGATCATCAATAGGTAAGAAAGTACCAAAATTCTTCAATCGGAATCAAAAGATTTACAGATCAAGGACATCTGAGCCAATCTAAATCTTTTCAGTCCAATTTCTTCCAACCAAACCTTGTACCAATCAGAAATAGCCTTTCCCAGCCCCAAATTTATTTACTCGATTTTATCAACTTCAACAAAAATAACAGTGCAAACCACTCCCTAACACATTCAAATAAAGAAAAAACTATAACATTCCCAAACCATCTCTTCTCATCACCAAGGAGTCCAAAGATCAAAACTTTAATACAAAAACTTGAAATAAATGACCAGAAACCTTAAAAGATTAAAACTTTACACATAAAAAAAGGTGAAATAACATATAAAAGAGAAAAGGGCTTGAAGAAAAAATTGAAAACAACAGACCTGAGGAGTGAACATCAATGGAGATTGAGCAGCCCTTGGGCTGGATGGAGGAGAAGGGCCCATAAATTCACCATCGGCAAGAACACCACCATCCTCTGCCGCCATATCACCACCTGCAGATGGGCCGTCCATCCCACCATCTTCCCTACCATTCACATTTCCCATTACAACAAATATAGATATATGTATTTATAATAACAATGCCCACAAGAAAGAAAATAGAAAATAACCCAACCCAGTTACAATCTCTACACCAAGATTTTTGTTAAAAGATCAATAAACTATAATTAAACTCTTACAAGTGAAATACATACATGTAAACTACTAGTTCTCTCAAGATTTAATCCATAAGAAGTGGTTTTTTTGATTTGAGGAGAGAGAGAGAGGTGGTGGGGGCGGGGGCGGGGTAGGGGGTTTTGAGTGATAAAAAGGGTAAAAAGAAAAAAGAAAAGGGTGAAATGGTTAATGATGTTGTGACAGTCCAATGAGTTTGGAGCTAGCTATGATTTTTTCTTAATTAACATGGTTGCTAAATGCAAATCAAGTTTACTCAATATTGGCTAGTAAATTACGTTTATATTCTTAATATGTATTAAATGGATGATATCTAATAAATGTTTTAGTGTAAAATCTTAATAGATATTCTATTAAATGGATGACACTTAATAAATGATTCAGCGTGAAATTTCAATAGATGTTTTATTGATTTCATGTTACATTCTAACATACCAGATAATCAGAATACAAACTATATATATCATACACACTAGTGTTATTATAATTTTTATTTTTGAAAAATATTAATTCATTTATGAGTAATTATAAGATGTTGTACTTAAAAGTTTAAAAATAAATTTATATATTTTAAAATATAAATTATATATGTTATGTTATTAAGAATTCTTATTTTTGGATAGATTAATACAATTATGAGTCATTATTAAAAATTAAATTTTTATATTTTAAAATTCAAACTACATATATCATTTTAGTATTTTAGAAACTAATTTTTAAATTTAAAAATTCAAATTATATATATCATGTTATTAATAAATTTTATTTTTAAATAGATTATTACAATTATGATTCATTATAAGATGTAGTACTTATTTTAATATTCTAGAAAGGGTGAAGGGAGAAAATAACAAATTTTTACACTGTCATGTCGAAACTAACAGATGGCGGGCGAGTGTTCAATAAATACCGGATTGGTTACGCATATGGCATTGGGGTATCCATATTACGCATTTTTGAATGGGGTATCACTGTATTACGCAAGTTCTGATGGGGTATCGTGAGAATTTTTTTTTTTTTTAAAAGGAATACGCAATTAGGATTTGGGTAAAGCAAATATTCTATTATCATATTACATAATACGCAATTTCAGATGGGGTATCATGGGTTTATTTTTTAATAAAAAAGGAATACGCGATTCAGACTTAGACCAGGTAAAGCAATATTCTGTTCTCATATTACACTCAAAAGAAACAGCTTCATCAGATGGTTCTGGTGTGGTCAAGGCAGCTGGGCCTACTTCAGCTTCACCCCATGTTGGTGGGTTTATTCGAAAGTAGTAACACAAAAGAGGAAAAGTAGTAACACAAAAGAGGAATATGGAGAGAGTGATGTTCTTTAGCCGGAATGAAGTGGAAAAAGAATTTGGGGAGGAGTGAATGTATAACAGTCTGGGTATAAGATAATACGCATTTGTATATTGGGTCATAAAATCGGTACTTTTATCACCCTCCACCGAGAATTGTCAATTTTGTTATTTTTTATTAAAAAAGTGTTATTTTTAACAATTTTTCTTCTAGAAACAAACTTTTATATTTTAAAATTCAAATTATATATATCATGTTATTAATAATTTTCATTTTAAATGAGTAATTACATATATTAAACACATAACAAGAACATTTAATATTAAACACACAATAAAAAACATTAATAATTATCAAATGTATTATATCTACTTGACTAAATTACATATTTTAAATGAAATATGATTTTAATAAAATAAGATATGAATAATGAGAAATAAGTTAAATTAATAAATACAATGTACAAGATATGAATGGTGAGAAATAAATGTACAGTGCACAGAAAAGTAAAGTAGATGTATAGTGCACAGAAAACCATGTATACAATGCACATAAAACTAGGTTATATGTACATTTTATTCAAAGAACTAGAAAAGACAGTAAAGTAACTTTTGCAAATTGCATTGAGTAATTTGATTTTCATTTAGCAACACTCTTAATTAACATGATTACAATTAAAAAAACATGATTGCTAAACGGGCAGTAAAATTTTACTTAATATTGTATACACTAATATGAAATTACAGTTTTGTCCCTCACTTGTTTTCTGTACAAATGATTGTGTTCAATGTTACTCAATCCTCGTCGGTTCTACATATTCACCCGATATCAAATGTAAACTAGTCGTTAAAGCCGCGCTGCGCAGCGATATTATAATTTTTTTAAAAAAAATTATAAAACTTCACAATGATTTTTGGGTGATTGCCCTATATACCCAAATTTTAGCTTTCTCTCACCAAAATGTCCAGATTCGGGAAGCACCACCCAAAATGCCCACGGGATACGCCCATAACAGAGGAGTATCCTCGGATACGCCTACAGAAAAGGAGTAAATTGTCGGAAACGCCTACACAAAAGGAGTAAAATGTTGGACACGCCTACAGCAAAGGAGCAACCAAGGATGGATGCACCTGTGACAGTAGCGCAGCTGGAGATACGCATCTTGAAGATGCGTATCTTATGTCATCACAGAGCTCTCCAATGGCGACAACAATGGCGATTCCGGCTTAGTTTTTTTAACACTTCGTTCATCCACATCCCACACATTCCATTCATCTACCATATACCGTTAGAACCGGGGTTCGATTATCTACACATACTAATTTCATAACACTTAAATTGTCGGACTGAAAATGCCTAAAAAATCAATTTCAATGGCTCGAAAACTCCGACGAGCTTTGTTGAGCCCCTGCGGGGCCGGAGGATAAAAACGAAGACTTGGAGGATGATGTACAAGAGATTGCGGTCATTTTAACCTGCTATAGTCATTCGAGAAGTTGCTGGAGAGAGAGATCGAAGGTAGAGGCCGGAATCGCCAAAGTCGCCGGTGATGAGAAGAAGAAAGGAAATGAGTTTTCTGGCGCTGCACAGTAATAGGGGACACGCCCAAGGGAGTGTCGTATCCCGTGGGTACATACAGATGTCGTTAATTTCAGAATTGGGTATTTTGATTAGTAGGTAGTGAAATTTTATGCATTTTGGGCATTCTTTCATGATTTTTCGAAGCTTTCTAAACTTTATGGAGTTTTAAAAAATATAAAAAAAAACTAATTTCTCTTTATATTATAGATACTCTTGTATTTATTTAGGATTTCTACATGAGAATTTTATTTTATTATGTTAAATATGAAAATACATTTTCTGTATATTATATATATTCCTGTATTAATTTACAGCTTCCACATGGAAATGTTTTCTGTTATGTTAACACATCAATTTTTTAAAATGCGAAGACTTTTCATTACCGAAATAATATTGAATTTATGAACATATTTTTCTAATGCAAGTATAATTAACATGTATAAAAATTAAAAATAAAGGATTTGTTGGAAAAAAGATAAAAAAAATTAAAAACAGTATAAAAAGTCTCGTCCTCGTATTCTACTTCCAATAGAACATTTTATTATATGTATTTTTTTATATATTCAAACATTTTTTCTACCTCCAATTTATTTTTTAATTATATGTTTTTTCTATAAATTCAAACTCTTCTTATTTATAAATTAGAATTCCTATTTTACTTACAATAAAACTCTTAATTATATGTCTTATTACTTCCAATAAAACTTGTAATTATATGTCATTTCTATGAATTCAAACTCTTATTCTTAATAAATTTGAACACCTATTATACTTCTAAAATGTTAAAAGATAGATTTTTAGTTATTGATACTTAAAATCCTAAAATTCAAAAAATTTAAATATATTTATTTTCGATTACATCATCAATATTAAATTTTAATTTTGAACACGGTTTTATTTAATGAACCGCTTTCTCGTTAAACATGATTGTTCCTGTTGAGCCGCTCTCTCGTTAAGATCAAAACCCTAACTTTTACATATATTACTTGTAGAGAATAGAGAACCTAAGATATATCTTAAGTATCTTATATATCTTAAGTTTATGCAATGTTCTGTACAAGTTGATGACGAAGGTGCTGGTTCTTCGTCTGAAATTAATTCTGCCAAGAGTGGTGTCAGAAAACCAAAGCGCCTTTGTTCCCGGAAGATTGATATCCGATAATGCTCTGATAGCTTTAGAACTCTTCCACACCATGAAAAATAGGAGCAAAAGCAAGAAGGGTACAATTGCTTTGAAGCTCGACATGAGCAAAGCGTACGACAGAGTGGAGTGGGCCTTTTTAAGAAAACTGCTTCTGACTATGGGTTTTGATGGTAGATGGGTTAATTTGGTGATGAAGTGCGTAACAACAGTCTCATATTCGTTTATTATAAACGGTTGTGTATGTGGAGAGGTCTCGCCCTCACGAGGTCTGCGCCAAGGCGACCCGCTGTCCCCTTACCTGTTCATTCTAGTAGCTGATGCTTTCTCAAATATGATAAACAACAAAGTTCAAGATCGGAAATTGCACGGCGCAAAGGCGAGCCGAAATGGTCCAGAAATATCGCATCTCTTATTCGTAGATGATTGCCTGCTTTTCACGAGAGCTAACCGACAAGAATGCCAAGTAATAGTTGATCTTCTCAACCAATATGAAGTGGCATCCGGACAAAAAATTAATTATGAAAAGTCGGAGGTATCATTCAGCAAAGGGGTTAATACGGAGCGAAAGGAAGAGCTTCTGAGAATTCGAAACATGAAGCAAGTGGATAGACATGGAAAGTACTTAGGAATTCCTACAATAGTGGGACGATCAAAAAAAGCTATCTTTGGTGCTCTGACTGATAGAATCTGGAAAAAACTTCAAGGCTGGAAAGAAAGCTTGCTTTCGAGAGCAGGGAAAGAAATTTTGTTAAAGGCAGTGGTTCAATCCATTCCAACATACTTAATGGCTGTATATAAATTCCCGGAAGCTGTGATCAACGAAATTAACTCAGCTATGGCCCGATTTTTCTGGGGTAAGAAAGGTACACAACGCAAAATCCACTGGAAGAACTGGAACATAATGTGTTCTCCAAAACCCTTTGGAGGAATGGGTTTCAAAGACCTTCGGGTTTTTAACGATGCATTACTCGGAAGGCAAGCTTGGAGATTAATCAATCAAGAGAACTCATTGTTAGGCAGAGTCTTTAAAGCAAAATACTACCCAAAGAGTAACTTTCTAGAGGCCTCTCTTGGCTATGCAGGAAGCTATTCATGGAGAAGCATTTGGAGCTCGAAAGCTCTTGTCAAAGAAGGAATCATTTGGCACATAGGAAATGGAACTAGGGTTAATATATGGAGGGATCCATGGATATCAGATGAAGAAGGGAGATTCATAAGCAGTCCTGCAGCGGAAAGTGTTACACAAGTAAGTGATCTAATTGACCAATCTTCAATGGAATGGAATATCGAAAAAATCACAAGCATATTTAATGATCGAGACCAGAAATGCATCCTGTCAATCCCTTTAAGTTGGAGATCCCCTGGTGATGTAATGGCCTGGGCATACACAAAAGATGGTATCTACTCCACTAAAACCTCATACATGCTAGGGAAGGGGTACAACCTCAACGATCTCCATATGGCATGGATGGAAATCTGGGAGATGGATGTTCCCCCAAAAGTGAGACACTTTCTCTGGCGTCTCTGCACAGAAACACTACCATCGAAATCTTTACTCAAAAGACGCCACTTAATAGAGGAAACTGGTTGTCCCAGATGCATATTGGAAGAAGAGACAAGTCGGCATGCAATCTTCGATTGTCACCAGGTCAAAGATCTTTGGGAAATTAGTGAATGCGGGGTGGTGTTAGAAAACCACTCAACGAACTTCTGTGATATGGTAGCAAGTTGGACTAAGATTGATTCGAGGATAAAACAAAGAGCTGCTATCCTAGCGTGGTGTATTTGGTCTGAGAGAAATTCCATAGTTTTTGAAAACAAAAAATCGCCAAAAGAAGTTGTCATCTCCCGAGTGCTAAGATTGGCGGAAGAGTACGGTAGCTATAGTAAAAGAATATACAACGCGCCCCAACTAAAATCAGTTCCCAGTCCAAACAAATGGAATCCCCCCCCCGGAGGGTGTTATAAAGCTAAATGTTGACGCTTCTTTAGCAGTTGAAGGGTTTATTGGAATGGGAGTGGTTGCTCGAGATCACACTGGCAAGGTTTTGGCAGCAGTAGTAAGGAGAATTCGAGCATGGTGGTCGCCAGAGATTGCAGAAGGTCGGGCCCTCCTTCTTGCAGGCAAGCTTGCTAAGAGGATGAGTTATGCAAACATCATCTTTGAATCTGACTGCCAAGTCCTAACTAATCGTCTATCAAAAGCAGCAGTTTACCTTTCGGACTTTGATGGAGTCTTGGAAGATATTTTAGCATTGTGTAGTTCGTTTAATTCGATTGTTTGGAGTCATGTAAAAAGGAAAGGCAACTCAGTTGCTCATTGCCTTGCCAAAATTATGCCTTTTGGTGTTGAACAAATGTGGGAGAACTACTGTCCTAGAGAGATCTCACACCTTGTATCTTCAGACATTTTGTCTTTTTAATGCATTTGTTTTGGCCCTCAAAAAAAAAGTATCATTCCTAAGATACTATACAAACTTCTGATTAATTAATTGAAAAGTCTTATGTGTCCCTGCGGGACCTACTCATACATGATCAAAACTACGTAGTTTTATTTTCAAACGTTTAGAATCTTAGGGATGATACCTAAGATACATCTTAGGTTCTTTTTTCTCTTACTTATATTACTTGTATAACAATGTCTATCCATAAAAATCGAAACCTAAAAATGAAACAAAATTTATAACATCAATATCAAATTCTAGTAATTGATACAATATTTTCTAGTGAGCCGTATTTCCATTAAACACGTTTTGAACCGCTCTCGTTTGGGATCAAAATTCCAACTTCATTACATATTATTGATTATACTTATCTTACAACTTTTTTCCTAAAATCAAAACCTAAAAATAGAGTGAATTCTTGATTTTTTCCAAGCTTTCTAAAATTTATGGAGTTTTAAAAAATAAAAAAACATCTAATTTTCTCTTTATATTATAGATTTTATGTATTTATTTAGGGTTCCCGCATGAAAATGTTATTTTATTATGTTAACACATCAGTTATTTTCTTTTTAAATACAATTTTTTCTATGAGATTAGTATTGGATTTATGAAAATTTTCGTAATAGAAGTATAAATAACTTGTATAAAAATATCTAATTTTAGAATATCGTAAAACATGTCACTATCGTCCTTATATGCTACTTCCAATCAATTTTTTAATTAAATGTTTCATATATATTTTCAAACACCTATTCTACTTCTAATAAAACTTATAATTAGATGTTTTTTCTATAAATTCGAACTCTTATTCTCTAAACTCCTATTCTACTTCCAATGGAACTTTTAATCACGTGGCTTATAAATACCCATTCCACTTCCAATAGAACTTCTAATTATATATCTTCCCTATAAATTTGAACTCTTCTCATCTATATATTTGAACACCTATTCTACTTTAATATGTTAAAAGATTTTTTATATTTAATAGTGTTTATTCGAACTCCTACTCCTTCCAATAGAATTTTTAATCATATCCATTATAATTAAATACTTATTCTACTTCCAATAGAACTTCTAATTATACGTCTTCCCTCTAATTCAAACTCTCTTCTCCTTTATAAATTTGAACACCTCTTCTCATTATAATATGTTAAAAGATATTTTTAAATTTATTAGTATGTTTAAAATCCTAAAATTCTAAAAAATAAAAAAATAGACTAAAGGATCTCGAGCGCCACCTAAGCGCCCACGTATCACATACGTGGGTGGCCTCCTTTTGCCTGCTTTTATTTCTAAACAATTACTCTAAAGAGAAAATTTTAATATTCTAAACAAAAATTTGAAAAATAATTAAATGAATTATCACCTTAAAAAAGGTGAGGAATCCCTTAAAAAGTTTGTACCGTTTAGCTTTGCCATGCAAAAAGAACTTTTGAAATTTTTTCTTGCAAAAAAATTCAACTTATTTCAAAAACGTAACTAACTTTACAGATGAATCAAGGATCGCAATCCATGTAATTAAAATTTCTTCATATTATTAAATTTCTAGTATATAGGACATTAATATGTAATTAAATCCTAATTAACAATGAATATTATGCTTTTAATTTTGATTATCATGTGCTAAAAAACATAAAAATCATTGCACTTTGTTTTGACACGTACACATGCAAATTGACAAAATATTATAAAAACAAATTCAATAAAAGAAAGAAAGAAATATGTCAAATATCTTTTTATTCAAAATATTAAGTTTGATTCATTAACGTAGTTTGTAATCTTCCATCCATAACATGTTAAAGATCCATCGACTTGATTTTCCTGCAAGTTAAAGAAGCGAATTAATAAGTATTGCAACAAATTATTGTATACATTAACATTAAGACTATAGCAAAATAGAATTAAGCAAATCGATAAAACAAAAAATAATAATCAAGATTTAGTCTTTTTATGCGTTTTAATGTACATATATTTATAGACATGCAAATTCGAATACATCATTCGAACTATTCTCCTTTACAAATTCAAATGATATCTTTTCTACTTTTAATAGGTTAAATGATACCATTTACCTATAAATTCAAACTCTCTTTCTCTATAAATTCGAACACCTATTCTAATTTTAATATGTTAAAAAATATTTTTATATTTATTAGTGTTTAAAATCCTAAAATTCTAAAAAATTAGAAAAATAGATTGAGACGATCTTAGAGCGCCACCTAAGCACCCGCGTATCCTCCTTTATATATATATATATATATATATATATATATATTGAATTTTCTAAAATAATAGTACTGTTCATTTTTTGAATTTATATTCTATATATTTAAACCAATTATAATTTTCATTTTACAAAATCACAATATTTCAAATTAATATATGTACGATTATTCTCTTTTATTTAAAAATAACATATAAGCTACTATTGTCTAATAAATACATGATATTTCATTCAAAAAATGTAAAAAAAAAAAGCATTTCGTTGGAAATCATCTCTTTGTAAATATTTTAAGAATATAGTAAAATAGCAAAAAATATAGTATTTTTTGTCATTTCTCTGATTAAAAACTAATAAATTGATAATATAATAACATACTCCCTATATCTTCGCAATTACTTTTATGTCTGTGAATATTATTTTGTATTACAATAAAATAATAAAAATTTGAAAATTTAAATTTGAAAATAATATATGTTTAAAATTTAATTTAAGGAATGTAACATGTATATGTACATCCAAACCTATAACTTTGCTAAAATTTGCATTGTTCAGATGTAAATAAAATAAGGAAAATATAAAGATTTAAATAGAGGTGACAATTTCATACACGATACAATAATACAATTGGGAAATGATATGATAATATCGTATTTGTATTTATTTTTTCAATATACAAACATGAAAGTTGAAGAATACAAAAATACACCGATAAATTTATTGTCGTTGTGGATTTAGTCCTAGGTAGGGGTGAGTAAAGCCGAACCAGAACCGAAAACTCGAATTAAATCGTATAATTTCGGTTCGGTCCAGAATTTTTTAATATTTTGGTCGGTTCGGTTCTTTTGGTCCGGATCGATATTTATTTCGGTTCGATTCGATTCTTCCCAAAGAAATTTCGGTTAGAACCGAACCGATCAAAATATATATATAATATATGTATAGTAATACAATTTGAGACTTGCATATTGCATTATTTGTTACAAGGTCTGAATAATGATAGATCATCAATTGCTATTAATAGTTTGTATCATCAATTGTTGTCTTTCTACGACATAACAATCATCAACCAGCCCATAAATAAAGAAATATACAATCATAAGACCTTGAAAGGGAATTAGTGAAAAATGTTGACTTGATTCTTAATCGAGCCTAGTGATTAGCACAGAGCATGTATGTGAAGTTTCTCTGATCAGTTTGTTAGGGAGTGTGTTCACAAACTTGTTTATAAACATTCCTCAAAATCTTAATATGAAAATCTCAAAATCTTAAAATTCCGGCTAAGAACGGAACCGAACCAACCGAATTATTTCGGTTCTCCATATATGTTTTGGTTCGGTTCGGTTCCAAAAAAATTAGCAATTCAGTTTTCGGTTCTTTTGGTTCGATTCAGTTCTGGACCGAACCGACCGAATGCTCAGCCCTAATCCTAGGTACACGACATGAAACGAAAGTATACAAAATAAATAAATATTTTAAAATTACAAAAATACATATTATCAATAAATATTGTATAAATAAAATTTGTACAAAAAAAGTAAAAAAAAAATAGTTTTCAATTTATGTTTAAGATGATTTGATCACATTTGACTGGTGATGACTTATTGATTTAAGACTCAAATAGTTAAAATTTGAGTGAAAAAATTAAAATTTAATTACTTCTATTTATTATATTATATTTTTATTTTTATTAAAAATTATGTGAAATATGACACAAAAAATAAACAACATAAAACTACACAAATATGAAATTACACGAATCATAAAGAAATGTGTTTGAATTTAATATTTATGTAAATGAAATAAATTAATATAATTATGAAGTATAGTATAGATTTAAACGTCCTATTCTAATCCAGTAATCCTGCATTAGTATAGTACTATATTAACTGCTAGAGTCAATATGTACGTATTTCATATAAGGGGTCCGTTCTATGGCAAACATTTGCCATAGAACTGTTTCATAACATATGGTTCCAGGACCGTTGGATCGTTGATCCAACGGTCCTGATTTAAAAAAAAAATTACACCGTACCACAGAAACTTTCCGCGGTACGGAGAAATTACATAAATACCCCCACTGTTCACGTACCGCAGAAACTTTCCGCGGTACGGTGAACAGTAGATTTTTTATGTGAAAACAGGGGCATTTTTGTAATTACTCCGTACCGCGGGAAGTTTCTGCGGTACGGTGTAATTTTTTTTTTAAATCAGGACCGTTAATGATCCTCAAACCATATGTTATGTAACAGGTCACTGGCAAATGTTTGCCAGTGACCGGGAGCCTTCATATAAAGTGGTCAAGTGCAATTTACAAGATAAAAAACATTTAATACTTACATGGTTATATAAGTAATTACAACTACATTTAGCAAAACCCTTAATTAATGGGTGGCCCATTTTTAATCTTAATGATTAAGGCCAAGTTTAATTACTACTAACCTATCAAAATTTTAATAATTATTAATTTATAACTCGTGCAATGTACGGGTAATTTTTTTTGTATTTTTTAGCTTATGAAATTAGTTTATAAGATAATAAATATATTTAATAATAATATTGTTGTGGAATAAAAACTAGGTTACGATTTGTAATTAATGCTAGGGTGGTAGAGCTTCGAGCTTTAATGGCTGTTTCCGTGTTACGAGACTGATCGGTCCTCACAGAGTGCCTACGTATCTCGTTATTGAGAATCAAGCCAAGACGTAGTTCTAGGTGATGGTTCCCTCGAGGCTATGGAGGCGAGAGCTCACCTAGGACGCAGTGGCTTGCATGTCCTTATACGAGGATTAAGCCAAAACGTAGTTCTGAGAATGAGGGGTCAGGCCCTTTATATAGGCTGAGAAGCGTTAGAATCGTAGTAGGGTTAGGTGACTTGGTGGGCAAGTCACCGCCTAGAAGAAGGTTCCAGATCCTAGTATGTAGGAACCAGTTTCCATGTTGTAATATGTATCTTGGAGGCTAAGTCAGGCAAGAGTAATATCCTTGTTTAACTCTTATTGCTGAGCTGGTAATTGCCCCTAATATTAATTACGAAATTAATATTATAAATAGGGTTTGGGTCCATTTGGTGGGCCCCACGTTTGGACCATTCTAGGTCTAATTAATGCCACATTAAATGTGTCTTTAGGGCTTACTTTTAGCCCATATCATTTGCCCCCCAACTTCTAGGAAAACTGATCAGGTTTTCCTTGAAATTATAACGGCCTTTCCGAGACTTAGGTCAGGGTTTATTGCTCTTACGCGAGTACTTTCAACAATATCATCTTAATGTAAAGCGTGGAGCGACCGACGCATTTACGACGATGTTGAACGACACTAAACGGTGTTAAACGGCACTACACAGTGCTAATCAGCCTTAAGCAACGTTTAAACAGTGTTAAACGATGTTAAACGGCATAAGACGGCACTAACAGCACTAATCGGTGCTAATATGTGCTTATCGGCACTAATATATGCTTATCAGCACTAATCTGTGCTTAAACAGAACTAATCTATGCTAATCGGCACTAATATGTACTTATCAACACTAATCTGTGCTTAAACGGCACTAATCTGTGCAAATCGGCACTAATATGTGCTTATCAGCACTAATCTGTGCTAATCGGCACTAAACTATGCTAATCTTGACCTCTTCTTAGTACTAAAATTCATCCGAGATTCGCTAAAAAAGTCGAGTTCTAGGTCTGAAAACTACCCGACGTTCGCTGAAAATTTCAAGTTCCAGGACCACGAACTAACCCGTGATCGGCCGGATCAAGGGCTAGCTCGTGATCACGGGTTAGTTTGTGGTCGGCTAGCACCTGATCGGCCAAAGGGTTCGGATTCAAGGTGATCGGCCAGAGGCTGGTCGGCTGGAGCTTCCCGAGGCGTCGTGGTCGGCCGTGAGGTGGTCGGCTGGGATCCCTCGTGCACCGTGGTCGGCAGCTTCGTGGTCGGCCGTCGTCCCTCGTGCTCGGCGGTCGGCTACCTCGTGGTTGGCTAGGAAAACCGGACCTGAAAACCATCAGTGATCTTGACAATCAAGAATCTTGATCTTGATCTTGATCTCAAGTTACTATCTTGATCTTGATCTCAAGTTACTATCTTGATCTTGAATGGAAAGGCGGTGACTAGGGTAACTTCTTTGTGAAGAGATTTGGATCCGTAGAAGATAGTTCACATTTCGTGTGTGATCTTAGTGACTCAGAATTGTGGGATTGAGATAGGCTTCTTGCTGACGACGGCCGTACACACTATAAAACTTTTTTGAATGAAAAGAATCTTATTGAGGCTGACCTTAGCTTTCTTTCCATTGAGGGTAACTTTCTTACTTGAGCTTATTATGAGCTCTGTTTGTTTTTATCCCGATGTTTTTCTCTTTGTATTTCAGCTACCGAGGAGATTGATAGTCGTCCTCAAAACCAGCCGACTGTGACTAAAAGGATGAAGAAGAAGGCTGAAGAACTACTGAATCCTACTAAGCCTCATATCCCTAACTTCTTGGAGCGCTGTTCTCAGGGCGGGAAACGATCCCGGAACACTGATGGGGATGTCAGGACTCCTTTCATACCTCCTTGGGGTATATGTGAACAAGACTCAGTCTTCGGGAGCCCTCATCTAGCTCTAGACTGGTCCAAGCTTTCAATCACTCCTCCCGATCAAGTGACTATGCACGCATGTGACAAAATGAATGAGTCTCAGCTTATGGGCGCTCAAGCCTTGTATCAGGTATGAAATTCCCTCTGTTAAGTTCAATGTTATTATTGATTTCGACTTTGTGTATTCCTCGTAGCTCACCCATTTCCTTATTGCAGGCCAATGCTTACTTTCAAACTGTCTCAACTCAAGGCCGGGCTTTTAGGGATGAGAATATTAGCTTGAAGAATGACTCTGCAAGGTTCAAGGAAGAGATTGAAGACCTGCACTCCCAAATTGTTCGTGCAGAAGCTAATGCTGCATCCACCCGTAAACAACTTTCTTCTTTAGCCCGAAAGAAGGCGTCTAATGCTGATAAGGTGATCCAGGCCTATCATAAGACCCAAGACTTTCTTAAGTTTATCGATGATCATGATGATGAGATGCGTCCCTTCAACATGTCTGTTAGTTGGGATAAGGCTATCAATGCTGTGAGCCATAGGCATCCTTCTGTTGTCAACCCGGCTGATTTTCCTTGCCCTAACCCGGGTGTCAACCCGGCTACTCTAGCTTCTGGTTCGGGAACTAAAGTTGTTCCTTAGACATCAGGATCCGACTCCAAAGGCAGTCATCGACGCTCTGGATCCAACTCCAAGGGAGCTGTCCAAGTTGCTAGCCAAGACTCATCTTCTTCTGGCTCCCGTGGGAAGAAACCCCCGCCCGCAAGGAAAGTTGGAGTGGTTCGACATCCAATCCCTGGCAAGAGGCTGATCCGAAATGAGGGCAGTTTATCTTCTGATTCATCCTCTGAAGAAGAAGGGGCCGGGGTTGCTGTGGTTCAGCCTATGGTGGTGGGCGAGCCTGACAATGACTCCGGTGAAGACTCGGAGGAGGAGAGCGGGGAAGAGGAGAGCGGCGAAGAGGAGTCTGCAGAGGAGTAGCTGGGGTTGGTTTGTGGCCTTGCATGGCCTAATTAGCCGCTTATGGCTTTACTTTATCAGCTTTTTATTCATCGTCCTTCGGGACTTAAACTCTGATTTCGTTGTGTTGTAACCTTAACTCGAATTGTGGCCCTTCAGGGCGTTTTATTTATGCATTTGTTTCCCTTATTCGTACGTTCATTTATTTTCGGTACTAGGCCTTTCTAGGCTTACACTCAGCAGGTTCTCGGTACATAAATAAAACATTGAATCATGGAATGGAAAACAAACTTGTATTAATAACTCAGAATGGGGTTCAATCCTTACATAACTTATTATTGTCCTACTCGGGACATTAAGCCCTGAAATGGTTTCATCAAACCTTATTTCTACTTCTCTTAATAAATAGATAATGAGATAAGTCCTTACAAGGATAGCTCAAACATAATAAATCTTGAGGTTCAAAGCATGCCAGGTATGGGGCACCTCATTCCCATCCAAAGTCTCCAACTTGTAGGATCCTCGTCCTAATGTCTTCCTGACTCGATATGGTCCTTCCCAATTAGGGGCTAGTTTTCCCTTCTGGCCAACTCCAGAAGCCTCGATCTTCCTCAGAACTAAGTCACCTTGCTGGAAGAACCTTTCCTTTACCCTGTGGTTGTAATAAAAGGATGCTTTCTTTTGATGCTCCACATTTCTAGCGTTTGCCTCGTCCCTGACTTCATCAATCAGGTCTAGGGCGAGTCTCATGCCCTCTTCATTAGTCTCTGGTTCGAATGCCTCAACTCGAGGTGACGCATGCATAATCTCTAGTGGCACAACTGCCTCAGCTCCATAAGCCAGCAGAAATGGGGTTGCTCCAGTGGTCACCTTACAAGTAGTGCGATAAGCCCAGAGTATAGGCAGTAACTCAGCCACCCAGGTGTTCCTTGAGCGTTCGACCCTTTTCTTTAGTCCATCAAGGATGATTCGATTGGCTACCTCGGCCTGTCCATTAGCTTGCGGGTGTGCTATAGAAGTAAACTGAAGCTCAATAGCGTTTTCCTCACAGTACTTCTTAAACTCCTCATTGTTAAACTGCGTCTCGTTATCCGTCACAAGGATTCGCGGGATTCCATACCTACAAATTATGTTCTCCCAAAAGAACTGGGCAACTTGTTTGGTGGTTATCTTAGCTAGAGGCTTGGCCTCGATCCACTTGGTGAAGTAGTCAATGACGACTATCAGAAACTTCCTTTGTGCTGAAGCCATAGGGAAAGGACCAAGTATGTCCATCCCTCACATTGCAAATGGGATGGGAGAGCTGATTGACGTTAACATCTCAGGCGGCTGCCTTATAATTGGAGCTTGCTTCTGACATCTGTCACATTTCTTGACGTAATTCTGTACATCGGCCAACATCTCCGGCCAATAGAATCCTTGTTGAGTAATCTTGTGAGCTAGGGCTCTGCCCCCAAGTGTTGCCCACATATTCCTTCATGAACTTCCTCCAAAGCCTCTCTTACCTCTTGGGGCCTCAAGCATTTTAAATACGGGATGACAAACGATCTCTTATACAGGATGCCTTCGATTAGGGCATATCTCAATGCTCTCACTGACAGTTTTTGTGCCTTCAAGGCATTGTCAGGGAGCCAACCTGTTTCAAGGTGAGCTTTAATAGGATCTATCCAACAGCTTCCTATATCAATTGGTGCCACCAACTTAGAATTGACAGTCGGGGCCTTCAAGACCTAGAAGTAAACACTTCCTGCATAATTTTCGAATTCAAAAGAAGCGAACTTAGATAGGGCATCGACCTTAATGTTCTCTTATCTCGAAATGTGTTCTACATAGCACTCATCAAACTGAGTCATGACAGCTTTCACAACTCACAGATACTTTTCCATAGTTTCATCCTTGGCCTCAAATTCACCATTCACTTGCGAGACCACCAATCTTGAATCTCCATACACTTTGAGGTTCTTGACCCTCATGACTCTAGCCAAACCCAATCCGGCTATCAATGCCTCATACTCAGCTTCATTGTTAGTAGTAGAAAAATCCAACTTCAAAGCATACTCAACTGTGAACCCATCGGGGCTTTGCAAAACCAAACCTGCACCACTAGATTTTGTTTTTGATGCTCCATCAAAATAGAGCACCCAATATTCCTTCTGATCAGCTACCAGTTCTTCATCTTTATCTCCATTCTCAGGGGTGGTTATCATCTCCTGCCCCTCGACTTCTTGGTTATTAATGGTGCATTCAACCATGAAGTCAGCCAATGTCTGAGCCTTGATGGCTGTCCGAGGCTTATACTTGATATCAAACTCTCCAAGCTCTATGGCCCATTTGATTAACCTTCCGCTGGCCTTTGGGCTATGCAATATGTTCCTTAACTGCTGGTCCGTCAGGACTTCAATTTTGTGCGACTGGAAGTATGGTCGTAGCTTCCTCGAGGCCGTTACCAAAGCCAAAGCAAATTTCTCGATGGATGAGTAGTTTAATTCGGCTCCGTGGAGCACCTTGCTTACATAGTAGATAGGTCTCTGAACCTTATTCTTTTCTTTGATGAGGACGGCACTCAATGCTTGTTCAAACACTGCTAGATATAGATAAAGAGTCTCTCCGGGACTTGGTTTGGCCAATAACGGGGCCTCAGCCATGTATTTCTTCAGCTGCTCAAAGGCCTCTTGGCTTTTATCAGTCCATTCAAAAAATTTCACCTTCTTTAGTGCTTGAAAGAAAGGCAAGCACTTATCACCAAACTTGGAGATGAATCTCCCTAGAGTGGCCACCCTGCTAGTTAACTTCTGTACGTCCCTCACAGAACGGGGTGGTTCCATGTCTAAGATTTCTTTGATCTTGTCGGGGTTGGCCTCTATGCCTCTTTTCGAAACCATCAAACCCAAAAACTTTCCAGATCCAATGCCAAAAGCACATTTGGCTGGATTCAACATCATCTTATGGTGCCTCAGCACTTCGAATGCCTCTCTGAGGTGCTTAATGTGATCTGCCTTGAGTAGGCTCTTGACTAACATGTCATCAACATAGACCTCCATGGTTTTTCCAATCAGATGGGCGAATATCTTATTCACCAGTCGTTGGTAAGTAGCTCCTATGTTCTTTAGACCAAAAGCCATAACAAGATAATAGAAAACACCAAAGTCAGTTATGAAAGATACCTTAGGGATGTCATCCTTGTGCATTTTAATCTAATTGTAGCCGCTGAACCCATCCATGAAGCTCAACATCTTATGTCCAGCTGTGGCATCTATCAACATATCAATCCTTGGCAGGGGAAAACAATCCTTCGGACATGCATCATTCAAATCGGTGAAGTCTATACACATCCTCCACTTCCCATTCACTTTCTTGACCATTACAGGGTTTGCTAACCATTCGAGAAACTGAATTTCTTCAATAAACCCAGCCTCTAAGAGCTTGTCAACTTCTTGTTTAATGGCCTCCTGCCTTTCAGGAGCAAAATTTCTCTTCTTCTGCTTTATTGTCTTCCACCAAGGATCAATATTCAATTTGTGAGTTATGAGTCGGGGGTCAATCCCTGGCATGTCAGCTGCAGTCCAAGCAAACACATCGCTATTTTCTTGCAAGAATGCTATTAACTTGCCCCTTAGGGGTTCTTTCAAAGATGCTCCCACATAAGTTACTTTCTCAGGGTTGCCCGGCTCTAGAGGGATAGGAACTAGATCCTCAGCTGGTTTCCCTCGGTGTTCATCATCATCGCGGACATCCATGTCTTCAATCGGGAGTACTTGCCCTCCGACTCCATCAGCTCTCAATGCGGACACATAACAACTTCTTGCCATTTTCTGGTCGCCCTTCTGTTCTCCAACTCCATTTCGGGTTGGAAACTTAATCTTCATATGATAAGTAGAAGCAACAGCCTTGAACGCATGAAGTCCAGTCCTTCCCAAGATTGCATTATAAGTCAAGGTTGCCTTGATCACTAGAAAATTCAGCATCTGAGTAGCTTCCTTAGGTTCTTGTCCAATTGTCATGAGCAACTGAATGGTACCCTCAACCTTGGACTCAACTCCATTGAATTCGTAGATGGGCATGTTGGTTGGGGTTAACTGAGAATCAATATATCCCATTTTTACAAAAGCATTGTGAAACAAAATGTCAACAGAAGCTCCATTATCTATCAAGACTCGCTTCACTTCCGAGTTCCCAATCACAGGGGTTATGACCAATGGGTCGTTATGGGGGAACTTCACCCCATCAAGATCAGAATCATCAAAACCAATCACTGTTTCAGTCCTAGCACGTTTCGGGGCCTCTCCCACAATGTGCATCACCTCCTTTGGGTTCCACGATCTTCACCCTTAGTGAATTTGTTCAATTTTCCTTTACGGATTAAGAACTCAATTTCATCCTTCAATTGCCTACAATCATCTGTATCATGCCCCACATCTCGGTAGAACCTGCAGTATTGGACCTTGTCTCTCTTTGCAGGGTCACTTTTTAGTGGCTTCGGCCATCGAAAGTCCTTATCCTTCTCTATCTCTAACAAGATTTGACTCCTAAGAGCATTCAACCTTGCATAATCAGAAAACCTCGGTCCATAATTCTTCTTTGGTGGTGAGTCGGAGTCCTTGCTAGTCCGGGGATACTTGTCCCTAGCATCGTACTCCTGATCCTGCTTTCTCTTCTTTGTATCATTGTTACCTCGGCCATTGCTTACTGCGGCCTCCTTCTTTATACTATCCTCAGCCTTGATATATTTGTCCGCCCTTCGCTGGAGCTCAGCTATATTCTCGGGAGGATGCTTCGCCAATGACCTTTTAAAGTATAGGTCGGTGGTGCCATGCTCCAGGGCTACCATTGCCACCTTATTTTCCAGATCAGTGATGTTCAAAGTCTCCTTGGTGAACCTCTTAAGGTAGTCTCTCAGATTTTCGTTCTTCCCTTGTACCACATACATAAGGGATGCAGAACTTTTCTCATGAACTCTTCCGCTGATAAACTGACTAACGAAAGCAGCACTTAACTCCTTAAAGGAGCCAATTGAGTTTGCAGGCAGCCGACTATACCATCTTTGAGCCATACCCGACAGGGTTTGAGGGAACGCCCTACATTTCAAAGCGTCACTTATAGGCTGCAACAGCAGTGCATTTGAGAATGTCCTAACGTGGTTTGCGGGATCACCCGTTCCATCATAAACTTTAATTGTCGGCATCTTGAACTTCTTTGAGATACGAGCATTCATCACCTCCTCAGTAAACGGGGGTGTGGGATCATCAGGATCCCCAAGTGGCATCAGATCCTTGGGGTTGCTCTTGAGGGTTTCCACCCTCGTTGTTCTTCCAGTTGGGGCATCAGCCCTTCTTTGCCTTCTTGGAAGACCTCTCCAGATCTATAAAGGGAATTGGTCATGATGTTGGAGGAGGTTGAGTCTGATTTAACCTAGCTTGTTCTCTTGCAATATCGTCCTTCAACCTTAAGATCTCGGCCTCATGAGCCCTGATCCTCTCAGCGGCTGTCAAAGGAGGTCCGTCATAGATGGTTTGTGTTCTTCTTCTAGATTCTCTGCTAGCACGTCGCCTCCTCGGGGCTTCATCATGATCATCCTCATCAGACGATGAATCATCAGTATAAGGGCCAGAGTAATCAACATACTCTCGATCTCGGATCTGTAAGGCATGGCCACTAGGTCCAGCTCCTTGAGTAGGAGGGTAGTTAGGCAGCCCATACATTGGGTTGGTGTTCACGGGGAGATCCGTAGTATGGATCTGGACCCCATGTGGGGGGATATTAGGATCGACGACCAAGGGAGAAACCACCACCTGAAGAGGATTGGTCCCTTGATTTGTGTGGATGATTGGAGGAAACGTACTCTCAACATGGGAAGTTGTCCCTAGAGGTTGAGAAACTTGATGTTGAGCAATCGTCCCAGTCGTCTGGGGCGCCGGATCCGTAGTGGGCGGTGCAGAACTGAGTGGCAGAGGCTCGGTAATTGTTGGTGTCCTTCGTGTTTGAACCATGGTTGATGTCTTCTTACCACAGACGGTGCCAAATGTTGTGGAATAAAAACTAGGTTACGATTTGTAATTAATGATAGGGTGGTTGAGCTTCGAGCTTTAATGGCTGTTTCCGTGTTACGAGACTGATCGGTCCTCACAGAGTGCCTACGTATCTCGTTATTTAGAATCAAGCCAAGACGTAGTTCTAGGTGATGGTGCCCTTGAGGCTATGGAGGCGAGAGCTCACCTAGGACGCAGTGGCTTGCATGTCCTTATACGAGGATTAAGCCAAAACATAGTTCTGAGAATGAGGGGTCAGGCCCTTTATATAGGCTGAGAAGCCTTAGAATCGTAGTAGGGTTAGGTGACTTGGTGGGCAAGTCACCGCCTAGAAGAAGGTTCCAGATCCTAGTATGTAGGAACCAGTTTCCATGTTGGAATATGTATCTTGGAGGCTAAGTCAGGCAAGAGTAATATCCTTGTTTGACTCTTATTGCTGAGCTGGTAATTGCCCCTAATATTAATTACAAAATTAATATTATAAATAGGGTTTGGGTCCATTTGGTGGGCCCCACGTTTGGACCATTCCAGGTCTAATTAATGCCACATTAAATATGTCTTTAGGGCTTACTTTTAGCCCATATCAAATATGATGAAAACAGATAATATAAAACTTTAATTATAATATGTTGTTGACGGAAATCGAACTTTTGATTTTTGAGAGTAGTTTATAAGATAATATAAATGTTTAATAATCATATGTTAATGACGGGATTCGAACCTTGAACCTATGGAAGTATTTTAAATAATAAAAAAAAATATTTTTTTAAACGTTGCATCTAACGATTCTTATTAATCTGTCTCCAAATTCAACGGTTGTTGTTGAGAGTATAGATAGATTATAAGTCCTTGTTACATGCACGGTAATTTAAAGTTTAATTTCATAATAATTATGATATATAATAATAGTAAATTAAAGGAAAAAATATATATTTAAGATCAAATAAATTAATTTTGAAAGAAATAATATTAATAGAACACTATTTTTATATATTATAATAAATTTAATCAAAGATAAAATTACTTAAATTTTTTTATATCTGTTATGTGATAACATGTATTAATGAGCTTACCAAAATTAAAAAATTTATTGAAATTTTCATTAGTGATCTTAGCATAAATATTAAAAACTATATTAATAATATTTCAATTTGTATACAAACTTTTTTAATTAATAATGGGTTAAATATTGGATTTTGGATCTTTTCCAAACGTAATATGGATACCAAACCAAAAATGGATTATCCAGTGGGTCAAAATCAATGCAAAATCTTGTTCAAACCTAAATATGGATATCAAACCTTAGGTACGTGTCATCCACTAATTTATAATATATAGATTATGATTAGGGGTGTACATGGGTTGCCGAAACTGACCAACCCGACTTAAATCGACCTTATATTCGGCCGATCTAAATCGCTTAATTTCAAATTGAAATAACGTTGGATTAAAAATATTTCAACCAGATATTAATGGGTTGGGTATGGATTTTGATTTTTGTAATCCAACCCAACCCGTTTAGAATTTGGGCAACTTAATAGATATATACCTAAATCCACTAGTCTAGCCCACTTTCCATGTCCATTTATTCAATGCTAATACAAATAAATATTTTGGGCCTGGCTATGCAGTAGTAGCTAACATGCTAAATTGCTAATATTAGTAATCAGGTACTCTCATTTAGGCTCCACTTGAACCAATTTTCATCCAATATATAATCACCTATAACTTGTCATAACTTGTAATGCAAGCACTCCAACACCAACAATAGCAGGAAGAATGTTTGCACCAGTGCTCTTAAATAAAGGTTTAGCATCATCTTTCTTCAAAACATAAGTGAATGCATCTAGAAAATTTTGGTACTTCACAGCTTCACCAGATTTGATGTGAATGCTTGATTAATTTTAAAATAGACAATCCATTCAAACCGACTCAAACCAACCCAACCCGACCTTTTAATATATAGAGTTGGGTTAAAAAATTATTATTCTTGTATTGGGTTAAAATTTTCAAATCAATTGAAAATGGGTTGGGTTAAAATTTTCTTCTAATTTGGCCAAACCGACCCGTATATACCCCTAATTATAATTTTCATTATAACATTTTATGAAGAAAAGTTATGAGAAATAAATGCAAATTATTTATAGATATTTGTGTATAGTACTGTGTATGTTACTCCCTCCATTCCTTTTTAGTTGCCACATTTGGAAAATACATACATATTAAGAAAAATTGAATGATATAATTTGTTTATAAAGAAAAATGTTTCTAAAGTTAACTTTAGGCAAATTACCTAAAGTCATTTACATTTTATGTACAAAAGTTATATGGCATTTTTGTAATAATAGAATTCAGCCCCTATATTTACAAAAATAACCTTACTTTTGTATTGAAATATGACTTAACTTTATTTAATTATCTAAAGGTAACTTTAGGGTCATCAAACCCTTTGTTTATATATATCGCCCTAATTATTGTATTAAATGTTGAGATTAGTTGTAAAGTCAAACATTGGTACTAGGAATACAGGGATAGATATGGAAAAATTTGTAAAAATATTTATTGAAATAAGAGTGAAACAACAATTTAGGGACAAATATTTTTTATAAATGTAACAACTAAAAAAGGACGAAGGGAATATCTAAAATAATTGGCATAGCTAACATGAAAATTCCCTAATTAAATAGTAATTTAGATTAAGAAGCATTGGTTTATGCATGCAGGAGGTCCATTATTATTAATGAATTGGATAATTTTAATTGGTTAAAATTTTTATGCATGCAGGAGGTCCCATTATTATCAATAAAAATAAATTAATAAAAAAATGTTAATTAAACTCTTATTGTGCATCTTGAACACACATTAAAAAAATTTAAAAAGTGTTGGTTTATATACTACAGTATATAAAGAGACGCGCATGCATCTTGTTAAATGGATTCGATTGACGATATAAATCTAGAGCAGCATTTTTCGTTCACTTTGTTTAATTAAACTGTAGAGTATGAAATACACATAAGAAACTACAGAGGGGGATGAATGTATTTTCTGAACTTTTCTTGATTTTCTTTAACTTAACAACCTGTTGAATATGTGGTGTTAGTGTGTGTAGCTTGAACTTGTGTTTTATGAATATGCAGTGTAGAAATAAGAGCACAAATTCACTTTAATCTAATATTTTATTTGATTGAAAGTATGCTACAAACTGGGAATACAAATGTTAGTATTCTTGGCTTTGTTTCTCACAGAGATATTTGCTACATGTTTGCTATGAAAAACTTAAGCAACAAAGGAAGTGTGGTTGTGCACACAACCCATTTGCTACAAAACTGGTAACGGACAAAGTGACTTTTCTAGCTTGTTTATTCTATTTTGGTGCAAGTCTGGGCATCATGTGATTTAACTTTCTTTTCAACCTGCTTAGATCCACTTCTTCAGCTGCTTGTTCCCTTGAATATCTCTCCAAGTTTCTTTATAGACTTTCCATGTACACAATACAATGATATGTCACTGTAAGTGTCTTGGTTTGTGTAGATTTTCTGACTTGAATATCTTCGGTAATTTGTCTTCAAGAATCCATTCGAGAAATGACTAAGTACTAGATTCGAGAACTGTCTCGAATAGCTAGATAACTCTGAGTTCTCTAACTAGCTTTTTCTGATATATCGAATCACTTCTCGAATGCCTTTTCTTCTGAAAACCTTTAATTATCGAATAGTGCCTTTACTTAAGGAATCTGTAAGAACCCAGATTTTTGATAGAATTAAAACTTTTACTATGTAATGATGTAAGAACGAATAGTGGTTACGACTACGATGTAACGGTTGTTCTAATAAATAAATAGAATGGATGTGGGTTCAAATATTTATATGTCATAAAGAATACCTTTGGTTGACAACATAGATAAGAATGATCTATCTCCTAAGGATATAAGTATATTACTTCAAGTAAGATTATTCTTGTGTTATCCAAATCAATATCTATTATAAGTCCAGCGGTTCCGTAAAAAGGTTAAGGAACACTCGAGAGTAAACCAGGTTCATTTTCCTAATTATAGGAATTAAATAAAAATAAGTGATGAATAGTGATTTTGGTGGAATTTGGAATATTATTATAATAATGCTATACCTGGAATTCGGAACGGATTTCTGAGTTCGTATTAGTGATCCAGGAGGACAATAAGTGTATGTAAAGGCTGTCGGATTCAGAAAAATAGCACTTTTATTTTCTCCGAGAATTCCCTGGACACTGCAAGACATAAGGAATTATAAAAGAGATTTAAGGAATTTAAATTCGAAAAGTATTAAGAAAGATGAAGAATAGTATTATAAATATTAAGAAGGTTTTCGGTAAAACCCTAACTAGAAACGAATGAGTTATTCTCTCGAACGATCAACGAATTAAGCAATAAACGAACAAAGAAATAAGCAGAGGGAGCAAGAGTCATGCACAAGCCACTAGAAAATATCTAGTAACCAATATAGTTACAAGAGTAACTAGAATCAAGTGATCAACCAAGTACTTAGCAAATCTAACTACAAGTTTGCCTTAAACCATCCAAAAATCAACACTTGTCTCTCCATTTTCATCACCCCTTGCATCATCACTTTAATAAAGGTGTTATAGATGAGATATTATCTTAAGAACATCACTTTATGCATTATTGAAAAATCAACCAAGCAAAATACTCTCCCCCCTCCATAAACATTACATTCGGCCTTTTGGCTAATTCAAGAACACAAATCCAACTTCCAACCATTTGTTGATCTTGAAACTTTTATGGTGAGACTTACATTTCATATAAATGATCTCCTCAAAATCCTAGCTTCAATCTCTTCTTTTTCCATTTTCAAAAAAATCATTAAAGAGGAGGATGAATAGTGTTCTTCAAGAACTAACTTTGATTTTCATGTTTCTTTGGTTGATCTTAGGTTTGTTAAGGCTAGAAAAGGACCATACCAAGCTTTGTAAGGCTATATCACACTCTCAAGAAGGTATAATGATATTGAAACCCTAGGTCTACTTTGAGTTTATGCATGTTCTTGATAGATTTAAGTGTTAGTGGCATGTTAGTGATGTTATAATCATGATTATGTAGTAGATCTAATGGATTTAAGAGATGATGATTATGTTGGTATAATATTATGTTCTTGAGCTTGTTGAGATGAGAATCATGTGTATAAGTTGTGTTGGTGCCCGGTGTGGCTTGGTTTTGGTGTTACGATTATTAGAACGTTCGATTTATAGCCGTCGTAACGCCCGATTTTCGTTTAATCTTGAAATCCGAACTTGACAGTAGATATAAATCACTGCTTAGCTTCGACTTATGCCATGATTAGCTAGATCATGTTACAAGCTTCGTTTTGATATAAAGATCGCATGAAACGGACTTACGGTTTAGGAGTTATGATTAAATTCGTAAAAGTGGTTCGAAATCGAGAATGCGAATTCGTAATTGAAATTGAACCGTGTAAAATAAGTATCGCAGTGGCTAATCTTGGTAATTAAATATTAGAGATCATAAGGATGGTGTGAGAGAAGACCTCGTATTAAAAAGATCGTTTTTTGATTTTATAAAAATGTTCGAATCAAGTTTAAGTACGAAAGTACCCCTAAAGAGTATACTTGGTTATAACTACGGTAAACCACTTAGAAAACGATCGATAAATCTCGAGGTATAATCTTTCGACTTTAAAACTTTTACAAATCGAATACTTACCATATGTAAGGGTAATAACATGCTTTATTAATGAACAAGTGTCGGATAATAAAAGTAATAATATGAGTGAATTAGAGGGGTATAACGAAACGACTTGAAAACGTGTTTCGATTAAGTTAAGTTTATACTTAAACTTTTGAAAGGTGTTAAGTAATTAATCCCGAATGCCTTGGCTATTTATAGATCATCAGGCTGACCCGGGACACGCTACCACTACCCCTACCCGTACTCGATTCCCAGGCAAGTTTTCAAACCTTTTTAAAGGCTGTTGTTGTGAATATATATATATATATATATATGATTTCTGTTATACATATGCCATATCATGCATGCCTATTTTCAAGTTATATTGTGATACTTGTTCCCTGATTTATTGTTGGCTTATAAGCTAGATAGATATATATCAGTTATAAGCCGGAAATTATTTAGACCCTTAATCGAAGGGCAGTGAATCTCATTCTTTGATTATAGACCGGGAGTCGTTATTTCTTTATATATTGATATTATTTTCAGAGGAAAATATTTAAGTAAATATTTTCCATTTGTTATCTGGCGAATATTTTTGGAATATTCCCTTAAGATTATTTGATAAATATTATTCGGATTATTCATCAGTTAATTATTTATGCGATGAATATTATCTTTAATGTTCATATAAAGTCGATTAAATGTTCGAATACTAATTCGAACTCTCAGTTGAGTTATTTACTTAAAGAATATTCATTCTTATTTATTTGATAAATATTATTCTGAATATTCATTCAATTTAATTATTTAATGAATATTATTTTATTATTCATTCGAGCCTTATTTATTTAAATGAATATTATTTCGAATATTCATTCAATCTCTATTTATTTATAAATATTAGTTGAACGTTGATTCGAACTCCAGTTATTCGACAAATATTATTTTAAATATTCCCTTGAGACGATAAATATTATCTTCGACATTCGTTTAAAGTAAATTCAATTGTTGAACATAATTTCAAATATTCATTTGATAATCATTTCTTTTATAAATATTATTAAGCGAATATTCATTGGTTGTTCAATGAATATTGTCTCAATTATTCAGTCGATCATTATTTCATCAATAAGTATCATTCTTAAGTATAATATTCATTATTGATTCAATGAATATTATTTTAATTATCCATTTGAGGATTATTTCATCAACAAACATTATTATTATTAATTTGAATATTCATTATTTGTTCAATGAATATTATTCTGAATATTTACTCAAAGATTATTCCAAGCAACCTTTTTTTTATATCTGTGACTTAATAAATATTCTTGGAATATTTATTTAATTCTTCTAACTCGTTTCAAAGATACTTGGTTTCATTCACATAGTATCATCGACCCTCGAACATTATATAAATTATTCCAGAGTCTTATTTTTATTATTATATTATCGAAGAAGGTTCTCATTAATTCCATTCCTCCTTCGATTCTATTATAAGGGAACCTTACTTGAGAAATGTTATTTATCTTGTGATTGCCCGGTCATAAATAGTTCGTTTCACTCTCAACTTGGTTGCTATTATTCTTGGAATTGTGTGTACCCTCTCATCATTCGAGGGGTAGAATGTTGGAACAAGTGGGTATCCATTAACAAGCAACAGCTTGGAAAATATTGGTAAATTTTCCTTTCCACATTAGATATGACTACCTTGTGGAGTCTTATCAACAGGTATCATACCTGGGGAAAAGGGGAACGAACATTACATTTCACAATGATGGATGTTAAATGAACTAGGAGACGCGTAAGTGGCCGAGTGGCGCCGGTCCAGCAATAGCCCAACCGTTGGCTGAGGAGTTCACAATGATGGATGTTAAATGATGGATGTTATTTGTAATTTTAATTTTTCAAAAATTTCAATATTTTAGCTTTAATATAATAGTATAGATAGATATAAGTAAAGGTATTCATGTAAAAATATACTTATATATAAGTAGGATCAGGATCAAATACAAACTTTTCTTAAATATAAACTTACAAACTTTTTTTGTTCAACATATTTATAATTTCGGTT
Source organism: Kitagawia praeruptora (assembly GCA_037693485.1). Taxonomy (NCBI): domain Eukaryota; kingdom Viridiplantae; phylum Streptophyta; class Magnoliopsida; order Apiales; family Apiaceae; genus Kitagawia; species Kitagawia praeruptora. Next base: position 1,039,619 of record CM075353.1, read on the forward strand.
CAACATCATTTATCAAATAATAATTAAAATTTTATTAAATACACATAATTTAATTATTCAAAATCCTTTTGGGGTTTACCAATACCAAAATTGTGTATAGAATTATGAAATTTTATTTGTTTAATATGAGGTGTGTTGAACCGTAGTTCAAAATATGTTGAACACGTATTACAAAATTCTCAACTATCCTTCCGGGTTCACCAATACCTAATTAGGGTATAGAAATATATAATATAATTAATTTAATACATTTTTCTTAATTATACCAATATAAAATTATTTTATATATTTGGATTCAACACAAGCATAACTATTGTTCAACAGATGATGTTGAACTGAAGTTATATATCTGTTCAACATCCATTATAAAAAAAATCAATTTTTTGTAAAATTTGTTAAAAATATGTTTTTAATAAATTATAAATGTTATAATTTAATATGTTTACGATTTCAATTATGTGTATTCAATAAAATCTAAATTATTATTTTACAAATGATGTTGAACCGAAGTTATATATGTGTTGAACAAAAAAAGTTTGTAAGTTTGTATTTAAGAAAGTTTTTACTGAAACTCGGCCCTATATAAGTAAAAGTAATTAAGTAAAAACATGAGGTACCAAAAAATATGTGGGTGTTGGCCCTAATTATCACAATCTGAAAAGAAATGGCCTCAAATATCACATCTCAAAAACTTGGCCCCAAATATCACTCCAAGACATAGTGTAAAACAATGTTTTTTTCCCTAACGCTATTGCGCTTAGCGTTATAAGAGTTGATTTCTTTTTCTTACTTCAAAACGCGAATGGAAGTGGTATTTGTTGTTTTTTTTTGTTCAAGACGCTAATTTAGTTGAGTTTGCAGTGACGTTTGTTTTTTCTTTTTTTTTTTTCTTTTTTTTCCTAAATATATACAGTTTATTCGTTGTTCTGATCCCAAAATGGAAACATTGAATCCCAAAAATTAATTGTTGAACCCCTAAATTTAATTAAAATTGTATTTTTAATATTTTAAAATTTTAATTTAAAAAATTGAATCTGGCGGCCTGATTTTTAAACGCTAACGCGTTTAAAAATCAGGATAAGTTAGGGTTTAGGGTCTAGGGTCTAGGGTTTAGGGTTGTAAACAACCCTAAACCCTAAGTTCGTATACGATTTATTCGTCAGTCCGAATATTTCTAAAACCCAAAATGGAAACGTTGAACCCTTAAAGTTAAATGTTGAACCCCTAAATTTAATTAAAATAACATTTTTTTATTTAAAAATTTTAATAAAAAAATTGAATTCGGTTAAAAATCAGGATAAGTTAGGGTTTAGGGTAACCCTAAACCCTATGTTCGCATACGATCGTCGTTTGGAATATTTCTAAAACCCAAAATGGAAATGTTGAACCCCAAAGGTAAATTATTGAACCCCTAAGGAAATACAAAAATCAGGCCATCGGACTTAATACAAAAACAAAATTTTAATTTACCATTTAGTTATGAATTTTTTAATACTATTTGCAAATATATATTTAGGAGAAATTTTTTTGTAAAAAAAATAAACCCCAAAACACCACATGAAATGGCGTTAAATAAGCTAAACGCTAAATGAAGTTGTGTTAACACCTGAACACACTTTCTAAAGTAGCGTTGCTAGTGTTAAAAAAAAAAAAGGAAAACAGCAAACGCAAGACGCATCAGCGTCTTTGGTTAAAAAAATTAAAAAAATAACCCTACACGATGTAGCATTTTGGAGTGATATTTGGGGCCAAATTTTTGAATTGTGATATTTGGGACCACTTTCTTTCAAATTGTGATATTGGAGGCCTTTTTTCAAAATATGTAGCAAACCTTTTAATATTTAATCTATTATAGTATGCTATAATATAGATAGCACAATCGTCACTAACTTAGCATGTCAAGTTTAACTTATCTTCATAACTACTTAAAAGTATTATGCACTTTTTTAATTGTGGTAGTTACAAATATTTTGTTTCACATTATATTCTTATATATATTAAATGTAAAAAAAAAGTATTCCTAATTTTGTATTTGTATAGTTAAAACGATAAAAATTGCTATATCTTAACATAAATAAAAAAGCGTTGAATTGTTGTAATATGGATGTCCCTAAGGCTTTCTAGAGAAAAAATTTTGGATTTCTAAAGCAAGACTCTTGGATTTCAAGTTCATATAACTCATGACTTTTAGCCTTTCAATTTCTTGTAACTTACTTTTAGTGAGCCTATAAAAGGGCATCAAGTTTCAACTTGTAAACACACTTGAATGAAATACAAGTTCATAGTTTATTCTCTCTCAAATATGTTCTACACATAATATATTATATATACATATATATATATATATATATATATATATATATATATATTAACAACACGTTATCAGCACGACTAGCTCTTTCGCTCCGTTAATATGATGATGGATTATATTCGAGAGGTTCAAGGTGATCAATCTAAAACTTTAGAGAATTGTTCATCACATTTAAGATTACAAGGTACACATCTTTATCATCATCTTCTTTTTCAAAGTATTGTTCTAAATCCATATGTTTTGAGTTTTGCTAGTTGATATATCTCGTAAAAGACATATTATATTCGTTTAAAATCAAAACAATTTCAGATTTTCTATAAAGATCTTCTAATTACCAACAACTTTTAACCTTAAACATGTTTCAACTCCTCTCTTTAAAATGTCAAATTCTGCAATATATAAATTATTGGTGTGACTTTGGTATTAGTACGTACATATATACTTTGAAAAAACATATTAAATTCATTTTTCATTGAAATTAATATGTTTTAGATATTTCGAAAATATTCTCTTGATTTTCTATAACTTTGATTGTTTAGCATTTTTTAGATTCTACATGTAAATTTGTGAAATTTCTATATGTATAAGTCGGTATGATTTCAGTAATATGACACTGCGACTTTATAAGATCTTATAAAAATTGAAATTACATCCGAAAATTATGTGCAATATCAATTTGGAAGAATCTTCTCGAGACCTTTAAATTTTGATCAAAATTTATCGCCCTTTAGCATGATTACTATCCCTAAATGTTTAAATTGAAATCTGGTCATGGGCTAATTTGTACTGTGTTGTTGCAGTCCGTGTTTTATTTAATTATGATATCGTTACATCTTTGTTTTTCATGTGCTTTAGCATCTTGGAAAGATTATTGAATTTTCTTTGTACTGTGTTGCTACAATCCGTGTTTTATTTAATTATGATATCGTTACATCTTTGTTTTTCATGTGCTTTAGCATCTTGGAAAGATTATTGAATTTTCTATAACTATCGTGTTTTGCATCTTTCTAAATAAAGTCGTTTAAATATTGGAAATTGTCTATCCTTCGGAACGATTAAATCTAATTTTGTTATTGTGCATCGTCTTATTTTTGGAGTAAGATAATGTTTTGTGTTTTGACCTTGTCAGTACATGCAGTTATGTTGATATGTTCGCAAGTTTAAATCTATATGTGTTTTTAACATGATTATTATATTATTTATATGTGTGCTTGTATTTATGTGTATCATATCATATGTTTGTAAAACTCATATGAAATTATTGTTGCAATATGATTACGGTAAAAAAAAATATTAAGTGATGGTATGCAAGATTAATGCAAAATTTTATTAAGGCATCTTGTGATACAACTACACACAAAATATATTTATTATACCATGTCGGCATACCCACATATTAGAATGTTTTACATATTATGCATGATTCCAATAAATGATAGTTTTATATAAAAAAATTATTACGAAGTTCTACTTATGATGTATGTGATACATGGTAGTTGTACAATATCATTTAGTGATTTATTAACTTGAAATTAATCGATATTATATGTTAATATTTATAATGGTGAGTTGGACCAAAGCTTGAGTTCAATACTTTTTATATCAAAAAAAAATTGAATAATGACAACCGGAAATTGTGCAAATATGCTTAAACGTTTTTTATATGTTTGGTCTCATAAAATCTCTAAAGGATGTATTCAAACAAATGATAATAAAATTCTTAATTTTTTGAACTGTATCCTGAAGATACAATACCTTGGAAAAGGTTATGAATTAACAAAATTGTGAGTTGATATCTTGATCCTTATGGTTGCTTAATATATTAAATATTAGTAAAAATTTATGAACTTCCTCAAGTAGTATCCACCCCATTCCCTGAAGTGAATGTGATAGTATAAAGAAATTAAATTTTATAAACTTTGTATGGTAATGATATTCTGATATGAACTCATTTAATTGTATCCTTAATATATGCATAAGGAATATTTTATTGTTTAAAATAAGATGACTTGTGTCAATACTATACAACAAAACATGAGTCATCCAAAGGGGGAGTATTGTATATATTGGATGTCTCATTACATATTCTATATTAAATGCTCCAGAAGAGCATGTATATTAATATCATGGTATTGAATGAAAAAAATCTAATATTATTGATGTCAGTATACTCTCCCAAGTGAAAGAGAATCGACTATGCGGTTACGATATTTCATACACATAGAAAAACCGTTGAGATATATATTAAAGTAAACCAGAAGTTTATTGATAACTTTATAGTTGGTATGACTGACTAAGCTTAGACGATATTATGAAAGATGTGAAAATTTTAAATGGACGTTCATCGAAGAACTAGTAGATTCTTCTCAAAATATATGTTATTCGTTTATAAGGCAAATTGATGCATGAACTATATGGTAACATGTCTAGTTGTTATATACTCACAACCCGAAGTTTGTGAGTTTGATTAATCAAATCAAGAATATGCATTCGGTGAATCTACTACTCAAGTGCTCAATGAAATTTATCGTTCATTGAAAATTATCAAATATATTGTGGCACATTTTGATTCACATCTAGCTATCTAATTAGTCATAATTTCTCCCCGTCTTGAACAAATTTTTGGTCAGCTCGGATTGTTCCACCACAACACTGAACTCGATGGTTAAATTGGATATACATTATACATGAGTGGTTATTAGTGTGGTACCGTCTATGTGTATATGTTTATGACTCGGTCTAATGTGTTTGTTTTCCCAAAATCAGGGGGAGAAGCTAAATAGCTGGTAATATGTTAGTTATCATTGTCTCGTCTTGATCCTCACAATAAAGAATATGAACCAGAAGTTCATTTATTTACATTTTTAATTATTGCCAGACATATATATATGCTGACCTAAAAGAATGACTATATTACATATACCATCTACACATGCTCCAAATAAATATGTCCTGGAAGGACAACCTCAAGAAGCTAATGTGTCTAAAGAACGCCTGAAGCGTGACAGACCAGAGGGTTCCATAACAAAATTATATATTTCCTTAAAAGTAAATGGAGCAGTGATTGATGATGGCTAAATCGAATAATGGATAACTTTTGAATGATCTCCAGAAGAGATTTTGGACATGCAAAAAATATGATGAAGGTACCTGAAAAATTGTGAGATGTCAATACATTGGGTCATGTCCAGAATAAAATGGAACCATTAATCAAATCGACGTCGACAATATGATTTTTAATACTTGAGGTTATGAATTATGATAAGGATCAGAAAATAATCTCTTTTGAATCTAGACAAGATTGGCCAAAGATATAAAGAAAATGACGAGACAAAATCTCTTGCAAAGAAAAATTGCTTGGACCAGAAGTCCGCACACCTGAAGTTGTGAATGTGGCATTTTCGCTTAAAGGTAGAGAAATATTTTTGGAATTGCTGTTTACACACCTAAAGATGTCATGTCAGTGGGATATGAGTAGATATACGTGTGGAAACGAAAGAAATTATTTACAAAAGATAAACTCCCGTAGTTGTACAATGATCTTGTATTGATTACGAAGAGATATTATCTTGTGGTGGATATAATTATATGATGTGTAAAAGTCTGGCAATAAAAGATTGAATATATGTACAGTTTACAAGACCCACTTGACATAATCCCAGAAGGGTATAAACTGCTGGAAGCAGTAAATTAAATTCTCGAGAACTAATCCTATCAAATTGTAAATGGATAGGGACCAGAAGTCCAATATTAAATTATTCCGGAATGAGATGTTTGATGTATTCTAAGATTATAGGTGATAACTCATAAAAATCTCTGGCCAGAGTTGATGGAAATTAGAATGTGTTTGTAATTTACATTCGAATAAGTTTCACCTCGTAAATAAAATACATTGAGATTATTTGTTTATTTTATAAGCCGTGAAGTTTACCTAGTACTTTAGAATTTTTATAAAGCAATACATATTTTGTGGGAGAATCATAACTTCTTCCGTGAAGGAAGATTAGTCAGTGAGGACTTGAAAAGCAATTGGTCCAGAAGTACCACATATCATAATGCAGTAAGATACTAATTTCTCTTACTAATTGTACATGTCCCGATATAATAAATTTATAGATTTACTAGAAGGCTTTAAAGCATGTCCAATTTAAAGGAATGAGAATCCTAAAGGTACATAAAAAAATTTTGATCTCCACTAACCTAAGGGTTTAAATTGATTTTGCAGGAGCAAAGTGTTAACTTTGATTCTCATAATTTTGATCTCATATTGAATATGTATAGTGTAACACCCCCAGATCCAGGGTCAGGGATCTGGTCGTTACGGTCTCAATATCCATCCATAAAACCAACATAATTTAAATTACAACCTTGTGACCCAAAACAACAGCATAAAACACACCCGTTATAGTCTCAGAGATGAAATCAGAGTAACCATCAATATTATTAATCATAAGTTTGAGTTCTTACAACCCAAAGAATTACAATTTTACCATTACATACTCTTTGCCATCCATTGGTAAGAGCCATATTATAAATACATTTAATGTACAAGTGCTAACAACTAGCCTACCAGAAGCTGCATCCTCAGCAATGGTAGCTATGACCTCAGCGGTTAATCCTCTGACGGCTAACACCTGCTTACGCTGAGTGCGCCTTGCGCGGCCATCTGATCTAGCTGTTGTTGTGATATAGATAAATAAAGCAAGGGTGAGCAATAGCCCACCAACAATATATAACTGTGTAGTAATATATATGACAGTTCAAAGATATGTTTTGAAATCATATGCCATGCATTAGCAAAAATAGTGCCAGTTTAATATAAACGATGAAGTTACAAGGTAACTCAACAGGTATATATTTCGTGGAAGCATATGCTATGCCAAAATAAGCAAGATAGCATCATTTTCATAAAAATATGAACTTGCAAGAAAGATATTGCAATTCCAGTTTGAAATACTTTTCAACTCTGCCAACTATGATGATGTTGCAAAAAATTTCCAACATTGAGTGATGAACTAATACTGGAGTTTGACGCGCCAGGAGACATAGCATTTACACGATGATCAGTCGCATGTTATGCTCCCCACCTCTTGTTTACTACATGTAGAAGGAAGCACCGACGGATTTACTTGTCTACCGCCCTCTAAAACCCCCTCGGCCAACGGTTGGGCCATTTGTTGGACCGGCGCCACTGGGTCACTTACGCATCTCCTAGTTCATTTCACATCCATAACTTTGAAACGTAAAGTTCGTCTCCCTTTCCCCAAGTATAATACTTGTTGATGAGACTCCATAAAGTAGTCGTATCTAATTGGAAAGGAAAATTCACCAATATTTCCCAAGCTGCTGCTTGTTAATGGATACCAACTTGTTCCAACATTCCTACCCCTCGAATAATGAGTGGGTATACATAATTCCATGAATAATAGCAACCAAGTTGCGAGTGAAACAAATAAATTATGATCGGGCAGTCACGAGATAAATAACATTTCTCAAGTAAGGTTCCCTTATTATTTGTGAGACAGGATTAAACGAAGAATAGAGTTTGAGAACCTTCCTTGATAATATAACAATAATAATAAGACTATAAAATAATTTATATAATGTTCGAAGGTCTATCATACTATGTGAATGAAATAAATCAGTTTTGAAACGAGTTATAAATATTCCAAGAATATTTATTAAGTCAGAGATATTGGAAAAAGGTTTCTCGAAATAATCTTTGAATAAATATTTAGAATAATATTCATTGAACGAATAATGAATATTGAAACTGATCATAATATTTATTGATGAAATAATCGTCAAATGGATATTTGAGATAATATTCATTGAATCAATAATGAATATTTAACTTAAGGATGATACTTATTGATGAAATAATTATCGACTGAATATTCGAGACAATATTCATTGAATAAACAATGAGTATTCAATTAATAGTGTTTATAGAAGAAATGATTATCGAATGAATATTTGAAATAAGGTTCAATAATTGAATCGACTTTAAATGAACGTCGAAGATAAGGTTCATCGTCCCAAGGGAATATTTAAAATAATATTTATCGAGTAACTGGAGTTCGAATCAATGCTCAACTAATATTTATGAAATAAGAGATTGAATGAATATTCGAAATAATATTCATTTAAATAAATAAGGCTTGAATGAATATTAACATAATGTTCATTAAATAAATAAACTCGAATGAATATTCAAAATAATATCTATTGAGTAATTAAGAATGAATATTCTTTAAGTAAATAACTTAAATGAGGGTTCGAAATAATATTCGAATATTAAATCGACCTTAGATGAATATTAAAGATACTATTCATCGAATAAATAAATATCGGCTGAATATTCCGAATAATATTTATCACATAATCTCCAAGGAATATTCCGAATAATATTTACCAGATAACAAATGGAAAATATTTATTTAAATATTTTCCCCTGAAAATAATATCAATATATCAAGAAATAACGACTCCTGGTCTATAATCAAAGAATGAGATTCAACTGCCCTTCGCTTAAGGGTCTTAGTAATTTCCGGCTTATAACTGATATAATAACTATCTAGCTTATAAGCCAACATTAATTCAGGGAACAAGTATATCAATATGACTTTGAAAGTAGGCGTGCATGCTATGGCATATGTATTGTAACAGAAAACATATATATATTCACAATAACAGCCTTAAAGAAGGATTTGAACTTGTCTGGGAATCGAGTGCGAGTAGGGGTAGTGGTAGCGTGTCCCGGGTCAGCCTGGTGATCTATAAATAGCCAAGGTATTCGGAATTAATCACTTAACACTTTATAAGGTTAAATATAAACTTCACTTAAGTCGAAACACGTTTTCGAATTATCTCGCTATACACCTCTTAGTGTAACTCTTTTTATCACCGATGCAGTTCGACATATGTTCGCTATTATGCCACGTCATCATACCCACACTTGATACATACTTAAGTCATATAAGTTTTAAGATCGATCATTTACGAATCAAGGTTGTGCTACGAGTTTTATCGCCCGTTTTCTAAGTCGTTTACCAAAGTCATAACTAAGTATGCTTTTAGGGGTTCGTTCGCGTTTAACCTTGATTCGAACATTTTTATAAAATCGGAAAACGATCTATTCGACATGTGATTTTCTCCCACACCTTCATTTTTACCTATATTATTTAATTATCAAGATTCGCCACTGATTTCGTAGTGTTAAGAGAATCCAATTTCAGTTACAAACTTTCGTGTACGGTTTCGAACCACTTTTACGAATTTAATCATAACTCCTAAACCGTACGTCCATTTCATACGAACTTTATATCAAAACGAAGCTTATAACATAATCTATCTTAACATGGCAGATAACTAAGCTATGCAGTGAGTTAAGCCTACTGTGATTCACGGTTTTCAAGGTTTAACGAAAATCGGGCATTACGACGGCTATAAATCGAACGTTCTAAAATTCACAACATCAATCACAAGCCACACCGGGCATCCATACAACTTATACATATATTATTCATCCCCCAACTGTCCAAAATCATCTACTTGACCATCATAACATAATCATACTTAGATCCACTAACAAACTCCATAATCATGCTTGTAATCATACTAATATCATGACTATGCTAAAAATCATCAAGAACATGCAAGATCTTAAAATAAGGCCTAGGGTTTCAAGAGGTGATTACCTTCCTTGGTGTATAAAACAACTTAACAAGGCTTGTATAGTCCTCGTGTGGCCTTATAATAGCTTAGATCATCCAAAAGAAACCAAGAAAGCAAAGTTAGATCTTGAAGGTTACTATACATCCGTTCAAAGAACTGCAAAAATGGGGGCCTTACCGTGTTTTTCTGAATGAGATTTCTAAAGGAGAGTTGTAGAGAATCTTAACAGCTTTCCAAAAAGCTAAAGAAAACAAAATTTCATTGGATAAGGAAGGAGATATGGCTGTTTTAAAATCGCTACAGAAACTGTCCAGAATCTGGACAGGTTGGTTACTTCAAATTGGGGAGGGGATTTAACTAGGCTAGACTACTTGGATTGCCATGAAACTTTGAGCGAATATTTCCCATGGAGTGGAGAGACTTGGGTTAAAGTTTGGTGATTTTATCATGGTTATAAATGGAGATGTTAATTTTTCTTTCCATGATGCTCCTGCTGAGCAGTTTGTAGAAAGATGGAGAGATGGAATTGTTTTGCTTCTCTTGATCCAATCTTGCATTATTGTGGTGTGTTTAGATAATATCTAGCCTAAAGCCACTTTATTAAAGTGATTTGGTCATGCATGAGGTAATCAAGTGGACATGTGTTAGTGTTTAATGGTTGGATGATGAAATGAAGCTAAGTACTTGGTTTGTTTTTCTAATCTTGCTAGTTACTCTTGTAACTACTTAATTACTTGGTCTTATCCTCTTGCACATGCATGCACCTTGATCCTCTGCTTGCTCTTTTGTCCGGTTATTGCTTAATTCGTTGATCGCTCGAGGGAATAACTCATTCGTTTCTAGTTAGGGTTTTACCGAAAACCTTCTTAATATTTATAATAGCATTCTCCATCTTTCTTAATACTTCTCGAATTTAATTTCCTTAAATCCCTTTAATAATTCCTTAAGTCTTGCAGTGTCCAGGGAATTCTCGGAGAAAATAAAAGTGCTATTTTTCTGAATCCGACAGCTTTTACATACACTTAATTTCCTCCTGGATCATGAATACGAACTCAGAAATCCGTTCTGAATACTTCTATATAGCGTCGTCCAATAATATTCCCATCTCCACCAAAATCACTATTCACACTTTATTATTTCTTTTATTCCTTATATTTATTAAAAATGCCCTGGTCCTCTTTCGGGCGTTCCTTAACCCTTTTACGGAACCACTGTACTAATAACAGATATTGATTTGGATGACACAAGAATAATCTTTCTTGGAATAATATATCTTATATCCCTAGGAGATAGATCATTCTTATCTATGCTGTCAACCAGAAGCATTCGTCATGACATAAAAATATTTGAATCTGAATCCATCTCATTCATTCACTAGACATTCGTTACATCGCAGTCATAACCAATATTCACTCCTATATTATTACATAATAAAAGTTTTAATTCTACCGAAAATTTGGGTTCTTACAGTCTCCCCTCCTTAAAAGGATTCCGTCCCGGAATTAGGTAGAAGACAATTGAGTACTTGTTGGTTATTTCACTATCCAGTTCTCCAGTCAATCCTCAATCAATCCAAATCCTTTTTCAGCACATCTTACTAGTGCTACAATACATCCTTTACCCTTTTTTCATTAATCCCTGCCACTTTTCGTATAGCACACTATCCGGGTTATGCTCTTACTCGGTCATATACTATTTTCCTTATTGGTATTGGTAGTAACTTTGGTATCACTATCGTGCTACGAATTTCGGAGATAACCTCACTCGTAATTATGCATTTCCTGATTGCTTTAATCTTCACAATCTCGATCAATATATAGAATTAGAGGAATTTATTGAGAGATCACTATGATCAGCGAACATTTGTTATATTGCATAGTTAGTACAGAAGGTGGCCAGCCTTTAGTACTTGACAAGCAATTAAACAAGTTATGGTATTCTACTTAGACTTCTATCACACAAACAAACAGTCACGTAGCAGTACCTCCCCTCCTTAAAGAGTTGTTCTTCTCAATTCATAAAGACGATGAATAAGAGAGAAGAAAAGAAGAAGAATTTTACAGAATTATAGAAAATTCTCAGGATTGCAAAATATCATACTTAGAATTTACCTCTGAACAATAGAGGTTCAACAGAGAAGAGAAATAATCACAATCGTATCCAATACTACTTTATCATACTCTCACGTGTCAACATATCCTCGCTGCTCTGTCCATCATCCTATGAACCTATTCTCTTGTTCAATCTTAGCAACACTTACTTTTTGGAAATCCTTTAACCTTCCAGGTTAAACCTTAGATTTTTCGCTTGACGTCGTTGTTACTGACGTTCCATGACACGCTACTAGCTCGTTCATATTCGTAATACTTAACACTATTAGGTTGTCATTCCGAGAGTTCGTTAGAGAACCCATTCATCAATCCATTCATAACATTCCTTGATTCACGTTCCACAATTACTTTCCAATCTTTTCTATATCAATCACATCTGTCTTATTGTCTGATCCTTATTCACTTTTGTTATTTACCTCCATTGTTATCTCATTAACAAGACGTCCTTTGTACTTGGCACCTTCTTATTGGTATCCCATCACATTTACTAAATAATCATTCTTGGGGTTAAACTTTCCTTTGTTTAACCCTCCTAAATTCTCACTTTCTCGATCCATGAGTCTCCTTATTGCTCAATCAATCTATTCCAAATTTCCTTAAATTTTCTCTCAACTTAAAGGAAGTCAATCCGTGTGTCATCCATACTTTAAATTTTCAATTTTCCGTTGTGACCAACAACCTTTGCCAGGTCAATTTCATACCTTTCTAGCTTTATTGCTGGGGTTTCTCAGAAGTCCTCATATCTAACTCCCTTATTGATCCTCAACTCTTTATTCATTTCTATTAGTCACTTGGTTTTCATTTCTACTATAATCATTTTATGCACCATCATGACATTATCATTTATCGCATCATTCCAAATTTAAACCATCCGAAATAACCCTGGACGATTTCTCTACTTAGAGTCCATTCGACATTTCCACCGTCGTTATCACCTAATTTCTCAGAAGGGTCATCATTGCTTATCGTTTACGCAGTGCTTTAATAGCTAAACATACGGTTTTCATGATTGTTAATTCAAGATCCTCTAGGAAAACAAAATAATCACTATTCCCTATCCATAAGGAACGCTTCCTAAACTTGACGTAGATATTACATGAAGTAGATAAAATTTTCAAGAAAGCTTCCAGCATCGTAGCTGGAACAAGCTGGTGAGATTATTAATCATATGTCTCCAGTATAAGACTAGAAGCTTAGCGGTTTGCTTAATCACTTGCCAATCTCATAATTCTCTTTCTTGTTTGCACAGAATTACACCAACATAAACTTGCTTGTCATTCATCATCATGCCAATTAGCTTATCAATATCAGTATCCATCTACCTTCTGTATTCAATTATCTTTTATTACCTCATCTCTTCTCTCTCTTCCTAAAATAAAGGAGAGTCGCTTGGGGAATTTGGTCTGGCCTGTCGCAGAACCTTCTAACGTCGGTAATGTGCTGCAAACAAAATCAGGAATCGAATTTTTACTTCAACTATCCTTATAGTTACCCCTTGTACAATCATCAGGGGAACGTAAATTCTTCCATCACATTCTGACCTTCAAGGCCCTTCTCATTTTCACGCTATTTCTTTAGTATGAGCATGTATCCTTACTCTCTTGTACTGAAAGTGTCGGCCACCTCATTGGCCTTTCCTGAATACAATAATTTCTTGAGATCAATGTCTCCCGGATCTATTCCAACTTAGGATGGAAGCATCCTCCCTTGAACTCTGCTAAATGAGAGTAAACATATTCCAGTCTTTTCCGAAAGTCATTGCTTCCACCTTTCTGGTGTGAACATTACTACAGGTACTCCCAATCATACCTATGTTATTTCCTTACTTAACTCCCTTCTTGTTTTAGGATAATCTTAACCTTATTGGTTCAATCCATACTTCCTTATGGTTTTACACGTGCTTCATCTGGCCTCATTGTTACTATATCATACATTCCTTACCAAACTTCCCTTTTGAAATTTAGAATATTACCACTTCCCTTATAAGGTTTCTTAGGCCATCCTCATCATTCTTCCTGTATCTTCTGGTTAAAGGGTATATCAAACATTATTAATCAATCCTATAACAATTCCGTCTATGTACTTTTCGAGACTCCTTTCCACAAATCCTTACTGGTTATTGATACCTTGGTCGATTCAACTTATATCGTCTGATTTCACCATGTCTTTATTAGGGGTGATGCTATCCTTTATGCATCCCCCAGGGTTCATTTTAATCTATGGACATTCTATCCTCAATTTTGTTTTCAAAGAATACTTACATCCTGTACTTGGCAATTCAATCATATATCCTTAATAAGGGTCTCTTTTTAGTCATTCTCATCTTGATAATCTATAGGTAGCCTAATGCTAACCTCTTCTTTCAAACAAATGCCAGTCTATATGACCTTCCAAAAGATAACCTATGTCTATCTGTCTTTCTTACAGAACTTGGTAATGGTAGCAAGGATGTTCTGGATGATATTGGTCGTGTTCAACGTGAATCTCTTAGTGCCTAATGCTCCTCTTGAGGACACTAAGTTTCAGATAACATTTTTGCATCATATTATGCCATCTTTGACAATCTTTGTAACTCTTTATTGGTCACTATCCTCAATCCTAATACGTCCATGGTATATATAAAATCCATCATCATGTTTCTCAATTCATTTTATATCAAAAGTCCTCGCGGTTGGCACTTGGTTAGAAGCACCCCGCTTTGTCCTTACCTTGCTGGTTCAGTCACTTGATAATCTTTAGTGACTTGGCCTCAACTGGCCATGCTAAAATATGTGAGTTTAGGGGTCGGCTAATAGCATTACTTTTCTAGCAATTGCTGGCATAGTGCCTTCTACTTTGATACCTTTTGATCTTTTCAAAACTTTACTCCATATAAGTCTTAATCGACTTCTCGGTACCATCTCTGGTCACCTTCCTTTATTTTTATATTCTTTCAACTATTCTTAACAATTTCACGTGCCACAAAAGCTTAACACTTCTGGCATAACAACCTTTTTATTTAAGTCAATCCCGGAATTTCTCAGTCCGGCTCGTTTTTTAATTATGTTTCTCTTTTTATCATCCTATCTCAACTTCATCAGTTTATCTCTAGAATCAATCGTAATAATCGGGGTCTGTCTACCAACCCGCATAGCAGCTACTTTACCCAATTCACGGGGTTCGCTCCAATTTCCACTCTTCGGTGACGTATTCAGATAATCAGAAAGACAAGGTTTGCCAAATTGTTGAAGTTCTTTCTAGAATCAGGGGAATTTCAGTCAATCTATCCACCTACTAATGATACTAAGAAGATCCATTTCGATACCCTAAGAATATTTCTTGGAACATCCAAGCGGGTGGAACCATAAATAGTTATATTAACGAAATGATTGACATTAACTTGGGAGTTTAATCATTGAAAAGAAACCAAATATATATACCTCCCCTAGAAGGGAAATCAAAATTCCTAAACTGAAACAGGCCACATTTTCCTGGTACATACTCGTCCTAATAGTCGATGCTTTTGAATGCCAGTCTACCTAACAACTAGTCTCAGAAGGAACACTACCGTCGAAATTAGTCATTACACAAAATTGGCACTATCAAGGCTATCCGAATCTGGTGAATCGTGTTGTCCGTATACATCCGCAATCACCCTATCGTGTTGCACAAGCACAGCACCTAAACCTGCACGAGGTGCATCCTAATAAATTTCAAAAAAATTTCCTTCCTCCATTAGATAACGCCAATGCTGGGTCGTCACAAATTTTATCTTTAGCTCCATGAAGATTTCTCCCCATTTATCTTGTACATTCAAACTTCTAGCCTTACAATTAAGTCGGGTTATGGGACTACGCTCTTTGTAAAGTCCTGAGCAAATCTTGGGTGATACCTCGTGAATCTTATTAAATTTCTCACCTTTGCCGGTGTGGTTGGCCAATCTCCATTTGAAACTATCTTTAACTTGGTGGGGTTGATCAATCACTACTTCCTATTGCTCATATGTCCTATTTTCTGGACTTTATTTTGCCAAACTCTTACTTCAAGAACTTGGTCTACACCTGTTCCTTCAAGTTTTATCTAAAAGCATTCTCAATTACATCTCAATCACTGCTCGCCTTACCTAATCCATTTAAGGAAAAGAAGAAATTTAATATTCCTTTGAATCACATGCATCTAATGTTTCTGGTTCATTATTCCACTGAATTGAACTAGGCTTATACTGGGTTCCTGACGATAGCCTTATTACTAGTTTATCACAGACTCACTGGTCTTCTCCTCTTGTAGGTTCTGAGATCATTGTCTCGCTTACTACTTCCTTATATTCTTTATCCAATCATGCCATCACCTTCCAATGTCTTTATTTTTTAAGTTGATCCATTCATAAAATGGAAATTTCCTTGAGCCAAACCACCTCATTAATCTCAGTCTGACTTTATAAATTATAACTTATGAAATCTGCCTTCTCATGGTGAATTACCATTAACAATATTCACATTAATCCATTTATCACATGATATGACACTTGCTGCCTCCATCTCAACTGCTCCTGGAGACTCTGCTCCTTGTCCTCTATTGTTGTCTTTGATATTCATGTACCACTCTAACTCTTTTCTCATTAATCTAAAGGCCTCTAAGGATTTTTATCTATCCCCATATAAGATCTTAAGTAATTCCATCAAATCCATCTTACTTGCTGGTACTTCATCTAGCAGTCCAGCTATGAATCAAATACGCATCTTTAGTTCTCTTAATAATATCTCAGTTCTTTACGCTCACTTTTCTAAGTACTGTACCTTAACTCTTACAGTCTCTCTGGCTGTAGCCCTCATTTCCTTAAGGGTAAACTCCTTATCCTTATCAGGATTCTCCTCCTTTGCTGGAACCTCTTCTTGGTCCTCATTAGGGTACTCTATCGAATCCATCATCCGATCTTCAGCATCAGAACAAGCATCATTGTGTTACTGCTCGTAATCCCCAAGGTCTGTCGCTTTAAAAGTCGATACAAGAACGAGCTAAGTTACTATCATGATACTTTAGGGTTCCCATAAGGGTTTTATATGTCTGTACTACATTATGTAGTCTGACTATGAACTTGGCAAGAGTTCTTATTATCTTAATGAATTTATTTTTTTAACGTTGCGTCATCTCTGGGATTTATAACGCTCTCTCTGATACCATTTCTGTAACAACCCCAGATCCAGGGTCAGGGATCTGGTCGTTACGGTCTCAATATCCATCCATAAAACCAACATAATTTAAATTACAACCTTGTGACTCAAAACAACAGCATAAAACACACCCGTTATAGTCTTAGAGATGAAATCAGAGTAACCATCAATATTATTAACCATAAGTTTAAGTTCTTACAACCCAAAGAATTACAATTTTACCATTACATACTCCTTGCCATCCATTGGTATGAGCCATATTATAAATACATTTGATGTACAAGTGCTAACAACTAGCCTACCAGAAGCTGCATCATCAGCAATGGTAGCTATGACCTCAGCGGTTAATCCTGCTTACGCTGAGTGCGCCTTGCGCGGCCATCTGATCTAGCTGTTGTTGTGATATAGATAAATAAAGCAAGGGTGAGCAATAGCCCACCAATAATATATAACTGTGCAGTAATATATATGACAGTTCAAAGATATGTTTTGAAATCATATGCCATGCATTAGCAAAAATAGTGCCAGTTTAATATAAAGGATGAAGTTACAAGGTAACTCAACAGGTACATATTTCGTGGAAGCATATGCTATGCCAAAATAAGCAAGATAGCATCATTTTCATAAAAATAGGAACTTGCAAGAAAGATATTGCAATTCCAGTTTGAAATACTTTTCAACTCTGCCAACTATGATGATGTTGTAGAAAATTTCCAACATTGAGTGATGAACTAATACTGGAGTTTGACGCGCCAGGAGACATAGCATTTACACGATGATCAGTCGCATATTATGCTCCCCACCTCTTGTTTACTACATGTAGAAGGAAGCACCGACGGATTTACTTGTCTACCGCCCTCTGGAACCCCCTCGGCCAACGGTTGGTGTAAGAACCCAGATTTTTGGGTAGAATTAAAACTTTTTATTATGTGATAATATGGGATTGAATAATGGTTATGACTGCGATGTAACGACTGTCTATTTAATGAATGGAATGGATTTGGATTCAATTATTATATGTCATGCAGAATACCTTTGGTTGACAACATAGATAAGAATGATCTATCTCCTAAGAATATGAGAAGATTACTTCAAGTAAGATTATTCTTGTGTCATCCAAATCAATATCTATTATAAGTCCAGCGATTCCGTAAGAAGGTTAAGGAACACTCGAGAGTGAACCAGGTTCATTTTCCTAATTATAGGAATTAAATAAAAATAAGTGATGAATAGTGATTTTGGTGGAATTTGGAATATTATTATAATAATGCTATATCCGGTATCCGGAACGGATTTTAGAGTTCGTATTAGTGATTCAGGGGGAAAATAAGTGTATGTAAAATCTGTCGGATTCAGAAAAAGAGCACTTTTATTTTCTCCGAGATTTCCCTGGACACTGCAAGACTTAAGGATTTATAAAAGGGATTTAAGGAAATTAAATTCGAGAAGTATTAAGTAAGATGGAGAATGGTATTATAATTATTAAGAAGGTTTTCCGGTAAAACCCTAACTAGAAACGACTGAGTTATTCCTCCGAACGATCAACGAATTAAGTAATAACCGGACAAAGAAATCAAGTCGATGAACAAATGAGATGCATCCAATCTTGCATCATACACCATTCAAGTAGTGGACCATGACACCACACCTTTATTAAAGTAACAAGCATAAAAAGGTAATTAACCAAAGGACTTAAGTGCAATACCATCAAAGTAAGGATTTGGTTGCAATTCAAGGGGATAAGGCAATCTAGAAAGGACCAATAAGAGCTTAACACCTATCCAAAAGAGGATGCATCCAAGAGATGAGATATTTAGTCCATGCTTTAGTGTATTATGGAAATAAACACAAAAATCAAACCAAGAACACCTCCATAAGAGCCATTCGGCTTTTCCTCTAATTCAAAAACAAAAATCAAGCTTGCAACCATTATTTGATCTTGAAACTTTTATTGTGAGTCCTATATTTCATAAAAGTAATCTCCTAACAATCCTAGCTTCAATCTCCTTTGTTTCCATTTTCAAATAAATCCTTGAAGATGAGGGTGAATAGTGATTTTCAAGAACAAAATTCTTGGATCTTGATTTCTTGGATGATCTAAGCTTGGTTAAGGATGTACAAGGACTATACAAGGCTTAGCAAGGTCTTTAACCACTCCATGGAAGGTATAACTTTTCAAAACCCTAGCCCTTACCTTAAGAATATGTTTGTTCTTGATGGATTTAAGTAGTTATGGTGTTAACATGGTTATAAGCATGATTAGTTAAGTGATTTAGTGAGTTTAGTTATATGATGTTTATGGTAGTGAAGCATGATGTTCTTGGACTTATTATGATGATAATCATGTGTAAATGATGTATGGATGCCCGGTGTGGCTTGGGTTGATTGTTGTGAATTTTAGAACGTTCGATTTATAGCCGTTATAATGCCGAAATTTCGTTAACCTTAAGAAACCGAGCATCACAGTTGATAAAACTCACTGTCCTGTTTCGTATTTTGCCATGAAAAGCTAGATTATGTTATAAGCTTCGTTTTGATATAAAGATCGCATGAAACGGACTTACGGTTTAGGAGTTATGATTAAATTCGTAAAACTGGTTCGGAACCGTAATCAAAAGTTCGTAACCGAAATTGGATCCCTTTAATATTACGAAATCAGTGGCGAATCTTACTAATTAAATATTAGAGGTAAAAATGAAGGTGTGGGAGAAGACCACATGTCGAATGGTCGTTTTCCGATTTTATAAAAATGTTCGAATCATGGTTAAGTACGAAAGTACCCCTAAGAGGTATATTTGGTTATAACTTCGGTAAACCACTTAGAAAACGATCGATAAATATCGAGGTCTAATATTTCGACTTTAAAACTTATACGATTTAAATACTTACCATATGTAAGTGTAATGTCATGCTTTAGTAACGAACAAGTGTCGGGTAATAAAAGCAATAATAAGAGTGAATTAGAGGGGTATAACGAAACGACTTGAAAATGTGTTTCGATTTAAGTTAAGTTTAT
This sequence comes from Kitagawia praeruptora, assembly GCA_037693485.1. Lineage (NCBI taxonomy): Eukaryota > Viridiplantae > Streptophyta > Magnoliopsida > Apiales > Apiaceae > Kitagawia > Kitagawia praeruptora. Next base: position 1,059,884 of record CM075353.1, read on the forward strand.
ACTTAACCTTTTGAAAGGTGTTAAGTGATTAATCCCGAATGCCTTGGCTATTTATAGATCATCAGGCTGACCCGGGACACGCTACCACTACCCCTACCCGCACCCGATTCCCAGGCAAGTTTCAAGTCCTTTTTAAAAGACTGTTGTTGTGAATATATATATATATGTATGCTTTCTGTTATACATATGTCATAGCATGCATGTCTACTTTCAAAGTCATATTGATATACTTGTTCCCTGAATTAATATTGGCTTATAGACTAGATATGGATTATCAGTTATAAGCAGGATTGTGTTGCTAGGACCCTTAGTGAAGGGCGTATGATATTTATTCTTTAAATACGAGACCGGGAGTCGGTATTTTGTGTTATATAGATAGTCGTGGAAACCCGGAGGGATTCCAGCGACAGAGTAGTATTCATTTTGAGGAATGTTATTATTAAAGATTATTTATATTTCCATAAAAGTATCAAATACTTGGAAATCTTTCGAGAAATGTTATTTGAGTATTATTTTAGTCGAGAAATATTAAATGAATATTATTTTTAAATATTCATTAGAGTTGATTATCAATGAATAATTACTTTGATATTCATTGAGATTTTATTCACTAAATGAACATCACTTTCGGATATTCATTTAAGTTTTATGTATTTGATAAATATTATTCTAAAAGTATTCTTTGGAAGTTCTAATTACTCAAGGAATATTATTTTGAATATTAAGGTTTTGATTACTAAATGAATATCATTTGGATATTTATTTAGAATATTATTTGTTAAATGAATATTATATGAATATTCATTTAGATCATTATTTGTTTAATGAATATCAATTGAATATTCATTTGGGATTTATTTATTAAATGAATATTATTTTGAATATTCATTTAAGATTTTATGTAATTGATGAATATTATTTTAAAATATTCATTTGGAGTTTTATTTACTTAAGGAATATTGCTTCGAATATTCCTTTAAAGTTTTGATTACGAAAAGAATATTATTTGGCTATTCATTTAGTATATTGTTTATTAAATGAATATTATTTTCAAATATTCATTTAAGATTTGATTTATTTAGTGAATATTATTTTAAATATTTATTTGAGTTTATTTAATTAATGAATATTATATTGAATATTCATTTAAAGAAGAGAGTTATTTAGTAAATAATTCTATGGATTTATTCGAGGATTACTTACGAGCAATATTATGATTTAATCATATTCCTTAATTATTATTGACTTAATAAATATTCTTGGAATATTTATTTAAATTCTTTTAAGTTCTTTTTTATAATAATTCATATTATTCAAAGATTATCTTTCATCTTCAGATATGGTGTAAAATATCTCGGAATATTTTATGATTATTTTTATCAAGGGGAGGTTCCCAAAACTTTATTTCCATTTAAATCTATCTTATAAGAAGATTTAAATACTCGCTCAACTTCCAAAAATATATAAGGGGACCTCACTTGAGAGATGTTATTTATTGGGCTGCCCGGTCCTATACTTGCTAAACTATCTTGTTACTCACATCTTGATTCTTTCAAACATCGATATGAATCTTTTTGGTTACCTCCTCAACGCTCGAGGGGTAAGAATTGATGGAACAAGTTTATATCCATTAATAAGCATCAGCTTGGGAAATATTGGTGATTTTTCCTTTCCAAATAGATACGACTACTTTGTGGAGTCCTATCAACAAGTAATATACTTGGGGAAAGGGGGAGGAACTTTACGTTTTAAAGTTATGGATGTGAAATGAACTAGGAGATGCGTAAGTGACCCAGTGGCGCCGGTCCAGCAAATGGCCCAACCGTTGGCCGGGGGGTTCCAGAGGGCGGTAGACAAGTAAATCCGTCGGTGCTTCCTTCTACATGTAGTAAACAAGAGGTGGGGAGCATAACATGCGACTGATCATCGTGTAAATGCTATGTCTCCTGGCGCGTCAAACTCCAGTATTAGTTCATCTCTCAATGTTGGAAATTTCCTGCAACCTTATCATTATTGGCAGGTTTGAAAAGTGTTTGAATTGGAATTGCAATATTCTTCCTGCAAGTTCCTCTATTATGAAAAGTTGATAATATCTGGCTCATCTTTGACATAGCAGATATTTATTCAAAACAAATATATTTTGAGTTACCTTGTAACTTCATCTCATACCTTATATTGGTACTACATCGTTAATGCATGGCATATGGTTTCGAAGATATTTTGAACTGTCATATATTATTGCCGTTCAATTATATTTTTGGTGGGCTATTGCTCACCCTTGCTTTATTTATTTATATCACAACAACAGCTAGATCAGATGGCCGCGCAAGGCGTACCCAACATAGGCAGGTGTCAGCCGTCAGAGGATTAACCGATGAGGTAATAGCTACCATCGCTAAGGATGCAACTTCTGGTAGGCTAGTTGTTAGCATTTGATCCTCTAATGTATTTATTATATGGCATATACCAATGGATGGCAAAGAGCATGTAATTGTAAAATTGTAATTCTTTGGGTTGTAAGAACTCAAACTTGTGATTAATAATATTGACGATTACTCTGATTTCATCTCTGGGACTATAACGGGTGTGTTTTATGTTGTTGTTTTGGGTCACAAGGTTGTAATTTAAATTATGTTGGTTTTATGGATGGATATTGAGACCGTAACGACCAGATCCCTGACCCTGGATCTGGGGGTGTTACAGTTGGGCCATTTGCTGGACCGGCGCCACTGGGTCACTTATGCATCTCCTAGTTCATTTCACATCCATAACTTTGAAACGTAAAGTTCGTCTCCCTTTCCCCAAGTATAATACTTGTTGATGAGACTCCACAAAGTAGTCGTATCTAATTGGAAAGGAAAATTCACCAATATTTCCCAAGCCGCTGCTTGTTAATGGATACCAACTTGTTCCAACATTCCTACCCCTCGAATAATGAGTGGGTATACATAATTCCATGAATAATAGCAACCAAGTTGCGAGTGAAACAAATAAATTATGACCGGGCAGTCACGAGATAAATAACATTTCTCAAGTAAGGTTCCCTTATTATTTGTGAGACGGGATTGAACGAAGAATAGAGTTTGAGAACCTTCCTTGATAATATAACAATAATAATAAGACTATAAAATAATTTATATAATGTTCGAAGGTCTATCATACTATGTGAATGAAATAAATCAGTTTTGAAACGAGTTATAAATATTCCATGAATATTTATTAAGTCACAGATATTGGAAAAGGGTTTCTCGGAATAATCTTTGAATAAATATTTAGAATAATATTCATTGAACGAATAATGAATATTCAAACTGATCTTAATATTTATTGATGAAATAATCGTCAAATGGATATTTGAGATAATATTCATTGATTCAATAATGAATATTTAACTTAAGGATGATACTTATTGATGAAATAATTATCGACTGAATATTCGAGACAATATTCATTGAATAAACAATGAGTATTCAATTAATAGTGTTTATAGAAGAAATGATTATCGAATGAATATTTGAAATAAGGTTCAATAATTGAATCGACTTTAAATGAACGTCGAAGATAAGGTTCATCGTCCCAAGGGAATATTTAAAATAATATTTATCGAGTAACTGGAGTTCGAATCAATGCTCAACTAATATTTATGAAATAAATAGAGATTGAATGAATATTCGAAATAATATTTATTTAAATAAATAAGGCTTGAATGAATATTAACAAAATGTTCATTAAATAAATAAACTCGAATGAATATTCAAAATAATATCTATTGAGTAATTAAGAATGAATATTCTTTAAGTAAATAACTTAAATGAGGGTTCGAAATAATATTCGAATATTAAATCGACCTTAGATGAATATTAAAGATAGTATTCATCGAATAAATAAATATCGGCTGAATATTCCGAATAATATTTATCACATAATCTCCAAGGAATATTTCGAATAATATTTACCAGATAATAAATGGAAAATATTTATTTAAATATTTTCCCCTGAAAATAATATCAATATATCAAGAAATAACGACTCCCGGTCTATAATCAAAGAATGAGATTCAACTGCCCTTCGCTTAAGGTCTTAGTAATTTCTGGCTTATAACTGATATAATAACTATCTAGCTTATAAGCCAACATTAATTCAGGGAACAAGTATATCAATATGACTTTGAAAGTAGGCATGCATGCTATGGCATATGTATTGTAACAGAAAACATATATATATTCACAACAACAGCCTTAAAGAAGGATTTGAACTTGCCTGGGAATCGAGTGCGAGTAGGGGCAGTGGTAGCGTGTCCCGGGTCAGCCTGGTGATCTATAAATAGCCAAGGTATTCGGAATTAATCACTTAACACTTTATAAGGTTAAATATAAACTTCACTTAAGTCGAAACACGTTTTCGAATTATCTCGCTATACACCTCTTAGTGTAACTCTTTTTATCACCGATGCGGTTCGACATATGTTCGCTATTATGCCACGTCATCATACCCACACTTGATACATACTTAATTCATATAAGTTTTAAGATCGATCATTTACGAATCAAGGTTGTGCTACGAGTTTTATCGCCCGTTTTCTAAGTCGTTTACCAAAGTCATAACTAAGTATGCTTTTAGGGGTTCGTTCGCGTTTAACCTTGATTCGAACATTTTTATAAAATCGGAAAACGATCTATTCGACATGTGGTTTTCTCCCACACCTTCATTTTTACCTATATTATTTAATTATCAAGATTCGCCACTGATTTCGTAGTGTTAAGGGAATCCAATTTCAGTTACAAACTTCCGTGTATGGTTTCGAACCACTTTTACGAATTTAATCATAACTCCTAAACCGTACGTCCATTTCATACGAACTTTATATCAAAACGAATCTTATAACATAATCTATCTTAACATGGCAGATTACTAAGCTATGCAGTGAGTTAAGCCTACTGTGATTCACGGTTTTCAAGGTTTAACGAAAATTGGGCATTACGACGGCTATAAATCGAACGTTCTAAAATTCACAACATCAATCACAAGCCACACCGGGCATCCATACAACTTATACATATATTATTCATTCCCCAACTGTCCAAAATCATCTACTTGACCATCATAACATAATCATACTTAGATCCACTAACAAACTCCATAATCATGCTTGTAATCATACTAATATCATGACTATGCTAAAAATCATCAAGAACATGCAAGATCTTAAAATAAGGCCTAGGGTTTCAAGAGGTGATTACCTTCCTTGGTGTATAAAACAACTTAATAAGGATTGTATAGTCCTCGTGTGGCCTTATAATAGCTTAGATCATCCAAAAGAAACCAAGAAACCAAAGTTAGATCTTGAAGGTTACTATACATCCGTTCAAAGAACTGCAAAAATGGGGGCCTTACCATGTTTTTCTGAATGAGATTTCTAAAGGAGAGTTGTAGAGAATCTTAACAGCTTTCCAAAAAGTTAAATAACACAAAATTTCATTGGATAAGGAAGGAGATATGGCTGTTTTAAAATCGCTACAGAAACTGTCCAGAATCTGGACAGGTTGGTTACTTCAAATTGGGGAGGGGATTTGACTAGGCTAGACTACTTGGATTGCCATGAAACTTTGAGCGAATATTGCCCATGGAGTGGAGAGGTTTGGGTTAAAGTTTGGTGATTTTATCATGGTTATAAATGGAGATGTGAATTTTTCTTTCCATGATGCTCCTGCTGAGCAGTTTGTAGAAAGATGGAGAGATGGAATTGTTTTGCTTCTCTTGTTCCAATCTTGCATTATTGTGGTGTGTTTAGATAATATCTAGCCTAAAGCCACTTTATTAAAGTGATTTGGTCATGCATGAGTTAAACAAGTGGACATGTGTTAGTTTTTAATGGTTGGATGATGAAATGAAGCTAAGTACTTGGTTTGTTTTTCTAATCTTGCTAGTTGCTCTTGTAACTACTTAATTACTTGGTCTTATCCTCTTGCACATGCATGCATCTTGATCCTCTGCTTGCTCTTTTGTCCGGTTATTGCTTAATTCGTTGATCGCTCGAGGGAATAACTCATTCGTTTCTAGTTAGGGTTTTACCGAAAACCTTCTTAATATTTATAATAGCATTCTCCATCTTTCTTAATACTTCTCGAATTTAATTTCCTTAAATCCCTTTAATAATTCCTTAAGTCTTGCAGTGTCCAGGGAATTCTCGGAGAAAATAAAAGTGCTATTTTTCTGAATCCGACAGCTTTTACATACAATTAATTTCCTCCTGGATCATGAATACGAACTCAGAAATCCGTTCTGAATACTTCTATATAGCGTCGTCCAATAATATTCCCATCTCCACCAAAATCACTATTCACACTTTATTATTTCTTTTATTCCTTATATTTATTAAAAATGCCCTGGTCCTCTTTCGGGCGTTCCTTAACCCTTTTACGGAACCACTGTACTAATAACAGATATTGATTTGGATGACACAAGAATAATCTTTCTTGGAATAATATATCTTATATCCCTAGGAGATAGATCATTCTTATCTATGCTGTCAACCAGAAGCATTCGTCATGACATAAAAATATTTGAATCTGAATCCATCTCATTCATTCACTAGACATTCGTTACATCGCAGTCATAACCACTATTCACTCCTATATTATTACATAATAAAAGTTTTAATTCTACCGAAAATTTGGGTTCTTACATATAGACATAGGGTGGAGATATTATTATTTTGCATGCTATGAAATTAACAATGGCAGGTACTTCTTGAAATGATATTGTGATTCTAAAACTTATGAAGATGGTCGTATTGGAGATCCGATATAGCACAACAAGATGTGATTTGTTCTGGATTGAAGCCTACAAACTTGATAATGTGCTGGCTACACAACTCAAAAGATTTATTGGCCAAGGCGTTGCAAATAACTACATTTGAAAAGTTTTTGTAACACCCCCAGATCCGGGGTCCGGGATCGGGTCGTTACGGTCTATTTTCCATGATTGATACTTTACTTGAGTCCACAATAAATAAATCCCATGCTGTGACCCCACAATAATAACCACTCTCACACACACACACAGTTATAGTCCCAGAGATGAAATTGAAATAAGTCTCACATTACCAATTTACGAATAAAAGTTATTACAACCCAAAAGGAATAACAACATAAGTTTAAAGGTTCTTGCCGTTGATTAGGATTAATTATACATATAATTAAACTGATAACCCAAAAGCTGACTTCCTATGCTACCTCAGCAATGGCAGCAACGATATCAGCGGGTAGTCCCGTAGGGTGGGTAACCTGCTTGCGCCGAGTGCGCCTGACGCGGGCCATGTGACCTAGCTGTTGTTGTGACATAATAATAAGCAAGGGTAAGCAATAGCCCACCAACAATAATATAACTGTATAGATATATATATATATATATATATATATATATGACAGTTCAAAGTATATTTTTGAAATCGTATGCCATGCATTTAACGAAAACAGTGCTAGTTCAATATAAAGGATGAAGTTACAAGGTAACTCAAATGATTCTGTATATTTCGTGTAAGTATCTGCTATGTAGAAATAAGCAAGATACCATCAATTTCGTAAAAGAGGAACTTGCAGAAAATATTGCAATTGCCATTTCCAACATGTTTCAACACTGTCAACACAGATGGTGTTGCAGAAGATTTCAATCTGGGATGATGAACTAATACTGGAGTTTTCACCGCGCCCGCTATTCCATCTACGATGATCAGTCGCAGCATGTATACCTCAAATTAGTTTTACTACCGGTAGAAGGAAGAGATGACGGATTTACTTGTCTACCGCCCTGATAGATCTCCCCGGCCAACGGTTGGGCCAATGGGATGGACCGGCACTACTCGGCCTCTTACACGACTCCTAGTTCGCAAAACATCCATAACTCTGAAACGTAAAGATCTTCTCCCTTTCCCCAAGTGTAATACTTGTTGATAAGACTCCACAAAGTAGTCGTATCTAGCTGGAAAGGAAGATTCACCAATATTTCCCAAGCTGCTGCTTGTTAATGGATATCAACTTGTTCCAACATTCTTACCCCTCGAATGATGAGTGGGTACACAAAGATTCCATGCATAATAGCAACCAAGTTGCGAGTGGAAAGAATAGTTTCCAAGAATTTATGACCGGGAAGTCCACAAGATAAATAACATTTCTCAAGTAAGGTTCCCTTATAATAGAATCGAACGCAAAATGGAATTACTGAGAACCTTCCTTGATAATATAATAATAATCATTTGACTTTGAAATAATTTATATAATATTCGAAGGTCGAAGATACTATGTGATCGGAGTAACTCATTTTTGAAACGAGTTCGAAGCATTAAATAAATATTCCAAGAATATTTATTAAGTCACATTCATTGGAAGAGTATTGCTCGAAATAATCTTTGAATAAATATTCAGAATAATATTCATTGAACGAAAAATGAATATTCGAATTAATAATAATATTTATTGATGAAATAATCACCAAATGGATATTTGAGATAATATTCATTTAATAAATAATGAATATTCAACTTAAGAATGATACTTATTGATGAAATAATTATCGAATGAATATTTGAGACCATATTCATTGAATAAATAATGAATATTCAACTTAATAATATTTCTTGAAGAAATGATTGTCGAATGAATATTTGAAATAATATTCAATAATTGAATCGATTTTAACTGAATGTAAAAGATAATATTTATCGAATTACTTGAGTTCGAATCAATGGTCAACTAATATTTATAGAATAGCTGGAGTCTGAATGAATATTCGAAATAATATTCATTTGAATAGATAAGGCTCGAATGAATAATATAATAATATTCGTTAAATAAATAACTCGAAGGAATATTCAGAATAATATCTATTGAGTAAATAAGAATGAATATTCTTTAAGTAAATAACTTAACTGAGGGTTCGAAATAATATTCGAATAATAATTCGACTTTAGATGAATATTAAAGATAATGCTCATCGAATAAATAAATATCTGATGAATAATCCGAATAATATTTATCAAATAATCTCAAAGGAATATTCCAATAATATTCGCCAGATAATAAATGGAAATTTTTTACTTAATTATTTTCTTCTGAAAATAATATAAATATATCAAGAAATAACGACTCCCGGTCTATAATCAAAGAATGAGATTTAACTGCCCTTCGCTTAAGGGTCTTAGTAATTTCCGGCTTATAACTGATATAATAACTATCTAGCTTATAAGCCAACAATAATTCAGGGAACAAGTATATCAATATGACTTTAAAAGTAGGCATGCATGCTATGGCATATGTATAACAGAAAGCATATATAAATATTCACAACAACAGCCTTTTAAAAAGGTTTGAAACTTGCCTAAGAATCGAGTGCGGGTAGGGGTAGTGGTAGCGTGTCCCGGGTCAGCCTGGTGATCTATAAATAGCCAAGGCATTCGGGATTAATCACTTAACACTTTACAAGGTTACATATTAACTTTACTTAAGTCGAAACGTGTTTTCGAATTATCTCGATATACCCTTCTTAGTGTAGCTCTTTTATCACCGATGCGGTTCGACATATGTTCGCTATTATGACACATCATCATACCGACACTTGATACATACTTAAGACATGTAAGTTTTAAGATCGATCATTTACGAATCAAGATTGTACCACGAGTTTTATCGCCCGTTTTCTAAGTTATTTACCAAAGTCATAATCAAGCATGCTTTTAGGGGTTCGTTCGCGTTTAACCTTGATTCGAACATTTTTATAAAATCGGAAAACGATCCTTTTGACATGTGGTCTTCTCCCACACCTTCCTTTTTATCTCTATTATTTTATTATTAAGATTCACCACTGATTTCGTAATATTAAAGGGATCCAATTTCAGTTACGAACTTCCGTTTACGGTTTTGAACCACTTTTACGAATTTAATCATAACTCTTAAACCGTAAGTCCGTTTCATGCGATATTTATATCAAAACGAAGCTCATAATATAATCTATCTTAACCTGGCAGATTACGAAGCTAGGCAGTGAGTTACATCTACTGTCAAATTCGTTTTCTTCAGTTTAACGAAATTTTGGCATTACGACGGCTATAAATCGAACGTTCTAAAAAATCGTAATCATCAAACCAAGCCACACCGGGCATCCATACAACTTATAAACATGATTCTCATCTCAACAAGCCCTAGAACCACTGACCTTAACCTTAAGATCATCATGCTTCTTAAATCACATAACTAACTACATAATCATGCTTATATTCACCACTATAATCATACAAAGCTAAACCATCAAAAAAATACATAAATCTCAAATCACATGCTAAGCTTTGTATGATCCTTGAGTGGCCTTAAGCTAGCTTAGATCATCAAAGAAATCAAGAAAAAACAATGTTAGTTCTTGAAGAACACTATTCATCATCACTTTGATGATTTATTTGAAAATGGTAAAAGATGAATTTGAGGCTGAAATTTTTAGGGGACCTAAGCTATGATATGAAGTACTTACCATAAAAAGTTGGAGATCAAATGATGGTGGGAACCCCCTTTCTATGCTTGAACCGAGAGCAGCAGTTTTGGAGAGGAAACGGGAGAAAGTTTGTGTTCTTTTGCTTTGTTTTGACCAATAATGTGTAATATAAGTGATATATACCAATAGCTAATGGATGCATCTTGTTTTGGCTAGGTGTCATGCTCTAATTGGTCTTTTTTAGATTTCCTTATCCTTAGAAATTGCATCCAAGTCCTTCACTCTTGTGTTTTTGCACTTAAGTCCTTGGTTAATTGCATTTTGGTGCAAGATATTTTGATAAAGTGATGATGTCATAATCCACTATCTATATTGGATGCACCCTTGGTTGCTTATACGTTTCTTTGTCCGGTTATTGCTTAATTCATTGATCGTTCAAGGGAATAACTCATTCGTTTCTAGTTAGGGTTTTACCGAAAACCTTCTTAATATTTATAATACTATTCTCCATCTTTCTTAATACTTCTCGAATTTAAATCCCTTAAATCCTTTTAATAATTCCTTATGTCTTGTAGTGTCCAGTGAAATCTCGAAGAAAAATAAAAGTACTAATTTTCTGAATCCGACAGCTTTTACATACACTTAATTTCTTCCTGGATCACTAATACGAGCTCAGATTTCCGTTCTGAATACTTCAATATAACGTCGTCCAATAATATTCCCATCTTCACCAAAATCACTATTCATACTTTATTACTTCTTTTATTCCTTATATTTATTAAAATGCCCTGGTCCTCTTTTGGGCGTTCCTTAACCCTTTTTACGGAACCATTGGACTAATAACAGATATTGATTTGGAGGACACAAGAATAATCTTTCTTGGAATAATTTAACTTGTATCCCTAGGAGATAGATCATTCTTATCTTTGCTGTCAACCAAAAGCGTTCTTTATGACATATAAATATTTAAATCTAATTCCATCCCATTCATTCGATAGACATTCACTACATCGCAATCATAACCACCATTCACTCATACATTATTACATAAGAAAAGTTTTAATTCTATCAAAAATTTGGGTTCTTACAGTCTCCCCTCCTTAAAAGGATTCCGTTCCGGAATCAGTCTGAAAACAAATGGGGGTACTCTTCCATCATTGCACTTTCTAGCTCCCAGGTTGATTCTTCTACGTTGTGGTTCTGCCACAAAACTCTGACAAGCTTGATGACCTTGTTTCGGAGCCCTTGATCTTTTCTGTCTATGATTTCCACAGGTTGCTCTACATAGGTCAAGTCTGGTTGCATATCCACGTGCTCATATTCCACTATGTGCTTGGCATCTAGGTTATACTTCCTCAACATTGAAACGTGGAACACATTGTGCACTTGCTGCAGGTTCGGGGGTAATGCCAGTTCATAAGCTAGCTCCCCAATACGTCTTAAGATCTCAAATGGTCCAATATATCTAGGACTCAGCTTTCCTTTCTTTCCAAACCTCATTAAACCTTTCCAAGGAGACACCTTCAGGAACACTAGGTCTCTCACTTCATATTGTTTTCCTTTCCGAGCTAAGTCGACATATTTCTTTTGTCGATCTTAGGCTGCTACCAGCCGTCCTCTGATTAGATCCACTGCATCTTTTGTTCGTTGGACCATCCCAGGCCCGAGCATCTTTCGCTCTCCAACTTCATCCCAATATAGGGGAGATTGGCATTTCCTTCCATAAAGGGCCTCGTAAGGCGGCATTCCTATGCTTGAATGGAAGATATTGTTGTAGGAGAACTCAATCAATGGCAAGTGATCATCCCAATTTCCTTTAAAGTCTATAGCACAGACTCTCAACATATCTTCTAGTGTCTTGATAGTCCTTTCACTTTGCCCGTCTGTCTGGGGATGGTAAGCTGTACTCATGTTTAGCCTAGTTTCTACACATTCTTGAAAGCTCCTCCAAAACCTAGAGTTAAATCTGGGATCTCTGTCGGATACTATGGCGACTGGGACTCCATGTCGCGCCACTATCTCTTTGAGGTAGATATTTACTAGCCTATCGACCATATACCTTTCGTTGATCGGAAGAAAGTGAGCTGTCTTCGTTAGTCTGTCTATAATCACCCATATGGCATCATGATTTGCTTTGGTCTTTGGTAAACCTACTACGAAGTCCATAGCTATATGTTCCCATTTCCATTCGGGAATCTCCAAGGGGTGTAGAAGTCCACTGGTCCTCTGGTGCTCTGCTTTCACTTTCTGGCAGGTCAAGCACTTGCTTACCCACTCTGCAACGTCCTTTTTCATGTTGGGCCACCAATAGTACTCTTTCAAATCCCTATACATCTTGGTACTACCAGGGTGCACTGAGTACCTTAAGTTGTGTGCCTTATATAAAATTTCATCTTTGAGTTCCTGATCATTTGGGACCCATATTCTCCACATGTATCTCATGATCCCTTCTTTATCTTTTTCACACTTGATTTCTTCCCCAGTCATTAACTCCTCAATCGAGTTCTTTTCTGCTTCCATCATTCGCTCTTGGCATAGCCTAATCTTTTCCAACAATAGAGGCTGGATTCAAATTTCCATCAACTTTTCTTGACCTTCTTCAGGTATCTTAATCTCAATTTCCAACTTCTCAAAGTCTTTTATCAATTCTTCCTCCGTAGTTATCATCTTGAGCTTCTCTTTCCTACTAAGGGCGTCAGCCACCATATTGGCTTTGCCCGGGTGATAACGAATCTCAAAGTTGTAATCCTTGATTAGCTCTAGCCATCTTCTCTGGCGCATGTTAAGCTCTTTCTGCGTGAAAATGTACTTAAGGCTCTTATGGTCAGTGTAAATCTCACACTTCTCTCCATACAAGTAGTGCCTCCAAATCTTTAAGGCAAAAACAATTGCTGCTAATTCTAGATCATGGATGGGGTATCGGATCTCGTAATCCTTTAATTGCCTTGACGCATATTCTATCACCTTACCGTGCTGCACAAGCATGCATCCTAATCATTTATGCGAAGCATCACTGTAAATCACGAAATCTCCTTTTCTATCAGGCGACGCCAACATTGGGGCCGTTACCAACCTTTTCTTCAGCTCTTGAAAACTCTTCTCGCATTTTTTAGTCCATTCGAATTTCTCAATTTTACGGGTAAGTCGAGTTAGCGGAGCTGCGATCTTCGCAAAATCTTGCAAAATCGTCTATAATATCCGGCCAGCCCGATGAAACTCCTCACTTCTGTTGGAGTGGTTGGCCGTTCCCAATTTGAAATTGCCTCTATCTTGGAGGGGTCAACTAGCACTCATTCTCTATTGATTATGTGCCCTAAAAATTGTACCTCATTTTTTCAGAACTCTCACTTTGAGAATTTGGCATATAACTGCTCCTTCCGGAGTGTCTCTAAGGTTATCCTCAAATGTTCAGCGTGTTCTTCCTCTGTCTTTGAGTAGATCAGAATATCATCAATAAAGACTATAACAAATTGATCCAAATATTCCTTGAACACTCTATTCATTAAATCCATGAAAGCTACTGGGGCATTGGTTAATCCAAACGACATCACCAAGAATTCATAGTGTCCATATCTGGTACGGAATGCAGTCTTTGGGATATCTTCAGGTTTAATCTTCAATTGGTGATATCCGGTTCTCAAGTCAATCTTGGAGAAATACAAAGCTCCTCTTAGCTGGTCAAACAAATCATCAATTCTGGGTAACGGGTACTTGTTCTTTATGGTTAGCTTGTTCAACTCTCGATAGTCGATGCATAACCTCATACTCCCAGCCTTTTTCTTAATGAACAACACTGGTAGGCCCCAAGGTGACACACTGGGTCTTATCATACCCTTATCCAATAATTCCTGCAATTGCTTTGCTATCTCTTTCATCTCTACTGGTGCCAATCGGTACGGGGCCTTGGAAATTGGCACCATCCCCGGGGCTAACTCGATAGCAAACTCAATCACTCTATCTTGCGGTAATCCGGGAAGATCTTGAGGAAATACGTCTTCAAATTCGTTAACTACCGGAATATCTTGTATCTTGGGCGCCTCTTTCTGGGTGTCTATAACGTAAGCCAAATAAGCTTCGTTCTCTTTTCGTAGCAGTCTCTTGGTCTGTGCCATGGTCAGAAGGGTCTGGGTCTGTCGTAGCCCTTTAAACATTGTTTCCTTCTTCCCTGGGGTTTTCAACTTAACCTTTTTCCCTTTATAATCTATTTGCGCATTATTGCGAGATAACCAGTCCATTCCCGAAATAACATCAAATTCCCCTAGCTTGAAAGGAATTAAATCAACACAGAAGGATCGTCCTCTTATTTCTATTTTGCAATTGGGGTGAATCTGATTTACTGGAACAACTTTCTGATTAGCTATCTCTACTTGCAAGGACTCCCGTGGTGGTTGGGTTTTAAGTTTCAATTTACGCGCAAAATCTCTAGATATAAAAGACTTAGTTGCTCCAGAATCAAACAAAACATTTGCACTAACTGAATTGAGGGAAAATGTACCTGCTATCATATTCGTGTCCCTCACGGCATCTTGCACTGTCATGTTAAAAGTTCTAGCAGTTGGTGGCCTATTGGAAGCAGCTTTTACTTGCCCCTGAGGCTGCAGGTTTGTTCATTGGGCAATCCTTCCTCATGTGACCTTGACGACCATACTGGAAACAAGTGGTGCTATTAGGGATGATTGTAGTGCAAGCGGTGGCATAGTGACCAGTTCGTCCACACTTATAGCAGTTTATCTGTTTCAGGTTGCACACCCCAGGATGTCTCTTCCCACAAGTAGCACATAATGGTAATGGAGGTTGGGAAGGGTGGGAGCGGGACACTCCTGATTATTTGCCGCCCTGGCTTACACTCATGCTCGCAGATGGTTTGAAACCAATACTTCTACCAGGTAGGGAAACTGCTCCTCGATTGAACTTATTCGGGGGCTTTCCTCCTATGGAACCTCCGCCTATACTGGCATGCTTTCTCTTTAATCCCCCTCTTCTCTCTCTTTCTTTGCATCTGATCACTCCCTGCTTCCACAATGGTTGCCTTCTGCACCAAGGTGGCATAATCGGTAATCTCTAGAACTGCCACTCTGTTCTGAATCCACTGTTTCAGCCCTTGCTGAAACCTGTTAGCTTTCTTTTCTTCAGTGTCTACAAACTCTGGTACAATCCTTGATAACTCAGTAAACTTGGCTTCATACTCAGCCACTGTCATATTGTTCTGTTTCAGCTCTAGAAACTTAAGCTCCATCCGGGTTTTCATGAACTTTGGGAAGTACTTCTCGAGAAACAACTGTTTAAACCTATCCCATGTTACAATAACCTATCTCCATATTCTTCTTAGCTTCCTACCAATAATTTGCCTCTCCTTTGAGCAAGTAGGTGGCAAAGACCATCTTCTGGGCCTCCTCAATGCTTAAAATCTCAAAAGATTTCTCCATTTCCTTGATCCATGCCCTTGCCTCAACAGGATCAGTCGATCCGTGAAACTCTAGGGGTTTGAGAGACTTGAAGGCCCTAAAGGAATTGGCCACAATGGTATTGTTTCCTTGGGGTGGTTGGGGATATTGGTTCAAATTCTGCCTGAGCAGATCCATAAATTGTCCCATGGGGTTTCCGCCCTGGTTCTCCCCCTGATGCTCGACCCCCGTTTCCCCTTCTTCTACTTCCTCTTCGAACTCCGCAGTATAGAAAGTTTTATCCCCCATCCCATACTGGGAATCCTCCTGTTCATTGTAATCCTGATCCTGTTCTTCATTATACTCAAAGTTTTCCTCAGGTTGATTGTGACTTTCTTGGTCAGTAGACTCATGGGGGTTAGCCCTAGTACCCATTCTTCTCGGAGGCATTTTACTGAAACTTTGGACAATATACATTAGGTTTATTCGCCTATTTTAGAAGGTTTCTCCTCACAATATCAATGCATAATTGGATTTAGGATCCCACAGTTCTATATATCATGGTAATTTTTTTAATCGAAAGCAGTCTATGCAGATATAATATAACAAGCTAGTGATTGCGTCGTAGAGAGACTGAAATGACTGAAAGGGAAATAAATATATAAAAGGTACCAAACGGTACAATATCCAACATACGACAACAGTTTTAAAAAGTACAACCATCTGAAATACCCCTAGTCAAAAGTGAAATAAGCTGTCTATCTATCTAGTCTGCAAATAGAGAAACTAAGTACCCTGAGACTATCCCTCCAAAAATCGACACTACTATGACCGTACAAGACTAGACAACTAGACCAATACATCACCATCCCTGCAGTTAGCCACGACGGTGAGCCAAAGCTCGAACCCTCCTCATAGCAAGGCAAAATATCTCCTCTGCATCAGCCCTGGATACCATGTCGTGACCATCACTGGGTAACTGTCGCACCCTCATACGAGCCCTAAGCCCTATACCGGTCAGCTGCCTGTACATCTCTCTAGCCCTGGCACGTCCTCTGCCCTGGTTCTCCAACCGGGCCTCTCTCTCTACCGCTAGCTCTCTGCGGGACTCTGCCAACCGGGCCTCAACTATGGCCAGATCTATAGTCAATCGGTTCACCAAGAAGCGATGCATTCCTACAGGTATCCCCTCAAGCGGAATATGAGGGCGGAGTAGAGGGATCTGCCGACTGTGCGGCCTCAGCCTGCTGTGGCTCTGGGGTCATATCAGTATCCCCTTCCATCCGTCTAACATCAGGTACATGCTGGTCCTCCTCAGAGTCCTCCTCATCAACATCCTCAATAACTTTCTCAGTACCCTCTCTTTCCTGGACCTCCTCCGGGTCCCCCTCCTCCTCAGACTCAATAACATCCGTATCAGCATCAACCTGGACCTCTTCGGGGTCCTCCTCCTCTGACTCAATCACCTCTGTATGCTCATCAGGCTGTCTCGCAGATGCCTCCTGGACAGCCATGCCGCTCGCCTACACAAGACGAACTATATTACTATCATGATACTTAGAAGTTCTCATAAGGGTTTTAGGTGAACTTGGCAAGAGTTCTTATTATATTATTGAATTTATTATTATATAACGTCACATCATCTCTTGGGATATATAACTCTCTCTCTGATACCATTTCTGTAACACCCCCAGATCCGGGGTCCGGGATCGGGTCGTTACGGTCTATTTTCCATGATTGATACTTTACTTGAGTCCACAATAAATAAATCCCATGCTGTAACCCCACAATAATAACCACTCACACACACACACACACAGTTATAGTCCCAGAGATGAAATTGAAATAAGTCTCACATTACCAATTTACGAATAAAAGTTATTACAACCCAAAAGGAATAACAACATAAGTTTAAAGGTTCTTGCCGTTGATTAGGATTAATTATACATATAATTAAACTGATAACCCAAAATGACTTCCTATGCTACCTCAGCAATGGCAGCAACGATATCAGCGGGTAGTCCTGTGGGGCGGGTAACCTGCTTGGCCGAGTGCGCCTGACGCGGGCCATGTGACCTAGCTGTTGTTGTGACATAATAATAAGCAAAGGTGAGCAATAGCCCACCAACAATAATATAACTGCATAGATATATATATGACAGTTCAAAGTATATTTTTGAAATCATATGCCATGCATTTAACGAAAATAGTGCCAGTTCAATATAAAGGATGAAGTTACAAGGTAACTCAAATGATTCTGTATATTTCGTGTAAGTATCTGCTATGTCGAAATAAGCAAGATACCATCAATTTCGTAAAAGAGGAACTTGCAGAAAATATTGCAATTCCCATTTCCAACATGTTTCAACACTGTCAACACAGATGGTGTTGCAGAAGATTTCAATCTGGGATGATGAACTAATACTGGAGTTTTCACCTCGCCCGCTATTCCATCTACGATGATCAGTCGCAGCATGTATAGCTCAAATTAGTTTTACTACCGGTAGAAGGAAGAGCTGACGGATTTACTTGTCTACCGCCCTGATAGATCTCCCCGGCCAACGGTTGGGCCAATGGGATGGACCGGCACTACTCGACCTCTTACACGACTCCTAGTTCGCAAAACATCCATAACTCTGAAACGTAAAGATCTTCTCCCTTTCCCCAAGTGTAATACTTGTTGATAAGACTCCACAAAGTAGTCGTATCTAGCTGGAAAGGAAGATTCACAAATATTTCCCAAGCTGCTGCTTGTTAATGGATATCAACTTGTTCCAACATTCTTACCCCTCGAATGATGAGTGGGTACACAAAGATTCCATGCATAATAGCAACCAAGTTGCGAGTGGAAAGAATAGTTTCCAAGAATTTATGACCGGGAAGTCCACAAGATAAATAACATTTCTCAAGTAAGGTTCCCTTATAATAGAATCGAACGCAGAATGGAATTACTGAGAACCTTCCTTGATAATATAATAATAATCATTTGACTTTGAAATAATTTATATAATATTCGAAGGTCGAAGATACTATGTGATCGGAGTAACTCATTTTTGAAACGAGTTCGAAGCATTAAATAAATATTCCAAGAATATTTATTAAGTCACATTCATTGGAAGAGTATTGCTCGAAATAATCTTTGAATAAATATTCAGAATAATATTCATTGAACGAATAATGAATATTCGAATTAATAATAATATTTATTGATGAAATAATCACCAAATGGATATTTGAGATAATATTCATTTAATAAATAATGAATATTCAACTTAAGAATGATACTTATTGATGAAATAATTATCGAATGAATATTTGAGACCATATTCATTGAATAAATAATGAATATTCAACTTAATAATATTTCTTGAAGAAATGATTGTCGAATGAATATTTTAAATAATATTCAATAATTGAATCGATTTTAACTGAATGTAAAAGATAATATTTATCGAATTACTTGAGTTCGAATCAATGGTCAACTAATATTTATAGAATAGCTGGAGTCTGAATGAATATTCGAAATAATATTCATTTGAATAGATAAGGCTCGAATGAATAATATAATAATATTCGTTAAATAAATAACTCGAATGAATATTCAGAATAATATCTATTGAGTAAATAAGAATGAATATTCTTTAAGTAAATAACTTAACTGAGGGTTCGAAATAATATTCGAATAATAATTCGACTTTAGATGAATATTAAAGATAATGCTCATCGAATAAATAAATATCTGATGAATAATCCGAATAATATTTATCAAATAATCTCAAAGGAATATTCCAATAATATTCGCCAGATAATAAATGGAAAATTTTTACTTAAATATTTTCCTCTGAAAATAATTTAAATATATCAAGAAATAACGACTCCCGGTCTATAATCAAATAATGAGATTCAACTGTCCTTCGCTTAAGGGTCTTAGTAATTTCCGGCTTATAACTGATATAATAACTATCTAGCTTATAAGCCAACAATAATTCAGGGAACAAGTATATCAATATGACTTCGAAAGTAGACATGCATGCTATGGCATATGTATAACAGAAAGCATATATAAATATTCACAACAACAGCCTTTTGAAAAGGTTTGAAACTTGCCTGAGAATCGAGTGCGGGTAGGGGTAGTGGTAGCGTGTCCCGGGTCAGCCTGGTGATCTATAAATAGCCAAGGCATTCGGGATTAATCACTGAATACTTTACAAGGTTACATATTAACTTTACTTAAGTCGAAACGTGTTTTCGAATTATCTCGATATACCCTTCTTAGTGTAGCTCTTTTATCACCGATGCGGTTCGACATATGTTCGTTATTATGACACATCATCATACCCACACTTGATACATACTTAAGACATGTAAATTTTAAGATCGATCATTTACGAATCAAGATTGTACCACGAGTTTTATCGCCCATTTTCTAAGTTATTTACCAAAGTCATAATCAAGCATGCTTTTAGGGGTTCGTTCGCGTTTAACCTTGATTCGAATATTTTTATAAAATCGGAAAACGATCCTTTTGACACGTGGTCTTCTCCCACACCTTCCTTTTTATCTCTATTATTTTATTATTAAGATTCACCACTGATTTCGTAATATTAAAGGGATCCAATTTCAGTTACGACGTTTACGGTTTCGAACCACTTTTACGAATTTAATCATAACTCTTAAACCGTAAGTCCGTTTCATGCGATCTTTATATCAAAATGAAGCTCATAACATAATCTATCTTAACATGGCATATTATGAAGCTAGGCAGTGAGTTACATCTACTGTCAAATTCATTTTCTTAAGTTTAACGAAATTTCGGCATTACGATGGCTATAAATCGAACGTTCTAAAAAATCGTAATCATCAAACCAAGTCACACCGGGCATCCATACAACTTATAAACATGATTCTCATCTCAACAAGCCCTAGAACCACTGACCTTAACCTTAAGATCATCATGCTTCTTAAATCACATAACTAACTACATAATCATGCTTATATTCACCACTATAATCATACAAAGCTAAACCATCAAAAAAATACATAAATCTCAAATCACATGCTAAGGTTTCAAGAGGTCTACCTTCCTTGGATTATGATCTAACCTTACTAAGCTTTATATGATCCTTGAGTGGCCTTAAGCTAGCTTAGATCATCAAAGAAATCAAGAAAAAAAAATGTTAGTTCTTGAAGAACACTATTCATCATCACTTTGATGATTTATTTGAAAATGGTAAAAGATGAATTTGAGGCTGAAATTTTTAGGGGACCTAAGCTATGATATAAAGTACTTACTGTAACACCACCAGATCCGGGGTCAGGGATCTGGTCGTTACGGTCTCAATAACCATTCACGAAACCAACATAATTTAAATTACAACCTTGTGACCCAAAACAACATAGAACACACCCGTTATAGTCCCAGAGATGAAATCAGAGTAACCATCAATATTATTAATCACAAGTTTGAGTTCTTACAATCCAAAGAATTACAATTTTACCATCACATACTCTTTGCCATCCATGGGTATATGTCATATTATAAATACATTGATACTTGAAAGCCAATCATCTAGCCCACCAAAATCTTCTTAATCGACAGTGGCAGCTAGGATCTCAGCGGTTAATCCTCCGACAGATGTCACCTGCTTGCACCAAGTGCGCCTTGTGCGACCGTCAGATCTAACTGTTGTTGTGATATAAATAAATAAAGCAAGGGTGAGCAATTGCCCACCAAAATATAATTGAACAGTGATAATATATAAAAGTTCAAAATATCTTTGAAACCATATGCCATACATTTACGGAAATGATGCCAGTATAACTTAAAAGATGAAGTTACTAGGTAACTCAAAATATATATTCTGAGGACATATCTGCTATGCAAAAGATAAGCAAGATATTCTCAATTATCATAAAAGAGGAACTTGCAGGAAAAAAAATATTGCAATTCCAGTTTCAACAATTTTTCACCTTGCAAACACCAACAGTGTTGCAAAAATTTCTCACTTTGGAAGATGAACTAATACGGGAGCATTGCCGCGCCAGATGCCCTGACGTTTACGATGATCAGTCGTATGTCATGCATCTCATCAGTCATTCTCTACATGTAGAAGGTAGCTCCGACGGATTTACTTGTCTACCGCCCTCTGGAACTCCTCAGCCAACGGTTGGGCTATTGCTGGACCGGCGCCACTCGGCCACTTACGCGTCTCCTAGTTCGAATATCATCCATGACTCTGAAACATAAAGTTCGTTCCCCTTTTCCCCAAGTATAACACTTGTTGATAGGACTCCACAAAGTAGTCGTATCTAATTGGAAAGGAAAATTCACCAATATTTCTCAAGCTGATGCTTGTTAATGGATATAAACTTGTTCCATCAATTCTACCCCTCGAGCGTTGAAGAGGTAACCAAAAGACTCATATCGATGTTTGAACGAATCAAGATGTGAGTGACAAGATAGTTTAGCAAGTATATGATCGGGCAGTCAAATAAATAATAGCTCTCAAGTGAGGTCCCCTTATATGTTTTTGGAGGTTTGAGCGAGTATTTAAATCTTCTTATAAGATAGATTTAAATGAAAATAGAGTTTCGGGAACCTCCCCTTGATAAAATAGTCATAAAAGACTCCGAAACATTTTACATAATATCTAATGGTGAAGAATAATCTTTGAATAATATAAATCATTATAAAAAGAATTCAAAAGAATTTAATTAAATATTCCAAAAATATTTATTAAGTCAAGAATAATTACGGAATATTATTAAGTCATAATATTGCTCGTAAGTAATCTTCGAATGAATATATAGAATTATTTACTAAATAAATCTCTTCTTAAATGAATATTCAAAATAATATTCATTAAATAAATAAACTCAAATAAAGATTTTAAATAATATTCACTAAATAAATCAAACCTTAAATGAATATTTAAAAATAATATCCATTTAATAAATAATATTCTAAAGGAATATCCAAATAATATTCTTTTAGTAATCAAAACTGTAAGGGAATATTCGAAATAATATTCCCTAAGTAAGTAGAACTTTAAATGAATATTTAAAAATAATATTCATTACGTACATAAAATCTTAAATGAATATTTGGAAGTAATATCCATTTAATAAATAAAAATTCCATTGAATATCAAAGTAATTATTCACTAAATGACCAAACTCTAAATGAATATTCGAAAATAATATTCATTTAAATAATTAAAGCTCAAATGGATATTAAAATAATATTCAGTAAATAAATAAACTCGAATGAATATTCAAAATAATATTCATATAGTATTTCTCGATTGAGATAATGCTCAAATAACATTCCTCAAAATGAATACTAATCTGTCGCTGAAATCCCTCCGGGTTTCCACGACTATCTCTATATCTCAAAATACCGACTCCCGGTCTATATTTAAAGAATGAATATCATACGCCCTTCACTAAGGGTCTTAACACAACAATCAAGCTTATAACTGATAATTCATATCTAGTCTATAGGCCAATATTAATTCAGGGAACAAGTAATCCAATATACTTTGAAAACAAGTATGCATGCTATGGCATATGTAAACAGAATCATATATATATTATCACAACAACAGCTTCAAAGTTTTGAAGACTTGCCTGGAAATCCTGTAGGGGTAGTGTGCCTCGTGTCGATCTGGTGATCTATAAATAGTCACAATAATCGAGGTCAATCACTTAACACTTTTTTTTAAAAGGCTAAGTATAAAATTAACTTAAGTCGAAACACGTGGTCACGTTATCTCGTTAAACACCCTTTAGTGCAACTATCTTTATTATCGCTATGACCCGTCATTCGTTCGCTACTAAGGCACGTCGTCATACTTACACTTGGTATATACTTACGTCGTATAAATTCTAAGGTCGGTCATTTACGAATCAAGATTATACCTCGAGTTTTATCACCCATTTTCTAAGTTATAACCAAAGTCATACTTTTAAGGGGTTCGTTTGCGTTTGACCTCGATTCGAACATTTTTATAAAATCGGAAAACGATCCGTTTGACATGAGGTTTTCTCCCACACCTTCCTTTTTATCTCTAATATTTAATTATCATGATTTGCCACTGAATAACATAGTTTAAAAGGGTTCAATTTCAGTTATGAACTTTCGATTACGGTTTTGAACCACTTTTACGAATTTAATCATAATTCCTAAACCGTAAGTTCGTTTGTTTCGATTCTTGCGCCAAAACGATCTATGACTCGAGATCTACAAGGGTATGTCATATACTTATCAAGTCCAGAAACTTATACCAACTGTTATGCACGAATTCTTAATGCCTAACGAAAATCGGGCATTACGACGGCTATAAGTCAAACGTTTCTAAATTTTTAAATCACGATCAAACATCAACCAAGCCACATCGGGCATACATACACTATAATCAGTCCATAAGCATCTGATTTCACCATCATATGCATCATTTTACTTAGATTAACTACACCACTAACTAATCATGCTTACATGCTAATAATAACACCATAATCATCACTAATCTAAAACCACCAAGAATATTCATAAAACTTAAAGTATGATCTAGGGTTCATGAGAGATTTACCTTCCTTAGAGAGTGTATATGAGTCTAAAAAGCCTTGATCTAGTTCTTAGAGCTCCTTACAACCTTAAACTAGCAAGAATCATCAAGAACATAATTAGTGATTTTCGGATCTGCTATAACTCAGTGGAAAGATCATGAAAAACGAGGGCCTTACCGAGGTTTTATGGACGAGGCTTCTAAAGGATAGTTGTGGAGCATCTAACCAGCTTTCCAACAAGCTAAAGAACACCAAATTCCATTGAGTAATGAAGGAGATATGGCCGTTTTAAAGTCGTCACAGAAACTGTCAAGGATTCTGGGCAGCTCGGTTATCCATCTTGGGGAGGAGATTTGACTAGGCTACACTCATTAGAATGACATGAAATTTTGAGCGAATGATCTCCATACTATGAGGGAGCTGTGATAAAAATTTGGTGATTTATCATGGATAGAAATGGAGATATGAATTTTCTTTTCATGGGTGTTCTTGCTGGGCAGTTTGAGAGAGTTGTGTTCTTGCCTTGTTCTCTTGCACTATCTCATCCAATCTTGCATTATTGCTATGCCAAAATAATATCTTGGTCATAAAGTGGCTTTAATAAAGGTGTTATGTCATGGATGAGGTATTTGGATGGACAAGTGTTGGAGTTTTAGTGATAAGATGAGAAAGTATTGCTAAGTACTAATTTGATTCTAATTGTGCTAGTTCCTCTTGTAACTAACTTGGTTACTTGCTCTTATCCATTAGCACATGCATGCATCTAGCTTTCCTGCTTGCTCTTTTGTTCGGTTATCGCTCAATTCATTAATCGTTCGAGGGAATATCTCAAGGATTTCTAGTTAGGGTTTTACCGGAAATCTTCTTAATAATAATACTAACATTCTGAATCCTCCTTTATAAATCTTGAATATAAATTCCTTAAATCCTTTTAATAAATCTTTAAATCCTTCAGTGTCTAGGGAAAATCTCGGAGAAAATAAAATTGCTATTTTTCTGAATTCGATGTCGTTTACATACACTTATTTTGCCCCTGGATCATGAATACGAACTCAGAAATCCGTTCTGAATACTTCTATATAGCATCGTCTAATAATATTCTCATTTCCACCAAAAACACTATTCATTGCTTATTCTCTTTTTATTCCTTATATTTATAAAAAAAATGTCCTTGTTCTCTTTCGGGCGTTCCTTAACCCTTTCGCGGAATCACTGGACTAATAACAGATATCGATTTGGATGACATGAGAATATTTCCTCTACTTGGAATTTCCATATCTTATCTTTCTAGGAGATAGATTATTCTAATCTAGGTTGTCAACCCGTTGCATTCTTCCTAACATATAAACCTTGGAATCTATATCCATTCAACACTCATTCATTAGAACTGTTACTACCTTGGAGTCAGAATAATTGTTCCTTCTTTTCTCAACATTTAATAAAAAGTTTTAATTCTACCGAAAATTTGGATTCTTACACTTACCACAAAAATGATGGTGGGAACCCCCCTTTCTATGCTTGAACCGAGAGCAGCAGTTTTGGAGAGGAAATGGGAGAAAGTTTGTGTTCTTTTGCTTTGTTTTGACCAATAATGTGTAATATAAGTGATATATACCAATAGCTAATGGATGTATATTGTTTTGGCTAGGTGTCATGCTCTAATTGGTCCTTTTTGGATTTCCTTATCCTTAGAAATTGCATCCAAGTCCTTCACTCTTGTGTTTTTGCACTTAAGTCCTTGGTTAATTGCATTTTGGTGCAAGATATTTTGATAAAGTGATGATGTCATAATCCACTATCTATATTGGATGCACCCTTGGTTGCTTATACGTTTCTTTGTCCGGTTATTGCTTAATTCATTGATCGTTCGAGGGAATAACTCATTCGTTTCTAGTTAGGGTTTTACCGAAAACCTTCTTAATATTTATAATACTATTCTCCATCTTTCTTAATACTTCTCAAATTTAAATCCCTTAAATCCTTTTAATAATTCCTTAAGTCTTGCAGTGTCCAGGGAAATCTCGGAGAAAAATAAAAGTACTAATTTTCTGAATCCGACAGCTTTTACATACACTTAATTTTCTCCTGGATCACTAATACGAGCTCAGATTTCCGTTCTGAATACTTCTATATAGCGTCATCCAATAATATTCCCATCTTCACCAATATCACTATTCACACTTTATTACTTCTTTTATTCATTATATTTATTAAAATTCCCTGGTTCTCTTTTGGGCATTCCTTAACCCTTTTTACGGAACCACTGGACTAATAACAGATATTGATTTGGAGGACACAAGAATAATCTTTCTTGGAATAATTTAACTTGTATCCCTAGGAGATAGATCATTCTTATCTATGCTATCAACCAAAAGCATTCTTCATGACATATAAATATTTAAATCTAATTCCATCCCATTCATTCAATAGACATTCGCTACATCGCAGTCATAACCACCATTCACTCATACATTATTACATAAGAAAAGTTTTAATTCTATCAAAAATCTGGGTTCTTACAGTTTTTAACCTCATCAACTCAAAGATGTTATGCAATGTTATCATGAGGGGGAGACTACGCGAAGCTGCACTCTTTTTCCTTAACCATGGTTTTTTCCAGCACATCATGTATTCAGCAGTTAAAGGGATGTTATATTAAAGGCGGTAAAACTAAACATATTTCTCCCAAATTCTTCTTCACGCACGACCTTCAAGAAAATGGAGAGATTGAAGTTGGACAAATTCACTCAAGTGACAATCTTGCAGATTTGTATACAAAGTCATTACCGCCAACAATTTATGAAATATTGGTACATAAGATTGGGATACGCCAACTGAAAGACCTCAAATAAATTTTCAAGATCGATGTACTCTTTTTCCTTTATTAGGATTTTTTCCCAAAGGGTTTTTTCCTAGAAAGGTTTTAACGAGGCACGATTATTGAAAATTAGACATCCAAGGGGGAGTGTTGTAATATGGATGTCCCTAGAGCTTTCTAGAGCAAAACTTTTGGATTTCTAAAGCAAGACTCTTGGCTTTCAAGTTCATATAACTCATGACTTTTAGCCTTTCAATTTCTTGTAACTTACTTTTAGTGAGCCTATAAAAGGGCATCATGTTTCAACTTGTAAACACAATTGAATGAAATACAAGTTCATAGTTTATTCTCTCTCAAATATGTTCTACACATAATATTATATATATATATATATATATTAACAACATGAATATAATTATAAAAAAATGTATTTAATTATTTATTAAAATCATATGCGTTAGATGTGGGGAAACAATTAACGCATTTGTTGTTAATATTATTTTTGGTACAGTTTCACAACATGTCAAATTAAAAAAAGATCTGTGAAGCAAACAATATGATTATTGATGGTGTTAGATGGAGAATTGGAACGGGTGAAAATATCAACATCCTTGATCAACCCTGGTTGTCAAATAATGATAATCCATATGTCTCTATTGTTTCTCAAACGCTGGAAGGGAGAACACTGGCTTCTTTATTTCAGAATGACAGCAAGGTTTGGAATGTTGATATCATTAAGGCTGAGTTTAATGAGTTTAATGCGAGAGACCAGAAAATCATCCTTGATACACTGATTCCGGATACTGGTAGGGAGGATATGTTATACTGGAATCAAGAAGTTATAGGTATCTATTCTGTAAAAAGTGCTTATAAATGGTTGCAACTGAAAAAAGGAGCATGGTGTTCTGAGGATTCGACAAGTGTTTGGGCGAAGCTATGGAGAACAAGAGCACCGCCAAAGATAATGAATGTAGTCTGGCGAGCCATATCTAACTTTCTCCCAACTCTTGTTCAACTGCATTCAAAAAGAGTCCAAGTTCAAACGTAGTGTCCGATTTTTCATGAGGATGACGAAATAATTCTGCACAGCTTAGTAACATGCTCATTTGCTCAATAATGTTGGTTAGTGCTCAAAATTGACATCCAGGGGATGGTATTTCTGGACTTTGGTACATGGCTGGATGGTGTTTCAAATGCTACGAATTTAAAAGAGCGAGCTGAAATTATCACTCTTTGTTGGGCGTTATGGCGCAACCGCAACGATCGAGTCTGGAACCAAAGATCTTCATCAATCAACAAAACAGTAGTTGCAGCGAAGCAGTACCTTACACAATGGTCAATAGCCCAAAGTAGGTCCTCTACAGCTCTTCTTCAACCTATTTTTGAAGGAGATGGAAATTGTATTTGGGTTAATCCTCAATCGAACTCAGTTAAGGTATCAGTTGACGCGGCTATTTTTGAAGACAAAGATGCAGCAGGGTTTGGGTTGGTTGCTAGAGATTTTGAGGGAGTGCTTCTTCAAGCAAAAGCAAGTGTGCTTACTGGTTCCGTCACCCCAGTGCTATCGAAAGCCATTGCGGTGAAGGAGACACTCAGTTGGATTGTTGAAATGAAGTGGCCTAATATTATTCTGGTTTCGGACTGTCTAGTCATTATACAAGAAATCAGGAGTACAACACCCCCAATGAGGTCACAGTTCGGGAGCATCATTGAAGAATGTCAAAGTTGTAACTTCGACAGTTGAACAAAATTGCTTTGTATCATTGTTAGAGGCCCATCCCATGTTAGAGGCCCATCCCCTTTGTGGACCGAACCGAAGATCCAAGGACGGATTATCGGCCCAGCCGAACGAAGCCCATTGATATTCGGTCCAGTAGACAACAACAGCTATATGGTTATGGGCTCCCTAGAACGTGGGACACGACACCTCACGTTGCCCACTCTTCGGTAACTGCCTAAGGAGAAGAGAATATGTTCTGGTCAGGTTTGAAGGCTCATTCACACACAATTTTGACATAACACAAACACTCTACGTTCTAAATTACTTTACCAAAAACCGACTAACTTATTCTCACACCGGAGGTGAATCGGGGGGCTAAACCCTCGCATTCTTCTCACTTGCAGGTCCGACCGAACCAAGGTCCGGCAGAAATCTAGTCGTAACATTTGGCATCGTTTGTGGGAACGTAGAGATACGTTTTGTGTTGAGAACTACAATCAATCATGACGAATGAAACCGAGATACCAATAGCTGATGATAGCACCGTGGTTGGAAATAATCGCACCACTCCTCCCATTACCCCAAGGCTCCTAATTTTTGATAAAAAAGGGGATATACCGTCTCCCGAAGAGCAACAGGAGATGCTCCTGAAATGGCAAAAGGAAAAAAAGGCCAAGGGGAAGCGAAAAGAGATGGAGAAAGAAAAGAGCAGCAGGGAGGCCGAACGTCTGGCCAAGAAGAGAGAGGCCGATCGCTTGAGGCTAGAGGCCCTAAAGCTCCAAAGGGAGGAGATTGAGTTGCAAGAGAATGTACTCCGCGAGGCTTTAGAAGCCGAAGACCCAGAGTTGGAGGACCGAAGGGATAAGAGGCTGAGGACTAGAAATGATGAAGATGAGTCAGGGGACTCTGAATCAAACTCTAGGAGAACCCGGTTGAAGGTAGTGTATTCCTCTGATTCGGAGGAAGAAGGTCCACATACGGATGATCGTATCCGAAGGATCAAGAAGGCTATATTTGGAGAAAGAAGGGTCAGCCACGAGCCAGTGGTGACTGAGGATGTCGAACAGTTCTAACCTCCTTCGGGAAGGTACTTTCCAAAGATGAATGAGTTCAATGGAAAGGGTGACCCCGAAGACCATTGTAAGAAGTACGAATCGCTCATGACTGGTATGGGGCACTACGATGTGATGCTCTGCAAGATGTTCAAGACATACCTCAAGGGGAATGCGTCCATGTGGTACAGGTCATCAAGACCTAGGTCAATTGGCTCATACGAGCAGATAAAGAGAAAATTCTTGAGGCACTACTCCCACTTGTGCCGAAGAGAGAAAGATACTGAAGCCCTGATCCACTGCAGGCAGGGACCGAACGAAGAATTGGGAGACTACTTGGCACGGTTCAAAGAGGAAGCTGGGATGGTCACAAACTTGGATAAAGTCAAGGCGGCTGGATTCCTCGCAGCCGGCCTAGACCCTATTAAAGGTAAGAAGCTTCGATCTTCTCTTTATGATATGCCTTCTAAATCTTTGAATGATATATATTTGAGGGGAAAGGCTATTAGAAAAAAGTTAGAATCAATTGGGGGGTACAAGGAGAGCAAGAAAAATGATAGATATGACAGAAGGGATGATAGAAGGGACGACCGAAGGGGTCGCGGTGATATTAAGAGTAGACTGAATGATACTAGGCCCGACAAGGGAGCCGAACGAAGGAGAGATAGAGATAGTACTGTGTTCACACCACTTAACATACCTATCTCCAAGATTCTCCATGAGATAAAAGGTAAGCCTGGGTTCGTTCGACCAGCCAGGATGAAGACCCCTGAAAACAGAAGGAATGATAACAAGTATTGTGACTACCATCGAGATAAAGGTCACAACACCGACGAATGTTTCCACTTGAAGAAATTAATTGAGAAAATGATAAAAGACGGAGAACTGACCAAGTTCGTTGGAGATCTGAGAGACAAGCTAGATGATAAGGAAAATAAGAGAGACATCAGAGATGCTGAAGGTTCAGAGAAATATCGAGGTGAAGTCAGAACAATATTCGGAGGAACCATACTCGATCGGGACAGCAAGACAGCCCGAAAGAAGTATGCCAGGCAAATCTATAGTCTCTACCAATCAAGTGCAGCCAAGGAACCACTTCCGATATCATTCACGGAAGATGACTTTGAAGATGTGATATGGCTGCACGAAGACCCTTTTGTAATAAACCCCGTCATTGGGGAAAATAAGATTTGGAGAGTGCTAGTCGATGAAGGAAGTTCGGTCAACATACTGTATCACCGAACATATTGCAAGATGAATTTGGGTGGAGAGCAGCTGGAGCCGTGCCATGAGGCACCAGTATATGGTTTCGGCAATCAACCAGTACCGATCGAAGGCACGATCACGATGAACATTCTGTTGGGCAAGGCTCCGTATACTGTGTGTCAAAGAAGCAAAGTTCTACATCGTTCGGGTGGATAGCCCGTATAACGGGATCTTGGAGAGGCCAGCCTTGTCTCTTTTTTAGGCTGTATCATCCATTCCCCACCTAAAGTTGAAGTTCACGACCGAGAATGGAGTCGGAGAGATGAGAGGCGACCAAAAGGCCGCCCGAATTATTATGTTGGAAGATTTAGAGAAGGACAAAGATGTTGAAATCACTGAAGCTGGTAAATGGAAGAGAAGTGAGAATGAAACAGGGGGTAGTCATCAATTGCTGAACATAGAGTTGGAAAATTTTGGGGCCGACTTGTCGAGCTCGATTGCCGAGCCGGCTTCCAAAACTGAAGAAGTAGAGTTATATGTGGGTCAGTCTGGAAAGATGATCCAAATTGGAAAAAACATGGAACCGGAGCAAAAAGAGAAAGTCATCAAAGTCATTAGGGAGTTCCATGATATGTTTGCATGGAATCCCGAAGATATGCCGGGGTTGGACCCTTCGGTGGCCAAACACTGTCTAAATGTGGCTCCCGAAGCCAAGCCTGTAAGACAAAAGAAAAGAAATTTCACCATGGAAAGGCAAAATGTAATTCGAGCTAAAGTGGAAAAATTGCCGGAAGCAAAGTTCATTGAGGAAATCGACTATCCCGATTGGTTGGCGAACGTGGTGGTGGTTAAAAAGTCAAATGGCCAGTGGAGGATGTGTGTGGATTATACCGATCTGAATAAACATTGTCCGAAGGACCACTATCCTTTGCCTAATATTGACCAACTGATAGATGCCACTTCGGGGCATCAAATACTCAGTTTTTTGGATGCATTCTCAGGATACCACCAGATCGCCATGAATGCCGAGGACGTTCAAAAGACATCATTCATCACACTGAACGGCACTTATGCCTATATTAAGATGCCCTTCGGCCTGAAGAACGCAGGGGTAACATTTCAGAAGATGATCAACAAAGTGTTCAAGGCTCAGATTGGTCGGAACATGGAATGCTATGTAGATGACATGATTGTTAAATCCCTTTTTAGGGATCATGCTGAGGATTTGAGGGAATGTTTTGAAACACTTAGGAGAAACAACATGAGGATCAACCCGAACAAGTGTACATTCGGAGTAAACAGTGGAAAATTTCCGGGATACAAGGTCAGTGCCCGAGGGATTGAAGCAAACCCAGAAAAGATTAAAGTAGTCATTGACATGGAAGCACCAAAAATGATCAGGGACATTCAGAAGCTGATCGGACGGTTAGCAGCCCTGATGAGGTTCATTTCCAGATCGGCTGAAAAGGCCTTACCATTCTTTGAAGTACTTCGGGGGTCTAAGAATTTCGAGTGGGGGCCAAATTGCCAGAAAGCTTTTGAGGAGGTCAAAGAATATTTAGTGAGAGCCCCACTCTTAATGAGGCCTGATCTGAAAGAAACCTTGCAGCTATATTTAGCTGTGAACGACCGAACCCTTGGAGCCATGTTGGTCAAAGAACATGAAGGGAACAGCATCCGGTGTTCTATTTTTCCCATATTCTCAAAGATGCAGAAACTAGATATCCGAATGCAGAGAAGTTTGCCTATGGGTTGGTAATGGCCGCAAGAAAGCTAAGGCACTATTTCCAGGGAAGGACGATCAAGGTAGTAACAGATCAGCCGTTAAAGAAAATCTTGCAAAGGCCAGAGGCATCGGGCAGAGTAGTTGCTTGGGCGATCGAACTTGGGGAGCATGATTTGGAGTATATGCCAAGGACTTCGATCAAAGCCCAAGCACTAGCGGATTTTATGGTGGAATGCTTTTTCTCGGGGCTAAATGACTTGGCTCCCGAAGAGCAGCTGATTCAGGCACCAGGATAATGGAAGTTATTTGTGGATGGGTCAGTAGCCAAGGAAAAGTGTGGGGCAGGTTTAATTTTGACAAGCCCAGAAGGATTTGAAATCTATCCAGCTATCAGGTTCACCTTCCCGTTGACGAACAATGAAGCCGAATATGAAGCACTTTTGGCAGGATTAGACTTGGCAAAAAATCTGGAAGTTAAGCACCTCAGGGCGTTCAGTGATTCGATGTTGGTGGTAAAACAGTTCTCAGGGGAGTATGGGCAAAAAGATCCCAGAACGAAGGCCTACGCCCTTAAGGTACGTGAGCAATCTTTGATGTTTGAATCTTTTGAATTAACTCAAGTAGCTAGAGAGAACAACAGTTGGGCGGACGCTCTTTCAAGGCTAGCTTCGGCAAAAACCCAGAACCTGATTGGGTCAATCTATCTGACCGAAAGACGTCTTCGATAGACAAGAAGCACTGTATGGAAATTCACCAAGGGGTCAATTGGATGACTCCCATCAGGGCATTCTTGGAGAAGGGTACCCTACCACTTGACCGAAGGGAAGCACAGAAGGTGAAGTATCGGTCGAGGAATTATACTCTGGTCGGGGGCCGTTTGTTCAGACGATCGACAAGTCAGCCACTGCCTGAGGTTTTTCTAGCCGAAAAAGAAGGAAGATGCATCTGAATATGCCAAGAAGTGCAGACAATGCCAGCTATTCAGCACAATACCGAAGCAACCACCCGAAGAGATGTCTTCAGTCCTTAGCCCGATTCCATTTACTATATGGGCGGTTGACATCGTTGGGATCCTACCTACCAGTACTAAACAGGCAAAGTATTGCATTGTGGCGATCGACTATATGACCAAGTGGATAGAAGCCAGACCACTTTCAGCGATTACCGAAGAAGCAGCAAAGAAGTTCATGTTAGAGCAAGTGATCTTAAGGTTTGACATTCCCATGGTATGTGTGTCAGACAATGGAACTCAGTTCATTGGAAGTAAGTACAGAAAGTTTCTAGCTCAGTTCGGAATCAGACAGAAGTTCAGTTCAGTCGGACATCCCCAAGGAAACGGGGCGATCGAAGCGGCCAACAAAATTATCTTCGATGGTGTAACACCCCTAGATCCAGGGTCAGGGATCTGGTCGTTACAGTCTCAATATCCATCCATAAAACTAACATAATTTAAATTACAACCTTGTGACCCAAAACAACAACATAAAACACACCCGTTATAGTCCCAGAGATGAAATCAGAGTAACCATCAATATTATTAATCACAAGTTTGAGTTCTTACAACCCAAAGAATTAAGATTTTACCATTACATATTCTTTGCCATCCATTGGTATATGCCATATAATAAATACATTTGATGATCAAATGCTAACAACTAGCCTACCAGAAGCTGCATCCTCAGCAATGGTAGATATGACCTCAGCGATTAATCCTCTGACGGCTGACACCTGCCTATGTTGGGTAAGCCTTGCGCGGCCATCTGATCTAGCTGTTGTTATGATATAAATAAATAAAGCAAGGGTGAGCAATAGCCCACCAAAATATATTTGAACAGTGATAATGTATAACAGTCCAAAATATCTTTGAAACCATATGCCATGCGTTAACGATCGTATTACCAATATAAGGTATGAGATGTAGTTACAAGGTAACTTAAAATATAATTGTTCCGAAGAAATATATGCTATGGCAAAGATAAGCAAGATATTATCAAATTTTCATAATAGAGGAACTTGTTGGAAGAATATTGCAATTCCAGTTCAAGCACTTTTCAAACCTGCCAACAATGATAATGTTGCAGAAAATTTCCCAATTTGGAAGATGAACTAATACGGGAGCTTGCCGCGCCAGGAGCCACAACATTTACGATGATCAGTCGCATGTCATGCTCCCCATCATTTGTTCTCTACATGTAGAAGGAAGCACCGACGGATCGCCCGCCCTTTGGAACCCCCCGGCCAACGGTTGGACCATTGCTGGACCGGCGCCACTCGGTCACTTACGCGTCTCCTAGTTCGAATAACATCCATAACTCTGAAACATAAAGT
Organism: Kitagawia praeruptora; assembly: GCA_037693485.1. Lineage (NCBI taxonomy): Eukaryota > Viridiplantae > Streptophyta > Magnoliopsida > Apiales > Apiaceae > Kitagawia > Kitagawia praeruptora. The sequence continues at coordinate 1,095,165 of CM075353.1, forward strand.
TCGTCCCCCTTTCCCCAAGTATAGTACTTGTTGATAGGACTCCATAAAGTAGTCGTATCTAATTGGAAAGGAAAATTTCACCAATATTTCCCAAGCTGATGCTTGTTAATGGATATAAACTTGTTCCATCAATCTTACCCCTCGAGCGTTGAGGAGGTAACCAAACAGACTCATATCGATGTTTGAAAGAATTAAGATGTGAGTGACAAGATAGTTTAGCAAGTATAGGACCGGGCAGTCCAATAATTAACATCTCTCAAGTGAGGTCCCCTTATATATTTTTGGAAGTTGAGCGAGTATTTAAATCTTCTTATAAGATAGATTTAAATGGAAATAAAGTTTTGGGAACCTCCCCTTGATAAAATAGTCACAAAAGACTCTGATATATTTTACATAATATCCGAAGGTGAAATATAATCTTTAAATAATATAAGTCATTATAAAAAAAAGAATTTAGAAGAGTTTAAATAAATATTCCAAGAATATTTATTAAATCAATAATAATCTAGGAATATTACTAAATCCTACTATTGCTCGTAAGTAATCCTTGAATGAGTATATAGGAATATTGCTAAATAAATCTCTTCTTAAATGGATATTCAAAATAATATTCGTTAAGTAAATAAGCTTAAACAAATATTTAAAATAATATTTACTAACTGATCAAACCTTAAATGAATAGTTGAAAATAATATTCATTTAACAAATAACACATTCCAAATGAATATTCAAATAATATTCCTTGAGTAAATAGAACTTCCAATGAATATTTTAAAATGATATTCATTAAGTAAATAAAACCTTAAATGAATATTCGAAAGTAATATTCACTAAATAAATAAAGATCAAATGAATATTCCAACTAATATTCATTAAATAATTAAAGATCAAATGAGTATTCCAAATAATATTCATTAAATAATTAACCCAAATGAATAGTTGGGAATGATATTCGTCAACCAAATAACTCTAATGAATATTCAAAATAATATTCATTAGCTAAATAACTCCAATGAATGTTCGAAATAATAATCATTAAATAAATGACATTCTAAATGAATATTAAAATAATATTCATTAAATATTCCTTCACTAAGGTAATTCTTAAATAACGTTACTCGAAATAATAAATTTGTCGCTGGAATCCCTCCGGTTTCCATGACTATTTTTATATTACAAAATATCAACTCCCGGTCTATATTTGAAGTATGAATATCATACGCCCTTCGCTAAGGGTCTTAACCAAACAATCCAGCTTATAACTGATATTTCATATATAGTCTATAAGCCAATATCAATTCAGGGAACAAGTATTCCAATATACTTTGAAAACAAACATGCATGCTATGGCATATGTATAACAACAATCATATATATTATCACAACAACAGTTCCAAGGTATTGGAAACTTGCCTGGCAATCCTGAAGGGGTAGGGTGCCTCGTGTCAATCCGGTGATCTATAAATAGTCACAATAACCGAGGTCAATCACTTAATACTTTTTAAAAGGCTAAGCATAACTTATTTAAGTCGAAACACGTTTTCGAGTTATCTCGCTAAACACCCTTTAGTGAAATTCTCTTTATTCTGCTATGACCCGTCATTCGTTCGCTACTAAGACACGTCGTCATACTTACACTTTGTATATACTTAAGTCGTATAAATTCTAAGGTTAGTCGTTTACGAATCAAGATTATACCTCGAGATTTATCGCCCGTTTTCTAAGTCATTTACCAAAGTCATAACCAAGTATGCTTCTAGGGGTTCGTTCGCGTTTAACCTTGATTCGAACATTTTTATAAAATCGGAAAATGATCCATTCGACATGTGGTTTTCTCTCACACCTTCCTTTTTACCTCTAATATTTAATTATCAAGATTTGCCACTGATTTCGTAGTATTAAAGGAATCCAATTTCAGTTATGAACTCGCACTTACGGTTCCGAACCACTTTTAGTAATTTAATCATATCTCCTAAACCGTAAGTCCATTTGTTTCGATTCTTTTTCCAAAATGATCTACGACTCGAGATCTACAAGGGTAGGCCATGTATCCATTCAGGTCATAGATTTAACCCAACTGTTATTCATGGTTTATTAAGGTCTAATGAAAATCGGGCATTACGACGGCTATAAATCGAACGTTCCAAAAATCAATCCATCAAAACCAAGCCACACCGGGCATAATACTCATCTTATACATATGAATATTATCTCTACTGTCCAAGAACATGTCTCTTTATCATAATACTCATCAAGATACTTAAACCATTAAATCACTAACTAAGCATGCTTATAACATACTAACATCCTAACTACTCTTAAATCCATCAAGAGCATGCATAAACATAAAGTAAGGCCTAGGGTTCTTGAAGTTTATACCTTCCTTGGATGGTGTATTCACTTAGTAAGCCTTGTATCGCCTTGTATAGCCTCCACAACCTTAAACTAACAAGAATCAACAAGAACATGATTATAGTTTTTCGGATCTGCTATAACTCAGTGGAAAGATCATGAAACACGAGGGCCTTACCGAGGTTTTCTAGTCAAGACCTCTAAAGGAGAGTTGTAGAGCATCTTCACAGCTTTCCAACCACATAAAGAACACAAAATTCCATTGATAAACGAAGGAGATATGGCCGTTTGAAAATCGTCACAGAAACTGTCATGAATCTGGACAGTTTGTTTCTTCAACTTGGGAAGGTGATTTGCCTAGGCTATACTACTTGGATTGCCATGAAACTTTGTGCGAATATTGCCCATGGAGTGGAGAGGCTTGGGTTAAAGTTTGGTGATTTTATCATGGATAGATATGGAGATATGAATTTTCTTCTTGGTGGTGCTCTTGCTGGGCAGTTGGTTCAACATGGAGAGAAATGGAGTTATTTTCTTGACTTTGGCTTGGTTGATACATAAAGTGAATTATTGGTGATAATATCTTGCTAGGTTGCTTTATTAAAGTGATTACATCACCTCTAATACCTCATCATGTAGCCAAGTGTTTAATCCTTGTGGTGTAGTGATGTCATTCTTACTAACTAGCTTAGTTAGTTTCTAATGGTGCTAGTTCCTTGGTAACTAACTTAGTTCCTTGATTCTTATCCACTAGCACATGCATGTACCTTGATTCTCTGCTTGCTCTTTTGTCCGGTTATCACCCAATTTCAAGAATCGTTCGGAGGAATATCTCAAATATTTCTCGTTAAGGTTTTACCGGAAACCTTCTTAATATTTATACTAATTTCCTTAATCCTCCTTTAATATCCTTGAATTTAAATTCCTTAAATCTCTTAAATAAACCCTTAAATCTTTCAGTGTCTAGGGAAATCTCGGGGAAAATTAAAGTGCTATTTTTCTGAATCCGACAGCTTTTACATACACTTAATTTCCTCCTGGATCATGAATACGAACTCAGAAATCCGTTCTGAATACTTCTATATAGCGTCATCCAATAATATTCCCATCTCCACCAAAATCACTATTCACACTTTATTATTTCTTTTATTCCTTATATTTATTAAAAATGCCCTGGTCCTCTTTCGGGCGTTCCTTAACCTTTTACGGAACCACTGGACTAATAACAGATATTGATTTGGATGACACAAGAATAATCTTTCTTGGAATAATATAACTTATATTCCTAGGAGATAGATCATTCTTATCTATGTTGTCAACCAAAGGCATTCTTCATGACATATAAATATTTGAATCTAAATCTATCACATTCATTCATTAGAACTATTAATACCTTGTAGTCGGAGTCACTGTTCATTCTTTCATCAATATATAAAAAGTTTTAATTCTACCGAAAATTCGGGTTCTTACAGTCTCCCCTCCTTAAAAGGATTCCGTCCCGGAATCAGGTAGAAGACAAATGGGGTACTTGCTGGTCATTCCACTTTCCAGTTCCCCGGTCAATCCTTAATCATTCCAATACTCTTACAGCACACTTCACTAGTGCTATAATATATTCGTTATCCTTTTTCATCAACTTTGCTATTTTTCGTACAACACACTATCCGGGTTATGCTCTTACTCAGTCATATACTACTTTCCTTATTGGTTTCGGTAGTGACTTTGGTATCACTATCGCGCTGCGAATTTCGGAGGTAAACTCACTCGTAATTATGCAATTCCTGATCGCTTTAATCTTCGCAATCTCGATCAATATATAGAATTAGAAGAATTTATTGAGAGATCACTATGATCATTGAATATTTGTCCTATTGCATAGTTAGTACAGAAGGTGGCCAGCCTTTAGTACTTGACAAGCAATTTAGACGAGCTATGGTATCCCACTTAGACTCCTATCACATAGACAGGTAGTCACGTAGCAGTACCTCCCCTCTTTAAAGGGTTGTTCTTCTCAGTTTAGAAGAAGATAAATAAGGGAGAAGAAAAGGAAAGAATTTCAAAAAATTATATAAGAAAATTTTCATGATTGTCAAAAATATCATACTTAGAATTTACCTCTGAACTATAGAGGTTTATTAGAGAAGGAAAATAATCGTATTCGTATCAAATACTACTTTATCGTAATCTCATGTGTCAACACATCTTTGATGCTCGGTCCATCATTCTATTGACCTACGTTCTTGTTCAATCTTAGCAACATTCATCGTTGAAAAATCTTTCAACCTCTAAGGTTAAATCTTAGATTTCTCGCTTGACATCATAGTTAATGACATTCCACGCCACTCTACTGACTCTTTCATATTCACAATACTAACACTATCATGTTGTCATCCCGAGAGTTCATTAGAAAGTCCCTTCATAACATTCCTTGCTTCTCATTTCATAATTATCTCCCAAATTTTTTTTTCTTTATCAATCACCTCCTTTGTATTATCTAATTCTTATTTACTTCTGTTGTTTAACTTCACCGTCATCTCAGTGTTGAGACACTCGTCATTTTTACTCAATACGTGTCACATGATTGGGGTCAAACTTTCCTTTGTTCAACCATCTAAATTTTCATTTTCTCATCCCATGAGTCTCTTTATTACTCAATCAACCTATTCCAAATTTCCTCGACTTCCCCCAACTTAAAGGGGTCAATTTGTATGTCATTTATGCTTCTCATTCCAACTTTCCGTTTTGGCCAATACCCTTGCCCTGCCAATTCCATACTTTTCTCGCTTCGTTGCTAGAGCTTCTCATGAGTCCACCTATCTGACTCCCTTATTGATCCTCAACTCTATTATCATTTCTATCAGTCACTTGTCTTTATTTCTATTATAATCATTTTATGAACCATCATAGCCTAATCCTTTATTTCGAATATCCAGTCGTTCCAAAATTAAACCATCCAAAATAACCCTGAACGATTTCTCTACTTAGAGTCCATTCCACATTTCCACCGTCGTTATCACCTAATTTCTCAGAAGGGTCATCATTGCTTATCGTTTACGCAGTGCTTTAATAGCTAAACATACGGTTTTCATGATTGTTAATTCAAGATCCTCTAGGAAAACAAAATAATCACTATTCCCTATCCATAAGGAACGCTTTCTAAACTTGACGTAGATATTACATGAAGCAGATAAAATTTTTAGGAAAGCTTCCAGCATCGTAGCTGGAACAAGCTGGTGAGATTATTAATCATATGTCTCCAGTATAAGACTAGAAGCTTAGCGGTTTGCTTAATCACTTGCCAATCTCATAATTCTCTTTCTTGTTTGCACAGAATTACACCAACATAAACTTGCTTGTCATTCATCATCATGCCAATTAGCTTATCAATATCAGTATCCATCTATCTTCTGTATTCAATCATCTCTTATTACCTCATCTCCTCTCTCTCTTCCTAAAATAAAGGAGAGTCGCTTGGGGAATTTGGTCTGGCCTGTCGCAGAATATTCTAATGTCGGTAATGTGCTACAGACAAAATCAGGAATCGAATGTTTACTTCAACTATCCTTATAGTTACCCCTTGTACAATCATCAGGGGAACGTAAATTCTTCCATCACATTCTGACCTTCAAGGCCCTTCTCATTTTCACGCTATTTCTTTAGTATGAGCATGTATCCTTACTATCTTGTACTGAAAGTGTCGGCCACCTCATTGGCCTTTCCTGAATACAATAATTTCTTGAGTTCAATGTTTTCCGGATCTATTCCAACTTAGGATGGAAGCATCCTCCCTTGAACTCTACTAAATGAGAGTAAACATATTCCAGTCTTTTCCGAAAGTCATTGCTGGTGCTACCTCCGATAGTTCGACTATAAATCCAATATAAAACTTCAATTCTTTTAATAACATCTTAGTTCTTTACGCTCACTTCCCTGAGCACTATGTCTTTAACTCTTATACTCTCTCTGGCTGCAGCCCTTATTCCCTCAAGGGTAAATCCCTTATTCCTAACAGGATTCTCTTCTTTAGCTGAAACCTCCTTCTGGTTCTCTGTAGGGTACTCTATCGAATCCATCATTCGATTATCAGCATATAATCAAGCATCATCGTGCTGCTACTCGTACGCCTCAAGGCTTGTCGCCTTACTAGTCGGTATGAGAACGAGCTTAAGTTACTATCATGATACTTAATAGTTCCCATAAGGGTTTTATATGTCAGGACTACTTTAAGTAGTCCGACTATGAACTTGGCAAGAGTTCTTATTATCTTAGTGAATTTATTATTTTAACGTCGCATCATCTCTAAGATTTATAACGTAACTCACTGATACCATTTCTGTAACACCCCTAGATCCAGGGTCAGGGATCTGGTCGTTACGGTCTCAATATCCATCCATAAAACTAACATAATTTAAATTACAACCTTGTGACCCAAAACAACAACATAAAACACACCCGTTATAGTCCCAGAGATGAAATCAGAGTAACCATCAATATTATTAATCACAAGTTTGAGTTCTTACAACCCAAAGAATTAAGATTTTACCATTACATATTCTTTGCCATCCATTGGTATATGCCATATAATAAATACATTTGATGATCAAATGCTAACAACTAGCCTACCAGAAGCTGCATCCTCAGCAATGGTAGATATGACCTCAGCGATTAATCCTCTGACGGCTGACACCTGCCTATGTTGGGTAAGCCTTGCGCGGCCATCTGATCTAGCTGTTGTTATGATATAAATAAATAAAGCAAGGGTGAGCAATAGCCCACCAAAATATATTTGAACAGTGATAATGTATAACAGTCCAAAATATCTTTGAAACCATATGCCATGCGTTAACGATCGTATTACCAATATAAGATATGAGATGTAGTTACAAGGTAACTTAAAATATAATTGTTCCGAAGAAATATATGCTATGGCAAAGATAAGCAAGATATTATCAAATTTTCATAATAGAGGAACTTGCTGGAAGAATATTGCAATTCCAGTTCAAGCACTTTTCAAACCTGCCAACAATGATAATGTTGCAGAAAATTTCCCAATCTGGAAGATGAACTAATACGGGAGCTTGCCGCGCCAGGAGCCACAACATTTACGATGATCAGTCGCATGTCATGCTCCCCATCATTTGTTCTCTACATGTAGAACGAAGCACCGACGGATCGCCCGCCCTCTAGAACCCCCCGGCCAATGGTTGGGCCATTGCTGGACCGGCGCCACTCGGTCACTTACGCGTCTTCTAGTTCGAATAACATCCATAACTCTGAAACATAAAGTTCGTCCCCCTTTCCCCAAGTATAGTACTTGTTGATAGGACTCCACAAAGTAGTCGTATCTAATTGGAAAGGAAAATTTCACCAATATTTCCCAAGCTGATGCTTGTTAATGGAAATAAACTTGTTCCATCAATCTTACCCCTCGAGCGTTGAGGAGGTAACCAAACAGACTCATATCGATGTTTGAAAGAATTAAGATGTGAGTGACAAGATAGTTTAGCAAGTATAGGACCGGGTAGTCCAATAATTAACATCTCTCAAGTGAGGTCCCCTTATATATTTTTGGAAGTTGAGCGAGTATTTAAATCTTCTTATAAGATAGATTTAAATGGAAATAAAGTTTTGGGAACCTCCCCTTGATAAAATAGTCACAAAAGACTCTTATATAGTTTACATAATATCCGAAGGTGAAATATAATCTTTAAATAATATAAGTCAGTATAAAAAAAGAATTTAGAAGAGTTTAAATAAATATTCCAAGAATATTTATTAAATCAATAATAATCTAGGAATATTACTAAATCCTACTATTGCTCGTAAGTAATCCTTGAATGAGTATATAGGAATATTTGCTAAATAAATCTCTTCTTAAATGGATATTCAAAATAATATTCGTTAAGTAAATAAGCTTAAACAAATATTTAAAATAATATTTACTAACTAATCAAACCTTAAATGAATAGTTGAAAATAATATTCATTTAACAAATAACATTCCAAATGAATATTCAAATAATATTCCTTGAGTAAATAGAACTTCCAATGAATATTTTAAAATGATATTCATTAAGTAAATAAAACCTTAAATGAATATTCGAAAGTAATATTCACTAAATAAATAAAGATCAAATTAATATTCCAACTAATATTCATTAAATAATTAAAGATCAAATGAGTATTCCAAATAATATTCATTAAATAATTAACCCAAATGAATAGTTGGGAATGATATTCGTCAACCAAATAACTCTAATGAATATTCAAAATAATATTCATTAGCTAAATAACTCCAATGAATGTTCGAAATAATAATCATTAAATAAATGACATTCTAAATGAATATTAAAATAATATTCATTAAATATTCCTTCACTAAGGTAATTCTTAAATAACGTTACTCTAAATAATAAATTTGTCGCTGGAATCCCTCCGGTTTCCACGACTATTTATATATTACAAAATATCGAGTCCCGGTCTATATTTGAAGTATGAATATCATACGCCCTTCGCTAAGGGTCTTAACCAAACAATCCGGCTTATAACTGATATTTCATATATAGTCTATAAGCCAATATCAATTCAGGGAACAAGTATTCCAATATACTTTGAAAACAAACATGCATGCTATGGCATATGTATAACAACAATCATATATATTATCACAACAACAGTTCCAAGGTATTGGAAACTTGCCTGGCAATCCTGAAGGGGTAGGGTGCCTCGTGTCAATCCGGTGATCTATAAATAGTCACAATAACCGAGGTCAATCACTTAACACTTTTTAAAAGGCTAAGCATAACTTATTTAAGTCGAAACACGTTTTCGAGTTATCTCGCTAAACACCCTTTAGTGAAATTCTCTTTATTCTGCTATGACCCGTCATTCGTTTGCTACTAAGACACGTCGTCATACTTACACTTTGTATATACTTAAGTCGTATAAATTCTAAGGTTAGTCATTTACGAATCAAGATTATACCTCGAGATTTATCGCCCGTTTTCTTAGTCATTTACCAAAGTCATAACCAAGTATGCTTCTAGGGGTTCGTTCGCGTTTAACCTTGATTCGAACATTTTTATAAAATCGGAAAATGATCCATTCAACATGTGGTTTTCTCTCACACCTTCCCTTTTACCTCTAATATTTAATTATCAAGATTTGCCACTGATTTCGTAGTATTAAAGGAATCCAATTTCAGTTATGAACTCGCACTTACGGTTCTGAACCACTTTTAGTAATTTAATCATATCTCCTAAACCGTAAGTCCATTTGTTTCGATTCTTTTTCCAAAATGATCTACGACTCGAGATCTACAAGGGTAGGCCATGTATCCATTCAGGTCATAGATTTAACCCAACTGTTATTCATGGTTTATTAAGATCTAATGAAAATCGGGCATTACGACGGCTATAAATCGAACGTTCCAAAAATCAATCCATCAAAACCAAGCCACACCGGGCATAATACTCATCTTATACATATGAATATTATCTCTACTGTCCAAGAACATGTCTCTTTATCATAATACTCATCAAAATATTTAAACCATTAAATCACTAACTAAGCATGCTTATAACAAACTAACATCCTAACTACTCTTAAATCCATCAAGAGCATGCATAAACATAAAGTAAGGCCTAGGGTTCTTGAAGTTTATACCTTCCTTGGAGGGTGTATTCACTTAGTAAGCCTTGTATCGCCTTGTATAGCCTCCACAACCTTAAACTAACAAGAATCAACAAGAACATGATTATAGTTTTTCGGATCTGCTATAACTCAGTGGAAAGATCATGAAACACGAGGGCCTTACCGAGGTTTTCTGGTCAAGACCTCTAAAGGAGCGTTGTAGAGCATCTTCACAGCTTTCCAACCATATAAAGAACACAAAATTCCATTGATAAACGAAGGAGATATGGCCGTTTGAAAATCGTCACAGAAACTGTCATGAATCTGGACAGTTTGTTTCTTCAACTTGGGAAGGTGATTTGCCTAGGCTATACTACTTGGATTGCCATGAAACTTTGTGCGAATATTTCCCATGGAGTGGAGAGGCTTGGGTTAAAGTTTGGTGATTTTATCATGGATAGATATGGAGATATGAATTTTCTTCTTGGTGGTGCTCTTGCTGGGCAGTTGGTTCAACATGGAGAGAAATGGAGTTATTTTCTTGACTTTGGCTTGGTTGATACATAAAGTGAATTATTGGTGATAATATCTTGCTAGGTTGCTTTATTAAAGTGATTACATCACCTCTAATACCTCATCATGTAGCCAAGTGTTTAATCCTTGTGGTGTAGTGATGTCATTCTTACTAACTAGCTTAGTTAGTTTCTAATGGTGCTAGTTCCTTGGTAACTAACTTAGTTCCTTGATTCTTATCCACTAGCACATGCATGTACCTTGATTCTCTGCTTGCTCTTTTGTCCGGTTATCACCCAATTTCAAGAATCGTTCGGAGGAATATCTCAAATATTTCTCGTTAAGGTTTTACCGGAAACCTTCTTAATATTTATACTAATATTGTAAGAACCCGAATTTTCGGTAGAATTAAAACTTTTTAGTATGTAGTAATGTGGGAATGAATAGTGGTTATGACTGCGATGTAACGAAGATCTATTAAATGAATGGAATGGATTTGAATTCAATTATTTATATGTCATGCAGAATACTTTTGATTGACGGCATAGATAAGAATGATCTATCTCCTAAGAATATAAGTATATTACTTCAAGTAAGATTATTCTTATGTCATCCAAATCAATATCTATTATAAGTCCAGCGGTTCCGTAAAAAGGTTAAGAAGCACCCGAGAGTGAACCAGGTTCATTTTCCTAATTATAGGAATTAAATAAAAATAAGTGATGAATAGTGATTTTGGTGGAATTTGGAATATTATTATAATAATGTTATACCCGGTATTCGGAACGGATTTCTGAGTTTGTATTAGTGATCCAGGAGGAAAATAAGTGTATGTAAAAGCTGTCGGATTCAGAAAAAAAGAGCACTTTTATTTTCTCCGAGATTTCCCTGGACACTGCAATACTTAAGGATTTATAAAAGGGAATTAAGGAATTTAAATTCGAGAAGTATTAAGAAAGATGAGGAATAGTGTTATAAATATTAAGAAGGTTTTCGGTAAAACCCTAACTAGAAACGAATGAGTTATTCCCTCGAACGATCAACGAATTAAGCAATAAACGGACAAGGAATCAAGCAGAGGAGGCAAGATGCATGCATGTGTGCAAGTGATAAATATCTAGAAACCATATAGTTACTTAAGTAACCAATACTTAGTGAATCAACTAAGTACTTAGAAAACAAACCACTTGGTTAAGCCTTAACCATCCAATCTTCAACACTTGTCATGGTAAATCCTCATCCAACAATTCACACTTTAATAAAGTAGCCTTAAGATGAGATATTATCTACAAACCTCACTTTACACATCATTATTCAAAAATCAACCAAGAAGAACTCATCTCCTCTCCAAAATAAAGCATTCGGCTTTTTCATTAATTCCAAACTCATAATCCAACTTCCCACCATTTGTTGATCTTGAAACTTTTATGGTGAGACTTACATTTCATATAAATGATCTCCTCAAAATCCTAGCTTCAATCTCTTCTTCTTCCATTTTCAAAAAAATGATTTAAGAGGAGGGTGAATAGTGTTTTCATGAACTAATCTTGTTTTTTTCTTGTTTTCATGGTTGATTTAGCAAGCTTAAGCACCTCTAAGGATCATACCAAGCATAGTGAGGCTAGATCATACTCCAAGGAAGGTATAGCAACTTGAAACCCTAGACTTTACCTTGAGATTTTGCATGATCTTGGTGGGTTTTAGTATAAGATGTGTTATTAGCATGATTATAAGCATGATTGTGATTTAGTTTTGATAAATGTTAAAAATAGTTTAGATGAACGGAAAGGCATTGCTTGGCCTCAGTTCATGGTGATATATCATGGATATGTTGTTTGGGATGGATACCTTGATTATTGGAAGGTTTGGAATTTAGAAATATTCGATTTATAGCCGTCGTAATGCCGAAATTTCGTTAACATTAAGGACACGAATTTGACAGAAGCTATAACTCACTGATTAGCTTCGACTTTTGCCATGATTAGCTAGATTATGTTATGAGCTTCGTTTTGATATAAAGATCGCTTGAAACGGACTTACGGTTTAGGAGTTATGATTAAATTCGTAAAAGTGGTTCAGAACCGTAATCAAAAGTTCGTAACCGAAATTGGATCCCTTTAATATTGCGAAATCAGTGGCGAATCTTGATAATTAAATAATAGAGATAAAAAGGAAGGTGTGGGAGAAGACCGCATGTCAAATGGATCGTTTTCCGATTTTATAAAAATGTTCGAATCTAGGTTAAGTACGAAAGTACCCCTAAAAGGTATACTTGGTTATAACTTCGGTAAACCACTTAGAAAACGATCGATAAATATCGAGGTCTAATCTTTCGACTTTAAAACTTATATGATTTAAATACTTACCATATGTAAGTATAAGGTCATGCTTTAGTAACGAACAAGTGTCGGGTAATAAAGGCAATAATAAGAGTGAATTAGAGGGGTATAACGAAACGACTTGAAAACGTGTTTCTATCTAAGTTAAGTTTATACTTAACCTTTTGAAAGGTGTTAAGTGATTAATCCCGAATGCCTTGGCTAATTATAGATCATCAGGCTGACCCGGGACACGCTACTACTACCCCTTACTCGTACTCGATTTCCAGGCAAGTTTCCAATACTTGGAACTGTTGTTGTGATAATATATATATGATGATTGTTGTATACATATGCCATAGCATGCATGTCTACTTTCAAGTTATATTGCAATACTTGTTCCCTGAATTGATATTGGCTTATAGACTAGATACGATATATCAGTATAAACCGGATTTTTGGTTAAGACCCTTAGTGAAGGGCATGTGATATTCATTCTTTAAATATAGACCGGGAGTCGGTATTTTGAGATATAGATGTAGTCTTGGAAACCCGGAGGGATTCCAACGACAGATTAGTATTCCTTTTGAGGAATGTTATTATTAAACATTAATTATATTTCCATAAAGTATTATTTACTTAGAAATCTTTCGAGAAATGTTATTTGAGCATTATCTCAGTCGAGAAATAGTAAATGAATATTATTTCGAATATTCATTTAGAGTTTGATTATTTCATGAATATTATTTCAAGATTCATTTAGAATATTGTTTATTAAATGAATATTATTTTCAAATATTCATTTAAGGTTTTATCTATTCAATGAATATTACCTTAAGATATTTCTTTGAAATTCTAATTACTTAAGGAACATTATTTCAAATATTCCTTGAGAGTATTGATTACTAAATGAATATTAATTAGATATTCATTTAGAATAGTATTTATTAAATGAATATTATTTGGATATTCATTTAAGGTTTTATTTACTTAATAATCATTATTTTAAATATTTATTTGAGTTTATCTATTTATCGAATATCATCTTGAATATTCATTTGATCCTTATTTATTTAAATGAATATTACTTTCGAATATTCATTTAAGGTTTGATTTACTTAATGAATATTATTTTAAAATATTCATTGGAAGTTCTATTTACTCAAGGAATATTACTTCGAATATTCCTTTAAAGTTTTGACTACTAAATGAATATTATTTTGGATATTCATTTAGAATATTATTTGTGTAATGAATATTATTTGGATATTCATTTGGAATGTTATTGATTAAATGAATATTATTTTCAAATATTCATTTAAGGTTTGATTTATTCAGTAAATATTATTTTAAATATTTATTTAAGTTTATTTATTCAATGAATATTATTTTAAATATTCATTTAAGAAGAGATTCATTTAATAAATAATTCTATATATTCATTCGAGGATTACTTACGAGCAATATTATGATTTAATAATATTCCGTAATTATTATTGACTTAATAAATATTCTTGGAATATTTAATAAAATTCTTTTGAATTCTTTTTGTAATGATTTATATTATTCAAAGGTTATCCTTCACCTTCAGATATTATGTGAAATATTTCGAAGTCTTTTATGACTATTTTATCAAGGGGAGGTTCCCAACACTTTATTTTCGTTTAAATCTATCTTATAAGAAGATTTAAATACTCGCTCAACTTCCAAAAATTATATAAGGGGACCTCACTTGGAGATGTTATTTATTGGACTGCCCGGTCCTATACTTGCTAAAACTATCTTGTCACTCACATCTTGATTCTTTCAAGCATCGATATGAGTCTTTTGGTTACCTCTTCAACGCTCGAGGGGTATGATTGATGTAACAAGTTTATATCCATTAACAAGCATCAGCTTGGGAAATATTGGTGAATTTTCCTTTCCAATTAGATACGACTACTTCGTGGAGTCCTATCAACAAGTGTTACACTTGGGGAAAAAGGGGAACGAACTTTACGTTTCAGAGTCATGGATGATATTCGAACTAGGAGACGCGTAAGTGGCCGAGTGGCGCCGGTCCAGCAATAGCCCCACCGTTGGCTGAGGAGTTCCAGAGGGCGGTAGATAAGTAATTCCGTCGGAGCTACCTTCTACATGTAGAGAACGACTGATGAGATGCATGACATACGACTGATCATCGTAAACGTCAGGGCATCTGGCGCGGCAATGCTCCCGTATTAGTTCATCTTCTAAAAGTGAGAAATTTCTACAACACTGTTGGTGTTGGCAATGTGAAAAAGTGTTGAAACCGGAATTGCAATATTTTTCCTGCAAGTTCCTCTTTTATGATAATTGAGAATATCTTGCTTATCTTTTGCATAGCAGATATTTATTCAAAACAAATATATTTTTGAGTTACCTTGTAACTTCATCTCATACCTTATATTGGTACTGCATCGTTAATGCATGGCATATGGTTTCAAAAATATTTTGGACTGTCATATATTATTGTCGTTCAATTATATTTTCAGTGGGCTATTGCTCACCCTTGCTTTATTTATTTATATTACAACAACAGCTAGATCAGATGGCCGCGCAAGGCGCACACAGCGTAAGCAGGTGTCAACCGTCAGAGGTTTACCGCTAAGGTCTTGGCTACCATTGTTGAGGATGCAACTACTGGTAGGCTAGTTGTTGGCAATTGAGCCTCAAATGTATTTATATTATGGTATCTATTAATGGATGGCAAAGAGTATGTAATTGTACAATTGTAATTCTTTGGGTTGTAAGAACTCAAACTTGTGATTAATAATATTGTTGGTTACTCTGATTTCATCTCTGGGACTATAACGGGTGTGTTTTATGTTGTTGTTTTGGGTCACAAGGTTGTAATTTTAATTATGTTGGTTTTATGGTTGGATATTGAGACCGTAACGACCAGATCCCTGACCCTGGATCTGGGGGTGTTACAGAAATGGTATCAGAGAGAGCGTTATATATCCCAGAGATGATGCGACGTTAAAACAATAAATTCATTAAGATAATAAGAACTCTTGCCAAGTTCATAGTCAGACTACATAATGTAGTATTGACATATAAAACCCTCATGGGAACCCTAAAGTATCATGATAGTAACTTAGCTCGTTCTTGTATCGACTAGTAAGGCGACAGACCTTGGGGATTACGAGCAGTAACATAATGATGCTTGTTTTGATGTTGAAGATCGGATGGTGGATTCGATAGAGTACCCTACTGAGGACCCGGAAGAGGTTCCAGCGGAGAGGGAGAATCCTGTTAGAGACAGGGAAGTTTACCTTGAGGAGATGAGGGCTGCAGCCAGAGAGACTGTAGGAATCTAGATTTAGTGCTCAGAGATGTGAGCGTAAAGAACTGATGTATTATGAAGAGAATTAAAGAGGTATATTGGATCTATAGCTGGACTGCCGGATAAAGTGCCAGCAAGTTAGATGGATTTGAGGAATTACTCAAGATCTTATGTAAGGATAGATAAGAATCCTTGGAGACTTTCAGATTAATGAGAAAGGAATTAGAATGATGCATGATTATCAAAGACATTGATATAGGACGGGGAGCAGAGTCCCTAGGAACAGTTAAGACATAGGTGGCAAGTGCCATATCTTCAGATAAACGAATTGGTGTGAATCTTATTAATGATAATTCGCCGTGAGAAGACAGATTTCATAGGTTTTAAATTATGAAACGAAATTGAGATTGTTAAGGTGATTTTATTCAGGGAAATGCCCATCTTATAAATGGATCAACTTAGAAAGAAAAGACATTGGGAAGTGATGGCCTGAACGGATAAAGTATATAAGGAAATAGTAAGCGAGACAATGATCTCAGAACCTACAAGAGGAGAAGACCAGTGAGTCTGTGATAAATTAGTAATAAGGCTATCATCAGGAACCAATTATAAGTTTAGTGCAATTCAGTGAAATGATGAACCAGAAACATTAGATGCATGTGATTCAGAAGAATATTAAATTCTTTCTTTTCCTTGAATGGATTATGGTAGTTACCTTACGTTTATGCTGACACTGAATCATAAATGGATTAGGCAAGGCGATCAATGGTTGAGATGTAATTGAGAATGCTTTTAGATGCAACCTGAAAGAACAGGTGTAGGACATGTTCTCGAAATAAGAGTTTTGGCAAAATGAAGTCCAGCAATAGGACACATGATCGATAAGAGTAGTGTTAGTCGGCCCTACCAAGTTAAAGACAGTTTCAAATAGAGATTGGCCAACCACACTGGCAAAGGTGAGAAATTTCATAAAATTCACAAGGTATTACCAAGGATTTGCTCAGGACTTTACAGAAAGTGTAGTCCCGTAACCCGACTTATTATAAGAATAAAAGTTTGAATGGACAAGATAAACGTGAGAAGATCTTCCGGGAGCTAAAGGTAAAGTTGGTGATGACCAGGGTTGGCGTTGCCTAATGGAAGAAGGAAACTTTGGGAGATATTATGATGCAACTCATACAGGTATAGGTCTGCGCTTATGAAGCACGACAGCGTAATTTCGAATACATTTAGACAGCGCAGTTCATCGGATTCAGATGGCCTTGGTAGTGCCAAGGTTGAGGAACGACTAACCCCAACGGTAGTGTTCCTTCTGAGACTAGTTGTTAAGAAGACTGGTATTTGGTAGTATCGACTAATAGGACGAATATGTATCGGGAAGATGTGGCATGTTACTAGTGGGTGAATAGATTAACTGAAATTTTCCCAAATTCTGGAAAGGAATTCAGCGAATTTTGGCAAACCTTGTCTTTCTGATTATCAAAAGACGTCATTGAAGAGAGTGGAAACTGGAGCGAACCCTGTGGATTGGGTAAAGTAGCCGCTATACAAGTGGGTAGACATACCCCGATTATTACAGTTGAATGTAGGGATAAAGTTATGAAGTTGAATGTAATTAAGAAACAAGCCGGACTGAGAAATTCTGGGATTGACTTAAATGAAAAGGTTGTTATGCCAGAAGTGTTAAGCTTTTGTGGTGCATGAAACTGATAAGAGAAGTTGAAATGATAAAAATAAAAGGAAAGGTGACCGGAGGCGGTACCGAGAAGTCAAGTGAGACTTATATGGAGTAAAATTTTGAAAAGATCAAAAGGTATCAAAGTAGAAGGCACTATGCCATCAATTGCTAGAAAAGTAATGCTATTAGCCGACCCCTAAATTCACATATTTTAGTGTGGCCAGTTGGGGCCAAGTCACTAAGGATTGTCAAGTGACTAATCCAGCAATGTAAGGACAAAGCGGGGTGCTTCTAACAAAGTGCCAACCGCAAGAACTTTTGATGAAGAATGAATTGAGATACATGATAATGGATTTTATAAATACCATGGATGTGTTAGGAATGAGGATGGTGACCAGTAAAGGTTATGAGGATTGTCAGAGATGGTGCAGTATGATGCATAAATGTTATCTGAAACTTGGTGTCCTCAAGAGGAGCATTAGGCATTAAGAGATTCACGTTGAACATGACCAATATCTTCCAGAACATCCTTGCTACCATTACCAAGTTCTGTAAGAAAGACAGATAGACATACGTTGTCTTTTGGGAAAGTCATATAGACTGACATTCGTTTGGAAGGAGAGGTAACATTAAGCTACCTATAGATTATCAAGATTGAAAAGAGACCCTTATTATGGATATATGATTGCCAAGTACAGGATGTAAGTATTCCTTGAAAATGGAATTGAGGATAGAATGTCCATAGATTAATACGAACCCTGGGGGATGCACAAAGGATAGCATTACCCCTAATATAGATATTGTGAAATCAGACGATATAAGTGGAATCGACCAAGGTATAAAATAACCTGTAAGGATTTATGGAAAGGAGTCTCTAAAAGTACATAGACAGAATTGTTATCGAATTGATTAATGATGTTTGATATACCCTGTAACCAGGAGATACAGGAGGAATGATGAGGATGGACTAAGAAACCTTACAAGGGAAGAGGTAATATTCTGAACTTCAAAAGGGAAGTTTGGTAAGGAATGTATGACATAGTAACCATAAGGCTAGAGGAAGCATGTGTGAAACCATGTAAAAGTATGGATTGAACCAATAAGGTTGAGATTATCCTAAAAACAAGAAGGGAGTTAAGTAAGGAAATATCCTAGGTATGATTTGGAGTACCTGTAGTCAAGATCGCACTAGAAAGGTGGAAGCAATGACTTTTAGAAAAGACTGATAGATGCTTTCTCTCATTCAGCAGAATTTAAGGGAGAATGCTTCCACCCTGAGTTTGAATAGATCTAGAAAACATTGATCTCAAGAAATTATTATAATCAGGAAAGGCCAACGAGGTGGCCGACACTTTAAGTATAGGGGAGTAAGTATAAATGCTCAGACCAAAGAAATAGAATGATAATGTAAGGACCTTGATGGTCATGATGTGGTAGGGGAAGTTACATTCCATCTAATGATTTTGCAAGGATCAACTATAAGAATAATTTAAGTAAAGATTCGATTCCTGATGTTACCAGTAACACATTACCGACATTAGGAGGCTCTACGACAGACCAGACCAAATTCCCCAAGAGACTCGTCTTTTCTGTGGAAAGAGAGATGGGAGGTTAAGTAACAATGAATTGGTAGTAAATGACCAGAAATAGAGAGGGTACAAATACTGATGAGCCAAATGGCACGATGATGAATGACAAGCAAGTTTGTGTTGGTGTATTTCTGTGCAAACAAGATAGAGAATTATGAGGTTGGCAAGCGATTAAGCAAACCGCTAAGCTTTTAGTCTTCTACCGAAGATATGTGATTAATAATCTCACCAGCCTGTTCCAGCCGCGATGCTGGAAGCTTTCCTACAATTTTATCTGCTTCACGTAATATCTACGTCAAGTTCAGGAAGCGTTCCTTATGGATAGGAAATAGTGATTATTTTGTTTTCCTAGAGGATCTTGAATTGATAATTATGATGCTTAGTTATTAAAGCACTGCGTAAACGATAAGCGATGGTGATCCTTCTGAGAAATTAGGTGGTAACAACTGTGGAAATGTCGAATTGAATCTAAGTTAGAGAAATCATCCAGGTTTATTTCGGATGGTGTAATTTCGGGAACAACGGGATATTTGAAAGGAAGAATTAGGTTATGATGGTTCATAAAATGATTATAGTAGAAATAAAGACAAGAGACTAATAGAGATGGAAATAGAACTGGGAATTAATAAGAGAGTCAGATAGGCAGACTCATGAGAAGCTCCAGTAATGAAGCGAGAAGAGTATGGAATTGGCAAGGTAAGGGTATTGGCCAAAACGGAAAGATGGAATTAGAAGCATGAATGACATACAAATTGGCTCTTTTTTTTTTAAGTTTGGAAAATCCGAGGAAATATGGAATAGTTTGATTGAGTGATAAAAGAGACTCATGGAATGAGAAAGTGAAATCTAGATGGTTGAACAAAGGAAAGTTTGACCACAAACGTGCCACGTATATTGAATAAAGGTAACACGCGTTCCCCTAATAAGGTGACGGTGGAGTACAATAACAGAAGTGAATTAGAACTAGATGATAAGGTAGATGTGATTGATAAAGAAAAGAATGGGAAATAATTATGGAATGTGAAGCAAGAAATGTTACGAATGGATTGATGAATGGGTTCTTCCTAACGAGCACTCGGATTGACAACCTGATAGTGTTAGAATTATAAGTATGAAAGAGCCAGTGTCGGGGCGTGAAATGTGAGTAATAATAATGTCAAGCGGGAAATCCAAGATTTAACCTGAGAGGTTGAAGGATTTTCCAAAAAGTAAGTGGTGCTAATATCAAGCAAGAGTATAGGTCCATAGAATGATGGACAGAATAGCAGGGACATGTGATATGTGAGATTACGAAAAAGTGGAATTTGATACGAATATGATTATTTCTCTTCTCTAATAAACCTCTATAGTTCAGAGGTAAATTCTAAGTATGATATTTTGACAATCATGAAAACTTTCATATATGATTCTTTGAAATTCATTCTTTTCTTCTCCCTTATTTATCTTCTTCTAGATTGAGAAGAACAACCCTTTTAGGAGGGGAGGTAATACTACGTGACTCTCTGTCTGTGTGATAGGAGTCTAAGTGGAATGCCATTAATTGTTTAATTGCTTGTCAAGTACTAAAGGCTGGCCCCCTTTTGCACTAACTATGCAATATAACAAATGTTCATTGATCATAGTGATCTCTCAACAAATTCCTCTAATTCTATATATTGATCGAGATTGCGAAGATTAAAAGCGATCAAGAACGTAGTACGAGTAAGATTATCTCCAAATTCGTAGCACGTTAGTGATACCGAAGTCACTGCACGTACCAATAAGATTAATAGTATAAGAACGGACAAGAGCGTATACCGGATGATGTGTTATGCGAAAGTATCAAAGAATTGGTAGAACGGATAAAGGGTGTGTTGTAACACCAGTATGATGTGCTTTAGAAAGACTGGAATGTGTAAGGATCGACCAGAGAATTGGAAAGCGAAATAACCAACAAGTACCCATTTGTCTTCTACCTGATTCCGGGACGGAATCCTTTTAAGGAGGGGAGACTGTAAGAACCCGAATTTTCGGTAGAATTAAAACTTTTTAGTATGTAGTAATGTGGGAATGAATAGTGGTTATGACTGCGATGTAACGAAGATCTATTAAATGAATGGAATGGATTTGAATTCAATTATTTATATGTCATGCAGAATACTTTTGATTGACGGCATAGATAAGAATGATCTATCTCCTAAGAATATAAGTATATTACTTCAAGTAAGATTATTCTTATGTCATCCAAATCAATATCTATTATAAGTCCAGCGGTTCCGTAAAAAGGTTAAGAAGCACCCGAGAGTGAACCAGGTTCATTTTCCTAATTATAGGAATTAAATAAAAATAAGTGATGAATAGTGATTTTGGTGGAATTTGGAATATTATTATAATAATGTTATACCCGGTATTCGGAACGGATTTCTGAGTTTGTATTAGTGATCCAGGAGGAAAATAAGTGTATGTAAAAGCTGTCGGATTCAGAAAAAAAGAGCACTTTTATTTTCTCCGAGATTTCCCTGGACACTGCAATACTTAAGGATTTATAAAAGGGAATTAAGGAATTTAAATTCGAGAAGTATTAAGAAAGATGAGGAATAGTGTTATAAATATTAAGAAGGTTTTCGGTAAAACCCTAACTAGAAACGAATGAGTTATTCCCTCGAACGATCAACGAATTAAGCAATAAACGGACAAGGAATCAAGCAGAGGAGGCAAGATGCATGCATGTGTGCAAGTGATAAATATCTAGAAAACATATAGTTACTTAAGTAACCAATACTTAGTGAATCAACTAAGTACTTAGAAAACAAACCACTTGGTTAAGCCTTAACCATCCAATCTTCAACACTTGTCATGGTAAATCCTCATCCAACAATTCACACTTTAATAAAGTAGCCTTAAGATGAGATATTATCTACAAACCTCACTTTACACATCATTATTCAAAAATCAACCAAGAAGAACTCATCTCCTCTCCAAAATAAAGCATTCGGCTTTTTCATTAATTCCAAACTCAAAATCCAACTTCCCACCATTTGTTGATCTTGAAACTTTTATGGTGAGACTTACATTTCATATAAATGATCTCCTCAAAATCCTAGCTTCAATCTCTTCTTCTTCCATTTTCAAAAAAATGATTTAAGAGGAGGGTGAATAGTGTTTTCATGAACTAATCTTGTTTTTTTCTTGTTTTCATGGTTGATTTAGCAAGCTTAAGCACCTCTAAGGATCATACCAAGCATAGTGAGGCTAGATCATACTCCAAGGAAGGTATAGCAACTTGAAACCCTAGACTTTACCTTGAGATTTTGCATGATCTTGGTGGGTTTTAGTATAAGATGTGTTATTAGCATGATTATAAGCATGATTGTGATTTAGTTTTGATAAATGTTAAAAATAGTTTAGATGAACGGAAAGGCATTGCTTGGCCTCAGTTCATGGTGATATATCATGGATATGTTGTTTGGGATGGATACCTTGATTATTGGAAGGTTTGGAATTTAGAAATATTCGATTTATAGCCGTCGTAATGCCGAAATTTCGTTAACATTAAGGACACGAATTTGACAGAAGCTATAACTCACTGATTAGCTTCGACTTTTGCCATGATTAGCTAGATTATGTTATGAGCTTCGTTTTGATATAAAGATCGCCTGAAACGGACTTACGGTTTAGGAGTTATGATTAAATTCGTAAAAGTGGTTCAGAACCGTAATCAAAAGTTCGTAACCGAAATTGGATCCCTTTAATATTGCGAAATCAGTGGCGAATCTTGATAATTAAATAATAGAGATAAAAAGGAAGGTGTGGGAGAAGACCGCATGTCAAATGGATCGTTTTCCGATTTTATAAAAATGTTCGAATCTAGGTTAAGTACGAAAGTACCCCTAAAAGGTATACTTGGTTATAACTTCGGTAAACCACTTAGAAAACGATCGATAAATATCGAGGTCTAATCTTTCGACTTTAAAACTTATACGATTTAAATACTTACCATATGTAAGTATAAGGTCATGCTTTAGTAACGAACAAGTGTCGGGTAATAAAGGCAATAATAAGAGTGAATTAGAGGGGTATAACGAAACGACTTGAAAACGTGTTTCTATCTAAGTTAAGTTTATACTTAACCTTTTGAAAGGTGTTAAGTGATTAATCCCGAATGCCTTGGCTAATTATAGATCATCAGGCTGACCCGGGACACGCTACTACTACCCCTACTCGTACTCGATTTCCAGGCAAGTTTCCAATACTTGGAACTGTTGTTGTGATAATATATATATGATGATTGTTGTATACATATGCCATAGCATGCATGTCTACTTTCAAGTTATATTGCAATACTTGTTCCCTGAATTGATATTGGCTTATAGACTAGATACGATATATCAGTATAAACCGGATTTTTGGTTAAGACCCTTAGTGAAGGGCATGTGATATTCATTCTTTAAATATAGACCGGGAGTCGGTATTTTGAGATATAGATGTAGTCTTGGAAACCCGGAGGGATTCCAACGACAGATTAGTATTCCTTTTGAGGAATGTTATTATTAAACATTAATTATATTTCCATAAAGTATTATTTACTTAGAAATCTTTCGAGAAATGTTATTTGAGCATTATCTCAGTCGAGAAATAGTAAATGAATATTATTTCGAATATTCATTTAGAGTTTGATTATTTCATGAATATTATTTCAAGATTCATTTAGAATATTGTTTATTAAATGAATATTATTTTCAAATATTCATTTAAGGTTTTATTTATTCAATGAATATTACCTTAAGATATTTCTTTGAAATTCTAATTACTTAAGGAACATTATTTCAAATATTCCTTGAGAGTATTGATTACTAAATGAATATTAATTAGATATTCATTTAGAATAGTATTTATTAAATGAATATTATTTGGATATTCATTTAAGGTTTTATTTACTTAATAATCATTATTTTAAATATTTATTTGAGTTTATCTATTTATCGAATATCATCTTGAATATTCATTTGATCCTTATTTATTTAAATGAATATTACTTTCGAATATTCATTTAAGGTTTGATTTACTTAATGAATATTATTTTAAAATATTCATTGGAAGTTCTATTTACTCAAGGAATATTACTTCGAATATTCCTTTAAAGTTTTGACTACTAAATGAATATTATTTTGGATATTCATTTAGAATATTATTTGTGTAATGAATATTATTTGGATATTCATTTGGAATGTTATTGATTAAATGAATATTATTTTCAAATATTCATTTAAGGTTTGATTTATTCAGTAAATATTATTTTAAATATTTATTTAAGTTTATTTATTCAATGAATATTATTTTAAATATTCATTTAAGAAGAGATTTATTTAATAAATAATTCTATATATTCATTCGAGGATTACTTACGAGCAATATTATGATTTAATAATATTCCGTAATTATTATTGACTTAATAAATATTCTTGGAATATTTAATAAAATTCTTTTGAATTCTTTTTGTAATGATTTATATTATTCAAAGGTTATTCTTCACCTTCAGATATTATGTGAAATATTTCGAAGTCTTTTATGACTATTTTATCAAGGGGAGGTTCCCAACACTTTATTTTCGTTTAAATCTATCTTATAAGAAGATTTAAATACTCGCTCAACTTCCAAAAATTATATAAGGGGACCTCACTTGGAGATGTTATTTATTGGACTGCCCGGTCCTATACTTGCTAAAACTATCTTGTCACTCACATCTTGATTCTTTCAAGCATCGATATGAGTCTTTTGGTTACCTCCTCAACGCTCGAGGGGTATGATTGATGTAACAAGTTTATATCCATTAACAAGCATCAGCTTGGGAAATATTGGTGAATTTTCCTTTCCAATTAGATACGACTACTTCGTGGAGTCCTATCAACAAGTGTTACACTTGGGGAAAAATGGGAACGAACTTTACGTTTCAGAGTCATGGATGATATTCGAAGTAGGAAACGCGTAAGTGGCCGAGTGGCGCCGGTCCAGCAATAGCCCCACCGTTGGCTGAGGAGTTCCAGAGGGCGGTAGATAAGTAATTCCGTCGGAGCTACCTTCTACATGTAGAGAACGACTGATGAGATGCATGACATACGACTGATCATCGTAAACGTCAGGGCATCTGGCGCGGCAATGCTCCCGTATTAGTTCATCTTCTAAAAGTGAGAAATTTCTACAACACTGTTGGTGTTGGCAATGTGAAAAAGTGTTGAAACCGGAATTGCAATATTTTTCCTGCAAGTTCCTCTTTTATGATAATTGAGAATATCTTGCTTATCTTTTGCATAGCAGATATTTATTCAAAACAAATATATTTTTGAGTTACCTTGTAACTTCATCTCATACCTTATATTGGTACTGCATCGTTAATGCATGGCATATGGTTTCAAAAATATTTTGGACTGTCATATATTATTGTCGTTCAATTATATTTTCGGTGGGCTATTGCTCACCCTTGCTTTATTTATTTATATTACAACAACAGCTAGATCAGATGGCCGCGCAAGGCGCACACAGCGTAAGCAGGTGTCAACCGTCAGAGGTTTACCGCTAAGGTCTTGGCTACCATTGTTGAGGATGCAACTACTGGTAGGCTAGTTGTTGGCAATTGAGCCTCAAATGTATTTATATTATGGTATCTATTAATGGATGGCAAAGAGTATGTAATTGTACAATTGTAATTCTTTGGGTTGTAAGAACTCAAACTTGTGATTAATAATATTGTTGGTTACTCTGATTTCATCTCTGGGACTATAACGGGTGTGTTTTATGTTGTTGTTTTGGGTCACAAGGTTGTAATTTTAATTATGTTGGTTTTATGGTTGGATATTGAGACCATAACGACCAGATCCCTGACCCTGGATCTGGGGGTGTTACAAATATCCTTAATCCTCCTTTAATATCCTTGAATTTAAATTCCTTAAATCTCTTAAATAAACCCTTAAATCTTTCAGTGTCTAGGGAAATCTCGGGGAAAATAAAAGTGCTATTTTTCTGAATCCGATAGCTTTTACATACACTTAATTTCCTCCTGGATCATGAATACGAACTCAGAAATCCGTTCTGAATACTTCTATATAGCGTCATCCAATAATATTTCCATCTCCACCAAAATCACTATTCACACTTTATTATTTCTTTTATTCCTTATATTTATTAAAAATGCCCTGATCCTCTTTCGGGCGTTCCTTAACCTTTTACGGAACCACTGGACTAATAACAGATATTGATTTGGATGACACAAGAATAATCTTTCTTGGAATAATATAACTTATATTCCTAGGAGATAGATCATTCTTATCTATGCTGTCAACCAAAGGCATTCTTCATGACATATAAATATTTGAATCTAAATCTATCACATTCATTCATTAGAACTATTAATACCTTGTAGTCGGAGTCACTGTTCATTCTTTCATCAATATATAAAAAGTTTTAATTCTACCGAAAATTCGGGTTCTTACAGATGGGGTTAAGAAGAGGCTAGGAGAAGCCAAGGGTCATTGGGCCGAAGAGTTACCTTGGGTCCTTTGGGCCTACCGAACCACCGCAAGATCTTCAACCGGGGAAATGCCCTTCAAACTGGCCTTTGGAACAGACGCCCTTCTGCCTGTTGAGGTTGGCTTAGAGTCTTACCGAACACAAGTATTCAATGTGGAAATGAATGAGTTCGGACTCCGGGCGAACGTGGATTTACTAGAAGAAGAAAGGGAGGCAACCCACCAAAGAAACTTAAGGTACCAGCTCCAAGCGGCATGGTACTATGATTCTGGAGTTAAAAAGAGGACTTTCCAAGTAGGTGATTTGGTCTTACGGGAGTTAGCAACTTCTATGCCGACTAAAAAAGGAAAGCTTATGCCGAACTGGGAGGGACATTATGTGGTGATCGAAGTGGTTCGGCCAGGTACCTACAAATTTGCTCATTCGGACGGCAGCCCAATCAAAAACACCTGGCATGCCGCTCGCCTTCGCCGTTTTTACCAGTAAGCTTACTGGATGAATTTTATTACTTTTTAATTCAGTACTTTGTTTTATGCAAGTT
Source organism: Kitagawia praeruptora (assembly GCA_037693485.1). Classification (NCBI taxonomy): domain Eukaryota; kingdom Viridiplantae; phylum Streptophyta; class Magnoliopsida; order Apiales; family Apiaceae; genus Kitagawia; species Kitagawia praeruptora. The sequence goes on from CM075353.1 coordinate 1,122,597, forward strand.
TATCCTGAAATCCCTAAGCTAGCATCAATCTGTAATCAAATCTATGTAAGAGTTGCATGATTAATGAAAGATTGTTTTGCTCCATTTTTTATCTGCTATTATTAAGCTAAGAACATTTGTAGCCAAAAGGTTAAGTACACAATATTAAGCTTAACGGACCCATGTTTGGGGATGATCGAATAAAACATGCGCCCTCTAACTTATTTTTAGTGTTCAAGTACTTTACGATTTAAGTTGCAAATGCTTGACGAATCCAAATTTGGGGCCGACCGAATGAAATTTGGACCCTTACAAAAATGTCTTAGTATTTAAATTGCTTTGACATTAATTAAGGTTAGAAGGAAATATTTTTCAGCCGATCGAACGGGACCTTAATCATTTACAAAACCCCTTAAATACTGAGGGGCAGCTAGGTTACGACCCAAAATGCACATACATGCTAGGCCAAAGCCGAAGATGCATAAAAACATAAGTAATTATGCTAAGGCAAAATGAAGCCGAAGACGCATAAAAATAAGCAATAATAATGCTAAGGCAAAATGAAGCCAAAGATGCATAAAAAGAAAAATAAACGTGCAAAGGCAAATTAAAGTCGAAGATGCATGAACAGAAACAGAAGCTAAGCTAAGGCCGAAGCCAACGACGCATAAATAAAAATAATTATGCTAAGGCAAAATTAAAATGGCCTGAAGGCGAAAATAGTAAGCCCGAAGGCAGAGTAAAATATTACAGGCCCGAAGGCACAAATGAAAAGCCCGAAGGTAATGTTAAGCATTACAAGCCCGAAATCCATCAAAGTAAGATTAAAACTAAGAGAACTAGTCGGAAAGAGGCTCGTCTTCGCCCGAGGAAACTATCAGAGGTTCATCGGACGTTATCCTGCCAACTGGATCGGTCATGCCCAACTCGGCATCAATCATTTTGGTATGATCGAAACCGAGAGTGTGTGCCTTCACCAGGGCAGCATCGTACCCCATCTGGTAATACCGCTCTTCGGTCAGATCCAGCTTCTTCTGCATCTTCCGAACGTTCTTCCTAGTGGCTTAAGTAGCTGGTTTCTCCATTCAACACGCTTCTTCAAGGCATCCATGTAAGAACCCAGATTTTTGATAAAATTAAAACTTTTTCTTATGTAATAATATGTAAGCGAATAGTGGTTACGACTACGCTGTAACGGTTGTTCTAGTAAATAAATAGAATGGATGTGGGTTCAAATATTATATGTCATGAAGAATACTTTTGGTTGATAGCCTAAATAAGAATAATCTATCTCCTAAGGATATAAGTTATATTATTCCAAGACAGATTATTCTTGTGTCATCCAAATCAATATCTATTATAAGTCCAGCGGTTCCGTAAAAAGGTTAAGGAGCACCCGAGATTAAACCAGGTTCATTTTCCTAATTATAGGAGTTAAATAAAAATAAGTGATGAATAGTGATTTTGGTGGAATTTAGAATATTATTATAATAATGCTATATCCGGAATTCGGAACGGATTTCTGAGTTCGTATTAGTGATCCAGGAGGAAAATAAGTGTATGTAAAGGCTGTCGGATTCAGAAAAATAGCACTTTTATTTTCTCCGAGAATTCCCTGGACACTGCAAGACATAAGGAATTATTAAAGGGATTTAAGGAATTTAAATTCGAGAAGTGTTAAGAAAGATGGAGAATAGTATTGTAAATATTAAGAAGGTTTTCGGTAAAACCCTAACTAGGAATCCTTGAGATATTCCTACAAACGATCAATGAATTGAGCAATAAACGGACAAAAGAGCAAGCAGAGGGCAAGATGCATGCATGTGCTAAGGAAAATATTTAGCAACCAAGTGGTGACTCAAGTAACTAGCACTCTTAGCACTACACCATAAACAGCCTATGGTAACACCAAAAAAATGTTACAGCAGGTACATTATATGTTACCTTAGGCCCAAAAAGTAGCTAATGTAACATTTTTCTGGTGATAGCTCTCAGCATGTTGCCTTAGGTGTCTAAGGTAACATCTTTGATACCTAAGGTAACATGCGATTTTATGTTACCTAAGCTTGCTATAGCAACAAAAAGGTGGTCTACGGTAACTTAATATATATGTTACCTTAGAGACCTAGATTTTTTCAAAAACAGTGGGGCCTACAGTGGGGCCCACTGTGGGTCCCACTATTTAAGCCACTTTTGTTGGCAACATTGTTTGGCCTATGGTAACATTGTTTTTGTTACATTAGCTTTTATTTAGCAACATTTCCATTAGCTAATGCAACATCTTTTCCAGAAAAAATTGAAAAAAAATTGCACATACATATTTTGCATCCCAAATTAAATATACTATTCATTCCAAATCCAACACATTACATAATTCATAATCCAAAACAACCACATCCACGGTGGAACAAGTTAGATTAGAAATTCTACAAATCCAGCCTTATTTTCTGTAATCTAATTGTTACACAATCAAAACTAACACGGAGAACTCCCATTTTCTGATAACAACTACGCCCCTCGATTCCACATCCTTGAAGCGATACCGGCACCACACTACCAGGACACAAGTCTGGCAAGGCAGCAACAAGTTCTCGAGCCTGTAAAAAATTGAATAAATTGAATAAATTATGTTAGAGACACATATAAATTTTAATAAATTTCAATAGTCTGCACACTACCAGTTCTGCACCAGCTTAGTGTAAAAAAATCTGCCTCTTACAAAGTGGTATGTACTGGTAAAATATGTAAGAATGCTAAAACTCTGGAAAAAAGCATAATCTAAAGGGTAATTACCGAAAGTAGAACTGCATTTTCTGCGCATTCAGCATCTTTAAAGGTGACAAATGCTACCTGAGACCGCTCATCGTGACTGCATATATTTCACATGATTGTTTAAGGTCACAACTTCCCATGAAACTTAGAAAGATCTAATAGGAATTTAAATCATCAAATTTATTAACCTTTGCATCTCAACATAAAAGATATCACCAGAGAAAGAAAAGAACTCTTGAACATCTTGCAAATTGGCTCCCAAAGAAACATTGCTGACTTTGACAATTTTAATCTGCAACAGAAACACGACTTGAGATGTAGAAAGAAGTTTGTATATTAACTACGCACGGCCTGTATAAGCCTCACCCTTGTTATTCCACAGTAAAAAACTTAATTGTTTTCATCAAGTAGAAATGTTCAATTATATCTGGTACATCTACAGACTACACATGTAACAAGACAAATTTATTATCCTCCTGCCTGGGGTGCTAAACTGATATTATATTACTTGAACTTGAAAATTCTGACAGCAATCAAAGAGTTCGGAGTTTTAGATTTAGCTGTTGAGTTTCTGCTCCATAGTGCTTGTTGGTACCTGCATGATATGAAATAAGGCAAACCTGAAGGCGTTAGTCCACGGAAACCTTAATGTCGGATATGAAACTTATTTCGTGTTAAATTCATTGACTAAAATGTGGACACTTTTGAGATGAGCTTAAAAAACATAGATAAGAAGACAAGGGAGAAAGAAAGTGAAATGAGGACAAAAAAGAACATGAAAAAAAAAGGTTACCTAATTCATTCACTTTCTCTTGGAAAACCATGTTTATTTGAGTTATATTTTAAATTTTTTATGACATTTAATATAAAATACTTGTTTTATTTTGTAAATAAATTCTGTCGTATCTCTCACTTTAAGCGTCGGTTACTTGAAGATAAGTAACAAATTTACATGGAGCCTAGCTGTTTTGTGTTGTCTATTTGAAAATTTTGTTCATCCGATCGTCCAATCTAACTTGTCAATCTGAACAAGCAAGGATGAATAAGAACTTAATATACTCACCCCAACTGAAGTCACAAAATGGCAAACTACACATTTGACAGACTGTGCACCGTAAATCCTACCTGCAAGTTCATGAGAAAACTCTGTACTAAACTAAATAGAAAACTAGCCATGGATATAGTGCAGAGCAGAGCAGTCATGGATAGCTCGAGTTAAATTACTTCAGCTAGAAACTCTAGCAGAGCAGTTGTAGGAGGAATACTTTTATAGTAATAGTAAAGGACATAGTGAAACTCACATCATATATAACCTTCGCAATAACATCCTTGTAAGGAAGTAGTTCATTGCTTATGTTCAAATGGGCAATATGACCTGCATAAATACTACATGTTAGTCTAAGTAATCGTAAGCTAGAGATGAAGGCTCTAGTATGATAAAGGAAAACCTTTTTCATTAAACTTTATCATGAGGTATACTACCGGTAAAACAGAAAAACTGAAATAATAGATAAATACTTATAATACTTAACTATGATTTCGAATGATGTCTGTGCTGTAAACCCAGGAGGAAGAATCTACTCCAACACGAGATCAATTGAGCAACATCAACCATTAAGCACTAATAATTCATCAATTAGTGATATTTCCTTAAAAGAAACAATGTAACATTTTGCATTAACATAATTTTAAAATACATATAATAGCAAAGTGTGATCACATATTCTTGCTAAATACAGAAGAGAGAAATGTTCTGATATTATTATACATAATTATAGTGATGTTAAAAATGCTGTAGAATGATCTCATTGTAATGCCAAATCAGGAATCAACATTTGTATTACATGCTTAATGACAAATTAGACTGGAACTATGTGGATTTGTAAACTTTGGTAGGCAAAGATAATATAAAATTAGCAGCAACATACACTGTCTAAACTTCAACCTGTTTTTTGTTTGTTGGTAATTAAGAATTGGACATTTTTTAACATAATGGGACCAATGTTTTACTCTTAAATGTTCTGTTGACGAAAATGGAGATTATACTCCTGCTGAACATGGTTCCTAATACAGCTCCGAAGAGATTTCATGCTTACCACAAATATTAATATAAACATTTTGTAATGCTTAATTCATTCTTAAGAGAACAGTCATAACATTAATCACCATTTTCTCAGTATTCAGATGGTATACTGATACTGTTATGCATTTTACGCCATCAAGTTTATCAGTACAAAATATCATACTTGGTGCGACAATTTGCACACTCTGGCAGCTTGAGAAGACCCTCCAATATCTAAAAAATAAAAAAGAAATTTCCAGTACAATAAGAGAGGTACAAAAGAGGCTTTACGATGATATCTTTACCAGCAAATTGATGTTCAATTCATGAACCATTGCACTGCTGGCGCACATTCAATCTTCAATAGCATAGAAATTCCAAGAAGATAAACCACAATTTCGTTTATCGATAAGACTTAACAAGTCATCAAGTATCCCAATTTCGTTTATCGAGAAAAATAGCTTTGAAAAACTTCTATAATTTTTTTAAAAATAAAAGAAAAAAGAAAAAAAAACTAAACAACACCCCACATAATGAAACCCACACTAGCACAATCAAACCTTCATTATACATGTCTCATACCACACACTAGCTAAGAATAAATATAAAAGTATACATTCATTTACATCCACATAATATATTCACATAGAAAGGGAGTAATACTTACGAATCGAAGCCCCAAATTCACTGAAAAAGCCCCAAATTCACTGAATCGAAGCCCAAATCCACTTAAGAAGCCCCAGATCCAAAGTCCAGACTAGAGCAGCTATTAAATCGAAAATAAACCATAGTTAGTTGAAGTTTAAGTGAAAAAATTGAATCAATTGAACTCAAAACAAAAAACCTCTATTTAAAAAAACCCTAATTTGAACAAGTCCCAATTTGAAAAAACCAGTCTCAAACAAAAGCCATATTCAACAGAGCAACTCTAATTTGAACCAAATACCGTACTAATTTGAAGAAAATTAAAGAAGAATGAGAGTGAGAGATAATTTTATGAGAGAGGCAGAGAGCCACATATAGAGAAAGAGAGAGCGAGAGAGTAGAGAATGAGAGTGGGAGTGTAAAATTTTGTGTAAATGTATTATTTGGCCGCTAAAAAATTTTGGTTATTCATTCAAAATACAGGCGGGATTATTTGGCCGCTAAAAATTTTTAGTGGTAACCGTGCCATTCTGTATTTTTACAATTATATTTTTATTTTTTTAAATATTCATTTTACATTTAATAAAAAATAGAACCTGAAAAATAATAATAATTAAATACCTTGATATTTAAAAATAAAAACTCATATACTTTATAAACTCTAACTTTTTATAAAAATGAAATATTTTAAAGGTAAATGTGATTTTTAAATACTTAAACAAATTTTTGATTAAAAAATTAAAAATTGAGTTTATTAATGATCTAAGGTAACATATCATGTATGTTACTAACATCCAACACTTTAAAGCTAAGGTAACATCACGTTTGTGGCTAAGGTAACACAAAAAACAAAATGTTATAGTAGGTCCAAAGTAACATGCTAAGGTAACATATTCTAGCAACATCCATGAAAAAGATGTTCCGATAGCCCATATATGGCGTAGTGTAGGAATCAAACTAGTACTTAGAAATTAAACCAATACTTAGCTTATAACCATCCAAAGATCAACACATGGCTTGCAAATTACATCATTCCATGCATCATCACTTTAATAAAGTGAACATAAGATGAGATATTATGCAAGACTTCACTTTATGCATTATTATTCAAGAAACCAAGCCAAGTAACACAAACTCTCTCCAAGAACACTACATTCGGCTACTTCTTAATTCAAAGATCAAAATCAACCTTTCAACCATTGTTTGATCTTGAGATTTTTATGGTAGATCCTATAATTCATAAAAGTGATACCCTAGAAATCTTAGCCTCAAACACTACTTTTTCCATTTTCAAATAAATCCTTGAAGATGAGGGTGAATAGTGATTTTCAAGAACAAAATTCTTGGATCTTGATTTCTTGGATGATCTAAGCTTGGTTAAGGATGTACAAGGACTATACAAGGCTTAGCAAGGTCTTTACCCACTCCATGGAAGGTATAACTTTTCAAAACCCTAGCCCTTACTTTAAGAATATGTTTGTTCTTGATGAATTTAAGTAGTTATGGTGTTAACATGATTATAAGCATGATTATAAGCATGATTATGATTTGGTTTTAGTAAATGTTAAAAAGAGTTTAGATGAACGGAAAGGCATTGCTTGGCCTCAGTTCATGGTTATATATCATGTATATGTTGGTTGGAGTGGATACCATGATTATTGGAAGGTTTGGAATTTGGAAAGATTCGATTTATAGCCGTCGTAATGCCGAAATTTTGTTAACCTTAAGAACACGAGTTTGACAGTAGGTATAAATCACTGATTAGCTTCTATTTCTTCCATGATAAGCTAGATTATGTTATAAGCTTCGTTTTGATATAAAGATCGTATGAAATGGACTTACGGTTTAGGAGTTATGATTAAATTCGTATAAGTGGTTCGGAACCGAGAATGCGAGTTCGTAATTGAAATTGAACCCATGTAAAATATGTATCACAGTGGCGAATCTTGGTAATTAAATATTAGAGGTCATAAGGAAGGCGTGAGAGAAAACCACAAGTAAAATGGATCGTTTTCCGATTTTATAAAAATGTTCGAATCGAGGATAAGTGCGAAGAAACCACTTTTCGGAGGTAACATTATTCATTAAAACCTCCTGCCCTGTTTTGGCAAAATTCCAAAAAATTAATCTTCTGATCTAAGTCCAATTTTGAGTTAGCTACCTTCTAGACATTCTCTAGATCATGTATGCGAAAACGGTGCGTCATTTGAGTTAACGGTTACCGAGTTATGAACGTTTTAGTGAAAGAGGTGTGAATAGTAAAGATTCGTAGTCGACTGAACTTCAAAAATACATTTCACCTATTTAGACTCGTGGCTTCGAATTGGAAATTTTATGATAAATATTACAAATACCAAAGATGATTTTATAAGTGGTTTCGTAATTAAATACGTTTCCAGTGATTTATTAAAAGTGTTGAAGTACGAGTCTCGAAATAGTGATTCTTAGAAAAGTCAACCCTAGGGGTACTACTGTGGCCACCCTTTTTGGCTAAGTTAAAAAGGGAATTTCGAGTCGACTAAAACATGAAACTTGTTAAGAATTATCGAGACAACCTATTGGTACAAAGAACGAGGTTATAAATGATTAAGTAAGATATACGAAAGATCCGACATTAAGGATAGGTTCGAGGTGTGTTTTGGACCAAGCTTACATGACTTAAGTTAAGTTATACTTAACCTTCGAAATGTTCAGTGATTGACCTCGGTTATTGTGACTATTTATAGATCACTGGATTGACACGAGGCACACTACCCCTACAGGATTACCAGGCAAGTTTCCAATACTTGGAACTGTTGTTGTGATAATATATATAATGATTGTTGTATACATATGCCATAGCATGCATGCCTACTTTCAAGTCTATTGATATGCTTGTTCCCTGAATTGATATTGGCTTATAGACTAGATATGAATTATCAGTTATAAGCAGGATTGTTTTGCTAAGACCCTTAGTGAAGGGCGTATGATATTCATTCTTTCAATATAGACCGGGAGTCGGTATTTTGGGATATAGAGTTAGTCGTGGAAACCCGGAGGGATTCCAGTGACAGTTTATTTGAGGAATGTTATTTATGAACATTATTTATATTTTCATAAAGTATTGATTACTTGGAAATTATTCGAGCAATGTTATTTGGATATTATCTCAATCGAGAGGTACTATATGAATATTATTTTGAATATTCATTCGCATATATTTATTTGCTGAATATTATTTTAATATTCATTCGAGCTTTAATTACTTAATGAATATTAGTTTCGAATATTCGTTTAGAGTTTGATTATTCAATGAGTAATTACTTTAATATTCTTGGAAATTTATTTAATGAATATTATCGTGAATATTCATTTAAGATTTTATGTACTTGATGAATAGTATTTTAAGATATTCATTCGAAGTTCTATTTACTTAAGGAATATTGCTTCGAATATTCCTTTAAAGTTTGATTGCTAAAATAATATTATTTGGATATTTATTTAGAATATTATTTATTAAATGAATATTATTTTCAAATATTCATTTAAGGTTTGATTTATTTACTAAATATTATTTTAAACATTTACTTGTGCTTATTTAATTAATGAATATTATTTTGAATATTCATTTAAAGAAGAGAGTTATTTAGTAAATAATTCTATATATTCATTCGAGGATTACTTACGAGCAATATTATGATTTATACATATTCCTTAATAATTATTGATTTAATAAATATTCTTGGAATATTTATTTAAATTCTTTTAAGTTCTTTTTATGATGATTCATATTATTCAAAGATTATCTATCACCTTCAGATAAGGTGTAAAATATTTCGGAGTATTTTATGACTATTCTTATCAAGGGGAGGTTCCCAAACTTTATTTTCATTTAAATCTATCTTAAAGAAGATTTAAATACTCGCTCAACTTCCAAACAGATATAAGGGGACCTCACTTGAGAGATGTTATTTATTGGACTGCCCGGTCCTATACTTGCTAAACTATCTTGTTACTCACATCTTGATTCTTTCAAACATCGATATGAATCTTTTTGGTTACCTCCTCAATGCTCGAGGGGTAAGAATTGATGGAACAAGTTTATATCCATTAACAAGCATCAGCTTGGGAAATATTGGTGATTTTTTCTTTCCAAATAGATACGACTACTTTGTGGAGTCCTATCAACAAGTAATATACTTGGGGAAAGGGGGAGGAACTTTACGTTTTAAAGTTATGGATGTGAAATGAACTAGGAGATGCGTAAGTGACCCAGTGGCGCCGGTCCAGCAAATGGCCCAACCGTTGGCCGGGGGGTTCCAGAGGGCGGTAGACAAGTAAATCCGTCGGTGCTTCCTTCTACATGTAGTAAACAAGAGGTGGGGAGCATAACATGCGACTGATCATCGTGTAAATGCTATGTCTCCTGGCGCGTCAAACTCCAGTATTAGTTCATCTCTCAATGTTGGAAATTTCCTGCAACCTTATCATTATTGGCAGGTGTGAAAAGTGTTTAAATTGGAATTGCAATATTCTTCCTGCAAGTTCCTCTATTATGAAAAGTTGATAATATCTGGCTCATCTTTGACATAGCAGATATTTATTCAAAACAAATATATTTTGAGTTACCTTGTAACTTCATCTCATACCTTATATTGGTACTACATCGTTAATGCATGGCATATGGTTTCAAAGATATTTTGGACTGTTATATATTATCACTGTTCAATTATATTTTTGGTGGGCTATTGCTCACCCTTGCTTTATTTATTTATATCACAACAACAGCTAGATCAGATGGCCGCGCAAGGCGTGCTCAGCATAGGCAGGTGTCAGCCGTCAGAGGATTAACCGCTGAGGTCATAGCTATCATTGCTAAGGATGCAGCCTCTGGTAGGCTAGTTGTTAGTATTTGTGCATCAAATGTATTTATATATATGGCATATACCAATGGATGGCAAAGAGCATGTAATTGTAAAATTGTAATTCTTTGGGTTGTAAGAACTCAAACTTGTGATTAATAATATTGACGATTACTCTGATTTCATCTCTGGGACTATAACGGGTATGTTTTATGTTGTTGTTTTGGGTCACAAGGTTGTAATTTAAATTATGTTGATTTTGTGGTTGGATATTGAGACCGTAACGACCAGATTCCTGACCCTGGATCTGGGGGTGTTACAGAAATGGTATCAGAGAGAGCGTTATATATCCCAGAGATGATGCGACGTTAAAACAATAAATTCATTAAGATAATAAGAACTCTTACCAAGTTCATAGTCGGACTACTTAATGTTGTACTGACGTATAAAACCCTTATGGGAACTATTAAGTATCATGATAGTGACTTAGCTCGTCCTCGTGCCGACTAAGTAAGGCGATAGACCTTGAGGTGTACGAGCAGTAACACAATGATGCTTGGTTTGATGCTGAAGGTCGGATGGTGGATTCGATAGAGTACCCTACTGAGGACCCGGAAGAGGTTCCAGCAAAGAAGGAAAATCCTGATAAGGATAAGGAGTTTACCCTTAAGGAAATAAGGGCTACAACTAGAGAGACTGTAAGAATCTAGATATAGTGCTCAGAGAAGTGAGCGTAAAGAACTGAATTATGAAGAGAATTAAAGAGGCATATTGGATTCATAGCTGGACTGCCGGATGAAGTACCAGCAAGTAAGAATGATGCATGATTATCAAAGACATCGATATATGTTGGGAAGTAGAGTCCCAGGAACAATGGAGATAGAGGCAAGAAGTGTAATATCATTTGATAAATGGGTTAAGTTTGAATATTATCAACAATAATTTGCCATGAGAAGGAAGATTTCATAGGTTATAATTTATAAAACCAAATTGAGATTGATGAGGTGGTTTATCCAGTGAGATGTCCATTTTATGAATGGATTAGCTTAGAAAGTAAAGATAGTGGAAAGCAATGGCCTGAATGGATAAAGTTACATAAGGAAGTAGTAAGCGAGACAATGATCTCGGAACCTACAAGAGGAAAAGACCAGTAAGTCAATGATAAACTCGTAACAAGACTACTGTCAGAGACCAAGTATAAGTTTAGTTCAATCCAGTGGAAGGATGGACCAGAAACATTATATGCATGTGATTCAGAGGAATATTAAATTCTTTCTTTTCCTTGAATGGATTATGGTAGTTACCTTAAGTTTATTCCGACACTGAATCGTAAACGGATTAGGTAAGGCCAGCAGTGGTTAAGGTATGATTGAGAATACTTTTAGATGAAACCTGAAAGAACAGGTGTAGGCCAAGTTCTTGAAGTAAGAGTTTTGGCAAAATGAAGTCAACTTAATAGGACATATGATCAATAGGAGTAGTGTTGGTCGACCCCACCAAGTTAAAGACAGTTTCAAATGGAGAAAGGCCAACCACACCGGCAAAGGTGAGAAATTTCATAAGATTCACAAGGTATTATCAAAGATTTGTTCAGGACTTTACAAAGATTGCAATCCCGTAACCCGACTTATTTGTAAGACTAAAAGTTTGAATGGACAAGCTAAATGGGGGAAAATCTCCCTGGAGTTAAAGATAAAAACTGGTGATGACCCAGCATTGGCGTTACCTAATGGAAGAAGGAGAACTTTGGAATATATTAGGATGCACCTCGTACAGGTTTAGGTGTTGTGCTTGTGCAACATGACAACATAATTTTCGAATACAATTGGACAACACGGTTCACCAGATTCGGATGACCTTGGTAGTGCCAATTCTGGGAAGCGACTGACCCCGATGGTAGCGTTCCTTCTGAGACTAGTTGTTAAGTAGACTGGTATTCAGTAGTATCGACTATTAGGACAAGCATGTATCGGGGAGGTATGGCATGTTTAGTTTGAAACTTTTGATTCCCCTTCTAAGGACGATGTATATTTGGTTTCCTTCTAATGATTAAACTCCCAGCTTTATGTCAATCATTTCGCTACTGTAACTGTTTATGGTTCGACCAGCTCGGATGTTCATAGAAATATTCTTTGGGTATCGAAATGGATTTTCTTAATGTAACCAGTGGGTGGATAGATTGACTGAAGTTTCCCTAATCCTGGAAAGGAATTGGACAAAATTTGGCAAACCTTGTCTTTCTGATTATCTGAATACATCACTGAAGAGAGTGGAAACTGAAGCAAACCCTATGAATTGGGTAAGGTAGCCGCTACACGGATTGGTAGATAGATCCCAATTATTACGATTGATTGTAGAGACAAAATTATGAAGTTGAGATTGGACGGAAAAAGGGAAATGTAATTAAGAAACAAGCCGGACTAAGAAAGTTCGGGATTGACTTAAATGAAAAGGTTGTTATGCCAGAAATGTTAAGCTTTGGTGGCACGTGAAATTGATAAGAGTAACTAGAAGAATAAAAGAAAAGTAAAGGTGACCGGAGATGGTACCGAGGAGTCGATTGAGACTTATATGGAGTGAAGTTTTTGAAAAGATCAAAAGGTATCAAGTAGAAGGCACTATGCCAGCAATTGCTGGAAAAGTAATGCTATTAGCCGACCCCTAACTCACATGTTTAGTATGGCCAGTTGAGGCCAAGTCACAAAGGATTAGTAATTAACTAGACCAGCAATGAAAGGATATAGCGGGGTTGCTTCTAATCAAGCGCCAACCGCGAGGACTTTTGATATAAAATGAATTGAGATACATGATAATGGATTTTATAAATACCATGGATGTGTTAGGAATGAGGATGGTGACCAGTAAAGGTTATGAGGATTGTCAGAGATGATGCAGTATGATGCATAAATGTTATCTGAAACTTAGTGTCCTCAAGAGGAGCATTAGGCATTAAGAGATTCACGTTGAACACGACCAATATCTTCCAGAACATCCTTGCTACCATTACCAAGTTCTGTAAGAAAGATAGATAGACATATGTTGTCTTTTGGAAAGTCATATAGACTAACATTCGTTTGAAAGGAGAGGTAACATTAAGCTACCTATAGATTATCAAGATTGGAATGATTGAAAAGAGACCCTTATTATGGATATATGATTAAAATTGCCAAGTACAGGATGTAAGTATTCCTCGAAAATAGAATTGAGGATAGAATGCCCATAGATTAATACGAACCCTGGGGGATGCACAAAGGATAGCATCACCCCTAACAAAGACATTGTGAATTCAGATGATATAAGTTGAATCGACCAAAGTATCAATAACCTGTAAGGATTTGTGGAAAGGAGTCTCCAAAAGTACATAGACAGAGATGTTATAGAATTGACTAATGATGTTTGATATACCCTGTAACCAGGAGATGCAGGAGGAATGATGAGGATGGCCTAAGAAACCTTATAAGGGAAGTGCTAATATTCTAAACTTCAAACGGGAAGTTTGGTAAGGAATGTATGACATAGTAACAATAAGGCCAGATGAAGCATGCGTGAAACCATGTAAAAGTATGGATTGAACCAATAAGGTTGAGATTATCCTAAAAAAACAAGAAGGGAGTTAAGTAAGGAAATATCCTAGGTATGATTTGGAGTACCTGTAGTCAAGATCGCACTAGAAAGGTGGAAGCAATGACTTTTGGAAAAGACTGATAGATGCTTTCTCTCATTCAGCAGAATTTAAGGGAGAATGCTTCCACCCTGAGTTGGAATAGATCCAGAAAACATTGATCTCAAGAAATTATTATAATCAGGAAAGGCCAACGAGGTGGCCGACACTTTAAGTATAGGGGAGTAAGTATAAATGCTCAGACCAAAGAAATAGAATGATAATGTAAGGACCTTGATGGTCATAATGTGTTAGAGGAAGTTACATTCCGTCTAATGATTTTGCCAGGATCAACTATAAGAATAGTTTAAGTAAAGATTCGATTCCTGATGTTGCCAGTAGCACATTACCGACATTAGGAGGCTCTACGACAGACCAGACCAAATTCCCCAAGAGGCTCGCCTTTTCTTTGGAAAGAGAGAGGAGAGGTTAAGTAACAATGAATTGGTAGTAAATGACCAGAAATAGAGAGGGTACAAATACTGATAAGCCAAATGGCACGATGATGAATGACAAGCAAGTTTATGTTGGTGTATTTCTGTGCAAACAAGATAGAGAATTATGAGGTTGGCAAGCGATTAAGCAAACCGCTAAGCTTTTAGTCTTCTACCGGAGATATATGATTAATAATCTCACCAGCCTGTTCCAGCTGCGATGCTGGAAGCTTTCCTGCAATTTTATCTTCTTCATGTAATATCTACGTCAAGTTCAGGAAGCGTTCCTTATGGATAGGAAATAGTGATTATTTTGTTTTCCTAGAGGATCTTGAATTGACAATTATGATGCTTAGTTATTAAAGCACTGCGTAAACGATAAACGATGGTGATCCTTCTGAGAAATTAGGTGGTAACGACTGTGGAAATGTCGAATTGAATCTAAGTTAGAGAAATCATCCAGGTTTATTTCGGATGGTATAATTTCTGGAACGACGGGATATTTGAAATAAATGATTAGGCTATGATGGTTCATAGAATGATTATAGTAGAAATGAAGACAAGCAACTGATTGAGATGAATGAAGAGTTGAGGATTAATAAGAAAGTCAGATATGCGGACTCGTGAGAAGCTCCAGTAATGAAGCGAGAAAAGTATGGAATTAACAGGGCAAAGTATTGGCCAAAACGGAACGTTGGAATTAGAAACATAAATGACATACGAATTGACCCCTTTTTAGGTTGGGGGAAGTCGAGGAAATTTGGAATAGATTTGTTAACTCGAATAACTTGTAGAAGGGGGGGTTGAATACAAGTTATATAATCGTGTCTGATTTTTGCTTGATTATAAGAACAAGAATAAACGAATGAATCAAACTCTTGTTTGTATTAATAAGATCAAATACAAACTCTACCAAAGGTGTACAATACCTTTAGCAGCTGCTGACAATACAAATATCTCTCTGTTTGTTTCGTACTCTCGAATACAAACCTTATACAGAGCTACGCACACGAACTCACAACTTCGTCGCTCTTTACAATGATATTGAGAGAGTATTTATAATGCTACCTATCAACTAACAACAGAAAGATATAATCTATACATGACAATGTTCTGCCTTCTAGTCGATAGTTTCCTTCAATAGAAAACTCTTTCCTTCATAATATCTTCTTGCTTGTTCTTCAAACAACGATCCTATTTTATAGCACTTGCCAGTTTCTGTAGCATCCATAATGACATCATCAGTAACATGACTGATATCAGGATCTGTATACACTGCATCAGTATCTGATCAACCATCAGTATTGGATCATCATCAGGATTTGCTCTCTGTTCCTGACATGTAGTCTCCGATACACTGTTCATTCCTGACTAAACTATACAGATAACTGTCTTACACATAAAACCTAAATACAGTGCTAAATCCTTTATAAGATCAGGATTACAAGAAGTATAATGTGTAAATTCTATTCTTAACATCACAACTTATGAATTATTCCTAACAATCTCCCCCTATTTATGCTTTACAAACTGAAGCATAAATCTAAGTTGTGGATGTCAAAACATATAACAATACAACCAGAATAGAATTTATGAATGTAGAATTATGAAGTTAAGTACCTCCTTCTCAGATGTAGACATTTATCCAGTACTTAGAAGAAAGAATTTTAACTATTAATGCTGCTCTTCCTTTACCTCTTCCTAGCTGAGATTCACCACTGTCACTCCTGGTTCTTCTCTTTACTACCATTTGTCTGATCTTTATCTCCCCCAGCTTTATCTTTATCTCCTTCAGTCTGGTATTGTTGTTGTTGTCTTTGAATTGTCTTTATCTCCCCCTTTTTGACATCAGCAACATTAATTCCAAGAGATTCAGAAACAGAACAAATGAGATTCATAAGAACTGCTTGATTTTCCATAATTGTGACTTGGTTATCTTCAAGTGATTGAAGTCTTGTTTGAATAGCAATTTGAGAATTCTGAATATCTTTCAAAACATCAGAATGAACTTCAATATTGGAAGTGCTTCTAGTATCTTCAGTATCAGAATCAGAAAGAACTTTATCTTCAAGTCTTGTAGAAGAAGTTGCTTGAGTTGTATGATATTCAAGTAATAAAACCTGATTAGAAGTATCAACGTCTTCATCTTTCTGTTCTGGAACTGAAACATGATCATCATCTCCTTCACCAGTATTCTGTGTACTAACATCTTCAAATCCTGACTCCTCCTTAGAGTGATCAGAGACTGTTAATGTCTCAATTCTAGCTGATATTGGAAGTACATACAAAGGAACACTAGGATCATTAGGATCTTCATCTGGTACATATGTATCAAGAGATTGCTTTACCCTGGCACCTCTCCTGTTAATGATTTCTGCAAGCCTCTCATTTTGCTTCTGAGCTTTAACTTCTGGCTTTGCATTGTGATGTGCTAGGTCATTCTTCTGATACATTTTGATGAATGAATAAGTACCAGCATCCATACCCAAATTTTCAGACCAAGATTCAGGAAAAACCTGATCCCAGAAATCAAATGATGGTTTCCTAATTTTCTCTCCCTCACTATGGAGTTGATCATCCATACCCTCATTCTCACTTTGACTTACTAAAGTCAACACTCTTTCTACCTCACCTTTTGCCTGGTCAGGAGCCAGCCGCTCAAATTGTGGATCAATATCCATCTTTTCAAGTGTATCACTCAAATTTGGATAAGTGCTCTCATGACCTACAGAAAAATAGAGTTTAGAAGGAGTTTTTATACCTGAACTCACATGGAGAGAGGGTTCCTCATATGGCATGTGGCTTGAGGTTTTCTCCAAGGAGTGAGCTGCTATAGTCTCTGAACCCATACAATCATCTTCTTTCCTTTCAGAAACTACAGGCTCCAGTATACCACTTTCAGGTTCTTTACTAGACTCTGATGTCTTCAGTAATACTTCATTAGACATCATAGTTAGTACATCACCGTCTTTAAGTGTTGTTTGCTGAGACAAACCCTCAAGATGGATAGACTCTGACTGAACAAAATTTGTTTGATCTTCAGAAAAATCAACCAAAGTCATTCCTCCCATATCATAGGGTATCTCACTTGCATTCTCAGTCATCACAGAAGACCTTTCAACATCAGCTATCACAGCTCCTGAGTCATCCTTCCTCTGACTAGATGGTTCTTGTGTTGCAGTGACTGTGATCTGATCTTTCCTACTACTCACCACTGGTGCAATAGTATCTTCTGTTGACTGCTTCCCTCTATCTACTTCCTCCAGTTGTTCATCTTGAACTGAAACATCTTCAATAATTACATCCTTGTCAAATAAATATGCATGAAGTGATTGAAGTGCAACATGCTTCGAGAGTCCAAATTTCTTGAC
Source organism: Kitagawia praeruptora (assembly GCA_037693485.1). Classification (NCBI taxonomy): domain Eukaryota; kingdom Viridiplantae; phylum Streptophyta; class Magnoliopsida; order Apiales; family Apiaceae; genus Kitagawia; species Kitagawia praeruptora. The sequence goes on from CM075353.1 coordinate 1,140,362, forward strand.
TAATTGTCTTCTGACAGATACATAGAAATACATCTTCATTAAGTCAAGTCTTTGATGTAGAAGTCCATATTCATCTGGAAATAAAAGTTTTGGTACTCTTTCAATCAGAAAGTCTAGAACAGGCCTTGACAACTTCACTTTGAGAGAAATTAGTCCCATAGCCAGTCTGTATGATAATGTAGTTTCCCATGAAGAATCAATATCCAGATCTCTCTTGTCAAATACTGACATAGACGTAGCTTGATTTGTAGAAACCTGCATGATATTAGTTGGACTAGACTCTGTGTGTGTAGGTGACAATTGAATCTTTCTCCTTGTTCTCCTGATATAGTGAGCAAAAGATTTATCCTGAGAAGACTCAAGAGGTGTAGACACAGAAGTGATCTTGGGATGAGATCTTTGTTCAATAGACACAGTCTTTTGAGAGACAGTATCCAGTAACTGTTTTCCCTTTTTAAGAACTACAGCCTTTTGTGAGGTTGCAGCCTGGCTGTGACTAGGTTTTTCATCTCTTTGTGCTAACAAAGAAAGTTGAATTGCAGCCTTCAATTCTGCTCTCTCTGCAAGAGTTAAATCATCATCATCTTCACTAGAATTACTACTACTACTTGACACAACAAATCTTCTCTTCCTTACAACTGATGTCTTTTGAGAAACACCAGAGGTTGGTTTCTTTGAAACAATAGGCTGTGGATCAAAATTTGGTTCTTGAATTGTTTCAGAGACTATGATGTTTTGGGCTACTTGGGTAGACACAGGTGGGTTCTCCTCCAATTGAGATTCCTGAGCCATTTCACCACAAAAGAAAGAAGAATTGTAGAGAGTAGGAAGATGAGTTTCAAGAATTACCTGAAAATGATGTGGATAATGAATTGCAGGTATTTCATCTAGATTCTTTTCATTGTCCTTCTTTGTAATATCAGAGAAAATTCTCTTTTGCTGTTCATAAGAAGAAACACAATGTTCCCTACCAAATCTAGCTTCAACATCAGGAATGAAATGGTTAATAAACAATTGCATAAATCTATGATAATAAACCATTTTCCTGTTTTGATCTCTTAACCCAAGTTTAATACTCATCTGACTTAAGATAATATGACCAATGTTAATTACTCTGTCATAAAGCAAACTATAAGCAATATGAGATGTAACAGAAGTAATTTGTTGAAAAGAACTACATTTGCCAGTAAAACATTTAGCAATTTGATCAAAATAAAAAGACCATTCCTTTCTTAGAAAAGACCTATTCAACTGGCTCATGTTATCTAGAGGTCCACTATAACCTAATTCAGACAACATAGTTCTTATATTATCATCAGATGGTACATTCTCATAACTATCAGTAACAGGTAAGCAAAGTACTGAACTAACAACAGATTCAGTAATGTCAAATGAATCTCGTCCTAAATGTAGAACAATCTTACCTGATTGACTCTGAGTAGAATCAATTACCTCAGCATTCTCCCAAGCTTGTGAAACAGCTACTTGATTAATCTGTGGAGATGCTGTCAATGCATAACTTAATGGTCCATACGCCAGAAAGTCCATGATTGGATGAAAATCAGATGACACTCCTTCCTTGTTGGTGATAGCTGCAACATGATTGTTTGTCATAAAATCAAAGTCACCAAACTTGAAGGCTACTGATTTAGGTAATCTTCTCTGAGCTGCCATTCTTGATCTGAAAAGAAACTTAAAAAATTCTTGAAATGGATTAGTGATTTTGAAAACTCAAGAGTGATTTTTGCTTTAGAGAATGTAAGATTAGAGAAAGCAATTACACGATTAGAGTTTCAAAACAAATATATTTCACAAATCTTTCAGACCACTATCCCACGTTGACACGTAGATTGACAGGTGTCAGTCCCTGAAAAATGCGGTTACCCACGATTTTTGGAAAATAAAATCCAAAATTGATTTTCATGAAATAAATCAGGGTATAAATAAGTAATACTGATCAGCTTCCTTTTCCTGATGACCTCTCATCAAAATAATCACAAAATGCAATTTGATTTAAAAATATAATTTTCAAATCCTGATGATCACTCATGAAATCCTGATCAATATCATCAGAGACTTAATATGGAGTTTTCCATGTGGCATCTTTCTTTTATCTGAAAAAGAAAATAAACAATTAATCTGAACAGAAAATCAATTGGTTAGATATTTTCAATATTTCTTGAAACAAGAAATACAGTCTCATGCAATAATTAGCATTTGACTTCATTAAGACTTCCAAGTGACTGCTCAGCTTCTCACGTCTTCCTTTAAAAGAACCAAACGCCTTGTGTCATTCTCCATAACCTTTCAATTTCTTTTCTTCTCAACAATGCTTCTCAAACCAAAAATCCCTTCAAACCCATTTTTCAGATTTTTCTTGGTCGATGAACATCCTGTTCTTGATCATCTCTTTGAACAAACGACTCTTCTCATCGAACTAATAATGAATGGATTGGTTTTCGATAATATCCAGAGGTTTCTCCTAGAACATCCATCTATTGGATACAATCTTCCCCTAACCTCCTCAAAACTTGAGGATGAAGAATTTGGCCGAGAGTCTGAGGTTGATCTTGATGGAGATGCTATTCATTTAAGTTAGCTGCTCTCATTCAAGTCGCCCAGACAAGGAATCCAAGAGCAAACGAGGCTTTCATCCCCTGATGGATTTCTTGAGATGCTCCTTGTCCTGTACCTCAGAATTCATATCAAAGACAAGTATAGAGTAGAAATTTAGACAAAAAGATGTTGTATTTCATTTCCATGTAATGATTTTTATTAATGAAAATACAATTTCTTGTTATCTGCTTGTCTTTTGATTTTTGAATGATGTATAAATTATCAGTATGCAAATATCAAAACTTGCTAGCATAGACTTAACACATCACAGAATCAGATTACTACACAAAGTAAACGTCAGGATCTGAAGCAATTTTCATAATCCTGATACTGACACAATACTGATGACGTCAGCATCCTGATGACAAATCTAATCCTGATGATTATTAACAAGTCTATCATACTGAAATTTATCAAGGCAATGTGTTATAGCTCAAGCATTTAACAATCAAATATAGATCCTGATAGGAATATCAAGTCTATAAGCTAAGAACAACATACCTTGCTACTTTTGCAGATGTTAAAGATCTAAAAATTTAACATTCCTAACTCACTTACTAGTCTACTGAATGTAGTCTCATCAAGTGGTTTAGTTAGAATATCTGCAAGCTGTTTGTTAGTAGGAACAAAATGAAGTTCCACAGTACCATTCTCAATATGTTCTCTAATAAAATGATACCTGACATCAATGTGCTTAGTCCTTGAATGTTGAACTGGATTTTCTACAATTTTAATAGCACTAGTATTATCACAAAACATAGGAATATTACTAAGTGTCATACCATAATCCAGCAACTGATTTCTTATCCAAAGGAGCTGTGCACAACAACTGCCTGCTGCTATGTACTCAGCTTCTGCAGTTGAGGTTGAAACAGATTGTTGCTTCTTGCTTGCCCAAGAAATCAATCTATTTCCCAAAAATTGACATGTACCTGTAGTGCTTTTCCTGTCTATCTTACACCCTGCATAATCAGAGTCTGAATAGCCAATTAGAAAGAAATCAGATTCTCTAGGATACCACAAACCAAGATTTGGAGTTCCTTTGAGATATCTAAAGATTCTCTTCACAACAATTAAATGAGATTCCTTAGGATTACTTTGGAATCTAGCACATAAACAGGTAGAAAACATTATATCTGGCCTACTTGCAGTTAGATATAACAATGAGCCTATCATGCCTCTATAACTAGTATTATCCACACTCTTCCCCTTAGGATCAGAGTCTAGTTTAGTGGCTGTTGCCATGGGTGTTTTTGCAACTGCACAGTCTTGAAAGTCAAACCTTCTTAAAAGATCTTTGATATACTTTGACTGATTAATGAAAATACCAGTCTTAGTCTGTTTGACCTGCAAGCCTAAGAAATAATTTAGTTCACCCATCATGCTCATCTGATACTTAGACTGCATAAGCTTGCTAAACTTAGCACACAACTTTTCATTAGTAGAACCAAAAATAATATCATCAACATAAACTTGAACTAAAAGCAATTCACCTTTTATCTTTCTAAAGAATAGAGTTTTGTCAATTGTACCTCTTGTGAAGCCATTTTCAAGAAGAAATTTAGACAAAGTCTCATACCATGCTCTTGGTGCCTGCTTTAGTCCATAGAGTGCCTTGTCAAGTTTGTAGACATGATTTGGAAACTTTTGATCAACAAATCCAGGTGGCTGTTCTACATACACTTCTTCATCAAGTTTGCCATTTAAAAAAGCACTCTTTACATCCATCTGGTATACCTTGAATTTTGAATGAGCTGCAAATGCAAGAAACATTCTGATTGCTTCCAATCTTGCTACAGGTGCAAAGGTCTCATCATAATCAATGCCTTCTTCCTGAGAATAACCTTTGGCCACCAGTCTTGCTTTGTTTCTTACAATCATACCAGATTCATCTAGCTTGTTTCTGAAAACCCATCTTGCACCAACAATAGATCTATCTTTAGGTCTTGGTACCAGTTTCCAAACTTTGTTTCTCTCAAACTCATTTAACTCCTCCTGCATTGCAATTACCCAATCAGGATCCTGTAAGGCTTCTTCAACCTTCTTAGGTTCATTCTTTGAGAGAAAGCAACTATACAAGCATTCATTTTGAATTGATCTTCTAGTTCGAACACCACTATTTGGATCACCAATTATCAAATCTTCAGTATGATCCTTTGTCCATTTTCTAACAGGTGGTAAATCAACTCTGCTAGTCTCTCCCCCTAAGTTAGTGGTATCTCTTGTAGAAGAATTCTCTCTACCTTCAAAAACTCTCCTTTGATCAATAGAATCAGTAGATTCCATATTGCTGCTAGTTACTGATCTTTCCTCAGTAGACTCTGAAAGGTCAGTTCCTGATGGAGTAGACTCTGAAACATCAATTCCTGATGGAATAGATTCTGAAAGACTAGTCTGCTCCTGATGATCACTGTGTTCTCTCTGATTTATTTGCTCCCCCTCAACAGTAGCATTCCTTTGAGAAGCAATAGAAATTTCTTCTGGAGAACCTTCATCATCACTTGAGAGTATCTCAGAATTCTTCAGATTTTCAAATTCCAATTTGTCATGGCTTTCATCAGTTTGCAAAATTCCAAATTTCTTATCATCAAATGCAACATGAATTGATTCCATAACAATGTGAGTTCTGAGATTATAAACTTTGAAGGCCTTAGATACTGAATATCCTAGAAAAATTGCTTCATCCGATTTGGCTTCAAATTTTCCAAGTTGTTCTGGATGAACTTTTAGGACATAGCATTTGCATCCAAAGATGTGAAAATATTTCACACTTGGTTTCTTTCCTTTGATCATCTCATAGGGAGTTTTTCCATGACTATTTACCAAGGTACAGTTCTGAGTGAAACATGCAGTGTTAATAGCTTCTGCCCAAAAGTAGGTTGGAAGTTTTGCATCTGCAAGCATGGTTCTTGCTGCCTCTATGAGAGTCCTGTTCTTTCTTTCCACTACACCATTTTGTTGAGGTGTACCAGGTGCAGAAAACTGTTGAGTGATTCCATTGTCTGCACAAAACCCCTCCATTGTAGAATTCTTGAATTCTGTACCATTATCACTCCTAAGTACTTTGACTTTGTACTCAGAGTTATTATGAATATTCTTGATGAGTTCAATGATTTGCTGAGGAGCTTCATCCTTCTTGTGTAGAAAGAACACCCATGTGAACCTTGTGAAATCATCCACCATAACTAGAGCATATCTTTTCTTGCTGATAGACATAATGTTTACTGGACCAAACAGATCAAGATGTAGCATGTGAAATGGTTCAGTAATTGAATTTTCAGTCTTGCTCTTGAAAGTGGTTCTTCTTTGCTTTCCAAGCTGACATGCATCACAAAGTCCATCTTGCACAAAATTCGCCTGAGGTAGGCCTCTCAACAAATTGTGTTTAACAAGTTGATTAAGCTTCTTGAAATTAAGATGTGAGAGCTTCTTGTGCCAATTCCAGCTTTCATCATTTGTTGCTTTGCTGTAGAGACATCTAACAATTCCTTTAGATGTATCACTTAAGCTGGCTTCATATATATTACCATGCCTTTGACCAGTTAGAACGATGTCTCCATTCTGCATATTCAAGACTTTGCATCCTTCTCTGTCAAAGATTGATTTGTAACCTTTATCACCCAGTTGACTTATACTTAAAAGAGTATGTTTCAAGCCTTCAACCAGTGCTACATTTTCTATGATGACATTCCCCAAAATAATTGAGCCATATCCCAGAGTTTCTCCTTTGTTGCCATCTCCAAAAGATATTACTGGGCCAGCTTTCCTCTCAAACTTTGTAAGCAGGGACTTCTTTCCAGTCATATGTCCAGAGCATCCACTGTCCAAGATAATTGAATGCTTCTTTCCTGTGCCCTGCAAACAAAAAGTAACTAGTTAGAATTTTTTAGGACCCAACTTTGATTGGATCCTTTCTTACTAGATTTAGAGACAACAGGCTTTGAAGATTTTACATTTATTTTACCTGTTGCAGAGTCAACTTTAGACTCTGATCTCACAAACTGTTTGTGACTAGGAGTTTCAGATTTCAAAGAATAATAGTCATAATACAGTTCATGATATTCTCTACACATGTAAATGGAATGAAGTAAACTACCACAATGATAACAAGCTTTTTGTGGTTGGTATTGAATTTTTTGAGTCTTGGGGAATCTGGACTCAGTTTTCCAAGAAGGTTTTTGATTGCAGTCTAGGGCCAAATGATTATGATTTCCACACTTATAGCATTTTTTCCTAGGTGCATCAGGTACATTCTTGTAATTATTCTCTTTGTTAATACCTTCTTTTCCATTCCTATTTCTCTTGATCTTGCTAGACTCTGAAAGACCATCTAATCTCTGTTTCAACTGAGACTTAGACAGAAACCCTATGTTTACATTCTTAGGTTTCTCTAACACTTTCTCATCTGAAAAACTATTGTTAATCCTTTTGTGTACAACAGGGGTACCTTTTGAATCAACAAATTTAACATGATTAGGTTCAGAAACAATTTTCTTACCTTCAGATTTAGATGTGTTAGCTTCTACCTTACTATTATCATTGACAATAGCTACTTTTTCTTCTTGTCTAGCCTTATCAAAACCTAAACCATTAACCTTACCACGAATTCCACTCTCAAAGATTTCTATTGTCTTCTTACTGGAATTGTTAATGGTCTTAATCACATCTCTCTCTTCTTCTAGTTCTTTTCTGACATAGTCATAAGCCTCAAGAATTACACTATAATCATGCTTAGCTTTATCAGAACTCAACTTGTATTCTTCCATTTGAATTAATTCAGATTCAAGAAAATTATTTCTATCAACTAATTTATCATTCTTAACCTTAAGTTCATCTCTTTCACAAGTAAGAATTCTAAAATTAGTCATAAGATTCTTAAACTCAGCATGGATAGATCTAATTTCATCAGAATTTAAGCTATCAAATGAATCAAGAGAGTGAAGTGATACCTTAACAGAGGATGGAGAAGTTTTCTTTGGAGATCCAGGTTTGTCTGAACTATTGGCCATCAATGCAATGTTTTCATAATCCAATTCATCTTCAGAGTCACTGGAATCAGCCCAATCTTTCTGTGTGACCATAAGTGCATTACCCTTTCCTGAATTCCTAGGCTTCTTACACTCACTAGCAAAGTGTCCAAGCTCGCTGCAGTTAAAGCACTTGATCTTGGCCTTATCAAGCTTGACAATTGTACTTTTGCTCTTGTCACTCTTCTTCTCCTCCTTCTTTTGAAAAGGTCCTTTGCTAAATCTTCTCCTGTTGAATCTTCCTTTCTTGAAAGCTTTAGCAAACATAGCAAAGAGTTCTTGCATCTCAGATTCAGAATCATTGTTGTCAGAGTCCATATCAGTAGTCTCTGACTCAGAACTTTCTTTGCTTTTCTTCTTCCTTGAATTCTTTACAGCAATCTCTTCATGCTGTTCTTCAGGAAGCATCTTTACTTCAGATTGAGCAGTAAGTGCAATAGTCTTCATCTTTCCTTCACTCCTGCTCTTTTTCTGCTGCTTGTCAAGTTCATAAGCTTTCAATTTTCCATATACTGCCTCTAATGAAATCTCATCCAGATCATTAGCTTCCTCAATTGCAGATATCTTCTCATTGTAGAAATCAGGCAAAGCTTTCATGAACTTTGTATTCATATCCTCCAAGTCATAATATTTACCATGCATGGCCATCTCATTGATGAGTTTTGTAAACCTATCAAAGGTATCAGTAAGTGACTCACCAGACTTGGATTCAAAGTACTCATACTGTTGTATAAGTAATGTCCTCATATTCTTCCTGACAGGCTTAGTTCCTTCACAGTGAACCTTAAGATTGTCCCATATATCCTTAGCAGTTTTACAAGAGAGAACATAGTTAGTGAGAACAGAATCAAGACTGTTGAATAATATGTTTCTCACTTTAGCATCTTTGAGAACATTCTCCTTGTCCTTATCTGACCATTCAGATTTTGGCTTCTCTGCTGTATGTTCTGGAACAACCTCACCATCAACAGTTGCTTGTCCAACGACCTTTGTTGGAACAAAAGGTCCATCTCTGATTCTGTCAAGATAATCAGGATCTGTTGCTTCCAGATGATGCAACATCTTTACTTCCCATAGAGTATATTCGTTTCTCTTGAGCATAGGAATCTTAGTATTCCCATCATTGTAACCAGACATGATTGCAGATCTTTATGATTATTCGAAATCAACCTGCTCTGATACCAATTGTTAACTCGAATAACTTGTAGAAGGGGGGGGGGTTGAATACAAGTTATATAATCGTGTCTGATTTTTGCTTGATTATAAGAACAAGAATAAACGAATGAATCAAACTCTTGTTTGTATTAATAAGATCAAATACAAACTCTACCAAAGGTGTACAATACCTTTAGCAGCTGCTGACAATACAAATATCTCTCTGTTTGTTTCGTACTCTCGAATACAAACCTTATACAGAGCTACGCACACGAACTCACAACTTCGTCGCTCTTTACAATGATATTGAGAGAGTATTTATAATGCTACCTATCAACTAATAACAGAAAGATATAATCTATACATGACAATGTTCTGCCTTCTAGTCGATAGTTTCCTTCAATAGAAAACTCTTTCCTTCATAATATCTTCTTGCTTATTCTTCAAACAACGATCCTATTTTATAGCACTTGCCAGTTTCTGTAGCATCCATAATGACATCATCAGTAACATGACTGATATCAGGATCTGTATACACTGCATCAGTATCTGATCAACCATCAGTATTGGATCATCATCAGGATTTGCTCTCTGTTCCTGACATGTAGTCTCCGATACACTGTTCATTCCTGACTAAACTATACAGATAACTGTCTTACACATAAAACCTAAATACAGTGCTAAATCCTTTATAAGATCAGGATTACAAGAAGTATAATGTGTAAATTCTATTCTTAACATCACAACTTATGAATTATTCCTAACAAGATTGATTGAGTAATAAAGAGACTCGTGGAATGAGAAAGTGAAATCTAGATGGTTGAACAAAGGAAAGTTTGACCCCAATCAAGTGACGCGTATTGAGTAAAGGTGACGAGCGTCTCAATAAAGAGATGACAATGGAGTTAAATAACCGAAGTGAATGAGAATCAGATAATAAGAAGGATGTGATTAATAAAAGAAAAGATTGGAAAAACAATTATGAAAATGTGAAGCAAGGAAGGTTATGAATGAACTTCCTAACGAGCTCTCGGAATGATAACCTGATAGTGTTAGTATTATGGATATGAAAGCTATAGTAGCGTGGCATGGAATATTAGTGACAATGATGTCACACGAGAAATCCAAGATTTAACCTGAGAGGTTGAAGGATTTTCCAAAAAGTTAGTGGTGCTAATATCGAGCAAGAGTATAGGTCCATAGAATGATGGACAGAGCAGCAAGGACATGTGATATGTGAGATTACGAAAAAGTAGTATTTAATACGAATATGATTATTTTCTTCTCTAATAAACCTCTATAGTTCAGAGGAAAATTCTAAGTATGATATTTTGACAATCATGAAAACTTTCTTATATGATTCTTTGAAATTCGTTCCTTTTCTTTTCCCTTATTTATCTTCTTCTAAACTGAGAAGAACAACCCTTTAAGGAGGGGAGGTAATACTACGTGACTCTCTATCTGTGTGATAGGAGTCTAAGTGGAATGCCATTAATTGTTTAATTGCTTGTCAAGTACTAAAGGTTGGCCCCCTTCTGTACTAGCTATGCAATATAACAAATGTTCATTGATCACAGTGATCTCTCGATAAATTTTCCACCTAAATATATATACATCGAGATTGCGAAGATTAAAGCAATTAGGAATTGCAAAATTTCGAGTGAGGTTATCTCCGGACTTCGTAGCGCGTTAGTGATACCGAAGTCACTGCACGTACCAATAAGGTTAATAGTATAAGAACGGACAAGAGCGTATACCGGATGATGTGTTATGTGAAAGTATCAAAGAGTTGGTAGAACGGATAAAGGGTGTATTGTAACCCTAGTATGATGTGCTTTAGAAAGATTGGAATGTGTAAGGATCGACCAGAGAATTGGAAAGCGAAATAACCAACAAGTACCCAATTGTCTTCTACCTGATTCCGGGACGGAATCCTTTTAAGGAGGGGAGACTGTAAGAACCCAGATTTTTGATAGAATTAAAACTTTTTCTTATGTAATAATATGTAAGCGAATAGTGGTTACGACTACGCTGTAACGGTTGTTCTAGTAAATAAATAGAATGGATGTGGGTTCAAATATTATATGTCATGAAGAATACTTTTGGTTGATAGCCTAAATAAGAATAATCTATCTCCTAAGGATATAAGTTATATTATTCCAAGAAAGATTATTCTTGTGTCATCCAAATCAATATCTATTATAAGTCCAGCGGTTCCGTAAAAAGGTTAAGGAGCACCCGAGAGTAAACCAGGTTCATTTTCCTAATTATAGGAGTTAAATAAAAATAAGTGATGAATAGTGATTTTGGTGGAATTTAGAATATTATTATAATAATGCTATATCCGGAATTCGGAACGGATTTCTGAGTTCGTATTAGTGATCTAGGAGGAAAATAAGTGTATGTAAAGGCTGTCGGATTCAGAAAAATAGCACTTTTATTTTCTCCGAGAATTCCCTGGACACTGCAAGACATAAGGAATTATTAAAGGGATTTAAGGAATTTAAATTCGAGAAGTGTTAAGAAAGATGGAGAATAGTATTGTAAATATTAAGAAGGTTTTCGGTAAAACCCTAACTAGGAATCCTTGAGATATTCCTACAAACGATCAATGAATTGAGCAATAAACGGACAAAAGAGCAAGCAGAGGGCAAGATGCATGCATGTGCTAAGGAAAATATCTAGCAACCAAGTGGTGACTCAAGTAACTAGCACTCTTAGGAATCAAACTAGTACTTAGAAATTAAACCAATACTTAGCTTATAACCATCCAAAGATCAACACATGGCTTGCAAATTACATCATTCCATGCATCATCACTTTAATAAAGTGAACATAAGATGAGATATTATGCAAGACTTCACTTTATGCATTATTATTCAAGAAACCAAGCCAAGTAACACAAACTCTCTCCAAGAACACTACATTCGGCTACTTCTTAATTCAAAGATCAAAATCAACCTTTCAACCATTGTTTGATCTTGAGATTTTTATGGTAGATCCTATAATTCATAAAAGTGATACCCTAGAAATCTTAGCCTCAAACACTACTTTTTCCATTTTCAAATAAATCCTTGAAGATGAGGGTGAATAGTGATTTTCAAGAACAAAATTCTTGGATCTTGATTTCTTGGATGATCTAAGCTTGGTTAAGGATGTACAAGGACTATACAAGGCTTATCAAGGTATTTACCCACTCCATGGAAGGTATAACTTTTCAAAACCCTAGCCCTTACTTTAAGAATATGTTTGTTCTTGATGGATTTAAGTAGTTATGGTGTTAACATGATTATAAGCATGATTATAAGCATGATTATGATTTGGTTTTAGTAAATGTTAAAAAGAGTTTAGATGAACGGAAAGGCATTGCTTGGCCTCAGTTCATGGTTATATATCATGTATATGTTGGTTGGAGTGGATACCATGATTATTGGAAGGTTTGGAATTTGGAAAGATTCGATTTATAGCCGTCGTAATGCCGAAATTTCGTTAACCTTAAGAACACGAGTTTGACAGTAGGTATAATTCACTGATTAGCTTCGATTTCTTCCATGATAAGCTAGATTATGTTATAAGCTTCGTTTTGATATAAAGATCGTATGAAATGGACTTACGGTTTAGGAGTTATGATTAAATTCGTATAAGTGGTTCGGAACCGAGAATGCGAGTTCGTAATTGAAATTGAACCCATGTAAAATATGTATCACAGTGGCGAATCTTGGTAATTAAATATTAGAGGTCATAAGGAAGGCGTGAGAGAAAACCACAAGTAAAATGGATCGTTTTCCGATTTTATAAAAATGTTCGAATCGAGGATAAGTGCGAAGAAACCACTTTTCGGAGGTAACATTATTCATTAAAACCTCCTGCCCTGTTTTGGCAAAATTCCGAAAAATTAATCTTCTGATCTAAGTCCAATTTTGAGTTAGCTACCTTCTAGACATTCTCTAGATCATGTATGCGAAAACGGTGCGTCATTTGAGTTAACGGTTACCGAGTTATGAACGTTTTAGTGAAAGAGGTGTGAATAGTAAAGATTCGTAGTCGACTGAACTTCAAAAATACATTTCACCTATTTAGACTCGTGGCTTCGAATTGGAAATTTTTTGATAAATATTACAAATACCAAAGATGATTTTATAAGTGGTTTCGTAATTAAATACGTTTCCAGTGATTTATTAAAAGTGTTGAAGTATGAGTCTTGAAATAGTGATTCTTAGAAAAGTCAACCCTAGGGGTACTACTTTGGCCACCCTTTTTGGCTAAGTTAAAAAGGGAATTTCGAGTCGACTAAAACATGAAACTTGTTAAGAATTATCGAGACAACCTATTGGTACAAAGAACGAGGTTATAAATGATTAAGTAAGATATACGAAAGATCCGACATTAAGGATAGGTTCGAGGTGTGTTTTGGACCAAGCTTACATGACTTAAGTTAAGTTATACTTAACCTTCGAAATGTTCAGTGATTGACCTCGGTTATTGTGACTATTTATAGATCACTGGATTGACACGAGGCACACTACCCCTACAGGATTACCAGGCAAGTTTCCAATACTTGGAACTGTTGTTGTGATAATATATATAATGATTGTTGTATACATATGCCATAGCATGCATGCCTACTTTCAAGTCTATTGATATGCTTGTTCCCTGAATTGATATTGGCTTATAGACTAGATATGAATTATCAGTTATAAGCAGGATTGTTTTGCTAAGACCCTTAGTGAAGGGCGTATGATAATCATTCTTTCAATATAGACCGGGAGTCGGTATTTTGGGATATAGAGTTAGTCGTGGAAACCCGGAGGGATTCCAGTGACAGTTTATTTGAGGAATGTTATTTATGAACATTATTTATATTTTCATAAAGTATTGATTACTTGGAAATTATTCGAGGAATGTTATTTGGATATTATCTCAATCGAGAGGTACTATATGAATATTATTTTGAATATTCATTCGCATATATTTATTTGCTGAATATTATTTTAATATTCATTCGAGCTTTAATTACTTAATGAATATTAGTTTCGAATATTCGTTTAGAGTTTGATTATTCAATGAGTAATTACTTTAATATTCTTGGAAATTTATTTAATGAATATTATCGTGAATATTCATTTAAGATTTTATGTACTTGATGAATAGTATTTTAAGATATTCATTCGAAGTTCTATTTACTTAAGGAATATTGCTTCGAATATTCCTTTAAAGTTTGATTGCTAAAATAATATTATTTGGATATTTATTTAGAATATTATTTATTAAATGAATATTATTTTCAAATATTCATTTAAGGTTTGATTTATTTACTAAATATTATTTTAAACATTTACTTGAGCTTATTTAATTAATGAATATTATTTTGAATATTCATTTAAAGAAGAGAGTTATTTAGTAAATAATTATATATATTCATTCGAGGATTACTTACGAGCAATATTATGATTTATACATATTCCTTAATTATTATTGATTTAATAAATATTCTTGGAATATTTATTTAAATTCTTTTAAGTTCTTTTTATGATGATTCATATTATTCAAAGATTATCTATCACCTTCAGATAAGGTGTAAAATATTTCGGAGTATTTTATGACTATTCTTATCAAGGGGAGGTTCCCAAACTTTATTTTCATTTAAATCTATCTTAAAGAAGATTTAAATACTCGCTCAACTTCCAAACAGATATAAGGGGACCACACTTGAGAGATGTTATTTATTGGACTCCCCGGTCCTATACTTGCTAAACTATCTTGTTACTCACATCTTGATTCTTTCAAACATCGATATGAATCTTTTTGGTTACCTCCTCAATGCTCGAGGGGTAAGAATTGATGGAACAAGTTTATATCCATTAACAAGCATCAGCTTGGGAAATATTGGTGATTTTTCCTTTCCAAATAGATACGACTACTTTGTGGAGTCCTATCAACAAGTAATATACTTGGGGAAAGGGGGAGGAACTTTAAGTTTTAAAGTTATGGATGTGAAATGAACTAGGAGATGCGTAAGTGACCCAGTGGCGCCGGTCCAGCAAATGGCCCAACCGTTGGCCGGGGGGTTCCAGAGGGCGGTAGACAAGTAAATCCGTCGGTGCTTCCTTCTACATGTAGTAAACAAGAGGTGGGGAGCATAACATGCGACTGATCATCGTGTAAATGCTATGTCTCCTGGCGCGTCAAACTCCAGTATTAGTTCATCTCTCAATGTTGGAAATTTCCTGCAACCTTATCATTATTGGCAGGTGTGAAAAGTGTTTAAATTGGAATTGCAATATTCTTCCTGCAAGTTCCTCTATTATGAAAAGTTGATAATATCTGGCTCATCTTTGACATAGCAGATATTTATTCAAAACAAATATATTTTGAGTTACCTTGTAACTTCATCTCATACCTTATATTGGTACTACATCGTTAATGCATGGCATATGGTTTCAAAGATATTTTGGACTGTTATATATTATCACTGTTCAATTATATTTTTGGTGGGCTATTGCTCACCCTTGCTTTATTTATTTATATCACAACAACAGCTAGATCAGATGGCCGCGCAAGGCGTGCTCAGCATAGGCAGGTATCAGCCGTCAGAGGATTAACCGCTGAGGTCATAGCTACCATTGCTAAGGATGCAGCCTCTGGTAGGCTAGTTGTTAGTATTTTTGCATCAAATGTATTTATATATATGGCATATACCAATGGATGGCAAAGAGCATGTAATTGTAAAATTGTAATTCTTTGGGTTGTAAGAACTCAAACTTGTGATTAATAATATTGACGATTACTCTGATTTCATCTCTGGGACTATAACGGGTGTGTTTTATGTTGTTGTTTTGGGTCACAAGGTTGTAATTTAAATTATGTTGATTTTGTGGTTGGATATTGAGACCGTAACGACCAGATTCCTGACCCTGGATCTGGGGGTGTTACAATCCATCCCCTCCAGCTTCTCCTTCAAGGCATCATTCTCGTCCTTCAAGAAGTTAGCCTGACCGGTAACCCTCTCCAAATTATTGATTGAATTCCGGAGATCCTCTTCAGCCTTAACTGCTCGAGCCTCCAGCTGATCAACCGTCTTCAGCTTGGCTTGTATCCCCTCCATCCGCTCGGTAACAATGGCGGACCAGGAGACACCCTGAAAAGAAATAATAAGGGAAAGAGTTAGAAGGCGAAGGCAGATAATTAAATAATACGCAAGAATAAAACTCACCATGGAGAGCAGAGCCATCATTTCAGTACAAGCCTCGAGGTCATCCGCCTGAGCAAACATCGGCCTATCGGCCGGCAGAATAAGACCCCGGCAGAGATCAGAGCCGATGATTGTGGATAGCTGAGGAGCAGGGGCAATATTTTGATCGGTCTCCAGAACTTCCCATTGAGGAGCATACACCTTCATCCCAGCATCGCCTTTTCGGCCCCTTTTCCTTGAATCGACCAGGGTGGTTGAATCTACATTTCCCGTCTCCAGGTCCCGAGGGGGAGAAGAAATAGGCGGAGTTGTAATTATCTCCCTCTGATCTGGAGCCAATTTCTCCCCCATCGGTCGCCTGAGCCGCAGCTTCGGCTTCAGCGGTAGCAGCAGCAGTAAGTACAACCGCCTTCTTGCGCTTGCGCTCTATAATTTCCTGAAGAGAAGACACTGTAAAAAGTACGAAAAGGTTAAATATGTACAATAGAAGATAAAAATGCAGTACTTAAATGGAAAAACAAGGCAAAAATAAATGTTACCACTACCCCAAAGGGCGACCAACCAGACGTTATTCCTGCCGTTCGATAGCGGAACCCTATCCATTTTAAGTTCGCAGAGAAGATGGTAATCATGTTTGTCCGCCTGCAGGAGTTCGAGATACTGCAACCTCGATGGATCGAGATCCCGCCAGTGGCCATATTTCTCCATCTTCGGCCCTGAGATGAAAACCCACTTCTCATGGGTCCCTTTATTGCTGGAGTTTGTTTGAGTCCAATCAGCCTTACCGGTTCGGCGGGCTATGGTATAGAAGCCGTTGCTCTTTGAATTCCTTCGGAGCTCATAATGATGCCAGAACAAGGTTGTCCTTGGAGTCATCTTTTTGGCTAGGCACCGAGCTTTGAAGGCATTTATATGGAAAAAGCTATTCGAATCCAACTGCCCTATAGCTATCCCCAGCTGCTTCAGGACCTTCTTCATGATTGGCAACATCGGCAACCGAAAGCCACATTTGAAAGCCATCTCGGATATGCTAGTGGCCATGCTTCCCTCGCAGAAGGGTGGAATCTCAGGGTTATGCCAGATGCGGTCCTTCTTCCTCGGTGCGAAGAAGTACCAGACATTCATCTCTACAAGGTATTTGGAATGAAAGTCTTCTATTTTTTCCCCGGTCAGTTATGACCGAAAATTTGCTGCAGGGTATAGTTCGATGTCGCTGAAGGGTGAAACCTCCGAAGGACCAGCACCTTCGGTTGACCGATCCATGTCCCTACATTCGGAAATGAAGAGACGTTAGCCTTGTACTCGGACAAAAAAGATGAAAACAAAGGGGGGAAAGGTCGAGTACAGTGAGCCAGGATCGGTCGGGGCATTCTACAACCTAGGGTGAAGAAAGCCGAAGGCCTAAAAACTAAGGGAAACTAGGATATTCCGAAGGGAATTCCGAGAGATCGGGATGGTCCGAAGAGTGTCCTCAAGGTTCGAAGATCCCGAAGGAAGTTCTTGCTCAGACCACTTTCGGACAAATTCCAAAATCTTGGGAAATGCTAATACAAGAGTAAAATGGTACATCAAGAAGAACCTAAAACATTTTGGACTTGCGAATATTTCGTCTAAAGAGCACAGGTGATTTTATGCATACATACATACAGATACATACATGAATATATGAAATGCAGGACAATTACAGTAAAGAAGAAAAGAGGAAAATGTCACTTACTGGCTTGAAGATTTTGGATAAGATCGAGTTCTTGGGGATAGATCGCTTGGACGTAAACGTCGACTAGAGTCGGAGAGTTGAAGGTGACCGGTGATGAAATGGCGGTTCCAATTGTTGTCTGCGAAAAGCTCTGAGAAATAAGATTTTTGCTCTGAGAATTGTATAATTTTGTAAGCGTAAAAGTGAAAATGAATGGGTTTAGAGGGTTTAAATACAGGGACGCGACGTTTGGACAAGGGTCGTTTCGAATTCAACGGTGAAGATTAAAGCACAGATCTTGAGGATAGATAGCTCTCAATCATAAAGGGACATGGCTTCCCAGGAGACGTCTTGGCCTTGTTCATCGTCCTTCTTATCCAAATGAGGCGTCCGAAGAATGAATTCCGAAGATGGGTCTAGGTTTTGGCCTCCGTCCGGAGGAGAACTCCGAACAAAGCCCAGGGACATATTAGAGGCCCATCCCCTTTGTGGGCCGAACCGAAGATCCAAGGATGGATTATCGGCCCAGCCGAATGAAGCCCATTGATATTCGGTCCAGTAGACAGCAACGTCTATGTGGTTATGGGCTCCCTAGAACGTGGGACACGACACCTCACGTCGCCCACTCTTCGGTAACTGCCTAAGGAGAAGAGAATATGTTCTGGTCAGGTTTGAAGGCTCATTCACACACAATTTTGACACAACACAAACACTCTACGTTCTAAATTACTTTACCAAAAACTGACTAACTTATTCTCACACCGGAGGTGAATTGGGGGGCAAACCCTCGCATTCTTCTCACTTGCAGGTCCGACCGAACCAAGGTCCGGCAGAAATCCAGTCATAACAATCATGTTAAATGATCTGCAAATAGAGCTGCCCATCAGCTTGCTAGGGAGTCGTATAATTATTCAGGTCGTAGGTTTGATATGGATTCTATCCCACTTTCAGTTAAACATTGTATCTGATATGGGCTAAAAGTAAGCCCTAAAGACACATTTAATGTTGCATTAATTAGACCTAGTATGGTCCAAACGTGGGGCCCACTAGATGGCCCAAAAACTCTAGTTAAATATTAATTTTGTAATTAATATTCATGGCTAATTAATAGCTGGGAAATATAAGTCAAATAAGGATTTTATCTCTCCAAAGAGTAGCCTCCAAGGCACATAGTCGTACAAGGAAATGAACTCCTACAAGGAAGGAGTCTAGATCCTTCCTCAAGGTTGACTTGCCCACCAAGTCACCTAACCCTACCATAATTCTGAGGCTTCTCAGCCTATATAAAGGGTCAGACCCCTCAACCTAGAACTACGTTTTTATTGGCTTGATTCTCTAATACAGAGATACGTAGGCATTCTGTGAGGACCGTTTAGTCTCGAACGCAGAAGCAGCCATTAAAGCATGAAGCTCACGTACCCTAACATTAAATACAGCAAACCCTAGCCACAATCTAATAACCTAGTTTTTATTCGACAACATTTGGCGCCGTCTGTGGGAAGACAACATCAACCATGGTTAACACACGAAGGACACCAGCAATAACAGAGCCAATCGCAACCGAGGCTCTACCTCTTAGCTCTGCTCCGCCCCTCACTGAACAAGTACCTCTGAAAGGCAGAGTGTATAAACTTGTAACACTATAACTAATGTAACTCAATTAAAGGAAAAGATACTTAACCAGAAGACAATCAAGAATAAGAAGTCACAAGAAATCAACACTATATGAAGACAAGGTAATTGATACAATTGAACATGTTAACTATGATCAAGCCAAGAAGAAATCGTTGAGAGAAGTTCAAGTCAAAGTTGTTCATGCCTCAGTGATTTGAGAAATTGAGAATCAAGATCATAACTATCAGTATCAACAAGACCAATTGATTTCAAGTGAACAAGAAGGAAAGCGAACATTGGAAAGCCAAGTTACTAAGTGAATATGGTAATTTATTCGAGAAGCAGAAACACTATCAAGACTAGTCACTTATGAACCAGACCAGTGCATCAAGTGTCAGGACATTGATAGCAAGTTTATGTCAGTAATAAAGATCCATGTTCAAGAGCTTGCTGAAGAATAAAGAAGACATGAAGATATCACAAGCTCAAGATGTGCATTGAAGTTTCAAGTTGAAGACCAGAATATTTTCTAAGTACTAAATATTCTAGATGACCAAGTAGAATATTTCTAAGTAGAAGTTCTACTTAGAAATTCGAGATGGCTAAGTAGAAATTCTCAAGTAGAAGTTCTACTTAGAGTGCAGCTTCAACATGACATATGGCATCTTCTGATTGGCAGATTTCCAAGCTTTCAAGATAAGGCAAGATTTATGTGGACATCATTGGGCCACGTACATCTTAGTCTTTGAAGACTACAGGACATAGATTACATGTAGTATAAATAGAAGCACTTGTGTAATGTTTTGATGTTAGAGAGCAATATTGAGAAAACACAAGAAAAAGAGAGAGAGTACATTCACAGAGCTTAGAATCATTCACTTCTCTCTGAACTTCTGTTATACTTTGTAATGAATGTTGTAGCAACCTTTTCAAGTTATATATAAGAAATATATTCCTTGAATCTGCGTGTTCATTTATTGCATCGTATTTATTGCTTCTCATATTTGAAAAGTTGTCTTCACCCCCCCTCTACAACACATTTGGACCTAACAATTGGTATCAGAGCGGATGTTTAACATACAAAACATAGATCCTTGTGTTTGGTAGAAGAATCGTGAGTTTTCATTTTCTAGATCTACTTTTCATTTTCTCGAAAAGTGTGCTTTAATTCGTTGGTAGTGAAAACTCATCCGAAAAATTATTTAAATACTCCAGGTGTGATTATTTAGCTTGGGTGTATGTTAATTAATTTTTGTGAATTAATCTGGGTTCATTGATATTTGGTGTTCTTGAGTGTTCATCATCTGTTCTTATCAAAGAAGACAACCCAACAACTTTTTGATCTCCTTTTTCAAACAGATAAGATAGTCAAAAAGGTCTTTTTGTACTTTTGATTTGATAATTATTCCTTGGCCGAAAGCAAAACAATACAAACTCAGTACCTAGCAAGTGGGTTAGCTGCTTTCGGTGAGTAAAGTATCAAAAGTCAAAAAGGTGTTAAAGAGATAATATTGTTTATTCAATATTAAAGAAATCTGTAGAAAATTTATTCTAAGGACAAAAGTTCTACATAGAATTTCTACTTGAGATTTTCTACATAGAATTTCGACTTGGACAATTTCTACTTAGTGAAGTTCGACTTGAGCAAAATTTCTACTTAGAGAAATTTCGACTTAGGCAAAAAGTTCTACATAGATATTCTACATAGCCTAGTCTTGGGTACTTAGAAACTTTTAGTGACCAGATTTGAAATGGCTCCTAAAAATTCTTTCAAGATCCCAATGTTCAACCGAGATCACTATGAAGAATGGGTTTTCAGAATGAGACTTTACTTAGAGACAATTAACCCTGAATATCTGGAAGTCCTTGAAAAGGGTAAATTCGTTCCAATGAAAGCTATTCCTGAGCGTACGGAAGGAGAGGAGGTTATACCTGCTCGGTCTGAGCCTAAAAAGGTAGCGGACTTTACGGATGCTGACAAGGAGCAAATAGCTTATGATACTTCTGTAAGACAAACCTTGATGGAATCCCTTGATCATGAAATGTTCAACATAGTCAAAGGTTTGAATACAGCAAAGAAGATTTGGGACAAGATAGAAGTTGTCATGGAAGGATCTGCAGAGGTTAGAAGTAACAAGACACTCATACTCAAGATGGAGTATGACACCTTCAGAATACGAAAAGGAGAAGGCATAACAGACGTCTATCTAAGATTCAGTCAGTTGCTATTGGATTTGAATCTCAGAGGTGTAACTCTCCCCATGGTTGAAACCAATACGAGATATCTGAGGAACCAGCCAAAGAGCATTGAACATAGGATCTACGCAGTAAGAGAAACCAGAGATTTGCATACAACTTCTCTGGAAGAATATTATGGAATTTTGAAGACCTATGAGCTGGAGACACTTCAAGATCAAGCATGGGACAATGATTCAAAAGGAAAAGAAACTGCATCAGGATTAGTTGCTGATGAGGAAGAGTCTAAGAAGGCAATGGTTGCAGCAAAGCCTAAATCATCACTTGCACCACATCAAGTTGATAATGATGACGAGTGCACATCTAACAGTGATGATGACTACTTCACCCAAGAAGAGCTGGACAACATGGACGATAGTGTCGTGGCATACATGGCAAGGAAGTTCAGCAACATGAGATTCAGAAAGAGCAACCGACCACTGAGAAATTCTTCATCTTACTATCGGGCTGCTAAGGGTGGTGGTAGTTCGTCAGGCTACAAAAGCAAAGGCAAGAGTACCAGCTACAAATCTCCTTTGGATTTCAAAATGAAGTTTAAATGCTATAATTGTGGTGAAGCTGGACATTTTGCTACTGACTGCAAAAAGCCTAAACAGACTTATCCAAAAGAGACATATGAAGCCCTCAAAAGCAAGTATGAATCGCTGGTGAAGGAAAGACATGGAAAAAGAGCTTTATTAGTAACAGAAGGAAGAGCTTGGGATGATTTAGATGAGGAAGATGTTACTCATGTAGCAAACTTTGCGCTCATGGCTGAGACATCAGAGGAACCAGAGGTACCAGTTCTAACCCTTAAAGTAGAAATGTCTATTGATGATTATAAGGAACAGAACGGGGCTCTTAGCGAAGAGATCTATATGTTGTGCAAAAGCCTAGACACTTCTCAAAAGGAACAAAAAACACTTGTCGCCAAAAGCAGAATGCTTGAGGCAAAAGTGGAAGAGTTAGAGGCTGCTTGCACTGTAGATACTTCCCTAAGAGATTTTATTAAATCTTTGGAACACAAGCTCGTCCTTAAGGAAGAAATAGAAGCATGTCTTAGGAACAAACTAGCTGAGTTAGAAACTAAATGTGAAGCTTACAAACTAGCTGCTAGTAAAGTGTATGTAGATAATGACGTATTTAAGAAGATAACTGGAGTAGGTGTAGGACTTGATTATTCTAACCTTTCTAAGAAAGAAGGGAAGAGACCTATCGACACTAGTTCCAGTGACCTTAAAAATGAAGTTCCTAGCATTTTTAAACCTTCTGTCAAACCCATCTACAAACACCTTGTTCCTAGAATAGAAGAAGAAGAGACTGAATTAATAGCTAGATATGAGATTGAGATGGAAGATTGCCAGAACGCACAACCTATAACTCCTATCAAACAAGTTAAAATCAATTTCCCTAGAGATGAATCTAGACCAGGAATAGGAGCTAAGGATGTTAAACAACAAGGGAAGAAAGGCATAAAAGAGGTTAAGGCTGAACGAATAAAGAAAGCATGTTATCACTGCAAATCTACTGAACATCTTTCTTATGCATGTAAAGCTAACATAAATGTTCCTGCTACACATGCCATGCCTGTCACACATACAATGAATAATCTGCATCCGAATCATGCACAGTGTGGTCAACCTAATTGTATGCCATGCACTTTTAATGTCATGCAAACTTTTGTGAATTTAATGAATGCATCTAGCCAGTCATGCTTAAATACTGCTGCTAGTTCAAACATCAAGAAAAAGCATGTGAGAGCCAAGACTGTCAGTCCTCCTAAAGTTAGGAGTGACAAACCTTCTCCTAGGATTGACAAACATGTCAAGTCTGAGAAAGGAAAGGAGAAAGTCGAAAGCTCTAGTAATGTTAAAAAAAGTGCATCTCCTGTTGTTAAATCTGTTGATTCTCGATCTTATCGAAAAGCCGGGCCCAATCAAAGTTGGGTTCCGAAGAAAGTCTAATCAATCTGTCATTGCAGGGCATTAAGCAAAATAGAAATAAAGTTATATGGGTGCTAGATAGTGGAGCATCGAGGCATATGACTGGAAACAAGTCCCTGCTTACAGAGTTGGTTATGAAAGCTGGTCCTTATGTTACCTTTGGAGATGACAGCATAGGTGTGACAAAGGGATATGGCAAACTGAAAACTGGCAATGTCATCATTGAAGATATTTTCTATGTTGAGGGATTAAAGCATAATTTGTTAAGTATCAGTCAATTCTGTGACAAAGGTTACGAAATTGTCTTCAACAAGAAAGGTGTATCAATCACTCACATCAAGGAAGGCTCACTGGCTTTGAGAGGAGTTCGAAAGGCAGATCTTTTTGTTGCAGACATGGATTCAGCAAATCAGAATGAGGTCACCTGTTTCTACAGCAAAGCCTCGGATGATGAAAGCTGGTTATGGCACAAAAAGCTATCTCACTTAAACTTCAAAACGATGAATGCTCTCGCGAGGCGAGAATTGGTGAGAGATCTACCTCAAATGGAGTTCGCTCCGAAAGGACTCTATGAAGCTTGTGAAATGGGAAAGTCGAAATGAGCATCGCATAAAAGCAAAAAAATTTCTAGTATTACTTAGCCTCTGCAACTTCTTCATATGGATTTGTTCGGCCCAGTGAATGTCCTATCTTTGTCTAGGAAAAGATATGCATTGGTAATCGTGGATGACTTCTCCAAGTATACATGGGTATTGTTCGCAATGACGAAAGATGAAGTACCTTTCCTAATCATTGATCACATCACTCAAATTGAGAATGTTTCAACACTTACTGTGAAGACGATTAGATCAGACAATGGCACTGAATTCAAAAACACAGTGCTGAATGACTTCTGTGTATCTAAGGGAATACGTCATCAGTATTCAGCCCCGAGAACTCCACAACAAAATGGAGTAGTTGAAAGGAAGAATAGAACATTGGTTGAAGCAGCAAGAACTTTGTTGTATGATTCAAAACTTCCTCTGTATTTCTGGGCAGAAGCAGTGAGTACCGTGTGTTACACTCAAAATCGATCCTTGATTATAAAAGATAAAGAAAAGACACCATGTGAGCTAATGAACGGCAGAAGACCAACAATCAAATACTTTCATGTCTTTGGAGCAAAATGCTATGTACTTATAGATGATGAAAATCTAGGCAAGTTTGCAGCAAAAGCTCGTGAAGGAATCTTTGTTGGTTACTCCACAGATGTGGTAGCAGCTTACAGGGTGTTCTTAGTAAATGATCGAAAAGTGACTGAAAGCTACAACGTCAGATTCGACGATACCAAACTCTCATCAATTTCAAGAGATTCTAGTGAACCTGAGTCCCTAAAATTTCAGAATCTGGACTTAGAAGAACTTGAAGATGAACCTGAGTTGGTTGTCCCATTAAATGTTCCAAGTGTACGTGAAGAACCTGAGTCTAGTGAACAAGCTAATCCTACAAGATCAGGAGAGACTTCTTCAGTACGAACCGGCAACAACTCAGGGGGAGTAAATAGCAGCTCAAGGACTATTGTTCAAGGCTCGAGTCGAGTTGACTCTAGTTCTGTAGGAGCTGGCACTAACTCAGGGGGAGTTAGTGAAAGTAATCAAAGTAGTCAGCACCACAACTCAGAAAGTCACGCTGAATCATCAAGACAATTTCCAAGAGAACGGGTATGGAATAGAGACCATCCGTTTGAATTAATTATTGGTGATCCAGATGCTGGTGTGTCTACTAGAAGAACTGCAAGAGCTGATCTGGCTAATATTTGCTTATATTCTGGGTTCTTATCCAAGCTTGAACCTAAAGAAATAGAAGAAGCTCTTGGTGATGCTGATTGGGTGATTGCAATGCAAGAGGAACTCAATCAGTTTGAAAGGCAGAAAGTTTGGAAACTGGTACCCCGACCAAAGAACAAATCAGTAATTGGAGCTAGGTGGGTATTCAGGAATAAAATGGATGAAAACGGACTTGTAACACGAAACAAGGCTCGTTTGGTTGCAAAAGGTTATTCTCAGCGAGAAGGAATTGATTATGATGAGACCTATGCACCGGTTGCAAGACTTGAGGCAGTCAGGATGTTCTTGGCATTTGCAGCACATAAGAACTTCAAGGTTTTTCAGATGGATGTGAAAAGTGCCTTCCTGAACGGAGAGTTAGAAGAAGAAGTGTATCTGGAACAGCCGCCTGGCTTTATTGATCTAGAACTTGTAGATTTTGTGTATCTTCTCTTCAAATCTGTCTATGGCCTCAGGCAATCCCCAAGGTGTTGGTATGAAACCCTATCCCTATTCTTAATTGAAAGTGGTTTTACTAGGGGAGTAATTGACAAAACATTGTTCTATAAAAATGTGAAAAATGATTTAATACTTGTTCAAGTCTATGTGGACGATATTATCTTCGGGTCATCTAATGAGCGCTTGTGCGAGAAATTTGCTAAGCTAATGCAAGAGAAATACGAGATGAGCATGATGGGAGAGCTGTCCTTCTTCCTTGGATTACAGATCAGTCAGAGAAAAGATGGTATCTTTATCTGTCAATCCAAGTACGTTAGAGATTTACTCAAGAAGTACAATCTAGAAGATGCATCAGCAGCTAAGACTCCCATGGTAACAGCCACGAAGCTTGATGAAGACAAATCAAGTAAACCAATTGACATCACAAGCTATCGAGGTATGATTGGCTAACTCCTCTATTTAATTGCAAGTAGACCTGATATAATGTTCGCGACTTGTTTATGTGCAAGATTCCAAGCGGATCCTAGAGAATCACATCTCATAGCCGTCAAAAGAATTTTTAGGTATCTCAAGGGCACACCAAATCTAGGAATTTGGTACCCAAGAGATACAGGTTTTAATCTAATTGGCTATACGGATTCAGACTATGCAGGTTGCAGGATTGATAGGAAAAGCACATCTGGTGCTTGTCAATTTCTTGGCAGAAGATTGGTGTCCTGGCAAAGTAAAAAGCAACATACAGTATCTACTTCTACTGCTGAAGCTGAGTACATTGCTGCTGGAAGCTGTGTAGCTCAAATACTGTGGATGAGGAACCAATTAAAGGATTATGGCATGGAGCACAAGAAAATTCCAATTATGTGTGACAACACAAGTGCCATTGCCATAACCAACAATCCTGTAGATCACTCAAGAACCAAGCACATCGACATCAGGTATCACTTCATAAGAGAACATGTTGAGGAGGGGACTGTGGAGCTACATTTTGTGCCCACAATGCAACAAATTGCAGATATATTCACCAAACCTCTTGATGAAGTAACATTCAATAGATTGGTTGGTGAATTGGGAATGCTTAACACAAGTTAGTAAAGCCTTCTATCTGTAAAATCCATGTTTATGTTTGTATATGCAAGCTATTTAATCATTATGTGCTTAGACTTTAAAATGCCTAATTAATGATTGTTATAGGTTGCATATAGTGTCATTTTACATGAATTCATTGTGTTTTAAGTGTCTTTTATAGCACAAATCTTTGAATTTATGCTTGTTAGATTGCATGATCATAGGGGGAGTTAAATTCATAATATTCTAAATTTTGCATGATTTTTAGATGAATTTACCTGTGTTTTTCATGTAATTAGAGGCCTTAGAATTATCAAGGAATGTTTTAATTATGTCATATATTAAAATCCTTGAATTGATATTTATATTAATTTGGCAATATTAAGTGTTGAGTTTTTCAAGAAAAAAATTGTCAAATTATTCTAAGTATCTTCAAAATTTCGAGTTAGTCTCTATCTCGAAACTCATCTCGAAATTCCACTTGGATTTCTATTTGAGCTTCCAGAGTGAAGTTTTTGAAAATTCTAAGTCTGGGAAGAATTTCGAGTTAGTCGGACTAACTCGAAATTCAACTCGAATTTCGACTTAAGATTCAAATTTGAGTTACCAGTGTGCCTATTTCTTTATTAAAAATATTCCAGATAATGTCTATCTTAATGGGGATATTTTTTGAAAGGATCAAGTCTGAGAGAATAACTTCGAGTTAGTTAATAACTTCGAGTTATCCTCTATCTCGAAACTCAACTCGAATTTCGACTTGATGTTCGAGATAGAGTTCTCAGTTGGTCTAAGGGGATTTTTTCGAGTTAACTCCTAACTCGAAACTTATCTCGAATTTCTACTTGAATTTCGAGATAGGTTTCCCTAGTACTGTTGGTGGTTTTTGCTGTTTAAATGGTCTTTAATGACTAAATGGTTCAAGTGTTCGAGTTAACCTATCTCGAAATTTATCTCGAAGTTCGACTTGATAACATTTCGAGATAGACTTCGACTTAAAATGTTCGAGATAGAGTTCGACTTAGGTTCTCCCTATATGTACTTAGTGTTTTCATTCTTTTTAACAGGGACACTTTTGTCATTTCACAATCATGTCTATATATACATCTCTAACTCGATCAATTCATTCACTTTTACCTAATTAAGTTTTACAGCAGCCTCCATATACATACAGGCGATTTCGACTTACAAACCACTGTTCGTGATTTTTGTGATTAAACTCATACAGACCACGAATTAATGCCCGATTTTAGACTGCTGTTATCTGCGTTATCATAAATCTTTGTGTCTGTGTGTTTGGTAACCGTTCATATACACACGTATATATATATATACACACATACATCAAGTGCTTGTGTGACTGTTCATAACTCTACTTCACTGGTATACACACACGAATATACATCTTCATTGTATATCACAGATTTGGTAATTGGATTGTAATTTTCGCCACTACTTAATCATTGTTGATATTCCGTAGTTTAATTTCTCAAGTGACTCTTGGTATTCACGAACGAAATTAAAAGGACTATAACTTTGATTTTGTTAATTGATTGTTTTTTCAACAAATATCACATTTTTAAGGAAAAAACATTTTATTAAAAAAAATGGCTCACCAATTTTCACTTGCTAAAAACAATTTTTATAATATTTCTACGGAAATTGGTGATCAACTCCCGCGCTTTAAGTCTTGGATACGATTTCTCAATTTGTACTCCAAAGCTAGCGATGCTTTTACTGCTAAACCTACACTAGTACATGATGCTTTACAGCAATTATGGACTAGTGCGGTTTCTTTTGGGAGCAAAACAACCCCCTTCGGTTTCAGGTTTACCTTAGCGGGTCAGGAATATGAGGTGACTGAAGAAATTGTCAACAGGGTTCGGGGATTCCCGATAAAAGATGCTTATGATCCAGAACCTACAGCTGCAGAACGCCTCAGATTCTTTGAAGAAATAGGATGTTATCCTCCGTCTGGCCAGATCACTGGAAACATCCAAAAACAATACTTTCATGTGGAATGGAATTACTTTTTCGAGGCTATCACAAGATGTTTTCGGGCACGAGAAAGCGATTTCCATCAAATTTCCATTCCCATGCAAAACTTTGGAATTGCCCTAGCAAGAGAACTGGATATAAATTATGGACGCATAGTTCTCTCTGAGATAGTGGGTGTAATGGGATCTCCTGCAAGCAGAGACCTCAACACAACAGATGTTGTCTGCTGGTTTCCTTGGTTCCTACAGATGCTGATTAATGATTTAATACCGAAGGATTCTATTGCTGTCAGACAGAGTTTTGCCAGAAGTCCAACATCTGCTCCACTAGGGATGGGCACTAAGTCACTTTCAACAATTTCTAATCAGAATAAACATCATGGAAAACCGATGTCAATTCCTAATACCTTACAAACGTGGCTTACATATGATGAGGGAGTTACCACTTTGGTGGAATCATCGCACGTTTCATCATATGCTCAGAATCGGTCTGCTCATGCTGAGGCATTTGAAGAGATTCCTGATGAGCAAAGCGATGACGAACAAGGTAATGAATCAGGTAATCTCTCTCTGCATACTACTCATTCCTCTTCCTATGTATCTGATTCCGAGACCCAAGAGACTACTAGCCCGCAGGATCTATCCCAGGGTGCGAGCCATATTTCTGAGTCTGTCATACATTCTTATTCTCGTTCACCCCTATCACCAGAATCCAGACAGCCAGCACATGTGTAAGAACCCAGATTTTTGGGTAGAATTAAAACTTTTATTATGTATTAATGAAAGAGTGAACAGTGGTTACAACTACAATGTAACACTGGTTCTAAAGATTGAATATTGAAAGGATATAGATTCCAAGGTTATATGTCCTGAAGAATGCTATGGGGTGACAACTTAGATTAGAATAATCTATCTCCTAGAAAGTTAAGATAAGATTCCTTAGAGAGAAATAGATACCCTCATGACATCCATATCGATATCGGTTATAAGTCTGGAGGTTCCGTAAAAGAGTTAAGGAACGCTCGAGGAAGCACAAGGATATTTCCTAAGTGACAAGATTAAAGAGAAAATAAATGATGAATAGTGTTTTTGGTGGGATTTGGGATATTATGAGACGACACTATATAGGAGTACCTGGAATGGATTTCCGAGTTCATATTAGTGATCCAAGGGGAAAATGAGTGTATGTAAAGGCTGTCGGATTCTGAAAAACAGCACTTTTATTTTCTCCGAGGTTTTTCCTGGACACTGAAAGATTTAAGGACTTAATAAAAAAAAATATTGAGGACGTATTCAAAATCTGTGGAATATATAAATGTAAGATCGTCTCGTCAGATTGCAGAAATGCAAAAATTATTTTTCCCCTAAACGGACCAGATTATACCAGAAATTTAGACGGACTAATTATTTATCCCAAAGAAATATTTTGAAGGCATATTCTCAATCTAGGATATATATAAACGTAAGTAGGATTCGTCAGAATTCATAAAAGAGCGAATTGGAGAAAACTGATTTAACGATGTAGAAACGATCAAGTGAATGATGAAAAATATCCCGAAACCCGAAAAATCTCAAATTTCAGAGAGAGCTTCATATTAGTAAATGGTGACTATGTGCACAATTGGAAAAGTTATTTGAGGAATTTAAATTTGAGGACTGTAAAGAAAGATAGAAAAAGGGAGTGCATATATTAAGGAGGTTTCCGGTAAAACCCTAACTAGAAATTCGTGAGATGTTCCTACGAACAATCAATCAAATTGAGCAATAACCGGACAAAGAATCAAGCAGAGGATCAAGATGCATGCATGTGCAAGTAGAAATATCTAGTAACCAAGCTAGTTACAACAAGGAACTAGAAGATTGGAAAGCTAACTAGTACTTAGCATCACTTTACCAACTTACCACAAGTTATCAACACTTGTCCATGCATAAAACATCACCCATGACCTAATCACTTTATCAAAAGCCACTTTATGAGATATTATCACAATGAGGTGTGTTGGATAAGGATGAGAGCAAAACAAAGCAAAGAAACTCCATTTCTTAAAACTGCCCAGCAAGAACCACCTTGAAAGAACAATTCATATCTCCATTTCTATCCATGATAAAATCACCAAATTTTAACCACATCCTCTCCACTCCATGGGCAATATTCGCTCCAAATTTCATAGCAATCCAAGTAGTATAGCCTAGGAAAATCACCTCCCCAAGTTGAAGAAGCAAACTGTCCAGATTCATGACAGTTTCTGTGACAATTTTATAACGGCCATATCTCCTTCATTACTCAATGGAATTTGGTGTTCTTTAGCTTGTTGGAAATCTGGTTGGATGCTCTACAACTCTCCTTTAGAAGCCTTGTCCAGAAAACCTCGGTAAGGCCCTCGTTTTTCATGATCTTTCCACTGAGTTATAGCAGATCCGAAAATCACTAACTATGTTCTTGATGATTCTTGCTAGTTTAAGGTTGTAAGGAGTTCTAAGGACTAGATCAAGGCTTAGAAAGGGCTTTAACACTCTCCAAGGAAGGTATAAACCTCATGAACCCTAGATCTTACTTTGGGTATATGCATGTTCTTGATGAATTTGAGCTTAGTATGATGTTAGTATGATATTAAGCATGATTAGCATGATCTTGTTGTTGATTTAACCATATAATGTTAAGATGATGAAGTGAGATGTTCTTGGGTTTTATTAAGATGAGAATCATGTGTATAAGTTGTATGGATGCCCTATGTGGCTTGGTTGGATTGTTATAATTTTTAGAACATCCGATTTATAGCCGTCGTAATGCCGAAATCTCGTTAATCATTGAAAACCGTGCATCACAGTAACTTGAACTCACTGTCCAGTTTGATATTCTACCATGACAAGCTAGATTATGTTATAAGCTTCGTTTTGATATAAAGATCGTGTGAAATGGATTTACGGTTTAGGAGTTACGGTTAAATTCGTAAAAGTGGTTCGAAACCGTAATCGAAAGTTCGTAACTGAAATTGAACCCCTTTAACATTGTTTAATCAGTGACGAATCTTGGTAATTAAATATTAGAGATCGTAAGGAAGGTGTAGGAGAAGACCTTGTGTTAAAAGGATCGTTTTCCGATTATATAAAAATGTTCGAGTCAAGGTTAAATACGAATGAACCCCTAAAATGGATACTTGGTATAACTTTGGAATAACCACTTAGAAAACGGGCGGCAAAACTCGAGGTAAAATCTTGGTCCGTTAATGACCGACCTTAGAACTTATACGACTTAAGTGTATACCAAGTGATATTGTAATGACGAGTCTTGATAACGAACAAGTGTCGGATCGCATTGGTGACACTAGAAGAAGCGTAACGAGATAACTCGAAAGCGTGTTTCGACTTAAGTAAAGCTTATACTTAGTCTTTTTAAAAAAGTATTAAGTGATTAATCACGAATACTTTGATTGTTTATAGATCACCGAGCAGACCCAGGACACATTACCTCTACCCCTAGCAGGATTGCCAGGCAAGTTTCAAATCCTTTTAAAGGCTGTTGTTGTGATAATATATATATGTTGTTTCCTGATACATATGCCATAGCATGCATGCCTACTTTCAAAGTCTATTGAAATACTTGTTCCCTGAATTGATATTGGCTTATAGACTAGATAAGGATTATCAGTTATAAGTCGAATTATTTTGTAAGACCCTTAGTGAAGGGTATATGATAGTCATTCTTTAAATATAGACCGGGAGTCGGTATTTGAAATATAGTTGTAGTCCTGGAAACCCGGAGAGATTCCAGCGACAGATTTTATTCCTTTTGAGGAATGTTACCTATAAACATTAATTATATTTCCATAAAGTATTAATTATTTGGAAATCTTTCGAGAAATGTTATTTGAGTTTTATCTCAGTCGAGAAATATTAAAGGAATATTATTTCGAATATTCATTTAGAGTTTGATTATTTCATAAATATTATTTCAAGATTCATTTAGAATATTGTTTATTAAATGAATATTAGTTTGGAATATTCATTTAAGGTTTTATATATTCAATGAATATTACTTTAAGATATTCCTTTGAAATTCTAATTACTTAAGGAACATTAGTTCAAATATTCCTTGAGAGTATTGATTACTAAATGAATATTATTTGGATATTCATTTAGAATAGTATTTATTAAATGAATATTATTTGGATATTCCTTTAAAGTTTTATTTACTTAATGAATATTATTTTAAAATATTCAATTGAAGTTCTAATCACTTAAGGAATATTATTTTTAATATTTCTTTAAAGTTTTGATTACTAAATGAACATTAATTGGATATTCATTTAGAATACTATTTATTTAATGAATATTATTTTCAAATATTCATTTAAGGTTTGATTTACTTAGTTATCATTATTTTAAATATTTATTTGAGTTTATCTATTTAACGAAAATCATCTTGAATATTCATTGGAAGTTTTATTTATTTAATGAATATTATATTGAATATTCTTTTAAGAAGAGATTTATTTAGTAAATAATTCTATATATTCATTCGAGGATTACTTACGAGCAATATTATGATTTAATAATATTCCGTAATTATTATTGAATTAATAAATATTCTTGGAATATTTAATTAAATTCTTTTTATAATGATTTATATTATTCAAGGATTATCCTTCACCTTCAGTTATTATGTAAAATATTTCAGAGTCTTTTATGACTATTTTAACAAGGGGAGGTTCCCAAAACTCTATTTTCATCTAAATCTATCTTATAAGAAAATTTAAATACTCGCTCAAACCTCCAAAAACATATAAGGGGATCTCACTTGAGAGCTGTTATTTATTTGACTGCCCGGTCATATACTTGTTAAAATATTTTGTCACTCACATCTTGATTCGTTCAAACATCGATATGAGTCTTTTGGTTACCTCCTCAATGCTCGAGGGGTAAGATTGATGGAACAAGTTTATATCCATTAACAAGCATCAGCTTGGGAAATATTGGTGAATTTTCCTTTCTAATTAGATACGACTACTTTGTGGAGTCCTATCAACAAGTGTTATACTTGGGGAAAAGGGGAACGAACTTTACGTTTCAGAGTCATGGATGATATTCGAACTAGGAGACGCGTAAGTGGCCGAGTGGCGCCGGTCCAGCAATAGCCCAACCGTTGGCTGAGGAGTTCCAGAGGGCGGTAGACAAGTTAATCCGTCGGAGCTACCTTCTACATGTAGAGAACGACTGATGAGATGCATGACATACGACTGATCATCGTAAACGTCAGGGCATCTGGCGCGGCAATGCTCCCGTATTAGTTCATCTTCCAAAAGTGAGAAATTTCTGCAACACTGTTGGTGTTGGCAAGGTGAAAAAGTGTTGAAACTGGAATTGTAATATTTTTCTTGCAAGTTCCTCTTTTATGATAATTGAGAATATCTTGCTTATCTTTTGTATAGCAGATATGTCCACAAAATGTATATTTTGAGTTACCTGGTAACTTCATCTTCTAAGTTATACTGGCATCATCTCCGTAAATGCATGGCATATGGTTTCAAAGATATTTTGGACTGTTATATACTATTATTGTTCAATTATATTGTGGTGGGCTATTGCTCACCCTTGCTTTATTTATTTATATCACAACAACAGTTAGATCAGATGGCCGCACAAGGTGCACGTGGTGCGAGCAGGTGTCAGCCGTCAGAGGATTAACCGCTGAGATCTTAGCTACCATTGCTGAAGAGTAAGCTATTGGTAGGCTAGTTGCTAGCATTTAAATATCAAATGTATTTATTATATGACATATACAAATGGATGGCAAAGAGTAAGTAGTGGTTACATTGTAATTCTTTGGGTTGTAAGAACTCAATTGTGTGATTAATAAAATTTGGTTACTCTAATTTCATCTCTGGGACTATAACGGGTATGTTATGTTGTTGTTTTGGGTCACAAGGTTGTAATTCAATTTATGTTGGTTTTGTGGATTGAAATTGAGACCGTAACGACCAGATCCCTGACCCCGGATCTGGGGGTGTTACAGAAATGGTATCAGAGAGAGCGTTATATATCCCAGAGATGACGTGACGTTAAAACAATAAATTCATGAAGATAATAAGAACTCCTGCCAAGTTCATAGTCGGACTACTTAATGTAGTATTGACATATAAAACCCTTAGGGGAACTATTAAGTATCATGATAGTAACTTAAGCTCGTTCTCATTCCGACTAGTAAGGCGGCACACCTTGAGGCATACGAGCAGCAGCGCGATGATGCTTGATTATATGCTGACGATCAAATGGCAGATTCGATAGGGTATCCTACAGAGAACCAGAAGGACGTTTTAGCTAAAGAAGAGAATCCTGTTAGGAATAAGGAATTTACCCTTGAGGGAATAAAGGCTGCAGCAAGAGAGATTGTAAGAGATAAGGTATAGTGATCAGAGAAGTGAGCGTAAAGAACTGAGATATTATTAAGAGAACTAAAGATGCGTATTGGATTCATAGCAGGACTGCCGGATGTAGTACCAGCAATTAAGATGAATTGGAAGGATTACTTGAGGTCTTATATGGGGATAGATAAAGATCATTAGAGACCTTCAGATTAATGAGAAAAGAGTTAGAGTGGTACATGATTATCAAAGACAAAGATAGAGGACAGGGAGCAGAGTCCCCATGAGAAGTTGAGATAGAGGCAGCAAGTGCCATATCATGTGATAAATGGATTAGTGTGAATATTGTTAATGGTAATTCGCCATGAGAAGGCAGATTTCATAGGTTATAATTTATAAAGTCAAACTGGGATTGATGAGGTGGTTTGGTTTAGGGAAATGTTCATTTTATGAATGGATCAACTTAGAAAATAAAGACATTGGAAGGTGATGGTATGATTTAATAAAGTATATAAGGAAGTAGTAAGCGAGACAATGATCTCAGAACCTACAAGAGGAGAAGACCAGTGAGTCTATGATAAACTAGTAATGAGGCTATCGTCAGAAACCAAGTATAAGTTTAGTTCAATTCTGTGAATGATAAACCAGAAACATAAGATGCATGTGATTCAGAGGAATAGTAAATTCTTTCTTTTCCTTGAATGGATTAATGTAGTTATCTTAAGTTATTCCGACACTGAATCGTAAATGGATCAAGTAAAGCGATCAGTGGTTAAAAGGTAATTGAGAGTGTTTTCAGATAAAACCTGAAGGAACGAGTGTATGCCAAGTTCTCGAAGTATGAGTCTAGCAAAATGAAGTCCAGTTAAAAGGACATATGATCAATAGTGAGTGGTGTTGGTCAACCCCGCCAAGTTAAAGACAGTTTCAAATGGAGAAAGGCCAACCACACCGGCAAAGGTGAGAAATTTCATTAGATTCACGAGGTATTACCAAAGATTTGCTCAGGACTTTACAAAGAGTGTAGTCCCGTAACCCGACTTAATTGTAAGACTAAAAGTTTGAATGTACAATATAAATGGGGGAAAATCTCCCTAGAGTTAAAGATAAAATTGGTAACGACCCAGCATTGGCGTTATCTAATGGAGGAAGGAAAATTTTGGAAATTTATTAGGATGCACCTCGTACAGGTTTAGGTGCTGTGCTTGTGCAACACGGTAAGGTAATTGCGGATGTATTCGGACAGCACGGTTCACCATATTCGGATGGCATTGGAAGTGCCAATTTTGTGGAATAACTAACCCCGACGGAAGTGTTCCTTCTGAGGCTAGTTGTTAAGAAGACTGGTATTTGGTAGTATCGACTAATAGGACGAATATGTATCAGGAATATGTGGCATGTTTTAGTTTGAAACTTTGACTTCCCTTCTAAGGGATGTACATATATTGGGATCCTTTCTAGTAGCTAAACTTCTGACTTTATGTCGATCATTCTATAATTATAACTGCTTACGGTTCGACCTGCTTGGATGTTCCTAGAACTATTCTTCGGGTATCGACATAGACTTTCCCAGTGTCACCAGTGGGTGGATAGATTGACTAAAATTTTCCAAATTCTGGAAAGGAATTCGACGAATTTCGGCAAACCTTGTCTTTATGATTATCAAAAGACGTCATTGAAGAGAGTGGAAACTGGAGCGAACCCTGTGGATTGGGTTGGGTAGCCGCTATACGGGTTGGTAGATAGACCCCGATTATTACGATTGATTCTAGAGATAAACTGATGAAGTTGAGATGGGATGATAAAAAGGGAAATGTAATTAAGAAACGAGTCGGACTGAGAAATTCCGGGATTGACTTAAATAAAAAAGTTGTTATGCCAGAAGTGTTAAGATTATGTGGCACGTGGAACTGATAGGAGGATTTGAAAAGATAAAAATAAAGGAAAGGTGACCGGAGACGGTACCGAGAAGTCGATTGAGACTTATATGGAGTAAAATTTTGAAAAGATAAAAAGGTATCAAAGGAGAAGGCACTATGCCAGCAATTGCTAGAAAAGTAATGCTATTAGCTAAACTCACATATTTTAGTTTGGCCAGTTGGGGCCAAGTCACAAAGGAGTATCTAGTGACTAGACCAGCAATGGAAGGACAAAGCGGGGTAGCTTCTAACCAAGCGCCAACCGCGAGAAATTTGATATAAAATAAACTAAGGTACATGATGATGGATTTTATAAATGCCCTGGGTGTACTAGGATTAAGGATAATGACAAATGAAGGTTATGTAGATTATCAGAGATAATGCAGTGTGATGCAAAAATGTTATCTGAAACTTAGTGTCCTCAAGAAAGCAATAAATGCTAAGAAATTCACGTTGAACACGACCAATATCTTCCAGAACATCTTTGCTACCATTACCAAGTTCTGTAAGAGAGATAGGTAGACATATGTTGTCTTTAGAAGGCCATGTAGACTGGCATTCATTTGGAAAGGAGAAGTTAGCACTAAGCTACCTATAGATTATTATGATGAGAATGATTGAAGAGAGACTCTTATTAAGGATATATGATTTGATTGCCAATTTTAGGATGTAAGTATTCCTTGAAAATAAAATTGGGGATGGAATATTCATAAATTAAGACGAACCCTGGGAATGCGCAAAGGATGGCATTACCCCTAATCAAGACCTTGTGAACTCGGATGATGTAAGTTGGATTGACCAAAGTAGCAATAACCTGTAAGGAATTGTTGAAAGGAGCCTAGAAGAGTACATAGAGAGAACTATTATAGGATTGATTTCTGATATTTTGATGTACCCGATACCCAGGAAATACAGGTGGAATGATGAGGATGACCTAAGAAAACCTTATAAGGAAAAGGTATTATATTTTGAACTTCAAAATAGAAGTTGGTAAGGAATGCATGACATAGTAACAATAAGGTCAGATAAAGCATGTGTGAAACCATGAGAAAGTATAGATTGAGCCAATAAAGGTTGAGATTATCCTAAAACAAGGAAGAACTAAGAGGTGAAATATCCTAAGTATGATTGGGAGTAACTGTGATAAAGTCCACACGGAAAGGTGAAAGCAATGACTTATGGAAAAAGAATGATATATATTTTCTCTCCTTCAGCAGAGTCTAAGGAAGAATACTTTCAACCAGCAGAGATGGGAATGAGATAGAAAAATTTAAGTTGGAATAGACCCAGAGAACATTAATTGCGAGGAATTATCATTATCAGGAAAGGCCAATGAGGTGGCCGACACTTTATGTATATATAAAGGAGTAATTATGAATGCTTATGCCAAAGAGACAGGATGATATCGAGGAGAACCTTGAAGGACATAATGTGATGGAGGATTTACATTCCTTCTGATGATTGTGCAAGAATCAACCGTAAGAATAGTTTAAGTGAACATTCGATTCCTGATGTCGTCTTAAGCATATTACCCACATTAGGAGGTCCTATTTTGAGGTAAACCAGGACCATGATGCGAAATTGATTAAGTGAACCGTTAAGCTTCCAGCCTTCTACTGAAGATATATGGTTAGTAATTTCATCAACCAATCAGAGATGCGATGCTTGAAGCTCTTTTGCAATTTTATCTGCTTCATGTAATATCTACATCAAGTTCAGGAAGTATTCCTTATGGGTAAGGAATATTGATTATTTTGTCTTCCTGAAGAGTGGTGATGTGACAAATCATAAAACATGTATGGTTAGCTATTAAAGCCCTATGTAAATGATAAACGATGACGATTTATCCATGGACCACATTAATGTAGTGGCGACTTTCTGCGAAATTAGATGATAACGACTATGGAAAGGTCGGAATTGAATCTAAGTTAGAGAAATCATTCAGGTTTATTTCGGATGGTTTAAATTTTTGGAATGACATGATGTTTGAAATACTGATTAGGATATGATGGTCCATAAAAAGATGGACAGAACAACGAGAATACGTTGACACACGAGATTACGATAAAGTAGTATTTAATACGATTGTGACTATTTTCTTCTTGGACAAACCTCTATAGTTCAGAGGTAAATGCTAAGTATGTATATGGCAATCATGAAAATTTTCTACAAATCTTTGGAATTCTTTTCTTTTCTTCTCACTTATTCATATTCTTTTGAATTGAGGAGAACAACCCTTTTAAGGAGGGGAGGTAGTTCTACGTGACTATCTGTCTGTGTGATAGACGTCTAAGTGGAATGCCATTAATTGTTTAATTGCTTGTCAAGTACTAAAGGCTGGCCCCCTTCTGTACTAACTATGCAATATGACAAATGTTCAACGATCATAGTGATCTCTCAATAAATTTTTCCACTTCAATATATATATAGATCGAGATTGCGAAGATAAGAGCAATCGGGGAATTCATAGCACGAGTGAGGTTATCTCTGAATTCGTAGCGCGATAGTGATACCGAAGTCACTGCACGTACCAATAAGGTTAATAGTATAAGACCGGACAAGAGCGTATGCCGGAGAATGTGTTGTATGAAAGTATCACAGAATTGATAGAATGGATAAAGGGTGTATTATAACACCAGTATGATGTGCTTTGAAAAGATTGGAATGTGTAAGGATCGACCAGAGAATTGGAAAGCGAAGTAACCAACAAGTACCCAATTGTCTTCTACCTGATTCCGGGACGGAATCCTTTTAAGGAGGGGAGACTGTAAGAACCCAGATTTTTGGGTAGAATTAAAACTTTTATTATGTATTAATGAAAGAGTGAACAGTGGTTACAACTACAATGTAACACTGGTTCTAAAGATTGAATATTGAAAGGATATAGATTCCAAGGTTATATGTCCTGAAGAATGCTATGGGGTGACAACTTAGATTAGAATAATCTATCTCCTAGAAAGTTAAGATAAGATTCCTTAGAGAGAAATAGATACCCTCATGACATCCATATCGATATCGGTTATAAGTCTGGAGGTTCCGTAAAAGAGTTAAGGAACGCTCGAGGAAGCACAAGGATATTTCCTAAGTGACAAGATTAAAGAGAAAATAAATGATGAATAGTGTTTTTGGTGGGATTTGGGATATTATGAGACGACACTATATAGGAGTACCCGGAATGGATTTCCGAGTTCATATTAGTGATCCAAGGGGAAAATGAGTGTATGTAAAGGCTGTCGGATTCTGAAAAACAGCACTTTTATTTTCTCCGAGGTTTTTCCTGGACACTGAAAGATTTAAGGACTTAATAAAAAAAAAATATTGAGGACGTATTCAAAATCTGTGGAATATATAAATGTAAGATCGTCTCGTCAGATTGCAGAAATGCAAAAATTATTTTTCCCCTAAACGGACCAGATTATACCAGAAATTTAGACGGACTAATTATTTATCCCAAAGAAATATTTTGAAGGCATATTCTCAATCTAGGATATATATAAACGTAAGTAGGATTCGTCAGAATTCATAAAAGAGCGAATTGGAGAAAACTGATTTAACGATGTAGAAACGATCAAGTGAATGATGAAAAATATCCCGAAACCCGAAAAATCTCAAATTTCAGAGAGAGCTTCATATTAGTAAATGGTGACTATGTGCACAATTGGAAAAGTTATTTGAGGAATTTAAATTTGAGGACTGTAAAGAAAGATAGAAAAAGGGAGTGCATATATTAAGGAGGTTTCCGGTAAAACCCTAACTAGAAATTCGTGAGATGTTCCTACGAACAATCAATCAAATTGAGCAATAACCGGACAAAGAATCAAGCAGAGGATCAAGATGCATGCATGTGCAAGTAGAAATATCTAGTAACCAAGCTAGTTACAACAAGGAACTAGAAGATTGGAAAGCTAACTAGTACTTAGCATCACTTTACCAACTTACCACAAGTTATCAACACTTGTCCATGCATAAAACATCACCCATGACCTAATCACTTTATCAAAAGCCACTTTATGAGATATTATCACAATGAGGTGTGTTGGATAAGGATGAGAGCAAAACAAAGCAAAGAAACTCCATTTCTTAAAACTGCCCAGCAAGAACCACCTTGAAAGAACAATTCATATCTCCATTTCTATCCATGATAAAATCACCAAATTTTAACCACATCCTCTCCACTCCATGGGCAATATTCGCTCCAAATTTCATAGCAATCCAAGTAGTATAGCCTAGGAAAATCACCTCCCCAAGTTGAAGAAGCAAACTGTCCAGATTCATGACAGTTTCTGTGACAATTTTATAACGGCCATATCTCCTTCATTACTCAATGGAATTTGGTGTTCTTTAGCTTGTTGGAAATCTGGTTGGATGCTCTACAACTCTCCTTTAGAAGCCTTGTCCAGAAAACCTCGGTAAGGCCCTCGTTTTTCATGATCTTTCCACTGAGTTATAGCAGATCCGAAAATCACTAACT
This sequence comes from Kitagawia praeruptora, assembly GCA_037693485.1. Classification (NCBI taxonomy): domain Eukaryota; kingdom Viridiplantae; phylum Streptophyta; class Magnoliopsida; order Apiales; family Apiaceae; genus Kitagawia; species Kitagawia praeruptora. The sequence goes on from CM075353.1 coordinate 1,181,915, forward strand.
ATGTTCTTGATGATTCTTGCTAGTTTAAGGTTGTAAGGAGTTCTAAGGACTAGATCAAGGCTTAGAAAGGGCTTTAACACTCTCCAAGGAAGGTATAAACCTCATGAACCCTAGATCTTACTTTGGGTATATGCATGTTCTTGATGAATTTGAGCTTAGTATGATGTTAGTATGATATTAAGCATGATTAGCATGATCTTGTTGTTGATTTAACCATATAATGTTAAGATGATGAAGTGAGATGTTCTTGGGTTTTATTAAGATGAGAATCATGTGTATAAGTTGTATGGATGCCCTATGTGGCTTGGTTGGATTGTTATAATTTTTAGAACATCCGATTTATAGCCGTCGTAATGCCGAAATCTCGTTAATCATTGAAAACCGTGCATCACAGTAACTTGAACTCACTGTCCAGTTTGATATTCTACCATGACAAGCTAGATTATGTTATAAGCTTCGTTTTGATATAAAGATCGTGTGAAATGGATTTACGGTTTAGGAGTTACGGTTAAATTCGTAAAAGTGGTTCAAAACCGTAATCGAAAGTTCGTAACTGAAATTGAACCCCTTTAACATTGTTTAATCAGTGACGAATCTTGGTAATTAAATATTAGAGATCGTAAGGAAGGTGTAGGAGAAGACCTTGTGTTAAAAGGATCGTTTTCCGATTATATAAAAATGTTCGAGTCAAGGTTAAATACGAATGAACCCCTAAAATGGATACTTGGTATAACTTTGGAATAACCACTTAGAAAACGGGCGGCAAAACTCGAGGTAAAATCTTGGTCCGTTAATGACCGACCTTAGAACTTATACGACTTAAGTGTATACCAAGTGATATTGTAATGACGAGTCTTGATAACGAACAAGTGTCGGATCGCATTGGTGACACTAGAAGAAGCGTAACGAGATAACTCGAAAGCGTGTTTCGACTTAAGTAAAGCTTATACTTAGTCTTTTTAAAAAAGTATTAAGTGATTAATCACGAATACTTTGATTGTTTATAGATCACCGAGCAGACCCAGGACACATTACCTCTACCCCTAGCAGGATTGCCAGGCAAGTTTCAAATCCTTTTAAAGGCTGTTGTTGTGATAATATATATATGTTGTTTCCTGATACATATGCCATAGCATGCATGCCTACTTTCAAAGTCTATTGAAATACTTGTTCCCTGAATTGATATTGGCTTATAGACTAGATAAGGATTATCAGTTATAAGTCGGATTATTTTGTAAGACCCTTAGTGAAGGGTATATGATAGTCATTCTTTAAATATAGACCGGGAGTCGGTATTTGAAATATAGTTGTAGTCCTGGAAACCCGGAGAGATTCCAGCGACAGATTTTATTCCTTTTGAGGAATGTTACCTATAAACATTAATTATATTTCCATAAAGTATTAATTATTTGGAAATCTTTCGAGAAATGTTATTTGAGTTTTATCTCAGTCGAGAAATATTAAAGGAATATTATTTCGAATATTCATTTAGAGTTTGATTATTTCATAAATATTATTTCAAGATTCATTTAGAATATTGTTTATTAAATGAATATTAGTTTGGAATATTCATTTAAGGTTTTATATATTCAATGAATATTACTTTAAGATATTCCTTTGAAATTCTAATTACTTAAGGAACATTAGTTCAAATATTCCTTGAGAGTATTGATTACTAAATGAATATTATTTGGATATTCATTTAGAATAGTATTTATTAAATGAATATTATTTGGATATTCCTTTAAAGTTTTATTTACTTAATGAATATTATTTTAAAATATTCAATTGAAGTTCTAATCACTTAAGGAATATTATTTTTAATATTTCTTTAAAGTTTTGATTACTAAATGAACATTAATTGGATATTCATTTAGAATACTATTTATTTAATGAATATTATTTTCAAATATTCATTTAAGGTTTGATTTACTTAGTTATCATTATTTTAAATATTTATTTGAGTTTATCTATTTAACGAAAATCATCTTGAATATTCATTGGAAGTTTTATTTATTTAATGAATATTATATTGAATATTCTTTTAAGAAGAGATTTATTTAGTAAATAATTCTATATATTCATTCGAGGATTACTTACGAGCAATATTATGATTTAATAATATTCCGTAATTATTATTGAATTAATAAATATTCTTGGAATATTTAATTAAATTCTTTTTATAATGATTTATATTATTCAAGGATTATCCTTCACCTTCAGTTATTATGTAAAATATTTCAGAGTCTTTTATGACTATTTTAACAAGGGGAGGTTCCCAAAACTCTATTTTCATCTAAATCTATCTTATAAGAAAATTTAAATACTCGCTCAAACCTCCAAAAACATATAAGGGGATCTCACTTGAGAGCTGTTATTTATTTGACTGCCCGGTCATATACTTGTTAAAATATTTTGTCACTCACATCTTGATTCGTTCAAACATCGATATGAGTCTTTTGGTTACCTCCTCAATGCTCGAGGGGTAAGATTGATGGAACAAGTTTATATCCATTAACAAGCATCAGCTTGGGAAATATTGGTGAATTTTCCTTTCTAATTAGATACGACTACTTTGTGGAGTCCTATCAACAAGTGTTATACTTGGGGAAAAGGGGAACGAACTTTACGTTTCAGAGTCATGGATGATATTCGAACTAGGAGACGCGTAAGTGGCCGAGTGGCGCCGGTCCAGCAATAGCCCAACCGTTGGCTGAGGAGTTCCAGAGGGCGGTAGACAAGTTAATCCGTCGGAGCTACCTTCTACATGTAGAGAACGACTGATGAGATGCATGACATACGACTGATCATCGTAAACGTCAGGGCATCTGGCGCGGCAATGCTCCCGTATTAGTTCATCTTCCAAAAGTGAGAAATTTCTGCAACACTGTTGGTGTTGGCAAGGTGAAAAAGTGTTGAAACTGGAATTGTAATATTTTTCTTGCAAGTTCCTCTTTTATGATAATTGAGAATATCTTGCTTATCTTTTGTATAGCAGATATGTCCACAAAATGTATATTTTGAGTTACCTGGTAACTTCATCTTCTAAGTTATACTGGCATCATCTCCGTAAATGCATGGCATATGGTTTCAAAGATATTTTGGACTGTTATATACTATTATTGTTCAATTATATTGTGGTGGGCTATTGCTCACCCTTGCTTTATTTATTTATATCACAACAACAGTTAGATCAGATGGCCGCACAAGGTGCACGTGGTGCGAGCAGGTGTCAGCCGTCAGAGGATTAACCGCTGAGATCTTAGCTACCATTGCTGAAGAGTAAGCTATTGGTAGGCTAGTTGCTAGCATTTAAATATCAAATGTATTTATTATATGACATATACAAATGGATGGCAAAGAGTAAGTAATGGTTACATTGTAATTCTTTGGGTTGTAAGAACTCAATTGTGTGATTAATAAAATTTGGTTACTCTAATTTCATCTCTGGGACTATAACGGGTATGTTATGTTGTTGTTTTGGGTCACAAGGTTGTAATTCAATTTATGTTGGTTTTGTGGATTGAAATTGAGACCGTAACGACCAGATCCCTGACCCCGGATCTGGGGGTGTTACAACATGTAAATGTTGGATATGATGAGGAGAGTGACCCCGAAGAGCAGCCTCTTACTCGAAAGAAAGCCAAATTTTCTCATGCTGCTACTTCTAAACCTCAGTCAAACCCTAGTATGTCACACGCAACCACTCCACCTCACGAGAGTGGTTCTCCCTTTGAACAATCTGCACATAGGGATTTTGATGAGGATTATGTACCTTTTGAAGATACTGTTGCTTCAAAAGGACATGAAGTTTTAAGAGCTTCAGCCGTACCTTCACCGGTACGTACTGATGCTGCAAAGAGGATCGGTTCTGATGTAGTACAAGAACACTTTGCAGCCTCTCAGCCTGAGATTCCAACTCAGGAACCAACAGCAATTGATCCCATAACTGCAAATTATATTGCTTATCCAGTTTCTGCAGGTACTGCTTCATATTTTGGATCACTTATTGAAGACATACACGAGCGTGAGATAGGGAGTGTGTGTGAGAGGTTAGGGAGAGAGGGACCTTCATTTTTAAGGCCCGAAACCGAGCGCCAAATACTAACAGAACGAGTATTAGAGCGAGGTCACCTAAACCAAACACCGTCCCTTAACATTGAAAATCTTGATACACGTATGAATTCTATGGAAAATCAGATGAAGTAGTTTGGGCAGACGATGGGGCAGTTAGGGATAAACATTGGAAACAATCAAAGGGCTCTTAATGACTACGCAGCACGAATGGCAAGTATAAGAACCCAGATTTTTGGGTAAAATTAAAACTTTTTATTTTGTAATAATATGGGAATGAATAGTGGTTATGACTGCGATGTAACGACTGTCTATTTAATGAATGGAATGGATTTGGATTCAATTATTATATGTCATGCAGAATACCTTTGGTTGACAACATAGATAAGAATGATCTATCTCCTAAGAATATGAGAAGATTACTCCAAGTAAGATTATTCTTATGTCATCCAAATCAATATCTATTATAAGCCCAGCGGTTCCGTAAAAAGGTTAAGGAACGCTCGAGAGTGAACCAGGTTCAATTTCCTAATTATAGGAATTAAATAAAAATAGGTGATGAATAGTGATTTTGGTGGAATTTGGAATATTATTATAATAATGTTATACCCGGTATTCGGAACGGATTTCTGAGTTCGTATTAGTGATCCAGGAGGAAAATAAGTGTATGTAAAAGCTGTCGGATTCAGAAAAAGAGCACTTTTATTTTCTCCGAGATTTCCCTGGACACTGCAAGACTTAAGGATTTAAAAAAGGGAATTAAGGAATTTAAATTCGAGAAGTATTAAGAAAGATGAGGAATAGTATTATAAATATTAAGAAGGTTTTCGGTAAAACCCTAACTAGAAACGAATGAGTTATTCCCTCGAACGATCAATCGAATCGAGCAATAACCGGACGAAAGAGCAAGCAGAGACTAAGATGCATGCATGTGCTATGTATAAAATATCTACTAACCAAACTAGATTCAAGGAACTAGAACCTTAGAGCATGCAACCAAGCACTTAGCAAGTAACCAACTAGTAAGCTCTAAACCACCATAAACTCAACACTTGTCATGGTATTTCCTCATCCAACACTTCACAACTTTAATAAAGTGGCTTTATCATCCAAGATATTATCTTAACACCACAATAATTCATTTCTATCACCATCCAAGCAAGAGAGCAAGCCAACCACTTCTCTTTTCTTTCCAAAGGAGCATTCGGCCATACCTTAATTCAAAAACCAAAATCAAGCTTCCAACCATCACTTGACCTTGTAATTTTTATGGTGAGTTCCATAATTCATAAAAGTGATCTCCTAAAAATTTCAAAGCCAAACACCTTTGTTTCCATTTTCAAAGAATTCATCAAAGAGGAGGGTGAATAGTGATTCTATGAACTAATCTTGTTTTTTCTTGTTTTTCATGATGGATTTAGCTAGCTTAAGCACTTCTAAGGACCATACCAAGCATAGTGAGGCTAGATCATACTCCAAGGAAGGTATAAACCTCATGAACCCTTAGTTGACTTTGAGTTTTAAGCATGTTCTTGAGTGATTTATGTTTAGTGGTGTTGTTAGTAAGTTATAAGCATGATTATAAGTATGATTAAGATTGGGTTTTGATAAATGTTAAAAATAGCTTAGATGAACGGAAAGGCATTGCTTGGCCTCAGTTCATGGTTATAAATCATGTATATGTTGTTTGGAGTAGATATCATGATTATTGGGAGTTTTGGAATTTGGTAAATATCCGATTTATAGCCGTCGTAATGCCGAAATTTCGTTAACCTTAAGAACACGAGTTTGACAGTAGGTATAAACCACTGATTAACTTCGATTTCTTCCATGATAAGCTAGATTATGTTATAAGCTTCGTTTTGATATAAAGATCGTATGAAATGGACTTACGGTTTAGGAGTTATGATTAAATTCGTAAAAGAGGTTCGAAACCGTAATCGAAAGTTCGTAACTGAAATTGGAATCCCTTAACATGACTAAGTCAGTGACGAATCATGGTAATTAAATATTAGAGGTCATAAGGAAGGCGTGAGAGAAAACCACAAGTAAAATGGATCGTTTTCCGATTTTATAAAAATGTTCGAATCGAGGTTAAATGCGAAGAAACCACTTTTCGGAGGTAACACTATTCACTAGAAGCTCCTGCCCTGTTTTAGTGAAATCTGTAAAAATTAATCTTCTGATCTAAGTCCAATTTTGAGTTAGCTACCTTCTAGATATTCTCTAGATCATGTACGCGAAAACGGTGCGTCATTTGAGTTAACGGTTACCGAGTTATGAACGTTTTAGTGAAAGAGGTGTGAATAGTAAAGATCCGTAGTCGACCGAACTTCAAAAATACATTTCACCTATCTAGACCCGTGGCTTCGAATTGGAAATTTTATGATAAATATTACAAATACCAAAGATGATTTTATAAGTGGTTTCGTAATTAAATACGTTTCCAGTGATTTATTAAAAGTGTTGAAGTGCGAGTCACGGAATAGTGATTCTCAGAAAAGTCACCTCTAGGGATACTACTTTGGCCACCCTTTTTGGCTAAGTTAAAAAGGGAATTTCGAGTCGACTAAAACACGAAACTTGTTAAGAATTATCAAGACCACATATTGGTGCAAAGAACGAGATTGTAATTGATTAAGTAAGATATACGAAAAATCCGACATTAAGGATGGGTTCGAGGGTGTTTTGGACTAAACTTACATGACTTAAGTTAAGTTATACTTAACCTTCGAAATGTTAAGTGATTGACCTCGGTTATTGTGACTATTTATAGATCATTGGATTGACACGAGGCACACTACCCCTACAGGATTACCAGGCAAGTTTCCAATACTTGGAACTGTTGTTGTGATAATATATATGATGATTGTTTTATACATATGCCATAGCATGCATGCCTACTTTCAAGTTAATATTGAATTACTTGTTCCCTGAATTGATATCGGCTTATAGACTATATATGAAATATCAGTTATAAGCCGGATTGTTTGGTTAAGACCCTTAGCGAAGGGCGTATGATATTCATACTTCAAATATAGACCGGGAGTCGATATTTTGTAATATATAAATAGTCGTGGAAACCCGGAGGGATCCCAGCGACAAATTTATTATTTCGAGAATTTTTATTCGATTACGAATCCTTCGAGGAACGTTATTTGAGTATTACCTCAGTGAAGGAATATTTAACGAATATTATTTTAATATTCATTTAGAATGTCATTTATTTAATGAATATTATTTTGATCATTCATTGGAGTTATTTAGTTAATGAATATTATTTTGAATATTCATTAGAGTTATTTGGTTGACAAATATCATTCCCAAATATTCATTTGGCTTACTTATTATTATTTGGAATATTCATTTGATCTTTATTTATTTAATGAATATTACTTTCGAATATTCATTTAAGGTTTGATTTACTTAATGAATATTATTTTAAAATATTCATTGGAAGTTCTATTTACTCAAGGAATATTACTTCGAATATTCCTTTAAAGTTTTGATTACTAAATGAATATTATTCGGATATTCATTTAGAATATTATTTGTTTAATGAATATTATTTGGATATTCATTTGGAATGTTATTGATTAAATGAATATTATTTTCAAATATTCATTTAAGGTTTGATTTATTCAGTAAATATTATTTTAAATATTTATTTAAGTTTAGTTATTCAAGGAATATTATTTTAAATATTCATTTAAGAAGAGACTTATTTAATAAATAATTCTATATATTCATTCGAGGATTACTTACGAGCAATATTATGATTTATTCATATTCCTTAATTATTATTGATTTAATAAACATTCTTGGAATGTTTAATAAAATTCTTTTGAATTCTTTTTATAATGATTTATATTATTCGAAGGTTATCCTTCACCTTCATATATTATGTAAAATATTTCGGAGTCTTTTATGACTATTTTATCAAGGGGAGGTTCCCAAAACTTTAATTTCATTTAAATCTATCTTAAAGAAGATTTAAATACTCGCTCAACTTCCAAACGTATATAAGGGGACCTCACTTGAGCGATGTTATTTATTGGACTGCCCGGTCCTATACTTGCTAAAACTATCTTGTCACTCACATCTTGATTCTTTCAAGCATCGATATGAGTCTTTTGGTTACCTCCTCAACGCTCGAGGGATATGATTGATGTAACAAGTTTATATCCATTAACAAGCATCAGCTTGGGAAATATTGGTGAATTTTCCTTTCCAATTAGATACGACTACTTTGTGGAGTCCTATCAACAAGTGTTACACTTGGGGAAAAGGGGAACGAACTTTACGTTTCAAAGTCATGGATGATATTCGAACTAGGAGACGCGTAAGTGGCCGAGTGGTGCCGGTCCAGCAATAGCCCAACCGTTGGCTGAGGAGTTCCAGAGGGCGGTAGATAAGTAATTCCGTCGGAGCTACCTTCTACATGTAGAGAACGACTGATGAGATGCATGACATACGACTGATCATCGTAAACGTCAGGGCATCTGGCGCGGCAATGCTCCCGTATTAGTTCATCTTCTAAAAGTGAGAAATTTCTGCAACACTGTTGGTGTTGGCAAGGTAAAAAAAGTGTTGAAACCGGAATTGCAATATTTTTCCTGCAAGTTCCTCTTTTATGATAATTGAGAATATCTTGCTTATCTTTTGCATAGCAGATATTTATTCAAAACAAATATATTTTTGAGTTACCTTGTAACTTCATCTCATACCTTATATTGGTACTACATCGTTAATGCATGGCATATGGTTTCAAAGATAATTTGGACTGTTATATGTTATCACTGTTCAATTATATTTCTGGTGGGCTATTGCTCACCCTTGCTTTATTTATTTATATCACAACAACAGCTAGATCAGATGGCCGCGCAAGGCGCACACAGCGTAAGCAGGTGTCAACCGTCAGAGGTTTACCGCTAAGGTCTTGGCTACCTTTGTTGAGGATGCAACTACTGGTAGGCTAGTTGTTAGCTATTGAGCCTCAAATGTATTTATATTATGGTATCTATTAATGGATGGCAAAGAGTATGTAATTGTACAATTGTAATTCTTTGGGTTGTAAGGACTCAAACTTGTGATTAATAATATTGTTGGTTACTCTGATTTCATCTCTGGGACTATAACGGATGTGTTTTATGTTGTTGTTTTGGGTCACAAGGTTGTAATTTAAATTATGTTGGTTTTGTGGTTGGATATTGAGACCGTAACGACCAGATCCCTGACCCTGGATCTGGGGGTGTTACAGCAAGTCAAGCTACAGCTTTTAATGTTTTGACAAACAAGGTAAATGACTTGGGCCATGCTGGTGGTGTCTTGGGAAACACTCTGAATGAGAGGATGGGAGCAATGGAGACTACAATGGATACACTGGCTGTGGAGATCAGTAGAGTGATGTTCGCAATCAGAAATTTTGTGCCCCCTGAGTGTTTCGAGCCGCAACAACCTCCCCCCGATGCTGGTGCAGGTGGTGCTAGTGGAGCAGGAGTCTCTGGTTCTGGTTTTGGAGGTTCTTATGCAGCTTGTGGATCTGAAGACCAAGGTGGAGTTCAGGATAACTCACCTAAGGGGGAGAGTGGAAAAGAGACGAGACAGCAGGCAGTTCATATCGAAGAAATTGAAGAACATGCTGATCTTGTCAAGGAAATAGAAATTGAGTCGTCTATTGATGAAGAGGCTCTGAGGAGGAGAAAGGGTAAGGCAATAGCGATTGAGCAAGATGAGCCATTCGTTGACCTGAGTCATCAGGAAACAGTACAGAAGGCACATGACTCAGATTCTGATATGGAAGACATACCTTTGGAACATGCTATAAAGAGATCTTTGAAGGATCAAGGTGGAGGTGCTGGGATGTCTTTCGGAATGCCTGAAGAAGTTACTGTTGATGAGGAAACCCTTAAGTCTCAACAGTTAGCCTTGGAACAAGCTGAGTTCTTTAAAATGAAGATGATGCAAGAAAGTGCTGCGTTTCTAGAAAAGAAAGTGGAGCTACAAGGGAAGTAGTACGATTATGAGCTTGCAAGGCTAGCTGATCCTCAAGTTGATCTGGACAAGAAAAGGATAGGGCAGAAGTGGGATGAAGCAAGGAAGATATTTATGGGACCCTGTGCAAAAGGAGTTCATAACAAGGAGGCAGATGATCTGTTCTACAACCTGAATTTGCAGAATCCAATGGCTGCGGACTACATGAGTGCATTAAAGAGATTAATTTCTAAAGTCAGGGTTGGATACAATGCAACGCTTAAGGAGTGGCAGGTTATATTGTCTTTGTAACACCCCCAGATCCAGGGTCAGGGATCTGGTCGTTACGGTCTCAATATCCATTCATAAAACCAACATAATTTAAATTACAACCTTGTGACCCAAAACAACAACATAAAACACACCCGTTATAGTCCCAGAGATGAAATCAGAGTAACCATTAATATTATTAATCACAAGTTGGAGTTCTTACAACCCAAAGAATTACAATTTATAATTTACATGCTCTTTGCCATCCATTGGTATATGCCATATATATAAATACATTTGGTGCACAAATGCTAACAACTAGCCTACCAGAGACTGCATCCTCAGCAATGGTAACTATGACCTCCGCGATTAATCCTCTGACGGCTAACACCTGCTATGCTGAGTGCGCCTTGCGCGGCCATCTGATCTAGCTGTTGTTGTGATATAAATAAATAAAGCAAGGGTGAGCAATAGCCCACCAAAAATATAATTGAACAGTGATAATATATAACAGTCCAAAATATCTTTGAAACCATATGCCATGCATTAACGATGTAGTACCAATATAAGGTATGAGATGAAGTTACAAGGTAACTCAAAATATATTTGTTTTGAATAAATATCTGCTATGTCAAAGATGAGCCAGATATTATCAACTTTTCATAATAGAGGAACTTGCAGGAAGAATATTGCAATTCCAATTCAAACACTTTTCAAACCTGCCAATAATGATAAGGTTGCAGGAAATTTCCAACATTGAGAGATGAACTAATACTGGAGTTTGACGCGCCAGGAGACATAGCATTTACACGATGATCAATCGCATGTTATGCTCCCCACCTCTTGTTTACTACATGTAGAAGGAAGCACCGACGGATTTACTTGTCTACCGCCCTCTGGAACCCCCCGGCCAACGGTTGGGCCATTTGCTGGACCGGCGCCACTGGGTCACTTACGCATCTCCTAGTTCATTTCACATCCATAACTTTAAAACGTAAAGTTCCTCCCCCTTTCCCCAAGTATATTACTTGTTGATAGGACTCCACAAAGTAGTCATATCTATTTGGAAAGGAAAAATCACCAATATTTCCCAAGCTGATGCTTGTTAATGGATATAAACTTGTTCCATCAATTCTTACCCCTCGAGCGTTGAGGAGGTAACCAAACAGACTCATATCGATGCTTGAAAGAATCAAGATGTGAGTGACAAGATAGTTTTAGCAAGTATAGGACCGGGCAGCCCAATAAATAACATCTCTCAAGTGAGGTCCCCTTATATATGTTTGGAAGTTGAGCGAGTATTTAAATCTTCTTTAAGATAGATTTAAATAAAAATAGAGTTTTGGAAACCTCTCCTTGATAAAAATAGTCATAAACTACTCCAAAATATTTTACACCATATCTGAAGGTGACATATAATCTTTGAATAATATGAATCATTATAAAAGAACTTAAAAGGATTTAAATAAATATTCCAAGAATATTTATTAACTCAATATTAATTTAGGAATATGAATAAATCATAATATTACTCGTAAGTAATCCTCGAATGAATATTTAGAATTATTTACTAAATAACTCTCTTCTTTATATGAATATTCCAGATAATATTCATTAATTAAATAAACTCAAATAAATGTTTAAAATAATGTTCACTAAATAAATCCAATCTTAAATGGATATTTGAAAATAATAATGTTTATTGGTGAAATAAACATCCCTTGGATATTTGATATAATATTCATTAAATTAATAATGAATATTCAACTTAAAAATGATATTTATTGATGAAATAATTGTCGACTGAATATTTGAGACAATATTCATTAAATAAATAATGAATATTCAATCTTAATAATATTTATCGAAGAAATGATTATCGAATGAATATTCAAAATTATGTTCAATAATTGAATCGACTTTAAATGAATGTCGAAGATAATATTTATCGTCTCAAGGGAATATTCAAAATAATATTTATCGATGAACTGGAGTTCGAATCAATGTTCAACTTAATATTTATAAAATAAATAGAGATTGAATGAATATTAGAAATAATATTCATTTAAATAAATAAGGCTCGAATGAACATTAAAATAATATTCATTAAATAAATAAACTCGAATGAATATTCAAAATAATATTTATCGAAGAAATAAGAATGAATATTCTCTAAGTAAATAACTGAGGGTTCGAAATAATATTCGAATATTAAATCGACTTTAGATAAATATTAAAGATAATGTTCATCGAATAATTAAATATCTGATGAATAACCCGAATAATATTTATCAAATAATCTCAAAGGAATATCTCAATAATATTCGCCAGATAATAAATGGGAAATATTTACTTAATTATTTTCCTCTGAAAATAATGTCAATATATCAAGAAATACGACTCCCGGTCTATAATCAAGGAATGAGGTTCAGATGCCCTTCGTTTAAGGGTCTTATAAATTTCCGGCTTATGACTAATATAATAACTATCTAGCTCATAAGCTAACAATAATTCAGGGAACAAGTATATCAATATGACTTTGAAAGTAGGCATGCGTGCTATGGCATATGTATAACAGAAAGCATACATATATATATACTCACAACAACAGTCTTTTAAAAAGGATTTGAAACTTGCCTGGAAATCGAGTACGAGTAGGGGTAGTGGTAGCGTGTCCCGGGTCGGCCTGATGATCTATAAATAGCCAAGGCATTCGGGATTAATCACTTAACACCTTTCAAAAGGTTAAGTATAAACTTAACTTAAATCGAAACACGTTTCAAGTCGTTTCGTTATACCCCTCTAATTCACTCTTATTATTGCTTTTATTATCCGACACTTGTTCGTTAATAAAGCATGGTATTATACTTACATGTGGTAAGTATTTAAATCGTATAAGTTTTAAAGTCGAAAGATTAGACCTCGATATTTATCGATCGTTTTCTAAGTGGTTTACCGACGTTATAACTAAGTATACCTTTTAGGGGTACTTTCGTACTTAACCATGATTCGAACATTTTTATAAAATCGGAAAACAATCCTTTTTACATGAGGTCTTCTCCCACACCTTCCTTTTTATCTCTATTATTTAATTATTAAGATTCGCCACTGATTTCGCAATATTAAAGGGATCCAATTTCGGTTACGAACTTTTGATTACGGTTCCGAACCACTTTTACGAATTTAATCATAACTCCTAAACCGTAAGTCCGTTTCATGCGATCTTTATATCAAAACGAAGCTTATAACATAATCTAGCCTTTCATGGCAAAATCCGAGACTGGACAGTGTGTTCATGCTACTGCTAATCACGGTTTCTTAAGGCTAACGACAATCGGGCATTACGACGGCTATGTTTACATGATTTCCAAATTTCAAACCATCCAATAATCATAGTTTCCACTCCAAACAACATATACATGTTATTCAACCATGAACTAAGACCAAGCAATGTCTTTCCGTTCATCTAAACCAATTTCACATTTAATAAATCCCAATCATAATCTTAAGGTCCTAAACATGCATTAAATCCATATAACTCATCTAAAATACCAAAACTTAAACTAAGAGCTTGGTTTTCAAGAGTGGTATACCTTCCTTGGTGTATGTATGAACTTATCAAGCCTTGTTTAGCCCTTATCTAGCCTTAGTATAGCTTGAATAATCAAAAGAAATCAAGAAATAAAAGTTAGTTTATGAAGAACACTATTCATCATCATCTTTGATGATTTATTTGAAAATGATAAAAGATGAATTTGAAGCTGAAATTTCTAGGAGATCATTACCATGATATGTAGTACTTACCATAAAAATTTGAAGAACAAGTGATGGTTTGAAGTTGGACTTCCAATTAGCTAAGAATGGGCAGATTTTTATGAAGAAATGGAGAGAAATGGTGGTGGTTTGTTTTGTTTTGGTGATTTATGGCTAATATATGTATAACCCTTGCATATATAATGGATGCATCTCTTTTAATGTGTTGTTGGCAATCCAATGGTGCCACTTGTTGCTTCCTCATTGGGCCAAGTGTTGGCACTACAACAAACAACTCCATTTTTGCAAGAATGAAATTACACCACTCATCTTGTAGTTGACTTATAAGGATGTTACTTGGGTTTCTCCTTTTCCCACCAATTGCACTTGTTTGTCTCTTGGTTATTTATTCGTTCCTTTGTCCGGGTATTACTCAATTTCCTTGCTTGTTCGTTGATCGTTCGAGGGAATAACTCATTCGTTTCTAGTTAGGGTTTTACCAAAAACCTTCTTAATATTTCTAATACTATTCTTCATCTTACTTAATACTTCTCGAATTTAAATTCCTTAATTCCCTTTTATAACTCCTTAAGTCTTGCAATGTCCAGGGAAATCTCGGAGAAAATAAAAGCGCTCTTTTTCTGAATCCGACAGCTTTTACATACACTTATTTTCTTCCTGGATCACTAATACGAACTCAGAAATCCGTTCCGAATACCGGGTATAACATTATTATAATAATATTCCAAATTCCACCAAAATCACTATTCATCACTTATTTTTATTTAATTCCTATAATTAGGAAAATGAACCTGGTTTACTCTCGAGTGCTCCTTAACCTTTTTACGGAACCGCTGGACTTATAATAGATATTGATTTGGATGACACAAGAATAATCTTTCTTGGAATAATATAACTTATATCCTTAGGAGATAGATTATTCTTATTTATGCTATCAACCAAAAGTATTCTTCATGACATATGATCATTTAAATCTATACTCATTCACATTCTTTGCTAATACCTTGTAGTCGGAGTCACTGTTCATTCTTTCATCAATATATAAAAAGTTTTAATTCTACCGAAAATTCGGGTTCTTACAGTCTCCCCTCCTTAAAAGGATTCCGTCCCGGAATCAGGTAGAAGACAAATGGGGTACTTGTTGGTCATTTCACTTTCCAATTCTCTGGTCGATCCTTACACATTCCAATCTTTCTAAAGCACATCATACTGGTGTTACAATACACCCTTTATCCGTTCTTATACTATTAACCTTATTGGTACGTGCAGTGACTTCGGTATCACTAACGCGCTACGAAGTCCGGAGATAACCTCACTCGTAATTTTGCAATTCCTAATCGCTTTAATCTTCGCAATCTCGATGTATATATATTTAGGTGGAAAAAATTTATCGAGAGATCACTGTGATCAATGAACATTTGTTATATTGCATAGCTAGTACAGAAGGGGGCCAGCCTTTAGTACTTGACAAGCAATCAAACAATTAATGGCATTCCACTTAGACTCCTATCACACAGACAAAGAGTCACGTAGTATTACCTCCCCTCCTTAAAGGGTTGTTCTTCTCAGTTTAGAAGAAGATAAATAAGGGAAAAGAAAAGGAAAGAATTTCAAAGAATCATATAAGAAAGTTTTCATGATTGTCAAAATATCATACTTAGAATTTTCCTCTGAACTATAGAGGTTTATTAGAGAAGAAAATAATCATATTCGTATTAAATACTACTTTTTCGTAATCTCACATATCACATGTCCTTGCTGCTCTGTCCATCATTCTATGGACCTATACTCTTGCTTAATATTAGCACCACTTACTTTCTGGAAAATCCTTCAACCTCTCAGGTTAAATCTTGGATTTCTCGCTTGGCGTAACTACTACTGACATTTCACGCCACAACACTGGCTCTTTCATATACATAATATTAACACTATCAGGTTGTCATTCCGAGAGCTCGTCGTTAGGAAAACCCATTCATTAATCCATTCATAACATTTCGTGCTTCACATTTAATAATTACCTCTCTATCTTTTCTTTATCAATCACATCCATCTTATCATCTAGTTCTCATTCACTTCTGTTATTGAACTCCACCGTCATCTTATTAGGGGAACACTTGTTACCTTTATTCAATATACGTTGCACGTTTGTGGTCAAACTTTCCTTTGTTCAACCATCTAGATTCCACTTTCTCATTCCATGAGTCTCTTTTATTACTCAATCAAACTATTCCATATTTCCTCGGATTTTCCAAACTTAAAAGGAGTCAATTTATATGTCATTCATGCTCCTAATTCCAACTTTCCGTTTTGGCCAATATCCTTACCTTGCCAATTCCATACTTTTCTCGTTTCATTACTGGAGATTCTCATGAGTCCGCCTATCTGACTCTCTTATTAATTCCCAATTCTATTTCCATCTCTATCAGTCTCTTGTCTTTATTTCTACTATAATCATTTTATGAACCATCATAACCTAATTCTTCATTTCAAATATTCCGTCGTTCCAGAAATTACACCATCCGAAATAAACCTGGATGACTTCTCTAACTTAGACTCAATTCGATATTTCCACAGTCGTTACCACCTAATTTCTCAGAAGGATCACCATCGTTTATCGTTTACG
Source organism: Kitagawia praeruptora (assembly GCA_037693485.1). Taxonomy (NCBI): domain Eukaryota; kingdom Viridiplantae; phylum Streptophyta; class Magnoliopsida; order Apiales; family Apiaceae; genus Kitagawia; species Kitagawia praeruptora. The sequence goes on from CM075353.1 coordinate 1,198,629, forward strand.
TAGTGCTTTAATAACTAAGCATCATAATTGTCAATTCAAGGTCCTCTAGGAAAACAAAATAATCACTATTTCCTATCCATAAGGAACGCTTCCTGAACTTGACGTAGATATTACATGAAGCAGATAAAATTGCAGGAAAGCTTCCAGCATCGCAGCTGGAACAGGCTGGTGAGATTATTAATCATATATCTCCGGTAAAAGACTAAAAGCTTAGCGGTTTGCTTAATCGCTTGCCAACCTCATAATTCTCTATCTTGTTTGCACAGAAATACACCAACATAAACTTGCTTGTCATTCATCATCGTGCCATTTGGCTTATCAGTATCTGTACCCTCTCTATTTCTGGTCATTTACTACCAATTCATTGTTACTAAACCACCCCTCTCTCTTTCCAAAGAAAAGGCGAGTCTCTTGGGGAATTTGGTCTGGTCTGTCGTAGAGCCTCCTAACGTCGGTAATGTGCTACTGGCAACATCAGGAATCGAATCTTTACTTAAACTATTCTTATAGTTGATCCTGGAAAAATCATTAGACGGAATGTAACTTCCTCTAACACATTATGACCATCAAGGTCCTTACATCATCATTCTATTTCTTTGGTCTGAGCATTTATACTTACTCCCCTATACTTAAAGTGTCGGCCACCTCGTTGGCCTTTCCTGATTATAATAATTTCTTGAGATCAATGTTTTCTGGATCTATTCCAACTCAGGGTGGAAGCATTCTCCCTTAAATTCTGCTGAATGAGAGAAAGCATCTATCAGTCTTTTCCAAAAGTCATTGCTTCCACCTTTCTAGTGCGATCTTGACTACAGGTACTCCAAATCATACCTAGGATATTTCCTTACTTAACTCCCTTCTTGTTTTTTTTTTTTTGGATAATCTCAACCTTATTGGTGCAATCCATACTTTTACATGGTTTCACGCATGCTTCATCTGGCCTTATTGTTACTATGTCATACATTCCTTACCAAACTTCCCGTTTGAAGTTTAGAATATTAGCACTTCCCTTATAAGGTTTCTTAGGCCATCCTCATCATTCCTCCTGCATCTCCTGGTTACAGGGTATATCAAACATCATTAGTCAATTCTATAACATCTCTGTCTATGTACTTTTGGAGACTCCTTTCCACAAATCCTTACAGGTTATTGATACTTTGGTCGATTCAACTTATATCGTTTGAATTCACAATGTCTTTGTTAGGGGTGATGCTATCCTTTGTGCATCCCCCAGGGTTCGTATTAATCTATGGACATTCTATCCTCAATTCCATTTTCGAGGAATACTTACATCCTGAACTTGGCAATTTTAATCATATATCCATAATAAGGGTCTCTTTTCAATCATTCCAATCTTGATAATCTATAGGTAGCTTAGTGTTACCTCTCCTTTCAAACGAATGTTAGTCTATATGACTTTCCAAAAGACAACATATGTCTATCTGTCTTTCTTACAGAACTTGGTAATGGTAGCAAGGATGTTCTGGAAGATATTGGTCATGTTCAACGTGAATCTCTTAATGCCTAATGCTCCTCTTGAGGACACTAAGTTTCAGATAACATTTATGCATCATACTGCACCATCTCTGACAATCCTCATAACCTTTACTGGTCACCATCCTCATTCCTAACACATCCATGGTATTTATAAAATCCATTATCATGTATCTCAATTCATTTTATATCAAAAGTCCTCGCGGTTGGCGCTTGATTAGAAGCAACCCCGCTATATCCTTTCATTGCTGGTCTAGTTAATTGCTAATCCTTTGTGACTTGGCCTCAACTGGCCATAATAAACATGTGAGTTAGGGGTCGGCTAATAGCATTACTTTTCCAGCAATTGCTGGCATAGTGCCTTCTACTTGATACCTTTTGATCTTTTCAAAAACTTCACTCCATAAAAGTCTCAATCGACTCCTCAGTGATGTATTCAGATAATCCGAAAGACAAGGTTTGCCAAATTTTGTCCAATTCCTTTCCAGGATTAGGGAAACTTCAGTCAATCTATCCACCCACTGGTTACATTAAGAAAATCCATTTCGATACCCAAAGAATATTTCTATGAACATCCGAGCTGGTCGAACCATAAACAGTTACAGTAGCGAAATTATTGACATAAAGCTGGGAGTTTAATCATTAGAAGGAAACCAAATATACATCGTCCTTAGAAGGGGAATCAAAAGTTTCAAACTAAACATGCCATACCTCCCCGATACATGCTTGTCCTAATAGTCGATACTACCGAATACCAGTCTACTTAACAACTAGTCTCAGAAGGAACGCTACCATCGGGGTCAGTTGCTTCCCAGAATTGGCACTACCAAGGTCATCCGAATCTGGTGAACCATGTTGTCCAATTGTATTCGAAAATTATGTTGTCATGTTGCACAAGCACCACACCTAAACCTGTACGAGGTGCATCCTAATATATTTCAAAATTCTCCTTCTTCCATTAGGTAACGCCAATGCTGGGTCATCACCAGTTTTTATCTTTAACTCCAGGGAGATTTTCCCCCATTTATCTTGTCCATTCAAACTTTTATCCTTACAATAAGTCGGGTTACGGGACTGCACTCTCTATAACGTCCTGAGCAAATCTTTGGTAATACCTTGTGAATCTTATGAAATTTCTTTACCTTTGCCAGTGTGGTTGGCCAATCTCTATTTGAAAATATCTTTAACTTGGTGGGGTCGATCAATCAATACTTCCTATTGACCATATGTCATATTGTCTGGACTTTATTTTGCCAAAACCCTCACTTCGAGAACATGGCCTACACCTGTTCATTCAGGTTCCATCTAAAAGCATTCTCAATTTCATCTCAACCACTGCTTGCCTTACTCAATCCATTTATGACTTAGTGTCAAAATAAATCTAGGATAACTACCATAATCCATTCACGGAAAAGAAGGAATTTAATATTCCTTTGAATCACCTGCATCTAATGTTTCTGGTTCATCATTCCACTGAATTGAACTAGACTTGTACTTGGTTCCTGACGATAGCCTTGTTACTAGTTTATCACAGACTCATTGGTCTTCTCCTCTTGTAGGTTCTGAGATCATTGTCTCGCTTACTACTTCCTTATGTAACTTTATCCATTCAGGCCATTGCTTTCCACTATCTTTACTTTCTAAGCTGATCCATTCATAAAATGGACATCTCACTGGATAAACCACCTCATCAATCTCAATTTGGTTTTATAAATTATAACCTATGAAACCTGCCTTCTCATGGCGAATTACTATTTGATAATATTCAAACTTAACCCATTTATCAAATGATATGACACTTCTTGCCTCTATCTCAATTGTTTCTGGGACTCTGCTCTTCGTCCTATATCGATGACTTTGATAACCAGGCCTCATTCTAACTCCTTTCTCATTATTCTGAAAGTCTCTAAGGATCCTTATCTAACCCCATATAAGATCTCAAGTAATTCCTCAAATCCATCTTACTTGCTGGTACTTCATCTGGCAGTCCAGCTATGAATCCAATACTCATCTTTAGTTCACTTAATAATATCTCAGTTCTTTACGCTCACTTCTCTGAGCACTATACCTTAACTCTTACAGTTTCTTTGGCTGTAGCCCTCATTTCCTTAAGGGTAAAGTCCTTATACTTATCAATATTCTCCTCCGCTGATGAAACCTCTTCCGGGTCCTCAGTAGGGTACTCTATCGAATCCACCATCCGATCTTCAACATTAAAACAAGCATCATTGTGTTACTGCTCGTAATCCCCAAGGTCTGTCGCCTTACTAGTCGATACAAGAACGAGCTAAGTTACTATCATGATACTTTAGGGTTCCCATAAGGGTTTTATATGTCAATACTACATTATGTAGTCTGACTATGAACTTGGCAAGAGTTCTTATTATCTTAATGAATTTATTGTTTTAACGTCGCGTCATCTCTGGGATTTATAACGCTCTCTCTGATACCATTTCTGTAACACCCCCAGATCCAGGGTCAGGGATCTGGTCGTTAAGGTCTCAATATCCATTCATAAAACCAACATAATTTAAATTACAACCTTGTGACCCAAAACAACAACATAAAACACACCCGTTATAGTCCCAGAGATGAAATCAGAGTAACCATTAATATTATTAATCACAAGTTGGAGTTCTTACAACCCAAAGAATTACAATTTTACAATTTACATGCTCTTTGCCATCCATTGGTATATGCCATATATATAAATACATTTGGTGCACAAATGCTAACAACTAGCCTACCAGAGACTGCATCCTCAGCAATGGTAACTATGACCTCCGCGATTAATCCTCTGACGGCTAACACCTGCTATGCTGAGTGCGCCTTGCGCGGCCATCTGATCTAGCTGTTGTTGTGATATAAATAAATAAAGCAAGGGTGAGCAATAGCCCACCAAAAATATAATTGAACAGTGATAATATATAACAGTCCAAAATATCTTTGAAACCATATGCCATGCATTAACGATGTAGTACCAATATAAGGTATGAGATGAAGTTACAAGGTAACTCAAAATATATTTGTTTTGAATAAATATCTGCTATGTCAAAGATGAGCCAGATATTATCAACTTTTCATAATAGAGGAACTTGCAGGAAGAATATTGCAATTCCAATTCAAACACTTTTCAAACCTGCCAATAATGATAAGGTTGCAGGAAATTTCCAACATTGAGAGATGAACTAATACTGGAGTTTGACGCGCCAGGAGACATAGCATTTACACGATGATCAGTCGCATGTTATGCTCCCCACCTCTTGTTTACTACATGTAGAAGGAAGCACCGACGGATTTACTTGTCTACCGCCCTCTGGAACCCCCCGGCCAACGGTTGGGCCATTTGCTGGACCGGCGCCACTGGGTCACTTACGCATCTCCTAGTTCATTTCACATCCATAACTTTAAAACATAAAGTTCCTCCCCCTTTCCCCAAGTATATTACTTGTTGATAGGACTCCACAAAGTAGTCGTATCTATTTGGAAAGGAAAAATCACCAATATTTCCCAAGCTGATGCTTGTTAATGGATATAAACTGGTTCCATCAATTCTTACCCCTCGAGCGTTGAGGAGGTAACCAAACAGACTCATATCGATGCTTGAAAGAATCAAGATGTGAGTGACAAGATAGTTTTAGCAAGTATAGGACCGGGCAGCCCAATAAATAACATCTCTCAAGTGAGGTCCCTTTATATACGTTTGGAAGTTGAGCGAGTATTTAAATCTTCTTTAAGATAGATTTAAATAAAAATAGAGTTTTGGAAACCTCTCCTTGATAAAAATAGTCATAAACTACTCCAAAATATTTTACACCATATCTGAAGGTGACATATAATCTTTGAATAATATGAATCATTATAAAAGAACTTAAAAGGATTTAAATAAATATTCCAAGAATATTTATTAACTCAATATTAATTTAGGAATATGAATAAATCATAATATTACTCGTAAGTAATCCTCGAATGAATATTTAGAATTATTTACTAAATAACTCTCTTCTTTATATGAATATTCCAGATAATATTCATTAATTAAATAAACTCAAATAAATGTTTAAAATAATGTTCACTAAATAAATCCAATCTTAAATGGATATTTGAAAATAATAATGTTTATTGGTGAAATAAACATCCCTTGGATATTTGATATAATATTCATTAAATTAATAATGAATATTCAACTTAAAAATGATATTTATTGATGAAATAATTGTCGACTGAATATTTGAGACAATATTCATTAAATAAATAATGAATATTCAATCTTAATAATATTTATCGAAGAAATGATTATCGAATGAATATTCGAAATTATGTTCAATAATTGAATCGACTTTAAATGAATGTCGAAGATAATATTTATCGTCTCAAGGGAATATTCAAAATAATATTTATCGATGAACTGGAGTTCGAATCAATGTTCAACTTAATATTTATAAAATAAATAGAGATTGAATGAATATTAGAAATAATATTCATTTAAATAAATAAGGCTCGAATGAACATTAAAATAATATTCATTAAATAAATAAACTCGAATGAATATTCAAAATAATATTTATCGAAGAAATAAGAATGAATATTCTCTAAGTAAATAACTTATCTGAGGGTTCGAAATAATATTCGAATATTAAATCGACTTTAGATAAATATTAAAGATAATGTTCATCGAATAATTAAATATCTGATGAATAACCCGAATAATATTTATCAAATAATCTCAAAGGAATATCTCAATAATATTCGCCAGATAATAAATGGGAAATATTTACTTAATTATTTTCCTCTGAAAATAATGTCAATATATCAAGAAATACGACTCCCGGTCTATGAAAGGCATATGATGTAGCCTATTTGTATTTCGAGGATACAACTCAACTTAAACAAGATTGTAATAGTAAATAGTATATAGACTGTCACAAAGAATCTCAGATTGTATTATCTGTCAGAAGAAAAAGATCAAGGTCAATCTACAAACTTGAAGAATTACTGCATTGAAAGAAGCTCAGTCATCTGATCAAGCCTCAGTGAAGTATTCGTTAAAGAAGTGGATTCGTTTAAAGTGACAGAGATTTCAACAGTGACAGAGACAGTACAGAAGATTAAAGAGAGAGAGGAGAAAAGAAAAGGAACCAGATTTTAAAGTCAATATATGAAGAACAGTCATTGCGGTTAGTCACTCATGAACCAGACAGTACATCGAGTGTCAACATTAAACAGTGGTTGTTTATCATTAACTTCAGTGGTTCAAGCTATCAAGACTGGTAATGTGAGAAAATCATTGTGCAAGCAATAGGAGTGCTAAATTATTTAATCACAAAGATTTTATTATCAAGTGGACTGGCTACGAGGAAAAAGAATTGTTGTATTTTTTGCTAAGCAAAAGGAGTCCGGTTTCACATCCTCAAGAGACCGCAGCTTACACCTGGACGGGTTATGAGAAAATAGAATTATCACAAGAATATGGAAAGTGATATATTCTTAAAGTTGGAACCCCGGTTGGAATTGATATGGTTTTTGTTAAGCAAAAGGAGTCCAGTTCCCAACGCTCAGGTAACCGCAGCTTAGAGCTTAAAGATTTATTTAAATTAATAAATATTTTATTTATTTGGAAAATTATATTTATAAATATCTAATAATATTAGATATTTATTTTTATAATTTCTGGATTAAAATAATTATTTATTAATTAAAGATTATAAGTTGTGCGGGTTAAAAAGCATTTCTATGGAGCCCATTTCATATAAAACAAAATAGGCCCTGGTTAGGTTCAAATTGATAGCCGGTTGAATTTGGCAAAGTAAAACAGATGTGTCAAGGAAATGAATTAAGAAAGAATACAAGGCAAGTTGCAGGCTCTGTCGGCTCAAGCTTTCTACTCTCCTGCACGCGCGTGTGGCGCACGCGCCAGAAGGCAAAACAGAAAAAGCCGCGCGCGTGTATTACAACTGCTCCTCCTGAGGTTGGACTTCGTCTTGGCAGATTCAAATCATTTGTTCACAATTCAGTTCACCCGAGTTTTTAATTCCCCAAGACAATTTCAAATTGTCTTGGCGATTGTCTTGGTAAGCAAAATAGATTATCTTGGTAAGCAAAACAGATTGTCTTGGCAGTACAAAATCAATTGTCTTGGAAAGCTTGATTGTCTTGGAACAATCAAAGATTGTCTTGGCGATTGTCTTGGCAGTACAAATCTGATTGTCTTGGAAGAACAGATTGTCTTGGCGATTGTCTTGGCAGTACAAAGCTGATTGTCTTGGAAGAACAGATTGTCTTGGAGATTGTCTTTGATGTACAAAATGAAATGAAAAGTGGCAGTGGATTTGTTTTATATCAAGATCAACACAGGCGGCTCAAAAACACACAACATTATATCTTTCAACCAAGAAAAGCTTTCTCTCTCATTTTCTCTCAAGAACACAAGAGCTAGAAAAATTCATAGAAAATCAAGTTCATCATATTTGTAATATCTGATCCGATAGAACTTGTTTATTTGTATCTCTTGTACTACTAGCGAGTTTTTACTCCTAGAACTTATCTTGATTTTTATTAACTAAATTAGAAAAGTTCATGTCGAATTTTCTAATTAGTTTTTATCAACTTGATAATTAATCTGTACTGAAATTGTAACACCCATCAAGTTAATATATTTTTATATTCAACTTGAAAATTGTTTCAATTTATTCCGCACAAATTTGTTCAAGTCAAATTTTATTTAAAGGACAAATTTTGATAAATTGGTATAGATTGTATTCAACCCCCCCTTCTACAATCTTATCGGACCTAACAATTGGTATCAGAGCCTATTGATTGATATACAAATCAAGATCCTATTTTTATTCAATCAAAAATTTATCTCGAATTTTTAACTCACTTAAAAATTCATCATGTCTTCAAAAGCCATTGTTAAGATTCCCATATTTAATAAGGATAATTATGATATGTGGAAAAATAAAATGGAATTGTTTCTTGATGTTACAAATCCAAATTATTTATCAGTTTTGAAAAATGGACCAATAATTCCTATGGTTCACGAAGAACAAGTTGTTACTGATGGAGTTGTAACAATACCTGCAAAAGATTATCCAAAGGACTCTAAGAACTTTACTGCTGAAGAAAAAGAGGAAGCTGGACTGGACAAAAATTTGAGACTCATACTAATAGATTCCCTAGATGCCGTAATGTATAGCCATGTAATGAATTGTAAAACTGCTAAGCACATCTGGGAAACTATTGAGACTATTAATGAAGGGACTGATGAAGTCAGGGAAAATAGACTTCAAATTTTGACCTCTGAATATGAACACTTTAGAGCTGGCCCTAACGAAGGCATTCAGGAAGTGTTTGAAAGGTATAACAAAATAATCAATAACTTGCAAGTTCATGGCAAGCAATATACTCAGAAGGAGATCAACATGAAGTTTCTACTGACTATGCCTACTCACCTGGAGCATAGAATTACTGCCATCAGAGAATCCAGGGATTTAAATAAGATTGCTCTTGACAGGCTATTTGGTGTTCTAAAAACATATGAATTAGAACAAATACAGCAGAAGGAGTTCTCTGGCAAAGGCAGAGTTGCAAGTTCTTCTACAGCTTTCGTAGCTGAGGTTCCTAAGGAAGTGGAAGCTAAAGTTGTTCAACCTATCAGCTTCAACAAGGAACAAACTGAAGTTGAACATGGCCAAACACCAGCTACTCAGGATGGTGGAGAATTTTATTCACTAGAAGAGCTGGATCAACTAGAAGATGAATCTATGGCGATGATGGTGAGGCAATTCAGTAACTTTAGATTCAGGCGAAATCCAAAGTTCAGGTTTAAGTCTAATAGCAGATTTCAGAGAGGAGGTTCTTCATCCTCTAGTAACAGGGGAGGTTACAAAACTGGTACAGTTGACAGAAGCAAGATCCGTTGCTTCAACTGTAATGAGTTGGGACACTTTGCTACTGAGTGTCAAAAACCCAAGCAAGCACAGAAAAAGGACTATGCTTCTGAAAAGAAGAAAACTGGAAGAGCTTATGTAGCTGCCGGTAAAAGCTGGGATGACACAGACAGCGAAGATGAAGAATATGGAAACTTTGCGCTGGTGGCAAATGCTGAGTCATCAACTTATTACACCACACCGGTAATTCTTACTGATGAAGAGTTAATTCGTAGCTTACGTAGTTCCATTGGTTGTGCACAGAAAACAATTGCAAGAATAACTCTATTAAACACTAAACTTGAAAATGAAGTGTTAGAGTTAAAAAAGGTGCCTGATAATAATGATCAACAAATAAAAGAAATAGCTCGTCTTAACTACAAAGAAAAGGGTCTAGGAGAATACATGGTAAAACAAGTTGATAGGATTGCTGAACAAGACATCAGGATTAGAGAACTTGAAACACAGATTAGAGCTTGTTATAATTCTGTTAAAGTTTCCAAAGAGCACTTCAACAAACAATCTAGAGAACAAACTGTAGGAATAGGGTTTGGTTACAAAGAAGCTGCTGGTTCTTTGGGCAATCATTCTGCTAATCCTATTCCTGCTAAAGAAAGAGGTATACCACACGTTCTCAAGAATGTTGAAAAACCCATGTTTAAAGAATCTGTTTCTGAACCACCAAACATGTATTCTATTGTGATTCAAGAAGAAATGAGAAATGAGGACAGTGCTAATGGTATAATCATTGATAATGAAAAATCTGTCAAGGCACCTACAACCAAAAATGTTAAATCTAATAAGGTTGTTTCTATGAAACCAGTGAAGTTTGTTCCCAGTTCATCTAAAATTGAGTTAGGTGATAACAAGTTGGAGCAGAATGATAACATGTCTAACATGAATACCATGCCTGTTATTGATACTTCTCATAAAGCATGTGGTGTTGTGAATTGCATGTCTTGTGCTTTTAATGTGATGTCTGCTTACTTTAATGGTAATCATGCATGTGCTAATAAGAATACTCCCCGACAACATATGAACAGTAACAAAAGTGTCAGATCAAAGACTGCTAGTCCTCCTCATGTTAGGAGAGAGACATTTGTACCTAAGCCTAAACAAAGTTTTACTAAGGCTGTTTACAAGGTCAAATGTCCAGTCAATGAAACAAGTGTTATTGCTGGTAAACAAACATGGATACCCAAAATGAAACAAAAGATTGTAAAATCTGTTTATAGGGTAAAATGCTTGTTGAATAATGGTAAAATTGGTGTTAAGGTGAAAAATGTTGTTTTGCCTGACAAAGGCCAATTCTTTAAGTATTCTGGACCCAATCAAATTTGGGTTCCGAAGAAGGTTTAATCCGTTTGTCATTGCAGGGTGTTGAGCAGGTTGAGCGAGTGACCTGGATCTTGGACAGTGGATGTTCAAGGCATATGACTGGAGACAGAACCCTGCTGACAAATGTGGTGGAGAAGGCTGGCCCAGTAGTTACCTTTGGAGATAACAGCAAAGGTAGAACTGATGGATATGGCAGACTTGAAGCTGGAAATGTTATCATTGATGAAGTCTCTTTTGTGAAAGGACTTGAGCACAATTTGCTCAGTGTTAGTCAATTCTGTGACAAAGGATATGAAGTTTATTTCAACAAGAAGAATTGTCTAATTTCACACAAGAGAAATGAAAAGCCACAACTGACAGGAGTTAGAAAAGGCAATCTGTACGTAGCCAATATGAACTCAGGAAGCACTGCAGAAATTACTTGCTTCTACACTAAAGCATCTAATGACGAGAGTTGGCTATGGCACAAGAAACTTTCTCATCTTAATTTCAAAACAATGAATTCTCTAGTTAAAAGAGAATTGGTGAGAGGTTTGCCTTCAATGGAATTCACTCAAGAAGGACTGTGTGATGCATGTCAAAAAGGCAAGCTAAAAAGGGCAAGTCACAGGAGCACTGACACATCTTCAATAACTGAACCATTACAATTACTTCATATGGATTTGTTTGGTCCAGTTAATGTAATGTCTATGTCAAGGAAGAGATATGCTCTAGTGATCGTTGATGATTTTTCAAAATACACATGGGTCCTATTTTTGAATTCTAAAGATGAGACTCCACAACTGGTGATTGATCACATCAATTTAATTGAGCGAGATTCTACGTATCCAGTGAGAGCTATAAGATCAGACAACGGAACTGAATTCAAGAATGCAGTTCTAAATGACTTCTGCACTGAGAAGGGTATAACCAGACAATACTCAACTCCAAGAACTCCTCAGCAAAATGGAGTAGTGGAAAGAAAGAATAGAACCTTGATTGAAGCTGCACGTACTATGTTAAGTGAATCAAGGCTTCCATTGTACTTTTGGGCTGAAGCTGTCAACACTGCTTGCTATACCCAGAATCGAACTCTAATCAATAAAGACCATATGAAGACACCCTACGAAATTATGGCTGATAAGAAACCATCACTTAAATACTTTCATGTATTTGGAGCAAAATGTTTTGTGCTTAAAGAAGGTGATGATCAAGGTGGAAAATTCGATACCAAAGCATTTGAAGCAATTTTTATTGGTTATTCAATGAGAGCATACAGGGTGTATGTGATTGATGAACAGAAGATGATGGAAAGTGTCAATGTAACATTTGATGACACTAAACTCCCTAGTATCCAAACTGAGGATCCATCTGAAAAGCTATCTTTCGATGACATGACAGATACAGATTCAGATGATGACAATTCACCTGAGATTTTTGCTGATGCTAATGACAACGATGATGATCAGAGTAATGGTGGTGAAAACAATGAGAATAATGAAGATACACCTGACACTTCTGAACAATCATTTAGTCAACCTGGCAACAACTCAGGGGGAGATAATGAAGGATCAACTGGTCACACACAACATCACAATGAAGAACAAGGCGAATCATCAAGATCTAATCTTCCCAGACAGATTGTTTGGAATAGAGCTCATCCTTTTGAGCTGATTATTGGTGATCCAGATGTTGGTGTCAAAACTAGAAGTGCTACTCAAAATCAATGTAACTATTCAGGGTTTCTATCTGAAATGGAACCTAAGAAAACTGAGGAAGCTCTTTCTGATCCTGATTGGGTGATTGCTATGCAAGATGAACTCAATCAATTCAAACAACAAGAAGTATGGAAGCTGGTACCCAGACCCAAAGACAGGAAAGTGGTTGACACAAGGTGGGTATTCAGAAATAAGCTAGATGAAGATGGTACAGTGACAAGAAATAAAGCAAGACTGGTAGCAAAGGGTTATTCACAAGCTGAAGGCATTGATTATGATGAAACCTACGCTCCAGTGGCAAGACTTGAGGCTATCAGAATATTCTTGGCATTCGCAGCATTCTCAAACTTTAAGGTTTATCAAATGGATGTCAAGAGTGCCTTTCTGAATGGTAAGCTAGATGAAGAGGTATATGTAGAACAGCCCCCTGGCTTTGAAGATCCAGAATTCATGGACTATGTCTACTTTCTCTTCAAGGCTATTTATGGTCTTAAGCAAGCACCAAGGAAATGGTATGACACTCTCTCTGAATTTTTAATTGAAAATGGTTTTGTTAGAGGTGTCATAGACAAAACTCTCTTCACAAAGAAACATAAAAATGATACAATATTAGTTCAAATCTATGTGGATGATATAATATTCGGGTCTACTAATGATCTTCTTTGCAAGAAATTTGCTAAGTTAATGCAGGGTAAGTTTGAAATGAGCATGATGGGTGAGCTGAAGTTCTTTCTTGGATTGCAAGTAAGTCAAAGGACAGATGGTATATTTATCTGTCAATCCAAGTATGTCAGAGAGCTCCTCAAGAAATATCAAATGGAGGACTCATCTTCAGCAAGAACACCATCATCTACAGCTGTTAAATTTGGAGCATGTGAAAATTCTGCTAAGGTAGATATCACAAGCTACAGAGGTATGATAGGCTCATTACTTTATCTTACTGCAAGTAGACCAGATATTATGTATGCTACATGCTTGTGTGCAAGGTTCCAATCGGATCCTAGAGATGTTCATCTCATTGCTGTTAAACGAATCTTAAGATATCTTAAGGGTACGCCTAACTTAGGCATCTGGTACCCTAAAGATTCTGGTTTTAATCTTATTGGATATACAGATTCAGATTATGCAGGAAGTGTTGTAGATAGAAAAAGCACATCTGGGAGTTGTCAATTCCTAGGTGGCAGGTTGGTTTCCTGGTACAGCAAGAAGCAACAAACAGTTTCCAACTCAACAGCTGAAGCTGAATACATAGCTGCTGGAAGCTGTTGTGCTCAGATCTTGTGGATTAGGAATCAGCTACGGGACTATGGCTTTGTACTTGACAAAATTCCTATCTTGTGTGACAATACAAGTGCCATAGCAATCTCCAACAATCCTGTGCAGCATACGAGAACAAAGCACATCGATATCAGGTATCATTTTATTCGAGAGCATGTCATGAATGGTACCGTGGAGTTGCATTTTGTACCCACGGAAGAACAAACAGCAGATATTTTTACTAAGTCTCTTGACGAATCCACATTCACCAGAATTGTTGGTGAATTGGGTATGTTAAATAGTCCTAGTAATTAAACTAGTTAATATCTGAGGTTTGCTCTTTAATAATTTATAAGTGATTATTTTGTAAATATTTGTTATTAAAATCACTTGTATAATTATTTTATCAACTTATTTTCTTGCTTGTTAATTCTTAAATCATTGTCATTATCTTCTTAATATATTCCTACTTACTTCTTTTAATTTTAGAATATTTTAATTTTCTCTAAAAATATTTTTCTCAAATTTTACAAGTTGAAATTAGTGAGAAATCTATTTTTGTTGAAAATTACTTTTGAATATTTGTGTTGATTTAATAAGTCATATTTTCTTTTTAAATGATTTTCTATAAGAAAGTTATTTTATTAAGAAAATATATAGATTTATTAATTTACTACAAATATTTATGTAAATAGTTAATAGTTTATTTAATATTTTGTAGTGTTTGTCCTTTTGTTATTAATGTTTGATTTCATAAAAAGGATAACCTATGGTATTTTTAGTATTTTCTATTTAATTATTTTTAAGTAATTTTATTGTTGTAAATATTTTTTTTGTAAATTATTTTCTTTTATTTCTAATATTCTGTAAATATTATTAATACAGTTATTTTTTAATAATAAAAAAATTAAAAAAAATCGTAATTTTCTTTTCTTTTTAGTTTTTATTTTATCTAATTTTTATGCATATTATTTTTTATTTTTGTATATTATTTTTCATGTGTATATATATAGTTTGTATAGTTTTTCAGTTTAGTCAGTATACTTTCAAAACTTACAAATAGGTCCATGTAATTGGTTCTTTTGTACTTTTTCTGTTTAACACACACATATCAGGCTGTTTTAACTTCTAATCTTTGTTGTGTTGTTGTTATTAACAGAATTTCTTATTAAGGAACATTGTTGGTATCAAAATGGTATATGTCAATTCAAATGTTTCGGAACTAACGTTTGATTTTCAGGTTCTAACAATTGAAAGACAAGACCTAACAAGTGGTAAAAGTTGGTATCTAACATAGAGGATCTAAAACATGATAAAATAGTTTTGTTTGTATTGGTTTAAACATTAACATACATTAATTCGATTAATATTTATTAATTGGATTGTTGCCTTTGTTTTTGTTTAGTAAAACCGGCTCAAGATCTATATCTTTTCTAACTCAAAATCTCTTTCTACAGTTGTGATTGCTTACATTGTAAACCTTTTGAAATCACAACTGTACATCATTTCTCTTAAGATAAATGCAATATTTTCTCAGAAAACTTTTCAATGTTAAAAATGCATTCTATCTCTATTGCTCACATTCTGTGATGCAGGTTCATCTACATGGAATTTTGTTTTCTCACATGATTAGTCATAAGGTTGTAAACCCAACAACTTTTATCCCAGACTACAATCAAACTCAAACACATTCTATCTTACACCCTAAAAGGAAGTAACCTATCAGGCTAAAGGTCATCAGGGAGTAACTGCACATGATGCAGCAAATAAGGATGTGTGGGATATTCAGTTGGAGAGTCACTATCTTATACACTATCCAAAATATTTCATATGCACAAAGTGAGATTGCACACACTAAGGATGAATTGACGGAAACCTATAATCCAACCATTTTACGGTTAGGATTATAAGTTAAAAGTTCTTTAATGAACCAAGTGTCTTCACAGACATAAGAAGGAAATCTTGATCTCAATGCTAAATTTCTAGATCATTGTTTACCTTCTCAGAATTCAAATCTGAAAACCTTAAAAAGGGAAAATTAGCAACTTGTAGATTATGACTCAGATTCGTCTGACGAGTCTAACGAGGATTTGGGATTTGCGAACTCCCATTGCACCACCACTGACCTCTCTTGAAGGGGCTAGGGTGATTTTTCCTTGCAGGTACACTAATGGATGTTGGAGCTATGAGTGATACACCAGTGAGCAAGAGTGTAAACACAGAGAGAAGTGAGACACTCAACACAAATGAGTGGAGAGAAGAGTGAAACACTTGTGAGGTACACTAAACACTATCACACACTCACCGTGAGGAAGAAGATGAAACTTTCTTTCTAACAGAACTCTATAATTGGTACAACTACTTTGTCAACTAGTTGATTGGAGGATTCCTCAACTAAGGGGGAGAAGTAAAGGGGGTACAAGAAAAAGGAGAGTAGGTTAGAAAGGGGGAGCATTTACAGACTGTGCTTAGGAGGATAAGCAAGTCAAGTTACTAAGGGGGAGATTTAGATGGAAAAGTAAGGGGACTTTCAGTTGTTGTGTTGAAAGTGGAGATATAAGGAAGCTTACATCACAATACTATTCTATTAGTCTTTCAATGTACTATGTATAAAGGCTAACTGGAGGAGTAGTAGATTTCCTAGAAGTTAGAGAAATGGTATTGATTCACCATTGTCTAGTTATTAGGAGCAGTTGTTTTTTCTTAAGTGAGAAAAGCTGTGTCAGAAAAGGGAAGTGATTGTAAATCAAGAACTGCTGATAATCACCAATGTAAGATGTGAAGGATTATCAGGCAGAGATATAAAGAATCAGAAATGAAGATGAGTTATCTATTGAAGATCAGTTCAGTGCTAGAGGAACAATCATCTATCATTTCATCAACTGAGGATTCTGGAATTGTTAAATCTAAACCAGAGAAATTTTTTTAATGTACTATTTGCTAAGCTCTTAAATGCTTAATCGTTTTCTCGTTTAAGTGAGTTAGTTGAGTTATCCTCTAGGTATTTGCTTGTTATTGTCTAACAAACAAATAGGGGGAGATTGAAAGGCATATGATGTAGCCTATTTGTATTTCGAGGATACAACTCAACTTAAACAAGATTGTAATAGTAAATAGTATATAGACTGTCACAAAGAATCTCAGATTGTATTATCTGTCAGAAGAAAAAGATCAAGGTCAATCTACAAACTTGAAGAATTACTGCATTGAAAGAAGCTCAGTCATCTGATCAAGCCTCAGTGAAGTATTCGTTAAAGAAGTGGATTCGTTTAAAGTGACAGAGATTTCAACAGTGACAGAGACAGTACAGAAGATTAAAGAGAGAGAGGAGAAAAGAAAAGGAACCAGATTTTAAAGTCAATATATGAAGAACAGTCATTGCGGTTAGTCACTCATGAACCAGACAGTACATCGAGTGTCAACATTAAACAGTGGTTGTTTATCATTAACTTCAGTGGTTCAAGCTATCAAGACTGGTAATGTGAGAAAATCATTGTGCAAGCAATAGGAGTGCTAAATTATTTAATCACAAAGATTTTATTATCAAGTGGACTGGCTACGAGGAAAAAGAATTGTTGTATTTTTTGCTAAGCAAAAGGAGTCCGGTTTCACATCCTCAAGAGACCGCAGCTTACACCTGGACGGGTTATGAGAAAATAGAATTATCACAAGAATATGGAAAGTGATATATTCTTAAAGCTGGAACCCCGGTTGGAATTGATATGGTTTTTGTTAAGCAAAAGGAGTCCAGTTCCCAACGCTCAGGTAACCGCAGCTTAGAGCTTAAAGATTTATTTAAATTAATAAATATTTTATTTATTTGGAAAATTATATTTATAAATATCTAATAATATTAGATATTTATTTTTATAATTTCTGGATTAAAATAATTATTTATTAATTAAAGATTATAAGTTGTGCGGGTTAAAAAGCATTTCTATGGAGCCCATTTCATATAAAACAAAATAGGCCCTGGTTAGGTTCAAATTGATAGCCGGTTGAATTTGGCAAAGTAAAACAGATGTGTCAAGGAAATGAATTAAGAAAGAATACAAGGCAAGTTGCAGGCTCTGTCGGCTCAAGCTTTCTACTCTCCTGCACGCGCGTGTGGCGCACGCGCCAGAAGGCAAAACAGAAAAAGCCGCGCGCGTGTATTACAACTGCTCCTCCTGAGGTTGGACTTCGTCTTGGCAGATTCAAATCATTTGTTCACAATTCAGTTCACCCGAGTTTTTAATTCCCCAAGACAATTTCAAATTGTCTTGGCGATTGTCTTGGTAAGCAAAATAGATTGTCTTGGTAAGCAAAACAGATTGTCTTGGCAGTACAAAATCAATTGTCTTGGAAAGCTTGATTGTCTTGGAACAATCAAAGATTGTCTTGGCGATTGTCTTGGCAGTACAAATCTGATTGTCTTGGAAGAACAGATTGTCTTGGCGATTGTCTTGGCAGTACAAAGCTGATTGTCTTGGAAGAACAGATTGTCTTGGAGATTGTCTTTGATGTACAAAATGAAATGAAAAGTGGCAGTGGATTTGTTTTATATCAAGATCAACACAGGCGGCTCAAAAACACACAACATTATATCTTTCAACCAAGAAAAGCTTTCTCTCTCATTTTCTCTCAAGAACACAAGAGCTAGAAAAATTCATAGAAAATCAAGTTCATCATATTTGTAATATCTGATCCGATAGAACTTGTTTATTTGTATCTCTTGTACTACTAGCGAGTTTTTACTCCTAGAACTTATCTTGATTTTTATTAACTAAATTAGAAAAGTTCATGTCGAATTTTCTAATTAGTTTTTATCAACTTGATAATTAATCTGTACTGAAATTGTAACACCCATCAAGTTAATATATTTTTATATTCAACTTGAAAATTGTTTCAATTTATTCCGCACAAATTTGTTCAAGTCAAATTTTATTTAAAGGACAAATTTTGATAAATTGGTATAGATTGTATTCAACCCCCCCTTCTACAATCTTATCGGACCTAACAGTCTATAATCAAGGAATGAGGTTCAGATGCCCTTCGTTTAAGGGTCTTATAAATTTCCGGCTTATGACTGATATAATAACTATCTAGCTCATAAGCTAACAATAATTCAGGGAACAAGTATATCAATATGACTTTGAAAGTAGGCATGCGTGCTATGGCATATGTATAACAGAAAGCATACATATATATATATACTCACAACAACAGTCTTTTAAAAAGGATTTGAAACTTGCCTGGAAATCGAGTACGAGTAGGGGTAGTGGTAGCGTGTCCCGGGTCGGCGTGATGATCTATAAATAGCCAAGGCATTCGGGATTAATCACTTAACACCTTTCAAAAGGTTAAGTATAAACTTAACTTAAATCGAAACACGTTTCAAGTCGTTTCGTTATACCCCTCTAATTCACTCTTATTATTGCTTTTATTATCCGACACTTGTTCGTTAATAAAGCATGGTATTATACTTACATGTGGTAAGTATTTAAATCGTATAAGTTTTAAAGTCGAAAGATTAGACCTCGATATTTATCGATCGTTTTCTAAGTGGTTTACCGACGTTATAACCAAGTATACCTTTTAGGGGTACTTTCGTACTTAACCATGATTCGAACATTTTTATAAAATCGGAAAACAATCCTTTTTACATGAGGTCTTCTCCCACACCTTCCTTTTTATCTCTATTATTTAATTATTAAGATTCGCCACTGATTTCGCAATATTAAAGGGATCCAATTTCGGTTACGAACTTTTGACTACGGTTCCGAACCACTTTTACGAATTTAATCATAACTCCTAAACCGTAAGTCCGTTTCATGCGATCTTTATATCAAAACGAAGCTTATAACATAATCTAGCCTTTCATGGCAAAATCCGAGACTGGACAGTGTGTTCATGCTACTGCTAATCACGGTTTCTTAAGGCAAACTACAATCGGGCATTACGACGGCTATGTTTACATGATTTCCAAATTTCAAACCATCCAATAATCATAGTTTCCACTCCAAACAACATATACATGTTATTCAACCATGAACTAAGACCAAGCAATGTCTTTCCGTTCATCTAAACTAATTTCACATTTAATAAATCCCAATCATAATCTTAAGGTCCTAAACATGCATTAAATCCATATAACTCATCTAAAATACCAAAACTTAAACTAAGAGCTTGGTTTTCAAGTGTGGTATACCTTCCTTGGTGTATGTATGAACTTATCAAGCCTTGTTTAGCCCTTATCTAGCCTTAGTATAGCTTGAATAATCAAAAGAAATCAAGAAATAAAAGTTAGTTTATGAAGAACACTATTCATCATCATCTTTGATGATTTATTTGAAAATGATAAAAGATGAATTTGAAGCTGAAATTTCTAGGAGATCATTACCATGATATGTAGTACTTACCATAAAAATTTGAAGAACAAGTGATGGTTGGAAGTTGGACTTCCAATTAGCTAAGAATGGGCAGATTTTTATGAAGAAATGGAGAGAAATGGTGGTGGTTTGTTTTGTTTTGGTGATTTATGGCTAATATATGTATAACCCTTGCATATATAATGGATGCATCTCTTTTAATGTGTTGTTGGCAATCCAATGGTGCCACTTGTTGCTTCCTCATTGGGCCAAGTGTTGGCACTACAACAAACAACTCCATTTTTGCAAGAATGAAATTACACCACTCATCTTGTAGTTGACTTATAAGGATGTTACTTGGGTTTCTCCTTTTCCCACCAATTGCACTTGTTTGTCTCTTGGTTATTTATTCGTTCCTTTGTCCGGGTATTACTCAATTTCCTTGCTTGTTCGTTGATCGTTCGAGGGAATAACTCATTCGTTTCTAGTTAGGGTTTTACCAAAAACCTTCTTAATATTTCTAATACTATTCTTCATCTTACTTAATACTTCTCGAATTTAAATTCCTTAATTCCCTTTTATAACTCCTTAAGTCTTGCAGTGTCCAGGGAAATCTCGGAGAAAATAAAAGTGCTCTTTTTTTGAATCCGACAACTTTTACATACACTTATTTTCTTCCTGGATCACTAATACGAACTCAGAAATCCGTTCCGAATACCGGGTATAACATTATTATAATAATATTCCAAATTCCACCAAAATCACTATTCATCACTTATTTTTATTTAATTCCTATAATTAGGAAAATGAACCTGGTTTACTCTCGAGTGCTCCTTAACCTTTTTACGGAACCGCTGGACTTATAATAGATATTGATTTGGATGACACAAGAATAATCTTTCTTGGAATAATATAACTTATATCCTTAGGAGATAGATTATTCTTATTTATGCTATCAACCAAAAGTATTCTTCATGACATATGATCATTTAAATCTATACTCATTCACATTCTTTGCTAATACCTTGTAGTCGGAGTCACTGTTCATTCTTTCATCAATATATAAAAAGTTTTAATTCTACCAAAAATTCGGGTTCTTACAGTCTTTGAAAGAAGAAGTCCCAATGTCTTTCCTATATGTGGATGACCAATTCATGACGAGAAGATCTGCATCAGAGTTGTTCTTGCTAGCAACAAAAATTCAATACTCTCATTCTGAGAATCTAAGCATTCTGTATAGGGATCAGTTAATGCAGCTAGCAGAGGACAAGGGTCCAGAATTCTTAGCATATCCTAATGTTGTCCGGATGGTAGTTGACAGTAAATTGAAGAGGGTTAGCATGGAGGAAAAGGACTTAATGGAACTTTCAGTGGAATCTCTTAAGGCCGTCTGTAGACAAATGATGAGTAAGGGATTCGCTTCTGAGCTTAAAGATAAATCAGTGAAGATCATTGAAAGTGTCATATTCAAGAAGAGCAATGAGGTGTGGAAGTGTGATATCATTGCTCCAAACCCTCTTGATAACGTGAAGATTGAGCCGGAGCTGATAGAAAAGAAATGGAATATTCTTCAAGCTATGAAGAATGTAGATGAAGCTCTGAATCTTCCTTCTGGAGAACTGGAACAAGAAGAGATAAGGGAGTCAGTTGGTGTTCCAGGTAGAGATAGTGTATACTGGATACACTCTTTTGTTGATGATACAGCTGATGCCTTAGTATTCATAGATGCAGACCAGAATAAAACACTCTTGCATATGAGTAGAAAATGGCTGCTGCAGACTCAAGATGCTGCATTTCTGGAGAAAGTGTTATATGTGTTCAAATGGGACGAAGTGGAAGATAAGCATGTGGAAGAAAAGCAGAGACTCATGAGTTACCTGTCTGATGTAGTAGTGGAAAAGAAGCGAATGGAGCAAGATGCGGCTAGTGTCCACAATACTAACCGTGTCAAGGGCTATCCCAAAATGATCTATTGTCAGTTTAAAGCTGATAAAGCTCATTGGAAACCTCAGCTTATAATGAAGAAATTTGAGGACATTCCAAAGATCAGGACTACTCAGGAGGTGGACAAACTCAGAAGGCTTTTCAAACATCCTTACCCAGAGCCCAAGAATCCTCTAGAAATGGAAGCAGTAAGTTTGTTGAATGCTAGGTGGACGCAGCTTCATGATCCAGTGTACAAGAAAGAACAGCAGCAGAAGGAGAAGCGTAGAAGGCAGAAAGAAGAGAAAGACCAAGCTGCTGAAGCTAGGAAGAGGAAACGGAAGTAGGGTTAAAGGTCAGAGTGGTGTGAACTTGAAGTTGGAAAAACTTCATGTCTTTCGGTTGCTTTAACTCACCTGAGTGAATCCAATAAGGTGATATAAGTTTGACTAAAAGATATGAAATAATCCAGGTGATAGGAATCATTCAAATGATCTTTAATTCGAGGTTTGAATTTTGTTTCTAGTTTAAGTTCTTTGTATTGTTTTCAAGTACTTTTCAATTGTATATTATTCAAGACTGTAATGTTAATTATCTTTTCTCGTCTCATTGTTTAGTTGAGTTATCCTTCATTAATTTGAATGTCATTGTTAGACAATCAAATAGGGGGAGATTGAAAGGCAGAGTGTATAAACTTGTAACACTATAACTAATGTAACTCAATTAAAGGAAAAGATACTTAACCAGAAGACAATCAAGAACAAGAAGTCACAAGAAATCAACACTATATGAAGACAAGGTAATTGATACAATTGAACATGTTAACTATGATCAAGCCAAGAAGAAATCGTTGAGAGAAGTTCAAGTCAAAGTTGTTCATGCCTCAGTGATTTGAGAAATCGAGAATCAAGATCATAACTATCAGTATCAACAAGACCAATTGATTTCAAGTGAACAAGAAGGAAAGCGAACATTGGAAAGCCAAGTTACTAAGTGAATATGGTAATTTATTCGAGAAGCAGAAACACTATCAAGACTAGTCACTTATGAACCAGACCAGTGCATCAAGTGTCAGGACATTGATAGCAAGTTTATGTCAGTAATAAAGATCCATGTTCAAGAGCTTACTGAAGAATAAAGAAGACATGAAGATATCACAAGCTCAAGATGTGCATTGAAGTTTCAAGTTGAAGACCAGAATATTTTCTAAGTACTAAATATTCTAGATGACCAAGTAGAATATTTCTAAGTAGAAGTTCTACTTAGAAATTCGAGATGGCTAAGTAGAAATTCTCAAGTAGAAGTTCTACTTAGAGTGCAGCTTCAACATGACACATGGCATCTTCTGATTGGCAGATTTCCAAGCTTTCAAGATAAGGCAAGATTTATGTGGACATCATTGGGCCACGTACATCTTAGTCTTTGAAGACTACATGACATAGATTACATGTAGTATAAATAGAAGCACTTGTGTAATGTTTTGATGTTAGAGAGCAATATTGAGAAAACACAAGAAAAAGAGAGAGAGTACATTCACAGAGCTTAGAATCATTCACTTCTCTCTGAACTTCTGTTATACTTTGTAATGAATGTTGTAGCAACCTTTTCAAGTTATATATAAGAAATATATTCCTTGAATCTGCGTGTTCATTTATTGCATCGTATTTATTGCTTCTCATATTTGAAAAGTTGTATTCACCCCCCCTCTACAACACATTTGGACCTAACAACCTCCAACATCCGGGACTATCGTTCCATATCAAGTTTCTCAACCCCTAGGGACGACTTCCCATGTTGAGAGTACGCTACCTCCGATCGTCCACACAAATCCAGGGACTAACCCCCTCCAGGTGGGGATTTCTTCCTTGATTGTAGATCCCAACAACCCTCCACGAGGAGTTCAGATCCACACTACGGATCTCCCCATAAGCACCAATCCGATGTATGGGCTGCCTAACTACCCTCCTACCCAAGGAGCTGGATCAAGTGGTCATGCCCTGTATATTCGAGATCGAGATTATAACGATTTTTCTGGTCCTTATACGGATGAGTCATCTTTTGACGATGATTACGAACGTGATGAAGCTCCAAGGAGGCGACGTGCAAGTAAAGAACCTCGAGGAAGAACTCAAACTACTCACGATGGACTCCCTTCAACAACTACTGAGAGGATTAAGGCTTATGAAGCCGAGATCTTAAGATTAAAGGAAGACATGGCCAGAGAACAAGCCCGATCTAATCAGACTCGACCTCCTCCGACTTCAGGAGGGATTCCCTTCATAGATTTGGAAAGGTCTTCAAGGAGACGCCGAAGGGCTGAAGCCCCAACCAGAGGGACTACAAGGGTGGAACTCCCCAAGAGTAACCCCAAAGACCTGATGCTACAAGGAGATCTTGATGATCCAACCCCTCCATTCACTGAGGAGGTGATGAATGCACATATCTCCCGAAAGTTTAAGATGCCCACAATCAAAGCTTATGATGGAACGGGGGATCCCGCAACTCATGTGAGAACGTTTACAAGCGCATTGTTACTGCAGCCTGCTAACGACGCCCTTAAGTGTAGGGCATTTCCCCAAACCCTGTCGGGCATGGCGCAACGCTGGTATAGTCGTTTACCTCCAAACTCGATTAGCACTTTCAAGGAATTGAGTACCGCTTTTGTCAGTCAATTCATTAGCGGAAGAATCCATGAGAAAAGCTCTGCATCCCTTATGTATGTAGTGCAGGGAAAGAACGAGAACCTGAGGGATTATGTCAAGAGATTCACTAAGGAGACCCTGAACATCACTGATTTGGAAAATAAGGTGGCTATGGTAGCCTTGCAGCACGGAACCACGGATCTCTTTTTTAAGAGGTCGCTGGCAAAACACCCCCCTGAAAGCATGGATGAGCTCCAACGGAGGGCAGACAAGTATATAAAAGCTGAGGACAACATGAAAAAAGAAGACGCATTAGGCAATGGAGGGAACAACAAGCGGAAGCAAGAACAAGAGTACGACGCTAGGGACAAGTATCCCCGAACTAGCAGAGACTCTGAATCTGCTCCAAAAAAGAGCTCGGGTCCAAGGTTTTCCGAGTATGCCAGGCTTAATGCTCCACGAAGTCAGATCCTATTGGACATTAAAAAGGAAAAGGACTTCCGATGGCCGAAGCCACTTAGGGGAGACCCAGCTAAGCGGAACAAGGATCAGTACTGCAGGTTCCATAAAGATGTGGGACATGACACCGACGATTGTAGACAACTCAAGGATGAGATTGAGTTCTTGATACGAAGAGGAAAATTAAGTCAGTTCACCAAGGGTGATGACCGTGGGAACCAGAGAAGGGACAATGACAAAAGGGATAATAACAGGAGGGATGACAACCATGACCGCAATCCATAGCCCCGAAGGGCAGTTATCAACATGATCTGGGGAGGCCCGACAGCAGCTGGCACAACTAAGAATTCTCGAAAGGCTTATGCTAGAGAAGTAATGCACATTATGGAAGAGGCCCCGAAGCGTGCTAAAACTGAGATGGTAATTGGTTTCGATGATTCAGACTTGGAAGGGGTGAAGTTCCCCCATGATGACCCGCTGGTCATAGCTCCTGTGATTGGAAACTCAGAAGTAAAACGAGTCTTGATAGACAATGGAGCTTCTGTGGATATTTTGTTTCATGATGCGTTTGTGAAGATGGGGTACAACGACTCTCAGTTGACCCCTACAAACATGCCCATATACGGATTTAACGGAGTGGAGTCCAACGTTGAAGGGACTATTCAGTTACCCGTGACTATTGGGCAGGAGCCTAAGGAGGCGACTCAGATGCTGAACTTCTTGGTGATTAAGGCAGCCTCAACATACAACGCAATCCTTGGAAGGACTGGACTTCATGCATTTAAGGCTGTGGCCTCTTCCTATCATATGAAGATTAAGTTTCCGACACAAAATGGTGTCGAAGAACAGAAGGGTGATCAGAAGATGGCAAGAAGTTGCTATGTAGCCGCGCTGAGGGCCGATGGAGTCGGGGGGCAGGTCCTTCCAATTGAAGACATGGATGTCCGCGATGATGAAGAGCATAGAGGGAAGCCAGCAGAGGATTTGATTCCCATACCTCTAGAGCCGAACGATCCTGAAAAAGTTACTTATGTTGGAGCATCTCTGAAAGAACCCCTGAAGGGCAAGTTGATAGAATTCTTACAAAAAAATAGCGACGTGTTCGCTTGGACAGCAGCTGATATGCCAGGGATTGACCCCCAACTCATAACTCATAAGTTAAATGTTGATCCCAAGAGGAAGACAATAAAGCAGAAGAAGAGACACTTTGCTCATAAGAGGCAAGAGGCCATTAAGCAAGAAGTAGATAAGCTCTTGGAAGCTGGTTTTATTGAAGAGATTCAATTTCTCGAATGGTTAGCAAACCCTGTGATGGTCAAGAAAGCGAATGGGAAGTGGAGGATGTGTATAGACTTCACTGACCTGAATGATGCATGTCCAAAAGATTGTTTTCCCCTTCCAAGGATTGATATGTTGATAGATGCCACAGCTGGACATGAGATGTTAAGCTTCATGGATGGATTCAGCGGCTATAATCAGATTAAGATGCACAAGGATGACATCCCTAAGGTATCTTTCGTAACTGACTTTGGTGTCTTCTGTTATCTTGTTATGGCGTTTGGTCTAAAGAATGCAGGAGCTACTTACCAACGGCTGGTGAATAAGATATTTGCCCATCTGATTGGAAAAACCATGGAGGTATATGTTGATGACATGTTAGTCAAGAGCCTACTCAAGGCTGATCATATTAAGCACCTCGGAGAGGCATTTGAAGTGCTGAGGCACCATAAGATGATGTTGAATCCCGCCAAGTGTGCCTTTGGTGTTGGGTCTGGAAAGTTTTTAGGGCTGATGGTTTCAAAGAGAGGCATTGAGGCCAATCCTTACAAGATCAAGTCAATTTTAGACATGGAGCCGCCACGTTCTATAAGAGATGTGCAGAAGTTGACAGGCCGAGTGGCAGCCTTAGGGAGGTTTATCTCCAAGTCTGGTGATAAGTGTTTACCTTTCTTTCAAACATTAAAGAAGGTAAAGAATTTTGAATGGACACCCGAAAGCCAAGAGGCCTTTGAACAATTGAAGAAATACATGGCTGAAGCCCCGCTGTTGGCCAAGCCTAGTGTCGGAGAGACTCTTTATCTATACCTGGCGGTATCTGAGCAAGCATTGAGTGCCGTCCTCATACGGGAAGAGAACAAGGTTCAGAAACCCATCTACTACGTGAGTAAGGTGTTGCATGGAGCTGAGTTGAACTATTCTACCATTGAGAAGTTTGCTTTAGCATTGGTAACAGCTTCAAGGAAACTACGACTGACAAGGCTGTCGCGTGCCTATCAAATAATAATTTCTAACAAATCCTTCTAACTATGTAGTAGGGTAAGTCAGAGTCGATCCCACAGAGACAAACGTGTCAATCACCAGTTGTTCTCGATTCAATTCAGCCAAGCAAGTAACACAATAAAATATCAAAGATTATTATACTAATTTTATACTAATGCAATTAATCAATTAACTAAAACATCCAGAATTAAGTATCCCCACTAGCATGAATTAATGCAATCGTGAATTCCCTCCCCAATCAATCATATAATACTCAACAGGAAAAGTGCGCCCTATAAATTACCAATAACCTCTCTCGAGTATTAATGGCTTCTCTAAAATACAATCAAGCCTATTCTCATGGTATCATGCAATTCAGAGACATTAATCACAGCACCCTAACTTCCTAACAATCCGTTCTACCTATTCTCATGGAGAAGTTCATGTCCTCATTGGATAAATCACAACCATCTAAATCCAACTCTCGTTGATAAATAGATACTGGTTCAAACAATACACATAATCACGTCTGATTTGTAATTGCTAATTAAAACAACTCAATAAGCAAGAGCAATTAAACAATCAAATTGGGGGAATTGGGAAATTCACACATCAATCATAACTAGGGTTCTACTTAACCCTAGATTAATTATCTACTCATACATAATTAAACTAATAAAACAAGAGATATAATATGAACGCATATTATTATAAAGAATAGAGAAAAACCTTCAATCTCCAAAGAAAAGTGAATAGCTATCTCCAATCTCTCTATACTAGAATATACAAGTTATGTACAATAATTTTTTCGATCTCCAAAAACTATATCTAGATGTGTTTATATAGGCTCTAAAAGTCTTGCCCAGCAAGAAAATACCAAAACAGAGTTATAATAGAATTTCTGCAAAATACGTTTCCTAAACTGAATCTGTTTTTTTAAGGAAAATTCGTATCTGCTTTTCTTCAGTATTTCCGAACCTTTCCAGTTGTGATTGGACATCTGGGCCACTTTAGAATGATAGAGAATCTCGTTATCTTCGCGTGGACTGCTTACGGGCTGAAAACAGACTTATAGAACTCAAGATATGGCCAAAATAGTGAATCAGAAATCTGGCAGAATTTTTCAGGGGCAACCTGCACCCAACAGTCTGTTCTTCACGCAGATTGCTCCTACCCAGCGCAATTTGCTCGTGGGAATCCTATCCCAAGTTGTAGAAAATCTCCCAGGCTTCGCGTGGGCAGTAAGATCGCTGAAAACGGACTTCTAGAACTCCAGATATGTCCAAAATAGTGTATACTGCGCAACCCTTCTCAGAAATCCGAATTTTAATCAATTAATTCTCCAAAAATAATAGAAGCATCCACCTTAATCAACATTCTCTTAACTCTGCACAACTAAGCAAAACACATCAAAACTACAAGAAACTTGAGTCCAAAACAATCAATTTAAGCCGATTTAGAATGCTCCAAGTAGATATAAAATCCACTTATCAAACACCCCCAAACTTAAACCGATGCTTGTCCTCAAGCATTAACAATTACAACTAACTAACTAACTAGTACCACTTCCGTAGGTGATCACGGTTGCATTTGGCATATGCAACAAGCCCTTTAAACCCCTAGGCAGCCCTAGTGGACGAGTAAGGTCTCGTGAGGGCCTATAGTGAATGTACCCACAAAATCCAATGCAATATTATGCAATGCATGAATGCAACTAATATGAAAATGCAACTAATCTAGTACTAATATCCTACCATACCTTCAAATCCTCTCATGCCATATCAACTTAAGAATCAAAGTAAATACACAATGTCTTGGTGTCGAAAGTGCAAGTATTCACATAGTCTACTCAATGAACATGCATAAGTTCTCACAAGTCCATGGCAAGTGTAAGAATAAGTTAGTAAACATGCTAAGCCTACAAGAGTACATCTTTGAGACAAAACTCGGGATCTCATACGCAAAAACAAGCAAACACTCACAATCCACTCACAAAAGAATATTCACTCAAGAACAGGGGTAAGTGTATCACTCAATTCCAACAAAATCATAAGCATGCTTGACATTTGGTATCAATCTAACTCTTAACACAACGTACATCAATGACGATAATCAAAAGGTCTTTATTTGGGTTGTAACGGGGCTAGGGACAAGGTATGTCAAGTAAGCCAAAACAGGTGAAGTGTCAAAAGCTAGTAAGTACCATAATAAACCATACACAACACCCTACTTTTCCCCCACACATGATTTTACTATTTTTTTTTCAACAAAAATGCTCGACTAGTCGACTAAAGTAGGATCACAATAAACACAATATGACAAATATGCTCTCATAATATTTTTTTTCTTTTTTTTTCTTTTTTTTCTGTTTTTTTTTCTCTTTTTTTTTTCGAGAGCTAAATAAAACAATAATATGAACAATAATAGTGATCCCACGATTTTATTACACATGCCGACTATCAAGTAACAATCAAACCCAATATTCAATATTTCCCCCAAAATTATGACCAAGAATAAACCCCTCCTTGCACACCTTATTACTCCCTTAAGCACTTTACTAGCCTTTGACAATGTGGGTTCAAATTAATGTAAGGCTAATACAAGAAAAAGGTCTAGGCAAGTAATGTGGTATGTCACCGAAAAATAGGATTAAGCTCAACGGGTTAACTAATTGATCATGTAAACATGGTGTGGTAATATGGGAAAATATGCGGTTAATCCTAATTGCCTTTATCATTTTAATCGTCAAATAATGTCATGCGTTTCAAGAAAGACCTCAAACAACTGCTAGCAATGCGAACAATCCGTGGACACTCAAGCAAACGAATAAATTGCAAATATGCAATATGGCTCAAAAACTCACTTGGTGGAAAAACATACTCAATCCCAAGCAAAAAATCTCTCTAACGCACCTACTTGTATTCAAAGCATGCAAACTAAGTCATCTTGCACATATTCATGTCCTTCTAATCACTTACAACATTCAATAAGTCTACTAGCTTCAACTTACTAGTGTATGTGTGTGCACAAGAACAAAGCATATCACTTCTCAATCAAAAGCGTCAACAACACAAAATTCCTATCAAGCATGGGTGCAAATGCAAACTATTATGAACTCACATGGTATACAAAAATAAAAAACAGAATGTCCTATATGAAACAAACGTAGATAACACGAACATAAATGCATAATTTACTACTACTAATATGCAAAGCATGAAATCCTACATGAACAAATAATACAATAACAACTACTAATCCCTCAAACCACCCCCAAACTTAAAATATTCAATGTCCGCATTGAATGGAAGTAAATACAAGGGATAGTAGAAACATACCTGCAATGCGCCTTACACCACCTCATCCACGCTCGTCTGGCGCCGGATGCACGCGTGGGCGCTTCACGCGCGGGAGCCTTCTGTCCACCCAGGCGCAGGTGCGCGTATTGGCGCTTCATGCGCGGGCGGTTCCTGTTCAGACTTTTTTTTTTTTTTACATCATACTTCTACAAATCAATTTTATTCCTGAAACACTTCACACAAAATTCATCAAGGCACCTTGTGGGAGTAAAAAAAATGAAATAAAAAATATCTAAGCTAAAAAACTCATGGGTTGCCTCCCAAGAAGCGCATTTGTTTAACGTCGTTAGCCCGACGCCTGTTGACAATTATCTTGGCGAAAAAGCATATAGATGTACATATCTCCTAATTTGAATTAATCTAATAATGTGAGCACCAATTAGATAACCAAGAAGATACATAAATTGGCATGTGAGACTCAAGTGATGTTCACGAAATTTCGGGATGTGAAAATATTTAACAAAATCCGCATCAAAACATTTATGACTACTTTTCACAAATCCCTCCCAAATCGGGTCTACAACAGGCATATACACATTCTCAATCTTAGTATTCTTCAAGTCAAGCGTATCCAAATTCGGTTCTATCTCATCTACCATAGTGGGAATCACAATATCCTTATTCAAATTTATATCTACCACAACCATACTATCATCCTCATCAAATAGCATGCAAATAGAGTCATCTAAGAAATCAACATCATTATTATCAAAAGAGTTTTCACACGAGTTAATTTCTTGAGAAGCATATGGGTCAATAAGAGTGAGACTTTCAAAATCATCATCAAAATCATCATAATCATCAAAAATTAGCTCAGTATTACTAACCTCGTTTGGTGACTCTTTGAACTCCTTACCACTCCACAAAGTTGCATCATCAAATTGACTCATTGGTATTTTCTCCGTTTGAGTGCGCCTCTCAACGAATTCAGTTACCTCTTGAGCTAGTTGAGCAATTGAGTTTTCAATCAACTTACCTTGAACTTTCAACTCATTAAGACTTGTCTCAACCTCTTCATTCTTGTTCAGCTGTGCAACAACAACTCCTTCCAAAAGATTTTCCAAGTTGGATTTTTATGGTGGCTGAGATGGATTGTCTTGGTAGGAAAAATTAGTGTAATCTTCCCAACCAGAAGTGTAAGTATCAGCATAAGGATTATATTGTGGTGGCTGGTGAGGGTGGTCATGGGTATTGTAATAAAAATTACCATCCCAAAATTGTGTTTGATTTGGGTAGTAAGGGATATTAAATTGGCAATTATTTTGAGTATGTCCCTGTATACCGCAAACATCACAAGTGGCAAACAAAGAAGAATTTCTTGACTCAATATCATCGATCTTTTGAGAAAATACCCGCATAGTCTCAACCAATGCCTCCATGCTTTCTTCTTGCTCCTCTCTTTACTCGCTTAATTTCTTGTTATAGGAATCTGAAAATCAATTTTACAAGAAAAAAGAAAAACTACAAGCAAAGATCAAACAGAACAAGAATAATAGCCGAAGCAACACAACTAAACAACTTGGCCAAAGTAACTCAAAAATTAACTAATCTAACACTCCTTTGCCCCCGGCAGCGGCGCCAAAAATTTGACAAGGCTGTCGCGTGCCTATCAAATAATAATTTCTAACAAATCCTTCTAACTATGTAGTAGGGTAAGTCAGAGTCGATCCCACAGAGACAAACGTGTCAATCACCAGTTGTTCTCGATTCAATTCAGCCAAGCAAGTAACACAATAAAATATCAAAGATTATTATACTAATTTTATACTAATGCAATTAATCAATTAACTAAAACATCCAGAATTAAGTATCCCCACTAGCATGAATTAATGCAATCGTGAATTCCCTCCCCAATCAATCATATAATACTCAACAGGAAAAGTGCGCCCTATAAATTACCAATAACCTCTCTCGAGTATTAATGGCTTCTCTAAAATACAATCAAGCCTATTCTCATGGTATCATGCAATTCAGAGACATTAATCACAGCACCCTAACTTCCTAACAATCCGTTCTACCTATTCTCATGGAGAAGTTCATGTCCTCATTGGATAAATCACAACCATCTAAATCCAACTCTCGTTGATAAATAGATACTGGTTCAAACAATACACATAATCATGTCTGATTTGTAATTGCTAATTAAAACAACTCAATAAGCAAGAGCAATTAAACAATCAAATTGGGGGAATTGGGAAATTCACACATCAATCATAACTAGGGTTCTACTTAACCCTAGATTAATTATCTACTCATACATAATTAAACTAATAAAACAAGAGATATAATATGAACGCATATTATTATAAAGAATAGAGAAAAACCTTCAATCTCCAAAGAAAAGTGAATAGCTATCTCCAATCTCTCTATACTAGAATATACAAGTTATGTACAATAATTTTTTCGATCTCCAAAAACTATATCTAGATGTGTTTATATAGGCTCTAAAAGTCTTGCCCAGCAAGAAAATACCAAAACAGAGTTATAATAGAATTTCTGCAAAATACGTTTCCTAAACTGAATCTGTTTTTTTAAGGAAAATTCGTATCTGCTTTTCTTCAGTATTTACGAACCTTTCCAGTTGTGATTGGACATCTGGGCCACTTTAGAATGATAGAGAATCTCGTTATCTTCGCGTGGACTGCTTACGGGCTGAAAACAGACTTATAGAACTCAAGATATGGCCAAAATAGTGAATCAGAAATCTGGCAGAATTTTTCAGGGGCAACCTGCACCCAACAGTCTGTTCTTCACGCAGATTGCTCCTACCCAGCGCAATTTGCTCGTGGGAATCCTATCCCAAGTTGTAGAAAATCTCCCAGGCTTCGCGTGGGCAGTAAGATCGCTGAAAACGGACTTCTAGAACTCCAGATATGTCCAAAATAGTGTATACTGCGCAACCCTTCTCAGAAATCCGAATTTTAATCAATTAATTCTCCAAAAATAATAGAAGCATCCACCTTAATCAACATTCTCTTAACTCTGCACAACTAAGCAAAACACATCAAAACTACAAGAAACTTGAGTCCAAAACAATCAATTTAAGCCGATTTAGAATGCTCCAAGTAGATATAAAATCCACTTATCAACGACCTTACTTTTAGTCACACAATATTGAAGTCCTGACGGACCAGCAGTTGAGAAGTATCCTGCATAGTCCGAAGGCCAGTGGAAGGCTAATTAAGTGGGCGGTCGAACTCGGAGAATTTGACATTGCATATAAGCCTCGGACAGCCATCAAGGCTCAGGCATTAGCTGACTTCGTGGTTGAATGTACCATTGGCAACCAAGAAGTCGGGGGGCAGGAGATAGTAACCACCCCTGTGGTTGAGAGTAAGGATGAAGAACTTGTACCTGATCAGAAAGAATATTGGGTGCTCTATTTTGATGAAGCATCAAAAACAAAATCTAGTGGCGCTGGTTTGGTATTGCAAAGTCCCGACGGGTTCATAGTTGTAACACCCCCAGATCCAGGGTCAGGGATCTGGTTGTTACGGTCTCAATATCCATCCATAAAACCAACATAATTTAAATTACAACCTTGTGACCCAAAACAACAACATAAAACACACCCGTTATAGTCCCAGAGATGAAATCAGAGTAACCATTAATATTATTAATCAAAAGTTTGAGTTCTTACAACCCAAAGAATTACAAATTTACGATTACATGCTCTTTGCCATCCATTGATATATGCCATATATATAAATACATTAGAGGATCAAATGCTAACACTAGCCTACCAGAAGCTGCATCCTCAGCAATGGTAGCTATGACCTCATCAGTTAATCCTCTGACGGCTGACACCTGCTGATGTTAGGTACGCCTTGCGCGGCCATCTGATCTAGCTGTTGTTGTGATATAAATAAATAAAGCAAGGGTGAGCAATAGCCCACCAAAAATATAACTGAATGGCAATAATATATGACAGTTCAAGATATCTTTGAAATCATATGCCATGCATTAACGATGTAGTACCAATATAAGGTATGAGATGAAGTTACAAGGTAACTCAAAAATATATTTATTTTGAATAAATATCTGCTATGCAAAAGATAAGCAAGATATTCTCAATTATCATAAAAGAGGAACTTGCAGGAAAAATATTGCAATTCCGGTTTCAACACTTTTTCATCTTGCCAGCACCAACAGTGTTGCAGAAATTTCTTACTTTTAGAAGATGAACTAATACGGGAGCATTGCCGCGCCAGATGCCCTGACGTTTACGATGATCAGTCGTATGTCATGCATCTCATCAGTCGTTCTCTACATGTAGAAGGTAGCTCCGACGGATTTACTTATCTACCGCCCTCTGGAACTCCTCAGCCAACGGTTGGGCTATTGCTGGACCGGCGCCACTCGGCCACTTACGCGTCTCCTAGTTCGAATATCATCCATGACTCTGAAACGTAAAGTTCGTTCCCCTTTTTCCCCAAGTGTAACACTTGTTGATAGGACTCCACAAAGTAGTCGTATCTAATTGGAAAGGAAAATTCACCAATATTTCCCAAGCTGATGCTTGTTAATGGATATAAACTTGTTACATCAATCATACCCCTCGAGCGTTGAGGAGGTAACCAAAAGACTCATATCGATGCTTGAAAGAATCAAGATGTGAGTGACAAGATAGTTTTAGCAAGTATAGGACCGGGCAGTCCAATAAATAACATCGTTCAAGTGAGGTCCCCTTATATACGTTTGGAAGTTGAGCGAGTATTTAAATCTTCTTTAAGATAGATTTAAATGAAATTAAAGTTTAGGAACCTCCCCTTGATATAAATAGTCATAAGATATTCCGAAATATTTTACACCATATCTGAAGGTGAAAGAAAATCTTTGTATGATATAAATCATTATAAAGAGAATTTAAAAGAATTTACATAAATATTCCAAGAATATTTATTAAATCAATAATAATTAAGGACTATTTTTAAATCATAATATTACTCGTAAGTAATCCTCGAATGAATATATAAAATTATTTATTAATAAATCTCTTCTTAAATGAATATTCAAAATAATATTCATTAAATAAATAAAACTTCTAATGAATATTCAAGATGATATTCGATAAATAGATAAACTCAAATAAATATTTAAAGTAATGATCATTAAGTAAATCAAACCTTAAATGAATATTTGAAAATAATATTCATTAAATAAATAGTATTCTAAATGAATATCCAATTAATATTCATTTAGTAATCAAAACTTTAAAGAAATATTCAAAACAATATTCCATAAGTAATTAGAACTTCAACTGAATATTTTAAAATAATATTCATTAAGTAAATAAAACATTAAATGAATATCAAAATAATATTCATTTAATAAATACTATTCTAAATGAATATCCAAATTATATTCATTTAGTAAATAGTACTCTCAAGGAATATTTGAAATAATGTTCCTTAAGTAATTAGAATTTCAAAGAAATATCTTAAAGTAATATTCATTGAATAGATAAAACCTTAAATGAATATTTGAAAGTAATATTCATTTAATAAACAATATTCTAAATGAATCTTGAAATAATATTCATGAAATAATCAAACTCTAAATGAATATTCGAAATAATATTCATTTAATATCTCTCGACTGAGATAATACTCAAATAACATTTCTCGAAAGATTTCCAAGTAAATAATACGTTATGGAAATATAATTAATGTTTAATAATAACATTCCTCAAACGGAATACTAATCTGTCGTTGGAATCCCTCCGGGTTTCCAAGACTACATCTATATCTCAAAATACCGACTCCCGGTCTATATTTAAAGAATGAATATCACATGCCCTTCACTAAGGGTCTTAACCAAAAGTCCGGCTTATACTGATATATCGTATCTAGTCTATAAGCCAATATCAATTCAGGGAACAAGTATTGCAATATAACTTGAAAGTAGACATGCATGCTATGGCATATGTATACAACAATCATCATATATATATTATCACAACAACAGTTCCAAGTATTGGAAACTTGCCTGAGAATCGAGTGCGGGTAGGGGTAATGTGTCCCGGGTCAGCTCGACAATCTATAAACAATCAGAATATTTAAGATTAACCACTTAACGCTTATTAAAAGGCTAAGTATAAACTCCACTTAAATCGAAACATGTTTTCGAGTTATCTCGTTACGTCTCTTTTAGTGTAACTCTTTTTATCACCGATACGATCCGACATTCGTTCGTTATCAAGACATGTCATCATGCTTATACTTGGTATATACTTAAGTCGTATGGGTTCTAAGGTTGGTCGTTTACGAATCAAGATTATACCTCGAGTGTTATCGCCCGTTTTCTAAGTTATAACCAAAGTCATACCTTTAAGGGGTTCGTTCGCGTTTAACCTCGATTCAAACATTTTTATAAAATCGGAAAATGATCCATTCGACATGTGGTTTTCTCCCACACCTTCCTTTTTACCTCTAATATTTAATTAATAAGATTCGCCACTGATTAAACGACATTTAAGGGAATCAATTTCAATTACGAACTTTCGTTTACGGTTTCGAACCACTTTTACGAATTTAATCATAACTCCTAAACCGTAAATTGAAATGCTTCGATTCTTTCGCCAAAGTGATCTATGTTAATAAATCTAGCAGTAGGGTTCATTATCTTGCCAAGAACAGAGAGTTATGGCTACTGTCCACTTCGAGTTCTTAGTGTTAATGAAAATCGGGCATTACGACGGCTATAAATCGAACGTTCTACTAATCGTAACACTAAAACCAAGCCACACCGGGCATCAACACAACTCATAAACATGATTCTCATATCCACAAGTCCTAGCACCACTGGTCTTAACCTCAAAATCATCAAGGACTTGAATCATGACTAAATAACTACTAAGAACAACTACATGATCATGTAAACATGCTTATACTAACATCATCATCAAATCTCATCTAAAACTCCATTAAAACTCAAATTACAAGCTAGGGTTTTGGTGATATATACCTTCCATGATGTGTGTGAGACCTTGCTAAGCCTTGTATAGTCCTTGTATACCCTTAACCAAGCTTAGATCATTCAAAAAAATCAAGATCCAAGAATTTGTTCTTGAAAATCACTATTCACCCTCATCTTTAATGATTTTTTTGAAAATGGAAACAAAGGAGATTGAAGCTAGGATTTTGAGGAGATCATTTTTATGATTTATAGGACTCACATAAAAAGTTTCAAGATCAAACAATGGTTGGAAGTGGGATTTTGGTTCTTGAATTAACAAGAAAGCCGAATGGGAGAGTTCTTGGAGAGTTTGGATATTTTTTGTGTTGGTTTGCTAGAATAATGCATAAAGTGATATGTTTAACATAATATCTCATCCTTGGTTGCTTTATTAAAGTGTGCATTGTTGGATGAGGATTCACCATGACAAGTGTTGAAGATTGGATGGTTAAGGCTTAACCAAGTGGTTTGTTTTCTAAGTACTTAGTTGGTTCACTAAGTATTGGTTACTTAGGTAACTATATGGTTTCTAGATATTTGTCACTTGCACACATGCATGCATCTTGCCTCCTCTGCTTGATTCCTTGTCCGTTTATTGCTTAATTCGTTGATCGTTCGAGGGAATAACTCATTCGTTTCTAGTTAGGGTTTTACCGAAAACCTTCTTAATATTTATAATACTATTCCTCATCTTTCTTAATACTTCTCGAATTTAAATTCCTTAATTCCCTTTTATAAATCCTTAAGTCTTGCAGTGTCCAGGGAATTCTCGGAGAAAATAAAAGTGCTCTTTTTCTGAATCCGACAGCTTTTACATACACTTATATTCTCCCTGGATCACTAATACGAACTCAGAAATCCGTTCCGAATACCGGGTATAACATTATTATAATAATATTCCAAATTCCACCAAAATCACTATTCATCACTTATTTTTATTTAATTCCTATAATTAGGAAAATGAACCTGGTTCACCCTCGAGTGTTCCTTAACCTTTTTACGGAACCGCTGGGCTTATAATAGATATTGATTTGGATGACACAAGAATAATCTTACTTGGAGTAATCTTCTCATATTCTTAGGAGATAGATCATTCTTATCTATGTTGTCAACCAAAGGTATTCTGCATGACATATAATAATTGAATCCAAATCCATTCCATTCATTAAATAGACAGTCGTTACATCGCAGTCATAACCACTATTCATTCCCATATTATTACATAATAAAAAGTTTTAATTCTACCCAAAAATCTGGGTTCTTACAGTCTCCCCTCCTTAAAAGGATTCCGTCCCGGAATCAGGTAGAAGACAATTGGGTACTTGTTGGTTATTTCTCTTTCCAATTCTCTGGTCGATCCTTACATATTCCAATCTTTCTAAAGCACATCGTACTGGTGTTACAATACACCCTTTATCCGTTCTACCAATTCTTTGATACTTTCGCATGATACATTATCCGGTATACGCTCTTGTCTGGTCTTATACTATTAACCTTATTGGTACATGCAGTGACTTCGGTATCACTAAGGCGCTACGAATTCGGAGATAACCTCACTCGTAATTTTGCAATTCCTGATCGCTTTAACCTTCGCAATCTCGATGTATATAAATTTAGGTGGAAAAATTTATTGAGAGATCACTGTGATCAATGAACATTTGTTACATTGCATAGCTAGTACAGAAGGGGGCCAGCCTTTAGTACTTGACAAGCAATTAAACAATTAATGGCATTCCACTTAGACTCCTATCACACAGACAGAGAGTCACGTAGTATTACCTCCCCTCCTTAAAGGGTTGTTCTTCTCATTTTTGGAAGAAGATAAATAAGGGAGAAGAAAAGAACGAATTTCAAAGAATCATATATGAATGTTTTCATGATTGTCAAAATATCATACTTAGAATTTACCTCTGAACTATAGAGGTTTATTAGAGAAGAGAAATAATCATATTCGTATCAAATTCCACTTTTTCGTAATCTCACATAACACATGCCCCTGCTATTCTGTCCATCATTCTGTGGACCTATACTCTTGTTCGATATTAGTATCAACTACTTTTGGAAAATCCTTCAACCTCTCAGGTTAAAATCATGGATTTCTCGCTTGACATTATTAATACTGGCATTTCATGCCACAACACTAGCCATTTCATATTCATAATTCTAACGCCATTAGGTTGTCATTCCGATAGCTCATTAGGAAAACCCATTCATCAATCCATTCATAACATTCCTTGCTTTGCTTCCGTAGTTATTCCCCAATCTTTTCCGTATTTCCTCGAATTTTCCAAACTTAAAAGGAGTCAATTTGTATGTCATTCATGCTCCTAATTCCAACTTTCCGCTTTGGCCAATACCCTTACCTTGCCAATTCCATACTCTTCTCGCTTCATTACTGGAGCTTCTCATGAGTCTGCCTATCTGACTCTCTTATTAATTCCCAATTCTATTTCCATCTCTATCAGTCTCTTGTCTTTATTTTTACTATAATCATTCTATGAACCATCATAACCTAATTCTTCATTTCAAATATCCCGTCGTTCCAGAAATTACACCATCCGAAATAAACCTGGATGATCTCTCTAACTTAGATTCAATTCGACATTTCCACAGTCGTTACCACCTAATTTCTCAGAAGGATCACCATCGCTTATCGTTTACGCAGTGATTGAATAACTAAACGTACGGGTTTCATAATTGTCAATTCAGGATCCTCTAGGAAAACAAAATAATCACTATTCCCTATCCATAGGGAATGCTTCCTGAACTTGACGTAGATATTACATGAAGCAGATAAAATTGCAG
This sequence comes from Kitagawia praeruptora, assembly GCA_037693485.1. NCBI lineage: Eukaryota > Viridiplantae > Streptophyta > Magnoliopsida > Apiales > Apiaceae > Kitagawia > Kitagawia praeruptora. The sequence continues at coordinate 1,239,097 of CM075353.1, forward strand.
GAAAGCTTCCAGCATCGCAGCTGGAACAGGCTGGTGAGATTATTAATCATATAACTCCGGTAGAAGACTAAAAGCTTAGCGGTTTGCTTAATCGCTTGCCAACCTCATAATTCTCTATCTTGTTTGCACAGAAATATACCAACATAAACTTGCTTGTCATTCATCATCGTGCCATTTGGCTTATCAGTATTTGTACCCTCTCTATTTCTGGTCATTTACTACCAATTTATTGTTACTTAACCTCCCCTCTCTCTTTCCAAAGAAAAGGCGAGTCTCTTGGGGAATTTGGTCTGGTCTGTCGTAGAGCCTCCTAATGTCGGTAATGTGCTACTGGCAACATCAGGAATCGAATCTTTACTTAAACTATTCTTATAGTTGATCCTGGCAAAATCATTAGACGGAATGTAACTTTCTCTACCACATTATGACCATCAAGGTCCTTACATTATCATTCTATTTCTTTGGTCTGAGCATTTATACTTACTCCCCCATACTTAAAGTGTCGGCCACCTCGTTGGCCTTTCCTGATTATAATAATTTCTTGGGGTCAATGTTTTCTAGATCTATTCCAACTCAGGGTGGAAGCATTCTCCCTTAAATTCTGCTGAATGAGAGAAAGCATCTATCAGTCTTTTCCAAAAGTCATTGCTTCCACCTTTCTAGTGCGATCTTGACTACAGGTACTCCAAATCATACCTAGGATATTTCCTTACTTAAATCCCTTCTGGTTTTAGGATAATCTCAACCTTATTGGTTCAATCCATACTTTCTCATGGTTTCACACATACTTCCTCTGGCCTTATTGTTACTATGTCATACATTCCTTACCAAACTTCCCTTTCTGAAGTTCAGAACATTACCTCTTCCCTTATAGGGTTCCTTAGGTCATCCTCATCATTCATCCTATATCTTCTGGGTACAGGGGATATCAAACATCATTAATCAATTCGATAACAATTCTGTCTATGTACTTTTCGAGACTCATTTTCACAAATCCTTATAGGTTATTGATACCTTGGTCGATTCACTTATATCATCTGATTTCACAATGTCTTTATTAGGGGTGATGCTATCCTTTGTGCATCCCCCAGGGTTCGCTTTAATATATGGACATTCTATCCTCAATTCTATTTTCAAAGAATACTTACATTACCCTGAAATTTGTAATCAAATCATGTACCCTTAATAAGGGTCTGTTTTCAATCATTCTCATATTAATAATCTATAGGTAGCTCATGTTAACCTTTCTTTCAAACGAATGTCGGTCTATATGACCTTCCAAAAGACAACATATGTCTATCTACTCTTTCATACAGAACTTGGTAATGGTAGCAAGGATGTTCTGGAAGATATTGGTCGTGTTCAACGTGAATCTCTTAATGCCTAATGCTCTTTTTGAGGACACTAAGCTTCAGATAACATTTATGCATCACAGTGCACTAACTTTGGTAATTTTCGTAACTTTTCAGTGGCCACTACCCTCAATCCTGATACGTCCATGGTATATATAAAATCCATCATCCTGTATCTCAATTCAATTTATATCAAAAGCCCTCGCGGTTGGCACTTGATTAGAAGCACCCCGCTTTGTCCTTACGTTGCTGGTTCAGTCACTTGATAATCCTTAGTGACTTGGCCCCCATCTGGCCATGCTAAATACGTGAGCTTAGGGGTCGGCTAATAGCATTACTTTTCTAGCAATTGCTGGCATAGTGCCTTCTACTTTGATACCTTTTGATCTTTTCAAAATTTTACTCCATATAAGTCTCACTTGACTTCTCGGTACCGTCTCCGGTCACCTTTCCTTTATTTTTATCATTACAACTTCTCTTATCAATTTCACGTACCACGTAAGCTTAACACTTCTAGCATAACAACCTTTTCATTTCAGTCAATCCCGGAATTTCTCAGTCCGGCTTGTTTCTAAATTAATAATTTTATCCTTACATTCAACTGTAATAATCGGGGTATATCTACCCACCTGTATAGCGGCTACTTTACCCAATCCACAGGGTTCGCTCCAGTTTCCACTCTCTTCAATGACGTCTTTTGATAATCAGAAAGACAAGGTTTGCCAAAATTCGTTGAATTCCTTTCCAGAATTTGGGAAAATTTCAGTTAATCTATTCACCCACTAGTAACATGCCACATTTTCCCGCTACATATTCGTCCTATTAGTCGATACTACCAAATACCAGTCTTCTTAACAACTAGTCTCAGAAGGAACACTACCGTCGGGGTTAGTCGTTCCTCAACATTGGCACTACCAAGGCCATCCGAATCCGATGAACTGCGCTGTCTAAATGTATTCGAAATTACGTTGTCGTGCTGCATAAGCACAGAACCTATACATGTATGAGTTGTATCATAATATATCCCAAAGTTTCCTTCTTCCATTAGGTAACGCCAACCCTGGTCGTCACCGACTTCATCTTTAGCTCCAGGAAGATCTTCTCACGTTTATCTTGTCCATTCAAACTTTTAGTCTTACAATAAGTCGATTTACGAGACTGCACTTTCTGTAAAGTCCTGAGCAATTCTCTGGTAATACTTTGTGAATCTTATGAAATTTCTTACCTTTGCCAGTGTGGTTGGCCAATCTCTATTTGAAACTGTCTTTAACTTGGTAGGGCCGACCAACACTACTCTTATCGATCATGTGTCCTATTGCTGGACTTCATTTTGCCAAAACTCTTATTTCGAGAACATGTCCTACACCTGTTCTTTCAGGTTGCATCTAAAAGCATTCTCAATTACATCTCAACCATTGATCGCCTTGCCTAATCCATTTATGATTCAGTGTCAGCATAAACTTAAGGTAACTACCATAATCCATTCAAGGAAAAGAAAGAATTTAATATTCTTCTGAATCACATGCATCTAATGTTTCTGGTTCATCATTTCACTGAATTGCACTAAACTTATAATTGGTTCCTGATGATAGCCTTATTACTAATTTATCACAGACTCACTGGTCTTTTAGTCTTGTAGGTTCTGAGATCATTGTCTCGCTTACTACTTCCTTATATACTTTATTCAATCATACCATCGCCTTCCAATGTCTTTATTTTCTAAGTTGATCTATTCATAAGATGGACATTTCTCTGCACCACACCACCTTACCAATCTCAGTTTGACTTTATAAATTGTAACCTATGAAACCTGCCTTCTCATGGCGAATTACTATTTGATAATATTCAAACTTAACCCATTTATCAAATGATATGACACTTCTTGCCTCTATCTCAATTGTTTCTGGGACTCTGCTCTTCGTCCTATATCGATGACTTTGATAACCAGGCCTCATTCTAACTCCTTTCTCATTATTCTGAAAGTCTCTAAGGATCCTTATCTAACCCCATATAAGATCTCAAGTAATTCCTCAAATCCATCTTACTTGCTGGTACTTCATCCGGCAGTCCAGCTATGAATCCAATACTCATCTTTAGTTCATTTAATAATATCTCAGTTCTTTACGCTCACTTCTCTGAGCACTATACCTTAACTCTTACAGTCTCTCTGGCTGCAGCCCTCATCTCCTCAAGGTAAACTTCCCTGTCTCTAACAGGATTCTCCCTCTCCACTGGAACCTCTTCCGGGTCCTCAGTAGGGTACTCTATCGAATCCACCATCCGATCTTCAACATCAAAACAAGCATCATTATGTTACTGCTCGTAATCCCCAAGGTCTGTCGCCTTTCTAGTCGATACAAGAACGAGCTAAGTTACTATCATGATACTTTAGGGTTCCCATAAGGGTTTTATATGTCAATACTACATTATGTAGTCTGACTATGAACTTGGCAAGAGTTCTTATTATCTTAATGAATTTATTGTTTTAACGTCGCATCATCTCTGGGATATATAACGCTCTCTCTGATACCATTTCTGTAACACCCCCAGATCCAGGGTCAGGGATCTGGTTGTTACGGTCTCAATATCCATCCATAAAACCAACATAATTTAAATTACAACCTTGTGAGCCAAAACAACAACATAAAACACACCCGTTATAGTCCCAGAGATGAAATCAGAGTAACCATTAATATTATTAATCAAAAGTTTGAGTTCTTACAACCCAAAGAATTACAAATTTACGATTACATGCTCTTTGCCATCCATTGATATATATATCAATGGATGGCAAAGAATATATCAATGGATGGCAAAGAGCATGTAATCGTAAATTTGTAATTCTTTGGGTTGTAAGAACTCAAACTTTTGATTAATAATATTAATGGTTACTCTGATTTCATCTCTGGGACTATAACGGGTGTGTTTTATGTTGTTGTTTTGGGTCACAAGGTTGTAATTTAAATTATGTTGGTTTTATGGATGGATATTGAGACCGTAACAACCAGATCCCTGACCCTGGATCTGGGGGTGTTACAATAGTGGAGTACGCTCTGAAGTTAGACTTCCCAACTACCAATAATGAAGCTGAGTACGAAGCCCTAATAGCCGGATTGGGATTGGCCAGAGTCATGAGGGTCAAGAACCTCAAAGTGTGTGGAGATTCAAGACTGGTAGTCTCGCAAGTGAATGGTGAATTTGAGGCCAAGGATGATACTATGGCGAAATATTTACGAGTTGTGAAAGCTGTCATGACTCAATTTGACGAGTGCTATCTAGAGCACATCCCAAGAGAAGAGAACGTTAAGGCCGATGCTCTCTCTAAGTTCGCTTCTTCTGAGATAGAGAATTATGCAGGAAGTGTTTACTTCCAGGTCTTGAAGGCCCCGACCATCAACTCTAAGTTGGTAGCACCGATCGACGTTGGAAGTTGTTGGATAGATCCTATTAAAGCTCATTTAGAAACCGGATGGCTCCCTGACAATGCCTTGGAGGCACGAAAATTGTCAGTGAGGGCATTGAGATATGCCCTGATCGAAGGCATCTTGTATAAGAGATCGTTTGTCATCCCGTATTTGAAGTGTTTAAGGCCCCAAGAGGCTAAGGAAGCATTAGAGGAAGTTCATGAAGGGATCTGTGGGCAACACTTGGGGGGCAGAGCCCTAGCCCACAAGATTACCCGCCTGGGATTCTATTGGCCAGAGATGTTGGCAAATGCCCAGGATTATGTCAAGAAGTGTGACAGATGTCAAAAACACGCCCCTGTTGTAAGGCAGCCGCCTGAGAGGTTAACCTCAATCAGCTCTCCCATTCCGTTTGCAATGTGGGGGATGGACATTCTTGGTCCTTTCCCCATGGCTTCAGCACAAAGGAAGTTTCTGATTGTCGCCATTGATTACTTCACTAAGTGGATTGAGGCTAAACCTTTAGCCAAGATAACCACCAAGCAAGTTTCCCAGTTCTTTTGGGAGAACATAATTTGTAGGTATGGAATCCCGCGAATCCTTGTGACGGATAATGGGACACAGTTTAACAATGAGGAATTCAAGAAGTATTGTGAGGAAAATGCTATTGAGCTTCGTTTTACCTCGGTGGCACATCCGCAAGCAAATGGACAGGCCGAAGTGGCCAATCGGATCATCCTGGACGGATTAAAGAAAAGGGTCGAACGCTCGAGGAATACTTGGGTGGATGAGTTGCTGCCTATACTCTGGGCGTATCGCACCACCTGTAAGGTGACAACAGGAGCAACTCCGTTTTTGCTGGCTTATGGAGCTGAGGCAGTTGTACCACTAGAAATCATGCATGCATCACCTCGAATTGAGGCATTTGAACCTGAGACTAATGATGAAGGCATGAGGCTCGCCCTAGATCTGATTGATGAAGTTAGGGACGAGGCGAACGCTAAAAATGTGGAGCATCAAAAGAAAGCATCCTTCTATTACAACCACAGGGTTAAGGAGAGGTTCTTTCTGCAAGGTGACTTGGTTCTTAGGAAGATCGAGGCCTCTGGAGTTGGCCAGAAGGGAAAGCTAGCCCCGAACTGGGAAGGGCCGTATCGAGTCAAGAAGACGCTAGGACGTGGATCTTACAAACTGGAAACCTTGGACAGGGTTGAGGTGCCCCGGACTTGGCATGCATGGAACCTCAAGGTTTACTATATTTAAGCTCTCCTGAAGAGGACCTAGCTTTTTGCCTATGTAATAGAAGTAGAAATAAGGTCGATGAAACCATTCCAAGTTTTTAAACTTGAGATATTGGAAGTAGAGTATCTATGTAAGGGCTGTGCCCGTTTATGCTACCTATGTAAGGGCTGTGCCCATTTCTTCATACTAATAAGACTATCCTACATTTTCGCATAAGTTACGAGCATTACTTATTGATATATATGCATAAAATGCTAGACTACACATGCGAACATGAATAAGTTGAGGAACATCAAGGGCAATGGATTACGAATCAAAAGTTATGCCCGAAGGCAGAATACATAAACGATTAGTTCAAGATAAGTTAACAAAAGTACAGAGTTATGCCCGAAGGCAGAGTACATAAATAGATAGATAAAAAGAGCAACTACTGAGCATCTCCAGTATGCTCATCCTCTTCATCTACGCCAAGATGAGCAGAGGGATCTGGCTCTAGGATCCTCTCATCATCCTCTTGGTCCTCCTCCTGGGTGTCCTGCACTACCAAGGCCATAGGAGCATGAGGGCTAGGGAAGTCTGAAACACTAAGGGTACCAGGAAATCTCCTAGTAACCTCAGCAAGAGCTTTTTCCCATCCCTGAGTAAACTGGTAAGGGAATAGAGAGTCATCATGCTTCTCCATGAAGCCCACATACTCCTGGGAGGCAAGGTAGTCATCAATCAGGTCGTCCTTGCCCTTCCTGAGAGTGACATTTTCAGCCTGAGACTCTAGAAGCTCTTTCTCCCTCCTCGCTAAGGTAGCCTTGACAGAGGCCAGTTCATCCTGAGAGTCATCATACTTTGCCTTATAAGTCTCATAGGATGAACGCCAAGTCTTAGCCTGGAATATGGCCCCCTGGAAGTTGGCGTTAGCCTACAAAAGATAAAGTTAGAACCACGGTTCAAATAGTAAACAAGTATATAGAGAGAGGGAAGTAAGGAGCTTACAGCAGCAAAGGCCTGAGCACCAGCACTCTCGGCTCCTTCAAGAGTGGAGCCGGATACATAATCTTTGAAATCACCGAGAGTTATGGAATGATAGGACCAATCCATGGCATGCCTGCAATCTCCAACAATGGAGTCCTTCTTCCTAATACCCCAGTTGGGACGCCAAGCGCTCTTGGAAGAGCCATCTGCTTCTTCAACATCAGCTACATGGGGCCTCAAGTAGGCATCCGTGGCCGTTGGGGCTCGAGGATCCTTCCCTGAATGAGCCCTCTTCAACCTAGCAGTGTCTCCATCTTCAGGCTCATTAGTCTTGTTGATAAAAGCTGCAACTGCAATTACAAAACAAAAGACAAATAATGGGTATGAGACAATCATATTCAGGTAAAGGAATACAAAAAGAAAGGAAATTACCCTTATTGGTCACTCGGGAAAGTCCCAAAGATTTAAGCTGGAACTCATTCAGGAGATCCCAAGCCATAGTAGTATGATTATCTTTGATGAGCTCCTTGTAGGCCTGGGTCTCTTCCTCGTTGAGCTCAATATCATTGGCACTGCCATCTACGACCTTACCAAAGGTACTACGAAAAACATTGCCCCAATCTCCACCTTCCCATGTCAAATACATGAACTCCTTCTTCCACTTTGGGTTGGAGTCAGGAATGGATTGGGGGTGAAAGATTGGAGGAGTGGAAGTACGGTGACTAATGTAAACCTAACCCGGAGTAGATTCAGCAGAATTCTTAAATTGAAAAATCTTTCTAAAGAGAGCTACAGAAAGAGGGAATTTGTTTTTAAGGCAGAGGACCATGAAACAATTGATCACCCTCTAAGAGTTGGGGGGAAGTTGGCAAGGGTTAATTCCTACATCTGCTAAGAGCCTAGGAATAAACTCATGGAAGGGGAATCGAACCCCTGCAACAATGGCACCCCTATAAATACAAAGTGCATCAGGGCGCCAATGGCAAGATCGATCCCCAGGATCAGCTAGGACAAGTCTATAGGGTGATTCTATTTTATACATCCTGTTATAATCAGTGATCTTTTCTATGTCATGAAAGATGTTACTATGATTAAAGGAATCAAGGTATGACAAGGATGGAAAATCTTCTTTACGATTTAAAATCATATCTTGTAAACTCATGAGGGGAGAACGAATGATGATACCTCTTTTGGAGGCTCCTTGCAATTTCTGGAAACGAAGTGCTGCACGATCTTCTGCCATCTCAGTAAATCTTCAAAGGAAATCTGCAAAGGATGAAGAAATTGTTAGAACAATCTTCAAATCTTCAAAGGAATTGAAGAACAAACCCAGAAAAAGGGTGATCTTCAAACTATAAAATTAGAAATTCTGGAAAATACCTTGAGTATTCTTCAAATCTTCAACAGCAACTGGAAAATTTCTAGAAAATTGCCAGAAAACTTGAAGGATGCCTTCAAATCTTCAGAGAATCTGCAGAAATGTGCAGATTTGAGGTTGAAAGTCTATGAACTTTGAATGATCTTCAAAGGATGAAGATCAAACTCAGATTCTTCAAAGGAAATTTCTTAAAGAACTTTGGAACTTTTGAGAGAGTTTTTAGGAAACTTTTGTGATGAAAGTGAAAATGAAAGCCTTGGCCTTTATATAGGCAAAAATCTAAGGCATCTCAACCGGTTAGGGAGAATGTCAACCGGCTGTAGCCTATTGGAAACCTTTGTGGGCCGTCAACACAAAATTGGACTCTAAAATGCCCAACAACACCAAGCCTGTTAAGGCCCAAGTCCAGCTAAAGTAATTAAAAAGAATTAAGGCCTGTCATGGCCCAACCAAGATTGATAAACCTAATTAAGGTTTTGATTTAAGGTCATGTTGACCCATAGTAAAGGCCCAACCAAAACTTAAAAAGTTTTGTAGGCACAAACGATTTGAAAACCTAGGTCCAACCCATGAAAATTAAAAGACAGGGCCCGTTAAAATCCATAATGAGACTTGGAGTTACCAAAAGAAAGCACGAGGTCGTGACAATCGATCTCATTTTCTTGTATAATTACGAGCTCGACAAGGTGACCTGGAGAATTCAATCTGAGGTCGTAAGCAACCTTGAAAATTGAGGTCGGAACAAAACAGATTTTAGGTCGCATAAATGATATCGTTTTTGACTTATAAAAAGCAAAATGAAGCCACGACCTACCACTCGAATTGAGATCGTTGTAATGTGGCTTGAGATCGCAAATCTCAGGTCAAATTTGAACTAGGAAGTGTAAAAAATCCCCACGACCTGGGACTCATTTGAGGTCGTTCTTGTGCTATACTGAAGTTGAGGTTATACTATATCGAGGTCGTGAGATCCAGTTCAAAAAAGAACTGAAATCCATGCAAAAACTGCGCGACCTGGAACCATTATGAGGTCGCAATGCTGAGGTCGGAATTAAATTGTAAATTGAGCTTGAAGCTCACGACCTATGACCAACTTGAGATCATTTTTAGACTGGCCGAGGTCGTGATGATGAGCTCGAAATTAGCTTAAAAATTGAGGTCGTTTTACACGACCTGGATGCTATTTTGAGCTCGAATTTAGCTTGAAAATTTGAGAAAAATAAAGCAATAAAAACCCCGAATCCCGATTGTGATCCATGTAATTTCTGGGAAATTCGATAGATTTTCTAAGTGATATGGGTCGAGAATACACTGATTTCCCCCAAAATTTCCAGGTCGAAAATGACTTAGGAAACATGAAAAATAATTTTACGCTCGAAGCACAATCTAATATTTTAAATTAGTGCCATTTAGCGCCGTTTAATGCCGTTTAGCATAGTCTAACATTCGTCGTAAATGCGTCGGTCGCTCCACGCTTTACAAAAAAGACGATACCCGTAAAACACTAGTGTACAAAGATAAACCCTGACCCAAGTCTCGAAAAAGGCCGTTATAACTTCAAGGAAAGCCTGATCAGCTTTCCTAGAAGTTGGGGGGCAAATGATATGGGCTAAAAGTAAGCCCTAAAGACACATTTAATGTTGCATTAATTAGACCTAGTATGGTCCAAACGTGGGGCCCACTAGATGGCCCAAAAACTCTAGTTAAATATTAATTTCGTAATTAATATTCATGGCTAATTAATAGCTGGGAAATATAAGTCAAATAAGGATATTATATCTCCAAAGAGTAGCCTCCAAGGCACATAGTCGTACAAGGAAACGAACTCCTACAAGGAAGGAGTCTAGATCCTTCCTCAAGGTTGACTTGCCCACCAAGTCACCTAACCCTACCATAATTCTGAGGCTTCTCAGCCTATATAAAGGGTCAGACCCCTCAACCTAGAACTACGTTTTTATTGGCTTGATTCTCTAATACAGAGATACGTAGGCATTCTGTGAGGACCGTTTAGTCTCGAACGCAGAAGCAGCCATTAAAGCACGAAGCTAACGTACCCTAACATTAAATACAGCAAACCCTAGCCGCAATCTAATAACCTAGTTTTTATTCCACAACAGTATCGAGTTGGATTTGATCAGTTAATAAAATTCCCAGCTTTCCGTAAAAAAAAAGAAGATAAAGCCGAGTCATACAAGATCTCAATTTCAAAAAAATTACTATAAATAATATTTACGAAATTATCTTAAATATATACTTTATGTATTTAGAAAAGATTATTAATCTTTTTTATTAAAGAAATCATATATTTGTATAAAAAATTTCAAAGAAGTCATTATCTTATTATTTTATGGACGATACTATTTTTTGCATTATTCCAAATTGTGATTAATTTATTAGTTTTAAAAAATTATAAATTTAACGAGTTATAGAGATTTGTAATAAGAAAGTCTAATTTTCATTCCATAATTTTTTTTAAAAGAAAAGTGTCTTTATGAAAAAGAAGGTTCTGAAAGGAAGCAATTAAGCAACCGTCGAAACTCGAAAACAAGGTAGAATAAATGGACGGGGAAAAAGGGCTTAAAATCTCGTATAAAATCATAAATTAGAGTGGTCCCTGAACTATTCGTGTTTTATTGTCTAGGTCCCTGAATAAATGGCTCAGGAACAAGAGAGAAAATTCTCTAAATAACTCACTTTTATTACTCAAATTCAATGTGTCTTACAATGTTCTAAGCATGCTTATTTATACTAATGCTAGAGGTCCTTACATGCAAATAATGAGGTCCCTAAATGCAAATAAATGATGGTAGGTGGAGTAGGTAGAATTAGGTAGAATTTGACTTCTAAAATTAACACATGGGGCTGCTGGAAATTAGCACATGGGCTGCATATTGCTTCTGGAATCATACTCCCCGGGTTGGAGAGAACTCGACCTCGAGTTTTAATATTCTTCATTGTCCAAATAAGGCGAAAGATCAGCAACATTAAAAGTAGTAGAAACACCATATGTTCCAGGCAGTTCTACTTTGTAAGCATTGTCATTGATTTTCTGCACAACTTTGAATGGTCCATCAGCTCTAGGTGACAACTTGGCATTTGGTTGATTAGGAAATCTCTCTTTTCGTAGATGAATCCAGACCAAATCGCCAACTTTAAAAATCTGTTGCTTCCGATGTTTGTCTCGCTGATTTTTGTATCTGGAATTTTGTTTCTGTATCTGCTCTCGAACTTGTTCATGCAGTTTCTTGATTTCCTTTGCTCGACTATCTGCATCAGAACTGAATTGTTGTTTGTTGGTTGACGGAGTCAAATCAAGTGGGCTAAGTGGACGGGTGCCATATACAACTTCAAAAGGGCACTTTCCCGTGGACTGATTAGTTGAATTATTGTAAGCAAACTCAACTTGAGCCAGAATAAGATCCCACTGCTTCAAGTTTTTACCAACAAAACTTCGAAGTAGATTTCCCAATAGTCGGTTGACAGCTTCGGTTTGTCCATCAGTCTGAGGATGGCTCGCACTACTGAACTGCAGCTTAGTTCCCATCTTCTTCCATAAAGTTCTCCAAAAATGGCTTAAAAACTTCACATCTCGATCAGAAGTGATCGTTTTTGGAATTCCATGAAGACGAACTATTTCTTTGAAATACAAATCAGCAACTTGAACAGCATCATTCGTCTTTTGACAAGGAATGAAATGGGCCATCTTTGAAAATCTATCCACCACGACCATAATTGAATCCTTCTGACGTTGACTTCGTGGAAGTCCCAAAATAAAATCCATTGTAACATCTTCCCATGGTGATTCTGGTACGGGAAGTGGCATATATAAACCAGTGTTTTGGCGTTTGGATTTAGCCAAATGACAGATTCTGCATCTTTGAATATGCCGATTTATATCTCTTTCCATTCTTGGCCAATAAATATTTTCCTTTACCAGGGCCATAGTTTTATCTCGGCCAAAGTGACCTGCTAATTCTCCATCATGGGCTTCCCAGATAATGGCTTCTCGTAGTGAACATCGAGGAATACACAAAGTCTTCTCTTTGAATAAAAATCCTTCATGCTTGTAGTAATCTTTGGAAGATTGCACTTCAGTAGTATTCCAAATTTTCTGGAAGTCAGGATCATCTGGGTACAACTCCTTGATCATTTCAAAACCAACTACTTTTGTTTGGAGTGTAGACAGTAGAGTATGGCGCCTACTGAGAGCATCTGCAACAACATTTTGAATTCCAGCTTTGTGCTTGATTAGAAATGGATAAGACTGTAAAAACTCACTCCAAGAGGCATGTCGACGGCTAATCTTCTGTTGAGAGTTCAAATATTTTAAAGCTTCATGATCAGAATAAAGAATGAATTCTTTATTTAATAGGTAATGACTCCAATGGTGCAAGGCTCGAACAATTGCATAAAACTCCTTGTCGTATGTTGAATACCGAAGTTTTGCATTGTTAAGCTTTTCACTGAAGAAGGCTATAGGATGACCTTCTTGACTTAGAACAGCACCAATTCCAGTGTGGGAAGCATCACAGCTAACTTCAAATACTTGATCAAAATTGGGAAGGGCTAATACTGGTGTTTCAATTAAATATTTCTTCAGCTTGTCAAAACTTTTCTGTGCAGCCTCGGTCCATTGAAACTTGTCTCCTTTGATACAATCTGTGAGGGGAGCAGTAACTGTGCTGAAGTTTTTGATGAATCTTCTGTAAAAGGAGGCTAATCCATGGAAACTTCTGACCTCATGGATTGATTGCGGAACTGGCCAGCTATTGATTGCTTCTAGCTTTTCCGGATCAACTCGTATGCCTTCGGATGTGATGATGTATCCAAGAAAAGTAACTTCATTTGTCAGGAAAGCACATTTCTTCAAATTGGCATAGAGCTTTTGTTCACGAAGAGTCTGTAACACTTGTCGGACATGTTCCAAGTGCTCCTCATTGTCCTTACTAAAGATCAGAATGTCATCAAAATAGACGACGACAAATTTACCAATAAAGGGTCGAAGGACTTGATTCATAAGTCGCATAAATGTACTTGGCGCATTGGACAACCCAAAGGGCATAACTGTCCATTCATAAAGACCATCTCTTGTTTTAAAGGCAGTCTTCCATTCATCTCCTGGTCGAATTCTGATCCGATGGTATCCGCTTCGAAGATCAATCTTTGAAAAGATAGTGGAACCATGTATCTGATCTAGCAAATCATCAAGTCTAGGAATTGGAAATCTATACTTGATGGTAATTTTGTTGACAGCTCGACTATCAACACACATTCTCCAGCTTCCATCTTTCTTAGGGACTAGAATGGCAGGAACCGCACAAGGACTAACACTTTCCTGTATTAATCCTTTTTTTAATAATCCTTCAACTTGATTTTGAATTTCAGCATGCTCTTGAGGACTCATTCTGTATGCGGGTCGGTTTGGAATCGTTGCTCCTGGACTGAAATCAATAGCGTGTTGGATGTCTCGCATGGGGGGTAGTCCAGATGGAATGTCTTCTGGAACCACATCGGGAAACTCTTCAAGTAGTGGTTTAATTTCGACTGGAACATGAGTCTCCTTATTTGATTCGAATAATAGAAATAAGCTCATGGTTTGAACTTCCTCTATAGCTTCCTCTAGTTGTTTTTTCGTGACTAGGGACACTAATGGTTTGGCTTCCTTCTTGTTTTTATCAAGCTCACTCGGCGGCAGAGTAGCTAACTTGATTTTTACTCCATCCTTGACAAAAGAGTAGGTGTTTGCATAACCGTCATAAAGTACTTGACGATCATACTGCCATGGCCTACCTAGAAGAAGATGACAGGCATCCATAGGCACAACATCACACCATACTTGATCCTGGTACTTCTGACCAATAGAGAATGTCACTAGGCAACGCTTGTCAACTTTGACTGTACTTCCTTTATTGAGCCAATGCAAACTGTAGGGGTGTGAATGAATCTGGGTTGGTAGATCCAATTTTTCGACCATGTAACTTGAAACGACATTTTCACAACTCCCATTGTCTATGATAACATCACAGACTTTTCCTGTAGAAGTACAACGAGTGTGGAAAATATTGCGTCTCAACCAAGGTTCTTCCTTATTGGCCATTGTGTTTAGGCTTCGTCGGATTACTAAGGACTCACCCTGATCAGCAGCAGTAATTTCTTCATCGTATATTGGATCTGCGTAATATTCTCCTTCAGTGTCTTCTCGAGTCTCTTCTTCCTCATAAACTTCATAGGCTTCTCCTTTGATAATTGTGATAGTTCTCCGGTTTGGACAGTTTGAAGCAATGTGACCAAAACCTTGGCATTTAAAGCATTTAATGGCCTTGTTTTTGTTTTCTGTAGAAATGGTTTTAGGAGAGGGTTGGGTGGAAGAGCTGGCTTGGTTGGTTGATGGCTTTTGATTGTAAGGTGGTTGGTTTGCTGGAGAGAAATTTCTCGTGGTAGATCTTTTGGGTAGCTGCTTCTCTACTCGCGTAGCAAGACGAATAACATCTTCTAACGACCAATATTGTTGAAGTTCAACACGATCAGCAATATCAGTATTTAATCCTCCGAGGTATCTGGCAATGGTCTGCTCCTCTTTTTCTTGTATATCACACTGCATCATCAACTTCTCAAATTCTCTTGTGTATTCTTCGACTGATAAATTCTTCTGACGAAGATTTTGCAGTTGGATAAACTTGTCTTGGTAGTAGTGAGGAGGAAGAAACATTCGGGTTAATTCCTTTCGCATTTTTTCCCATGTTTTGATCTTGCTTTTTCCTTCTCGGTCTCGCCTTTTTTTAAGATTTTCCCACCAAATGGAAGCATGTTTCCTTAATTTCACAGCAATAATCTTCACCTTTTTTTCTTCGTGAATATCCTTATATTCAAACACCCTTTCGACTGTTTGAAGCCAATCGATGAAATCATCCGGTTGCAGTCTTCCTTCAAAGTTAGGAATGTCAACTTTAATGTCATCATGTCTGACTTGTGGCCTTTGAGGTCGATGATTTCTAGGTGTTGAAGAATCACTGGAAGATTCTTCATCTTCTGGTTGACGCTCGTTTAACAAGACTTGTTGGGCTTGCAAAGCATCTTGAAGTTCCTGAATTTGTCTCCGCATGTCCGCCATTTCAACGTCTCGCAGAGGTTGTCTTCGTGGAGGCATGTTGAAAATAAATTTTCAGTGAACAGTGCTCGTGAACAGTACCGTATGAACAGTGCCGTATGAACAGTACCGTATGAACAGTGTCGTATGAACAGTGCCGTATGAACAGTACCGTATGAACAGTGCCTTCTTCTCCGGTGATGAACAATGTCGTCTTCTCCGGCGATGAACAGTGAACAGTGAATAGTGAACAGTAACTTCCGACCGAAATAGTGACCGAAATTTCTGTTTTTTTTCACTTAACTCCGGGATCTAAAAGCTTGCTCTGATACCAAAATAAGGCTCAGGAACAAGAGAGAAAATTCTCTAAATAACTCACTTTTATTACTCAAATTCAATGTGTCTTACAATGTTCTAAGCATGCTTATTTATACTAATGCTAGAGGTCCTTACATGCAAATAATGAGGTCCCTAAATGCAAATAAATGATGGTAGGTGGAGTAGGTAGAATTAGGTAGAATTTGACTTCTAAAATTAACACATGGGGCTGCTGGAAATTAGCACATGGGCTGCATATTGCTTCTGGAATCAATAAAATATTCCGTATTTTAGGTCCCTAAACAATTTTTTTTTCTGATTCAAGTCCCTCCGTCATCAAGATTCTAACGGACGTTAGAATCTTGATGACGTGTCACTGACGTGGCATAGAAATTTCTAGTTTAAATTCCTGAACTTTTCAATTTTTTGGTTTAGGTCCCTAAACATAAAAATTTCAGATTTCAAATTTTAGAGTTGTATTAATTAATCGATAAATTAATAATTATTAATTTATAGAAAAAATTTGGCATCAAAGAAAATTAATTTCCAATTATATATATTTAAATAGAATGAATTGTGCAATTTATATTTTATACTTAATTTAATATACATTGTTTTACAAATTTAATGAGTATCTGCGGGATTCAAAGTAAAGATTCATTATATTTAGATAATGCCTAGATAAAACAACATTTTTGGAACATTTTACACGTAAAAAATCACTGAGACATCAAAAATATTAATTAATAACTTTTCAATACTTTACGAAAGCAGCACACGGATGCGAAAAAGAGAGTTAAAGATGAGTTTCATATAAATTCAAATTTTAAGAATCCTAGAATCATATATTAAAAAAATCATTGAATCATTTTTTGAACTAGCCCAAATTGGGACCGAAGGAAATTATTAACATAGAGGGATTATTAATTTATCGAGTATTAATTTAACGAGATTTTATTGTATTTATAAAGCGTAAATCCTTATTCATGATTCATTTTTATGTCCAATGTTTATATTTAAAATTTAAATTATTATGTTTAAAATTTAAAATTTTATGTTCAATTTCACATATTCAATTTTTATGTTTAAAATTTTATATTCAATTTTTATGTTTAAATTATAAATTTTTATGTTTAAAATTTAAAAATATTGAATTATTTTGTCTTGAAATTTAAAATTTAAAATTTTAAGAACCTAAATCAAAAAATGGAAAGGTTTATGGACTTAAACCAAAAATTTGTTTTCCACATCTATGACACGTCATCAAGATTCTAACGTCCGTTAGAATGTTTTTGACGGAGGGACTTGAATAAGAAAAAAAATTAGTTCAAGGACTCGAAATACGAAATCTTTTGTTCAAGGATCTATACAATAAAACACGAATAGTTCAACGACCTATTAATTAATTTTCCCTATACTTTTTGCGACATAAAATCAAACATTTGGTGTGCAAGACTTGCACAGGCAAAATACCTAGCTAACTGCCATATCTTCTGCTGTTTACTGGTAATTGCTTCTTTGTTTTTTTTTTCACCATGTCCACCATATTATTTTCATGTTAGAACTTGCCTTTTCAGTTAGATTAGTATGCTTGTTCAACTATGCATTAAATAATGAATTCTCTGTGATGTTTAATGAATTATACATATATATAATGTAATGTACCTGTTCAACCCAGATGTATACAATTGGATTCCCGAGCTTCAATGTTTATGCGTGTGTAAATGTTTGTAACCTACTAATCGATAAATTTAGCCCTGTGAATAATTTAAGAACTAATAAGCACAACTTGAAATAAAATTTGTAAGAACTGATAGATTCTCCCAAATTGCAAGGCGCGGTCAGAATCTGAACGAAGAAGAAATTAAGACAAGGAAACATCGTGAACTCTGTCATTTACTCTATATAGATCGCGTATAGCCACGCGATATGATACTGATACTTCTCTCTCTGTATAGAACCAGTGTTCAAACTGTTTCCGAACGACACACTAATTGTGGTAATTTAATTGAATGAGCCCCTGGTGGCACCGTTCCTTTCTTCAGTAGATATCAAATTTTATTTAAAACAGAATGTCACAGCTTTACTGTTACTAAAATGATAATTTGGGTTTCAGTTTTATTACATTATGCTCTTGTTACTGTGTTTGGGTGTAAACTTAAACATACTTAAGTGGAACGAAATGCTGGGTGTAAACTTAAACATACTTAAGTGGCAGGAAATGCAGAAAAACTTTTAAAAAATCGTATGCTTGCCTCTTCCTCTTCCTGCCTCAACCATATTGATGTGATTTGAATCTTCCTGTTTCATTTTTTTTCTTGCACACACAACGGTTGTTCATGTACTCTTTTTGCAGCTGACTCATTTTGCATTTCAGGATATATTGACCGGCCTTCAACATGCAGAGCCTAAAAAACACCATTCTTAATTACATGCGGATTGGGGTCTCTGCGAGAGAAAACTTTCTTGTTAGGGAAATGTGTGCATTAAACATACTCAACCGGCAATTGTGCACGACCACTGGCACTAGCTCTGATCAGATAATGGCTCGAGTTATTGGATTGGTCAAGGGATTTGACAGAATCAATGCCACTAAGGTGATTAGATGCTACTTATTTGCATAATCTTTCTTCAATTGCATACTTCCACCTGTGATTGGATGAATAATGAATAGTTCTGCTTACAGTCACGGGCAGAGCCACTCAAGGGCCAAAGTAGGCTCCAACACACCCTGAACTTTTTCACCAATGGTAGACATATAAGAGAGGGTTAAGATTCTACAATTTGCATAGAAGAGTAGCTCTTTGCTTTGTGGTTAGATATCTGGACGTTTACATCCCATTTTTATTATTTGCAACCAACTATTAGTAATTTTTACTGTTTATATTTCCCTAAAGGTGTTTTAGTTTTTTATGACTAATAATATCATATTAAATCTACATTCATATTCCGTAAAAAGATCCACATTCACATTTTCATTAATTTTAAAGACTGATTTTTGTGATCAGTTTAAGTAATTTATTTTACTAATTAGTAATTCCATAAATTAAAACATACTAAAATAAGTACAAATTAGTAATAATGAATAGCACTTAATTGATTAAATAATTTAAGATCTAGCATATCTTTAAACCTCTTTTGATGAGAATGAATATAGTATTAAAGAAATAACAAAAAGTGTACGGTACTGGTATTTAATTTACTAAATTATTTTGAATGTATTTTTCATGTTTATTTATTCAAGGATTTCTATACTAACTCCTTTAGTGGTTATAGTTTAAATATTGTGGTGAAACAATTGTGGCATCTGAACTTTGAACAGGTTACTGAAACAGCTGATTTCAAAAAAGACTTATCCCTCGACAGCTTAGATAGGGTTGAGCTTGTCATGGCTATTGAACAAGAATTTTCTGTAGAAATACCCGAAGAAAAAGCAGATAAACTGAAATGCTGTGCTGACGTTACTGAATACATCATCTCTGAAGCTGATCAGAAGATTGCAGATGATTCTTGATTACAAATTGAAACCTTTGTAGCTCTAATTGTTTGTTTTCAGAAAATTATTTGGCGAGGCAACAGTGAATTTATTAATTTATTTCAAACGCGTGTATCTGCTGGGAGACTTTCTGGTATATTAGTCTTTCATTCAAGATCTACATGTTGTTTGCCTCTATATGTTTACCATATGGAAAGCCATTCCTGGATCCAGTAAAGTGCATAGAAGATAGCAAATCGAAATTAGAATATACAAATTTGTGAAATGATTGTTCAGTCGATTAATGGGATCACTAAGAATGAGTCTCAATTTGAAGGAGTCTTCACACCAAACGTATATCGGAAATCTGTAATATTTACATATAGTTGCTCTCTCTCAATCTCCCTGTGTGGGCATGGACATGTGCATATGATTTCATTGTGTAGTTTATATAAATCTATAGTTATCAATCCCTCATACGTCTTCAGTGCCATTCAGGTCTGCTGCCATGTAACAGTGTTCTTTAATTCTTTTCAGTTGGCCTTTGCCATATCTGGTTTCCTTCCTCCTGCATGTCTTGAAATCTCTGCAGTTTTAGGTCTTAATTGAATAGTGCCAGCCGTGTATGTACGAAGGCCTTCCCTTATGTCGGACAGTGTAATTCCTTTGTGTTTGCCTGTAAATGCTGACTTGCAAGGAGAACTCTTGGGTAGTTGAAAAACACTAACACAGCAAATCTTTTCTAAATTGGGAATTCCATGGAGGTGGGAAGGAAGATCAAATAAAAAATCCCCATTTTCATCTGTTGTGCTTTGAATTCGATTTGATTGCCTTGTCTTCCGTCCTGGTTGACAAGACACAACAACAGATGCACCTGCCATTCGAGATGATACTCAACTTAAATCAGGTATTGAAAATTAAATGGTTGCCTGAGCTAGTTCAGAACTTTTACAGTTTCATGAGGTAATCTACATGACATGATCAAAGTTTTCGGGGGGGGGTGGGGGGGGGGGGGGGGGGTGGGGGGTGGTATGCATAGGGTGTTTACCAATTTGATTGCTCTATGTCCAACAATTAATTAATATGTTGATATGCAAATGTTGCAGCTCATGATGAAAATATCATTTCAAAAGTCTTGAACCAATATATCAAATTGAAGTTCGTTAGGTCAATAACCATGTTTCCTCCGTGTCCAAAAACTAAGGGTAAAGACTGACTGCGTACGTGAGAAATAAAATTTAAGGAAATACCTGAAATAGGAAACGGGCGTTGATAAAGAGGGTGGCAGAGCAAAGTTCCGGTGACTAAAACAGTGGAGAGCTTGTCTTCGCCATAGCCTGCAAATTTTATAGTTTCCTCCCTGTTAAAGAACTCCGTCAAAGGATCATGAGTATTTTCCTTGGCTCCTGTTGTTAATGGACCATTAACAACACAGAAAAGAAATAGAAAGATGATGTAGTTACTCATGATGAGAAATGAAATGAGAATTGTAGTAGTTTGTGTTTGTATATGTTGAAACTTGTTCCTTGATAACTCTTTAATTCGTAGCTAGCTATTTGTATTGGTTTATGTTTCATAAACTTAAAACCAACGTAACAATGAAAACTCACCTTCCTTTCTTTGTCGATGATATTTATAGATGAAGACAGACAGAGACGTAAATACGGGAAACCAAAACCGTGCATGTATCAAATAGTGTACGTATATCTCCTCTTTTTTGTGCTTTCTCACCTACTCTACTTGCACTCCTATCTCAAATGTACTGATATGCCCTTATTATTATTATTATTATTATTATTATTATTATTATTATTATTATTATTATTATTATTATTATTATTATTATTAGTATTAGTATTATTGTATCATTGATTAATTAAATGTATTTAATATTTAGCCCAGGACATCGGATAAAATTTTGTTATGTTTAATTTGATATCTTTATGGGCATGTTTGACAAACCTTAAAATAAGTTTTAATGGACTTATTTTCGGGTAAAAATTTCATATTTTGATAAAAAAATTTATACAAATATTTAGTGTATGTTTGAGATTCTATAAACTGCAAAACAAAGTTAACTTTTTTTAGAAAAAAGTTAGGAATTTTTAATTTTATCTTAAAATAAATTTACTTATTCTGGTAAAAAAGTTCCCCTTACTCTACAAAGTACTTCCCGTTCCCCAAAGAGTGAGGAATATCGTCAATTTTTGAAAATTTTAGTTACTTGAAATTTCTTTCGGGAAACTCAGGTGAAATATAGGGGCTTTTTCTTTCTT
This sequence comes from Kitagawia praeruptora, assembly GCA_037693485.1. NCBI lineage: Eukaryota > Viridiplantae > Streptophyta > Magnoliopsida > Apiales > Apiaceae > Kitagawia > Kitagawia praeruptora. The sequence continues at coordinate 1,260,595 of CM075353.1, forward strand.
TTAATAATTTAAAATTAATAAAAATAAGAGGGCATTGTTGGGTTTAAACTCAATATGGTAGTATCGGCTTGGGTGATCTAAAACGTACATGGATTGGGTAATAATTACATGGTTAGATAATTATTATATTTGATATGTTTTGATCACAAAGTTATGGAATTAGAATCCAAGTATGATAAGAATTGTAATTGAAAACCAAGTATGATTAGGATATTTTGGTGGCTAAGTTTGTGATGTCTATATATACAAAGTCCTATTATGTTTGATAGGTATGCTTGAGTATTATTTGACTTAAGTATCATGTGAGTGAAACACCCTACGTGGTGGGATTGATTGTATTGTTAATTATTGGTTGGATTAATAATACAAGTTGGGACGTGGTTTTTTCGCGTTAAATATTTTGTTGTGCGTGCTTTGCATTGGTTTGTTTGAATCTCGTTATTGTGTGCATTCCTCCCTAACAAGTGGTATCAAGAGCCAAGGTTCGTGATCAGTATGTGTGGAGGAACGTTGGAGATTCAATTGTTACGGAAGAGCACCAGGACGACAAGAAGCCTACGAAAGTGGGAAGATACAAAGTTACGTGTTGTATGGCGGTTGAGTTGCACCGTGTTGGATATTTTAGTGTAATTGGTTTGACTAGTTGATCAATGTAATCGTAATGTTACATCGAACAAGTCGGGAGAGTGTGGAGTGCATGCTCTGTTCGAGTTCGTTATTATTTCAGTATTATTGCTTATGAGACATGTCTATTGACATCAAACACGTCTGTTAGAATGAGATGAATGAGATGTGTCTGTTGACAAAAGACACATCTTGAGATGTGACTGTTAGCATTAGACATGACTGTTGGAATGAGATGTGTCTGTTGGCAAAAGACACATCTTGAGATGTGTCTATTGGCAAAAGACACATCTGTTGACATCTATAAATAGGTGTTGCATTGATCATTTTTAAATGGTTGGTTCATTTTGGAAATACACAACAAAAATACATTCTCTCTTCTTGCAGAATTTCTGATTTTATCCGATTGAATTATTTGGGTGAACCACAAATAACTTCAATCTAAAAGTGTTCACACGACTTCAGAAAAATCCAAGTTATTATCACCCTATTCCCCAATAAAGATTGAAGTTATCTATTTTCTGAAGATGGCGAACGCAGAATCTGCAAAAGATATGACAAGCAAGTTTGCAAAGTTGGACAAGTTTGAGGGTCAGGATTTTAGAAGATGGCAGAAAAAGATGCATTTTCTGTTGACCACGTTGAAGGTTGTGTACGTTCTAAGTACCCCCATACCAGAAGTGATCGAAAATGAAATCGCTGAACAGACTAGGAAGCGGTGCAAGTGGGAAAACGATGAATACATCTGCCGGGGCCACATCTTAAACGGTATGTCTGATTCTCTTTTCGATATATACCAAAATGTTGAGTCAGCGAAAGAACTATGGGATTCTCTTGAATCCAAGTACATGGCAGAAGACGCTTCTAGTAAGAAGTTTCTGGTCAGTAATTTTATGAATTATAAAATGATCGATTCTAGACCGGTGATGGAACAATACAATGAATTGTTAAGGATTCTGGGATAGTTTGCCCAACACAATCTGAAGATGGATGAATCTATCTCGGTTTCTGGTGTTATAGACAAACTACCACCATCATGGAAGGATTTTAAACACTCCTTGAAACATAATAAAGATGATATGACTCTGGTTCAACTTGGAAGTCACTTCATAATTGAAGAGGCTTTGAGGACTCAAGAAATTGAGAATAATCCTAAGGGAAAGAACCAAGTCGGTAACTCTTCTGTGAATATGGTTGAAGATGATGGATCTTCCAAGAACTCTAAGAATGGCAAGGGTGATAAACGAAAGTTTAAAGGAAACAACAACAATTCTTCCAACAAAAGGCCTAAGATGGCATATTGGAAGTGTGGCAAACCTGGACATTTCAAGAAGGATTGTCGGGTTGGTAAAGGCAAGCAAGAAAAGCAAAATGCTGGTCCAAGTGGATCCAAGGATCCAGAAAAGCAACAAGGTTAGATTTTAATGCAAAATTGTAATTCTGGTCAGAATTATGTATCACTAATATCTGAGGCATTTTACGTGCAGGATGACAATGTTGCTTGGTGGATTGATTCAGGAGCAACGAGTCATGTATGCAAAGATCTTCGTTGGTTCATAGACTTTCAACAATCGAAGATGGATCTATCTTAAAAATGGGAAATGTTGCAACTGAACCGATCAAAGGACTAGGAAATGTCAAGATAGTTTTTACTTCTGGCAAATGTATATTGTTAAATAATGTGTTGTATGTTCTTGGGATTTAGAAGAATCTCTTGTCTGGTGTTGTATTGAACAATTGTGGATATAAACAAGTTTATGAAAGTGACAAATATATATTGTCAAAACATGACTCTTTTGTTGGCTTTGGCTATTTGTGTAATGGTATGTTTATGTTGAATGCAAATACTCTATTTATTGATGAATCTGCTTGCATGGCTTCTACTAGTACTAGCAATAATTTGAATAAACCAGAATTATGGCATGCTTGACTAGGACATGTACATTACAAAAGAATAAAGGATATGTCAAAAATGAGTCTCATACCTGCTATCAATTTAGACAATGAAAAATGCAAAACATGCATGTTAACAAAGATAACTAGAATGCCCTTTAAAGAGGTTAATAGAGTGTCTGATGTTTTAGAACTAATACATAGTGATTTGTGTGATTTTCATTCTACACCATCATTAGGAAATAAAAAGTATGTAGTTACTTTTATTGATGATGCTACAAGATATTGCTATGTATATTTATTGCATGCTAAGGATGAAGCTCTTGACTTCTTTAAAATTTATAAAGAAGAAGTAGAGCTACGTCAGAGTACCATGATTAAAAATCTACGTACTGATAGAGGAGGAGAATATTATGATCCGGTTTATTTTCAATCTACTGGTATAATACATCAAACCACGGCTCCTTATACACCACAACAAAATGGTGTGGCAGAGAGAAATAATAGGACTTTGAAAGAAATGGTTAATTCCTTGTTATCCTACTCGGGTTTGGGTGAGGGATTTTGGGGTGAGGCTATGTTGACAGCCTGTCATTTATTGAATCGAATTCCTAGTAAGAGGAATAAGATTACCCCTTATGAACTTTGGTATAAAGAGTCACCAAAATTGAGTTTTCTGAGAGTTTGGGGATGTAGAGCAGTTGTAAGACACACTGAATCCAAAAGAAGAAACTTGGGTGAACGAGGTATAGATTGCATATTTGTTGGTTATGCTGAGCATTCCATAGCATATAGATTCTATGTGTTAGAATCTAATGACTATGTATCTGTGAACTCGATTATCGAGTCAAGAGATGCTATATTTGATGAAAACAGATTTACATCTATACCTAGACCAAGGGACATGCTTTAGAATTCTTCTAGTAGGAACTCAGTTTCTACTGAAGATGTGAATGGACCGTCTGAACCAAGGAGAAGCACTAGAGCTAGAAAAGCAAAGTCTTTTGGAGATGACTTTCTTCTTTATCTAGTAGAAGGCTCTAGAGATGAAATTGAATATCAATACCAATATTGTTTTGTTATTGAGGAGGATCCAAATACTTTTAGCGAAGCTATGAAATCTAGGGATGTTGCATTCTGGAAAGAAGCTATCCAAGATGAAATGGATTCTATCATGAATAATAATACTTGGGAATTGAGTGATCTGCCCCCTGGCTGTAAAGCATTGGGAAACAGATGGATCTTTAAAAGGAAAATGAAGGTGGACGGTACCATAGATAAGTTTAAAGCCAGATTGGTAATCCAAGGTTTTAGACTAAAAGAAGGAATTGATTATTTTGATACTTATGCTCCTGTTGCTAGAACCTCCACTATTAGGTTGTTAATAGCACTTGCTGCTATACACAACCTTGTCATTCACCAAATGGATGTGAAAACTGCATTCTTGAATGGTGAATTAGATGAAGAGATTTATATGAAACAACCCGAAGGGTATGTTATACCTGGTTGTGAGAACAAGGTGTGTAAATTGAAGAAATCAATTTATGGTCTGAAACAAGCACCGAAGGATTGGCATGATAAATTTGATACTGTGGTCTTGTCTAATGATTATTTTATCAACCAAGCAGACAAGTGTGTATATAGCAAATTTGATGCTTCTGGTAAATGAGTTATAATTTGTTTATATGTGGATGACATGTTGATTTTTGGTACTGACCAAAATCAAGTGGATAAAACCAAGAAGTTCTTGTCATCTAATTTTGATATGAAAGATATGGGGGAGGCTGAGGTGATTCTTGGTAAAAGGATCAAGCGTGAGAACAATTATAATGCCCAAGAAAATATCATAATTGTTATTATTATAAATATTATTATTTAATATTAAATGTGGAATATATGGTGTGAATTTTTTTTTTTTTAGGTTGAACATATGTGACGTCATGTTTAAATGCTTATATGATGATGAATATGTGAAATGTGAGTCCGTGTATTTCTATTTGAATTTTAATGATTGAAATCTATTTAAATCATGCATTATTGATCTTCTGCGAATTTTATAAAATCATCGGAGTTATTAAAAATCATGAAATATTTTGTAATAATATCTTTGTATAATTATTTAGTTCTTAAAATTATGGGGTGAATTATTTTGGGTGTTTATGTATTTTAAAATAATTTCAAGAATTTTATCGTATTTAAAGGTTCAAAACTTGTAAAATTCATATTTAATTCATTGTTGATCCTAAAAATATTTTAAAAATATGTGTGTGTTTTTAATTCTATATTCTTTATTTTAAAAAAAATGAATGGGAAAGTTTTATTTTTAGTAATTTTGCATTTAATTTCGATTTTTGAAAGATGTTTAAAATGTTTTTAAAATAGATGTGTGCATTGTAAAATTTAATTATTCCCCTATAGTTCTTAATCACAAAAGAATCCGAGTCTCCAGATTGTTCTCGTTGGTTCATTTTGCACAATTCTCTCAAGCTTTCAACTCTCTCTCTCTCTCATTTTCAACACTCAAATCTCTCTTCGATTTCTCTCTCGTCACTCTCTACTCTCTCCCTCGGTCAGCCAAATCTCTCTCAATCTCCCTCCCTCACCCATATGCATACATCTATCTATATATATACATACCGCTGCGTGTATGGGGGAATCTGTGTGTTTGTGTGGTGAGTTATTTGTGCTCAGTTGTGTTCGTGTGTCTAATCAAGAGCCTGCTTGTGTGTGTTTAATTCAGACTCTCTGTGTGTGTAATAGACTGTGGGTATGTAGTGGAGCATGTGGGTTACGGTAATTGTGTGTGTGCGCGCACAGTTGTGCACAGGGGAGTGAATTGAGAGTGAGGCGTGAGTGGATACAATCAAGTGAATTGTGGGTTTAGGCGAGTTCTTGTGTCAAGGTTTTGGGGCTTTTCGATTATAAGGTCCGATTCATGTTTCGGAAGCCAGTAAATAATTGTAAAGCAGTATATATGTCCTTATAATTTTCTATTGTGGAGAGTAGTTGTTGCAAGAAGAAAGAGAGCGAAGGTGCATGTATTGTATGGGTAAGTTGCGATCTAGTGTAGGTGTGTGTACGTAGTGTTTCACTAATGAAGGAGCTGAGAAGGGGAAGAGAACAGGGGATGCCGAGAGGGGGTCATGAACAGGGGAGAAAGTGAAGGAGAGGGTGGCGAGATCCAGGGTCAGGGATCTGGTTGTTACGGTCTCAATATCCATCCATAAAACCAACATAATTTAAATTACAACCTTGTGACCCAAAACAACAACATAAAACACACCCGTTATAGTCCCAGAGATGAAATCAGAGTAACCATCAATATTATTAATCACAAGTTTGAGTTCTTACAACCCAAAGAATTACAATTTTACAATTATATGCTCTTTGCCATCCATTGGTATATGCCATATATATAAATACATTTGATGCACAAATGCTAACAACTAGCCTACCAGGGGCTGCATCCTTAGCAATGGTAGCTGTTATGCAAAATTTATGCAAGCGCACGTTGTCACAAGTAATATATGATTAAATCAAGTTCGTTCCCACAGAGATCTAGAATGGTGTTCAATTCAATTAATGTACCTATGCACCGATGTATGGTTTTTATCCACTGCTAAGAAAAATAACAAAATTGAGATTGATTATCTAAATTAACTAAGTGCAAATTATAAAACTAAGAATTAAACAATTAACGAGGATAAAAATCGAATTACTTATATGAAAATAAACATGGAATCCTAGTTTCATCATCTACTTCACTTAGAGTTGCAGCCTTTAATTAAAACATGCGATGGGGTTGATATCTGATCGGATAACACGAAACAAGTATACGCTACCTGTCAGCATACGCATACCAAACTAAACATACATCCACAAAAGAGATAGAAGATGAATAGACACCAATTATGCTTAGACCCTATATGTCTATAGAATTTGAAAACATAACGGTTGAAGAACAAGTTATCCATAAAGATCACACAGGGCAGTATAAGTATTTTCATCTCACACCACAAATCATATTGATAACAATTATGAACCTATGCTAGCATGGCAAGTTCTAAATCTCAAGATCCACTTTCACTTCACAAGAGATTAACAATTCAATTTAGATGTTAGCTACGCATCCAAAAGCATTGAGATTAACCATACAAGGATATCAAGAATTCACCACACATAAATCTTTAAGGCATGCAAACTACTAAGCTACATAGATAAATTCACTAGGATCCCATGACAACGATTAGTTCATAATTAAACCTTTCGTCACCATGGGATTTGATGAAAACATGGTAAATAACAAGATATGAATAAAATAAGTAATTATATTAATAAACAAGAGTTTGAGAAAACAAATCTATAATCCAAAGTAACACAAAGGATGAAGTAGATCTAGATCCGTTGCTTGTCACGAGCGTTGAACCCTTCTCTCCTTTTCTCCCTTGCAGATCTAAGCTGGTTACAATAATAAAACTATGATAATCTGTCTATCTATTACAATGGTAGGATGTGTTTTTATAGGCTCTAGATTTCTTGCCCAGCAAGAATTTTATCTTCTATTACAATTAGAATTTAATTAAGGTGCTAAAACCTGCCCGGAATATAATTAGAACTTGAAAAGGGCAAAACAGGAATTTCCCAGCCTTCTTTAACTAGAACAGGCGCGCGATTTTAATTAATCAACATATTACTTGCACGTGCTTCCTATCCCAGGTTGTAGAAAATCTCTCAAGCTTCGCGTGGGCAGTAAGATCACTGAAAATGGACTTACAGAACTCCAGATATGGCCAAAACAGTGTAAGCTGCGCAGCCTTCCCAGAAAATCCGAATTTTAATCAATTAATTCCCAAAAAATTATAGAAGCATCCACCTTAATCAACATTCTCTTAAACCTGCACAACTAAGCAAAACACATCAAAACTACAAGAAACTTGAGCCCAAGACAATCAATTTAAGCCGATTTAGAATGTTCCAAGTGGATATAAAATCCACTTATCACACCCCCAAACTTAAACCGATGCTTGTCCTCAAGCATTAACAATTACAACTAACTAACTAACTAGTACCACTTCCGTAGGTGATCACGGTTGCATTTGGCATATGCAACAAGCCCTTTAAACCCCTAGGCAGCCCTAGTGGACGAGTAAGGTCTCGTGAGGGCCTATAGCGAATGTACCCACAAAATCCATTTAACCTAATGCAATGCAATGCATGAATGCAACTAATATGCAAATGCAATTAATCTAATCTACCATACCTTCAAATCCTCTCATGCCACATCAACTTAAGAATCAAAGTAAATACGCAATGTCTTGGTGTCGAAAGTGCAAGTATTCACATAGTCTACTCAATGAACATGCATAAGTTCTCACAAGTCCATGTCAAGTGTAAGAATAAGTTATTAAACATGCTAAGCCTACAAGAGTACATCTTTGAGACAACACTCGGGATCTCATACGCAAGAACAAGCAAACACTCACAATCCACTCGCAAAAGAATATTCACTCAAAAACAAGGGTAAGTGTATCACTCAATTCCAACAAAATCATAAACATGCTTGACATTTGGTATCAATCTAACTCTTAACACAACATACATCAATGACGATAATCAAAAGGTCTTTATTTGGGTTGTAACGGGGCTAGGGACAAGGTATGTCAAATAAGCCAAAACAGGTGAAGTGTCAAAAGCTAGTAAGTACCATAATAAATCACACACAACACCCTATTTTACCCCCCCACATAATTTTACTAAGACAAACACTCGACTAGTCGACTAAAGTAGGATCACAATAAACACAAACGTGCTCTCATAATATATTATTTATTTTTTCTTTTTTTTTTCTTTGTTTTTTTTTTTCGAGAGCTAAATAGAACACAAAAAATAATATAAACAATAACAATGATCCCATAATTTATTACATATGTCGACTATCAAGTAAACAACCAAACCCAATTGTCAATATTTCCCCCAAAAGTATGACCAACAATAAACCCCTCCTTACCCACCTTATTACTCCCTTAAGCACTCTACTAGCCTTTGACAATGTGGGTTCAAATTAATGTGAGGCCAATACAAGCAAAAGGTCTAGGCAAGTAATGTGGTATGTCACCGAAAAAAATAGGATTAAGCTCAACAGGTTAACTAATTGATCATGTAAACATGGTATGGTAATATGGGAAAATATGTGGTTATTCCTACATGCCTTTATCATTTTAATCGTCAAATAATGTCATGCGTTTCAAGAAAGACCTCAAACAACTGCTAGCAATGCAAACAATCCATGGACACTCAAGCAAACGAATAAATTGCAAATAATATGCAATATGCAATAAGGCTCAAAATCTCACTTGGTGGAAAACATACTCAATCCCAAGCAAACATCTCTCTAACGCACCAACTTTTATTCAAAGCATGCAAACTAAATCATCTTGCACATATTCATGTCCTTCTAATCACTTACAACATTCAATAAGTCTACTAGCTTCAACTTACTAGTGTATGTGTGTGCACAAGAACAAAGCATATCACTTCTCAATCAAAAGCGTCAACAACACAAAATTCCTATCAAGCATGGGTGCAATTGCAAACTATTATGAACTCACATGATATACGAAAATAAAAACAGAATGTCCTATATGAAACAAACGTAGATAACACGAACATAAATGCATAATTTACTACTACTAAGATGCAAGCATGAAATCCTACATGAACAAATAATACAACAACATCTACTAATCCCTCAAACCACCCCCCAAACTTAAAATATTCAATGTCCTCATTGAATGGAAGTAAATACAAGAGATAGTAGAAAACATACCTGCAATGCCTCATCCTCGAATGAATCATGCAGGAGACAAAAATTTCAGAACACTAGCACCACCTCTCCCACGCTTAGGAGCCATAAGAATCAATACCCAACTCACAAGAAGCTCCACCAATAATTACCAAGCAATATCACACCACAAATAGCCCAAATTCCAAGAATAATATAAAATCCCAATTTACAAGAACACAAATTCGTAATAAAAATAAAATTAGAGAAAAAGATTTACCCAATACGAATCAAAGAGGTGAACTTGCAATTAATTCCTCTTTAGAATTGAATTTTTAGAGATTTAAAGAGGTAGAAAAGGAATTGGATTTGTATGTATAGGTGGGTATATATATTTGGGGGAAAAATAATAATAATAAAAATAAAAATAAAAAATAAAAATAAAAAAAAATAAAATACATAAAATAAAATAAAATATGAAATAGAAGATGGATTGGAAATAATTTGGAATTAATATGGGGCTAGAATTAGGATTTTAGGTGGAGAAAATAATTAGAAAAGGGGTTGGAATTGATTTAGGAGATGAATAATATTTAATATATACTATATATAACACATAACAGTCACGTTAAAAGACAACAAACATGACCAAAAAACTTACCTGGTCTGGCGCCTGATGCATGGGAGGGCGCGTGATGCGCGGAGCATGCCTGCTCATCCGGGCGCACTTGCGCGTGTGCTGGCGCCTCATGCGCTGAAGCTTCCTGCGTGTTGTGGCACACCTGCGCTGGTGCTGGCGCATGATGCGCTGGCGCACACTGTTCGAACTAATTTTTTTTTTTTTTTTTTTTAAAGAAATAATTATACATCTCTAAAATATACAACCAAATTTTGGGTTGCCTCCCAAAAAGCGCTCTTTTAATGTCATTAGCTTGACGTTACTTCCTCAACTCATGGCGGTTTCAAAAGAATAACCGAACCATCTTCAACAGACAAACCATTCATACGAATGTTGACATCTTGATTGCTCGCTTTCCACAAATCACTTCCATAAGATTTCCACCTGATTTTACTACCCAACGGCCAATTCTTTTTCTTTTTATTCTTCACACCTCTAATGTGCTTCTCCGACTCAACCGGCTTAACAAAAATTTCTTCTTTATCATCTGCTTTCCACCTTCGCAACACGTAATCATATCCTTCTTCAAAAATCACTAGCTCATTATTCAAAAGGACATACCTCAAATGTGGTGGAAGTTTTCCAAGCTTTACTTTCGAAAGATCACGAACCGAAGAACTGTCCGATTTCTCGCTCAGCAACTGATCAAACTTCTTTCTCTGACCCGTATCAACTATTTCCACACTGCAACACTCTTCATCCTCTGTTGGAAATTTCATGGCCTTGAACACATTAAAGGTAACACTCTGATCTTGCACCCTCATTGTAAGCTCTCCTTTTTGCACATCAATCAAAGTCTTTCCTGTAGCCAAGAACGGTCTTCCCAAAATTATGGGAATCTTCTTATCTTCTTCAAAATCCAAGATAACAAAATCAGCTGGGAATATGAGCTTATCAACCTTTACCAAAACATCCTCTACTATGCCCCTCGGATACGTGATAGATCGATCAGCCAACTGCAAAGAGATGTTAGTTGGCTTTGGCTCCGGTAGACCAAGTTGCTTGAAAACAGACAAGGGCATAAGATTAATACTAGCTCCCAAATCACATAAACACTTGTTGAAAGAAAGGTTGCCAATAGTACAAGGAATGGTGAAACTTCCCGGATCTTTCAGTTTAGGTGGCAACTTCTGTTGCAGAACAGCACTACACTCCTCCGTCAATGCCACTGTTTCAAAATCTTCCAACCTTCTCTTTTTCGAAAGGATATCCTTCATAAACTTGACATAGCTCGGCATCTACGCTAATGCGTCAGCGAAAGGAATATTAATGGACAATTTCTTGAAGACGTCCAAAAATTTCTGAAGTTGCCTTTCTTTACTTTGCTGCACGCGTCGAGGAAATGGAGGAGGCGGATAAATCTGATTATTCTTTGAAGATTGCTCCGGAGTAAACTTTTTGTAAGAACCCAGATTTTTGGGTAGAATTAAAACTTTTACTGTGTATTGATGAAAGAATGAACAGTGACTCCGACTACAAGGTATTAACAAAGAATGTGAACGGGTATAGATTTAAATGATCATATGTCATGAAGAATACTGTTGGTTGATAGCATAAATAAGAATAATCTATCTCCTAAGGATATAAGTTATATTATTCCAAGAAAGATTATTCTTGTGTCATCCAAATCAATATCTATTATAAGTCCAGCGGTTCCGTAAAAAGGTTAAGGAGCACTCGAGAGTAAACCAGGTTCATTTTCCTAATTATAGGAATTAAATAAAAATAAGTGATGAATAGTGATTTTGGTGGAATTTAGAATATTAGTATAATAATGCTATATCCGGTATTCGGAACGGATTTCCGAGTTCGTATTAGTGATCCAGGAGGAAAATAATTGTATGTAAAAGCTATCGGATTCAGAAAAAGAGCACTTTCATTTTCTCCGAGAATTCCCTGGACACTGCCAGACTTAAGGATTTATAAAAGGGATTTAAGGAATTTAAATTCGAGAAGTATTAAGAAAGATGGAGAATGTTATTATAAATATTAAGAAGGTTTTCGGTAAAACCCTAACTAGAAATCTTTGAGATATTCCTGCGAACGATCAATCAAATTGAGCAATAACCGGGCAAAAGAGCAAGCAAGAAGGCAAGGTGCATGCATGTGGTACTAGAAAATATCTAAGTAACCAAGTGATGACTCAAGCAACTAGCATACTCAGGAATCAAACTAGTACTTTGAAATCAAACCAATGCTTAGCTTATAACCATCCAATGATCAACACATGGCTTGCAAAATACATCATTCCTTGCATCATCACTTTATTAAAGTAATACAAGATGAGATATTATCTAGAACTCATCCATTTTATGCATTATTGATCAAAGAAACCAAGCAAAAAATATCAAACTCTCTCCACCAACACCATTCGAATTTTTGGTTAATTCAAAGACCAAAAATCCACTTCCAACCATTTGTTGATCTTGAAACTTTTTATGTGAGTCCTATAATTCATAAAAATGATCTCCTCAAAATCTTAGCATCAAACTCATCTTTTTCCATTTTCAAAAAAATGATTTAAGAGGAGGGTGAATAGTGTTTTCAAGAACAAATCTTGGTTTTCTTGATTTCTTGGATGATCCAAGCTTGGTTAAGGATAGGCATGGACTATACAAGGCTTAGCAAGGGTGTTAACACTCTCCAAGGAAGGTATAAACCTCATGAACCCTAGATCTTACTTTGGGTATATGCTTGTTCTTGATGGATTTAAACTTAGTTATGTTATTAGTAAGTTATAAGCATGATTACAAGCATGATTAGGGTTTAGTTTTGATAAATGTTAAAAATAGCCTAGGTGAACGGAAAGGCACTGCTTGGCCTCAGTTCATGGTTATAAATCATGTATATGTTGTTTGGAGTAGATATCATGATTATTGGGAGTTTTGGAATTTGGTAAATATCCGATTTATAGCCGTCGTAATGCCGAAATTTCGTTAACCTTAAGAACACGAGTTTGACAGTAGGTATAAGTCACTGATTAGCTTCGATTTCTTCCATGATAAGCTATATTATGTTATAAGCTTCGTTTTGATATAAAGATCGTATGAAATGGACTTACGGTTTAGGAGTTATGATTAAATTCGTAAAAGAGGTTCGAAACCGTAATCGAAAGTTCGTAACTGAAATTGGAATCCCTTAACATGACTAAGTCAGTGACGAATCATGGTAATTAAATATTAGAGGTCATAAGGAAGGCGTGAGAGAAAACCACAAGTAAAATGGATCGTTTTCCGATTTTATAAAAATGTTCGAATCGAGGATAAGTGCGAAGAAACCACTTTTCGGAGGTAACACTATTCACTAAAAGCCCCTGCCCTGTTTTGGCAAAAATCCGGAAAATTAATCTTCTGATCTTAGTCCAATTTTGAGTTAGCTACCTTCTAGACATTCTCTAGATCATGTACGCGAAAACGGTGCGTCATTTGAGTTAACGGTTACCGAGTTATGAACGTTTTAGTGAAAGAGGTGTGAATAGTAAAGATCCGTAGTCGACCGAACTTCAAAAATACATTTCACTTATCTAGACCCGTGGCTTCGAATTTGAAATTTTATGATAAATATTACAAATACCAAAGATGATTTTATAAGTGGTTTTGTAATTAAATACGTTTCCAGTGATTTATTAAAAGTGTTGAAGTACGAGTCTCGAAATAGTGATTCTCAGAAAAGTCATCCCTAGGGGTACTACTTTGGCCACCCTTTTTGGCTAAGTTAAAAAGGGAATTTCGAGTCGACTAAAACACGAAACTTGTTAAGAATTATCAAGACCACATATTGGTGCAAAGAACGAGGTTATAATTGATTAAGTAAGATATACGAAAAATCCGAAATTAAAGGTGGGTTCGAGGTGTGTTTTGGACTAAACTTACATGACTTAAGTTAAGTTATACTTAACCTTCGAAATGTTAAGTGATTGACCTCGGTTGTTGTGACTATTTATAGATCACTGGATTGACACGAGACACACTACCCCTACAGGATTACCAGGCAAGTTTCCAATACTTGGAACTGTTGTTGTGATAATATATATAATGATTGTTGTATACCTATGCCATAACATGCATGCCTACTTTCAAGTCTATTGATATGCTTGTTCCCTGAATTGATATTGGCTTATAGACTAGATATGAATTATCAGTTATAAGCAAGATTGTTTTGCTAAGACCCTTAGTGAAGGGCGTATGATATTCATTCTTTAAATATAAGACCGGGAGTCAGTATTTTGTGATATATAGATAGCCGTGGAAACCCGGAGGGATTCCAGCGGCAGAGTAGTACTCATTTTGAGGAATGTTATTAGTAAACATTATTTATATTTTCATAAATTATTGATTACTTGGAAATTACTCGAGGAATGCTATTTGGATATTATCTCAATCGAGAGGTACTATATGAATGTTATTTTGAATATTCATTCGCGTATATTTATTTGCTGAATATTATTTTAATATTCATTCGAGCTTTAATTACTTAAATGAATATTAGTTTCGAATATTCGTTTAGAGTTTGATTATTCAATGAGTAATTACTTTAGTATTCTTGAAAATTTATTTATTAAATGAATTTTATCGTGAATATTCATTTAAGATTTTATGTACTTGATGAATATTATTTTAAGATATTCATTCGAAGTTCTATTTACTTAAGGAATATTGCTTCGAATATTCCTTCAAAGTTTGATTGCTAAAAGAATATTATTTGGATATTTATTTAGAATATTAATTATTAAATGAATATTATTTTCAAATATTCATTTAATGTTTGATTTATTTAGTGAATATTATTTTAAACATTTACTTGGGCTTATTTAATTAATGAATATTATTTTGAATATTCATTTAAAGAAGAGAGTTATTTAGTAAATAATTCTATGTATTTATTCGAGGATTACTTACGAGCAATATTATGATTTAATCATATTCCTTAATTATTATTGATTTAATAAATATTCTTGGAATATTTATTTAAATTCTTTTAAGTTCTTTTTATAATAATTCATATTATTCAAAGATTATCTTTCATCTTCAGATATGGTGTAAAATAGTTCGGAGTATTTTATGACTATTTTTGTCAAGGGGAGGTTCCCAAAACTTTATTTCCATTTAAATCTATCTTATAAGAAGATTTAAATACTCGCTCAACTTCCAAAAAATATATAAGGGGACCTCACTTGAGAGATGTTATTTATTGGGCTGCCCGGCCCTATACTTGCTAAAACTATCTTGTCACTCACATCTTGATTCTTTCAAGCATCGATATGAGTCTGTTTGGTTACCTCCTCAATGCTCGAGGGGTAAGAATTGATGGAACAAGTTTATATCCATTAACAAGCATCAGCTTGGGAAATATTGGTGATTTTTCCTTTCCAACTAGATACGACTACTTTGTGGAGTCCTATCAACAAGTAATATACTTGGGGAAAGGGGGAGGAACTTCACGTTTCAAAGTTATGGATGTGAAATGAACTAGGAGATGCGTAAGTGACCCAGTGGCGCCGGTCCAGCAAATGGCCCAACCGTTGGCCGGGGGGTTCCAGAGGGCGGTAGACAAGTAAATCCGTCGGTGCTTCCTTCTACATGTAGTAAACAAGAGGTGGGGAGCATAACATGCGACTGATCATCGTGTAAATGCTATGTCTCCTGGCGCGTCAAACTCCAGTATTAGTTCATCTCTCAATGTTGGAAATTTCCTGCAACCTTATCATTATTGGCAGGTTTGAAAAGTGTTTGAATTGGAATTGCAATATTCTTCCTGCAAGTTCCTCTATTATGAAAAGTTGATAATATCTGGCTCATCTTTGACATAGCAGATATTTATTCAAAACAAATATATTTTGAGTTACCTTGTAACTTCATCTCATACCTTATATTGGTACTACATCGTTAATGCATGGCATATGGTTTCAAAGATATTTTGGACTGTTATATATTATCACTGTTCAATTATATTTTTGGTGGGCTATTGCTCACCCTTGCTTTATTTATTTATATCACAACAACAGCTAGATCAGATGGCCGCGCAAGGCGTGCTCAGCATAGGCAGGTGTCAGCCGTCAGAGGATTAACCGCTGAGGTCATAGCTACCATTGCTAAGGATGCAGCCTCTGGTAGGCTAGTTGTTAGTATTTGTGCATCAAATGTATTTATATATATGGCATATACCAATGGATGGCAAAGAGCATGTAATTGTAAAATTGTAATTCTTTGGGTTGTAAGAACTCAAACTTGTGATTAATAATATTGATGGTTACTCTGATTTCATCTCTGGGACTATAACGGGTGTGTTTATGTTGTTGTCTTGGGTCACAAGGTTGTAATTTAAATTATGTTGGTCTTATGGATGGATATTGAGACCGTAACGACCAGATCCCTGACCCTGGATCTGGGGGTGTTACAGAAATGGTATCAGAGAGAGCGTTATATATCCCAGAGATGACGCGACGTTAAAACAATAAATTTATTAAGATAATAAGAACTCTTGCCAAGTTCATAGTCGGACTACTTAATGTAGTATTGACATATAAAACCCTTATGGGAACTATTAAGTATCATGATAGTAACTTAGCTCGTTCTTGTACCGACTAGTAAGGCGACAGACCTTGAGGCATACGAGCTGCAGCACGATGATGCCTGATTATATGCTGACGATCGGATGGTGGATGCGATAGAGTACCCTACTGAGGACCCGGAAGAGGTTCCAGCAGAGGGGGAGAATCCTGTTAGAGACAGGGAAGTTTACCTTGAGGAGATGAGGGCTGCAGCCAGAGAGACTGTAAGAATCTAGATATAGTGCTCAGAGAAGTGAGCGTAAAGAACTGATATATTATGAAGAGAATTAAAGAGGTATATTGGATCTATAGCTGTACTGCCGGATAAAGTACCAGCAAATAAAATGGATTCGGGGAATTACTTGAGATCTTATATGGGGTTAGATAAGAATCCTTAGAGACTTCCAGATCAGAGGGAAAAGAGTGAGAATGATGCATGATTATCAAAGGCATCAATATATGTCAGGGAGCAGAGTCTCCAGGAGCAGTTGAGATAGAGGCAGCAAGTGCCACATTATTTGATAAATGGATTAGTGTGAATCTTATTAATGATAATTCGCCATGAGGAGGCAGATTTCCTAGGTTATAATTTATAAAGTCAATTGAGATTGATGAGGTGGTTTATCCAGTGAGATGTCCATTTTATGAATGGATCAGCCTAGAAAGTAAAGATAATGGAAAGTGATAGCCTGAATGGATAAAGAATATAAGGAAGTAGTAAGTGAGACAATGATCTCAGAACCTACAAGAGGAGAAGACCAGTGAGTCTGTGATAAACTAGTAATAAGGCTATTGTCAGGAACCAAGTATAAGTCTAGTTCAATTCAGTGGAAGGATGGACCAGAAACATTAGAAGCATGTGATTCAAAGGAATATTAAAAAAATTTTCTGTTCCTTGAATGGATTATGGTAGTTACCTTAAGTTTATTCTGACACTGAATCATAAAGGGATTAGGCAAGGCAAGCAGTGGTTGAGATGTAATTGAGAATGCTTTTAGATGCAACCTGAAAGAACAGGTGTAGGACATGTTCTCGAAATAAGAGTTTTAGCAAAATGAAGTCCAGCAATAGGACACATGATCAATAAGAGTAGTGTTGGTCGGCCCTACCAAGTTAAAGACAGTTTCAAATGGAGATTGGCCAACCACACCGGCAAGGGTGAGAAATTTCATAAGATTCACAAGGTATTATCAAAGATTTGCTCAGGACGTTATAGAGAGTGCAGTCCCGTAACCCGACTTATTGTAAGGATAAAAGTTTGAATGGACAAGATAAATGGGGGAAAATCTTCCTGGAGTTAAAGATAAAAACTGGTGATGACCCAGCATTGGCGTTACCTAATGGAAGAAGGAGAATTTTGGAATATATTAGGATGCACCTCGTACAGGTTTAGGTGTTGTGCTTGTGCAACATGACAACATAATTTTCGAATACAATTGGACAACACGGTTCACCAGATTCGGATGACCTTGGTAGTGCCAATTCTGGGAAGCGACTGACCCCGATGGTAGCATTCCTTCTAAGACTAGTTGTTAAGTAGACTGGTATTCAGTAGTATCGACTATTAGGACAAGCATGTATCGGGGAGGTATGGCATGTTTAGTTTGAAACTTTTGATTCCCCTTCTAAGGACGATGTATATTTGGTTTCCTTCTAATGATTAAACTCCCAGCTTTATGTCAATCATTTCGCTACTGTAACTGTTTATGGTTCGACCAACTCGAATGTTCATAGAAATATTCTTTGGGTATCGAAATGGATTTTCTTAATGTAACCAGTGGGTGGATAGATTGACTGAAGTTTCCCTAATCCTGGAAAGGAATTGGACAAAATTTGGCAAACCTTGTCTTTCGGATTATCTGAATACATCACTGAGGAGAGTGGAAACTGAGGCAAACCCTATGAATTGGGTAAGGTAGCCGCTACACGGATTGGTAGATAGATCCCAATTATTACGATTGATTGTAGAGACAAAATTTTGAAGTTGAGATTGGATGGAAAAAGGGAAATGTAATTAAGAAACAAGCCGGACTAAGAAAGTTCGGGATTGACTTAAATGAAAAGGTTGTTATGCCAGAAATGTTAAGCTTTTGTGGCATGTGAAATTGATAAGAGTAACTAGAAGAAAAGTAAAGGTGACGGAGATGGTACCGAGAAGTCGATTGAGACTTATATGGAGTGAAGTTTTGAAAATATCAAAAGGTATCAAGTAGAAGGCACTATGCCAGCAATTGCTAGAAAAGTAATGCTATTAGCCGACCCCTAAACTCACATATTTTAGCATGGCCAGTGGGGCCAAGTCACTAAGGATTATCAAGTGATTGAACCAGCAATGTAAGGACAAAGCGGGGTGCTTCTAACAAAGTGCCAACCGCGAGAACTTTTGATGTAAAATGAATTGAGATACATGAGGATGGATTTTATAAATACCCTAGATGTATTAGGCACTAAGAAATTCACGTTGATCACGACCAATATCTTCCAGAACATCCTCGCTACCATTACCAAGTTCTGTAAGAAAGACATATAGACATATGCTGTCTTTTGGAAAGTCATATAGACTAACATTCGTTTGAAAGGAGAGGTAACATTAAGCTACCTATAGATTATCAAGATTGGAATGATTGAAAAGAGACCCTTATTATGGATATATGATTAAAATTGCCAAGTACAGGATGTAAGTATTCCTCGAAAATGGAATTGAGGATAGAATGTCCATAGATTAATACGAACCCTGGGGGATGCACAAAGGATAGCATCACCCCTAACAAAGACATTGTGAATTCAGACGATATAAGTTGAATCGACCAAAGTATCAATAACCTGTAAGGATTTGTGGAAAGGAGTCTCCAAAAGTACATAGACAGAGATGTTATAGAATTGACTAATGATGTTTGATATACCCTTTACCCAAAAGATACAGGAGGAATGATGAGGAGGACCTAAGAAACCCTATAAGGGAAGAGGTAATGTTCTGAACTTCAGAAAGGGAAGTTTGGTAAGGAATGTATGACATAGTAACAATAAGGCCAGAGGAAGCATGTGTGAAATCATGAAAAAGTATGGATTGAACCAATAACGTTGAGATTATCCTAAAACAAGAAGGGATTTAAGTAAGGAAATATCCTAGGTATGATTGGGAGTACCGGTAGTAAAGTTCACACTAGAAAGGTGGAAGCAATGACTTTTGGAAAAGACTGATAGATGCTTTTTCTCATTCAGCAGAATTTAAGGGAGAATGCTTCCACCCTGAGTTGGAATAGATCCAGAAATTATTATAATCAGGAAAGGCCAACGAGGTGGCTGACACTTTAAGTATAGGGGAGTAAGTATAAATGCTCATACCAAAGAAATAGAATGATAATGTAAGGACCTTGATGGTCATAATGTGGTAGAGGAAATTATATTCCGTCTAAAGATTTTGCCATGATCAACTATAAGAATAGTTTAAGTAAAGATTCGATTCCTGATGTTGCCAGTAGCACATTACCGACATTATGAGGCTCTACGACAGGCCAGACCAAATTCCCCAAGAGACTCGCCTTTCCTTTGGAAAGGGTGGGGGGAAGTTAAGTAACAAGGAATTGGTAGTAAGATGACCAGAAGCAGAGATGGTACAAATACTGATAAGCTAAATGGCACGATGATGAATGACAAGCAAGTTTATGTTGGTGTATTTTTGTGCAAACAAGATAGAGAATTATGAGGTTGGCAAGCGATTAAGCAAACCGCTAAGCTTTTAATCTTCTACCGGAGATATATGATTAATAATCTCACCAGCCTGTTCCAGCTGCGATGCTGGAAGCTTTCCTGCAATTTTATCTGCTTCATGTAATATCTACGTCAAGTTCAGGAAGCGTTCCTTATGGATAGAAAATAGTGATTATTTTGTTTTCCTAGAGGATCTTGAATTGACAATTATGATGCTTAGTTATTAAAGCACTGCGTAAACGATAAACGATGGTGATCCTTCTGAGAAATTAGGTGGTAACGACTGTGGAAATGTCGAATTGAATCTAAGTTAGAGAAATCATCCAGGTTTATTTCGGATGGTGTAATTTCTGGAACGACGGGATATTTGAAATAAATGATTAGGCTGTGATGGTTCATAGAATGATTATAGTAGAAATGAAGACAAGCAACTGATTGAGATGAATGAAGAGTTGAGGATCAATAAGAAAGTCAGATATGCGGACTCATGAGAAGCTCCAGTAATGAAGCGAGAAAAGTATGGAATTAACAGGGCAAAGTATTGGCCAAAATGGAACGTTGGAATTAGAAGCATAAATGACATACGAATTGATCCCTTTTTAGGTTGGGGGAAGTCGAGGAAATTTGGAATAGATTGATTGAGTAATAAAGAGACTCGTGGAATGAGAAAGTGAAATCTAGATGGTTGAACAAAGGAAAGTTTGACCCCAATCAAGTGACGCGTATTGAGTAAAGGTGATGAGCGTCTCAATAAAGAGATGACAACGGAGTTAAATAACCGAAGTGAATGAGAATCAGATAATAAGAAGGATGTGATTAATAAAAGAAAAGATTGGAAAAACAATTATGAAAATGTGAAGCAAGGAATGTTATGAATGAACTTCCTAACGAGCTCTCGGAATGACAACCTGATAGTGTTAGTATTATGGATATGAAAGCTATAGTAGCGTGGCATGGAATATTAGTGACAATGATGTCACGCGAGAAATCCAAGATTTAACCTGAGAGGTTGAAGGATTTTCCAAAAAGTTAGTGGTGCTAATATCAAGCAAGAGTATAGGTCCATAGAATGATGGACAGAGCAGCAAGGACATGTGATATGTGAGATTACGAAAAAGTAGTATTTAATACGAATATGATTATTTTCTTCTCTAATAAGCCTCTATAGTTCAGAGGAAAATTCTAAGTATGATATTTTGACAATCATGAAAACTTTCTTATATGATTCTTTGAAATTCGTTCCTTTTCTTTTCCCTTATTTATCTTCTTCTAAACTGAGAAGAACAACCCTTTAAGGAGGGGAGGTAATACTACGTGACTCTCTGTCTGTGTGATAGGAGTCTAAGTGGAATGCCATTAATTGTTTAATTGCTTGTCAAGTACTAAAGGCTGGCCCCCTTCTTTACTAGCTATGCAATATAACAAATATTCATTGATCACAGTGATCTCTCGATAAATTTTCCACCTAAATATATATATACATCGAGATTGCGAAGATTAAAGCGATTAGGAATTGCAAAATTTCGAGTGAGGTTATCTCCGGACTTCGTAGCGCGTTAGTGATACCGAAGTCACTGCACGTACCAATAAGGTTAATAGTATAAGAACGGACAAGAGCTTATACCAGATGATGTGTTATGCGAAAGTATCAAAGAATGGGTAGAACGGATAAAGGGTGTATTGTAACACCAGTATGATGTGCTTTAGAAAGATTGGAATGTGTAAAGATCGACCAGAGAATTGGAAAGCGAAATAACCAACAAGTACCCAATTGTCTTCTACCTGATTCCGGGACGGAATCCTTTTAAGGAGGGGAGACTGTAAGAACCCATATTTTTGGGTAGAATTAAAACTTTTACTGTGTATTGATGAAAGAATGAACAGTGACTCCGACTACAAGGTATTAACAAAGAATGTGAACGAGTATAGATTTAAATGATCATATGTCATGAAGAATACTGTTGGTTGATAGCATAAACAAGAATAATCTATCTCCTAAGGATATAAGTTATATTATTCCAAGAAAGATTATTCTTGTGTCATCCAAATCAATATCTATTATAAGTCCAGCGGTTCCGTAAAAAGGTTAAGGAGCACTCGAGAGTAAACCAGGTTCATTTTCCTAATTATAGGAATTAAATAAAAATAAGTGATGAATAGTGATTTTGGTGGAATTTAGAATATTAGTATAATAATGCTATATCCGGTATTCGGAACGGATTTCCGAGTTCGTATTAGTGATCCAGGAGGAAAATAATTGTATGTAAAAGCTGTCGGATTCAGAAAAAGAGCACTTTCATTTTCTCCGAGAATTCCCTGGACACTGCCAGACTTAAGGATTTATAAAAGGGATTTAAGAAATTTAAATTCGAGAAGTATTAAGAAAGATGGAGAATGTTATTATAAATATTAAGAAGGTTTTCGGTAAAACCCTAACTAGAAATCTTTGAGATATTCCTGCGAACGATCAATCAAATTGAGCAATAACCGGGCAAAAGAGCAAGCAAGAAGGCAAGGTGCATGCATGTGGTACTAGAAAATATCTAAGTAACCAAGTGATGACTCAAGCAACTAGCATACTCAGGAATCAAACTAGTACTAAGAAATTGATAAGTGGATTTATATCCACTTGGATCGTTCCATTTCGGCTTAAATTGGTGTTTTGTATCTCAAGTATTGGTGTGTTTTAATCCGTTTTTATGAGAATTGTGTAGGTTACATTTCAAGGAGGTGGAATGGAATTTCCAGTAGCTATGTGGTGTTTCTAAACTAAAAAGAACAAGTGACAAGAGTTTCATTGGAATTGGGTGAGAAATCAGAAGTGGTGAAGGAATTCAGTCGGTGCAGCAGGAGACTGGGCGCGGGCGCGCTCAGAGCATATAGAAACCGCGCGCGGGCGCGCTCCAGGTTTGATCAGAGAAATTCAAGCGCGGGCGCGCTGGAAAGAGGCTATAGAGGCGCGCGGCCGCGCGGGATCGACAGAAACTTCAGAATTCTGGTCAGAATCGGATTTTAACAGGGAAACTCCTACAAATTCTATTCCTAATCATTGTGGAATCACTTGAGACGGCTAGAAACTTCTGGAATTCAATTTAAACATGGGAATTGCACTTCTAATCCAATAAAAGATGGAAAATTACCGGAATTCTATCCTATTTCAATTACGGTAATTGCTTGGTCAAGGAGGCACTTGGGGGCTATAAATACACACCTTGGGGCACAGAAAAATAATCATCTACACATCCTACACACAAATTTCGTTCAGAGAAAGAAGGGAGAGAAGCCAAGCGAGGATCGTGACGACAAGAAGATCTAGACATAGTTTTCTTGTATTCCTTTGTTAGGCGTATCTTGTGGATGCTCATTACTTTTCCGGATTTGTTTGCTAAACCTTATCTTATTATTGATTTATTCATCTTCTTTATCTTGTTTAATATCATGCTTTCATCAAATCCCATGGTGACGAAAGGTTTGATTATGAACTAATCGTTGTCATGGGATCCTAGTGGATTTATCTATGTAGCTTAGTAGTTTGCATGCCTTAAAGATTTATGTGTGGTGAATTCTTGATATCCTCGTATAGTTAATCTTAATGCTTTTAGATGAGTAGCTAACATCTAAATTGAATTGTTAATCTCTTGCTAAACGAGAGTGGATCTTGAGATTTAGAACTTGCCATGCTAGCATAGGATAGGTTGATGTTAATCATCATGATTTGTGGCATGAATAGAGATATTATGCTACCCTATGTGATCTAAGTGAATAACTTGTGCTTCAACCTTTATGTTTTCAAATTCTATAGAGATATAGGGTCTAAACATAATAGGTGACTATTCATCTTCTATCTCTTTTGTGGATGTATGCTTAGATTGGTACTAGTATACCGAGAGGTAACTTTTACTCTTTTCGTGTTATTCGATCAGATATCAAAACCATCACATGTTTTAATTAAAGGCTGCAACTCTAAGTGAAGTAGATGATGAAACTAGGATTCCATGTTTATTCTCATATAAGTAATTCGATTTTAATTCTTGTCAATTAGTTAATTCTTAATTTTATAATTTGCATCTTAGCTTAATTTAGGTAATCAAAACCATATTTGTTATTTTTCTTAGCAGTGAATTAAAACCATACATTGTTGCATAGGCATATTTACTGAATTGAACACCATTCTAGATCTCTGTGGGAACGAACTTGATTTAATCATATATTACTTGTGACTACGTGCGCTTGCGTAAATTTAGCATAACAAGTTTTTGGCGCCGCTGCCGGGGATCATCGGTGTTTTTATTTCAGTTTATGTGTTTGTCAATAGTGGTCGTTAGCGTTCACTGACTCGGATTCTTACTTAGTTTGTTTGTTTCGTGGTGTTTCAGGTACTTGAGTGTGTATGCAAACACGTTGGCAAGCTCGATTACTAAGACTGGCAGAAGACGATCTTGTAGAGAATTTGGAGAATAAGGAAGAGGAGACTGAAACTACAGTAGCAATGGCAAATGCAGCAGCAGCTAAGGCTTTGAAGGACTATTCTCAGCCGAAACTCAATGATATTCAGTCGAGCATTGTTAGGCCAGCTATTGCAGCGAACAACTTTGAGATCAAGCCGGGCACAATTCAGATGGTGCAGAATTCAGTCCAGTTTGGGGGAGCTACTATAGAGGATCCAAACATGCATGTTCGGGACTTTATTGAAATCTGCGACACTTTCAAGTGTAATGGTGTGACGGATGTTGCTATAAGGTTGAGGCTTTTCCCATTCTCTCTGAGGGATAAGGCTAAGAGCTGGCTACACTCTCTACCACCTGGTTCCATTACTACATGGGAAGATCTTGCTCAGAAGTTCCTTACAAAATTCTTCCCTATGGCGAAAACTGCAGCATTAAGGAACCAGTTGACTCAATTCCAACAGCAATCTGGTGAGACCTTGTGTGAGGCTTGGGAACGCTACAAGGAGATGCTACGCAAGTGTCCTCATCATGGCATGCCTGATTGGATGGTTATTAATGGTTTTTACAATGGGTTGGGAGCACAGTCTAGGCCTTTGCTAGATGCAGCATCAGGTGGAGCTCTGTGGGCGAAGAGTTATGATGAAGCTTATGAACTTATAGAGATGATGGCTGCCAATGAATACCAGAATCCAACCCAAAGGCTATCTCAAGGCAAGGCAGCA
This sequence comes from Kitagawia praeruptora, assembly GCA_037693485.1. Classification (NCBI taxonomy): domain Eukaryota; kingdom Viridiplantae; phylum Streptophyta; class Magnoliopsida; order Apiales; family Apiaceae; genus Kitagawia; species Kitagawia praeruptora. Next base: position 1,286,003 of record CM075353.1, read on the forward strand.
GGAATTTTTGAAGTAGATACAGCTACAATGATTACAGCCCAGTTGAAAGCTCTTGCTATGAAGGTGGATTCTCTTGCTAATTATGGAGTTCAGCAGGTGGCTAGTGTTTGTGAGCTATGTGCGGGCGCACATGAGACGAATCAGTGTGCTATTTCTCCTGAATCAGTACAGTTCGTGAGTAATTTCCAGAGACCTGCTGCACCAGTTCCAGCCACTTATCAGCCTAATAATCGGAATCATCCCAATTTCAGCTGGAGCAACAATCAGAATGTTCAACAACCTTATCAGCAAGCGAAGCCGTACAATCAAGGCTATCAGCAGCCTTATGCTCCAAGGACACCATATCAACCTCCGGGATTTCAGCAGCAACAACTCCAGACTCATGCGGGACAATCTTCTAATGAAAAATCTGATGAGATATGGATAGTGGTAAAGAACCTACAAGCTGGTCAGAAGCTTTTGGAAACCCAGTTGGGGCAGATTACAAGTGCCTTGGTAAATATGCAACAAGGAACTCTTCCTAGTGATACAATGGGTAATCCAGGCAGGAGGGACAATAAAGAACAGGTGAATGCAGTTACTTTGAGATCAGGAAAAGTCACGAGTGATCCTAAATCAGCAACTGAAGAAGATAAAGATGTTCAGAATCAGCAGGTTGAAAAATCTGCAGTGCCAGAAATTGAGAAATCTGATTTAGTGGCTGATCAGCTAGACGGTGAGAAGAGCGAGAAACCTGTTGAAAAGTCTACTCCGGAACAATCTTCAATGAATAATCAGATCTATCCACCTCCGCCATATCCTGGACGTTTGAAGAAAAGTCAAGAGAAACAGTTTCAGAAATTTATGGATGTCTTCAAGAAACTGTCCATTAACATTCCTTTTGTTGAAGCGTTGGAACAGATGCCAAGATATGCGAAGTTCATGAAGGATATTTTGTCAAGGAAGAGAAGGTTGGAAGATTTTGAAACAGTGGCATTAACGGAGGAGTGTAGTGCTGTTCTGCAACAGAAGTTGCCACCTAAACTGAAAGATCCGGGAAGTTTCACTATTCCATGTACTATTGGCAATCTTTCTTTCGGCAAATGTTTATGTGATTTAGGAGCTAGCATTAATCTCATGCCCTTGTCTGTTTTCAAGCAACTTGGTCTACCGGAGCCGAAGCCGACTAACATCTCTTTGCAGTTGGCTGATAGGACGATCACTTATCCGAGGGGTATAGTAGAGGATGTTTTGGTAAAAGTTGATAAGTTCATATTCCCAGCTGATTTTGTGATCTTGGATTTTGAGGAAGATAAGAAGATTCCCATAATCTTGGGAAGACCGTTCTTGGCTACAGGAAAGACTTTGATTGATGTGCAAAAAGGAGAGCTTACAATGAGGGTGCAAGATCAGAGTGTCACCTTTAATGTGTTTAAGGCTATGAAATTTCCAACAGAGGATGAAGAGTGTTTCAATGTGGAAACGGTTGATACGGGTCAGAGAAAGAAGTTGGATCAATTGTTGAGCGAAAATTTGAATATGAGCATGCTAAAACATCACATCACTGATTCCATTGACAGATCTTCAGTTCGGGATCTCTCGAATGTCAAGCTCGGAAAACTTCCATCCCATTTGAAGTATGTCCTTGTGGATGATGAACTGGTGATTTTTAAAGTGTGTCCAGATAATGTGTTAAGAAGGTGGATCATGGATGATGAGGTAGAGGAGTGTTCTTCTCAATCAACTGTGAAGCAGAAGCACTTTAGAGGTGTGAAGAAGAAAAAGAAAAAGTCAATTGGAGGAAGAGGCAAAGTGAAGTATGATTTAGAAAAGATGTGGGAAGGAAGCAAGAAGGTTGTCAAACAATGGGTGAATGGTCCTTCTGCTAAGGACAAGTCGAATGCAATCTTCGAGCCACCATGATTTGAATCATATTTGTCCGGCTAAATGACGTTAACGACAGCGCTTCGTGGGAGGCAACCCATGTATTTCGGTATTTTTAGGTATGTTTTCTGCGATCCCTCGTATTTACTTCCATTCAATGCGGACATTGAATCTTTCAAGTTTGGGGGATGCGTAGTTTATGTGTAGTATTTATGTGTTCATGTAGGATATCATGTTTTGCATATTAGTTGTAAGTCATGCATTTTATGTTCGTATTATCTACGTTTGTTTCATATAGGACATTTTGTTATTGTTGTTTGTTACCATGTGAGTTCATATTAGTTGCATTTTCATGGCATGCATTTTTCATGATCCCTTAAAATGAGCTGATTCAGATTGATAGGTAGATGTTGATTTGAGTGTGATGATAATGAGTAGAGGGCTGATTTATAGTTCCTAGGTAATTGACTTGCATGTTCAGGAACAAAATTTTTACACAGTCTCATTGGGGTGCTTTTGGGGGTAGGTTGGAGTCATGCATGTTGGATGTTTAGAGATTAATCATTTGTTTATTCTTTGAATTTTCGTTATTCCCTTTATAGCGTAGGAACATTAAAATCTAAGTTTGGGGGAAAACAGGAATTTCATGCTAGTTGTTAATATTTGTCAATAAAGGCTAGGCGTCAAATGGCTAGTAGCCGGCTCATATTTATATGAGTAGTCTAGGGTTGGAAATGAGAAAGGCTCATTCCAGATTGCAAAAAAAAAAGAGAAAAAAAAAATCAGAAAAAGAAAAAAAAAAGAAAAAAAAAAGAGTCAATTTTTGTTTGTTAATGCAAAATTAACCAGAGTGAGCTCTTTAATACTCGAGTAATTAAGTCTGAGGGGACTTAGTCCTAGTAACCTAAAGCCCTTGTGGTTTGGGATTGCTGACCTAACACTCGCTACATGGGTATTATTGTATAAGCCTTTTGGGGTCTCATTCATTGCACGGTTAAATAAGCATGCATATTGTATATGTAGTGTCGTAGCATAGTAATAAAGCATGAGTTTCTGTCTACCTTGGATAAGGGTGGAGGTGTTCCTAGGTTATGGAGTGTCTACAGTCTATTCTAGTTATAAACCTGTGATTGTCTTGACGGAAAGCATGTATGATTTTTGACCTAGTTCTGGGGGTATTTCTGATGAGCATTGCACACACGCACGTTTCTGTTCATGTATTGTTAGTATACGGGGACTTAGTCGAGCTCTGCTTGGCTTTGTTGCATTCGTTGAGATATTTGCTTGTTAGTTGGTTTTGGTGAGTTTGTAGGGGGTCTTTGCATTTTCATATTAGTTGCATTCATGCAATTGCATTGCATTAGGTTAAATGGATTTTGTGGGTACATTCGCTATAGGCCCTCACGAGACCTTACTCGTCCACTAGGGCTGCCTAGGGGTTTAAAGGGCTTGTTGCATATGCCAAATGCAACCGTGATCACCTACGGAAGCGGTACTAGTTAGTTGTATATATTTTTGTTTGTTTATGCTTGAGGACAAACATCGGTTTAAGTTTGGGGGTGTGATAAGTGGATTTATATCCACTTGGATCGTTCCATTTCGGCTTAAATTGGTGTTTTGTATCTCAAGTATTGGTGTGTTTTAATCCGTTTTTATGAGAATTGTGTAGGTTACATTTCAAGGAGGTGGAATGGAATTTCCAGTAGCTATGTGGTGTTTCTAAACTAAAAAGAACAAGTGACAAGAGTTTCATTGGAATTGGGTGAGAAATCAGAAGTGGTGAAGGAATTCAGTCTGTGCAGCAGGAGACTGGGCGCGGGCGCGCTCAGAGCATATAGAAACCGCGCGCGGGCGCGCTCCAGGTTTGATCAGAGAAATTCAAGCGCGGGCGCGCTGGAAAGAGGCTATAGAGGCGCGCGGCCGCGCGGGATCGACAGAAACTTCAGAATTCTGGTCAGAATCGGATTTTAACAGGGAAACTCCTACAAATTCTATTCCTAATCATTGTGGAATCACTTGAGACGGCTAGAAACTTCTGGAATTCAATTTAAACATGGGAATTGCACTTCTAATCCAATAAAAGATGGAAAATTACCGGAATTCTATCCTATTTCAATTACGGTAATTGCTTGGTCAAGGAGGCACTTGGGGGCTATAAATACACACCTTGGGGCACAGAAAAATAATCATCTACACATCCTACACACAAATTTCGTTCAGAGAAAGAAGGGAGAGAAGCCAAGCGAGGATCGTGACGACAAGAAGATCTAGACATAGTTTTCTTGTATTCCTTTGTTAGGCGTATCTTGTGGATGCTCATTACTTTTCCGGATTTGTTTGCTAAACCTTATCTTATTATTGATTTATTCATCTTCTTTATCTTGTTTAATATCATGCTTTCATCAAATCCCATGGTGACGAAAGGTTTGATTATGAACTAATCGTTGTCATGGGATCCTAGTGGATTTATCTATGTAGCTTAGTAGTTTGCATGCCTTAAAGATTTATGTGTGGTGAATTCTTGATATCCTCGTATAGTTAATCTTAATGCTTTTAGATGAGTAGCTAACATCTAAATTGAATTGTTAATCTCTTGCTAAACGAGAGTGGATCTTGAGATTTAGAACTTGCCATGCTAGCATAGGATAAGTTGATGTTAATCATCATGATTTGTGGCATGAATAGAGATATTATGCTACCCTATGTGATCTAAGTGAATAACTTGTGCTTCAACCTTTATGTTTTCAAATTCTATAGAGATATAGGGTCTAAACATAATAGGTGACTATTCATCTTCTATCTCTTTTGTGGATGTATGCTTAGATTGGTACTAGTATACCGAGAGGTAACTTTTACTCTTTTCGTGTTATTCGATCAGATATCAAAACCATCACATGTTTTAATTAAAGGCTGCAACTCTAAGTGAAGTAGATGATGAAACTAGGATTCCATGTTTATTCTCATATAAGTAATTCGATTTTAATTCTTGTCAATTAGTTAATTCTTAATTTTATAATTTGCATCTTAGCTTAATTTAGGTAATCAAAACCATATTTGTTATTTTTCTTAGCAGTGAATTAAAACCATACATTGTTGCATAGGCATATTTACTGAATTGAACACCATTCTAGATCTCTGTGGGAACGAACTTGATTTAATCATATATTACTTGTGACTACGTGCGCTTGCGTAAATTTAGCATAACAAGTTTTTGGCGCCGCTGCCGGGGATCATCGGTGTTTTTATTTCAGTTTATGTGTTTGTCAATAGTGGTCGTTAGCGTTCACTGACTCGGATTCTTACTTAGTTTGTTTGTTTCGTGGTGTTTCAGGTACTTGAGTGTGTATGCAAACACGTTCGCAAGCTCGATTACTAAGACTGGCAGAAGACGATCTTGTAGAGAATTTGGAAAATAAGGAAGAGGAGACTGAAACTACAGTAGCAATGGCAGATGCAGCAGCAGCTAAGGCTTTGAAGGACTATTCTCAGCCGAAACTCAATGATATTCAGTCGAGCATTGTTAGGCCAGCTATTGCAGCGAACAACTTTGAGATCAAGCCGGGCACAATTCAGATGGTGCAGAATTCAGTCCAGTTTGGGGGAGCTACTACAGAGGATCCAAACATGCATGTTCGGGACTTTATTGAAATCTGCGACACTTTCAAGTGTAATGGTGTGACGGATGATGCTATAAGGTTGAGGCTTTTCCCATTCTCTCTGAGGGATAAGGCTAAGAGCTGGCTACACTCTCTACCACCTGGTTCCATTACTACATGGGAAGATCTTGCTCAGAAGTTCCTTACAAAATTCTTCCCTATGGCGAAAACTGCAGCATTAAGGAACCAGTTGACTCAATTCCAACAGCAATCTGGTGAGACCTTGTGTGAGGCTTGGGAACGCTACAAGGAGATGCTACGCAAGTGTCCTCATCATGGCATGCCTGATTGGATGGTTATTAATGGTTTTTACAATGGGTTGGGAGCACAGTCTAGGCCTTTGCTAGATGCAGCATCAGGTGGAGCTCTGTGGGCGAAGAGTTATGATGAAGCTTATGAACTTATAGAGATGATGGCTGCCAATGAATACCAGAATCCAACCCAAAGGCTATCTCAAGGCAAGGCAGCAAGAATTTTTGAAGTAGATACAGCTGCAATGATTACAGCCCAGTTGAAAGCTCTTGCTATGAAGGTGGATTCTCTTGCTAATTATGGAGTTCAGCAGGTGGCTAGTGTTTGTGAGCTATGTGCGGGCGCACATGAGACGAATCAGTGTGCTATTTCTCCTGAATCAGTACAGTTCGTGAGTAATTTCCAGAGACCTGCTGCACCAGTTCCAGCCACTTATCAGCCTAATAATCGGAATCATCCCAATTTCAGCTGGAGCAACAATCAGAATGTTCAACAACCTTATCAGCAAGCGAAGCCGTACAATCAAGGCTATCAGCAGCCTTATGCTCCAAGGACACCATATCAACCTCTGGGATTTCAGCAGCAACAACTCCAGACTCATGCGGGACAATCTTCTAATGAAAAATCTGATGAGATATGGATAGTGGTAAAGAACCTACAAGCTGGTCAGAAGCTTTTGGAAACCCAGTTGGGGCAGATTACAAGTGCCTTGGTAAATATGCAACAAGGAACTCTTCCTAGTGATACAATGGGTAATCCAGGCAGGAGGGACAATAAAGAACAGGTGAATGCAGTTACTTTGAGATCAGGAAAAGTCACGAGTGATCCTAAATCAGCAACTGAAGAAGATAAAGATGTTCAGAATCAGCAGGTTGAAAAATCTGCAGTGCCAGAAATTGAGAAATCTGATTTAGTGGCTGATTAGCTAGACGGTGAGAAGAGCGAGAAACCTGTTGAAAAGTCTACTCCGGAACAATCTTCAATGAATAATCAGATCTATCCACCTCCGCCATATCCTGGACATTTGAAGAAAAGTCAAGAGAAACAGTTTCAGAAATTTATGGATGTCTTCAAGAAACTGTCCATTAACATTCCTTTTGTTGAAGCGTTGGAACAGATTCCAAGATATGCGAAGTTCATGAAGGATATTTTGTCAAGGAAGAGAAGGTTGGAAGATTTTGAAACAGTGGCATTAACGGAGGAGTGTAGTGCTGTTCTGCAACAGAAGTTGCCACCTAAACTGAAAGATCCGGGAAGTTTCACTATTACATGTACTATTGGCAATCTTTCTTTCGGCAAATGTTTATGTGATTTAGGAGCTAGCATTAATCTCATGCCCTTGTCTGTTTTCAAGCAACTTGGTCTACCGGAGCCGAAGCCGACTAACATCTCTTTGCAGTTGGCTGATAGGACGATCACTTATCCGAGGGGTATAGTAGAGGATGTTTTGGTAAAAGTTGATAAGTTCATATTCCCAGCTGATTTTGTGATCTTGGATTTTGAGGAAGATAAGAAGATTCCCATAATCTTGGGAAGACCGTTCTTGGCTACAGGAAAGACTTTGATTGATGTGCAAAAAGGAGAGCTTACAATGAGGGTGCAAGATCAGAGTGTCACCTTTAATGTGTTCAAGGCTATGAAATTTCCAACAGAGGATGAAGAGTGTTTCAATGTGGAAACGGTTGATACGGGTCAGAGAAAGAAGTTGGATCAATTGTTGAGCGAAAATTCGAATATGAGCATGCTAAAACATCACATCACTGATTCCATTGACAGATCTTCAGTTCGGGATCTCTCGAATGTCAAGCTCGGAAAACTTCCATCCCATTTGAAGTATGTCCTTGTGGATGATGAACTGGTGATTTTTAAAGTGTGTCCATATAATGTGTTAAGAAGGTGGATCATGGATGATGAAGTAGAGGAGTGTTCTTCTCAATCAACTGTGAAGCAGAAGCACTTTAGAGGTGTGAAGAAGAAAAAGAAAAAGTCAATTGGAGGAAGAGGCAAAGTGAAGTATGATTTAGAAAAGATGTGGGAAGGAAGCAAGAAGGTTGTCAAACAATGGGTGAATGGTCCTTCTGCTAAGGACAAGTCGAATGCAATCTTCGAGCCACCATGATTTGAATCATATTTGTCCGGCTAAATGACGTTAACGACAGCGCTTCGTGGGAGGCAACCCATGTATTTTGGTATTTTTAGGTATGTTTTCTGCGATCCCTCGTATTTACTTCCATTCAATGCGGACATTGAATCTTTCAAGTTTGGGGGATGCGTAGTATTTATGTGTTCATGTAGGATATCATGTTTTGCATATTAGTTGTAAGTCATGCATTTTATGTTCGTATTATCTACGTTTGTTTCATATAGGACATTTTGTTATTGTTGTTTGTTACCATGTGAGTTCATATTAGTTGCATTTTCATGGCATGCATTTTTCATGATCCCTTAAAATGAGCTGATTCAGATTGATAGGTAGATGTTGATTTGAGTGTGATGATAATGAGTAGAGGGCTGATTTATAGTTCCTAGGTAATTGACTTGCATGTTCAGGAACAAAATTTTTACACAGTCTCATTGGGGTGCTTTTGGGGGTAGGTTGGAGTCATGCATGTTGGATGTTTAGAGATTAATCATTTGTTTATTCTTAGAATTTTCGTTATTCCCTTTATAGCGTAGGAACATTAAAATCTAAGTTTGGGGGAAAACAGGAATTTCATGCTAGTTGTTAATATTTGTCAATAAAGGCTAGGCGTCAAATGGCTAGTAGCCGGCTCATATTTATATGAGTAGTCTAGGGTTGGAAATGAGAAAGGCTCATTCCAGATTGCAAAAAAAAAAAAGAGAAAAAAAAAAAATCAGAAAAAGAAAAAAAAAGAAAAAAAAAAAAGAGTCAATTTTTGTTTGTTAATGCAAAATTAACCAGAGTGAGCTCTTTAATACTCGAGTAATTAAGTCTGAGGGGACTTAGTCCTAGTAACCTAAAGCCCTTGTGGTTTGGGATTGCTGACCTAACACTCGCTACATGGGTATTATTGTATAAGCCTTTTGGGGTCTCATTCATTGCACGGTTAAATAAGCATGCGTATTGTATATGTAGTGTCGTAGCATAGTAATAAAGCATGAGTTTCTGTCTACCTTGGATAAGGGTGGAGGTGTTCCTAGGTTATGGAGTGTCTACAGTCTATTCTAGTTATAAACCTGTGATTGTCTTGACGGAAAGCATGTATGATTTTTGACCTAGTTCTGGGGGTATTTCTGATGAGCATTGCACACACGCACGTTTCTGTTCATGTATTGTTAGTATACGGGGACTTAGTCGAGCTCTGCTTGGCTTTGTTGCATTCGTTGAGATATTTGCTTGTTAGTTGGTTTTGGTGAGTTTGTAGGGGGTGTTATTCCCAGATTACACACTTGTATAATTGTAGAAGGGGGGGGGGTTGAATACAATTCTTGATTATTATAAATTTCTGATAAAAACCACAGAAATCTATAAGGAAATAATTGCTGAATAAGAAATGGTTCACAAACACATAAAAAATCAGGTGGTTAAATGTACCACCTGAGACTTTTATTCGAAGAAAACCCTGTGATACAAGTGTACAAAGCTTCTGTGTTTACAACTCTTTGCTTCTAAAGATATTCAAGAAACCCTAAGCAAATGTGTATGTTTTCTTACTTTCTAAAGAGTTGCTACACTTGGTTATATATTCCAAGTTTACAAGTGCTACAGGAATAAGATAATATTAATCTAATTCAGGTTGACTTGCTACTCCACTCCAAATCGACATGTAGCCGAAAGGTTGTCCTTGTGAACAGATATGTCCCCTGCACCTTTCTTGTATGTACTGTGTAAATGGAATGCTTCTTTCTTCTGTGTTTCCAAAGTATGGCTGCCATATTGCTTTTTATACCTACTATCAACCCATGTGATCTGTCAGTCAAACCTGTCCTTATCAACTGCTAATTCCTAGCATAGGATAAAGTGACAATGATTATCCGTTGATGTTGTGTCTACTTATCCGTTGATGGTAGTTTGAGCTGTATCCGTTGATCGAGTAGATTTGAGTTGTATCCGTTGATAGAGCCCTGTTCTCATCCGTTGATACATTTTCACTTAGACAGAATTACATAGCATAGCTTATTTACAATTGGCTACCCTATTCTGCCTATCCATTGATGGTCAACATGACTCTGAATAAAGACACTATCAACTGATAAATAGAGATATTGCAGTATGCTACAAAACCTCATCCGTTGATGAGCTACCTGTCAACGGATAGAGTTATAAGGTCTTATCCGTTGACAGTTACAAAACTTGACTTATACAATTTTGCTTGAATGTTAAGTTATCATCAACTACAACATATTCCTAACAATCTCCCCCAATTTATACTTGATGGCTATAAAGCATAAATTCATAACCTTGATGATAACAAAACATTCCTAACGATATATACACACTTCAGTATGCAAACATTGTATTAAGCTACAAAAATTAAAAACAGAAAGCTTTAAGAAACTTATCAGAGATGTGCTCCTTTAGATTGAGCAGATTAATGAGGTTTCCTCTCTCTGGTTGGCTGCACCCTTGACTTTCCTTCCTTGGTAGAGTTGGACTCAATTTGCACTTGAAGTTGCCTATAGAAGGTATCTTCTTCAACAACCTTTGGATTTAGCTTTAGTTGTAACCATCTCAGGTAGTCAGAACTAGCCTTTGACAGTTGGTCTTCTAACCTGAAGAATCTCCTAGTGCCCTCATTATCCCTGAACTCCATCATCCAAAAGGGTTGAATGTGGATTTTCTGTCCATTATAAGGGATCTTCATTTTCTTTGGTAGACTTGAGGGTGAGTTCCATTCTCTCCTTATTTCTTCTATTCTGCTAATTATCTCCCTTCTGGCTATCTCAGAGAACCCTGTGTGTCTCTTGAAAGCTGAGAACACTCTGGTCAATGTATGATAATTTTCTCCAAGAACCTTCTTTAGTGGCCATGTCCTCTGACTTCCTCCCTTGTAGACAAACACTAATCTCTCAGGCTGATTCTTGTACTTGTCAATTCCTCTTACTTCTGACAATTCATCCAAAAATAGATTCATGTCAGAGTATTCTTCAATTTCTGCCTGATAGATAAAGTCTTCTTTGTTTTCCAAGATTGGTTGTTTGACAATGGCAGGTACCCTAGCAACTTGAACTGGTCCCTTTGAAAGTTGCTTCTTTGGAGCCCTTTTCTTCTGTTTTGGATTTAGCAAGAATGAAGGAACTTCAATTGAATCAAAATTCACTGGTTCCTCTTTAGGCCTTATGGGGTCACCATGAAAGTTTACAGTTGGGTCGATTACTAGTGCAGACATAGGTACTGGTGAACCAATTGTTTCTTTTTCTGGAGAGGGTTCTGGAGAAAGAACCCTCTTGGTTTTAGCTTTCCTTCTTCTAGGTTTGATTTTGGGAACTTCCTCAGGTTCCTTCATTTCAACCTCTACCTCATCCATTAACTCTTGAGCTAGCCTGGCTTGCTTCTCTTCTGAGTTTTCATGTTGATTTTCTGTACTTGGATGGGCTTCCCTTTGGATTCTGGAGACTTCTTCTCTTTTAGCTTCCACAAATCTAGGATGACTGTTGGATATATTTAATACTTTTCCATTCCTCATGATTACAGCCATCCAATCTCTTACACTCTTATTTGTCTGAACTTTGAACTCCATAATTGTTTTTCCCATTAGCTTTACTTCATCATTCTTGGGAAATGGGTAGTCCAATTGAAGCTTGTTCTTCCCATTTTCCTTTGGTGGTGAGTAGGCTCTGGTTTTGATAGCTGGTTCAAATTCTTTGACAAATGATGGCTCAGCATCATAGAATGTAGGAGCCACAACCCTTGGAGTGAGCACCTTCATGATTGTGGTTGATATTGTTGGAGCAGAAGATTGAGCATTAAGGAACAAAGTTGATGCAATTGATTCATTGATCATCCTCTCTGTCCTTAGAATTCTGTCATTAGCCTCCTTGTTTATCTTTTCCAAAGCTTCTATCCTGGCTTGCCTTTCACCATCTGAGATGTCTTCTAATCTTTGAATCTCAGGCAAAGCCACTTGTTTCTTCACAGGGGAAGCCTTTATCTCAAACTCTGTTGGATTGACCACTACAATTGGCTGTTGCTCCCCCTCAATATGTGCTATCTCACTACTGGTAGCTTGAAATTGGCCAGTAGATGTTGCAGCCTCTTCTGTGCTTGTTCCCATTTTCTCCCCCTTTTTGTTAGCATCAAGGGTTGGGGTTGAAGCTGCAAGTAGCATTTCCAGTAGTTGAGTTTGTTTTGTTTGATTGGCAATGATGGTGTGCAATTGAGATTCAATACTATCCACCCTTGAGGAAAGAAGCTGAACAGACTTAGCCAGGCTATCTTCTTTGAGAAGTTTGCTAGAAAGCACCTTCTGAGTGGTAGTAGGAGCTAGTGCCTCAATCCTGGCATCTAGTGCTATTTTCATATCTCTAATTGCAGACTGGACCTCCTCTTGCTGTGTTCTTTGAATAACAGATTGCATCTTTTGTAATTTCAGGGAGGCCATTACTTGCTCAAGAACAGTCTTTCTCTGTGGTTCTGCAGTTTGGTGCTCAGCCTTAGCAGATTGGTATTGCTTCATGATTTCCACATTGAGATGCCCAAGTTCAGTGGCATTGGAAAACATCCATCCTGGAGTTTCATCTTCATTTATGTCTTCACCATCTGAACTGTGACTGTCATAACTGCCAAACTCTTCACTTCCAGCATTTGGAGACAGGGTTTGCAAAGCTTCTTTTGCTCTTTGAAGAGATTCTGAGGTGTGCACTAGGTGCATGGCCTCCTCTGCCTCCACATTGCCCTGCTGTGCCATGACTTGATAGGCAGAAACAGGATGAGTAAAGGTTTCAGGATCCAAAGAGATGGAGTCAATAACTGACTGATATTCCTGTCTAAATTCCATCTCTTTGGAAGCTTCATTAACCTCCATTAACTCACTTGCAATGACTGATTCTTCCTGCCTTATTTCTCCTGTAGTCCCTTCTCTCCTCTCATCTCTCTTTTCTTGCATCAGGGGCTCCCCCTGGCTCACACCTCTCACACCCTCACCTTCACCTACTAAGGTGGAACTCTCTAGCTCTCCTTTTGCCTGACCGGAAGAAATGGTCAGCCTCTCATTGATTTTCTCTCCTTTTGCCTGCTCACAAGGCAGCCTCTCACTCCCTTCCCTCATTCCTAAAAGTGTTTCAATTACTACAAACTCCTCCACAGTTGACATAGGAATGTCACATTTTGCAGTGGTAGAGAGAGTTGTCAACGGATAAGGAATATCCGTTGATGTAGTAGTTATTGCTGTCAACGGATAGTTAGTTGAAGACATATCCGTTGATGAAGAAACACTTGTCAACGGATGAAGGATATCCGTTGATGAAGGTAAACGAGTATCCGTTGAAGTGAAAACCAACACGGAATCTGTGGTGATTGATTTTAAGGAAGAGGCCACAGATAGTGTTGTGAATTCAGGAATGGAAGATTGATGGCCCAACAAATCATCTAAAAGAGGATGACCACCAATTGTTGAGTGGGGCTTCTCCATGAATTTTAAAGATGGAGAATCAGGAATTGATGTAGAGATCATATCCACATCCAGAGATGGAGTTGGTGATGGTGGATCAAAATGTGTATCGATTTGAAGGTTAAGATCAAGGGGCTGTGACTCCACATTTATTGAAGTCACATCAAACTGAATTTGAGAAGGTACAGTTTGCTGTACAGTGTGTGCACCCTGTGATTCCCCAATGGTTTTGGATTTTACCCTTCTACCATAGGTTTTTGAGGGAGAGCTATCTGTGTCCCTTGCCCTTTTGTGCTGTGTTCCTGAAATGGAACTCAAATTAGTAGTCACACCCTGTTGAGAGGATGTAGCTAGAAATTGGCTTGTAGGTTCATTAACAGTCTTTTGAGAGACTGAAATGTTGTGTGCACTTGCCTTACCTTCCTTATCCTTAGGGCTTCTTTGATGTTCACCCTGTCCCTCACCACTCACTACCACCTTCACACTCCCCTCAAGAGCTTTGGTAGTTTTTGCAACAGATGCCTTTTGAGAGACACCTGAGGTTTGTCTTTTAGATTGTGGTTTAGGAACTTTGGATTTGGTCACTTTGGTAGGAGCCTGTTTGGTCACAGTCACAGACTCCATTGTGACACTAGAAGGCAAAGAAATTTGGGGGTTGGAGATAGGAAGTTCAGGGTTGGAAACAGTTACCTGAATAATTGGTAGATATACCAATTGTACTTCTGCATTTAGGTTCATTCGAATCAAATCACTTAAGACTCTCTTCTCCTGAACAAAACAATTGAACTTGCTATCCGGGTTAGCAATGGATAGCTCATTCTCAGATACATGCAGTGCTAGGAGCATTAAAAATCTAGCAAAATAAACATTCTTGCCCCTAGTTTCCTTTTTACCTAATTTAGCTGCTATCTCATACATGACTAGTGTGCCAAAATTATAAAATTTATCAGTTAAAAGCATACAAAGCATAATTAGCATGGAGTTGGTAACAGCATCAAAGTTACTAATCTTGCCAGAAAAAGTTTTAATGAAGGCATCACAAAGATAACTCCATTCCTTAACCATACCTTTCCTAACAATTTTCCCTAAGTTCTCAGTACTAAGGGTATAATTTATGGAATTAAGCATGGTAACAATTTCAGCATTACTGGGTTCCTTCAGACAGTTATTCTCAGGCAATTTTAAACAAGCAGTTAACACATCAGAATTAACTACATAATTTTTACCCTTTAAAGAAAAAGCAAGTGTACCGTCTGTGCCATTGTACTCAGCAGATGCCCACATCTCTTCGATAACCTCATGGATTAGAGGAGTGGTGGCAGTCATAGCATGTGACAGTTTGCATTTCTTCACGAAATTCATCATGGTGTGATATGCTTCTGGAGCGTTCACAGTATCAACAAAGGCCGCGAAATTGTTCTTCTCATAGGTAAACCCGGTGGAAGACATCATCTTAACAATAGGCGCCATTGGAGTGTTTGAGCTTTTGTTGCAGAGAGAGATTTAGTGAAGAAGATGCAGTTAACTAATGAGACTCTTGAAAATGAATAAAGGTGAAATGTGAGAATACAAAACAGCCTTTTATATATTCCAAGAATTAAAAATGAAATAATTAAGAGTAATTACCCCATTGGTCAAAAGTAACTGTCAGACAATAAATAAAAAGGAAAGAAGTACAGCCGTGACTAATTATACACGTTTATCAACGGCTATATAAAAAGTATATGTATATCAACGGATAAAGATTGGACGGTTGAGAAAACAGTTTATCCATCGATGACGTGGACAACCTGTTATCCGTTGACATACGAAAATCTAGTAATGTGTTTACACTACCAACGGATAAAAGGATATCCGTTGATAAGCAAATTTTGCCTTAGACAAAATTTCTGCTAAGAGTTATTCTGAGAGTTTTTAATTCTCAAGTAAATCAAAACACATTTCTAGCTGCAATACAGTATTATTAGATACCACTAGGAATTATGAAAAATTAAGCATACCTAGTTCACCTACCAATCTTGTGAATGAGGATTCATCAAGAGGCTTGGTGAAGATATCTGCAAGCTGCATTTCACTTGGCACAAAGTGCATTTCTACTGTACCATTCATCACATGCTCTCTGATGAAGTGGTATTTGATGTCAATATGCTTGGTTCTCGAATGTTGCACTGGATTTTCTGTGATGGCAATAGCACTAGTGTTGTCACAGAAAATTGGAATCTTCTCAACTTTTAGACCATAGTCAATAAGTTGATTCCTCATCCAAAGAATCTGTGCACAACAACTTCCAGCTGCAATGTACTCAGCTTCGGCTGTAGAAGTGGAGACTGAGTTCTGTTTCTTACTGAACCATGACACAAGCCTATTCCCTAGAAACTGACAGGAGCCTGTAGTACTTTTCCTATCAATTCTGCAACCTGCATAGTCTGCATCTGAATAGCCAATTAGATCAAAGCCAGAATCTCTTGGGTACCAAATGCCAAGGTTTGGTGTTCCCTTGAGATACCTGAAAATTCTCTTAATAGCAATCAAGTGAGACTCTCTAGGGTCAGCTTGAAATCTAGCACAAAGACATGTGGAGAACATTATATCAGGTCTACTAGCTGTTAGATATAGAAGTGAGCCTACCATGCCTCTATAGCTTTAGATGTCCACAGATTTTTCCTTAGTGTTCAACTCAAGCTTAGTTGCAGTGGCCATAGGTGTTTTTGCAGAGGCACAATCCATTAAGTCAAATTTCTTTAAGAGATCATAAATATATTTTGTTTGACTTATGAAAATTCCCTCATTAACTTGCTTTACTTGTAAGCCAAGAAAGTAAGTTAATTCACCCATCATGCTCATTTCATACCTACTTTGCATAAGTTTGGCAAACCTTTTACAAAGCTTCTCATCTGTAGACCCAAAAATAATATCATCTACATAGATTTGAACAAGTATTGAAGAACCATTGACATTTCTATGAAATAAAGTTTTATCTACTGTACCTCTAGTGAAGTGATTCTCCAGAAGAAATTGAGATAAAGTGTCATACCAGGCTCTTGGTGCTTGCTTCAAACCATAAAGTGCTTTCAAGAGAAGATATACATAATCTGGAAATTCTGGATCTTCAAAGCCAGGAGGTTGATGGACATATACCTCTTCTTCCAGTTCCCCATTTAGAAAGGCACTTTTAACATCCATCTGATAGACTTTGAAGTTGGCATGTGCTGCATAGGCTAGGAAAATTCTGATGGCCTCAAGTCTTGCCACTGGTGCAAAAGTTTCATCAAAATCTATTCCTTCTTCTTGAGAATAGCCCTTTGCCACTAATCTAGCTTTATTCCTCACAATTATGCCATTTTCATCAGTCTTATTCTTGAGAACCCATTTGGTACCTATGATACCTCTATCATCAGGTTTGGGCACAAGCTTCCATACTTTATTTCTCTCAAATTGGTTTAGCTCTTCTTGCATTGCTAAGACCCAATCTGGATCTAGAAGAGCATCCTCCACTTTCTTAGGTTCCTCTTGAGACAGGAAACTACTGTATAGGCACTCTTCTTGTGTGGCTCTCCTAGTTTGGACTCTTGAGTTTGAGTCACCAATGATTAACTCAAAAGGATGATCTCTGGTCCATTTTCTTGAAGGTGGAAGGTTTGATCTAGATGAGGTTGCTTCATCTATGTGAGTATGATATTGTTGATTGGATATTGAGTTTTGACTTTGAGAAACTCCCCCTGAGTTTGTTGTCCTTGAGGAATTATGAAGTTGACTGTCAACAGAAGCATCATTTTGTCTATCAACGGATGCTTCATTTTGCCTGTCGACGGATACATGAGAATGTCTGTCAACGGATGCATCTGATGATCTAGTATTAGCATCACTTCTAGTTGGACCAACAGCTCTAGGTGAATTTCCAAGGTCATGATCTTCATTTTCCTCATCATCATCAATGTACATTCTTCCTTCTACCTCATTTTCAAATCTCAACTTTTCATGGAAGCCTTCATCATTCAGACCTAGAATCTTCTGATCATCAAACACAACATGTACAGATTCCATGACAATGTTGGTTCTTAAATTGTAGACTCTATAGGCTTTCCCTGCTGCATACCCAACAAAGATAGCTTCATCTGCCTTTGCTTCAAATTTGCCCAAGTTATCTCCATGATTCCTTAGCACAAAACACTTACATCCAAAGACATGGAGAAAAGCTAACGTTGGTTTCTTGTTGGTGAATAAGTGGTAGGGAGTCATTCCTCTAGCTTGATTGATCAAGGAAATATTCTGAGTGAAGCAGGCAGTGCTGACAGCTTCAGCCCAGAAATATGTTGGCAATCTTGATTCACTTAACATTGTTCTAGCTGCTTCAATGAGAGTTCTGTTTTTCCTTTCAACAACCCCATTTTGTTGAGGTGTTCTAGCAGCAGAAAACTCATGGACAATTCCATTCTCTTCACAGAAAATATTCATTGTGGAATTTTTGAATTCAGTGCCATTGTCACTCCTGATTCTTTGTACTTTTACTTCAGAACCATTGTTTACTTGTCTGAGATGATTGATGATGATTTCACTTGCACAATCTTTGGAGTGCAGGAAGAAAGTCCATGTAAACTTAGAGAAATCATCCACAATCACCAGACAGTATTTCTTCTTTGAGATGGACATGACATTTACTGGACCAAATAAGTCCATATGCAGCAATTGAAGGGGCTTAACAATAGATGACTCTGTCTTGCTCTTGAAGGATGATTTCTTTTGCTTTCCTAATTGGCAGGCATCACACAGTCCATCTTTGATGAACTCCAATTGAGGGATTCCTCTAGCAAGATCCTTTCTTACCAAATCATTCATTACTTTAAAATTCAAATGAGACAGCTTTTTATGCCATAGCCAACTCTCATCCTTGCTTGCTTTGCTGAAGAGACAAGTAATGGATTCTGAGCATACTGAGTTGAAGTCAGCTATGTAAACATTTCCTTTTCTAAAGCCTGTCAGAACCACATTGTTGTTTTTCTTGGTAGAAACAACACAGGCTTCTTTAGTGAACTTTACTTCATAGTCTTTGTCACAAATCTGACTGACACTCAGCAAATTGTGCTTCAAACCTTCAACTAAAGCCACTTCTTCAATGATGACATTGTCCTTTGTAATCAAGCCATATCCCTTTGTATAACCTTTGCTGTCATCTCCAAAGGTAATCCTAGGGCCAGCTTCCTCCTTGAACTCTGTGAGCAGGGTTGAATCTCCTGTCATATGCCTAGAACATCCACTGTCTAGGTACCATAGATTCCTCTGATTTCCCTGCACACAATCCAAAATACAAATCAAGTTGATTTTGGTACCCAAGTTTCCTTGGGTCCTTTCTTGTTAGCCTTTGGTTTTACACTCTTGGCAATCTTCACTTTGGGTGTAGATGCTTGAGTGATAGGTTTAGACAGATGCTCATTTGCATAAATATTTGATGCATGCATTTGTGAAAAATTGGCATACATATTATCCATGCTGGGGATGCTCCATGACATTTGTGGCATATTCACAGATTGAAAATAAGGATTAGGCACATATGGCATGTTCACATATGGATTTGAAAAACTAGCATTCTGATACAAACCAGGCATAACAGGCATTGCAGGCATACTTGGCATAGATTGAGATACATGAACAGGAGTCCTTTTAACAGACTTGCAATTAGAAGATAGATGATTGACACTATTGCAATTACCACAAGTTTTCCTAGGAGCAAACTTGTCAGGAGAATAATTGTTTTTCTTGTTAATGCCTATCTTACCATTTCTGTTCTTTTTCTTTTTACCCTCAGTCTCTACCTTTTCATTAACTGACTTACCAACAGCCTTTTTGTTGGGTAAATCACCTGCCTTAGCCTTCTCACTTGATTTGGCTTGGCTACTTTCACCAGAAACAAAGTTCTTGGCTACTGGACCATACTAATTGTTCAGTCTCTTGAGTTCCTTCTTACTAACAGACTTTTTGTTAGTCGACGGATACCTCTCATCCGTTGATGGTTCATCTGTCAACGGATGATCACTATCCGTTGATTCACAAATAGTCTCTAGATCCTCAAGGCAAGGTTCTAGCTCCTTTTTCTTCTGAGTCCAGGTATCCCTTACAAATGATTCTATTCCCTGGACTTCTATTATGTTTTGAGAAATATTCCTACAACTTTGAAATTTAGCAATTATTCCTTGTTCTTTTTCAAGCTGGTTTCTTAAGATTAATTCTCTTTTTAACACAGCTTCAAGTTCATTTTTAGCATCATTGCAATCAACTCTCATTTTCTCAAATTCTAGAAATTGAACTTCCAGAACTGCATTTCTATCACTTAAGAACTGATTAGTTTCCTTAATCCTATTGTTCTCTTTAGTAAGTGATTTAAGAGTAACACTCAAGTGATATAGTTCAGTAGACATATCATCTATAACACTATTGCATTCCTCTTTGGTGAGCTCAGAGAGATTAGTAGAAAATACCTGATTGCTAGCTGAACTTGCTTCCTGCTCAGAATCAGCCATTAATGCAAGGTTGACAAACTCAGCATCATCATCAGAATGATTTCCATCAGCAGCCCAGTCATACTCTTGGGTCATGAATGCCTTTCCTTTCTGTCTGAGAAGATCAAAGTATTTCTTCTTGTAGTCAATAGTTTCAGTTGACTTTCCCTTGTTCTCAGATCTAGGCTTCCTGCATTCACTTATCATGTGACCAGCAATACCACAATTATAGCATTTAATTTTGGATTTATCCACATAATTGCTTGTAGAAAAATCCTTGTTAAATGGCTTGGCCACCCCAGAGTTTCTTCTGAATTTTAGCTTAGAGAATCTCCTAGATAGAAAGGCTAAATGCTCATCTATCTCATCCAATTCATCCTGCTGTAGGACACTCATTTCTTCAGACACCTTTTCCTTGCTTTTGCTTGATTCTGTTCTACCTTCACAAACCTCCCTGTTTGGTGTAGATTTAGCAGCTTCAGTCCTCTTTTCCTCCTTCTGCTCCAAGTTGGCAACAAGTGCAACTGACCCACTTTTCTTTTAGACCTTCTCAATTTCTTCATCCTGCTCCATTTCTAGTTCATATGTCTTTAAAGTTCCATAGAGTCTTTCAAGAGTAAATGACTTGTACTCTTGAGTGTTTCTTAGAGAAACAGTCATAGGCTTCCACTCTTTGGGCAGTGATCTCAGAAATTTGAGATTAGAATCTTTCACTTGGTAGATTCTTCCATACAGTTTCAAGCCATTCAGTAGCTTTTGAAATCTACTAAATGTATCATTCAATGTCTCTCCATTCTTGAAATGGAAGTGCTCATACTGTTGGATCAGTAGTTGCATCTTGTTTTCCCTTACCTGTTCTGTACCTTCACAAAGGGTCTGAACAATGTCCCATACTTCCTTGGCGGTAGTACAGTTGATAACATTGTCAACCATGTCTGTTTCTAAGCCATTAAACAGAATATTCATGGTCTTTTTGTCCTTGTGAACTTCTGCAATATCCTCAGCGCTCCATTCAGAAACAGGTTTTGGGATGTACGTGTCTGGTGCATCTGCAGCAAGACCAACTCTTGAAGCAGCCTTCATTGGAACATGAGGACCCTTCTCAATGCAATCTACAAAACCTTCATCAATAGACATGAGATGTAGACGCATTTTTACTTTCCAGTGAAAGTAATTTTCCCTATCAAGAACCGGTATCTTCACTCCATAATCCTTCTTAGACATGTTGAAAGTGTGTTGATCTTTAAACTTCAAATATATTAGAAGCTTGCTCTGATACCAATTGTTATTCCCAGATTACACACTTGTATAATTGTAGAAGGGGGGGTTGAATACAATTCTTGATTATTATAAATTTCTGATAAAAACCAAAGAAATCTATAAGGAAATAATTGCTGAATAAGAAATGGTTCACAAACACATAAAAAATCAGGTGGTTAAATGTACCACCTGAGACTTTTATTCGAAGAAAACCCTGTGATACAAGTGTACACAGCTTCTGTGTTTACAACTCTTTGCTTCTAAAGATATTCAAGAAACCCTAAGCAAATGTGTATGTTTTCTTACTTTCTAAAGAGTTGCTACACTTGGTTATATATTCCAAGTTTACAAGTGCTACAGGAATAAGATAATATTAATCTAATTCAGGTTGACTTGCTACTCCACTCCAAATCCACATGTAGCCGAAAGGTTGTCCTTGTGAACAGATATGTCCCCTGCACCTTTCTTGTATGTACTGTGTAAATGGAATGCTTCTTTCTTCTGTGTTTCCAAAGTATGGCTGACATATTGCTTTTTATACCTACTATCAACCCATGTGATCTGTCAGTCAAACCTGTCCTTATCAACTGCTAATTCCTAGCATAGGATAAAGTGACAATGATTATCCGTTGATGTTGTGTCTACTTATCCGTTGATGGTAGTTTGAGCTGTATCCGTTGATCGAGTAGATTTGAGTTGTATCCGTTGATAGAGCCCTGTTCTCATCCGTTGATACATTTTCACTTAGACAGAATTACATAGCATAGCTTATTTACAATTGGCTACCCTATTCTGCCTATCCATTGATGGTCAACATGACTCTGAATAAAGACACTATCAACTGATAAATAGAGATATTGCAGTATGCTACAAAACCTCATCCGTTGATGAGCTACCTGTCAACGGATAGAGTTATAAGGTCTTATCCGTTGACAGTTACAAAACTTGACTTATACAATTTTGCTTGAATGTTAAGTTATCATCAACTACAACATATTCCTAACAGGGGGTCTTTGCATTTTCATATTAGTTGCATTCATGCAATTGCATTGCATTAGGTTAAATGGATTTTGTGGGTACATTCGCTATAGGCTGTAAGAACCCAGATTTTTGGGTAGAATTAAAACTTTTATTATATATTGATGTAAGAGTGAACAGTGGTTACAACTACAATGTAATACTGGCTTTAAAGAATGAATAATGATAGGATATGTATATTCCAAGGTTATATGGCCTGAAGGATGCTATTGGGTGATAACTTAGATTAGAATAATCTATCTCCTAGAAAGTTAAGATAAGATTCCATAGAGAGAAATAGATACCCTCATGTCATCCAAATCAATATCTATTATAAGCCCAGCGGTTCCGTAAAAAGGTTAAGGAACACTCGAAGGTGAACCAGGTTCATTTTCCTAATTATAGGAATTAAATAAAAATAAGTGATGAATAGTGATTTTGGTGGGATTTAGAATATTATTATAATAATGCTATATCCGGTATTCGGAACGGATTTCTGAGTTCGTATTAGTGATCCAGGAGGAAAATAAGTGTATGTAAAAGCTGTCGGATTCAGAAAGAGAGCACTTTTATTTTCTCCGAGATTTCCCTGGACACTGCAAGACTTAAGGATTTATAAAAGGGATTTAAGGAATTTAAATTCGAGAAGTATTAAGAAAGATGGAAAATAGTACTATAAATATCAAGAAGGTTTTCGGTAAAACCTTAACTAGAAACGAATGAGTTATTCCCTCGAACGATCAACGAATTAAGCAATAAATGGACAAAGAAACAAGCAGAGGACCAAGGTACATACATGTGCTAGTGGATAAAGCCAAGTAACCAAGCTAGTTACAAGTTAACTAGCATTATTAGAAAACCAACCAAACACTTAGCTTACAACACACACCTTATCACAAGAATGCAACACTTGTCCCTTTAATTTGCATCATCCATGACCACACCACCTTTAATAAAGTAGCTTTATGGAAGATATTATCCATACAAACACAATAATTCATTTTAGTGGAGATAAGAGCAAGAGAACAAGCCTAGCACTCCATTCTCTCCATTTTGAACAAACTGTCCAGCAGGACCATCAAGAAGAAGAAAATTCATATCTCCATTTCTATCCATGATAAAATCACCAAATTTTAACCCAAGCCTCTTCCCTCCATGGGTAAGGTTCGTTCAAAATTTCATGGCAAACAAAGTAGTATAGCCTAGTCAAATCCTTGCTCAAAGTTGAAGAAACCAAACTGCCATGTTCTGGACAGTTTCTGACCAACGGAAAAAGGGGGCTCAAAACCCTAGCTAGGAAGCTTCAAATTTGATGAACTAGGACTCAAAACAAAGCCTATGAAGAGGCCAAGATGTGGTAAATATTTGAGCATTAAACTCTCATTTTTCGAATTATTATGAATTTTACAAGATTGATGATGAATAGTAAATCCAAGAAACTAACTTTGAGTTCTTGTTTTCTTTTGATGATCTAAGCCATATTAAGGTGTTCTAAGGACTAGATCAAGGATTTTTAGACTCACATACACCCCAAGGAAGGTATAACACTCTTGAAACCCTAGGCTTGATTTTAAGTATATGCTTGTTCTTGATGATTGTTAGTTTAGTATGATCTTGGTGATGTTTTAAGCATGATTAAGTGATTGATTTTTGTGATTTAAAGAGGTATGATGGACTTGATATATAATCAGTAGCCTTGACTTAGGAGATGAGTTTTTGATGAATAATGAATGGTATGCCCGGTGTGGCTTGGTTTGATTGTATGATTTTTGGAACGTTCGATTTATAGCCGTCATAATGCCGAAATTTCGTTAACCTTAAGAACACGAGTTTGACAGTAGGTATAAACCACTGATTAACTTCGATTTCTTCCATGATAAGCTAGATTATGTTATAAGCTTCGTTTTGATATAAAGATCGTATGAAATGGACTTACGGTTTAGGAGTTATGATTAAATTCGTAAAAGAGGTTCGAAACCGTAATCGAAAGTTCGTAATTGAAATTGATTCCCTTAAATGTCGTTTAATCAGTGGCGAATCTTATTAATTAAATATTAGAGGTAAAAAGGAAGGTGTGGGAGAAAACCACATGTCGAATGGATCGTTTTCCGATTTTATAAAAATGTTTGAATCAAGGTTAAACGCGAACGAACCCCTTAAAGGTATGACTTTGGTTATAACTTAGAAAACGGGCGATAACACTCGAGGTATAATCTTGATTCGTAAACGACCAACCTTAGAACTTATACGACTTAAGTATATACCAAGTATAAGCATGATGACATGTCTTGATAACGAACGAATGTCGGATCGTATCGGGGATAAAAAGAGTTACACTAAAAGAGATGTAACGAGATAACTCGAAAACATGTTTCGATTTAAGTGGAGTTTATACTTAGCCTTTTAATAAGCGTTAAGTGGTTAATCTTAAATATTCTGATTGTTTATAGATTGTCGAGCTGACCCGGGACACATTACCCCTACCCGCACTCGATTCTCAGGCAAGTTTCCAATACTTGGAACTGTTGTTGTGATAATATATATATATGATGATTGTTGTATACATATGCCATAGCATGCATGTCTACTTTCAAGTTATATTGCAATACTTGTTCCCTGAACTGATATTGGCTTATAGACTAGATACGATATATCAGTATAAGCCGGATTTTTGGTTAAGACCCTTAGTGAAGGGCATGTGATATTCATTCTTTAAATGTAGACCGGGAGTCGGTATTTTGAGATATAGATATAGTCTTGGAAACCCGGAGGGATTCCAACGACAGATTAGTATTCCTTTTGAGGAATGTTATTATTACACATTAATTATATTTCCATAAAGTATTATTTACTTGGAAATCTTTCGAGAAATGTTATTTGAGTATTATCTCAGTCGAGAAATATTAAATGAATATTATTTCGAATATTCATTTAGAGTTTGATTATTTCATGAATATTATTTCAAGATTCATTTAGAATATCGTTTATTAAATGAATATTACTTTCGAATATTCATTTAAGGTTTTATCTATTCAATGAATATTACTTTAAGATATTTCTTTGAAATTCTAATTACTTAAGGAACATTATTTCAAATATTCCTTGAGAGTATTGATTACTAAATGAATATTAATTAGATATTCATTTAGAATAATATTTATTAAATGAATATTATTTGGATATTCATTTAAGTTTTTATTTACTTAATAATCATTATTTTAAATATTTATTTGAGTTTATCTATTTATCGAATATCATCTTGAATATTCATTTGATCTTTATTTATTTAATGAATATTACTTTCGAATATTCATTTAAGGTTTGATTTACTTAATGAATATTATTTTAAAATATTCATTGGAAGTTCTATTTACTCAAGGAATATTACTTCGAATATTCCATTAAAGTTTTGATTACTAAATGAATATTATTTGGATATTCATTTGGAATGTATTGATTGAATGAATATTATTTTCAAATATTCATTTAAGGTTTGGTTTATTCAGTAAATATTATTTTAAATATTTATTTAAGTTTATTTATTCAAGGAATATTATTTTAAATATTCATTTACGAAGAGACTTATTTAATAAATAATTCTATATATTCATTCGAGGATTACTTACGAGCAATATTATGATTTATTCATATTCCTTAATTATTATTGATTTAATAAACATTCTTGGAATGTTTAATAAAATTCCTTTGAATTCTTTTTATAATGATTTATATTATTCGAAGGCTATCCTTCACCTTCAGATATTATGTAAAATATTTCGGAGTCTTTTATGACTATTTTATCAAGGGGAGGTTCCCAAAACTTTAATTTCATTTAAATCTATCTTAAGGAAGATTTAAATACTCGCTCAACTTCCAAACGTATATAAGGGGACCTCACTTGAGCGATGTTATTTATTGGACTGCCCGGTCCTATACTTGCTAAAACTATCTTGTCACTCACATCTTGATTCTTTCAAGCATCGATATGAGTCTTTTGGTTACCTCCTCAACGCTCGAGGGGTATGATTGATGTAACAAGTTTATATCCATTAACAAGCATCAGCTTGGGAAATATTGGTGAATTTTCCTTTCCAATTAGATACGACTACTTTGTGGAGTCCTATCAACAAGTGTTACACTTGGGGAAAAAGGGGAACGAACTTTACGTTTCAGAGTCATGGATGATATTCGAACTAGGAGACGCGTAAGTGGCCGAGTGGCGCCGGTCCAGCAATAGCCCAACCGTTGGCTGAGGAGTTCCAAAGGGCGGTAGATAAGTAAATCCGTCGGAGCTACCTTCTACATGTAGAGAACGACTGATGAGATGCATGACATACGACTGATCATCGTAAACGTCAGGGCATCTGGCGCGGCAATGCTCCCGTATTAGTTCATCTTCTAAAAGTAAGAAATTTCTGCAACACTGTTGGTGTTGGCAAGGTGAAAAAGTGTTGAAACCGGAATTGCAATATTTTTCCTGCAAGTTCCTCTTTTATGATAATTGAGAATATCTTGCTTATCTTTTGCATAGCAGATATTTATTCAAAACAAATATATTTTTGAGTTACCTTGTAACTTCATCTCATACCTTATATTGGTACTACATCGTTAATGCATGGCATATGGTTTCAAAGATATTTTGGACTGTTATATATTATCACTGTTCAATTATATTTCTGGTGGGCTATTGCTCACCCTTGCTTTATTTATTTATATCACAACAACAGCTAGATCAGATGGCCGCGCAAGGCGCACACAGCGTAAGCAGGTGTCAACCGTCAGAGGTTTACCGCTAAGGTCTTGGCTACCTTTGTTGAGGATGCAACTACTGGTAGGCTAGTTGTTAGCAATTGAGCCTCAATGTATTTATATTATGGTATCTATTAATGGATGGCAAAGAGTATGTAATTGTACAATTATAATTCTTTGGGTTGTAAGAACTCAAACTTGTGATTAATAATATTGTTGGTTACTCTGATTTCATCTCTGGGACTATAGCGGGTGTGTTTTATGTTGTTGTTTTGGGTCACAAGGTTGTAATTTAAATTATGTTGATTTTATGGATGGATATTGAGACCGTAACGACCAGATCCCTGACCCTGGATCTAGGGGTGTTACAGAAATGGTATCAGAGAGAGCGTTATATATCCCAGAGATGATGCGACGTTAAAACAATAAATTCATTAAGATAATAAGAACTCTTGCCAAGTTCATAGTCAGACTACATAATGTAGTATTGACATATAAAACCCTTATGGGAACCCTAAAGTATCATGATAGTAACTTAGCTCGTTCTTGTATCGACTAGTAAGGCGACAGACCTTGGAGATTACGAGCAATAACATAATGATGCTTGTTTTGATGTTGAAGATCGGATGGTGGATTCGATAGAGTACCCTACTGAGGACCCGGAAGAGGTTCCAGCAGAGGAGGAGAATATTGATAAGTATAAGGAGTTTACACTTAAGGAATGAGGGCTACAGCCAGAGAGACTGTAAGAGTTAAGGTTCAGTGCTCAGAAAAGTGAGCATAAAGAGCTGAGATATTATTAAGAGAATTAAATATGCGTATTGGATTCATAGCGGGACTGCTAGATGAAGTACCAGCATGTAAGATGGATTTGAGGAATTACTTGAGATCTTATATGGGGATAGAGTGAGAATGATGCATGATTATCAAAGGCATCAATATATGTCAGGGAGCAGAGTCTCCAGGAGCAGTTGAGATAGAGGCAGCAAGTGCCACATTATCTGATAAATGGATTAGTGTGAATCTTAGTGATGATAATTCGCCATGAGAAGGCAGATTTCCTAGGTTATAATTTATAAAGTCAATCAAGATTGATGAGGTGGTTAATCCAGTGAGATGTCTATTTTATGAATGGATTAGCTAAGAAAGTAAAGATAGTGGAAAGCAATGGCCTGAATGGATAAAGTTACATAAGGAAGTAGTAAGCGAGACAATGATCTCGGAACCTACAAGACTAAAAGACCAGTGAGTCTATGATAAACTAGTAATGAGGCTATCGTCAAGAAACCAAGTATAAGTTCAGTTCAAGTCAGTGAAATGATGAACCAGAAACATTAGTTGCATGTGATTCAGAAGAATATTAAATTCTTTCTTTTCCTTGAATGGATTATGGTAGTTACCTTAAGTTCATTCTGACACTGAATCATAAATGGATTAGGCAAGGCGAGCAGTGGTCGAGATGTAATTGAGAATGCTTCTAGGTGCAACCTGATAGGACAGGTGTAGGACATGTTCTCGAAATAAGAGTTTTGGCAAAATGAAGTCCAGCAATAGGACACATGATCAATAAGAGTAGTGTTGGTCGGCCCTACCAAGTTAAAGACAGTTTCAAATGAAGATTGGCCAACCACACTGGCAAAGGTGAGAAATTTCATAAAATTCACAAGGTATTACCAAAGATTTGCTCAGGAATTTACAGAAAGTGTAGTCCCGTAACCCGACTTATTATAAGAATAAAAGTTTGAATGGACAAGATAAATGTGAAAAGATCTTCCTGGAGCTAAAGGTGAAGTTGGTGATGACCAGGGTTGGCATTGCCTAATGGAAGAAGGAAACTTTGGGAGATATTATGATGCAACTCATACAGGTATAGGTCTGCGCTTATGCAGCACGACGGCGTAATTTCGAATACATTTAGACAGCACAGTTCATCGGATTCGGATGGCCTTGGTAGTGCCAATGTTGAGGAACGACTAACCCCGACGGTAGTGTTCCTTCTGAGACTAGTTGTTAAGAAGACTGGTATTTGGTAGTATCGACTAATAGGACGAATATGTATCGGGAAGATGTGGCATGTTACTAGTGAGTGAATAGATTAACTGAAGTTTCCCTAATCCTGGAAAGGAATTGGACAAAATTTGGCAAACCTTGTCTTTCGGATTATATGAATACATCACTGAGGAGTCGATTGAGACTTATATGGAGTGAAGTTTTTAAAAAGATCAAAAGGTATCAAAGTAGAAGGCACTATGCCAGCAATTGCTAGAAAAGTAATGCTATTAGCCGACCCCTAAACTCACATATTTTAGCATGGCCAGTTGGGGCCAAGTCACTAAAGATTATCGAGTGACTGAACCAGCAAGGTAAGGATAAAGCGGGGTGCTTCTAATCAAGCGCCAACCGCAAGGACTTTTGATATAAAACGAATTGAGATACATGATAATGGATTTTATAAATACCATGGATGTGTTAGGAACGAGGATGGTGACCAGTAAAGGTTAAGAGGATTGTCAGAGATGGTGCAGTATGATGCAAAAATGTTATCTGAAACTTAGTGTCCTCAAGAGGAGCATTAGGCATTAAGAGATTCACGTTGAACACGACCAATATCTTCCAGAACATCCTTGCTACCATTACCAAGTTCTGTAAGAAAGAGCAGATAGACATGTGTTGTCTTTTGGAAGGTCATATAGACTAACATTCGTTTGAAAGAAGAGGTTAGCATTAGTCTACTTATAGACTATCAAGATGAGAATGATTAAAAGAGACCCTTATTAAGGACATATGATTGAATTGCCAAGTACAAGATGTAAATATTCCTTGAAAATAGAATTGAGGATAGAATGTCCATAAGATTAAGACGAAACCTGGGGGATGCATATAGGATAGCATCACCCCTAATAAAGACATTGTGAAATCAGACGATTTAAGTTGAATCGACCAAGGTATCAATAACCTGTAAGGATTTGTTGAGAGGAGCCTCGAAAAATGCATAGGCCAAATTGTTATAGGATTAATTATTGATATTTTGATGTACCCTGTACCCGGGAAATA
Source organism: Kitagawia praeruptora (assembly GCA_037693485.1). Lineage (NCBI taxonomy): Eukaryota > Viridiplantae > Streptophyta > Magnoliopsida > Apiales > Apiaceae > Kitagawia > Kitagawia praeruptora. The sequence goes on from CM075353.1 coordinate 1,315,919, forward strand.
CAGGAGGAATGATAAGGATGACCTAAGAAAACCTTATAAGAAAAAGGCAATATATTCTGAACTTCAAAATGGAAGTTTGGTGAGGAATGTAGATAAATAATAAGGCTAGATGAAGCATGTGTGAAACCATGAGAAAGTAAGGATTGAACCAATAAAGGTTGAGATTATCCTAGAACTAAGAATAGAAATATCCTAAGTATGACTAGCAGTAACAGTAGTGAAGATCACACAGAAAGGTGGAAGCAATAACTTATAGAAAAGACTGGAATATGTTTTCTCTCATTCAGCAGAGTTCAAGGGAGAATGCTTTCACCCTGAGTTGGAATAGATCCAGAAAACATTGGTCTTAAGAAATTATTATTAGGAAAGGCCAATGAGGTGGCCGACACTTTAAGTAGTGAGGAGTAATTATGAATGCTCATACCAAAGAAACGGATTGGTATTGAGAAGGACTTTGAAGGTCAGAATGTGGTAGAGGAATTTACATTCCCTCTAATGATTGTACAAGAATCAACCATAAGAGTAGTTTAAGTAAAGATTCGATTCCTGATGTCGTCTTAAGCATATTACCTGCGTTAGGAGGTCCTATGTTGAGGTAAACCAGGACCTGGTACGAAATTGACTAAGTAAACCGTTAGCTTCCAGTCTTCTACTGAAGATATATGATTGATAATTTCGTCAACTTGGCATAGCTACGATGCTTGAAGCTCTTCTGCAATTTTATCTGCTTCATGTAATATCTACATCAAGTTCAGGAAGTATTCCTTATGGATAAGGAATAGTGATGATTTTGTCTTCCTAGAGGATCTTAATCTGACAATTATGAAACCTGTAGGATTAGCTATTAAAGCACTATGTAAAGGACAAACGAGGTGATTCAACCATGGACTACATTAATGTGGTGGTGATTCTTCTGAGAAATTAAGTGTTAACGACTGCGGAAATGTCGAATTGAATCTAAGTTAGAGAAATCGTCCAGGTCAATTTCGGATGGTTTAATTTTGGAGACGACGGGATATTTGTAATAAATGATCCGGCTATGATGGTTCATAGAATGATTATAGTAGAAATGAAGACAAGTGGCTGATAGAGATGGAAATAGAGTTGAAAATCAATAAGAGAGTCAGATAGGACTCATGAGAAGCTCCAGTAATGAAGTGAGAAAAGTATGGAATTGACAGGGCAAGGGTATTGGCCAAAACAGAAAGTTGGAATTAGGAGCATAAATGACATACAAATTGACTCCTTTTAAGTTTGGAAAATTCAAGGAAATATGGAATAGATTGATTGAGTAATAAAGAGACTCATGGAATGAAAAAGTGAAATCTAGATGGTTGAACAAAGGAAAATTTGGCCCCAAACGTGTAACGCGTATTGAGTAAAGGTGACGAGTGTCTCAACCCTGAGATGACGGTGGAGATAAACAACAGAAGTAAATAAGAATTAGATAATACGAAGGATGTGATTGATAAAGAAAAGATTGGGAAATAATTATGGAATGTGAAGCAAGGAATGTTATGAATGGATTGATGAATGGGTTTTCCTAACGAGCTCTTGGAATGACAACCTGATGGTGTTAGAATTATGAATATGAAAAGGCCATTGTCGTGGCGTGAAATGCCAGTAATAATAATGTCAAGCGAGAAATCCAAGATTTTAACCTGAGAGGTTGAAGGATTTTCCAAAAGTAAGTGATGCTAATATCGAACAAGAGTATAGGTCCATAGAATGATGGACAGAGCAGCAAGGACATGTGATATATGAGATTACGACAAAGTAGTATTTGATACGAATACGATTATTTTCTTCTCTAATAAACCTCTATAGTTCAGAGGTAAATTCTAAGTATGATATTTTTGACAATCATGAAAATTTTCTTATATAATTCTTTGAAATTCTTTTCTTTTCTTCTCACTTATTCATATTCTTCTGAATTGAGAAGAACAACCCTTTAAGGAGGGGAGGTACTGCTACGTGACGATCTGTCTGTGTGATAGAAGTCTAAGTGGAATGCCATTAATTGTTTAATTGCTTGTCAAGTACTAAAGGCTGGCCCCCTTCTGTACTAGCTATGCAATATAACAAATGTTCATTGATCATAGTGATCTCTCAATAAATTCTTCTAATTCAATATATATACATCGAGATTGCGAAGATTAGGAATTGCAAAATTACAAGTGAGGTTATCTCCGAACTTCGTAGCGCGTTAGTGATACCGAAGTCACTGCACGTACCAATAAGGTTAATAGTATAAAAAAAACGGGCAAGAGCGTATACCGGATGATGTGTTGTGCGAAAGTATCAAAGAATTGGTAGAACGGATAAAGGGTGTATTGTAGCACCAGTACGATGTGCTTTAGAAAGATTGGAATGTGTAAGGATCGACCAGAGAATTGGAAAGCGAAATAACCAACAAGTACCCAATTGTCTTCTACCTGATTCCGGGACGGAATCCTTTTAAGGAGGGGAGACTGTAAGAACCCAGATTTTTGGGTAGAATTAAAACTTTTATTATATATTGATGTAAGAGTGAACAGTGGTTACAACTACAATGTAATACTGGCTTTAAAGAATGAATAATGACAGGATATGTATATTCCAAGGTTATATGGCCTGAAGGATGCTATTGGGTGATAACTTAGATTAGAATAATCTATCTCCTAGAAAGTTAAGATAAGATTCCATAGAGAGAAATAGATACCCTCATGTCATCCAAATCAATATCTATTATAAGCCCAGCGGTTCCGTAAAAAGGTTAAGGAACACTCGAAGGTGAACCAGGTTCATTTTCCTAATTATAGGAATTAAATAAAAATAAGTGATGAATAGTGATTTTGGTGGGATTTAGAATATTATTATAATAATGCTATATCCGGTATTCGGAACGGATTTCTGAGTTCGTATTAGTGATCCAGGAGGAAAATAAGTGTATGTAAAAGCTGTCGGATTCAGAAAGAGAGCACTTTTATTTTCTCCGAGATTTCCCTGGACACTGCAAGACTTAAGGATTTATAAAAGGGATTTAAGGAATTTAAATTCGAGAAGTATTAAGAAAGATGGAAAATAGTACTATAAATATCAAGAAGGTTTTCGGTAAAACCCTAACTAGAAACGAATGAGTTATTCCCTCGAACGATCAACGAATTAAGCAATAAATGGACAAAGAAACAAGCAGAGGACCAAGGTACATACATGTGCTAGTGGATAAAGCCAAGTAACCAAGCTAGTTACAAGTTAACTAGCATTATTAGAAAACCAACCAAACACTTAGCTTACAACACACACCTTATCACAAGAATGCAACACTTGTCCCTTTAATTTGCATCATCCATGACCACACCACCTTTAATAAAGTAGCTTTATGGAAGATATTATCCATACAAACACAATAATTCATTTTAGTGGAGATAAGAGCAAGAGAACAAGCCTAGCACTCCATTCTCTCCATTTTGAACAAACTGTCCAGCAGGACCATCAAGAAGAAGAAAATTCATATCTCCATTTCTATCCATGATAAAATCACCAAATTTTAACCCAAGCCTCTTCCCTCCATGGGTAAGGTTCGTTCAAAATTTCATGGCAAACAAAGTAGTATAGCCTAGTCAAATCCTTGCTCAAAGTTGAAGAAACCAAACTGCCATGTTCTGGACAGTTTCTGACCAACGGAAAAAGGGGGCTCAAAACCCTAGCTAGGAAGCTTCAAATTTGATGAACTAGGACTCAAAACAAAGCCTATGAAGAGGCCAAGATGTGGTAAAAATTTGAGCATTAAACTCTCATTTTTCGAATTATTATGAATTTTACAAGATTGATGATGAATAGTAAATCCAAGAAACTAACTTTGAGTTCTTGTTTTCTTTTGATGATCTAAGCCATATTAAGGTGTTCTAAGGACTAGATCAAGGATTTTTAGACTCACATACACCCCAAGGAAGGTATAACACTCTTGAAACCCTAGGCTTGATTTTAAGTATATGCTTGTTCTTGATGATTGTTAGTTTAGTATGATCTTGGTGATGTTTTAAGCATGATTAAGTGATTGATTTTTGTGATTTAAAGAGGTATGATGGACTTGATATATAATCAGTAGCCTTGACTTAGGAGATGAGTTTTTGATGAATAATGAATGGTATGCCCGGTGTGGCTTGGTTTGATTGTATGATTTTTGGAACGTTCGATTTATAGCCGTCATAATGCCGAAATTTCGTTAACCTTAAGAACACGAGTTTGACAGTAGGTATAAACCACTGATTAACTTCGATTTCTTCCATGATAAGCTAGATTATGTTATAAGCTTCGTTTTGATATAAAGATCGTATGAAATGGACTTACGGTTTAGGAGTTATGATTAAATTCGTAAAAGAGGTTCGAAACCGTAATCGAAAGTTCGTAATTGAAATTGATTCCCTTAAATGTCGTTTAATCAGTGGCGAATCTTATTAATTAAATATTAGAGGTAAAAAGGAAGGTGTGGGAGAAAACCACATGTCGAATGGATCGTTTTCCGATTTTATAAAAATGTTTGAATCAAGGTTAAACGCGAACGAACCCCTTAAAGGTATGACTTTGGTTATAACTTAGAAAACGGGCGATAACACTCGAGGTATAATCTTGATTCGTAAACGACCAACCTTAGAACTTATACGACTTAAGTATATACCAAGTATAAGCATGATGACATGTCTTGATAACGAACGAATGTCGGATCGTATCGGGGATAAAAAGAGTTACACTAAAAGAGATGTAACGAGATAACTCGAAAACATGTTTCGATTTAAGTGGAGTTTATACTTAGCCTTTTAATAAGCGTTAAGTGGTTAATCTTAAATATTCTGATTGTTTATAGATTGTCGATCTGACCCGGGACACATTACCCCTACCCGCACTCGATTCTCAGGCAAGTTTCCAATACTTGGAACTGTTGTTGTGATAATATATATATATGATGATTGTTGTATACATATGCCATAGCATGCATGTCTACTTTCAAGTTATATTGCAATACTTGTTCCCTGAACTGATATTGGCTTATAGACTAGATACGATATATCAGTATAAGCCGGATTTTTGGTTAAGACCCTTAGTGAAGGGCATGTGATATTCATTCTTTAAATGTAGACCGGGAGTCGGTATTTTGAGATATAGATATAGTCTTGGAAACCCGGAGGGATTCCAACGACAGATTAGTATTCCTTTTGAGGAATGTTATTATTACACATTAATTATATTTCCATAAAGTATTATTTACTTGGAAATCTTTCGAGAAATGTTATTTGAGTATTATCTCAGTCGAGAAATATTAAATGAATATTATTTCGAATATTCATTTAGAGTTTGATTATTTCATGAATATTATTTCAAGATTCATTTAGAATATCGTTTATTAAATGAATATTACTTTCGAATATTCATTTAAGGTTTTATCTATTCAATGAATATTACTTTAAGATATTTCTTTGAAATTCTAATTACTTAAGGAACATTATTTCAAATATTCCTTGAGAGTATTGATTACTAAATGAATATTAATTAGATATTCATTTAGAATAATATTTATTAAATGAATATTATTTGGATATTCATTTAAGTTTTTATTTACTTAATAATCATTATTTTAAATATTTATTTGAGTTTATCTATTTATCGAATATCATCTTGAATATTCATTTGATCTTTATTTATTTAATGAATATTACTTTCGAATATTCATTTAAGGTTTGATTTACTTAATGAATATTATTTTAAAATATTCATTGGAAGTTCTATTTACTCAAGGAATATTACTTCGAATATTCCATTAAAGTTTTGATTACTAAATGAATATTATTTGGATATTCATTTGGAATGTATTGATTGAATGAATATTATTTTCAAATATTCATTTAAGGTTTGGTTTATTCAGTAAATATTATTTTAAATATTTATTTAAGTTTATTTATTCAAGGAATATTATTTTAAATATTCATTTACGAAGAGACTTATTTAATAAATAATTCTATATATTCATTCGAGGATTACTTACGAGCAATATTATGATTTATTCATATTCCTTAATTATTATTGATTTAATAAACATTCTTGGAATGTTTAATAAAATTCCTTTGAATTCTTTTTATAATGATTTATATTATTCGAAGGCTATCCTTCACCTTCAGATATTATGTAAAATATTTCGGAGTCTTTTATGACTATTTTATCAAGGGGAGGTTCCCAAAACTTTAATTTCATTTAAATCTATCTTAAGGAAGATTTAAATACTCGCTCAACTTCCAAACGTATATAAGGGGACCTCACTTGAGCGATGTTATTTATTGGACTGCCCGGTCCTATACTTGCTAAAACTATCTTGTCACTCACATCTTGATTCTTTCAAGCATCGATATGAGTCTTTTGGTTACCTCCTCAACGCTCGAGGGGTATGATTGATGTAACAAGTTTATATCCATTAACAAGCATCAGCTTGGGAAATATTGGTGAATTTTCCTTTCCAATTAGATACGACTACTTTGTGGAGTCCTATCAACAAGTGTTACACTTGGGGAAAAAGGGGAACGAACTTTACGTTTCAGAGTCATGGATGATATTCGAACTAGGAGACGCGTAAGTGGCCGAGTGGCGCCGGTCCAGCAATAGCCCAACCGTTGGCTGAGGAGTTCCAAAGGGCGGTAGATAAGTAAATCCGTCGGAGCTACCTTCTACATGTAGAGAACGACTGATGAGATGCATGACATACGACTGATCATCGTAAACGTCAGGGCATCTGGCGCGGCAATGCTCCCGTATTAGTTCATCTTCTAAAAGTAAGAAATTTCTGCAACACTGTTGGTGTTGGCAAGGTGAAAAAGTGTTGAAACCGGAATTGCAATATTTTTCCTGCAAGTTCCTCTTTTATGATAATTGAGAATATCTTGCTTATCTTTTGCATAGCAGATATTTATTCAAAACAAATATATTTTTGAGTTACCTTGTAACTTCATCTCATACCTTATATTGGTACTACATCGTTAATGCATGGCATATGGTTTCAAAGATATTTTGGACTGTTATATATTATCACTGTTCAATTATATTTCTGGTGGGCTATTGCTCACCCTTGCTTTATTTATTTATATCACAACAACAGCTAGATCAGATGGCCGCGCAAGGCGCACACAGCGTAAGCAGGTGTCAACCGTCAGAGGTTTACCGCTAAGGTCTTGGCTACCTTTGTTGAGGATGCAACTACTGGTAGGCTAGTTGTTAGCAATTGAGCCTCAATGTATTTATATTATGGTATCTATTAATGGATGGCAAAGAGTATGTAATTGTACAATTATAATTCTTTGGGTTGTAAGAACTCAAACTTGTGATTAATAATATTGTTGGTTACTCTGATTTCATCTCTGGGACTATAGCGGGTGTGTTTTATGTTGTTGTTTTGGGTCACAAGGTTGTAATTTAAATTATGTTGATTTTATGGATGGATATTGAGACCGTAACGACCAGATCCCTGACCCTGGATCTAGGGGTGTTACATAGGCCCTCACGAGACCTTACTCGTCTACTAGGGCTGCCTAGGGGTTTAAAGGGCTTGTTGCATATGCCAAATGCAACCGTGATCACCTACGGAAGTGGTACTAGTTAGTTGTATATATTTTTGTTTGTTTATGCTTGAGGACAAACATCGGTTTAAGTTTGGGGGTGTGATAAGTGGATTTATATCCACTTGGATCGTTCCATTTCGGCTTAAATTGGTGTTTTGTATCTCAAGTATTGGTGTGTTTTAATCCGTTTTTATGAGAATTGTGTAGGTTACATTTCAAGGAGGTGGAATGGAATTTCCAGTAGCTATGTGGTGTTTCTAAACTAAAAAGAACAAGTGACAAGAGTTTCATTGGAATTGGGTGAGAAATCAGAAGTGGTGAAGGAATTCAGTCTGTGCAGCAGGAGACTGGGCGCGGGCGCGCTCAGAGCATATAGAAACCGCGCGCGGGCGCGCTCCAGGTTTGATCAGAGAAATTCAAGCGCGGGCGCGCTGGAAAGAGGCTATAGAGGCGCGCGGCCGCGCGGGATCGACAGAAACTTCAGAATTCTGGTTAGAATCGGATTTTAACAGGGAAACTCCTACAAATTCTATTCCTAATCATTGTGGAATCACTTGAGACGGCTAGAAACTTCTGGAATTCAATTTAAACATGGGAATTGCACTTCTAATCCAATAAAAGATGGAAAATTACCGGAATTCTATCCTATTTCAATTACGGTAATTGCTTGGTCAAGGAGGCACTTGGGGGCTATAAATACACACCTTGGGGCACAGAAAAATAATCATCTACACATCCTACACACAAATTTCGTTCAGAGAAAGAAGGGAGAGAAGCCAAGCGAGGATCGTGACGACAAGAAGATCTAGACATAGTTTTCTTGTATTCCTTTGTTAGGCGTATCTTGTGGATGCTCATTACTTTTCCGGATTTGTTTGCTAAACCTTATCTTATTATTGATTTATTCATCTTCTTTATCTTGTTTAATATCATGCTTTCATCAAATCCCATGGTGACGAAAGGTTCGATTATGAACTAATCGTTGTCATGGGATCCTAGTGGATTTATCTATGTAGCTTAGTAGTTTGCATGCCTTAAAGATTTATGTATGGTGAATTCTTGATATCCTCGTATGGTTAATCTTAATGCTTTTAGATGAGTAGCTAACATCTAAATTGAATTGTTAATCTCTTGCTAAACGAGAGTGGATCTTGAGATTTAGAACTTGCCATGCTAGCATAGGATAGGTTGATGTTAAGCATCATGATTTGTGGCATGAATAGAGATATTATGCTACTCTATGTGATCTAAGTGAATAACTTGTGCTTCAACCTTTATGTTTTCAAATTCTATAGAGATATAGGGTCTAAACATAATAGGTGACTATTCATCTTCTATCTCTTTTGTGGATGTATGCTTAGATTGGTACTAGTATACCGAGAGGTAACTTTTACTCTTTTCGTGTTATTCGATCAGATATCAAAACCATCACATGTTTTAATTAAAGGCTGCAACTCTAAGTGAAGTAGATGATGAAACTAGGATTCCATGTTTATTCTCATATAAGTAATTCGATTTTAATTCTTGTCAATTAGTTAATTCTTAATTTAATAATTTGCATCTTAGCTTAATTTAGGTAATCAAAACCATATTTGTTATTTTTCTTAGCAGTGAATTAAAACCATACATTGTTGCATAGGCATATTTACTGAATTGAACACCATTCTAGATCTCTGTGGGAACGAACTTGATTTAATCATATATTACTTGTGACTACGTGCGCTTGCGTAAATTTAGCATAACAGAAATCAAACCAATGCTTAGCTTATAACCATCCAATGATCAACACATGGCTTGCAAAATACATCATTCCTTGCATCATCACTTTATTAAAGTAATACAAGATGAGATATTATCTAGAACTCATCCACTTTATGCATTATTGATCAAAGAAACCAAGCAAAAAATATCAAACTCTCTCCACCAACACCATTCGAATTTTTGGTTAATTCAAAGACCAAAAATCCACTTCCAACCATTTGTTGATCTTGAAACTTTTTATGTGAGTCCTATAATTCATAAAAATGATCTCCTCAAAATCTTAGCATCAAACTCATCTTTTTCCATTTTCAAAAAAATGATTTAAGAGGAGGGTGAATAGTGTTTTCAAGAACAAATCTTGGTTTTCTTGATTTCTTGGATGATCCAAGCTTGGTTAAGGATAGGCATGGACTATACAAGGCTTAGCAAAGGCGTTAACACTCTCCAAGGAAGGTATAAACCTCATGAACCCTAGATCTTACTTTGGGTATATGCTTGTTCTTGATGGATTTAAACTTAGTTATGTTATTAGTAAGTTATAAGCATGATTACAAGCATGATTAGGGTTTAGTTTTGATAAATGTTAAAAATAGCCTAGGTGAACAGAAAGGCACTGCTTGGCCTCAGTTCATGGTTATAAATCATGTATATGTTGTTTGGAGTAGATATCATGATTATTGGGAGTTTTGGAATTTGGTAAATATCCGATTTATAGCCGTCGTAATGCCGAAATTTCGTTAACCTTAAGAACACGAGTTTGACAGTAGGTATAAATCACTGATTAACTTCGATTTCTTCCATGATAAGCTAGATTATGTTATAAGCTTCGTTTTGATATAAAGATCGTATGAAATGGACTTACGGTTTAGGAGTTATGATTAAATTCGTAAAAGAGGTTCGAAACCGTAATCGAAAGTTCGTAACTGAAATTGGAATCCCTTAACATGACTAAGTCAGTGACGAATCATGGTAATTAAATATTAGAGGTCATAAGGAAGGCGTGAGAGAAAACCACAAGTAAAATGGATCGTTTTCCGATTTTATAAAAATGTTCGAATCGAGGATAAGTGCGAAGAAACCACTTTTCGGAGGTAACACTATTCACTAAAAGCCCCTGCCCTGTTTTGGCAAAAATCCGGAAAATTAATCTTCTGATCTTAGTCCAATTTTGAGTTAGCTACCTTCTAGACATTCTCTAGATCATGTACGCGAAAACGGTGCGTCATTTGAGTTAACGGTTACCGAGTTATGAACGTTTTAGTGAAAGAGGTGTGAATAGTAAAGATCCGTAGTCGACCGAACTTCAAAAATACATTTCACCTATCTAGACCCGTGGCTTCGAATTGGAAATTTTATGATAAATATTAAAAATACCAAAGATGATTTTATAAGTGGTTTCGTAATTAAATACGTTTCCAGTGATTTATTAAAAGTGTTGAAGTACGAGTCTCGAAATAGTGATTCTCAGAAAAGTCAACCCTAGGGGTACTACTTTGGCCACCCTTTTTGGCTAAGTTAAAAAGGGAATTTCGAGTCGACTAAAACACGAAACTTGTTAAGAATTATCAAGACCACATATTGGTGCAAAGAACGAGGTTATAATTGATTAAGTAAGATATACGAAAAATCCGAAATTAAGGGTGGGTTCGAGGTGTGTTTTGGACTAAACTTACATGACTTAAGTTAAGTTATACTTAACCTTCGAAATGTTAAGTGATTGACCTCGGTTGTTGTGACTATTTATAGATCACTGGATTGACACGAGACACTCTACCCCTACAGGATTACCAGGCAAGTTTCCAATACTTGGAACTGTTGTTGTGATAATATATATAATGATTGTTGTATACCTATGCCATAACATGCATGCCTACTTTCAAGTCTATTGATATGCTTGTTCCCTGAATTGATATTGGCTTATAGACTAGATATGAATTATCAGTTATAAGCAAGATTGTTTTGCTAAGACCCTTAGTGAAGGGCGTATGATATTCATTCTTTAAATATAAGACCGGGAGTCAGTATTTTGTGATATATAGATAGCCGTGGAAACCCGGAGGGATTCCAGCGGCAGAGTAGTACTCATTTTGAGGAATGTTATTAGTAAACATTATTTATATTTTCATAAATTATTGATTACTTGGAAATTACTCTAGGAATGCTATTTGGATATTATCTCAATCGAGAGGTACTATATGAATGTTATTTTGAATATTCATTCGCGTATATTTATTTGCTGAATATTATTTTAATATTCATTCGAGCTTTAATTACTTAAATGAATATTAGTTTCGAATATTCGTTTAGAGTTTGATTATTCAATGAGTAATTACTTTAGTATTCTTGAAAATTTATTTATTAAATGAATTTTATCGTGAATATTCATTTAAGATTTTATGTACTTGATGAATATTATTTTAAGATATTCATTCGAAGTTCTATTTACTTAAGGAATATTGCTTCGAATATTCCTTTAAAGTTTGATTGCTAAAAGAATATTATTTGGATATTTATTTAGAATATTAATTATTAAATGAATATTATTTTCAAATATTCATTTAATGTTTGATTTATTTAGTGAATATTATTTTAAACATTTACTTGGGCTTATTTAATTAATGAATATTATTTTGAATATTCATTTAAAGAAGAGAGTTATTTAGTAAATAATTCTATGTATTTATTCGAGGATTACTTACGAGCAATATTATGATTTAATCATATTCCTTAATTATTATTGATTTAATAAATATTCTTGGAATATTTATTTAAATTCTTTTAAGTTCTTTTTATAATAATTCATATTATTCAAAGATTATCTTTCATCTTCAGATATGGTGTAAAATAGTTCGGAGTATTTTATGACTATTTTTGTCAAGGGGAGGTTCCCAAAACTTTATTTCCATTTAAATCTATCTTATAAGAAGATTTAAATACTCGCTCAACTTCCAAAAAATATATAAGGGGACCTCACTTGAGAGATGTTATTTATTGGGCTGCCCGGCCCTATACTTGCTAAAACTATCTTGTCACTCACATCTTGATTCTTTCAAGCATCGATATGAGTCTGTTTGGTTACCTCCTCAATGCTCGAGGGGTAAGAATTGATGGAACAAGTTTATATCCATTAACAAGCATCAGCTTGGGAAATATTGGTGATTTTTCCTTTCCAACTAGATACGACTACTTTGTGGAGTCCTATCAACAAGTAATATACTTGGGGAAAGGGGGAGGAACTTCACGTTTCAAAGTTATGGATGTGAAATGAACTAGGAGATGCGTAAGTGACCCAGTGGCGCCGGTCCAGCAAATGGCCCAACCGTTGGCCGGGGGGTTCCAGAGGGCGGTAGACAAGTAAATCCGTCGGTGCTTCCTTCTACATGTAGTAAACAAGAGGTGGGGAGCATAACATGCGACTGATCATCGTGTAAATGCTATGTCTCCTGGCGCGTCAAACTCCAGTATTAGTTCATCTCTCAATGTTGGAAATTTCCTGCAACCTTATCATTATTGGCAGGTTTGAAAAGTGTTTGAATTGGAATTGCAATATTCTTCCTACAAGTTCCTCTATTATGAAAAGTTGATAATATCTGGCTCATCTTTGACATAGCAGATATTTATTCAAAACAAATATATTTTGAGTTACCTTGTAACTTCATCTCATACCTTATATTGGTACTACATCGTTAATGCATGGCATATGGTTTCAAAGATATTTTGGACTGTTATATATTATCACTGTTCAATTATATTTTTGGTGGGCTATTGCTCACCCTTGCTTTATTTATTTATATCACAACAACAGCTAGATCAGATGGCCGCGCAAGGCGTGCTCAGCATAGGCAGGTGTCAGCCGTCAGAGGATTAACCGCTGAGGTCATAGCTACCATTGCTAAGGATGCAGCCTCTGGTAGGCTAGTTGTTAGTATTTGTGCATCAAATGTATTTATATATATGGCATATACCAATGGATGGCAAAGAGCATGTAATTGTAAAATTGTAATTCTTTGGGTTGTAAGAACTCAAACTTGTGATTAATAATATTGATGGTTACTCTGATTTCATCTCTGGGACTATAACGGGTGTGTTTATGTTGTTGTCTTGGGTCACAAGGTTGTAATTTAAATTATGTTGGTCTTATGGATGGATATTGAGACCGTAACGACCAGATCCCTGACCCTGGATCTGGGGGTGTTACACTTTTCAACAGGTTTCTTGCTCTTCTCACCATCAAGCTGATCAGCCACTAAATCAGATTTCTCAATTACTGGCACTGCAGATTTTTCATCCTGCTGATTCTGAACATCTTCATCTTCTTCAGTTGCTGATTTAGAATCACTCGTGACTTTTCCGGATCTCAAAGTCACAGCCTTCACCTGCTCATGAACCTCCCTCTTGCCTGGATTACCCATTGTATCACTTGGAAGAGTTCCTTGTTGCATATTTACCAAGGCACTTGCAATCTGTCCCAACTGGGTTTCCAAAACTTTCTGGCCAGCTTGTAGGTTCTTTACCGCTATCCACACCTCATCTGATTTATCATTAGATGATTGCCCCATATGAGCCTGGGGCTGTTGCTGCTGAAATCCCGGAGGTTGATATGGTGTCCTTGGAGCATAAAGCTGTTGATAGCCTTGATTGAATGGCTTTGCTTGCTGATAAGGCTGTTGAGTATTTTGATTATTGCTCCAGCTGAAGTTAGGATGGTTCCGATTATTAGGATGATAGGTGGCTGGAACTGGTACAGCAGGTCTCTGAAAATTACTCACGAACTGTACTGATTCAGAAGAGATAGCACACTGATTCATCTCATGTGCGCCCGCACATAACTCACAAACACTAGCCACCTGCTGAACTCCATAGTTAGCAAGAGAATCCACCTTCATAGCAAGAGCTTTCAACTGAGCCGTAATCATTGCAGCTGTATCTACTTCCAAAATTCCTGCTGCCTTGCCTTGAGATAGCCTTTGGGTTGGATTCTGATATTCATTGGCAGCCATCATCTCAATAAGTTCATAAGCTTCATCATAGCTCTTTGCCCACAGAGCTTCACCTGATGCTGCATCTAGCAAAGGCCTAGACTGTGCTCCCAACCCATTGTAGAATCCATTAATAACCATCCAATCAGGCATGCCATGATGAGGACACTTCCTTAGCATCTCCTTGTAACGTTCCCAAGCCTCACACAAGGTCTCGCCAGATTGCTGTTGAAATTGAGTCAACTGGTTCCTTATTGCTGCAGTTTTCGCCATAGGGAAGAATTTAGTAAGGAACTTCTGAGCAAGATCTTCCCATGTAGTAATGGAACCAGGTGGCAAAGAATGTAGCCAGCTCTTAGCCTTATCCCTCAGAGAGAATGGGAAAAGCCTCAACCTGATAGCATCATCCGTCACACCATTACATTTGAAAGTGTCGCAGATTTCGATAAAGTCCCGAACATGCATGTTGGCATCCTCCGTAGGAGCTCCCCCAAACTGAACTGAATTCTGCACCATCTGAATTGTGCCCGGCTTGATCTCAAAGTTGTTCGCTGCAATAGCTGGTCTAACAATGCTAGACTGGATATCATTGAGTTTTGGCTGAGAATAGTCCTTCAAAGCCTTAGCTGCTGCTGCTGCATCTGCCATTGCTACTGTAGTTTCAGATTCCTCTTCCTTATTCTCTAAATTCTCTACAAGATCGCCTTTTGCCAGTTTTTGTAAACGAGCTTGCGAACGTGTTTGCATACAAACTCAAGTACCTGAAACACCACGAAACAAACAAACTAAGTAAGAATCCGAGTCAGTGAACGCTAACGACCACTGATGACAAGCACATAAACTAAAATAAAAACACCGATGATCCCCGGCAGCGGCGCCAAAAACTTGTTATGCAAAATTTACGCAAGCGCACGTTGTCACAAGTAATATATGATTAAATCAAGTTCGTTCCCACAGAGATCTAGAATGGTGTTCAATTCAATTAATGTACATATGCACCGATGTATGGTTTTTATCCACTGCTAAGAAAAATAACAAAATTGAGATTGATTATCTAAATTAACTAAGTGCAAATTATAAAACTAAGAATTAAACAATTAACGAGAATAAAAATTGAATTACTTATATGAAAATAAACATGGAATCCTAGTTTCATCATCTACTTCACTTAGAGTTGCAGCCTTTAATTAAAACATGCGATGGGGTTGATATCTGATCGGATAACACGAAACAAGTATACGCTACCTGTCAGCATACGCATACCAAACTAAACATACATCCACAAAAGAGATAGAAGATGAATAGACACCAATTATGCTTAGACCCTATATGTCTATAGAATTTGAAAACATAACGGTTGAAGAACAAGTTATCCATAAAGATCACACAGGGCAGTATAAGTATTTTCATCTCACACCACAAATCATATTGATAACAATTATGAACCTATGCTAGCATGACAAGTTCTAAATCTCAAGATCCACTTTCACTTCACAAGAGATTAACAATTCAATTTAGATGTTAGCTACGCATCCAAAAGCATTAAGATTAACCATACAAGGATATCAAGAATTCACCACACATAAATCTTTAAGGCATGCAAACTACTAAGCTACATAGATAAATTCACTAGGATCCCATGACAACGATTAGTTCATAATTAAACCTTTCGTCACCATGGGATTTGATGAAAACATGGTAAATAACAAGATATGAATAAAAGAAGTAATTATATTAATAAACAAGAGTTTGAGAAAACAAATCTATAATCCAAAGTAACACAAAGGATGAAGTAGATCTAGATCCGTTGCTTGTCACGAGCGTTGAACCCTTCTCTCCTTTTCTCCCTTGCAGATCTAGGCTGGTTACAATAATAAAACTATGATAATCTGTCTATCTATTACAATGGTAGGATGTGTTTTTATAGGCTCTAGATTTCTTGCCCAGCAAGAATTTTATCTTCTATTACAATTAGAATTTAATTAAGGTGCTAAAACCTGCCCGGAATATAATTAGAACTTGAAAAGGGCAAAACAGGAATTTCCCAGCCTTCTTTAACTAGAACAGGCGCGCGATTTTAATAAACATATTACTTGCACGTGCTTCCTATCCCAGGTTGTAGAAAATCTCTCAAGCTTCGCGTGGGCAGTAAGATCACTGAAAACGGACTTACAGAACTCCAGATATGGCCAAAACAGTGTAAGCTGTGCAGCCTTCCCAGAAAATCCGAATTTTAATCAATTAATTCCCAAAAAATTATAGAAGCATCCACCTTAATCAACATTCTCTTAAACCTGCACAACTAAGCAAAACACATCAAAACTACAAGAAACTTGAGCCCAAGACAATCAATTTAAGCCGATTTAGAATGTTCCAAGTGGATATAAAATCCACTTATCAGTAGCTATGACCTCAGCGGTTAATCCTCTAACGGCTGACACCTGCCTATGCTGAGTACGCCTTGCGTGGCCATCTGATCTAGCTATTGTTGTGATATAAATAAATAAAGCAAGGGTGAGCAATAGCCCACCAAAAATATAATTGAACAGTGATAGTATATAACAGTCCAAAATATCTTTGAAACCATATGTCAGGCATTAACGAACGTATTACCAATATAAGGTATGAGATGAAGTTACAAGGTAACTTAAAATATATTTGTTCCGAAGAAATATCTGCTATGTCAAAGATAAGCAAGATATTATCAAATTTTCATAATAGAGGAACTTGTAGGAAGAATATTGCAATTCCAGTTCGAACACTTTTAAACCTGCCAACAATGATAATGTTGCAGAAAATTTCCCAATTTGGAAGATGAACTAATACGGGAGCTTGCCGCGCCAGGAGCCACAACATTTACGATGATCAGTCGCATGTCATGCTCCCCATCATTTGTTCTCTACATGTAGAAGGAAGCACCGACGGATCGCCCGCCCTCTGGAACCCCCCGGCCAACGGTTGGGCCATTAATTGCTGGACCGGCGCCACTCGGCCACTTACGCGTCTCCTAGTTCGAATAACATCCATAACTCTGAAACATAAGGTTCGTCCCCCTTTCCCCAAGTATAGTACTTGTTGATAGGACTCCACAAAGTAGTCGTATCTAATTGGAAAGGAAAATTTCACCAATATTTCCCAAGCTGATGCTTGTTAATGGATAGACACTTGTTCCATCAATCTTACCCCTCGAGCGTTGAGGAGGTAACCAAAAAGATTCATATCGATGTTTGAAAGAATCAAAATGTGAGTGACAAGATAGTTTAGCAAGTATAGGACCGGGCAGTCCAATAAATAACATCTCCAAGTGAGGTCCCCTTATATATTTTTGGAAGTTGAGCGAGTATTTAAATCTTCTTATAAGATAGATTTACATGGAAATAAAGTTTTGGGAACCTCCCCTTGATAAAAATAGTCATAAAATACTCCGAACTATTTTACACCATATCTGAAGATGAAAGATAATCTTTGAATAATATGAATTATTATAAAAAGAACTTAAAAGAATTTAAATAAATATTCCAAGAATATTTATTAAATCAATAATAATTAAGGAATATGATTAAATCATAATATTGCTCGTAAGTAATCCTCGAATAAATACATAGAATTATTTACTAAATAACTCTCTTCTTTAAATGAATATTCAATATAATATTCATTAATTAAATAAACTCAAATAAATATTTAAAATAATATTCACTAAATAAATCAAACCTTAAATGAATATTTGAAAATAATATTCATTTAATAATATACCAAATGAATAGCCAAATAATATTCTTTTCGTAATCAAAACTTTAAAGGAATATTCGAAACAATATTCCTTAAGTAAATAAAACTCCAAATGAATATTTTAAAATAATATTCATCAAGTACATAAAATCTTAAATGAATATTCAAAATAATATTCATTTAATAAATAAATCCCAAATGAATATTCAATTGATATTCATTAAACAAATAATGTTCTAAATGAATATCCAAATAATTTTCATTTAACAAATAATATTCTAAATAAATATCCAAATGATATTCATTTAGTAATCAAAACCTTAATATTCGAAATAATATTCCTTGAGTAATTAGAACTTCCAAAGAATACTTTTAAAATAATATTTATCAAATACATAAAACTTAAATGAATATCCGAAAGTGATATTCATTTAGTGAATAAAATCCCAATGAATATTAAAGTAATTATTCATTAATAATCAACTCTAATGAATATTCAAAAATAATATTCATTTAATATTTCTCGACTGAAATAATACTCAAATAACGTTTCTCGAAAGATTTCCAAGTATTTGGTACTTTTATGGAAATATAAATAATGTTTAATAATAACATTCCTAAAAATGAATACTACTCTGTCGCTGGAATCCCTCCGGGTTTCCACGACTATCTATATAACACAAAATACCGACTCCCGGTCTCATATTTAAAGAATAAATATCATACGCCCTTCACTAAGGGTCCTAGCAACACAATCCTGCTTATAACTGATAATTCATATCTAGTCTATAAGCCAATATTAATTCAGGGAACAAGTATTCCAATATACTTTGAAAACAAGCATGCATGCTATGGCATATGTATAACAACAATCATATATATTATCACAACAACAGTTCCAAGGTATTGGAAACTTGCCTAGTAATCTTGTAGGGGTAGTGTGCCTCGTGTCAATCCAGTGATCTATAAATAGTCACAATAACCAAGGTCAATCACTTAACATTTCGAAGGTTAAGTATAACTTAACTTAGGCCATGTAAGTTTAGTCCAAGACACACCTCGACCCATCCTTAATGTCGGATCTTTCGTATATCTTACTTAATCAATTATAACCTCGTTCTTTGCACCAATATGTGGTCTTGATAATTCTTAACAAGTTTCATGTTTTAGTCGACTCGAGATTCCCTTTTTAACTTAGCCAAAAAGGGTGGCCAAAGTAGTACCCCTAGGGTTGACTTTTCTGAGGATCACTATTTCGAGACTCGTACTTCAACACTTTTAATAAATCACTGGAAACGTATTTAATTACGAAACCACTTATAAAATCATCTTTGGTATTTGTAATATTTATCATAAAATTTCCAATTCGAAGCCACGGGTCTAGATAGGTGAAATGTATTTTTGAAGTTCGGTCGACTACGGATCTTTACTATTCACACCTCTTTCACTAAAACGTTCATAACTCGGTAACCGCTAACTCAAATAACGCACCGTTTTCGCGTACATGATCTAGAGAATGTCTAGAAGGTAGCTAACTCAAAATTGGACTAAGATCAGAAGATTAATTTTCCGGATTTTTGCCAAAACAGGGCAGGGGCTTTTAGTGAATAGTGTTACCTCCGAAAAGTGGTTTCTTCGCACTTAACCTTGATTCGAACATTTTTATAAAATCGAAGAACGATCAATTTTACTTGTGGTTTTCTCTCACGCCTTCCTTATGACCTCTAATATTTAATTACCATGATTCGTCACTGACTTAGTCATGTTAAGGGATTCCAATTTCAGTTACGAACTTTCGATTACGGTTTCGAACCTCTTTTACGAATTTAATCATAACTCCTAAACCGTAAGTCCATTTCATACGATCTTTATATCAAAACGAAGCTTATAACATAATCTAGCTTATCATGGAAGAAATCGAAGCTAATCAGTGAATTATACCTACTGTAAAACTCGTGTTCTTAAGGTTAACGAAATCTCGGCATTACGACGGCTATAAATCGGATATTTACCAAATTCCAAAACTCCCAATAATCATGATATCTACTCCAAACAACATATACATGATTTATAACCATGAACTGAGGCCAAGCAATGCCTTTCCGTTCACCTAGGCTATTTTTAACATTTATCAAAACTAAACCATAATCATGCTTGTAATCATGCTTATAACTTACTAATAACATCACTAAACATAGATCACTCAAGAACATGCTTAAAACTCAAAGTAGGCCTAGGGTTTCAAGATCATTATACCTTCTTGAGAGTGTGATCTAGCCTTACAAAGCTTGGTATGGTCCTTGTCTAGCCTTAACAAACCTAAGATCAACCAAAGAAACATGAAAATCAAAGTTAGTTCTTGAAGAACACTATTCATCCTCCTCTTTAATGATTTTTTTGAAAATGGAAAAAGAAGAGATTGAAGCTAGGATTTTGAGGAGATCATTTTTATGAATTATTGGACTCACATAAAAAGTTTCAAGATCAAATGATGGTTGGAAGTAGGATTTTGATCCTTGAATTTAGCAAGAAGCCGAATGGAAATGTTTATGGAGAGGGTTTGATATTTTTTGTGTTCTTTGCTTGGTTAATGTGATAATAATGCATCAAGTGGATGAGACTTGGATAATATCTCATCTTGGTTGCTTTATTAAAGTGAGGATGATGCATGGAATGAGGTATTTGCAAGACAAGTGTTGAGATTGTGGTGGTTTAAGGCTAACTAGTAGTTTGGTTGCTAAGTACTTAGTTGATCCACTTGATTCTAGTTACTCTTGTAACTATATTGGTTACTAGATATTTTCTAGTGGCTTGTGTATGACTCTTGCTCCCTCTGCTTGTTTCTTTGTCCGTTTATTGCTTAATTCGTTGTTCGTTCGAGGGAATAACTCATTCGTTTCTAGTTAGGGTTTTACCGAAAACCTTTCTAATATTTATAATACTATTCCTCATCTTTCTTAGTACTTCTCGAATTTAAATTCCTTGAATCCCTTTTAATAAATCCTTAAGTCTGGCAGTGTCCAGGGAATTCTCGGAGAAAATAAAAGTGCTCTTTTTCTGAATCCGACAGCTTTTACATACACTTATTTTCCTCCTGGATCACTAATACGAACTCAGAAATCCGTTCCGAATACCGAATATAGCATTATTATAATAATATTCTAAATTCCACCAAAATCACTATTCATCACTTATTTTTATTTAATTCCTATAATTAGGAAAATAAACCTGGTTTACTCTCGAGTGCTCCTTAACCTTTTTACGGAACCGCTGGACTTATAATAGATATTGATTCGGATGACACAAGAATAATCTTTCTTGGAATAATATAACTTATATCCGTAGGAGATAGATTATTCTTATTTATGCTATCAACCAAAAGTATTCTACATGACATATGATCATTTAAATCTATACCCATTCACATTCCTTGTTAATACCTTGTAGTCGGAGTCACTGTTCATTCTTTCATCAATATATAAAAAGTTTTAATTCTACCAAAAATTCGGGTTCTTACATCGGGACTGACAAGTGATAGAGCAAAGATGGATGGGTGATCGAAGAAAGGTGAAATATAAAGAAGTAGATACGGATGTAAAGTGATAAAGTGTTAAAGTATTGGAAAGGGAACCCTTGGTATTGAGGCAAGTATACTATCCCTCACTTATTGTTCAAGTGATGTGAAACTGTTTTTATTATTTATATTTGCGCGTTCTTTCAAATCTTTTCTTGTAATCATCTGTACCGTTCATTGTCATTTTTAGATAATGTGAACTTGTCTTGTCAATTATACGATGTTCTTTCAAATCATTTTGCTAGTGTTTAAACTCTTCATTTTTATTGCCCGTGAAATTCTTTTTCTATTAAATTGCAAACACTCATTTTCAAATTACTCTGTCATTGTTTATTTTCCTCACCTATTGTTCAGGTGTTGAATTCTTTTAAAATTAATTTATTTCAATACTCCTCGTCTTTACTAATATTTTTCAAAGAGCACTTTTCTTCAAATTATTGTAAACTAATTCGTGGTTTATACTGTTGTTGAGGCATGTGTTGCTCAGTGACGGTTAAAACCGAGAATGAATTGAGATCTTCTTAGTTATTCAAACTCATTATTGTCATGCCGGTTCTGGCAGCTAAAGCCTATGAGTGCTTAGCCGACAGGAGTGAGACATTGGGTAATTAAGAATTTCTTAAATCTTCATTTTAATCTAATCAAATCTATTCTGTTTGTTCAAACTTTACAGTGTAATTTCATAAATTGAAAATCTTTTAAATAAGTGGTTATATCCAGTGCAGTGACTTAAATCTTCTGTTGAACTTCGAATTTTCTTTATTCCCTACTTTCTTTATAATTGTTGTTCCATTTCTAGAATCTAAATAATTGCTCAGTTATTTAATTTATCATGTTTCCTTGTTGATATATGATTCTGTTTTGCGGAACTGTACCATGCTTAGTTTAATCTTATTGCTTTGTTGTTTATAATACCTCATATCAATTGCTTCCCTGACCCTCAGTCTTGTATAATTGAAAATGAAATGGCTTAATTAATTAAAGGTGTTTTTGAAATTCCTTATACAGGGCTGATCTTTTATCAGTGAGTATAAAGGACTTAAAAATAAAATGTTTTAAAGATTTTATTGTGGGGGATTCCGTCAAAATGTTTTCTACGGATTCCTTCAGATTGGAGGCGTAAGAGGCCGGGTGACGCCGGTCCAGCATTTTTTTTAGCGTAAGAGGCTGGGGGAGTGCCCAGTCCAGCATTAAAGGCCAATGTGTTGCCTAATTGGGAACCCAATTTATGTCCAGACGGACCGAGTGTCCGGGCTGGGGACTTTACGTGGCTGATCACCCGTATTGTCCATAGTCGTGAAAAACTCCAATCAACTGAAATGATTTTAAAAAGGGTTTTATGGAAAATATTTTTTTAATAATGGAATGGTTTTAAGAAAGGAATGTTTTCATGAAATTTATGATTTGATGAAAATGGAAAGTTTATCCTATGATGGAAATTGAATTCTTTCCTTGAGATTAACTGATCATTGATATTATTCATCAATGAATTATCGATATATTGTTGTTTCACTATATAATTAACTTGCTGAGCGTTTTTTGGCTCACTCTTGCTTTGTTTTACCTAACCTTTGCAGTTAGGTTTAAGGATGATCTACTACATTTATCCCTGCGAATGAGAGCGATGTGGCATTCTATACAGGATAGATTTCGGAGCTAGAGCGGGTAAGCATAAATTGGGATTGAGCTACGAATTAGATGGTATAGTAATTTGTATTAGAACAGAAATAGAAGTTGTAATAATTTGTATTGATTAGATTCTTGTTTCATACCATAACCTGGAATCGATCCTCGATGAGGAATCGTTGGTGTATTAAGTTTTAATTGTATTTGTCAAATTGGAATTTGGTTTGGGTTTACAGGTGGATAGTCCGATTTACGAATACTTCATGCCAAAATTTTCTAAAATTCCCCTGTATCAAAGTCTATTTTATTATAAAATGTATATTTTTAGTATTGGGAAGTCGGGGCGTTACAGGTTGGTATCAGAGAGACAGGTTATGGTCACTGAAACAAGTTAGGATGATTAAGTATACGTATTTAAGTGGACGTTAGATAGAACGATTTAGGATAAGATTCGCCTTAGGTCATTTAGGCAACGGTTGCGACGTTAGTTAGTATTTCGACATATCGCGCGAGCCAGAATTCGATTCATTCGAAGGTACGACTTTGGACGAGGTAGTTTATTCGACGTCGCCTACGTTAAATAGACGACCGGAGTTACCAGCTTGGAGGATGCTACGTGTAGACCTTCGTGTATGTTCTAGAATTTTTTTTGCGACTTTAGTTACCCCGTGAACGATATAGAAAGTGCGAAAGGACACTAAACAAGATGCGAAATGTGATTTCTAGCATGTGATGGAGTAAGGACATGGTTATTCATTACTAGCCGTTGATTTCATTTAATTTATTGATTAAGGAGATTTAACCTTTCTTTCTGTTTCTTCTTATCTTGATAATACCCCATCACCTTTGATAATCAACTATATTTCAATTGATGGAGAATTTTTCAAATTCATTTAAACACCTTTCAATTTTTCAAAGATACCTCTATTTTTCAGGGTATCACTTAATTCAACATGATGCATATAAATTATTGAGACCCTTGAATTCTTTCTAATTTCCCCGAATAATTGTTATTCCTTATTCAACATTGTATATCTATAAACTTTTTGGAACTTTTGAATTCTTTTTGTTTCTCTTTGAATACTTAACCTTATTTATTCTGACTGGGATGAACAACCCTATGTATATAGGGGATTCAAGGACATCTTATCTATGTGATAGAAGTCTGGTGGGACGCCACTGATTGTGTTTGTCATGAAAGTACAGAAGGCTAGCCCCCTTCTTGTGCTATGGTGGTTGACCTAAGTGACAAATGCAACCTGAAATTAGTTCAATGATCATATTGATCTCTCAGTTAATTTTTTTATAAAATTTTTATCAAACAAAACTCATCTTGTACTAATACATGTTAATACCCGTCTATTCTATTGATCTCTTTTGTTATAAACCCTTGTGATTTCTAAAAGTTATCAATGATCGTGAGCAGAAAAGATGGAGATGATGAAATTTTGAGTAGTCTAAGTTACATTTACGTCAAATGAGAAATGGAATAACAGGTTTAGGAATTGAGGTTAAAGCGAAGATTGAATATTAAGTTAGATTACGTATTGGATTGACAACACACGTACAAGATTCGATAATATGGAGAACTGAGTATGGATAAGGATCATATAACAAGGACACGAGATTATTAATTCTGCTTAAGTATGAAATAGAGTGATGATGGATATGGGTGGTATGCAATAGTTATGGCTGGTGAAGGATTGTTTATAAGTGCTTGTTCATTTCATATTTCATTTTGGATACCGTAGATGAAGTATTACAAGATTTTGAAGGTTTTGAGATCAGTTGACGGAACATAGAAATTTTAGAATCGAAATGGGAAAATATGAACGAAGCAAAGTCAAGCTAGACAAATTGTTTTACAAACTTCAAAAAAAAAAATTTTGAAACTTTGGATAAATGAGAAAAAGGATTGTGTTGGAGATAGTATTTAAATGAGCATTGTTCGAAGGATTACGAATATTAAAAGTAAAGAGAGATGATCAGGACAGAAGAAGACACTAAGAAATGGAAGACAGGGAACCAGGAAATTTGCAAGAATGGTGTTAATAGAAGATGTGAAATTTGGCTATAAAGGAATATAAGATCTAGGAGATTTTGAAAACCAAGATAAGGAGGCAAGATAAATATATACAGGATATGACTTACTGAGACTAACAGGACCACCATTATCGGAAGGTAAGATTTCAAGAGGAAGCCTATTTAATTATACTAAGAATAATATGAAAGGCTGTAATTGTAAGCAGAAAGAACATTATGGTGAGAAGTGACAGAATTAGAAACTAGAAGTTCAATATGGTTATGAATGACGACATGAAGAATCTGAAGGTGATGGCAGTTAAAAGAGCGGAGTGTGAGTTAGGATCGGATTGGATTATGTAGTTAATTAGAAAGTACAGGCAAGGTGTGAAGATAAGAAGGTAAAATTATGATTTTCAAGAGTTATGTAAATGTCTTTCAAGTTAGAAAGGGGATAATATTTACGCAGACTAAGAGGTTTTTATAGTAAGATTTTAAGGTTATTTTTTTTTATATGTGGGAGATATCAATAAGGAGATAATTAAAGTGAAGTAGATTTAGTGGTCAAGATTTCTCGAATGTGCGACTTGATGATTATCAGGATTATCACCAGACAGAGATATAAAATTGGTTAATTATTGACTACCAGGTACGTTATCAGTTTCAAGGACTCAAGATTAGAAGACATCACAAGATATTCAAGGATATAAGAAAAGCATATACACGAGTTTTAAGTACGAGCTTTGAAATTGGAGGAAGTATAATTTTTAGCATATGACGAGAGAATCAAAGGGCATGCCATGAAGATGAAGTAGCAATGAATCAGGAAAAGCCTAAATATGCCAACAGAGATCAAAAGTCTTGAAGAATCAGCTAGAAATTTTCAAAAATTGTCAAAGATTTTACCAAGATAGTTATAGCAGTGGACAAGACTATAAGTCGAGAAATGAATGGATAAAGGTGAAGAAAGCTTTCAGGAGTCAAGGAAGAGATTGATAAACTAGGTAAACAAGGAAAGATTTAATATGTTTAAATGCTCAAAGAAATGTTCAAAGAATGTAAGGAGTTACAAATAAAGGATTCGAAGGTTTAGATTATTGCAAATGAATTATTAGAGGAAAATGATAAGTACCAAGATGAGTTGGCTGAAGCAGAATGAGAAAGAGTTGACCATAGAAGAAGGGAATAATTAAAGGACATGAGTGGAGGACGGGTAATTTATTTCGTTGTTGATAAACGTTGGAGTTATTATGTGCAGAGCTTAAATTGAGGATTTGTAGAATACGTAGAGTAATGTTTTGGATGTCGACTCGAGAGTTGGATGCAGTGAAGTTTAACTGAGTTTTGAGGGTGGCACGTTAATTATTGGTGATTTATACTTGGATTTACGTATGTTAAGTTGAGTCTTGATATTAGTGGATATTAGAATTGTTGGAGCTCAATTGGGTCAAAAGTTTGATGTTGCATGGTATTGATGGGCGGTGACCCCGTGATAGTTTATAATGCGAATAAGATATATACGTTTCAAGGTAAATGGCTATTAGTTTCGAGCGGTTACTCAGTAAAACAATGGGATTGAGGATGGATAGAAGTTTCCCAGTAATTCCCTCCTCGAGTAACATTGTACGTTGAAAGGGGAGTAAGAATGATTGGGGGATTTCTTGATATTCTTTTTCTCAAAGTTTTATCTGGGGCAACCTTAAATATGAGTAGGAGTGTTGAAGTGGTATCAATTGTTTTAGTCGCGTGGATTTCGTTTTAAAGATTTAATTATTCATCTGTTTACTTCAAGTCAAGGTAGATTTCTTCGCTTATATGTTGCTGCAAATCAAGGCAGGTTTTGTTTTAGTATTGTATATGAATAAATTGTTTATGGATGATTGGGTTAGTACTTGAGGCGTTATGTCAGGGCATAGTCCATTATACGAATAGGTCATGTCCGATTTTTCGTAGACCATGATCGTCACGTACGAGTGATAAGTATCTAGAATTAACGAGACATGTAAACCAAAGGTTTAAGTTCATGTTGGAATCTGCGGGCTTACAAGACGAGCCTAGCGAGATATGAAATGGTATAAAGGTTCTAGAATGAAAGAAATGACTTGAAAATTGAAAGAGAAATGTTTGAAGATACCGTCTTACAGTTGATTCTGAGGACAGAATCCTATTAAGGGGGGAAGGATATAACGCCCTAGAAAATATCGTAATTGTTATTATTATAAATATTATTATTTAATATTAAATGTGGAATATATGGTGTGAATTTTTTTTTTAGGTTGAATATATGTGACGTCATGTTTAAATGCTTATATGATGATGAATATGTGAAATGTGAGTCCGTGTATTTCTATTTGAATTTTAATGATTAAAATCTATTTAAATCATGCATTATTGATCTTCTGCGAATTTTATAAAATCATCGGAGTTATTAAAAATCATGAAATATTTTGTAATAATATCTTTGTATAATTATTTAGTTCTTAAAATTATGGGGTGAATTATTTTGGGTATTTATGTATTTTAAAATAATTTTAAGAATTTTATCGTATTTAAAGGTTTAAAACTTGTAAAATTCATATTTAATTCATTGTTAATCCTAAAAATATTTTAAAAATATGTGTGTGTTTTTAATTCTATATTCTTTATTTTAAAAAAAATGAATGGGAAAGTTTTATTTTTAGTAATTTTGCATTTAATTTCGATTTTTGAAAGATGTTTAAAATGTTTTTAAAATAGATGTGAGCATTGTAAAATTTAATTATTCCCCTATAGTTCTTAATCACAAAAGAATCCGAGTCTCCAGATTGTTCTCGTTGGTTCATTTTGCATAATTCTCTCAAGCTTTCAACTCTCTCTCTCTCTCTCTCTCATTTTCAACACTCAAATCTCTCTTCGATCTCTCTCTCGTCACTCTCTACTCTCTCCCTCGGTCAGCCAAATCTCTCTCAATCTCCCTCCCACACCCATATGCATACATCTATCTATATATATACATACCGCTGCGTGTATGGGGGAATCTGTGTGTTTGTGTGGTGAGTTATTTGTGCTCAGTTGTGTTCGTGTGTCTAATCAAGAGCCTGCTTGTGTGTGTTTAATTCAGATTCTGTGTGTGTGTAATAGACTGTGGGTATGCAGTGGAGCATGTGGGTTACGGTAATTGTGTGTGTGCGCGCACAGTTGTGCACAGGGGAGTGAATTGAGAGTGAGGCGTGAGTGGATACAATCAAGTGAATTGTGGGTTTAGGCGAGTTCTTGTGTCAAGGTTTTGGGGCTTTTCGATTATAAGGTCCGATTCATGTTTCGGAAGCCAGTAAATAATTGTAGAGCAGTATATATGTCCTTATAATTTTCTATATTGTGGAGAGTAGTTGTTGCAAGAAGAAAGCGAGCGAAGGTGCATGTATTGTATGGGTAAGTTGCGATCTGGTGTAGGTGTGTGTACGTAGTGTTTCACTAATGAAGGAGCTGAGAAGGGGAAGAGAACAGGGGATGCCGAGAGGGGGTCATGAACAGGGGAGAAAGTGAAGGAGAGGGTGGCGAGAATGTATTTGCGGGCTGGGGTGATTGATGAGTGTCTACTGGTTGTTTGTTGGTATCAAAGTGTTAAATTATGATAATTATTTATCGAGTTGAAGGTATGGTTAATAAATGGTTTTAGCGAGGCTTTTTTTAGGATCGGTGGGAGGTTTGGTGATGCTGCCAAATTATTTCTTTGTCGGTTGTGATTGTGTGTTGCCTGTGTTATCATGTATGTGGAAAGTGCCGAGAGAAAGATGGAATAGAAGGGGGTGGCAATGTTTATGGTATAAAGTTGAGGAAAGAGGGAGACAAGTATGGTTGTGGAGGGGTTGTCTGCATATGTGTGAGTTTAGTTGTGTTGGGGTGCATAAGAATAAGAGTGATTGGTAAGTACAAAATTATTAAGGGATTTCGTGAACATATGGCCGGTTTTTGAGGGAAAGTATTTGGGTCTTGAGGTCGGGTGTTAATAGTAGGATTCTATTATTCTATATTGGATTTTATGTGACAGTGATTTCATAAGTAAGCATTATTTGTGTATATGGGGTTATTGATTTTAAAGGGTGAAATGGAAATGTGTTTTGGGTTAAGTGTAAATTTGAATTTCATGAATTAAAGAAGTTTGGCATTCGGTTTTAGAGTTTTAATTGCATATTAAAGTTCGATTTTAAGTTGAGTTGTTATTTTTTTTTTTTTTGACGAATAAGTGGGAATTTTATTAAGCAATCAAATCAGCCACAATACAATTTTTCACCTCCATAGGAATAGAACTCCTATCAAAACTACGATCAGAATGAATATAAGCTACCCTAGCAAGCTCATGAGCAGCCATATTGGCAGATCGTTTTATAAAATACAATGGAATATTGTTTAACTGAAGAATGAGTTTACGACATTCCTCTATCACCACACCAAACTGAGACCGCATTGGCGCTTTACTCCTGACTGCTTGTACTGCAACAAGACAATCAGATTCGATGCACACATTCGTCCAATTCAACTCCATGATCCAACTCAGCGCTTCCTTGATGGCTATAGCCTCCGCTAACTCTGGCCTCACCTCCCCTCGGAACAGCCTCGTCTTTGCTTGAATTAGCTCACCCTCACAGTTCCTAGCCACCAAACCAATACCATAAGCATGATGATTTTCAAAGATCGCTGCATCCACCGTAACCTTAACTGAGTTCCGATGAGGTTTTACCCAGGTCATCGCTCCATCTCCATCAGCAACTGGCTGGAGAAGGACATTAGTAGACCTAACCTGGGCTGTTTTCCATTGTGTAAGGTACTCCCCGGCTTCTGCAACTACCCTGTTTACCATCGATACTTTCTTGTTCCAAACCCATTCATTCCGCGCTCGCCAGATTGCCCAGCAAAGGGTAACAATTCCAGCTCGTTGATCGTTAGTCCTCCTACTGATCACCCCTTCAAACCAGTTATGAAATTCTGTCTCACCAGTAGTACATATATCCGCATCAAACAATTTCCAACACTGCATCGCAAATTGACATCCAACCAAAGCATGATATATCGTCTCTACCCCACCTGTACAAATTGGACAGCTTTGTTGAATTGGCACATGTTTTTGCTGCAGCTGGACCAATGTTGGCAAACAGAACGACAATGCCCTCCAAACAATATTAAGCACCTTTGGAGGTGCTCTGATTTTCCACAGAGTTCTCCATATACTCCCATTGCACTGTCCAGACCAAGCCCCTTTACGACTTTGCAGATTCTTGTACGCACTTTTAACCGAATAAACTCCAGAGTTCTCAAGGCTCCAGTACATCGTATCCACCATACCATCTCCTCCTATCTGAACATTCATAATGCAGTTTTGATCCCTGTCGTTAAAAATATCACGAACTATTTCCCCGTCCCATTCCCTCTTGTCAACACACATTAGGGAATTCACTGTATTATTCTCTATTGATGGTGAATCTGTGGTTATAAAAGGATTATCATCCTCTGCTAACCAAGGTTGCCCCCCTATTTGAATCCCTTCTCCTGTCCCAACCCTCCATCTCGCTCCTGACAACACTACCTCCTTAGCAGCCAAGATACTTCTCCATATAAAACTAGGACTGCTTCCTACTGCCGCCTGCAGAAAGTCCGTGTTCGCAAAATATCTAGCCTTATACACCCTCGAGACCAAACTGTCAGGGTTCGTTAAAAACCTCCATCCTTGCTTCCCAAGCATAGCAAGATTAAAATCTCTGAAATCTCTAAAACCTAACCCACCTGCCGATTTATGTCGTGACATCCGTTCCCAGCTCATCCACGAAATATTAGAACCACTAGCCTGTCCTGTATCCCACCAGTATTTTGTTAAACTTCTCTCAATATCTTTATTAATATCCACCGGAAGTAAGAATACATTCATGGCATATGTTGGAAGAGCTTGCACCACTGACTTAATCAACGTCTCTTTCCCCGACCTGGCAATACACTTCCCATCCCAGCTTCGAACTTTTTTCCTAACCTTTTCTTTCAAGTATCCCAGAAGTACTGACTTATTTCTCCCTAACAGGTTTGGAAGACCAAGGTACTTGCTATGTTCATCAGCCTCTCCCATTTGAAGAACTTGACTGATTATCTCCCGATTGTACTGAATTACGTTCGAGCTGAAAAAAATAGAAGATTTGGATCTGTTGATTTTTTGCCCCGAAGCTTTCTCATATATATCCAACAACTCCAACACTCTTTTAGCCTCTTCAGTCTCTGCCTTACAATAAAAATAGCTATCATCCGCAAAAAACATATGCGAAATGACAGGTGCTCGACGACAAATCTTGACACCATGAATCAGACGCCTATCTTCATAATTACGGATTAAGGCAGACAAACCCTCAGCACACATTATAAACAAGTAAGGAGATAGTGGATCTCCTTGTCGAATGCCCCTGCTAGGAACAATAGGACCCATATCATTTTCACCATGCACAATACTATATGAGACCGTGGTAACACACTGAAGCACCAGATGCACCCACCTATCACTGAAACCCATCTTTCTTAACATCGCCTTTAAAAATCCCCACTCTATCCGATCATATGCTTTACTCATATCGAGTTTTAAAGCCATATGTCCTTCCTTCCCAAAACGTTTACGCTTCAGATAGTGCATAACTTCATAAGAGATCATAATATTATCAGAAATAAGACGGCCCGGTATGAATGCACTTTGCGTGTCCGAAACAACTATATTCAGCAGCTCCTTTAAGCGATTAGCAATAACTTTCGTGATTACCTTCATTAACACATTGCATAATGCTATAGGGCGTAACTCTGTAATAGTCGATGGATTTTTCTTCTTAGGAATGAGCACCAAGTTCGTTTCATTCAACCCTTCCATGACATTACCAGTTTCAAAGAAATTCCGTATTAAATCAACCACACTCCTCCCCACTATAGACCAGTGTTTTTGGAAAAATGCCGGGGTCATACCGTCCGGTCCCGGGGCCTTATCCGGGTGCATTTGAAATAGAGCACACTTCACCTCTTTTTCAGTCACAGGCAACAATAATTCTCTATTCTGCTCATCTGAGATCGACGTTGGAACACAGTTGACAACTTCCTCCACCTCTGTTTGAGACGCCTTGAATAAGGTTTGGTAGTACTCAGTTATCAATCCAGAAAGACCATTCTGCCAATCCACCCAGTCACCCTCATCGTTTTTAAGTTTAGTGATTTGATTTGTTCTTCTTCGAGAGTTACATGAGGCATGGAAATATTTCGTATTCTTGTCCCCTGATTGTAGCCACAGCTGCTTTGATCGTTGACGCCAGAATATTTCCTTCTGGTCCAAAATCAGATGAAGTTGTTGCTTAGCCTGTTTATAGAGCTCCATAGACTGTGCATCCCGTTTACTTCTAAGCTTCTTCAATACTGCCTTACATTCCTTTATTCTTTTGGAAAAGCATCCCGTAATCTCCTTTCCCCACACTTCTAAATTTCTACCACATTGGGCCACCTTTTGAAGAATATTATCACAAGCTGCATCCTCCCAACTATCTCTAACAATCTGGGAACATAGCGGTTCTGTCAGCCATGCGTTTTCAAAACGAAACCGTTTTTTCCTACTTGTCGAAACACTTGTTTTAGGCTCCAATAAAAGTGGACTGTGATCTGAAGGGGACCCAACCATATTATACAACTTCGCCAAGGGAAACTGATTGAGCCATTCATTATTAACTAAAGCCCTGTCTAGCCTTATTTCAATCCATGCTTCCGTATTCCTCCCTTTTTCCCACGTGTACTGATGTCCAGTTAACTCCAGATCTTGTAATCCTGTATCTACCAAAGTATCGTTAAAACCTTCTACAAGCCACCTGGGATACTCTGCTCCTCCTTTCTTTTCATGCTGAGCCACAATGTTATTCATGTCTCCAATTACACACCAAGGTAAGTTAGAATCCCTTGCCAAATTACGCAGGAGATCCCAAGTCTTCCTCCTCTGAGCTCGAACTGGTTCGCCATAAAAACCTGTAAGTCTCCACTGACCAGCCTCATCGCTTTTAATCACCATGTCGATGTGATTAGTGGAGAAACTAACCAAATCAGCTTGATCTACTTCCTTCCATAACATAGCCAAACCTCCACTCCTGCCTCTTGGTTCTACTACCACCATGCCTTCGAACCCTATCTTTCTTCTCACTTGCTCCATCTTCTTTTTATCACTAATAGTCTCACACAAAAACACACAACTTGGCTTTTCTTGACGTATTATGTCTTGTAGGAACCGAATTTTCCAAGGTAAGCCCAAACCTTGGCAGTTCCAGCCCAAAGTAATCATGATGAGTGGCGGGCCTGCAATGCAGCACCCGCCAAAAACAAGTTTTTTTGGTTCTGATCCATATCATCTGTCATATCTGTATCCAGCCCATTATCCAAAGTAACTACGCGGCCCACCTCAAACTTACCATCCGTATTCCCTTCTTTCCGCGGGCGTTTTTGATTTGAAACTGTTATCCCAAAATCCTGGACTTCCTCCCTATCATCCTCCCCTACAATCGTGGATATTGTTGAACTACCTCCCTGATTGCCTGATTTTCGCTGTACCTCCCAAGAATCATGGGATTTTGTTACAGTGGTATCTGCATCCTTGCTCCACCCTTCACCACCCTCTCCTTGTACTTCCTCCACCGTAACTAGCTTACTACCATCAGCTCCCCTTAGCCATTGATTTTTACTGCTCCCCTGTTGCCCTTTCATTGGTGCTCTCAATGATCCATCATACTTTCTTTCCCCCGTATCTTCCTTAACATCAAATAAGATTTCACAAAACTTATCAGAATGACCTATCACTCCACAGTAAAAACAAAATGAAGGCAATCGTTCATATTTGAAATTAATCCAAAGCCATTCCCCCCCTGCTTTCTTTAACCGCATTTTGCTTTTTAGAGGCTTGTGCACATCAATGGCCACCTTAATCCTGTGATAGTTTCTCCATATGCCTCGAAAGTTCTTTGAATCTGTTGATATGAATTTGCCCACATAATTACCAATAGATTTAAAAATGTATTCCGAGCAATACCCAATTGGTAGATCATATACTTGCAACCAGATAAACAAATCTGAAATCTTGATCTCGGACAGCTGTTCTTCACCCTCCATCTTCTTAACCAAAAGCACCTGTTGGTTGAAAGTCCACGGACCATCATCAAGGACTCTCTGCATATCCAACTTATGAAAAAACTTAATAATAAACAAGTTTGGGAAACTTGTTTCCTCCATATACACCCCCTTCACTGGTCTCCAGATTGAAGCCAGCGTGTCTTTCATTGCTGGGAAATTCACCTTTCGATTTGACAGAAGACTTCCCACCAAGCAGAGAGAATAATCCAACCCTACCTGATCAGTCGGCGGTTCTACCAGAATCAAACCCTCCTCCCCTTCATCATCAATAGATAGATTCGCACAGTCTTGTATGACCTTCTTTCCCAGAGATGTATTCGCCATAATAATAATAGAATGCTAAAAGGACAAAAACAAACTTTACGACTTTAAACGACTGATAAAAAAATGCAAACTAACACGTCAATAGACGAGACAGTACTGAATACACGTCATATGGTTTCAAAGATATTTTGGACTGTTATATATTATCACTGTTCATTCATCTCATTCTAACAGATGTGTTTGATGTCAATAGACATGTCTCATAAGCAATAATACTGAAATCATAACGAACTCGAACAGAGCATGCACTCCGCACTCTCCCGACTTGTTCGATGTAACATTACGAGTACATTGATCAACTAGTCAAACCAATTACACTAAAATATCCAACACACCGTGGATCAATCATTCAGACTCAAGATGGAAGAAGATGGAAGAGATCATCGCAATTGCTTCAATGGTTTGATTAACCGATTGAATAATTTGGATGAGTCTATGGATTTTTTCTTCTGGAGGCTGACTGATTGTGAAAGCAAGGATCGGGTGACTCAATGGAAGGGAGATCGCTCGTGATTGATGCACGTGATTTTGTAGAAGGATATACCGTTATGATGAAGAACAGTGATTTGGAGTTCACTAACTGGAGTTTAGCGATTCTCAAAAGTTGGAAGAACATGATCGAGAGATTTTTGTTCGAGGGGAGGCATTGGCCGATGGACGTCGATGGTTTGATGGTAATCGTTAAACTCGGTGATAAAACAGTATTGGGTTTAAGGGGAGGATTGTTGGGTTTAAACCCAATATGGTAGTATCGGCTTGAGTGATCCAAAACGTACATGGGTTGGGTAATAATTACATGGTTAGATAATTATTATATTTGATATGTTTTGGTCACAAAGTTATGGAATTAGAATCCAAGTATGATAATGATTGTAATTGGAAACCAAGTATGATTAGGGTATCTTGGTGGCTAAGTTTGTGATGTTTATATATACATAGTCCTATTATGTTTGATAGGTCTGCTTGAGTATTGTTTGGCTTAAGTATCATGTGAGTGAAACACCCTGCGTGGTGGGATTGATTGTATTGTTAATTATTGGTTGGATTAATAATATAAGTTGGGACGTGATTTTTCTGCATTATATATTTTGTTATGCGTGCTTTACATTGATTTATTTAAATCTCGTTACTGTGGACCTTCCTCCTTAACAGGCCTTTCAAAATCTAAGGGATCAGGGTAGACAGAGTCGCATAGATAGTAACATTAAATTGTCAAAATATTCTATTTAGTGATACGTATTTACCTTTTTTTAAAAAAAATTATTAGACTTACATATCTTTTAATTAAATATTTGTTTTAACAAATTTCAGGATCAACGGGAATTGAATCTAGAACAATAAATTTTTTTTTTTATCACTTAGCTAAATTATATGAATTGAATTAAAAGAAAATTTCAGATTTATGCTACTCAACCGATATAAATCAGAAATAGTTCTGATATATCACATATGCCATGTAAAATTTTATCCTTTTCAGTAGATTATCAGTACTATGAAGTACTTTGAAATTTGAACTCTAAAAAAAACCATTTTATAATAAGCAAACATTTACTATTATTATTTACAACAGAAGTAGTAACTATTATCATCTTATTAGTATTAAAAAGAAATTCTTGTTGGGGCACATTAAATTAGGAAAATTTTATATCCAGAGTAAAACTTTTATAGCCAGAACAATTTCCCCGTGCATACACAAAAGTTTTTCTGAATATAATCGAACAAGGGGGTAATGTTATATCCAGAGCAAATGAAGCAAAAAAATTGCTCTGGATATAACATTTCCCTTAAGTTAGTGACTTGTAATTTGGTGTGTAAGTTAATTCTCCACTACGTAATTCTAGTTTATGCCATGTTGCAAATGTTGTTAGCCAATAAGCTTTATAAACTGGTCAATTACAAAAGTAGTTGACATGCTTTAAGAATTTTTTTTTTAAAAAAAGAAAAAACTAAAGATCAAGACTATAAGAATGCATTTTCATGTTTCGTGCTAAAATACAATTTATGGGAGTTAATTCAGTTGGAATTTGAAAGGAAAATGGGAAGTTAGGAAAGAAGATTGAGGTTGGTAGCCTACTTCTATAGTTCCATGTAATGCTTCTATGATCTCTCCACTAGTTAGTAGTTATATACAAATATCATGAGTAATAAGCTGGCTTGTAACCACATATATACAAATATTATATATATATTATTATTATACATGGCCTACAATTAACTTGGTGTCAAGTCAACTGCATGATGGTACTAATTGCGAGTAGTTTTCTGTTTTGTCAAGTCTACTTCCTCTGTTCCCCACCTAATGTTCATCTTCATCTTTACAAGTTTATATTTCGCCTATTTTTCTGTTCTCTCCATGTTTTATTAAATTTTTAATTATATAGCTAGTGATAATTAGATTAGTCAAATAACAAAATGAAAACAGATTTATTTTTTTATTTCCATGCAATATCTACTAAATTTAAATGCAAACATGATACGAAATTGATTATTTTTTTTATTATGCGTATCATTTTTCAAATTTATGCATATAATAATTGTTCCATCTTGTATAATATATAAATATCTAGTGGGTAGGATTATACAGAAAACAGAAAACTCGAACAAGCATCTATCCATACTATTATATTAAAGCTGAAACATTAAAAGTTTTGGTTTTCGGTTTTGTTATCCTATTTATTAAAATAAATAATAAAAGTATTATATTACATAAACAACTCAAAAAGCTACTCCCTCCGTCCTTTCCATTTCTTTACATTTTCCTTTCTGGGACGTCCCATCCAATTCTTTACATTACTAAAAATAGTAACTTTTAACAATAAAATATATTATTACATCCACTACTTTACTCCACTTTTTCAACACTTTACACTGTTACACCAACTACTTCACTTATTTTAACTTATTTTAACAACAAAATCACTATTACACCCACTACTTCATTTATTTTAACAATATTACACCCACTATCCTTAATTAATTTATTCATTCTATCATGTTTGGTCTCCGTGCAAATTCTAAATGATAAGAATCCCTCTGGACAGAGGGAGTAATTACTAATATTAACGTAATTTCCGATTAAAATTCTTTCACCCACATTGAACTTTTACTTGCACTCTTTCTTCTCCTCTGCTCCAACAACTCAATCACCCATTTTCTCTAAAAAATTTACTTCTAATTAAAACACTTTACCATTTAATTTAAAACTAATATCACACTACATCTTTCCGTCATTATTTTTAGTAGTAATTTTTTTAATTAAAACACGTTACTTTTTAATTTAAAACTAATCTTCCGATCAATAATATACACCCAAAAATATCACACCATATATTCAAATCATTATTTTTAGTAATAAATAAGAATCGTTAGATCTAATAATAAGATATATTATATGATTAAATTACTTTACTAAAAATTCAAAATTCGAACCCGTTAACGACATTTTTAATTTAGAATTTTACAAAATAAATTTTAAACCATGCATATCTCTATATAAATTTATATTAAATTAAAATTAAAAAATTATTAAAAATAATGATTATATAAAAACATAATATAATGTTAAATAAATTTTATAACCTATGAAAAGAAACCCGTGCTGTAATAACCCTAACTCTAGCAATACTACAGTGATCCCATGAATAGTAATTTTGAGGATTTAGAGAAATGGTATGTAGGTACTCTGCAATGGAAACAGAAAATGAATAAACAGAAACCATACTAGTAATGTACACTGAAATTAAGTGACTCGAAATGACGATGGATTTCAGAAATTCCTAAATATGGATTTTTTGAGGATTTTGAATTCCAAAGAGCTTCTATTGGATCTTAAGGGGCATGGAAATATTATAAGAATTATATATTGAGGGATTAGAGAATTTAGATTAAACCAGGGGATTATTAAATTAAGAGAATACCAAAGGAATTTGGAATGTTAAATGATTTCAGAACCACTGAGATAATGAGGTATATTCGAGACGAACCATAATTAGACGAGTATGGAAACCAAGCAACCAATATTAGTAATATAACAAGGATACATACCACATTTTTACTAACCAAGATCATTAGCATTATACTTAGAAAATCAAAATGAGATTTATTGGATCATCAAGTGACATCACCATCCACTAACTTGTTTTAAGGGGCAAATTAGTCATTTAGCATGGTTTTATACACTAAATATCTTCCAATCTACCACCATACTCTAGAATTAATAAGTGATTAGCTAGATAAGATCAAAACCAAGAGAAAAACTCTCTCCCCCACCTCATTTCATCAATTCGGCCAAACAGTAACAGCCTACTTAGAACAGGCATATCTCCTTCGTTTCTCAGCCAAATTTTGCGTTCTATAGCTTTTTGGAAAGCCCATGAGATAATCTATAACTTGTATTTCACAAGGTTTGTCCAGAAAAGCAAGGTAAGGGCCTCGTTTTTCATGTTCTTTCATCTGGGTTTTAGAACTCCGAAAATCTCTAAGTATGTTCTTGATGTTTCTTGTTAGTTTAAGGTGTTATAAGCTTATATCAAGGCTTCTCAAGGACTACAAGCCTTTGTTAAGTGTTGTTAAAGCTTCAAGGCAGGTATAAACCCTAACCCCTTTTTATTATGTGAGTTTTAGTGATGTTAATGGATGATGTGTAGTTGAAAGTGATTATTGTTATGTTAGCTAGCATAAATTTTGATTGATTGTTGGGTGATGGTATTGAGGCCTCACCACTGATTATATGGATTATGAGGATGTAATATTGATTTGTATGGAGTGGTGGATGATTATATGGCTTGGTTGTGATGGAATGGTTTTTGGAATGTCCGAAATATAGCCGTTATAATGTCCGATTGTCGTTAGACCAAGAAACTGCCCTGTTTTTGGACCCTATACCCATACGGTACCTTACTGTCCAGACCCCTAAGTGACCATGATGAGATAGAGCTTGGTTCATAGATCGTTTTGATATAAGGTGCGTTAAAATCTGATGAACGGTTTAGGAGAAAAGTCAGTTTTAGTGAAAGACGTTCGAAAGCCGAGAAAACGTAGTTGTACCAACTTTGAGGCTATAACTACCATACTTAGACATTCTTAAAAATTATAAAATTTTGGGATATGGTAGTAGGGTAGTCAAAGAGGCATTACCAGTTGGCCTTATGGTAAAATTCGAAATCCATATTTTTTGAGAATTTTTACAGTTAAGTGTGGTCGTTAGGGGAAATGGTGAAAACCCCTGAAACTTTGATTGAGTTTATAAATGGTTAAGTTATTGAACCTTTGGGGTAATAGTGATATGTTAAACATATTAAAGTGTCAAGGGTATTGTTATACAAGAGTGAAGTGAGTAAGAGATGTGGTATTCTAACGACGGTCCTTTTGTGTTTATAGAAACTCCGGAAGAGGGACGAGCCATACTGTCAGGATACCGAAACCGAGGCAAGATCTTTTCTATCCCTACTTGGAAATTATTTACCTTTAAATAAACTTGATTTCATGGAATATATATATATATATATATGATGCTATTGCTACTATATTGTTAAGAATTTGTTTTCCTTGATTAATGAGGTTAAAAGGGAAGGTATATGAGTATGATATGAATATGGATATGGATATGAGTATGAGATGGATATGAATATACCTAGAGATGATTATGCATGAAGTGAGCATGCCTTATGATTAAGAGAATATGAAGAATGGTATCAGTTGTTATCTAGAATTATATATAAAGAAATGGTATCAGTTATTATCTAGGGTTATATGATTTATAATACCATGTAAAAAAAACATCCTTTCTAAATATTGTGACAGATATTACTGAGTATTATTTAATACTTCTAAAATAAATGGAATACTTTATGTATACAAGAACATATTGGATTTCATTGAATATAAAAGAGATGTCTGAGTCATAACCAAAGTATTATGACATAAATACTTTTAAAGGTGATGATAAATGGAAATGGAAACGATATATGTGAAAGGAAATGTGAATGGAAATGGAAAATGTAAAATGGTATTTGATAATGGAAAAATGATTTGAAAAAAGGGGATTGCAACAGAAAGCGTAAGCGGCTGTGTAGGAGTGGCACAGTCCAGCACTAAATATCTTATTCCGGCCCAAGAGTTGCCGAGGGAGGATGGTGGAGAACCTTTCCTCCTGGGGGATGGTGGCGAACCTACCTCCGTCTACCGGTAGTAAAAGGGACGGGTACGGAGGACGACTGATCATCGTGCCTCACGTATTCGGCAACAGTGAAAACCCCCAAAATTTTTGAATAAAGAATCGACGATAAAGTCAGATTGGTATACTGAAAAGGGAAAATGATATGAAACGATGGAATTATTGTTATAGATGAAGAGAAACTGATTTTATATTAATTTATATAATTGTTGCATAAGAAGGAAATGAGAAGATGATAGTGAGAGATTTATTCAAGTATTCATATTATCTTGAAATATTACACTGAAAGGATATATTGATTGTTATATTATTTAAGAAGAGAAACTGATACTATATTATCCTAGATTTCTTTTCTTATAATAGAAAGTGGATGATGTATTATTAAATAGGAATGTCATTTTTCTCAAAGTCTATAATTGGTTTCCAGTTATTACATGATATTAGAAGAGAGACTGAGGCTATAATATTATATATTTCTTTTCGTACAAAGATAATTGAAAAGTATATATCCTGAACGAAAATAAAGTTTCCTTCCATAATATCTGAAAAATTGTTTATTAAAATATATATATATATATATATATGATGATTATTTTCCTTTGATGTTAGTAGATATAAATTATCTTGCTGAGCTATTATAGCTCACTCTTGCTACTTATGTATATACAGCTAGGTATGCCGAGACTATGCTGAACGCCCCGCAAGAGGGTAGGGGGAAGGCGACCCTCTGAGAGCGCTAGCATCGATTCCTGAGGTAGCGTAGAGGCAAACGGGTCCTGGTAGCTCTATGTATAATTAAGTGTGTAAACATGTAAGAAACTTTTGGTTGTTGAAATGCTTCATGTCGAAGTATTATTCAGCAATGTATTTAAGGATGATTCTGGGTTTGTAATAACTGTTAAATTCTAAACCTTATTATGGTGAATGTTGTTCTCTGAGCATATGACTGGTGTGTGTGTGTTTATTATTGCGGGGTCAACTGCATAAGTATTAATTGTTATAAAAAAAAGACCCAAGAGATATTGATATTGAATGGAAATTGGTCCGTGATGGCCCAGATTTATGACCCCGGATTTGGGGCTATCACACGTGCGAATAAGCTAGTACTAATATATTAATTAAAATCGAAATATTGAAAGTTTGATGGGTTTGGTTTTCGGTTTGGTTATCCTATTTATTAAAATAAAAAAATAATTTTAGTTCCAAATAAAACAAAACTACCTTCCAAAAAAAATATAATTCAATTAAAAACAAAATAGCCCTGTGATAGTTCCAGTTGCAAAGAAGGAAAAACCACTCCATAATGTGATAATGTGCTGAAGCCATAGGAATAAGGGAGGCCTTAAGATGGATCAAAGAAATGCAGATGCACAGGGTAGTTGTGGAAACAGACTGCCTTGTAGCTGTTCAAGCTATCAGAGGTAGTGCACCAATGTCATCTTATTTTGGAGTCATAGTTCAGGAATGCAGGAACCTCCTGATGGAAGTGAAAGTCGAAGGTGTAGTCTTTAAGTTTGTAAAGCGATCCGCGAATAGCTTAGCTCATGCATTTGTAAGCTGTAATTATTCTGTAGCTGACCGCATATGGAAGGCAAATGATGTCTCTCCAAAAATTGTTCATGTACTTGAGAATGATCTGAATTAATGAAAGTATCTATTTCTCTGGCAAAAAAAAAGATATGCAAACTCTAATTCTTAACCAGTAATAGTCTAATTAGAATTTGTATTACACTCGCAATTCCCACCCCACCCCCCACTCGCAATTCCCATCCCCCTCCCTCCCTCCAAAAAACTCCTGCACACTGTTACGACCAGTTTTCTCACGGACCTTGATCTGATCGGACCTGCGATGAAGAAGAATGCGAGGGATTGGCCCCCCGATTCACCTCCGATGTGAGAATAAGTTAATCGGGTTTTTGTAAGGTATTTTGAACGTAGAGTGTTGTGTATTGTGTGTAATTGTGAATGAATGATAACTCAAACCTAAATTAACCTTATTCCCTTTGTTTCGGCAGTTACCGAAGGATGGGCCACGTGCATCGTCGTGTTCCACGTTCCATGGGAAGTGCAACCATATGACCGTTATCTCTAGATGGACCAAATGAATATGGACTTCCACTCGGATTCGGGGTACTAGGCCTTCGGTCCGGCCCACTAAGGAAGCGGGCCTCCAACATGTCCCTGGGCTTCGTTCGGAGATATCCTCAGGACGAAGACCAAAGTCTGGGCCCATCTTCGGAATACAACCCTCAGACGTCTCATGGGAAGTCGTGTCTTTTTATGGTCGACAGCTGTCTATTCTCGAGATGCACGCCTCAATCACAGCCGTTGAATTCGAAATGCCTCCTGTCCAAACGTCACACCTCCTCTACTTAAACCCATAATTTCTTTCTTTTCTATTTTATGCACATATCATCTCTTGAATATTTGAAGCAAAAACCTTTCTACAAAAACATTTTAGCAGCAATTGGAACCGTCATTTCATCGTCGATCACTTTCAATTCTCCGATTCCAGTCGACGTTTACATTCAAGCGATTTATCCCCAAGAACTCGATCTTATCAGAAATCTTCAAACCAGTAAGTCTCCACACTCTCTTCCCCTTTTCAATTTATCGTATACATGTAGCATTTTCATTCTTGTTTCTTTACCGTGATAAACCTGCATTTCGTGTATTCATGTATGTATCTGCATATGTATAGGGGTAGAATTACCTGTGTTTCTTAGGTAGAATCTGCGCATACTTACGATGCTTTGTGCCCTTAATTACTCTATTTTTATCTTCAAGTCCATTTTTCCGGGGATTCCGGGATTTGTCAGGGAGTTGTCTGAGCAAGAATGTCCTTCGGGATCTTCAAGCCTCAAGAACTCTCTTCGGACTGTCCCAATCCCTCACTTGTAATTTTTAGGCCGTCCTTCATTTGCTTCGTCTTAGGCTTTAGGGTGTCCCCGACCGGTCCTGGCCCGCTGTACTCGGCCTTTTCCTTTTTCCCCTTTCTTTCTTTATTCCTCCCGAGTACAAGGCTAACGTCTCTCCATTTCCGAATGCAGGGATATGGATCGGTCGACCGAGGATGCCGGTCCTTCGGAGGTTTCGCCCTTCAGCGACATCAAATTGTATCCAGCCGTGAATTTCCGGTCAAAGCTGACCGAAGAGAATATTGAACACTTCCATGCCGATTATC
Source organism: Kitagawia praeruptora (assembly GCA_037693485.1). Taxonomy (NCBI): domain Eukaryota; kingdom Viridiplantae; phylum Streptophyta; class Magnoliopsida; order Apiales; family Apiaceae; genus Kitagawia; species Kitagawia praeruptora. Next base: position 1,360,035 of record CM075353.1, read on the forward strand.
TAGTAGAGAGACACGTTTAGTACTTCTTCGTGCCAAGGAAGAAGGATCGCATTTTGCATAACCCTGAAATTCCGCCCATTTGTGGGGGAGGTCGGGCTACGGGCATATACGAAATGGCATTCAAATATGGCTTTTGGTTGCCTATGTTGCCCATCCTTAAGAAATTGCTGAAGCAGTTAGGGATTGCCATAGGAAAGTTGGACCCGAACAGTTTCTTTCACATAAATGCCTTTCAGGCCCGGTGTCTGGCTAAGAAGATGACTCCGAGGACAACCTTGTTCTGGCATCATTATGAGCTCCGAAGGAATTCGAAAAGTCGCAGTTATTATACCATAGCCCGTCGGACTAGCAGAGCTGACTGGGCTCAAACAAATTCCAGCAACAAAGGGGCTCATGAGAAGTGGGCATTCATTTCGGGACCAAAGATGGAGAAGTACGGCTACTGGCAGGAGCTCGATCCATCAAGATTGAAGTATCCCGAACTCCTAGAGGCGGACAAACATGATTATCATCTTCTCTCCGAACTCAAAATGGATATGGTTCCATTATCGGACGACAGGGATAACGATTGGTTGATCGCCCTTTGGGGTAGTGGTAACATCTACCTCTGTCTCGTTGACTATGCATTTAAGTGATGCCTTCTTATTTTCTACAACACATATTTAACTTTTGGTGTTTTGTGCAGTGTCTTCTCTTCAGGCGATTATAGAGCGCAAGCGCAAGAAGGCGACTGAACTTGCTGCTGCTGCTATGGCTGCTGCCGAAGCTTCGGCTCAGGCGCCCGATGGGACGGAAAAGTCGGCTCCTGACCAGAGGGAAACAAATATAATCACTACTCCGCCTGATTCTTCTCCTCCTCGGGATTCGGAGGCAAGGGACACTGATCTGGTCACTCCGACGGACTCTAGGAAGAGAGATCGCACAGGGGAGACTTGGTTGAAGGTACATGCCCCTCAATGGGGAGTTCTGGAGACCGACAAAATGATTGTCCCTGCACCTCGCACAGCCACCATTGTGGGTCCTGACCTCTGTCGGGGCCTCGTTCTTCCAGCCGATCGGCCAACGTTCGCTGAGATGAACGACCTCGAGGCCTGTACCGAGATGATGGCCCTCCTTTCTGTGGTAAGCTTTTTTCTTTTAAAAACATCGTACCATATCTTCAAATTATTAATATTTCCTTTCTAATTAATATACGTTATCTTTTTTATTTAAAACTAATCTTAGAATGATTAATATATACCAACAAATATCATACCATATTTTCAATTATTAATAAAATATATTAAAAATCCCTATATGTTGTTTATAATAAGAAAATATTAGTATAATACGTAAATATGAGTATATTAAATTAAAATTTAAAAACCTATTAAATTGATAATTATATAAAAACATAATTTTACTATTAACTAAAATTTAATAAATACCTAAAATATCTTATCTTTCAATTAATTTAAAAGACGTTTACCTTTAATTAAACATAATACCCTGTATACACACCTAAAATAGGGTGTTGGCCCTATCTATCACAATCTGAAAGGAAATTGCCCCAAATATCACAGCTCAAAAACTTGGCCGCAAATATCACTCCAAGACATAGTATTAAACTGTGTTTTGATTTAATTTTTTTTGTAACGCTAATGCGTCTAGCTTTATATATATATATATATATATATATATATATATATATATATATATATATATATATATATATATATATATATATATATTATTTTTTGTGTGTGTTGAAACGCTAGTTAGAGTTGGGTTTTGGGGGAAGAAACGCTAGTTAAGTTTTTGTTTTGGTGGGTAACGCTAGTTCATGTGGCATTTGGTTTTTCTTTCTTTTTTTATTTTTTGCTTTTTTTCGTGAATACGTATGGTTTATTCGTCATTCGGAATATTTTTAAACCCCAAAATGAAATTGTTGAACCCATAAGGAAATACAAATAAAATTAAAAAAATTTTATTAAAAAATTTGAATCCGGCGGCCAGATTTTTAAACGCTAACGTGTTTAAAAATCAGGATAAGTTATGGTTTAGGGTTGTAAACAACCCTAAACCCCAAACCCTAAACCCTAAGTTCGTATACGGTTTATTCGTCGTTCTGAATATTTCTAAAATCCAAAATGGAAACATTGAACCCCAAAAGTTAATTGTTGAACCCCTAAATTTAATTAAATTTTTTTTTTTTAATTTCAAAAGTTTAGTTAAAAAATTGATACGGTTTATTGATCGTTCCGAATATTTATAAACCAAAAATAAAAACGTTGAACCCCAAAAGTTAATTATTGAACCCCTGAAAAAAAAAAAGGAAAACACCCCAAAACACCACATTAAGTGGCGTTTCCCCCAACACACCACATAAAGTGCCGTTAACACCCACCCCCAACGCTAAGGGTGTGTTCACTTGGAAAGAATGGAATGAGGTAGGAATGGAATGAAAATTGTAAACAAAATTTATGAAGAAAAGGGGATGTTGGGGAAAATAATGAACAAATATGAGGGAGAAGAAGTTTTTTATGATGAAAATTGCAAGGAAAATGATGAAGATTGGGAATGGAGCATTCCTTCCAAAACATGTGGGTTAAAATTCTTATTCAAATTATTTGGAGAGGAATGAAGCCATGAATGAAATTTATAAACACTTTCCCCAATCTCCCCCAAATAATAGTATAAATTTCATTCCATTCTCCCCTCATTCCATTCAATCCAAGTGAACATAGCCCAAGCTATGTAGCGTTTGTATTAAAAAAAAAAATGGTTCCCCAAAACGCAAGATGCTATAGCGTTTAAAAAAATTAATTTCAGAACGCTACACGAAAGTGTGTTTTGGAGTGATATTTGGGGTCAATATTTTGAGTTGTGATATTTGGGACCATTTATTTCAAAATTGTGATATTGGGGGCCTTTATTCCCAAAAATATCGTATCTTCAATCATTAATATTTATTTTTTAATTAAAACACGTTACCTTTTAATTTAAAACATAATTTTGCAATCATAATTTTCGAATCATTAATATTTCTTTTTTAATTAAATACACTATCTTTTAATTGAAAACATAAATTTACGATCATTAATGTATACCCAAAAATATGACACAATATTACCGTTAGATTTTTAATAATTAATAAGAACTGTTAGATGTAACTATAATTATATTTAATGATTAAACTACTTTACTAAATATTTAAGGTTTGAATCCCGTCAACGACATATTTAACTTAAAAGTTCATTATATAAATTTTAAATCATGCAAATCATTTATTAAATTTACTTCAAATATTACTAAATTAATTTTTAAAATTAATGATTGTATAAAAACATAATTATAGAATAAAATAAAAATTTATAACATATCAAAAGAAACTCGTGCATCGCACGGGTTATAAGCTAGTAAAATTATAATATCTATAGAAAAATTATATATATAATTTGTTGAAAGATACAATTGTAAAAACGATTATAATTTTACAAGAAATTTATAAATAATAAAGTTAAATGTTTTATAAATACAAAAAGAATAATGAATAATCTAAAGTTCATGCCAAATTCAAGGATTGAACAAAAAATCAAAAATCAAAACCGCTAAAAACCGATAAAATTTGAACCGTATAAAATAGAATCGAAATCGAAACCAAAAAATTAAACATCAAAATCGCAACTGATTGTTCGATTTCGGCTATAACTTGTTGAAACTGAATCGAAAAAACCCGATCAGATCCGATTATTTAAAATAAATTTATATTATATATTATTTTCTGCATAGTAAAATATGTTAATTTCAGTTTTTCTGCAAATTGAATTTTGAAAACTAAACCTAAATTATTCTGCCTGTAAATATATGCATGCATCAAATTTGATGAAGAATGTAATTATTGGAACTTTTAGCAAGTCAGAATCATGTAATGACTAAATTTTTCTTTCTTATATGCTGACCACAACTTGATTATCATATCATATTATGTGGATTTATAAGTTGTTCAATGCCAGTGAAAAATGATTCTACTTTTCACATATTTTTGAATTAATTAGTTTTGTTTTTAATTCTTATAATATATGATTTTATCATTTTCCTCGATGTGATTTTATAACCAAAATCGAACCGATTATAATCGAAATTATGATTTTTGAAATCGTTACCAAATCATCGATTCGATTATGATTTTGCTTTTCAATTTTAAAAATGAAAATTTTCAATTACGATTTCAATTTTATCCTAAAATCGCATCTATTCAATCCTGGCTCTCCTCTACCAAATCCCACCCATAGATGTTTCTAAAATTCGATGACTGAATTTGTATCATAGAACTATAATTTATTTTGTTCAGAAATCACACAAAATACTTTAGTTGAATTTTAAAAAGTTGTAGTTATATTCTAGGATTTCGATCAAGGTTATAAAAGGTAGAAAAAATTTATTCGAATAATTGGAAATTAATCAAATAATGTATCAAAATTATTTTAATATTATTTTTTGATAAAGTAATATATATATATATATATATATATATAGGCTAGTGATCAAATAGAAACCAATCTAAAAATAAAAACTAGAAACCACTATCTACACACCCTATTTTACTACCTCCACACCATATTTTACTATCTCCACTCCTATATGACATCACTCACCCCCAATATGACACCCCCACCCCATCCCACGACACGACCACCTCCACCGACGCACCACCACCTCCACCACCTCCATCTCCTTTTTCGACCACTGGCCCCGCAGGGGCTCCGATTCCACCACCAATTTTCGATTCCGATTCCAGATCTGCTTCTTCCCGATCATTAATTCTTCTACTACAAATATAATTTAGTGATTTGTAACTTCATATCTCGATCCTCTCTTCTTCTACTGATTCAGAACATAACTGCTCGACATGAAGGTCGATCGAAACATGGCAACTTGTCATCGTTGGTCTGAATCTGTGAAATCGTTCTGGTGATGACTTTCCAAATTTAAGTTTGTGTATGTGTGTATGTAACGATGTATGTATGTATGTATCTACATAATCATGGTGGTGGTGGTCGATAACAACGATGGCAGGTGGTGGCGGCGTTGACTGGTGGTGTAATGGTGATGGCAGGTGAAGGTGAGGTGGGGTGGGTTTGGTGGTGGTAGTGGTGCTAAAATTTGTGATTTTGGGAATGTTTTTTAGTGATTTTCAGGTGGGGTGGGGTGGTGGTGGTGGTGGTGTTAAAATTAGTGATTTTGGGAATGTTTTTTAGTGATTTTCAGGTCAGGTGTGGTTGGGTATGGTGGGGTGGGGTGGGGTGGGGTGGGGTGGGGTGGGGTGGGGTGGGGGGTGGGTTTGGTGGTGGGGGTGTTAAAATTATTGATTTTGGGAATGTTTTTTAGTGATTTCAGGTGGGGGTGGCGCGGTGGGTGGGGTAGGGTGGAGTGGCGTATTTTAAAATTTTTTGTCAAAAAAATTATTGATATAGGTAGTGTAATTTAGTGATTTCTGTTAAGCTGAGATTTGGTTTCTAGTTTCTATTCTAAGATTGGTTTCTAGTGGAGTAGGATCCTATATAGGCTATATATATATATATATATAGGTTTTTGCTCAAATACAAACCAATCCTTAAATACAAACTACAAACTAACACTAAATTAATTATATTTCATCTATTCTAAGGTTCCCGGTAAGGGTACCTTCACAAAAATGCTTAAAATAATTGGCTCTATCCAACAAAAAAAAAATCTTGCCGTGGAAATGCGAAGCATTTAAGACAGTAAACGGATGAGTTAGGTAGTCATGAGGGCCGAAGGCTCTCGACACACCCGTCAATCGTCTATTGCCTTTACCATTGATTGCCATTCCTTACAACTTTAGAATGATAAAGGCGCGAAGCGTCGTACAAGAAGGTACGAAGCACCGTTAACCAGTGAAATCCACTGCCACGTCATCACGTGAACAGTGATTTTTTTTTTTGTTGGATAGAGCCAAGTATTTTAAGCATTTTTTGTATTGTGATACCCCTAGTTTGATCATTAGATTAGCATGAAATGTTGGATTAGTGTTTAGTTTGTAGTTAATTTTAGTTTGTAGTGGAGTAGGACTATATATATATATATAGGGTTAGGCTCCAGAGAGAACACCCTTAAAAAGAGAACGAGAGAACACATCATCTAACCATTGAATCTATTAGATCTAATGGTCCCGTCAACAACACCCAATACAAAAAAGTCTTATAATTCTACCCTCTATCCATTCATTAAAAAAAATTTGAAAAAAATAATAAGACTTTTCACAACAGGGTTTTTAATTTTTTTTAAAAAAAAATTTTTAATTTTTTTTTTATGAATGGATAGAGACTAGAATTATAAGACTTTTTTGTATTGGGTGCCCCTGGCGGGGCCATTAGATTTAATAGATTCAATGGTTAGATGATGTGTTCTCTCGTTCTCTTTTTAAGGGTGTTCTCTCTAGAACCTTGGCCTATATATATATAGGGAGGTGCTCAAATGAGACCCCTCATTATAAGAGACCCTCTCTTATAATGAGTCCCCCTCTTATTTTATCTATTCTAAAGGGCCCCGCCAGGGCATCCAATACAAAAAAGTCTTATAATTATACCCTCTATTCATTCATCAAAAAAAATTATTTTTTTAAAAAAAAAAAGTGAAAAAAGCTGCTGCCATGTAATCATTTTTTTCAAAATTTTTTTTAATTTTTTTCTTTTCATAAATGGATAGAGGGTAGAATTAAGCATTTTTCGTACTGGATGCCCCTGGCGGGGCCCTCTAAAATACAAGAAATATGAGGGGGACTCATTATAAGAGAGGGTCTCTGTTGTGGAATAAAAACTAGGTTACGAATTGTATTTAATGCTAGGGTTAGGGAGCTTCGTGCTTTAATGGCTGTTTCCGTGTTCGGGACTAATCGGTCCTCACAGAGTGCCTACGTATCTCGTATTGAGAATCAAGCCAAGACGTAGTTCTGAGAATGAGGGGTCAGGCCCTTTATATAGGCTGAGAAGCCTTAGAATTATGGTAGGAGTCAGAGACTTGGTGGGCAAGCCACCGCCTTGAGGAAGGTTCTAGACCCCTTCCTTGTAGGAATCAGTTTCCATGTTGAAGTATGTATCTTGGAGGCTAAGTCAGGCAAGAGTAATATCCTTGTTTGACTCTTATTTGCTGAGCTGTTTATTACCTCTAATATTAATTACGAAATTAATATTATAAATAGGGTTTGGGCCAATCTGGTGGGCCCCACGTTTGGACCATTCTAGGTTTAATTAATGCCACATTAAATGTGTCTTTAGGGCTTACTTTTAGCCCATATCATTTGCCCCCCAACTTCTAGGAAAACTGATCAGGTTTTCCTTGAAGTTTTAACGGCCTTTTTCGAGACTTGGGTCAGGGTTTATTGCTCTTACGTGAGTATTTTCAACAATATCATCTTAATGTAAAGCGTGGAGTGACCGACGCATTTACAACGATGTTGAACGACACTAAGCGGTGTTAAATGGCACTAGACAGCGCTAATCAGTCGTAAACAACGTTTAAACGGTGTTAAACAATGTTAAATGGCATAAAACGACACTAACGGCACTAATCGGTGCTAAACGGTGCTAATCGGCACTAATCTGTGCTAACAGGCACTAAACAGTACTTAAACAGCACTAAACGGTGATAATTGGCACTAATTTGTGCTGAAACGACACTAATCTATGCTAATCGGCACTAATCTGTGCTTAAACGGCACTAATCTATGCTAATCGGCACTAATTTGTGCTAACAGGCACTAAACAGTGCTTAAACAGCACTAAACGGTGCTAATCGGCACTAATCTGTGCTAACAGGCACTAAATAGTGCTTAAACAGCACTAATCTATGCTAATCATCACTAATTTGTGCTTAAATGGCACTAATCTGTGCTTAAACGGCAATAATCTATGCTAATCGGCACTAATCTGTGCTTAAATGGCACTAATTTGTGCTTAAATGGCACTAATCTGTGCTTAAACGGCAATAATCTATGCTAATCGGCACTAATCTGTGCTTAAACGGCACTAATCTGTGCTAATCGGCACTAATCTGTGCTAACAGGCACTAAACAGTGCTTAAATAGCACTAAACGGTGCTAATCGACACTAATTTGTGCTAACATTGACCTCGTTTTAGTCGAGTTCTGGGACTGAAAATCATTCGAGATTCGCTGAAAAACAAGAGTTCTGGGACTGAAAATCATCCGAGATTCGCTGAAAAAGTCGAGTTCTGGGACTAAAAACTACCCGTGATCGGCCGGATCAACGGGTAGCTCGTGGTCGGCTAGCCCGTGATCGACTGAAGGCCTCCCGAATACGGTGGTCGGCCAGCTCGTGGTCTTCTGACTCGTGGTCGGCCGGGTCGTGGTCTTCTGACTCGTGGTCGGCCGGGTCGTGGTCTTCTGACTCGTGGTCGGCCGGGTCGTGGTCTTCCGACTCGTGGTCTTAAAAACCTAGACCCATCCGTGATCTTAAAAGAAATCATGGATCTAGGATCAAAAATCATCCGTGGTCCTAAGGACCTAGAATCTTGATCTTAATCTCAAGTCATCCGTAATCTTAAGGATCAAGAATCTTGATCTTGATCTCAAGTCATCATTTATCTTAAGGATCAAGAATCTTGATCTTGATCTCAAGTCATCATTTATCTTAAGGATCAAGAATCTTGATCTTGATCTCAAATCATCCGTGATCTCAAGGAGAATCATCCAAGATTTGCTGAAAAATTCAAGTTCTGGGACAACAAACTACCCGTGATCGGCCGGATCAACGGGTAGGTTGTGATCGGCCGAAACTCCCTGAAGAGCCATGGTCGGCTGATCCGTGGTCTTCCACACGGTGGTTGGCTGCGGCCCTCCGGGTGTCGTGGTCGGCTGCTTCGTGGTCGGCTACGGCCCTCTGGGTGTCGTGGTCGGCCACTTCGTGGTTGGCTAAAATGCCCGGACCTGAAAATCATACGTGATCTTGAGGATCAAGAATCTCGATCTTGATCTCAAGTCACTATTTTGGTCATTCGTGACTTCGTTGTCTTAAGGATCAAGAATCTTGATCTTGATCTTAAGTCGTCAGGGATCTAGGATCTAAAATCATCCGTGATCTTAAAATTTTGGATCTCGGACCTAAAATCATCCGTGGTCTTAAAAAGTCTCGTGGTCGGCCAATCGGTGGTCGGTCGAAGCCCCTTGAATCATGGTGGTCGGCCAGCTGGTGGTTGGAGCTATGGAACCCGGATCCAAAATCATTCGTGGTCTTGGAAAGGATCATGGATCTAGGATCTAAAATCATCCGTGATCTTGAAGATCAAGGATCTTGATCTTGATCTCAAATTATTATCATGGATCTAGGATCTAAAATCATCCGTGATCTTAAAATTTTGGATCTCGGACCTAAAATCATCCGTGTTCGAACGGCGCTAATCGGCGCTAAACGGCACTAAACGGTGCTAGTCGACGCTAACGGCACTAAATGGTCCTAAATTTTAATTTCGGCTTCGTTCGTGCCTTGGCTCAGGATTGAAAATCAGTCTTGGTATGTTGATAGAGGTGTTTGCTATGCCTTGAAGGGTTTCGTGAACCTTGAACTCAAATGACTTATTTTTTAATCTTCGTGACCTTTCGGGCTTCAACTTGTTTGCTGAATCCTTGGTCTTAAGGTTATCATCAACCCTTGACTCTCATCCTTGTGATGAAATTCTTTAGTTCTTACCTCATCCTTGTTTCTCATGGAGGAGGTCTTCCTTCTCGGTTGATCATTCAGGTAGTTCACTTGCTCCTTAGCGCTTAACCTTAGGCCTGCTGTGCCTTTATTGGTTTTCAACCCTTTAGCTTGATTCTAGGTTTGTTCTTATGCTCATATAACCTTTCTTAGGTCTCAACTTGATTGACGACTCTTGATTCGAGTCCTTAAACTCAAACGACAAGCTCGATTGGAGGCAGACAGCCTTGTTGGCCATCAAAGCTTAAATTTTGTGTCGGGTTTTGAGATTCAAGATTTTAAGTATGGAATGACAAAGGACCTCTTATCTCAACATTCTCATTAATAGTTTCTGTGTTTTCAAGGCATTATCAGGGAGCCAACCAGTCTCAAGATGAGCTTTGAGATGGTCTATCCTTCAGCTTACATCAACTAGTGCTACCAATTTCGAATCGAGGGTGGGGTCTTTAGGACCTGGAAGTAAAAACTCTCCGCATAATTTTCTATCTCAAAAGAGGCAAACTTAAATAGGGCATCGACCTTAATGTTCTCCTTTCTTGGAATGTGCTCCCCATAGCGCTCATCATACTGAGTCATAACATCCTTCACAACTCGCAAATACTTTGCCATAGTTTCATGCTTGGGCTCAAATTTACCATTCACTTGCGATACTACTAGTCTTGAATCCCCACAAACTTTGAGATTCTTGACCCTCATGATTCTGGCCAAGCCCAATCCGGCTATCCAGGCTTCATATTCAGCTTCGTTATTGGTTGTTAGAAAGTCCAATTTCAAAGCGTACTCAATTATGAACCCATCAGGGCTTTGTAAGACCAAACCCGCACCACTAGATCTTGTTTTTGATGCTCCATCAAAATAGAGCACCCAATATTCCTTCTGATCAGGTATAAGTTCTTCATCTTTATCCTCACTTCCAGGGGTGGTCATTATCTCCTGCCCCCCGACTTCTTGGTTGCTAATGGTTTATTCAACCACGAAGTCAGCTAATGCCTGAGCCTTGATGGCTGTTCGAGGCTTGTACGTGATGTCAAATTCTCCAAGTTCGATTGCCCACTTAATCAGCCTTCCACTAACCTTTGGGCTATGTAAAATATTTCTCAACTGCTGGTCCATCAGGACTTCGATCTTGTGTGACTGAAAGTATGGTCGTAGCTTCCTCGAAGCTGTTATCAATGCCAAAGCAAACTTCTCGATGGGAGAGTAATTTAACTCAGCCCCGTGCAACTCCTTACTCACATAATAGATGGGTTTTTGAACTTTGCTTTCTTCTCGAATAAGGACAGCACTCAATGCTTGTTCAGATTCCGCCAGGTATAGATAGAGAGTCTCTCCGGGACTAGGCTTGGCCAACAATGGGGCTTCGGCCATGTACTTCTTCAATTGTTCAAAGGCCTCTTGGCTCTCTGTAGTCCACTCAACGTTCTTCACCTTTTTCAATGTTTGAAAGAAAGGTAAGCATTTATCACCAGACTTGGAGATGAATCTTCCTAACGCTGCTACTCGGCCCATTAACTTCTGCACATCTCTTATTGAGAGTGGGGGCTCCATATCTAAAATTTCTTTGATCTTATCGGGGTTGGCTTCTATTTCTCTCTTTGAAACCATTAGACCCAAAAACTTTCCTGATCCAACGCCAAAAGCACACTTGGCTGGATTCAACATCATCTTATGGTGCCTCAGCACTTCGAATGCCTCTCTGAGGTGCCTGATATGATCTGCCTTGCATAGGCTCTTGACCAACATGTCATCCACATAGACCTCCATGGTTTTTCCAATCAGATTGGCGAATATCTTATTCACCAATCATTGGTAAGTAGCTCCTGCATTCTTTAGACCAAAGCCATAATAAGATAGCAGAAAACACCAAAGTCAGTTATGAAAGATACCTTTGGGATGTCATCTTTGTGCATCTTAATCTGATTGTAGCCACTAAACCCGTCCATGAAGCTCAACATCTCGTGTCCAGCTGTGGCATCTATCAACGTATCAATCCTTGACAAAAGAAAACAATCCTTAGGACATGCATCATTTAAGTCAGTGAAGTCTATACACATCCTCCACTTCCCATTTGCCTTCTTGACCATCACAGGGTTAGCCTACCATCCAGGGAACTTAATTCCTTCAATAAAACCAGCTTCCAAGAGCTTGTAAACTTCTTGCTTAATGGCCTCTTGCCTTTCAGGAGCAAAGTTCCTCTTATTCTGCTTTATTGTCTTTCATTTAGGATTGACATTCAATTTATGAGTTATGAGTTGGGGATCAATCCATGGCATATCAGTTGCTGTCCAAGCAAACACATCACTGTTCTCTTGTAAAAATGCTGTCAACTTGCCCATCAAGGGGTTCCTTCAATTGGCTTTCAGGCTATGCAATATGTTTCTTCAACGGGTGGTCCATCAAGACTTCAACGTTTGTCTTGGTTCCATCTTTGTTTCTTGTTTTTCTTGATTCTAGGTCAAGGATTCAAGGTTGATTCCTCGATTTAGATTTCAAATAAGACAATCATGTGGGCTTCTTGCCTTTTAAACTTTTTAAGACGAGAGTTTGCTTGAACTTCTTGATCCTTGTTTAAGGTTCTCTATTGGTCTTCTACCTTAGATTCTCCATCCAAGTCATTTTTGAAAACATTGAAAAGTGGCTAGTCTTTAGCCTCCACAACCTTGCATGGCTTTGATTGCCAGATGTCTTTTATCCCGGGTCCTTCAAGGACTTGAAACACTTATTTGGTTGTGCTGTAACCTAACTCTCGACCCTTCAGAGTTTTATTTATGCGTTTTTTTATTTCCATTCGTATATTCTTTTATTTTCGGTACTTGGTCATCTTTGACTTACACACATCAGGTGCTTGGTACATAAATAGAATCATAGAACGAAAAGCAAACTTGCATTAATAACATAAATGGGTTCAACCCGTACTACTGTCCTACTCGGAGGGACATGCTCTGCATGGTTTCATCGAACCTTATTTCTACTAGATAAATATGAAGCTAAGTCTAACTTTGCAAGACTAGGCCTGCATGGCTTGATTTTGTTTTTGATGCTCCATCAAAATAGAGCACTCACCACTCCTTCTGATCTCCTCATTCTTATTCTGAAGTTCTTTTCCTTCTTGGGGTACTATCTTCTGCCCCCCGACTTCTTGGTTGTCAATGGTACATTCAACCACGAAGTCAGTTAATGCCTTAGCCTTAACGGCTGTCCGAGGCTTATGTGTGATGTCCTCTGCTGGCCTTTCTTGGTGTTCCTTATCACTGCGGACATCCATGTCTTCAATCGGAAGGACCTGCCCCCCGAGTCCTTCAGGCCTTAACGAGGCTACATAACAGCTTCGTGCCATCTTTTGATCACCTTTATGTTCTCCAACACCATTCCTGGTTGGGAACTTGATCTTCGTATGATAAGTTGAGGTAACAGCCTTGAATGCATGAAGTCCAGTCCTCCCGAGGATAGCGTTGTATGTTGAAACTGCCTTGATTACCAGGAAGTTCAACATCTGGGTGGCCTCCTTTCCTTGGGCTCCTATCCAATAGTTACAGGCAACTGAATAGTCCCTTCAATTTTGGATTCTACTCCATTAAATCCATATATAGGCATGCTATTGGGGGTCAACTGAGAATCATTGTGCCCCATCTTCACAAATGCATCATGACATAGAATGTCAACGGAAGCTCCTTTGTCTTATCAAGACTTGTTTCACCTCTGAGTTTCCAATCACAGAAGTTATGGCCAACGGGTCGTCATGGGGGAACTTCACCCATTCCAAGTCTGAGTCGTCAAAACCAACTATTACTTCAGTTTTTGCACGCTTCGGGGCCTCTCCCACGATGTGCATCACTTCTCTAGCATAAGCCTTCCGAGAATTCCTTGTTGTGTCGGTCGCAATCAGTCCTACTGAGATCATGTTGATTATTGGCCCTCGGGGTTGTGGGTTGCGATCTTGATCGTCATCCCTCCTGTAATAACCCGAATTTTTCAAGAAAAGATTTTATTATTATTTCAATAATGATAATGTTTTCCTAAAATGAGGAGGATTTTTTTTTTATTATTTACTTTATTATTCAATTATTTAATTATTTTCGGTTAAGTGGAACTGGGTCCCATTTTAAAATTTTATTGACCTAGTAGACATCTCGAGTCAATAGTTTATTTGGGCAAAGATTTGATTTTGGAATGTGAAATTATTCAGTAAAGATTTTATTTTAAATTATTGAATAATTTAGAGATTTTAAAATCCTTAGAAAATGTTTATTTTAATTATTTGAGGATTTGTAGAAATTACTTGATTAATATATAAAATCAAGAATTTGAGGTTTTACTAAAACAATAGTGTTTGTAGTATTTTTATAAAGCCCTGTAAATTGTGAATTATGAATCACAATTATTATTTTTATGATTTGTTTTTATAAATTATTAATATTTGTAAAATGCATATCAATTTAGAAAATTGAGATTTAATTCTAATTCTTTCTCCAAAAGTCTTTAAAAATATTATAGTATTTAATTATGCTAGAAATTTTATTTTTACAAATTAGATTTATTTACTCCAAATATTATTTAAGGTGTGTAGTATTTAATTGTATTGCTTTATATGTTATTGGGCTTGAGCCCATTAGGGTTAAAACACACACAACAGATACATATACACACAAAACACACACAACGCCGCACAAGAAAAACCATCGGGGGAGGGGGAGAGAAAATCAGCGGGGAGAAAGAATTGGGGGTTTAAATTATGTATGTATGTATAAATCGTGTGTGTGTGTATAAACTGGAGTGTGTGTGTCGTGAAGAAGAAATGGGGGAAGGGGATAGGCGACTGGTGGCTGTGCAGTGGCGGCGGCGAGGCGGCGGGCAGCTGTGCTGCGGTGGTGATGGCGTGAGGAAGACAGACTGATGGTGTTGGAGGGAGGCTGCTGTGCAGGTTGTGCATTGGCAGAGAGAGAGAGAGAGAGAGAGAGAGAGAGAGAGAGATGGGGGGAGATTGAATTTCCGGTGGTTTGATTTTCGGGCGAGTCGAATCGGAATCGGAATGGTATAATTTCGCATTTTATTTATTTTAATTTTCGTATTGCATTAGTTGTAAATTTTGATATAAATTAATGGTTGTAATTTAATTAGTTTTAAATTGTGGTAATTTAATTCATTTTAAATTGTGAGATTATTGTGGTAATTAGTTAGTTTAAATTGCGAGGTTAATTATGGTGGTTTAATTAGTTTAAATGGAAAGCTTAATGTGGTAATGAGTATAATTAGACTAAAATTGTAAGATTATGATTATTGGTTGAATTTCCGATATTTAATTCGGAAGGTATGTTTGTAATTATAATTGTTGAGTTTAATTATGAGTCCGATTAAAGGTTCGGGTTAGTGATTGTTAATTGTTAAATTGCTAATTGTTAATTGTTAGTGAGTAATTATTAATTGTCGGATAATATATTTGGGTTAGTTGTCAAGTAATTGTTAAGTGCTAATTGCTAATTGTTAGTTTCCAATTGAAATTGTTAAGTGCTAAGTGCTAAGTGCTAATTGTTATCGCCATATAATGTAGTCATAAGAGTTGGATAACTTGTAAATGTCTAGGTGCTAGATGGTATGAATCAAGTTATAGTATATGTTGATAGTATAAGTGCCAACTACGTGGTGTTGGCTTAAATGTGGATAAACTTAGTTTACTTTCCTTATGTGCTAGTTGCCGCATGTCTGGGCGGGTACTTTTCCTTATGTGCTAGTTGCCGCATGTCTGGGCGGGTACTTTTCCTTATGTGCTAGTTGCCGCCTGTCTGGGCGGTTACTTTTCTTACTTGTTTACTTTGCTGCAAGTTGAGGCAGCTTTTATTTTATCAAAGCAGGGTTGTAAATTGTTTTGTTTGGCATGGAGGGGCTGAGCCCATAGTCCGATAAACGAATACTACATGCCGAAATTTTCTAAAAATCCCCTGCATTTTAATTTATTTAACTTATTTGATTTCAAGGGTTAAAGGTATGATTTGGGTGTTAACTGTTTATGTGTATATGTGTTAAGTGAATTAATTCGAGGATTAATTGTGTTTTGAGGATTAGCTATTAATCAAGTTTTGTCGTAGAAGGTCAATGGCATTATAAATGTATAGGTTAAGTGAAGTTGATTAAATGGTGGTATAGGGTTGTGATATGTTGGTACTAGGAAATGTTCACTTTATATAAGGGGACATCCATAGTTTGACTTTATGTGACTTAGTGGTAATTCCGAGTGGTGTCTACTCGAGATACGAGGGGGGACTGACACGTACTCGTAACTATTTCAGTACCATTAGGGCATAACCGAGTTGGAATGACGTGCATCAAAAAGGGAAGATCGAGGCGCCGTATAAAGAAAGGTAAGCTACCTCCAGGGAATTGCTTGGACGAAGTGCGAAAGGTTTATTCGCGGTTTCTATTTTCTGCTAAGGACCAGAGGCAAGTTTACTATGCATACTCTATTGTTCAGAGTATATTTATTTTAAATATATGAAATGTGTTAAATAAGTTTTCAATCCATAATCGCGAGTTTTTCCAACCTTGTACTTCTTCTCCCAAATCATAGTATTCCTTGCTTTGTCAACAATATTAAATCCTGCTCGTGCAATAACCAAAACCCCATGGCTTATAATACTGCTGATGGGCAGTGATATTTTTATGGCTCTATATCTTGATTTATACGGTATATATATATATCTATAAACTTTTCGTACTAGGGAAGTGGACTATATGTTATGAGGTTTATATTTATGTATCGGAATAAGAAAGGCTCCGAGGGTAGAGCGTGTATTGAGTTTTAGAACTTAGCCGCGTGTTGGGGCTATTTCGTATTGTATGTTTTCGAAAACCCGGGCAAAGCTTTTAAAAATAATTTCGCAATAATTAACCTAAAAGCAACATCACCAATAAACCAGTGTTTATTTAATTAATAGATGCTCCTGAAAGCATTTACTAATTAAATAAACCTCATTCGCCTAATTAAATTTATTTAATTAGATGAATATCATTTTCAAAACGCTTTCTTAAAATCACTTTGTCCCGGAGAAATAATAAAACAATTTAATGGAGTGATTCTATCTAGTATATTATTTATCGGAGATAGTTTATTTTCAATACGGATTAAAGATATTCCAATGGTTATAAATTTGTTACTTTCAGCTTAAAACAGCTAGATTGATATCGATATATGTTATTTGAATGCTTATTTAATTCGATGAATATTAATTATAATATTCATTAAGAAACAAAAAAAAAAGGGGAAGAGAAGAAGGATTTTCATGCTTATTAATTATTTCTTATTGACCGAGAGTCAGTAGTAGTTATTTGATAAAGTGGCTAAAGTTTGGAGACTGCTGGAGAGATTGTGTCTTGATTTTTATTAGAACCATTCCAAGAGTTGTATTTGGGTGTTTTGAGGTTATTAAATATTCCAGTATTAGTAGTAAATATTATTTGAATATTACTTAATAAATGAATGTTAATTTGAGTATTCTTTTAAAAAGGGATTATTGAATATTTATTATTTGTTACATAGTAGTCAAATATTTATTAAATACTCTAAGTGTTTTGAAGGTTATAAAACACTATTTAAAGATTGTCTAAGGACTTTCATAGTCATTTAAAATATTATATTTTGAATCTATCTAGGTAAGTTACTTTTCAAGAACTTATATATATATGGAATTACCCTGTTGTGGTTACAAGCTTTATGCGTACCATTTTCCATGTGTGATCACAAAATCCTGTGTCGAGATTGATGTCGGTACAAGTGTATATCTATACTTGAACTTTTTTGAACTCAAAACATTTTCGAAAACCCCCGGTCAAGTTTTACTCTCTTGCTCGTTTTTCAAGAAATTATCGGTCGACTGAAGTCGAACTTCAACTACTCAAGTTTTCTATCAAAATGATTTTGATAAGAAAAGAAAAAGGGGACTCTGGCAGGTGTGGGAATCGTTGACGAACGATTCCCGGGATGTGTAAGCGGCCGTGAGCCAGGCGGTCCATCAATTATTATTCCGGCCCAGGTGTTGCCGAAGGATGATTACGGATGTAGTTTTCATCGAGGGTGATTACGGATGTAGTTTTCACCCAGGGATAGTTACGGATGTAGTTTCTATCCTTCTACCGGTAGAGAAGACCCGCGGATTATTGGACTTGGATGTGGCGACTGATCATCGTCAATCCTTGTCAGGTTTTTATGTTTTCTTTAAGTCCCATCCTCCACTTTGGAAAAATACTCAAACACTGCTTCTTAGGCCTAAGTGCCAAGTAGCCGATAGTGTTGTTTTCAATTTTAAAAGATGATGAATTCATGCAGTATCTAGAACTGCAAGATTATTCTAACAATAATGGCACGTGCTTGTGCACTTTTGCAATTATTCAAAAGATGAAAGATGGTTCAGCGGTTATTGATGTTAAATCCCAAATGTTTTGCTTCAAGAGCTTTGACTCTCTTCCTATCAGTTATTTCTGAGTTTAACTTATCAAGTGGTAACGAACTTATATCCTGTACAAAATCTTGAACTGAAGGGTGTTTTGATGATAATGATATACTCATGTGTATATACTTACAAACTTGAGGAGTATTAAAAAGGGAACTTTATAATGGTTTGGTTTATGAAGGGTGGTAATAACTATCTTAGCAGCATATTGAACTGCATATTTTGAAAAGCTCCCTATGAGACTATCAATACTATGAGGTATGGTATGTGGATAAGGTATGAGGATTACTATTGTTGACATGAACTTACTTTATTTATCTAATGTTACTCGAAATGTCATATATCCCCTACTGAGGTTTCATTGTTGTAAATATTTTTAAATTGTTATTAAGTATCGTTATATTTCGAAAACTCCATGTGTATATTGATATATATTGTTGTGCTCTATTAATACTTGCTGGGCAATTCTTTCGCTCATACTTGCTTGTTTTAAATATTAACCTTTCAGAGGAAGGTAGATGATTGAGGCTTATCTGCATGGCTCAGGAGAAGCAGGCAGTGTGCCCTTGTGAAGATGATATGATCCAGAACATAGATAGTTGGAGTAAGTAATATATAAGTGTATTGATGTGTAATATATATTACCTTGTATTGAGTAGTACTAGTTGCTGGTGTACTTCCCAACGAAGCTATACTAGTAGTATAAGATTTGTAAGACATAGTGCGATGTAATTAAATGGATGTAATAAAGATGTAAAGATTTTAGTTCTTGTTTCTAGCCCTATGACCTAAAAGATGCTTGGTGGTTGGGGTCGCAGAGTTATATTTCAGTTTTAATGATTACAGATGGTTTAATGTTGTTAAACAGGTAATTTGATGTTAAGGATTTCCGCGTGACGACCAAATCCCTGACCCCGGATTTGGGGCGTTACAGAAATGGTATCAGAGCTAAGGTTATAGTAAACTAGAAACGAGAGTGAGTAGGAGTGGATATAGTTATGTGAGAACGTCAGAACTCATGTAGAGTTCATGTTGGACTATTGGATATAGTACCAATGATTAAGATAAGATTTTGAGGAATATGTGGAGATAGACGTCACTTCTTGTGGTGATGAACGTCTGCTAAAGAACTCTTAGAGACAAGTGTTGGTTGGCAGGGGCATAGAGCGCCCGAGGCCTAAATTTAAGATGATTTTAGGGGATTTATGGAGGCAGTTATGTATTCCCCGAACTATAAGGAATTTCAATATGATGGTGAATGATAGAAAGATGACATCTAGTATTGTGGCAAGGATGTGCCGAGATTATACTCGTACTGTTAAAATCCCAAAAAGGGAATAAAACAAGATCACTATGAAAGGTCATCAGTCGAAGTTGCGGGTATTTAAAACCCTCTCGAGCTTGATAGAGTTTAAGGTAATATTATGAATGGATTGGTGGATAGACACCGATTGTCTCAAAATTATAGAAGTAAAAAGGGTGAAGATGAGATTGATCAATAAAGATGAAATGTTTTAAGAATCAAGACGGACTGAGAAAGTCTGAGAGAGACTAGTACGAAGGTTGTTATGCCGAAAAGGGAAAAGCTTAAGTAGCACATGGAATTGTCATGAGGACAGGAACATGTGGTATAAATACGGTTATAATGGTGACTGGATCTAAGTATGTATTTCCAGCAATGTTCCGGAATATCGCCCATTCGACACGTGGAATTCGTCGTTGCTAGGGGCGACACCGGTATCGAAGCCTTCTCAAAGAATAGAATGCTTGCGTGAGATGCTTGCGCCGAGTCGAATAGAACTCCTTAATATCGTAAAATGCCGATGGTTGAATCTCTAGCGACTATTACGAGTCGACGATGACGTCGGTTATCGAGCACCTTAGGGTGTGCGTGGAAAAGAAGAGCGCTACAATCGAACAATTATCCATCAGAGGAGCCGACATGAAAGGCATCCGTGGAGACCTTGGCATTACCCTCCCCAATTATGAATCATTTTGATTACTTCCCCAGTCTGAATTATTTGATATCTCCCCATTTGTAACTTATGTTTATTATCTCCCCAATGTGAATTATTTGACACATCCCCGTGCATAAATTATTTGGATTACCTCCCTAATCTATGACCTATCTTGACATCTCTCCAAGAGAGAATTTTGATAAAGAATATACTCCCTCTTCGAAGTTGTTCTTCAATACTCGTGTTAAACCATATTTAATTTCGATTGTGCCAGAAGCTGTCATTATTCCTACCTTCAGATTTCTGAAGCCCTATCGATTGATGATATTTAAATTCCCACTTTTCTTCGAATATTGGATAATCCTATGGTGCTATAGCACCACTTGCTTGTTGTATACCAGTATCTTTCTGGTTATCCTTTTCCTTGGAAATTGCACCTTGGAATCTGATCAATTTTAATCCAGGGTGTCCACTTGAGAATTATTTGTCGAAAGACGATAATTATTGTCTTCACTTCGAATTGCTTTCATACTTCTCAGCTTCCACTGAGACGAACAACCCTATACTTATAGGGGACACAAGGGCTATCTGTCTGTGTGATAGAAGTCTGACGGGATGCCGTCACTTGTGAGTTGTGAAATACAAGAAGGCTAACTACCTTTAGTAATGTCTTAACTGAGACACGCAATGTGAGTTCTTATGATCATATTGATCTCTCAGTAAATTCTCTTATTTCAAACAAGGTTTACTTTAATACTCATAACCTTATGATCATCAATGTGTGGCAATAGCCTTGATATGACAGCTATCTTTTCAAAGTTTCATAATTCTTATTATCTCTAATAAATTTGAAGGGGATACCAACCAGGTCTGCCAAGTCATAAATTCGCTGATAGAAACTAGATTCGCAACGGAATCGCCAAGAGCAGGAGCGAATCCCAAGGCAAATAGAATATCAGTGACGTATCAATAGAATTAGTGCATTCTCTCTCAAGAATGTCATGTTAATAGAGTCAGTGAACTCTCTCTCTCAAGGATAGTATGATAATGGAAAGTTTGTCGAGATATATGTGTGAAAAGAATAACGTGGTAAGACTCAAGTGATAACTGTGTCAAATAGAGATCCTGTAGTTGGATTGAGGTTTCGGAGATGTGGTTTATGAATAGACACTCTCCGGTTTGGCAGAATAAATGTTGATGATGAAAGAGTTAAGGAATCCCAGTAGTGGCCTTAGCTGATTCCGTGGACGGAATCCTTTTAAGGAGGGTAGACTGTAATAACCCGAATTTTTCAAGAAAAGATTTTATTATTATTTCAATAATGTTAATGTTTTCCTAAAATGAGGAGGAATTTTTTTTTATTATTTACTTTATTATTCAATTATTTAATTATTTTCGGTTAAGTGGAACCGGGTCCCATTTTAAAATTTTATTGACCTAGTAGACATCTCGAGTCAATAGTTTATTTGGGCAAAGATTTGATTTTGGAATGTGAAATTATTCAGTAAAGATTTTATTTTAAATTATTGAATAATTTAGAGATTTTAAAATCCTTAGAAAATGTTTATTTTAATTATTTGAGGATTTGTAGAAATTACTTGATTAATATATAAAATCAAGAATTTGAGGTTTTACTAAAACAATAGTGTTTGTAGTATTTTTATAAAGCCCTGTAAATTGTGAATTATGAATCACAATTATTATTTTTATGATTTGTTTTTATAAATTATTAATATTTGTAAAATGCATATCAATTTAGAAAATTGAGATTTAATTCTAATTCTTTCTCCAAAAGTCTTTAAAAATATTATAGTATTTAATTATGCTAGAAATTTTATTTTTACAAATTAGATTTATTTACTCCAAATATTATTTAAGGTGTGTAGTATTTAATTGTATTGCTTTATATGTTATTGGGCTTGAGCCCATTAGGGTTAAAACACACACAATAGATACATATACACACACAACGCCGCACAAGAAAAACCATCGGGGGAGGGGGAGAGAAAATCAGCGGGGAGAAAGAATTGGGGGTTTAAATTATGTATGTATGTATAAATCGTGTGTGTGTGTATAAACTGGAGTGTGTGTGTCGTGAGGAAGAAATGGGGGAAGGGGATAGGCGACTGGTGGCTGTGCAGTGGCGGCGGGCAGCTGTGCTGCGGTGGTGATGGCGTGAGGAAGACAGACTGATGGTGTTGGAGGGAGGCTGCTGTGCAGGTTGTGCAGTGGCAGAGAGAGAGAGAGAGAGAGAGAGAGAGATGGGGGGAGATTGAATTTTCGGTGGTTTGATTTTCGGGCGAGTCGAATCGGAATCGGAATGGTATAATTTCGCATTTTATTTATTTTAATTTTCGTATTGCATTAGTTGTAAATTTTGATATAAATTAATGGTTGTAATTTAATTAGTTTTAAATTGTGGTAATTAGTTAGTTTAAATTGCGAGGTTAATTATGGTGGTTTAATTGGTTTAAATGGAAAGCTTAATGTGGTAATGAGTATAATTAGACTAAAATTGTAAGATTATGATTATTGGTTGAATTTCCGATATTTAATTCGGAAGGTATGTTTGTAATTATAATTATTGAGTTTAATTATGAGTCCGATTAAAGGTTCGGGTTAGTGATTGTTAATTGTTAAATTGCTAATTGTTAATTGTTAGTGAGTAATTATTAATTGTCGGATAATATATTTGGGTTAGTTGTCAAGTAATTGTTAAGTGCTAATTGCTAATTGTTAGTTTCCAATTGAAATTGTTAAGTGCTAAGTGCTAATTGTTATCGCCATATAATGTAGTCATAAGAGTTGGATAACTTGTAAATGTCTAGGTGCTAGATGGTATGAATCAAGTTATAGTATATGTTGATAGTATAAGTGCCAACTACGTGGTATTGGCTTAAATGTGGATAAACTTAGTTTACTTTCCTTATGTGCTAGTTGCCGCATGTCTGGGCGGGTACTTTTCCTTATGTGCTAGTTGCCGCATGTCTGGGCGGGTACTTTTCCTTATGTGCTAGTTGCCGCATGTCTGGGCGGGTACTTTTCTTACTTGTTTACTTTGCTGCAAGTTGAGGCAGCTTTTATTTTATCAAAGCAGGGTTATAAATTGTTTTGTTTGGCATGGAGGGGCTGAGCCCATAGTCCGATAAACGAATACTACATGCCGAAATTTTCTAAAAATCCCCTGCATTTTAATTTATTTAACTTATTTGATTTCAAGGGTTAAAGGTATGATTTGGGTGTTAACTGTTTATGTGTATATGTGTTAAGTGAATTAATTCGAGGATTAATTGTGTTTTGAGGATTAGCTATTAATCAAGTTTTGTCGTAGAAGGTCAATGGCATTATAAATGTATAGGTTAAGTGAAGTTGATTAAATGGTGGTATAGGGTTGTGATATGTTGGTACTAGGAAATGTTCACTTTATATAAGGGGACATCCATAGTTTGACTTTATGTGACTTAGTGGTAATTCCGAGTGGTGTCTACTCGAGATACGAGGGGGGACTGACACGTACTCGTAACTATTTCAGTACCATTAGGGCATAACCGAGTTGGAATGACGTGCATCAAAAAGGGAAGATCGAGGCGCCGTATAAAGAAAGGTTAGCTACCTCCAGGGAATTGCTTGGACGAAGTGCGAAAGGTTTATTCGCGGTTTCTATTTTCTGCTAAGGACCAGAGGCAAGTTTACTATGCATACTCTATTGTTCAGAGTATATTTATTTTAAATATATGAAATGTGTTAAATAAGTTTTCAATCCATAATCGCGAGTTTTTCTAACCTTGTACTTCTTCTCCCAAATCATAGTATTCCTTGCTTTGCCAATAATATTAAATCCTGCTCGTGCAATAACCAAAACCCCATGGCTTATAATACTGCTGATGGGCAGTGATATTTTTATGGCTCTATATCTTGATTTATACGGTATATATATATATATATCTATAAACTTTTCGTACTAGGGAAGTGGACTATATGTTATGAGGTTTATATTTATGTATCAGAATAAGAAAGGCTCCGAGGGTAGAGCGTGTATTGAGTTTTAGAACTTAGCCGCGTGTTGGGGCTATTTCGTATTGTATGTTTTCGAAAACCCGGGCAAAGCTTTTAAAAATAATTTCGCAATAATTAACCTAAAGGCAACATCACCAATAAACCATTGTTTATTTAATTAATAGATGCTCCTGAAAGCATTTACTAATTAAATAAACCTCATTCGCCTAATTAAATTTATTTAATTAGATGAATATCATTTTCAAAATGCTTTCTTAAAATCACTTTGTCCCGGAGAAATAATAAAACAATTTAATGGAGTGATTCTATCTAGTATATTATTTATCGGAGATAGTTTATTTTCAATACGGATTAAAGATATTCCAATGGTTATAAATTGGTTACTTTCAGCTTAAAACAGCTAGATTGATATCGATATATGTTATTTGAATGCTTATTTAATTCGATGAATATTAATTATAATATTCATTAAGAAACAAAAAAAAGGGAAGAGAAGAAGGATTCGCAACACCAAATATGGGCTGTTGCAACACCAAAAAAGTGTATCATTAGGCTCCAAAAGTGTTACAATAGATGTTTATGCAACACTTTTGCTAAAAGTCAGTGTTGCATTTGCCGGCGTGGCAACAGCCTTCTATAGCAACGCTTTTTGTGTTTATTGCAACGCTTTTCAAAGTATTACAAAAAGAGTTTGGTGTAGTTTGTTGTAACACTTTTTCATGTTTTAGCAACATTTTGAATATGTTACAACAGACGAATGCAACACTTTTTTGCAACATTAATTGACTTAAAAATGTTACAAAGTGAGTTTATTGCAACATATTTTTGCAACATTATTATGCATTTTGCAATACTTTTGGTTTTTTTGCAACATTTATATGCAACATTTTGGAACCTTTTGCAATACTTTTTGATATTTTTGCAACATTTCTCTGCAACATTTTAATTACTATTGTAATACTTTTAAATTTTATTGGCAACACTTTTTTGCAACATTTTTATTAGTTCACATTGCAATGTCCTGTTTGAAATTTCATATATGAATATAGTTTTATTGGCAACATAAACATTGTACTACTTAGTCTAAAGTCGAAACATATGTCGACTTACATTACAATTCTACATTAAACTTGGTCTTTCTCAAAATACCAACCTACTACCAAAAGTGTACACATAGAAAATATAAGTAAAGTATTGCAAAGACTGCATCGACCTCCCTGTAGACTGCTGCTCTTGCACTGCTCTTGCAAAGACTGTTACACACTTTTCGCACAGCAATCATTCGTTGTGACTCTTCTTGCGCACTATGAGCCTGCCATAACATTTTAAAATGAAGAATTTTATATCAAAAGGTGGCCTAAACTGGATTAACTTACATATTCAAAAGAAGGTCGGAATGTATTTCTATATCTTTGTTGAGGTTAAGTGCCTATACTGCTAGTTTTATCTTGAAGCAATATCAGAAGCTTTAATGTCATTGATCACTAGTTACTAATAATATTACCCTACCATTTTATAATTCTGCCTCTTCAACCGTAATCTGACTTCACATTTACGAAGTAGCAACCAAAGGTGCATCAAATTAAAGCTAGATGAGGAATATGACATTCAAATTTCAAGGACATCACTTGCAATGTTCATAACTTTATGTACATTGTACAGGCTCCAACAGTGTAGAGAATGGCACCGATATGGACATAACAATCAAGAGCATGATAAAGATGAGTACTAGCATTTAGTATGTATGACAGAAACTGAAACTAGATCTTCCAATATGACAATATGCATCTTAGTTACCGTCAAGTCTAAACATTGACTATTTTCTAAAATCAGCGGTAGTAAAAGTTGTATTGCTAAACTTTCTCTGTTACTGCTCTACTCTTACCAGAGCTAGAATTAGTGTGCTGAGGATCAACAGACAACTTTTGACATTCATTATTATGACCTATGCGCCAGTGAGCAGCCTGTGTAAAGCATTAATTACAGAACCTAATAAGACAACTGCCAATAATATATATAATAATGAGAGATAATTTGACTTAAATAACCTGATGCTTCTCAGAACAGTAACGTGCACTTTTGCAATTGCCACAAACACTGCATCCTTTCCAGGTCCCGCACCAACTGCGTTATGCAGCTATAACAAGAAGGAATACCAAAAATATCACAAGGATGCATTTTAAATGCTACAACAGAAGGAATAGTCAGGATGCAGATTCTTTTCTATGACATAAAATGCATCATCAGATGCAATTACCCTTTTTTCAATTAGATAAAGCTATTAACCTTTGTTAGTATAACATTAGTATCGATTTCTTTTCCATGTAGTGACCAAAAAAAGTAACAGAAGCGGTACTGGCGATAAGTCTGTCATGAGTATCGATTTCTTTTCAATTAGAAATGCAGAAGTCTGTCACTCCTTTGCATTTGCAAGTACAGCACGTACCTTTGAACTTTGAACTTCCTGTGAATGAAACCAGAGGTATACGTACCTTTGAGGAGATGCTTATGGAGACTTAGATTCAATAAATGTAATCAAGGTTATTGCACGCCCGTTGAGAAGCAAAATCAAGAAACTAATTTTAATCAAGAAACTTCTAGTATCAATTATCATTAATAGAATAATCAAAAACATTATCTCCCTGAGCTAAAAAGCCTAAAGTTTCAGTAGTAAATATAAAAATCCACTCGCACTTAATAATGTAACTGAAATCACACCTAGGTGTAGTGTAAACCCTTAAAATTTTGATCACATGACAACATTTATCATCCAACAGTATAGTCTTAATATATCGTTGATTTGTTGTACATGCAACTCAATAGCTCATAATAGTCTCAGTTTCAACGATAGAGAAAGGAAATCATTTTGAAATTATGCTGAAATGTTACAACAGCTGTCTACTTACTTGAAACATCCAAGCCCTGCAGCAAGCT
The DNA here is from genome assembly GCA_037693485.1 of Kitagawia praeruptora. Taxonomy (NCBI): domain Eukaryota; kingdom Viridiplantae; phylum Streptophyta; class Magnoliopsida; order Apiales; family Apiaceae; genus Kitagawia; species Kitagawia praeruptora. The sequence continues at coordinate 1,387,104 of CM075353.1, forward strand.
GACCAGCGAAGCCCGCAGCAAGCCTAGTCTCAACCAAACCACCAATCATCAGATGCAGGCCTGATGCACGTGCCAACTCAATGATTTCAAGGGCACCTAGTACCCCAAGTTTGGCAAGCTTGATGTTAATGACATCTGCTTGATTTCCATCAACTATCTTCTTTACATCAGCTAAACTCTGACAACTTTCATCAGCAACAACAGATACCCCATATTTCACTTTTTCAATCTGAGTAACATGACGAAGACCTTCCCAGTCATCCCTAGGAATTGGCTGCTCAAACAGGATTGGAGTCAACTTCATCTCTGCAAAGCCGTAACAAATAATATAATTGTACTTGTTAGTAAAGAAAACATTATTCTTAAGAATTTTTGTTACAGGGCAAAAGAGTAATATTGACAAAAGTAAAAAATAAAAACTCACCATGTAATGTCTGAAGAACTTGAATAGCTTCAGTACAGGTGTAACCTTCATTAGCATCCAAGATAAACAAGCAATCAGGGTGGGCCGCACGTATCATATGTAGCACTTCGATGTCTTCATTTATATTTTTACCCACCTTGAGCTTCAAGGTTTGGAATCCTTTTTTGAGATAGTGTGCAGCCAATCGAGCAGCTTCCACAGGAGAAACAATTGGGATCTGCACATGATATGTTTAGCATTAACTAAAAATTAATCAGATACCATAAATGTTTATGTAAAAGAATAATCTACAGTAAAACAATTGTTGCTCAAGAAACTGAACTGTCATATCTGTAGTTATGGTGCTTGAAACTCCACCAAAGACTCTCCACAAAGGCACACCAATGCTGTAAGCAACGACATCAATTAGGGCCATCTCAACTCCTGCTCTAACCTTCAATTGCAAAGGAAACCTGTTATTAACTGAAACAATAGAAACTTGGTACTGACCTTCAAATACCGAATGAGGAAACATATGACATTTCAGGAAAATAATATCTATATATTCACTGCGTAACTTGGAAAATCTAAGCAACTTACAGAAGCATATGCATGCCCATGTAGAATTGTACCAATCTCCCCCAGCAAGGACCCCAAGGTCCTAGCAGGACTCCTCTTCAAGAACTGGCATATTTCAGCCACCTTTGCCATTGCCAGTGGCTGATCCTCTGCAGTTATTGGAGGAAGAATCGGAACCTCGCCCCACCCAACACTACCATCGTTCAGCTCAATCCTCACACCCACATTCCGAACTTCATCAATCCTAACTGTGGCACCACTGATGGGGAAAATCAAAGGAACATCTAATGCTTTTCCCTCTACCTTCTGTACACTTACAACAGTCTCGGTCAAATTCTTGAACGCGGATGAAAATGATGAAGAAACCATTTGTACACTGCAAATCAAAATCCCGTATAAAATTTGTGGATATGATGAGATTTATAAATGTGCAGATGCATTTGAGGATAGTAAGCCTTAAGCTAAATAATGAACTTATAGTGTGGTGAATGGAATAAAAGTATAGAAGAAAGATTAACAGAATGAATTCCGATTCCATTTAGAAAAGAATGGCTGAGTTAAGATCAAAGTATTGTACTCTTTTAAATTTTAAGCCAACCAGATGCAGAAATCAGTCCATTTATGGTAGAATGCAAACTACTCAAGCTACTACTACTTCTCTCTTTAATTTCTTTCGATTACTTATCTTCTGTCTCTTGTCATTAAGAAGGACAATGGATCTGATTTGCAAATAGAATTTTGTTTATACCTCAAATCAAAAAGTCTGTAACTTCTGCCAACAAAATTCGATAATACACAGATGACAGATACATCTACATACGCACATATACAGGTGGTTTGTTTGTATTTGATCATAGTAAATCATCTGCTTTAATTAATAGTAATCCATGTTTGTGATTGAGGGGGAAAAACAGAACAAGTCATGCAACTATGAACTCAGTATTTTCAGCTACAATTCTTATAACATAATAATAATAAAATAACAATCCAAATTAGCTCCAAATCATAATAAAGACTAAATTAGATATTGCGCCAACTGAGAGAATATGAATTTGGACTAGAGAAAAGTTAGAGACATCAATTTGATCACAAAAGTAGAAATTTTCATTTGTGATTTGGCTAATCAGCCAATGGCTATCAGAGGGTTGATCTGTTTAGCGTCATACTTTGACCTTCATTTAATAAACATAACTTCAGGGTTCGCTTGTCAATGGCCATGAATCACGATCCAAAATGGATGCACACATGCAGAAGATAATGATGCATGGATATGAAATATGATTCATCATAACAGGAACCTAATGATATATATTTATACAATACTAAAAGCAACTTCGGGATTTAATTACACATAAATTAAGAGATTCTGTAATGCTATTGCTTGATGGGTATAATTTTAAAAAATTCTTAAAAGGGATGGGAGGTTTATAGAGGTGTTTATAAAACTTTCTTCAAAAGTTGCAAAGCGATTGCATTGGATAAATATTTCAATTGTCAAAAATCCTTTTCGTGGAAAATGAGTAGAGAAGGAGTAGCCACAGTTGCATCACCATGAATTCTAACAGTTATATTTACAAATGTGAATACTACAACATGTTGTTTAAAGTTCATTTTAAAATTGTTCAAGTCATTTTGCTTTTCAACTATCAAAACCTTCCAAATCTCAACCGATTCACATATAATAACGCAACTATAACAATCCAGAACATCACAATCCAAACTGAGATCTGAACATTTCAATAGAGTTGATTTAGGGTTTTGACCAATTAAATCAAAAGAGAAAGAGAGAGGCAGGAGAGACTCACTTATTCTTGTGTCTTTGAACGAAAGGAGAGTTTTTCGCATCCTCGTCTGCAAAATGATTGAATAAATCAAAAATTGAGAAAATATATGTACAGAAATGTGTAAGTATAGATGGGAGAAAATAGAGGAGAATTACCAGTGAGACCGAGAGAGAATTTAGTAAAGCTGCAATTAATCTAGAATATAACCAACTACTCCATAAGCACCCTATAGCAAGATAACAAACTTAATTAATTATTTCTACAATCAACTATTAGATTTTATGGAAATCGAACCTGATGTGTTTATCCTTGAACTCCGTTCTCATGTCTAATCCAACACAAAATTACATTAAATAAACTGAAATTTCCAAAGAGCAATTTCAACCTGCAGAAAAGTAAACACATATAATCTAATCGAATGACATATATAATCAAACCTGATGAGTTTTGGATAATGAACCCTAATTACAATCGAAATTGTACATATACATATACATATGTAATAAAAAATTATGGATACTTTACCTTTAATTGAAATTCTAATTGAAACTCCAATCAATTTTGGGGTTTTGGATACTCTAGCAGATTTAGGGATTTTGGAGAGGTGTGAGAGATGAGTGTAAGAGAGAGAGGTACGGGGGAGAGAGGTCGAGAGGGAATTGAAGTGAGCATATAGCATTTTGTGTAATAAAAATTTATTTTGTGAGTTTTTGTTTTGGTACCAAATATTTTGGGGCCAATTTTTAGGCGCCCAGCCAAAAACTTAAACTCCCGCCTGTAAAATTCGGTCAAGTTGATTAAAAGCACGATGTGTATTGTAACATTTTTTGAAAAGTATTGCAATTGATAAAACGATACTTTTGCTTGCAACACTTTTGGTATTTCTTGTAACATTTTAAAAAATATTGCAATAGATTACCAAGTTTTGTGTCTATTGTAACACTTTGTGTAACACTTATACATATAGGTGTTGCAATAGGCCATATTTGGTGTAGTGATTTTCATGCTTATTAATTATTTCTTATTGACCGAGAGTCAGTAGCAGTTATTTGATAAAGTGGCTAAAGTTTGGAGACTGCTGGAGAGATTGTGTCTTGATTTTTATTAGAACCATTCCAAGAGTTGTATTTGGGTGTTTTGAGGTTATTAAATATTCCAGTATTAATAGTAAATATTATTTGAATATTACTTAATAAATGAATGTTAATTTGAGTATTCTTTTAAAAAGGGATTATTGAATATTTATTATTTGTTACATAGTAGTCAAATATTTATTAAATACTCTAAGTGTTTTGAAGGTTATAAAACACTATTTAAAGATTGTCTAAGGACTTTCATAGTCATTTAAAATATTATATTTTGAATCTATCTAGGTAAGTTACTTTTCAAGAACTTATATATATATGGAATTACCCTGTTGTGGTTACAAGCTTTATGCGTACCATTTTCCATGTGTGATCACAAAACCCTGTGTCGAGATTGATGTCGGTACAAGTGTATATCTATACTTGAACTCTTTTGAACTCAAAACATTTTCGAAAACCCCCGGTCAGGTTTTACTCTCTTGCTCGTTTTTCAAGAAATTATCGGTCGACTGAAGTCGAACTTCAACTACTCAAGTTTTCTATCAAAATGATTTTGACAAGAAAAGAAAAAGGGGACTCTGGCAGGTGTGGGAATCGTTGACGAACGATTCCCGGGATGTGTAAGCGGCCGTGAGCCAGGCGGTCCATCAATTATTATTCCGGCCCAGGTGTTGCCGAAGGATGATTACGGATGTAGTTTTCATCGAGGGTGATTACGGATGTAGTTTTCACCCAGGGATAGTTACGGATGTAGTTTCTATCCTTCTACCGGTAGAGAAGACCCGTGGATTATTGGACTTGGATGTGGCGACTGATCATCGTCAATCCTTGTCAGGTTTTTATGTTTTCTTTAAGTCCCATCCTCCACTTTGGAAAAATACTCAAACACTGCTTCTTAGGCCTAAGTGCCAAGTAGCCGATAGTGTTGTTTTCAATTTTGAAAGATGATGAATTCATGCAGTATCTAGAACTGCAAGATTATTCTAACAATAATGGCACGTGCTTGTGCACTTTTGCAATTATTCAAAAGATGAAAGATGGTTCAGCGGTTATTGATGTTAAATCCCAAATGTTTTGCTTCAAGAGCTTTGACTCTCTTCCTATCAGTTATTTCTGAGTTTAACTTATCAAGTGGTAACGAACTTATATCCTGTACAGAATCTTGAACTGAAGGGTGTTTTGATGATAATGATATACTCATGTGTATATACTTACAAACTTGAGGAGTATTAAAAAGGGAACTTTATAATGGTTTGGTTTATGAAGGGTGGTAATAACTATCTTAGCAGCATATTGAACTGCATATTTTGAAAAGCTCCCTAAGAGATTATCAATACTATGAGGTATGGTATGTGGATAAGGTATGAGGATTACTATTGTTGACATGAACTTACTTTATTTATCTAATGTTACTCGAAATGTCATATATCCCCTACTGAGGTTTCATTGTTGTAAATATTTTTAAATTGTTATTAAGTATCGTTATATTTCGAAAACTCCATGTGTATATTGATATATATTGTTGTGCTCTATTAATACTTGATGGGCAATTCTTTCGCTCATACTTGCTTGTTTTAAATATTAACCTTTCAGAGGAAGGTAGATGATTGAGGCTTATCTGCATGGCTCAGGAGAAGCAGGTAGTGTGCCCTTGTGAAGATGATATGATCCAGAACATAGATAGTTGGAGTAAGTAATATATAAGTGTATTGATGTGTAATATATATTACCTTGTATTGAGTAGTACTAGTTGCTGGTGTACTTCCCAACGAAGCTATACTAGTACTATAAGATTTGTAAGACATAGTGCGATGTAATTAAATGGATGTAATAAAGATGTAAAGATTTTAGTTCTTGTTTCTAGCCCTATGACCTAAAAGATGCTTGGTGGTTGGGGTCGCAGAATTATATTTCAGTTTTAATGATTACAGATGGTTTAATGTTGTTAAACAGGTAATTTGATGTTAAGGATTTCCGCGTGACGACCAAATCCCTGACCCCGGATTTGGGGCGTTACACCTCCTATCATACTCTCTTCTCTGATTACCACGGTCTTCACCCTTAGTGAAGTGGCTCAGTTTCCTTCTACGAATCAAAAACTCGATCTCATCTTTGAGTTGCTTGCAATCATCAGTGTCATGCCCCACATCTCTGTGGAATCTACAATACTGATTCTTGTTTCTCTTTGCGGGATCACCCCTGAGTGGCTTCGACCATCGGAAATCCTTATCCTTCTCAATGTCCAACAAGATTCGACTCCTAGGAGTATTCAACCTTGGTCCTTGGTTCTTCTTAGGGACATAGTCGGAGTCCTCGCTAGTTTGGGGATACTTGTCCCTAATATCATACTCCTGGTCATCATACTCATGGTCTTGCTTTCGCTTCTTGGAGTCGTTGTTACCTTTGTCATTGCCTCTTGTGGTTTCCTTCTTCATGCTATCTTCAGCCTTGAAATACTTGTCAGCCCTTCGCTGGAGCTCGGCCATGTTTTCAGGAGAATACTTTGCTAATGACCTTTTAAAGAATAGATCAGTGGTTCCGTGTTCTAGGGCTACCATGGCCACCTTATTCTCTAAATTTGTGATATTCAATGTCTCATTAGTGAACCTCTTGAGGTAATCTCTCAAGTTTTCGTTCTTCCCTTGCACTACACACATGAGGGATGCAGAACTTTTCTCATGAACTCTCCCACTAATGAACTGGCTGACAAAAGCGGCGCTCAACTCCTTAATAGAGTCAATCGAATTCGCAGGTAGGCGGCTATACCATCTTTGAGCCATGTCCGACAGAGTTTGAGGAAACGCCCTACACTTCAAGGCATCACTTCCAGGCTGTAGCAACAGTGCGTTCGAAAATGTCCTGACATGACTTGCGGGATCACCCGTTCCATCATAAACCTTTATAGTAGGCAACTTAAACTTCCTAGAGATGTGAGCATTCATCACCTCCTCGGTGAATGGTGGTGTGGGATCATCGTGATCTCCTAGCTGCATCAACTCTTTGGGGTTACCCTTGGGGGCCTCTGCCCTAGTTGCTCTTCCTGTTGGGGCATCAGCCCTTCTCTACCTCGTTGGAGGCCTTTCCGAATCAAACAAAAAGGAATCTCTCTTGTATTTGGGGGAGGTCGATTCTGATTCTAACCTTGGTTCTGTCTTTGCTGCTCCCTTTCTATATCATCCTTTAGCTTTTAGATCTGGGCTTCATAAGCTTTGATTCTCTCAACGGCTATCATAGGGGGTCCATCATGGATTCGTCGAGTACACCTTATAGGCTCCTTGCTTGGATGTCGCCTCCTCGGGGCTTGATCACGATCGTCATCCTCAGATGAAGCATCATCAGTATAAGGACCAGAGTAGTCATAATATCCTTGATCAGGAACAAAGCCTCTAATGTAAGGAGGGTGATACGGTTCATGTATCTGCAGGGCATGGCCACTTGGCCCAGCACCTCGAGTATTCGGAGGGTAGTTAGGCAACTCGTATGTCGGATTCATACTTTTAGGGAGATCTGTAGTAGAGATCTGCACCCCCGGAGGTAGTGGATGATTGACAAGGGGAGAGACCACCATCTGAAAGGGGTTGGTCTCCTCGTTTGGATGTACAATCACGGGTAGAGTTTTCTCATCATGGGGAGACGTCCCTATAGACTGAGAAACTTGAGGTTGAGTGGTCGTCCCTGTTGATGGGGGTGCATACCCTTGTTCAGTAATGACGGGTGGAACAGAGGTGACGGTGGTAGCCTCGGTTGAGACTGGTGTCCTTCTTGTTTGAACCATGGTTGATGTTGTCTTCCCACAGACGGCGCCAAATGTTGTGGAATAAAAACTAGGTTACGAATTGTATTTAATGCTAGGGTTAGGGAGCTTCGTGCTTTAATGGCTATTTCCGTGTTCGGGACTAATCGGTCCTCACAGAGTGCCTACGTATCTCGTATTGAGAATCAAGCCAAGACGTAGTTCTGAGAATGAGGGGTCAGGCCCTTTATATAGGCTGAGAAGCCTTAGAATTATGGTAGGAGTCAGAGACTTGGTGGGCAAGCCACCGCCTTGAGGAAGGTTCTAGACCCCTTCCTTGTAGGAATCAGTTTCTATGTTGAAGTATGTATCTTGGAGGCTAAGTCAGGCAAGAGTAATATCCTTGTTTGACTCTTATTTGCTGAGCTGTTTATTACCTCTAATATTAAGTACGAAATTAATATTATAAATAGGGTTTGGGCCAATCTGGTGGGCCCCACGTTTGGACCATTCTAGGTTTAATTAATGCCACATTAAATGTGTCTTTAGGGCTTACTTTTAACCCATATCAGTCTCATTATAAAAGGGGTCTCATTTGAGCAGCCCCCTATATATATATATATAAATAAATGTAAGCTTAGACAATTATTTAATAAAACTTATAAGAAAAATGAAAAACACAAAAAAAATAAAACTACATGACAAATAATTAAATTCTTTTATATGTTCAAAATAATATAACAAAGTATTTATTAACATTATCAAAAATTTATATCCATAGGTCAAAATTTTATACCCATACTTTAAATTCAACCGCTAGCCAAAAAAAAGATCATTTTTTAAACAACCCCAAAGTAGTATACAAACAGTTAATACAAAAATAATCCATATATATATATATATATATATATATATATATATATATATATATATATATATATATATATATATATATATATATATATATATATAGGGTCTTGCTCAGGTGAGAACCCCTTATTATTGTGAGAACTAAGATCTAATCTCAGCCCCACAAATTTTAACCAACTTTAAATCACATCCACATATTTTATTTAACTAAAAAAAATCAAACATTACACAGACACTGCTTTTCACCAACTATGTTCATTCAACAACTCCGTTCGACCGCCTCATCCTCCTTTCCTCCGTCCCTTTCTCTCTCTATCTCTCTCTCTCTCTCTCTCTCTCTCTCTTTCTCTCTTTTCTATCTCACCTCCCTTCACCCACCCACCCCAGCCCCTTTCCAATCGTGAATATATACACACAAGTATGTATATCTATGATTTGTGATTAAAACAGAGGATGATCGATTACTCCATCGCCATCGAGAATGACGATTCTCTTTCGCCGCCTATAGCTTCCCTTCCGACGATCGATCCGATCACCATTTCTAGGTTTTCGAGATTTTGAAAGCTTCAAAAGGTCGAGGATGACTAGCCAGATGTATGCGGCATTATGTAATTGATAAAAAAATACAGGGACATAGATTAGAAAAAACATTTCAGATATCATACTAAGGAGATAGGCAGTGAATTTTTCCTCATTTTTTGCTGATTTGTGATGATTTTTTCTGGTCTTTTTGGCTTGTAACTGGTGATTTGATACAGTGGTGGTGGTAGTTTGGTGATTGTGGTACAGAAGGTGGTGATTTTTATTAAATTGTGGTGATTTTCGGGTTGTTATTGGCGATGGGGTGGTTTGTGGTGGTGATTTTTCGTTTTCCGGCGGTAATTTTATGTTTACATGTGGTTGGAGTGGTGATTTTTGTGTTTCTGGTGGTGATTTTCTAGTTTGACGATGGTGATTTTTGTGTTTTTGGTGGTGATTTCTGGTTTGGCGGTGGTGATTTTATGTTTGCCGGTGGTGATTTTCTGGTGGTCGTCGGAGATGGTGGTTGCCGGTGGTGGTGGGTGGTTGAATTAGGAAGAAGATGTTGAAAACCCAATTATTAAATATTAAAATATTAAATGAATGCTAAGAGATGAATATAATGTATTTAAATGAGTGGCTAGGATTAGATCTCATATCTTACCATAAGTGAGGGTTCTCACCTGAGCAAGACCCTATATATATATATATATATATATTAGATTATAATCCGTGCCACACACACGGTATTTTATAAAACAATTTTATAAAAATTATGAATATAAAAAAATTATTGGTTAATTAAAAAATTGTATATTTCTAATTATAATTGTGAAATAAATAATATCAATGAAATAAAAGGTTATCTTTTTATTATTATAAACAAATATACTTAGAGATTATTTCAATTATTATATTTTATTGTATATATTGTATGATGATATGCATTGAAGAAATTACTTGAATTAAAAGATTAATTCAAATTTTTGTTAATAAACTTACCATAAATATTATAATTAACATTAATGATAATTAAACTGATATGTAGATTTTCTGTAATTAAAGAACGGGTCAAATAAAACATGAGTCTTTACAAACCTAAATATGGATACCAAACCTGAATAATGAATAATCCATAGGTCAAAATATAGTTAAAATTTTAACCGAACCTAAATATGGATCACAAACCTAAGGAAAGGATTATCCAACAATTTGTAATATACTAGATTATAGCCCGTGCTACGCAAAAGGTAGTTTAAATTTAAATTTTAATAATTATGATATATAATAATAACGATTAAATAAAGAAAATAATTTTATATTTAAAATTAAATAAATTAATATTGAAAGAAATAATATTAATAAAATATTATTTTTCTATATTATAACAAATGCAATCAAAGATAAAATTATTTAGATTTTCCATATTTGTTATGTGATATATATTAATAAGCTTACCAAAATCAAAATATTTATTCAAATTTTCACTAATAATCTTACCAAAAATATTATGAGAATATATTAATAGTATTAAATTTGTATACAAATTTTCTTTAGTTAACCATGGGTCAAATTCTGAATTTGGATCTTTTTCAAACATAATATGGATATCAAACCTAAAAATGAATTATCCAATGAGACAAAATCAATACAAAATCTTGTTCAAACCTAAATATGGATATTGAACCTTAGGTGAGGACTATCCACTAATTTATAATATATAGATATAGATATATCTTAAAAAAAGGTCATCCATCCATTTTTCATTCTAAAGCACTACCCATGTCATTTACTCCCTCCGTCCCATATTAATATTCTCATTTCATATGTCAGGACTGTTCATAACATGAGACAAATTACTAATTTACGTCTAATCTATAAGACCAAATATAGTCATGAGTGATCTTGTTTGATTCGTATTTATGAGTACTTTAATACAGTAAAGTTTTTATATTTAATACTAATACGAAATTAAGATATTAACGAATAAAAATGTGTATTGGCAAATGTGTCTAAGAAAAATTGGAAGAATTTTTTGGAACGGAGGGAGTAACGTTTAATCAACTCCTAGTACTAAAGGCATTTTGACTTCCATTGAATCTATCATCTGAATATTTCAAAAACATATTTCATATTGAGTTTTAATATTTTTGTAAGGCTTCAACTTTTTTTCAAGTAATTAATTTTACCAATTTGATCAATTATTAACCAATTTTTGTAAATTCAACTAATTAATTACCAAATTGATGATTAATTTCAATTGATCACCGCTTTCTAAAATGCATCGATGATTACTTTAAATTGATCACCATTTTTTCAAACACAAATTTTATCTAAACAAACTATACCTACACCGAGTTCGTATCATATCTATTACTATATATAATAAGGCAACATAAGGGCAAAGTTTGCCATTTTAATGGCTGTGAAATGACTATTATGCCCTTTTATTTTGTATAATTACGTATGTACCACTATTTAGAAAGTTTTGCTAAAAAAATCTTATATTTTTGTCTTCATTGGGTATCGAACCAGCAACCTCATGATACATAGTTTGTTGTTATCACCACTTGATCTACTTAGATTTTAATCTTCCTTTTAAAAATCTTAATGCACAAACCATCACCCATTTTATCATATATTTACTTTTCATGTAATAAATGCATTATATATGTGTTTTTTTTTGTCACACCATCATATGTGAGTTATTTATTAATATTTTTTAAATATGAGAAATGAAGTTTAGAAAGTTGAATTCAAAATTTTTGTTAGCACAAATTTTTAAAAAAAAATTAAAAAAAACAAAATAATATATAACAAATTTAGACTTGAAATATGTTAAATATTTAAATAAAATGTGCAATTGAGTTATGATTAATTGCGATATTAATATTATATAAGATAATAACGAATTTATGTCATTGTTGGATATCAAACCAGTAATCTCATGATATATAATCACATTTATAGATTGCGAGTATGAGTAAAAGTGACTATTTACGAGAGGTCGTGGGTATCCGCAAAAATTTGTGGTTGCGAGAAAAAGAAAATATTAACGTGAGGTCATAATATGTAATTATACAAAATATAATAATCAATCAATTGCAATATATACAATTAAATAGATGGGTTTGAAAAAAATATATTTAAGAATAAGAAATTAGATTGGAGTAATAAATTTGTGTAAAAAATTAAAAAATTTGTAAAATAGAACTTTTTACAATAAATACATTAAATTATAACAAATATAATTTAGTCATAAATTAAAATTAAAATTAAAATATATAATAATCATATATATAAGTTCATAATATACATGTAATTTATTAATTATCTTTTAAATATGATATTTATTTTTATATACTCAATAAGGAATTTATATTGGTCAATAAATATTTTTATCAAAATGTATAAATGAGTTTAAAACTAAAATTTTTAAAAACAAATAATAAAATTAATAAAAATATATAATATAACTAATAAAAAATTTAATTTAACAATATATTAACAGGCCCGTGCCTTGCACGGGCTTTTACGCTAGTTAATAGTATAATACTCCTTCCATCTTGTTTTAGTTGTCCATCAATCAAAATCCACCTTTTATTCAATCGAATCAAAAAAATTGCTAACTTCTAAAATATAATTTTATTACCAAGATTGCCCTTAATAAGAATTTGTTACTTAAATTATTTTGTTTGTCATTAATTTAAATAGTAAGGGGTATAAGAGAAATGTAATTAAACAATTTACCATAAATATGAAATGTGAACATTTTGTTTGGGACAAGTGATTATGGTAATAATGGACAACTAAGAGTCGACTAAAATATAATCGCCCCCCCCCCACCTTTCTCCATCCCTCCCTCCTCCCTCACCACCCACCTCCCCCTTCCTCTACCCTCTGCCGATTTCTCCCCTTCCCAAATCAATCTATTCTCCAATCCTTCCCCAATCTTCTCCCATTTTTCCAGTTTTTTAAATAAAAATCGAACCAAATCCAAAAATCTAGAATTTATTTCTCAGATCTATCTTGGTTTTGAGTCCGATTCCGAAAATAAAAAATACCTTGAGGTTCAAATTCTCCTTCTTAACAACTTACCAAAATTTGGTGTTATTCCGAGGACTTTGAATTTCGGTCTTCGTCTCGTCTTTTGACGTGTGTTTCGTCTCGCCTTTTGGCGTGTGTTTGATTTATGTTGATTTGGTTTTTGGTTGTATGGGTTTTATTGTTGGTTATCTTGAAAATGATTTATGTGGTTTTGTGGGAGATCTATAATGCGTGCATTGGATTTGGGCTGGTGTCTGATATTGCAAGAGCTTACTTTTCACAACTAATATTTGTTCATCTTTTGAGATCTATCTCTTTCGGCATGTCTATAGCTGGCTTTCGGCATGTAGATAGCTGGGGTGTTTCGGATCATTGGACTTTCGACATGTCTATAGCTGGTTTTCGGCATGTAGATAGCTGGGGTGTTTCTGAACATTGGACTACAGGTGATGTGTATGTGAGGGTCATTTGTGATATTACTGGCTCCAGGATTGGTGCAGGCTTGATTGATCGGGAAACCACTCAAATTGTTTTTAATTCGAAGAATATTGTTATTCATGATGTAAAACAATCTGTAAACATAAGCGACTATTTGGTTAGCTCGTTTATTTGTTTATATTCAGATTGTAGTGTCAGTTCAGGGGTTTGTCCTTGCTGTGATTTGGTTGATGCAAGTTAATACACTTTCTTGTTTGTCAAAAAAAAAAACGGGAGGAAGGGAGTATTAATTATGATTCAAACGTATTAAACTCGTTTATTGGTTAGATCTTCAATAATAATTACTAACCTATAACCCGTGCGATGCACGGTTGCTTGTAAACTGTTTAATTATATTTCATTAAAATTTTAAGTTGTATATATGTTTTTATTATTAAAATATTTTTTGAATTTTATAAATTTCATGAAAATAAATGTTATTCTAATTACGTAGTTTAATTATTACTAAAAAAGAGTACCAAACCAAATATACCCTATTTCGCTTATAATAGTATAGTATAGATATATAAAAATATTATATAAAAGTAGTTTTTTTTAACATTTTAAATATTTTTATCTTAATTTTGATTGTTTATAATTTTAATATTTGCTAATTAATTAGTAATAATATAAATTATAAAAGATAATAAAATATGATTATTGGTTTTTGATATAACTGATAGTCTTTTTTTTAATATAAAACAGACCATTATATCTTTCAAAACTCCAAAATTTCGAAACGATCTTTTCTAATAATTAATTATTTTTAAATTTTTTTTTTGACAAAATTAATTTTAATGCTGATTACAAAAATTGTGAACTGTAACAGACAAATTACTTGACGTCTTGACGACTTGTTTGCTGTAGAAAGGACTCTCGTGGGCTTTGCCGTGTGCGTGTGTGTTTTTTTTTTTTTGAATTTTATTAATAATAGAGATTTAACCAAATCAAAAGAGTGACAAAAAAAAGAGTACCAAAAAAAGAGTACCAAACCAAATATACCATATTTCGCTTATAATAGTATAGTATAGATGGGTCTGTTTGAGAATTTTGGAGGTTAACATACATTTTCCTACGTTCTAACATTTTCCTATGTCGCTAAGTGCATTTTCTTTTCTCTATTTATCCCAAATACAACCAGTTAATATGCCTACCCTATCGGACATCCATCTTCGACATACCTACTAGATAGCCGTTCCGTATTCTATCTGTAACAAGAGATTGAGCATTCGAGTCAGGTGCGTGGAGTCATGACAAACATTATAAATAGTATAAATAACTTGGCAAATAATTAAGAGATGAACGGAGGAGGAGGGAATGATGTGCCCCTGCGGGGCCGGGAGGTGGGAAAGAAAAAAACGAGGGTATTCTAGTCTTATTTAATATAAATATATGTACAATTACATGTATATAAGTTATATATGAGTTAAATTTAATCATGGGACATATTTATAATTATTCAATAAATAGGGACATATTTATAATTGACTTGTTAATTTGGGACATATCAAACTAATACCCTAATAAAAACGAAGATTACATAGATTTATTTATAAAATAAAGGCATGAAAACCAGCAACACCAAACTTCATACTCTTCTTCCATCTTAACATTGTGGGCAATGGCTGTTGTTGGTGGGTGATGAAGGTTCTCAGTCGTTCCAGAAACAAATTGGCAATGGGTTGTAGGTCAATATGCAACTTGATTTGCTGATGCATCAACTAGAAAGATGACAATTTCATTCCAATTCTCAAGAAGAATGTTGTTGATCAAAGATACTAGAATTGCCATTGAAAAGCTAGAGTCAGATTGGAAGGTTAGTCTATAATCTCTTCTTGTGATCCACACTCAAGTCATTCATGTGGTCCCATAATTGACTAACTGAATTTGATGATTGCCCTTAACATTTTCTAGTGACAATATTTTGATCATGTGAACAATGTGTATGCTCACTTCACACCTCCATTCATTCAAAATTTTCTTATGAAAAGAAGTGTTTGGCCTTGTTGGAATCATTATAAGATCGATTTCATAGTAATTTGCAATTCACTTTGTAGTATGATTGTGTATATGTTTGTGAACAATTATGCTTCCTCGAGTATGTTCTGATTTGGTACGTAGTAGAATTCAGCATAGGTACGACATATATTGTAACACCCCCAGATCCAGGGTCAGGGATCTGGTCGTTACGGTCTCAATATCCAACCATAAAATCAACATAATTTAAATTACAACCTTGTGACCCAAAACAACAACATAAAACACACCCGTTATAGTCCCAGAGATGAAATCAGAGTAACCAACAATATTATTAATCATAAGTTTGAGTTCTTACAACCCAAGGAATTACAATTGTACAATTACCTACTCTTTGCCATCCATTAATAGATACCATAATATAAATACATTTGAGGCTCAATTGCTAACAACTAGCCTACCAGTAGTTGCATCCTTAACAAGGGTAGCCAAGACCTTAGCGGTAAACCTCTGACGGTTGACACCTGCTTACGCTGTGTGCGCCTTGCGCGGCCATCTGATCTAGCTGTTGTTGTGATATAAATAAATAAAGCAAGGGTGAGCAATAGCCCACCAGAAATATAATTGAACAGTGATAATATATAACAGTCCAAAATATCTTTGAAATCATATGTCATGCATTAACGATGTAGTACCAATATAAGGTATGAGATGAAGTTACAAGGTAACTCAAAAATATATTTGTTTTGAATAAATATCTGCTATGCAAAAGATAAGCAAGATATTCTCAATTATCATAACAGAGGAACTTGCAGGAAAAATATTGCAATTCCGGTTTCAACACTTTTTCACCTTGCCAACACCAACAGTGTTGCAGAAATTTCTCACTTTTAGAAGATGAACTAATACGGGAGCATTGCCGCGCCAGATGCCCTGACGTTTACGATGATCAGTCGTATGTCATGCATCTCATCAGTCGTTCTCTACATGTAGAAGGTAGCTCCGACGGAATTACTTATCTACCGCCCTCTGGAACTCCTCAGCCAACGGTTGGGCTATTGCTGGACCGGCGCCACTCGGCCACTTACGCGTCTCCTAGTTCGAATATCATCCATGACTCTGAAACGTAAAGTTCGTTCCCCTTTTTCCCCAAGTGTAACACTTGTTGATAGGACTCCACAAAGTAGTCGTATCTAATTGGAAAGGAAAATTCACCAATATTTCCCAAGCTGATGCTTGTTAATGGATATAAACTTGTTACATCAATCATACCCCTCGAGCATTGAGGAGGTAACCAAAAGACTCATATCGATGCTTGAAAGAATCAAGATGTGAGTGACAAGATAGTTTTAGCAAGTATAGGACCGGGCAGTCCAGTAAATAACATCTCCAAGTGAGGTCCCCTTATAAAATTTTTGGAAGTTGAGCGAGTATTTAAATCTTCTTATAAGATAGATTTAAACGAAAATAAAGTTTTGGGAACCTCCCGTTGATAAAATAGTCATAAAAGACTTCGAAATATTTTACATAATATCTGAAGGTGAAGGATAACCTTTGAATAATATAAATCATTACAAAAAGAATTCAAAAGAATTTTATTAAATATTCCAAGAATATTTATTAAGTCAATAATAATTACGGAATATTATTAAATCATAATATTGCTCGTAAGTAATCCTCGAATGAATATATAGAATTATTTATTAAATAAATCTCTTCTTAAATGAATATTTAAAATAATATTCATTGAATAAATAAACTTAAATAAATATTTAAAATAATATTTACTGAATAAATCAAACCTTAAATGAACATTTGAAAATAATATTCATTTAACAATTAACAATCCAAATGAATATCCAAATAATATTCATTAAATAAATAATATTCTAAATGAATATCCCAAAATAATATTCATTTAACAAATAATATTCTAAATGAATATCCGAATAATATTCATTTAGTAATCAAAACTTTAAAGGAATATTCGAAGTAATATTCCTTGAGTAAATAGAACTTCCAATGAATATTTTAAAATAATATTCGTTAAGTAAATCAAACCTTAAATGAATATTCGAAAGTAATATTCATTAAATAAATAAAGATCAAATGAATATTCCAAATAATAATAAGTAAGCCAAATGAATATTTGGGAATGATATTCGTCAACCAAATAACTCTAATGAATATTCAAAATAATATTCATTAACTAAATAACTCCAATGAATGATCAAAATAATACTCATTAAATAAATGACATTCTAAATGAATATTAAAATAATATTCATTAAATATTCCTTCACTGAGGTAATACTCAAATAACGTTCCTCGAAAGATTCGTAATCGAATAAAAAAATCCTCAAAGTAATAAATTTGTCGCTGGGATCCCTCCGGGTTTCCACGACTATTTATATATTACAAAATATTGACTCCCGGTCTATATTTGAAGTATGAATATCATACGCCCTTCGCTAAGGGTCTTAACCAAACAATCCGGCTTATAACTGATATTTCATATATAGTCTATAAGCCGATATCAATTCAGGGAACAAGTAATTCAATATTAACTTGAAAGTAGGCATGCATGCTATGGCATATGTATAAAACAATCATCATATATATTATCACAACAACAGTTCCAAGTATTGGAAACTTGCCTGGGAATCGAGTGCGGGTAGGGGTAATGTGTCCCGGGTCAGCTCGACAATCTATAAACAATCAGAATATTTAAGATTAACCACTTAACGCTTATTAAAAGGCTAAGTATAAACTCCACTTAAATCGAAATATGTTTTCGAGTTATCTCGTTACGTCTCTTTTAGTGTAACTCTTTTTATCACCGATACGATCCGACATTCGTTCATTATCAAGACATGTCATCATGCTTCTACTTGGTATATACTTAAGTCGTACAAGTTCTAAGGTCGGTCGTTTACGAATCAAGATTATATCTCGAGTTTTATCGCCCGTTTTCTAAGTTATAACCAAAGTCATACCTTTAAGGGGTTCGTTCGCGTTTAACCTCGATTCAAACATTTTTATAAAATCGGAAAACGATCCATTCGACATGTGGTTTTCTCCCACACCTTCCTTTTTACCTCTAATATTTAATTAATAAGATTCGCCACTGATTAAACGACATTTAAGGGAATCAATTTCAATTACGAACTTTCGTTTACGATTTCGAACCACTTTTACGAATTTAATCATAACTCCTAAACCGTAAGTCCATTTCATGCGATCTTTATATCAAAACGAAGCTTGTAACATGATCTAGCTAATCATGGCATAAGTCGAAGCTATGCAGTGAGTTTTATGTACTGTCAAATTCGGATTTCAAGATTAAACGAAAATCGGGCATTACGACGGCTATAAATCGAACGTTCTACTAATCGCAACACTAAAACCAAGCCACACCAAGCATACCATACATCTCATAATCATATTATCCATCTTACAAGTCCAACATCCACTGACCTTAACAACATACCCATCAAATTACATAGATCAACTCAAATCACTAACTAATCATGCTTATAGTCATGCTAACACCCTAACTACACTAAATCATCAAGAACATGCATAGTCTCAAAGTAAGATCTAGGGTTTCAAGATCATTATACCTTCTTGAGGGTGTGATATGGCCTTACAAAGCTTGGTATGGTCCTTGTCTAGCTTTAACAACCCTAAAATCAACCAAAGAAACATGAAAATCAAAGTTAGTTCTTGAAGAACACTATTCACCCTCCTCTTTAATGATTTTTTTGAAAATGGAAAAAGAAGAGATTGAAGCTAGGATTTTTAGGAGATCATTTATATGAAATGTAAGTCTCACCGTAAAAGTTTCAAGATCAAACAATGGTGGGAAGTGAGTTTTTGATTCTTGAATTTCAAGAAAGCCGAATGGAAGTTTTGTGGAGAGTTTGGTGTTCTTCACTTGGGGAGGATATTTGACTAGGCTACACTCATTAGAATGCCATGAAATTTTGAACGAATATTGCCCATGGAGTGGAGAGGTTGTGGTTAAAATTGGGTGATTTTATCATGGATATAAATGGAGATATGAATTTTTCTTTGGCTTTGGTGTCTGCTGGGCAGTTTGGTGTTTTCTTGGTTGTTCTTGCTTTTCTCTCTTTCTTTCTTGTTTGACTAGTTGTTGGAAAGTGTTTGTATGATATTTGGTGTTGTATAGCAGCTATGTCACTCTCTAATCCATGTGTTAATCACTTGTGGTTTGTAGGAAATAAGATGACAAAGAGCCTTGTTGTCACATCCTTGAACATACACCTCATTCTTGCTTTTTCTTTTCTTTTCTCATTTTCTTTTCCACCAATTCCATGCAATATTAAACCAGATGATCTTGTAGGGTTTCTCATCTCGTTATGTATTTAACTCATAATTCCTTTCACGTTCGCTTGATCGCTTAATCTCGTTACAAAGTTCTAACGATTTCTAGAACGCTTATTATTCTAACTCGAATATTTTCATCCTAAATCCTCAAATCATAATTTAAATAAAATCCTTGAATCCTTGGCATTTTAATTCTCTTGTCTTGATTGCATTGATATACTCTTCCCTGCTCGGTCAAATTTTCCATAAAAATAAAGTTCGGATTTTCTGAAATCTTATCGCAATTACATACACTTATTTTCCTCCTGGATCACTAATACGAACTCAGAAATCCGTTCCGAATACCGGGTATAACATTATTATAATAATATTCCAAATTCCACCAAATTCACTATTCATCACTTATTTTTATTTAATTCCTATAATTAGGAAAATGAACCTGGTTCACCCTCGAGTGTTCCTTAACCTTTTTACGGAACCGCTGGGCTTATAATAGATATTGATTTGGATGACATGAGGGTATCTATTTCTCTCTAGGGAATCTTATCTTAACTTTCTAGGAGATAGATTATTCTAATCTAAGTTATCACCCAATAGCATCCTTCAGGCCATATAACCTTGGAATATATATATATCCTTTCATTATTCATTCTTTAAAGCCAGTATTACAATGTAGTTGTAACCACTGTTCACTCTTACATCAATGCATAATAAAAGTTTTAATTCTACCCAAAAATCTGGGTTCTTACATATATCTTCCACTTGTAATTATTTTCTTTGCAAAAAAGTTTCACCCTAAGAACAAAATTTCTAACCTGCTTAATATTCCTCCTTTCTTTTATAAAATGATTTTTCTCAGCTTTCATAAATGCTTGAGCACTTGTGAAAACTATACTAAATTTGAATTTAGGATCATTGATATCAATATGATTATTGAATATGAAATAATGTACTCTCCATCATCATCATCAGTGTTGTTAGCAACCCGCATTGGTTTGTCACTATCATCACAATCACTCACTTCAGATAGAATTTGATTATCACCCTCTTTAAGATCTTTAAAATTACTTGTTTCTTCGATAAATTTAGTATCATTCACAATATTTTCACTACAATCCTCACCCTCCAGTTGCTTCGATCGAGTCTACTTCTTTCACCAACAACATCTTCATAATGCTATCATCATGACAACTATCCTTATAATAATTTGTTAGGCCAAATACACAATGATAATCAAGAGTGTATGAAAGAATAACAGGTAACACGTGTATAAACAATTAAAACTGTTTGTATTCGAACTCATCTCTCAGTGATGTAAATTATCACAGAGAGCTGCTTAGGTGACAATGAATGATAACTTCGTTGTTCGATACCCTTTTATGGTTAACCTAACTGTATTTATAAGATATACAGCTGCTATACAATCGTTAATTGATTCTCCTATAAATTAGCTATACAATTGATATCAATTACGATTGCTACACGTTTTCTTAGTCAACACAATCTCTTTGACAGCTATCCAATCATCAAAGATATTGCTTCCATAATTATCTTCAATTAATTTTCAAACACTGTTGACAAGTAAACGCTTCCCCCAGACAGAGTTTAACAATCTCTGTTGCGCTTTCATCCGTCAGTGTTTAACCAAACTCTGACCTCTTTCAGCTAAACTCTAATTATACACTATTACACTTAAACACTGAAATCATTAACATCAAATATATTTAACAATCTCCCCCAACTTGTTCATTACCAATAATGTACAAGTTAATAGCAATAATTGATGATGTCAAAACAAAACAAATAAATACAGTGTTTAACAAGTAATCAGAGTTTACATTTCTACTTAACAAAAATTACAGAAAATAAGAAAAACTTACAGACCATTATCTATCTAATTTCTTGAACATCTGGTGTTGTTCTCAGATAGTCTATAAGCAATCTCCTCTCTACATTTTCAAGTTCCCTTTTCATAATCTCTTTAATCTCTCTCAATTAAGGATCACTCTCATCAGTATGATAGATAGCAGATCTCAGATCATAAATTTTGTTTCTCCTCATATCATTACCCAGTCTGATGAACTCTGCCTTTTCTGATTCTGAATTAAAATCCAACACAATAATCTCCAGATTTGTCCTCAACTTTGCACCGTTCTTCTGCATTTCAACAAGATTTCCATGATAATCTCTGTACTTCGGAACATACACACCTTTGTACTTTAAACCTCTAGTTGCCAAATTATGAAGCATTTTATTCCTTAACACATTGGTAGCTCGTTGAGTCCTTTGATTTCTTACTCTGAAAAGATACAGAACATACTCCAGCTCCTCATAAAACTTCAGATCTAAGTCAAATTCTCCAATTTTGTATACAGTTCCATCAACAATGAAGTACGAGAGAAAATCTCGTTCCAAACTCTTTTGATGAACTAACTGAACTGACTCCAGTTTGTCCAAATTTTCTTGAGTAACACCTATACCTGGAACAGCCAATGATGAAGGATGTTGTGGAATATTATTTATCCACTTTTCTCTGTGAGACCCCAAGCCAGATTTATCATATCCTTCCTTGCCTGTCAAACTTCTGTTTTGCAGAGATGTAATACTCCTTGGCATCAGAGTTGAATCATCAAGTACTGGTTTTCTAAAAATCATTTGCATTTGATTTGACAATGGTTTCTGTGCAACTTATGTATCAACAGAGGTTGTACTTTTCTTTTTTACACTCTTGTCTTCTTCAACTACCATTCCTTTCATCTTCATTTTAGCTTCCTCTTCTGTTGGTCTTCTTCTTGAATAAGATAAGCTCTGACTAGCACCAACATTCTCTTTGATAGAGATGCCTTTAAGAACAGGCTTAGAAACTTCCACTATTTTCTTCACTTTGCCAGATTTCAAAGCCTTCTGATATTCTTTTTGTAAATTCTTCTCTTCAGCTTGAATATCTGAAATTGTAACTCCTTCCTCATTTTCTTCAAGAAACACTTTCATAGCTAATTCCTCATCATTCTGTAAATTTTCAGAAAATTGTAAATTCTTGATCTTCGAAGTACTCTGACCATCAGTGTTTGTTCCACCAGACTTTGCAATTGCCTATTTCCCAGAATGAGCAATTGACTTTCCAGATCTCAATCTCCTGCCTTGATCATCAGCTCCTCCATCTTCAGCATCATCCTTTTTAGACTGAGTTTGAGATTGCTTGCAACTGGATTTAGCAACTCTCTCCCCCTTTTTGACATCATCAGGAATCAGAATGGAGGTGATCAATTCCAGTGAAGAAGAAATGGAATCAATTTTAGTAGATAAGACAGCCTGATTTTCCTCTACAGTGTTTAGCCTTTTCATCACAGTCTCTTGATCTCTTGAATAAGTCTGAAACCGTAGAGCAGTGTCTCGTTGTAGCTGCATCTCCTTTCGAACCACTTCATCACGAAGACCAGTGATTGTTTTTTGAGCATCATCAAACCTGGTATGAAGAGTTTTGACTTGGACAACTGTAGTTTGCAGACTGGCTAGAATCTCAGGATTGGAAATAGTTTGAGCATGTCTTTTAGTAAAAGTGGCTGCTCTTTCCACTGGAAAAATACAATCAGATTTGTACCATTTTTCTGAAAACTTAATAAAGTGCTCCTCTTCAACTACTCTTGGATGGGATGGTCCAGAAAAATCAGTGACTTTAGCGGTAGACTGTACTGGAGGTCTCTGAGAAGAGTGAGACTCAGTAGACTCAGTATTATCCTCATCCTCAAGATCAGCATCAACATGAACACTTTCTTCAATATCAGTATCTTTTTCAGCAGCATCATGTGCACTTTCTTTAATGTCATCATTTACACCTTGAGCATGTGCAACTCCAACTTGCTCAGTGATAGACTCTATATTATTCTCAGCAAAAACTTCTTCAACATTCTCTGCAATCTCTTCCTCAACTGCAGCAGACTTTGCTATCTCAATATTCTCTACAATCACATGCTCAGAGATTATATCCTTAGCCTGATCAACTTCTTCACCTTCTTCAATAATATGGTGAGCATCAGAGATTAGCTCAGTGTGAGTTGCAACTTTCTCATCAAGAACCAAATTGGGTTGATCAGCTACACCTGTGGTTTCAGAATTGATAATTGGTGAAGATAGAGGAACTTCAAAATCATCAGAGATTGGCATGAATGTTTCAACAAACTCATCCATTTTAGCAAAACCACCCCTGATTTCTATAGGAATCTGTGCATCCTCAGTGACTTTGATAGATTATTGTGCAATAGGTATCTCAACAGCAGGTATTTCCTAAGAAACTACCTCTGGAGCTTCAAAATTCATCTCTTCATCAGAGTCAGAGATTACCAATTTTCTTCTCTTATAGGTCTGCACCTCAACAGCTACCTCTTCTCCATCAGAGGTTGACTCTTCCTCTACATCAATAATTGATGGTGATGGAGACCTATTTGCTCTCTCCTTTTTCTCTTTTCTGGCTCTCTTAGCCCTTGCAAAACTATGCCTGGAATTATGAGCAGTATGCTTGGTTCTTCCCTCAAGTTTGGGTTTGGATGGTTGTTGGTCAGGTTGAGGTTGAGTGGTAGGCTGAGGTTGTGGTTGAGGTTCAGTGTTTAGTGTAGTATTAGGTTGAGTGGATGAAGGTTTAGGTTGTGTTGTAGTTGAAGTTTGAGCAGTGTTTGTAGGTATGGATGACTGTGGTACAGGTTGTTGTGGTTCTTGTGGTTGGAGAAGATGGTTTTGAAGTGCCAGGGGTAAGAACAAATTAGGTAAATGATCCTTTTGTGCATCCTTACTAGTCATGTCAGAGAAAATTCTTTTGGTGACTCGAAAAGGTTGAATTATATCTTCAACAATAATAGGAACAGTAGGAACACAAGCAGAGAATAATGATTGACAAAATCGAGCAAAATAAACAGTAGTAGGAGACTCTGACAACCTTTCCCCTAAATTCATTAGTACAAGTCTACCAAAATTGAAATTACCTCCATAAAGAAGAGCATATCCAATTTGAAGACTGTCAGTAGGAATAGCATCCCAGTTCGTGGTTTTCTTGGCAAAAGCCCTTGTTATGTAGTCGAAAAAGAAATTCCACATTCCTTTCGTAGTGCTGGCCTCTTCACTTGACCAATTCGTTCCAGAGAATCCATATACCCAATTCTTTACAACATCTGTTTTAGATTATCCTCACCAACAATGCTATATGAGTTATGTGTTTCAAACCCCAGCGCCTTGCTAACAGTAGTTGGAGTGATAACAAACTCATTGTCTTCATGTGTGAAAATTATTGATGGAGTCCCAGACTCTCCACCATCATCATAAGCAGAGTTTCTCTAGAAAGAAGCAATCTGAGAACCGGAGAGTGTTGATGGTTCAACCAGAGCTTTTCCGATCTCTGAATCACCCAAGAAGTTTTGAATCATATGAAACGCTTCAGGAACCTTCTCAGCGGTCAAAGGTGCTGCATAGTTGTTAGGAACGAAGAGTAATCCATGAATGTTAAAAGATTTGGTGGCCATTAGAAAGAAGTTGAGAAGAAAAAATGTGAGAAAATAGTATGTATGCAAAGTGTTTGTGAAAAAGCGTGAGTGAAAAACCAGAGAGACTTTGTGTAGATGAGTAGAAAGTAAATATGAATAGTTAAGAAAAGTGATAAGGTTAATAATTAAAAATTAAAAACCAATCGTTTTAATTAATAAAACATGCTACAGTCTCTTGGTTAATGTGTGAGTAGGACACGTGTTGTATAGACAGCGGAACAAATATGCATACACAGTAACTATAGCAATTATTACTGCTACTATCTCGCCTATTCTCAAGACACTTTTACACTACAGTACCCACGTACAGTTGGCACTCATTAATTCCAAATTTCAAAAACTCTCATAACCCATCTATGTAATATGTCTGAAATAAAATATACCTTAGAGTATTAGACAAAAATTCATCAGCGTTTGTCAATTCTCCATCTTTATTTCCATAATCTTCTCAAAAACTACACAGTGGTGAGTGTGTGTGTGTGTATAGCAGAGTTTACCGACTTCAATTTTTAGAGCATCTAATTTTTCATAAAATCCATAAAATAAATCAGTAAGTACTGGTTACACCAACTCTCATAGTAAACACTGATTGTCTAATGAACACTAAACTCTGTAGTAACACGTCATGATATACAGAAACTTCTAAACCCCCTTTATAACTAATCTAATAATATATATATATATATATATATATATATATATATATTTTATATATATATTTTTTTATATAACTCCAGTAATCAGAGGTTGGACCTAGTCACCAAAAATCCTATAATTTTAGCCCTTATCTTTTTGATAAGTTCCTGGGTCATCCTAGTTTTTGACTAGTCACCAAAAATTAAAGAATTTTAGCCCTTACTGAGTACTAGCAAGTTCCTGGGTCATCCTAGTCTTTTGACTAGTCACCAAAAATTAAGAAATTTTAGCCCTTACTACTAGCAAGTTCCTGGGTCGTCCTAGATACAACATAATCTCAAAGGAGTTGTAAATAGCCTATATTTAACTACTGTTGGGGTGAACCAAAAAAAACATTATCAGAGTTTAACTAACAGAGTTTAGGGGTCATCAGTCATCAGACATTAATCATGAGAGGCAATGCACACAGTATATACAGACTCAAAGTGTAAGAACCCAGATTTTTATTAGAATTAAAACTTTTTCTTATGTAATAATATAGGAGTGAATAGTGGTTATGACTGCGATGTAACGAATGTCCATGAAATGAATGGGATGGATTTAAATTCAAATATTTATATGTCATGAAGAATGCTTTTGGTAGACAGCATAGATAAGAATAATCTATCTTCTAGGGATATAAGTTATATTATTCTAAGAGAGATTATTCTTGTGTCATCCAAATCAATATCTGTTATTAGTCCAATAGTTCCGTAAAAGAATTAAGGAACGCCCGAAAGAGGACCAGGGCACTTTTATTAAATATAAGGAATAAAAGAAATAATAAAGTGTGAATGGTGATTTTGGTAGAGATGGGAATATTATTGGACGACACTATATAGAATTATTCAGAACAGAAATCTGAGTTCGTATTAGGGATCCAGGAGGAAATTAAGTGTATGTAAAAGCTGTCGGATTCAGAAAAATAGCATTTTTATTTTCCCCGAGATTTCCCTGGACACTGCTAGACTTAAGGATTTATTAAAGAAATTTAAGGAATTTAAATTCGAGAAGTATTAAGAAAGATGGGGAATGGTATTATAATTATTAATAAGGTTTCCGGTAAAACCCTAACTAGAAACGAATGAGTTATTCCCTCGAACGATCAATCAAATTGAGCAATACCCGGATGAAAGAGCAAGCAGAGAATTAGGATGCATAAATGTGCAATTGGTGGAAAAAGGAGAACCTAAGTGGCATACTTGTAAGTCAACTACAACTAGGATGATTCTTTAGCATTTAACCAAAAAATGGACTTGTTTAATGTGGAACCAACACTTGGACAAGTAAGAGATCAACAAGTGGCACCAATAGATGATTGACAACCCAAAAGGAAGAGATGCATCCAAGTTATATACATAAAAATGCATGTATTAAGTCATAACATCACAAAAACAAAAACAAACACCACCATCTTTTTCTCCTTGTAACTCTCGGCCATGAAAAAGGAAAAAGGGGGAAGGACTTGCCACCATCCATTCACTTCAATCTTGAGCTTAAATCAAAGCTAGTATCAAGTAGAAGGTAAATCCAAGAGATCATCATCAACTAATATGTTTAACTAGATCAAAACCATGATCAAAGTTCTTGATGAATAGTGTTCTTATGAACTAACTTTTCTTTTGTTGATTTCTTTGGACAGATCAAGCTATATTAAGGCTAGATAAGGACTAACCAAGGTTTACTAAGTTCATTCATACATCAAGGAAGGTATACCACTCTTAAAAACCTATCTCTTAGTTTAAGTTTTGGTATTTTAGATGAGTTATATGGATTTAATGCATGTTTAGGACCTTAAGTTTATGCATGGGCTTTGTTAAATGTTAAATTAGTCTAGATGAACGGAAAGACATTCCTTGATCTTAGTTCATGGATAAATAATATGTATGTGTTGTTTGGAGTGTAAACCATGATCATTGGATGGTTTGAATTTTGGAAAACGTGTAAACATAGCCGTCGTAATGCCGAAATTTCATTAACCCTTGAAATCCGTGCATAGCAGTAGCCTTAACTCATTGATAAGCTTCATTTTCTTCCATGATAAGCTATATTATGTTATGAGCTTCGTTTGGATATAAAGTTCGTATGAAACGGATATACGGTTTAGGAGATATGGCCGATTTAATAAAAGTGGTTCGAAACCGTAAACGAAAGTTCGTAACTGTATTTAAACCCCCTTAACTCGAGTAATGCAGTGGTGAGTAATGATAATTAAATATTAGAGGTAAAAAGGAAGGTGTGGGAGAAAACCACATGTCAAATAGATCGTTTTCCAATTTTATAAAAATGTTCGAATCAAGGTTAAACGCGAACGAACCCCTAGAAGCATGCTTGATTATGACTTTGGTTAATAACTTAGAAAACGGGCGATAAAACTCGTAGTACAATCTCGATTCGTAATTAATCGATCTTAAGACTTACATGGCCTAAGTATGTATTAAGTGTGGGTGCAAGGACGGGTTATAATAGCGAACGTACGTCGAACCGCATCGGTGATAAAAAGAGTTACACTAAGAGGTGTATAATGAATAATTCGAGCAACGTGTTTCGACTTAAGTGAAGTTTATATTTAACCTTGAAAAGTGTTTAGTGATTAATCCCGAATGCCTTGGCTATTTATAGATCACCAGGCTGACCCGGGACACGCTACCACTACCCCTACCCGCACTCGATTTCCAGGCAAAGTTTCAAATCCTTTTTAAAAGGCTGTTGTTGTGAATACATATATATGCTTTCTATTATACATATGCCATAGCATGCATGCCTACTGTTAAAGTCATATTGATATACTTGTTCCTGAAATTATTTTTGGCTTATAAGCTAGATAGTTTATATATCAGTTATAAGTCGGATATCACTAAGACCCTTAAGCGAAGGGCAGTTAAATCTCATTCTTTGATTATAGACCGGGAATCGATATTCCTTGATATATTGAAATTATTTTCAGAGGCAAATATTTAAATAAATATTTTCCATTTATTATCTGGCAAATATTATTCGGAATATTCCTTGGAGATTATGTGATAAATATTATTCGAATATTATTTCGAACCCTCAGTTAAGTTATTGACTTAAAGAATATTCACTCTTATTTACTCAATAGATATTATTTTTAATATTCATTCGAGCCTTATTTATTTAAATGAATATTATTTTGAATATTCATTCAATCTCTATTTATTTTATAAATATTAGTTGAACATTGATTCGAACTCCAGTTATTTGATAAATATAATTTTAAATATTTCCTTGAGACGAAGAATATTATCTTCGACATTCATTTTAAGTCGATTCAATTTTTGAACAAAATTCCAAATATTCATTCGATAATCATTGTCGATAAATATTATTGAGTTGAATATTCATTATTTATTCAATGAATATTGTCTCAAATATTCAGTCGATAATTATTTCATCAATAAGTATCATTCTTAAGTTGAATATTCGTTATTGATTCAATGAATATTATCTCAAATATCCATTTGATGATTATTCCGTCAATAAGCATTATTATTAATTTGAATATTCATTATTCGTTCAATGAATATTATTCTGATTATTTATTCAAAGATTATTCCGAGCAACACTTTTTCCAATATCTGTGACTTAATAAATATTCTTGGAATATTTATTTAATTCTTCTAACTCGTTTCAAAAATGATTTACTTCATTCACATAGTATCATCAACCTTCGAGCATTATATAAATTATTACAGAGTCTTATTATTATTGTTATATTATCAAGGAAGGTTCTCAAACTCTATTCTTCGTTCAATCATGTCTCACAAATAATAAGGGAACCTTACTTGAGAAATGTTATCTATCTTGTGACTGCCCGGTCATAAATTATTCGTTTCACTCGCAACGTGATTGCTATTATTCATGGTATTGCGTGTACCCACTCATTATTCGAGGGGTAAAAATGTTGGAACAAGTTGGTATCCATTAATAAGCAACAGCTTGGGAAATATTGGTGAATTTTCCTTTCCAATTAGATACGACTACCTGGTGGAGTGTTATCAACAAGTATTTTACTTGGGAAAAGGGGGACGAACTTTACGTTTCAAAGTTATGGATGTGAAATGAACTAGGAGATGCATAAGTGACCCAGTGGCGCCGGTCCAGCAAATGGCCCAACCGTTGGCCGAGGGGGTTCCAGAGGGCGGTAGACAAGTAAATCCATCGGTGCTTCCTTCTACATGTAGTAAACAAGAGGTGGGGAGCATAACATGCGACTGATCATCGTGTAAATGCTATGTCTCCTGGCGCGTCAAACTCCAGTATTAGTTCATCACTCAATGTTGGAAATTTTCTGCAACATCATCTTAGTTGGCAGAGTTGAAAAGTATTTCAAACCGGAATTGCAATATCTTTCTTGCAAATTCCTATTTTTATGAAAATGATGCTATCTTGCTTATTTTGGCATAGCACATGCTTCCACGAAATATATACCTGTTGAGTTACCTTGTAACTTCATCCTTTATATTGAACTGACAATATTTTCTCTAATGCATGGCATATGGTTTCAAAATATATCTTTGGACTGTCATATATATTACTGCACAGTTATATTATTGGTGGGCTATTGCTCACCCTTGCTTATTATTATGTCACAACAACAGCTAGGTCACATGGCTCGCGTTAGGCGCACTCGACGCAAGCAGGTTACCCGACCCACAGGACTACCCGCTGATATCATCGCTGCCATTGCTAAGGTAGCATAGATCAGCAGCCTTTGGGTTACAAGTTTAATTATATGTATCAATAATGTTAATCAACGGCAAACTCTTAAACTTATGATGTTATCCTTTTGGTTTGTAATAACTTATGATCGTGGATTCGTAATATGAGACTTATTTCAATTTCATCTCTGGGACTATAACTGTGTGTGTGTGTGAGTGGATATTATTGTTGTAACACCCCCAGATCCAGGGTCAGGGATCTGGTCGTTACGGTCTCAATATCCATCCACAAAACCAACATAATTTAAATTACAACCTTGTGACCCAAAACAACAACATAAAACACACCCGTTATAGTCCCAGAGATGAAATCAGAGTAACCAACAATATTATTAATCACAAGTTTGAGTTCTTACAACCCAAAGAATTACAATTGTACAATTACATACCCTTTGCCATCCATTAATAGATACCATAATATAAATACATTTGAGGCTCAATTGCTAACAACTAGCCTACCAGTAGTTGCATCCTCAACAAAGGTAGCCAAGACCTTAGCGGTAAACCTCTGACGGTTGACACCTGCTTACGCTGTGTGCGCTTTGCGCGGCCATCAGATCTAGCTGTTGTTGTGATATAAATAAATAAAGCAAGGGTGAGCAATAGCCCACCAGAAATATAATTGAACAGTGATAATATATAACAGTCCAAAATATCTTTGAAACCATATGCCATGCATTAACGATGTAGTACCAATATAAGGTATGAGATGAAGTTACAAGGTAACTCAAAAATATATTTGTTTTGAATAAATATCTGCTATGCAAAAGATAAGCAAGATATTCTCAATTATCATAAGAGAGGAACTTGCAGGAAAAATATTGCAATTCCGGTTTCAAAACTTTTCGCCTTGCCAACACCAACAGTGTTGCCGAAATTTCTCACTTTTAGAAGATGAACTAATACGGGAGCATTGCCGCGCCAGATGCCCTGACATTTACGATGATCAGTCGTATGTCATGCATCTCATCAGTCGTTCTCTACATGTAGAAGGTAGCTCCGACGGATTTACTTATCTACCGCCCTCTGGAACTCCTCAGCCAACGGTTGGGCTATTGCTGGACCGGCGCCACTCGGCCACTTACGCGTCTCCTAGTTCGAATATCATCCATGACTCTGAAACGTAAAGTTCGTTCCCCTTTTCCCCAAGTGTAACACTTGTTGATAGGACTCCACAAAGTAGTCGTATCTAATTGGAAAGGAAAATTCACCAATATTTCCCAAGCCGATGCTTGTTAATGGATATAAACTTGTTACATCAATCATACCCCTCGAGCGTTGAGGAGGTAACCAAAAGACTCATATCGATGCTTGAAAGAATCAAGATGTGAGTGACAAGATAGTTTTAGCAAGTATAGGACCGGGCAGTCCAATAAATAACATCGCTCAAGTGAGGTCCCCTTATATACGTTTGGAAGTTGAGCGAGTATTTAAATCTTCTTTAAGATAGATTTAAATGAAATTAAAGTTTTGGGAACCTCCCCTTGATAAAATAGTCATAAAAGACTTCGAAATATTTTACATAATATCTGAAGGTGAAGGATAACCCTTGAATAATATAAATCATTACAAAAAGAATTCAAAAGAATTTAATTAAATATTCCAAGAATATTTATTAAGTCAATAATAATTACGGAATATTATTAAATCATAATATTGCTCGTAAGTAATCCTCGAATGAATATATATAATTATTTATTAAATAAATCTCTTCTTAAATGAATATTTAAAATAATATTCATTAAATAAATAAACTTAAATAAATATTTAAAATAATATTTACTGAATAAATCAAACCTTAAATGAATATTTGAAAATAATATTCATTTAACAAATAATATTCCAAATGAATATCCAAAATAACATTCATTTAACAAATAATATTCTAAATGAATATCCAAAATAATATTCATTTAACAAATAATATTCTAAATGAATATCCGAATAATATTCATTTAGTAATCAAAACTTTAAAGGAATATTCGAAGTAATATTCATTGAGTAAATAGAACTTCCAATGAATATTTTAAAATAATATTCATTAAGTAAATCAAATCTTAAATGAATATTTGAAAGTAATATTCATTAAATATTCCTTCACTGAGGTAATACTCAAATAACGTTCCTCGAAAGATTCGTAATCGAATAAAAATCCTCGAAATAATAAATTTGTCACTGGGATCCCTCCGGGTTTCCACGACTATTTATATATTACAAAATATCGACTCCCGGTCTATATTTGAAGTATGAATATCATACGCCCTTCGCTAAGGGTCTTAACGAAACAATCCAGCTTATAACTGATATTTCATATATAGTCTATAAGCCGATATCAATTCAGGGAACAAGTAATTCAATCTTAACTTGAAAGTAGGCATGCATGCTATGGCATATGTATAAAACAATCATCATATATATTATCACAACAACAGTTCCAAGTATTGGAAACTTGCCTGAGAATCGAGTGCGGGTAGGGGTAATGTGTCCCGGGTCAGCTCGACGATCTATAAACAATCAGAATATTTAAGATTAATCACTTAACGCTTCTTAAAAGGCTAAGTATAAACTCTACTTAAATCGAAATGTGCTTTCGAGTTATCTCGTTACGTCTCTTTTAGTGTAACTCTTTTTATCACCGATACGATCCGACATTCGTTCATTATCAAGACATGTCATCATGCTTATACTTGGTATATACTTAAGTCGTACAAGTTCTAAGGTCGGTCGTTTACGAATCAAGATTATACCTCGAGTTTTATCGCCCGTTTTCTAAGTTATAACCAAAGTCATACTTTTAAGGGGTTCGTTCGCGTTTAATCTCGATTCGAACATTTTTATAAAATCGAAAAACGATCTTTTTAATACGAGGTATTTTCTCACACTATCCTTATGATCTCTAATTTTTAATTATCAAGATTCGCCACTGATTTCGTTGTAATAAAGGGATCCAATTTCAGTTACGAACTTTCGTTTACGGTTTCGAACCACTTTTACGAATTTAATCATAACTCCTAAACCGTAAGTCCATTTCATACGATCTTTATATCAAAACGAAGCTTGTAACATGATCTAGCTGACCATGGCAGAATATGAACCTGGAAAGTGAGTTTTATTAACTGTCAAGCTCGGATTTCAAGATTAAACGAAAATCGGGCATTACGACGGCTATAAATCGAACGTTCTACTAATCGTAACACTAAAACCAAGCCACACCGGGCACCAATACAACTTATACACATGTTCATCATCTCAAAAAGTCCAGAAGCTACTGATCTTAGCATCCAAATCAACATGCTTCTTAAATCAACTAAACCACTTAACTAATCATGCTTATAACATTATCATGAACATACTACTCTAAAAATCATCAAGAACAAACATAATCTCAAAGTAAGATCTAGGGTTTTCAAGACTTATACCTTCCTTGGAGAGTGTTAAAGCCCTTGCTAAGCCTTGTATAGTCCATGCCTATCCTTAACCAAGCTTAGATCATCCAAGAAATCAAGAAAAACCAAGATTTGTTCTTGAAAACACTATTCACCCTCCTCTTAAATCATTTCTTTGAAAATGGAAAAAGATGAGTTTGATGCTAAGATTTTGAGGAGATCATTTTTATGAATTATAGGACTCACATAAAAAGTTTCAAGACCAAACAATGGTTGAAAGTAGAATTTTGGTCTTTGAATTAAGCAAGAAGCCGAATGGCTTATTTTTGCAGAAAAATGGAGTTGATTTCTTGTTTTCTTGCTTGGTGGATGTGTTATGATGAATTATTGATGAGAGTAAGATAATATCTTGGCTAAAAGCTACTTTAATAAAGTGGTGTGGTCATCCAATGTATCACCTCTTGCCATGTGTTGAATTCTTGTGGTGGAAATGATATAAACTTGTAACTAGTAGTTAGATTGCTAAGTACTTGGTTGATCCACTTGATTCTAGTCAATCTTGTAACTATGTTGGTTACTAGATATTTTCTAGTAGCTTGCACAAGACTCTTGCTCCCTCTGCTTGTTTCTTTGTCCGTTTATTGCTTAATTCGTTGATCGTTCGAGGGAATAACTCATTCGTTTCTAGTTAGGGTTTTACCGAAAACCTTCTTAATAATTCTAATACTATTCTTCATCTTTCTTAATACTTCTCGAATTTTAAATTCCTTAATTCCCTTTTATAAATCCTTAAGTCTTGCAGTGTCTAGGGAAATCTCGGAGAAAATAAAAGTGCTCTTTTTCTGAATCCGACAGCTTTTACATACACTTATTTTCCTCCTGGATCACTAATACGAACTCAGAAATCCGTTCCGAATACCGGGTATAACATTAATATAATAATATTCCAAATTCCACCAAAATCACTATTCATCACTTATTTTTATTTAATTCCTATAATTAGGAAAATGAACCTGGTTCACCCTCGAGTGTTCCTTAACCTTTTTTCGGAACCGCTGGGCTTATAATAGATATTGATTTGGATGACACAAGAATAATCTTACTTGGAGTAATCTTCTCATAATCTTAGGAGATAGATCATTCTTATCTATGTTGTCAACCAAAGGTATTCTGCATGACATATAATAATTGAATCCAAATCCATTCCATTCATTAAATAGACAGTCGTTACATCGCAGTCATAACCACTATTCATTCCCATATTAATACATAATAAAAAGTTTTAATTCTACCCAAAATCTGGGTTCTTACAATTGTGGGGTCACAGC
This sequence comes from Kitagawia praeruptora, assembly GCA_037693485.1. Taxonomy (NCBI): domain Eukaryota; kingdom Viridiplantae; phylum Streptophyta; class Magnoliopsida; order Apiales; family Apiaceae; genus Kitagawia; species Kitagawia praeruptora. Next base: position 1,422,590 of record CM075353.1, read on the forward strand.
ATGTGATTTATTTATTGTGGACTTAAGTAAAGTATCAATCATGGAAAATAAGACCGTAACGACCCGATCCCGGACCTCGGATCTGGGGGTGTTACAGAAATGGTATCAGAGAGAGAGTTATATATCCCAAGAGATGAGGTGACGTTATACAATAATAAATTCACTAATATAATAAGAACTCTTGCCAAGTTCACCTAAAACCCTTATGGGAACTTTTAAGTATCATGATAGTAATATAGTTCGTCTTGTGTAGGCGAGCGACATGGCTGCCCAGGAGGACCCTGAGGTCCAGGTTGATGCTGATACGGATGTTGATGAGTCAGAGGAGGAGGACCCTGAGGTCCAGGTTGATGATGATACTGATGTTGTTGAGTCAGATGAGGAGGACCCTGATGTCCAGGTTGACGCTGATACTGATGTCATTGAGTCTAAGGAGGAGGAGGACCCGGAGGAGGTCCAGGCAGGGCAGGACACTGAGTTAGTTGCTGAGGGGGAGGATTTCTGGTATGTATCTGAGATTAGGACTTTGGGGGAGGATACTGACATGACCACGGAGCAGGTGATGACTATAGATGAGGGTGCAGAGGGAGATGTTGATGAGCCCGCAGATGACATTGTAGGGAGTCCTGGACTTAGTGTGCCACCCCTCTCTGGTGAGAGAGCCCCTACCCCACCACTACTTCATGGGAGCCCATTTTCTGATGAGTTCGAGGAGCTGACACTAGAGCCGCAGCAGGCAGAGGCTGCCGTTCCAGCAGATCCAGCCCCTCCACCCCATGTTCTAGCTGAGGGAGTCCCAGCATGTGTACACCACTATGTTGTGGCCAGACTTAATATTGAGGTAGCCGTGGCTGAGGCCAGGCTGGTAGAGTCCCGCAGAGAGCTAGCAGCGGAGAGGGAGGCCCGGTTGAGGCACCAGGGCAGGGGGCGTGCCAGAGCCAGAGAGATGTATAGACAGGTGACCGGCATAGAGCTTAGGGCTCATGTGAGGGTGCGATAGTTACCCAGTGATGGTCACGGCAGGGTATCCAGGGTTGATGTAGAGGAGATATTTCGCCTTGCTATGGGGAGGGTTCGAGCTTTGGCCCACCGTCGTGGCTGACTGCAGTGATAGTGATGTATTGGTCTAGTTGTCTAGTCTTGTACGGCATAATAACGCTGATTTTTGGTAGGGATAGTTTCAGCATGTAGTTCCCTGTTGCAGACTAGACAGATAGACAACTTATTTTGCTTTTGACTAGTTGTTATTCGGTTGGTTGTACTTTTTAAAACTGTTGTTGTATGTCGGATATTGTACCGTTTGGTACCTGGTATATATTTATTTCCCTTTTAGTCATTTCAGTATCTCTACGATGCAATTCACTAGCTTGTTATATTAAAATTGCATATAATGCGTTCGATTAAAAACTACCATGATATATAGAACTGTGGGATCCTAAATCCAATTATGCATCGATATTATGAGGAGAAACCCTCTGAAATAAGTAAATAAACCTAATGTATATTATCCAAATTTTCAGTAAAATGCCTCCGAGAAGAATGGGTACTAGGGCTAACCCCCGTGAGTCTACTGACCAAGAAAGTCATAATCAACCTGAGGAAAACCTTGAGTATAATGAAGAACAGGACCAGGATTACAATGAACAAGAAGATTCCCAGTATAGGATGGGGGATGAAACTTTCTACACTGCGGAGTTCGAAGAGCAGGTAGAAGAAGGGGAAACCGAAGTCGAGTATCAGGGGGAGAACCAGGGCGGAAACCCCATGGGATAATTTATGGATCTGCTAAGGAAGAATTTGAACCAATATCCCCAAACACCCCAAGGAAATAATACCACCGTGGCCAATTCCTTTAGGGCCTTCAAGTCTCTCAAACCCCCAGAATTCCACGGATCGGCTGATCCCGTTGAGGCAAGGGCATGGATCAAGGAGATGGAGAAATCTTTTGAGATTTTAAGCATTGATGAGGCCCAGAAGACTGTCTTTGCCACCTACTTACTAAAGGGAGAGGCAAATTATTGGTGGGAGGCCAAGAAGAATATGGAGACATATGCTATAGTAACCTGGGATAGGTTTAAACAGTTGTTTCTTAAGAAGTACTTTCCGAGGTTCATGAAAACCCAGATGGAACTTAAGTTTTTGGAATTGAAGCAGAACAATATGATAGTGGCTGATTATGAAGCCAAGTTTACTGAGTTATCACGATTTGTACTAGAGTTTGTGGACACTAAAGAAAAGAAAGCTAGCAGGTTTCAGCAAGGGCTGAAACAGTGGATTCAGAACAGAGTGGCAGTTTTAGAGATTACTAATTATGCCACCTTGGTGCAAAAGGCGACCATTGTGGAAGCAGGTAGTGGTCAGGCACAGAGAGAAAGAGAGAAAGGGGGATTAAAGAGAAAGACCATTGTGGAAGCAGGTAGGTTCCGCAGGAGGAAGACCCCCGAATAAGTTCAACCGAGGAGCAGTATCCCTACCTCGGAGGAGTAAAAACTTAGCTTACTCAGTTATAATACCACTCAAAGTGGTGTCTGAGGAGGGTAAATGTACGCAGACCATGCCCCTATACAATAGGGAGGCTGTTTCCGAAGGACCCCCGGCCAAATACAAATACAAATACAAATACAAAGAAAGGAAACTAATACAATCTAAACTCACACACACCCAAGGGTCGAACCCTTGACCTCCTACAAAGAAGACAAGGGTTCAACCCACTGCACCAACCTGTTGTTGGCCCTACCTCGGAGGAGTGTTGGGTTTAAACCATCTGTGAGTGCAACTATGAGCCAAGGCGGCCAGCAGTTAGGAATGTCTCGTTCTCACCTTTCCAGACCCCCACTACCAGAGTGCACAACTTGTGGGAAAAGGCACCCTGGAGTATGCAATCAGAAGCAGTCCATCTGTTATAAGTGTGGACGAGTGGGTCACTACTCCAACAGGTGTACCGCGGTTAATCCTACTGCCAGCAAGAGTAATACCTGTTTTCAGTTCGGACGTCAAGGGCACATGAGGAAGGATTGCCCAATGAACAAACCATCAGCCTCAGGGACAAGTAAAGCAGCCTCAAATAGGCCACCAACTGCTAGAACTTTTAACATGACAGTGCAAGATGCCGTGAAGGACACAGATGTGATAGCAGGTACATTTTCCCTCAATTCAGTCAGTGCAAATGTTTTATTTGATTTTGGGGCAACTAAGTCTTTTATATCTAGCGATTTTGCACATAAATTGAAACTTAAAACCCAACCACTAAGGGAGTCCTTGCAAGTAGAGATAGCTAATCAGGAAGTCATTCCAGTAAATCAGATTCACCCCGATTGTAAAATAGAAATAGGAGGACGATCCTTTTGTGTGGATTTGATTCCTTTTAAGCTAGGGGAATTCGATGTTATTTTGGGTATGGACTGGTTGTCTCGTAATAATGTGCAAATAGATTGTAAAGGGAAAAAGGTTAAGTTGAAAACCCCAGGGAAGAAGGAAATAGTGTTTAAGGGGCTACGACAGACCCAGACCATTCTAACCATGGCGCAGACCAAGAGACTGCTACGGAAAGGAAACGAAGCTTATTTAGCTTATGTTATCGACACCTAGAAAGAGGCACCCAAGATACAAGACATTCTGGTGGTTAACGAATTTGAAGATGTGTTTCCTCAAGATCTTCTCGGATTACCACCAGATAGAGTAATTGAATTTGCTATCGAGTTAGCCCCGGGGACGGTGCCAGTTTCGAAGGCCCCGTACCGATTAGCACCAGTGGAAATGAAAGAACTAGCAAAGCAATTACAGGAATTGTTGGATAAGAGTATGATAAGACCCAGTGTGTCGCCTTGGGGCGCACCAGTGTTGTTCGTCAAGAAAAAGGACGGAAGTATGAGGTTATGCATCGACTATCAGGAGTTGAACAAGCTAACCATAAAGAACAAGTACCCGTTACCCAGAATTGATGACTTGTTTGACCAACTAAGGGGAGCTGTGTATTTCTCTAAGATTGACTTGAGAACCGGATATCACCAACTGAAGATTAAACCTGAAGATATTCCAAAGACTGCCTTTCGTACTAGGTATGGGCATTATGAATTCTTGGTGATGTCATTTGGATTAACTAATGCCCTAGCAGCTTTCATGGATTTAATGAATAGAGTGTTCAAGGAATATTTGGACCAGTTTGTTATAGTCTTTATTGATGATATTTTGATCTACTCAAAGACAGAGGAAGAACACGCTGAACATTTGAGGATAACCTTAGAGACGCTCCGAAAGGAGCAATTATATGCCAAATTCTCAAAGTGTGAGTTCTGGAAAAATGAGGTGCAATTTTTAGGGCACGTAATCAATAGAGAAGGAGTGCTAGTTGACCCCTCCAAGATAGAGGCAGTTTCAAATTGGGAACGACCAACCACTCCAACAGAAGTAAGGAGTTTCATAGGGTTAGCAGGATATTATAGACGATTTGTGCAAGATTTTGCGAAGATCGCAGCTCCGCTAACTCGACTTACCCGTAAAAGTGAGAAATTTGAATGGACTGAAAAATGCGAGAAGAGTTTTCATGAGCTAAAGAAGAGGTTGGTAACGGCCCCAGTGTTGGCGTTGCCTGATGGAAAAAGGAGATTTCGTGATTTACAGTGATGCTTCACATAAAGAATTAGGATGCATGCTTATGCAGCACGGTAAGGTAATAGCATATGCGTCAAGGCAATTGAAGGATTACGAGATCCGATACCCCACCCATGATCTGGAATTAGCAGCAATTGTTTTTGCCTTAAAAATTTGGAGGTACTACTTGTATGGAGAAAAGTGCGAGATCTACACTGACCATAAGAGCCTCAAGTACATTTTTATGCAGCAAGAGCTTAACATGCGCCAGAGAAGGTGGCTTGAGCTAATCAAGGATTACGACTGTGAGATTCGTTATCACCCGGGCAAAGCCAATGTGGTGGCTGATGCCCTTAGTAGGAAAGAGAAGCTCAAGATGATAACTACAAAAGAAGAATTGGTAAAGGACTTTGAGAAGTTGGAAATTGAGATCAAGATGCCTGAAGAAGGTCAAGAAAAGTTGATGGAAATTTGAATCCAGCCCCCATTGTTGGAAAAGATTAGGCTATGCCAAGAGCAAATGATAGAAGCAGAAAAGAACTCCACCGAGGAGTTAATGACTGGGGAAGAAATCAAGTGTGAAAAAGATAAAGACGGGATCATGAGATACATGTGGAGGATATGGGTCCCAAATGATCAGGAACTCAAGGCTGAAATTTTATATGAGGCACACAGCTCAAGGTACTCAGTGCACCCTGGTAGCACCAAGATGTATAGGGATTTGAAAGAGTACTATTGGTGGCCCAACATGAAAAAGGACGTTGTAGAATGGGTAAGTAAATGCTTAACCTGCCAGAAGGTGAAAGTAGAGCACCAGAGGCCCAGCGAACTTCTACACCCCTTGGAAATTCCCGAATGGAAATGGGAACAGATTGCTATGGACTTCGTAGTCGGTTTACCAAGGACCAAAACAAATCATGATGCCATATTGGTAATTATAGACCGGCTAACCAAGTCAGCTCACTTTCTTCCTATTAATGAAAGGTACACGGTCGATAGGCTAGTAGATATCTACCTCAAAGAGATAGTTGCGCGACATGGAGTCCCAGTCGCCATAGTATCCGACCGAGATCCTAGATTTAACTCCAGATTTTGGAGAAGCTTTCAAGAATGTGTGGGAACCAGGCTAAACATGAGTACAGCTTACTATCCCCAGACAGACGGGCTAAGTGAAAGGACCATCCAGACACTAGAAGACATGTTGAGAGTCTGTGCTATAGACTTTAAAGGAAATTTGGATGATCACTTGCCATTGATTGAGTTCTCCTACAATAATAGCTTTCATTCAAGCATAGGAATGCCGCCTTACGAGGCCCTTTATGGAAGAAAATGCCGATCTCCCCTATATTGGGATGAAGTTGGAGAGCGAAAGATGCTCGGACCTGAGATGGTCCAACGGACAAAAGATGCAGTGGATCTAATCAGAGGTCGGCTGGTAGCAGCCCAGGATCGACAAAAGAAATATGCCGACTTAGCTCGGAAAGGAAAAGAATATGAAGTGGGAGACCTAGTGTTCCTGAAGGTGTCTCCTTGGAAATGTTTAATGAGGTTTGGAAAGAAAGGGAAGCTGAGCCCTAGATATATTGGACTATTTGAGATCTTAATACGTATTGGGGAGCTAGCTTATGAACTGGCATTACCCCCGAACCTGCAGTGTAACACCCCCAGATCCAGGGTCAGGGATCTAGTCGTTACGGTCTCAATATCCATCCATGAAACCAACATAATTTAAATTACAACCTTGTGACCCAAAACAACAACATAAAACACACCCGTTATAGTCCCAGAGATGAAATCAGAGTAACCATCAATATTATTAATCACAAGTTTGAGTTCTTACAACCCAAAGAATTACAATTTTACAATTACATGCTCTTTGCCATCCATTGGTATATGCCATATATATAAATACATTTGATGCACAAATGCTAACAACTAGCCTACCAGAGGCTGCATCCTCAGCAATGGTAACTATGACCTCCGCGATTAATCCTCTGATGGCTAACACCTGCTATGCTGAGTGCGCCTTGCGCGGCCATCTGATCTAGCTGTTGTTGTGATATAGATAAATAAAGCAAGGGTGAGCAATAGCCCACCTAAAAGAACATAACTGAACAGTATTTATATATAACAGTTCAAAATATCTTTGAAACCATATGCCAGGCATTAACGATGTAGTACCAATATAAGGTATGAGATGAAGTTACAAGGTAACTCAAAATATATTTGTTTTGAATAAATATTTGCTATGTCAAAGATGAGCAAGATATTATCAACTTTTCATAATAGAGGAACTTGCAGGAAGAATATTGCAATTCCAATTCAAACACTTTTCAAACCTGCCAATAATGATAAGGTTGAAGGAAATTTCCAACATTGAGAGATGAACTAATACTGGAGTTTGACGCGCCAGGAGACATAGCATTTACACGATGATCAGTCGCATGTTATGCTCCCCACCTCTTGTTTACTACATGTAGAAGGAAGCACCGACGGATTTACTTGTCTACCGCCCTCTGGAACCCCCCGGCCAACGGTTGGGCCATTTGCTGGACCGGCGCCACTGGGTCACTTACGCATCTCCTAGTTCATTTCACATCCATAACTTTGAAACGTGAAGTTCCTCCCCCTTTCCCCAAGTATATTACTTGTTGATAGGACTCCACAAAGTAGTCGTATCTAGTTGGAAAGGAAAAATCACCAATATTTCCCAAGCTGATGCTTGTTAATGGATATAAACTTGTTCCATCAATTCTTACCCCTCGAGCGTTGAGGAGGTAACCAAACAGACTCATATCGATGCTTGAAAGAATCAAGATGTGAGTGACAAGATAGTTTTAGCAAGTATAGGACCGGGCAGTCCAATAAATAACATCTCTCAAGTGAGGTCCCCTTATATCTGTTTGGAAGTTGAGCGAGTATTTAAATCTTCTTTAAGATAGATTTAAATGAAAATAAAGTTTGGGAACCTCCCCTTGATAAGAATAGTCATAAAATACTCTGAAATATTTTACACCTTATCTGAAGGTGATAGATAATCTTTGAATAATATGAATCATCATAAAAAGAACTTAAAAGAATTTAAATAAATATTCAAAGAATATTTATTAAATAAATAATAATTAAGGAATATGAATAAATCATAATATTGCTCGTAAGTAATCCTCGAATGAATATATAGAATTATTTACTAAATAACTCTCTTCTTTAAATGAATATTCAAGATAATATTCATTAATTAAATAAGCTCAAGTAAATGTTTAAAATAATATTCACTAAATAATCAAACCTTAAATGAATATTTGAAAATAATATTCATTTAATAAATAATATTCTAAATAAATATCCAAATAATATTCTTTTAGCAATCAAACTTTAAAGGAACATTCGAAGCAATATTCCTTAAGTAAATAAAACTTCGAATGAATATCTTAAAATAATATTCATCAAGTACATAAAATCTTAAATGAATATTCACGATAATATTCATTTAATAAATAAATTTCCAAGAATATTAAAGTAATTACTCATTGAATAATCAAACTCTAAACGAATATTCGAAACTAATATTCATTTAAATAATTAAAGCTCGAATGAATATTAAAATAATATTCAGCAAATAAATATACGCGAATGAATATTCAAAATAATATTCATATAGTACCTCTCGATTGAGATAATATCCAAATAGCATTCCTCGAATAATTTCCAAGTAATCAATACTTTATATAAATAATGCTCATAAATAACATTCCTCAAATAACTGTCACTGGAATCCCTCCGGGTTTCCACGACTAACTCTATGTCCCAAAATACCGACTCCCGGTCTATATTGAAAGAATGAATATCATACGCCCTTCACTAAGGGTCTTAGCAAAACAATCCTGCTTATAACTGATAATTTATATCTAGTCTATAAGCCAATATCAATTCAGGGAACAAGCATATCAATAGACTTGAAAGTAGGCATGCATGCTATGGCATATGTATACAACAATCATTATATATATTATCACAACAACAGTTCCAAGTATTGGAAACTTGCCTGGTAATCTTGTAGGGGTAGTGTGCCTCGTGTCAATCCAGTGATCTATAAATAGTCACAATAACCAAGGTCAATCACTTAACATTTCGAAGGTTAAGTATAACTTAACTTAGGTCATGTAAGTTTAGTCCAAAACACACCTCGAACCCATCCTTAATGTCGGATTTTTCGTATATCTTACTTAATCAATTATAACCTCGTTCTTTGCACCAATATGTGGTCTTGATAATTCTTAACAAGTTTCGTGTTTTAGTCGACTCGAAATTCCCTTTTTAACTTAGCCAAAAAGGGTGGCCAAAGTAGTACCCCTAGGGTTGACTTTTCTGAGAATCACTATTTCGAGACTCGTACTTCAACACTTTTAATAAATCACTGGAAACGTATTTAATTACGAAACCACTTATAAAATCATCTTTGGTATTTTTAATATTTATCATAAAATTTCCAATTCGAAGCCACGGGTCTAGATAGGTGAAATGTATTTTTGAAGTTCGGTCGACTACGGATCTTTACTATTCACACCTCTTTCACTAAAACGTTCATAACTCGGTAACCGTTAACTCAAATGACGAACCGTTTTCGCGTACATGATCTAGAGAATGTCTAGAAGGTAGCTAACTCAAAATTGGACTAAGATCAGAAGATTAATTTTCCGGATTTTTGCCAAAACAGGGCAGGGGCTTTTATTGAATAGTGTTACCTCCGAAAAGTGGTTTCTTCGCACTTATCCTCGATTCGAACATTTTTATAAAATCGGAAAACGATCCTTTTTACTTGTGGTTTTCTCTCACGCCTTCCTTATGACCTCTAATATTTAATTACCATGATTCGTCACTGACTTAGTCATGTTAAGGGATTCCAATTTCAGTTACGAACTTTCGATTACGATTTCAAACCTCTTTTACGAATTTAATCATAACTCCTAAACCGTAAGTCCATTTCATACGATCTTTATATCAAAACGAAGCTTATAACATAATCTAGCTTATCATGGAAGAAATCGAAGCTAATCAGTGACTTATACCTACTTTCAAACTCGTGTTCTTAAGGTTAACAAAATTTCGGCATTACGACGGCTATAAATCGGATATTTACCAAATTCCAAAACTCCCCATAATCATGATATCTACTCCAAACAACATATACATGATTTATAACCATGAACTGAGGCCAAGCAATGCCTTTCCGTTCACCTAGGCTATTTTTAACATTTATCAAAACTAAACCATAATCATGCTTGTAATCATGCTTATAACTTACTAATAACATAACTAAGTTTAAATCCATCAAGAACAAGCATATACCCAAAGTAAGATCTAGGGTTCATGAGGTTTATACCTTCCTTGGAGAGTGTTAAAGCCCTTGCTAAGCCTTGTATAGTCCATGTCTATCCTTAACCAAGCTTAGATCATCCAAGAAATCAAGAAAACCAAGATTTGTTCTTGAAAACACTATTCACCCTCCTCTTAAATCATTTCTTTGAAAATGGAAAAAGATGAGTTTGATGCTAAGATTTTGAGGAGATCATTTTTATGAATTATAGGACTCAAATAAAAAGTTTCAAGATCAACAAATGGTTGGAAGTTGGATTTGTGTTCTTGAATTTCAAGAAAGCCGAATGGCTTGTTTATGGAGAGAAGGATGAGTTCTCTTGCTTGGTTGATTTTCAATAATGCATAAAGTGATGTTTCTAAGATAATATCTCATCTAAAACACCTTTATTAAAGTGATGATGCATGGAGTGATGTGTTTAGCAAGCCAAGTGTTGAGATTGTGGTGGTTTAAGGCTAACCAAATGGTTTGATTGCTAAGTACTTAGTTGATTCCCTTGATTCTAGTTACTCTTTAATAATTCCTTAAATCCCTTTAATAATTCCTTATGTCTTGCAGTGTCCAGGGAATTCTCGGAGAAAATAAAAGTGCTATTCTTCTGAATCCGACAGCCTTTACATACACTTATTTTCCTCTTGGATCACTAATACGAACTCAGAAATCCGTTCCGAATTCCGGATATAGCATTATTATAATAATATTCTAAATTCCACCAAAATCACTATTCATCACTTATTTTTATTTAATTCCTATAATTAGGAAAATGAACCTGGTTTACTCTCGAGTGCTCCTTAACCTTTTTACGGAACCGCTGGACTTATAATATATATTGATTTGGATGACACAAGAATAATCTTTCTTGGAATAATATAACTTATATCCTTAGGAGATAGATTATTCTTATTTAGGCTATCAACCAAAAGTATTCTTCATGGCATATAATATTTGAACCCACATCCATTCTATTTATTTACTAGAACAACCGTTACAGCGTAGTCGTAACCACTATTCGCTTCCATATTATTACATAAGAAAAAGTTTTAATTCTATCAAAAATCTGGGTTCTTACATGCAGCAAGTGCACAATGTGTTCCATGTCTCAATGCTAGGGAAGTATAACCCAGATGCCAAGCATATAGTGGAATATGAGCACGTAGACATGCAACCAGACTTGACCTATGTAGAGCAACCTGTGGAAATCATAGACAGAAAAGATCAAGTGCTCCGAAACAAGGTTATCAAGCTTGTCAGAGTTTTGTGGCAGAACCACAACATAGAAGAGTCAACCTGGGAGCTAGAAAGTGCAATGTTGGAAAAGTACCCCCATTTGTTTTCAAACTGATTCCGGGACGGAATCCTTTTAAGGAGGGGAGACTGTAAGAACCCAGATTTTTGGTAGAATTAAAACTTTTTCTTATGTAATAATATAGGAGTGAATGGTGGTTATGACTGCGATGTAACGAATGTCTATGAAATGAATGAGATGGATTTAAATTCAAATATTTATATGTCATGAAGAATGTTTTTGGTTGACAGCATAGATAAGAGTAATCTATCTTCTAGGGATATAAGTTATATTATTCTAAGAGAGATTATTCTTGTATCATCCAAATCAATATCTGTTATTAGTCCAATGGTTCCGTAAAAGAATTAAGGAACGCCCGAAAGAGGACCAGGGCACTTTTATTAAATATAAGGAATAAAAGAAATAATAAAGTGTGAATAGTGATTTTGGTAGAGATGGGAATATTATTGGACGATGCTATATAGAATTATTCAGAACAGATATCTGAGTTCGTATTAGGGATCCAGGAGGAAATTAAGTGTATGTAAAAGCTGTCGGATTCAGAAAAATAGCACTTTTATTTTCCCCGAGATTTCCCTGGACACTGCTAGACTTAAGGATTTATTAAAGGGATTTAAGGAATTTAAATTTGAGAATTGTTAAGAAAGATGGGGAATGGTATTATAATTTTTAAGAAGGTTTCCGGTAAAACCCTAACTAGAAATGAATGAGTTATTCCCTCGAACGATCAATCAAATTGAGCAATACCCGGATGAAAGAGCAAGCAGAGAATTAGGATGCATAAATGTGCAATTGGTGGAAAAAGGAGAACCTAAGTGGCATACTTGTAAGTTAACTACAACTAGGATGATTCTTTAGCATTTAACCAAAAAATGGACTTGTTTAATGTGGAACCAACACTTGGACAAGTAAGAGATCAACAAGTGGCACCAATAGATGATTGACAACCCAAAAGGAAGAGATGCATCCAAGTTATATACATAAAAATGCATGTATTAAGTCATAACATCACAAAAACAAAAACAAACACCACCATCTTTTTCTCCTTGTAACTCTCGGCCAAGAAAAAGGAAAAAGGGGGAAGGACTTGCCACCATCCATTCACTTCAATCTTGAGCTTAAATCAAAGATAGTATCAAGTAGAAGGTAAATCCAAGAGATCATCATCAACCAATATGTTTAACTAGATCAAAACCATGATCAAAGTTCTTGATGAATAGTGTTCTTATGAACTAACTTTTCTTTTCTTGATTTCTTTGGATAGATCAAGCTATATTAAGGCTAGATAAGGACTAACCAAGGTTTACTAAGTTCATTCATACATCAAGGAAGGTATACCACTCTTGAAAACCTATCTCTTAGTTTAAGTTTTGGTATTTTAGATGAGTTATCTGGATTTAATGCATGTTTAGGACCTTAAGTTTATGCATGGGCTTTGTCAAATGTTAAATTAGTCTAGATGAACGGAAAGACATTGCTTGGTCTTAGTTCATGGATAAATAATATGTATGTGTTGTTTGGAGTGTAAACCATGATCATTGGAAGGTTTGAATTTTGGAAAACGTGTAAACATAGCCGTCGTAATGCCGAAATTTCATTAACCCTTGAAATCCGTGCATAGCAGTAGCCTTAACTCATTGATAAGCTTCATTTTCTTCTATGATAAGCTAGATTATGTTATGAGCTTCGTTTGGATATAAAGTTCGTATGAAACGGATATACGGTTTAGGAGATATGGCCGATTTAATAAAAGTGGTTCGAAACCGTAAACGAAAGTTCGTAACTGTATTTAAACCCCCTTAACTCGAGTAATGCAGTGGTGAGTAATGATAATTAAATATTAGAGGTAAAAAGAAAGGTGTGGGAGAAAACCACATGTCGAATAGATCGTTTTCCAATTTTATAAAAATGTTCGAATCAAGGTTAAACGCGAACGAACCCCTAGAAGCATGCTTGATTATGACTTTGGTTAATAACTTAGAAAACGGGCGATAAAACTCGTAGTACAATCTCGATTCGTAATTAATCGATCTTAAGACTTACATGGCCTAAGTATGTATTAAGTGTGGGTGCAAGGACGGGTTATAATAGCGAACGTACGTCGAACCGCATCGGTGATAAAAAGAGTTACACTAAGAGGTGTATAACGAATAATTCGAGCAACGTGTTTCGACTTAAGTGAAGTTTATATTTAACCTTGAAAAGTGTTAAGTGATTAATCCCGAATGCCTTGGCTATTTATAGATCACCAGGCTGACCCGGGACACGCTACCACTACCCCTACCCGCACTCGATTTCTAGGCAAGTTTCAAATCCTTTTTAAAAGGCTGTTGTTGTGAATACATATATATGCTTTCTGTTATACATATGCCATAGCATGCATGCCTACTATTAAAGTCATATTGATATACTTGTTCCTGAAATTATTGTTGGCTTATAAGCTAGATGGTTTATATATCAGTTATAAGCCGGATATCACTAAGACCCTTAAGCGAAGGGCAGTTAAATCTCATTCTTTGATTATAGACCGGGAGTCGATATTCCCTGATATATTGAAATTATTTTTAGAGGAAAATATTTAAATAAATATTTTCCATTTATTATCTGGCAAATATTATTCGGAATATTCCTTGGAGATTATGTGATAAATATTATTCGAATATTATTTCGAACCCTCAGTTAAGTTATTGACTTAAAGAATATTCACTCTTATTTACTCAATAGATATTATTTTTAATATTCATTCGAGCCTTATTTATTTAAATTAATATTATTTGGAATATTCATTCAATCTCTATTTATTTTATAAATATTAGTTGAACATTGATTCGAACTCCAGTTATTCGATAAATATTATTTTAAATATTTCCTTGAGACGAAGAATATTATCTTCGACATTCATTTAAAGTCGATTCAATTATTGAACAAAATTCCAAATATTCATTCGATAATCATTCTCAATAAATATTATTGAGTTGAATATTCATTATTTATTCAATGAATATTGTCTCAAATATTCAATCGATAATTATTTCATCAATAAGTATCATTCTTAAGTTGAATATTCGTTATTGATTCAATGAATATCATCTCAAATATCCATTTGATGATTATTCCGTCAATAAGCATTATTATTAATTTGAATATTCATTATTCGTTCAATGAATATTATTCTGATTATTTATTCAAAGATTATTCCGAGCAACACTTTTTCCAATATCTGTGACTTAATAAATATTCTTCGAATATTTATTTAATTCTTCTAACTTTTTTCAAAAATGATTTACTTCATTCACATAGTATCATCAACCTTCGAGCATTATATAAATTATTACAGAGTCTTATTATTATTGTTATATTATCAAGGAAGGTTCTCAAACTCTATTCTTCGTTCAATCCTGTCTCACAAATAATAAGGAAACCTTACTTGAGAAATGTTATTTATCTTGTGACTGCCCGGTCATAAATTATTCGTTTTACTCGCAACGTGGTTGCTATTATTCATGGTATTGCGTGTACCCACTCATTATTCGAGGGGTAAGAATGTTGGAACAAGTTGGTATCCATTAACAAGCAACAGCTTGGGAAATATTGGTGAATTTTTTTTTCCAATTAGATACGACTACCTGGTGGAGTATTATCAACAAGTATTTTACTTGGGGAAAGGGGGACGAACTTTACGTTTCAAAGTTATGGATGTGAAATGAACTAGGAGATGCGTAAGTGGCCCAGTGGCGCCGGTCCAGCAAATGGCCCAACCGTTGGCCGAGGGGGTTCTAGAGGGCGGTAGACAAGTAAATCCGTCGGTGCTTCCTTCTACATGTAGTAAACAAGAGGTGGGGAGCATAACATGCGACTGATCATCGTGTAAATGCTATGTCTCCTGGCGCGTCAAACTCCAGTATTAGTTCATCACTCAATGTTGGAAATTTTCTGCAACATCATCTTAGTTGGCAGAGTTGAAAAGTATTTCAAACCGGAATTGCAATATCTTTCTTGCAAATTCCTATTTTTATGAAAATGATGCTATCTTGCTTATTTTGGCATAGCACATGCTTCCACGAAATATATACTTGTTGAGTTACCTTGTAACTTCATCCTTTATATTGAACTTGCAATATTTTCTCTAATGCATGGCATATGGTTTCAAAATATATCTTTGGACTGTCATATATATTACTGCATAGTTATATTATTGGTGGGCTATTGCTCACCCTTGATTATTACTATGTCACAACAACAGCTAGGTCACATGGCTCGCGTCAAGCGCACTCGGCGCAAGCAGGTTACCCGACCCACAGGACTACCCGCTGATATCATTGCTGCCATTGCTGAGGTAGCATATAGATCAGTAGCCTTTGGGTTACAAGTTTAATTATATGTATCAATAATGTTAATCAACGGCAAACTCTTAAACTTATGATGTTATCCTTTTGGTTTGTAATAACTTATGATCGTGGATTCGTAATATGAGACTTATTTCAATTTCATCTCTGGGACTATAACTGTGTGTGTATGAGTGGATATTATTGTGGGGTCACAGCATGTGATTTATTTATTGTGGACTTAAGTAAAGTATCAATCATGGAAAATAAGACCGTAACGACCCGATCCCGGACCCCGGATCTGGGGGTGTTACACAGAGTTTAGGATAAATAAACTAAGAGATGCTATAATTATGAAACAGTATCATGCTGTGTTAGATTTCTACACAGTCTAAGATTAGATCACAAAAACTTAGAAGGATTCATGATTAATGACTGAGATTCATGCTTCACACATATTTCTTCATCGGTGTTTATGTTCAGACAATAACATTATCAAAGTTTATCCAATATTCCAACAGTGTGACCTACTGAGTATCAACAGTGTCTAACCACATAAAGGTATACAAATCATAGAACACATAATCACAAAAACATGAAAATCATTTTATTATGAAAAACAAATTTTGAGTCTAACCAGTATCTCTAGTCAAAACTAGAGATCATCCCTAGCTCATTTACCAGCCTTGTAAACATAGCTTCACTCAATGGCTTAGTGAAAATGTCTGCAAGCTGTTGTTCAGTAGACACAAAATAAAGTTCAATGTTCCATTCTTCCACATGTTCTCTGATAAAATGATACCTTATGCTGATGTGCTTTGTCATAGAATGCTGTACTGGATTACCTGTCATAGCAATAGCACTTTGGTTATCACAGTAAATAGGAATTTTACTGTACCTCAATCCATAATCCAGTAGTTGATTCTTCATCCAGAGAATCTGTGCACAACAGCTCCCAGCTGCAATATATTTTGCCTCAGCTTTAGATGTAGAAATCGATTTCTGTTTCTTGCTGTACCAAGAAACCAGTCTGTCACCTAGAAATTGACAGCTTCCACTGGTGCTTTTTCTATCTATCTTACAACTTGCAAAATCCGCATCAGAGTATCCAAGTAACTTGAAATCTGATTCTCTTGGATACCACAGCCCCAAAGTAATAGTCCCTTTGAGATACTTGAAAATTCTCTTTACTGCTGTTAGATGTGGTTCTCTAGGGTCTGCCTGAAACCTTGCACAAAGACAGGTTGCATACATGATATCAGGTCTACTTGCTGTCAGATAAAGAAGAGACTCTATCATGCCTCTATAGTTTGTCATATCTACTGATACTCCTGTATCTTTATCCAATTTTGTTGTTGTTGCCATGGGAGTTGTTGCAGATGAACAGTCAAGCATGCCAAATTTCTTGAGAAGATTTCTGGTATATTTTGCTTGATTTATGAAAATTCCATCGTTTGTTTGCTTCACTTGTAAGCCTAGAAAATAACTAAGCTCTCTCATCATGCTCATTTGATACCTGGACTGCATGAGCTTGGCAAATTTCTTACAGAGTTTGTCATTAGTAGACCCAAAAATTATGTCATCTACATATATCTGAACTAAAAGTAGATCACTCCCAGAGTTAAAATAAAATAAAGTTTTATCAATTGCACCTCTGTTAAATCCACTCTCTAAAAGAAATTGAGCCAGTGTTTCATACCATGCTCTTGGTGCCTGCTTAAGTCCATAAAGTGCCTTATCAAGCCTGTAGACATAATCTGGATATTTGGGGTCCACAAATCCTGGTGGTTGTTCAACAAACACTTCTTCTTCAAGTTTCCCATTCAGAAAGGCACTTTTCACATCCATCTGAAATATCTTGAATTTCTTATGAGAGGCATATGATAGAAACATCCTTATTGCCTCCAACCTTTCAACTGGAGCAAAAGTCTCATCATAATCTATTCCTTCCTGCTGTGAATAGCCTTTTGCTACAAGTCTGGCCTTGTTTCTTGTAACAACCCCCTCATTATCAGTTTTATTTCTGAATACCCACTTAGTACCCACAACAGACCTATTCTTTGGTCTTGGTACAAGGGTCCAAACTTCATTTCTCTCAAATTCATTCAACTCCTCCTGCATTGCTGTTATCCAGTCAGCATCTTGAAGAGCTTCTTCAACCTTCTTTGGTTCAGTCTGTGACAAGAATGCATGAAACAGACATTCATTTGTTGTTGCACTTCTTGTCCTAACTCTTGCATCTGGATCACCAATAATCAAATCAGGAGTATGTGATTTTGTCCATTTCCTAGCAGAAGGTAAATGGCTTCTTTCAGCATGTGATCCTCCCCCTTGATCCATGCTTTCAGATTTTGAGTCATCAGAGTTTGATTCAGATTTTTCAGTTGACTCACTATCAGTGTTTGAGTCAACATTTTTATCATGCTCCCCCTCAATTGGTTCTTCCCTTAGATTGGGCTGAGAAGTTTCTTTAGTATTTACCAGTAGAGGATCAGAGTCTGCTTCAACAGAGTCTGTCAGATCAGTTTCATCAGAGTTTACTTCAACATAGATTAAATCTTCATTTTCAAAGTGCAATTGATCATGTTCATCTACATCTTCAAGTCCAGTTATTTTCTTTTCATCAAATGACACATGAATAGACTCCATAACCACCTTTCTCAGATTATAAACTCTGAATGCCTTAGTTGACAGTGGATAGCCAACAAAAATTCCTTCATCAGCTTTTAATTCAAATTTTGTCAACTGTTCAGGATGAGTTTTCAGCACAAAGCACTTGCACCCAAAAATATGAAAATATTTCAGGTTTGGCTTCTTTTCCCTCACCATTTCATATGGTGTTTTTCCATGCTTGTTGATCAGAGTGGCATTCTGAGTAAAACAGGCAGTTTGAACAGCTTCTGCCCAGAAATAGGTTGGCAGCTTTGCTTCATCAAGCATAGTTCTGGCAGCCTCTATTAAGGTTCTGTTCTTTCTTTCAACTACACCATTTTGCTGTGGTGTACCAGGTGCAGAAAACTCTTGCTTCAATCATCTGTTTTTGCAGAATTCTTCCATTGTTGCATTTTTGAATTCAGTTCCATTATCACTTCTGATAATCTTGACTTTGTGTTTTGATCCTTTGTCCAGAAGCTTTACATGTTCCATCAGAGTTAATGCAGTTTCATCCTTCTTTGCTAGAAAATATACCCATGCATATCTGGTATGTTCATCAACAATGACTAAAGCATATTTCTTTCTTCCAATAGACATCACATTTACTGGTCCAAAAAGATCAACATGTAGAAGATGATAAGGATCAACAATTGAAGATTCAGTCTTGCTCTTGAAAGATGACTTCCTTTGTTTGGCCTTTTGACAGGAATCACATAGGCCATCAACATTTAATAATGATTTTGGTAGCCCTCTAACAAGATTCTTTCTAATTAGCTCATTGATGTTGTTCAGATTTAAATGAGAAAGTTTTTTATGCCACTTCCAACTCTCTTTACTGGACATTCTTGTTGACAGACACACTGCTTTTCCATCAGAGTTTGTTGACAACTTTATTTCATAGATGTTATTGTGCCTGTTTCCAACTAGAACAACCTTCCCTGTAGATTTACTGATGATTTCACAATATTCAGGCTGAAAATCTACATGATATCCTCTGTCACAGATTTGACTCACAGATAGCAGATCATGCTTGAGTCCTGGAACCAGAGCTACATTTGTGATCATGACATTTCCAAGATTGATATTGCCATATCCCAGAGTACATCCTATGTTGCCATCTCCATAAGAAACTTTTGGGCCAGCCTTCTCCACATACTCTGATAACAGGGCTTTATTTCCAGTCATATGTCCTGAACATCCACTATCCACGACTAGGATACTCTCCCTATTGCCCTGCAATCACTATCAATCACTGAAGATTAGATTTAAGGATCCAGACTTGCTTTGATCCTTTGGCTTTCTTGACTTTGTTAGCTTTAGCAGCAGAATGCATATTATCAGAGTTTAAGCTAACTTTATCAGTGTTTGTACTTGCAGAATTAACCTTAACCCATTTCAGATTTGGCTTAAGCTCATAGTAATTATGATAAATAGCATGATAATTCTTGCAAGTATAAATTGAATGCCAAGTACTTCCACAGTGTTTGCATAAAGTCTGTGGTCTAGTTCTAACATTTTCTTTCTTTACTCCAGAATTGGGAGGTAAAGAATTAATGTCTTTATTCTTCCTGCAAAAGCTAGCAAGATGGTTAGTACTACCACAGTTATGACATGTCTTTCTAGGAGCAAGGGTAGCAGGCATTGGATAATTACCTTTAGTAATGCCTACTTTACCATTTCTATTCTTCCTAGACATTTTCTGTTTCTTAACAGATTTTAACTCCTTAATCTTATGCTTGAATTGTTTATCTGTCATAGAACCAATATTAACTTGTTTAACACTAGTTTTTACTGGTTCTCTTTTAACAGCTTGTTTTCCACCTTCAAACCTAGGTTCACTTACTCCATTAACAAATGTTCCAAATTTCTTAAGTGGGAGTGGTGGTCTAGTCTTGATTTTATTCTGAAACCTAAGTTCATCTTCCTCAGAATAACCTAGTCCAACAGTGTCAGATTGAAAAACCTCTTGAGTGTCTTTTCCAGAATCAATCCAAGTTTTAATTATGTGATTTGCCTTTTCCAACTCAGATTCTAGTTGCTTATATTTTCCTAGCAAATCATGTTCTAGATAGACAGCATCATCTCTTTCTTTCTGAACTTGTTGCATGTTTTCAAGTTTCTCTTCAACAATTTTATTTCTCTCTTTAAGTTCAGAATTCTCAGATTTGATTCTCTCATTCTCTAAAGTCTGATCCCTATAACTGATATGCAAAGCCTTAAGATAGATTCTTAATTCAGTTATTTTATCAGTATTATAGGCATAGGTAGTCAGAGGTACCTTGTTTTTAGAATCAGAAGCAGTCTCATTGGTTGCCATGAGAGCATAGTTAACTTCCTCATCTGAGTCTGAAGTGTCTGCCCAATCTCTGCCTTTGGTGAAAAGTGCCTTCTCAGTTTTACCCTTCTTGCACTCAGGAGCATAGTGACCCATCTCCATACACTTATAGCATTGAATCTCAGACTTGTCCTTCTTCCCAGATTTGATCTCCTTTCTCTTAGACCTCCTGAAACTCTTTTTGTCTTCATTTGAATCTCTAGAAAACCTTTTTCCCTTTTTGAAGTTCTTGAAACCCATCTTCTTGAAGGTTTTCACCATAAAAACAGCCATCTTTTTCATTTCTTCTTCATCATCCTCGGAGTCAGATGATTCAGAAGTGTTTGAATCATCATCAGAGTTTAATGATTCACTTTCAGAATGAATGACTAAAGCCTTTCCCTTAGCTTTCTTCTTCAAGGGTTTCTCCTCAACCTTAAGAGCAACAGACTTTAACTTCTTGCTTGATCTTCTATTTCTCTGCTCCATTTCCAATTCATGAGTTTTGAGCAGCCCATAGATTTCATCAATCTTAGTATCAGCAAGATCATAGTTATCTCTTATGGTGGTTATTTTCACATCCCACTTTTCAGGTAGAGAAAGAAGAAACTTGAGATTTGAGTCTTCTAGATCATACTCTTTGTTTACCAATGACAAATCATTGAGCAGTTTACAGAATTTGTCAAATGTTTCTGTCATGGTCTCTTCAGATTTAGCCTCAAAGTGCTCATACTCCTGTGTCTTGATAGCAGCAGTTCCTTGACATCTAAGCTCAAGGGCATCCCAGATCTCTTTTGCAGTGGTGCAATTAATCACTTTATTAGACATAACATTATCTAAGGCACTATGAAGTAAATGCCTAACTTTTTCACCCTTAGCAATAGATGAAAGATCTTCAGGAGTCATATCTTTCTTCTCACTTGGAACTGTTTTATCCTCTTGTCCAGCAGTAGCAACAGATAACTTAGTAGGCTTATGAGGACCTTCATAGATCCTGTCAAGATATTCTGGATCTGTAGCCTCCAGAAACATAGTCATCTTAACCTTCCAGATTGCATAGTCTGCTGGCCTAAGAATAGGAACCCTAATGGTTTCATAACGGCTCACAGTAATAGGAGCCTTCTCAGAACCTGTTGGAGGAGGAATCTCTGTCATTGATTATCTTTGTGTTTGGATCTTAAACTATATTAAACTAACAGATTGGCTCTGATACCACTTGTTAGGCCGAATACACAATGATAATCAAGAGTGTATGAAATAATAACAGGTAACACGTGTATAAACAATTAAAACTGTTCGTATTCGAACTCCTCTCTCAGTGATGTAAATTATCACAGAGAGTTACTTAGGTTACAATGAATGATAACTTCGTTGTTCGATACCCTTTTAGGGTTAACCTAACTTTATTTATAAGATATACAGCTGCTATACAATCGTTAATTAATTCTCCTATAAATTAGCTATACAATTGATATCAATTACGATTGCTACACGTTTCCTTAGTCAACACAATCTCTTTGACAGCTATCCAATCTTCAAAGATATTGCTTCCATAATTATCTTCAATTAATCTTCAAACACTGTTGACAAGTAAACGCTTCCGCTAGACAGAGTTTAACAAACTCTGTTGCGCTTTCATCCGTCAGTATTTAACCAAACTCTGACCTCTTTCAGCTAAACTCTGATTATACACTGTTACACTTAAACACTGAAATCATTAACATCAATTATATTTAACATAATTACTTCGATCTTGGTACTCTTTTATTTCTTGTTCAGGAACTTCAACACGGTCTTCTCTTAGATCACTTAGATTGACATGAATTTCCTCTAGTTTTAACAACTATTGTAGCTGCTCTATTTTATATTGGACACGCACCAAATCATCAATGTAGTCAAAGTTCAATCAAGTCGAAGGAACGAAATATACAATTTCTTGATTTACTGTAGTTGGAGTTTCACAATAAACATACATTATCCTAAATGAGTCAAGTCGATTTCACATTTCAGTTACATCTCTGTCAGAGATCAAGAAGAACACAATTAAAGTGTGAAAATTTGTAATGCATCTCCGAAAATCCAACACCCAAGCCACACTCACTAAACATGTTACTTATTTGGGATATTATGAATGGTACCCTTCTGGTATTGGCTTTTACGAATGGTACCACTGCATATTTTTGACTTACGAATGGTACCATCAAGATTTTGGCTTCTCATTAAAAATGCCCCTCCGTTAGTCAAAACGTTAACCAAATGTTAACCTCTTCCATTCGTTCTTTTTCTCTCTTCACCACCGACCTTCCACTCCTCTTCCACTTCACCCCATCTCATTATCCCCACCTGCAACACCTCCTTTACCAGCCTCCACCCATCTCACCTTCTTATTCCTTAACCACAACCGCCGTTCACCACCGAACTCCCATAACCACAACCTCTGTTTGCTTTCACCTATATCCCTCACCGTCCATCCACCACCACCCAATTCCATTCACACCCACCCACAACACCACCACCTCCCCTCGCAACCACCGCACTTCATTCCTCCACCACCCGTTCACCTCCAATAACACCAATTCCGCCACCACCAGCCTCCACCCCCTTAATTCTCAATTACACCACAGCCGTCGTTCAACTCCCACCATTGCTGTTCTAAACACCACTACCGCCCTTCCCCAATAATTCCCCTCTTTATTCACCCTCAACGACACCTTCTCCACACCTGCAAACAATCTGCAACCTCTCCTTCCCGCTTCTCCATCTCCTACACATCTTCACCACCCACCTCGCAACCAGCCACCGGGCTGCCTCCACCCATCTACGATTTCCGGTACATCAAAAAACACCGCAAATTCCTCTTCTACATTATACCACAATCACAGATATTCAGAAACATAAACAAGTTCTTACTAATAAACACCTAAACATAATTTTTTTCTAAATTACGAAAAATCCTCACCTTGGCTAAATCGCGAGTCAACTTCTTGGTAGTCATCGCAAACGAATCACGCTCCCTCACCAATTTCATCTTCATCAAACACAAAAACAACCACAAAATCAAATTCTCCGACATTTCAAACCCTAGAAAAATAAAAAATGAAAAATAAAATTCTAATTTGGGGGATTTAAAAGGAGAGGGTTTTGGAATAATCGGATAGAAAAAGGGGGCGGTGGGTGGGTTGGTCTTGATGTTTAGAGTTGAAAAACGTACAATTGTTTATTCACTTTTTTTTTAATTTGGATTTTTAGTTTTTAATATTTTTTAATTGTAGATTATATATTTAATTAATTAAAATTACTGTTTAACTAACGTTTGGTTAACGTTTTGACTAACGGAGAGGCATTTTTAATGAGAAGCCAAAACCTTGATAGTACCATTCGTAAGTCAAAAATATGCGGTAGTACCATTCGTAAAAGCCAATACCAGAAGGGTACCATTCATAATATCCCTACTTATTTTTATGATACTAATATGATCTACACCACACATCAACGTATCTTATGTTTCATCAACATAATTTGTAGGATTTATATCAAAATGACCACAAAATGATATTTAATGTTAAATTTATCCGATAAACACCTACAAATAGATCATAAATAAATATTAAAATTTCTAAACTACTACAATTATACAAACATAAAAAACAATATAGAGAAATCATAAACACGAAATAAAGTTCAAAAACATTAAAACAAACTAGTAACCTTACCACTATAGTGAGGAAATTCTTAAGAGTAATAAGTTAAATGATCATCCAAATTTTTAAGAAAGTTGCTCATGATTCGTACAATTTCATGAAGTGAATAACAAAGAATATTATCGTTGTTATCAGAGCCGGCTCCAAGGGGAGTTGCCCTAGGCTTGTGCCTAGGGTCTGTAAGAACCCAGATTTTTGGTAGAATTAAAACTTTTCTTATGCAATAATATAAGGAGTGAATGGTGGTTATGACTGCAATTTAACGAATGTCTATTAAATGAATGGAATGGATTTGAATTCAATTGTTTATATGTCATGAAGCATTCTTTTGGTTGACAGCATAGATAAAAATAATCTATCTCCTAAGGATATAAGATATATTATTCCAAGAAAGATTATTCTTGTGTCATCCAAATCAATATCTATTATGAGTCCAGCGGCTCCGTAAAAAGGTTAAGGTACACTCGAGGATGAACCAGGTTCATTTTCCTAATTATAGGAATTAAATAAAAAATAAGTGATGAATAGTGATTTTGGTGGAATTTGGAATATTATTATAATAATGCTATACCCGGTATTCGGAACGGATTTCTGAGTTCGTATTAGTGATCCAGGAGGAAAATAAGTGTATGTAAAGGCTGTCGGATTCAGAAAAATAGCACTTTGATTTTCTCCGAGATTTCCCTGGACACTGCAAGACGTAAGGAATTATTAAAGGGATTTAATGAAATTAAATTCGAGAAGTATTAAGAAAGATGAAGAATAGTATTATAAATATTAAGAAGGTTTTTGGTAAAACCCTAACTAGAAACGAATGAGTTATTTCCTCGAACGATCAACGAATTAAGCAATAACCGGACAAAAGAGCGAGCAGGGAACAAGATGCATCCAATCTTACATTACACACCATCCAAGTTAGTGGATCATGACATCACACCTTTATTAAAGGTAACTAGCATGTTTAGAAACCAAACTAAGTACTTAACAAATCCAACCACTTAGTTAGCTTATAACCATCCAAAGATCAACACTTGTCATGCAATTTTCATCATCCAATACATCATCACTTTAATAAAGTGACTTTAGATGAGATATTATCCATACATGCACCACAATAATTCATTTCTTACACATTAACCAAGCAAAACACAAAACAAAACACAAACTCTCTCATTTCTTCTTCAAACTGCTGCTGCTCACTGCCCAGGCTGAACGGGGGGGTTCCAACCATCATTTGATATTGAAATGTTTATGGTGAGTACTTCATATCATAGGTTAGATCCCCTAAAAATTTCAGCTTCAAATTCATCTTTTTCCATTTTCAAAAAAATCATCAAAGTGGATGATTAAAAGTGTTCTTCATGAACTAACATTATTTTTCTTGATTTCTTTGATGGATCTAGCAAGCTTAAGCACTCCTAAGGATTATACAAACCTTTTTAAGGCTAGATCATACTCTCAAGAAGGTATAAGTCTTGAAAACCCTTAGCATCATTTTGAGTTTTATAAGTTTTATGGATGATTTAGTGTTAGTAGGCTATGTTATGCTTAGATCTATGTTATTAGTTGAATATGGTTGATGTTTGGATTATGATTCATGAGATGGTTGAAATATGATGTTGTTAGACTATTTTTGATGTTATCATTAGTTAGAATGGATGGAGTGTAGTGCTTGATTGATTCACGGTGATGTGAAAACTTGGAAATCGTGTAAACATAGCCGTCGTAATGCCGAAATTTCGTTAACCATTAAAAACCGTGTATCACAGTAGCATGAACTCACTGTCCAGTTTCATATTCTGCTATGGTTAGCTAGATCATGTTTCAAGCTTCGTTTTGATATAAAGTTCGTATGAAATGGACTTACGGTTTAGGAGTTATGATTAAATTCGTAAAAGTGGTTCGAAACCGTAAACAAAAGTTCGTAACTGATTTTGGATCCCTTTAATATTACGAAATCAGTGGTATATTTTGATAATTAAATAATAGAGATAAAAAGGAAGGTGTGGGAGAAGACCGCATGTAAAAAGGATTGTTTTCCGATTTTATAAAAATGTTCGAATCAAGGTTAAACGCGAACGAACCCCTAAAACCATACTTGATTATGACTTTGGTTAATAACTTAGAAAACGGGCGATAAAACTCGTAGTACAATCTTGATTCGTAAATGATCGATATTAAAACTTAATGGCTTAAGTATGTATTAAGTATGGGTGCAATGACGGGTTATAATAGCGAACGTATGTCGAACCGCATCGGTGATAAAAAGAGTACACTAGGAAGTGTATAATGAAATAATTCGAGAAACGTGTTTCGACTTAAGTGAAGTTTATATTTAACCTTGTAAAGTGTTAAGTGATTAATCCCGAATACCTTGGCTATTTATAGATTATCAGGCTGACCAGGGACACGCTACCACTACCCCTACCCGCACTCGATTTCCAGGCAAGTTTCAAATCCTTTTAATAGGCTGTTGTTGTGAATACATACATATGCTTTCTGTTATACATATGCCATAGCATGCATGCCTACTTTCAAAGTCATATTGATATACTTGTTCCCTGAATTTTTGTTGGATTATGAGCTAGATAGTTATTATATCAGTTATAAGCCGGAAATTTCTAAAACCCTTAAGCGAAGGGTAGTTGAACCTCATTCTCTGATTATAGACCGGGAGTCGTTATTTCTTGATATATCGATATTATTTTTAAAGGAAAATATTTAAGTAAATACTTTTCCATGTATTACTTGGCGAATATTATTGAGATATTCCTTTGAGATATTTGATTAATATTATTCGGGTTATTCATCAGATAGTTATTTATTCGATGAACATTATCTTTAATATTCATCGAAAGTCGATTTAATATTTGAATATTATTTCAAACTCTCAGCTAAGTTATTTACTTAGAGAATATTCATTTTATTTCTTCGATAAATATTATTTTGAATATTCATTCGAGTTTATTTATTTAATGAATATTATTTTGAATATTCATTCGAGATTATTTATTTAATGAATATTATTTTGAATATTCATTCGAGCCTTATTTATTTAAATGAATATTATTTCGAATATTCATTCAATCTCTATGATTTTATAAATATTAGTTGAGCATTGATTCGAACTCCAGTTATTCGATAAATAGTATCTTCGACGTTCATTCAAAATCAATTCTATTATTGAACATAATTTTAAATATTCATTCGATAATCATTTCTTCGACAATTATTATTAAGTCGAATATTCATTATTTATTCAATGAATATGGTCTCAAATATTCAATCGATAATTATTTCATCAATAAGTATCATTCTTAAGTTGAATATTCATTATTTATTCAATGAATATTATTTCAAATATCCATTTGACGATTATTTCATCAATAAAATACTATTATTATTAATTGGAATATTCATTATTCGTCCAATGAATATTATTCTGAATAGTTATTCAAAGATTATTCCGAGCAACACTTTTCCAATATCTGTGACTTAATAAATATTCTTGGAATATTTATTAAACTCTTCTAACTCGTTCCAAAGAAGAGTTGCTTCATTCACTCCGTATCTTCAACCTTCGAATATTATATAAATTATTTCAAAGACTTATTACTATTATTATATTATCAAGGAAGGTTCTCAAACTCTATTCTTCGTTCAATCCTGCCTCTCAAAGTATAAGGGAACCTTACTTGAGAAATGTTATTTATCTTGTGACTGTCCGGTCATAAATTATTCGTTTCACTCGTAACTTGGTTGCTACTATTTATGGAATCTTCTGTACCCTCTCATCATTCGAGGGGTAGAATTATTGGAACAAGTTGGTATCCATTAACAAGCTTCGGCTTGGGAAATATTGGTGAATTTTCCTTTCCAACTAGATATGACTGCCTTATGGAGTCCTATCAACAAGTGATATACTTGGGGAAGGGGGACGAACTTTACATTTCAAAGTTATGGATGTTAATTGAACTAGGAGACGCGTAAGTGGCCGAGTGGCGCCGGTCCAGCAATGGCCCAACCGTTGGCCGGGGGGTTCCAGAGGGCGGGCGATCCGTCGGTACTTCCTTCTACATGTAGAGAACAAATTATGGGGAGCATGACATGCGATTGATCATCGTAGATGTTGTGGCTCCTGGCGCGGCAAGCTCCCGTATTAGTTCATCACCCAAATTTGAAGAATATTCTGTTACGCTACCATTGTGGGTAGCGCTGAAAAATGTTTGAACTGGGATTGCAGCATTCTTCCTGCAAGTTCCCCTATCATGAAAATTGATGATCTGGCTTATCTTTGACATAGCAGATATTCCCACAAAATATAAATATGTTTTGAGTTACCTTGTAACTTCATCCTTTATATTGATCTGGCACTATTTTCGTTAATGCATGGCATATGGTTTCAAAATATATTTTTGAACTGTTATATATATATATATACCTATGCAGTTATATTATTGTTGGTGGGCTATTGCTCACCCTTGCTTATTATTATGTCACAACAACAGCTAGGTCTCATGGCTCGCGTAAGGCGCACTCGGCGCAAGCAGGTTACCCATCCCACAGGACTCCCTGCTGATATTGTTGCTGCCATTGCTGAGGTAGCACAGATAGTCAGCTTTTGCTTCCAGTTTAATTATATGTATCAATAATGTTAATCAACGGCAAGAACTTTAAACTTATGATGTTATCCTTTTTGGCTTGTAATAACTTTTATCCATAAACCTGTAATGTGAGACTTATTTCAATTTCATCTCTGGGACTATAACTGTGTGTGAGTGTGAGTGGTTATTATTGCGGGGTCACATCATGTGATTTATTTATTATGGACTCAAGTAAAGTATCAATCATGGAAAATAAGACCGTAACGACCCGATCCCGGACCCCGGATCTGGGGGTGTTACAGAAATGGTATCAGAGATAGAGTTATATATCCCAAGAGATGATGCGACGTTATACAATAATAAAAATTACTAATATAATAAGAACTCTTGCCAAGTTCACTTAAAACCCTTATGGGAACTTTTAATTATCATGATAGTAATATAATTCGTCATTGTGTAGGCGAGCAACATCTCTGATCCGGAGGAGTATGAGAGACAGCACGATGAGGCGATCCAGGCCGCCGAGGGCTCGGAGATGGTAGATGCAGATACTGAGGTGATTGAGTCAGAGGAGGAGGACCCTGAGGAGGTCCAGGTTGATGCTGATACTGATGTCATTGAGTCTAAGGAGGAGGAGGACCCGGAGGAGGTCCAGGCAGGGCAGGACGTTGAGCTAGTTGATGAGGGGGAGGATTTCTGGTATGTATCTGAGATGAGGACTTTGGGGGAGGATACTGAGGTAGTTGCTGAGGATGTTGATGTGGAGGACCCTGAGGAGGCCCAGCTTGTTCATGATGTTAGGGTAATGGAGGAGGATACTGACATGACCACAGAGCAGGTGATGGCTGCTGTTTTAGGCCAGGATGTAGATGAGGGTGCCGAGGGAGATGTTGATGAGCCCGTGGCTGATGCTGTAGGGAGTTCTGGACCTTATGTGCCACCCCTCCCTGATGAGAGAGCCCCTACCCCGCCACCACTACCTGTGAGCCCATTATTAGATGAGTTTGAGGCATTGACCCCAGAGCCGCAGCAGGCAGAGGCTGCCCTTCCAGCAGATCCAGCCCCTCCACCCCATGTTCCGACTGAGGGAGTCCCAGCATGTTTTCACCACTACGTTGTGGCCAGACTTACTATTGAGGTAGCCGTGGCTGAGGCCAGGCTGGCAGAGTCCCGCAGAGAGCTAGCAGCGGAGAGAGAGGCCTGGTTGAGGCACCTGGGTGGTAGGCGTGCCAGAGCTAGAGAGATGTATAGGCATGTAACAGCCCGACTTTTCGGACTATTAATTCTAAATCAAAAACTAAAATAAAATAAATTTTATTAATCCAAAAGTCCATTACAAAGGTACTTATTACAAAAGCGCAGCTAACAATGATAATCTAATCCGAATCTAAGATCCTTGAACTCCAATGCTATCCCAATCGATCTTACATCGAACCTGAAAATTGTAAGTAATGAGCTATACAGCCCAGCAAGTAACCAATCGATCCAACTAGTAAGGCCAAGTAACACATATAATACAAGATAGTGTAATATTCAATACGATATAATAACGATATACGAAACAATCACTTATGATGCACTTATTCTTAATCGATACAAGTCGATAGCACATAACAACAATAACTTGAAACCCATAATTCATACCACGACCACTACAACCCGGTGATAACGGTCCTAAATTTTCAGAAAACTGTCACTACAACCCGGTGACTCGGTCCTTATTCTTATTCTTATTTTCGCAAACCATGACATAAATCAGAGTCCCAAGACTATTGCTGCTTACACATAACACATATACAATAATACACGTATAACTTCAAAATATAATCACTTAGCCCAAGTTTTGATAACAATTTCGTACACATAATACATAATTTTAAAAACACTAGCAAAATCAATCAGAAACTTACCTCTAAACGGAAAAACAAGAATCCAAAACATGTAATCACTCCTGACCAGATCTGTATTTTGACCTTTTGACCCTCTAAACGATGTTTTCTTGAAAAACTTAAAGAACGAAAGTTGTAGAACACGAAAATATCTTTCCGAAAAGTCCAGAATCAACAAATTCCGACTTACGATGAATTTTCTACGAATTTTACAAGACTGCTGAATTGTGTTTATAAAACCCTACGAATTTTGTTATAAAAGATGAGGAAGAAGAATATGATGTATTTATAACGTCTTACAACCCTAATTCCAGACATACTAGTATTCCGTAATCAAATCTGATCTATGTTTTAGGCCCAATTAAGCTAAACCAATTTTAAATCCTATTTATTATCTAATTTTAATCCTTTTTATTCTCTTATTCTTTATTAATATTATTCTAAAAATTACGGGATATTACAAGGCAGGTGACCGGCATAGAGCTGAGGGCCCGTGTGAGGGTGCGACAGTTACCCAGTGATGGGCATGGCATGGTATCCAAGGCTGATGTAGAGGAGATTTTCCGCCTTGCTATGAGGAGGGTTCGAGATTTGGCCCGCCGTCGTGGCTGACTGCAGTGTTAGTGATGTATTGGTCTAGTTGTCTAGTATTGTACGGCATAGTAGTGCCGACTTTTGGTAGGGATAGTTTCAGCTTGTAGTTCCCTGTTGCAGACTAGACAGATAGACAGCTTATCTCACTTTTGACTAGTTATTATTCGGATGGTTGTATTTCTTTTAAAACTGTTGTTGTATGTCGGATATTGTACCGTTTGGTACTTGGTATATATTTATTTCCCTTTTCACTCATTTCAGTTTCCTTGTGACGCGATCACTTGTTTATTATGTATATATGCCCGTACTGCTTTCGATTAAAACTGCCATGATATATAGAACTGTGGGATCCTAAATCCATTTATGCATCGATATTGTGAGGAAAA
The DNA here is from genome assembly GCA_037693485.1 of Kitagawia praeruptora. Taxonomy (NCBI): domain Eukaryota; kingdom Viridiplantae; phylum Streptophyta; class Magnoliopsida; order Apiales; family Apiaceae; genus Kitagawia; species Kitagawia praeruptora. The sequence continues at coordinate 1,454,331 of CM075353.1, forward strand.
CCCTCTAAAATAGGTGAATAAACCTAATGTATATTGTCCAAATTTTCAGTAAAATGCCTCCGAGAAGAATGGGTACTAGGGCTAACCCTCATGAGTCTACTGACCAAGAAAGTCGCAATCAACCTGAGGAAGACCTTGAGTATAATGAAGAACAAGACCAGGATTACAATGAACAAGAAGATTCCCAGTATGGGATGGGGGATGAAACTTTTTATACTGCAGATTTTGAAGAGGAAGTAGAAGAAGGGGAAACCGAAGTCGAGCATCAGGGGGAGAACCAGGGCGGAAACCCCATGGGACAATTTATGGATCTGCTAAGGCAAAATTTGAACCAACATCCCCAACCACCCTAAGGAAACAATACCACTGTGGCCAATTCCTTTAGGGCCTTCAAGTCCCTCAAACCCCCAGAGTTTCACGGATCGGCTGACCCCGTAGAGGCAAGGGCCTGGGTCAAGGAAATGGAGAAATCTTTCGAGATTCTGAGTATTGAGGAAGCCCAAAAGACTGTCTTTGCTACCTACTTGCTAAAAGGAGAGGCCAATTATTGGTGGGAAGCTAAAAAGAATATGGAGACCGATGCTATTGTAACCTGGGATAGGTTTAAACAATTGTTTCTAGAGAAGTATTTCCCAAAGTTTATGAAAACCCAGATGGAGCTTAAGTTTCTAGAGCTAAAGCAGAATAACTTATCGGTGGCCGATTATGAAGCCAAGTTTACTGAGTTATCAAGGTTTGTGCCGGAATTTGTAGATACTGAGGAGAAGAAGGCTAACAGGTTTCAGCAGGGGTTGAAACAATGGATTCAGAATCGAGTGGCGGTTCTAGAGATTACAGATTATGCCACCTTGGTACAAAAGGCAACCATTATGGAAGCAGGGAGTGATCAGATGCAAAGAGAAAGAGAAAAAGGGGGATTAAAGAGAAAGCATGCCAGCATGGGCGGAGGTTCCGCAGGGGGAAGGCCCCCAAATAGGTTCAACCGAGGAGCAGTTTCCCTACCTGGGAAAAGTGTAGGGTTTAAACCATCTGTGAGTGCAACTGTGAGCCAGGGCGGCAAGCAGGCAGGGGTGTCCCATTCCAACCTTTCCAGACCCCCACTGCCAGTATGTGCCACTTGTGGGAAGAAACACCCAGGAGAGTGTAACCAGAAACTGATAACCTGTTATAAGTGCGGATGAATAGGCCACTACGCCCACCAGTGTACCCCGGTTACTCCTGCTACCAGTAAGGGCACTACTTGTTTCCAGTGTGGTCGTCAGGGTCACATGAGGAGGGATTGCCCAATGAATAAGCCAGCAGCATCGGGGGCAAGCAGAGCTGCCTCCAACAGGCCACCAACTGCAAGATTGACTTGAGAACCGGATTGACTTGAGAACCGGATATCACCAGCTGAAGATTAAACCTGAAGATATTCCAAAGACTGCCTTCCGTACTAGGTATGGGCATTATGAATTCTTGGTGATGTCATTTGGACTGACCAACGCCCCAGCAGCTTTTATGGATCTAATGAATAGAGTGTTCAAGGAATATTTGGACCAGTTTGTTATAGTCTTTATTGATGATATTTTGATCTACTCAAAGATAGAGGAAGAACATGCTGAACATTTGAGGATAACCTTAGAGACGCTCCGGAAGGAGCAATTATATGCCAAATTCTCAAAGTGCGAGTTCTGGAAAAATGAGGTGCAATTTTTAGGGCACGTAATCAACAGAGAAGGAGTGCTAGTTGACCCCTCCAAGATAGAGGCCGTTTTAAATTGGGAACGACCAACCACTCCAACAGAGGTAAGGAGTTTCATCGGACTGGCTGGGTATTATAGACGATTTGTTCAAGATTTCGCAAAGATCACAGCTCCGTTAACTCGACTTACCTGTAAAACTGAGAAATTTGAATGGACTGAAAAATGCGAGAAGAGTTTTCAAGAGCTGAAGACGAGGTTGGAAACGGCCCCAGTGTTGGCGTTGCCTGATGGAAAAGGAGATTTCGTAATTTACAGTGATGCTTCGCATAAAGGATTGGGATGTGTGCTTATGCAGCACGGTAAGGTAATAGCATATGCGTCAAGGCAATTGAAGGATTACGAGATTCGATACCCCACCCATGATCAGGAATTAGCAGCAATTGTTTTTGCCTTAAAGATTTGGAGGCACTACTTGTACGGGGAAAAATGCGAGATCTACACTGACCATAAGAGCCTCAAGTACATTTTTACGCAGAAAGAGCTTAACATGCGCCAGAGAAGATGGCTAGAGCTAATCAAGGATTATGACTGCGAGATTCGTTATCACCCGGGCAAGGCCAATGTGGTGGCTGACGCCCTTAGTAGGAAAGAGAAGCTCAAAATGATAACTACGGAGAAAGAATTGATAAAAGACTTTGAGAAGTTGGAAATTGAGATCAAGATGCCTGAAGAAGGACAAGAAAAGTTGATGGAAATTCGAATCCAGCCCCCATTGTTGGAAAAGATTAGGCTATGCCAGGAAAGGGTAATGGAAGCAGAAAAGAATGCAGCTAAGGAGTTAATGACTGGTGAAGAAGTCAAGTGTGAAAAAGATAAAGGGGGGATCATGAGATACATGTGGAGGATATGGGTCCCGAATGATCAGAAACTCAAGGAAGAAATTCTGTATGAGGCACACAATTCAGGATACTCAGTGCACCCCGGTAGCACCAAGATGTATAGAGATTTGAAAGAGTACTACTGGTGGCCCAACATGAAAAAGGACGTGGTAGAGTGGGTAAGCAAATGCCTGACCTGCCAGAAAGTGAAAGCAGAGTACCAGAGACCCAGTGGATTTCTACACCCCTTGGAGATTCCCGAATGGAAATGGAAACATACAGCTATGGACTTCGTAGTCGGTTTACCAAGGACAAAAACAAATCATGACGCCATATGGGTAATTATAGACCGGCTAACCAAGTCAGCCCACTTTCTTCCTATTAATGAAAGATACACGGTCGATAAGCTAGTAGATATCTACCTCAAAGAGATAGTGGCGCGACATGGAGTCCCAGTCGCCATAGTATCCGACAGAGATCCTAGATTTAACTCCAGGTTTTGGAGGAGCTTTCAGGAATGTGTGGGAACCAGGCTAAACATGAGTACAGCTTACCATCCCCAGACAGACGGGCAAAGTGAAAGGACCATCCAGACACTAGAAGATATGTTGAGAGTCTGTACTATAGACTTTAAAGGAAATTGGGATGATCACTTACCATTGATTGAGTTCTCCTACAATAAAAGCTTTCATTCAAGCATAGGAATGCCGCCTTACGAGGCCCTTTATGGAAGAAAATGTCGATCTCCCCTATATTGGGATGAAGTTGGAGAGCGAAAGATGTTAGGACCTGAGATGGTCCAACGGACAAAAGATGCAGTGGATCTAATCAGAGGACGGCTGGTAGCAGCCCAAGATCGACAAAAGAAATATGCCGACCTAGCTCGGAAAGGAAAAGAATATGAAGTGGGAGACCTAGTGTTCTTGAAGGTATCTCCTTGGAAGGGTTTAATGAGGTTTGGAAAGAAAGGGAAGCTGAGCCCTAGATATATTGGACCATTTGAGATCTTAAGACGTATTGGAGAGCTAGCTTATGAACTGGCATTACCCCCGAACCTGCAGCAAGTGCACAATGTGTTCCATGTCTCAATGCTGAGGAAATATAACCCAGATGCCAAGCACATAGTGGAATATGAGCACGTGGACATGCAACCAGACTTGACCTATGTAGAGCAACCGGTGGAAATCATAGACAGAAAAGATCAAGTGCTCCGAAACAAGGTCATCAAGCTTGTCAGAGTTTTATGGCAGAACCACAACATAGAAGAATCAACCTGGGAGCTAGAAAGTGCAATGATGGAAAAGTACCCCCATTTGTTTTCAAGCTGATTCCGGGACGGAATCCTTTTAAGGAGGGGAGACTGTAAGAACCCAGATTTTTGGTAGAATTAAAACTTTTCTTATGTAATAATATAAGGAGTGAATGGTGGTTATGACTGCAATTTAACGAATGTCTATTAAATGAATGGAATGGATTTGAATTCAATTGTTTATATGTCATGAAGCATTCTTTTGGTTGACAGCATAGATAAAAATAATCTATCTCCTAAGGATATAAGATATATTATTCCAAGAAAGATTATTCTTGTGTCATCCAAATCAATATCTATTATGAGTCCAGCGGCTCCGTAAAAAGGTTAAGGTACACTCGAGGATGAACCAGGTTCATTTTCCTAATTATAGGAATTAAATAAAAAATAAGTGATGAATAGTGATTTTGGTGGAATTTGGAATATTATTATAATAATGCTATACCCGGTATTCGGAACGGATTTCTGAGTTCGTATTAGTGATCCAGGAGGAAAATAAGTGTATGTAAAGGCTGTCGGATTCAGAAAAATAGCACTTTGATTTTCTCCGAGATTTCCCTGGACACTGCAAGAAGTAAGGAATTATTAAAGGGATTTAAGGAAATTAAATTCGAGAAGTATTAAGAAAGATGAAGAATAGTATTATAAATATTAAGAAGGTTTTTGGTAAAACCCTAACTAGAAACGAATGAGTTATTTCCTCGAACGATCAACGAATTAAGCAATAACCGGATAAAAGAGCGAGCAGGGAACAAGATGCATCCAATCTTACATTACACACCATCCAAGTTAGTGGATCATGACATCACACCTTTATTAAAGGTAACTAGCATGTTTAGAAACCAAACTAAGTACTTAGCAAATCCAACCACTTAGTTAGCTTATAACCATCCAAAGATCAACACTTGTCATGCAATTTTCATCATCCAATACATCATCACTTTAATAAAGTGACTTTAGATGAGATATTATCCATACATGCACCACAATAATTCATTTCTTACACATTAACCAAGCAAAACACAAAACAAAACACAAACTCTCTCATTTCTTCTTCAAACTGCTGCTGCTCACTGCCCAGGCTGAACGGGGGGGTTCCAACCATCATTTGATATTGAAATTTTTATGGTGAGTACTTCATATCATAGGTTAGATCCCCTAAAAATTTCAGCTTCAAATTCATCTTTTTCCATTTTCAAAACAATCATCAAAATGGATGATTAAAAGTGTTCTTCATGAACTAACATTATTTTTCTTGATTTCTTTGATGGATCTAGCAAGCTTAAGCACTCCTAAGGATTATACAAACCTTTTTAAGGCTAGATCATACTCTCAAGAAGGTATAAGTCTTGAAAACCCTTAGCATCATTTTGAGTTTTATAAGTTTTATGGATGATTTAGTGTTAGTAGGCTATGTTATGCTTAGATCTATGTTATTAGTTGAATATGGTTGATGTTTGGATTATGATTCATGAGATGGTTGAAATATGATGTTGTTAGACTAGTTTTGATGTTATCATTAGTTAGAATGGATGTAGTGTAGTGCTTGATTGATTCACGGTGATGTGAAAACTTGGAAATCGTGTAAACATAGCCGTCGTAATGCCGAAATTTCGTTAACCATTAAAAACCGTGTATCACAGTAGCATGAACTCACTGTACAGTTTCATATTCTGCTATGGTTAGCTAGATCATGTTTCAAGCTTCGTTTTGATATAAAGTTCGTATGAAATGGACTTACGGTTTAGGAGTTATGATTAAATTCGTAAAAGTGGTTCGAAACCGTAAACAAAAGTTCGTAACTGATTTTGGATCCCTTTAATATTACGAAATCAGTGGTATATTTTGATAATTAAATAATAGAGATAAAAAGGAAGGTGTGGGAGAAGACCGCATGTAAAAAGGATTGTTTTCCGATTTTATAAAAATGTTCGAATCAAGGTTAAACGCGAACGAACCCCTAAAACCATACTTGATTATGACTTTGGTTAATAACTTAGAAAACGGGCGATAAAACTCGTAGTACAATCTTGATTCGTAAATGATCGATATTAAAACTTACATGGCTTAAGTATGTATTAAGTATGGGTGCAATGACGGGTTATAATAGTGAACGTATGTCGAACCGCATCGGTGATAAAAAGAGTTACACTAGGAAGTGTATAATGAAATAATTCGAGAAACGTGTTTCGACTTAAGTGAAGTTTATATTTAACCTTGTAAAGTGTTAAGTGATTAATCCCGAATACCTTGGCTATTTATAGATCATCAGGCTGACCAGGGACACGCTACCACTACCCCTACCCGCACTCGATTTCCAGGCAAGTTTCAAATCCTTTTAATAGGCTGTTGTTGTGAATACATACATATGCTTTCTGTTATACATATGCCATAGCATGCATGCCTACTTTCAAGTTCCCTGAATTGTTGTTGGCTTATGAGCTAGATAGTTATTATATCAGTTATAAGCCGGAAATTTCTAAAACCCTTAAGCGAAGGGTAGTTGAACCTCATTCTCTGATTATAGACCGGGAGTCGTTATTTCTTGATATATCGATATTATTTTTAAAGGAAAATATTTAAGTAAATACTTTTCCATGTATTACCTGGCGAATATTATTGAGATATTCCTTTGAGATATTTGATTAATATTATTCGGGTTATTCATCAGATAGTTATTTATTCGATGAACATTATCTTTAATATTCATCTAAAGTCGATTTAATATTCGAATATTATTTCAAACTCTCAACTAAGTTATTTACTTAGAGAATATTCATTTTATTTCTTCGATAAATATTATTTTGAATATTCATTCGAGTTTATTTATTTAATGAATATTATTTTGAATATTCATTCGAGATTATTTATTTAATGAATATTATTTTGAATATTCATTCGAGCCTTATTTATTTAAATGAATATTATTTCGAATATTCATTCAATCTCTATGATTTTATAAATATTAGTTGAGCATTGATTCGAACTCCAGTTATTCGATAAATAGTATCTTCGACGTTCATTCAAAGTCAATTCTATTATTGAACATAATTTTAAATATTCATTCGATAATCATTTCTTTGACAAATATTATTAAGTCGAATATTCATTATTTATTCAATGAATATGGTCTCAAATATTCAATCGATAATTATTTCATCAATAAGTATCATTCTTAAGTTGAATATTCATTATTTATTCAATGAACATTATTTCAAATATCCATTTGACGATTATTTCATCAATAAAATACTATTATTATTAATTGGAATATTCATTATTCGTCCAATGAATATTATTCTGAATAGTTATTCAAAGATTATTCCGAGCAACACTTTTCCAATATCTGTGACTTAAGAAATATTCTTGGAATATTTATTAAACTCTTCTAACTCGTTCCAAAGAAGAGTTGCTTCATTCACTCCGTATCTTCAACCTTCGAATATTATATAAATTATTTCAAAGACTTATTACTATTATTATATTATCAAGGAAGGTTCTCAAACTCTATTCTTCGTTCAATCCTGCCTCTCAAAGTATAAGGGAACCTTACTTGAGAAATGTTATTTATCTTGTGACTGCCCGGTCATAAATTATTCGTTTCACTCGTAACTTGGTTGCTACTATTTATGGAATCTTCTGTACCCTCTCATCATTCGAGGGGTAGAATTATTGGAACAAGTTGGTATCCATTAACAAGCTTCGGCTTGGGAAATATTGGTGAATTTTCCTTTCCAACTAGATATGACTACCTTATGGAGTCCTATCAACAAGTGATATACTTGGGGAAGAGGGACGAACTTTGCATTTCAAAGTTATGGATGTTAATTGAACTAGGAGACGCGTAAGTGGCCGAGTGGCGCCGGTCCAGCAATGGCCCAACCGTTGGCCGGGGGGTTCTAGAGGGCGGGCGATCCGTCGGTACTTCCTTCTACATGTAGAGAACAAATGATGGGGAGCATGACATGCGACTGATCATCGTAGATGTTGTGGCTCCTGGCGCGGCAAGCTCCCGTATTAGTTCATCACCCAAATTTGAAGAATATTCTGTAACGCTACCATTGTGGGTAGCGCTGAAAAATGTTTGAACTGGGATTGCAGCATTCTTCCTGCAAGTTCCCCTATCATGAAAATTGATGATCTGGCTTATCTTTGACATAGCAGATATTCCCACAAAATATAAATATGTTTTGAGTTACCTTGTAACTTCATCCTTTATATTGATCTGGCACTATTTTTGTTAATGCATGGCATATGGTTTCAAAATATATTTTTGAACTGTTATATATATATATATACCTATGCAGTTATATTATTGTTGGTGGGCTATTGCTCACCCTTGCTTATTATTATGTCACAACAACAGCTAGGTCTCATGGCTCGCGTAAGGCGCACTCGGCACAAGCAGGTTACCCATCCCACAGGACTCCCCGCTGATATTGTTGCTGCCATTGCTGAGGTAGCACAGATAGTCAGCTTTTGCTTTCAGTTTAATTATATGTATCAATAATGTTAATCAACGGCAAGAACTTTAAACTTATGATGTTATCCTTTTTGGCTTGTAATAACTTTTATCCGTAAACCCGTAATGTGAGACTTATTTCAATTTCATCTCTGGGACTATAACTGTGTGTGAGTGTGAGTGGTTATTATTGCGGGGTCACAACATGTGATTTATTTATTATGGACTCAAGTAAAGTATCAATCATGGAAAATAAGACCGTAACGACCCGATCCCGGACCCCGGATCTGGGGGTGTTACAGGGTCTCCAAAATTATAGGAGCCACATATTCCTCCCATAATATATACATTATTTAATGTTTATTGAATTTTAGTAAAATATTGTCACACTATTTTAATATCAATATTGTTTAAAATTTTATATAGTATAAACTTGAGATCCAAAAAAGTTTGGTTACTTTTGTTATTTTATTTCAAATATTAAATATCTTATGTTTTATTTCTTTTTGATTGCTACCCTTTTTTCAAATATTTTTTTATTAGAAAAAGCTTTTTTTAGAGAAAATAATTAATTTTGCAAAAACAATTTTAAAAATAAAATTAAAAAATCTTTAGAATTTTGTAGTTGGATTTCACTTACAAGTTCTGAATCGATTATTCGATCGAGAAAAAGTTCCATAAAGAGTTTTTGTAAGTCTAACTTCCGACCGACAAAATCTTTAGAATTTTGTAGTTGGATTTCACTTACAAGTTCTGAATCGATTATTCGATCGAGAAAAAGTTCCATAAAGAGTTTTTGTAAGTCTAACTTCCAACCGACATGCGTTAACACGCTATATATTACCATGTTAGCAATTCAAACTATTAATCTAACATTCAAAATATTCGGAACTAAAATTTATATCTGATTCTTAAAACAATCCAAACTAGGGCCTCCAAATTACGGGTTGTTATCTTGATAATGGCACAGTGTCATATGTCCTAGTAACAAATGTTGCTAGATTGATAATTCACATGCACATAATTGTAGTACTTCAATGACTAAAATTTAAAATATTTGTAGCAAACTTAACACATGGACACAATTTATATTTTATTCTCATTTTCTCTATTACTTCACAATTTACTTTATGCAAGTAAATTTATTTCTATGAATTGACAAAAAATTTAAAATATCAAGACATTCATAAATTTCAATAAGATTATGATGTGCCTATTTGTAAAAAATAACTGAAATTTGGTGTTGTTTATAGGATCGGAGCTGAATATAAGTGAAAAATAGAAATTAAAGACTATTGATTAATTTAAATTGATATAACTAGTGGATAAATTTTTAGAGCAATTATTTTTAAAAAAATTCACTTTTACTTAATCAATTAAAATATAATCGTAATTTACTTATTAACTATTACTAGCTTAACCCGTGCGATGCACGAGTTTTTTTATATGTAATAAATTTTATTTATTATACAATTTTATTTTTATGTAATCATTATTTTTAATAATTATTTTAATTTAAATTTAAATAATTTATTTAAATTTAATTAATGATAAGTAAGGCTTAAAACTTATATTATGAAATTTATTGGCTTATTTAAGTCGAAAGTTTGATACTTTGTTGACGTATGTGGCCAAATAAGTGACATATTGCAGCATATCCAATCAATACTGCTCCAAGTCTCGCATATATGATGATACGTCTTCACCTATGGCGCATGTATTTTGAATATGTATAAGTTCCAAAGTGGGTATTAAAGGTGTTCATCCTACGATATTTTAAATGTTTGTAAAGGGTAATATATATCTTTTAATTAAATAAGGCAATCAACTAATTAACATTAATTATGTTATTTTATTATTAAAATAACCATACCGAAAACCAAATACCAAAAAATTTAATATTTCGAATTTAATACAATAATATAGATTATTACCAATGCACAATGACTCAGTGAGTTAAAGAAAGAAGTTGCTGCACTTTATTTTTTCACATATATAGATTGATGGAGTATTTTTTTGGAAAGAGGAAAAAACATTCATTAAAAGGATTAGAACATCTTTAACCATACAAATTCCTTAGTTAAAAGTTTGTGAAACATGCCTTAAATAAAAATTATAGAGGTTGGGTAAAAAAATATCATCTCCAATGGGACATTATTGTTATCTAAAATTTTAGATAATCCCATCATATTGACTATATTTATCGAAGCGAAACTTCACATCATCAAAATTACCATTTAAAATAATGCATTCTATTTTCTAATAACATACTCCCTCTGTCCCATCCATTTCTTTACAATTTCCTTTTTGGGTCGTCCCACCATTTCTTTACATTACCCAAAATAGTAAGTTTTAACACTATTACACTCACTACTTCACTTATTTTAACAATACTTTACACTATTTCAGCCACTACTTAACTTATTTTAACAATAAAATCACTATTACACCCACTACTTCAATTATTTTAACAATAAAATCACTATTACACCCACTACCTCATTTATTTTAACAATATTACACCCATTATCCTTGACCTCCGTGCCCAGCCGCCATGTAAAGAACTGGCCGGGACGGAGGGAGTACTATTTTTATAATATAATTAATCATTATAACTAATTCAATTGGAATACAATATCTTGCGATTCAATAAATTTTACATGATCATTATTTTACCTCATTTTATTGAATACCATTGGATATGCTCTTAGTAATCAAATTCTAACTTCAAATCATAATTATTTGATATTATTTTCAATAAGTTTTTTCCTTGTCATATTTTAACAAATTTATTCAAAATATAATTTTATAATGCATCATATTTTGGTAGATAGAGTCAACTGGACAAGTGCAGTTATCTTTTGAGACAAAAGAGAAGAATAGAAAAGAATAGAAAATGAATTATTTTTTTTTCTCTCTAAATCTTTTCAAAAGTGAGAAGAAGATTTTGAAGACAAATATATAAGGATTTTTTTTCCAAATCTTTAGAGATCTTTTCTTTTCTTACTACAAAAATCTTTCGGGAACAAAATGAAAAAATTAAATTTTCAACTTTCTTTTCTTTTCTTTCAAAAAAAAAGTTTCTGAAACACAGTGTAAATCCCCGCTCTTTTGTTTAAACAATCCACACACACGCACATGTATGTATTGAACTAGTTGAATACTTGGTGAGTAAAAATGAAGGAGAGGCCTGAAATCGTGCTCAGGAAGCTGGGATCTTAGCTCAAAAATCTTCCCACTTCAAAAGACACTCACATTAACATCTTGGAGGTACTATATTTAAACTTTAATTCCATAAAATTTGCATCTTTGTTTAGGGGTTCTTTTAATGATATATTAGTACTTAATATCTTTGCTTTTTCACCAAAATATGTTCAAGCTACTTAACTTTTGTAGTGAGTTGAAGAAAGCTTGCATCTCTATGTTTGAATAAGGGTTTGTGATGAATGCTATCCTATTTCCTTGTTGTTGAGTTGAATTGATATGTATGTTTGCGAGAAATCGAAATCAATCTGTAGTTGAAATGGAAACATAGTAACTATATGAATAACACGTGTGTGTGTGTGTGAGAGAGAGAGGCAGGAGAGGGGGGGGTAATTACAGTGATGCAATTTGTAGTTGATGTAATTGCTGGCCCAATCTAAACTTAAAAAGGCGACACTTGTAAGAGAGAAGCTTAGGGCGCCGTTAGACGGTGATATATTTAATTTGACAAAGCAATGAGTGGAGTGTCGTCTAATCTACAATCGAATACCAAACATACATGTGTATATACATTATTACATTATTTGAGATGAAATATATGCAAAACACTACAACAAAAATGGACAAAACCTACCACATAAAACATACCAAAAAATATTGGTAGGAAATGAGTGAGTATTTCCTACCAATGTTCAAGTTGGTAGGAAATGGTATTAGTGGGGCCCAAAGTTTGTACACGCAAGCAACATTTCCTACCAAATTTCGGTCGGAAACTAAAACCTACCAACTTTGGTCGGTTTTGGCCACATTTTCACTGAAAAATGGCCCCACATTCCACATCATCATCCCTTATATATTTTAAATTAATAAACAATTTCTGAATTTCCGCCAAAAATGTTACGAAAAATTTGAATTTACCGCCCACTTCAAAACCTACCAATATTGGTAGGAAATGGTCTGGGAAGTTTCCGCCAAAAAATTGTGCAAATTTTGAATTTCCTTCACACATCAAAACCTACCAATATTGGTAGGTTTTGGCAGCATCTGGGACCAATTAAGACCCCACCTACCACATCATCATCCTTCACATTTTTCAAATTAATAAATAAACGATTTCTTAAAAATAAAAATAAATGTCATTTTTCCTTGTTCTTTTCCCACCACTTTTGGTAGGAAATAGACTTGTCATGAAAAATAGTACTTATACATAATTTGTATTGACATAAACATAATTGATACCCAGCTGAGTGGTAAGATTCTTGTACATTATGTGAGTGGTTGAAGGTTCGAATCCCACTGAATAACTTAATTTTTCCTCTGGTGCTATTTCCTACCAATATTGGTAGGTTTTGAGTTACATTTTCCCGCCATCAGTCGTGGACATTTTTTATTGGACCAAATAATTATGCTCATTTCCTACCAATATTGGTAGGAAACGACTCTGAAGCAAATTTCAGACCCCATCACCTTTTTGCTTTTATAGTGTTTGGTGTTAAAAATGTGTGGATAAGAAAGAAAGGGAAAGAAGAAGAAGAAGAAGAAGAAGAGAAAGAAGAAGAAGAGAAAGAAGAAGAAGAAGATTAAATCATCAAATCTCATTGTAAGTTTAAAATTAATAAATTATGTATTTGTAAGTTATTCAAGAAATTATGTCTTTGTTGTTTTTAATTCATTCATATTTAATATTTGTGAAAATGAGATACATTTTGTGGATAATTTGTGTGTATATCATTTCATCAACTTTTAACATATAAAACTAATTCCTATCAAATTAATTATGTGATCGAACAACTAATATAGTAGGTAGCCCTTGATTTAAATGACAAAACTTGAGTTTTATTTTTGTAAATGAATTATTAAAGTGTCTTAAGAGTTAAGACCACACAATTGTAGAGTAGTAGTATAGTCATGAATTGGAGTTTGTGAATAAATAGTATTAGTGAATTTGTGTAGGTATGAAATTTATTTGTTAGTGTTTTTTTAAAGTTGAAAAATGATATTCATGTTGATTCCTTGTTTATTCATAAATATCAAAAAGAAAAGTATATTGATGTTGAATTGTAATTTGTCAATATTGTAGATGTCGAATGTTAATCGTGATTGGATGTCTCGCCGTATGCAAAGTGATCGCATTTCATTAACGGATGAGTATAGAAGAGGAGTGGAAGAGTTTTTAGATTTGGCAAAAAAATTTGGGATGAGCAAAGATAAGACAATGTGTCCTTGTAAAAATTGTAAAAATGGTCGGTGGGAAGATCTAGATACCATCAAGTTTCACTTGTGTGCTTTTGGATTTTTTGAATCATATACGGTGTGGACTTTGCATGGTGAGAAAGAACCAATAAGGGAGTCTCGACAACCACCTCGTCGTCGTAAACGCAAAGCACCATCAATTGAGGAACCTCCGATTGATATGTATAGGTTGTTACGAGATGGTGCCGGGCAAGATTATTATAGCTTCAACAATACGGAGGGTAATAATAACAATGATGATGAAGAACCTCCAAATCATGATGCTTCTCAATTTTACACCGACGCCAACGACTCGTCCGTTCCCATATATCCGGGTAACAAAGACTACACAAAACTTTCTTTTAGTACAAGTTTGTTACATTTCAAAGATGTATCTCGTTGTAGTGTGAAAGCATTTAATTTGTTACTGGATATTATTGGTGACGTGTTACCAAAAGATCATAAGTTACCGAAAACTTACTATGCGGTGAAGAAAATGGTAGTAAAATTGAAATTGGGATATGATAAGATTGATGTGTGTGAGAACAATTGTATGTTGTTTTATGGTAACGACGAAAAAAAAGTTGTTTGTGACATTTGCAATAAGAGTCGTTACAAGGATGTCTTGGGGAAAAATGGAAGGAAAATACCTAAGAAAATTTTAAGACATTTTCCGCTTATTCCACGTTTACAACGATTATACATGTCAGAGCATACGGCTAAACATATGACTTATCACAAGAATAGAGAAACAAAAGAGGGAGAATTAAGTCATCCGGCGGATGGAGATGAATGGAAAAATTTTGATAAGCGATACCCGTCTTTTGCTATGGAATGTCGTAATGTTCGACTTGGATTATCAAGTGATGGTTTCAATCCGTTCGGAAACTCCGGAGATAATGTATACACGTTGTGGCCGGTTGTAGTGGTCGTCTATAACCTTCCTCCCTCTATGTGTATGAAAAGACCATTCATGTTTATGACACTTCTAGTTCCCGGTCCGGATAATCCGAAAAAAAATCTCAATGTGTTTCTAAGGCCTCTCATGGATGAATTATTTATTTTGTGGCAAAGTGGAGTGGAAACTTATGATCAATCTACGAAGAAAAATTTCATCATGAAGGGGGCACTTATGTGGACAATTAGTGATTTTCCGGCTTTAGGTATGCTTAGTGGATGGTCAACAAAAGGGAAGATGGGATGTCCGATTTGTGTTGGAAATGTACAAGGTTTCCAACTTAAGCACTCCGGAAAATGTTGTTTCTATGGAACTTATAGAACATTTTTGGATATCTTGGAGAAACGTGTAGTGAGGACAATGTGTGTGCTCGAAACCGTTTTCCCCCCGGCTTTCTTTGATATCATGGAACACTTGGTTGTACACTTGATTGAAGAATGTAGACTCGGTGGACCGGTTTACTATCGTTGGATGTATCCTTTTGAGCGATTGTTGAAGCATATGAAAGATAAGGTCGGAAATAGAGCACGAGTGGAAGGTTCAATCGCGGAAAGATATGTTGAGGAGGAAATGGTTAACTTTTCTTCATTTTACTTTCGCTCTTCCACCAAGACGGTTCACAATACCGGACGTCGTAATGAAGTTGTGGTTGGAGCACATAATGAAAATGTTTTAGAAGTTTTTAGATATCCTCTTGAAACTATTGGCAAGCATGTTACTCGGTATTTAAATGTTAGTGATTTGAAGATTGCCGAATACTATGTGCTACTAAACATGCCGGAAGTTCAACCATATATTCGGTATGTAATTTTGTGCAAATTTATTATATATATATATATATATATATATATATGGAATTTACTAATTATTATTGGATTTTAGGGAATTTGAAGCCTACATACGTGTAAACGATCCACAAGTATCTAATGAAAGATTGGAATTTCTCCGAAAATCCGAATTTAAGTCTTGGTTCAAGCAAAAGGTACTTTCATTAATCTTGCATTTATAGGATATATTTAGCATGAATTTTTTTATAATACATTAAATATTTTTTTGTTGTATAGATTGAGCATGGTGTCAACTATGAGCTTTTTAAAGACTTGATTGACGGTCCAATATGCAATGTTTTCTCATATGAAGGTTGTAAGGTTAATGGATACAAGTTTCATCTTAATGATGGAGTTTTTGTTAAAGGCACTTTTCACAATGATGTTCTTGTTAATTACTATGGTCGATTAGAGCAAATTATTAAGCTCGTCTATGGAGGAGGGAATTTTGCATATTTGTTTAGGTGTCATTGGTTTGATAGTATTGGAAACGGTGTTCGAGTTGATAAGAATCGTGTTGTGACTATTGATGTAAAATCAAAGTTAAGGTCGGATGAGGTATTTATTTTGTCTAGTCAAGCAATTCAAGTATACTATGCTCCTAGCGTGTTAAATCCTCAGAGCAATTTGTATACGGTTGTGAATTGTAAAAACCGTCCCATTGATGAAACTACCAATGAACCAAATGAAGATGCCTTTCAAGAGAATGTATCAAATGCATCTTCATCCTCTTTTTTCATTGATTTTGCACAATATGATCCCATTCAAATCACTCGAACTCTAAATCGTGACAAAGAAGGGGAAGAATATGAAGAAGAAGATGAAGACGAAGAAAATGAGAGAGAAGAAGAAGAAAATGAGGGAGAAGAAGAAAGAAACGAAGAAGAAGAGGATGAAGAAACCGACGGTTATGAAGATATTGATTGATAGGTACATTTCAAACTTTAATTGTACTCGTACTTTAAATTTTGTTTATGCTAGTAATTTAAATATTGATGGTGAATCTTAAATCAAATTGTTGCTAGTTGATTTTAATTGTACATAACAGTTGGACATTTAATGTAAGCCCAATCACATTTGTTAAATTAAGCCCATGGGCTGCTAAGCCCATCTCTATCTCTCCCTATAAATACATTAAGATGTATTTTTTTGTGTTAAGCTTTTGAAGGAAACCTAGCAGCTCTTACAAAGAAAAGAGAGGCTAGAGAGAAAAGAAGAGAAAGAAGAGAGAGAACAAGGGCTACATGGATCCAAGGTTTTGGATTTGGAATTTGTTAATACTTATCATTGTTCACGCTATGGTTTCCTACCTCGAAATCCAAGATTGGTATCATAGCTACTTGTATAAGGCGATGATTTGGTTTTGTATTTGGTGTATTGTGATGCAAATGACAATTTATTAGTAGCATCCTTGTTGCAGTTTTGAAATAAAATGATTATAAATTGTTATAATATGTTATGTGTGTTGTATCAATTTTGTATAGGTATAAGCTATTTGTTTATGTGTGTTTAGGTGATTGCAATATTGATTGCAATATTGACTGCAATATTGATTGCAATATTGATTGCAATATTGATGGTGAATATTGATTGCAATATTGATGGTGAATATTGATTGCAATATTGATGGTGAATATTCTTGTAAACAGATTGGTCATTAGCTTGGTGGTTTGATGGTAGTACATTGTGGGGATGGTCGGAGGTTCGATTCTTCACAAATAATTTTTTTTTCCATCTGGGGCTATAACCTACCAATATTAGTGGGAAATAGCTTTATTTCCTACCAATATTGGTAGGAAATGGGCTCAAAATGGTAAAAAAAAGCCCAATCACCAAAATTATTAATTTTTTTGTGGTTTATTATCATGATTTTTATTGATCAAACTCTGCGACCGTAAATATCTATACAATTTATTATTGTAGGATAAAAATTAGTTAATTTGGACTTGTATTGTTATGTTATTGTGTTTTTCGGTAAAAACATAATTATAACGAAAAAAATAATAAATATAAGGATATATCGATAAATTAAATTTTTTAATGTGAAATGTCATTTGATAGTGGGAGGAATCTATGAAAAAAAATTGGGCAAAAAAATATATATAAAAACTTAAAGTCCTTTAGAAAGCGAGAGACCGTAAATGTTCGAAGTTTGAGTAAGGATTTCTACTCATAATTTAGGGGTTGTTCAGGGTTACACTTTTCAAATTAAAATTTTTTTATCAACCATCCAACCGTACAGTTGATTAAATATGTTGATGTCAATGGTATATATAAAATGTTAGAATTTTTTTATATAGGAAATCTATCGATTAAATTTTGTACCTACTAATATTTTGGGAATATACATATACAGAAATTGTACTTTTATAACCAGATTGGTCATTAGCTTGGTGGTTTGATGGTAGTACATTGTGGGGGATGGTCGAAGGTTCGATTCTTTACAAATAATTTTATTTTTCCTCTCAGGCTATAACCTACCAATATTAGTGGGAAATAGCTTTATTTCCTACCAATATTGGTAGGAAATAGGCTCAAAATGGTAAAAAAAAAGCCCAAACACCAAAATTAATAATTTTCTTAATTTTTTTTTGGTTGATTATCATGATTTTTATTGATCAAACTCTGCGACCGTAAAGATCTATACAATTTATTATTGTAGGATAAAAATTAGTTAATTTGGACTTGTATTGTTATGTTATTGTGTTTTTCGGTAAAAACATAATTATAACGAAAAAAAATAATAAATAAAAGGATATATCGATAAATTAAATTTTTTATTGTGAAATGTCATTTTATAGTGGGAGGAATCTATGAAAAAAAATTGGGCAAAAATATATATATAAAAACTTAAAGTCCTTTAGAAAGCGAGAGACCGTAAATGTTCGAAGTTTGAGTTAGGATTTCTACTCATAATTTAGAGATTGTTCAGGGTTACACTTTTCAAATTAAATTTTTTTTTATCAACGATCCAACCGTACGGTTGATTAAATATGTTGATGTCAATGGTATATATAAAATGTTAGATTTTTTTTTATTTTTAACTCCTATTTTTTTTATAGGAAATCTATCGATTAAATTTTGTACCTACTAATATTGTGGGAATATACTTATACATAATTTGTGTCCATATTAACAGATTGTATACCAGCTCGGTGGTACGAAGCTAGTACGTTATCTGGGTGGTCAAAGGATCGAATCCTTGCAAACAATTTTTTTTCCTCTGGGGCTATTTCCTACCAATATTAGTGGGAAATAGCCTACCAAAATTTCCGCCAAAATTTTCACAAAAAAATTGAATTTCCAATGCTCCAATCTGTACAACCTCTTTTTTTTTTGCCAATTTCCGCCAAAATTTCACGAAAAAAATTAAATTTACCGCCCACATAAAACCTACCAATATTGGTAGGTTTTGATCAATAATAAAAATAATAAAAAACTAATTAGGGTATGATATAGACACCTTTTACCCCATTTACCCGACTTACTCTCATTTCAGTCTGCCGCTCTCTTCTCTCCTCTCATCATCACCGACCATCTCCTCTCATCATCTCCGACCATCTCGATCATCTCGATCATCATCTTCGATTTTCATCCTCTTTTTAGTAAGCCTTCTATTAAACTCTTCTATTTTCATCTTTATTATTCATAAAATATGTGTAAATATGTCTTTATAAGATCATTTTGATTCGTTTTTGTACAAATATGTGTTTATAAGATCATATCTATGCTTATTGTGTGTTTATCTAGCATCAATTAAAGGTTTATAGACTGTTTTTGTACAAATATGTGATAAATATGAATTTGCATATGCATATTATAACTCTGGCTTCATATGCATGCTATGTAGAGGGGTTTTGGCTTCATATGCTGTAATATGTGTTTATAAGATCATATCTATGCTTATTGTGTGTTTATCTAGCATCAATTAAAGGTTTATAGACTGTTTTTGTACAAATATGTGATAAATATGAATTTGCATATGCATATTATAACTCTGGCTTCATATGCATGCTATGTAGAGGGGTTTTGGCTTCATATGCTGTAATATGTATTTATAAGATCATATCTATGCTTATTGTGTGTTTATCTAGCATCAATTAAAGGTTTATAGACTGTTTTTGTACAAATATGTATTAAATTTGAATTTGCATATGCATATTATAACTCTGGCTTCATATGCTGTAATATGTATTTATATGCAGGGGTTTTTTGGTTTATATGTGTTTTTAATACAGGCGTTTGTGTTTTTTTCATGAATCTGATATGTTTTTTGCATATATTGTGTTAAATATAGGTCTTATACAGGGGGTTTTGCTTGTTTTTTGTGCTTCTTTTTATTTTGCTATAAGTCCGATCAAACATGGTTCTGTCATTCGTGTTTAACAACTTGAAAACTTGTATTTAATATAAGAGTTTAGAGTGTATATGAATCGATGACCAGGTAGTATGATTTTTTATAAAGGGGATTTTGTCATACAATTAATATATGTTTTCAATGCTTTAAGTATTAAGTATATATATATATTGATCGATTTTCTTGTAGGGTCTCCGTAATGGGAAAAGTTAGTGCCAACAAGGGTAAGGACACCAACAAGGGTAAGGACAAACTTGTTGAAACTGGACCTGCAAAGAAAGGCAAGAAAAGCAAGACAATTTCAGTGAATGAGCTTTCAAAGATTAGTAAATCAAAGAAAGTTCAGTCTCGCAAAGGCAAAGGGAAAGGGAAAGGGAAAGGCAAAGGGAAATTGGTTGCGGCTCGTGCTAAGGACAAAGTTCTAGCGATAAAACAATCTTATCCTCGAGGAAAGACAAGGGCAGAGCTGGCTGAATGGATGGGGCCAAAGAAGCGTTCAAATTCCACTGGACTTTTTGGTAGCACACCCCCACCAGTGCCGAAACGTATTGATATTTCGAATGGAGTGTAAGTTTATAGTAATACATATACGTTTGTAGATACTAGATAGTTGCATTTTTTATTTACATGGCAGTTGTGTGAGATCATTTAGTAATAATAGTTCTGTTTTTGTAGCATCATGCATAATAAGGCAAAAAAGACACTCTTGGGCATGGTTCGCGGGTTCTGGCCAGTGGGAGCTTACACATGGACTGAAATAAATGATAAGTATCCTGACTGGGTAGAGAAGAAAGTGACGGAGGAATTCTATGTATGTGTCATTTTTGATTTGCTTGATTTGTTATACTTTGGCTTGATTCCGTAATTTTTATTGCTTGATGTTTCTTCTATTTTTGTTATTGTAGAAATTTTATCGCCATGAAAAGGGTCAAAGCCGTTCAGATTCGAAGTACACTATAGCATTGCATGTGAAGGCGGTGATTAAGAGAACTGTTAATGAAGAGAAAAGCCGAGCTAAGAAAAGGTCCAAGGAGTTGAAAAAATCGTACTTGGAGCTAAGACCTAGCTATTTGAAGGATCCAGTGTGGGAAGGGTTGGTTGCGCGATGGAACCACGAAGATCATATCAAACGATCTGAAGCTGGTGTAAAAAATCGGAAGAAGGTGCAAAACTTGCATAGTTCAGGTGCAAAATCTTTTCAGGAAGTGGAGAAGGTAACAATCGATTAATCGTCTTGTATATTAGAACTTAGCTTTAGTGTTCTTGTTTTTTTTATAAAGATCAACTGTGTACTAATTAAATCATTTGTTAGAATTTAACTGATGAGAAGAACGGTGTTCCTCCAACCCGTCTTCAAGTGTGGGATAAAACCCACACTCGCAAAAAAGTTGATGAAAATGGACAACGAGTTTACACAACTGAAGCTGCAAAACAAATTGCGGTATTTACTTTGTAATCTCAATTTAATACATATATCTCTATATATTTATATTTTTACAGTCATGTTAAGCCAATTTATTAATCCATAATAATTGATGTATGGCCATTATTACAGTTGAGGTATGCCAAGGTACTACAGGATAATAACTTTAATCCATCTCAAACTGAGAAGGTCGCGGAGCCGTTTCAGTGGTGGTTGATGGCCACAGAACCTGACAGTGAGAAGGCGAAGAAAGGCAGGTTTATTGGCTACCCGAGGATTCCACCCCGCGTGCTAATTAGAGACTTGGCAATTCAGTACGTTGAAGAAGAGAACAGGGCTGAAAGTTCAGTAGCAGGTGCGGCTCGTAATAGAGGTGCTCATAACAGTGGTAACATCCCGAGCCAGATATTCTCCGATGTGGTAGGGGGAGTCATTGAGATCCTTAAAGCTGATCCATCTAAATATCAGCGTGAACTTAATGAAAAGGAAGTTGAAAATCTTGCTCGAGCTGCACTTGATCTTGGTGATCCGGGAAACCGCTCTCAATTCTCTGAGTTCATTTCAAAGGAAGTACTTAATCTTGTGGCGGACCTTGTGGATGATATGTTCAAAAGGTACCAGGCCAAGTCAAAAGAGGTAAATCCATTTGATGTATTTTCTGTTAGTCATTTGTGTTAGTTTGTTTTTTTACCTTAATCTGAATAATGTCTCATTTGTGTTTTTTTTTGTTAATGCAATTATAGGTCATGGGTGATAGTTCTGATGATGAGGACGATGTGACTGACGTATCCGATGATGAAGACGATGTTGAGGCTGATGGTGAAGGTCAAGCTGCTGCTATGGACGGTGAAGATGTTGAAGGTGAAAGTGATGCCGACGGTGAAGATGTTGAAGGTGAAAGTGATGCCGGTGAATCTGAAGGTGAAGATGATGGTGGTGAATCTGAAGGCGATGTTAGTTGTGAAGGCTCTGATGGTGAGGTCGATTATACTTTGCTTTCAAATTTAAATTTTAAGTATCTTAAATTAGATGTATGGGAACTCTGTTTCTACCAATCAGCTTTATGTTGGCTGTTTTTGTGGATTGCTTGAAGCTGTTTTTGTGGTTTGCTTGTGAACTTGTTGTGAACTAAGTACTAGCTTCCGGAAACTGTCCGGAATTGAATTTGTATTGGATTTGATGTATGGTTTATGTTAAGATGATGAATGGTAGAACTAGTCGGTTTATTTTGTGTATATGATTGGTTTTTAATATTTTTGTATTTAAATTTAGTTCGTAGTCATGATTTGATAGTATATATATAGCAGGTTGCAATTGAATTTGGTAAATTGTAAATGAATTGTGGGTGTACAATTGTTTGTACTGGAAATGAAAAAAATCAAAAAAAAAAAATTTTAAAAACCATCAATTCCTACCAACCTGCATATTTCCTACCACACTTACCATTCGAAAATAGAAACGTGGTAGGAAATACTTGGTAGGAAATAACAATTTTTACATGCTTCTGTTTTTAAACCTACCAAACTTGGTAGGAAATAAGGGATTTTCTGGGATCAACATGTGACGTGGCAAAGTGACGTGGAGGTGGGCCCCCACGACACGTGGACTGCCATGTCACAATTCGGGACCACATTTTAGGTGACGTGGCACCTGACGTGGCCGATGACGTGTCCGGGTCCACCGCCATGTGGCATGCCATGTGGCTCGCCACATGGGCAGCCACATGGCATGTGGGACCTCTTTTGAATACAACCCCCATTTCCTACCAACCCTCATTTCAGACCGGAGCAATTCTCACCAACGCAGTTGGTAGGAATTGACCCCATTTCCTACCAATTTATGGCCATTTCCTACCAATTGGGCGGTAGGAAATGGCCGTTTTTGTTGTAGTGAAATATACATGGGAAAAAATGGGACAGTCAGTTACTCAAACAAAGTAATACAGGAAAGGTAGCCCTACATAACCATACTTCTACAGACTGCTAGCTTAAAAATTATATCCAACTACATGTTGGTACATGTAACAAGAGCAACTAATGTAAAAAGATTGAATACCTTGTTGAATTTTATTTTTTTATAGAAACTGTTCCTCTGTTACTACCCTTTTTTTTTTTTTGCAATTTGTATTGGCCGGATTTAAATTAGAAATGGCAGTAGTCCTTGCTACAGCCTCCAGTAAACAAAGCTTGGATTTTTATTGCAAAGGATATCAAAGTTCAGAAGTAAATATTAACCTTCCTTTTGCATTAAACTGGTCTTCGCCACATTCCTTTGAGTCCTCTGTGCATTTTTTTTGACTTCAGTGCCTGCGCTAGTGTGTTTGTTGTCAAATTCAAAGGTAGTCTGATCTAGCATTAATTTTATTTTTGGGAGATTCTATTGCATGCAATTCAATTTGTAGTTATTTGGGGGTGAATGTTATACTCCCTCCGTCCCGGCCAATTCTTTACATGGGGGCTGGGCACGGAGACCAAGGATAGTGGGTATAATATTGTTAAAATAAATGAAGTAGTGGGTGTAATAGTGATTTTATTGTTAAAATAAGTGAAGTAGTGGGTGTAATAGTGTAAAGTGTTGAAAAAGTGAAGTGAAGTAGTGGATGTAGTAAAGTATTTTATTGTTAAAAGTTACTATTTTTGGTAATGTAAAGAATTGGTGGGACGTCTCAAAAAGGAAATTGTAAAGAAATGGATGGGACAGAGGGACTAGTTTTTTGTTGTGCAGAACGCGTCTGTACTTGGGTTACTTGGAGAGTAATTTATAAATATGTTTACGTGTGTTTACAGTGACTAGGTATAAATGTAGTAGATATAAATTCATGGAAGGCTACATGCAAATTGGTGAAAGGTTTGGGACTGATGCGAACAAATAGAAACACAATGTTAAAATACTTGTATAAATTACAGGAAGGTAAGGCCTAATAATTCTTAAAACTTGTAAGCTGACGTAGTTAGCCTCTTTCTTGTTTTTTTAAGGCTATCAGAATCAGGGACTGCAAGATGATATTGTTCATGCCAGGGGCGTAGCCAGCACATGTCAAGTGGGGTCTATTAACCCCACCAAACTTGTATTTGTGTATACATTTTTAGTGTTTTAAATATATTTTAATCATATTTTTTATATGAAATTAATATTTTGAGTTTTGACCCCGCCAAGATAAAGTTTATATATATAATTTGATTTTTTTTTTTTAAATTTGACCCCACTAACTTAGATTTCTTGCTACGTCCGAGGTTCACGCAAATGTCATTTCTCTATACGCTTTTGATTTTATGTAGTAGTTTTAAATAGGGATTTCTGCATGAGAGTCCGCCGAAAGTAAAACCCCCCGCCCCCTCTCTCTGCTTCCTCCGCCCCCCACCCCCCCTCTCTTCTCCCAATCTGTCTTCCCCTTCCCCTTCTTTCCTTTTCAAGCTTCCTCCCCCTTACTTCTAAATTCAACCTCCCTCCTCCGCCCTTCCCTCTGCCCTTCCACCACCCCTCCGCCGCCCTCCACTTGTTTTTCCAATTCAATAAAATCGAGTGTTGTTTTAACCTCGAAGATTCAAATCGATCCAATAAACCTTGTTTGTTGTTTCGGATCTAAGGATTTAAAGCCTTTTCCGATTTGGCCTTCAATTTATTAGATCTCAATTTCACGGAGCTTCGGATTCCTCGTTATTTCAGGTGTTCTTGTTCTTGTAAGGGGTACGAGTTATCTTGTTCCGGTGGGTTTGGACCCAGATCTAAGGATTGCTAAGGTTTTAGTTTGGTTTTGGTTTGTTGTAAGATCGGTTTGTTTTTTGTTGTCTCATCATTTGTGTGAGTTTTTTCCTCTGATCTGTGTCAGTTTGATTTTGTCTTGAGTTTGGTGCTTCATTTTATGATCTTGGAGGCTTCTACGAAGATGGATAAACACTTTGATGAAGTGTTAGTGTATTATACACATAGGTCTGCGAATATTGTAGCTCATTGCTTAGCTAGGGCGACATATTCTATGTCAGGTCTTTCGGAGCGGAATGTTTTTGCTCTAAATTTTATCATCTGTAACCTTGAGAAATTTTAATGCAAGTACGATTTTGTCAAAAAAAAAAAAAATTGGGGATTTCTGCATATGGTGCAAAATGTAGTTAATTCAATTTGCCACTAAATTAACTCTGATATACATCTGGATTTCTGTGCAGCAAGCTGAGACAGCTCTTTCTGAGTGTGATCAGTCACCTCCAAAGTCTGTGTTCATTAAAGTCATATATAATTTACACAGCCCTGGTACATTATATATGATGTAATGAACCTGTTCAACCCAGATGTAAACAATTGGATTTTTAAGCACTAGTACTAGCTAATTCAATTTGCCACTAAATTAACTCTGGTATACATTTGGATTGATTGCAGCAAGCTGCAACAGCTCTTTCTGAATGTGATCAGTCACCTCCAAAGTCTGTGTTGAAGTCCATGCAACCTTTTCTGGATGCCGTTGTCAAGTCAGAACTGTTAAAGCATCAAGATGGAGATGTAAAGCTTCTTGTTGCAACCTGTGTCTGTGAGATAACCCGAATCACTGCACCAGAGGCTCCTTACGGTGATGATGTTCTAAAGTTTCTGTTCTACAATGGGAACAATATGATTATAGCCATTAGTGGCTTGGCCCGCCCGTTCCTGTTATCATCACAAGATTGTTTGATTCTAAACCTGCTAGCTTTTACTCTTTCAGGTCATCTTTCATTTGATTGTAAGCACCTTTAGTGGGTTAAGTGATACCAGTGGTCCTTCATTCGGGATAAGAGCTGCTATCCGAAGACTCTGGCAGATTCTAGGTCTTGTATTGTGATGCTAGATCTTGAATGTGATGAACTAATTAATTCATGAAATGTTCAGAACGCTTTTGGCTGTTGCCAGGTTAGTCTCTTTTTTCCTAGGACTATGTGGTTTGTTAATCAGGATTTAATGGGTTTTGTTCGCATCTGATACGTGTAGGTTTCCCGTTTATCTTTCTTGTGTAATTAGTCAATGAAAACTGATACGTGGTTTGTCTAAGCATCTTTGCTGTACTAGCAAATGGAGCTACACTTTATCAACATCACTATCATCAGTCAGACTCGTTTGTTCCATTTTGAGCACAGTGGTTTCCTTCCATTGTCTTTTTAATCATGCGGTCTCTGCATTAACCTGGTCATGTCACAATTATTAATTCTGAAGACATAGATTGGGGGGAAAAGTACTGAAGTATATTTATATACCCTACTAAAGGCCTAAAGGGCACTGGGAATAAAATAAGTAGTCAACCTGAAAATCTGTATCTGTATTGTATGATGTGGTTGATTTTAATCATTTCAAAATTTAGTTAAGTACAAACCAAAAGGATTATGTACTTTTTCTAATTGTTGATCTTATTATGAAGTGCCATTGATGCATTATCCATGCTTTCTACATAAGGATCAACAGTATGAGCTCCCTCTTCTTTGATGAAATTCAATGGAATAACCTTTTATGCTACTTTTGCTAGAGCATCTCCAACCCATTACACCATTTTGGTGTGCCTTTTACACCTTTTTGGTGTAAAAATTACACTATATTCAAAATCTACTCCTACCCATCAACTCTAAATTTTACACCAAAAGGAATTTTTTGTAATGTTAAAGTACAAAAGTAATCTTTCTGGAAATGACTCAATGTTTTTGACGCTATAGTTTCTTTTCTGTACTGTAGATTAAGGAAAATCTGGAAAGGTACCGGTAAATTAAAGTTTTTGTTCTTTCCAAACTGTACAGGTTTTATAAAGGCATAGTGAAATCCTACGACCAAGATAACAACAAACATGAGGTAAGTTGCACTATCATTCCTTAGTGTGGAACTCTTGCTAGTTGCTATCTGGTAAGATGCTTTCTACCTAATGTATACAGTTACACGATCCACTGATATACCTTTCATAAAATTGATTCTGTTAAAAGATAAAATACAGTGATGGAGATATTGAAGTGCTCTGTTGACAAGGAACGGTGGGAGCTAGTTGAAAAGGGAGAAAGACCACAAAGGTCAAAACTTATATTTATTTATGTGATTGTTTGTGAAACTTGTTGTCTTCTGCTTTCAAATAAGATAATTGGTGAGTAACTATTTGATCCTGTCCGCAGAGAGTTAATGTTTCAAAGAGTCGACCTGCTAAAGGACTGTAAGTACTGCTAGCTACTTCATATTCCTTTTCAACTAATAGATTTGGAACTAATTTCTACTTATTTACAGGCTCGACTCAGTGTAAAATCATATTTGATTTTAGAAACTTCATATATATATATATATATATAGGGTCTTGTTCTAATAGAAACTAACTTAGAATAGAAACTAGAAACTAAACCTAAATTAAATATTTCAAGCTAATCTAATGACCAAATTAGGGGTACCCCAAAATGTTTAAAATTATTGGCTCTATTCAACAAAAAAATTAAAAAAATTAAAAAAAAGTTACTATTCACGTGATGACGTGGCACGCGAACAGTAACTTTTATTTTTTAATTTTTTTTATATTTTTGTTGAATAGAGCCAAGAATTTTAAAAGTTTTTTGTGAAGGTGCCCCTAGCGGGGCCATTAAAATAAATGAAATATAATTTATTTAGTATAGGTTTCTAGTTTCTATTATAAGGTTGGTTTGTATTTGAACGCTAGCCTATATATATATATATATATATATATATATATATATATATATATATATATATATATATATATATATATATATATATATATTTGATCACTTGCCTATATATATATATATATATATATATATATATATATCATACTTGTCAAGGCGTAAAGACGAGGCTAGGCGACATTGTACCGCCTAACCGCCTAGGCGATTATGCGCTCGCCTAGACGACATTAGGCGGATTATACGTTTAACTATACATATTTGGTATATTTTATATATACATACATTTATATGTTATAATAAAATATAAATATATATATATATATACAATTATATTTGGTATAGTTTGTTCAAACCTAGGATGTGTACATATATTATATTATGTGGGATACAATATTGAATGGTTGTCCTGCATGGTCTATGTTATTAATAATAACTTATTATAGAATGCACAAGTATCACTTGTCTTGAGGTCTTGAATCTTTCCGTTAGTAGCTCTAAATCTTGTCTATATTAAAGTGTAAAGTAAAGTGTAAAGATAAAGTAAAGTGTAAAGATAAAGTAAAGTAAAAGTGTAAAGATAAAGTAAAGTGTAAAGATATACATATAATACAATGATATTAATAAAGTAAAGTGTAAAATAAGTTGGGCTTGGTTAAAAAAAAAAACGAGATTAGACGGATTTAGGCGAACTAGGCGTCCGCCTAGCTGCCTAGGCGCCGCCTAGGCGTCGCCTACCCACTAAAAACAGGCGGGTCGGACGCCTACCCATTTTTCACCGCCTAGGCGGCACCTAGGCGACGTCTTAACAACTATGATATATATATATAGAAACCAAATTAAAATAGAAACTAGAAACCAATTCTTTATTCTCTCTCTTACTCACGTGCTTTTCACCTTCCTCCATTTATTCATCCACCTAACCCCATGACATTTGTTTCTCTCTCATTAAAAAATTCAAACCTGTTGCAGGCTTCAGCATATACATCTCGCACATATACATTCCACATCACCATCATCACATCCTCTAATTTTTTTACCACCATCACCATTATTACCAGATTTTATAACCATGAAGTTACGAGATTTATCAATCACAAACTAAATCTAATTTCACCAGATTCACCACCCCACCTACCCAGACCCATCATGTACCCACCCCATCCCCGTATAAATTATCAGTTATATATTAGAATCAATATTTATACTTACAGAAATCACCAACATTTTAGTGATTTTCGTACTTATAAATAATGATTTCTACAAGTATGACTAGTGATTTCTTTAGATGTAATTAGTGATTTCTTAGCAGATCTGAAGCTTTCACCAGTCACCACCACTTCCATCTACTTCGGCATTGTTCGCACCACCACCACCATCATCACCTACACCAGTTCAAAATCATAATCATGTCACCGATGAGTTGCGCTCTTTTACAGATGTATCTCGTCATGTCTCCAGTAATCCTAATACAACTTCGGGAAGACGACGGTGGTGGCTTGATTGTGCCTAGCGGCGCCGGAGGATCGACAGGTGGAGGTAGGGGTCATCGTCGGAATTAATAGATCCCAACAGCATGACTAAAACTAGCACCGTAATTAACAGATCAGAGACATCGAAAAGTCGTCAAGTATTCGCCGGTCGGAAATGATGGTAGTCGTCGGAGAAGAAGCAGGGTGGGGGAGTATATGAAATTGACGAAGGATAATGGGATATAAACATTATTGTGTGGTTTAGATTTAAAAACTTTTAAAAAATTAATGGATGTGATTGGTTTCTAGTTTTTATTTTAAGATTGGTTTCTATTTGATCACTAGCATATATATATATATACACTACAAGGAAAATAGGCTCAGACAACGGGTTTTGCCCGTTGTCTGATGCCTTGTTTTCCTGTTGTCTATTGAGGCGCCGTCTGATGCCTATATCAGACAACGGTACCAAAACCGTTGTGTGAGCCTTCTTCGACAACAGTCAGTATTTACTGAAACGTTGTGTGAATACCAGAAACAGCAACAGTATGCTTTTAAAAAGTATTGTACAAACTACATTACAACAATGGTCCTTAACTCAGAAACCGTTGTTCTAGGCATGTTTAGACAAGGGTTTCTTGTTTTGGTTGTGTTGTCTATTTTATTTGCATCCAACACAACATTAATTGGTTGGGTTGCAGTATAGTTTTATAGACAATGGTCTTCTATATCTGTGATGTTGTGTTAAATACTTTCTCACAATGGTTTTATAGAAAGAAACCATTGTTGTTTCATTTGTTAGACGATGGAATTGTTTTAAAAAGTGTTGGCTGAATATTTGTTACACAACGGTTTACTTGAACAGAAACCATTGTAGTTTTTGTTAGACAATTTCTTGAAAGATAACCATTGTTAGAGACCTTAGCACACAATGGTATTAATTATCCAAAGCATCATTTTTATTTGATTCACACTATGGTTTAATTTATACTATTTTCCCATTTTTATTCATAAACAATGATTTACCAAAACAAAAATACAATATCAGAACATTTACGAAAAATCCAAATATTAAGAAAATTATTGATACACAACTTGTCCACAAAACTAAAATAAAAAGGACAAAATAAAAGCCGTAGTTCTTAGAATCATAGTTCCCAATTTACAACAATCTTTTGATATGCTCCTGCTGCACTCTCCCCGCTAAGCATTACACAATCAGTACCATCTAGGATTGCATTGGCGACATCAGTAGCTCAGCACAGGTTGAACGTGGAGACTTAATCATTGATTATTTGAGTGGCAGTTATCACAGGCTTGCCAGCAAGATTGCACTTGTATATCATCATTTTCTGTGCCAAAAAGAAAGCTGATGACATTCAAACATATGCTCCATGAGATATCATGTTCCATATCTCCGAAGACTGAAAACAAAAACGGACAACAATATGTACAATCAATATGTATGGGGCTGCACACGGAATGCAAAGGGCATCTGCTGTTGGTAATCTATCACATCACTGTCCATTGCTGCAACCTCCATTTCCATCTCTTGTTCTCGCTGTAATTAAGAACCAAACTACTTAAATTTCGAAACTAAACTCTTTATTGACATTAACATGTTAAGAGGGTAATTTGTGCATATGTTCAGTATGCATGTATTCTTACCAGCCTGTAACTGAGGTGCTTATTTTCATCCTCCAACTCTTGATCCTGATTCAACAGTTTAAATACATTTAGTTTCGGCACAAGTAAATTTTTAGATACTTGAGAAGCTTAATGTCAGTAACATAAGGTTTTTGATCATGTACATACACGCTGAACAATCTTGTCAAAATCCTCCATCTGAATATGTCACGAAAAAAAAGACCAATTAATTTAACGTTAACGTTAGATTACACACAAAGACACTAGCTTGCTGAAGTACTGTTAAAAGACTTGCCTTCCAGTTGCTAACTCTACTAAGGCCAGTTTCAAGAGTAGCTTCGAGGGAAGCGAGTCTGGTAAGTGCAGAGATGTAACATCTTCCCCATTCAAGTGCCTAGACAATCGAGTACTCTATATAGTAAAGCCCAAGCAAATATTAACAACTGAACAGAATCATTAGTGCAGAACTCTAATTACCTCAGCCTAATCTGCATGCTCTTATTTTCATTGTCGATTCTTTCGATTACTTTAGAAAGCTCCTGATTTTTTCCCACAAAACAGCAAAGAGTTACTTTTCATACGAATCTAGAATGAGTAAATAGATCATAGTAAGATCAAATTTACACACACAACCATTCAAAATATTACCAAACCACAATTTACCAAATTTACACACACAATTCCTCATACAATTCAACTCAAAATCATCAAAAAAAAAAAGTAAATCAAAATAGAGTACCGATAAATTTAACCGAGATTTGAGCAGGTGAATCAGACACTGCCTGCAAAATAAAACAATTAAGTGAATCTTAACAATCAATTTAACTAATAACAATTGGAACACGACAGATTTAGAGAGGGAGAGATATATACATACAGGTACAGATCCGGATACAAAAGAAGCCTTCTCGGGACTTAATCCACCGGTTTAGTCCTATCAATCTGATGAACCCCAGTAATCTCCGTACTAATCTCCTTAATCGAGTCAAATCGATTTAGGTTTGTATCTAGCATTTTAATTTGTAAAGAGAGATCAGAGAGAGAGAGAGGGGGAGATGGTGAGAAGGAGGGAGAGTGTGTGTACCGAGAGAGAGAGGGATAGAAATTTGGGTTTTGGGAGAGAAGGGTTCATGTCTGTGAGAGAGGTGAGTAATTGAGAGAAGGGGAGTGAGATAGAGACATAGAGTAATGGAGAGTAGGAGAGGTCTCTGGAAAAAAAGAGGGGGAATTGAAATTTGGCTAAGGGGGAAATCTAGGTTTAGCGAAATTTCAAGAACCGAAGGAGGGAAAAAAATATGAGGGAAATGAAAATAAAATTTTTTATAAAATAATTTGCAATTGTGAGATATTAAATTAACTATCTTTCTATTAAAAAAATTTTATATAATAAATCTAAAATTTTAGAATTTTCTAAAATTCCTAAAATTAATTTGGTTTGGGATCTTAGTACAAGACTACTAAATTGACTCGTAGTCGTAACTAGTGCTTATCACAAATTATTGTTTCTATTTTAAAAACAATATTTCTCAACGATCCAACTGTATGGATGTCAAGACACATCACTAAAATCAGTATATAACATCATCAGTACGGTTGGATCGACGATATTTTTTTTAAAAAAAATAGATCATGTCCAATCGGTACGACACTCGTTAGAGCGAGTAGTACTTTCGAAGGATTTATATTATAAACACGTACAAGAATGAATTTTTTTTCTAATTTTTTGTACACATCACTCATATCATTAGATATTAACATCCGTACGGCTGGATCGTCGAAAAAAAAATATAAAAAATATTATTCCAAAATTATACTAGTTTGACCAAGTAGTACTTTGACAGTTGACCATTAAAATATCATACAAGAATGATTTGTTTTTTTCTAATCTTTTTTCCACATCACTAAAA
This sequence comes from Kitagawia praeruptora, assembly GCA_037693485.1. NCBI lineage: Eukaryota > Viridiplantae > Streptophyta > Magnoliopsida > Apiales > Apiaceae > Kitagawia > Kitagawia praeruptora. The sequence goes on from CM075353.1 coordinate 1,487,318, forward strand.
TCAGTATATAACATCATCCGTACGGTTGGATCGTCGATAAAAAATTTAAAAAAAATAGATCATGTTCAATCGGTACGACACTCCTTAGAGCGAGTAGTACTTTTGAAGGATTTATATTATAAACACGTACAAGAATGAATTTGTTTTTCTAATTTTTTGTACACATCACTCAAATAATTATATATTAACATCCGTACGGTTGGATCGTCGAAAAAAAATTATAAAAAATATTATTCCAAAATTATACTAGTTTGACCAAGTAGTACTTTGACAGTTGACCATTAAATTATAATTTTTTGAATGATTTCTTCGACGATGGAATCGCACGAAAGTTAATAAGCACTCATTTTAGTGTTGGGAAAAAATAATCAAAAAATAAAAAGGTCGGGTTGTACGAGATTTTAACAAAAATGTAGTAAAAGCGCTGTAACCACTAACGGGGCACGATCCAGATTCACTGAATAATTTTTTTGATGATCGAACCGTACGAAAGTTAATAATCACTAATTTTAGTGTTGGGAAAAAATAATCAAAAAATAAAAAGGTCGGGTTGTACGAGATTTTAACAAAAATGTAGTAAAAGTGATGCTTCCTATAACGGGGCACGATCCAGGTTCACTGAATAAATTTTTTGAATGATTTTTTCGACGATCGAACCGTACGAAAGTTAATAATCACTCATTTTTGTGTTGGGAAAAAATAATCAAAAAATAAAAAGGTCGGGTTGTACGAGATTTTAACCAAAACGTAGTAAAAGTGCTACTTCCTGTAACGGGACACGATCCAGATTCACTGAATAATTTTTTGAACGATTTCTTCGACGATGGAATCGCACGAAAGTTAATAAACACTCATTTTAGTGTTGGGAAAAAATAATCAAAAAATAAAAAGGTCGGGTTGTACGAGATTTTAACAAAAATGTAGTAAAAGTGCTATAACCTCTAACGGGGCACGATCCAGATTCACTGAATAATTTTTTTGAATGACTTATTCGATGATCGAACCGTACGAAAGTTAATAATCACTAATTTTAGTCTTGGGAAAAAATAATCAAAAAATAAAAAGTTCGGGTTGTACGAGATTTTAACAAAAATGTAGTAAAAGTTATGCTTCGTATAACGGGGCACGATCCAGGTTCACTGAATAAATTTTTTGAATGATTTCTTCGACGATCGAACCGTACAAAAGTTAATGAGCACTCATTTTAGTGTTGGGAAAAAATAATCAAAAAATAAAAAGGTCGGGTCGTATGAGATTTTAACAAATACTTAGTAAAATTGTTGCTTCCTATAACAGGGCAAGATCCAAATTCACTGAATAATTTCTTCGACGATCGAACCATACGAAAGTTAATGAACACTCACTTTATTAACATCCGTATGGTTGGATCGTCAAAAAATTAAAAAATACGGAGCTAATCCTAAACTATAGTAGTGATATAATCGGGGTCGCCCAAAATATCGCTTTTAATTTATAAATTTTTCACTCCCGTTCCTTTCCTTTGAATCTTAACATATGAATTAGTGAGTAAATACGGTCAAAAATGTCTTACGTTATTATGTTTCAACTTAGTAACACATTCGAAGCCGTATAAACGGTGCAAATTGATTTAAATAGCTGGAAAATAAAGACAACGGTTTTGTCACCAAAACTGTTGTGCAAAAGCAACTTAGACAAGCCTTTTTTTCAAAATACTGTTGTGTGATTCAAACAACGGAAATATTTGAAAATCTATTGTGCAATATGCTTTCCAACAACACGTTGCATATTTAAAAACCCGTTGTATGAATCAGACAACAGTTTTTTAAAAATTTCTGTTGTGTGATTGCAGTTTGCACAAGCCTTTTTGTGACAGAAACAGTTGTCTTAATGATATTTTGTTTTCGCCCAAAATTTTGCTTTAAATTTATAAATTTTCACTCCCGTTCCTTTCCTTTGAATCTTAACATATGAATTAGTAATTAATATGTTAATTTGTTCAATATTGTGAGTGTGATTATATCGTGGTTTATAAATCGATCGATAACAAGAACTATATTATATTTAACACTATGTTAATACGTGGTACTATATATTTATGTGCAAAGGAAAATATCGTTCATATCGACTAAATTTGTTATTCGAATAAGTGAGTAAATACGGTCAAAAATGTCTTACGTTATTATGTTTCAACTTAGTAACACATTCGAAGCCGTATAAACGGTGCAAATTGATTTAAATAGCTGGAAAATAAAGACAACGGTTTTGTCACCAAAACTGTTGTGCAAAAGCAACTTAGACAAGCCTTTTTTTCAAAATACCGTTGTGTGATTCAAACAACGGAAATATTTGAAAATCTATTGTGCAATATGCTTTCCAACAACACGTTGCATATTTAAAAACCCGTTGTATGAATCAGACAACAGGTTTTGAAAAATTTCTGTTGTGTGATTGCAGTTTGCACAAGCCTTTTTGTGACAGAAACAGTTGTCTTAATGATATTTTGTTTTCGCCCAAAATTTTGCTTTAAATTTATAAATTTTCACTCCCGTTCCTTTCCTTTGAATCTTAACATATGAATTAGTAATTAATATGTTAATTTGTTCAATATTGTGAGTGTGATTATATCGTGGTTTATAAATCGATCGATAACAAGAACTATATTATATATAACATTATGTTAATACGTGGTACTATATATTTATGTGCAAAGGAAAATATCGTTCATATCGACTAAATTTGTTATTCGAATAAGTGAGTAAATACGGTCAAAAATGTCTTACGTTATTATGTTTCAACTTAGTAACACATTCGAAGCCGTATAAACGGTGCAAATTGATTTAAATAGCTGGAAAATAAAGACAACGGTTTTGTCACCAAAACTGTTGTGCAAAAGCAACTTAGACAAGCCTTTTTTTCAAAATACCATTGTGTGATTCAAACAACGGAAATATTTGAAAATCTATTGTGCAATATGCTTTCCAACAACACGTTGAATATTTAAAAACCCGTTGTATGAATCAGACAACAGGTTTTTAAAAATTTCTGTTGTGTGATTGCAGTTTGCACAAGCCTTTTTGTGACAGAAACAGTTGTCTTAATGATATTTTGTTTTCGCCCAAAATTTTGCTTTAAATTTATAAATTTTTCACTCCCGTTCCTTTCCTTTGAATCTTAACATATGAATTAGTAAGTAATATGTTAATTTGTTCAATATTGTGAGTGTGATTATATCGTGGTTTATAAATCGATCGATAACAAGAACTATATTATATATAACACTATGTTAATACGTGGTACTATATATTTATGTGCAAAGGAAAATATCGTTCATATCGACTAAATTTGTTATTCGAATAAGTGAGTAAATACGGTCAAAAATGTCTTATGTTATTATGTTTCAACTTAGTAACACATTCGAAGCCGTATAAACGGTGCAAATTGATTTAAATAGCTGGAAAATCAGACAACAGTATTTCATGTATGTTGTTTGAATTGAACTTAAACAACGGAGCAGAAAAACTATTGTCTCATTTTAACAACAGTTTTATGCACCCTTGTCTCATATACTATCAGACAATGGTTCCGGAAAACCGTTGTCTAAATATGAAATCTGTGCAACACTACATTTTAAATACCGTTGTCTGACTTCATCTAATAGACAATGGTTTTTTGCTCGTTGTAAAAACTGGGATCAGACAATACTTTTTTTTCTTGAACACGGGAACCGTTGTCTGATCTTTTCGGGCAACACTTTTTTTGCAGAGTGTTGTCTGATCAGTGTTGTCTGATAGCAGATTTGGTGTAGTGATATATATATATATATATATATATATATATATATATATATATATATATATATATATATATATATATATATATATCTTTTTGGCAGTAAGGAAATACAAGAAACATCGCATATGTACATGAGGAAGGGTGAAGTGCCAAAATAGCACAATTTTTGGGAAAAATGTCCAAAATAGCACTTTCTGGAGAGTGTGCCCTCGCATGGCACATACATAACGCATTTGATACATGCGTTAGGGGGTAACGCATTTGCTACATGCGTTACTCATGTTATTTTCTTATTCCCCAGCTGAGAAAACCACTAAAACGCAATAATAACATGCGTTAAGGGTGTAACGCAAGTGCGTGATGCGTTATGGGTGTAACGCATCACGCACTTGCGTTACACCCTTAACGCATGTTATTGTTGCGTTTTGGACGTTTGAATCAGCTTGGGTTGTAACAAATACACGAGTAACGCATGTTCAACATGCGTTACCCCTAACGCATGTATCAAATGCGTGAAGAAAGTGCCCCTGCGGGGACCAGATTCTCAGGAGTGCTATTTTGGACATCCAACCCCCATTTTTGTGCCATTTTGGGCATTTTCTCCATGAGGAAGTTATCACTTAACGACTTAACCTTAGCCCATTATTTAACTACACATTCTATGAAACTTAAGCAACTAGTAAAAGCTGGTTGAAACATTCTTTGATGTTTTTTATGTTATATATCCTTGGTGCCAAATGCCATTTTTACTAAGATTTTCAGATTATGCACGAAATTCTTGGTGCCTATAACCCCTTGCATAGACCACCATCCACGTGTAACCATTGTCATAAATCTTAGTAGCAATAAATGCTTCCTAATGACACATTGACACCCATATGCTTCCTAATGACAACATATGGGGGATGGTTTTAGACAAAACACTATGTATAGTACTTAGGCTCTATGACTATGTACTACAGTACTAGCTATCTTTATTAATGCATAGTGTGAGTTCGTTAGCAGTAGTTAATATGTCAAAGAAAAGTCAAGGTTAAATTTTTTTATATACAAGAAATGTACTTGTTATTCATTATGTGAGATATGATTTACAGTACTGGAATCGATTACAAATTCTGCACTTGTACGTAAAACTCCTACATATTAACCTATCTAATACCCTTCTGACACAATATTTGCAGTATAGAAAATTTACAGGTGCCCTACTTTACTACAAACTCCCCTTTGTCCCTGAACTCTGGCAAACCATGACTTCAATCTCTTGTAGAACAATAACTGATAAATGTTTATACACAAAAACCAAAAAAGGATCCTAGTTAAAGAAAACTTGGATGCTATATGATAGTAGAAAGCTGTCTCCATATCCTTGAGATCAAGATTCAAAGTCTTAAGTATTCTCTTCATAGTCTGGTGATCGATCATTGTGTGTGGTCGGGTGTCTAAAACAAGGTGTCTGGGTGTGTTCACTTTTTTGCACCTCTTTTTCTTATTAAATAAAAAAAACTTAAAAAGAAACAAATTGTCCTCATTTGAACAAGTAGAAATAGAACACATGAATTTGTGTTCATTTGAACAAGTAGAAATAGCACTGTAGATGCAAAAAAATTTCCAATGTGCAAGTTGGTGAGAAGTGCATCAACATGAAATTGGTGAGAAGTGCTCAAGTGCATCAAGACATGGAATTGGTAAGAAGTGCACCTAGAAGAAATTGTGGAGAGAAGTGCTCCAACAAAGATGATGTTGATGGGAAGTACATCAATGGTCCAACAAATTTTAGAATTTTGAATTAAGAGGGAATGTTGAGAATAATTCAAAATTATAGTTTAATTGTTTTGAAATATTGTTAATTAGTTTGTTAGTTGTTTTTTTAAATAACTAATAGATAGGATAGATGCTAGGTTTTAGGAGTTTAGTTTGTTTTTTGTGTTTAAAACCACATGTTGGTTATTTGGATTTAATCTCAATCAAGTATGCATCTCTTTTATTCTCCCTGTTCTCTATATAATTTCCTCTATTCTCTATAGTCTAAAAACTCTAACACATACTTTCTTCTGTATATGCATCATTCAAGACACTAATTTGGCCCTTGTCAAATGCAGGGGGCTTGGAAGAGTAGGGTGGGGAAATCAGGTGCGGGTAAATAGCTAGCTGTTATGGCATACTATTCTTTCACGTAAAAAAGGATTGCATAAGCTACTAATGGAGAAGATTGTTCCCATAAAACTTTATGTCGTCAAAGTAGATGCACTCAACCCATGTAGACTATGTAGTGTAGAATGCTTTTATAAATATAGGTTATACCAAAGTGTGTGTATTAGGTTTTTCAAAATCGATCACTTGCTGTAGGGTCTTACATGTAGCACCAGTAAGAATCATTTGTCATGTATGTGATGTGCAGCTGGTAAGCTATAGTGTGCTAATCAGAAGTTTTCTGGGTTTATACATTTATTTGTATAAATTTCTTAACGACTAAAGAAAAATTTCTCTGTAACATCCTTATGAATATGTTTACACATTGTAGAATGAATATATGAAGTTCTCTTTACAGTGAAATACTTAATATGGATACTTTAAAGAGGTATGATTGTGTGTTGGATTATTCGGCTGCATTGCCTTATCATAAGTTGCCCATTGCATATTCTATTTACTTACTGGGGATGCATCATGCATGGACAATATTTTAAGTTTACACATATCCTTCAGAAACTATTATTGCTGAGCCAGCAAGAAAAGAAGTCGATACTGACCACCGAGTAGTAAGTAAACAAGTTCCAAGAGCAGTGATAGATCAGAGTGTTAAAAGCAGGTCATTAGGGTATGGTTCGGATTGATGGAAGAGGACTTGGTGTGTACCCTACACTTGGTGAGAATATTCTTCAAGAAGCCTAAATTATTCTGAGGTTTGGAGAAGTGATGCAAGGAAAAATTATCTTTAATTTCATATCTGGAGACTTCCATCCACTAAAAAAAACTTTAAAACAATTAAAGTGCTGAATTAAAAAAAAAACTTAGCTTACTCAGTTATAATACCACTCAAAGTGGTGTCTGAGGAGGGTAGCTGTACGCAGACCATACGCAGACCATGCCCCTATACAATAGGGAGGCTGTTTCCGAAGGACCCCCGGCCAAATACAAATACAAATACAAATACAAAGAAAGGAAACTAATACAAACTAAACTCACACACACCCAGGGATCGAACCCTTGACCTCCTACAAAGGAGACAAGGGTTCAACCCACTGCACCAACATGTTGTTGGCAATTAAAGTGCTGAATTGATAACAGTAAATTGGAATATGCTATGGAACACATATCATGTTCCTCTTCATTCGTTAGCTAAAGTAGGCAAGGTACTTGCATTATAAACCACTCCTTAATTTTCCGAAAAGTAATGGTATATTACTTCCTATCCAAATTCCAACCATACCCAATATTCGGAAAAAAAAAAACAGAAGCCCAAATTTCGGGCACATGAAAGTGGCTACTGCCATGGCTCATTTAAAAGCATTACTGCAAGTGACTCGTAAGATGGAGGATATCTTGAAAGAGACAGAAACAGCAATTAAAGATGCCATGAACCAAGGTGAGATTACTGAGGTGGTATCACAGGCCATTGAAGAGATGAACTCCTGAAGTTATGCCCGCAGCAGAAATGTAGATGGAAACACACTTTTTAATTTGCATCAAGGAATCAGAGATGTGACATATTTCTAAAATTTAGGAGCCAAAATCAGTAACAGCATAGGAAAGTTGGATAAGTGCTTATATTTTGTTGAGTGTATATACAAAACTCTCATTTCTTTTGTGCACGCCGATGGAGAAGATGCTTTGAAAACAATGACGAGCACATAGTTTACTAACATGATATTAAGGTACGGAGGATTTTAAGGAGTACCTGGGGAAAAGAGAGAGCTGATGTGATGCTGCAGAATGTATCATGAAAAATATAGAGTTTAACCAAGAGTAGCTTGACGAACATGTGTAGCAAAACTTGAAAACAAAATGCAGAACACAACTGTAACTTGGATCTTGATTTATACTTACACAAGCATAACAAATAGAGATATGTCCCAAAGTATGCCACATTAACTTAAAGATGCTTAACAAATGATAGATATAAAGGTCCACTAAAGAATGTACAAAGTGACCTGTTTCATTGGTATGATGAATCACCGTGTATTGTCCTTCCTTTCATTTAATGTACTTGTTTGAGGGATTACATTCCCTTTTCGAAGCAAAACACTGACCCTTAACAGACGCATACTATTACTTTCACTGCTTGTATTTCACGAGGGTGATAGCTTACTTTATGCCTGAAATTGATAGCATTCCCTTTCCAAATTTTGACAATACTGACTTGAGAACCAGCTGGTAATTCTGAATATTTTCAATACCTAAGAACAAAATTACTATAGCTGCAACCGATAGCAATTTTTTCTAGAAGAAATCAAATTCCAAGTAATTGTTGGAATTTTTATGATCTGGAGCAGCAACAGCCGCTGTTTTAGCACTTGATGAAGCTGACACGGATATTTGCTCAAATTCAACAGGTGGAGGGACCTCAGGCGGGGTAGCACAGCGTATCAAGGCCCAGTTTACACCTTCAAAGAAAGGATGCTGCTTGATTTCAGTAGCCCCTCTTTTAAAGGCTAATCTGTTTTGCGGTTCTTTAACAAGTAAACCTCTGATCAGATCTCTAGCAGAGAAGCTGACAGTTGGTGATTCGGGAAAACGAAGTGGTTGACCCACAACATTGAACAATGTTGCTCGATTGCCAGATCCTTTGAAAGGAGTTCTACCAAACAACAGCTCATATAGAAAGATTCCAAAAGTCCACCAATCTACGGCACTTCCGTGACCTTCACCCTTAATTATCTCAGGTGCCAAATATTCGTGTGTCCCGACAAATGACATGGACCTAGCACTAGTAGGTTCAGCCATGAGCTCAGGCAATGGGCTCACTTGGTTACCGATATCATTTTTTGGTTTCCTATCTTTCTTGGACTTGCTAGAAAAGAATCGTGGAGAGAAGCACGAGGTCGGAACTACACAGGAAGGCTGAATGCAAGAAGGCTCGATGCAAGCTGGCTGAGCACAATAAGCAGTATTTCTCCTAAGAGACCCCGACTCCAGGGATGAGGTTTTCACAAGAGTAGGGCTGACTGTACAACGCAGAGAAAGATCAAAGTCTGAGAGCATTATGTGTCCATCTTCCCTCACAAGGACATTTTCTGGCTTAAGGTCACGATAGACGATCCCAAGCATGTGTAGATATTCCAAAGCGAGGAGTACCTCGGCGACATAAAATCTGCAGAATTAAATTTTACAGAAATTATCAAGATCAACTAATTTAATCATACTCGTGTCTAGATTAAACAACAAAACTAAACCTAGGCACGCAAACAAACACCACTGGCATCTACAGATTAACAACAAGATTTCAATTGTAGATCAAGCAGGACACAAACACACAAATTAAAAGAGAGGACTTATAAAATAATCAATTTGTTTGGAAGAAAGCTTACTTTGCTGCTTGCTCCGTAAAATATTTCCCTTGCTGTCTCTGCCTAAGTGTGTGCAGGTCTCCTCCAGGGCAGAACTCCATGACAAGACACGAAAATTTGTCTGTTTCGAAATGAGAGTATAGAGTTGGAAGGAAGGGATGATCCAACGACTGCAGTATTTCTCGTTCTGTCTGAGCCCGAAGAAGCTTCTTCCGACTAGCCAGAGATGCTTTATCCATGACTTTCATTGCAAAATAAGACTTGGTTCCACTTAACTCTGCAAGGTAGACACTTCCAATATCCCCACATCCTAACCTCTTGAGCAATCTAAAGTGGCTCAAGCCCAAAGATCCATCTCGCACTCTGATAATTTGGATGGCCTCCCATCTTGAATCATTTGTCTTGTGTGGCTTACTGATACTAGTGCTAAAACTGCTGCATGAGCTCTCGTCACTCACATCAGAGCTTGTGCTTCCTCTGCACATACTACTCTTTCCACTATCAACGAAGTCAAGACGATCACTAATCTTGGTACTCCCGCTGGTTTTAGCAATACTGCTGGTCCCATCACTGATTTTAGCAGAGACAGAGCTATTCTTCACGCTTCCAGGCTCAGTTTTTTTCTTTTCCTGATCAACAGAGACTTCTATGGAGCCTTTAGTCTCGTTCTCCATAGAATTGTCAAGAACGGACAACTGTTCAACACTAGGATAGGATATACTCATTTCGCTTTTACTACTTACTGAATCGATAGACCCATTATTCCTAGAACTTGGTTGTCCATTACTCTGGTCTGTAGATATAACTTTCAGCTTACTGGTAGACTTGTGACTATCTGCATTTACTGTCCTGTAAGAACCACCATCATTATGTTTATGCTGCAGGGGAGGTCCAACTCCATTCGTTGATGCCATTACAGAAACAAAAACTCCTCTATTACAATAACTGGAATCAACGAAACCTTTTGCCGGAACCCCTTACAGTGATCACATTTGTTTCCTAAAGCACAAAAAATACAATCAAAACATCAAGATTGAGCAAGATATAAGCTTTCACAACTAGATGGACAAATTAAATGAGGGAAAAGCTGGCAATACAATTACATTACATTTAGGATCATTTGAGAAGCATGTCAAGTATACATTTGAAGTTTATAATTAACATACATTAACTAAAGCATAAAATAGAGCAATGTAAAAGCATTCAAGTACCATATTTTACTAAGATATGAATTTATGAGATTCATTACCATATGCATACATAAAACTATAATTATTAGCATATACATACCTAAAAGGACACAAACTTATAAAGAACAGATCTTGATGAACCATTTGCAGATATGAAGCAAACCCACAATACAGATCCAATAAGTACAGACCAACTCAGATTCATAAAACAATTGTACAAGGTGAATTAGTGAATACATAAAAGATAGAACTTGAAATGAAGAGAGAGAGAGAGAGAGAGAGAGAGAGAGAGAGATGATACCAATAGAATGAAGGGTGAGAAATCCAAAGTTGAAGTGTACTTCTTGTTCCAACAATCACCCACCCAACAGACAGTTTTGCTGATGCTGCTTTTCCACACAGAGAGAGAGAGAGAGTCAATGGCTAAAGTCCAACAATGTCTCCAATGCAAAGAGTCCACCTATATCATGCTGCAATGGAAATCCCTATTCCTATAATTTTTTGGTAATGTTAAACATTACTCATACCTTAAATATAATATAAAAAATTAGGTCCTAATAATTTAAAGCAAGGTTTTCTATTTTTAGTCCTTAAAATAATGATTATCTAAAATATAGGAGATTAAAAAGTTGTTTTGCTCCAATGGTATTTCCTATATTGGTTCCCTAAATTTTCAAAAATAATATTTAATGAAAAAGAAGAATAAGGAATGCAGAGAAAATAGGCCCAAGAGGGGGATTGGATTTGGAAGGGAGAGTTGGGAGCAGGAGATGAGATGGAACATATAGGGGTTCACTTTTTGCTCCCTCAAATATGGGGCTCAACTTTCTCTTCCCTAAAACTTATGAGGGATGGGGAGTAGCATTGGAGCAGCCATTTTCAACTACAATCCCTATATTTGTACACCTGTATCAATTATAGGTAAGGAATATGGTGTATTGGAGATGCTCTTAGAGCATCTACAAGAGACTCTTACATTCACTCTTCAAAATAATATAAATAAATAGCTCTTAGCAAGTTATTATATTGGTTTATGTGTCAAACTCCAACAATTCTCTTTATATTAGCTCTTTATTTATAATGTATTCATAAATTAACCCACTATAACCAAAAGTTGTGCATAAATTGGTGGATATGTATATTTTATTATTAAAATACAAGTTAAGAACTACTAGTGGCTCTTAGAAATGAGGAGAGATAAGATGCTCTTAGTGTTTTTAAGAGTCACTAAGAGTCTCTTCGAGCAACATTTTCATTCTCTCTCCTCATTTTTTGAGTTAAGAGCTTGAGTAGAGAGCCTCTTGGAGATGCTCTTAGGACATGAGTAGCTAATTTCATCTCTAACAATATGCCTTACATTTAATATTTTACGGGTTAAATGGTAGTTAGGTCACTCAACTGACTGGAAACTTTCAGTTGGGTCATCCAACTCAAAAAACTTTCAATCTGGTCACTTAACAAATAAAAACTTTCAGTCCGGTCACTTAACAAATAAAAACATGTTAAATGGCCTGATTTTAATGTGTTTAATGACCTGATTTTAACGTGTTTAATGACCTGACTGAAAGTTTTTAACGTGTTTAATGACCAGATTGAAAGTTTTTATTTGTTAAGTGACCTGATTGAAAACTTTTTGAGTTGGATGATCCAACTGAAAGTTTTGAGTCAGTTGAGTGACCTAACTGCCATTTAACCCAATATTTTACTATTAAAATCACCTTTCATCATTAAAATATAATCAATATCAATATCAATATCAACATCAACATATTCCTAATGTCTGCTAGTATTGTATTTTGAAAATTATTGTTTTTATCCTTCATTTTTTTAATCTTCTTTATTTCTTTGATGTCCTTTTTTGTCATTACACAGAAAAATTACTGTTTTTGTCCTTTATTTTTTTAATCTTCTTTATTTCTTTGATGTCCCTTTTTGTCATTACACGACATTTGGAGCGACCCAATTTAGATTGGATCGACCCAAATCTAAATCTATATTATTTTTTATCATTACACAACATTTGGATCGACCCAATTGGATTAACCCAAATCTAAATCTCTAATATTATCCTTCATTTTTTATTAATAATATAATTAATGATAATTAGCCGATTGTCATTTCCAATTAAAAGATGTTTACTTATAATTTATATGATATTACCTTTTATAAATACCTAAAATATCATATCATCCAGTTACTAATTTTTTTTCTCTCTAATCGGCATTTGAAGCGATTCAATTGGATCAACCCAAATCTAAACCTCTACTATTATTCTTCATTTTTTATTAATAATATAATTAATGATAATTAGCTGATTTCCTTTTTCAATTAAAAGATGTTTACTTATAATTGATGATATTACCTTTTATAAATACCTAAAATATCATATCTTCCAATCAATAATTTTTTTCTCTCTAATTAAAACACGTTGACTTTTAATTTAAAACATAATATTGCAATAATTAATACATACCCAAAAATATGACATCATATCTTCTAACCACTAACAAAATATAATAAAAATTCGTATACAACGAATAATATCCGTTAGATTTTTAGTTAAAAATTAGAATTGTTAGATCTAATGATTAAATATATTACATGATTAAATTTATTTACTTAATACATACCCAAAAATATGACATCATATCTTCTAACCACTAATAAAATATAATAAAAATTCGTATACAACGAATAATATCCGTTTGATTTTTAGTTAAAAATTAGAACGGTTAGATCTAATGATTAAATATATTACATGATTAAATTTATTTACTAAAATTTCAAGGTTCGAATTTTTATAAATACCTAAAATATCATATCTTCCGATCAATAATTTTTTTCTCTCTAATTAAAACACGTTGACTTTTAATTTAAACATAATATTGTAATAATTAATACATACACAAAAATATGACATGATATCTTTTAACCACTAACAAAATATATTAAAAATTCGTATACAACGAAAAATATCCGTTAGATTTTTAGTTAAAAATTAGAAATGTTAGATCTAATGATTAAATATATTACATGATTAAATGTATTTACTAAATGCATTAAATGCATACCCAAAAATATGACATCATATCTTCTAACCACTAACAAAATATAATAAAAATTTGTATACAACGAATAATATCAGTTAGATTTTTAGTTAAAAATTAGAATTGTTAGATCTAATGATTAAGTATATTACATGATTAAAATTATTTACTAAAATTTCAAGGTTCAAATTTTTATAAATACCTAAAATATCACATCTTTCAATCAATAATTTCTTCTCTCTAATTAAAACATGTTGACTTTTAATTTCAAACATAATATTGCAATAATTCATACATACCCAAAAATATGACATCATATCTTCTGACCACTAAAAATTTATACTATATTATAAATATATAAAAGACGAAACATTAAAAGTTTGGTCGGTCGGTCGGTCGGTACGGTACCTATTGATTTTACTTATTTATCCTTACTCAGATAAAATCCTTCATACTAACTAAATAATTTCTTTTTTCATGTTAAAATCCAATTGCATCATTGACGGTTACCTTTTTCAAACACGTTACATTTTTTCATTTCTCTTACGAAAATCTCTCAATTTCAATTATATCACGGGCGATTCTATTTAATAAAAATAAAATAATAATATTATAGTATTGATAATTAACTGAATACCTTTTCAACGAAAACGTATCATATTTTATATATTTTCTAATAATATTCCCTTTTTTTCTAGAAATTTCAAGGGCAACATTAATTTCTCATTTTCTAAAAACTATGAGCAATTTTATTTAGTTTGGTCGGTCGGTTGGTCGGTCGGTCGGTACCTATTATTTTTACTTAATTACCCTTACTTAATTATAAATAAAATTTCTCCTAATGACTAATCAATTTCTGTTTTCAAGTAAAACATATTAAAATAATCAATTTCCTTCTAAAATACGTTACCTTTTCTATTTTCTTTAGCTAAAATCTCTCTTTTTCCAATTAAATGACGCCCTTACTTAATTATAAATAAACAATTTTCCAATAACTAATCATTTTTTTTTTCAAGTAAAACATATTAAAATAATCAATTTTCTTTTAAAAACATTACCTTTTCTATTTCCTTTAGCTAAAATCTATATTTTTCCAATTATATGGCGCCGGTCGGTTGGTTGGTTGGTCGGTCGGTCGTTACTTATTGTTTTTACTTAATTATAAATAAAATTTCTCCTAATAACTAATCAATTTCTGTTTTCAAGTAAAATATATTAAAATAATCAATTTCTCTAAATTGCATTTTAAATTTTTACTAATCGAGAAAACTAAATATACAACTCAAGTGCATTTTAAATTTTATTAATAGTGGAAATTAAATATCACTTACAAAATATAATAAAAATTCGTATACAACGAATAATATCCGTCAGATTTTTAGTTAAGAATTAGAACTATTATATACTTATATAAAGGAGAAACGAGGGGATCTAAACCTCTACTATTATCCTTCATTTTTTTATTAATACTTTAATTAATGATAATTAGCCGATTGCCTTTTTCAGTTAAAAGATGTTTACTTATAATTGATATGATATTACCTTTTATAAATACCTAAAATATCATATCTTCCAATCAATAATTTTTTTCTCTCTAATCAGCATTTGGAGCGACCCAATTAGATCAACCAAAATCTAAACCTCTACTATTATACTTCATTTTTTTATTAATAATATAGTTAATGATAATTAGCTAATTACCTTTTTTCAGTTAAAAGATGTTTACGTATAATTGATGATATTACCTTTTATAAATACCTAAAATATCATATCTTCCAATCAATAATTTTTTTCTCTCTAATTAAAACACGTTGACTTTTAATTTAAAACATAATATTGTAATAGTTAATACATACCCAAAAATATGACATCATATCTTCTAACCACTAACAAAATATAATAAAAAATCGTATACAACGAATAATATCCTTTAGATTTTTAGTTAAAAATTAGAACTGTTAGATCTAATGATTAAATTTATTTACTAATTGCATACCCAAAAATATGACATTATATCTTCTAACCACTAACAAAATATAATAAAAATTCTTATACAACGAATGATATCCGTTAGATTTTTAGTTAAAATTAGAATTGTTAGATCT
This sequence comes from Kitagawia praeruptora, assembly GCA_037693485.1. Classification (NCBI taxonomy): domain Eukaryota; kingdom Viridiplantae; phylum Streptophyta; class Magnoliopsida; order Apiales; family Apiaceae; genus Kitagawia; species Kitagawia praeruptora. The sequence continues at coordinate 1,502,938 of CM075353.1, forward strand.
AATGATTAATTATGTTACATGATTAAATTTATTTACTGAAATTTCAAGGTTCGAATTCCATCAACGATACTATTATCCTTCATTTTCCTAATCTTCTTTATTTCTTTGATGCCCCTTTTTACCATTACACAGCATTTGGAGCGACCCAATTTAGATTGGATCGACCCAAATCTAAACATATACTATTTTTTGCCATTACACAACATTTGGAGTAACACAATTGGATCGACCCAAATCTAAACCTCTACTATTATCCTTTATTTTTTTTTATCTTCTTTATTTCTTTGATTCTCCTTTTTGTCATTACTCAAATCTATCTCTGTCATTTTTCACCTTCAAGTCCAAGTCGCTCAAATCTTCACAATGCTGGATTTTGACGCATGTTTGGACTTTTCAGATTTGAAAGCTGGGTTTTTCACCAAATTAACATCTCAACCCCCTGAAGTAAGGTTAAGGTATGTGTACTAGACCTCCGTACAGGTCATACATGCTTGGTTCCGGTTTTTAGTTTGGCCATAAGAGTTAAGTTTTTATTGATTTCACAGTATTAAAAATTATACAGGATAATATTTGTTTGGTTTTGATTTTGGTTTGGAATTTAAGAATTAAAGTTTTAATGAATTACACGATGTTATAATAATATACAGGACACTAGAAAGGTACCTTTAAAATATTTGATTGGGCTTTCAATTTTTGATTTTACATGTCATAATAACAAAGGTAGTCGGAAAGATTACCAATTAAAAACATTGACACAGTACAGACCATGTTATTTGTAAATAATCTTGGGACTCAATTTGATACTTATAGACATTATTTTGTTTTCAAGAAAGTTTATGTTCTTTATGGATTTGTTCAACTTAAGGTTCATGGGGTAGACATGCTACGTACCAGAGGGCCTTATGGAATAGCATACTTTATGTCTCCGAAGGGACTATGAAATAGCATACTTAGAAGCTCAGACCCACGTCACAAGCCTCACCCTCTTGGTCAGGCAACATTGCTCTTATTTATGCTCTAAATATCTTCTTTATTCGCGTTCAATTTCACTTCATATATGATCTCATATTTAGCACTTTCACTTGAGATCCATATTAAAATATAAAAGCACTAACTTTTCCCTTTTTTAGTTTAGTTGGCTTTTTGTGAGAGAATAGGTAGTGGAAAATGTGATTGTTATAATTTGTAATCATACATTATTTGAAGATAAAAGTGAATAAGTGAGCTTCTTACGGAGACCTGTGTTTTTGGTAAACATATTATCCTTCATTTTTTTAATCTTCTTTATTTCTTTAATGCCCCTTTTTGTCATTACACAGCATTTGGAGCGACCCAATTTAGATTGGAACAAAAAATTCTATTATGATATTTTACTTATTTTCATTAATGTTGTAGTACTACGATTGCACCTCCAGCCTTTCTCTTCTCCTCCAACTACATAATTTTAAATATTGAAAACAAAATACAATACAAGAAGAAGTTTGCATTTATAAATATAGATTACAAGCAGAGAGAAATGTTTAGTTACAGATAGACTACATAGCAACAACATAAGTGATAAAAAGAAAGATGTTAGTTACAGATAGACTACATAGCAACAACATAAGTGATAAAAAGAAAGATGGTCCACATGATGATCAAGCTAATGAAGTATTGAAGTAATTAACAAGCCTGAACCACATAAGCAACTTCCATTTTATAGGTATTGTTTATCATAACGTGGGTAATGGGTTTATGTATTCCCATTAATTTTATTTTTGGTCACCCTTCTAAGTTGATCACAAAAAAATTAACAACTCATCAAAATAAGTAGTTTAAAAATATATTCAAATTCAAATTATTATATTCGTTTCAATAAGAACATATTTTTAATATAATAAAGTTAATAAAATAAGAATTCGACAATTTAAGAAAGCGAGAGCCATGGTGAAAGACCTTAATTTGAACATAAACTATAAATCTACTAGAATATTTATATGATATTTTGGCTTGCTTATTTAATTGTATAATTTACTTATTTTTAATAAAAGAATCTATATTAATAATATATATACACTGTACTTTCATACATGAATTTACTAATACGGTTTAATGGTCACGCTCTGGTGAGAATGAGAACAGTGAGAACACACATATTCACTACATTTCAAGCTATTTTAAAAGACCCCGCTAGGGGCATCTTCATAAAAAAAAGTCTTATAATTCTACCCTCTATCCATTCATAAAAAAATTAACAAAAATAAAATAAAATGAGAACAGTAAGAACACACATATTCGCTACATTTCAAGCTATTTTAAAGTGTCCCGCTAGGGGCATCTTCAAACAAAATTCTTATAATTCTACGCTCTATCCATTCATAAAAAAAATTAACAAAAAAATTAAAAATTGCTTGAAATGTGGTCTCATTGTTCTCCAACATTTACATATTATATTAACTATGAGATCTCATAGTTAATAGAATATGTTCTTGATATTATATGAGGTTTAATGTTTTGGAGCCATTTAATGTTTTGGAGCCATTGGGGGTGAAGGGATTCATTTCCGCATTTGAATAATGAATACAATTTATTATTGTTTTCAATTAGAGATCAATATTTGTAAAAACATTTATTACTTTTATTGCAGATTTTGATGGATTAAATAAATTTTCAACATTGTTAAAATAGAATTGTATGCTACTTTTTTATATAAATTTTAGCATATCATTATTTTATTAAATACTTATGTAACTGTATATAATATCTTTCTAAGAATTGATTATTTATATAACTGCATACAATATCTTTTTAAGAAATCAATCAAATTTGTTAAATTTTTGGTATTGTCAATTTAAATTAAATAAGATGTTTTAAGAAATCAATCAAATTTATTAAATTTTGGGTATTATCATTTTAAATTAAATAAGATGTCGTGTACGAAGTACGGGCAAAATGCTAGTATATAATAAAGAGAGAAAGAGTGTGCTTGTAATAATTTAGATTTATTTGCATTTTGCAACCCTTTGGTTTTCGCTTATTGCACTTTGGGTAAGGTTCTTTTAAAACTTTCACTTTGCAACCCGAGACTTTGAATCCCGCTACATATTAAAACCCTTTGATAAATTTCCGTCAGATTTGACCGTTAACGTTAATTGTCAAAGGATAAAACAGACTTTTCATTCAGAAAGGAGTGATCTAACATACTAAACCCCCCGACTATTAATTTTTCTCAAATTAAAACCCTCTTTCTCTCCTAAATTCCCGAATTAAGAACTCTAAAAACCAGATTAATACCTAAATCATATAAACACAATCAGAAGCGTAAATTCGTATAAAATGAAAGGAAAATTAAGGCCGTTGAAGAATGGAGTTCCAGATGATGATGGATTACCAGATTATCCTACTGAGCAATATGGAGGTAATGATTTTTACCTCGAGACTTGATATACATATATTTACAGTTGTTGATTTAGTTAATAGTTGTTGGTCGATGATGCATGCATGAGAATATGTAGTTTAAGTTGTTGGTGTTTGCTTTCTTATTGTTTATTGAAGATGAGATTTTAGGATTTCAAAATAGGTATTATCACTACGCCATAGATGGCTTTCTACAACACTTAGGGGGGGTGTTACCTTCTCGGGTGTTACCTTAGCTATGAAATTTTGGACCTACTACAACACTCTAGTTTTAGTGTTACCATATCCTTAAAGGTGTGTTACCTTAGCTGTGGAAGGTGTTAAACTTAGTAACACCATGGGCTGTGTTACCTTAGAGTATAATTAACATATTTTTGAATTTTATTTATAATTAATGATTTAATAATTATGAAAATTTAAAATTCAATAATTTTAATCAAGGCATTGAATTTATTACTATAAAAATAATATTCTATAATTATTGAGTAGAATATGTTTAAATTATTATTCTATAATTGAAATATTACACTTTATTTTCATACAATTTTTACAAGAAAAATAATTATTTTTGTAATATTAGAAAGAAAAAGTAACAAAAATTGTGGAAAAAACGTGGCTGGCGGGCTTTCATAAAAAAGTTAAAAAAGAAAGCGGGCTTTCATCAAAAAATTAAAAAGGAAAGCGGGCTTTAATTTTGGTTAAGTCGGGAGAATTGGGGAAAGTTAGTCAATTAGGTCACATACTCGCCTCTCTCTCTCACTCACCGCTCTCTCTCGAACCTCACTCACACCTCTCTGCCTCTCTCTCGCAGTCAAATTTCACACTCAAGCTCGCTCACGCTCACTGAAGCTCACACTCAATCTCGCTAACGCTCACTCAAGCTCTGCCTCACTTGCGGATTAGGGTTAGGGTTGGATTAAGGGTTAATTGGACTCAATCAGTCTCTCTCACTTGCAATTAAGGTATAAATCTCTCTTTTTATCCTTCGATTTGTAAATATAAATGTGTTAATGCTTCGATTTGTTTATATATATGTGTTGCATGCTTCGATTTTGACCCCTCTCTCTCTCCATCTCTCTCTCTCACCCTTCTCTCTCGGTCTCTCTCCATCTCTTTCTCACCCTTCTCTCTCTCTCTCTCTCTCTCACTCTCTCTCTCTCTCTCTCTCTCTCTCTCTCCCTCCCTCTCTCGCTCTCGCTCTCTCTCTCTCTCTCTCTCTCTCTCTCCCTCTCCCTCCCTCTCCCTCTCTCTCCCTCCCTCTCCCTCCCTCTCCCTCTTCCTCTCCATCTCTGTCCATCTCTCTGTATCTCCCATGAGAGGAGAAGGGGTCATTTTTGTGATAAATTGAATCTGTAATAATCTGAATTATATGCCTAAAGTTAATGTGTTTCTCGAATTTATGATATATTATTAAAATCTGCGATAATTTAAATTTATGCGTTAGTTTGTGTGATCTGTATTGTATGGTATGCATAAAATCTGCGATAATTTGCATTTATGTGTGTTTGCTGATGTGCTCTGTTTGCTACTGCCATGTAATGCCTCAGACTTCAATTTCATCTTTGAATAAACACTAAAGCTTCCCCAACTGACTTAGAACTAAGTGGGTATATATATATATATATATATATATATATATATTACAATTATTGCTTGGGTGTTTTAACTCATGTATATATATTCCACTTATTTGTATAGTTAGTTTAGGTCTTGAAAGGTAGCTGTTTGCTTAGGTTAGTGTAGTTAATATAAGCGTGCTTGATATTAATGTAGTGATGGACGACGAAGGAAACTCATGGATAACACTTCCAAAGTTTAGTGATGGTTACCTTAGCGGAATAAAAGATTTTATTCGGAATGCAGTTTCTAGATTTTCTGTAGGTGATGAAATAACATGTCCCTGCAAGAAATGTAAAAATGACAAGTGGTTTCGTCAAGATACAATATGCGACCATCTCATATACAATGGTCCATCTCCATTGTATATGGAATGGATGTGTGAGGTTTCTCGACTAAACTGTGAGGAAGATATGGATTGTGATGCTAATATAGGTTTTGGAGATAATCTAGACAACATGTTTCATCGTACTCATGGTATGCAAAATGGTGAAGATGAGGACACGACAGATGCCCAGGACGATAAATTTCATCGCCATGTTGAAGATGGAAAGCAACCGCTATATCCAGGCAGTTCAAAATATTCGCGATTAAGTTTTATCCTTAGGCTCTATTCTTTAAAATGCGAACATGGAATTACGGAGGCTGCATTCGGGGATTTACTAGAGTTGATGAGAGATGCTTTTCCACAGGCCCACATTCCTTTATCTTTCAATGCCACGAAGAATATCATTAAAGATTTAGGTCTTAGTTACGAAAAAATACACGCATGTCCAAACGATTGCATGTTGTACTGGGCAGAAAATAAAGATAAAGATGTTTGTGAAACTTGTGGTTTTTCAAGATGGGCAGTAGTGGAAAGGGAAGGCAGGAGTGACAATGATCCAAAGAAGGTGATTCGCAAAGTCCCCGCGAAAGTTATGCGCTATTTTCCGTTGAAACCAAGGCTGCAAAGGTTATATATGTCAAAGGAGTATGCTAAACTTATGTTATGGCATGACATCGGACAAATAAAAGACGGGAAAATTAGACATCCAGCTGATGCCAAGGCTTGGTAGGCGATGGATGCAAGGTATCCTAATTTTGCAGTAGAAAATAGAAATATCCAACTTGGTGTAGCCGCTGATGGATTCAGTCCTTACCGTACAATGAGTTCAGTTCACTCAACATGGCCAATTGTTTTGGTAAATTACAACCTCCCACCTTGGCTATGCATGAAGCCTGAAAATTTGATTCTATCAACAATCATCTCCGGTCCAGATTCTCCGAAGAATAGTATTGATGTATATATGCAGCCTCTAATTCAAGAGTTGAAAGAATTATGGGATATAGGCATAAAAACCTTTCATGCGTTGACTGAAGAAAATTTTACGCTACGTGCAAGTGTTTTATGGACCATTAGCGATTTTCCAGGATATGCGATGTTATCCGGTTGGAGTACAAAGGGTAAATTGGCCTGTCCCATATGCCATTATGAAACATCTTCACAATACTTGAAACATAGTAAAAAAATGTGCTACATGAATCATAGAAAATTTCTAGATTCGGAGCACAAGTGGAGGTTTGACAAAAGAAGATTCAATGGTGAAGTTGAAATGGGACAGGCTCCACCAGTTTTAACCGGAGCAGATATACTCGAATTATTGTTGGCCTTTGAAAATGAATTTGGAAATGTCGACAGCAAGACAAAGGGCAAAAGAGGTACAAAGCGTAAAAGGGATTCCCCTTTCAAAAAGAAGTCGATATTTTTCAATTTACCGTATTGAAGTCACAATTTGTTGCGGCATAACCTTGATGTTATGCATATCGAAAAAAATATATGTGACAATATACTTGGTACTTTGTTGAATATTAGCGGCAAGTCGAAAGACCATTTGAATGCTCGTTTTGATTTACAAGATCTGGGAATCAGGAAGGTCCTTCATCCAGTTAAAACAAGTGATGGAAAGTATCATGTGATTAAGGTTGCTATCTTTGACATGACGAAAGAAGAGAAAGAAATATTTTGCTCAGTTTTGGAGAATGCCAAACTGTCATACGGCTGTGCAGCTAATATCAGTCGATATGTTCACACGAAGGAAAGGACAATCTCAGGGTATAAGAGCCACGATGCCCATTTTATTCTTCACTACTTGTTACAATTTGCAGTGAAAAAAACATTGAAAGCTGAGGTTGCTGTTCCTTCGATCAGACTTGGTGCATTTCTAAGAGCTCTTTGGAGCAAAGAAGTCGATTTACGTGATATGAAGAGACTACAAGAAGAAATTGTTGAAATTGTTTGCAATTTTGAAACAATTTTTCCACAAGCTTTCTTTGACATAATGTTTCACTTGTTGGTTCATTTGGTCAAGGAAGTTGAAGACGGGGGACCTGCACACTTGAGAAGCATGTGGCCAATTGAGCGTTATCTAGGTAAGCTGAAATCTTATGCACGTAACAAGTCTAAACCAGAGGGTTCTATCGCTGAAGGATACCTTACAGAAGAGTGCTTGACATTCTGCTCTCGATTTTTAAGTGGTGACACAGTACCAAAATTCGAGAGTTGTCCAGAAAAGATGAAATATCCAGTTGGCACAAGAAGAAGTAAAGATGGAAAACTTGTACATCTTGAAGAATCTGAATTGATGGCATGTCATCGGTATATTTTATTCAACTGTGGTAACAAGGACATCCAGAGTTTAATTGAGTAAGTTTTAAGGTCTAATTTATTTTAATAAGAATTAGAATGGTTTTTTCTTGGTAATATTAACTAGGTGATTATTGTAGGGAACATCGATCTTTAATGGATGGTTATGCAATATCAAAAAGATATAAAAAGGAGAGGGCACATATGGAAGATTTTTGGAAGTGGTTGAAGCTAGAGGTTAGGAAAAAAGACTTCATTTCGAAGGAACTAGAACTTCTCGCATTGGGCCCTAATCCATCAGCTAAGAGGTTCAGTGGGTATGTTATTAATGGATTCCGATTTTGTACAAAAGAAAGAGATGCTAAGTGTACAACACAGAATAATGGTGTATTTCAGTCTTCCTTGACAACTAGCTTTGCAAGCTCGAAAGATCAGAATCCACAGGTTGGTGATGTCGATTACTACGGATCAATTGAAGAAATCCTAGAAATTGACTACTGGGGAGATTTCACTATGGTTTTATTCAAGTGTTGCTGGTACCATGCAGAAAAAGATTTGTATGGCCTGACTCGAGTGAATTTTAATAGAATAATTCAAAAATCTGATCGGTATGTTATCGCTTCCCAAGTAAAACAGGTGTTTTACATAGAAGATCCAATCGAGAAGACATTTCATAACGTTATCAAAAGATTACCAAGGGGCTGGTGTGATGTCAAAACTGAAAATGGGAATGAGGATGATGGGATTGATCCGATTTTACATGATATTCACCATGGTTATGGAATAGGAGGTCATGTTAGAGATGTAATGAATTGGGCTAGAGAAGACATGCCACCAACAAAAGTTATAATTAAGCCAAAAGTAGTCTGGAAAACTGTCTAGTGTTTTCACATAAATTCCGAACTATTGTATTATGCAGAAGTACTTATTTATGTATTATTGCCTTTTAGTAGTCAAAGTTTGTCAATAAATTGCCTTTTAATGTATTACTTATCGAATATATTTTATCAACTACCTTTATGTATCATTACCTTTAATTACCTTTTTTGTGTATGTATAAGCTTGTTCAGAATTGTTTATATGTTTTTGAACTTATGATTTAACTGGGCACCTTTTACTTGTTTTTTCTTACTGGACTGCTTCTTTGTGTATTTACTTTGCAATTTTTGAGCTCAGTTTTTTTTTGTATCTTATCTAATGTAATTTTCTGCTATTCTTATAGGATGAGAGAAAAGGTATTCAATCTCAGATTTCACCACATGGGGAAATTTTAGAATGGACAGTATGTTGGTGGAAAAGAGACCTTGATCATGAACATAGATCCTGACCTGTTTTCCTACTCAGTGCTCATGGAACATATTAAGGATGATCTCAAATACACTGAAGTTGGGGGAATTTATAAAAGAAGTGACAATGAGGAAGAGGAGTGGAAATTGGTGGTAAATGATGGGGACGTAGTTAAAGATACTAAAAATGCTGACAACGTGGATTTTTATATTGACAATGTCATCGATACTAAATGTGAGCCACTACAGCAAATGCAGCCGCATGTAGTCATCCGGCCAAGGCCTAATGTATTTGAAGGTATAAACTTTTTTACATAGTCACTTGTTACTACATGCTGGGGTCCTTTGTGTATTATTTCTTGATAAATAATTTTATCAAGATCATGCATGTATTGCTTTGATTTTGTAATTGTACTGATGATTTAAATGTATTGCTGCAGCTACAAAAGTATTGAAACATCAATTCGTGACCACTCATCAATTGCAACAGCAGCAAAGAAATAAGAAGTGTACTGATGTATGCAGTCCTAGGAAGTCTGCACGGCTAAATAATGCACAAGTGACGATTCCAACTGAAGTCAAGAGTCATCGAAAGTCAAATGAAACTGCTGAGGTTACTAGTGCAAGGAAGTCAGCACGGCTGACAAGTGCTAGACCAGAAATCAATGATTTGATAAGCAAGCAAAAGCCTAAGTCAACTGAAAAGAAGGGTGCTCGGAAGTCGACACCGATCAATAATCAACAAGCCTGTGATGAAAATGTGAATGTTAAGTCTGCAACTGTTCGGAGGAAACTGGATTTACATAATCCTAGAGATGAAGCTGAAAAAATGGATGAGAATGACGTTCAGGTTAGAAGACTTGAATCATATTTTGATTACATGATCTTATCAATGTTCCAACTATTTTGCTAGTTCACTCGTATATTTCTTTCGATTATGTGCAGTTTGAAAACCTACCACCTCCACCTCCACTAAAACCTTCGGATACACCGTTAAAGTTAACGGCGTATGAACTGATTAAATATAGAAATGTCCATAGGAACAATGAAAAGCTTGAGTCTTTAAATTTGCCTACATTAGCAACTGGGCCGGTAGATGAAATAAAGAACAAACGGAAAAAAAGATGCAAAATGATAAACAAAATGAAGATGATACTTCAGAAATTGTGCCTAAGGTGTATCGTAATTACAAAAATACATATTTTTGTAATTAATCACAATAACTAAAAAAATGAAGATAGTACTAATTCTTTTTATTTTTCAGGAAACCAAAAAATTGAAGAAAAATGATCTTCATACAGGACCAACTACTCGCTTGCGAGCTAGTGCTGTGACTTCAACTGAAAAGGGTTCAACTCAAAATGATACGAGTGAGGAGGCAGCAAATCCAGTGCTTGTACAGCCTGCTGCACAAATTCAGTTACCATGTGCAGAAGGAGTTGGTACAATGGCCAATTACCTTGCTATGCAGGAACGCAAACGAACACAAGCTGCTAATAATGTTGCTGCAAGTGGAAGTGGAACTAAAACTAGCAGAGTTCCGGAAACCGACATGCCATTTATCGAAAATGTAGAAGCTGAACCTGCAGGTTCGGGCATTTTTACTTTATTTTATGTTTGTAGTAATTACTGTCGACTATATGCATGGTTGTATAGTGTACTGGTTTAACTAACTCTTTATTCACATATATGTTATAAACTCGGTACTTAAAGTCGAAGTTCCTAAACGACCACGGGGGAAAACAAGGATGGATAAAGTACATACAAGGCCATTTGAGAAAAGGGTTGTTATCTCAGTAAACGAGAAGTTCCAGCCTGTGTCAGATGATGACAAAAGAGTTACTGAACTGAGTAACTTTTTGGGGACACTAAAGAGGTGTGTGCCACTGACTTATGCTTCCTGGGAACATGTTCCGGAAAGCCTAAAGAACACCTTTTGGAATTATACCAAGGTAATCAATTTTTTTTTATTTTTTGCTATAATTTTAATTTATCCCTACGTAAATAATGTTGGTCAACTGGCATTAAAGATTTATTTATTCCTTTTTATGTTTCATTTCCATGTAAGCAACGTTTTATCATCCCCGAGGAATGTCGAAAATGGGCGTTGAAGACAGTACAACAGGCTTGGAAGGGGTACAAGAGTCGAACTAAGAGGGATCATTATACGCCTTTTGCAACTGATGAGGAGAGAATACAAAATAAGCCTGAGGAAATTCCACTTGAGGAATTCAAGTTGCTCTTACAATATTGGGGAGATCCTGAAGTTCAGGTATACGTAAAATTTAAAATTGGTACTGTTTTCTGCAAGTTTGATATTTGGTCAATTTCCAGTGACATAAACTGATGCTAATTTTTTCATTTTTTTTGTAGGGGAAGGCCGAGAAAAATACTAAAAGTCGTCGTGAGTACAAGGACACACACACTAGAGGTCCAAAACTGTTTTCCCAAGTTAAACACAAGATGGTACGTTTCTAAAACTATTCATATGTATAGCACAAACAAGCAAGTCCCTGACCACCATTTCCACCCAGTTAGTAATTTAGGTCTGAATGTCTTTTAACTGGGTCCTTGCATCCCAGATGCTAAAACTATCTACTTGCCAAGCTGCCATCTTGAGAAACAAATTAAGCATTATTTTACAACCCAGTATCTGGGCGTCCACTAAACCTGTTTGGAAGTACTTTAAGAAAGAGTACTAAAATTAAAATATTTAAACGGGCATGAATACCAGGGGACTCTGTTTTGTAGTATTATGTGTGAATATACATGAAAGCAGCCTCTTTAGTAAGTAGGGTAAAGTTTTGCATCCATCTCATCTACCTCACAATATAATTTTGAATTACTAAGTATGTTTGGATTACTGTTTTGCAGGATTCTAGTTATAAATAACTCTGAATATAATCATGATATGCGTAGACATAGTTCATATATTTACATCACTCCACAGTCCTCACTATTTAGATAAGTGAGTTGAAAATAGACTTATTCTTGAGAAACTATAGGTTTAAGTTGATCGATTTGATTTAATTCAATTTTTTCCACTGGATACAATTAGCAAACATTGCAATATGTTTTGTTAGATACAAAATTTTATAAAAATTGTACCAATATATATGAGAAAATCTGTAATATGTAGATTCAAGTTATTTGTTGGTAAATCAATTTGAATTATATTAATTAATTGCTTTCACATTGTTAGATAATCTGTGTGCAAGAATCCAAATCCATATTGTTAAATAATTTTGAAATATGTTATGTTGATCAACATATTGTTTTGTTGATTTTTTGCTATAAAAAAAGAACCCAACACTTGAGCTAACTGATGCTGTAGTTTTTTCTAAAACTCGAAAGCGCAAGCCTGGACATAAATACCAGGCTAATCCTGAAGTAATGAACTTCAGAATTGTAAGTAACTGTATTTTTTTGTCAATCCCTTAAATCCATATTTTACTTTATTCTGTCAATTAATTATTTCCATGTACAATGTTGTTTTGTTTTGTCGGAAACGATTAAGAACAGACTCGAGTCATCCGAAGGAGTTGATGGTATTGAGGAGCTAATTTCTGGTGGAAAATCTCATGGTCCTGGTTGGCTTATTGGCAGACATGACTCGAGGGTCATCAAAACTTCTTCCCAGACTCCAGCTCCAACAGATTCGTACATAGAAGAGTTGACCAATAAGATACGACAGAACCTTGTTGATGACATGGAAGTGAAACTACAAAGGAAGGTCAATGAAGAAGTGGATGCCAAGTTAAATCAGAAGGTCCAGGACAACTTGGCATTTGCCCTCAAAAAATTGGCTGAAGCAAACCCAGGACTGCAGATTAATTTGGGTGAACTTTGTGGCACAGTTTCTAGTGACACAGTGGGAGATGGTACTCCCGTGACCGACGGTCCTAGCTCATAGAAATCCACGTAATATAACCTTTTGAACTAGTGTCTTGGCATTTCCCTTGTGTTTAATATTTTATTCTACTGCACTTTAATATTTTAATCTTGGTTTTGGCGGATTTGATCGGATTATGTAGTTTGGTGTTGGAGGATTTGATCGGATTATGTAGTTTGGTGTTGGAGGATTTGATCGGATTATGTAGTTTGGTTATTTTGTGATGGGATATTGGGATTATGTAGTTGGTTTGTTTGTTTGTTTTTCTAATGGGAAATGCAATATTTATGCTTTACATTTTTATTATGTTGAACTCAGGGTGTTACCTTAGGTATTGTTATATGTTACCATAGACTAAAAGCTGTTGCACAGTTTATGGGCCCCGCATGTGGGCCCCACCAAAATGGACCCCGCATGTGGGCCCCACCAAAGTGGACCCCCATGTGGGCCCCACCAAAGTGGACCCCATGTGGGGCCCACTGTAAGAACCCAGATTTTTGGGTAGAATTAAAACTTTTATTATGTATTGATGTAAGAGTGAACAGTGGTTACAACTACAATGTAATACTGGCTTTAAAGAATGAATAATGAAAGGATATATATTCCAAGGTTATATGGCCTGAAGGATGCTATTGGGTGATAACTTAGATTAGAATAATCTATCTCCTAGAAAGTTAAGATGAGATTCCCTAGAGAGAAATAGACACCCTCATGTCGTCCAAATCAATATCTATTATAAGCCCAGCGGTTCCGTAAAAAGGTTGAGGAACACTCGAGGGTGAACCAGGTTCATTTTCCTAATTATAGGAATTAAATAAAAATAAGTGATGAATAGTGATTTTGGTGGAATTTGGAATATTATTATAATAATGTTATACCCGGTATTCGGAACGGATTTCTGAGTTCGTATTAGTGATCCAGGAGGAAAATAAGTGTATGTAAAAGCTGTCGGATTCAGAAAAAGAGCACTTTTATTTTCTCCGAGATTTCCCTGGACACTGCAAGACTTAAGGATTTATAAAAGGGAATTAAGGAATTTAAATTCGAGAAGTATTAAGAATGATGAAGAATAGTATTAGGAATATTAAGAAGGTTTTCGGTAAAACCCTAGTTAGAAACGAATGAGTTATTCCCTCGAACGATCAACGAATTGAGCAATAACCGGACAAAAGAATCAAGCAGAGGGCCAAGGGGCAACCATGTGCTAGTAGACAAGAGATTTATTATGTCAAGGAATTAAGGATTTTATTTAATTATGATTTGAGAAATTAGAATGAAAATCCTCGAGTTAGAATGATAAGCGTTTTAGAAATCGCTAGAACTTTATAACGAGATTAAGCGATAAAGCGAACGCGAAACGAATTACGGATTAAATATATAACGAGATGAGAAACACCACATGATCATCTAGGGTTTACTAATATTAGATTGGTGGAAAAGAAATGAGAAAAGAAAAGAAAAAGGAAAGGATGAGGTGTGTGATTTAGAATGAAACAACAAGGCTACATGTCACCACTCTTTTCTAACACACCATCAAGTCTTGACACTTGTAATTAGAGTGTATTAGCAGCCATAACACCCCACAAATATCACAAAATCATTTCACCAACAAGTCAAAAGAGAAAAAGGAGAGAAAGATCAAAAAACAACACCACCACCACCAAAACAATACCATTCGGCTTTTCTTGGAATTCAAAATCCAAAATCCCTCTTCCACTCCTTGTTTGATCTTGAAACTTTTATGGTGAGACTTACATTTCATATAAATGATCTCCTAAAAATCCTAGCTTCAATCTCTTCTTTTTCCATTTTCAAAAAAATCATTAAAGAGGAGGGTGAATAGTGTTCTTCAAGAACTAACTTTGATTTTCATGTTTCTTTGGTTGATCTTAGGTTTGTTAAAGCTAGACAAGGACCATACCAAGCTTTGTAAGGCCATATCACACCCTCAAGAAGGTATAATGATCTTGAAACCCTAGATCTTACTTTGAGACTATGCATGTTCTTGATGATTTAGTGTAGTTAGGGTGTTAGCATGACTATAAGCATGATTAGTTAGTGATTTGAGTTGATCTATGTAATTTGATGGGTATGTTGTTAAGGTCAGTGGATGTTGGACTTGTAAGATGGATAATACAATTATGAGATGTATGGTATGCTCGGTGTGGCTTGGTTTTAGTGTTACGATTAGTAGAACGTTCGATTTATAGCCGTCGTAATGCCCGATTTTCGTTCAATCTTGAAATCCGAATTTGACAGTAGATAAAACTCACTGCATAGCTTCGACTTATGCCATGATTAGCTAGATTATGTTGTGAGCTTCGTTTTGATATAAAGATCGCATGAAACGGACTTACGGTTTAGGAGTTATGATTAAATTCGTAAAAGTGGTTCGGAACCGTAATCGAAAGTTCGTAATTGAAATTGATTCCCTTAAATGTCGTTTAATCAGTGGAGAATCTTATTAATTAAATATTAGAGGTAAAAAGGAAGGTGTGGGAGAAAATCACATGTCGAATGGATCGTTTTCCGATTTTATAAAAATGTTTGAATCGAGGTTAAACGCGAACGAACCCCTTAAAGGTATGACTTTGGTTATAACTTAGAAAACGGGCGATAACACTCGAGGTATAATCTTGATTCGTAAACGACCAACCTTAGAACTTATACGACTTAAGTATATACCAAGTATAAGCATGATGACATGTCTTGATAATGAACGAATGTCGGATCGTATCGGTGATAAAAAGAGTTACACTAAAAGAGACGTAACGAGATAATTCGAAAACATGTTTCGATTTAAGTGGAGTTTATACTTAGCCTTTTTATAAGCGTTAAGTGGTTAATCTTAAATATTCTGATTGTTTATAGATTGTCGAGCTGACCCGGGACACATTACCCCTACCCGCACTCGATTCTCAGGCAAGTTTCCAATACTTGGAACTGTTGGTGTGATAATATATATGATGATTGTTTTATACATATGCCATAGAATGCATGCCTACTTTCAAGTTAATATTGAATTACTTGTTCCCCGAATTGATATCGGCTTATAGACTATATATGAAATATCAGTTATAAGCCGGATTGTTTGGTTAAGACCCTTAGCAAAGGGCGTATGATATTCATACTTCAAATATAGACCGGGAGTCGATATTTTGTAATATATAAATAGTCGTGGAAACCCGGAGGGATCCCAGCGACAAATTTATTACTTCGAGGATTTTTATTCGATTACGAATCCTTCGAGGAACGTTATTTGAGTATTACCTCAGTGAAGGAGTATTTAATGAATATTATTTTAATATTCATTTAGAATGTCATTTATTTAATGAATATTATTTTGATCATTCATTGGAGTTATTTAGTTAATGAATATTATTTTGAATATTCATTAGAGTTATTTAGTTGAAGAATATCATTCCCAAATATTCATTTGGCTTACTTATTATTATTTGGAATATTCATTTGATCTTTATTTATTTAATGAATATTACTTTCGAATATTCATTTAAGGTTTGATTTACTTAATGAATATTATTTTAAAATATTCATTGGAAGTTCTATTTACTCAAGGAATATTACTTCGAATATTCCTTTAAAGTTTTGATTACTAAATGAATATTATTCGGATATTCATTTAGAATATTATTTGTTAAATGAATATTATTTTGGGATATTCATTTAGAATATTATTTGTTTAATGAATATTATTTGGATATTCATTTGGAATGTTAATTGTTAAATGAATATTATTTTCAAATATTCATTTAAGGTTTGATTTATTCAGTAAATATTATTTTAAATATTTATTTAAGTTTATTTATTCAATGAATATTATTTTAAATATTCATTTAAGAAGAGATTTATTTAATAAATAATTCTATATATTCATTCGAGGATTACTTATGAGCAATATTATGATTTAATAATATTCCGTAATTATTATTAACTTAATAAATATTCTTGGAATATTTAATTAAATTCTTTTGAATTCTTTTTGTAATGATGTATATTATTCAAAGGTTATCCTTCACCTTCAGATATTATGTAAAATATTTCGAAGTCTTTTATGACTATTTATATCAAGGGGAGGTTCCTAAACTTTAATTTCATTTAAATCTATCTTAAAGAAGATTTAAATACTCGCTCAACTTCCAAACGTATATAAGGGGACCTCACTTGAGTGATGTTATTTATTGGACTGCCCGGTCCTATACTTGCTAAAACTATCTTGTCACTCACATCTTGATTCTTTCAAGCATCGATATGAGTCTTTTGGTTACCTCCTCAATGCTCGAGGGGTATGATTGATGTAACAAGTTTATATCCATTAACAAGCATCAGCTTGGGAAATATTGGTGAATTTTCCTTTCCAATTAGATACGACTACTTTGTGGAGTCCTATCAATAAGTGTTACACTTGGGGAAAAGGGGAACGAACTTTACGTTTCAGAGTCATGGATGATATTCGAACTAGGAGACGCGTAAGTGGCCGAGTGGCGCCGGTCCAGCAATAGCTCAACCGTTGGCTGAGGAGTTCCAGAGGGCGGTAGATAAGTAAATCCGTCGGAGCTACCTTCTACATGTAGAGAACGACTGATGAGATGCATGACATACGACTGATCATCGTAAACGTCAGGGCATCTGGCGCGGCAATGCTCCCGTATTAGTTCATCTTCTAAAAGTGAGAAATTTCTACAACACTGTTGGTGTTGGCAAGGTGAAAAAGTGTTGTAACCGGAATTGCAATATTTTTCCTGCAAGTTCCTCTTTTATGATAATTGAGAATATCTTGCTTATCTTTTGCATAGCAGATATTTATTCAAAACAAATATATTTTTGAGTTACCTTGTAACTTCATCTCATACCTTATATTGGTACTACATCGTTAATGCATGGCATATGGTTTCAAAGATATTTTGGACTGTCATATATTATCACTGTTTAATTATATTTCTGGTGGGCTATTGCTCACCCTTGCTTTATTTATTTATATCACAACAACAGCTAGATCAGATGGTCGCACACGCAGCGTAAGCAGGTGTCAACCGTCAGAGGTTTACCGCTAAGGTCTTGGCTACCTTTGTTGAGGATGCAACTACTGGTAGGCTAGTTGTTAGCAATTGAGCCTCAAATGTACTTATATTATGGTATCTATTAATGGATGGCAAAGAGTATGTAATTGTACAATTGTAATTCTTTGGGTTGTAAGAACTCAAACTTGTGATTAATAATATTGTTGGTTACTCTGATTTCATCTCTGGGACTATAACGGGTGTGTTTTATGTTGTTGTTTTGGGTCACAAGGTTGTAATTTAAATTATGTTGGTTTTGTGGTTGGATATTGAGACCGTAACGACCAGATCCCTGACCCTGGATCTGGGGGTGTTACACCCACTTTGGTGGGGCCCACATGTGGGACCCACATAATTAATTAATAATTTTGCAAAATTAGAACATCTGAGGTAACATAGATTTGGTGTTGCTATAGAATTGCTTAGTGTGTTACCTTATAGGTTTATGGTAACGAATTTGCCTATGTTAGCTTATGTGTGTCAGGTGTTACCTTAGACCCCAAAGGTTACATAGAACAAAACTATCCCAGCTAAAGTGTTACCTTAGCCTTTTTTTGGCCTTTGGTAACGTTTTTTAGGGTCTAAGGTAACACAGTCGTGGTGTTACCGTAGGCTGTTTATGGCGTAGTGTATATTGAAGATGGTGGTCCCTAATATGTCATTGTCTCTTTGTTTTTTTGCCCTAATTTGTTTCGAAATAGGTATTATATTGATGCTTTATTGTTATTTTCTTTGTTGTAGTGGGCCCTCAATTTTATAGTCTTAAAGTGTATGCTGGTGGATTTTTTGATGAAAAATTTGAGCAATATGTTGGTGGAAACTACACGTATATTGACTATGTCCCTAGGTCTACTGAGTCAATGTCTGAGTTGGGGGAAGTGTTGCTCAAATTAGGATTAGAAGAGGGCACCTACGTTGTTTGGTTGAACACTCCGGGAACAAGCCTAAATTGTAACAATGTCATGATAATTCAGAAAGATGAGGATCTCCTACACTTTCGTAACTTAGTTGATGTTTATGCTAGTATGCTCACATTGTATACAATTGATATTAATGGAAGCTCTCAAGGACTGGATTTTGACTTTTCTTTTACACAATATGAACTTGATGAGAGAGAGAGAAGGGTTGATGAAATAAGAGAGGAATGTGAGGAAAAAAAATGATGTAATTGAAACAGCTGGTGAGAATACTGAAGATGGCCAAAAGGTTCCTTTTTATGGTGACACTTCTAATATGGACTTGACTGAAAGTGAGGCCCCCCACCTCCACCTAGAAGAAGACAAAGAAGGATACCTCCTCCAAATCCTCCATACAGAACAAGAAAGAAGGGCAGATATTCAATGCTGAGAGTAAGCATTCTAAAATGTGCATTCTATAAATTGTTTTCATGTTTTTTGTACTGATTATATATTTGTCTTTTGATAGGGTTTGTTCAAAAATACTGAAGATACACCAGTGATCATAGAGGAAGATGATGTGCCCCCTACTGTAAACCAGAATTGTCAAGGTACAAATGTTGAGGTGGAGAATGAACATGAAAATGGTGAGGGTGGAAAAGAACATGAAGATGGGAATGCATACAAGTGGTTGAAAAAGAAGCCTAAGTCTCAGTGGAGCAGGACAGGATTCAGAGACATTTGCAAGTCTGATGTCTTTGTGAATAACAACTGTGAAGTTTTTAACAATGCAATTAATCCATTTAGAGAAATGGGCATTGTAACAATGTTCAAGGCTATCCACACTGCATGCACGCAAAGGATTGAAAGGAGGAAGACTAAAATGGAGGGCAGGAATACTACTTTTTGTACAAAAGCTTTGAAAAAATTGGACAAGTAAGTATCTCTAACATAGAAATTTATGTTTGTGCTTAGTCAATTAAATATATAGCTCACTTCACTGCTTTGAATGGTCCAGATCTTTGACACTTTCTACAAGGCAAAGTCTGTGTGGAATGGTGGAGATAAATTCCAAGTTACAATGTCTGCAGGAGGCCATCAAATAGTAGTGGACCTAAAAAATGGAAAGTGTGCTTGTCGAAAGTGGCAGCTGATAGGTATTCCATGTTTTCATGCCTGTGCCTGCATCTTTTTCAAGAAGGAGAATCCAATAAACTATCTTCATTTCTTTTATAAAAGAAAGGTGTATCTGAGTGTTTATAACCACATTTTGGAACCCCTAAATGGTGAGGAATTCTGGGATGAAGTTGAGAAAATTGGCCCTCTTCCACCATTAATTAAAACTGCACCTGTGAGGCCTAAGAAAAACAGGAACAAAAAGGTTGATTTAACAGTTGAAGCAAGGTCCAGTGATCCAACATTGTTGAAAAGAAAGAATACCTCTTTGAAGTGTAGAAAATGTGGTCAATATGGTCACA
Organism: Kitagawia praeruptora; assembly: GCA_037693485.1. Classification (NCBI taxonomy): domain Eukaryota; kingdom Viridiplantae; phylum Streptophyta; class Magnoliopsida; order Apiales; family Apiaceae; genus Kitagawia; species Kitagawia praeruptora. The sequence continues at coordinate 1,523,207 of CM075353.1, forward strand.
ATTCAAGAACCTGCAAAAAGTAAGTAAGCACCTAACTATTCTCCTCTAGTTTGATGATTATGTTATTGGTAGGTAGTATAACTATTCTACTTGTTGGCTTAGAAAACTGATGAGGACATTGAAGTTGAACTTGGTTATGAAGCTGAAGGAGTAGAGCCTGTTAACATCAAAAGAACTCCAAAATGTCATTATTGCAATGAGGAGGGCCATAACAGTAGGACCTGCAATTCTAAGGTATTAAATTTTGTTTGTATTCAAATAATATTTTCTTAGTTTAATGTTTCTGTTTTGACACACACACACATATATATGTATATATATATATATATATGTCTGTTTATCCTCAGGTAGTTGATGAAATGACTAAAAAGAAGGAAGCATTGTCTAAGAGCAAGGAAAATGGAATGAATAACAAAAAACTAGCTGAAACTGGGAGTGCTACTCATGGTGGAATTACAAGGCCATTTAAACCTCCTGCAAAGGTGGGAACTCTAGGCATTGAAGCAGAAACATTTGGAAAGAATGATGGAAAACAGATCACTTCATTGAGGAAGTTGGAGGCTGCTAAGGTACAAAAGCAAAAGAAGATTGGCAAGCAGATTGAGTGACTTTGTTTTTGAATTTCCTTTTGATTATGGAACTTATGTATTAGTAATTCCTTTTGATTATTGAACTTATGTATTAGTACTTGGTACCTTCTATTTGGTCATGGTGGTTGGCTTTTGCTTAAGTATTTATGTTGGGACCAGATTTGAACTTCTTTTGTATGAAACTTATGCTAATTATATGCAAATGACTCTTTTATAACTTCTTAGTCTTGCTATTACATAAACAAACCATCATGCTTGTCATTAAACTTATAAAATACAATTACATCAGTACTTAAGAGAAATACAACATACATTACTCATATCTCGCTTGAATCTTCTGTCTTACTCATACAACTGATAAACATGATGGATACAAACAGAAACAATATGATAAAGAGGATGGACAGACCCCATGAACAATCAGTTCGATTTTTCATTGTAGCTTTTTCCAAAGCTAAGTGTAGAGCCACGTTTTCTTCTTCCAGATTGTTAATCCTACGTATCAAACCCGAGATGATGTTTTGAGTGATGTAAAATCGATCTCTAAATAAACTATGATATGATTTTATAGATTTCTGTAAATAGAAAATTGATATGGTGAATTTGGGATTCCGGTAGAGAATGGAACAGGCTTCAAATCTCTCTCCACTGAGTGCCTCTTTCTTATGAAATATATCCACTATTTATAGGCTATTCTTTCACTACCTCCACCCCATATAGTAACTGCCTTAATAAATTTCCATCAATATAATCAATGTACAAATATGTAACTCCAAATATAATTTCATAACTTATGTAATTATAATATTCATTACATTTAATAAAATCATTATTCATGTATTTATTTCTAAATTAATTTGACAAATAAAGTCAAATACAACATCTCCCACTTGACTATTTGTCAAATATTATTCGTGACTCCCACATTTTCTGGAGTCTATATATATTTCTAAACCTTCGTTAGAATAACATACTATATTTAAGTCCATCAAACCAACATACTTGAAAATATATCACTAAATTCATATTGTTAAAATGATTCGGAATCACAAGTAAAATTGTGTGTCACATTCATATCATATAAACAATCATACTTATCACTTTACCAACTCCATCAAATCCCGAAGTTGAATTCTCAATTACCAAGATCACCTCAATACATTTATATCGCAATAAACAATAACTACAAACACGTCTACCTAATTCACCAAAAAAATACTCTTTAAGTACATGATCATGATCCTATTCACAGCCTCTCACTAGGCTAAAAAGAACTTCAATATCCACTTACAAAACTCACTTGCATGCCAAGTAAAGTCATTCAATCATACAATATAAGACACATCGAAATTCTGACTACTTGCTCATTTGGTACAATAAACGATTCCTTTTTCGCATTAATTGTTTCTCCCTCATTCTTAATCGTTGGACTTCCTCAAACGATTAAGTTATTTACTCAAATACCTTTTCTCGTTCAAACTCAATATTCAAAAAAAAAAAAATTTAAACCCTTTTAATTCACATTTGTCAAATCTATAAATATTCACAGTTGCAACCCCACCTTTTCAATTCAAACTCAGTGTTCTTTTTTATCCCTTACAAACCGAATTCTTGGAACATATGAAATTTCTCCAATATCTTTCATCCCAAATTTCTAAATGAGATCACACAATTTAACATTTTCTTCTCATTTTTCGCTAACAACTTATCATCAAAATGTACGATATAATCGTAAACGAACTCCCACTTCCAAAAAAATACAAACACTGTCTAATTCTTTTATCGACATAAAATTCCAAATTATTATTATTATTTTTATTACGGTGGATCACACAACTACCACTTTTATTTCAAATCCATGAAATAAAATATTTCGATTTCTCGGTTCCCTCGCTACAAAAAAAACATATTTCACTATTATATACATAATAGTTTTTCATCCACTCAAATGGATTTTTAAACATTTAATATTCAATAAAATGTTTCATTATCAATGTTCAGATCCGATTCATTATTCTTGATCGATCTTGCTAAACACATCATAAAGTACTCGTTTTAAAAGAAATAGTTAATTTTCGTGCTCTCTCCATTACGAGCGACAAAAACAACTATTTTCTCTATATTCTGACTTCTGAGCATTTCTGTTCAAATAAAAATTCAATATATTTTCTGATAATTACAAAATTATATTGATACCTTTTCTCGTTCTTATAGAAAACAACAAATTCTTATTTATTTGATTTCGAACACTTGTCCCAATTTTCTTATCTTTTCCGCTCTCTATTCTGAGAGCCACAAATTTTCTCAAACACAATATCATTTATTTCAACGATAAATTTCAAATTGTACTTAAACAATTTATTTCTTATTTTCTTGCTACACTCAATATAATTGGAGTCATTCAATTTCTCGAAAATAATTCATTTTCTCACTCCATATAAAATAATGGATACGAACTGATCCATCACCCATCTATATCATTGGTCCTTTGATCGAAAATACATTCGACCACTTCAACAAATTTTCGTTTACATATTTCTAAACAACACTAGAAAATTTTTCTAGTACGATTTCGTTTATTTCAACGATAATCTTTTTTTTAAACATATAATAAAATCAAACGTAATCAATTTTCTTGTCATTATAAATCTCTTTTCAAAATCAATAATAAAAGTAAACCAGATTTCAAATATATCACAAAATTCAAATATAACAAAAAGACACTAAGCCCTATGCCACTCAATAAAAAAAACAAAGATCTTAAACCCAAACAATGCCATAACCAAGCACTAATAAATATTTAGCAATATTAACAACTTTATCCTAACAACACTTTAATTAAAACAAATCAAAACTATACACTATGAACTGATCAAAAAAAAAAATTACAGCAAAATTTAATGCACATAATTAATATAAAAGAGCGTAGCAAGTTCTTAACATCCTAAAACGATTACAAAAAAAATAGGATACTTGAATGTTCTGTAAGAAAAATAGATCAAATGAATTAGAACAAAAAAAAATGACGCAGGTGCAACTATTGATTAGAAACTAAAAGTGTTGATCACAATATGACTACGCGCAAATATTCAATACAGGAGAAAAATCAAATTAAATAAGAGAAAATCAACAATTAAACCAACCAATAGTAAGGCACGAATAAACTTGAAAAAAAGATAGTCACTAATCTAATATAAAGGCACAACAAACAAGAGACTACAACACATAATCATGTATACACGTTGACAAAAACATTACATAAACAAAATTAAGGGTAAACAGAAACAACAGACTAGAAAGAAAAAACCAAAAACCGCGTCAGGGAATCGTGAACAGGCCACCGAAAACAAGAAGGTTGAGATGCAAGGTCCTTAAAAAACATATCTTGATTATCTAAGCGAATCATGATGCTAGCTCTGATACCAATGATGTAAAATCGATCTCTAAATAAACTATGATATGATTTTATAGATTTCTGTAAATAGAAAATTGATATGGTGAATTTGGGATTCCGGTAGAGAATGTAACAGGCTTCAAATCTCTCTCCATTGAGTGCCTCTTTCTTATGAAATATATCCACTATTTATAGGCTATTCTTTCACTACCTCCACCCCATATAGTAACTGCCTTAATAAATTTCCATCAATATAATTAATGTACAAATATGTAACTCCAAATATAATTTCATAACTTATGTAATTATAATATTCATTACATTTAATAAAAAAATTATTCATGTATTTATTTCTAAATTAATTTGACAAATAAAGTCAAATACAACACTGAGCTCGAGCGCATACAGGCTCTTCTAACCATCTGAACGATAAGTGGCACCTTCGATCCCTACAAGCCATGAAACGCCTCCCCGGATTTGCTTGAGTCCACGCCGTTTGTTGCACGACCCAATTGCCACAAGCACACCTCTCTCTCATACCTTTTCTAATTTTGTTGATAATTTGGGAGAAATCTATGAACAATTTTTGGTTGTAAGAAGTGTAGATACAACAATATATTTCAACAGGTGTATATATTACCGTTTAGTTTTGTTTGGACATTTTTACCCCTCCCAAAACTGGTGTTAACGGTCGACTTTGACGGATAAGCGTTAAAGGGATGCAAATTATTGCGGGATTCAAAGTACGGGGTTGCAAAGTGAAAGTTTTAAAAGAACATTACCCAAAGTGCAAAAAGCGAAAACCAAAGGATTGTAAAATGCAAATAAGTCAATAATTTATAATAAAATATGAGTTAGGACAACCTTAGGAAAGGCTTAAAAATAAGGATTAAGAGCAAGTCCAACAATGTCCTAAATATTGTCCTAACTCAATATTTAGGACATTTAGTCACTTTTTTTTGTTCCAACAATGTCTTAGTGACGCCTTAAAACACTAGGACATCCATCTCATGCCCTTTATTTAAGGCATCTTTATACTTGTCCTAAATCATTTTTAACAATAAAAAATTAACTTCCCTCCTTTTCTACACTTCTCTCTCCTCTCTTTTTTCTCTTCCCTCCAATTCTAATTCAAATATATTTTATAAGGCGCACAAGTATAAGGCATATTTTTGGAATTGATACACAAAAAGAATGACTTAAATCACTAGGACATTATATTTTATTATAATTACAGGGCACCAACTAGGATATTGTTGGACTTGCCTTAAATAAAACGTCCTAATAATTTAAGACATTACTAGAACATTGTTAAAACATTTTTTTTTTTGTCAATTACCCTAAATTTTAACTTAAACTTAAGACATCATCTAAGGCTTCTTTTGGACTTGCTCTTCACAACTTCGAATTTCTTGCAAAAGAATAAGAGATACTGTGTATGTAATATTCCTAGTTTCCTACCCTTTTTCGGTTAGAGCATTATCGAGAGACTCTGGAATGACTTGATTTTTATTGATTTAATGTAGATTATGTTATTGATTATCTTATTATAATATGTATTTTGAATTCATATGAGATAAAAAAATGGTAGAGAGAGGAAGAAATTGTTTTGATAAATTATTAATTTATTATGTACTAGTATTAAAAAATGAGAATGTAGTTCTTTAAAGTAAAGAAAAAAAAAGACACTTTTAAAAATTTTAGGAGTCACTGAGAAATTTTGGAACAAAAAATTTCATTTTGCTTCTCAAATTTCTAGTTAAGAACTATTTTTTGGAAATGTTTTTGATAATATACGTATTTTTTGGTGAACCAAGATTTCATAATTCTCGGTACAAAATATAATAATTATTAATCTATATTTATCAATTAAGATTTAAAAATAATTAATTTACTGAATTTTAATCAAAAATTGTAAAATAAAATTTTTGTAACTAAATTTTTAAATACAGTCCCGACCAGAGTTTAACTTACTATGTTAGATTCTTTTCTTGCAATAATAATATAATAGTTCAGTATAAAAGAAAAAAGAAAATGACCCTGGAATTCAGAGATCACACAGGAGTGAAATTGTTAAGTGTCTAGAAATGTTGTCTTAAAATTTGGGTGGGGTAAATGGTCATTTTCGTCATTGTACTATTCAAAAACTTTCACTTGGGTCATTAGCCTAAAAAAACTTTCAAATGAATTATTTAACTCAATATAACTTTCAATTGGGTCATTGTACATTAAAAATATTTTACTGCCGATAATTTTTCATTGACTTAACGGAAGTCCGTTAAATTTTTACACATCAGCTACCATTTCAACACCATATCATCATCCATGTCATCTATCTAAAATCTAATATATTATTTAAGAAAAATGCTAGAGGTACCAAATTGGGTACCAAAAATTGTTACCAAATGAATGTGATGGGTTATAATTAAAATGGGCCCGCCAGGGCCATCCAATTAAAACATTACAATTTGCCAAATCACTCATGCCATGTCATTTGGGGACTTTTTTGGGGACTAAATTTGGGGTCCCTAGCACTACTCATTATTTAATTAACAAAAAAGAAATAAAATTAGTAAAACAGTCATCTCCTACCTCCCCTGTCCTTCAAACCCACTCATCTCCTACCTCCCCTTCGACCTCGCACCCACAACCTCCAGCCGCACCTTCACCTCCCAACACTCCAGCCGCACCTTCACCTCCCGACACGCCGTTCGTCCTTCCAACTCCATCTCCTGCACCGCTGCTCCTCCTTAACCCTAACCCATTTCCTCCAATCACCATCTCCCCTTTTAAACCACCACTGCTTTTCGCACCAATTCACCCCTCCAACCTCCTCTCCTTTCATCCCGCTGCAACACTTCCTTCACCGTTCTTCCTCCGACCAACAACCACCAATGCCCACCACTGCCCCTCCGTTTACCAACATCTCTTCTCCCTTCTCCTACTTCTATGCCCTTCGCCCCATCTTATCCTTCCTTTGACTTCGCCCACCCTTCACCACACCACCTTTCCTCTTTCAACAACCCTCCGCCCGTAACTCTCCATCAAACCACCACCAGTCCCCTCGACCCACAAACCACGACCTCCAACAAACCCACCTCACCTTTCCCTTTCATTCAAAAATCTCCCTCCACCGTCACCTGCATTTCACCACCACGTACCGTCCCCTTCGCCCGCCCATCCCATTTCCTTCACCTCCGTTGCCTCTTCAAACCCCACCTTCTCCAACTCTCAAGTGAATTTGTTAATTTTAATTATGGGTAAATGGCCAAATTCTTCAACAACACCATCTAAGAATGAATTTTAACTAAGCTAAAAGAAATTGAGAGACGGTGGAAGAGGAAGAAAGAACATGGGAGAGAAAGAGAGAAGGATTGAGAGAGATTAAGGAGAACAGGGGAGAGAACGAGAAAAGAATTGAGAGAGATTAAATGAATTTGTTAAGAATTTATTAAAAATGGAAATTTTGGATATTTTAAAATTTAAAATTTTGGAAAATGGAAATTATAATTTAAAATATAAATTTAAAATGAAAATTATAATTTTGGAAATTATAAATTTAAATTTAAAATTAACCGATGACCTAATTAAAAACTTATACAAAGTTGAGTGATTAATTTAGCTATTGAACCATTGTGCCACGTCAGCATGGTTCTAAAAATCCCCGATTTAGCCGATTAATCCCCGATTAATCCTCTATAAGGTAACCAACCGATTCGATTTTTGAAATCCGATTAATCTTATGAATTTATTTAAAATGATATGTTTTAACTATAAATTTGACTAATATATTAAATATTATTATAATATCCGATTAATACTCCGATTTATCCTTCCGATTAATCCCCGATTACCCGATTAATCTTAAATCGGTACCTCAACCAATTTATGCCGATTACCGATTTTTACAACCATGCACGTCAGCATCCACCTCATTATTCCGTTAGTTTTTTTAACGGAACTAACGGCAGAAACTCAATTAAAATGTTTTAGTTGTACAAGTGTTTGGTTGAAAGGTTTTTTGTACTGGTAACCCAAGTGAAAGTTTTCGAATAATACAGTGACGAAAATGACCATTTATCCAAATTGGGGGCTTTTAAACTAGTTGGCTTATTATTGCACTGTAGTTACATATATTGATTGATGTATACTTATAAATGTTCAGTTAAAATATAAAATAAGAATAAATCAAATACCATTTAATGGGCCTAAATCAAGTTTGTGGTTTGGGTAACATATAAATACGGTAGAAGCTGAAGCTAAATGGGCTAACTTCTGATGGAAGAAATGTGCTGAATAATACAACAAAGAAGAGACTGCAAGCCCAAAGTCACATAAGACTTTGTATTTTTATTACGACGAAAATGTGCCTGACTTTTACGAGCATTCTTGATATTAATAGATGGGGGTAATGTTCGGGTTACTAAATTGGAAAATTGTTACAAATTGATATGACGTTGGTGATGTGTCAACAAGAAAATATTTTAATTGATTGATATCGTTGAAAGTGTATTTGATATTGCTGAAAATGCATTTTTTTTTGACGGAAAAATGATTTATATTAAACCAAATCTTGCAGCATTACATTATTAAGATCAACAGGAACATCACTCCTATTAACCACTCGACCTGGATGTGAACATGACTCCTTAGCTAAGAGATGAGCAGCCATGTTTGCAGATCGTCTAATAAACGACAAACTAACTTTGTTTGAATTACTAAGCAGCTTCCTACACTCCTCAACCACGATACCAAAAGGTGAGAGCATCGGAATATTGCTTCTGATTGCCTGAATCGCCACTAAACAGTCCGACTCTAGCTGGAACTCTTCCCCTACCTGTCCCATTATCCAACTGAGGGCTTCCTTTATAGCCATTACTTCTGCAAATTCTGAACTTACCTCTTCCTTATAGTACGATGAACTAGCATGCACTAACTCTCCCTTCGAGTTCCTGGCTATCAAACCTACACCATAAGCTGAAGGATCTTTAAAAATTGCTGCATCGACGTTTACCTTTATTGTTACCATCTGTGGTGCTGCCCAAGAACTAGCTCCATCTCCCTGATTAACAGAAAAATGCATTTGATTCCATAGATTTAATCGAATTATAAATAATAGGAGTATGACACATATCATTTGGTAAATATTTTTGTAATTGTAACATTTCTCTAAAAGCAATATAGAACTGTTAACTGCGAAAAATCTTTGAAAAAATGACATTCCGAACAATGAACATGAGCAAATAGCAATTCAGAAATAATAACCTAGCAAAAAGAAATGAACAAAGAATTGATGGTGGATTCCAATTATGTACTCCATTCTTCTACTTGTTATTATTATAGTGCAAGGCACGGGCCGGTAGCTTAAATATATTTATAAATCAAATTATGTTATTGTCGTTAGTTAAGTATGTGCAAGTTTATAATTTGAAATTTGATACGAGTAGTACCGATAGTAATCATAATATTTCTTTTAATTTATTGTGGATCATAGAATATGATTGAAGTATTCGGTGGGTGCTTTCTAATTAAGATGACTTTTCAGAACACTTACAATTCTAACCATTGGTTCTTCGAAAATGGTGCATTCTTTTAGCTAATTTATAACCATTTTTAAGGTAAAATCTAAATATCCTTCAAGCTATTCCATTCCGAAAGTGTAAGTTCTGGTCCTGATTTTAATAACAATCCTTTGAAACTCTGTCCAGGCCTTGTTCTTTAAGTTCTTAAAACTCTTTTTCTAACTTTTCCCTCTCTTTTCTTCTAATCTCTTGATAATTAAGAATTCATTGTCTTTGTTTCTTTTTCGACATCTATTTATCTTTCAAGAAATCATAAAATTCAATTATGAATAATTGACTTAACAGATCTACCTTGCGTAACAAACTTATCATTCTCTTGACCTATGCGCTTGAGAATTGATGAATTACGTCTCGATAGATATTTTTCGTGCTTCCATCATCATGAGCTAAAATTGTTCATGTCTCATTTCCCTATACTTTGACATTGAATTCATCATTATACTTTGTTAAATATTATATACAATTTATTCCAATATATTATTGAAAAATATCTTTATAATTCAACTATATATTTCATGCAAGTATTTAGTCAATAATTGATAACTCATAATTCCATCTTATAAATAAACAACATATTCTATGTAATTATTTATAAATAATGGTTATGTTATCCAATCTTATTTGTATATTATATATTTTGGATAATTTTCTTACTATTCATACTTTTATTAATATGTACTATTCACACATACTCCCTCTGTCCCAACCATTTCTTTACAATTTCCTTTTTGGGCCGTCCCACCATTTCTTTACATTACCCAAAATAGCAACTATTATATGTTATTATATTACTTTATGTACTCTGTTTATTACAGTTAAAAATATACTATATCATACTAATCAATCTTAATTAACGTGGCTTTCAAAAAGAAATCTTAATTAACGTGTAGTTGACCCACCCACCCCTCTTTGTCTTCTCAAAAAAACCCATCTTGGTTCAGATCTGATTCAATTCTCTCTTTAACTCAACTTTAAAATTTCAATGGAGTCTCAGTTTCTCATGGATTCAGCCCCAAGCCTCGATCTTGATTCTGAAAATCAACCTTCTCCCCCTTCTTCACTACTTCCTACTAAACATCCCACGAAATTAATTATAGATGATTCTCTCGATTTGTTCGAAGTCGTTGAAGATACGCCTGATAGAGTGAAGAGCAATTCGTGAAACCTAGGAAGACTACTTTAAAACCGCGAAAACTGGAATTCGAGGATCGAAAAGTGGACCCAGATCCAACTTGATTGCTGCAAATTTATCTCCCCCTATCCGTGTAAGATTTTCTTACGATTTGTATAAGATTTGTTTAAAATTTATCTCCGCCTATTAGTGTGTTTGTTGCCTATAAGATTTGTATATGAACTTAGTTACCCCGACTAGAAGAGATTGTGTTATGAAGACACGAACACACTCATACAGAATTCTTTGAACTCATCTTGAGGATTCAATATGTACAAAAGCAGTTGACACCAAGATTGAACATTAAAAGTTAAAAAGGCCAATTCATGGTGTAAAGTGTAAATAGGTCTCGTCTAAAATTTGTGATGGTTTTGAATAACTGTCAAAGCTTACCATTTGTCTTCAATGCGTAAAATTCTTTGTCTTTGCTTTTCCAAGACATCAGGAACAACACAGATATGGATGAAAACAAAAGGGTTTGCTAATTTGTCGATCCAATTTTTGGGAAACCTATTTTTGATCTTTTTGGATTCATTTTTGCAATACAATTCTAGGCGATACCTACCGGGGCCAAACACTAGCCTATAAGTATGCCATCTAAATTTGCTTGTCAAACATGTTATTACTTGGTATTATTGTAAACGATTCGTGGTATTACTTGGTATTATTGTTTCCCTTTTAATTTGACGTTTCCTGGATCATGAGAATGTTAGTCCAAGCACAGAGGTTTAACTACTGATATAACACATACAAGAATCTGTTTTTGGTTTGTAACTGCAGGAACAAGAAACCAGTGCACATAATAGATGAACTATAATTAACAATGCATGATAGCCAAACCATAAAAGACTACATTCATAAAAGTTTTAAAACAGATTAAAACAGAGATTACAAACCACTTCCTGATTAATACAGCCTGAAGTACATTAGCTTTACAAAAGTTTTTCACCTCAAAAACAGCAGCAGTTACAGTATAATTTACCACAAGATTAGGGAGTCGTTTAATGTCTTTTCCACAACATCTAATGGAACACTCATTTGAGTTGGTAATTATTCAAGTCGCTCGAGCCTTTTCTTTCCTATATGAGGGAGCTTGTAATTGTTATTTCCTCCATGCTTAAGTACTTCGGTCATACAATTCTGTAGAGATAACCAAACATGATTTAAAGTAGAAGGATTCACATCTTCATAGGCTCCAATCACTGCATCAACCAGCTCACGAACTGTTTTAGGGGCTTTCTCATGTTGTAGTCCTTGTATGACTCTAAAGAAACCCAAATCATTGACATTCAGATCCGGACTATTAGCCGGTTGATTAGTCAATACTATGTTAAATCCATCTGATTGTGAAACTTTGATGAACTCTACGTCGTTACCATTGATATGAGGTCTAGCATTATCTTGTTGTATGATGATATGTTTATTGTAGTCTGCTGGCCATTTGGCTTTAATAGCCGGCACAATTTTTTCGATTAAACACTGTTTAATCACAGGTTTATTGATATTTTATATAGGTTTGAGTTCTAGTACACCCCGTGCTATGTTTTTGCTTGCTCTAAGTGCTGGTTCTTCTATAGTGAAAGGGAATATCCCTATTTTCCCATCAAAGATACAAATACCATCTTCGTCATACCTAGGTCTTGCAACCGCACTCATAAACATAACTTTGGTTATAAATCTTTTGGACTTGCTAGTTCTATGCGGTTCCGGTTCACTTGGCAATAGGTAGTATTTTTGTGAAGTTCTAGTCATATAAAACCACTTTTCATCTATGTGAACTATAGAAAACATGTCTATATATGTTGGATTTGTATGAAGTGTTGAGCTTTCAATATGTTTTAAAACAAACCTCACCCTTTCTTCCATATTTTTAGGTGTTAAATAAGGTTTCAAGGGATTCGAATGAGATATAATTTTGCCTTCTTGTTTCATTCTATGCACAGTAGATTTACTAGCATTTACTTGACAAGCTAAAGTCCTAATATTAGTTCTTAGGTGCAAAGGAACAGATCTTACCTTTTCCAAATCGAAAGGATACTTTTGTTTGCCACCTTTATATTTTCTGTCAACATTAGGTTGTTCACCATCTTTAATTGACTGTTTAACATCTTTCCATATATTGCAAATGGTTATCCTGCTAACTCCATAATCAGTGGCAAGTACTTTAATGAATCCTACCTTGAGCTTGTTATCGATGTAGTTTAATGACATCTTGTGAACAATTTCTCTTTTTTCTGAATTTGTCAACCTTTTTCCTTTTGCAGTGCCCCCAACAAATGATGACCTGGAGTTATTTCTAGAAGTGTTGAAGTGCTCACTATTGACATCTCCTCCTAAATATGGAAGTATAGATCTAGCTGCCATTTTGTTAATGTAGTGTATTCTGTAAAGTAGATTTAGATATCTGTGTAAAGTTTGGTTTATTTATAGTAAGTGGGTATGGAGTTTGGAGGCAAATGAAGATGTTTTGTAATCATCTAATCTGATTTAGGCGGGGTGGACTATTTACTTTCCCTCCATAATGTTAATCTCTAAGTTAAAGCTAATCCTCTGTAATGTACTTTCTTTAAATATTCATTTCCTTACATACTTTATTCAGTTTATATAGAATCCTTGGTCTTTGTGCCATCCCAGGATGTAAAGAAACTCCTGGGACAGAGGGAGTATTAGTTGTTTCTAGTTTCACTAACAATAGTTAATATAGTTTAATTCATATAAAAATGTCATACCAAAATTAGTTATAAACAATTATGCACTCCATTTATGATATTGTTAAGAAAAGTAAATAATTTATCACAAAAGAATAATTATAGGCCTACATCTATACTATACTATTAAACCCGAAACATTAAAAGTTTCGTAGCCGGTCGGTACTTTGGTCGGGCTTGATTAACATATTCTTAAGTACAAAAATTAATAAATACTTGGATCGGGCTTAATTAACATATTCTTAAAACCCAATATAAATCTATACAATACTTGAGAGAATATAAAAAGTTTGATACTTGGACTTATTAGGCCTAAGTTATAAATTGTAAAATAAAATATTGAATAAAATATAAATAAATTAATATTTATGTATGTAGTTGATGAATTTTAGTATTAACTCAAATGATCACATAGCTCAATTGGTAAGAAATTTAGTGAAACACTTGATCCATCTTCAATAAATAGTGAAATAGAACATAAACAAAAAAACATTTATGTATGTAGTTAATGAATTTTATTTTTATCACAAATGCTCATGTAGCTCAAGTGGTTGGAGGGATGAATTGATCTATTCGAGGTCTTGGGTTCAAATCCTTGTACAAATTATTTTTTCAAAGATTTCAGGTAGGTTTGGAAGTAGGCTTGGAATGAATAAATTTGCTCAGGATAATCGAACGTGTTCTCCTATTATATATAGAAAGATAAAGAGAGAGAATATTATATCATGGGCCTAGAGACAATTAATATGAATCCAGCATCTATCTTAAATGAACACACAATTTCTTCTCTGTCTGACTTTTTGGTAATGCAAATATGCAATGTCTTGAATACGTACGAGCATGGATAATCTTGTGCTTTATATTAAGGGGATCGCATCAAATCGTAAAAACCGCCCGCATCATACCGCGTGATTTTTATTTTTTGTGGTGTGGTTGCGGTTTCAAATTTTGACAAATTGTACAATGCGGTGCGGGTTGCGGTTTTAATTTTCTGAAATATGGTTCAAACTGCACCGCACCGCAATATTTAATATTATATATATATATATATATATATATATATATATATATATATATATATATATATATAATGTTAGTATTTTGTTAAGAATTTAAGGGATAGTTTGTAAGCTATTCGCTTCGTTAGTGCCTAATAGTTGTAATGAGCTAACTCATCTTTTTATATTGTAGTATAACAATATTTTATAATACAGTGTTTGTATTTCATTAAGTCTGTAGAGGTCATGGTCTACATAAGAATTAAGAAATGCGATTGAGTAAGAAATTTATAAATTAATTCCATATTGTATGAAAATCAATATTTCAAATTTATAATTATTTTTTTATCGATGGTATAAACCGCGATGAACCGCACCGCACCGCACCGCATTTTCGCGGTGTGGTTTATGCGGTTTTAAAATTTCGTGGTGCGGTTGCGGTTTGGAAATTTGACCAAACCGCATGCGCGGGTTGGTCCGCGGTTTTGAGGAAAAACCGTACCGCCCGCACCGTGATCACCCCTACTTTTTATGAGTTTATTATATAAATAAATAAACATTTATTTATATGTACAAGTTTGAATTCCTTATAGCAACTCCAATCGTTGCAAGACAGACTTTTCAATAAAATTATTAAAATATGAGCTCTTAAAGCCGTGTAACAGAAAATATAAATTTTGATTCCAAATTCTTCTCAATTCTATCTTTATTTGTTTTAAATTTATTTTAAACTTATAACGGTTATTTGTGTTTACCCGTACTTTCCGATTGTTGTTGTTCTGTTATTTGCGTTGTTTAAAACTCCTCGATTTCCAAACTCAAAGCCTCCTGATAAGCCTTTCACAGCCAAACTTGTAGCCTGCATTTTCAAAAATTTGAGAAATGTTGTTGAAGTTGGAAAGAAACTGTAAAGTACTTCAAGAAATCGGTAACACTAGTGCCTTAAGTTTGAAAATATTCTTGAAAAAAAGTTGGATGTACTAGCTTGTGCCCAAAGAATATTAGGCTGAGGATGAGCTTTGATGAAATAATCAGTGCCCCATTTGATGGCAGCCAAAGTGTTCCCCATTTGATTTTGTCCTGTTATCTCTCTTTGGAACTCGATAACGCCCCATGACAGCATTGTCATACTAAAAGCCATTGACAGCCCAAACTTGACAAGACATGATCTCCAAAATACTTCACTTGGTGTTGCCAACACCCGTAACTTGAAGTTACGGGCTTCAAGTTACGGTGGCACAGATTGTTATAATTGCTGACAGAGTTTTTCTTTGAAGACAATGAAAAGCAATTTCTCGGTGGTCGGTGTAAAAGCAAACGAAGGATGACCAAGCAAGTCTATTCGTTGGTGTAGAGCATGTGTCGATTATAATAAAAAATGAGACAGGGAGAGGAGAGAATCTTAAAATTAAGGAAAGATTTGAGGCTCCTAAAGATTTGAAGATGAGTTAGGAGTCTATTGGAGAACGTTTTTAGTTCAATCTCTTCAAAATTTTAATTCAGAACATGTATAGAGAATTTCTTGGAATTGCTCTTAACTGCTGGAAATATAAAGAGATGAAAAATGTGTTAACTGCTATATATCCTTGAAAATAAGTTTTAAAACTACGTTATCAGTGTTTTTTGCTTAATTTTTAACAGTGTTATACATCAAATACTACTGTATAGTTGTTGGGTATAATTAACTATAACAACAATGAGACAGTGATATATATTAAAACAAGAACAGACAATTAACCAATTAACGAAACAAAACACGAAGGCATAAACAAGAATTAGTCAGAGACTGTAATTAACAAGAAAAGTAAGAACACTTATCTCCCACAGAAGCTTTAGCAACTACTGATTAGAGAGAGAAGAACAGCTGAGTCACCAAGCCCTTCGAGAAGACTTGGCTGTTCTTGAAGAGATTATTGCCCCACTTACGTTGTGATTGGGTTGCAGCAATATCACTTCCAGGATAAAACAGCATCGATCAAAGGGTTCACAAATACTCCAGTGATCAACAGCGACCAGCACCTCAGTTCGCCTGAGAATTATGTGTTTCTTCTGAATGTATCGAGAGAGAACATGGAAAGAAGAAAACCGATCGTATTTCTATCCTTAGGACGTATCTCTTATATCTACGTTCATTCTTTCTGTATTGTATATATAATACAAAAAAATAAACGTAACTGATACTCCATAAAAGGAAAGTAAATATTCTGATTTAATTGCATTAACTGCATCAGGATTTATTTTTCAGTTACAGTAGCATCAGGATTTAGTCATCAGTAATATCAGAATTTAGTGTCCATCAGGGTCAGGATTTAGTACTCATCAGGAACTGATATCCATCAGGATTTAGCCCATCAGTATTTGATGTCTGACCAAGTCCATCAGGATTTTCTCCAAGTACTGATCCAAATTTCCATCAGGATTTAATTCAAATACTAATCCAAATTTCCAGTATTATTGTAACAAATAAATCTGAAATCTGTTAAAATAAACCAATAATCAATTATTCTTTCAACTCAATTTATTTATGGATTCCACTAAGAAAATGTCATAGATCCAAACATGAAAGTTTAAGTACTCATTACAAGGAACAACTTCCATTTGTTAGTTTCCGGAAATTACATCAAGAACATATTTTAAATATGCCTCAAACTTTCCATTTTCCAAACAATAGGTTCTATTCTTCGAAACTGCACACACCCAACACCAGGGCCGTCTAGGAGGGTGTGCAAGGAGCCCAACAGCACAGGGCCCCAAAATTATTAGGGCCCCAAATCACAAAAACTCATTTATATAAGTTACATAAGTTCATCTAATTGTCAACAAAATTATACCAAACATTGATTTATTCAGACGTCAACTTCAATGACACATGTCTAAAATTAAAACATTATCTATTATCTTTTCAAATATAATTATTTTATATAACTTATTTAAATTTTAAATAAATTAAGGGCTCAATTTTATAATTAGCACAGGACCCCTATAAAGTTTAAGACGGGGCTGCCCAACACCACCTGTAGTAGTTGCTTAGTAAGGCTCACGACATGATTCGGACCCCGTTCTGGCCACTTGCCTGGAATTTAGTGAAATAAATGATGGGCAGAAAATTCCAAAGTGCAATGCAAGGTCTGCGGAATAGATAACACTAGTAATTGATTACGCTAGTGACTGCATTGTCCACTTTGAAATGCGTGAGCACCGCACGATTTTCCCATTACGTCCGAGGCTGCCTCGTTTTCTTTATGTGCATTATCTTTTTTTGAAATCTATGTGCATTATCTTTATGTTTATGTGCATTATGGTAGCTTGTAATTAGTGTGATATACAGTTTTTTTTACTATGTTATAAATTTTATTAAAACATATACTCTCTTCGTCCCTCTCATTTTTTTATAGTTTTTTTTTCACTATTTGACACATATTTTAAGGCTCCTAAAAAATATACTTCCATAACTTATTTTTAAAATTTTATTATTTTGTATAAAAATAGAACAATTCTATTTTTATACAAAAATGAAAATTTTAAAAATAAATTACGAAACTATTCACAAAATACACCTTAAAATCCGTGCAAAAATTACGTCCCCCAAAGTAAAGAACTAAGGGGACAGAGGGAGTATTATATTTTTATATAAACATTATTTTCAATAATTTTTTAAATTTTAATTTAATATTATTTGATATGTTCATCTTTAAGGATTATACTTATGTTTTCATATTATAAATAACTAGTTTATAACCCGTGCGAAACACGGGTTTCTTTTGATATATATGTTATAAATTTTATTTAATATTATAATTAAATTTTCATATAATCATTATTTTTCAATAATTTTTTTAATTTTGATTTAATATAAATTTAAATAATGATATGCATATAGTTTAAAATTTATATTGTAAAATTCTAAATTAAAAATATCGTTGACGGGTTCGAACTTTGAATTTTTAGTAAAATAATTTAATCATATAATATATCTCATTATTAGATATAACGATTCTTATTTATTACTAAAAATAATGATTTAAATATATGGTGTGATATTTTTTGGGGTATAATAATGATTGAAATATTAGTTTTAGTTAGAAGGTAATGTGTTTTAATTAGAAAAAAATTATTACTAAAAATAAAGACGGAAAGATATGTTGTGATATTTTGGGTATACATTAATTATTGTAATGTTAGTTTTAAATTAAAAGTTAACGTGTTTTAAATAGAAGTCACATATTTGGAGAAGATGGGTAATTGAGTTGTTGGAGCAGACTAGAAGAAAGTGTCCAAGAAGAAGCTCAATGCGGTGGAGGAATTTTAATCAAAATATAATAATGTTAACATTAGTAATTAGTTTTTTAGTTATTATTTTTATAATATAATAATATTATTATTTATTTTAATAGTTATGATTTTATAATATAATAATATTATTATTTGCTTTAATAATTAGGATAACCAAACCGACAAACTTTCAATTTTTCGATTTTAATATAATACTCCCTCCGTCCCTCTCATTTCTTTACAGTTTTTTTCACTACTTGACACGCATTTTAAGACTCCTAAAAATATAGTTTCATAACTTATTTTTAAAATTTTCTTTTTTTGTATAAAAATAGAATTGTTCTATTTTTATACAAAAAAAAGAAAAGTTTAAAGATAAGTTATAAAACTATTCACTGTAACTTAAAATCCGTGCCAAAATTACGTTTTCAAGATAAAGAATCAAGTGGGAACAGAAGGAGTAGTATAGATTTTTTTTTATATAAACCGATATATATTTCAAAAAAGTCTAGGTTGAAACCTAGACCGAGATTACTAGAGTACAGAGACTCCTTTGTTACATTCTGATAACATGCAAACTGGAACACAAACTTGCTCAAACAAAAGACTTAACAGCTGGGAACCTAAACAAACCATACATAGACCTTTACTTTAATTCCCACCAAGCAGCGAGTAAAATTCTTTGCAGACGACTTAAATACGCGATGGGGTATTGTAAGAGGCAGGGTGGTCTTGCTCCACGATACTCTGAGATTCAGCCCTGCGTCGCTTAGATTTGTAAATAAAAAAAATAAAAAAAAGAAAAAGAAAAAAGGGAGTAGTATAGATGTATACTGATTTTTAATATATTTTATTAATAACCGAAAGATATGGTGTGATATTTTTGGATATATATTAATGATTGCAAGATTAGTTTTAAATTAAAAGGTAATAGTATAATTTAGAGTAAAGTTCTATGGAGTAATGTTTGAATTGGAGTACTTGGAGTACATATATGTTCATCATTCAAAATATTTTAAAATTTATTATTTTGCAAACCTTGTTATATGAATATCATAATTTCATTGATAATCTTGAAAATTATGTATGTTTTGCAATATGTTCATCTTGAAAATTCTTTATATTATTTAGCAAAAAAAAAAATTCTTTATATTTTGCCATCGAAACATATATGTTTTGCAACACAAATGTGTTTCGCTGAACAATTCGTTTTGCAATATTTTGTTAGCAAAACATACAAAATTTTCAATATTTTCGATGAAATAGTGATATTCACGTAATAAATTTTGCCAAATAATAAAGTTTGCAAAATTTTGAATGCAGAACGTATATGTACTCCAAGTACTCCAATTAAAACAGTACTCCATAGAACTTTACTCGTATAAATATAGAATTACCAAAACTTTTAAAACTTTTAAAGTTTTGGTTTTAATATAATAGTATAAAATTTTTGGATATATATATATATATATATATATATATATATTAATTGATTGCAAGATTAGTTTTAAAGTAAAAGGTAACATATTTTAATTAGATAGAAGGTAACATATTTTAATTATATAGAAATATTAATGATTAAAAGATTTGGTAATATTTATGTTTTTAGTTGTTTATAAACACTACACCATAAAATGGCTTTTGCAACCAACTCTGAAAAAAAACTCAAAAATAGTTGCTATTTCTTTAAAAAAATTTACAATTTCAAAGATATTGTAACGATTTTTAAACGTGTTGCAATTGAATTAAGAAATTGTTGCGTTAGACAAAACTTAATATCAATTGTAACGATATTAGAAACCGTTGCTGTAGAGTCAGAATTTGGGCCCAAAATGTATTGGCGGGCTAGGCAGGATAATGTAAATGTTTTGCCCGCGCTCCTAAAATAAGCGGGATTGCCAAAAATAAGAAAAAGAAAAAGAAAAAAGAAACACACACTCACACAAAACAAAGACAAAACACAGACAAAACACTAAGACAAACACTGAGAGCTCGAAGAGGGGAAAGAGGCGATTAGGGTTCAAGCTCGAAGATTCAAGCTCGACGGACAATCAAGCTCGAACAAGGTGTGTTATCTCTCTAATCGATTATGCATGCATCAATTAATTGGGACTTAATTAGGTTGATGTTTTTTTGTTAAAATTGGGGATTAATTGGGTTTTGTTTTGTGTTATCTCTCTATCTCTCTGCATCAATTAATTGGGGCTTAATTAGGTTGATGTTTTTTGTTAAAATTGAGGATTAATTAAGTTTTGTTTTTGTTTATTTGATTTTAATTTCCTGTTTTTACAAATTTTGGATTATACTTGTTTGGGTTGCTCTGTTTTTTCGAACAAGGTGTGTTACCTCTCTATGTTTTCTGTTCTTTTTTTTTTTTGTGTTGATTTTATGCTCTGTCATTTTAGCTTTGTTTTTCTACTCTGTTTGATGATGTTATCTATATGTTTTAATGTGCCTAAAGGGTAATATTTTGAACAAAAAATAAATGTAAAAAAGGCAATTAGCTAATTATCATTAATTATATTATGTTATTATTTATTTTAATAAATAGGATAACCAAACCGAAAACCAACACTTTATTTTAATAAATAGAATAACAAAATCGAAAACCAAAACTTTTAAAACTTTCGATATTTCGGCTTTAATATAATAGTATAGATAGATTATACTCCTACAACTATTTTTCTTAAAAAACAAATTCACATAAGCTTTGATTTTAGTGGTCAATTTTCAAAAATTTAAAACATTTTAAAGAAAAAATTATTTTTTTTTACAATTATTATCTTTGTTTACATGATTACTGTTCTCAATTTCAATTTTCTATCCTTCGTTTATATTTATAATTCCTATTTTAACTAACAATTCCAATAAATAAACAAGTCCGTTCCAATTATGTTGGAGGTCTTGAACTAAATATAATTTTAGGTATTCTTTAGAATTAAAAAAATATAAGTATGAAATTTTTTTATATTCGAATAAATTTATTAAGATTGAATCACAAGAGAAAATTCCAACACAAATTAAAGATCATACAATAAACTAATGGTACGATACATAAAAATTGTATTAAAGTTATGACATTTGTAATATTTATGTATATTAAATAATTTTGAGGGTCCTTTTAAATTATAGCTCATGTTTAATAGGGTTCTTTACACATCCTAATTTACAATCCTCAGATAAATATTTTGGTCAATGACAAAATTATTTGGCATAAAATTCTAGAAGAATTTATATAAAAAATATTTGAGGAGACTAATTAATTTGACAGAGCAAAGAACTAAAGACCAATTTTTAGAACAAATATTCATATAAACCTAAATATTCAAAAAAACACTAATTTTAATGGTTGCATGTATGTATCTTATTTCCCAATCAATGTATATAATGAAAGTTCAAACAAATGCAGTTATATATCTTCGTCTGTATTGAATGCTCGTTGAACAATAAATGACTTTGACGTAACATTTTGCACCGATCTTGATTAGTTTGAACTTTCATTATATAATAGTAATAAACAGGCATAATCTGTATTATAAAGCAGAGAGTAGCCACAAATTTATGTAAATCTTGATTTCAAATAAATGGTATTTTCAAATTTTATTGAATACTTGATCGTATATTGAACCCACAATTACAGGCATTTTATTATGCAATTCGTGTGAATTATGCATTTTGAGTTGTATTAAAATATTTTAACAAATAAAAACAACTACTTATTCTTAATAAACACATAATTTGTATGTAGTGCCTGTCAAAGTGTCAATTGTCGAAAAGGTCAGATACCAGTGATAAAGGAAATGCGTAGTATACTACTACTTCACGATGGTGAAATTTGAAAAGATTTACTATGAAGTGGGTATACTATTTATTTTTTGATGGCGAAATTTAATTTTAGTTAGCGTATCGAATTTTATAATTGTTACAACTAGAATTCTATCAAGCCCTGCTTCGGTCGGACCTGCAATGAAGAAGAATGCGAGGGTTTGGTCCCCCGATTCACCTCCGGTGTGAGAATAAGTTAAATGGTTTTTGTAAGGTATTATAAACGTAGAGAGTTTGTGTCTGTTGTGTGTAATTGTGAATGAATGGTAACTCAAACCTGATTAAACCTTATTCCCTCTGTTTTGGCAGTTACCGAAGAAAGGGGCCACCTGCCTCCTCGTGCCCCACGTTCTCAGGAAGTGTAACCACACAACCGTTGCCTCTGGATGGACCGGACGAAAGGCGGGCTTCCATTCGGATTCGGGGGGTTGGGCCTTCGGTCTAGCCCATTAAGGGGATGGGCCTCCAACATGTCTCTGGGCTTCGTTCGGAGTTATCCTTAGGACGGAGGCCAAAGCCTGGGCCCATTTTCGGAATCCACTCTCCCAACGTTTTCTTCGGATAAGGATGGCGATGGACAAGGTCGAGACGCTTCTTAGAAAGTCGTGTCCCTTTATGATTGACAACTGTCTGCTCTCGAGATACGCGCCTCCATCACAACCGTTGAATTTGAAGCGCCTCTTGTCCAAACGTCACATCTTTTCTTCTTAAACCTCCAAAATCCTTTCACTATCATTTTTTACTCTTATCATACCATTTCCATCTCAGAGCAAAAACCTTCCATCCAAAGTCTTCTGAGAAATCATCAACAACCATAGGCGCGGCGATTTCATTTCCAGAAGTTCCCAATCCTCCCGTTTCGCTTGAAGAGCATATTCAAAAGATCTATCCTCAGGAATTTCATCTTCTCCACGAACTTCAAAAAAGTAAGTTTCTCTGCTCCCTCTCTTCACGATTTCTTCGTTTTCTCATGTGGTATCTTGTATGAATATATGTATGTTTCCTGTATATGTATATGCAAATAAAATGCTCCAATATCCCTGTTTAGAATGTGAATAGGTTCATACCAATTTTCTAAGTTTAACAAACCGTACCCAGAACTTTTTATCCTTTCTTTCTTGGGATTCAAAACAAATATCTTTCTTTTGATTTCTTGAGACCGTCAAAATGTTTTTCTGGGTTTGACTATCCTTTTGGACCTTCAAATCCAATGAACATCCTTCGATCTGTCCCCATTCCTTCATTTGTAGCTTTTAGTCGACTCTGCCTTAGACTTAGAAGATTCCCCCGACCGATCCTGGCCCGATGTACTCGGCCCTTTCCACCTTTCATTTTCTCTTCTTGGTTCTATCCGAGTACATGGCTAACGTCTCTTCATTTCCGAATGTAGGGACATGAATCGGTCATCAGAAGAGGCTGGGCCTTCGGCTCTTTCTCCCTTCGCCAATGCCGCCCTTTATCAAGCGGTGAACATGCTTTCGAAGCTGTCCGAGGAAAACTTAACTGACTTCCATCAGAAATACGGCATCGACAGGATGTTGTGGCACATCTATGCTGCTGACCAACGAGACCTTGTGTATTACAACCCAAAGGTCACACAAGGTCATGGAGACGTAGCTACGGGCATCTCTGAGAATTCCTTTAAGTGCGGCTTTCGGTTGCCGATGCTACCTCTTCTGAAGAGGTTGCTGAAGAACATGGGGATCGCCCTCGGTCAGTTGGACCCTAACTCTTTCATCCATATAAATTACTTTCAAGCCCGTTATCTGGAAGCCAAGATCAGACCGAGGCCGTCTCTCTTCTGGTGCCATTATGAATTTCGAAGGAACCCAAAGAGCTATGGGTTTTACTCCATCGCCCGAAGGACAAATCGATCGGACTGAGCTCAAACCAACTCAAGTAACAAGAACACCCACGACAAATGGTTCTTCCTGTCGGGAGACCATATAGCTAAATTCGCCACGTGGAAAGAGGTCGATCCAACAAATGTTGAGTTGCCTTCGATCCCAGGGGCGGACGAAAATGACTACAAGATCCTTTGTGATATGGACGTAGATAAAGTACCTTTAGCCGTCAGTCGGGATCAGACTTGGCTGGTTAAGCTTTGGGGTAGCGGTAGCCTTTCTTCATTTTGCACTTTACTTTTTCTTGCTGCTATTTTAACTTTCGATCGTCCTTGTGTTTCAACTTTACTTGTTTTTGTGCAGTGTCTTCTCTGGATGATATTGTCAAGCGTCGCCAGCAGAAGAAGGCCCAGGCAGAGGCGAATGCTACTTCTTCGGCTTCGGTTGAAAAATCTGTTGCGATTATCGAGACGACGAGCGAGGATGCGGAGGCGACTCCTGTAGCTTCGCCTTAACGGGAGTTGACCCTTACTAAAGGTAGGCCTTTGTCGGAGAAGCGGAGGAGGACCCGCTCAGACGACGCCGTCGTTCGAACTTACGCCCCCCAATGGGGGCGTTTTGGACAACGATGGCCTCATCAGTACGGCTCCTTCATCTGCTAGGGACTTAGGTCCTGATCTTTGCAGAGGCCTTATTCTTCCGGCCGATCGAGCTGAGTATGCCAAGGTGGATGATCTGGCGGCCTGTGCTGAAATGCTGTCACACCTTGCTATAGTGAGCTTCTCTTTTCTTTAAGTTATTGTTTTTCCCTTCGGTTATTTTTGACATTGTCCTTGATTTATTTTCAGGTTGTCCCTTTGGTCGCGGTAGTGACCGACCGAATGGAAGGCATACAGGCTAAGCTGAAGGTTGTTAACCAGCTGGAAAGTAGGGCTGTGAAAGCTGAACAGGATCTTCAGACCTCCCAGATCGAGTTGGAGTGAGTTACTGGTCAATCCACCTCCCTGGCAACTGAACGAGACTCGCTCAAAGAGCAGCTGAGTGCTATGAAGGCCAAAATCTCCCGAAGGAACGATCAGCTAAAGGCCCTCCGCAAATCCCTTCGCAAGAAAGCAAAAGAGCTCGAGCGTACTGAGGATAGGGTTTTCCAGATGGGTTATGACTTCATCGTCCGGAAGGCTAGCACCGCTGGTTTAGATCACACCCTTCTACTGGAGGATGGAATGTTCGATCCTGTTGGGCGCGAAGATGTGAGTGAGCCTTTGATCGTTTCTTCGGGCGAAGATGAAGAACTTTTCTCATTGTAAATCTGTCCTTGTGATAATTATTTTCATGGCCTTCGGTCTTGTAATATTAACTCTGCCTTCGGGCTTGATATTTCTACCTTGGGGCTTATTTTTAATTTGCTGTAGCATAATTGTTTATGCATCTTTGGTCTTTTTCTTTTTTCCTTAGCATAACTTCTTTTTTATGCATCTTCGGTCGTCTTCATTTTGCCTTAGCATAATTTCTATTTTATGCATCTTCGACTTCTATCTTAACTTGCCTTAGCATAATTACATTTAATTCTATGCATCTTCGGCTTCTGCCTAGCATAATTTTCTTATTTTCTTTTTATGCGTCTTCAGCTTAAATTTGCCTTAGCATAATTACATTTTATTCTATGTATCTTCGGCTTCAGCCTAACAAGTTGTGCATCTTCGGTCGTAACCTAGCTGCCCCCAGTATTTAAGGGGTTTTGTAAATAATTAAGGTCTCAATCGGTCGGATGAAAAATATTTCCTCCCGGCCTTAATTTATGTCAAAGTAACTTAAATATTAAGACATTTTTGTAAGGGTCCCAATTTCATTCTGTCGGCCCCAAAGTTGGATTCGTCAAACGTTTGTAACTTAAATCATAATGTACTTGAACACTAAAAATAAGTTAGAGGGCGAATGTTTTATTCGGTCGGCCCCAAACATGTGTCCGTTAAGCTTAATATTGTGTACTTAACCTTTTGGCTGTAAATGTACTTAGCTTAATATCGGCAGATAAAAAATGGAGCAAACAATCTTTCATTAATCATGCAACAAAATTAATCATTACATAGTTTTGATTACAGATTGATGCTAGCTTAGGGAATTAAGAATAAACTTGCATGAAACAAGGTACTGAAGTACTGCGCCGCTTGGAGCTAGTACCTTAGGTTTCTTTGATGAGCTGCTTCCCTTTCTTCCTCTAGTAGGTCAACGTTCGACCGGAGTCCGAATTCATTTGTCTCCACATTAAACACTTGTGCTCGGTAAGAATCTACGCCAACTTCAATTGGCAGAAGAGCATCTATTCAAAAGGCCAATTTGAAGGGCGTTTCCCCGGTTGAAGATCTTGCAGTGGTTCGGTAAGCCCAAAGGACCCAAGGTAACTCTTCAACCCAAAGACCCTTGGCTTCTCCCAGCCTTTTCTTGATCCCATCGAAGATAATTTTGTTGGCCGCTTCGATCGCCCCGTTTCCTTGGGGATGTCCGACTGAACTAAACTTCTGCTTGATTCCGAACTGAGCTAGAAACTTTCTAAACTTACTTCCAATGAACTGAGTTCCATTGTCTGATACACATACCATGGGAATGCCAAACCTTAAGATCACTTGATCTAGCATGAACTTCTTTGCTGCTTCTTCGGTGATCGCTGAAAGTGGTTTGGCTTCTATCCATTTGGTCATGTAGTCGATCGCCACAATGCAGTACTTTGCTTGTTTAGTACTGGTAGGTAGGATCCCAACGATGTCGACCGCCCACATAGCAAATGGAATCGGGCTAAGAACTGAAGACATCTCTTCGGGTGGTTGCTTCGGTATCGTGTTGAATAGCTGGCACTGTTTGCACTTCTTGGCATATTCAGATGCATCTTCCTTCATCTTCGGCCAGAAAAACCCTTGCCTGAGAATCTTGAAGGCTAAAGATCTTCCTGCCAAATGTTCTCCACAAATTCCCTCGTGAACCGTCTCAAGGGCTAGCTGCTGCTCATCTTTGTCTAGACACCTAAGCAGTGGTTGACTAGCCGATCGTCTGAACAAATGGCCCCCGACCAGAGTATAATTCACCGATCGATGCTTCACCTTCTGTGCTTCCCTTCGGTCAAGTGGTAGAGTGCCCTTCTCCAAGAATTCCCTGATGGGAGTCATCCAATTGACCCTTTGGTGAATTTCCATACACTACTTTTTGTCTATCGAAGGCGTCTTTACTTCGGTCAGGTAGATGGACCCATTTAGGTTTTGGGTTTATGCCGAAGCTAACCTTGAAAGAGCGTCCGCCCGACTGTTGTTCTCTCTAGCTACTTGAGTTAATTCAAAAAATTCAAACATCAAAGATTGCTCATGTACCTTAAGAGCATAGGCCTTTGTTCTGGGATCTTTTTGCCCATACTCCCCTGAGAACTGTTTCACTACCAACATCGAATCACTGAACGCCCTGAGATGTTTAACTTCCAAGTTCTTCGCCAGGTCCAATCCTGCTAGTAGGGCCTCATATTCGGCTTCATTGTTCGTTAAAGGAAAAATGAACCTGATAGCCTGACATATTTCGAAACCCTCTGGACTTGTTAGAATTAGCCCAGCTCCATACTTTTCTTTGGCGACCGAACCATCGACAAAGAGCTTCCACTTTCCCGATGTCCGAATCAACTACTCTTCGGAGGCTAGATCCTTCGGTCCCGAGAATGAACATTCAACAATAAAATCTGCAAGTGCCTGGGCTTTGATCGAAGTTCTCGGTGTATACTCCAGGTCGTGCTCCCCCAGTTCGATCGCCCAAGCCACCACTCTACCCGATGCCTCTGGTCTTTGCAAGATTTTCTTCAAAGGTTGATCTGTTACTATTTTGATCGTCCTTCCTTGGAAATAATGCCTCAACTTTCTGGCGGCCATTACCAACTCATAGGCAAACTTTTCTACGTTCGGATATCTAGTTTCTGCATCTTTGAGAATATGAGAAACATAGAACACCGGATGCTGGTTCCCTTCATGCTCCTTGACCAACACGGCTCCAAGTGTTCGGTCGTTCACTGCTAAGTACAGCTGCAAAGTTTCTTTCGGATCAGGCCTCATTAAAAGTGGGGTTTACACTAAGTATTCCTTAACTTCCTCAAATGCTTTATGGCAGTTCGGTCCCCACTCAAAATTCTTGGACCCCCAAAGTACTTCAAAGAATGGTAGCGCCTTTTCGGCCGATCTGGAAATGAACCTCCTCAGGGCTGCTAACCGTCCGGTGAGCTTTTGAATGTCCCTGATCGTCTTCGGTGCTTCTATATCGATTACTGCTTTGATTTTTTCTGGGTTTGCCTCAATCCCTCGGGCACTGACCATGTATCCCAGAAACTTTCCGCTGTTTACTCCGAATGTACACTTGTTCCGGTTGATCCTCATATTGTTCTTCCTAAGTGTTTCAAAACACTCCCTCAAGTCTTTGGCATGGTCCCTGAAAAGGGACTTAACAATCATGTCATCAACATAACATTCCATGTTCCGACCGATTTGGGCCTTGAACACCTTGTTGATCATCTTCTGAAATGTTGCCCCGGCGTTCTTCAGGCCGAAGGGCATCTTGATATAGGCATAAGTGTCGTTCGGTGTGATGAATGCTGTCTTTGGTACGTCCTCGGCATTCATGGCGATCTGGTGGTATCCTGAGAATGCATCCAAAAAACTAAGTATTTGATGCCCCGAAGTGGCATCTATCAGTTGATCGATATTTGGCAAAGGATAGTGGTCCTTCGGATAATGCTAATTCAGGTCGGTGCAGTCCACACACATTCTCCACTTGCCATTTGATTTCTTTACCACAACCACGTTCGCCAACCAGTCAGGATAGTTGATTTCCTCAATGAACTTTGCTTCCAGCAATTTTTCCACTTCAGCTTGAATTACTTTTTACCTTTCTACGGTGAAATTTCTCTTCTTTTGCCTTACAGGTTTGGCTTCGGGAGCCACGTTCAGACAATGTTTGGCTATCGAAGGATCCAACCCCGACATATCTTCGGGATTCCATGCAAACACATTATGGAACTCCCTAATGACTTTGATAACTTTCTCCTTTAGCTCTAGTTCCATGTTTTTCCCAATTTGGATCATCTTTCCAGACTAACCCACATACAACTGGACCTCTTCGGTTTCGGTAGTTGGCTCGGTAATCGGACTCGACAGGTCGGCCCCAAATTTCTCCAACTCTATATTCAGCAGTTGATGACTGCCCCCAGTGTCGTTTTCGCCTCTTTTTCTCTTTCCAGCCTCATTCATCTCAACATCTTTATCTTTCTCCAGGTCTTCTAACATAATGATTCTTGCGGCTTTCTGATCGCCTCTCATCTCTCCAACCCCATGTTAGGTCGGGAATTTTAACTTCAGGTGAGGGATGGATGACACATCCTGAAAAAGAGACTAGGCTGGCCTCCCCAAGATCCCATTATACGGGCTGTCCACCCGAACAACGTAGAACTTTGCTTCTTTGACAACAGTATACGAAGCTTTCCCCAATAGGACATTCAATGTAATCGTGCCCTCGATCGGTACTGGTTGATTACCGAAGCCATATAGTGGTGCCTCATGGCACGACTCCGGCTGTTCACCACCCAAATTCATCTTGCAATATGTTCGGTGATACAGTATGTTGACCGAACTTCCTTCATCGACCAGCACTCTCCAAATCTTGTTTTCCCCGATGACGGGGTTTATGACAAGAGGGTCTTCGTGCGGCCATATTACATCTTCAAAGTCATCTTCCGTGAATGATATCGGAAGTGGTTGCCTGGCCGGTCGAACGAACCCAGGCTTACCCTTTATCTCGTGGAGAATCTTTGAGATAGGTGTGTTAAGTGGTGTGAACACAGTACTATCTCTATCTCTTCTTCGTTCAGCCCCTTATCAGGCCTAGTATCATTCAGTCTACTTCTAACATCACCCCGACCCCTTCGGTCGTCCCTCCTATCGTATCTTCTATCATATCTATCATTCTTCTTAGTATCCTTGTACCCCCCAATTGATTCTAACTTTCTTCTAATAGCCTCTCCTCTCAAATATATGTCATTCAAAGATTTAGGAGGCATATCGTAAAGAGAAGATCGAAGCTTCTTACCTTTAATGGGGTCCAGGCCGGCTACGAGGAATCCAGCTGCCTTGACTTTATCCAGGTTGGTAACTATTCCAGCTTCCTCTTTAAACCTTGCTAATTAGTCACCCAATTCTTCGTTCGGTCCCTGCCTGCAATGGATCAGGGCTTCGGTGTCTTTCTCTCTTCGGCACAGGTGGGAGTAGTGCCTCAAGAACTTCTTCTTTATCTGCTCATATGAGCCAATTGACCTAGGTCTTAATGACCTGTACCACATGAATGCATTCCCCTTGAGGTATGTCTTAAACATCTTACAGAGCATCACATCACAGTGCCCCATACCAGTCATGAGCGATTCATACTTCTCAAAATGGTCTTCGGGGTCACCCTTTCCATTGAACTCGTTCATCTTTGGAAACTGCCTTCCCGGAGGAGGTCGGAACTGTTCGACATCCTCAGTCACCACTGGCTCGTGGCTGACCCTTCTTTCACCTAACATAGCCTTCTCGATCCTTCGGATACGGTCATCCGTATGTGGACCTTCTTCCTCCGAATTAGAGGAATACACTACCTTCGACCGGGTTCTCCTAGAGTTCGATTCAGAGTCCCCTGACTCATCTTCATCATTTCTAGTCCTCGGCATCTTATCCCTTCGGTCATCCAACTCCGGGTCTTCGGCTTCTAGAGCCTCGCAGAGTGCTTTCTCTTGCAACTCGATCTCCTCCCTTCGGAGCTTTAGGGCCTCTAGCCTCAAGCGATCGGCCTCCCTCTTTTTGGCCAGACGTTCGGCCTCCCTACTGCTCTTTTCTTTCTCCATCTCTTTTCGCTTCCCCTTGGCCTTTTGTTCCTCTCGCCATTTCAGGAGCATCTCCCGTTGCTCTTTGGGAGACGGTATATCCCCTTCTTCATCAAAAGTCAGGAGCCTTGGGGTAATGGGAGGGTTGGTGCGATTGTTTCCAGCCACGGTACTATCATCAGCTACTGGTATCTCGGTTTTGTTCGTCATGATTGACTGTAGAACTCAACACAAACGTATCTCTACGTTCCCACAGACGGCGCCAAATGTTACAACCAGAATTCTACCAAGCCCTGCTTCGGTCGGACCTGCAATGAAGAAGAATGCGAGGGTTTGGTCCCCCGATTCACCTCCGGTGTGAGAATAAGTTAACTGGTTTTTGTAAGGTATTATGAACGTAGAGAGTTTGTGTCTGTTGTGTGTAATTGTGAATGAATGGTAACTCAAACCTGATTAAACCTTATTCCCTCTGTTTTGGAATTTACCGAAGAAAGGGGCCATCTGCCTCCCCGTGCCCCACGTTCTCAGGAAGTGTAACCACACAACCGTTGCCTCTGGATGGACCGGACGAAAGGCGGGCTTCCATTCGGATTCGGGGGGTTGGGCCTTCGGTCCATCCCATTAAGGGGATGGGCCTCCAACAATAATTAATGAAAAAGAAATATGTTTTTTAAATATCAAAGAAGCAAATACGTATCTATATTATCTATCTATCTATACTATTATATAAAAGCCGAAACATTAAAAGTTTGGTTGGTTGGTACCTATTGATTTTACTAATTTACCCTTACTTAATTATAGATAAAATATTTTTTTATATTTTATCTAACTAAAACTTCTCCTTTACTAATCAATTTCCTTTTTCAGGTTAAACATGTTACATTTTCTTTTCTTTTTAATAACGAAGCAGTTTCCTTTTTCAGGTAAAATATAATATCTTTTATATTTTATCTAACTAAATTACCATTGCACCCAATTAATATTAATATTATTAATATTACAAACATAATATAATTCATGGTAATTAGTCGATTGCCTTTTTTACATGCACTATTTACTTTTAGTTGAAGATATTACCTTTTATAAATACCTAAAAAGATCAATCGTATCAATATAAACAATATCTATACTATTAAAATACCTAAAAAAATAATTACATAATATAATTATTGGTAATTAGTCGATTGCCTTTTCACATTTACTTTTAATTGAAGCTATTACTTTTTATAAACACCTAAAATATGAATAGTATCATATCTTCCAATCTATACTATTATATAAAAGCTGAAACATTAAAAGTTTGGTTGGTTGGTACCCATTGATTTTACTAATTTACCCTTACTTAATTATAGATAAAATATTTTTTTATATTTTATCTAACTAAAATTTTTGCTTTTCTAATCAATTTCCTTTTTCAGGTTAAACATGTTACCTTTTCTTTTCTTTTTAATAACTAAGCTGTTTCCTTTTTCAGGTAAAATATAATATCTTTTATATTTTATCCAACTAAAAAGCATATTATAATTACTATTAACTAATTAATTAATTTTTTCATTCAAATTATCTTTTCTCTTTTCTCTAACTAAAATATCTCTTTTTCCAATTGTATTACGGGTTACCTTTTAAAAATCTTTTTTTATATTTTATTTAACTAAAATTTTTACTTTACTAATCAGTCTACTTTTTCAGGTTAAACATGTTACCTTTTTTTAATAACTAAATAGTTTCCTTTTTCAAGTAAAATATAATATCTTTTATATTTTTTCTAATTAAAAAAAAATTATAATTACTGTTAACTTATAAATTAATTTTTTATCTTTTCTCTTTTCTCTAACTAAAATATTTTTTTTCCCAATTATATCATTATTTATTAAAATATATTAAAAATCCGTATACATTGTTTATAATAAGGTAACATTAGTATAATCCGTAAACATGAGAATATTAAATTAAATTAAAAAAATATTAAAAATAATGATTATATTAAATTTTTATATAATATAATAAAAGAAACCTGTGCATCACACGGGCATTGAAAATTTGTCAGTTCGATCTTCAACACGGTCATCCTAACTATTAAAATAATATTATAATTAGTGATAAGGAGTCGATTGCCTTTTTTTAATTAAAAGAGGTTTACTTTTAATTGTTTGATGATATTACCTTTTATAAACACCTAAGATATCGTATCTTCCAATCAATAATATTTCTTTCTAAATAAAACACGTTAACTTTTATTTTAAAATATAATCTTACAATAATTAATATATACCCGAAAAAATAACACTATATCGTCTAATCACTAACAAAAGATAATAGACATATATATACAACGAATAATGACCGTTATATTTTTAGTAAAAAATCAGAACCATTTTTTTTTGATAAACCAGAAATATTATAAATAAAACAGGACTAGCCTGAAGAAAACAAACTCCACAGAGACAGAAACTCTGAACAGCTTTGGAGCAAGATCCCTTGCGTACAAGACCACTGAGAACCAACCTACACTTCCTAAAGGACCATAAACAAACTAAGATAAAGATAGACTACAAACGGATCATATAGTAAAACCACCAACTATGACCATATAAGCTAAATAAGCATATAGAATATATGGATATACTACTCCTGCATTGGCTCATCGAAATTGAACAATTCCAGTAATGCCTTTTCCACATCCATCAAATCCCCCTGGGACGACTGAGATTGACCTTGCTTGTTATCAATCTCCACTCCTTTGTTTGAAATTCTGATCTTAGCAATTTTAGTAACCAACTCCTCCAGAGAGCCACGGACTGCACTTTCTAACACATCTTTCATGAACACACCCTCACATATCATTTCCTCCAAGTCAATCACATCCTTTTTGAAACCCTTTGCGATAGAGGATAGTGAGCCACTTTTCAGTACTTCGATTACTTTTTGAGATAGCAGGCCATTGTCATTAAATTTGTATCCATCCAAGACCTTTTCTTTACCTTTTAAAGTCCTTGCACCTTCTTCCCCCACTGCTTGGCTCTTAGGGAATGAAGAGTCTTCAACCAACTGACCCAGATTAATATTAACATGACACTGCATATTAATAGTAACATTACCTGAGCCCCCACACATTGGTATGTCATCTAGGGTTGACTGATCTAATACACATACTAGAGTATGTGGAGGTGATGCATCAAATACCTCACCCATACCCAAGAAAGAGTGAATGATTGGAATTGATAGATGAACTCCAAGACCCCTATCTTCATCAATAATGTTTTGCAAGTTGCCAAAAGCTTCAGAGATTTCATAGAAGGCATTTAAACCTTATTGAGCATCGTATTAGATTGACTAACCCAACTGAAAATGCATCTCTCCAGGCAAGAAATCACCTTATCCCATGCAGAGAAGATAGAGATATATTCCATCAATACAGCTATAAGGAAGAAACATACTCAAACACTGACACTAACCCTGTAACGGAAATATGTCATAGTTGGGATTGTTGGGCCCAATATGATAACAACACAGGCCTCTGTAACCCAGATTTCGCTATTGAGTCCGCATCCTCATTTAAATACCTCGGAACATATCCCACATCTATTTTCCCTTTAATCCATTCCGAAACATTTTTATTCTGAATCATAATTGGAAATCCATCTTTTTTGCCTGATCTTATAGAGCTGATGGCTTTTAATGAATCTGAACAAATTTGAATTTTTTCACCTTCAAAAATGCTATTGGAAGATACTGATATCACATGAATGATTGCTTCAAGCTCTGCGTCCTCATTATCCCTTGCATTTACTGGTCCAGAGAATGCATGCAATATAACTCCGTTTTGGTTCTTGATAATGCCCCCAATGCCCCCTGTTAGGTTTGTAAACATATCCAGTCCCCAAGCTCCATCAACTACACTGATGAATTTGTAACTGATCCTTTTAAAATTCCAGAATTCCATGTTGACTTTGTTGTAATTCACTCTGATAATTCCTTGAGGATTCACCTTCCAAATAGGATAATCTACAAAAGGTGTTAGTCCAGTTGCAGCCCCCCACTTTGAGATTCTAGTGAAAATAAGCAACTCTAGTGTCTCCTTTGCAATTTTGATATTGTCGAAAATAATATCATTCCTCGCAAGCCAAATAGACCAGCAAGTTCCTCCAACTACTAGTCTCCAAATTTGATTAACGATCCCATCACCATGTAACATCATTAATGAGTCTAAAGAGAAATTTCTGTTCATGCTAGCTGATAATCCCATATTCCACCATTTGAAAATGAATAACCATCCCCACTTTGCCAAAATACATCTCCAGAATAGGTGATCTATAGACTCTTCGCAAAAATCACACCACTTGCATCTTCTTTCAGAATCACCCAGTTTCAAGCGTTTTGCTAGCAGGCTTTTTGTTGGTAAAATTCCCCATTTCATCTTCCAAAGAAATATGGAGATTTTTGGTGGAAACTTGCTATTCCATAATCGTCTCCAATGAGGATCGCAGACTGGATGATAACCCGATATTATCTCTCTGCATTTCTTTGTGGTAAAAGTACCTTTACTTGGAATCCATTCTAAAAGATCCTCCTTTTGACTCAGAGAAATCACTTCAACAATTCTTTCCAAAGATACTAAATCACTCTCCTCCCTACTAGTCAAGATTCACAGCCATACATTCTCACCCTTGTTCCATTCAATCCAGAATTTTTTGACAGTGCAATGCTTGAGCTTAGAAATTCTGTACAGTCTAGGTAGCTGGGATTGAACTGTTCCATTAGCAAGCCATTTGTCCTCCCAAAAAAGAACCTTTTCCCCATTATTAACCATCCACTTAAAGCAATCTCTGCCAGTTAATCTTATCATTTATGATGAATTTCCTGAAGTGATTATGGATCTAAGCATGATCGAGGTATCATTTCTGAGAGGGATGTCCATAATGTCATAATTTATCTTTTTCCCATACCTTTGTGAAAGAAATATGTTCCACATTCTAGATCTTTCACTATAACACCTCCACCACCATTTCGCCATCAATGCCAAATTCATTTGTTTCAGCGAAATCAGACCTAGACCCCCTTGTTGTTTAGGCCTACATAAGTTTTCCCATTTCAAAAGATGCAAATTATGTTTGACCACGGTCCCTCCATGTAGATCTCCCCATAAAAATTGATTTCTAATTTGTTCCATCTTTTGAAGATACTTGAAGGAACTTTGAACATAGAAAACCAATAAGTTGGTATGCTATCAATTGACGCCTTTAGTAGCACCAGTCTACCTGCCATAGTAACTGAACTTGTGTTCCATGTCATAAGCTTGTTCCTGAATTTTTCTATCAGAGGACTCCAATATGCTAATTTGGAAGATGATTCCCCAAGGGATGCTCCTAGATACTTAAGATGACCATTACCCACTTGGCACCCTAAAATACTTGCCCATCTTGGAAGTTCTTCCTTAACACTTCCATAACCATCGACGCTGCTCTTGTGAAAATTAATTCTCAACCCTGATAATAGTTGGAAGCATTGGAGAACTCTTTTTACCCCTATAACTGATTGATCTTCATCTTTTAAGAAAAGAATAACATCGTCTGCAAATTGAAGGTGAGAGATTGATATTTGACAATTAGGCAACAAAATGCCTTCAAAAATTCCAATGTTCTTTGCTCTTGTAAGAAGACATGAAAGTACTTCTCCCATTATGTTGAAAAGTAGAGGAGACATAGGATCCCTTGTCTTAATCCTTTCTTTGGCAAAAACTCATCTGTTGGGGATCCGTTAACCAAAATTGATATTCTCGAAGATTCAAGAATTGCCTTAATCCACTTAATCCATTTCTCATCAAAATTTAGAATTTCCAGAGTGTGAAACATGAAGTCCCAATTGACTGAGTCGAAGGCCTTTTCGAAATCAATATTACCTCATTTGCCCGCAAGATGCAGTCTGAGATTTGACGACCTGGGAGGAAGCCTGATTGAGTTTCAGAGATAATATCTCCCATAATACTTTTTATTCTTAGAGCAAGGACCTTAGTGATGAGCTTCATCGAAGAGTTAATCAGGCTTATTGGTTTGAAATCCCCTGCTTTCGGTCCCTGCCTGCAATGGATCAGGGCTTCGGTGTCTTTCTCTCTTCGGCACAGGTGGGAGTAGTGCCTCAAGAACTTCTTCTTTATCTGCTCATATGAGCCAATTGACCTAGGTCTTAATGACCTGTACCACATGAATGCATTCCCCTTGAGGTATGTCTTAAACATCTTACAGAGCATCACATCACAGTGCCCCATACCAGTCATGAGCGATTCATACTTCTCAAAATGGTCTTCGGGGTCACCCTTTCCATTGAACTCGTTCATCTTTGGAAACTGCCTTCCCTGAGGAGGTCGGAACTGTTCGACATCCTCAGTCACCACTGGCTCGTGGCTGACCCTTCTTTCACCTAACATAGCCTTCTCGATCCTTCGGATACGGTCATCCGTATGTGGACCTTCTTCCTCCGAATTAGAGGAATACACTACCTTCGACCGGGTTCTCCTAGAGTTCGATTCAGAGTCCCCTGACTCATCTTCATCATTTCTAGTCCTCGGCATCTTATCCCTTCGGTCATCCAACTCCGGGTCTTCGGCTTCTAGAGCCTCGCAGAGTGCTTTCTCTTGCAACTCGATCTCCTCCCTTCGGAGCTTTAGGGCATCTAGCCTCAAGCGATCGACCTCCCTCTTTTTGGCCAGACGTTCGGCCTCCCTACTGCTCTTTTCTTTCTCCATCTTTTTTCGCTTCCCCTTGGCCTTTTGTTCCTCTCGCCATTTTAGGAGCATCTCCCGTTGCTCTTTGGGAGACGGTATATCCCCTTCTTCATCAAAAGTCAGGAGCCTTGGGGTAATGGGAGGGTTGGTGCGATTGTTTCCAGCCACGGTACTATCATCAGCTACTGGTATCTCGGTTTCGTTCGTCATGATTGACTATAGAACTCAACACAAACGTATCTCTACGTTCCCACAGACGGCGCCAAATGTTACAACCAGAATTCTACCAAGCCCTGCTTCGGTCGGACCTGCAATGAAGAAGAATGCGAGGGTTTGGTCCCCCGATTCACCTCCGGTGTGAGAATAAGTTAACTGGTTTTTGTAAGGTATTATGAACGTAGAGAGTTTGTGTCTGTTATGTGTAATTGTGAATGAATGGTAACTCAAACCTGATTAAACCTTATTCCCTCTGTTTTGGAAGTTACCGAAGAAAGGGGCCATCTGCCTCCCCGTGCCCCACGTTCTCAGGAAGTGTAACCACACAACCGTTGCCTCTGGATGGACCGGACGAAAGGCGGGCTTCCATTCGGATTCGGGGGGTTGGGCCTTCGGTCCAGCCCATTAAGGGGATGGGCCTCCAACAATAATTAATGAAAAAGAAATATGTTTTTTAA
The DNA here is from genome assembly GCA_037693485.1 of Kitagawia praeruptora. NCBI lineage: Eukaryota > Viridiplantae > Streptophyta > Magnoliopsida > Apiales > Apiaceae > Kitagawia > Kitagawia praeruptora. The sequence goes on from CM075353.1 coordinate 1,561,860, forward strand.
ATATCAAAGAAGCAAATACGTATCTATATTATCTATCTATCTATACTATTATATAAAAGCCGAAACATTAAAAGTTTGGTTGGTTGGTACCTATTGATTTTACTAATTTACCCTTACTTAATTATAGATAAAATATTTTTTTATATTTTATCTAACTAAAATTTTTGCTTTACTAATCAATTTCCTTTTTCAGGTTAAACATGTTACATTTTCTATTTTTCAATAACTAAGTAATTTCCTTTTCAGGTAAAATATATAAAAACTGAAATATAAAAAGTTTGGTTGGTGAGTACGGGTTGATTTTATGTATTACCCTTATTAATTATAGATAAAATTCGTCTTATAAACTAATCAATTTATATTTTTATATTTTATCTAACTAAAATTTCTGCTTTATTAATCAATTTCCTTTTTAGATTAAACATATTACCTTTTATATTTTAAAATAACTAAGTAATTTCATTTTCAGGTAAAATATAATATGTTTTATATTATATCTAATTAGAAAGTATATTATAATTACTATTAACTAATCAATTAATTTTTTCAAGTCAAAACATGTTACCTTTTCTATTTTCTCTAACTAAAATATCTATTTTCCCAATTATATCACGGGTTACCTTTTTCAGCCAAAACATATTAACTTTTTTGTTTTCTCTAACTAAAACCCTCTTTTTCCAATTATATCATGGGCAATTCTATTTAATAAAAATAAAATAATAATATCATAATGCTAATAATTAATTTATTACATTTTCAGCTAAAATGTATAATCTTTTTATTTATTTTTGATTAAATTCCTTTTTTCTAGAAATATCAAGGGTATCATTAATTTCTTATATTTTTCTAAAAACACTACGAACAATTTTATTTAGTAAAATAACAATTAAATTTTTATTACTATAAACTAATCAATTACCTTTTTCACCTGAAGCATGTCACCTTTTTAATTTTTATTTTACTTTTTCTACTTTCTCAAACTAAAATCTCTCTTTTTCCAATTATATCACGGACAGTTCTATTTAATAAAAAAATATTATAATGCTAATAATTAATTGATTACCTTTTTCCGCTAAAACGTATCATTTTTTCTATAGTTTCTAACTAAAATCCCTATTTTTCTAGGAATATCACTGATAACATTAGTTTCTCCTTTTCTAGAAATATTACGAGCAATTTTATTTAGTAAAATAATATAATTAAATTGTAATTACCACAGACTAAGTAATTACCTTTTTCCACCTAAAACATGTTACCTTTTTAATTTTCTCTAACTAAGTCATCTTTTCTCCAAATATATCACGGACGTTATATTTAATAAAATAAAATAATAATTTTATAATTACTAATAATTAACCAATTACCTTTTTCAACTAAAACCTATCCTTTTTTTCTATATTTCTAACTAAAATTTCTCATTTTTTAAAAATATCACGGATGAGATTTATATAATTACGATCATCATTTCATTTAAAAATTTAAGTCTCCAAAATTCATGTTTTAAAAAATTAATTTAAATTAATAAAAAAATCATATAATATTAAAAAAAACCGTGCATCGCACAGGTTTTAAGCTAGTACTATTATATTAAAGCCGAAACATTAAAAGTTTTGAGAATTTTGGTTTTCGGTTTGGTTATCCTATTTATTAGAATAGTTTTGGTTTTCGGTTTGGTTATCCTATTTATTAAAACAAATAATAACATTATATAATTAATGGTAATTAGCCAATTGCACTTTTTACAATTACTTTTACTTGAAAATATTACCTTTTGTAAATATCAAATCATATCATATATTCCAATCATTAATATTTCCTTTTTAATTAAAACACCTTACCTTCTAGATTTAAAACTAATCTTAGAATCATTAATATATATCCGAAAATATCACACCATATTTTCTAATTATTAATAAAATATAATAAAATTCCATGTACGTTGTTTATAATAAGGAAACATTAGTATAATCCGTAAACATAAGTATAACTGTTAGATCTAATGAATAGATATATTCATATTTATTTTAAAAATTTTTAATATATGTTTTAAACCATGCATATCATTCATTAAATTTTTATTAATTACTTAAATTTAAATAAATTACTGAAAATAATGATTATGTAAAAATATAATTGTAACATAAAATAAAATTTATTACATATCAAAAGAAATCCGTGCACGGGTTAAAAATAAAAATTAAAGTTCTGAAACATTCAAAGTTTTGGTTTTCGGTTCGGTTATCCTAATTATTAAAATAAATAACTAATAAAATAATATATTTATTGATAATATTGGCCTTTTCATTTAAAGACATTTGTTAGGTCCGATAAGATTGTAGAAGGGGGGGTTGAATACAATCTATACCATTTATCGAAATTTGTCCTTTAAATAAAATTTAATTTAGACAAATTTGTGCGGAATTAATTGAAACAAATTTCAAGTTGAACATAATAATATATTAACTTGATGTGTGTTACAATTTCAGTACAGATTAATTATCAAGTTGATAAAAACTAATTAGAAAATTCGACATGAACTTTTCTAATTTAGTTAATAAAAATCAAGATAAGTGCTAGGAGTAAAAACTCGCTAGTAGTACAAGAACAATAAATAAACAAGTTCCACCGGATAAAATATTACAAAGGAGATGAACTTGATTTTCTGGGAATTTATTTGTTCTTGGTGTTCTTGAGAGAGAATGGAGGCTTTGTGTATTTTTGGATATTATGTTGAAGTGTTTTTGTTGTGGTAGTAGCCTTGATATTTATGCAAAGTCTACAAAACCTTCTGCCAATTCTGTTGTGAATTATGCCTCGAACTACCTTTGACAAGGGTCGGTACTACCTTTCTAGGAAGGCTACTACCTTTGAAAGTGGCGGTACTACCTTTTTAGGAAGGCTACTAACTTTGAAAGTGGCGGTACTACCTTTGGACAAGGCTACTACCTTTTTAAATGGCCGGTACTACCTTTCAAGAAGGCTACTACCTTTCAGTTGGCGGTACTACCTTTGGAACTACCTTTCTGATTGAACTTGTACTACCTTTGCTGAAATGAACTTGTACTACCTTTGCTGAAATGAACTTGTACTACCTTCGGTACTACCTTTCTGTTAAGCTTGTACTACCTTCGGTACTACCTTTCTGAAAAGGTAGTATCAGTACAATTTTCAGCTTAAATCAATTAAATGATTTTCTGATAATCATTTAATTAATTTTCTTTTACATAAAATTCTGATTTAATTAATTAAGTAATTATTTTAATGAATAAATTAATTCTTATAGAATTAATTTATTAATTAAATTAATCACATAATTTAATCAATTAAAGGAGAATAAATATGAATCCTTTAAGTAGCCAAATCTTTTCTTAAACCACTGAAATTAATAAAGAAATACCATTGAATTTTCTGTTGACATTCGATGTACTGTCTGGTTCATGAACGACTAACTCCAATGACTATTCTTCATTTCTGACTTTAAACACGTGGTCCTTTTTCTTGTCTCATCTCTCTTTAATTTTCTGTACTGTCTTTGTCACCTTGAAATCTCTGTCACTTTAAATGAATCAACTTCTTGACGAATACTCCACCGAGGCTTGATCAGATGTCTGAGCTTCTTTCAATATAGTAATTCCCCAAGTCTGTAGATTGACCTTGATCTTTTTCTTCTGACAGATAATATAATCTGAGATTCCTTGTGACAGCCTATATACTATTTATTATTACAATCTTGTTTAAGTTGAGTTGTATCCTCGAAATACAAATAGGCTACATCATATGCCTTTCAATCTCCCCATATTTGTTTGTTAGACAATAACAAGCAAATACCTAGAGGATAACTCAACTAACTCAATTAAACAAGAAAAAGATAAAGCATTAAAGAACTTAGTAAATAATACAAAAAAAAATTCTCTGGTTTAAGTATAACAATTCCAGAATCCTCAGTTGATGAAATAATAGATGATTGTTCCTCTAGCACCGAACTGATCTTCATTAGATAACTCATCTTCATTTCTGATTCTTTATATCTCTGCCTGATAATCCTTCACATCTTACATTGGTGATTATCAGTAGTTCTTGATTTACAATCACTTCCCTTTTCTGACACAGCTTTTCTCACTTAAGAAAAACAACTGCTCCTACTATATAGACAATGGTGAATCAATACCATTTCTATAACTTCTAGGAAATCTACTACTCCTCCAGTTAGCCTTCATACATAGTACATTGAAAGACTAATAGAATAGTATTGTGATGTACTTCTCCTTATATCTCCACTTTCATCTCAACTGAAAGTTCCCTTACTTTTCCATACTCATCCTTATATCTCCACTTTCATCTCAACTGAAAGTTCCCTTACTTTTCCATCTAAATCTCCCCCTTAGTAATTTGACTTGCTTCTCTTCCAAAGCACAGTCTGTAAATGCTCCCCCTTTCTAACCTACTCTCTTTTTTCTCTTTCTAACCTACTCTCCTTTTTCTTGTACCCCCTTTACTTCTCCCCCTTAGTTGAGGAATCCTCCAATCAACTAGTTGACAAAGTAGTTGTACCAATTATAGAGTTCTTTGTTAGAAAGGAAGTTTCATTTTCTTCCTCACCGTGAGTGTGTGATAGTGTTTAGTGTACCTCACAAGTGTTTCACTCTTCTCTCCACTCATTTGTGTTGAGTGTTTCACTTCTCTCTGTGTTTGCACTCTTGCTCACTGGTGTATCACTCATATCACTCATAGCTCCAACATCCATTAGTGTACCTGCAAGGAAAAATCACCCTAGCCCCTTCAAGAGAGGTCAGTGGTGGTGCAATGGGAGTTCGCAAATCCCAAATCCTCGTTGGACTCGTCAGACGAATCTGAGTCATAATCTACAAGTTGCTAATTTTCCCTTTTTAAGGTTTTCAGATTTGAATTCTGAGAAGGTAAACAATGATCTAGAAATTTAGCATTGAGATCAAGATTTCCTTCTTATGTCTGTGAAGACACTTAGTTCATTAAAGAACCTTTAACTTATAATCCTAACCGTAAAATGGTTGGATTACAGGTTTCCGTCAATTCATCCTTAGTGTGTGCATTCTCACTTTGTGTATATGAAATATTTTGGATAGTGTATAAGGTAGTGACTTTCCAACTGAATATCCCACACATCCTTATCTGCTGCATCAGGTGCAGTTACTCCCTGGTGACCTTCAGTCTGATAGGTTACTTCCTTTCAGGTGGTAAGATAGAATGTGTTTGAGTTTGACTGTAGTCTGGGATAAAAGTTGTTGGGTTTACAACCTTATGACTAAACATGTGAGAAAACAAAATTCCATGTAGATGAACCTGCATCACAGAATATGGGCAATAGATAGAATGCATTTTTATCAATGAACAGTTTTCTAAGAAAATATTGCATTTTATCTTAAGAGAAATGATATACAGTTGTGATTTCAAAAGATTTACAATGTAAGCAATCACAGCTGTAGAAAGAGATTTTGAATTAGAGAGAGATATAGATCTTGAGCCGGTTTTACTAAACAAAAACAAAGGCAAAAATCCAATTAATAAATATTAATCGAATTAATATATGTTAATGTTTAAACCAATACAAACAAAACTATTTTATCATGTTTTAGATCCTGTATGTTAGATACCAATTGTTACCACTTGTTAACACTTGTTAGGTCCTGTCTTCCAATTGTTAGAACCTGAAAATCAAACGTTAGTTCCTAAATAATTGAATTGACATATACCAATTTGATACCAACAATGGTCCTATATAAGAAATTCTGTTAATAACAACAACACAACAAAGATTAGAAGTTAAAACATCATGATATGTGTGTGTTAAACAGAAGAAGTACAAAAGAACCAAGTACAGGGACCTGTTTGTAAGTTTTGAAAATATAGTGACTAAACTGAAAAACTATACAAACTATTTATATACACATGAAAAATAATATACAAAAATAAGAAATAATATACATAATAATAATAATATTAAATAAAACTAAAAAGAAAAGAAAAATATGATTTGATTTTTTTTTTACTATACAAAAATAATTGTATTAATAATATTTACAGAATATTAGAAATAAAAGAAAATAATTTATAAAAATATTTACAACAAGTAACTACTTAAAAATAGCTAAATAGAAAATAAGAAAATACTAAAAATACCATATGTTATCCTTTTTACGAAATCAAATATTAATAACAAAAGGACAAACACTACAAACCATTTAATAAACTCTTAACTATTTACATAAATATTTGTAGTAAATTAATAAATCTATATATTTTCTTAATAAAATAACATTCTTATAGAAAATCATTTAAAGAGAAAATATGACTTATTAAATCAACACAAATATTCAAAAGTAATTTTCAACAAAAATAGATTTCTCACTAATTTTAACTTGTAAAATTTGAGAAAAATATTTTTAGAGAAAATAAAAATATTCTAAAATTAAAAGAAGTAAGTAGGAATATATTAAGAAGATAATGACAATGATTTGAGAATGAACAAGCAAGAAGATAAGTTGATAAAATAATTATACAAGTGATTTTAATAACAAATATTAACAAAGTAATCACTTATAAATTATTAAAGAGCAAACCTCAGATATTAACTAGTTTAATTACTAGGACTATTTAACATACCCAATTCACCAACAATTCTGGTGAATGTGGATTCATCAAGAGACTTAGTAAAAATATCTGATGTTTATTCTTCCGTGGGTACAAAATGTAACTCCACGATACCATTCATGACATGCTCTCGAATAAAATGATACCTGATATCGATGTGCTTTGTCCTAGTGTGCTGAACAGGATTGTTGGAAATTGCTATGGCACTTGTATTGTCACACAGGATAGGAATCCTGTCAAGTACAAAGCCATAGTCCCTTAGCTGATTCCTAATCCACAAGATCTGAGCGCAACAGCTTCTAGCAGCTATATATTCAGCTTCAGCTGTTGAGTTGGAAACTGTTTGTTGCTTCTTGCTGTACCAGGAAACCAACCCGCCACCTAGGAATTGAAAACTCTCAGATGTGCTTTTCCTATCTACAACACTTCCTGCATAATCTAAATTTGTATATCCAACAAGATTAAAACCAGAATCTTTAGGGTACCAGATGCCTAAGTTAGGCGTACCCTTAAGATATCTCAAGATTCTTTTCACAGCAATGAGATGCACATCTCTAGGATCCGCTTGGAACCTTGCACACAAGCATGTAGCATACATAATATCTGGTCTACTTGAAGTAAGATAAAGTAATGAGCCTGTAATAACCCTAACTTTAGTAATCCTACAGTGGTCACATGAATATTAAATTTCGAGGATTTAGAAAAATGGTATATAAGTACTCCATAATGGAAACGGAGAATGAATAAACAGAAACCATATTAGTGTGGTACATTGAAAATAAGTGACTCGAAATGACGATGGATTTCAGAAATTCCTAAATATGGATTTTTGAGGATTTTGACTTCCAAAGAGCTTCTATTGGATATTAAGGAGCATGGAACTATTAAAGGAATCATATATTGAGGAATTAGAAGATTTAGGTTAAACCAAGGGATTAATAAGTTAAGAGAATACCAAAGGAAATTGGATTTGTAAATGATTTCGAAAACCACTGAGACAATGAGGTATACTCGAAACGAACCACAATTAGACGAGTATGGAAACCAAGCAACCAAGATTAATAATATAACAAGGATATATACCATATTATTATTACCAAGAGTGCTAGCAAATTACTTAGGAAAATCAAGAAAAAGAGAATTATGAGATCATCTAAATGATATCATCTTCCACTAAACCAAAACTAAGGGTAAATTAGTCAATTGCCAAGCAAAATATCTACCAAATTCTAGAATTTGCAAGAGATTAAGATGAGATAAGATTAGCCAAAGAAAGCAAAAGAAATCTCTCCCCATTTCCTTTTCTTCCATTAGGCACAAACAAGAAAAATAAGAAAAAAATAAATAAAAATCCTAGCAAACATCAACTACAAATCAAGGGGAAAATCATGGGTGATCTTGGAGGTTAGAAAGAGTGATCTACAAAGTTTCAAAGCCATCCAACTTCATTTACATAGGTAAGGAAAATTGTGAAGTTGATGATGAATAGTAAATGAATAGTAAAATCTTAGTATTAACTTTGTTTTAATGGCTCCTTTAGTTGATTCAAGCTAATTCAAGGTGGTTTAAGGATATATCAAGGTTTATTAAGGATCTTTAAACCTTCAAGAAGGTATAATCACTCTTGTCCTTGTTTATTTATGATGGATATTGATGTAAGTAGTGGATAAGTGGTATAAATGTTAAGATTATGGTGATTTATGTGTTTGTAAGTGGTTTGAGTTAAATATGGAAGTGTTTGGGCTTGTAACCATGGCTGGTAATGAAGACCACATGGTGTAGGTGATGATTATTGTGTGTGATAATTGATTTGGAGGAGTTGGATTTATGGAAAGTATGAAATTATAGCCGATATAATGCCCGATTTTCGTTAGGATGTAATCTGCCCTGTTTTGGACCCCTGTATCCGAACGGTACCCTACTGTCTAGGTTGCCAACTGACCATGAGATGATAGATCTTAGTTCATAGATCGTTTTGATATAAAGTGCGTTAAAATCTGATGAACGGTTTAGGAGAAAAGTCAGTTTTAGTGAAAGACGTTCGAAAGTCGAGAAAACGTAGTTATACCAACTTTGAGGCTGTAATTACCCTACTTAGACATTTTTAAAAATTATGAAACTTTGGAATATTGTAGTAAAGTAGTCATAGAGTTGTTACCAGTTGACCTTGTGGTGAAATTCGAAATCCATATTTTCTGAGAATTTTTACATTTAAGTGTGGTCGTTAGGGGAAATGGTGAAAACCCCTGAAACTTCGATTGAGGTTATAAATGGTTAAGTTCTCGAACCTTTGGGGTAATAGTGATACGTTAAACATATATTAAAGTGTAAAGGGTAATGTTATACAAGAGTGTAGTGAGTAAGAGATGTGGTATTCTAACGACGGTCCTTTTGTGTTTATAGAAACTCCGGAAGAGGGACGACCCATACTGTCAGGATACCGAAACCGAGGCAAGATCTTTTCTATCCCTACTTGGAAATTATTTATCTTTAAAGAAATTTGATATCGTGGAATATATACATGTGATGTTATTGTTACTATATTGTTAAGAATTTATTTTCCGTGATTATTGATATGAAAAGGAGAGGTATATGAATATGACTATGGATATGAGTATAAGATGGAATGAATATACATGGAGATGATTGTGCATGAAGTGAACATGCCTTATGATTAAGGGAATATGAAGAAATGGTATCAGTTGTTATCTAGAGTTATATAAATAATGGTATTAGTTATTATCTAGAGTTATATGAGGAATGGTATCAGCTGTTATCTAGGGTTATATGATTTATAATATTGTTTTAAAAATATTCTTTCTAAATGTTGTGATAGATATTATTTAGTATTATTTAATACTTCTAAAACAAATGGAATACTTTATGTATACAAAAACATATTTGATTTCGTTGAATATAGAAGAGATCTCTGAGTCATAACCAAAGTATTATGACATAAATTTTTTAAAGGTGATGATAAGTCGAAATGGAAATGATATATGTGAATGGAAATGTGAATGGAAATGGAAAATGTGAAATGGAATTTGATAATGGAAAAGTGATTTGAAAAGGGGGATTGCAACAATAAGCGTAAGAGGCTGTGTGGTAGTGGCACAGTCCAGCATCCAATATTTATTCCTGCCTAAGAGTGCCGAGGGAGGATGTAGTGGAGAACCTTCCTCCTGGGGGATGGTGGAGAACCTACCTCCGTCTACCGGTAGTAAAAATGGACGGGCACGGAGGACGACTGATCATCGTGGCTCACGTATTCGACAACAGTGGAAATCCCCAACGTTTTCTTTAAAGGAAAGATTTGGAAAATGGTTTTCAGATTTCTATACTGAAAACAGAAAAATGATATGAAAAGAAGGAATTGTGTTATAAATGGAAGAGAAACTGATTTTATATTATGGTATAAAATTTCTTTGTAAAAAAGAAATGGAAGGATTATAATGAGAGATATGGTTCAAATTTTTATGTTATCTTGAGATAATATATTGAGAAGAAGTGTGAATTATTATCTGAATACAGAAGAGCAATTGATATTATATTGTTGTACCTTTCTTTTCTTATAATAGAAAGTGGATGATGTATTATTAAATAGGAATGTCATTTTTCTCAAATTCTATAATTGTTTTCCAGTTATTATATGATATTAGAAGTGAGACTGAGATTTTAATATTATATATTTCTTTTCGTATAAAGATAATTGGAAAGTATATGTCTTGAACGGAAATAAAATTTCCTTCCATAATATCTGAAAATTGTTTATTAAAATATATATACATGATGATTATTTTCCTTTGATGTTAGTTGATAGAAATTATCTTGCTGAGCTATTTTAGTTCACTCTTGCTACTTATCTATATATACAGCTAGGTATGCTGAGACTACGTAGAACGCACCGCAAGAGGGTAGGGGGAAGGCGACCTTCTGAGAGCGCGCTAACATCGATTCCTGAGGTAGCGTAGAGGCAAACGGGTCCTGGTAGCTCTATGTATAATTAAGTGTGTAAACATGTAAGAAACTTTTGATTGTTGAAATGCTTCATGTCGAAGTATCATTCAGCAATGTATTTAAGTATGAGCCTGGGTTGTAATAACTTTTAACTTTAAACTTTTATTATGGTGAATGTTGTTCTCTGAGCATATGATTGGTGTGTGTGTGTATTATTGCGGGGTCAATTGCATATGTATTAATTGGAAAAAAAAAGACCCAAGGGATATTGATATTGAATGGAAATTGGTCCGTGATGGCCCAGATTTATGACCCCGGATTTGGGGCCGTCACAGTTTGGTATCAGTGCTTAGAGTCACAATGCTCAGGAACAAGAGTGATAGTAATATACGAATATAGATATATAGGTAATGATATAAAATATGAACTCATATCGTGTTCAAGGGGGGTTTATCGAACGAAGCGTTTATTCTGAGTCATGATTATAATTTTATAGATTATTGCTAGTAAAGGTTATTATGCCAAAAGTGTTAAGTTTATGTAGCACGCGAGATCGATATGAGAAAGAGAATACTTGATGTATCGGGAAGTGTACGTTAGATAACTTCATGAGTAATTCCAGGGTGACCTATCATCTCTTATTCAAAAAGGGGCGGGTATCTTTTCAAAACTTTATGGTACCTTTGGAATGTGTTTCAAAATTATATTTTATCTATTTTGGTCAAAATATTTCCCTAAGATTATTTTTGGAAAACGGTATTTATCATCGTGATTAAATATTTTCTTTATACTTCTTATTCCAACTAAGAGGAACAATCCTATATGTATACACAAGGACGATCTGTCTGTGTGATTGAAAGTCGGAGGGGACGCCCTCACTTGTGTTACGTACGGGTTCTTCCATCATATTGATTTCCCAAAATATTCTTTTGTTTCAAATAAGAGCTATTTAAAACTCTTAATCTTATAAATTGTGGTGGGACACTTGCTTGTTTCTGGGTTCGTTTCAATTCGAAGTTTCTTAAATTCTATAAATTGTTTTGAATATAGAAGATTTCATTAATGGATGGGATAATGGAAGCAAAGTTTAGAATATACATGATTATACGAGGAAACTCGAGATTTCAAGGGAAATTTTAATAAGAGATAATTAGAGCTAGAAGCGTTTTGATATAGAAGAGGAAGGAATTTCGTGAGAAGAAAGGGGTATAATTGAGGATTAGCGAGATAAAAGATTATGAGGAATTTTATGGTATAATTGAGACTTACTATTGAGAGTAAGGTGTATTTTGAGGAAAAGTCAGAATAAGGATAAACAAAGGAAGTGAGACAATTAATGAAGTTTGTGTATTCTGTCTAAATTTTATCGTATTTCGATATTAAATGTTGAGATTCAAGAATATCGATGTATATAAGGTGATTGACTTAAATGAAAAGGTTATTGTGCTAAAGGTGATACGCTTATTTGCTAAAGTTGAGTTCAGAATATTATAGAACATAAATGAGTTAACTAGTGATATAATGGTGTATATGAGAATGATGTATATGAGAATGATGTATATGGGAATGATGTATGTTGTACCCTAAATTTGGGTGATTAATGAAGAATATTGTTATATACAGAATTATGCCGCCTAAGCGTAATAATAGAGCGAATGCAAGGGAAAATGAGAGAGAGGAAGGAAGTCATAATAGGCAGGGTGGTGACCCTCTTAACCAACTCATGGACCTATTAAGGCAGAATTTAGCTAATCCACAGAATCTTCAACAACCACCTGTTCTTCCAAATCAGTCAACTAACTCCTTTCGTGCTTTTAAGTCATTAAAACCCCCAGAGTTTGAGGGAACTGCTAACCCAGTAGTAGCCAGAGCCTGGTTAAAAGAGATGGAGAAAGCTTTTGAGATATTGAGGATAGAGGAGGATCGGAAAACAACCTTTGCAGCCTATCTCTTAAAGGGAGAGGCAAATTATTGGTGGGAAGCTAAGAAGAATCTAGAGGGAGCGGGAGTGATAACTTGGGAACGTTTCACTAGGGTATTTTTAGAAAAGTACTCCCCTAGGTATCTGGAAAATCAAATGGAGATGAAATTTTTGGAGTTAAAGCAGGATAACCTATCGGTGGCGGAATATGAAACTAAATTTACTGAACTATCTAGGTTTGTTCCAGAATTTGTGCGTACTGAGGAACAACGAGCAAAAAGGTTCCAACAAGGATTGAAACCATGGCTACGGACGAGAGTGGCACCGTTTGAGTTAACTGATTATGCTGCGGTAGTTCAAAAGGCATCCATTATAGAAGGCGAGAGTGAATAGACTCAAATAGGTCGAGAGAATAAGAAGAGGAAATTTGAGGGTCAGAAAGGAGGTTCAAGTGAAGGAAGTTACTTTAACAAATTTGGTAAAGGACAAAAACCCCAGTTTGGAGGAAAGTCAGGGAATAATAAGGCTACCAGTGAGACTGTGAATCAGGGTGGTAGATCCACAGGAACCTTTCAGTCTAATCAATCGCGACCACCATTACAAGATTGCAACACGTGTGGTAGGAAGCATATCGAAGAGTGTAAGATGTTAGGAATAACTTGCTTTAAGTGTGGACAGAAAGGGCATTATCAGGACAGGTGTCCATCAGCTGATAAGGGTGATGTCAAGTGTTATCAATGTGGAAAACTAGGACACTTTGCTAGAGATTGTCGTTCTGGTGGGACGTCTGCGCCAGGACAAAGTATGACTGCTTCAAATAAACCTACTGTCAGAGTATACAATATGACCTTAGGAGAAGCATTGAGAAAGCCGGATACAGATGCAGGTGAACATTTTCTTTTAGTATTTAAATTTTTAGTGTAAATGTTTGGTTAAGAATCAATGTGGTCAATGAATGGTGTAAATAAGTTAATAAAATAGATAAGAATGATCTATCTGAGTTGGAGGTAAGATATGCTGAACCAGAGAGAGAAAGTAATAGTATTTTGGGGTAAAACATTGACTTGTTTAGATACGAACAGGAAATATATATTATAGGTAGTATTTTCTTACAATTGTTTCAAGGAATCTTATTCTAGTCGGATTTCTGGAAGATCATACAGAGATAAGATATAATAAGATCGAAGTGTGTATATTTTATGTCATGATAGAGATCAACAAAGGGATAAACCATAAGTGAGATACACTACCATTCAGGGGAGGCCAATGTGGTGGCCGATACCCATAAACAAAAGAGGAATGTTGATGAATGACAATCAAATTTATGTTGGTGTATTTTTGCGCAAACAAGATAAAGATATTACGAATGAAAAATGATGGAGAAAGTGGTGCAGAAGTTATAAGGTGTGGATAAAAAAAAAGAGGTGTATATGGACAATTTCAACATGATTCCGGGACGGAATCCTTTTAAGGGGGGAAGACTGTAATAACCCTAACTTTAGTAATGCTACAGTGGTCACATGAATAGTAAATTTCGAGGATTTAGAAAAATGGTATATAAGTACTCCATAATGGAAACGGAGAATGAATAAACGGAAACCATATTAGTGTGGTACATTGAAAATAAGTGACTCGAAATGACGATGGATTTCAAAAATTCCTAAATATGGATTTTTTAGGATTTTGACTTCCAAAGAGCTTCTATTGGATATTAAGGAGCATGGAACTATTAAAGGAATCATATATTAAGGAATTAGAAGATTTAGGTTAAACCAAGGGATTAATAAGTTAAGAGAATACCAAAGGAAATTGGATTTGTAAATGATTTCGAAAACCACTGAGACAATGAGGTATACTCGAAACGAACCATAATTAGACGAGTATGGAAACCAAGATTAAAAATATAACAAGGATATATACCATATTATTATTATTACCAAGAGTGCTAGCAAATTAATTAGGAAAATCAAGAAAAAGAGAATTATGAGATCATCTAAATGATATCATCTTCCACTAAACCAAAACTAAGGGTAAATTAGTCAATTGCCAAGAAAAATATCTACCAAATTCTAGAATTTTCAAGAGATTAAGATGAGATAAGATTAGCAAAAGAAAGCAAAAGAAATCTCTCCCCATTTCCTTTTCTTCCATTCGGCACAAACAAGAAAAATAAGAAAATAAAAATAAAAATCCTAGCAAACATCAACTACAAATCAAGGGGAAAATCATGGGTGATCTTGGAGGTTAGAAAGAGTGATCTACAAATTTTCAAAGCCATCCAACTTCATTTACATAGGTAAGGAAAATTGTGAAGTTGATGATGAATAGTAAATGAATAGTAAAATTTTAGTATTAACTTTGTTTTAATGGCTCCTTTAGTTGATTCAAGCTAATTCAAGGTGGTTTAAGGATATATCAAGGTTTATTAAGGATCTTTAAACCTTCAAGAAGGTATAATCACTCTTGTCCTTGTTTATTTATGATGGATATTGATGTAAGTAGTGGATAAGTGGTATAAATGTTAAGATTGTGGTGATTTATGTGTTTGTAAGTGGTTTGAGTTAAATATGGAAGTGTTTGAGCTTGTAACCATGGCTGGTAATGAAGACCACATGGTGTAGGTGATGATTATTGTGTGTGATAATTGATTTGGAGGAGTTGGATTTATGGAAAGTATGAAATTATAGCCGATATAATGCCCGATTTTCGTTAGGATGTAATCTGTCCTGTTTTGGACCCCTGTATCCGAACGGTACCCTACTGTCTAGGTTTCCAACTGACCATGAGATGATAGATCTTAGTTCATATATCGTTTTGATATAAAGTGCGTTAAAATCTGATGAACGGTTTAGGAGAAAAGTCAGTTTTAGTGAAAGACGTTCGAAAGTCGAGAAAACGTAGTTATACCAACTTTGAGGCTGTAATTACCCTACTTAGACATTTTTAAAAATTATGAAACTTTGGAATATTGTAGTAAAGTAGTCATAGAGTTGTTACCAGTTGACCTTGTGGTGAAATTCGAAATCCATATTTTCTGAGAATTTTTACAGTTAAGTGTGGTCGTTAGGGGAAATGGTGAAAACCCCTGAAACTTCGATTGAGGTTATAAATGGTTAAGTTCTCGAACCTTTGGGGGTAATAGTGATACGTTAAACATATATTAAAGTGTAAAGGGTAATGTTATACAAGAGTGTAGTGAGTAAGAGATGTGGTATTCAAACGACGGTCCTTTTGTGTTTATAGAAACTCCGGAAGAGGGACGACCCATACTGTCAGGATACCGAAACCGAGGCAAGATCTTTTCTATCCCTACTTGGAAATTATTTATCTTTAAAGAAATTTGATATCGTGGAATATGTACATGTGATGCTATTGTTACTATGTTGTTAAGAATTTGTTTTCCGTGATTATTGATATGAAAAGGAGAGGTATATGAATATGACTATGGATATGAGTATAAGATGGAATGAATATACATGGAGATGATTGTGCATGAAGTGAACATGCCTTATGATTAAGGGAATATGAAGAAATGGTATCAGTTATTATCTAGAGTTATATAAATAATGGTATCAGTTATTATCCAGAGTTATATGAGGAATGGTATCAGCTGTTATCTAGGGTTATATGATTTATAATATTGTTTTAAAAATATTCTTTCTAAATGTTGTGATAGATATTATTGAGTATTATTTAATACTTCTAAAACAAATGGAATACTTTATGTATACAAAAACATATTTGATTTCATTGAATATAGAAGAGATGTCTGAGTCATAACCAAAGTATTTTGACATAAATATTTTTAAAGGTGATGATAAGTGGAAATGGAAATGATATATGTGAATGGAAATGTGAATGGAAATATGAATGGAAATGGAAAATGTGAAATGGTATTTGATAATGGAAAAGTGATTTGAAAAGGGGGATTGCAACAATAAGCGTAAGAGGCTGTGTGGTAGTGGCACAGTCCAGCATCCAATATTTATTCCGTCCCAAGAGTGCCGAGGGAGGATGTAGTGGAGAACCTTCCTCCTGGGGGATGGTGGAGAACCTACCTCCGTCTACCGGTAGTAAAAAGGGACGGGTACGGAGGACGACTGATCATCGTGGCTCACGTATTCGGCAACAGTGGAAATCCCCAACGTTTTCTTTAAAGGAAAGATTTGGAAAATGGTTTTCAGATTTCTATACTGAAAACAGAAAAATGATATGAAAAGAAGGAATTGTGTTATAAATGGAAGAGAAATTGATTTTATATTATGGTATAAAATTTCTGTGTAAAAAAGAAATGGAAGGATTATAATAAGAGATATGGTTCAAATTTTTATGTTATCTTGAGATAATATATTGAGAAGAAGTGTGAATTATTATCTGAATACAGAAGAGCAATTGATATTATATTGTTGTACCTTTCTTTTCTTATAATACAAAGTGGATGATGTATTATTAAATAGGAATGTCATTTTTCTCAAAGTCTATAATTGTTTTCCAGTTATTATATGATATTAGAAGTGAGACTGAGATTTTAATATTATATATTTCTTTTCGTATAAAGATAATTGGAAAGTATATGTCTTGAACAGAAATAAAATTTCCTTCCATAATATCTGAAAATTGTTTATTAAAATATATATACATGATGATTATTTTCCTTTGATGTTAGTTGATAGAAATTATCTTGCTGAGCTATTTTAGCTCACTCTTGCTACTTATCTATATATACAGCTAGGTATGCTGAGACTACGCAGAACGCACCGCAAGAGGGTAGGGGGAAGGCGACCTTCTGAGAGCGCGCTAGCATCGATTCCTGAGGTAGCGTAGAGGCAAACGGGTCCTGGTAGCTCTATGTATAATTAAGTGTGTAAACATGTAAGAAACTTTTGATTGTTGAAATGCTTCATGTCGAAGTATCATTCAGCAATGTATTTAAGTGTGAGCCTGGGTTGTAATAATTGTTAACTTTAAACTTTTATTATGGTGAATGTTGTTCTCTGAGCATATGACTGGTGTGTGTGTGTGTATTATTGCGGGGTCAATTGCATATGTATTAATTAAAAAAAAAAGACCCAAGGGATATTGATATTGAATGGAAATTGGTCCGTGATGGCCAAGATTTATGACCCCGGATTTGGGGCCGTCACAGAGCCTATCATACCTCTGTAGCTTGTGACATCTACCTTGGCAGAATTTTCACATGCTCTAAATTTAACATCTGTAGATGATGGTGTTCTTGCTGAAGATGAGTCCTCCATTTGATATTTCTTGAGAAGCTCTCTTACATACTTGGATTGACAGATAAAAATTCCATCTGTCCTTTGACTTACTTGCAATCCAAGAAAGAACTTCAGCTCACCCATCATGCTCATTTCAAACTTACCCTGCATTAACTTAGCAAATTTCTTGCAAAGAAGATCATTAGTAGACCCGAATATTATATCGTCCACATAGATTTGGACTAATATTGTATCATTTTTATGTTTCTTTGTGAAGAGAGTTTTGTCTATGACACCTCTAACAAAACCATTTTCAAGTAAAAATTCAGAGTGAGTGTCATACAATTTCCTTGGTTCTTGCTTAAGACCATAAATAGCCTTGAAGAGAAAGTGGACATAGTCCATGAATTCTGGATCTTCAAAGCCAGGGGGTTGTTCTATATATACCTCTTCATCTAGCTTACCATTCAGAAAAGCACTCTTGACATCCATTTGATAAACCTTAAAGTTTGAGAATGCTGCGAATGCCAAGAATATTTTGATAGCCTCAAGTCTTGCCACTGGAGCGTAGGTTTCATCATAATCAATGCCTTTAGCTTGTGAATAACCTTTTGCTACCAGTCTTGCTTTATTTCTCATCACTGTACCATCTTCATCTAGCTTGTTTCTGAATACCCACCTAGTGCCAACCACTGTTCTGTTTGTAGGTCTGGGTACCAGCTTCCATACTTCTTGTTGTTTGAATTGATTGAGTTCATCTTGCATAGCAATCACCCAATCAGGATCAAAAAGAGCTTCCTCAGTTTTCTTAGGTTCCATTTCAGATAGAAACCCTGAATAGTTACATTGATTTTGAGTAGCACTTCTAGTTTTGACTCCAACATCTGGATCACCAATAATCAGCTCAAAAGGATGAGCTCTATTCCAAACTGTTTGTCTTGGAAGATTTAATCTTGATGATTCGCCTTGTTCTTCATTGTGATGTTGAGTATGACTAGTTGATCCTTCATTATCTCCCCCTGAGTTGTTGCCAGGTTGACTAGATGATTGTTCAAGAGTGTCAGGTGTATCTTCATTATTATCATTGTTTTCATCACCATTACCCTGATCATCATCATTATTATCATTGTTGTCATTAGCATTAGCACACATATCAGGTGGATTGTCATCATCTGAATCTGGATCTATCATATCATCAAAAGATAACTTTTCAGATGAATCCTCAGTTTGGATACTAGGGAGTTTAGTGTCATCAAATGTTACATTGACACTTTCACTCATTTTCTGTTGATCAATCACGTACACCCTGTAAGCTCTTCTTGTATAACCAATAAAAATTGCTTCATGTGCTTTGGCCTCAAATTTTCCACCTTGATCATCTCCTTCTTTAAGCACAAAACATTTTGCTCCAAATATATGAAAGTATTTGAGTGTTGGTTTCTTTTCAGTCATAGCTTCATATGGTGTCTTCATCAAGTCTTTGTTGATAAGAGTTCGATTCTGGGTATAGCAAGCAGTGTTGACAGCTTCAGCCCAAAAGTACAATGGAAGCCTTGATTCACTTAACATAGTACGTGCAGCTTCAATCAAGGTTCTATTCTTTCTTTCCACTACCCCAATTTGCCGAGGAGTTCTTGGAGCTGAGTATTGTCTATTTATACCCTTTTCAGTGCAGAAATCATTCAGAACTGCATTCTTGAATTCAGTTCCATTATCTGATCTTATAGCTCTCACTGGATACTTAGAATCCAGCTCAATCAACTTGATGTGATCAATCACTAGCCGTGGAGTTTCATCTTTGGAATTCAGAAACAGAACCCATGTGTATTTTGAAAAATCATCAATAATCACAAGAACATATCTTTTCTTTGATATTGACATCACATTAACTGGACCAAACAAATCCATATGAAGTAATTGTAGAGGTTCAGTTATTGAAGATGTGTTAGTGCTCCTGTGATTTGCCCTTTTAAGCTTGCCTTTTTTACATGCATCACATAGTCCTTCCTGTGTGAACTCCATTGAAGGTAAGCCTCTCACCAACTCTCTTCTAACCAGAGAATTCATTGTTTTGAAATTTAGATGAGAAAGTTTCTTGTGCCATAGCCAGCTTTCATCTTTGGATGCTTTAGAGTAGAAGCTGTTGATTTCTTCAGTGCTTCCAGTGTTCATATTGGCTACGTACAAGTTTCGTAAGAGATGGTTGTTCACTTCTCTTGTGTGAAATCAGACAATTCTTCTTGTTAAAGTGGACTTCAAATCCCTTATCACAGAATTGACTGATACTGAGAAAATTATGTTCAAGTCCTTTTACAAAGGACACTTCCTCAATGATAACATTTCCAGCTTCAAGTCTGCCATATCCATCAGTTCTACCTTTGTTGTTATCTCCAAAGGTAACTACTGGGCCAGCCTTCTCCACCACATTTGTCAGCAGGGTTCTATCACCAGTCATATGCCTTGAACATCCACTGTCCAAGATCCAGGTTACTCGTTCAACCTGTTCAACACCCTGCAATGACAAACGGATTAAACCTTCTTCGGAACCCAAATTTGATTGGGTCCAGAATACTTAAAGAATTGGCCTTTGTCAGGCAAAACAACATTTTTCACCTTAACACCAATTTTACCATTAGTCAACAAAATTTTACCCTATAAACAGATTTAACAATCTTTTGTTTCATTTTGGGTATCCATGTTTGTTTAGCAGCAATAACATTTGTTTCATTGACTGAACATTTAACCTTGTAAACAGCCTTAGTAAAACTTTGTTTAGGCTTAGGTACAAATGTCTCTCTCCTAACATTAGGAGGACTAGCAGTCTTTGATCTGACATTTTTGTTTCTGTTCATATGTTGTCGGGGGTAGTCTTATCAGCACATGCATGATTACCATTAAAGTAAGCAGACATGACATTAAAAGCACAAGACATACAATTGACAAAACCACATGCTTTATGAGAAGAATCAATAATAGGCATGATATGCATGTCATACATGTTATTGTTCTGCTTCAACTTATTACCACCTAACCCAGTTTTAGACGAACTGGTTGACTCAACAAACTTAACTGGTTCCTTAGAAACAACCTTATTAGATTTGACATTTTTGGTTGTAGGTGCCTTAACAGATTTTTCATTAAGTTGGACACTTCCACTAGCAATGTCCTCAGTACGCATCTCCTCTTGAATAACAAGAGAAGTCAAATCTAGAGGCTCTGCAACAGACTTCTTAAAGAGTGGATCTTCAACATTCTTAAGCACATGTGGTATTCCCCTTTCTTTAGCACTAACAGGATTAGGGGAGTTTATGCCTAACATTCCAACAGCTTCGTTGTAGCCAAACCCTATTCCTACGGTTCGTTCTACAGCTTGTTTATTGAATAACTCTTTAGAAATTTTAACAGAATTAAAGCAAGCAGATAATTTGACATTCTGTTCCTTTAACTTAGTTTCAAGTTCAGCAACTTTAGCAATTTGTTTATGCATGTATTCTGAAATCGACTTTTCTCTGTGGTTAAGTCGAGCTATTTCTTTTATTTGCTGATCTTGATTATCAGGCACCTTTTTTAGTTCTAACACTTCATTTTCAAGATTAGTGTTCAACAGAACTTGTCTAGCATTTTCATTTTGTGCATTAATTAAGCAATCACGTAAGCTGCGAATCAACTCAGCATCAGTAAGAATTACCGGTGTAGTATAACGAGTTGATGTATCAGCATTTGCCACCAATGCAAAATTTCCATTTTCTTCGTCTTCGCTATCTGTGTCATCCCAGCTTTTACCAGCAGCTACATAAGCTCTTCCAGTCTTCTTCTTTTCAGAAGCATAATCTCTTTTCTGTGCTTGTTTTGGTTTCTGACACTCAGTAGCAAAGTGTCCTAACTCATTACAATTAAAGCAACGAATCTTGCTTCTGTCAACAGTTCCAGTTTTGTATCCTCCCCTGTTACTAGATGATGAAGAACCTCCTCTTTGGAATCTGCTATTAGACTTAAACCTGAACTTTGGATTTCGCCTGAATCTGAAGTTACTGAATTGTCTCACCATCATAGCCATAGATTCATCTTCTAGTTGATCCAGCTCTTCTAGCGAATAAAATTCTCCACCATCCTGAGTAGCTGGTGTCTGACCATGTTCCACTTCAGTTTGTTCCTTGTTGGAGCTATTAGATTGAACAACTTTAGCTTCCACTTCCTTAGGAACCTCAACTACTAGAGCTGTAGAAGAACTTGCCACTCTGCCTTTGCCAGAAATCTCTTCACCAAACAGTCTTTCAAGAGCAATCTTATTCAAATCTCTGGATTCTCTGATGGCAGTTATCCTATGTTCTAGGTGAGTAGGCATAGTCAACAAAAAATTCATGTTAATCTCCTTTTGTGTATAGTGCTTGCCATGGATTTGCAAGTTGTTGATTATTTTGTTATACCTTTCAAACACTTCCTGAATGCCTTCATTAGGACCAGCTCTGAAGTGTTCATATTCAGAGGTTAAAATATGGAGTCTGTTTTCCCGGACTTCATCAGTTCCTTCATTGATGATCTCAATAGTTTCCCAGATGTGTTTAGCAGTTTTACAATTCATCACATGACTGTACATCACAGCATCCAGGGAATCTATCAGAATTAGTCTCAAATTCTTATTTAGTCCAGCATCCTCCTTTTCATCAGAAGAATATAGCTTAGGGTCCTTTTCATAGGTTCTAGCAGGTGATGTAACAACTCCATCAGTAACAGTTTGTTCTTCATGAACCATAGGAATTTTTGGTCCATTTTTCAAAACCCACAAATATTTTGGATTTGTAACATCAAGAAACAACTCCATTTTATTTTTCCACATATCATAATTATCCTTATTAAATATGGGAATCTTAACAATGGCTTTTGAAGACATGATGAATTTTTAAGTGAGTTAAAAATTCGATATAAATTTTTGAATGAATAAAAATAGGATCTTGATTTGTGTATCAATCAATAGGCTCTGATGCCAATTGTTAGGTCCGATAAGATTGTAGAAGGGGGGGTTGAATACAATCTATACCATTTATCGAAATTTGTCCTTTAAATAAAATTTAATTTAGACAAATTTGTGCGGAATTAATTGAAACAAATTTCAAGTTGAATATAACAATATATTAACTTGATGTGTGTTACAATTTCAGTACAGATTAATTATCAAGTTGATAAAAACTAATTAGAAAATTCGACATGAACTTTTCTAATTTAGTTAATAAAAATCAAGATAAGTGCTAGGAGTAAAAACTCGCTAGTAGTACAAGAACAATAAATAAACAAGTTCCATCGGATAAAATATTACAAAGGAGATGAACTTGATTTTCTGGGAATTTATTTGTTCTTGGTGTTCTTGAGAGAGAATGGAGGCTTTGTGTAAGAACCCCGAATTTTCGGTAGAATTAAAACTTTTTATATATTGATGAAAGAATGAACAGTGACTCCGACTACAAGGTATTAACAATAAATGTGAATGGGTATAGATTTAAATGATTATATGTCATGAAGAATGCAATGGGTTGACAACCTAGATTAGAATAATCTATCTCCTAAGAAATAAGTTATGGCACTCCAAAGAGGAAGGAGATATTCTTGTGTCATCCAAATAAATATCTGCTGTTAGTCCAGTGATTCCGTAAAAGGGTTAAGGAATGCCCGAAAGAGAGCAAGGACATTATTATAAATATAAGGAATAAGGATGGAATAAAGAATGAATAGTGTTTTTGGTAGAAATACGAATATTATTAGACGACGTTATATAGAAGTATTCGGAATGGAATTCTGAGTTCGTATTCATGATCCAGGGGCGAAATAAGTGTATGTAAACGACATCGGATTCTGAAAAGCAGCACTTTTATTTTTCTTCGAGATTCCCTGGACACTGCTAGACTTAAGTATTTATTAAAGGGATTTAAGGAATTTAAATTCGAGAAGTATTAAGAAAGATGGGGAATGGTATTATAATTATTAAGAAGGTCTCCGGTGAAACCCTAACTAGAAACGAATGAGTTATTCCTCCGAACAAGCAAGGAAATTGAGTAATAACCGGACAAAGAAACGAACAAAATAACCAAGAGACAAACAAGAGCAATTGGTGGAAAAAGGAGAAACCTAAGTGACATGTTTGTAAGTCAACTACAAGCTAGGTGATATAAGTGAACTTTTGCAAAAATGGACTTGTTTAATGTGGAAGCAACACATGGTCCAATAAGAAGCCAACAAGTGGCACCTATAGATGAGTGACAACACATTAAGAAGAGATGCAAGCATTATATATCAAGTGTATAGCATTATTAACACCAAAACACAAAGCAAAACACAAAAATTACTCCACCATTTTCTCACCAAGCAACTCTCGGCCAAAGCTTGAAAAAGGGGGTTTCCACCATCATTTGATCTCCAAATTTTTATGGTATGTACCTCACCTCATATTAGTGATGCCCTAGAAATCTTAGCTTCAAATTCATCTTTTATCATTTTCAAATAAATCATCAAAGATGATGATGAATAGTGTTCTTCATAAACTAACTTTTATATCTTGATTTCTTTTGATCATCCAAGCTATACTAAGGCTAGATAAGGGCTAAACAAGGCTTGATAAGTTCATACATACACCAAGGAAGGTATACCACTCTTGAAAACCTAGCTCTTAGTTTAAGTTTTGGTATTTTGGATGAGTTATATGGATTTAATGCATGTTTAGGACCTTAAGATTATGATTGGGCTTTGCTAAATGTTAAATTAGTTTAGATGAACGGAAAGACATTGCTTGGTCTTAGTTCATGGATAAATAACATGTATGTGTTGTTTGGAGTGTAAACCATGATCATTGGATGGTTTGAAATTTGGAAATCATGTAAACATAGCCGTCGTAATGCCGAAAATTCATTAACCCTTGAAATCCGTGAGTAGCAGTAGCATATACACACTGTTCAGTCTTGGAATTTGCCATGATAAGCTAGATTATGTTATAAGCTTCGTTTTGATATAAAGATCGAGTGAAACGGATATACGGTTTAGGAGTTATGGTCGAATTAAGATAAGTGGTTCGTAAACGAGAGCACCAGTTCGTAATCGGAATTGAACCTGTATAACTTCGGTAATGCAGTAGCGAACCATCGTAATTAAATTCTAGAGATGATAAGGAAGGTGTGAGAGAAAACCTTGCGTTAAAAGGATCGTTTTACGATTTTATAAAAATGTTTGAATCAAGGTTAAACGCGAACGAACCCCTAGAAGCATGCTTGATTATGACTTTGGTTAATAACTTAGAAAACGGACGATAAAACTCGTAGTACAATCTTGATTCGTAAATGATCGATATTAAAACTTACATGGCTTAACTACGTATTAAGTGTGGGTACAATGACGGGTCATAATAGCGAACGTATGTCGAACCACATCGGTGATAAAAAGAGTTACACTAGAGGTGTATAACAAGATAATGCGAAAACGTGTTTTGACTTAAGTGAAGTCTACATACCTTCTTGTAAAGTGTTAAGTGATTAATACCGAATGCCTTGGCTCTTTATAGATCACCAGGCTGACCCGGGACACGCTACCACTACCCCTACCCACACTCGATTTCCAGGCAAGTTTCAAATCCTTTTTAAAAGACTGTTGTTGTGATTATATATATATATATATATATGCTTCTGTTATACATATGCCATAGCATGCATGCCTACTTTCAAAGTCATATTGATATACTTGTTCCCTGAATTATTGTTGGCTTATGAGCTAGATAGTTATTATATCAGTTATAAGCCGGAAATTTCTAAGACCCTTAAACGAAGGGCATCTGAACCTCATTCCTTGATTATAGACCGGGAGTCGTTATTTCTTGATATATTGACATTATTTTCAGAGGAAAATAATTAAGTAAATATTTCCCAGTTATTATCTGGCGAATATTATTGAGATATTCCTTTGAGGTTAGTTGATAAATATTATTCGGGTTAATCATCAGATATTTAATTATTCGATGAACATTATCTTTAATATTCATCTAAAGTCGATTTAATATTCGAATATTATTTCGAACCCTCAGTTAAGTTATTTACTTAGAGAATATTCATTCTTATTTCTTCGATAAATATTATTTTGAATATTCATTCGAGTTATTTATTTAATGAATATTATTTTAATATTCATTCGAGCCTTATTTATTTAAATGAATATTATTTCGAATATTCATTCAATCTCTATTTTTTTATAAATATTAGTTGAACATTGATTCGAACTCCAGTTCATCGATAAATATTATTTTGAATATTCCCTTGAGACGATAAATATTATCTTCGACATTCATTTAAAGTCGATTCAATTATTGAACATAATTTCGAATATTCATTCGATAATCATTTCTTCGATAAATTTTATTAAGATTGAATATTCATTATTTATTTAATGAATATTGTCTCAAATATTCAGTCGACAATTATTTCATCAATAAGTATCATTCTTAAGTTGAATATTCATTATTAATTCAATGAATATTATATCAAATATCCAAGGGATGATTATTTCACCAATAAACATTATTATTTTCAAATATCCATTTAAGATTGGATTTATTTAGTGAATATTATTTTAAACATTTATTTGAGTTTATTTAATTAATGAATATTATTTTGAATATTCATATAAAGAAGAGAGTTATTTAGTAAATAATTCTAAATATTCATTCGAGGATTACTTACGAGTAATATTATGATTTATTCATATTCCTTAATTAATATTGAGTTAATAAATATTCTTGGAATATTTATTTAAAGCCTTTTAAGTTCTTTTATAATGATTCATATTATTCAAAAATTATCTGTCACCTTCAGATATGGTGTAAAATATTTTGGAGTATTTTATAACTATTTTTATCAAGGGGAGGTTCCCAAAACTTTATTTTTATTTAAATCTATCTTAAAGAAGATTTAAATACTCGCTCAACTTCCAAACGTATACAAGGGGACCTCGCTTGAGAGATGTTATTTATTGGACTGCCCGGTCCTATACTTGCCAAACTATCTTGTCACTCGCATCTTGATTCTTTCAAACATCGATATGAGTCTGTTTGGTTACCTCCTCAACGCTCGAGGGGTAAGATTGATGGAACAAGTTTATATCCATTAACAAGCATCAGCTTGGGAAATATTGGTGAAATTTTCCTTTCCAGTTAGATACGACTACTTTGTGGAGTCCTATCAACAAGTACTATACTTGGGGAAAGGGGGACGAACTTTATGTTTCAGAGTTATGGATGTTATTCGAACTAGGAGACGCGTAAGTGGCCGAGTGGCGCCGGTCCAGCAATTAATGGCCCAACCGTTGGCCGGGGGGTTCCAGAGGGCGGGCGATCCGTCGGTGCTTCCTTCTACATGTAGAGAACAAATGATGGGGAGCATGACATGCGACTGATCATCGTAAATGTTGTGGCTCCTGGCGCGGCAAAGCTCCCGTATTAGTTCATCTTCCAAATTGGGAAATTTTCTGCAACATTATCATTGTTGGCAGGTTTGAAAAGTACTTGAACTGGAATTGCAATATTCTTCCAGCAAGTTCCTCTATCATGAAAATTTGATAACATCTTGCTTATCTTTGCCATAGCAGATATTTCTTCGGATCAATTATATTTAAAGTTACTTTGTAACTACATCTCATACCTTAAATTGGTAATACGGTCGTTAAGGCATGGCATATGGTCTCAAAGATATTTTGAACTGTTATATATTATTACTGTTCAGTTATATTCTTTTAGGTGGGCTATTGCTCACCCTTGCTTTATTTATTTATATCACAACAACAGCTAGATCAGATGGCCGCGCAAGGCGCACTCAGCGTAAGCAGGTGACAGCCGTCAGAGGAATAATCGCTGAGGTCATAGCTACCATTGCTGAAGAGGCAGCTACTGGTAGGCTAGTTGTTAGCATTTGAATATCAAGTGTAATTATTATATGGCATATACAAATGGATGGCAAAGAGTTTGTAATGGTTAATTGTAATTCTTTGGGTTGTAAGAACTCAAACTTGTGATTAATAATATTGTTGGTTACTCTGATTTCATCTCTGGGACTATAACGGGTGTGTTTTATGTTGTTGTTTTGGGTCACAAGGTTGTAATTTAGATTATTTTGGTTTTGTGGATGGATATTGAGACCGTAACGACCAGATCCCTGACCCCGGATCTGGGGGTGTTACAGAAATAGTATCAGAGAGAGCGTTATAAATCCCAGAGATGACGTGACGATGAAACAATAAATTCATTAAGATAATAAGAACTCTTGCCAAGTTCATAGTCAGACTACATAATGTAGTATTGACATATAAAACCCTTATGGGAACCCTAAAGTATCATGATAGTAACTTAGCTCGTTCTTGTATCGACTAGTAAGGCGATAGACCTTGGGGATTACGAGCAGTAACATAATGATGCTTGTTTTGATGTTGAAGATCGGATGGTGGATTCGATAGAGCACCCTACTGAGGACCCGGTTGAGGTCCCAGCAGAGGAAGGGAATATTGATAAGTATAAGGAGTTTACACTTAAGGAAATGAGGGCTACAGCCAGAGAGACTATAAGAGTTAAGGTATAGTGCTCATAAAAGTGAGCATACAGAACTGAGATATTATTAAGAGAACTAAGGATGCGTATTGGATTCGTAGCTAGACTGCTAGATGAAGTACCGGCAGGCATGATGGATTTGAGGAATTACTTGAGATCCTATATAGGGATAGATTAAAATCCTTAGAGACCTTTAGACTAATGAGGAAAGAGATAGAGTGGTACATGATTATCAAAGTCAACAATAGAGGACAAGGAGCAAAGTCTCCAGGAGCAGTTAAGATAGAGGCAGCAAGTGCCATATCAGGTGATAAATGAATTAGTGTGAATATTGTAATGATAATTCGCCATGAGAAGGCAGATTTCATAAGTGATAATTTGTGAAGTCTAACTTAGATTGATAAGGTGGTTGGGTTCAAGGAAATGTCCATTTTATGAATGGATCAACTTAGAAAATAAAGACATTGAAAGGTGATGGCATGATTGAATAAAGTATATAAGGAAGTAGTAAGCGAGACAAGGATCTCAGAACCTACAAGAGGAGAAGACCAATGAGTCTGTGATAAACTAGTAATAAGGCTATCGTCAGGAACCAAGTAAAGTCTAGTTCAATTCAGTGGAATGATGAACCAGAAACATTAGATGCATGTGATTTAAAGGAATAGTAAATTCCTTCTTTTCCTTGAATGGATTATGGTAGTTACCTTAAGTTTATTTTGACACTGAATCATAAATGGATTGAGTAAGGCAAGCAGTGGTTGAGATGAAATTGAGAATGCTTTTAGATGAAACCTGAAAGAACATGTGTAGGCCATGTTCTCGAAGTGAGAGTTTTGGCAAAATAAAGTCCAGACAGTAGGACATATGATTAATAGGAAGTAGTGATTGATTGACCCCACCAAATTAAAGACAGTTTCAAATGGAGATTGGCCAACCACACCGACAAAGGTGATAAATTTCATAAGATTTACAAGGTATTACCAAAGATTTGCTCAGGACTATACAAAGAGTGCAGTCCCGTAACCCGACTTATTGGTAAGACTAAAAGTTTGAATGGACAAGATAAATGGAGGAAAATCTTCCTGGAGTTAAAGATAAAAAAACTGATAACGACCCTGCATTGGCGTTACCTAATGGAAGAAGGAAAATTTTGGAATATAATTAGGATGCACCTCGTACAGGTTTAGGTGTTGTGCTTGTGCAACAGGACAACATAATTTTTGAACACAATTGGATAACACGGTTCACCAGATTCGGATGACCTTGGTAGTGCAAATTCTGGGAAGCGACTGGCCCCGATGGTAGTGTTCCTTCCGAGACTAGTTATTACGTAGACTGGTATTTGGTAGTATCGACTATTAGGACAAACACGTATCGGGGAGGTATGGCATGTTTAGTTTGAAACTTTGGATTCCCCTTCTAGGGAAGATGTATATTTGGTTTCCTTCTAATGGTTAAACTCCCAGTTTTATGTCAATCATCGCTACTGTGACTGTTTATGGTTCGACCAGCTCGGATGTTCATAGAAATATTCTTTGGGTATCGAATTTGATTTTCTTAATGTAACCAGCGGGTGGATAGATTGACTGGAATTTCCCTAATCCTGGAAAGGAATTGGACAAAATTTGGCAAACCTTGTCTTTCTGATTATCTGAATACATCACTGAGGAAAGTGGAAACTGAAGCAAACCCTACGGATTGGGTAAAGTAGCCGCTATACAGGTGGGTAGACATACCCCGATTATTACAGTTGAATGTAGGGATAAAATTATGAAGTTGAATGTAATTAAGAAACAAGCCGAACTGAGAAATTATGGGATTGACTTAAATGAAAAGGTTGTTATGCCAGAAGTGTTAAGCTTTTGTGGTACGTGGAATTGATAAGAATAACTGAAAGAATAAAATTAAAGGAAAGGTGACCGGAGACGGTACCGAGAAGTCGAGTGAGACTTTTATGGAGTAAAGTTTTGGAAGGATCAAAATGTATCAAAGTAGAAGGCACTATGCTAGCAATTGCTAGAAAAGTAATGCTATTAGCCGACCCCTAAACTCACATATTTAGCATGGCCAGATGGGGCCAAGTCACTAAGGATTATCAAGTGACTGAACCAGCAATGTAAGGACAAAGCGGGGTGCTTCTAATCAAGTGCCAACCGCGAGGGCTTTTGATATAATTTGAATTGAGATACAGGATGATGGATTTTATATATACCATGGACGTGTTAGGATTGAGGGTAGTGACCACTGAAAAGTTACGAAGATTGCCAAAGTCAGTGCAGTATGATGTATAAATGTTATCTGAAGCTTAGTGTCCTCAAAAAGAGCATTAGGCACTAAGAGATTCACGTTGAACACGACCAATATCTTCCAAAACATCCTTGCTACCATTACCAAGTTCTGTATGAAAGAGTAGATAGACATATGTTGTCTTTTGGAAGGTCATGTAGACCGACATTCGTTTGAAAGAAAGGTTAACATTAAGCTACCTATAGATTATTAAGATGAGAATGATCGAAAATGGACCCTTATTAAGGGTACATGATTTGATTGCCAATTTCAGGGTAATGTAAGTATTCCTTGAAAATAGAATTGGGGGTAGAGCATCCATAAATTAAGACGAACCCTGGGGATGCACAAAGGATAGCATCACCCCTAATAAAGACATTTTGAATTCAGACGATATAAGTTGAATCGACCAAAGTATAAAGAGCCTGTAAGGATTTGTGGAAAGGAGTCTCAAAAAGTACATAGACAGAATTGTTATAAAATTGATTATTGATGTTCGATATACCCTGTACCCAGAAGATACAGGAGGAATGATGAGGATGACCTAAGAGACCCTATAAGGGAAGAGGTAATGTTCTGAACTTTAAAGGGGAAGTTTGGTAAGGAATGTATGGCATAGTAATAATAAGGCCAGATGAAGCATGTGTGAAACCATGAGGAAGTATGGATTGAACCAATAAGGTTAAGATTATCCTAAAACGAGAAGGGGGTTAAGTAAGGAAATATCCTAGGTATGATTGGGAGTACCTGTAGTAAAGTTCACACCAGAAAGGTGGAAGCAATGACTTTTGGAAAAGACTGATATATGCTTTCTCCCATTCAGCAGAATTTAAGGGAGAATGCTTTCACCCTGAGTTGGAATAAATCCAGAAAACGTTGACTTCAAGAAATTATTATATTCAGGAAAGGCCAATGAGGTGGCCGACACTTTAAGTATAAGGAAGTAAGTATATATGCTCATACTAAAGGAATAGCGTGAAAATGAGAATGGCCTTGAAGGTCAGATTGTGATGGAGGAATTTATGTTCCCCGATGATGGTGCGAGAACCAACTATAAGGATAGTTTAAGTAAACATTCGACTCCTGATTTTGTCTCCAGCACATTACCGACACTAGAAGATTCTGCGACAGGCCAGAGCAAAAAATCCCCAAGCGACTCTCCCGTATTTTAGAAAGAAAGAGGAGAGATGAGTTAATAACGAGGTTCGGAAAAGTGATTAAGTGAACTGCTAAGCTTCCAGTCTTATACTGGAGACATATGATTAATAATCTCACCTGCTTGTTCCAGCTATGATGCTGGAAGCTCTTCTGTAATTTTATCTGCTTCATGTAATATCTACGTCAAGTTCAGGAAGCATTCCCTATGGATAGGGAATATTGATTATTTTTTTTTCCTAGAGGATCTTGAATTGACAATTATGAAACCCGCATGTTTAGTGATTCAAGCACTGTGTAAACGATAAGCGATGGTGATTCTCCTGAGAAATTAGGTGATAACGACTGTGGAGA
Organism: Kitagawia praeruptora; assembly: GCA_037693485.1. Lineage (NCBI taxonomy): Eukaryota > Viridiplantae > Streptophyta > Magnoliopsida > Apiales > Apiaceae > Kitagawia > Kitagawia praeruptora. The sequence goes on from CM075353.1 coordinate 1,593,943, forward strand.
TGTCGAATTGAATCTGAGTTAGAGAAATCATCCAGGTTTATTTTGGATGGTTTAATTTTGAAACAACAGGATATTTGAAATAAATGATTAGGCTATGATGGATCATAAAATGATTATAGTAGAAATAAAGACAAGTGACGGATAGAGATGGAAATAGAGTTGAGAATCAATAAGAGAGTCAGATAGGCGGGCTCATGAGAAGCTCCGGTAATGAAGCAAGAAAAGTATGGAATTGGCAGGGCAAGGGTATTGGCCAAAACGGAAAGTTGGAATTAGGAGCAAAAATGACATACAAATTGACTCCTTTTAAGTTTGGAAAATTTGAAGAAATATGGAATAGATTGATTGAGTAATAAAGAAACTCATGGAATGAGAAGGTGAAATCTAGATGGTTGAACAAAGGAAAATTTGACCCAAACGTGTAACACGTATTGAGTAAAGGTGACGAGTGTCTCAATACTGAGATGACGGTGGAAGTTAACCAACAGAAGTAAATAAGAATTAGATAATACGAAGAATGTGATTGATGAAGAAAAGATTGGGAAATAATGGAATGTGAAGCAAGAAATGTTATGAATGGATTGATGAATGAGTTTTTCTAATGAACTCTCGGAATGACAACCTGATAGTGTTAGTATTATGAATATGAAAGATCCAGTTTCGTGGTGTGAAATGTCAGTTATAATAAAGTCAAGCGAGAAATCCAAGATTTAACCTGAAAGGTTGAAGGATTTTACAAAAGTAAATGATGCTAATATCGAACAAGAGTATAGGTCCATAGAATGATGGACAGAGCAGTAAGGACATGTGATATGTGAGATTATGATAAAGTAGTATTTGATACGAATACGATTATCTTTCTTCGCTAATAAACCTCTATAGTTCAGAGGTGAATTCTAAGTATGATATTTCGACAATCATGAAAATTTTCTTATATAATTCTTTGAAATTCTTTTCTTTTCTTCTTCCTTATTTATTTTCTTTTAAATTGAGAAGAACAACCCTTTAAGGAGGGGAGGTACTGCTACGTGACGATCTGTCTGTGTGATAGAAGTCTAAGTGGAATGCCATTAATTGTTTAATTGTTTGTCAAGTACTAAAGGCTGGCCCCCTTCTGTACTAACTATGCAATATAACAAATGTTCATTGATCATAGTGATCTCTCAATAAATTCTTCTAATTCTATATATTGAGCGAGATTGCGAAGATTAAAGCAGTCAGGAATTGCAAAATTACGAGTGAGGTTATCTCCGGAATTCGTAGCGCGTTAGTGATACCGAAGTCACTACACGTACCAATAAGGTTAATAGTATAAGACCGGACAAGAGCGTATACCGGATAATGTGATGTGCGAAAGTACCAAGGAATTGGTAGAACGTATAAAGGGTGTATTGTAACACCAGTACGATGCGCTTTAGAAAGATTGGAATGTGTAAGGATCGACCAGAGAATTGGAAAGTGAAATAACCAATAAGTACCCAATTGTCTTCTACCTGATTCCGGGACGGAATCCTTTTTAAGGAGGGGAGACTGTAAGAACCCCGAATTTTCGGTAGAATTAAAACTTTTTATATATTGATGAAAGAATGAACAGTGACTCCGACTACAAGGTATTAACAATAAATGTGAATGGGTATAGATTTAAATGATTATATGTCATGAAGAATGCAATGGGTTGACAACCTAGATTAGAATAATCTATCTCCTAAGAAATAAGTTATGGCACTCCAAAGAGGAAGGAGATATTCTTGTGTCATCCAAATAAATATCTGCTGTTAGTCCAGTGATTCCGTAAAAGGGTTAAGGAATGCCCGAAAGAGAGCAAGGACATTATTATAAATATAAGGAATAAGGATGGAATAAAGAATGAATAGTGTTTTTGGTAGAAATACGAATATTATTAGACGACGTTATATAGAAGTATTCAGAATGGAATTCTGAGTTCGTATTCATGATCCAGGGGCGAAATAAGTGTATGTAAACGACATCGGATTCTGAAAAGCAGCACTTTTATTTTTCTCCGAGATTCCCTGGACACTGCTAGACTTAAGTATTTATTAAAGGGATTTAAGGAATTTAAATTCGAGAAGTATTAAGAAAGATGAGGAATGGTATTATAATTATTAAGAAGGTCTCCGGTGAAACCCTAACTAGAAACGAATGAGTTATTCCTCCGAACAAGCAAGGAAATTGAGTAATAACCGGACAAAGAAACGAACAAAATAACCAAGAGACAAACAAGTGCAATTGGTGGAAAAAGGAGAAACCTAAGTGACATGTTTGTAAGTCAACTACAAGCTAGGTGATATAAGTGAACTTTTGCAAAAATGGACTTGTTTAATGTGGAAGCAACACATGGTCCAATAAGAAGCCAACAAGTGGCACCTATAGATGAGTGACAACACATTAAGAAGAGATGCATCCATTATATATCAAGTGTATAGCATTATTAACACCAAAACACAAAAATTACTCCACCATTTTCTCACCAAGCAACTCTCGGCCAAAGCTTGAAAAAGGGGGTTTCCACCATCATTTGATCTCCAAATTTTTATGGTATGTACCTCACCTCATATTAGTGATGCCCTAGAAATCTTAGCTTCAAATTCATCTTTTATCATTTTCAAATAAATCATCAAAGGTGATGATGAATAGTGTTCTTCATAAACTAACTTTTATATCTTGATTTCTTTTGATCATCCAAGCTATACTAAGGCTAGATAAGGGCTAAACAAGGCTTGATAAGTTCATACATACACCAAGGAAGGTATACCACTCTTGAAAACCTAGCTCTTAGTTTAAGTTTTGGTATTTTGGATGAGTTATATGGATTTAATGCATGTTTAGGACCTTAAGATTATGATTGGGCTTTGCTAAATGTTAAATTAGTTTAGATGAACGGAAAGACATTGCTTGGTCTTAGTTCATGGATAAATAACATGTATGTGTTGTTTGGAGTGTAAACCATGATCATTGGATGGTTTGAAATTTGGAAATCATGTAAACATAGCCGTCGTAATGCCGAAAATTCGTTAACCCTTGAAATCCGTGAGTAGCAGTAGCATATACACACTGTCCAGTCTTGGAATTTGCCATGATAAGCTAGATTATGTTATAAGCTTCGTTTTGATATAAAGATCGAGTGAAACGGATATACGGTTTAGGAGTTATGGTCGAATTAAGATAAGTGGTTCGTAAACGAGAGCACCAGTTCGTAATCAGAATTGAACCTGTATAACTTCGGTAATGCAGTAGCGAACCATCGTAATTAAATACTAGAGATGATAAGGAAGGTGTGAGAGAAAACCTTGCGTTAAAAGGATCGTTTTACGATTTTATAAAAATGTTTGAATCAAGGTTAAACGCGAACGAACCCCTAGAAGCATGCTTGATTATGACTTTGGTTAATAACTTAGAAAACGGACGATAAAACTCGTAGTACAATCTTGATTCGTAAATGATCGATATTAAAACTTACATGGCTTAACTACGTATTAAGTGTGGGTACAATGACGGGTCATAATAGCGAACGTATGTCGAACCACATCGGTGATAAAAAGAGTTACACTAGAGGTGTATAACAAGATAATGCGAAAACGTGTTTCGACTTAAGTGAAGTCTACATACCTTCTTGTAAAGTGTTAAGTGATTAATACCGAATGCCTTGGCTCTTTATAGATCACCAGGCTGACCCGGGACACGCTACCACTACCCCTACCCACACTCGATTTCCAGGCAAGTTTCAAATCCTTTTTAAAAGACTGTTGTTGTGATTATATATATATATATATATATATATATATGCTTCTGTTATACATATGCCATAGCATGCATGCCTACTTTCAAAGTCATATTGATATACTTGTTCCCTGAATTATTGTTGGCTTATGAGCTAGATAGTTATTATATCAGTTATAAGCCGGAAATTTCTAAGACCCTTAAACGAAGGGCATCTGAACCTCATTCCTTGATTATAGACCGGGAGTCGTTATTTCTTGATATATTGACATTATTTTCAGAGGAAAATAATTAAGTAAATATTTCCCAGTTATTATCTGGCGAATATTATTGAGATATTCCTTTGAGGTTAGTTGATAAATATTATTCGGGTTATTCATCAGATATTTAATTATTCGATGAACATTATCTTTAATATTCATCTAAAGTCGATTTAATATTCGAATATTATTTCGAACCCTCAGTTAAGTTATTTACTTAGAGAATATTCATTCTTATTTCTTCGATAAATATTATTTTGAATATTCATTCGAGTTATTTATTTAATGAATATTATTTTAATATTCATTCGAGCCTTATTTATTTAAATGAATATTATTTCGAATATTCATTCAATCTCTATTTTTTTATAAATATTAGTTGAACATTGATTCGAACTCCAGTTCATCGATAAATATTATTTTGAATATTCCCTTGAGACGATAAATATTATCTTCGACATTCATTTAAAGTCGATTCAATTATTGAACATAATTTCGAATATTCATTCGATAATCATTTCTTCGATAAATTTTATTAAGATTGAATATTCATTATTTATTTAATGAATATTGTCTCAAATATTCAGTCGACAATTATTTCATCAATAAGTATCATTCCTAAGTTGAATATTCATTATTAATTCAATGAATATTATATCAAATATCCAAGGGATGATTATTTCACCAATAAACATTATTATTTTCAAATATCCATTTAAGATTGGATTTATTTAGTGAACATTATTTTAAATATTTATTTGAGTTTATTTAATTAATGAATATTATTTTGAATATTCATATAAAGAAGAGAGTTATTTAGTAAATAATTCTAAATATTCATTCGAGGATTACTTACGAGTAATATTATGATTTATTCATATTCCTTAATTAATATTGAGTTAATAAATATTCTTGGAATATTTATTTAAAGCCTTTTAAGTTCTTTTATAATGATTCATATTATTCAAAAATTATCTGTCACCTTCAGATATGGTGTAAAATATTTTGGAGTATTTTATAACTATTTTTATCAAGGGGAGGTTCCCAAAACTTTATTTTTATTTAAATCTATCTTAAAGAAGATTTAAATACTCGCTCAACTTCCAAACGTATACAAGGGGACCTCGCTTGAGAGATGTTATTTATTGGACTGCCCGGTCCTATACTTGCCAAACTATCTTGTCACTCGCATCTTGATTCTTTCAAACATCGATATGAGTCTGTTTGGTTACCTCCTCAACGCTCGAGGGGTAAGATTGATGGAACAAGTTTATATCCATTAACAAGCATCAGCTTGGGAAATATTGGTGAAATTTTCCTTTCCAGTTAGATACGACTACTTTGTGGAGTCCTATCAACAAGTACTATACTTGGGGAAAGGGGGACGAACTTTATGTTTCAGAGTTATGGATGTTATTCGAACTAGGAGACGCGTAAGTGGCCGAGTGGCGCCGGTCCAGCAATTAATGGCCCAACCGTTGGCCGGGGGGTTCCAGAGGGCGGGCGATCCGTCGGTGCTTCCTTCTACATGTAGAGAACAAATGATGGGGAGCATGACATGCGACTGATCATCGTAAATGTTGTGGCTCCTGGCGCGGCAAAGCTCCCGTATTAGTTCATCTTCCAAATTGGGAAATTTTCTGCAACATTATCATTGTTGGCAGGTTTGAAAAGTACTTGAACTGGAATTGCAATATTCTTCCAGCAAGTTCCTCTATCATGAAAATTTGATAACATCTTGCTTATCTTTGCCATAGCAGATATTTCTTCGGATCAATTATATTTAAAGTTACTTTGTAACTACATCTCATACCTTAAATTGGTAATACGGTCGTTAAGGCATGGCATATGGTCTCAAAGATATTTTGAACTGTTATATATTATTACTGTTCAGTTATATTCTTTTAGGTGGGCTATTGCTCACCCTTGCTTTATTTATTTATATCACAACAACAGCTAGATCAGATGGCCGCGCAAGGCGCACTCAGCGTAAGCAGGTGACAGCCGTCAGAGGAATAATCGCTGAGGTCATAGCTACCATTGCTGAAGAGGCAGCTACTGGTAGGCTAGTTGTTAGCATTTGAATATCAAGTGTAATTATTATATGGCATATACAAATGGATGGCAAAGAGTTTGTAATGGTTAATTGTAATTCTTTGGGTTGTAAGAACTCAAACTTGTGATTAATAATATTGTTGGTTACTCTGATTTCATCTCTGGGACTATAACGGGTGTGTTTTATGTTGTTGTTTTGGGTCACAAGGTTGTAATTTAGATTATTTTGGTTTTGTGGATGGATATTGAGACCGTAACGACCAGATCCCTGACCCCGGATCTGGGGGTGTTACAGAAATAGTATCAGAGAGAGCGTTATAAATCCCAGAGATGACGTGATGATGAAACAATAAATTCATTAAGATAATAAGAACTCTTGCCAAGTTCATAGTCAGACTACATAATGTAGTATTGACATATAAAACCCTTATGGGAACCCTAAAGTATCATGATAGTAACTTAGCTCGTTCTTGTATCGACTAGTAAGGCGATAGACCTTGGGGATTACGAGCAGTAACATAATGATGCTTGTTTTGATGTTGAAGATCGGATGGTGGATTCGATAGAGCACCCTACTGAGGACCCGGTTGAGGTCCCAGCAGAGGAAGGGAATATTGATAAGTATAAGGAGTTTACACTTAAGGAAATGAGGGCTACAGCCAGAGAGACTATAAGAGTTAAGGTATAGTGCTCATAAAAGTGAGCATACAGAACTGAGATATTATTAAGAGAACTAAGGATGCGTATTGGATTCGTAGCTAGACTGCTAGATGAAGTACCAGCAGGCATGATGGATTTGAGGAATTACTTGAGATCCTATATAGGGATAGATTAAAATCCTTAGAGACCTTTAGACTAATGAGGAAAGAGATAGAGTGGTACATGATTATCAAAGTCAACAATAGAGGACAAGGAGCAAAGTCTCCAGGAGCAGTTAAGATAGAGGCAGCAAGTGCCATATCAGGTGATAAATGAATTAGTGTGAATATTGTAATGATAATTCGCCATGAGAAGGCAGATTTCATAAGTGATAATTTGTGAAGTCTAACTTAGATTGATAAGGTGGTTGGGTTCAAGGAAATGTCCATTTTATGAATGGATCAACTTAGAAAATAAAGACATTGAAAGGTGATGGCATGATTGAATAAAGTATATAAGGAAGTAGTAAGCGAGACAAGGATCTCAGAACCTACAAGAGGAGAAGACCAATGAGTCTGTGATAAACTAGTAATAAGGCTATCGTCAGGAACCAAGTAAAGTCTAGTTCAATTCAGTGGAATGATGAACCAGAAACATTAGATGCATGTGATTTAAAGGAATAGTAAATTCCTTCTTTTCCTTGAATGGATTATGGTAGTTACCTTAAGTTTATTTTGACACTGAATCATAAATGGATTGAGTAAGGCAAGCAGTGGTTGAGATGAAATTGAGAATGCTTTTAGATGAAACCTGAAAGAACATGTGTAGGCCATGTTCTCGAAGTGAGAGTTTTGGCAAAATAAAGTCCAGACAGTAGGACATATGATTAATAGGAAGTAGTGATTGATTGACCCCACCAAATTAAAGACAGTTTCAAATGGAGATTGGCCAACCACACCGACAAAGGTGATAAATTTCATAAGATTTACAAGGTATTACCAAAGATTTGCTCAGGACTATACAAAGAGTGCAGTCCCGTAACCCGACTTATTGGTAAGACTAAAAGTTTGAATGGACAAGATAAATGGAGGAAAATCTTCCTGGAGTTAAAGATAAAAAAACTGATAACGACCCTGCATTGGCGTTACCTAATGGAAGAAGGAAAATTTTGGAATATAATTAGGATGCACCTCGTACAGGTTTAGGTGTTGTGCTTGTGCAACAGGACAACATAATTTTTGAACACAATTGGATAACACGGTTCACCAGATTCGGATGACCTTGGTAGTGCAAATTCTGGGAAGCGACTGGCCCCGATGGTAGTGTTCCTTCCGAGACTAGTTATTACGTAGACTGGTATTTGGTAGTATCGACTATTAGGACAAACACGTATCGGGGAGGTATGGCATATTTTGAACTGTTATATATTATTACTGTTCAGTTATATTCTTTTAGGTGGGCTATTGCTCACCCTTGCTTTATTTATTTATATCACAACAACAGCTAGATCAGATGGCCGCGCAAGGCGCACTCAGCGTAAGCAGGTGACAGCCGTCAGAGGAATAATTGCTGAGGTCATAGCTACCATTGCTGAAGAGACAGCTACTGGTAGGCTAGTTGTTAGCATTTGAATATCAAGTGTAATTATTATATGGCATATACAAATGGATGGCAAAGAGTTTGTAATGGTTAATTGTAATTCTTTGGGTTGTAAGAACTCAAACTTGTGATTAATAATATTGTTGGTTACTCTGATTTCATCTCTGGGACTATAACGGGTGTGTTCTATGTTGTTGTTTTGGGTCACAAGGTTGTAATTTAGATTATTTTGGTTTTGTGGATGGATATTGAGACCGTAACGACCAGATCCCTGACCCCGGATCTGGGGGTGTTACACTTTGTGTATTTTTGGATATTATGTTGAAGTGTTTTTGTTGTGGTAGTAGCCTTGATATTTATGCAAAGTCTACAAAACCTTCTGCCAATTCTGTTGTGAATTATGCCTCGAACTACCTTTGACAAGGGTCGGTACTACCTTTCTAGGAAGGCTACTACCTTTGAAAGTGGCGGTACTACTTTCTTAGGAAGGCTACTACCTTTGAAAGTGGCGGTACTACCTTTGGACAAGGCTACTACCTTTTTAAATAGCCGGTACTACCTTTCAAGAAGGCTACTACCTTTCAGTTGGCGGTACTACCTTTGGAACTACCTTTCTGATTGAACTTGTACTACCTTTGCTGAAATGAACTTGTACTACCTTTGCTGAAATGAACTTGTACTACCTTCGGTACTACCTTTCTGTTAAGCTTGTACTACCTTCGGTACTACCTTTCTGAAAAGGTAGTATCAGTACAATTTTCAGCTTAAATCAATTAATTGATTTTCTGATAATCATTTAATTAATTTTCTTTTACATAAAATTCTGATTTAATTAATTAAGTAATTATTTTAATGAATAAATTAATTCTTATAGAATTAATTTATTAATTAAATTAATCACATAATTTAATCAATTAAAGGAGAATAAATATGAATCCTTTAAGTAGCCAAATCTTTTCTTAAACCACTGAAATTAATAAAGAAATACCATTGAATTTTCTGTTGACGTTCGATGTACTGTCTGGTTCATGAACGACTAACTCCAATGACTATTCTTCATTTCTGACTTTAAACACGTGGTCCTTTTTCTTGTCTTATCTCTCTTTAATTTTCTGTATTGTCTCTGTCACCTTGAAATCTCTGTCACTTTAAATGAATCAACTTCTTGACGAATACTCCATCGAGGCTTGATCAGATGTCTGAGCTTCTTTCAATGTAGTAATTCCCCAAGTCTGTAGATTGACCTTGATCTTTTTCTTCTGACAGATAATATAATCTGAGATTCCTTGTGACAGCCTATATACTATTTACTATTACAATCTTGTTTAAGTTGAGTTGTATCCTCGAAATACAAATAGGCTACATCATATGCCTTTCAGCATTTATTTTAAATTAAAGATATTACCCTTTATAAATACCTAAAATAACCTATCTTCCCATCATTAATATTTCTTTTCTAATAAAACATATTACCTTTTAATTTAAAACAAAATCTTCTAATCATTAAGGATAATTAGCTTATTGCCTTTTTCATTTAAAAGACACGTCACCTTGTAATTTAAAACAAAATCTTCTAATCATTAACGATAATTAGTTAATTGCCTTTTTCATTTAAAAGGTGTTTACTTTTAATAAAGATATCGTATATCTATACTATATTATTATAACCAAACTGAAAATCTTTTGTAATTTGTAGTTTGGTTAACCAAACTATTCATAATCATTGGATCTTCAATTCAATTAGATCATGACCGTTAGATATAACAGTACTAAAAGTTGTTATATACAGAGGTCTATGGTTTGATTCCCGCCAACAACATGTTAATTTATAATTTGTTTTTGAAATTATTATATACAAAGATTTAAGGTTCACATTCATTCAATAACATATTAAAATTATTATTTATAATATCATTATAAATAAATTATAAAAAATTAAAATTAACCCGTGCTTTGCACGGCTATAAGCTAGTTATTATATTAAAGTCGAAAGAATGAAAGTTTGCCGGTTTGGTTTTCGGTCTGTTTACCTAATTATTAAAATAAATAATGACATAATATAATTAATGGTAATTAACCAATTGCCTTTTTCACATTTAGTTTTAATTGAAGATATTACCTTTTATAAACACCTAAAAATATCAATCGTACCATATCTTCCAATTATTAATATTTTTTTCTAATTAAAACACGTTATCTTTTTTGTAATAACCCTAACTTTAGAAATGCTACAGTGCTTAAATGAATAGTGATTTTGAGGATTTAGGGAAATGGTATGTGGGTACCCTATAAGTGAAACAGAAAATGAATAATCAGAAACCATATTAGCGTTGTACTATGAAAATGAGTGACTCGAAATGATGACGGATTTCAGAAATTCCTGAGTATAGATTTTTAAGATATTTGATTTCAATTGAGCATTACTGTATTGGATATTAAGGAGTATGGAGATTTAACAAGGATTAATTATATTGAGAAATGATATGAAATTAGATTAAACCATGGGATTATTAAGTCACGGGAATGCCAGAGGAATTTAGATTGTTAAACAATTTAGAACCACTTGGAAATGAGATATTAAATTTGAGGAATTGAGGATTTAATATTTTGGAATTTTATTATATTTGATTTGAGAATTTAGAACGAAAACCGCTGAGACTTTATAACGAGATTAAGCGAACGAATCATGGGTTAAGGATATTAAATATTAGAAGTCCAAGGAAGGATATATTATGAGAGGGAAAGAGGATTGAGAATATAATCCTAGAGCAAAGAGAATGCAAACTAGTTTGAGAACACCTGAGAAACCGGGAGAGCGAATTCTGAGATAAAGAGAATATACCAAGGATATTGGATTTAATACATACTTGAGGATTAGAATCACCCTAACACCACTAATATATGATGTGGGAGAGGATATTATATTTCCAAGGAATTTATAAAGGAGAAATCACTTAGACGATCACAGAAATCCTTCGATGAATCCAACAACTAGAAACTCTTGGACAAGGCCCAAGTATAAAACCAATATCAAGATATGGGTCTTACCATTGGCCCAATCACATTCAAGGGCTGATTTTAAGTGGATTAAGAGGAGAAGTACCAAAGTAGAAGAATTATAAGACTTAAAGGATGTTGGATGCAATTTACATAAAGTTAAGGACTTTCTTGCAAAATTCAAGGATAAGAATTAATAAGGAGCCAAAAATTGGCTCTTTCTCATTGGTGGACTTCAAATACACTTAATTAAGTGATAAGGATCTGATTCAAAGGGATAGAAACAAGAGGATACATCATTATCCAAGATAGAAACAAAGCAAAACACAAAGAGATGTAAACTGCCCAGCAGAAACACCACCCAAAGAAAAATTCATATCTCCATTTCTATCAATGATTAAATCACCAAATTTTAACCATAACTTCTCCACTCCATGTGTAAGGTTCGTTCAAAATTTCACGGCCAACAAAGTAGTATAGCCTAGTCAAATCCATTCTCAAAGTTGGAGAACCCAACCTGTCCAGTTTCTGTCCAGGGGAAAGATGGAGCTCAAAACCATAGCTAGGAAGCTTTGTTTTTGGTGATCTATAGCTCAAATCAAAGCTTATGAAGAGGCCAAGATGTGGTAAAACGTTGGGAGCCAAACTCTTATTTTTCGATTTTCTATGATTTTTACAAAGTGATAGATGAATAGTGATTTCCAAGAAATAACTTTGTTTTTATGGTTTTTTTAGTTGATTCAAGCTAGTATAAGGTTGTTTAAGGATATCCCAAGGATTATTAAGTGTTTTTAATGCTTCAAGGAAGGTATAATCTCTTCACCCCTCTTGAGTTTATGATGAATATTGGTGGTATTAGTGGTTAAGTGGTTATAAGTGATGAAATCATGATTATATATGTGTTTAAAAGTATTTTTATTGTATATGAAAGGAGTATGTGCTTGTAACCATGGTTGGTAAGATGACCACATGGTGTAGGTGATGGTGTATAAGGTGGATGATTGATTTGGAGGAGTTGGATTTTGGAAAGTATGAAAATATAGCCGTTATAATGCCCGATTTTCGTTAAACCAAATAGATGTCCTGTTTTTGGCACCCATAGTCACACGGTAGGTTCTTGTCCAGTGCACCAACTGATCATGAAAGGCTAGAGCTTGGTTCATAGATTGTTTTGATATAAGGTGCGTTAAAATCTGATGAACGGTTTAGGAGAAAAGTCAGTTTTAGTGAAAGATGTTCGAAAACCGAGAAACCGTAATGGTGTTAACTTGGAGGCTATAACTACCATACATGTACATTTTTAAATGTTATGAAATTTGGGATAAGGTATTAGTGTGGTCAGAGAACCATTACCAATTGACCTTACATTAAAATTCGATATCTATAATTTATAAAAAAAATTACAGTCAAGTGTGGTTATTAGAGAAATGGTGGAATACCCTAAAACTTTAATTGAGTTTAAAAAAGGGTTAAGTTCTTGGAACTTTTGGTGCGTAAAAGTTATGTCAAACATATGTTATGAGTCAAGGGTGTTATTGTATAAGGATTAGGTGATTAAGAGGGATATATATACTAACGGTGATCCTTTCGTTTCTATAGAGGCGGGAGACGAACTCAGGATCATACCTTTAGGACACCGAGATCGAGGCAAGATTTCTTCAATCTTTTTTTGGGAAATTATTTACCTTTAAAGAAGATGATTTCTTGGAATATATATGTGGTTACATTGTTATTATATTGTTAAGGAATTATTTCCTAATTTTGGAAATCTAAGAGAAGTGGATATGGATTATGAATAAGGTGATCATGCGTTATGTTTAAAAAGGGATATGAAGGAATGGTATCAGTTGTTATCTAGAGTTATATAAAAGGATGGTATCAGTTGTTATCTAAAGTTATATGAGTTATAATGTCATTCTTTTAAATATCGTGATTTGATAGGTATTATTTGATTATCATTTACTATTTTAAAAGTAAATGGAATACCTTATATACATATGAGAGTACTGGATTTCATTGAATACAGAGAAGATGTCTGAGTCATAATCAGAGTATTATGACCTATGTTTAAAAGAAATGATATATGTGAATGATATATGTGAATGAAAATGTGAATGGAAATGTGAATGGATATGTGAATGTAAATGGAAATGGAAAAATGATTTGAAAAGGGGGGATTGCAACAATAAGCGTAAGAGGCTGTGTGGTAGTGGCACAGTCCAGCATCCAATATTTATTCCAGCCCAAGAGTGCCGAGGGAGGATGTAGTGGTGGACCTTCCTCCTGGGGGATGGTGGAGAACCTACCTCCGTCTACCGGTAGTAAAAAGGGACGGGTACGGAGGGCGACTGATCATCGTCCTTACGTATTCGGCAACAGTGGAAATCCCCAATGTTTTCTTTAAACGAAAGAATTGATAATGGTTTCAGATTGGCATACTGAAAAAGGAAAAATGGTATGAAATTATAGAATTGTTTTTATGGATTGAAAAGAAACTGATTTTATATTATTTTTTTATATAATTGTTGTGTAAAAGGAAATGGAAAGATTATATTGAGAGATTTATTTCAAATGTTATATTATCTTGAGATATTATACTGAGATGATGTATACTTTATTATGTTGTTTTAGAAGAGGAGCTGATATTATAGCATCATCTATTCTTTTCCTTATAATAGTAAGTGGATGATGTATTATTAAATGAGAATTTTATTCTTCTTAAGGTTTATAGTTGGTATCCGGTTACATATATTTTTATATCTGTTAAATTCTGATTTCTAGTTACAAGATTATCTTGCTGAGCTATTATAGCTCACTCTTGCTACTTATGTATATAACAGCTAGGTCAAATGCCGATACTCCGCACTACACCCCGTAAGAGGATAGGGGGAAGATGACCTTTGGAGCGAGCGTTGACACCGATTCCTGAGGTAGTGTAGAAACGGACGGGTTCTGGTAGTCTTATGTATAATTAAGTGTGTAAGAATGAAAGGAACTTTTGATTGTTGAAATGCTTCATGTCGAAGTACTATTCAACAATGTATTTAAGCTTGATCCTGGTTTGTAATAACTTCCCTAAAACTCTAAACTTTTAATATGGTGAATGTTGTTCTATGAGCATATGACTGGTGTGTGTGTGTGTGTGTATTATTGCGGGGTCAATTGCATAAGTATTAATATGGAAAAAAAAAACCCAAGAGATATTGATATTGAATGGAAATTGGACCGTGACGGCCTGGATTCATGACCCCGGATTTGGGGCTGTCACATTTTTTATTTAAAACTAATCTTACGATCATTATTATATATCCGAAAATATCACACCATATTTTCCAATTATTAATAAAATATATTAAAAATTCATATACGTTATTTATAATAAGGAAACATTATTATAATTCGTAAACATGAGTATATTAAATTAAAATTAAAAAATTATTAAAGATAATGATTATATAAAAACATAATTATAATATTAAATAAAATTTATAACATAATAAAATAAACCCGTGCATCACACATGCATTAAAAGTTTGTCGGTTCGATTTTCGGCAGGATCATCCTAATTATTCAAATAAATAATAAAATAATATAATTAATGATAGTTAGCCGATTGCCTTTTTTAATTAAAAGATGTTTACTTTTAATTGATGATATTACCTTTTATAAACACCTAAAATATGTGAACAGATATCTTCGATATATTATTTATTTTGGTATTTGTACGACTTAACATAAAATTTAATTACACTTAGTTATCCTCTCCACTAGGTCATTAATTTAATTGATTCCGTCAAAAGTCAAAAGTCAATTCTAGCAAAATTTATCTTCCTATTTATAAGAGATATTCCATTATATTCAAATTATTTATTTTTATGGAATATATCTCTACACCAAGGCAATAAGATCGAAAAAAAATATTGAGGTTTGATATTTTTTAGATTTTCGTTGGAACATTAATAAGGCGACAAGTTCGAACAAAGAATATTTGAGGTTTAATATTCTTTAGAGAACTCGTGCTATATTTAAAAACGATCAGTTTTTATTCGAAAAATATTCTGTTTTCGCACTCAAAATATTCTCTCATCATAGAAAAAGACCTTTCATCATCAAGATATTAATATTCAGTGGTAGAATATTAATAACTATTTTTAGCTCGTGCCAGAAATATTTAAAGTAATTTTTCTCCCAATTCTTAAATTTATTCTATTTCGGAGAAAATTATTTTAAATATTAAACATTATTTTCTACACTCTCAAAATGTTTTATATATTAGGAAATATACTCTAAGTATTTATTCTAGCCAAAACATTGGTCAAAAGATTTATCTATTTCATAAAAAGAACAACCGTATTTTATTTGGAAGCGAAACCTGATTTAAATCGTTTTAAATCCAAATAAAATACTTCCACTTTCTAGAATGACTTGAAACTTGAGATGTATCACTTAACTGTTATATTCTATGCATGGTAAAAGTTTTGTAATTTTTCGAGAATTTTGGTCCAGGCACGAAAATCAAGATAGTGGGTCCATGTTTGACCACGTTTGACCAAGGCAACGTTGACCATATTTGACCAAACTTTCTATAATTTCATTTTATAACATTTCTAAGTGCTCCATAATTTTAGAATTATTTATTTGGTATTTTCATATTTATCGGTTATTTAATTAACGATATATGTTACATGTTTAATCGTTAATTGATACGAGTCCGATACAATATATTATAGCACAAACACAGCTGGTGTCTTTTTACCAAACCCACTTAAAAGAAACAAAAAACCACCCCAAAGATACACAATACCACTTTCCACCTCATCAATCCACACCTTTTCAATCTCAACCACTCCATTTACCTTTAATCTCAACCACTCCTTATACCCAACTTCTCCTATAAATAAACCCCTTCCCACACCCATTTCTAATAAGCTAAAAAGTCAAAAAATTGCTGGGATTTTAGAAGTATAAGCTCTCTCAATATATCCAAACACTCTCTACAAATACTTCATCTCAAAAACCTTTTCTTTCTTATATACACTTAAATATATACAAGGTTTTTGTTACATAAAACTTAGTTCCTTCAACCAAGCAAGCTCCTCTACCATTACTTTCCGACCTCCCGAAGGGCTGCCCAAGTTCGACCAACGAGCCAAAATCCGGCCGAACCTTCGACGAATGTTTCCTGCGAACTTTTCCGTCGATCTCCAAAAGTGGTAACATTTTAGCTTCATATTCGAGTCTTAACCGACCGTATTTTTGTTTACATATAAGAGCTCTAGACATTCATCTCTTCTTTTTATTAAGCTCTTATATCGGATCTCGAAACGAGACCATAAAATCCGTACAAGGATTAATTTTCGAACAAAAAATTCGAAATATTACAAAATCTCAAAAAGAGGTTATATTTGACGACGGTCAAATCATACTCAAAGCTTGATTATTTTTTCCTTCTATCACCTCTAATGTTCCGGGGGAAAAGACTTTAAAAAGCTTTTATTGGAACTCTAACGCACTTACTTTGGCCATTAATATTTTATTGTCTTGATATATATAACTGTGCTAAAACGTGATTTGTTTCCCTTCTATCACCTCTAGTGTTCCGGGGGAAATAAGTTATTAAGCTTATATTATACATACTTTTTGGTGTGGTGTGTTTAATTACTTGTTCGTGTGTGTTTAATTTAAACGCATAATAGCGTGGCGAAAACCTTTTATATATTTTCCATACCTTTTTATTCTTGTCCTCACACTTGTGAGTGATTTCATTTTCCACACCTTTTAATTCGTGTGTGTCTACACAAGGGTTCTACATCAACTTTGAAGAAGTAGGGGGAGTTGCTGTCTAAGATAAGTTGTGTAGGTTTCACAACGACTTTGAGGGAATAATGGGGAGTTGTTTCCAAGACAAATCTTGTGGGTTTTTATATTTATTGTGAGGTAATTAGCAAAAAAAAAATTATTGTGAGGTAGTGTCGGGGAGACACGTACCAAGACCAATATTTGTAAGGTTGTAAAGGCTTCTCCGCCTACTAAAGGAGCGAGTTATTTTTAAGGGAAAATCTCGAGTTCAGAGAGGAGCTCGGGGACTGGAGTAGGGGTGAGCCAATCTATTAGAGGTTGCGCCATCGCGAACCAGGATAAAATCTCATGTGTGTTATTTTCTTCCCTTGTCTTTTATTTCCGCATTTATAAACTGCTAACAACTCGGTAAAATATTTAAAAAGGGATAAACATTTTTAAAATGCCATAAAAATTTTTAAATTGGATATTAAGCTATTCAACCCCCCTTCTAGCTTAAAATGGCCCTCTTACGGGACCTAACAATATAGTATCTTCCAATCGATAATATTTCTTTTCTAATTAAAAAATATTAACTTTTAATTTAAAACATAATCTTGCAACATTTAATATATACACAAAAATATCACAACTTATCTCCTAATTCCTAAATAGAAATCCGTATAAAACGAATAATCAACGATTATCCTATTTAATAAATAAAAAATAATATAATTAATGATAAGTAGGCAATTGTCTTTTCTAATTAAAATACGTTACTTTTTAATGAAAAGATATTACCTTTTATGAACACCTAAAAATATCAATTGTACTATATCTTCTAATCAATAACATTTTCTTTCTAATTAAGGCGAGTAACCTTTAAATTTAAAAAGTAATCTTGCAATTATTAATGTATACCCAAAAAAATCACATCACATCTTCTAATCATTAATGCATACCCAAAAATATCACATCACATTTTCTTATCATTAATAAAATATATTGAAAACCATATATTCCAATCATACAAAGAATAATGACCATAATAAAAAAGAAAAGTTATATAAGATATATTTATATTATATAATTATAATAAAAACATAATTACATAATTATGATTATAATAATCTTAGATAAATATATTATATATGGTATATAATTGTTTATTAAATTAAATAATGATTATATAAAAATAATTATAACATAAAATAAAATTTATAACATATCAAAAGAAATCCGTGCATCGCACGACCGCACGGGTTATAAGCTAGTTAAATTTTATTGATCTTTTTAAAGAAAAGAGGTTCTAAAGTTAACAAAGAAATATTTCCATAAATAAAGAGAAATAATTAAACTAAAACAAAAACAAAAAATTATAAATTTTGATGTTTAACCCTGATCATCACATCTAAGATTATTAGTGTCATAAAACCAAGGTCATTGTTCTATAAGGAACCATCTTATATGGAGAACTAGAGAGAATCACTAATTTTTGATTCTATAATTAAAATTTTAATTTCTGGTTCCATAAAAAAAGACCAATTTTTTTTGTTTTATAATAGAAAAAGATCAATTTTCTTATTCTGTGGTAAAACCACATGCTGATGTCGCATCGTTGCTGACATCAGTGCTGAAGTCATTGTCACGTCATCACTGCTGACATGGTAGTGTCACGCCATCAATGATAACGTGGCATTGCCATGTCAACAGTGATGACGTGATAGATGACATGGCAGTTCCACATCAGTTTAACAGGGATGGGGTTGGCTCAAAAGAAAACTATTTTTTTGAAGAAAACTAAGGTACTAATCCTAACCATTTGATGTATTATAATCAATGGCCCCGCCAAGGGCACCCACACACTAATCAAATACACCCTCACACACACAATCCCACCTAATCCCCTCCGTTTTTAATTTGATTTTTCCCGTCAATCGGTGATATTTTTTTAAAATCTAATTTCACCACATTTTTTTCCATCTCCCAACGATCAGTTTGAATACCATATGTGCTATATTTTAATTTAGTTTTCTAAGTTCTCCTTTTAAAGGGGTTTTCTCTAGATCCCTACTATATATATATATATATATATATATATATATATATATATATAGATATATAGGCAAGTGTTCAAATGAGACCCCCCTTATTTTGAGAACTAAGAGCTTTCCATTTTGTACTATATTACTTAATATGAACCACACAAATCTAATCTAATTATATTAATACCCACCCTGTTAATTTCCCATGACCCCCCGCCCCCCACCCCCATCCCCAACCCCACCGCCACCGCCACCGCCACCGTCACCGGAACCGGTCATTTTCTCAGGCGAACAGCACCACCTCCTCTTCCTTTTCGACATCTGGCCCCGCAGGGGCACCGTCTTCATTTCCCATATCTCTCTTTGTCTCTCTCTATGTCTGTCCTCATCTCTCTCTCTCTCCATCTCCGACCAATTCTCTCTACCTCTCTCTTTTCTCTCTCTCCCTCTCTCTCCTTGTAATATTAAACTCTATCATTTTAAAAGCTCGATATTGAAACACCCTTCCTCTATGGCTTAAATGTTTTGACTAGGCTGTATAGGCTAGGGAAATGGTGACGATGACTCAGATCTGGTGAATTTGATACTATTACGAACTTAAATCTGATTTTTTTAATGATTTTGTGCCCAGAATTTTTTGGTGATTTGTGTGTAAAATTAGTGATTTGCCTTTAAATTCTGGATCAAAATTTTAGTTTGGTCATTCTGTAGCTATTGGTGGTGATTGTGATATGAAATATTTGTGATTTGTATTTATTTTTTTGGTGATTTGCTTTGAATTTTCGGTGATTTGGTGGTGGTGGCGACCAGAGATGGTGATGCTGTGATTTGTCTTGTCTCATAGCTGTTTTTTTTTATGATTTATGCTCGAATTTTTGATGATTTGTATTTAATTTTTTGGTGATTTGCTTTGACTTTTCGGTGATTTGCTTTGAATTTTTTGTGATTTTGACCGGAAATTGTTGATTCTGGGGGTGATAGGAGTGGTGGTGATTTGGAGATATGTGGTGTGATGGTGGGGAAGTCATGGTGGTTATGGAGTGATGATAATTTTAAAAATCCCAGAAAAGAAGGGCGGAATGGAGGGCATCTGCTGTTTGAAGGATCCAAAAGAGATTTTGATGGTGATGATGTTGCGGAAATAAATAGCGACAATGAGAGTGAGGTGATACAGAAGCTCTGTTGGTGGAGCTTCAACAGATAAACAAGGAAAGAGGCGAGGAGGGATTAAAAGAATAGGTAGAGAAGAAGGAAGAGAGGAAGGCGCGCGTCTTTTTTAATTGGGCTTTTTTTAGGCGACCCAATGTGTAGTTCTTACTATAACAGGTGTCTCACTAGAGTAGCCCTATATATATATATATATATATATATATATATATATAGGGTCTTGTTCTAATAGAAACTAAATTAGAATAGAAACTAGAAACTAAACATAAATTAAATATTTCAAGCTAATCTAATGACCAAATTAGGGGTACCCCAATACAAAAAGTTCATAATATTCTTGGCTCCACCCAGCAAAAAAAAAAAAAAAAAAAAATTAATGTTCACTGCTGACGTGGCAGTGACGTCAGCGTGAACAGTAATTTTTTTTTTTTTTTTTTTTTTTTTTTGCTGGATGGAGCCAATAATTTTAAACACTTTTTGTGAAGGTGCCCCTGGCGGGGCCATTAGAATGAATGAAATATAATTTATTTAGTGTTGGTTTCTAGTTTCTATTCTAAGATTGGTTTCTATTTGACCACTAGTCTATATATATATATATATATATATATATATATATATATATATATATATATTTAAGTAGGTAAAGTAATGAAAAGTGGGTAAAGTGATGGGATCTATCAATATTTAATAATAGATTTGAGATAGTAAAAGAAAGTAGTGAGTGTAATATTATTTTTTTATTATTAAATATGAGATAGTGGGGGAAGGTAGTGAGTGTAATAGTGAGAAAACTTAATATTTTTGGAATGTAAAGAAATGGATGGGACGGTCCAAAATAGTAACGGTAAAGAAATGGGTGGGACGGAAGGAGTAATTAAGTAAAATTTAAATTCTTCTTAAGTAAAATTAAAATTCTTCTTTTTATATAAATACAAGTTTTATTTAGTTTTGACGAATGAAATTAGTGAGCAGTAGAGTTGGATTCATTTTCAGTACTAAGTAGCTAGTAACTAGAGCTGTTATAGCATCTCGAATAGGGATTGTCAAGAGGTTGCCAAGTTCTATTGGCATCTTGGTTGCCCATCTATTGGAGAATCATAGTTGCCAACAAGTTGGCAACCAAAGTTGTCAAAAGTTGATAATTTCCCCATATAGTTAAAACACATACAATTCTTCAAAAAATGTATTTAACTTTACCAATTTTTATATCTCCCATATTTGTATTATCTCTTTAAATATATTTTTTTGGGTCCACACTGACAACTTTTAAAGTTGCCAACTATTGGAGTAGATTTTTAACAAAAATTGCCAACAATGAGATGGAGGAGAGAAGAAATAAAAAGTTAATATATATAATGATGTGGTAGAAATTGACAATAATATTGACAACCTCTATTGGAGATGCTCAATTTAACATATCGACAGCAATGATTAATTTATCTAGTCCAAATCCTTTACTCCCACGCATGCTTGTGTCCGGATATATAATCAATCACGTTACACTTTTCTAAACACAATACAAGATATGTTCAAGTTGTAGGAGTATTATTTATCTGACTTTTTTGAAGCATAGTCCATGTGACACGAAAGAATAACCCTAAATTCTGGGAACAAAATATTAGGAGATCTCTTATGAAGTTATGATAGCGAACGATGAGTTGAATAAATAATAAATGAATAAGGTTAGAAATTTTAAAAAGTTGTTCCAAAAAATCTTCTAAATATTTATGTATTCTTGTTTAATTAATAATTTTTTAATAAAAATGTGAGATCTTACGTGTATATATATATGTGGGCCATTATTCTAGAGAGTATTGATGTGCTAAAAATATGACAATTAAATCGTAAGCGCACGATCGTCGTTTTAATATTTAAGATATCGATCCACAGAGACTAATATTTTCGCAAATCTTAATTTTTAATTTAGGCGAAATAGACCATTTAAATTTTGAGAATAATTTATTTACTTAACAACTAATTGCGAGCTAGCATTTTACTAATAAATTGGGTAAAGAGAAAAATATGTACATACGAACAGAATTAAACAAGGCTTGAGATATGAAAATGATGAATGAAAACTAGTGGCCACAATTTGTGTTAACAAATCACCAAACCTACAATAAAATTGAGATTTAAAGGGGCGTAACTAATATTAAAACGAAAATTAAAATTACGAAAACAAATTCTTCAAATCGATACTTTCAATCCCGTGTGGTTAGCATTGCTACTTTGTCCACCCGAGAATTTATGAAGATAAGGAAATGAAGAGTAAGGAGAGAAATGAAAGAAAAGTGCAAGAATTAAAATGAAGCTTGAAATTGCATAAAAATAAAAAGTGTTTACAAAAAGAAAAATATTACAACTAAATTTTTGGAAGATGAACTACTAATAACCTAATTCTAGTATCTAAGCTAATGGTGTGTTTTTACAAGAGAAGATGAGGTCTATTTATAGGAAATTTTTAGGGTTTAGGTTAGGTGTGGTTTAATCCTAGCCCTCCATTTTGGTTGGTGTGGGTTAATCCTAGCCCTCCATTTTGGTTGGCTACAAAAATGCACCACCACCCCTTGCTTTTCCTTTTCTTCTTGTTTTGGTCCTTCTTTTTCTTCTTTTGTCATTTATTTCTTTATTTTGCCATTTCTTCAGTTTTCTCGAATTTTCCTGAAATGCAACAAAATAATTTATTAAAATACGAATTCAAACAATAAATAGGCAATAAAAATATGCAAAATTATGCACTAATCAAATGCCCCCATACCTATCTTTTGCTCGTCCTCGAGTAAAACAAAAAGAAAAAATGCAGAATAAAAACCTATACTCACTGTCGTAGGAATCACGGGTAATTTTAGGTTTACCAACCCGTTAAACCCATAGACGATCTCTACAGGAGGAGTGTTGTCTCCTAAGGGTTTACAGAAGATATACCCATAAAATCTTTGAGATAAGTCAACAAGTATCCAACTTTCCTCTTTCAATCTAGCTTTCATTGGTGTCAACAAAACAATTTGTACGAAAATATATGCCTTAAAGATTAATCTAATGATAGCCAAGTTATAGGTTCCCACAATCCACTTGAA
This sequence comes from Kitagawia praeruptora, assembly GCA_037693485.1. Taxonomy (NCBI): domain Eukaryota; kingdom Viridiplantae; phylum Streptophyta; class Magnoliopsida; order Apiales; family Apiaceae; genus Kitagawia; species Kitagawia praeruptora. Next base: position 1,617,298 of record CM075353.1, read on the forward strand.
TAGACTAAAAAATTTTACAAAAAATCCCAAGGTGTGTAGTGAATTTAAGGCCTATGATGGATAAAGTGCATACGAACATTTTCTCTTTTTCAACCAATACTGAACTGACCCAATCTCTATCAAAACAAGGTTCTAGCCAAACTTCACGTTCTTAGTAGTTAGACCGACCGTGCAATGGTTGAGGTCCCAAAAGACTTTTGCATTGATACCCATTTAGCAAGTTTTAGGTCAACAATCCCAGATCAAAATGACCTTAGGTTGCTAGGCACAAAGTCCCCTCAGACTTACTTACTCGGGTTATCAATGAGCCCAACCTAGCCGATTTCCCTACTAAGAATTTATTGTTATAAAATTACACTAGCACTCTATGACTACAAATATTTATTGACTCTATTTTTTTCTCTTTCTTTTATTTTTAAAACACTATAGGAGCAAAATTTCGCAAATGTTTGATTCGACATTGTTCTAACATGTGGGTTCTCTCTCAGGTATCAAATAACATCCCTATACAATTTTCCATCAAAAGGTCTTGTGCAAATGTGTCATCTTGGACTTTTAAGCAAAAATTTGTTCGACACAAGTTTCATGAGTAAAACCTTACTTGACTACGTTCAAATCATCTAAAGGCATTATATATATAATTTTTGAAAAACAGTTAACACCAACTAGTTCTAAAGTTCAAGAGTGGGAAGGACAACTAAGCTAAATTATCTCTATTTTTGGATTTTTAAAATTTTTTCAATTTTTTTGGATTTTTTAATTTTTATGTATTTACACTAAACCCTCCCTCATACCTAATTCATGCATTGTCCTCAATGTATGAAAAAATATAAAGAAAAGTAAGAAATACTTCCCTAATGCACAAGCATGAAGTGTCGAGGCACTGAATGTCGAAGCATGGAGTGAAACTCCATAAGGACCAAAAACTTGTTGCGTGGGTCCACCACGGAAAGCATGAACAATTGTTTTAATCCTGCACAAAGTTTCCAAACAAGCATTAGCAATTTTAACTATTACATCAATAATCAATTGATCAAGAAAATATGTAGTTTTGGAAAAGTTGGTGATAAAACAACGATAGAATTCACAGCCTCGAAAATGCCGAACTCCCTTAATATTCACGTGAGGTGGAGGCTCGGGTGGTGGTTCTTCTCCCTTCCTTAATTTCTCTGGAACTATTTGATCCTCTTGGCTTTTTAAGTCAATGAATACGGAATACTTATCATTATCTTCTTCTTCCGAGAATTGAAGGGTAAGAGCTGTTTGGAATGGATTATCAAGCAAAATTGGAGAAAAATCTTCTCGGACAATTTTTGGCATCATGTCAACCTTTAAGCACAAATTCTCGTCCATACTCACAACATCCTCAACAATAACAACATCATTGATCTTAACATCGGTGGAAAGCTCCTTTTCTATTTCAGTTTGTACATCATCAACACACACCGAAAAACTATTTTCCTTTTGATCACTTGTAAGAATGATCGAATCCATTTCATCTTCGGGTGGTATAGATGGCGGCGGTGTAGAGTCAGGTTGCCATGCAGTAAAAGAGCTAGCCAATTTTGAAATTTCAGCTTCCATCATCTTGTTACGAGTGTTTATCTCATTCATATTTTGCAAGGACTCCTCTTGATCCTTTTGAGTTTGCATTAGAAGTTTCAACGACTCGCTCAATAATCGATCATATTGCGCATTTTCATTGGTTTGATGAACCTGGAAATTTTGCGGTGGAGGATACTCATATTGTTGCCATGATGATTGTTGATGAGTGGATTTCGTAATCAACTTATGAGAGGTCTACAGGTAGTTGTATAGGCTAGCGATCAACTGTTCTGTGGAAAGGTTTGGGTTGTGCTTGTGGGGGTTGAGCTATGCTCGAGGGTATCTCCAATAATCTCAAGTGCCTTTAAAGAAAATTAGAGAACTCAATGCATCTTACCCTGAGGTGCCTACGTACCCTTGTATATATAGGGATCAAGCTCACATAGTTCTAATGGGACTTTGTCTCTTACTGGAATAGCTGTATTCGGTTACTTAGTTCGTGTAGGACTCAGGTTCCTTTAGAGCCTTCCACGAACTAGTTGGCTAAGTAGAGTAGAACTCGAGTTCGTACCCTACTATGATTCTCTCATTGATCAGAGATAATTCTAGGATCATCTGCGCCCTAGAATTATACTCCAATATCAATTCGTTTATCTGTTCTAGATGGCTTCTAGAACTTTATTGTTGGCAACTCGTAGGAACCTGGTACTCAGGAACCTCTTTATTTCGGGACATATCGCTTAGGGACCTCCCTTTAGGTGTTAGTACCTGCACAAATAACAAACTGGTTAGACTGGATAACTCTTCACATGCTTTTATCATCTCTATGGCTGTTGCTATGCTAACTCGAACTCTTCTGCTTGGAGGAACCTGGTCTTCTAGTGCTCAGCTCAGCTTCCTGACCGTTGGGAACCTCCTGATACTCCTTCTTCCTTAGTCATTTCTTCTATCTGACCTTCACAACTTGTAAGGGATCTATCTTCTGGCTTGTATGGATCAAACCCTATAGCTTAATGGGCCTAAATCTAGTCCATGGAGATTTTGGGCACAACAAGTACCCCCCGGTTCCTTGAAATCATGTAATGTGAAAGGAACCTATTCTAATTCTACGATCAAAGGTTTAATGCTAAACCATCCTGGTAACTATACCTCGCTTCAACATTGTATATCCAAGCCTACATGAGCTAAGTCGGTATAGGAAACAGGACATAGAATATTTTCAGCTTGATATAATCTTGAGTAAGCTTCCTTTGTATTAAGGAACCTGTTATCTCGCTATTTTCTTCTTCTTGCTCCAGCTTTCGAAATCTACTTTATGTTTGCACTCAACTTCCCAGGGAATCTAACTTGTCCCTCAACTCTACGCCTCTTTAAATTTAATAATTTAAGAGGGGATAATGGTTGGTTGTAGAAGATAATTCAAAATTTGAATTAAACTTATCACTTACCAAAGCTGTAGTTAATGTGTAAGTTTCCAAGGTTCACACGCTTCTCACGCATGTACCTCTTCATTTTACCGCTCCAGTAATGTGCTGCCACGTGTACGAACTGTTTCCCATTTACCTCGACTATTTAATTATCTCTCAACTCCTCAGGTCCGTTTTTACCTTTACCAATCACTTGCAAAAACTTTTGGAGAGAAAACAAGAGGAGTTCAACAGTCATTCGCTTAATTCATCTTCTCCGTCGCCGTTCAATTCAAATCAAGGTATGGTTTCGACTTATTTCTTTCTATTCTCTCCTATCCTTGTCTCGTTTTTCAATCATCTGTTTCCTTGGACTTTGCATGCCATCATTTTCTTTATATGTATGCGTCTGTATCTGTTCTTCACACTCCATATTTCACACATACGAACGTTCATAACCTCTGGTTTATCAATACTTTAGCCGTCGATTCATGATTGCGTTGTCATGGTTTTATCATAATCTTTAGCTGTCTGTCTATTTATGTGTTTCTAATTTTGTTGGTACCTGCCCTCTTCAAGGTCTTCTGTAATTATGCCCTGTTAATAACTGCACCGTGTCTAAACACTTTAGAACCCTAATCTTTCTCCTAGGTTCCATAAAGACCTGACCCTTCTTCGTCTGTCTTTTTGCAGATGTCTTCTGAATCTACCTATTCTGACCACCAATCTTCGACTCAACCCTTAGTTGCTATGCCGATTGGTGAGAGAACTAGATCCAGGGTTGTAATACCCGATGTAAATGAGCCTGAGGACATACTCATTAAACCTATAGTATCTCCATTGTCTCAACCTCCTATCCCTACATTTATCGACTTAGGAGATGATTGGCCCTCTGATGATGAGGAGGTGTCAAAACCTGAACTTAAACTTGAATCCTTCCTGGAACCTGATTTTCAGAGTGAGGTGACTGTTGAGAGAGAGTTGTTCAAACAGGAAATTACACCTTTTTGTGAGAAAACTGATTCCATCATGACCTCTGTTAAGTTAGAAAAACTTCTGGAGGAATGTCCCCGTCCAATCTGTAGTATTGTGATTCCTAAGCCTGGTGAAAGAGCTCACAGGTTTGATGTCAAAATCCCTGATCGTGGGATTCCTAATGCCATCATTTCTGCTGCTTTTTTGAGAGTAGGTTTTTCTATACCTCTTCATCCTTTTCTAAGGGAAGTATTAGAGTTTTATAACCTAGCACCTATGCAACTGACTCCCAACTCTTACCGTTTGGCCATCAGTACTTTTATTCTGTATTCCAGCAAATTCACAACCTCCCTGTCTGCCCCTGAGTTAGGTTATTTCTTTAGGCTGAAAGATACCGGGAGAGGCTCAGGTTGTTTTTATCTATCAGCATGGCCTTGTCATCAGGGTCAATGTATAAAAAATGTTAAACAGAACTTTGATTTGTGGCAAGAGCAATTTGTCTATTGTTTTGACTGTCCTGATGTTAAGTACGCTTTTAATCGCCGTCCAAATATCCCCAAACAAACCATTCTGACTGGAGTGTGTTTAGAGAGGGCAAAAGAGATCTTGAAACTATCAGCTTCCATTAGGGACTGCTTGATTCTGATGACCCCTGAAAATTTGACTTCCCTAGGTTTTATTCCTTCAAACACTGGTATGAGCTTCCTTATTGTTATGTCTTTCCTTCTTAACTATATCTTTGTGAATATATCTTTTTATTCCATGTATGCCTCTCTAATTTTTAACTTATTGTCTTATGCAGACATGGCTCCCAAAGTTCCCTCTTTCGTCAAACGAACCAAGAATGTAGACGAAATCTTTAAAGCTGATGTTGAGACACAGGAGATTCTGCTCACAGCAACACCAATTAGCCAAGTTCCTACCCCAGCCTCTGTCCAGACTCAGCCATCTAGCTCCTCCAAGCGCAAATTAGCTCAGACTACTCTTGACCTCTCTGGGAGTTCATAAACCAGGTCCATGAGGAAGAGCAAAGCTGTGAAAGTTGAATCAGCTGTAGCACAGAATCAATTTAAAGAATTGATTGATACACATGTGCTTCCAGAAGCGATTGCCAGCTTGGCCAAGATGGATTCTACCGAGGCTATGCATGCCATGAGGTTCTCTGCTGCCCAAAATGCATTCTTTGCCCTACGATACTGTGATGATTTTGCCTTGAAGACACAATATGACCTCCGATTACAAGAAGAGATCTCAAAACTCAAAGAGGAGCTGGCTGCTAGAGAGGAGAGCGTGAATATTGCCACTGCTGCGGTAAGGAGGGCTAAAACTGTTGAAACCTCACTAAAGAATAGCAGGGATGAGCTTCAGGAACAGGTGAAGAGTTTGCAGGATGAGAAATTATCCATGCTAGAGAAAATCAATGAGCTAAAAGCTCAGGTTGATGCTTTAAATGCTGCGGCCGCTACTGTCAAATCATCCCTGCTCGTCCAGGAAAAAGCTAGGTATGATGAAGGTTATGACGAAGGCATTCGTGACTACATGAGGTCCATGTGGGAGAAAATGCCCGAGCTAAACTGGTCTCTCCTAGGCGAGGACGTAGTGGGGATGATCAAGGACTTTGAGAATGAAGCTGCTGCTGCAACCTCTGTACCTCCCGTGAAAACGGTTGAGAGGTCTCCAGGTGCCAACCTTGAGACTGCAGAGGTTCCTGCTCCTGAAGTTGTTCAGCCTATCCTTCCAACTCCTCCTGTTGTCAGCAAGGGTTCTGATGAAGCTCCTCCTTCGTAATTTCAACAAGATCCTTTAAAAACTTTTGATAACTTTTGATGAGGTCGCGGGCTCCTCGTAACGCCTCGCAAGATGTAATTTTAAATTTGGTTTCCATGGCCTTCGTGCCAATAACTCTTTATGCTGGTTTTCTGGGTCTTTGTACCCATAACTCTCTTCATGGTTTATGATATTTATTTGCTTTTGCTGCATATCTATATTTGTACCTATGTGCTTCCATCATTGCATTTTACCTTTATTCCCCTTAACAATTACTTAGTGTCCGTACTTGTGCATTCAAGCTTACGTGGGCTAGCCCTTTGTAAGAAACAGAATATACTTGTACTTTCACTATATAATTTCTCGAAATAAAAGGCCATCAAATCGCAACAACTTACTTATAAGCTTAAACACGTCTTTTCCTATGCTTCACTCAACATTTTCAGAGTCGCATTCTGAATTAAAAACCCTTTCTGATAACCTTAGATCCTAAATAGTTTGACCAGGTTCCTCAACCATTAAACCTGCAAAATAAACATAAAACAGAAACTAGTTAAGGTTAGTAAAATTTCTTTTGTTTAATTCGGGTCATCTCTTGGAAAGGTTGCCTGCTTGGCTCCCAATCCTAATCTCTAGGTCCCAACATGCCTCGAGGCATGTTGGTTCCTTTTTTCTCTTGGAAAGGTAACCTGCTTGGTTCCCAATCCTATTCTCTAGGTCCCAACATGCCTCGAGACATGTTGGTTCCTTTTTGTGCCTCGAGGCGATTCTAGGAACCTGTGCGCCGTTCTGGGAGTCCACACAGATTCCTCTTCTTCATGTGTCAGGCTAGACATCTTATGAAGGTAAATGCTAAGGATTTTATCCCTTCTTCCCATGTGCCAAAGACGGTTCCACATGAGGGAGAGCTTATTAGGTTTCTCTTTAAGAACAAGTATGCCGGTCTAGGCTCCACACAGGTTCCTTTAGGTGCCTTTTGTCAGGACTTTAATTCTCGTGCTCAAGGAACTTGAGGCTTTTGGCAACAATGTCGTGCTCAGTCAACTGAGGCTTTTCAATCACATTTGCTCAGGAAGCTACCTGAGGCTTTTCTCGTGCCCAGGAAGCTACCTGGGGGCTTTTCTCATGCCCAGGAAGCTACCTAGGACTTTTTCTTGATGCGTGCTCGGGAAGCTACCCAAGGCTTTGGTTCAAGTCAGTCATTCTCAACTTGCATACTTTTATCGAATCACATTCATACTTTCAATGCTACAGGGACCTGTAAGTCAGGGTGTCCTGCAAAATACAATACAATACTACAGGAACCTGTTAGTCAAGGTAACCTGTTTCAAAAGTTTCAAATTGGCATATGAAATATCAAATCATAGCATGCACAATACTGTCTAAGTAGGAATACTACCCCCCAGTTCTTTTGGGTAATTATTGTTACGTAAAAGAACTATTAAGGAGCTATAGCTGCAAAGAATGCACTCAAAATATTCAACGTAGAGCTATCTATCGCTCAATACCTTAGAAAGAAATCGTCTTGCAATTAGGGAGGTTCACATCAAGTACCCCCCGAGTACATGCATAATTAAATACTGAAATCAAAATACTGGTCAGCTATAACTAATAAGCTGCCTTTATTCGTGGGCTGAAAGAGCCTTACTTTTCCTAAGAAAAAACACATAAAAGAGTTACTGATAATACTTCTTGAGATGTTCTGCATTCCAAGCTCTCGGAATGAGGTTCCCATCCATATCCATCAAGTGGTAGGTTCCTTCCCAAATTGCTGACTTTATCTGGTAAGGTCCCTCCCAATTCGCTCCAAAGGCTCCATGTGCCAGAACCCTGGTATTTGGCATGACTTTTCTCAGAACTAGGTCTCCAACTTTAAAAGGTCTTGCCTTCACCTTTTTGTTGTAATACCTTCGAACTCTCTGTTGATATGCTGCTAACTTCACTTGCGAATCTGCTCTCAACTCTTCGACCATGTCCAAATACAGTCTATGATTGACCTCATTGCTCTCGGGGTCAAAATACTTTCTTCTCATGGAACCTGTTCCAACTTCCACAGGTACCATAGCTTCACAACCATAAGCGAGAGTAAAAGGAGACTCACCAGTTGTAGTTCTAGGCGTGGTGTTATATGACCACAAGACTCCAGGAAGCTCCTCTGGCCAGCTTCCTTTCTTATCTTCAAGCCTCGTCTTCAAAGTGTGCTTGATAATCTTATTCACTGCTTCAGTCTGTCCATTACTCTGCGGATAATACACTGCTGAAAATGCCTTCTGAATTCCAAACTGCTCACACAACCCTCTTAGCTCTCTACTATCAAACTGCTTCCCGTTGTCAGAAATCAGTTTCTGCGGAATGCCAAACCTGCATACAATGGCTCGAAACACGAACTCAGTCAACTTTGATGCTGTAATCTTAGCAAGTGGTTCTGCTTCTGCCCACTTTGTAAAGTAATCAACTGCAACCACTGCATACTTCACTCCTCCTTTTCCTTTCGGGAGTTCTCCAATGAGGTCTATTCCCCAAACAGCGAATGGCCAAGGGCTAACAATCGGTTTAATAGGTGCTACAGGACGATTATCAAGATTTGCAAACCTATGACAATTACTGCATGCCTGCACAAATTTTGTAGCATCTGCTTTGATGGTTGGCCAATAATATCCTTGTCGAAGGACTTTCATGGCTAAAGAATTACCCCCCGAGTGATTTCCACATACTCCTTCATGAATCTCCTCGAGGATATACTTGCATTGTTCTCCAGCTACACACTTGAGCAACGGTTGATTGAATCCTCGCCTATACAGAATTCCATCATAGATTACATACTTGGCTGTATGATACCTCAACTTCCTGGCATCATCTTGACCGGGAGGTAGCTCCCCTTTATTCAGGTAACGATATATTGGGGTCATCCAGGAATCTTCAACTGGGAACTCGATATCCATCACTTCTTCTTTGAAAACACTAGGTTGCTCCTGAATCTGAAGTGGAATTACCCCCAATAACGTTGATTCTCTCTGAGATCCTAACTTGGCCAATGCATCTGCCTTGGTATTCTTTCCTCGAGGTATTTGATCTAGCTTCACCTCTTTGAACCTCGCGATCAACTCCTGGGAGTACCTCAAATACAAATCTGTTCTTGGACCTCTCGCCTGAAAACCACCACGAATCTGCCAAACTACTAACATCGAATCACTAAACACTCTGATGTTCTCCACTTTCATCTCCAAAGCTAACTTGAGGCCTGCAATCAATGCCTCATATTCTGCATCATTGTTCGTGGCTTTAAAAGCAAAATGAATCGAGCTATAGAGTTGGTGCCCTTCTGGACTAACTAGTTCTATGCCAGCACCTGCTCCACCACTGTTAGCAGCTCCATCCACATACGGTGTCCACCAAGGTGCACAGTTGTCATTATCTGCCTGGTTTTCTACCACCTCTTTTGGCCCCTCCTGGCCGGTAACCTCTACATGAGGTGGAAACTCGATTAAGAAATCTGCTAGAGCTTGAGCTTTGATTGCTGTCTTTGGCTTATATTCTATATCGAACTGTCCTAGCTCTACAGCCCACTTTAACATTCTCCCAGAAGTTTCTGGCCTATGCATCACTTGCTTAAGTGGATATGAGGTTCTTACCTCAATCTTGTGGGCTTGGAAGTAAGGTCGCAGCTTCCTGGAAGCCAGAATCAATGCAAAAACCAGCTTCTCCATTCCTGTATACCTCGTTTCTGCATCAAGTAACCTTTTACTAACATAGTAGACTGGGCTCTGCTGTCCATTCTCTTCTCGAACCAGAACTGCACTAATGGAATATTCTGATACAGCCAAGTAAAGTATCAATGTCTCTCCATCCACAGGTTTGGCTAATAGTGGGGGGCTCCCCAAATGCTCCTTTAACCTTCCAAACGTTATCTCACATTCTGCTGTCCACTCAAATTTGCTTCCTTTCTTTATAGCTTTAAAGAACTCCTGACACTTATCAGTGGACTTCGAAATGAACCTATTCAAGGCTGCAACTCTTCCTGTGAGGGACTGAACCTCTCTCACAGTTCTCGGTGACCTCATATCAATCAATGCTTTAATCTTGGCTGGGTTGGCTTCAATACCTCTATGGTTCACCATGAAACCCAGAAACTTTCCTGATTCTACCCCGAACACACATTTTTTAGGGTTCAGCTTCATTCTGCACTTTCGCAAGATTCCGAACATTTCTTCTAAGTGCTTTACATGGTCAACAGCTTCCTTAGACTTAACTAGCATATCATCCACATATACTTCCATAGTATGGCCAATTTGATCTTTAAACATCATATTTACTAACCGTTGGTATGTGGCTCCAGCATTAATCAATCCAAATGGCATGCATACATAACAATAAAGACCTCTATCTGTAATAAAAGAAGTGTGCTCTTGATCAGGTTCATACATAGGAATTTGATTGTAACCTGAATATGCATCCATGAAGCTGAGTAGGGCATGTCCAGCTGTTGCATCCACTAACTGATCAATTTGTGGCAGCGGGAAGCTGTCTTTCGGGCATGCTTTGTTGAGATCTGTGAAGTCCACACAAGTTCTCCATTTTCCATTAGGTTTCTTGACCAAAACAGGGTTTGCCAACCATACTGGGTAGAAAGATTCTTTAACCAATCCTGCATCCAATAACCTGTCGACTTCTTCTTTCAATGCTTGAGCTCTTTCTCCACTAACTGGTCTTCGCTTCTGTCTTACTCCTTTCTTTTCTGGATCAATATTCAACTTATGACACATGACCCTTGGATCTATCCCTTCCATATCTGCGTGACACCATGCAAACACATCCAGGTTCTTGCCCAAAAAGGTAATGAGGGATTCCTTTAAGGCTGGGTCGAGTTGAGCTCCAATCTTCAACACTTTTGTACCATCTTTGTCATTGATCTTCACATCCAAAGTTTCACCAGCTGGTCCAGCCTTGACCATGGTTTCTGGCATTCGAGGATCTAAGTCTACCTCCATCTCTGTGGTTGAGTCCTCTTGAGGTTCCTGGATTTCGTACATGACATTCCTTCTCTTTGATGCTGGCTGACTGTCTTCATTGCTTCCATTATATTTCAGTTTTCGGGATTTTTCTTCATCCAATCCTTCTGCCATACACACATCACCACCCTTGTCCGTAGGGGATGCACTTTCTATCAGCAAATAAGGGGTATCTGGTCCCCGAAAAACTGGAATCTTATCATGAGGTTCCTCTTCTATGATCTCTTCAATTCTTATGGCTCTACAGGATGCTGGTACAAAGCCTTCCAAGGGCGTACTACGCAGATCAAGCGTTATTTTATCTGGGTTCTTTCCTGGGAAATCATCAGGAACCTCGTCCATGGGTTCAGGCAATTTAGCAGCCTTAGCAGCATGTTGCAAAGCTTTGGTGTAGCACTCTCTAGACTCATACTGGCATCCTCGAACTACACCAATTCCATTTGGTGTTGGGAACTTCATAGTTAAATGATAAATGGAGGTTACCACCCTCATCTCCTTCAAAATGGGTCTTCCCAGAATAGCATTGTAATTCATATTCTCTTCTATAACAATGAATTCTGCCAGCTGTGTAATGCAACATGGTTTATCACCTAAAGTTACTGGTAAACGAATCTTACCTTTGATAGGAACCTGATTATTAGTGAATCCGTACAAGGTATCGTTTGTTGGAGTTAAATCTTTATCCAGAAAATGCATCTTTTTGAAAGCTGAGTAAGATAGCAAGTTTACAGAGCTTCCATTATCAACTAGCACTCGATGAACCTCATAAGACCCAATTCCTGCCTCAACCACTAAAGCATCAGTATGTGGATGGTGCACCCAGGAAGCATCTTCTTCAGTGAAAGTGATATCTGCATCCTCTCCTTCAAACAGCCTTGGGGACCTCTGTGACAGATTGTAAATACTGGTCAAAGGACGTTCTTTAGCCTCACGAGTATACCTCTCCATGGCACTCCTGCTGCTTCCTCCAATGTGGGGACCTCTTATAATTGTGCGTATGCAACCAGCCTTAGGTGGTCCTTCCATTACGACAGGTTCCTGTGTCTGTGTCTTCTGAGTCTTCTCATCTCTATACTTTTTTCCTTCCTGAGCCACCCATTCACTTAACTGCCCTTGTCTGATTAGAGTTTCAATTAGGTCTCTGAGGTGACGACAATCTACAGTATTATGCCCATTGTTATCATGAAAGTCACAGTATGGGCGCTCATTCTTATTCCCTGGGGGACCAGTTCTGAAAGGCTTCTTAAACCATGAGGACTTCTCATTCACCGCGTAAATGTGATCGATCGGGGCCACCAAAGGGGTGAAAGTTTCATAGAAAGGTCTCTCATGTTTATTGTTGTTGTAGGAAGCTGGTGGCGGGACCTGACCCATGACAGGTTTAGTAGGATTCACAGCTTCAGGCTTCACCTGGGATGTGCGACTAACCACCTTTTTATTGTCACGACCATTGGGGCTTCTTTGTCTCGACCTCTTGTTTCCACTTTACCTTACAAAATCTGGATCCTTTTTTAACTCGGCTAGAGATTCCTCCACCAGACGAAAAGGTTCTGCCTGGGAGTAAAAATCTGCCAACGTCTCTGGTTCTTTTCCTTGAAGTGCTTTCCAAAAGTCCGAGCCTCCTTTGACTCCAGCAATTAAAAAATTCTTTATGGTTTCCTCAGATGCTTTCCTAACCTTTGGAACCTCTGCATTGAACCTCTTGAAATATTCTGTCAATGTCTCACTAGGTCTTTGCTTGATATTGGCTAAGGTATTGGTTGGTGGTGCGAATGCAACAGATGCTCTAAATTGAGTGACGAAGAGCTTCCCCATACTTGCCCAAGAACCAATCGAATCAGCAGGTAACCTTTTGAACCATTGATGGGCTCCACCCTGTAGAGTTGCAGCCAGTAACCTGCATCTGGTGGCTTCCTTCACTTGATAGACATCCATCTCCGTGTCAAAACGACTAAGGTATTCAATGGGGTCAGTAGTTCCATCGAACTTCAACTCATTCGAAGGCCTATAAGACCTGGGCAGAGCCGATTTTCGAACCTTCTTGGTGAAAGGAGAAGCAGTTATAGGATTCACAGCAAGATTCTTTTCGTCCTTAAGTTGAGCCAAAATTTTCTTGACATCTTCTGCTGTCACCTCCCCAATAGCTTCCGCCTTTGTCTTTTTACTCGTTCCTTCCTCCTCTTGCGACTCTGCAGTGCTTGATTCTTCAGTATCCTCATCTGAATCTGTGCTTTCTTCTTCAATTATCTCAACAAATGGGTCTTTATCTTTCTTCTTTTTCTGTGAGGAACCTCCAGTCTTGGTTTTCTTCTTTCCCTTGGACCCTGTACGGCCCTTGCTAACAGTTTTACTCTTCTCAGGATTCTCTAGTTCTTCGTCACCATTATTCTGCTTTGGTTCTCCACCATCTTCTAGAACCTCCTCTCCATTCTCAGATTCTTTTTCCTCAAAGTTCAACTGTTTCGGAGTAACCTTCGACTTCTTGCCCTTCTTTGTCTTCTTTTTCTTCTTTTTACTTGAAGCTTGCTCCAAAGTCGACAAACGTTCTCCCACAGTTTTTAAGAGTTCCATCATAGTTGCTTTAGTAACCTTCGGTGCTCTGGGAGGAGATTTGTTCCCCTCGTGAATCTGTCGCTCAGAACAGGTTGCTTCGCTATCAGAATTGCCTGACATCTTTTCCACTCTTAAGATATTAACTATCCCCTCCTTCTAGCGCCAATGTTGATGAGTGGATTTCGTAATCAACTTATGAGAGGTCTACAGGTAGTTGTATAGGCTAGCGATCAACTGTTCTGTGGAAAGGTTTGGGTTGTGCTTGTGGGGGTTGAGCTGTGCTCGAGGGTATCTCCAATAATCTCAAGTGCCTTTAGAGAAAATTAGAGAACTCAATGCGTCTTATCCTGAGGTGCCTACGTACCCTTGTATATATAGGGATCAAGCTCACGTAGTTCTAATGGGACTTTGTCTCTTACTGGAATAGCTGTATTCGGTTACTTAGTTCGTGTAGGACTCAGGTTCCTTTAGAGCCTTCCACGAACTAGTTGGCTAAGTAGAGTAGAACTCGAGTTCGTACCCTACTATGATTCTCTCATTGATCAGAGATAATTCTAGGATCATCTGCGCCCTAGAATTATACTCCAATATCAATTCGTTTATCTGTTCTAGATGGCTTCTAGAACTTTATTGTTGGCAACTCGTAGGAACCTGGTACTCAGGAACCTCTTTATTTCGGGACATATCGCTTAGGGACCTCCCTTTAGGTGTCAGTACCTGCACAAATAACAAACTGGTTAGACTGGATAACTCTTCACATGCTTTTATCATCTCTATGGCTGTTGCTATGCTAACTCGAACTCTTCTGCTTGGAGGAACCTGGTCTTCTAGTGCTCAGCTCAGCTTCCTGACCGTTGGGAACCTCCTGATACTCCTTCTTCCTTAGTCATTTCTTCTATCTGACCTTCACAACTTGTAAGGGATCTATCTTCTGGCTTGTATGGATCAAACCCTATAGCTTAATGGGCCTAAATCTAGTCCATGGAGATTTTGGGCACAACAATGATTGCTCAAATTGTTGCTGGAATTGTTGTTGAAATTGTTGATCATGATTTGAGAAATTCTGGAAATTATTGTCCATGTACGAAAAATTCGGTTGACCCATCCAATCTTGATTATATGCATTAAAGTATGGATTGGACTCGTATCTTTCTCGATAATCATTCACTTGTCCGAATTGAGCATTGTAAGTATTGTAAGAGCATTCATAACCAAAGTGACCATAGATACCACAAACTTCACAACATGTGTATGTTTCGGGGGCCATCCATGACATCGCATTATTACTCATCGGACATGTAGTGTACAAATAAATTCAAACACACAAAGAAATGGTGAAAAATCAAAAGAAAAATCTAACCTAGGTTCCATAAATAAAATAACTAGACATTGCTCATAATGTTAATACACACTAAAAATTCTGTAAATTAAGAATTATTCAGACCGATTCGGCCAGATTAGAGCAGGCATTGCCAAGAGGCCAAACTCGTCACTTAGACACCGAATCTTAACAGCCAGGCGCACCTTAGACACTGAAGGTCGTGAATAAGTCTTAATTATGCTTATTTTTAGGCACCTTTTTAATTGGGCGCGAAATCCTAGGGGCAAATGGCTAATTAATTTTATTAAAGGGCTAGGGGATTCAAAATGTTGAAAATTAATGATGCAACAAACAACGAGGTATATACAAAAACGGTAAACAAATATGGATGCATTACTACGTGTCCTAAATTAAAGAAAAGAAAATTTTAACGTGCCTTGGGGTCCTCCAGCGATCACCACAATTAATAGGTACGGAAAATTAAAAACAAAAAATAAAATCTAGCATGATGTGCACCTACGTGATTAAATGCATGATGCAACAATTATATATTCATAACTAATTTTTTTTATTTTTTCAATTTTCAATTTTTTTTTATTTTTTTTAATTTTTTTTTTTTTTGTGATTTTCTAAAAAAAAATAAGATGGCGAAAAGAATGAGATACGGGTTACCGAAACACGCTTCTAAAAATTCCAATTTTTCCACGCTCCGCGAGAATATTCCCGAATTTCCAACTTTCCTAAAAAAAATGAGACAAGTAAAACTAATCCGAAAAATTAAAAATTAAGGCGCGAAAAATTATAATCCCCGGCAGCGGCGCCAAAAACTTGATGTGCTAAAAATATGACAATTAAATCGCAAGCGCACGATCGTCGTTTTAATATTTAAGATATCGATCCACAGAGACTAATATTTTCGTAAATCTTAATTTTTAATTTAGGCGAACTAGACCATTTAAATTTTGAGAATAATTTATTTACTTAACAACTAATTGTGAGCTAGCATATTACTAATAAATTGGGTAAAGAGAAAAATATGTACATACGAACAGAATTAAACAAGGTTTGAGATATGAAAACTAGTGGCCACAATTTGTGTTAACAAATCACCAAACCCACAATAAAATTGAGATTTAAAGGGGCGTAACTATTATTAAAACGAAAATTAAAATTACGAAAACAAATTCTTCAAATCGATACTTTCAATCCCGTGTGGTTAGCATTGCTACTTTGTCCACCCGAGAATTTATGAAGATAAGGAAATAAAGAGCAAGGAGAGAAATGAAAGAGAATTGCAAGAATTAAAATGAAGCTTGAAATTGCATAAAAATAAAAAGTGTTTACAAAAAGAAAAATATTACAACTAAATGTTTGGAAGATGAACTACTAATAACCTAATTCTAGTATCTAAGCTAATGGTGTGTTTTTACAAGAGAAGATGAGGTCTATTTATAGGAAATTTTTAGGGTTTATGTTAGGTGTGGTTTAATCCTAGCCCTCCATTTTGGTTGGTGTGGGTTAATCCTAGTCCTCCATTTTGGTTGGTATGGGTTAATCCTAGCCCTCCATTTTGGTTGGCTACAAAAATGCACCACCACCCCTTGCTTTTCCTTTTCTTCTTGTTTTGGTCCTTCTTTTTCTTCTTTTGTCATTTATTTCTTTATTTTGCCATTTCTTCAGTTTTCTCGAATTTTCCTGAAATGCAACAAAATAATTTATTAAAATACGAATTCAAAAAATAAATAGGCAATAAAAATATGCAAAATTATGCACTAATCAAGTACCTCCTTATATAGAAAATATGAGAAAATCAATCTAAACCATTTATTTCCATTTATTTCTTAGGGCCCCGCCAGGAGCACCTTCACAAAAAAATCTTATAATTCTACCCTCTATCTATTTATTAAAAAAATTACAAAAAAAAAAGTTTAAAAAAATTATTTTTTAAAAAAAAAAAAATGATGACAAGGCAGCAATTTTTTTAAAAAAATTTAATTTTTTTTTCCGATAAATGGATAGAGGATAGAATTATAAGATTATTTTGTAAAAGGGCCCCGCCAGAGACCTTATATAAAGGACGATTTTAATACATTTTAAGTAATTCTCTCATATTTTCTATATAACAAATTCTCTCTAGAACGAACTCCGTAGAATGTATCAATATATCATCCACATGCATCTTAGTAAATTGTTAATGTACATATTACATGTAGCGTTGAATGTTTACGAAATCATTGATTTAAGAAACAGACAAAACAGCTCATTTTCTCATCAGTTGTAACATGGTCCCTTTGTCCATTTCGTCAACTTGTTATCTCCTTTTTTACCAAACAAATACGGAGTATATAGTAGTAGTAATAATAATGATATAATATTAATAATTCCACACAAGTGTGAAAATGTCCTCTTTAGTCACGGGGTTACACAACCCACCATGTCTGTGTATGAACAAAAAAAAAATCCAAAACGAAAGCCTAATCATTTTCTTCATTTCCTTCCGAGTTGGATCAAAATGGTGAAATAATTTACGTCATGTGTTGCTAATTATCAACTTTTTTTGTAAAATCGAAAATTTATAAACGATATATATATATATATATATATATAATAATATAGATATATATGTATATATATATAATTGGGGTTAATGATCCTATAATTAACTATAGGTAATTACCTATAATTAGCACATAGAGTTAATTGCGTTTTGCACCCCAAAATATCAACCAAAAATAATATTGTACCATAATTTTGAAAAAAACAGTTTGCTACCCATAACTTCAAATATGAAATCAGTATGCACCCCTCTGACCAATTTTCATTAAAGTTGACCATTATAGTTAAAATAAATGAGGGTATAATTGGAATTCCATCATAAATTTTAAATTTTATTAATAACTGCATAAATTACTTAAAAATTATCAATAAATATTTATTACATTAAAAGTTTATGTTAAGAAATTTATATTCAAAAGAATTTTTCCTTTAATGTACACTAACATAACTTTAAAAAAAAATTAAAATTTTGAATGAAGCAATTTCATATTTAAAATTTTGAATATAAATAAATATTAAAACTATTGTTAAAATTTAAGAAAAAGTATAACATCACAATTTAATAGTATATTAGTAAATTTTTAAAAATAATTTTTACTAACTATAATTCAAAATTAGAGTTATTAATAGAAAATTTGAAATTAGTAAAATTAAATATTATTTTGAATTTCCAATTTTACCCCTACCAATTTTAATCACAAGGCTGGAAAATAGACAAGGGATGCTTCCTGAAAAGGTGGGTTTAAGTTATGGGGTGTAATTTATTTTTATCAAAGTTCGGGTACAATATTGTTTTTGGTTAATAGTTTGAGGGTGTAACTTGCAATTAACTCTTAGCACATATTATAATACAATTGGAAGGTTATTTTTGTAAATACATGGGATGAATTTCATTATTACAAAAATGCCATCAATCTTTTATACTCAAAATGCATATAACTATAGGTAATTACATATAATTAACTATAGTAACATTTTTCTCAATATAATTTGAGGAAGAACTCTCTTTTAAAAACAAGAGAATCTGAGATACAAAACCAAATTCTAATTTTTTTAAATTATTTTCACAAAATAATTGTACTAACACATTTTAATCGTCATTATATAATTTTTAAAATCAATATTTGAATCATTAATTAAATATTGAAAAAAATATATATATAATTTCGAAAAAAAATTACTAAGTTTCATATATAGATTCACAAAATTTATGACATTGAAAAACAGATTCTAGAAATTTAAAATAATTTTTTTATATTTACAAACAAATTGTTATTTGTAATTGTTTTTTTAAAGTCACGGTAGACTAAAAAAATATTTATAATTTTTTTGGTTTTAAAATTAATATTTTAAAGTGAGTCTTTCGATTTTTTTTAAGTGGATTTTCTTTTAAATCTTGACCTATATATGTAAGTAAATATTTTTGAACCGGCCACAAGTGGCATAATTTTCAAATTTTAGTAATATATAAGCTAGCGCGAAGATCATGATGAATACATGAACAAGTTTTGTTTGCTAATTTAAATATGAACTTCAAAGTTTTTATTTTTTTTTGAATAAATGAACTTCAAAGTTATAATTGAGAGATAAAAAGAATTTACACACTTTACCCAATAAATTAAATAATGAAAGGAACTTAAACGGCCAACTTGTAGCTAGTCGACATCAATTGAGTGATGGTCATTGCTGCTGCTGATGGATAATGAAGTCTCTA
The DNA here is from genome assembly GCA_037693485.1 of Kitagawia praeruptora. Classification (NCBI taxonomy): domain Eukaryota; kingdom Viridiplantae; phylum Streptophyta; class Magnoliopsida; order Apiales; family Apiaceae; genus Kitagawia; species Kitagawia praeruptora. The sequence goes on from CM075353.1 coordinate 1,636,144, forward strand.
GGCCGTTTATGTTTGTGTAATGGAAGACAACAAAAGTGTAATTCTAACTACTGAATCAATTAAATATGTGTAGGTATATGCATGTATCACTCGAACAAAACAAGTAGTATATGATTACGAAAACTCAACTACATACTTAATGGTTATGAAGTTAATTACACTTGATTAAGATTGATTGTTGCACTTTTATGTTTTTCTAATTAATATTTTTATTTTACTTATACTACGTACGTTTGCTTCCCGTTTTCCTGTACAATAATGCATATATGCATGGCAAGTGTTTGTACTAGGACCAGATCTTAGGGCATCCTACTGTCAAAGGATATTAGTTGGCCGGAGATGCGGTGAGAATTTGAATTAATGCTGCAAAATTTGTATTTTGTTGGTATCTGTTCGTAATCTAGCTTGTAGAGAGCATTTTATAATTTATAATAGGCATGCAGTCCTGCTCTCTTTGTTCATATATCCAGTCATCTAGAATATTTATACTTCGCTCTGTTTGTTCCGCCACACTATGTATAATTTAGTGTATGTCTGTCTCTGTATATTTTGCGTGTGATTTTAACTAGCATTCAGGCAGATTCTTCATTTTTCAAATTCTGACCTATGAGTTAATTTGATTCGTCTTCTATTTCTTTCTCATTGTATTCAAAACACGTTTACACACTATAAACTAGCTAGTTCACAAGTCTATTACATAAGACAAATTTAAATTTCGTGTATAGGAGAGCGGATGTGGTATAACTGATGACTGATGGATAATATTTAAAATATTTCAAAATAAATTAAAAAAATTTATATTTTTATTCAAATAATAAGGTACAAGATTTGCACAAATTATAAAGAGGATAAGAAAATATTATTTGTTTTCTTTAAAATAATTTACTAATAATGAACTGTACAACATCTACATCAAATTTTTGTAAATATATAATAAATATTAAATCAAGATTTACATCGCTAAAGTTACAATCGCATCGTTGAAACATATAACTTTCTTGAATAGAAAATTTAACAATTTGGTATAATCATAAAGGATGCGTATATACTTGATTTGTCAAGTATTTTAGAATTTGATCATATCTACGAATATGATAGTAAAAAATCCTTTTCCATAAATAATTAAAATGATAGTTCAGATCTACTATCATGGACGATTCATGGATAAAAATAATTTGATTGAGGAGAGAAATTTATTGAATAACAAGAAAAACAAAAGTAACAAATTGGATTTATCATCAATAAAAAAGCAGCTCTAAAATTGATGTAAAAATTTAGAATTTGTTGGTGAAAAAAAACGGTCCAGAGAGATTAATTGTTTGGATGAAGGGGGCTTCACAGAGAAATATTCTAATACACAAGATCGCCTGTAAACAAATGAACGGGACTGGCCCCTATATATAATTGAGAAAATGTTCTCTTTATCATAATTTAAAGGTAAAATGCCCTAAATATATAAACTGAAAAAATGATCCTTATTATCGTAAAGAAACGTAATGGCGTAGAGCGTTGCTGATTTTGAGTTAATAACGCAATTGTGTGTTGCGTTTCTTATTTTTTTTTAATAGCCACGCATGTTCATGTTGCGTTTGTGCCATTACCTCTATGGCCCCCGCAGGGGGCAAAAATAGAAAACGTAATTTCATGTTGCGTTTCTATTTTTTTTAAAAAAATTCACGTGTTGAAAAATAAAAGGAGGAAAAACGTTACACGACATTGCGTTTCTAAAAAATCCAACATTAAGCTACGTTTTTCTGTGATATAAAGGACCATTTTTGTGGATTGTGAAATTTAGGACCATTTGACTCCAAATTGTGATAGTAGGGGCCAACATCCAATATAATTAGGGTATAAAATTCATAAAATTAATAAAGGAATCAAAATTTTTAATCAACATTAATTTTTTTTTTGAAACTAATCAACATTAATTTTATGATAAGGTAATAGACTTAATCTATTTTTTATTATATTATTAATAGTATAACAGGGAGTTTGTGAGACAATTTAATCATCTTAAAATTACTAAATTACTCCTTCTAATATTATATTAATAATAAAAAAATTATTTCTAATGAAATTTTAACCCTTTTTCTTTAACATAGAAGTGAGAGTCCTTATTGTTATATTTGGATAATTTTTGTCAAATGTAAAATAAATGAAAAGGAATAAAATATATTAGTTATGTATTTGAGAGTTACAAATATTGTTTATGTAGATAATATGTATGTAAGTTCAATTGGGGGTTATAAACATCAATTGTGAGAGTTACAAATTTAATGTATTTAGGAGTTACAATATGTATTTATGTATGAATAAATATATGTATTGAATGCTTGGGCAATTATATTTGAGGGGTGGAGGGTGGTTTGTTTAGCCCATATATAGTGGTTTTAACCAATGTAAAGGCAATGGTTTTTGCTTGCTCCAAATACTACCGGGAACCCTCAAATATATCACTCTTATACACATATTTTTCTTTAGATTTAGATATGTATTATTGATTAAATATATGTTTATGCTAAATCCTTCATTGGTATCAGAGCTCAGATTTTTCCTTGGTTTTTCTTCCTTCTGCCCGCGATCTGTGGAAATGCTTTTGGACCATTTTATATTTTTTTTCGCTTCTAAAGTGTTATTGTTAGAAAGGATTCTCTTTTAGTTTTTATCATCCTGTTTTTCACCATTATGTTATACTAATTGTTTTCTTGACCATATAATATGTCTAACCGTGAAAATTTGCTCGTTAAGTTTGATGATTGCATGTAGTGCTTCCTTTTATGATTAATTCACATTTTATCATATTGTGTTGTTGTTTCAGTGCAACACATGTTATTGTGTAGTCCATTTTTTTATTGATCTTACTTTTTTTATGTTTGCATGCTATTTTTTAAATCTTTTCCCGGGCTTAGGGTAGATATTGTTCTAATTTGATTTTAGTTGAAAGTGTTGTCATGCCTAATTATTAATATCCTCGTGCTTGTCATTTCTAATTCTTTATCTACTCTATTGGAAATATTTTTTTTAAGCCCTTCGTTTATTCTTTGTGTGTCCACTTCATTTTAGTTTATTTTATCAATTGTGAATATATGTTATTCGTTGAGTGATTTTTAGTTTTTGTTACGATTTGAAAATTTTAAATATTTTTTTGTGTTTAAATGATTCTTGAAAATGAATAATTTTTTTTTAAAAGGAAAATGAATTGCCATAGGACAATTTAGAAGTTTTTGTTGAAATAGATGAGTGGTGGATTGTGAATTGGAAATTGTGGTTTAAATAAATGAAATTGGACTAGAGGATATTTCTATTTGGCTTAGAAAAGGGGAACGAAACAGGTGAAAATATTTTAAGTGGTGGACAATTTGATTGTATTGAAATTGGAATATAGATTGTGTCCAATATTATTTTCGAAAATTGAGAAGGCTCGAATTATATTGAGTGGGACAAGAGAATAAGAAATAAATCGTTTATGTACAATTTGAAATTTATCGTTGAAATAAACATTGTTGTTTGAGAAAAATTTTATGCCTCTCAAAATAAAGAGCAGAAAAGATAAAAAAAAATTGGGACAAGTGTCCGGAATCAAATAAACAAGATAATTTTAAAATTGTCATCGAAAAATATTGAGTTTTTATTTGAAGAGAAATGCTCAGAATATAGAGCACGTAAAAAAAAAATAGTTGTTTTTGTCGCTCGTAATGGAGAGCACGAAAATTAACTATTTTTTTTTTAAAATGAGTACTTTATGACGTGTTTAGCAAGATCGATCAAGAATAATGAATCGGATCTGAATATTGATAATGAAGCATTTTATTGAATATAAAATGTTTTAAAAATCCAATTGAGTGGATGAACAACTATTATGTAAATAATGGTGAAATATATTTTATTTTGTAGCGAGGAACGAATCGTTCTCACGCATTGACGTTACTCGACCACTGATAAGTTATTTTTGAGAATCGAGAAATCGAAATAATTTAATTTCACTGAATTGAAACAAAAGTAGGAGTTGAGTGAACCACCGTAATATAGAAAATTCGTTGGTTGTAAATGAATTTTGAAAAGTCTTAATCACACAGGCATGCCTGTATACATCTAATAACAAGCCTAATTGTTTGTAATGCTTTGCTTTAGTTGCATGACCCTTTAACTAGGGGAACCTCTAGCTGTAGCGCTACTTGTTTCAGTACTTGTAATAGGCATCAAAATTCTACATGTGTAACTGTATAAATTTAGTCATGAAATAATACTTAAAAGAAGATCAAAAGATGATGCCTCAAGCTTGGAGAACAAGGTTGCAGAAATAAACACAATTGGATTTTGAAGATTGAAGATTTTCCTAAGTACTAATTCGAGAAGTATTTTGCTCTATTCGAGAAGTCTAGCATTCGACAAGTCAAGGATTCGATATCTGTAAAGACACTGTTCTCTCTGGAAGTCAATAAGTCAAAGTCTCATTCGATAACTCAGAGATTCGACATGTCTAATACTCTATTCGAGAACTCAAGAAGTCAACAAGTCAAAGCACCATTCGAGTTCTCTAAGAGTCAACAAGTCAAAGCTATATTCGATATCTCAAGGACTCAGGAAGCTATTCGACATCTCAAGGATTCCATAAGTTAAAAGCTCTATTCGACAAGTCAAGGATTCTTGAAGAAAAGACTAATTTGAGAAGTGATTCAATATATCAATTATACAGTATTCGAGAACTCAGAGTTATCTATCAAGTCAATTCTAGTTCTCGAATCAATCACTTAGTTACTTTTCGAATGCATTCTTTGAGAAAAAATACTGAAGTTTGTACAAGTCAAAAACCTGCAGCAAGCCAAAACATTTTCAGGACCACAGTAAAGTCTACAAGAAGCTTAGAGAGTTGTTACAGGAGACAAGCTGCTAAAGAAGTGGATCTGAACAGAGTTAAAGGAAGTCAAATCTCAAACCGTTTGGATGTTACTCAAAAAGGGATAGACATGTTAGAAAATAATTTTGTCTGTCACTTTATTTGTAGCAAGTAGGTTGTACATGTTCTATAACTGTACAACCTCACTTCTCTAGTAGTTAAGATTTGTAAGATTTCTCAACACAGCTAAGAACATCTCTATGAGAAAATGAAGCTGAGAATACTACCATTTGTATTCACAGTTTGTAGCAAACCTTTATCTAATAAAATATTAGATTAAAGTGAGTGATTTTGTTCTAGTATTTTCATTCCGCATTCCTGTAGAACACGAACACACACATTTGCTACACAATCAAATTCAAACACTCAAACAATCTTTTCTTAAAAGCCATATTCAAAGAAAAGTTTGAGAAATGTATTCACCCCCCCTCTGTATTTCCTTGTGTGTATTCCATACTCAACAAAAAGGAAAATAAAGTTGGTGGTGTGTTTATAAATTTCAAGCATGACCAGTGAAGAAAATTTTTACGGAAAATTGGGAATTTTATTTCGATAAGGAATAAGAAAGTTTTGTTAGTAATTTTGAAAGTGGGAGTTCGTTTACGATTATATCTTATATTTTGATGATAAGTTGTTAGAGAAAAATGAGAAGAAAATGTTAAATTGTGGGATCTCATTTAGAAATTTGTGATGAAAGATATTCGAAAAATTTCATATGTTCCAAGAATCTGGTTTGTGAGAGATAAAAAGGAACATTAAGTTTGAATTAAGAACTGTGTATGATGTTTAATCATTTTAAGATGCAGAACTGCAGTCCAGTGTGAACCTTATTGTTAGACGGGAAATAGTTAATGCGGAAATGGAATCATTAAATGTAATATATGCGCAAGTTGTCGGAAGTTTGATATATTTTATGTTATGTGATCGATTGAATTAACTTGACATATGTTGTTATCCTTGTGAGCGGATTGTGAAGTAATTTTGCTTGAGCCTAGTGAGAGGCTGTAAAGAGGATCATGATCATGTACTTAAAGAGTATTTTAATTAATTGGTGAATTAGGCAGACATGCCTGGGTTTATTGTTTATTGCGATATATGTATCGAAGATGATATTGGTAATTGAGAATTCAATTTCGGGATACACATTTAGTTAATAATGTGGAATTGAAGTCGGAAAGGTTATATGAGACATTAAAGTGTTACAATGCACGAAGTGAAAGTGAAAATATGTGTTACATTTTAATAGTGATATGATTGTAGACTTATTAAAGGGATATTTTTTTAAAATTTATCAAACATGTTGTTTTGATAAATGCAAGAAATATTAAGTTCGTGACATAATGGATATTATTCTCATAAATAGTGGGAGTGAATAAAGAAATCTGATATTATGTGAAAAGTGGGAGTTAAAAGAAAATGTTTATCAAACAAGTTAGTTTGATCAGAGTTGGAAATATGAAGACTCTAGGAAAAGTGGGAGTTAATGAGAAATGTATTGGTCAAATGTGTTAGTTTGAAATTTTTGATTCATTGAATATGGATTATTATACAATCTCGAAAAGGTGGGAGTGATAAAATATATTCATCAAAATAAGTCAAGTGGGAGATGTTATACCTGACTTATTTTTGTCAAATGTAAAATAAATGAAAAGGAATAAAATACATTATTTATGTATTTGAGAGTTACAAATATTGTTTATGTAGATAACATGTATGTAAGTTCAATTGGGGGTTACAAACATCAATTGTGAGAGTTACAAAGTTAATGTATATAGGAGTTACAATATGTATTTAAGTATGAATAAATATATTTATTGAATGCTTGGGCAGTTACATTTGAGGGGTGGAGGGTGTGTTTGTTTAGCCCATATATAGTGGTTTTAACCAAAGAAAAGGCAATGGTTTTTGCTTGCTCCAAATACTACCCGGAACCCTCAAATATATACACTCTTACACATATATTTTTCTTTAGATTTAGAAATATGTTTTATTGATTAAATATATGTTTATGCTAAATCCTTCACTTATCACTATGCTAGACATGAGTTTTGTATATATTATAAAACTCATTATTAATATATCGCAAGACAACCACCATATAATATATTAATGATAAAAATTTGATCATAATAAGAATTGTATGCTAGACCTCTAACTTAGAAGGTAGATTCCTTACCATTGGTAGACATTATTATTTTTTTCTGTCAAGTGGTAGACATTAATTTTTAATATATTATAAAACTCATTATTAATATATCACGAGACAACCCCCATATATTATATTAATGATAAAAAAATTGTTTCTAATAATAATTGAATCCTTGACCTCTAACTTATAAGGGAGATTCCTTATCACTATGCTAGACATCAATTTTGAATATATTATAATACTCATTAGTAATATATCATGAGACAATTTATATATCAGTTCACCTCTAACTTAATTAGAAGTGAGATTTTTACCATTATGCTAGATATCAATTTTGAGAATTTTTCGGACAAAACGTAGTTATGAAGCATTTTTTTACTCTAGAGTAGAAAAAAATTATTTTGATTTAGAAGATAGATACTGAGATTTATGTATTAATTATATCTTACGCATATCTCTTAATCCGGATCAAAATACACAAGTCGGTTTTGGATGATCAAGCAGTCACTACTAATGTAAATTCTTATATGCTCATAACTCAATTAGGCCTGTCAAGGAATCTGATATCCAACCCGATCCGATTTGATCCGTAGCTAAATTATTAGGTATGATTCTTCCAAAAAAAAATCGATCTGTTAATGATCCGATCAGATAAGGGTCCGATCTGATAACGAACTGATATGGATTTTGTATGATCCGATCCGATAACGATCCGATTCAAAAATATTATATTTATTATATATTTTATATACTTATATAATAAATAATATATATATATATATATATATATATATATATATATATATATATATATATATATATGGTAAGGTTCTAGGGAGAACCTCCTTATCAAGAGAACCAGAGAACCTCAATCTAGACCATCCATTAATTAAATTTCATTTTAATTTCATTATACAAGCCACAATGGTAGTATTGTAATAAAATAGATTGATGAAGGTCATTTAGAATTCACCATCAAATATTATACGTACAATATATCTTTGGAAAGAATCTTTAAATTAAGATTTGATTATACAACACAATCTTTTTTAAATTTGGAAAGAATATCTTGACACAAATATCACGTTATAGTTGTCTATATGATTTAGATTTAGACTATACAATTTATCAATTTTGCAACACTGAAAAACCTAGAAGCATAACCTAAGAAGAAAACGGAGGAAGAAGACGACGATACATAATTCGTTTTTCATTTGTGTAGATTTAAACATTTAAACTATATATTTTTGTAGAACATTGACTTGAACACTTGTTTTCTGTTCTAGGTGTGCTATGGAGTCGGCCATCAACGAAGTGCTGACCATAGAAGAAGAAGAATTAAGAAAAAATTATATTGTAAGGTTACAACCACGGATCTTGATAGATGTGTTCTTGTACGTGTTATTGTATGGTAAGATTCTTGTATGTGTTCTGATCCAATCTAACAGATATATTCTTGATTCATGTAGGTGTTCTATTCTGATCCAATCTAACAGATTCTTGATTCTTATAGGTGTTCTTTATTCTGATCCAATCAAACAGATCTAATAGAATCTTGATTCTTATAGGTGCTCTGTCCAGGATGAACCTTATTGAGAATGAACCCTAGACTTTTGACTGATGTGTTATCATCTACTTTGATGTCAAATCAAAGTTCTGCTATGTGTTTTGCAAAGTACTAATTGATAAAAACGGGGGTTGCAAGTACGTGATTTGTGTTTGTGGGTATAAGTTTTGTTGAACTTATTTTGGCAAAGTACTAATAGATTCTTGATTCTTGTAGGTGTTCTGTTGTTGTCATTCACGCGTCTTATTGGGATTGAACCCTAAATTTTTGACTGATGTGTTATCATCTACTTTCATGTCAAATCATATGATACTTTAAATTCCACTATGTGTTCTGAGGAATGCAATCATGGAAGGTTGTGGTTTGAATTTTCTTGCTCTAGAACATTTTTAAAATATTGAAGTAGCTAGTTTAAGTTGCCAGATTTTTGAAATCGAACTAAAGATACTAATATCTTTCTTGTGTTTCAATATATGAGAGGTTTCTCTGCGGGTTTGTATAACTTCAATATTAACCGTCTAAAATTGTAGTGATAGTGGTTATGGGAGTAGTTTGTATCGCCATTTACTTGATCTAAGATTATGGAGGTTGGAAGTTGGGTATAACAAACTAAGAGAAGTTCTTGTGATTAGCATTCGAATTCAAGTTATGTGATATCTGGGTCATGAAATTTAAACATGATGAATCATGTAAAGGTTGTTTTGTGTGAGTTGTGATATAGTCTAGTGTATCATTCAGTCCATTGTGTCTTTTATGACACCCATTGTGTTTGTGCTCATTTGTATCTTTTCGATTTACTCAAACCTAAGTTTTCTATTGGGACTAGCTAAGACCATTTCATTTACATTCAATTTACCAGCTTATATTAATGTCAAAAATTTAAACTTTATATTGCATTGGTTGTGCATAAATTCGAAAGAAACATAATTTATGATTTTATAACAATGATTATGGTGGAACAAGCTCCAAGATTGGGGGATTAATTATTGAATACAGAATACATGTAAAGATGAACTTGAAATACCAAGATCAAATTAAAATTGTACTTTTGTTATAATAGATTCTATTCTGAAATCTCAAAAAATTCACTCAAATGTTTTATTAATTATTTTACTATGAATAAATATTTATATTTTATTAGGGGTTCTACTATAAATAAGTTGATTTTTTTACATTTTTTAAAATAACAACCTAAAAAAGGTAAAATTGAAACATGTGCCACAAAAATGACTAAAAAAATCGGAAGACAATTGAAAAATTATTCAATTTTTTTTTTTCCACTAGACGAGTAATACACAAAAATTTTCTTAGGTGTTTTAAGTCAATATATCTATTTATTTCCTTTTATTATTTTTTTGAGATTTATTTCCTTTTATTAACAAAACACCTAAAAAAATCTTGGTGTATTACATAATATTTTTATATATTTAATTTTTTTAAAAAAATAAACATTTCTTTTAAAATTAAGTTACATATAAAATATCATCTAATGTACCAAGTTTCTATTGCGTGTTTCGATGTATCATTTAAAATTTATTCTCCATTATCTCAAGTTCTAAAATTCGAAAAAATATTCTTAAATGTTTCATGAATTATTTATAATGTTGTATCTGTACATAACTATATTCAAAACTTATTTTAGATCAATAAACTATTTAAACGAATCATAATATAAATATTTGATAAAGTAATATTATGATTTCAAGTAATTAAAAAACACCTAAGAGAATCTTGGTATTACATAATAGTTCTATATATTTTTTAAAAAAAATAATTATGCAAGTTTTTTTTAAATTAAGTTACATATAAAAATATCACAATCAATAAAATCTAAATAAATTTAAAAAACGCCTAAAAGAATCTTGGTGTATTACATGATATTTGTATATATTTATAATATTTAACTTATATGTAGAAATATTATAAAATGCACCAAAATTCCCTTATGTGTTTAAAATCAATATATCAATTTATTTACTATTTTTTGAGATTCCTTTGAGAATTGTTTTAAAAGACGTGCTAGAAAAATTAAATTTCTTACTTGTTTGAAATCAATATATCAGTTTATTTAATTTTATTATCTTTTTGAGATTCCTTCTAGAATTATTTTAAAAAAATGTTATAAAAATTTAATTTTAATTTGAAATATATTACTTAAATTTTTTCAAATAAAGGATAATTTATTTATAATTCTCTACTTGTACATAACTATACCAAAACTTATTTTATACCAAATAAAATATTTAGTAGAATCTAGATGTAAGTATCTAATTAAATAATATTACAATTTTTAAATAATTAACAAAACACTTAAGAAAATCTTGGTGTATTACACAATATTTTCATATATTTCATTTTAAAAAGAAAACTAAACATTTCTTTTAAATTACGTATAAAAATATCATCTAATATACCAAGTTTCTATTGCGTGTTTCAATATATCATTTAAAATTTAGTCACCATTACCCCAAGTTCTAGAATTCGAAAAATATTCTTAAATATTCAACAAAATATTTTTAACGTTATACTTGTACATAATTATATTCAAAACTTATTTTAGATCAACAAACTATTTAAACAAATCTTAATATAAATATTTGATAAATTAATATTATTATTTCAAGTTTAAAAAATACCTTAGTGAATCTCGTTATTACATAATAGTTTTATGTATTTAAAAAAATTATAATTATGCAATTTTTTTTTAAATTAAGTTACATATAAAAATATCTCAATCAATGAAATCTAAATAAATCTAAAAAACACCTAAGAGAATCTTGGTGTATTACTTTGTATATATTTATATATTCAAGTTAGATGTAGAAATCTATATATCTTAATTCCAAAATATGCCCATATCTCATGGATACTATCCAATGGGTTTTCCTTTGTTTTTTTCACACTACTTGACCCGGCTCCATTTTTTTCTACCCAACTTTATTACCCATTTTCTCATGGATATTACCCATCTCATCTCCTATTATATTTTACATTACAAACACATTTGATGGATATTACTTGACCCGGATCCATATAATACAACCCAATCAATCAAATTCATATCTTTGCATATATTGAAACATTATTTGATTTCCTGACAAAAAAAAAAGAAACATTATTTGATTCATTCATTTTTATATGGCAAGTTGTTATACGGTTTGAATTTCAAAATCAATCACAGACCCTATCTCTGCCATTTTCATATCCTTTTCAAATCTTTTCAGATCCTTATTTTTAGCCAATTATTTGCTCATTCAATCGTGATTCTTTTGCTCTCCATTTTTGAATTCAAAGGCACGACTCATCATCATACATTGTGCTTTCATCTGACCTAATCTGCATACACGGGTCTGTATCTTCATATATATCGGTTTACAGGTTAGTACATGATCTTCATATCTATCGGTTTGATTTCTCAACTACGATTGTAACCCTGCTTTCAACAGGTCGAAAAAGGATTCCTCTTGCTCTTTCAATGGCTTCTTCTAAAATAAACAGGCAACATATACATATACATATCGGTTTGATTTCTAGGTGTTAATTTTTTGTGGGCATTTAGATTATTGATCAATTTTGGTTAATAATACCCAGTACACTGTATGTGTGGTTTAGTTGTATATGATTTTACTATTGATTTATGTATTGATTGTATATGTTTGTGTTTTGATATGTGTTTATACATATTTGATGTTTACTTATATTTGTTTGTGTTTGGTTTGTGCAGAAAATGATGATGCGATGATGAATCTAAATCGGTGTTTACAACAACCGGTAGTTCAAGTATATATAATTATTGAAGCGCAGATATATGTACACCCATATGTACATGTTTATTATAGTTTTATGTATTTTCTGTAATTATATTGATGGGATATTTGATTCTTATTAGGAAATAAGCGAGCATGGTATGGATGATATACAATGCACACATATAGATTGGTTTAAAAAAATTGATCAAGAAATTCTGATGTTTTAAATTACAGGTTTTTGTAGAGATATTTGCTGACAAGTCAATCAAGATTGCAGATTTAGGCGTTACTAGAATTGAGGTACAACCTGACATAATCCATTTCTAACATTAGTTAATTAGACCATATACAATTATTCATTCGCATTCTTGAAAAGGCCGTTGTCATTGGCAACTATGACTTCAAGTTGATAGACTTTGTGCCTATACCGACAATAGAGAAAGTTTCTGCCTATGTCATAGCCATTACAATTCACAGTTGTATCTAAATGTGTATCTCAAAGATGAACATGATACTGATAGCGTTTCAGGACCTAATTGTTTAGATTTTCGTAGCTTACATTATTACAACTTTATTAGTCTTTTCTCTAAGGAGTTTAGCAATGGGTAAAAATAGTGAAAACTTTGCATCATCTTCACATCTTTCAGGTTAGCATGGTTCAGTTCCTTTCAGTCAAATAGTTGGCTTTGCCTATTTAATTTTAAACGTGATGTTCTTTTTCGCATTGGTACAGGTTCCAAACTCCCGTCGTTGTCAAACCAATTTACTCCTACTTCGATGAAACCTGGTATGTTCTATTTATTATATGGTTCTATATTCTTATCCTAATTAGCCTGTCATCATTCATCAAGATGTAATGGGAATACCATATTTAATTTAATTATCAGATGATTTTGTCTTGATCTTGATATTGGTTCAATCAACGAGGGTAGAATCCAATGCCCATATCATGGTAAGAGGGAACAGATCTTGGAAATTTTGGAACATATTGGCAAACTTCACCTTTATAAATTTGGTTTAAATAAACTTGACAAACATTCATATTGAGCTACTAAAATTTTAAAACACTGGACAATTTGATTCCAGGATGGGAGTATACAACAGATGGCACGTGTGAAAAAAATGCCATCCACAAAGTTTGTTAACGTGAAGTTAAATGCAATGCCATGCTTTGAGCAAGAACGAATGTTATGGATTTTGCCCGGCAGTGACACTCCTACAAACATTATTCCCTCATTGCAACCTCCTGGTGGTTTTAAGATACATGTTGAGGTTAGTTTACATGATATTTACAAAAAGAAGTATTCATAGAGCATGCCTAAATAGTCTACTGGAAAACTATATGGTCTTATTAATATCCCTAAATCGGCAGATTGTAATGGAACTTTCGGTGGAACATGGGCTGCTCTTAGATAACCTCTTGAATCTTACACATGCACCGTTCACTCATACTTCAACTTTTGCCAAGGGATGAAGTGTTCCCAGGTTTGTATTACTTTTATACAAATTATTGGTACAAATATATGCAATCAATGCACTCTTTTTTCCTACATTTATTTCAAATTCTAATTCTTCATACCTTTTTTAATGAAGCACACAGCATGCTTCGATCTTATATACAAAATCTTTTCTTTATTTTATTTTAAATATTCTCTTGATTGTAACATCTCCTGGTACAAAATCCACAGTTCGTCGAACGGAAAAAAAAGAAATGTTCAGACTTCAGTAGGTACAGTGTGTGGATTGGAGGCGCTATCTTGGCATTTCTCAGCACATTTTAGCAGGTAAGATCGTCAAACTTTGCATTTTAAACACTATTTATGCATACATTAGCACTTCATAATGTTTATTTTGGTTTGATACAAAGGGCTGTATTTGATAAATGAATTATTTTAAGCATTTTTTCCATGTGATTTATAAATACTCTTGCAAAGCTATTTATGCGACTATGTTTTTGAGTCAACACCCCTGAATGTGACTTACTTTAGGCCTTTGTTATTTTTCTTGCCATATCCAGTTGTCCACGAAGTTTTTGTAGTTAAGAAGTGATATTAGTTTTACTTTTTACTTAACAAATGTTTTTAATGTTTTAGGTACAGGAGCTGGTGCTCTACAGGAGGAACACAAGCAATAGAGTCTTCAATGTTATTCTACTTAGAGACATTTCTGAATTATCGATTTGAGCTCTACAATCTGCGTCTCATCTTAAACTGGACATGGACATGCATGGCAAGAGAATATTACCCTCATAATTAAACTAAGTATCGGTTTGATTATTTCAGATTCCAAGGTGTTCTGTATCACAGAGAACTTTTTAAATATTTCTGGTAGTTTATTCGATGAGAATGGAATGACTCGGCAACTTTTTGCGGCAAGAACGCTGTTGGAGTAGTGGGCTTGGTAAAATGTAGATTCATGTTTGTTCCTTGGTGTAAATCATTTTCTAGAAAAAATTGGGCTACATTGGGATTATCATGCAGCTGAGCTGCAGAGGCAGCATAGTTGTAGTGGAATAGGTTTGGGCCTGGATTGACTCCACCGTAAACTTGCTTTCCTTTGTTTCCCGACTTGACTGCTACACCACCTATGCCGGTGTGCTGATCTGTAAAAGAAGCAGAAATGTAAGCTTGGCTTGATTTGACTTTCAGGTTATAAACCTTACTTTTATCATCCACCCATTCTGTTTATCCAAGGTACTCTAATATTAGAACCTATTTATATTAAAAAAACACTTTCTTATACCTTTGGTTCTTATTGATAATTGTAAGATTGATTTGAATTGTCCAAATTTTTTTTTTTTGGTATACAGAGCAATTGTTTAGGAATTGGTTTTCGGAACATGGAACAATTATTTGGCTAGGCCAGAAGAACTGTAGTACAGATGAAATTTGGGGAGTTCACTAACCAGGAGATTGAAGAAGTTCGCTAATGGATTTAGGCATGGGAGTGTTTGGCAAAGGTGATTTAATGTGTGAAAGGATGAGTAGTGTGGATTCAATTCTTGCGCCCAAGATTTGAGGTCAAATTTATGTTTTGAGACTTTAGTTTTATTTTAAGTACAATAACACAAGTTTGTAGAGCTTCTAATCTTTCATGTTTGTACTAATTATTCAAGAAATTTTAGTAATTGGTTTGGTTTTTTAGTAAGTTAATATTACTTTGGTTACATTAAGAACTACTTGAAGGTGCTGTGCTTGGCATTTTGCAGGGGCTTAGTTTTAATGATTTGCAGAGTCAAGAGAAGCTGGGTGGTTTGATGCTGGCTGGATAAATGATCAAGATGTGCAGGCCGTCCCCGTTCTTGGTTTTTGGTCATGGAAAATTCTTATGGCTATGGTGGACCTTGATCAGATATGGTGGGAAGAATTTGCTTTCAACAATTTAATCTTCAGTGCTTGATCTTTGTCTTAGCTAGGGGTGTCTGTTTTGTTATTGCCTTTTTTGTTTTTTGGATGTCTTTTGTTAGTTCTTAAAGTTATTTAGGGTCTGGGTCTCTCTCTGCAACTGTTGTTTAAAGTTTTAAAGCAGGTCCTTTTGTTCTGTAATGGTGCTGTTTCTCTGCGTTTGTCTTTGTATAGAACATTACTTTCCATTTGATGATATTCTAGATTACAATTCCAAGAAAGGGTTTGGAATGACCAAAATGTGGACCTATAGAAAGGGTGCAAAATAGTTTTATTACTTAAGTTTGAAAAATAAAACATATTTTAAAACAAATGGTTAATGTACTTTAATTATAAAAACAAACAAATATAACACATACATAAACACGTATTATTTTCAATACACATCTGTGTAAAATTATGTTTTTTTATCAATGTAGTTGAGTTGAGATGTTGTCTCGAAAATATGACTATATGAAATATTTTTAGTTTTATATGTTAAAATTTATGTTTTTTTTATCAATATAGTTGAGCTGAGATGTTGTTTCGAAAATATGACTATATGAAATATTTTTAGTTTTATATGTTAATAGTATTGGCATCCAGTTGCATAAAAGTTTGTTTTTATAGCCATGGGGATGTTTTAGTAGAAATATGTTAGTATTAGAATTTTTTTATTATAATTTTTTATTTTGTTGTACATTTATTTTTATGTCTATATTAAATACTAAATGATAGCATATAAAAGCAGTTATCTGCTATTAGTAATATACAAATTATCCGTAGATATATAAATTATAAAATAATATGTTATTAGAAAAAATATTTTATTTACTAGAAGATGTAATTTATAAAAGAGTATCTACCAAAAATATTATTTTTTCTAAGTTTTTTTTTTTTTGAAATTTTACTATCTTCGGAAATATCTGCAAAAATATGTTTAGCAACTAAAAATAACTTATTTTTACGTTTTTCTAAATGATGATTGAAGTTAATTACATTTAAGGTTACTTTTGCTTGCATTTGAAGTTGCATTTAATTGAATATTATTTAATTTATTAATCAAAGGTTTTAGTTACTAATTCTATCTTTTAAAGTTAAATTTTGGTTGATGTAAGTCGCAGGTTGCTTGCAAACGATATTTTTGAATTTTTTTTCTAAAAATTAGTATTTTTTTAAAAAAACGTTTTTACTTTTATATATTTTGAAAGAACCCCTTTACAAAATTCTGAAATATATGAAAATCATATTTAATTTGAATCCAATATTCGATATAGTGTATGTTATTTTGATCGAGCAAAAAAGTCTAAATTTGTGGGAATTTATATTTATGAAGAAACAATTATGTTATAAATTTTTTATTTTTATAAAAAGTTATTAAATGATGTGATTTAGAAATATAATCATAATATTCTTTGTAAAATAATAAAGACTAATTTTATAAATATTAAATTTTATTTACTTTACTCTTTAAAAATGACTAAATTTTGTGTGGTGGCATATTGCTTTATAAATTAATAATATTATATATAAATACTGAGTCCAAAGAAACACATTGAGTCAATAAGGTTGCTACTTCTCATAAAGTTTAGTTTACATGTAGATAATATTTACGTCTTTTAATCTTATCATAACAAATAGATTAGTTTTGATTGTCTATCTTTCATGTATCATTTCTATCAAGTTAACCAAGAAAATTATGAGATTTGTAACAGGTTAGTATTTCATGTGTACCTGAGTTTGAATCTGTTTTGTTTAACCTTGATGTTTTGTTAAACTTTGAGCTTTTGGGTAAGAGGATTGACGGGAATGTTAGGTACATATGAATATATTAATTATTACAAATATGTAATCTTATTTTGCGTCTTTCTGTAATTTTTTTAGTTAACTATCTTTTTTCATAAATTGTGTTGCAAGAGATTGTTAATTAAAATTAACTAATTTATTTGGATAAATATTATTATGAACATAAATAATTTGAAGGGTTACTCGAAGAAGACACCTGAAAATAATTATAGCAAGTACACAAAAATTAACGTGTGAAAATAATTATAGCAAGTACACAAAAATTAACGTGTAATAAGTTTTATCAAGATTTTTATAAAACTAATGTAGAATCCATTTATTATTTATACTATGTCAAAGTTATCAAATTATTTTTTACAAACTTATTACTCAATAATTTAATATATTCATGATATAAATTTTCTTTAATTTTTTTTTACAAAATGCGAAACGGTGTCGTGAGACGATGTCGAGTACCTTATACTATA
Source organism: Kitagawia praeruptora (assembly GCA_037693485.1). NCBI lineage: Eukaryota > Viridiplantae > Streptophyta > Magnoliopsida > Apiales > Apiaceae > Kitagawia > Kitagawia praeruptora. The sequence continues at coordinate 1,654,162 of CM075353.1, forward strand.
TAACTATATTGATTTATATGGAGTGATAAAATTATCAAATTGTAAAAATATATTTTTACTACACCTTATTGGATCACATTTTATTAAATACTTAATGAATTAAATCACATGTACACAAATATTTTATATTTAATAAGTTTAATGAAGATGATTGAAGATAGATCAAGAATACTCAAAAATTAGAATTTTATATCGATAAAAGAATATGATCGGATTTTTTTTCTTTCATAAATTATTAACTTAATAATTAAAATTATTCATATTTCATTTTTTGTCCGTGATTTTAATTTTCATATTACAAAATGCGAGACGGCGTCGTGAGTCGACGTCGAATAACGTTATAGCATATAACTACATAGACTTATATTGATTGAGCAAATATCAAATTGTAAGAATTACATTTTACCATTTCATTTAAAATATAATTAATTAAATCAAACATACAAAAATAATAATATTTATTATATTTAATGAAGATGATTCAAGATAGATATCGAAAACTCATCAATTAGAGTTTTATGCCGATAAAGGAATATGATCGGATATTTTTTTTTTCATATATTCATTGCTCCAAAATTGAAATTATTCATAATTATTTTTAGTCCAATAACAATAATAATTTTCATATTATAAAAAGCGAGATGGCGCCGTGAGGCAACGTTGAGTAACATTATACTATATAACAATATTGACTTTATTGAGTGGATAATTTTTAAATTGTAATAATTATATTTTATTACATGGCGCATCACCACTGTTTTATCTGATATATCATGTATCCATTTCTCATCAAGATTCTCCTTTTTTTTCAAAGCAATGTATTGAAAATTTGAGAGAACTCAAATCGCTGAGGAGATGTTTGCCAATCCGGGGTAGTTACCTCCATATTCTTCGATTCTTTTTTCAATTTTTATGATTGTGAGTTCTCACGTCTATGATACATTGAGTTATATTGAGTGAATAATTATCATGTTGTAAGAATTATATTTTTACCACACCTTATTGGATTATATTTCATTTAAAATTTAATTAATTAAATCAGACATACACAAACTTTTATATTTAATAAATTTAATGAAGATGATTGTAGATAGACGTTGAATACTCATTATTTAAAATTTTATCTCGATAAAGGAATATGATCGAATAATTTATTTTCTTAAATTTATATTTCAATAATTGAAATTATTCATAATTCATTTTTAGTTTGACGTTATAAATACAAATCTATTATAACCTTAGGAGAGATGCCTGAAGACAACAGGCCCAGTTTTCTCTTAAAATTAAACTTCATTTTTAGTTATTTTATTCTTCGTTTTGTTTGAATTTTTTAATATTGTTGTGTATAAATTGCGAGGCGTCGCCGTAAGGCAATGCCGAGAAACCTTTTATACAATGTTTTTATATATTACAAAATTATAAGTTAAATATTAAAAAAATAATCGTTACCATGCTCGACAATAAAAATAATTATTAATTTATTATGATTAAACATATGAATATATATTGGATGAGATGAATATTGTGACCAATAAAAATAATAAATATTTAGAATTTAATAAATTAAATTTTTAATAAAATTAGATTAATATTTGGTAGCTATGTGGTTTAATTTAATTGGTCTGTGGTTGATCACAAAAAATAACACTAAGTAGCAACTAAATTTTTCTATCTTTTAAGCATTAAGCATCATTAATAAATATACCAAAAATTTTCTGTTATTTGCTTTGTTTTACATATTATTTGGCAGGCCATGAGTATTTCATAGTTTTGCTGGACATTATAACTCTTTGTATTGGCTTTTAAGGATTGTGGGAGGTATAATTCTTTTTATTCATTGAGAAGATCTTGGTCTTTTGGACTTGGACATCAAAAATGAAGTTTTATTCAAATTTTACTTTAAGTGGAGTACTGGAAGTGATTTAACTTGAAAATTGACTTTGGTCATGTAGACTCATTTTCATGGAAGTGAAGATTCAGGCATTTATGTGGAGAGTATGCAGTGGTGCTCACAAAATGGGTGATATGCATGATTTTATTGTGGAAGTTAGCATATGCATGATAAGATGGGTGTCAACGAAATGCTTTGTAATCTTAAACCTGAAATGTATCTCATGTAGTTCCCTGAGATACATGAGATTTATATGCAAATATGGGAGCATTTTTTAAAATCAGAAATTTTTAATTAGCCCTGCGGGCCCAATCAAATTTTAAAGTTTATTTTTTTAAAGTATCTCAGGAAAAGTTCCCTGAGATCAATCTCAGAATTCTTTTTCTCAATTATAAAATAATTAAACTTGAAACTTTGTGTTTATTACTTAATTCTTTTTTAGGTTGTTTTTTTTATAATTTTATTGTGTTTAAACCACGAGGCGTCGCCGTTAGGCGATGCCAAGAAACCTTTAACTCACTGCCGAGAAACTCACTACGATGCCTAGAAATCTTTAACTCAATTTTTTTTATACATTATATCTATAAATTGGATGAGATCAATATTATGATTAATGAAAATAATATATTCTTTTAAAATTTGACATCAAAAATTCAATAAATTTATTAAAATTAAATAAATGTTTTAAAATATGAAATTTAATAAATTTTAAAATTAATTAAAATTGTGAAAATTAATAATATTTAGAATGTGATTGTAAATAAAGTTATTGTAGTTTGTCTTTTGAAGAAATTTAATAAAAATAATATTTATGAAGTTAAGTTACCATATCGAAATTTTAATTAATATTAATGAGCAAATCAAATTTAGAAAATGAGATTTACAGTTAAAATCATAAATTATCTTTTTTTTAATTTCTTTTCCTATAATATAAATATAACTCCGTTGACAATTCTCACAAAATTATTTAATTTAAATATCATCACCTTTATCGTCAAAAACCACAAAAACTTATATACACAAGTCATACTTCAACTAATAGAATGTCAACTCATAATTATCTATGTTTTTATGATGTATTACTGCTAAAATTTATTGTCAAATTTATTGTAAAAAACACATAAATTTATACACACAATTATTACATGTTATAAATAAAAATCAATGTTTGTTACTAATAAAATTAATATAACATTTTTATTATATTTTAAATTTAAAATAAATTTTTTAGAGCGCGCGTAGCGCGGGCATAATACCCCGTACTACTGTGACGCTCGCATACCATTGAGAACCCAACTTTTTTGAAATGGTTAAGAATGGATACGAGCCAGAGAGGGAAATTGTGGAAACAATGGATGGAGGGAAAACGGTTACACAGTGACACCTGGTAGTTTCAAGATGATTTCCGAGGGAACATGTTTGTCTTTACTATGTAGATACCCAGTTATTAGTGTGGTATAAATTTTGACCTCTATCAAAGTATCTAAAGTAATTTGTTTTGCAGTTAGCTCAATTGTTATTGTCCTCGACATCGAGAAAATTGTTGTTGTTGTCCTTGACACATCAAGAATGACGTGTAGGCTCAGTTGTCATTGACCTTAATTTTTATTGTCGCAACCATTATTGGCTCCAGTCCCAAGGACCTTTCAGACATTTGTTTCTCAGCACTTCCTTCATTAGAAGCAAATGCAGAAAAAATAATATTCATTCAAATGCAGAGGATTAGTGTACGTTAGTGTTTTATGCTAGATAAAAAATATGATCAAATTATTTTTTTTAAAACTTATTTTGGAATATCTCAATTTCTTCATAATTTTATTTTTATCCAATAATAATGATGATAATTTTTAATAATAAAATGAGTAAAATGAAATATAGTGACGAGTCGAGTCACCTTTGAGGCTTTGACCAAAGGCTTACACAAAGGCATTGTAATTAATGAAAAGTTATAAAATTATGAAAATTTAAGTATTTTTTTTAATAGTTAGATTTATATGTCTTTTATAAAATAGTAATAAATCTTGATAAACATTTAAGTAATTAAATCACTTATAAAATATTTCTATATTAAATAAGTTTAATTAGGATTTTATGGGATTGACGTGCAGATTAATATTTATGCTTGATAAAAAATTTGATTGAATAATTTTCTTTGAAACTTATTTATAAAGAAAAATCAAATTATTTTCTAATTTAATTTGACAATAATAATTTCTCGAGATCAATGTAGATAATATTAAATAATGTTCTACTATATAATTATAAAGAGTCATTTAAAGTGCCGAATTATAAATTTGCAATTACTATGATTTAATGAATCCTAATTCATTCAAAATTTAATTAAATAAATCACACACACATTAGGCAAATATTATACCGAATAAATTTTATGAAGATCACTTAAATAAATTTTATACTTGAGTTCAAAAGAAAAAAAAATACAACTTGAAAATAGTATTGGCGTTGAGATTTGACACGGAGACCTTTGTCTAACAATCAATATATGATCAAACAGTAAAAGGGCTATGTCAACGTCATTTCATTACCATTTTTCAAATAGTCATCATTTTCTTATAATAATAATAACAATAATATAATAACAACAACAACAACAACAACAATAATAATAATAATAATAATAATAATAATAATAATAATAATAATAATAATAATAATAATAATAATAATAATAATAATAATAATAATAATAATAATAATAATAATAATAATACATGAGTCTACCTTAACATGCAATTAACCTAACAAAAAATCATGAATTATCTTAGACTCAATCAGAACTCATTCCATTTTAGAACAATCAAATTATATTAATCCTTATATAATAAATTATATGAAGATCATTATATAAAGAATGTATAATTGTTGCACCGTTTACTATTTATACTTGCGAGAAGTACTCAATTTATTTTCTATAAATTTATTTTTGAATAATTTAATTTATCGTGATATAATTTTCTTTTAAGATAATAACCATTTTTCATGGCGATGTCGAATAACGTTATAGTACATAATAATATTAACTTATACTAGCTTATAACCCGTGCAACGCACGACTCCTTTTTTAAAATCTATAATTATATTAATTTTTAAATATCTATATGTTACTAATTTACATATCAAATTGTTGTTAAAAAAATTGATATATATATATATATATATATATATATAAGTTTTTACACATTCAATTTAATGATTATGTTATATCTTGAATTGTACAGTCCGCTTGAAATTAACAAAATAATCTTTAATTTAGTGATGGTTTAACAATTATTTTACAATTAAAACTACACAAAAACAAAAAAGAGAAGAAATTGACAATTTTCATAGTTGAAAATTCTATTTGATTTATGGAATTTACTTATATTTCGTTTTGATTATCTAAATACCCTTCTTATTATTTGAAGATAGTTATACTAACAACAAATTACAGTTTTAATAATAAGTGTAAAAGTGATTTTGTCCAAAATTTTGGTAGTTAGTAATCTGGTATTTAGTACGACGAAATATATAAGAACTGTTAGATCATAAAATATATAGATGAAAAATGTTCGATCTAGAAAAAAAAATATTTTACTTTTCAACATGTAAACTAAAAAGTGTATTTATATGTTAATGATTTAAATCATATATAATTTGATTTTCTACATTGAATAGGATTATTGATGTAGGTATTCTACCCTGAACAGGATTAATGTAAAATTCTTAATAATATTTTCTATTGAGATTTTGAGTGTTTCCAATTCGATAATAATTGTTAAAACATCACTAAATTAAAGATAATTTTTTGACCTTCGCGTGGGCTGTAAAATCATCAAAATCTGATTTCTAGATCTTGATATAGAGCCCAAATAGTAAATATGATTTTTTTAATATTAATAAATAAATAAATAAAATTCCAATGGTATCCTTTTTAATTATATCCTTTTCATAGTATAATTTTCTTTTTAAAATTCAATGTTAATACAAACTTTTTTAATAATATCCATTTTAGATTATAATTTTCTTTTCTGGATCATCTACTTTTTAAAAAATTAGATTCGATGATTAAGATTAATTTGGTAGTACATTGACCAAAATTACGGATATAATTTCTCTTATGCTTATTATATATAAGCCTTTTTTTAGTAATATCAATTTCTCTTATGCTTATTATATATAAGCCTTTTTTAGTAATACATTATAATTTTATTTTTAATATGATATAATTTTGATCGTTTATTTTTTTAAAAATTATATTTGACGATTGAGATTAATTTGGTAGTACAATGACCAAAGTTATGTATAAGATCCCTCTTATGATTATTATATATAAGGATATAATTGAGTGAATAATTATTCAAACCGTAAGAATTGTATTTTTACTACACCTTATTGGATGACATTTCAATTAAAACTTAATGAATTAAATAAAACAAATAAAAATTTTATATTTAATAAAATTAATGAAGATGATTGAAGAGTTTTATATCGATACACGAAATGATCGGATTTTTTTTAAATTATAGCTCAATAATTGAAATTAATTATATATAATTCATTTTAGTCCGACTATAATTTTAAATTTCATATTTTAAAATGCGAGACGACCCCGCGAGACGACGTCGAGCAACTATATAACTACATTGACTTATATTGAGTGAGGAATAACGAAATTGTAAGAATTTCATTTTACTACACTTTCCTCGATCACATTTCATTTAAAACCTAATTAATAAAATCAAACAAACACAAATTATAATACTTAATAAATTTAATGAAAGTGATTGAAGATAGATGTCGAAAACTCATTGTTTGGAGTTTAATGTCGATAAAAAAATATTATCGGGTAATTTTTAAGTCTCATATTATTTATTGCTCAATAATTAAAATTTTTCGCCTACAATGTTTTTTTTTGAAACAAAAAGAAATCAATTCATTAATCAAAAGCCATACGGCATCTACAAATACAATCGTAAGAACAGACGCTTAAGGGGATCGCTGTTGAATCCTTCCTAGAGGCAACCAAGCGATTTGAAAATAATTGATATATACATGTTTTTACTGCAACAACTATCATCGAACTGTTCTGGACCGACGACCATATATGCGATTCCATAGTAACCTTCATCTCTGAATCAAAATCATGAAAAACTTGCCGATCTATAACCTCGGCCATGGAAAACTCCCAAATCCAATCCAAACAAAAAACCAAACTCTCACAAGGAGAGACTAACACAACCCAAATAAATTGGGAATTATCGAAACCCAAATAAATTGGGAACTTTATTGAAAATAAACAGAAAAAAGAAAGGAAAATGAAAAATGAATTAGGGCTTTCCACCGGTGAAACCCGATGGAAGCCCCCTCAAAGATCTTTAATGGAGGCTAGGGTTAGAAGTGAGAGAGATAACTCTCGGTTAAGTTCTAATTAATAGTCCAACCATACATTAATTTTCATATTACAAAATGCGAGATGGCGCCGCGAGACGACGTCGAGTAACGTTATACTATATAACTACATTGACTTATATCGAGTGATGAATTATTAAATTGTAAGAACTATATTTTACTACACCTTCTTGGATCACATTTCATTTTAAACCTAATTTAATCAAACATATTCAAATTATGAAATTTAATTAATTTATGAAGATAATCGAAGATAGATGTCGAAAACTCAATGTTTAGAGTTTTATTTCGATAAAAGAATATTAAAATAAATTTAAAATATAACTTGCAAACATTTTCTATTGCTTTAAAATGTGTGTCATTGTTATAGTTGGATGATGAATATTTTATGCGTTATCAAGAATTTGATTACTTGAATACATTTGCTAATTTTATTTTAATTCACTATTCAAGAATCGTATTTAGTCACTGTTTTTAGTTAATGTCTAATTAATACGGAGTAATAAATAATAAGGTCGTTCATGTATATATTTATGTATATAAATGAATTCGTTAACCATCGTCATTGGACTTTTATGAGAAATTATATTTCGATTATTTGTTTTGCTGATTTTTGCGGATCTTTATTAGTAATGAATAATTAGTAATGGTTGTAATATTATCCCTTTTTATTCAATAACATTATTTCTATATATCAAATGTTTTGTAATGAACATGTAATTATGATAATCAACGAGTGTCGATGGTTAATTGTTTAATTAATAAAGTAAAAATTAAAAAAAAAAAAAGACCCGTGTGCGTAGCACGGGCATGAATACTAGTATTATAAAATGCAACAAGATTCTCTTACGTGTTTAAAAATAATATATCAATTTATTCACTATCTTTTTGAGATTTTTTTGAGAATTATTTTATTTGAGAATTGTTTTAAAAGACGTGCTAGAAAAATTGATTTTTTTATGCGTTTCAAATCAATATAACAGGTTTTTTTAATCTTTTTGAGATTCCTTCCAGAATTATTTTAAAAGACATACTATAAAATTTTAATTTTAATTTAAAAAAATATTTTTTTAAATGTAGGATAATTTATTTATAGTGTTCTACTTGTACATAACTATACCAAAACTTATTTTATACCAATAAAAAATTTAGTAGAATCTATATGTAAATATTTAATAAAATTAGATTACAATTTTTAAATAACTTACAAAACACCTAAGAAAATCTTGGTGTACTACATAATATTTTTATATATTTCATTTTTAAAAAAACTATACAATCCTTTTTAAATTAAGTTACATATAAAAAATCATCTAATATACCAAGATGTATCATTTAAAATTTAGTCCATTATCTCAAGTTCTAGAATTCAAAAAAATATTCTTAAATATTCCATGAATTATTTATAACATTATACTTGTACATAACTATATTCAAAACTTATTTTAGATCAATAAACTATTTAAACGAATCTTAATATAAATATTTGATAAATTAATATTTTTATTTCAAGTTTAAAAAACACCTAACAAAATCTCGGTATTTCATAATAGTTCTATATATTTAAAAAACAATAATTAAGCATTTTTTAAAAAAATTAAGTTATATATAAAAATATCCCAATCAATAAAATCTAAATAAATCTAAACACACGAGAATCTTGGTGTATTACATGTAAAATATTATAAAATGGACCAAGATTCTCTTACGTGTTTCAAATCAATATCTATTTATTTACTGAGATTCCTTTGAGAATTGTTTTATTTGAGAATTGTTTTAAAAGACGTGATAGAAAAATTGAATTTTTACGCATTTCAATCAATATATCAGTTTATTTACTTTTATTATCTTTTTGAGATTACTTCTAGAATTATTTTAAAAGACATGCAATAAAAATTTAAATTTAATTTGAATTTTTTTTAAAATATTGGATAATTTATTTATATTGTTCTACTTGTACATAACTATATCAAAACTTATTTTATACCAATAAAATATTTAGTAGAATCTAAATGTAAATAAATAAAATTATATTACAATTTTTAAATAATTTACAAAATACCTAATAAAATCTTGATGTATTACATAATATTTTTATATATTTCATTTTTTTTAAAAACTAAACAATTTTTTTTTGAATTTAGTTACATAAAAAAATATCATCTAATATACCAAGTTTGCGTGTTTCAATGTATCATTTAAAATTTATCCTCCTTTATCTCAAGTTCTAGAATTCGAAAACATATTTTTAAATATTTCATGAATTATTTATAACCTTGTACTTCTACATAACTATATTCAAAACTTTTTTTAGATAAATAAAATATTAAAACGAATCTTAAAATATATATTTGATAAAGTAATAATATGATTTCAAGTAATTAAAAAAATACATGAAAGAATCTCGGTTTTGCATAATAGTTATATATATATATTTTTAAAAATAATTATGTAATTTTTTTGAAATTAAGTTACATATAAAAATATTATGTAATACATCAAGTTTCATTTTTCCAATTAGAAAATCTTTTATATTTTCAAAAAAAAAATTACATTTCTTTTAACAATTAATTTAAATGTAGAAATATTATAAAATGCACAGATTCTCTTATTTGTTTCAAATTAATCTATCAATTTCTTTAATATCTTTTTGAGATTCCTTTGAGAATTGTTTTAAAAGACGTGCTAGAAAAATTGAATTTCTTACACGTTTCAAATCAATATACTAGTTTATTTACTTTTATTATCTTTTTGAGTTTCATTCGAGAATTATTTTAAAAGACATGCTATAAAAATTGAATTTTAATTTGAAAAAATATTATTTAAAATTTCTTAAATATTGGATAAATTATTTATAGTGCTATACTTGTACATAAGTATACCGAATCTTCAAAAATACTCTAAAAAATTTCAAATCAGGTTTAAAATTCTTGGTATATAATAAATTGATACTTATTCGTCTTAAAAATACCTTAAATAATCTTTAAAAATTTATAATAATCTCTTAAAGAATATCCCCTACGAGATTTCTTATATATTTTTTTATTTGACTTTTTTTAAGAATAAATAATATTTAAAATATTAAAATATTTGCAATCACTTAATAATATTGCATTTTTATTTTTCAATATAATGCTAATATTTATTTATTTCTAGGATTCTTTTATTTTTTTTGATCTTTTAGTGTATTACACAACACAATATTTCTATATATTTATTTTTTCAAATGAAATTTTATACATTTCTTTTAAAATTAAGTTACATGTAGAAATATTATAAAATACACCAATATTCTCTTACGTGTTTCAAATCAATAAATCAATTTATTTACAATCCTTTTGAGATTCTTTCGAGAATTGTTTTAAAAAATGTGATATAAAAATTGAATTTCATGGGTTAAACATAGGAGCTTGAAATCATGTTAGGTATACAAATAATAAGAAAAAGGAAAGTATAAGCATTTAATGATTAGGAAGATTATACTAAAAATTTAGGTTACATACTAGCGTATAATGGACTATCAATCTATCAAGATTTATTAATTGGAAAAAGCGACAATAACACCACACATTAAGCAACAATGGAGAAACACGCTGATGGGTAATCTTTTTTAAAAATTAATGAATTGTGTTTATTGAATTAATCTGAAAAGTTTACCTACTATCTTAATCTTTTTTTTTTTTTGCATAAATGAATAGATAATTTTTTAGATATATTCTATATACTAATTATTAACATATTACAAGTATCATTTAATTATAAAGTAACATAAATTTATATTAACATGATTTTAGCATTTTACTAGCAAATTCGTGAACTATAAAGTATAAACCTAGTTTATACATTATGACTGTTCACGACATACGAATAAATAATTGAAATGTCTTGTCCATACTCAATGACAACAGCAAACATAATTCAACCATGTTAGCTCAAAAATGATCAACTAGGGACTCAAAAGTCATTTTTCCCAACTACTTCCCTTGAAGGTGTGAAGCAAGTGTAATAAGCTTACAATTAATTTGGTTAATTTATTTGTATTAGCCTAGCACTAATTTAGTTAAGTCATATGACCAGAAAATTTCACCTAGTAGATTTTTTTTTTCGAAGAAGATCGAGTTAATATGTGTAAATAATGCGAGGAAATCTATAAATATTTTTTGAAAATTATTCTAAATAATGTGACAAACACATGATAGATTTTTAATTTTTTATATGTGGAAGGTTGAATTTCAATAAAAACTTTCTTAAACATAAACTTACAAACTGTTTTTTTTTTGACAAATATATATTTCAGTTTAACGTCATTTATTAAATAATAATTAAAATTTTATTTAATATATATAATTGGAAACGAAAATCATATTTATAACATTTTATAATTTATTAAAAATATTGAATTTTTTTTACAACGGGTGTTCAACGTATATATAACTTGTGTTCAACATCATCCGTTAAATAATAGTTATACGTGTATTGAATCCAAATATGTAAAATAATTTTACATTTACATAATTAAGAAAATTATATTAAATTAGTATTATTTTTATATTTCTATACTTTAATTTGATATTGGTGAAATCCATGAAGATAGTTGAGGATTTTATAATATTTATTTAACAAATTTTTAATTACGATTCAACACATCCTATATTAAACAAATAAAATTTTATATATTTAAAAAAAGTTTTTTTTTATCCTGATCTCTATATATACATGTCGATCCATCATTTTATTAAGAAAATTATTAATTATGATGTGACACATTAACATTTGAGATAAATTTTGAAATAATTTTTAAAAATTTTAACATTTTTCATTTTATACTTCATAAGTATAAAGCAATTAACTTGTATGAATCTATATATTTTATGCAATTTTTTAAAAAGTAAAAACAATTATAATTTAAGAAAAATGAGGAAACAATTTAAGAAAAAACATACATGACAATTATATTATGTTAAAAATAGTGGCTAACAAATGTTCTCACAGCTTACAGCCCCATGTCATTAATTTAGTTGATTCTAACTGATGTTTTTAAATAAAATAGAAACCCAGAAAACACCATTTTTCTTAGCTTATATTCATCACCTCCCCCGTTCCCCGCAATGGTTATTTTTTGTAAAACTAGTAATTATTTATTAGAAAAAAAAATCATACAAGTTTAGATAATCATGTAGTGAGGATAGGGTACCTGTTAACATAATATGTCGTATGTGACAATTATGAATAATAGTTGGTCTTATACTCTTATGCAAATGTGACATAATTATGAGAGTATAATTAAGTTGGCATTATGTATAACCAAAAATGAGATTTGTCTTGTAACTCTTGTTCCTTTGTTCAGTCCGCACTTACGATATCTTGATCCTTAATTTAGTTGGTGCATGTTCGAATATTTTTATACTTGCACTTGTGTTTGTTTTCACAATTTCTTTTAATATTTGTTTCAAATTTTTAAATAGACATAGAGTGTGCCGTGTGTGTCAAAAAACTAGTTAACAGTATATATAGTAGTATAGTACAACAGCTTTACCATCAAATTATCTTCCATTTGGTGTTGGGTGGTTGTGAACTTGTTCTTGATCAAACATGGGCCTTTCAACAACTGAGTTTGAGCGCAAACAAAGTGATAACCATGTTGCTGAGATAGATGGTAAGCATGGTTTTGCTTAAATGTTTTATCTAAAAGTTTATAAACAAGTGATTTTATCATGTTGTGTAGCTGTTTATGTTTATGAAAGTTGTTGTGTGCAGATAAGTTAGAGGAGTTGAATGATTCTCCAATTGAGCAAGTCCGGCTCACCGTTCCCATAACAGATGATCCAACATTGCCTTGCTTGACATTCAGAACATGGTTCTTGGGGATCATTTCATGTGGTGTTTTGGCTTTCTTGAATCAGTTTTTCGGGTTTCGACAAAATCCTCTTTACATTTCATCTGTTTCTGCTCAGATTGTTGTTCTTCCTATTGGGAAGCTAATGGCAGCAACTCTACCACAGAAACCGGTTCGGTTTCCTGGAACAAAATGGATGTTTTCGTTAAATCCAGGACCCTTTAACTTGAAAGAGCATGTTCTGATCACTATCTTTGCCAATTCTGGTTCAAATTCTGTGTATGCAGTGGGAATTATTACTATTGTTAAAGCATTTTATCATGGGGAAATTCATCCCATGGCAGCTATGTTGTTAACTCAAACTACTCAGGTGATTTTCTCCTCTGGAGAATTTATGTAATTTTGGAATTTTCTGAACTTGAATGTTGTCCTTCGCTTATGTGTTGTGTATGCTTGCTTGAAAATTTAGTTGCTTGGTTATGGATGGGCTGGTGTTTTTCGAAAATTTCTAGTTGATTCTCCTTACATGTGGTGGCCGTCCAATCTGGTTCAAGTTTCCCTCTTCAGGTTCTTGCTCTACTTTTGTAGATCTTATTTTTCATCACTCTCTTCTTTATACTAACATGACTTTTTCATAAACTTTTAGAGCATTACATGAAGTAGAAAGGAGGCCAAAAAGAGGGTTGACTAGGTTGCAGTTCTTCCTCATGGTTCTTGTGTCAAGCTTTTCATATTACATAGTTCCTAACTACCTCTTTCCATCTATAACGGCCCTCTCATTTGTGTGCTGGATATGGAAGGATTCTGTCACAGCACAACAGATTGGTTCTGGCCTAAAGGGCCTTGGCATTGGCTCATTCGCCCTTGATTGGTCAACGGTTGCTGGTTTCCTGGGCAGTCCTTTAGCCACTCCTGGATTTGCAATCATGAATATAATGGCTGGCTTCATAATTGTTCTTTACATACTCATACCTGTTGCTTACTGGACTGATGCATACGGTGCAAAGAGATTTCCGATTTACTCTTCTCATGTGTTTGATTCTGAAGGAAGAAAGTACAATGTTTCAACTGTTCTTAACTCTAAAACCTTCAGTTTTAACCAACAAGGATATGATAATTACAGCCAGATCAATCTTAGCATTCTGTTTGTGTACGCTTATGGCCTGAGCTTTGCAACATTAGCTGCCACATTATCTCATGTAGCACTCTTCCATGGGAGGTACTTAATTAGATAGTAGTACTATATAATTACTTGTATCTCTTGTGAAATAATTATACGGTTGTCATTTGCAGATCGATATGGCAACAAACAAGAGCATCTGTTCAAGACAAGTTTGGAGATGTGCACACTAGGTTGATGAAGAAGAACTATGATCCTGTCCCACAATGGTGGTTTTATTCAATCTTGATTATTGTGGTTGGATTATCTCTGCTAGCTTGTGAGGGCTTTGGAAGACAACTACAACTTCCTTACTGGGGAGTCCTGTTAGCTATCTCTTTGGCTCTGGTTTTCACCTTACCAATTGGTGTCATCACAGCTACAACAAACCAAGTAAATTTATCTTAATTCATCAAAACTAAGAATTATGTTGGTCTACAATTTTTTATTTATCGAATTATGTAAAAATATCCATGTGCAGCAACCAGGGCTGAACGTCATTACAGAGCTTATAATTGGTTACATGTACCCCGGCAAACCTCTTGCCAATGTGGCTTTCAAAACTTATGGCTACATAAGCATGTCACAAGCTATCATGTTCCTTGGTGATTTCAAGCTAGGCCACTACATGAAAATTCCTCCAAAATCCATGTTCATTGTTCAGGTACAAAATATCATTTATAGGCTTCCTACATACAAATACTATGGAAAATCGCAGGAATAAATATACTCTTAATTTGCAATGCAGTTGGTTGGAACGGTAATAGCATCTTCTATTTACTTTGGGACATCTTGGTGGCTCTTGACAACAATCGAATTCATCTGTGACCCTACAAAATTGCCTGAAGGAAGCCCATGGACATGCCCAGGAGACGATGTTTTCTACAATGCCTCTATTATATGGGGAATAGTTGGCCCTCAACGCATGTTTGGGAATCTCGGGCTGTACTCGAAGATGAATTATTTCTTTCTATTTGGCATACTAGCACCGTTCCCAGTTTGGATTCTTTCTAAGATATACCCAGAGAAAAAATGGATACGCCTGATAAACATGCCAATTCTGATATCAGGAGCAGGGGGTATGCCACCAGCAAGGGCTGTCAACTACATCTGTTGGTTAAGTGTGGGACTCTTCTTCAATTTTGTAGTGTACAAGAGATACAAAGCCTGGTGGGCGAGACATAACTACATTCTGTCAGCTGGATTAGATGCCGGAGTTGCATTCATGGCCATTCTTTGCTATTTTACATTGCAGGTTAGGGATATCAATGGAATGAGTTGGTGGGGTTTGGAATTAGATGATCATTGTCCTCTAGCAAGCTGTCCTACTGCCCCTGGCATAAAAGTTGAGGGATGTCCTGTTTTTTAGTGACACTGAAATGAATACTGGCATCACAGTTTGTTTCCTTGTTGTAATGTTACCACATGTATTGTACCACAAAACTCTTTTACATACAGAATAGAGATATAATAATCCAAATGTCTAAACATTTCAAGCAACAATTGTCCTGCCTACAGATGGAACATGAATCTCTTTGTTTTGTCTAGATGGACTATATATATAACACTTTAGTATTATATTGCTCCTTCTGTTTTATATGTCTTTATCTGATCAGCTAATAGTTATGTTAAAGCCAACTGAGTTCCCCGCAATAGGTATCATAAAATCAAAATTAGTTTCTTTTTCTAGGAATTTTACAACAGATTTGTCTGACTACTTGTGTGTGTTGCGAAATATATGAAGGTGCAGGCCTTCCGGTATGAGCTAGCAAGACGTGCTAGTTTCCAAGGTCACTGTAGTTCTTAAGGAACAGATAAAAGGCAGAGGTGGAGGGGCGGGATCCAGATGACAAAGCTGGCTTGGCTTTTATGAATGAAAACAAAGCCACTCAAATTGCAGACCCACATACATGGTCCTGTTCCATGAAATAGGGTGGTAATGTGCAATGCCTCACACGAGCCTGAATACTAGAACCAGACTTGTTTATCAACACAATTCTTCTTATTATTTTTTTCTTTTTGAACCCAAAAATGACATAAACAAAGGCTCTATTATGACCCTGAATGTGAATTTTATACATTTATTTTTATAATACTTAGATATTCATTACTGTCAAGGTCAGTAAATCTTTAAGCGACAGAATATTGACACTTTCAAACACTACCCGGAATCCGACATTTCCACTCTCATTCCACAGGCATCAACGTGAATAAGTCATCCAAAAGAAATTAATTACCTAGTGCATATGTAACCTAGATTGTTTCCATTTGTTACAAGGAGACCAAGTACATATACAGTGAACTTGCGCCTAAAAATTATTCACTACCGGACTCTTTTAACAATTGAAATGGACAGACAGACATGGTAAACTGAATGCATGATTTCTCTTACTAGATGATTCTGTGAGAAAAAAAACCCTAAAACAAATGTACTCTTTTTTTTTAAGTATGTTGATTAAAAGCAACTGGTCTTCTTAGAAAGCATACAATGGAATGACTAATTATACCAGTGGGCCTCCTATTGATCAATGCAAATTGACCAGCATATGCAACAATCATAAGCACACATTCTCATTTATGAAAAACACTCCATCTGAATAATCTGGAAACTACTATTGAGGCCTGTTATACAAAATTATTCTGAGAGTTGTCCATCCAAATTGTAAATATTTATGTGTCACTTAAATTGTATACACAATTAATACATTGGCAGCTTTGCTGCTGCAGCCAATCTGAATACAGAGTAATTCATGACTGCTGGTCGTGATTACATTAAACTAACAATGTCAAACAGCTTGCCCGTATAATAATCTGGATGGATGTGATTTGATGGGTTTTGAAGGGCTGATGGCGTCGTTACACCTGCAATGACAACAGCTACATCAATATTAGAAAATACTAGTCTAAAGCATTAAGCTTCTGTAAAAATTAGATGGAAGTGGTGTCTACAAAAGTTTAAAGCAGGACACCAAAACCAAGTGAAGGAAGGGTTTTCTTAAAGAAAATAAAGGATTTTCTATAGAAGTGCTCTGGACCTGAAAAAACCAGAAGAGTTTTGCATCCTGCATTTTGTCCAAATAGAATATCAGTATCCAATCTGTCACCCACCATACACATTTTTGAGGTCGAAATCTTGAACCTGCAAATTAAAAAGCAAAGCAGAGAGGGGTAATAAGAGAAAGTAAAATAAATGTTCGAGTGATACATCAAAATCTTGAACCTGCAAATTAGAAAGCAAAGCAGAGAGGGGTAATAAGAGAAAGTTAAATAAATGTTCGAGTAATACATCAATCAACATGCAATTATATGTTCACAACATGTATGATACAATCATTGCTTTTTTCCCCCCTTTCATAGTGACAGTATAGGGTGATCTGTTCTTAAGATCTTCGAGACCTCAACACTTTAAAATTTATAAATTTGAAGAACAGTCTAATCAAACTACTGGTGATATTACAGTTCAATCCTTTTAAAAAAAGATCATCTGCTCTGCTTCTATATTATGAATCAAGCCCAAAAGGGGTCATCTGCTTTTAGAAAAAGTGAGAACGAGTTGAGGTGGAGTACATTATCTAAGTTGGGTTCTTTTTATATCGCAATAATGCAATAGGTAGAAAATTTTTGCTAGAAAATAGGTAGAAACATTTTGCTTACTTTTCTAGCAAAAAGTCCATCATGAAAGTTGCTGGTTTTCCAACTACAATTGGTTCCTTTTCAGTCGACCCACATATTGCAGCAACCATACATCCAGCACCTGTAAAGAAAAGGCAGAGGGTTATAAATATTTCGATTGCTGAGTCCTATGGCGATTAATACGTCAGGAGACACTGAGTTAGATGACCTGGCCATTCTTGTAAATCAGTCATATGGCCCACAGCATCACGGTTAGTAGCAATAAAAAGGCATCCTGGATTCTCACGTATGCAAAGAGTGCCATACCTGCAGGTTATCACAAATTCACCAACATATCAAGCATAAACTACTACAAAACTATTGAGAAACATATGACCACAATAGATGAGTTTGCACTTTTGAGGTTTCAGGAGTTCCTTTATGTTGTGACATTTGCAACCAGAAAGACAAATTCTGTTCATACTATCACTAAAACATAGTTCCTTTTGTAGTAACTGGACACGTGCAGCCCTTAACCCACCATCTTAAACAGTTACCTTCTAGATGAGACACAGGATAGCCTTTTATACCCTTACACCTTACTTGCATTCTTGTATGCCTGATGTATGAGCGGTATGAGATCATCTCATACTTCTCCAGATAGTGGGGGAATAAGTTTTTATGTTTCCACCAGAGTGATTAGGCTACCTAATAATAGTAGATATTTTTCATATATCCCTTTGAGCTTAACTTTTTATGTTAAACAAAACTACTTGTAGATTAAAGCATCAGAAGTTCAAAACTATGAGAGGCATTAAGTAATTTCATATGAGCCATGATAAAAAATTGGAACTTTTCTTTATTTATATACTTACCCAGATGACAGATTTGACTTCGACATTATAAAGATGTCTATAATATCTCCATGAACTAAAAATCAGAGTTTCTATGCACTATCTACATGTTATAGACACCTTGTACAAGACCAACCTTGACAGAAGACTTGACTGCTAAATTAAAGAATTAAAGGAAAAAAGAATAATAAAGTTCTATCTTACTGAAGCTTGTAATAATTAATATACTGGTCTAATCCAACAACAACAGCGCCAACCTATAAAAATCAAATTTAATAGCATCATCAATTGCAGGCAGAATTAATAGAAGGAACATCTGAACAAAAAGAAAAAATTACTTGAAAAGGTATGGCAAGTTGCTACATTACACTCTTA
Organism: Kitagawia praeruptora; assembly: GCA_037693485.1. Taxonomy (NCBI): domain Eukaryota; kingdom Viridiplantae; phylum Streptophyta; class Magnoliopsida; order Apiales; family Apiaceae; genus Kitagawia; species Kitagawia praeruptora. Next base: position 1,673,298 of record CM075353.1, read on the forward strand.
TCATGCTCGAAGAGAGAGTTGGCTTTAAACTGCGCTGTTTTTCTCCCGTCTTCCTGCATATTTATGGAATAATCAGATTCATTTATAACAAATATACGATAAAAACCAATCACGGAAATTTATAGACAACACAAAGAAAAGGAGGCCGCAAAATACATGGATTTCCTCAGAGATCACGTTATGGTGACTATATGTCCAAAAGCTATAATGCATATTAAATAATGATCTGAAATAAAATAAAATAAATAACTATGGAAAATAAGTTAGCCTGTAAAATAGCCTCTCTTACAGGGCCGCCAATGCCAGTAAAACCAGCAAGCTTCAACTCTTCCAATATGCCCTCTTCACCAATCACATAAACCTGAAACAAAATAGAACAAAATAATCATAAAAAAACAAAATTAAAAGAAATCTCGTGGGCTGATATCAGCAGCATCAACTAGAGCTAGCCACATGACATCAAATTTGGTCAAGTCAGACCCCATATTGAGATTTTGGCTTGGTCTAATTAAATCAATCACATGGATACGAGATTGGGAAAAAGGAAAACGTGGCGCGGTGATGGAGAAGACAAAAATGTTTGTGGCAAAAGAATATATGTAAAGTGGTTGTTTAACACAGAGTAATTGTACATCTTCGAAAATGTCATTGAAGATTACTAATAGCAATATTCTATTAGTATGTTATAGAGTAAAAATGGTCCAATTAAGTTAGCTATAAGGCATAATTGATGTAAAAGTATAGAAAAACGCAAGTGTTCATGTTATGAGTTGTAAATAATATTTACAAATTAAAGAATGTGAGCTATTATTATTTTTCTTTATTGCTGTACCCAGTCTGTGAAGACTACAATTGATGCTTGTAATATTTTAGCACTTTAAACTATAATTACTATTTTTCTTTAGCAAAAACTTCCAATAGAGTTCTTGAGAGTGATGAAGGGAAACTTAATTTAATAAAGGATCAATGGATCATGAAGGGCTACAAGGATAGCTAATATCCAAATTGGTTTATTTTCTCTTGTCCCTATCTATCACGATATATTGGTTCTTGGCTAACTTCCATTACTAAAATGTTACAGTGTCTTCTTAAGTAACAGAACAACAACAGCGCATAAATTCAATTACTTAAAAATAGGGAAGCTTATAAGCACAAGAGTATATACAGAAAATAAACAGGAACGAGACCTTTTTGGCAGGGGGGAAATCAATTAATTTTAAGTACATAGCAGCAGCAAACGACGAGGAAAATATCTCATCCTGCAAAATAATGTTGTACTAGGTAAGTGAAGAATGTAAATGCAATGGTACAAGAAACAAAGGGTACGTTTAAACACCTGAGTAACAGGAATTCCGAGAGAGAGGAACTTTTTGGCGTATTGGCTTCTTGACCTTCTGGAATTATTAGTAACAAATACTAGCTTCTTTCCCTGATATACAATGTTTTTGGCGAAATTAGGTAGTAATTGAACACAAATTTATAAAACATATATTGTTACATGATTAATTATACATTTAGAAATGATTTGTAGGTAATAACATGATGAAAAAGTAGGAGGCGGTACTTTGGATCTAAGCATGTCGAGTGCCACTTTGGAACCATCAATGAGAGTATCCCCTTTCCATATCACACCTAAACGCATAGAAAGAAGAACATATTATACACGAGTCGCGGTCTAGTGAATAAAATCAGTGAACTAGTGTGTTCTTAAAAAAACTATGATTTTGATAAATATATACGAGTCAATAGGAGTCAACCAGTGTGCCAAGTCATCAATTCTAGAAGGAATGGTTGTTAATAATTAGCTGGAGTTCGTCCGGAAAACATTGTGTAGACTCTAGCCTATATATTCTGTTTTTATGTCTCTTTGTCACATCTATCTTTATAATGTAACGACAACATACATTTTGTACCTCTCTCTTTAGCATATAATGGAGTTGTCATGGTATCAGAGCTGAGATCTCTGTTTACTTGTTCTATTTCCGCTGCCTTTGTTAGTTAAATTTTTCTTCTGATATACATCCTTGTGTATCTATATATCTATCATCGTTGTCTTCTTTGTGTGTGGTTTTTCAAACAGAAATGGCGTCTTCTCCGTCTCAGACTTACTTGAATGTTGCACTTGGTACTACTACGTCTACGTTGTCCACAGTTATTGATGCAAATCATCCTTACTTTCTACATCCATCGGATCATCCAGGTTTAATCCTTATTACTGTTACTCTGAATGAGCAAAACTATAATCAGTGGTTTCGATCCATGAAAATTGCTTTGTCTTCTAAGCTCAAATTAGGATTTGTTGATGGATCTTATGTTAAGCCTGCTAATACTTCTAATCTTTGTTTGCACTGGACTCATTGCAATGATATTGTTATTTTATGGCTTCTAAACACTGTTTCTCCTGAGATTCGACAAAGTGTTATGTATATGAATGTTGCAAAAGATATTTGGGACGATTTTGCCATACGTTTTGCTCAAACAAATGTGCCTAAACTATTTAATCTGAGAAAAGAAATTGCATCTCTTCGTCAAGGCAACTTATCCATCTCTGCATATTTTACAAAATTCAGAGCTCTTAATGATGAATTAGAAGCCCTATCTGTTGTGCCTCGTTGTGACTGTGGTAAATGCTCTTGTGCTGTTAATGCTAAGTTGGATGTGTTTAGCAAAAGTATCAAGTTGTCTCAATTTCTTATGGGGTTAGGAGAGCAATATACTGCCATAAGAGGTCACTTGCTGTTAATGACTCCTATTCCTAGCCTTAGTGCTGCTTATAGTATTCTGATGCAGGAAGAAAATCAAAGAGAGTTTGGTGTCACTTCTGTTCAAACCGATTCTATTGCTTAATCTGTGAAAAATCATGAATCTCATAGTGCAGCTGGTAAGATGGGTAAAGCAATTACTGGTAAAAGAAATGTTACTGATGCTACTATTGTCTGTGAAGTCTGTCATTTATCTGGTCACAGCAAAGATAAATGTTTCTGTGTTCATGGTTACCCATCTTGGCATAAACTTTTTGGTAAACCCAAACCAAAACCTAAGATTCAGTCCAAATCTTCACATGCTTATAATGTCATTTCTGATGGATCTGATTCAGTATCTACAGCTAAGCCAACCACTGAGTCTGCAGGTTTTACTACAGCACAATACCAGCAATTGATGACTATGATTCAGAGTGGTTTTAAAGAAATGTCAGCTAATGCTAATGCTGGTGCTAGTTCCTCCTCTGCCCCTGGATTGTCAAATCAGTGGACCTCTGGCAATTCAACTCATATGGCTGGTAATGTCTTACATTTTGTTTGTCATACAAATAGTAAAAGGTCATTGAGTGCTGATATGTGGATTTTAGATTCAGGAGCTACAGATCACATCACACCCCACTTTAATTTGCTTTCTAATGTTCATCAGGTTAACTCAGTGTTATATCTACCTAATGGACAGCATACTAATGTTACACATGTTGGAACAGTGACATTACATGCTAATCTTGTTTTGACTGATGTTCTTTATGTTCCTAGCTTCAGTTATAATCTGTTGTCTATTCCAAAACTTGCTTCTACTAATTCCTGCAATGTATTCTTTACTAAGGATGCTTGTTATACACAAGACCATATATCTTGAAGAAGACCACAGAGATTGGTGAACTTCAAGATGGCCTGTATCTCCTTCATCATCCTGTTGCCTGCTCTGAAAAACTAGTTGTTTTGTCTCAGTCCATTTGTAATTCTGTTAAACACTCTGCAATAGACTCTCATTTGTGGCATGCTCATTTAGGGCATCCATCAGTATCTTCAATGAAGTTTTTGTCTCCTTCTATGTATCAAAACTCTGTTTCTTTTAATTCTTGTGATACTTGTCATTTGGCTAAGCAAAACAGATTGGCTTTCACTGAAAGTAATTCTTGTAGTTCATCTTTATTTGAGCTTATACATGTGGATGTTTGGGGACCATATAGATACAAAACTCATGGTAATTGCAGTTATTTTTTGACCATAGTAGAGGACTTGTCTAGAGCCACATGGGTATTCTTATTTGTTGATAAAAGTCAAGTCTCTACATTACTCAAAACTTTTGTTTTTATGCACACAAACAGTTTTCATGTTCAATTAAAAATCTCAGAACGGATAATGGTTCTGAATTTTTGAGTTCTGAGTTTCAAAACTATTTAGCACACCATGGCATAATTCATCAAAAGAGTTGCACTTATACTCCACAACAAAATGGTGTTGTGGAGCGAAAACACAAAACCCTTCTCAATACTGCACGTGCTTTACGTTTTCAAGCTTCACTTCCCATTACTTTTTGGGGTGACTGCATTCTCACAGCCACATACCTTCTAAACATAACTCCTATTCACAGTCTTCAAGGAAAAACTCCATATCATATTCTGTTTAATAAGTCTCCATCATATGATCATCTTAAAGTCTTTGGTTCGCTCTGTTATGCCACTAACACCTTGCCTCATAAAGACAAGTTTGATAACAGAGCTCATAGATATGTCTTTTTAGGCTATCCTTTCTCTCAAAAAGCTTACAAAGTGTTGAATTTAGACACTAGAAAAGTTTTTGTTTCTCGAGATGTCACTTTCAGTGAGCATGTTTTCCCTTTTAAACATCTGAATTCTACAACACCTTCTCATTTATTCAATTCTTACATCACATTAGCTATTGATCCTTTTTCTGATTCAATCACTGTGCCCTTGCAAAATATAGAATCTCCACCTATCTTTGATGATCCTAATGTATCTGATTCACTTGAGTCCTCCCAACATACTTCTTCTCCATCAGTTCATGATACTTCACCTGTTCCTATGGTGTTGATAATAGTTCACCTTCTCCTCCACCTGTTAGGCATAGTACAAGACTCAAGACTATTCCTACTAAATTTCATGATTTTGTTGGATTACCATCCAATTTTCATGCCTATGTTAATTCTTTTTCTTCAACATTTACCCCAAAATATCATGCTTTTGTTGCCAATATATTTCATGTTCCTGAACCTGCATCTTATAAAGTGGCTTGTCAGCATTCTGTGTGGTGTGAAGCAATGGCTTCTGAGCTTACAGCTCTGGAAGCTAACAAAACTTGGAAAATAGTTCCACTTCCTCTTGGCAAGAAAGTGGTAAGTTGTAGATGGGTTTACAGAGTTAAGTTCAATCAGGATGGTACAGTGGATCGTTATAAAGCCAGACTGGTAGCTCGTTGTTTTACTCAGACTGAAGGGCTCGACTATTTTGAGGCATTTGCACCAGTTGCAAAAATGACCACAGTTCGAGTTTTATTGTCCTTGGCTGCTGTTAGTAATTGGTCTGTTACACAAATGGATGTGAATAATGCGTTTTTATATGGTGATTTAGAGGAGGTGTACATGTCTATTCCTCAAGGTTATTCTTTGCCAGAAATGTTTGCCAATTATGATTTTAAGGTACCTCTGGTTTGTAGACTTATTAAGTCTATTTATGATCTCAAGCAATCTCCACGCAAATGGTTTCTCAAATTTAAATCTGTTCTTCTACCTTATGGTTTTAAGCAAGCAAACTCAGACCACAGTTTGTTCATACTTCCTACATCTACCAGTGCTTGTTTACGTGGATGATATCTTAGTAGTTGAAAATAATCCTACTGCTATTGCTCAATTTAAAGCTCATATTGCCTCTTATTTCAAAATAAAAGACTTGGGACCAGTCAAGTATTTCTTGGGCATTGAAGCTGCTCATTCTGATAAAGGGATCTATCTCAATCAACGCAAGTATACATGGGATATTATTAAAGATGTGGGCCTTGAAAATGCTAAGATTGCTATCATTCCAATTGAGCAGAATCACACTCTTCTTAGTAATACAACTTCTCCTTTTTTGTTTAATCCTGCTCCTTATAGACGATTGGTGGGTCGTCTTATCTATCTTACTATTACTCGTCCAGATCTTTCATATGTTGTTCATGTCTTATCACAGTTTCTTGCTTCACCAAGGCAATGCCATCTTGATGCAGCTCATAGAGTTGTTCGCTATCTGAAGTATACTTTTGGTCAAGGTATCTTGCTATCTGCTAGTAGTACTTTAAAGTTGTCTGCTTATGCTGATGCTGACTGGGGAGGTTGTCCTCTAACTCGTCAGTCCCTGACTGGCTACTGTGTTACTCTGGCTACTGTGTTACTATGGGCCCTTCTTTACTCTCGTGGAAATCTAAGAGGCAAAATACAGTGTCTCGATCATCCGCAGAGGCTGAGTACAGGGCTTTAGCAGATGTCTGTTGTGAAGTTACTTGGTTGATAAATCTGTTTCGAGAACTTGGAGTTACTTCCTTGCAACCAGTAACACTGTTTTGTGACAATAAATCTGCCATGTACATAGCTGTTAATCCAGTTTTTCATGAACGAACTAAACACAAAGAAATTGATTGTCATTTAGTTCGTGAAAAGCTTTAAAAAAGGTCTCATTTCCACTGCTTACATTGCTTCTAAAGAACAACCAGCTGATCTTCTCACTAAGGCACTTCCATCTCACTCCATACTGTATTTGTTGTCCAAGCTTGGTGTGCTCAATCTCTTCTCCCAGTCAAGCTTGAGGGGGGATGATAAGACTATATATACGAGTCAACAGGAGTCAACAAGTGTGCCAAGTCATCAATTCTAGAAGGAATGGTTGTTAATAATTAGCTGGAGTTCGTTAGGAAAACATTGTGTAGACTCTAGCCTATATATTCTGTTTTTATGTCTCTTTGTCACATCTATCTTTATAATATAACGACAACATACATTTCGTACCTCTCTCTTTAGCATAATGAAATATACCCTTCTTCTTCTTTCTTATCTTCATATCTAAGCTCCATTAATGGAGTTGTCAGATTTTAGTAACAAATTCTACATGACAAGACACGGATCATGATGCAGAACATACTACTCCCTCCATCCCAATAGGTTGTTTACATTTCAAAATGAGATTTTTGGCACGAATTTTAAGGTATAAAAAGAAATGTAAAGAATTGGTTGGGACAGAGGGAATAGTAAAACTACTGTATAATTTAAGTAACAAATTCTACATGACAAGACACGGACAAGACACGGAGCATGATGCAGAACATACTAGTTCTCTCTCGTGAAAAACAGTTAAAAATTACTCCGTTTTTAGCCCTGAGAAGAAGTTAAAACTAGGCAAACAAATTTGTAACCCCGGTTACAATTTTATTCATCCAGCTCATTTGAAATCCTAGTTTGGCCACTGTATCTTTATTTATGTACACACACTTATATATAAAAACATTATTATTAATTTAGTATAAAAAAGAACAAAAACGGATGAAGATTGAAGAGAGAGATATATGCCATCATGATAACTCGTGCTTTGTTAGGAAGGGAGGGAGAGAGAGGGAGAGGGAGAGGGAGAGGGAGAGAGAGAGAGAGGGAGACGGAGAGAGAGAGGGAGAGATACCATCACAGTCAAAGAGAAAACAATCGACAGAGTCAATGAGATGATTTACATTCCCAGATGAAAGCATCTGGCTAGCTCCACCAGTCGCCGCTGCTGCTGCATCCATGGTAGATGTGTGTGTGTCAGTGTGTGTGAGATATAGAGTTTCTAGTGTGGAGGCTTGGCTTAGGCTTAGGCTTACACGTGCTGTTACACTTTATCCTGAATTAAATTAAAGTTTTTCCTTTTTATCACCGCTTGTCGTAAAGTGGGAATGGAATATTTTGATCCTCACTCTCTCTCTCTTTCAATGGCATCTACATCTACTACTCCACTGCTCCAGTCCCCCCTTTTATTTTATTTTTTTGATAAAATCGTACTTGCATTAAAATATCTCAAGGTTACAGATGATACAATCTCGAGCAGAAACATTCCACTCTGAAAGACCTGACATAGAATATGTGGCCCTCGCTAAGCAATGAGCTACAATATTCGCAGACCTACACACTAACACTTCATCAAAGTGTTTATCCATATTATCCGTACAAGCCTCCAAGATAATATAATCCAGCACCAAAACTCACACAAACGGTGAGACAAAAAAACTCACACAAACAAGCGGTGAGACAAAATCAAACTCACACAAAGGTGAGACAACAAAGCAAAATCGATCTTACAATCGGAAAAGGCTTAGAAACCTTAGATCCGAATTAAACTTAGATCAACTAAAACAAGCAATCAATTACAATCAAAACTGGATCCTTCAAATCCAAAACAGATCCGAGAATAAAGCTCGATTGGAATCTTTGAGGTTTATGTAACACCCGATTTTATTGAATCAGAAAAACAAGCGACGGAGAGCAGCGGGGTGGCGGAGGGGCGGAGGGGCGGAGGGGCGGAGGGGCGGAGGGCGGAGGGCGGAAGAGAGGGAAAGAGAGGGAAAGAGGGCGGGGGAAAAGAGGGGGATGGGGGGAGGGGGACTAGCGGCGGACTCTCATGCGTGAGAGAGAGAGAAGGATATTACAATCAAAACTGGATCCTTCAAATCCAAAACAGATCCGAGAATAAAGATCGATTGGAATCTTCGAGGTTTATGTAACACCCGATTTTATTGAATCAGAAAAACAAGCGACGGAGAGCAGCGGGGCGGCGGAGGGGCGGAGGGGCGGAGGGCGGAAGAGAGGGAAAGAGAGGGAAAGAGGGCGGGGGAAGAGAGGGGGATGGGGGAGGGGGACTAGCGGCGGACTCTCATTTGATGATGGGCTTCGAATTTCGATGTACTTGGGATGATACCCAAGTACGCGGGGGTATCTTATACTCCCTCAGTCCCAGCCAGTTCTTTACATGGCGGCTGGGCACGGAGGTCAAGGATAGTGGGTGTAAAGTGGGTGTAATATTGTTAAAATAAATGAGGTAGTGGGTATAATAGTGATTTTATTGTTAAAATAAGTGAAGTAGTGGGTGTAATAGTGATTTTATTGTTAAAATAAATTAAGTAATGGATGAAATAGTGTAAAGTATTGTTAAAATAAGTGAAGTAGTGGGTGTAATAGTGTTAAAACTTACTATTTTGGGTAATGTAAAGAAATGGTGGGACGGCCCAAAAAGGAAATTGTAAAGAAATGGATGGGACAGAGGGAGTATAAATTGGATACCTAATTATCTAGAGTATCAAAAGATTAAAATTGATCACTTTTTTCATAATGAGTCTTTTTGTTATTTTTATTCAAAAAATAGTTATTTTTGTAATTTTTTCCTTCAATTGTCAATGGCCATAAAATAGAATCTAATTCCAAATTTTTTTTTTACTTTTTCTTTTTCTTGAATGTTTTGCTACTCTCTTTTTTTAAGTCAAGCTGGAATCGTTACAATCTTAAAAAAGATTTAATTTCACTACAATATTTTGGAATATATTTTATTAATTAAAATCAAGAATGTTTTGTAAAAGAGTTCTCAAGCTTTTCAATTTCACGTCTGCTACCCACATTTTCCCATCCTCTCAAATTTTGGTTACTAATTATATACTCCGTCTGTCCCATCGAGTTTTTTACGCTGGGGACAGAGAGCTCATCACGCATTTTAAGACTTCTGTAAAGTATAGTTTCATAATTTATTTTCTTTTGAATAAAAATTTAATGTGTGAATTTTTATTCAAAAAAGAAAAATTTTAAAAATAAACTATAGAATTATACTTAATATGGCTGTTGACCCCAATATCATAATTTGAAAGAAAATGGCCCCAAACCCAAATATCACAATCTGAAAAGTTAACCTCATATATCACTCTAAAACACTACATCGTGTAGCGTTTTCATTTCTTTTATGAAAACGCTACATCGTGTAGCGTTTTGACTTTTTTTTTTCTTTTTTTTATTGTAAACGCTACTTGAAATTTAGTTTTGGACTAGTAACGCTACTTTAAGTTTGGTTTTGGGCTAGTAACACTACTTTAAGTTTGGTTTTGGCTAGTAATGCTACTTTAAGTTTGGTTTTGGGTAAATTTTTTTTTTTTTGGAAACATTACTTTTAAGTTTGGTTTTGGGTAATTTCTAAAACCCAAAATGGAAACATTGAACCCCAAAAGTTAATTGTTGAACCCCTAAATTTAATTAAAATTGTATTTTTTTAATTTTAAAAATTGAATCCGGCGGCCGCATTTAAAAATCAGGATTAGTTAGGGTTTAGGGTCTAGGGTTTAGGGTTCCTAAACCCCAAACCCTAAACCCTAAGTTCGTATATGGTTTATTCGTCATTTCGAATATAAATAAAACCCAAAATGGAAATTTTGAACCCCTAAATTTAATTAAAATTAAATTTTTAAAATTTAAAAAATACAATTTTAATTGAACATTTGATTATAATTTTTTTTTAATATTGTTGGAAAATATATATTTAAGAAAACACAAACACAAAAACAAAAACAAAAACAAAACCAAAAAAAAAGAAAAAGGAAAACACCACCAAAACGCCACATGAAGTGACGTTCCTTCCCAAACGCCATTTCATGTGGTGTCTTCTCTCCACCCCCTCCCCCAAGGACGCCGGACGCTTTAGCGTCTTTGTAAAGACGTTCCTTCCCAAACGTCATTTCATGTGGTGTCGTCTCCCCTCCCCCTCCCCCTCCCCCTCCCCCCAAGGACGTCGGACGCTTTAGCGTCTTTGTAAAAAAAATAAACGCTACACGATATAGCATTTTAGAGTGATATATGGGGCCAACTTTTTCATTTGTGATATTTGGGGTCATTTATGTTGAAATTGTGATATTGAGGACCTTTATTCACTTAATATATATCTTAAAATGCGTGTCAAGTAATGTTGAAAACATGTAAAGAAATGGATGGGACGGAAGGAGCTTTTCATACACAAATTTTCTGGCTTTTCGAAATTTTATTCTTAATTTCTAAATAACATTTTACTCATGTTCTTCCCTTGTGTTATCATATTTCTTGGGAATTCCATTACGAAATCAAGCCTAGATTTTATTACCCTTTCCTCTTTTTTCCCATTTTTGTTTCTTCAATGATCCATATTCATATACTTATTGTTCAAACCATCTCAAGACACAATTCTTATTAATATATCATTATTCCTTTGCAACATTGTGGATGTTCCATGATCTTTATTGATAGACATGTATATAATCTTGTATCTACATCCCTTTGGTTCTTTATGATGTTGTTGTTGTGGGTTATGCATTTTTGTAGATTGCATGAAAACTTGAAGTTCGTTTTGCATTACAAAAATGAAACTTTTAGTTCGTGTTATCGAAGCTAGAAATTTACCTGCATTGGATCCATATGGCTTTAGTTGTCCATATGTAAAAGTAAAATTAGGAAAGAAGTCATATAAAACTAAAGCGGTCAAGAAATCTTTGAATCCTATGTGGTGTGAAGAATTTTCTTTTCTTGTCCATGACTTGAAGGACGAGCTTAAGGTGTATATATTGGATGACGACAAGTTCTGTAAATATGATTTTGTTGGCATTGTTAAATTACCTGTTTCTCGGATTTTGAATGCTGAGGACCAGTCATTACGCACTACATGGTTCTCCCTGAAACCTGAGAATAAAAAGTCCAAGATCAAGGAATGTGGTAAGCCTTCTGTATGCTTTTACCAAATGCATTACTTGTATATGTGAAGGTGGTGGTGTTTATGTTTTTTACTTGAATAGAGAGTGGCGGAACCAGGGGTGCTGGCCTATGCTCCAGCCCCCGCCGACCTTCAAAAATCTGTAGAATTATTTTTAACCCTTCCTGAATTTTCAACAATTAGTGAATTTATGTTAAAGTCTCTTTTAGAAATATCATAGCACAAGGTCCTTTGAAATCATGGTTCCGCCATTATATACAGTATATGTTTGTGTGATACTATGATGGTTGCATTCTCCATTGGGGTATGCAGCTGGATAATTTAGGTTGAATTAACTGCTTCCATGATATACCATTACTTATCGAAACTTGTGTACCACTGATGCTCACCTGATGTGTTTTATTTTACTTGTCCAACGTATAATCTAGTATGGGGGGGTTTTATTAATTGGATAATAGACATTGATTTTATGTTATTGTCTATTTTAATATAGGTGAAATTCGTCTTAGTCTATGTCTCTCACAAAGCAATTCTCTCTTGGAAATGCCACCTCTTGATAGCTGTGTACCTAAAAAATCTTTAAGTAGCTTAAATAGCTTGCCTTCTTCATTCAAATATGACGAAATTTTACCTCTGAAGGAGGAGAAGCCACAAAAGCAATCATTTGAGGGCATACTGGCTCCAATTTTCAATCGGCATCATGATGCAGCCAACAAACACCATGATGCAGTCTCTAGAACCTCAGTCCCTAGAACCTATAGTAAATTGACTGATATACCTGAGCTACCTGAAGCTTCTGAAGAGCCATCATCATCTGGTTCTTTTGAAGAAATGATGAAAACCATGGAAACCAAAGATCAAGGAAGTGAAATGCCAAATAATCTTCCTGGAGGGGTAGTTCTAGACCAACTTTATGCAACTGCTTCATCTGAAATGAACTCTTTACTCTTTTCGCAAGATGCAACTATTTTCAAATCTGTAGCAGATGTTCAGAAAACTACAGAACTGCAAATAGGTCCTTGGAAATTCGAGAATGGTGGGGAGACGCTAAAAAGAGTAATCACTAGTGTAAAAGCTGCCTCTAAAATAGTTAAGGCTTTGAAAGCCACTGAGGAGCAGACTTATTTAAAAGCAGATGGGAAGTGTTTTGCAGTTTTAAGTAGTGTAACCACTCCAGAGGCCCCGTACGGGAGCTGCTTTAGGACAGAAGTTCTTTACTCCATCATTCAAGGGCCGGACCTGCCTTCTGGAGAACAATCATCTCAACTTGTTATATCGTGGCGGATGAATTTTGTGCAGAGTACTATGATGAAAGGTATGATAGAAAATGGTGCAAGACAAGGTATAAAGGAAAGCTTTGAGCAGTTTGCCACAGTATTAGCTCAAAGTGTAAATCCAACTGATGCAAAGAACACGGATACTGGAAAGGAACAAGCATTGGCATCTCTACAGACGGGACCCCAGTCGGACTGGAAACTAGCAGTTCAGTATCTTAATAACTTTACGTTTATATCCACCATCTTTGTGGGATTGTATGTTCTTATACACCTTTTAGGCAACGGTAGAACAGGGCTTGAGATTGTTGGGCTAGACTTGCCGGATTCTTTTTGTGAAGTAATTGTGTCTGGAGTATTAGTTCTTCAAGGAGAACGACTGCTGGCACTTGTATCACGTTTCATGCAGGCAAGAGCGCATAAAGGTAGGACATATTAAAATACTATGTTCTTCACTAAATAGCGTACAGTAGTGTGTGCGACTGTGCCTGTGTGTAATCTTCTATTCTCTTCAACAAAGAATAAATCTGATGTAATATTCTTTGCCCATAACATTTGACCTTTGGTAAATAGTACCACCTACATGCAGTGATACTTTCATCCATAACATAATCTGACATAATGTCTTCCAATTCCTAGGTAAGCTTATTCCGTTGCTGTAATCGACCTATTTCATGCAGTACATACCATCTTCTTAAGATTGCAATTTAATGTGTCTTCTACATCATTTAGAATTCTTAGCTGCAGTTCAACTGCCAATGAATCTGTGTTTGCTTAATTCCTATTTTACGGTATCCAGGGAAATGACAAAATGCATGCCTTTGTGCTATATGTAGCTCAGGCACCTTTTAACAAATTAGAAACCCTTACTACTGCCTATGATTCCCGGAAGTGTTATGTTACTTTACTTCTTGTATCACACCAGCTATTTGCCTGATTCCGTCGTTTCCACTATTTAATCTTCTGTTGTTGCTTGCAAGATTCTCACATTCTGTATTTGTCTCTTTGTTTTTTGTAAAGTAAATCGTCACTTGGTAAACAAAATGCAGTCGCACTTTTAAATAGGTAAGTAACATTTTAAAGGAAAGTAAACTGTGTTGGACATAATTGCAGTTCTGTCTATATTGTTATTTTTAAGTTAAAGGTTAATTTGATCACTTTAAACCATTTTAAGTAAATTACATTAGTCAGATGAATTTTTTTATTACATTTTCATCTTCTCTGAAGAAGTTTTTGTAGTTATCACTGTTTGTAACTGATATATTTTGTAATTTTTTGTCATGAAAATAGGTGACCATGGTATCAAAGCAGAAGGAGATGGGTGGTTGCTAACTGTTGCCTTGCTAGAAGGAAACAATTTGGCAGCAATTAGGCTGTCCGATCCGTATGTGGTGTTCAGCTGCAATGGTGAAACAAGATCCAGTTCAATTAAGTTTCAGAAATCTGATCCTAAATGGAATGGTTAGTTTCAGTTTTTAGCAGGTCTAATTCATAATAGTCCCTTTGCCTTTTTGTTTTAAATTTTGTACGGGCTTACAACTTCCAAAAGAGTGGTAATGATTTACTAAATTCTACACGTGGTTCCTGATATTATTTACCTTTTTCTTTAATTTGATGTTTTTATTGGCCCATGTTATTTTGCAGAAGTATTTGAATTTGATGCCATGGATGAGCCTCCATCTATGCTGGATGCTGATGTTTATGATTTTTATGGACCATTTAAGAAAGCTAAATCCCTGGGACATGCCGAAATTAATTTTGTGAAGAATGATATATCAGAATTAGCTGATGTGTGGGTTCCTGTTGAAGGGAAGTTAGCTCAGGCATGTCAGTCGAAATTGCATCTAAGAATATTCTTAAGTGATACAAGAGGTAGCAATGTTGTTAAAGATTATCTAAGTAAGATGGAGAGGGAAGTGGGGAAGAAGGTATAAAGCCATGTTCATTCTGCTTCAAAGTTCAAAAATTACGACTATGTTCATCTTTCTTTAGCCTCCCATATTAATTTCCTTCATGTATTAAATAGATAAAAGTGCGGTCTCCTCAAACAAATTTAGCATTTCAGAAACTATTCCAACTCCCAGCAGAAGAATTTCTAATCAATGACTTCACATGTCAATTGAAACGTAAAATGCCTCTGCAGGTATCGTTCAGTAATTGCCTTTCTCTGTTATTAAGTGTCAAAAGATGATTCAATGATGTGTCGACTGGATACATTGACTGTATAGAATTCCATAGATGTATCATAATTAATGGGTATGCCCTTGTTTATATAAGATGAATGATGTACATTTCATATTTTCTATTATGTTCTGTGGACGATTCTTTTAATCTTCTGGCTGACACGATTGTAATTTTTTACGCAGGGTCGTCTGTTTTTGTCCGCAAGAATAATTGGATTTCATTCTGACCTTTTTGGACGCAAGACGAAATTCTTATTACTCTGGGAGGACATAGAAACCATTCATGTGTGCCCTCCTACTTTTTCATCAATGGTTAGTCCAATTATTGTCATGACTTTACGGCTTGGCAGGGGTCTAGATGCAAAACATGGGGCAAAAACTCATGATGATAAAGGCAGATTGAAGTTCCATTTTCAATCTTTCGTGTCTTTCAATGTGGCATATAGGTAAGGAATTCATTCACGGTGACAGGAACATTGTCATCATCATCATACAAAATGATGTTTTTTAGATATCTTTATATTGTTAACTTATTAACTCTGTAGTCCACAATATAAGATGAAGGTGAATATTGTTCACCCCTCTTCCTAAATTACTTATGAGATAAGGTCATGAGTTCAAATTCTTACTCCCCCTCCCCTCATACTTAAAATCTAATGCATTTAATATAATGCAGCATACCACCAAAAAAAAAAAAGATCTCTGCTACATACTTCTTATATAATGCATATGTTAACCATGTTAATCAATAATATCCGAAACAGATCTGCAGGAAATGTGAAAAACTATAAACATAGGGACGCTGGAGAACAGTGAGATCATTTGTTCTCACTTCAGCGCAAGCCTATTTACATAAATCTCTGAATAGCGTTTATAGACATATCTAGTAATGAAACTGATTGAAAATTCATGTGGCTAGACAATACATGGCTTAAACTGTATATTAGCTGAAACATAAAATTTGTATGTTCAAAAATAAATTATGACAGTGTTATGGAAATAAAGAAGTGCGACTTTATTTCATCATTCTACAACGTCTCCGTGTTCACAGTCTGCTCATCATATGGTCTGTCGTGTATCACCCTAGCCTTTAATCTTTATGTGGCACCAGCACTAATTATGTTTACTTCAGTTTTGGGTGTTTCATACTTTTCTTGAACCCTCTGTGCTAGTTATTAAGGGCCCGTTTGGGAAATCTTATTTTTCAGAAATAAGTTACTTATTCTGGAAAAAAGTTAGGAAATATGTACTTTTTTCTGAAATAAGTAACTTATTTTTGCAAGATAACGAATATTAAACTTCTCATACACATTTTTCACTAAAAAAAAGTAAGTAAATACGAAATTTTTTCCGAAATAAGTAACTTATAAGTCCTTTTTGAGAAATGCCAAACGGGCACTAAGTATGTTAGTAATTTGAAGGCTCTCAGAAAACTTAACTCTTAACTACATAATTTATTTGTCTTTTTAGTTAAAATTGTGATGGCCTTTTGATTTTCCAGTGTTACACGATTCCTAGGTCATGCAATAGAAACCGAACTGGATCCTTTGTCCTGAGTCATGATTCTATCTCGCCCCTGTGTACTGGGGAACCTGATTCGACTTGCCAAATTTGGACACCCTCAGATCTTAAAAGAAAGAAAATAAAAAACACAATTAAAGCGATCCTGTAATGTTTAAAAATTAAAGAAAAAGTAAGTATTAATGGGGTCATTGTATTGTATCTGATATACAGGTCCTCCTCCCTCTCCCCTTTATGGGAGATACCGTTCCATGTAACCTTACTTTTACGACATAGTGTATGGTCTCGTGTTCCTGACATATGATTCTCCTTGTCCTATGACACTGACATCCTTTGGAGTCGGCTTACATGCATTCCTTTCTTCTAACTTAATATGTTATTTACGTTTTACGCAGATATTTATATTGTTTACTCTTTTTTTAGTGTGTATACATGGCTAGAAATAAAATCAACGAGCGATAGAACCACGTGGGAATTGAAAGCTTTTCTCAATTTTTGGCAAGCATATATCTACTTTAGTAATACATACTTTATCGAAATTAGATGAATTCATAAATTTTCCTACTGTATTCTGGTAAGACTTTTAGATGCACTATAGGCAAGCCACACCAGTGTATCTACTATTGACGATACTTGTTCTTATGTAGATTCCCGAATTCGTTTCCTCATCCTTATCAAATGCATTGTATTTATTGTATACTGTTTATATTCATTGTCATCCAAGTTGTGAACATCTACAGAAGAAGAAGATACATGATCTAAAGGGATAATTTGAAATGAATAGGATAATTAAGGCACTATGGAAGGCAAAATCCTTCACACCAGTGCAGAAGGTACGAATAGCTCAAGAGGAACATGGAGCTAAAGATCTCCAAATTGTTGAAGAAGAACCTGTTAGCAAAACTCTGCAAGTACCTGAAGAAGAATCAGACTTAAAAGCCCTTCAAAGTGAGGAGAATGGATCATTTTTTGGGTTTGGGAAAGTTGGCATGCACTTGTTTTATTATACTGTTCTTCCGGTTCCTGTGAGTGTGTTCCCCCTTTCTCTTCTGCTTATGTACATGTACAATGCATTTATGTGTATAGATTTTATCTGAAATTGTGAGCACTTGTTACATGTTTTATAATTTACAATAGCCTGCGACATCCAGTGGTAAGGCACCAATTTACACAAGTACTTTAGACACCAATCTGTCATGGCCAATATTTGGGAATCGGAAACTTGGATGCACCTGTTGCTAATGCAAATCAAAATGACAGGCATACAATCATTTAAAACACATCAAGTGTTGCTGTGATTTATGGTATCGCGTACCACCTAAATATGCCAATAATCAAGAACTATGTAAGTAATAAACTAGGACCTCTCCAACCGTGTGTGGACCTTTCTGTCTTAATTCATAGGCAAAGAACAAATTGTTTATAAGGTAGACAAAAAAAGATTGCAAAGTCTTTTTCTCTAAGTGTATTTTACCTTATCATTTGTACAACCCTAAACATGTGCCTTACACTGGCACATAACCCACCAAGAATATTCCTATGGGCTGGCTATAAGGAATATCTATAGTTGTAATTAACTTTTCTTATTGTGCGAAGGTTGAAAACAATATTTGATGCAAGTCCGGTTCTAGCAGAAGACAACACATAAGTTGTGTCTGCCCTGTTCACTCATAAACAAGGGCGCTGCTGTTAAATTGACCAAGCATAATTGGTGATATGTTAATAACTACTTGAAACCCATAATTAGGCTGAAGTTAACTCTCTATGAAATTTTAAATGTTGCCCTGGTAATGCAGGAAACTTTGCAAAAGGACTACTCAACTAAAATTCTTCAAAGTTAATAGCCCATAGGACACATGACTTTAAGAGTTGAATTGGATTGACTTACTTGTACGGATTCGCCTATGTGACAGTAATAATTGCTAAAATTTGCAAAAGAAGTTGCAAAACAATGAACATCCTATTGATACAATTAGAGGTTCAAGGTATATATGCCACTATTAACCACAAATGTATCCGTTGTTGATGGTTTTCAGATTAACTCTGTTATGGAGTTATTTAGTGGTAATGAATTGGAGCAAAAGGCTATGGAAACAGCTGGTTGCCTTAATTATTCTCATAGCTACTGGCACTCTGAAAAGGCAGATGTGTATGAGAGGAATGTCTATTACAGATCAAAACAAATATCCCAGTACAAAGGAGAGGTGACAAGCACTCAACAAAAGTCTTGCCTTTCTGATAAAGATGGCTGGGTCGTTGAAGAAGTTATGACGTTTCATGGGATCCCACTTGGTGACTATTTTAATGTATGAATTCAATAGATCGGTTAACCTTGTTACCATGAAAATGATGTTATTTTTTTTCTTTTCTCTCAGTTATATTTTCCTTCTAGCTTGATGAGCATGTCATGTCTTCTAAACATTGCAGGTTCACCTAAGATACCATTTCGAGGATTTTTCCTCCAAATCCATGGGATGCAATATTCAAGCTTATCTTGGTATTTCATGGTTGAAAAGAACTAAACAAAAGAGCAGGTTCACAAAGAGCGTCATTTCAAATATGCAAGAGCGTCTTAAGGTGATCTTCAGTGTAGTTGAGATGGAGTATGCATCAAAAAAGTAGATGTCTAAAATTGATGAGGATAAGTTTATCGTATCAAAGCATTGCCATCCACCAGTTACTTAACTCTTCAATCTGGATTGAAGCTTGTTGTATGAATCACGAGCTTAAAATTTAGGGGTCGTTGTGCATCATAGTGCATCTTCTTTTATAGTTTTAAAGTCCCTCAGCCCTCGGGCATGCCCTTTAGCATTGGTGACTATTGTGTATTATTTAAGATGGCAGAAAAGAGCAGCTGGTGGTATTTGCAGAAATGTAATATGGTTACAGCTTAACAAAGCCTCTGATTTTCATGCTTTCACAGGTGTAAATATGATTGTTTTTGTAATTTCAGTTGTATGGTGTTCAGACAATAGTATAATGTTAAAACAACGTTCTTCTTTTTTCATTCTGAATCCAGATCTGGTGTAACCATTGTACATATAACTCTCTTGTTGTAATGCGATTTCAGTTATAGCGATTCACGGTTTTCAAGTTTTTCTGAATTTAGTGTATGGTGAAGGAAACTATGATTTGGAATGCAGGATATTGGGTTGGTTGCAAACAACAAATTGCATATTGCAAGTGACATTCTCAAAATATAAGATATGCTCAAAAAGAAAAATTTTATGTTGTAAGTACAAGTTAAAATTCTTTCCTTACAAGTTCAATTAACTTCTACATGTTTTGACCCTGCAAATTTTGTCATATATAGTTTCAGTTTTCATTCTGGTCCTTATAGCCAACCAAACTTCATTAAACTTCATTAAAAGTGTTAATTGCAATATATCTTATAGTTTGTAATTATATCTAGTCGATGACCGGACGTTTAAACCCTAATGTGAGTTTAGGCTTTCAAGTTTATACAGAAGTCATAAGCATTCCTCAACCTCCTGGCCCATCAGACGAAGAAGCTATTTTGTTTTATTAATTTTTTGGGTACCGAACGTTGAACAGATGGAACCTGAAATACAATCTACTGATGGAACCAGGGTGGGGATATCCTACGCTAAAGTATCTTGGCGAGGTGGGGCTACCCCTACGCTGAAGTTCAGGGGGGATTTTGGAAAAAATTAAGAAATTTTAAGTCCATGCTGGTTTTGAAAAAAGAGTACTTCATTTTGAGTCACGTTTTGTCTTAAATATTATCTTAAATATTAACGGAAAGTTTTAGCATTAAATATTTTAGCCTCAGGCAACCTCAATGAATGAAGCCAGCCTATTCCAGAAAGACATCACAGATAAACTGCCATGACTAAAAGAACCGTAAAAGTAACTCATGATATGATGACAATGAAAATGGTGAAGGTTTATTTGGATAGCTTTGATGGTGAGAGAGCTCTCAGATGGTTAGTTTCTCACTTGTTTGTGTATTTAGACAAAGTGAAAGTGAAAGAGCATATTTTGTAGGCAGTAGCAGGTGCAGTTTCTTGTTATAATTGATACTTGACACAAATTTCTTAACCATATCACTCCATTTGTCACCAATTATAAAAGTATATATCTTGTACTTGGCTGGTATCTTATTGTCTTCGTATTGTTGAATACCTGATGCGGGTTTCTTCTTATTCAAGTATCTTGTCTATGGCAATCCTCTGATGATTTGGATGGTAGGAGACGACGTATCTGCTTATTACTGGGGTTGTGTCATGTGTGCATAATTGCATGTAATTTTCTCTAAGAACTCTTAATTTCCTATGGCTAAACAAGTTTCTTGACATGATGTATAGGCTTGGGTGTCATTTCATATTGGCTTATGGACTTTATAATTATTCAGGTAAATTCTATTTAATTTTGTCATAGAAATAAACCTATTTTTCTACTGCACTAGGGAGCAAGAAGTTGCAAAGTGAAACTATTTTCTGCAACTTGTCTAGACAAAATATGCAGTCTTATGTAGCAGAAATTTTTGCTGATAGCTCCCACCAAATTTGTAATTACAATTAACTTGCATCTTGTATGGTTAGTAGTAAGGGTCTATAAGAAAAAATTTAAGGTATTGTTTGACTCTTGGTATACATATTAACCTATAGAAAATAGGGTCCATGATATGTAAAATGTAGCAATTGTTCAAATTGAGGATTTTAGTACTACGCTATCATCTTCGTAGTTTAAGCTAGAGTCTCGAGATCGCACTTCATAGTGTCTAAGTTAAGCGCTATATGGGTCCTGATAACGTTCTCTTCAGTGGTCTTTGAGGCAGATTTACCAGTAAGTTGCTTCTCAGAAGCTGCTAAGATAAAAAACAAGAGAATAATCACGAATTTATTGAATCTTATAAGTTAAACATTAAAAAAACACGTCAATCCAGTATGCATAAAAATATGCAGTTCTGCACCAAGTAACGAAAATTTTTTACAAGTGGAGCATTCTTGTAATTAAGTACCATAAGTGATGTTTTTTGGCGTTTGTTCTGCTCACGAAGTCTCTGCACTTGTTCTTCTAGCCCAGTTATGTAATCCTGATATAAAAAAATTAAGAATTGAAATGAGGGAACATAACATGTCAGTTTTGTTATCTGCATATACATTTATGGTATGCATATGTTCATCATGTTTGGATGCATGCTACTTTGAGTCTACTTTACAAAATTAAAATCACAATGGCCTAGAGGGAACTACCTTCTTTTTCTGATATGCTTCTGCTGATGTTGCCCGCTGTTTAATTTTTAGGCGCTCTTGTTTGAGAAGAGCCTCTTCTTCCGTCTGATAGACTCCTCGATACCTCCTCCTCCTCTTATGACGATGCTTAGGCACTTCCTTAACTCCACCCCTTCGCCAGGCAGCTATTCTGCTGATGCTGCCTGTGAAGCCAAAATTAGACACTTCTGCGAAATTCACAACTGATGTGAAGCTTCCTCCTCTACTGCTGATGCAATTTCCACTAGTGTTAATATATGTTGCAGTGGACATTGTCGCTGCTGTGCCTCTGTCTTGGGTGCTGCCACAGCCACCTATAATATCTGTTGTTTGTGCTACTCCGACAGCATCATTGAGACCCCAAGTAGAAACATTTTTTGCTTCATTCTTCTCCATTGTTGGCTCGGGATTTTGAGCTGTTCCAACAAGGTTCGTATCAATGGAGCTATGATCATGCACCATATCCTTTTGGTGCACGGTAATCATCGTGGATTCAAGCTCATGAAAGTCTTGTAATAGCTTATTGTATTCACTTAAAGCGTATTCTGAAATATTCGAGTTGTTAGAGGACGTCGGATGATCAGCAAAGCTTTTGACAAGATGAGTAGTGTCCATTGAGTGTTGTACAGCAGGCACAGTTGTGTTTTTGAAGTTATCTACTTCTTGCAACAACATTTCAAACTGATCCTTTAGAAATCTTTGCAACCTTGTGTTATCAATATTTTCTCCATTTTGACAGGGGTCCATCTCCTTGAGCTGTGAAGAGAAAAGGCAAATCAAGTGAGAATATGAAACTGTTCAGTAAACTTGTCACATGCAAATATGAGGCCTTTCTGTTTATGTAGTTCTGAAATGATTAACATGTTTTTTTGGCATCACAGTTTATGCATGAAGGCATAGGTTATTTAACTGCTTGTAGAAACTTCTTAAAGTTTGCAAACATTTTGTAAAACTTCTATATCCTATACTAAAACAAAATCCCCTACCCCCAATTTCCCTCCCAAATTTCCCTCCTCTCTCTCCTCATTCATTAAATAATTTATATTTTTCTAATTCTTCTCTTTCCTCCCACTTTACACACACAATTATTTTATTCTCTACTTTTCTTCCCTCCTCATTCTCTTTCTCCTCTCCATTCATATATTATTTAATTATTTTATCATTTTCCCCCCTCAATTCTTATTTTCCCTCCTAAATATCTCATTAATTAGTTCTATTTACATTTAAATTAGTATTTGTTCTATCTCATATTTATCACACTTTTCTCAAATGTTAAATTATCTTTATAAATAAATAGTGCAAGATGAACAAAAGTTAATACTCATTAAAATTGTATTTCATGCTTATTTATTTATATCCACAACTTCTCTTATACACAGTAACGTTTTTTCACGACTACTTAAATTATATATAACATCTTTAGATAAATAATCTATATTTTTGTTGTATAACTCGCTTCTAAAATTTATTTGAACAATGTGGAGAGCATTCTATTTTTCGAATATTTTGAACTTAGAAGATCTAACCAAAATAACACATTACTTCAGGTGAGCATGGGCATTGTTAGAGCATCTCCAATGGCGTTAGCTAAATGTGATTGACTAAATTACATAAAATATTGATTATGTAAAATTTGTCGAACCTGTAAGACATTGTGTTCCGAGGGTATTGGCTATAATGATTGACTATATTTTAAAAATGACATGTTATTAATATTTCAAGTTGTTATTAATGGAATATATAATTTTAATATAGAAATAAATGATGTGGCAATTCACTACAGGTCTCTAGAGGTTCGACAAATATAGCCAACATCAAGAGATTATCTATAATTATAGACAAGGGTTTTGTCCCATTGGAGTGCAAATTTTTTTACACATTCTTTATAATTCTTATTTATGGTAATTAATTTCAAATTTTACCTAAAAGGTCTCTCCCATTGGAGATGCTCTTAGTACTATAAGGATTGTAAGGATGATGCATCATCATTGATCTTATATTTGCATTTGAGATTTTTGAACTTGCTAAAGTTCAACTTGAAATGTGTAATATCATTCCGTAAGAAACATATATTGATTAAAATTGATGTTAAAACTAATATCAACGACTTGGCTTCTTAAAATATTTGCGAAAAAATGTTACTAAAGATGAGGTGCCTATATTTTTATGTCACTATCATACCACGAGTATTAAAAAATTGTTTAAACTTTATTTGATATTTTGATTTTATTCAAAACTATTTTTATGGTTAAAAGTGTAAACGATATTGATTAACAAGACTATTTTCATGGTTAAAAGTGTAAACGATATTGATTACTCCGTAATAAGTATTCTCTACTGCTAACACAAAATCAATTTCAATTTATAACCATTTTAGTATAAGACAAATACTATACATCGCAAAGAATATTATTTTAGTATAAATTGAAATGTTTTGATTATATAAAATTATTATTTTCCCACTTATACTAAATTTATAAAAATAAACACAAGAGAAATTAATATTCATTCTAAATATATAAAATGTAAATAAACATAATTAAAAAAATAAATTATGAATACAAGAATAAAAATTTTTACTAATCCAAAAATTAGCACCTAATCAATTAAATTAATTTTTATTAGAATGTCAAAAATATAACAAATATAAATCAAAATTAATTATTATGAATAAAATTTGTAATCATTTAAATTATATTTTTTTCAAAATTAACAAATTTAAATTTCAATGAAAAATTAATTGTAATAAACAGAGTAATAATTACATGTTAATTATTTTCAATGGTATTCGATAATATATTACTTACAAACTTATCTTTCAATACGTCCTCATAATTTGTTCACACTTTTTGTTAGTTACAGAGGCATGCCTGTACACATCTAATAACAAGCCTAATTGTTTGTAATGCTTTGCATTACTTACTTGACCTCTTAACTGAGGGAACCTCTAGTTGTAGAGTTTCTGTTTGTATTGTACTTGTAATAGGCATCAAATCCTAGTTGTGTAACTGTACAATTAGAGTCTAGAATAATGCTTGAAAGAAGTTCCTTGGTTCATGCCTCAAGCAAGGAGTTAAAGACTGCCAAATAATCACAGTTGGGATTTGAAGAAATGAAGAATTTGCCTAAGTACCAATTCGAGAAGTATATTTGTCTATTCGAGAAGTCCAGCATTCGAGAAGTCAGGGATTCGATATCTCAAGACACTATTCGATATCTCTGAATACACTGTTCGATATCTCATTCGATATCTCAGGGAATCGATATGTCTACTACTCTATTCGAGAACTCAAGAAGTCAACAAGTCAAGATGGTATTCGAGTTCTCAAAGAGTCAACAAGTCAAAGTTCCATTCGATATCTCAAAGACTCAGAAAGCTATTCGACAACTCGAGGATTCGATAAGTCAAATGCTCTATTCGACAACTCAAGGAATCCTGATGGAAAAGAGCTATTCGAGAAGTGGTTCGATATGTCACTATAACAGTATTCGAGAACTCAGAGTTATCGATCAAGTCAATTCTAGTTCTCGAATCACTTACTTAGTCACTTCTCGAATACATTCTTGGAGACAAAATACTGAAGAAATTGTACAAGTCAGAAACCTGCAACAAGCCAATGCACTTTATGGACCACAACCTGTAACGTGCTCTGGAAAGCCTACAAGGAAGCTTGGAGAGATATAGAAGAGACAAGGAGCTAAAGAAGTGGATCTAAACAGGCTTTGCAAAGTCAAATCTGTAACCGTTTGGACACTTACTCAAAAAGGATAGACAGACTAGAAAGTAATTTGTTTAGCTACCTTATTTGCAGTAAGTGGGTTGTATCCATGTTCTATAAGGACACAGCCTCACTTCATAACTTAGCAACTTTTGTGAGTCAAGTTTTTCATACACTGTAAGCTGTATCTCTCTGAGAAAAACGAAGCTGAGAATACTACCATTTGTATTCACAGATTGTAGCAACCTTTATCTAATATACATTAGATTAAAGTGATATTGTGTCTTGTGTTGTTTACTTATCCGCACCTTAATTTCTGCACACACAGGCACTTATCTGCTACACAGACTCAATCCAAGAAAAGTTCAAGAATCCATTCACCCCCCCCTCTGTATTCTTTTACCGTGTTCAATACTCAACAAGTGGTATCAGAGCGGGCTGTTTATTCAAAAACAGAGAAACGATCATGAGTTCGAATACACCAAAGACTACAGGAACGGTGAAGGTCCCTAAGTTTGATAAAGAAAACTTCAACCTCTGGAAGATAAAGATGATGTTGTTCATCAAAGCCTCTCATCCCTTGTATCCTGAGATTCTCAAGAATGGTCCTTTTGTTCCACAACAAGAGATACCAGAGAAGACTGTTGGAACCATAACAATCCCTAGAGCTTATGAGGCCAAGGATCCATCAAAGTGGACAGAGTCAGAAAGGGAGAAGGTTGCTCTTGACAGCCACCTCATGTTGCTCATCATTGATTCCATGGATATGTCAATGTTTGCAAACATTGCATCATGCACGTCTGCTAAAGAGATGTGGGATCACATTGAGGTGTTGTGTGAAGGGACTGATGAGGTTAAAGAAAACAGGAAACAGATATTGGTCACACAGTATGAAGCTTTCATGGCACAGCCCAAGGAAAGCATCACTGAGATGTTTAAAAGGTTTCACAAGCTAGTTACTGAGTTGCAGATGAATGGAAAGGTTTACAGCACCAAGGAGTTAAATATGAAATTTCTGTTGTCTTCACCAAATCATCTGGAGCAAAGAGTCATTTCTCTAAGAGAGAGAGATTTGAACAAAGTCACCTATGATGTGCTCTATGGAGTACTAAAGACTCATGAACTTGAGTTGCTTCAGAAAAGGGCTATCCAAGCCAACCAAGGTAGGATGATAAACACATCATGTGCCTTGATTGTCAACAAATCCATTCTGGACCTAGAAGCATCTACAAGCCAACTAAGGATAGAGGAGGTGGCAGATGATGAAGAAACTGAAGCTGGGGTGAGTGAACCTGTTGAGGAAAAGGAGGAAGAAGAAGGAGAGTTTTACACTCTGGAAGAACTTGATGGGATGGAAAATACCTCATATGCCTTCATGGCCAGAAAATTTCCAAACATCAGATTTAAAAGAAATCAACCCTTCAAACCCAAAACTCAAAACCATTCAGACAACAAGAACAAGGCACCTGTGAAACCAAACAGAAATAAGTTCAAAACCGGTTATGTGGATAGGTCATCTGTAAGGTGTTATAGATGCAATGACCTAGGGCATTTTGCCAGTGAATGCAAGAAGCCTAAAAAGAAGGATAGAGATTATCTTGAGCTAGAAGCTAAGTATGAGTCCCTTCTGAAAAAGCAGACACATGGTAAGGCCTACATAGCTGAAGGGAAGTGTTGGGATGATTCTGAGAGTGATGAAGAGGAACAAGAATTCTGCAATTATGCCTTGATGGCCAACTCCAAGGATGACTCATCTTCATCTGATTCTCAGGTACCATCTCTCACTACTATAGACATGTCTGTTTCTGAATACAAATCCATGATTGAACAATTATCTGTTGAAATGTTTAATATTCATACTAGTATGACTGCTGCTAATGAGGAGATTGCTAAACTGTCTACTAGAAATGAAGTATTAACCAAAAAGAATGAGGAACTTGAGCTAACTGCTATGCAAGTAGAAAACCTTAAGAAAGAAGTTGAATATTTGGAGAACAAGGTTCTATGTGCTAGTCAAGTAGAGAAGGCTCTTAGGGATGAATTAGCTGAGAATGAATTCAAACTTAAAACTTTCAAGAAATCATCTGGTTTAGTGCAATCCTACTGTGAGAAAATTGAAGCTAAACCCAAAGCAGCTATTGGACTTGACTATGACTCTCTCAAACAAAGGAAAGGCTATGCTGTCATTGAAGAGGACACAGCTGTTCATGAGAAAGTGCCTCACATTTTGAGAAAAACTGAAAATCCAATTTTTAAGGAATCAACATTTGAAATTGATGAGGATGCCTTACTCATCAAGCAAATGTTGAATGATGAGGATGAGGCACAATCTAGTGAACAGCAAGCATCCTCTAAGGGTGAGAGTGTCAAGTCAAAGACCAAGAAGCCAGTAGTTGATAGGCCAAGACCTAAGAAGTTTGTTAAGTTTGTCTCAGCTGGGAAGAGTGAATCAGAAAAGGAAGTGACTAAAAGGAAACAGAACAGAAATGGCAAGTTAGGGATTAACAAGGATAACAACTATGCTTATATGCCTAATGCCCCTAGGAAAACTTGTCAGAACTGTTTCAGTACCAATCATCTAACTCATGCATGCAAGAAACCTGTTAGTAGTGTGTCTAAACCTTTCTATGATTGTTCTGTGCCTCTAAGACATAGAGATGCACCCTTCTGTGATAAATTTGACTGTATGCCATGCAATATGAATGTTATGACTAGTTGTTTTAATTTAAGAAGACAGTTCATTGATGGTTGTATCAGTCACAATTCTCACACACACTACACAAGGTCAAAGTCTTCAAGTCCTCCTAAAGCTAGGAAGGTACCTTTGTCACCTAAGTCTGAAACCTCAGGTTCTAAGACTTCCAACAGTGACAAGAAGACTGACACTAAGAAAGTTAACAAGCATGTTGTTTATGATAAAACTGTCTCTAAGTCACATGGACCCAAACTTGTTTGGGTACCAAAGGAAAAGTAATACCTTTGTGTTTGCAGGGCAAAAAAAGTGAGAAGAAGGTCATGTGGATTTTGGACAGTGGATGCTCAAATCATATGACTGGTGATATGGCCCTGCTATCACAGTATGAGGAAAAGGCTGGCCCAATGGTTGCTTTTGGAGATGACAGCATGGGTAACACATTGGGATATGGCAAGCTGAAAGTTGGAAATGTCATCATTGAAGATGTAGCACTGGTCAAGGGGCTCAAGCATAATCTGTTAAGTGTTGGTCAGTTTACTGATAGAGGATTCAAAGTGAATTTTGACAAAGATGAATGTTTGATCACCCACAAGAAGACTGGTGATTTTGCTCTATCTGGAGTAAGGAAGGGAAGCCTGTTTGTAGCCAATATGGACTCTGCAAACAAGGACAAAATTTGTTGCTTTTACTCAAAAGCATCAAATGAAGATTGTTGGCTGTGGCACAAGAAACTATCACACCTGAACTTTAAGGCCATTAATTCTCTAGTCAAAAGAGAGTTAGTGAGAGGCATGCCCACACTTGAATTCTGCCAAGAAGGAGTGTGTGAGGCTTGTCAAAAAGGAAAAATGAAGAGATCAAGCCACAAGTCAAAGACAGTGACATCTGTAACCAAGCCACTACAACTTATCCATATGGATTTGTTTGGGCCTGTTAACATAATGTCACTTGGAAGAAAGAAGTATGCCCTGGTAATGGTTGATGATTTTTCAAGGTATACATGGGTAGAATTTCTGGCATCAAAAGATGAGGCTCCACAAGTAATCATTGAGCATATAAAGAAAGTTGACAAGGAAGCAAAGGCAAACGATGCAAGTGTGATTGCATTGAGGAGTGATAATGGAACAGAGTTCAGAAATGCCACACTTGAAGCATTCTGCAAAGAGAATGGCATTTCTCAGCAATTCTCAGCTCCGAGGACTCCACAACAAAATGGAGTTGTTGAGAGAAAGAATAGAACTCTAATTGAGGCTGCTAGAACAATGTTACTTGATGCAAAAATGCCCACATGTTTTTGGGCTGAGGCTGTGAGCACTGCATGCTATATTCAGAACAGAACCCTCATCAACAAAAACACTGGAAAGACTCCTTACAACTTGATGACTAGAAAGAAGCCTACACTGAAGTATATTCATACTTTTGGAAGCAAATGCTTTGTACTTAAGGACAATTCTGAATATGTTGGAAAGT
Source organism: Kitagawia praeruptora (assembly GCA_037693485.1). Taxonomy (NCBI): domain Eukaryota; kingdom Viridiplantae; phylum Streptophyta; class Magnoliopsida; order Apiales; family Apiaceae; genus Kitagawia; species Kitagawia praeruptora. Next base: position 1,702,894 of record CM075353.1, read on the forward strand.
TTGATGCGAAAGCATTTGAAGGAATTTTTCTTGGCTATTCTATGGAAAGAATTGCATACAAGGTTTATGTCATCAGTCAAAAGAAAGTTATGGAAAGCACAGATGTAACATTTGATGACAGCAAACTACCTGGACTAGAAGAAGCCAATGATGAAGACAAAGATCCATTGAAGTTTGATAATCTAGATGATTCTGATGAAGAGACTGAAACTAGAGTTGAAACTCAAGTTCAACAAACTCAAGTGAATAATGATACAAGAGAAGAATTTGTGCCAATCAATAGTGAAGAAACAAGCATCCAAGACACACCTGTGAGTAATGGCAACTTCACAGGGGGAGGAAATGAGGATGATCATGATGAGGATGATGAAGCAACATCAAGGATGAGAAATCAGGCTGAACACTCAAGGAAATGGGATAGATCACACACTGCAGAGCAAATCATTGGAGATCCTAATGCAGGAGTAAGGACTAGGAGAGCAACTCAAAATGAGTGCCTCTATGGATGTTTTCTATCACAAGTTGAGCCTAAGAAACTTGATGATGCATTGTTGGATCCAGATTGGATTATTGCCATGCAAGAGGAGCTGAATCAATTTGAAAGGAACAAAGTATGGGAACTTGTGCCTGCACCAAAGAATAGAACCATTGTTGGAACAAAATGGGTTCTGAAGAATAAGATGGATGAAGATGGTGTAATAATAAGAAACAAAGCAAGGCTGGTTGCAAAAGGATACTCTCAACAGGAAGGCATTGATTATGATGAGACATTTGCCCCTGTTGCTAGATTGGAAGCCATTAGAATATTCTTGGCATTTGCTGCTCATTCAAACTTTAAAGTTTATCAAATGGATGTCAAGAGTGCATTTCTAAATGGAGAGTTGGAAGAAGAGGTTTATGTGCAACAACCACCTGGCTTTGAGGATCCACATTTCCCAGAATTTGTCTACAGATTGCTTAAGGCACTGTATGGACTTAAGCAAGCTCCAAGAGCATGGTATGATACTTTATCACAATTCCTTCTTGAAAATCAATTCACTCGAGGCACATTGGACAAGACACTGTTTTACAAGAAGCATGGTGATGATATGATCCTAGTTCAAATCTATGTGGATGATATCATTTTTGGTTCTACAAATGAGAAACTGTGTGAGAAATTCTCTAAACTCATGCAGAGCAGATATGAGATGAGTATGATGGGAGAGTTGACATTCTTTCTAGGGTTGCAAGTCAGTCAAAGGAAGGATGGTATCTTTATCAGTCAAACCAAGTACATCAAGGATTTATTGAAGAAGTTTGACTTGGAAGATTGTTCACCTGCCAAGACACCCATGGCCACTGCCACTAAATTGGATGAAGATGCTAAAGGCAAGAGAGTAGATATCTCAGTCTACAGAGGCATGGTTGGTTCTCTACTCTACCTCACTGCAAGTAGGCCAGACATCATGTTTGCTACATGCTTGTGTGCAAGGTTTCAATCAAATCCAAAGGAATCACATTTGATTGCAATAAAAAGGATCTTTAGATATCTGAAGGGCACTCCTAACTTGGGATTATGGTATCCTAAGGACACAGGGTTCAATCTGGTTGGTTATTCTGATGCTGATTATGCTGGATGCAGAGTGGATAGGAAAAGCACCTCAGGAAGCTGCCAGTTTCTTGGACAAAGGTTAGTTTCTTGGTATAGCAAGAAGCAACAATCTGTGTCAACTTCTACAGCTGAGGCTGAATACATAGCTGCTGGAAGTTGCTGTGCTCAAGTGCTTTGGATTAGAAACCAACTTAGAGATTATGGACTTGTGTTGGAAAGAATTCCAATCATGTGTGACAACACAAGTGCAATCTCTATAGTTGCCAATCCTGTCAATCATTCTAGAACAAAGCACATTGACATCAGATATCATTTCATAAGAGAACATGCAACTAATGGAACCATTGAGTTGCATTATGTCTCTACAGATAAACAACTAGCTGATATACTCACTAAGCCATTAGATGAAGCCACCTTCACAAGGTTGGTAAGTGAGATTGGAATGCTGAATTCTTCAGATTCTGGCTAAGTGAATACATCATCTAGATTGTTGCAGCAGTAAACACTTACTTTATCTAAATTCTCAATATTTTTGGAGTAAGTGTTGGCTGAAATATGATTTATAAATATTTCAAATCTGTTGCATATGTTGAAAATCATATTTTTATTAACTTAAAATTTCTATGAAATTTTGAGAAAATCACTATTTGATTTGCTAGGATATTTTTCAATGAATATGTCTGGTAGATTTTAAAAAGATAGTGAAAATCAAATTTTTATGAGTGATGGGTATAGTTCGATAAGTCAGACTTCTCGAATGATTCACTATTCGACATCTCTAATAAGTCTCATTAGAGTACTCTTGAGTTCTCGAATAGAGTCTTTCTGAGATATCGAATAGAGGAATTATTGACTTCTCGAATATAGTAACTGAGTTCTCGAATGACTGAGTTCTCGAACACTATATTTGAGTTCTCGAATCATTTGAAAAGGCTGAATTCTCGCTGAATTTTAATCGATTTTGGACTTTTTGTCTAAAAGTTTAATTCACTCATAAAAACACATATTATTTAATTTAGAATTATTTCTAAGTTAGATAACTGCCAGCTGTGAGTTTCTATCTGCTTGAGTTATCGAGTAAGCCATTCTTGACTTCTCGAATAGTTGTTTTCTACTTCTCGAATGCCTGACTTGTCGATACAAAACCTTCTGCTAATCGACAATTCAAGTACTTCATACTTATACAATTTCACATCTATTCGATTCATTTCATTCGATTTCTCAAGCATCTACACTCTCTAAACCCCTGAAACCCTAGCTACGAAAAGCCAAATTTCTTCTTCAACCTTCAATTTCTTTTCTCTCTTCTACACGAATGGCAACAGTAAAGTTTAACACCAACTTCATCGCACTCACTAGTGATGTTGAAGCACCCAATGCCAATTTCAAGTGCTTTATGAAATGGATGGCTGAGTCGTATATCAAGGATGCACTCTCTGCCAACCCAACTCTATATCTAGATATTCTGGAACAATTCTGGAGTACTGCTATTGTGGAGGTTGTAGCCCTGGAAAACGCAATCACTTCATATGTCATCTACTGCAAGGTTCAAGATAAGGAAATCACTATCACTACTGCAGACATGAACCAAGCACTAGGCCTACAACAAGAGTCATTTGACAGACTGGCCACTAATGCAGAGTTGGAGGAATTCTTTGAGTTCATAAATTACTCAGATGGGATTAACCTTGGAAAGCTAAACAGAAAGAATCTGAGAAAGGAGTGGAGCTATGTGTTTGCAACTCTTCTCCAAGTCTTCACTGCCAGGAAATCAAGCTTTGATCAAATCAGTGCACCTGTGCAGCAAATTGGATATGCTTTGGCCTATGGAAAGAAGATAGATGTTGGTCAAATCATACTTCAAGAATTATATGGGAGACTTGGTAAGAACACAACCAAGAGAGGTACTGATATTTTCTTCCCTCGCTTTATTCAATCTGTACTTAATTATAAAAATGCTTCATTGATTGAATTGCCTGGGATTGATAAAAATAAAATAGGCTATCCTAAGTCCATGACCAAACTCATTTTTGGTAACTTGGAAACTAGGAATGATGTGGATGTAAGACTGAACATAACTCCCCATATGGAGAGTTTGTTTAGGACTTACCCCCACAACATGCCAACATTTGATGCAAAATCTAAGTTAGCACAGCCCAAGCAAGTAGAACAAAATGCTAACCCAGGGCCTGCTAACCAACCCTCTCAACCAAACACTCTACCTCTTACTGAGCCAACTGCATCATCCTCTCAAAAGGGTGATGTTAGTAAAAAGAAGAGAAAGGAAGTAATGTCTGCACCTTTAAATATCTTGTCTGAAGCAGCATTAGCTGTTGAATTAGGTCTAGGGAGTGAGGAACCTGAGTCACCCTTACACAGAACAAAGAAGAAGAAAACTAAGACCACCTCTTCAGTCACACAAATGGCTGAAGTTGTAAAATCAGGGGCACACAGCTCACTAGATGTATCCTCTCAACAGGGTGCACCTATAGAATCAAGCATTCTCCCCAATGCACCCTCTTGTATAGAGTCAGCACATGGGAGTGATAAGGCTGGCACAACACTGAGTGGAGAGCACATCACTTTTGAAACTTCCTCTATCTCTCAGGGGGAGTTGCCAAAATCTACTCTAAAACACACTTCTCTTCCAGAATCTAACTCTGAAATTTCTTTGGAACCTGCAACTCAGACAACTGAGATGCAAGGTATTGATCATCAAGAATCCTTTTTGCTTGATGAGCCAATAATTTCAAGTGACTTAGTGCATGACACTTTGTTCACCACTCAGAACCTACATTTAGATGGTGAGGGAATGCATGCTGAGGCATATCCTAATGACACCATCACAAACACAGAGGTTCCCCTAGTTTTTACTAGAGACTCTGTGCCTGTGTCAACTGCTGGTGTAATTCATCCCACTTCTGTGGTGACACCAGTAGTAGAGTCAATCCATCCGGTTACAGAAGTTGCATCTGCAACTGAGGAGACTAGCTTGCCTAGCTCTAGCTCTGACTTCATGTCAACATGGCTGAAGCCTGTGCAACATGACAGTGCTTCAGGATCAGGGTCTGTTCCACAACAATTGACGGTTGAAGCACTTCAAAGCTTAATTGTGGATCAGATTCCTGAGTTCACAAAGATTGCTCAGCACCTTCTCACTGCAGACATGCCCAATCCAGACTATGAGGCTATTCTGTTATGCCATAGGGATGATGTGGAAGTGCAGAAGTCAAAGATCATTGATGATGCTGAGAGAGATGGCAACATAGATGTCTGGTTGCAAGGAAAATATGATATTACTCTCGATGAAGCACTTCAGTATCTCAGGGAGGAATACATCACTTCACTGGGCTCCAATGCAAAATCCCTGTTACCTGGTGAAGTGTATGAAGCTGTAAATGACTCCTACAAGGGTTTCCTCAAGGCTGCACACTATCTTGGCAAGGGAGTCAAAACTGAAGTCAACAGGGTGTGTGATAAGACAGCCACTTCAGTAGCAGAAGTCAAGAGGGCCTTTGATGCTAAATTTCCTCAATTGGACAGTGTGTTCAAGGACATCAAACACTGCAACTCTACCTGCACACAGGTGGACAATGGGCTGGCTGTGCTAAAAGATGCTGTCACAGGTCTGGGGCATAAATTTCAGAATCTATCTGACCAGACTACAGATGCCAATGCCATGCTGAGGATAATGTTCAAAAATCTTTATGGAGATAGACTAGTGACTGATGTCCCTGTGCATGAATTGTCTAAATATGAAGTGAAGAGGCTTCAGGACCAATCTTTATCTGGTTTCAAGGCCAATGAGTTATTCACTAAGGTCAACACTCTTGAGCAGGAGGTAGCTACTCTCACCAAGACCAATGCTCATCTCACAGAAAAGGTTGCATTGCTAAATGATCAGTTGGACACTCAAGCATCCACCACAGCTGATGTCCTTCTGCATCAACAATCCATGTTAGCTGCAATGATGAAGCATATGGGTCTCCCTCTACCTGATGAATCTTCACTCCCAAAGGACATTTCTACAGCCTCTGTGCCTGACAACAAGCCTAAGGGGGAGAAGAAGGCTAGGAACTCAAATTCAAAGGGGGAGACAAAGGGAGAGAAAGGCATAATAATCAAAGAGGGTGGTCAACAAAGGGCTTCTAAGTCTCTAGCAAATGTGCCTGGCAAGGGAAAAGCCAAAGTGGATGAGCCTCCATCTATCTTGCCAGTTGTCACTCTACCAACTGTGCACATCACCACTCCAGGAGGACAGAAGCAATCCATAACCACCACAGTGGTTGCAGGGAGTATGCCATCTGACAAACCTCCAATCTCTATATCTGAGAGTGCCAAGCCTGTAGAAGTCAAAGTTGTTACTGAGGCCAAGCTACAAGAAGTTGCTAACTCCAATGACTATCATGATAAAGCCTTCTTGGAGTTTCTGAAAGCCATAAGGGAACAGGTTGGTGACACTCAGTTTTATCTGAGGGAGGTGAAGAAGCAGATAGACTACATCACTGTCATCCCCAAGAAAGTCAACAATATATGGGTCAAGGAGATAGTGATGGTTTCCAAACTAAAGATATGGCATCTAACATACCAGACTCTACAAGACCTAAAGCACTCAGAGATAGATGCCATACTTGAGATCATTGAGAAGAAAAATGAGAACAGCAAGAGTCTGTTTGATGATTTGAGGAATGGTCAACCTACAAGGCTACCAGAAGTGATCAAGAAGCCATGGACAATTATTTATCAGTCTGGTACCAGAATTGAAGATATCAAGCAATTGGTCATTCCCCATGATCTCACCTCCAGAAATCACAGACTGATCATTGCTATCATTGATCAGTTACATAAGAAGGTTGGAGCCAGAAATGCTGAAGAAATTTAGGCACTGCATATCCTCAGAACCTATATTGCAACTGGTGAAATTCCAGAGATGGCTCAACCTAGGAGAAATAAGGATGATGATTCTGAAGACAAAGGTGATGGGAGGAGAAGACATCACAGGAGAGATAAGGGTGATGAAGATAAGAAGAAAAAGGGGGACAAGGATGAAAAGGATGATGATGACCAGGGTAAAACATATGTGAGAAAGAGTGGAAGACAGCAAGCCTTAGGCAATGCTAGCAGTAATCTCACCACAACACAAGACTCTAAGTCTAGGGTGAATACTGTTAGTAGTGACCTAGCAAAATCTACATCTATGGCTTCTGCAACTGTCTTACCATCTCAAGAAAAGAAGAAGATTCAAGTCAAGAAACCATGTGTATGTTTCAGAAAGCAATCTGCTAATGGAATACTACTATGGTCTACCAACCAAGGTCATAGATTTCTGCCAAGCAACCATGTCAAGAGGATAAAATTTAAACATGCTGCAAGAAGAGTGAAGCTATCCAAATCTAGAGCCCTAACAATCATTCCAGGATTAAAGCTCCAGCCACTTGATGAAGACTTTGATGAAGAGCAACTGCTATTTCTAAGAGCTCAAAAGATATGCTATGCTGCAATTGTGGATGACCACCTTGTAATCAAGTACACTGATGGGAAAGAAATGAAATTCAAACAAGGGGGTTGTCAACATTGGGGTAAATTGTATGAGATAGAAAGAATCATTGCATTGCTGGATTCTAAGGACAAGGTGGAGAAAGTATGGAAGCTGGAATTGATTGACTTTGTGAAAATGAAGAAAGATTATGCTGAGAAGATAAGAAAGGGCTGCTATGAGAAATGGTTAGAAAGGGAGAAAGAAATTGATAGACTGGAGATTGAAGCAGAAAAGCTAAGGGCAAAGGGATTGTGTAGAGTTCAGTTTGATCCCTATGTGGTGAAGTATAGGAGAAGAAATGGAGCCAATGTCAATATAAGAATGGACCTACTCAATCACTATCCTGCCAACATTCTGAAGCCAGTGCTTGAAGATTTCAAAAACTCTATTATGATTGAAGAATTGGATGCTATGACAGAAATCATGAGAGCAGTAGATGAGATTGCAAGAAAGGAGAAAGAAAGGAAACAGAAAGCATATGATGATCTACAAGCCAAAGCAATGGAGATGCAATCAAAAGAAAATGGCTAGTACCTCATCATACTGTAAGAGTATTTATCTTGTAATTTCATTTATGTGTTCAATCAAAATACATACCTGTACTTTTAAAGTTTTATCTTTATGTATGTTAGGCTTGTTATCAGACATGAAATTGTGACTAAGGGTCTCACTCACAATTTGGGGGAGATTGTTAGTTACAGAGGCATGCCTGTACACATCTAATAACAAGCCTAATTGTTTGTAATGCTTTGCATTACTTACTTGACCTCTTAACTGAGGGAACCTCTAGTTGTAGAGTTTCTGTTTGTATTGTACTTGTAATAGGCATCAAATCCTAGTTGTGTAACTGTACAATTAGAGTCTAGAATAATGCTTGAAAGAAGTTCCTTGGTTCATGCCTCAAGCAAGGAGTTAAAGACTGCCAAATAATCACAGTTGGGATTTGAAGAAATGAAGAATTTGCCTAAGTACCAATTCGAGAAGTATATTTGTCTATTCGAGAAGTCCAGCATTCGAGAAGTCAGGGATTCGATATCTCAAGACACTATTCGATATCTCTGAATACACTGTTCGATATCTCATTCGATATCTCAGGGAATCGATATGTCTACTACTCTATTCGAGAACTCAAGAAGTCAACAAGTCAAGATGGTATTCGAGTTCTCAAAGAGTCAACAAGTCAAAGTTCCATTCGATATCTCAAAGACTCAGAAAGCTATTCGACAACTCGAGGATTCGATAAGTCAAATGCTCTATTCGACAACTCAAGGAATCCTGATGGAAAAGAGCTATTCGAGAAGTGGTTCGATATGTCACTATAACAGTATTCGAGAACTCAGAGTTATCGATCAAGTCAATTCTAGTTCTCGAATCACTTACTTAGTCACTTCTCGAATACATTCTTGGAGACAAAATACTGAAGAAATTGTACAAGTCAGAAACCTGCAACAAGCCAATGCACTTTATGGACCACAACCTGTAACGTGCTCTGGAAAGCCTACAAGGAAGCTTGGAGAGATATAGAAGAGACAAGGAGCTAAAGAAGTGGATCTAAACAGGCTTTGCAAAGTCAAATCTGTAACCGTTTGGACACTTACTCAAAAAGGATAGACAGACTAGAAAGTAATTTGTTTAGCTACCTTATTTGCAGTAAGTGGGCTGTATCCATGTTCTATAAGGACACAGCCTCACTTCATAACTTAGCAACTTTTGTGAGTCAAGTTTTTCATACACTGTAAGCTGTATCTCTCTGAGAAAAACGAAGCTGAGAATACTACCATTTGTATTCACAGATTGTAGCAACCTTTATCTAATATACATTAGATTAAAGTGATATTGTGTCTTGTGTTGTTTACTTATCCGCACCTTAATTTCTGCACACACAGGCACTTATCTGCTACACAGACTCAATCCAAGAAAAGTTCAAGAATCCATTCACCCCCCCCCTCTGTATTCTTTTACCGTGTTCAATACTCAACACTTTTCTTTTTATATTTTTTAGATGTCTCTTCCAATTATATTATTGAGAAAGAATGCCCAAAATACCCAATTTTTCACTACCCCCTTACCAAAATGCCCGTTTCTGAAAACAGTGCCTTTTTTACCCACGGGATGCGCCACTCCTGTGGGCGTATCCAATCTTTACTGTAGCTGCCAGAACTTCATTTCTCTTGTCGTCTTCAACGGTCTCAAATCGCCGGCGATTTCTCGCCTCCCTCGTCGCCTCCCTCGTTCTCTATCTCAGGCACCTCTCCAACCACCAAATCACCACAATAGGATGACAGCCTCATCTCCTTCCTCCTCCCAGTATCTGTTTCTTTCCTTCGGTCCCGCCAGGGGCTGTGCAAAGCACTTGCCGGAAACGCGAAATCGAATAAGGTTAAATTTGGGCGTTTCAAATCCGGGAATTCAAATGGTATGAAATTGGTATGGACTTGTAGAGGATCGAATGACGATTCGTTTGGTATATAGAATGTGTATTGAAAACGTCTGGATGCTCATCAACGGGGACTCGTCGGAATTTTGACAAAATCGCCTGATAATCTCCTGCAAATCGCAGCTGTGGGAGAGAGAAAGGTGACGTGTGATACGCCTATCAAGAAAGCGTATCTTCAGTTACGCCTACAGCACTGGCGTATGTAGTGCCACATACGCCCAGGCCAACAACGTTTCGTCAGCTCGCGTCGTTCATGAAGGCGTATCATCACATACGCTTCACGCAATAGCGTGACAGGTGGGCATTTAGGGCGGCGTTTCTGAATCTGGGCATTTCGGACTGGAAATAATAAAAATTGGGTAAAAAGGGCACTCACCCTATTATTGATTAGTCCATCACTTAACTTATTTTTTTAAATTCTTTCCGATATTTTACACATTTTTTAAATTTTCGTAACAAACTCAAATGTAAATAAATTGAATACGAAAATTAATCTTTAAAATCGTGCATATGCATGGGTATTATCTAGTTATCATGTAAACTTTCTATTCTCATGTTTGTTCACTATTCTCCTCTAAATTCTTTTTTTCTCCTTAACTTTTTTTAAATATCATAGCATTCTTCCCTAATTAAATTAAATATTTTAAATCTAAAAGTTATTTATAATTAAAATAGTACGTGTAATGATATCTTAATCTGTTAATGCTAATCATGCGTAGGATATATAAGGCAAAAAATTAATTCTTTAAACTCTAAAAATATGTAATGCAAAAAATATCTCTTCCGAGACAAATGACAAAAGCCTATGAAATGTTTTTTTGAAAAATGCTAGTACCCGAATTGGTTCTCAAAAATTTTTCCCAATACCAAATGTATGAATTTAATTGATTATAATAATATGGATTCCCTGCATTTATACCAACTAATCCAATAAAAAATTTTTATTATACCATATAATCGAAACCACATCATTCGAGAACAATTTTTGAATACCAATTCGGGTCTAGCAGGAAATTAATGTTAGTCTTGCTAGCGTACATGTTGGATAGAATTTTCTTCAAATTTATTTGATTATCCCCATTGTTGATTATTCCTCATTCATAATTGTCATATCATCAACTTAAATAGATCATGACCGTTAGATATAACAATGCTAAAAGTTGTTATATACAGAGGTCCAATGTTCGATTTCTGCCAACAACATATTAATTTATATTTAATATTACAAATTATTATACACAAAGATGTAAGGTTCTAATTCTTCCAATAACATATTAACACTGTATTTCAGAAACAAATTTTGGAAAGAACAGAAAGATAAAAAATTATTTCCACAACTTATTCCATAATGATTTTTTTGGAAAGAAAAGAAAGTTGAAGATTAGAGAAGAAGTTCTTTTTATAATTGTCTCCAAAATTTTCTTCCCATTTTTGGAAAGATTCGGAGAGAAGAGAAAATGAACCATTTTTCATTTTTTTTTACTTTACTAAATTTGAGAACACAGCGTAAAGGTTCGATTCCCATCAACAATATATTAATTTATATTTAATATTAAAAATTATTATATATAAGGATGTATGGTTCTAATTCTTTTAATAAAATATTAAAATTAAAATTTATAATATTATATTACATTATAAACAAATTATAAAAATTAAAAATAATCCCTATTTTACACACACTATAAGTTAGTAAATATAATAGAGTTAGGTCATAACCGATGAAGTAAAATTTGCTTCCGCCACGTTTGAATGAGTAGTTCTGTTGAAATAAATCGAAGAAGTCTCATTCTGTTTTTTTGTTTTGATCACGAAGAAGTCTAATTCTTGAGTAAATTATTTGGTATTTATCAGAATCCAAATGTTTCTAAAGGCTACTGTATGTTTCAAATGTCGTACATATATAATACGTACAAGAATGATCACAAATCGCAAATAATTTGGGGAATGTCCCCCAAATCCCCTACAGGAATCCAGGTCATCACATCTCTTGCGGAATATTCAATCACATGTTCATACAACAATATTCATAACAACTTCATAATTTACTCCACGGGTTATAGTCTTAGAACAAGCACTCAATAATTCCAAAAGATATTCCATCTCAAGTTCACTTACCAGAATCTCTAAAATACTATTACAACTCCAAAGTACTAGATAATAAAACATTATACCAACACCTTCCGAACCTGCACTATCCTCAGATGCTTTAAGGTTAACATGTTAAATCAGTTGTCTTCCTCTTCCCTTAATCATGGTTCGCCGTACTAGATCCAATTCTGATTTGCCACTGTTTTATAATATTTAAATAGCAAATATTAGCCAAAGAATGCCCAGCAAGTATATATAGATATCATACAATACAACAAAAACTCGACCAAAATATGGTTTTTATCACTCTATAATATATATACTTTTGAAAAGAGATCAACTCGAAAATTTTTATAAATCTCGAAATACTACTCATATGAAAGAATAAATATATCTCACTAACTTCTCAAAATACTACTCATATGAAAGAATAAATATATCACAATAACTTCTCCAAATACTACTCATATGAAAGAATAAAAATATCTCAATAACTTCTCCAAATACTACCCATATGAAAGAATAAATATATCTCAATAACTTCTCAAAATGCTACTCAAATATAATTCAATAACTCCTCAGAACTGTTCAATTAATTTGTATGAACAAAAATTACCAACTGCTCAGATCATCCCTCTAGTTAACAGAACCACAAAGGCATCGGTTAACGGTTAGGATGTCAATGATTGGATTTCTGCTCATAACGCGATGTCAATGATTGGATTTCTGCTCATAACGCCTACTCAAGTAATGGATGATCAATTCATTATCACTACTCATTTTCTATCGATAGAAGGATGAGCCGACGTCTCGAACACACCCTAAACTCCTCTAGTTGAGTGAGCCGACTTGCTCGGACCATCACCCTAGGATGAGCCGACTTGTTAACTTTGGTCTTGATAAATGTATTGTTACTATTGGCACTAACAAAGTCCCCCTAGTTGCTAGAAGGGAAGGAAATATATACATATTAGATTTTGATTCTCAGAAAACAGCATGTTGTTTAGCTGTTATGGACTCAACCCCCGAGATTTGGCATAGAAGGCTTGGTCACGTTAACATGGAACAAATCAGCAAGCTGTCTTCGCAAAAGCTTGTTAGAGGATTGCCGAAACTCAAGTATATCAAGATGGAAACTTGTGGAGCATGTCAACTAGGCAAGCAAATTAGAACTCCACATAAGTCAAAAACTATGGTATCAACTTCTAAACCCCTAGAACTTTTGCATTTAGATTTATTTGGTCCGGAAGCATACAAAAGTTTGGGAGGTAAACAATATTGTGTTGTTAGTGTGGATGACTATTCTAGATATACATGGACTTTATTTCTGCAAACTAAAGATTGTGCTTTCAGAGAATTTGAGTCTTTGATAAAACGTCTTGAGAAAAAGCTCAATACAAATCTTATAAGAATAAGAAGTGATCGAGGTGGAGAATTCCAAAAGGAGTTTGTTTCGTATTGTGAAGAAAGAGGTATCACTCATGAATTCTCAGCTCCAAGAACTCCTCAACAAAATGGAGTAGTTGAAAGAAAGAATCGATCTCTGCAAGAGACAGCAAGAACTTTATTGCAAGAGAGCAAGCTACCAAGAAGTTTCTGGGCAGAAGCAGTAAATTCAGCAAGCTATATTCTCAATAGAGTCTTGATAAGGCCTATCCTCAACAAGACTCCATACGAACTGTTAAGGAATAAAACTCCAAACATTGGCTACTTCAAGGTCTTTGGATCAAGATGTTTTGTACTCAAAACAATCGACAAGGATGGTAAATTCGATGCTAAATCCTACGAGGCAATATTTCTTGGTTATTCATTAACTAGTAGAGCTTATAGAGTCTATAATTTATCTAAATTAACTGTTGAAGAATCTATTGATGTTTCATTTCAAGAATCTAAGCTTGATCTACCAGAAAATGAGGAAGATTTTGCAGGAACAAGAGATATTGACGAGCTGATATCTCCAGAAACTCAACAGACTGCAAATCAGCAAGCTAAAGTTGCAAAACAGCAAGCTGAAATCTCTACTGCAGATAAAGAAACACAAGAATATGAAGAGATAGTGCCTCATTCACTGCCTAAAGCACCAAGGACAGTCAAGGATCATCCTCCAGAGCTAATCATTGGCAACAAAACTGATGGAATCAAGACAAGAAGGGCTCAAGCAAATATATGTGGATATGCGGCTTTCGTAGCTCAAGAAGAACCAAAGAACATAACCGAAGCAGTTCAAGATGAGAATTGGATTGTGGAAATGCAAGAAGAACTCAACCAATTTGAAAGATGTGATGTTTGGGAACTTGTAGAACCACCAAAGGATGTATCAATCATTGGCACTAAATGGGTTTTCAAGAACAAAGTTGATGAGTTTGGTACAATCATTTGAAATAAAGCAAGACTTGTAGCTCAAGGTTACAATCAACAAGAGGGGATCGACTTCGATGAAACCTATGCTCTTGTAGCAAGGTTGGAATCAATTAGAATGTTGTTATCATTTGCATACTTCAAGAAGATAAAGCTTTATCAAATGGACGTCAAAAGCGCATTCCTAAATGGCGTGCTGAAAGAGGAAGTATACGTCAAACAACCTCCTGGATTCGAAAGTCAGGAGTTTCCAAACCATGTTTACAAGCTGAAAAAGGCCTTGTATGGACTACGGCAAGCTCCTAGATCATGGTATGAAAGATTAAGTGAATTCTTAATCGAACATGGCTTCACTCGAGGTAATATTGATCCTACTTTGTTTACTATGCATAAAGGTAAAGATGTATTAGTTATTCAAGTCTATATAGATGACATTATCTTTGGATCAACTAATAATTCTATGTGCAAGTGGTTTTCGAAATGCATGCATAATGAATTTGACATGAGCATGATGGGTGAGCTAAATTGCTTCTTGGGTCTTCAAATCAAACAAACCTCTACTGGAATTTATGTTCATCAGACCAAATATGTCAAGAATCTACTCACTAAATTTGGTTTTGAGAACTTAAAGGCAAAATCAACACCAATGACACAAATCAGCAAGCTGAATTCTGATGAAACAGGTATTAGTGTTGATATTCGAAAATATAGAGGTATGATTGGTAGTTTACTATACCTTACTGCATCTAGACCTGATATCATGTATAGTGTATGTGTTTGTGCTCGTTTTCAAGCTAATCCCAAAGAATCTCACTTAAATGCTATTAAACGAATATTCAAATATTTAAGTGGTACTCAAAATCTTGGATTATTTTCTCCTATTACAAATACATTTGATCTTGTGGGATATAGTGATGCAGATTATGCAGGTAGTCAAACTGATCGTAAAAGTACAAGTGGTGTCGGAACATTTTTAGGACAAAGCTTAGACTCTTGGCAAAGCAAGAAGCAAACCTCTGTTGCTCTCTCTACTGCAGAAGGAGAATATTTGGCTGCGGGTAGTTGTTGCACTCAACTACTTTGGATGAGGCAAACATTAAGAGATTATGGAATCAAATGTGGCAAAACTCCAATTCGTTGCGATAGTACAAGTGCCATCAACATATCAAAGAATCCAGTAAATCACTCGAGAACAAAGCACATCGATGTCCGTCATCATTTTCTAAGAGATAATGTTTCTAAGGGAAATGTTGAACTTATCTTCGTGCCAACCGAATATCAGCTCGCTGATATATTCACTAAGCCTCTTGCAGAAGAAAGATTTATTGTTCTAAGAAGAGAATTAGGCATGTGTGAAGTGGAAACAGCAACCTGAATTGGAAAACGGCAAGCTGAAATGGGTAACATCGATTTTTGTTGATTTAATATGTTTTGTGTCTTCTAGTTAAATGCATAATATCAACCAATGTGATTATGTGTTCACCACCTTGTTTTTTAATATGCTACTGCTCAGTCAAGGGATGCTATAATCTAATGCACTTATGCCTCTATTTACTCCTTTTTAATGATTAAGGGGGAGAAAACTTTTGGGAACTTTTGGGGTTAAGTTAAAATGTGTTACAATTCTGACTGCTATGCTATAATGCTGCTGATTAAGTTAAGTGTTGTTGGATTGTCTAAAAATTGCTCAAATATGCCATGTCTATACGAATGTTTTAGATGCATGAACTTAGGGGGAGAAAACTATTGTCTCTTATTTATAATGTCTATACAGGGAAGCATATGTTGAGGGGGAGAAATTCCCTCCCAAAAATATATGTTGTTAATCATCAAAAATGGGGAGATTGAAAGCCCATTTGATTTTGATGGTTAATTGTTTACATATATTTTGCTATACTAACATGCTGTAACAGGACATTCATCAAGCTGTTTGTGGAAGTAGTGACACAGGAGCTATACGAAATCAGCAAGCTGTTTCTGGGAATACAGAAACTGTCAAGAAAGGTCCAGAAATACAAAGAGCTGTTAATTATGTTTATTTGACATTCAGCAAGACGTTTCAGGAAATTATCAACACAGGAGTTATACGAAATCAGCAAGCTGATTTCAACTTTCAGCAAGCCGTTTCTGGGAATGCAGAAACTATCAAGAACAGTCCAGTTTTTCACGTGAGCTGCTAGATAGATTAAAATGTAAGGAATCTTACATATATATATATATATATATATATATTACGTGTCTAATATATACTAAAGAGCTCAGATATATCACAAACAAAACATTCAAGCATGGAGATACACTAAACAATGTTATTTGACATGTCTTCATTCAAACACATTAACTCTTGACAAACACTCCCACGTTCTCAGCACACCAACTCAGACTTCTTTGCATGAGAATCATTCTTGAAACACAATCCCACGATTTCAGCACACCTACTCAGATTTCTTTGAATGAGAATTTCTTCACATCTGAAAATCAACCAACGGCTCCTTCTTGAACATATCCGAACGTTGGACCTTGATAATATATATACATCTCTTGTATAAACGAAAAGAACACTGAAACTTATACACACTCTCTTGAATATTCATCAAATCGTTCTATACTTTCAGTCACCTCAAAACAGTTGTTTAACATTGCCATATTCACAAACAACACACACAAGCTCTAAAGATATATTACAAGTTATATATATATATATATATATATATATATATATATATATATATATAAGAGTCTATATCTTTGAGTTGTAATTTCAAATCTGTATTGTACTTATTGTAAAGGCATAGTTGCTGGGCAGTGGCTTGTGGAACAAGGGTTTGGTAAACACGAAGCTAGAAAAGATTGTACTACGGGGAGTGGTATAGTTCTTAGAGAGCAGGTTTAGAAACGGGGTTTCAGCAAGCCATTTTGACAGTAGCTAGGGAAAAAGGGAGATATATTATTGAATCTTGTAATCGGGTTTATAGTGATTAATAATATATTCTCTTGCCGGGTTTGGTAAGGGACTAGGACGTAGACCATAGAGATTAGGGGTCGAACCTAGCTAAAATCTTGTGTGTCAAGTTTTTCTATTCTGTTAGTTTATTTCTGCATTGCATTAGTTAATATCAGCAAGCTGAAACATTCTGGTATAATCATTTCAGCAAGCTGATATTTTTCTGGAAGAATTTCGGTAAAAATAAAAATAGACTATAGTTAACCTAATACACCTATTCACCCCCCCCTTAGGTGCATACTTTCAGTATATATTATTGATCTACTACTTATTAGTTTGATATAATTGATAAAGATTCTTTGAAAATGATATATTTACCGATAATGTTATAATTTATAAATTTAAAGTCTTTTAAAATATTTATAATTTTTTCGTTCGGTTTTAAAACCGAAACCGAACCGTTAAAAACTGAATCGAACTTTTTAAAACCGAAACCGACGGTTCGGTTGCGGTTGTGGTTTTCAATTTTTAAAACCGAAGACATGCGGTTTCGGTTTCGGGGGAAAACCGCCCCGAACCGAACCGTGCTCTCCCCTGGGGATGACTAGGAGATCCTTAAAAATAAGGCATGAAAGACATATGCTAAATTTTAAGGGATCACTTAGGAGATTGTTGGAGTGCAAAATTAGACCATATTCCTTAAATTTTTGTTTAGGAGCTCATATAAGTAGTCTTTTGGAGTTGCTCTTAGTGCTCCGGAAATTAAGCCTGCTTTTGTGGCATGATTTGCAAAAACTGTCTTTTCCTAGTGCGCTTAACGACAAATCAGTAATAATAATCTTGTTTCTCCCCGGCTGGCTAATTAAAACGAGACTCTAATTTCGTTCTCTAAAATAAATTCGATCCAAAAATTAAAATCTTATTTTTACTAAATTTTCTAATTTTAATAAACACCAAATAAATATAAATAAATAATTAAATATAATATTTAATCGAATATGAATATATAAAATAATAAATTTTTACAAAAATGCGCTAATTAAAATATACTAGTGCATCGCTCTTTAATTAAAATTTAAATATCGATCAGAAAAAAATTATTCGAAAATTTGCGGATATTACAGAATGAAAATACTTAAAAATTATGAATAATTTTTAAACCGTCACTATTATTACAATATATATTGATCAATTAAATCATTAAATATAAATATAAGAATTACTTAAACATATCCACCTGCATATTGCACATACAAATCAAGTACAATCAATTACTCCCTCCGTCCCTCCCAATTCTTAACATTTGGGTTGGGCACAGAGATTAAGAAAGGAAAAAAAGTAAGTGGGGAGAGAAAAAAAGTGAGTGAAAAGTGGGTAAAATTGTGGGTCCTATCAATATTTAAGTAGAAAGATGGAGGAAAGTAGTGGGAAGTGGTGGACCCTTTTTATTTGTTTAAAGATTAAAACTTTACTATTTTTGGAAAGTTTGGAAATGTAAAGAATTAGGAGGGACATCCCAAAATAGAAAATACAAAGAATTGGGAGGGACGGAGGGAGTACAACGAGTCCAACTTATTGTCTTTCACTTTCACCATTTAAAACGCTGATTATATATATGAAAATGATCATTTAACTAAAATTTACAATTATTATTTTGGATGTCGCCCTCATTTCTTTACATTATTATAAATAGTAAGTTTATTTTACTATTATACCCACAACTTTTCTTCCCTATCTCATATTTAATAATAAAAAACACTATTATACCCACTACTTTCCTCCACTATCTCAAATATATTATTTAATATTGATAGGTCCCACCACTTTACCCACTTAGTATTATTTAAATTATTAAAATTATAATAAATATCTATTGAGTAACCAGCTCATCCAGCTGTCTAAAATTGGGCGAAGGCCAAGTTTAACTTTTTTTTAATACAAAATACACAAAAATAACTATTTTCAAAATTTTGGCCAATTTTAACCCATGGAATACCCAACTGTCAATGGAGTATCCACTTTTATATGAGATACCCAACTGGCGGATAGAGTATCCAATTTTGTTGGATAGAGCCAATTATTTTAAGCATTTTTTGTGAAGGTACCCTTGGCGGGAACCTTAGAATAGATGAAATATAATTAATTTAGTGTTAGTTTGTAGTTTGTATTTGAGAAAAACTTATATATATATATTCAAAATCTTCTTCCCACTTTTAGAAAGATTTAGAGAGGAATAAAATAACCCATTTTCTATTCTATTCTTTCATTAATTCGGGAATGCAATGTTAAAATAGACGACAAACAAATAATGAAGAAGTGAAGTACACGAACAACAAATAATGAATTAAATAAATGGAGGTGGAGGAAGGCCAAATCTATTACTATATATTAAACTTCAACACAAGGGCAAAATTTTCCATTTTAATGCTTGTGAAGTTACGGTTTTACCCCTATTGTAAGAACCCAGATTTTGGGTAGAATTAAAACTTTTTATTATGTAATAATATGGGAATGAATATTGGTTATGACTGCGATGTAACGACTGTCTATTTAATGAATGGAATGGATTTGGATTCAATTATTATATGTCATGCAGAATACCTTTGGTTGACAACATAGATAAGAATGATCTATCTCCTAAGAATATAGGAAGATTACTCCAAGTAAGATTATTCTTGTGTCATCCAAATCAATATCTATTATAAGCCCAGCGGTTCCGTAAAAAGGTTAAGGAGCACTCGAGAGTGAACCAGGTTCATTTTCCTAATTATAGGAATTAAATAAAAATAAGTGATGAATAGTGATTTTGGTGGAATTTGGAATATTATTATAATAATGTTATACCCGGTATTCGGATCGGATTTCTGAGTTCGTATTAGTGATCCAGGAGGAAAATAAGTGTATGTAAAAGCTGTCGGATTCAGAAAAAGAGCACTTTTATTTTCTCCGAGATTTCCCTGGACACTGCAAGACTTAAGGATTTATAAAAGGGAATTAGGGAATTTAAATTCGAGAAGTATTAAGAAAGATGAAGAATAGTATTAGAATTATTAAGAAGGTTTTCGGTAAAACCCTAACTAGAAACGAATGAGTTATTCCCTCGAACGATCAACGAATTAAGCAATAAACGGACAAGAAACAAGCAGAGGGCCAAGGGGCAACCATGTGCTAGTAGATAAGAGCAAGTAACCAAGTAGTTACATGAGCAACTAGCATCTTAGAGAATGCAACTAAGTACTTAGCAAGCAACTACCTAGTTAAGCTCTAAACCACCACATTTTCAACACATGTCTTGCCATTTCCTCATCCAACACCTCACTACTTTAATAAAGTAGCTTTATACAAGATATTATGTTGTAAGTGGATGAGAGTGGATGAGATTAAAACAAAAGAAACCAAGCAAAAACTTTATTCTCTCCTTAATAGCCACATTCGGCTTTCTTGGAAATTCCAAGATCCAAATTCAACTTCCAACCATTTGTTGATCTTGAAATATTTATGGTGAGTCTTACATTTCCTAAAAGTAATCCCCTAAAAATTTCAAAGCCAAACTCTCTTGTTTCCATTTTCAAATAATTCATCAAAGAGGAGGATGAATAGTGGTCTTAAGAACTAATCTTGTTTTTTTTCTTGTTTTCATGGTGGATTTAGCTAGCTTAGGATCATCCAAGGATAGATCAAGGCTTAGGAAGGTTATACTACTCTCTCAGGAAGGTATAAATCATTTCAAACCCTAAGCTTTACTTTGAGTTTATGCATGATTCATGGTGATTTTGGATTAAGTGATATTAGTAGTATTTTACCACCATGTTAGCATGATTTTGTGGTTAGATTAGCTTTATGATGATATTGATGAAGCATGATGTTCTTGAGCTTTTAAGAGATGATTATTAACTGTAGTAATTGATTAGATGCCCGGTGTGGCTTGGTTGTTGCGTAATGAATTTTAGAACGCTCGATTCGTAGCCGTCGTAATGCCCGATTTTCATTAACACTAAGAAACCGAAGTGGTCAGTAGCCATAACTCTCTGTTCTTGGCAAGATAATGAACCCTACTGCTAGATTTTTTAACATAGATCACTTTGGCGAAAGAATCGAAGCATTTCAATTTACGGTTTAGGAGTTATGATTAAATTCGTAAAAGTGATTCGAAATCGTAAACGAAAGTTCGTAATTGAAATTGATTCCCTTAAATGTCGTTTAATCAGTGGCGAATCTTATTAATTAAATATTAGAGGTAAAAAGGAAGGTGTGGGAGAAAACCACATGTCGAATGGATCGTTTTCCGATTTTATAAAAATGTTTGAATCAAGGTTAAACGCGAACGAACCCCTTAAAGGTATGACTTTGGTTATAACTTAAAAAACGGGCGATATCACTCGAGGTATAATCTTGATTCGTAAACGACCAACCTTAGAACTTATACGACTTAAGTATATACCAAGTATAAGCATGATGACATGTCTTGATAACGAACGAATGTCGGATCGTATCGGTGATAAAAAGAGTTACACTAAAAGAGACGTAACGAGATAACTCGAAAACATGTTTCGATTTAAGTGGAGTTTATACTTAGCCTTTTAATAAGCGTTAAGTGGTTAATCTTAAATATTCTGATTGTTTATAGATTGTCGAGCTGACCCGGGACACATTACCCCTACCCGCACTCGATTCTCAGGCAAGTTTCCAATACCTTGGAACTGTTGTTGTGATAATATATATATGATGATTGTTGTATACATATGCCATAGCATGCATGTCTACTTTCAAGTATATTGGAATACTTGTTCCCTGAATTAATATTCGCTTATAGACTAGATATGGATTATCAGATATAAGCATGATTGTTTTGGTAGGACCCTTAGTGAAGGGCATATGATATGTATTCTTTAAATATAGACCGGGAGTCGGTATTTTGAGATATAGATGTAGTCGTGGAAACCCGGAGGGATTCCAGCGACAGATTAGTATTCCTTTTGAGGAATGTTATTATTAAACATTATTTATATTTCCATAAGAGTATCAAATACTTGGAAATCTTTCGAGAAATGTTAGTTGAGTATTATCTCAGTCGAGAAATATTAAATGAATATTATTTTTGAATATTCATTAGATTTGATTATTAATGAATAATTACTTTGATATTCATTGGAATTTTATTCATTAAATGAATATCACTTTCGGATATTCATTTAAGTTTTATGTAATTGATAAATATTATTTCAAAAGTATTCTTTGGAAGTTCTAATTACTCAAGGAATATTATTTCGAATATTAAGGTTTCGATTACTAAATGAATATCATTTGGATATTTTTTCTAGAATATTATTTGTTTAATGAATATCAATTGAATATTCGTTTGGAATTTATTTATTAAATGAATATTATTTTGAATATTCATTTAAGATATTATGTACTTGATGAATATTATGTTAAAATATTCATTTGAAGTTCTATTTACTTAAGGAATATTGCTTCGAATATTCCTTTAAAGTTTTGATTACTAAGAATATTATTTGGGTATTCATTTAGAATATTATTTATTAAATGAATATTATTTTCAAATATTCATTTAAGGTTTGATTTATTTAGTGAATATTATTTTAAATATTTACTTGAGTTTTATTTAATTAATGAATATTATATTGAATATTCATTTAAAGAAGAGAATTATTTAGTAAACGATTCTATATATTTATTTGAGGATTACTTACGAGAAATATTATGATTTAATCATATCCCTTATTTATTATTGATAAAATAAATATTCTTGGAATATTTATTTAAATTCTTTTAAGTTCTTTCTATAATAATTCATATTACTTAAAGATTATCTTTCACTTTCAGATATGGTGTAAAATATTTCGGAATATCTTATGACTATTTATATCAAGGGGAGGTTCCTAAACTTTAATTTCATTTAAATCTATCTTAAAGAAGATTTAAATACTCGCTCAACTTCCAAACGTATATAAGGGGACCTCACTTGAGCGATGTTATTTATTGGACTGCCCGGTCCTATACTTGCTAAAACTATCTTGTCACTCACATCTTGATTCTTTCAAGCATCGATATGAGTCTTTTGGTTACCTCCTCAACGCTTGAGGGGTATGATTGATGTAACAAGTTTATATCCATTAACAAGCATCAGCTTGGGAAATATTGGTGAATTTTCCTTTCAAATTAGATACGACTACTTTGGGGAGTCCTATCAACAAGTGTTACACTTGGGGAAAAAGGGGAACGAACTTTACGTTTCAGAGTCATGGATGATATTCGAACTAGGAGACGCGTAAGTGGCCGAGTGACGCCGGTCCAGCAATAGCCCAACCGTTGGCTGAGGAGTTCCAGAGGGCGGTAGATAAGTAATTCCGTCGGAGCTACCTTCTACATGTAGAGAACGACTGATGAGATGCATGACATACGACTGATCATCGTAAACGTCAGGGCATCTGGCGCGGCAATGCTCCCGTATTAGTTCATCTTCTAAAAGTGAGAAATTTCTGCAACACTATTGGTGTTGGCAAGGTGAAAAAGTGTTGAAACCGGAATTGCAATATTTTTCCTGCAAGTTCCTCTTTTATGATAATTGAGAATATCTTGCTTATCTTTTGCATAGCAGATATTTATTCAAAACAAATATATTTTTGAGTTACCTTGTAACTTCATCTCATACCTTATATTGGTACTACATCGTTAATGCATGGCATATGGTTTCAAAGATATTTTGAACTGTCATATATTATTGCCGTTCAATTATATTTTTGGTGGGCTATTGCTCACCCTTGCTTTATTTATTTATATCACAACAACAGCTAGATCAGATGGCCGCGCAAGGTGCACCCAGCGTAAGCAGGTGTCAACCGTCAGAGGTTTACCGCTAAGGTCTTGGCTACCTTTGTTGAGGATGCAACTACTGGTAGGCTAGTTGTTAGCAATTGAGCCTCAAATGTATTTATATTATGGTATCTATTAATGGATGACAAAGAGTATGTAATTGTACAATTGTAATTCTTTGGGTTGTAAGAACTCAAACTTGTGATTAATAATATCGTTGGTTACTCTGATTTCATCTCTGGGACTATAACGGGTGTGTTTTATGTTGTTGTTTTGGGTCACAAGGTTGTAATTTAAATTATGTTGGTTTTGTGGTTGGATATTGAGACCGTAACGACCAGATCCCTGACCCTGGAACTGGGGGTGTTACACCTATTTTTTAAAATATTACAAAAATGCCACCATTTAATAATTATGTAAAAAATAATGAAATTATGTTTGTGTTGGGATTTGAACCACTAAACTTCTAATCTCAAACTCATCACTTAACCAGTTGAGCTACTATTGACTTTGAGTTTGATTTAAAAATCTTATAAGATAAACTACCTATATTCTCTTTTTATCTCATACTCCTTTTTTTAAGCAAATAAAATGTTGGCTCATAGTATTTCTAAAATATTGAATTGATAAAATTATAAAAAATATTTTAATCGATTGAGCATACTCTACAATTCTCTTTTGTCATTTTAAATAATTGATATAGGAAAAAAAATTCTATTATACATAATGTAACCGAATCCAAAAATAAAAAAAATTATTTACATACGTCTCCACGTATAGGGATGACAATGGGTCGGATCGGATCGGGTTTTGGCTAAATCCAAATCCAAAGTTTTCGGATCGGTTTGGGCTTCGATTCGGGTTTGAAAATCAAAATCCAAATCCAAACCATCGGGTTTTGTCGGGTTTCGGTTCAGATTCGGGTTTAAATCGGGTTTTTAATTCAAAATTGAAAAATTAAAATAATCACATTAATCAAAACATAAAAGTGAAAATATATTTAAATTTAAAATATACAAATATTTTAGTTGCATAAAAAATATAGAGTATTATAAATAAAATTTAAAAACTATAAGAAAAATAAAAGAATATATATATTTATATAAATATAAATGTGGTGATCATTTTGTTTATTTGCTTGATATTTATGTAATACCACACACACACACACACACAGATATATATATATATATATATATATATATATATATATAATATGTCAGGTTTTTTCAGATTTCGGGTTTAGATCGGATTTCGGGTTTTCGGATCGGGTTCGGTTTGGTGCACGTAAAATCCAAATCCAAATCCAAATCTAAAATCTTTTGGATTAAAAAATTATATCTAAATCCAAATCCAAAAAATCGAGTTCGGTAAAATCCAATCGGATTGGTATGGATCAGGTATCCATCAGATCGGGTTTTTTTTTGCCATCCTATCCATGTAGATGTTAAATTATTTAAATAAAAAAATATTTGATTTTAAGAAAGGGTTTTATATCAAACTGGCCACTTCCTTCGTCAAAAATTATCATTTAACCCACCGTTCTCATCGGGGTCTCATTTAAACCATTAAACTAAGAAAATATATCATTTACCCCCTGCATTCACAAAAAATAATACAATTTATGGTGGTCTAAATGATATACAGGGGGGTAAATGATATATTTTTTTAGTTTAGTGGTTAAAATGAGACCCCGAAGAGAACGGTGGGTTAAATGATAGTTTTTGACGAAGGGAGTGACCAGTTTGATATAAAACCCTTTTAAGAAATATGTAAATTTTAGTTATTAAATCATACATAATTAATAATTGCATCACATAACTTTTACGTGTATAAAATTTTTAATATGTGAGTCTCGACCAACTATTTAGATCGACTTTCACCGATTTAAATGTATGATTGGTCTAAAAACGTAAATATTTAAATATATACGAAAAATATTTAAAATTATGTTAAAAAGATGAAAACTCTAAAAATATTATCTATATTATATAAAAGAAATATAAATAACATTCATATTAAATCAAAAAGGATATAAATTTTTGAATTATAAATATTACAAAAGTACAATAATTGTTTAAAATGATCAATTAGATTATAACTCGACTATGAAGTATGCTATAAATATTACTATAAAAGTACAATAATTATTTAAAATGATCAGCTAGATTATAACTCGACTATAAAGTATGGTACATATGAATTTTTATATATTATATTGATCAATATAATATATAAAAGTTGAGTTATAACAAATATTTATATCAATTTACGATAAAATCAAACAATTTGATACTGGATTTCATATACATGCACGGGTCATTAAGGTTATCATATTTTACATCGATCGAAATATTTAGAAAAATTTAAAATTGAGTTAAAAAATAATTCAAAATTATAATATATAAAATATTTCAGTTTACCCCATTTTTTTTATTGAACTTCTCTATATTGTAATAAATATTAGACTAAACTAAATATTTAAATTTAAAAGTGTATAAATGTATATGTTTAGAGATAATGATGGAGACAAACATAAGGATGACTTTCATTCAATTTTAAGAGATTTAGTAATACTAACTTATAACCCGTGCAAAGCACGAGTTACTTTTAATTTTTTTAATTAATTTACAGTGTAGTGTAATATTATAAATATTAATTTTAATATGTTATGGAAGAATTCGAACCTTATATCTGTGTATATAATAATTTTTAGTATTAAATTCAAATAAGTATGTTGTTGGCGGGAATCGAAACTTAAACCTCTGTATATAATAACTTTTAGTATTGTTGTATCTAACGATCATGATTTTTTTGAGTTGAAGATTTAACGGTTATGGATGAGGGATAACAAAAAATGAGAGGATAACAAAAATTGGAGGTTAACGAAACTACAAATTATACTCTCGTTCGCTTATTATAGTATAGATAGTATAGATAGATGTCTCAAAATATAATCTTACATATACGATCAATTTTTTACAACAAAATCAATGAATTTACATACTCCTTTCTTATAAATGGACAATTTTACAAAGATAATTATTTATATAATACTCCAAAGTTTAAATTGATAAAGTTCATTTCACGCAATTGAAACTAAATTAATAATTTAACAATCATAAGTATTCATGTGATTATTATCATATGAATATTTATCCAAATTTTATGAAATTTAATCAAATTATAAAATTTTTTGTTCAAAAAATTGGTATTCAATATTACAAAATAACTATAAAATATTTGATAGATCGAAATTTTAGTGTTTATCATATTTTTAATTACCATATTATTTCAATATAAACAATTTAAGACAAAAATTTATTCAGTGTCCGTGCCTTGCACGGGCATTTACGCTAGTACAATCTTATACTACAACATATATTACTTAACATCAAATAAATATCATTTAATTAGTGTATTTCTTATAAATTTAAACTCTTCTTTTCTATAAATTCGAACATCTATTTCAGTTTTAATAAAATTTTAATTTTAATAATATATCTTTCTTATAAATTCGAACTATTCTACTCTAAAAATTCGAACACTTATTCTATTTCTAATATATTAAAATAAACGATATTCTATAATTTAAAATTCTAAAATTTTAAAAAATTTTGAAAAATAAATTAAGAACATCTAAGCGGCGTCACCTAACCTGCCGCATATATCGATTATTTTTTGTTAAATTGATTGATCCAAATTTATATATTTACATGACTTTTTACTTTTATTAAATATTTATATATGTGCAATTAAAATTTCGTAAAATATCTAAATATTACTCCGTATGAATTTAATACGCACGCCCGAGGGGTTTTACTTTGGGTTGGGGACAGAGAGAGAGAGAGGGAGAGAGAGAAGGGGTTTGATATACACTGTATATGTAGAGGGAGAGAGATAGGAGAGATAGGAGAGAGAGGTTTAATCAAGAATGGGTGACAAAGGAGGAAAAGGGTTTTCTATACCTAGAGCAAGAAAATCAGCCCTCAAAACTCCTTGTAAGTCTCCTTTTTCTATACATACATGCATTCCCTTTCTTTCATTTTTCATATACAAATCTTGGTTATATCTATGACATGCACTTGTGTATATCAATTACTGTGTGATTCTTTAATCAAGAAACCCCCTTTATTTAACACTAATTGATACTATTATTTTAATCTTTATTAATCTTGGAATTTACCTTTGTAAATGAATTCATTAAAAAAGGCTGCATCTTGTCCCATTTTAGCTCATGCTCTGACGTTTCTTGGGTTTGTGTAGGTCTGTTTGACTATAAAAATTGCTTAATTTAC
Organism: Kitagawia praeruptora; assembly: GCA_037693485.1. NCBI lineage: Eukaryota > Viridiplantae > Streptophyta > Magnoliopsida > Apiales > Apiaceae > Kitagawia > Kitagawia praeruptora. Next base: position 1,730,989 of record CM075353.1, read on the forward strand.
AAAATTTTGTGAGTATTGATTTTGAGAACTGAGAATTCGTTGTCTTTGTGTCATATTTGCGAGCTAAGAGAGAAGGGGTTATATATTATATGCCATTTAGTGGAGGGTGTTTCTAGGTTCAATACATACTAGTGGGAGAGCTTGTTATCCTTTGATAATACAAACTGACAGTTTTTGTGGAATTTACAAGTAATAGTTATGATCTCTCTCTAAGATATTTACCCATAAATTGTGTCAATTGATTAATGGTGAAGTGTTTAGGGATTTTACTTTGGCTACTTCGGTGTGTATATATGTATATTTCTTGTTAGTTCAGCTCATTAAGAGAAAGGTCCTATCTTTTGTGTCATCTACTTGCATGTTACTTTGACCAGAGCCCTGTTGAACATTTTTGTTTACGGACATGTAATTTACATATGCTTATATATGTTGTTTATTTTAATTTTTTGTAGCTCTTTTGATGCCTGAAGTACTAATTTTCTGACCGTATTTCTTTTTTGAATTAGTGTCGTCAGGACTGGGGCAGAACAATGGTTCAGCAAAGTCTAAGCAAGGAGTGAATGTTCAGTTTGAAGGTTTGGCCTTGTTTACTCATCCATTTGTTGTATATAGTCGTAATCTACAGGTTAATTTCGGTAATTTTTGATACATTTTTCTGATTATTTTTCCTTGTGGTGTTTTTAATTCATTAGCTGGCATCAATTTCTCCCCAAGATATGGTGGAAAGGGTGATACTCCAGTAAACAATGGTTCGCGTTTCTTTAATCTTTTCTCTTTTGACATTATTGTGCTACACTCACAGCTTCAATATTGATATTCAATGTTTAGTACTTTTCCTTTTTTGACTTTTTTTTTTCAGGGAAGGGGGGAAAAGGAGATAAAGTAGGAAATGGTGGTAAGAGCCCAGAGAAAAAAACACCCCCTCCGGTGCAGCTTAGAGTTGAGAAGGGCAAGTACATTCTTCAAGTAATACTGTAAAGTTGAATATAAAAACTAGACTAATATTTTATTACAGTAGGTTTCAGTTATGCTAGGTATTACTACTGAGTAGAAATGGGAATAAATCAGTACAGTTGTCGTTTTTTGTTGTGTTTCAGTTTTACCTTTTTATTTAGTAGTTTGCTGAATGCTATAACGCTAATGCATCTGTTTCTTACTTAACTTTACCCATATTTTTTGTCTTGCCATTTTACCCATATATATATATATATATATATATATATATAGAGTTAAGTTCTATGGAGACCAACATTTGAGTGGAGACCGTGGAGACCATATACATTATGCACTCAAAACATTGCAAAACATATATATTTGCAAGGAATGTTCAATTAACAATATTATTTTATTCAAAATCTTAAAAATCATATATACTCCCTCCGTCCCTTTTGATTGTTAACATTTCACTTTTTCAAAATTTTCTGGCACGCATTTTAAGGTGCATTTTAAGGATAGTTAAATAACTTTTTTTAAAAATTTTCTTTTTCTGTATAAAAAATTAAACATTAAATTTTTATACAGAAAAAGAAAATTTTAAAAAAAAGTTATTTAACTATCCTTAAAATGCACCTTAAAATGCGTGCCAGAAAGTTTTGAAAAAGTGAAATGTTAACAATCAAAAGGGACGGAGGGAGTAATTTGCAAACAGAACATGTTTTGGAGAATAATACGTTCTGCAATATTTTGTTTGCAGGACATACATGATTTTCAAAAATTTTAATGAAATTTGCATGTAAAACATATATGATCTTCAAGATTTTCAATGAAATTAATAGTATAGTGATTTTCATAGAACATGATTTTCAATGAATAACTTTTTGCAATGTTTTGATTGACATTGGTCTCCGGTCTCCACTAAAAATGTTGGTCTCCATAGAACTTAACCCATATAATCATATTTGGAAAAGAAAAATGTAATTATAAATCATATTTTGTTCATAGTTCATTGTTTTTAAATTGAAAATGAAATTAATTGGAAGATGGAAAAGCATTAGAAACACAAATGGATGTTTGTAGGGAGGTTTGAGCTACAGAAGAACATATCTACTTTTCTTGTCAATATTCAGTGGCAGAATTAAATGTCATGAGAAGGGGGGGGGGGGGTAGTAATCAATAACCATGTATTGTAGTAGCTCCTATAACCAATTAAAAAATGGAAAATGGAATGTACTCACTTATCCCGCTCGAAGAGAAGGGTGTGAGGATTTTAATTGCTTGACAAAACAACTTTTTGAACCGACGCCCCAATAGATGGATTGGCACCTTGAAAATCAGGATAGCCATACAAATTATAGAAGTAAATAAGAATAGTTTATGTTCTGACCTATGTTACGCTATAGCTGGAATTGATCTATTTTTGCATCCTTTAAGAGTTTCATGCACTGCAGATACTATGCTTTTCTCCTGCATACATATTACAATATATCTCCGTTAATATATCTGTTATATATCTGTTATATCTAAGCAGACCTGCCAGAGAATGTGACATGCCTGACGGACTGTGAAGCTGCTCAGATTTTGGAAGGAATTCAAGAGCAGATGGTTGTGCTCTCTGAAGATCCGACTATAAAAATCCCAATGTGAGGCGCAGCTTAAAGTTTAACTTGCCTCTTTAAAGAAAAACAGTTTCCTTATATAATATTAATTTATATTTCTTTTCCCTTTTTTGTTCATTAGCATTACATCTCATATCTAAAAGTGTTGTACTGTTTTCACTTTTCAGTTCATTTGACAAGGGACTTCAGCATGCCAAGAGAGGCAGTGATAATTATACTAGTCCACAGTCTGTGAACGAAATACTTCAGTATCCTTATAATAGTTTAATTGAAGTAACTTTCTATTGCTTGACTGTTTGCTAATGTAGTTGTGAAGTTATTATGATTGTTAAGTTCTACCCTGAAGATTCAAAACTAGGCCTGAGTACCTTTTCTGCTTGTGACTGGGTTGCTAATGGTGAAAAGAATAAGTGAATCTGTGAATGTTGATTTTCTGAAAATTACTTCCACATGGCAATCTTCATCTGTATTTTTATCATTAAGTTTTGTTACAAACCCTCTTAGTCCTGAATTCTTCTGGCAACCGATGCAAAATAGAAATGAGTTTCATAGAGATAGGGTTACAAGCAGAGGGGGATATCGACGTAACTTTAATGAGGAAACACTTTTTCCATTATGATTATGGGGACCTCAGTAGAAGTCAGTACTCCTTTGTCCTAATGCATTTGAGTAACTAGGAACAAGATTCCCTATTCCCAAAAAATCTGATTTACTTCCCTTGTCAGGCAAGCATGGATTTTGACAATTTATAATTAAATGATAATTCAAAACAGAAATGAGTGTCTGTTGTCTGGTCATTATCCCTACACGACACTTGTCTAGGGCATTACATTTAAAGATACTTGTCAGGCAGCATTTTCACTGTGTGTGTGTGTGTGTGTGTGTGTGTGTATCTCCTGTTTATGGTCAGAGAACCTCTTTTAGCATATATAATGCTTTTGTTGTAATCTCAAGCTGATTCTTTAACTTGAAATTCAGACGTCTGAAAAACCATGGTGTTGCTGATAGCGAAGTAATGTCTATGAACTTCAATCTCACTTGTCCAGTTTATTCATGCTATGTGTAATGCTTTCTCATGTCAGTCACTATATATGCAGGCATGCATGATTGCTAATATTTACCCAGAATCTGTTGATGAGGTTTTCTCTCTTGTTCCTTCCTTAAAGGTATGCACGTCCATATTTTGTTTAAAGGAACAAGTTGTGCTAGTTAGCTAGCTGTTGAGGGTTCAAGCCTGTATTGTGTTACTTGGCAAAAAAAAGACCTGTACTGTGTGCATAAATGTTTGATTTTACGTAAATGGTCATAATAAAACAAAAAATAAGAGAGAAAAACACCCAACACCAGCACCGATATACCAATAAAAGTAACACCCTGGTGTTGGTGGGTACCAGTGGGATTACAAGTCTTTGGTATTGTAGTCCAAGTTGCATAATGCAAGCCATGTTCATTCTTTGTGATATCTTTTTTTAGTAAATGTTTAAGACCTGTTACTTTAGCTGTATAAAAAGCGGTGAGAAGCGCAAAGTGCGCTGAGATTAGTAAAAGAAAAAATTACCCTTGAAGAGAAATATAAAAGAAAAAAAAACCTTATTTTCAGTTTTTCACACAAATGCAACTCATGGAGCATCTTCTTCAAGTCTAATAGATGAAGATGATGAAGAGAAAAAGCGAAAATTTGAGCAGTTGGTGATTGAACTAAATGACTCCGAAGCTTTTGAATTATTGAATATTATTGATTATGTTTCATTATTGACATTTTTATTATGTTATATATGATCCCTTTCATGTCTGAATGTGAAGATTATGTCAAGTGTTATTCTTTTGTCAAATTTGTGATAAAAAAAATTTTGGTCAAAAAGCACGCGATTAATGGTGCTTTCGCAAGTCGCGCTTCAAAATTGGGTATTGCGTCCTTTTAGAATATGCACCTTAAACAACACTGAGTACGTCTACATTGTATGAGTTTGTAAGGTAATTGTAATCATTGATTAGTTGTGAGACAGTATAATCTTTGTAGCTGCTGTTATCAAGCTAAGTTTTTTTTTGGGGTATAAAGGTTGACATACAACACATGGTTCCTTCTGGTTTAATACAAAATTTAAAGGGTGATATTGTAGTCAATAATTGCCTAACCTAAAATTTTGAAGTGATTGATGTGATGCTAGTTTTATGTCATCTTGTGTTACAATTGTTTAATAATGTTTATGTTGTAAGAACTTCTGGATATTGTTATTCAGGGCAAGAAAAATAAGCTGCGGGGACCCCTCGAATCTGTGTTGGGAGAATTAGCAAGGCTAAGATGCTCAGCATAAAATCCAAACCTTAAAACCGTGGTATGTCATCAAATGTTTGAATTGGTTTTCTTGATTTACGCATAGAATAATTTGTTGCTCTTTGGGTCTGATAATTAATAATTCTGCTGTTTGATGGAAGGAACATCATTAATCAGCTTACTGTATTTTGACCAACTGCAGGTTTGGCTTATTTGGGTGATTAGCAGAGCAAATATAGGTTTCATGTGTAAGAAGTCATTCCGTGAAGTTGGAAGTTGTAGCAGATTGTTATGAGGCATATCTGTTGGCAATTGTCAGCAAAGTTTGGACTACCATGTGTAGATAAATTTACTTTTTTATTATGTTGTAGTTATCTTTCTGTTATTGGGAATTTGGGATGATTCACAATGTACTTTGGTTATCTGGGATAGAAATTATGCATTGAGTTTCTTAAATTTATTATGCTGGCAAGGTAAATCACTAAATTTATATATATATATATATAGAATCGCACAATATAGAAAGAAGTACCCCCAGTGTGGATTCCGAAATAGGGATGTTAAATGTAGCCAGGGTAAAGAAAATTGAAACTTAACCGTGATGTAATTGAAGGGATATGGCATATTAGCGAGCTGGGAATCATTGTAGATGGATGACTGGAGAAGATTGTTCTTGTATCTTAAAATGTTCATCTTGTCCAAAAATATGAAGGCGTATCTGTTCTTAATTAATGTTTTATCTTATATAGATATCGAATCCATGCAAGAATTTGGTGAACCACAACGTAGAAAAAATGCAGAATCTTACAAGTTCTATTAGGTTTTTAGGTTCCGAGTAGAATTGTTGAATGTTATCCTATTAATTCCTATGATATTATATTAAGTGATTTAAAACATAAATCTTATATTGAGTTAAGAGATTTTTATTTCGCGATGTGTAATTAATTTTATTTTTTAATTTACCAGAAAGATTGTCTCTTTTGGGGTCTGACAATGGTTTGATAATTGATTTGTATAGATTGTTTGTATGAAATGAAATTAAAATTGGGTTATTGACCTTTTGGCACCTCGAGTTTACACACTTATACCCATAAAGCCCTAACGTTTAAACTCATTCCTTTTTGTCATCCGAACTTTACAAATGTACCTTTTAGCCATTATACCGGGTCAGGCTGTATATCGGTACAAAATAGCAAGGGTAAAATAGAAATAATTTCATATTTACCAAATATAAATAATTTTTCAGATTGTCTCTCTCGTCGTTTATCTTTCAGAGTCTCTCCCTTTCGGTTGTCTCTCTCTCTCACTCTCTCCTCTGTACGCCTTTGTTCACCACTGTCATGTCCATTCAACACAATCCGGCACGGTTGCAAGACGTAATCCAGAACAAATCCTTCTCGTTCCATCCCGTTGAACAGCAAATCGTTGGTAACTTTAATTCAATTGAATTGAGATTTTGTTTGATTCAACTTCGTTGAATATGGTTTCGAATTGAGGTTTTTTTTTATTCGATTTCGTTGAATCTCGTTGGCCATATAAGGCTTTACATGTTACTGGATTATGAGTTTTATTGATCGAATTTGGTTTCAGAATTTGGATATATATTTTCAGATTTTGATCGGAATTTGGATTCTGAATTTTTATTGTGATTTTATTGTTTGTAATCAGTTGGTATATGGATGTATACGGATTTTGCTTGAAAAAGGAATTGAAACCATTTATTTTGGGGGCTATGAATTGCAGGTGGCGTTGAGAATTGACCGGTGGTGAAGGTGCGAAAGGGGAAGAAGAAAGAGATGGGTGCTTGGTGGAATTGAAGGAGGCGAGGGTGGGGCTGATGTGAACGGAGAGACAGCAGTGGTGTACGGTTGGTAGTTGTCGGTGAAGGAGGAGAAGAAGGTGCGCGGTGGTGGTGTTAGAGGTGGTTGCACTGCCGCGTGGGTGTGAGGTGAGACGTGGTGAGGAGGAGAGGTCGGAAATTTAAGATGGGAATGAAGTTGGAGTGAATGGTGGTTTGTGTAGGAGAGTGGAGGTGATGTTGAAGGCATTGCGGAGTTGATGGGTGGACTGCTGTTGGTGGTCAAGTGAATGGATGTAGTGGTGATGTTGGTGGTTGCGAAGGAGCAGCAGTGTGAGGCTGTGTTGCGTGGGAGAGATGGGAAGGGTAGGAAATGAAGCAGTGAATGAAGCAGTGTGAGGATGGAGAGGCGGACAAGATTGTGGGAAACGGAGGTGGGAGGCTGTGAATGAAGGCAGAAAGGGGTGGAGGTTGGTGTTGAACAGCAGAGGCGCGGTGGAGGTGTTATGGTGGTGAGGTAAACGGAGTTGAGAGATGTGACGAAGGTGGGTTTATTGGTTTGTGGAGGCGAGAGGGGATGGAAGGGACAGTGGTTGTTGGTCGGAGTAAAAGGGAGGTGGGTATTGGTGGTGAAAGGATCGAAGTGGGAGGAAGAATGATGGTGAAGTGTGTGGTGGTGTTATGGTGTATGAGGTGTGAGGAAAAAGAACAGAGGTGAGGGTGGCGATTGAAGAGGAGTGGTGATTGTTGGGTTGAAAATTAATGTAAATAATGTAAATTTTAAATTAATGATAAATAAGAGAAAATTTTAATTATTAGTGAAATGACTGTTATATCCCTACCGATATAAGTCGATATATAGTCTGATGCGGTAAAGTGGCAAAAAGGTACATTGTTGAAGGGGAAAAAAAATGACTTTAAACATTAGGGTTTTATAGGTATAAGTGTGTAAACTTGAAGGACTAAAAGGTTAATAACCCATTAAAATTTTATTATACTTTGGAAGAAGATGCGGTACAGTTATAATTTAATCATATAAAATTTCTGATTTTTTTCAAAAGCAAAATGTATGAAAACACAAAAGAGGGAAACAGTATGTATAAATATGACAGATTGACAGGCATTAAAAAAAAAAGGCTTAATGACTTTTGGCCCTTCAAGTTTGCGCAGTTATACCCATAAAGGTCTAAGGTTTAAAGTCGTTCATTTTCGCCCCTCCAACTTAAAAAATGTACCTTTTAGCCACAAACCGTCGTCTTTGACCTTTAAAAGGCGACGGTTTTGTGTCAAAAAGACGACGGTAAAGTGGCTAAAAGGTATATTTCTGAAGTTGGAGGGGCAAAAAAGAACGACCTTAAACCTTAGGGCTTTATGGATATAACTGCGCATACTTGAAGGGCCAAAAGGTCGTTAAGCCAAAAAAATAAGAGGCAAAAAAAAAAAGTTGAGTGGAAGATTAGAGTGTGGGTAGGGTCAATGATGCGTGGAAAGTAGGGAGACATGGACTAAAGTAGTACTACACTCACCATTTTCCAAGTCATTAATTTTTAGGTGTATAATGGGTGATTCTGGAGTGGGCTCGGGTTCTTGTTCATCTGATCAAGATTATGAAATTTATGATGATGATGAAGATGGATGTTCTGATTATGGTTATGAATATCAAGGAGACTCTGTTGGTTCTCTTGAACTAGAAGAAGAAGAAGATGATGATGAAGATGGTGCTGATTCTCAAGTTGAAGAAAATCAAGAAGATGATGATTCTGAAGATGAAGATGATGATAGTGGTTCTTATGAAGACGATGATGAATCATCAATTGGGTCAGAGGCAGATTCATCATCTGATGATGAAGTTGTTGAAAAAACAGAGAAATGGATACAGCATTACTCTTCTTCACAGAGAATACTCTTGGTTGGAGAAGGAGACTATTCTTTCTCTCTTTCTTTGGCTAAAGCTTTTCGCTCTGCTCGCAACATTGTTGCAACTTCACTCGATTCTCTTCGTTAGTAGTATCTTTCTTTGCTATGTAAATGTGTGTGTGTGTGTGTGTGTGTCCTCAGTCATTGTGTTTAATTTTGTTCTACTGACTTGAATATACAGGGGATCTGGGGAAAAACTACAGTGATGCAGTTGAGAATGTTAGGCAGCTAGAGGAGATGGGAGGACTTGTATTGCCTGGACTAGATGCTACACAGATGAGGGATCATCACTTTCTCACTACCCAGAGGTTTGATTGTATTGTTTATAATTTCCCGCATGTTGGATTCCGCTTCCCTGAAGGCAATGGCTGCCAGATCAAGTAAGTCTATCCGCATTTCTCAATATGTGACAATTATACGATGTGCTATTGTGCTTCTTTGTAGGCGTGGTAATATTGTCCAACTATGTCGTGTAAATTTGCATATGCTAGTTGAGATTCTCAAACCCAAACATGATTAAGAACCTTGTTGTGTATGTCAGTACTCAGCGTGAAAATTTCCATATCTTTCGTGTGCTTGCTTAATTAGATTAGCGTCAAGTATGTTAATTTGTTAATTTAAAGTTTAAACTTTATGTTATTAATAACAATAGATCCACTCCAAATGTACCTGGTGTATTCCACTAGGGGTCTAAGTACAGTAAGTTGTGTTTACTTCTCAGGTTAAAGAGTTAAGCACCTTAGGATAACACACCGTCAAGACAATATTGGAAAACAATATAAACATACAGTACACAAAACCAAACCAACAGAAAAACTCTGTAGTCCAAAACACCAGTAATCCATTACTCCGCTGCTGAATTTCTCTACCTTCAGGAAAATCAGCCACTCCAGTTCGGCATCTCTACTAACTCCTATCCAAAGTCAAGTCCTTGGCAAGATTCAAGGCTTTCATGAAAGAACTAAATCTAGTATTATTTTTAACAAATTGATATTTTATAAAATTATTACATCTATAAATTTGTTTACTTTTGGATTATACAGGCCACTTGCGCATACAAAACACGAAATTCAGGAATTCAAGCACAGTTTTGTTCATGTGGTTGTGCAGTTGCTGTTGCACAACGAACTTTGCTTTTTTGCCATATAGTTTTGTCCATGAAGTTGACTCATGTAGAATTGTTTATTTGCATTGCTGCACCAATTGTGTTGCTTTTCTGATTATGCGTTTTTTAGTTTGCTAAATCTGATCATGCATTTTGCTGATTACTATTCAATTGCTTGCTACAGAATGAACAAAGACTTGGTGAAAGGGTTTCTGAGAAATGCTAAGGCTCTGCTTAAGAAGGATACTGGAGAAATCCATGTCACCCACAAGAATGGCGATCCTTATGACAAATGGGACTTGGTAAAAAAAGCGCAGAAGATAGGCCTGGTATTACATGAGACCATGCCCTTTTCCCAGCACAAATATCCTGGTTACTTGAACAAGAGAGCTCATGGTAGATTCTCTGATGACACCTTTGCTTTAGGTCACTGCACAACTTATAAGTTCAGGCTACCCAAAACATCTTCCTAGTTTGATTTAGACTACTGTATTACCTAGTCATTTTGTTCTTCTGTATTGTTTGGCAATAGTTTCCAGTCATTTGTAGTTCGATAATTTGAGAATCCTGTATTTCCTAAACATTCATGTTCTTATTCTGTCATTGTAAACATTGAAGTGCACTTAATCCTGATTTCTGATGATTCTGTCATGCGTATGTAGAGGTTTTCAACAGGAAAGGACATTCTAGGATAAGTAATGCTCCCAAACACCTGGTTTTTCCAGTACTCTGATGTGAATTATTGCCAATAAATTTTTGACTGTATATTTTTGCATTTCTTTTCTATAATTTAATTTATTATGACACTATTGAAGGGCACTGCCCTACTATTACCTTACTCTCTTTTTCTGGTGTGAAACTGGGGGGGGGGGGGGGTTGGGGTGTTGGTGTCGAAAGATGAAATGTGTGAGCGAGGCAGGGGGTGTCTGTCGAATCTTGAAATGTGTGAGCGAGTCAATACATTAAAAGAAGGAGTTGTAGCTGCAAAGCTTTGGTTGATTCCAGATTTCATAAGCATTGTCCATTTCTAGCTATGTAGACATGGAAGAATATAGGATAGTTGACCAGGAACTTGGTCCTATATATTCATTTGCCCAAAAGCTTTAAATTTAAGTGCCAAATTCCTGACTTTTCAAAGGAATGAATGTGATTAAAAATATTTAGATTTGTTTTCTTGGAATGTTCTTCATAGTTTCAGGGGCTTCAAAGCCGTTACTATCATTGACTTTACTGTCATTTGAATATTGCTTCAGATCTATGATTAATGATTCTATTTGTGTGAGTGTAAGTTGATATCAAATGAGGATAGAATGTTGGTGGTTGTATAATTTGATTGATTCTCCAACCGAATATATGTGTTTATATATGCATATTACAAATTTATAACAAAGTACAAGATGACAATTTGTATAATTGTGACTGGCGATTTGTAGTACTCCTAGTTATTTGTAGATAGTTTGTACTCATGGTTGCTTATGCTTCTTCTAGGAGAATAATTCAACTGCCTGAGCTTTCACCAAGATAGAATATACTAGTAAGTTATTTTCTCAACATATGATCAGTTGACTTGAATGGTTTCGGGGAACTTTCTGGTTCTCTACCTTACTAGTTAAGCAACTAAAATAGTTTTTGAGCTACCACTTACATCCTTACTTCCTTCTTAAATTTCCACAGCATGTGATCACCACAGGTTTGTAATGGATTGTATTTATTTCTCTCCTGATGTTATGTTTGCACTTTGTTTACGTTATTTCTTGTTTTAGTTCAGAATTCCTCGATAGACAAGTTAAAGTATTGGAAAGACATAAAATGTGCAACTAAAGATTTTACTTGTGTTACTTTGGTGTATAATAAACAGATTGAAGAATCTTGCTGCAGTCGGGAGTCTTAAGTATGGGAAACAAACAATCAGGAAGTCGGAGCCAACAGCAACAGCATGGTTATATGCCTCCTTCCTTTCCTGGCTCTACATCCAGTACGCATTCATATTATTCTGGAACTTACTCCCAGTCAATTAGTCAGTCCCACTCAAGATACACTAGAATTGGTGATGATTATAGCTCTCTTGAGCAGGTACCGTCTGTAGTTTTCAGCAGAGCATTGGCTTTATTTATAAAAATATGTCCCATCCTAAATTATATATGTAAAGACGTACTTGTTGTGGAATGAAAACTATACCTGATTCAGGAAAATATTACATTTCACTTCTACATTAGTAATGCGAGGATGAACTATACCTCGTTGCAAAATGAGGCCTTTCTTCTACAGGTCCTAGAAAGTTCACAAACTGTTGGATCTGTTGTTACCTTAATCCTCACATACTCTACAGTTATGGTCACAGACTTTTCTTTCCTCAGAAAAGGTAGCCCTGGTGATCTGGTTTTCTCAAGTAGGATGTTATAACAAGTCCTCATGATAATACAATCCCTACAACAAAGCCTCATCATAGAGTAGATATTCCATCTTTGGCTTAATTAAATACCATAGATGACTCATATACATATTTTAGTCTAAATCTGAATATTTGTTTGTTTGGAAGATTGATCTTCTGCAAAAATTTGCATTTTGATTCTCAAGGTTGGACTAAACTTTAACCTCTGCATCTCTTATTTTAGGTGACAGAAGCTCTAGCTGGAGCAGGTCTGGAATCTTCTAATCTTATTGTGGGCATAGATTTCACCAAGAGCAATGAGTGGACAGGTGCACGATCTTACCAGCGTAGGAGCTTGCATCACCTTGGTGATTCATTGAATCCATACGAACAGGCAATATCAATTATTGGAAGAACACTGTCAGCTTTTGACGAGGATAACCTCATTCCTTGTTATGGTTTTGGTGATGGTATGCCTGAGTTTTGCAAATTTCACACTACGAGAACATTAATCATGGAATTAATATGTGGAGTCACGGTCTACTTTATTTTCCCTTGCAGCAACTACACATGATCAAGATGTATTCAGTTTTTTCTCAAATGATAAACCTTGCACCGGCTTCGAAGAGGTGCTCACTCGTTACAGAGAGATTGTTCCACGAATTCGTTTAGCTGGTTTGTTTAATTGATTATGCTTTCTAATTTATGACAGTGCTTTCCAATTAGTAAAATAATAAACTTGATAATGCTTTCTACCTTGATTAATGCACCACACAATGTTCCAGCACAAATTTCTTGGTATAAACTAATCGTGTGCTTTTTTCATAGGACCAACATCCTTTGCTCCAATAATTGAAACTGCTATTGGGATTGTTAATGAAACTGGAGGACAATACCATGTTCTTCTAATCATCGCTGATGGACAGGTTGTGGCAAACTTCTAGTTCCTCTGTCTCCGTCTCTTTTTAATCCCCTTCCTTTGCCTATATTTCTTGCTAAGCCTCAGTCTGAGTATTCAGTGTGAATTGGTAGGTGACAAGAAGCGTTGATACAAATCCTGGACAGTTAAGTTCTCAAGAACAAAGCACAATTGCTGCCATTGTTGAAGCAAGGTTGGTACTACATATACCCTGCAAAATTCTGCAGAACATTACTAATAGCGCTACTCATATCTTTATTTACCTGTAGTAAATATCCGTTGTCAATTATATTGGTTGGAGTCGGAGATGGACCCTGGGATATGGTGATGCAGTTTGATGACAACATTCCTTCTAGAGCATTTGACAATTTCCAGGTTACAAATTATAATAGTGAAAGCGCCCTCGCCCTCAATCGAAGTGGTTTCAATTTACATAGAAGTGACTTTGTTGCTTTTGTATTTCGCAGTTTGTGAACTTTACAGAGATTATGTCAAAAAATGTACCCATCTTCCAGAAAGAAACAGAATTTGCACTTGCTGCACTAATGGAAATACCATCGCAGTATAAGGCTACACTTGACTTCCAACTCTTGAGGTATCATGACTTCATCTACCTTATTATTCAGATTTCCTCTTAGTAAAAATACTCCATGCTAATGACTTTTCTGCTTAATAATTTGTAATGTCTGGTAGTAACCAGAGAACTACAACTCGGAGAAACGCTCTACCTCCACCTATACAGAACCGCAGCACAACTCACTCCAGCCGGAACTATGTGCAATCAAATAATGTCATGCAGAGTGATCGGATGTATTACACTCCTCAACCACCTTCAACACAAAACATTCTGCCCAACCGGGTAAATCTTTCAGGAGTTTAGATAAATATTGGTCGTATTATAAGTTCAGATACGCAATGCTCAATATTCTGTGCTACTAACTAAAAATTTTATTTATTTTTTCACAGGGTTGCCCTATATGCTCCTGTAATACGAAGGATCTAGCATTTGGCTGTGGACACCAGGTTAGAACAAACATACATTTTAACTTCAAATCAATGCATATCTTTCACTTTTTTGTGTCAATTTCTTTAAAGTCCATTTTTCACCCTCAGGCGTGTTACGAATGTGGAAAAGATTCTTTTATTTGCCCTGAGTGTCATTTGCCGATAACTACTAAGATAAGGCTTTATGGGTGACACTGCTTAGCAACTGCCATTGAGTGTTCTGAATTTACAAGATAAAACTTGTAGTATGTTTGTACATATCCTGAAGGAGAGTACACACTTCCCTTTATGTTTGATCTCTGAACTTCATATTTATGCTTGAAAAGTTTGTTTTCCATAGTGCATTTTTCTTTAGTTCAACAGTAGTGGTGAAAGTGAAATTAAGACTGTTTGGTTGCCAAAAACTACCTAAATGCTTATGTTAACACATACTCGTATATTACTCTGCAGCTCTCAATTTAAGGAATATCTGAAATCAAAATATAGCATTTTTCTTGGAAAATTTTCTAGAACTCCAGCGTCCACCTTGAATTAAATTAGAACATCTTCTTAGCTGATTCTGTATATAAGAGCATGTCCAATGGTGTGCTATATCTTGTGTTATAGCTATATTATAGCACAAAAAGTAAAAAACACCACTTAAGAGCAAGTCCAATGGTTGTGTTAAAATAGGTGGAGTTATTGCTATAATTTAACACCAAAAAGTGATTTTTGATGCTAAAATAGCACCATGTCTCCAATGGTTTGTGCTAAATCTTATTCTAAATTTAAATAACTCTCCAAGTACCCCCACTATTTTGAATATAGGTACAAAAAATTGATGCAACTCATCTATCATTTCCCTCCATTTTTTCACTTTTTGATGATGTGGCAAATATAGCTACATCTATATTTTGTGCTAAATATAGCACAAACTATAGCATTGTGCTATTTTAGCACAAAATTTAGCACACCATTGGAGTGGTATTTTTTACTTCTTATGCTATAATATAGCTATAGCATAAGATATAGCACACCATTGGACATGCTCTAATGGTGTGCTAAAATAGCACAATGCTATAGTTTGTGCTATATTTAGCACAAAATATAGATGGAGCTATATTTGTCATATCATCAAAAAGTGAAAACATGGAGGGAGATGGTAGATGAGGTACAACAATTTTCTACCTATATTCAGCATAGTAGGGTACTTGGAGAGTAATTTAAATTTAGAACAAAATTTAGCACAAATCATTAGAGACATGGTGCTATTTTAGCATCAAAAATCACTTTTTGGTGCTAAATTATAGCAATAGCTCCACATATTTTAACACAACCATCGGACTTGCTCTAAGGAGGCTAAATGACTCCCATCATTACAAATAACATGCAACTGAATCATACTAGCATCTTAACTCATGCTAGGATCAAATATCCAAAGACATTATAAAACACTTGCTTTATTTGTGAACCATTAAAAAGACCAAGCAAGGAATCTGCATTACTGGTTTCGTGCAAAATCAGGCTGATTGGTAACAGATCTCACCCATGCCCATTTATGGTCCTTAGTGTCTACTTCATTCTTGGCTTTCGCCACCACGTCTAATGGAATATATGCATAATTCCCATGGATGGGGCCGGTAACAAACCCGGTGTAACCTGCCATCACCCCATGAATTGCTGCATTAGCAAGCAAAGTACAGTAAAGATTGTCAGTTGCATTTGCGGTTACAGCGCGTATCATGTACGTTGGATCTATGTACTTCACTGCAGATAATTCCCCCGGATGATCACGATTCCACCAGTTCTTCAATTCCGACTTCAGCCACGCACCTACATCTAGGAAAACCGGATTACCAGATTCATCCTCCTCTTTCTCGGCATCAGTTCTAGGTATTAAAGCCTGTCCAGCTCCCTCTGCAACTACAAGAACTGCATGACCATTCTCTTTTAGTTGATTGTCAAGAAATTCAAATAAACCTCCTTTGCCTTCCAAATAGAAATCATTTTCAGGAATTAAACAGCAGTCCACATCACGGCTGCTCAGAGTTGAAAAAAGTGCAATGTGACCTGTGCTACGACCCATTAGCTTCACTAGGCCTATGCCATTTACTGCGCTCTCAGCTTCAACATGTGCTGCACTGATAGCTTGCTGGGCCATCTCCACTGCCGTCTGGAACCCAAATGATCTATCAATGATGCCTACATCATTATCAACGGTTTTAGGAAGCACAGTAATTCCAATCTTTAGTTTTCTTCGAGTTATTTCATCAAATATTTTCACTGCCCCTCGCATTGTGCCATCTCCTCCAATAATGTAGACCTGTTCAATTTGAATAGAAAAATCAAAATGTGCCCCCTGTAACATATCTATAATCAAATAAATTAAAGTGTGTAACTTGCTTGTCCTGAGGAAAAATTTTAGCCAAGAGATATTAACAACTCTTAAAATACAAAAAATAAATGAAGATGTGGCTATCAGATGCCATTTTTGAGCAGGTACAGAACTGAATAAAGAGTAGCTACGGGCGTCGGCTTGGGTGTTTACTTTTAGCTAGGGAGGACTTCAAATCATCAATGTCAATTCTCAAAGATATTGAGAGATACCTGAAGGCTTGTCATATGTCAAGTCAATTATCCACAATAAGTAACAAGTCTAAAAAAGACAAAGAATACAGGCACTAAGTTGGTTTACATTTTCCATAGAAATCTAAATAGTCATATGGAACTTGAAAAGTTAATTAGTGCAAATCTATACCTGGACTCTATAAAGACTACTAAATTAGTGCATCTCTCACAAATCAAATATAAACCATTTAAACACCTTCAACTCCAATATTGTTTACCATACATACTTCGTTCAAAGTTCAAAATAAATTTTACAATATCCAAAGAACTGGTTAAAAAATAGAGGATATTTACTAGACATAAATTTAAACTCGATTTTGTTGTTGGAGGAATGTCTTAGAGCATGTCCAATGGTGTGCTAAACTTGGTGCTATATCTATATTTTGACACAAAAAAATAAAACTTATCGAACAATGGTGTGCCAAACATTGTGCTCAGTGACGGACGATTTGGGGGGGGGGCAGTTTGACATAATAATTTTTAAAATAAAAAAAAATCTAAATTTTAATTGTTAAATGAATTAAAAATAAAAAATAATGATGAAAAACTGTATGCAATATACAACATTTGAGCAAAAATTACAACTGCGGATACTAGTAAGTATCGGTAAGAGTTGAAAAATAAAGAAAAGACCAAAAATGAGAAAAACAAAGAAAAATGACTAGAAGAAATCAAGAAACTATTGAGAAAAACAAAGAAAAATGACTAGAAGAAACTATGGGAAACAGGGACGGAACCAGGATTTGAACATGGGTGGGCTTGACAAGTATTCTCATGGGTTTGATACATACTTGGGCTCTAAAAAATCTATATATACATAACAACTAAAATTTTCTGATGGGCTTGATACATAATTGGGCTCTAAAAATTCAATATAAACATACTTGGGCTCCAACGAAGCAAACAAAGCAAGAAACCAGCTGTGCTGTGGATACTTAGCGTACAGAGTGCATAATACCTAGTTATTATTCTAATCTCAGGGGGGCAGGGACCCCTGGACCCCCTAGGTCCGTCACTGATTGTGCTATATGATATTTTGCCACATCGCCAAAAAACAAAAAAAGTAAGTGAAAAAAGTGAGAGAAATAGATGGAGTAAAATAAGTAAGTTAATTTTGAAACAAATTTAGTCAAATTTAATATAATGCAATGGAAACATTGTGCTATTTATTTTTTGTGCTAAAATATAGCCATAGTTACACCTTTTTTCGGCACAATCATTGGCCGTTACACTGGTATCATGACAAGATAATTTAGTAACTTCGGAATACGGAATATTTCACTATAGTATCATCGGAATACCAAATATTTCACTAGCTGTTTCCTCCCCTATCCTAAATTACTACATATATACATATTAAACAATTTGGATATTAATTTCCTCCATTCTCAAATACTTTGTTTACTTATCTAATTCACATATGGGTCCTGGTCCCTGACAATCAATTGTCAGGGATCATTTATCCAACAATCAATTTCCTGGCCGTTGGATCAACGATCCAACGACCAGGATTTAAAAAAAAAAATCGTCCATTCCGCGTTAATTTTCCGCGGAACACTGTTCATCCACGAAAATTTTCCGCGGAACGCTCTGTCGTTCCGTAGAAAATTTCCGCGGAACACTATTCTCGATCCGCGGAAAATTTCCGCGGAACAGTCTGTTCAAAATTTTACTTAGTCTGTTCATATTTACCTGTTTGAAATAATTTCTCCTTTCCTGTGAAACCGATGGGACAAGTTGAATAAAAAAAGCAGCCATGTTGACTTTTCTTAGGCCTATTTATTCAATCCGTAAAGAAAAAAATAGTACAAATATTTGGCCTGTTTGGTTACGACTTATGTTAAGTTTCTATGAACTTATTTTCGGGTAAAAATTTCATATTTTGATAAAAAAATTTATACAAGTATTTAATGTATGTTTAAGATTCTATAAGTTGCAAAAAAAATTTAATTTTTTCAAAAAAAAATTAGAAATCTCTAACTCTATTTTAAAATAAGTTGACTTATTCTAGAAAATAAGTTGACTTATTCTGAAAAAATAAGTTTCCCAAACATCCCATTGAATTTGGTCGTTTTAAAAATAATGGTGAGCACTAGATTTTTAGCAGAAACAAAAGGTTGGTCCACTAGCGCAGTTAGCTCTAGGTTGGGGGCACCACTAGGGAGATATAAATTTATACATGTCTCAACTTGTTACAACTTGTGTCAAAGGTTTTATTGATAAATATTGATTAATAGAAAGGAGAAATTATTTGAAACAGGTAAATAATAGAAACATGATTGAATACTCCTCCAGGACCTCCACATTTCACAATTGTCTAAGTAAAAATATGAACAGACTGTTCCGCGGAAATTTTCCGCGGATCGAGAATAGTGTTCCGCGGAAAATTTCTGCGGAACGACAGAGCGTTCCGCGGAAAATTTTCGCGGATGAACAGTGTTCCGCGGAAAATTAGCGCGGAATGGACGAATTTTTTTTTTAAATTCTGGCCGTTGGATCGTTAATCCAACGGCCAGGAAACTGATTGTTGGATAAATGGTCACTGACAATCGATTGTCAGGACCAGGACCCTTCACATATAAGCATTAAAAATAAAGTTACCAAGATATAGGTTTGTCAAAAGTGAACTTAAACATAAAAAATACATAAGTCCGATTTCGAATGTGCACATAAATCAAATGAAATAGTACTTAGATGTACCCTGATCAGATGTGTGAAAAATAACAGATAAAATTATAGCAAGCATAGAAATTGTGAAATTGATAAGGGGTATATGCCTGATTGAAGCCCCGATGTTGGATGGCATCGACAATCTTGTGAAGATCAAATCCACCCCTAGATGTCTCAAGAGCAGTACCACCTGTCTTATGCCAATTATGAACCAATTTGGGATCGAGACGCACCGGCTCCTGGGACGAGTGAAACCCACGGAAACCAGATTTAACACCGAAAATATCTCGAACACCATACATATTCCATAGACCAACAACAAGCTCCCGGATGACAGTATTAAGACCAGGACAAAGACCGCCACAAGTAACAATAGCAGCACGTACCCGAGACGGCTCGAAACAAATGTGCATTCGAGGTCCACCACGGTGGTAAGCAAGGAAAGAAATAGGTGAAGAGAGATCGAAAGTAATGGGAGTGAGAATAACATCAGAACTTGAGATGTAGAAGTCTTTGCTAGGGTGGTAAAACTCACTGTTTTGTAAAGGGTTTACGCGAGTTTCAAGATCGGGTGTGTTGTCAGAGAGATGAGGGAGTTCTTGGAGATTTATGAGTTGGTTCTTGTTTGGGTTATTGGTGGCCATGACTAGGGTTGAATTTCTTGATTTCTGCAACTTCAGTTATGGTTGAAATGAGGAAAGAACAAGACAAGAAAGCAAGAAGAGTGAGTCACCTTATGCCCTGTCCGTGCCATAGCCAGGATATGACATGTGGCAGCTTTAATATTTTCTATATGTATGTCGACCAGACTAAACATACTGCATACCACCTAACTTCAGTGAACTAAACGGAAAATGTTAACCCACCTTTTTCGCTATCTTTATTTTTTTTGTTTAAATTTTTAATTTTCATCAAAAAATTTAAAATCAATAGAAGCACTTTTATAAATTTTAGTTTAGTATTAATTTTTTCTTGAGAAATAGAAACTTGAGAAAATGACCAAAATATTTCAAAATGAGGTATCCATGGACCAAAATGCTGTTTTGCGGAACATCCGGCCCTATCTGCCCACGGGATGCGCCGTTCGGAGTGGCGCATCCGAGACACTGTTCATTTCCAGGAATCATACGAACTTGCCAGAAATTTGAGAGGTGTGATGGTCGGCGACTTCGACGGAAAAGTAGACATACGAGTTGTCTACTTACTCATCCCCATGTCTGTTTATTCCCTCCGGCCCCGCAGGGGCATGAACCAGCTTTAACGGAAAAACGAATCAGAAAGTAGGTTGAATTAGGGATTTCCAATCCGGCGATTAAAACGTAATAAAATTGGTATGTATGTGTAGAGAATCGAATTACGATTCTAGTGATATATAGAACGTGTTTTGAAATTCCGTGATGTGGATGAACGAAGTGAAACAAAATCAATGCCGGAATCGCCATTTTTGCGAGCTCTGAAGACGATGAATGTGACGTAAGATACGTCGTTCCAACATGCGTATCTCCTGATACGCATGTTGGAAATGCGTGTCTCTACCTACTTTTCACATTCCCCCAACAGCGTGACATTGACATACGCTGATAACGTGTATTTTATACACGATTTTGTATTTCATTTTCCCGATTTTATTTTAGTTTCATGAGCATTTTACTTGTATTTGCTTTGTTTCCATTTGTAGTGCCACTTGCTTAATTGTTGAAAAGATGGATTATTTTGGGTTTAAAAGTGAAGAATATTCAAGATGGAAGTTAGAAGATGCAAGCTCGCGATGCCGGGAGGTTTTTAATGATTTATTCTTGAAGATTTTGTGTCGCACAGTCGTTCTGCAAGCCGTTCAAAGAGTTTAAAAGGAGCAGTCTGCTGTACGGGCTGTTGCACGGCCGTTCAGCAGGCCGTGCAGAGTGTTCAAAAGAGTGCAGAATGGACAGTAAATTGCACGGGCTACTGCACGGCCGTACAACAGGCCGTGCAAAAATCTGCTGGGCATAAAAGAAGTCAAACCCTACATTTATAACACATCATATCTTCTAATCATCTAACATATAACCTAACATCTTCATCTTCTTCTTGGCCTCTTCAAGAGCATTAAATTAGGGTTAATTAGTGAGTAGAGATAACATTTATTACTCATAATCTAGCATTGATTATGAGTAACTAACTCTTTATATTTGGCTCAAGGAGGGATTCTTGTATTAAAACCCATTCAATTGAAGTAAGATTTATTTAACTCTATCTTGAATACTTGTGATGTATTGTTTATGATTTTGCTTGGAGATTTGTAAGTTGCTTCATCTTGCTCTTCTTGTAATTTCAATTGCTAATTGTTTGTGCTAATACGTAATCGTTAGTACATTCATTGTAGTAGCACAAGGTTTGGCGTGCCTAAACTTCAAGATTCAAGTACAAATACCTAGGTTGAGCTTCTCATCCTTGGGTTTGTCCTAGCCTCTCTTTGATTGATTCCTTGATTTGGTTATACTAATAGTGCTTCATTATTGGTAGCTATTTTCAAGAGAGCTAATTTATGTGCTTCACTAAATTAGTGTTTTTAGAAGAGAAATAAGTGATTGTGTG
Organism: Kitagawia praeruptora; assembly: GCA_037693485.1. Taxonomy (NCBI): domain Eukaryota; kingdom Viridiplantae; phylum Streptophyta; class Magnoliopsida; order Apiales; family Apiaceae; genus Kitagawia; species Kitagawia praeruptora. The sequence goes on from CM075353.1 coordinate 1,752,785, forward strand.
CTTCACCAATTATCTTGGTTAGGTAGAGTTGGATATATTTTGCTTGTTTGGGTTGAAGTGCTTGAGTTTCCATATTCCTTGGGTCAAATATCTCTATAACTTGCTAATTTAGTTATTGTGCCTTGTTGTGTTGGTAAAAATTGGATGATTGCCATTAACTTAGTTGTAGTTCTATAGCATTTTATTTCTTGTAGGCAAGGTGTTTGATAAAACACCTCAACCAAACTCAAAACCCCCCATTTTCCACACTTCTAGATTGTAAGAGATAATATACTCGAAATCAATATTTATAGTCCTTCCCTGTGAACGAACTTAAGAAAACACTACCTTCAAATTGGCGCCGCTGCCGGGGAAGGCAACAATATTAATTTTGAGTTAATTGTTTCTTATATTTTAGATTTTATCTTTGTATATAATTTTTTCTTTCTTTCTTTGTTTTTTTTATTGGTGTGTCTTCATGTTTGTTGTATATAGACATGAACTAACCCTTTCAGGAGACGATGGATAATTATTTTGGTTGGAATAACGCTCAAGATTTCACCTATGATCAAGAACAATATCAAGATTTTAATTCTTTTCAGAATTTTAATGAGTATCAGGTGAATTCTTTATATGCTCCTTACCCTCCAAGCATCGATTATTCATATGCTTTTGAAAATCAATGTTATGATCCGCAATATAATTCACAAAGCCATCAAGGGTCTCCTTCATCTTCCTTATCATCATTGGAGGAAATGATAAAACAAATGGCGGCAAACAACCGCCAATTTGCTTTTGAACATCAATGTTATGATCCACAATATAATTCCCAAGATCATCAAGGGTCTTCTTCATCTACATTGTCATTTGAAGAAATAATGAAGCAAATGGCGGCAAATAACCTCAAATTTCAAAACACCACTCTTCAAAGTATATCCAACTTGGAAAAGAGCACTTCTCAAATGGAAAAGAACATTTCTCAAAGTATATCCAACTTAGAAGAGCAAATGAGTCAACTAGCCGAAAATGTGAATCGATTAGCGGAGGTCAATTCTCCTATTAATCATGATTCTTGTTTTGTATTTGATGAAAATGTCGTGCATGATGACTTTGCTTGTTTAGTTGACGTTTGTCCTATGCCTGATAATGATAAATTGGATGTAGTTGAGGATCTACCAAATTTAGAAAATACTTTTGTACTTAATGAATTGGTAGATGAGATAAAAATTGATGAATGTCCAATTGAAATTGAGAAGGAATTTGAGCTTAAGATTGATGAGGTTGAAATGTTTGCTTGGGTATATAAGGATCCAATTTGGGAAGAGTTTTTGAGTCGTGCTTATAATGATTATTCTGACGATTTTTCTAGCTACTTTGATTTTTCAGAGTCTCTTGAAGATGTGAAGATCATAAAAATATTTTTATATTTTTATGGATCAAAGGTATATTTGCACACCTTGTTCTTATTATTGATTCGTAGGTATGTGCATTTATTTGCTTTTTCACCTCATTAGTTAGAATAGTTGTATAAATAAGTCGAGCCAACGACAATAAACAAAGCGCTTTTTGGGAGGCAACCCAAGGTATGTATGTGTTTATATATTATTATGTTTGTGTTATGTTGGTGTTATGCATATTGTGAGTTTGAGGATTAATCTAAATATTAGTGAGTGGGGATTCCATTTTTCATCTATTTTAATTCTAAGAAAATAAAAAAATTTGTGGTGTGATTAATGAATTTTATAATAGATTTTCAAAAAAAAATTGTAAAAATTAAGACCCACTTAATAATATTTAGTATCATTTATTCTTCTTTTTTTTTTAATTTTTTGTATTATTTCACACTTGCCTTGATGTGTTTGTTCATGTTTTCAGGATTTAATATTCTATTCCAGTATTCAAGGATTTATGTGAGTGTTATTTGGGAAAAAAAAGTGTGTTTAATAATTTGTTGCAATTTTGGAATTACACGGGCATTCAAGGAATCGTGCAGCAGACCGTGACATTTTAGAGGCATTACAACAATGTTTTGCAGACTTATTCACGGGCATGTGCACGACCGTGCAGCAGGCCGTGACTTTTTAGAGTCATTCTGCATTAAACAGCTGCTTCCCTTTCGCCTGTGCACGCTTTGCACGACCGTGCACTTCTAAAAATAAAACAGAGCAGCACAACACTGTCCTCCTTCAGCAGCCAAAGTCACCAATCACCAATCACAACTCCGACGACCCACCGCATCTCATTCCTCCATTCACCTCTCCTCCACCCATTTGTCCGCCTCCCGCATTCAACCACACACCTTCGTCCCAGCTGCTCGCAACATTACCACTACACTCCATTTCCTCAACACTGTCCACCACCCACAACCTCCTTTCACTCCACCACTGCTTCACCGCACTTCCAGCCTCCGCAGTTCAACACCATTCTTCTCCTCTGTTCAACCCATCCCTGCATCACCTCCGTCCTCTTCTCCCGACTTCACCACCGAACAGCCATCTCCCCGTCCACCTCCACAAACCACCGTTCCACCCCCTTTAACCTCACCGACCACAACAGCGCACCACCACTACTCTCACCCTTTCACCAACCACGCCATCCACATCAAACCAACTACACTACCAGTCATCTCCGTTTACTCCACCGTTCTTCAATTCACCCCATTCCTACCATAAACAATCTCTACTCATCTGTTCTTCTTTCCTCCTACACTTTCCTCCCCTCTTCAAACAACTGCCTCTCGCAGCAGCGCACCTCCTCCTTCGACTTCCATTTCATCCCACGCGTTCGACCTTCAACAGCCACCATCTCCGCCATCTTCACTCTAGTTCGCCCAATCCTCTCCCTCAATTCGTTGCAACACCCCGACTCCATCCCACTCTCACTCAATTTCCTCTCCCAACACCATCCACCATCACAATTAGCTCACAATCTCCCTTCATCAATCTCGGAACCACCCACCATCCCACACCTTCCTTCCCCTCCGTCCACTGTCGCCGCATCTCTCCACCTTCAATCAACCGCCGCCCCTACCTTCACCCCACCCATCTCCCCTAATCCCCTGTGTTTATCAACATCCCCCCTCCCTGTTTCTAAACGCAGTGCACATCCCCCCTATTTTGTATTTTTTTTTATATTTTTGTTTAGATTTTATTTTGTTTTGTTTTATTTTTATTTCATTTATTTTTATTGATTGTTTTAATTTTGACTTTAAATTATTAATTTTTTAAACTAACCATATTTTATAAATTCAGAAAACAATTTAAATTCACTTTGAATGTGATTTTTGAATTTTGATTTTATTATTAATTAGTTATTTTATTATTATTATTATTATTATTTGTTTATTTGTTTTCTTAAATTTTATTTTATTTTTTTTTTAATTTTTAATTTAATTTTAATTTTTAGTTTAATTTGATTTTTGATTTTATTATTAATTGCTTAGTTATTTTATTTTATTTTAGTTTTAAATTTGATTTGATTTTTATTTGATTTTTGATTTTGTTATTAATTGATTAATTATTTTATTTTTTATTTTTCTTTTCTTTTTATTTAATTTTATATTTTAAAAAAAAACCAAAAAAATATTTTTATTATCTCTTTTTCTTTAATTAGTGTATTGCAGGTCTTTGAGGGGAGTTGATATTGGATTGGCGGTTATTTTCGTTGGGGTGATTATGGTAGGTGGCATTGATTCAATTCATGGCTTGCAATATCGGAGTTGAATTTTGGCAAATATGAGTGATGCTCCCGGTCCTTGATATTTATTTTCAGGGAAGTTCTCTTTCACTCATATCTCTACTTCGTTTTTATTGTCATGCATGAGGACATGCCATGTTTTAAGTGGGGGAAGGATTGTTAATAAGTATGTCCGTCGCGTTTGCATTTAGAAGCAAGTTTAGTCATAAAATTTAAGACATTGTGAGCTTGTAGCATTGTTTTCTCCTATTTCGTGTCTAGCATTACCAATTTGATGTGAATCTATAAGTTTGATGCACCTTATTGCCACACACACACTTTAAATGACATGAAAAGTCTAGATTGTTGTAATTAAATTGTGAGCATGACGATTATCTCTTAGCATGCATGGAATCAAATCGAGAAGATGTTATTACAACTTAAACCTTGTGAGGCCTTGAACGATGAATTCTTTTGCTTGTGTGTTGCTCCCTCTTTATGTGTGTTTGTTGCTCTAGGGCTTGCATTAAACCTTCATTTATGGATGCACTATAATAAGGAAATTCTTTTTAGGATAACCTTTTTGGCCTTTCTAGCTTGTGAACCATGAAAGTAATCCCTAGTTACCCCTTTTGAAGCTTATATCCATATTTTTCTTCGTCACTCTCCCCTTTTATACATGAGTCATAGCCAAATACTTCACTCTCGACCTAGTTGAGCTAGTTGAGTCTTGGAAAGAATTGATTGATGAGCATGAGAATTTGGGGATGTTGTGAAGAAGAATAATGTTATTTATTGTAAGTGGGAACTAGTTTGTGTATGTCTAGATGTGGTTCAAAGTTCTTTGTAGTATTTATTTATGTTATGCATCCCCTTTGCTAAAAAAAAAAGAAAAAAAAAAGAAAGCAATAAGTAAAGGGGTATGAAAAAAAAAATGAAAAAAAATGAAAAAAAAAGAAAAAGAAAACAATAAATCTTTGTACTTTATTTTGTTAAAATTTTCTTGGTAATTGTGGTTGTGTTTTGTAATTGTAAATGAGTGGAGATATGCTTTAGTTTGAGAATTTGGTGCATGAAGAGAGCAAGTGTCATTTTGACTCAACTAGCGAGACTTTTACACCTTCCTTGAACTTAAATTTTCCTACTTTCACCCAAGCCTCGTTACAACCCATTTTATGAATTCTTTGTTTTTGGTGCAATCCAAAATTTAGGTGGACATGCAAGGTCAAGTAGAGCGCATGCATTTAGACTTGGAGTTGAGTGAAATCTCTAGCCCATACTTGTGTGATCCATAATTGAGAGATGTGAGATTTTTCACCGTACAATTTCATCTTCTTAATGCGAAGCCATGTATGCTTTGTGATAATTTTGTCTAGTGTTCACGATTGAAGTGCATTCATTCTAGCTTTAATGTCATGGTTACATTTTGCACAAGGTGTGTTATCTTGATTCTTGAATTGGTTGTTAGCTCGTTAGAGTGGATGACAAGGTGAATAGCTCTATATGTTTGATTTAAGTTACAAGTAGACACCATGCTTGGCTTGTTTCCTATTTGTATGACGATTCGGACTTGTGAGTGTAGTAGTTAGTTTAATTATTAGGTATTGTTAGTTTCTTGTTTATTGGTGCTTTTTGTGAATTTTGTGGGTATATTCACTATAAACCCTCACGAGACCTCACTCGTCCACTAGGGCTACCTAGGGGTTCCAAGGGCTTGTTGCATATGCCAAATGCAACCGTGATCACCTACGGAAGTGGTACTAGTTAGGAGTATATGGTTATGTTATATTCAGTTTGCTCGGGACTAGCAAAGTTCAAGTGGGGGAATATTTGATAACGTGTATTTTATACACGATTTTGTATTTCATTTTCCCGATTTTATTTTAGTTTCATGAGCATTTTACTTGTATTTGCTTTGTTTCCATTTGTAGTGCCACTTGCTTAATTGTTGAAAAGATGGATTATTTTGGGTTTAAAAGTGAAGAATATTCAAGATGGAAGTTAGAAGATGCAAGCTCGCGATGCCGGGAGGTTTTTAATGATTTATTCTTGAAGATTTTGTGTCGCACAATCGTTCTGCAAGCCGTTCAAAGAGTTTAAAAGGAGCAGTCTGCTGTACGGGCTGTTGCACGGCCGTTCAGCAGGCCGTGCAGAGTGTTCAAAAGAGTGCAGAATGGACAGTAAATTGCACGGGCTACTGCACGGCCGTACAACAGGCCGTGCAAAAATCTGCTGGGCATAAAAGAAGTCAAACCCTACATTTATAACACATCATATCTTCTAATCATCTAACATATAACCTAACATCTTCATCTTCTTCTTGGCCTCTTCAAGAGCATTAAATTAGGGTTAATTAGTGAGTAGAGGTAACATTTATTACTCATAATCTAGCATTGATTATGAGTAACTAACTCTTTATATTTGGCTCAAGGAGGGATTCTTGTATTAAAACCCATTCAATTGAAGTAAGATTTATTTAACTCTATCTTGAATACTTGTGATGTATTGTTTATGATTTTGCTTGGAGATTTGTAAGTTGCTTCATCTTGCTCTTCTTGTAATTTCAATTGCTAATTGTTTGTGCTAATACGTAATCGTTAGTACATTCATTGTAGTAGCACAAGGTTTGGCGTGCCTAAACTTCAAGATTCAAGTACAAATACCTAGGTTGAGCTTCTCATCCTTGGGTTTGTCCTAGCCTCTCTTTGATTGATTCCTTGATTTGGTTATACTAATAGTGCTTCATTATTGGTAGCTATTTTCAAGAGAGCTAATTTATGTGCTTCACTAAATTAGTGTTTTTAGAAGAGAAATAAGTGATTGTGTGCTTCACCAATTATCTTGGTTAGGTAGAGTTGGATATATTTTGCTTGTTTGGGTTGAAGTGCTTGAGTTTCCATATTCCTTGGGTCAAATATCTCTATAACTTGCTAATTTAGTTATTGTGCCTTGTTGTGTTGGTAAAAATTGGATGATTGCCATTAACTTAGTTGTAGTTCTATAGCATTTTATTTCTTGTAGGCAAGGTGTTTGATAAAACACCTCAATCAAACTCAAAACCCCCCATTTTCCACACTTCTAGATTGTAAGAGATAATATACTCGAAATCAATATTTATAGTCCTTCCCTGTGAACGAACTTAAGAAAACACTACCTTCATACGCCTGTCCCAACAACGTGTCTGGATGACACTACACTTGCAGTGGCGTGTCTTAGGATACTCCACCACCAGTAGCGTATCCCGTGGATATTTAGGGCCATGTTGATTGGCGGTGGGTATTTTAGTTATGTGTATTTAATTTGTGGGTATTCTGGGTCATCACCATTCACCCTAGAAACTTTCCATGTTGTATTTATTTTTCTGAATTATAGTTGTTTCTTTCATTTATTTATCTGTTTATGTGAGATAAAGATTATTTTTTCTTGAAAAATTAAATGAATTAGAAATATAATATGTTACATACTCTCTTATGTTTTAAACACTATGTTTTATTATTTCAAATTTATGAGAAGTAATATTCTAGATAAAAATTGTATTAAAAGTTATAACTTGTTCTTAAATTAGAATGAAATATATTAGATAATAATTCGTGCTGGGTAGAGACGGGTGCGAGAACTTATTTAAATTAATCAATAATTTATTATTTTAATTAATATTATCAAATATCATTAAGAAATTTTGTATTTTAAAATTAGGGCTTGCTTTTCCTGAAGTTAACTCAGGTAAGTTTCCTGAGCTTATTAAAAAAACAATACAAGTATAGGGTTATTTTTGTAAATATAGGACCCATGTTCAATTATTACAAAACTACCATTAAAAAATTATAATAAAACCTCAGGTAAGTTTCCTCAGATAACCTCAGGAACATTATTCTCTTAAAATTATCATAAAATTAGATTATTTATGCAATTCTGGAATACACTTGGTAATAATGAGCGGGTAGAATCTTGTGTTTAATGTCCGAAATATCTATGCTAAATTACAATAAACAAATTAGGGGATAATTGTTGATAATTTGGTTTAATGATTGAAGCATACAAACAATAATAATCGTTTGATTTTTAGTAAATTAATGAGAATCGTTAAATTTAACACTAAAAACTATTTCATATTTGTGTTAATTTAATGAATACCTAAGGTTCGAACCCGTTAATAAGAAATTAAAATTAAAAATTATAGGGGTTGATTCAAATGGGAATTATTATCTAAATGAGAACTGGAAAACTATTGTATCCTACTGCAGAACATATTTTATTTCGTAATAAAAATATAGTGTCCTTCTATTTAATTTTAAAATTATGCACATGAAATTAAAATTTATACAATTGAACTTGCTTCTTCTACAAAGTTCTATAACTAAACTTACTTACCATTGAGTTCTACTGCAAACCTATTTTGTTTCGTATTAAAAAATATAATGTTCTGTTACTGAATTTCAAAATTATGCACATGAAATAAAAAGTTCTACAACTAAACTTGTTTTTTCTACAAAGTTCTACAAATAAACTTACCTTTTTAACAACCATTCTGCTGCTAATTCCGGTACTGAACTTATTTTCCGCTACTGAACTCATTAAAGTTCTCAGATTCCCAGTTTTTTATGTTTCTCCATAAAACGTGATCCAAAAATTAGTATCGTAAATTCTAAACAATACATGAGTTTTGACTAATATATATTAAATTAAAATCAAAATAATTATTAAATTAGAAAATTAGATAAAAAAAATTATTATAAAAAACTATTATATCATATTTAAAAAAGCCCATGCAGGTTGTAAGCTAGTAGCCTAGTAGTGCAAGCTAGTACTCCCTCCGTCTCTAAATAACTTGCCTGTTTTGACCAGGCACACTTGCCATTGCACACTTTTGATCGTTAATATCTTGAATTTCGTATTAGTTTTAAATATAAAAACTTCACTATATTAAAGTACTCATAAATACGAATCCAACAAGATCACTCATGACTATATTTGGTCTTATAGATTAGACGTAAATTAGTAATTTGTCTCTTGTTATGAACAGTCCCGACATTTGAAACGAGCAACTTAAAAAGAGACGGAGGAGTACTTACTAATAATGCGGTAGTTACTAAAGTAACACTTTCGATTTAAATACCAGTTGCATTTCACTACAACAGGATATGTGACTACCATTAGAAGAAATGGCACTATAGTTGAACATGAACTTACTACAAACAGAGCAATTCCATTGACAGGCTATTATCATAGAGCAACTTTAAACTTTGATGGTGTTTTGTCCAGTATTACCACCCCAAGGTTTTTACTGAAACATCGGTTTGGACTGCTGTTTATATTGGCAAATCCCAGAAAACATATGTCATAATGTGGAAGTGCCCGGAAGTGGGGCTTGTGGGTTTAATAGTGTTTGCAGTCTTGATGATTCTAGAAGACCGTATTGTGAATGCCCAGAAAGTTATTCATTACTTGATCCTAATGATAAACATGGCAATTGTAAGCCGAATTTTACCCAAAGCTGTAATGATTATAGCTCCAATGAAGATTTACATGATCTTCTAGAGCTTACAGATACTGACTGGCCGCTATCTGATTATGAAGCGCCGAAGCCCATTTCCATATTAGAGTGTAGAAGGCAGTGTTTAATTAATTGCTTTTGTGCTCTTGTGGTTTATCGAAACGAACCCTGTTGGAAAAAGAAGGTACCTGTTGGAAAAATCGATATTTCTAGCTGATGAACATAAAAAATGAAGTATTTTAACATTCTTTTAAATTTAAATTTAATTTATTTATTAACAAGTTTGGATCCGAAAATTAAATTTTTATTTAAAAGTTTTTACGAAATTTATAAATGAGGTATCGAATTGATGTACATTAACGGAGTTCAAGAGGGATAAAGGTCTTAAATAATCACATTTTAAATGCACGACGTCAAAATATCCACGAATGGTGAAGCAGGTCCTAAATATCGATTAGACACGCTATTGGTGATGGAGCATTAATTAAATACGCTATTGAAGAAGTAGCTTCAAGAACATATGCTACTGGGGAAGGAGTATGTTGATACATAGCATACTATACATTAATCGACTCGATTTTTTATCCCCTACAAATTTATACCCTTATTTATCCATTTCTAATGACGAATTGTAAACACCCAAATCGTGACCTAACTTTTTTTGCAATTTTTCGATTTGCTCGACATAGCTCCTGCAGGATCAGATTTTGATAAATCGATAGAGAAAAATGAGGAGAAGGTGTGGTGATGGTTTAGATGTGCTCAAAATGGGTGGAGCTGGTCTGAGCTCAATAAAGAATATGCGATAACCTTAACAATTTTGAACTTCAAAAGAGACGATTGGGACTTAGAAAAATTTCAGAAAAATGAGTTTGAGATGGGCGTATCTCGTGGGTAGGTGCTGGCCAAGATTCTGGAAAACGATATTTCGAACCATTGATTCTCCAATAAGGTATTTTGATCATTCTCTCTATCACGAGGGAGTAGGGACAAAGAGTAAGGACATTTATCTGATTTTTAAAATTTTATCTAGACTCGTATCTAATTTTTTCTAACAAATTATAAATCATATATTATTATATAAAAAGTGAAAATCGTCATCCATAAAATATTAAAAATTACTTAAATATTTAAATTCGTCGTTCATTCAGAAATTGTCTAAAAATTAATTATCAAATAAATTTTATTTAAAAATTCACTGTTTACATTATTGTTTTTTATTATCAAACAACCATTTTTCTTTTGACAATCAACGAACAACCTAATTTATTCTAATCATCAATATATATATATATATATATATATATATATATAAATATATATATATATATATATATAAAGGAGGATACGCGGTAGTTTGGGTGGCGCTCTAAAATCATCTCAATCTATTTTTCTAATTTTCTAGAATTTTAAACACTAATAAATATAAAAATATCATTTAACATATTAGAAGTAGAATAGGTGTTCGAATTTTTAGAGGAGAAGAGTCGAATTTATAGGAAAGACATATGATTAGAATTTTTATTGGAAGTAGAATAAGTATTTATAATGCATATGATTAAAAGTTTTATTCGAAGTAGAATAGCAGTTCGAATTTATAGAGAATAAGAGTTCGAATTTATAGAAAAAAAACATATAAATAAAAGTTCTATTAGAAATAGAAAAATATCATTTAGCATATTAGAAATAGAATGGGTGTTCGAATTTATAGAGGAGAAGAGTTCGAATTTATAGGGATGACATATGATTAGAAGTTCTATCGGAAGTAGAATAAGTATTTATAACGCATATGATTAAGAGTTCTATTGGAAATTGAATAGGAGTTTGAATTTATATATATTGAAGAGTTCGAATTTATAGAAAAAAACATATAAATAAAAGTTCTATTAAAAGTAGAATAGGTGTTTGAATATATAAAGCAGGCATATAATTAAATATTTTATAGAAAGTATGATCTTCTTAAATTATACTTTTTTATATAAATTAATTATACTTCTATTAGGAAAATTTATTCATAAATTCAATAATATTGTCATAAAAAAGTCATTGTTTTTTAAAAAGAAAATAATTGATATATTAACATAATAAAATAACATTGTCATGTAGGAATTCTAAATAAATACAGGAGCATCTATCTATAATATAAAGAGAAAATAAGATGTGTTTTCATTTTCTAAAACTCCATAATTTTTAGAAAGTCTAGAATAAGTATAAATTGGAATTCGCTCTATTTTTTAGGTTTTGATTTTAAGGAGTAAGTTGTTGTGTAAGATAAGTATCATCAATAATATGTAGTGAAGTTGGAATTTCGATCTCAAATGAGAGCGGCTCACGTGTTTAACGGGAAGACGACTCACTATAAAAAAATGTATTATCTATTAAAATATCATATTGGTGTTATAAATTTTATTTTATTTCTAGGATTTGATTTTTATGGATAAACATTATCATACAAATGGTATATGTAAAAGTTAGGTTTTTGATTTTAACGAGATAAAGGATCAATAGTAACAACCGTGTTTAACGAGAAAGCGGTTTATTAGAGAAGACCGTATGAAACGTATTTAACGGGATGATGGCTCACTAGAAAAGATTATATTAGCTATTAGCTTATTAGAATTTGTTACTGATGTCAAGTTTTTTTTTACGGTTCGATTTTATGAATAAAAATTATTATATAAGTCTTTATAATATATGTTAAAGTTGGGATTTCAGTTTTAACGAGAGAGCGGGTCAATCGAAAGAATCATGTTTAACAAGAAATCGATTCATTAGAGAAGATTATTTAATTATTAAAATTTAATATTAATATTATAATATAAAGTAAATGTATTGAATTTTTTTAAAAATATTGTAACGCCGCCGCGAAGCGCGGTTTTATCAACTAGTTTATTCATAATTCACGTTATTCACGTACTCAGGAGACGTTGAAATCATATAACTCTGCATGATTCTGTTTCATCCTCCTTTCCTCGTTTTCCTTTTATAAACTTGGAAAATAAATAATTATACTTTTTAGATTACAATATTATATGTCAAATAAAGTAATTATTTCAAAAAAAGAAATTGTACTTACATTATCAAGCAATTCTTTATATATATCGCAGATTCTTTTTGATAACATATTCCATAATCTTCAAATAAAAAGATAGATATAATCATATAATTAATTATAGAATAATAAAAAAAATACTTCTACCCTAGATTATCGGGAAAAAAATACTTCGACTTTAAATAGAAAAAGAAATAGTCACAAGATATAAAAGGTAATTAAGTGCAGAGTCCTACCCAAACTCTAAAAACCTGCAATAATATTAGTATACGTTACAGAGACCAAAACGAAATGAACACTCATAGTTCTAACATAACTGGAACACACGGCCCAAATCAATTCAATATATAGACACACGCTAGCTGAATAAACACAACAACAACCTGTATAGATTATAGATTACATTACCAGCAGTGATCTCTACGTGACTACTAATTAATTAATGACAATGGAGATCCTGCCTTCTGAAGAGCCATCAAAAGCCACCACTAACAGTAACAACAATCAACTCCTTCCGATAACCACCCCACCAACAACCCCACCAAAACCCTCAAACAAACTCACGCTCATCCCTCTCATCTTCCTTATCTATTTCGAAGTTGCAGGCGGTCCTTATGGTGAGGAACCAGCTGTTAAAGCTGCTGGACCCCTTTTCGCCATTCTCGGCTTCCTTATTTTTCCTTTTATTTGGTCTATCCCCGAAGCTCTCATCACTGCTGAACTCTCAACTACTTTTCCTGGTAATGGTGGTTTTGTCATATGGGCCCATCACGCCTTCGGCCCTTTTTTTGGTTCGTTGATGGGTACCTGGAAATACTTGAGCGTTGTTATTAATATTGCTGCTTTCCCTGCCCTGGGAATTGATTATTTGCAGAAGTTGTTCCCCGTTTTCTCGTCTGGTCGACCTAGAAATCTAGCTGTCTGTATCTCGACGTTGGTTCTCAGTTTCATTAATTTTACTGGGTTAAATATCGTGGGATACGTTGCGGTTTTATTAGGGATTGTCTCTTTGCTTCCTTTTATTATTATGTCCATAATGGCTATCCCGAAAATAAGTCCTAAAAATTGGATTAGTTTAGGCCAGAAGGGTGTGAAAAAAGATTGGAATCTTTATTTCAATACTTTGTTTTGGAATTTGAATTTCTGGGACAATGTGAGTACGATGGCTGGTGAAGTTGAAAAACCACAGAGAACTTTTCCAATAGCATTGCTTTCTGCAGTAATTTTGACATGTGCAGCTTATATTGTTCCCTTGATGGCTGTTTCTGGAGTTGGTGATCTTAACCAAATGGAATGGGAGAGTGGGTATATGGCCGACGCAGCTCGAATGATATCTGGACAATGGTTAAAATATTGGATTGAGGTTGGTGCTGTGTTGTCAAACATTGGATTGTTTGAAGCGCAGTTGAGTTCGAGTTCTTATCAGCTATTGGGAATGGCGGAGTTGGGGTTCTTGCCCAAGTTTTTCGGCAGGAGATCAAAGTGGTTTAATACTCCGTATGTTGGTATTTTGTTGTCAACTGCCATTATATTATCGGTGTCATTTCTTGATTTTACAGATATTATTGGAGCAGCTAACTTCTTATATAGTTTGGGAATGTTGTTGGAATTTCTATCGTACCTCCGATTAAGGTCTATATATCCAGAGATTAAGCGACCGTTTAGGGTTCCAATGAGGCTGCCCGGATTGATAGTTATGTGTTTGATTCCGTCAGTGTTTCTGGTGTTCATAATGGTGATTGCTACGAAAGTTGTGTATCTGATTAGTGGATTGATGACAGTGGGGGCAATCCTATGGTACTTTCTGATCAAGTTATGCAAGTCGAGGAAGTGGCTCGAGTTCAACCATGTTGTTGAAGAATAATTAAGATATGATTATGCTATATATATGTGTATCGGATTATTTAAATATTCATAGTCACAGTTAATTGTTATATAAGCAAAAAAAGTGTTTGTAGTTTTAACTTTTCTGTCAAGGAATACAAGTGCTTGTAACTTAGCTTTTTCTGGAGAAAATTCAATACTATTGGATATTTGGATAGAGTAGTGCTAAAGGCACCAAAATTTGGTACAAAAAATTGCCACCAAATGACATGGCATGGTTGATGTGGCAGTATGGGTATTTTTGATTGGTTTTATTGTTATGAATACAGGGGGCCCATTTATTATTACAACAAATCAAAATGTGCCATGTGTATTTGGGGAAAGTTTTGGGAACCAATTTTGGTGTCCCTAGCATTATTCATTTGGATACTAGTTTTTTTTTCTTGCTATCTCTTCCTTTCATATCTCTCTATCACAATCCTGTTATGCCATAATTTTTGCATGTCTAATAATTTCTCAAATTTTAATAATTATTCATTACTAATTCAGATTAATAATTATTTCTTAATCGCTAAGTTTTATCCTTTACCTGAAACGAGAAAAGAATCAATCTCAATCAATCAATAATGGAAAATATCTTCAAACGATATTCTTCAAATCAGGAAAATATCACAACGATAAGATTAAATCAAATAAAATCAGTAATTATCCAGATTAACGAAGTTTATCCATAAAGTCTCTAAGGATAGACACAAATCAATTTTAGAACTGCGTTGGCTTGATCCTTATAAATATAAGGTATGCAGGCATATCGGAAAAGGATCCGATACACGAGATGAAAGGCAGAGTGTATTAACTTGTAACACTATAACTGATGTAACTCAATTAAAAGAAAAGATACTTAACCAGAAGACAATCAAGAACAAGAAGTCACAAGAAATCAACACTAAATGAAGACAAGGTAATTGATACAATTGAACATGTTAACTATGATCAAGCCAAGAAGAAATCATTGAGAGAAGTTCAAGTCAAAGTTGTTCAGGCCTCAGTGATTTGAGAATTCGAGATTCAAGATCATAACTATCAGTATCAACAAGACCAACTGATTTCAAGTGAACAAGAAGGAAAGCAAATATTGGAAAGCCAAGTTACTAAGTGAATATGGTAATTTATTCAAGAAGCAGAAACACTATCAAGACTAGTCACTTATGAACCAGACCAGTGCATCAAGTGTCAGGACATTGATAGCAAGTTTATGTCAGTAATAAAGATCCATGTTCAAGAGCTTGTAGAAGAACAAAGAAGATATGAAGATATCACAAGCTCAAGATGTGCATTGAAGTTTCAAGTTGAAGACCAGAATATTTTCTAAGTACTAAATGTTCTAGATGGCTAAGTCGAAATTCTCAAGTAGAAGTTCTACTTAGAATTTCGAGATGGCTAAGTAGAAATTCTCAAGTAGAAGTTCTACTTAGAGTGCAGCTTCAACATGACACATGGCATCTTCTGATTGGCAGATTTCCAAGCTTTCAAGATAAGACAAGATTTATGTGGACATCATTGGGCCACGTACATCTTAGTCTTTGAAGACTACAGGTCATAGATTACATGTAGTATAAATAGAAGCACTTGTGTAATGTTTGAGTCAGTGAGCAATATTGAGAAAAACACAAGAAAGAGAGAGAGAGTATTCACAGAGCTTAGAATCATTCACTTCTCTCTGAACTTCTGTTATACTTTGTAATGAATGTTGTAGCAACCTTTTCAAGTTATATATAAAGAAATATATTCCTTGAATCTGTGTGTTCATTTATTGCATCGTATTTATTGCTTCTCATAATCGAAAAGTTGTATTCACCCCCCTCTACAACACATTTGGACCTAACAATTGGTATCAGAGAGGATGTTTAACATACAAAACATAGATCCTTGTGTTTGGTAGAAGAATCGTGAGTTTTCATTTTCTAGATCTACTTTTCATTTTTTTCGAAAAGTGTGCTTTAATTCATTTCCATTGAAAACTCATCCGGGAAAAATTATTTAAATACTCCAGGTGTGATTATTTGGCTTGGGTGTATTTTAATTAATTTTTGTGAATTAATCTGGGTTCATTGATATTTGGTGTTCTTGAGTGTTCATCATCTGTTCTTGTCAAAGAAGATAACCCAACAACTTTTTGATCTCCTTTTTCAAACAAACAAAGATAGTCAAAAAGGTGTTTTTGTACTTTTGATTTGATTATTATTCCTTGGCCGAAAGCAAAAGAAAGTGTACTCAGTGCTTTGCAAGTGGGTTAGTCACTTTCGGCGTGTAAAGAATCAAAAGTCAAAAAGGTGATATTGTTTATTCAATATTAAAGTAATCTGCAGAAAAATTTATTCTAAGGCAAAAAGTTCTACATAGAATTTCTACTTGAGATTTTCTACATAGAATTTCGACTTAGACAATTTCTACTTGGTGAATTTCGACTTGGACAATTTCTACTTAGAAATTTCGACTTGAGCAAAATTTCTACTTAGAGAAATTTCGACTTGGCAAAAGTTCTACATAGATATTCTACATAGCCTAGTCTTGGGTACTTAGAAATTTTTAGTGACAAGATTTGAAATGGCTCCTAAAAATTCTTTCAAGATCCCAATGTTCAACCGAGATCACTATGAAGAATGGGTTTTCAGAATGAGACTCTACTTAGAGACTATTAACCCTGAGTATCTGGAAGTCCTTGAAAAGGGTAAATTTGTTCCAATGAAAGCTATTCCTGAGCGTACGGAAGGAGAGGAGGTTATACCTGCTCGGTCTGAACCTAAAAAGGCAGCGGACTTTACGGATGCTGACAAGGAGCAAATAGCTTATGATACTTCTGTAAGACAAACCTTGATGGAATCTCTTGATCATGAAATGTTCAACATAGTCAAAGGTTTGAATACAGCAAAGAAGATTTGGGACAAGATAGAAGTTGTCATGGAAGGATCTGCAGAGGTTAGAAGCAACAAGACACTTATACTCAAGATGGAGTATGACACCTTTAGAATACGAAAAGGAGAAAGCATAACAGATGTCTATCTACGATTCAGTCAGTTGGTATTGGATTTGAATCTGAGAGGTGTTACTCTCCCCATGGTTGAGACCAATACGAGATATCTGAGGAACCAGCCAAAGAGCATTGAACATAGGGTCTACGCAATCAGAGAAACCAGAGATTTGCATACAACTTCTCTGGAAGAATATTATGGAATTCTGAAGACCTATGAGCTGGAGACACTTCAAGATCAAGCATGGGACAATGATTCAAAAGGAAAAGAAACTGCATCAGGATTAGTTGCTGATGAGAAGGAGTCTAAGAAGGCAATGGTTGCAGCAAAGCCTAAATCATCACCTGCACCGCATCAAGTTGATAATGATGACGAGTGTGCATCTAACAGTGATGATGACTACTTCACCCAAGAAGAGCTGGACAACATGGACGATAGTGTCGTGGCATACATGGCAAGGAAGTTCAGCAACATGAGATTTAGAAAGAGCAACCGACCACAGAGAAATTCTTCATCTTACTATCGGGCTGCTAAGGGTGGTGGTAGTTCATCAGGCTACAAAAGCAAAGGCAAGAGTACCAGCTACAAATCTCCGTTGGATTTCAAAATGAAGTTCAATTGCTATAATTGTGGTGAACCTGGACATTTTGCCTCGGACTGCAAAAAGCCTAAACAGACTTATCCAAAAGAGACATTTGAAGCCCTCAAAAGCAAGTATGAATCGCTGGTGAAAGAAAAACATGGTAAAAGAGCTTTAGTAGTAACAGAAGGAAGAGCTTGGGATGATTCAGATGAGGAAGATGTTACTCATGTAGCAAACTTTGCGCTCATGGCTGAGACATCAGAGGAACCAGAGGTACCAGTTCTAACCCTTAAAGTAGAAATGTCTATTGATGATTATAAGGAACAGAACGGCGCTCTTAGCGAAGAGATCTACATGTTGTGCAAAAGCCTAGACACTTCTCAAAAGGAACATAAAACACTTGTCGCCAAAAGCAGAATGCTTGAGGCAAAAGTGGAAGAGTTAGAGGCCGCTTGCACTGTAGATACTTCTCTAAGAGATTTTATTAAATCTTTGGAACACAAGCTCGTCCTTAAGGAAGAAATAGAATCATGTTTAAGGAACAAACTAGCTGAGTTAGAAACTAAATGTGAAGCTTACAAACTAGCTGCTAGTAAAGTGTATGTAGATAATGACGTATTTAAGAAGATAACTGGAGTAGGTGTAGGACTTGATTATTCTGATCTTTCTAAGAAAGAAGGCAAGAGACATATCGATCCTAGCTCCAGTGACCTTAAAAAGGAAACACCTAGTATTCTTAAATCTTCTGTCAAACCCATCTACAAACACCTTGTTCCTAGAATAGAAGAAGAAGAGACTGAATTGATAGCTAGATATGAGATTGAGATGGAAGATCGTCAGAAAGCACAACCTATAACTCCTATTAAACAAGTTAAAATCAATTTCCCTAGTGATGAATCTAGACTAGGAATAGGAGCTAAGGCTGTTAAACAACAAGGGAAGAAAGGCATAAAAGAGGTTAAGGCTGAACGAATAAAGAAAGCATGTTATCACTGCAAATCTACTGAACATCTTTCTTATGCATGTAAAGCTAACATAAATGTTCCTGCTGCACATGCCATGCCTGTCACACATACAATGAATAATCTGCATCAGAATCATGCACAGTGTGGTCAACCTAATTGTATGCCATGCACTTTTAACGTCATGCAAACTTTTGTGAATTTAATGAATGCATCTAGCCAGTCATGCTCAAATACTGCTGCTAGTTCAAACATCAAAAAGAAGCTTGGGAGAGCCAAGACTGTCAGTCCTCCTAAAGTTAGGAGTGACAAACCTTCTCCTAGGACTGATAAATATGTCAAGTCTGAGAAAGGAAAGGAGGAAGTCGAAAGCTCTAGTTATGTTAAGAAAAGTGCATCTCCTGTTGTTAAATCTGTTGATTCTAAATCTTATCGAAAAGCCGGGCCCAATCAAAGTTGGGTTCCGAAGAAAGTCTAATCAATCTGTTATTGCAGGGCATTAAGCAAAAGAGAAATAAAGTTATATGGGTGCTAGACAGTGGAGCATCGAGGCATATGACTGGAGACAAGTCCCTGCTTACAGAGTTGGTTATGAAAGCTGGCCCTTATGTTACCTTTGGAGATGACAGCATAGGTGTGACAAAGGGATATGGCAAACTGAAAACTGGCAATGTCATCATTGAAGATATTTCCTATGTTGAGGGATTAAAGCATAATTTGTTGAGTATCAGTCAATTCTGTGACAAAGGTTACGAAATTGTCTTCAACAAGAAAGGTGTATCAATCACTCACATCAAGGAAGGTTCACTGGCTTTGAGAGGAGTTCGAAAGGCAGATCTTTTTGTTGCAGACATGGATTCAGCAAATCAGAATGAAGTCACCTGTTTCTACAGCAAAGCTTCGGATGATGAAAGCTGGTTATGGCACAAAAAGTTATCTCACTTAAACTTCAAAACGATGAATGCTCTCGCGAGGCGAGAATTGGTGAGAGATCTACCTCAAATGGAGTTCGCTCCGAAAGGACTCTGTGAAGCCTGTGAAATGGGAAAGTCGAAACGAGCATCGCATAAAAGCAAAGAAATTTCTAGTATCACTGAGCCTCTGCAACTTCTTCATATGGATTTGTTTGGCCCAGTGAATGTCCTATCTTTGTCTAGGAAAAGATATGCATTGGTAATCGTGGATGACTTCTCCAAGTATACATGGGTATTGTTCGCAATGACGAAAGACGAAGTACCTTTCTTAATCATTGATCACATCACTCAAATTGAGAATGTTTCAACACTTACTGTGAAGACGATTAGATCAGACAATGGCACTGAATTCAAAAACGCAGTGCTAAATGACTTCTGTGTATCTAAAGGAATACGTCGTCAGTACTCAGCCCCGAGAACTCCACAGCAAAATGGAGTAGTTGAAAGGAAGAATAGAACATTGGTTGAAGCAGCAAGAACTTTGTTGTACGATTCGAAACTTCCTCTGTATTTCTGGGCAGAAGCAGTGAGTACCGTGTGTTACACTCAAAATCGATCCTTGATCATAAAAGATAAAGAAAAGACACCATGTGAGTTAATGAACGGAAGAAGACCAACAATCAAATACTTTCATGTCTTCGGAGCAAAATGCTATGTACTTATAGATGATGAAAATCTAGGCAAGTTTGCAGCAAAAGCTCGTGAAGGAATTTTTGTTGGTTACTCCACAGATGTGGTAGCAGCTTATAGGGTGTTCTTAGTAAATGATCGAAAAGTGACTGAAAGCTACAACGTCAGATTCGACGATACCAAACTCTCATCAATTTCAAGAGATTCTAATGAACCTGAGTCCCTAAAATTTCAGAATCTGGACTTAGAAGAACTTGAAGATGAACCTGAGTTGGTTGTCCCATTAAATGTTCCAAGTGTACGTGAAGAACCTGAGTCTAGTGAACAAGCTAATTCTACAAGATCAGGAGAGACATCTTCAGTACGAACCGGCAATAACTCAGGGGGAGTAAATAGCAGCTCAAGGACTACTGTTCAAGGCTCGAGTCGAGTTGACTCTAGTTCTGTAGGAGCTGGCACTAACTCAGGGGGAGTTAGTGAAAGTATTCAAAGTAGTCAGCACCACAATTCAGAAAGTCATGCTGAATCATCAAGACAATTTCCAAGAGAACGAGTATGGAATAGAGACCATCCGTTTGAATTGATTATCGGTGATCCAGATGCTGGTGTGTCTACTAGAAGAAATGCAAGAGCTGACCTGGCTAATATTTGCTTATATTCTGGGTTCTTATCCAAGCTTGAACCTAAAGAAATAGAAGAAGCTCTTGGTGATGCTGATTGGGTGATTGCAATGCAAGAGGAACTCAATCAGTTTGAAAGGCAGAAAGTTTGGAAACTGGTACCCCGACCAAAGAACAAATCAGTAATTGGAGCAAGGTGGGTATTCAGAAATAAAATGGATGAAAACGGACTTGTAACACGAAACAAGGCTCGTTTGGTTGCAAAAGGTTATTCTCAGCGAGAAGGAATTGATTATGATGAGACCTATGCACCAGTTGCAAGACTTGAGGCAGTCAGGATGTTTTTGGCATTTGCAGCACATAAGAACTTCAAGGTTTTCCAGATGGATGTGAAAAGTGCCTTCCTGAACGGAGAGTTAGAAGAAGAAGTGTATCTGGAACAGCCGCCTGGCTTCATTGATCCAGAACTTGTAGATTTTGTGTATCTTCTCTTCAAATCTGTCTATGGCCTCAGGCAATCCCCAAGATGTTGGTATGAAACCCTATCTGTATTCTTAATTGAAAGTGGTTTTACTAGGGGAGTAATTGACAAAACATTGTTCTATAAGAATGTGAAGAATGATCTAATACTTGTTCAAGTCTATGTGGACGATATTATCTTCGGGTCATCGAATGAGCGCTTGTGCGAGAAATTTGCTAAGCTAATGCAAGACAAATACGAGATGAGCATGATGGGAGAGCTGTCCTTCTTCCTTGGGTTACAGATCAGTCAGAGAAAAGATGGTATCTTTATCTGTCAATCCAAGTACGTCAGAGATTTACTCAAGAAGTACAATCTAGAAGATGCATCAGCAGCCAAGACTCCCATGGCAACAGCCACGAAGCTTGATGAAGACAAAACAGGTAAATCAGTTGACATCACAAGCTATCGAGGTATGATTGGCTCACTTCTCTATTTAACTGCAAGTAGACCCGATATAATGTTCGCAACTTGTTTATGTGCAAGATTCCAAGCGGATCCTAGAGAATCACATCTCATAGCCGTCAAAAGAATCTTTAGGTATCTCAAGGGCACACCAAATCTAGGAATTTGGTACCCAAGAGATACAGGTTTTAATCTAATTGGCTATACGGATTCAGACTATGCAGGTTGCAGGATTGATAGGAAAAGCACATCTGGTGCTTGTCAATTTCTTGGCAGAAGATTGGTGTCCTGGCAAAGTAAAAAGCAACATACAGTATCTACTTCTACTGCTGAAGCTGAGTACATTGCTGCTGGAAGCTGTGTAGCTCAAATACTGTGGATGAGGAACCAATTGAAGGATTATGGCATAGAGCACAAGAAAATTCCAATTATGTGTGACAACACAAGTGCCATTGCCATAACCAACAATCCTGTAGATCACTCAAGAACCAAGCACATCGACATCAGGTATCACTTCATAAGAGAACATGTCGAGGAGGGGACTGTGGAGCTACATTTCGTGCCCACAATGCAACAAATTGCAGATATATTCACCAAACCTCTTGATGAAGTAACATTCAATAGGTTGGTTGGTGAATTGGGAATGCTTAACACAAGTTAGTAAAGCCTTCTATCTGTAAAATCCATGGTTATGTTGGTATATGCAAGCTATTTAATCATTATGTGTTTAGACTTTAAAATGCCTAATTAATGATTATTATAGGATGCATATAGTGTGATTTTGCATGAATTCAGTGTGTTTTAAGTGTCTTTTATAGCACAAATCTGTGAATTTATGCTTGTTAGATTGCATGATCATAGGGGGAGTTAAATTCATAATATTCTAAATATTGCATGATTTTTAGATGAATTTACCTGTGTTTTTCATGTAATTAGAGGCCTTAGAATTATCAAGGAATGTTTTAATTATGTCATATATTAAAATCCTTGAATTGATATTTATATTAATTTGGCAAAATTAATTGTTGAGTTTTTCAAAGAAAATTTGTCAAATTATTATAAGTATCTTCAAAATTTCGAGTTAGTTCCTATCTCGAAACTCATCTTGAAATTCTGGTTGAATTTCGATTTGAGCTTCCAGAGTGAAGTTTTGAAAATTCTAAGTCTGGGAAGAATTTCGAGTTAGACTCTATCTCGAAATTCAACTCGAAATTCGACTTAGAGTTCGACTTAGAGTTACCAGTGTGCCTATTTATTTATTCTTCAAAATATTCGAGATAAATTCTATCTCGAACTCCATCTCGAAATTGAGATGTGATTTCCATTTTTGGGAATATTTTGAAATGATCTGAGAGAATAACTTCGAGTTAGTTATTAATTTCGAGTTAGACTCTATCTCGAAACTCAACTCGAATTTCGACTTGATGTTCGAGATAGAGCTCTCAGTTGGTTTTAAGGGGATTTTTCGAGTTAACTCCTAACTCGAAGTCTATCTCGAATTTCTACTTGAATTTCGAGATAGGTTTCCCTAATAAGGTTGGTGTGTGCTGTTTACATGGTCGTTTATAAGTTAAATGGTAAAGTTTTTCGAGTTAACAGCTATCTCGAACTCTATCTCGAAGTTCGACTTAAAAACTTCGAGATAGACTTCGAGATAGACTTCGAGATAGGATTTCGACTTGAGTGTTCCCTGTATGTACTTAGTGTTTTTCACATTTTTTATCAGGGGCATTTCTGTCATTGCACATTCATGTCTATATATACATCTCTAACTCGATCTTTTCTTTCACTTTTACCTAATAGAGTTTTACAGCCGCACATATACATACAGGCGATTTCATATTCTCAACCATTGATTCGTGATTTTTGTGACAAATCTCATACGGACAACGAATTGATGCCCATTTTTAGACTGCTATAACCTGTGTGTCATCATTAATCACTGTTTTTGTGTGTTTGTGTAACGATTCATTTCTCTTGAGATATATACACACGTATATATACACACAATTTCACAGATCTGTTCAAAAATGATTTTACACACACATACCTCACTGTGAAAGCAGATTTAATCACTGGTTCGAAATTTGCCTTCCATTAACTGTTTGTTGGAGCCCGTAGTTTGATTTTTCAAAAAGGAACTTTTGTGTTCTTGATAAATTAAAAGGGATATAACGGTTAATTGTTTAATTAATTGTTTTTTCGAAAATTAAAATTAAAATTCAAATTTTTTTTAGGAAAAACTTTTAATTAAAATGGCTCACCAATTTTCACTTGCCAAAAACAATTTTTATAATATTTCTACGGAAATTGGTGATCAACTCCCGCGCTTTAAGTCTTGGATACGATTTCTCAATTTGTATTCCAAAGCTAGCGATGCTTTTACTGCTAAACCTACACTAGTACATGATGCTTTATGCCATAAAGATGCTTATGTGGTGACTGAACAAATTGTCAACAAGGTTCTGGGATTCCCCATTAAAGATGCTTATGATCCAGAACCTACAGCTGCAGATCGCCTCAGATTCTTTGAAGAAATAGGGTGTTATCCTCCGACTGGCCGGATCACTGGAAACATCCAAAAACAATTTCTTCATGTGGAATGGAATTACTTTTTCGAGGCCATCACAAGATGTTTTCGGGCACGAGAAAGCGATTACCATCAAATTTCCATTCCCATGCAAAACCTTGGAATTGCCCTAGCAAGAGAGCTGGATATCAATTATGGACGAATAGTTCTCTCTGAGATAGTGGCTGTGATGGGATCTCCTGCAAGCAGAGACCTCAACACAACAGATGTTGTCTGCTGGTTTCCTCGGTTCTTACAGATGCTGATTAATCATTTAATACCGAAGGATGCTCTTACAGTTAGACAGAGTTTTGCCAGAAGTCAAAAATCTGCACCACTAGGGATGGGCACTAAGTCACTTTCAACAGTTGAAAATCAGGATAAACATCATGGAAAACCGATGTCTATTCCTGATACCTTACAAAAGTGGCTTACATATGATGAGGGAGTTACCACTTTGATGGAATTCTCGCAAGCTTCATCACATGCTCAGAATCGGTCTGCTCATGCTGAGGCATTTGAAGAGATTCCTGATGAGCAAAGCGGTGATGAACAAGGTAATGAATCAGGTAATCTCTCTCGACATTCTACTCATTCCTCTTCCTATGTTTCTGATTCCCAGACCCAAGAGACTGCTAGCCCGCAGAATCTATCCCAGGGTGAGAGCTATATTTCTAATTCCTTGTCATCCAAGTCACCGGAATCCAAACAGCCAGCACATATAGATGTAGGAAATGATGAGGAGAGTGACCCCGAAGAGCATCCTCTTACTCGAAAGAAAGCCAAAATTTCTCATGCTGCTACTTCTAAACCTCAGTCAAACCCTAGAGTGTCACACGCAACCACTCCACCTCACGCGAGTGGTTCACCCCTTGAACAATCTGCACATAGGGATTTTGATTTTGATGATGAGTATGTACCTCTTGAAGATGCTGTTACTTCAAAAGGACATGAAGCTTTAAAAACTTCAGCCGTACCTTCACCGGTACGTACTGATGCTACAAAGAGGATCGGTTCTGATGTTGTACAAGAACACTTTGTAGCCTCTCAGCCTGAGATTCCAACTCAGGAACAAACAGCAATTGATCCCTTAACTGCAAATTATATTTCTTTTCAAGTTTCTGCAGGTACTTCTTCATATTTTGGATCAATTATTGAAGACATACACGAGCGTGAGACAGGGAGTGTGTGTGAGAGGTTAGGGAGAGAGGGACCTTCATTTTTAAGGCCCGAAACCGAGCGCCAAATACCAACAGAACGAGTATTAGAGCGAGGTCACCTAAACCAAACACCGTCCCTTAATTCTGAAAATCTTGAATCTCGTATGTCTTCTATGGAAAATCAAATGAAGCAGTTTGGGCAGTCAATGGGGCAGTTAGGGATGAATGTTGGAAATAATCAAAGGGCACTTGACGACTACGCAGCACGAATGGCAATTCAAGCTTCATCTTTTACTGTTTTGACAAATCAGGTAAATGACTTGGGCCATGCTGCTGGTGTCTTGGGAAACACCCTGAATGACAGGATGGGAGCAATGGAGCTTACAATGGATAATCTGGCTGTGGAGATAAGCAGAGTTATGTTCGCAATCAGAAGTTTTGTGCCCCAGGAGTGTTTCGCGCCGCAACAACCTCCCCCCGATGCTGGTACAGGTGGTGCTAGTGGAGCAGGAGCCTATGGTTCCGGGTTTGAAGATTTTGATACAGCTGGTGGATCTGGAGACCAGGGTGGAGTTCAGGATAACTCACCTAAGGGGGAGAGTATAAAGGAGACGAGACAGCAGGGAGTTCAAATCGAAGAAATTCAAGCACATGCTGATCTTGTCAGAGAAATTGAAGTTGAGCCGTCTGTTGAAGAAGAGGCTCTGAGGAGGAAAAAGGGTAAGGCAATAATGGTTGAGCAAGATGAACCATTCATTGACCTAAGTCATCAAGAAAAAGTACAGGAGGTAATTGATTCAGATTCTGATATGGAAGACGCACCTTTGAAACATGCTATAAAGAGATCATTGAAAGATCAAGGTGGCGGTGCTGGGATGTCTGTCGGAAAGCCTGAAGAAATTACTGTTGATGAAGAAACCCTTGAAGCTCAACAGTTAGCCTTAGATCAAGCTGAGTTCTTTAAAATGAAGGCAATGCAAGATCGTGCTGCGTTTCAGGAAAAGAAAGCGGAGCTACAAGGGAAGCAGTACGATTATGAGCTTGCAAGGCTAGCTGATCCTCAAATTGATCTGGACAATAGAAGGATAGGGAAGAAGTGGGATGACGCAAGAAAGATATTGATGGGACCATGTACAAAAGGAAATCATAACAAGGAAGCAGATGATCTGTTCTACAACCTAAATTTGCAGAATCCAATGGCTGCTGACTACATAAATGCTTTAAAGAGATTAATTTCTAAAGTCAGGGTTGGATACAATTCAACGCAAAAGGAGTGGCAGGTTATTTTGTCTTTCACAGAAGGAGTCCCAATGTCTTTCATGTATGTGGATGATCAATTCATGACGAGAAGATCTGCATCAGAGTTGTTCTTGCTAGCAACAAAAATTCAATACTCTCATTCTGAGAATCTAAGCATTCTGTATAGGGATCAGTTAATGCGGCTAGCAGAGGACAAGGGTCCAGAATTCTCAGCATATCCAAATGTTGTCCGGATGGTGGTCGACAGTAAAATGAAGAGGGTGAGCCTGGAGGAAAAGGACTTAATGGAACTTTCAGTGGAATCTCTTAAGGCTGTCTGTAGGCAGATGATGGGTAAGGGATTCGCTTCTGAGCTTAAAGATAAATCAGTGAAGATCATTGAAAGTGTCATACTCAAGAAGAGCAATGAGGTGTGGAAGTGTGATGTCATTGCTCCGAACCCTCTTGATAATGTGAAGATTGAACCAGAGCTGATAGAGAGGAATTGGAATATTCTTCAAGCAATGAAGAATGTTGATGAAGCTCTGAATCTTCCTACTGGAGAACTGGAACAAGGAGAGATAATGGAGGCAGTTGGTGTTCCAGGAAGAGACAGTGTATACTGGATACACTCTTTTGTTGATAATACAGCTGATGCCTTAGTATTCATAGATGCAGACCAGAATCAAACATTCTTGCATATGAGTAAACAATGGCTGCTGCAGACTCAAGATGCTGCATTTCTGGAGAAAGTGTTATATTTGTTCAAATGGGAAGATGTGGAAGTTAAGTATGTGACAGAAAAGCAGAGACTCGTGAGTTACCTATCTGATGTAGTAGTGGAAAAGAAGCGATTGGAGCGAGATGCGGCTAGTGTCCACAATACTAATCGTGTCATAGGCTATCCCAAAATGATCTATTGTCAGTTTAAAGCTGATAAAACTCATAGGAAACCTCGGCTTATAATGAAGAAATTTGAGGAAATTCCAGAGATCAGGACTACTCAGGAGGTGGACAAACTCAGAAGGCTTTTCAAACATCCTTACCCAGAACCCAGGAACCCTCTAGAGATGGAAGCAGTAAGTTTGTTGAATACTAGGTGGACGCAACTTCATAATCCAGTATATAAGAAACAAAAGCAGTAGGAGGAGAAGCGCAGAAGGCAGAAAGAAGAAAAGGACCAAGCTGCTGAAGCTAGGAAGAGGAAACGGAATTAGGGTTAAAGGTCAGAGTGGTGTGAACTTGAAGTTGGAAAAACTTCATGTCTTTCGGTTGCTTTAACTCACTTGAGGAAAATTCATCTTAGAGTGAATCCAATAAGGTGATATAAGTTTGACTAAAAGATATGAAATAATCCAGGTGATAGGAATCATTCAAATGATCTTTAATTCGAGGTTCGAATTCTGTTTCTAGTTTAAGTTCTTTGTATTGTTTTCAAGTACTTTTCAATTGCATATTTTTCAAGAATGTAATGTTAATTATCTTTTCTCGTCTCATTGTTTAGTTGAGTTATCCTTCATTAATTTGAATGTCATTGTTAGACAATCAAATTGGGGGAGATTGAAAGGCAGAGTGTATTAACTTGTAACACTATAACTGATGTAACTCAATTAAAAGAAAAGATACTTAACCAGAAGACAATCAAGAACAAGAAGTCACAAGAAATCAACACTAAATGAAGACAAGGTAATTGATACAATTGAACATGTTAACTATGATCAAGCCAAGAAGAAATCATTGAGAGAAGTTCAAGTCAAAGTTGTTCAGGCCTCAGTGATTTGAGAATTCGAGATTCAAGATCATAACTATCAGTATCAACAAGACCAACTGATTTCAAGTGAACAAGAAGGAAAGCAAATATTGGAAAGCCAAGTTACTAAGTGAATATGGTAATTTATTCAAGAAGCAGAAACACTATCAAGACTAGTCACTTATGAACCAGACCAGTGCATCAAGTGTCAGGACATTGATAGCAAGTTTATGTCAGTAATAAAGATCCATGTTCAAGAGCTTGTAGAAGAACAAAGAAGATATGAAGATATCACAAGCTCAAGATGTGCATTGAAGTTTCAAGTTGAAGACCAGAATATTTTCTAAGTACTAAATGTTCTAGATGGCTAAGTCGAAATTCTCAAGTAGAAGTTCTACTTAGAATTTCGAGATGGCTAAGTAGAAATTCTCAAGTAGAAGTTCTACTTAGAGTGCAGCTTCAACATGACACATGGCATCTTCTGATTGGCAGATTTCCAAGCTTTCAAGATAAGACAAGATTTATGTGGACATCATTGGGCCACGTACATCTTAGTCTTTGAAGACTACAGGTCATAGATTACATGTAGTATAAATAGAAGCACTTGTGTAATGTTTGAGTCAGTGAGCAATATTGAGAAAAACACAAGAAAGAGAGAGAGAGTATTCACAGAGCTTAGAATCATTCACTTCTCTCTGAACTTCTGTTATACTTTGTAATGAATGTTGTAGCAACCTTTTCAAGTTATATATAAAGAAATATATTCCTTGAATCTGTGTGTTCATTTATTGCATCGTATTTATTGCTTCTCATAATCGAAAAGTTGTATTCACCCCCCCTCTACAACACATTTGGACCTAACACGAGACAAATCGAGACACCTCTCAAGTCTACCCAAACATCCAAAAATCCCAAATCCCCCTATTTAATTTCATGATTTGTTATTCTAGCAACCTCCGAAATTTGTCTCTCAAGTCTAGCCCCAAACATCCAAAAATCTCAAATCCTCCTATTTTCATGATTTGTTATTCTAACAACCTCCGAAATTTGTCATCACCAAATTCCTCCGTTAACAATTCCCTATCATATATACTGAAATGTGCATATGTGACGTTCATAATTTCTTCCACTACCGTCACATTTTGAGCAATTTTTATTGATTATGTATGCAATTTTTATAATGTTCGTCTTGTTTCTACAAATGTACTTTAGGCATTTTACTAGTTGTGATATAATTTGGTGTTCTGTAGATATGACTCGCAATGAAAACTAAAGGAAAAATAAGCATCCCATATTAATCCAGCAAAGACTATGTTTACCTGAATTCCAAATCCATTTCTGAGTCACATGAGATCATATTTACTGTTCTTCTTCTCTCAAATGTCACTATATATTAGAGTTAACAAATATAATTAAATGAATTAAAATTTTGTCCCATCTTTGAAATCATGATTCATATCATGAGCAAACTGTAGTTAGTTTTGTCTAAATACCGTGTTAGTGTATATGGATAGATGCTATACAGACTCGGCGATTTTATGTTTTTCTTTAGAGCTCAAACTGAGGAAGACATTCCGTCTATATATGCAAGATTCCATCAAATATATAGTCGGAGAGCTTGCATGCTTACAGCATTTTAAGACTGTCACAATTTCAACTGAGTTAAAATGTGGGGTCTGATTTTATGATTTGGGCCAAGTTTAGTTGGGTTATTATGTTTTGGGCTCGGCCCAATAAAGTAGTCCTGGAAAGAGTGCTATGCCTATATAATGTAGTTTCTTCCTCAGATTATGATTATCAATGAGAATGAATGCTTAACTTTATCTTTTTACTTCCCTGCATTGACTTTCCTGCATTTTTCTTATTTTAGTAGCTTAATTCTGAAAATCTAACTGTCAAGATCATGACAAATGGTATCAGAGCCGACATTTCCTCGGAGATGGGTACCGTTCATCTCACTTCATATCCACCTCAAAACCCTAATTTCTATCATTCTTACCAGTACCCATACACACCCTTTCCAACCCCTTATGCTTATACTTCTCACCAGTATCTACCAACTCCAGCACCTCCCTATACCTACCACTCACCTCAACCACCGCCGCAACACTCGTATCAACTCTATACTACTACTCAAATACCTGACACATCTACACATCTATCATTCACAGATGGATTGTCTGGATATTTCACTTATCAGGCTGAATTCCAACCACCCCTAACACCTCATTCGTACAATACCCAGCCTATATCTAGTGGTTATATGAGTTCAACTATCACTGCACAACACAATCAAAAGGAATCTATATTCATGCAGCAGCCAAACACATACACGCCTCAGATGTTTGACGAAATTCCAGATTCCCATAGGCCTGTTTCCAATGCCTTCATTGATAATAGGCATAAGATAGAAGAGAAGCTCACTGAAATGCTTCATACGCTTGAGAAGATGGGGAAGATCTACGCAGATATGCCTAAGCTAGTTGGGAAGAAAAGGGTTGGGAACGTTGATGGAGCGAGTGGAGAGGGTTCTCAATGAAGGAAGTTGTCCACAAATAAGGTAAATCAGTCTTCTAATACACCTACTCCTGTTTTGGTTGTTGATAGTCTGGATGATTTGTGTAAAATTGAGAAAATTGTTAATGAGGAGGAGGATCTGATGGTGTTGAAGGATGAGAATGAAAAGGCAGTTGATGTAGAGAACTGTAGGATGGAAGAAGATGTGAGTGTTGATGTGGGTGATGGTAGAGCGAATACTGGTGATGACGGTGTTGATGAGAAAGCTGATAGAGATGTGGCGATTTTGTCGAGTACTGGTGGGGTTGTGAATAATGGGAAAGATGGTGTGCGGGGGGTGTATGATTCAGTTGATGCATCTATATCAGAGTATGGAGTTTGGGAAAGTGGGAATAGTAATTTGGTTATTGAGGGTATGGATACTGGCAATGATTTTTCGGACAATCAAAAAGCAGATCAATCAGTGATTTCTGAGGCTTCCAGAGAACCACAGTTGCATAGAGAGTTCGGGGCGGTAGATGGCATTGGTGAAGAAGAAGGTGCTCAATTGCAGATATCTGAATCGGAGGAAGAAATCTCTTGCAAAACTGTTAAGAAGTTGAAGATAAATGAAATTAATGGTATATCTAGTACTGATCCTCAAGATGACATGAATGAGGGTTTAAATGATGTTTTAGATGGAACTCACAGTGACGAGAAAGCTGATATGGTCAAAGAGTCAACTGATGTAAGTAATGAAGATGGTGAAGTATCAGATGATAAAATTGCAGTGAAAAGGTCTGGTGTAGCTCTTCAGAATTGGCAAATTGGCATTTCTTTTTCTAAAGTTTTGAATTCGAATGGTTTTGAAGGAGGTGGACGTGATTCTCAGTTGCAAGAGGCTGATTCCATGCCTAATCAAATTGATAAAAGTGTAGAGCTAAACACAAAAGCTGCTATGGTTAGTAGCAAACACCAAGATGATAACAATGTGGATTCGAAAGACGTCTCAGCTGGACCGCATTCTGGTGAACAAGCAAATGAAATTGAAACACCATGTAGTGAGCTGGGTAATGTTGAAATGGAATTGCTAACTGATAGTACCAGGGGCCTGAATGAAAACCAAACTGCTAGACTAGGTGCAGATGACAAGGTTCCAACAGAAGATTTATCCATCAACATTGAGTTGAAGCGCCAGGAGGAAAGTTCTATATTGGATAATAATATCTGTACTTCAGTGAAAGAAAGTTCACAGACATTAAAGATTGATATCACATCTTCTACTAAAGTCTCATTAAAGGAGGATAATAAAACTGAAGGTGCTTCATCTCATGTTGAGAAAAGCTCGAATTATTCAGTTACTTATCAGAAGTGTGCAAGTGTTGAAAAATCAAATCCTGTTCCTGGTAAGATTGAAAGGGAAAAGCTAATTGCAGAAGTTTGTTTCAATGCACTTCTGCTTGCTCAAGATTCTTTCGGAAATTATGTCGTTCAATATGATGGAAATAAGAGCCCTGTTGTATTTCAAATTGTTGAACAGGAGTTGTATTGGGTTTATAAAGATATGGTGCAAGGAGTAAGTACATCTGGTGATGTAAAAGGATGTGAATTGTTTGAGAATAAGCCCAATAGGAGTTTAGCGATTTGGATTGGCGATGGTGGTAAAATGTGTAAGAAGCTACAAAAGGACGAGCATGGTAAGATTGAGGCCCTAACAAAATATAGAAAATTTAAATTTAATCCTTTTCTGTTGTCAGGGAGTAAGGTTCAAGATGGATCATGCCAAATGCTGATTTCCACGGTGGGAATGAGAACTCAGTGGGGTAAACTGATGGAAACTCTTAGTGAAGGTAGAGATGATGAGATGCCACTTCAGGTTAAATTGAATGGGGTAGCAACCATTATTGGAAAGATTGGTCTTTTCTTTGCTATAGTGACTTTTGCAGTTCTTGTGCAAAAACTGTTTGGCCGTAAACTGCAAGAGGGAGACCAATGGATTTGGACAGGAGACGATGCTTTAGAAATGTTGGAATATTTTGCTATTGCAGTCACTATTGTTGTCGCTGTACATGAGGGATTGCCTTTGGCTGTTACTTTAAGTATTGCGTTTGCCATGAAGAAGATGATGAACGATAAGGAACTTGTCCGCCATCTTGCAGCCTGCGAGACAATGGGGTCTGCAACAACAATCTGTAGCGACAATACTGGCACACTAACTACAAACTACATGACTGTTGTCAAATCGTGCATTTGTCTGAATGTGAAGGACGTGAGCAAACAAGGAAGCGCTTCTGCCTTGTGCTCTGAAATCCAAGAATCTGCAATCAAAATTGTACTGCAATCCATATTTAACAACACTGGGGGAGAAATTGTGGTTAACAAAGCAGGAAAATACGAGACACTAGGAACACCAACAGACGCTGCTTTATTGGAGTTTGCACTATCACTGGGTGGAGATTTTCAGGCTGTGCGCCAAGCTTCCAAACTTGTTAAAGTTGAGCCGTTTAACTCTACAAAGAAAAGAATGGCGGTGGTGCTAGAGCTCCCTGAAGGAGGTAAAAGAGCTCATACAAAAGGTGCTTCCGAAATTGTTTTGGCTGCTTGTGACAAGGTGATGAATTCTAATGGCAAGGTTGTTCCTCTTGATGAAGAAATATTGAACCATCTCAAAGTCACAATTGATGAGTTTGCTACCTTTTGTCTTGGCTATGTTGAACTAGAAAATGAGTTCTCTGCTGATAATCCCATTCCAGCCTCTGGATATACTTGTATCGGATTTGTGGGGATCAAGGATCCTGTACGACCGGGTGTGAAGGAGTCAGTTGCCTATGTAGGTCAGCTGGTGTAACTGTTCGGATGGTTACAGGAGACAACATAAATACAGCAATGGCACTTGACTACATCCTTGAGTACAAGAATCTTCTTATCTTCATCCTTGAGGACAAGGATGTTTTGAAGAAGGAGCGTGTGTCACAATTTCAACTGAGTTAAAATGTGGGGTCTGATTTTATGATTTGGGCCAAGTTTAGTTGGGTTATTATGTTTTGGGCTCGGCCCAATAAAGTAGTCCTGGAAAGAGTGCTATGCCTATATAATGTAGTTTCTTCCTCAGATTATGATTATCAATGAGAATGAATGCTTAACTTTATCTTTTTACTTCCCTGCATTGACTTTCCTGCATTTTTCTTATTTTAGTAGCTTAATTCTGAAAATCTAACTGTCAAGATCATGACAAAGACAGTGTGAAACAGAGTCATTAATATATGAATCGCATTATGCAGATTGCCGATTTTCTCTCTTGACACAATTGTGCTTGTTCAAGAATTGGGTCTGCACAAATCTTAAATAAGTCTGCAGCAGTTGATGCTTGTTCAACATTAATCCGGTATGAAAAAATCTTAAATATGTTTGCAATTGTGTATTTGTGTTAGTTTTGGCAGATGATAAAGTCGACATCCATAATATGTTTATTGTACAAGAGAAAACTTACGCACTCTTTTGAATGTCTGCTAGTTTCAATGTGATGAGAAAATTTATGGGTTTTATATCAAACTGGTCACTCCCTTCGTAAAAAATTATCATTTAATCCACCGTTCTCATCGGGGTCTCATTTAAACCACTAAACTAAGAAAATATATCATTTGCCCCCCTGCATTCAAAAAAATTAATACAATTTATGGTGGTCTAAGTGATATACAGGAGGGGCAAATGATATATTTTCTTAATTTAGTGGTTTAAATGAGACCCCGATGAGAACGGTGGATTAAATGATAATTTTTGACGAAGGGAGTGGCCAGTTTGATATAAAACCCGAAAATTTATTCTTTTTTTTTTTTTGACAAACAAATAATTTTATTAGCTTAATAAGTCCGCTTTCAAAGCGTTACACACTCCAATAGGAACAAAACTCCTATCGAAAACTCGATCTGGAAATGAATATGACACTCGAGCTAACTCATGAGCTGCCATATTAGCAGATCGTTTAATAAAGAACAACGATATTGTGTTTAAATCTAGAAGCATAGCACGGCATTCCTCTATAACTCGACCAAAAGGAGAAACCATGGGCGCTTTGCTTCCAATAGCTTGCACTGCCACTAAGCAATCTGATTCCAGAAACACTCTTTGCCACCCTTGCTCTTTGATCCAACTGAGGGCCTCTTTGATGGCCAAAGCTTCAGCCCATTCTGGAGACAGGACACCATATCTGCAAACTGTCTTTGCAGTGATTAACTCCCCTCTCGCATCTCTAACTATCACTCCCAAGCCTGAACCATTATACTCTCGAAACGTTGCTGCATCCACTGAGACCTTGATTTCTGACTCCTGTGGCTTAACCCAAGAACTGTCACCATCCCCTTCAACTAGTGTCGGAAATTGAACAGAAGAAAGACTACTTTGGGCATGTTTCCATTGTCCAAGGTACTGTTTAGCGTTTGCAATCACAACAAATGTACGAGTATATCTCTTGTTCCAAACTACCTCATTCCTTGCTTTCCATAACGACCAACACACTACTGCAATTGCAGCCCGTTTTTCGTTATCACAGTTCGTTAAAATTCTGTCCCACCAGTGAAAAAGCTCGTCCTCAACACTCCACTGGAACTGTGGAATAAGCAGCTGCCAACATTGCATAGCTATAGGGCATCTCATGAACACATGACTTATAGTTTCATCCTCCCTCCTGCAGACTGGGCATTTACTGTCGACTGGTACATGCTTTTGACGCAGCTGCACCATAGTTGGGAGACACTGGGACAATGATCTCCAAACTAAGTTCAAAACCTTCGGAGGAACCTTTATTTTCCACACTTTTCTCCAAAAACTGTCATTATCCTCCTGTCTCCAAAGATCTTTTTGAACTTGCAGCAAACGATAAGCACTACGAACGGAATATTCACATGAACTCTCCTTGCTCCAATAAATCCTATCTTGCACCAGATCTTCAGTCAGCGGAATTCTTCTTATACACTCTTGATCCCTATCATTAAACAGGTCTTTTAGAATTTCATCGTCCCACCCCCAATGATCCATTGACATGATTGAAGCGACCTTGTTATGAATTAAAGCTGGTGAGTCTGAGGTAATAAAAGGATTTTGATCATCCAACAACCACTGTTGGCCCAAAATATTTATCATTGACGTACAACGTCGGAAAGGAACTGAAAATTCCCAGGGAGCCCCACCCCTCGGCAGTTCCAACTGAGTGTACTCATAATGATTGGCGGGTTCGCATTGCAGATCCCGCCATAGACAAGTTTTTTGACTCCACATTAGCATTGTCCTGTGTAATTAACATATCAGTGCTTTCGTTAGTGTCAGGAACTTGGGACTTGATGGATTACTTCGGATAGTCATCAAAATGGAATTTACTAAAGTATTTGTGTGTGAAATAATACAATTTTGTTGCTCTTATACATATTTGTTGACTTACATCTTCTTTGCTGCAATGTGGGCTGTCACGGATAATTTGCTCGTGATAAGGAAATTTGCTAGTCCATCTTCTAGTTTTGTTTTCCTCCAAAGAGCCAGTTATTTATATGAAGAAGAATTCATGGTTAACAACAACTTAAAAGTACAATATTGCTAGCTTGCTATGGTACATTTTCTAGTTATGAGATTTTTCCTAGATTCAAGTCGGGACGGACTATAGTCAATATTCAACATATATAGATGACATCCAACTCGTCTACAATTTTTTTTGTGCAAAACTTGCTGCAATCTAATCTACTACGGAGTACTACACAACACCACACAACACAACGTACTTAGTATATCCCGCATGAGCAGGATTTGAGGGGGGTAGAATGTACGCAATCATGCCCCTACACAAAGGTAGGGAGATTGACCCGTGACCTCACGATTCACGAATTGGACACTTACGACTGTGCCAACTCAACCCCTTATACAGTCTAATCTACTACTGAAAGTTGAAAAAGACAAGATAGGGATCAGAAATGTGAACTTGGTTAGGAAAATACTACTGTGTTAATTTGTACACGGTTGATAACGATGAGTACAAATGGTTAAACTTACGGTGTCAATAGATTATGTGTTTGTGGGGCATAATATAGCCGTTAATGTGTCTGATTAAGGCTCATCACACTTCATGCTTGTCAGTTTTATTACTACATACTGTCCACCAAGATGCTCCTCTGGCCTCTGAGAAATTACTCAAGAAGAAGTGTTTGCATACTTTTACATATAATAATCAAATTAATAGTAAATTCCTACTAATAGTTATACACTACTTTTATTTTTTGTACACCTGCTACATTATAAACAAACTACTCAACTTATCCGCGCTTTTCACAAATTTTTTATTTTAAAATATTGAAAACAAAAGAATTAATTTTTATTATTTTTAAAAATTAATTGGTCTCTCATAAGAATTTTTTTTAAAAAAATGATTCAAAATAATTTACATAAATTATAAGTTTGAAGATATTCTCTTTATATATCTAAAAATTTTATAATCTAAAAAATATCATAAACTTAAAAAGTAGTAATTATAATACAAACGTAATCTTTACGATCAAAAGTTATAAATATTATATATAATAACACTTTTTAAAGCCGACGCCCCTCTCCTACATGTTCAATTGTAGTGTAAAATTTATTTAATTAGAATATTAATTTATTTCGACATAATATAATGAACAACGGGTATGTAACTTTTTTATCGATTTAGTCTACCGATAAAAATGTATTTTTACAATTTAATCAGTTTGGTCATAACAAATGTTATTTTTTGTTTTCAAAGAAAACCAAATGTTATTTTTATTACATGTGTTAAGCAAACATTTACATACTTTTATAATTTATTACGATTTCCATAATCACTAATGATAAAGATTGCTTGAAAAGTTAAGGGTCGTCTGTACTATAATTGTCCGAAAAGAAATTGGAGTAGTATTCGATAGGGAATAAAAAATTACGCAATGTAAACAATTTTTAGTCATCATTTTACCTGAAAATAAGCTTAATTATATATGTAATTAATATTTAATACTGAAATAATAATTATAATGCTCAAATAATGTTTTAGAATTTCTTAAATAAATAAAATAAATTTAATACATATTTATTAGGTATAATTAATAACTAATTAATATGCCATTAAGAGCTTTTTAATGCAAGAAAAAAAAAATTAATAAAAAAAATCAAAAAATTGAAAATTCAAGAAAAATACCTTAAACGTTTCTGGTAAC
Organism: Kitagawia praeruptora; assembly: GCA_037693485.1. Classification (NCBI taxonomy): domain Eukaryota; kingdom Viridiplantae; phylum Streptophyta; class Magnoliopsida; order Apiales; family Apiaceae; genus Kitagawia; species Kitagawia praeruptora. The sequence goes on from CM075353.1 coordinate 1,790,960, forward strand.
TTTCCGATCTCCAGGCATTATAATATATATAGATACTCCGTATATTTTTCATTCTCCAAATGAAATTGTTTTGTTTTGGACATATGTTAACTAAGAGCATCTCCAATGGGAGAGACTCCTTAGGTAAATTTTAAAATTAATTAACATAAATAAGAATTATAAAGAATGTGTAAAAAAAATTATACTCCAATGGGACAAAACTGTTATCTATAATTATAGATAATCTCTTGATGTTGGCTATATTTGTCGAAGATAATCTCTTGATGTTGGCTATATTTGTCGAACCTCTAGAGACCTGTAGTGAATTGCCACATCACTTATTTCTATATTAAAATTATATATTCCATTAATAACAACTTGAAATATTAATAACATACCATTTTTAAAATATAGTCTATCATTATAGCCAATACTCTCGGAACACAATGTCTTGCAGGTTCGACAAATTTTACATAATCAATATTTTATGTAATTTAGAGCATCTCCAATGACGTTAGCTAAAAATGATTGGCTAAATTACATAAAATATTGATTATGTAAAATTTGTCGAACCTGTAAGACATTGTGTTCCAAGGGTATTGGCTATAATGATTGGCTATATTTTAAAAATGGTATGTTATTAATATTTCAAGTTGTTATTAATGGAATATATAATTTTAATATAGAAATAAGTGATGTGGCAATTCACTACAGGTCTCTAGAGGTTCGACAAATATAGCCAACATCAAGAGATTATCTATAATTATAGATAACAGTTTTATCCCATTGGAGTGTAATTTTTTTTTACACATTCTTTATAATTCTTATTTATGTTAATTAATTTTAAAATTTAGCTAAGGGATCTCTCCCATTGGAGATGCTCTTAGCCAATCATTTTTAACTAATGCCGTTGGAGATGCTCTAATGATGCAATTTGATATTGACTTATCAGGTACTCTATTTTGGTAACAAAAATAAAAGGAAAATGCTAGAGTCCCCAAATTGGATCCCAAAAAAATTCCCAAATAACACGTGTCATCTTCTGATTGGTCATATTATGATGGGCCCCCCTGTATTAACATCAATCACACCAATTAAAACATCCCATACTGCCAAATCACCAATGCCACGTCATTTGGAAACTTTTTTTGGGATCCAATTTGGGGTCCCTAGCACTACTCAAAATAAAATTTATATTCTTGCTGAAAAATAAAAAAAGTAATCTCATATTTAAAATCAAGTGATGTTTGATTCAGGAAAAGGGGGAGTATAAATTTTTGTTTTTTGATAGTGCAAGGAAGTGAGGTGGTGGTAGTAGTTAGGGCTGTAATTCGAGTCGGGCTGCTCGCGAGCAGCTCGAGCTCGAACTCGAACTCGTTTATTAAGACTCGGCTCGGCTCGAACTCGTATACGAGTCGAGCTCGAACACGGTTTCAAGCTCGTTTATATAAACGAGTCGAGCCGGGTATGTGCCGAACTCGAATGAAACCCGGCTCGAAAACTCGAACTCGACCCGGCTCGAGCTCGAACTCGAGCTTGTTTAAAAAATAAAAAATTATTTTTATTGATAAATAATATTAATAAATAATAATACAATTATTGTTTCTATTTTTGTACAATATTTTTCGATTATCCAACCGTACAGATGTCAAGATATATCTAATTAAATGATATTCTCAAATTTTCAAAAAACAAAAAAATAATTTGGTTGGAGATCTTAATAGAACACTAGTATATTGTCTTGTACTCGTAACTAGTGCTTTGTCCCAAATTATTGTTTCTATTTTTTAAAAAATATTTTTCGACGATCCAACCGTACGGAAGTCAAGATATATCTAATTAAATGATATACCCAAATTTTCAAAAAATAAAAAAATTAATTTGGTTGGAGATCTTAATAGAACACTAGTATTTTGTATTGTACTCGTAACTAGTGCTTTGTCCAAGATTATTGTTTCTATTTTTTAAAAAATATTTTTCGACGATCCAACCGTACGGATGTCAAGATATATATAATTAAATGATATTCTCAAATTTTAAAAAAATAAAAAATTAATTTGGTTGGAGATCTTAATAGAACACTAGTATATTGTCTTGTACTCGTAACTAGTGTTTTGTCCCAGATTATTGTTTCTTTTTTTAAAAAAATATTTTTCGACGATCCAACCGTACGGATGTCAAGACATATCTAATTAAATGATATTCCCAAATTTTCAAAAAATAAAAAATTAATTTGGTTTGAGATCTTAATAGAACATTAGTATATTGTTTTGTACTCGTAACTAGTGCTTTGTCCCAGATTATTGTTTCTATTTTTTAAAAATATTTTTCGACGATCCAACCCTACGGATGTCAAGATATATCTAATTAAATGATATTCCCAAATTTTCAAAAAATAAAAAATTAATTTGGTTGGAGATCTTAATAGAACATTAGTATATTTTCTTGTACTCGTAACTAGTGCTTTGTCCCAGATTATTGTTTCTATTTTTTAATAAACAATTTTCGACGATCCAACCGTACGGATGTCAAGACATATCTAATTAAATGATATTCCCAAATTTTCAAAAAATAAAAAATTAATTTGGTTGGAGATCTTAATAGAACATTAGTATTTTGTCTTGTACTCGTAACTAGTGCTTTGTCCCAGATTATTATTTCTATTTTTAAAAAAAAAAATTCGAGGATCCAACCATACGGATGTCAAGATATATCTAATTAAATGATTTCCCAAAGTTTGAATAAATAAAAAATTAATTTGGTTGGAGATTCTAATAGAACACTATAATATTGTCTAGTACTCGTAACTAGTGCTTTGTCCCAGATTATTGTTTCTTTTTTTAAAAAAATATTTTTCGACGATCCAACCGTAAGGATGTCAAGATATATCTAAATAAATGAAATTCCCAAATTTTGAAAAAATAAAAAATTAATTTAGTTGGAGATCTTAATAGAAACTCGTTAGGCTCGTTTAACAGCTCGTTTAGCTCGGTTCGTTTAACAGCTCGTTAGGCTCGGCTCGTATAACAGAACTCGACCCGACTCGTATAACAAAACTCGACTCGACTCGTGAGGGACTCGCGAGTAGCTCGACCCGGCTCGTATAACAAACGAGCCGAGTTCGGCGGGGATTTTCGGCTCGTTTAATAAACGAGCCCGACTCGACTCGTCAGAAAAAGCTCGACTCGATTTAAAGCTCGGCTCGAACTCGCCCGGCTCGACTCGAATTACGGCCTTAGTAGTAGTAGGAGTAGTAATTTACAAGCTTCTTCTCATAATTGAGGCGGAGATTGGGGCGTGGGTGATTGTATTTACGTTATGTATGTATTGATTGGTTTTGAATTTTGATTGAGGGTGTAGTGTAGGTCCAAGAGGCGTACAATACATTAAAGTATACATACATGTAGTATCATGTATCATGTACGTACGTGAGAAAAATGAAATAAAGTAGTACAAGCAAGCTGGGAAGTGGGAAGACAGACAGACAGCTGACAACCATATCTTGTGCATTTCATCAATACATCTACCCTTCTAGTGTGTGCCTCAATAAAACTAACAGTAAATTTTAAAATGTTGGTCAAATTTTACATTCATTTTCAAAAATATGATTAGATTTTCAATTTTGTAAAATGGTGGCCAGATTTAACGTTTTCCTTTTAGAAAGCTGGCTGTTGACGATTTTCAAATTTTTGACAGGGGTAAAATGGGAAAAAAATGCTAGAAATTCCAAAAATTGTCCACAAAAAATCTCAAATTAATATGTGTCGCCATATGATTGGTTATATTCGTAGTAATAATAATAATAATAATAATAATAATAATAATAATAATAATAATAAAAATAATGCCCTCATGTATGCACATCAATTCACCAAAAAATCTACAAATATGAGTTGTCAAGATTTAATTAGTCAATTTATGTATCTGCATGGGGGCATTATTATTATTATTACGAATATAACCAATCATATGGTGACACATATTAATTTGGGGATTTTTTGGATAATTTTTGGGATTTCTAGCTTTTTTTTTAGTAAAATAACATATTTTTCCATTTTACCCCTGCTAAATAAGCTGAAAATCGACTGAAGCCACTTTTTTTAAAGAAAAAAGGCAAGTTTGGTCACCGTTTTGCAAAATTAAAAGTCTGGCCATTTTTCAGAAAATGAGTGTAAAATCTGACCACTTTTTGCAATTAACTCTAAAACTAATGATATTGACATCTTTTCTTTGTGTAAATATTGTATTTAAGAGCATTTTTAATAGAGTTGTCAAGTGCTTGCTAAATTTTATATGATATTTTTGGTTGTCCATTTATTGGAATTATATTGCCAACAAATTGTCAATTTTTACATATAATTAAAAACATATATATATATATATTCATTTAAAATACTTTTAACTTTATCCAATTTTATATCTCTCATATTATACGGAATCATATTGACAATTTTTAATTCATCAATTATTAGAGTATATTTTTAACAAATTTGTCAATAATGAAATAAATGAAAAAAAAATTAAAATTTAATATCTATATATAATAATTTTATAAAGATTAACAACTATTTTCACAACCTCTATTACAAATACTTTAAGTAGAAAAATGTACATCTAAAAATTTTCTTTTGTTCGTCTCAAGTTGATATCCAATCTTCAATACTTTGTTAACGGATCTGCACACCACATTTTGCAGATTGTTGAGCAAAACACAACCATCAAATAGCACCATCTTTATCCATGAAGAGAGAGGTTGCAAATTGCACTAGTAAAATAAATATGTATGGGTGCCCTTTCCCTTTCATTTTATATTGCTATAATCTTCAATTTTGTCTCAAAATTTTTTTATTAGATACACAATTTGTCTACAGGCACCATGGTTCTAAAAATTCCCGATTTTGCCAATTAATCCTTTGTAAAGTAATCCACCTATTCGATTTTTGAAATCCGATTAATCCTATGAATTTATTTAAAATGATATGTTTAATTGTAAATTAGACTAATATATTAAATATTATTATAATATCCGATTAATCGGAAATCCTTCCGATTAATCCCCGATTACCCAATTAATCTTAAATCGGTACCTGAACCGATTTATACCGATTACCGATTTTTACAACCATGACAGGCACCAAAATTTATAAAAAAATCATTTAAAAACTCAAAAGTTACAATTATAACTAGTAAATTAATTAATCAAGAAAATGAAGAAACAAACAGCTTCACTATCTGTCCTCCTCACCACACATCACCATTTTCATTTCTACATTCTCCTCTCTCTCTCTCTCTCTCTCTCTGCTGTAGCCGACACACACACTCTATTAGTCTATTCTTCCTCTACTCTCTCTCTCTCCCCCTCTCCCTCTCTCCCTCACATATACACGACCCTTTTAAATCTTGATGCCCACAAAAGAGGAAAAGGGTCTTGGTAGATTGAGTAAAGTAACAAACTTTGTGTGTGTGTGAGTGAGAAACATCCAAGATTTCCAATTGGGTCAGAGAAATTCGAGCCAATAAGATGAAAATAAAAGCGGGGGTGTTGAGATGGAAGACAGTGGTGATATTGGTGTTGATGCTAATCACTGTTCTTTCTCCTATCTTTCTTTACACCGACACTCGTTTCTCTATCCCTTCCTCTTCCTCTTTCATTGTTGACCCAATTCGTAAGTACAACTAGTTTCGACAACCAATTTTAATTATCGATTCTCATTTTAGAATTGCTTCTAATGAGACAACTATCTCTCTATGTATTAAAGTTTTTTTCTTATCTTTTCTCTCACTTTAATTCTACTTACTTTTTTTAATGGTTTCTTTGTGATGCAGCTGAGAATACTTCAATTCAACATGTTTCAACCTTTGTAAGTCTCATTTCCCATTCATCGATACTAGTATAGTCAATTCCTATACCTTATAAAGTTTTGATTTTGGATCTTTATCAAGATTTTTTTTCCCTGTGTGCAGGCAGTAAGGCCCTTGAATGTGCTTCCCCAGGTTTGATTTCATTCTTTTATTATGATTTTACAAGTCAATTATGGCTCATGGGTTTTTCGATTTTGGTTTAGCTATTAGATCTAATTGTCTAGATTATAATTTATTATTTGCTATTGCAGGAGTCATTGACAGTACTAAAACAAGAACCTGGAATAATTAATGTGAACAATTCAGATAGTTCTAGGAAAACTAGACAACTTACTGAAGGTTTGTGTTCAATTTGTATTTTTTTAGGAACTCTAAATTGCAACATTCTTGTCCGATTTTGAAGTTAATGTTTACCGATTTGCAGAGGACAATCATGAGGGAGCAAAGGATGAAAACCCCATCAGACAGGTAACCGAAGAAGAAAAGGGGACAATTAAGACTGATGACAATCATGAAACCCCGGAGGTCAAGAAAAACAACCCTGTTGAACAAGAGAAGATAATTTTGACTACTGCTGCCTCAACAAAAGAGGTAAGTTTTGGCTGCATGTCTTTTCAGTAGTTCTCTTTACCTCAATGTGCAATTGAATATTAGATTATAGTTGGCATACTGCATTAGATAGGTTCGAGCTTTGCTGATGAGTGATGACTACTTGTTCAAGGATCAGTAAGAGTTATTTATGCAGCATGAATTGACCAATTGAGAAGACACAGAATGTCAATCAGCATTCTGAATTTTCACACTCTGGATAGATATTGTGCTATAATACTTGTGAAAGAAACTTAATATTATTGGTTGTCAACTTGTCATTAATTGTTTAATTCACAAATTACAAACTTATGATTTTATCCTTTCAAATTATCATATTCTGTCACTCAGTAATAGTATTTAAGTTTTCTTGCATGTATAAAGATCAGTTCTTCTACCATGTTTTATCCATATGACAGCCAAATATTTAGGTAGCATGTAGCTTTAAACTTCAAACTGCATCTTATTGTAGAACCATCTCTTGCAAAACCTGCACTTCTGTTTAGATTTCATTAATTGCATTGCAGTTTCTTCCATGTTGCCACATGTGATTTTGTCAAGTTGACTTGTCATCCTGACCTATTATATCATGTTAATAACTTAATATATGTCTGTTTTTAAAGGATCCCAAAATTGAGCAACAGCCGGCTAAAAACTCAGGGAAAGTTAGCTCCAGAGAAGCGCTCAGGACTAAACCTGAAAAGCAGAATCCTCAAAGAGTTCTTGTCGATGCTCGTGTTCGACATCTTAAAGATCAGCTAATTAGAGCAAAGGTCTATCTTTCTCTCGCATCTACCAGAAACAACCCCCAGTTTGTAAGGGAACTCCGACTGCGAATAAAGGAAATCCAACGGGTACTTGGGGATTCAACCAAGGATTCTGAGTTGCCAAGGAGGTAATAGTTTTCTCTGTATATTAAAATGTCTTGTATAAAGTCTTGTTTCCATGCAAGTTAATCTTGGTTTTCTGCAGGACTATATTCTTGTCAAATATGGTTTAGTTAAAATCTTATTACTTGTTTTGACATTTTTTTATGGTCTTTGGATATATTAGTGCTGTTGAGAGGTTAAAGGCAATGGAAGAGACATTGGTTAAAGGCAGGCAGATGCAAGATGATTGTTCTGCTGTGGTAAAGAAGCTTCGTGCTATTATTCACTCGACAGAAGAGCAGCTTCGAGTCCACAAGAAGCAGGCCTTGTTTTTGACACACCTAACTGCAAAAACGCTTCCCAAAGGTCTTCACTGTCTCCCATTGCGCCTTACAACGGAGTACTTCACCTTGAATACTTCTGAAAGACACTTCCCAAATCAGGAGAAACTAGAAGACCCCAGGCTATACCACTACGCACTATTTTCAGACAATGTATTGGCAGCGGCAGTAGTCGTGAACTCAACTGTATCAAATGCCAAGGTAAATTATTATTAACCAGGAAATCCAGTTTAACAGTTCCGTTTCCCATGAAGTCATTGAGTTTATATGATCATGTTAACTTTAGTAATTTATTTTCTCGATTCTTTTAATCGTGTGAATAAATATTAATCTTGCTTTTGATATGTGTTGAGTTAATTTGTTTGGTTTTAATGCAGGATCCTTCCAATCATGTTTTCCATGTTGTCACGGATAGGCTTAATTATGCTGCAATGAGGATGTGGTTTTTGGTAAACCCACCAGGGAAAGCTACAATACAAGTTCAGAATGTTGAGGAGTTTACATGGTTAAATGCAAGCTACAGTCCTGTTCTTAAGCAATTGGGTTCTCCATCAATGATAGATTATTACTTCAAAAATCGCCGTGCTGATTCTGATCCAAATATGAAATTCCGTAATCCAAAATACCTGTCAATCATGAATCATCTCCGCTTTTACATGCCAGAAATCTTCCCAAAACTCCATAAAGTGTTGTTCTTAGATGATGATGTTGTGGTCCAGAAAGATCTTACCAGGATATGGTCTCTAGATTTGCAGGGAAAAGTAATTGGTGTGGTTGAAACTTGTGGAGAAAGTTTTCATCGATTTGATAGGTATCTTAATTTCTCGAATCCTCTTATTTCGAAAAATTTTGACCCTCGTGCTTGTGGATGGGCATTTGGGATGAATGTGTTTGATTTAGAGGAATGGAGAAGGCAAAACATCACAGAGGTGTACCATTCATGGCAGAATTTGGTAAGAGTACATGCTGGATTGAATTATGAATTTTTACTTGAACAGTTTGGATTTATTTGAAAAACTGAATATACATTGTCAATAAATAAATCCAACCCCTTGCAAAGTATCTCCAACTACAGGGTATACCTTTATGTTGCACTGTATTTCTTTATACTATTCTCTTTATAGATGATTATTAGATTTGTGCTCACCAAACAGTTCTTTGTTTATAATGTATTGTGCAGAATCATGACAGACAGTTATGGAAGTTGGGTACTCTGCCACCTGGTCTGATAACCTTCTGGAAGCGGACATTTGCCCTTGATCGATCTTGGCATGTATTAGGACTTGGCTATAATCCAAATGTAAGTCAAAAGGATATTGAACGAGCAGCCGTTGTACACTACAATGGCAACTTGAAACCATGGCTTGAGATAGGTATTCCCAAGTTCAAAAACTACTGGACTAAATATATTGATTATGATCAGCAATACCTGAGAGAATGCAACTTGAGCCCGTGAATGGTAAACAGATCTTCCCTTGTCAGGTGTCCTTCAAATTGCAATAAGTCCCTTTGATAACGAAGTTAGTGTCACATGCTTTGTGGTATATTCAAGAATTTAACCTTCCTGATAAGTGATATATTTATTCTTTGCATCATCAGTTTTCGTAGATCCGAGTAAGAACCAACATCTGTAAATGTTTGGACGCTAGTTTTGAACATATATGAATCATTACGTTGTATGTAATCTACACATTGAGAGCCTGTATATGTCCATCCGCTTCCTCGGTTGCATCTGTAGTAATGGTCGAGAATATTTAAAATAGAAGTTGTTCGCCGTGGATGAGTGTAAGCAATGTATACATGCTACTTTTGTATCCTTCAAGGTGTAAAAGTCTGTTTTGATTCATTTGATTGAGCTTTTGCTTGCTTCGAGTTGTTGAATGTAGCTCTGTAGAAATTGTTTCGATTATTTATCAGAATCTTTCTTAAAGTTTGTACAAATCTTGTTGGAGTTTCGATGGATGACCGGTTTTGTAGTTGATAAATAGTTTAATGTTTAAAACTGAAGTCATGGGTAATGGGCTCATGGCACTTGTTATATATTTACAAGGTGTAACTTAGTACCTATACTGCTGTACATGATGATGAAGAAAACCATAAAATATAATGGAGGGTGGTCCTTGATTTCTGGTTTGGTGAAGACATGGCTGGCAATGAGCTGCCTATCATGCGGTTTCTATGATGCATTTTCTCTCTATAATGTAAGACTGAAAAAAGCTGAAAAAATTTTCAATAGTAAAAAAAATTATTGATGGTAGAAACAAAAAAGCTATTTATATGATTAAAGTTGACATCCCCACGCAAGAATTGCTTTCATAATTGAATAAAGTTGTCCCCACTCGTGATAATTTTGTATCACAAGTTATTTCAGTAGTACTGTAAATAAAAATAATTAGTTGGGAAGCCGACCGGTATGGTTACTCTTTGCAAACTCACAAATCAAAATTAAACTCTTTTTTTTTTTGTTTTTAACATTGTTTTTTTTTTTTGAATAAATCTTTGCAAACAACTGTCAAATTCTCTCGATTGCGTGCATAATTATCAATTAACTTATTGTCTTTGTAATTTTTTTTCCTTTGAAAAACCCATAAAAGGGAATTTGTATAATATGTCCCAAATTAATAGATCATTTTACGAATATGTCCCAACATATTGATTTATTAATTATATGTCCCACTATCAATTTTTAAGTTTTATAGACCAATATACCCTTTTTTTATTAATTAATTACTATTATAAGTATACTACAATTTTAAAATTTTAACAAGTAAAAAATATATTTTTTATATTTTTTAGTACAGGACCCGCCAGGGATACTTTTTTAATTTTAACCATAAAATAATTTTTTTTTTGTTTTTTTACTTACACAGGCCCCGCCAGGGGCACCCTTAGCCAAATAAAATATTAAAATTTATAATTTTAATTAATTAAATCATGTTTTTATGAGACATTATATTTTAAAATAAATTTGAATAAAAAGGGTACAATGGTCCTTTTCTGTTAAAATTTGAATGAAAAACTGATCTTAGGATATATTTGAAATTTCAAATATATCTAGGACATATTTACAAACCATGTTTTAAATTGGGACATATTATTAAAAAACCCAATAATAAATTGTAAGTATTTATATTTGTTAAGAATTATCGAAACACTTCATGTGTTTCAGTTAAGGATGTCAACGGGTTGGATCGGTTGGATATCTGTGATATCCAAATCCAAACCTGAATCTGTAATCCAAATTCAAACCCGATCCAAATCCAATTGGATCTGGAAATCTAAAATCCAAATCCGATCCACCGGGTTTAGATAGGGTTCGGGTTTATCTAAACCCGAATTTTGAATTCTTGTAAATAAGTAGTAATATTTTTTTAAGCTAAATTTCATAAAAATTAAAATTACAATTGCAAATAAATATTCAGATTCTAGAGAAATAAAAAGTAAACGGGATGGGCCTAAGTAATGGACTAATGGGTATTTATTATTAGGAATAAATTATAGTATATATATATATCGGGTTTTTTTTCGGATTTCGGGTTTGGATCGGGTTGGATTTGGCTAATATCCAAATCCAAACTATTTCGGGTTTAAAAATCAAATCCAAATCCAAATCCAAATCCAAAAAATCAGGTTCGGTAAAATCTAATCGGATCGAGTATCCATCGGATCAATTTTTTTTGACATCCCTAATTTCAGTGTTTGTATAGTCGTCATGATCTTAATGGATCACCCCTTAATGGATCAGACTGGAATGCGACTTTTGCGGTAAGCTTTGCATGCCATGTCGGCCCATTGAAAAATAACATTGATGTGTTCCTAATATATGGCTCTTTTAACATTAAAGATTTAACTTTGCGTAATAATTTCAAAATAGATTGCTGGGCCTAAGGATGGACTCAGGTAACACATTGAGATTATTAGATTTATAATAGAAAATTAAAGGTATTTTTGTAAATAAAGAGGATGAATCTTATAAGAAGAAATTTATTTTAACCTTAGGGACATCCTCTGGCCCAGTTTTCTCTTTCAAAATTTATAGAACATTAAATGTGTTAGAAGCCAATTTCCGTCACGGACTAAATTTAATATTAAATTATTTTGAGTATTCGGATAGAGATTGTAAGAAGAAAGGGGGTATGAATAATAAGAACACATGTACGGTTTTGGGATTTTTGGGACCGTTCATGAGAGTATGGTAATCAATAATGAGTTTTGGATACTCTCAAGGTGCCTACGTACCCTTATTTATAGGGATTAAGTCCAAGTAATTCTATTCAATTTTGATTATAATTTGTATTAGACACAACCCATCACGATGTTTTGGCGATAAGTTATCTTTATACGTTAGCGAAAAGTTACATTTTTAGGATTCTAGATCCATCTGTCTATAGTTTTCACAGCATGTCGTCAGGTTATCTTTGGCAAGTATTCATGAAAAGAGACTTTTGCTGATGATGAAGTACTTGAACTTAGAATTATGTCAATGTTGTGTAATATTGGTGGGAGTTCTTAAGGTCCAAATATATTTATAGATTATTGACGATGCATGATATAAAATATGGGCTGCTGACGATCCATGATATAAAATACGAGTTACTGACAATTCATGGTATAAAATATCCAAGTCATGATATAGTGTCAACAAAATGAAATATTTGAAATAAAGATTATAAGATTCACACGCAAGTTGGAATTCAGTTATGCAATAATGTTATTGAATCAGTATTTAAGTCGAATATTAGCTAACGTGATATTTTGAAAAATTTTAATTGGTGAAATTTATATGAAAGTAGGGGATTAATCATAATTAATTGAATTAGCACCAATAAAATTCTAACACGTGATATTTAGGAACAAATTTCGGGATTTTAGCATTTTTTGGATTTTTTAACGAGGTCTTATTTGGTGGATATAAAAATTTTTATTATCTAAACTTCCGAAAAAATCACTTTCTTATGAATCGTACGGCCCGGCCCATGGATTGATTAACAGGTTAAGCATACCTTTCGATTAGATGATAAGTTTTTATTATCTTTTAGGATGTATTTTTTTTCATATCAATGAAACGAGTTTTCACTTAAAAAATAAAAAAATTCAAGTAAGATGTTAGAACACTTAAAACAGCTTTAATTTATCGAATCTAGAGTTCAAATTTTGCTCAAAGAAACGGATGCATGAATATATGTGATTGCTGTCATTGAGTACTTTAAAAACAAGTGAAAGAATAATCCCTCACTTCTTGTTATGAGGAGTTTGAAAGAAAGGAATCATCAGACTGGACATTGCTGCAAAGAGAGCAGCTCTATTCGTAACAAGTCAGTCAAAAAGAAAGAAGAAGAAAGAGGAATTGAAATACCCGAATGCTGTCAAATGTTGCTTTAAGCTTGGGTTAGTCCAACTTCTATCTTTAGCCAAAGGTTAGTACTTGTAACAACATACAACTAGATTTTTCATCCTCTCTCCTTGTTCCTCATAAAACAAAAGAAAAACAAGGACAAAGTGGTAGATGGTTCTATTTAGAGAATGGACACTCTCATATCTTTAGTTGTCAAAACCAAAAATGTGTGCAGGATACAAGTTTCTTCGAGGAGTGATTCAATTAACAACAAAATTGTGATACCCGCAGTATTTAGAACGGAAAATGTTTGGTATTTTAAAAAAAAAATTAAAAAAACTTTTAAAAAACACGTGTTACAAGTTGATTGGTTACCTTACTAATAAATATATAGGATCTCTCAGTGTATTTATATACGTTCATAAATCAAAAACATGTAATATATCATATAACATCATTCAATAAAATTTTTGAGAAAATTTTTGGAATACCTTCATATTATTATTCATTTTGAACTAGGTTTGAATTATACAGACGGAAAATTATGTGAAAGTTAAAATAAGAAGTTAATTTCCATCTTAATTTCATACACTTTCTCTTATAATTTATATCATTTTAATTTTTTTGATATAACTTCTATGTTTTCTTGCGTACGATGTTACAAAATATTCATATATAATTCTACGGTTGAGCAAAAATGAAGGAAAACTTCTTACAAGTCTAGTTGTAAAAATTGGTAATCAGTTGAGGTACTGATTTAAGATTATCGGATAATTGGGGATTAATTGGAAGAATTAATCGTATATTATAATAATATTTAATATATTAATCTAATTTACAATTAAATATATTATTTTAAATAAATTTATGGAATTAATCGAATTTCAAAAATTAAATTAATTAGTTACGTACCTAGTACGGATAAGTTCAAGTATCTAGGTTCGATCATCCAGAAGGAAGGTGAGGTTGAAGACGATGTCAAACATCGTATCAAGGCTGGGTGGTTAAGGTGGAGGGCAGCGTCAGCGGTGATGTGCGACAAGAAGGTCCCTCTAAAGTTGAAAGGGAAATTCTATAGAGCGGCAATCCGGCCTGCGATACTTTACGGTTCTGAGTGTTGGGCGGCGAAGAAGACCCTTGAAAGAAAGCTGGAAGCTGCTGAAATGAGAATGTTGCGGTGGTCGTGTGGGCACACGATGTTAGATAGAATCCCGAATGGGGTGTTTAGGAGCGAGCTTGAAGTGGCGCCTCTTTCTGCGAAAGTCATGGAAGGGAGGTTGAGATGGTTCGGCCACGTCCGTAGGAGGTTGGCCCAAGCACCAGTGAGGAGGGTCGAGAGTCTTTCGGTGGTTGGGGTGAGGAGGAGAGGCAGGCCGAGAAGGTCGTGGGAAGAGCAGCTTAGGATGGATCTGAAGGCCTTGAACTTGGATGAGACCATGACAGCTGACAGGTGCTCTTGGAGGCGTCTTATCAGAGTGGTGGATTCTCTTTTAGGGAGCGCCTCGGTTATGGAGAGTCTCAGAGTTGGGTTGTCTCGGTTAGCTTTATCTTAGAAGTTCAGCTTTGTTTTGGCATTTTACGTTTTTATTGTCTTCTGTTTGCCGGTTTTGCAGTTGTAGGGAGATTGGACCGGTCTTTTCTCTATTTGAGGTTTACTGGGTATGTATGACTCGGTTCGTTCGGTCTGTTGTCGTTTGCTTGTGGTTTATAATGCAGGGGGACCGTCCGGAGCTACTCTCACAAGCTGGTATAGCGGAGCGCAACAGGAGCTTAGTCACATTTTTCCAATCAGGCGGGTAGGTCCCATGTGGAGAACGCCATGGGCTCAGGTATTGCTTTGAACATTTTCGTATCATTTAGATTCATGTGTATATAGCACCCACAGTATCTGTCGCGCACGTAGCCGAGGGTCTTCACGGAATCAGCCCCCCTGCCTTAAAAAGCGGGGGCATGGTCTGCGTACAACTTACCCTCCCCAGACCCTGCTCTGAGCGGGATATACTGGGTATGTTTGGTTTGGTTTGGTTTGGTTTATAAAAATTGATCGGAAATTAAATCGAGGATTTTTAAAACCATGCTTACAAGTCATAAACAATTTGGCGCATTCTCCGATCAAATATTTAATACTGTTTTGGGGCATTATAAAAGTACATATCGGGCATGTTTAGCAAAATCAAAATATCAACTTTACTTTTTTCTTTATCGGGATTAGTTAAATGGTCCGGGTCCCAACAGAGAGAGCCTTTTTCAATTTTCATTTTCAAATTAATTTACTCCTACTTAATAATAAACCAAACGGTCAATTTTTACTCGTACACCTTTATTTTTACAAAGTACAATTTCAATTTAGTAGTTCTTTTATTAAATATCTACTCCTACTGTATAAATATTATTCAAATGCTGGGCGTACTATATTTGCATGTAGACGTAATATTTATTTTTTAATCACACAAAGATTAATTCTAATATTGGGATTTATTTTTGTAGTTTTTGTTGGTTCCTGGGCCTTTGGGACCTGTCCCTGTAGTTGTTTTTAATAAGGGGAACGGTCCCTGGCAAACATTTGCCAGGGAACTGTTTTCCAACAAATGGTTTCTGGACCGTTGGATCGTTGATCCAACGGTCCTGATTTAAAAAAAAAATTACACCGTACCGCAGAAACTTTCCGCGGTACGGAGTAATTACAAAATTGCCCTCACTGTTCACGTACCGCAGAAAGTTTCTGCGGTACGGTGAACAGTAGATTTTTGATGTGAAAACAGGGGGCAGTTTTGTAATTACTCCGTACCGCGGAAAGTTTCTGCGGTACGGTGTAATTTTTTTTTTAAATCAGGACCGTTGGATCAACGATCCAACGGTCCAGAAACCATATGTTGGGAAACAGTTCCCTGGCAAATGTTTGCCAGGGACCGTTCACCTTTTATTTAATAAAGCCAGTGTGCAGTCTATTTTATACAGAAATAGGGTTCACTGGAAGAACAATTGTGTACTGTTAGATACCTTGCTCTCCCTTGTTTTAGCCCTTTGTAGCCTCTAGGTACCAGCACTGCATCACTCACTAGCTTGCAACTTGTAACAAGTATGATCATCATAATAATCATAATCGATATTCTCTTTGGTGCACTCGTGGAATTGGCTTTTGCCAATGGTACAATCACATTTTTTGGCTTTTATATGTGGTACATTTGAAATATTGTTTTTCTCTTAATCATATCATTTTTTAAGTAAAACGTTAAAAAAAAATGTTAAACACCGTTTAATCACTGTTAATGAATATTAAAAATAATAGGGATATTCTTTTTGGTACATTCGTGGAATTGGCTTTTGCCAATGATAACATCACATTTTTGGCTTCTATACGTGTTGCACCTGAAATATTAACAGTTGTCTAACAGAAGGACATGATTAAGAGAGAAACAATATGTTAGGTGTACCATGTATAGAAACAAAAAATGTGATGGTACTATTGGCAAAAGCCAATTCCACGAGTGTACCACGGAGAATATCCCTAATCATAATAATATATGGGGCTCAGGTCCCTGGCAAACATATGTCAGGGACCTCTTATTCAACATACAGCTTCTAGACCTTCTGGACCGTTGGATGGTTGATCCAACGGTTCTGGTTTAAAAAAAAATTGTACCGTACCGCATAAAATTTATGCGGTACGGAGAAATTACCAAAATGCCCCTTATTTTCACATAAAAAATGTACTGTTCACCGTACCGCAAAAAGTTCTGCGGTACGGTGAATTATACATTTTTTATGGGAAAACAGGAGGCATTTTAGTAATTTCTCCATACCGCATAAAGTTTATGCGGTACGGTACAATTTTTTTTTAAAATCACAGCCGTTGGATCGAAAAGCTGTATGTTGAATAAGAGGTCACTGGCATACGTTTGCCAGGGACCGGGAGCCTAATATATAATGAGAAAAAGGATCTAACATTGATCTTAGGAAATTTTTCGTGAGATACTTAAAAAATATATTTTAAATTTGATTGGATCCCCAAGACAAATTAAAAATTTTGATTTTACAAAAATGTTCATCCCATATTTGCGTATAAATCTCATGAGATACATCTCAGGCTCCCTAATCTCATACATAATTCGGGTGAGAATAATTTAAACATGAAAATAACATTCCTTTAAATGTAAAATAATAATTTTACATATTATTATTATTATTATTATATTATTTTACTATAAAACAATTGGGTTCTCATTATTCTCATATTATATGTGTTTTAGCAGAAGTGTGATCTTAATAATAATATTTTATTATTATTATTATTATTATTATTATTATTATTATTATTATTATAACATTAAGGGTGATGGTCCAAAATCAAAAATAAATAATGATGGTCCAAAATACTGAAAAACGGAACAACGACCCTTTTTACCGACGGGATACGAAGTTTCGTCCTCCGTATTAGCTAGACACGTTACACACAATTCCGTATTAACTGTATACGGAATTTAGTCTTTCGTAACAAGACATAATACGAAAAAGCGTGTACCGTGACTATGCTGCGCACCCGGCTAACACGAAACACAATCTACCGTATTAGACAAAACACTTTACCCGATATATCGTATTATGTCTTATCACGTTACACGATTTACCGTGTTACTCCATGTATCATGTTACACGATTTAACGTTTCCCGTTAGTAAACAGGGCCAAATAAGCTCAAATATGATTATTTTGGTAATTTTATCTAACAGTAATAACAATAATAAAAATCGAAATAAATATTATTATCTTTGTCATAAAATGAATGAATCATTTATTTTTTAGCACATTTCAAAAGTTAGATTGAGTGACTTGTAGATATTTTTTCGATTTTTTTATATATTATATAAAAATATATATCTTGCATTATTATTATTATTAAATAATAAAAGTGGGACCCATGGAGCAAACAGAAGACTGACTAGATTTCAAAGACCAAAAAGAAAAAGATGGGGGAGAGGGTGGGGACACACATACACAAGCAGCTCAGATTTGCTGTTTCGCACAAAATTTCGAGAATCACTTTCTTTTGTCTCCTCTCCCCCTCTTATTCTTTTCCCTTTATATATACACACATATCTACATACACCCCTTACCCTACAGTCTTGCCCATTCTGTATCCATCTACAATCATTTATGTGTTGTACATGTCTTATTATTACCACTTATTCTCTCCTGCAACTAGCCTAGCATCACTTGGGTGTTACAAATATTCATAAAGTATTAGTGACAAGGTACATTACATTGTTAAGAATTTGATGAAATGGTGGTTAGAAGCAAGAAACTGAAAAGGGCTGTCAAGAAATTGTTCCAAACTTGTGCTGGTGCTGGCCCTTGCTCTTTCTATCCATCTACACCTCCACCCCATGTTCATCCCCTTGCTCTTACTACTGTATGTAAACCCTCCTCTCTCTCTCTCTCTCTCTCTCTCTCTCATTTCCTTTCTTTTATAAACAACAGTAAATTCAAGGCCTGGAAATGCATTTTGATTTAATTTAGTTTTTTTTTTGGGTTTAGGTAATCAAGAATTCTGAAGCAATTAGTGATGAAATGCCTAACTGCAACACCAGTGCTCCTCCTAAGGTATTTTATTAACTTGTACATTTAAATAAATATATATGTACTTGTTGTTCTTCATGCTGCAATTTGGATTACATTAAGTATATGTGTGTGCCTTTTTATGTTTGAAATAAGTAATGTTCATATAATGTACTGTAGTTAACTTGATATGTTAATGTGAATTTTGTTTTCTGGGATTAGTTGTTCCAGATCCATTTTGCTCTGTCATGGGGGAGAGCTGTACATGATAAATGATTTTCGCCTTTAAAATGTTTTAAGCCTTTAAAACAAGACACCCTTTCACTTTTTTTTTTTGTTCTTCCTTTTTGTCCCGGGTCATTATGGATTGATTTAATTTAACGACGATCTTCATTGCCAACAAAGTACTCACTAGTCTAACCAGAGTGTCTCCAACCCCTGACTTTTATGTTACTCAACAAATAGTGAACAAATTCCCCTTCATATCTTGGCCAAATAAACTATAACTACTTTACAATCTCTGTTAACAAGTGATTGTTATGATAACTTAGAATTCCCCTTGAATGCTGCGATGGCCTGTCCTTAATATTGTTCTTATTGTCTTTGTTAATTAAGCATGAAACAAGACTGCCTTCTCATAAGCCATAAAAACAAAAACAACTTTCCCTTTTTTCCTTTTTCTCCCTGGTGCCCTGTGCCTGATCAACTTAGTGGCCAAGGAGTGGTCCTTATTTATGGATTTAAGTAATAAATCATCCTTATTGTCAATAAAGTAATCACTAGTTTCTTTTTCTAGAAAAACAAAATTACCTTTCTTCTTAAGACAATTGAACAAGAAAATTCGAAAGAAAAGAAAGTACTTGAGTATAATTACATTTCAAATCAAGTAATTAATAGTAGGTTTCTCATGCGACAACTTCAGAAGTTTTTGTTCATGGTTGCACTTTCATCCTATCAACATCTATTTTTATAAGATCGTACAGGTGAAGTGTAGCTAAATTTTCGAGGACTAACAAATTTCCTCTTTTATGGCAGAATTTGTGTGCAATATGCCTTGATCCCCTGAGTTACAACACAGCCACCAGTCCAGGGCAAGCCATATTCACTGCTCAGTGTTCTCATGCATTCCACTTCACTTGTATTTCCTCAAATGTCCGCCATGGTGGTGTCACATGTCCTATATGTCGTGCACAATGGACTCAGCTGCCACGCAACCTAATTGCACCTTTTTCTCTCCCTGCCAATCAAACTGATCCCGTCCTCCAAATCCTAGATGACTCCATTGCCTCTTTCCGGGTCCACCGCCGCTCATTCATCCGCACTGCTCGTTATAATGATGATGACCCTATAGAGCCTGAGCACCCAGTGAATCATTCTCGCCTTGATCTGACTCTTATATCCGTACCAGTTACTCATTCTAGCCCTCACACATGCTTGCATCAAATTCCAGTGTCTGATATATGCCATCTTTGTGGAAATTCATCACATCCCCACACAAATAGCTCTTTGTCCTTATTGACAGCATCGCCGCATCATTTCGATCCAACTGGACAAAGCCCGTATACTAATCTTTCCAGTAATAGAACTTATTTATGTGTGCGACTAGCACATCAACCATCAACGGACATGGTCTTAGTAATAAGCCCTAGTGGGTCCAACTTAAGGCTGATGAAGCAATACATGGCTCTCGTGGTATTCTCAATGAGAGCTATTGATCGTTTAGCAATTGTTGCCTACTCTTCTGCTGCAGCTCGAGTTTTTCCACTTAGGCGCATGACTTCCTGTGGCAAACGAACAGCTTTACAAGTCATTGATCGTCTCTATTATATGGGCAACGCAGAACCTATCGAAGGACTCAAAAAGGGAGTTAAGATACTCGCTGACCGCAACCATGAAAACTTGGAGTCGTGTATCTTGCATTTGTCTGGCGGAACAACAAGATCCTATCATAACTTTGACATGGAAGTCCTTATTCCGATCCACCGTTTTCATGTAGGATATGGCTTTGGCACTTTGCATGGGCTTGTCATACATGAATTTGACAATTTCCTAGCCAGGGTGCTTGGAGGTGCTCTCAGAGATATCCAATTAAGGATCGATTCAAGGATTGTAAGACTGGGTGAACTAAGAGGTGGTGAGGAAAGGAGAATCCCACTAAACATGATCGAGGCTGGACATGTTTGTGTGGAGTATAGCTACGTTGATAATGGGGAAGATGAATGCATTAGGACAGGGGAAATCATAGTTGGACTAGAGTGTAAAAGAGAGAGGAACGAGGAGATGGGAGCCGGAGGGGTTATCGTAGATGGTAGGTTTAGTACTACTTCTAGAGGGTGGGATTATCGTGACCCTTATATGGCTAGACGATGGGCTAAACACTTGCACGGATATAGACAGTGAATAGGGCAAATGCTCAAAAAAGTAAGATTATGTAGTAGCTTATGTTCAGAATTTGAAATGCTCAAGGGGTAACCATGTGAAATATGCAGGAAGCTTATGTTATGGATTTTCAAGAAGCGTAAATTGTAAGGGTATATACGTTCTTGGTTTACAGTGTTGGCGGTGAAAGTTCAAATCAATCTATTAGCAATTGATCATGGTGTTGCAGAAACTGTATCTCCATCAAGTGGTTCCCTTAGAAATTAAAATGTATGACACACACCTGCACGGCTGCACCGACACGCCCAACGGCATACAGTTACAACGTTAGAGAGGCCATGGAAAATTTTACTCCTACATATCACCATTGATTCTTTGCTAGAATTAAGCGGAGAGTACTCTGGTTTGTCACGGCTTTTAGACAATCGGAACCATAATCTTTAAATTTACTTTTCAAAACAAAAATCAAAACCATAGTCAAACCGAAAGATGTGAATTTGTTAGAAATGATTCGATATTTTCATTCAAACAAAATAATTTAGTACAAACACTAGTGCGTAGTCCAACCGAAAACTGAAACCGACAGATGTTTGAATAATTGTTAAAAATACCCATTTTTTCAAACAAAAACACAGGAATACCAATTGGCGGAAGGGGTTGTTAAAAATACCCATTTAATGACCCAAATGAGACTTGCTTATTGTAGACACGCATGTGTCTTATGCGTATCAGCTATAACGCATTCGTGGAATGCGTTATGATGTCATCCTTCACAACCATGCCGGTCGTCTCCGTCGGCGAGAAATCGCTTTCTATGTCGCCGCCGGTCGTTCTCAGTCGTTCCTCACTCTACCTTTCTCCCATGTCCGTTTTGGCGATGTCTAATCTAATCTGAGCACATTAAAAGCATGCCCAGACCTCACTCTACCTTTCTCCCATGTCCGTTTTGGCGATGTCTGACCCCGCAGGGACGTGTTTTGGGCGATGTCTGGCACCGGAGTTTTGAATCGAAAATTTGTTCGATTTGGGCATTCTCAATCATGCGAAACAAACGTAAAAAGAGTGGTATGGTTGTGTAGAGCTTAGAACAACGATTCTAATGGTATATACCATGTTATGGGAAAGTCCCTGATGTGCACGAACGAACCGATTGAATATTATCATCGGAATCGCCATAATCATCGGCAGGGAGCTCCCGTTCGTGCAAAGATGACAATGACGTCATATGACGTCATTGCGCAGGACGATGATGCGTGACATGGGATACGCAAGTCTGAAATGCGTATCCCTTGCTTACCCAATAGAGCCTTGCGTAACCAAGTATTTACAATATATGTGTTACCCCATTTATAATTGCGTAACTTGTATTACCCAATTTAAAAATGCGTAACAGCCTTTACCCCAACCAAAAATGCGTAATCAAATCGTTATTTTTAACGCACCCTCCCGAAAATTGGTATTTTCATGTTTTTGTTTGAAAAAACCGGTATTTTTAGTTTTCACCCCAGATGTTTTGTGCATAAAACGTTGCAGAGTAAACAAATTTAATATGTATTGGGTCAGCCCAACAACACAGTCAGCCACATTAGAGCATGTGCTCTACTTCACATTGATTCTTGATTTAAAATTTGAGCAAAGGGGGTCACCATCTTTCTTTTTACAAGAATTCATTTCAAAAACTTAACTAATATTTTATAATAAAATAACCGCTTTATCATGTTCTTCCATTCATTGAAAGAATTTTTATTATTTGTTAATTCTTGTAAAAGTTTACTTAATTGTGGTAAATTTTTTATATAATCTACTGCATAATTAATTATTCCTAAAAATTGCTGGATTTGACAACTTAACTAATATTTTATAATAAAATTTATAAACTTTCTATTTAATATAAAACACAGTTAGACTCAATGTTGTAAAAATCGGTTTAGGCGGCGCCTAGGTGCTAGGCTACCAAAACGTCCCGACTCGAGCATAGGCGGTAAAAAAAATGTTTTTTTTATGTAAATTGGTCAAAAATCGGTAAAAAATCGGTCTAGGCGATCAGAAATCAGCCTAGGCGATCAAAAATTCGTAAAAAATGACAAAATTTAGCAAGATACATTGAAAAATTCAAAAATCGGCAAAAAGATTTTATAAATAATATTATTAAAAATAATATTTAAATACAACTGATTTATGCTCCGATTAATCCCCACCTACCCGATTAAGCGCTAGGCGATATCTTGACTGTCCTGGACCGCTTAACGATTTCTGAAACGGTGGTTAGACTAGATAAAAAAATTATATAAAAAAAAAAGATAATTAGAATATATATGAATATTAGTAGTAATATTATATCCTTAAAATATCTAATAAAAAAAAAAAAAAAAGGAGTAGGTAGAGAATCTAAGATGGTGATTTATACCTACCCAGCATTGAAATGACACTAAACAACAACACCAAAGATTGGAAAAGGTTAGCCTCCACCAGCCCACCAACCCTATTTAACATCAATAGACACATATACATACATACACACACTCTGTATTTCCCAAATAGTAGTACACAAAACCAGGGGATCCAAAATCGTCAAAAATGGCAGCAAAAATGATGTCGATGACCGGATCTACCACACCCCTCTTCCCCAACCCCCACAAATCCCTCTTCACCACCCACCGCATCTCAGCCAACCCCACCAGGCCCAACACTCTTTCCATCACCTGTTGTTCAAACCCAGATCGCGTCTTCAATTTCGCAGCTGGCCCCGCCACACTCCCCGAAACCGTCCTAAAAAAAGCCCAATCCGACCTCTTCATCTACAAAGATTCGGGTATGAGTGTCATGGAAATGAGCCACAGAGGCAAAGAATTCACCCAAATCATCCAAAAAGCCGAGGCTGATCTCCGGGAGCTTTTAAGCGTCCCGGAGAATTACTCTGTTTTGTTCCTACAAGGGGGTGCTACCACTCAATTCTCAGCTATTCCTCTAAATCTTTGCACTCCCCAAGATTCTGTTGATTATATTGTTACTGGATCTTGGGGTGATAAGGCGGCTAAGGAGGCTGCCAAGTATTGCAATGTCAATGTCATATGGTCCGGGAAATCGGAAAAGTATACCAAAGTTCCCGGGTTTGGGGTCTTGAAACAGAATGCGGGTGCCAAGTATTTGCATATCTGTGCTAATGAGACTATACATGGGGTTGAGTTCAAGGATTATCCTGAGATTGAGAATAAGGAGGGGGTTTTGGTTGCGGATATGTCTTCCAATTTTTGTTCCAAGAAGGTTGATGTTAGTAAGTTTGGGATTATTTACGCGGGTGCTCAGAAGAATGTGGGTCCTGCGGGTGTTACCATTGTGATTATTAGGAAGGATTTGATTGGGAAGGCGCAGGGGATGACTCCGGTGATGTTGGATTATAAGATTCATGATGATAATAATTCCTTGTATAATACGCCTCCCTGTTATGGGATTTATATGTGTGGGCTTGTGTTTGAGGATTTGTTGGCGCAAGGGGGGTTAGGGGAAGTTGAGAAGAAGAATGTCAACAAGGCGGGGATTTTGTATGATGCAATTGATGGGAGTAAGGGGTTTTATAGGTGTCCGGTGGAGAAGAGTGTGAGGTCGTTGATGAATGTTCCGTTTACTCTTGAGAAGTCGGAGCTTGAAGCTGAGTTTATTAAGGAAGCGGCTAAGGAGAAGATGGTTCAACTTAAGGGTCATAGATCGGTTGGAGGGATGCGTGCTTCGATTTACAATGCTATGCCTTTGGCTGGGGTTGAGAAGTTGGTTGCTTTCATGAAGGATTTCCAAGCAAGGCATGGTTGATTGCGTTTTTTGTTTTATTGTTTAGTATTTTCCTTATGTTTCATTGTTTGGCGTTTTAGTTATTGTTTGGTACATTCAAGATGAATGTGGGAATTTTGAGTGCCATTATGCTGAGATCTATTGGTGGCTTATAGGAGTTATGTAATGGTTTTCGCCATGAAATTCATTGCAAGAATATTATTTCTTTTAATAAAGAATTTGGGTCTAGTTTTAAATTCACTTTGCCTCGGAGCATATAATAGTTTAGTGCAACAAATATGATGTTCTATGGTTAATAAATCCTTCAGTGTCTCCCTGGAATGAGTTAGTTGTCACAATATTTTTGATCTAAAACTACACCCATTGATGTACAAAAATCATACAGTAAGACATCATACTGTAGTTTTCAGTCTAGTCATTCATCATGACAGGGTTATAGTTGTGAGCTATGTTTCTGAGAATGGTTAGGGCTGTAAGCTAAGATTGTGTTATTTGGTGTTATTGCTGGAAGCTATAACTGTGAGAACAATCAGGGTTATGATTTATCTTTTGTATTAGCGGCAGTAATGGTGGTTGTAATTCAGTTTGGCATGTTCCAAACACAACCTATGAATCTCAGTTTGGTGATTTTTTTGGCTCTAGTCAACAAAAGCCATTGTTTGCTTATCAATTTGCATTGACCTTTCTAACCTTTTATTTTCTTCTTGCAATTCAGTTTTCCTTCCTTTGGCTCTTTTCTGCTTTGTCTTACTTTCCTCCCCATCATCGAATTTCTGCTACGTTTTCTTTTTGGATAATTAAGGTTGTAAGCTATGATTGTCTTGTTATAGCAGGGAGCTTTATTTGTGAGAATGATTAAGGGGACGGGGTTATGATCTATTGTAAATTTGTAATAGTAAGGCTGTAATCATAGCCATACTTTACAGGTTTTAGTTCCTTCAGTGTCTTCCTTGAAGGAGTTAACCTTCACGATATCTTTTAATCTACAATCACAACCAGTTATGTACAACATATACATATTAAGGTATCCTACTATTCTTTTCAGTCCAGACATTCATTATGACAGTGTTATACTTGCGAGCTATGATTAGGGTGATGAGCTATAATTTTTTTTTCTTTGCCAAGTGATGAGCTATGAGTATGATTTATAACTGATTGTAATAGAAAGGCAGCAGTGGTGTTTTTTCTTTTTTCTGGTTATAGATTTCAGTTTGATGATCATTTGTCTCTAGTCACCAGAAGTTACCCTTCTCTGTTAGAGCTAGTTGTTCTGGGTTCTCACCTTTTTTGTGCTTTTCCTTTCTCTTCCCCAGGTCTGCAATTTGCCATGTTTTCTCCTATATTGATTTTCCACACCCGAATATTCAAAAGCTTTAACCTTTTTTTAAATCTGCTTTATCTCTTCAACTGAATTTAGTAGATGAAAAGAAAAAAATAGAGTTGTAATTGTTTGTACAGTAGATTTTGCAAAGTGACCTTAGAAAGCTACTCTTTCCTTTTTCTAGTTTATTGCTGATCGGAAAGCTACTCTTATCAAAAGCGTAGCTACTCCCCCTTGGCGCATGGCCGAGACTGCAAAAACAAAGAATTTGGGCGATTTTTCTTGCTAAATGCATCATGCATGGCATCAAACGAGCAGAATTTGTGTTATGTACTTTCCGTATACGCTGTGTGGGTATTGTTCAAGGGGTTTTTTTTTTCCTCCAATAAATAAGCCTAAAGAACACAATGATTTATAGATCAGTTCTGTGTAAAAGAATCTGACTGAATCAATTCAATTAAATTAAATTTAAAGTCCAAAGAATTATAAATTTTAGAAAATAAAGCAAGGTGCCAACTTTACATGCCCAACCCATTCCATTCACATTTCAGAGGCAACCATTTTGGACATTGTTTTCGTAGCTACATAACCAACGATGGATCATCATATCATATCTATCTTACATGATCGGGATTTTTCTCAACACTCATAAAATCAGCAGCAAATTCCTCATCATTTTTTCTCAACATATCTTTCAGGCTACATTCGACGTTTCTACTCCTTAATTCCCAAAATCTGGGTTCTATCCATCGAGTAGCTGTAATACCTCGGATATTTAACAATCTCGCTCAAAGGTTTTCTCATTGTGTTGACTAGAAATTCCGACTTAGGCCTCAAAACCTCTTTGATGCTATAGCCAAGAAGTGGGGAGAATCTACTCACCATTGATGCAACATCCTTTCTTGAACGGAACGCCCAATTTCCATCAAGTACATCATCCTGCAACAATAAAAAAAATTATTCATATAATGCTAACATGCATCTATGACAACTTCAAGCAGTTCAAATAATAACTCACTTGTATGAAATGATTTTAGCTTTACCGCAATCATAGCGCGTACTTTGTTTGTGTTCAACTACTAAATAATAAAATGATACAGCACTTTGGATGCCATCAGATGTTTCTGAGTTTATGAAATGGAACACTAAATTAACAGATATAAGTGAACTTGAGATGTATACCGAGGAATGCAAGGCTTTGCCAATGTCACATACATATAGTTACAGGCTAGAAAGAAAGCAGGGATTTTTCACTTACCCGCCGCACCGCGCACCCGATTCTTGGGGATTCTTGGATGCGCGGGGATTCTTCCCTCACCCACAAGTGGGAGAAGATAATGCAAATATTTAAATACTTAATCAATTAACTACATTAAAATGCATTAGTTGTGTTATTAACTAATTATGATATGTATTATTAAGGATAAAGAACTTAATTATTTGACTATTTAGTTCAATTTAAATGAAACTCTTGAAATACATACATGAAACGTATTTTTAATGAGTTAATATTAGCTGAATCCCGCCGCACCCGAATCCCCATATTTTTAGATTTGCCGAATTTCCGTATCCCCGCACTACGCACCCGCACCCGCACCCGCACCCGCACCCGCGCTCATGCTTCCTAGGTTCCAGGTATTTTTTGATGACATATAGAAAAAACCCCAGAAACACCAATACTGTTTAAGAACTCAATCTTCTTCCTGAAAATTCTGTCAACAGTTTCCTCATCAAGTCCTGATTCTTCTTTCAAAAAATTTACCACCTGGAAAACATTAAACTACTCTCCCTCTAAGAATATCCCAAGAATAACTTTCAAAAAATTTACCACTTGGAAAACATTAAACTACTCTCCCTCTCAGAATATCCCAAGAATAATTATTAAAGCAATTGAACAAGACTAACACCATGTCCAGGATCCAGACTTCGACCAAGAAGATCAAGAAAAAAGATCAATAAACAAGACCAAAATAAGAACCAGGTGTAAAGATAAGAAAATACTAAATCATACACAACTACTGTTTATCATAAGGTTAAATTGTCTTGGCATGCAAAATGTAATGAGATATAACATACCTGCACCACATGAAGCCTCTATTCAGTTTCTGTATTTCATTAATGTTTGGTCGAAACCAATAGTCAGAAAGTTCTTGGCATAATTTTCTACTTCGTGCTTTAAGATTGAAATCTCACATTGATATTTACCACTGTTCAGTTTCTCAGGATAATCTTTGAGCCTAGTTCCTGATACAATAAGGTGCATAAGCTTGCAAAAGTTATATAGAAGAATATATGAAAAATCATTTTCTAACTTTGTAAACTCTAATCAACCTTCGGAATTAGCCTTGATCTTCAAAGCCAGTCTTACTGCAGCGTCGAAGAACTCTGCAACTTTCAAAAAATCCTTTTCAACAAACCCCTCGAAGTCAGAGCAGGAGTTCCTGGTAACCAAACTCACAAAAATAACTCGTACAAATAACTCATAATTGTAGCAAAAGATCATCAAAGAAGAAAGGGTTTGCCCATTCGAATGCCCCCGGGTATCTGTTAGGTAGTCTACAATATATGCCTACCAAATGTATAGTTTATTTCCAAATTCATACTACACCTTCCACCACCAACTACACCTACCACATTTCTATCACCTATAAATACCCCTCTCCTCCTTCATTAGTTATTACACCAAAATTCTCTATTCTCTCTCTATATAGCTGCTAGATAGTCCGTCTAGTAGGAAAGCCGGTTTAGCCCGCTTTCAGGAAATGTCGGGATAGAAGGTCCTCGTGCCTAAACTATTCCTTAGGGTATTTGGGTCTGACTGCAGCCATCGGAGGTGGTCCCGTTGCAGGGGTCTTTCTATCAGGTTGTGTGACACTGTCCGGGTTGGGAGAGAGAGAGAAGGAAAGGTTGTCGGGAAACCGTGATAGGGGGAGGTTTTGAGATAAACACTTCAGTGAGTTAGGGATATACATAATAGATAATAGGTATTGTAGGGCTGAATTTTTGTATGAAATTCAAGGGGCCGGATACCCGGATATTGTAATCTCTTTTATCTAGTGTGAAGTTGTTGCTCTTGTGGATGTAGGCTGGGCCGAACCACGTTAAATCTCTTGTCTCTTTTACTGTATTGTTGGTTTGTTGCTTCATTACTATCACGTATATTTGTGGGATCTAAGCACACATATTTACCAAATCGCTTCCGCATTCGCAGGGAATCGGGCAGATTCCTAACAGTTGGCATTAGAGCTAGTTGTGTCTAAATTATTGGTGCCGAAGGAAAGTCGTTAAGAAAAGTGGTTGTCTAATTTGGCACCGTTTTGACGGAAGTGCTCCCATTGTTTCTTACACTTACCTGGCCAATTGATTTAGTTGTTTGGATTGGTTTGTGTGTGCAAACGGAGATCATGGCAAGTATTGGAGGATTCAAGGTGACTCCATATGATGGTAAAGGAAGTTTTACTCTTTGGCAGAGAAGGGTAAAGGATATCCTAACCCAACAGAAGCTAGCAAGGGCTTTGAAGGGGAAGGAGGGAAAACCAACAAAGATGAGCGATGAAGATTGGGAGGATGCTGAGTCGCAATGCATGAGTACCATCAGACTATGCATTGCTGATAACATTATCAATAATGTTGTTGACGAAAGCACGCCGAAGGAATTATGGTCAAAGTTGGAGACATTGTATCTCGGGAAGAACTTGACTACAAAGTTAAATCTGAAGCGCGAGTTATACAAGCTGAAGATGGCAGCTCAAGGCAATGTTATTGAGCACATGAATGTATTTAACGGTATTGTTGATCAACTTGAAAAGGTTGATGTAAAATTGGAGGAAGAAGATAAGGCCCTTATTCTTCTTACTTCGCTTCCGGAGTCATTCGATCATTTGGTCACAACCATTTTGTACGGAAAGGACACGTTAAAAATGGAGGAGGTTCAGTCAGCACTTTTGTCAAATGCTGGAAGGAAGAACCAGGATGGTGACAAGGACGGAATGACAGTTTTGGCTTTGCGTAGTCAAAATAATAGAGGAAGGGGTGCTGTGAGAGGATCTACCAATAGCAGGGGTAAATCCAGATACAGTGAAAAGGGCATGCAGTGCTTTGGTTGCAAGGAGTGGGGTCATATTAGGCCGAATTGTCCGCTTAATAAGAAGGATCCAGATGTATCATTGGCTGTGGTTACTCTCGATTGTGAAGATGTTTGCACCGTCTTCAATCGAGGCACTAGTTCTCCAGGAGAATGGATATTAGACTCAGGGTCATCTTACCATGTATGTTCCGAGAGGGGGCATTTTGACATATTCCAAAATACAAAGAAAGAAACAGTTTCTTTGGCTGATGGATCTACTTGTGAGATCAAGGGGATTGGAATTGTGAAAATTAAAATATTCGATGGAATAGTTCGCAGCTTGAACGGGGTAAGATATGTGTCTAAGCTGAGGAAGAATCTAATATCTATCGGTCGGTTAGCTTCAGAAGGCTACAGATGCTCTGTAGTAGGGGGAGCTATGAATATCAAAAGAGGCCGTGTGGTTCGGATGAAGGGAGAGCTACGTGGGGGAATATATCGTCTGATTAGTACGTGGCCAGAACGTACTGGAACTTCGAAAATCTGGTTATCTCTTGCATGAGGGAAGAGTGACTTGAAGGATACTGCTGCAGTTGTATTGCCTTCTAGTCTAGACGATGGTGCAAAGACTGCTGGGATGGATGCTTGGTCGAAGGGCTTCCACGACATCAACGAGTAGTTGGTGTGTTGCAGCTGCATATGGGCATCGATCAACACGAATCAAGTGAGCAATGAACCATGCAACAGATTGATTTGTTTGATATGCAGTTGGGGAGTAAATGAAAGATCGATGGTCACACTTGTGTGTGTGATGGTCACACTTGTGTGTGTGATGGACTACATATGGGATTGGTCGACGTGAATCAAGTGAGTATGTGTGTATACAACAGATTGCTTCACATGTATGTAGTTGGACAAATAGAGGTCAATGGTACACTTGTGCGTATAGCAAGTGGGCATTCGAGAATGAATGTGCAAACTAGGGTATAGTTTGGAGTCTTGGACTCGGGGGGAGTTTTGTCGTAGGGAATGATACGGATCGAGGAAAGTTGGAGTTGTGCCAACAGGGCGCAGGTATGGAGTACAAGTGAAGAGCTGTGAGTTTAGAAATAGGGGGAGATTGTTAGGTAGTCTACAATATATGCCTACCAAATGTATAGTATATTTCCAAATTCATACTACACCTTCCACCACCAACTACACCTACCACATTTCTATCACCTATAAATACCCCTCTCCTCCTTCATTAGTTATTACACCAAAATTCTCTATTCTCTCTCTATATAGCTGCTAGATAGTCCGTCTAGTAGGAAAGCCGATTTAGCCCGCTTTCAGGAAGTGTCGGGATAGAAGGTCCTCGTGCCTAAACTATTCCTTAGGGTATTTGGGTCTGACTGCAGCCATCGGAGGTGGTCCCGCTGTAGGGGTCTTTCTATCAGGTTGTGTGACACTGTCCGGGTTGGGAGAGAGAGAGAAGGAAAGGTTGTCGGGAAACCGTGATAGGGGGAGGTTTTGAGATAAACACTTCAGTGAGTTGGGGATATACATAATAGGTATTGTAGGGCTGAATTTTTGTATGAAATTCAAGGGGCCGGATACCCGGATATTGTAATCTATTTTATCTAGTGTGAAGTTGTTGCTCTTGTGGATGTAGGCTGGGCCGAACCACGTTAAATCTCTTGTCTCTTTTACTGTATTGTTGGTTTGTTGCTTCATTGCTATCACGTATATTTGTGGGATCTAAGCACACATATTTACCAAATCGCTTCCGCATTCGCAGGGAATCGGGAAGATTCCTAACAGTATCATGGTGGAGACATCACCAGGAACTGTGTTTTTGTTGGCCGCAAAGCCCACGGATTCAAGCACTTTTTCTACTCTCGACCCATCAATCTGCTGCAGAAAATTGATTCACATTCTAAAAAGTAGATTTCCCTGAATTAAATATTCCACTTAGCTATTGGAACTGTTAAATTTATATAAAATAGAGAGTTTACAGAAGAAGTAGAGATTGTTTATATTTGTGTAGTTATTACAGGAGATGAAAGAGTCTATATATAGATTATATGTCTGCCTAACTCCTAACTACTACAATTCATAAACGTAATCAATTACATCACTTACTACTGTTGATCTTCTGACTTACTGTTGATAGTCTGACATTTGACACGCTCCCTCACTCGAAATCCCATCTTGGGATGAAATACCTATATTGGGATTAAAGAGTGGAACACTTAGAAGCACTTGTGCATAATCTAAGCTTCCAACTAGACCCATCTTTAGGAATTGGAGACCCATCTTAGGATTGACTCTTGAGATTTACTCATCTTGGAGTTAAAGATCCATGTTGAGATTGCCCATCTTGGGATTGACCTATCTTGGGATTAATCATCTGAGAATTTTGGGATACCGGGACTCGGATTTTCGACCACACGATATATTTTAGGCCATGTTAAAAATAGAAAGTGCTGCTTTTCAGCACAACGGTGGATGACCATCAATCAGTCCTTGAACTGATTATTTAAGAAACCGAGATTCGACTTTGTGATCACTCAGTATTAACAAGATATAGCAGTGAACTGTGTGTATGTCTGTATACATACTACTACTTCTGCTGCTTGCTTTTCCATTTGTGGCAGTGAACTGTGTGTACATCTTTATATACACTACTTCTGCTGCTTCGTCGGAATAACGCCCCCTAAACTATTTAATTTGCAGCATCGTAATAAATTGGAGAGATACCGTAATATCAATAACCACTTGAATACTACACAATTAAATCTATAACATGGGGCAAACTCCTAAAATCAAAGTTATATATCTTCAAAAGATCCCGATTTTTTTTTTAATATTAACACTACTTTCCCTTAAGAAAATAAATGTAAAATAATAATTTTTTTATCGGATCTATAATCATAAAATCACCTCTCTTTTTTTATCCTTTTTCTTTGTTTTTTTTTAAATTGCTTCCAGCCTGTCGACAACATTTTTTTTTAGCATCTTCTTTTTTTTTTTAGTGGATGCTTTTGCTTTGTCTGCCACCAATTCTTTTGTCTTTCTTATTCTTTCTCTTCATCAGGACAACTTCTATACTAAGCAGGCCCAATAAATTTAAAAGAACAAATACCAGGCCTGCAAGCTTCTTCCCTTACAGCCCTTATTCGTTCTCCTCATTTTCCTTCCAATGAGTGAACTGTATAGATATATATGTATATATTATCTATTACTTTGTTGGAATCATAAATCAGAAGCGAACAAGAACTCCTTCTGCAATTTCGCCGGAAAAGCACTGGAAGACACCACACGCACCGGCGCGTGGGTGCGTCTGGCGGCTTCCGGCGGCGCGTGGGAGCGCGTGTAATGGCAAATGACAACCGGATTTCTGGATTTGTCTTATTTACAACTCTTCTTCACAGTATATAAGTTTGGTTTGATTCTGAAAAAATCAAAAATTGGGCAGTTTTTTTTTCCTGCAACTTTGATTTCTTCCTGTTTTCTTAAAAACAAGGATATGAATCTCACGTTACCTGCTTTGATACCATGTTAAATTTATATAAAATAGAGAGTTTACAGAAGAAGTAGAGATTGTTTATATTTGTGTAGTTATTACAGGAGATGAAGGAGTCTATATATAGATTATATGTCTGCCTAACTCCTACCTACTACAATTCATAAACGTAATCAGTTACCTACTACAATTCTAGTCTAGTTGCTCTTATATAGAGGAAAACTAGTACATAAAGTCTAAGATTGGTTGGTGAGCATGGTTGGTGAACATGGTGAGCTTGACTTTAACATTCTTTAACAACTTGGTGGCTACTACCTAAGCGCTTATGTCATAGTATCTTGATATTTAACACACCCCCTCACTCGAAATCCCATCTTCGGATGAAAGACCTATCTTGGGATTGAAGAGTGGACACTAGTAGCCCTTGAGCTTAATCTGAGCATCCAACTATACCCATTTTTAGGATCGACCGATCTTGAGTTTATTGAGTCTTTTGGGATACCGGTTATCGAAATTTCGACCACACAGTATATTTTAGGCCATAAAAAAATACAGAAGGTGCTGATGAATGCAAGATATAGCAGTGAACTGTGTTGTATAAAATACAACTACTTCTGCTGCTTTGATTTTCTTGATGAATGAACTCACCTTGACAAGGAACATCACCTGAACGTAGAGTCCTAGCCCCAACAATTTTATTTGCAGCAACATAATAAAATGGTGGGATATCATGATATCTACCAACTGAAATTTTAAGGTCGTTGAATGGATTGAATCGGTTGGAGGAGATGAATCAATCTTCCCTTAAGAAGACTGGTCGGATCTGCCTTGTAAGGTCTCCATAATACAGGTGGCACGTGACAGCGTGTATGGTGGTGTTTACAAGCTGGAATTCAACCAGTGAATTGCCCCTTACAGCTCTGCACTAGTAGGTGTTCGTATCTTGGTTTGGGTTATGTTTTTTGGGGCTTTTGGTTGAAAATATAAATCTGGGCAGCTAATGTTTTCCTTGAAAAACCACAAGCTTCAACTGAAATACTCCTCCTCTCTACTCCCGCTTTGATACCATGTCAAAATATGAGCAATGCGGAAGTAATAAACGGAACTAGTAGAGAGGAGAGAAAAACACGGTAGTAATATTAGAACTACATTGTATTGATCTTGCTTATTACATGAGAGCATAAGCTCTTATATAGAGGAAAACTAGTACATAAAGTCTAAGATTGGTTGGTGAGCATGGTTAGCTTGACTTTAACATTCTTTAACAACTTGGTGGCTACTACCTAAGCACTTATGTCATAGTATCTTGATATTTAACAGGAACATACTTAAATCTTCTTTAATGGGGAATTTTCTACTGATTGACATATCTCTTTAGTGACAAATCAGCTCTTAATTATAGACTACAAATTTTGAACTCAATTTTGAAATGCCTTACAGGGATCATCGTCTTCAGGCACTTTATGTGTAGCATATGAGTATGTTAAAAAGTTTTATCAGTTTTAATATAAAAAAACTAGACTAGAATTAAGAGGATTGTTTTTCTCCAAAAGCCATGAGAAATATTGCTCTGTAAAACATGACCTCGAAAAGGCACCAGTATAGTTTCTAAAAATAAGGTTTCAGTAACGAAGCAAAAAGAAGCGTATCTTGTTCTTTTACCTTGTTATTCAAATTTACCAATACCAAATGGTTCTCAGTTCCACCAGAAACTAACTCATATCCCATTTGTATTAAAGCCTGGAATAAAAAAGGACTTGAAAAATAAGTCATAGCAACAAATTTGACGTAGTACAAAGCTAAATACAGATAATAAAAAATTATTATCAATTCAAATATTTTTTTTTTGCACGTGCTTTGCACGGGTAATGAATTTTCCGTGCACGTGCTTTGCACGGCTTATCATCTAGTATTAATTAGTAGTCAAATCGAGTTACAAACTCTAAGCACAGCAAGCTTTCTGTAGTACTACTGATGTAAGATATTCTGGAGCACTTTGCATTATATATGAATACATATATGTTGTAAACATTTTAGAGCCCAGATGACACTTTCTCTAATCAAATAAGTGCAGCTTATATGTTTTTTATTTGATTAATTTTTTTTTTTAATAAACAAAAGAACCAAGTTGAAATAGTACATTGTAGAAAATAAATTGATTCAGGAGGAACTATGCATGTGCTTCCGGTTCATTTCACTGTTTCCCAAGGTTGACCGAGATAGGCTATATAATGGCGGTGGATCCTCCGCGGGAGGGAGTGTGTGTATAGATGAGGACGCTTTCCAGACTCTGAGATGAGGTTCCAGTATGGGTTGCGTTTATAATACAGTAAGAATTTAACAAACGATGGGTTTTGTTGACTAGAGCAAACAAAATCACCAAATTAACTGAGATTCATAGCTTAATTGTGTAAAAGAACATGCCAAACAAATAACAACCGTTATTCCTGTCTACAAGCCCGTGGGTGCATTCAATGCAGTTTCCACTTGCTCTCCCTTCAGGGCTCCAACAACAGCTTCACCTAGTTCAATAGCCACTCCATCCCGCATAACATGAAAAACACTTAAACTTTTTATAACATGAAAAACAATTCTACTAATAACAAGGCAACACCGATAATAACAATGCAGTTACAGTGATGTTTTCATGCTGCACCAGCCTACTGTCCTTTGGTGGTGGCAAGGGACAACAAACGATGGCTTTTGTTGACTAGAGCCAACAAAATCACCAAATTAACTGGGATTCATAGCTTACTTGTGTTAAAGAACATGCCAAACAAATAACCACCACCATTCATGTCTTGCTATTACAATAGATCATAGCCCCTGATCTTGTTATAGCTTCTGGCTATAACACCAAATGACACAATCATAGCTTACAACCCTAATCATACTCAGCCTCATAGCTCGCAATCATATACCTGTCGTAATGAACGTGTGGACTGAAAAATGTGGAATCCTTAGCACGCATGTACATCATTGGTTGTGACTGTAAATTAAAGATATTGTTTCAAGGGGTAAGGAACCATGCATGGCCTGTAAACTTACTAATCACAAAAGCATCATATTTGTTTCACTAAACTATCATATGCTCTAGATGAATTGAGTTTCGAATCAAACTTAAATGCTCTAAACTATCTTGCATAGAATTTCATGGAAAAAACCATTACATAACTCCTACAAGCCACCAAATCACCAATAGATCTCAGCTTTAATTTTTTTTTTTAATTTGCTTTATTGTAACTGTTTGTATTGGCATTTTAGAAATAGAATATTCACTTCACTTGTGGCCTGTGGCCTGTGGGTATGGGAGAGTTTCAGTAATATCTTCTTTCAGGTTCCTTTTTAAGATATTTTCTTTTCAGGTTCCTTTGTAGACTTTGCAAAGTGATTACTTTTTCCTTTTCTTGTTCATCGCTGAACGGAAAGCAAAATCAATGAATTTGGGCAATATCTCTTGCTAAATGTATCACGCAGGGCATCAAACGACCAAAATTTGTGTTACGTATTTTCTGAGAATGTTGCGTGGGATTGTTCAAGGTTTCCATTTTTCATAAACAATCCTAAAGAATACAATAATTTATTGATCAGTTGTGTAAAAGCATTTGATTGAATCAATTTAATTAAGTTTCAAGTTAAATTTTTGAAAATTAAACAAGGTGCCAATTCACCCAACCCATTTCATTCATATTTCAGAGGCGACCAGATTGGACATTCTTAGCTACAAGGGATCATCATATTTATCTTACATGATCGGGATTTTTTTCAACACTCATAAAATCAGCAGCAAATTCCTCATCATTTTTGCTCAACATATCTTTCAGGCTACATTCGACATTTCTACTCCTTAATTCCCAAAATCTGGGTTCTATTTTCTTCTCCATCGAGTAGCTGTAATACCTCGGATATTTAACAATCTCGCTTAAAGGTTTTCTCATTGTGTTCACTAGGAATTCTGACTTAGGCCTCAAAACCTCTTTGATGCTATAGCCAAGAAGTGGGGAGAATCTACTCACCATTGATGCAACATCCTTTCTTGACAGCCCAATTTCCATCAAGTACATCATCCTGCAACAATAACAAAAATTATTCTTACAATAATAACATGCATCTATTGCAACTTCAAGCAGTTCAATGATAACTCAATTGTCCTCAAATGGAATGATTTTTAGCCTACCACAATCATAGCGTATCTGATCAACTACTAGATAATAAAAATGAAAAACCATTTTAGATGGCCATCACATGTTTCCGAGTTTAAGAAATGGAGCACTAAATTAATAGATGTAAGCGAAACTTGAGATGTATACCGAGGATGCAAGGCTTTGCTGTCGTCACATACAAATAGCTCCGGGTATTTTTTGATGACATATGGAAGACAAACCCCATAAACACCAATACTGTTCAGGAATTTGATCTTCTTCCTAAGAATTCTGTCAACGTCTGTGGCAAAAATTTCAGGACATCGTCCAAGTACCCTACCAACACTTTCCTCATCAAGTCCCGCTTCTTCTTTCAGAAAATTTACCACCTGAAAAACAAGTAACTATTCCCTATCAGAATGTCCCAACTCCCAAGTAAGTAAGTAACTATTAAAGCAAGTGAACATGACCAACACCGTGTCAAGGACCCAGATTTTGACCAAGAAGATCAAGAAAAAAGATCAATAAACAAGACCCAAACAAGAACCAGATGCAAAGGAGAATGAACAAGGCCACAGCCAATAGCAAGAAACAAAAACACGAAAAACAAGACTTAGAACTGAACCAAGAAAAAACCAA
Organism: Kitagawia praeruptora; assembly: GCA_037693485.1. Lineage (NCBI taxonomy): Eukaryota > Viridiplantae > Streptophyta > Magnoliopsida > Apiales > Apiaceae > Kitagawia > Kitagawia praeruptora. Next base: position 1,829,330 of record CM075353.1, read on the forward strand.
GACCAAAGCATGAAGAACATGAACAAAATGAACAACAGTGACCTAAAATAAAACAAGACCAAGAAACATAAAATACGAGGGACAAAAGACTAAGAAGACCAAGCCCAAGGTCCTATCCAAGAACAGAAACAAGAAATAAAGCAAGACCAAGACTACAAGAACATTGACAATGACGATAATTACAATATACTATGACATCTTTAGTAATAAAGTGACAAACCAGTTGAAATTCGTGAGGTTTCTGTAGCAGTAGTTGAGGACTTTTAGCAATGACTTGAACCAACTTTTTGTTACTAATACCCAGTTCAGCAAACTGCTTTACCATCACCTTCAACTTACCGACAGAACAACCCAAAAGGTGTGGCCAACTCTTGATCGCAAGGTCCACACAAGATTTTGGTACCTACAAACACACAATATACATATGTATACAATTAATTTGAAATAAAAAGAACAGCAAAAGTACAAAGCTTATGCAAACCATTAACATCCTATCACTCAATTAGAGTATAAAATATGTATTTAAAAATTACTCGATGCATTTAATATATTCCCTTTGGAAGTTATGATACATCCTTTTTAGGACGGTGGCAATACGTTTATGTAGGTGCACACGTACACTTGCACAATCAGACACATATGCATTCATGTGCCTATTCGTATTTTCTACTTTCCTATGTGTATTTGTTACAAATATACAAAGGTAAAAAAAATTCCCACATCATGAGAGCTAAATGTGCCCCCTACCCCTACTCAAACCCCTCGCCCCCCCCCCCCCCTCCCAAAAAAAAGTCTCACCAAAACATGAATGTTAAGTTCCGGGTATCAAGAAAATAGTGCAGATCTTAGGAATGCCCCCTATAAAATCCGCTAGAGGATGGAGAAAATTTGGATACAGGATAATGGAAGCCTAGGATTAGATCAATATTACAGATCTTAAGCAAACCTGTCTATGATAGAATCGCTTAATAGATTTAAAATTTTACTCAACCCCCCCCCCCCCCCCAAAATCATTTTGCTTCACTGTCGTAAAGACATAAGTTTATGACATTGCAAGAAGATATATTTATCCCACTAAAAATAGCTCTTAATGGTTCATAATTTTAAAATCTAAAAATTGATAATAACATTTATAAGGGATCATACACCTTTCTAGTATCATAAAGAGCACATGTGTATAGTGCATCATGAAGCTTTTTTGTTCCGGAAGCATCCTTTTTTTGCTAAGGCGTTATTTATCCTTAAAAAATATAACAATAGAAAGTTCAAGTTTAACATAAGAGCTTGTTGATTCATACTCGTGCTCGAACAAAGATGCAATTTTAAGTACCATTTTAGTATCAAAGAAATAATGGATTTCCATATAGTTCTTCTGAATGCTTGAAGAAAGAATCCAAGGATATTTGAGCAAAAGCCTACCCAAATCTTTGTTCTCTGCTTTGACCTGAAAGAAGTATGAGTAAAGATGTTTAATCATATGCAATACATTCAAAGCAGGCATAAAGAACAGAAACAACCGACTTGAACAATATAATTGATTGACGAAAGTTGAAAAGAATACAATTTAAGTTATCAAATGGCGAAAATGTTGAGGATAATAATGATGGAGCTTTAGGATGTCAAAGGAAGATAGCTATGAGTTATGACAGAAAACTCGGGAGCAGGAGCGGCTCTAGTTGTTCTTAAGATGGATGTGATGTCTCAGAGTCCTCTTAAGGAGAAAGGTTTGAGGCTCAGCAATACACACAAAACCTACTGCATCTCTTTAAGCTACTGTTTCAGTCTGCTCAATACTGTAGCACGCTACCACTGGTATTAACAGAAGGCTGTTTGTAATATTTCCAGCGGAGATGACGAAAGGGTTAGTTAAGGAGGACATGACAATTTGTCCTTGCTCTCTGCTCCAGTCACGTGGTTTACATAATGACGTATATATCACCTCAATGACAAATACTAATATCATAAGCCACATTTGAAATTGTCAAGAAAACAGACTGAGACAAGCACTGCCTAGTGCCATAATTACATAACCATGGAATTCAAGCTAGCCCTGGAATTGCTTGTGGTCATTGCTCCTGAAACAAGTCGCTTGTACTTTCCATTATCTTAATTGTACAGCACAAGGGTGAAGTGTCCGGTTTTAGAATGAATTATCAGATTCAGATCCCACACCCGCACCCATGTTGTGTCATTTGCCATGCATTTGAAGGCAAAAATTTAGGGCTCAAGGTTGTTGGGTCCACAGGATACACCCATATTTAGATTTTCCTAAGGACTTCAATTGCTTAACAAAGTCCTTAGTTCATAGTGCTCCCAGAATATTTTCATGTAAATTACGGCATTGGTTGCAATAAATGTCCTCAAGACATATAGAAAATAATTTAGGTTAACCATGAGTCACAATGCCCACAACATAAACGAATATATATCAAGCAAATACATTTACATACTCTAGAATTCTTAGTAATATGTAGCACACCATTTAGCAAATGATATTAGCAAAGTATCATTTCTACTAAAGATATGAAACTGAATCGCACATAAAACAGTATGTAATTATGTATGGTTGATATTAACTGCTGAAGTATATGGTTCCTATTTACTGCATTAGACACTTCAGCATAGGACTAATAAGAAAGAACAACAAACATAGAATGGAAACTGAATGAAACTTAACCACCAGATGCTTAAGAAAGTTTAAATAAGAAAGGACCGCATCAACACCGATGCAAAGAAACAAACATACCTTGACAAAAGCTGGTTTAATGTCCTTTTCAACATTGTGAAACAGAATAGGTGGATACAAGAGAACAACATTTCTTAAATTTCTTTTAGGGACACCGACGTCTTTTAAGAATTCGACCACTGGCTTCAAACGAGTTTCCAGTGATAGCAAAAGAATACGTGGAAATGATTGGATGAGCAGGGGAAAAGATGCATCTTTATCTCCCAGCAAATTTAGACCTCCCTGTCTTGCTTGTGTCTGCATCACAAGTCAATGTTTACAAGAGCAGGAAAAGAAGAAAAAACAATGCAACTTAGAGTAAGTGATAATGCCAAAAAATTGAGAGAACATTTCCAGGGGAATTGGTAATTTACTTACCACCACTAAAAGTAGCTCATTTAGGCCTCACTTTTTTCGATGTAACCGAACTATGTAACTAGAGACTTCTTGCATGAAAAATGGGACAATTTCTTTGGTTCATTGAATTTCAAATTAGACAAGGAAATTCCAAAGTCCAAGATTTTTGAAATTATTACTCAACATGGGAACTTAATTACCTAATTCCCCCATGGTCACCAGCCACCACAAGTTATATAGCTATCTAATATAAAATTCCATATGTAACTATACAGTTGACGAAACAAAGGAGGCCTTGGTGATCAACACCATATGGAAAGTGTAGGCTACAAGTAGAGGTGGCCAAACGGGCGGTTCGGCCCAGCTCGTTCGTGAATTATTCGCCAAAAAAACCGTTCAGCCCGCTACAGTACACAAACGTGCAAAAACCGTTCAGCCCGCTACAGTAAACGAGCCGTGCACGAGCCCAAGATCTGTGAACCGCAGCCCGGCACGTTCGGCACGTCACAACCCGTGAAAAAGAAAAAAGCACGCAGCCCGGCACGTTCAGACCGTTCGGCACGTTCACTCTGTCAAGCATTTAGCTTAGGCTTCTACAAATACATGCACATATTACCTTTTTCAAAATTATTTCCTTCATATAATTTAGAACATTAAGCTATAAATCAAAAATTATATAAAGTAATTGTTACAAAAAAATTTTGATCTAATATAAAATTAAGATACACATGTACATTTATTAATTTTGATCTAGAGTAATTATATGGAAATTAATGATTAATCTTATTATGTAAATAACTAAATCTTCATTCCTTGCGTTTGTGTATATATGTTCTGCTATACTACAAGTAAGTAATAAAAATCAAGCATTTAAAGAGCCTGTTTGGGGAACAACCAGAAACGGCCGTTTCTGACTTATCTGGGCAAAACGACCTTTTCGAAAAATATTGAAGTGTTTGGCCAAGATATGAAATGGGCTTATTTTATACAAATAAGTTGATAAGTTGGAAGTTAAAAATTCTAACTTTCAACTTTCAACTTATTCTTATTTCTCGATATACGTAATATATAATATCCTTCAAATCTTTAAAATCATATATCTTTTGATTCGTTCATTAAAAAATTGATATGTATATGTCAAATTTCTCTACTCATCGAGATCTATCCATTGATATCCACTTATATATATTAAAAAACAAATATTTTGAAAATATTTAAAAAAGTTAACTTATAAGTTCTGATTTACCAAACACTCTACGGACTTATAAGTTAAACACCCAAACACGAAAATATAAGTTATAAGTTAAAATTACTTATTTCATATAAGTTACTTATTACATTTAAGTGATAAGTAGCTTATTTTAAGATATCCCAAACACCCCCAAAATTTTACAGATGGTTATTTTTTAGATGTCTGTAACGAATTAAATCGAGATTATATATATAATGAATACATACGAATAAATAAATATTTTAATATTGTAAATCCGTAAAAGTATAGTAAATAGTACCTAGCTAGGTCCTTGTACCGGTTTTATTCGGCCAGTTCGGCACGGCATGTTAATAGAGGCACGTTAATATAACACTGGCCTCTGTACGTGTAGCCCGTTCGAATTTTCCTTAAAAAAAAAAACCCGCCAACCCGCCTAGCTCGCGTGCCGTTCACGGACTGTAAGGTCGACGACACGGCACGGCACGTCCCAACCGCGCGTGCGTGCCCGTGCCCCGTTTCATTCAGCACGGCACGTGGCCAGCCCGGCACGGCACGCACGGCTGGCCACCTCTAGCTACAAGGATGAGTTTGCTTGTGAGTTGTGACTTTAGATAAGTCAAAATTATATAGTAGGCTCCAGAGTAGATTTTTTTTTTTTGCAAGCCTAAATTACAAGACACTTTATATATGTTATCTTCGCTACATATTATTGCTCTGAACAGAACTCATAGTCCAGTTAAGCATATGTTCGGTTTAACAGCCTCATTCAACAAACCAGTTTGACTATTATTTCGATTTTCATTTTATAATAAAGTTGATTGCATTGTCCCCCCAATAGAATCACAACTCCATTTACAAGTGTGAAAGTATATGTGTTGTTGCTATGAATTCTCTCGTATTTAGTATTTTCATGCTATGTTATATCCTAAATTGATTTTGATTAAATAGGGTTAAATTAATTCAAAGTACTAGTTCTATAATTTGACAGAATAGGTGGGCACTACTAACCAAGCCAGATAGGTTTACAGTATATATAAGTTTGAAAAAGAAGGGGTGAAATAAGGGTTGCACATGGAGCTCAACACCCCTGAGCTTGAATTGAAGACCAGGACCTCCAAAAGAGGGAAAAAGGGGAAAAGGGGGGTGGCAGTGTTCATCTTCAAAAACGTGTCAGTAAAAGGATCATTTTGGTCCACATACTCAGGTCAATCATATTGTGTACGTGTCTATCTAAGGTGTCATCTCTGTAAAATGTGTCGATAATAGGGTCGATTTAGACATTGCCACCCCTGACAATAATCTCAAACACCTCAACATGACATCAGAAATTGATATCGAACAGTAGCTGCTCTGGGATCCACCACAGACCACCAGCCTCGTCAGGACCTGAGCATTCTCTGATAACAAAAAAAAACTTACACTTGTCTAGATTTAGAAGAGTGTTATATGATTTTCTACTCTTTCTGTATTGAGTCACATGGTCTATATACTATTTATTTGGCATGACATGTTCCGGTTGTGCACTATACAATAAAAAAAATGGCCTAGAGGGCATGTAAATGAGAAAGCAATACAAATTTAGAGGTTTTGAGCTACTCAAATGAAAGCTTGTAAGAGTTCAATAAACTTTCATCCAAACTTAAATATCTCTCGGAAAATTAAAACATGTGTCCTTATTTGTTTATGATCTTTTACAGTCATATCATCACACTTCTTGTAGTAAACACTTTGTAAATAGGTAAGTTTTTGTTGGGAAACATGAGATGCGAAGAGTTTAGGGTGTCATGCACACTTGTAATAGAGATTAGTTAGTGAGAAAAAACTACTTCCAGAAGTTCTCTAAGTGGAGAGAATCTATCACATAATAGATATTCATTTGAACATTAATCTAATGGGAAATCGAGTTATAATCATTAAATATGATAGGAGATTAACAATGGCGAGAAAAGAAAATTTTGGGAAAATGTAGAGCGATGAGTCACCAAGGAGGGCCATAGGTAATATATTCTACGGCTGGAGGGTAAAAGTGGCATTAAGCCAAAGCTCTGGCCCCCTCCCTGTAATTCAAATGCTTACTCGATTTTTCCAATATGAGAATAGGAATTCCTGATTCCACAAGAATGCCTAGTGCCTTTCCAGAGTCATATAGAGAATGGTGAGTGGCAGGGTCTAATAAAAGTTTTAAGAGACAAATCTATGAAGTTTCATGCAACAGGAGTAAGGGGACTTTTGGAAGTAAGGGGTTGCATCAAAAGAATAGATTTATACTTCTTTGGGGCAAACTGAGACAAACTGGCGTAAACAGGTTGGGGGAATCTGAGGTGAGCAAACAAGTAAGAATAGCACAGATATCATCCTGGTTGCAGTCCCTACTAATAACAGATGAACTACATAATTAAATAGTGTCAGGATCCTAAACTAGTATAGGCTCCAGTATGTGGTCCATGGTTTTGATTGTTCTAGAAGTCATTTATATTGCACAAGTCCTATCAATTTGCAATTTGCATATAACAAAATGAAAGTGATTCCACCATCTCTTTTCTTTAGACTTCTCTCTGAAACGCCTTAATCAATGCTTCTGATTCTATCCCCTTCTCTCTATATTCTTTTTCCCTCTATATTATTCTCTAATAATTTACTCATAGTATGTAGTGGGAGGTTGCAGTCCTGGAAAAGCCATATGGGAGGCCTGTCTTCTTGCTTTGACCAATTTATAGGGAGGAAAATTGATAGGAGTTCAACTACTGTTTAGTTTCGAGTCCACATATAATCATGCTTCTGAATCCAGGTGTAAGGTGTATGATAGCAAAAAGGATTATAGATTATAGAAGTGAATGCCAAACACATGGTAGAGGTATTTACACTGTTTTCAAGCATTGATTTAACAGAAAGTTGAAGCCCCTCATTTAATTAATTAGTAATAATCTTAAAAGGTCAAATCCCTATCTTTTCTTCTAATGCTTGGCAAAAACCGGTAACGTACCAACTACCAACACATATTGTTTCTAAAATACCTAGGAGGAGTGGAGGACAATCCAAAATAGTTGGCAACAAAACCGAAGACTGCAAAGTAGAGGTAGACTATCATAGGCCACTATTTTGAAGTCATAACAAAGTAATACGAATACAGGACAAGTTGAAACCTTTTCGAAGAAGGCCAAGGTTTGTTGCAGACCATCATCATCAACAGGTATCGATAACCGCATCATCATCCTACGAGCAACTTTCCCAATATCACCATGGTCCTCATCACCATCATCAGAAAACAACGTTTCCTTCAAGTAATTCACCTGCAACACAAAGCATTAGCCAACAATAATAACAAAACAAGACATACAGTACTACTACCAGTAGTGGCAAAAGACTTAAACTTTACTTTGACAACTAGTTTCGAAAGAGCCTGATTTGAAGACAAACACAATCTGGAAAGATGCATAGCAGACGGAAGCGACAACCCGAAAGAAGTCTCCAAAAAAGGAACAATACCCTTATCCCCTTTCTCAACCCCCATTTCAAAAACCCTATCTTTGAAAGAAGTAGAATCTTGATCAAACCCCAATTCACTAACAGAACCCACCAACATTTTCACATAATTAGGAGCCTTCTCCGCAATTCGATAACATTCTTCACTCGAAAGACTACCCCCACTATACTCCCTTACAATTTCTGATACAGCCTCAATAGCACAAACTGAAACCCCATCTTGTTTTTCTGGTTGTGCTTCCAGTGACCCAGAAGCTGAAACAAGAACATTTTTATTACGATTACGATTGAGGGCTGATGGGTGTGCAAGATTTTTGGTGGTGATTTTGGTGGTGTGATGATGGGAATTTGTGATGAGTGTAGAGAGGAAAAGATGGTTACTTTTTTTGAGATGGGAAGATTGTAGTGAAGTTGAGGAGTAGGGTAATAAATTTGAAGTAGTAGTAGTAGTAGTACAAAAGCTATGCATCTTTGTAATGTGGTGTCTGTAGTTTGGTCTGATGGGGGGTTTAAGCTACAACTACAACCCTTGTTTGCTTTTAAACAATCTACCACTGGATTAGATTTAGGGGGAAGACCCTTCAAGACAAAAGACCATACAAATGTTTTTTGTGTAAAATAACTGAGATTGATATACTTTTCCACTCCTCCCTCCATACCATTTTATGTGAACCTTATTCCTTTTTGGAACATCCCAAAAAGAATGAACCTTGAATCTATTATACTTTTTTTTTTTTTGCCAAGAAAAAAATAACTTTCATTACTTCAAAACGTTCATCAATACATTAATGAACACTAGATGAGCATTACTCATCGACCAGATACGATCAGCTATAGAACAACAATAACTCGCTCCAAAGAGAGCTAAGCGGTTCGCAGACCGTTTAAAAATAAAAAACAGTACAACACCAAGAACGACAAAAGGAATATCCATAATCTCGAGGCATATGAACAAAAGAGCCCATAAACTTCAGAAAATACCGCATCTACATTGATCTGGATCCTGACTTCCGTTAAATTGATCTCGCGCTCTTTATGAACAGATATATGTAGATCCAAGATAAGCCTTATAGACATAATAACTCCCTCTGAAATGGAATCTCAAATAATCCACCTGCAAGCCTCTACAAAATGAACTTTCATCGAACCAAAATGTCATACTAGAAGACGAACAAACCAAAACACATGCCAAAAAGCAAGACATTCAAACTTAAAATAAACAACTAAAAATACATATCGGCTAAAATCTAAAACCAAAATGAAAAAATCCGAATGGATCCTTCAAAGGTTTCAGAAATCAAGCTCGATTTATTTGGAAAACTGAAAAAAGAGATAAAACTTAATCGACTCTCATCGGAGTTAAACTCCGACAAATCTGTGAAGAAAGGAGTAGATGAAGAAGGTTTTTCCGATCGGCGCCTTTGTGGATGCGACGGCAAGGAAGGGGGCGGGTCAAGGGAAGGCGGTGATGGTATCTCCTTTAATATTTTTTAATGTTTATACTACCTCCGTCCCAAAAAGACTGAGCTGGTTTGACTTTCACGGAGATTAAGAAAATGTAGTAGAAAAAGAGTAAAGTTAGTTGAAAAGTGGATAAAGTGGTGGGACCTATTAATATTTAATTGTAGATTTGAGATAGTGGAGGAAAGTAGTGGGTGTAATAGTGTAAAAAAGAGTATAAAATGGAGAAGTAGTGGGTGTAATAGTGAAAAGTAGTGTTCAAAAATAGTAAGTAAAGTAGGTTCATTAGTTTTGGGACGTCCCAAAAAGGAAAGCGTGTCAATCTTTTTGGGACGGAGGGAGTACTTACTTGCTCTCACATGTCTCCCTTTAATATGAACCTACAGTAAAACCTTTATAAATTAATATAGTTGGGACCGGAGAATTCTATTAATTTAGAGAGATATTAATTAATCGATAAATTAATAATTATTAATTTATAGAGAATTTTTGATATCAAAGAAAATTAATTTCCAATTACATACATTTAAGTAGAATGAATTGTACAATTTATATTTTATACTTAATTCAATACATATTGTTTACAATTTAATGAGTATTTACGAGATTCAAAGTAAATATTCATATATATTTAGATGATATCAAGGATAAAACAACATTTTTTGAACATTTTTCACGTAAAGAAGCACCAAGACATCAAAAACATTGATTAATAACTTTTTAATGCTTTACAAAAATACCACATTCGAACTTTTGGATGCAACTAAGATGGTTAAAGATGAATTTCATATAAATTCAAATTTTAAGAACCATAGAATAATATTTTACAAAAGGGTAATACATATATTGTTATGATTATAAATGAATTATTAATTTATAATATTATTGGGACCATATATTTATACAGGGTTTTCAAAAAAATTATTATCTTATTATCTTATCGAAATTGATCATTTTTTGAACTGGCCCAAGTTGGGACCGGAAGAAATTATTAACTTAGAGAGATTATTAATTTATCGAGTATTAATTTAAGGAGGTTTTACTGTATTATACTTACTTCCTCTGTTTTTTTATATTAGTCTTTTGACTTTTTTGCACATATTTTTAGGTGCATTGACCGCATAGTTAAAATTATTATTTTTTAATTTTTTTTTTTTTGAATAAAAATATATAATCAAAATTTTAATTCACAAAAAAAAATAATTGAAAAAAATAATTTTAACTATGCAATCAAAACACTTAAAAGTACGTGCAGAAAAGTCAAGAGACTAACATAAAAAAACAGAGGGAGTACTATTTTTGAACACTACTCCCTCTGTGCCTATATATGTTTCTTATTTTGACTTTTGTTACTATTCATTATAAGGGATTGACTACTAATTTACGCATAATTTATAAGACAAAATATAGTCACGAATGATCTTGTTGGATTCGTATTTATGAGTACTTTAATACAGTGAAGTTTTTATATTTAATACTAATACGAAATTCAAGATATTAACGATTAAAAGTGTGCGTTGGCAAACGTGTTTTTAAAAACAGGAAACATATTATGAGACGGAGGGAGTATTTTTTACTATTACACCCACTATCTTACTCCACTATCTCATATTTAACAATAAAAGACACTATTACATCCATTACTTTCCTCCACTATCTCAAATCTATTATTAAATATTAATAGGACCCACCACATTACCCACTTTTCAACTAACTTTACTATTTTTTTACTATATTTTCTTAATCTACGTGAAAGTCAAACCACGTCACATATTGTTGGACAGAGGGAATATTTCTTTTTTGATAAAAAATATTATGTTCTAGATCTAAAATGAAAATATCGATTTAATTTGTATTTCTGATTTGCATTTTATAACTGAGTATTACATTAAATAAATTATAAAACAAAACTCAAAAAAATAAGTGGGATTTGCATCATAAAAGAATTTAAAAAACATAACTCCACTAAAAAGAATTAAATGTGATATGCATTCCCTTACATGAAGAAGAATTAGAAACCAAGCTCAAAAGAAAGAAAGAATGCCCTAAATATCCAATTTTTGGGTATTCATTTACCAAAATACCCGCATTTCAAAACACCGCCCGGATTACCCATGAGATACGCCATTTGCATCGGCGTATCCGGAGTACTGTAGCAGTCAGAAAACGTAGAACATTGCCAGAAATCGAGAGCTCAGATATGCCGGCGATTTTGATCGAAAAACATCGTTTCTTCCATCTCCCCACCCTCGCGTCGTCTCCCACCCTCCAAATCATCACCACATGACCAGCTACTCATTACCTTCATCGTCCGGCTATCTATTTCTGTCAACTGGCCCCGCAGGGGCGTACAAAGTTATCGCCGGAGATGAACGAATCAGAAAAATACTTGATTTGGGTGTTTTCAATTCGGCTTATAGAATGGTTTGAAATTTGTGTAGTTATATATGTAGAGAATCAAGAGACGATTTGAATGGTTTATTGGAGATGTATGGAAAATTAGGGAGATGAACGAACGGAGTGAAAAAAGAAATTGATCGGAATCGCCATTGGCGAGAGATCCGGAGAAGATGAAAATGACGTAAGATATGCTTGTGTGGAATGCGTATCTCCTGATACGCTGTTTCAGTAGGCGTATGTGGTATCAATTTCGCGCCTATCAGAGCCGTATCTGGACCACATGCGTGTCTGTTAGAGGCGTATCTGTCTGATACGTCGTTAGGGTTGGCATGAGACCACATACGTCCGTGCCAGTGGCGTATGTGGTGGGTATTTTGGGCGATACTTCTCGAATCTAGGCATTTTGGTGAGAAAAAGTAAAAATATGGGTATATAGGGCACTCACCCTAAAAGAAATAGGTGTGATATGTTAGAAATGATTGATGAGAACAGTGTTTGGAAGCTATAGTGACAAAACAGAGTTTAGCTGGAAGTAGTCAGAGTTTAGTTAAACACTGACTGGAAGCGCAACAGAGATTGTTAAACTCTGTAGCGGTAATGTCTGAAGAGTCAACAGTGTTTGAAGATTGATACAAGATAAATATGGAAGCAATATCTTTGAAGATTGGAAAGCTGTCAAAGAGATTGAGTTGACTTGGAAGATTTGAAGCAATCGTGATTGATATCAATTGTATAGCTTAATTATAGGAGAATCAATTACTGATTGTACGAAGCTGTATGTTTTATAAATACAGTTAGGTTAACCCTAGAAGGGTATCGAACATTGAGAAATTCATTGATTGTAACCTAAGCAGCTCTCTGTGATATTTTACATCACTGAGAGAGGAATTGTTAATTCCAAACAGTTTTTAAGTATTAAACAGTGTGTTCTTGTTAAGTTACTCATACAGTATTTGATTACCTATTGTGTATTCGACCTAACAAGTGGTATCAGAGCCAATCTGTTACTTTATTACAGTTAAAGATCCAAAACACAATAGTAATCAATGGCAGAGATACCTCCACCATCTGAGAAAGCCCCTACTACTGTTAGTAGGTATGAAACAATTAGGGTTCCTATACTTAGGCCATCAGAGTATGCAATTTGGAAGGTGAAGATGACCATGTTTCTGGAGGCTATAGATCCAGAATACCTTGATAGAATTTATGAAGGTCCTCACAAACCTACAAAGTTATCTGCTGCTGCTGCTGGTGAGGAATCAAAGGTCATTCCAAAAGAAAAGAAAGATCTAACTGCTGAGGATCTTTCATCTATTGCAAAGGATGCAAAAGTAAGACACTTACTTCACAGTGCATTAGACAATGTTATGTCTAATAAAGTGATTAATTGCACAACTGCAAAGGAAATATGGGATGCACTTGAGGTTAGGTGTCAAGGAACTCCTGCAATCAAGAAAAACAGAAGAAACATACTCACTCAGGAGTATGAGCATTTTGAGGCAAAGTCTGAAGAAACCATGACAGAAACATTTGACAGATTCTGTAAACTGCTCAATGATTTGTCATTGGTTAACAAAGAGTATGATTTAGAAGACTCAAATCTCAAGTTTCTTCTTTCTCTACCTGAAAAGTGGGATGTGAAAACAACCACCATAAGAGATAACTGTAAGAACCCAGATTTTTGGGTAGAATTAAAACTTTTATTATGCATTGATGTAAGAGTGAACAGTGGTTACAACTACATTGTAATACTGGCTTTAAAGCTTGAATAATGACAGGATATATATATTCCAAGGTTATATGGCCTGAAGGATGCTATTGGGTGATAACTTAGATTAGAATAATCTATCTCCTAGAAAGTTAAGATAAGATTTCCTAGAGAGAAATAGATACCCTCATGTCATCCAAATCAATATCTATTATAAGCCCAGCGGTTCCGTAAAAAGGTTAAGGAACACTCGAAGGTGAACCAGGTTCATTTTCCTAATTATAGGAATTAAATAAAAATAAGTGATGAATAGTGATTTTGGTGGAATTTGGAATATTATTATAATAATGTTATACCCGGTATTCGGAACGGATTTCTGAGTTCGTATTAGCGATCTACGAAGCAAATAAGTGTATGTAAACGTGATCAGATTTCAGAAAATCCAAAATTTATTTTTAAGGAAAATCTGATCGAGCAGTAAAGAGCATATTAATGCGAACAAGATAAGAGATTTATTATGTCAAGGAATTAAGGATTTTATTTAATTATGATTTGAGAAATTAGAATGAAAATCCTCGAGTTAGAATGATAAGCGTTTTAGAAATCGCTAGAACTTTATAACGAGATTAAGCGATAAAGCGAACACGAAATGAATTACGGATTAAATATATAATGAGATGAGAAACACCACATGATCATCTAGGGTTTACTAATATTAGATTGGTGGAAAAGAAATGAGAAAAGAAAAGAAAAAGCAAGAATGAGGTGTATGTTCAAGGATGTGACAACAAGGCTCTTTGTCATCTTATTTCCTACAAACCACAAGTGATTAACACATGGATTAGAGAGTGACATAGCTGCTATACAACACCAAATATCATACAAACACTTTCCAACAACTAGTCAAACAAGAAAGAAAGAGAGAAAAGCAAGAACAACCAAGAAAACACCAAACTGCCCAGCAGAAACCAAAGCCAAAGAAAAATTCATATCTCCATTTCTATCCATGATAAAATCACCAAATTTTAACCACAACCTCTCCACTCCATGGGCAATATTCGTTCAAAATTTCATGGCATTCTAATGAGTGTAGCCTAGTCAAATATCCTCCCCAAATGAAGAACACCAAACTCTCCACAAAACTTCCATTCGGCTTTCTTGAAATTCAAGAATTAAAATCCAACTTCCAACCATTTGTTGATCTTGAAACTTTTTATGTGAGTCCTATAATTCATAAAAATGATCTCCTCAAAATCCTAGCTTCAATCTCTTCTTTTTCCATTTTCAAAAAAATCATTAAAGAGGAGGATGAATAGTGTTCTTCAAGAACTAACTTTGATTTTCATGTTTCTTTGGTTGATCTTAGGTTTGTTAAAGCTAGACAAGGACCATACCAAGCTTAGTAAGGCTAGATCATACTCCAAGGAAGGTATAAGTCTTGAAAACCCTAGATCTTACTTTGAGATTATGTTTGTTCTTGATGATTTTTAGAGTAGTATGTTCATGATAATGTTATAAGCATGATTAGTTAAGTGGTTTAGTTGATTTAAGAAGCATGTTGATTTGGATGCTAAGATCAGTAGCTTCTGGACTTTTTGAGATGATGAACATGTGTATAGTTTGTATTGGTGCCCGGTGTGGCTTGGCTTTAGTATTACGATTAGTAGAACGTTCGATTTATAGCCGTCGTAATGCCCGATTTTCGTTTAATCTTGAAATCCGAACTTAACAGTAGATAAAACTCACTGCATAGCTTCGACTTATGCCATGATTAGCTAGATCATGTTACAAGCTTCGTTTTGATATAAAGTTCGTATGAAATGGACTTACGGTTTAGGAGTTATGATTAAATTCGTAAAAGTGGTTCGAAACCGTAAACGAAAGTTTGTAACTGAAATTGGATCCCTTTAATACCACGAAATCAGTGGCGAATCTTGATAATTAAATATTAGAGGTAAAAAGGAAGGTGTGGGAGAAAACCACATATCGAATGGATCGTTTTTCGATTTTATAAAAATGTTCGAATCGAGATTAAACGCGAACGAACCCCTTAAAAGTATGACTTTGGTTATAACTAGAAAACGGGCGATAACACTCGAGGTATAATCTTGATTCGTAAACGACCGACCTTAGGACTTATACGACTTAAGTATATACCAAGTATAAGCATGATGACATGTCTTGATAACGAACGAATGTCGGATCGTATCGGTGATAAAAAGGGTTACACTAAAAGAGACGTAACGAGATAACTCGAAAACATGTTTCGATTTAAGTGGAGTTTATACTTAGCCTTTTAATAAGCGTTAAGTGGTTAATCTTAAATATTCTGATTGTTTATAGATTGTCGAGCTGACCCGGGACACATTACCCCTACCCGCACTCGATTCTCAGGCAAGTTTCCAATACTTGGAACTGTTGTTGTGATAATATATATATGATGATTGTTGTATACATATGCCATAGCATGCATGTCTACTTTCAAGTTATATTGCAATACTTGATCCCTGAATTGATATTGGCTTATAGACTAGATACGATATATCAGTATAAGCCGGATTTTTGGTTAAGACCCTTAGTGAAGGGCATGTGATATTCATTCTTTAAATGTAGACCAGGAGTCGGTATTTTGAGATATAGATGTAGTCTTGGAAACCCGGAGGGATTCCAACGACAGATTAGTATTCCTTTTGAGGAATGTTATTATTAAACATTAATTATATTTCCATAAAGTATTATTTACTTGGAAATCTTTCGAGAAATGTTATTTGAGTATTATCTCAGTCGAGAAATATTAAATGAATATTATTTCGAATATTCATTTAGAGTTTGATTATTTCATGAATATTATTTCAAGATTCATTTAGAATATTGTTTATTAAATGAATATTACTTTCGAATATTCATTTAAGGTTTTATCTATTCAATGAATATTACTTTAAGATATTTCTTTGAAATTCTAATTACTTAAGGAACATTATTTCAAATATTTCTTGAGAGTATTGATTACTAAATGAATATTAATTGGATATTCATTTAGAATAGTATTTATTAAATGAATATTATTTGGATATTCATTTAAGGTTTTATTTACTTAATGAATATTATTTTAAAATATTCAGTTGAAGTTCTAATTACTTATGGAATATTGTTTTGAATATTTCTTTAAAGTTTTGATTACTAAATGAATATTAATTGGATATTCATTTAGAATACTAATTATTTAATGAATATTATTTTCAAATATTCATTTAAGGTTTGATTTACTTAATAATCATTATTTTAAATATTTATTTGAGTTTATCTATTTATCGAATATCATCTTGAATATTCATTGGAAGTTTTATTTATTTAATGAATATTATTTTGAATATTCATTTAAAAAGAGATTTATTAATAAATAATTTTATATATTCATTCGAGGATTACTTACGAGTAATATTATGATTTAAAAATAGTCCTTAATTATTATTGATTTAATAAATATTCTTGGAATATTTATGTAAATTCTTTTAAATTCTCTTTATAATGATTTATATCATACAAAGATTATCTTTTACCTTCAGATATGGTGTAAAATATTTCGGAATATCTTATGACTATTTATATCAAAGGGAGGTTCCTAAACTTTAATTTCATTTAAATCTATCTTAAAGAAGATTTAAATACTCGCTCAACTTCCAAACGTATATAAGGGGACCTCACTTGAGCGATGTTATTTATTGGACTGCCCGGTCCTATACTTGCTAAAACTATCTTGTCACTCACATCTTGATTCTTTCAAGCATCGATATGAGTCTTTTGGTTACCTCCTCAACGCTCGAGGGGTATGATTGATGTAACAAGTTTATATCCATTAACAAGCATCAGCTTGGGAAATATTGGTGAATTTTCCTTTCCAATTAGATACGACTACTTTGTGGAGTCCTATCAACAAGTGTTACACTTGGGGAAAAAGGGGAACGAACTTTACGTTTCAGAGTCATGGATGATATTCGAACTAGGAGACGCGTAAGTGGCCGAGTGGCGCCGGTCCAGCAATAGCCCAACCGTTGGCTGAGGAGTTCCAGAGGGCGGTAGATAATTAATTCCGTCGGAGCTACCTTCTACATGTAGAGAACGACTGATGAGATGCATGACATACGACTGATCATCGTAAACGTCAGGGCATCTGGCGCGGCAATGCTCCCGTATTAGTTCATCTTCTAAAAGTGAGAAATTTCTGCAACACTGTTGGTGTTGGCAAGGTGAAAAAGTGTTGAAACCGGAATTGCAATATTTTTCCTGCAAGTTCCTCTTTTATGATAATTGAGAATATCTTGCTTATCTTTTGCATAGCAGATATTTATTCAAAACAAATATATTTTTGGAGTTACCTTGTAACTTCATCTCATACCTTATATTGGTACTACATCGTTAATGCATGGCATATGGTTTCAAAGATATTTTGGACTGTCATATATTATCACTGTTCAATTATATTTATGGTGGGCTATTGCTCACCCTTGCTTTATTTATTTATATCACAACAACAGCTAGATCAGATGGCCATGCAAGGCGCACACAGCGTAAGCAGGTGTCAACCGTCAGAGGTTTACCGCTAAGGTCTTGGCTACCTTTGTTGAGGATGCAACTACTGGTAGGCTAGTTGTTAGCAATTGAGCCTCAAATGTATTTATATTATGGTATCTATTAATGGATGGCAAAGAGTATGTAATTGTACAATTGTAATTCTTTGGGTTGTAAGAACTCAAACTTGTGATTAATAATATTGTTGGTTACTCTGATTTCATCTCTGGGACTATAACGGGTGTGTTTTATGTTGTTGTTTTGGGTCACAAGGTTGTAATTTAAATTATGTTGGTTTTATGGATGGATAGTGAGACCGTAACGACCAGATCCCTGACCCTGGATATGGGGGTGTTACAGAAATGGTATCAGAGAGAGCGTTATATATCCCAGAGATGATGCGACGTTAAAACAATAAATTCATTAAGATAATAAGAACTCTTGCCAAGTTCATAGTCGAACTACTTAATGTAGTACTGACGTATAAAACCCTTATGGGAACTATTAAGTATCATGATAGTGACTTAGCTCGTTCTTGTATCGACTAGTAAGGCGATAGACCTTGGGGATTACGAGAAGTAACTCAATGATGCTTGTTTTGATGCTGAAGATCGGATGGTGGATTCAATAGAGTACCCTACTGAGGACCCGGAAGAGGTTCTAGCAGAGGAGGAGAATATTGATAAGTATAAGGAGTTTACACTTAAGGAATGAGGGCTACAGCCAGAGAGACTGTAAGAGTAAAGGTATAGTGCTCGGAAAAGTGAGCGTAAAGAGCTGAGATATTATCAAGAGAATTAAAGATGCGTATTGGATTCATAACGGGACTGCTAGATGAAGTACCAGCAGGTAAGATGGATTTGAGGAATTACTTGAGATCCTATATGGGGACAGATTAAAATCCTTAGAGACCTTTAGATTAATGAGGAAAGAGATAGAGTGGTACATGATCATCAAAGACAACAATAGAGGACAAGGAGCAGAGTCTCCAGGAACAGTTAAGACATAGGTGGCAAGTGCCATATCTTCAGATAAATGAATTAGTGTGAATGTGGTTAAGGATAATTCGCCATGAGAAGGCAGATTTCATAAGTGATATTTTGTAAAGTCAAACTAGGATTGATAAGGTGGTTGGGTTCAAGGAAATGTCCATCTTATAAATGGATCAACTTAGAAAGAAAAGACATTGGAAAGTGATGGCCTGAACGGACAAAGTATATAAGGAAATAGTAAGCGAGACAATGATCTCAGAACCTACAAGAGGAGAAGGCCAGTGAGTCTGTGATAAATTAGTAATAAGGCTATCATTAGGAACCAATTATAAGTTCAGTTCAATTCAGTGAAATGATGAACCAGAAACATTAGATGCATGTGATTCAGAAGAATATTAAATTCTTTCTTTTCCTTAAATGGATTATGGTAGTTACCTTAAGCTTATTCTGACACTGAATCATAAATGGATTAGGCAAGGCGAGTAGTGGTTGAGATGTAATTGAGAATGCTTTTAGATGCAACCTGAAAGAACAGGTGTAGGACATGTTCTCGAAATAAGAGTTTTGGCAAAATGAAGTCCAGCAATAGGACACATGATCAATAAGAGTAGTGTTGGTCGGCCCTACCAAGTTAAAGACAGTTTCAAATGAAGATTGGCCAACCACACTGGCAAAGGTGAGAAATTTCATAAAATTCACAAGGTATTACCAAAGATTTGCTCAGGACTTTACAGAAAGTGTAGTCCTGTAACCCGACTTATTATGAGAATAAAAGTTTGAATGGACAAGATAAATTGGGGGAAATCAGCATTGGCGTTACCTAATGGAAGAAGGAAAATTTTGGAATATATTAGGATGCACCTCGTACAGGTTTAGGTGTTGTGCTTATGCAACAGGACAAAATAATTTTCGAACACATTTAGACAGCGCAGTTCATCGGATTCGGATGGCCTTGGTAGTGTCAATGTTGAGGAACGACTAACCCTGACGGTAGTGTTCCTTCTGAGACTAGTTGTTAAGAAGACTGGTATTTGGTAGTATCGACTAATAGGACGAATATGTATCGGGAAGATGTGGCATGTTACTAGTGGGTGAATAGATTAACTGAAATTTTCCCAAATTCTTGAAAGGAATTCAACGAATTTTGGCAAACCTTGTCTTTCTGATTATCAAAAGACGTCATTGAAGAGAGTGGAAACCGGAGCGAACCCTGTGGATTGGGTAAAGTAGTCGCTATACAGGTGGGTAGACATACCCCGATTATTACCGTTGAATGTAGGGATAAAATTATGAAGTTGAATGTAATTAAGAAACAAGCCGGACTGAGAAATTCTGGGATTGACTTAAATGAAAAGGTTGTTATGCCAGAAGTGTTAAGCTTTTGTGGTACGTGAAATTGATAAGAGAAGTTGAAATGATAAAAATAAAAGGAAAGGTGACCGGAGGCGGTACCGAGAAGTCAAGTGAGACTTATATGGAGTAAAATTTTGAAAAGATCAAAAGGTATCAAAGTAGAAGGCACTATGCCAGCAATTGCTAGAAAAGTAATGCTATTAGCCGACCCCTAAACTCACATATTTTAGCATGGCCATTGGGGCCAAGTCACTAAGGATTATCAAGTGACTGAATCAGCAATGTAAGGACAAAGCGGGGTGCTTCTAATCAAGTGCCAACCGCGAGGGCTTTTGATATAAAATGAATTGAGATACAGGATGGTGGATTTATATATATACCATGGACGTATCAGGATTGAGGGTAGTGACCACTGAAAAGTTACGAAAATTACCAAAGTTAGTGCACTGTGATGCATAAACGTTATCTGAAACTTAGTGTCCTCAAGAGGAGCATTAGGCATTAAGAGATTCACGTTGAACACGACCAATATCTTCCAGAACATCCTTGCTACCATTACCAAGTTCTGTAAGAAAGAGCAGATAGACATGTGTTGTCTTTTGGAAGGTCATATAGACTAACATTCGTTTGAAAGAAGAGGTTAGCATTAGTCTACCTATAGACTATCAAGATGAGAATGATTAAAAGAGACCTTTATTAAGGATATATGATTGAATTGCCAAGTACAGGATATAAGTATTCCTTGAAACTAGAATTGAGCATAAAATGTCCATATATTAAGACGAACCCTGGGGGATGCACAAAGAATAGCATCACCCCTAATAATAGGCACTGTGAAATCAGACGATATAAGTTGAATCGACCAAGGTATCAATAACCTATAAGGAATTGTGGAAAGGAGTCTCGAAAAGTACATAGACAGAATCGTTATAGAATTGGTTAATGATGTTTGATATACCCTGTACCCAGAAGATATAGGATGAATGATGAGGATGACCTAAGGAACCCTATAAGGGAAGAGGTAATGTTCTGAACTTCAGAAAGGGAAGTTTGGTAAGGAATGTATGACATAGTAACAATATGGCCAGAGGAATTAGGTGTGAAACCATGAGAAAGTATGGATTGAACCAATAAGGTTGATATTATCCTAAAACAAGAAGGGATTTAAGTAAGGAAATATCCTAGGTATGATTGGGAGTACTGGTAGTAAAGTTCACACTAGAAAGGTGGAAGCAATGACTTTTGGAAAAGACTGATAGATGTTTTCTCTCATTCAGCAGAATTTAAGGGAGAATGCTTCCACCCTGAGTTGGAATAGATCCAGAAAACATGGATCTCAAGAAATTATTATAATCAGGAAAGGCCAACGAGGTGGCCGACACTTTAAGTATAGGGGAGTAAGTATAAATGCTCATACCAAAGAAATAGAATGATAATGTAAGGACCTCGATGGTCATAATGTAGTAGAGGAAGTTACATCCCGTCTAATGATTGTGTCAGGATCAACTATAAGAATAGTTTAAGTAAAGATTCGATTCCTGATGTTGCCAGTAGCACATCATCGACATTAGGAGGCTCTACGACAGACCAGACCAAATTCTCCAAGAGACTCGCCTTTTCTTTGGAAAGAGAGAGGGGAGGTTAAGTAACAATGAATTGGTAGTAAATGACCAGAAACAGAGATGGTACAAATACTGATAAGCAAAATGGCACGATGATGAATGACAAGCAAGTTATGTTGGTGTATTTCTGTGCAAACAAGATAGAGAATTATGAGGTTGGCAAGCGATTAAGCAAACCGATAAGCTTTTGGTCTTCTACCGGAGATATATGATTAATAATCTCACCAGCCTGCTCCAGCTGCGATGCTGGAAGCTTTCCTGCAATTTTATCTGCTTCATGTAAAATCTACGTCAAGTTCAGGAAGCGTTCCTTATGGATAGGAAATAGTGATTATTTTTTTTTCCTAGAGGATCTTGAATTGATAATTATGATGCTTAGTTATTAAAGCACTGCGTAAACGATAAGCGATGGTGATCCTTCTGAGAAATTAGGTGGTAACGACTGTGGAAATGTCGAATGGAATCTAAGTTAGAGAAATCATCCAGGTTTATTTCGGATGGTGTAATTTCTGGAACGACGGGATATTTGAAATGAAGAATTAGGTTATGATGGTTCATAAAATGATTATAGTAGAAATAAAGACAAGAGAGTCAGATAGGCGGGCTCATGAGAAGCCCCAGTAATGAAGCGAGAAAAGTATGGAATTAGCAGGGCAAGGGTATTGGCTAAAACAGAAAGTTGGGATTAGGAGCATAAATGACATACAAATTGACTCCTTAGTAAGTTTGGAAAATTCGAGAAAATATGAAATAGATTGACTGAGTAATAAAGAGACTCATGAAATGAAAAAGTGAAATCTAGATGATTGAACAAAGGAAAATTTGGCCCCAAACGTGTAACACGTATTGAATAAAGGTGACGAGTGCCTCAACTCTGAGATGAAGGTGGAAATAAACAACAAAAGTAAATAAGAATTAGATAATACGAAGGATGTGATTGATAAAGAAAAGAATGGGAAATAATTATGGAATGTGAAGCAAGAAATGTTACAAATGGATTGATGAATGGGTTCTTCCTAACGAGCACTCGGATTGACAACCTGATAGTGTTAGAATTATGAGTATGAAAGAGCCAGTGTCGGGGCGTGAAATGTGAGTAATAATAATGTCAAGCGGGAAATCCAAGATTTAACCTGAGAGGTTGAAGGATTTTCCAAAAAGTAAGTGGTGCTAATATCAAGCAAGAGTATAGGTCCATAGAATGATGGACAGAATAGCAGGGACATGTGATATGTGAGATTACGAAAAAGTGGAATTTGATACGAATATGATTATTTCTCTTCTCTAATAAACCTCTATAGTTCAGAGGTAAATTCTAAGTATGATATTTTGACAATCATGAAAACTTTCATATATGATTCTTTGAAATTCGTTCTTTTCTTCTCCCTTATTTATCTTCTTCTAAATTGAGAAGAACAACCCTTTAAGGAGGGGAGGTAATACTACGTGACTCTCTGTCTGTGTGATAGGAGTCTAAGTGGAATGCCATTAATTGTTTAATTGCTTGTCAAGTACTAAAGGCTGGCCCCCTTTTTGTACTAACTATGCAATATAACAAATGTTCATTGATCACAGTGATCTCTCGATAAATTTTTTCCACCTAAATATATATACATCGAGATTGCGAAGATTAAAGCGATCAGGAAATTGCAAAAATTACGAGTGAGGTTATCTCCGGAATTCGTAGCGCCTTAGTGATACCGAAGTCACTGCACGTTCCAATAAGGTTAATAGTATAAGAACGGACAAGAGCGTATACCGGATGATGTGTTATAATAAAGTATCAAAGAATTGGTAGAACGGATAAAGGGTGTGTTGTAACACCAGTATGATGTGCTTTAGAAAGACTAGAATGTGTAAGGATCGACCAGAGAATTGGAAAGCGAAATAACCAACAAGTACCCAATTGTCTTCTACCTGATTCCGGGACGGAATCCTTTTAAGGAGGGGAGACTGTAAGAACCCAGATTTTTGGGTAGAATTAAAACTTTTATTATGCATTGATGTAAGAGTGAACAGTGGTTACAACTACATTGTAATACTGGCTTTAAAGCTTGAATAATGACAGGATATATATATTCCAAGGTTATATGGCCTGAAGGATGCTATTGGGTGATAACTTAGATTAGAATAATCTATCTCCTAGAAAGTTAAGATAAGATTTCCTAGAGAGAAATAGATACCCTCATGTCATCCAAATCAATATCTATTATAAGCCCAGCGGTTCCGTAAAAAGGTTAAGGAACACTCGAAGGTGAACCAGGTTCATTTTCCTAATTATAGGAATTAAATAAAAATAAGTGATGAATAGTGATTTTGGTGGAATTTGGAATATTATTATAATAATGTTATACCCGGTATTCGGAACGGATTTCTGAGTTCGTATTAGCGATCTACGAAGCAAATAAGTGTATGTAAACGTGATCAGATTTCAGAAAATCCAAAATTTATTTTTAAGGAAAATCTGATCGAGCAGTAAAGAGCATATTAATGCGAACAAGATAAGAGATTTATTATGTCAAGGAATTAAGGATTTTATTTAATTATGATTTGAGAAATTAGAATGAAAATCCTCGAGTTAGAATGATAAGCGTTTTAGAAATCGCTAGAACTTTATAACGAGATTAAGCGATAAAGCGAACACGAAATGAATTACGGATTAAATATATAATGAGATGAGAAACACCACATGATCATCTAGGGTTTACTAATATTAGATTGGTGGAAAAGAAATGAGAAAAGAAAAGAAAAAGCAAGAATGAGGTGTATGTTCAAGGATGTGACAACAAGGCTCTTTGTCATCTTATTTCCTACAAACCACAAGTGATTAACACATGGATTAGAGAGTGACATAGCTGCTATACAACACCAAATATCATACAAACACTTTCCAACAACTAGTCAAACAAGAAAGAAAGAGAGAAAAGCAAGAACAACCAAGAAAACACCAAACTGCCCAGCAGAAACCAAAGCCAAAGAAAAATTCATATCTCCATTTCTATCCATGATAAAATCACCAAATTTTAACCACAACCTCTCCACTCCATGGGCAATATTCGTTCAAAATTTCATGGCATTCTAATGAGTGTAGCCTAGTCAAATATCCTCCCCAAATGAAGAACACCAAACTCTCCACAAAACTTCCATTCGGCTTTCTTGAAATTCAAGAATTAAAATCCAACTTCCAACCATTTGTTGATCTTGAAACTTTTTATGTGAGTCCTATAATTCATAAAAATGATCTCCTCAAAATCCTAGCTTCAATCTCTTCTTTTTCCATTTTCAAAAAAATCATTAAAGAGGAGGATGAATAGTGTTCTTCAAGAACTAACTTTGATTTTCATGTTTCTTTGGTTGATCTTAGGTTTGTTAAAGCTAGACAAGGACCATACCAAGCTTAGTAAGGCTAGATCATACTCCAAGGAAGGTATAAGTCTTGAAAACCCTAGATCTTACTTTGAGATTATGTTTGTTCTTGATGATTTTTAGAGTAGTATGTTCATGATAATGTTATAAGCATGATTAGTTAAGTGGTTTAGTTGATTTAAGAAGCATGTTGATTTGGATGCTAAGATCAGTAGCTTCTGGACTTTTTGAGATGATGAACATGTGTATAGTTTGTATTGGTGCCCGGTGTGGCTTGGCTTTAGTATTACGATTAGTAGAACGTTCGATTTATAGCCGTCGTAATGCCCGATTTTCGTTTAATCTTGAAATCCGAAATTAACAGTAGATAAAACTCACTGCATAGCTTCGACTTATGCCATGATTAGCTAGATCATGTTACAAGCTTCGTTTTGATATAAAGTTCGTATGAAATGGACTTACGGTTTAGGAGTTATGATTAAATTCGTAAAAGTGGTTCGAAACCGTAAACGAAAGTTTGTAACTGAAATTGGATCCCTTTAATACCACGAAATCAGTGGCGAATCTTGATAATTAAATATTAGAGGTAAAAAGGAAGGTGTGGGAGAAAACCACATATCGAATGGATCGTTTTTCGATTTTATAAAAATGTTCGAATCGAGATTAAACGCGAACGAACCCCTTAAAAGTATGACTTTGGTTATAACTTAGAAAACGGGCGATAACACTCGAGGTATAATCTTGATTCGTAAACGACCGACCTTAGGACTTATACGACTTAAGTATATACCAAGTATAAGCATGATGACATGTCTTGATAACGAACGAATGTCGGATCGTATCGGTGATAAAAAGGGTTACACTAAAAGAGACGTAACGAGATAACTCGAAAACATGTTTCGATTTAAGTGGAGTTTATACTTAGCCTTTTAATAAGCGTTAAGTGGTTAATCTTAAATATTCTGATTGTTTATAGATTGTCGAGCTGACCCGGGACACATTACCCCTACCCGCACTCGATTCTCAGGCAAGTTTCCAATACTTGGAACTGTTGTTGTGATAATATATATATGATGATTGTTGTATACATATGCCATAGCATGCATGTCTACTTTCAAGTTATATTGCAATACTTGATCCCTGAATTGATATTGGCTTATAGACTAGATACGATATATCAGTATAAGCCGGATTTTTGGTTAAGACCCTTAGTGAAGGGCATGTGATATTCATTCTTTAAATGTAGACCAGGAGTCGGTATTTTGAGATATAGATGTAGTCTTGGAAACCCGGAGGGATTCCAACGACAGATTAGTATTCCTTTTGAGGAATGTTATTATTAAACATTAATTATATTTCCATAAAGTATTATTTACTTGGAAATCTTTCGAGAAATGTTATTTGAGTATTATCTCAGTCGAGAAATATTAAATGAATATTATTTCGAATATTCATTTAGAGTTTGATTATTTCATGAATATTATTTCAAGATTCATTTAGAATATTGTTTATTAAATGAATATTACTTTCGAATATTCATTTAAGGTTTTATCTATTCAATGAATATTACTTTAAGATATTTCTTTGAAATTCTAATTACTTAAGGAACATTATTTCAAATATTTCTTGAGAGTATTGATTACTAAATGAATATTAATTGGATATTCATTTAGAATATTATTTATTAAATGAATATTATTTGGATATTCATTTAAGGTTTTATTTACTTAATGAATATTATTTTAAAATATTCAGTTGAAGTTCTAATTACTTATGGAATATTGTTTTGAATATTTCTTTAAAGTTTTGATTACTAAATGAATATTAATTGGATATTCATTTAGAATACTAATTATTTAATGAATATTATTTTCAAATATTCATTTAAGGTTTGATTTACTTAATAATCATTATTTTAAATATTTATTTGAGTTTATCTATTTATCGAATATCATCTTGAATATTCATTGGAAGTTTTATTTATTTAATGAATATTATTTTGAATATTCATTTAAAAAGAGATTTATTAATAAATAATTTTATATATTCATTCGAGGATTACTTACGAGTAATATTATGATTTAAAAATAGTCCTTAATTATTATTGATTTTATAAATATTCTTGGAATATTTATGTAAATTCTTTTAAATTCTCTTTATAATGATTTATATCATACAAAGATTATCTTTTACCTTCAGATATGGTGTAAAATATTTCGGAATATCTTATGACTATTTATATCAAAGGGAGGTTCCTAAACTTTAATTTCATTTAAATCTATCTTAAAGAAGATTTAAATACTCGCTCAACTTCCAAACGTATATAAGGGGACCTCACTTGAGCGATGTTATTTATTGGACTGCCCGGTCCTATACTTGCTAAAACTATCTTGTCACTCACATCTTGATTCTTTCAAGCATCGATATGAGTCTTTTGGTTACCTCCTCAACGCTCGAGGGGTATGATTGATGTAACAAGTTTATATCCATTAACAAGCATCAGCTTGGGAAATATTGGTGAATTTTCCTTTCCAATTAGATACGACTACTTTGTGGAGTCCTATCAACAAGTGTTACACTTGGGGAAAAAGGGGAACGAACTTTACGTTTCAGAGTCATGGATGATATTCGAACTAGGAGACGCGTAAGTGGCCGAGTGGCGCCGGTCCAACAATAGCCCAACCGTTGGCTGAGGAGTTCCAGAGGGCGGTAGATAATTAATTCCGTCGGAGCTACCTTCTACATGTAGAGAACGACTGATGAGATGCATGACATACGACTGATCATCGTAAACGTCAGGGCATCTGGCGCGGCAATGCTCCCGTATTAGTTCATCTTCTAAAAGTGAGAAATTTCTGCAACACTGTTGGTGTTGGCAAGGTGAAAAAGTGTTGAAACCAGAATTGCAATATTTTTCCTGCAAGTTCCTCTTTTATGATAATTGAGAATATCTTGCTTATCTTTTGCATAGCAGATATTTATTCAAAACAAATATATTTTTGGAGTTACCTTGTAACTTCATCTCATACCTTATATTGGTACTACATCGTTAATGCATGGCATATGGTTTCAAAGATATTTTGGACTGTCATATATTATCACTGTTCAATTATATTTATGGTGGGCTATTGCTCACCCTTGCTTTATTTATTTATATCACAACAACAGCTAGATCAGATGGCCATGCAAGGCGCACACAGCGTAAGCAGGTGTCAACCGTCAGAGGTTTACCGCTAAGGTCTTGGCTACCTTTGTTGAGGATGCAACTACTGGTAGGCTAGTTGTTAGCAATTGAGCCTCAAATGTATTTATATTATGGTATCTATTAATGGATGGCAAAGAGTATGTAATTGTACAATTGTAATTCTTTAGGTTGTAAGAACTCAAACTTGTGATTAATAATATTGTTGGTTACTCTGATTTCATCTCTGGGACTATAACGGGTGTGTTTTATGTTGTTGTTTTGGGTCACAAGGTTGTAATTTAAATTATGTTGGTTTTATGGATGGATAGTGAGACCGTAACGACCAGATCCCTGACCCTGGATATGGGGGTGTTACAATAACTATGAACTTGGTGAAACAGAGATTGATGAAATTTATGGACTGCTCAAAACCCATGAATTGGAATTGGAGCAGAGAAACAAAAGATCAAGTAGAAAGTCAAAGTCTGTTGCTCTTAAGGTTGAGGAGAAACCATCAAAGAAGGAAGCATCAAGAAGTAAGGCAAAAGGAAAAGCTTTAGTCATACACTCAGAAAGTGAGTCATCAAACACTGATGTTGACTCAAACACAGATGGAACATCTGATTCTGAAGATGATGAAGAGATGATGCAAATGGCTGCATTGATGGTAAAGACCTTCAAGAAGATGGGATTCAAGAACTTCAAGAAGGGAAAGAGATTCTCCAAGGACTACTCTAAGTCTGACAAGAAGAATTTCAAGAAATCTGAGGGAAAAGACTTCAAATCTGGTAAGAAAGATAAGTCTGAGATTCAATGCTACAAGTGTAAGGAGATGGGTCACTATGCTCCTGAGTGCAAGAAGGGTAAAACTGAAAAGGCACTCTACACCAAAGGCAGAGATTGGGCAGACACTTCAGATTCAGATGAGGAAGTGAACTATGCACTCATGGCTACTACTCAGAATGAAGATGATGATCTAAAGGTACCCCCAACTACCTATGCTTATAATACTGATAATATAACTGAATTGAGAATTTATCTTAAAGTATTACATATCAGTTATAGGGATCAGACTTTAGAAAATGAGAGGATAAAAAATGAGTGCTCTCAACTCAAAGATAGAAATAAACTTGTTGAGGAACAGCTAGAGAACATGAATAAAGTTCAGAAAGAGAGAGATGATGCAGTGTTTATTGAACAGGAGTTGCTAGGTAAGTATAAGCAACTAGAATCTGAATTGGAGGATGCTAAACACATTATTAAAACTTGGACACACTCTGGTAAAGACACTCAAGAAGTGTTTCAGTCAGATACAGTAGGTCTAGGTTACTCTGAAGGAGATGAACTTAGATTTGAAAATTTGGTAAAAGTTAGACCACATCGTTCATCTGAAGGTAATGTTATGGGAACAGGTGGACCTAAGACTGAAGCTGAGAAAAAGGCTGTTAAAGAATCATATGCTAAGACTTTTGTTAAAGAGGCTAACATTGGTTTAATGACAGATAAACAACTCAAGCATAAGCTTAAAGAGATAAAATCTGTCAACAAACAGAGAATGCCTAAGAAAAACAAAAATGGAAAGGTAGGCATAACATCAGGAATTAAGCCAATGCTTGCTTCATTAGCTCCTAGAAAAACATGCTTTAATTGTGGTAGCACTAATCATCTTGCTAGTTTCTGCAGTAAGAATAAGAACATTAATTCTTTGCCCTCTAAAACTGCAGTTAAAAATGATTATGTGAGGACTAGACCACAGACTTTATGTACACACTGTGGAAGTACATGGCATTCTATTTACACTTGCAGAGATTATCATGCTCTTTACTATAATTACTATGAACCCAAACCAAATTTGAAATGGGTTAAAGTAAACTCTGCAAATGTAAACTCTGAAAAAGTTAGCTTAAACTCTGATAATGTGAATTCCGCTGCAAAAGCTAACAGAATTAAGAAAGCCAAAGGATCCAAGCAAGTCTGGATCCTTAAAACTAATAATCAGTGATTGTTTGTGATTGCAGGGCACCAGGGTGAGTACCCTAGTCGTGGACAGTGGATGTTCAGGACACATGACTGGAAATAAAGCCCTGCTATCAGAGTATGAGGAGAAGGCTGACCCAAAAGTTTCCTATGGAGATGGCAACATAGGACATACTCTGGGATATGGCAATATTAATCTTGGGAATGTCATCATCACAAATGTAGCTCTGGTTCCAGGACTCAAGCATGATCTGCTATCTGTGAGTCAAATCTGTGACAGAGGATATCATGTAGATTTTCAACCTGAATATTGTCAAGTGATCAGTAAATCTACAGGAAAAGTTGCTCTAGTTGGAAACAGACACAATAACATCTATGAAATTAAATTGTCAACAAACACTGATGGCAAAGCAATGTGTCTGTCAACAAGAATGTCCAGTGAAGAGAGTTGGAAGTGGCACAAGAAACTCTCTCATTTAAATCTGAACAACATCAATGAGCTAATAAAGAATGATCTTGTAAGAGGTCTACCAAGGTCTTTGTTGAATGTAGAAGGCCTGTGTGATTCTTGTCAAAAGGCCAAACAGAGAAAAGCCTCCTTCAAAAGCAAATCTGAGTCTTCAATTGTTGATCCTTATCATCTCCTACATGTGGATCTTTTTGGACCAGTGAATGTGATGTCTCTTGAAAAGAAGAAATATGCACTAGTCATTGTTGATGAATATACCAGATACACATGGGTATATTTTCTTGCAAAGAAGGATGAAACTGCATTAACACTGACAGAACATATAATCCAACTGGACAAAGGGTCAGAGAATCAAGTAAAGATAATCAGAAGTGACAATGGAACTGAATTCAGGAATTCATCAATGGAAGAATTTTGCAAGAGTAAAGGAATCAAACAAGAGTTTTCTGCACCTGGCACTCCACAACAAAATGGTGTAGTGGAGAGGAAGAATAGAACCTTGATAGAAGCTGCCAGAACCATGCTAGATGAAGCAAAATTGCCAACATACTTCTGGGCAGAAGCAGTTCAAACTGCTTGTTTTACTCAAAATGCAACACTGATCAACAAGCATGGCAAAACACCATATGAAATGGTGAAAAAGAAAAAGCCAAATCTAAAATATTTTCATATTTTTGGAAGCAAGTGCTTTGTGTTGAAGACTCATCCTGAGCAGTTGACCAAATTTGATCTAAAAGCAGATGAAGGAATTTTTGTTGGCTATCCACTGTCAACTAAGGCATTCGGAGTTTATAATCTGAGAACTAGAGTGATCATGGAATCAATTCATGTGTCATTTGATGACAAGAAAATAACTGGACTTGAAGATGTCAATGAACATGATCTACTCCACTTTGAAAATGAAGACTTATTCTCTGAAAAAGTAAACTCTGATCAGACTGATCTGACAAACTCTGTTGATCTAAACTCTGAACCTCTACTGGTAAATACTGAAGAAACTCTTCAATCAGAAACAAGGGAAGAACCAGTTGAGGGGGAGCATGAAGAATCACATCAAAGTGATAATTCAAACACTGAAAGTGACTCAGTTGATAATTCTGAATCAAACTCTGTTGATAATTCTGAGCAGTCACATTCAGGGGGAGCATCTGAAAATGAAGAGAGGCACCAAGGAAATCAGGAGAGCATGGATCAAGGGGGAGGATCACATGATGACAGAAGCAATTTGCCTTCTGCAAGAAAATGGACTAAGTCACATACACCTGATTTAATTATTGGTGATCCAGATGCAAAAGTAAGGACAAGAAGTGCAACAACAAATGAATGTATGTTTCATGCATTCTTGTCACAAACTGAGCCAAAGAAAGTGGAAGAAGCTCTTAAAGATGCTGACTGGATAACAGCAATGCAAGAAGAGCTAAATGAATTTGAAAGAAATGGAGTGTGGACCCTTGTACCAAGGCCCAAAAACAGATCCATTGTTGGTACTAAATGGGTTTTCAGAAATAAAACTGACAGTGAGGGTGTTATCACAAGAAACAAAGCAAGACTGGTTGCAAAAGGCTATTCACAACAGGAAGGAATAGACTATGATGAAACATTTGCTCCAGTTGCTAGATTGGAGGCAATCAGAATCTTTCTAGCATATGCCTCTCATAAGAAATTCAAAGTGTTTCAGATGGATGTGAAAAGTGCATTTTTAAATGGAAAACTTGAAGAAGAAGTGTTTGTGGAACAACCACCAGGTTTTGTAGATCCAAAATATCCAGACCATGTCTACAGGTTAGACAAGGCACTCTATGGACTTAAGCAGGCACCAAGGGCATGGTATGAAACCCTTGCCAAATTTCTACTAGAAAGTGGATTTCACAGAGGTACTATTGACAAAACTCTGTTTTACTTCCAATCTGGTAGTGACTTGCTCTTAGTTCAGATATATGTAGATGACATCATTTTTGGATCTACTAATGATAAACTCTGTAAGAAGTTTGCCAAACTCATGCAGTCAAGATATCAAATGAGTATGATGGGAGAGCTTAGTTATTTTCTAGGCTTACAGGTGAAGCAAACAGATGATGGAATTTTTGTAAATCAAGCAAAATATACCAGAAATCTTCTCAAGAAATTTGGTATGCTTGACTGTTCATCTTCAACAACTCCCATGGCAACTGCAACAAAATTGGACAAAGATGCAGGGTCATCAGTAGATATGACAAGTTACAGAGGAATGATTGGTTCTCTACTCTATTTAACAGCTAGTAGACCTGATATCATGTATGCCACTTGTTTGTGTGCAAGGTTCCAGGCAGATCCAAGAGAACCACATTTAACAGCAGTAAAGAGGATTTTTAAGTACCTCAAGGGCACTATAACTTTGGGGCTGTGGTATCCAAGAGAATCAGAGTTTAAACTACTTGGTTATTCAGATGCAGACTTTGCAGGCTGTAAGATAGACAGAAAAAGCACCAGTGGAAGTTGTCAATTTCTGGGTGACAGACTTGTTTCCTGGTACAGCAAGAAACAGAAGTCAATATCTACATCTACAGCTGAAGCAGAGTATATTGCTGCTGGTAGCTGCTGTGCACAGATTTTATGGATGAAGAATCAACTACTGGATTATGGATTAAGGTATACCAAGATACCTATTTACTGTGATAATCAAAGTGCCATTGCAATGACAGGTAATCCAGTACAACATTCAATGACAAAGCACATCAGCATAAGGTATCACTTCATCAGAGAGCATGTAGAGGAAGGCAACATTGAGCTTCACTTTGTGTCTACAGAACAACAACTTGCAGATATCTTCACCAAGCCATTGAGTGAAGCTACATTTACAAGACTGGTCAATGAACTAGGAATGGTCTCTAGTTTTGACTAGAGATGTTGGTTAGACTCAAAGACTTATCTCTAAAAGATATTGCTCATGTTTCTGCAAATTGTTAAGTGCTATGTGAACCTTAGTATTAAACTCTGTTCTGCATGCTTATGTTTAAAACTTGTTAAACTCTGTCAGCATGTCTGTCTGTTAAACACTGTTATCATGTTGGATACACTCAGTGAATTCAGAATTGATTATTGTCTGAATGAAAACACCAATGAAGAAAAATGTATGAAGCATGATTCTCAGTAATTAAATCATGATTCTTTCTGAGTCACTGTAATCTAATCAGATTTTGTGCAGTAAATCAACACAGCATGATACTGTTTCATATTTATAGCATCTCTTAGTTTATTCAGTCCTAAACTCTGAGTTTATGAATATTGTGTGCATTGCCTCTCATAAATAATTTTGGTTATTGATGAACTCTAAACTCTGATTAGTGACATTCTGTTCCCAAAGGTATGGTTCCTGATGATTCCTTGTTTGTACTTGTGAAAACCATAAAACTTGAGATGTGTCATTGATTAGTTTGGTGAGTTCAGATTCATGTTTACACCCTGTGAGAGCTTGAGCCAAATCAGTGATTGATACATTTTCTATCAATCAGTATTTATTGTTGTGTGATATTCATCAGGAAGTATGTTTCTCTAGAACTTGTATTAAACCATCTTGAGACTACATGATATGTGTGTGCATGAAAATGATAAAGGCAATAGGATTTACCATTCCTTCAAACACTGTTCAAAATTCTTTTGAACACTGTTCAAACTCTGTATAAACACTGTTCATAAATACCACCCTTAGTAAACCCCTTTGAGCCTAATTAACTGTTCATTTTCTTAAACTCTGAAGTATTCAGAGCAGTTATATTTTTTTTAAAAAAAAAAAATCAAGCAGGTGAGTGTTTCTAAAGAAAAGAAAAGCTTACTCAGTATATATGCTAAATAAAAAAAAATAAAAAATAAAAAATAAAAAATAAAAAAAGGCATATATACTGACCTTGTACAAATATGTACTAACAGTGTGACTAAACACTTTGCTCTATTAAAATGTTCAGCTGGAAATTCACTCATGAATAAAACATCTCTATTCATCTGTTTGATCTTACTCCATTACAACCCTGAATAAAGTCCTTTTGATTTGTGCATACATGTACTTAAAGTAGTGTAGATTTGGTGGACATTCAAGCATATGGTAGATTCTGCTATTTCTGATTGAATGTGAGTGTAAACATTTCACCTAAACACTTGTGTGCTTCGAGAGTTTGTGAGATTATCAAATTCATGACTGTTATTCACTGAATGATGCTCTGATTTCTATCTCTTTATCTTTTTGTCTTCAAAGACTGTGTGCTTACTTGGATAATCATGGACATCAAAGGGAATGGAAGTTTCTGTATTACAGTAACTACAGAGTTTAGCATTCATCAAACAATCAGTGTTTAATATGAGAGTTTGTGCATTCAGTGTTTATTTTTTTTGTTATGGATTTTATGAAATATTAGATGCTCTAAAAATTGATTTTGGTAAACTCTGCTTCACACACACTCATATTCATAACTGTGCAATTTTTGAAAGGGTTTCAGTGATAAAGTTGGAAAATTGATAAACACTGTTGAGTTGTGTTAAGTACTCTAAGGTCAAGTTTCATTGAGATGATTTGACTATTTTGGAGTAATTGGGGTAGTTGACAACTGTTAATTAGTGTAAATATGTCAAAGTGTCGTGATTATAGGAATGACAGCGGTAATTATTAAGTGATCCATTGGTTGTTTGACACGTGTCCCATGATAGTGTCCCACTAACACATTACTCTACAATCAGTTGCGCGCTTTTACTGAATAAACGATTGAGTTTTAGTTTTACTCTAATCGTTTTTGTTCTCTCACTTCACATCTAGTCATATTCACCCACTCACAGTTACTTGCATACTCATTCACTTTCAAAATTCTCACTCATTCTCCTTCACATTTTGGTAAACACTTACCATACATCTTTTCTCTGAATATCTTCGTATCATATCTTACTAATGGCAACCAAAGCGTTTGATGCTGCAGGATTAGTTTTTCTTCCTAGCAACTATGCAGCACCACTGGAGAATGCAAATGCTCCAGAGGCGTTTCATTTGTTTCAAAATTTCTTGAAAGACTCTGAAATAGGGAAGGCGTTAACTGCACCACCAATACTCTCTGCTTCACAAATTGCTACTTTCTGGACAAACTCTATGTATGATGATGGAGAAGAGTCTGGCACTCCAACAATCACTTTCACTCATGCTGAATCAGAGTATATCATTACTCCAACTACGGTTAGGGATGCTCTGGATTTTGAGACTCACACTTCTTACAGTGTTGTTGGTCACGACCACTTGAGGACAATGTTGCAGCAAATTGGATGTGCAGGAAATTTGAATAAGCTGGGGTCTCTGAGAAGGCCACTTTTGAGAAAGGAATGGAGTTTCTTTTTCGATTGCATTACAAGAACTTTTGGAAAGAAGACAACAAATTGGGATGCACTTCCTCTTGACACTCTTCAAATTGGCCATGCTCTACTGTATGGAGGTAATTTCGATTTTGGTAGACTAGTGCTAATGAATTTGGGAGAGCGTTTGTCTGAGCCTACTTCTGTTTATTTTGCTCGATTTTGTCAAATACTATTTACTGCTTGTGTGCCTAATCTTACAATTGATGAAGCTGATGTCATTCAGCCTTTTCAAGTTGCAAAAAGGATGTTTTCTGATTTGACAAATAAAGATGTTACTAAACAGCAAATACCTGATATGTTTATGCCACTAGCCTTACAAAACTATGTTAACCAACCTCAGGATTCTCAATCACCACAACACATGCCTGAACCATTAGACACCATACATTCTGAACCAACACCCACAACACCCACAACAACTGTACCTACTACATCTCATCAACCACAACCAGAACACATAAACTCTGAAACCTTAAACTCTCCAACAATAAACTCTCCACCACTAAACTCTGAAACCTTAAACTCTGAGCCAGCACCTACTGAAAAACCCAAATCCAAACCAAAAAGAAAAATACACACCGCCCAAAACACTAAACACTCAAAGGCTAAACAGACATTACCTGGAGCTGTGTATACTAGAAGAAAGAAACAAAAGGCAAACAGACCTTCACTTTCACCACCTAAAGAGAGCTCTAGTGAAGAAGAAGAGGAGATTGTAGTGCCTCAAGTCAAGAAGAGAAGATTAATTCTTTCAGAATCAGATGATGAGAATGTTGTTAATGCTCCAGAGGTGGTTTCACAGCAAACACCTACTGTTGAGGTTGAAGAGAATGTTGCTATACCTGCAGAGGTTGAAATGCCTGTAGAGGATATTGTGGCTGTCAATGTTGAAATACCTGCAGAGGTTGAAATACCTGCAGAGGATGCTGTCAATGTTAAAGTACCTACAGAGGATAACATGCCTGTAGAAGAGGATCACAGAGATGATTTTTCACCAGTGAATGATGTTCTTGAATCATTTCAACCAATCCTTGATCCTATCTCACCTGTTGTTCATACTGAAGCTCCTGGTGTAGCTGATGAGCCTGCAGTTAATTTACCTGAAGCTGCAGCATCACACACAGAACTGATATCTAATGCTTCTCCAATTCCAGATAAAGGTGATGAGGTTGATCAGGCAACTAAGATAATTTCTGAATCTATGACTGTTGAAGCTACACATACAAACTCTGTTGCAGAGCCTGTGCAACATGAGGAGACTATTGACAAGATTGCAGAAGTTGTTGCAGAAACTGTGGCTGACACAGCTCAGCACAGTGGTTCTTTAAAAGATGCTCAAGCTAATGATGCAAGTGTTGAAGAGAATCAAGCTGCTTTGTTTTCTAAGGTTGATTCTATTGCTAACTCTTTGGAGCTCATTACATCTATACTCATTCCTGATGATGTCAAAAAGGAGGAGAGAGTTGTTAAGTCTAAATGCAAAGTTTCTCAAACTCTGCTTCAAAAGGATGATGCTGGAGATGGAGGGGCAAGTGATAAGAGTAAGGCTTTAAACTCTGAAACACTAACTCTGAGATCTGGCAAATCTCTTAAGTCACAGTCTGATGGAATAAACACTGAAACTCAAGGTACTTCAAAAACCAAGAGTTTGGAATTAATATCAAATCCAAAGACTGATGAGGAGTTAGCTGTTAAGCTTTTCATGGAAGAGAATGCAGAAGGAGTTACTATAGAAGATGCTAAAGCTGAAGAGAAGAGTCTACAAGAAAAGCATTTGAAGGCTTTAAAGTCTGATAAATTAAAGAAGAATGTGAAAGTTGTTAAAGCTGCAAAGCCTGTTCTTAAAGGTATTCAAATCAAAGAACCAGTTGGTACAAATCAAAGGATGCAAGTGTTCAGAAAACCAACAGATGCAGAAGCTAAGCAAAAGCTGAAGAGTATTGTTACAACCTCTGTTGATACATATATTGTACAGAAGAATGAAGACACAACCTCTGTTACTGCACAAGTTGTGACTACACCATTATTGTCTTCTCAGTTGAAATCAACATTTGGAAAAGGTGTTCTTCATGATTCAAGGCTAGAAGCTACAGTTCCAATGGATTTTACTGATAGTAGAGCTTTATCTGGTAAAGTTGGATACAACAAAGAAGGTATAGGCTCACACAGAGACAAAAGGCAATATGTTGGTCCCAGAGATCCTTCTTCACTGTCTGTTCCAGGTCGTGGTGTCACTCAAGAGAGTTTAGACAGACTGGAGTCAGTACAGCTTGTATATCAGAAGAGTTTAGAGAAGGATTTCTTGCTATATTTCATGGCTGATGGAACAGTGTTTAAAGTTTCTGAAAAGGATATTGAATTAAAATACTGGGAAGAACTTGAATATGTCCTGTATATTTTCAGAGTGAGAAATCAAAGAGCTCAGTCAGTTGCAAATGTGCTCAGACAAAGGATGATTCAAAACCTTGCAAGAAGAAAAATGAAATTCAACAGTAAGTATGTTCCTAAGTACAGAGATTGGAATGGCAATCTGATAGAAATGGAGAAGGGAACTACAAAGCTGAAGACTGATCTTGGAATCACTGTTCTGGATTTTAATGTGAAGTCTGAGGAAGTGAAGTATATCAGGCTGGGAAATGAAATGAGAAGAAACAAAATCTACGATCTTAGAGCTGCTATCTATCAAACTGATGAGAATGATCCTCAGTTGAGAGAAATCAAGGAAGCTATGCAGATAGAGCTTGAAAATGCTGAAAGAAGATTGCTTATAGACTATCTCAGAACAATGCCAGATCTACAAGAGATTAGAAATTAAAGTCTGTAAGAATTTTCTTATTTTCTGTAGAAATTGTTAAGTAATAGCTTAAACTCTGTTTGTATGTTAGACACTGTAAAACTTTGTATTTGTTTTGACATCATCATTTACTGTAAACTTGTACATTCTTGCTAATGGACAAGTTGGGGGAGATTGTTAGAAATGATTGATGAGAACAGTGTTTGGAAGCTATAGTGACAAAACAGAGTTTAGCTGGAAGTAGTCAGAGTTTAGTTAAACACTGACTGGAAGCGCAACAGAGATTGTTAAACTCTGTAGCGGTAATGTCTGAAGAGTCAATAGTGTTTGAAGATTGATACAAGATAAATATGGAAGCAATATCTTTGAAGATTGGAAAGCTGTCAAAGAGATTGAGTTGACTTGGAAGATTTGAAGCAATCGTGATTGATATCAATTGTATAGCTTAATTATAGGAGAATCAATTACTGATTGTACGAAGCTGTATGTTTTATAAATACAGTTAGGTTAACCCTAGAAGGGTATCGAACATTGAGAAATTCATTGATTGTAACCTAAGCAGCTCTCTGTGATATTTTACATCACTGAGAGAGGAATTGTTAATTCCAAACAGTTTTTAAGTATTAAACAGTGTGTTCTTGTTAAGTTACTCATACAGTATTTGATTACCTATTGTGTATTCGACCTAACATGATATATTTTAAAAAATGAGAAAATAATATTGCACTATCCTGTAAGTTTAAATTATGTTTCCATCACCATCGGCCCAGCACAGTGGAGAGAATATGGACTTACGAGCATCGGAGATATGGCCATCCGGGCATTTAAAAATCGGAGAGTGCTATCCTCCTCCTCCTCCATCCTCGAATTTAAATTCGATTTTTGTTCCTAGCCCAATTCTCGTTGGGCATTATTTTTCCTTTTCCATTTCCGGCCCAAACAAGTATCTGGGGTATGTAGGAAATCGGAAAATTTTATTTTAAACAAAATATAATATTAAATAATTTTAAACACTAAATAATGAAGTTTAAAGTAGTTTTTTCTTGCGATATATAATGAAATTAGCAGCTACAACTAGATTAAATGTTAAGTTACAACGTCTTTTCATCATCATTAATATAATCTTCAGTTTCACATGCATAT
Organism: Kitagawia praeruptora; assembly: GCA_037693485.1. Taxonomy (NCBI): domain Eukaryota; kingdom Viridiplantae; phylum Streptophyta; class Magnoliopsida; order Apiales; family Apiaceae; genus Kitagawia; species Kitagawia praeruptora. The sequence goes on from CM075353.1 coordinate 1,869,513, forward strand.
ATGTTAACTATTAAAACTTCATTTTGAAATCTGAAAATTACCTGCTTTCAGTAGCTCATATGCAATGAATTAAAATTAAAAAATATTACATTAAAGAAACAATTTTAAATAACATGAAAATGAAGTTATTTAATTACTAGAAAGACAAACATGTAAGATGAAAATATCATTTTGTTTCCAATATAAAGTATTAGAAATTCGTATATAATAATATATGATTATTAATATATATAATTATGTATTATAGTGTGGTGAAATCGAGTCGAGGATTGAGAATCGGGCCGGGTGGAGAAAATCGGGGCGAGGATCGATGATCGGGCTGGGGAAACATAGAATCCCGACCCCGACCCACTCCCCGATATTTTTTGAAAATTGTCCCGATTCCTCGACCCGTACCCGAAAAATTCTCGAATCCCCGCCCCGTTCAGTACGAGGATCGGATCGGGATCGGACGGGCCAGAGTTAATGCCCATCCCTAATTGAAGAGTTATCATTTCTCCTCATTTTCTCATTCAACTTTTCACCGGATGTGGTAGTAGGATGGCTACAAGTTGGTATGTATAGGGTTCTTTTAGAAAAATGGGCTTATATTGACGATTGGGCCACTTACATGGGCCTATCCTATCAATTTTTTTTATAGCACAAAGTTAGAGGTGCATTAATTAGATACGTAGATGTATGAACGTAAGTCCCATATGAGCAGTTACAAATCTGTAACGTATGAACTATTAGCCTATAAATATACATGAATTTATCCTTAAAAAATAAATAAAGCAGGAGATGGAAAACTCTGAAGATGAAAAAATAAGTGAATTATCCAAGATCTCAAGAACTTCGTCTTCGTTTGCAAAATCCAATTCAGAGAAACAGAGTCCTCAAGAAAACATTTCGAAGTGTGAGCAAAACAAATCGTTGCAGTCGCCGCCGCCACCACCGCCACCACCATTTGTATCATCATGTATTCCTTTAAGTGTAATTTATAGCAGGTTAAAGGAAGCACTAAAATAAACTCTACAATTGTAGAAGTTGGTGTTGTTCTAATTTCTTAATAACGAAATTAATGCACTTATATGATGTAATAAGATTGTGATCTTTTGATGTCGAATTCGGATTTTAATCCTAAATTGTTATTAGATCTTTATTTAATTTTAAGTTATTTCTCAATTTGTTGATAATCGCATATTATTTATTAAATCGGATTCATTTTTATAGTTCCTTTTTTTGTATATTTTGAAAAGTGTTTCATAAAATTCGTGTTGTATGAAATGAACATAAAATGAGAAAGAATAATTAAAAACAAACAAAGAAGATTTTATTATTAGTCATCAATATTCAAAATGTAATACATTAAAAAAATTATGAATGGTATATATTAGTTGTCCAAATTATAAAAAAATAAACCTAAAATAATTTTTTTGTAAATAATACATAAAATAAGGTACTAGAGAAGTTGTGCTATATTTATATCTATTTATGGATGAAATCAACAAACTTAAATTGAACTTGAATTTGTTTCAAATTTGATCTTCTCAACCTTTTTTTTATATATTGTTAAAAATCTCCTCAACTTGAATTAGTAACAAGTATAGATTTGGAATGAATAAAACTAATACCGGGTACCAAAATCAGTTGAACCAAACGATCCCTTACTAATAACAAAAGTTTGCATCTGAGAATGATTTATATATGGTATTTTGGAAGATCTATAATGCTCGCATCAAATTTGGTACGGTGGATATCGCAAGAGCTCACCTTTCACAATAAAAGATTGTTCATATTTTTGGGCTATTTGTTCCTCCAATATCAGTTGATGTAACTGAAAGTTCTGAATATTGGGCTATAGATGACATTTATATGATGGTCAATTGTGATGCTACTAGTTTCAGGGGTGGTGTAGGTTGTATTGCTCGAGATGTCTTTGTAATCTTTTTTAGTTCAAAGAATTTAGTTCGGGGGTTTGTCCCGGTTGGGCTCTAATATTTTAATGAATCCTCTTTAATTGCTTGTCAAAAAAAAAGTTTGCATAGAAAGGCGGAAGGCATATATCCAATGAGAATCGTCTTTTTCTCCTTTCTCTCACCCTCTTCTTATTCCACCTTTTCTCTTCTAAACCCTAGTCGCTGCCCCTTTCCCTCTTCCTTTGCCCTTTGTCTCCTACTCACCACTTCGATCTTTTCTATTATGATTCATCTCTAAACTCAATTTATGGAGTTTCGGATGGTGTTGTTCACGAAGTTATTGAGAATCCCTTCCCAGTTGAAGTAATTGAGAATATCTTCCAGTTTATGGACCTTCTCGGTTGAAAGAACTTATTTTGGATCTTTTTTCAAAGAAAAACGATAGTGGTAAAAAGATGATTGTCTTTTCTCATCTTCTTTTACAATTACTTCTAGTGAATTGGATTTGTCTTTTGGTCAGAACATAAAGACATAAATGGAGATGTTGGTCTGATGCATCTGTAATGTTGAACTTGTTCAAGAACAAGCTCTTCACAGAAAAGAATTGCAAACTGGATTTTTTAGGTTAATTCACAGAAGGATTGGAGCTGTTTGGGCTAAATTAATTTTGGAGTGTCCGTACCCTTCTATTCTAAAGGATATGAATATGGTTTGTATTCGCCAATTTGAGGAACGCATGGATGATGTGAATCGGCTTCATCCCGACTTTGTTTTTTTGCCTGCGGAATTAAGATTTAGACAAATTCAAACTGAGCAAGACTCATGTCAGGACAACATCAAAGAAATTTGGTCTCATGTTGGCGATGCTTATATTTTCATTAAGAATTATGAACATTTTAAGGTTCTATCTATTTCAATCTCTTTTATTTCTGTTAGGCCATTATTTTAAGTGGTGGGTACGGTGTAAAAGCGATTGCAAGCATGGATCTGGATTTGATAATATTTAGCCTTTAGTTGTAATGCAATCTATCATTTTGATTATGACCATTGTTCTGTGGATACAAACTGTGAGATTATGTGACAATTTTTGTGTTCCGAATGTAATGAATCGAATTTTGTTGGCTAACATGGTTATGGTTCAATATAAGACTCTGGATAATTGTATTTTTTGTCTATCTCTGAAACATTTGAATGGGATTTGTGATACATTAAGGATGATGCTTTCTTTTATGTGCCCCTCAACCAGGTCTCAGCCAGGAACCTCAACCAGGTACCTCAGGCTAGTTCTGAACTTAGTCATAATCGATCAAATCATATCTTGCACTTCTTGTTCGGATAATGAGTACTTCTAGGAAGAATCTTATGAGTAGCGATCAAGAGGTACCAGGGGTGCTAGAAGGACTAAGCTCAACATGATCAGAAAGCTGGGAATCATTTTTTGGAATAAAAATAGAGATATTAATACCAATCAAGGTCCTGGAAAGTGCTGGAGATCATGCCTCTGAATCGTTTTACTACCAAGCATGTGAAGCTTGAGATGCTTGATAGCTATAAGGCTAACGTTGGAGTGAGTGATGCTAGTGCTTGAGATTCGTCAGAGAGAGCTGCTCGAGATAATTGAGATTGATGCTTCATTCCTAGTGCTTTTCTCTCTTGTTCTAAACAAATAGTATGATTATGTTCAGAACACATAGGTTATGTTTGGTTTGTTTGGTAAACTTGTCGCTTATTTTTGTATTGTAAGTTTAAACTCGTTTTCTTTTGGAGTTTGTATGGTTAACTGCTAGCCACCAAAATGTCATTTAAAATATAAGCGTAGCCATTAATATGTAAAATAAAAAGTATAGCCACGTTTTTGTAAATCGGTGATAACTAAAGTCATCGAAATGCAACTGGCTCAAATTTAAATGGTTAGCAAAAAAGGGGAAAAAAGTTTTCAAGAACGAGAAACAAAAAGAAAGGGTAAGATTTGATTAAGTGTACAATTTCCTAATGTAATTAATTCATAATAACTTGTTCATACTGAATCCGTGGACTTACAAAGGATTTCTATTTATCCACCATATTTTCTTGATCGTGAGGTTGCACGTTTGAAATGTTAAAATTCTGCCAAAAATTTCATACGTTACACATTCATAACATCCAATCCACAATTGTTTAATAAATCCATATAACGGAACGTCCTTTATCTATCATATTTTGTTATCTATGATGTAAGCGGTATTAAATGAGACTTATTTACTATAAAAAATTATGTACTTTAATCCTTTATTTATAACATCTTGCCATATAAGTAGGCCTGACAATTTGACACGTGACACGTGAACATGACACGAAACGACACAAAAAATATGGTTTTGGGTTTTTATTTTTGGTACACGAAACACGAAAGTACACGAACACGAAATTACACGAAATATTTAGTGTCGGATATGAGTTTTCATTTCGGGTACACGAAAGTACACGAAATAAAGATGTTTATAATTTACTGGTTATAGATTTTATGTATATATTAATATTATTTTTATAAAGATATATATTTTACACAAAATATACATATTTACAAATTTTTATAGAGTTGTATTTAAATTTATATATGGAAATTTATGTATATTTCATATGAATATAATATTTACTAATAAATTTTAACTAAATTTATTTTTAATTTTATATAATATATACACGAAACATGACACGAAAGTACACGAATTCATTTCGGGTGGATACGGGTTTCACATTTAAGTACACGAATTCATTTCGGATGGATGCGAGTTTCACCTTTAAGTACACGAAATACGAAAATACACGAAACGAAAGTACACGACACGACACGATTGCCAGGTCTACAATGTGTATTCGGGGCCCGCTTCCCCATCATCTGCTCTTCAGAAGATTTATTCGTAGAGATGCCACATATTTTTTGAGGAGCATTAACATATCCATTTTGTTTGATTTCGTTCTTTTTGCACGCATTTTAATGTGCTTGCATATACACTAATAAATAATATTTTTAAATTTTTACATTTTACAAATCAAAAAAATAAAATAAAAAATACAATTCACAAGTACTTTTTGTCAGATGGTCATGCTTTATTAGACGGGGGTAGTATTTTGTTGAATATTTACCAAAAATACCACTTTTTCTAAGTTTTTTTTTTACTATTTTATCATCTTTTCAAAATATTTGAAAAAATACATTTTTTAAAAAATATATTGCAAAAATACCATCTTATTTGCAAAAATTCGGTCTGCAACCTAATCGCATCTGGTTGCATACATGCATGCACAACATGTTACATACAGTTGCATATGTGGTTGCAGAACGTATTTTTGCAAATAAGTTGATATTTTTGCAAAAAAAAAATATAAGTATTTTTTCAAATTTTTTTGCAAAAAATTACAATTTTAAAAATATAATTCTAACATGATTCAAATTGCACTGGTAATTATTAAGAGTACAATGCCAGAAAAATAAATAAATTAACTATTGATTAGCTCTAGTTAAATGATATTTTTGATATCCTACATAAATAAGAACTAAAAGTTGTCACTTGAGAGCTTACTCAATTGATTTATAGTCAAGATTTTGTTGAAATGAAGTTTAATTAATAATATCATCAAGATTTAAAAACAATGATAAGATCCAACAAGATTTACCACTCTAATAAATTACACACTCGATTGTGATAATATCCACTAGATTTATTTAGTGTTTGTCTTAATTAAATAATAAATATAATGATGGCGCAAACTACTGTCAACGAGTTGTACAACTGTAGTAACTAGAAAACAAACAGTATTCAATCCCTTTCACTGAAATTCTTTCTCTTAACGGAGATGGGCCCACCTACGTACGCATGTAGGTCCCATGTCAAGGAACAGTTACGGATGAGTGACTAGTTACATACTTCCCGTCTCTAAAAACATTTCTCATTTATTAAATCGGGACTATCAAAATACTTTTTTCCTTTCTATTTTAAGCCATAAACAATAATATTTAATACCAACTACTCCACCCACTACTCCTTAAAAATAATATTCAATACATACTACTCCACCCACTAATCATTACAAACAATATTCAACACCCACTATTCCACCCACTACTCCAAAAAAACAATATTCAATACCTACTATTCCACCCACTACTCCTTAACAATAATATTCAATACCCACTACTCCACCCACTAATCCAAAAAAACAATATTCAATACCCACTACTCCTTAAAAACAATATTCAATACCCATTACTTCTTACAAATAATATTCAATACCCACTTTTTCTTAAAATCCGTATTTTTAGTCAAACGAACAATGTTTTGCGAGACGGAGGGAGTAACATTTGTAGTTCCTGCCTACACCTAACATAATCTCTATTGTCTCTCCTTTTCTCTGTGTGTTCAGCTCTTCCTCTTCTCTTTTTCTCTAGCAAACAGGTACATTCTGTTCTTCTATTTCAATACACAAGTTTACAATTTCTTCTATGTATATTTTGGTTTTTTTTTTTTGGTTTATGCAGGACTGAGATCTTGATTTTAGTGTGTTCAGGACAAGTTATAGATGGCAAATTATTCTGAGGAGACAAATGCAAAGGTGAGAAATCAGCTTGGTTGCTTGGTGTGGGTTTGCAGACCTGATGGCACCTGGTGGCCTGGTCAGATACTTTCTGTTGATCAGGTTATGGAATTTAACTTGTCTCCAAGAACTGGTACGCCAGTGAAGCTTTTCGGGAAGGAGGATGCTAGCATGTTCTGTTCATTTATGTTAATGTTTGGTTTAATTAGTTAGCGACCACCTTCGATTTTTTGTAACTTAATTGCTTTGGGGATATCAGTTTGTTTAACAGATATAATGACAATGTCCTTCGATATTATTCTTGGTTCAGGGGCTGGTATAATGTGTGTTATAGCCAAAATTTAGTTCAGGTATTTTCAAGATGGATTCGGGTCAACAGCGGGTTCAATTTGGGGATTTCTTAGATAAATTAGGGTTTTAGTGAGAATTTGTTCAATTTAGGGTCTTAGACACAAAGGACGCGCTCTAAGGTGGAAAGATGAGAACTTTCTGGTGTATACTTTGGGAGCTCTGTTCCTGTAGCCAATGGGCGCGCTCTCATTGGGGAACTTTGGAGTAATCCTGCACTTTGCACCCAAAAGTTCTGGATCACCTGTCCTGCTATCTGGTGGATGCTTCTCATTCGGGGGACAGGGATGCGTTCTGCACTTGGGGTAAACCATGGCTATACCTGCATCCTTGAAATCAAGAAATAATGGTAGCGGATATGACTAGTCCTCGACGGGGGAAGTTTCCTTATTCGTGAAGTCTTGAGATCTTGGATGAGCCTTGGGCCTTTGTGGTTAGGCCTCATAGTAGAACATTCCGGAAGCTAGACCGACAATCCAAGCCCAATTGGGTTTCTTGCTCTCCAAGAACTATGTAGGCTTGATCCTCTATAAATACAGAGGTACGTAGGCAAATTGAGGGGGATGGAAGCGAAGAGCTATGAGCCACCACCAAAGCCCTCTCAATCTCAGCCCCCAATTCATCACAGCCACCACACTCCGGTGACTTTTTCGGCGAAAAACCACCATCATAGATCTTGATTCCGGCGACGTACCTCGAATTTTGTTGTTACCAAATTCCTCCGTCAACAATGTGGAAACATCTGAACAGATCAAAGCGTTTTGTTGTGGAGAATTCCATGAATACATTTTAAAAGCCATAGCAAATCATCAGGCTCTTGAGCAGGAACGTGCACAAAAGTCCAAAGATGAGATAGAGCAGGAAATGGCTTCCCCTTCAGTTCCCAAGTGGAGTTCTTTTGTAGAACTGGATCTTAACCGAAGTCCAGATATAATGAAATCATTAGCCTACCGGATGTAAGTGGCTGCGATAGGGTGAAAACTGCAGTTGAAGAGCCAGCTATCATCATGGAGCCAGGTATTCGTTATCATAAATTCATATAATGCGTGTTCTTTAATGGATGTGAAATATTTAAATGAAGCTTAAAGGATAGATTGCCTTTAATTTACTGTGCCTAATCAACGTACTAGTCCATAAAAGGTATTGTAGTATGAAATTCATCTACAGTATATCTATCTATACTCTTTATTAAAAGCAGAAACCCTCTTTAAATGGTATGCTATGTATACCACGGTATGCCAATTAATAATTAATTAATTAATTAATAACTTATTTTACTATTTTAATTATTTTTACTATTCAAATTTTTTAAGTGTATAGATGTTAGGAATAATTCATGAGTTGTGATGTTAAGAATAGAATTTTACTTATACTTCTTGTATATCCTGATTTATAAAGGATTTAGCACTTTGTATACGAAATATGTGTTAGACAGTTATCTGTAAAGTTTAGTCAGGAATGAACAGTGCATCGAGTACTACATGTCAGGAACTGAGATTGAATCCTGATATGTCAAGTCAAATACTGATCAAGTACTGATGGGATGGTCAGATCCTGATGCAAGATGGAATCCTGATATCAGTCGTGTTACTGATGATGTCATTATGGATGCTGCAGAAACTGGCAAGTGCTATAAAACAGGATCTTTGTTTGGAGAACAAGCAAGAAGGTTTTATGAAGGAAAGAATTTTCTATTGATGGAAACTATCAACTGGACGGCAGAACATTGTCATGTATAAATTATCTTTCTGTTATTAGTTGATAGGTAGCATTATAAATACTCTCTCTATATCATTGTAAAAAGTGTGTAGGTTTGTAATCGTAAGTATACGAGAGTGCAAACAGAGAGAGATTTGTATTGTCAACAGCTGCCAAAGGTATTTTTACACCTTTGGTAGAGTTTGTATTTGGTCTTATTAATACAAACAGTTTGATTCATTCGTTTATTCTTGTTTATCTAATCAAGCAAAAATCAGACACGATTATATAACTTGTATTCAACCCCCCCCTTCTACAAGTTATTCGAGTTAACAATTGGTATCAGAGCAGGTTGATTTCGAATAATCATAAAGATCTGCAATCATGTCTGGTTACAAGGATGGGAATACTAAAATTCCTATGCTCAAGAGAAACGAATATACTCTATGGAAAGTAAAGATGTTGCATCATCTGGAAGCAACAGATCCTGATTATCTTGACAGAATCAGAGATGGACCTTTTGTTCCAACAAAGGTCGTTGGACAAGCAACTATTGATGGTGAGGTTGTTCCAGAACATACAGCAGAGGAGCCTAAGGGGGTGTTTGAAAGTTAGAGGTTTGGGATAAAATTAGAGGTTTGGGGGTAGATTAGTGGTTTGACCAAATGAAACCTCTAATGTGAGTGTTTGGTTGTTAGAGGTTTGAGTTAGAGGTTTGGGATCAAAAAGCTAATTTTGAAAAAGCTCATTTTAGGAGCTTTTTCAATTAGAGGTTTGCTATGTGTCACAAAAAGTTATTAAAAAAGCTATTTACCAAACACTTTTATTCAAAACAGCTAATTTCAATCCGCTAGTCAAAACAGCTAATTCAATCCGCTAGTCAAAACAGCTAATTCAATCCGCTATCAGCTAACAGCTATCAGCTAATTGCCAAACAGGGCCTAAATCTGAATGGTCAGATAAGGACAAGGAGAATGTTCTTAAAGATGCTAAAGTGAGAAACATATTATTCAACAGTCTTGATTCTGTTCTCACTAACTATGTTCTCTCTTATAAGACTGCTAAGGATATATGGGACAATCTTAAGGTTCACTGTGAAGGAACTAAGCTTGTTAGGAAGAACATGAGGACACTACTTATACAACAGTATGAGTACTTTGAATCCAAGTCTGGTGAGTCACTTACTGATACCTTTGATAGGTTTACAAAACTCATAAATGAGATGGCCATGCATGGTAAATATTATGACTTGGAGGATATGAATACTAAGTTCATGAAAGCCTTGCCTGATTTCTACAATGAGAAGATATCTGCAATTGAGGAAGCTAATGATCTGGATGAGATATCATTAGAGGCAGTGTATGGAAAACTGAGGGCTTATGAACTTGACAAGCAGCAGAAGAAGAGCAGGAGTGAAGGAAAGATGAAAACGGTTGCACTTACTACTCAATCTGAATCAAAGAAGCTTCCAGAGGAACAACATGATGAGCCTGCTGAAAAGAACTCAAGGAAGAAGAAAAGCAAAGAAAGTTCTGAGTCAGAAACTACTGATATAGACTCTGATAACGGTGATTCTGAATCAGAGATGCAGGAACTCTTTGCTATGTTTGCTAAAGCTTTCAAGAAAGGAAGATTCAACAGGAGAAGATTTAGCAAAGGACCTTTTCAAAAGAAGGAGGAGAAGAAGGGTGACAAAGGCAAAAGTACAATTGTCAAGCTTGATAAGGCCAAGATCAAGTGCTTTAACTGCAGCGAGCTTGGACACTTTGCTAGTGAGTGTAAGAAGCCTAGGAATTCAGAAAAGGGCAATGCACTCATGGTCACACAGAAGGATTGGGCTGATTCCAGTGATTCTGAAGATGAATTGGATTATGACAACATTGCATTGATGACAAATGTTTCAGACAAACCTGGATCTCCAAAGAAAACTTCTTCATCTTCTGTTAAGGTATCACTTCACTCTCTTGATTCATTTGATAGCTTAAATTCTGATGAAATTAGATCTATCCATGCTGAGTTTAAGAATCTTATGACTAACTTTAGAATTCTTACTAGTGAAAGAGATGAACTTAAGGTTAAGAATGATAAATTAGTTGATAGAAATAATTTTCTTCAATCTGAGTTAATTCAAATGGAAGGATACAAGTTAAGTTCTGATAAAGCTAAGCATGATTATAGTGTTATTCTTGAAGCTTATGACTATGTCAGAAAAGAACTAGAAGAAGAGAGAGATGTGATTAAGACCATTAACAATTCTGGTAAAAAGACCATAGAAATCTTTGAAAGTGGAATTCGTGGTAAGGTTAATGGTTTAGGTTTTGATAGGGCTAGACAAGAAGAAAAAGTAGCTATTGTCAATGATGATAGTAAAATAGAAGCTAGCACATCTAAATATGAAGGTAAGAAAATTGTTTCTGAACCTAATCATGTTAAATTTGTTGATTCAAAAGGTACCCCTATTGTACACAAAAGGATTAATAATAGTAATTCAGATGAGAAAGTGTTAGAGAAACCTAAGAATGTAAACATAGGGTTTCTGTCTAAGTCTCAGTTGAAACAGAGATTAGATGGTCTTTCAGAGTCTAGCAAGATCAAGAGAAATAGGAATGGAAAAGAAGGTATTAACAAAGAGAATAATTACAAGAATGTACCTGATGTACCTAGGAAAAAATGCTATAAGTGTGGAAATCATAATCATTTGGCCCTAGACTGCAATCAAAAACCTTCTTAGAAAACTGAGTCCAGATTCCCCAAGACTCAGAAAATTCAATACCAACCACAAAAAGCTTGTTATCATTGTGGTAGTTTACTTCATTCCATTTACATGTGTAGAGAATATCATGAACTGTATTATGACTATTATTCTCTGAAATCTGAAACACCTAGTCACAAACGGTTTATGAAATCAGAGTCTAAGGTTGACTCTGCAACATGTAAAGTAAAGGCAAAATCTTCAAAGCCTGTTGTTTCTAAATCTAGTAAGAAAGGATCCAATCAAAGTTGGCTCCTAAAAAATTCTAACTAGTTACTTTTTGTTTGTAGGGCACAGGAAAGAAGCATTCAATTATCTTGGACAGTGGATGCTCTGGACATATGACTGGAAAGAAGTCCCTGCTTATAAAGTTTGAGAGGAAAGCTGGCCCAGTAATATCTTTTGGAGATGGCAACAAAGGAGAAACTCTGGGATATGGCTCAATTGTTTTGGGGAATGTCATCATAGAAAATGTAGCACTGGTTGAAGGCTTGAAACATACTCTTTTAAGCATAAGTCAACTGGGTGATAAAGGTTACAAATCAATCTTTGATAGAGAAGGATGCAAAATCTTGAATATGCAGAATGAAGATATTGTTTTAACTGGTCAAAGACATGGTAACATATATGAAGCCAGCTTAAGTGATACATATAAAGGAATTGTTAGATGTCTCTACAGCAAAGCAACAAGTAATGAAAGCTGGAATTGGCACAAGAAACTCTCACATCTCAACTTCAAGAAGCTTAATCAACTTGTTAAGCATAATATGGTGAGAGGCCTACCTCAGGCAAATTATGTTCAAGATGGACTTTGTGATACCTGTCAGCTTGGAAAACAAAGAAGAACCACTTTCAAGAGCAAGACTGAAAATTCAATTACTGAACCCTTTCACATGCTACATCTTGATCTGTTTGGTCCAGTAAACATTATGTTTATCAGCAACAAAAGATTTGCTCTAGTGATAGTGGATGATTTCACAAGGTTCACATGGGTGTTCTTTCTACACAAGAAGGATGAGGCTCCTCAGCAAATCATTGAACTTGTCAAGAATATTCAGAATAACTCTGAGTACAAAGTCAAAGTACTTAGGAGTGACAATGGTACAGAATTCAAGAATTCTACAATGGAAGAGTATTGTGCGGACAATGGAATTACTCAACAGTTTTCTGCACCTGGTACACCTCAGCAGAATGGTGTAGTGGAAAGAAAGAACAGGACTCTCATAGAGGCAGCAAGAACCATGCTTGCAGATGCAAAACTTCCAACCTATTTTTGGGCAAAAGCTATTAACACTGCATGTTTCACTCAAAACTGTACCTTGGTAAATAGTTATGGAAAAACTCCCTATGAGATGATCAAAGGAAAGAAACCAAGAGTGAAATACTTTCACATCTTTGGATGCAAATGCTATGTCCTAAAAGTTCATCCAGAACAACTTGGAAAATTTGAAGCCAAATCGGATGAAGCAATCTTTCTAGGATATTCAGCATCTAAGGCCTTCAAAGTTTATAATCTCAGAACTCACATTGTTATGGAATCAATTCATGTTGCATTTGATGATAAGAAATTTGGAATTCTGCAAACTGATGAGAGCCATGACAAATTGGAATTTGAAAATCTGAAGGATTCTGAGATACTCTCCAGTGATGATGAAGGTTCTCCAGAAGAAATTTCTATTGCTTCTCAAAGGAATGCTACTGTTAAGGGGGAGCAAATAGATCAAAGAGAACACAGTGATCATCAGGAGCAGACTAGCTATTCAGAGTCTACTCCATCAGGAACTGATCTTTCAGAGTCTACTAATGAAAGATCAGTAACTAGTAGCAGAGTGGAATTTACTGATTCTACTGATCAAGGTGGAGTTTTTGAAGGCAGAAAGAGTTCTTCTACAAGAGATACCACTAACTTAGGGGGAGAGACTAGCAGAGTCAATCTACCACCTATTAGAAAATGGACAAAGGATCATACTGAAGATTTGATTATTGGTGATCCAAATAGTGGTTTTCGAACTAGAAGATCAATTCAAAATGAATGCTTGTATAGTTGCTTTCTCTCAAAGAATGAACCTAAGAAGGTTGAAGAAGCCTTACAGGATCCTGATTGTGACAGTCCCAAATCCGGGGTCATGAATCTGGGCCATCACGGACCAACTTCCATTCAAAATCAATATCTCTTGGGGTTTTTTTTAATTAATACTTATGCAATTGACCCCACAGTAATACACACACACACACCAGTCATATGCTCAGAGAACAACATTCACCATAATAAAAGTTTAAAGTTGAAAGTTAAAAGAGTTATTACACACCAGGATCATACTTAAGTACATTGTTGAATAACACTTCGACATGAAGCGTTTCAATAACCAAAAGTTTATTACATACTTTCATACTTATTTATACATAAGCCCTTGGAACCCATCTGCCTCATCACTAGCTCCGGAATCAATGCTAACGAGCTCTCAGAAGGTCGCCTTCCCCCTACCCTCTTGCGGGGCATTCTGCGCAGTATCGGCATACCTAACTGTATATAGATAAGTGGCAAGAGTGAGCTATAATAGCTCAGCAAGATAATATTGTAAACTAGAATTTATAATATAACCAAGTATACATATATTTACATATGTAAGTGGTAACCAATTATGAACTTTAGGGGAGAATAAAACTCTTATTTAATAATACATCATCCACTTAATATTATAAGAAAGAAATCTAGGATAATACAGTATCAGTTTCTCTTCTTAATAATATACAATCAATATGACCTTTCCATGTAATATTCCAAAGTAATATGAATACTTGAATAAATCTCTCACTATCACCTTATCATTTCCTTCTTATGCAACAATTTATAAATTAATATAAAATCAGTTTCTCTTCATCTATAACAATAATTCTATCATTCATATCATTTTCTCTTTTCAGTATACCAATCTGACTTTATCATTGATTCTTTATTCAAATATTTTGGGGGTTTTCACTGTTGCCGAATACGTGAGGCACGATGATCAGTCGCCCTCCGTATCCGTCCCTTTTTACTACCGGTAGAAGGAGGAAGGTCCACCACTACATCCCCCTGGAGGAAGGTACACCACTACATCCTCCTTCGGCAACTTTTGGGCCGAATTAAAATATTGACTGCTGGACTGTGCAGCACACAGCCTCTTACGTTTTTTGTTGCTATCCCCCTTTTTGTCAAATCGTTATTCTACTTACTAAATATCATTCCACATTTCCATTTTCTCAATTTCGTTTCCACATATCATTTACTCATCTCATTTCCATTCTCGCACATTATTTCTATAAAATATATACATAACATAATACTTTGATTATGATTCAGACATCTCTTTTATATTCAAGAATTCAAATATGCTTTTATATCCATAACATATTCCGTCTACTTAAAGAGTAGTAATTAATAATCAAATAATATTTATAATACCACTAACACTAAAAAGAATATTTTTAATATAGTATTATAAACCATATAACCCTGGATAACAACTGATACCATTCTTTTCCATATCTCTTTAGTTTCCCAAAATCAAGGAAATATATTCTTTGCAACATAACAACAATAGCATCATATATATATTCCATAATGTCATTTTTATTCCAAGGATAAATAATCTTCAAAGTAGGGATAGAAAAATCTTGCCTCTGTTCCTGTATCCTGACAGTAAGGCTGGTCCCTCTTCCGGAGTTTCTATAAACACAAAAGGACCGTCATTAGAATATCACATCTCTTACTCACTACACTCTTGTATAACACTAACCTTGATACTTTAATATATGCCTAACGTATCACTATTACCCCAAAGGTTCAAGAACTTAACCATGTATAAACTAAATCGAAGTTTCAGGGTTTTCACCATTTTCCCTAACGACCACCCTTAACTGTAAAAATTCTCAGAAAATATGGATTTCAAATTTTAATGCAAGGTCAACTGTCAAGGGTCCTCTGATCACCCTACTACACTATCCCAAAATTTCGTGGCTTAATAAAATGTCTAAGGATGGTAACTTTAACCTCAAAGTTGATACAATTACGTTTTCTCGGTTTTCGAACACCTTTCACTAAAACTGACTTTTCCCCTAAACCGTTCATCAGATTTTAACGCACCTTATATCAAAACGATCTATTAACTAAGCTCTATCATTTCATGGTCAATTGGTAACCTAGGCAGTGGGGTACCGTACGAATGCAGGGGTCACAAAACAGGGCAGATTTCGTTCTAACGAAAATCGGACATTATAACGGCTATAATTTCATGCTTTCCAAAATCAAACTCCTCCAAAACCAATCATCAAACACAATAATCATCACCTACACCATGTGGTCTTCATTACCAGCCATGGTTACACTCCCAAACTCCTTCCAAAATCAACTCAAACCACTTACAAACACTTATAACATCATAAACATAACCTTTATACCACTAAATCACTAAACACAACAATATCCATCATAAACACAAAAGGGCAAGCATGTTTATACCTTCTTGAAGCTTTATCAACACTTAATAATCCTTAGCTAGCCCTTAAACAACCTTACAATAGCTTGAATCAACTAAAAGAATCATAAAAACAATGTTAGTTCTTGAAACTACTATTCATCACTATTCATCCATCAACTTTGGAGATTTTATTACCTTACTAAATGGTGTTGGTTTGCTATGAAACTTTGTAGATGATCCTTTATAACCTCCAAGAGCCTCCATAATTTTTCCCTTGATTTAATCTTGATGTTAGCTAGGGTTTTTGATTTTGTTTTTCTCCTTTTTTCTTGTTTTTGCCGAATGGTGTGATGAGGGAGAAAGGAAGAGATTTTTTTGTGTTTTGTTTGATCTTATCTTGGCTAATTACTTGTTAACTTAGAGTCTTGTAGAAGCTTGCAAGATATTTGTGGTTAAAACCATACTAAATTACTAATTTACCCCTTAAAACAAGTTAGTGGCATGTGACATCACCCTAATGACCTCATAATCTCTTTTCTTGTTTTTCTAAATATTATGTTAATAATCTTGGTAAGTAAAAATGTGGTATGTATCCTTGTTATATTACTAATCTTGGTTGCTTAATCTCCATATTCGTCTAATTGTGGTTCGTTTCGAATGTACCTCATTATCTCAGTGGTTTTGAAACCATTTACGAATCCAATTTCCCTTGGCATTCTCTTAACTTAATAATCCCTTGGTTAAATCTAAATTCAATAATTCCTCAATATATAATTCTTATAATGTTTCCATGCTCCTTAATGTCCAATAGAAGCTTATTCGAAATCAAAATCCTCAAAATCCATGTTTCAGGAATTTCTGGAATCTATCGTCATTTCGAGTCACTTATTTCCATTGTACAACACTAATATGGTTTCTGTTTATTCATTTTATGTTTCCATTATAGAGTACCTATATACCATTTCTCTAAATCCTCGAAATTTACTATTCATGTAACCACTGTAGCATTACTGAAGTTAGGGTTATTACATCCTTCCCCCCTTAAAAGGATTCCGTCCCGGAATCACGTTAGAAATGTCCATAGATACCTTTTCATCTACACCTTATAACTTCTATATCACTTTCTCCATCCTTTTTCCTTCATAATATCTCTATCTTGTTTGCACAAAATACACCAACATAAACTTGCTTGTCATTCATCAACATCCCTCTTTTAGTTATGGGTATCGGCCACCACATTGGCCTCTCCTGAATGGTAGTGTATCTCACTTATGGTTTATCCCTATGTTGATCTCTATCATGACATAAAATATACATACTTCGCTCTTATTATATCTTGTCTCTGCAAAATCTTCCAGAAATCCGATTAGAATAAGATTCTTTGAAACAATTGTAAGAAAATATTACCTATAATATATATTTCCTGTTCGTATATAAACAAGTCTGTGGTTTACCCCCAAAATACTATTATTCTCCTTTTCATAGAATCTCTAACCCCTAACAGATACTAATTTTCCTTATCTAGATTATCAACCTACCTATACCATTCATTGACCACATTGATTCCTAACCAAACATTTACACTAAAAATTTAAATACTAGAAAAATGTTCACCTGCATCTGTATCCGACTTTCTCAATGCCTCTCCTAAAGTCATGTTATACACTCTAGCAGTAGGCCTGTTTGAAGCAGTCATGCTTTGTCCTGGTGCAGACGACCCACCAGAACGGCAATCTCTAGCAACATGTCCTAGTCTTCCACATTGATAACACTTTACATCACCCTTATCAGCTGATGGACATCTGTCCTGGTAATGCCCTTTCTGTCCACACTTAAAGCAAGTTACTCCTAACATCTTACACTCTCCGGTATGCTTTTTACCACACGTGTTGCAATCTGGCAATGGTGGTCGCGATTGATTAGACTGAAAGGTTCTTGTGGATCTACCACCCTGATTCACCGTCTCACTGGTAGTCTTATTATTCCCTGACTTTCCAAACTGGGGTTTTTGTCCTTTACCAAATTTGTTAAAGTAGCTTCCCTCACTTGAACCCCCCTTCTGACCCTCAAATTTCCTTTTCTTATTCTCTCGTCCTACTTGAGTCTGTTCACTCTCAGCTTCGATAATAGATGCCTTCTGAACTACCGCAGCATACTCCGTCAACTCAAATGGTGCCACTCTCGTTCGTAGCCATGGTTTCAATCCTTGTTGGAACCTTTTTGCTCTTTGTTCTTCAGTACGCACAAATTCAGGAACAAATCTAGACAGTTCTGTAAATTTAGTTTCATACTCTGCCACTGATAGGTTTTCCTGTTTTAACTCTAGAAACTTTATTTCCATTTGGTTCTCCAGATACCTAGGGGAATACTTTTCTAAGAACACCCTAGTGAAACGCTCCCAGGTTATCACTCCCGCTCCTTCTAGATTCTTTTTAGTTTCCCACCAGTAATTTGCCTCTCCCTTTAAGAGATAGGCTGCAAAAACTATTTTCTGGTCTTCCTCTATCCTCAGTATCTCAAAAGCTTTTTCCATCTCTTTTAACCAGGCTCTGGCTACTACTGGGTTAACAGTTCCCTCAAACTCTGGGGGTTTTAGTGACTTAAAAGCACGAAAAGAGTTAGCTGCCTGGTTGGGAAGAACAGGTGGATGTGGCGGATTCTGTGGATTAGCGAAATTCTGCCTCAATAGTTCCATAAATTGGTTAAAAGGGTCACCACCCTGATTTCCCTGTTGACCAGTCGATTCATCTTCTTCTTCCTCATGATCTTGTTCATTATGAGCGTTTTCACCCTGCCTATTATGACTTCCTTCCTCTCTCTCATTCTCCCTTGCATTCATTCTATTATTACGCTTAGGCGGCATGATTCTGTATATAACAATATTCTTCATTAATCACCCGAATTTAGGGTACAACATACATCATTTCCATATATTCACAATTATATCATTTGTTATCTTAATTATGCATCACAGTTAATATCTAGTTATAATACCACCTCATTAAATAAACTTATCACTTTTAGCATAATAACCTTTTCATTTAAGTCAATTACCTGTCATACATTAATAATTTCGAATCTCAACACTTAATATCAAAATATGATAAAATTAGGCAAAATACATAAACTTCATTAATTTACATAAATATTTTACAACTTGGGTACAACGTCTTTTACTACTAATATCATACATCATAAAGTACAAGGTTCGAAACCCCAAAAGCATAACCATACACACTAACTCGATATAACAAAAGCACTACTAGCTGTCCTCTAATCAGACTGGGATTAAGACAGTAAACAACTAACCTAATCCCCAAAATGACATCTACAAGATTACTAGTCTGATTAGTATCCAAGACTACTACTCCTAATCATGGTAACGATGCCCTGATAACGTCTCTGATCTGCACTACCATAGTGGTGACTACATCAACTATCTGAGCCCTCCATACTGGATCCCCTCTGTCTCCCAACATCCTCCTAATCTCACCGAGTGCCCGCAGCTCGATACTAACTATGCCCAAAGACAACCCATCTGGTATCACACCTCCTCCTCCTCTCGCCCTATCTAACCTCTGTACAAGTGTATCTATAGTCCGACGGGACTCCTCCAGCTGTCCCTGTAGGGCAAAGTACTCTGACAAGAAAATAGCTGGCAACTGACCAGCTGGAAGTATAGGTGCCTCCTGAGGTGGCATAGCATCTGGGGGAGGTACATCTACAAGTGGAGGTGCATCTACTGGTGGAGGTGGTGGTGGTGCAAATGGTGGGGATGGAGGAACTGGCTCCGTGTCCGCATCCTCGGAAGGGTCCTCCTCCAACTCATCCTCTGACAAGATAAAGTGTCCCGGTGGAGTGAACTGCTCAACTGGGTCCTCAAAAGGGTCAGGGCTAGGTAGAGGAGATGGAACTGGCGATGGCACTGGGACAGGTGGGACAGGAGTAGGAGTCACGTGAATGTCCCTCCACTCAATCGGCTCCTCAGGTATAACAGATAACCTAGGCCTCTTACGCAAGGGCATCTCCTCCTCAGGAATATCCGACCGCACTCGGGAAGGACCGGCCCCATCAGGTCCTACATATGGTCTACCAGTGCATGGCACTATGGCCACATCATCCCTCTGTCTGCGCTCCTCTGCCTCCCCAAGTCTCACTCTGATCTCGTGTCTCTCCATGGCCTCTGCGCGAACTCTCCTCCTGAGGTCAGTGATAGCATACTCTGGAACCTCTACACCTACCAGCAACAAGTCTCTAATCTCCTGCTCGGGTAGTCCTAGCCACTGGGGGTCCTGACCCGGCTCACCCATCTCCACTCCCTATAATAAAACATAAAATTCTATTAGTAACGGTCTATAAAATTATAAACAATACTTAAAATAAATACTACCTGCGATATACCACCCCTGAACTTGATGGAAGTTCAAAATTTTATATTATAAATGATACAATATTATTATCACTCTTGTTCCTGAGCATTATGACTCTTAGCTCTGATACCAAACTGTGACAGCCCCAAATCCGGGGTCATGAATCTGGGCCATCACGGACCAACTTCCATTCAAAATCAATATCTCTTGGGGGGTTTTTTTTTTAATTAATACTTATGCAATTGACCCCACAGTAATACACACACACACACCAGTCATATGCTCAGAGAACAACATTCACCATAATAAAAGTTTAAAGTTGAAAGTTAAAAGAGTTATTACACACCAGGATCATACTTAAGTACATTGTTGAATAACACTTCGACATGAAGCATTTCAACAACCAAAAGTTTATTACATGCTTTCATACTTATTTATACATAAGCCCTTGGAACCCATCTGCCTCATCACTACCTCCGGAATCGATGCTAACGAGCTCTCAGAAGGTCGCCTTCCCCCTACCCTCTTGCGGGGCGTTCTGCGCAGTATCGGCATACCTAGCTGTATATAGATAAGTGGCAAGAGTGAGCTATAATAGCTCCGCAAGATAATATTGTAAACTAGAATTTATAATATAACCAAGTATACATATATTTACATATGTAAGTGGTAACCAATTATGAACTTTAGGGGAGAATAAAACTCTTATTTAATAATACATCATCCACTTAATATTATAAGAAAGAAATCTAGGATAATACAGTATCAGTTTCTCTTCTTAATAATATACAATCAATATGACCTTTCCATGTAATATTCCAAAGTAATATGAATACTTGAATAAATCTCTCACTATCACCTTATCATTTCCTTCTTATGCAACAATTTATAAATTAATATAAAATCAGTTTCTCTTCATCTATAACAATAATTCTATCATTCATATCATTTTCTCTTTTCAGTATACCAATCTGACTTTATCATTGATTCTTTATTCAAATATTTTGGGGGTTTTCACTGTTGCCGAATACGTGAGGCACGATGATCAGTCGCCCTCCGTATCCGTCCCTTTTTACTACCGGTAGAAGGAGGAAGGTCCACCACTACATCCCCCTGGAGGAAGGTACACCACTACATCCTCCTTCGGCAACTCTTGGGCCGAATTAAAATATTGACTGCTGGACTATGCAGCACACAGCCTCTTACGTTTTTTGTTGCTATCCCCCTTTTTGTCAAATCGTTATTCTACTTACTAAATATCATTCCACATTTCCATTTTCTCACTTTCGTTTCCACATATCATTTACTCATCTCATTTCCATTCTCGCACATTATTTCTATAAAATATATACATAACATAATACTTTGATTATGATTCAGACATCTCTTTTATATTCAAGAATTCAAATATGCTTTTATATCCATAACATATTCCGTCTACTTAAAGAGTAGTAATTAATAATCAAATAATATTTATAATACCACTAACACTAAAAAGAATATTTTTAATATAGTATTATAAACCATATAACCCTGGATAACAACTGATACCATTCTTTTCCATATCTCTTTAGTTTCCCAAAATCAATGAAATATATTCTTTGCAACATAACAACAATAGCATCATATATATATTCCATAATGTCATTTTTATTCCAAGGATAAATAATCTTCAAAGTAGGGATAGAAAAATCTTGCCTCTGTTCCTGTATCCTGACAGTAAGGCTGGTCCCTCTTCCGGAGTTTCTATAAACACAAAAGGACCGTCATTAGAATATCACATCTCTTACTCACTACACTCTTGTATAACACTAACCTTGATACTTTAATATATGCCTAACGTATCACTATTACCCCAAAGGTTCAAGAACTTAACCATGTATAAACTAAATCGAAGTTTCAGGGTTTTCACCATTTTCCCTAACGACCACCCTTAACTGTAAAAATTCTCAGAAAATATGGATTTCAAATTTTAATGCAAGGTCAACTGTCAAGGGTCCTCTGATCACCCTAATACACTATCCCAAAATTTCGTGGCTTAATAAAATGTCTAAGGATGGTAACTTTAACCTCAATGTTGATACAATTACGTTTTCTCGGTTTTCGAACACCTTTCACTAAAACTGACTTTTCTCCTAAACCGTTCATCAGATTTTAACGCACCTTATATCAAAACGATCTATGAACTAAGCTCTATCATTTCATGGTCAATTGGTAACCTAGGCAGTGGGGTACCGTACGAATGCAGGGGTCACAAAACAGGGCAGATTTCGTTCTAACGAAAATCGAACATTATAACGGCTATAATTTCATGCTTTCCAAAATCAAACTCCTCCAAAACCAATCATCAAACACAATAATCATCACCTACACCATGTGGTCTTCATTACCAGCCATGGTTACACTCCCAAACTCCTTCCAAAATCAACTCAAACCACTTACAAACACTTATAACATCATAAACATAACCTTTATACCACTAAATCACTAAACACAACAATATCCATCATAAACACAAAAGGGCAAGCATGTTTATACCTTCTTGAAGCTTTATCAACACTTAATAATCCTTATCTAGCCCTTAAACAACCTTACAATAGCTTGAATCAACTAAAAGAATCATAAAAACAATGTTAGTTCTTGAAACTACTATTCATCACTATTCATCCATCAACTTTGGAGATTTTATTACCTTACTAAATGGTGTTGGTTTGCTATGAAACTTTGTAGATGATCCTTTCTAACCTCTAAGAGCCTCCATAATTTTTCCCTTGATTTAATCTTGATGTTAGCTAGGGTTTTTGATTTTGTTTTTCTCCTTTTTTCTTGTTTTTGCCGAATGGTGTGATGAGGGAGAAAGGAAGAGATTTTTTTGTGTTTTGTTTGATCTTATCTTGGCTAATTACTTGTTAACTTAGAGTCTTGTAGAAGCTTGCAAGATATTTGTGGTTAAAACCATACTAAATTACTAATTTACCCCTTAAAACAAGTTAGTGGCATGTGACATCACCCTAATGACCTCATAATCTCTTTTCTTGTTTTTCTAAATATTATGTTAATAATCTTGGTAAGTAAAAATGTGGTATGTATCCTTGTTATATTACTAATCTTGGTTGCTTAATCTCCATATTCGTCTAATTGTGGTTCGTTTCGAATGTACCTCATTATCTCAGTGGTTTTGAAACCATTTACGAATCCAATTTCCCTTGGCATTCTCTTAACTTAATAATCCCTTGGTTAAATCTAAATTCACTAATTCCTCAATATATAATTCTTATAATGTTTCCATGCTCCTTAATGTCCAATAGAAGCTTATTCGAAATCAAAATCCTCAAAATCCATGTTTCAGGAATTTCTGGAATCTATCGTCATTTCGAGTCACTTATTTCCATTGTACAACACTAATATGGTTTCTTTTTATTCATTTTATGTTTCCATTATAGAGTACCTATATACCATTTCTCTAAATCCTCGAAATTTACTATTCATGTAACCACTGTAGCATTACTGAAGTTAGGGTTATTACACTGATTGGGTAATTGCAATGCAGGAGGAGTTAAATGAGTTTGAGAGAAACAAAGTCTGGAAACTGGTACCAAGACCTAAAGATAGATATATTGTTGGTGCAAAATGGGTTTTCAAAAATAAGCTAGATGAATCTGGTATGATTGTAAGAAACAAAGCAAGACTGGTGGCCAAGGGTTATTCTCATGAAGAAGGCATTGATTATGATGAGACCTTTGCACCTGTAGCAAGATTGGAAGCAATCAGAATGTTTCTTGCACTTGCAGCTCATTCAAAATTCAAGGTATACCAGATGGATGTAAAGAGTGCTTTTCTAAATGGCAAACTTGATGAGGAAGTGTATGTGGAACAACCACCTGGATTTGTTGATCTAAAGTTTCCAAATCATGTCTACAAACTTGACAAGGCACTCTATGGACTAAAGCAGACACCAAGAGCATGGAATGAGACTTTGTCTAAATTTCTTCTTGAAAATGGCTTCACAAGAGGTACAATTGACAAAACTCTATTCTTTAGAAAGATAAAAGGTGAATTGCTTTTAGTTCAAATTTATGTTGATGATATCATATTTGGTTGTACTAATGAAAAGTTGTGTGCTAAGTTTAGCAAGCTTATGCAGTCTAAGTATCAGATGAGCATGATGGGTGAATTGAATTATTTCTTAGGCTTGCAGGTCAAACAGACTGAGACTGGTATTTTCATTAATCAGTCAAAGTATATCAAAGATCTTTTAAGAAGGTTTTATTTTCAAGACTGTGCAGTTGCAAAAACACCAATGGCAACAGCCACTAAACTAGACTCTGATCCTAAGGGAAAGAGTGTGGATAATACTAGTTATAGAGGCATGATAGGCTCATTGTTATATTTAACTGCAAGTAGACCAGATATAATGTTTTCTACCTGTTTATGTGCTAGATTCCAAAGTGATCCTAAGGAATCTCATTTAATTGCTGTGAAGAGAATTTTTAGATATCTCAAAGGAACTCCAAATCTTGGTTTGTGGTATCCTAGAGAATTTGATTTCTTCCTAATTGGCTATTCAGACTCTGATTATGCAGGGTGTAAGATAGATAGGAAAAGCACTACAGGTACATGTCAATTCTTGGGAAATAGATTGATTTCTTGGGCAAGCAAGAAGCAACAATCTGTCTCAACCTCAACTGCAGAAGCTGAGTATATAGCAGCAGGCAGTTGTTGTGCACAGCTCCTTTGGATAAGAAATCAGTTGATGGATTATGGTATGACACTTAGTAATATTCCTATGTTTTGTGATAATACTAGTGCTATTAAAATTGCAGAAAATCGAGTTCAACATTCAAGGACTAAGCACATTGATGTCAGGTATCATTTTATTAGAGAACATATTGAGAATGGTACTGTGGAACTTCATTTTGTTCCTACTGACAAACAGCTTACAGATATTCTAACTAAACCACTTGATGAGACTACATTCAGTAGGTTAGTGAGTGAGTTAGGTTTGTTAAATTTCTAGATCTCTAACATCTGCAAAAGTAGCAAGGTATGTTGTTTTAAGCTTATAGACTTGATATTCTTGTCAGAATCTATATTTGATTGTTAAATGCTTAAGCTGTAACATGGTACCTTGATAAATTTCAGTATGATGGACTTGTTAATAAACATCAGAATCAGGATTACTATCAGTATGCTGACGTCATCAGGATTTCATTATCAGTATCAGGATTGTGAAAATGTGTTTCAAATTCTGAAGTTCATGTAATATAGTGGTCTAATTCTGAGTTTTGTTAAGTCTAGGCAAGCAAGTTTTAATTCATTCATACTGATAGTTTATATTATCATTCAAATCAGTCAATAAACAACAAAAAGACAAGTAGATAATAAGAAATTGTATTTTCATTAATTGAAAGCATTACATACATGGAAATGAAATACAACATCTTTTTGTCTAACTTCTACTGATAATCCTATACTTGTCTAATGATATGGATTCTGAGATACAGGACAAAGAGCATCTCAAGAAATCCATCCGGGGATTTGAACAGCCTCATTTGCTCTTGGATTCCTTGTCTGGGCGACTTGAATGAGAGTAGCTGACTTGAATGTATAGCATCTCCATCAAGATCAACCTCAGACTCTCGGCCAAATTCTTCATCCTCAAGTTTTGAGGAGGTTAGAGGGTGATTGTATCCAACAGATGGATGTTCTAAGAAAAGGTTCTGGACATTATATGGATCTACTCCAACCATGTCTAAAACGATGAGAAAAGTCATCTCTTCAAAGAGACGAATATTGAATCTTTGGTGTTCATCATCTGTGAGAAATCGAAAGATTGGATTGAAGGTCATTGTATTTAGTGGAAGCTCTGTGTTTACAGAGAGGTTTTGTGTGTTTTTGGAGTTAAGAAAGGCAAAAGACATCAAGTGTTTATAAAGGAAAGAGTGAGAAGCTGAACAATCATTTTAAATATTCAATGTATCGGCGTATATATCTATACGTATGACTGGTCCTTTCATATTTCCAAGATATTTTTGACAATCTAACAAGTTTTTTGTTTAGATTATTGATGTTCTTTTCAGGTTAAATTCTAAAATTGCCACGTGGAACTTCATTTAATCTTTAGAATCAAGATGATAGTGCGAAAGTGATTTCATCAGGATTGATGATTATTTTTATTATTTTTTAATCACATTCAGAGTTGTGATTATCTTGGTGAAAAAGATCACATCAGAAAATGAAGCTGATCAGTATTGATTTTACCCTGATTTATTTAATTGAAATCAATTTTGGATTTTATTTTCCAAAAATCGTGGGTAAACTGCATTTTTCAGGGACTGACACCTGTCAACCTATGTGTCAACGTGGGTTAGTGGGTCTGAAGGATTTTTGAATATATCTTTATTTTGAGACTCCGATTGTTTATTGCTAACTTCTAATTCGTATTTCCTAAGGCAAAAACATTCATTCAAGTTCTCAAAATCTTTAATCAATTTAAAGATTTCTCAAGTTCATTTCAGATCAAAAATGGCAGCTCAAAGAAGTCTACCTAAATCAGTAGCTTTCAAGTTTGGTGACTTTGATTTTATGATGAATAATCATGTTGCAGCAATCACCAGCAAGAAAGGAGTATCAGCTGATTTTCATCCAGTAATGGATTTTATGGCGACAGGACCACTGAGTTATGCATTGTCAGCATCTCCAGAAATAAATCAAGCTGCTGTTTCACAAGCTTGGGAGAATGCTGAGGTAATTGATTCTACTCAGAGTCAATCAGGTAAGATTGTTCTACACTTAGGACAAGATACTTATGATATTACTGAATCTATTGTTAATTCAGTACTTCACTTACCTGTTACTGATAATTATGCAGGTGAACGATCTGATGATGATGTAAGAACTATGTTGTCTGCATTAGGTTATAGTGGATCTCTAGACAACATGAGCCAGTTAAATAGGTCTTTTCTTAGGAAGGAATGGTCTTTCTTCTTTGATCAAATTGCTAAATGTTTTACTGGTAAATGTAGTTCTTTTCAGCAAATTACTTCTGTTACTTCACATATTGCTTACAGTTTGCTTTATGACAGAGTAATTAACATTGGTCACATTATCTTAAATCAGATGAGTATTAAACTTGGGTTAAGAGATCAAAATAGGAAAATGGTTTATTATCATAGATTTATGCAAATGTTTATTAACCATTTTATTCCTGATGTTGAAGCTAGATTTGGTAGAGAACATTGTGTTTCTTCTTATGTACAGCAAAAGAGAATTTTCTCTGACATTACAAAGAAGGACAATGAAAAGAATCTAGATGAAATACCTGTAATTCATTATCCACATCATGTTCAGGTAATTATTAAAACTCATCTTCCTACTCTCTACAATTCTTCTTTCTTTTGTGGTGAAATGGCTCAGGAATCTCATTTGGAGGAGAACCCACCTGTGTCTACCCAAGTAGCCTAAAACATTATAGTCTCTGAAACAAATCAAGAACAACAATTTAATCCACAGCCTATTGTTTCAAAGAAACCAACCTCTGGTGTTTCTCAAAAGACATCAGTTGTAAGGAAGAGAAGATTTATTGTGTCAAGTAGTAGTAGTAGTTCAAGTGAAGATGATGATAATATATCTCTTGCTGAGAGAGAAGAATTGAAGGCTGCAATTCGACTTTCTAAGCTAGGACAAAGAGATGAAGCACCTAGTCACAGCCAGGCTGCAATCTCTCAAAAGACTGTAGTAATTAAAAAGGGAAAACAGTTACTGGATACTGTCTCTCAAAAGACTGTGTCTATCGAAAAAGAATCTCATCCCAAGATCAATTCTGTGTCTACACCTCTTGAGTCTTCTCAGGATAAATCTTTTGCTCACTATACTAGGAGAACAAAGAGAAAGATTCAATTGTCACCTACACACAGAGTCTAGTCCAACTAATATCATGCAGGTCTCTACAAATAAAGCAACAATCAAGTCAGCAAATGACAATAGAGATCTGGATATTGATTCTTTATGGGAAACTACATTATCGTACAGACTGGCTATGGGAGTTATTTCTATCAAAGTGAAGTTGTCCAAGCCTGTTCTAGATTTTCTGGTTGAAAGAGTACCAAAGCTTTTATTTCCAGAAGAGTATGGACTTCTACATCAAAGACTTGACTTAATGAAGATGTATTTCTATGTATCTGTCAGAAGACAATTAGTCAAGAAATTTGGACTCTCGAAGCATGTTGCACTTCAATCACTTCATGCATATTTATTTGACAAGGATGTCATTATTGAAGATGCTTCAGCTCAAAGTGAACAACTGGAGGGAGTAGATAGTGGAATGCAGTCAACAGAAGATACTATTGCACCAGTGGTGGATAGTAGGAAAGATCAGATCACAGTCACTGCAACACAAGAACCATCTAGTCAGAGGTTGGATGACTCAGGAGCTGTGATAGCTGATGTTGAAAGGTCTTCTGTGATGACTGAAATTGCAAGTGAGAAACCCTATGATATGGGAGGAATGACTTTGATTGATTTTTCTGAAGATCAAACAAATATTGTTCAGTCAGAGTCTATCTACCTTGAGGGTTTGTCTCAGCAAACAACACTTAAAGACGGTGACATACTAACTATGGTGTCTAATGAAGTATTACTGAAGACATTAGAGTCTAGTAGAGAACCTGAAAGTGGTATACTAGAGCCTGTAGTCTCTGGAAGGAAAGAAGATGTTTGTGAGGGTTCAGAGACTATAGCAGCTCACTCCTTGGAGAAAACCTCAAGCCCTTTGCCAAATGAGGAACCCTCTCTCCATGTGAGTTCAGGTATAAAAACTTCTTCTAAACTCTATTTTTCT
Source organism: Kitagawia praeruptora (assembly GCA_037693485.1). Taxonomy (NCBI): domain Eukaryota; kingdom Viridiplantae; phylum Streptophyta; class Magnoliopsida; order Apiales; family Apiaceae; genus Kitagawia; species Kitagawia praeruptora. The sequence goes on from CM075353.1 coordinate 1,898,453, forward strand.
GTAGGTCATGAGAGCACTTATCCAAATTTGAGTGATACACTTGAAAAGATGGATATTGATCCACAATCAGAGAGGCTGGCTCCTGACTAGGCAAAAGGAGAGGTAGAAAGAGTGTTGACTTTAGATAGTCAAAGTGAGAATGAGGGTATGGATGATCAACTCCATAGTGAGGGAGAGAAAATTAGGAAACCACCATCATTTGATTTCTAGGATCGGGTTTTTCCTGAATCTTGGTCTAACAATCTTGGTATGGATGCTGGTACTTATTCTTTTATCAAGATGTATGAGAAGAATGACTTAGCAAAGCACAATGCAAAGCCAGAAGTTAAAGCTCAGAAGCAAAAAGAAAGGCTTGCAGGAATTATAAACAGAAGAGGAGAAAGGCTAAGACAAACTTCTACACCATCAGTACCAGAAGATATTCCTAATGATCCTAGTATTCCTTTGTTTGTACTACCAATATCATCCAGAATTGAGACATCAACAGTATTTGATCAATCTAAGGAGGAGTCAGGATTTGTAGATGTTAGTACACAGAATACTGGTGAAGGACAAGATGATTATATTGCAGCTTCAGATCAGAAAGATGAAGATGGTTGTAACTCTAATCGAGTTTTATTCCTTGAATATCATTCTACACAGGCAACTTCTTCTACAAGACTTGAATCTGAAGATATTCCAAATACTTCTAACATTGAAGTCAATTATGAAGTTCTACAAGACATTCAGAAATCTCAAGTTGAAATTCAATCAAGACTTCAAACACTTGAAGATAACCAAGTCACTATTATGGAAAATCAAGCAGTTCTGATGAATCTCATTTGTTCTGTTACTGAATCTCTTGGAATTAATGTTGCTGATGTCAAAAAGGGGGAGATAAAAACAGTTAAAAGGCAACAGACTGGGGGAGGAGATAAACAGACTGGGAGAAATAAAAGAAGAACTAAGGATGGCAGAGGTGAATCTTATCAGGGAAGTGGTAAAGGAAAAGAAGCATCAAATAGTTGAATTCTTTCTTCTAAGTACTGGATACTATGTCTATATCTGAAGAAGGAGGTACTTAACTTCATGATTTTTAAATTCATAAATTCTATTCTAATTGTATTGTTATATGTTTTGACATCAACAACTCAGATTTATGCTTCAGATCTTAAAACATAAATAGGGGGAGATTGTTAGGAATAATTCATGAGTTGTGATGTTAAGAATAGAATTTTACTTATTGTTAGAAATAAGACCCTAGCTATGCTAAGGAATGAACAACAGAAGGATTCAATAAATGTTCTGTGTTGTTGATTACAAGAGCTCCTAAGCCCTATTTATAAGCTTAATTAGCCTTCATGTAAGAACCCAGATTTTTGGTAGAATTAAAACTTTTTATTATGTAATAATGTGGGAATGAATAGTGGTTATGACTGCGATGTAACGAAGATCTATTAAATGAATGGAATGGATTTGAATTCAATTATTTATATGTCATGCAGAATACTTTTGGTTGACGGCATAGATAAGAATGATCTATCTCCTAAGAATATAAGTATATTACTTCAAGTAAGATTATTCTTATGTCATCCAAATCAATATCTATTATAAGTCCAGCGGTTCCGTAAAAAGGTTAAGAAGCACTCGAGAGTGAACCAGGTTCATTTTCCTAATTATCAGAATTAAATAAAAATAAGTGATGAATAGTGATTTTGGTGGAATTTGGAATATTATTATAATAATGTTATACCCGGTATTCGGAACGGATTTCTGAGTTCGTATTAGTGATCCAAGAGGAAAATAAGTGTATGTAAAAGCTGTCGGATTCAGAAAAAGAGCACTTTTATTTTCTCCGAGAATTCCCTGGACACTGCAAGACATAAGGAATTATAAAAGGGATTTAAGGATTTTAAATTCGAGAAGTATTAAGAAAGATGAGGAATAGAATTATAAATATTAAGAAGGTTTTCGATAAAACCCTAACTAGAAACGAATGAGTTATTCCCTCGAACGATCAACGAATTAAGCAATAAACGGACAAGGAATCAAGCAGAGGAGGCAAGATGCATGCATGTGTGCAAGTGACAAATATCTAGAGACCATATAGTTACTTAAGTAACCAATACTTAGTGAATCAACTAAGTACTTAGAAAACAAACCACTTGGTTAAGCCTTAAACCATCCAATCTTCAACACTTGTCCTCACAAATACATCATTCTATACATCACACTCCACTAACACCACTTTAAGAAGATATTATCTAAGTAAACACCACTTTATGCATTATTGCAAAAATCAACCAAGCAAAATACTCTCCCCCCCCCTCCAAGAACACCATTCGGCAATTGCTATAATTCCAAAACAAAAATCCAACTTCCAACCATTTGTTGATCTTGAAACTTTTATGGTGAGACTTACATTTCATATAAATGATCTCCTCAAAATCCTAGCTTCAATCTCTTCTTTTTCCATTTTCAAAAAAATGATTTAAGAGGAGGGTGAATAGTGTTTTCATGAACTAATCTTGTTTTTTCTTGTTTTTCATGGTTGATTTAGCAAGCTTAAGCACCTCTAAGGATCATACCAAGCATAGTGAGGCTAGATCATACTCCAAGGAAGGTATAGCAACTTGAAACCCTAGACTTTACCTTGAGATTTTGCATGCACTTGATGGGTTTTAGTATAAGATGTGATATTAGCATGATTATGAGCATGATTGTGGTTTAGATTTGTTAAATGTTAAAAATAGTTTAGATGAACGGAAAGGCATTGCTTGGCCTCAGTTCATGGTGATATATCATGTATATGTTGTTTGGGATGGATACCTTGATTATTGGAAGGTTTGGAATTTAGAAATATTCGATTTATAGCCGTCGTAATGCCGAAATTTCGTTAACATTAAGAACACGAATTTGACAGAAGGTAGAACTCACTGATTAGCTTCGACTTTTGCCATGATTAGCTAGATTATGTTATGAGCTTCGTTTTGATATAAAGATCGCATGAAACGGACTTACGGTTTAGGAGTTATGATTAAATTCGTAAAAGTAGTTCGGAACCGTAATCAAAAGTTCGTAATTGAAATTGATTCCCTTTAATTTTGTTTAATCAGTGGCGAATCGTGATAATTAAATAATAGAGATAAAAAGGAAGGTGTGGGAGAAGACCGCATGTCAAATGGATCGTTTTCCGATTTTATAAAAATGTTCGAATCTAGGTTAAGTACGAAAGTACCCCTAAAAGGTATACTTGGTTATAACTTCGGTAAACCACTTAGAAAACGATCGATAAATATCGAGGTCTAATCTTTCGACTTTAAAACTTATACGATTTAAATACTTACCATATGTAAGTATAAGGTCATGCTTTAGTAACGAACAAGTGTCGGGTAATAAAGGCAATAATAAGAGTGAATTAGAGGGGTATAACGAAACGACTTGAAAACGTGTTTCGATCTAAGTTAAGTTTATACTTAACCTTTTGAAAGGTGTTAAGTGATTAATCCCTAATGCCTTGGCTATTTATAGATCATCAGGCTGACCCGGGACACGCTACCACTACCCCTACCCGTACTCGACTTCCAGGCAAGTTTTCGAACCTTTCTTTTTAAAGGCTGTTGTTGTGAATATATATATGTATGTGTTTTCAGTATACATATGCCATAGCATGCATGCCTATTCTCGAATTATTTTGAAATGCTTGTTCCCTGAATTATTGTTGGCTTATAAGCTAGATAGTTATATATCAGTTATAAGCCGGAAATTATTTAGACCCTTAATCGAAGGGCAGTGAATCTCATTCTTTGATTATAGACCGGGAGTCGATATTCCTTGATATATTGATATTATTTTCAGAGGAAATATTTAAGTAAATATTTTCCATTTGTTATCCGGCAAATATTGTTGGGATATTCCTTGAGATTATTTAATAAATATTATTCGGATTGTTCATCAGATGCTTATTTATTCGAGGAATATTATATGATTAATATTCATCTAAAGTCGATTAAATATTCGAATATTATTTCGAACTCTCAATTAAGTTATTCATTCTTATTTACTCGATAAATGTTATTTTGAATATTCATTCGAGTTTATTTAATTAATGAATATTATTTTAATATTCATTCGAGTCTTATTTATTTAAATGAATATTATTTCGAATATTCATTCGATCTCTATTTATTTCATAAATATTAGTTGAGCATTGGTTCGAACTTCAGTTATTCGATAAATATTATCTTCGACATTCAGTTAAAGTCAATTCTATTATTGAACATGATTTTAAATATTCATTCAATATTCATTTCTTCGATAATTATTATTAAGTCGAATATTCATTATTTATTCAATGAATATGGTCTCAAGTATTCAATCGATAATTACTTCATCAATAAGTATCATTCTTAAGTTGAATATTCATTATTTATTCAATGAATATTATTTCAAAGATCCATTTGGCGATTATTTCATCAATAAAATACTATTATTATTAATAGGAATATTCATTATTCGTCCAATGAATATTATTCTGAACAGTTATTCAAAGATTATTCCGAGCAACACCTTTCCAATACCCGTGACTCAAGAAATATTCTTGGAATATTTATTTAATTCTTCTAACTCGTTTCAAAGATACTTGGTGTCATTCACATAGTATCATCGACCTCCGAACGTTATATAAATTATTACAGAGTCTTATTAATATTATTATATTATCAAGGAAGGTTCTCAGTGATTTCATTCTCCCTTCGATTCTATTATAAGGGAACCTTACTTGAGGAATGTTATTTATCTTGTGACTGCCCGGTCATAAATTATTCGTTCACTCGCAACTTGGTTGCTATTATTCATGGCATTACGTGTACCCACTCATTATTCGAGGGGAAAGAATGTTGGAACAAGTCATTATCCATTAACAAGCAGTAGCTTGGGAAATATTGGTAAATTTTCCTTTCCATTTAGATATGACTACCTGGTAGAGTCTTATCAACAAGTATTATACTTGGGGGAAAGGGAGACGAACTTTATGTTTCAAAGTTATGGGTATGGAATGAACTAGGAGACGCGTAAGTGGCCGAGTGGCGCCGGTCCAGCAATAGCCCAACCGTTGGCTTAGGAGTTCTAGAGGGCGGTAAACAAGTAAATCCGTCGGAGCTACCTTCTACATGTAGAGAACGACTGATGAGATGCATGACATACGGCTGATCCCCGTAAACGTCAGGGCATCTGGCGCGGCAATGCTCCCGTATTAGTTCATCACTCAATGTTGGAAATTTTCTGCAACATCATCATAGTTGGCAGAGTTGAAAAGTATTTCAAACTGGAATTGCAATATCATTCTGCAAGTTCCTATTTTTTTTTATGAAAATGATGCTATCTTGCTTATTTTTGCATAGCATATGCTTCCACAAAATATACACCTATTGAGTTACCTTGTAACTTCATCCTTTATATTCAACTGGCAATATTTTCACTAATGCATGGCATATGATTTCAAACATATCTTTGAACTGTCTTATATATTACTGCACAGTTATATATTGTTGGTGGGCTGTTGCTCACCCTTGCTTATTTATTATGTCACAACAACAGCTAGGTCACATGGCCCGCGTCAGGCGCACTCGGCGCAAGCAGGTTACCCGCCCCGCAGGGCTACCCGTTGATATCATCGCTGCCATTGCTGAGGTAGCATAGCTCAGCAGCCTTGATTTCCAGTTTACTTATATGTATCAATAATGATTAATCAACGGCAAAACTTTTAAACTTATGATGTTATCCTTTTGGCTTGTAATAACTTTTATTCGTAAACCAGTAATGCAAGACTTATTTCAATTTCATCTCTGGGACTATAACTGTGTGTGTGTGAGTGGTTATTATTGTGGGGTCACAGCAAGTGATTTATTTATTGTGGACTCGAGTAAATGAAAGGCAGAGTGTATTAACTTGTAACACTGTAACTAATGTAACTCAATTAAAAGAAAAGATACTTAACCAGAAGACAATCAAGAACAAGAAGTCACAAGGAATCAACACTAAATGAAGACAAGGTAATTGATACAATTGAACATGTTAACTATGATCAAGCCAAGAAGAAATCATTGAGAGAAGTTCAAGCCAAAGTTGTTCAGGCCTCAGTGATTTGAGAATTCGAGATTCAAGATCATAACTATCAGTATCAACAAGACCAATTGATTTCAAGTGAACAAGAAGGAAAGCAAATATTGGAAAGCCAAGTTACTAAGTGAATATGGTAATTTATTCAAGAAGCAGAAACACTATCAAGACTAGTCACTTATGAACCAGACCAGTGCATCAAGTGTCAGGACATTGATAGCAAGTTTATGTCAGTAATAAAGATCCATGTTCAAGAGCTTGTAGAAGAACAAAGAAGATATGAAGATATCACAAGCTCAAGATGTGCATTGAAGTTTCAAGTTGAAGACCAGAATATTTTCTAAGTACTAAATGTTCTAGATGGCTAAGTCGAAATTCTTAAGTAGAAGTTCTACTTAGAATTTCGAGATGGCTAAGTAGAAATTCTCAAGTAGAAGTTCTACTTAGAGTGCAGCTTCAACATGACACATGGCATCTTCTGATTGGCAGATTTCCAAGCTTTCAAGATAAGACAAGATTTATGTGGACATCATTGGGCCACGTACATCTTAGTCTTTGAAGACTACAGGTCATAGATTACATGTAGTATAAATAGAAGCACTTGTGTAATGTTTTAGTTAGTGAGCAATATTGAGAAAAACACAAGAAAAAGAGAGAGAGTTATTCACAGAGCTTAGAATCATTCACTTCTCTCTGAACTTCTGTTATACTTTGTAATGAATGTTGTAGCAACCTTTTTCAAGTTATATATAAAGAAATATATTCCTTGAATCTGTGTGTTCATTTATTGCATCGTATTTATTGCTTCTCATAATCGAAAAGTTGTATTCACCCCCCCTCTACAACACATTTGGACCTAACAATTGGTATCAGAGCGGATGTTTAACATACAAAACATAGATCCTTGTGTTTGGTAGTAGAATCGTGAGTTTTCATTTTCTAGATCTACTTTTCATTTTTTCGAAAAGTGAGCTTTTATTCATTTCCAGTGAAAACTCATCCGGGAAAAATTATTTAAATACTCCAGGTGTGATTATTTAGCTTGGGTGTATTTTAATTAATTTTTGTGAATTAATCTGGGTTCATTGATATTTGGTGTTCTTGAGTGTTCATCATCTGTTCTTATCAAAGAAGATAACCCAACAACTTTTTGATCTCCTTTTTCAAACAAATAAGATAGTCAAAAAGGTGTTTTTGTACTTTTGATTTGATTATTATTCCTGGCCGAAAGCAAAAGAAAGTGTACTCAGTGCTTAGCAAGTGGGTTAGTCACTTTCGGTGTGTAAAGTAATCAAAAGTCAAAAAGGTGATATTGTTTATTCAATATTAAAGTAATCTGCAGAAAAATTTATTCTAAGGACAAAAGTTCTACATAGAATTTCTACTTGAGATTTTCTACATAGAATTTCGACTTGGACAATTTCTACTTGGTGAATTTCGACTTGGACAATTTCTACTTAGAGAAATTTCGACTTGAGCAAAATTTCTACTTAGAAAAAATTTCGACTTGGCAGAAGTTCTACATAGATATTCTACATAGCCTAGTCTTGGGTACTTAGAATTTTTTAGTGACAAGATTTGAAATGGCTCCTAAAAATTCTTTCAAGATCCCAATGTTCAACCGAGATCACTATGAAGAATGGGTTTTCAGAATGAGACTCTACTTAGAGACTATTAACCCTGAGTATCTGGAAGTCCTTGAAAAGGGTAAATTTGTTCCAATGAAAGCTATTCCTGAGCGTACGGAAGGAGAGGAGGTTATACCTGCTCGGTCTGAGCCTAAAAAGGCAGCGGACTTTACGGATGCTGACAAGGAGCAAATAGCTTATGATACTTCTGTAAGACAAACCTTGATGGAATCTCTTGATCATGAAATGTTCAACATAGTCAAGGGTTTGAATACAGCAAAGAAGATTTGGGACAAAATAGAAGTTGTCATGGAAGGATCTGCAGAGGTCAGAAGCAACAAGACACTTATACTCAAGATGGAGTATGACACCTTTAGAATACGAAAAGGAGAAAGCATAACAGATGTCTATCTACGATTCAGTCAGTTGGTATTGGATTTGAATCTGAGAGGTGTTACTCTCCCCATGGTTGAAACCAATACGAGATATCTGAGGAACCAGCCAAAGAGCATTGAACATAGGGTCTACGCAATCAGAGAAACCAGAGATTTGCATACAACTTCTCTGGAAGAATATTATGGAATTCTGAAGACCTATGAGCTGGAGACACTTCAAGATCAAGCATGGGACAATGATTCAAAAGGAAAAGAAACTGCATCAGGATTAGTTGCTGATGAGGAGGAGTCTAAGAAGGCAATGGTTGCAGCAAAGCCTAAATCATCACCTGCACCGCATCAAGTTGATAATGATGACGAGTGTGCATCTAACAGTGATGATGACTACTTCACCCAAGAAGAGCTGGACAACATGGACGATAGTGTCGTGGCATACATGGCAAGGAAGTTCAGCAATATGAGATTCAGAAAGAGCAACCGACCACAAAGAAATTCTTCATCTTATTATCGGGCTGCTAAGGGTGGTGGTAGTTCATCAGGCTACAAAAGCAAAGGCAAGAGTACCAGCTACAATTCACCTTTGGATTTCAAGATGAAGTTCAAATGCTATAACTGTGGTGAACCTGGACATTTTGCCTCGGACTGCAAAAAGCCTAAACAGACTTATCCGAAAGAGACATTTGAAGCCCTCAAAAGCAAATATGAATCGCTGGTGAAAGAAAAACATGGTAAAAGAGCTTTAGTAGTAACAGAAGGAAGAGCTTGGGATGATTCAGATGAGGAAGATGTTACTCATGTAGCAAACTTTGCGCTCATGGCTGAGACATCAGAGGAACCAGAGGTACCAGTTCTAACCCTTAAAGTAGAAATGTCTATTGATGATTATAAGGAACAGAACGGGGCTCTTAGCGAAGAGATCTACATGTTGTGCAAAAGCCTAGACACTTCTCAAAAGGAACAGAAAACACTTGTCGCCAAAAGCAGAATGCTTGAGGCAAAAGTGGAAGAGTTAGAGGCTGCTTGCACTGTAGATACTTCCCTAAGAGATTTTATTAAATCTTTGGAACACAAGCTCGTCCTTAAGGAAGAAATAGAATCATGTTTAAGGAACAAACTAGCTGAGTTAGAAACTAAATGTGAAGCTTACAAACTAGCTGCTAGTAAAGTGTATGTAGATAATGACGTATTTAAGAAGATAACTGGAGTAGGTGTAGGACTTGATTATTCTGATCTTTCTAAGAAAGAAGGCAAGAGAATTATCGACCCTAGTTCCAGTGACCCTAAAAAGGAAACACCTAGTATTCTTAAATCTTCTGTCAAACCCATCTACAAACACCTTGTTCCTAGAATAGAAGAAGAAGAGACTGAATTGATAGCTAGATATGAGATTGAGATGGAAGATCGTCAGAAAGCACAACCTATAACTCCTATTAAACAAGTTAAAATCAATTTCCCTAGTGATGAATCTAGACTAGGAATAGGAGCTAAGGCTGTTAAACAACAAGGGAAGAAAGGCATAAAAGAGGTTAAGGCTGAACGAATAAAGAAAGCATGTTATCACTGCAAATCTACTGAACATCTTTCTTATGCATGTAAAGCTAACATAAATGTGACGCCCCCAAATCTGAGGTCAGAGATTCAGGTCGTCACATCATCATCCAACCATATCATACCTGTATTAACTTTACAACTCAACAATACATCCATCCATACCTCAATCTTACACACAATCAAGTTAGAGCCTCAGAAACGATAACCAAAAGTAACACTAAATATTACAATTCATCTGTACAATCCAGAGTCTTACGCAATTCCACTTATACAACTACACTTGAAGACAAGTCTTACTATTACAGTTGAAAACCTATCAGACTACTCTGTAGTATTTATCAGGGACTAAATCATCTCCGGGTAATTCTTCTACTCCTCTTCTGCTGGTGCGGAGTTAATCGGCCAAATTCTTCCCTTTCTGAAAAGTTTTTATAAAGCAAGAATGAGCTACATAATGCTCAGCAAGTTCACCGTTTTGGAAAATAATAAAGTGGTTTATTTTGAAAACGTTCCCAACTGTATGGGTGTATATCTCAGATTACAAAACATAACTCGACAATATATATTTGTCCGAGTTTGTATAAAACATTTATACTCACTAAGGAGCTTTAAGAATAACATATGAATCCTTTACAAGGTTCTCATTTCAATATATCTCAAGTTTGAAAATATATATATATATATAAGCATATCATTTGCGGCAAAACACTCTACGGTTATCATACTGTACAGGGAATACGTTATTGCAAAACCTCTTTCCTTCCATTAGCTTAGGAGGTTTCTCATTCAAAAACATTTCATTCTTTGAAATAATTGCAAGAGTGCACTAACACGTGCCAATCTTTATAGAAAATCTTGCAGTTCTAGATACTGCACAATATCAATATTTTCTCATCAAAAACCACACTATCGGCAACTTGGCACTTAGGCCCAAGAAACAGTGTTTGAGTATTTTTCCAAAGTGGAGGATGGGACTTAAAGAAAACATAAAACCTGACAGGGATTGACGATGATCAGTCGCCACATCCGAGTCCAATAATCCGCGGGTCTTCTCTACCGGTAGAAGGATAGAAACTACATCCGTAACTATCCCCGGGTGAAAACTACATCCGTAATCACCCTCGATGAAAACTACATCCGTAATCATCCTTCGGCAACACATGGGCCGGAATAATAATTGATGGACCGCCTGGCTCACGGCCGCTTACACATCCCGGGAATCGTTCGTCAACGGTTCCCACACCTGCCAGAGTCCCTTTTTCTTTTTCTTTTAAAACCCAGATTTTGATTGAAAATAGAGTAGTTGTGGTTCGACATCAGTCGACCGATAATTCTTGAAATCATACGAGAAGCAGGACCTGACCGGGGGTTTTCGAAAATGTTTTGAGTTCGAAAAAGTTCGAGTTTGAAAGTATTAAAAGGTATCTTGGATTAACTTCGTTTTTTTTAAAATAGTGAACAATAATTATTAAATGATATTTTAAGATTTAATATCAATAATTAATAAAATAATTATTTAATAAAATAAACTTTCAATCCAAGATAGGGTTTCGAGTATTTACGAAGATATAATAATAGTTATTTGAATATACGATACCACCCGAATGACCCTTCGGGTTTTCGCAATATAGATACGATATAATAATATACCGCTCCCCGGTCAATAGTATATACGGACCGCTACGACCTCTATTGCTAGAGTCGTTGTCCGAAGAAAACATTTCAATCTAAGTTCAAGGGGTAAAAGCATACATGTACTTGTTTAATCTCAATTGCATCAATACTTCGATAAACATAGCATTTGATATAATTTGAAAACTACAAACACAACAGTGAAAATCCTTGTATATGTATAAGTTTTGAAAAGTAAACTTGCCTTGGTTTGGTTGGGGTGGTCGAGCGTGTGAATTCGAACGATCTATACATAAACAATAATCGTTCGTTAGTACCTTAACAATTTCTTTCTAATTACGGGGTTTTAAGGGAACACGAAATTAACTTAACGACTTCGTCTTATGACTCCCTAGCCCCACTATAGGTCCATGACATCACTCGTTTACGCTCGTCACTTACTCGACTTAATTTAGTTACCACGTTCGAACTATAACCATTACTCCTAGAATTATGCTCCACTAACGACTTTTTCCCTTGCGCGAAATTTACTCTAGCATTTTTATAAAATCCAAAAATTCATATTTTAATCCAATTCTTTTTGGGTAGCCTTCACCACTGTATTTCCTAGCTTCTCTAATTTTTCCATGATCCCAAATAATTTTTAAGGTGTTTAAACAAGGTTCACAAGGGGGTCACTTTATGCAGTCCATAGTCCAGAAACAAAAATCACTTCTCCGGCCATAACTAAAAATCCACACATCACCTAGCTATGAACCTTACATATCCAGAAACTACATTCAATTATCTTTCCATCCATATAAGGTAGGACATCAGGGGACATCATTTGGGGGTTCAAAATCGTGTCACAATACAGGTCAATGTTCCTGGATAAAATCAGCATGCTCAAATCACTTAGATCAACCATTTTTCACAATTCCACCATACACCCAACACTTAATACACTCAAATCATGGTTCATAACACTCATGGTGATATATAAGTTATCCATAATCATAAAAGTCACAATCTCAACATAAAAACTCAAGATCCAAGTCATCCAACACTTATATAACCAAGATTAGCTCATACATGCATGGATCTACTACTAAACATTATAAATACTACATATCCAAGAGGGTTTGTGATTTTATACCTTCTTGAGCTCCTAGGGACCTTGGGTAAGCTTCTCACAACACAACAACACCTTAGATGATCTCCTACAACACTTATAATCCAAGATCTAAAAGAAAATCAAACATGGTTACTATTCACCCAATCTTTAACATTTTATATCTTGGAATTGGATGGATGAAATGAAGTGAAATCACTAGCATACCTTGATTAGATGATGTAGATGACCTAGGAATTATGGTATGAATTTAGAGTGATGAGAAGTGGGGAAGAAGAAATTTTCTTCTTCTTTTTTTGCCTTTGGCCGAGAGCTCTTCAAGGGGGGAGGGGGGAGAGTGTTTTGTGTTTTACTTTTTGTGTTGGATGAATAAGTGGTGTGAGATGAGGTTGGGTAATATGTATTAGTGTAAGTATATGCATGTACAACATAGGTATGGCTAGAGGTATGGCTACTAGTACTTGTTGTCTCCACCTTTTAAAAAGCAAGCAACTAATTACTATTCCTCTTGTTATTTGGTTCATCTAGTTTGCTTTCCTAACTACTTAGTTGCATGAGCTTGCATGCAATACTACTCCTTGTATTATTATTCTCCCACCAATGCTTATTATCCAGTCTTTAATTCGTATCGTATCTTAATTAATCCCTCGTAATAATATTTTGTCGCGTAGAGATTTCCCCTATAATTCCTTAAGTGCTAATTGTGTAAATTCCTCTAATGTCCATAATTCCTTGTCATGATCCTTAATAAATCTTGTAACACTCTAATCATTCTCAAATCCCAAGTTTTATAAATCTCACTAACAATAAGACTCCTGCCTTCACAATCCCCCTTTTTATCTTACATAGGGAATACAACAACACAGTTTCTCAGACAATCAATCCTATTCATCACAGGGATGACCAGAAAGGTTCCATATTGACATTGCCACAAGATATTAAATAAAATAAAATATTACCAAAAATTAGGGTTCTTACAGCCTCCCCTCCTTAAAAGGATTCCGTCCCGGAATCAGGTTGAAAACAGTTGGGGGTGCTTTTCACGCATTGCGCTTTCTAGTTCCCATGTTGATTCTTCGACATTCTGATTTCTCCACAAAACTCTCACTAATTTGACAACCTTGTTCCTCAGTACCTGTTCTTTTCTATCCATAATTTCTACGGGTTGCTCCACATATGTTAAGTCTGGTTGCAGATCCTCTTGATCATGTTCTATCACATGTCGGAAGTCGGTATGGTAGGGTCGTAGCATGGACACATGAAACACATTATGTACTTGCTGTAAGCTCGGAGGTAAAGCCAATTCATAGGCTAACTTTCCAACTCGTTTCAAGATCTCAAAAGGTCCAATAAATCTCGGGCTTAGTTTCCCTTTCTTACCAAATCTCATCAATCCCTTCCACGGTGATACTTTTAACATCACAAACTCTCCTACCTCATATTCTTTATCCTTGCGGGACTAGTCCGCATACTTCTTCTGTCTGTCTTGGGCCGCTACCAGCCGTCCTCTTATGAGTTCGATAGTTTCTCTTGTCTGTTGGACCAGTTCAGGCCCTAAAATCTTCCGCTCTCCTACCTCTTCCCAACACAAGGGAGACCGACATCTTCGTTCGTACAAGCTTCATATGGGGAATTCCTATACCCGCATGGTAACTGTTGTTGTAGGAAAATTCGATCAACGGCAAGTGGTCATCCCAACTTCCCTTAAAAGCGATGGCACATAATCTCAACATGCCCTCTATGGTCTGGATGGTTCTCTCGCTCTGTCCGTCTGATTGGGGGTGGTATGCAGTACTCATGTCTAACTTGGTCCCCACACGATCCTGAAAACTCCTCCAGAACCTGGAGTTGAACCTTGGGTCTCTACCAGATACACTGCTCACAGGAACCCCATGCCTTACCACGATCTCCTTAGATATCTCATGAAATTTGACCATTCGAAATGATGGGTTTCATAAAATAACTAATGACTTTTACATACACTCGTCTGCACCGTAAAGGCGTAATATCAATTCGAAATCTTCATTTAATAATTCTTACATATCGTGATTGCAAAAATTTCTCATCCACCCATAAAAATTAATTTTCATCCAGGTTCGAATATTCACGAAAATTAGGGCTATTGCAGTCTCACCAATGCTTTAATGTTGCTTCTCAACGCATGCTCTCCTCGACCTGTATTTCTTATCGGTTGTTCTGTGAATGAAAATTTCTATCCCACTACTCATACGTTCCTCTTCTACCTTGTTCATAGTATCCGTGTTGAGTCCTTGTATCGTTGGGCCGTGAATACTTTGTGGTCGTGTTCTATAACTTGAGACGACGTCAATACGCACGGTATTCCTCATTTTCCTTGGCTTGATTAGCACGCACGTGTTGCCTCCCGTCAGTCGTTACCACTTGCTATGGATACTATATAGTCTTCGGTATACGTCGAACCAGTTCAGCTACTATATCCCTCGTTCATTGACTTCTTCGTAACGCAAGAAAACGAAACTTCTTCTTTCGTAGTACGCTTTACAAGAGACGTCCTTACGTCCGCATGGTGCCGATCGTGATAACAACATTCGTTTCATGGATAAGTTTTTATTCTCGACTGCCCCGTGAAATCTAAGGCACGACACTAAATATAAATTCGATCGTCTGGATAATTCTTCTTCCCTGTCCGTCAGCCACAGATCAAATTAGTACATACGCTCAATCTCTTTATTAATTATACTTGAAAGCACCTTCAATATTCGAAGTCTAACCTTAAGTCTCTATCTGACGTAATCACTGCAGAAGTTTTATATTGCACCACCATCTCTTCCGTATATAAATCGATAATCTTCTAAATGGAAAGTCCCTCGTAGGTAAATCACTTGGTTCAACAATTATAAATCAACTAGGGCCATCTCTTGGCTCGGTCTTCGACGACCTACTTATGAAATCCATTATAATTCTGTCCACGTTCAAGATTTTCTATTGGCGGAATTAATCCACTAGATCTCTATCATTCTGCTTTCGACATGTCGCGTTTGTACTTAATAGTTTGCCAATACCATTCTTCATACCCGTTTGCCAAACATTCTCTTAATTCTCTATACATCTTTGTCCTTCCCCATAATCTAATCATTTTCCTTTAACATTATTCCTTATTGTATATACTCTATTTTCTTGGTCAATATACTGACTGAATTCCAATTTCGAATAATCCCTTCTATAGGTATCGGCCACCACACTGGCCTTTCATGGGTAATAACAAATCTCTCCATTATACTCCCTGCTCCCTTTCGTCACCTTCTCTTTCTTATGTTTAGTTCTAATATGAAGATATACTTATGGCACTTGTGGAAAAAAATTTCACACTTTTCTCATAAGGTTAACGTCTCAGTTTTATGCGTGAACGCTATCATGACTAATCCCCGACTCACGGTTAGTATATCCTATCCCGTAACCTTTATGTTGTTTAGAAGTATAGGCTATCATCCCCTTTTTACTGCATCAGCACACCTCTTAAACTCTTGAAAGACGCATCATTGTGACCCTCAAAGTCCTCTTCTCATCATGAAGTATAGCTAACAACGAGGTTGTTACTAATCGCTCATATCATCCTTAAAACTTTATTTATTAACCCACAAGGGCTTCTGACTCACTAGTTAATCCACATGATACTACCAAAATTTATAATGTTTATATTAATGTGAAATGCCGACTTTGGTGCAGTACAGAGGTCGGTCTGGAGTTGGTGAAACCTTCTCTTCAACCTTATCTTTGAAAAACAACTACACATTTTAACTAGTCAACAATTCCTCCATTTCCGATAAGGGTATCAGTTCTCGATGGTATATGTAAGATGTCATACGCTCGTCCTCTTTCACAACTGGTGCCAATCAGCCTGAGGCCTGCATGCTGCTGCGATTCCCAATAAACTTGATTAGGTGGTAATCTCGAAGGATCATTGGGATATATCCATGCATCCATTTGCTATTAGGGCCTTTTAAACTTTATGTCTCTCTATGCGCATCAATCCCTTTTAGCTAAGTAAAGCTTCACATTCTTGCCACGATATTTCTTCCTTTCTTGTCCATCTCACTTCCATGTTAGTTTTACTCTAAGGATATGTCTTACATCGCAATCGATTTGAATTTCTTGGATCAGGAAAAGGCTTGGTAACTCCAGAATTCATTACTATAACATCCTGACAACGGTTGGTAGGAACGTACTCCCAACCACCTCATCATTTCCTATAACTTTCCTCACACTAATATTAAAGGTCTTGTGGTATGCCCCGACATGTTATTTCTACTTTAATAATTACTCGGCATAACACTCTGGCTGCACAATTACAATATTTGGTTTTTGATCTCATATTGGTGCAACGGTTCACAATTGTACCTCCCGTTCACCTTAGAGTAATCACTTTTGAAAGGAATGGTTTTAAAATAACAAGGTCCAATAGATAATTTCAATAGGAATTCCACATTGGATGTTCCAAGAATGCTGATGGTTCCAAATACTAGGAGTATCGATTTTCGGAGATGTAAGGATGGACAAAAAGAATACAACAAGGTTTATTCCTTCATGTCCTGAAAATTTGGTAAGGTGATATCATAGAGAATGTTACACGAGGGCAATGATTGTTGGATACAAAAGTCATAAAGACGGTCTTTATACAATTCTTACATCTGGGGAATACTTTCCCTCTTGAAAAATAGAGGATCTAAAAAAAGTCCCATTGATAAAGGTCAACCGATCGAAAGATATTCTACTATGTGACGATAAAAAAAAAAAAAAAAAAAATGAAGCAGTTTATCATTCAAGTAATCTATGGTTTCAAATGAATCTTCATTATATGAATGAAAAAAAAAACAGAATGTTCAAGTGACATAAAGTCTGATACAAAGATGGGTAGAATTCAAGTTGAGTGGACGACCTCACTAGGTCTCAATCAAGTCATTCGTCAAAACTTTCATCATCACACTTTACCACCTGCAAAATGCATTGCGGAATTGCTGAATGAATTAAATTGGGAGTTGGACCAGTGAAACAACAACTAGTCCTTTTCAAGAAACACTAGCAACTAGCGAGACAAAATTTGCTAGTTCACCCGTTTGAGAAATCACCACCAGCTAGGACAATTAGCTCGGTGTTCTTCACAACATTACAATTTTGAGTAGTTGGAACAATCAACTAGTCATTCATATTGACATAACGACTAGCCAGTTTCAATTGGATAGAACGGAATTTCAACATCGTAGCCATTGAAGAAACTTTAGGCTACTCGGACAACGAATGGAAATAAGAAGTAAATTCGGAATACCAATATCAAAATGATATCCTTACTATGATTTCAGTGTACGACGCACAATCTCATTTTGAAAAATGAGATTCATGAGGAATATCTGGATGTTAGATCATCCCTGTTCTCAACTAGTTGATAAATATTTGTGGGCTCGACTGAAGAGTGCAAGTATGAAAGAAGTAGTCAAATATCAATATTCATTTAGGAATATTCATTGATTAATTAAGGAAACAATTGTTCAACATTCCTTGGATAATTGAAAGGAAGTGTAAATAGTCCTGAGCAGAACGAAGTAATTATAAACTTCAAATAGAATACTCGAGGATCAAATAAGATACTTTGGATGAGTCCCGGTTTAGAGAAAGTATATCATTGGTGGTTATTCCACAAGTTTGAAGTAGAAGGATAGAAGGATTACCTGATATAAACTAATCGAGGTAACATGGTTAATGAAAAGTTTAAAATGAAGTAGTGCACCAGCCGGTAGTTACCAAAATAAGTTAATAATCATTCGTGCATCTCATTATCACCACTATGAGGGTAACTCCATCTCTTCGTCTTCGTAATACAAGACACCAACTAGTGTGTCTCTCAATCATCATCTTAAAGTCATTTATCGAGTTGAGGTTTCACAAATATATATGTCATTTCCGTGCTTTATCTTGAAGGCCAAGCCTCACATTATTCCGGGGACACCTGCTAAGTCCATAGGGTCCTACTTCATGCCTTCCGACATGAATCACAAGTGGCCAGTTCCCCCTGGGAACAGATCAAAGAGATCTCTCAGGGATCTCAATGCAGTCCATAGGTTCAGTGGCGGTGTGTGTGCACGTGAACATACGTTACCAACAATATATAGGTTTACAAGTATATATGCGTAGTCTCTGCTAAAATTTCTATCAAAGAGTTCCAGTATAGACTCACTGGTCTCTTCTTTTGGTAGACTCCGAGATCACTGTATCGCTCGTTGCAACCATATTCAACTTCACTAGAGTCGCTTTGTTAATTCTGCTTGTTTGTTCTCTAAGTTGAACTACCATGCTCTAGCGTCCGAATCATGCGTGGAATTATCCAGCACGCTCGTCTTATGATAACATTCTCGTTTAACACATGTAACATTCGCCATCAAGAGTGATGAAATCCACAACGGCATAGTAACCACCTTTCAGGTAAACCCGTTACCTATCGAAAATTGGATCTTATAGCCAAAGTAAAAGACTGTCATTATTCCAAGTACTAAGTACCCTTAATTATGTAGGGAAGTCTAAACTTCTTGATTCTTAAAATGCTGCCTCTTAAACTGTGAAGGACTATGGGCCATAAAATTTATGCCGGCCAAGTCATCCGATCATATTGGCAATATCGCCTCTATCTCAGCTGCTCTTGAGATTTCGCTCTGCTTCCTATATCATTACCTATGATAGGTCATGTACGACTCTCAAACCTCTATTCATCATTCTGAAGGTCTCTAAGGATTCTATCGTCCCTAGTATAATACCTCCAGTAAACACTCCAGTCCATTCTACTCACCGGTACCTCTTCCGGTAGTCCAATAATAAGTTTACTACAATCTCTTATGTCATTCTCCTACTTAGACTTAACTCTCAACACTCTCGTTTCTGAGTACTGTAACTTATCTCTCTGATACCATTTCTGTGACGCCCCCAAATCTGAGGTCAGAGATTCAGGTCGTCACATCATCATCCAACCATATCATACCTGTATTAACTTTACAACTCAACAATACATCCATCCATACCTCAATCTTACACACAATCAAGTTAGAGCCTCAGAAACGATAACCAAAAGTAACACTAAATATTACAATTCATCTGTACAATCCAGAGTCTTACGCAATTCCACTTATACAACTACACTTGAAGACAAGTCTTACTATTACAGTTGAAAACCTATCAGACTACTCTGTAGTATTTATCAGGGACTAAATCATCTCCGGGTAATTCTTCTACTCCTCTTCTGCTGGTGCGGAGTTAATCGGCCAAATTCTTCCCTTTCTGAAAAGTTTTTATAAAGCAAGAATGAGCTACATAATGCTCAGCAAGTTCACCGTTTTGGAAAATAATAAAGTGGTTTATTTTGAAAACGTTCCCAACTGTATGGGTGTATATCTCAGATTACAAAACATAACTCGACAATATATATTTGTCCGAGTTTGTATAAAACATTTATACTCACTAAGGAGCTTTAAGAATAACATATGAATCCTTTACAAGGTTCTCATTTCAATATATCTCAAGTTTGAAAATATATATATATATAAGCATATCATTTGCGGCAAAACACTCTACGGTTATCATACTGTACAGGGAATACGTTATTGCAAAACCTCTTTCCTTCCATTAGCTTAGGAGGTTTCTCATTCAAAAACATTTCATTCTTTGAAATAATTGCAAGAGTGCACTAACACGTGCCAATCTTTATAGAAAATCTTGCAGTTCTAGATACTGCACAATATCAATATTTTCTCATCAAAAACCACACTATCGGCAACTTGGCACTTAGGCCCAAGAAACAGTGTTTGAGTATTTTTCCAAAGTGGAGGATGGGACTTAAAGAAAACATAAAACCTGACAGGGATTGACGATGATCAGTCGCCACATCCGAGTCCAATAATCCGCGGGTCTTCTCTACCGGTAGAAGGATAGAAACTACATCCGTAACTATCCCCGGGTGAAAACTACATCCGTAATCACCCTCGATGAAAACTACATCCGTAATCATCCTTCGGCAACACATGGGCCGGAATAATAATTGATGGACCGCCTGGCTCACGGCCGCTTACACATCCCGGGAATCGTTCGTCAACGGTTCCCACACCTGCCAGAGTCCCTTTTTCTTTTTCTTTTAAAACCCAGATTTTGATTGAAAATAGAGTAGTTGTGGTTCGACATCAGTCGACCGATAATTCTTGAAATCATACGAGAAGCAGGACCTGACCGGGGGTTTTCGAAAATGTTTTGAGTTCGAAAAAGTTCGAGTTTGAAAGTATTAAAAGGTATCTTGGATTAACTTCGTTTTTTTTAAAATAGTGAACAATAATTATTAAATGATATTTTAAGATTTAATATCAATAATTAATAAAATAATTATTTAATAAAATAAACTTTCAATCCAAGATAGGGTTTCGAGTATTTACGAAGATATAATAATAGTTATTTGAATATACGATACCACCCGAATGACCCTTCGGGTTTTCGCAATATAGATACGATATAATAATATACCGCTCCCCGGTCAATAGTATATACGGACCGCTACGACCTCTATTGCTAGAGTCGTTGTCCGAAGAAAACATTTCAATCTAAGTTCAAGGGGTAAAAGCATACATGTACTTGTTTAATCTCAATTGCATCAATACTTCGATAAACATAGCATTTGATATAATTTGAAAACTACAAACACAACAGTGAAAATCCTTGTATATGTATAAGTTTTGAAAAGTAAACTTGCCTTGGTTTGGTTGGGGTGGTCGAGCGTGTGAATTCGAACGATCTATACATAAACAATAATCGTTCGTTAGTACCTTAACAATTTCTTTCTAATTACGGGGTTTTAAGGGAACACGAAATTAACTTAACGACTTCGTCTTATGACTCCCTAGCCCCACTATAGGTCCATGACATCACTCGTTTACGCTCGTCACTTACTCGACTTAATTTAGTTACCACGTTCGAACTATAACCATTACTCCTAGAATTATGCTCCACTAACGACTTTTTCCCTTGCGCGAAATTTACTCTAGCATTTTTATAAAATCCAAAAATTCATATTTTAATCCAATTCTTTTTGGGTAGCCTTCACCACTGTATTTCCTAGCTTCTCTAATTTTTCCATGATCCCAAATAATTTTTAAGGTGTTTAAACAAGGTTCACAAGGGGGTCACTTTATGCAGTCCATAGTCCAGAAACAAAAATCACTTCTCCGGCCATAACTAAAAATCCACACATCACCTAGCTATGAACCTTACATATCCAGAAACTACATTCAATTATCTTTCCATCCATATAAGGTAGGACATCAGGGGACATCATTTGGGGGTTCAAAATCGTGTCACAATACAGGTCAATGTTCCTGGATAAAATCAGCATGCTCAAATCACTTAGATCAACCATTTTTCACAATTCCACCATACACCCAACACTTAATACACTCAAATCATGGTTCATAACACTCATGGTGATATATAAGTTATCCATAATCATAAAAGTCACAATCTCAACATAAAAACTCAAGATCCAAGTCATCCAACACTTATATAACCAAGATTAGCTCATACATGCATGGATCTACTACTAAACATTATAAATACTACATATCCAAGAGGGTTTGTGATTTTATACCTTCTTGAGCTCCTAGGGACCTTGGGTAAGCTTCTCACAACACAACAACACCTTAGATGATCTCCTACAACACTTATAATCCAAGATCTAAAAGAAAATCAAACATGGTTACTATTCACCCAATCTTTAACATTTTATATCTTGGAATTGGATGGATGAAATGAAGTGAAATCACTAGCATACCTTGATTAGATGATGTAGATGACCTAGGAATTATGGTATGAATTTAGAGTGATGAGAAGTGGGGAAGAAGAAATTTTCTTCTTCTTTTTTTGCCTTTGGCCGAGAGCTCTTCAAGGGGGGAGGGGGGAGAGTGTTTTGTGTTTTACTTTTTGTGTTGGATGAATAAGTGGTGTGAGATGAGGTTGGGTAATATGTATTAGTGTAAGTATATGCATGTACAACATAGGTATGGCTAGAGGTATGGCTACTAGTACTTGTTGTCTCCACCTTTTAAAAAGCAAGCAACTAATTACTATTCCTCTTGTTATTTGGTTCATCTAGTTTGCTTTCCTAACTACTTAGTTGCATGAGCTTGCATGCAATACTACTCCTTGTATTATTATTCTCCCACCAATGCTTATTATCCAGTCTTTAATTCGTATCGTATCTTAATTAATCCCTCGTAATAATATTTTGTCGCGTAGAGATTTCCCCTATAATTCCTTAAGTGCTAATTGTGTAAATTCCTCTAATGTCCATAATTCCTTGTCATGATCCTTAATAAATCTTGTAACACTCTAATCATTCTCAAATCCCAAGTTTTATAAATCTCACTAACAATAAGACTCCTGCCTTCACAATCCCCCTTTTTATCTTACATAGGGAATACAACAACACAGTTTCTCAGACAATCAATCCTATTCATCACAGGGATGACCAGAAAGGTTCCATATTGACATTGCCACAAGATATTAAATAAAATAAAATATTACCAAAAATTAGGGTTCTTACAATAAATGTTCCTGCTGCACATGCCATGCCTGTCACACATACAATGAATAATCTGCATCAGAATCATGCACAGTGTGGTCAACCTAATTGTATGCCATGCACTTTTAATGTCATGCAAACTTTTGTGAATTTAATGAATGCATCTAGCCAGTCATGCTCAAATACTGCTGCTAGTTCAAACAACAAAAAGAAGTTTGGGAGAGCCAAGACTGTCAGTCCTCCTAAAGTTAGGAGTGACAAACCTTCTCCTAGGACTGATAAATATGTCAAGTCTGAGAAAGGAAAGGAGGAAGTCGAAAGCTCTAGTTATGTTAAGAAAAGTGCATCTCCTGTTGTTAAATCTATTGATTCTAAATCTTATCGAAAAGCCGGGCCCAATCAAAGTTGGGTTCCGAAGAAAGTCTAATCAATCTGTCATTGCAGGGCATTAAGCAAAAGAGAAATAAAGTTATATGGGTGCTAGATAGTGGAGCATCGAGGCATATGACTGGAAACAAGTCCCTGCTTACAGAGTTGGTTATGAAAGCTGGCCCTTATGTTACCTTTGGAGATGACAGCATAGGTGTGACAAAGGGATATGGCAAACTGAAAACTGGCAATGTCATCATTGAAGATATTTCCTATGTTGAGGGATTAAAGCATAATTTGTTGAGTATCAGTCAATTCTGTGACAAAGGTTACGAAATTGTCTTCAACAAGAAAGGTGTATCAATCACTCACATCAAGGAAGGTTCATTGGCTTTGAGAGGAGTTCGAAAGGCAGATCTTTTTGTTGCAGACATGGATTCAGCAAATCAGAATGAAGTCACCTATTTCTACAGCAAAGCTTCGGATGATGAAAGCTGGTTATGGCACAAAAAGTTATCTCACTTAAACTTCAAAACGATGAATGCTCTCGCGAGGCGAGAATTGGTGAGAGATCTACCTCAAATGGAGTTCGCTCCGAAAGGACTCTGTGAAGCCTGTGAAATGGGAAAGTCGAAACGAGCATCGCATAAAAGCAAAGAAATTTCTAGTATCACTGAGCCTCTGCAACTTCTTCATATGGATTTGTTTGGCCCAGTGAATGTCCTATCTTTGTCTAGGAAAAGATATGCATTGGTAATCGTGGATGACTTCTCCAAGTATACATGGGTATTGTTCGCAATGACGAAAGACGAAGTACCTTTCTTAATTATTGATCACATCACTCAAATTGAGAATGTTTCAACACTTACTGTGAAGACGATTAGATCAGACAATGGCACTGAATTCAAAAACGCAGTGCTAAATGACTTCTGTGTATCTAAAGGAATACGTCGTCAGTACTCAGCCCCGAGAACTCCACAACAAAATGGAGTAGTTGAAAGGAAGAATAGAACATTTGTTGAAGCAGCAAGAACTTTGTTGTATGATTCGAAACTTCCTCTGTATTTCTGGGCAGAAGCAGTGAGTACCGTGTGTTACACTCAAAATCGATCCTTGATCATAAAAGATAAAGAAAAGACACCATGTGAGCTAATGAATGGAAGAAGACCAACAATCAAATACTTTCATGTCTTCGGAGCAAAATGTTATGTACTTATAGATGATGAAAATCTAGGCAAGTTTGCAGCAAAAGCTCGTTAAGGAATCTTTGTTGGTTACTCCACAGATGTGGTAGCAGCTTATAGGGTGTTCTTAGTGAATGATCGAAAAGTGACTGAAAGCTACAATGTCAGATTCGACGATACCAAACTCTCATCAATTTCAAGAGATTCTAGTGAACCTGAGTCCCTAAAATTTCAGAATCTGGACTTAGAAGATCTTGAAGATGAACCTGAGTTGGTTGTCCCATTAAATGTTCCAAGTGTACGTGAAGAACCTGAGTCTAGTGAACAAGCTAATTCTACAAGATCAGGAGAGACATCTTCAGTACGAACCGGCAATAACTCAGGGGGAGTAAATAGCAGCTCAAGGACTACTGTTCAAGGCTCGAGTCGAGTTGACTCTAGTTCTGTAGGAGCTGGCACTAACTCAGGGGGAGTTAGTGAAAGTATTCAAAGTAGTCAGCACCACAATTCAGAAAGTCATGCTGAATCATCAAGACAATTTCCAAGAGAACGAGTATGGAATAGAGACCATCCGTTTGAATTGATTATCGGTGATCCAGATGCTGGTGTGTCTACTAGAAGAAATGCAAGAGCTGACCTGGCTAATATTTGCTTATTTTCTGGGTTCTTATCCAAGCTTGAACCTAAAGAAATAGAAGAAGCTCTTGGTGATGCTGATTGGGTGATTGCAATGCAAGAGGAACTCAATCAGTTTGAAAGGCAGAAAGTTTGGAAACTGGTACCCCGACCAAAGAACAAATCAGTAATTGGAGCAAGGTGGGTATTCAGAAATAAAATGGATGAAAACGGACTTGTAACACGAAACAAGGCTCGTTTGGTTGCAAAAGGTTATTCTCAGCGAGAAGGAATTGATTATGATGAGACCTATGCACCAGTTGCAAGACTTGAGGCAGTCAGGATGTTTTTGGCATTTGCAGCACATAAGAACTTCAAGGTTTTCCAGATGGATGTGAAAAGTGCCTTCCTGAACGGAGAGTTAGAAGAAGAAGTGTATCTGGAACAGCCGCCTGGCTTCATTGATCCAGAACTTGTAGATTTTGTGTATCTTCTCTTCAAATCTGTCTATGGCCTCAGGCAATCCCCAAGATGTTGGTATGAAACCCTATCTGTATTCTTAATTGAAAGTGGTTTTACTAGGGGAGTAATTGACAAAACATTGTTCTATAAGAATGTGAAGAATGATTTAATACTTGTTCAAGTCTATGTGGACGATATTATCTTCGGGTCATCGAATGAGCGCTTGTGCGAGAAATTTGCTAAGCTAATGCAAGACAAATACGAGATGAGCATGATGGGAGAGCTGTCCTTCTTCCTTGGGTTACAGATCAGTCAGAGAAAAGATGGTATCTTTATCTGTCAATCCAAGTACGTCAGAGATTTACTCAAGAAGTACAATCTAGAAGATGCATCAGCAGCCAAGACTCCCATGGCAACAGCCACGAAGCTTGATGAAGATAAAACAGGTAAACCAGTTGACATCACAAGCTATCGAGGTATGATTGGCTCACTTCTCTATTTAACTGCAAGTAGACCCGATATAATGTTCGCGACTTGTTTATGTGCAAGGTTCCAAGCGGATCCTAGAGAATCACATCTCATAGCCGTCAAAAGAATTTTTAGGTATCTCAAGGGCACACCAAATCTAGGAATTTGGTACCCAAGAGATACAGGTTTTAATCTAATTGGCTATACGGATTCAGACTATGCAGGTTGCAGGATTGATAGGAAAAGCACATCTGGTGCTTGTCAATTTCTTGGCAGAAGATTGGTGTCCTGGCAAAGTAAAAAGCAACATACAGTATCTACTTCTACTGCTGAAGCTGAGTACATTGCTGCTGGAAGCTGTGTAGCTCAAATACTGTGGATGAGGAACCAATTGAAGGATTATGGCATGGAGCACAAGAAAATTCCAATTATGTGTGACAACACAAGTGCCATTGCCATAACCAACAATCCTGTAGATCACTCAAGAACCAAGCACATCGACATCAGGTATCACTTCATAAGAGAACATGTCGAGGAGGGGACTGTGGATTTCATGTAATTAGAGGCCTTAGAATTATCAAGGAATGTTTTAATTATGTCATATATTAAAATCCTTGAATTGATATTTATATTAATTTGACAAAATTAATTGTTGAGTTTTTCAAAGAAAAAATTGTCAAATTAATCTAAGTATCTTCAAAATTTCGAGTTAGTTTCTATCTCGAAACTCATCTAGAAATTCGACTTGAATTTCGATTTGAGCTTCCAGAGTGAAGTTTTGAAAATTCTAAGTCTGGGAAGAATTTCGAGTTAGCCACTATCTCGAAATTCATCTCGAAATTCGACTTAGGGATCGAATTTGAGTTACCAGTGTGCCTATTTATTTTTCTTCAAAATATTCGAGATAAAGTCTATCTCGAACTCCATCTCGAAATTGAGATGAGGTTTCCAATTTTGGGGGTATTTTTAAATGAATTGAGAATAACTTCGAGTTAACCTCTATCTCGAAGTTCAACTCGAAGTTCGACTTAGAGTTTGACTTAGAGTTTGGGAGAATTCTCAATTAGTTAAGGGGATTTTTCGAGTTAACTCCTAACTCGAACTTTATCTCGAATTTCGACTTAGAATTTCGAGATAGATTTCCTTGGTGGTTTGTGCTGTACATGATCTTTGATAGATTAATGGTTCAAGTGGTTCAAGTTTTTCGAGTTAACAGCTATCTCGAAATCTATCTCGAAGTTCGACTTAAAATGTTCGAGATAGACTTCGAGATAGACTTCGAGATAGAATTTCGACTTGAGTTCTCCCTGTATGAACTTAGAGTTTTCATATTTTTTTAACAGGGACACTTTAGTCATTTCACAGTAATGTCTATATATACATCTTTAACTCGATATTTTCTTTCACTTTTACCTAATAGAGTTTTACAGCCGCACATATACATACAGGCGATTTCATATTCTCAATCACTGATTCGTGATTTTTGTGACAAATCTCTTACGGACAACGAATTGATGCCCATTTTTTGACTGATATCTTCTGTGTGTCATCATTAATCACTGTTTTTGTGTGTTTGTGTAACGATTCATTTCTCTTGAGATATATACACACGTATATATACACACAAGTTTACAGATCTGTTCAAAAACGATTTTACACACACACACTTCACTGTTAGTGGAGAGTTAATCATTGGTTTGAAATTTGCCTTTCATTGACTGTTGATTGGAGCCCGTAGTTTAATTTTTCAAAAAGAAGCTTTTGTGTTCTTGAAAAATTAAAAGGGACATTACGGTTAATTCAACAATTAATTGTTTTTCATAAATTAAAATTAAAATTCATATTTTTCTAAAGGAAAAACTTTTAATTAAAATGGCTCACCAATTTTCACTTGCCAAAAACAATTTTTATAATATTTCTACGGAAATTGGTGATCAACTCCCGCGCTTTAAGTCTTAGATACGATTTCTCAATTTGTATTCCAAAGCTAGCGATGCTTTTACTGCTAAACCTACACTAGTGCATGATGCTTTACAGCAATTATGGACTAGTGCGGTTTCTTTTGGGAGCAAATCAACCCCCTTTGGTTTCAGGTTTACCTTAGCGGGTCAGGAATATGTGGTGACTGAACAAATTGTCAACAAGGTTCTGGGATTCCCTATTAAAGATGCTTATGATCCAGAACCTACAGCTGCAGATCGCCTCAGATTCTTTGAAGAAATAGGGTGTTATCCTCCGACTGGCCGGATCACTGGAAACATCCAAAAACAATTTCTTCATGTGGAATGGAATTACTTTTTCGAGGCCATCACAAGATGTTTTCGGGCACGAGAAAGCGATTACCATCAAATTTCCATTCCCATGCAAAACCTTGGAATTGCCCTAGCAAGAGAGCTGGATATAAATTATGGACGAATAGTTCTCTCTGAGATAGTGGCTGTGATGGGATCTCCTGCAAGCAGAGACCTCAATACTACAGATGTTGTCTGCTGGTTTCCTCGGTTCCTACAGATGCTGATCAATGGTTTAGTACCGAAGGATGCTCTTGCAGTTAGACGGAGTTTTGCCAGTGGTCCATCATCTGCACCGCTAGGGATGGGCACTAAGTCACTTTCAACAGTTGAAAATCAGGATAAACATCATGGAAAACCGATGTCTATTCCTGAAACCTTACAAAAGTGGCTTACATATGATGAGGGAGTTACCACTTTGATGGAATTCTCGCAAGCTTCATCACATGCTCAGAATCGGTCTGCTCATGCTGAGGCATTTGAAGAGATTCCTGATGAGCAAAGCGGTGATGAACAAGGTAATGAATCAGGTAATCTCTCTCGACATTCTACTCATTCCTCTTCCTATGTTTCTGATTCCCAGACCCAAGAGACTGCTAGCCCGCAGAATCTATCCCAGGGTGAGAGCTATATTTCTAATTCCTTGTCATCCAAGTCACCGGAATCCAAACAGCCAGCACATATAGATGTAGGAAATGATGAGGAGAGTGACCCCGAAGAGCAGCCTCTTACTCGAAAGAAAGCCAAAATTTCTCATGCTGCTACTTCTAAACCTCAGTCAAACCCTAGAGTGTCACACGCAACCACTCCACCTCACGCGAGTGGTTCACCCCTTGAACAATCTGCACATAGGGATTTTGATTTTGATAATGAGTATGTACCTCTTGAAGATGCTGTTACTTCAAGAGGACATGAAGCCTTAAAAACTTCAGCCGTACCTTCACCGGTACGTACTGATGCTACAAAGAGGACCGGTTCTGATGTTGTACAAGAACACTTTGTAGCCTCTCAGCCTGAGATTCCAACTCAGGAACAAACAGCAATTGATCCCATAACTGCAAATTATATTTCTTATCAAGTTTCTGCAGGTACTTCTTCATATTTTGGATCAATTATTGAAGACATACACGAGCGTGAGACAGGGAGTGTGTGTGAGAGGTTAGGGAGAGAGGGACCTTCATTTTTAAGGCCCGAAACCGAGCGCCAAATACCAACAGAACGAGAATTAGAGCGAGGTCACCTAAACCAAACACCGTCCCTTAATTCTGAAAATCTTGAATCTCGTATGTCTTCTATGGAAAATCAAATGAAGCAGTTTGGGCAGTCAATGGGGCAGTTAGGGATGAATGTTGGAAATAATCAAAGGGCACTTGACGACTACGCAGCACGAATGGCACTTCAAGCTTCAGCTTTTACTGTTTTGAAAAATCAGGTAAATGACATGGGCCATGCTGCTGGTGTCTTGGGAAACACCCTGAATGACAGGATGGGAGCAATGGAGTTTACAATGGATAATCTGGCGGTGGAGATAAGCAGAGTTATGTTCGCAATCAGAAGTTTTGTGCCCCAGGAGTGTTTCGCGCCGCAACAACCTCCCCCCGATGCTGGTACAGGTGGTGCTAGTGGAGCAGGAGCCTATGGTTCCGGGTTTGAAGATTTTGATACAGCTGGTGGATCTGGAGACCAGGGTGGAGTTCAGGATAACTCACCTAAGGGGGAGAGTATAAAGGAGACGAGACAGCAGGGAGTTCAAATCGAAGAAATTCAAGAACATGCTGATCTTGTCAAAGAAATTGAAGTTGAGCCGTCTGTTGAAGAAGAGGCTCTAAGGAGGAAAAAGGGTAAGGCAATAATGGTTGAGCAAGATGAACCATTCATTGACCTAAGTCATCAAGAAAAAGTACAGGAGGTAATTGATTCAGATTCTGATATGGAAGACGCACCTTTGAAACATGCTATAAAGAGATCATTGAAAGATCAAGGTGGCGGTGCTGGGATGTCTGTCGGAAAGCCTGAAGAAATTACTATTGATGAGGAAACCCTTGAAGCTCAACAGTTAGCCTTGGATCAAGCTGAGTTCTTTAAAATGAAGGTAATGCAAGATCGTGCTGCGTTTCAGGAAAAGAAAGCGGAGCTACAAGGAAAGCAGTACGATTATGAGCTTGCAAGGCTAGCTGATCCTCAAATTAATCTGGATAATAGAAGGATAGGACAGAAATGGGATGACGCAAGGAAGATATTGATGGGACCATGTACAAAAGGAGATCATAACAAGGAAGCAGATGATCTGTTCTACCAACTAAATTTGCAGAATCCAATGGCTGCTGACTACATAAATGCTTTAAAGAGATTAATTTCTAAAGTCAGGGTTGGATACAATTCAACGCAAAAGGAGTGGCAGGTTATTTTGTCTTTCACAGAAGGAGTCCCAATGTCTTTCATGTATGTGGATGATCAATTCATGACGAGAAGATCTGCATCAGAGTTGTTCTTGCTAGCAACAAAAATTCAATACTCTCATTCTGAGAATCTAAGCATTCTGTATAGGGATCAGTTAATGCGGCTAGCAGAGGACAAGGGTCCAGAATTCTCAGCATATCCAAATGTTGTCCGGATGGTGGTTGACAGTAAATTGAAGAGGGTGAGCCTGGAGGAAAAGGACTTAATGGAACTTTCAGTGGAATCTCTTAAGGCCGTCTGTAGGCAGATGATGGGTAAGGGATTCGCTTCTGTGCTTAAAGATAAATCAGTGAAGACCATTGAAAGTGTCATACTAAAGAAGAGCAATGAGGTGTGGAAGTGTGATGTCATTGCTCCGAACCCTCTTGATAATGTGAAGATTGAACCAGAGCTGATAGAGAGGAATTGGAATATTCTTCAAGCAATGAAGAATGTTGATGAAGCTCTGAATCTTCCTACTGGAGAACTGGAACAAGGTGAGATAAGGGAGGCAGTTGGTGTTCCAGGAAGAGACAGTGTATACTGGATACACTCTTTTGTTGATAATACAGCTGATGCCTTAGTATTCATAGATGCAGACCAGAATCAAACATTCTTGCATATGAGTAAACAATGGCTGCCGCAGACTCAAGATGCTGCATTTCTGGAGAAAGTATTATATTTGTTCAAATGGGAAGATGTGGAAGTTAAGTATGTGACAGAAAAGCAGAGACTCGTGAGTTACCTATCTGATGTAGTAGTGGAAAAGAAGCGATTGGAGCGAGAGGCGGCTAGTGTCCACAATACTAACCGTGTCATAGGCTATCCCAAAATGATCTATTGTCAGTTGGAAAAACTTCATGTCTTTCGGTTGCTTTAACTCACTTGAGGAAAATTCATCTTAGAATGAATCCAATAAGGTGATATAAGTTTGACTAAAAGATATGAAATAATCCAGGTGATAGGAATCATTCAAATGATCTTTAATTCGAGGTTCGAATTCTGTTTCTAGTTTAAGTTCTTTGTATTGTTTTCATGTACTTGTAATTGTATATTTTTCAAGACTGTAATGTTAATTATCTTTTCTCGTCTCATTGTTTAGTTGAGTTATCCTTCATTAATTTGAATGTCATTGTTAGACAATCAAATTGGGGGAGATTGAAAGGCAGAGTGTATTAACTTGTAACACTGTAACTAATGTAACTCAATTAAAAGAAAAGATACTTAACCAGAAGACAATCAAGAACAAGAAGTCACAAGGAATCAACACTAAATGAAGACAAGGTAATTGATACAATTGAACATGTTAACTATGATCAAGCCAAGAAGAAATCATTGAGAGAAGTTCAAGCCAAAGTTGTTCAGGCCTCAGTGATTTGAGAATTCGAGATTCAAGATCATAACTATCAGTATCAACAAGACCAATTGATTTCAAGTGAACAAGAAGGAAAGCAAATATTGGAAAGCCAAGTTACTAAGTGAATATGGTAATTTATTCAAGAAGCAGAAACACTATCAAGACTAGTCACTTATGAACCAGACCAGTGCATCAAGTGTCAGGACATTGATAGCAAGTTTATGTCAGTAATAAAGATCCATGTTCAAGAGCTTGTAGAAGAACAAAGAAGATATGAAGATATCACAAGCTCAAGATGTGCATTGAAGTTTCAAGTTGAAGACCAGAATATTTTCTAAGTACTAAATGTTCTAGATGGCTAAGTCGAAATTCTTAAGTAGAAGTTCTACTTAGAATTTCGAGATGGCTAAGTAGAAATTCTCAAGTAGAAGTTCTACTTAGAGTGCAGCTTCAACATGACACATGGCATCTTCTGATTGGCAGATTTCCAAGCTTTCAAGATAAGACAAGATTTATGTGGACATCATTGGGCCACGTACATCTTAGTCTTTGAAGACTACAGGTCATAGATTACATGTAGTATAAATAGAAGCACTTGTGTAATGTTTTAGTTAGTGAGCAATATTGAGAAAAACACAAGAAAAAGAGAGAGAGTTATTCACAGAGCTTAGAATCATTCACTTCTCTCTGAACTTCTGTTATACTTTGTAATGAATGTTGTAGCAACCTTTTTCAAGTTATATATTCTCTGAACTTAACTTCATGATTTTTAAATTCATAAATTCTATTCTAATTGTATTGTTATATGTTTTGACATCAACAACTCAGATTTATGCTTCAGATCTTAAAACATAAATAGGGGGAGATTGTTAGGAATAATTCATGAGTTGTGATGTTAAGAATAGAATTTTACTTATTGTTAGAAATAAGACCCTAGCTATGCTAAGGAATGAACAACAGAAGGATTCAATAAATGTTCTGTGTTGTTGATTACAAGAGCTCCTAAGCCCTATTTATAAGCTTAATTAGCCTTCATGTAAGAACCCAGATTTTTGGTAGAATTAAAACTTTTTATTATGTAATAATGTGGGAATGAATAGTGGTTATGACTGCGATGTAACGAAGATCTATTAAATGAATGGAATGGATTTGAATTCAATTATTTATATGTCATGCAGAATACTTTTGGTTGACGGCATAGATAAGAATGATCTATCTCCTAAGAATATAAGTATATTACTTCAAGTAAGATTATTCTTATGTCATCCAAATCAATATCTATTATAAGTCCAGCGGTTCCGTAAAAAGGTTAAGAAGCACTCGAGAGTGAACCAGGTTCATTTTCCTAATTATCAGAATTAAATAAAAATAAGTGATGAATAGTGATTTTGGTGGAATTTGGAATATTATTATAATAATGTTATACCCGGTATTCGGAACGGATTTCTGAGTTCGTATTAGTGATCCAAGAGGAAAATAAGTGTATGTAAAAGCTGTCGGATTCAGAAAAAGAGCACTTTTATTTTCTCCGAGAATTCCCTGGACACTGCAAGACATAAGGAATTATAAAAGGGATTTAAGGATTTTAAATTCGAGAAGTATTAAGAAAGATGAGGAATAGAATTATAAATATTAAGAAGGTTTTCGATAAAACCCTAACTAGAAACGAATGAGTTATTCCCTCGAACGATCAACGAATTAAGCAATAAACGGACAAGGAATCAAGCAGAGGAGGCAAGATGCATGCATGTGTGCAAGTGACAAATATCTAGAGACCATATAGTTACTTAAGTAACCAATACTTAGTGAATCAACTAAGTACTTAGAAAACAAACCACTTGGTTAAGCCTTAAACCATCCAATCTTCAACACTTGTCCTCACAAATACATCATTCTATACATCACACTCCACTAACACCACTTTAAGAAGATATTATCTAAGTAAACACCACTTTATGCATTATTGCAAAAATCAACCAAGCAAAATACTCTCCCCCCCCCCCTCCAAGAACACCATTCGGCAATTGCTATAATTCCAAAACAAAAATCCAACTTCCAACCATTTGTTGATCTTGAAACTTTTATGGTGAGACTTACATTTCATATAAATGATCTCCTCAAAATCCTAGCTTCAATCTCTTCTTTTTCCATTTTCAAAAAAATGATTTAAGAGGAGGGTGAATAGTGTTTTCATGAACTAATCTTGTTTTTTCTTGTTTTTCATGGTTGATTTAGCAAGCTTAAGCACCTCTAAGGATCATACCAAGCATAGTGAGGCTAGATCATACTCCAAGGAAGGTATAGCAACTTGAAACCCTAGACTTTACCTTGAGATTTTGCATGCACTTGATGGGTTTTAGTATAAGATGTGATATTAGCATGATTATGAGCATGATTGTGGTTTAGATTTGTTAAATGTTAAAAATAGTTTAGATGAACGGAAAGGCATTGCTTGGCCTCAGTTCATGGTGATATATCATGTATATGTTGTTTGGGATGGATACCTTGATTATTGGAAGGTTTGGAATTTAGAAATATTCGATTTATAGCCGTCGTAATGCCGAAATTTCGTTAACATTAAGAACACGAATTTGACAGAAGGTAGAACTCACTGATTAGCTTCGACTTTTGCCATGATTAGCTAGATTATGTTATGAGCTTCGTTTTGATATAAAGATCGCATGAAACGGACTTACGGTTTAGGAGTTATGATTAAATTCGTAAAAGTAGTTCGGAACCGTAATCAAAAGTTCGTAATTGAAATTGATTCCCTTTAATTTTGTTTAATCAGTGGCGAATCGTGATAATTAAATAATAGAGATAAAAAGGAAGGTGTGGGAGAAGACCGCATGTCAAATGGATCGTTTTCCGATTTTATAAAAATGTTCGAATCTAGGTTAAGTACGAAAGTACCCCTAAAAGGTATACTTGGTTATAACTTCGGTAAACCACTTAGAAAACGATCGATAAATATCGAGGTCTAATCTTTCGACTTTAAAACTTATACGATTTAAATACTTACCATATGTAAGTATAAGGTCATGCTTTAGTAACGAACAAGTGTCGGGTAATAAAGGCAATAATAAGAGTGAATTAGAGGGGTATAACGAAACGACTTGAAAACGTGTTTCGATCTAAGTTAAGTTTATACTTAACCTTTTGAAAGGTGTTAAGTGATTAATCCCTAATGCCTTGGCTATTTATAGATCATCAGGCTGACCCGGGACACGCTACCACTACCCCTACCCGTACTCGACTTCCAGGCAAGTTTTCGAACCTTTCTTTTTAAAGGCTGTTGTTGTGAATATATATATGTATGTGTTTTCAGTATACATATGCCATAGCATGCATGCCTATTCTCGAATTATTTTGAAATGCTTGTTCCCTGAATTATTGTTGGCTTATAAGCTAGATAGTTATATATCAGTTATAAGCCGGAAATTATTTAGACCCTTAATCGAAGGGCAGTGAATCTCATTCTTTGATTATAGACCGGGAGTCGATATTCCTTGATATATTGATATTATTTTCAGAGGAAATATTTAAGTAAATATTTTCCATTTGTTATCCGGCAAATATTGTTGGGATATTCCTTGAGATTATTTAATAAATATTATTCGGATTGTTCATCAGATGCTTATTTATTCGAGGAATATTATATGATTAATATTCATCTAAAGTCGATTAAATATTCGAATATTATTTCGAACTCTCAATTAAGTTATTCATTCTTATTTACTCGATAAATGTTATTTTGAATATTCATTCGAGTTTATTTAATTAATGAATATTATTTTAATATTCATTCGAGTCTTATTTATTTAAATGAATATTATTTCGAATATTCATTCGATCTCTATTTATTTCATAAATATTAGTTGAGCATTGGTTCGAACTTCAGTTATTCGATAAATATTATCTTCGACATTCAGTTAAAGTCAATTCTATTATTGAACATGATTTTAAATATTCATTCAATATTCATTTCTTCGATAATTATTATTAAGTCGAATATTCATTATTTATTCAATGAATATGGTCTCAAGTATTCAATCGATAATTACTTCATCAATAAGTATCATTCTTAAGTTGAATATTCATTATTTATTCAATGAATATTATTTCAAAGATCCATTTGGCGATTATTTCATCAATAAAATACTATTATTATTAATAGGAATATTCATTATTCGTCCAATGAATATTATTCTGAACAGTTATTCAAAGATTATTCCGAGCAACACCTTTCCAATACCCGTGACTCAAGAAATATTCTTGGAATATTTATTTAATTCTTCTAACTCGTTTCAAAGATACTTGGTGTCATTCACATAGTATCATCGACCTCCGAACGTTATATAAATTATTACAGAGTCTTATTAATATTATTATATTATCAAGGAAGGTTCTCAGTGATTTCATTCTCCCTTCGATTCTATTATAAGGGAACCTTACTTGAGGAATGTTATTTATCTTGTGACTGCCCGGTCATAAATTATTCGTTCACTCGCAACTTGGTTGCTATTATTCATGGCATTACGTGTACCCACTCATTATTCGAGGGGAAAGAATGTTGGAACAAGTCATTATCCATTAACAAGCAGTAGCTTGGGAAATATTGGTAAATTTTCCTTTCCATTTAGATATGACTACCTGGTAGAGTCTTATCAACAAGTATTATACTTGGGGGAAAGGGAGACGAACTTTATGTTTCAAAGTTATGGGTATGGAATGAACTAGGAGACGCGTAAGTGGCCGAGTGGCGCCGGTCCAGCAATAGCCCAACCGTTGGCTTAGGAGTTCTAGAGGGCGGTAAACAAGTAAATCCGTCGGAGCTACCTTCTACATGTAGAGAACGACTGATGAGATGCATGACATACGGCTGATCCCCGTAAACATCAGGGCATCTGGCGCGGCAATGCTCCCGTATTAGTTCATCACTCAATGTTGGAAATTTTCTGCAACATCATCATAGTTGGCAGAGTTGAAAAGTATTTCAAACTGGAATTGCAATATCATTCTGCAAGTTCCTATTTTTTTTTTATGAAAATGATGCTATCTTGCTTATTTTTGCATAGCATATGCTTCCACAAAATATACACCTATTGAGTTACCTTGTAACTTCATCCTTTATATTCAACTGGCAATATTTTCACTAATGCATGGCATATGATTTCAAACATATCTTTGAACTGTCTTATATATTACTGCACAGTTATATATTGTTGGTGGGCTGTTGCTCACCCTTGCTTATTTATTATGTCACAACAACAGCTAGGTCACATGGCCCGCGTCAGGCGCACTCGGCGCAAGCAGGTTACCCGCCCCGCAGGGCTACCCGTTGATATCATCGCTGCCATTGCTGAGGTAGCATAGCTCAGCAGCCTTGATTTCCAGTTTACTTATATGTATCAATAATGATTAATCAACGGCAAAACTTTTAAACTTATGATGTTATCCTTTTGGCTTGTAATAACTTTTATTCGTAAACCAGTAATGCAAGACTTATTTCAATTTCATCTCTGGGACTATAACTGTGTGTGTGTGAGTGGTTATTATTGTGGGGTCACAGCAGGTGATTTATTTATTGTGGACTCGAGTAAAGTACTAATCATGGAAAATAAGACCGTAACGACCCGATCTCGGACCCCGGATCTGGGGGTGTTACACTTCATCTACGTAACTGATTACATCACAATTACTGTGGATCTTCTGACTATGACTTACTGTAGCAAGTAGACTTATTTTAGCACACAATATTTTGACACGCCCCCTCACTCGAAATCCCATCTTCGGATGAAAGACCTTTCTTGGGATTGAAGAATGGACACTAGTAGCCCTTGAGCTTAATTTGAGCGTCCAACTGTACCCATTTTTAGGATCGACCGATCTTGAGTTTATTGAGTCTTTTGGGATACCGGGACTCGAACTTGCGACCACATGGTATATTTTAGGCCATGTCAAATAATAGAAAGTGCTGCTTTTCAGCACAACGGTGGATTACCCACCAATCAGTCCTTGAACTGATTATTTAAGAAACCGAGACTCGACTTTGTGATCACTCGGTATTAACAAGATATAGCAGTGAACTGTGTGAATGTCTGTATACATACTACTACTTCTGCTGCTTTGTCGTCGTGGCAGTGAACTGTGTGTACATCTACATATACACTACTTCTGCTGCTTCGTCGGAATAATGCCCCCTGAACTATTTAATTTGCAGCATCGTAATAAATTGGAGAGATACCGTAATATCAACAACCACTTGAATACTACACAATTAAATCTATAATCGGGGCAAACTCTTAAATCAAAGTGAAATATTTTCAAAAGATCCCGATTTTTTTAATATTAACACTACTTTCCCTTAAGAAAATAAATGTATTTTTTTTATCGGATCTAAAATCATAAAATCACTGTTTTTTAGGATCCTTTTTTTTAATCCTTTTTTTTTTCTTCTTTCGTTTTTCTTTGCTTTCTTTATTTTTTTTATTTTTATATTGCTATCAGTCTCATGTCTGACAACATTTTTTTCTTTCTGGCATCTTGCTTTTTTTAATGGATGCTTTTGCCCCCTTTTTTTTGTCTGGATACTTTTGCTTTGTTGCTTTTTCTTTAGCATCTTTTTTGCTTTCTTATCCTTTTTTTTTCTTTCCAACCAGCAATATTTTTTTTCCTTTTCAACGCTCTTCCTTCTTGTCTCCTCTCCTCTTCTACACAGCTACAACCGTTCTCTTCCTTCCCCTTTGTTTCCACAATTCTAGCCCTCATGTCAATCTGGCCTCTTTTTTTCTTTTACAGGCAACAAATCTTTCACCTGTATTCTGATAAAAAATATCCCACCTTCTCGCATATATATATATATATATATATATATATATATATATATATATATATATATACGTGCGTGTATCTATCTATATCTTCAGAAATAAATCTTACTGGATTCAAACAAGGAGGGTATGGACGAACTCGGTTGAAGGAGGCGATCAAGAAGTCCAACTGCAGTGTCGCCGGAAACGGCCTGGAACAGGGCCCACGCGCCGGCGCGTGGCGCGCGTGGGGGCGATCTGCCGCGCGTGTGGCGGCGCTTGCGGGCGCGTGGCAGCTCGATTTTCAGTTTGAAAAATTCTGGTTGGTCGTCTTTCTGAGCCTGGTATGGTGGTATATTTGTATGTTTGTTTTGGTCTGTTTCGAATTTCTGATTTCTCAACAAAATACAACTGTGTTCTTGGTTTCCTTGAAAACCTAGAGCCACAATTGTGATTTTCTGATGAGCTCTTTCTTCATATATTATAACCCTCTCTGATACCATGTTAGAAATAAG
This sequence comes from Kitagawia praeruptora, assembly GCA_037693485.1. NCBI lineage: Eukaryota > Viridiplantae > Streptophyta > Magnoliopsida > Apiales > Apiaceae > Kitagawia > Kitagawia praeruptora. The sequence continues at coordinate 1,937,960 of CM075353.1, forward strand.
ACCCAAGCTATGCTAAGGAATGAACAACAGAAGGATTCAATAAATGTTCTGTGTTGTTGATTACAAGAGCTCCTAAGCCCTATTTATAAGCTTAATTAGCCTTCATCTACGTAATTGATTACATCACAATTACTGTGGATCTTCTGACTATGACTTACTGTAGCAAGTAGACTTATTTTAGCACACAATATTTTGACACTTATACTTCTTGTATATCCTAATTTATAAAGGATTTAGCACTTTGTATAGGAAATATGTGTTAGACAGTTATCTGTAAAGTTTAGTCAGGAATGAACAGTGCATCGAGTACTACATGTCAGGAACTGAGATTGAATCCTGATATGTCAAGTCAAATACTGATCAAGTACTGATGGGATGGTCAGATCCTGATGCAAGATGGAATCCTGATATCAGTCGTGTTACTGATGATGTCATTATGGATGCTGCAGAAACTGGCAAGTGCTATAAAACAGGATCTTTGTTTGGAGAACAAGCAAGAAGGTTTTATGAAGGAAAGAATTTTCTATTGATGGAAACTATCAACTAGACGGCAGAACATTGTCATGTATAAATTATCTTTCTGTTATTAGTTGATAGGTAGCATTATAAATACTCTCTCTATATCATTGTAAAAAGTGTATAGGTTTGTAATCGTAAGTATACGAGAGTGCAAACAGAGAGAGATTTGTATTGTCAACATCTGCTAAAGGTATTTTTACACCTTTGGTAGAGTTTGTATTTGGTCTTATTAATACAAACAGTTTGATTCATTCGTTTATTCTTGTTTATCTAATCAAGCAAAAATCAGACACGATTATATAACTTGTATTCAACCCCCCCCTTCTACAAGTTATTCGAGTTAACAATAGAAGGCCAATAAGAATAAGAACTACCAATGAAACAAGTCATCTCTGAACTAATTTAATAAATTAAAATTATAATATTATATAATAATTTAATTTAATAATGAAATTATATACTATGAGTCTATTAACTAAAAATTGAAATAAAAGTCAGGAATATAGTATTATATAGAACTTAGGACTCCTTTAATTAATATTTAAAAAGAATCTATAATAGATTAATAATAAATACAATTAATAATATAACTACTCTTATATTACCAGAATGAAGTTATGTAAATTTAATTAATTAAAATAATAATATTAAATAATATTACCAGAATGAAGTTATGTAAATTTAATTAATTAAAATAATAATATTAAATATTAATTTAATAGTGAAGCTATATACTAGGAGTCTATTAACTAGCAATCAGTTATTTACCAGATATATACTTGGTATTTCAAGATTTTATTTTATTTAAAAAAATTAAAAATTAGAAATTTAATATATTTATCACAATCCGTGGTTCGCAGCCTGTGCCTAAACATTTTCTTGCACAAATTAGTTCGCAAGATTTTTTTTTTTTTTTTAAAAAAGAAAAAGAAAAATTTGTTGATGAAGTAGAAGTTAGTTTACAGGTCATGCTATTAACCCAAACGGTGTCTTTACTCTACATAGCATGATTTGTTAGAAAAAATTTACTGAAAAAAAGAAAAAAGTGACGTGTCTTAACGGAAAAGGTAATTGGTTTATTAATAGTAATTGTAATATAATTTAATATATTAAATAAAATTTACCAATAGTATTTCTAAAAAAGAGAGATTTTAGTTAGATTATATATAAAAGATAGTGTGTTTTATTTTTTTTGAAAAAGAAAATTACTTAGTTATTAAAAAAATAGAAAATGTTAAATGTTTTACTTGAAAAAATGTAAGGATAATTATGTAAAAACAACATGTACGGTATCGACCGACCAAATATTAATATAATATTGATTTCATTTAAGGATTGTTTTTCTATTTATAGATTTCATTTACACTGTGCTCCCGAGTTAAAATTGGGAGAGGAGAGAAGAGAAGAGATTTGGGTGGAAAATTTTAAAATTTTCTTTTGTAGGCGTGCTCCAGAGTCTTTTGTACGAAAGAAGTGGGTAGATTTTGACCCCAAAACTTTCTTTCCAAAATTGGAAAGATTGGGATGGAAAGAAAATTATGTTATCTCTATTTTTTCAATTATCCAAAAATACCCATCCATATCTATCAATTAAAACAAGGGTGGTGGGTTTTCTGAACTCTCTCACAATATTGTATACTCTGCTACTATTTCTTTTACATCCGCTTGCTGGAAAAATCACGCTTGTATTTTTTATACAACGCTTGCTGGAAACTTAATGGTCGTGTTCTTTTACTGGCTTCCTTTTATTAAGATCCAAATTTTTGTGCTGATGTTATGTGGTTGTTATGCTCCTGGACAAATTTATTATTTATGTCATGTGTAGATTTTAGTTTAGTTTGAGCTGAGTTGACGTTGGTTGTGCACCTCCGAGGTGAACTCTGCAATGCTTCAAGTCCCTAGTCAATTTTGTTTAGTCCTTGTTAAACTTTAGATAGTCCTTGTTAAACTTTAGATGCCCACAGACAGTGACTTTCTTAAATTTGATAACCCACTACTTTGCACCTTTATTCATGCAGTTGCATTCTGTACTAAAGTGCTCCAGAACTCTATAAATTGACAAGATCAATTTTTATGCTGGTTACAAATTTGAAAGAATTTTTTTATTCTGGTTGCAGATTAAATTTGTAAAATATATGATATTTTATATTTTCAAGGACATTGTAGTAAAACTACAAAATTTTCTTTCTTTCCTTTGTAACTCAGGAGCATAGGAAAGATTATTATATATGTCCTTTCTCTCCAATTCTGGAGCACATAAGAGATTTATTTTCTTTAATTATTTCCTTTCCCTTCTCTTCCCTTCCCATCTCTTCTTTTCTGTTCTCTCCCTATAAAACTCGGGAGCACAGCGTTAAGGATTGTTATTCTGTTTAGTAATTTTCCTGGTCTAGTTTAGGAAGTATTCTTAGCATCATTTCATTTGCTTGAAACAAACGAAAGATAAATAAGAGAAAAATGGGAAGAATTGTTGCACGAGAGCAACAAAATTTATTAATCACATTTTTTTGAAAGTAATTTATCAATCACTTAAAAAAAAAAAAAAACTGCAACAAAACCAAGTACAATAAAAAAAGGGTAATCAATGGCACTTGAGGGAAAACACAATGAAATTATACGAAGGATAAACAGAACTAGTCGAAAACATATGTTGATGTTAGAAGGTAAAGCTTCCCCGAAGTTAAGAGACTTATTATGCGCTGAACTTAGAAGCTAAAGCTCTCCTCAGTCTTCAAAATCAATCACTTCTCCTTTGAGTTTTAGCATCACTAGTTTGTAATAAGAGGCTCTACATCAATCGCGAGACTCTTATATGTAGAGGTTGATGTGAAAGTTAAACTTCTGTCCCAAGCCTCATTTAGTTCAGCTACTGAATATTCAACATCCTCGTAGTTCTGTTGAGCAGTGGCTGACCCATCTGACATTCTAATACTCTCTAGTTCTGATGCAACTTGTTTCATTGTAGGCCTCTTACTACCCTTCAAGTGCAAGCATCTATATGCAAGTTTAGCAAATGTTATGAGCTCTTCTTTTCTACCATCTTCTGCTATGCGCAAATCAATAATATCCAATATACGATTTTCTTCCATTGCTGACATAAAATACAGTATGTTACTAAACTTCGTCCTTCGTCATCAGGTCTAGGTGCCAAGATCGGTTTTTGGCCTGTCAAGAGCTCAACAAGAACAACCCCAAAGCTATAAACATCACTTTTATCTGTATAGTGGCTTGATCGGAAGTATTCAGGATCAAAGTAACCAAATGTACCCTGTACTCTTTTTGTTGTCACGTGCGATTGATCAATGGAAACTGATCTTGAAGTTCCAAAGTCTGCTACTTTTGCTCTGTACTTTTCGTCTAAAAGTATGTTTGAAGACTTAATATCTCGATGATATACTGGAATAGCCGCAGCAGAGTGTAGATAGGAAAGAGCTCCTGCAACTTCTGTAGCCACACGAACGCGAACATCCCAGGTCAGTGGAAAGTCTTCATTATGGTCATGGATATACTCAAAAAGTGTTCCATTAGGTATGAACTCATAAACCGGTAGAGGGACCTCAGTCTCCAAGCAGCATCCATGTAGCCTTACAACATTCCTGTGGTTTATTTGTGATAGAATAATAATCTCATTAATAAAATGTGTGAGTTTGCTATCATCTGCTAACTTTGATTTCTTCACTGCTACAATTCTTCCATCTGTCAACATCCCTTTATAGACAGTACCTTGTCCTCCTTGTCCAAGAATTCGTCCGCGTTATAGTGGTTGGTTGCTTTCTCCAGCTCCTTTGAACTAAATAATTTAGTTGTCTCAACATTACTTTCACTAGAAGACACTTGTTGATGTAATAGCAGACCACCATTTCTCTTAAAAAACTTCTCTTTGCGTTTACGTATATTTCTTTGTTTTATTACCTTGTACAAACACATAGGTACCAATACCAATACCACCCCTAGACAGGTACAAATGACTGCAATACCAATAGTAACGAACGAGGTGAGTTATTTAGCATATGTAGAAGAGTATACAGATGTTTAAGCTATCCTACATAAAAATAGGAGAGTCCTTGGAAATTTCGCTTATGTAGTCCTATATTGTCCAAAGTTGAAATTGACAAAGATATGAACTGGAGTCTGGACATCTCTACTTTGTGCAGAAATTCATTTTAGAATGGCCTACAAGGTTACAACAGACTCTATGTAAATCATGTTGGTTATATGTAAAGGACACCCCCACAACAAAAGTTACTCTGTGATCTGTCTACTAATTGAATTCTTGAACTACTCCAAAAAATTGTTTGAGCGCTTACCCAAGAGTGATGGAGAAAATTTTGTGTAAGGGAGGTCAGGGCCTGGCTTCACACACTTGTATTGTCCAGAAAGTACCCATTCATCTATGCATGAGCAACTGTAGCTTCCTAGCCTATTGGTACATTTCTGCTGACATCTGTTGGAATTGTACGTTGCACACTCATTGATATCTGATATTAAAAAAAATTGTTAGACGTAAGTGTTCTATGTGCGAGTGAATTGCATCCTTGCTGAACAATTAACTGAAGTTAATATTAATTGAGTGCATTATTTTCATTTTAACAAGCTCATCAAGTATTAAGTTACCTATGTATGTAATAATGAAAGTATACGACAGAACATGCGAATTATCAAATTTGTTGCAGAATCTTACCTTGACATCCATCCATCAAATAAGGATTTCCTTCAAAGCCTTCATGACAAGAACACAAGCCTTGATCAGTACAAAAAGAGTTTTGACCACAAACAGAGCTATTTGTGGAGAAATTGACTGGTCCGAATGAGTGACAGGACCCGGATGGTCTCCAATCCAGCACAGCCGGAACTTGTTCCATACTTGTCACATCATAGACATCTGTTCTGCTCCCAAACCAATTCTGATCAACAACAAATACAAACCCACATCCTTCTTTCCCATTTATGCTATTTAAAGATGCATTGATGAACTTTGATGATGGGGGGATTCTTGTCTGGCAGCAGGACCCGAAACAACTGTCGTTTCTTATTACAGAGCTAATATTACAAAATGTCATGCACCCTCCAACACTTAACCCTTCTTGGGATATTACAGCAATTGTTTCACATCCTATGGCAGTGAGTCGATTTTGAGTGTCTGAGAATGTAAACGGATCGGATAACATCAGTTGTTGATCATTAGTTCTTTTCTCGCAATTTGTGATCACCGGAGTGTTCACTTGAATCGTCCCTGCTTTTAGAGATATATCCAGCACCTCCAGCTTAATGTTATCATTGAGGAAAGCTTTTGGTGAATTTAATAGAGTTGTTGCAAAATATTGTGAATGTCTGATTTGCTGAACAATCGGCTCCAATTCTGAATGGATAAGCAACTGTAAGGTTGCCACATTTCTGTGAACATCCAGGCTTCGCTAGAGAACTTTTTTGTGCATATGCTTCATGTATAAACAATAATACTAGCATCATCAGTAGCACCAATTGTATAGCCATCTCCGCTATTGTGTTGCAGATCTTTGTAAGTAGTACTACATAAAAGATAGTATAAGGGTGTTTAAGCATATGTAATTGTCACAAAATCATTTATAGTTGATTGACCATTTCAAAGTATGCCATCGTCTTACCAGTCCTAGTTACCATTTTCAGTTTCAAAGTTGACTGACTACTATAACGTGTATATTGTGTAAGATTCAACTTGTGGAATCCCCGACCCCCACCCAAAGCAGACAATTTTTGATAAGTGATTGCACTGACAATTATTCACCAGGTAATGAACTAGTCGTCTAGTTATGGGGAATGAAAAAAAAACAAAAAAATCTGCACAAGGTTATTCTATTCAGATGTTTTGTGCCAATATAAATGAACAGGAGATTGTCTAAATATTGTTTTATTATTCTTTATTTATAGAGTAAGTATGATTTCAAAAATATCTTTATTATTTTACACTCTCGTTTTTTGAGATTTTGTTTGATTAACTAACATTTTTCATGTAACAATATTAGCAGGAAAAAAAATTATAGCAGAAGAAAGTCGATCCACTAAATTATTTCCAAGAAAAAATATAAAAGCCCCAAAATTTTTATATCAAAAAATATAAATACAAACACCTACATTAAAATTTGAGCAAGTCATTAAAAACGCCTCGAATCTAGTGCAGCCAAATGGCCCAATTTTCTTGGTCCTTTAACTAACAAAAAATGAAATAGCCATTCTTACCCACGTACAAATCCATAAATTCCTCCCAACTCCCTACTGGCAAAACCCAATTTTCATTCTTTCATTCTCTTCCAGAAAAATAAAAATCCAATCTTTGTAATCAAGACTCAAAATTGGAGCAAACCCAATTGTAATTTTGCCAATTCGCAACAGCCCATCAAGATTTCTTGATCTCAAGGTCAGTACTCAGTGAATCTTGATTATATATACTTGTATATGTATGTGTATTGACATTTTTTAGATAGAAATTCTTGATTGTAATCTTGATTTGTAGTTGTGAGTTGTTAAATGTATGTGAAGTTTGTATCTTTAGTTGTTATTTGATGCCTCCTTCAAGAAGAAAAAAATGGAGTGAGGCAGAGGAGAGAACTTTGATAGATAAGTATGAAGAGATGGTATGTGATGGAACTTTAGCTAAGATGAAAACTAGGGAGAAAAAATTTAGACCCATTTCTTTGTATGTGAATTCTATTCATCATATTCGAGACCCGATTTCGTATCCTTGGCAATGGACTTGGAAGGATGTGTGTACTAAAGTGCAGAATATGAGGCATCAGTATTCATTGGTGAAGCAGAAGATTAAGAAGTCGGAATCGGTTGGTGATTCGGGTGGTGAGGAGTTTGATTGGGTTGAGGGGTTGACACATTGGTCGAATTTTTTGAGGTATAAGGAGGTTTTTGGGGATGTGGGGATTGTTTTTGGTGGGAATGATTTGATGGTGGTTGGGAATAATGAGAATGGTGAAGGGTTTGATGGGAGTAGTCACGGGATTGATGCGGTGCAGTTTGGGGATTTAGGTCAGGGTGAAGATGGTGATTTTGGTGGTGGGATGGATGGGAATGGGGTTATGGGTTTGGAATTTGAGTATGATGGGGAAGAAGGGGAGGAGAATTTTAATGGTGGTAGTAGTGGGCTTTTGAAGGAAGATGGGGATAATGGGTTTGTTTATCAAGATATTGAGCCAATGGGGTCGGATACGAGGAAGAAGCGGAAGGTGCTGAAGGGATTAGATAAAAGGGCGTGGGGGTTTCTGGCAAATCAGTTGGGACAATTACGAGAATCGGAAACTCGGTTTGAGCAGCGTGAGGTGGAGAGAGAGCGTGAGAGACAGCGAAGAGAACATTTGCGAGCTGAGAATGAACAGCTGCGTGAGCGGCAATGGGAACAGAAGGAAAACGATAGACAGAAGAGGGTTAATAATATGGAGAAGCTAAGGATACAACGAATTAGTGAATGGAAATCTATGGAGAAGGAGAGCGAAGAGAGAGTACGAAGAAGAAGAGAAGAACAATTGATGTACGAGAATGAGTTGGACGAGAGGATTAATAGGAGGAGATCAGAGTGGAAGAAGAAGATTGACGAGACACTAAATCAGCACCGAGCTGAGATGAGTCAGATACAGACTAGGATCCTTCATGAACAGCAGAACCTTACTGGCCAGTTGCTTGGCATGGTTTCACAATGGACTGGTCATTCGGCTGGTATTCCTGATCATACTAGTGCTAGCAATCATTATCTTTCACAGATGATGCAGAACTTGCACCATGTGAATGACATAGTGCATGATGACACTAGAGTTGAAGGAGATAATCAGGATGATCAATTCATCATTGACTGATAAAATCAGTTGAGCTCGGCAGTTACCTTCTGCAGTAAATTTGGAGGAGAACTCCGGGATATGATGGCGAAAGCTGGTGTAAAGGTCCTAAAGGTCAAGGATTCATCAAAGATTATTGCTATCTACTTTGTTTGGATCAAGGACATTTTCTTTTACTTAAAAGACTTCAGAATTTCTGCCCATTACTATGATTTCAGTGTTGATTCTATAATTTATCCAATAATTGGCACAAATGGAGCTTCAAATCTTGGATGTAACTACTGCTTAATAAAAACACCCCCCCCCCCCCTCCCCCTCTTTGTTGAATATATTACTGCTGTTGTGTTTGCAGAAATTGCAGCTTGACTTTCTTTTCCTAAAGTTTTATGAACAGATTGACAGGGTGAATGGGCGATTATATCTGCTTGCTTGCTGGGGAGTTTTTTGTTTTTGTGGGGTGGAGGGATGCTGGGATTTTGCATTCATTGCATTCTTCCTGACTTAACTTCTTCCTGATTTTATGATTAAACTAAAGGCTAATTAAAATAAAATAGAAAAAGTTAATAATAGCTTCTTTGATTTAACTTGCTAAAATCACTCTCTTGTTATAAATTTAATATGATTGTTAGAAACTTAACCTTGCTAACATCACTCTTCTATTATTACTCTCTCGTTAATTTCTCATCCATATCTTTCAACAAATATGTGAAAATATGTATTCTGGTTGTTCTTGAAATTGCTCCCATGTGTGAGTGTGAAGTTCGCTAAAGATACCACTCTCAGGTCTAACCGTAACTTTAAAAAATTTGTATCCCAGTTAGAGCCAAGGAAAATATGAAATGATGGTCAATTTTAGTGTAGAACTAGATCTTTGGTAATCAAATAAGTTACTGTAAATTAGCAACAAAAAAAAAAAGGTTACTGTAATATGTAGTTTTCGATCATGTTATTGAATATAGGGAAGATATATTTTGCTTGTCATCCACGACCCGTTATTTTCTTCTGAATAACTCGGTTGAGTTGTTTTGTTGCCTTTTCAAATATTTCAAATTTGCATAAAACCTAAGAATTTGCCCACTGCCCCACTCCCACAAATTAATATAGAATTGAATACATATACATTGAATGGTATTCTCAAAAATCAAAATTAATTTTTATTGTGAAACTCATAAAATATAAACATCAACACATTATATACATGCATGGATGGTTGAGCTGCAGAAATAATTATTAGGGAGCGTGCACATAAAATGTAGGGACGTAGTTCTCATCTACTGAACGATGTACGGTGATTTTTTGTTTTTTTGCAGATTCATGACTAAACTATTTAAATAAATCGTAAAATTTTGTTAAAAAGAAGATTCTCGCCCTAGAACCGGTAATCTCTCTAAACAAATTGAAACTTAAATAACAAAAATGCCACTAGCAATTAAATAAACTACAGTCTGACCATGCAAAAATATGAAAATGCATGCAATTTCAAGTGCATATTTGCTTATGAGCGTTTTTCTTATAACAGAGAGGTAATATCACGAGAATTTCGAAGATGTCAAATGTAGGGATTGAAGCGTATACATATGATGTTTGAGATAAGTTTAGAAGTCCAACACAAAAAAACAAAAGATTTATATCACGCTCTGACATACATTAAAAAAAACAAAATTCTTTCTTTTAAAAATAATGTCAGAACATGAAATAAGTCGTTTGTTCTCTTTTTTGACTTTGAAACTTGTTCCAAACATCACAAATATCTGCCTCAATTAAGTTTTGTAAGTTGCGAAGGCGGACATAGAAATTGGTAGAAAATATAGGGAGATATAGGTTATATATTTAGAGAGAAATCTAGAGGAAGATGAAGGGAAATCTTCTTAAGTAAAATAGAGAAACAAAGAGTTATGAGATTGGAATACAAATTTTCACATATATAGATAGATGAGAAACAAATAAGAGAGAGAGAGAGTAATATTAGGAGAGTGATGTTAGCAAAATTTTTTAACAGGGAATCCTTTAACAGCTTCATAAAAAGCATGAAGAGTGTTCTCTCCCAAATATCATTACTGACATATTTATGTGCTACATTAAATCTATATGAATTTTATTAAAAACACAAATTTTTCTATGTATCAAATAATTTTTTTTTCTCCCCCATGTGTATGAGTATCTGGACAAGGGTCCCTGCTAAAACCCTGGTTACCTTTATAAAGAAAAGACTAAAGAGTCATTGACTGTATGAATTAATTGTTTACCCAAATCAGATGATGGCATTCTCACATATATACCCAAAGCAAATATATGAGAACGTATGTTGAATCACAGAGATAATATCACGAGAATTTCGAAGATGCAAATGTAGGGATTAAAGCGTATACATGTAACGTTTGAGATAAGTTTAAAAGCCCAACACTAAAAACAAAAGGCTTATATCGCACTCTGACATACATTTGTCTATCAATATGAAATGCATACATTTGTCAGAATGTGAAATAAGTCGTTTGTTCTCTTTTTTGACTTTGAAACTTGTTCCAAACACCACAAGTATCTGCTTCAATTTAGTTTTATAAGTTGCCAAGATGGACATGAAAATGGTAGATAGCATGGGGGATATAGATCGATCATATATAGATGGAGAAATCTATAGAAAGATGAGAATTTTTTTTCGAGTAAAATAGAGAAACAAGGATCTATAAGTAGACATTTAGAATACATATTTGAGTAAAGTACAAAGAGGTGGCTAAAGTTTGCACCGATTTTCAAAATGTTGGCCACTATTTCAAATTTTCAAAAAAGTAGCCAACTTTACATGTCCGATTTTCAGAAGAGTGGCTGCCGTCAACTTCCGTTAAAATTTCACCGTTAACTAATATATTTAAGAGTAAATTACAGAATGGTGGCCATACTTTACAATGATTTTCAAAATAGTGGCCACTACAGTCTCCTTCTACATTTTAAAAATATAAAATTTTGGCCACTATTTTGAAAATCATTGTAAAGTATGGGCACCATTCTGTAATTTACTGTTTAAATATATTAGTTAACGGTGAAAATTTAACGGAAGTTGACGGCAGCCACTCTTTTGAAAATCGGATATGTAAAGTTGGCCACTTTTTTGAGGATTTGAAATAGTGGCCAACATTTTGAAAATCGGTGCAAACTTTAGCCACCTCTTTGTAATTTACTCTACATATTTTGACAGATTTGTTGATAGATATATACAGTGTTGCAGATTTCGGAAATCGGAATTATTCGGTTGAGGTACCGATTTATGATTTATCGGGTGATTCGGTTGAAAAATCGGTGATTTATCGGTGATTTTTGCAAAATCGGCCAAATCGGTTTCAAAATTTTGACCGATTTTTGGCCGATTTATCGGCGATTTTTTAGAAATCGGCCGATTTCTATAACAGAGGATATATAGATGAGAAATAAATGTGAGAGTAATATAGGAGAGTGATATTAGCAAGGTTTTGTAACGGTCACATTAAATTTATAACAGGGGAGTGATGTTAGCAAGTCAAGTCAAAGAAGCTGTTATTGAAATTCTTTTTTTTTTTTAATTAATATTAGCCTTTAGCTTAATAAATGGATAGTGAGAATTATGGTTGTTCTTGTAATTGCTCCCATGTGTGAAGTTAGCTAAAGATACCACTCTCAGGTCTAACCGTAACTTTTAAAAATTTGTATCCCAGTTAGAGCCCAAGGAAAATTATACGAACTGATGGTTCAGTTTTAGTGTAGAATTAGATCTTTGGTAATCAAATAAGTCACTGTAATATGTATTTCATGTGATTGAATATAGGGAAGATATATTTTGATTGTCATCCACGACCCGTTATTTTCTTCTGAATAACTCGGTTGAGTTATTTTGTTGCCTTTTCAAATATTTCAAGTTTGCATAAAACCTAAGAATTTGCCCACTGCCCCACTCCCACAAATTAATATAGAATTGAATACATATACATTGAATGGTATTCTCAAAAATCAAAATTAATTTTTATTGTGAAACTCATAAAATATAAACATCAACACATTATATACATGCATGGATGGTTGAGCTGCAGAAATAATTATTAGGGAGCGTGCACATAAAATGCAGGGACGTAGTTCTCATCTACTGAACGATGTACGGTGATTTTTTGTTTTTTTTGCAGATTCATGACTAAACTATTTAAATAAATCGTAAAATTTTGTTAAAAAGAAGATTCTCGCCCTAGAACCGGTAATCTCTCTAAACAAATTGAAACTTAAATAACAAAAATGCTACTAGCAATTAAATGAACTACAGTCTGACCATGCAAAAATATGAAAATGCATGCAATTTCAAGTGCATATTTGCTTATGAGCGTTTTTCTTATAACAGAGAGGTAATATCACGAGAATTTCGAAGATGTCAAATGTAGGGATTGAAGCGTATACATATGATGTTTGAGATAAGTTTAGAAGTCCAACACAAAAAAACAAACGATTTATATCACGCTCTGACATACATTAAAAAAAACAAAATTCTTTCTTTTAAAAATAATGTCAGAACATGAAATAAGTCGTTTGTTCTCTTTTTTGACTTTGAAACTTGTTCCAAACATCACAAATATCTGCCTCAATTAAGTTTTGTAAGTTGCGAAGGCGGACATAGAAATTGGTAGAAAATATAGGGAGATATAGGTTATATATTTAGAGAGAAATCTAGAGGAAGATGAAGGGAAATCTTCTTAAGTAAAATGGAGAAACAAAGAGTTATGAGATTGGAATACAAATTTTCACATATATAGATAGATGAGAAACAAATAAGAGAGAGAGAGAGTAATATTAGGAGAGTGATGTTAGCAAAATTTTGTAACAGGGAATCCTTTAACAGCTTCATAAAAAGCATGAAGAGTGTTCTCTCCCAAATATCATTACTGACATATTTATGTGCTACATTAAATCTATATGAATTTTATTAAAAACACAAATTTTTCTATGTATCAAATAATTTTTTTTTCTCCCCCATGTGTATGAGTATCTGGGCAAGGGTCCCTGCTAAAACCCTGGTTACCTTTATAAAGAAAAGACTAAAGAGTCATTGACTGTATGAATTAATTGTCTTACCCAAATCAGATGATGGCATTCTCACATATATACCCAAAGCAAATATATGAGAACGTATGTTGAATCACAGAGATAATATCACGAGAATTTCGAAGATGCAAATGTAGGGATTAAAGCGTATACATGTAACGTTTGAGATAAGTTTAAAAGCCCAACACTAAAAACAAAAGGCTTATATCGCACTCTGACATACATTTGTCTATCAATATGAAATGCATACATTTGTCAGAATGTGAAATAAGTCGTTTGTTCTCTTTTTTGACTTTGAAACTTGTTCCAAACACCACAAGTATCTGCTTCAATTTAGTTTTATAAGTTGCCAAGATGGACATGAAAATGGTAGATAGCATGGGGGATATAGATCGATCATATATAGATGGAGAAATCTATAGAAAGATGAGAATTTTTTTTCGAGTAAAATAGAGAAACAAGGATCTATAAGTAGACATTTAGAATACATATTTTGACAGATTTGTTGATAGATATATAGATGAGAAATAAATGTGAGAGTAATATAGGAGAGTGATATTAGCAAGGTTTTGTAACGGTCACATTAAATTTATAACAGGGGAGTGATGTTAGCAAGTCAAGTCAAAGAAGCTGTTATTGAAATTTTTTTTTTTTTAATTAATATTAGCCTTTAGCTTAATAAATGGATAGTGAGAATTATGGTTGTTCTTGTAATTGCTCCCATGTGTGAAGTTAGCTAAAGATACCACTCTCAGGTCTAACCGTAACTTTTAAAAATTTGTATCCCAGTTAGAGCCCAAGGAAAATTATACGAACTGATGGTTCAGTTTTAGTGTAGAATTAGATCTTTGGTAATCAAATAAGTCACTGTAATATGTATTTCATGTGATTGAATATAGGGAAGATATATTTTGCTTGTCATCCACGACCCGTTAATAACTCGGTTGAGTTGTTTTGTTGCCTTTTCAAATAGAGTTAATTTCACTTTGCAATCCTTAATTTTGGACGAAACACAGTTTAGTACTCATACTTTGTTTCGTGGCAGTTTGGTTCCTATACATCAATTTTTCTTTCAGTTTGCAACTCCGGTATGTAATTCCATTAAAATACTTCCGTAATTAACGTTAAATGTAAAGGGTGTTTTAGTCATTTTATTAAAAAATATATTCATTTTACATTAAATATATTAACTAATTTTAAATAAAAATATTATAATTTAATTTTATATTAATAAATATGATCTTTTTTATTTAAAATTATTGTTGCACTGTTTTATTTAATTGAATAATGGAGATATAATTGTAAACTAATTTTTTTTAATAATTGAATAGTTCTCATCGAATAATTATTCAGGATAATTATAAGTTTGTAAAAAAAATTAGTTTACAATTACACCTCGCATTATTCAATTAAATAAAATAGTGCAACAATGATTTTAAATAAAAAAGATCATATTTATTAATATAAATTAAATTATAATATTTTTATTTAAAATTTGTTATAAACGAATATATTTATTAATAAAATGACTAAAACACCCCTTGTATTTAACGTTAACGGAAGTATTTTTACGGAATTATAGCTAAGGGGTTGCAAACTGAAAGAGAAATTGAAGTATAGGAACCAAACTGCCACGAAACAAAGTATGAGTACTAAACTGTGTTTCGTCCAAAGTTAAGGGTTACAAAGTGAAATTAAAATTATATGTAATGTACCACGAGGAAGTTTGCCGAGGGAAGGAGCGGTGGAGCATCCCCCTATGCAGTAATCAACTACGCAGAGGCGTGGACAGACTGAAAACTTGATACTTGCCATCACGTGGGTCAGAGTGCGATATAAGCATGTCGTGTTTTCTGTTGGAAACATATTCATCATATACATAAAAAATATAACTTTCACAATCGAAAATAAATATAATTTCTTCATTGTTGTTACAAAATTTTTGCTTTTTTATTTGTATAATGAAATCCGGATCGAATGGATTCAACTTCAAACAACCACGTACATATATACACATTTTTTGCTTCGTTTGGATGATTTCTTATTTACTTGAAGATATCCTTAGCTGATTTTGGTAACGCATAACCAAAATATCTTACCATATCTTAAATATATGATCATGTGACGTCTTACGTTACAGTTCTCTTTTGAAGATTTATTAGTTACTCCAGTATATACTGTGATTTTACTTAATTAAGCAAGGAGTATCATATTCAAGATTCAATTACCTTTACAAATACACAAGTTCCTTCCCCACGGCTTTGGTAAAGATTTTGCCATCAACAACTCATCTGCATTACACATGAATGGCCAACAAGCTAACTATCCTTTCATTGTTTTCCTTTGCGCAAAAGGTCACTTTGCCTACTGTACTATATAAAAATTTCCAATTAACCTACTGTACTATCGAAGTGGTCATTGTACTTTCCTTTTCTTTTCTTTTCCCCATCGCCGTTAGTCAAAAATTGGCTCCGTCAGTTGACCGTTAAAATGCTGACTATGATGCACTATCAGCCTACCACGTGAACTCCACATCAGCACAACCAAAATTTTTTTAATTTTTTTTTAAAAAACTTTAAAAATCATAAAAACTTTAAAAAAGTCATAAAAAATCATAAAAAATTCATAAAATTTTTTAAAATTATAAAAAATTTAAAGAATTTTATTAAAATTTATAAAAACTTTAAAAAATTATAAAAACTTTAAAAAATCATACAAATTCAAAAAAAAGTAAGAAAATTCATAAAAAATTATTAATTTTTTTATTTAATCTTAATTTTAATTAAAAAAATTTCGAAGCCCACCAGTTCAACAATCTTAATTTCATTAGAGTAAATTTTAATTTCGTAATTTATTATCTTTATTTATATAGTTTTATTATTCGTATTTTCTACTAAATTCGAAGTAAATCCCCTGTTTCTTTTTCTAATTCTCAGACACCAAACCCAGCAAATCTGTTAAACAAGCCATACTCATTTCCTTTACCTTCCCTTTCTCGGATTAAACAGACAAACACCCTTCCCCTGTTTCTTTTTTCGAGAGCTTACTCAAACCCACTTCTTTCTTTTCTCCTCCTCCATCGATTTCACTAAAACCAGCTATAGCCCAGCCTGTTGAGTTTCTAAGTTCGATTGTTTAGCTTTTCTGTGTGTATTGTGAGTGTTGATTCGTGCTAATTCGCCGAGTTCCACAGTAATCGTTTCTGAATTTATGTTTGTTTCTGAGTTAATTATTGTTTCTAGTTTCCGAATTCTAATTGACGAGTGCAGAGATTTTCAAGTTGTTGTGTTCGAGCTATGTAATATTGAATTGCTGTGAACTGAGTTTTTGCTGATGCTTAGTTTTGAGTTCGTTGCTTTGTTTTGTAATCACCGAGTTGTCTACCGAGTTATTACTATCTGAGTTCGCCAAATTGATGTTTCGTTTCGTTTTCTGAAGTTGTTCGAGTCTCTGTTTTCCCGAGGTTCTGCGTTTACTTTGGGTTACTTCGTGTTAAATGGGTCTGAGTCCAGTGTTTGATTTCGTTTGTAATTGCTGTCTTTGTATTGTTCGATTAAGTTTGAATCATATTGTTTATTGCTGCTCGAGTTTTCGTTTTGTTTGAATGAAGAAGCTGAGTTCGTTTGTACTTTTTCTGTGCTGCGATTTTTGGTGTCGAGTTCTGGGTATTAAAAATGTTTGTTGTACGAGTTTGTTGGTGCCAAAGACAGTGTAAAACAGCGTGTGTGTGTGTGGTTTGGGGGTGACCGGAATATTTTTCCGTCGCCGAAAATTTCTTGACCGGTCGGTTTCTGGGCATCCCTGCCGGACTCTGGGGAGAGATGAAGAACATTCATCATGTTCTTGATTTGTGATCTTTTTCTTTTTAATTAAAATGTTTAGTTTGATTTGTTTTGTGGTGAAGTGGTAAAAACAAATTGATTTTTTTAAGTTTTTTTAAAGTTTTTATGATTTTTTAAAGTTTTTAATAAATTTTTTTAAAAAAATTATGGTTGTGCTGATGTGGCGTCCGCGTGACAGGCTTACAGTGCATCATAATCAGCATTTTAAGAGCATCTCCAAGGGCATGCAACTGTTAGCAATATTTCCTAGCTGGCACATCATTTTACCTAATATCTAGAAAATGGGCTTCTCCAAGGGAGCCCATCAGTTAGCAAAAAATTTAGATAACACCGATATGTCATCTATATTTGTTGATCCATCAGCTGTCATCTAAAAATATCCATGTCACCTCCCGCTTGATTACTTCCCGCTATTCTTCCTTCCCGCTTTGATCTTCCCGCTTGTTGAATTCAGTCGTATATCTTCCCCATTTCAATTAACTTCAACCTAAATTAGGTTTAATGGCATCTCCATCACTATTGTAACTACATATATAATTTTTTAGCAATTTTTAAATTCTGTAAAATCTTGTTCCTGTTACAGAGAATGGAGGGTTCATTCATATCTTTACTCAATTCATTTGAAGATGAAGATTTTGTATTTTCTCAGCCACCCTCTTAGTCTCAATCCCAAACCCAACTCCAATTCCAGCAAGAAGGTGCAAAATCGAAGAAGGGAAAGAGATCAAAGAACTTCTTAATTGAAGAGGATATGTTATTGATTTTTGCTTGGTTGAATATAAGCATGGATCCGGTACAAGGTAACAATCAAACACATACTTCTTATTGGAAGAGAATTTGGGAATATTTTAATGAAAATAAAGAAGGTCTTGCCAGTGATCGAACTGCTATTTCATTGTGTAATCGATGGTGCACAATCAATGAAAAAGTGGATAAGTTTATTGGATTCTACAACAAAATTATTGGAAGAAATGAAAGTGGATTAACTGAGCAAGATAAGGTACTCGATTATTTGAATTGTTTTTGATTAATTGTTGATTGTCTCCTTCGGTATGAATTTAGTCTGTTTCGATTTAGACTGTTTCAGCTATAGTTACTTAGTTATTTGAGGTGTTTATTCACTGAATTGATGGATGCATTTGATGGTTCTTTTGGTTAATGCAGGCATTGTTAAGTCTAGAGTGTGTTTAGGCGATAATTACATGTTATTAACAATTACCCTTTTTAGTTAATGAATGCTAGTGCTGGCTCATTGATACAAGATGACAATGATAGGTGGTTCTGGTCGCAATAGAATTAACTTTGAAAAGGAAAAGAAGTGATAAATATCTTTCATCTGCCATCTAACATGATCATGGTCTCCCAACTGATGTTATGCTCTTTTGTTACTAAAATTAGTGTGTTTGCCAGTTTTGAAGTTTAGCCGCATGCCTAAAAATGTCGCTTTAATTAGGTACAAGGACATACAGTGGTTGACGCTCCTACCTTTCCGCTAATCAAATTTACATTGTATAATTCTTGATTGTTTTCAATAAGAGTATAATTCTGGTTGATACCTTAAAATGACACTCACATATGCTAAGTAAAGACCAGGTATGTATCCTATTCTGATGTTACAATGTTCAGATGTTCAAATTCCATATTAGAGGGGTTTGTTAAACAGATGGACCTAAACGAAGTGAATTACATGAACAGAATTTATCTTACCCATTTATGCTCCATGTGATAAATTTCCAGCAGTTAGATTCTTTTAACTGGATGATATAAATAGGTGGAAATGATTCCAAATTATAAAATATGCTTAAAGAGTTATAGTGCTTTATTTTTGCAAGCCCTGAAACAATTTAAGTAGTATTTATGTTGACTGGGAAACGACTTGGTATTTATGTGCATATGCTTATGTAAAGAGATCAGAATACCAAGAAGTCAGGAACGGAAACAGAAAAAGGCAAATCTAGATATGGTACCTTGTTCAAATCCTCTTTGAGTATCTTCTTAACCCACTTCTCGATTCAATAGAAGCTATAGCTATTAGATTAACCAAAATAACTTTCAAGGTTTATTGTACCAACAATTTTCACATTGTATTACAGGTGAGGCAGTAATATTGTTCAACTTGGATTTTCGCACTAATAAACCGAAAGAAAAGTGAAACCTAGAAGAATTATATTCTGATTCTTAGAGATGACTGATTACTCTAATACACTAGTACTCAGCAGTCTTCTTGATTTTTCTAGCAGTTCCTATTTTATCAGGGGACTTGCTCATCTGCATTACTTACATTGTATAATGTTAACTCGAATAACTTGTAGAAGGGGGGGTTGAATACAAGTTATATAATCGTGTCTGATTTTTGCTCGAATAAATAAACAAGAACAAACGAATAAAATCAAACTGTTTGTATTAATAAGATCAAATACAAACTCTACCAAAGGTGTACAAATACCTTTAGCAGCTGCTGACAATACAAATCTCTCTCTGTTTGTTTCGAACTCTCAAATACAAACCTTATGCTATCGACTCACAATCGCTCGACTCTTTTTACAATGATATAGAGAGAGTATTTATAATGCTACCTATCAACTAATAATAGAAAGATAATCTATACATGACAATGTTCTGCCGTCCAGTTGATAGTTTCCATCAATAAAAAATTCTTTCCTTCATGATATCTTCTTGCTTGTTCTTCAAACAAAGATCCTGTTTTATAGAACTTGTCAGTTTCTGTAGCATCCATAATGACATCATCAGTAATACAACTGATATCAGGATTCCATCTTGCATCAGGATCTGTCCATCTCATCAGTACTCGATCAGTATTTGACTTGTCATATCAGGATTTAATCTTAGTTCCTGTCATGTAGTACTTGATGCACTGTTCCTGACTTAATCCTATTGATTACTGTCTAACACATGTTTCCTATACAAACTGCTAAATCCTTTATAAGATCAGGATATACAAGAAGTATAAATAAAATTCTATTCTTAACATCACAACTCATGAATTATTCCTAACATATAATTCTGGATTCCAAATTTGATTAGTGTGTAGGGTATCTTTTCTCTGAATCTAGTCAGCTTAGTTTTCCATTATACTCAAGATTGCACAAGCTCGACCATTGTCATAAAATGCATCCTTTCATTTTCTGCTTCTTCGAGCAATGCATTGATCCAACCTCCACTATGCTGAAATTTTCTTAGAGACTTTAGGTGTAAAAGCATCCCTCCAACCATGCCAGGGATAGCTGCCATGGTTTCTAGCATCATAGCTCGACATCCATATCTGAGGATAAAATTCCAGACAATTTTAGCAGATAACTGATTTTAAGCATGCTCCCACTATACTGAGGATAAAAGCTCTAATGGTATATTAGTTAATACTCTAAAGTATTTAGAAAAGCCAGATATGTTATCAGTTGTGTGTTAAATAGGTAGTATTAATGCAAATGCTTGATATAATTTGGTAAGTTTATAATGGCTCTAGAAAAATCTTTCATAGTAAGTTACAAATTCATGTACCTTGAACAGTATATCTGTCGGAAGTATCAGAAGTTTCACAGTCCTGAAAGCCACCTTATCAAGAAGTACTTTTGGTTTATGGTGTTTGTTCAGATCGATGGACACGTCTTCTTGATAAGTTTCCCATGGCTTCCAAAAAAGGGACAGGGCATAAGTATTAGTAGGAACATGCATTAACAAGAACTATAATACCAAAAGATTTACATTAATTATAGATTATAAACTAGAAACTGAAGTATATTCACAATAGTGTTAGTAATGTATTGCAGCAATTCCCTAACAGATTTTAGAGCGCAAATTTAGTAGGGCATGAGATAAGTAGCTGGCTTGTATGAAAAAACAAGGAATGCCACATCAGAAGTATAATCGAAACCAATATCAGAATAAACCTGTTTATAATGAAGGTAAAGTTGACCATGACTTATAGTGGTTCTTTCCATTTCCATTCTTTTCCATCTTCTTACTTTAGGAATCGATTTCAATTTTGGTCCAGCAAGTGCCGTATAAATTGAGATATATGTCTTATGAACTCTGATCTACTTCATTGTTGCATCACGTCAGATTTAAATCATTTACAAAAAAATTTACTGATTAGAAAAATCACCTATGAGAACAGATCAGGTCCCATGCTAGTTTGATATCATTCATATGCATAACTAAGTCGGCATTCCTAGGACCTGGTTAGTATTAATACCAGAGCTAAGTTGTACACTTTTGCACCTGGATCATTGTTGTAGCCTTGGTCAAAATTTAATTACATTTTACGTTGGAAATAGGTGATACGGTTCCTATTAAACTTTTGATAATTTACAGACAGTGATTCTTTATTTAATTATAACTGCAGTTTATAATCTAATATGGGCTTTTAACAGCATCAGCTGCTGTTGTTATTATCAATGCTGCAGATTCTATTCCCTTCGACTTATATAATCTTCATCCTACTCTATATGCAGGTTGATCATGCAATAGAGATGTATGAGGGAATAATGAAAGAGAAATTCATGTTTATACGTCACTGAAATGCATTGCGGTTTGCTCCCAAATATCAAGCTACTTTGGTCAAGAAAAACAAGCTGACTAAGGATAATGATGTATCTTCACAATCGGTTGACAGTCAATTCCTACAAACTTAGAATCTGATGGTATGATGGAACGTCCAATTGGAAGAAAAGCTGCAAAGAAGTTGAAGAGAGCTACAAATGAAACAGCGGATGAGGAAGGCCTGCAACTTCTTAAAACAATGCAGAAAGATGCATTAGCTATTGCTTCTTCGAGGAGTGAATCAATTCAAATGAGCTTGCAAATGCAGAAGGAAATCATGTAGCTACAAAAAGAGGAGCTACATATCCGCTTAGCAAAAGAGGAGCGTGAAAGATGGAAAGAGGAGCGAGAAAGATAGGTTTACGAAACATCAATCATGGCAATGGACACTAGTAAAATGTTGCCTGATCAAGCTAAATATTATGATGCCCTCAAAGTTGGAATCATGAAAAACATATCATAATTCAATTATGTATTTCACTTTAATGTTGACTATTATGTATTAGACTATTTTATGTGTTAGACTTTAATTTGCTCATTTTATTAATAAATGCTCTTTATTGTTCGAGACAATTACAAAAGCAAAAATGAAAGGAAATTACATAGCAAATATGAAAGAAAATTACATAACAAATATTTAATTTATGTCACCACCGTGCATCTGCCAAAGATGTTCTATAAGATCATTTTGCAACTGAACATGAGCTTATTTGTCTCGAATTTGCTGGTGCACTTGAATGAACTCCCTGAAGGTACTTGGATGACGTGGGATCTGTGAAACAGTTGGTATTTCAGCATTTGTATCAAAGTGTTCTTCTTCCATATGTAATTCTCTTTCATCTTCAATGATCATGTTGTGTAATATTATGCAGGTGGTCATAATGTATTTCATTGTGCCCACGTCCCAAAATCATGATGGACCACGAATCATTGCAAACCGAGATTGCAACACTCCAAATGCTCTCTTAACATCCTTTCTAACAGATTCTTGTGCATTTGCAAAATATTTTTTTTGTTGCCTTGAGGTTTTGAAATAGTTTTGACAAAAGTTGGCCAAGAGGGATATATACCATCAGCTAGATAATATCCCATGGTATATTCATGTCCATTGATGGTATACCTCACTTCAGGGCCACGACCTTCTGCCAAATCTTCAAAAAGATGAGACCGATCTAACACATTAATATCATTTAATGATCTCGGTAATCCAAAAAAAGAATGCCAAATCCACAAGTCTTTTGAAGCTATTGCTTCTAATATAATAGTTGGTTCATGAACATGACCTGTGTACATACCTTGCTGGCCAGCTGGACAATTCTTCCACTTCTAGTGCATACAATCAATACTACCCAACATTCCGGGAAAGCCTCGTTGTTCATTCTCTACTAATAATCTAGACACATCTTCAGCATTTGGGCGTCTTAGATATTCAGTTCCAAAGACTTCAACAATTGCTTTAACAAACCTTTTTAAACTCTCTATTGCTGTACTCTCACCAATTCTAACGTAATCATCAACAACATCAACTGTTGTACCATATGCAAGCATCCTAAGTTCAGCTGTCACTTTCTGATGTGATGATAGTCCACGAATTCCTACAGCATCAGTTCGCTGAGTAAAATAATTGTCATGAGCTGTGACTGCTTCTTCAATTCGCACAAACAATGACCTAGGCATTCGAAACCTTCGACAAAATTGTGTCTCTGTATATGTAGGTTATCAGAAAAATAATCACGATACAGTCTAGCATGACCTTCTTCTCTATCGCGATCAATTACACGATGATTCATTGTGGAACCACCATGATTCGGGATAGAATTTGCTCTTTGACGCTGATTATGAAGGTAAGCCGCACCCATTCTCATTCTTGCTTCCTGCTCTTCTTCTTCTACCTGCATAATATCAAGAATCATTCGCGTAGTATTATCCATTACAAATGAGTATTTAGATGGGTGTGTTGTTTGTATCGTGTTTAGTTCTCAATCAGGGGTAAAACAAATTCCTAACCCGAGTGCACACATGTTTATACGCACTGTTTACATCATTTTGATTTATCTATAAAAAATATTATATTTTGATGAGAAAATAATTTACATGTTATTTTTTGCTAACAAAATATGAAGTTTTTATTTTTAAAATATTTTTAAAAAATTGGGAATGAAATTAAATTTAAAAAAATGTACAATTTGTATTATAAAATAAAACTACTTTAATTAATTAAATAACATATATCCTTGTATATATAAAACCTTTATTTGATTGAATTTGACAATAGTAAAATAACATATTTTCAAATAATAAAATATTTAAATTAATTAAATAAGATATATATATTAATGTAAAAAGTTTATTTGATTGAATTTAGAAAAAAAATTATTTTTGAGTTTTATCCCGAATAAATAACTCCTATTCGAAAATATAGCCGTTAGGATTTCAAAAATAATAAAGAAACGGATTTTTAAATATAGCTAACGTTTATAGCTAACACCGCTGGAGTACACAAACTTACAGGTTCAGCAAATTTTACAAAATCATCTATTTTTCTGATTTTAGCTAACGGTTATAGCTATCTCACTTGGAGATGCTCTAATAGTCAAACTGACGGAGCCAATTCTTGATCGACGGCGATGGGAAAAAGAGAAAAAAAGGAAAGTACAATGGCCACTTCGATAGTACATTAGGCTAAGTGAAAATTTTTATATAGTACAAGAGTAATGCTATATGTACCAAATTAGGTACCAAATTTTGTTACAAAATGACATGGTACTAACTACTTGTCATTTTGAAATGTTTTAATTGGGCCCATTATAATTGTAGCCAATCAAATCAATGCCATGTCATTTGGTAATAATTTTTGGTACCCCAATTTGGTACCTCTATCATTTTTCATAGTACAATAGACAAAGTGATTTTTTACCCGTTTTCCTTTTCATTATTTATGCATTGCTACATGGCTGCATCACCACATGCACTCAAGTGAAATTATAGATGATTAAATAGGAAATTCTTACAAGATTTTTAAACTTTCAAAAATTCAAACGCACTTCAAGTCTTTAACTCCTACCAATTAAGGACGCAATTAACGAATATAAAAACGAAACTTACTCAGTTATAATACCACTCAAAGTGGTGTCTGAGGAGGGTAGATGTACGCAGACCATGCCCCTATACAATAGGGAGGCTGTTTCCGAAGGACCCCCGGCCAAATACAAATACAAAGAAAGGAAACTAATACAAGCTAAACTCACACACACCCAGGGGTCGAAGAGGTCAAGGGTTCAACCCACTGCACCAACATGTTGTTGGCGCAATTAACGAATATACATATAGTCAAATTTTGTTGCTCAGTGGTCCCAAAATTCTAGTATTAGTATTGTGTGCCTAATTGCCTATGATACATTTGTACGGGTCTTTCTACTGTATGTCTACATTCTAACCTCTGTGCTTTTTATGAATAGTCAAATTTTAATTTATTACTTAGCAAAAAAAAATTATTAGAATTTTTATGTGTATAAAAAGCCCATTATTTATTATTTATGAAAATAAATTAATCAAAAAATGATAATTACACTCTTGTTATATATCCTTACACACACGTAACCCAATATCATGTTTGTCCATAATTGTCAAACTGACATTACTAGAAAACGGTTTGAAAGCCCAACCCAATTTCTCAGTAAACTCGAACCAGAAAACTCGAACTGTACAGGATGATATTATTTCGTATTATACGATGAAGTAATAATCGATAAAGTAATAAGCTCGTTATAGTAATTTCTGGTTTCAACATAATGGAGACAGTATATTTTTACTTTCAATAAAGTAATAAACTCGATAAAGTAATATTTTTTTCCGATCCCAAACGTATTACTTTATTATTCTTACTAGCTTTAAATTATGGGTTGCTTTTATCATTTTTTTGTTAGATTTTATTTTAGATTATATTGTACATTTTTTGTTTTTTTATTTAAAGTTCTTTTTCACAAATTATAATAATAAAACATTGTGTTATAATATTTCATTAATTTTCTAAAGGATATACGTTATTTTTAATAATCATTATTGAATTTGTTGATAAGTATTTCATTAATATTTTTTTTATGTTTTTGTTTTTGTGAGTGGTTTTTTAAAGGTGATTTTTTTAAAAAAATATGGATGGTATTTTGTGGTTTTGCGGCGTGTTTTGATTATTATTAGTTTTTGTTTAAATTTGTTTTTTATTTTTGTGAAAAATTATATTTAGATAGCAAATCATTGTTTTGGACTTTTGGGTTATAGTTTTTATTTATTTATTTTTTATTCTATTACCAAATATTTTTTTTTAGATTCTAATTTTTGAAGTATATTATTTGTAGTATAATTTTGATTATTATATTTTAAAAAATAATTATAATATACTTCAAATTAGAAAAATAATTATTATATACTTCAAATGAGAAAAGTAATATACTTCTAATTGATTTAAGGCGGATTTGCAGTATTATCAAGCCCAAGGCGGATTTTAAATTAGAAAAGTAATTATAATAATTATAAGAAAAAAATTATATAAATTTATGAAAATTTGTTAACTTTCTTATTTTAAAATAAAATATAGGGAAAAAAATAATTAGTAAATGTGATTAGAAGTGTGTAAATTGTAACTTGAAGGAACACTAAAATTATTTTTCTTTTTCGTATTTTCTATTAGTTATTTTATGAATGGGATATTCATATTTATAGTAAGTCATTGACATAATTGAGTTAATAAAATTAAGACAAGTAATAAAATTTTAGTATTAATAATTTAATTTTAAAATTCATAAAACATTTTATCAGAAAAGAAAATTATGCATAATCGTAAGATTTGGATAAGATTATATTAGAAAAAAACAAAATACAAGATTAGCATATGATGATTAAGGTTATTTTGGTCTAAAACAAGTACAGGCTTGTAGGGTGTGTATAAATAAATTTAGGATGTGCATAAATCACAACCCAATATAAATGTGTTGTCGTATTCAGCTCGCAAATGTTCTCTTCGCTGTCGTCTCTCACGATCTGATCTCTCTCCACCTCACGCTGCTCAAACCGATTCTCGTAATTGTCCCAACTGATTTGTTAGAAACCCCCACGCCCTTTTATCTAATCCCTTCAGCACCTTCAGTTTCTTCCGACCCCATTGGCTCGAAAGCTTGATAAACAAGCCCATTATCCCCGTCTTCCTTCAAAATTAAGCCCACTACTACCACCATTAAAATTCTCCTCCCCACAAAAACAAAAAACTCCCCCAGCAAGCAAGCAGATATCAAGCTGCAATTTCTGCAAACACAACAGCAGTAAGTAATATTAGTGTGAACTTAAATTTTAAATTGAACTAGATCAATCTCATGTCGAGTCCAAAGTGTACGGCGCAAACACAAGTCTTTACTGGAGAAATTGCAAATTTATGACAAAAATATTTAGATAAATCGTAAAATATCGTTAAAGAAGATTCTGGTCCTTGAATCGGTTATCTCTATAATATTTTAATTTAGGCTCGTGCTCGATTTACCAACTAGTACTTGTAATAACGTGAACTTCTATATCAGAGATATATGTATTAATTAACGTTAATGTGGGAATGAATATGGTGGGGGTGTAGAAGGTCTATGATCTCTATACCACCTCCAACTGACAATTTACAAACAGAATTAACTTATTTGCAGTTAGTTTCCCTAATGTGCCCCTACAAATGTTGCAGATCATAGTCAAGTTCCACTCAAGTTAATGATTTTTTTTTTGTAAATGATGCATTGCTAAAAAATTGAGTGGCAGATGGACTTCTCATGTCAAATGACAAATCCCAAAAATTCTGCATTCAAAAGAACTTGTTCAATTAACATACTATATAAGATGGGCTAAAGAAACATACTTTTCGTTTCCATATACAATGCTAGTAAACCTTACCAAGTCAAGTGTTGTCAAATTATATATGAGAACGTATATACCCAAAGCAAATATATGAGAACGTATGTTGAATCACGGAGATAATATAATCACCAGAATTTCGAAGATGCAAATGTAGGGATTAAAGCGTATACATGTAACGTTTGAGATAAGTTTAAAAGCCCAACACTAAAAACAAAATACTTATATCACACTCTGACATACATTTGTCTATCAATATGAAATACATACATTTGTCAGAATATGAAATAAGTCGTTTGTTCTCTTTTTTGACTTTGAAACTTGTTCCAAACACCACAAGTATCTGCTTCAATTAAGTTTTATAAGTTGCCAAGATGGACATGAAAATGGTAGATAGCATGGGGGATATAGATCATATATGGATGGAGAAATCTAGAGAAAGATGAGAATTTTTTTTCCAAGTAAAATAGAGAAACAAGGATCTATAAGTAGACATTTAGAATACATATTTTGACAGATTTGTTGATAGATATATAGATGAGAAATAAATGAGAGAGTAATAGTAATAGGAGAGTGATATTAGCAAGGTTTTGTAACGGTCACATTAAATTTATAACAGGGGAGTGATGTTAGAAAGTCAAGTCAAAGAAGCTGTTATTGAACTTCTTTTTTTTAAAAAAAAAATTAATATTAGCCTTTAGCTTAATAAATGGATAGCGAGAATTATGGTTGTTCTTGTTAGGGCCGAGCAAAAAATCGAAAAAATCTGAAACCGAAACCGCTAAAATCCGCTAAAAACCGAACCATATAAAACCGAGCCGAAACCGAAATCGAAAAATTAAAAAACGAAACCGAATCCGATTATGCGGTTTCGATTTCTTGTTGGAACCGATCCGAAAAAACCCGAAACCGATCCGATTAAAATAAATAAATAAATTATATATTTATTTATTTATTTATATTTAATAAATACACATATTTTTTAAAATTAAAACAAAGGTTTTAATTTGTTGATGCCTTTGACATTTAACCGTTTTACTAAATCTTGTGCAAATTAGCTGCTCCATAGAAGGCAGTATGTTTCATTGTGGAAATTATGGTAGGTAGCCAGGTAGGTTTAATTATAAATATGATACAAGATTTTACAGTTAGTATGTATTTGTGTCGATATATTGTAAACATAAATAGGCTTGCGCCTCAAAACTTGCATCTTTATAATTTTATCTGCTGCTGTACCAAGACATTTTGGCAGACTACCAGTACCACCTACGAAAGCTTTGTATTGTTTTTGTATAGTAATGGAATGGAATTGTCTGAGTGTTTATTTCTACAAATTTAATCTTAGACTTTGGTAATTATTAAAATTTTGAATGTTTCATGGATGTAATTTTAAAATTTACATACTTTTCATTTAAGTAATGTATGTCGGTTTTATAATTTTTATTTGAGGCGGTTTTAAAATCGAAACCAAACCGATTGCAATCGATCCGACAATTTTGAATCTGAAACCGAACCGACGGTTTCGGTTGCGGTTTCGGTTTTAGATTTTAAAATCCAAAGAGTTTCGGTTTCGGTTTTATCATAAACCCGATCCGATCCGTGCTCTCCCCTAGTTCTTGTAATTGCTCCCATGTGTGAAGTTAGCTAAAGATACCACTCTCACGTCTAACCGTAACTTTTAAAAATTTGTATCCCATTTAAAGCCCAGGGAAAATTATACGAACTGATGGTTCAGTTTTAGTGTAGAATTAGATCTTTGGTAATCAAATAAGTCACTGTAATATGTAGTTTTCATGTGATTGAATATAGGGAAGATATATTTTGCTTGTCATCCACGACCCGTTATTTTCTTCTGAATAACTCGGTTGAGTTGTTTTGTTGCCTTTTCAAATATTTCAAGTTTGCATAAAACCTCCCACAAATTAATATAGAATTGAATAGGTACTCTCAAAAATTAATTTTTATTATGAAACTCATAAAATATAAACGTCCACACATTACATGGATGGTTGAGTTGCAGAAATAATTATCAGGGAGATGGAGCGCGCGCACAAAATGTAAGGGCGTAGTACGTAGTTGTCATATACTGCACGACCTAGAGTGATTTTTGCTGCTTAGCAATCTTCATCTTCAACTTCCTATTCTTAATCTTTGTGCCTGCAATAAACCAAAACAAAAACATTTAGGTAGAGCACATATATTAAATGTGTATGTCTGAGAGTATTTTTAGGTGCAGTTGATTGCATCCACAAGTTTTACACAAGAGATTCACGAAAGAGTGAGTAAAATTATATGTAATGTACCACGAGGAAGTTTGCCGAGGGAAGGAGCGGTGGAGCATCCCCCTATGCAGTAATCAACTACGCAGAGGCGTGGACAGACTGAAAGCTTGATACTTCCCAGCACGTGGGTCAGAGTGTGATATAAGCATGTCGTGTTTTCTGTTGGAAACATATTCATCATATACATAAAAAATATAATTTTCACAATCGAAAATAAATATAATTTCTTCATTGTTGTTACAAAATTTTTGCTTTTTTATTTGTATAATGAAATCCGGATCGAATGGATTCAACTTCAAACAACCACGTACATATATACACATTTTTTGCTTCGTTTGGATGATTTCTTATTTACTTGAAGATATCCTTAGCTGATTTTGATAACGCATAACCAAGATATCTTACCATATCTTAAATATATGATCATGTGACTTCTTACGTTACAGTTCTCTTTTGAAGATTTATTAGTTACTCCAGTATATACTAAAGTATGATTTTACTTAATTAACCAAGGAGTATCATATTCAAGATTCCATTACCTTTACAAATACGCAAGTTCCTTCCCCACGGCTTTGGTAAAGATTTTGCCATCAACAACTCATCTGCATTACACATGAAAGGCCAACAAGCTGACTATCCTTTCATTGTTTTCCTTTTCATTATTTATGCATGCTACATGCCTGCATCACCACATGCACTCAAGTGAAATTATAGATCATTAAATAGGAAATTCTTACAAGCTTTTTAAACTTTCAAAAATTTAAACGCACTTCAAGTCTTCAACTCCTACTACTACCAATTAAGGACGCAATTAACGAATATACATATAGTCATTAGTCAAATTTTGTTGCTCAGTGGTCCCAAAATTCCAGTATTAGTATTGTGTGCCTATGATACATTGGCCTTTCTAGTGTATATATGTCTACATTCTAACCTCTGTACTTTTATGAATAGTCAAATTTTAATTTATTACTTAGCAAAAAAAAATTTATTAGAATTTTTATGTGTATAAAAAGCCCATTATTTATTATTTATGAAAATAAATTAATCAGAAAATGATAATTACACTCTTATTATATATCCTTACACACACATAACCCAATATCATGTTTGTCCATAATTGTCAAACTGACATTACTAGAAAACGGTTTGAAAGCCCAACCCAACTTCTCAGTAAACTCGAATCAGAAAACTCGAACTGTACGGAATGATATTATTTCGTATTATACGATGAAGTAATAATCGATAAAGTAATAAGCTCGTTACAGTAATTTCCGGTTTCAACATAATGGAGACGGTATATTTTTACTTTCAATAAAGTAATTAACTCGATAAAGTAATATTTTTTTCTGATCCCAAACGTATTACTTTATTATTCTTACTAGCTTTAAATTATGGGTTGCTTTTATCATTTTTTTTGTTAGATTTTATTTTAGATTATATTGTACATTTTTTGTTTTTTTATTTAAATTTCTTTTTCACAAATTATAATAATAAAACATTGTGTCATAATATTTCATTAATTTTCTAAAGGATATACGTTATTTTTAATAATTATTATTGAATTTGTTGATAAGTATTTCATTAATTTTTTTTTTATGTTTTTGTGTTTGTGAGTGGTTTTTTAAAGGTGATTTTTTTTAAAAAAATATGGATGGTATTTTGTGGTTTTGCGGCGTGTTTTGATTATTATTAATTTTTGTTTAAATTTGTTTTTTATTTTTGTGAAAAATTATATTTAGATAGCAAATCATTGTTTTGGGTTATAGTTTTTATTTTTTTTTATTTTTTTACCAAATCCTTTTTTTTAGATTCTAATTTTTGAAGTATATTGTTTGTAGTATAATTTTGATTAATATATTTTTTTGGCATTTTGAGTGGTTTTATTTTCTTTAAATATTAAGAATAACATATTTAGATTCTCTTTGAATATATATGTTCTTAAATATATGTAAGCTTATCATGTAAAAAAAATTATGTGAACTTATAATAATAATTATTGAAGTTGTTTTAGTTTTTTTATTAGTTTACTTTTTTTTCTCTGTCGTGGAATTTAATGTTTTTATAATTTTTAAGTTATTAAATTATTTTAGGGATTTTGTTGAGGTATTATTTTTAATTAATAACTATGCCTTTTTTTTTTGGTTTTTTGTATTTTTTTTACCTATAGGCTATAGTACAAAATCTATAATCTTTGCAAATTAAAATTTTGTTTTTTTTGTGTTCCTTATTTTTAGTATGCTTTTTCGAAATTTGTTTGTTATTAATTTTTTAAGTATGGATATTATTTATTTATTTTGAAATATTTCTTTTTCTTAAAGGGTATGAATTGGTTTTAATGTAAATTATATTTTAAAATTTAGTATAATAAAGTTTTTCATTATTTCATTTTTTGTTTTTTCTTAATAGGTTTTTTTTTTGCCAAATTTTGAGCAGATTTCATTAATACTTTGAAAAAAAATCAATCGGGACAAAATCCCAACTGATCATGCAACCAGGTTGAAAAACAAATAAACAAACTAAATAGTTAGCCATTTTGTTTCCGGATTGATTGAATACAAATATTCTTAAAATTAAAAATGAAGATAACAGTTTCCCGAGCAATCCAACTTGCATCTTCCCTGAAAACAGTAGCTTCACAATTGACCCTCACATTAACTTCATACCCCAGCTATCTACTTGCCGAACGCCAGCTATAGAACTGCCGAAAGTGGTGTTGATGCGAGATATCCAGATCTCCTAATACACCGCAAAATTCATTTTCAACACAACCAACACATCGCACAAGGCGAGACAATCAAACACACAACTAATAACTCAAACAGAACGAAACGAAAAAACCCAAAAATTCAAATATCTCGGAAATACACCAATTTTTAATATGATGTTAAACCAGAGATTTTGAAAATAAATATAATTTCTTCATTGTTGTTACAAAATTTTTGCTTTTTTATTTGTATAATGGAATCCGGAATGCATTGAACTTCAAACAACAACATATATACACATTTTTTGCTTCGTTTGGATGATTTCTTATTTACTTGAAGATATCCTTAGCTGATATTTTTTTTTTTTTTTTTTACTTCTCAAAAAAAAAAAAAAAATCCTTAGCTGATTTTGATAACGCATAACCAAGATATCTTACCATATCTTAAATATATGATCATGTGACTTCTTACGTTACAGTTCTCTTTTGAAGATTTATTAGTTACTCCAGTATATACTGTGATTTTACTTAATTAAGCAAGGAGTATCATATTCAAGATTCCATTACCTTTACAAATACGCAAGTTCCTTCCCCACGGCTTTGGTAAAGATTTTGCCATCAACAACTCATCTGCATTACATGACATAAAAGGCCAACAAGCTGACTATCCTTTCATTGTTTTCCTTTTCATTATTTATGCATGCTACATGCCTGCATCACCACATGCACTCAAGTGAAATTATTGATGATTAAATAGGAAATTCTTACAAGATTTTTAAAACTTTCAAAAATTCAAACGCACTTCAAGTCTTCAACTCCTACTACTACTCCCTCCGTCCCTTAATGTTTTTCCTGTTTTGACTGGACACGTTTGCCAACGCACACTTTTGATCGTTAATATCTTGAATTTCGTATTAGTATTAAATATAAAAACTTCACTGTATTAAAGTACTCATAAATACGAATCCAACAAGATCACTCATGACTATATTTGATCTTATAGATTAGACGTAAATTAGTAATTTGTCTCATGTCATGAACAGTCCCGACATATCAAACAAGAGAAACAATATGGGACAGAGGGAGTACCAATTAAGGACGCAATTAACGAATATACATATAGTCATTAGTCAAATTTTGTTGCTCAGTGGTCCCAAAATTCCCGTATTAGTATTGTGTGCCTAAGCCAACAACATGTTGGTGCAGTGGGTTGAACCCTTGTCTCCTTTGTAGGAGGTCAAGGGTTCGATCCCTGGGTGTGTGTGAGTTTAGTTTGTATTAGTTTCCTTTCTTTGTATTTGTATTTGTATTTGTATTTGGCCGGGGGTCCTTCGGAAACAGCCTCCCTATTGTATAGGGGCATGGTCTGCGTACAGCTACCCTCCTCAGACACCACTTTGAGTGGTATTATAACTGAGTAAGCTAAGTTTTTTTAGTATTGTGTGCCTATGATACAACGGGCCTTTCTAGTGTATATATGTCTAGTAGTATATATGTACTATTTATGAATAGTAAAATTTTAATTTATTACTTAGCAAAAAAAATTATTAGAATTTCTATGTGTATAAAAAGCCCATTATTTATTATTTATGAAAATAAATTAATCAGAAAATGATAATTACACTCTTATTATATATCCTTACACACACATAAGTCATAACCCAATATCATGTTTGTCCATAATTGTCAAACTGACATTACTAGAAAACGGTTTGAAAGCCCAACCCAACTTCTCAGTAAACTCGAACCAGAAAACTCGAACTGTACGGGATGATATTATTTCGTATTATACGATGAAGTAATAATCGATAAAGTAATAAGCTCTTTACATTAATTTTCGGTTTCAACATAATGGAGACAGTATATTTTTACTTTCAATAAAGTAATTAACTCGATAAAGTAATATTTTTTTCTGATCCCAAACGTATTACTTTATTATTCTTACTAGCTTTAAATTATGGGTTGCTTTTATCATTTTTTTGTTAGATTTTATTTTAGATTATATTGTACATTTTTTGTTTTTTTATTTAAAGTTCTTTTTCACAAATTATAATAATAAAACATTGTGTTATAATATTTCATTAATTTTCTAAAGGATATACGTTATTTTTAATAATTATTATTGAATTTGTTGATAAGTATTTCATTAATTTTTTTTATATATATTTTTGTGTTTGTGAGTGGTTTTTTAAAGGTTATTTTTTTTAAATATGGATGGTATTTTGTGGTTTTGCGGCGTGTTTTGATTATTATTATTTTTTGTTTAAATTTGTTTTTTATTTTTGTGAAAAATTATATTTAGATAGCAAATCATTGTTTTGGGTTATAGTTTTTATTTTTTTATTTTTTTATTGTATTACCAAATCCTTTTTTTTAGATTCTAATTTTTGAAGTATATTGTTTGTAGTATAATTTTGATTAATATATTTTTTTGGCATTTTGAGTGGTTTTATTTTCTTTAAATATTAAGAATAACATATTTAGATTCTCTTTGAATATATATGTTCTTAAATATATGTAAGCTTATCATGTAAAAAAAATTATGTGAACTTATAATAATAATTATTGAAGTTGTTTTAGTTTTTTTATTAGTTTACTTTTTTTTCTCTGTCGTGGAATTTAATGTTTTTATAATTTTTAAGTTATTAAATTATTTTAGGGATTTTGTTGAGGTATTATTTTTAATTAATAACTATGCCTTTTTTTTTGGTTTTTTGTATTTTTTTTACCTATAGGCTATAGTACAAAATCTATAATCTTTGCAAATTAAAATTTTGTTTTTTTTGTGTTCCTTATTTTTAGTATGCTTTTTCGAAATTTGTTTGTTATTAATTTTTTAAGTATGGATATTATTTATTTATTTTGAAATATTTCTTTTTCTTAAAGGGTATGAATTGGTTTTAATGTAAATTATATTTTAAAATTTAGTATAATAAAGTTTTTCATTATTTCATTTTTTGTTTTTTCTTAATAGGTTTTTTTTTGCCAAATTTTGAGCAGATTTCATTAATACTTTGAAAAAAAATCAATCGGGACAAAATCCCAACTGATCATGCAACCAGGTTGAAAAACAAATAAACAAACTAAATAGTTAGCCATTTTGTTTCCGGATTGATTGAATACAAATATTCTTAAAATTAAAAATGAAGATAACAGTTTCCCGAGCAATCCAACTTGCATCTTCCCTGAAAACAGTAGCTTCACAATTGACCCTCACATTAACTTCATACCCCAGCTATCTACTTGCCGAACGCCAGCTATAGAACTGCCGAAAGTGGTGTTGATGCGAGATATCCAGATCTCCTAATACACCGCAAAATTCATTTTCAACACAACCAACACATCGCACAAGGCGAGACAATCAAACACACAACTAATAACTCAAACAGAACGAAACGAAAAAACCCAAAAATTCAAATATCTCGGAAATACACCAATTTTTAATATGATGTTAAACCAGAGATTTTGAAAATAAATATAATTTCTTCATTGTTGTTACAAAATTTTTGCTTTTTTATTTGTATAATGGAATCCGGAATGCATTGAACTTCAAACAACAACATATATACACATTTTTTGCTTCGTTTGGATGATTTCTTATTTACTTGAAGATATCCTTAGCTGATTTTTTTTTTTTTTTTTTTTTACTTCTCAAAAAAAAAAAAAAATCCTTAGCTGATTTTGATAACGCATAACCAAGATATCTTACCATATCTTAAATATATGATCATGTGACTTCTTACGTTACAGTTCTCTTTTGAAGATTTATTAGTTACTCCAGTATATACTGTGATTTTACTTAATTAAGCAAGGAGTATCATATTCAAGATTCCATTACCTTTACAAATACGCAAGTTCCTTCCCCACGGCTTTGGTAAAGATTTTGCCATCAACAACTCATCTGCATTACATGACATAAAAGGCCAACAAGCTGACTATCCTTTCATTGTTTTCCTTTTCATTATTTATGCATGCTACATGCCTGCATCACCACATGCACTCAAGTGAAATTATTGATGATTAAATAGGAAATTCTTACAAGATTTTTAAAACTTTCAAAAATTCAAACGCACTTCAAGTCTTCAACTCCTACTACTACCAATTAAGGACGCAATTAACGAATATACATATAGTCATTAGTCAAATTTTGTTGCTCAGTGGTCCCAAAATTCCAGTATTAGTATTGTGTGCCTATGATACATTTGTACGGGCCTTTCTAGTGTATATATGTCTAGTAGTATATATGTACTTTTTATGAATAGTAAAATTTTAATTTACTAGCTTATAACCCGTGCAATGCACGTGTTTGTTATATTATGTTATAAATTTTATTTAATATTATAATTATGTTTTTATATAATCTCTAATTTTTTAATTTTAGTTTGATATAATTTAATATACTCATGTTTACGGATTATATTAATGTTTCCTTATTATAAACAACGTATACGATTTTTAATATATTTTATTAATAATTGAAAATTATGGTGTAATATTTTTGGGTATATATTGTAAGATTTGTTGTAAATTAAAAAGGTAACGTGTTTTAATTAGAAAGGAAATATTAATGATTGAAATATATGATACAATTGATCTTTTTAGATGTTTATAAAATTTAATATCTTCAATTAAAAGTAAATGTGAAAAAGGCAATCGACTAAATATCATTAATTATATAAGTTATGGTGTATTTTTTGGGTATATATTAATAATTGTAAGATTTGTTTTAAATTAAAAATGTAACGTGTTTTAATTCGAAATAAAATATTAATGATCGAAAATGTGATAATGTTTTTAGGTGTTTATGAAAGGTAATATTTTCAACTAAAAGTATATGTGCAAAGGGCAATTGGCTAATTAACATTAATTGTATGATTTTATTATTTATTTTAATAATTAGGATAACCAAATATACAAACTTTCAATCTTTCGACTTTAATATAATAGTATAAATATATATTTTAATTAGAAAAGGCAATCAGCTGCTTAACATTAATTGTATTATTTTTTTTATTTATTAATTAAGATAGCTGTACCTAAACCAAACCAATAAAATTTTTGTTAAACATTGGATTCTCCTTAGTTAGTGCTGTTAGTGCTAAGAGCTAGTGCTAAGCTATTATGTTGTCTATGCTAGTGCTAAACTATTATCATCATTATGTTTAATATTTTGTTCTATATATAGGATCATTATCTCTTGTAATAAAGAACATCTGAATATATGAAATCAATCTATTCTCTTCATTCTCCTATCTGTTATCATGGTATCAGAGCAGGTTAGGAAGATTCGTTAGGCTTGAAGGCATCTCAAAGAAAGAACCAAAACTGCAAACAACACTGCAAACCAACTGCAAATTCAACATTTTTTCGAAACAATTCAGAATCAAACCAAACTACATACCTGTAAAGAAGAGCTGGAGAGAAGATCAAACCAGAAGAACGGCCGCCCAGAACCTCCCGACGCGCCGCCACGCGCCGCTTGAAGCTTCCAGAACGCGTCCGACGCGCCCACGCGCCGGCGCGTGGGGCATCTTGCTCTGCTTTTCCGGCGATTGTCCAGAAGGAGTTCCTGTTCGTCCGGTCTTCCCGATTCCAACTGTGGTATCATCTTTTAATTCTGAGAAGTTTTGTTTTCTGCTATACAGTTTTGTATATATTTACGTATATACATGGTGATTTTCTGGAAAAAAAAAAACAAAACATGTTTCCTTCGTAGTATATATCTTGGTTAGTTAAGACTTGACTAAGATTTAAGGGGAAAATTATTATTTGAATATTATAATGGCGGATACCGGTGAATCCACAATTTCAAGCAGAAATACTGTTACAAGTAGCAGTAAATTGGGGTTCCATAGTACTCCATTTGTAAGTCCTAAATTCGATGGGAAGAATTTCCTTGAATGGTCGAAAGCCTGCACAATGGCTCTTAAATCCCATAAATTAATGAAATATATTAATTGGAAAGCCAAGCAACCCCTGGAGGCGGACGAAGATTATGATGACTGGGATTCAGAAAATGCCATGGTGTGTTCTTGGTTGTCCAACTCGATGGAGGTACATATTCGCAAAAGCTATATCTTTATTGACACAGCCGAAGAAGTGTGGAATTCTCTTACCCGGACATATTCTTTTTCCGAAAATGTGGCCAAGCGATTTGAAGTAAATCGAAAGATATGGGCATTGGCTCAAGAAGGAAGAACTCTTGCTCAGTATTACTCAGAGCTGACATCTCTATGGAGTGAATTAGCTCATTACACTATTTTTGCATGCAAAAGTGCCGAAGATCAGGAGAAATATCAAAAATTGGTGACTGAAGAACGGGTGATGAAATTCCTGGATGGTCTGTC
Organism: Kitagawia praeruptora; assembly: GCA_037693485.1. NCBI lineage: Eukaryota > Viridiplantae > Streptophyta > Magnoliopsida > Apiales > Apiaceae > Kitagawia > Kitagawia praeruptora. The sequence goes on from CM075353.1 coordinate 1,976,972, forward strand.
TGATGAGTATGACTCAATCAAAAATCAACTTATCGGACAGGTTCCCTTTCCGACTGTAGAGGATGCATATGGCCGTGTTCAATTAGAGGAAAGTCGAAAGCGAAGCATGGCTCCTACGACTCCCTCTGATAGATCTGCACTTATAACTGGAAAAATTCCGCAACCTGAACTTGAAAAAGAAGAGCAGTCTCCAGTGGCTCTTATGGGTGAAAGATCTACTCTTCAGTGTGATTATTGCAACAAGATGAATCACACCCGTGAGAATTGCTTTATCTTACACCCTCACCTAAAAATCAGAGGACGTGGAGGACGTAGCCGAGGTGGCTATCGAGGTGTATCATCCAGAGGAACAGGCAGGAATACAGGCAGGGGCAATCTTTTTAATGCTCATTATGCAGGGTCAGAATATGAGGTGCCTCCTTCAACAGGAACAATGACCCCTTCAGAACTCAACAACTTTCGACAGTTAATGTTACAATTGAACACTACTCCATCAACACCCACTGCTAACTCTGCTCATGGAGGTATATCTTGTCACTTTACCTCTGATAAAAGTTCTAATTCATGGATTATTGATTCCGGAGCATCGACACATATGACTGGAAATTCTAGTTTCCTAGAATCATATAATGGTGAAACAGGCAATATTCGTGTTGCGAATGGAGCTATTGTACCTATTCATGGACAAGGCACTTCTCTCTGCTTCTCATCATCATTGCCGTTATCTGATGTGTTACATGTTCCCTCCTTAACAGCAAACTTATTATCTGTTCAACGTATTACTGAAAATCTTAATTGTTCAGTAACCTTTTTTTCTTCTGACTGTGTGTTTCAGGATCTGGCGACAGGCAAGGTCCTTGGCAGTGGTAAAGTGGTAGATGGGCTATATATTATGGAAGGTAATTCTGTTATGCCTTCAACAAGTTATCAGGTGTCATCTACATCTAATCCTACATCTAGCCCTGTTTTAGAATCCTTGTACCAATGGCATAGGCGATTAGGCCATCCATCTTTTGGTGTTTTATCACATCTTTTTCCTACTTTAGCATCAAAATGTAAAAAGGAGGAATTTTTCTGTGAACCATGTCAATTGGCCAAACATAAAAGGTCATCTTATCCATCAAGAAATAAAAGAAGTTCTACTCTTTTCTCTACTATTCATACTGATGTTTGGGGTCCATTTAGACATCCTACATATGATGGGTATAGGTGGTTTGTTGTCTTTGTTGATTGTCATTCTCGACTTACTTTTGTATATCTTCTTAAACACAAAAGTGAAGTATTTGGATGTTTTAAATCCTTTCACCAAATGATACAAACACAGTTCAATGCCTCTGTTAAAATTCTTCGGAGCGATAATGGTACTGAGTATGATGGGCCATTTACGTCTTATTTAGACACATATGGGATTCTTCATCAAACTGCATGTGTTAAAACCTCTCAGCAAAATGGGGTTGCTGAAAGGAAAATTGGTCATTTACAACAGGTAGCACGGTCCCTTATGATAACTATGCATGTACCGAAATATCTTTGGGGCGAGGCAGTCATGACTGCCGCATATCTGATCAACCGTCTCCCTTCATGTGTTCTACAATTCAGAACACCATTGTCTTTTGTTCCTGCACCTTCCTCTCATCCATTGTCTCTTCAGTTATTTGGGAGTGTTTGCTTTGTTCATAATCATTCTCCCTCACGGGACAAACTTGATTCTCGTGCTCTCCGATGTGTTTTCATTGGTTATACACCAACTCAAAAGGGATATAAGTGTTATCATCCTCCCTCACATCGCACTTTTGTCAGTCATGACGTTACTTTTTGGGAGTCAATTTCGTATTTCTCTCCTGGCTCCTCCTCTTTGCTTCAGGGGGAGATTAATCAACAAAGTCTTGATAATAGTGAAACAACAGAGGAGACCCAATCACTTCCATTCATAAATGTGCCTAGTAAGGAACCGAGTCCAAACACATCCCCTAGTGAACCAAATGATCTGGATAGATTTAACAGGCCGGATTTGATCACATATTCCAGACGAAGAAATGATGATATTATCACTTTACCACATCCAGAGACTTCTGACCTCGAGGCAGATCCTACAGCTCCTGTAATTGAGCCTCTTGATCCTACTCTAGATCTTCCTATTGCTGTTAGGAAGGGTAAACGCTCTTGTACTAATCATCCTATCTCAAACTTTGTTTCTTATAATGCATTATCTCCTTCTTCACTTGCTTTTGTGTCATCTTTGTCTAGTGTTTCTATTCCACATACTTGGCAGGATGCTTTATGTGATCCTAAATGGAAAGATGCCATGATAGAAGAGATGAATGCATTGAAACATAATGGCACTTGGGAGTTAACTCATCTTCCTGCTGGAAGGAAGGTAGTAGGATGCAGATGGGTGTTCACTGTGAAACAGAAACCTAATGGGCTGATTGATAGGTACAAAGCAAGACTTGTTGCAAAAGGGTATACTCAAACTTACGGGATTGATTATCAGGAAACTTTTGCTCCAGTAGCAAAGATGGCTTCTATTCGAGTCTTGATATCATGTGCAGCAAATCTTGGATGGGAACTTCAGCAATTGGATGTAAAAAATGCATTCTTACATGGAGACCTGAAAGAAGAGGTTTACATGGATATTCCACCGGGTTTTTCTACAGCTGCGACCATTGGGAAAATATGCAAGCTAAAGAAAACTATTTATGGGTTGAAACAGTCTCCAAGGGACTGGTTTGGCAAATTTCAGAGAGCAATGATTAAATTTGACTACAAACAGAGCAACTCGGATAACACCATGTTCGTGAAAAGACGAGATGAAAAAATCACAGTGTTGATTGTTTATGTCGATGATATTGTGATCACCGGCAACGACACATGTGAGATTGCTAATGTTAAACGCAAGCTTGCCTCTGAATTCGAGATGAAGGACTTAGGAAAACTACGGTATTTCCTTGGCATTGAGGTCTCTAGAAGTCCGGGTGGTATCTTCCTCTCACAACGGAAGTATACACTCGATCTTCTGAATGAAACTGGGATGTTGGGATATAGACCTGCAGATTCTCCAATAGAAGCAAATCATAAGCTTTGTGGAGATGCTGGTGAAATTGTCGATAAATCTCAATATCAAAGATTAGTTGGACGACTAATCTATCTTGTACATACGAGGCCAGACATAGCATATGCAGTGGGAATTGTTAGCAGGTACATGCATGATCCTCGCCAACCTCATTTGGATGCAGTCTATATGATATTAAGATATCTTAAAGCTGCTCCTGGAAAAGGGGTCATGTTTACTAAAAACAAACATCTCGAGGTTGAGAGCTATACGGATGCAGATTGGGCTGGATGCCAAGACGATAGACGTTCGACTTCAGGATATTGTACATTTGTTGGTGGCAATTTGGTTACTTGGCGAAGCAAGAAACAACCTGTGATTGCCTTATCCAGTGCTGAGGCAGAGTATAGAGCCATGGCTAAAGGTGTACGTGAATTATTGTGGATAAGATTGTTTTTACAAGAATTGGGACTTGCATCCACAACTCCAATGAAGTTGCATTGTGATAACAAAGCCGCTATTGCCATTGCACATGATCTAGTTCAACATGATCGGACCAAACATATCGAAATTGATCGACACTTCATCAAAGAGAAGATCAATAACGATACCATTGGTATTCACTTTGTAAGATCAGAGGACCAGATAGCTGACATATTTACCAAAGGTCTAAATCGGAAGATGATTCATCCTCTTATTGGCAAGTTGGGCATGAGCGATATATATGCATCAACTTGAGGGGGAGTGTTAAACATTGGATTCTCCTTAGTTAGTGCTGTTAGTGCTAAGAGCTAGTGCTAAGCTATTATGTTGTCTATGCTAGTGCTAAACTATTATCATCATTATGTTTAATATTTTGTTCTATATATAGGATCATTATCTCTTGTAATAAAGAACATCTGAATATATGAAATCAATCTATTCTCTTCATTCTCCTATCTGTTATCAATTTTCAATGTTTCAACTTTAAATTATAACTATCTTATAACCCGTGCAATGCACGGGTTTCTTATAATATGTTATAAATTTTATTTAATATTAAAATTATATTTTTATATAATCATTATTTTTAATAATTTTTTAATTTGATAAAATTTAATATACTCATGTTTACGGATTATACTAACGTTTCCTTATTATAAACAATATATATGATTTTTAATGTATTTTATTAATAATTGAAAAATATGGTGCGGGCTACATTTTTCTTGAAAATTATGATGTTATATTTTTTGGTATATATTAATGATTATAAGAATTGTTTTTAATTAAAAAGGTAACATGTTTTAATTCAAAAAAAGGTAAGGTATTTATAAAAGGTAACATCTTCAACTAAAATTAAATGTGGAAAAAGCAATCGACTAATTACCTTTAACTTTATTATGTTAATGTGAAAAAGATAATCGACTAATTACCATTAATTATATTATGTTATTATTTATTTAAGGTGTTATACTTTTCTTGAAAATTATGGTTTGATATTTTCGGGTATATAATAATGATTATAAGATTCGTTTTAAATTAAAATGGTAACGTGTTTTAATTCGAAAGGAAATATTAATGATTGATTGATGTTTTTAGGTATTTATAAAAGGTAATATCTTCGACTAAAAGTAAATGTGAAAAAGACAATCGACTAATTTTATTATGTTAATGTGAAAACGGCAATCGACTAATTACCATTAATTTTATCATGTTAATCAGCTAATTACCATTAATTATATTATGTTATTATTTAATTTAGGTGTTATATTTTTCTTGAAAATTATGGTTGGTATATATTTTAAGGTGTTTATAAAAGGTAATATCTTCAACTAAAAGTTAATATGAAAAAGGCAATCGACTAATTACCATTAATTATATTATGTTATTATTTATTTTAGGTGTATTTATTTTTCTTTATAATGAAGGTTAAATAAGTAAATTTACGAAGTACCAAAAAACTGATAACAAAAAATAGGTACCAAAACTTTTACTGTTTCGGTTTTTATATAATAGTATAGATTATAATATTATTGGTTTATTTTATTAAATAGAACCATCCGTGATATAATTGAAAAAATAGAGATTTTAGTTAGAGAAAATAGAAAAGTAACGTACATGATTTAAATGAAAAAGTAATTGATTAATTTATTACTATATGATTTAAGTGTTATTTAAAAGAAAATTATTATTTTTAAAATTGGTGTAACTTAATTTAATCTAGTTTATAGTAATTATAATTTTTTACGAAATAAAATTGTTCATAGTTTTTAGAAAATGAAAAATTAACGCTACCCGTTATATTTCTAAAAAAAAAGGGAATGTAATTAGAAAAAAATAGAAAAGATGATATATTTTAGCTGAAAAGGTAATCAGTTAATTATTACTATTATAATATTATTATTTTATTTGTATTAAATAGAAACACCTTTAATATAATTAGAAAAATGGAGGTTTTAGTAAGAAGAAAGAAAAAAGATAACGTGTTTTGCTGAAAAAAGGTAACCGTCCATGATATAATTGGTAAAGGAGATATTTTAGTTAGAGAAAAGAGAAAAGGTAACGTGTTTTGAATGAAAAAGGTAATTGATTAGTTAATAATAATTATATATAATTATGTTATTTTTAGCTGAAAAGGTAATTGGTTAATTATTAGTATTATAATATTATTTTTTATTAAATGGAAACGTCTGTAATATAATTAGAAAAATGGAGGTTTTAGTAAGAAGAAAGAAAAAAGGTCACGTGTTTCGCTGAAAAAGGTAACCGTCCATGATATAATTGGAAAAGAGAGATTTTAGTTAAAGAAAGAAGAAAAGGTAATGTGTTTTGACCGAAAAAGGTAATTGATTAGTTAATATTAATTATATATAATTATGTTATTTTATTAAACCTGTAAATAATATTTATTATTATAAATATAAAATAAAATAAAATTTTATTTTAAATAATATTGTGTTTTAGTAAATAATATTTTGTAATTAATAGTAATTTTGTTTTAATTTTAGTTATATAAAATGTAAAAGATATTCTATTTTTAATGAAAAATGAAATTATTTATTTATTGAAAAATAGAAAAGGTTATATGTTTAAACTGAAAAAGGAAATTGATTAATAAATGAGAAATTTTAGTTAGATAAAATATAAAAAATATTGTATTTTACCTGGAAAAGGAAATTATTTAGTTTTTGAAAATAGAAAAGATAATATGTGTAATCTGAAAATGGAAATTGATTATTTAGTAGATCTGTAATTGAGTAAGGGTAATTAGGTAAATTCAATAGTTACCGTTGAAAAAGGAAATTATTTAGTTATTGAAAAATAGAAAAGGTCATATGTTTAAACTGAAAAAGGAAATTGATTAATAAATGAGAAATTTTAGTTAGATAAAATATAAAAGATATTGTATTTTACCTAAAAAAGGAAATTATTTAGTTCTTGAAAATAGAAAAGATAACATGTGTAAACTGAAAAAGGAAATTGATTAGTTAGTAGATCTTTAAGTAAGGGTAATTAGATAAATTCAATAGGTACCGTTGAACCAAAGTTTTAATGTTTGGGCTTTTATATAATAGTACTAGCTTATAACCCGTGCATCGCACGGGTTTCTTTTAATATGTTATAAAATTTATTTTATGCTATAATTATGTTTTTATATAATCATTATTTTGTAGAAGATACTTTAATATTATTTTAATATAATTTAGTATAAATTTAGTTAATGATATGCATGATTTAAAATTTATATTGGAATTTTAAGTTAAATATGTCATTGACGGGATTCGAAACTTGAATTTTTAGGAAAGTACGTTAATCATAAAATATACCTTATAATTACATATAATAGTTCTTATTAATTACTAAAAATCTAAAAGCAAAATGGTGCAATACTTTTGGGTATACACTAATGATTGCAAAATTATGTGGTTTAAAACTTATATTATAAAATTTTTAAAAAAATATGTCGTTGACAAAATTCGAACCTTGAAATTTTATTAAATTAATTTAAACATATAATATATCTAATCATCAGATCTAATGGTTCTGATTTTTTACTAAAAATCTAACGGTCATTATAAGTTGTATACATATTTCTATTATATTTTGTTAGTGATTGGACGATATAATGTTATATTTTTGGGTATATATTAATTATGTAAGATTATATTTTAAAATAAAAATTAACGTGTTTTATTTAGAAAGAAATATTATTGATTGGAAGATACAATATTTTAGATTTTTATAAATGGTAATATCATCAATTAATTAAAAGTAAACTTCTTTTAATTAAAAAAAGGTAATTGGCTAATTATTGCTAATTATATTATTTTACTACTTATTTTAATAATTAGGAGGACCGTGCTGAAAATCGAACCGACAAACTTTCAATGCCCGTGCGATGCACTGGTTTCTTTTATTTTATTATAAATTTGATGTAGTGTTATATTTTTGGTTATATATTAATTATTGTAAGATTATATTTTAAAATAAAAGTTAACGTGTTTTATTTAGAAAGAAATATTATTGATTGGAAGATACGATATTTTAGGTGTTTATAAAAGGTAATATCATCAATCAATTCAAAGTAAACCTTTTTTAATAAAAAAAAGCAATCGGCTAATTATCATTAATTATATTATTTTACTATTTATTTTAATAATTAAGATGATCGTGCTGAAAATCGAACCTACAAACTTTCAATGCCCGTGCGATGCACGGGTTTCTTTATTATGTTATAAATTTTATTTAATATTACAATTATGTTAATATCATCAATCAATTAAAAGTAAACCTCTTTTAATTAAAAAAAGGCAATCAGCTAATTATCACTTATATTATTTTACTATTTATTTTAATAATTAGGATGACCATGCTGAAAATCGAACCGACAAACTTTCAATGCCCGTGCGATGCACGAGTTTCTTTTATTATGATATAAATTTTATTTAATATTACAATTATGTTTTTATATATTCATTATTTTTAATATTTTTAATATTTTAATTTAATATAATTTAATATACTCATGTTTACAAATTATACTAATATTTTCATATTATAAACAATTTTTACGTATTTTTAATATATTTTATTAATAATTAAAAAATATGGGGTGATATTTTAGGATATATATTAATGATTATAATATTAGTTTTAAATCAAAATTGTAACATGTTTTAATTAGAAAGTAAATATTAATGATTGAAAAATATCATGATTTTTTTAGGTGTTTATAAAGGGCAATATATTCAACTAAAAGTAAATGTGAAAAAGGCAATCGGTTAATTACCATTAATTATATTATGTTATTATTTATTTTAATAAATATGATAACCAAACCGAAAACCGAAACTTTTAATGTTTCAGTTTTAATATAATAGACGGATTTCTTTTAATATTATATGATATGTTTTATTAATTCGATTTACTTTTTTTAAAATATGAATTTTAGAGGTTTAAATTTTTAAATGAGATGATTTGATAATAATTACATAAATGTTAATTAGCAGAAAAAATATTTATAAATGTTATCCGTTATATTTCTATGAAAAGAGGGATTTTAGTTAGAAAATATTGAAAAGAAAATACATCTTTGTTCAAAAAGATAATCGGTTAATTATAAGTACTTATAAAATTATAATTTTATTTTATTAAATAGAATGTCGTGATTTAACTGAAAAAAGTGAGGTGTTAATTAGAGAAAATTAAAAAGTAAACATGTTTTAGGTGAAAAAGGTAATTGATTAGTTTATAGTAATTATAATTCAATTATGTTATTTTACTAAATAAAATTGCTCGTAAAGTTTTAAGAAAAGGAAAAATTAGTGTTGCCCGTGATATTTTAAAGAAAAGAGATATTTTAGTTAGAAAATATAGAAAAGATGATACATTTTAGCTTAAACTTAATCGGTTAATTATTAACATTATAATATTGTTATTTTATTTTATTAAATAGAACCGCCCGTGATATAATTGAAAAAAGATAGATTTTATTTAGAGAAAATAGAAAATGTAATGTGAAAATTAAAAAGATGACATGTTTTAGGTGAAAAAGGTAATTGATTAGTTTATAATAATTATAATTTAATTTATGTTATTTCACTAAATTAAATTGTTCATAATGTCTTTAGATTGTGAGAAATTAATGTTGCCCATGATATTTCTAGAAAAAAGGAATTTGAATTATAAAATATAGAAAAGATGATATGTTTTAGTTGAAAAAGGTAATTGATAATTATTAGTATTAAAATATTATTATTTATTAAATAGAACCACCCGTGATATATTTGTAAAAAAAGATATTTTAGTTAAAGAGATATTTTAGTTATAGAATAGAGAAAAGGTAACATGTTTTGGGTGAAAAAGGTAATTGATTAGTTAATAGTAATTATAATATAATTATGTTATTTTCAAAAATGCTTGTAGTGTTTATAAGAAAGGATAAATTTTAGTTAGATAAAATATAAAAGGTATTGTGCTTTACCTTAAAAGGGAAATCAATTAGTTAGTGACAAATAGAAAAGGTAATATGTTTAATATGAAAAAGGAAATTATGTAATTAGTTAGTAGTTAAGTAAGGGTAATTAGGTAAATTCAATAGGTACCAACCAACCAACCAAACTTTTAATGTTTCGGCTTTAATATAATAGAACTAGCTTAAAACCCGTGCGATGCACGGATTTTTTTAATATTGTAAAAAAAAATTATTAACTTTTTTTAAATATGAATTTTGGAGGCTTAAATATTTAAATGAGATGATGATCATAATTATATAAATGTTATCCATGATATTTCTTTAAAAGGAATGATTTTAGTTAAAAAAAATATATAGAAAATGCGATAGGTTTTAGTTGAAAAGGTAATAAGTTATTTATTAGTAATTATAAAATTATTATTTTGTTTTATTAAATAGAATGCCCGTGATATAATTGAAAAAAGAGAGGATTTAGTTAGAGTAAATTAAAAAGGTAATATATTTTAGGTGAAAAGGGTAATTCATTAATTTACAGTAATTATAATTTAATTATGTTATTTTACAAAATAAAATTGCTCGTAATGTTTTTAGAAAAGGAGAAATTAATGTTGCTCATGATATTTCTAAAAAGGAATTTTAGTTAGATAATATAAGAAAAAGATGATACGTTTTAGCTAAAAAGGATAATCGTTAATATTAGTATTATAATATTATTATTTAATTTTATTAAATAGAGTCGTCCATGATATAATTGGAAAAAGAGAAATTTTAGTTTGAAAAAATAGAAAAAGGTAACGTGAAAATTAAAAGGTGACATACTTTAGGTGAAAATGGTAATTGATTAGTTTATACTTTATAGTAATTATAATTTAATTGCTATTTTACAAAATAAAATTGCTGATAATATTTTTAGAAAATGAGAAATTAATGTTACCCATGATATTTTTTAAAAAAGGAATTTAATTAGAAAAAATAGAAAAGATGATACATTTTTAGCTGAAAAGGTAATCGGTTAATTAATAACATTATAATATTATGATTTTATTTTTATTAAATAGAATCATAATTTGAAAAAGAGAGGTTTTAGTTAGAGAAAATAAAAAAGGTAACTTGTTTTGGCTGAATAAGGTAACCCGTGATATAATTGGAAAAAAAAATAATTTAGTTAGAGAAAAGAGAAAAGATAAAAAATTAATTTATTAGTTAACAGTAATTATAATTTGTTTTTTAATTAGATAAAATATAAAAGATATTACATTTTACCTGAAAAAGGAAACTGCTTAGTTATTAAAAAAAATGGTAACATGTTTAACTTGAAAAAGTGGATTGATTAGTAAACTAAAATTTTTAATTAAATAAAATATAAAAGATTATTTTTAAATGGTAACCCGTGATATAATTGGAAAAAGAGATATTTTAGTTAGAGAAAAGATAATTTGAATGAAAAAATTAATTAATTAGTTAATAGTAATTATAATATGCTTTTTAGTTAGATAACATATAGAAGATATTATATTTTACCTGAAAAAGGAAACTGCTTAGTTATTAAAAACAAAAGAAAAGGTAACATGTTTAATCTGAAAAAGGAAATTGATTAGCAAAGCAAAAATTTTAAAGGTAACATGTTTAACCTGAAAAAGGAAATTGATTAGTAAAGAAAAAAATTTAGTTAGATAAAATATAAAAAAAGATTTTATCTGTAATTAAGTAAGGCTAAATAAGTAAAATCAATAGGTACCAACCAACCAACCAACCAACCAAACTTTTAATGTTTCGGCTTTAATATAATAGAATAGATAGATTAGTTAGCAGATCTTTAAGTAAGGGTAATTAGGTAAATTCAATAGGTACCGTTGAACCAAAATTTTAATGTTTCGGCTTTTATATAATAGTATAAATTACTTAGCAAAAAAAATTATTAGAATTTCTATGTGTATAAAAAGCCCATTATTTATTATTTATGAAAATAAATTAATCAGAAAATGATAATTACACTCTTATTATATATCCTTACACACACATAACCCAATATCATGTTTGTCCATAATTGTCAAACTGACATTACTAGAAAACGGTTTGAAAGCCCAACCCAACTTCTCAGTAAACTCGAACCAGAAAACTCGAACTGTACGGGATGATATTATTTCGTATATTATACGATGAAGTAATAATCGATAAAGTAATAAGCTCGTTACAGTAATTTTCGGTTTCAACATAATGGAGACAGTATATTTTTACTTTCAATAAAGTAATAAACTCGATAAAGTAATATTTTTTTCCGATCCCAAACGTATTACTTTATTATTCTTACTAGCTTTAAATTATGGGTTGCTTTTATCATTTTTTTGTTAGATTTTATTTTAGATTATATTGTACATTTTTTGTTTTTTTATTTAAAGTTCTTTTTCACAAATTATAATAATAAAACATTGTGTTATAATATTTCATTAATTTTCTAAAGGATATACGTTATTTTTAATAATCATTATTGAATTTGTTGATAAGTATTTCATTAATATTTTTTTTATGTTTTTGTTTTTGTGAGTGGTTTTTTAAAGGTGATTTTTTTTAAAAAATATGGATGGTATTTTGTGGTTTTGCGGCGTGTTTTGATTATTATTAGTTTTTGTTTAAATTTGTTTTTTATTTTTGTGAAAAATTATATTTAGATAGCAAATCATTGTTTTGGACTTTTGGGTTATAGTTTTTATTTATTTATTTTTTATTCTATTACCAAATATTTTTTTTTAGATTCTAATTTTTGAAGTATATTATTTGTAGTATAATTTTGATTATTATATTTTAAAAAATAATTATAATATACTTCAAATTAGAAAAATAATTATTATATACTTCAAATGAGAAAAGTAATATACTTCTAATTGATTTAAGGCGGATTTGCAGTATTATCAAGCCCAAGGCGGATTTTAAATTAGAAAAGTAATTATAATAATTATAAGAAAAAAATTATATAAATTTATGAAAATTTGTTAACTTTCTTATTTTAAAATAAAATATAGGGAAAAAAATAATTAGTAAATGTGATTAGAAGTGTGTAAATTGTAACTTGAAGGAACACTAAAATTATTTTTCTTTTTCGTATTTTCTATTAGTTATTTTATGAATGGGATATTCATATTTATAGTAAGTCATTGACATAATTGAGTTAATAAAATTAAGACAAGTAATAAAATTTTAGTATTAATAATTTAATTTTAAAATTCATAAAACATTTTATCAGAAAAGAAAATTATGCATAATCGTAAGATTTGGATAAGATTATATTAGAAAAAAACAAAATACAAGATTAGCATATGATGATTAAGGTTATTTTGGTCTAAAACAAGTACAGGCTTGTAGGGTGTGTATAAATAAATTTAGGATGTGCATAAATCACAACCCAATATAAATGTGTTGTCGTATTCAGCTCGCAAATGTTCTCTTCGCTGTCGTCTCTCACGATCTGATCTCTCTCCACCTCACGCTGCTCAAACCGATTCTCGTAATTGTCCCAACTGATTTGTTAGAAACCCCCACGCCCTTTTATCTAATCCCTTCAGCACCTTCAGTTTCTTCCGACCCCATTGGCTCGAAAGCTTGATAAACAAGCCCATTATCCCCGTCTTCCTTCAAAATTAAGCCCACTACTACCACCATTAAAATTCTCCTCCCCACAAAAACAAAAAACTCCCCCAGCAAGCAAGCAGATATCAAGCTGCAATTTCTGCAAACACAACAGCAGTAAGTAATATTAGTGTGAACTTAAATTTTAAATTGAACTAGATCAATCTCATGTCGAGTCCAAAGTGTACGGCGCAAACACAAGTCTTTACTGGAGAAATTGCAAATTTATGACAAAAATATTTAGATAAATCGTAAAATATCGTTAAAGAAGATTCTGGTCCTTGAATCGGTTATCTCTATAATATTTTAATTTAGGCTCGTGCTCGATTTACCAACTAGTACTTGTAATAACGTGAACTTCTATATCAGAGATATATGTATTAATTAACGTTAATGTGGGAATGAATATGGTGGGGGTGTAGAAGGTCTATGATCTCTATACCACCTCCAACTGACAATTTACAAACAGAATTAACTTATTTGCAGTTAGTTTCCCTAATGTGCCCCTACAAATGTTGCAGATCATAGTCAAGTTCCACTCAAGTTAATGATTTTTTTTTTGTAAATGATGCATTGCTAAAAAATTGAGTGGCAGATGGACTTCTCATGTCAAATGACAAATCCCAAAAATTCTGCATTCAAAAGAACTTGTTCAATTAACATACTATATAAGATGGGCTAAAGAAACATACTTTTCGTTTCCATATACAATGCTAGTAAACCTTACCAAGTCAAGTGTTGTCAAATTATATATGAGAACGTATATACCCAAAGCAAATATATGAGAACGTATGTTGAATCACGGAGATAATATAATCACCAGAATTTCGAAGATGCAAATGTAGGGATTAAAGCGTATACATGTAACGTTTGAGATAAGTTTAAAAGCCCAACACTAAAAACAAAATACTTATATCACACTCTGACATACATTTGTCTATCAATATGAAATACATACATTTGTCAGAATATGAAATAAGTCGTTTGTTCTCTTTTTTGACTTTGAAACTTGTTCCAAACACCACAAGTATCTGCTTCAATTAAGTTTTATAAGTTGCCAAGATGGACATGAAAATGGTAGATAGCATGGGGGATATAGATCATATATGGATGGAGAAATCTAGAGAAAGATGAGAATTTTTTTTCCAAGTAAAATAGAGAAACAAGGATCTATAAGTAGACATTTAGAATACATATTTTGACAGATTTGTTGATAGATATATAGATGAGAAATAAATGAGAGAGTAATAGTAATAGGAGAGTGATATTAGCAAGGTTTTGTAACGGTCACATTAAATTTATAACAGGGGAGTGATGTTAGCAAGTCAAGTCAAAGAAGCTGTTATTGAACTTCTTTTTTTTTTAAAAAAAATTAATATTAGCCTTTAGCTTAATAAATGGATAGCGAGAATTATGGTTGTTCTTGTTAGGGCCGAGCAAAAAATCGAAAAAATCTGAAACCGAAACCGCTAAAATCCGCTAAAAACCGAACCATATAAAACCGAGCCGAAACCGAAATCGAAAAATTAAAAAACGAAACCGAATCCGATTATGCGGTTTCGATTTCTTGTTGGAACCGATCCGAAAAAACCCGAAACCGATCCGATTAAAATAAATAAATAAATTATATATTTATTTATTTATTTATATTTAATAAATACACATATTTTTTAAAATTAAAACAAAGGTTTTAATTTGTTGATGCCTTTGACATTTAACCGTTTTACTAAATCTTGTGCAAATTAGCTGCTCCATAGAAGGCAGTATGTTTCATTGTGGAAATTATGGTAGGTAGCCAGGTAGGTTTAATTATAAATATGATACAAGATTTTGCAGTTAGTATGTATTTGTGTCGATATATTGTAAACATAAATAGGCTTGCGCCTCAAAACTTGCATCTTTATAATTTTATCTGCTGCTGTACCAAGACATTTTGGCAGACTACCAGTACCACCTACGAAAGCTTTGTATTGTTTTTGTATAGTAATGGAATGGAATTGTCTGAGTGTTTATTTCTACAAATTTAATCTTAGACTTTGGTAATTATTAAAATTTTGAATGTTTCATGGATGTAATTTTAAAATTTACATACTTTTCATTTAAGTAATGTATGTCGGTTTTATAATTTTTATTTGAGGCGGTTTTAAAATCGAAACCAAACCGATTGCAATCGATCCGACAATTTTGAATCTGAAACCGAACCGACGGTTTCGGTTGCGGTTTTGGTTTTAGATTTTAAAATCCAAAGAGTTTCGGTTTCGGTTTTATCATAAACCCGATCCGATCCGTGCTCTCCCCTAGTTCTTGTAATTGCTCCCATGTGTGAAGTTAGCTATTGTAATTGCTCCCATGTGTGAAGTTAGCTAAAGATACCACTCTCACGTCTAACCGTAACTTTTAAAAATTTGTATCCATTTAAAGCCCAGGGAAAATTATACGAACTGATGGTTCAGTTTTAGTGTAGAATTAGATCTTTGGTAATCAAATAAGTCACTGTAATATGTAGTTTTCATGTGATTGAATATAGGGAAGATATATTTTGCTTGTCATCCACGACCCGTTATTTTCTTCTGAATAACTCGGTTGAGTTGTTTTGTTGCCTTTTCAAATATTTCAAGTTTGCATAAAACCTCCCACAAATTAATATAGAATTGAATAGGTACTCTCAAAAATTAATTTTTATTATGAAACTCATAAAATATAAACGTCCACACATTACATGGATGGTTGAGTTGCAGAAATAATTATCAGGGAGATGGAGCGCGCGCACAAAATGTAAGGGCGTAGTACGTAGTTGTCATATACTGCACGACCTAGAGTGATTTTTGCTGCTTAGCAATCTTCATCTTCAACTTCCTATTCTTAATCTTTGTGCCTGCAATAAACCAAAACAAAAACATTTAGGTAGAGCACATATATTAAATGTGTATGTCTGAGAGTATTTTTAGGTGCAGTTGATTGCATCCACAAGCTTTACACAAGAGATTCACGAAAGAGTGAGTAAAATTATATGTAATGTACCACGAGGAAGTTTGCCGAGGGAAGGAGCGGTGGAGCATCCCCCTATGCAGTAATCAACTACGCAGAGGCGTGGACAGACTGAAAGCTTGATACTTCCCAGCACGTGGGTCAGAGTGTGATATAAGCATGTCGTGTTTTCTGTTGGAAACATATTCATCATATACATAAAAAATATAATTTTCACAATCGAAAATAAATATAATTTCTTCATTGTTGTTACAAAATTTTTGCTTTTTTATTTGTATAATGAAATCCGGATCGAATGGATTCAACTTCAAACAACCACGTACATATATACACATTTTTTGCTTCGTTTGGATGATTTCTTATTTACTTGAAGATATCCTTAGCTGATTTTGATAACGCATAACCAAGATATCTTACCATATCTTAAATATATGATCATGTGACTTCTTACGTTACAGTTCTCTTTTGAAGATTTATTAGTTACTCCAGTATATACTAAAGTATGATTTTACTTAATTAACCAAGGAGTATCATATTCAAGATTCCATTACCTTTACAAATACGCAAGTTCCTTCCCCACGGCTTTGGTAAAGATTTTGCCATCAACAACTCATCTGCATTACACATGAAAGGCCAACAAGCTGACTATCCTTTCATTGTTTTCCTTTTCATTATTTATGCATGCTACATGCCTGCATCACCACATGCACTCAAGTGAAATTATAGATCATTAAATAGGAAATTCTTACAAGCTTTTTAAACTTTCAAAAATTTAAACGCACTTCAAGTCTTCAACTCCTACTACTACCAATTAAGGACGCAATTAACGAATATACATATAGTCATTAGTCAAATTTTGTTGCTCAGTGGTCCCAAAATTCCAGTATTAGTATTGTGTGCCTATGATACATTGGCCTTTCTAGTGTATATATGTCTACATTCTAACCTCTGTACTTTTATGAATAGTCAAATTTTAATTTATTACTTAGCAAAAAAAATTTATTAGAATTTTTATGTGTATAAAAAGCCCATTATTTATTATTTATGAAAATAAATTAATCAGAAAATGATAATTACACTCTTATTATATATCCTTACACACACATAACCCAATATCATGTTTGTCCATAATTGTCAAACTGACATTACTAGAAAACGGTTTGAAAGCCCAACCCAACTTCTCAGTAAACTCGAATCAGAAAACTCGAACTGTACGGAATGATATTATTTCGTATTATACGATGAAGTAATAATCGATAAAGTAATAAGCTCGTTACAGTAATTTCCGGTTTCAACATAATGGAGACGGTATATTTTTACTTTCAATAAAGTAATTAACTCGATAAAGTAATATTTTTTTCTGATCCCAAACGTATTACTTTATTATTCTTACTAGCTTTAAATTATGGGTTGCTTTTATCATTTTTTTTGTTAGATTTTATTTTAGATTATATTGTACATTTTTTGTTTTTTTATTTAAATTTCTTTTTCACAAATTATAATAATAAAACATTGTGTCATAATATTTCATTAATTTTCTAAAGGATATACGTTATTTTTAATAATTATTATTGAATTTGTTGATAAGTATTTCATTAATTTTTTTTTTATGTTTTTGTGTTTGTGAGTGGTTTTTTAAAGGTGATTTTTTTTAAAAAAATATGGATGGTATTTTGTGGTTTTGCGGCGTGTTTTGATTATTATTAATTTTTGTTTAAATTTGTTTTTTATTTTTGTGAAAAATTATATTTAGATAGCAAATCATTGTTTTGGGTTATAGTTTTTATTTTTTTTTATTTTTTTACCAAATCCTTTTTTTTAGATTCTAATTTTTGAAGTATATTATTTGTAGTATAATTTTGATTAATATATTTTTTTTGACATTTTGAGTGGTTTTATTTTCTTTAAATATTAAGAATAACATATTTAGATTCTCTTTGAATATATATGTTCTTAAATATATGTAAGCTTATCATGCAAAAAAAATTTATGTGAACTTATAATAATAATTATTGAAGTTGTTTTAGTTTTTTATTAGTTTACATTTTTTTTCTCTGTCATGGAATTTAATGTTTTTATAATTTTTAAGTTATTAAATTATTTTAGGGATTTTGTTGAGGTATTATTTTTAATTAATAACTATGCCTTTTTTTTTGGTTTTTTGTATTTTTTTTACCTATAGGCTATAGTACAAAATCTATAATCTTTGCAAATTAAAATTTTGTTTTTTTTTGTGTTCCTTATTTTTAGTATGCTTTTTAGAAATTTGTTTGTTATTAATTTTTTAAGTATGGATATTTATTTATTTATTTTGAAATATTTCTTTTTCTTAAAGGGTATGAATTGGTTTTAATGTAAATTATATTTTAAAATTTAGGATAATAAAGTTTTTCATTATTTCATTTTTTGTTTTTTCTTAATAGGTTTTTTGCCAAATTTTGAGTAGATTTCATTAATACTTTGAAAAAAAATCAATCGGGACAAAACCCCAACTGATCATGCAACCAGGTTGAAAAACAAATAAACAAACTAAATAGTTAGCCATTTTGTTTCCGGATTGATTGAATACAAATATTCTTAAAATTAAAAATGAAGATAACAGTTTCCCGAGCAATCCAACTTGCATCTTCCCTGAAAACAGTAGCTTCACAATTGACCCTCACATTAACTTCATGGATAATGCAATGTTCAGAGGACTCAGTTACAAAAACTAAGCTTAGATACCTCATGTTATGAACAAATATTTTTTGTGAGAGGTGAGCACATGCGATTTTCACCACCGTTCCCAATGCACCCCAGCTCTACTTGCCGAACGCCAGCTATAGAACTGCCGAAAGTGGTGTTGATGCGAGATATCCAGATCTCCTAATACACCGCAAAATTCATTTTCAACACAACCAACACATCGCACAAAGCGAGACAATCAAACACACAACTAATAACTCAAACAGAACGAAACGAAAAAACCCAAAAATTCAAATATCTCGAAAATACACCAATTTTTAATATGATGTTAAACCAGAGATTTTGAATCCAAAACTAAAATTTATTATAAAATTCGAGCTCTTAACCTTAGTAGATCTTAAAACTAAGGTGAAGAAACTTAAATGGATTTTGCGAGTTTTGTGGAACAAATCTCGATTTTATTGAAAGAAAATTGAAAAAACAATATAAGAGGTATTGTGTGGATGGAGATGGGAAGAAAAGGGTGGACAAGGGGATGTTGCGGTTAGGGTTAGGGGAATATGGGTCGGCCGACTCTCATTATGAAGAGTTTTTTTTTCTTAATAGGTTAGATATGATATAGTTGAAACATGTTAGTATATTATTTGTGTAATTAAAATTTAAATCTTTTTTCTTTTAAATGTTTGTAGTTTTTTTTATGTTGGTTTAGATATTTTTTATGTGTACTATAATGGAGTAATTTGTGGATTTTAATTTTTTTTAATCAGAGTTTGTTCTATAAAATATATTTTATTAAAGTTGGGTGTCATTTCCAATCATTTTATGGGTTTTTTTAATCATTTTTTATTTTAATGTTTTTTTATATTTTCTTTATAGAATTTTTGTTAGCTAGTCGTGTTGTTAATTGTAATTTTGTTTGTTAATTGTAATGCACCACATGTATTACTATCTCCCGTGTTTTAAAACTATATATAGAACATCGATCGTAGCCCGTACTGTAGCTTACGGCCTTACAAGTTACAAGTTACAACGTGTCCCCTTTCCACATGAGAGTCGACTCTGGTCCTTAACATCATACAACCGTCTCCCCTTTTCTCCATCTTCAACTTCGTTTCCCCCATCAAACCATCCTCCAATCCTCCTCCCAATCATCTAAATCCCCTTCTTGTTTTTGTTCCGATCTTTTTCAATAAAAATCGAACCAAAGCCAAACATTTAGAATTTATTTCTCAGATCTATCTTTGTTTTGAGTCCGACTCCGCAAATAAAAAATATTTTTACAATCAAATTGTCCTCCTTAAATTCATACCAAAATTTGGTGTCATTCTGATATGTTTGAATTTTTTTGGTTTTTAGTCTCGCCTTTTGGCGTGTGTACCCTTTTATTTGGGATGTTAAGGTATGTTTTTTTTTATGTTGGTATGTGTTTTGTTCCTGACTACTTTGAAAATGATTTATGTGGTTTTGTGGGAGATCTGTAATGCGTGCATTGGATTTGGACTGGTGTCGAATATTGCAAGAGCTTACTTTTCACAACTAAAATTTGTTCATCTTATGTGATCTTTCACTTTCGGCATGTCTATAGCTGGTTTTTGGCATGTAGATAGCTGGGATGTTTCTGATTATTGGACTTTCGGCATGTTTATAGCTGGTTTTCGGCATGTAGATAGTTGGGGTGTTTCTGAACATTGGACTACAGGTGGTGCGTATGTGAAGGTCATTTATGATATTACTAATTCCAGGATTGGTGCAGGTTTAATTGATCGGGAAGCCACTCTAATCTTTTTTAATACGAAGAATTTTGAAATTCATGATGTAAAATAGTCTATAAACATAAACGGCTATTTGGTTAGCTCGTTTATTTGTTTCCATTCAGATTGTAGTGTCAATTCAGGGGTTTGTTCTGATTGTGATTTGGTTGATGCAAGTTAATACAATTCCTTGTTTGTAAAAAAAAAAACTATATATAGAATATTTTGCTTGAAATTACCTTTTTAACCCGACGACCAAACGATTACATGAACCTCCTTATCCTAATTATATATAGGATATATTTTCATTAATATAAATTTTTACAAAAAACTTTTAATGTTATTTTAATTGTATTTTTCACATTAAATAATAATAAAATAATTAGTAAAATTCATTAACTTATAATAATAATTGATGAATTTGTAGATATGTACTTCATTGGTTTGAATTATATAAATTTAGTTTTAATTTAATAATTGATGAAATTTTATTTTTTTGTAATTTTTAATTTTTGAATTTTTATAGGATAATATTTTAATTTTATGTTATATTTCTTTTTTCAGTTCTTAAATCTTTTTACAACTATAGTATTGCATAAACACTTTTTCGCAAAATTATAATATGATGAAATAAAAAATATTGTTTTTCAAAAGAGCTGCATTTTTTTTTGTTTATTTGTGTTTGTTTTTTTAACATAAATTTAAGAAATGTTTTTATTGAAAAATTTATAAGTAAATATTATGGGTTTTTTCAAAAATACCCATCCTTCAAATTATTTTTTTTTTAAAATACTACCACTTTTGAAACTATTTATAAAAATACTTTTCTTTAAGATTCTTTTTTCAAAAATACGGTTCGCAACCTGTGCAACCATTGCAACCTCATTTATAACTTCTGGCGGCGCAGCCGTGTGAGTTGCAGATGAGGTTGCAAAGGTTGCAAATGCTGCAAATGTTGCAAAGGTTGCTAAAGTTGCAACTGAAAACTGGAGGTTGCAAAAGTTGGAAATTCGTTTGCTCCCCTACGCAACCTCATATGCAACCTTATATGCAACCGAAAATTGGAATCAACTCTAAGTTCATCATATTATTTAGTTTTCTTATCAATGGCATGTTTTGGAATCAACTCTAAGTTCATCATATTATTTAGAGCACCAAAATTCAAGTGACCAAGACGTGCGTGCCACAAATCAGATGATTCAACACAATTAACAGAAGGAGCAACATTATTATTAATAAAACTGCCCAGAACAGGCTCAACATTTATTAAAAATAATCCATCCGACAAGTAACCTTTGCCAAAGAATACACCAGTATTTGTAATAACTACTTTATTACATTTCAAAGAAACTTCAAAACCATTCTTAACTAAACAACTTCCACTTATTATATTTCTACAAATATCAGGAACATGGTGCACTCTAGTGAGGGATAGAACACGCCCAGAAGCGAACTTCAGGTCCACATTTCCTATTCCAAGTACTTGAGCTACACTAGCATTCCCCATCGTCACAGTCATTCCATGAGTCTGTTGATAAGATACAAATAGAGTAATATCAGTACAAATATGTACATTAGCTCCAGTATCAATCAACCATTCATGAGACGAATAAGTGGAAAGAAGTACAGGGTTGTAGGTCACATACCCGTTGTCAGTTTCAGAAGCAACAGCTTCACCAACAACCATGTTAACCATAGACCCACCAGTGGTTCCAAGCACAGTGTTAGCTTGTGCTCCCACAACAGGTTTCTTAGCTTTCTTTTCAGGACAGTCCTTGCTCCAATGACCAACCTGTCCACAAGACCAACATGGTTTGTTTGCCTTTGGTTTCTTAGCCTTGTTCTTGTCCTTAGACTTAGTGTTTTCCTTCTTAGTGACATACTTTCTTTTCTGTCCTACAGTCACTACATTCACCTTCGAACTCCCAGCATGTTCAGTAGGCATCACATGTCCTTGCTTGGACTTGTGTTGCTCCTGCACAGAGATGTCCAACATCAGGTTTGTCCAAGTGATCTCTCCTTTCTGTCTTTTCAGGGAGAGTGCAAACTCTTCCCAAGACTTAGGGAGCTTTTCAATCACAGACATAACCTGAAACTTTTCAGGTAAGTCCATTCCAGACTCCTTCAAAGCATGAACCAACATCTCAAACTCATGCACCTGCTCAGTCATGGATTTAGTATCCACCAGTTTAAAGTCAAGGAACCTAGCCACAGAATACTTTTCCAATCCTTGCGAATCAGTATTATGTGTCTGGTCAAGCTTCTCCCATAAGAGCTTAGCAGTGTAGGAGTCAGATGAATAAACATCGAATAGAGTGTTCGCTAAAGCTGCCAGAATTGCAGCCCTAGCCACCCCATCCTTTTCCTCCCACATGGTATAAGCCTTAACAGTTTCAGCTTTCTCCTTAACCACAATTGGTTTCTCATACTGCACCACCGGCCATAGACCCTTTACCGTTAACCACAGTTTCATCTTTTTCTGCCAACGAGAAAAACCAACACCCCCACCGAATTTATCAGGCATACCTGACAAATCAATAGGCTGTGGGAAACGGTACGTAGTCCAATCCATGGTGGGTACAGTAACACCAGACCCAGAGCCAGTCTCAACAACAGGAGTTTCAGTTTCGTTAACCATCTTGTTAATTAACAATATATAACACAAATATTCTCTTCAAGATTGTTGGGTAATTTACACTAAACACAACAATGAGGCAGTGATATATATTAAACAAGAACAGGCAATTAACCAAATAACGAAACAAATCACGAAGGCATAAACATGAGTCTAATCAGTAACTGTAATTAACAAGAAAAATAAGAACACTTATCTCTCACAATAGCTTAAGCCAAGACAACAAGAGAGAAAGAACACAGCTGAGTCACCAAGCCCTTCAAGAAGACTTGGCTGTTCTTGAAGAGAATATTGCCCCACTTACGTTGTGATTGGGTTGCAGCAATATCACTTCCAGGATAAAACAGCACCGATCAAAGGGTTCACAAATACACCAGTGATCAACAGCGACCAGCACCTCAGTTCGCCTAAGAACTATGTATTTCTCCTATATGTATCGTGAGAGAACAGAGAAAGAAGAAAAACCGAATCGTGTTACAATCCTTAGGATGTATCTTTTTCCTTAACGTTTATTTACATCTGTATTGTATATATAATACCAAAAATAAACGTAACTGATACTCCATAAAAGGAAAGTAAATATTCTGATTTAATTGCATTAACTGCATCAGGATTTATTTTCAGTTACATAAGCATCAGGATTTGGTCATCAGTAACATCAGGATTTGATGTCCATCAGGATCAGGATTCAGTGCTTTGTCAGGAACTGATATCCATCAGGATTTAGCCCATCAGTATCTGATGTCTGACCAAGTCCATCAGGATTTTACTCCAAGTACTGATCCAAATTTCCATCAGGATTTGATCCAAATACTGACCCAAATTTCTAGTACTATTGTAACAAATAAATCTGAAAACCTGTTAAAATAAATCAATATCTAATTTAAAATCAGTTGCAGATCATGGGCATGAAAACTTCCTCATGGGCATGAAACCTTTCTGACCAACCAAGTATACATTCATGGACATGAAAAACTTTCTCATGGGCATGAAAGGTTTCTGAATATCCCATCTCATTTGATGCCTCTTCATGATCATGAAATATATATCATGGCCATGATTTCCATCTGCAACCTGATTTGAAATCTCCTTCTTTCAACTCAATTTATCTATGGATTCCACTAAGAAAATGTCTTAGATCCAATCATGAAAGTTTAAGTCCTCATTACAAGGAACAACCTCCACTTGTTAGTTTCTGGAAATTACATCAAGAACATATTATAAATATGCCTCAAACTTTCCATTTTCTAACAGGAAATTCATATACAACCTTTGCAACCGTTCCAACTATTGCAACCTTTCAAACCTTTGCAACAAAAAATTAAAAGTTGCGGTTCGCGCCGCCCATATATACAAAAGGTTGCATAGGTTGCAGATGGTATTTTTGAAAATAAAACTTAAAAAGGTAATATTTTTGAAAATAAAATTTAAAAAATAGTATTTTTGTAAATAACTTTTAAATTGATAGTATTTTTTAAAATAGTTTTAAAAAGGTAGTATATGGGGTAATTTCCCTAAATATTATATGTTATAGTATTTATTATACATGATATACTTCATGTTTTTACATATTCACATTTTTTTATCTTTTTTATTATGTAACTTAACATCTTTTTTATATTTAGATAGTTTTTAAATTTCTTGTTTTGGGATTTAAGGTTGTTTTTTTAAATTTATTTACTACTTTAGTATCGAATCTATTTCTTTTCGTAAAACATAAACGTAATTTTTTTATTATATTCATTTAAATAATATTTTTATAAATGTTTATGTGGTATTTGTTTGTTTTGTAAATTATATTCTAAAGTTTAATTTTACATATTTTTTTGGGGTGATTTTTTTATTTCCTTAAATTTTATATGATATATTTGAAACATGTTGGTACTATATTGGTATTAGTATTTTTTATTATTTTGTTATTTAACATACGTGGTAATCTAAGTATATTTTAGAGTTTTTTTTACATGTTTTTAACATACATGATTATCTAGGAATTATGTAAAACAATTTGTTATTTTTTTTTACATGAGTGGATTTTTTTTTTGAACTCATGAGTGGATGTTTTTTATTAGGTGTTTTTGAACTTTTTTTTAAAAAATATTTGATGTCAATTTGTTTCATTTATTTGAAATTTGATATTTTTGGTTATGTTTTTTTTATTTATATATCTTTGAGATATTTTGTGAAAATATGTTATACAACTCTTTTTTTTTTGAAAAGGGGTACTTTTTATTTTATTTTATGTTTTTGTTAGTTTTTATTTGTTTTGTTTGCATTATTTTAGAGTTTTTTTTGTGTATTTTAACTTTCTAAATTTAGTGGATCTTTTAAAATTAGTGTTTGTTTTGTAGATCACAATTTGTTGATTTACGAATCATTTTCAAATATCACATATTTTTTATTTCATTTTTAATGTTAGAAAAGTTTGTACATTTTTTTAATATGTTTTTGTGTATGTTTTTATTTATTCTAACTTATATTAGTGTTTGTTGTAAATTTTAGTTTTTTGCTTTTAAGAAAACTATATTATTGTTTGTTTTGTAGATTAAATTTTGCAGATTATATATTATAGAACGTAATTTGTGACTTATCTTTATTAATCATTTTTACTATTTGTTTTTGTTTTTAAAATGAAGGAATTATAGTTATTTTAATTTTTTTTTAATCAGTTAAGCATTTTAGTGAGTCGAGTAAATAGTTCGTATAAAAATAGTACCCCTAGAAACTATATTTATTTTTTAGAACAGTAATTATCTGAGGAACTATATTTTATTATTTAGAATTTCTTTTTGACATCATAAAAATGGTTATTTGTAAAATTATTTTAATCCAGAATTCTTTTTTTAAAATTTCAATTATAAACATTATAAAACAGTAATTGTTATGAAGTAAAAACTTTTATTTTTATTGAGTAAGTATGACTTGAAATTATTGTATTAATAACAATTATAAAACAGTAATTGTTATGAAGTAAAAACTTTTATTTTTATTGAGTAAGTATAACTTGAAATTAATAATCTTTATAAAACAGTAATTGTTATGAAGTAAAAACTTTTATTTTTATTGAGTAAGTATAACTTGAAATTACTGTATTAGCCCTAATGACCTCATACGCCCATTAATATAACTAGCTTATAACCCGTGCAAAGCACGGTTTTTTTTTTAATATTTATAATTATATTTTTTTTATTTTATAAGGTATTAATTTAAATATCAAAATGTTATTAAATTGATATGTATATGAATTACACGTTCGATTTAATATTTGTACTTTATCTTAAATTCTTAAAATTTGATTTGGACGATTTTACAACCCACGCGAGATTAATAAAATTATTTTTAATTTAGTGATGATTTAACAATTATTTTCCAATTAAATCTACACAGAAACAAAAATGAGAAGAAATTGACAATTTTTTACGTTGAAAATTATATTTGATTTATGAATTTTACTTATAATTCGTTTTGATTATCAAAATACATTTGTTATTATTTCAAGATTTTTCTACTAATAATCAAATACAATTTAAATAAAGGTGTAAGAGGAATTTTGTCCAAAATTTTAATAATCGGTAGTATGGTTCTACGTACGACAACATAAATAAGAACCTTTAGATCATAAAATAAATATATGAAAACCGTTGGATCTAGTATAAAAAAATATTTATATTTTAATATGTTATAAACTAAAAAGTGTATTTATATTGAAAAACGAAAATATGTATGTTTATAAACTAAAAAGTGTATTTATATTAAAATACGAAAAAATGTAAGTCAATGATTTAAATCATATATAATTAGGTTTTCTCCATTAAATAGCATTGTCAATGTTGGATTTCTATATTGAATTTATCTAAAAATTGGTAATTATATTTTTTCTTAGAGATATATGATTGTTTTCGTTTGAATAATAATTATTAAATTATCACTAAATTAAAGATAATTTCATGAGTTTTGCATGGATTGTAAATCATCCAAATCTGATTTATATATCTCAAGATAGAGCTCAAATTACAAATATGAATTTTTTAATACTAATTAAAAAAAAATTCAATTCAATTTTAATGCAAACTTTTTAATTCTATCCTTATCAGATTTTAATTTCTTTTTAAAATCAATTCTAATGCAATTTTTTTTAATTAAATCCTTTTTAGATTATAATTTTCTTTATAAAATCACTTCTAATGCAACCTTTTCTAATTATATACTTTTTAGATTATAAGTTTCTTTTTACTATGATATAATCTTGATCGTCTATTTTAAAAATATTAGATTCGACCGTTGAGATTATTTTGACAATAAAATGACCTTCTAAAATTTTGATTTAGAAGATTTTACCGCCCACACAAAATTCAAGAAATCTTTTTTAATTTATTGATGGTTTAACACTTTAACAATTATCATCCAGTCAAAAGTACCCATAAAATGAAAATAAAAGAAAGTTTTGAATTTTTAAATTGAGAATTCGATTCAATATAAAAAATCTACTTATATTTGGTTAAGATTGTTTAAATTTCCCTTTTGATATTCAAATATAATCCAACTATCATTCAAATAAATTTTTTAATATTAAATCTAAAAGTTTCATTTAAGATCCAACGACTCCTACTATTTTGATCGTCCAGCGACGACCATCGTACCGTACTATCAAAAAATTGAATAACCCTAATGCCTTATTATAAGAATATAATTTACTGTTGACGAATTTTGAACCTTGAATCTCTGTGAGTATTTTAAATATTAAAATATGAAAGAATTTTAAATATTAAAAAATGATCATTCTTTCATATCCATTTACTATATATGA
This sequence comes from Kitagawia praeruptora, assembly GCA_037693485.1. Classification (NCBI taxonomy): domain Eukaryota; kingdom Viridiplantae; phylum Streptophyta; class Magnoliopsida; order Apiales; family Apiaceae; genus Kitagawia; species Kitagawia praeruptora. Next base: position 2,004,971 of record CM075353.1, read on the forward strand.
GGATATATTTAATATAATAGAAATATATTTAAAAGTTTTGTAGGTTTATTACCAATAATAGTATTAGAATAATAATTTAAGAAAAAGACGATAGTATTTGAATTACGATTACTTTAAATCAATACGTGAATAATGTTACTCCGTTTCGACTTTCGAGTGTTAAAGACACGCGGAGTAGGGCTAATTCTCAATATTTAAGTAGTTATTAATATGAAAATATAGGAACCCATCTTCTAGGCCAATTCTGATGAAGTACTTAGATATAGGGTTGTACGCGGTTCGGATCGGATCGGTTTTGGATTAAAAGTCGAACCAAACCGCATATAGCGATTTTACAAAAATTTCAACCACAACCGCATTTGCGGTTGCGGTTAACCACATCAATTTCAACCGCGAAAATGCGGTTGATGCGGTTCGGTTTGCGATTCAACCACCAAATAAAAATAAATAATAACTTGAGAATATTAAATTCAAAATATAACAAACATTACACATAATATAGAAGATTTGTGAAGATACACATACCATTCCAAGGTTTAAAAAGATTTGAGGGTGTGCGGAAAAGAATGATTGTGAGTGTGAGATCTGGAAAAAATGTTTTGCGGGGCTGATGATAACCTTGTTGGATGGGTAACTTGGAATATAGAAAATTTGATTGGGCTTAAGCCTTAAAGTGTTGGGTTAGGATTGAATATGATCCAAAGAGGAACAATGTGATATTAAATATTAATCTTGTTATTTAATAAATAAATAAACATGTATCTATTTAAATTATTAATTTATATAATATAAAATATATTTTTTTTGAATATAATTTAAATATTGCGGTTTGCGGTTGCGGTTCGGATTTTGCGATTTTTAATATATAAATCCGCAACCAAACCGCAAATGAGCGATTATTAAAAATTACATCCGCAACCAACCCACATTTTGCGATTATCCGCAAAATGCGATTCGGTTGCGAGCGGTTTATGCGGCTGAGCGAATCGTCTGTACACCCCTACTTAGATATAATATGATATATTTAATATTATTTTATTATGTTGTCAGTAAGAATCGAACTCTTGACCTAGTACTCTTTTATTATCCCTCTTACTCTTATTATTTTGCTTATTATAATATAGTATAGTATAGATAAGGATATAATATAATTATATAAATAAAATATAATAAAATATTTATAAATAATTAAATATATATTAAAGTTTGCGAAAAATAAGAGGACAAGAAAGTATAGGACGACGACATGAATGAATAAAATAAAAACACACACACACGCACACATTCACCCAACTGAGAGAGAAAAAGAAAATGATGAAAACAGGGATTGAAGAGGCAGCTGTAGGTGATGAGCATACCCAGGTCTTTAATTTCATGCTTCAGTTCTCATTTATATTTTTGTATACATCACTTGTATAGATCATGTTAAGATTTTTATATTCTGGTTGCATAATTTTTTTCAAGATTGATTTAGAAAATTGTGTAATTATGGGTTATGTGATGATATATGCAAGTAAAGTTTTTTAATTTCTATCTAGTGAATTGGGTTTATAATGATATGTCAAGTTCTGTGATCTGAATTCTTGAATCTAGGTTGGTTGTTTTGGTTTGTAATAGGATTGTGAAGCAGTTGGTTTTTTTAGGAATTGGATATTGGAATTTGAGTTGGGTTTTCGGTTTTTGAAGCAGTTGCTTTTTTTAGGATGGGAATATTGGAATTGAAGTTGGGTGTTCTTTTTCTTGACGCAATTGGTGTTTTAGGATCTGATTGTTGGAATTTGAGTTGGGTTTGCATTTTTGTAGCATTTGGTTTTTTAGGATAGGAATGTTGGAATTTGAGCTGGGTGTTTGGAAGTAGTTGATATCTTAGAGCAACTCCAAGAGACTAGCTATATGAGCTCCTACCTTAAAAATATAAGGATTTTGACAAAATATGTCACTCCAACAGTCTCCTAGTTGTTCCTTAAAAATTTAGGATGCTTCTCTCTTTCCTTATTTATAAGATGCTCCTAGTCATTCTGTCAAGCAGAGCAACAGAAGCACCAGTAATAGTCCAAGAGTCTGTAATAACAGTCCAAGAATCTGTAGGAAGCATTAATGAATGTGTCATTTCCTTACAAAGTTTGTTATCCGTAGGATTCCTTTTGAGTTGTCTTATGTCTGTAAGCTAGCTCCATATAGCTGGGCATTAGCATCTTTGTTATTAAGACTGTTAACAATTAAATGAAACATTTCTGTTCTTCAATTCTCTCTACACTTTGCCTTTCAAAAAGTATCATGGTATCAGAGCAGCAAGTGTAGTTTCCTTGAATTAGGAAGAAGCACAGTTATCAAGAACATTCTAATCTTCAGTCTTCATATCACCAAACTCTGTGGGGTCAAAATCTGATTCAAAGAAATGACAACCACCAGTAAATTCACCTTCACCGATATGCAAAACCCACTCTTCCTTCACCCATCTGATAGTCCCATCTCCATCAATGTGACTAAATTGCAAGGAGCAGCTGATTATCGTATCTGGAGAAGATCCATGGAGATCCAGCTAGCATCCAAAAGAAAATTGGGGTTCGTTAAAGGAACAGAGCTGAGGAGTACTACAGATACAACAGAAGCGGTGCAATGGGACACCTGTAATCACATGGTGATCTCTTGGATACACAACAATGTTTGTGATACCATCAAACAATCAATATTGTTTGTAAACACGGCACATGAAATATGGCAAATTCTTGAAACTAGATTTCAGCTGAGCAACGGCTCAAGAAAGTACAAAATCAGTAGAGATTTGTATAATCTGAAGCAGAATGGTAAAACACTGGTGGAATATTACACCACTCTCAGTACACTCTGGGAAGAAATCGAAGCCATGAACGTCCTCCCACCACTCACCTCTGACACGGATGAAACTGCAGCCTTCCTCAAGGCCTTACAAGTACAGAAAGATGAGTCCAAACTGTTTCAATTCCTCAATGGATTGGACGAGATGTTTAGCCCTCAACGCAGCCAATTGTTGATGATCTCTCCTCTACCTAGCGTGGAGATGGCCTGTGCCGCCATACAACAAGAAGAATCTCAGCGTGATATCTTACACACTACTGTTGAGGACATCTCCGCTATGTTTAGCAAGGGGCTTGGTGCTCAGTCTGAAAAACCTGTAGTGTGTACAGCTTGTAAAAAGCAAGGTCACACAGCCGATGTTTGTTGGTCCGTGGTGGGCTATCCCAGAAGGCATTACAAGACGATGAAACCGGCTGTGAGAGGGGGAGGACACACAGGAAAATGGCATGGTCAACGCACACCTGGAAACCGATTTGCCAACTCGGTTCAAACAACAGGGAAAGGCGAAGCCTCAAATGTGGTTATCTCTCACCAACAATTTCAACAACTGCTCAAACTCATCCCTGGAAACAGCAAGCAAAGTGAAGAAGAGTATGACTCTGACTCCCCATTCTCAGGTATGATTACTTGTGGCACTGCTGAATCCACAACCAAGGAATGGATTGTGGATTCAGGAGCATCCGACCACATGACCTGTTCTTTGAGCATCTTGCATAATATCAGACATGCACCATCTCATCTAAGCATCAAATTGCCTACTGGAAAAACTGTCAACATCACTCACATAGGAGACACTGTTCTGAAATGTGGTATTACACTAATTAATGTGTTGTTTGTACCTGCATTCACCCACAATTTATTGTCCGTAACAAAGCTGGGCAAAGATAATAATTGTGAAGTTACATTTAAAGACGAAAAGTGCACGGTCTTGGATTCCAAATCAGGAGCTATTTTGGGTGTTGGTTATCTAAAGAATAACCTCTATTATTTGAATGATAAGGCTGATGTTAAAGATAGAAGTGCTTGTAGTGTGTTGTCTCAGTCATGTAAAGCAACAGATCTGTACACCCTTTGGCACAATAGACTAGGGCACATTTCAGACTCAAAATTGAAGCTCATTTCTAGTCTGAAATCACTCACGTGTCCACCACATAAAGTGTGTTTGACTTGCCCAATGTCAAAGTTTACCAAACTACCATACACCTTGAGTAAGTCACATGCTTCTCTGCCTTTTGAATTGGTTCATATCGATACTTGGGGTCCGTATAAGACCTGCACAAAGCAAAAGTATAGGTACTTTCTGACCTTGGTTGATGATAACTCGAGGATGACTTGGGTATACTTGCTTCAAAATAAATCTGATTATGGAGCTACTTTACAAACGTTCTGCAACTACGTTGCAAACCATTTCCGCAGCTCCGTCAAGACTATAAGGACGGATAACGCTCCAGAGTTCAGTGATCAATTCTGCACTAAGTTTATGAGAGAACGTGGTATTGTGCACCAAACGACTTGCAGCCATAGGCCACAACAAAATGCGCGCGTCGAGAGAAAACACCGACACGTGTTGGAAGTGGCTAGAGCTCTCAAGCTACAATCTGGGCTGCCTAACTCCTACTGGGGTGATTGTGTGCTTGCCTCGACTTACATCATCAACAGAATCCCCTCCACCGTATTGAACAATGTGAGTCCTTATGAAGTGCTGTTTGGAGAAGCACCCGACTACAACGAACTTAAAGTATTCGGATGCTTGGCTATGGCAGTTCCACCTGGTGTAACGACGGATAAATTTAAACCAAGGGCTGTGCCCTGTATTTTCGTTGGTTATCCAGCCTCAAAACGTGGATACAAGCTGTTGACTCTGAACTCTATGACTGCCATGGTGTCAAGAGACGTGCATTTTCATGAACATGTCTTTCCTTTGTTGGATGGAGCTTCTGCAGCCTACCTGCAGCCTGTGCCAGTCAATCTGCAGCAAAAGGAACTCCCCAGTACTGAACTTTATGACGACTTGTTCACGGCTATTGAAGGCACAACTCAAACGCCACCAGACTTGCCTGCAGTGACACATTCACAAGGTGTCGAAGCAGAGCAAGGTGATACATTGGACACTGAACCTGAGCAAGAACGAGAAATGACACCTCAACCAGTTAGAAGGTCATCTCGTGTCACGAAAACACCTGTGTGGATGGATGCATACGTCACTAAGCCCTTTCCATCATCATCTGCTCTATGTGCCAACGTTACGCCTCAACCAGTTGAATATTCGTTTCAAACCTTCCTGTCATCTCTCACATGTGCTGCAGACCCTAAGTCATTTCAACAAGCTGTTAAGTGTCAACATTGGGTTGATGCAATGAACTTGGAATTGAAGGCCTTGGAAGATAATAATACATGGGACATCACTGCCTTGCCACAAGGAAAAAAATCTATTGGCTGCAAGTGGGTGTATAAGACGAAGTTCAAGGCAGATGGAACAATTGAACGTTTCAAGGCTCGCTTGGTTGTGCTGGGTTGTAAACAGGTCTACGGGGTGGACTATGAGCAGACGTTCGCTCCAGTGGCTAAAATGGCGACCATACGTGCGCTGTTAGCTGTGGCTGCTGTTAATGATTGGATTGTTGTGCAGATGGATGTTATGAATGCGTTCTTACACGGAGACTTGGACGATGCTGTGTACATGAGAATGCCATTGGGGTATGGATATGCTGGATGTCGAGTTGTACAGTCAGAGGGGGAGTATGTTCCTACAAGTAATGCAACCCTTGTTTGCAAGCTGAAAAAATCTCTCTACGGTCTTAAACAGGCACCACGCCTGTGGTTCTCCAAGTTGTCAACAACTCTTGTGGATCTCGGATTTGTGCAGTCCAAATCCGACTATAGCCTATTTACCAAGACCACTCCTAATGCTTTGACTGTGGTTTTGGTTTACGTCGATGATCTCCTCATAGCTGGTAACTTGATTTCAGAGATCGATGATCTCAAACTCATGCTCTCTAATAAGTTTCACATGAAGGACTTGGGGAATCTTCGATATTTCTTGGGGCTGGAAGTTGACCGCTCATCTGCAGGCTTCTTCGTATCACAACGCAAGTATTTGATTGATCTTCTATGCGAGTATAATGTTCAATCAGCAACACCAATGAAGATACCAATTGATATTCACCTCAGACTGACCAAAGAATTGGGAGAACCTCTCACCGACCCTCATCCCTATCAAAGATTGTTGGGGAAATTGATCTACTTGACGGTCACACGACCTGACATCGTCTATACAGTTCACATCCTCACGCAGTTCATGCAGTGTCCGTGTACGTCTCATATGCAAGCTGCGATCCATCTCCTGAAGTACCTTGTTGGCACTCAAAATCAAGGTCTTCTGCTAGCCTCTAACTCAGCTGTCCAATTGCACGCCTTTTGCGACAGTGACTGGGCAACATGTCCCATGACGCGGAGATCAACCACTGGATTTTGTGTACTGTTGGGTTCAAGTCCAATTTCCTGGAAGACAAAAAAACAAGCTGTTGTAGCCCGTTCCTCAGCCGAAGCAGAATACCGGGCCATGGCGTTGACCTCCTGCGAAGTCACTTGGCTTCAGGCATTGCTCCACGATTTGGGAATCAATGATCTTCCACCAGCTATCATGCATTGCGATAACAAAGCTGCCATTGCCATAGCAGCTAATCCGGTTTTGCATGAGAAAACGAAGCACGTCGACATTGATTGTCACTTTGTCCGCGACAAAATAAACTCTGGCACCTTGATTACTTCTCACATTCCAACTCATTCTCAGATTGCAGACCTGCTCACCAAGGGGCTCTCAGCCAAACAGCACTACTATCTTATGTCCAAGCTCGGAGTTCAGCCACCTTCACCTTCCAAGCTTGAGGGGGAGTGTCAAGCAGAGCAACAGAAGCACCAGTAATAGTCCAAGAGTCTGTAATAACAGTCCAAGAATCTGTAGGAAGCATTAATGAATGTGTCATTTCCTTACAAAGTTTGTTATCCGTAGGATTCCTTTTGAGTTGTCTTATGTCTGTAAGCTAGCTCCATATAGCTGGGCATTAGCATCTTTGTTATTAAGACTGTTAACAATTAAATGAAACATTTCTGTTCTTCAATTCTCTCTACACTTTGCCTTTCAAAAAGTATCACATTCCTTATCTCATTTTTCATTAATAAAATATTCACTTCCCTCCATTTCTAATACACTTTTCTCTCTCTTTCACCTTTTCCCCTCTTATTTAATATTATTATAATAATAGGAGTAAAGATGAGGAGCATTGTTGGAGTTGTCATGCCTTATAATATCCTAAATCACTAAGAGCCTAATTATTTATAATATTTATAAGGAACATGCTAGGAGACTGTTGGAGTTGCTCTTAGGGTCTGAATATCGGAATTTAAGTTTGGTATTTTGTTTCTTGCGAGTTTAGTGGTAGAATCATAGTGTATGATATGATAGAGATTCAGAATTGTAGTATGTGCGTATATATGTTAGCTAAAAGTATGATTTATTTAGTGTGGGAGTTTTTCAGAAGTTTATACAGGATCTTTAATATGAGATTGGGAGTTAGTGGACTGGTCCGTGAAGCATTTATAAGGTTGAGGGAAGATACAAAGGACAAAGCTTTCTTTACGGAGCGAGGTTCTTTTTTACTAATAGGAATTAATTGTTTTTTGTCATCAAATGCAATTATTTTAGCATAGCCTCCTTGACTGTTGGAGGAACGGAAAAAACAAATTCAAAAATATCCGAATCTATTAGCTTAATACGTTAATCTTTAGCGGCAAAGCATTAAAAGCTATTCTAATCAATATGAGAAATTTTAATTTTGACTCTTGAGTATACAACTATGAAATATCAGTGAATCGGTGTAGATCGATGACTAGTTCAACCTATTTTTTGGTTTTCACTGCTACTAGCGTATATCTGTCCAGTTTTTTGCATAAAGGTCTAATTGCTCTTACTCTCTCTGTATATATGTGTGAAAAAACTGAAAGAGGTGATGACTGATAAAATGTGTTTCCAGAGAAACATGTAAAATAAAGCTCAAAGCAGTTAAAATATGCTCTGAAAAATAAAAATGACTTGAATTTCCTTATTTGGAAGGATGAATTTAAATTGGGATCGATCAGATTTCATTGATAATCATCCTAAACACCAAATAACAATCCCAGTTAATATAGTCAAATATATGGCTACACAATACTAATAAATGACTGTTAAACAATCATGTAAATATTTTCTTGTTCACATTCTTCTCTCCTTCAAAAAAAGGCTGTCTACGAGTTGTGTAAGTTAAGAGTTAGAATTCACATATGACGGAATACATTTAATGCTCCCTTGCCTTGCTTTTTTTTATTTGGGTGCAATCTACATCATCTGTACTTTGTTTATCAGGATCTCCTTCAGAAATCCATATCACTGTGGCAGCTATTCTGATTAATAATATGTAATTTTGACTTTATTGTCTCAGGTGCCTCCTTTAGGTGGCTCCCCTGCACCGAATGGAAGTATGCAGATGTTTCCAGTTATGTATCCAGTACTTATTCCTCCTTTGCAGCAAGGTCAAGATCAAGTGAACCATAGAGGAGGTCTTTATGCTGTTCCTACATATCCTTTTATGGGGCCCATGTCGGCCTTTCCACCCACCACTCTTATTCCCTTTACATACAATGTACCGACGTAAGACATCCTCAATTTCTCGTATACTTATATGCATTGAATTTGTCAAAAGGTGATAGAACTACTTGATTGAAATCAGTGGTACTCTATAAATAACATATCATTGTATTGTAGTAATATCAGGACGAGGTTCGTATTTGTAATATTCAACATTTTGAAATTAGATGATGGGAAATTGGGAATATAATGGTGATGAATCAAACATGGACTTTATATCTAGGTCAGTAGGCCGCCCATAAGTGAATGGATAATGGGACTTTTCACTTTGTTGGAGAAGTCTAATTTTTAATAAGATTGTATTTTGCTGCATTTATGTTCCAGGGGTGGACCAACTTCTGAGGCTGCACAATTGGGTGGGGAGCAAGGCCAAGTAAGACAACAAGAACAACAGCAGCAACAACCCGGACAACAAAGACAGGTTGTAGTAAGAAGATTTCAGATTGCATTTCAGATTGACTTGTTTCTCATCTTAAAGCTGGCAGCTGTAATCTTTCTATTTAACCAAGATGGATCGAAACAGAGGCTTTTCCTTCTCGTGTTTTTTGCTGCACTAATATATCTGTAAGTTGTTAGTTCCGGATCCTCCCCCCAAAACACACACACAAGAAGTGTGATAACATCAAGTATCAATCGCTTTACTTTGGTTGCCTGCAGGTACCAAACTGGAGCTCTTGCACCATTGGTTCGATGGCTATCACAAGGTATGCAGAGAGCAGCTGCACCTCCCCAACCACCAAGGCCAGCTGTTAGGCCTGATAACAATCCTCCTTTTGAAAGACAAGGGAACGGGGATGCTGCTTTGGCAGGTATGTCCCAATATCTGAAAAGCATGACTAGGACCAATCCTGATTTAAACCTATATAAGGTTCCTGCATGTTCAATATTATCCCAGTGTATAGTATGTCTGCCTCTCAGTATTTTGCAAAAAACAGTACAAGGATTTCTCAGTGTGAAGGATAGATTTCTTTTTGTTTTTTGAAGATGAAAATAACATTGGTTCTTTTGACTTCTAAGGGATGATACTACACAATTCCTTTTGTTACAAAAGAAAAACAATACAATTATTTTCGTTAAAGGAAAGGGACATTAAACTTTTGTACCTAACACTAATAGACCTTGCCTTATACCCTTAATATGAACCCAGCAGATCTGAGCCTAATACTCGTGAACGATTAGGTGTGGTACTATTTCAAGAAAATTTTGAAAACAAGAACGTGTGATCTCTCAGCCTTTGTTAAGCTCACAGCGAGGAGGTTGATTCTTTTGCTGGCTATTGGTTACCATTTGACTGAATTTAACCTGTCATATCAAAGAAAGTTACATACATGCTATTGTCGCACTACTTAGTGCAAGTATAATAAGTTACAAATAAGTTGAGGATGTCAGTAAATAAGGCTCTTATTTGAATGTCTTTCTATGCCAGGTGGTCAACCTGGAGCCGAGAATGAGAATCTTGCCGAGCACAATGGACAGCAGGCAGTTTTGAACGAGCAAGAACCTGGCATGGGCAATGATGGCAATCGCTGGTGGGGTATTGTAAAGGAGGTCCAAATGATTGTTTTTGGCTTTATCACTTCACTTCTTCCTGGGTTTCACAACATCGATTAGACTGCCAATATATGTAACACCAGTTATTAGAAACCTTCAAGACAAAGAAAGTAAAAGGGTGTACACTTCTTTCATATTGGAGTATTTCTAATTATCAAAAATATTACAAAATGTTATAGCACATGGTTGGGATGCATTCAAATTACTGCAAATACCTGCATTTCAGTTTATAAAACTCCTCTTTGCAAGAGGAGCGGCTTTTAACTCTCATGGCTAACAATTTACTTTTAGTTATTTTTTGCTTTCCTTGTCCGGATGACATTGAGGGCGTTTCCTTCAAAACCTGCCTTTAATCTATTGTTTCAGGGGTAGAAATAGTTAGAAGTTAGAACATGTCAAAAGGTAGCTAGAGCAGTATGAATTTTGTGTCAACTTCCACTTCATCTTCAATAACGATATCTTGTTCACCAGTAGACATGTATCTGCAAGTGCAGAGGAGTTTGTTCCAAACCTAAATCTGTTCCAAGTCTCCAAGAGTGGGTTATTTTATTTTTCCTTTAAATCTTTATAAAAGTGAAAAGAAGATTTTGTAGACAATTATATTAGGATTTTCTATCCAAATTCTTAGATATCTTTTCTTTTTTTTTCGTACAAAAATCTACCGAGAAAAATCAAATCTTCAACTTTCTTTTCTTTTATTTCCAAAAAAAGTTTCTCACACAATGTTAACAAAGAAAGATTTTTTTATTTTTTTTATTCTGTATCGGAAGAAGACAAAAAAGAAAAACACTACACAAAAACTTGGAAGGAAAGTAGTCAACACGCAGTAACAAAGAAACCAATCAAACCATGTAATAAGATGATCATTTGTTCTCTCGTATCCAACGTAGACAGCATTTCCAGTCGGCCCTTTACTCTCGGTGAGTCCACGTCCACCTTCTTCTTGTATAATTCTTACACCAACATGTTTTGTTGACTTGCTATTTCCTATCTGCATAATATAAATCTTATGATCTCCCACATGTTGGATAAGAGAGTCGAACCGATGATTAAATTTAATCTTTGTTTAGTTCGTTTTGCGTGCTGTCTTTTATCTGCTTATAAATCCTTGTAGCTATATTCCTAGTTTATGTTTACATTTTAGCATGAATTATCCTTACCATAGCAAAGTATGAGCATAATTTATGACAAAAATAAATGTAGTACATGAAAAACTTGACAATTATTTTGTATGTTATGTTATGCCCAAGATCTCATAAGACTTCGATTTGCGCCTATTTGTTGCTTATAGTTAAGGAACGAGGTGATTGTGCTTAATTATCTGAAGAATTATTGATTGAATTAATGAGTTCATTATCGATGAGCTAGTGATACTTGGCTCCCTTGCAAGAAGCTCACAGTAGAATCTTGCTTTCCAACAGTATAACAGTGTCCTCGACTTCCCCTGATTCTTCTTATGATCAATTTTGAGTCACTCAATTTTAATGAGATTTATGCTGTGGATCGGGTCAGGACAAAAGGAAAAAATAAATAAGGATAGTGTCATATCCTTAAATTCTCTGTGAAGATGTGAAATGTCCTATGATATAAAAAATTACATAAACTTAATACAGAATCACAAAAATACCTGATTCATGCATTTCGGTGAACAGGTTGGAGGCAAGATCAATGGAATCTGCTTATCTCATTTAAATAGCCTGTGTAAGATAATCTTAATACACTCAAACGACGTAAGATAATCTAAATACACTTAAACGACGTTGTTCGAGAAGCTTGCACATTTGGTCCAATATACTATATTGCATATTTAGGCATTGTGAGAGGATAGGTTGCTCATATCATAAATTCAAGGCTGCTTAATTTTTTTATGTGCTGCGCATAATAGAAAATAGATCACTGAATTTGGACATGAGAAGCTAATGTGGTAATTTGTGAAAATTTTGTGTATTTTTTTATTACGTGCTCATGTGGTAATTTTTTGACAATTTTCTCGTTACATAACGTATTTATTATCTAATTATGAATATTGAATTGATGAATGTGCTTAGAAAAAATTGCTGAAATATTGCTTAGCACCTGAGGCTTGAAAGCATCACACCCCAGCAAGCATGGATGTAAAAAATGTACGTTATGCATCCTTGTCACTGCAGAATCTTCCAAAAGAAATACTTAAAGAAATATTGTTGTTCATTCCTGTGAAATGCTTGCTACATTTAAGGTGTGTTAACAAGTCATTCTGTTCCTTGGTTAACACACATCTTAAACGCCGCATACTGTTTCTCCCACATTCAAAGCAACTGTTTGCTGAATACAGAATGCAGATCTTATCACCTGATACTGATTGTGGATCAGTAGAGAAGCTATTCCCTGAAACCTCCTTTTTTAATGAATTTATGTGTTCAGCCAAAATCTATGGTTATTGCAATGGCTTGATATGCTTAATTCTTGACATGGATGGATTAGGGCTCTGGAATCCTTCAACTAACGATTTCAAGATTTTGCCAAGACCAGGAAATCCGTTCCATGGGGGTGTCTTTTATGGAATGGGCAATTACAGTTCTTCCATTGATGACTACAAGCTGGTTAGAGCGGCTGCTTCTAGATTTAAGGATGATGATCACGGGCTTGTTTATATTGACTCTCCTATCAAATTTGAGGTGTTCACAGGTAGATCATATACTTGGCGAAGAATTGCAGACATTGGTACTTTGCAATGCTATATACAAAAGCAGGCAGTACATTTTTGCGGGTCTTTGCACTGGTTGAAGCAAATATCTACAACTTTGGATGAAGCTTATGCTGCCTATCCAAGTCTAGTGATCCTCTGCTTTGATTTGGCAAGAGAGAAAGTCCGGGAGATATGTTTGCCAACTAAGGGAAATTTAAGCATAGTCCGGAGTCGACTAGGTGTTTTGGGAGGTCGCCTTTGTGTGTGTTGTTACGAAGAAAATGATATTAAGATAAGAATGATAGACTACAATGGAAAGGCTTGTTGGAGTAAAGTTATTTCTTTGGTAAAGCCAACAGTATCGTGCTATGCTATCCCGATTTGCATGTCAAGAAAAAGGGAGGTCATAACACTTGCAGATGGAAGGGACTTGGTGATGTATAATTTTAGTGGGAACTCGTATAGGAAAATTGCTGTGGGTGACAGTCAAAATTCATATAATGCTGCTTTCTTTGTTGAAAGTCTTGCCAGGCTCAGTCCTGATATGTCATAAGTTACTCCATAGACTGTAGCAGACAGCAATCTAGTATGGGTTGCTATGAAATTTAGTTAATAAACATTAAGTTGCATCTTGATTTAACCTCTGCTGATAACAGAGAAACGAAAGAAAAGCTGTATTTGTATGCGTGAGTGCCCAAATGCTCAAGCACCAAAGATCCTCAACTGCTTTATTGTTCTGGTTATGGGATTATCTATTGTTTCGACTTTTTTTTATGCTTCTGAATACTTTTGTCGCTATCCTCCTTGTTACTGCAACCATAATTTTTCGTTGGATTTTTGTTCAATGGACAATACTTACTAACAACCTTTTTTTTTTCTAAGTTACTTACTAACAACTTATTTTAACCAAACAAAAATTCCTCAATCATTTGTCTACTAAGTGAACTTATATGCATGAGTATTTGTTGTCATGAATCTCGAGATAAGCGAAAATCGAATCCTAATACAACATGCGAAATGGGCAAAATATGTAAAAGAGGGGGGTAAGGTAAGATAAGCAGAGGATGTAGATGGCCACGTGAGCCAATAAAAAGGAAACACAAAACACCAACATTACAAATTTACAATCATAATCCTTAGCTTTCAAGTCTGGTGTTATCCTACTTTAGATTCTCCAAATACTATTCCATCCGTTTCATAATATGTTTCCTGTTTTTTAAAATACATTTGTCAACGCACACTTTTAATCATTAATATCTTTAATTTTTTATTAGTATTAAATATAAAAACTTAATTATATTAAAGTACTCATAAATACGAATCCAACAACGAATTCAACAAGAACAATATTTTGTCTTATAAATTATGCATAAATTAGTAATCAATCATTTATAATAAATAATGTAAAAAATCAAAATGAGAACACATACCGAGACGGAGGGAGTACTACATTAATCCTTATCCCCCAATTAATTTCATTATTTAATTGCTACTACTTGTTGATCATCATCTTGTTCATTCTCCCCCCTATTATCTCATAGTTGAACACACACACACACAACATAACATAATATAATCTTATATTGTACACGGAGTAAACTATGGTCCCAACTAAAATTACACTCCTCCGATGTCTCCTCCTTACTACAGCGGCGATCATCGCCGTCGCTGGCGAGTATTTTAAACCGTTCAATGTGAGTTACGATCATCGAGCTCTCATCATCGACGGTCATCGCCGGATGCTCATTTCTGCCGGTATTCACTATCCTAGAGCCACTCCTCAGGTGCGTGAGTGTGCTGTTCTATCCCCCCTTGTATTTAATCAATTTCAACTACTATTCACCCCGGCCCCTATGTGTAGTAGTATATTTTTTTTACCTTCCTTAAAATTTTGTAGGTCACTCGCTACGACCAAATATATCAAGTAAGTCACTAAATGCAAAACAGACTCATCTAAGTCACTTATTAGTAAATTTGTATCAATAAGTAAATTTGTATCGGTCCGTTAATCGAATATTAATCAAAGCTGTTTTGGAGATGTTATTGACCTCCAAATCATGAGTTTGAGTAACCAAATTGAATCCCACATGCTATGCTACACAAAACCAACCTCAGATTCATTGTTGGGTAAATTCTGCAAAAATATGTTCTTGATGTTCTTGAGGATCAAAGCACTTTTGAAGGTGTCACTGAACTCCAATTTTGATGTTCTAGTAATCAAAATGAATCCCACATGATTCTCGACACAAATCCATGCTCCATTTCATTGTTGGGTAACTTTTACAATTTTTGATTAATATTCGATTAACGGACCGATACAAATTTACTAATAAGTGATTTAAATGAGTCAATTTTGCATTTAATGACTAACTTGATACATTTGGTCGCAGCGAGTGACCTACTTGATAATTAACCCGAATTTTTACATTTCATATACTACTGTATCTCACAATAAATTTTAAAGTTGTTTAGTATTATTAATAACCAAAAAAACAAACCTCTCTTTATTCAGTTTATTTGTATTGTTTATGGTCAAGACTCAAGATGCCCATTTTTGTATTACAATTTATTATTATTTTGCATAAAAAGTTTATATCAAGAAACTAATTTTAATATATTATAATTTCAAAATTTGGAATTTTAGAAACCATTGCATTATTATTGTTTTATCAATTAAAAATGTGAGTTTTCGAAAAAATTAAAATTAAAAAAAATGTCAAATTTTAACTCTGTACATGAGTATACCTTGTTCAAACATGCACCCCATGTTTATGTTTATTTATTTTGATCACCTGTAACCATTTCACTCAAATTCCCCCCAAGGTCTTAAATATCCTGTTACAATAGACTATGTGACCTCTATAACTTCTCCTTTGCATCACAGGACACTACATTTCATACCTAGTGTTTCATTTCATGTGTCCGAATATGTATATTATTTTTGTTGACAAGCTTCGAGTTGCATGTGGTTCTTGTCCTACTCACTACAATTTGCTTGTAGATGTGGCCTGATCTTATTGCAAAGAGCAAGGAAGGTGGCGCAGATGTTATCCAAACATACGTATTTTGGAGTGGTCATGAACCAGTGAAAGGAAAGGTTTGATTTCCTATTCAGAGGTTTGCCATTATAAGGTCGATGTTAACTCTGGTTGTTTATACTTTTTTACCGTTTAAATCCAGTATAACTTTCAAGGGAGATATGATCTCGTCAAGTTTGTGAAGCTAGTGGGATCAAATGGCCTCTATCTTCATCTACGGATAGGTCCTTATGTTTGCGCCGAGTGGAACTTTGGGTCTCATCCTATTCCTCTTCCCTTTTGCAGTTTTATTTTGTTATCATTTATCTTCCAGTTTCCAGTTTGTTCGCTTCAAACAAGTTTACACCCTTTGATGAAATAGGTTAATGGCACATTGTATTACTCTGAAGTTATTCCTTGAATTGCAATACATGCTGAGGTGTAGTTATGTACATTGTGACTGAGTTTCGGTACCTACTGCTGACGCATATAATCGTAATGTCCTGTGCGATCTTTTTGTGTTTTTATGCAGTAAAATTCTTCTCCATCACCTATTGTGTTTAACTCCATAAATGATTCCCGCTCTCTCAAAATTGGTTCTTCTATTATTGAATCTTGCTAGACAATCTTGTTATTCATCTAAGCGAGCACACACGCATGTGCACACCTGTGTGGCTAAACACACATTGTATTACATAGAAATGAGCTGCTAAACCTTTGCATCAGCTAGGTAAGTTTGATTGTAAAATAATGCATTAACATTAAAAAAAGAAAACATTAACAGTCATAGATGGTGCAGCGATTACTCATGTCTTTTGTAAAAATTCATTCCTAAATAATTATTACATTTTGCAGCATCTTTATGAAGTTTGTTTGAAATTACTTTATCTTTGGAGACTAGAAATTGGTTGCTTAATAGAAGCCCGTGATCAACTGTAGTTATTATTTGTCTGATAACGTAATAACCTTTCAGGGGGTTTCCAGTCTGGCTTCGTGATGTACCTGGTATTGAATTTCGTACTAACAATGAGCCATTCAAGGTACAAGGCAGAAAATTCTGAATAGAGATAACAATTTGAAGATAGAAAGTGTTTTTATGGATTATGTGATAGATTGAAATATATAGTGCTAGGTATAGAGTATCAATATGGTCTGCTAAGAAAATTCCTATACTGTAGTACTTTTTAAAATATATAGCTAGGACATAGTTCGTTCCAAGTTCAATGTTTACGGATATCATTTTTGGAATAAGCATACCTATATAAATTTTTTGATTAATCACAGAGAAGAGGTTTAGATGTTTTTAAACTTGTAAACTTTTCGAAATTGATTTGTGTTTTAATTAGTTAAGTTTGCGAGCCCTTCTAATAAACTACTTCTTATTTATATACATTAAATATTGTTTTTCCTCCCAATCTTTCAAACTGTATGGTGTTCTTGTTTTTTGTTTCCCCCACAAATGTTGATTAATTGATTGCTATGTTATCATACCTCATTTATTTCCAGGATGAGATGCAGCGGTTCGTGAAAAAGATAGTTGAACTTATGCGGGAGGAAAATCTCTTTAGCTGGCAAGGTGGCCCAATCATTATGATGCAGGTTGTAGGAATGGTTTCTGTAAATTTATCTTATATTGACTACTTTACTTGTAGATGTGTTATACTTTATGAAAATATATGTTCTATCAGCCTAATGCAATGTGCCGTTTATATAAAGAGCGAAATGGAATTCATTTAAAACAAATTGTGATTAACGAATCATACAACCCCATATCACGTTTAATGCATCTCATCGTGTATGATAACTGATAAGATACTGGAGTAAGGTGTACAAATAATAAAACTAAAGTGACTAGTGACATCTAAGCTTGAGGAGTCAAACGATCACCGTTATTGATAATTATGTCAATGCATTTGTTACTTCCACGAAATCATACTATTCCTAAAATATGTTCATATTTGCTTTTCCATTCTTGCCAATTATAGTATGGGTTTATTCATCATAATATCACAGATGATTCATAATGTCAAATTCATAGTGTAAGTAAATTCATTATATTGTTGTGCGTGATATATCAGGGTTAGGTGCAGTTGTTATCAAGTAGACAATTTGTATTGTCTTGCAGTAGAAAATTTCAGAAAAGAAATGATGTCATTCTATTAAATCTATTTTGGTGCTTACGTACAAGTCCCTTTTAGTTGGACTCCTTTGGTGTTTCTCTTTTTCTGTTGAAGCACTTGTATCTCTCGCATCCCATAATTGATTTGTTTATCAGATTGAGAATGAGTATGGGAATATTGAGGCCTCTTATGGACAGAAAGGAAAGGACTATGTAAAATGGGCTGCCAAAATGGCTGTTGGACTTGGTGCTGGTGTTCCATGGGTTATGTGCAAGCAAGTAGATGCTCCTGAATTCATAGTAAACTCTTTCTACCTTGCTGTTTGCTTTTTACATGTTCTAATGCTATTACATTTGATTATGAGAAAACAAGATTCTTATTTTTTATAATATGACCCTTGTTTGAATTGAGAAGATTGATTAATTGAAATACTTGATGCTGTTATTTATAAGTGGTTACTCTCAAAATTGTAATTTCTTGTTCATTTCGTTGTTTCTACTATGTTTCTTGCAGCTAGATGCCTGTAATGGATACTATTGCGACAGTTTTAGACCAAATTCGAAAAAGAAACCAATGCTTTGGACAGAAAATTGGGATGGATGGTGAGTACCAAGAAATCTTTGTTGATGAATACTTGATAGATGCTCGTCTCCATATCTGTTCATTGTATTTGCTTTTGGTTTTACATTTACCACTTAATAAATTACCATCATCTTTATACAGTAGTATATTCCTCTTCTTCAGGTTCCTCTTATTCAAGTAGTCTAGTACTGTTCTTATTTCCATATCTAGTTGGTCATCTCAGGAATGAAATGTTTAGAAATAGAAGAGCAAACTCTAGAAGATAGAAAAGGGCCAAAATAGCACACGAAATAATTCTCCCATACGGAAAAGAAAATGTTAGGGTGATATCTTTGGGAACCCAGCAAGAGATCGCTGATATAGAACAATGTTCATGTTTGGTAATATTGAGTAAAAAAATTAAAATGATAGAAAAACAGTGACATTTGAATGTCACAATTTCACCTTATCTTAAATTAACAAACATATGGAACACTTTTAAACGTTAAACTCTGTCATTAAATTTCTTGATGGAGGAATCTGTCTCTGTTTTTCTGATGTCATTATATTCTTATTTGTGGAATGTGATGACATTAGCTGACGGGAACTGTTAAACATGGTTTAACCTGACACACTGACCACAAATCAAACATAACAAAAGGCTATTCACATTGCTATTGAACAAATTAAACAATTTGAATTTGAGAACTGATTTTTTTGCATCCCTGAATCGAATATGTTTTACTTAAATAATACGACACAGGCCTGGGTATTGAGCTCATGATTTCTGTTTGCTTTTATATTCTCTCTTAATGAAGGTATACAACTTGGGGTGGTCCACTTCCCCATAGACCAGTTGAAGACCTAGCATTTGCAGTTGCTCGCTTTTTCCAACGTGGAGGAAGCTTTCAGAATTATTATATGGTATGAGACACAAACCAATAAAAATTGTTATCATTCTGAATATAATATGAACTCTTACAAAGCTTAGTTCACAATTATAAATGTAAGTATTTTTGGAAAACTGTTTTTTGTAGTTCTGGTTGACAGAATTGTTCAATTAACCAAGTAAGAAAGCAAAGTATAGTAATGAATCTAGGAATTTACATTTTAGATATACAAAAAGATGCATTATATTATTACCTATACATGTGAAGAAATCACTTACGAAAGAAACTTAGCACTCATGTGTGTCCTACTCTGTGTTTGCAGTATTTTGGTGGTACAAACTTCGGAAGGACTTCCGGAGGTCCAAATTATATCACTAGTTATGACTATGATGCCCCCGTCGATGAGTACGGTAATAATTTAACCAACATTAAGTTATGTAAGTCAAGGAGCATGCCAAAAATGTTAATATTACTTTTGTATGCATTTATTCTGTTGGTGTTTACATAATGTCATCCTTAGAAAATGTGGTTATTTGTTTTTTTTAAAAATTCGTCATAGGACTTCTGAGCCAACCAAAATGGGGACACTTGAAAGATCTTCATGCGGCTATAAAGCTTTGTGAACCTACACTTGTTGCTGCTGATTCGCCTCAGTATATGAAATTAGGTCCACAGCAGGAGGTTTGTCCCAACTGAATAAGTTTAAGGATTATGTATCTTATATTTTGTAGATTACTATGTTGTCATCTTCATAGCGCAGTTAGCTACAACATACAAAATCCTGAATGTTCAGTAATGGCATTTCTATGCTACCAAGATCTTAGAAACTAATGTCCCTCAGTTGAGCCATTTAAGTGATAAAAGAGCCGCCTCGGCATTATTGAGACCAAATTTCAGTGAAGGAAAGGAAGGCGTGCAAAAAGATTATCCCTACTTGAGTCCTGTCTAGATCGGATTTCTTTCATAACCTTGCCTTTTGTTTGATGGGTAGATTAGGTTTTACACTTTATTGGCTGATCAGGAATCACCCTGTCTGTACTAAAGTTAAGATCCGAACAGTTGTTACTTAACAATTCGTCAGTGTCATCAATTTGACGCTATCATATCTATAATTCTTTTTAAATTTATATGTTATCTGAAGTTGGAAGTTGACTTAAATTCAAATTACAAATTGTAGGCGCATGTGTACCGTGGAAATAAAGTTGACGACGGACAAACTGGAACTTTCTCCAAAAGTGGGAGTATCTGTGCAGCATTCCTTGCAAATATAGATGAACATAAAGCAGCTGATGTCGAATTTCTCGGTGAAGTATATACTTTACCTCCGTGGTCAGTGAGTATATTGCCAGATTGCAAGCACGTGGCTTTCAACACAGCAAAGGTTTAAGAATGCAACTATTGACAAGAAAATTTCTGCTTTTTTGATACTTGGAATAATTGTCTGTGCAGTGAAGCTTCATATTGCACTAATGGTTGAGTTATTATGTGATAGTAATATACCCTATGCATATATATCATTACTATGTTCCCTGACTGCAACAAAGTGGCCATCAGCACTGCAACTATACTTGCTTATTAGCACTATGTTGATTGGTTGTGACCTTAATTTGTTTTATATTGCATCATGCATGTCTATACATTTACAAGAAAATATTGAGCGCTATCTTATCATTTGCAAGCATAAGATACTCTATCTTAGTTATTAGCGCTACATCTCAAGACTTCTCTTGGAAATGTTTAGTGATGTAGAAGCAGACTAGCTCTTGATTTTGATTGTCCTGACTGTTTGTCATATATTATCCTTCTATGTTTGTATCGCTAGCAAATGTACCTTGTAAAGACAATGTAATTTGAATTAAGCAAGTATCTTACTAGAGATTGTATGTTACAAGAAGAAAATTAAATTTGTTTAAAATTTAAGAAAGCTTAAAACTGCTTCTCACAACCAACTCTACATATCTTCTGCACTACCATGACAAATTCATAGCTAGTACTTTATATAATTCATATTTATTTTCTTGATGATATGGTAAAATTATCTACTTTCCTTATTGGTAACAGGTCGGAGCTCAAACTTCGATAAAGCTCGTGGAGCTTAATTTGCCTTCTTCAAAGATGTATGTACCTCAGCGGCTTATGTTTAAGGAAGAAGTTACTTCTATTGCAAATGACTGGATGACTTTGAAGGAACCAATTGGTTTGTGGAGTAATAATAACTTCACATCCCGAAGCATAATGGAACATCTGAATGTTACAAAAGACAAATCTGATTATTTGTGGTATACCACCAGGTACGGAACTATGATTAATTTAATCTTCTTTTCCATCGTCATGGGCATTACAGTTTAGTATATTTTACTTCGCAGTTCTGTCCCAGCCCTGTTCAAGTCATTATAAATTACAAGACAAATATTTATTTGGAAAAAAGGTGATCACTAGTAGTATCAATGGATTATAACTACAAATAGTGGGAACAAGAATTGCTACTCTTCTTGCCATAGTTGCAAATTAAATTTGATTTTTGAGTTTCAGAAACAGTACATGTATAATTCTAATTCCACGTGTGTTTTTGAACTTTTAGCAGACATCAAAAAGGAAAAATAGTTTAACGGCTTTAGAGCATCTCCAACCATTACCATCTATTAGCTAAAAAGTCTAGGTGTCACCTTAATATACATATTAGCTAAAAAATATAGCCCTCCAACCGCTAAAAAATATAGCCCTCCAACCATCAGAGCTGTTAGCAATAATTATAGATATCCTCCATCTCGTCTTCTATATTTGTTGAGTACTTGAGTTGTAGTCATTAGCTAAAACATCCATGTCAGCTTTATGCCATATTTAAACTAGACCTACATATTAATATATACCATTTAAATCAATTCCTACCCATCCATTACACAATATATACTGTTTTTGCATTATAGCTAACCATTATAGCTAATACCATTGGAGCACAACCCCTTACAGGTTCAGCAAATTTTAGCTAACTATTATTTTAGCTAATCATTATACCTAGACTGAGGTTGAAATAAGGCTTATTGACTCGTGTAAATCGTTATTATCTATGTGTTTTCCTCTAGTTACATATATAATTAAAACCCATCTTTTAATGGAAGGTTTCTTTCTGTTTCTTTTATCAATCCATAAACAATAAAGCCTACAAAAATTACACCTTTTTTCCCTTTCTAGTTTTTGTTCCCATCCAGACACAAGAACATTTGTACCAAAACATGAAAACAAGGAGAGTTTATCACCGGAGTTGTAGGTATAAGAATTTTAATATGAGTGAAGGGTTGGGATCTTGAAGTGAAATAAGCTGAGATCAAACAAAGCAATAGACATAATAGTAGGTCTTGATAGGCTCCTAAAACGATATACATCTGTCATTGATAACATGTAAACATGAACGCAAATATCCCCTAGCTTATAAACTAGAGAATACCCCTCTCGTGGTAATAAAATGTCGGGGGTTGAAGCCTTAAGTGCTTACTTCCCTGTTTGTCTTATGAATCCATTGAAGGTGTTCTCATACCAGTTTATGGTTTTAAATCAATCACAGAATATACATATCAGATGATGAAATATCATTCTGGGAGGAAAATGAGGTCGGTCCAGAACTATCAATTGATAGCATGCGTGATTTGGTTCGTATTTTCATTAATGGGGAGCTTTCAGGTATGTGATATAGTTTTCTTTGCATCTGTAATTCGAAATTCTTTTCTTCTTACTTTTTAAGCTTGATGAGTTTTAGCTTATATTTTTTATTTGTAATTGAGTAAATTTGTGGCACAAGTCAGTCAAATCTTTTTACTGTAGCATTACATATTCCATGTTGGTAAATTGTGATAGCCAGCATACCTACCCCAGCATTCAAGCTAGTGCATGGGAGTGTATGTTTGTGAAAAGCAATTGGATTTTGCTCACAAATTTTTTTAATCCAAAGCAACCAAATCATTTGACAACTAATGCTGTACATATAGTTGCCCCTTGTGTTGAATGCCTAAAAGTCAGACCCTATACCTGACACATGTTTGCTACTGAAACTCTGGTGATTGCATCTATAATCGTGAATGTGAAATAGTGATACTAATTAGTAGTGATTGATCATGGTTCCACATGAAACACCAGTATGAACATAAGCTACATGTCCATTTGAACTATGAGCTAAAAGTCCTGTTGCATCTGCTTAGCTCATTGATGATGACAGGGGGGCTATTACAGATGTTGACATGTGGATCAACTGGTTCAATTGTAATCTTTTAATAAAAGTTACAACTGTAACATTTAGGGGGTTTTGGCGATTGCAGCGAAGGGGTTGTATCAGGTGTTGGTTGGTGCCAGGTGCTGTGTTGGTTGGAGAGGGTAGCAGTCAACAATCCTCTAAAATTAAATTAACCCCTCTAAGTTATGGTAACTTGTAAAGTCTAATCATTTTCTAAAAAAAGAAACTTTCCACAAGGAATAACTAGACTAAAGTAACAGACGAAAAGTCAAGCAACTAATTCTGTTTTGCCTGATGTATGTGTCTATAACACCATGTTTACGCATTGGTCCATCAGTTACTCTTACCTGTACAGAATTATGTTGAGGTAGTTCAGTTGCTTCATCTATTAATTTTCGCATGAACAGAAGGGAACTGGTTAATCTTAACTGATTCTACATTTCCTTGCCAATTTTCAGTGGTTATCAAAAAAATTTAATGCTATATAGATTTAGTAAGTGTGTCTAGGCATTTGAATTTCGGCACTGATATATTCTCTTGCTCTTGATCATTTTCCACGTGAATTGAATTCTTTTCCCCGATTTTTGCACTCTTATTTCATAAATCTATTAATTGTTTCACATTCTTTGAAGCAAAGGCAGTGCAAAAGGGCACTGGATAAAGGTGGTGCACCCTATTCAACTTGTACAAGGATACAATGACATAGTATTGCTGTCTGAAACCGTGGGCTTGCAGGTATTAGTAGGAAAGGGAGGGGAGGGGGCTAAAACCCTTGTTTCTACTGAGGATTCATTATTCATTGTTAAGATTATTGTCATTCATAATTTATTTTCGTTACACAGAGGATTTATATTTCTTGTTCACCCCTCTTTTAGCTTTCCAAATAGACGCCTATGTGATTGGAAAAATTATAAATTAGCAAGATATATGTAATGATAGAAATTCCTATATCTTGGTAGTAAATCTATCGACATGTAGAAACATCATACAACTTTGGTCAACAGGAGTACCTACTGAATATGCATGTCTAAAACTGAACAGAGGTTCAGTTTAAATTTTAAATGAGATGTGTCATAGCCAGGAATACAGAATCAAAATCCAAAAAAAGAAATTGAAAAACAGGAGGCTAGAAAAAGATGAGGTTTTAAATGATAAAATTGTTTAGAAAAAAATAAAAAAAGGAGGCATTTCAAAGCTTTACAATTACTTTTATCTAACCGATACTCTACTTATGAGATTACAATATCATCTCCCAAAATTCATTATGATTAGTTCCTAGGCCTATTACAGATATTTGGTAACTGACAGCAGTAAGAACCCCTTCACACAATCTCAAAGGATGAAGCATATTATTGTGTTCTGCAACATCTTTCATTGCGTGTCCTGAATTCTCTTAATTTTGATTGCTACTTGTTTAGCATATCATTCCTCTATTTGGTAAAGGATGTAGTTAAGCTTTTCTTCTATATTATTTTTGTGTGTGATGGAATGCCAAAATTTATTTGAAAGGGAGGTGATAAAAGTTTCATGGATTGTTTCCTATGTCTTAGTTATATCTTCAATTTTCAGAATTATGGAGCCTTCTTAGAGAAAGATGGGGCTGGATTTAGAGGTCGTATTAAGCTTACTAATAGCAAAAATGGGGATGTAGATCTTACAAAATCCTTGTGGACCTACCAGGTTTTTTCTGAAATCATTTCTCTAAATTTTGACATTAGCATTAGCAGCAAACCAGTTACACATTTTCAGTCATTCACTTCTTATCATGTTGGTTAGCAAGTAATTCGTAGACAGCGCAACAACCATCATCATCATCATCATAGCAAGTAATTCATTGAAAACGTGACAACAACAAAATCATTTTAACATTACATAAAATGTCGTAGAAGAACAGTAGAGGAATCATATATGAATAGCACACATGTCAGATATGAAGTGTGTTCATCATATATCCTCTTTCACTTTCATTTTCATATAAATGTCTTTTATGCATTAAAGTGTGTTTGTAATTTTGTGGGACTAGACAAAGACACTGTGATATGGAACTAATAAAGTCTCATATTTTGATAACATTTATAACCTATGTAAATGCAAGTGGTTGGGCAAAACAAGAAAGAACTAAAGCAATAGTCGATCCAGACTTTGTCATATCTTAAAATGCCACAT
The DNA here is from genome assembly GCA_037693485.1 of Kitagawia praeruptora. Classification (NCBI taxonomy): domain Eukaryota; kingdom Viridiplantae; phylum Streptophyta; class Magnoliopsida; order Apiales; family Apiaceae; genus Kitagawia; species Kitagawia praeruptora. The sequence goes on from CM075353.1 coordinate 2,030,693, forward strand.
TTTTGTAGCCACGAGAGGTAGCTTTTTGAATTGTTAAAGCAGACATTTAGACTTTGTCTGCTGACTTGAATCGCCTTTTTGTTGTATGATAAAGTTTTGTCTGCTCTGATATGAAAATTTAGGTATTAAGCCTCTAGATTTTCTGTGATATCTGAAAGTTCCATCATCAGACTTCACGGTTATCCATTTTCTTACTCGATTTCCTTTTTAGGGCTTAACAAATTGTTCACTACATTCTGAATCAATATGTTTTTCTGAAAATAGGTTGGGCTTAAAGGTGAGTTCCTGAAATTGTATACTAGGGAGAAAGCTGAAACTGTGAGATGGACCAAGTTGACGCCTGCTGCTACTCCATCAATTTTTTCTTGGTACAAGGTAATCTCTTACAAACTGAGATTATATGCCAGATTATAGAGAGAGAAGAGGGAGATCAGTTGGGGTAGAAGATAAATTATATTCATACTTCTCCTAGTATTACGAGGCAAGGCCTCTATTTATATAGAACAAAATGATAAATCTTACTGCCTATGTTACTTAATGCTAGAGTAGAAATAGATGCTAGAATAGTAAGAGATGACAACGTGCCTACAAGCTTGCTACAAGCTGCCTACAGGCCCTACACTACCTCTTCCTTTATTGTAGTAATTATTCTTATTGCTGATATTTGACATAATCTAATGAAGTGATACACTTGAACTTGAGTTTGCTTAGACGTAAATTTTTGCATACAGGTGATGTACAAACTAGTATAACTTATGGTATATTCTAGGACTGTTGTTTTGGACTGATGAATATTCTTACTAGATAAAGATTGAAATTGGTGGTGTACTCTGTAATTTATTGATCGGTTATTAATCTCTTGTTGTTTGGTTGCAATCACCAGACATACTTTGATGCTCCTGGCGGAATTGATCCCGTTGTTCTTAATTTGGGAAGCATGGGAAAGGGACAGGCGTGGGTTAATGGTCACCATATAGGAAGATACTGGAATCTGGTTTCTCCTAAAGATGGGTGTAAAAGTTGTGATTATCGTGGAGCATACTCTTCTGATAAGTGTACTACTAACTGTGGGAACCCTACTCAAATATGGTATGTGTACTTGTATCAATCCTATCTGAATATAATGCATTATTTAATGGTTGTGGTCATGTTGCAACATCTCTGTGAGCAGCGACATTTACCCTTAAAAGCTTATAGTTCTTGTCTGATTTAGTCTGCATGTGAAGAAACCCGGGATGAGCCTGCAATTATTATCTAATAAACTTACTATGAACATTTTCTTTTAGGTACCATGTACCGAGGTCATGGTTACAGAGAAATCAAAATCTACTAGTCATGTTTGAGGAAACGGGAGGGAACCCATCTAAAATTACAATTAACACGATTTCTACCCAAACTATTTGTGGTCAAGTGCCAGAGACCCACAACCCACCTCTTCACATGTGGTGGCATCCAGATCTTACAATTGGAAGAATATGGATGAATGATGTGACACCCGAACTGCATTTGCAGTGTGAAGATGATCATACTATCTCTTCTATTGAATTTGCTAGCTATGGGACCCCTCAAGGAAAATGCAAGTACTTCTCCAAAGGCAACTGCCATGCACCTAATTCGTTATCTGTAGTGTCCCAGGTAAATGATATGTAGGAGTGTATTATGTACATATGCATTTATTGTTTGAGTTATGATCTAAAACTCGGTATTGAAAGTTCTTAGTTTACTATTACACATTATAATTTGCTTATTTGCTTTAAAGTTTAATTCTTACAACTAAATTTGAGAGGTAACAACGATTTGGAAATGGACCAACTTAGTGTAACAAGACATGCTTCACTGAAAGTACTGAAGCTCAATCTCAATCGTTTCTCATTTTGTCAGGCCTGTCAGGGGCGAAATAGATGTTCGATCGCAGTTTCAAATGCTGTATTTGGTGACCCATGCCGGGGCATTGTAAAGACTTTATCTGTTGAAGCAAGATGTTCGCCTTCATCATTCTCCAGATCTGCATCAATGAAGTAAGGATAACTATATTGAACAGGCCATTACCTTCTAGAACAAACTTTAGTATGGCATGGACCCCTTGACTGAAGTAAGCTGTACAACCTATATCTTATGTTCAGATAGAAATGTTTGAGAATAAGTTTACACATGATGTATGTATATAGAAGTAATTTAATTTTGTGACGTTAATTTTGCAAATGAAATTTTGAATGTCACATTCATTAGGACTTGGCCGATTATCAACCTGGATGTACATTAGTTCCATGATAATCATTATCTAACATCTGAAAATTAGTGGGATAGCTTCATTTTAATTTATTGTCCAACTCGTTTTATTGCATTCTCGATCAACTTATAACCAAGTTTCTCAGGATTTTGCCCAAGTGTTTTTCTATAGACACAACTCGATCAGAAGTGTTTTCCCGCATGGCGCATGCAATTTAAATATTTCAAACTAACAAGATCGCTTTCATTTTCCGATGAATATTTTAATTTGGCACACTCAATTATATTGCATCTGTAGCACTTGATATGTCCAACAAATAATTGACCAAGAAAATTTAATTTGGCACACTCACTTGAACCATAGGCATTATAAATTACTTGGTAAGTATAAATACCTACAAAATGTGGGAAGTTACTTACCCACCTTCACCTAGGTTATCTACACTTCCCTTCCACTATATATAGGTATGTTATATATACTACTTCCCCTACAAGTTCCTACATGTAACCAAACAAAAAATTTTACTTCCCTGGAACTTTATAAAGACATGAAATTGAAATTACTATGGGAAGTTAATACCTATTGTATACCAAACGAGCATTAAGTTACGGCTAGTGTTTTTTACGTAAGTTTTAAATCATGATTCCTGCAAGGCATTTTTTTTTTTTTTTAACACCGTTCTACATATATTCAATACTCATCAAAGTTTCTTTACATTTGAGTTTTGACTTTTTCGCTAAAAATTAAAATGGAAATCAAAATCTTATATCTTTAAGAATTAAGAAATTGTCCCCTTTTAAAGAAGAATCGAAAACGAAATCTACGAGATTTTCTTAGATTTTATTAATAAATCTACTTCAAGATAACAATACAAATTTGCTACTTTCCACTATAGATAAAATGCGACTCGTAGATAACAAGGTAATAAATATCAAGTTTAATAAAAAATCACCGGAAAATATCATTCTACTTGATAATTCTAACAGAGAAAATCTAACCTCGAATATAATGGCCAAAAAGAATCTCTCCGTATTCCCAAATTACTTACTCATAACTTTCTTTTTAATTGCTTTCACCATGCATACAGGTGCTCATATATTTTTCCTTTCTTTTTAAAATGAAATTTTGAAATCCGGTCTAATTTGTGATTTATATTTTATATTTTGGATATGATTCAGGTGATAATGATTTTTACATGAGAACAGTAAAAACAATTGTTCTACATTTTATACTAATTTGAAACTGTAATGTAATTTATATCCATCGAACCGAACCTGACAATACACTTATTTCCGATGTGATTTACATTTTATAAACCGGACATAATATATATAATTTGTGTTGTTTGTTGTCATATGACACAGGGCTCGTAGCTGCCGATGATGATGATTGCTGGTTGTATGATAATGTGGGATCTTGTTCACATCATGGAGGACCCGATGGGTGCGATAAGTATTGCAAGGCATTGGGCATGCCATATGTTTTGGGTGGATTTTGTAAACCAGTTGGTTCCGGATCTGATTGTATCTGCTGTCTAGGCACTTCTCAATAACGCATGTTTTTTCTTTATTATTATCATTATTATATTTTTTTTTACTTTCATCTGCATGTCATTAACAATCTAAATTAATGAAAGGAATGCAAATATAATTACTTTTAAGAGAATAAGACTTGTCACGATTTGCAACTTAAATCAACTTGATATTTGTCCCAAGGAAAATTTACACTAAAATCTTGATAAATTAATAATTTATATTATATTTAATCTCTATTAATTTATGAAAATTACTAGTACTATAATATTAATTTATAATTGCTTTCGGTCAATCCATCTCTATGAGCCTGTTTGGGCACCCATTAGCTGGGATCGATTTCAGCCCAACGAACTTTGCATGTAATGGTAGTGGGCTTACCAGGGCCAGCCCTTGACAAATGACAACCTCTCTGGCATTATCTAACATTTGAAATTTAGTGGGATAACTTCATTTTAATTTATTGTCCAACTCGTTTTATTGCATTCTCTATCAACTTGTAACCAAGTTTTTCAAGATTTTGTCCAAGTCCGATCGGATTAACCTAAATTCATATTCAAATTTATTAAAAAATTTTGAATTCGGATCGGATCAGATTAGAAGTCTAATACTTTTAGATTGATCCATATCTGATCCGTTTGGATTTTGGGTTATCGGATCGGATCTCCGATCCGTTTAATAAATTTTAAAAATATTTTTTTAAAATAATTTGACACAAATAAATATTTTGTATGTTCAACAAATAATTGATGGAGAGAGTTTAATTTGACACACTCAATTACATTGTATTTGTAACACTTTATAATAATTTATATGTCCAACAAATAATTGATCAAGAAAATTTAATTTGACACACTCACTTGAACTATAAGTTACTGCTAGTGTTTTTTAAGTTTTAAATCATGATTCCTGCAAGGCATTTTTATTTTAACACGGTTCTACACATATTCAATACTCATCAAAGTTTCTTTACATTTGAGTTTTGACTTTTTCGCTAAAAATTAAAATGGAAATCAAAATCTTATATCCTTAAGAATTAAGAAGATCATCCCCTTTTAAAGAAGAATCGAAAACGAAATCTACAAGATTTTCTTAGATGTTATTAATAAATCTACTTCAAGACAACAATATAAATTTGCTACTTTCCACTACAGATAAAATGCGACTCGTAGATAACAAGGTTATAAATATCAAGTTTAATAAAAATCATCGGAAAATATCATTCGACTTCATAATTCTACCAGAGAAAATCTAACTTGAATATAATGGCCAAAAAGAATCTCTCCGTATTCTCAAATTACTTGCTCATAACTTTGTTTTTAATTGCTTTCACCATGCATACAGGTGCTCTTATATTTTCATTTTCTTATTAAAATGAAATTTTCAATTCCGATATGATTTGTGATTTACATTTTATAATTTAAAACGATACCAATTTGAAGCTGTAATGTGATTTATATTTTAGAAATGGGACAATATAATTTGTGTTGTTTGTTGTCATCTGGGCCGGTCCTAGAGATTTGGGTGCCCTAAACGAACTTTTGAAATGGTGTCCCTATTTTTCAAGATCGTGAAGAAAAAATTTATCCATATTCAAAACAGTACTAGTTAAATAGAACAATAAAATTGAAAAAGAACTTTTAGTATTCAAAAACACATTCAAATGCAAGCACATCAATTTATATATCTAAATTTATGTTATCTGCTACATATATATTATTTTTTTGGTGCCCCTTGACGGGATGGTGTCCTAGGCGTTCGCCTTGATCGCCTTACCCTAGGATCGGCCCTGGTTGTCATGTGGCACAGGGCTCGTAGCTGCCGATGATGATTGCTGGTTGTATGAAGATGTGGGATCATGTTCACATCATGGAGGACCCGATGGGTGCGATAACTATTGCAGGGAATCGGCCCTATATGTTTTGCGTGGATTTTGTAAATCACTTGGTTCCGCATCCGATTGTATCTGCTGTTTAGGCGGTTCTTAATAAACGCATGTTTTTTCTTTATTTGTTTTTTAACTTTCATAACTATCAAAATAAATGAAAGAAATTCAAATATAATCACTTTTAATTTTAATAGAAAATTCGATTCATGTTGGCTCCATCTAACATAATATTGAAGGATATTTACCAAAAATACTAGATTTAAAGTTCCTATTTGCAAAAATACCATCTTCTTTAATTAATTGCAATTTTACTAAACTAAGTTTCAAAATTGCAAAAATACCACAAATTAGGTCAACCCCTCCCCCTTTGACCCAGCCGACTTCAACAACTTCAACACTTTTTTTTTTTTAAGGTGGGGTGATATTTTGGTTGCAACCACATGCAACCACATTCAACTTTTGTTTTAAGGTGGGGAGATTTTGGTGGATTTGAGTTGTAAGACCCCGCCAGGGGCAACTTTTTTTTTTTAAGGTGGGGAGATTTTGGTGGATTTGGGTTGCAAGGCCCCGCCAGGGGTAACATTCAACTGAATGCAACCACATTATAGGGATGAACATGGTGCGGTTTTGATCGAAAACCGCACCGTAACTATATTAATTCGATTTCTAAAATTAGAAATCAAAACCACACCAAACACTATTGGTGCGGTTCGGTTTTCCCAACTCGGTTTCGGTTTGAAATGGTGCGGTTTCGATTTTAAAACCAAATTATTAAAAAATTCTGTAACATCACAATAGAACAGAATCAGAATAAAAAGAAAAGTTAATGAATGAATGAATGGAGAATAAGAAGAAAAGTTAATGAATGAATGGAATATATCCTAGAAAATGGTACCAAACCAGTAATAGAACAGTAACAATAATAGAACATCAAGAGTCAAGAGTAGGGCAGCAAAATCCAGATTACAATAAAATATCCAATAACAGCAAAATTAATAATTCAAACAAAATGCTGAATAAAAACAATAGGCTGCTCAATAGCAAGTCAGCAACAGCCTAACATGAGCTTTGCAATAATTACATTTTGCCTTCTCCTTACCCTCTGCACAGTTTGGTACTCTTTCGAAGTGATCCCATGCCGGTGAAGAGGTTCTTTTAGACCTTTTCGCATCTTTATTTTCCTCTGTATCCTCCTTTAAGTTTATCGTAGTCTGAAATTTATTATTATTTAACAATTAAAAGGCAATATCAAACAAGAACCTAACATAAATATATAAGTATATGTATATATATATCATATACAATTAGGAAAGTAAATACCTCTTTTGTAGCTTCTACATTCTTCCCTTTTGTAGCATCGGATGGACCACCTGTATGCTCCATATGTTAAGTGATTTAATTTTTAAACCCTAGAAGTCTTGAACTAGAAGGGTAGAACCCTAGAAGAATTGCGCCTCTGTTTGACTTTTTGTATGTCGCTGCTAGATGAGAAGAGACTTGAGATGATGAGAGATTGAGAGTACGCCACACACATACAAGTATTAGGGTTATAAGTCATGTCATGTGAACTGGACTAGTTAATGCCTTAATGGACTGGACTTGTTATATATGGACTAGACTTGTTAATGGACTGCACTAATATATAGATATTATTAGTAAACTAATAGGTAACAGTCTGTATGTTTTTATAAAGAAACATAAATAATTATATTATTTATAATATATTTAAATAAATATATATATAAATATTATTGCGGTTCGGTTCAGTTTATATTCGGTTTTAAAATAGGTAGAAACCAAAACCGGAACCAAAGTATCGATGCGGTTTCTATTTGGTTCGGTTTCGTGCGGTTTCTATTTGGTTCGTTTTTATTTGGTGCGGTTTTTGGTTCGGTTTCGGTTTTCGGTTCGGTTTCTGCTCATCCTTGTCCACATTCAACTGAATGTTGCTGATTTCAAGTTCCATTTTTCAGTTGTCATTTTCGACAACTGGAACTTGAAATCAGAAATTTAGTTGCATGTGGTTGCGTTCGGTTGAATGTGGTTCCATTCAGTTGAATATGCCCCTGCGGGGCCATGCAACCCAAATTTACCAAAATATCACCCCAACCCTAAAAAAAAGTTGAATGTGGTTGCATTTAGTTGCATAAGAAAGTTCCATTTTTCAATTGTCATTTTCGACCTATTTTTTAAACTATATATATATATATATATATATATATATATATATATATATATATATATATATATATATATATATAGTTCAAAAAAGAGGTCGAAAATGACAATTGACAAATGGAACTTGAAATCATAAATTTAGTTGCATGTGGTTGCGTTCGGTTGAATATGGTTGCATTCAGTTGAATATGCCCCTGCGGGGCCATGCAACCCAAATCCACCAAAATATCACCCCACCTTTAAAAAAAAAGTCGATGAACAGTAATCACGTGGTTAATGTTCGTCCGAAATTCTGGGCAGGCTGGGCAGAAAATTGGGTTGAAAGAGGAAAGATGGTATTTTTGCAAATAAGATGATATTTTTGCAAATAGTTTTTCTTAACAAAAGTAAATTTTTGAATTTACTTTTGACAATATATTTATCAAAAGAGCCCAATATTAAATTTAATATTCTCAAATATCATAATTCAAAAGTATAACCGCAAATAACATACTAAAATCTCTTTCTATATATAATAGAGCAACAAGGGGATAATTTTGAGCCAATAAACCCCCTGTGAAATTACAATTATACCCTTACAATTTATAAAATTACATGAAATGCCACTCTTTTATTTAAATGGGAAAAAAATGAGTTTTTGTGGTGAATCGAACCTAGAACCTCCTCTTCACAAGTTATCCTACCAACCACTATGCTACATGGACTTTTTTGTTTTGATTTAAAAAATCTTTTTTTTTTTTGATAATTCAGATTTCATTCATCACCCAAATCAAAAGGAATACAACTGAAAAAAGATCAGCAACAAACTACGGCCACAAAACAAAACTAACCACATATAGCAACCACCCCTTAGACAACTTGCAACAAAAAACATAGTAGAACCATTTGCAGATAATGCTGAACCATCACCTAGGGTCGGAACAAAGCAGACGAAAAATTATATAACAGCATCAGCCCATTACCACTTAACTTCAGGCTCATCAACAACTTCGAATCCTATTAGCACCATGCTTTTAGGATTTTATCTCTCTCTCCTCCATCCTTGGCTAGAGAATCAGCCGAATTCATCAACTAACGGGGAACATAACTGACAGAGATCAGGCTATCTCTATTCACCCCTCCGAACCACTTTGCATCATTGAACACATTAATACCGTGTTTTTCTCTACTAAAACTGTTCACCACCTCTATACAATCCGTGTAAATCTTCAAAGGCCTCTTATTAATGGTACTAGAACAGAATTCCTGGATCAAAATCTTTGTCGCATTCATTTCTGCTTTCAGGGCATTACCCGCTTCTATTGGTCCTGAGAAAATAAACATGAGATTCTGATCTCTATCCACAATATAACCACCCACCCCAGCAGTTATCCTTCCATTTGTATCCACCTGCCAAGATCCATCGCAGAAACCCACAAAGTCCTCATGCCCATCACTCAATATGCTTAATCTCTTACCTTTCTGATGTAGTAGAATCGCCCCGTTAGGATTAATATTCCACAAAGACATTAAATTATCAGGGACCAAGTCCAGTTCCATGCACCATTTGTCGATTCTTTCCTTAACTATAAGTAGTAAAGCTTCTTTGGTGTCGACTTGTTTATTAAACACTGCCAGGTTTTGAGATATCCACAAGGACCAATAGATTGCAGTTAGCACCATACCCCAAACTTGTTTCATAAACTTACCTCTGAACAACTTTACAGAATACCACTGCCACCCTTTGTTGGAAGTATTTACATTAAAATGAATACTCCACCATTTACTAACATATTCCCACACCCATTTTGCCTGAATGCATTCCCAAAATATATGCACATCATTTTCACAATCACTTCCACACTAAACGCACGTTGTGGCAATGTTCAATTTAATCCTCTGCTTAAGAAACTCCCTAGTTGGTAAGATACCATGTTCCATCTTCCACAGAAAAATAGATATTCTTGGTGGTAATTTCAATTTCCACAAATACCTCCATATCTCTTGTGTCTCACCTTTTTCCACCAATAATCTGTAGGCTTTCTTAGTGGTATACACATCTCTTGTGGGTATCCACATTACTTCATCTTTCCCCCCCATGTATTCTTCAGCATGAGTTGTGTTAAAATTTGGCTCCATACACAAGTCTCCCAGCTTCGGAGGTCTCTTGTCCAGATATTACTTCCATTCCCTTGTGTCACTAGGAGTCTCATCTGACTGATTGTTGCATCTTTGCAGGTGGATATGAGATATAGACGTGGCCACAAGTCTTTTAGAACACCCTCATTATACCACCAGTCCTTCCAAAATAGGCAGTGATTTCCTCCTCTAACCTTCCATTTAAAATTACGACCACTTAACAATGTGCCAAACGATTGCTCCTTCGATAGATCAACAATAAAGCTCATCATTTGAGATTTATTATTTAAATTACTCAGACTTTCCAAACCATCCCCTATGTCACACCCATAGATCTTACTCACTACTCTTTGCCACATTGTACCCCTTTCTCCCTTCCATCTCCACCACCATTTCCCTAGTAGTGCCATATTACGAGCTTTAAGATTTACCACTCCTAAACCACCTTCCTCCTTGGCCTTGCACACCTTGTTCCATTTTAGTAAATGCATTTTTCTTTTTTCTGTTTCCTCCTCATAATTCCACCCCCAGAGGAAATTTCTCCTAATAACATCTATCTCTTTGCTCACACCTTTTGGGAGGTAGGATAGATTAAACCAGTATGTAGGTATACTGTCAAGAGCAGCTTTTAATAGAATCAATCTACCTGCCATATTTGTACTCTTTGATTTCCAGGCGGCAAGTTTTGAATTAAACTTCTCAATCAAAGGCTTCCAAAATTGCTTACTTTTGTATGGTCCTCCAATTTGTACCCCCAGGTATTTCAACGGCAACGAACCAGCACTGCATCCTAACGTATTTGCCCACTTTAATTGTCACCAATCTCTCTTCAGAGTGAAACGTGTATAAAGCACTTTTAGAGAAGTTAATTTTCAGGCCAGTTAGGATTTGTAAGCACTGTAATATACGTTTCACTTCCTCCACTCCCTCCGTGTCTTCATCTAGGAAAAGAACTGTATCATCAGCGAATTGGAGGTGCGTAATATCCTCATTACCCCCTGGTAGCGTTATCCCTTTGATTTTTCCTATTAATTTTGCTTTATGAATCAGTTTGCTCAACGTCTCTCCCACTAGAGTAAACAGCAATGGTGACAACGGGTCACCCTGTCTTAGGCCTCTCTCCGGAGTAAACTCAACTGTTGGTGATCCATTCACAATAATCGCAGTTCTAGCTGATTCCAAATACATTTTTATCCACCCAATCCAACGAGATTTAAAACCCATTTTATCCAATAAATCTAGGATAAATGCCCAATCAATTGTGTCGTACGCCTTTTCAAAATCCACTTTAAAAATCATACCCTTACATCTCTTCTTTTTCAGACAATCCACCACTTCATTTAAAACTAATATACCATCCAATATCTGCCTACCTCCAATGAATGCAGATTGTGTCTCCGATACACATTTACCCACAACTTCTTTGAGCCTATTAGCCAATACTTTTGCTAAAATCTTGAAAGAAGTATTTATCACACTTATTGGCCTGAAATCACCTACCTCAATTGGGTTTAATTTTTTAGGAATGAGTGATATAAACGCAGCATTCATACCTTTCGGAACTCCATGACCATTCATAAAATTATGCATAGTTTCCATAGCCTCCTTTTTCAACTCTCCCCACCATCTAATCAACCACTCCGCCGTAAGGCCATCTGGACCAGGAGCTTTTTTTTTCCCCAGTTGATTCAGAGCAATAAGTACCTCTTCCTCTGTGAAATCTTCTTCCATCCATTCTGCTACTTCCTCCGAAATTAACCTTTGTACTAGATCACCTATCCCAAACAACGTTCGTGATCTCCTTGACTTGAAAAAATTTGCATAGAACTCGAAGAAAGTTTGTTTGATCCCATCCGGGGAAGTCACCCACCCGTTATTTACCCACAACCTACAGATGTTATTTTTCTTTCTTCTTTTTTGAATTGCTTGATGATAAAATCGAGTGTTCCTATCTCCGTCTAACTCCCACTTTAATCTTGATTTCTGATGTAGCATTCTCGACTGTACTTTGTAACAATTATCTAACTTTTGTCTGAGTTTCCTCACTACTTCTGTATCCCCACCATTCTCTTCCAATTTATCGACTTCCATCTCCCGTTTTCTTATGTTATCTCCAATTTTCCCATTTTGTTGAACATTCCACTTCTTCACTTCTTGATTTAGATTCCTTAGAATTGACTGAAGCGATAAACCACCCACTCTTTCACCCCGCTTTTTTCTCAAAAACAATTTTAACCATTTTCTCGAGTATTATATCTTCCAGCCAGGCATTAAACACCTTGAAGGGCTTCGGTCCCCAATCTCCTAGCTCAGCCTTCATAATTATAGATTTATGATCAGAATGGTTTCTTGTGCCCACCTTCGCTTCCCATCTCCCCTTCTCCATCCATTCTACATTTACCAAAATTCTATCCAGAACACTCCTTTTTTTGCTTGGTCCAAATCATGTGAAAAAACCATTTTTTACATTAACTTCCATCAGGTTCAGACTCTCGATGAACGAATTAAAATCATTAGAGTCAATCTTCCGATAAAGACAATTGACTCTTTCATCTTTAGATCTTACCGCGTTAAAATCTCCAATAAAACACACAGGATCTCTTTCCCATTTCTGATATTCCGTCCACAGTACACTCCACAGTGTTATTTTATCTTTTGTCTCCTGAGGTGCATATATGTTAACACAGTGGAACAGACTGCCCGTATTATTTAATTTCAAATTAACCCATAACCAGTTCTGATCCTTAGTGATATGTACTACGTCAAACAAAAGTTTATCCCACAAAGTAATCAGACCCCCGGACATTCCGTCTGCATCTTGTTCAGCCCACCCAATTTCATCATTCCCCCAAATATCTTCTATCATTTTCCCAGTCCAACCCCTGCACTTCGTCTCTTGCAGACAAATGATATTCACACCTTCTTTCCGAACCTTATATTTTACACGTGCCCTGCTATTAGAATTATTGGCCCCTCTGACATTCCAACTAATCAAGCATAGCTCCTCCATAAAAATATTATATACTTTGACTTTACTGATATCTTCATGAATTTCATAATTCATAGCTCACCCGCTTGTAATTGCTTTAAAATCCCTCCCATAGCGGCATCTTTACCACCCCGAATCTCCAGTCCCACGTACTCTGCAGATTCAATTATTCTCTTTGACCTCTCTGCAAAACTGTCTTCTTCCGTTACATTTTCCTTGTTTTTCATTGATACTATTGGTTCCCTTTATCTGCTCTTTTTACGCTGCTTCTTCTCTGTTTCTTAAAACCTTTTCGAAACTCAAACGGATTCTTCTTCCACTTTTGCAATTTCCTCGGTCTCCCTATCTTTTTTCCAAGGTCCATAGCATACAAAATCTTACATAAGGCTGATTGAGACTCCTTTTGACTAATCAATTCCATCTCGCTCTCCCAATCTTGCACACTATTTTTTGATAACACTGGTTCCATATCTTCAGAAAAGCTATCTATCGAACTTTGTTCTTCTCTTATCTCCTTTCCAAATGATTCTACTACATTACCGTATTTCACTAGGCCTCTTATTTCTCCCCTGAACTCTGTCTCTTGCCTTGTATCAGCATTCTCTATTCTTTGCGTACTCCCTTCTCTTCCACTTAGATTGTTCGCTAGCACTGAATCAGAAACCCTTGATACTAAGGAACCAGATTCATTAGAATTACACTGATTCTCCACTTCATTGCATACTTTCTCCTCTTCTGCTACTCACTCCTTTACAAACATTTGGGATTTCTCATTACTTACATAAACCCGACCTCTCCATTATCTTTTTTTTACTATTACTTTAAAAATATTATATTTTAGGTTTCACAATATGGTACACATCCATCCATTCTTTCTATATATAATAAGAGAACAAAGGGATTTTTAGGGGCTTTTTGAGCCAATAGATCCTCTATGAAATTACAGTTATACCCTTACAAGTTATAAAATTACATGAAATATCACTCTCTTATTTAAATGGAAAAAATGAGTAAATTTTATTTTTATGGTGAATCGTACCTAGAACATTCTCTACACAATTTATCCTACTAACCTTTGTGCTGCATGGACTTTATTATTTTGAGTTAATAAACCTTTTACACAAACCCGACCTCTCCATTATCTTATTTTTACTATTATTTTAATTTTTTAGTAAAAAAATGGTGACTCATATAATTTTAAAAATATTATATTTTAGGTTTCACAATATGGTACACAATCCATCTATTACTATATGTTAAACCACAACACAAGTGCAAAATGTGTCATTTTAATGGTTGTGAACTTACGATAATATATCTATATGTTTAAAAATTACAAAAGCACCATCCCTTTAATATTTATGCAAACAATATATGAAATTATGTTAGTGTTGGGAATCAACCCTCTCGTAATTTCGGATTATAATTCTATGCGACTTATATATCTTGATGAGATATTTAAAGAAATAAATATTAAGGAGCGTACTAATTTTATTTGGAAAGTATTGTATGATGAGTATTATTCACATCGATGATATGTCTTTTTATAATTGTTCTAAAAGAAAATGTGTTATAACCTATACAATATATTTATATGCTACAAAACATCATTTTCTTAGTGTTCATATGATCTATACATAAATAAAATAATACATAAATTAAAATACTGATATTATAATATGTATGAACATAAAAGGTGCAATTATATTAAAAAATATCCTTAAATCGTAAAATTATACAGAATTTATAGCAATTGCTAGAGGATGACCCGTGCCTCGCACGGGTTATTATGCTAGTACTACATTATGTAGCATTTTAATATTTTTTTTAAACATGTACGCCACATCGCGTTGTCTCCGGGGTGTTTTGGGTTTGATTGCTACATCATGTGTTTTGTTTCAAAATTAAATTCTTGTTTCATTTAATTATTGTTGATCGTTAAATTAAAATTGAAAAAAAATAAGAGGATGTTGGCTATCCCAGCGCTCATAGGGGTTTTGGTTTCGGGACAAGGAATGTCGGTGGATCCGCGTTGTTGGAATTTGCTACGGCCCATGAGTTGGTAATTATGAATTCTGTTTTTCAGAAGAGGGAAGAGCACCTCATCACATTTAGTAGCGGGGGGCACAACACTCAAATAGATTACCTACTTGTGCGCAGTCGGGATGTAAGGTAGTGTGTGGATTGCAAGGTGTTCCGGAGTGAGGCGTGTGCATCTCAGCACCGGCTGGTGGCCATGGATCTAGTCATGGGGGGTCGAGTTGCTCGCAGGTTGAGAGAGTTCAGACCTAGAATCCTTTGGAAGAATCTGAAGGAAGAGAAGGCGACCGTATTCAGGGAGTCTCTGTCCAACGAAGGCTGTTTTGCGCGTGGTGGAGATGCCAACAGTAGGTGGACCAACGTGGCGAAGGCTATTCGGTTTGTGGGCGAGAAAGTGGTGGGGGTTTCCTCAGGAAGGTTCAGTGGTAATAAGGAGTCGTGGTGGTGGAATGAGGAGGTGCAAGAGAAAGTTAAGGCTAAACTTATGCTCTTTAAAGAGCTTTTGTTCATGTGTGCAGGAGAGGAGAAGACTCTGAAGATGGAAACGTACAAGGTGGCGAGACGAGAGGCAAAAAATGCCGTGGCGAAAGCCAAAGAGGAAGCCTATGAGGGGCTGTACAAGCGGCTAGATACCAAGGAAGGAGCGAATGCTATCTTTAAACTAGCCAAAGCTAGGGAGAGATGGCGGCGTGACCTAGGTTCTGTTAAGTATGTTAAGGATGATTCAGGCCAGGTGTTATTGAATGAAGAGGCTATCAAGGAGAGGTGGAGCTCGTATTTCCATTATCTTTTCAATGAGCCTAGGAGGAGTGATTCGGGTGTAGATCTGGAGGTCCCTCCTTCGTCGGTGCTTTCTATCGGTTCCTGTGAGCGTATCAGCAAGGAGGAAGTCAAGGGTGCCCTGCTTAAAATGGCCAGAGGGAAGGCGGTTGGCCCAGATCAGATCCCAATCGAGGCGTGGCTTTGTATGGGTGAGGTTGGCGTTCAATGGTTAACAGATTTGTTCAATGATATCCTCTTGGGTGCTAAGATGCCTACTGAATGGAGGCATAGTTACGTGGTCCCTTTTTTCAAGAACAAAGGCGATGCCCAGAGTTGTAGTAACTACAGGGCATTAAATTACTCAGTCATACTATGAAACTTTGGGAGAGAGTGGTTGAAAGCCGGATTAGAAGAGAAATTGTAATCTCAGAGAATCAATTTGGCTTTATGCCGGGGAGATCAACGACCGAGGCCATCCATCTAGTCAGACGCCTTATGGAGAAGTTCAGGGAGCGTCGCAGAGATCTTCATATGGTGTTCATTGATCTTGAGAAGGCGTATGATAGCATCCCCCGTGAAGCTATTTGGAAGAGCCTTACAGAGAGGGGAGTATCGCCATCGTACGTTAGGGCGATTCAAGACATGTACTCCCAAGCTAGTTCTTGTGTTCGGACCCCAGTGGGTGACTCTCGCTTTTTCCCTGTTGAGATAGGGCTCCATCAGGGGTCGGCCCTAAGTCCTCTTCTTTTCGCCCTTATCCTAGATGTCATGTCACGAGAGATCCAAGATACCGTCCCTTGGTGCATGCTCTTCGCCGATGATATCGTGTTAGTGGCAGAGTCGAGGGGGGAGGTTAACGAGAAGTTGGAGCTTTGGAGATCTACTTTGGAGTCCCAAGGATTACGTATGAGCCGTTCTAAAACCGAATATCTCTGGTGTAACTTCAGTGGTGAGGAGAGCGAGGGAGGAGTAGCAGTTAAGATCCAAGATCAGATCGTACCTAGTACGGATAAGTTCAAGTATCTAGGGTCGATCATTCAGAAGGAGGGTGAGGTTGAAGATGATGTCAAACATCGTATCAAGGATGGATGGCTAAGGTGGAGGGCAGCATCAGGGGTGATGTGCGACAAGAAGGTCCCTTTAAAGTTGAAAGAGAAATTCTATAGAGCGGCAATCCGGCCGGCGATGCTTTACGGTTTGGAATGTTGGGCAGCTAAGAAGGACATCGAAAGGAAGCTGGAAGCGGCTGAAATGAGGATGTTGCGGTGGTCGTGTGGGCGCACGATGTTAGATAGAATTCCGAATGGGGTGTTTAGAAGCGAGCTTGAAGTGGCGCCTCTTTCTGCAAAAGTCAGGGAAGGGAGGTTGAGATGGTTCGGCCACGTTCGTAGGAGGTTGGCTGGAGCCCCAGTGAGGAGGGAAGAGAGTCTTTCGGTGGATGGGGTGAGGAGGAGAGGCAGACCGAGGAGGTCGTGGGAAGAACAGCTTAAGTTGGATCTGAAGGCCCTGAACTTAAATGAGACCATGACAGCTGACAGGTGCGCGTGGAGGCGTCAGATCAGAGTGGTAGATTCCCTTTTAGGGAGTGGCTCCGTTGTGGAGAGCCTCAGAGTTGGTTTGTCTCGATTAGCTTTAGCTTAGAAGTCCAGCTTTTTATTTTATCATTTTTTGTTTATTGTCTTCTGATTGCCTGGATCGGTATATTCTTGTATGACTCGGTTGGTTGGTCTGCTGTTGTTTGCGTGTGGTGTATTTTGCAGGGGATTCTCACAAGTTGAAAAAGTGGAGAGCATCAGGACCTCATTATCAGAATATCAGACCCTGCTCTGAGCGGGATATACTGGGTATGTTTGGTTTGGTTTTCCTTGTAGGTGGGGTGTGTTCTGCTTGGAATGATTATTCGTAACATGCTCCTCGGTTTGGCCTAATCATTAATTAATTAATGTGGTGTTATGATGCTATACACTCTTAATTCATACTCCCTCCGTCTCTAAATACTTTTCCCATTTGAGTTGGACACGTTTGCCAATGCACATTTTTTATCGTTAATATTTTCAATTTCGTATTAGTATTAAATATAAAAATTTCATTATATTAAAGTACTCATAAATACGAATCCAACAAGATCACTCATGACTATATTTGGATTTATAGATTAGACGTAAATTAGTAATTTGTCTCTTGTTATGAACAGGACCGACATTCTAAACGGGAACATCATTTAGAGACAGAGGGAGTACTTCCTCCATCCCACCAGATGTTTACATTCTTGGTGGACACGATGACCAATATATAGGGTCTTGTTCTAATAGAAACTAACTTAGAATAGAAACTAGAAACTAAACCTACATTAAATATTTCAAGCTAATCTAATGACCAAATTAGGGGTACCCCAATACAAAAAGCGTTTAAAATTATTGGCTCTATTCAACAAAAAAATAAAAAAAATTAAAAAAATTTAAAAAAAGTTACTGTTCACGTGATGACGTGGCACATGAACAGTAACTTTTTTTTTTATATTTTTGTTTAATGGAGCCAAGAATTTTATAAGTTTTTTGTGAAGGTGCCCCTAGCGGGGCCATTAAAATAAATGAAATATAATTTATTTAGTGTAGGTTTCTAGTTTCTATTCTAAGATTGGTTTCTATTTGAACGCTAGCATATATATATATATATATATATATATATATATAGGATTGGACTCCATAGCAAACACCTTATATAACAAACAATAAAGAACATCTCATATCTAATAGATCCATTGTCCCTGGCGGGGCCACCCAATACAAAAAGTTCTTATTTTTTTACCCTCTATCCATCCATCATCTCAAAAAAAAAAAATTAAAAAGTTACTGTTCATGACGATGACATCATCAGTGACGTCATCATGAACAGTAAAAAAAAATTTTTATTTTCTTTGCTGGCTTGATAGAGGGTAAAAAAATAACAACTTTTTGTATTGGGCGCCTCTGGCGGGGCCAAATGATCTAATAGATCTAAGGTGTTCTTTGTTGTTTGTTATATAAGAGTGTTCTGTATGGAGCAAATGCCTATATATATATATATTTAAATAGGTAAAGTAATGAAAAGTGGGTAAAAGTGGTGAGACCTATAAATATTTAATAATAGATTTGAGAAAGTGGAGCAAGTTGGTGGGTGTAATAGTATTTTATATTATTAAAAAATTATTATTTTTGAATGTAAAGAAATGGATGAGACGACCCAAAATAATAACTGTAAAGAAGTGGGTGGGACGGAGAGAGTATATCTTTCGTAATTGTGCCAAGTGTAGATAATTATCTTTTTTATTAAAAGATTGTTCATTAGCATTAAATGAATTCTATTTTAATAGGTGAATTTATTACATGTTAGTTAATTTAAATGTCAATCACTTAACATGTTGTAGTTATTAAAATGTATACACTTCGTTTATGTTATTTATGTGAATTCGTACTTGATGAGTTGTCAAATTTTGATTGGTGGATATTTATGTGAATGCAGGGGGCCATCATTATTAATGAAATCCCCACCAATCAAAATTTGACAATTAAGCTAGCACAGATTCTTAGCATGTGTCCTTGGACAAACACTAGAAAATTCGTATGTTATTTAAATACTTGCTTGGTTGCTGGTCACGTGTATGATGTACCTGGTTTAATATAAATATATGCATGCCTAGTTTTCAGTATCTTAATTAGGGATGCACAATTATATGCTACAAACTAGAAAGAATGGTGGCCGTTTTGCAATTTTAAGTATTCATCTCGACAGGCCTTGTGTATAACATGTTTGGGCTTTAAGGCCCATTTATTTGTTGAGTTATTTGACCTGGTTATTTGGATTTAGTCTCTGACATTAAGTTACATTTTGATCAAGTGTCTGCCTCTTTGATGTACTTGCATAAATTGTTGCAGGATATATGATTAATTATTTTATGTTTTAAACTTTAGTATTTATTCGCGCAATTATTTTCAGTATTTAGTGTCGATTTTGAGGTAAGTACTTTTGACTTATTTTTCGTTTTTGAAAAAGAAATTTGAATTGTGAATTTTAGATTTTCGTATAAGATATAAGAATTATGTTTTGAACTGTATAAGATATAAATATTTGATTTTAGAACACAGACTCTACGTTCGAACCCGTTTGTAATTTACGCTATAGTTCTGGAACTAGCCTTAAATACCCTTAGTAGACACACAAGTGTGCAACTTTAGATACCTATTAAGGGCGCGTGATTATTGAACTTTAGATGCCGGTCACTGGCAAAGTGTGACAAAAAAATAAGAATAAGATGTCGGTCATTGACAAAGTGTGGCCGTAGAGCAAGACTGTGGTATTTTTCGATTTTCGTTTTATTTCTATTTTTCTGCTTCTGCTTCTGTTTTAAACTCTGGATTTTTATAATATAAACTTTGGGTGAAATTGTTTTCGCAAATGTTTTACAAACTTATTATTGCTTTTGAAAATTGTTTTATTAAAACGCCCATTGATTTTTAAGAATATCTGTTAGTCAATTATACTTGTTGAGCTGTGTAGCTCACCCCTTTTCTAATATTTTAGGTTTCAATTCGGAAGCTTACTATGAATAAGAATATGAACTTTGTGGATCTTCGTGTTAGCTGAGTTGGATGCATTTATATAAAAGACTTTTCGTACAATTAGAATAAATTTGGATATTGGATATTGCATTTATGGAGCTGCGTCTCCATTTTTATGTTTTTGAATTATCGAATTTGACCACTGCTTTGACTTTGTGGAATATTTGGTTTATTTGAATAAAGTTTTGATTTTATTTAAGTTTCGTAATTAGAAATTACTCCCTCCGTCCCATTTTGTTTGACATACTTCTTTTTGCACGCATTTCAATGTGCTTGGACGAGGTACTTATAAGTAATATTTTTAAAAAAATTTTGTTTTGTATAAAAATATAGAATCTATATTTTTATACAAATCGAAAAAAATTAAAAAATTTTATTAACAAGTACCCGGTCCGAGCACATTGAAATGCGTGAAAAAGTCATAGGGTCTTAGAATATGGGACGGAGGGAGTAATATCCGAAAATTCGGGATGTTATAGGATATGGTATCACCATCATCATCGTATTTTAACTATCACCATCACCATCACTAAATTCATCACCGCCATAGACACTAAACCAACTTGGACATCCTTCTCACCACCCGTTGTCGATATCAGATTCACCATTTACACCATCTCCAAATCAAACCACTGACATGACACAACTTACAACTCCACCAAGTGAACCACAATCTTCTGACTAGATTTTCAAAATATTATCATCGACATTACAAATTCTGAATCAAATCAGTATCATAAATAAGAACAAATCATCATTTTTTATAAATAACTCAACAAAATTCAAACACAAATCACTAATATTTATACACAAATCACCAAATTTTGTATACAAATCACCTAAATTTATACACAAGTCACCAAAATTTTTAACATAAATCACCTAATTTCTTGAACGAAAATCATCAATTTCTTCTTACTATCTTCATCCACACACCTATATCACCATCAAAATCATCATAATGATCTCCTCAATGAAAATCATCAGATCTGAGCATTATACATCTGTAATAAGTCTTACTTGGTATGTGTTTTATGCTAGATCTGAAAATGGAAGAATATTAAAAAGAAGATGAAAGATTATAAATCGAGGATAATGGAGATAGATTGGTGTATATATTGGCTGCAAATCTAAAAAAATGGAGAAATATAGTCAGATTTATGTATTGGTGTATATATTGGTTGTTTACAGATTTATCAGTAATATAGATAGGTGTATATATTGGTTGTGATGAAGACGATGAAGATCTGCCCCTGCAAGGCCAGATGTCTGAAAGGAAAATGAGGTGGTGCCGACCACCGGAGAAGACGACCGGTGCCGATAGGGGTGGGGGTGGGGGTCGGGGGTCCTAGGGGGGTTGGGTAAGAAATATAGTCAGATTTATTAGGTATTAATATAGTCAGATTTATGTGGTCCAGATTAAGTAGTATAGTATAAAATGGAAATCTCTCAATTCTCAAAATAAGGGGGTCTCATTTGAGCACTTGCCTATATATATATATATATATACGGGCTACTCCAATACAAACCTCCTTAGAATACAAACCTAAAAACCAAATTCCAATCCAACATTTAAGCTAATCTAATGACCAAACTAGGGGTACCCCAATATGAAAAAGTCTTATAATTCTACCCTCTATCCATTCATCGAAAAAAATAAAAAAAAATAATTTTTTTTAAAAATGATGACGTGGCAGCAGTTTTTTTTGTTTTTTTTAATTTTTTTTGATGAATGGATAGAGGGTTGAATTATAAGACTTTTTTGTGAAGGTGCCCCTAGCGGGGCCCTTAGAATAAATGAAATATAATATATTTTGTGTTGGTTTGTAGTTCTCAGTTTAAGAGTGATTTGTATTTGAGCAAAAGCCTATATATATACATACATGTCATTCCTCGATGAAAAACATTCTTATATAAAAAATAATAAACAACACCATAAAATCTTACATAAAATCAAATTTAGTAACTAATTTTCACATCAAAAAAGATGTTTTATGAATAAAAATAAGGGTAAATAGGCAAATTCATAATCAAATTGACCCTCAACTTGCAACTGGGTAATTCAACTCAAAAATCTTGCATTTACATAACTCAAGTAATTAAAACTTGCAAATGGGGCACTAAACAAAAGTAAACGTGCAACTTGCCAACTGAATAAAAATAAACTTGCAACGGGGGTACTGAACAAAATTGAGACTGAGAATAAGCAAAATAAACTGATTGAGAGAGCAGAGGGACCGAGATTCAGTTAATTTTTTTATTTTAAGAAAATTCGTATTTTTTATAAATTTAAAAAAAGATTAAGATTTAAGATATTTGTTTTATTGTTTTTATATATAAAAAATTAAGATTTTAAATAAAAAACTGAACA
This sequence comes from Kitagawia praeruptora, assembly GCA_037693485.1. NCBI lineage: Eukaryota > Viridiplantae > Streptophyta > Magnoliopsida > Apiales > Apiaceae > Kitagawia > Kitagawia praeruptora. Next base: position 2,053,399 of record CM075353.1, read on the forward strand.
TGAAATTTTTAAGAAATTCAATTTTTTATAAATTAAACAAAGATCAATTTTCAACGTAAAAAAATGGTCAATTTCTTCTCTCTTTTGTTTCTGCATAGTTTTAATTGGAAAAAAATTGTTAAGTTATCACTAAATTATTGAATATTTTGCTAATTTCATGTGACCTGTAAAATTGTTCAAATCAAATTTTAAGAATTCAAGATAGAACACAAATATTAAATTGAATGTGTAAAATCTTATATATATTAATTTTTTACCAACAATTTGATACGAAAATTAACAACATATAAAAATTAAAAAAAAATAATATAATTAGAGATATTAGAAAAGGAGTCGTGCATTGCACGAGTTATAAGCTAGTAAATTAAAAAAAGATTAAGATTTAAAATATATTTTTTATAGTTTTTATATATAAACAAAAAAATTAAGATTTTAAAATAAAAAACTGAATGTTTTGTTCAGGGCCCAATTGTAAGTTTATTTTTGTTCAATACCCCAGTTGCAAGTTTTTATTAATTTAGTAATGTAAATGCAAGTTACGGATAAGTTCAGTTATGTAAGTTGCAAGTTCAGTTTTTATTCTATTAATTAGGTTAACGGCAGTTACCTAAATGCAAATTTTAATTTATAGAGTTATGTAATTGCAAGGTTTTTGAGTTCAGTTACCCAGTTGCAAGTTGAGGGTCAGTTTAATTATGAATTTGCCTATTTACCCATAAAAATAATATCTAACAAAAAATTAGGATCAAATATAACATGATTACACATAATTTTATTGTTACAAAAATATATATAAGATTCTATATATAGTGGATTCTATGTAAAATTTTATTTTTAAATTCAGATGAGATTCTACATTAGATTCGATATGTTAATTTTAATTGTTGTTAAAAATTGTGAATATTATCTTAATAAATCAATTTTTATGAAAAATAAAGTTTTATGATGGTGTTCTTTATTGTTCTTTATATAAGGTGTTCTTTCTAGAGTGCAACTCATATATATATATATATATATATATATATATATATATATATATATATATATATATATATATATATATATATATATATATATATATATATATATATATATTGATTTTTAACAACAATTTGACTTGGACTATAGAATTCTTAAAATTTTACTTATACGATTTTACGGCCCACGTAAAATCAACAAAATAATCTTTAATTTAGTGATGGTTTAACAATTATTTTTCAATTAAATCTAAGGAGAAACAAAAGAGAGAAGAATTTGACGATTTTTTATGTTAAAAATTCTATTCGATTTATGAATTCTACTTGTAATTATAATTCTACTTATAATTCGTTTAATTCTATTTTTGATTATTTTTCGTTTTGAATTCTACTTATAATTCTATTTGTTTTTATAATTCTTTTCGTTTTGATTTTTTATGAATTCTATTCTTATTATTTTTAGTACTAAAATTTTTAGTACTAAAATTTTCATGTTATTAATAACATGTATTTTATATTATAACTTTTTTTGCAAAAATTCTATATATGTAACTAATAATAAGTTGTTTTTTTGACTTTTTTGTTACATTTTAGTATTACTTGATTTTTTTTCAAAATTAACGTAAATTATATGCACATATGAAGTACAGAAGACAAACATGAATTTATGTTTTGTAGTAGTTAAAGCCAGGTTTGATTTGGATTTTTTCCCAAAAGCCATGACGTAGTAGTTTTTTATAGAAGAGATGAGGGTTGATTCGTTCTTATGTAATTGCAATTTTCAATGCTATATTGTAAACTAATTTTTTGGCGTGTACTAATATCAAATTTAATATATGATTAATGATTTTCTAATATTAAATTTGATAGATGATTAATGAGTTTTGAAAAGTAAATTTTATCATATGTTTTATTAGTATATTTAAAGTTACAAATATTAAATTTAATTATGTTGTTAGTGAGAAACGAACCCTTGACCTATGATAGTACTCGCTTATTAGTATATTTAAAGTTACAAATATTAAATTTAATTATATTGTTAGTGAGAGTCGAACCCTTGACATATGATAGTACTCGTTTATTATCTCTCTTACCCTTATTATATAATAGGATATAATATGTATTACATTATGTTGTCAATATTTTTTGAACCATAAATTTTTAGATAACTTATGTGGAGCTATCATTATAATTTATATAGTCTAAATTTATGATATTATTTGTTTAATATTCCCTTGCACCACTTGTTATATATAATATATAATTTAATATTGTACATGTAGTTGTGACGAATCGAACACTTGACCTTTGGTAGTACTCTCTTATTATCTCTCTTACTCTTATTATATAATAATATAGGATGCACGGCTCCTTTTTTAATATATATAATTATATATATTTTTTAATATTTATATGTTATTAATTTACATATCAAATTATTGTTAAAAAATTATATAATAATATAGGATGCACGGCTCCTTTTTTAATATATATAATTATATTTTTTTAATATTTATATGTTATTAATTTACATATCAAATTATTGTTAAAAATTGATATAAATATAATTTTACACGTTCAATTAAATATTTGAGATATATCTTGAATTTTTAAAATTTGATTTGAACGATTTTACAACCCACGTGAAATTAACAAAATAATCTTTAAGTTAGTGATGAATTAACAATTATTTTCCAACTAAAACTACGAAAAAACAAAAAGATAAGAAATTGATGATTTTTTAAGTTGTAAATTCTATTTGATTTATGAAATCTACTTAAATTTCATTTTGATTATCAAAATACCCTTATTGTTATTCGAATATAGTTTTACTAACAACCAAATACATTTTTAATAATTAGTATAACAGTGATTTTATCCAAAACATTGATAGTCGGTAGTCTGGTCTTCACCACGACAAAATAAATAAGAATAGTTGGATCTTAAAATAAATAGATGAAAAACGTTGGATCTAGCATGAAAAATATTTTATATTTTAACATGAAAACTTAAAAGTGTATTTATATTGAAATACGAAAAAGTTTATATCAATGATTTAAATCACATATAAGTAGGTTTTCTACATTGAATAAGATTATCAATGTAGGTCTTCTAAACTGAATATGATTTTTGTAAAAATTCATTCGTGATTATATTTTCTCTTGAGATTCTAAGTGTTTCGTAAATATGAATTTTTTTAATATTAATAAAAAATTAAATAAAATTCAATGGTATCCTTTTATAATTCTATCTGTTTCCTATTATAATTTTATTTTTAAAATTCAATTCTAATACAATCTTTTAAAATTTTCTTTTTAATATAATATAATCTCGATCGTCTATTTTTAAAAATATCAGATTCGATGGTTGGTAATATTTTAGTGGTACAATGACCAAAATTACCAAATTACGGAAACAAATTTATGGAGTAGCTTAAAACCCGTGCGATGCACGGATTTATTTTAATATTACATGATATGTTTTATTAATTCGATTTACTTTTTTAAAATATGAATTTTGGAGGTTTAAATTTTTAAATGAGATGATTTGATAATAATTATATAAATATTATCCGTTATATTTCTATGAAAAAAGGGATTTTAGTTAGAAAACATTGAAAAGATAATACATCTTAGTTCAAAAAGGTAATCGGTTAATTATAAGTATTTATAAAATTTTAATTTAATTTTATTAAATAGAATGGCGTGATTTAACTGAAAAAAAGTGAGGTGTTAGTTAGAGAAAATTAAAAAGAAACATGTTTTAGGCGGAAAAGGTAATTGATTAGTTTATAGTAATTATGATTCAATTATGTTATTTTACTAAATAAAATTGCTCGTAAAGTTTTAAGAAAAGGAAAAATTAGTGTTGCCCGTGATATTTTAAAGAAAAGAGATATTTTAGTTAGAAAATATAGAAAAGATGATACATTTTAGCTAAAACTTAATCGGTTAATTATTAACATTATAATATTGTTATTTTATTTTATTAAATAGAACCGCCCTTGATATAATTGAAAAAAGATAGATTTTATTTAGAGAAAATAGAAAATGTAATGTGAAAATTAAAAAGATGACATGTTTTAGGTGAAAAAGGTAATTGATTAGTTTATAATAATTATAATTTAATTTATGTTATTTCACAAAATTAAATTGTTCGTAATGTCTTCAGATAGTGAGAAATTAATGATGCCCGTGATATTTCTATAAAAAAGGAATTTGAATTATAAAATATGGAAAATATGATACGTTTTAGCTGAAAAAGGTATTTAAAAAGCTAATCGTTTAATTATAAGTACTTATAAAATTATAATTTTATTAAATAGAATGCCGTGATTTGAAAAAAGTGATGTGTTAGTTAGAGAAAATTAAAAAGGAAACATGTTTTAGGTGGAAAAGGTAATTGATTAGTTTATAGTAATTATAATTTAATTTATGTTATTTCACTAAATTAAATTGTTTGTAGTGTCTTTAGATAGTGTGAAATTAATGTTGTCCGTGATATTTTTAGAAAAAATGAATTTGAATTATAAAATATGGAAAAGATGATACGTTTTAGTTGAAAAATGTAATTGATAATTATTAGTATTATAATATTATTATTTATTAAATAGAACCACCCGTGATATATTTGTAAAAAGAGATATTTTAGTTATATAATAGAGAAAAAGTATCATATTTTGGCTGAAAAAGGTAATTGATTAGTTAATAGTAATTATAAATTTATAATATAATTATGTTATTTTATTATACAAAATTGCTTCTAGTGTTTATAAGAAAGGAGAAATTTTAGTTAGATACAATATAAAAGATATTGTGCTTTATGATAAGTGGATTTTATATCCACTTGGAACGCTTCAAATCGACTTAAATTGATTGACTTGACCTCAAGTATGTCGTGTTTTTGATTCGTTTTAGTGAGTTTGTGTAGGGTTACTAACTTGAGCTTGGAAGATATAAATTGCATATTTTATGGTGGATTTGAGTTCAAGAAGTGAAAAATGACAATTTGCAAAAGAAACGAAGGAAAAAGGAGTTAAAACGAAGAAAATCAGCCAAAATCAGCTCCCAACAAAAAGTTTACGTGCTGGGAGCGCGTATATGTGCGCTGGGAGCGCATGGAACAGTAACTTTGTGCGCTGGGAGCGCGTAATTGTGTGCTGACAGTGCGTAGAAATTCTACCAGATTTTTGGATTTTTGTTTTGGCCATATCTTGAGTTCTACAAGTCCGTTTTGGGCGATCTTACAGTCCACGCGAAGCTAACGAGATTCTCTTTCATTCTAAAGTGGTCCAGATGTCCAAATACAACTGGAACGGCCCAGAAATACTGAAGAAAAGTCAGCTACGAATTTTCCTTAAAAACAGAATCAGTTTAGGAAACGTATTTTGCGGAAATTATATTTTAACTCTTTTTTGGGGAATTTCTTGTTGGGTAAGACTTCTAGAGCCTATATAAACACATCCTACCATTGTAATTTAAAAACATCATTAGTTAGCATATTATAACATAGAATTCATATCTTTTTTCATTATCATGGTTTCACATTATCCCATGATGACGAGATGTTCAATTACGAACTAATCGTTGTCATGAGATTCTAACGGATTTATTTATGGAGCTTTAGTAACTTGATGCTTTAAAGATCTGTGTGTGATGTATATCTGATATCCTCGTATGGTTGTGCTTAATTGTTAGATGCGTAGCTAACATCTAATCTGTTAATCTCTTGTGAAGTGAAAGTGGATCTTGAGATTTAGAACTTTTCATGCTAGCATAGGTTCATAATTGTTTATCAATATGATTCGTGGTGTGAGATTAAAATACTTATACTACCCTATGTGATCTTTATGGATAACTTGCTCTTCAACCGTTATGTTTTCAAATTCTATAGATATATAGGGTCTAAGCATAATTGGTATCTATTCATCTTCTATCTCTTTTGTGGATGTACATTTAGTTTGGTATACGTATGTTGACAGGTAGCGTGTACTTGTTTCGTGTTATCCGATCAGATATCATATCTATTGCATATAGTGATTAAAGGCGTCAGATCTAAGCGAAGTATTTAATGAAGTTAGGATCCCATGATTTATCTTGCATAAGTAATTCGATTTTAATTATCATTAGTTAAGTAATTCTTAGTTTTACTAAATTGCTTTTTAGTTAAATTAGATAATCAAAACCCAATATTGTTAATTATCTTAGCAGTGCATAATAACCATACATTGTTGCATAGGTACAAAACTGAATTAAAACCATAACCAGATCTCTATGGGAACGAACTCGACTTATTCATATATTACTTGTGACCGCGTACGCTTGCGTGATTTAGTGCAAACACTTTACCTGAAAAGGGAAATTAATTAGTTAGTGAAAAATAGAAAAGGTAATATGTTTAATCTGAAAAAGGAAATTATGTCATGTATTTACAACTATTTTTATATTATTGTCATGTCACTTTAAAGCATTGAAGAGTATTTTCTTTATGATAATACTTTATGCAATCTGTTTTGGCAGGAATATTATAATTTTCCCCAAAATTATGGAGAGGAAAACAGGGATAGAGTTGTGAGGGACCATATTGTGAGAAATTTCAAGTATTTTCTTAATCCGGAGAAGACACGACTAAAGAAGCTTGTGAATCGAATATTGGAATGTGGATATGATGAGAAAAACATTGACCTAAAGGAACTGAAGCCTCACTACTACTCCCAGCACGCATGGAATGCCATTTACGAACATTAGGGAACACCACAATTTGAGATGAGGTCAAAACATGGCCAGAATGCTGGTGGAATTCACCCCACGCACTGGGGCGAAACCATTTGATCAGAGACGTGAGGTATGACTCGGTCTTTCACTTTTTATCCCAGTCTTTCATTTGATCTGGAATTACCAGTTATTGTTCACTACCTAAGCATTGTTGTCTTAGTAGTGTTAGAAGTGTTCATAGTTGTGGGAGGCAAGCCCCTAATTTAAAACATAAATCCTAATCGTACTATTTACTGTACTAACAATGACGCGTATTATACACTGAGATTCTGTGGTTCAGTTGGTCATGATTGTGCAAGTTCCATGTTGAAACAAAACTGGTAATGTCTCTTTAATAATTTAAACTATGTTAATTTATAAATGTTTATGTATCTGCATTCTGACACACGTAATAGATCCGATCTCATGACAATCTGGACTTTTTTGGGTAGCTTACTACTTGTAATTGATGGATTTTTTAAGTGTTAGGCCTACTGTTTTATTCAATATTTATCCACCTAATTTGATAATTTTTTCCCATATTATAGGAAATAGATGCCGAAAGAGAGGCACTTGGAGAAGCACCTATCACTGATGATGAATTCCTAGGCTTGGTATACAATCCTAGTGAACCAGCTGTGAAAGATCTGAAGGTTTTTTTATACATCTACATAACTACTACATAGCTACAGATTGAATAATCCATGTAGTTGGAGATTTAATCGCTTGATTATTAGGATTTTGACTTCAAATTTTATGTTGCAAGAAAAAATAGAGAAGGTGCGATCTTCTCAAGTTGAGCTGCCACCTGAGCTGTTGCCTACTGATCAACCGTCTTCCCCTCAAACCCAAAGGGAAATTGAGCGGAAGAAAGACCTTTTTATGATGATTCAGGCCAGACCCCCGAAGAAGGGGAAGATGATTCTTCATCCCCATCAGACACTGTCAGAGCTTATTGGAGCACGGGAAGCAACACAATGGGTCAACAAAGACATGCTGAAAAACTCATTGGCTCCAGTTCCAGATGACATATATATGATGATGTCGACGATTCTTGATGAGGTGAGGCAGATGGTCCGTTCTTTGCCTATGCGTGAGGTGAAGCAGTCCGTTTTGGATGAGAAGGTAGATATCTTAGCCGTTGCTGCATTTCAGGACCCGAGTCAGAAGTCATTGCAGACACATTATGCACGGGCAGCAAGAGGTTTGCTTCATCAGATATTGAAGGACAATGATAAGATCATTGTAGAGGTAAAGTTCTATTTTATCTATTTACTCTATGTTACTTTCTTGATCCTTCAGTCTAATTATCTAGACATTGCTAAATGGTCTTGCTGCTAAACAACATGAAACCTGCCTTTTGTCTTGCTGGTTAGACATGACTGCAAAACTCGTGTCGATTAAATCATTGTTAATTATGCAATGGAGATCGAAAAATTACAATATTACGTGTGAATAAATATAAATGTAGCGATTTTGCTTTTCTGTAATCAGTTAAGCTATTTACTGTGTTTTTACACATTTTCTCCTTTATTAAATATAAGCTCTGCCGAATTTATTGTAAAAACCTTAAGAGCACTGGTGGTGCTAAAGTATATATTAAGCACTGGTGGTGCTAAAGTATATATTTTTATTGTTATATTATGAAATCAAAAATTGATTATTTTTGTTAAAATAGAATGTGGTATAATGCATAGTTTTAAAATGGCACTAAATATATCTAAATTTAGCTATTGCTGCCAGAAATATGTGTGTAGATTGTGCACGCTTAATATCTATGTAGAGGTAGAAAAAAATGTACGATGTTTTTTAAGGTTGATTGAGTTTAATTGAATTTGTAATCTGTTTTGTATGCTTTCTTGATGTTCTTTGAGGTTGATTGAATTTTGTGGTCTGATTATTCGCTTTTGCAAACTGTTATTTATTTTTTCAGGAGAGTCCGCCAAAGAAGGCTATGATGTTGGGAGGCACGGAGGCTGTTGCAGACGACATATACAACGATGAAGAAGATCCACTAGCACACTTGTATCCTCTATCTTAGGACTTACCAAGAACTTAAATTTGGTTTGGAAATTCTAGTTTCCAAGTGTAATGAATTTAGTCTTTTGTGAATGCTAGTAACTGAGTACTTTATGCAGATGTATGTAACTAACTTTATGTTAGTACTTTAATTCAGTTATGACTATGGGTATTTTGATGGTTTTGTTATGCTTGCATATGTAATTTTTGAGCATTTGTATTGCTGGTTAGGTTAGGATCATATATCATTGAGAAACAATAGGTGGTAGGCCGAAAAAATTGTATTAAATTGCATCATAAGTTCGACCAAAATTAGTCCATTAAAAGTGGCAGGAAAAATTTAAAGTGCATTATATTCAACCAGATAAAGTCAAATCTAAAACCAATGTTTTTAACACAAGCTGGTCGAATTTGGTATGCGACAAAGGCTGGTCAAATTTACAATTCTACAGAAGTTGGTCGAATTAAGTGATTTGAGCGGGAAATTTTGAATTTTTTAAGCAAAAAACGAACTTGCTGAAATCAACTAGTTTTAGTCGAATTTAGCCGGTCGAATTTACGTGGTCGAATTTACCCTGTCGAATTTAGGCGGTCGAAAATAGCTATTTTCCCTTTATTTTCGACCAAGGTATAATCGACTAGATCAATTTCGGTCGAAATTAGATATATTCGACCAACTTCGGTCGAACACAGCTAAATTCGACCAGTCTGCGTTGGTCGAAATTAGCCGTAGCCTGTTGTAGTGTTTAGGAGAAAACATTAAAATAAAAAATTATAATATTCCATTAACTTTATTCTAATGTTTAAATCTCTTATTGTAATCTTTTGATAAACACTTTAAATAAATTAATCCTTTTACCTTTTATAACTAAACACACTCATACAACTTATTTTTCTTTGACAATGTTTAAACTCTCACATACATACTACACGTCTCCACCCACAACCTAAGCCAAGATACGATCGGAGCATTAGCATTAAGCCATTAACACATAATTAGTGTAGGTTCCTGGTCCCAGGGATCTTTCAGGACTAGTTAAGCATCTTAGGCCATGTTTGTTTCGTGGGATTATAATCCCCGGATTATAATCCAATCACTATAATCCCTTCATTATTAGTCCAAGTATTATAATCCTTTAAAATAGTCCTATCCCATGTTTGTTTGCCAAATTTACATAAGGATTATACAGTAACTAATGGCAAAAATACCACCACACAACCAAACACAGTGCACCACAAACACAAACACACACATGTACAAAATTCCAATATGAAATGACAATGAGAGAGAGAGAGAGAGACTCATACCATCAGGGAGAAAGAAGGGAGGATAAGGAAGGCCACAGGGGTGGAGGAATTATTGGGAAGATAATGTATTGAATGCTTGGACGTGGTTTGGGGGATTGTGTGGAGCTGTGGTTTTGGGGGGAATGCTTCTGTTGGTATGTAAAAATCGAGGGTTGAGAATAGGAGGAAGAAGATGGGTCGAGGGTTGAGAATGGGAGGAAGAAGATGGGTCTTGTGAATTGTGATTAAACAATCGGTTCATCAAAATGGTATGCAGCTGTAATTATTTGAGCTATGTAAGGGTATTTTTGTCTATCAAATTTTAATCCTTTTATAATACTTGGGCTGAGCAGGTATTATATTATCCCATCACATAACTATAAGTTTTGTTTTAGTGTTATCCAAGGATTTTAGTCCATTGCTCTAATTTTCAAAACAAACAAGGGATTAAATTTTTTAAAGGACCAATCCCTCCTCTAATCCCATGAAACAAACATGGCCTTAATATCTTATCATCCCATCCTAATTAAATGATCAAGTCAATTATATTAGATTGATATATGATACTCATGAATAAACAATGATCCAAACTGTATTATTATATTAATTAAATATAGCTTAAAATTAATTATAACATATTAAATAATTGGTAGGATTCAATTTTAGGACTTTAAATCACTCCTTTAGCTTTTATTATGTAATATATAGGATAATAAAATTGTTTTATTTTATGTTGTTAGCGAGAATCGAACCCCTCACCTATGGTACTACACGCTTATTATCCCTCTTACTCTTATTATATAATAGGATATAATTTGTTTCTCATCTATCTATATATGTATCATCAGATCTGTGAAAATATGTATTCCAATTGTCTACTCATAACTCTTTGTTTCTCTATTTTACTTAAGATTTCCCTTCATCTTCCTCTAGATTTCTCTCTAAATATATAACCTATATCTCCCTATATTTTTCTACCAATTTCTATGTCCGCCTTCGCAACTTACAAAACTTAATTGAGGCAGATATTTGTGATGTTTGGAACAAGTTTCAAAGTCAAAAAAGAGAACAAACGACTTATTTCATGTTATGACATTATTTTTAAAAAGAAATTAAAGAACATTGATGTACAATGTATGTCAGAGCGTGATATAAATCGTTTGTTTTTTTGTGTTGGACTTCTAAACTTATCTCAAACATCATATGTATATGCTTCAATCCCTACATTCACTACGTCAAATTTGGGCTTCCGTCACTCTTTTGTACAGTAAGGGCTGTGACACTTTGGGAAAAACGAGTGACTAAAGGTCATCTTCTCAAGTTTTAGCCACACAATAGTTTTTCGAGTGACCAAAAATACAAATTTTGTAAGATTCAGTCACAACTTTAAAAATGTGTGACAATTGAGAGATAAAATTGCATGCTTTTTTGTTGACTTTGACCAATTCCAAAATTTATAGTCATACTTGAGAGATAGAAGTGTGACAAAGACTAGCGACGCTTCTTTGCTGTGTCTAAATGTTACGAAACGGCCACAGTCGTTTTCGGTGATGTGGCTAAATGAGAAATAACCTATGGTCACCACATGTTATATGTGACTAAAAGGTAGAGTTTTCTGCATATATATATGTCAGAGCTTTGTTCACTACATTTTAGATGTGTTCTATGGTTCATATTCGGAAATTGGGGCTTTTTGATGTGTGAATTGTTCGGTCATAGATAAGTGATTTATGCGTGTAATTGAAGGCTTTATGTTCGAATTAGACTGATTCGAATTCTTTTTTTTTTTACCGATTTTAATTCATTCGTTTGGATTGATGTGATATATTTCAGTTAATTTGATGTTGTGAGCAGTTTGAGGACAACTAAAGCTTCATTTTAACACTAAGAACACTGAATTTGGTTCGCATTTCTGGATTCACCAAGAGTATTAGGATCCCATAAATCAATTTCGTCTAGACCAAGGACCAGCCCAAATTATGGCAAGTCTTGTAGAAACATTTCTGCTGTCTTTGTATGAACATGGATAAGTTCCATATTGCATCAATAAATTGCAGCATTTCTTTCCATCGACATTGTCATTAAGTTTAGAACTAAAATTCTGTTATCTAAAAAGGAACTTGATACATCACGACTAAATAGATCACAAGGCTCTGTTACTAATACAGAATATCACAAAAAATTTATATCAGTTGTCTCTCCGTCCATGTACTGGAAATTGACAATATGCAGTGCAGACTGCAGACAAATTATCTTCCACCGCTATATATATCTGCAATATTTCCTACTTCTTCATACTATTAAGATCAGATGCCGCATTGGTGTCATAGAACCCCATAACTTCACCAGAAGCAAAATGAAGGAGTAGGCTTCAATACAAAACATCCGAAATTTGGTCAACAAAGGCTTTCAATTTCAAATTTAGCAACTTTAAGAAGATAGAATCATAAAAATGACTTTTTATAAAGTTTCTGGGCATGCACCCTCTATATATAAAACAGTAAAGCAATACACAGATAACATTTTCAAGCAAGCAAATGAAGTACCTTCACACATTACCACCTGAATACTTTCATTTGCATTTATGTAATAATTGAGCCGCTGGCAGCATACACAAAAGAAATTACCTGTCCTACATCACCTTAATGAGATCGTTTTGATGGGGTTTCTGGTGAGAATTGGGGAAACATCACCCTCCACAATCCTCCTAATGTAATGCTCCAAGTCATCGTGAGAGACAACAGGAACACAGCATGCAAAACTAACTGGATCAGTTTTTCCATCAAGACCCCATTTCTGCAAGTACTCTGTCTTGCCATTTTGTTCCAATATTTTCCTCAAGGTCTCCTTTTGAACTCTCCCCGCATCCTTCGTCATAGCCTCAAATTCTTCGATAATTTTTTCGGGGTCAAATGTGGCCTCCATCTTTTCAAACATAATTTCCAACCTTCAACAATATAATACATTTATAAGAATGACATGCTAAGCAAAATTATTAGAGAAGAACAAAATCGAAAACATTACTTGCTGATCAATAAAATTATGCAAGCTCAAGCAAAACATAGCTATCAAATTTTAAAAGCACAAGGAACACAAGCAAAAGTTGACAAAAGCTTATAAAAAGTAAGGTTACTAGTATTTGGAGAGCCAAACATGCTTATTCACAATTATTGCTATCATGTAGGAGTTAACAGACTCATGGTTATTTTTATTATAAGGTGCATCGAGTCACATACACACAACTTAAATTGTTTTTCATTCTAAAATAGATCACTAACATGAGGTGATCATAGTCATACTATATATCAGAAAGTTGTACATGTACTCTAAGAGGAAGATGTGCCTAGAGTACTAATATAAGAACATAACTGAAAATTGTACAGTGAGTAAACGATGAGAAACCAATCATATCATATATATGGAATATCCAATTGCATGCACTAAACAGAATTAATCAACTACTTCCATTCATTAAAGACATACACTTGCATCAAATCATACACCATGTTTCTTATGTCATAACACTTGCATAACATTGGAAAATAAACAAAAATTACAAAGAAATAATAACAAAATTCTAAGAACGATTTTCCCTCCTCTTGTAAATCCTGGACATGGTGACAGCCAGTCCAATGATCCTCTCACGCAACTGCAGGGCCCGGAGACGCTCCGACTCCCTCCTGTCCTTGTCTAGCTCGAACTTCATCATCAGAAACATCCACTCCATTTGCTGATCATAGGAGAACTCAGAGCTGATATTCTGTGGAACATCATCCACTGGAAAGCTTGCACCTTCCACTACGATTGTGAAGTTTTCGTAGTTGAACAATACATTTGATAGACGTATGGTGAGAGCGTTGAAGGCCATTTGATATATTTGATTATGAAAATATAATAACAATTAAGAATGTTTGAGAGGATGAGAAAGGGGATTAACTGGGGATGGTTTAAATAGAGGAGTTGTAAGGCATATGAAACAACGCTCATGTTAACTGAGTTGTAAGGCATATGAAACAACGCTCTTAGATTCCCAATAGACGCAATTAACTCTCTGAGTTTCAATACACACATTCTCAAATACATATTCCCAATAGACGCGAGACTAATGAAATACATGTCAATAGGTGCGCATCTTTTCAAAAAATGCAACACTTATTAGATTTAGAGAGAGAGAGAGAGGGGGAGAGAGAGGAGACATACAGGTACTAATTGCCGGATATATATCATCTTTGCCGGAAGGGGGTGAAAACCTAGGGTTAAAACAGGCCAATTGCTCTGAACAGTGCCTCCGCTCATCTTAATTTGCAGCTTCTGGGGCTTTGTTTCAATCAAATCTAGAACCAATTGTTGTATAAGAATGAAAAAAAAGATTAAATTGTGTGTGTGTGTGAGATTCAGTCGAGAAAGAGAGAGATGTGTAATTTAGGGTATAATTGTGAAGGGGGGAAACAATTGGCGTAAAGGGGGAACTTTTGATTTAAGGGGGGAATTATTTGGTATAATTTTTTATTTAATTGACTTTTTTGAAAATCAACTTTAAATCATTTATTAATTCGATATTTAAATAAAATAATATTCTACAATCGAAATTTTTATTTTAAAATCAAGATATCAAAATTAGCTTCATCCCCGTATTTCTAAAATAATTTTGGGATCAAAAATGAATTTATTATGAATTTTACAAGTTTTTACTACTCCCTCCGTCCCTCTCAATAGTTTACGTTTGCGGACCAGTTTCCGACACGGATTTTAAGGTGCATTTTAAGGATAGTTCTATAACTTATTTTTGATATTTTCTTTTTTTGTATAAAAATAAAACAATCCTATTTTTATACAAAAAAAGAAAATATCAAAAATAAATTATAGAACTATCCTTAAAATGCACCTTAAAATGCGTGTCAGATACGCAATTTTTTATGTAAAGAAATGAGAGGGACAGAGGGAGTACGTTTTTGTTAAAAAGTCGTACTTTCACCACGTTTTTGTTAAATATCGTACAACCAGGGTTTTTTATTTTTCGATTATTTTTTTCCAACACGAGAATGAGTATCTATTAACATCTGTGCGGTTGGATCATCGAAGAAATCATTCAAAAAAATCATTCAGTGAATCTGGATCGTGTCTCGTTCTAGGAAGTAGCACTTTTACCACGTTTTCGTTAAGATCTAGTACAACCCGGCCTTTTTATTTTTCGATTATTTTTTTCCAACACGAGAATGAGTATCTATTAACATCCGTACGGTTGGATCATCGAAGAAATCATTCAAAAAAATCATTCAGTGAATCTGGATCGTGTCTCGTTCTAGGAAGTAGCACTTTTACCACATTTTCATTAAGATCTCGTACAACCCGGCCTTTTTATTTTTCGATTATTTTTTTCCAACACGAGAATGAGTATCTATTAACATCCGTACGGTTGGATCATCGAAGAAATCATTCAACAAAATCATTCAGTGAATCTTGATCGTGTCTCGTTCTTGGAAGTAGCACTTTTACCACGTTTTCGTTAAGATCTCGTACAACCCGACCTTTTTATTTTTCGATTATTTTTTTTCCAACACGAGAATGAGTATCTAGTAACATCCGTATGGTTGGATCATCGAAGAAATCATTCAAAAAAATCATTCAGTGAATCTGGATCGTGTCTCGTTCTAGGAAGTAGCACTTTTACCACGTTTTCGTTAAGATCTCGTACAACCCGGCCTTTTTATTTTTCGATTATTTTTTTCCAACACGAGAATGAGTATCTATTAACATCCGTACGGTTGGATCATCGAAGAAATCATTCAAAAAAATCATTCAGTGAATCTGGATCGTGTCTCGTTCTAGGAAGTAGCACTTTTACCACGTTTTCGTTAAGATCTCGTACAACCCGGCCTTTTTATTTTTCGATTATTTTTTTCCAACACGAGAATGAGTATCTATTAACATCCGTACGGTTAGATCATCGAAGAAATCATTCAAAAAAATCATTCAGTGAATCTGGATCGTGTCTATTCTTGGAAGTAGCACTTTTACCACGTTTTCGTTAATATCTCGTACAACCCTGCCTTTTTATTTTTCGATTATTTTTTTCCAACACGAGAATGAGTATCTATTAACATCCGTACGGTTGGATCATTGAAGAAATCATTCAAAAAAATCATTCAGTGAATCTGGATCGTGTCTCGTTCTAGGAAGTAGCACTTTTACCACATTTTCGTTAAGATCTCGTACAACCCGGCCTTTTTATTTTTCGATTATTTTTTTCCAACACGAGAATGAGTATCTATTAACATTCATACGGTTGGATCATCGAAGAAATCATTCAAAAAAATCATTCAGTGAATCTGGATCGTGTCTCGTTCTAGGAAGTAGCACTTTTACCACGTTTTCGTTAAGATCTCATACAACCCGACCTTTTTATTTTTCGATTATTTTTTTCCAACACGAGAATGAGTATCTATTAACATCCGTACGGTTGGATCATCGAAGAAATCATTCAAAAAAATCATTCAGTGAATCTGGATCGTGTCTCGTTCTAGGAAGTAGCACTTTTACCACGTTTTCGTTAAGATCTCGTACAACCCGACCTTTTTATTTTTCGATTATTTTTTTCCAACACGAGAATGAGTATCTATTAACATCCGTACGGTTGGATCATCGAAGAAATTATTCAAAAAAATCATTCAACCCGACCTTTTTATTTTTCTATTATTTTTTCCCGACACTAAAATTCGTGTTTAATAACATCTTTCCCGCTTCCTCTTTCCCTCCTATGTACCCAAAATTTCGCTTCCCTCCCTTGCCCAGTATTTCATTTTCCCATTTTCCCCCTTCTTTTTCAGCCCACACATATGTTCACGGCTCTTAGCTCGATTTCAGTATGTTCACGGCTCAAGTGCAAATCAAACACACACATACAAATTCAAAGGAAACCTTCTTTTTATACATAGTCCCGGCCCCGATCTGTTTGTTGGTCAATTGATTTTGCTAGATGTAGGTGTTCGTGATTTTATCACAAACATAAAGGTGCTTTCATTATCTTGATTATCAGTTTCTGTTTGTGACAAAATCAGGGAACACATACATCGAGCAAATCTCACTTGCGGCTTTTATCTCCCTCTCGCACTCTGTCCCTCTCAATCTCACTTAAGTACTGTGTTTTTATTTTGCAAATCCTGCAAAATTGAATAGGTTACAGTTTATTGTTCGTTAAAGTTTCTCAATTTAATTTAACAATGTATCTTGTGCAATATTTAGTATGACCATATGTTGACTTTAGTACTCTTTTTCTAGCTGCTGTTGCAATTGAAGTGTTTGGTGGTAAAGAGGAATTTGGACCTCTTTTTATAAGTACTTTTGAAAGAGTTAGTATAATGCTTTGATTCTAGTTTGTTTTGTTATTCTCGGAATAAGTGGATGTGATTTTAGTATTTTGTTTGTTCTGGCTATTGGAAAGGATGGTCCTGCAGATGCGTGGTGTCATCAGTCAAGGACACAAGTGGGAAGTGATGGTGAGTTTGCTGAAATTGCTAGTCTGTTTCTAATTCTATTAGTCATGAGTTGAAAGAGCAATGTGTAAAAGCTTATTTGGATGTCTAAATGGTTGATTTGATGCAAATTTTGTGAAATTGTCATTGTGCAGGTTGACTTGTTCTTCTACAGAGAGCCTGAGGAGACCAAGGAGCAAGAAGAAGAAGAGCTTCCTGTAGGAAACTATGTAGGAGATTATGCTAGTCTGTTTCTATTATTTGCTGTAAGTCTTTCCTTGTTATCTGCATGTACTCTTGCTTCTTGTTCTGTCTTATAATATACAAATCAATAAACCCTCAAACTCAGCACCCAAATCCCCACATCAATAACCTGTTTTTGCTCTTTGATTCTAGCACAACGTCCATGTTTGTTACCAAATTCCTGTAACAACAATATGTATTATGAAATTCCTGTAGCGTTGCTTATCTTACTTTACATATAACAAGTTAACCATCTATGACAGGGATTTTTGTTCCAAGAAAAACACAGAAGCTAAGCAATACACCAGTTCCAAAAGTTGACGCCCCTGCTCTATATATAACTGGTCAGAAGGACTATGTATTCAAATATCCTGACATGGTGAACTACTTAAGGAGCGGAGCTGTTAAAAGGTTAACGAACTTATTCTATCATTTATCAGCAAAAACATTCAGTAATAAAACTTGCATTTAAAAGACATCAGTAGTGTAACTATGTTGGAAAATGTAACAAGGTTGGGTCGAAATAGCTCAGAAACTATTTGATACCATGTAAGCTAGTAAGTTATGTTTACCGTCCACTCCATGTTTTCTATGCCCTTGTGATGTTATTCTTACTGTTCTGTATCTTGTATCAAACAACTCTAAACTTGTGAACTGCTTTTTGTTACCAAATTTGTGTGCAGCTTTGTGTAGTGGTAGACTACTAGCAATGTGTTGTTGTGAATATTATCCAAATTGATGTTGTCAAGGTTTGGGTAGTTGTAAATAAAATTTAAGGATACCTTTGATTCTCATATGGCTGCTATTCTTTGATGCTCTTTCTATTTTTAGGGTTGGTTTATTTTGCATCAAATTTAATCATTCATACAATGCAGGATCAAGTTCAACTGATAACCAGAGAATCCTGAAAATATGGATATAATAGCAATTTTATTAACGACAGCAATTTTCCCTGTACATGAGGTTATTTTCCAGGTAGATTACGTTTCAAGTAAATTCAGAAGCATAAGCAAGTTGAAGTTATAACATTGGAGTCTTCTAAAAAGGCACATGAAGAAGCCAAGAAAAAAGCCAATAAATTTCAATCAAATTCAAAGCATCCTTCATTTCTAGCTAGTTGATCATACTTTTGTTCTAATTAAAATTGTAGTTTTAGTTTGGTGATGGATTATGTATGGATTGGTCTTAGCTATTACATTAATTATGTTGCTATTTAGTTTGGTGATGGATTATGTATGGCTAAGTGTTTGAATTTTAGAATAACATTGTGTTTGAATTTTAGAATAGCATTGTGTTTCAATTTTGGCAATTTGGTTTTATTATTTATTATCGATCATTTATAATACAAATAAAACCCTGTATAATTTAGTTAAGTGTGTGTGGCTATTACTATCCTTTAGCCACACTATATTACAAAAATTCTATAAAAATAGGTTTTAGCCAGAACTATAGTTACTACAATTATTAGTGACTAAAAGCAGTTGTTTAATAGTATATGAAACATAGAAACGGCCACACAAAAATTATAAAATGTGGCCATACCCAAGTTTTTTGCCACGATTTACCAATAAATAGTGTGACCAAAGCTAAGCCTTTCATGAATGTTGGTATTTAGCCACGTTATTATTTCTCTTTAGCCACGACGCATCCTGTGGCTGTAAGCTGGTATTTAGTCACACTTTTGAGCTTAAAATGGGGGCTATCAGACCCAAGGGATGGTATGCTTTAGTCACTCTGTTTTGAGTTACAACCACACACTGGAGTGTGGCCGTAGGGGGCATAAAATGACGAGACCTTAGGTCACACTTTGCTGAAAAATTAAAACGTGACGGAAAGTGCTTAGCCACATATTTGATGTGACGGAAGCCAAAATTTGACGTAGTGATTTGACATCTTCGAAATTCTCGTGATCGATATTATCTCTCTGTTATAAGAAAAACACTCATAAGCAAATATGCTGCATACATTTTCATATTTTTGCATGGTCAGACTGTAGTTTAGTTAATTGCTAGTGGCATTTTTGTTATTTTTTCGGCAACCAGCATTTTCGTTTTTTAAGTTTCAATTTGTTTAGAGAGATTACCGATTCTAGGGCAAGAATCTTCTTTTTAACGAAATTTTACGATTAATTTAAATATTTTAGTCATGAATCTGCAACAACAAAAAAATCCCTGTAGGTCGTTTAGTAGATGAGAACTACGTCCCTACATTTTATGTGCACGCTCCCTAATAATTATTTCTGCAGCTCAACCATCCATGTATATAATGTGTTGACGTTTATATTTTATGAGTTTCACAATAAAAATTAATTTTGAGAATACCATTCAATGTATTCAATTCTATACTCCCTCCGTCTCATAATAAGTTTTCTCTTTTCCCTGAACACGTTTGCCAATGCACATTTTTAATCGTTAATATCTTCAATTTCGTATTAATATTATATATAAAAACTTTACTGTATTAAAGTACTCATAAATACGAATCCAACAAGATCACTCATGACTATATTTTATTTTACAAATTATGCGTAAATTAATAGTCAACTGCTTATAATGAACAGTGTCCAAAATCAAAAGAGGAAAGATAAAAAGAAACGGAGGGAGTATTAATTTGTGGGAGTGGGGCCGTGGGCAAATTCTTAGCTTTTATGCAAACTTGAAATATTTGAAAAGGCAACAAAACAACTCAACGGAGTTATTTGGAAGAAAATAACGGGTCGTGGATGACAAGCAAGATCTTCCCTATATTCAATCACATGAAAACTACATATTACAGTAACTTATTTGATTACCAAAAGATCGATCTAGTTCTACACTAAAATTGACCATCATTTCAAATTTTCCTTGGGCTCTAACTGGGATACAAATTTTTAAAGTTACGGTTAGACCTGAGAGTGGTATCTTTAGTAGCTAACTTCACACATGGGAGCAATTACAAGAACAACCATAATTTTCGCTATCCATTTATTAAGCTAAAGGCTAATATTAATTAAAAAAAAGAAAAGAAAAGAAGTTCAATATAACAGCTTCTTTGACTTGACTTGCTAACATCACGCTTCTCTTATAAATGTAATGTGACCGTTACAAAATCTTGCTAATATTACTCTCTCATTTATTTCTCATCTATATATCTATCTATCAACAAATCTGTTTATATTCTAAATGTCTACTTATAGCTCCTTAAAAGAAAATTTTCCATCTTTCTCTAGATTTCTCCATCTATATATAATCTATATCCCCCATGCTATCTACCAACTTTATTTTCATGTCCATGTTGGCAACTCATAAAACTTAATTGAAGCAGATACTTGTGGTGTTTGGAACAAGTTTCAAAGTCAAAAAAGAGAACAAACGACTTATTTCATATTCTGACATTATTTTAAAGCATATTGATGGACAAATGTATGTCAGAGTGCGATATAAGTCTTTTGTTTTTAGTGTTGGACTTTTAAACTTATCTCAAATGTTCCATGTATACGCTTTAATCCCTACATTTGCATCTTCGAAATTCTGGTGATATTATCTCCGTGGTATAAGAAAAGTAGAAAACACACTCACAAGCAACTTACATACGTTCTCATATATTTGCGTGGTCGGTAGTAGTAGCATTTTTGTTTATTTTTTTCGACAATCAGCAATTTTGTTTTTTAAGTTTCAATTTAGTTATAGAGATAACCGATTCAAGGACCAGAATCTTCTTTAACGATATTTTACGATTTATCTAAATATTTTTGTCATAAATTTGCAATTTCTCCAGTAAAGACTTGTGTTTGCGCCGTACACTTTGGACTCGACATGAGATTGATCTAGTTCAATTTAAAATTTAAGTTCACACTAATATTACTGCTGTTGTGTTTGCAGAAATTGCAGCTTGATATCTGCTTGCTTGCTGGGGGAGTTTTTTGTTTTTGTGGGGAGGAGAGTTTTAATGGTGATAGTAGTGGGCTTTTGAAGGAAGACGGGGATAATGGGCTTGTTTATCAAGATATCGAGCCAATGGGGATACGAGGAAGAAACTGAAGGTGCTGAAGGGATTAGATAAAAGGGCGTGGGGGTTTCTGGCAAATCAGTTGGGACAATTACGAGAATCGGTTTGAGCAGCGTGAGGTGGAGAGAGAGCGTGAGAGACAGCGAAGAGAACATTTGCGAGCTGAAAATGAACAGCTGCGTGAGCGGCAATGGGAACAGAAGGAAAACGATAGACAGAAGAGGGTTAATAATATGGAGAAGCTAAGGATACAACGAATTAGTGAATGGAAATCTATGGAGAAGGAGAGCGAAGAGAGAGTACGAAGAAGAAGAGAAGAACAATTGATGTACGAGAATGAGTTGGGCGAGAGGATTAATAGGAGGAGATCAGAGTGGAAGAAGAAGATTGACGAGACACTAAATCAGCACCGAGCTGAGATGAGTCAGATACAGACTAGGATCCTTCATGAACAGCAGAACCTTACTGGCCAGTTGCTTGGCATGGTTTCACAATGGACTGGTCATTCGGCTGGTATTCCTGATCATACTAGTGCTAGCAATCATTATCTTTCACAGATGATGCAGAACTTGCACCACGTGAATGACATAGTGCATGATGACACTAGAGTTGAAGGAGATAATCAGGATGATCAATTCATCATTGACTGATAAAATCAGTTGAGCTCGGCAGTTACCTTCTGCAGTAAATTTGGAGGAGAACTCCGGGATATGATGGCGAAAGCTGGTGTAAAGGTCCTAAAGGTCAAGGATTCATCAAAGATTATTGCTATCTACTTTGTTTGGATCAAGGACATTTTCTTTTACTTAAAAGACTTCAGAATTTCTGCCCATTACTATGATTTCAGTGTTGATTCTATAATTTATCCAATAATTGGCACAAATGGAGCTTCGAATCTTCAATGTAACTACTGCTTAATAAAAACACCCCCCCCCCCCCTCCCCCTCTTTGTTGAATATATTACTGCTGTTGTGTTTGCAGAAATTGCAGCTTGACTTTCTATTCCTAAAGTTTTATGAACAGATTGACAGGGTGAATGGGCGATTATATCTGCTTGCTTGCTGGGGAGTTTTTTGTTTTTGTGGGGTGGAGGGATGCTGGGAATTTGCATTCATTGCATTGTGTGCCTCTTTAACTGTTTTATGTCAAAATGATAGCCAGTTTGGGAAATCTTATTTTTCAGAAATAAGTTACTTATTCTGAAAAAAAGTTAGGAAAAATGTACTTTTTTTTTAAATAAATAATTTATTTTTGCAAGATAACGAATATTAAACTCCTCATACACATTTTTCTCTAAAAAAAAGTATGTAAATACGAAATTTTTTCCGAAATAAGTAACTTATAAGTTGCAAAAAATGTACATGTAACGTGCCTACCAACTATTGTTTCGGTTTCTACTTTTTTGACATATGTTTTAGTTTCGTGATAAAAAGTAATTTATATTATGAACCATGTTAAAAAATTGGAGTTGTCAATTCTAAATTTTTTATGTCAAAATAGAAAAATTCGAAGCTTTTATTTGATGTTTCATAATATTTACGATACACAGTTTTCAAATTTTCTCTGTCGTTGTCTATACCAAATAGAGCTTGTTATCTCAAATGGTTGATTAATCAAACCTTTGGATTATTTTTCATCAGTACATTCAATACAACATTCTAGCATTGTTGATTGACAAACGTCACTAAGCACCAACACTAGAGAAGTTGTAAATAACATTTCAAATTACATTGTTCTTGGCTATAAGTTTGTGCAACCTGTAAAAATTATTTTGAGACTATGCAATCACAGTTTTTGTGCATGTTCTTATTTTTTCGGCCTGTACATATATATTTTGTCATGTTTTAGTGAGCAGTGCTTGTAAATGTGAAAGCTACAACACCGAATGTAGGAGACGGAGACACTTGACTTGCACCACGCAGGACTGCAAACTCGCCTCACACAGTCACACTTCACTTGTAATAAGTATATTAATGCCAACTGAACTGTTTTCTTGGCAGGGCAACAAGTAACAACATCAGACATTACCGGATTGAAGCACATGCTGCAGTTTACAAATCGTCTCTGTTATACTTTATGAAAACATAGTCAGATACTTCATTTGCAATTCTTAATGCAGAGCAACTTAGATGTATCTAAGTTATTCTTAATGCCTTGTTTAGATTGTCAAATAGTATCTTACTATGTTTTGCAATCTGTCTCCATGACTTATTCAACCAAATCACAAACTGCAACATTCTCTCAACAAACTTTGACAGCTTTGAAATTATTTCCAACATTCTCCCCCGTAATTTCAAACTTGTCTATCCAGGTTCTTGATTCCCAGCAAGCTTCTCATCCTTTCGAATTTCACTGCAACCAAGGCTTTTGTCAATGAATATGCTCTCTGACTGTTGCTGCTGACATGTTTAACTATCACTTCTCCACGTTCAATGCATTCTCTTATAAAATGGTACCGTATATCGATCGCAGATTTGTTATCTAGATAAATAACCACTGGTCCAATCTTTTCACCTGTTAGCTCCTTCAATACATTTCTCAACCATATTGCTTGACAAGCAGCATCTGTAGCTGCCATGAATTCAGCTTTGCACGAGGATAATGCAACACAACGCTGTTTCTGCGAAATCCAAGTCACCAGACTTTCGTTTAGATAGAACACCATGCCTCCAGTTGATTTCCTATATTCGACATGACCCGCATGATCACTGTCTGAGTATCCAGTCAAGACATTGTTGCCAGCCTCCTTCGTATATACCAAACCATACTCCAATGTACCCTTAATGTACCGTAAAATTTTCTTGGCTGCATTCATATGCATAGTGGTTGGTTTTTCCATAAATCTACTCACAATACCCACAGAAAAAGCTATGTCAGGCCTGGTGTGAACAAGGTACCGCAGACCTCCCACCATACTTTTGAATTTAGTTGTATCCACCGCTTTTCCACCTTCATCTTTTGTCAAACGTTCTTTCGGGTCCATGGGAAATTTACAGGGGTTGCATTGAGACATACCAGCTCTTTCGAGTATTTTCTTTGCATAGCCTGATTGCTTCAGTTCAATAAACCCAGTGCCCTATTTAACTTCAATGCCCAAATAGTAGTTTAGTTTTCCCATGTCACTCATTTCGAACTTGGTACTCATCTGCTCCTTGAATTGATTAATGAGAGACACACTAGTTCCGGTAATCAGCAAGTCATCCACATATACTCCAACGATCAGCAACTTTTTTCCTTCCTTCTTAACATAAACAACATGTTCGTAAGGGCATTTTACGAACCCAAGAACTTCCAAGCACTTATTAAGCTTCGAGTACCATGCTCGTGGAGCTTGTCTAAGCCCATATAACGCTTTGAGCAATCTATAAACTCGTTTTTCTTGCCCTTCTTTTGCAAACCCCTCCGGCTGAGACACATACACTTCTTCACTAATTTCACCATTCAAAAAAGCTGTCTTAACATCAAGGTGATGCACCTCCCATGAATTCTTCGTTGCCAATGCTAGTAATAATCGAACTGTTTCCAGACGTGTTACGGGGGCAAAAATCTCGTCAAATCAATTCCCTTTTCTTGCACATATCCTTTAGCAACTAAACGAGCTTTGTACTTCACAATATTCCCACTTGCATCCTTTTTTAGCTTAAAAATCCACTTCAAACCAATTTCTTTGTGTCCTGGAGGCAGGTCTGTGAGTTCCCACGTCCCATTTTTCTCAATTGATTCAAGTTCGTTTTGCATAGCTTGCCTCCAGGCCTTCTCTTTCACAACATGACTAAATGAGCTGGGTTCGTCGATTCCCATGAGAAGAAGCTCATCCTCGATTTCATTTTCTTCAGTGTCGTACACGTCTGCAAGTAGCCTGAATTTTTTTGGAGTGACACTATCATCGTAATCATCTATGTTTAGTGTCGAACTTAGACGTTGTGATACTGGTGTGATGAAACCTATTTCTTCTGTGTCTTCCGTGTTCTCCAGACTCGAGCTTTCAGTATCTCTGTTCTTATCCACGAACACTTCTGGAACAGAAAAACTTTGCGTGTGACTTATATCTATCTCATCACGATCATCCCAGGGCCATGCCTTGCTTTCTTCAAAAATTACATCTCGACTGACATGTATTTTGTTGTTTCTTGGATCATATAAACGATAGGCTTTAGTGCTAGATTCTTTGCCGAGATTAACCACCTTCAAACTACGATCATCAAGCTTTTTTGTTCTTTCTCCTGGAATCTTCATGTAAGCAACACACCCGAAGACTCGTATATGACCAATATTTGGTTTGTTTCCCGTCCAGGATTCGTAAGGTGTTTGCCCTGACAAGGCTCGTGTGGGTAGTCTATTAAGAATATAAACTGAATGTCTGACTGCTTCAGCCCACAACATAGATGGCATCTTCATTTCCTTCAAATAGCTCCTAGCCATTTCAACCACAGTACGATTCCTTCGTTTGACAACCCCATTCTATTGAGGTGTGTATGGTGCTGTAAAATGTCTAGTAATTCCAAACTCCTCACAATAAGAGTTGAATTCTTTTGACATAAATTCTCCTCCCCTGTCTGTTCTAAGAGTTCCAATCTTTTCTTTTTGTTTCTTCTCAACTTCTTCACGAAACTTCTTAAACATACTAAAAGCATCACTCTTATTTTTTAGCATATACACCCACATATTTCGAGTGTAATCATCTACCAATAGTAAGAAATAGCTATTCCCAGCTTGATTGACAGGCGTGATAGGACCACATAAATCTCCATGAACAAGTTCTAATGGACGTTTAGCTATGAAACTAGACTGTCGAGGGAATGATTTTCTTACTTGTTTAGCCATGAGACAGCCACTGCACACTTTCTTTGGCTGCACAACTTCTGGTAGTCCTTCCACCATCTGTTTCTTTGACATTAGTTGCATCGCTTGAAAATTTACATGCCCGAGACGAGAGTGCCAAAGCCAAGTGACATCTTCTGATTTTGCAAGCAGGCAGGTGGGATTACACGTCTCAATAATGATCTTGTACAACCTGTTGCTTGACCGTGTAACTTTCATCAATAGCTTCTTTTGATTATCATACACTCGGAGCAAGTTTCCACTGATTACAACTTCATTTCCTCCTTCAGAAAGTTGTCCAAGACTAATATTGTTGTTGCACAGAGTTGGGATGTAATAGACATCTTGCAATGTTCTTTCTTCCCCGTTCTTGCATCTGAATTTTATTGAGCCCTTTCCCTCGATCTTGACTGTAGACCCATCTCGAAATTTCACTTTACCACTAGCTTCTTCATCCAAGACATTGAACTTTGATTTATCACCTGTCATGTGGTTACTAGCACCGTTATCTAAATACCAAACGTTCAAATCTCCGAGCCTTTCATGTCATGCAGACAAGAACTTTGGTGTCACCCCTCCTTCGTTCAATAACATCATCTTCCTTTCTGTCTGTTCATGCATTTCCATTAACAGAGCTGGCTCATCGTCAACAAACGAGGCCATGTTTATCTCCTACTTCTGTTCTCTCCCTCGACGAGGTTTCTTGCACTCTACCGCATAGTGACCCATTGTACCACAGTTTTAACATCTTATTTGGCTCCTGTCACGGAATCCTCGTCCTCTCTGGCCTGAAGATCCACCTGTTGTCCCACGATTCGATCTCCTCAACCATTCTTCTCGTGTAAATAAAAGTTTTCCACCTTCGTTGTCTTTTTTTCTCCATTCCTCCTCTATCATCATTAATTGTTCTTCATTTTCAGTCACAGTGCCCTTCATCCTTTCTTCATGGGTTTTGAGTGCACCAATAACCTCTTCTATCGACATATTATCCAAATCTCCAAACTGTTCAAGTGTAGAAGCAATTTGTAGAAATTTCTGTGGAACAGCTCGCAACAACTTCTTGACTACATATGATTCTTTCATTTCTTCCCCAAGAGCCCGTATGTTCGATATAATTCCATTGATTTTCACATAGAAAGCATCCAGTTGATCATTGTCTTTCATGCTTAGAGCCTCAAATTCTGCTCTCAACGTTTGAGCTTTCGCCTTTTTAACTTTGTCAGCGCCTTGACACATGGTTTTGATCGCCTCCCAGACATCTTTCGCTGTCCTTTTGTCTGCAAGAGACAATAGTATATCCTCTGAAATAGCCTGATAGATCATAGCTAATGCGACCTTATCCGTCTTTCCGTCGATTACAGCTTTGGGATCACTAGGCTCAACAGCCTCCCAAACTCCATGTGCCTGCATAAACACTTTCATCTTCATGGACCACGCCGTATAGTTTCCCTTTGTCAGTGTTGGATAACTAAGGCCAATCGATCCTCCATTGAGTTTGTTTACGTCCATCCCAGCCTTTGACATCTAACTGCTCACCTTAGGCTCTGATACCATATATTGAAATGCAAAAGATATAACAACTATCTGATCACAGAGACTAATAACACACTGCAAGTTTTGTGTCCAAAAGACTTGGTTTATTTCAGAACGATTACATCTGTTTATATAGGAAAACAAGGAAACAAAGAAATAACTAATTTCAAGACAAACATAAATCAAATCTTAACAACTTTCCTACAATACTTCTACTACTGTTTTTATTCAATCTGTCTCCATGACTTATTTGACCAAATCTCAAACTGCAACATTCTCTCAACAAACTTTGACAGCTTTGAAATTATTTCCAACAACATCACTCTCTGGTTATAAATTTTCGTTATAAAATCTTGCTAACTTCATTCTCCTATTATTAGGTTCTCTCATTTATTTCTCATCTATATGTCTATCAACAAATTTGTCAAAAATATGTATTCTAAATGTCTACTCATTGCTTTGTGCTTCTCTACTTTACTTAAAAAGAAAAAAGAAATAAGAAATCCATCTTTCTATATATATAATCTATATCCCCCATATTATCAACCTGGAAACTTACGAAACTTAATTGAAGCAGATATTTGTGAAGTTTGGAATAAGTTTCAAAGTCAAAAAAGAGAACAAATGACTTATTTCATGTTCTGACATTATTTTTATAAGAAAGAATATTGATAGACAATATATGTCAGAGTGTGATATAGGTCATTTATTTTCTGTGTTGGGCTTTTAAACTTATCTCAAACATCATATGTATACGCTTCAATCCCTACATTCCTATATTTGACATCTTAAAAAAGTACACTTAAAAAATGTAAAAGAAGGGAAAAAATGTATTTTTAAAAGTACACTTAAAAAATGGTACCCTTGAAAAAAATTCCTAATATAATATGAAATAACATATCATTTGAGTAAAAAAATTATTTGTAATTATTTAGCTTTTTTTAAAATTTATAATTTTTTTAGCGTCAGTCAAAACGTCACATAAAGTACAAACAAAAGCGTCGATCATAAGAAGACCGACACTAAAGGGTTACTTTAGGCGTCGGTTGACTAAATGTCGACACTTAA
Source organism: Kitagawia praeruptora (assembly GCA_037693485.1). NCBI lineage: Eukaryota > Viridiplantae > Streptophyta > Magnoliopsida > Apiales > Apiaceae > Kitagawia > Kitagawia praeruptora. The sequence continues at coordinate 2,082,559 of CM075353.1, forward strand.
AAGTGCACACTAATGTGTCGGTTATTTAATGACCAACACTGTAAATGTTTTTAGGCGTCGGCATTCAAAAGACCGACACATATTAAGGGTATAAGCGTCGGTTAATTTAGTCAATCGACACAAAAGGTCCAATAAAAATGACAAAAAAGCGACGCTGTAAGACCTTTCTGTACTAGTGTCGCCTGAAAACCTAGGTTCTTGATACCAGTTGTTGAGTATACAACAACAAAAGCAAAACCCAAATCGAATAAACAGGAATAAGAAAATAAACAGTAATCACACAAGACAATGATTTACGTGGTTCGGAAATTCCTACTCCACAAACCGCACTAATTTTGTATTGATCTCTTACAATTGTGTTGTGTTATGTTATGTTGGGATTTTACAATTACAAGAAAATATCTATAGTAAAAGAAACTGAATTTATCTCAACATATGGGCCAAAGCTGAAAAAGACGCACTCGGGGCCCTGAGCATGAGGCTTATGGTCTTGAGCACAAAAAAAGCTTATGACTGAACTTCTCAAGGGCCCTGAGCATCCACTAGGGCCCTGAACAGCGACTCCACAAACTTAACGACATTGATCCGGTAATATCGTTTCCTATCAAAGACATTTCCCACTTAGGCAAATTCTATCGGAGGGGGCCGGTAGGAAATGCCGCATTTCTTAGCGATTTAGGGCATTTTTTTTACAGATTTGACGGTAGAAAAATGCCGTTTTTCATGACATAAAATTACGATTTTAATATTATATTTTAAGTGTATATGTTTGTGTATAAATAATAATAGTCTAATTTAATAAAAATTATTAAATTGCATTTGATTTATTTCAAATTTATCATATATTCCAATAAATCTTTGATTTCCGATAAATCGTAAATAGGCACTTTAACCAATTTTATCCGATAAGCAATATTTACGACACTTGGTGACTTGGTACCTTTTTTTTTTTTTTTTTTTACCTGTGATAGAAAAATTACACGGACTTGAAGTACGTAGTCGTTTGAATTTTTGTTAGTTGAAATATCAAATACTCGTAAGAATTTCCTATTTAGTCAGCTGAGTACTTTCTGTTGCTCAAAGAACTTCCCACTATGCTTCATTTCTTAGTTTCATGTGTAACGCAGATGAGTTGTTGATGGCAAAATTTTCACCAAGCCGTGGAGAAGGGACATGCGTGTTTGGAAAGGTGACGGAATCTTGAATATGATATCTGCTCAAGTAAAATCATACTATATACTAACTAATAAATCTTCCTTCAAATAGTGTAACGTAAGACATCACATGATCATACGTATATTTAAGATATGGTAAGATATTTTGGTTATGCGTTACCAAATCAGCTAAGGATATCCTAAGTAATTAAATAAGAAATCATCCAAACGAAGCAGAAAATGTGTATATATGTAGTTAATTGCTTCAAGTTCAATCCATTCCAGGTTCTGTTACACAAAAAGTTTGTAACAGCAATGAAGAAATTATTTTTATTTTCGATTGTAAAAATTATATTTTTTATGTATATGATGAATATGTTTCCAACCGAAAACACGACTGATCTATATCTACGACTGAGAATATCATTCAATATATTCAATCTATATATATTATAATGCCTGGAGATCGGAAAGTTACCAGAAACATTTAAGGTATTTTTCTTGAATTTTTGGTTTTTTGATTTTTTTATTAAATTTTTTTTCTTGCATTAAACAGCTCTTAATGGCATATTAATTAGTAATTAATTATACATAATAAATATGTAATAAATTTATTTTATTTATTTAAGAAATTATAAAACATTATTTTGAGCATTATAATTATTATTTCAGTATTAAATATTAATTACATATATAATTAAATTTATTTTTAGGTAAAATGACAACTAAAAATTGTTTACATATATATACTAATAGCAGGCGACTGGAGCGTTGAGGTGGCCGCTCATAATCAATTTAAAATTAATTTTCTAAAATCTCATAAACTCATCCCTATAAAAGTGGCGCCTGATGTTTTCCATACAATAGGTCTCAAGATCAATCCTTGGCTACTGCACTTTGTTTTGTTTTTTCAAACATTATTTTGTCATATTGTTGTCATATTGATATTGTAAGGGACTAATGTAGTAAATACATTATGATGTGTAGTTCATCTCGGTATAACAATAAATATTTTTTTTATATTTGAAATAAAAACAATTTTATGCAAACAACACATAAACTTCAATTTAAATATAAAAAGAAATAAAACAAAATAATAAAATCAAATACATAGTAATAATCTTTATTATATTATATAAAAGAAATTCCCCAGGCGTTCGGTGGAACTTTATAATCACTCGAAAGCTATTTATCTAATTTTTTTAAATTATCTTAACTTTCAAATATAAAATATACAACAGAGGAAATAATTGTTGTTATTAGATTATAGTTAAGATATAAAAATTAAGTTCGAACCCTTTTTTACTCCCAATCCTAATTGAATTATGAGAAAATCTCATTGATGTGTAAACCGAAATCAAAGTCAAAAAAGATTTTAGTATTTAAATTTTTATTATTGTGTACGTTTACTACTTTTATAATATATATAACAAATGTCGACCTAAAAAATAGTTGAAAAAAATTGGTATAAAATATATATGAATAATTTATCTTATTATCATGTATATTTAAATTATACAATATTCTCTTCACAAATCTATATTGATATTGTAGTTATACTTTTAAAATATAACTAAAGTATGCAATCAAGAAAATGATTGATTTACATAAATATGCAATCAAGAAAATAATTGATATTATTAAAGGTAAGCCTCACCTCTTAATTATATTGTAGTTACAATATAAAAAGGAAGTTCTAACTTTTTCTTACAACAATATCTACGAATTCTAATTGAAACATAAGAAAATCTCACCGAAGTGCAAATCGAAATCAAAATCAAATAGAATTTTAGTATTTAAATTTTTGTTAGTGTATACGCGTTTAATAATATATACAATGAGTGTCGGCCCAAAAAATCGTGAGATAAAATCGGTATAGAAAAATGTATGAATAATACATCTTATTATCTATCTATATTTAATTTATACAATATTTTGTTCATCAATCTATACTGATATTATAAATATATTTTTATCGATTTTTTTCTTAAATAATTTTTATTTAATAGTTTTAGAAAAAATGTTATAAGGCCGCCGCGAAGCGCGGCCAGGAGATCGGAGAGTCTTTCACTCAGAAACTTCAAAATATTTTTCTTGATTTTTCACATTTATGATTTTTTTATTAAAATAATTTTCTTGCAATTAATAGCATTTTAATTAGTCATTAATTATACCTACTAAACTTATATATATTAAATACACTTTATTTTATACTAAATATAAAATTTTAGTAATCTTTATTAGAATATTATAATTATTATATTAATATAAAATATTAATAATCTATCTAAAAGTACAATTATTTCAAGGTAAAACGATAAAATAAAATTGTTAATATTTTAATTTTCTAATCTTTATTCAAATTTGAAGCAAACTTTTTCGGCAATAATAAATAGACGATTTTAACATTTCAATTAATTCGTAATCAGTGACAGTGAGAATCATCACAAGATACGAAAGTATATAAATTTTCTAATTAACATCCACAATTTAAATACAAGCAAAATTGTATAATTACTTTTACAGATGACAATTTACACAGGGGGTGTGATCAACCCGATTAAATTGAACCAATCCAACCTTTTTCTTCACTGATTAAATCCATGGAAAAAGTTCTACATTCGTTGTTTTATTATATTTTGTTGGATTAAATTAATATTCTAACTTCACAAATTCTAATACGATTACTAATCAATTAATCATGCATGTATGTTATAAGACGGACGTCGGCGTTTAAGAAGTTAATTAGTTATATTTAATATTTAATAAATTTTTATTATAAAAATTATGTTGATATTGTAATTTGATATGAAAAAAGTAAGAGACCTTTATGGAGTTGATGAAGATAATATGTTAGAGGATATTCATTTTGTTTGTATAATTAATTTTAAACGACTTAGTATTTGTTGAAATTTCAATGATTTTTAAATTCATTTTTATTGGAGATAGAAAATATTTACATGTACATATTCATTATAAGATTTAATATAAAATTTTTACGATATGTGAGTAACATTTTGAACATGTGTCCATGAATTTAAATCTAATATTACATACAAAAAAGTTCTTATAAATGCTAAAAAAAATAATCAAATGAATAAATACAGGTCTCGGATCACTCCAAGAAATATGAAGTATGACTTACAATATATATTTGAATTCTGTTTTGTTTGTCATGCAACCAAATTTGTCGACAGGTTAAGTCAATCACACATCTTATCACATTTACATTTTGCTTCATTTTTTCATCATACAAACAAATTTATCAACAAACTAAGCAATCACGTCTCTCATAATGTCATTGACAGCAAAAATGATACAAAAATGTTACTTTTACTTATCCATTGTTGAACTTTACCAATGTTTATCAATATTGGATTTCAAAAATAGTTTTTTATGCAACAAAATAGGTGTCGTCAATGTCTTCGAAAATACTATTATTAACGGAAACATGTTTCCTTTTTGCTAATTCTTTTTTATATAATTCTTTAACATTCAAATTTACTAACATTTTACACAAGTTTCAATTCATCATATCAACTTTCAAATATTAAAACTCAACGAACAATGATGTTACATATACGAATTTTAAAAATGTTTTTGTGCCGCTCGTAGCGCGGCTTTGTTACCTAGTTCTATATTAATTTGTGGGAGTGACAATTCTTAGCTTTTATTCTCACTATCCATTTATTAAGCTAAAGTCTAATACTAATAAAATTTAAAAGGAAAATGCCAGGTATCCCAAATTGGTGTTCAAAAATTTTCCCAAATACCAAGTGTAGTAATTTAATTGGTTATAATAATAGTGGACCCCTACATTCACACCAATCACCCAATCAAAAATTTTCAAAGCATTGCCACATCATTTGGGAGTAATATTTGGGTACCAGTTGGGGTAGCTAGCATTACTCAATTTAAAAAATTAAAAAAGGTTAAGTAAGAGCTTCTTTGACTTGACTTGCTAACTAACATCACTCTCCTTTATAAATTTAATGTGACCGTTACAAAACCTTGCTAAAATCACTCTCCTCTTATTACTCTCTCATTTATTTCTCATCTATATATCTATCAACAAATCTGTCAAAATATGTATTCTCTAAATGTCTACTCATAGTTAGTTGTTTCTCTATTTCACTTGTAAAGAAAAATTTCATCTTCCTCTAGATTTCTCTATCTATATATAATCTATATTCCCATATCATCTACCATTTTCATGTCCATCTTGGCAACTTATAAAACTTAATTGAAGCATATATTTGTTATGTTTGGAACAAGTTTCAAAGTCAAAAAAGAGAACAAACGACTTATTTCATGTTCTGGCATTATTTTTAAAAGAAAGAATATTGTTTTTTTTAATGTATGTCAGAGCGTGATATAAATCGTTTGTTTTTTTGTGTTGGACTTCTAAACTTATCTCAAACATCATATGTATACGCTTCAATCCCTACATTTGACATCTTCGAAATTCTCGTGATATTATCTACCATTTTCATGTCCATCTTGGCAACTTACGAAACTTAGTTGAAGCAGATATTTGTGATGTTTGGAACAAGTTTCAAAGTCAAAAAAGAGAACAAACGATTTATTTCATATTCTGACATTATTTTTATAAAAAAGAATATTGATAGACAATATATGTCAGAGTGTGATATAGGTCATTTGTTTTCTGTGTTGGACTTTTAAACTTATCTCAAACATTATATGTATACGCTTCAATCCCTACATTCCTACATTTGACATCTTCGAAATTCTCGAGATATTATCTCTCTGGTATAAAAAAAAACACTCACAAGCAAGTCTGCATTTGAAATTGCATACATTTTCATATATTTGCATGGTCTGCAGTTTAGTAGTACTTGCTAGTGGCATTTTTGGTTTTTTCCGACAACCAACATTTTCGTTTTTGAAGTTTCAATTTGTTTATAGAGATCACCGACTAGGGCCAGAATCTTCTTTAATGAAATTTCACGATTTATTTAAATATTATACTCGAACTCGGCATGATATTCTACTTCTTTTTAAAATTTAAGTTCATGCCAACTTAATATTTATTACTTTTACAAATTTGAAAGTGTTCAAAGAGGTCGAACTTAAACATTTTTTTTTGAAACCCAGGTCGAACTTAAACATAATTCTCACATTTAAACTTTGGGCCGAACTACTAAATAAATATTAGCCACGTGTAATTGAGTAGTTGGGATGGGTGTAATTGAGTAGTTACCGATTAGTGATGCATAAAAAGTTTTTTGGGCCAAATTTTATTCGGGTTATAAAAAGACTCTAGCTTTTTAAGAATTGAATTGAGCTGGGTTTTTTCAAAAATCGGGTCGGGCTGATTTTTTCTAAAATATTTATTCGAGCTTTTTTTTAGTTAATATATACATAAATTTTGTCTTTTTTTTTCAAAACTAATATATTATTATACAAAAAAAAATTAAATCTTTACAAAATAAGCAACCTCTAAAGAGTTACATCCCTAAATTTGAATTTCTAGAATCCAGCATACATAAGAGACACCGCGAAATCTAATACTAAAAAACTACTAGCATAATACTTATTTTATCATTAAATATCATTGCAACTCAAGAACATTTTACTCTTAATTTGCAATATGACTTAAGTCGACTGTAAGCCATATAAATCTTCTCGTATATGATCATTTTGAGAAGCACATCCCCTACACTCAGTAATAAGTCTCCTTGAAAGAGGATTTATCCTGCATATTGTTGATTCTTAGCCTCGTGATCCTTCACATCCCCTTCATTGTTAAGTATAATATTCTTGAAATTTATTAAAAATGTTATCTATTTTTTGATTTCATCTATAAAAAATTGGATTTTTATTAGGATTTATTAAAAAGCCGAGATTTTATCCGTCTACCGAAACGGGTTTTTGTTCGGACTTTTCGGGTTTCAGATCGAGTCGAATTTGATGAAAAATAGGAGGTCCATCTTCGGTCCACGGACCGAGCCAAATCGGGCCCGGTTTTTTTTTTTGGATTTGGCTTTTTTTACGGATCGAATCGGACCGAATTTCGGGTTTCATACTTTTTGAACATCTCTAGTTGGGACGGGCTTACAATAAAATAGTATAGAAGGTATTATTTTGTATTGATTTGGATTTCAGTTAGATAAAATATTATATTTTACTAGCTTATAACCGTGCAATGCGCGGGCTTCTTATATCATGTTATAAATTTTATTTAATAAATATTAATGATCGAAAGATATTTACGATTTATGTTTTTAGGTGTTTATAAAAGGTAATATCTTCAACTAAAAATAAATGTGAAAAAGCCAATCTACTAATTACCATTAATTATATTATGTTATTATTACTAATTACCATTAATTATATTATGTTGTTATTTATTTTAGGTGTTTTTATTTTTCTTTAAAATGAAGGGTAAATAAGTAAATTCACGAAGTACCAAAACATAGGTACCAAAACTTTTAATGTTTCGGCTTTTATATAATAGTATAGATATATAAGCTTGTAACCCGTGCGATGCACAGGTTTATTTTAATATGTCATAGATTTTATTGAAATTTATATTATATTTTATATAAACATTATTTTCAATATTTTTTTTAATTTTAATTTAAAATAATTTGATATATTCATGTTTAATGATTATACTTATGTTTTTTTATTATACACAATGTTTACTGATTTTTAATATATTTTATTAGTAATTAAAAGATATGGTGTGATATTTTTGAATATATATTAATGATTGCAAGATTAATTTTAAATTAAAAGGTAACGTGTTTTAATATGAAAAAAATATTAATGATTGAAAGATATGGTATGATTCATATTTTTAGGTGTTTATCAATGATTGAAAGATATGGTGCAATAATTTTGGATATATAAGTTAATGATTGCATTATTAGTTTTAAAATAAAAGGTAATATGTTTTAATTAAATGGAAGGTAACATATTTTAATTAGATAGAAATATTAATGATTTAAAGATATGGTATGATTTATGGTTTTAGTTGTTTATAAAGGGTAATATTTTAAACTAAAAGGGAATCGAATCTTAGACTTCTCAATCTAACAACTTTTAGTATTATTGTATCTAACGGTCATGATCTATTTGAATTGAAGATCTAACGGTTATGAATAGTTTGGTTAACCAAACTACAAACTATAAAAGATCTCTAATTTGCTTATAATAATCTAAAAGGGAATCGAATCTTAGACTTCTCAATATAACAACTTTTAGTATTATTGTATCTAACGGTCATGATCTATTTGAATTGAAGATCTAACGTTTATGAATAGCCTGGTTAACCAAACTACAAACTACAAAAGATCTCTAATTTACTTATAATAATATACTAGCTTATAGCCCGTGCAAAGCACGGGTTACTTTTAATTTTTCATAATTTATTTATAGTGTAATATGATATTATAAATATTAATTTTAATACGTTATTGAATGAATGTGAACCTTAAATCTTTGTATATAATAATTTCAAAAAAAATATAAATTAATATGTTGTTGGCGGGAATCGAACCATAGACCTCTATATATAACAACTTTTAGTACTGTTATATCTAACAGTGATCTACTTGAATTGAAGATCCAATGGTTATGAATAGTTTGGTTAACCAAACTACAAATTACAAAAGATCTCCAGTTTGATTATTATAATAATACAAATTATACCCCTTTAGCTTATTATAATATAGCTAGCTTGTAACCCTACGATGCACGAGTTTCTTTTAATATGTTATAAATTTTAATGAAATTTATATTACATTTTTATACAAACATCATTTTCAATAATTTTTTTAATTTTAATTTAATGAAATTTGATATATTCATGTTTAATGATTATACTTATGTTTTTTTTATTATAAACAATGTATAATGATTTTTAATATATTTTATTAGTAATTGAAAGATATGGTGTGATATTTTTGGATATATATTAATGATCGCAAGATTAATTTTAAATTAAAAGATGACGTGTTTTAATTAGAAAGAAATATTAATAATTGAAAGATATGGTATGATTCATGTTTTAGGTGTTTATTAATGGTTGAAAGATATGGTGCAATATTTTTTGGATATATATATAAGTAGGGATCTAGAGAAAATCCCTTTAAAAGGAGAACTTAGAAAACTAAATTAAAATATAGCACATATGGTATGCAAACTGATCGTTGAGAGATGGAGAAAAATGTGGTGAAATTAGATTTTAAAAAAATATCACCGATTGACGGGAAAAATCAAATTAAAAACGGAAGGGATTAGGTGGGATTGTGTGTGTGAGGGTGTATTTGATTAGTGTGTGGGTGCCCCTGGCGGGGCCATTGATTATAATACATCCAATGGTTAGGATTAGTATCTTAGTTTTCTTCAAAAAAGAGTTCTCTTTAAAGAGAACTCTTTTTTGAAGAAAACTAAGGTACTAATCCTAACCATTGGATGTATTATAATCAATGGCCCCGCCAGGGGCACCCACACACTAATCAAATACACCCTCACACACACAATCCCACCTAATCCCCTCCGTTTTTAATTTGATTTTTCCCGTCAATCGGTGATATTTTTTTAAAATCTAATTTCACCACATTTTTCTCCATCTCCCAACGATCAGTTTGAATACCATATGTGCTATATTTTAATTTAGTTTTCTAAGTTCTCCTTTTAAAGGGGTTTTCTCTAGATCCCTACTCTATATATATATATATATATATATATATATATATATATATATATATATATATATATATCTTAATGATTGTAATATTAAATTTAAAATAAAAGATAACGTGTTTTAATTAAATAGAAAGTAACATGTTTTAATTAGATAGAAATATTAATGATCGAAAGATATGGTATGAATTATGTTTTTAGTTGTTTATAAAAGGTAATTTTTTAAACTAAAAGGGAATCGAATTTTAGCCTTCTAAATATAACAACTTTTAATATTGTTATATCTAACGATCATGATCTGTTTGAGTTGAAAATCTAACGGTTATGAATAGCTTGGTTAATCAAACTACAAACTACAAAAGATCTCTAATTTGCTTATAATAATATAGTATAGATATATTAATGATTGTAATATTAAAATAAAAGGTAACGTGTCTTAATTAAGTAGAAGGTAACATATTTTAATTAGATAGAAATATTAATGATCGAAAGATATGGTATGATTTATGTTTTTAGTTGTTTATAAAGGGTAATATTTTAAACTAAAAGGAAATCGAATCTTAGACTTCTTAATATAACAACTTTTAATATTGTTGTATCTAACAATCATGATCTATTTGAGTTGAAGATCTAACGATCATGAATAGTTTGGTTAACCAAACTACAAACTACAAAAGATCTCTAGTTTGCTTATAATAATATAGTATAGACTAGCTTATAACCTGTTATGCAAAATTTACGCAAGCGCACGTTGTCACAAGTAATATATGATTAAATCAAGTTCGTTCCCACAGAGATCTAGAATGGTGTTCAATTCAATTAATGTACCTATGCACCAATGTATGGTTTTTATCCACTGCTAAGACAAATAACAAATTGGATTTTTATTAACTACTAAATTAATTATCAAACTAAAGATTAACTAATTAAAGAGATTAAAGTTGAATTACTAATATGAGAATAAAACATGGAATCCTAGTTTCATCATCTACTTCACTTAGAGTTGCAGCCTTTAATTAAAACATGCGATGGTTTTGATATCTGATCGAATAACACGAAAAGAGTAAAAGTTACCTCTCGGTATACTAGTACCAATCTACGCATACATCCACAAAAGAGATAGAAGATGAGTAGGCACCTATTATGTTTAGACCCTATATCTCTATAGAATTTGAAAACATAAAGGTTGAAGCACAAGTTATCCACTTAGATCACATAGTGTAGCATAATATCTCTATTCATGCCACAAATCATGATGTCAAACATCAACCTATCCTATGCTAGCATGGCAAGTTCTAAATCTCAAGATCCACTCTCGTTTAGCAAGAGGTTAACATATTAGATGTTCGCGACGCACCTAAATTCAATAAGCACAACCATACAAGGATATCAATCATTCACCACACATAAATCTTTAAGGCATGCAAACTACTAAGCTACATAGATAAATCCACTAGGATCCCATGACAACGATTAGTTCATAATCGAACCTTTCGTCACCATGGGATTTGACGAAAATATGATATTAAACAAAATATGAAAGAAAGAAACAATAATATTAAAACAAAGAGTTGAGAAAACAAATCTATAATCCAGAATAACACAAAGGATGAAGTAGATCTAGATCCGTTGCTTGTCACGAGCGTTGAATCCTTCTCTCCTTTTCTCCCTTGCAGATCTAAGCTATGTTACAATAATAAAAACTATGATATATTTTACAAGGCTAAGATGTGTTTATATAGGCCTAGATATCTTGCCCAGCAAGAAAAACAACCTAGAATACAATTGGAAATAGGTTTGGGTGCCTAAAATATAATTAAAATTCGAATAAGGGCAAAACGGAGATTTTTCAGCAAAACAGAATTTTTTTCAGCAATTTTCTCCCGCAGGAGCGCTGCCTGCGCAGCTACCAGCGCAGCCTGCGCTGCTCCTTCTGTTCAGAGCGCAGCCTGCGCAGCTCCAAGCGCAGCCTGCGCTGCCTTGGCTGTTCAGGCTGTTTTCTACAGATTTTTTTCTTCTTCGTTTCTCGTCCGTTTTCTTCCGTTCCTTTTGCATTCACTTCCCGTCTTCATTCCAATGTCTTGAACACTCTTGATAGTTGATATTAAGTCATCATTCTTCATTCCATAGCATATTCAACTCCGAAATCAACGGAAAATTCACCCTTAAACGATATTTCTCCAAACCTGCACAAGTAAATAAAACACATAAAACTACAACAAACTTGAGGCCAAATACACCAATTTAATCCGATACGGAATGTTCCAAGTGGATATAAAATCCACTTATCACACCCCCAAACTTAAACCGATGCTTGTCCTCAAGCATAAACAATTATACTAACTAACTAACTAGTACCACTTCCGTAGGTGATCACGGTTGCATTTGGCATATGCAACAAGCCCTTTAAACCCCTAGGCAGCCCTAGTGGACGAGTAAGGTCTCGTGAGGGCCTATAGCGAATGTACCCACAAAATCCATTTAACCTAATGCAATGCAATGCATGAATGCAACTAAATGAAAATGCAATTAATCTAATCTACCATACCTTCAAATCCTCTCATGCCATATCAACTTAAGAATCAAAGTAAATACGCAATGTCTTGGTGTCGAAAGTGAAAGTATTCACATAGTCTACTCAATGAACATGCATCAGTTCTCACAAGTCCATGTCAAATGTAAAATAAGTTAGTAAACATGCTAAGCCTACAAGAGTACATCTTTGAGACAACACTCGGGATCTCATACGCAAGAACAAGCAAACACTCACAATCCACTCACAAAAGAATATTCACTCAAGAACAAGGGTAAGTGTATCACTCAATTCCAACAAAATCATAAACACGCTTGACATTTGGTATCAATCTAACTCTTAACACAACATACATCAATGACGATAATCAAAAGGTCTTTTAATTGGGTTGTAACGGGGCTAGGGACAAGGTATGTCAAATAAGCCAAAATAGGTGAAGTGTCAAAAGCTAGTAAGTACCATAATACATCGTACACAACACCATATTTCCCCCCACATAATTTTTACTAAAAACAAGCACTCGACTAGTCGACTGAAATAGGATCGCAACAAACACAAACATGCTCTCATAATATATATTTTTTTTCTTTTTTTTTCATCTTTTTTTCTTTTCTTTTTCTCTTTTTTTTTTCGAGAGCTAAATAGAACACAAACAATAATATAAATAATAACAATGATCCCATGAATTTATTACATATGCCGACTATCAAGCAAACAACCAAACCCAATTTTCAATATTTCCCCCAAAAGTAAGACCAACAATAAACCCCTCCTTGCACACCTTATTACTACCTTAAGCACTCTACTAGCCTTTGACAATATGGGTTCAAATTAATTTAAGGCCAATACAAGAAAAAGGTCTAGGCAAGTAATGTGGTATGTCACCGAAAAATAGGATTAAGCTAAACGGGTTAACTAATTGATCATGTAAACATGGTATGGTAATATGGGAAAATATGCGGTTATTCCTAAATGCCTTTATCATTTTAATCGTCAAATAATGTCATGCGTTTCAAGAAAGACCTCAAACAACTGCTAGCAATGCAAACAATCCGTGGACACTCAAGCAAACGAATAAATTGCAACAAATATGCAATAAGGCTAAAAAACTGACTTGGTGGCAAAACATACTCAATCCCAAGCAAAAAATCTCTCTAACGCACCACTTGTATTCAAAGCCTGAAAACTAAATCATCTTGCACATATTCATGTCCTTCTAATTACTTACAACATTCAATAAGTCTACTAGCTTCAACTTACTAGTGTATGTGTGTGCACAAGAACAAAGCATATCACTTCTCAATCAAAAGCGTCAACAACACAAAATTCCTATCAAGCATGGGTGCAAATGCAACTATTATGAACTCACATGACATACGAACAAAAAAAAAACAGAATGTCCTATATGAAACAAACGCAAATAATACGAACATATATGCATGAATTACTACTAATATGCAAAGCATGAAATCCTACATGAACAAATAATACAACAACAACTACTAATCCCTCAAACCACCCCCAAACTTAAAATATTCAATGTCCTCATTGAATGGAAGTAAATACAAGGGATAGCAAAAAAACATACCTGAAAACACCGAAACACATGGGTTGCCTCCCACGAAGCGCTGTCGTTAACGTCATTTAGCCGGACAAATATGATTCAAATCATGGTGGCTCGAAGATCGCATTTGACTTGTCCTTAGCAGAAGGACCATTCACCCATTGGTTGACAACCTTCTTGCTATCTTCCCACCTCTTTCCTAAATCAAACTTCACTTTGCCCCTTCCTCCAACCGACTTTTTCTTTTTCTTCTTCACACCTCTAAGGTGCTTATGCTTCACAGTCGATTGATAAGAACACTCCTCTAACTCATCATCCATGCTCCACCTTCTTAACACATTATCGTGACCCTCTTCAAAAATTAACAACTCATCATTCAGAAGGACATACTTCAAATGGGATGGAAGTTTTCCAAGCTTGACATTCAAGAGATCTCGTATTGAAGAACTGTCAATGGAATCACTGATAGGATGCTTTAGCACGCACATATTCGATTTTTCGCTCAATAATTGATCCAACTTCTTTCTCTGACCCGTATCAACCGTTTCCACACTGAAACACTCTTCATCCTCTGTTGGAAATTTCATGGCCTTGAACACATTAAAGGTGACACTCTGATCTTGCACCCTCATTGTAAGCTCTCCTTTTTGCACATCAATCAAAGTCTTTCCTGTAGCCAAGAACGGTCTTCCCAAGATTATGAGAATCTTCTTATCTTCTTCGAAATCCAAGATCACAAAATCAGCAGGAAATATGAGCTTATCAACCTTCACCAAAACGTCCTCCACGATGCCTCTAGGATATGTGATAGATCGATCAGCCAACTGCAAAGAGATGTTAGTTGGCTTTGGCTCCGGTAGACCAAGTTGCTTGAAAACAGACAAGGGCATGAGATTGATGCTAGCTCCCAAATCACATAAACACTTGCTAAAAGACAACTTCCCAATGGTGCATGGAATAGTGAAACTTCCTGGATCTTTCAGTTTAGGAGGCAACTTCTGTTGTAGAACAGCACTACACTCCTCCGTCAATGCCACTGTTTCAAATTCTTCCAACCTTCTCTTCCGTGACAAAATATCCTTCATGAACTTTGCATATCTTGGCATCTGCTCCAACGCTTCAACAAAAGGAATGTTAATGGACAGTTTCTTGAAGACATCCATAAATTTCTGAAACTGTTTCTCTTGACTTTTCTGCAAACGTCCAAGATATGGCGGAGGTGGATAAACCTGATTATTCTTTGAAGATTGCTCTGGAGTAGACTTTTCAACAGGGTTCTTGCTCTTCTCACCATCAAGCTGATCAGCCACTAAGTCAGATTTCTCAATTCTGGGCACTGCAGATTTTTCAACCTGCTGATTGTGAACATCTTCATCTTCTTCAGTTGCTGATTTAGGATCACTCGTGACTTTTCCGGATCTCAAAGTCACAGCTTTCACCTGCTCATGGACCTCCCTCTTGCCTGGATTACCCATTGTATCACTTGGAAGAGTTCCTTGTTGCATATTTACCAAGGCACTTGTAATCTGCCCCATCTGATTCTCCAAGATCCTTTGAGAAGCTTGCAGATTCTTCACCATCATCCTCAAATCATCCATCTCTGATTTTTCACTAGAAGATTGCCCCACATGAGCCTGGGGCTGTTGCTGCTGAAATCCCGGAGGTTGATATGATGCCCTTGAAGCATAAGGTTGTTGATAGCCTTGATTGAATGGCTTTGTGTTTACACTAAATCACGCAAGCGTACGTGGTCACAAGTAATATATAAGGTTAAGTCCAAATTCGTTCCCACAGGGATCAGGTTATGGTTTTAATTCAGTAAACGCACCTATGCAACAGTGTATGATCTTAATTCACTGCTAAGACAATTAATAAATTAAGGTTTTAACTAACTAAATTAAACTAAGAAGCAAATTAACAAAACTACGAATTAACTAACTAACAAGAATTGAAATCTAATTACTTCTGCAAGATAAACCATCGAATCCTAACTTCATTAAATACTTTGCTTAGATCTGACGCCTTTAATCACTATATGCAATGGTTATGATATCTGATCGGACAACACGTAACAAGTACACGCTACTTCTCAGTATACGTATACCAAACTAAACATACATCCACAAAAGAGATAGAAGATGAATAGACACCTATTATGTTTAGACCCTATATCTCTATAGAATTTGAAAACATAACGGTTGAAGAGCAAGTTATCCATAAAGATCACACAGGGTAGTATAAGTATTTTCATCTCACACCACGAATCATATTGATAAACAATTATGAACCTATGCTAGCATGGCAAGTTCTAAATCTCAAGATCCACTTTCACTTCACAAGAGATTAACAAATTAGATGTTCATGACGCATCTATCAATTAAGCATAACCATACGAGGATATCAGATATACATCACATACAGATCTTTAAAGCAATCAAGATACTAAAGCTCCATAAATAAATCCGTTAGAATCCCATGACAACGATTAGTTCATAATCGAACCTCTCGTCATCATGGGATCAAGTGAAACCATGATAAAAACAAAGTATGAAAAAATATACAAATAAAACTAAGTAATTGATATGTAATGGTGATAATCCTAATGATGATGATGATACAATTTGCAAGGGTTGGATGTGTTTATATAGGCTCTAGACATCTTTCCCAGCAAGAAAATACCAAAACAGAATTATAATAGAATTTATGCAAAATACGTTTCCTAAACTGATTCTGTTTTAAAGGAAATTCGTAGCTGACTTTTCTTCTATTTTCCAGAGCCGTTCCAGAGGTAATTGGACCTCTGGACCACCTTAGAATGATAGAGAATTTTGTTATCTTCGCGTGGACAGCTTACGGGCCTCAAACAGACTTCTAAAACTCAAGATATGGCCAAAATAGTAAAACCTGTAATTTTTCAGCATCGCGCGCGTGCAACCTGCGCCCAACAGTCTGTTCTTCGCGCAGATTGCTCCTACCCGGCGCAATTTGCTCGTGGGAATCCTGTCCCAAGTTGTAGAAAATCTCCCAGGCTTCGCGTGGGCAGTAAGATCGCTGAAAACGGACTTCTAGAACTCCAGATATGTCCAAAACAGTGTAGACTGCGCAACCGTCTCAGAAATCCGAATTTTAATTAATTTATTCTCCAAAAACGATAGAAGCATCAACCATAATCAACATTCTTGTAAATCTGCACAACTAAGCAAAACATATCAAAACTACCACAAACTTGAGTCCAAGACAATCAATTTAAGCCGATTTAGAATGCTCCAAGTGGATATAAATCCACTTATCACACCCCCAAACTTAAACCGATGCTTGTCCTCAAGCATAAACAATTACAACTAACTAATTAGTACCACTTCCGTAGGTGATCACGGTTGCATTTGGCATATGCAACAAGCCCTTTAAACCCCTAGGCAGCCCTAGTGGACGAGTAAGGTCTCGTGAGGGCCTATAGCGAATGTACCCACAAAATCCAGTTAACCTAATGCAATGCAATGTATGAATGCAACTAATATGAAAATGCAATTAATCTAATCTACCATACCTTCAAATCCTCTCATGCCATATCAACTTAAGAATCAAAGTAAATACGCAATGTCTTGGTGTCGAAAGTGCAAGTATTCACATAGTCTACTCAATGAACATGCATAAGTTCTCACAAGTCCATGTCAAGTGTAAGAATAAGTTAGTAAACATGCTAAGTCTACAAGAGTACATCTTTGAGATAACACTCGGGATCTCATACGCAAGAACAAGCAAACACTCACAATCCACTCACAAAAGAATATTCACTCAAGAACAAGGGTAAGTGTATCACTCAATTCCAACAAAATCATAAACACGCTTGACATTTGGTATCAATCTAACTCTTAACACAACATACATCAATGACGATAATCAAAAGGTCTTTAATTGGGTTGTAACTGGGCTAGGGACAAGGTATGTCAAATAAGCCAAAACAGGTGAAGTGTCAAAAGCTAGTAGGAACTATAATACTCATACACAACCACCTATTTCATCACCCCCAAACTTTTACTATTTTTCTTCCAACAAAAAAAACTCGAATAGTCGACTAAAGTAGGATCATAACAAACACAAACATGCTCTCATAATATTTTTTTCCTTTCTTTTTTTTTCTTTTTTTTTCTTTTTTTTTTCTTCTTTTTTTCTTCTTTTTTTCGAGAGCTAAATATAACACAAACAATAATATACACAATAACAATGATCCCATGAATTTATTACACATGCCGACTATCAAGCAAACAACCAAACCCAAATTTCAATATTTCCCCCCAAAATTATGACCAACAATAAACCTCCTTGCACACCTTATTACTCCCTTAAGCACTCTACTAGCCTTTGACAATGTAGGTTCAAATTAATGTAAGGCCAATACAAGAAAAAGGTCTAGGCAAGTAATGTGGTATGTCACCGAAAAATAGGATTAAGCTCAACGGGTTAACTAATTGATCATGTAAACATAGTATGGTAATATGGGAAAATATGCGGTTATTCCTATTGCCTTTATCATTTTAATTGTCAAATAATGTCATGCGTTTCAAGAAAGACCTCAAACAACTGCTAGCAATGCAAACAATTCGTGGACACTCAAGCAAACGAATAAGATTGCAACAGATATGCAATATGGCTCAAAATCTCACTTGGTGGAAAAACATACTCAATCCCAAGCAAAAAAAATCTCTCTAACGCACCTACTTGTATTCAAAGCTTGTAAACTAAATCATCTTGCACATATTAATGTCCTTCTAATCACTTACAACATTCAATAAGTCTACTAGCTTCAACTTACTAGTGTATGTGTATGCACAAGAACAAAGCATATCACTTCTCAATCAAAAGCGTCAACAACACCAAATTCCTATTAAGCATGGGTGCAAATGCATACTATTATGAACTCACATGATATACGAACAAAAAAAAATAGAATGTCCTATATGAAACAAACGGTAGATAACACGGACATACATGCATAATTTACTACTACTACTAATATGCAAAACATGAAATCCTACATGAACACATTATACAACAACAACTACTAATCCCTCAAACCACCCCCAAACTTGAAATATTCAATGTCCCCATTGAATTGAAGGTAATACAAAGGATATCAGAAAACATACCTCACCATTTGAGTCCTCATCCTCCTCGGTTGAATCTGGTGGAGGATACTGCGTACGAGCTCCATAGACTGGCCACCTTGCCTGAAATACAAGAATACTACAAAACCCACAAATTACAAGAACATAAATTCGTAATAAAATAATATTAGAGAAAAAGAATTACCCAATACGAATCAAAGAGGTGAACTTGCAATTAATTCCTCTTTAGAATTGAATTTTTAGAGATTAAAAAAAATAGAAGAGGAATTGGATTTGTATGTATAGGTGGGTATATAAATAATAATAATAATAATAATAATAATAATAATAAATAATAATAAAAAATAAATATAAAAAATAATAAGAATAATAATAATAATAATAATAATAATAATAATAATAATAATAATAATAATAATAATAATAATAATATGAATTAGAATAGAAATAGGTTTAGAATTTTTGGAGAAAAGATGGAGGGTTTTGGAATTGATATAGGATTAGAAAAGGATTTTAGGTGGAGAAAATAATTAGAAAAGGGGTAGAAATTGAATTGGGGAATGAATTGATTTTAATATATATTAAAACAAATAACCACACGGAAACATCAATCAAACCTGGATGGACAAAAACTAACCTGGACAGAAACATAGGCAGGTTGTGGCGTGAATTTGGCGCTATGGCGCGCGGACCCTGCTGCAATTCTTTTTTTTTTTTCCTGCACAACACTCTAATTTTTTATTTTTTTTTTTAAAACACAAATTTTTTTTCCTACACTAGTGCGGGTTGCCTCCCACCAAGCGCTTCTTTAACGTCAATAGCTTGACGTTACTTCCAAGCCTCCATTAAGGATGATAATAGTTCGCCTGGTCATCTCTTCGCGATACTTCATCGTCATCACGGCGGCACACCTTCTGCCCCTTCTCCTCGCTTGGCCTATTCGTATGACAACTATGTCCTCTTCCAATGCCTTCATCTGTTGACCCAAAATCTGTCAATTTATAGAACAACACACACTCGCGGGCTTTGCTTGAATATAATGGAGGAGGGTAAATGTAAATTGCTGAAGCCTTTGGTTCCTCAAAAAGAACTTCCTCCATTGGCTCTAATGCGCTACCTCCATCTTTAAACTCTGAGACAAGTAGAAGACCTGCATCTTTCCCATGTTCATCAGCCTCTTGGTACGCACATACCAATTCTTGAAATTTGTGTAGCTCATCAGTGTCTATCCCAAATAGTGCCCTTTCCAAATCATCCACCATCCTAACATGATCAAATTCCTCACATGGCTTGTGAATGCTCACCTCACCTTGGCATTTGTCTTCCTCAATTAAGCATGCAGTACCTTGCTCCAAGTCACCATTATCCTCTGGTGTTGCCTCTAGTATGAATTGATGTTTCTCTTGTTCCAAGGCACTCAAAACTTGAACAGCTAGTGTCATCATAGAATTGATAGACTCCTCAGTACTCTTTAGAAGCATCCTAATCTCCTCCATAGCATCAACCTCATCTGACTGAAATTTAGGAATAGGTTGCTGATGTTGAAACTCTTCACTCCCAAAGAAATATGACATATCTGGAACATCTTGCTGGTACTGTTGAGGATGGTATTGAAAATATGGTTGTTCCTCATAACTGACATATGGATCAACTCCTCCATAGTAACAATATTGTGAGGGATCATGAATGCCCAAACACCGCTCACATTGTTGAGGCATGGATGTACTCGAATATGCCCACCATGGCAACTCCTCGCATGCCATCTTCAAACACTCAAGTACCTGAACACACCAAACTAAACAAAATAGATAAGAAAAACAAATCTGAGTCAGTGAACTCTAACGACCACTATTGACAAGCACATAAACTAAAAATAAAACACCGATGATCCCCGGCAGCGGCGCCAAAAACTTGTTTACACTAAATCACGCAAGCGTACGTGGTCACAAGTAATATATAAGGTTAAGTCCAAATTCGTTCCCACAGGGATCAGGTTATGGTTTTAATTCAGTAAACGCACCTATGCAACAGTGTATGATCTTAATTCACTGCTAAGACAATTAATAAATTAAGGTTTTAACTAACTAAATTAAACTAAGAAGCAAATTAACAAAACTACGAATTAACTAACTAACAAGAATTGAAATCTAATTACTTCTGCAAGATAAACCATCGAATCCTAACTTCATTAAATACTTTGCTTAGATCTGACGCCTTTAATCACTATATGCAATGGTTATGATATCTGATCGGACAACACGTAACAAGTACACGCTACTTCTCAGTATACGTATACCAAACTAAACATACATCCACAAAAGAGATAGAAGATGAATAGACACCTATTATGTTTAGACCCTATATCTCTATAGAATTTGAAAACATAACGGTTGAAGAGCAAGTTATCCATAAAGATCACACAGGGTAGTATAAGTATTTTCATCTCACACCACGAATCATATTGATAAACAATTATGAACCTATGCTAGCATGGCAAGTTCTAAATCTCAAGATCCACTTTCACTTCACAAGAGATTAACAAATTAGATGTTCATGACGCATCTATCAATTAAGCATAACCATACGAGGATATCAGATATACATCACATACAGATCTTTAAAGCAATCAAGATACTAAAGCTCCATAAATAAATCCGTTAGAATCCCATGACAACGATTAGTTCATAATCGAACCTCTCGTCATCATGGGATCAAGTGAAACCATGATAAAAATAAAGTATGAAAAAATATACAAATAAAACTAAGTAATTGATATGTAATGGTGATAATCCTAATGATGATGATGATACAATTTGCAAGGGTTGGATGTGTTTATATAGGCTCTAGACATCTTTCCCAGCAAGAAAATACCAAAACAGAATTATAATAGAATTTATGCAAAATACGTTTCCTAAACTGATTCTGTTTTAAAGGAAATTCGTAGCTGACTTTTCTTCTATTTTCCAGAGCCGTTCTAGACGTAATTGGACCTCTGGACCACCTTAGAATGATAGAGAATTTTGTTATCTTCGCGTGGACAGCTTACGGGCCTCAAACAGACTTCTAGAACTCAAGATATGGCCAAAATAGTAAAACCTGTAATTTTTCAGCACCGCGCGTGTGCAACCTGCGCCCAACAGTCTGTTCTTCGCGCAGATTGCTCCTACCCGGCACAATTTGCTCGTGGGAATCCTGTCCCAAGTTGTAGAAAATCTCCCAGGCTTCGCGTGGGCAGTAAGATCGCTGAAAACGGACTTCTAGAACTCCAGATATGTCCAAAACAGTGTAGACTGCGCAACCGTCTCGGAAATCCGAATTTTAATTAATTTATTCTCCAAAAACGATAGAAGCATCAACCATAATCAACATTCTTGTAAATTTGCACAACTAAGCAAAACATATCAAAACTACCACAAACTTGAGTCCAAGACAATCAATTTAAGCCGATTTAGAATGCTCCAAGTGGATATAAATCCACTTATCACTTTGCTTGCTGATAAGGCTGTTGAAAAGGTTGTTGTGCACTTTGATTGTTGCTCCAGCTGAAGTTAGGATGACTCCTGTTGCTGGGATGATAAGTAGCTGGAACTGGTACAGCAGATCTCTGAAAATTACTCACGAACTGTGCTGATTCAGAAGAGATAGCACACTGATTCGTCTCATGTGCGCCCGCACATAACTCACAAACACTAGCCACCTGCTGAACTCCATAATTAGCAAGAGAATCCACCTTCATAGCAAGACTTTCAACTGAGCCGTAATCATTGAAGCTGTATCTACTTCCAAAATTCCTGCTGCCTTGCCTTGAGATAGCCTTTGGGTTGGATTTTGATATTCATTAGCAGCCATCATCTCTATAAGTTCATAAGCTTCATCATAGTTCTTCGCCCACAGAGCTCCACCTGATGCTGCATCTAGCAAGGGCCTAGACTGTGCTCCCAACCCATTGTAGAACCCATTAATAACCATCCAATCAGGCATGCCATGATGAGGACACTTGCGTAGCATCTCCTTGTAGCGTTCCCAAGCCTCACACAAGGTCTCGCCAGATTGCTGTTGGAATTGAGTCAACTGGTTCCTTAATGCTGCAGTTTTCGCCATAGGGAAGAATTTAGTAAGGAACTTCTGAGCAAGATCTTCCCATGTAGTAATGGAACCAGGTGGCAAATAGTGTAGCCAGCTCTTAGCCTTATCCCTCAGAGAGAATGGGAAAAGCCTCAACCTGATAGCATCATCCGTCACACCATTACATTTGAAAGTGTCGCAGATTTCGATAAAGTCTCGAACATGCATGTTGGCATCCTCCGTAGAAGCACCCCCAAACTGAACTGAATTCTGCACCATCTGAATTGTGCCAGACTTAATCTCAAAATTGTTCGCTGTAATAGCTGGCCTAATAATGCTAGACTGGATGTCATTGAGTTTCGACTGAGAATAGTCCTTCAAAGCCTTGACTGCTGCTGCTGCGTCACCCATCTCTATAATAGTTTCAGTTTCCTCTTTCTTATCCTCTAAATTCTCTACACGATCGTTTTCCGCCAGTTCTTCCAAACGAGCTTGTAAGCGTGTTCGCATACAAACTTAAATACCTGAAACACCACGAATCAAACAAACTAAGTAAGAATCCGAGTCAGTGAACGCTAACGACCACTGATGACAAGCACATAAACTAAAATAAAAACACCGATGATCCCCGACAGCGGCGCCAAAAACTTGTTATGCAAAATTTACGCAAGCGCACGTTGTCACAAGTAATATATGATTAAATCAAGTTCGTTCCCACAGAGATCTAGAATGGTGTTCAATTCAATTAATGTACCTATGCACCAATGTATGGTTTTTATCCACTGCTAAGAAAAATAACAAATTGGATTTTTATTAACTACTAAATTAATTATCAAACTAAAGATTAACTAATTAAAGAGATTAAAGTCGAATTACTAATATGAGAATAAAACATAGAATCCTAGTTTCATCATCTACTTCATTTAGAGTTTCAGCCTTTAATTCAAACATGCGATGGTTTTGATATATGATCGAATAACACGAAAAGAGTAAAAGTTACCTCTCGGTATACTAGTACCAATCTACGCATACATCCACAAAAGAGATAGAAGATGAGTAGGCACCTATTATGTTTAGACCCTATATCTCTATAGAATTTGAAAACATAAAGGTTGAAGCACAAGTTATCCACTTAGATCACATAGGGTAGCATAATATCTCTATTCATGCCACAAATCATGATGTCAAACATCAACCTATCCTATGCTAGCATGGCAAGTTCTAAATCTCAAGATCCACTCTCGTTTAGCAAGAGGTTAACATATTAGATGTTAGCGACGCACCTAAATTCAATAAGCACAACCATACAAGGATATCAAGTATTCACCACACATAAATCTTTAAGGCATGCAAACTACTAAGCTACATAGATAAATCCACTAGGATCCCATGACAACGATTAGTTCATAATCGAACCTTTCGTCACCATGGGATTTGACGAAAACATGATATTAAACAAAATATGAAAGAAAGAAACAATAATATTAAAACAAAGAGTTGAGAAAACAAATCTATAATCCAGAATAACACAAAGGATGAAGTAGATCTAGATCCGTTGCTTGTCACGAGCGTTGAATCCTTCTCTCCTTTTCTCCCTTGCAGATCTAAGCTATGTTACAATAATAAAAACTATGATATATTTTACAAGGCTAAGATGTGTTTATATAGGCCTAGATATCTTGCCCAGCAAGAAAAACAACCTAGAATACAATTGGAAATAGGTTTGGGTGCCTAAAATATAATTAAAATTCGAATAAGGGCAAAACGGAGATTTTTCAGCAAAACAGAATTTTTTTCAGCAATTTTCTCCCGCAGGAGCGCTGCCTGCGCAGCTACCAGCGCAGCCTGCGCTGCTCCTTCTGTTCAGAGCGCAGCCTGCGCAGCTCCAAGCGTAGCCTGCGCTGCCTTGGCTGTTCAGGCTGTTTTCTGCAGATTTTTTTCTTCTTCGTTTCTCGTCCGTTCCTTTTGCATTCACTTTCCGTCTTCATTCCAATGTCTTGAACACTCTTGATAGTTGATATTAAGTCATCATTCTTCATTCCATAGCATATTCAACTCCGAAATCAACGGAAAATTCACCCTTAAACGATATTTCTCCAAACCTGCACAAGTAAATAAAACACATAAAACTACAACAAACTTGAGGCCAAATACACCAATTTAAGCCGATACGGAATGTTCCAAGTGAATATAAAATCCACTTATCATAACCCGTGCAATGCACGAGCTTCTTATATTATGTTATAAATTTTATTTAATATTATAAAAATGTTTTTATATAATTTTTTAATTTTAATTTGTTATAATTTAATATACTCATGTTTAAGGATTATACTAATGTCTTCTTATTATAAATACCATATACGATTTTTAATATATTTTATTAAATTAAAAGGTGGCGTGTTTTAATATGGTGTGCTATTTTCGGGTATATGTTAATGATTAAATTAAAAGGTGACGTGTTTTAATTAGAAAGAAAATATTAGTGATTGAAAGATATGATACGATTGATCTTTTTAGGTGTTTATAAAAGGTAATATCTTCAACTAAAAGTAAATATAAAAAAGACAATCGACTAATTACCATTAATTATATCATGTTATTATTTATTTGAGGTGTTATATTTTTCTTGAAAATTATGGTGCGATATTTTCGGGTATATTTAAATGATTGTAAGATTTGTTTTAAATTGAAATGGTAACGTATTTTAATTCGAAATGAAATTTTAATGATTGAAAGATATTTACGATTTATGTTTTTAGGTGATTATAAAAGGTACTATCTTCAACTAAAAATAAATGTGAAAAAGACAATCGACTAATTACCATTAATAATATTATGTTATAATTTATTTTCGGTGTATTTATTTTTTTATAATGAAGGGTAAATAAGTAAATTAACGAAGTACCAAAAAATAGGTACCAAAGCTTTTAATGTTTCGGTTTTTATATAATAGTATAGATATATAAGCTTGTAACCCGTGCGATGCACGGGTTTCTTTTAATATGTCATAAATTTATTGAAATTTATGTTATATTTTATATAAACATTACTTTCAATTTTTTTTAATTTTAATTTAAAATAATTTGATATATTCATTTTTAATGATTATACTTATGTTTTTTTATTATACACAATGTATACTGATTTTTCATATATTTTATTAGTAATTGAAAGATATGGTGTGATTTTTTTGAATATATATTAATGATTGCAAGATTAATATTAAATTAAAAGGTAACGTGTTTTAATTTCAAAAAAATTATTAATGATTGAAATATATGGTATGATTTATGTTTTTAGGTGTTTATTAATGATTGAAAGATAATAGATATGGTGCAATATTTTTGAATATATATATTAATGATTGCATTATTAGTTTTAAAATAAAAGGTAACATGTTTTAATTAAATGGAAGGTAACATGTTTTAACTAGGTAGAAATATTAATATTTGAAAGATATGATATAATTTATGTTTTTAGTTGTTTATAAAGGGTAATATTTTAAGCTAAAAGGGAATCGAATCTTAGACTTCTCAATATAACAACTTTTAGTATTATTGTATTTAACGGTTGTAATAACCGTAAAATTCTTATAATATTTTGATTTTATTTTCTTAATATATTTTCGTAAGATTTCAAATTTCTATTTTAATTATTATTAGGAATGCGTGCGAATTATTATATTTTTAGTGCACTACTAGACCGTAATAACTACTTAGTGCGACGTGATATTATTATTTAATTTCGATCATTTTCTTTTAATTATTATTATTATTATTATTATTATTATTATTAGTGCTACCAAATTGTGTTCCTATAAATAAGTTATATTTTATTATTTCAACAACAATTACAAATAGGACTTAGTGGCCCATTAACCTACAAGTGGTGACTAGTTGCATAATGGGAATTAATTGGATTAAGAGTAAAGCCCACTAAGAGCCAAATGGAAAGATAAATATATATATATAGTTGTGTGTGAGCCAAGAGCAAAGAAAAAAAAAACCACTTGTGTTTTTCTCTCTCGGCAAAAGAAAACCAAACACACCACTTTCCTCTCCACCATTTTCACCAAGCTTTAAACCACCAAAATCCACCTACATAATCACTTGATCATACATGTAATTAAAGAAACGGAGTGCTTATTAAATTCTCTACATATCGATATATAAATATTAGAAGTTTCAAGATTTTAATTTTTCGATCAAGCTTTTAAAACCCGATTTTTTCACAAGGGTATGATCTTATGCCCTTAAAATCTTTTGTTTCATGTTTATATGTGTTTTTAATTTGTATTATGCTTGAAATCCCCATTTTTTATTAGGGTTATATTATTTAATTTGGGGCTTGTATAAAATGTGATTTTTGTAATGAATCTTGATTGGATTTATGTGATTTGGGTTTGTTATGGGCTGAATTTGTGTTTTGAGGGGATGGTTATGGTTGCATGTAGAATCGGGAGCCACCACCGTGGCGGTAGAGGTGACCGGCGGTGGTGGGTGTTGTCGGAAAACGAGACAGGAGGGAGGGGGTTGTGCGTAAGGAGAGAGAGGACAGAGAGGGGTTCGAGGGAGAGATGTGGAGATAGAGAGATCAGGAGAGAAAGAGGAGAGATGATCGGCGAAGAAGAAGAGAGAAAAGAGTGAGGGAGGGCGGAGAGATTAGAGAGGAGGGAGCCGAGAGATCGAGAGAGGGAGAGATACGGGGTCGAAGAGGGAGAGAGATAGAACGATAGAGATAGGGAGAGAGAGCGAGAGGTTGCGAGCAGAGAGAGAGAGATTCCGAGGAGAGAGAGAGACGGAGGCGGGCCGCCGGAGCCGCCCTGCTTCCGGTCGGTGGTGGTGGTGGTGTTTGAGAGGGGGGTTTCTTTCTTTTGTTGTTGTGTGGGAAATTAATTGTGATAATTTTGTTATAATAAATTGAATAAGCAATAAAAATTAAAAATTTAATAATTTGGTTGAATTGAGTTGGAATAAAAATAATAAAAATATTATATTGGATATTTAGTTGGGAGATAGAATAAAATGCTATTATAATTAGTTGAATATTAAAATGGGAAGAAAATTAGCAATTGTAAGATTTAATAAGGTAGAGAAAATAGAAATGGGTTTTCTTAAATAAAGAAAAGAAATGGAGATAATTCAATTGGAATTGTTGGGACTAACCAAACTAAATTATTTTAAATTGTGAAAAGAGCTAAATTATTTATTTAGTTAAGTATTAAATTGATAAGAAATTAGAGTGTGCGAGATTATTAGAAAAAAGAAGCTTCTTGATAGAATTTCACCTTGTTAAAAATCGAAACAATAATTATGAAATTGAATTCGGATAAATCTTGGATTCTTGGATTATTTACTTGAGAGTAATAGTGGATAATATTATTGTTCCTTTAAAATGGACTTAATTGAATTAGATAATTTTCGACAATTTAAAAATAAAGAGAATGGTTACAAGCCGATTTAATTTAGAAGTGCGGAGCCAATAGTATATATAAAAATTTGAGAATTTGGTTATAAAATTGGTAATATAGATAATTACTGGAGATTTTGTACAAACCCTTTTTATTTAAATTATTCGAGATGTGTTGTTTAATAAATCAAGTAGTCTTGTTTATTTAGGATTAAATAGAGACCGTAAGTTGAGAATTTCCCTTACAAATAATTAGAGCGAGATCTTCCAAGTATAATTCTGTTTGGAATCTTATGATCCCTTAAAGCCCGATTTATAAAAATTATTAGGAAAAGCAAATAGAGCCTCTATTTAATTTCATTTTATGAATAAGGCATAGATGAGACTTTTAACTTACAAGAATATTTCCAATTACTTGTTCGAGAATTATTTGATTATCAAATGTCATGATTATCGGAACTACTTGACCCTACGTGATTAATTTCTTAATCGAGTACTAAAATTATTTTGATAATTATTATAGAGCTTCCCTTTTCGAGAATTGAGACGTTTGCTTGCGGTTAGCACTCTTTTAATTATTTGGTAAACGTTAACGTCGAGACTGAGGCAAGTTCATTCCTACCCTAACTCTCGGAAACTTTGTATTTCTGTTCGTATTATTTCATTTATTGATTATTTTCGAGCTATCAATTATGAGATTTATTTGCTGCTCCTTATGATGCAATAATTTCTTTTGAGCATTATTTCTCGTTAAATATTACGATACTGTAAATTTAGTTTACTTGCGAAATACATTCCCTATAAGCGTAGAAGCAATTTCATTGCTATCGGGTCGGTCTCTTTAATTCGAGACGACTATTTATTTCCATTCAGTGGAACTATTCTCATTCGTTCGAGATAGTTAAGTTCATTCTCTCAGTCGGATTTATTGTACAAATTCGACAACATTTATTGATTATCTTTTAATTGATTCATCGTTCGAATCAATCAATAGGGATTATGCTATTTAAATTTTGTTAGAGTTTTACTCTTGGATCGAATGAAAAATATTCTATTTAACGTTCATCAATTTGGAGTATTAAAATCATTCGAGTGGTACTATTTGTTCAGTACGACTCATTATATTTCATTTTAATACTATTCTCATTATTTCGAGATAGTTGCCTTTCTTGTCAAGGGTTGGCACTTTGTTCGTGTCAACCAATTTAAATATGTTTATTGAGAGTTACATCAATCCATTGTTCGGATTGGTGGTACATTGAGTAAAACTGGAAGTCCGCCAGATCAATTAAATATTTTCCTGTGAAGTTTATCTCAAAGGGTCAGTTCATTAAATGTTCGGGAATTCTGTATTCTACTAGTCAATTTTGGGAAAGAGGCCCATTTTAGAGAAAGAGAGACTTGTGTACCTTTACATGGACACAAGAATATTTTAGGCACTATGATGCCAGGGTTGATATAATCACCCACTATGATGCTAGCATTCATACTATATATTATATTCGTTGATATCGTATTGTAGCCGTGATCGGGCGAAGTGCGGTGTCATTGGAGGACGGTATTCCCGGTCGGATAGTTGATCGCCTCGCCGAGATACCGAAAGGATGGAAGACCAGTTATTCAATTATCTTGAGTCATCAGAGTTTCACCAAACGTGTCTCTTGAGTATCTATTTTTGAGATGAGTCTTTTGAGTATCTATTTTCGAGATGAGTCTTGAGTCAAAGTGTCAGATTTCTGATATCCGATTTTCATTTATATTTCGAGTATTTCTTTCGGTAAATTTTACTATATAATTATGTACCGAGCAAGGAGAGAATTTGCTGAGCACCATAGTTGCTCACTCTTGCTTTACAACATTGGTTCAACTATCAAGATGGAGAAAGGCGAGACGTCCAGCCAGAGAAACAAAGGGAAGGAGAAAGCTCCAAGCTATGCTGATAAAGACTTGAATGGCCAGCTGGAACCTTTTATATATTCTACCCTTGTAGACTTTTGATAGACTTTATTCGGAGATGTAATAATCGTATTGTAATAAAGTGTGAGACCGATCTTGGATCTGTGGAGTGGGACTGTTCCACTCCGTTGTAATAAAGATTTTATTATTATCGAGCTAACGTGTGTTGCAGGATGCTGAGACCTGATGTGACGACCCGGGTCCCCGGATAGGGCGGATTTGGGGGCGTCACAGCGTTGGTATCAGAGCGTTAGTTATATTTTTAGGAATCGTACGAGCCTAGAATTATAACACGACGTGAGAGTTTAGAGATATATTGCGATATTGAGATTTTAGCACTAAGTGCCTTTCATCCTTATATAAGTATATCTATATAAGTATCTAATCGATTAGAACATGTTGTGACCGAAGTTACTTGTGCTTTTGTAGATGACTACTTCAGGACTTGTTGATTTTCGCTCAGCTAGAGCCAGATCTCCTACACCTTACCCGCAGGGACCCCTAGATCCCAGCTAAGGTTCAGACAGTGATCCATCTGAGGAGATTGTACCCATGGAGAGCGACTCGGAGGACTCTTCTATCAGGATTCTGACACCTTTTCCACCTCAGGTTATAGATTTGGTATATTCCCCTGACCAGATCATTGAGGTAGCTGATTCTCCTGTGCTAGTGATTGACCTAAAGGCACCTACTCCAGAGATTGAGCAGCCAGCTCAGCTTCCAGTATCTACCATGATTGCAGAGACTACTATGTTGTTTACTCCCGAGATGTTCAGATTTGAGACACCCGAGCCTATTACTTCCGAGCCGATTGATGAGGGCCAGCTTTCGCCCGTACGTACTGAGGTTATACCTAGATTATCTGCTCCAGTGTCCAGAGTGGATACCCCTACCAGAGTATTAGCTTTTGCTGATTTGTTTGCTACTCCAGTTCCAGTGTATGCTGCAGCTCCTACAATCCCTACTATACCCGACTACATGTTTCCACCTGTCAGTGCTACTCCTACTTGTGAAACTGCTCCATCTGCACCTACCATACCTGCACCTGTTCCTGCTCAGCCTCCAGTGGCTGCTACTACTGCTGCTTTGCCACCTGCTCCCTCTGAGCATCCTGTTATGGCTGGAGAGCCGGTTCCTTGGCACGTTCACCATACCCTGTTCCAGCAGTACCGTTGGTTATGGTCTCGTTATGAGGAGATCTTTGCCACTAGGGATGGTATTCTCCGACTGTTGTCTGTTCCAGATCCCCTTGTCGTGCACCATGGAGGTAGTCTGTTGGTGAGAGACATACCAATGGAGATTGTGCATCAGATAGCCCTGACTGTGTTGACCGGGCTTCAGACTGACTTAGCTGTTTTGCCATCATCTAGTACCGGACAGATTAATCGTGCTAGAGTTTCTACCCTGATCTCAGATATCATTGCAGAGTTCCATAGGAGGGTGGGCGAGATGTTTGCCCGTGATGGTTCGACTTGACTTGCTGCTGCTGTTGACTTAGCATAGTCTTTTTGGTTTTAGGGGATGACATATATCTACGCTTGCGCATTCCCATCTTTTGGTTAGCATGTATATTATAGCTAGTAGTGACCCGCTTTTGTATGGCGTCATGATAGATCTTTCTGTATAGGGTGCTCATATTCTGTTGATCGATGTATTCGATGTAGTTGACTCCATGCCCAGCTTGTTGGGTAGTTATCGTATTATCTTTCCGTACTAGCATAACAGTAGATGTTCCACAATGTATCTATATTCTGATGATGGGTCTGTATTACTATGATGATGTATTCAGTATTATGACCTGGACTGTACCAGGATGGTACCATGCGATATATATATTATGATCCGCTAGTAGTATTGTTATCTTATCTTATCTGTTGTATAACTGTATTATGTTAGAAGAGCATGCTAGATTATTTGTGACAACCCCAAATCCGGGGTCATGAATCTAGGCCGTCACGGACCAATTTCCATTTATTAATATTCTTCTCTTGGCAGCTGGAGTATAAATGCATAATAAAACTCACAATAGACCCCACACATAAATATTAAACAACACACCAGTCATATGCTCAAAGAACAACATCCACTCATTGATGCCTTTTGATCTTGTCAGAATTTTACTCCATATAGGTCTCAATCGACTTCTCGGTACCACCTCCGGTCACATTTCCTTTATTTTTATCTTTTCAACTTCTCTTATCGATCCCATGTGCTACATAAGCTTAACACTCTTGGCATAATAGCCTTTTCATTTAAGTCAATCCCGGAATTTTTCTGTCCGTTTTGGTCCTTAAATACATTTCCCTTTGTACCGTCCAATCTCCCTTCATCATTTTATTCCTATAATCAATTGTAACAATCAGGGTCTGTCTATTCAAACTTCTTAGTTTTATAAATAAGTTGAGTTACGGAACTGCAATCCTTGCAAAGTCCTTAACAAATCTTTGGTAATACCTTGTGAATCTTATAAAATTTCTCACCTTTGTTGGTGTGGTTGGCCTTTTTCACTTGAATCTGCCTTTAACTCGGCGGGGTCAACCAACACTACTCACTATTGATCGCATGTCCTAATAACTGAAATCCATTTTGCCAGAATTCATACCTCGAGAACTTGGCATACCCGTACTCCTTTAGGTTTCATCCTTAAAACATCCTCCATTACCTTTTATCCACTGATCGTATTACTTGATCCATTTATGATTCAGCATCGGAATAAACTTAATGTAATTACTATACTCCATTCAAGGAAAGAAAGAATTTAATGTTCCTCGAAATCACATGCATCTAATGTTTCTGATTCATCATTTAACTGAGTCGAAACAAATCTAAACTTAGTCCCTGACGGTAATCTTATTACGAGTTTATCATAGACTCACCGGTCTCTTTCTCTTATAGGTTCTGAGATCATCGTCTCGCTTACTACTTCCATATATAACTTTATCCAATCATGCCATCACTCCCTAATTTGACTTCATCAATTCTAACCTACGAAATCTGCCTTCTCCTGGCAAATTACTATTGACAACATTCACTATACCGCACAGTTACTATTCACCACAATAGGAAGCTCGATCTAACTCAACATAATCCTCGAAGTAAGCATTTCATTCTTAACTTACTCATCGCTACTACTTCCAATTGTCCACTATTAAATTCTATATAAGCTCTTACGTTATCCTCTTATATATTTACACATAACTCGTAACACTCTCATCCCTGAGCAATATGACCTTGAGCTCTGATACCATTTCTGTGACACCCCTAGATCCGGGGTCAGGAATCCAGGTCATCACGGTCCAATTTCCATTTAATAACATCATACACTTGGAATTTAAATGTTAAGCCTTGATAATACTTGCACAAGTGACCCACATTATCATCCACACACACAAGCCATATGCTCAGGAAACAACATCCATTAATAATAGCGATTAAAGATAAACTGTTATTATAATCCCAGAATACCATCTACTATACCCATATATAAGTTTATACTACCTTGAAAACAGGTGTCAATACTTTCTCATAAGGTAGACTTCCCTTCACCCTCATCCGGGTCGTACTGCGACGTTTCGGCACCTGATCTAGCTGTTATATATAAAAAAATAGCAAGAGTGAGCTATAATAGCTCAGCAAGATAAGGTTTTTAAAACCAGTACCAAGGATAATATATAATTATTTAATATAATGAAAATTCAATGAAATAATCAAGAGAAGAATTTAATTCTTACTCTGTTTTTGTAATCTTCCATTTACTATTAAGAATAAACTTGTAACCCTTTTATAAGATAAAATTTCAGAAAATAATCAAAAGAATAAATAACCCTTGTCCCATTTGTGTAGACATTCCATTTTTCTTTTCTGTAATGAAAATAGTATTATAATAATACTTCCCTTTCTATTCGTTGTATAATTCCATTATTCAGTACCAATTCTTCCCTTTTCAGTACATCAATCTGAAACATTTATCAATTATTCCTTTAAAGAAAATTTTGGGGATTTTCACTGTAGCCAAATACGTAAGGACGATGATCAGTCGCCCTCCGTATATGTCCCTTTTTACTACTAGTAGAAGGAGGAAGAGTTCTCCACTGCATCCCCCTGGAGGAAAGTTCTCCACAATCCCCCCTCGGCAACACATGGGCCGGAATAAAATGATGAGGAAGGTTCTCCACTACATCCTCATAAAATGATGAATGCTGGACTGTGCGGAACACAGCCTCTTACGCTTGCTATTGTAATCCCCCTTGAAAACAATTTGTTATTCCATTTATTCTGAAAATCACCTTTTCATATCTTCATTTATAAAAACACCATTTCACATTTTTCCATTTTCCATTTTCCTTTCACCTTTATCCTTTCATATATCATTACCCTTTTCTTTAACTCTGGATACATCTCAGAGTTAAGATTTTCAGAAAGAATTTGATTTAAAAGAGTTTGACCAGGGAGCCTTGGGGTTGGAAGAATCCTTAACTTTTAAAATCGTCTTTAGTACTTTTAGTATTCCTTGAAAAGTTTTAGAAACTTTTTAAGCAGCAATTAATAATTTTCCTCTTATTAAAATAATCACCCAATATTGAGTATTATACATTTATTATATTAATACATAATTTAAAATAATGTAATCTATAATCATTGAAAAGAATATACTTTTATTCTTCAAGAGTACACAAACTATAATACTATGCATGAAAATTTCCTTTGCAGAAAATATGCAAATATTAATCTTTATTTAATTAGGAAAACTTAGCTCCTGGTCACTCATAGAATATAACTTACTATATACTTCATACTACCCTTCCTTTTCATATAACATATTCCTTTAGTCCATAAAGTGCTTTGCACTATCCTTATTCATATCAAATATTTTCAGAAATTAGGGAAATATGTCCCTAGCAATATAATAATATGAAACCACATATATTATCAGCAAAACCATTTTCCATGAAAATATCACAATTTATCCAAGTAAAGGTATAAGATATCTTGCCTTGGTACTCAAGATGTGATAGAGCTTGCGACGATGTCGGTCCATCTTCCTTGATGTTTGTATGACCTTAACAAGCCTTCATTAGCCCTCAACTAGCCTTGGACAAGCGAGCTTTTTTGAACGAGGCTTCTAAATGAAAGTTGTAGAGCATCTTCACAGCTTTCGAACCATATAAAGAACACGAAATTTCATTGAGAAATGAGTGAGATATGGCCGTTTTTCTGAGCCCCTGTAAATCTGGCCGAGAATAGAAAGCTTGGTGGTGGTGTTTTTGTTTTCTTTTTCTTGTTTTGTATAATGATATAATACATGTGATATTTATCTATATATTGGATGCTTCTCTTGATTTGTGTTGGCTAATTGTTATTGGTCCAAATGTCAACACCATATCAAGCAACTCCATTATTGGAAAAATGCAACTACACCATTCCTTTACTAGTTGACTTACAAATAAGTCACTTGTATATCTCTTTTTCCACCAATTGGATTCCCTTGTTGTCTTGTGAATAAAATTAATACGTTACAACTTATACTTTGCATATTATTGCTCTAATATGGCACAATACCTCGAACGAATATTAATTCCAACAACCCTTGTTTATTTCTTTTTATCTCAGAAAACGTTCTCCCGATTTCTCAAGCATTCTCTATTTCTCAATTCTAGGAGTTTATTCTCAATCCTCTTTCTTTCTCATAATATATCCTTCCTTGGACTCTTAATATACCATATCCTTAATCCATGATTCGTTCGCTCAATCACTTAATCTTGTTATAAAGCCTCAGCGGTTTCTAGAACGTTTGTTTCACTGTCTCAGTGGTTTTCGTTCCAATTTCCCAAATCAAATATAATAAAATTCTAAAATATTAAATCCTCAAATCCTCAAATTTAATATCTCATTTCTTGAATATAATAATATATAATCCAGTGTCTGATCAAATATTACGCAAAATAGAAATTGGAATTTCTGAATTCCGATCATCTTTGCATACACTTATTTGCTCTGTAGATCACTAATATGACTTTAGAATATCCATCCTATGTCTCGTACATAGATGACATGAATTTTTTTTTCTTAATCCTCAAAATCACTATTCATCCACCAAAAACACTATTCACATATGGAAACACTATTCACGTATGGAAACACTATTCACGTATGCACTTAATCCAAATAAGAAAAAGTTTTAATTCTACCAAAAATTTGGGTTCTTACATTTACACTCATGCTCACTAGTGTATCACTCTTATCTCTCATAGCTCCAACATCCATGTGTACCTTCAAGGAAAATTCACCATAGCCCCTTCTAGAGAGGTCACTAATGGTGCAATGGGGTTTCGCAAATCCCCGATCCTCGTTGGACTCGTCAGACAAATCTGAGTCATAATCTACAAGTTCATAAAATTTTCCCTTTTTGTGGGTTTCAGAATTGAATTCTGAGAAGGTAAACAATGAAATCAAAACTTAGAATTAAAATCATGTTTCCTTCTAATGTCGGTGAAGACATCTCCTTGTTTAACTCATGTCGGACCCGTTACCCGCAGGATCCAAAGATGTTCCCTCTGGGGAGTTAGATAATGATCTTGTTGAATTTTGCATTGAGATCAATACCTTCTCTCGAGGTCTATGAAGACTCTTGGTTCATTAGATAACCTTAAACTTATAATCCTAACCGTAATATGGTCGGAGTACAAGTTTCCGTCAATTCGTCCTTAGTGTGTGCAATCTCACTTTGTGCATATGAAGTACTTTAGTTTGTGTATGAGGTAGTGACTTACCAACAAATGCCCTGGCCGATAGGCGAATTTCAATAGACTCTTCCTGTTGAGAGAATGAATCCAGAGACTGTTTTATTGCCATTTTCTGCTTTGCATCCTTTTGGGAGAATGCAGGCGAGCTTACAGTTACCTCAAGTTGTATATGACTATTCTCCTTGAGAGGTAGAGCTGTGGGTTTACTATCCCTCACATCCTTATTTGCTGCATCAAGTGCAGTTACTCCCTTATTGACCTCTAGTCCAATAGGTTACTTCCACTTCAGGGGTAAGTTAGGATGTGTTTAGATTTGGATTTATAGTCCGGGATAGAAGTTGTTGGGTTTACAACCTCATGACTTTCAAATGTGAGAAAATTTCCACTAGGAACTGAACCTGCATCACAGAACAGATAGAGCAACATAGAGATAGAATGCATTTAAAATATGTCACAACATTGAGTGAGAACATAAAGATAAAGATAGGAAGAGAGGGAGAGATACGAGGTCGAAGAGGGAGAGAGATAGAACGATAAAGATAGGGAGAGAGAGAGAGAGAGAGAGAGAGAGGTTGCGAGCAGAGAGAGAGAGAGACGGAGGCGGGCCGCCGGAGCCGCCCTGCTTCCGGTCGGTGGCCACCGCCTGTCGGTGGTGGTGGTGTTTGAGAGGGGGGTTTCTTTCTTTTGTTGTTGTGTGGGAAATTAATTGTGATAATTTTGTTGTAATAAATTGAATAAGCAATAAAAATTAAAAATTTAATAATTTGATTGAATTGAGTTGGAATAAAAATAATAAAAATATTATATTGGATATTTAGTTGGGAGATAGAATAAAATGCTATTATAATTAGTTGAATATTAAAATGGGAAGAAAATTAGCAATTGTAAGATTTAATAAGGTAGAGAATATAGAAATGGGTTTTCTTAAATAAAGAAAAGAAATGGAGATAATTCAATTGGAATTATTGGGACTAACCAAACTAAATTATTTTAAATTGTGAAAAGAGCTAAATTATTTATTTAGTTAAGTATTAAATTGATAAGAAATTAGAGTGTGCGAGATTATTAGAAAAAAGAAGCTTCTTGATAGAATTTCACCTTGTTAAAAATCGAAACAATAATTATGAAATTGAATTCGGATAAATCTTGGATTCTTGGATTATTTACTTGAGAGTAATAGTGGGTAATATTATTGTTCCTTTAAAATGGACTTAATTGAATTAGATAATTTTCGACAATTTAAAAATAAAGAGAATGGTTACAAGCCGATTTAATTTAGAAGTGCGGAGCCAATAGTATATATAAAAATTTGAGATTTGGTTATAAAATGGGTAATATAGATAATTATTGGAGATTTTGTACAAACCCTTTTTATTTAAATTATTCCAGATGTGTTGTTCACTAAATCATGTAGTGTTGCTTATTTAGGATTAAATAGAGACCGTAAGTTGAGAATTTCCCTTACAAATAATTAGACCGAGATCTTCCAAGTATAATTCTGTTTGGAATCTTATGATCCCTTAAAGCCCGATTTATAAAAATTATTAGGAAAAGCAAATAGAGCCTCTATTTAATTTCATTTTATGAATAAGGCATAGATGAGACTTTTAACTTACAAGAATATTTCCAATTACTTGTTCGAGAATTATTTGATTATCAAATGTCATGATTATTGGAACTACTTGACCCTACGTGATTAATTTCTTAATCGAGTACTAAAATTATTTTGATAATTATTATAGAGCTTCCCTTTTCGAGAATTGAGACGTTTGCTTGCGGTTAGCACTCTTTTAATTATTTGGTAAATGTTAACGTCGAGATAGAGGCAAGTTCATTCCTACCCTAACTCTCGGAAACTTTGTATTTCTGTTCGTATTATTTCATTTATTGATTATTTTCGAGCTATCAATTATGAGATTTATTTGATGCTCTTTATGATGCAATTATTTCTTTTGAGCATTATTTCTCGTTAAATATTACGATACTGTTAATTTAGTTTACTTACGAAATACATTCCCTATAAGCGTAGAAGCAATTTCGTTGCTATCGGGTCGGTCTCTTTAATTCGAGACGACTATTTATTTCGATTCAATGGAACTATTCTCATTCGTTCGAGATAGTTAAGTTCATTCTCTCAGTCGGATTTATTATACAAATTCGACAACATTTATTGATTATCTTTTAATTGGTTCATCGTTCGAATCAATCAATAGGGATTATGCAATTTAAATTTTGTTAGAGTTTTACTCTTGGATCGAATGAAAAATATTCTATTTAACGTTCATCAATTTGGAGTATTAAAATCATTCGAGTGGTACTATTTGTTCAGTACGACTCATTATATTTCATTTTAAGACTATTCTCATTATTTCGAGATAGTTGCCTTTCTTGTCAAGGGTTGGCACTTTGTTCGTGTCAACCAATTTAAATGTGTTTATTGAGAGTTACATCAGTCCATTGTTCGGATTGGTGGTACATTGAGTAAAACTGGCAATCCGCCAGATCAATTAAATATTTTCCTATGAAGTTTATCTCAAAGGGTCAGTTCATTAAATGTTCGGGAATTCTGTATTCTACTGGTCAATTTTGGGAAAGAGGCCCATTTTAGAGAAAGAGAGACTTGTGTACCTTTACATGGACACAAGAATATTTTAGGCACTATGATGTCAGGGTTGATATAATCATCCACTATGATGCTAGCATTCATACTATATATTATATTCGTTGATATCGTATTGTAGCCGTGATCGGGCGAAGTACGGTGTCATTGGAGGACGGTATTCCCGGTTGGATAGTTGATCGCCCCGCCGAGATACCGAAAGGATGGAAGACCAGTTATTCAATTATCTTGAGTCATCAGAGTTTCACCAAACGTGTCTCTTGAGTATCTATTTTTGAGATGAGTCTTTTGAGTATTTATTTTCGAGATGAGTCTTGAGTCAAAGTGTCAGATTTCTGATATCCGATTTTCATTTATATTTGGAGTATTTCTTTCGATAAATTTTACTGTATAATTATGTACCGAGCAAGGAGAGAATTTGCTGAGCACCATAGTTGCTCACTCTTGCTTTACAACATTTGTTCAGCTGTCAAGATGGAGAAAGGCGAGACGTCCAGCCAGAGAAACAAAGGGAAGGAGAAAGCTCCAGGCTATGCTGACAAAGACTAGAATGGCCAACTGGAACCTTTTATATATTCTACCCTTGTAGATTTTTGATAGACTTTATTCGGAGATGTAATAATCGTATTGTAATAAAGTGTGAGACCGATCTTAGATCTGTGGAGTGGGACTGTTATGCTCCGTTGTAATAAAGATTTTATTATTATCGAGCTAACGTGTGTTGCAGGATGCTGAGACCTGGTGTGACGACCCGGGTCCCCGGATAGGGCGGATTTGGGGGCGTCACAACGGTCATGATCTATTTGAGTTGAAGATTTAACGGTTTTGAATAGCTTGGTTAACCAAACTATAAACTACAAAAGATCTCTAGTTTGCTTATAATAATATAGTATAGATATAGATAGTATAGATTGGAGAAAATGAAAATTTTAAATTTTGAAACAATTAGAAAAAATAACTAGATCATAGTTAAAATAAAGAAAAATAATTATTAAATAATTTATCTCTTTCAACTCGATTACCTGTATCAAATCTAGAACTAATTGAATTAGCGCACAAAACTTATTAAGCACTCTCAAATAATATAATTGCATAAATACATAAATTTTATGCTTGTGAAAGAAATATAATCAAATAGTTACTAACTTAATTCCAGTATTGCTGCTTGTTCTCTAAGAAGGAATTAAGGTTGGCCGGTATTAATTTAAAAGATATAATTTATTTCAATTCAAATGATCATTTATTTATATAATGATACCTTAAATTTTGTTAAATTTGTTTTTTTATTTCAGTTAATAGCAATGAAAGAGGAAAATATTAATTTTATGAAAATGCAAAACTGATTTAGCTATTTTACATATACCTTAAACTTAAACTTAAGTGAGATCATGACCGCGGATAGAAGTGCTTGGAGGCGCCAGATCAGAGTGGTGGATTCTCCTTTAGGGAGCGGCTCTGTTGTTGAGAGCCTAAGAGTTGGTATATCTCGGTTAACGTTAGCTTAGTTTTTTCGGCTATTTCGTGCTCATTTTTCATTTTTCTATGGCTTCTGTTGTCTGGTTGTGCAATTTGCAGGGAGATTACCGTGGTGTCATTGTGGATCTAAGTGTCTTGCAGAGTGGAGTCATCATAGATCAGAGTGTGTCGAGAACGGAGTGGATAACCTCCGCGTAGGTAAGTCCCATGCGAACAAAGCCATGGGCTCAGGTATGACTGCGACCTGTTCCAAAAATTTATGAAGTATTTGTAAATATCACACACTATTTTTCTGTTGGACACTAAGCTGAGGGTCTTCACGGAAACAGCCTCCCTACCGTAAAAGTAGGGGCATGGTCTGCGTACATCCCACCCTCCCCAGACCCTGCTCTGTGCGGGATAGGGATGGCAAAAAAACCCGATCCGACGGATACCCGATCCGATCCGATCCGTTTGGGTCTACCCGAACCCGATTTTTTGGATTTGGATTTGGATTTGGATCTTATTTTTGGACCCGAAAGAGTTTGGATCTGGATCTGGATCTTAGGTAACCCGATCCGAAACCCGACCCGAAACCCGAAACCCGATCCAAACCCGATCCGAACCCGAAACCCGATATATATATATATATATATATATATATATATATATATATATATATATATATATATATATATACACACACACACACATTTACATACATTTAATATTTATTATTATTTAGCATATCATTTTATATATTTGAGATACATATCAAACAAATATACAAAATGATCACATATATATATATATATCCACAATTTTGATTTATTTATTCGAATCACAATCTTATTTTTTTTATTGAAATTCTAATATATTTATATAAATACATATATATAATCTTTATTTTATTATCATTTTTAAATTTTATTTATAATATTCTATATTTTTTATGCAACTATAATATTTTTATATTTAAAATTTTAAATATATTTTTTCTTTTATGTTTTGCTTAATGTGATTATTTTAATTTTTGAATTTTGAATTAAAAACCCGATTTAGACCCGAATCCGATCCGAAACCCGATAAAACCCGAAGATTTGGATTTGGATCTTGATTTTCAAACCCGGATCCAGACCCGATCCGATCCGAAAACTTTGGATTTGGATTTGGATTTGACCAAACCCGATCCGACCCGACCCGTTGTCATCCCTAGTGCGGGATATACTGGGTATGTTTGGTTTGGTTTGGTTTTACATATACCTAAAATAATATATAAGGTGCTACAACGTGAACAATGCTGGGTGATCAAGTGAACAATGTTGGGTGCCACGTGGCACTACCATATGTCACTGCCACGTCAATAAATGATGACGTGGCACTACAACATGGCACTGCGTCACCCGAAATGAAAGAGTTTAACGGGAATTGTATTAATCGTCGGATATTATTGATAAAAAAATAGGAAGAAAGTGTTCTCGAACAATTTCCTGCAATTCCTCCTAATATGGAATGAGTAAAGAATCAAGGTACAAGTCTCGATCTATTCAAAACGCACTTGTTTTTTTGATATCGGTTTCATTGATAGCAGAATATCCTGCCTCTATAAGGGTGCGCTAGCGCTTGACTATTAGAATCTCAAATAGGGACTCTATGTGTGGGTGCTCTGGCGGGGCCGTTAGATCATAATTGATTCAATGGTTTAGATTGATTCTCTAGTATTCTTTATTGTTCTTTATATAAGGGTGTTAATTAACATTCAAATAAAATAATATTTTTTTCTAAATAAAAATGTAAATAATATATTTATATTATTTAATTTATACAATTTATCGATCGGTGCGTAGCACGGGTAGAACGCTAGTATATGTAAAAGAAATCACATAATATATTTGGGTCCCCTGTATTAATCCCTTTATTTTATATTAATCCCTTTATTTTAATATAATGTGATATATGTTTTGGTTAAAAGTATTTTTGTATGATTTTCGTTTTTAATAATTATTTTATATATTAATTACAAACCTATATATTATTTTAAGTTAATAACATAAATTTTTAACTTAAATTTGTTGTTAATGGAATTTAACTTCGATATTATTTATCCTTGGATATTTAGTAAATTACTTAATATCAAATATCTCTCAATATTAGATGTATCGATTCTCATCTATTTACTAAATTTTCAACTATGTTGTTTTTATTATAATTGAACCATTAGATAAAATTAAAAATAATTATATATTATTTATTTAATATAATTTGTTTAATATAGATGGATGTTACTTTATTTAATATATAGAATATAGAATAGAATACATCAATGAGAAACTTTTGACTTCAAAGTAAATAAAACTTTTATAATATAGTAGTATCTCTTATTATCTCCCCTCCTCTTTCTCTCATATAAATAAAATATACTAATAAAACTATTTATAAATAATAACTATACTATTATATAAAAACCGAAACATTAAAAGTTTGGTTGGTACGATACCTATTGATTTTACTTATTTACCTTATTTAATTACAGATAAAATCCCTCTTAATAACTAATAAATTTCCTTTTACCTAATCAATTACCTTTTTCAGCCAAAACACGTTACCTTTTTTCTTTTATGTAACTAAAATATCTTCTTTTTTTTTCCAAATTATATTATGTGTGATTCTATTTAATAAAATAAAATAATAATATTATAATACTAATAATTACCGATTACTTTTTTCAGCTAAAACGTATTATCTTTTCCATAATTAAAATTCCTTTTTTTATAGAAATATCACGGACAACATTAATTTCTCACTTTCAAAAGACTACGATCAATTTCATTTAGTAAAATAACTTAAATTAAATTATAATTACTATAAACTAATCAATTACCTTTTCACCTAAAACATGTCACCCTTTTAATTTTCACATTACCTTTTTCATTTTCTCTAACTAAAATATCTTTTTTTCAATTACCTCACGGGTTGTTCTATTTAATAAAATAAAATAACAATATTATAATATTAATAATTAATCAATTAATTTTTTCAGCTAAAACGTATCATCTTTTCTATATTTTCTAACTAAAATTCATATGTTTCTAAAAATATCACAGGCAACATTAATTTCTCCTTTTCTAAAAACATTTTGAGCAATTTTATTTAGTAAAATAACATTGTTAAATTATAATTACTATAAACTAATCAATTACCTTTTTCACCTAAAACATGTTTCCTTTTTAATTTTCTGTAACTAAGATCTTTCCTTTTCCAATTAAATCATGGGCATTCTATTTATTAAAATTAAAAAATAATTTATAATTACTTATAATTAATCGATTATCTTTTTCAACTAAAATTTATCATCTTTTCAATATTTTGTAACTAAAATTCTTCTTTCATAGAATTATCACGGATAACATTTACATAATTATTATCAAATTATCTTATTTAAAAATTTAAATCTCCAAAATTTATATTTTTAAAAAATTAATTCAATTAATAAAAAATCATATAATAAGAAATCCGTACAATTTTAAGCTAGTATT
Organism: Kitagawia praeruptora; assembly: GCA_037693485.1. NCBI lineage: Eukaryota > Viridiplantae > Streptophyta > Magnoliopsida > Apiales > Apiaceae > Kitagawia > Kitagawia praeruptora. The sequence goes on from CM075353.1 coordinate 2,127,396, forward strand.
TATAAAATTTGCGGGAAAAAAAGGGAAAATACACGTACAAGAAAGTATAGGACGACGACATGAATAAAATAAAAAAACGCACACACACATTCACATTCATCCAACTGAGAGAGAAAAAGAAAATGATGAAAACAGGGATTCAAGAGGCAGCTGTAGGTGATGAGCATACCCAGGTCTTTAATTTCATGCCTTTTTTTATCTTCAATTCTCATTTTTTATTTTTGTATTAACCACTTGTATAGATCAAGTTTAGATTTTTATGTTCTAGTTGCAGAATTTTTTTCAAGATTGATTTAGAAAATTGTGTAATTACATGTTATGTGATGATGATATATGCAAGTAAAGTTTTTTTAATTTCTATCTAGTGAATTGGGTTTATAATGATATATCAAGTTCTATGATCTGAATTCTTGAATCTAGGTTGGCTGTTTTGGTTTCTTGATTTTAGTAATAGGATTGGGATATCGGAATTAAGTTCGTTGTTTCGTGGGAAGCAGTTGGTTTTTTTAGGAATTGGATATTGGAATTTGAGTTGGGTTTTCGGGTTTTGAAGCAGTTGGTTTTTTTAGGATCTGATTGTTGGACTTTGAGCTGGGTTTGCATTTTTGTGTAGCATTTGGTTTTTTAGGATCGGAATGTTGGAATTTGAGCTGGGTGTTTTGTTTTTGGAAGTAGTTGATATCTTAGGGTCTGAATATCGGAATTTAAGTTGGTATTTTGTTTCTTGCTAGTGTAGTAGAATCATATTGTATGATATGATAGAGATTCAGAATTGTAGTATGTGCGTATATATCTTAGCTAAAAGTATGATTTATTTAGTGTAGGAGTTTTTCAGAAGTTTATACGGGATCTTTTAATATGAGATTGGGAGTTAGTGGACTGGTCCTTGAAGCAATTATAAGGTTGAGGGAAGATACAAAGGACAACACTTTCTTTACGGAGCAAGGTTCTTTTTTACTAATAGGAATTAATTGTTATTTTGTCATCAAATGCAATTATTTTAGCATAGCCTCCTCGACTGTTGGAGGAACGGAAAGAACAAATTCAAAAATATCCGAATCTATTAGCTTAATATGTTAGTCTTTAGCGGCAAAGCATTAAAAGCTAGTCCAAATAATATGAGAAATTTTAATTTTGACTCTTGAGTATACAACTATGAAATATCAGTGAATCGTGTGGATCGATGACTAGTTCAACCTATTTTCTGGTTTTCACTGCTACTAGCGTATGGCTGTCCAGTTTTTTATTTAAAGGTCTAATTGCTCTTACTCTCTCTGTATGTATCATGTATGTGTGAAAAAACTGAAACAGGTGATGACTGATACAATGTGTTTCCAGAGAAACATGTTAAATAAAGTTCAGAGCAGTTAAAATATTCCCTGAAAAATAAAAATGACTTGAATTTCCTTATTTGGAAGGATGAATTTAAATTGGGATCAACCAGATTTCATTGATAATCATCCTAAACACCAAATAACAATCCCAGTTAATATAGTCAAATATATGGCTACACAATAATATTAATCATATAAATATTTTCTTGTTCACATTCTTCTCTCCTTTAAAAAAAAAGGTTGTCTATGTGTTGTATAAGTTAAGAGTTAGAATTCACATATGACGGAATACATATAATGCTCCCTTGCCTTACTTTTTTTATTTGGGTGCAATCTACATCATCTGTACTTTGTTTATCAGGATCTCCTTCAGAAATCCATGTCACTGTGGCAGCTATTCTGAGTAATAATAATATGTAATTTTTACTTTATTGTCTCAGGTGCCTCCTTTAGGTGGCTCCCCTGCACCGAATGGAAGTATGCAGATGTTTCCAGTTATGTATCCAGTACTTATTCTTCCTTTGCAGCAAGGTCAAGATCAAGTGAACCGTAGAGGAGGTCTTTATGCTGTTCCTACATATCCTTTTATGGGACCCATGTCGGCGTTTCCACCCACCACTCTTATTCCCTTTACATACAATGTACCGACGTAAGACATCCTCAATTTCTCGTATACTTATATGCTTTGAATTTGTCAAAAGGTGATAGAACTACTTGATTAAAATCAGTGGTAAAGTAGCTCTATAAATAACATATCATTGTATTGTAGTAATATCACTATATCAGGACGAGGTTGGTATTTGTAATATTCAACATTTTGAAATTAGATGATGGCGAATATAATGGTGATAAATCAAACATGAACTTTATGTCTAGGCCAGTAGGCCGCCCATAAGTGAATGGATAATAGGGCTTTTCACTTTGTTGGAGAAGTCTAATTTTTAATAAGATTGTATTTTGCTGCATTTTTGTTCCAGGGGTGGACCAACTTCTGAGGCTGCACAATTGGGTGGGGAGCAAGGCCAAGTAAGACAACAAGAACAACAGCAGCAACAACCCGGACAACAAAGACAGGTTGTAGTAAGAAGATTTCAGATTGCATTTCAGATTGACTTGTTTCTCATCTTAAAGCTGGCAGCTGTAATCTTTCTATTTAACCAAGATGGTTCGAAACAGAGGCTTTTCCTTCTCGTGTTTTTTGCTGCACTAATATATCTGTAAGTTGTTAGTCCCGGATCCTCCCCCCTCCCCCCAAAACACACACACAAGAAGTGTGATAACATGAAGTATCAATCGCTTTACTTTGGTTGCCTGCAGGTACCAAACTGGAGCTCTTGCACCATTGGTTCGATGGCTATCACAAGGTATGCAGAGAGCAGCTGCACCTCCCCAACCACCAAGGCCAGCTGTTAGGCCTGATAACATTCCTCCTTTTGAAAGACAAGGGAATGGGGATGCTGCTTTGGCAGGTATGTCTCAATAACTGAAAAGCACGACTAGGACCAATCCTGATTTAAACCTATTTAAGGTTCCTGCATGTTCAGTATTATCCCAGTGTATAGTATGTCTGCCTCTCAGTATTTTACAAAAAACAGTACAGGGATTTCTCAGTGTGAAGGAAAGATTTCTTTTTGTTTTTTGAAGATGAAAATAACATTGGTTCTTTTAACTTCTAAGGGATGATACTACACAATTCCTTTTGTTACAAAAGAAAAACAATACAATTGTTTTCGTTAAAGGAAAGGGACATCAAACTTTTGTACCTAACACTAATAGACCTTGCCTTGTACCCTTAATATGAACCCAGCAGACCTGAGCCTAATACTCGTGAACGATTAGGTGTGGTACTATTTCAAGAAAATTCTGAAAACAAGAACGTGTGATCTCTCAGCCTTTGTTAAGCTCCCAGCGAGGAGGTTGATTCTTATGCTGGCTATTGGTTACCATTTGACTAAATTTAACCTGTCATATCAAAGAAAGTTACATACACGCTATTGTCGAACTACTTGGTGCAAGTATAAATAAGTTATAAATAAGTTGAGGATGTCAGTAAATAAGGGCTCTTATTTGAATGTCTTTCTATGCCAGGTGGTCAACCTGGAGCCGAGAATGAGAATCATGCCGAGCACAATGGACAGCAGGCAGTTTTAAACGAGCAAGAACCTGGCATGGGCAATGATGGCAATCGCTGGTGGGGTATTGTAAAGGAGGTCCAAATGATTGTTTTTGGCTTTATCACTTCACTTCTTCCTGGGTTTCACAACATCGATTAGACTGCCAATATATGTAACACCAAGTTATTAGAAACCTTCAAGACAAAGAAAGTAAAAGGGTACACTTCTTTCATATTGGAGTATTTCTAATTATCAAAAATGTTACAAAATGTTATAGCACATGGTTGGGATGCATTCAAATTACTGCAAATACCTGCATTTCAGTTTATAAAAACTCCTCTTTGCAAGAGGAGCGGCTTTTAACTCTCATGGCTAACAATTTACTTTTAGTTATTTTTTGCTTTCCTAGTCTGGATGACATTGAGGGAGTTTCCTTTCAGAATCTGCCTTTAATCTATTGTTTCAGGGGTGACATTCAGAAATAGTTATTGTCCAACTTCCCCTTCATCTTCAATAACGATATCTTGTTCACCAGTAGACATGTATTGTACACTTTAGCTGCAAGTGCAGAGAGGAGTTTGTTCCAAACCAAAATCTGTTGATACTTGATAGATTAGCTGTCCAAGAGTTTGTTTTACCATGTTTTTTGGTGATTTTAAAAGCTAATGTTGTTTGGTACATTAAAAAAATGTATCTGAAAAATGCTTCAATTTGCATTTCTGAAAAAAAAAAAATTCAACATATGATGAAAAGTTAATATTTATTTGAACCGATCATAATCCTTTTCAACAATATTCTTAAATAAGAGTGGGAAGAAGATTTTGAAGACAAATATACAAAGGTATTCTTTGGTTTACTTTTCCACCGAAAGTCTCTCTAGCTTTTCATCTTCTTCTTCATTTTCTTCGGTCTCTTCTCCTTCGGCGGTGGTTTATCCACTGACCGGAGGCCCCTTTTCCGATCTAGTTTATTTCTTTCAATAAGTATCCTCATTCGGTGAGGATTGTGAGCTTTTGGCTTGTTTACCCATTTATTGGGTTTACTCGTCTCCTTGTAAGAGTTTGTTTGTCTCTCCTTGTGAGAGTTTATTTGTTCCTTTGTGTTCTTAGTTTGTTTTGTTGTTCTTGGGTATTTGATGATCAAGATCGATCTGTGGTTCGAAGCAGATGCAATTTTCAAGATGGTTGTACCGTCAATTGTAACGAGGATCTCCATTCAATGTTCAGATGCTTTGTCATCCATGTTATTTCTTGGTCCTAATACCGTGATTTCGGAGCCGTTCTTCAGTATTTGCTCATCTAATTATTTTGGAATATGCTTTTGTGATTATATTTCAGATATGTTCTTGTTATTCATAGGGAATTTACTTGATTGTAGATGCCGTATGGCTTCTTTTTAATGAAATCCCGGTACCCTTATCAAAAAAAAAAAAAAAATCCTTAAGGATCTTTTCTTTTTTTCCCTACAAAGGAAACAAACCGAATAAATAGAAAAATGTTAGAGTCCCAAAATTCGTTCCCGAATTTATTCCCAAATGTCACGTGTCAGAATGTTATTGGTACTGATTCAAATAATAATGATGGACCCCCTGTAATCACAAAAATTTCACTAATTAAAACCTCACAAAATGCCACGTCATTCAAGAACTTAATTTGGGAACGCTTTCATAGCATTACTTTAAAGGGTGATGACCCAAAATAATCACCTGGGAAACTGGATGGCCCTTTTTACTGACGGGACACGGTACATCGTGTACCGTGATAGGGGTGTGATGCGGAAAAGCGTCCTTCATAACAAGGCATGATACGGAGCTCCGTCTTCCGTGTTATGCATGATACGGTGGACGGTGTTCCGTGACAGTGCTGCGCACCCACCTAACACGGAAGACCGTGTTCCGTATCATGCATAATACGGTACACGGTGTACCGTATTAGGGTAATACGGAGGCCGAAACTACGTATCCCGTCGGTATTTCGGACCATTTTTTTCAAAATCAGTATTTTGGGCAAAAACTTAGGAAAAATAGGCATTTTGGTAATTTCCTCTACTTTAAATTAAATTTTCTAACTTTTTTTTTTCTTTTCAAAAAAAAGTTTCTCCACACAATGTTAGCGAAGAAAGAATTTTTGTTTTTATTCTGTATCGGAAGAAAGACAAAAGAAGAAGAAAAACACTACACAACAACTTGGAAAGTAGTCAACACGCACTAACAAAGAAACCATATGTAATAAGATGATCATTTGCTCTCTCGTATATAGCAATAGCATTGCCCGTCGGCCCTTTACTCTCGGTGAGTCCACGTCCACCTTCTTCTTGTATAATTCTTACACCAACATGTTTTGTTCACTTGCTATTTCCTATCTGCACATAATCGCATGATCTCCGACATGTTGGATACGAGAGTTGAACCGATGATTCAATTCAATCTTTGCGTAGTTCGTTTTGCGTGCTATTTTTTATCTGTTTATAAATCCTTGTAGCTATATTCCTAGTTTATGTTTAAATTTTAGCATGAATTATCCTTACCATAGCAAAGAATGAGCATAATTTATGACAAAAATAAATGTAGTACATGAAAAACTTGACAATTATTCTGTATGTTATGTTAAGCAAGATTCTACTGTGGCTCCCTTGCAAGAAGCTCACAGTAGAATCTTGCTTTCCAACAGTCTAACAGTGTCCTCGACTTCCCCTGATTCTTCTTATGATCAATTTTGAGTCGCACAATTTTAATCAGATTTATGCTGTGGATCGGGTCAGGACAAAAGGAAAAAATAAATAAGGATCGTGTCATATCCTTAAATTCTCTGTGAAGATGTGAAAAGTCCTATGATATAAAAAATTACATAAACTTAATACAGAATCACAAAAACACCTGATTCATGCATTTCGGTGAACAGGTTGGAGGCAAGATCAATGGAATCTGCTTATCTCATTTAAATAGCCTGTGTAAGATAATCTTAATTAATACACTCAAACGACATAAGATAATCTAAATACACTTAAACGACGTTGTTCGAGAAGCTTGCACATTTGGTCCAATATACTATATTGCATATTTAGGCATTGTGAGAGGATAGGTTGCTCATATCATAAATTCAAGGCTGGTTAATTTTTTTATGTGCTGCGCATAATAGAAAATAGATCACTGAATTTGGACATGAGAAGCTAATGTGGTAATTTGTGAAAATTTTGTGTATTTTTTTATTACGTGCTCATGTGGTAATTTTTTGAAAATTTTCTCGTTACATAACGTATTTATTATCTAATTATGAATATTGAATTGATGAATGTGCTTAGAAAAAATTGCTGAAATATTGCTTTGCACCTGAGGCTTGAAAGCATCACACCCCAGCAAGCATGGATGTAAAAAATGTACGTTATGCATCCTTGTCACTGCAGAATCTTCCAAAAGAAATACTTAAAGAAATATTGTTGTTCATTCCTGTGAAATGCTTGCTACATTTAAGGTGTGTTAACAAGTCATTCTGTTCCTTGGTTAACACACATCTTAAACGCCGCATACTGTTTCTCCCACATTCAAAGCAACTGTTTGCTGAATACAGAATGCAGATCTTATCACCTGATACTGATTGTGGATCAGTAGAGAAGCTATTCCCTGAAACCTCATTTTTTAATGAATTTATGTATTCAGCCAAAATCTATGGTTATTGTAATGGCTTGATATGCCTAATTCTTGACATGGATGGATTAGGGCTCTGGAATCCTTCAACTAACGATTTCAAGATTTTGCCAAGACCAGGAAATCCGTTCCATGGGGGTGTCTTTTATGGAATGGGCAATTACAATTCTTCCATTGATGACTACAAGCTGGTTAGAGCGGCTGCTTCTAGATTTAAGGATGATGATCACGGGCTTGTTTATATTGACTCTCCTATCAAATTTGAGGTGTTCACAGGTAGATCATATACTTGGCGAAGAATTGCAGACTTTGGTATTTTGCAATGCTATATACAAAAGCAGGCAGTACATTTTTGCGGGTCTTTGCACTGGTTGAAGCAAATATCAACAACTTTGGATGAAGCTTATGCTGCCTATCCAAGTCTAGTGATCCTCTGCTTTGATTTGGCAAGAGAGAAAGTCCGGGAGATATGTTTGCCAACTAAGAGAAATTTAAGCATAGTCCGGAGTCGACTAGGTGTTTTGGGAGGTCGCCTTTGTGTGTGTTGTTACGAAGAAAATGATATTAAGATAAGAATGATAGACTACAATGGAAAGGCTTGTTGGAGTAAAGTTATTTCTTTGGTAAAGCCAACAGTATCTTGCTATGCTATCCCGATTTGCATATCAAGAAAAAGGGAGGTCATAACACTTGCAGATGGAAGGGACTTGGTGATGTATAATTTTAGTGGGAACTCATATAGGAAAATTGCTGTGGGTGACACTCAAAATTCATATAATGCTGCTTTCTTTGTTGAAAGTCTTGCCAGGCTCAGTCCTGATATGTCATAAGTTACTCCACAATCTGTAGCAGACAGCAATCTAGTATGAGTTGCTATGAAATTTAGTTAATAATGCTCAAGAACCATAGATCCTCAACTGCTTTATTGTTCTGGTTATGGGATTATCTATTATTTCGAATTTTTTGATGCTTCTGAATACTTTTGTCGCTATCCTCCTTGCCGCAACCACAATTTTTTCGTTCGATTTTTGTTCAATGGACAATACTTAATAACAACTTTTTTTTTTGCCAAGTTACTTACTAACAACTTATTTTAACCAAACAAAATTCCTCAATCGTTGTCTACTAAGTGAATTTATATGCATGAGCATTTGTTTTCATAAATCTCGAGATAAGCAAGAATCGAATAAGTTGTTTCTCAAAAATCTTAAGAAATGGGCAAAATATGTAAAAGAGGGGGTAAGGTAAGATAAGGAGAGGGTGTAGGTGGGCACGTGAACCAATAAAAAGCAAACACAAAACACCAACATTACAAATTTACAATCATAATCCTTAGCTTTCAAGTCTGAATGTGTTATCCAACTTTAGATTCTGCACATACCACTGTAGTACATTAATCCTTATCCCCCCAAATTTTTTTTTTTTTTGCTAAATCCTTATCCCCCAATTAATTTCACTATTTTATTATTGTTATTACTCCCTCTATCCCTTAATTTTCTTCCCATTTAGAATGTCGGGACTGTTCATAACAAGAGACAAATTACTAATTTATGTCTAATCTATAAAATCAAATATAGTCATTAGTGATCTTGTTGGATTCGTATTTATAAGTACTTTAATACAGTGAAATTTTTATATTCAATACTAATACGAAATTAAAGATATTAACGAGTAAAAGTATGCATTGATAAACGTGTTCAAGAGAAATGGGAAGAGTTTTAAGGGACGGACTGAGTAGTATAGACAGTACTTATCTGCATCTTGTTCATTCTCCCTCCTATTTCTCTCATAGTTGAACACCCAGATAATATAATATAATATAATATTGTAGACGGAGTAAACTATGGTCCCAACTCAAACTACACTCCTCCGATGTCTCCTCCTTACTACGGCGGCGATCATCGCCGTCGCTGGCGAGTATTTTAACCCGTTCAATGTGAGTTACGATCACCGAGCTCTCATCATCGACGGTCATCGCCGGATGCTCATTTCCGCCGGTATTCACTATCCTAGAGCCACTCCTCAGGTGCGTGCGTGTGTGTGTGCGCTGTTCTATCACTTCTATCCAACCCCACCCCCCCTTGTATTTAATTAATCAATTTCAACTACTATAGTAGTATTCACCCCCGATGTGTAGTACTGTATATTTTTTTGACCTTCCACGTGTATTTTTCCTTATAATTTTTACATTTCATATACTATCTCACAATAAATTTTAGAATTGTTTAGTAGTATTAATAACCAAAAAACAGAACCTCTCTCTCTTTATTCAGTTTATTTGTACTCCATTGTTTATGGTCAAGATGGCCATTTTTGTATTACAATCTAGAAACTAATTCTAATTACAAGATTTGGAATTTTAGACACCATTGCATTATCATTGTTTTATCAATTAAAAATGTGAGTTTTCAAAAGAAAAAAATTAAAAAAAAAATGTCAAATTCTAACTCTGTACATGAGTATACCTTATGAACTCTGTTCAAACATGGACGGAGTAGTATTTACTCCATCCTTGGCCTGGCACACCATGTTTATGTTTATTTATTTAGGCTATTGAGGTAATAACTACGTAGCATTTTCATCACCTGTAACCATTTCACTCAAATTCCCACCAAGCTCTTACATATCCTGTTACGATAGACTATGTGGCCTCTATAACTTCTCCTTTGCATCGCAGGGCGCTACATTTCATACCTAGTGTTTCATTTCATGTGTCCCAATATATATATATTATTTTTGTTGACAAGCTTCGAGTTGCATGTGCTTCTTGTCCTACTCATTACAATTTGCTTGCAGATGTGGCCTGATCTTATTGCAAAGAGCAAGGAAGGTGGCGCAGATGTTATCCAAACATACGTATTTTGGAGTGGTCATGAACCAGTGAAAGGAAAGGTTTGATTTCCTATTCAGAGGTTTGCCGTTATAAGGTCGATTTAACTCTTGTTGTTTATACTTTTTTACCGTTTAAATCCAGTATAACTTTCAAGGGAGATATGATCTCGTCAAGTTTGTGAAGCTAGTGGGATCAAATGGCCTCTATCTTCATCTACGGATAGGTCCTTATGTTTGCGCCGAGTGGAACTTTGGGTCTCATCCTATTCCTCTTCCCTTTTGCAGTTTTATTTTGTTATCATTTATCTTCCAGTTTCCAGTTTGTTCGCTTGAAACAAGTTTACACCCTTTGATGAAATAGTTTAATGGCATATTGTATTACTCTGAAGTTATTCCTTGAATTGCAATACATGCTGAGGTGTAGTTATGTACATTGTGACTGAGTTTCGGTACCTACTGCTGACGCATATAATCATAATGTCCTGTGCGATCTTTTTATGCAGTAAAATTCTTCTCCATCACCTATTGTGTTTAACTCCATAAATGATTCCCGCTCTCTCAAAATTGGTTCTTCTATTATTGAATCTTGCTAGACATTCTTGTTATTCATCTAAGCGAGCACACACGCATGTGCACACCTGTGTGGCTAAACACACATTGTATTACATAGAAATGAGCTGCTAAACCTTTGCATCAGCTAGGTAAGTTTGATTGTAAAATAAAGCATTAACATTAAAAAAAGAAAACATTAACAGTCATAGATGGTGCAGCGATTACTCATGTCTTTTGTAAAAAATCAATTTTGAATAATTATTACATTTTGCAGCATCTTTATGAAGTTTGTTTGAAATTACTTTATCTTTGGAGACTAGAAATTGGTTGCTTAATAGAAACCCGTGATCAACTGTAGTTATTATTTGTCTGATAATGTAATAACCTTTCAGGGGGTTTCCAGTCTGGCTTCGTGATGTACCTGGTATTGAATTTCGTACTAACAATGAGCCATTCAAGGTACAAGGCAGATAACAATTTGAAGATAGAAAGTGTTTTTATGGATTATGTGACAGATTGAAATATATAGTGCTAGGTATAGAGTATCAATATGGTCTGCTAAGAAAATTCCTATACTGTAGTACTTTTTAAAATATATAGCTAGGACATAGTTCGTTCCAAGTTCAATGTTTACGGATATCATTTTTGGAATAAGCATACCTATATAAATTTTTTGATTAATCACAGAGAAGAGGTTTAGATGTTTTTAAACTTGTGAACTTTTCGAAATTGATTTGTGTTTTAATTAGTTAAGTTTGCGAGCCCTTCTAATAAACTACTTCTTATTTATGTACATTAAATATTGTTTTTCCTCCCAATCTTTCAAACTGTATGGTGTTCTTGTTTTTTTTTCCCCCACAAATGTTGATTAATTGATTGCTATGTTATCATACCTCATTTATTTCCAGGATGAGATGCAGCGGTTCGTGAAAAAGATAGTTGAACTTATGCGGGAGGAAAATCTCTTTAGCTGGCAAGGTGGCCCAATCATTATGTTGCAGGTTGTAGGAATGGTTTCTGTAAATTTATCTTATATTGACTACTTTACTTGTAGATGTGTTATACTTTATGAAATATATATGTTCTATCAGCCTAATGCAATGTGCCGTTTATATAAAGAGCGAAATGGAATTCATTTAAAACAAATTGTGATTAACGAATCATACAACCCCTTATCACGTTTAATGCATCTCATCGTGTATGATAAGATACTGGAGTAAGGTGTACAAATAATAAAACTAAAGTGACTAGTGACATCTAAGCTTGAGGAGTAAAACGATCACCGTTATTGATAATTATGTCAATGCATTTGTTACTTCTACGAAATCATACTATTCCAAAAATATGAGGGTTAGGTGCAGTTGTTATCAAGTAGACAATTTGTATTGTCTTGCAGTAGAAAATTTTAGAAAAGAAGTGATGTCATTCTCTTAAATCTATTTTGGTGCTTAAGTACAAGTCCCTTTTAGTTGGACTCCTTTGGTGTTTCTCTTTTTCTGTTAAAGCACTTGTATCTCTGGCATCCTATAATTGATTTGTTTATCAGATTGAGAATGAGTATGGGAATATTGAGGGCTCTTTTGGACAGAAAGGAAAGGACTATATAAAATGGGCTGCCAAAATGGCTGTTGGACTTGGTGCTGGTGTTCCATGGGTTATGTGCAAGCAAGTAGATGCTCCTGAATTCATAGTAAACTCTTTCTACCTTGCTGTTTTTTTTTACATGTTCTAATGCTATTACATTTGATTATGAGAAAACAAGATTCTCATTTTTTATAATATGACCCTTGTTTGAATTGAGAAGATTGATTAATTGAAATACTTGATGCTGTTATTTATAAGTGGTTACTCTCAAAATTGTAATTTCTTGTTCATTTCGTTGTTTCTGTTAAAGTTTTATAAAATAGGTAATTGTTGATAAAAGTAAAATAAAAGTAAACAAAAACTAATCAAAAAGTAAACAAAACAAAATTGTTTATTTATATTGATTCCATAAAACAAACTACATTGTTAGCCTTTATATAGGCTGTTAAAACAAATTTACCTAAAAAATAGGTAACCCTAATTGGTACGTGAACAAAATATCTATCTAAATCTCCACTAAAAACTATAACTATTTCCTAAACATCAGGATTTATTAAAATCTAAAACATAACTAATTTTATTTGAAATTTGAATCATAGATATCCAACAGTTTCTACTATGTTTCTTGCAGCTAGATGCCTGTAATGGATACTATTGCGACAGTTTTAGACCAAATTCGAAAAAGAAGCCAATGCTTTGGACAGAAAATTGGGATGGATGGTGAGTACCAAGAAATCTTTGTTGATGAATACTTGATAGATGCTCTTCTCCATATCTGTTCATTGTATTTGCTTTTGGTTTTACATTTACCACTTAATAAATTACCCTCATCTTTATACAGTAGTATATTGCTCTTCTTCAGGTTCTTCTTATTCAAGTAGTCTAGTACTGTTCTTATTTCCATATCTAGTTGGTCATCTCAGGAATGAAATGTTTAGAAATAGAAGAGCAAAATCTAGAAGATAGAAAAGGGCCAATAAATAGCACAGGAAATAATTCTCCCATACGGAAAAGAAAATGTTAGGGTGATATCTTTGGGAAGCCAGCAAGAGATCGCTGATAACAATGTTCATGTTTGGTAATATTGAGTAAAAAAAATTAAAATGATAGAAAAACAGTGACATTTGAATGTCACAATTTCACCTTATCTTAAATTAACAAACATATTGGAACACTTTTAAACGTTAAACTCTGTCATTAAATTTCTTGATGGAGGAATTTGTCTCTGTTTTTCTGATGTCATTATATTCTTATTTGTGGAATGTGATGACATTAGCTGACGGGAACTGTTAAACATGGTTTAACCTGACACAGTGACCACAAATCAAACATAACAAAAGGCTATTCACATTGCTATTGAACAAATTAAACAATTTGAATTTGAGAACTGATTTTTTTGCATCCCTGAATCGAATATGTTTTACTTAAATAATACGACACAGGCCTGGGTATTGAGCTCATGATTTCTGTTTGCTTTTATATTCCCTCTTAATGAAGGTATACAACTTGGGGTGGTCCACTTCCCCATAGACCAGTTGAAGACCTAGCATTTGCAGTTGCTCGCTTTTTCCAACGTGGAGGAAGCTTTCAGAATTATTATATGGTATGAGACACAAACCAATAAAAATTGTTATCATTCTGAATATAATATGAACCCTTACAAAGCTTAGTTCACAATTATAAATTTAAGTATTTTTGGAAAACTGTTTCTTGTAGTTCTGGTTGACAGAATTGTTCAATTAACTGAGTAAGAAAGCAGAGTATAGTAATGAATCTAGGAATTTACATTTTAGATATACAAAAAGTCAAAAGATGCATTATATTATTACCTATACATGTGAAGAAATCACTTACGAAAGAAACTTAGCACTCATGTGTGTCCTACTCTGTTTTTGCAGTATTTTGGTGGTACAAACTTCGGAAGGACTTCCGGAGGTCCAAATTATATCACTAGTTATGACTATGATGCCCCCGTCGATGAGTACGGTAATAATTTAACCAACATTAAGTTATGTAAGTCAAGGAGAATGCCAAAAATAAAAAATGTTAATATTACTTTTGTATGCATTTATTCTGTTGGTGTTTACATAATGTCATCCTTAGAAAATGTGGTTATATGTTTTTTTTTAAATTCGTCATAGGACTTCTGAGCCAACCAAAATGGGGACACTTGAAAGATCTTCATGCGGCTATAAAGCTTTGTGAACCTGCACTTGTTGCTGCTGATTCGCCTCAGTATATGAAATTAGGTCCACAGCAGGAGGTTTGTCCCAACTGAATAAGTTTAAGGATTATGTATCTTATATTTTGTACATTACTATGTTGTCATCTTCATAGCGCAGTTAGCTACAACATACAAAATCCTGAATGTTCAGTAATGGCATTTCTATGCTACCAAGATCTTAGAAACTAATGTCCATCAGTTGAGCCATTTAAGTGATAAAAGAGCTGCCTCTGCATTATTGAGACCAAATTTCAGTGAAGGAAAGGAAGGCGTGCAAAAAGATTATCCCTACTTGAGTCCTGTCTAGATCGGATTTCTTTCATAACCTTGCCTTTTGTTTGATGGGTAGATTAGGTTTTACACTTTATTGGCTGATCAGGAATCACCCTGTCTGTACTAAAAGTTAAGATCCGAACAGTTGTTACTTAACAATTCGTCAGTGTCATCAATTTGACGCTATCATATCTATAATTCTTTTTAAATTTATATGTTATCTGAAGTTGGAAGTTGACTTAAATTCAAATTACAAATTGTAGGTGCATGTGTACCGTGGAAATAAAGTTGACGACGGACAAAATGGAACTTTCTCCAAAAGTGGGAGTATCTGTGCAGCATTCCTTGCAAATATAGATGAACATAAAGCAGCTGATGTCGAATTTCTCGGTGAAGTATATACTTTACCTCCGTGGTCAGTGAGTATATTGCCAGATTGCAAGCACGTGGCTTTCAACACAGCAAAGGTTTAAGAATGCAACTATTGACAAGAAAATTTCTGCTTTTTTGATACTTGGAATAATTGTCTGTGCAGTGAAGCTTCATATTGGACTGATGGTTGAGTTATTATGTGATAGTAATATACCCTATGCATATATATTGATAAATTCTGTAAGTAGAGATATAGAGAGGAAGTAATCACAGAAGAGTAATTTGTATATCTGTCGTGTGTTTATTACAATAGATAGCTCCTATATTTATAGTAGTAGAATTGCACCAATAGTCATGGAGGTGCCTAACTAACAAAGACAATGTGAGTATTAAAGTCTAAGTCTAAGATGGCTGTGTATGTTGAATGTTGAGGCTGCCTATGTTGAATGTTGACACTCCCCCTCAAGTTGATGCATAGATATCACTCATGCCCAACTTGCCAATAAGTGGATGAAGCATCTTCTGATTTAAACCTTTGGTAAATATGTCAGCTATCTGGTCCTCTGATCTTACAAAGTGAATACCAATCGTATCATTATTGATCTTCTCTTTTATGAAGTGTCGATCAATTTCGATATGTTTGGTCCGATCATGTTGTACTGGATTATGTACGATGGCAATAGCGGCTTTGTTATCACAATGCAGCTTCATTGGAGTTGCAGATGCAAGTCCCAATTCTTCTAGGAACAATCTTATCCACAATAATTCACGTACACCTTTAGCCATAGCTCTATATTCTGCCTCAGCACTAGATAAGACAACCACAGGTTGTTTCTTGCTTCGCCAAGTAACCAAATTGCCACCAACAAATGTGCAATATCCTGAAGTAGATCGTCTATCGTCTTGACATCCGGCCCAATCTGCATCTGTATAGCTTTCAACCCAGAGATGATTGTTTTTAGTAAACATTACTCCTTTTCCAGGAGCAGCCTTAAGATACCTTAATATCATATAAACTGCATCCAAATGTGGTTGCCGAGGATCATGCATATACCTACTAACAATTCCAACTGCATATGATATGTCTGGCCTTGTATGTGCAAGGTAGATTAGTCGACCAACTAACCTTTGATATTGAGATTTCTCGACACTTTCACCAGCATCTCCACAAAGTTTATGATTTGCTTCTATTGGAGATTCTGCAGGTCTACATCCCAACATCCCTGTTTCATTCAGAAGATCAAGTGTATACTTCCGTTGTGAGAGGAAGATACCACCTGGACTTCTAGAGACCTCAATACCAAGGAAATACCGTAGTTTTCCCAAGTCCTTCATCTCGAATTCAGAGGCAAGCTTGCGTTTAACATTAGCAATCTCACAGGTATCGTTGCCGGTGATCACAATATCATCGACATAAACAATCAACACTGTGATTTTTCCATCTCGTCTTTTTACGAACATGGTGTTATCTGAGTTGCTCTGTTTATAGTCAAATTTAATCATTGCTCCCTGAAATTTGCCAAACCAGTCCCTTGGAGACTGTTTTAACCCATAAATAGTCTTTTTCAGCTTGCATATTTTTCCAATGGTCGCAGCTGTAGAAAAGCCTGGTGGAATATCCATGTAAACCTCTTCTTTCAGGTCTCCATGTAAGAATGCATTTTTTACATCCAATTGCTGAAGTTCCCAGCCAAGATTTGCTGCACATGATATCAAGACTCGAATAGAGGTCATCTTTGCTACTGGGGCAAAAGTCTCCTGATAATCAATCCCGTAAGTTTGAGTATACCCTTTTGCTACAAGTCTCGCTTTGTACCTATCAATCAGCCCATTAGGTTTCTGTTTCACAGTGAATACCCATCTGCATCCTACTACCTTCCTTCCAGCGGAAAGATGAGTTAACTCCCAAGTGCCATTATGTTTCAAGGCATTCATTTCCTCCATCATAGCATCTTTCCATTTAGGATCACATAAAGCATCCTGCCAAGTATGCGGAACAGAAACACTAGACAAGGATGATACAAAAGCAAGTGAAGATGGAGATAATGCATTATAAGATACAAAGTTTGAGATAGGATGGTTAGTGCAAGAGCGTACACCCTTTCTTATAGCAATAGGAAGGTCTAGAGTAGGATCAAGAGTATTACCATTTTCTGGCTCAAACACAGGAGATGCAGGATCTGTCTCGAGGTCAGAGGTCTCTGGATGCGGTAAAGTGGTGATATCATTTTTCTTCCGCCTGGAATATGTAATCAAATCTGGAATATCCAGTCTATTTAGATCATCTGACTCTTTACTCGTATGTGGAGGAATAGATAACCTGTTTGAACTAGTGTTTGGAATAGGTATATTAATAAATGGAAGTGTCTGTGACTCATCTGTTGCTTGACTATCAAGATTGTGTCGGTTTATCTCCCCCTGAAGCAAGGAGGAGGAACCCGGAGAAAAAATAAGAAATGTTCTCCCAGAAACTAACATCATGACTGACAAATATGCGACGTGATGGAGGATGATAACATTTATATCCCTTCTGAGTTGGTGAATACCCAATGAAAACATAACGGAGGGCCCGAGAGTCAAGTTTATCCCGAGATGGAGCATGATTATGAACAAAACATACACTCCCAAATACTCGAAGGGGTAGTGGATGTGAAGAAGGTGCAAGAACACAAGACAACGGTGTTCTGAATTTTAGGACACTAGAAGGAAGACGGTTTATAAGGTATGCAGCAGTCATGACTGCCTCTCCCCAAAGATATTTGGGAACATGCATTGTTAACATAAGCGACCGAGCAACTTGCTGTAAGTGACCAATTTTCCTTTCGGCTACCCCATTTTGTTGAGAAGTTTTGACACACGAAGTTTGATGAATTATACCACATGTGTCCAAATAAGATATAAACGGGCCTCCATATTCAGTACCATTATCACTCCGAAGAATTTTAACAGAAGCATTAAATTGTGTTTGTACCATGTGGTGAAAAGATTTAAAACACTCAAAAACTTCACTTTTTTGTTTAAGGAGATATACCCAAGTAAGCCTAGAATAACAATCAACAAAGACAACAAACCATCTATACCCATCATGTGTAGGATGTCTAAATGGACCCCAAACATCAGTATGAATAATAGAAAACAAAGTAGAACTTCTTTTATTTCTGGATGGATAAGATGATCTTTTATGTTTTGCTAGTTCACATGGTTCACAAAAGAAATCTTCCTTTTTACAGTGTTTTACTAAGGCAGGGAATAGATGTGTTAAAACACCAAAAGATGGATGACCTAACCGTCTATGCCACTGATACAAAGATTCAAAAGCAGAATTTAACTTGGATGACACCTGATAAGTTGAGGGAGAAATAGAATTCCCTTCCATAACATAGAGTCCATCTACCACTTTACCATTGCCAAGGACCTTGCCTGTCGCCAGATCCTGAAATACACAGTGGGAGATGTGTTAAAACACCAAAAGGTGGATGACCTAACCGTCTATGCCACTGATACAAAGATTCAAAAGCAGAATTTAACTTGGATGACACCTGATAAGTTGAGGGAGAAATAGAATTCCCTTCCATAACATAGAGTCCATCTACCACTTTACCATTTGTGCCGACAGAAGTCTGTAGCAACAGCAGGTAAGTTAAATGATTACTTAACTTTGTTTTTTTCTTTTTTTGTTTACTTTATTCAACCGTGCTATTATCTTTTAATGTACTAAATTGTTTCGTTAATTTGTAAATTTGCTAACTCACTGAGTACTTTTGTTTGATTAAATATTATTAGGTTCTATTTCTTTTATTTTTATTTTTAATTTTTCGTAATTTCTTAATTAATTTATAAAATTTTCTACCATGATTTTATTTAATTCCATAAAGGTGCCTAGTTTAATTATGAACTAAACACTTTCATGGGGTTCTAATGTAGTGATTTGTTAATTCTCATGTTGACTTGATAGATAATTTGTGTTTACAATTTCTTCGTAAGATTGCCTTGTATGGTTATTTTAATTGAAAATAGATGAGTAGCTAACATCTATTGTGCCAAATGAACAATTAAGATTTTCAGTAATACGTTGAATAGATAATAAGTTTGCTGTTAAGGAGGGAACATGTAACACATCAGATAGCGGCAATGATGATGAGAGGCAGTGAGAAGTGCCTTGTCCATGAACCGGTACAATAGCTCCATTGGCAACACGAATATTGCCTGTTTCACCATTATATGTTTCTAGGAAACTAGAATTTCCAGTCATATGTGCTGATGCTCCAGAATCAATAATCCATGAATTATGACATTTATCGGAGGTAAAGTGACAAGATGTACCTGCATGGGCAGAATTAGCTGTATGTGGAGTGGTGTTCATTTGTGACATTAATTGGCGGAGGGTGTTGACCTCTGAAGCAGTCATCGTCCCTGTTGAAGAATAAGACTCACATTCTGATGCAGCATGATGAGCACTAAAGGGAATACCTCTACCCGTGCTTCTGCCAGATGAGACACCACGGTAACCACCTCGGCCACGCCCTCCTCGTCCTCGAATTCTGAGATGAGGGTGCAGGATAAAACATGTTTCACGAGTGTGGTTTAATTTCTTGCAGTAGTCACATTGAAGACTGGATTTTTCACCCATTAAAGCCATTGGTATCTGTTCAGGTTGTTCTGGCTCAGATTGCTGAACATTTCCAGTTAAGAGTGCAGATCGTTCAGAAGAGACGACCGGAGCCATGCTCTGCTTTCGACTTTCCTCTAATCTGACACGACCATAGGCTTCTTCCACTGTAGGAAATGGAACTTGTCCGATAAGTTGATTTTTTATTGAATCATACTCATCAGACAATCCGTCAAGAAACTTCATCACTTTCTCTACAGTCATCATCTTTTGATATTTTTCTTGATCTTCAGCATGTTTACACTCAAATATAGTGTAATGTCCCAACTCACTCCATAATGATGTAAGCTCAGAATAATACTGAGCTAATGTGTGGCTTCCCTGAGCCAATGCCCACATCTTCCGTTTGATCTCAAATTGCTTGGCTACATTTCCGGAGAAGGAATACGTCCGAGTGAGAGAATTCCACACATCTTCAGCGGTATCAATGAAGATATATGTTTTTCGAATATCAACCTCCATAGAGTTAGATAGCCATGAACACACCATGGCGTTTTCAGATTCCCAATCATCGAAAGTAGTATCATTTTCCAAAGGTTGTTTGGCTTTCCCATTGATATATTTCATCATTCTATGAGATTTAAGTGCCATTGTACAAGCTTTGGACCATTCCAGAAAATTCTTTCCGTTGAATTTAGGGCTTACATACGGAGTACTATGAAATCCCGATTTACTGCTACTTATAGCAGTATTTTGGTTTGAAATTGCGGAATCGCTAGTATCCGCCATTATAAAATATTCAAATAAAAATTATTCCAATAATAATTCCCCCTTTTTTTTTCCTCGTTAAATCTTAACTACCCAAATATGTATACAAGCCAGTGGTATAGTTACAACATAAATAATAAAGGGAGTATTTTCTGCACAAGTTATATATATATACGCAAATATGCATACAATTATATGTCAGAAAATAAATCTTCACGAAACTGAAAAGTGTTACCACGGTTGGAATCGGGATGATTAGAGGAGTAAGAGTCCCTTAAGAAGTTTCTGCAAAAACTGCCCGGAAAAGGCCTCACGCGCCGGCGCGTGAGCGCGTGCGGCGGCGCGGACGCGCGTGCGGCGGCGCGTGACGGCGCGTGGGAAGCCGGTTGTCCAGTTTTTTTTTTCTGTGTTCTCCTCTTCTCCTGCTCTTTCCAGTGATATGCTTATATTTGTGTTTGGGTGTGTTTTGAAAAACAATTTTTTTGACAGTGATATGCTTACTGGGTCTGTTTCCTGTGTGTTTTGTGTTTGTTTCTTCTGTGTTTTCCCTAGGATTTCACATGCTCTGATACCATGATAAATTCTGTAAGTAGAGATATAGAGAGGAAGTAATCACAGAAGAGTAATTTGTATATCTGTCGTGTGTTTATTACAATAGATAGCTCCTATATTTATAGTAGTAGAATTGCACCAATAGTCATGGAGGTGCCTAACTAACAAAGACAATGTGAGTATTAAAGTCTAAGTCTAAGATGGCTGTGTATGTTGAATGTTGAGGCTGCCTATGTTGAATGTTGACATATATCATTACTATGTTCCCTGACTGCAACAAAGTGGCCATCAGCACTGCAACTATATTTGCTTATTAGCACTATGTTGATTGGTTGTTGACCTTAATTTGTTTTATATTGCATCATGCATGTCTATTCATTTACAAGAAAATATTGAGCGCTATCTTATCATTTGCAAGCATACGATACTCTATCTTAGTTATTAGCGCTACATCTCAACCTTGGAAATGTTTAGTGATGTAGAAGCAGAGTAGCTCTTGATTTTGATTGTCCTGACTGTTTGTCATATATTATCCTTCTATGTTTGTATCGCTAGCAAATGTACCTTGTAAAGACAATGTAATTTGAATTAAGCAAGTATCTTACTAGAGATTGTATATTACAAGAAGAAAATTAAATTTGTTTAAAATTCAAGAAAGCTTAAAACTGCTTCTCACAACCAACTCTACATATCTTCTGCACTACCATGACAAATTCATAGCTAGTACTTACTTTATATAATTCATATTTATATTTATTTTCTTGATGATATGGTAAAATATCTACTTTCCTTATTGGTAACAGGTCGGAGCTCAAACTTCGATAAAGCTCGTGGAGCTTAATTTGCCTTCTTCAAAGATGTATGTACCTCAGCGGCTTATGTTTAAGAAAGAAGTTACTTCTATTGCAAATGACTGGATGACTTTGAAGGAACCAATTGGTTTGTGGAGTAATAATAACTTCACATCCCGAAGCATAATGGAACATTTGAATGTTACAAAAGACAAATCTGATTATTTGTGGTATACCACCAGGTACGGAACTATGATTAATTTAATCTTATTTTCCATCATCATGGGCATTACAGTTTAGTATATTTTACTTAGCAGTTCTGTCCCAGCCCTGTTCAAGTCATTATAAGTTACAAGACAAATATTTATTTGGAGAAAAGGTGATCACTAGTAGTATCAATGGATTATAACTACAAATAGTGGGAACAGGAATTACTACTCTTCTTGCCATAGTTGCAAATTAAATTTGATTTATGAGTTTCAGAAACAGTACATGTATAATTCTAATTCCACATGTGTTTCTGAACTTTTAGCAGACATCAAAAAGGAAAAATAGTTTAACGGCTTAAGTCATGATATAATTTCATCTCTCCAAGTTTTTTATATACAGAATAAACAGTGAAGGACAAAATATTTGGCCATTTCCTTGCCAATGGTTTTTGTTATAATATGGACTGAGGTTGAAATAAGGCTTATTGACTCGTGTAAATCGTTATTATCTATGTGTTTTCCTCTAGTTACATACATAATTAAAACCCATCTTTTAATGGAAGGTTTCTTTCTGTTTCTTTTATCAATCCATAAACAATAAAGCATACAAAAATTACACCTTTTTTCCCTTTCTAGTTTTTGTTCCCATCCAGACACAAGAACATTTGTACCAAAACATGAAAACAAGGAGAGTTTATCACCGGAGTTGTAGGTATAAGAATGTTAATATGAGTGAGGGGTTGGGATCTTGAAGTGAAATAAGCTGAGATCAAACAAAGCAATAGACATAATAGTAGGTCTTGATAGGCTCCTAAAACGATATACATCTGTCATTGATAACATGTAAACTATGAATGCAAATATCCCCTAGCTTATAAACTAGTAGAGAATACCCCTCTCCTGGTAATAAAATGTCGGGGGTTGAAGCCATAAGTGCTTAATTCCCTGTTTGTCTTATGAATCCATTGAAGGTGTTCTCATACCAGTTTATGGTTTTAAATTAATCACAGAATATACATATCAGATGATGAAATATCATTCTGGGAGGAAAATGAGGTTGGTCCAGAACTATCAATTGATAGCATGCGTGATTTGGTTCGTATTTTCATTAATGGGGAGCTTTCAGGTATGTGATATAGTTTTCTTTGCATCTGTAATTCGAAATTCTTTTCTTCTTACTTTTTGAGCTTGATGAGTTTTATCTTATAGTATTTTTTATTTGTAATTGAGTAAATTTGTGGCACAAGTCAGTCAAATCTTTTTACTGTAGCATTACATATTCCATATTGGTAAATTATGATAGCCAGCATACCTACCCCAGCTAGTGCATGGGAGTGTATGTTTGTAAAAAGCAATTGGATTTTGCTCACGAAATTTTTTAATCCAAAGCAGCCAAATCATTTGACAACTAATGCTGTACATATAGTTGCCCCTAGTGTTGAATGCCTAAAAGTCAGACCCTATACCTGACACATGTTTGCTACTGAAACTCTGGTGATTGCATCTATAATCGTGAATGTGAAAATAGTGATACTAATTAGTAGTGATTGAATTCCGTCTATGGTTCCACATGAAACACCAGTATGAACATAAGCTACATGTCCATTTGAACTATGAGTTAAAAGTCCTGTTGTGTCTGCTTAGCTCATTGATGATGACAGGGGGGCTATTACAGATGTTGACATGTGGATCAACCGGTTCAATTGTAATCTTTTAATAAAAGTTACAACTGTAACATTTAGGGGGTTTTGGCGATTGCAGCGAAGGGGTTGTATCAGGTGTTGGCTGGTGCCAAGTGCTGTGTTGGTTGGAGAGGGTAGCAGTCAACAATCCTCTAAAACTAAATTAACCCCTCTTAAGTTATGGTAACTTGTAAAGTCTAATCATTTTCTAAAAAAAGAAACTTTACACAAGGAATAACTGGACTAAGGTAACAGACGAAAAGTCAAGCAACTAATTCTGTTTTGCCCTGATGTATGTGTCTATAACACCATGTTTACGCATTGGTCCATCAGTTACTCTTACCTGTACAGAATTATGTTGAGGTAGTTCAGTTGCTTCATCTATTAATTTTCGCATGAACAGAAGGGAACTGGTTAATCTTAACTGATTCTACATTCCCTTGCCAATTTTCAGTGGTTATCAAAAAAAATTAATGCTATACCGATTTAGTAAGTGTGTCTAGGGATTTGAATTTCGGCACTGATATATTCTCTTGCTCTTGATCATTTTCCACGTGAATTGAATTCTTTTCCCCGATTTTTGCACTCTTATTTCATAAATCTATTAATTGTTTCACATTCTTTGAAGCAAAGGCAGTGCAAAAGGGCACTGGATAAAGGTGGTGCACCCTATTCAACTTGTACAAGGATACAATGACATAGTATTGCTGTCTGAAACCGTGGGCTTGCAGGTATTAGTAGGAAAGGGAGGGGAGGGGGCTAAAACCCTTGTCTCTACTGAGGATTCATTATTCATTGTTAAGATTATTGTCATTCATAATTTATTTTCGTTACACAGAGGATTTATATTTCTTGTGCACCCCTTTTTTAGCTTTCCAAATAGACGCCTATGTGATTGGAAAAATTATAAATTAGCAAGATATATGTAATGATAGAAATTCCTATATCTTGGTAGTAAATCTATCGACATGTAGAAACATCATACAACTTTGGTCAACAGGAGTACCTACTGAATATGCATGTCTAAAACTGAACAGAGGTTCAGTTTTAATTTTAAACGAGATGTGTCATAGCCAGGAATACAGAATCAAAATCCAAAAAAAAAATTGAAAAACAGGAGGCTAGAAAAAGATGAGGTTTTAAATGATAAAATTGTTTAGAAAAAAATAAAAAAAGGAGCCATTTCAAAGCTTTACAATTACTTTTATCTAACCGATACTCTACTTATGAGATTACAATATCATCTCCCAAAATTCATTATGATTAGTTCCTAGGCCTATTACAGATATTTGGTAACTGACAGCAATAAGAACCCCTTCACACAATCTCAAAGGATGAAGCATATTATTGTGTTCTGCAACATCTTTCATTGCGTGTCCTGAATTCTCTTAATTTTGATTGCTACTTGTTTAGCATATCATTCCTCTATTTGGTAAAGGATGTAGTTAAGCTTTTCTTCTATATTATTTTTGTGAGTGATGGAATGCCAAAATTTATTTGAAAGGGAGGTGATAAAAGTTTCATGGATTGTTTCCTATGTCTTAGTTATATCTTCAATTTTCAGAATTATGGAGCCTTCTTAGAGAAAGATGGGGCTGGATTTAGAGGTCGTATTAAGCTTACTAATAGCAAAAATGGGGATGTAGATCTTACAGAATCCTTGTGGACCTACCAGGTTTTTTCTGAAATCATTTCTCTAAATTTTGACATTAGCATTAGCAGCAAACCAGTTACACATTTTCAGTCATTCACTTTTTCTCATGTTGGTTAGCAAGTAATTCGTAGACAGCGCAACAACCTTCATCATCATCATCATAGCAAGTAATTCATTGAAAACGTGACAACAAAAAAATCATTTTAACATTACATAAAATGTCGTAGAAGAACAGTAGAGGAATCATATATGAATAGCACACATGTCAGATATGAAGTGTGTTCATCATATATCCTCTTTCACTTTCGTCAAAATATAAATGTCTTTTATGCATAAAGTGTGTTTGTAATTTTGTGGGACTAGACAAAGACACTGTGATATGGAACTAATAAAGTCTCATATTTTGATAACATTTATAACCTATGTAAATGCAAGTGGTTGGGAAAAACAAGAAAGAACAACTAAAGCAATAGTCGATCCAGACTTTGTCATATCTTAAAATGCCACATTTTTGTAGCCACAAGAGGTAGCTTTTTGAATTGTTAAAGCAGACATTTAGACTTTGTCTGCTGGCTTGAATCGCCTTTTTGTTGTATGATAAAGTTTTGTCTGCTCTGATATGAAAATTTAGGTATTAAGCCTCTAGATTTTCTGTGATATCTGAAAGTTCCATCATCAGACTTCACGGTTATCCATTTTCTTACTCGATTTCCTATTTTAGGGCTTAACAAATTGTTCACTACATTCTGAATCAATTTGTTTTTCTGAAAATAGGTTGGGCTTAAAGGTGAGTTCCTGAAATTGTATACTAGGGAGAAAGCTGAAACTGTGAGATGGACCAAGTTGACGCCTGCTGCTACTCCATCAATTTTTTCTTGGTACAAGGTAATCTCTTACAAACTGAGATTATATGCCAGATTATAGAGAGAGAAGAGGGAGATCAGTTGGGGTAGAAGATAAATTATATTCATACTTCTCCTAGTATTACGAGGCAAGGCCTCTATTTATATAGAACAAAATGATAAAGCTTACTGCCTATGTTACTTAATGCTAGAGTAGAAATAGATGCTAGAATAGTAAGAGATGACAAGGTGCCTACAAGCTTGCTACAAGCTGCCTACAGGCCCTGCACTACCTCTTCCTTTATTGTAGTAATTATTCTTATTACTGATATTTGACATGATCTAATGAAGTGATACACTTGAACTTGAGTTTGCTTAGACGTAAATTTTTGCATACAGGTGATGTACAAACTAGTATAACTTATGGTATATTATAGGACTGTTGTTTTGGACTGATGAATATTCTTACTAGATATAGATTGAAATTGGTGTTAATCTTGTGGTACTTTTTCTTTAGTGTACTCTGTAATTTATTGATCGGTTATTAATCTCTTGTTGTTTGGTTGCAATCACCAGACATACTTTGATGCTCCTGGCGGAATTGATCCCGTTGTCCTTAATTTGGGAAGTATGGGAAAGGGACAGGCGTGGGTTAATGGTCACCATATAGGAAGATACTGGAATCTGGTTTCTCCTAAAGATGGATGTAAAAGTTGTGATTATCGTGGAGCATACTCTTCTGATAAGTGTACTACTAACTGTGGGAACCCTACTCAAATATGGTATGTGTACTTGTATCAATCCCATCTGAATATAATGCATTACTTAATGGTTATGGTCATGTTGCAACATCTCTGTGAGCAGCAACTTTTACCCTTAAAAGCTTATACTGTAGTTCTTGTCTGATTTAGTCTGCATGTGAAGAAACCCGGGATGAGCCTGCAATTATCGTCTAATAAACTTACTATGAACATTTTCTTTTAGGTACCATGTACCGAGGTCATGGTTACAGAGAAATCAAAATCTACTAGTTATGTTTGAGGAAACGGGAGGGAACCCATCTAAAATTACAATTAACACGATTTCTACCCAAACTATTTGTGGTCAAGTGGCAGAGACCCACTACCCACCTCTTCACATGTGGTGGCATCCAGATCTTGCAATTGGAAGAATATGGATGAATGATGCGACACCCGAACTGCATTTGCAGTGTGAAGATGATCATACTATCTCTTCTATTGAATTTGCTAGCTATGGGACCCCTCAAGGAAAATGCAAGTACTTCTCCAAAGGCAACTGCCATGCACCTAATTCGTTATCTGTAGTGTCCCAGGTAACTGATACCTAGGAGTGTATTATGTACATATGCATTTATTGTTTGAGTTATGATCTGAAACTCGATATTGAAAGTTCTTAGTTTACTATTACACATTATAATTTGCTTTAAAGTTTTATTCCTACCGCTAAATTTGAGAGGTAACAACGATTTGGAAATGGACCAACTTAGTGTAATAAGACATGCTTCACTGAAAGTACTGAAGCTCAATCTCAATCGTTTCTCATTTTGTCAGGCCTGTCAGGGGCGAAATAGATGTTCGATCGCAGTTTCAAATGCTGTATTTGGTGACCCATGCCGGGGCATTGTAAAGACTTTATCTGTTGAAGCAAGATGTTCGCCTTCATCATTCTCCAGATCTGCATCAATGAAGTAAGCAAGTATAACTATATTGAACAGTCCATTACCTTCTAGAACAAACTTTAGTAGGGCTTGGACCCCTTGACTGAAGTAAGCTGTACTGCTGTACAACCTATATATCTTTTGTTCAGCATGGTAGTTCAGATAGAAATGTTGAATAAGTTTACACATGGTGTATGTATATAGATTTGTCAAGTTGTCAGTTTTCAAAGAAGTCTACCTTCTTTCTGATGTTATGCATTTCGTATGAAACAGTGGTCTGCCTTGGTGACCCTTGTTCTGTTTTTGATTTTTAATTAAACTACGAGGAAAGAAAATAAAAAAAGAATAGTTAAACCATACATAGGAGTAATAGACAAGTTTTATCCAGCGGCAAGATGTTGTAAACAAAGATCAATACTGTTCCACAGTTTTACTAGTGTTAAAATATAGGAAATGTGTTTTATATGACTGGCTGGCTTTGTGGATTTGAAAAATCCACATTGCAAATAGTCACGATATAAATATTACTTGTCCCAGTTACTGTAATTGTGGGTGCGGTTTTATTGAGATGTGTATGTACAAGTTCTGTGCAAGATGTTGGTCATCGTAGTGGTTTTTGTTTGTAAAGCCTCCTGGGGTTGCTAGAAGTAATTTGTGACGTTAATTTTGCAATGAAATTTTGAATGTCACATTCATTAGGACTTGGCCGATTATCAACCTGGATGTACATTAGTTCTATGATAATCATTATCTAACATCTGAAAATTAGTGGTATAACTTCATTTTAATTTATTGTCTAACTCGTTTTATTGCATTCTCTATCAACTTATAACCAAGTTTCTCAGGATTTTGCCCAAGTGTTTTTCTCTGGACAAGTGTTTTCCGCATGGCGCATGCGGTTTAAATATTTCAAACTAACAAGATCGCTTTCATTTTCCGATGAATATTTTAATTTGGCACACTCAATTATATTGCATCTGTAGCACTTGATATGTCTAACAAGTAATTGGTCTGGTCGAGAGAGTTTAATTTGGCACCCTCACTTGAACTATAAGTTGCTGCTACTGCTAGCAACACAATTCTACATATATTCAATACTCATCAAAGTTTCTTCACATTTGAGTTTTCACTTTTTCGCTAAAAATTATTATGGAAATCAAATTCTTACTATATCGTTAAGAATTAAGAAGATTCTCCCCTTTTAAAGAAGAATCCAAAACGAAATCTAAGATTTTCTTAGATGTTAGTATTAATGAATCAATCTACTTCAAGACTACAATATTAATTTGCTACTTTCCACAATACATAGATAAAATGCGACTCGTAGATACAGCCTACAGGGTTATAAATATCAAGTTCAATATAAATCGTCGCAAAATATCATTCTACTCAGTCCCGGTTCTGACGGTACTCAGTCCCGGTTCTGACGGTAGTTTAGAGGGGCAACGGCCAAGGGCCCAAACTTGAAAGAGAGCCCATTTTTTTAGGTTTTATAATAATAGTACTGAAAAAAATTGATACAATAAAAATGTAGAAGGTAGAAGAAATTTTTTCACTCCAACAATGACACACTCTTTACCCCCAGTATCAAAATTAAATTCTTCATCTTCTCCAATTTCTCTCCCCAATATCCAAACTTTTTTTAATTCTCAAAATTTTCTCCACCCATCAATAAATTCGTTAATTTTTTTAAATATTTCTAGGCTCGAGCTTTTTAATGAACCGAGTTCGAACACAAGTCCGACCTCATTTAGCTAAACGAGCAGGTTTGGCTCAGCTAATGAAATTTAATGAGCCGATTTTGGACACAAGATTAGGCTCGTTTAAGTATAATTTTACACGAGCTAGTTCACCCCAACTGGTTTAAATAGACTCGTTTAGCTAAACGAGCCGGCTCAGCTAATGAAATAAAACGAGCCGGGCTCGACTCGTGAAAAAAGCTCGGCTCGAATTACAACCATGTTCTTAATTACGGCAAGAGAAACCTTTTTTTAAAAGGGGCCCTAAATTATTATTTTGCCTAGGGTCCCAAAAAATTCCGGATCGGGCCTGATTCTACTTGGAGAAATGCTAGAGCCCCCAAAATATGTTCCAAAATTGTTCCCAAATCCTTACGTAATCGGTAACTTTCTTAAAATAATATGGGACCCCACGTACATAAATATGCGCCCACGAATTAAAATCAACCACTTGTCAATAACACGTCATTTGGGAAAAATTTTGAGAATATTTTTGGGTACGTAGCATTGCTATTCTACTTGATAATTCTAACAGACAAAATCTAACCTCGAATATAATGGCCGAAAAGAATCTCTCCGTATTCTCAAATCACTTGTTCATAATTACGTACTTTCTTTTTAATTGCTTTCACCATGCATACAGGTGCTCTTATATTTTCCTTTTCTTATTGAAATGATATTTTTAAATCCGATATAATTTGTAATTTATATTTTATAATTTAAAATGATGATACTAATTTGAAGTTGTAATGTGATTAAAATGATGATACTAATTTGAAATTGTAATGTGATTAATATTCACCAATGACAATCCACTTATTTCCGATGTGATTTATATTTTATAAACCGTACATAATATTATTTGTGTTGTTTGTTGTCATGGGCACAGGGCTAGTAGCTGCCGATGATGATTGCTTGTGGTATGAAGATGTGAAAAATCTCGATGAATTAATAATTTGTAATAAATATTTTTAAATATTTATACATTATACACATCCATCTTGATTTTGATAAGATTCGAATTATTGATATCTCTTGGAAATTATATATTTTAAATCTAACATTTTATTAAAAAAAAAATCTAACATCGTTTCAAATATTAGTAATTTTTTCCTCTGGAGTTTTGAGTATTAAATGATCAATAAAAATAATCAATAATCTCATCTACTCTCTCCGTCCCAAAATATATGTCCCTTTTGTAAAAAAAAATTGTTCCAAATTACATGTCCTGCTCTTCTTTTCATACAAATATCTCTTCTTTCTATACAAAATTATCCCTATATTTGTATTTTCAATGTTTGACTTCTTTAAAACTTAACTCTACTCTCATATGCATTTATTAAAATTATTTATTCAATCAACCTTCAAAATTATCCCTATATTTGTATTTTCAATGTTTGACTTCTTTAAAACTTAACTCTACTCTCATATGCATTTATTAAAATTATTTATTCAATCAACCTTTTTCTTAATATGAATATTTTTTTCAAAAAGACATGTAAATTGGGAGGGAGTATTGTATAAGCCGTCGTATCTTGAATTTTAAGATTATCTTAGAATTTAAGTGGCGTGCTTTGTCCCAAGTGATGTCCATGTTAATTCAACAATGGCTGTAGTGGATATTAAAGTGGTCACGTTATGTTGCTCCCACTAACTATCCCAGGATATTCTTTACATATTTAGGCGGACCAAGGTTGACCCAAGTTCACTTAGGGTATTCGATACTTAAATGCTTGGAAAATTTTAAATTATTTTTATATAAATCTTTTAAATATATATGTAACATATATATTAGGACTTCAAAATTTGATTTAGTCTAAGATCCCGTAATTCTCTAGACCGTCTTGAGTTATCACATATTAATTTTTTTTTTTTAAGTAAAACCTACACTTATGCATTGTTCGATGAATAATAATCCCCGCTATAAGTTCGAAATCTCTCGTAAATTTTTAATTTATTTTGAACGATGGACCTAGTCATACAGTGAATTTCGTAGATATTTATAATTTTGACGTAAAAGTTATGGAAAATTGGTATAGATGTAGTTGGTTGGGAGTTGCACTTCCATAAATTTTGTTTAGGTAAACTGACAATAACTGTTATCTGATTTCATTCATTTCCTTGCCTATTTATTCCAACACTCTCTCACTCAGCTGCTTCATAATCATTCCACACACACACACACACATTGTTCTTTACTTTGTATACATTTGAACTTTGAAGATGGTGAAGCTGCTGCTAAATGGTTATTACATATCTGCACTTTTGGTGTTATTTTTAGTTTCAGAAATGCATGTAACAGAGGCAGTCACATGTAGTCCTGTGGCACTATCTTCATGCCTACCTGCAATTCAGAATGCTTCGCAATCACCGTCACCGACTTGTTGCAATAATCTGAGAGATCAGAAGCCATGTCTTTGTGGGTATTTGAGGAATCCATTCCTCAGGGGATATGTTAATTCTCCAGGTTCCAAAAGAGTTGCTTCTGTTTGTAATGTCCCAACTCCAAGCTGTTGATCATTGTTATTTTATGTAATATTTCTACAATACTGCAGCAGCTTCACTTTTCTCTAGTAAAGTGAAGTCACTATGTATATGTAAGAGAAATAAATTCAGTCTTTGTTTTGAATACATGAAAGTAGTACTCCCTTCGTCCCACAATACAAGTCTCTTTTGAAAAAATTACGCATCTTAAGAAAACATTGGATTAATTAAATAATACATTTTCTCTTATGCCCATTATAAATACATTGACTTTTAAGAATATGAGCTATTTTATACTCTTGGTCATTCCTCATTTATTGCTATTCAATTTTCAAAAATGGTAGTATAGGAAAAATGATCACAATTTACATTGAAAATTGGAAATGGACATGTATTATGGGAAAAAAAAATCTCTCAAAAGAGACTATTAATGCGGGACGGAGGGAGTATCTAATAGTGTTGTACTCCCTCCGTCTCTAAATAAGTTGCCTGTTTTGACTGGACACGTTTGTCAACGCACACTTTTGATCGTTAATATCTTGAATTTCGTATTATTATTAAATATAAAAACTTCACTGTATTAAAGTATTCATAAATACGAATCCAACAAGATCATTCATGACTATATTTGGTCTTATAGATTAGACGTAAATTAGTAATTTATCTCATGTTATGAACAGTCCCAACTTTTCAAACGAGCAACTTATTATGAGACGGAGGGAGTAAATAATATGTGTCCTAGGAAAGAACAATCTGAGTCATTGAATCTGTTTTTGGAGGAAATTGTATAAGACTAAAAGGTTTGGAGCCATACAAGTGTTAGAAAATGTGGGTTTGTAGACCCACATTGTCGAGTCATTTTGAGATCTGATTTGAGTGTGCCTTGTGTGTATGTTTGTAATAAGTGGTACTTGGAGAGTGTTCTCCTCCGCGAGAGCTTTCCAATGCATATTTAAACACTCAAAACGACTAAGTGATGGATGAGTTATAATTATCCAAAGTTGCTCCCTTAGAAGTGGAAATTATAGAATGGAACTTGAATTCCCACATTGAAATGGAAAAGGAGTTTCCTTTGATTTATATAGTACAACACATGAGTAGTGTTCACTTGCGTTGGCTAAGTGTTGCACCATCTTCTACGTGCGCGCAGGG
The DNA here is from genome assembly GCA_037693485.1 of Kitagawia praeruptora. NCBI lineage: Eukaryota > Viridiplantae > Streptophyta > Magnoliopsida > Apiales > Apiaceae > Kitagawia > Kitagawia praeruptora. Next base: position 2,160,484 of record CM075353.1, read on the forward strand.
GGTGCAAATCATAGGATTTCGAGGGAAAATTCGTGGTTTCGCAAGCCTTCGAGCTTTCCGCCTGTGCGACCTGCGGACACGAATGCAGCAGAAAATTGGGTCGAAGAAATCCGGACTAGTTTTTCTAATTATTATTTCCACTGGGCTGAATAAACACGGACTAGTTTTTCTAATTATTATTTCCACTGGGCTTGAGCTTAAAGATCCGACTAAATATGGATCGCTACCCCTGAGAAAGGATGAGTTTATTTGAGTAGGACATGAGGGGGTTTATTGGCTCAAAATTATCCCTCTGTTCTTCTATTATATACTCAAAAGCTTATATATGTAGCTAGGGCTGCACATGGGTAGGGTTGGGTCGGGTTTTCTTCAAACTCCGACCCAACCCAATTAGTTCGGTTTTATAAAAATTCAACCCATTAACTGAAAAAAAATTCTGTAACCCAACCCTGACCCAACCCAATTACTTCGGTTTGGTTCGGGTTGGGTTGAGTTAAATTTGCTAATCGGAAAAAATTTGCTAGAAAATCCCGCACATTGCAGAAAATTCTGCACTTCGCATAAAATGTTGTAGGAAATGTTGCAAAAGTAAGTAAGTGTTGCGGAATGTTGCAGAATGTTGTAGAAAGTGTTGCAGAATGTAACATAAGCCAGAAAGTGTTGGAGAGTGTTACAAAAAGTGTTGCAAAAAAGTTATATCGTGCATAAATTTGAAGAAAATATGTAGAAAACATATAGAATATGTAGAAAATATGCAAAAAATTCTACAGCTTATGTAAACGGGTTGGGTTGGGTTGGGTAAGGGTTAAAATTTGTTAAACCCTTACCCAACCCAAATTAGTTCAGGTTTTTAAAAAATTAACCCGTTCAACCCATGGTTTTGGATGGTTCGGTTTGAACGGTTAAAAATAGGGTCGGTTTGGGTTGGTTTGGTCGGTTTTCGGAACCCATGTGCAGCCCTATATATAGCTCAATGGTTATAAGGATGAGTTTTTTTGAGAAGTAAATGAGTTCAATTCCCTATAAGAACATAATTTACTCTAAATTTTTTTGTGAATAGAAGAGTAGTGGCAATTTCATGTAATTTTCTAAAATTTAAAGGTAAAATTGTACTTTCACATGGGATTTATTGGCTCAAAATTATCCCCTTTTCTTCTATTATATATAGAAGATGATTTTTTGTTTTTTATGTTGGACAATTAAACTTATCTCAAATATCCATGTTCAATCCCTATATTTGATATCATCGAAATTCTCGTGTATAATCTCTGGTATAAAAAAAAAACTCAAGTATGCACTTAAAATTGCATACATTTTCATAAATTTGCATGGTCAGACTGCAATTTAGTACTTTTACTAATGGCATTTTTGTTTTTTTGGAGGCAACCAGCATTTTCGTTTTTGAAGTTTCAATTTGTTTATAGAGATCACCGATTCTAGGGCCAGAATCTTCTTTAACGAAATTGCAGAATGTTCTAAATATTATAGGGGAAAAATTACCAAAACATTATTATTGCTAAACTAATTGCAACTTTCTATTGTACGATTTGCAACCAAATTTTAGCAAATCCAATGCAACCATTACTTAAGTTTTTTAATAAAAATATTATAGTTGATTTTGGTTACATTTATAAAATCGTATTCCTATATTTAAGACTAAAATATTTAGAAAAATCGTAAAATAATAGTATCGTTAAAGAAGATTCTGGTTCTTGAATCGGTTATCTCTATAACTAAATTGAAACTTAAAAAACAAAATTGCTGATTGTCGAAAAAAATAAACAAAAATGCAACTAAAATATAAAAAAATAAACAAAAATGCAACTAAAATATATGAGAACGTATGTAACTTGCTTGTGAGTGTGTTTTCTACTTTTCTTATACCACGGAGATAATATCACGAGAATTTCCAAGATGCAAATGTAGGGATTAAAGCGTATACATGTAACGTTTGAGATAAGTTTAAAAGCCCAACACTAAAAACAAAAGACTTATATCGCACTCTGACATACATTTGTCTATCAATATGAAATGCATACATTTGTCAGAATGTGAAATAAGTCGTTTGTTCTCTTTTTTGACTTTGAAACTTGTTCCAAACACCACAAGTATCTGCTTCAATTAAGTTGCCAAGATGGACATGAAAATGGTAGATAGCATGGGGGATACAGATCATATATAGATGGAGAAATCTAGAGAAAGATGAGAATTTTTTTTCAAGTAAAATAGAGAAACAAGGATCTATAAGTAGACATTTAGAATACATATTTTGACAGATTTGTTGATAGATATATAGATGAGAAATAAATGAGAGAGTAATAATAGGAGAGTGATATTAGCAAGGTTTTGTAACGGTCACATTAAATTTATTACAGGAGAGTGATGTTAGCAAGTCAAGTCAAAGAAGCTGTTATATTGAACTTCTTTTTTTTAAAAAAAAAAATTAATATTAGCCTTTAGCTTAATAAATGGATAGTGAGAATTATGGTTGTTCTTGTAATTGCTCCCATGTGTGAAGTTAGCTACTAAAGATACCCCTCTCAGGTCTAACTAAACGAAGCTTACTCAGTTCCTTCAAAGGAGGCCAGTGGCTCAACCACTGCATCAACATGTTGTTGGCTGTTTGCAGACCTCTCAGGTCTAACTGTAACTTTTAAAAATTTGTATCCCATTTAAAGCCCAGGGAAAATTATACGAACTGATGGTTCAGTTTTAGTGTAGAATTAGATATTTTAGCCTTCTACCTGGTGTAATCAAGAAAACATGTATAGTTTGATTCCTACTTTAGCCTTCTACCTGGTGTAATCAATATATTCAATAACATGCATTAGTATCATGTATGAAGGTGTATTTTACCAACCATTTTGTTACCTGGTTATGTAGTAATCTGCATTGTATTGCTTGTATAAAGGAGCCTGATTTTGTTTATATAGAAGATGATAACATCTAATAAATCGCCATGGCTAGCGTTTTGCAAATCTTGAATTCCTATATTTCTATATATTCATAGAAATCAAGCACTGGCAAAGGTTTTCTTCTATTGTTATAATCATATTTCCTTTCAGTTTCATATTAACCAGTTTTGCACCCAAAAGGCCAAAACAATCAAGGTGTGGCTAGTTTTGAAACCTAAGCCGGACCATCTGTTTAGTTTTATGGTTGCAATTTATTTTAAAAATCGAGTTTACAGAAATATAGAATCATTTTCATCCCTACTGGACATAGTAAGGTCCGGGATCATTCTCACCATTGAAGTAGAAGGTCAAGAGTCCCTCTTAAAACTGCAGAAAAGTGGAACTCCATTCCACAAGTGAAGCGAATTTAAGGGCAAAAAAACTGAACACCTTGCGAGTGCACAAGAAGAAACTCTGTTGTTTGCTGACCACATTTTTCTTACAGCATGTTCGTTTAGCTTTTGCGAAAAAAAAGCTACTTGAAGGCAGAGTCAACATGTTTTAAAGAACATGCACGCTACCGGTTCTAGAGACTGAAAAAACTACCAAGTTGGGTTCTATACTAGTTTGGATAGCATAAAAACTTGGCCATATACATCAAAATGTCATATATCCAGAGGATCCTCAGGGGCAATTTTCCCCTGTCTACCTACCAACTCATCTTTGCAGAAAGAAATTGGGTGCCAGACATGTGACAGCAAAAACCCCCCCAAACAAAAATATCAAGGATAGAAATTTGTTTAGGATGTTATAACTCTGAACATCAATCATTGAAAACAAAGAGGAAACAATATATTTAAAAGGGTATAAAATGAATCTACATATGGAGTTTTGTCTCCCCATTCAAAAAAATAAAATGTAGGTACAGCAATATAGCCAAGTAGCCAACAGAAGAAATTAAAAAAGCAAAGGAAAACCAGCACAATTTTGCTTGCAAAAGGTATTAATGATTGCCCAAAAATTAAAGCACTAGAAAGGAACATCCAGCAGGGTACGTTCATGCATTACTTACATGCAAAAGAACATTACTGTTTGAGGAGCCAAAATAGTTTTGACAGTGCTTCCACCTTTTAGAAAGGGCCGCAGTGTTCTAATATCATTGTGTACTTTAAGGGTGAACTTATATATAGTAGAAAAAACTGATTTGCTACATTCTCTTCATACATACTGTAGCGTTCTGAGTACAAAGTATTATGCACTTTCTTTCATCTGATAATGGAATGATTTCATTTTTTACCCCACGGAAAGCATAAACAGCCCTGAAAACGTAAATATGAAGGTTAAAGAATACAAAAAAACGAATTTACTATGAAGCTACATGAAATGGTGCAATGAGACATGGAGAAAAACGTACATATGGAGGTTAACACAGAACAATGCTCCGTTTACTATATATGTTTAAGGGTCTTTCTAGTGTGTGCCCAAGGGCACACTCTAACAACCACTTTTTTATTAGTTGGCAAATTTTAATTGGTTGGGATTTTTGTGCATGCAGGGGGGCTCCATTATTATTAATGAAAATAAACCAATCAAAAAGTGCCAACTAAGTTCTTATTGTGTGCCCTTGGGCACACATTATATAAATCCTATGTTTAATATACCTTTGGGCTGTCATTGCCATATTGCTTTTGTCCATTCGAGTAAGAAGACTCAGTTGGCATGATGGGAACTTTGCCTGTACCACTCTGTTTCTCCTCTCGCACCCTGTCAAACACTTGAGTGTACCCTTCACCTGATGCAGGGTCACTTTCATCCCAATCACCAAATTTTGGAACTGCAGGACTATCATCAGGCTGTGAAATTCAAGCTAAGTCAACACTGCATCATAATAAGCCAACTAAAAACTCACTTCGTAGTGCACTGAAGTTTTAGAAAATAAGCAGTCTTCTATGCCTTTTTCGGTAAGGAACTACCAAAGTTTCTCAGTAACATGCAATAGTTTTATACTAGTATTCAACGGAAAATTTTAGGGAAGTGAAAGAATAAAATTGAACTCCACAAATTCTAATAGCCAAATTTTTCTCAGCATCATCATGTTGTTTTATATATTTTCTACAAGAATCATAAAGGAATGCAAACTAATTCTGTGTTAGTTGCTTTAAATGGAATTAAGACAATAAATGAGCGAACTAAAAGGCTATTTCATTAACATGAATATCTAATCTTATTCCTAAACCTCGTTCCATTCCCAACAAGCTATGTTGATATTCATTCCTTTCATTCATTTTCAGTTCATATGGTGCTTTATTCTATTCTCATGTGCCATATTCTTCAAATTTTCATTTTTTTTCTTTTCTTGCACTCCACATGTCTTCCACTCCTAACGTTTCTCTCTTTACTTTAGTGCTTCCCCTGCAACTCTAAATCCCTTGCGAAACACAATTTTTCACCATCCGTTTCAAGCAAACGAGCACATCATAGTCAGTTATAGAAAGTTATGGTTAACAAAGCTCTCATTTTCTCATCTTTTTTTTTTAAAACTTTGTTTACTATTTTTCTTCTACGGTTTCTCAGCCCTAGAATCAGAGCATATGAGAATTGATGATGACGCGTCATCTTTTTTAATCCTGCAAGTAACTTGGTCCATACTTCTTTGAAAAAAAGAGTAGTTTTCAAGGATATATAATACTTAAAATAAATAAAGAATTGACATGTGGGAGTTAAGAAAAAATTACAGTGTCATCGCCGCCTCGTGTAACTGATCTCAATCTAGATCTTCCAGGAGTGGAAGTTAAGCCATGGCTACTGTCAGCAGTGCTCTTTCTTTCCCACGAGGGAGAAGATACACCACTGTTTTTGTTTCCAAGCCTTGTCTGGTGATTGGGATGCAGTGGTGACTGTTCAACACTGCGGTCAGAACCCACACCTTGCCTTGATACCCTTCTAGGGCTATCAGTACTAATTCCTCCAAGACCATGGTGTGGGGAGTTAACAGCTTTCCTGCTATCAGCTTCATGGCGCAATGAGGAGTCATTTGATCTTTTATGATCGCCTTCTCCCTGGCTCAGCCGGTGCTCATGTCTTGGTGTTGATGTGTCTGTGTCCTTGGGTGATTCAGATTCTGACTTGTTCACAGACCTCACAACACCATGACGTTGCTGAGAAGAGTGGTTAGAACCTGTCTTAATTGCGGGTAAATTACCTTCTTCTTTTTGAGAGAACGGGACTTCCAGTGACTTTTTTTCATTCAAAAGCGTATCAGTAGTGTCTTCAGGAACATCAGGGCTCATCTTAGCACCACTTTTAACTTTTCTTGCATTTTCAAAATAGGTGGTATATGGGACATCATCTTCGTTTTCCCAGTTACCAAACTTTGGTACCTCTGTTCTTTGCTGCAAAAATGAGCACCAGTTAACTGTGTAGATTGACATATATAAACAGGCAACGCACATTATCTGCAAAAATTGTCAAGTTTTTCAAGAAAAAAATTCCACGGGAAATCTTATCTTCTGATTTCGTCAGTAAGTTGCAAACAATTTTGTACCAAGCCATGGACAAGAAAGGGTTTAAAAACATGCTCCTTGTCCAATTGTCTCATTATCGAGAAACCCTAGTAACATTAATGTACTGATATTAAACTCTTTGTAATAAGTCAGTTTAGTAGTTGGCAAATTAACTATATTGTAACAATAAATATTACAATATTATTACTTAAAAAAAAATATTACAATATAAAATTAGCCAAAAGCCTATTACTTTAGTTTAGCCTAGCCAAGAGTACAAATATAGCCTAATGAATAAGAGAATTCAGAGTATTACTTCTGCATTAAAGTTGCATGGTAGAAATAATGCAAGTACAAATTCTGCACAACTCCCCAGTCGCACAAACATTCAATATATTACACGGTCACTTGATTGCGTATATAGTATTTTCAAATGCTTATTTACCAGGAATTATGTAGTAGAAAAAAATGGAAAGATATTGTCCAGTTGAAAATAGGGTCTGCTACAGGTTAGATGATGCGCAAACATTGCCTCTAGTCTTAGTCTCTCATTCTTTGGATAAATAATACTCCCTCCGTCTCATATTAAGTTGCTCGTTTCATATGTCGGGATTGTTCATAACATTAAACAAATTACTAATTTACGCATAATCTATAAGACCAAATATAGTCATGAGTGATCTTGTTGGATTCGTATTTATGAGTACTTTAATACAGTGAAGTTTTTATATTTAATACTAATACGAAATTAAAGATATTAACAATCAAAAGTATGCGTTGGCAAACGTGTCCAACTCAAATGAGAAACTTATTTAGAGACGGAGGGAGTAAGCTTCTCAAGTTCTATAAGCAGCCTAACCTAGGGGGTGTTTGGCAAATAAGCCGGACAACTTATAAGTTACTTATTTTGGAAAAAAATTCGTATTTACATACATTTTTTTAGAGAAAAATGTGTATCGGGAGTTTAATATTCGTTATCTTGCAAAAATAAGTTACTTATTTCAGAAAAAAGTACATTTTTCCTAACTTTTTTCCAAAATAAGTAACTTATTTCTGAAAAATAAGATTTTCCAAACGGATCCCTAGTTTAACATGGATTTCCTTTGACCAAAGTTCATGTTCTGAAAGATGTAACTAAGTAAAAGATAAATGACATACAAGTCAGCCACCAAATTTCGATAACTTTTTTATCATGTAGGAGGGAGGAAATGGTAATACATAATATTAAACCACAATACCAAACCCTAAAAAAACAGATCCCAATATCCATAGTTACATTTCAATCTCGATTAATGTTAAAAATCCTATGTCATGAATACATTTGTAGATCCAAACCAAAATAGAAACCTCAAGTTCAGAACATACCATTCCACAAAAGAAACACGCAATGCCCCCCCCCCCCCACCACACACACACACAACAAGAATCAAACTAAAGAAGATTTCAATATGAAAACATTCTCAACCCCAACAAAAGCAAGCAACCCAACATCATTAACCAACCAAAAATACAATCTTTAATATTGCATACCACATCCAAAATCAAAACAAACCAAGATACAAACTTTAATATTGCATTCCACATCCAAAATTCAAACAAGCCCAGAATAAAAACTTTAATATTGCATTCCACATCTAAATCAAGAAAGCCCTAATTACATCCAGGCAAATCAAGGAACTTCATAACACTAAAACAAGCAAATCAAAAAGAAAACAGAAAACAACCCATCAAAATACAACAATATTAATACCAAGTAAAGATAATATAGATCAAGAAGAAGTGAAACTCACTGCCATTATTCTTCAGAGCTTCCAAGTAGACCCAACTGGTTGTATGTATATAACAACTACAGTATGAAGTAAGTAAACTGAATTGAGTGGTGCAATCTTGAAATCCCAACAAAAGAGGACAGAGAGATATGGAAAGATGACTGGCTACCGGGAACCTACTGGCAACTTCAGACTAATCTTCTGTTTTTTTTCTTATGCTTTCCAGACACACACACAAACAAACCGTTTTAGTTGCACGTGGGCTTGGGTCTTGGTCTCTTGAATTTAAGTTTGGGTCTTCTTGTCACAACTTACACTCACCTGTAAGTATAATGGTGCACCTCTAGTTAATGATTAAAATAGGAGAAATGCTAACTACTCCATCTGTCCATTATATAAGCATTTGACTTTTCTGCACGTAATTTTAGGTGCTTTAACTACATAGCTAAAATAATTATTTTTTAATTTTTTTTTTTTTGAATAAAAATATAATATTTTAATTTTTATTTAGAAAAAGAAATTTTAAAAAATAATAATTTTAACTATGTATTCAAAGCACCTAAAGTTACGTGCAGAAAAGTCAAATGCTTTATATAATGGACCGGAAGGAGTATAGCCTAAGGGTTATGATTAAGCATTAAATATTGTCATGTTTTCAATATTTAGTCTTAATTATTTAATTAATTTTCATTAATAAAAATTTCCAAATTGCTAAATAATCGTATTGAGATTGGTGCAAAATTGATGAATTCCGTGCAAAACCTTTCATATTAAATACATTTATCCACTTGCATTCATTATTAACCATAGCCCTATGTTTAGCATTACCCTTAGAATAGTACAGTACTACTATGATACTGACACAAGTGTCTTTACTCTAAACACTGGGAGCCATTAAACTTGTCGTCTTCGAACAAGATAGAAAATCGCTGAGTATCGTTAAATATTTATTTTAATTCTAAAAAATATTATAAATAATTGAACTTTTTCATATTTATGTACTCGCTCTGCCTCGGTTTTCTTATTAAATAAAAGGTAAATTTTGGTTAATAAACAATAAAATCGGAACGGAATGAGTACATTTTAGAAAAAGCATGATATCACATTCAGATAAGCAGATATCTGTACAAATGATCAATCAAAATTTCTTGAATACGGATGTTTTGAACACCGAACGGATAAATGCAAACTGTAGAATTACAACATGGTCAATAGCACTTCCCAGTTGTACTTGTACATATTGTCAAGAAATTTACTACAACAATCTTAAGGAAGCCAGTACTGGTTTTGACATGATTGCAAGAATTTATATCGGTAGGAAGGTCAATGCAAAAATGCCCTACTAGGTTATATTGGGTTCCAACAGCTACAAGGCTTGCTTAATTATTCCAGAAGTTGTATATTCTGTGAACGGCGAACAAAACTTCGAAGGGTCATGACATCTCGTAGATGGTGCAATAACTTCACTAGTCTGTATGGAGGAAAAATGGTTGCCACACATATATTTTTACGCATTGAACTACTTCCAAGATGCATAGAGTTGAAATGGCAGAAGATATTGCATATTTCCAGATTCCTCCATGTCAACACAAGATGATATCACAATGCCACTGGAATTTCCTTACTATGCTGCTGTCTAGGTATCAACATCGCCAACTGCAGCTGTCCTAGCTGGCAGAGTCTTGCAGGATTCTTGTATATTGTGACCTTAGCCATGTCATTAGATTGCAAGGTAACACGTGCGATACTGTAGCATTCCCCTTTCTCAACTGCAAATTGCCACTCTTTAGCTGTTATGTTGAACCAGTCTTTTCGATCAGATTTGGTCGCTTTTACTTCTATGTACTCCCTACCTATCTCTTCATCTCCTACAGCGATATCATAAGGAAAGCCTGTCTCATGAGTTTCATTAATCCATCTAACACAAGTCCCGCCAAATTTCCCCGAAAAGTAGTTAAAAGCTACCAACTCTCCAATTCTCCCCGTCAACACTTTATCTTCCACCGTGCCAAGGCAGAGTTGATCTATAACTGTATCTAGAAATAATAGACTAGAATCAGATAAAAATGACCGATGAATGTTACTAAAGGAGACTATAATTTTAGTATTTTAAAATATAGCCTACGGAGCATGCTTATTTTTACGATTAGAAATACGATTCAACTTACTGTTGATTGAATGGGGATTTGGTCCACCTGGGTGATTTGAACTTTGTGGAGTCCCATACATGCTGTCAGATATTCCTTTAATAGCCTCAACCTGCAATGACCAAGGCATATGGTATTAAAGCAATAGCCAATAATAAGGGGGGAAAAAACTCATAATAATAAACAGCCCATAGCAAAGAGTATTATTGCAAAATAATGGAAAATAGGACTTTTACAACCAAAATAAAAGAATAGGTTACATTAATGTAAGTAAGTTAAAGCAAACATCAAGTACTAGAGACTCAGAAATGCGTGCACATTTGCACTGCTCCTAAATATAGTTTAATCATTTACAGGCAACACACGATTGGATCAGATATTAGGACATAAACGATATTGATGCATGCAACAGTTTATCAAAGTCGTCTATGGATGGAATCATAGAACAATCCTTTACTGTTCTAGCTGTTAAAATTTATAAACCTCGTCTTTCAGAATGAGCTTTTAAAACAGATAGCTGTTGACTAGTTTGATTTCCAAAATACAAAGCGATTCTAAAAGTATTAATTTGGCCATTTCCAGCTAGAGTCCTTATTTGCACCACCACACCCAGCCTTGCTTCTACAAATTCTTCTCTACTTTCAATGTTCAACTAAAGTAGTAAATCCTATGCAACTTAATTTTGTTGTAACATCTTCAAACTTCCATATAAGGTTGTAGTTTGTACTCATGAGTCAAATTAGAGTTCTCTGGAATCCCTACGCTACATGTTTTATGTCTTTTAACAAAATATCGAATAAAACACATCAACAGAGGATACAATCTAGTACATTGTGCAGGCATCTGCTAGAAGAATTAATTGGTTACATGAATAATTACTTAGTTTGACTATTTAAAACACAGAAGATTTACTGAAATATGAAATGCATATTATATTAGTTTCAAAATTTATAGGGTGCCACATTCTCATTGCGCAATTGAATATACTAGCTTATACTATGGCAGAGAAGCCTGCAGAGATTCCAAAGTAAAATCACCATGCCACTGACCAAAACCAGGCCCTGGGTTACCTAATAAGTAATAAATGATGATTCACATACAAGCTTTTGCAGGACAAAGTTCTTACAACCTGAAAAACCTCATATATTTCTTCACAACTACCATATCTAACATAAAGTTATCAATCTCCTTGTCCTTGGATCAGTTTGCCTCGAATGAAAACTGAAATTACTGCATATCTTAACATGTTAATTGTTATAAATATGGATGTGCATGTTGCAGAAATTTTTTCCAGCTCACATCAGCTATCACGGGGGTGACATGCTATCTGTAAGAAGGTATAAGGGAAACTCAACAAAATACAGACAGTAAACAATACAATTAAATCGCAGAAACAAACTTACTGCGATATTTAGCAATTCCGCAAATGGTTTATGAGTAAACATTTCTTTCACTTTTTTTCCTTTCCTTGTTTCGTAGAATTCAATCATCATATCCAATACCTGCAAGTTCAATAAAAACATAAAAAAAATTAATATGAACTATTACTTAATCTGCATGACATGACACTCTATTAAGAACAATTCCAACAAAGACATTCCCCATCATAATTAGCATACGTAATTAAATGTATCAAACTTATTTCAATGTAAGAATTAAGAAATTTAATAGAATTATTTAACAAGGCCTTTAAAGCTTTGCTATGTATCAATTCCAACCATATTATGATGATAACAGCGAGTCAGCGAGTAAAAAGAGAGGCTTGGGTGGATTAAGCACATTAAATCCAATACCCCCAAAATTTTCCAATTAAAAAAAGAGAAAAGAGAGTTTATATATTGAGATCTTGAAGTTGATATTTTATGCTCATGGGCTTATTTCGGGTCTTTCTAATATAGTATGTCCTGAGTGTTTGACACGTTGACCGTATGATTTCACTTCAGCCACGTTGATTTCATGCAGTTGGAAGTTGAGATTGAGCTTCCGGAGAATTAGTGATGCAAGAATGCCTCGGTGGCTCGTCGTCATGACCCAGGATCATATTGACCCGCCCCAGCCCGTAAACAGGGGGCTATGAAGAACTCAGGCATGATTAACTGCCCTTATTATCATAATTCCAATTCGTCCTTCAATTAATAATGTTAACTCTGAGTTTAGATGGAAATGGGTTGGAGACTAGCCATTGAACCAAATTTCAAAGCTCGAAAATGCCAAGGGACTTTAGAGGTTGCTTTGTATGCATGCAGTTTTCCAGGAATTTTAACTGCCCAGGAAGTGATACTTGATATACTTGTTTGGTTGTCAATAATACAGGGAATAGAAATTACCTATGAAGCTAAAATACCTACAAAATATAGAAAGTGACTGACCCACACCCACCCCACCCTGGTTATCCCCACTTCCCGTGCTAAAAAATATCTATAGACACATATGTAGACATCTATATATATAGGTACGTATATATACACCTCAAAGTATAAGTTCCAGCATGTTAACCAAACAAAAAATCTCACTTCCTAGGAACTTTTTAAAAACAGGAAATGAAATTTACCATGGGGAGTTAATTCCCATTTCATTCTAAACAAGCACTTAGTGTAGGGTATTCTTCCGAAGTGTAACTGACAATAAGGTATGGGATGCGAAGTGTATCTTATTCTTACTTATAAAATATGTGCGTCTAACAATGTCCACAAGAATTAGTGTACAGCAAGGGAAATAACTTCAATTATTTACCTATTTTTTACTATTTTCTAGATTAGTTGACATAAGCACATTGCAGGAACCTTAATACATTAGGTTATACCATAAGGCGTAGAGTCTTATAGGTCATGCAGTCCCCATACCGGATAGCTGAAAGACTAACTAAAAATTGACTTAGTTCCCCTTGATATTCGTAATATATCCATATATTACTGATGGCAAAGAGTTCAAAAATCATGTTAAAAAAATTTGACACGGGAACCACTGAAAGAATCTGAGCTTCTGATATCATTATTCTCAACTTTCGGAAACACCAAGAGAATCTGAGCTTAATATTATTATTCTCAACCTTGAGAAATCCCATGGTCTTCAAGAGTACTAGAATTAGTAATGTACACACATTTAATATCATCCAGCATAAAAATTTGCAGAAATCAAGATGCTTCAACTATTGACAGTTCGAAGTTCAGGTTAGCTACCCAAATAGAGATGTAAAGAAACTCTATACATGGGGGGAAAGATAAAGCGTCGAAAGTTACCAATCCGTTCCTTCAGCCTTCTTGTTTTCTAAGAATTTATCAACTACAAAAATTCACACGTGTCTCATTAATACCTCTAACATCTTATTAGAAGAGAATATACTGGCCAAAGACACAACTAATGAGATTCAACTTCTGTTCACCCAACAATAAGTATAATTTGGCTCCGCCACTGCTCAATATACTGCTAAGATCATGGTTTGAATAATTTATAAATATCAGACAAAAGTTAACTCACACAAATAAGATTAAAGCAACAAAAAATTACGTGCAACTTAGATAAACAGTTCTGCTTACCTGGGTAACATTGTTCTCCATACATGCCTCCCTCCACGTACTGATGAACTTCCTGAGAGAATCACTGTCACGTGCAAGATCCACCTCGTTGATTTGCTTCTTTTTTTCTATTGATGAGGTATACTGTTTATCATTATTCAAGCCACGTGCTTCGACCTCATCTCTTTTCAGAAATTGGTGTGCTGGGGTTCCCGTACTTGAATCTTCTGATAGTCTCTTTCTTTTCAATGGCCTGTTGTGTCCATTGTGCATTTGAGTGCTACTAGCAGGTAAGGGGCTATGACTTGCTATACCTTTCGAACGAAGCCTTCTTATTTCCTCGTCCAAAGATGGATAAGGACAGCTACTACGGTCTGATCTTGCAATTTGTGATCCATAACTGCATAAATTCTGGGGAACATTTCCATCTCTGTTATCTTTATCATTATTTAAAGTATCACTATCATCTTCAAATCTAATGTGCTTCCCACTAATATCCTTGTGTGTAGAAGTCGATGAACTGACACCAATGTGCCCGTCCATCTGCTTTTTCTGTGGGGAGGAAACAGGACGCTTCCGTCTTTTTTTACCAGAAGTCGTATTTTCATCCCCTAAATATACGGGCTCTAACGTAACACCAATGTGCTCATCCAGCTCCTTTTTATGTTGGGAGGCACCAGGAAGCTTCCTGCTTTTTTTACCAGAAGTCATATTTTCATCCCCTAAATATTTTTTTATTGCAGCCTGTTCGGAATTCCATCCTTGTTGGATATGAGAAATATGCATCCTATAGACAAAATTAACAATTCCATATAATTAGAGAGCATTGCAGTCTGCATCACTGACAAGTCTATTCAAAAAAAAATTAGTGTACTGAAGATCTTATTTAGATGTTACACATTGTTGGCATGAACTAACAGTACAGTGTACAGTAATGTGTGAGTACTAACACGTGTGACTTCTGGTTTTGTAAAGTAAACCACAAACAGATTTTCTATTGATAGCCGTATGGTCTATAATGCATAAACAGTTTGTACTGTTTTGGGCACAATTTCCTGAGCATAAAAGTATTATCCAGAAACCCCAACATTTGTGATATGTATGAACCAGAATTTAACTAAGTAAATATTATTATAAACAAACCAATGCATTCATTCACGATCAAAGGAAAGCAATGTAATACTTACACTAAACTCCGAATCCGCACACTAAGCAATTCTTTCTTATCTACTGATTTTTTCTTTGCAATGAAATCCAATAGCTCATCAGCCGTGATGTCTTTCTGTTTCTTTTTTCTTATCAACTTAGAAATGAAACAAATTATCTCTTCACTTGCAATCTTGAACACATCTCTCACATCAGGACTTGCACCAAAATATTGCACAACAAGTGGGTGCCGTAATAAAGGGCCTAACTCAAGTTCTTCAAACTTCTCAATACCCTCGTTCTTGCAAATTGCCAATTCCAAATCGTACAACGATGTAATCTTCCGAACCCCAACAAAGCAGTGAATAAATGCATTAATCTAATAAAACACAAAAAGAATATCAGACGACACTATAGCAGATTCCACACTCTTTTAAACCAAATAAAATCAAACAAAGTAACAAATCAAGACTGCCATCTGTCATAAAATAATATAAGAACTCATAGACTAGTTACAGGCAATAACTACACAATATTAAATTCCTTTTTTATTTTCATCTCCTTTAGAGTTGGTTGCCCAAAGAAAAAAAAAAAAAATCAGTAGTACGTATCAAAAACATAAATCGCGCACAAAATGCCTATAAACATAAAACAACAAACCTGCATTGTCCCACAACAACATACATTGCTAACATAATAATTCAAAATCCACAAATTCCTACATTACAATTTATAACATCTACAATTCATACGATACAGGTTTTTTAAATATACCTTTCCTTCAGTAACCATAAGTCGATACAGCGACGGAACCTCCTGCATTTGAAACCCGAAGGAGTCCCACGAATCAGTCTTAAGAATGACCAATGCAGCTTGCCTGACTTTCCAAGTAGACACACTATCTCCAGCCCCAACTAAGTCACCCCGGGCCTTTTCGACAGCTCTATCAACCATTTCAAGAACCTCATTGGGATTAACCACTGGCCCATCAGGTGGGAAATTGGGGTTTTGAAACTGGAAATTAGGGTTTTGAAAGGGGAAATTGGCGGGAAAATTGGGGAATTGATTGAGATGGGGTAGCAAGAAATTAGGGTTTTGGGGGAAAATTGGATTGAATTGAGGTTGGGGCGGTGGCCCATGGTTGAAGCGCGGTGGTTGTCCGTACATGTTTTGGGGAAGATTTCAAGGGTTTATGGTTTTGAGATTTTATAAGACTAGGGTTTATGGAACTAATTTCTCATTTCAAATTGAAATTGTGTATATTGAAATAATTATGTAATTAAAAATATGATAAGCGATAAGATTTGGATCCATCAAATGTTTTTATAGTTATTTTGTAATATTGTATACCAATTTTTTGAACCAAATTTTTATAATTTGATTAGATTTCATAAAATTTGAATAAATGTTCATACAATACTAATCACATGAATACTTATGATTGTTACATTTTTAATTTAATATTCAATTAAGTGAAATGAATTTATTTTATTAAATTGAACATTTAAGTATAATAGAAATAATAATCTTGGTAAAATTGTCCATGTATAATAGTGGTGTATGTAAACTCACTGATTTTGTTGTAAAATATTGATTGTATATGTAATACTATATTTGAGACATATTACAAAATCTCATAATATTGAGTAAAAGTCATCCTGATGCTTGTCTCAATCATTTTTTCTAAACATATACATTTATAAATTTTTAAACTTAAATGTTTAGTTTTAGTCTAATGTTTATTACATAATGTAGAAGTTCAATAAAAAATTGGGTAAATTGAAAAAAAAATATATTACAATTTTGAATTATTTTTTAACTCAATTCTAAATTTTTCTAAATATTTCAATCGATATAAAATTTGATAACCTTAATGACCCGTGCATGTGTATATGAAATCTAAAATCAAAATTTTTGATTTTATGGTATATTGATCTAAGTATTATATGTTATAATTCAACCATTATATATTATATTGATCAATATATTATATAAAAATTAATATCTACCATACTTTATAGTCGAGTTATAATATAATTGATCATTTTAAATAACTATTGTACTTATGTAATATTTAATATATCTTTTTTGATTTAATTTGAATGTTAATTATATTACTTTTCATAAATCACATAGATCATCATATTTTTAGAGTTTTCATCTTTTTAACATAATTTCAATTAAATTTCGTATATATTTAAATATTTATATGAATCGCATATTTAAATCGTTAAAAGTATAAATAGTTAGTCGACCAAAATCCTCTAATATGACTCACATATTTAAAATTTTATACACCTAAAAAGTTATGTGATACAATTATTAATTATATTATGATTTGATAACTAATTTTTACATGTTTCTTAAAATCAACTCTTATTTTTTATTTAAATAATTTAACATCTACATGGAGATGCATGTAAATAAATGTTTTTGCTGTTTGGACTCGATTGCATTATGAGTAATCTATTTTTTTTTCTATATCAATTATTTAAAATGGCCAAAGAGAATTGTAATATGCTCAATCGATTAAAATATTTTTATAATTTTATTTATCCAATATTTTAGAAATAATATAAATCAACATTTCATTTACTCAAAAAAAAAAGAGAGGATTAGACAAAAAGATAAGAGATGTGGTTTATCATATAAGATTTTTAGGTAAAACTCAAAATCAATTATAGCACAATTGATTAAGGCATGAGTTTGAGAGTTGAAGGTTAGTGGTTCAAATCCTAATACAAACATAATTTCACTATTATTTACATAATTATCAAAGCATGTCATTTTTGTGATTTTTTAAAAAATAAGGGTAAAATCGTAACTTCACACCTATTAAAATGGCAAACTTTGCCATTGTGTTGAAGTTTAATATATAGTAATAGAATAGATAGATAATCAAAAAAATAAATATTAATATCCATTCCACATATGCATATTATTAGTATAATGCACCATTGTTACAATAGAATGTAAACATGGGTCCTTCAATGAGAAAACATTTGTGCAAATCACATGTTAATTATTGTACCTACATATTTTTCTGTTGTCGTCTACAATCAACACATAATAAATATGTGACAGCTAGTAAGACGTAGTAAGACATGGCAACAGGTGTAATATTGCATGGAATCAGACGCTTTGATAGAATCAAATTATCACTTCCAGGCATCAGTAAATATTTAATCACATGTAAAACCTTAAAAACTATAATATAAAATAAATTCATACTTAATCAAAATATTCCTAATTTTTTTAAGATGTATATTACAATTTTATATAGATTTTGAAACCTTATAATTATTACAGATATAATTTTTGTATCTATTTCAATTTTATCCTAAAATCTCAATCTTTCTTTTAAAATTTTAAATTTTCTTAATATCTTTTTATGTTAAATATTTTAACCCCCACTAAAATTTAAAAAACAACATTTTATAAATTTAAAATCTATGTTATTAATTTTGATAATTACATTTTCTATATATATACATATATCTCTTATCCTTTAAAAAAAATATTTATAATTTTGTAGGTACATATATCCCCTATTAATTCACTATCGTTACTTATAAGGTAAATTTCGCAGTTAAAAAATTGATTTTCATATAACATTTTTATTTGGAAATATAAATTTTAAATTTGCCCACACGGCTCTGCTAATGGAGGAAGAAACAGATTCTTTGATCTAATTTTTTTTAAATTTTAAGTAAGCAGTCCAAAAGCTACGAAATTCATTTTCTTGTAACTGAAATTTGAAATTCAACTATGAAATTCAAAAATCTGATAACTGAAATTCATTTGTTAATTTATTAGCTCTTATCATAGTGGTTTTTAGAAAAATTTCATTACTGAAATTTGGATGCTTGTCAAAATTAAAAAGAACTTTTGAGATTTAAAGTGGTAGTTATATTATATTTCATACATGTATTGATTTTCGTTGTTTATTAAATTCTGAAAAAAATTAATATTTTTATTGTTCTAGTATGCATTTTCTTGTATAATCTCTGATATATTTTATGTTTATTTATTTATTAATTTTTTAAAAAATTTTAACAAAAAAAATAATATTCAATTTGAAAATACAAACGAAAGATTAAGATTCAAGAAAGATTGAGATTTAAAATTAAAATTTAAAATTTTCAATAAATACTAAATTTACAATTTTGAAATATACTTTGAAAGTTTCTACAAATACAAATTGAAATATTTAAGTTAAAAAAATCAACTTTAAAAAACATTATTTTGAAAATACAAAACGGGAGATTAAGATTTTAAAATTCAAAAACTTAATTTTTTATTCAAATCTATCAATTACCGTTGTAGTTTTCTCTACAAATATATATTCGTTATTATCATCCACTATGTCCCGCCTGTACTAATCAATATTGACACGTCTAAGTCAAGACTTTTCCCGTTATGTCAACTGCCTCAAGTAACGGTACGGTGGTGCATATGAGTCCCCAATAACTTGAGTAACTAAAATGAGATATGGCCTTCAATTCAATGACCACTTTGAGATTTAATCCAGACAAAAAGGGAGTAAGACTTCAAACATATGACCACAATACAGGAAACTCTATACTAAGTCCGATGAAGATGTCTTATAATGCCAACCATTAACATACCGTGATTGTTGAAATACAACTAACAACAGAAAATGCATCTACCAATCCTAGTTAAAAACCATAAATTTGGAATACAAGTATATAACACAAAAACATCAATACTGATATAGTTATTAACATAACCGGGCAAATCATAAAGTACACAACTCATAAGTATTAAAAGTTAAAACATAACAAAATGTCAACTAATCACCTCCAACATCACTCTTATCTCCCTTGTCTAGTACTTCCCAGTGAAGTAAATGGTGTACAAATACTATTATCAACTTTATTGTCAATCCGGGATACTTCTATTCATCCATTTGCACATCCTAGTCTGATGAATATTACAACCTCGGAGATGATGCAGCCCACTTGATTCGTTTAAATCCTTTGAGTGAAAACAAGCTTTTCATATACTTGAAAAATTCACCACTTTCAAGATAAGGAAGATTAGGGAAATTTGTGATGCCTTTCGCTTTCCAATTATACAAAAACAGGTCACCCCCTTCTTCAATTAGCAAGAAATGAACATTGTTGAAGAGGCCCTCAACAAAGCCTAACGACACACCTACGTCAATACTGAGCACCTCTATCCACGACGCCTTACCTCCCCCACTACAAACACATGCTTCATTGTCTAGTGTCCACAAATTAATCTTACCTATGTTTAAATTAGAGATACTAACGGCAATAGTATCATTAAAGTTAATAATTCAAGTTTGAATATCACTCTCAACATCGCGGGGAGTTTCATACCACAAATAAACACCTCCTTGTTCAAATTGAAAGCCATCATATCACTATTAAGTCCTATGGCAAACAAAAACCCATGAAATACATGGAAATCATTGCTCTGGGGGAAATTAATAGGCTTAGACTGAATCTTTTGCCAAGTATTGTTGTTTGAAGAATAGACCTCAGCAGAAAGAGTGGAGCATACAACTCTAACAACTTTAAAATCGAAATCTATGTGATCAAAACCAAAGCCGATAGTCACACTTGACTCGTAATCATCAAGTATAGTATGTGGGGGAAGAATTTTGGAGTGTTTAGTGGCAGGTTTCCAAAGATATAAATCAAAATGCTTGTGAATAGCACGCCAATTATTCACATAAACGAATACACAAACAATCTCATAATCCAAACCTACAAGTTCAGATGATGTTGGGTCAAAGGGATACTCACCTTGCGAGTAAGGAAATTTCAGATTCTCTAAAATGCGACCCGAATCAAGGTGGAAGAGGGAGAAAGAGCCGTCATATTCTTCACTATGACCTAAATCATGGTGTACAATGAGAATTTTATCATCTTAGCAACAAGTGCGAGGTGAGATTTGGCGAAACGATGGCTTGAAATGATGGAAAACCATGATTCAGAAACCAACTTGAATCGAAGTAATAACTCGATTTGAAGATGTAGGAAAATCTCGATCCACAGATCATTCGAAAATCTACTCATCAACATTTCCCAACTTTTCTTCCTCTTATTACTTTCATCCATCTTCAAAGGCAAAATTAGGATTTATCTTATACTAAAAAATAAAAGAGAAATGAGAAGAGTGAAGCGGCAGAAATCTACAGGAACAGGCAGACGTGAAAAACCCTTTAGCCTCTCGCCCAAATATATGGGAGTGTGCATATATTAAGATAATTTTGTAACTAAAAATATGATAAATGATAATATTTCGATTTTATCTCATGTTTTTATAATTATTTTGTAATATTGTATACAAAATTTATGTGTTAACTCGAATAACTTGTAGAAGGGGGGGGGGTTGAATACAAGTTATATAATCGTGTCTGATTTTTGCTTGATTATATGAACAAGAATAAACGAATGAATCAAACTCTTGTTTGTATTAATAAGATCAAATACAAACTCTACCAAAGGTGTACAATACCTTTAGCAGCTGCTGACAATATAAATATCTCTCTGTTTGTTTCGAACTCTCGAATACAAACCTTATACAGAGCTACGCACTCGAACTTACAACTTCGTCGCTCTTTTTACAATGATATTGAGAGAGTATTTATAATGCTACCTATCAACTAATAACAGAAAGATATAATCTATACATGACAATGTTCTGCCTTCTAGTCGATAGTTTCCTTCAATAGAAAACTCTTTCCTTCATAATGTCTTCTTGCTTGTTCTTCAAACAACGATCCTGTTTTATAGCACTTGCCAGTTTCTGTAGTATCTATAATGACATCATCAGTAACATGACTGATATCAGGATCTGTACACTGCATCAGTATCTGATCAACCATCAGTATTGGACCATCATCAGGATTTGCTCTCTGTTCCTGACATGTAGTCTCCGATACACTGTTCATTCCTGACTAAACTATACAGATAACTGTTTTACACATAAAACCTATATACAGTGCTAAATCCTTTATAAGATCAGGATTACAAGAAGTATAATGTGTAAATTCTATTCTTAACATCACAACTTATGAATTATTCCTAACAATCTCCCCCTATTTATGCTTTATAATCTGAAGCATAAATCTAAGTTGTGGATGTCAAAACATAGAACAATACAACCAGAATAGAATTTATGAATGTATAATTATGAAGTTAAGTACCTCCTTCTCAGATGTAGACATTTATCTAGTACTTAGAAGAAATATCTAGTACTTAGAAGAAAGAATTTTAACTATTAATGCTGCTCTTCCTTTACCTCTTCCTAGCTGAGATTCACCACTGTCACTCCTGGTTCTTCTTTTTACTATCCTTTGTCTGATCTTTATCTCCCCCAGCTTTATCTTCAGTCTGGTGGTGTTGTTGTTGTCTTTGAATTGTCTTTATCTCCCCCTTTTTGACATCAGCAACATTAATTCCAAGAGATTCAGAAACAGAACAAATGAGATTCATAAGAACTGCTTGATTTTCCATAATTGTGACTTGGTTATCTTCAAGTGATTGAAGTCTTGTTTGAATAGCAATTTGAGAATTCTGAATATCTTTCAAAACATCAGAATGAACTTCAATATTGGAAGTGCTTCTAGTATCTTCAGTATCAGAATCAGAAAGAACTGTATCTTCAAGTCTTGTAGAAGAAGTTGCTTGAGTTGTATGATATTCAAGTAATAAAACCTGATTAGAAGTATCAACATCTTCATCTTTCTGTTCTGGAACTGAAACATGATCATCATCTCCTTCACCAGTATTCTGTGTACTAACATCTTCAAATCCTGACTCCTCCTTAGAGTGATCAGAGACTGTTGATGTCTCAATTCTAGCTGATATTGGAAGTACATACAAAGGAACACTAGGATCATTAGGATCTTCATCTGGTACATATGTATCAAGAGATTGCTTTATCCTGGCACCTCTTCTGTTAATAATTTCTGCAAGCCTCTCCTTTTGCTTCTGAGCTTTAACTTCTGGCTTTGCATTGTGATGTGCTAGGTCATTCTTCTGATACATTTTGATGAATGAATAAGTACCAGCATCCATACCCAAATTTTCAGACCAAGATTCAGGAAAAACCTGATCCCAGAAATCAAATGATGGTTTCCTAATTTTCTCTCCCTTACTATGGAGTTGATCATCCATACCCTCATTCTCACTTTGACTTTCTAAAGTCAACACTCTTTCTACCTCACCTTTTGCCTGGTCAGGAGCCAGCCGCTCAAATTATGGATCTAAGTCCATCTTTTCAACTGTATCACTCAAATTTAGATAAGTGCTCTCATGACCTACAGAAAAATAGAGTTTAGAAGGAGTTTTTATACCTGAACTCACATGGAGAGAGGGTTCCTCATATGGCATGTGGCTTGAGGTTTTCTCCAAGGAGTGAGCTGCTATAGTCTCTGAACCCATACAATCATCTTCTTTCCTTTCAGAAACTACAGGCTCCAGTATACCACTTTCAGGTTCTTTACTAGACTCTGATGTCTTCAGTAATACTTCATTAGACACCATAGTTAGTACATCACCGTCTTTAAGTGTTGTTTGCTGAGACACACCCTCAAGGTGAATAGACTCTGACTGAACAAAATTTGTTTGATCTTCAGAAAAATCAACCAAAGTCATTCCTCCCATATCATAGGGTATCTCACTTGCATTCTCAGTCATCACAGAAGACCTTTCAACATCAGCTATCACAGCTCCTGAGTCATCCTTCCTCTGACTAGATGGTTCTTGTGTTACAGTGACTGTGATCTGATTTTTCCTACTATTCACCACTGGTGCAATAGTACCTTCTGTTGACTGCTTTCCTCTATCTACTTCCTCCAGTTTTTCACCTTGAGCTGAAGCATCTTCAATAATTACATCCTTATCAAATAAATATGCATGAAGTGATTGAAGTGCAACATGCTTCGAGAGTCCAAATTTCTTGACTAATTGTCTTCTGACAGATACATAGAAATACATCTTCATTAAGTCAAGTCTTTGATGTAGAAGTCCATATTCATCTGGAAATAAAAGTTTTGGTACTCTTTCAACCAGAAAATCTAGAACAGGCCTTGACAACTTTACTTTGAGAGAAATTAGTCCCATAGCCAGTCTGTATGATAATGTAGTTTCCCATGAAGAATCAATATCCAGATCTCTCTTGTCAAATACTGACATAGATGTAGCTTGATTTGTAGAAACCTGCATGATATTAGTTGGACTAGACTCTGTGTGTGTAGGTGACAATTGAATCTTTCTCCTTGTTCTCCTGGTATAGTGAGCAAAAGATTTATCCTAAGAAGACTCAAGAGGTGTAGACACAGAAGTGATCTTGGGATGAGATCTTTGTTCAATAGACACAGTCTTTTGAGAGACAGTATCCAGTAACTGTTTTCCCTTTTTAAGAACTACAGCCTTTTGGGAGACTGCAGCCTGGCTGTGACTAGGTTTTTCATCTCTTTGTGCTAACAGAGAAAGTTGAATTACAGCCTTCAATTCTGCTCTCTCAGCAAGAGTTAAATCATCATCATCTTCACTAGAATTACTACTACTACTTGACACAACAAATCTTCTCTTCCTTACAACTGATGTCTTTTGAGAAACACCAGAGGTTGGTTTCTTTGAAACAATAGGCTGTGGATCAAAATTTGGTTCTTGAATTGTTTCAGAGACTATAATGTTTTGGGCTACTTGGGTAGACACAGGTGGGTTCTCCTCCAATTGAGATTCCTGAGCCATTTCACCACAAAAGAAAGAAGAATTGTAGAAAGTAGGAAGATGAGTTTTAAGAATTACCTGAACATGATATGGATAATGAATTGCAGGTATTTCATCTAGATTCTTTTCATTGTCCTTCTTTGTAATGTCAGAGAAAATTCTCTTTTGCTGTTCATAAGAAGAAACACAATGTTCTCTACCAAATCTAGTTTCAACATCAGGAACGAAATGGTTAATAAACAATTGCATAAATCTATGATAATAAACCATTTTCCTGTTTTGATCTCTTAACCCAAGTTTAATACTCATCTGACTTAAGATAATATGACCAATGTTAATTACTCTGTCATAAAGCAAACTATAAGCAATATGTGATGTAACAGAAGTAATTTGCTGAAAAGAACTACATTTGCCAGTAAAACATTTAGCAATTTGATCAAAGTAAAAAGACCATTCCTTTCTAAGAAAAGACCTATTCAACTGGCTCATGTTATCTAGAGGTCCACTATAACCTAATTCAGACAACATAGTTCTTATATTATCATCAGATGGTACATTCTCATAACTATCAGTAACAGGTAAGCAAAGTACTGAATTAACAACCGATTCAGTAATGTCAAATGAATCTTGTCCTAAATGTAGAACAATCTTACCTGATTGACTCTGAGTAGAATCAATTACCTCAGCATTCTTCCAAGCTTGTGAAACAGCTACTTGATTAATCTGTGGAGATGCTGTCAATGCATAACTTAATGGTCCATATACCAGAAAGTCCATGATTGGATGAAAATCAGATGACACTCCTTCCTTGTTGGTGATAGCTGCAACATGATTGTTTGTCATAAAATCAAAGTCACCAAACTTGAAGGCTACTGATTTAGGTAATCTTCTCTGAGCTGCCATTTTTTATCTGAAAAGAAACTTGAAAAATTCTTGAAATGGATTAGTGATTTTGAAAACTCAAGAGTGATTTTTGCTTTAGAGAATGTAAAATTAAAGAAAGCAATTACACGATTAGAGTTTCAAAACAAATATATTTCACAAATCTTTCAGACCACTATCCCACGTTGACACGTAGATTGACAGGTGTCAGTCCCTGAAAAATGCGGTTACCCATGATTTTTTTTGGAAAATAAAATCCAAAATTGATTTTCATGAAATAAATCAGGGTATAAATAAGCAATACTGATCAGCTTCCTTTTCCTGTTGATCTCTCATCAAATCCTGATGATCACACATGAAATCCTGACCAATACCATCTGAGACTTAATATGGAGTTTCCACGTGGCATTCTTCTTTTATCTGAAAAAGAAAATAAACAATAAATCTGAACAGAAAATCAATTGGTTAGATATTTTCAATATTTCTTGAAACAAGAAATACAGTCTCATGCAATAATTAGCATTTGACTTCATTAAAACTTCCAAGTGACTGCTCAGCTTCTCACGTCTTTCTTTAAAAGAACCAAACGCTTTATGCCATTCTCCATAACCTTTCAATTTCTTTTCTTCTCAACAATGCTTCTCAAACCAAAAATCCCTTCAAACCCATTTTCCAGATTTTTCTTGATCGATGAACATCCTGTTCTTGATCATCTCTTTGAACAAATGACTCTTCTCATCGAACTAATCATGAATGGATTGGTTTTCAAAAATATCCAGAGGTTTCTCCTAGAACATCCATCTATTGGATACAATCTTCCCCTAACCTCCTCAAAACTTGAGGATGAAGAATTTGGCCGAGAGTCTGAGGTTGATCTTGATGGGGATGCTATACATTTAAGTTAGCTGCTCTTATTCAAGTCGCCCAGACAAGGAATCCAAGAGCAAACGAGGCTTTCATCCCCTGATGGATTTCTTGAGATGCTCCTTGTCCTGTTCCTCAGAGTTCATATCAAAGACAAGTATAGAGTAGAAATTTAGACAAAAAGATGATGTATTTCATTTCTATGTAATGATTTCTATTAATGAAAATACAATTTCTTGTTATCTTCTTGTCTTTTGATTTTTGAATGATGTATAAATTATCAGTATGCAAATATCAAAACTTGCTAGCATAGACTTAACATATCAGAGAATCAGATTATTACACAAAGTAAACGTCAGGATCTGAAACAATTTTCATAATCCTGATACTGACACAATACTGATGACGTCAGCATCCTGATAACAAATCTAATCCTGATTATTATTAACAAGTCTATCATACTGAAATTTATCAAGGCAATGTGTTATAGCTCAAACATTTAACAATCAAATATAGATCCTGACAAGAATATCAAGTCTATAAGCTAAAAACAACATACCTTGCTACTATTGCAGATGTTAAAATCTAAAAATTTAACATTCCTAACTCACTTACTAGTCTACTGAATGTAGTCTCATCAAGTGGTTTAGTTAGAATATCTGCAAGCTGTTTGTCAGTAGGAACAAAATGAAGTTCCACAGTACCATTCTCAATATGTTCTCTAATAAAATGATACCTGACATCAATGTGCTTAGTCCTTGAATGTTGAACTGGATTTTCTGCAATTTTAATAGCACTAGTATTATCACAAAACATAGGAATATTACTAAGTGTCATACCATAATCCAACAACTGATTTCTTATCCAAAGGAGCTGTGCACAACAACTGCCTGCTGCTATGTACTCAGCTTCTGCAGTTGAGGTTGAAACAGATTGTTGCTTCTTGCTTGCCCAAGAAATCAATCTATTTCCCAAAAATTGACATGTACCTGTAGTGCTTTTCCTGTCTATCTTACACCCTGCATAATCAGAGTCTGAATAGCCAATTAGAAAGAAATCAGATTCTCTAGGATACCACAAACCAAGATTTGGAGTTCCTTTGAGATATCTAAAAATTCTCTTCACAGCAATTAAATGAGATTCCTTAGGATCACTTTGGAATCTAGCACATAAACAGGTAGAAAACATTATATCTGGCCTACTTGCAGTTAGATATAACAATGAGCCTATCATGCCTCTATAACTAGTATTATCCACACTCTTCCCTTTAGGATCAGAGTCTAGTTTAGTGGCTGTTGCTATGGGTGTTTTTGCAACTGCACAGTCTTGAAAGTCAAACCTTCTTAAAAGATCTTTGATATACTTTGACTGATTAATGAAAATACCAGTCTCAGTCTGTTTGACCTGAAGCCTAAGAAATAATTTAGTTCACCCATCATGCTCATCTGATACTTAGACTGCATAAGCTTGCTAAACTTAGCACACAACTTTTCATTAGTAGAACCAAAAATAATATCATCAACATAAACTTGAACTAAAAGCAATTCACCTTTTATCTTTCTAAAGAATAGAGTTTTGTCAATTGTACCTCTTGTGAAGCCATTTTCAAGAAGAAATTTAGACAAAGTCTCATACCATGCTCTTGGTGCCTGCTTTAGTCCATAGAGTGCCTTGTCAAGTTTGTAGACATGATTTGGAAACTTTGGATCAACAAATCCAGGTGGCTGTTCTACATACACTTCTTCATCAAGTTTTCCATTTAGAAAAGCACTCTTTACATCCATCTGGTATACCTTAAATTTTGAATGAGCTGCAAATGCAAGAAACATTCTGATTGCTTCCAATCTTGCTACAGGTGCAAAGGTCTCATCATAATCAATGCCTTCTTCCTGAGAATAACCCTTGGCCACCAGTCTTGCTTTGTTTCTTACAATCATACCAGATTCATCTAGCTTGTTTCTGAAAACCCATCTTGCACCAACAATAGATCTATCTTTAGGTCTTGGTACCAGTTTCCAAACTTTGTTTCTCTCAAACTCATTTAATTCCTCCTGCATTGCAATTACCCAATCAGGATCCTGTAAGGCTTCTTCAACCTTCTTAGGTTCATTCTTTGAGAGAAAACAACTATACAAGCATTCATTTTGAATTGATCTTCTAGTTCGAACACCACTATTTGGATCACCAATTATCAAATCTTCAGTATGATCCTTTGTCCATTTTCTAACAGGTGGTAAATCAACTCTGCTAGTTTCTCCCCCTAAGTTAGTGGTATCTCTTGTAGAAGAATTCTCTCTACCTTCAAAAACTCTCCTTTGATCAATAGAATCAATAGATTCCATATTGCTGCTAGTTACTGATCTTTCCTCAGAAGATTCTGACAGGTCAGTTCCTGATGGAGTAGACTCTGAAACATCAATTCCTGATGGAATAGACTCTGAAAGACTAGTCTGCTCCTGATGATCACTGTGTTCTCTCTGATTTATTTGCTCCCCCTCAACAGTAGCATTCCTTTGAGAAGCAATAGAAATTCCTTCTGGAGAACCTTCATCATCACTTGAGAGTATCTCAGAATTCTTCAGATTTTCAAATTCCAATTTATCATGGCTTTCATCAGTTTGCAAAATTCCAAATTTCTTATCATCAAATGCAACATGAATTGATTCCATAACAATGTGATTTCTGAGATTATAAACTTTGAAGGCCTTAGATGCTGAGTATCCTAGAAAAATTGCTTCATCCGATTTGGCTTCAAATTTTCCAAGTTGTTCTGGATGAACTTTTAGGACATAGCATTTGCATCCAAAGATGTGAAAATATTTCACACTTGGTTTCTTTCCTTTGATCATCTCATAGGGAGTTTTTCCATGACTATTTACCAAGGTACAGTTCTGAGTGAAACATGCAGTGTTAATAGCTTCTGCCCAAAAGTAGGTTGGAAGTTTTGCATCTGCAAGCATGGTTCTTGCTGCCTCTATGAGAGTCCTGTTCTTTCTTTCCACTACACCATTTTGCTGAGGTGTACCAGGTGCAGAAAACTGTTGAGTGATTCCATTGTCTGCACAAAACCCCTCCATTGTAGAATTCTTGAATTCTGTACCATTGTCACTCCTAAGTACTTTAACTTTGTACTCAGAATTATTCTGAATATTCTTGATGAGTTCAATGATTTGCTGAGGAGCTTCATCCTTCTTGTGTAGAAAGAACACCCATGTGAACCTTGTGAAATCATCCACCATAACTAGAGCATATCTTTTCTTGCTGATAGACATAATGTTTACTGGACCAAACAGATCAAGATGTAGCATGTGAAATGGTTCAGTAATTGAATTTTCAGTCTTGCTCTTGAAAGTGGTTCTTCTCTGCTTTCCAAGCTGACATGCATCACAAAGTCCATCTTGCACAAAATTTGCCTGAGGTAGGCCTCTCACCAAATTGTGTTTAACAAGTTGATTAAGCTTCTTGAAATTAAGATGTGAGA
The DNA here is from genome assembly GCA_037693485.1 of Kitagawia praeruptora. Taxonomy (NCBI): domain Eukaryota; kingdom Viridiplantae; phylum Streptophyta; class Magnoliopsida; order Apiales; family Apiaceae; genus Kitagawia; species Kitagawia praeruptora. The sequence continues at coordinate 2,190,419 of CM075353.1, forward strand.
GCTTCTTGTGCCAACTCCAGCTTTCATCATTTGTTGCTTTGCTGTAGAGACATCTAACAATTCCTTTAGATGTATCACTTAAGCTGGCTTCATATATGTTACCATGTCTTTGACCAGTTAGAACAATGTCTCCATTCTGCATATTCAAGATTTTGCATCCTTCTCTGTCAAAGATTGATTTGTAACCTTTATCACCCAGTTGACTTATGCTTAAAAGAGTATGTTTCAAGCCTTCAACCAGTGCTACATTTTCTATGATGACATTCCCCAAAATAATTGAGCCATATCCCAGAGTTTCTCCTTTGTTGCCATCTCCAAAAGATATTACTGGGCCAGCTTTCCTCTCAAACTTTGTAAGCAGGGACTTCTTTCCAGTCATATGTCCAGAGCATCCACTGTCCAAGATAATTGAATGCTTCTTTCCTGTGCCCTGCAAACAAAAAGTAACTAGTTAGAATTTTTTAGGACCCAACTTTGATTGGATCCTTTCTTACTAGATTTAGAGACAACAGACTTTGAAGATTTTGCATTTATTTTACCTGTTGCAGAGTCAACTTTAGACTCTGATCTCAAAAACTGTTTGTGACTAGGAGTTTCAGATTTCAAAGAATAATAGTCATAATACAGTTTATGATATTCTCTACACATGTAAATGGAATGAAGTAAACTACCACAATGATAACAAGCTTTTTGTGGTTGGTATTGAATTTTCTGAGTCTTGGGGAATCTTGACTCAGTTTTCCAAGAAGGTTTTTGATTGCAGTCTAGGGCCAAATGATTATGATTTCCACACTTATAGCATTTTTTCCTAGGTGCATCAGGTACATTCTTGTAATTGTTCTCTTTGTTAATACCTTCTTTTCCATTCCTATTTCTCTTAATCTTGCTAGACTCTGAAAGATCATCTAATCTCTGTTTCAACTGAGACTTAGACAGAAACCCTATGTTTACATTCTTAGGTTTCTCTAACACTTTCTCATCTGAAAAACTATTGTTAATCCTTTTGTGTACAATAGGGGTACCTTTTGAATCAACAAATTTAACATGATTAGGTTCAGAAACAATTTTCTTACCTTCAGATTTAGATGTGTTAGCTTCTACCTTACTATCATCATTGACAATAGCTACTTTTTCTTCTTGTCTAGCCTTATCAAAACCTAAACCATTAACCTTACCACGAATTCCACTTTCAAAGATTTCTATAGTCTTCTTACTGGAATTGTTAATGGTCTTAATCACATCTCTCTCTTCTTCTAGTTCTTTTCTGACATAGTCATAAGCCTCAAGAATAACACTATAATCATGCTTAGCTTTATCAGAACTTAACTTGTATTCTTCCATTTGAATTAATTCAGATTCAAGAAAATTATTTCTATCAACTAATTTATCATTCTTAACCTTAATTTCATCTCTTTCACAAGTAAGAATTCTAAAATTAGTCATAAGATTCTTAAACTCAGCATGGATAGATCTAATTTCATCAGAATTTAAGCTATCAAATGAATCAAGAGAGTGAAGTGATACCTTAACAGAGGATGGAGAAATTTTCTTTGGAGATCCAGGTTTGTCTGAACTATTGGCCATCAATGCAATGTTGTCATAATCCAATTCATCTTCAGAGTCACTGGAATCAGCCCAATCCTTCTGTGTGACCATAAGTGCATTACCCTTTCCTGAATTCCTAGGCTTCTTACACTCACTAGCAAAGTGTCCAAGCTCGCTGCAGTTAAAGCACTTGATCTTGGCCTTATCAAGCTTGACAATTGTACTTTTGCTTTTGTCACTCTTCTTCTCCTCCTTCTTTTGAAAAGGTCCTTTGCTAAATCTTCTCCTGTTGAATTTTCCTTTCTTGAAAGCTTTAGCAAACATAGCAAAGAGTTCTTGCATCTCAGATTCAGAATCATTGTTGTCAGAGTCCATATTAGTCTCTGACTCAGAACTTTCTTTGCTTTTCTTCTTCCTTGAATTTTTTACAGCAATCTCTTCATGTTGTTCTTCAGGAAGCTTCTTAACTTCAGATTGAGCAGTAAGTGCAATAGTCTTCATCTTTCCTTCACTCCTGCTCTTCTTCTGCTGTTTGTCAAGTTCATAAGCTCTCAATTTTCCATATACTGCCTCTAATGAAATATCATCCAGATCATTAGCTTCCTCAATTGCAGATATCTTCTCATTGTAGAAATCAGGCAAAGCTTTCATGAACTTTGTATTCATGTCCTCCAAGTCGTAATATTTACCATGCATGGCCATCTCATTGATGAGTTTTGTAAACCTATCAAAGGTATCAGTAAGTGACTCACCAGACTTGGATTCAAAGTACTCATACTGTTGTATAAGTAATGTCCTCATATTCTTCCTGATAGGCTTAGTTCCTTCACAGTGAACCTTAAGATTGTCCCATATATCCTTAGCAGTTTTACAAGAGAGAACATAGTTAGTGAGAACAGAATCAAGACTGTTGAATAATATGTTTCTCACTTTAGCATCTTTGAGAACATTCTCCTTGTCCTTATCTGACCATTCAGATTTTGGCTTCTCTGCTGTATGTTCTGGAACAACCACACCATCAACAGTTGCTTGTCCAACGACCTTTGTTGGAACAAAAGGTCCATCTCTGATTCTGTCAAGATAATCAGGATCTGTTGCTTCCAGATGATGCAACATCTTTACTTCCCATAGTGTATATTCGTTTCTCTTGAGCATAGGAATTTTAGTATTCCCATCCTTGTAACCAGACATGATTGCAGATCTTTATGATTATTCGAAATCAACCTGCTCTGATACCAATTGTTAACTCGAATAACTTGTAGAAGGGGGGGTTGAATACAAGTTATATAATCGTGTCTGATTTTTGCTTGATTATATGAACAAGAATAAACGAATGAATCAAACTCTTGTTTGTATTAATAAGATCAAATACAAACTCTACCAAAGGTGTACAATACCTTTAGCAGCTGCTGACAATATAAATATCTCTCTGTTTGTTTCGAACTCTCGAATACAAACCTTATACAGAGCTACGCACTCGAACTTACAACTTCGTCGCTCTTTTTACAATGATATTGAGAGAGTATTTATAATGCTACCTATCAACTAATAACAGAAAGATATAATCTATACATGACAATGTTCTGCCTTCTAGTCGATAGTTTCCTTCAATAGAAAACTCTTTCCTTCATAATGTCTTCTTGCTTGTTCTTCAAACAACGATCCTGTTTTATAGCACTTGCCAGTTTCTGTAGTATCTATAATGACATCATCAGTAACATGACTGATATCAGGATCTGTACACTGCATCAGTATCTGATCAACCATCAGTATTGGACCATCATCAGGATTTGCTCTCTGTTCCTGACATGTAGTCTCCGATACACTGTTCATTCCTGACTAAACTATACAGATAACTGTTTTACACATAAAACCTATATACAGTGCTAAATCCTTTATAAGATCAGGATTACAAGAAGTATAATGTGTAAATTCTATTCTTAACATCATAACTTATGAATTATTCATAACATTATGTACTAATTATATTTCATAAAATTTGTATAAATATCAATATGATAGTAATCACATGTTTACTTTTAATTACTGAAATATTACTTTAGTGTTTAAAATGGTGTGAAATCAATTTTATCAAAGTGAATATTTGAGTATAATGCAAATATTTATATTTGTAAAATTGTCCATAAATAACATAGAGGTATGTAATAGAGGTATGTAAATTCATGTGATTTTAACGTAGAGAGAAACATATTACAAAATCTCTTAATATTATGTAAAAGTCATATTTGTGTTCATATATACCTACATATTTATACATATTTAAATTCAAAAGTTTTGTTCCAGTTTAATTCTTATTGCACAATATCGAAATTATGTTTTAAAATTAGGTAGTTTGAAAAAAAAAATTATAATTTTGAATTATTTTTTAAACTCAACTTTAACTTTTTTAAAATATTTAAATTGAAGTAAAATATAATTAAACGACCTAAATGACTTTAACATTTATATGATATCCGTGATCAACTTTTTTGGTTACATTTATTGTAATATAAGTATATGTTACAACTCTATCATTATATATTATAATGATCAATTTGTTATATTATATGAAAATTCATATAACCATACTTTATAGTTGAATTATAATCTAGTCGATTATTGTTTATAATTATTACAGTTTTGTAATATTTATGACTCAAGGATCATATCTTCTTTCATTTAGTATTGAAAATTAGTTACGTTATTATATATATATATAACATAGATTCATTTTTAGAGTTTCATCTCTTTAACATAAATTCAATTATTTTTTATTTTTTTAAAATATTTATGTTTTAATACCAATCATACATTTAAATTGCTGAAAGTCTAAATAGTAGGTCAACCAAAAATCTCTAATATGACTCACAAATTTAAAATTTTACTCCTTTATACCTAAAATTTATGTGATGCACTTATTAATAATGTTTGATTAGATAAATGAAATTTACATATTTCTTAAGATCAAATTTTATTTTTTTATTTTAATAATTTAATATCTACTTGGAGAATAATGTAAATAAATCCATTTTTTTCCCGAACTCGGTTATATTTTTGTATAATCTAAAATTTTATCTTAAAATTTTATTTTTAATTTCAATCATTTAAAATGGTAAAGGAGAATCGTAGATTATATTCAATAGATTAAAATGTTTTGCGTAATTATATTCTTAGCAATCTTATAAAAATAATAAAAACCAATATGTTATTTAGTCAAAATAAAAATAGAAAAAAAGGAACAAAAGGAGAACATGTGGTTTATCTAATAAGATTTTTAAAATATGCTCAAAACTAAGTTTAGCATAATGGTTATGGCATGAGTTTGAGAGTTGAAAGTCATGGGTTCGTTCCTCGAGGGTAACATAATAATATATAATTTTTACATAAATCTTAAAAGGGTTGCGTTTTTGTTATTTTTCAACAAATAAGGGTAAAGTAGTAATTTCACAGCCATTAAAATGCCACTTTTTGCCCTTGTGTTGAAGTTTAATATATAGTAATAGATGGTCAAGAAATTTTTAGTAATTTTCAAAATTTAATATTTTATTAAGACATAATTCAAAATTTTTATTAGTTTTTTTTTTGAAGAAATCTTTTTTATTAGTTAATCCGAAATCTCACTCAACTTAGCGCAACAAACGAAATGAAGAAGAGTTTGATAACACTCAATTTAGTAGTACCAACATCATTGAATTAAGAGAAAAATGGCCTTGAGGTTGACCTCATGGCACTTACTGAGGTTATATTCATTTCTAGTATAAATGATGAGTATCATTTTTGTAATAATAGAAATGCTCCTCCTGTATTTACAATAATATCCCTGACTTGTAGTGTATTATGTCTTAATATCAGGATTGTTACTTGAGGATGTCCTCAGGCCCAGGATACTCTTGAATTAATAATTTTATTAATTAAAAAATCATGTTTTATTTGAACTTTTAAATATTTTGTTTTTGTAACAAGTCAAAGAAGTATAATCTTATTACGGTGAATATTTATTTTTATTTTAGGATAAAGAACAAGTTTACCTATTTTCTAACCAAAATATATCAAAATAACTTGTTTCGAATTTGTGACCAATTTTAACTGATTGAATACGCATTCTGCAATGAAATGAAGTATGAAATACGCATCACTTGATGGAATATTTCCCATTAACTTATATATATTTTTTGTTAAAAAATAGAATACGCATTGCAAAATAGGGTGTTGTGTGATATGTAATAGAGAATACGCATTTGATAATGAAATACGTAAACTTAATACCCATTTTTAGATTGCTTATTTCTATAATTAAGAATAGAGAAGAGTGGGTGACTCCTACATGACCATATGCGAACGATTTTGTTCATTTTTATCCTTTTGCAATTATCAACGATCGACTAATACAAAGCAAAATACTTCAATATATTGAATACGCATTTATTGATTGTGTATTGAAACGACTATAGTTGGCAATCTTCTAATTAAGAGTGGTTAGTTTCGTTAGAAATCCTTTAAAATAAGTTATTTTTGTCATTTATTTTTTATTTTAATTATTTTTTAAAATTATTTTTTAAAATTTTATAATCTAGCATTGCGGGCTTAAATTATATAATTTTTTTATGGTCGTTAGATAAAAAAAATGGAGGACTGAAGTAAATCGTTAAGGTCATGCAGATGTATAACAATAATGGCAATTTTGTAATTAAGTTGAAAACATATTCCATTTGAAAAAAAGACATTCATTTTTATTAGAAACTAGCGTTCTACCCATGCTACGCACCGACAAATAATTTTTTTAATTAATTAATAAAAATATATTATTTTTGTTGTTATTTGAAAAAAGATAATTTCATTATAATGTAAATTAAATTAAATATAAAATTACGTATCCATTAGTTCATTCCAATTGCATTAATATTAATATTATCAACCAATTACCAAAATATTTACCATTCCGCAGAAAAGTTCAAAACCTCTCTTTATTGTTTTTTCTTTTTTTTCATCGAGAATATTTTTACCAAATTAATAAACTTTTTACCCATATTTTGGATTTTGTTCCTTTGGGAATTCGGTATATTTAAATATTCAGTATCATGGATCCCTAGAATATTTATTACATTAGTTCATTGAAAACATTTATATGGGTCGTGGCCAATTTTTCGAATACATAATAAAAATTCATATATACTAATTTCGTATAACCACGACGAATCATTAGATTGTCTCAAAAAAAATTACATGTTTCACCAATATGAGAAAGGATCCCTACTATGTAGGATCCACGAAACGAATGTAGTTATGATAAAGGAAACTATCAACGAATCTAATTTGCTATGTGTTCGTTCAATATTATTTTTACAAATTACATATCACTTTATTAGTGAACTGATATACTATAGAAAATAAATATTATCAACCAATCAAACAAATCCAACATGTTGCGTTGTTAGAGTAAGGTATGACTGTTAGAGTTTATGGTGATTGACCTTAGTTTTGAGTTTATGGTGGTTGCCCTTAGTTTGTAATGATAACTTAAAATGTGTATTTTCAGTTTGGGATTTTGTATATTGGATTTTTTATTCTTTTCTATTAAAACATGTTATATTACACTTTAGTATTTTTTGCTCGTAAAATAAGCCATTTGAAAATGACTAACACCTATTTTTTTTTTCTATTTGACTAATTGTTAAAACAAAATAATGTCTATAAAACTAAAATCAAGGTGTAATATATAAACACATAATCACATTATATGTGTTCTTGCAATTTCATTATCGCGTTAAATAATATGAAATTCATTTTCCTTTAACAAAAAATAAATTTTTCCGACAAATATTAGAAGAAAGCGCTTATGTAGCCCTAACAAATCGTTTGTGTTGTGTATATTCTTGTAATGTATGTTATAGCCAAAATTCGGTTCGGGTATTTTCAAGATGGATTCGGGTCAAATATGGGTTCAATTTGGGGAATTCTAGAGTAAATTAGGGTTTTTGACTTAAGTTGGAGGAATTAGGCCGCGCCCTGGCTTTCCTTATAGTTAGGGCGCGCCCTAAATGTAAAATATGGTGACAAATCTATTCAAGTTGATTTTCTAAGAAGACATTGAAGAAATCTCTCCTAGGATTCTATTTAAATTAGGATTCTATTTAGGTGGGATTCCACTCAAGCTGGAATTCTAGAAGTTGAAGAATTCCCTCCTGTCGTATCTCAGGAGGGGGATGTCCGTCGCAGAAGGCCTCCAGGGGTTTGCCTGGATATAAGGACCCTTCTTAGACGCTAAGGGAAGCATCCGTGCGCCCTAAGGTGGAAAGATGGGGACTTTTTGGTGTGTGCTTTGGGAGCTCTGTTCCTGTAGCCAATGGGCGCGCCCTCATTGGGGAACTTTGGAGTAATCCTGCACTTTGCACCCAGAAGCTCTGGATCACCTGTCCTGCTATCTGGTGGGTGCTTCTCATTCGGGGGACAGGGATGCGTTCTGCACTTGGGGTAAATCACGGCTATACCTGCATCCTTGAAATCAAGAAATAGCTGGTAGCGGATAGGACTAGTCCTCGACGGGGGAAGTTTCCTTATCCGTGAAGTCTTGAGATCTTGGATGAGCCTTGGGCCTTTTGTGGTTAGGCCTCATAGTAGAACATTCCGGAAGCTAGTCCGTTATCCAAGCCCATTTGGGTTTCTTGCTCTCCAAGAACTACGTATGGCTTGATCCCCTATAAATACCGGGGTACGTAGGCCGATTGAGGGGTTGGAAGTCGAGAGCTCTGAAATAGCCGCCACTAACCATATCAATCTCAGCCACCAATTACCACACGCCACCACTCTTTTCGGCAAAGAACCACCGCTGTAGATCTTGTTTCCGGCGAAGTACCTCGAATTTTGTTGTTACCAAATTCCTCCGTCAACAAATTGGCGCTAGAAGGAGGGGGGCCAATCAAGATCTTTATCTCAGGAGGAAAAGATGTCTCACAATCAACGCAGAGGTTCTCACGAAGAGGATTATTACGATTCTGAAGATAGCTTGGGGGGTAACCAAGTTCGTAATGAAGCTTATGTTCCGGAGGAAATCCCTGTTCCCCCACACCACCATGGAACTCCAGCCACCGGCGGTGGCCAGCCGCCCGTTCTTATCAGTAACGCGACGTTAATGGAATAGTTGTATCGTATGGGAGATGCCATAAATAGTTTCGGAGCCAGGTTGAGTTCTGTGGAGGAAGTGCAAGAATCTAGGAGAAAATCTCGGAGTATCCCGCGAAATCATCGCCGATCGGGCAAATCCCCTCAGATTGAAGAAGATTCCCGGAGGGATGAAAATCAGGAAAGAAGATTTCAGCTGGTCACTCCTAGAAGGTTAGATTATTCTGATCCTATTGTTGAGTATCCTAGTGAAGATAATTCTGAGCGCAGGTTGTCAAATCCCCAAGAGAGGGCGCGCCCTCATCCTCATCGTTCGGGACGCACTCCTGGTGAGATTCAAAGGGATGAGGAGCAGATAGCTAGGGAAAGGAAAGACTATGCCAGCTTGAAGGAGCGCCTTGGAATAAGGCTTAATGACGACGATTTAAGGATGGTACTTCTTGAGCAACAAAAGAAAAGCGAATATTTGGAATCACGGCCCCATGATCCACAGCGCGCGCCCCCTGACAACAGGTCGAGGCCCCTTAGACATGAGCGAGCCCTTACACGGAGTCATGAGCCACAGCGCGCGCCCCCTGACAACAGGCCGAGGCCCCTTGGACATGAGCGATCTCTTGCTCGCAATAATAATCCACAGCGCGCGCCCCATGTTCACAACAGGTCGCGGCCCCTTGGATCTAAACAAACTCTTCATCACGACAACATTGGAGTAAGAGGAAACCGTGATAACGGTGATAAAAGAAGGGATTGGTATCAAGGAGATAAGCATCCCCATCATCAGGGCGCGCCCTCAGGAAGAAGATCTTCCCATATTCATCAAATTCCAAGTACTTCTGATGAGTCTAGATCGAGGACGCACCCTCACTCAGGAGAACAATATCGGAGAAATTCTCAGGGGAATCCGCAACCTCATGGAAATCCAGAAGGTCAGCAAACACAAACTCAAACTCAAGAGGATGTTGTGGTTCAGCCGCAGGCAGGGAATCAAGGAGGCATGGAGACAGCAGCTCCACCTCCACCTCCACCTTCGGGGGTACTCAAATTGTGGCACAACCAAATATTCAAAATGTTCCCGGGGTTGGGACTTTCAATGTGGATGACTTGAAGAAGCTCCTTGCTCACTTGGATGGAGGAAGAATATCCGTTACTGCACAAACATCCTCTCCATTTTCAACCGAAGTAAGAGAGGCGCAACTTCCTACTGGGTATAGATCTATGACAAATGATTTGCGCTTTCATGGAAATGCAGATCCTGTTGAATTCCTCGGACGCTTTGATATCGAGATGGATGTCTATCAAGTGACGGAGCTGGCTAGGTGTCGATTGTTGGCAGCAACTTTCAGGGAAAGTGCTCAGCAATGGTTTCAGAAACTTGGCCCGGGAGTTATTACATCTTGGCAGGTGATGAGGAATTTGTTTTTGACTAAATTCCAGGCGGCAGTTAAATATGCCCCTCCTGTCACAACTTTGGCCAATATTAAGCAGAGGGAAGGAGAAAGTCTGCAATCTTACTTCAAGAGGTTTAATTCAGAATCAACTTTGGTGAGAGGAGCAACTGATGAAACGCTCAAGAGTTTTCTAATAGCTGGATTATCATTGGGAACCGATTTCTGGAAACATCTCCAAGGACGAGATCCACCGACATTGGCTGATGTGTTTGCACAAGCTAAATCTTTCAAGATTGTGGAGCAGTCTTTGGCAGATAATCGAAAGACTGATAATCAAAACAGTGCCAAGGTAAAGATGGGAAAGAGGAAGGATAGGTCTCCTAGTCCAACTCGCCAGATAGCAACAGGTGCCAATCGGGTGAACTTAACTAAATCTGGCAGAAATTGGGGTCCCCCAAATACTTACACTTATGATCAAAGGCCGGGTAGTTATACACCTCTTGCAGCCTTCATTGAACATATTTTTGAAGTGAACAAAAATAAAGGATTCTTCAGAAAGCCAGAGCCTCTCTCTTCTTGGCAAAGTAAAGATAAGAGAAAGTACTGTGAATTCCATGAGTCTTCTGGGCACAATACTCATGAGTGCCGTCAATTGAAGGATGAAATTGAGGATTTAATCAAGGAGGGATATCTGACAGAATGGATTGTCAGAGAAGTGAAAAAACATAGGGAGAATCCTGATAAGAGAGATGGAGGGCGCGCCCCCCATATAGATGATAAGCCTGAAGAAAAGAAGTTTGTGAAGGAAGGAAGTATTCATACTATCTTTGGGGGACACCACTTGGGAGGTGACAGCAATCATGCTATGGAGAGGTATACTAGAGAAGCGAGATACCGACCTCTTACAAATGTGAATAGTTTGGAGTTGAGATCGCCTAAATTGTTCAAAGGGGAATTTGCTGATATCACTTTCACTGAAGAAGAAGCAAGATGGGTACACCATCCTCATAATGATGCTTTGGTGGTGGCAATTCAGATTGGGTCCAAGAATGTACATCGAGTTTTTGTTGATAATGGAAGTTCGGTGAATATTCTGTATTATAGCACTTACCAAAAGTTGGGACTCCTAGATAAGGATATGATTCAAGACAATGGATGGATCTATGGTTTTTGGGCGAATCTGTAAAAGTCATGGGTGCCATCAAGCTACCAGTAACACTTGGGGGAGGAACTCTTTCTGTGACGCAAATGATGGATTTCATGATTTTGAATGTGGAATCATCACACAATGCGTTGGTAGGACGTCCCTTGTTGAAAGAAATGAAGGTTGTGACCTCCATCTATCATCTTGCAATGAAGTTTCCTACGCCAAGTGGTGTGGGAACAATTCGAGGATCCCAGCATGACTCGAGAGACTGTTATCATAAGGCAATTAAATGGTTCAGAAGACAGCAGGATGGAGGGCGCACCCTCAGTGAAAATAGTTCTGGGGTTATGAGTATTGCTCTCGGAGAAGTGAAAGTCCATTATCTTGTTCAAGAGCAAGAGGAAGAAACGCCTTGCTACAGGGCGCGCCCTGAGGAAAGAATTCCAATACTTGATGATCTTCAAGATGGAATTCTAGAAGAAATTGAAGAAGATTTGGAGGTGATTTCAGTTAATATCAGAGGAGAGCAGGTCGAAGGAAGGCGAATGTTACTTGAAGGTTTGTTACACACCCTTGTTGAGGAAGACTTCCCTCTTAAGGAGGACGCGCCCTCTAAGGATGCAACGCCAGTCGAGGATCCTCGAAGTTTTGATTTTGATCTTGATCCGAGAACACCACAAACTGTGGAAAAGACTGGTCCTGCAGAGGATACTATTTCAATTATGGTGGACGAAAAGGATTCGAGTAAGGTTTTGAAAATTGGATCTCAGTTAAATTCCAAGTTGAGAGGAATGCTCACTAACTTTCTTTTGAATAATTTGGATGTTTTTGCTTGGAGTCATGCTGATATGGTAGGAATCGATCCACAGATTATGTGTCATCATTTGAATATAGATCCCACCAAGAAAGGAATTCGCCAGAAACGTCGACCTGTGAGTGGAGAGAGAGCTATAGCATTGAAAGAGGAAGTTGATAGACTTCTAGATGTTGGTTTGATCAAGGAATCATATTATCCAGATTGGCTGGCTAATCCTGTTCTTGTCAAGAAGCCTAATGGAAAGTGGAGAACTTGTGTGGATTTCACGGACTTGAACAAGGCTTGCCCTAAAGATAGTTTTCCTCTCCCTCGAATTGATCAGTTGGTGGATGCCACAGCTGGCCATGCTCTTTTGAGTTTCATGGATGCTTACTCGGGATACAATCAGATTCCTATGTATGAGCCAGATCAGGAGCATACTTCTTTCATCACAGATAGAGGTTTGTACTGTTATATTGGAATGCCCTTTGGTTTGATTAATGCTGGAGCCACTTATCAAAGGTTGGTAAACAAGATGTTTAAAGATCTGATTGGGAAAACTATGGAAGTGTATGTTGATGATATGCTTGTTAAATCTTTGAGGGCAGAAGACCACGTGAAGCATTTAGAGCAGATGTTTGAAGTATTGAGAAAGTTCAGAATGAAGTTGAATCCTCAGAAATGTGTGTTTGGAGTGGAATCTGGAAAGTTCTTGGGATTCATTGTAAACCATCGCGGGATTGAGGCGAATCCAGCCAAGATTAAAGCTTTACTAGACATGAAATCTCCATCTAGTGTGAAGCAAGTTCAGAGTTTGGCTGGGAGGATTGCTGCACTAAATTGCTTTGTATCAAAATCTTCGGATAGATGCAGAGAATTCTTCAAGGCGATCAAAGGAGCATCCAAAGATTTTGTGTGGACTCCTGAGTGTGAGGAGGCTTTTCAGAAGATCAAAGAGCAGTTGGGGAATCCTCCACTCTTAGCCAAGCCTGTGGAGGGGGAGACCTTGATATTATATTTGGCAGTATCAGAATATTCCATTAGTGCAGTATTGGTGAGAGAAGAGATTGATCATCAGTCTCCGGTTTACTATGTGAGCAAACGTTTGCATGATGCAGAGACCCGATATATCAGTATGGAAAAGTTGGTTTACGCTTTAATCTTGGCGGCAAGAAAACTTCGTCCTTACTTTCAAGCTCATAAGATCGAGGTTCGTACTGCTTATCCATTGAGGGGTATTCTTCACAAACCAGAAGCTTCAGGAAGAATGTTGAAGTGGACCATCGAATTAGGGCAGTTTGATTTGGAATATACACCAAGAACAGCAATTAAAGGTCAGGCTTTAGCGGATTTCATCCTGGAGTTTGATTCAGAGACCGAGGAAAAGTCGATTGTATTAGTAGAACCTGGAATTCCTCTTAAGAGGGCGTGCCCTCTTGAGGAAGTTCCCCAACCTTGGTGGAAGTTGCATGTAGATGGAGCTGTGAACAATGAGGGAGCTGGTGCAGGAGTAATTTTGTTAACGCCTGAAGGAAATCAGTTCATGAGTGCAATTCACTTCAAATTCGAGGCAACTAATAATGATGCAGAGTATGAAGCTTTGATTAACGGATTAAAGATGGCTTTGGAAATGAAGGTAGCAAATTTGATCGTATCGAGTGATTCGGAATTAGTAGTTAGACAGATTAAAGGAGGTTTTCAGTTTTCAGTGTAGAGGTCCCAGAACAGAGCTTTATATGAAGTGTGCACAACGATTGATTCAAAAGTTTCGTGAAGTAAGGTTGGAATGTATTCCTCGAGATGAAAATTTTCTGCAGATGTTTTGGCCAAGCTAGGATCCCAGAAGGATGCCATGTTGTTAGGAACAGTACCTCTACAAATTCAAGAAGTGCCAAGTATTCCAGAGGTGGAAGTTATGGATGTGAAGAGTACTCCGTCAGTTACATGGATGACTCCTATTTTAGAGTATCTCCGTAAGGGGATTCTCCCAAGCGACAAAATTGAAGCAAGGCGTCTTCGATATCATGCTGCTAGGTTTGTGGAGTATGATGGAATCCTGTACAAGAGAGGTTTCAATCAACCACTTTTGAAGTGCATAGACGGAGATGAATGCAATTATATCTTAAGAGAGGTACATGAAGGAATTTGTGGCAATCACTCGGGGGGTGGTTCGTTGGCAATGAAGGTGTTAAGACAAGGTTATTATTGGCCTACTGTGAGGAAGGATGCCTATGAGTTTGTCAAGGCATGCGATAAATGCCAGAGGTTTGCCAATTATTCAACGGTGCCTGCAACTACTTTGACTTCGATGATGAGTCCTTGGCCATTTGCTATGTGGGGAATCGATCTTATTGGAGAACTCCCTAAATCTAAGGGAGGAGTCAAGTATGCTGTTGTTGCAGTAGATTATTTCACAAAATGGGCGGAAGCAATGCCTTTGGCCACAATCACAGCGAAGAAAATCAAGGATTTTGTGTTCAATTCTATTGTGTGCAGATTTGGAATTCCTTACAAGCTTGTGTCAGATAATGGGAAACAATTTGACAGCAAGGAGCTGCGAAAGTTGTGTGAAGACTTGGGAATTAAGAAGGAATTTACAGCTGTGTATCATCCTCAGAGTAATGGGCAGACTGAAGCTGTCAACAAGATAATCAAGCATACCTTGAAAACCAAGTTAGAAGAAAGCAAAGGAAATTGGCCTGAGGAACTTCCTATGGTCTTATGGTCTTATAACACGACACCAAGGACCACAACTGGGGAATCTCCTTTCATGCTGTCTTATGGATGTGAGGCAATGGTGCCAGTGGAAATTGGAGCGGGGTCATTCCGAAGGGATTTCTATGATGAAGAATTGAATATGATAAATCAAAGGCTAAATCTTGATTTCCTAGAAGAGATGAGGGCAAATTCGCAGTTGAGGTTGGCAACTTATCAGCAGAGGGCTGCAAGGTACTATAACAAGAAGGTGAAGATTCAGCCTTTCAAGGTGGGTGATTTAGTTCTGCGGAAAGTTATGCCTAATACAAGAGTAGCAGCATGTAAGAACCCGGATTTTTGATAGAATTAAAACTTTTCTTATGTAATGATGTAAGAACAAATAGTGGTTACGACTATGATGTAACGGTTGTTCTAATAAATAAATAGAATGGATGTGGATTCAAATATTATATGTCATGAAGAATACCTTTGGTTGACAACATAGATAAGAATGATCTATCTCCTAAGGATATAAGTATATTACTTCAAGTAAGATTATTCTTGTGTCATCCAAATCAATATCTATTATAAGCCCAGCGGTTCCGTAAAAAGGTTAAGGAAAACTCGAGAGTGAACCAGGTTCATTTTCCTAATTATAGGAATTAAATAAAAATAAGTGATGAATAGTGATTTTGGTGGAATTTGGAATATTATTATAATAATGCTATATCCGGTATTCGGTACGGATTTCTGAGTTCGTATTAGTGATCCAGGAGGAAAATAAGTGTATGTAAAGGCTGTCAGATTCAGAAAATTAGCACTTTTATTTTCTCCGAGAATTCCCTGGACACTGCAAGACATAAGGAATTATAAAAGGGATTTAAGGAATTTAAATTCGAGAAGTATTAAGAAAGATGAGGAATAGTATTATAAATATTAAGAAGGTTTTCGGTAAAAACCCTAACTAGAAACGAATGAGTTATTCCCTCGAACGATCAACGAATTGAGCAATAAGCGGACAAAGAATCAAGCAGATGAAGCAAGATGCATGCATGTGCAAGTGATAAATATCTAGTAACCAATCTAGTTACATTACTAACTAGAACCATTACAGATTAAACCAAGTACTAGGCAAATCCAACCAAGATGCAAGATATTTCACTTGCATGCAACTTGTCCACTTGATCAAATACATCACCCCATGCATCATACCTTTAATAAAGTAACCAAGGGAGAGATATTATCTAAAGCCATTTCACTTTATGCATTCTTATCAAAACAACAAAGCAAAACAACATTTTCTCTCCATTTCTTCCATAAAAAAATCTGCCCATTCTTAGCTAATTGGAAGTCCAACTTCCAACCATCACTTGTTCTTCAAATTTTTATGGTAAGTACTACATATCATGGTGATGATCTCCTAGAAATTTCAGCTTCAAATTCATCTTTTTCCATTTTCAAATAAATCATCAAAGTGCTGATGAATAGTAACTTTTATGAACTAATCTTGATTTCTTGAATTCTTATGGTGGATCTAGCAACTCTAAGGCCACACAAGGATAGATCAAGGCTTAGTGAGGCTCTAGGACACTCCAAGGAAGGTAATCATCACTTGAAACCCTAGGTCTTACTTTGAGACTTATTAAGTTCTTGATGGATTTAGTGTAAGTGATGTAGTAGTATGATTATAAGCATGATTATGAAGTTTGTTAGTGGATCTAAACATGATTGTGATATGTTGGTCAAGATGATGTTCTTGGACAGTAGGAGATGTATAATATGTGTATAACTTGTATTGATGCCCGATGTGGCTTGGTATTGACGACATGATTTTCGGAACGTTCGATATATAGCCGTTATAATGACGAAATTTCGTTAACACTTAAAATCCGTTTTTGACAGTAAGATTGAACCTCTGATCTTGATGAATAATTAACCGAACCTTATAGATCTCGAGCCATAGATCATTTTGGAAAAAGAATCGAAACATTCTGACTTACGGTTTAGGAGTTATGATTAAATTCGTAAAAGTAGTTCGAAACCGAGAATGCGAATTCGTAATTGTAATTGAACCGTGTAAAATAAGTATTGCAGTGGCGAACCTTGGTAATTAAATATTAGAGATCACAAGGGTGGTGTGAGAGAAGACCTCGTATTAAAAAGATCGTTTTTCGATTTTATAAAAATGTTCGAACCAAGGTTAAGTACGAAATTACCCCTAAAGAGTATACTTGGATATAACTACGGTAAACCACTTAGCAAACGATCGATAAATCTCGAGGTATAATCTTTCGACTTTAAAAATTTTACAAATCGAATGCTTACCATATGTAAGGGTAATGACATGCTTTATTAACGAACAAGTGTCGGATAATAAAAGCAATAATAAGAGTGAATTAGAGGGGTATCACGAAACGACTTGAAAACGTGTTTCGATTTAAGTTAAGTTTATACTTAACCTTTGAAAGGAGTTAAGTGATTAATCCCGAATGCCTTGGCTATTTATAGATCATCAGGCTGACCCGGAACACGCTACCACTACCCCTACCCGTACTCGATTTCCAGGCAAGTTTCAAATCCTTCTTTAAGGCTGTTGTTGTGAATATATATATGTTTCTGTTACAGTACATATGCCATAGCATGCATGCCTACTTTCAAAGTCATATTGATATACTTGTTCCCTGAATTATTGTGGGCTTATAAGCTAGATAGTTATTATATCAGTTATAAGCCGGAAATAACTAAGACTTTTAAACGAAGGGCATCTGAATCTCATTCTTTGACTATAGACCGGGAGTCGTTATTCCTTGATATATTGATATTATTTTCAGAGGAAAATAACTAAGTAAATATTTTCCATTTATTATCAGGCGAATATTATTGGAATATTCCCTTGAGATTATTTGATAAATATTATTCGGATTATCCATCAGATGTTTATTTATTCGAGGAATATTATATATTTAATATTCATCTAAAGTTGATTAAATATTCGAATATTATTCGAACCTCAGTTGAGTTATTTACTTAAAGAATATTCATTCTTATTTACTCGATAAATATTATTTTGAATATTCATTCGAGTTTATTTATTTAATGAATATTATCTTAATATTCATTCGAGCCTTATTTATTTAAATGAATATTAATTCGAATATTCATTCAATCTCTATTTATTTAATAAATATTAGTGGAACATTGATTCAAACTCCAGTTATTCGATAAATATTACTTTGAATATTCCCTTGAGATAAGGAATAGTATCTTCGACCTTTATTTAAAGTCGATTCAATTATTGAACATGATTTCAAATATTCATTCGATAATCATTTCTTCGATAAATATTATTAAGTGAATATTCATTATTTATTCAATGAATATTGTCCCAAATAGTAAGTCGATAATTATTCCATCAATATGTATCCTTCTTGAGTTGAATATTCACTATTGATTCAATAAATATTATCTCCAATGTCTATCTGACGATTACTCCATCAATAAACATGGTTATTGATTTGAATATTCATTATTTGTTCAATGAATATTATTCTGAATATTTATTCCAAAGATTATTCCGAGCAACCCTTTTTCAATATCTGTGACTTAATAAATATTCTTGGAATATATATTTAATTCTTCTAACTCGTTTCAAAGATACTTGGTTTCATTCACATAGTATCAACAACCCTCGAATATTATATAAATTATTTTAGAGTCCTATTATGATTATTATATTATCAAGGAAGGTTCTCAGTGATTCCATTCTCCCTTCGATTCTATTGTAAGGGAACCTTACTTGAGGAATGTTATTTATCTTGTGACTGCCCGGTCATAAATAATTCGTTTCACTCGCAACTTGGTTGCTATTATTCATGGAATTGTGTGTACCCTCTCATCATTCGAGGGGTAGAATGTTGGAACAAGTTGGTATCCATTAACAAGCAACAGCTTGGGGAATATTGGTAAATTTTCCTTTCCACATTAGATACGACTACCTTGTGGAGTCTTATCAACAGGTATCATACCTGGGGAAAAGGGGAACGAACAATACATTTCAAAATGATGGATGTTAAATGAACTAGGAGACGCGTAAGTGGCCGAGTGGCGCCGGTCCAGCAATAGCCCAACCGTTGGCTTAGGAGTTCCAGAGGGCGGTAGACAAGTAAATCCGTCGGAGCTACCTTCTACATGTAGAGAACGACTGATGAGATGCATGACATACGACTGATCCCCGTAAACGTCAGGGCATCTGGCGCGGAAATGCTCCCGTATTAGTTCATCACTCAATGTTGGAAATTTTCTGCAACATCATTGTAAGAACCCAGATTTTTGGGTAGAATTAAAACTTTTATTATATATTGATGTAAGAGTGAACAGTGGTTACAACTACAATGTAATACTGGCTTTAAAGAATGAATAATGAAAGGATATATATTCCAAGGTTATATGGCCTGAAGGATGCTATTGGGTGATAACTTAGATTAGAATAATCTATCTCCTAGAAAGTTAAGATAAGATTCCCTAGAGAGAAATAGATACCCTCATGTCATCCAAATCAATATCTATTATAAGCCCAGCGGTTCCGTAAAAAGGTTAAGGAACACTCGAGGGTGAACCAGGTTCATTTTCCTAATTATAGGAATTAAATAAAAATAAGTGATGAATAGTGATTTTGGTGGAATTTGGAATATTATTATAATAATGTTATACCCGGTATTCGGAACGGATTTCTGAGTTCGTATTAGTGATCCAGGAGGAAAATAAGTGTATGTAAAAGCTGTCGGATTCAGAAAAAGAGCACTTTTATTTTCTCCGAGATTTCCCTAGACACTGCAAGACTTAAGGATTTATAAAAGGGAATTAAGGAATTTAAATTCGAGAAGTATTAAGAAAGATGAAGAATAGTATTAGAATTATTAAGAAGGTTTTCGGTAAAACCCTAACTAGAAACGAATGAGTTATTCCCTCGAACGATCAACGAATTAAGCAATAAACGGACAAAGAAACAAGCAGAGGGAGCAAGAGTCTTGTGCAAGCTACTAGAAAATATCTAGTAACCAAACTAGAATCAAGGAACTAGCATGTTTAGAGATTAAACTAGTACTTAGCATCCTTTCTCATCCAACCACACAAAATCAACACATGTCCTCCTAATTGCATCATCCATTGCATAATCACTTTAATAAAGTGGCTTTATGCCAAGATATTATTCTAGCATCAACAATAATTCATTTCATCACAAACAAACCAAGAGACAAGCCAAGCAACACAAGCTCTCCCCCTTTTGTATTACATTCGGCTAAAGTGGAAATTCAAAAACCAAAACCCTACTTCCAACCATCACTTGACCTTGTAATTTTTATGGTGAGTTCCATAATTCATAAAAGTGATCTCCTAAAAATTTCAAAGCCAAACACCTTTGTTTCCATTTTCAAAAAATTCATCAAAGAGGAGGGTGAATAGTGATTCTATGAACTAATCTTGTTTTTTCTTGTTTTTCATGATGGATTTAGCTAGCTTAGGACCATTCAAGGATAGATCAAGGCTTAGGAAGGCTATACTACTCTCTAAGGAAGGTATAAATCATTTGAAACCCTAAGCTTTACTTGAGTTTATGCATGATTCTTGGTGATATTGGCTTAAGTAATGTTAGTAGTATTATTACCACCATGTTAGCATGATCTTGTGGATAGTTTAGCTTTATGATGATATGATGATGAAGCATGGTGTTCTTGAGCTTGTTGAGATAAGAATCATATGTAGAAGATGTATTGGTGCCCGGTGTGGCTTGGTTTTAGTGTTGCGATTAGTAGAACGTTCGATTTATAGCCGTCGTAATGCTCGATTTTCGTTTAACCTTGAAATTCGAACTTGACAGTAGGTATAACTCACTGCATAGCTCCAACTTATGCCATGATTAGCTAGATTATGTTATGAGCTTCGTTTTGATATAAAGATCGCATGAAATAGACTTACGGTTTAGGAGTTATGATTAAATTCGTAAAAGTGGTTCGGAACCGTAATCAAAAGTTCGTAATTGAAATTGATTCCCTTTAATGTTGTTTAATCAGTGGCGAATCGTGATAATTAAATAATAGAGATAAAAAGGAAGGTGTGGGAGAAGACCGCATGTCAAATGGATCGTTTTCCGATTTTATAAAAATGTTCGAATCTAGGTTAAGTACGAAAGTACCCCTAAAAGGTGTACTTGGTTATAACTTCGGTAAACCACTTAGAAAACGGGCGATAACACTCGAGGTATAATCTTGATTCGTAAACGACCAACCTTAGAACTTATACGACTTAAGTATATACCAAGTATAAGCATGATGACATGTCTTGATAACGAACGAATGTCGGATCGTATCGGTGATAAAAAGAGTTACACTAAAAGAGACGTAACGAGATAACTCGAAAACATGTTTCGATTTAAGTGGAGTTTATACTTAGCCTTTTAATAAGCGTTAAGTGGTTAATCTTAAATATTCTGATTGTTTATAGATTGTCGAGCTGACCCGGGACACATTACCCCTACCCGCACTCGATTCTCAGGCAAGTTTCCAATACTTGGAACTGTTGTTGTGATATTATATATGATGATTGTTTTATACATATGCCATAGCATGCATGCCTACTTTCAAGTTAATATTGAATTACTTGTTCCCTGAATTGATATCGGCTTATAGACTATATATGAAATATCAGTTATAAGCCGGATTGTTTGGTTAAGACCCTTAGCGAAGGGCGTATGATATTCATACTTCAAATATAGACCGGGAGTCGATATTTTGTAATATATAAATAGTCGTGGAAACCCGGAGGGATCCCAGCGACAAATTTATTACTTCGAGGATTTTTATTCGATTACGAATCTTTCGAGGAACGTTATTTGAGTATTACCTCAGTGAAGGAATATTTAATGAATATTATTTTAATATTCATTTAGAATGTCATTTATTTAATGAATATTATTTTGATCATTCATTGGAGTTATTTAGTTAATGAATATTATTTTGAATATTCATTAGAGTTATTTGGTTGACGAATATCATTCCCAAATATTCATTTGGCTTACTTATTATTATTTGGAATATTCATTTGATCTTTATTTATTTAATGAATATTACTTTTGAATATTCATTTAAGGTTTGATTTACTTAATGAATATTATTTTAAAATATTCATTGGAAGTTCTATTTACTCAAGGAATATTACTTCGAATATTCCTTTAAAGTTTTGATTACTAAATGAATATTATTCGGATATTCATTTAGAATATTATTTGTTAAATGAATATTATTTCGGATATTCATTTAGAATATTATTTGTTAAATGAATATTATTTCGGATATTCATTTAGAATATTATTTGTTAAATGAATGTTATTTTGGGATATTCATTTAGAATATTATTTGTTTAATGAATATTACCTGGATATTCATTTGAAATGTTAATTGTTAAATGAATATTATTTTCAAATATTCATTTAAGGTTTGATTTATTCAGTAAATATTATTTTAAATATTTATTTAAGTTTATTTGTTCAATGAATATTATTTTAAATATTCATTTAAGAAGAGATTTATTTAATAAATAATTCTATATATTTATTTGAGGATTACTTACGAGAAATATTATGATTTAATCATATCCCTTAATTATTATTGATAAAATAAATATTCTTGGAATATTTATTTAAATTCTTTTAAGTTCTTTCTATAATAATTCATATTACTCAAAGATTATCTTTCACCTTCAGATATTATGTAAAATATTTCGGAGTCTTTTATGACTATTTTATCAAGGGGAGGTTCCCAAAACTTTATTTTCATTTAAATCTATCTTATAAGAAGATTTAAATACTCGCTCAACTTCCAAAAATTATATAAGGGGACCTCACTTGGGAGATGTTATTTATTGGACTGCCCGGTCCTATACTTGCTAAAACTATCTTGTCACTCACATCTTGAGTCTTTCAAGCATCGATATGAGTCTTTTGGTTATCTCCTCAACGCTCGAGGGGTATGATTGATGTAACAAGTTTATATCCATTAACAAGCATCAGCTTGGGAAATATTGGTGAATTTTCCTTTCCAATTAGATACGACTACTTTGTGGAGTCCTATCAACAAGTGTTACACTTGGGGAAAAGGGGAACGAACTTTACGTTTCAGAGTCATGGATGATATTCGAACTAGGAGACGCGTAAGTGGCCGAGTGGCGCCGGTCCAGCAATAGCCCAACCGTTGGCTGAGGAGTTCCAGAGGGCGGTAGATAAGTAATTCCGTCGGAGCTACCTTCTACATGTAGAGAACGACTGATGAGATGCATGACATACGACTGATCATCGTAAATGTCAGGGCATCTGGCGCGGCAATGCTCCCGTATTAGTTCATCTTCTAAAAGTGAGAAATTTCTGCAACACTGTTGGTGTTGGCAAGGTGAAAAAGTGTTGAAACCGGAATTGCAATATTTTTCCTACAAGTTCCTCTTTTATGATAATTGAGAATATCTTGCTTAACTTTCGCATAGCAGATATTTATTCAAAACAAATATATTTTTGAGTTACCTTGTACCTTCATCTCATACCTTATATTGGTACTACATCGTTAACGCATGGCATATGGTTTCAAATATATTTTGGACTGTTATATATTATCACTGTTCAATTATATTTCTGGTGGGCTATTGCTCACCCTTGCTTTATTTATGTATATCACAATAACAGCTAGATCAGATGGTCGCGCAAGGCGCACGCAGCGTAAGCAGGTGTCAACCGTCAGAGGTTTACCGCTAAGGTCTTGGCTACCTTTGTTGAGGATGCAACTACTGGTAGGCTAGTTGTTAGCAATTGAGCCTCAAATGTATTTATATTATGGTATCTATTAATGGATGGCAAAGAGTAAGTAATTGTATAATTGTAATTCTTTGGGTTGTAAGAACTCAAACTTGTGATTAATATTATTGTTGGTTACTCTGATTTCATCTCTGGGACTATAACGGGTGTGTTTTATGTTGTTGTTTTGGGTCACAAGGTTGTAATTTAAATTATGTTAGTTTTGTGGTTGGATATTGAGACCGTAACGACCAGATCCCTGACCCTGGATCTGGGGGTGTTACAATCATCATAGTTGGCAGAGTTGAAAAGTATTTCAAACTGGAATTGCAATATCTTTCTTGCAAGTTCCTATTTTATGAAAATGATGCTATCTTGCTTATTTTGGCATAACATATGCTTCCATGCAATATATACCTGTTGAGTTACCTTGTAACTTCATCCTTTATATTAAACTGGCAATATTTTCTCTAATGCATGGCATATGATTTCAAAACATATCTTTGAACTGTCTTATATATTACTGCATAGTTATATATTGTTGGTGGGCTATTGCTCACCCTTGCTTATTTATTATGTCACAACAACAGCTAGGTCACATGGCCCGCGTCAGGCGCACTCGGCGCAAGCAGGTTACCCGCCCCGCAGGTCTTCCCGTTGATATCATCGCTGCCATTGCTGAGGTAGCATAGATCAGCAGCCTTTGATTACCAGTTTAATTATATGTATCAATAATGATTAATCAAAGGCAAAACTCTTAAACTTGTGATGTTATCCTTTTGGCTTGTAATAACTTTTATTCGTAAACCCGTAATGTGAGACTTATTTCAATTTCATCACTGGGACTATAACTGTGTGTGTGTGAGTGGATATTATTGTGGGGTCACAGTATGTGATTTATTTATTGTGGACTTAAGTGAAGTATCAATCATGGAAAATAAGACCGTAACGACCCGATCCCAGACCCCGGATCTGGGGGTGTTACAGAAATGGTATCAGAGAGAGAGTTATATATCCCAAGAGATGATGCGACGTTATATAATAATAAATTCACTAATATAATAAGAACTCTTACCAAGTTCACCTAAAACCCTTATGGGAACTTTTAAGTATCATGATAGTAATATAGTTCGTCTTGTGTAGGCGAGCAACATGGCTGCCCAGGAGGCATCTGCTAGACAGCATGATGAGGACATGTTCTGGACCAGAGACCCATACTATGAGCACTTGCCTGCTGATGAGGCAGGGGAGGAGGACCAGCTAGCATCTGATGGTAGAGGGATGGAGGATGACTTTTGGGTTGTGACTCAGATTAGGACTTTGGGAGAGGATACTGACATGACCACGGAGCAGATGATGACAGTAGATGAGGGTGCAGAGGGAGATGTTGATGTGCCCGCGGATGATGTTGTAGGGAGTTCTGGACTTTATGTGCCACCCCTCTCTGGTGAGAGAGCCCCTACCCCGCCACCACTACCTGTGAGCCCAGTATCAAATGAGTTTGAGGCGTTGACCCCAGAGCCGCAGCAGACAGAGGCTGCCCTTCCAGCAGATCCAGCCCCTCTACCCCATGTTCCGACTGAGGGAGTCCCAGCATGTTTACACCACTATGTTGTGGCCAGACTTACTACTGATGTAGCCGTGGCTGAGGCCAGGTTGGCAGAGTCCCGCAGAGAGCTAGCAGCGGAGAGAGAGGCCCGGTTGAGGCACCTGGGTGGTAGGCGTGCCAGAGCTAGGGAGATGTATAGGCAGGTGACCCGCATAGAGCTGAGGGCCCGTGTGAGGGTGCGACAGTTACCCACTGATGGGCATGACATGGTACCCAGGGCTGATGCAGAGGAGATTTTCCGCCTTGCTATGAGGAGGGTTCGAGCTTTGGCCCACCGTCGTGGCTGACTGCAGGGATAGTGATGTATTGGTCTAGTTGTCTAGTCTTGTACGGCATAGTAGCGCCGATTTTTGGTAGGGATAGTTTCAGCTTGTAGTTCCCTGTTGCAGACTAGACAGATAGACAACTTATTTCACTTTTGACTAGTTTTTATTCGGATGGTTGTAAAACTGTTGTTGTATGTCGGATGTTATACCGTATGGTACTTGGTATATATTTATTTCCCTTTCAGTCATTTTAGTATCTCTGCGACGCAATTCACTAGCTTGTTATATTATAATTACATATACTGCGTTCGATTAAAACCTGCCATGATATATAGAATTGTGGGGTCCTAAATCCAATTATGCATCGATATTGTGAGGAGAAGCCCTCTTAAATAGGTATATAAACCTAATGTATATTGTCCAAATTTTCAGTAAAATGCCTCCGAGAAGGATGGGTACTAGGGCTAACCCCCATGAGTCTACTGACCAAGAAAGTCACAATCAACCTGAGGAAAACCTTGAGTATAATGAAGAACAGGACCAGGATTACAATGAACAAGAAGATTCCCAGTATGGGATGGGGATGAAACTTTCTACACAGCGGAGTTCGAAGAGGAGGTAGATCGAAGAAGGGGAAACTGAAGTTGAACAGCATGGGGAGAACCAGGGCGGAAACCCCATGGGACACTTTATGGATCTGCTGAGGCAGAATTTGAACCAATATCCCCAGCCACCCTAAGGAAATAATACCACTGTGGCCAATTCTTTTAGGGCCTTCAAGTCTCTCAAACCCCCAGAGTTTCTCGGATCGGCTGATCCCGTTGAGGCCAGGGCATGGATCAAGGAGATGGAGAAATCTTTTGAGATTTTAAGCATTGATGAGGCCCAGAAGACTGTCTTTGCCACCTACTTACTAAAGGGAGAAGCCAAATATTGGTGGGAAGCCAAGAAGAATATGGAGACAGATGCTATAGTAACCTGGGATAGGTTTAAAAAATTGTTTCTTGAGAAGTACTTTCCGAGGTTCATGAAAACCCAGATGGAGCTCAAGTTTTTGGAACTGAAGCAGAACAATATGACAGTGGTTGATTATGAAGCCAAGTTTACTGAGTTATCACGATTTGTACCAGAGTTTGTGGACACTGAAGAAAAGAAAGCTAACAGGTTTCAGCAAGGGCTGAAACAGTGGATTCAGAACAGATTGGCAGTTTTAGAGATTACTGATTATGCCACCTTGGTGCAAAAGGCAACCATTGTGGAAGCAGGGAGCGATCAGATGCAAAGAGAGAGAGAGAAGGGGGGATTAAAGAGAAAGCATGCCAGCATGGGCGGAGGTTCCGCAGGGGGAAGGCCCTCGAATAGGTTCAACCGAGGAGCAGTTTCCCTACCTGGGAGGAGTGTTGGGTTTAAACCATCTGGGAGTGCAACTGTGAGCCAGGGCGGCCAACAAGCAGGAGTGTCCCGTTCCCATCATTCCAGACCTCCACTACCAGTATGTGCCACTTGTGGGAAGAGACATTCCGGGGTGTGTAATCAGAAGCAGTCCGTCTGTTATAAGTGTGGACGAGTGGGTCACTACTCCAACAAGTGTACCGCGGTTAATCCTACTGCTAGTAAGAGCAATACCTATTTCCAGTGTGGACGTCCAGGGCACATGAGGAAGGACTGCCCAATGAACAAACCAGCGGCTTCAGGGGCAAGCAGAGCTGCCTCCAACCGACCACCAACTACTAGGACTTTTAACATGACAGTACAAGATGCCGTGAGGAACACGGATGTGATAGCAGGTACATTTTCCCTCAATTCAGTCAGTGCAAATGTTTTGTTTGATTCTGGAGCAACTAAGTCTTTTATATCTAGAGATTTTGCGCATAAATTGAAACTTAAAACTCAACCGCTAAGGGAGTCTTTGCAAGTAGAAATAGCTAATCAAGAAGTTGTCCCAGTTAATCAGATCCACCCCGATTGCAAAATAGAAATAGGAGGACGATCCTTCTGTGTTGATTTGATCCCTTTTAAGTTAGGGGAATTCGATGTTATCCTGGGAATGGACTGGTTGTCTCGTAATAATGCGCAAATAGATTGTAAAGGGAAAAAGGTTAAGTTGAAAACCCCAGGAAAGAAGGAAATAGTGTTTAAAGGGCTATGACAGACCCAGACCATTCTGACCATGGCACAGACCAAGAGACTGCTACGAAAAGGGAATGAAGCTTATTTAGCTTACGTTATAGACACCCAGAAAGAGGCGCCCAAGATTCAAGATATTCCGGTAGTTAACGAATTTGAAGACGTGTTTCCTCAAGATCTTCCCGGACTACCACCAGATAGAGTAATTGAGTTTGCTATCAAATTAGCCCCAGGGACGGTGCCAGTTTCCAAGGCCCCGTACCGATTAGCGCCAGTTAAAATGAAAGAGCTAGCTAAGCAATTACAGGAATTGTTGGATAAGGGTATGATAAGACCCAGTGTGTCGCCTTGGGGCGCACCAGTGTTGTTCGTCAAGAAAAATGACGGAAGTATGAGGTTATGCATCGACTATCGGGAGTTGAACAAGCTAACCATAAAGAACAAGTACCCGTTACCCAGAATTGATGACTTGTTTGACCAGCTAAGGGGAGCTGTGTATTTCTCCAAGATTGACTTGAGAACCGGATATCACCAACTAAAGATAAAACCTGAAGATATTCCAAAGACTGCATTCCGTACTAGGTATGGACATTATGAGTTCTTGGTGATGTCATTCGGATTGACCAACGTCCCAACAGCTTTCATGGATTTAATGAATAGAGTGTTCAAGGAATATTTGGACCAGTTTGTTATAGTTTTTATTGATGATATTTTGATCTACTCAAAGACAGAGGAAGAACACGCTGAACATTTGAGGATAACCTTAGAGACGCTCCGGAAGGAGCAATTATATGCCAAATTCTCAAAGTGTGAGTTCTGGAAAAACGAAGTGCAATTTTTAGGGCACGTGATCAACAGAGAAGGAGTGCTAGTTGACCCCTCCAAGATAGAGGCAGTTTCAAACTGGGAACGACCAACCACTCCAACAGAGGTAAGAAGTTTCATAGGGTTAACAGGATATTATAGACGATTTGTTCAAGATTTTGCAAAGATTGCAGCCCCGTTAACTCGACTTACCTGTAAAACTGAGAAATTTGAATGGACTGAAAAATGCGAGAAGAGTTTTCAAGAGCTGAAGAAGAGGTTGGTAACGGCCCCAGTATTGGCGTTGCCTGATGGAAAAGGAGATTTCGTGATTTACAGTGATGCTTCGCATAAAGGATTGGGATGCGTGCTTATGCAGCACGTTAAGGTGATAGCATATGCGTCAAGGCAATTGAAGGATTACGAGATCCGATACCCCACCCATGATCTGGAATTGGCAGCAATTGTTTTCGCCTTAAAGATTTAGAGGCACTACTTGTATGGGGAAAAGTGCGAGATCTACACTGACCATAAGAGCCTCAAGTATATTTTTACATAGAAAGAGCTTAACATGCGCCAGAGAAGATGGCTAGAGCTAATCAAGGATTACGACTGTGAGATTTGTTATCACCCGGGCAAAGCCAATGTGGTGGCTGACGCCCTTAGTCGAAAAGAGAAGCTCAAGATGATAACTACAGAGGAAGAATTGATAAAAGACTTTGAGAAGTTGGAAATTGAGATTAAGATGCCTGAAAAAGGCCAAGAAAAGTTGATGGAAATTCGAATACAGCCTCCATTGTTGGAAAAGATTAGGCTATGCCAAGAAAGGGTAATGGAAGAAGAAAAGAACTCAGCTAAGGAGTTAATGACTGGTGAAGAAATCAAGTGTGAAAAAGATAAAGAAGGGATCATGAGATACATGTGGAGGATATGGATCCCAAATGATCAGGAACTCAAGGATGAAATTTTATATGAGGCACACATCTCAAGGTACTCAGTGCACCCCGGTAGCACCAAGATGTATAGGGATTTGAAAGAGTAACTATTGGTGGCCAACATGAAAAAGGACGTTGTAGAGTGGGTTAGTAAATGCTTGACCTGCCAGAAGGTGAAAGCGGAGCACCAGAGGCCCATCAGACTTCTACACCCCTTGGAGATTCCCGAATGGAAATGGGAACATATAGCTATGGACTTCGTAGTAGGTTTGCCAAAGACCAAAGCAAACCATGACGCCATATGGGTGATTATAGATCGACTAACAAAGTCAGCTCACTTTCTACCGATCAACGAGAGGTATACGGTCGACTGGCTGGTAGATATCTACTTGAAAGAGATAGTGGCGTGACATGGAGTTCCAGTCGCCATAGTATCCGACAGAGATCCCAGATTTAACTCCAGGTTTTGGAGGAGTTTTCAAGAATGTGTGGGAACCAGGCTAAACATGAGTACAGCTTACCATCCCCAGACGGACGGGCAAAGTGAAAGGACCATCCAGACACTAGAAGATATGTTGAGAGTCTGTGCTATAGACTTTAAAGGAAATTGGGATGATCACTTGCCCTTGATTGAGTTTTCCTACAACAATAGCTTTCATTCAAGCATAGGAATGCCGCCTTACGAGGCCCTTTATGGAAGAAAATGCCGATCTCCCCTATATTGGGATGAAGTTGGAGAGCGAAAGATGCTCGGGCCTGAGATGGTCCAACGGACAAAGGATGCAGTGGATTTAATCAGAGGACGGCTGGTAGCAGCCCAGGATCGACAAAAGAAATATGCCGACTTAGCTCGGAAAGGAAAAGAATACGAAGTAGGAGACCTAGTGTTCCTGAAAGTGTCTCCTTGGAAAGGTTTAATGAGATTTGGAAAGAAAGGGAAGCTGAGCCCTAGATATATTGGCCCATTTGAGATCTTAAGACGAATTGGGGAGCTAGCTTATGAACTGGCATTGCCCCCGAACCTGCAGCAAGTGCACAATGTGTTCCATGTCTCAATGCTGAGGAAGTATAACCCAGATGCCAAGCACATAGTAGAATATGAGCACGTGGATATGCAACCAGACTTGACCTATGTAGAGCAACCTGTGGAAATCATAGACAGAAAGGATCAAGTGCTCCGAAACAAGGTCATCAAGCTTGTTAGAGTTTTGTGGCAGAACCACAACATTGAAGAATCAACCTGGGAGCTAGAAAGTGCAATGATGGAAAAGTACCCCCATTTGTTTTCAAACTGATTCCGGGACGGAATCCTTTTAAGGAGGGGAGACTGTAAGAACCCGGATTTTTGATAGAATTAAAACTTTTCTTATGTAATGATGTAAGAACAAATAGTGGTTACGACTACGATGTAACGGTTGTTCTAATAAATAAATAGAATGGATGTGGATTCAAATATTATATGTCATGAAGAATACCTTTGGTTGACAACATAGATAAGAATGATCTATCTCCTAAGGATATAAGTATATTACTTCAAGTAAGATTATTCTTGTGTCATCCAAATCAATATCTATTATAAGCCCAGCGGTTCCGTAAAAAGGTTAAGGAAAACTCGAGAGTGAACCAGGTTCATTTTCCTAATTATAGGAATTAAATAAAAATAAGTGATGAATAGTGATTTTGGTGGAATTTGGAATATTATTATAATAATGCTATATCCGGTATTCGGAACGGATTTCTGAGTTCGTATTAGTGATCCAGGAGGAAAATAAGTGTATGTAAAGGCTTTCAGATTCAGAAAATTAGCACTTTTATTTTCTCCGAGAATTCCCTGGACACTGCAAGACATAAGGAATTATAAAAGGGATTTAAGGAATTTAAATTCGAGAAGTATTAAGAAAGATGAGGAATAGTATTATAAATATTAAGAAGGTTTTCGGTAAAAACCCTAACTAGAAACGAATGAGTTATTCCCTCGAACGATCAACGAATTGAGCAATAAGCGGACAAAGAATCAAGCAAATGAAGCAAGATGCATGCATGTGCAAGTGATAAATATCTAGTAACCAATCTAGTTACATTACTAACTAGAACCATTACAGATTAAACCAAGTACTAGGCAAATCCAACCAAGATGCAAGATATTTCACTTGCATGCAACTTGTCCACTTGATCAAATACATCACCCCATGCATCATACCTTTAATAAAGTAACCAAGGGAGAGATATTATCTAAAGCCATTTCACTTTATGCATTCTTATCAAAACAACAAAGCAAAACAACATTTTCTCTCCATTTCTTCCATAAAAAAATCTGCCCATTCTTAGCTAATTGGAAGTCCAACTTCCAACCATCACTTGTTCTTCAAATTTTTATGGTAAGTACTACATATCATGGTGATGATCTCCTAGAAATTTCAGCTTCAAATTCATCTTTTTCCATTTTCAAATAAATCATCAAAGTGCTGATGAATAGTAACTTTTATGAACTAATCTTGATTTCTTGAATTCTTATGGTGGATCTAGCAACTCTAAGGCCACACAAGGATAGATCAAGGCTTAGTGAGGCTCTAGGACACTCCAAGGAAGGTTAATAGTATAAGACCGGACAAGAGCGTATACCGGATAAGGTGTCATGCGAAAGTATCAAAGAATTGGTAGAACGGATAAAGGGTGTGTTGTAACACCAGTATGATGTGCTTTAGAAAGATTGGAATGTGTAAGAATCGACCAGAGAATTGGAAAGCGAAATAACCAACAAGTACCCAATTGTCTTCTACCTGATTCCGGGACGGAATCCTTTTAAGGAGGGGAGACTGTAAGAACCCAGATTTTTGGGTAGAATTAAAACTTTTATTATATATTGATGTAAGAGTGAACAGTGGTTACAACTACAATGTAATACTGGCTTTAAAGAATGAATAATGAAAGGATATATATTCCAAGGTTATATGGCCTGAAGGATGCTATTGGGTGATAACTTAGATTAGAATAATCTATCTCCTAGAAAGTTAAGATAAGATTCCCTAGAGAGAAATAGATACCCTCATGTCATCCAAATCAATATCTATTATAAGCCCAGCGGTTCCGTAAAAAGGTTAAGGAACACTCGAGGGTGAACCAGGTTCATTTTCCTAATTATAGGAATTAAATAAAAATAAGTGATGAATAGTGATTTTGGTGGAATTTGGAATATTATTATAATAATGTTATACCCGGTATTCGGAACGGATTTCTGAGTTCGTATTAGTGATCCAGGAGGAAAATAAGTGTATGTAAAAGCTGTCGGATTCAGAAAAAGAGCACTTTTATTTTCTCCGAGATTTCCCTAGACACTGCAAGACTTAAGGATTTATAAAAGGGAATTAAGGAATTTAAATTCGAGAAGTATTAAGAAAGATGAAGAATAGTATTAGAATTATTAAGAAGGTTTTCGGTAAAACCCTAACTAGAAACGAATGAGTTATTCCCTCGAACGATCAACGAATTAAGCAATAAACGGACAAAGAAACAAGCAGAGGGAGCAAGAGTCTTGTGCAAGCTACTAGAAAATATCTAGTAACCAAACTAGAATCAAGGAACTAGCATGTTTAGAGATTAAACTAGTACTTAGCATCCTTTCTCATCCAACCACACAAAATCAACACATGTCCTCCTAATTGCATCATCCATTGCATAATCACTTTAATAAAGTGGCTTTATGCCAAGATATTATTCTAGCATCAACAATAATTCATTTCATCACAAACAAACCAAGAGACAAGCCAAGCAACACAAGCTCTCCCCCTTTTGTATTACATTCGGCTAAAGTGGAAATTCAAAAACCAAAACCCTACTTCCAACCATCACTTGACCTTGTAATTTTTATGGTGAGTTCCATAATTCATAAAAGTGATCTCCTAAAAATTTCAAAGCCAAACACCTTTGTTTCCATTTTCAAAAAATTCATCAAAGAGGAGGGTGAATAGTGATTCTATGAACTAATCTTGTTTTTTCTTGTTTTTCATGATGGATTTAGCTAGCTTAGGACCATTCAAGGATAGATCAAGGCTTAGGAAGGCTATACTACTCTCTAAGGAAGGTATAAATCATTTGAAACCCTAAGCTTTACTTGAGTTTATGCATGATTCTTGGTGATATTGGCTTAAGTAATGTTAGTAGTATTATTACCACCATGTTAGCATGATCTTGTGGATAGTTTAGCTTTATGATGATATGATGATGAAGCATGGTGTTCTTGAGCTTGTTGAGATAAGAATCATATGTAGAAGATGTATTGGTGCCCGGTGTGGCTTGGTTTTAGTGTTGCGATTAGTAGAACGTTCGATTTATAGCCGTCGTAATGCCCGATTTTCGTTTAACCTTGAAATTCGAACTTGACAGTAGGTATAACTCACTGCATAGCTCCAACTTATGCCATGATTAGCTAGATTATGTTATGAGCTTCGTTTTGATATAAAGATCGCATGAAATAGACTTACGGTTTAGGAGTTATGATTAAATTCGTAAAAGTGGTTCGGAACCGTAATCAAAAGTTCGTAATTGAAATTGATTCCCTTTAATGTTGTTTAATCAGTGGCGAATCGTGATAATTAAATAATAGAGATAAAAAGGAAGGTGTGGGAGAAGACCGCATGTCAAATGGATCGTTTTCCGATTTTATAAAAATGTTCGAATCTAGGTTAAGTACGAAAGTACCCCTAAAAGGTGTACTTGGTTATAACTTCGGTAAACCACTTAGAAAACGGGCGATAACACTCGAGGTATAATCTTGATTCGTAAACGACCAACCTTAGAACTTATACGACTTAAGTATATACCAAGTATAAGCATGATGACATGTCTTGATAACGAACGAATGTCGGATCGTATCGGTGATAAAAAGAGTTACACTAAAAGAGACGTAACGAGATAACTCGAAAACATGTTTCGATTTAAGTGGAGTTTATACTTAGCCTTTTAATAAGCGTTAAGTGGTTAATCTTAAATATTCTGATTGTTTATAGATTGTCGAGCTGACCCGGGACACATTACCCCTACCCGCACTCGATTCTCAGGCAAGTTTCCAATACTTGGAACTGTTGTTGTGATATTATATATGATGATTGTTTTATACATATGCCATAGCATGCATGCCTACTTTCAAGTTAATATTGAATTACTTGTTCCCTGAATTGATATCGGCTTATAGACTATATATGAAATATCAGTTATAAGCCGGATTGTTTGGTTAAGACCCTTAGCGAAGGGCGTATGATATTCATACTTCAAATATAGACCGGGAGTCGATATTTTGTAATATATAAATAGTCGTGGAAACCCGGAGGGATCCCAGCGACAAATTTATTACTTCGAGGATTTTTATTCGATTACGAATCTTTCGAGGAACGTTATTTGAGTATTACCTCAGTGAAGGAATATTTAATGAATATTATTTTAATATTCATTTAGAATGTCATTTATTTAATGAATATTATTTTGATCATTCATTGGAGTTATTTAGTTAATGAATATTATTTTGAATATTCATTAGAGTTATTTGGTTGACGAATATCATTCCCAAATATTCATTTGGCTTACTTATTATTATTTGGAATATTCATTTGATCTTTATTTATTTAATGAATATTACTTTTGAATATTCATTTAAGGTTTGATTTACTTAATGAATATTATTTTAAAATATTCATTGGAAGTTCTATTTACTCAAGGAATATTACTTCGAATATTCCTTTAAAGTTTTGATTACTAAATGAATATTATTCGGATATTCATTTAGAATATTATTTGTTAAATGAATATTATTTCGGATATTCATTTAGAATATTATTTGTTAAATGAATATTATTTCGGATATTCATTTAGAATATTATTTGTTAAATGAATGTTATTTTGGGATATTCATTTAGAATATTATTTGTTTAATGAATATTACCTGGATATTCATTTGAAATGTTAATTGTTAAATGAATATTATTTTCAAATATTCATTTAAGGTTTGATTTATTCAGTAAATATTATTTTAAATATTTATTTAAGTTTATTTGTTCAATGAATATTATTTTAAATATTCATTTAAGAAGAGATTTATTTAATAAATAATTCTATATATTTATTTGAGGATTACTTACGAGAAATATTATGATTTAATCATATCCCTTAATTATTATTGATAAAATAAATATTCTTGGAATATTTATTTAAATTCTTTTAAGTTCTTTCTATAATAATTCATATTACTCAAAGATTATCTTTCACCTTCAGATATTATGTAAAATATTTCGGAGTCTTTTATGACTATTTTATCAAGGGGAGGTTCCCAAAACTTTATTTTCATTTAAATCTATCTTATAAGAAGATTTAAATACTCGCTCAACTTCCAAAAATTATATAAGGGGACCTCACTTGGGAGATGTTATTTATTGGACTGCCCGGTCCTATACTTGCTAAAACTATCTTGTCACTCACATCTTGAGTCTTTCAAGCATCGATATGAGTCTTTTGGTTATCTCCTCAACGCTCGAGGGGTATGATTGATGTAACAAGTTTATATCCATTAACAAGCATCAGCTTGGGAAATATTGGTGAATTTTCCTTTCCAATTAGATACGACTACTTTGTGGAGTCCTATCAACAAGTGTTACACTTGGGGAAAAGGGGAACGAACTTTACGTTTCAGAGTCATGGATGATATTCGAACTAGGAGACGCGTAAGTGGCCGAGTGGCGCCGGTCCAGCAATAGCCCAACCGTTGGCTGAGGAGTTCCAGAGGGCGGT
Source organism: Kitagawia praeruptora (assembly GCA_037693485.1). Taxonomy (NCBI): domain Eukaryota; kingdom Viridiplantae; phylum Streptophyta; class Magnoliopsida; order Apiales; family Apiaceae; genus Kitagawia; species Kitagawia praeruptora. The sequence goes on from CM075353.1 coordinate 2,226,465, forward strand.
AGATAAGTAATTCCGTCGGAGCTACCTTCTACATGTAGAGAACGACTGATGAGATGCATGACATACGACTGATCATCGTAAATGTCAGGGCATCTGGCGCGGCAATGCTCCCGTATTAGTTCATCTTCTAAAAGTGAGAAATTTCTGCAACACTGTTGGTGTTGGCAAGGTGAAAAAGTGTTGAAACCGGAATTGCAATATTTTTCCTACAAGTTCCTCTTTTATGATAATTGAGAATATCTTGCTTAACTTTCGCATAGCAGATATTTATTCAAAACAAATATATTTTTGAGTTACCTTGTACCTTCATCTCATACCTTATATTGGTACTACATCGTTAACGCATGGCATATGGTTTCAAAGATATTTTGGACTGTTATATATTATCACTGTTCAATTATATTTCTGGTGGGCTATTGCTCACCCTTGCTTTATTTATGTATATCACAACAACAGCTAGATCAGATGGTCGCGCAAGGCGCACGCAGCGTAAGCAGGTGTCAACCGTCAGAGGTTTACCGCTAAGGTCTTGGCTACCTTTGTTGAGGATGCAACTACTGGTAGGCTAGTTGTTAGCAATTGAGCCTCAAATGTATTTATATTATGGTATCTATTAATGGATGGCAAAGAGTAAGTAATTGTATAATTGTAATTCTTTGGGTTGTAAGAACTCAAACTTGTGATTAATATTATTGTTGGTTACTCTGATTTCATCTCTGGGACTATAACGGGTGTGTTTTATGTTGTTGTTTTGGGTCACAAGGTTGTAATTTAAATTATGTTAGTTTTGTGGTTGGATATTGAGACCGTAATGACCAGATCCCTGACCCTGGATCTGGGGGTGTTACAATCATCATAGTTGGCAGAGTTGAAAAGTATTTCAAACTGGAATTGCAATATCTTTCTTGCAAGTTCCTATTTTATGAAAATGATGTTATCTTGCTTATTTTGGCATAACATATGCTTCCATGCAATATATACCTGTTGAGTTACCTTGTAACTTCATCCTTTATATTAAACTGACAATATTTTCTCTAATGCATGGCATATGATTTCAAAACATATCTTTGAACTGTCTTATATATTACTGCATAGTTATATATTGTTGGTGGGCTATTGCTCACCCTTGCTTATTTATTATGTCACAACAACAGCTAGGTCACATGGCCCGCGTCAGGCGCACTCGGCGCAAGCAGGTTACCCGCCCCGCAGGTCTTCCCGTTGATATCATCGCTGCCATTGCTGAGGTAGCATAGATCAGCAGCCTTTGATTACCAGTTTAATTATATGTATCAATAATGATTAATCAAAGGCAAAACTCTTAAACTTGTGATGTTATCCTTTTGGCTTGTAATAACTTTTATTCGTAAACCCGTAATGTGAGACTTATTTCAATTTCATCTCTGGGACTATAACTGTGTGTGTGTGAGTGGATATTATTGTGGGGTCACAGTATGTGATTTATTTATTGTGGACTTAAGTGAAGTATCAATCATGGAAAATAAGACCGTAACGACCCGATCCCAGACCCCGGATCTGGGGGTGTTACAGAGCACATGAAGTTTTTGGTCCCAACTGGGAAGGACCTTACAAGATCAAGTCTATCATCTGGGAAGGAACTTATCATCTAGAAGACTTGGATGGCAACATAATCCCAAGAGCATGGAATGCAGAGCATTTAAGAAAGTATTGTCAGTAGGATGCGGCTTTGACCCCCTATTGTATGAAGGCTTATATTTAAGTTATAGACTAGTATAAATAAATCTTCTCCTAGTCTAGGGGGGTAGTACACATACGCCTTCTTTAGTTCTAGTCGAGACTTGCTGTTTTTATTCCACGTTTTTTAGAAGTTTATTCTCCTTAGCTTGGGGGGTAGAACATGTATACCTTCCCTTGTTCTGCTGAGATTTGAGATTATTTGAAGACATTTTTTCAAGTATATCAAGACATTTTTTCAAGAATTTCGAAGACTTTTTGATTGAAAGTATAAGAGGTCGTGCCCATTTCTTAGGGCGCGCCCTCAACATGTATGAAGATTTGCTGTGTAGTAATTGACAAGTTAAAGGAATCCTGAAAAGGGTAGTGCCTTAAGGCGCGCCCTCAACATGAATGAAGAATCTTTGTGTTATTTTTGTCAAGATTAAAGATATTTTCTTGAACGAAATTATGAAGAAAAGGTTGCACCCCCATCAAGGGCGCGCCCTAATTTGAAGAATTTAACAAATAAAAGCATGAAGATAAGTTATAAGCATAGCAAAGTTCAAAAGGTACTAAAAGTTAGGAATTACAACTTGCAGGGTTTTACAAAGGACCCGCACCTTAAAAGTTAAAGTATGTATGAAACAGGTTTACAGACTGAAATCCTAAGGCGCGTCCTTAGGGGGAGAAGAAGGGATGGCCTTGGAAGGTGAAGGAAGCGCATCCTGAGCATCGTTTGGGCGAACTGTGTTAAGGGGAGATACATTTGCGGGAGGAGAGCTTTGAGTAGGGATAGCTGCAGGAGATGGTTGAACATTGTCAGTCGAGGGCGCGCCCTCGGAAGCTTCCTCTAATCCTAGTTCTACTCTTTTTGCCTTAATAACTGCGGTTTGCTCAACTTTAAACTTTGCTATATCCTCAGCAGCAGCAGGTCCAAATTTCTCCCAATCATAATCAGGATCGTTGGCTAGAAAGCCAATAAGATAGAAATTGAAACCCTTTTCAAAGTTTTCATCTTCAATGGCTTCTCTCTGTTCTTTTAACTTAGCCTTTTCGATTTCTACAGCACCTTGCTGAGCTCGGAGTTCCTCCATCTCTTTCTCTAATTTGTCATTTTTGGTATTCAAAAGAGTGCGATGTTCAATGGATTCATCCAGGTCATGCTTCAAATCAACAATTCTGTCATTTTTGGCATCCAGACCTTTCTTCCATTTATTATCATTGTCGACAATCATCTTCGAATACTTCCTATTCTCAGCTTCAAGTCTGTTGATGTGGAGTTTTTCCTTATGAACCCTCTGGGCGCGCCCTAGAGATTGAATAAGCAGTTGAGCAGATGCCCGAATCATGGACTGAGATTCCTCATCCGCATTCATATTTTGCCAAATGTCAACCTCCTTTTCTTCAACAAGGGAGGCAGCGGCAGGGCCAATTAAGGTTTCAACATATGAGGGCGCGCCCTCATATCTTGGCTTCTTGCCCCTGTCAGTGATAGGTTCTTGAATATCAGCACTCCTTTTCAGAGATTCTGTGGATGGAGTGACTATGTCACTGGAATTCTTGTCCTGCACAGGGCGCGCCCTGGAGTCAGAAGTACCCGCTTGGTCGTGTTTCTTTTCTTTGTCATTCTTCTTTTTGGCAGTGCCAAATCCGCGAGGAATCCTAGGAGCCATACCTGTACAAAATAAAAGAGAAGAAAGGTTAGGCCGCGCCCTGGGTAAAGAAGGCAAAGTATAAAAACAAAACATAAAAAATGAAATATAAACGGTTAGGGCGCGCCCTATCCTACATTATAACTATTACCTTCGTCATAGTCAGAATTTTCATGTTCGCTATCACTAGATGAAGAGGTGGGAACGGCAATGCCATTCCTAAATTTTTTAAATTTACAAATGGAACCAACCCTGTTGGAAAGAATTCCAACCCTTTTTAGATTTTCTTCAGTGATTAGAGTTTGAAGATTAAATTTCTCCGCTGCAACTTTTAGGATAGCTCTGGCCCGGGACGAGGCCGCGCCCTGAAGTTCTTTTTGAACTCTTCTATCTATTTTGGATTTGAAGGAATTAATAAAAAAAAAAGGAAATTCTTGAAAAGAGGAGTGTAAGGGCGCGCCCTCACTTACATGGATTTGTGTTAAACTGGAGTCGAACTCGAGGAACATCCCAGATAAAGAAGAAAGGTTCTTTCCATCGTTTAATGTGGCTAATTCTCCCTTCAGAAAAGCCCTTGCTGTTGTGAGGTTTGTTGATTACCAGGTAATAATAACCAATATTTGATTGACGGATGCTAAAAAAGTAGCTGATTTCTTGCATAGAGGGAGCACCGAAACCCAAGTCATGGTAGAGGATGAGTAAGCCTAGCACAAGTTTGTAGCTGTTAGGGGAAAGTTGGATTGGGTCTAGATCATACCACTCAAGGATTTCCCTTAGGTAAGGGTGTAAGGGCGCGCCCACACCTAGAGCAACGAGTCTTGGGGTAAGAACCATCCTTGGAATTCTGAAATCTCCACCGTAGTTGAAAATATGGGGACGATGGTGGGAGTGAGGAATTGCCCAGAGTCCTTCTTGGCCATAGTATTTCATAGCCCATTCCACTTCATCATTGGTGGCGGTAGAAGACATGCTCACACAGGCTAATTTGCCTTGTTTCTTTCTAAGTTGGTTCTTTTCTTTTTCAGATATTTCATTATATCTGCCCCAATCAATGTCAATTTCTTCATCAAGGACTTCCCAATGTTCGAATGGGGTAGGTGATGAAGGTGGAGATGTTGGTTCAGAATTGATTACTGGTGAGATAGACGAGGCGGAAGGCGCGCCCTCAGAGGAATATGTATCAGAAGAATGCGTGTCACTGGGAGAATTGGAGTCCGGAGCATAATCATTGTCAGATGGGTCTGTGTATATGAGATTTTAAGTCTTTTCAGGTATTGGTCTTGGAATTTTTTCAGGTATTTGAGTATTGAGGGGAATACCATCAAAGGAGTCTTCACTGGAGAAATTCATCCTGCCTTCGTTAAAATCTTCAATAAGGCGCGCCTTGTCCTCAGGAGAAATAAACGAAAAAGGGCTCCTATAAGGTTCAGGAGATAAGGGGGGTGGCAATGGAGAATGGATCCCTAAATGATCGTTGAATTCCCTAAATGGGTGAAAAGGCGGAGACGCGCCCTCCAGCTGCAAAATTAAATGAAAGAAGGGACTTAGGGCGCGCCCAAGAATTAACAAATAGAAGAATTTTTTTGCAAAAATTGAGATCTAAGGACTTTTGCAAAAGCTATTCTAAAACGTCTGAGGCGTGTCCTGGGTAAAGGGCGCGCCCTAGAGTATAATGATTAACAACGAAAGGATGCACCTAAAAGATTTTCTAAGATATTCTAGAAGCGTCATGAAGAATCGAATTTCTAAAATTACGTTGTGGTATCAGGGGAATCCAAGGCGCGCCCTGAGAGTTGATTCGCTGTGTTATTTTGAAAAACATATTTTTGAAGAAGTTAGTGGCAAATGAAGATCAAGCATGCATACATACATATATATATACAAGTAATATTGAAGAACACGAAGACAACCAAGAGTCAAATCGTAAAATCGGACAAAATGCATGGTGAAAGTACAAATTAAAGGCATCAAAACATACCTTGGAAGTTCTGGAACGAGATTTGTAGAAGAAAATCAAGGGAAACTGTCGAGATTGGCCGGATTATTACTCGGAAAAAGAGATCGTCGGAGTATAAGAGTTTTTGGGAAAGAGAGAGTAGAAAAAGAGTAAAATAAAACAGAACAGGGGTATTTATAGAGATTTAGAAAAATAGTGGAAAACAGCTGTCAGCCACTCAAGTCGTTTAAGATTCTAAAGACACGCCCTCTGTCAAGGCGCGCCCTGATGAGGATTTGTGAAAAATTTTGGGCTTTTCAGAAGAAATTCCATACATCATCTCTGATTTCGTATGGAATTGGGGGTAATTGTTATAGCCAAAATTCGGTTCGGGTATTTTCAAGATGGATTCGGGTCAAATATGGGTACAATTTGGGGAATTCTAGAGTAAATTAGGGTTTTTGACTTAAGTTGGAGGAATTAGGCCGCGCCCTGGCTTTCCTTATAGTTAGGGCGCGCCCTAAATGTAAAATATGGTGACAAATCTATTCAAGTTGATTTTCTAAGAAGACATTGAAGAAATCTCTCCTAGGATTCTATTTAAATTAGGATTCTATTTAGGTGGGATTCCACTCAAGCTGGAATTCTAGAAGTTGAAGAATTCCCTCCTGTCGTATCTCAGGAGGGGGATGTCCGTCGCAGAAGGCCTCCAGGGGTTTGCCTGGATATAAGGACCCTTCTTAGACGCTAAGGGAAGCATCCGTGCGCCCTAAGGTGGAAAGATGGGGACTTTTTGGTGTGTGCTTTGGGAGCTCTGTTCCTGTAGCCAATGGGCGCGCCCTCATTGGGGAACTTTGGAGTAATCCTGCACTTTGCACCCAGAAGCTCTGGATCACCTGTCCTGCTATCTGGTGGGTGCTTCTCATTCGGGGGACAGGGATGCGTTCTGCACTTGGGGTAAATCACGGCTATACCTGCATCCTTGAAATCAAGAAATAGCTGGTAGCGGATAGGACTAGTCCTCGACGGGGGAAGTTTCCTTATCCGTGAAGTCTTGAGATCTTGGATGAGCCTTGGGCCTTTTGTGGTTAGGCCTCATAGTAGAACATTCCGGAAGCTGGTCCGTTATCCAAGCCCATTTGGGTTTCTTGCTCTCCAAGAACTACGTATGGCTTGATCCCCTATAAATACCGGGGTACGTAGGCCGATTGAGGGGTTGGAAGTCGAGAGCTCTGAAATAGCCGCCACTAACCCTATCAATCTCAGCCACCAATTACCACACGCCACCACTCTTTTCGGCAAAGAACCACCGCTGTAGATCTTGTTTCCGGCGAAGTACCTCGAATTTTGTTGTTACCAAATTCCTCCGTCAACAATGTATTTTGGAATCTTGCACGAAAACGACGTGAAATTAAATCGTGTACCTGAAATTCGAACATAAAATAACACTAAACAACCCGAATTTTTTCTTGTATACAAAACGAAATAAAATACGCGAATAGAAAAATATTGCAATTATATGAAATATTACTATGTATCGAAGTTATGTAAGTATGTAACTATATAATTGAGAACAACATTAGGATCAGGGGTGAGCATCGGGTGGTTTGGGCGGTTTAGGAGCGCCAAACCAACCAAACCATAAATTTTGGGTTTTTAATTTTTCAAACCATAACCAAACCAAAAACCATAACATTTAAAAAAAACTAACCTAATTATAACGGTTTGGTTTGGTCGGTTTCGATTTAAAACCATTATTAAATAATAAAAAAGAGGCAACAACATGTGTGAACCAATAGTATAGTAGCATAAAGTTTTATCAAAGCAAACCAATAGTAGCATAAAGTTTCATCAAAGCAGTTATAAAATAAATTACAAAATCTTCAAATATTTCCAAAGGATCATACATTAAGTTCACAAAAGTCTTAGTTAAAAAAAAAGAAGTCTAAAGCATTGGATATCGAATGTAATAAAATTAATATTAAAACTATATAATATATATATATATATAATATTTATATATTATTTGATCTTAATGGTCGGGTTGGTTAAATCGGGTGGAAAAATTAGTAAAACCAAACCCAACCCAAAATTTTCGGGTTTTAAAAATTTAAAACCATAACCAACCCAAATCGAAAAAAAACCTAAACTTTCGGTTTGGTCGGGTTGGTTTGGTCGGTTTAACCGGTTTTCGGAAAATCGTGCTCACCCCTAATTAGGATGCTACCAAACAAAACTAAAAGTAGTATACACGGTGTAAAGTCTCCCAAACAAAATGAACCCCCCCCCTTTTTTTTTTCTTAATTTTGTTTTTTTGTTAATACCCACGGTGTAAAATTTCCCAAACAAAATGAACCCCTCCTTTTTTATTTTTTTTAATTTTGTTTTTTTTGTTAATAAGTATCTCATTTTGTGTTTCTACCAAGTTAATAAATTTGTGTACCTATATTCTAGGATTTGTTGATTTTGAAAAATAAATATTATCAAATTTTGTTCTTTTGCGAATTCGGTATATTTAAATATTCAGTATCGTGGATACCTAGAACATTTATTATATTAGTTCATTGAAAATATTTGTACGGGTCGTGATCAATTTTTCGAATGCATATTAAAAATACAAATAGACTTATTTCTCACGATCGCAATGAATCATTAGATTGATCCAAAAAAAGTTTTTATGTTTCAGCGATATGAGAAAGCATCTCTATTGTGCGAGATCCACGAAATGAATGCAGTTATGACAAAGGAAACTCTCAACAAATCTAATTTGCTATGTGCTTGTTCAATATTATTTTTTACAAATTATATGTCCTTTTATTAGTGAATTGATATACTATATAAAAATTAATATTACCAACCAATCAAACAAATTCAATATTTCACGTTGTTAGAGTAAGGTATGATTGTTAAAGTTTATGGTGATTGCCCTTACTTTAGAGTTTATGGTGATTGCTTTAATTTATTTGTAATGACAACTTAAAATGTGTATTTTCGGTTTGAAAGTTTGTATATTGGATTTTTTATTCTTTTCTATTAAAACATGTTATATTAAATTTTAGTATTTTTTACTCGTAAAATAAAACATTTGAAAATGAGTATCACCTATTTTTTTTGTATTTGTCTAACTTGTTAAAACAAAAAATATGTATAAAACTAAAATCAAGTGTGTAATATATAAACACGTAATCACATAATTACATATATATGTGTCCTTGCAATTTTATCATCGCGTTAAATAACATGAAATTCGTTTTCTTTTAACATTGAATACATTTTTCCGACATATATTAGAAGAAAGCGCTTACGTAGCCCTGACAAATCATTTGTGTTGTGTATATTCATGTCGTGTATTTTTGGATCTTGCACGAAAATGACGTGAAATTAAATCGGGTACTCGAAATGTTAACACAAAATAACACTAAACTACCCGAATTTTTTCGTGTACACAAAACGAAATAAAATACATGAATAGAAAAAAATATGGCAATTACATGAAATATTACTCTGTATCCAAGTTATGTAAGTATGTAACTATATAACTGATAACAACATTAAGATGTTACCAAACAAAACTAAGAGTAGTATTCTCCCAAACAAAATGAACCCTTCCTCTTTTTTTTTATTTTTTCTTTATTTTTTTTTGTTAATAAGTATCTCATTTTATGTATAATCTTTCTACCAAGTTAGTAAATTTTTGTACCTATATTTTAGAAATGTTGATATTAAAAAATAAATATTATCAACCAACCAAACAAATTCAATATATTTACTCTTAGATTAAGATATGGGAATTGATACTATTTTCAAAAATATAAATTAAAAAAGGCACCCTTTTATTAAAAATAATATATAATTTCATGTGTATTGACCTTTTTAGTTATCAATTAATGAATTTTATAGTATAGATAAAATTTGTACCTTATGATTTTAGATTGACAATTTAAAATATTAAAATATGATATTGTACAGATAAAATTTATTCATGAATTAGTATACATTTTTTAAATAAATTAATCATAGTCTTTAAAATAAAATTGTCAAGTAACCAAGATAAGTAAATAAGGATGAAAATGATTTGATTATTTTGATTTTAGTGGTAATTTAAGAGTGTTTGTAATATATATTTATAATGAAAAATTGTCCAAAATACCCATTTTTTTACTACCCACTTTCCAAAATACCCAATTTACAATACACTGCCCAAAATACCCACCTGATACGCGTTTGGAAACGGCGTATCCTTCGTTTTTACTATAGCAATCGTGTTCTCTTTTTCTCCGACTGTCTCTCTCTCTCTCCGACGTTCAATCGTCGTTTGGGGCAAAATAATCCGGCAATACAAATGGATTAATATTGATACAGAATTGTAGATCATCAAGAGACGAATCTAATGGACTATAAAACGTCAACGGAAAGTAAACGGAAATGGTGAACGGAGGAGAGATATGTTTCACCGGAAAATCGAGTTTTTTTCGAAATGGGGGTTTGCAATCCGGCATTAGAAACGATAAACGAATGGTATAGGGTTGTAGAGGATGAAAAGGTGATTGCAGTGATGTATAAAACGTAAAGGGAAACAGGTTGATGGTGTTGAACGAGCATCGTCGGAGTTTTCGTCAGAAATCGCCAAAAATCGCCACAGTTCGCGATTTTCTGAGAAAAGTGACGATGACGTCATCACGCATGTCACAGATGCGTGACATGCAATACGCCGGACAGAGATGCGTATCACTTGTACATGCGACTGTGGCACAGACGCAATCAATTGCTTACTCCTCACCCATGGGCGTATCCCCCTATTTACTCCTCATCCATGGGCGTATCCGGGGATACTCCTCCCCCATGGGCGTATCCCATGAGCATTTTGGGCGCGTAGCTCGGGTTTTAGGTATTTTGGTAAGTGGGTACTAAAAAAGTGGGTATTTTGGGCACTCACCCTATTTATAATATTATGAAATCAGTTAATATTATATTTTGTATAATCCTGATTGAATTTAGTTTAAAATTAAAATTTGTTATAAATTTTTTTTATATTAAAAAATGTTATATATGGATATGTTAAATTTTAATAAAATAATTATTGCATTAAAAATTAAATTGTTAAGTAACCAAGATAAGTAAATTAGGATGAGTATGATAAGACTCTTTTAATTTTAGTCGTAATTTTGATTGGTTCTAATCAAAATTTATGAAAATTAATCTGTAATATGCTATAGTGTAATTTTGATTTATTGTAAATTTAAAAAGTGGTAAGTTAGTTAATATTATGAAAATCAGTTAATATTATATATTTATACAATCCTGATTAATTTTAGTTTACAATAGTAATTTATTATAAATAATTTTGAAATTAAAAAAAATGTAATATATGGATGTGTTAAATCAAGTAACTATTAAATTTAAATTAGAATTGTTAACTAAACATGGTTAGCATAATAGGAATGAAATGTTAAATAAAGAATTTTTTTAAAAGAATATGATTGGTCTTTAATTTAGGAGCATGGTATAATAAATAAATTATATTGATAGTTGATATGGGCTAAAAATAAGCCCTAAAGACACATTTAATGTGACATTAATTAGACCCATCATGGTCCAAACGTGGGGCCCACCAGGTAGGCCCAAACCCTATTTATGATATTAATTTCGTAATTAATATTAAGGGTAATAACCAGCTCAGCAATAAGAGTCAAATAAGGATATTACTCCTGCCTGACTTAGCCTCCAAGGCACCTACTTCAACATGGAAACTGACTCTACAAGGAAGGAGTCTAGAACCTTCCTCAAGGCGGTAACTTGCCCACCAAGTCTCCAAATCTTACCATAATTCTAAGGGTTCTCAGCCTATATAATGGGCCTGACCCCTCATTCTCAGAACTACATCTTGGCTTGATTCTCAATAACGAGATACGTAGGCACTCTGTGAGGATCGATCAGTCTCGATGTTAACACAAAATCACGAAAGTGCACGTGGTCACAAGTAATATAGATATAAATCAAGTTCGTTCCACAGAGATCTGGTTTAGGTTTCAATTCAGTAGATGTACCTATGCAACAATGTATGGTTTTAATTCACTGCTAAGACAAATAACAAATTGGGGTTTGTTTATCTAAATTAATCTAAGATGCAAATTATAAAACTAAGAATTAATTAACTAAAGAGAATTAAATCGAATTACTTATATGAGAATAAATATGGGACTCGAACTTCATTATCTACTTTGCCTAGAGTTGACGCCTTTAATCCATGCATGTGATGGTTTTGATATCTGATCGGATAACACGAAACAAGTACACGCTACCTGTCAGCATACGTATACCAAACTACCCATACATCCACAAAAGAGATAGAAGATGAATAGACACCAATTATGCTTAGACCCTATATGTCTATAGAATTTGAAAACATAACGGTTGAAGAGCAAGTTATCCATGAAGATCACACAGGGCAGAATAAGTATTTTCATCTTACACTACGAATCATATTGATAAACAATTATGAACCTATGCTAGCATGACAAGTTCTAAATCTCAAGATCCACTTTCACTTCACAAGAGATTAACAATTCAATTTAGATGTTAGCTATGCATCTAAAAGCATTAAGATTAACCATACGAGGATATCAAGAATTCACCACACACATATCTTTAAAGCAATCAAACTACTAAGTTACATAGATAAATCCATTAGAATCCCATGACAACGATTAGCCCATAATTGAACCGTTCGTCACCATGGGATTTGATGAAACATGATATTAAACCAAGTATGAATGGAAGTAATAATATTAATAGGAAAAGAACACAAAAGATGAAGTAGATCTTGATCCGTTGCTTGTCACGAGCGTTGAATCTCCTTCTCCTTTTCTCCCTTGCAATTCTATGTTACAATAATAATACCATATGATTTACAATGCTAAGATGTATTTTTATAGGCCTAGATATCTTGCCCAGCAAGAAAAATAACCTATAATACAACTAGAAATAGATTTTGATACCAAAAATACAATTAAAACTCGAATAGGGGCAAAACTGTCAAAAATCAGCTTTTTTCTGGTCGGCCAGAGCGCTGCCTACGCTTGATGGAGCACTGCCTGCGCTTCATTCTCTGTTCAGACACTATTTGGGCGCTGCCAGCGCTTGGTGGAGCGTAGCCTGCGCTTGGATTGCTGTTTCTGGGACTTTCTGGAGTGTTGCCTGCGCTTGGGAGGCGCTGCCTGCGCTGGTGCTCCTGTCCAGAATTTTTATTTTGCTTTATTCTTGTATAAAATCTCCCAAGTTTCGCGTGGACAGTAAGATCGTCCAAAACGGACTTCTAGAACTCAAGATATGGCCAAAACAGTGTAGATTGCGCAACATACCCTGAAATCTGAATTTTCCACAATTTGCTCATTTCTCATCCGTTTTCTCTTCCGATTCTTTTGCCACTTCCCGTTTTCCAATTCTTAAACGTTATGATCTTCATGGTAACCTAGGGAAATATGCCATCCTTCATTCCATTGCACAAATCATCTCCAAAATTGACGAAAAAACCAACCCTAAACGATATTTCGCAAACCTGCACAACTAAACACAAACACATCAAAACTACAACAAACATGAGGCCAAGTGAATCAATTTAAGCCGATATGGAATGTTCCAAATGGATATAAAATCCATTTATCACTCGAACACGGAAACAACCATTAAAGCAAGAAGCTCCCGAACCCTAGCATTAATTACAAATTCGTAACCTAGATTTTAATCCACAACATTTGGCGCCGTCTGTGGGAAAGAGACGTCAACCATGGTAATCACACGAAGAACAGCCCCAACCTCCACTGAGGCCTTGCCTCTAAGCTCTGCTCCGCCTGTTACTGAGCAAGTACCCCCAACAACAGGGGCGATCATTCAAAATCAAGCTTCTCAAACTCAGGTTTCTCAACCTCCAGGGACGAATCCCCATGCTGAGAGAACGTTACCTGTCGTCATCCATCCAAGTCAAGAAACCAGCTCTCTCCAGATGCTTGTTTCTCCTTTGGTTGATCCCAGCCGCCCGTTGCCACCAGGGGTACAAATCCATACTACAGATCTCCCCATGAAACTCAACCTCCTCCAACCTCAGGACCGATTCCCATTATAGACTTAGAAGGGTCTTCAAGAAGGCAAAGAAGGGTTGACGCCCCAACTGGAAGAACAACAAGGGTGGAAACCCCCAGGAGCAACCCCAAGGATCTGATGCCACTTGGGGATCCTGATGATCCCACACCCCCGTTTACTGAGGAGGTGATGAATGCTCACATCTCTAGGAAGTTTAAGATGCCGACAATCAAGGCTTATGATGGAATGGGTGATCCCGCAAATCATGTTAGAACGTTTTCAAACGCACTGCTATTGAAACATGCAAGTGATGCCTTAAAGTATAGGGCGTTCCATCAAACTCTATCGGGCATGGCTCAAAGATTGTATAGCCGCCTACCTGCGAATTCGATTGGCTCTTTTAAGGAACTGAGCACCGCTTTTGTTAGCCAATTCATCAGCCGGAGAGTTCATGAAAAAAGTTCCGCTTCTCTCATGTACGTGGTGCAAGGGAAGAATGAAAACTTGAGAGGCTACCTCAAGAGATTCACTAAGGAGACATTGAACATCACTGACTTGGAAAACAAGGTGGCCATGGTAGCCCTGGAATACGGGACCACTGATGAATTCTTTAAAATGTCATTGGAAAAGTATCCTCCTGAAAACATGGCCGAGCTCCAACGAAGAGCTGACAAGTATATCAAAGCTGAGGATATCATGAAGAAAGAAGCCGTCGAAGGTAATGGCAAGGGTAATAACGACTCCAAGAAGTGAAAGCAAAACCAAGAGTACGATGCTAGGGACAAGTATCCCCGTACTAGCAAAGACTCTGAATCACCACCAAAGAAGAATTTGGAACCAAGGTTTTTTGACTATGCAAGGTTGAACGCCCCTAGGAGCCAAATCTTGTTAGAGATCGAGAAGGATAAGGACTTTCGATGGCCGAAGCCACTCAGGGGTGACCCTGCTAAGAGGAACAAGGATCCATACTGTAGGTTCCATCGAGATGTGGGACATGATACGGATGATTTTAGGCAGTTGAAGGACGAAATTGAGTTCTTAATCCGTAAAGGAAAACTAAATAAATTCACTAAGGGTGAAGATCGTGGAACCCAAAGAAGGGATTACGATAGGAGAGACAATGATAGAAGGGATAATGATCGTGATCGTAACACACAGCCCCGAGGGCCAGTTATCAACATGATTTGGGGAGGCCCAACAGCGGCCGGCACAACTCGAAACTTTCGAAAGGCATATGCCAGAGAGGTGATGCACATCGTGGGAGAGGCCCCGAAACGTGCCAGGACTGAAATCACAATTGGTTTTGATGACTCTGACCTTGAAGGGGTGAAGTTCCCCCATGACGACCCGTTGGTCATAACTCCTGTAATTGGAAACTCAGAGGTGAAGCGAGTCTTGATAGACAATGGAGCTTCTGTTGATATTTTGTTTCATGACGCTTTTGTGAAGATGGGGTACACTGACTCTCAGTTGACCCCAACCAACATGCCAATCTACGGGTTTAATGGAGTTGAGTCCAAAGTTGAAGGGACTATTCAGTTGCCCATGACAATTGGGCAAGAACCTAAGGAGGCTACTCAGATGCTGAATTTTCTGGTAATCAAGACATCCTCGACTTATAATGCAATCCTGAGAAGGACTGGACTTCATGCGTTCAAGGTCGTTGCCTTAAGTTACCACATGAAGATTAAGTTTCCAACCCGGAGTGGTGTCGGAGAACAAAAAGGTGATCAAAAAATGGCTAGAATTTGCTATGTGTCTACATTGAGGGCTGATGGAGTCGGGGGGCAGGTACTTCCGATTGAAGACATGGATGTCCGTGGTGATGATGAACACCGAGGGAAGACAGCAGAGGATTTGGTCCCATTACCTCTAGAGCTGGGCGACCCTAAGAAAGTTACTTATATAGGAGCTTCGCTGAAGGAACCATTGAAGGGCAAGTTCACGGCATTCTTACAAGAGAACAAAGATGTGTTTGCCTGGACTATAACTGATATGCCAGGGATCGATCCCCAACTCATAACTCACAAATTGAATGTTGATCCTGAACGGAATAAAACAGAAGAAGAGGAATTTTGCTCCTGAAAGGCAAGAGGCCATCAAGCAAGAAGTTAACAAGCTCTTAGAAGCTGGATTTATTGAAGAAATTCAATTTCCCGAATGGTTAGCTAACCCTGTGATGGTCAAGAAGGCAAATGGGAAGTGGATGATGTGTATAGACTTCACTAATTTGAATGATTCATGCCCGAAGGACTGTTTTCCCCTGCCAAGGATAGACATGTTAATAGATGCCACAACTGGACATGAAATGTTGAGCTTCATGGACGGATTCAACGGCTACAATCAGATTAAGATGCACAAGGATGCCATCCCAAAGGTATCTTTCATAACTGACTTTGGTGTTTTCTGCTTTCTTGTTATGGCTTTTGGTCTAAATAATGCAGGCGCTACTTACCAACGACTGGTGAATAAGATATTCGCCCATCTGATTGGAAAAACCATGGAGGTCTATGTTGATGACATGTTAGTCAAGAGCCTTTTCAAGGCAGACCACATTAAGCACCTCACAGAGGCATTTGAAGTGCTGAGGCACCACAAGATGATGTTGAATCCAGCCAAGTGTGCTTTTGGCGTTGGATCAGGAAAGTTTTTGGGCCTAATGGTTTCAAAAAGAGGCATAAAGGCCAACCCTGACAAGATCAAAGTGATTTTGGATATGGAACCACCCCGCTCTATACGAGACGTACAGAAGTTAACGGGCCAAGTTGCAGCCTTGGGGAGATTTATCTCCAAGTCTGGTGACAAATGCTTGCCATTCTTTCATGCATTGAAGAAGGTGAAAAATTTTGAGTGGACCCCTGAGAGCCAAGAGGCCTTCGAGCAGCTAAAGAAGTACATGGCTAAAGCCTCGTTGTTGGCCAAACCTAGTCCCGGAGAGACTCTTTACCTATACCTGACGGTATCTGAACAAGCATTGAGTTCTGTTCTCATTCGAGAAGAGAGTAAGGTTCAAAAACCTATTTATTACATGAGCAAGGTGTTGTACGGGGCTGAGTTGAATTACTCCCCCATTGAGAAGTTTGCTTTGGCATTGGTAACAGCCTCGAGGAAGCTGCGACCTTATTTCCGGGCACACAAGATTGAGGTCCTGATGGACCAACAGCTGAGAAACATATTGCATAGCCCGAAGGCCAATGGAAGGCTAATTAAGTGGGCCATAGAGCTTGGAGAATTTGACATCAAGTATAAGCCTCGGACAGCCATCAAGGCTCATGCATTGGCTGACTTCGTGGTTGAATGCACCATTAACAACCAAGAAGTCGGGGGGCAAGAGATAGTGGTTACCCCTGAGAAAGAGGAAGAACTTGTACCTAATCTAAAGGAATACTGGGTTGCTCTATTTTGACGGAGCATCAAAAACAAAATCAAGTGGTGCAGGTTTGGTTTTGCAAAGCCCCGATGGGTTCATAGTTGAGTATGCTTTGAAGTTGGACTTTCATACTACCAACAATGAGGCTGAGTATGAGGCATTGATAGCTGGTTTATGCTTGGCCAGAATCATGAGGGTCAAGAACCTTAAAGTTTGTGGAGACTCAAGACTTGTAGTCTCGCAGGTGAATGGCGAATTTGAGGCCAAGAATGAAACTATGGCAAGGTATTTGAGAGTTGTAAAGGCTGTTATGACTCAGTTCGATGAATGCTATGTGGAGCACATTCCGAGAGAAGAGAACGTTAAGGTTGATGCCCTGTCCAAGTTCTCTTCTTATGAGATAGAGAATTATGCAGGGAGTGTTTACTTCCAGGTCTTGAAGGCCCTGACCATCAACTCTAAGTTGGTAGCACCGATTGATTTAGGAAGCTGTTGGATAGATTCTATCAAAGCTCACCTCGAAACTGGGTGGCTCCCTGACAATGCCTTGGAGGCACGAAAGCTGTCAGTGAGAGCATTGAGATATGCCTTGATCGAAGGCATCCTTTACAAGAGATCGTTTGTCATCCCATACTTGAAGTGTTTAAGGCCCCAAGAGGCAAAGGAAGCATTGAAGGAAGTTCATGAAGGGATCTGTGGGCAACACTTGGGGGGCAGAGCCTAGCTCACAAGATCACTCGTCCGGGATTCTATTGGCCAGAGATATTGGCCGCTACGCAGAATTATGTCAAGCGGTGCGATAGGTGTCAGAAGCACGCTCCGATTGTAAGGCAGCCGCCTGAGATGTTGACATCAGTTAACTCTCCTATCCCGTTCACGATGTGGGGAATGGATATACTTGGTCCCTTTCCCATAGCTTCTGCGCAGAGAAAGTTTTTGATAGTGGCTATCGACTACTTCACTAAGTGGGTTGAGGCTAAACCTCTAGCCAAGATAACCACCAAGCAAGTTGCCCAGTTCTTTTGGGAAAATGTCATTTGCAGGTACGAAATTCCCTGAATCCTTGTGACAGATAATGGAACACAGTTCAACAATGAAGAGTTTAAGAAGTACTGTGAGGAAAATGCTATTGAGCTTCATTTTACTTCAGTGGCACACCCACAAGCTAATGGACCGGCAGAGGTAGCCAATCGGATTATCCTTGATGGACTGAAGAAGAGGGTCGAACGCTCAAGGAACACTTTGGTGGATGAATTGCTGCCTATGCTTTGGGCATATCGCACTACTTGTAAAGTGACAACTGGAGCAACCCCGTTTTTGCTGGCTTACGGAGCCGAGGCAGTTGTGCCCTTAGAAATCATGCATGCATCACCTCGGGTTGAAGCATTTGAGCCCGAGACTACGAGGAAGGCATGAAACTCGCTCTTGATTTGATTGATGAAGTGTTGGATATGAAAGCTCATATTCCATTGTCAATATGAAAGCTCATATTCCATTATGAAAGCTCGTATTCCTTTATCGATATGAAGGGTCGTGATCCATTGTCGATATGAAAGGTCATTGTTCAAGATGGAAGTTGAAGTGTTGGAGCCAAGGGTGCAAAAAAAATATAAATTAAAAAACCGACCGACCGGGAGCCAGCCGACCGGGGCATGGCCGACCGGTGGCTGGCCGATCGGCGCACCCGGGAGGCATCGGCCGACCGAGTTCCATGTAGAATATGAAGATTTTTTGCGTCATTTCGATGTCGAATATTGATCCCGAAGTCGTTTCGAATATGAAAATTGAGTTGAACCAGAATATGGTTTAAGCACCGTTTAGTGCCGTTAGTACCGTTTAGTGCCATTGGCGTCGTCTAGCGCCGTTTAGCATCGTTTGCACCGTTAGCACCATTTAGTGTCGTTAGTGCTGATAGCACTATTAGTGCCGTAAGCACCGTTAATGCTGTTAGCACTGTTAGTGTCGTTAGCACCGTTTAGTGCCGTTAGCACCATTTAGTGCCGGAAGCGCCGTTTGGTGTCGTTAGCATCATTAAGCATCGTACCATCATTTAACACTGTTTAAGTGTCGTTCAAGATTGGTTAGTGCCGTTTAGCATCAAATTAACATTGTCGTAAACGCGTCGATCGCTCCACGCTTTACATCAAGACAATACTCGTGAAACACTAGTGTACAACGATAAACCCTGACCTGAGTCTCGTGAAAGGCCGTTAAAACTTCAAGGAAAACCTGATCAGTTTTCCTAGAAGTTGGGGGGCAAATGATATGGGCTAAAAATAAGCCCTAAAGACACATTTAATGTGGCATTAATTAGACCCAGCATGGTCCAAACGTGGGGCCCACCAGGTAGGCCCAAACCCTATTTATGATATTAATTTCGTAATTAATATTAAGGGTAATAACCAGCTCAGCAATAAGAGTCAAATAAGGATATTACTCCTGCCTGACTTAGCCTCCAAGGCACCTACTTCAACATGGAAACTGACTCTACAAGGAAGGAGTCTAGAACCTTCCTCAAGGCGGTAACTTGCCCACCAAGTCTCCAAATCTTACCATAATTCTAAGGGTTCTCAGCCTATATAAAGGACCTGACCCCTCATTCTCAGAACTACGTCTTGGCTTGATTCTCAATAACGAGATACGTAGGCACTCTGTGAGGACCGATCAGTCTCGAACACGGAAACAACCATTAAAGCAAGAAGCTCCCGAACTCTAGCATTAATTACAAATTCGTGACCTAGATTTTAATCCACAACAATCGTTTAATTATATTATATACTAAAAAATTGTATTGGTTAACTCATGGTTAACTTGTATGTGATTAATATTTTGCTTAAAATTTAATAGAAACAGAGTTGAAGAATGAATATTATTGGTCTAAAATTTATGGATGACTCTAAGTGATCCTAAAATAATTCCTATTTTCTAATTGGTTAATTGCATAATGTTCTAGATTCAGATATTATAATAAAGGATTTCAATTCAATTATGTCTACCACTTATATACAGATACAATACATACAATTATGTTTCATAATTTTTCATCTTCTCATTTTTAAATTTGATTAACTAAAATCGATATCTGCAAACTTTGATCGTTCTTCGCCATCGTTTAACGTTGATACCATCGATAAAGATCGTTTTTGAGAAACAGTCAAGTTTTTCAAATTTTTTTTTTTTTTTTGACAAACAAGGACATAAAAGATAGCCCAGATTTATAAAGTATGCAATATCAATCTGAAAAAACTGCTTAAAAAGGTTAAACTTCATTATTTTTTATTTAATAACTTTCACATAATCTCATTAAATTTGTATTTATTGGTATGCTAAGAAAAATTAGAACTATTAATATGCGGAACTAAAATGGAGTTTTAAAAACAAACTAATAATTAATTAATGATTAAAAAACGATGGCAACAATGAATGAAACTAATAAACCATGCAAATTTGTACAAAGCAAACGGAACCTGTGTGCGGACTAAAAACAAATGTGCTGGTTATAAAAACAAACTAGCTTAAAAGCCCGTGCCTTCCTGTTAATAAATTGTTAAATTAAATTTTCTATTAGTTATATTATTTATTTTAATTAATTTTATTATTTGTTTTTAAAAATTTATTTTTAAACTCATTTATACATTTTGATAAAAATATTTATTGACCAATATAAATTCCTTATTGAGTATATAAAAATAAATATCATATTTAAAAGATAATTAATAAATTACATGTATATTATGAACTTATATCTATGATTATTATATATTTTAATTTTAATTTATGACTAAATTATATTTGTTATAGTTTAATGTATTTATTGCAAAAAGTTCTATTTTACAAATTTTTAATTTTTTACACAAATTTACTACTCCAATATACTTTCTTATTCTTAAATATATTTTTTCAAACCCATCTATTTAATTGTATATATTGCAATTTGTTGTGGGAGGATTTTAGCACAACTACGTGGAGGTCGTTGCTGGAATAGCGCCGTTGAATATGGAATCGCCCAACTGCCCGGAAAGGCTCGCAGTCGGAGATTTATGGCTAGCCGCCCGGGAAGGCTCACAGCTAGGGGTTTCCGAAGAACACGGGAAAGTGTTTTGGTGATGATTGGGACTGAATCTACGGGATAGAGTTCAAGGACCATCTGTTGGCCAGCCAAGAACCCTAATTTGACTGTGTCACACAAGAGTGCACGTGCTCTAGCTACTCAAGGAGTGAAAAGTGTCGAAGAAGATCCCGTAAACTGCCTACATACCACTATTTATAGTGGATCAAGCCCCGATGTAGTTCTTGATTGATAAGTTTGATTGTTTGTGATGATTTATCCTCTCTCCAGTGGGATAATGACTGTTGTTGCTGATATAAATCGTGTATCAACTGATTGTGATGTAGTTATCAGGTTTCCAAGTCATATCAGGACTGTTGGAAGCCTATCTCATGATGTTTATCTCAAGAATGAAGGATTTACCATGTATATATGATGTATGTCCTCGAATAACTGAATAATTATCCGTTTAGAGGTGTATTTCAGCTGTAGAGACGTGCTCCTAAAAAGTAGGAGGCGTGCCTTATCTGAACTGGCAGCCTAATCAGGCTTCCGGCGAAAGCTGGGGGTACCACCTGGTAGCCTGACTCCGGTAACCTGACTCCGGTAGCCCAATTATGGAAGCCATACTGGAAGCCTTATCTGATGGCTGTCCTAGTCTGAATCTATGTTTCTATCAGGCTTCCGGGGAAGCTGGGGGTACCACCCGGTAGACCCTCCGGTAACCCAGTTACGGAAGCTATGCTGGAAGCCCTCTCTGATGGTTGTCATTGGCTATGGATGAGACTATCCCCGGGACCATAAGCCTTATATTCTTTCAATGTTCATCGCAAGGTAGCCCCTCTGGGGGTACCGCCCGGTAACCCAAACTATGGCAGCCCCTTTGGTAAGCCGGTTATGAAAACTATTCTGGTAAGCCATGTCTTGTAGCTGTACTGGGAGCTATGTAATGATGTCTATGGGTTATGGATCATCCATGGGAGGCCATTCACAGGACCCTTATCGTCATATTTACCTGCTACCCATCTCATGGTAGCCCATATGGGTTGTTCATATGCTCTTGGAAGCCTGTTATCCGGGAGCCATGCCATTCGGGAGCCCTTCTACCCGGGAGCCCTATTATCTTGGGAGCCCTGTTATCAGTTTTCATGGGTTACCACGGGTACCTTGGAAGCCCTCTAAAACATCCTCTTTCCTTGTGGATTGGACCCAAAACTCATCATGGGCCTAAATCTGATCCATGCAAGATTTTGGTCACAACAACTACCCCCCGGTTCCTTGAAGCATGAGTGCAAGAGGAACCAGAACAAGGTAAGGTCCAATCCTTTCTTATTATTCTCTCGGAGAAGTACACATTTTCCACATCATGTTCCCAAGCTTACATGAGCTAACTCGGCGTAAGAAACAGGAAACACTCTGCTTCTGCATGCATATTTAAATGTGAGTTTTCAAATCAAGGATATCTTCTATTCACTTCGTATCATTCGTGGTACTCCAGTTGGCATCATATCATGGGGCTACCGGCTTCTGGCATTTTTTTTTTAAACATCATGACTTTACGTTCTGAGATGCTTCCTTTATCTACCAAATTTGCCTTCATATAAGAATCTTTTGATGTCTGGAAGCTTCTGTGGTTGCAGGGATGCCTCAAGCGTCCAAAACCTGGGCTACCAAGACAACTAGAAAAAGAGATAAGTAACTAGGGCTAAGTAGCCCTTAAAGACAATGCACAAGATCACACATATTTGATGCATACAGGAAAGTATGAATATGCTAGTGCAAACGATTTTGTAAAAAAGGTATGTTGCCGCTTCTCCAATCAAGTAGGACCTTGGCGAACAAACTTTTTCAGGCATTGTGCCACAATTTTCAGATGTTTCCATTATTCCAACGCATTGGATCCCCAAAGAAATTGTTGAGTATTTTGAGGACTTCTCCTATAATGAGTATTTTGAGGACTTCTCCTTTAATGAGTATTTTGAGGACTTCTCCTATAAGTTGTAAGTGATTTGTACTCGCATGAATTTTCAGGAGGCAACACATAATCTCATATGTGCACTTATGTCATTAATAATCTTGTATGCGTGTCTCAAGGGGAACCAATGGAAGGTCGTGGAGACACCTTCAATCGCTGCCATGTCTTTCCAAGTGGTAACATGTGGGGCATATAGCGTGCCTAGGTACCTACTTGACAGTTTCAGCTAGCAATTTCGAAAAAATGTTTATAAAAACACATGCATTGTGTAAATCATGATGATTTTCATGTATTGGTTCAGGTATAATTCAGATCATGTAGGCATATTCATATGTTTGTGAATTTATGCAAGGCAAAACAATGATCTTTTTGACAGAACATGCATCTCAGCAAAGTTTTCAGATGAATGTTGAAAAATCTTCTTTATAAGTGTGGAAAACATGCATGATAGTGAAAATGCAAAGGCAGTAGAGTAGAACTTATCTTTGTTCTTATCGTGTCGATCCGGATTCGGGTTTCCGTTGCTGAACATTGAGGGTGGAAGCCCCTTGTTTCATGTGAACTTATAATGGGAACCCCTTTTTCCTCTTTGTGGTAGGGTGTTGGGGAACCGAGTTACCCCCCGAGCCCTTAGATCTCTTTCTCGTGTAATATGTCAGCCCATTCCAGCTTTAATCTTACTTTTGTGAAGTCTAGAAGTTGTTGGTTGTAACTGATCATCAATGAACCTGCAAGCTGTTTGACAGAAGATGCAGAATGGAAGCTACAAGCTGGAAGCTATTAGTTGGAAGCTGTTAGCTATAAGTTTCAAGTAAGTCTCAAGGAACCTGCATACCATTAGTTGCAGATGAATATCAAAGAAATCATTAGTCGTTAGCTATAAGTAAATAACAAGGAAACTTGTTAGCCATAGGTAAACATCATGAAACTCGGAAGCCATTTGCTTCAGGTGAATAGCAATCATCCTGCAAGCTATTGATTGCATATAAATAATATGTAAACAGTCAGCAATAGGTATATAGCACGAAACCTATTAGTAGTAGGTAAACAGCAAGGAACCTGCAAGCTGTTAGTTACAGGTGAATAACATTAACCTTGCATGCTATCCATTGCAGGTGAGCACTAAAGATATAGGCTAGCCATTAGCTACATATAAACATTCAAGGAATATATTAACCTCAAACATTACTTATCTCATAATATATTTTCTAGTGCATGCCTGATGTTCATCTCATGTATCCTAAATGAGTGACAACATATGTTTTGCTTAGGCAGTATCTAGACATGTTAATAACATATTTGAATTTTAGTAGGCAAGAGTCATTTAGCATCATGCAGATATTCATGTGGTAGAGTCACATAGGATGCACAATGAAAGATATCTTGTAGGTCTTGCTAATCATCTCGACTTAATACCTCTAGCATATCGAATTCTCCTATTCACGCAAGGATTTCAATGAATTCGGCATATCAAAAAGTAATAATCTTAAGCCTAAGGGATAATCATTTCACATGCTTGTCATAGAGTGCAATTTCATGCAATTAAAGAGGGTTTAGTTTCTCACATACCTGTGTAATTTGGTTATGACGTGTGTATTTAGACGCATCATAAATATTACCTCGTCTCCATCATAGGAGTAGCGAAGGAGCTTCCAACTTTGGAACCTTCAATTGTTTCAATGGTAACCCGTAATGATTGTCCACATGCATTGTGGGTGACTGGAACCCTGCTCGAAGGGTGACTGGAACCCTGCCCTTCGAGATTGTAGTATTCATCCTAGAGCTTCCACCATGACATATCGTCTCGGTAGCCCTACCTTGGGATACCCATCCTAGATGCTTCATCTTGGAAACCCCATCCTGGGATCCTCACTCTAGATGTTTTATTCTGGAAGCCCCATCCTAGGGTTCCCATCTTGGATGTTTCGTCCTTGAAGCTCCATCGTGGATGCCCTAGGTTCAGTAGAACCTTCATCCTGGAAGCGCTTTTTGTTCAGGAACCTTATCTGGTGTAGAAAGTATTAGAGCTTCCGTCTTGGAACCCCAATATTCAGGAACCATTTTTGGGGTAGGACACTACTCAGCTTCTAAAATCTGCTTAGCTTAGAAAGCTGGTCCTACAAAACTTTATGAATTCTACCAACAGGAACCTTAAAATTTAATCATTAGGTTGGTTGGTTTATAAACTAATTGTTATCTAGTTTTATGAATGTATGCATATTGCATCTGATAGGGTCATCTTATTATTAGTCTTAGACATATGTTAATGACATCTATATCCATCACTAGGTAACCTCTTTCTATCACTTAACGTTTAAAGTGCATGGGTTACTATCTAGCGCATAAGTAACTTAGTAAAATCTGTTTAGGCATTAGGCCTACCATTCAAATTCTAGTATGTTTAAGCAGTTATATTTAGGCTAAGGCATTCTAGCTAAGCCTAAATCTGATTATTAGGGGCTAACCATTTACTTAGTGTCGTAGTGAATGCTTTCCTAAGTAAGCGAGGTGTTCGAAGTTTGATAGGATTGTGTACTATGAAGAGAATACTGCTCTACAAGTAAAAATGATAATCAAGTTAAGCTTCCATACAGGAGGTAACCTTTGCAAGTCAATAAAGGGGATCATAGATCTACATATAAATGCTTAATCACTTTTCTTTTATAGCCATAAGGTATGCATATGAATTCTTTAACTAAACATTAGTGGATAAGCTAATTCTTTTAATAGCAAGCTTGGAAGAGTAATAGAGTGTATGAGCATTACCATAATTCAAAGGAGTAAGTTTAGTCTTCACATACCCGTATAGGTTGCTCAAAAGCATATGGGGTTGCATGTACCTTATCCCTTGAGGTTGCAACTTCCGTCTTAGGGGCTTCCGTTACGGGAGCTTGTCACCCGGAAGCCTGACTTTGGGAGCCCCATCTGGGAGCCCTGCTTGTGGAAGCCTAGCACCGGCAGCCCAACCTGGAAACGTTTGTTTTGGGGCCCTATCCTTAGTCCGCGTGGTTGCCACCCTGGGTGTGGGGGTACCGTCCGGTAACCCTATAGGTCCTGGAAGCCCGCAGTATGGAAACCTGGCTCTGGGAGCCTTACTGGCGGTAACCCATTACTGGTAGCCTGGGTGCCGGAAGCTCGACCTGGGAGCCTTCATTCCGGGAGCCCCAATTATTTTATGAAATCGAGTGTGATAATGCCATGTAAGCCATTCCTGCAAGGCTACATTAGTAAAATCTTTGATAATCCATACGAGTTAACTCTTGTAACCACGTAGGTTAGTGATTAAAAGATCGATGTATGCCAATCACGGTTCCATACATGATTAATAACAAAGGAAGCCATGTATGGCAATCAGGGTTCCATACATGACTAAAAAGGAAGGGATCCAGGTGTGCCGATCAGGGTACCACACAAGCCCGAAAAATTAAGGGATCCATGTATGCCGATCAGGGTTCCATACATGCCCAAATAACCAAGTATGCCATGTGAACCAGTCAAGGTTCCACACATGTCTGCTAATTAATAGAGGGATCCATGTGTGCCGATCAGGGTTCCACACAAGCCCAAATAATGAAGGGATCCATGTATGCCGATCAGGGTTCCATACATGCCCTAGTGACCAAGACATCTGAACCACTCAAGGTTCCGTACATGTCTGGTATTGAAGGGATCCAGGTGTGTCGATCAGGGTACCACACCATCCCAGGTAATGAGGGGAACCATATAACGACCTAGAAAATTTCGAATTTCGAATTATTTATTTATTATAAATTATGAGTTATATTATGTGAATATTGTTGTAAAGGTGAAAAATATGTGAAGTTGTGTTTATGTGTTTATATGATGATTTGTGTGAATTATGAAGGTCGGTGTATTTCTATTTGTATTTTTTAGGATTTAGAATATTTAAATCATGTATTTTTGATCCTCTGTAAATTTTATAAAATTATCGGAGGGATTAAAAATCATGAAATCTTTTGTAAGATTATCTTTATATATTTATTGAGTTTTTAAAAGTGTTGGGTGGATTAATTTGGGTGTTTAAGTATTTTTAAAATGATTTTAAGAGTTTTAGGGTATTTAAAGGATCAAAACTTTGAAAATTCATATTTAATTCATTTTTTATCCGAAAAATATTTCGAAAATATGTACGTGCTTGTAATTTTATATTCTTTATTTTAAAAATGAAAAGTGTAATTTCCGGAAGTTTTTTAATTGTGATTTTTTTAGTCATTTATTAGTTATAATTGGGTCGAGTAGTAGTGTTATCAGTTAATAAAGGATTGGGCCAAACCCAATAACACCACAATACACACACACGCAGAAACAAAACACGGAGAGGAGTCTAGAGAAATCCAGGGAGAAAGAAAGAAGAGAGAAAGAGAGAGAGAGAGAGATATATAGAGAGAGAGAGAGAAGGAGATGATGAAGGAGGATCATCCTCTCCATTCTACACTCCAAAATCAGCCATGGGAGAGAAAGAAGGGAAGGAAATCAAGATGGGTTTTGAGGAAGAAAAGTGGAGAAGATGATGAATAGTGGTGTTCTTGAGTTTTGGTTGATTAAAGAGGTATAAAATCTTTGTTTCAAGCTTTGATTTTGTAATTTAATTGATGAGCATATGTGTTTGTAGTGTTCTTGATGAGTGTATTATTGCTTGGTTGATAGTAATTAGTTAATGATAATGATGGATTAAAGATGAATGTTGTTTAAAGAGTAAAAACTGTCCAAGAAATCTGTCCAGCTACTGCCTGTTCTTGCCAGTGAAATTCGAACTATTTGTGCTCTGTTCTGGGCAGTAGTGTCTTCATGAAAGTTGTTCTATCTGGAGTCTAGTTTGTGTAGGAGAAAACGGTGCGTCGTTTGAGTTAACGAGTAAGGAAAAAACGACGTTTTAGTGAAACCCGCGCAGGACACCCGGACCTCTCGGGATTCGCACTTTGGAACTATGTTTCACCTAGTTAAACTCTGTAAATTGGATTGTAACTTTTATTGAGGATAAAGGAAGGAATTATAAAGATTTCAGAAAAAGATTTGGGTAAAAATATTGATTTTTCAATTTATTAAAAATGTTTGAGTATAGTGTGCGCAGTGGTGGCAGATTTGTTGCCCTGTTTTGGAATGTTGTTTCGAGTAAGTTAAAGACCTTATTTAAAAGGGGTTTATAAATGAAAGTTGTTAGTTGTGATCTTATTTAGTTGGATACCAAGTTTGGTATACAATTGATTGATAATAAATGTTTTATTGTAGAATTGCTAAGGTGTTATAGTTGGTAATGGTTATAATTAGATTAAAATGGTAAGATGATGGATATTGTTTAATTTCCGAAGTTTAATTCGGAAAGTCGATAATTGGTTAATTATAATGGTAATTGGTAATTGCTAAGTGCTAAGTGCTAGTGGTAATGGTTGGAATTATATTGTGGTTTTGTTAATATTTGAGTGTAATAATTGTTGGTGGTTAATGGTAATATTAGTATAAATTGTGGAGGTTATAATAATTGACTAGTTGTAAATGTCTATATGTTAAATGTTTAAGTGCTAATTGTTAGTTTTCAATTGTAAATGTTAATTGTTAAATTGTTAAGTGCTAAGTGATATAGGTCGAATAGTAATATTTGTTAAGTGCGTTAATTATCAAGTTCTTGGTGGTGGGATATGCGTGATCAAAGTGGTGTCGATTAAATGATTATAATTGCCTAAGATAAATATTTGATTAAATGTTCAGTAATGGTTTCTGAAAAATACCAATGGCCCTCGAGGCTATGTGAATTGTTTTAAGTTAGTTTTCAAATGTAAATTATAGTATAGTTAAGTTATCAATTTACTTTTCTTACGTGTTGAGGTGCCGCATGTCTGGGCGGATACTTTTCCTTATGTGCTAGTTGCCGCATGTTCGGGCGGGTACTTTTCAGTATTTGTTTATTTTTATGTTGCTGCAATTGAGGCAGCTTTTATTTATCAAAAAACAGGGTTATAATTGTTTTGTTTGGCATGGAGGGGCTGAGCCCATAGTCCGATAAACGAATACTTCATGCCGAAATTTTCTAAAAATCCCCTGCAATTTATTTAAAAGTCTATTTGAGTTATTTAATTTCAATACTTGAAGGTGTGTTATGATTACTAAGGGTTTAAATATATGTATCAGTGGATTATTTCAAGAATATATCGTGGTTTTAAATATTAAGTGAGTGTACTATTTTGAAGTGGATATGTGACGTGTATATGTGACTTAGTAATTATACTAAGACCACTATATGGATATGATTGGATATGTCTATGTGTAGTGGTATGTGTTTATATATGTTTATGTATGGTTCATGTATAAGCGTGATAGGACGCGCATGGGTAGGTTAGAGCAAACAATAAGGTTTTGCTTACGTTAATACTGAAACAGCATTTGACCTTGTAATGGTTCGAATAGGAAACCTGGTCAAAGACAGATCGCTAGTAATCTGAAAGATGAACGGAAGGACGAGTACCAAAGTCGATGGGTGACTAGACGTGGAGGTTGATGAGATACAATTATACAAAGTAGGAAAAGGAAGTAGGGCCAAATAGAAGGCTAGCAACTAAAGGCTGTCATGAAACTGAGTTGGGGATCAAAGTGAAAATCAGAAATTCCGTAAATCGAGGCAAGTGTTATTGCTAATCACTTATTGTTCAAGTGATGCAATGTAGTTATTATCGTATGAAATGAGTTGGTCAAGTATAGTTGAAAGATGATATATATATATATATATATATATATATATATATATATATATATATATATATATATATATATATATATTTCTTCAAATTAGCATGATGCTATTTACCTTCTCCACCCAGAATTCACATGTCGGTTTTATAAAGAATCTTGTAAATAAACCTTTTCACATTCTGACAACGAAATGTCATTTCTTCTATTTTGTCAAATACTCTTAAGAAGTTTTCTAAACAAGGACATTCGAGTTTTCTTAACTTTTATGAAAATCTGCCGGCACAATGCCTGCTCTAGCATAATTTCACCAATGGATTTCCAATTGGATAATGTTTCTCTAAGTTGATCTAAATCTTTCCCTATTGAAACTGTTTTGTAATTATTGTTCTAATCTATTTTCTCCGCTTATGGAAGCTCAAATTCTTCAGTGTGTATAAGTTTTATTAAATGCCGGTACTTGACCATATCCTTGCTTTAGTCTAGAATTTCAATTGTTGAAAATCTTATTGTAATTCATACCCTTATTCTTGCTCAAATGAAATTTCTTTAAATAAGTTGCTGATGTTATTAATCTATTTATTCATATCAAACTTGTTGATATCAGTTGAGAATCTTGGTTCGTTTATCCCATGTGTTGTATCGAACTTGTCGATACCCTTTGAGTTATTCTTTAATTATTACCCACTTGTTGTGTCGAACTTGTCGACACTTGATGATCTTGAATCTTTCATTGACTCTTGGATTATGAGTGTTATTCTGGAACGTGAGTTTTCCAGTTATTAGTTGGCAAAGGTTGTCGATTGTTCCGACACCTAGTGTGAATGACTTAGAATTGGAAATGTTTTTAAATAGATGTCCCTTCGGGGAGACCATATTATGGTCAACAGATGTCCCTTCGGGGAGACCAGATTCGTGGTCAGAAGTTAAGGCCAATGTGTGCCGTGGATCCATTAAAGGACATTGCTGTGTGCGTTTGTCCGGGGTTAGTGCGTGACTGATCAGCAGCCTAACCTTGATGATGTTTTTTTTTATATATAAAAATTCCAATTCTAGTCTATACTTTGATATTGAGATGTTGTTTCTTGACTCTTGGAAGTCCGTGTTTATACTATGGATATCGAAACTCTTATCAGTTCTAGTTTCTGTTGCACCATATTAATGATAAATTGTTGGCCCACGTGGCAATTTAAAGGTTGATATCACTGATTCTTTCAAATGATGAAATGAAATTCTTTTGCCTATCAAAATTGTCATTGTTATTGAAATTGTCATCACTATTTACACTTGCTGAGCATTGTTGGCTCACTCTTGCTTTTGTTTATTTCTCCAGTTATTAGAGATAAATAGTGGACCTAGTGGTCAGTTGGTATTGCTCTTCAGGCAACGAAAAGAGACGTTCGAGTTATGGACTTCGTCGGATAGTGGATGGGGAATTGTCAAGGTCGGATATATATAGTTAGACAGTGATTTTGTATATTCGTAAAATTGTATAATATTTTTATTCTGAGGATGATTTGTAACAATGTAATTGATAGTCTGTTTCATACCATAACCTGTGAGCGGTCTTGGACAGTCAGAGTGATATCTCTTTATAAATTTGCTATTATTATGTATATGAGCAGGTTTGGTTATAGTTGGATTGGTGTTGATGATTTGGACAGGTGGTTAGTCCTAATTATGAATACATCATGTCAAAATTTTTGAAAATTCTCCTGTAAAATACTTATGTTGTTATAAAAGGTGCGTATTATTAGTGTTGGATGGTGGGAGTGTTACAAGTTGGTATCAGAGATACAGGTTGTGGTCACTGAAACAGATTAGGAGGGTTAGGGTACGAGTATAAGATAGGAGTCGGATAGAACGGTTTAGGATAAGGATCGCGTTAGGATACTTCGACAAGTGTCGCAACGTTAATCGGTCTTTCGGCATATCGCGCGAGTGGAAGTTCGAATCGTTTACGGATCGAGCTGTTAGCCAAACAGTGAATCTGAAGCAGCTTAAGCTAAGTATACAGCTGGAGTTATCAGTTCGGGAGACGTTGTCTCGAGATTTTCGCGTAGAATTCAGGACATCCTACGAGATTAGTTTCGATGTGAACGTTTCGAAGATGGTACGAGAAGGTTAAGAATGCGAAGTGAGAAGTGATTGTCAGCAAGAATTGGAAGTTAAGCGTAGCCGTGCACCCTAATTATTGATTCGTTCAAAGTCATTATCTGAAGAAATTTCCTATTCTTTCTTTGAATTGTCGTAAATTAATTCCCGGTTAGCATCGTTGCTGAGGCATTCGTTGCGCAATGACGGTTCAAAAATCGGGAATGAATTGAGATCTTCTTATTTATTCAACTCATTATTGTCAGGCCGGTTTGGCAGCTAAGTATAGTAGTGCTTAGTCGACAAGAGTGAGACTGAATAATTAGGAATTTCTTAAATGTTTGCCTAATCAGTAGTTGATGCTACAGTTGAAAAGTTTAATACCCATCAATTGATGATGAGTTTCGTACAACAAATGTATTCGAATTCAATTTCATTCTTTTAGAAATATTTATATTTCCAGATGATATCTGATCCATCTTTACAGATTGATTTTTGAAACTCTTGAATCCTTTCCACTATCATGAATATTTGATTCCTCTGTTCCAGCTGAGATGAACAACCTATGCAGATAGGGGATTCAGGGACATTTTATCTTTGTGATAGAAGTCCAGTGGGACGCCACTGCTTGTTTTTGTCACGAAAGTACTAAGGACTGGCCATCCTTATGTACTATGGTGGTTAATCAAGTGACAAATGCAACCTGGAAATAGTTCAAAGATCATATTGATCTCTCGGTTGAATTCCTTTCTAAAAGTTTTGTCAAACAAACTCAGTGTATATTCATACTTGATACCCCATTCATTTTATTGACTTCTTTTGTCAGAAATTCGATGTTTTCAAAACTTCTATTGATGAAGAGATGCGAAGATAGACGTGACGGCGTTTTAAATGATTGAAATTACAACTGCATTGACGAAGAAGTGGTTATGCGAGTTTAAGAAATTGGTGATTAAGACAGATATGCCATGTCGAGATTGGATTAATTCTTGGACCGATAAGACATGGACAAAGTCTGAGGCTAATAAGAATTGAATACAGGAAGGACAGTAAATAAGAAAGTATGATTGCAGATACTGTTAAAGGATGAAAGGAGAATGGAAATGGAGACGTTTGGTGTAAAATGTTCAATGTTGAAGGAGGATTGTTTGGATACTTATTGAAGAGCAGAGATAGTAGATAGAATATCATAAGATTTTGAATATCTGAGCCGTTGTTGGATATAAGATTCTAGAGACAAGGAAGGTTGACCTGAGTAAAGTAGAAAGTCACGATTATCAAGGATGGTGGAGAGTTAATCAAGATGAAATAAAATGTCAGTAAGGTGGAAGGCAGAGAAACCAGAGAGTTTCCAGAAGTGATAAGAAGACATACAAGATTTAGTTAAGAAAAGAATATGGAATCCCGAAAATGTGGAGTGAGAAGAGATAAGGGCACCGTAGTCGCCTACAGAATGAGAATTAGCAGAAATTAACGAGATCCCATGATCAGAAAATAAGATTTTGGGAGTAGAATCCCTAGAGATTTTATTGAGAGAAATGTGAGAAGTTGTGGTTGTAACCAGAAGGGTGGTGTGGTAACAAGAAGCTGAATAAGAATTTAAGGCTACATGTTATGAGCTTGGAAAGATGGGAATTTTTGCCAAAAATAGTATCATATCAATCTTAGTGGAATTATGAAGAGAGTAATAAGACTACTGTTATAATTAGCAAGAATCGAGAAAGTCAATACGATTATCAAGTTAGCAGGAAGTGGATTGTGATGACTATAAAAAGAGTTAAATATGATTCAGGATTAGATTTATTTCCTATCAATGAAGGGGAGATTTAATCTTAAGAAATGTGAAAATGATGTTCTGAAGTCAAAAGCAGATATAGAAGTCTTAGCAACCAAGCAGATCAAGAAATGGCTATATCAAAGGAATGAAGTTATTTTGTATAAGAAGAAGGTAGCAGAAAGGAGATGATTAGGTAAAGCATATTTCAATGAATAAGATTTCAATCAGTAATCGGACAAAGAATGTGATATGATCATAGATCACAAATCAAGATGTTCGAAGGTTAGTGAAGCGTAGGTAATCCAATGGAGAATGACTTTGAAAGGTTCCAAGTATGCAGAATCCCGAAGTGAGTGGTGTTAAGTGTCGAAATTGTAATGGGTAGAGTCAAATCTGAAGACTCGTCAAGTATGCAGAGTGAAAATTGAAGTTGACTCCAGAAGGAACGGATTTGTGTATTACGAATAAGATATATATGATTTAAGGAGAATGGTTATCAGTTTGAAACGGTCACTCAGTAAACCAATGAGATAAAGGATGGATAGAGATTTTGTGATTATTCCCTTCTCGAGTAACATTGCACGTGAAAGAGAAGTAAGGATGATTAAAGATTTCTTAATATTCTTTACCTCAGAATTTTATCTGAGGAAGGTTCATTTCAGGAGATGTAAATAAGTGGCGATGCAGGTTAAGTGGAAGATTCATGTTGATAAAAGTGGGAGTTGTTGGAAATCGTTGAGGAATTATTTTATGATTAGTATCGAGTGAAGCTGTGACGGCGGAAGAATTGGCAATAAGTTGGATATCTCAATCCTGTGTAGTATTAAGTGTAGTCACAGTCAAGGTAACAGGTATATTAGTTATCAAAAGCTGAAAATAATCGAGGCTATGTTTCAAAAGAATTAGCAAACCAGACTATTCAAGAAGAATGAGAATCGAATTATCAGTTGAAATATGTTGGATGTGTACCCAAAGACGCATGTGTTTAGTTGTAGTATACGATGGCAAGGACGCGACTGAGAGTAGACAATATGATGTTAAGTTTCCACGTTAAGTACTCGGAAGAATTATAGGACTAAAGTCAGATAGAAATTTCTTAATTATTTCCTTTTCGATCGACATAGTCCGTGTAAGTGAAGTGCAAGCGATCAGAGGATTTCTTGAGATTCTTTTCTCGAAATTCTATTTGAAATCGTGTGGTTATAAGTAAAGTGTGGGAATTATATCAAGTGTAGGTCGTTATAATTAAGGCAAATTGCACGGTGGTATTATGGCGAAGGATTGGCGTAGTGATATCAGTTTTGACGCGAGGTATAATTTGTTATGCGACAGGGTCATGTTGATTTCGGGAATAAGATATTCGTTCACGTATGATAGACGTTTGGAGTTAAAAAGATTCGGAAACCAAAGTTTAAGGTTATTTCGAAATTCAAGGGCTCGCAGAATGAGCTTGGTAATGACTGAGTTGGTATGGAAGAAATCCTAGAGTTGAAGGATATGACCTGGAAAAGGGAAACAAAATGATTGAAAAGAACTGTCACTTATGTCCTTAGGAGTGATTCTGAGGACAGAATCCTATTAAGGGGGGAAGGATATAACGACCTAGAAAATTTCGAATTTAGAATTATTTATTTATTATAAATTATGAGTTATATTATGTGAATATTGTTGTAAAGGTGAAAAATATGTGAAGTTGTGTTTATGTGTTTATATGATGATTTGTGTGAATTATGAAGGTCGGTGTATTTCTATTTGTATTTTTGAGGATTTAGAATATTTAAATCATGTATTTTTGATCCTCTGTAAATTTTATAAAATTATCGGAGGGATTAAAAATCATGAAATCTTTTGTAAGATTATCTTTATATATTTATTGAGTTTTTAAAAGTGTTGGGTGGATTAATTTGGGTGTTTAAGTATTTTTAAAATGATTTTAAGAGTTTTATGGTATTTAAAGGATCAAAACTTTGAAAATTCATATTTAATTCATTTTTTATCCGAAAAATATTTCGAAAATATGTACGTGCTTGTAATTTTATATTCTTTATTTTAAAAATGAAAAGTGTAATTTCCGGAAGTTTTTTAATTGTGATTTTTTTAGTCGTTTATTAGTTATAATTGGGTCGAGTAGTAGTGTTATCAGTTAATAAAGGATTGGGCCAAACCCAATAACACCACAATACACACACACGCAGAAACAAAACACGGAGAGGAGTCTAGAGAAATCCAGGGAGAAAGAAAGAAGAGAGAAAGAGAGAGAGAGAGATATATAGAGAGAGAGAGAGAAGGAGATGATGAAGGAGGATCATCCTCTCCATTCTACACTCCAAAATCAGCCATGGGAGAGAAAGAAGGGAAGGAAATCAAGATGGGTTTTGAGGAAGAAAAGTGGAGAAGATGATGAATAGTGGTGTTCTTGAGTTTTGGTTGATTAAAGAGGTATAAAATCTTTGTTTCAAGCTTTGATTTTGTAATTTAATTGATGAGCATATGTGTTTGTAGTTATCAGATTTTATGGTTCTTGATGAGTGTATTATTGCTTGGTTGATAGTAATTAGTTAATGATAATGATGGATTAAAGATGAATGTTGTTTAAAGAGTAAAAACTTTTCAGTATTTGTTTATTTTTATGTTGCTGCAATTGAGGCAGCTTTTATTTATCAAAAAACAGGGTTATAATTGTTTTGTTTGGCATGGAGGGGCTGAGCCCATAGTCCGATAAACGAATACTTCATGCCGAAATTTTCTAAAAATCCCCTGCAATTTATTTAAAAGTCTATTTGAGTTATTTAATTTCAATACTTGAAGGTGTGTTATGATTACTAAGGGTTTAAATATATGTATCAGTGGATTATTTCAAGAATATATCGTGGTTTTAAATATTAAGTGAGTGTACTATTTTGAAGTGGATATGTGACGTGTATATGTGACTTAGTAATTATACTAAGACCAATATATGGATATGATTGGATATGTCTATGTGTAGTGGTATGTGTTTATATATGTTTATGTATGGTTCATGTATAAGCGTGATAGGACGCGCATGGGTAGGTTAGAGCAAACAATAAGGTTTTGCTTACGTTAATACTGAAACAGCATTTGACCTTGTAATGGTTCGAATAGGAAACCTGGTCAAAGACAGATCGCTAGTAATCTGAAAGATGAACGGAAGGACGAGTACCAAAGTCGATGGGTGACTAGACGTGGAGGTTGATGAGATACAATTATACAAAGTAGGAAAAGGAAGTAGGGCCAAATAGAAGGCTAGCAACTAAAGGCTGTCATGAAACTGAGTTGGGGATCAAAGTGAAAATCAGAAATTCCGTAAATCGAGGCAAGTGTTATTGCTAATCACTTATTGTTCAAGTGATGCAATGTAGTTATTATCGTATGAAATGAGTTGGTCAAGTATAGTTGAAAGATGATATATATATATATATATTTCTTCAAATTAGCATGATGCTATTTACCTTCTCCACCCAGAATTCACATGTCGGTTTTATAAAGAATCTTGTAAATAAACCTTTTCACATTCTGACAACGAAATGTCATTTCTTCTATTTTGTCAAATACTCTTAAGAAGTTTTCTAAACAAGGACATTCGAGTTTTCTTAACTTTTATGAAAATCTGCTGGCACAATGCCTGCTCTAGCATAATTTCACCAATGGATTTCCAATTGGATAATGTTTCTCTAAGTTGATCTAAATCTTTCCCTATTGAAACTGTTTTGTAATTATTGTTCTAATCTATTTTCTCCGCTTATGGAAGCTCAAATTCTTCAGTGTGTATAAGTTTTATTAAATGCCGGTACTTGACCATATCCTTGCTTTAGTCTAGAATTTCAATTGTTGAAAATCTTATTGCAATTCATACCCTTATTCTTGCTCAAATGAAATTTCTTTAAATAAGTTGCTGATGTTATTAATCTATTTATTCATATCAAACTTGTTGATATCAGTTGAGAATCTTGGTTCGTTTATCCCATGTGTTGTATCGAACTTGTCGATACCCTTTGAGTTATTCTTTAATTATTACCCACTTGTTGTGTCGAACTTGTCGACACTTGATGATCTTGAATCTTTCATTGACTCTTGGATTATGAGTGTTATTCTGGAACGTGAGTTTTCCAGTTATTAGTTGGCAAAGGTTGTCGATTGTTCCGACACCTAGTGTGAATGACTTAGAATTGGAAATGTTTTTAAATAGATGTCCCTTCGGGGAGACCATATTATGGTCAACAGATGTCCCTTCGGGGAGACCAGATTCGTGGTCAGAAGTTAAGGCCAATGTGTGCCGTGGATCCATTAAAGGACATTGCTGTGTGCGTTTGTCCGGGGTTAGTGCGTGACTGATCAGCAGCCTAACCTTGATGATGTTTTTTTTTATATATAAAAATTCCAATTCTAGTCTATACTCTGATATTGAGATGTTGTTTCTTGACTCTTGGAAGTCCGTGTTTATACTATGGATATCGAAACTCTTATCAGTTCTAGTTTCTGTTGCACCATATTAATGATAAATTGTTGGCCCACGTGGCAATTTAAAGGTTGATATCACTGATTCTTTCAAATGATGAAATGAAATTCTTTTGCCTATCAAAATTGTCATTGTTATTGAAATTGTCATCACTATTTACACTTGCTGAGCATTGTTGGCTCACTCTTGCTTTTGTTTATTTCTCCAGTTATTAGAGATAAATAGTGGACCTAGTGGTCAGTTGATATTGCTCTTCAGGCAACGAAAAGAGACGTTCGAGTTATGGACTTCGTCGGATAGTGGATGGGGAATTGTCAAGGTCGGATATATATAGTTAGACAGTGATTTTGTATATTCGTAAAATTGTATAATATTTTTATTCTGAGGATGATTTGTAACAATGTAATTGATAGTCTGTTTCATACCATAACCTGTGAGCGGTCTTGGACAGTCAGAGTGATATCTCTTTATAAATTTGCTATTATTATGTATATGAGCAGGTTTGGTTATAGTTGGATTGGTGTTGATGATTTGGACAGGTGGTTAGTCCTAATTATGAATACATCATGTCAAAATTTTTGAAAATTCTCCTGTAAAATACTTATGTTGTTATAAAAGGTGCGTATTATTATTGTTGGATGGTGGGAGTGTTACAAACCATGTATGCCGAACAAGGTTCCATACATGCCCTAGTAACCAAGTAAGCCATGTGAACCACTCAAGGTTCCACACATGTCTGGTATTGAAGGGATCCAGGTGTGCCGATCAGGGTACCACACCAGCCCAAGTAATGAGGGGAACCATGTATGTCGAACAGGGTTCCATACATGTCCTGGTAACCAAGTAAGCCATGTGAACCACTCAAGGTTCCGTACATGTCTGGTATTGAAGGGATCCAGGTGTGCTGATCAGGGTACCACACCATCCCACGTAATGAGGGGAACCATGTATGCCGAACAAGGTTCCATACATGCCCTAGTAACCAAGTAAGCCATGTGAACCACTCAAGGTTCCATACATGTCTGGTATTGAAGGGATCCAGGTGTGCCGATCAGGGTACCACACCAGCCCAAGTAATGAGGGGAACCATGTATGCCGAACAGGGTTCCATACATGCCCTGGTAACCAAGTAAGCCATGTGAACCACTCAAGGTTCCGTACATGTCTGGTATTGAAGGGATCCATGTGTGCCGATCAGGGTTCCACACAAGCCCAAATAATGAAGGGATCCATGTATGCCGATCAGGGTTCCATACATGCCCTAGTGACCAAGACATCTGAACCACTCAAGGTTCCGTACATGTCTGGTATTGAAGGGATCCAGGTGTGCCGATCAGGGTACCACACCATCCCAGGTAATGAGGGGAACCATGTATGCCGAACAAGGTTCCATACATGCCCTAGTAACCAAGTAAGCCATGTGAACCACTCAAGGTTCCACACATGTCTGGTATCGAAGGGATCCAGGTGTGCCGATCAGGGTACCACACCAGCCCAAGTAATGAGGGGAACCATGTATGTCGAACAGGGTTCCATACATGTCCTGGTAACCAAGTAAGCCATGTAAACCACTCAAGGTTCCGTACATGTCTGGTATTGAAGGGATCCAGGTGTGCTGATCAGGGTACCACACCATCCCACGTAATGAGGGGAACCATGTATGCCGAACAAGGTTCCATACATGCCCTAGTAACCAAGTAAGCCATGTGAACCACTCAAGGTTCCATACATGTCTGGTATTGAAGGGATCCAGGTGTGCCGATCAGGGTACCATACCAGCCCAAGTAATGAGGGGAACCATGTATGCCGAACA
This sequence comes from Kitagawia praeruptora, assembly GCA_037693485.1. Lineage (NCBI taxonomy): Eukaryota > Viridiplantae > Streptophyta > Magnoliopsida > Apiales > Apiaceae > Kitagawia > Kitagawia praeruptora. The sequence goes on from CM075353.1 coordinate 2,266,086, forward strand.
GGGTTCCATACATGCCCTGGTAACCAAGTAAGCCATGTGAACCACTCAAGGTTCCGTACATGTCTGGTATTGAAGGGATCCAGGTGTGCCGATCAGGGTACCACACCAGCCCAAGTAATGAGGGGAACCATGTATGCCGAACAGGGTTCCATACATGCCCTGGTAACCAAGTAAGCCATGTGAACCACTCAAGGTTCCGTACATGTCTGGTATTGAAGGGATCCAGGTATGCGGATCAGGGTACCACACCAGCCCAAGTAATGAGGGGAACCATGTATGCCGAACAGGGTTCCATACATACCCTGGTAACCCAGTAAGCCATGTGAACCACTCAAGGTTCCATACATGTCTGGTAATGATGGGATCCATGTGTGCCGATCAGGGTTCCACACAAGCCCAAAAAATGAAGGGAGTCATGTATGCGGATCAGGGTTCCATACATGCCCTAGTGACCAAGTAAGCCATGTGAACCACTCAAGGTTCCGTACATGTCTGGTATTGAAGAGATCCAGGTGTGCCGATCAGGGTACCACACCAGCCCAAGTAATGAGGGGAACCATGTATGCCGAACAGGGTTCCATACATGCCCTGGTAACCAAGTAAGCCATGTGAACCACTCAAGGTTCCGTACATGTCTGGTAATGATGGGATCCATGTGTGCCGATCAGGGTTCCACACAAGCCCAAAAAATGAAGGGAGTCATGTATGCCGATCAGGGTTCCATACATGCCCTAGTGACCAAGTAAGCCATGTGAACCACTCAAGGTTCCATACATGTCTGGTAACAATCATGAAAAGTTTAAAATTCTGATAATTTCAGCATGCTGCAGAGGGATGTACATCCACTACCCCCCTAGTTCTGGATGGTAGCCTGGCTGCCATGTGGAACTATGTTTGTGGGGCTTCCATGCCCTTCTTTTACAATTAATCATGAGTCAACAAATGTATAAGGAAACAGTCGACTTCTCCTTTCACTGAAAATCAAGGAGTACGATTACGTCAAACTGCATCCAGGGGATATGTGCATCCATTACCCCCCGGGCATCTGGTTCAGCTCTATTTTTGATATTTTTACTTCTTTCCTTAGAAGGTTTGAATCTATACCCGGGACGAAGCAGGGTATTGTATCATAACTTGTTGCAGCTCTTGTCAGGTTCACGAACCTTAGTTGGGAAGCCACATTTATTTCCATCGTTAGGAGGCCTATGCCCATTTCCTTCTTGATAGGAAGCCTCATTTCATTAATTTTTAATTGGATATTCTCGTGAGCATCTTCATGTAGACCCTTCATTGGGCATTTTAGATTTTCTCCATTTCCCATGTGGGAGGCCGCAAGCCATATTTTTCAGGGGGGAAGCCATCTCTTTCCCATAGCAACCTCTTTGAAAGGTTCTTTTTTTGATTAAGAGGCCTTTTTAGATGCCTCCGGTTTCCTTGCATATTTTCAGGATAACCTTCCATTCTACACTTGCCAGATAGTTGGTAGCCCTAATATGTGGCAACCCAAGTGGCATGCCATACGTGGGCCTCATATCGCTTCCTTTTTGGTAGGGAGATCATCGGTATCCCTTTAATATTCTGGTGGTAGCTTTCCAGAATTTTGTTTGCTTCCATAATTCTTCCCCAAAGGGATCTCATGATTTGAGCTTCAACTGTTGGAGAGGCTTCCCATAGGAGCATCCTGTGAAGGGAAACTTCTGGTTCATAAATCTTTGAGAGCCTGAAGCGACCATGATATATATTGACCTTCTTTACTTGGTAGTATCTAGCACCTAGCCATCCTCGCCACTCTCATGAGGCTTCTGGTCAGGCTGTAGTCATGACTGTGTTGCCTGGAGCTGCTAGGAATTTGGTTATCCCTTTTCAAAAAGCTTTCTTTGCATTTTTTGGCATTGGCATCTCCGTTAGCTCATCTTAAGGGCTCACATGCCTTTTCTTCTTGGGTGAGAAGTATGGTAGTGCTCTTCAAGAATGTATTAGTGGCCTTTTTAGGCAACCATTCTTATTTTGGATGGGAAGCCTCGCGGTCAAATGACAATTGAGGCTACCACTCACTTTTCTTTTATAGTCGGTAACTCTTTCATACAATTATAGGATACGCCTTAATTCAGCTTTCCTAAAATCATATTTGAGGACCTTCTCATCATCTGAGTTGTTCCTTTTTAGCAACGTGGCTGGTAGGTCGTTCATTCCTGCATGGCATTTGTGTCCCGGGATGCTGATCAGTTGCACCGGAAGCCCTGTATTTGCCTCCGCAGTATCAAATTGCTTATCAGGAAAAGTTTTTTTTTTTTTTTAATTCCATGATTTTCCTTGCCAGCTTCCAAAATCAATATTATTGGTGGTGCTACCCCCCGAACGAATTGGAAACCTTGACATGAGGTTTCCATGACGGAAGCCCCACACTATAAGTGCACATCTTCTTTCTATTGACTTTTTTAGAACATCATCATCATTTGTCAATTGTATCAGGCATTTTGCTTATGAAGACAGTGAATAGGAATCTGTTTCCAGCTTTATAGATATTCAATTGGTAGAACATTTTGTTACTACCTCGGGTGGTGCACATGCGCTACCCCCCGAGTGTTTATGAATGACAAAGTTTGTAGTAACTGAGTTCAAAGTTACACAGCTACAACTAATAAGTTGTATATCATTGAGCCTATGCCCAACAGAGGCCTTCCGCTGGGGCTTCCTGATGGGTGGCAATTCAGGTTGCCTTCCTTGGGACCCCAATCTAATCGTGTTGCTAGTCAGTTTGGCTCCTTGGTGTTCTGCCTTCGGGGCTACCGGATCCAGGGCTTCCGAATTTCAGGGCTTCTGGATTCAGGGCTAGCGGATCCAGGGCTACCAAATCCAGGGCTACCAGATTCAGGGCTACCTGATCCAGGGTTTCCGGATCCCGGGCTTTCGAATCGTAAGCTTGGAGGAGATCAAGTTCAGAGCTACCGGATTTCAGGGCTACCGGATCCAGGGTTACCGGATCCAGGGCTACCGTCATATTCGGGGCTGCCACTCCTTGCACAGAACCTGGGGAGTGGTGGCCCATCTGCCTCCCAGGATTTGCTCAGCCTTTCAACAATAAATGGGTCCGGTTGCCTGTTGGAGGGTATATATTCTTCATCCATATTGTCTGGATTCATTTCCTGGTTGCCTCCAAGGCCGCAAGTATGCCGGAAGCCTGACTTATGCTTTATCCATCCAGCTACTAGGCTTTCAAAGGATAGGAACTTTCCTTCACTGACATGGCTATACGCTTGAGATTTGTTCTAGCCTTGGAATTTATGGGTTTCCAGCGGGAGTCCTTCATGCTGATGCCTTGGTACCCCTAGGCGGGATCCTTGGTGGAAGCCCCCTTGGCACCCTGATTGCATTCATCCTCAGAGGCCCTTTTGATCCCCCATCTGAGATCTCTTCAGATTACTTCTTTCAGGGGAAATTTTGCCCACCTTTCATGATGATGCCATGGTACCCCTAGGCGGGATCCCAGGTGGAAGCCCCCTTGGCACCCTGATTGCATTCGTCCTCGAAAGCCTTTTTGAGCCCCCATCTGAGATCTCTTCAAATTACTTCTTTCAGGGAAAATTTATCCTATTCTTTCATGATGATGCCATGGTACCCCTAGGCGGGATCCCAGGTGGAAGCCCCCTTGGCACCCTGATTGCACTGGTCCTCGAAGGTCCTTTTGAGCCCCCATCTGAGATCTCTTAAGATTACTTCTTTCAGGGAAAATTTATCCCATTCTTTCATGATGATGCCATGGTACCCCTAGGCGGGATCCCAGGTGGAAGCCCCCTTGGCACCCTGATTGCACTGGTCCTCGAAGGTCCTTTTGAGCCCCCATCTGAGATCTCTTCAGATCACTTCTTTTAGGGGAAATTTCGCCCATTCTTTGCGGTTTTCGGCCAACAATTAGGCCATCCAATCCCGTATTTGGCTCATTTTGTGCACCAATGATGCCACTATTGATCATCTCATATTTTAACGGAATTTCATACCCCTGCATATCATCTCAAAAAATATCTCCAGGTCCTTCTTCATGCGAGTTTCGTCCTGGAATCATTTCTTGTTCATCTTGTTTTGACAATGGACTAAGCTCCATTTCGCACTTTTTCTTCAATTCAGAAGTTCTTTCAAGGGAGTCCAGTTTTTCTTCCATTTGTTTGATGCACTGATACATTTCATTGATGGTAATAATATGCTTTTTATCACCATTTTCTTTATCGATGCCGTTAGATGGTGTTTCATCATTGTCGGAGCGGTCAAACATCTTTTCCTCCAAAAGACGATAATAAAGGGCCCCTCCTTCTAGCGCCAATTGTTGTGGGAGGATTTTAGCACAACTACGTGGAGGTCATTGCTGGAATAGCGCCGTTGAATATGGAATCGCCCAACTGCCCGGAAAGGCTCGCAGTCGGAGATTTATGGCTAGCCGCCCGGGAAGGCTCACAGCTAGGGGTTTCCGAAGAACACGGGAAAGTGTTTTGGTGATGATTGGGACTGAATCTACGGGATAGAGTTCGAGGACCATCTGTTGGCCAGCCAAGAACCCTAATTTGACTGTGTCACACAAGAGTGCACGTGCTCTAGCTACTCAAGGAGTGAAAAGTGTCGAAGAAGATCCCGTAAACTGCCTACATACCACTATTTATAGTGGATCAAGCCCCGATGTAGTTCTTGATTGATAAGTTTGATTGTTTGTGATGATTTATCCTCTCTCCAGTGGGATAATGACTGTTGTTGCTGATATAAATCGTGTATCAACTGATTGTGATGTAGTTATCAGGTTTCCAAGTCATATCAGGACTGTTGGAAGCCTATCTCATGATGTTTATCTCAAGAATGAAGGATTTACCATGTATATATGATGTATATCCTCGAATAACTGAATAATTATCCGTTTAGAGGTGTATTTCAGCTGTAGAGACGTGCTCCTAAAAAGTAGGAGGCGTGCCTTATCTGAACTGGCAGCCTAATCAGGCTTCCGGCGGAAGCTGGGGGTACCACCTGGTAGCCTGACTCCGGTAACCTGACTCCGGTAGCCCAATTATGGAAGCCATACTGGAAGCCTTATCTGATGGCTGTCCTAGTCTGAATCTGTGTTTCTATCAGGCTTCCGGGGAAGCTGGGGGTACCACCCGGTAGACCCTCCGGTAACCCAGTTACGGAAGCTATGCTGGAAGCCCTCTCTGATGGTTGTCATTGGCTATGGATGAGACTATCCCCGGGACCATAAGCCTTATATTCTTTCAATGTTCATCGCAAGGTAGCCCCTCTAGGGGTACCGCCCGGTAACCCAAACTATGGCAGCCCTTTTGGTAAGCCGGTTATGAAAACTATTCTGGTAAGCCATGTCTTGTAGCTGTACTGGGAGCTATGTAATGATGTCTATGGGTTATGGATCATCCATGGGAGGCCATTCACAGGACCCTTATCGTCATATTTACCTGCTACCCATCTCATGGTAGCCCATATGGGTTGTTCATATGCTCTTGGAAGCCTGTTATCCGGGAGCCATGCCATTCGGGAGCCCTTCTACCCGGGAGCCCTATTATCTTGGGAGCCCTGTTATCAGTTTTCATGGGTTACCACGGGTACCTTGGAAGCCCTCTAAAACATCCTCTTTCCTTGTGGATTGGACCCAAAACTCATCATGGGCCTAAATCTGATCCATGCAAGATTTTGGTCACAACACAATTGATTGATTATTATATTTTGTATAATTACATATTATGAGCTCACGTTAATATTTTCTTTTTCTCGCAACCACAAATTTTTGTGGATACCCACGACCTCTCGTGAATAGCCACTTTTACTCATACTCGCAATCTATAAATGTGATTATATATCATGAGATTACTGGTTCGATATCCAACAATGACATAAATTCGTTATTATCTTATATAATATTAATATCGCAATTAATCATAACTCAGTTGCATATTTTATTTAAATATTTAACATATTTCAAGTCTAAATTTGTTCTATATTATTTTGTTTTTTTTAATTTTTTTTTAAAATTTGTACTAACAAAACTTTTGAATTCAACTTTATGAACTTCATTTCTCATATTTAAAAAATTATTAATAAATAACTCACATATGATGGTGTGACAAAAAAACACATATATAATGTATTTATTACATGAAAAATAAATATATGATAAAATGGGTGATGGTTTGTGCATTAAGATTTTTAAAAGGAAGATTAAAATCTAAGTAGATCAAGTGGTCATAACAACAAACTATGTATCATGAGGTTGCTGGTTTGATACCCAATGAAGACAAAAATATAATTTTTTTTAGCAAAACTTTCTAAATAGTGGTACATACGTAATTATACAAAATAAAAGGGTATAATAGTCATTTCACAACCATTAAAATGGCAAACTTTGTCATTGTGTTGCCTTATCTATACTATATTATAATAAGCAAAAGGGGTATAATTTGTAGTTGGTTACCCTTTTTTGGTTATCCCCATTTTTGGTTATCCCTCATTTATCACCGTTAGATCAGCAATTCAAGTAGATCATGACCGTTAGATATAATAATACTAAAAATTGTTATATGCAGAGGTTCAAGGTTCGATTCCCGCCAATAACATATTAATTTATATTTAATACTAAAATTTATTATATATAAAGATGTAAGGTTCGAATTAATAACATATTTAAATTAATATTTATAATATTATATTATAAATAAATTATAAAAAATTAAAACTAGCCCGTGCTTTGCACGGGCTATAATAGATTTGGAAATGGACACAAAGTTGGTTTGGGGTTAAAACAAACATGGGTCAACTAGTTAACTAGTAAAAGATGGAATGGGCCTGGAGATCTAACAAATGAAACTAATCTCAAGATTTTTAAGACTAATTTAAGGACTTAATGATGATTTAATGGGTCAGCAATAGCAAATTAAAATCTAAAAATCATGCAATATTACAAGAGAACGATCCAAGAGGAGCTAACGAAGAAGGCTCTGTATGAGCATTGCCCTTTTAGCTGCACTACTATGGTTATAGTTCAGAAGATGGCAATGCTCATGGCACTTGGAGGGCTTTCAGCTTCCTTAGCTCCTCGTCATCCTCATATTACAAGGTTTGTTCGTTCACAATCATTATTCTGTACCTTAAACAAGCATCACCAGATCACAATGTCTTGTAGAAAGAAGTACATTACAGTGACGTATTAGAAAATCAAAAGGAAAACATAAATGTCAAATAAGTATGCGCCCATTAGTAGTAAATGGTTGCTGGTTTTACAAGTAGGATCGGTATGAATGTCAATACTACCCGGACACGAATTCCTCAATAACAGCCAATTCATAAATGACTGCAGCGTTACGCGATATTAAATTAAATAAATGAAAATACAAAATGGATGTTGTTCTCTGAGCACATGATTGGTGTGTGTGATGATATTATTGTGGGGTCATTTGTGTGAGTATTAAATAGTACTCCCTCTGTGCCATATTGTTCTTCTCGTTTGATATGTCGGTACTGTTCATAACAAGAGACAAATTACTAATTTACGTCTAATCTATAAAATCAAATATAGTCATGAGTGATCTTGTTGGATTCGTATTTATGAGTACTTTAATACAGTGAAGTTTTTATATTGAATACTAATACGAAATTAAAGATATTAACGATTAAAAGTGTGCGTTGGCAAACGTGTCCAAGGGAAATGGGAAAAGTTTTTTGGGACGGAGGGAGTAAAAAAAAGATCGAGAGATGTTGTTAATAAAGGGAAATTGGAGCGTGATGACCTGGATTCCTGACCCCGGATCTAGGGGTGTCACAGATGGTATCAGAGTTTAGAGTCATAATGCTCAGGAACAATAGTGATAATAATAAATATATCAGTAATAATATAAATTGTGAACTCACATCGAGTTCAAGGGTGATTTATCGAACGAAGCGTTTATTCTAAGTAGTGATTATAATTTTATAGATTATTACTAATAAAAGTTTATGGTATTTAAAGTCTTCTTGTGTTTAAGGGAGTTTGAAGAAATATTGTAAGTGGATTGGTGAACAGACACTGATTGTTTCAATTGATTGTGGAGATGAAATGCTGAAACTGAGATTTGTCGGTAAAGTCAAGATATACCTTAAGGACCAAGACAGACTGAGAAATTTCGAGATTGACTTAAATGAAAAGGTTATTATGATAAAAGTGTTAAGCTTATATAGCACATGGGACTGATATGAGAAAAGGGAATATTTGAGGTAACGGGAAGTGTATGTTAGAAAATATTGTGAATATGCGTGGTATGTTAGAATATACAATTTAGAAGTATAATTTGAAGGGTCCTTGATACCGGAGCAGTGTCAGGCTAAGACGATCAATATTACGTAAGTATATCGATTAGAGGGTTGTGTTCTATTATGGATAAAGGCAGAAAGTATCGAGCCAAGTCAAGACTAGGTAAATGACGATAATTGGGAATATAAGGCGATAGGTTAAGGCTAAAGGGTGAGTGCCAAATTTAAGAAATTTTGGAGAGTACGCAGTCTAAGATATATATGGTATTTGAGGAAAACCTTCCATTATTTGGGATTTTCAATTGGGCAGAGGCTATTAACGGTACCTATTTTTAAATTTTCTAAAGCCCTGCTAAATTATGTTATTGAGTTTCAAATTTTCCTCCACTGATGGGTAATTCCAGTTTTGATCTGGCACCTCTTATTTATTAAGTGCCTGTATCTTTTCAAAACTTTTTGGTACCCTTGAAATGTGTTTCAAAATTGTATTTTATCTATCTTAGTCAAAATATTCCTCTAAGATTATTCTCGGAAGATGGTATTTATCATCGTGATTTAAATTTCCCTCTATATTTCTTACTCCAACTAAGAGGAACAGCCCTATATGTATACACAAGGACGATCTGTCTATGTGATAGAAAGTCGGAGGGGACGCCCTCACTTGTGTGACGTACGAGTTCTTCCATCATATTGATTTCCCAAATATTCTTTTGTTTAGAATAAGAGCTATTTAAAACTCTTAATCTTATAAATTATTGTGGGACCCTTGCTTGTTTCTAGGTTCGTTTCAATTCAAAATCTCTTAAATTCTATCAATTGTTTTGAATATAGAAGATTTCATTAATGGATGGGATAATGGAAACAAGGTTTAGAGTATACGTGATTATAAAAGGGAACTGGAGATTCCAAGGGAAATTTAGATAAGAGATAATTAGAGCTAGAAGCGTTTCAATATAAGAGAGGAAGGAAATTTGTGAGAAGAAATAGGTATATTTGATGATTAGTAAGAAAAAAAAAGAATATGAGGAATTTTAAGGCATAATTGAGATTTTATTTTTTGATAAGGGTACGGAGATTTCATTAAAAAGAAGCCATACGGCATCTACAATCAAGTAAATTCCCTATGAATAACAAGAACAGATCTGAAATATAATCACAAAAGCATTTTCCAAAACAATTAGATGGGCAAATACTGAAGAACGGCTCCGAAATCACGGTATTAGGACCATGAAATAACATCGATGACAAAGCATCTGAACATTGAATGGAGATCCTCGTTACAATTGACGGTACAACCATCTTGAAAACTGCATCTGCTTCGAACCACAGATCGATCTTGATCATCAAATACCCAAGAACAACAAAACAAACCAAGAACACAAAGGAACCAAAAGATCCAACAAACCAAACATCCCGCAGATCTGCGATCTCGGACATTAAAACACACTTAAACAAATTTAAACTCTCACACGAAGAGACAAACCAAACTCTCACAAGGAGAGACAAATAAACCCAATTAATGGGTACACAAGCCAAACACAAGTCGAAAAATCAAAGATCTCGGAATGACACCAAATTTTAATATGATGTTAAGTACGAAATTTTGACTCTAAGAATGAATTTTAATTGAAACTTCGAGCTCTAAACCGGAGTAGATCTGAGAAAGAAGGAGAAGAAACTTGAATAAAATTTCAACCAAAACTCGATTATTGAAAGATAAAAACAGAGAATGGAGGATAGAAGTGGATTTGTGAGAGGAAGGAAGGTTGAAATGGAGAAGGAGGGGATTAGATCGGAGGAGGATAATTGCCCGAGTCGACTCTCATTTGAGACTTTTCTCCTTTTTTTTTCCTATTGAGATTTACTATTGAGAGTAAGGTGTATTTTGAGGATAGAGTCAGAATAAGGATAAACAAAGGAAGTGGGGATAATTAATGAAGGATTTCGAGGTGCAATAACTATTAATGGGGGAAGGCCAATAGTGTGACTAATACCCTAAGTAGCAGAGAGAGATTAAAGATGTTAAGTATTCAAAGGATTAATCCAAAAGGTGTGAATGAGTAAAACTTGAGGTAAAGATTTTGATGAGAATAATAAAGGGAAATTTCAGAGGTGGAATAGATAGTATATCATGAAGGAACTAAGGTGGATCAGCAAGATGTAAGGAGTGTATAGTGAACAATAGATATATGGGATAAGGTATCCGGAGGAAATTGCAGGTACGCTCTAATTTAACCTCTTAAGTGTAAATGTTTGGTTAGGGGATCGACTAAGTCAATGAATGGTGTAAATGGACTGATAATATAGATAAGAATAATCTATCTGTGAGAAAGTAAACTATGGTGATATAAGAAAGTGAGTTATTTTCGTGTCATCCAAATCAATATCTGTTAAGGGTCAGAGAACTCTATAGAAATGAGATTAAGAGTATGAGAGAAGGTGTGAGAATATTGTTACAGATGAAGGAAAAGTACATGCTCGTATAGTTACGAACAGGAAATATATATTATAACCAATATTTTCTTACAATTGTTTTAGGAAATATTAGTAGAGTTTATTTTCTGGAAAATTTTACAGAGATGACATATAGGAATATTGAGGTGTTAATATTTATGTCATGATAGAGATCAAAATATAGACGAACCATAGTGAGATTGTTAACTCGAATAACTTGTAGAAGGGGGGGTTGAATACAAGTTATATAATCGTGTCTGATTTTTGCTTGATTATATGAACAAGAATAAACGAATGAATCAAACTCTTGTTTGTATTAATAAGATCAAATACAAACTCTACCAAAGGTGTACAATACCTTTAGCAGCTGCTGACAATATAAATATCTCTCTGTTTGTTTCGAACTCTCGAATACAAACCTTATACAGAGCTACGCACTCGAACTTACAACTTCGTCGCTCTTTTTACAATGATATTGAGAGAGTATTTATAATGCTACCTATCAACTAATAACAGAAAGATATAATCTATACATGACAATGTTCTGCCTTCTAGTCGATAGTTTCCTTCAATAGAAAACTCTTTCCTTCATAATGTCTTCTTGCTTGTTCTTCAAACAACGATCCTGTTTTATAGCACTTGCCAGTTTCTGTAGTATCTATAATGACATCATCAGTAACATGACTGATATCAGGATCTGTACACTGCATCAGTATCTGATCAACCATCAGTATTGGACCATCATCAGGATTTGCTCTCTGTTCCTGACATGTAGTCTCCGATACACTGTTCATTCCTGACTAAACTATACAGATAACTGTTTTACACATAAAACCTATATACAGTGCTAAATCCTTTATAAGATCAGGATTACAAGAAGTATAATGTGTAAATTCTATTCTTAACATCACAACTTATGAATTATTCCTAACAATCTCCCCCTATTTATGCTTTATAATCTGAAGCATAAATCTAAGTTGTGGATGTCAAAACATAGAACAATACAACCAGAATAGAATTTATAAATGTAGAATTATGAAGTTTAAGTACATTCTTCTCAGATGTAGACGCTTATCTAGTACTTAGAAGAAAGAATTTTAACTATTAATGCTGCTCTTCCTTTACCTCTTCCTAGCTGAGATTCACCACTGTCACTCCTGGTTCTTCTTTTTACTATCCTTTGTCTGATCTTTATCTCCCCCAGCTTTATCTTCAGTCTGGTGGTGTTGTTGTTGTCTTTGAATTGTCTTTATCTCCCCCTTTTTGACATCAGCAACATTAATTCCAAGAGATTCAGAAACAGAACAAATGAGATTCATAAGAACTGCTTGATTTTCCATAATTGTGACTTGGTTATCTTCAAGTGATTGAAGTCTTGTTTGAATAGCAATTTGAGAATTCTGAATATCTTTCAAAACATCAGAATGAACTTCAATATTGGAAGTGCTTCTAGTATCTTCAGTATCAGAATCAGAAAGAACTGTATCTTCAAGTCTTGTAGAAGAAGTTGCTTGAGTTGTATGATATTCAAGTAATAAAACCTGATTAGAAGTATCAACATCTTCATCTTTCTGTTCTGGAACTGAAACATGATCATCATCTCCTTCACCAGTATTCTGTGTACTAACATCTTCAAATCCTGACTCCTCCTTAGAGTGATCAGAGATTGTTGATGTCTCAATTCTAGCTGATATTGGAAGTACATACAAAGGAACACTAGGATCATTAGGATCTTCATCTGGTACATATGTATCAAGAGATTGCTTTATCCTGGCACCTCTTCTGTTAATGATTTCTGCAAGCCTCTCCTTTTGCTTCTGAGCTTTAACTTCTGGCTTTGCATTGTGATGTGCTAGGTCATTCTTCTGATACATTTTGATGAATGAATAAGTACCAGCATCCATACCCAAATTTTCAGACCAAGATTCAGGAAAAACCTGATCCCAGAAATCAAATGATGATTTCCTAATTTTCTCTCCCTCACTATGGAGTTGATCATCCATACCCTCATTCTCACTTTGACTTTCTAAAGTCAACACTCTTTCTACCTCACCTTTTGCCTGGTCAGGAGCCAGCCGCTCAAATTGTGGATCTAAGTCCATCTTTTCAAGTGTATCACTCAAATTTAGATAAGTGCTCTCATGACCTACAGAAAAATAGAGTTTAGAAGGAGTTTTTATACCTGAACTCACATGGAGAGAGGGTTCCTCATATGGCATGTGGCTTGAGGTTTTCTCTAAGGAGTGAGCTGCTATAGTCTCTGAACCCATACAATCATCTTCTTTCCTTTCAGAAACTACAGGCTCCAGTATACCACTTTCAGGTTCTTTACTAGACTCTGATGTCTTCAGTAATACTTCATTAGACACCATAGTTAGTATATCACCGTCTTTAAGTGTTGTTTGCTGAGACACACCCTCAAGGTGAATAGACTCTGACTGAACAAAATTTGTTTGATCTTCAGAAAAATCAACCAAAGTCATTCCTCCCATATCATAGGGTATCTCACTTGCATTCTCAGTCATCACAGAAGACCTTTCAACATCAGCTATCACAGCTCCTGAATCATCCTTCCTCTGACTAGATGGTTCTTGTGTTACAGTGACTGTGATCTGATTTTTCCTACTATTCACAACTGGTGCAATAGTACCTTCTGTTGACTGCTTTCCTCTATCTACTTCCTCCAGTTTTTCACCTTGAGCTGAAGCATCTTCAATAATTACATCCTTATCAAATAAATATGCATGAAGTGATTGAAGTGCAACATGCTTCGAGAGTCCAAATTTCTTGACTAATTGTCTTCTGACAGATACATAGAAATACATCTTCATTAAGTCAAGTCTTTGATGTAGAAGTCCATATTCATCTGGAAATAAAAGTTTTGGTACTCTTTCAACCAGAAAATCTAGAACAGGCCTTGACAACTTTACTTTGAGAGAAATTAGTCCCATAGCCAGTCTGTATGATAATGTAGTTTCCCATGAAGAATCAATATCCAGATCTCTCTTGTCAAATACTGACATAGATGTAGCTTGATTTGTAGAAACCTGCATGATATTAGTTGGACTAGACTCTGTGTGTGTAGGTGACAATTGAATCTTTCTCCTTGTTCTCCTGGTATAGTGAGCAAAAGATTTATCCTGAGAAGACTCAAGAGGTGTAGACACAGAAGTGATCTTGGGATGAGATCTTTGTTCAATAGACACAGTCTTTTGAGAGACAGTATCTAGTAACTGTTTTCCCTTTTTAAGAACTACAGCCTTTTGGGAGACTGCAGCCTGGCTGTGACTAGGTTTTTCATCTCTTTGTGCTAACAGAGAAAGTTGAATTACAGCCTTCAATTCTGCTCTCTCAGCAAGAGTTAAATCATCATCATCTTCACTAGAATTACTACTACTACTTGACACAACAAATCTTCTCTTCCTTACAACTGATGTCTTTTGAGAAACACCAGAGGTTGGTTTCTTTGAAACAATAGGCTGTGGATCAAAATTTGGTTCTTGAATTGTTTCAGAGACTAATGTTTTGGGCTACTTGGGCAGACACAGGTGGGTTCTCCTCCAATTGAGATTCCTAAGCCATTTCACCACAAAAGAAAGAAGAATTGTAGAGAGTAGGAAGATGAGTTTTAAGAATTACCTGAACATGATGTGGATAATGAATTGCAGGTATTTCATCTAGATTCTTTTCATTGTCCTTCTTTGTAATGTCAGAGAAAATTCTCTTTTGCTGTTCATAAGAAGAAACACAATGTTCTCTACCAAATCTAGTTTCAACATCAGGAACGAAATGGTTAATAAACAATTGCATAAATCTATGATAATAAACCATTTTCCTGTTTTGATCTCTTAACCCAAGTTTAATACTCATCTGACTTAAGATAATATGACCAATGTTAATTACTCTGTCATAAAGCAAACTATAAGCAATATGTGATGTAACAGAAGTAATTTGCTGAAAAGAACTACATTTGCCAGTAAAACATTTAGCAATTTGATCAAAGTAAAAAGACCATTCCTTTCTAAGAAAAGACCTATTCAACTGGCTCATGTTATCTAGAGGTCCACTATAACCTAATTCAGACAACATAGTTCTTATATTATCATCAGATGGTACATTCTCATAACTATCAGTAACAGGTAAGCAAAGTACTGAATTAACAACCGATTCAGTAATGTCAAATGAATCTTGTCCTAAATGTAGAACAATCTTACCTGATTGACTCTGAGTAGAATCAATTACCTCAGCATTCTTCCAAGCTTGTGAAACAGCTACTTGATTAATCTGTGGAGATGCTGTCAATGCATAACTTAATGGTCCATACACCAGAAAGTCCATGATTGGATGAAAATCAGATGACACTCCTTCCTTGTTGGTGATAGCTGCAACATGATTGTTTGTCATAAAATCAAAGTCACCAAACTTGAAGGCTACTGATTTAGGTAATCTTCTCTGAGCTGCCATTTTTTATCTGAAAAGAAACTTGAAAAATTCTTGAAATGGATTAGTGATTTTGAAAACTCAAGAGTGATTTTTGCTTTAGAGAATGTAAAATTAAAGAAAGCAATTACACGATTAGAGTTTCAAAACAAATATATTTCACAAATCTTTCAGACCACTATCCCACGTTGACACGTAGATTGACAGGTGTCAGTCCCTGAAAAATGCGGTTACCCATGATTTTTTTTGGAAAATAAAATCCAAAATTGATTTTCATGAAATAAATCAGGGTATAAATAAGCAATACTGATCAGCTTCCTTTTCCTGTTGATCTCTCATCAAATCCTGATGATCACACATGAAATCCTGACCAATACCATCTGAGACTTAATATGGAGTTTCCACGTGGCATTCTTCTTTTATCTGAAAAAGAAAATAAACAATAAATCTGAATAGAAAATCAATTGGTTAGATATTTTCAATATTTCTTGAAACAAGAAATACAGTCTCATGCAATAATTAGCATTTGACTTCATTAAAACTTCCAAGTGACTGCTGTTATGCTAAACTCACGCAAGCGCACGTAGTCACAAGTAATACAATTAAAGTTCGTTCCACAGAGATCTTGGTTAAGTTTTACTCAGAAAATATGTCTATGCAATAATGTATGGTTTTAATTCACTGCTAAGAAAATAACAAATAGGGTTTGATTAACTAAATTAAACTAAGATGCAAATTATAAAACTAAGAATTAAACAATTAACTAGACTTAAATTCGGATTACTTATATGAGAATAAACATGGAATCCTAGTTTCATTATCTACTTCACTTAGAGTTGCAGCCTTCGATTAAAACATGCGATGATTTTGATATCTGATCGAACAACACGAAAAGAGTAAAAGTTACCTCTCGGTATACTAGTACCAATCTAAGCATACATCCACAAAAGATAGAAGATGAATAGTCACCTATTATGTTTAGACCCTATATCTCTATAGAATTTGAAAACATAAAGGTTGAAGCACAAGTTATTCACTTAGATCACATAGGGTAGCATAATATCTCTATTCATGCCACAAATCATGATGATTACATCAACCTATCCTATGCTAGCATGGCAAGTTCTAAATCTCAAGATCCACTCTCGTTTAGCAAGAGATTAACAAATTAGATGTTCGCGACGCACCTAAATTCAATAAGCATAACCATACAAGGATATCAATAATTCACCACACATAAATCTCTAAGGCATGCAAACTACTAAGCTACATAGATAAATCCACTAGGACCCCACGATAACGATTAGTTCATAATCGAACCTTTCGTCACCATGGGATTTGATGAAAGCATGGTAGTAAACAAGATAAAGAAGATGATGAATAAATCAATAATAAAATAAGGTTTAGCGAACAAATCCGGAAAAGTAATGAGCATCCACAAGATACGCCTAACAAAGGAATACAAGAAAACTATGTCTAGATCTTCTTGTTGTCACGATCCTCGCCTTGGCTTCTCTCCCTTCTTGCTCTGAACGAATTATGTGTGTAGGATGTGTAGATGATGATTTTTCTGTGCCCCAAGGTGTGTATTTATAGCCCCCAAGTGCCTCCTTGACCAAGCGATTACCGTATTTGAAATAGGATAGAATACCGGTAATTTTCCATCTTTAATTGAAATAGAATTGCAATTCCCTTGTTTAAGTTGAATTCCAGAAGCTTCAAATCGTCCCAAGTGATTGCCATATGAATTAGGAAAAGAATTTGATCAGTTTCCTTCTTAATTTCAGTTTCCAGCAACATTCTGACTATTTCTCCGCACACAGGCGCGGCCGCGCGCGCGTACTATAGAATTCCAGTGCGCCCGCGCGCATCAGATTTAACAGATTTCGCCCAGCGCGCCCGCGCGCAGCCCAGGCTTCTCTCCGCGCGCCCGCGCCCACTGCCAGACTAACCTGCACTTTTTGCTGATTCCTTCTTCTGCTGTCGATTGCAACTCCAACGCTTGTTCTTTCTTGACACTAAAAATCATATATCACCTACTAAATGCAATATCCACACCTGGAATACACCCTGCACAAATCTCACAAAAACATATTAAAACACACACATACTTGAGATACAAGACACCAATTTAAGCCGAAATAGAATGATCCAAGTGGATATAAATCCACTTATCACACCCCCAAACTTAAACCGATGCTTGTCCTCAAGCATAAACAAACAAAAATATATACAACTAGCTAGTACCACTTCCGTAGGTGATCACGGTTGCATTTGGCATATGCAACAAGCCCTTTAAACCCCTAGGCAGCCCTAGTGGACGAGTAAGGTCTCGTGAGGGCCTATAGCGAATGTACCCACAAAATCCATTTAACCTAATGCAATGCAATGCATGAATGCAACTAATATGAAAAATGCAAGATCCCCTTCAAACTCACCAAAACCAACTAACAAGCAAATATCTCAACGAATGCAACAAATCCAAGCAGAGCTCGACTAAGTCCCCGTATACTAACAGTACATGACAGAAACGTGCGTGTGTGCAATGCTCATCAGAAATACCCCCAGAAATAGGTCAAAAATCATACATGTTTTCCGTCAAGACAATCACAGGTTTATAACTAGAATAGACTGTAGACACTCCATAACCTAGGAACACCTCCACCCTTATCCAAGGTAGACAGAAACTCATGCTTTATTACTATGCTACGACACTACATATATAATACGCATGCTTATTTAACCGTGCAATGAATGAGACCCCAAAAGGCTTATACAATAATACCCATGTAGCGAGTGTTAGGTCAGCAGGATCCCAGACTATAAAGCCTTAGGTCACTAGGACTAAGTCCCCTCAGACTTAATTACTCGAGTATTAAAGAGCTCACTCTGGTTAATTTTGCATTAAACAAACAAAACTTGACTCTTTTTTTTTTCTTTTTTTTTTCTTTTTTTTTTTCTTTTTTTTTCTGATTTTTTTTTTTTTTTTTTTTCGCAATCTGGAATGAGCCTTTCTCATTTCCAACCCTAGACTACTCATATAAATATGAGCTGGCTACTAGCCAATTGACGCCTAGCCTTTATTGACAAATATTAACAACTAGCATGAAATTCCTGTTTTCCCCCAAACTTAGACTTTAATGTTCCTACGCTATAAAGGGAATAACGAAAATTCTAAGAATAAACAAGTGATTAAATCTCAAAACATCCAACATGCATGACTCCAACCTACCCCCAAAAGTACCCCAATGAGACTGTGTAAAAATTTTGTTCCTGAACATGCAAGTCAATTACCTAGGAACTATAAATCAGCCCTCTACTCATTATCATCACACTCAAATCAACATCTACCTATCAATCAGAATCAGCTCATTTTAAGGGATCATGAAAAATGCATGCCATGCAAATGCAACTAATCATGAAATGAAAACTCACATGGTATACGAAAATAAAACAAAATGTCCTATATGAAACAAACATAGCTAATACGACATAAAATGCATGAATTACAACTAATATGCAAACATGATATCCTAACATGAACACAATGAAACATATAATGAAACATATACAACATATACAATACTTTTCCCCCAAACCACCCCCAAACTTAAGATATTCAATGACCCCATTGAATGGAAGTAATTACGAGGGAAAGTAGAAACATACCTACGCCTCAGCGTCATCACCCTCCTCGGGTGGAGAATCTGGAGGTGGATAAATAGTGTCCGATCCAAAGACTGGCCACTCAACATGGGATCCACTAGCTCCAAAGGCAGAACTGAAAGCCTGAGTCAACCTCGCTGAAAACCGACTATGGCTCTCATACAATGCATCCATCCGCCTCATCATCCTCCTATCATGCGAAGCACTCGAGACAGCAACAGGAGCAACTGGAGGAGCGCCAGCAATCGCATAGCCCAGACCTCTAGGATGAGGAATGCCGCCAGGCCATTCCCCCAACTTCGACACATCGATAGGTCCAGCTGGCATCTGAATCGGCTCCTCAGACGACCATGTCACCCCAGCATTTGCACACATCCTCGTAACAATAGAGCCATAAGGAACTGCCCCCGAAGACACTCTCAAGAAGCGCAGCATACTCTGATTCACCAAATAGCCAACATCTATATAATGTCCATTCAGAATAGCCCACAGCAAGATAGCTCGCTCAACTGTCACCTCATGTGTATGTGTAGTAGGCAACAGATTAGCACAAATAAAAGAATTCCAAGCCCTAGCATATCTGTTCATCGAGGCAGATGCAAATGTAGCCTTCTCAGTCGACCCAACCTTTAATTTCCATGTTGTACCTGGCACACACAGACGTGCCACCACCTCATCTAAATCCACCTCGGACCTGGCTTTAAAAGTCCAGTCCTCCGCCCCAACAGGTCTATCCGGCAACCCAAGTAACAGCCGAATAGCACGAGCAGTGTAATCGATAGTAAACCCTCGGACAAGTGAATAACCATCCCTGTTCTCCCTGGCATTCGCATAGAATTCCCGAACTATAGTCAACGGGACAGCGGATGCAAGCTCACACAAACCCTGCCAACCCCTCTCCTCAATCATAGCCACCATCTCACCATCAGCAGCAACAGGCAACCATATCCTATCCTTCGCCACGGACCGAGTCAGCAACTTCACATACTCAGCCCTAGCCTCCTCAGAACGAAACTTCTCCATACCCTCGTCTCCCGAACTCGAATCAGAAACAGACAATGAACGACCACGGGAACTACTCCCAACAACCCTAGCTCTCTTTGGTGCCATAGTAATCAATAACAATCAGTAAATTCACACCACAACTGCCCAAAATTCGACCCAAAAAATCTGCCCACAAATCTCACACAAAAACCCAAAATTTGCAAGAACTACAATTCGAAAATCAAATAACAATAGTAGAGATTACCCAAATCGAATAGTAGAGGTAGAACTTGCCCAAATTAGTCCCCCAATCTCGAAAATTCGAAGCTCCTTGAAGTCCAATTAGGGTTTGAGAATTGATATGAATGGGTGAATTTGTGTGTAGATATGTAAGTATATGTGATATGAGATGTGTATTGAATGAGATGATATGAAATAGAGAGGTTATATAAGTGATGGAAAGAAATTTGAGGGTGTAAAAATCGAATTAGAAGATAGAATTTAGGGTTTGGACACTTAACTGCAATAGCCCGAAAAAACTGCTCCTTTTCTTCCAGTGTCCCGCGCGGCCGCGCCCAGAATAGCCTATGCTCCGCGCGCCCGCGCCCAGGTTTCCAGATTTTTTTTTTTTTTTTTTTTTTTTTTTCAAACAACAAAAATACTACCTACTGACTTCTACTAAAATGCCTGACATCATGGGTTGCCTCCCAAGCAGCGCTTGTTTTACGTCTTTAGCTTGACGTACTTCCACAATCTCACAATTCTGACAAAACGGAGGCAACCTTCTCACGGTTCACCGTTCCTCCATAATAAGGCTTCAGTCGATGTCCATTTACTTTAAAAGCATCATTGATAGACCCTCTAAATATCTCCACCGCTCCATGTGGAAATACCTCCTTAACTGTAAACGGACCAGACCACTTTGACTTGAGCTTTCCCGGAAAAAGTTTAAGGCGAGAGTTGTACAGCAAAACCTGTTGACCCTTCACGAATTCCTTGTGCACCAACCTCCTATCATGCCACCTTTTAACCTTTTCCTTATACATTTTTGCATTCTCATAAGCCTGCTCACGAAATTCCTCAAGCTCATTCAACTGAAGTAGACGCTTTTCACCCGCAGCTGAGATATCCAGATTTAACTTCTTCAATGCCCAAAAAGCCTTGTGCTCCAACTCAGCTGGTAAATGACAAGCCTTACCAAACACTAACTGATAAGGTGACATTCCAAGAGGTGTCTTGTATGCAGTTCTATAAGCCCAAACAGCTTCGTCTAACTTCAATGACCAATCCTTACGAGATGGATTCACCACTTTTTCAAGGATCCTTTTGATTTCACGATTTGAGACCTCCGCTTGACCATTAGTTTGGGGATGATAAGCAGTGGCAACACGATGCGTCACATTGTACTTTGCCATCATAGCAGTAAACTGACGATTACAGAAGTGTGTCCCCTCATCACTGATTATAGCTCTTGGAGTCCCAAAATGTGTAAAAATCTGCTTGTGAAGAAAATTCAGTACCACCTTAGCATCATTAGTTGGTAAAGCTTTCACCTCAACCCATTTAGACACATAATCCACAGCTAGCAAGATGTACTGATTATTGCAAGATGAAACAAACGGACCCATGAAATCAATCCCCCACACATCAAAGATCTCAACTTCCAGAATAGTATTCAAAGGCATCTCATTCCTCCTAGAGATATTACCAACTCGTTGACATCGATCACAACTCATCACAAAACGATGAGAATCCTTAAACAGAGTCGGCCAATAGAATCCCGCCTGAAGTACTTTCTGAGCTGTTTTATTACCACCATAATGACCTCCATATGTGGTAGAATGATAATCATGCAAAATACTCTCAGTCTCACTATAGGGAATGCACCTTCTCAAAATCTGATCTATACCAAGTTTGAACAGGAATGGCTCGTCCCAACGGTACCACTTCACATCATGTAAGAACTTCTTCCTTTGAGCATAAGAGAATTCTGGAGGGATGACATTACTAACAAGATAGTTCACATAATCTGCAAACCATGGCTCTTCACCTTGCACCCCAAAAAGTTGCTCATCCGGAAAAGATTCATTAATAAGAGACTTAGCATGTGAATCTTTACCTTGGTCCTCCAAACGAGAAAGATGATCAGCTACTTGATTTTCCGTGCCCTTCCTATCCTTGATCTCCACATCAAATTCTTGCAAGAGAAGCACCCAACGAATCAACCTAGGCTTAGAATCCTTCTTCGACATGAGATATCGAATAGCAGCATGATCCGTGTACACAATCACCTTAGTACCAAGCAAATAAGATCTGAATTTCTCAAAAGCATAGACAACCGCTAGCAACTCCTTTTCAGTAGTAGTGTAATTAAGCTGAGCCTCATTGAGGGTTTTACTAGCATAGTAAACCACATGAAAAATTTTGTCCTTCCTTTGTCCAAGCACAGCACCAACAGCATAATCACTAGCATCACACATCAGCTCAAACGGCTCCTCCCAATTGGGTGCAGTAATGATAGGAGTAGTAGTTAGCTTCTTCTTCAACAGCTCAAAAGCCGCCAGACATTCAGCATCAAACTTGAAAGGAACATCCTTCTCTAACAAATTGCACAAAGGTTTAGAGATTTTTGAGAAGTCTTGAATAAATCGCCTATAGAATCCTGCATGACCAAGAAAACTGCGAATTCCTTTACTAGAAATAGGTGGAGGAAGATTCTCGATTGTCTCCACCTTGGCTCTATCCACTTCAAGTCCCTTGCTAGATACCTTGTGCCCAAGAATAATTCCTTCTTGTACCATAAAGTGACACTTCTCCCAATTAAGCACCAAATTGGTCTCTACACACCTCTTCAGAACCAAACCAAGATTATGCAAGCATTCATCATAAGATGTACCAAAAACTGAGAAGTCATCCATAAAAACTTCCACATTCGAGCCAATCATGTCTGAGAAAATAGCCATCATGCACCTTTGGAAAGTGGCAGGAGCACCACACAGTCCAAACGAAACTCGACGAAAAGCAAAAGTGCCAAAAGGACATGTGAATGTGGTCTTCTCTTGATCTTTCGGAGCAATGCAAATCTGATTATAGCCAGAGTAACCATCAAGCAAACAATAATACTCGTGACCAGCCAACCTGTCTAGCTTCTGATCAATAAAAGGTAGAGGGAAGTGATCTTTTCTTGTGGCTTTGTTGAGCTTCCGATAATCCATGCAAACTCTCCACCCCGTGACTGTTCGAGTAGGGATGAGCTCATTCTTCTCGTTAGCAACAACTGTCATGCCTCCTTTCTTTGGCACACATTGGACCGGACTCACCCAAGAACTATCTGAGATAGGATAGATAATGCCAGCATCTAACCACTTTAGAATTTCCTTCTTCACCACCTCCTTCATAATTGGATTGAGTCTTCTTTGATGTTCAACAGTCGGCTTAGCTCCTTCTTCCAGCAGAATTTTATGCATGCAATACGAAGGGCTGATTCCCTTGATATCTGCTATAGTCCAACCAATTGCCGTCTTGAATTTCCTCAATATACGCAAGAGCTTTTCTTCCTCGACATCTGACAGATTAGAAGAAATAATAACAGGTAGCGTAGAGGTATCACCAAGAAAAGCATACCTCAAGTGACTAGGCAAAGGTTTGAGTTCAAGAGTAGGAGCCTCCTCAATAGATGGTTTAAGACGGATTTGTGACTTTTCCAACTCCTTTAACCCAAGAGACTCGAATGGCATGTCAAATTTCCTCTTCCATGAATTTGCATTCAACATCTGAATTTGCATTACTTCATCCTCATCTTTCACCTCAGAGTTCCCACTCAATGCTTTTTCCAAAGAATCTGTTAGCAACAAATGATCAAGATCCTTGGCTACCATGGAATCAACCAAATCAACATTGAAACATTCTTCTTCATCAGACGACAGCTTCATAGCATTGAACACATTAAAGGTGACATTCTGATTTTGTACCCTCATGGTGAGCTCTCCTTTCTGCACATCGATCAAGGTACTACCCGTAGCTAGGAATGGCCTCCCCAAGATTATGGGAATCTTCTTATCTTCCTCGAAATCCAATATAACAAAATCAGCAGGGAAGATGAGCTTATCAACTTTCACCAAGACATCTTCAACTATGCCTCTCGGATAGGTAATTGAACGATCAGCCAACTGCAACGAGATGTTAGTTGGCTTTGGATCCGGTAGACCCAATTGCATGAATACTGACAAGGGCATGAGATTGATGCTAGCTCCCAAGTCACACAAGCACTTCTCAAAGAATAGATTACCAATTGTGCATGGAATAGTAAAGCTACCCGGATCCTTTAGCTTTGGAGGCAATTTCTGTTGCAGAACCGCACTACACTCTTCCGTTAAGGCAACGGTCTCTAATGCATCGAGCTTCAACTTACGCGAGAGAATACCCTTCATGAACTTGGCATAGCTCGGCATCTCCTCAAGTGCTTCCGCAAAAGGTATGTTGATGTGCAACTTCTTGAACACTTCTAAGAACCTCGCAAATTTGTTATCCAAATTCTGCTTCTGGAGTCTTCTAGGATATGGAGGAGGAGGGTAGATCTGATTATTCTTAGTAGACAACTCCGGAGAAGCCTTATCAACAGATTCCTTGCTTTTCTCTTTCTCACCTTCCAGTTGATCAGCTACCAAGTCAGATTTTTCAATTTCGGGCAATGCAGAATTTCCGACTTGCTGATTCTGTACTTCTTCATCCTCATTAGTGGCTGATTTAGGACCTGATGTGACCCTTCCTGATCTCAAAGTTACGGCCTTCACCTGCTCCTTGAAGTCCCTCCTACCTGGATTTGCTTCTGTGTCACTAGGAAGAGTTCCTTGTGGCCTACTACCCAAGGCACTTGCAATCTGCCCTATCTGAGTTTCCAAGAGCTTCTGACCAGCTTGTAGGTTCTTCAATGCTATCCACATCTCATCAGATTTATCATTAGATGACTGCCCCACCTGAGTCTGAGGTTGTTGCTGTTGAAATCCTGGGGGTTGATATGGTGCCCTATAAGATTGCTGATAACCCTGATTATACGGCTTTGCTTGCTGATAAGATTGTTGATTATTCTGATTGTTGCTCCAGCTGAAGTTAGGATGATTCCTATTATTAGGATGATAAGTGGCTGGAACTGGTACAGCAGGTCTCTGGAAATTACTCACGAACTGTGCTGATTCAGAAGAGATAGCACATTGACTCGTCTCATGTGCGCCCGCACATAGCTCACAAACACTAGCCACCTGCTGAACTCCATAATTAGCAAGAGAATCCACCTTCATAGCAAGAGCCTTCAACTGAGCCGTAATCATTGAAGCTGTATCTACTTCCAAAACTCCTGCTACCTTGCCTTGAGAAAGTCTCTGGGTTGGATTTTGATATTCATTAGCAGCCATCATCTCAATAAGTTCATAAGCTTCATCATAACTCTTCGCCCACAGAGCTCCACCTGATGCTGCATCTAGCAAAGGTCTAGATTGTGCTCCCAACCCATTGTAGAATCCATTGATAACCATCCAATCAGGCATGCCATGATGAGGACACTTCCTTAACATCTCCTTGTAGCGTTCCCAAGCCTCACACAAGGACTCGCCAGATTGTTGTTGAAATTGAGTCAACTGGTTCCTTATTGCTGCAGTTTTTGCCATAGGAAAGAATTTAGTAAGGAACTTCTGAGCAAGATCTTCCCATGTAGTAATGGAACCAGGTGGTAGAGAGTGTAGCCAGCTCTTAGCCTTATCCCTCAGAGAGAATGGGAAAAGCCTCAACCTGATAGCATCATCCGTCACACCATTACACTTGAAAGTGTCGCAGATTTCAATAAAGTCCCGAACATGCATATTAGGATCCTCCGTAGAAGCACCCCCAAACTGGACCGAATTCTGCACCATCTGAATTGTGCCCGGCCTGATCTCAAAGTTGTTAGCTGCAATAGCTGGCCTAATAATGCTCGACTGAATGTCATTGAGTTTCGGCTGAGAATAGTCCTTCAAAGCCTTAGCTGCTGCTGCATCTGCCATTGCTACTGTAGTTTCAGTCTCCTCTTCCTTATTCTCTATATTCTCAACAAGATCGTCTTCTGCCAGTTTTAGTAATCGAGCTTGCGAACGTGTTTGCATACAAACTCAAGTACCTGAAACACCATGAAACAACAAACTAAGTAAGAATCCGAGTCAGTGAACGCTAACGACCACTATTGACAAACACATAAACTGAAATAAAAACACCGATGATCCCCGGCAGCGGCGCCAAAAACTTGTTATGCTAAACTCACGCAAGCGCACGTAGTCACAAGTAATACAATTAAAGTTCGTTCCACAGAGATCTTGGTTAAGTTTTACTCAGAAAATATGTCTATGCAATAATGTATGGTTTTAATTCACTGCTAAGAAAATAACAAATAGGGTTTGATTAACTAAATTAAACTAAGATGCAAATTATAAAACTAAGAATTAAACAATTAACTAGACTTAAATTCGGATTACTTATATGAGAATAAACATGGAATCCTAGTTTCATTATCTACTTCACTTAGAGTTGCAGCCTTCGATTAAAACATGCGATGATTTTGATATCTGATCGAACAACACGAAAAGAGTAAAAGTTACCTCTCGGTATACTAGTACCAATCTAAGCATACATCCACAAAAGATAGAAGATGAATAGTCACCTATTATGTTTAGACCCTATATCTCTATAGAATTTGAAAACATAAAGGTTGAAGCACAAGTTATTCACTTAGATCACATAGGGTAGCATAATATCTCTATTCATGCCACAAATCATGATGATTACATCAACCTATCCTATGCTAGCATGGCAAGTTCTAAATCTCAAGATCCACTCTCGTTTAGCAAGAGATTAACAAATTAGATGTTCGCGACGCACCTAAATTCAATAAGCATAACCATACAAGGATATCAATAATTCACCACACATAAATCTCTAAGGCATGCAAACTACTAAGCTACATAGATAAATCCACTAGGACCCCACGATAACGATTAGTTCATAATCGAACCTTTCGTCACCATGGGATTTGATGAAAGCATGGTAGTAAACAAGATAAAGAAGATGATGAATAAATCAATAATAAAATAAGGTTTAGCGAACAAATCCGGAAAAGTAATGAGCATCCACAAGATACGCCTAACAAAGGAATACAAGAAAACTATGTCTAGATCTTCTTGTTGTCACGATCCTCGCCTTGGCTTCTCTCCCTTCTTGCTCTGAACGAATTATGTGTGTAGGATGTGTAGATGATGATTTTTCTGTGCCCCAAGGTGTGTATTTATAGCCCCCAAGTGCCTCCTTGACCAAGCGATTACCGTATTTGAAATAGGATAGAATACCGGTAATTTTCCATCTTTAATTGAAATAGAATTGCAATTCCCTTGTTTAAGTTGAATTCCAGAAGCTTCAAATCGTCCCAAGTGATTGCCATATGAATTAGGAAAAGAATTTGATCAGTTTCCTTCTTAATTTCAGTTTCCAGCAACATTCTGACTATTTCTCCGCACACAGGCGCGGCCGCGCGCGCGTACTATAGAATTCCAGTGCGCCCGCGCGCATCAGATTTAACAGATTTCGCCCAGCGCGCCCGCGCGCAGCCCAGGCTTCTCTCCGCGCGCCCGCGCCCACTGCCAGACTAACCTGCACTTTTTGCTGATTCCTTCTTCTGCTGTCGATTGCAACTCCAACGCTTGTTCTTTCTTGACACTAAAAATCATATATCACCTACTAAATGCAATATCCACACCTGGAATACACCCTGCACAAATCTCACAAAAACATATTAAAACACACACATACTTGAGATACAAGACACCAATTTAAGCCGAAATAGAATGATCCAAGTGGATATAAATCCACTTATCAACTGCTCAGCTTCTCACGTCTTTCTTTAAAAGAACCAAACGCTTTATGCCATTCTCCATAACCTTTCAATTTCTTTTCTTCTCAACAATGCTTCTCAAACCAAAAATCCCTTCAAACCCATTTTCCAGATTTTTCTTGATCGATGAACATCCTGTTCTTGATCATCTCTTTGAACAAATGACTCTTCTCATCGAACTAATCATGAATGGATTGGTTTTCGAAAATATCCAGAGGTTTCTCCTAGAACATCCATCTGTTGGATACAATCTTCCCCTAACCTCCTCAAAACTTGAGGATGAAGAATTTGGCCGAGAGTCTGAGGTTGATCTTGATGGAGATGCTATTCATTTAAGTTAGCTGCTCTCATTCAAGTCGCCCAGACAAGGAATCCAAGAGCAAACGAGGCTTTCATCCCCTGATGGATTTCTTGAGATGCTCCTTGTCCTGTTCCTCAGAGTTCATATCAAAGACAAGTATAGAGTAGAAATTTAGACAAAAAGATGATGTATTTCATTTCTATGTAATGATTTCTATTAATGAAAATACAATTTCTTGTTATCTGCTTGTCTTTTGATTTTTGAATGATGTATAAATTATCAGTATGCAAATATCAAAACTTGCTAGCATAGACTTAACATATCAGAGAATCAGATTATTACACAAAGTAAACGTCAGGATCTGAAACAATTTTCATAATCTTGATACTGACACAATACTGATGACGTCAGCATCCTGATAACAAATCTAATCCTGATTATTATTAACAAGTCTATCATACTGAAATTTATCAAGGCAATGTGTTATAGCTCAAACATTTAATAATCAAATATAGATCCTGACAAGAATATCAAGTCTATAAGCTAAAAACAACATACCTTGCTACTATTGCAGATGTTAAAATCTAAAAATTTAACATTCCTAACTCACTTACTAGTCTACTGAATGTAGTCTCATCAAGTGGTTTAGTTAGAATATCTGCAAGCTATTTGTCAGTAGGAACAAAATGAAGTTCCACAATACCATTCTCAATATGTTCTCTAATAAAATGATACCTGACATCAATGTGCTTAGTCCTTGAATGTTGAACTGGATTTTCTACAATTTTAATAGCACTAGTATTATCACAAAACATAGGAATATTACTAAGTGTCATACCATAATCCAACAACTGATTTCTTATCCAAAGGAGCTGTGCACAACAACTGCCTGCTGCTATGTACTCAGCTTCTACAGTTGAGGTTGAAACAGATTGTTGCTTCTTGCTTGCCCAAGAAATCAATCTATTTCCCAAAAATTGACATGTACCTATAGTGCTTTTCCTGTCTATCTTACACCCTGCATAATCAGAGTCTGAATAGCCAATTAGAAAGAAATCAGATTCTCTAGGATACCACAAACCAAGATTTGGAGTTCCTTTGAGATATCTAAAAATTCTCTTCACAGCAATTAAATGAGATTCCTTAGGATCACTTTGGAATCTAGCACATAAACAGGTAGAAAACATTATATCTGGCCTACTTGCAGTTAGATATAACAATGAGCCTATCATGCCTCTATAACTAGTATTATCCACACTCTTCCCTTTAGGATCAGAGTCTAGTTTAGTGGCTGTTGCTATGGGTGTTTTTGCAACTGCACAGTCTTGAAAGTCAAACCTTCTTAAAAGATCTTTGATATACTTTGACTGATTAATGAAAATACCAGTCTCAGTCTGTTTGACCTGCAAGCCTAAGAAATAATTTAGTTCACCCATCATGCTCATCTGATACTTAGACTGCATAAGCTTGCTAAACTTAGCACACAACTTTTCATTAGTAGAACCAAAAATAATATCATCAACATAAACTTGAACTAAAAGCAATTCACCTTTTATCTTTCTAAAGAATAGAGTTTTGTCAATTGTACCTCTTGTGAAGCCATTTTCAAGAAGAAATTTAGACAAAGTCTCATACCATGCTCTTGGTGCCTGCTTTAGTCCATAGAGTGCCTTGTCAAGTTTGTAGACATGATTTGGAAACTTTGGATCAACAAATCCAGGTGGCTGTTCTACATACACTTCTTCATCAAGTTTTCCATTTAGAAAAGCACTCTTTACATCCATCTGGTATACCTTAAATTTTGAATGAGCTGCAAATGCAAGAAACATTCTGATTGCTTCCAATCTTGCTACAGGTGCAAAGGTCTCATCATAATCAATGCCTTCTTCCTGAGAATAACCCTTGGCCACCAGTCTTGCTTTGTTTCTTACAATCATACCAGATTCATCTAGCTTGTTTCTGAAAACCCATCTTGCACCAACAATAGATCTATCTTTAGGTCTTGGTACCAGTTTCCAAACTTTGTTTCTCTCAAACTCATTTAATTCCTCCTGCATTGCAATTACCCAATCAGGATCCTGTAAGGCTTCTTCAACCTTCTTAGGTTCATTCTTTGAGAGAAAACAACTATACAAGCATTCATTTTGAATTGATCTTCTAGTTCGAACACCACTATTTGGATCACCAATTATCAAATCTTCAGTATGATCCTTTGTCCATTTTCTAACAGGTGGTAAATCAACTCTGCTAGTTTCTCCCCCTAAGTTAGTGGTATCTCTTGTAGAAGAATTCTCTCTACCTTCAAAAACTCTCCTTTGATCAATAGAATCAATAGATTCCATATTGCTGCTAGTTACTGATCTTTCCTCAGAAGATTCTGACAGGTTAGTTCCTGATGGAGTAGACTCTGAAACATCAATTCCTGATGGAATAGACTCTGAAAGACTAGTCTGCTCCTGATGATCACTGTGTTCTCTCTGATTTATTTGCTCCCCCTCAACAGTAGCATTCCTTTGATAAGCAATAGAAATTCCTTCTGGAGAACCTTCATCATCACTTGAGAGTATCTCAGAATTCTTCAGATTTTCAAATTCCAATTTATCATGGCTTTCATCAGTTTGCAAAATTCCAAATTTCTTATCATCAAATGCAACATGAATTGATTCCATAACAATGTGAGTTCTGAGATTATAAACTTTGAAGGCCTTAGATGCTGAGTATCCTAGAAAAATTGCTTCATCCGATTTGGCTTCAAATTTTCCAAGTTGTTCTGGATGAACTTTTAGGACATAGCATTTGCATCCAAAGATGTGAAAATATTTCACACTTGGTTTCTTTCCTTTGATCATCTCATAGGGAGTTTTTCCATGACTATTTACCAAGGTACAGTTCTGAGTGAAACATGCAGTGTTAATAGCTTCTGCCCAAAAGTAGGTTGGAAGTTTTGCATCTGCAAGCATGGTTCTTGCTGCCTCTATGAGAGTCCTGTTCTTTCTTTCCACTACACCATTTTGCTGAGGTGTACCAGGTGTAGAAAACTGTTGAGTGATTCCATTGTCTGCACAAAACCCCTCCATTGTAGAATTCTTGAATTCTGTACCATTGTCACTCCTAAGTACTTTGACTTTGTACTCAGAGTTGTTATGAATATTCTTGATGAGTTCAATGATTTGCTGAGGAGCTTCATCCTTCTTGTGTAGAAAGAACACCCATGTGAACCTTGTGAAATCATCCACCATAACTAGAGCATATCTTTTCTTGCTGATAGACATAATGTTTACTGGACCAAACAGATCAAGATGTAGCATGTGAAATGGTTCAGTAATTGAATTTTCAGTCTTGCTCTTGAAAGTGGTTCTTCTCTGCTTTCCAAGCTGACATGCATCACAAAGTCCATCTTGCACAAAATTTGCCTGAGGTAGGCCTCTCACCAAATTGTGTTTAACAAGTTGATTAAGCTTCTTGAAATTAAGATGTGAGAGCTTCTTGTGCCAACTCCAGCTTTCATCATTTGTTGCTTTGCTGTAGAGACATCTAACAATTCCTTTAGATGTATCACTTAAGCTGGCTTCATATATGTTACCATGTCTTTGACCAGTTAGAACAATGTCTCCATTCTGCATATTCAAGATTTTGCATCCTTCTCTGTCAAAGATTGATTTGTAACCTTTATCACCCAGTTGACTTATGCTTA
The DNA here is from genome assembly GCA_037693485.1 of Kitagawia praeruptora. Classification (NCBI taxonomy): domain Eukaryota; kingdom Viridiplantae; phylum Streptophyta; class Magnoliopsida; order Apiales; family Apiaceae; genus Kitagawia; species Kitagawia praeruptora. The sequence goes on from CM075353.1 coordinate 2,297,805, forward strand.
AAAGAGTATGTTTCAAGCCTTCAACCAGTGCTACATTTTCTATGATGACATTCCCCAAAAGAATTGAGCCATATCCCAGAGTTTCTCCTTTGTTGCCATCTCCAAAAGCTATTACTGGGCCAGCTTTCCTCTCAAACTTTGTAAGCAGGGACTTCTTTCCAGTCATATGTCCAGAGCATCCACTGTCCAAGATAATTGAATGCTTCTTTCCTGTGCCCTGCAAACAAAAAGTAACTAGTTAGAATTTTTTAGGACCCAACTTTGATTGGATCCTTTCTTACTAGATTTAGAGACAACAGACTTTGAAGATTTTGCATTTATTTTACCTGTTGCAGAGTCAACTTTAGACTCTGATCTCACAAACTGTTTGTGACTAGGAGTTTCAGATTTCAAAGAATAATAGTCATAATACAGTTCATGATATTCTCTACACATGTAAATGGAATGAAGTAAACTACCACAATGATAACAAGCTTTTTGTGGTTGGTATTGAATTTTCTGAGTCTTGGGGAATCTGGACTCAGTTTTCCAAGAAGGTTTTTGATTGCAGTCTAGGGCCAAATGATTATGATTTCCACACTTATAGCATTTTTTCCTAGGTGCATCAGGTACATTCTTGTAATTGTTCTCTTTGTTAATACCTTCTTTTCCATTCCTATTTCTCTTAATCTTGCTAGACTCTGAAAGATCATCTAATCTCTGTTTCAACTGAGACTTAGACAGAAACCCTATGTTTACATTCTTAGGTTTCTCTAACACTTTCTCATCTGAAAAACTATTGTTAATCCTTTTGTGTACAACAGGGGTACCTTTTGAATCAACAAATTTAACATGATTAGGTTCAGAAACAATTTTCTTACCTTCAGATTTAGATGTGTTAGCTTCTATCTTACTATCATCATTGACAATAACTACCTTTTCTTCTTGTCTAGCCTTATCAAAACCTAAACCATTAACCTTACCACGAATTCCACTTTCAAAGATTTCTATAGTCTTCTTACTGGAATTGTTAATGGTCTTAATCACATCTCTCTCTTCTTCTAGTTCTTTTCTGACATAGTCATAAGCCTCAAGAATAACACTATAATCATGCTTAGCTTTATCAGAACTTAACTTGTATTCTTCCATTTGAATTAATTCAGATTCAAGAAAATTATTTCTATCAACTAATTTATCATTCTTAACCTTAAGTTCATCTCTTTCACAAGTAAGAATTCTAAAATTAGTCATAAGATTCTTAAACTCAGCATGGATAGATCTAATTTCATCAGAATTTAAGCTATCAAATGAATCAAGAGAGTGAAGTGATACCTTAACAGAGGATGGAGAAATTTTCTTTGGAGATCCAGGTTTGTCTGAACTATTGGCCATCAATGCAATGTTGTCATAATCCAATTCATCTTCAGAGTCACTGGAATCAGCCCAATCCTTCTGTGTGACCATAAGTGCATTACCCTTTCCTGAATTCCTAGGCTTCTTACACTCACTAGCAAAGTGTCCAAGCTCGCTGCAGTTAAAGCACTTGATCTTGGCCTTATCAAGCTTGACAATTGTACTTTTGCTTTTGTCACTCTTCTTCTCCTCCTTCTTTTGAAAAGGTCCTTTGCTAAATCTTCTCCTGTTGAATTTTCCTTTCTTGAAAGCTTTAGCAAACATAGCAAAGAGTTCTTGCATCTCAGATTCAGAATCATTGTTGTCAGAGTCCATATCAGTAGTCTCTGACTTAGAACTTTCTTTGCTTTTCTTCTTCCTTGAATTTTTTACAGCAATCTCTTCATGCTGTTCTTCAGGAAGCTTCTTAACTTCAGATTGAGCAGTAAGTGCAATAGTCTTCATCTTTCCTTCACTCCTGCTCTTCTTCTGCTGCTTGTCAAGTTCATAAGCTCTCAATTTTCCATATACTGCCTCTAATGAAATATCATCCAGATCATTAGCTTCCTCAATTGCAGATATCTTCTCATTGTAGAAATCAGGCAAAGCTTTCATGAACTTTGTATTCATGTCCTCCAAGTCGTAATATTTACCATGCATGGCCATCTCATTGATGAGTTTTGTAAACCTATCAAAGGTATCAGTAAGTGACTCACCAGACTTGGATTCAAAGTACTCATACTGTTGTATAAGTAATGTCCTCATATTCTTCCTGACAGGCTTAGTTCCTTCACAGTGAACCTTAAGATTGTCCCATATATCCTTAGCAGTTTTACAAGAGAGAACATAGTTAGTGAGAATAGAATCAAGACTGTTGAATAATATGTTTCTCACTTTAGCATCTTTGAGAACATTCTCCTTGTCCTTATCTGACCATTCAGATTTTGGCTTCTCTGCTGTATGTTCTGGAACAACCACACCATCAACAGTTGCTTGTCCAATGACCTTTGTTGGAACAAAAGGTCCATCTCTGATTCTGTCAAGATAATCAGGATCTGTTGCTTCCAGATGATGCAACATCTTTACTTCCCATAGAGTATATTCGTTTCTCTTGAGCATAGGAATTTTAGTATTCCCATCCTTGTAACCAGACATGATTGCAGATCTTTATGATTATTCGAAATCAACCTGCTCTGATACCAATTGTTAACTCGAATAACTTGTAGAAGGGGGGGGGTTGAATACAAGTTATATAATCGTGTCTGATTTTTGCTTGATTATATGAACAAGAATAAACGAATGAATCAAACTCTTGTTTGTATTAATAAGATCAAATACAAACTCTACCAAAGGTGTACAATACCTTTAGCAGCTGCTGACAATATAAATATCTCTCTGTTTGTTTCGAACTCTCGAATACAAACCTTATACAGAGCTACGCACTCGAACTTACAACTTCGTCGCTCTTTTTACAATGATATTGAGAGAGTATTTATAATGCTACCTATCAACTAATAACAGAAAGATATAATCTATACATGACAATGTTCTGCCTTCTAGTCGATAGTTTCCTTCAATAGAAAACTCTTTCCTTCATAATGTCTTCTTGCTTGTTCTTCAAACAACGATCCTGTTTTATAGCACTTGCCAGTTTCTGTAGTATCTATAATGACATCATCAGTAACATGACTGATATCAGGATCTGTACACTGCATCAGTATTTGATCAACCATCAGTATTGGACCATCATCAGGATTTGCTCTCTGTTCCTGACATGTAGTCTCCGATACACTGTTCATTTCTGACTAAACTATACAGATAACTGTTTTACACATAAAACCTATATACAGTGCTAAATCCTTTATAAGATCAGGATTACAAGAAGTATAATGTGTAAATTCTATTCTTAACATCACAACTTATGAATTATTCCTAACAGAGATACACTACCATTTAGGGGAGGCCAATGTGGTGGCCGATACCCTTAGTCTAAAGAGGAAGGAGAAATGAGATAATATAGAATGACTGAATACAGGAGGAGATTTGCAAGAAAAAGATAGTGAAAGTGCTGCTATTGATAAGCTAAATGGCATATGGACGAATGACATGCAAGTTTATGTTGGTGTATTTTTGCGCAAACAAGATAGAGATGTTATGAAAGAGCAAAAGGATAAAGGAAGTAGTGTAGAAGTTAGAAAGTCTCAGATGAGAAAGGTATTCATTGATATTTTCAACGTGATTCCGGGACGGAATCCTTTTAAGGGGGGGAGACTGTAATAACCCTAACCTTAGAAATGCTACAGTGATTAAATGAATAGTAAATTTTGAGGATTTAGGGAAATGGTATGTAGGTACCCTATGAGTGAAACAGAAAATGAGTAAACAGAAACCATATTAGTGATGTACCATGAAAATAAGTGACTCGAAACGATGACGGATTTCAGAAATTCCTGAGTGTGGATTTTAAAAATTTTCGATTTCAATTGCGACTCTATGGATGTGATATTAAGGAGTATGAAAATATTAAAGGGTTTATATCTTGAGGAAATAATGAAGTTAGGTAAGCCAAGGGATTATCAAGTCAAGGAAATGCCAAAGGAATTTGGATTTTTAAACGATTTCAAAACCACTTGGATAACGAGGTATATTCGAAACAAATCGCAATTAGACGAGTATGGGAACAAAACAACCAAGATTAGTGATACAACAAGGATACATATTAGATTGAGAGCAACCAAAGTGATTTGAATTTACTTAAGAAAAACCAAAGAAATGAGATTAAAGGATAATTAGGACATCATCTTCCACTAACACTTAATCAAGGGCAACTTAGTCATTTCACATGAGGATTATCCATAACCTTCCACAAGTATCTCTAAAACTCTAGAATTTTCAAGATTTGTGCAAGATAAGATTAAAGAAACCAAGAACAATCTCTCCCCCTCCATTTCTTGCAATTCGGCCAAAACAGTAACAGCTCAGTAAAACGAGCATAACTCCTTCGTTTCTCAGCCAAAATTTGCGTTCTATAGCTTTTTAGAAAGCCCATGAGATAACCTACAACTCTTATTTCACAAGATTCTTCCATAAAAGCAAGGTAAGGGGCTCGTTTTTCATGTTCTTTCAGCTGGGTTATAGAAACTCCGAAAATTCTAAGTATGTTCTTGATGTTTCTTGTTAGTTTAAGATGTTATAAGGTTATATCAAGGCTTCTCAAGGACTACAAGCCTTTGTTAAGAGTGTTCAAGCTTCAAGGAAGGTATGGAGTTCATGAACCTTTAGTATTATCTAGAGTTTATGATGATTTATAGTTAGTTTAGTAGTTAAGTTTATATTAAGCATGAAATCATGATTATGTGTATGTTATAAGTGATTGATTGAATATGGAAGTGTTGTGAGAGATTGTAACCATGGTTGGTATGATGACCACATGGTGTAGGGTTTGGTATGTGTGTTGGATGTTGGATTTGGAGGAGTTATAAGATGGAAAGTAAGAAAATATAGCCGTTATAATGTCCGATTTTAGTTAGACCTATAGATGCTCTGTTTTTGAGACCAATACTGGTAGGGTTAGGTTTCTACCCATAGTATCAACTGACCATGAGAGGATAGAGCTTAGTTCATAGATCGTTTTGATATAAAGTACGTTAAAATCTGATGAACGGTTTAGGAGAAAAGTGAATTTTAGTGAAAGACGTTCGAAAACTGAGAAAATGTAATTGTGTCAACTTTGAGGCTATAATTGACATACTTAAACATTCTTAAAAATTATAAAATATTGGGAGGATATAGTAGGGTGATCAGAGAAGCATTACCCACCGATCTTGGGTGAAAATTCGAATTTATTAATTTATGAGAATTTTTACAGTCGAGAGTGGTTGTTAAGAAAATGGTGTAAATCTCTAAAACTTTGATTGAGTCTAAGAATGGTTAAGTTCTTGGAACTTTTGGAGTATGAATGATATGGTATTATTATATAAGGGTTAGGAGGTTAAGTGGAATATATTCTAACGATGATCCTTTTCGTGTCTATATAACTCAGGACGAACCATGGGTCATTCCTCTGGGATTTAGAGATCGAGGCAAGATTTCTTCTATCCTTACTTTGAAAAATTATTTATCTTCAAAGAAAAATGATTTCATGGAATATATATGTGATTCTATTATTACTATATTGTAAAGGATTTGTTTTCCTGATTTTTGGAAATTAAAGGGAGATGTATATGAATATGAGTATGGATATGGATTAAAGGGAGCAAGATTTCTTTTATCCTTATTTTGATAAACTGTTTATGTTCAAAGGAAATGGTTTTGGTGGATAATGTATGAATCTTATATGATGAGATGATTAGGGATATACTCCCTATTTACTGAGATTTTTGAATATGAATTATGGATATGGATACGAATATGAATAGATCGAATATACTTTATGTTTTAAAGGGATATGAAAGAATGGTATCAGTTGTTATCTAGAGTTATATGTTTATAATATTATGTTAAAAATATTCTTTTTAAATAATTATGATTTAATAAATATTATTTGATTATTATTTAACACTTTTAAAATAGATGGAATATTTTATGTATATAAGAGCGTATTTGATTTCATTGAATACAGAGGAGATGTTTGAGTCATAATCAAAGCATTATGACATATATATTTTTAAAGGTGATGATAAATGGAAATGGAAATGTGAATGGAAATGGAAACGAAAAAATGGAAAATGTGGAATGGTGTTTTATAAATGGAATAATGATTTGACAAAAAGGGGGATTGCAACAGAAAGCGTAAGAGGCTGTGTGCGGCACAGTCCAGCACTAAATATTTTATTACGGCCCAAGAGTTGTCGAAGGAGGATGTAGCGGGTGGCCTTCCTCCAGGGTTGATGACCAGGTGGGATCAACCCTTCTACTAGTAGTAAACAGAGAGCAGGTACGGTCAGGCGACTGATCATCGTCCTACGTATCTTGCGCTAGCGGATATCCCCAAAACTTTTAAAAGAAGAATTGATTATGGTTTTCAGATTTGTATACTGAAAAAGGAAAATGGTATGAAATGATGGAATTGTTTTTACAGTAAGAAGAGAAACTGATTTGATATTATTCTATATGTCTTTTTCTTATAAAAGAAAATGGAAAGATTATATTGAGAGATTTTGTGCAGGTGATATATTACCTTGAAATATTATACTGAGATGATGTAATGGTTTTTAATTATTTTAGAAGAGAAACTGATATTATGTTATATTAGAAGAGGAACTGATATTAGAATGCTATATATTTCTTTTAGTATGAAAATATTTGGAAGGAGTATTTATCAAATAAAAATAAATTCTTTTCCTAATAATTATGATTTGTCTTCTGTTTATTATACATATATATTTATGTTTTCCTTGATGCTAGTTTACAAAATTTATCTTGCTGAGCTATTATAGCTCACTCTTGTTATTTATTTATATAACAGCTAGATCAGGTGCCGAAACGTCGCAGTACAACCCGGAAGAGGGTAAAGGGGAAGTCTACCTTATGAGAAAGTATCGACACCTGTTCTCAAGGTAGTATATACTTATATACGAGTGTAATAGATGGTATTCTGGGATTGTAATAATAGTTTATCTTTAACTGCTATCATTAATGGATGTTCTCTGAGCATATGACTGGTGTGTGTGATGATATTATTGTGGGGTCATTTGTGTGAGTATTAAATAGTATATAAAAAAATATCAAGAGATATTGTTAATAAAGGGAAATTGGAGCGTGATGACCTGGATTCCTGACCCTGGATCTAGGGGTGTCACATGTGGGGAGCATTCAATCACCTCGAAAAACCTTTCGACTCGAACGTAACAGAAGTCCTCGACGACGTTCACCGAGGGCAGACTACAAACGAAGTTATGATTCATATTCAAAATCAAATGATACTCGTAGTTCCCGAACTACAAGAACGGAAAGGTCATAACATCAAGCTAAATCGTGGAAGCCTAAAGAAAAACAACAAGAAAAAGAATTTACAAAACTCACTATGACAAGGCTACAATCTTAGCCATTCTGAAGTCAGAACCTGATTATCGACCACCAAGGTCGATGAAACCAGGACGACCTCCAAGTTCCCGTTTTTGTGAGTACCACGAGGATACCGATCATACTACAGACCAATGTTATCAATTGAGCAATCTTGTTGAAACTAAACTCAAACAAGGACAATTAACACATTACATTGATCATGATTCATGGATATGAGAAGCAAAATGAACGACATCACGATTAAGATCGCGTCATCGATATTATAGCTGGAGGAATCGCCGTAGGAGGCACGTCAAATAACTCTAAAAAACAATATGCACGAGAAATTCTCAATGTCAATCCCGAGGCTCCTAAATGCCCACGACCCAATCCATCTCCCGTGATCTCATTTTAAATAAGTGTTCAAAATTGTTTTAATTTCTAAAATAGTGACCAAAATTATTTTTAATTTTCAAAAAAATATATTAAAAAAGATTGATAGTCACTAAAATAAAAATCCAAAAATTCAAACACCTTTTTACAATTTAGCATTAACGATCATCATTTTGGTTTTTACTCTCAAGTTTTTTTTACATATCCTTCATATTTTGAATTGACCTAGGTATCCTGTATTCGAGTGATGAGATTAGACGGCTCTATTATCTATCCCCTTTGATATCAAAACCATCCATCCCCTTTTAAATACAATACAGACAGCACCATTGAAGGAGAAGCATCGAGAGTATAGCAGCGCAAGCATCATGGGTATATCATCTCTTCTTTCATCCCCTTTTAATTATTCTGGTTTTAGTATTTATGTATGTTTGTTTATGTAGGCGTGTGAGTTTATCTATGTCTGTCTCTTTTGTGTGTACGGTGTATCTATTAATTCATATTGCTATTATTAGATTATACAAACATGTATGGATTTACTAATTTTCTAATTAAAATTCGATTATTTATTATCTTGAAAGAAAAACATGAATCCTCGACAATGGTTGGATGGTTGAAACAAACCAGTCCGGACAAGACAAACATTGGATCTTTGGAACAGACCATTGATGACACTTTAAAGGTAAATTGTAATGTAGACCCTCTGATACTTTAGTAGTGTAGTTTAATTACCAATACTTTAATTCTGTAGTTTAATTACCAAAATTACGCCTGATTACTGAATTATGTGAAACAGAATGAAGAACCAAAGGAATTCCAGAAAGCTGTTGAGTCTTCCCAACAAGTGAATTCCTGTGTTGACGAATGGTCGGACTACTTTGGCATGCCCATGATTTGCCGTCCCCATAATTGCTCGGACGGCAACTGCCTAGACATGATGCAATTTCGGCGTCCTGGTGAACCCACAAGGGACGTTTACTTGAGCCCCATCATTGCTCATCGCCGCAATATTGTCATATACGGCTCGGACTCGGAAGATGACTCGGACGAGGAAGATGACTCGGACGAAGACTGCCTATCAGAAGAAGAGATGATACGATTTCAGCCTTCTGCTGAACCCATAAAGATGGGATCTTTGGAACAGACCATTATTCATGACAGTCCTGATAATACAAAGATGGGATCTTTGGAAAAGACCATTCCGGATAACACAAAGATTGAATCCTTTGAACAGACCATTCATGACAGTCCGGACAAGACAAACATTGGATCTTTGGAACAGACCATTGATGACACTTTAAAGGTAAATTGTAGACCCTCTAATACTTTAATAGTGTAGTTTAATTACCAATACTTTAATTGGGTAGTTTAATTACCAAAATTATGTGAAACAGAATGAAGAACCAAAGGAATTCCAGAAAGCTATCGAGTCTGCCCAACAAGTGAATTCCTGTGTTGATGTATGGTCAGACTACTTTGGCATGCCCATGATTGCTCGTCCCCATAATTGCTCGGATGGAAACTGCCTAGATATGATGCAATTTCGGCGTCCGGGTGAACCCACAAGGGACGTTTACTTGAGCCCCATCATTGCTCATCGCCGCAATATTGTCATATACGGCTCGGACTCGGAAGATGACTCGGACGAGGAAGATGACTCGGACGAAGACTGCCTATCAGAAGAAGAGATGATACGATTTCAGCCTTCTGCTGAACCCATAAAGAAAGCCGCCTGCTTGGACTTCCCTCTTCGTCAATTTTGGTATTGGAAAAACCCATCCATTTTATTTACTGTTGGTGTCATCTGCTATGTACTATTTGTAGCTTAGGCCTATTATACACATGCTATTATCTATGTGATATGCTTCACGATTTTTTTATCTGATTGTTGAAAGAGAGTTCGAAGAATGTGTGGTGGTGGTTGTTGACACTGTCCTAGCCGCAAGGCCTAAACTCCTTTTACTTGGTCCATCTAGTTCCTACATTAGTGTTGCTCGAGATGCATCATGACCTAACTGTATATGACTTTAAGAGAGGAATCCATATAGACACCGTTGTCTATAACAAAACGGAGGCGTCGTTTGCTTGCGTATATTCATTTGTTTCCCTGGTTTGACATTTGGTGTTATCTTCAATGCACATTTTTATCATGTAGGCGTATATGTCATGCTTTGTACTTCGCTTTTACCTTATTTCTTTGGAAGTAGAAAGCCAATTTGAAGAGTAAACATGCTGATGGTTGAGATTGAGGCCTAAATGTCTTTTTCTTGAAAAATGTATGTTTGTGTAGTAAGTCAGAAAATGACTTAAAGTTAAAAAAAACAGCTTAAAGCCAGAAGTTACTATAATATGTTTTTACTGTTTATGAAATATCTTACTCGAAGATTTACTGTTCAGAATTGATTTTTAGGAGTACATCACTAAAAATCTATTTTTCATATTACATTAGACCATAACCTCTAGAAAATTATTTTAAAATAGAAAATAGCTCCTTAGCTTTTAATTGAAATAGATGTCACTTTACTTTCTTTGACCTTGTTTGTGGATATGGCGGCGAATCTTTCTAGATCTGGTTTGGATTCTTACTTGGCTAGTGGAACTCCAAGGGGTACTGAATTTTGTGCTGGTTCTAAGTTGTTTTAAATGGATATTGGGCAGCAGAGGTCTTTTCCTAAAACAAACGGTGGAAAGAGTCCACCGACTTGTTTTACTCCCTCTTTTGCCGGAACCTCTGATACTGGTAAAAATTTCTTTAACCCCTACTTTCGTAGGGATGTTAAGAAGTTTCATTCGCATGTTCTTGCTAAGAATGGCTCTGTTCTAGTTAAGCCTTCAAACTTGTTTTTTAATGAGTCTTTGGATATTTGGAAAAATTGTTATATAGCTGTGGTTGATTCTACTGTGAAATTGGATTTATTGCAATTCGTCGTCTTGCTTTAGAGGAATTTGCTTGTATTGGGTTCATTTTGATCTTTCTTCATAAGTTGGGATTTATGGTCTTTAAGTTCGATACTAGAAAGAATTTGCTGAGAGCGACGGCCTCTGGGTCTTTGTTTGTTGATTGTGCTAGCCCTGCGTTTGAGGTGTTTTTCAAACCATGGTCTAAGAGCTTGTATCTAGGTAAGGGGGCATGGTTAAAGCTTGGGTTCAAGTGTTCAACTAAGTAATGTACCTATTTCTTACTGGTCTATGAAAGGGATATGTTTACTGGTAAGTGCTTTGGGAAATCCTCTTGGATTTGATCGAAGGATGCTGGAGAATTTGGAAGCCAATACTCCAATTTCTGATGCTTTGGTTTGCATAGAAATGTCTGTTGTTAGCTCTAGACCGAGTGTGATTTTTGCTAGTTTGGATAGGACTCATAGTTCCACGACCAGGGTTCTGGTCTCTTATTTGACTACCTTCAAAGCTTGTGAATGCTGTCATGTTACGAAATAGCAGTGGAACTTGTGATCATCTTCATCTGATTAGGAAAACGGAGAATTTCTTGCAGGAATTAGATACACAGGGATGGCGAATTACTGGCTCTGACAGTGAATTTAGTGAACCAGAAATATTTGTTTATGGCGTTGGTGTTAATTAAACAGAATGATGATGATGAAAACGATGGAAATGATGGAAAAGAAGTTAAGGATGGTAAGGACCAAGAGAAAGAGAGGGAGACCAAGGAAGTACCCAGCTGTTGATGTTTTTTTTTTTTTTTTTGCTAATTTCCAGCTGTTGATGTTGCTGAGTCTGGAGATAACAGGACCTCTTTGGCAGAGAACAGGAGAGGAGATGCACATGGTGGGGCTGTTACTGAATCTAGTAGGGCTGCTAAGCCTGCTAAGAGAGGACGTGGAAGACCAAGAAAATACCTAAGGCACGATGCCCATCAAGGGTATGAGGATAGCTCTGGTAGTCGGTCCAGGTTGGGGATGAAAATGAAAATGAAGACGAATAGGGTCAAACAGGAAAGGAAAGGAAAGGAAAGCAGGAGAGCTTGGATGACTTGATTGTGAACGTAAGCGATGCTATTGCTATTGCTATTGCTAGTGCTATTGAAAAGGGGTCTACGGTGTAACGTTTTAACTCTAATCTTGGACTCAGCAAGGATCAGTTTCGAAGGACTGAGGCTCTGGAATTGGAAGAGCAAAAAGAGGAAAGGAAGAAGGCACCGGGAGCGAAGGTTAGCTGAGGAAGTTGCTGCAAATGCTGCTCGGAAGAATAAGAAATTGAAAATGTTGACCCCCTGATTGTTGTTTATTTCACCAGCTATGTTGTTTAAGTTGTTTGTTTTGGTTGTATGAACTATTGCTTGCTTCTGCGGGAGCTGGGGTCTATGTAACAGATTCCCCCATCTTTATTTTTCTATAAAATTAAAAATGGTTACCTAAAAAAAAACTTGCAGCTCCCGGCATCTCTAACTGATAGCAAACTACAAACCTTCGTGGTTTTGGAAGAAAAAACTTTGTTTATAATTTAATTTCAGAATTATCATAGTCTAATGAAGATGACGCTTCCTTGATCGCATCCTCTCTCTTACTATGATTCATGGTTGTTGAGCTGCCTTGAAGAAGTTGCATTTGCACTTTAAATTAGGACATTTCAAACCAAATTTGAAAAAAAAAAAAAAAGTACATATTAAAACCAAATTTGATTTAAGTTTTGGTTTTACAGTAGAAACTCGATAAATTAATACTCGATTATTTAATAAACTCTCTAATAAACTCTCTAAAATAATATTTTTGGTCGGTCCAGATTCGGGGATAGGGTGTTAAATTAATAATTCGCTAAAATTATAAGATAATACATTTTTGATAATTTCTTTAGACCCCATATAAAATATAAAATATAAATTAATAATTCCTTATATATAGCATATTACATGAATGATTTATGAAGATTTCTTGAAAAATGACTCAATTGTCTTTTGTTTTTTGTTGAAATCAATTTCTCCTAGAATCTCGTCTCTAATTTTCCTTAGCATGGTAAGAACTTCTGGTGTTGTTTTCTCATAGCTCAACAAGAAATTGTTCAATGTGATAGCCGCTTTAATAGCTTCGTTTCGCGAAGGGGGCTCCATTGTAGAACTTTCATCATCTTCTTCATCGATATCATCTTTATTAATTCCAATAACGCTTTCAATAATTTCTTCATCAGTCAACAACTGTGCAACTAAGTATTTTACTATAAATTAATAAAATATTAATTAATATATAAATTAATAATTATTAATTTATCGATTAATTAATACTCCCTCCGTCACAGCCAGTTCTTTACATGGCGGTTGAGCACGGAGGTCAAGGATAGTGGATGTAAAGTGAGTGTAATATTGTTAAAATAAATGAAGTAGTGGCTCTGTTATAGAAATCGGCCGATTTCTAAAAAATCGCCGATAAATCGGCCAAAAATCAGTCAAAATTTTGGAACCGATTCGGCCGATTTTGCAAAAATCGTTGATAAATCACCGATTTTTCAACCAAATCACCCGATAAATCGTAAATCGGTAGCTCAACCGAATAGTTCCGATTTCCGAAATCTGCAACACTGAGTGGGTGTAATAGTGATTTTATTGTTAAAATAAGTGAAATAGTGGGTGTAATAGTGATTTTATTGTTAAAATAAGTTAAGTAGTGAGTGAAATAGTGTAAAGTATTGTTAAAATAAATGAAGTAGTGGGTGTAATAGTGTTAAAACTTACTATTTTGGGTAATGTAAAGAAATGGTGGGACGACCCAAAAAGAAAATTGTAAAGAAATGGATGGGACAGAGGGAGTAACTCTTTTAATTAAAGGGAAATGCTAACAATAGCCCTAAGGGCTATGGTTATGCATTAAATATTCTCATCTTTTCAACATTGATTTTAGTTATTTAATTGTTTTTTAGTTTTTCAATGCTCTTTTACAACATTAATTCAATTTTCCAAGTAATAATAGTGGACCCCCTACATTCACATTAATTTCTACTAATAAAAAAATCCCAATTTGCTAAATAACTATATTGAAATTCGTGCAAACTTGATGTATTAAGTGCATATTTGACATTTTAAATGCATTTATCCACTTACATTAATGCTTACGTTTAACATTACCCTTAATTAATATTTTGGTGATCCCAAATGTATTATTTTATAGAATTTCTACTGTACATGGTTAGTTGTCACATCTACACAAGCGACAGTAAGAGTACGAGTACAAACTATAGCGCTACTGTTAACATCAGCTCCCATTGATGTTGTTGCGGGTCCGTGTACTAATTAAACATGAAATGGACTTAAATCCAGAGGAGTACAATTCAAATGGCCCCCAACTGAATCAAAATATGACTACTCAACGATCCATACAATAATAAGTGCAAACATGAAAATTGTGGTCCTGTGTTTTTCTCCACCTAACACAGCCTCAACTCCCAGGAAATCAATACATGCATTGAATCTCTAAAACGCTTGGAGTAAGAGCATCTTCGATGGGTTGGCTAAAATGGTTGGCTAAAATAATATAAAATAATGATTGGCTAAAGTTTGTTGAATCTGTAAGGTGTTGTGTTTCAATGGGATTGGCTATAATGGTTGGCTATATTTCGAAAGTAATATATTATAATTTCAAATAATACTTTATTAATAAAAATTTATTTTTGTAAATTAATATTAATACTAATATTAATTGATCTTAAATTATGGTCATATATTTTTAGAAATTTAAATTGAAATTTTTATTAATTCAAATATATTAATATTAACACTAACTGATATTGTGTTGCCTTCATAATTTTAACTTTTATACAAAAATAAATTAAAAAGGAGATTGAATATATGCTCACAAATCAGTGTATGCGAAAAAAAGAAAAAGAAAACAATTTGGGAGGGGATAAAAAGTAGTACAGGATATGACGTGGAGGTCTTACAGATCTGTAAGCCTTCAGCTGATATAGCCAACCATAAGGCCATGGCTATAAATTTGCATAACAGGAGTGAACGGTTGGAGTGACCAAATATTGGAAAGTTGGCTATACATGGTGCCAACTGTACCATTTAGCTAAGGGTTAAGATGGGTTGGAGATGCTCTAAATCAATGTTTGAACCGTACGTACAAACTTCATTTTAATATGCACTACTCCTTGAATCATTTTGTAAAGACTACTGTGTTATAGGGAGAATATTGTATAACAATATTTATGGAGGTTGCTGGATTTACGGAGCAAAATACGGATATTTTGCTATAAGAAGAATTGGGATTAGGGTTTGTGTGTTTTGATATGGCTGCTCTTGTGTATTGATAATCAGTGGTGAACTGTTTCTCATCCTTTACAAGATGCCTACGTACCCTATTTATAGGGATCAAGCCATACGTAGTTCTCTTAGAGAAGAAGTTATCTAGATGGGCTAGGGTTTCTATGGGCTCGGCTTGGCCCAAATCCACTAGTCATCTCCTTGGGTTGTTTTTCTACCCATTTATTCTGTTCATGACCCATAAAGGGGAACCCGCAGCTGACATAATCATCTTTAATGGCGATACTGACTAGATGACCTCGCATGCGACCTCGCTGGGTCTGACCATGCGAGGCGATCCTCGCTGTATGGAGATAACCTACTTATGCGACCTCGCTGGGCCTGTCCATAAGCCTTCATAGTAACATACTAGGCCACGCTGGACCTCTAGGCCTCCCTAGACCTCGCGAGCTGCGACCCCTCCACTAGGGCTCGCTAG
This sequence comes from Kitagawia praeruptora, assembly GCA_037693485.1. Lineage (NCBI taxonomy): Eukaryota > Viridiplantae > Streptophyta > Magnoliopsida > Apiales > Apiaceae > Kitagawia > Kitagawia praeruptora. Next base: position 2,313,263 of record CM075353.1, read on the forward strand.
CGATCCCGATGTACAAAAATAATATGATGAATCCTCTCATGATGGCGAACTTTAATGACCCATTCCTCATTCTTTGGCCCATTATGTGAGATGTACTGATATTCCAGCCCATTAGGCATGTTTAGGACTTATGCCAAATTCAGGCATAACAACTACCCCCCGAGTCCATATTGCCATTAGAAATGCGATGTGGACTCAGAGAATGTCTTCCAGAAAATTAAATGCGAGGCCAAGGCCCATTATCAATTACTCCTTTATGGGCTCTCATCGTAGGCCCAATGATTTTGAATAAATGCTAACAGCTGGCGCGTCTCTAGATCTGGTCACACCTGTTGAGATGATGACACGTGTAGTTTGTTCATCTCTCTCCTCCCTACTATATAAACCTCAAATTTGAAGTCATTTGTCACTTTCCCTATTAACAACATACTGAAGTGCTGCCAATTTGCTCCCGGATCAAACAGAGACCCAGCTCGCTATCAATCAAGAACGAGGCCAACCTTTCTCAAGATCTTCAACCATTCTTCATCAAAAAGTAAGTTTCTCTCTCTTGTTCTTCATTTGAATGCATGTGTAGCTCATAATTTTGTAAATATTTACCGAAAATTATATGTGATGCGAGCCTTACTAATTGCGACCCCACATACTCAATTTCACACTGCGAGCCCTACCCCGCTAGACCGAAGAGCGCGACCCCTTTAATAAGTAGACATACGATCTCCAAATAAAGTAGTTACGCGACCCCTTATTCTTTATGTACGGAGTAGGAACACTTAGAGCCTTTTTTCTTCTTCTTTTATCTTCTTTAATATTCTGTAAGTGCACACACTAATATTCCACCATCTTTTCAGATGTCTAGCGATAGCTCAAGGACTCCTTCACCTCTCCCTCACATTTCCATCAGCGAGCGAGCGGCCGCAAACATTGCGAAGGCCACAAGTGCGAGCACCCACTCCTTCAAACTATACATGGATCCTCAATGGTCCCAAGAGGAATTTACCCGAGAGACTCCTTTAACAACATGGAGAACACGACGACCTTCCACCTCGCAGAGCCATTCTATTGATTTCCCTTCGAGCTCAATAAATCCAGCATCTTTAACCATCCCTCCCTCCTCAGTTCAAGGTGAGGTCGACAAACTGTTAAGGAAAGGACAAGAATTCTTTTCCAACTTCCCCAAACCCCTTTCTCCTCTCAACAAGAATCTCCTCAATATAAGTCCCATAGTATTGACCAGCACCTCATCAATAGACTCCCTCGGCCACGCTTACTACGAGATTGAGGGTGGAGGTGACAACGAGGCGAACTCTGATGACTCGGATTATGAAGAGCCTAGCTCTGATAATGGTGGTCTAGACGAAGTGGCTAGAATAGTTAACTTCGAAGACTACAACTACGTTCCTGAAGCCTCCCCACAACCTTACATACCGACCCCTCAACCAGAGCTAGAGGGTGTCATTTACGTGGGGGGACCTCGCCCCGAGGACATTGAAGAGGGCTCGAAAGTGAAACCTGGTCAGCCTCGCATCTTGGGATGCAGGGACTTATCCACAACTCTCAATGCTGAATCTTTGAAAAAGGCGGTAGATACATACAGACCTGAAGGCAAAATTATCCTGCCAAAGGCTTCAATGCGATGCTACCGCTTCAATCATACTGAAAACGGAGGAAGAGTGCCTCGTATGGTGTTATCATCTGCTATGATGAAAATCGGCGTCTCTTCGCCTCTCCATCCATTCATCAGAGACGTGTGCGAGACCTACCACCTCGCACCCATTCAAATCAATCCAAATGGATATAGAGCAATGATAGCCCTCTACATCATCTATCACAAGTTGGGATATCCCCCACTTGATGCGAGGACCATGGGCTATTTTTTGCAATTGAAAAGATGCGGGCCATCTGATTTCGGCTATGTCTACTTTTCTGTCTGGCCAGAATTTAATAAGAAAGATCTCTACCACAGCGCTCCAAGTAACGCATGCTCATGGAAGGGGCCTTATCTTTACGTCCATGAGGTGCCCAGAATAAAGACTTCATTTAACTATCTTCCAGTAGGCCAAGTGCGAACCGTCCTTAAGGGCGAAGAAAAAACTCGAGCTGATGATGTGTTGAAGATGCCTCGCGAAGACAGAAATGTACGAACCCTCCTTTCCTTAGAAAACCTGATCGAGTGCGGATTCCTAAAGGAGGGGATCGTGCTTCCTTCTGAGGTGGGGTCTTCAAGAGCGAGGAAGGCCTCGCTAAAGAGAAAGATGCGAGAGGAGGCCTCGTCCTCTAAAGTGGCAATGGAAGAGAGTAAGAATACTTGTAGTTCAATAACTTCTTCATAGTAATTATCTTTTACTGTCTTCGCATTTTTTTACTTTTAATAATCGTCTAACTGCTTTTCTTTCTCCTTTTTGTAGACATGTCAGGAAGAAGCCGCAGACCCCCTTTCTGCTCAAAAAACAAAGAGGCCCCTGTTGAAAATCCAACGACCACTCCATCCAAGAAAATTGATCTTCCTCCTCCTCCTCCATTGACAACAACTGCTCAGGTCGCTCCTCAACCTCCTCAAACGACCCCTGAGCGCGTTCCAAAAAAGCGTAAGACTGGCTCGCTGCCCCAGGTGACGAAACCTGCGGATACCACACCAGTACACCATCTATATGCTAAACATGGATATACTCATGCCACTGAAGAAGAGTGTACTGAGTGGGTGGGTGCAGAGTTGATAGAAAATTCTGAGGCAGTTTCCAAATGCCTAGCTGAGAGCTTCATTCGTCAAGCCTCACACCTCCGAGAGCTAAAACAAGTTGTCTTCGCCAATGATAGGCTAGAAAAGGAGGTCAAGTCCCTGAAAATCAAGGATGAGGAAGAAAAGAAGCTTATGATGGAGAGCTACAAGCGAGCCTTGCAGGCTGATACAGCGACCCTTCGCTCCGAGCTTAAAAAAGTTGGTGATGAAAAGACAGCCCTCCATAAGGCTTTAACCGAGGCGGAGCAACTCGAGGAGGAGCTAAGGAAGAAGCACGAGGAGGAGCTAGCAAAACTGAAGGAAGAGCTCGCTGCTGCCCAAGCCAATCGGGAGGACATCGAGGTGGCCGTTCAAGCTGATTTTATGAAGAGCTTCATTAGGAAGGTTCCCAGTTTTGACTGGTCGCAGCTCGGCCCTGGTAACGCTGAGTACGCAGTTGATCTTTGCAAGGAAATTGCAGAAGAGGATGCGAACGAGGCAGCCAGGCTAGCTAGCGAGGCTGCTAAGACTGATGCTGCCAGCCAGAAGAAGCCAAGTGAGGCCGCTGATGAAGACAAACCCTCAGCACCTGTTGCATAATTATTTTGATCTTCTGAACTGGGGATGCGGACACCCCTTGAATGTCTCGCGAGTTGTAATATTTTGTTGATAACTTTCTAATAACTTTGAAGTATGTTGGGCTCGCGTAGCGACCCAGTAACCGTTTTGTCAACTTTTAACAATTTACATTAACTGTCTTCATTTCTCCGTGTCTTGTATTTGCTTTATGGATAGCTTGCCTTCTTTATGTTTCTGAAATATTAGCCTCGCAGCCGCAAAGCTTTCCTTGTAGAATTTGTAGCTTTTTCTTTTTAAATTGTTAAACCTCAAGGTGGACCTTGTCTCCTTAGGATCAAAACTTGCAATGCCTTCCTTGCGAGGTCGCAGATACAATCCGGAGGTTAAGGTCGCACCTTGACTTCTTTTTCTTTGAGGGGATACTTTTTAACTAAACTTTGAAGACATTCCCTCAGGTCGCAGTAAGTGCACGCTCGCAACCTCGTTGACCTGAAAGGTGTTCGGCCTCGCATACGCTGTGCTGGCCTAGTCCTGTAAAAATTTTTAACACTGATAAAAGAATAAAATTGCACAACTTTTTTTTTGGAGAACAAATTTCATAAATATAAATACTAGGGACAAAGCCCAACTTTCATTACATCATAACGAGGAGGTGTCTATATGATCACTACCCCCCGAGTACTTTGTATGAATTTATTCATGCTAAGTAGTAGTAGATGGAGACCACCAGGAGCGAAGCTTCTACTGGTAGTATTTTCTCAAATGTTCTGCATTCCATGCTCGTGGCATGACCTTATCATCCATATCAGTTAGATAATAAGTCCCTTCATTAATGACGCCATAAACTTTATAGGGCCCTTCCCAATTGGCTCCAAAGACCCCATGAGACGAGACCTTAGTGTTAGGCATCACCCTCCTAAGCACCAAGTCCCCCACGCGTAGATGTGGCACGCGAACCTTTCCATTATAATACCTTGCGGCTCGCCTTTGATAAGCCGCGAGCCTTAACTGAGCCTCTTCTCTTGACTCTTGAATCATGTCTAAGTAGAGCCTGTGATTGACCTCGTTTGACTTGGGGTCGTAATGTTCCCTTCTGAACGAGCCTGACCCTACTTCCACGGGCACCATAGCCTCGCACCCATATGTCAAAGAAAATGGAGTTTCACCTGTGGTAAACCTTGGGGTCGTGTTGTATGACCACAAGACTTTTGGTAGCTCCTCAGGCCAATTACCCTTACGTTCCTCCAACTTAGCTTTTAGGGTATGCTTGATGATTTTGTTGATGGCCTCGGTTTGTCCATTTGTCTGAGGGTGACTCACAGCAGAGAAACTTTTCTTGATTCCCAAACTCTCACAAAATTCTTTCATCTCCTTGCTATCAAATTGCTTCCCATTATCTGAAATGAGCTGATATGGAATCCCATAGCGACAAACAATTGCTCTGTAAACGAAATCCTTCAATTTTTTAGCTGTGATGGTAGCAAGAGGCTCGGCCTCGGTCCACTTAGTGAAATAATCCACAGCCACGACTGCATATTTTACTCCTCCCTTAGCTTTAGGGAGTTCACCAATAAGGTCTATTCCCCACATAGCAAAGGGCCAAGGGCTCATCAATGAGGTGAGATGAGCTACTGGGGCATTACTGAAATTTGCATATCTTTGACACTTGTCACATCGCCTAGCGAACTCAAAAGCATCCCTTTTCAATGTGGGCCAGAAATATCCTTGTCGTAAAATCTTCTGGGCTAGGGAACTACCCCCCGAGTGATTACCACATATTCCTTCATGGACCTCTCTCAAAATATAGTGACATTCCTCACCATCTACACACCTCAAAAGTGGAGTGTTGAACCCTCTTCGATACAAGACCTCGTCATAAATAACATAGCGAGCCGCCTGATATTTGATCCTCCTCGCTTCTTTTTTATCCTGAGGTAGCATCCCATTCTTTACATACTCCCAGATAGGGGCCATCCATGTTGACTCCTGGCTCGCAATTTCCATAGCAAATTCCTCTGGTACGCTAGGTTTATTTTGAATTTCCAAGGGGATAATCCCAAGTAAAGTAGCCTCGCGAGCCCATTTTTGCGAGGGCATCAGCTCCTTGATTTTTTGCCCTTCTAATAAACTCCACCTTTACTTGCTTGAATGACTTCATAAGCCTTTGTACACACCTTAGATATAACTCAATTTGGGGTCCCCTGGCTTGCCATCCACATCCAACATGACCCGTAACCAACATAGAATCGCTATATGCGTTGAGATTTTCTACTTTCATCTCTATTGCGAGCTTGAGGCCGATTATGAGAGCCTCATATTCTGCTGCGTTATTAGAAGCTTCAAAGGCGAAGTGAACAGCACTACTCAACTTGCGACCCTCAGGTGTAACAAGCTCGATCCCAGCTCCGGCCCCTTCTTTGTTAGATGCCCCATCAACATATAATTCCCACCACGAGGCTGAATTTTCATCTTTGAGTTTAGGGTCAACCACTTCTGGGATCGCTATGAGAGCCCAGGCATCTTCCTCAGATTGGGAAGGAAACTCCAATATGAAATCTGCTAAAGCTTGCCCCTTTATTGCACCTCGAGGCTTGTACTCGATGTCAAACTGACTCAGCTCTATGGTCCACTTTAAAAGTCTACCCGAGGCCTCGGGTTTATGCATTACTTGCCTGAGTGGGTACGCAGTGCGAACTTGGATGCTATGAGCCTGAAAATATGGCCTCAGCTTTCGCGAAGCCAAAACTAAAGCATAGACGAGCTTCTCCATGTTGGTGTAGCGAGTCTCGGCATCTTGTAGTCTCTTACTGACATAGTACACGGGGAGCTGAAGCTTTCCCTCCTCGCGAACGAGGACAACACTGATGGCATATTCTGAAACCGCCAAGTAAACAATAAGAACTTCACCTTCATTAGGCTTAGAAAGTAACGGAGGCGAGCCCAGATGCTCTTTTATCATTTGAAAAGCCTCCTCGCATTCAGAGGTCCATTCAAAATTTTTTCCCACCTTCTTGATCGCTTTGAAGAACTCATGGCACTTATCTGATGACTTAGAAACGAACCGATTGAGTGCTGCGATCCTTCCAGTTAAACTTTGTACCTCCTTGACACTTCTTGGCGACCTCATTTCCATCAATGCCTTTATTTTAGCTGGATTTGCCTCAATGCCTTTATTGTTAACAATGAACCCCAAAAACTTTCCAGATTCGACTCCAAAGACACATTTCTGGGGGTTGAGTTTCATTCTGAATTTCCTCAATATATCAAACATTTCTGCGAGGTGGGCTATATGATCACTAGCCTCCTTGGACTTCACAAGCATGTCATCTACGTAAACCTCCATTGTCTTTCCAATCTGCTTCTCAAACATCATATTAACGAGCCTCTGATAAGTAGCACCTGCATTGAGGAGACCAAAGGGCATCCCAATATAGCAATAGAGACCTCTGTCTGTGATAAACGAGGTGTGCTCCTGATCAGGTTCGTACATTGGTATTTGGTTGTACCCAGAATAGGCATCCATGAAGCTTAAGAGTGCGTGGCCCGCTGTTGCATCTACCAACTGATCAATTCTTGGAAGAGGGAAACTATCCTTTGGGCAATGTTTGTTTAGATCAGTAAAATCCACACATGTTCTCCACTTGCCATTTGGCTTCTTGACTAGGACAGGGTTTGCGAGCCAGTCAGGGTAAAATGATTCCCTAACGAGCCCGACCTCAAGTAGCCTGTCAACTTCTTCTTTTAGAGCCTCGGCTCGCTCTCCACTTATTGGTCTTCTTTTCTGCCTCACTCCCTTCTTGCTTGTATCAAGATTAAGTCTATGACACATCACATTGGGATCGATCCCTATCATATCTTCATGAGACCATGCAAATACATCCAAATTAGCTTTAAGAAACTCCACGAGCCTTCCCCTAAGATTGGTGCTTAACTGCGATCCGATCTTCAAAACCTTCGTAGAATCCTTGGGATCGACTAAAACAGATATGGTATCCTCTGCGGCCCCGGCTCGCTCCACATGCTCAGGGATGCGAGGGTCCAGGTCAATTTCAACATCTCGAACTCGACTAGATTCTGCTTCATCTTGCCTCATGACTCCTGCCCCCGAGTTAGGGGTCGCTCCAACATGTCCATACTCATTCACAATTGTTGTTTCTCTTGTGATACCATTAGGCAGGTCTACCAATGTTGATGTTTCCTTGCGAACCCATTTCCCCTTTCGGGCTCGCACAGCGGCCTGCTCAGGACTTTCCTCTTCATCGCTAGCTTCTTCAACAATTCCTTCTTGTAGAATCAACACAGGTTGCGAGGCCTCCATCATAATTGCCCCCGGTACTGGTTCTACCTGTATGCCCAAGTTGTCAAAGTAATCGTCGGGCAATTCTTCAATAGAAATTATATTGCAACCAGACGAAGGCTGCGAGGCTACTTTGCGAACCCTTTCCTCTTCCTCGCATTCCATCTTATCTAGCACAGAGCCACTTCTCTTTTCAGCCGACTTCAGGGCCTTGTTGTAGCATTCTCTAGATTCATGTTGGATTCCTCTAACACAACCCACACCATGCGGGGTAGGAAATTTCATTGAGAGATGGTAGATAGAAGTCACCACTCTCATTTCCTTCAAGATGGGTCTCCCCACAATAGCATTATAAGCAGATGGTTGATCCACGACCATGAAATCAGCGACCTGAGTGGTGATGCAGGGCTCGTCCCCCAAAGTGATGGGGAGCCTGATGAGGCCTTTCACACTAACAGAAGCCCCAGTGAATCCATAGAGGTGGCCTACTGTAGGAATTAGTTCTTTGTCTACATACCCCATTTTCTTGTAGACATCATACATCAAGACATTCACGGCACTTCCATTGTCTACCAACACTCTGTAGATATTCTGGGAACCAATGCGAACTCGAACCACTAGAGCATCAGAGTGAGGATGATGTACCCACTTTGCATCCTCTTCAGTGAACATTATATTTGTATCTTCCCCCTTGAAAAGCTTTGGGGGTCGTTCCTGCAAATGATGCACATTGGTGAGGGGTCGCTCCCTGGCCTCGCGAGCATATCTTTCCCTTGCCTTGTTGCTATCTCCTCCAATATGTGGCCCACCAATGATCACATGGATGCTATTGCCTCGCTCTTCTCTTTCCTTGCGAGGCTCTGTGTTTTGGCCCTCATGAGGTACAGCATGATATCCTATTCCTGACTTTCCTGAGCTCTCTTGATGCTTTTTCACTTCGCGGACCGCCCATTCTGTTAACTTCCCTTCTCGAATCAAACGATCAATTTGTTCTTTGAGTTGCCAACAGTCTGCTGTATCATGCCCCTTCTGCTCATGAAAATCACAATATTTTGCTGTGTTCCATGTTCCTTGTGGACCCATAGCACGAGGTTTCGTGAACATCCCTTTATTAGCGTTGACAGCATAGATATGATCAACTGAAGCCACTAAGGGAACAAACTTGTCCTCGTCTCTAGCCGGACGAGCACGAGGTGGGGATCGTCTTGAGGAATCGCGATCCCTTCTCTTCGGGCTCAGGCTACGATAGGGCTGTCAAAAAAATCCGAAAAATCCGATATTCGACCGAAAAATCCGATACCGAATCCGAAAAAAACGGATAATATCCGTATTCGAAAGAAAACGGATATTATTCGTATCCGAATCCGTATCCGAAAATAGCGGATACGGATATAGGCACATCCGTATCCGAAATATCCGATATCCGAATATTTATAAATATATAAATAAATAAAATATATATATATATATATATATATATATATTCTTTTTAGAATATATAATTTATAATATAATATCTATAATATATAATTTATAATATAATATCGAAAATATATTATTTATATATTAAAATTTAATTATTTATTATTTAATTTTCATTAATAAGTAAAAATATTTACATTGAATGGGAAAAAATTGTTTTTTTAATTTTTTTTATATGATTCGGATATTCGGATTTTCGGATATTCGGAGATATTCGGATTTTTTAAAAAATCTCAAAATTCGGATATTCGGATTCGGATAATATCCGTATCCGGATAATATCCATCGGATTCGAATTCGGATATAACTTTCTAATATCCGTCGGATTCGGATACGGATTCGGATACGAATTTCGGATTTCGGATTCGGATTCGGATATAGGCAGATCCGTATCCGAAATATCCGTTTGACAGCCCTAGGCTACGATCCTGTCTTCGCCTGGGGCTTCGAGAATCCCTTCTTTTTACTCCTTTGCCCTTACTTCCATTGCTACTGGTCCCAACATTCTTCTTAAGATCTGCCAATGATTTCTCAACACGCTTAAAGGGCTCAGCAACCCGATGCAACTCTGAAAGGGTAACAGGGGTTTGCTCCTGTAATTTCTCCCAAAATTTAGTTCCCTCTCTGACCCCTGCGATAAGGAAATTTTTTACGGCCTCATCATTTGCGCCTCGAACACGAGGGACCTCAGCATTGAACCTTTTGAAATAATCATGCAAAGTCTCTCCTTCCTTTTGTTTTATGTTCGCTAATGTAGACAGAGGAGGTGCGTAGAGCATTGAAGATTGGAACTGTTTGATGAAGATATCTACAAGCTGCTCCCAAGAATCTATAACAACCAGGGATCCTAGCTTCGAAAACCATTGTTGGGCACTCCCTCTTAGCGAGGCCGCGAACAGCCTGCACCTCGCTAATAATGACACCTGGTATACATCCATCTCATTATTGAAGCGAATAACGAACTCGGCTGGGTCCGTCTCCCCATTATAGGTCATGTCAGTGTGATGACCACGGAACACTACGGGTAGAGGGGCTGTACGAATTTCATGAGTGAAGGGCGAGGAGGAACCCATATTGCTGAAAATCCCCTTCTCGTCGTTCATCGCATCCAATGCCTTTTTTAAATCTTCTAACTTGTAATCCCCAATTCTCGCCTCTTTGTCTCCATCCTTCTTTCCTCCAGTGCTTGCATGATGAGATTGAGTCTTTTTTGGAGCACTAGATTCTTCCTGGTCATTCCTGCGATCCTTGTTCTTAGGGTCTTCTTCGCGATGTTGGGATCGCTCACGCTCCCGATTGAAAGGGGGTCTGTCGTCGCGATGATGGGACCGCTCACGCTCTCTTCGAGGAGAGGGGGGTCTGTCATTGCGACGATATGACCGCTCACGATCTTTTCGAGGAGATGCGGGTTGAGAGCCCTTACTCTTATCCTTGGGACCTCCATCTTTGTTAGATTTGAGCTTTTCCAACTTGAGACGAAGATCGTGCTCACTGAGTTTCTTTCCAACACGGTCAAAGACACTAACGGACCGTCCTTCTGACGAGGCGGGCTTCGCTTTCGATCCCTCTTTATCAATCGTAGCTACTTCCTCCTCCCAATCAGGGTTCGTTCGATCTGTCACTACATCATCAAAGTCCCCAATTAGCTTCTTGGTGGGACCCTTGCTACTTTCTGCTTGGTGAGTTCGATCCCCTGTCCTTGTATTCCTCTTGAAGCCTCTTGAATTATGTCGCTTCTCCATCTTGGCCACCGAGGCCCTTACCTCGATCATTTGATCACCAAGGCCTTTCAAGAACGACATGACTTCGCCAGGCAGGGCTGTCTGTTGGACAACAGGGGGGGTTTGCTCCTTTTCAAATTCGTCCTCGAACTCCCCCTCGATTCCTTCTTTGTGCACTTCGTTCTCTGATGGGTTCTTCTTATGGGGGTCGTCCTTATTCCTCCTATGTGACCCCGGGGTCTCCCCCTCTCCGTTCCTCTTCTTGTGAGATTTAGTCATCGTTCTCCCAATCAATGACGATGCCCTCCTTCTAGCGCCAAATGTTATAGGGAGAATATTGTATAACAATATTTATGGAGGTTGCTGGATTTACGGAGCAAAATACGGATATTTTGCTATAAGAAGAATTGGGATTAGGGTTTGTGTGTTTTGATATGGCTGCTCTTGTGTATTGATAATCAGTGGTGAACTGTTTCTCATCCTTTACAAGATGCCTACGTACCCTATTTATAGGGATCAAGCCATACGTAGTTCTCTTAGAGAAGAAGTTATCTAGATGGGCTAGGGTTTCTATGGGCTCGGCTTGGCCCAAATCCACTAGTCATCTCCTTGGGTTGTTTTTCTACCCATTTATTCTGTTCATGACCCATAAAGGGGAACCCGCAGCTGACATAATCATCTTTAATGGCGATACTGACTAGATGACCTCGCATGCGACCTCGCTGGGTCTGATCATGCGAGGCGATCCTCGCTGTATGGAGATAACCTACTTATGCGACCTCGCTGGGCCTGTCCATAAGCCTTCATAGTAACATACTAGGCCACGCTGGACCTCTAGGCCTCCCTAGACCTCGCGAGCTGCGACCCCTCCACTAGGGCTCGCTAGCGATCCCGATGTACAAAAATAATATGATGAATCCTCTCATGATGGTGAACTTTAATGACCCATTCCTCATTCTTTGGCCCATTATGTGAGATGTACTGATATTCCAGCCCATTAGGCCTGTTTAGGACTTATGCCAAATTCAGGCATAACATACTGTATAAAATACTATGAGAATGCAGGTATAATTGTACAGACCCTTTACATGGTTGGCTGATTGTGGTGTTTGCCTTTTGAAAATGCATTCGATGCAGGGATGGTAAAAAATGTATTTTTTAGAGGAGGATTTATTTAATCACATAGCTTAGGGCTTCTAGAATATGGCATCCTTGGGACATTCTATTTGATTGTATCGAATGGCCCAATGAATTGGGATTTCCCTATTGATTGTAAAGAATATAAAATACTCCCTATGTCTTATTCTTTTTAGCCACATTCAATTAATATGATAAATTAAATGTCAATAATATTAATTTATTTGAATTAATGATATAATTTTTTGACAACTATTAATTTATTTAATATAATTGAATAAAATATGAAAATCTGGTTGGTAACAAAATTAATGGAACGGAGGGAGTACCAGAATGCAGGTATCATTGTGACACCTTCCATTGTTTTTTACAATAAACTTTGTTGATTTTTAGATCAAAGATCAAGTAGTCGCGTACCATTTTCCATTCACATGCATTCCACTTTAATTTTGCATGTAGACGACTAGACGAGCACGTGAAAGTGGACCACAGTCCACAGTACATTCAGTGCAATAATTCAGTTTGTTGTAAAATCGGTACAAAACGCACCTCTAAATATACCCAACAGTTTCTTTACATGGGGACTGGGCACGGAGATCAATGATAGTGGATGTGATATTATTAAAATAAATGAAATAGTGGGTGTAATAGTAATTTTATTGTTAAAATAGATGAAGTAATGGGTGTAATAGTGTAAAGTGTTGAAAAAGTGAAGTGATGTAGTGGATGTAATAATGTATTTTATTATTAAAAATTACTATTTTTAGTAATCTAAAGAATTTGTGGGACGTCCCAAAAAGGAAATTGTAAAGAAATGGATGGGATAGAGGGAGTATATGACTACTGTTTCTCCTGATCTGATTGCCTATATATCTCCTTTAATCAAGTCCAGGAGGTTAGCATAAATTGCAGTAGAAGCTCGTAATTACGCGATTCCTTGTAGTTACCTACCTGATTGATATTATGGGCCTGTTTGGTTCGTCTTAAACGGGTTAACTTATGCCTTATAAGTTGATAAGTTCTTATGAGGGGTGTTTGACAAAATAAGTTTTGGCTCAACTTATAACTTTTAAGTCCATAAGTTGAATGTTAGGAAATCCTAACATTCAACTTATGCTTATAACTTATTTCTCGATATACGCAATATATAATATCCTTCAAATCTTCAAAACAATATATCTCTCGATCCATTCATTAGAAAATTGATATGTATATCTCAAATTTCTCTACACATCGAGATCTATTCATTGACATCCATTGTTATATAGAAAAAACAAATATTTTGAAAATTATAGAAAAAAATTAACTTATAAGTTCTGATTTACCCAAACAGTCTACTGATTATAAGTTCTGATTTACCAAACACTTTACTGACTTATAAGTTATGTTCTACTTATCACTTATATGACATAAGTGTTTATAAGTTATAAGCTACTTCTTTTAAGATACCCCAAACACCCACTATATATGGGATTGATTTATATATGAGTATTATTTTTCACATAAGATTGTTTATTCATGCCTAAAAAATCAAACCAAACATATCCAGTATATCCCGTACAGAGCAGGGTCTGAGGGGTGAAGTGTACGCAGACCATGCCCCTACTTTTAACGGTAGGGAGGCTGTTTCCGTGAAGACCCCCGGCTAAGTGCACAATAAGCTAATGGAGAGTGATATTCACAAGGGTTGTCTAGGATATAAAAGATGCTCATCGTTATACCTGAGCCCATGACTTTGAACACATGGGGCTTACCTACCAGAGGATTGACTACTCCGCTCTGCCAGCCACTCCGATCCAAGATGCCACCGCGCCAAGCTCCCTGCAACTGTAAAACAAGAAAACAGAAGATAACAATAAAAAAAAACGAAAAAGGAGAACGATAAAGTCGAACACCTAAGATAAAGCTAATCGAGACAATCCAACTCTGAGGCTCTCAACAATAGAGCCGCTCCCTAAAAGAGAATCCACCACCCTGATCTAGCACCTCCAAGAAGACCTATCCGCGATCATAGACTCACTTAAGTTTAAGGCCTTCAAGTCCAACCTAAGCTGCTTCTCCCACGACCTCCTCGGCCTACCTCTCCTCCTCACCCCCCCTACCGAAAGAATCTCGACCCTCCTCACTGGGGCTTTAGCCAGCCTCCTACGGACGTGACCGAACCATCTCAACCTCCCTTCCCTAACTTTCGCAGAAAAATGTGCCACCTAAAGCTCGCTCCTAAAAGCTGCATTCGGAATTCTATCCAACATCGTGCGCCCACAAGACCACCGCAACATCCTCATTTCAGCCGCTTCTAACTTGCTCTCGAGGGCCTTCTTCGCCGGCCAACACTCTGAACCATATAACATCGCAAGACGGATTGCTGCTCTATAGAATTTCCCTTTCAACTTTAAAGGGACTTTCTTGTCGCACATCACCCCTGACGCTGCCCTCCACCTTAGCCACCCAGCCTTGATACGCTGCGTGACATCATCTTCAATCTCACCTTCCTTCTGGATAATCGAACCCAAATACTTGAACTTATCTGTACGAGGGACGATATGATCTTCGATCCGAACCTCCACCCCTTCCTCGTTGGCCTCACCACTGAAGTTACACCAGAGATACTCGGTTTTAGACCGGCTCATACGCAAGCCTTGGGACTCCAAAGTAGACCTCCATAACTCCAACTTCTCGTTCACCTCTCCCCTCGACTCCGCCGCCAACACGATATCATCAGCGAAGAGCATGCACCATGGGATGTCATCTTGGATCCCTCGCGACATGACATCTATGATAAGGGCGAAAAGAAGAGGACTTAGGGCCGATCCCTGGTGGAGCCCAATCTCAACAGGGAAAAAACGGGAGTCACCCACTGGAGTTCTGATGCAAGAACTAGCTTGGGAGTACATGTCTTGAATCGCCCTAACGAATGACGACGACACTCTCCTCTCCTCAAGACTCTTCCAAATAGCTTCACGGGGGATGCTATCATAAGCCTTCTCAAGATCAATGAACACCATATGGAGGTCTTTGCGACGTTCCCTGAACTTCTCCATAAGGCATCTGACGAGGTGAATGGCCTCGGTCGTCGATCTCCCAGGCATAAAACCAAACTGATTCTCTGAGATTTCAACTTCTCTTCTAATCCGACATTCAACCACTCTCTCCCAAAGTTTCATAGTATGACTGAGTAATTTAATACCCCGATAGTTACCACAACTCTGAGCATCGCCTTTGTTCTTGAAAAAAGGGACCACAATACTACGCATCCACTCGGCTGGCATCTTATCGCCCAGTAGGAGAACATTGAACAGATCTGTTAGCCATTGGACGCCAACCTCACCAAGACAAAGCTACACCTCGATTGGGATCTGATCCGGACCAACCGCCTTCCCTCTAGCCATTTTTTGAAGTGCACCCTTGACTTCATCCTTGCTGATACGCTCACAGGGAAAACATGGGATTACAATTTCATTACTTATTTCATTTAGAATTGATGCCTTAATTTCAAAGTAATTTTGATAATTACGAAAGCTAGCCGGGAACACGAAACTAACATAAGCGCCTTTCAGCCTTAACTCATATCAAACCACACGAACATCCACTTAAAAAGGTAGAAGTCGCGTGAACACCTTTTATGCTTAGACCCTATATGTCTATAAGATTTGAAAACATAATTGGTTTACGAATAAATTCCTTTATTATGACTACATAGGGTGATGTGATCCAAAATCCTACCACTTATCGTAAATGTACATGACAATTACGAACCTATGCTAACATGGCAAATTCTAAATTCCTAAATCCACTTTCGCATTCATTAGGAATTAATAAATTAGACGTTAGCTACGCATCTAATAAATTAAGCGCAACCACATTAGGTAATCTGCATTTTTATCATAATACAAATTATTAAGGCATCGAATTACTAAATTACGTAAATAAATTCATTAGAATCCCATGTTTAATTAAATCAAGTAATTTGAATTATTTAGTATTATTATTTTGATAATTAATTAAGAAGAAGCTGTATATGTTAGAAGTTATAGAGTTAGTACCATCCCCATCCATATTGTCCTCATGAGTCGGTGTACATTATGAATATGCAGTACTTCCTCATCTCGCCCATCCGGGGCCTAAGCAGCCTGTTTGGCAAAACATGCTTAAAGGAAAAATAGGCTTTAAGTTGTTTTGGGGCTGTTTGACAACATTAGCTTTAAGTCGGTTTTAAGTTAAAAAACTGCTTTAAGTCATAAGTTTCATTTATGTACTTTTGACTTATGACTTATGGAATTTTTTTTTTTTCACAATTCTTGTAAAATTTAAATATTATGAATTTAAAATTTTTATAAGTCAAATTTCACTTTAAGTCAAAATTATTAAACTCCTATTTAACTTTAAGTAAAATTACCCAAACACTTTCATTCAACTTAAAGTAAACAACTTCACTTTTTCCTTTAAGTTAAAAACACTCCCATTAAGTCAAAAATAAATTATTTTAAGCAATCCCAAACACCCTCTTATCCTTATTTCGTTTGATCATGCAAATTTTGGTTTCCAATATTCCCTCATCTACCCTTCGTTATTCCCTCTTTGCATGCGTACGTCTTCCTACTAAGATCCAAGTTGTCCTCTTCCTCTGCTGTTTGTTTGCAGTTTTCCGGGTGATAGTTAAAAATAACCATTTTTTTAAATTTTATCATGAAAATACCCATTTTAAAAATGAATGGTTATTTATAACAGTTGGGATACCCATTTGTAAGTTGGGTATCTCATTTTATATAGAATACCCGTTTATAAGTTGGGTATTATAAATTTTTTATACTTTTAATTTTTTGGGATACCCATTTACGGGTTGAGTATCTTATAGGGATACCCATTTTTGAATTGGGTATCTTATACAAAATGTGATACCCAATTACGAGTTGGGTATCCCATCGGGTAAAAATAACCATACACTTTGAAAATTGTTATTTTTGTCATTCTTAACTCAAAAATGGGTATTTTTAACAATTTTTCCAGTTTTCCACTAGCTCTTTCTAAACTTTTAATTAGCTACGTAGTTTTATCTAAAACACATACATACATACATACATACATAAAGAAGATTATTATTTTTTTGGTCTTTTATTTCTAATTTAAGTATCACTAATTCTGTCAAATCAAGTTTAGTTTGAAATGGTGTTTATTTTGATAATTGCTCTGTGTTGAATGTCATTAGGAGAGACATGGATGGACTTGAATCTTATTCAAATAATGTCGTAATTCACACATCCAAATAGACGTAGATTGGGCACCACCACTTTTCTGGGCCACCCCACCAGTCAGGCACTCACATGTTTGATTTAAATTTTTAGTTAATTTTTGGACGTCTTGTCTTTGCATTTAGCTACTACTTGCATATATAGTTTTCCACACAACCTCTAATCCCCGTCGGTATACTATAGGATTCACCTTCATTTTGCGTAGTTTCAATTTTGTCCAAAGCCAGCGTTAGAATCTTTTCATCTACATCCTGTACAAATGGCGGCCGGGGAGGTAAGCTTTCAAGTTTATATCGCATCAACCCTAATTTATTCGATCCTGTGTGTGTACCTAGTTTCAAGTATATGATTTTTTTCAAACATGGCTTAAATTTAGGTTATTGTGTTCTCTGCTAAAGATGTGAAGATATCTGATCGAAATGTGTCGTGTCTCTGATTGAAAATGCAACATGTTACATTGCTAAGAATAAAAAAATTATTTATTACATTATTCCTACTACATTCCTGCAGGATTATTGTTACTCCCTTTGTCCCATCCATTTCTTTACACTTTCCTTGTTGGGATGTCCCAACCAATTCTTTACGTTTCCTAAAATAGTAACTTTTAACAATAAAATACTTTATTACATCCACTACTTCACTTTACTTTTTCAACACTTTACACTATTACACCCACTAACTCACTTATTTTAACAATAAAATCACTATTATACCCACTAACTCACTTATTTTAACAATATTACATCCACTATCTTGGTTTCCGTGCAAAAAGCAAATGTAAACAACTCCTTGGGACGGAGGGAGTAACATTTTAGCTCTCATACAGTCCTACTGAGCAACCAATGTGATGAGAAGCGTTGTAGTTCTTAAACACCCCAGTCCCACGTACAAACATAGAAAATTTATCATAAAACTCAGGCTTATGTGGAAATGCATTGTTTTTCCTTTCTGTGACTTCTGAGTTCTAATCTTGGAGTATTTCTTATGTTCTCAAACTGAAGTTCTTTATATGTACGTATGATGAAATTTGGTTGCCAATATATTCATTCTAAGCACATTAGCTTTGCGTTAAAACTTGGTCTGTTAGTGCAGTTGGAGAAAAGCTCAGTGCTCGCTAGACCTAAATTGATTGTTGCTGGTGCAAGTGCTTATCCTCACTTGTATATTTATGAACATATCCGCAAGGTAAATATCCAGGCAGAGCACATGCTGCTGAATTTTCAATTTTTTTCATCATTTAGTGTCTTGGTCTTATCATAAGACTCTTATGGAACCATGATCTCTCATGTTTACTCTATTTACAGGTTTGGGACAAACAGAAAGCTGTTTTGTTGCCAGACATGGCACACATTAGTGGCTTCGTTGTTGCTGGTGTTATCCCTTCTCCTTTTGAAAATGCAGATCATGTTGTGACAACCACAACTCATAAGACACTGCGTTCCCCACGTGGTGAATGATTTTCTATTTTAGTAGGGATTAAAAGTGTGAGGCAGCAGGTATTCGTCAAATTCATATCAATTGCTTTTTTTTTTATTAACTTTCTTCTAGCTAGCTGCATACACTAAATGGAGTTTTGTTTATAAATGTTTAGATATATTGATATGGCAGAGCGGTTGTGTCAGAAGCGTGCCAATGTTTACAGATGTAGAAAGATCATGTAAATAAACGTGTCATTTTTTTTTTTGCTAATTAAACATGTCATTTCTCTTGGAATATAGAAGGATTAAAAGTGACATCAATATTACATCCATGTGCTATTCTATTGCCACTTCACAAGTTTTGTTAATTGTAAAACAGAACTCCAATCAGTTAAGGCACTCTTAGGATCATGAAATGAACAATCAATTTGATGACAAGGAGTACAATGTACTGTAACACCCCAATCGAACATTGAAACATGTGGGATAATTAGTTCAGAATTTAGGTTATAGTCCCATATTTCATTTAAGGCTCTGTATTTGATGTAGGTTGCCACTGTTTGCTGCATGTTTTGAAGTGTGCTATTAACTATGTTCGCATTCAGCAACTCTCTCTTAGAGACATTTGCCAATCATAAGTTTATAGTGTCTTGGACTTTTAGACCATGAATCTTATCTTTACATTGTTTTACAGATTTGCGACAAGGAAACAGCGGTCATTATCGCTGATATAGCTCACATAAGTGGGTTAGTTGCCGCTGGTGCTATTCTGTCACCATATGACTTTGCTGACGTTGTAACAACCACCACCCACAAAACACTTCGCGGCCCACGCGGTGCACTGATATTTTACAGAAAGGGTTTGAAAGGGATCAACCAAAAAGGAGTAGAAGTGAGTCGTTATTTAATATGAATATTTATATTTATTACGCTTGTCATTTGATTAAATTCTTCTTCTGTCTGGTCAGTTTTTAGGGCACCCATTTTTCTCATGCCATATAGAATGACTTTTGGAATTTGGAGGGTAACTTTCCTCTGAGCATTAGTCTAAGTATTTCACAGTTTAGAACTGAAGAAACCTTTTAACATAGTGAGATGCTACATAAAATGCCTTCCCAAAAAGGTATTTGCGAAAATGCATGCAAAATTTGGAGTCTGTCATTAAGAGTGGTTTGTCATGAAAGAGATAGGTCAATCAGTAGAAAGATCTCAATTACAGAAGACTATAGTATCTTCCGTTAGCTACCTGAAATAATCTACTTCTTAGTCTCTCTGAATTTATTTTCTGCAGGGAATTGACAGCTCTAGAGTCGAAAAGGTCCTGGAATCTGTGGCCATTGCAGCCTATAAAATCATTGTTCTGGGTGATATCTCTGCCATGGTGCCTGGGGGCATTCGAATGGTAAACAGGTAATTTGAATCAAACATACGTGGACTAACCCAAGTATCCCTGCTTCGTACTACTTCTATTATTGTGGAATCCATTTCAGGAGAAAATTCAGTTCAAGTGAAAAGACGAGTGTCTTAATGCTTAAAATATTGTTTGTTTTGCTTATGACTCTTTTTCTTGTTGGTCAGACCTCCACTTCGCTCTAACCCCGGCAGCCTATTTTTATAAGCTGGTGACAGGTAGAAAAGCTGTCTTGTTGGCCAACATGGCACATATTAGTGGCTTTGTCGCTGCTGGTGTTGTCCCTTCTCCTTTGAATATGCATATGTTGTGTCAACTACAACTTAGAATCATGGTTCCACGTGGGCCGCGTAGTGCCGTGTGTTGTAATTGTTACAACATCTGCATTTTCAAAAGGAGAAGGGGTAACTTCAGCAGCAACTAAGCCACTACTGTGGGTCATGTCAGCCAACAAGACAGCTACTCCCTCCGTCCCGCCCATCTGTTATCATTTCAAAATAGGGTGTCGACACGCATTTTAAGGTGGATTTTAAGAATAGTTCCATAACTTATTTTTGAAAGTTTCTTTTTTTGTATAAAAATAGAACAATCCTATTTTTATACAAAAAAAAAAATTTAAAAATAAGTTATGGAACTATCCTTAAAATCCACCTCGTGCCAGAAGGTGACAAAAAAGTGTAAACAAATGGATGGGACAGAGGGAATATCTGCTTGTCACCGAGGAGTCCGATAAGAGGAGTCTCAAGAAACAGAAAGGATCAATATCAACTCTCCCAGGTGCTCAAGTGAAGTCAAGAAGTGCAGTTTATGGATAGTGTGAGAAGAATCCCAGATAGCATGACATACATGAGCTTGTCAAAACGGGGATTGAAAAAACTAAGAAAGAAACTTGGGAAAAAAAAAAAACTAAGAAAGAAACTTGGCAAATGACTGAAAAAGATTTTAGTTCCCGAATTTTATTCAAAAATCTGCTCTTTTGTACATTATTTTGGCATGTTTCGTATTCAAAATCCATATAAAGAATAATAAATGTGTTGATCCTACTTCCCCAGGTGCTGGTACATGAACATTACTGAAACTCTTATCATTAAGCTTTTTTCGTCAAAAGTGTATTTTCAGGACACGCTAGCCTGCCTGGGATTATTTCATTAAGATTTTTTCATCATCATCATAATTAGATCATTATGAAGAAGCGACAAATTCAGATAATACGAACACACAGAGACAAATTCAGTTTTTGGATCTAAAACTTCATCCCTCCAGATAAACATCACCCAGTCATGATGCCTTGCGCAGCAGTAAGTGAATTATAGAGGCTTACAAGAAAAAGTACTTGAAAACTTAGTCAAGAAAACAAAGGAGAACATAAATGGCAGTGAGTATTGCCCGCATTCGATATCAATGAATACTCAAACTCATTACTGGTGATGAAACTACACACTTTTCATTACTGGTGTTTAAATTAATTAACTAGGATCAATTTGAGCGTCAATGCTGCAACAGGCAACTCATGATAACTGAACTAATCAATGGTTTAAACATATGAGATTATATTACTAAGAAAGATTAAACTGATCCACTAAACACTTTTCATAGCTGGCGTTCAACTAGGAATGGTTTGAAAGTCATTGCCACTCCGATTGCCTCCACTACATTCAATATGAAGAAGACCATCTGGGCACCTACATTTTATTGTGAATAGAATAGGATATCAGATATGGTAGAATTGCAGATAAGCACCAAGCAGAGAAGCTTTTTGTTATCAATGTATCAAGTGCACACTATCCAAGATTTCTCTTCTAATATGGTAGAAGTGTGCACATGAATCAGAAGTGCTGAAGTGCATTCCATCATAAAAATACAGAGCTGTCATACTGGAAAGATCTTTATGTAGAGAATCACAGAAAACTAATTTAAGATAGGATGACAAATCGTATCATTAGCAGTAAAACACATACAGATTAAAACACTTCCATAGTAAAATGAAATTTCTGTTTAATCTTATTTATCCTCCAAACATATCTATCATTTGATTATTTAAAAGTAAATTCAGGCACTGTCACTTAATTGAGGGGTATCCTTTTTATGGGCAAAAACTTACCAAATTCTGTTACTGACATAAAGTCGGTACTGTAAATAAACTCAGTTACAAGAATTTACTGAATTTTGCCCAAGAGAATTTAACCTTGAACAAGTGACATGGTGACAGTGCAACTGTGAAAATTATTACTGACATAAAAAGGCCTAAAAGGTGCATAACGCAACGGTTTTTTTCGTCATGCATTTAAATGTATAGACTAAAGACATGCAGGCTAAAGTGATATTTCCTTCGAGTTAGAGGATGTAAAGTGTACTTTAAATTATTTTGCTCTTCAAGTTTCTTAAAGAGTCACTCCTATCTTTTTTAGCTAGGTGAATTCACAAACACCACTATCTCCATATATAGTCGGACTTGAACCCTCACCCTCATGGAATAGAATGGAGAGGAGTAACCACTGAGCCTAAGCCCTTTAGATATCACAGATTCACAGTATCCAATAAACGGCTATGGTTATTAAGAACTAGTTGGATAAACTTGGCTACATGATTGTGAACTGTACAGACACACACACACACACACATACAACAAGAAAGACAAATAAGATAAGGAAAAAGAAAGAGAAGTAGCAAGTTCTAGAAAAAACATGACAAATAGTTGATACACAGAATTAGGCAGAAAACAAGACATTGTTCACACAGATAATTCCAATTAAAACAAAAGTCGTACCTGGTAGAAAGGCAGCATCCAGGCGACCTTGTGCCCAGGAAAGGCTGCATATACAAAGTTACTTGAGAACAATGAATTTACTTTAAATAAAAAATTTGAATGCAACACAATCTATGAACACCTCAGATCTGTACAAACCACTAACACAATTGATAACTATGTCATAGGACTGAATTTATTCCATTAAAGACTGCTCAAGTGAGTTCTGGAACAAAATGATAAATTACTGATTCTATGGGGAAAACAGCTGTTTGAGTACTTTTATATTATATTCCTGCTATAAAAAAAGCTCCTAGGAGTGTTTGTAATTATTAACTAACATTGAAATTTGTAAAGGTGTCACTTCTGAGTCCGTCTTAGGTAACATTTTGACAGTGACCACCATCGTAGTGATGCCCGAAAGTTAATAATACAGGAATTATTCATCTGATGATGCTCAATAGTCAATTCCACGGTCATTTAGATCCTTGCATGGTCACTCATGATATTGCTAAAGACTTGCGGGAGTACTTGGGGTGTTGTATCTCGACATAAATATTTGTCAAAGAGTTGTTGGGGGTATGACATCATGCATGACATCTTAGGGGTTGTTGTAATAGTAGATGGTTGTTGGGGGTTGTTGAAATAGTGTTAAAGTATAGTTCTATATAAGAGGCAATTACCTCATTTGTAATACCTGGAGAAGTATGAATATAATTCATATCTATAAACTTCTACCCCAACTGATCTCCCTCTTCTATCTCTATAATTTCCGCATATTCACAGAATTTAACATGGTATCAGAGCATGTGTGCTCCTAGGGAAACAAAACAGAAAGAAGATACCCAGAAACACACCCAGAAACAGAAAAAACCCAGAACAAGCCTGCTGCCTCATCTGTCAAAAATATCGTTTTTCAAAACACAACCAAACAGAAATGTAAACATACCACAGTATAGTACACACACAGAGGAGCTCCCAGAAATTTTCAGATCTCAGAAACATCAGTGCACGCGCCTCCACGCGCCACCCCACGCGCGGCAGGCCGTCGCCACGCGCGGCACGCGCCGGCGCGTGGGGCACCTTCCATCCAGAATTTGAAAAAACTTTTTCAGGGACTCTTAATCTCCTCCTAATTCCGAATCTATGTGTGGTAAAATTTCTTTAATCTGAGCAGTTTGATTTTTCTGTCCATTTTTCTGTTGTTTTTTTGTCAGAGTGTCTGTTTGTTTTTCTGTGGTTATTTCTGAGTTATGGGCTACTGACCAACTCAGATATATTGATACCGATTGTGTCTGTTTAGGTTGGTTTTATCTATATGTGTTTAAAATAGAGGGCTATTAAAACAAGGGGCAGCTCTATCTGTGTTTTTGCAGCCTCTATTTATTTTAAGTTGGCTATTTGTTTAAAGCCGTTATAGTTTATTTTAAGTTGGCTATTTGTTTAAAGCCGTTATAGTTCATCATGCCTACCGACGCCGACGCACCAAAGGATGTTGCTACAAGTAACAGTAAATCCGGATTTCATAGTAACCCGTATGTGAATCCAAAATTTGATGGGAAGAATTTCTTGGAATGGTCCGAGTCTTGCACACTAGCACTTAAATCTCACCGGTTGATGAAATATGTCAACGGGAAGGCTAAAAAGCCCTTGGAAAGTGATATGAGCTTTGATGATTGGGATAGCGAAAATGCCATGGTCAAGTCATGGTTGTTTAACTCCATGGATTTACGTATTCGTAAAAGCTATCTCTTTCTTGATACTGCGGAAGCCGTTTGGAATTCTATCTCCAGAACTTACTCATATTCGGGCAATATGGCTAAGCATTTCGAAGTAAAGCAGAAAATATGGGCTCTAACTCAAGGGGGGAAAGCATTGACCGAATATTATTCGGAACTTACATCACTATGGCAGGAGTCAGACCACTACACTGTGTTCGAGTGTAAACAGGCTGAAGACCAAGAGAAGTACCAAAGATTGGTACAAGAAGAAAGAGTGATGAAATTTCTTGCTGGACTGACAATAGAGTATGATTCAATAAAAAATCAACTCATTGGTCAGATTCCCTTTCCTACAGTTGAGGAAGCACATGGACGAGTACAGCTAGAAGAGAGTCGTAAAGAAAGCATGACTCCGGTTGATACTGTGCCCGATCGATCAGCGCTTTTTACGAGAAGTGCTCATCATCAAGGCAACCCAGAACAGATAATTGCGAGTGAAAAAGATGTTATTCGGTGTGACTACTGTTATAAGTTAGGCCACACTCGTGATACATGTTTCACTTTGCATCCTCATCTCAGAACTCAAGGACGAGGAGGACGTGGCCGAGGTAGCTCATCCGGTAGAAGCTCAGGAAGAGGCACCCAATATAATGCTCATCACACTACGTCTGGAGACCATGGTGACTCTACTACTTCAGCAACGGAAGCAATAAGTTCAACTGAACTCACTGCTCTCCGGCAGTTATTATCTCAAATGGAGACTAAACCACCAGGACCTTCTTCCGCCAATTCTGCTCATAAAGAATCAGGCGTCCAACAAAATGCCTGGCAGTGGTAAAGTGATTGGGTGGCCATCCATCCATCCATCCATCAAAATAAGGTGGACATCCACCAAGTACTAATTTGTTTATTTTCCTTAAAGTGATTGCAGGACTGACGACCTCCAGTCTTACGCCAGTCCTGACTGAGTTTTTGATATAGCTTGAAAAATACTGCGTGGTCGCGAAATCGATTCCCGGTATTCCCAAAAGGCTCCATTCCTACAGATGGGATTTGTTGGAAGCTTGAGTTATGCAGATATGCTACTAAGTGTTCCACTCTTCAATCCCATGATAGGTCATCCCAAGATGGGATTTCGAGTGAGGGGGCGTGTCAAATACTAGAAGTCAAGACTAGCACATAAGTCAGGGGTTGGTTTAGTTAGGCATGAACAAAGTCATGGTTAGGCAAGAGTTAGTATTGAAGATTAAGGCTTCAATATCTTTTTATATAGCCTAGCATTCCTCTTGTATTTTTCACATCAATACACAAGCTATAAGCTTGCTTCCTTCTCTCTTTCTCAGATTCTAACAATATTTCAGCTAGGTGGACGAACTGTCATCAATTGTTTTTAGGTTTAAATGTTTATACAATGAATGCAGCTCCTTACTACTATTCACAGTTATTGTGGAGAAAATTCAGACTTCGTATGAAGAGTTATATAATTTATTGGAAGCTGAGTAATAGTACATATATTTGTATGATGGTATCGAAATATTGACTTTTTTGCTATTTCAAGAAGCAGAAGGAAGAAGATAGGCCCAAGATAGAAGAACTCTTACAGTGCTCCTCCAACAGCTGGACCGACTGCCTTAGATAGTGACATAAGAGTCATGGCAAGGCCATTCGCAGCCCCTCTTTGGTGTTGGTCCTGTTGTAAGCATATGAGATATTGAATGAGAAAATGCAAATAAAAAAACTATGCTGCAGAAGATTTAATATCGACGAAATTTAATTTCGAGAAAAGAAAATTACCACAGCCCTGTTTTGCATTATGAACAAGCCAGTTATAATGGAAATCTGATTAAGAAAACACTCATGTTAAAATTTAACAATTGAGCATGGAGATAACATCTGAAATAAATTTTAAAATTTCATATATAGATTAATATGAAAAATAGCATATTATGCACCATATTCAAAAGCACATCTGCTAAAACCCTGAATTACTTATGTGGCTAGTATATGTACAGATACCTCTTATGAAACTTGATTGATATATATGATTACTTTCTTTCTAGATGTACATAAAATAAAACAACAAAATGTACTTGAACCGTGGAATTTAAATATGCAATTTATTAAAAATTATTAATTTCACAACAAATATAATTCATACACAGAAAAAATCACAATTTCAATAGGTTATTTGAGTCAAAATGAACTTACAGATAATATATTCTTTAATATAGAAGCGCAGTTTAGCACAATAACAAGGATGAAGCCAGATAGTGTGGCTATAAATGTGTAACTTGTTAATAGAGGGATCGAAATGACCTATAGAGAAACAAAATATCAAACTGTGTCAATGCAACAGAGCAATTTTGGCCGTAAGATTTATTATTTCTTAAAAAAAAAAAAAGTCAAGTGCTTACTCCCGATATGCGAGCTATCAAGATATAGCCAACTTTCTTCTCCAATAGTGGGTACACTAAAATTTGGAAGACCAGAAGTCCAACACCTGAACATTGCAAAACTTAGAATTTGAAGGTCTCCTATATATATTTAGGACTCAATAGGGGAACTAAAACTTGTTGAAATGGAAATTTCTTTCATTTTGATCAAGTCGAAGGGGAGAATAAAAATTCAGTATCTAGATTTCATTCATAATCTGCTTTAAATATGAAATATTACCGGAAATCAAATATATCGTCATGGATACATGCCTAAAATTAATTTGTACATTGAAAATATCATAAAGTTATTTGTGCTAAAACTTTTCGAAATTTGCTACACCATATGATGTTTCTGTTTGGTGAAAAAATTTGTTTATGCTTAGATTAGCACAAAAACTTCTGACTTGCAACATCCCTTTAGGGTAAAAAAAAACATTATCAGATATCTCAGTATATATAGAAGTATTAAAAAACATTGCAGATTTAGGGTCCTCTTGTACCTTGTAACTGTTCACATGAATCAATAATGAATGGGAAACAAGTTAAAAACTTATGAAAGTATCATGGCGCCATTAAGTTTTTTTTTCAAGTACTAACTAATTCTTTTAAACAACTGAACTATTTGTCAATTCTTGAGTACGGAGATGGTGATGAGACATGAACAAGATAAGAACTATTTTATAGTTTTTGCATTCTGTATGCAAAATTCCAAGAGGAATTTGATCCTATACCCCCAGCTTCTGGTACAATTTTTTTGATAAAATTTTGCTTAGAATTCCTTATTATCATCGCAATAATAGAATGCAAGTTTTTGGTTGCTTGGCATATTAAATATGATCCTTATGTAAAGGAAAATTGAAGTGAGAATAGGGAATAACAATCGAGAACACAATTTAACTAGAGATCAAGTTTCAGATGCATTACATGGTGCTGACTGAAATCTGTATAAACACGACTTGGAAATAAGATGAAGTACCTGAGATTACAAGAACTTCACCAACGTCCTCAGTTGAATAACTCAGCCCCCCTAACCTCCTAGGGCTCACAGCCCATAATGAAAATATCTATAAAATATAATATGCAGTTGCAGTAATCAGTAACAACAAACTGAGCACTTTTTATTGGATATGTGCGTGGATTAAACCTACATTACACTCAAAAGTACCAACTGGACAGTCTTGTGGGTTAAGAACACAAAAGCAATACTGTAAGTCCTACCAGTACATTTCCAATGGAAGAGTAAGGAGACCCTAGATGTACAAATATTCTACCAATCCGAGCAGTCGATTTCTTAGGCATTAAGAGACTTGAGAAGTGATTCTTTCCAAATTACTCAGTTTTGGGCATTGAGAGACATTTTGTACTCTAATCAATGAAAGAAAGTCAATGGTCCTTGGAATTGAGTATACTTCCCACTCTAAAACACAAGTATATACTATATAGGCAAATTCATTTATCCACCCTAGGACATCCTGGGAACGGTATACTAATACATTAAATATTTCAGTAATTTTATCTTTGACTAAATTGCAAAACGCACCCCTTTGGTTCGGACCAAAATTACTTTATTATCTATACATTCAACAATTGCACATTGCATCCCTAAACATGTTTGGGCGCTGCACTGTGCACCCTTTTCATTTTTTTTACTGTTACTGCAGGGATAATATAGTAAATTAACAATACTTGAATTACAATTTGACCCTTAAAGTATGAAATGTTATACAAATGAACCCTTATACAAAAAAATCACACATTTTTATCCCAGAACTATAAGATTTGTACAATTTCACCCTTTTATTAAAATTACCATCTTACATTATTTTCGATTTTTAGATTTTTCACAATATTTAAAATAAAACACAAAAAATGCATATTACTCCCTCCGTCCCGACAGGTTGTTTACGTTTGCTTTTTGCATGGAGACCAAGGATTATATTATAATAAGTGAAGTAGTGGTTGTAATAGTGTATTTTATTGTTAAAATAAGTGTAGTGGATGTAATAGTAATTTTTATTATTAAAATAAATGAAGTAGTGGGTGTAATAGTGTAAAGTATTGAAAAAGTGGAGTGAAGTAGTGGATATAAATAATAATGTATTTTATTATTAAAAGTTACTATTTATAGTAATGTAAAGAATTGGTGGGACGTCTCAAAAAGGAAAGTGTAAAGAAATGGTTGGGACAGAGGGAGTACTTTATAAAAAATTGAGAATGATGTCATCTCCTAAATTTTCAGAATAAAAGAAGAGATTTAAAAAATTCGAAAATATTACTTTATAAAAATATTTAGGAAAAATTTGAAATATTTTTATATAGTAATATTTTCGAAAATATTTAAGAAAAATCCAAAAAAATTTATAAATTTTTTTTGAAAAATCGAAAGTATTAGGAAAAATTCGAAAAAAATTAGGAAAAATTCGAAAATTTAGGAAAAACTCGAAAATTTAGGAAAAATTCGAAAATGTTACTTTATAAAGAAGATATTTAAAAAATTCAGATTTTTTTTTTTTATAAAAAGGGTGAAATTGTACAAATATTATGATTCTAGGATAAAAATATGTGATTTTTTTGTTTAAGGGTTCATCTGTATAACATTTCATACTTTAAGGGTCAAATTGTAATTCAAGTATTGTTAATTTACTATATTATGCGTGCAGTAACAGTAAAAAAAATGAAAAGGGTGCATAGTGCAACTCCCAAACATGTTTAGGGATGGAATGTGCAATTGTTGAAAGTATAGATACTAAAGTAACTTTGGTCCGAACCAAAGGGGTGCGTTTTGCAATTTACTCTTTATCTTTTTCTATGGATTAAAAGGCTGCCAAAGTTTTTATTTTTTGTATTCATAGATCTCTCTATTTAGTACAAAGGTACTTGGCTTCCATGATTTTTTTTTGTAAAGAGTCCTTAAACATGAATTCCTTGCATTTTTGTTTTCAACCGAGTTCTACTAAAGCAGCAAACCCATTTATAATTGCGTGGACTTGCATAGATTTGATACCAGCAAACAAGTTTACATTTTCTGTTTATTACTTGTCCTCTGGGAACATCTAAAACTTCGCTTCAGATAGCTTGTATTTTGTTTGGCGCCTTTTTTTTGGACTTCAAAGTGTGATCCTCCATTTCTCAACCACTAAGTAGCTAAACAAAGACATTACTGGTTGAGTTTTAGACTTCAGGTTAACTCTGTCTAGTCGAAATCATTTTATAAAGCACAAATATCATCCTTAAAACTTGTAGCTACAACAGTGTAACAATATATGTGAACCAAACCTTAACAGGGTGTTATATACTGTTTTAAAACATGGTGCAGCCATTACTTTGGATAATGATATGATAGACTGATCGTATCTTACCTCTGAGTAAGCCATGTCATGGAGCGAGAAAACACAGTAAACAATTATAGATGACATTAGCGGCCAGTTAGTAAAAATGCTTCCTTTAGGATTAAATTCTGTCTCTTCATGTGTATATTCTGCGGCACTCTCTAAATTTTTAATTGAGTCGACACTTGAAATCTTGTGTAATTCATGCTTATGCAATGTTTCCTGCAATTTTCGAGGTTGCTTTCAGTTAAAGAAACTGGAGGCTGAATGCATATAATTCTCTTTTTGTTCCTTCAGGAAGAAACTATTTAATAGTCATGCTAACATGAAGAAAATCACAATTAATACATTCAAGGCTTTTGTGGTTATTGCATCAAGTACATTTGGTGAAAGCATAGCGGGTTGGCATTCCCTTGGAGACCAAAATTTTACTAGATATGAGTAAAGAAAGGAAAAATCTTCCCCTTGGCGATGCCCTTAGGGAATAAAGAATGAATTTTCAAAAAAATTCAGAAAGAGCTTTAGTTCATTTTTATTCGAGCTTGTATCACAGAGAAGCGCTTTAGAATTTTTTTTATTATATGTCAATAATTAGTTTCAGATTATTCTTCACTAAAGTGCTTTTTCAAGCATGTGGTAGTTGGTCCTCGTTTGTAATCTTCCCTTTCCACAAATTCGGTCTTTACTATTGAAAAGGAAACAAATAACAACACAGTTAAAGATAGAAGATTACTGACTGCATAAAATAGAACCAACCGGAAGCCAAAAGCAAGCGATATCCACAACCAGCGCAAAAAGTGATATAACAAGGCATGGCAAGAAGTATGGGAATCTGTGAAATAGTTTATATTTAAGCATACGAACTCCAAAAAGTAGTTTGGTAATATTAAGCACGAAAAATGTAGTACCTTCCAAAAAGAGATTGTGTTGAAAAGAGATCTGGAAAATTTTCTGCAGGCTTGAAACGATAGAATAAAACACAAGATTAACTAAGTGGTTAAATGGGGCAAAAAAAACAAAAGAGTCTGGATACAAATATAAATTTAAGGCATGAAGCTAAACAAGAACATAAGCTCTTCCTGTAATAAATCTAAGCAACAGGTTGATATTATATCAGCCAATATTGACATTGCAGTGATGACTAGTTTGTTTCGGTCATCCAAGTGAATCAGGTTCTCATTTTACACATTAATGTACAATAATGAATAAAATGACTGAAAATCAGACCCCCGTGTTTTAAACAACAAAATAATAATGTATTAAGACCTCTCCCTTTTGAAACAATTCCCATGCTTGGAAACCAAAATGACTTCAGCACTCGTGTTTAAAACCTTATCATAATGTATTAAGACCTCCTTTTTCTTATCTGATGTGCCTCAGTAGCACTTATAGAGTGTTAATATATAACTTTTTGTTAACCAAAAAATTAGAGGGATGTAACTATAATGTTAGAATATAATATAAGATCCATATAGGGCCTCCCTCTAATACCTTAAGGTTTTAGATGAGTTGGTTACTTCACATGGTATCATAGCTCAGGCACGCAGAGCTCCCAGGTTCGACTCTCTGCGACCCCCAATATTCTCACAATTATTGTGGACACGAATATGATCCACTCTTCGACCCAAAAATGGGAATGGGCTTTCGAGTGAGGGGGAGTGTTAGAATATAATATAAGATCCATATAGGGGCTCCCTCTAACACCTTAAGGTTTTAGATGAGTTGGTTACTTCACATATCAACCCTCTAAAAGTCACTAAATCGGTTTTGTCAAATATGATTTTGAAACATGAATTACAATCAGCCTCCTTGGAGTTTCATAATTCAATATCTTCATGATATGCATAAATATTTTTAAAAGGAATTAAATTGTGGATACTTTTTTCATTTCCTTTTTAATCAGGCAAGAACATAATTTAAACCCATACCCCAAGTCTCTTATGAGACCCCTATTTATTTTCACCCTTGCCCTGGTACCACGTCTCTTGCAGGACTTTGTCGCAATCGCAGACCTTCTTGGTGAAAAGGGAAGAGGGTTAAAAACAGGGCCAAAGCCCTTTGTTACTTTAACTTTAATGCTAATTATGGACAATTAGTTTTTCAAAACAGAAAATCAAGTAATCAACATGTTTCACCATGCTAGTTTTTAAACAGAAAAGACTTGAATAAAAACCTGTGCAAGAAAGCCTCCCAAAGCAGGTCCAATTATCAACCCTGTGCCCCATGCCGCAGTAACCTGTAAAACTTACTGTATTTTAAATTATATTGACGTAATATATATTAGAACCTTGCACCTGTTTGATAAGAAATGAAAGCACAAGAAATCATAGGAAAGTAGAGGATATGAAGTGACATCACTTCACTAGTGTGCTCCAGCATTTTAATTATAAGAGGAAGTCAGAGATGATTGGGGGCGAAAAGGATCAGTTAGAAGAAGAATAAAGGTTTATATTTAGAATCCAGAGATATTTTAAAAAGGCTTTCACTCATTGTATTTCCTTTCACCATACTTATGAAGTGAAGATTTTGGCGTGAATAAAGGGGCAGTTTTACTTATCTTACTTTGCTTCCCTTCCTAGATACAATTAGAAGGGAAAATTTACTTACGCTACTTTCTCCCTATTTTCCCAACTGGCGAGCAGGTTAAATTATGAAGTCGCGCAATGTATTTACGACAATAACTTACAGTTGATAGTCCTAAGGCCTGGTGTTCTTCCCGGAAAATTTCGCATGCATATGCCTGTGCATATTGAAAATATTAACAGAAATACACAACCAAGAGACATGTAATAATTCTTAGCTTAAAAGTTAAAACAATTAGAATTTACTTTTATAGGTCCCAGTAAACCATTTAAGCTTCCAAGAAGAAACCTCGTGATGATGGCCATCCAATAGTTTATACTAAGACCAAATAGAGTGTTGAAAATAACTCTGCAGTGAACAATAAGAAATATTTTCAAAATTATAAACAATAAACCAAATGGAGGTACACCAAGCTAATTGAAAAAATTTGTGAGGGCAGTCAATTTCATACACCGTTGAAGTGCCTATGATAATAACAGGTTTGCGACCATATCGATCTGCCACTTTGCCCCAAAAGACAGATCCGAGAGCCCTTCCAAGCATATATGATGACCCTTCATAAAGGAATTAGATGACTTTACTGAGTCAAATGAAATTTACTGATAGAAAGACATCATAATTGGTGCATATGTAACAAGATTTACTCACCCACAAAACCAGCATAATAACTAATATCTTCTTCTTGTTTTGCAATATTAAAATCCTCTACCTGTGACAGATTAAGTAAAGGACATCTTATTTAATTTTCATCAACTCTAAGCAATATAAGCAGGTTTGGTACTTGCTTTTGATGGTAATGCACTTGTAGTGTTACAGTGCATATGATTGTCTGATTACATGGTCTCCAACAGTATTTAAAGACAAATGTGGATATACAAAATAACATTTGAATTAGATCAATATCAAACTGACAAAAGCCTAAAATTTGTTTTATTTAAATTCTTATTTAAAGTATGGCTGTCTGTTACCATTGTAAATAAAGGTTTCAGATAGCGAAGCTGAAATAGATTGCCTTCCATGACTGGTGGAAGGGATACACCTTCAGCACAAGCATAAATTCATAATCATTTAACAAATAAAGCAATTATATAATATGTTGTGCTTACCATAAAATAAAGGAATGGGAAGAGAGATGATATTGGCAGCACTGAACAAGTAAAAAAGAAGAGAGAAAATATTAGACCTGTTTTTTGGGTAGCAAAATACCAACTGTATGAAAGGGAAATCAATTACAGTGGCATAGAGTACCATAAAATATATAGGTCAAGATTTCAATTAGTAGTTGACATAACAAAAAGTGAATTTACTATTCATTCTTCATTCTGGATTATGATCAATACTCTCTCATAATATAATGGCTTCGGAGTATATGTATGTAAGCCTCTTGGACGTTTCATTATTTAGCAGTTTGTTTCTACACAAGTCAATACCTTGGAATTTCCCATGCATTTAGGAATCATATTGTATTACAGGACAGTAAGGCACAAGCAAAACAAAGAAATCCCAGTTGTGAATGATGCTGCTGCCCCATGTTCTTGAAACCAACAATCGCACAATTTGATGCAGATGCCATGACATACAGACACACAATTTAATACTATAACTCTTGTATACAAAAGTTTTTATCTAATATACTACTACATATTGTTAACCAGGAATTTCTTCTGAGACTAATGTTCTTATGTCTCACTGTATCAACAATGAGCAGAAGTAAAGCAGACACTAGTGTTTTCCTTAGAAGGTTGGTTAAGATCTTTCCCATTCCTAATGCCACATTTACACACATTGAGTTCGAACTCTTTAAAGAAATTTTGCATGCTTGCATCGAGTTTTTTGGATGTAGTTTCTGGTATCACCCCTGTCCCCTAGCATGTTATCAGGTCATATTTCTTATGACCAACATATAATAAGCATCTCATCGGTCAATAGTTCATAACGATAATAGTAGTCTTCATTTCATCTCTCTACGATAATAGTAAACTTATTTTTAAAAAAATCCCTAAATTTTGGGTGCTTTGTTTGATTCAAAACTCTTGGTAGCCCTTATTAAAAACTCCACATGCCTATCCATCATATGCAAGGATCTAACATATAAGATATAATTCCATTAAGATGATCACATCTCCGTTGAAGCATCCTAATATCCAATGATATCTATCCTCGAGATTATTTTTGCTTTATTGAACAACTATCCTTTAGATCATTATTTTTTTAGCCTGTTACCATCACTCTGTATCGTTACATCCTTACCCTTCGAGGTTTGTGACATTCATCGGATATTAAAGTCAAACTTAAAAGTAAGAATCATTCTTCAGGCAAACTTATAAAAAATGGCAATTGCAATGCAATTATAGCATTTAAACAAACAGGATTCACCAAGAACAAATGTTTAAGGGGATTCGTTGTACCTGTTGCGAGCACCACTATCCATATTACGAAAAGTTCCATAATAGGCAAACCTTGCTGCACCGCTTTATACTGCTCTACCTTGCACCCTGAGCAATTCTCATAGTAATTTCTCTCCAAAAGCCTCTCATTAGCATCCTCCCCTTCCATTCTCTCCCAACCAAATGCTCTCTAAGCTTCTACTGCATGTAAGAATCCTACACGCCTCGAGAGCAATTTTAACAACGTAAATTTCCACAACCACAAACTCTCATATCATAGACATGTAAAGCTAACTAGATAATCCAACTGAAAACTGCAGATATAACAAGAAGATTGCAGTGAGATTTTGTTTTGCATTACTGATGCCACGTGTGTACTTACAGAGACGTACAGCTAGATGGATGTAGATGCTGAGATGAACATCATTGCATATGTAGGCGAAACCCGTACGTTAGTCGAACAAATCTTGTAAATATAAGCATGTGCAATTTAATTGCAAAGCAAACTAGTTGGACAAAATTGCATTAACCATTCCAACAAATACTCAGCCACTCTTCAAACCAATGATTTATTAGTTTAGCAGTATTTTACTCGCTTCCTTCGGAAAATGTTCAGATTTGGATCTCGTAAAAAATAAACCGGAGATTTCTTTTCCCATTTGTCATTCCTTCACTTAATCTTGAAGCTACTAAAATCTACGATGTAAACCAAAAAAATGTAGTTGGAATAATTAAATGAGTTTCATGTATCTGAGGATGAGATTGAATAAATCAATACAAAATTTAAGGGTATTTATGTAAATTATTGATAAAAAATTAGATTTATAAAATTGCTCCTGCGGGGCCCCTTACTTTATAAGCAATATTTCTTATAACCTCAGGGGAGATCCCTGAGTTGTCCTCGGGTCCAGTTTTCTCTTATATTAAATTATGTAACAGTATACGTGGACCAAAATAAATATGAGTTTCTTGTGCCTGAGGTTGACCTCAGGTAAAACCCTGAGGTTAAAACAATTCTCATACAAATTGATGGGTATTTATGTAAATTATTGTAAATTTATAATAACAATAAATATTACAAAATCTTCAAATTATTTATAAGCTTTCAGATCTGCCGTGCAAGAAAGTCCCGATAAATAAAGACTTATTCGTTTTTTCTATTTATATTCCAAATTCAAATATTTAAATCATAATATGTCTTTGCTGAAATCCAAACATTTACAATAATATAAAATATTATTCACCAGGCTAATCGAACTTAAGCATGTGTTCAAAGAATTCATACAGATACTAATAAAAAAGAGTTATATTCAAAATTCGAAGAGTATATCATAACATGTCTCTGCTGAAGATGTTATTAAAATAAATTTCAAAAATATCCATATTACATATTTTTTTTTTAAAATACAGTTGCAACCTTTATAACTTGGTTTACAATCCGAAATGCAACATTTACAACAAAAAAAAAACATTTACAATATGGTCAGCCTTTACATAGTATTTTTTAAAATACTTTCAAAAAATTTGGTACTTTTGTGATTATCTCTATAAAAAATTATCCACCAGGATGTGTCCAAAGAACTTATACGGATACTAATAAAAAAGAGTTATATTCAAAATTCGAATATTCATATCATAACATGTCTTCGCTGAAAGCTAAACGTTTACAATTATACAAAAAATTATCCACCACGCTAATGAATTAAAACATATGTGTTCAAAGAACTCATACAGTGATACAGACAGGGGTGTAGCCAGAGTATTAGCGGTGGGTGCAACTGATTTCACTGAAATTTTAAAAATAAAAAATTTTATATGTAAAAAATTTTTCACAAAAATATCTTTAATGGAAAAATTCAATTTGATCCCACTAAAAAATTAATTTTGTAGTAATAAAAGTTAATTTGATCCCATCATATTGTGCCGTTAGATAATTTTGCTCTTTAAAATTTAAGTTTTATAATAATATTTTTATAATCACAAAAAAAAATCTTAATCCCGTAATTGATCTTAAAAAATTTGATCCCACTAAATGAAATTTCTGGCTACGCCACTGGATACAGATACTAATAAAAAAGAGTTATATTCAAAATTTCAAATATTCATATCATGGCCATTGTTCCATGGAGAACCATGTTACGTGGAGAACCGTGGAGAACCACTTAAAATGCATTAAAATTCCTTTATATATAAGGATCCCGCCAAGGGTACCTTCACAAAAAATGCTTAAAATAATTGGCTCTATCCATAAAAAAAAAAAAAAAAAAAAAAAAAAAAAACTTGTCGTGGAAATGCGAAGCATTTAAGACAGTAAACGGATGAGTTAGGTAGTCATGAGGGCCGAAGGCTCTCGACACACCCGTCAATCGTCTATTGCCTTTACCATTAATTGCCATTCCTTACAACTTTAGAATGATAAAGGCGCGAAGCGCCGTACAAGAAGGTGCGAAGCACCGTTAACCAGTTAAATCCACTGCCACGTCATCACGTGAACAGTGAATTTTTTTTTTCTTTTTTTTTCTTTGACAAATGGATAGAGGGTAGAATTATAAGACTTTTTTGTAAAGGGGCCCCTCCATGGCCCTTATATAAAGGACAATTTTAATGTATTTTAAGTGGTTCTCCACGGTTCTCCACGTAAGATGGTTCTCCATAGAGTGGGACTCTTCATATCATAATATATCTTCACTGAAAACTGAACGTTTACAATAATACAAATATTATTCATACTATGTGTCCAAAGAACTTGTACTGAGTCTGACACTAATAAAAAAGAGTGCATTCGTTGACAAAAAAAAAAAAAAAAAAGTGCTTTGTTGGAGTCTCGTAACTCTGGTGCGTTGATGCTGGTGGCGGTACAAATCAATTGTCAATCACTCATGCCGTCGGCAAGGATTAAAAGAGGGATTTATGAGTCGTAAGAAATAAAAAGCTCTTTTTTCTCTCTTCTCTCTCCTCTATCCCTCTCCACCGCTCCAGCCTCTTTTCTCCATCATTTCCGGCGGGGCTTCCACCGGTGTGTCCGGTGGAAAGCCCCAAATTCGTTTCTGTATTTTATTTGTTTTGTCTTGTTTCAATAATCTCCCTTGTGGGGTATGAATTTCTATCCGTTTGTTTTGCTTTGGAGTGTTTTTCTAGATCTACATCATTGGAGCTTCCGGTTTTCTCTCCTCTTCGATTCAAGTTGCACTTGGTGGATTCGAGAGTTAACCGTCTTTTTTATGGTTTCGGATGACAGATCTAAGTTTTCTTGGATTTTCTTTTGTAATTTCAATTTGTTGTTATTTTGGCTTGTATTTTGCAGATTGGTTTCTCTCCCTGGTGAGAGTTTGGATGTTCTCTCCTTTATTTGTGAGAGTATGATTTCGGATCTAATGAAACAAGTTTATAGGATGTTGCATTTATGGTCGAATATTCAAGCAGCATTAGCCCCAGGTGGAGGTCCAACCGCATCGAGTACACATAAATCTTCATACGAGAGGGGCAATATCATCTTCAACAAATTGTCTGATTATGATTTAATCAGTATTTGTTTATGTTTTTCGTTGTTCGACTATTTTTGTAGATGTCGTATGACTTATCATTAATGAATGAAATTTTACTCAAAAAAAAAAAAAGAGGGATTTATGGAGTTATGGAGCATCGAGATGTTTGTAATTATAATTTAATTGCAGTATTTGATTTGAAAATTAATAAAAAAAAATACATACAAATAATTCACGTTAATATATCTAGGGCTGCCATAAAAATTCGAAAAATCCGATATTCGATCGAAAAATTCGATACCAAATCCGAAAAAAATGGATAATATCCGTATTCGAAAGAAAACGGATATTATTCGTATCCGAATTCGTATTCGAAAATAGTGGATACGGATATAGGCACATCCGTATTCGAAATATCCGATATCCGAATATATATATATATATATATATATATATATATATATATATATATTCATTTATTTTAATTTATAATTAATAATTTAATATTTATAATATAATATATTATTTATTCTATTTTACTATGTTTGAATGGAAAATTGTTATTTTTAATTTTTTTAAATCATTCGGATATTCGGATATTCAGATTTTTGGATTTTCGGATATATTCGGATTTTTTTTAAAAAAATAAAATTCGGATATTCAGATTCGGATATTATCCGGATACGGATAATATCCGTCGGATTCGAATTCGGATATAATTTTTTTTAATCCGTCGGATTCGGATTCGGATAGTGATTTCGGATTTCGAATTCAGATTCGGATATTGTAGCATCCCAAAATCCGGGGTACAGATATGGGGCAACTAACCATAAACAATAATATACATTTCTGAAAATAAACAACATTTAATAATAAAAACCCCTTAACCAAGATCGCATACAGGCTATGGTATGAAACAAACTATCAAATTATAAATTTACAACCGTTCTCAGAATAAAACTGTTATACAATTTCTGTGAATTAACAAGATCACTATCTAACTAGATATCCCACCTCAACAAATCCCAATTCACTGTCCAACGAAATCTATGCCTCGAACGTCTCCTCTCGCTGCCTATAGAGCAATACCAACTGACCACTAGTTCCTCTGATCATCTCTAACAACTGGAGAAATAAACAGAAGCAAGAGTGAGCCAACAATGCTCAGCAAGTGTAAATAGTGATGACAATTTCAATAACGACGACAATTTTGATAAACAAAAGAGTTTCATCTCATTCTATGAAAGAATCAGTGATATCAACTTTTAAATTGCCACGAGGGCCCGCAATTCACCATTAATAAGGTGCAATAGAAACTAGAACTGATAGGAGTTTCGATATCAATATTATAAAAACGGACTTCCAAAGAGTCAAGAAACAACATCTCAATATCAGAGTATAGACTAGAATTGGAATTTTTTTTTATATATAAAAAACATCATCAAGGTTAGGCTGCTGATCAGTCACGCACTAACCCCGGACAAACGCACACATCAATGTCCTTTAATGGATCCACGGCACACATTGGCCTTAACTTTTGACCACGAATCTGGTCTCCCCGAAGGGACATCTGTTGACCATAATATGGTCTCCCTGAAGGGACATCTATTTAAAAACATTTCCAATTCTATATCCAACGCACTAGGTGTCGGAACAATCGACAACCTCTGTCAATCAAACAATCTGGAAAACTCACGTTCCCGAACAACAACTCATAATCCCGAATTCAATGAAGGATTCATGATCAACAAATGTCGACAAGTTCGACACAACAATTGGATAATAATTAAGGAATACTAATCTCAAAAGGGTATCGACGAGTTCGATACAACAAGTGGGGTGTAAAGGAATAAACAATAGCAACAACAGGTATCGACAAGTTCGGTACGACAAATGAGTGTAAATGAATAATTAGTAATAACAGGTATCAAAAATTTCAATAGAAATAATTGGGGTGTAAATGAAGAACAACAATATAAATAGGTGTCAACGAGTTCGACCCAAGAATTGAGGTTATAATTAAAGAACAATCTCAAAGGGTATCAACAATATCGATACAAATACATCGAATTACGACCACAGCAGATTAGACAAGGAAATTCCATTTTCAAATGAGAAGTACTAATTCAGGTTCAATATACGTATAATCAAGTGAATACGATCAAAGGAATATGATTCAGCATAAATGAATTGACTTGATCTCAACAGGGAAAGTAAATCAACATAACATGATGTATCTACAGAGGTAGGGTTGTATGATAAAGTACTACTGAAACAATATTCGATATAATTTGAAGAAACAAGTTAAGGTCACTTGGGTAAATTATGCTAAAATCGGGAATTTCGTTAACAGGTATTTATAAAAATTTTGAAATCTGGATTCTTTTCTGTTCAACAAGTTTCTTAACACAAGCGAAGAAAATGAAGAAATGACATTGTGTAGAAAAGTTATTGGTGAGGTTCGTTAAAGTTCCATAGTTGAACTGAGAGTGGGGAAATAAACATTTTCTAAATATACCTTGTCCTCATCATATAATACAACAAGAAATTGAATTGCATCACTTGAATGATAAGTGAAGAGCAAGACACTTGCCTCAATACACGAAGCTTCCACTTCCAATATCTCGATCTATCGCTCACTTTACCACCGTTTCTACTTCTTTGCACGTTGACCTCTTACTCGGCTCTACTTCCATCTTTCGATTATCACTGGTCAGCCTCTATACGACCACACTCGACCACCCCGACAATTATTTCCTTCCGCGAGATTTCAGCGACATGCCCGTCTTTTGGCTGACCTCCTACTTGTACCTATATAAAAGTAAAGTACTACTTTAGTACCAAAACCAACCAAAACCTTACCAATCATTCTAATCTACCCAGACGTTTCCTATTACGCGTTACACATACATCACATATAGCACATAACATGTATACCATACCGACTTACAATAATTCTTATCAATTCAGTATAAGAATTTCGAAATAATTCAAACGAAAATTAGACGGCACCTCCATTATAAAGTAGACTAGCCCGTCGGAAAACAACCGACTCAAATTCACTCAAATAACCACTTAAGGCAACAATCCAATTATTACGACAATTCCAAGTAATAAACAGTTTAACGTATAACTACTCCACGACCGAACAATTCTCATATTAATCTAGTTGCAACCACCGAATATATCACTTTTCATAATTAAAAACTAAAAATATCGAATAATTAATAAAATTGACTTCGGTTCAGGAATCACAAGACTCTACCAATTTCAAACCACAAAAAAAATCACCCAATAATAATTCATCAATAAAGCAAATTACTTGAACTGGAAAGATAAATAAATTCGGACTCATTTCCATCGACCAAACTCACGTTTGCACGCATAGCCCAAGACAACATAACCCCCCACGCATTCTGACCAATACACGCTCTCTTTTGGTTTCTTACTCTGCACCTACAACTCCCCCACAATTAGCACACATAATACCTCCCAGTCACTCAACCGTACCCTCACATAATCTGTAATACCATCAACAACAATATCCCTTCCAACATCTGTAACAAATACTTCACCCACGCACAAAATCCAAACACCCCAACATACTCTGCTCTTAAACATTACACTTCTCATCGATTTCCAGCAGCCCAATTTTAACAATAATCAAGCAGTTTCATTCTAAACAACCACACCCCTTACTACTACTAACTTTAAGCTTTAATCGCTGTAACAGCTCATTTCATAACTAACATCTCCGTTATCAAAACTTGACCGAAAACTGTGACAATCCAGTGAGTTCAACCAATTCTCGGACCACTCCAAAATTTCAGCAAAACAATTGAAAGAAACCCAT
Organism: Kitagawia praeruptora; assembly: GCA_037693485.1. Classification (NCBI taxonomy): domain Eukaryota; kingdom Viridiplantae; phylum Streptophyta; class Magnoliopsida; order Apiales; family Apiaceae; genus Kitagawia; species Kitagawia praeruptora. The sequence goes on from CM075353.1 coordinate 2,355,815, forward strand.
ACCATTTCCTTAGGTTTCCTCACCGTACTATCAACCTCACAATCATACCCAACCGTATTCTATTGACTCCACCCTTTAAACCCAATCGACCCACTAGAATACCATTACAACCCATATTCACAAACCCACGCAGAACATCATTCTCCACACACTTACAACACGCTCACTACCACCATCTTCACTTCCATCTCTCTCGACCTCCCCTGCCCACTTCGAACAAGACCAGACTCCACTCAACACGAAGAAACGAGCCCAGCTGAACACCTGTGCTGCACACACGCAGTTGCTAGCATGCACACCACGACTTCACTACACACCGAGCACAAAGTAAACACACACCCGCTCGAAACTTGGCATACCCACTATAACACTTTCGTTGAAATCACAATCACAGCTACAACAGTACACAGCACACACAGTGACAAGAAGTAGGTATATATATAGATATATAAGTAAATACAGAAGGGTGAGGGAGAGGTTTTAGCGAGAGAGAGGAAGAAAATGGGAGAGAGAGTTGAGAGATTTGTCGTTTTGAAGAAAAAGTCGAGAGAAGCAGCCTGAAGTATCTGGAAACTGGGGATAAGGGAATTAAAAAGCATTTTGAAATTTTATTAGCAAATTTTCTAAATAAAGCAATTTAAAATTACCTGGTAAAATGGAAGATAAATAGGTATTATCTGAGGAAAATCTAACCATCATTTTTTAAAATGTTGAAAGGAAATTATCTTTCTCCAAATATTTTTAGGATCAAATATGAATTAAATATAAATTTTTACAAGTTTTGATCTTTTAAATTATAAAGCAATTCTTAAAATCATTTTAAAATTCTTAAACATCCAAAATAATTCTCCCAATAATTTTAAAAACTAAATAAACATGTAAAGATAATATTACAAAAGATTTCATGATTTTTAATAACTCCACTGATTTTTATAAAAATCTCAGAAGATCAATAATGCATGATTTAAATACATTTTAATCATCAAAACACAATTAAACATACACGACTTACACAGCACACGCATATCATCATATAAACACATGAACACCATATCACATAGAGTCAACCTTTTCAAAAATATTCACATTGTAATACACATCTAATATTAAATAAGCATTTTTAAATACACGATTTTCTAAGTCGTTATATCCTTCCCCCCTTAAAAGGATTCTATCCTCAGAATCAATCCTCCTCAGAATCAATCCTAAGAACACAAGTAATGATACTTCTCAAACATTCGCTTCCAATTTCCTAGGTTGTATTCTCAACTCTAGGACTCCCCCTTATCGACTCATACATCTCAAACTCCATTAAAACTCAAATCTCTTTCTTACAAGTCGCATCAATTCTAAATGCTTATCTATCGCACGAGACGTCTTTTCTACCAAAAATTGGACATGACCTATTCGTAAGATGGACTATGCCCTGTACACAACACCTCAAGTATTAACCCAATCATCCATAAGAGTTCGCATCCATAATACTAAAATGAAACTTACCTCGACTTGTAGTAAACGCGTAAATAAATAAAGCTGCCTTGACTTCGACATAATCTACCACAAGAATAAAATTTTAAAATGACTGGTTTGCAACATCATTATCCCAAGGTCACACCGCCCTCGGTACCGACCACAAAACAACTTTTCAATTCAACACTTTCCCACAACTCTAACTTTAACAACATGAAAATTCGACTTAAGATACGTCAAATCAATCGTACGTCTTCAACAGATAGCTCACGATCCTCGAAATCATCTAAACTTTACTATATCACGTCCTCTAAAATTAACTCCCGAATCATATCTTTACATACTCAACAAGTCCTCAATTTGACTCTACACTTTACCACTTTAATGTTTAACACTACTCAAACTTATCACAAAATCATGACCTTCATCCATCGCTTGCATTTTGAACTATTCCGAACAAATACCTGTTCACCATTTTTTTCGTCAATTCATTCACATTCTGGTTCATCAACTCATCTCGGCACCTCTTAATTTCATGATAAATAACACTCAAATAACACAATATGAATCATCTTCGTTGTAGACTAGGCGTTCAAACTTCCATATCTGACTTCTCAACTCTTAGAAACTTTCTTCACACTTCATTGTCCATTCAAAACCCTTTTTGTTCTCTCTGGTAAGATTGGTTACTATTGTAGCTATCTAGGTAAACCTTCGACAACCTTCAGTAGTCCCTAGTTAATCTCACAAAACTTCCGGCCTCTGCTGGCATTAGGGTTCTTCCCGCTTCATCTTCACAAATTTCACTTTGATCCTTTTCATTTCTAACCACATGTTTTGAAATTAGGTTCATTCTCATCCAATATTCACATTAAAATCCTTGTGCAAAATCTTCTTCTTTTACTTGAAACTTCTTAAAGTCACTCTCGATTGATCTGCATATGCTTCACAAGTCTTCGAACATCTTGAAATGTCATCAATGAACATAATTAAATTCTTCGTCCGAATACTGCTTGAAATCTTATTCATTGTACCTATAAGCGGTAAATGTTCTCGTTCAATCAAATACCATCACCAATAATTTATCATGTCCACATCCACTCAAAATGCTTCTTCAATAATATCTTAGGATTTCTACCTTTAATGATCTTAATCTATTCAACGATCAACCTTAGGCAAAACATATGCCTTTCAACTTGGTCAACAACTAATCCAACCCTGATAAAAACAAAGTTCCTCATGACTACCGGTCCATTTTTCTCATTTTAAAGATCCATGTATACTTCAAATTATCTTCTTCCTCTTCACAACCAGTACCAATGCATCATTCTAATATACGCTGCCTCTCTTGCGAAATCCTTTTTAATCAATCTTGCTAACTCCCACATTTCCATTTATATCATTCAATATTGAACTCCTTGAAACTGATTCTATTTTTAGAAAATAAATAACAACTTTTCGTCATTACCTGGTGACAATCCGGTTAATTCATCAAAATATTCATTCAAAAATCTTAATCATTGAAATCGGCTTCGACTTAACCATTTCCTTTCTGATATCTTCCTTCTTATACAAAACGACTTCATTCCCTTGATATAACAATCTCTTGATCTACTTGATAGCTAAGACTCTTATATCTGCTTTCGGCTTCAAAACATCATTTTCACATTTCTTAAAATCAACATCTCCCCTTCGTTGATAGGAAATAAATCCAATCATGAATCATATTTAACTCTTTTTATCGTCATCACCATCCACTTCCTGATAACTTCCTTTATAATCGCATTGAATTTCTCGATTCTTGATAATTATAACAGTAGTCTTATTACTCTCTTCATAATTCCTCTAAGATTGATATGACATTATTTTTTTTGGCAAAAATTCCCATCTTTCCAAGCTTATAACTCATAGCTTTAATTTCTGACTTTGTTACTTGTTACCACACTTCTCTTCTGGTTACAGCCACAACTCTTCACATTCATCTCAACAAAATCTCCAGGGACTCTTCTCTCAAAATCTTATCTTCTGATCATGGGGTCTCGTTAATCCCTCCTAATTTTCATTCTATAGGCAACTACGGTGCCCTTACTCTTCTCACTCCAAATCTTCGGGATTCTACATTCTTCCTTTAACTAATTTGTATCTTCTGTTTAATCACTTTTGGAACTTTCTGGTTTCTCTGTCTTCCTCCTTACTGTCACTTTATTCCATCTTGGTCAACCTTCCTCCATCCCTGATAATCATGACTTCCTACATTGGCTTACATAAGTTATTTACTCCACATAGTCACTTTACCCCTCATTCAGTCCTGGTTCTTCTTGTTAACTCTTACAAACCTTTTCATTCTACTTCGCTCTGCTTTATATAAGTCATCCTTCTTGATTCTAAAATCTTATATCTAACGACGGATTCAAAACATCCAAAATTTTATGACATTCTGTTTACTACCTCTGCCATACAAAAGATGTTTACAAATAATCTTACTTCAGCATTGTACATCTTATATCCAACATCTCCATTTCCATTCTCTTTTCGCCCTTTAACAACATTTACAATCATGGGCTCTCATTTACTATTCTTTCTCCTTGATTCAGCTCCCATTAGCCTCAATTCTTGTTCATGATTCCTCGAACCAGTACTTATTCCAATTTGACATAACTTATTTGTCTTAATCACCAAATTCTTAACTTGCATAACCAATTTCTCGTCCATGCAGTTATAGTTCTATTATTTAAGACGTCGTCACGCCCATTTTCGCATTTCTTCAACATTAGGAATTTTGAAATCATCGAATTTTCGACAAAGGAAGTAAATAAAATGTATGGACATCAAGCATGAATATGCATTGAGTTTGTTTGATAAAACTTTTATAAAAGAGTTCAACCGAGAGATCAATATGATCTTTGAACTATCTTCAGGTTGAATTTGTCACTTGGTTAACCACCATAGTACATGAGGATGGCCAGTCCTTAGTACTTTCGTGACAAACACAATCAGTGGCGTCCCACTGGACTTCTATCACAAAGATAAGATGTCCCTGAATCCCCTATCTGCATAGGTTGTTCATCTCAGCTGGAATAGAAAAATCAAGTATTCATGATAATGGAAAGGATTCAAGAGTTTCGAAATCTTTATGTAAAGCTGGATCAAATACCATCTGAAAATATATATTTATTTCCAAAAGAACAGGATTAAATTCGAATAACTCTAATATAGAAGACTCATCATCAACGGATGTATAGAAGACTTTTCAATAGATGCTTCATTGATTAATTCAAGAAAACATTCAAGAAATTCCTAATTATTCATAATCTCACTCTCGTCGACTAAGCACTAATATGCTTAGCTGCCAAAACCGGCCTGACAATAATGAGTTGAATAATTAAGAAGATCTCAATTCATTCTTGATTTTGGACCGTCACTGCGCAACGAATGCCTCAGCCACAATACCAACCGGGAATTGATTTACAACAATTCAAAGGAAGAATATGAAATTTCTCTGGACAATAAACTGAACGGAATCAACGATTAAGGCCGCACAGCTACGCTTAACTTCCAATTCTTGCTTATAATCGCTTCTCACTTCGCATTATTAACCTTCTCGCACTATCTCCGAAACGTTCACATCGAAACTAATATCGTAGGATGTCATAAATTCTGCGCAAAAGTCTCGAGATAACGTTCCCCAGACTGATAGCTCCAGCTGCCCACTTAGCTTATGCTCCTTCGGGTTGCTGTCTCGCTTTTAGCCAAACCCTTCAACGATTCGAACTTCTACTCGCACTATATGCCGAAAGACCGATTAACGTCGCGACGCTTGTCGAAGTATACTAACGCAATCCTTACCCTAAACCGTTCTACCCGACTCCTATCTTATACTCGTACCCTAACCCTCCTAATCTGTTTCAGTGACCATAACCTGTAGCTCTGATACCAACTTGTAGCATCCCAAAATCCGGGGTACAGATATGGGGCCACTAACCATAAACAATAATATACATTTCTGAATATAAACAACATTTAATAATAAAAACCCCTTAACCAAGATCGCATACAGGCTATGGTATGAAACAAACTATCAAATTATAAATTTACAACCATTCTCAGAATAAAACTGTTATACAATTTCTATGAATTAACAAGATCACTATCTAACTAGATATCCCACCTCAACAAATCCCAATTCACTGTCCAACGAAATCTATGCCTCGAACGTCTCCTCTCGCTGCCTATAGAGCAATACCAACTGACCACTAGTTCCTCTGATCATCTCTAACAACTGGAGAAATAAACAGAAGCAAGAGTGAGCCAACAATGCTCAGCAAGTGTAAATAGTGATGACAATTTCAATAACGACGAAAATTTTGATAAACAAAAGAGTTTCATCTCATTCTATGAAAGAATCAGTGATATCAACTTTTAAATTGCCACGAGGGCCCGCAATTCACCATTAATAAGGTGCAATAGAAACTAGAACTGATAGGAGTTTCGATATCAATATTATAAAAACGGACTTCCAAAGAGTCAAGAAATAACATCTCAATATCAGAGTATAGACTAGAATTGGAATTTTTTTTATATATAAAAAAACATCATCAAGGTTAGGCTGCTGATCAGTCACGCACTAACCCCGGACAAACGCACACATCAATGTCCTTTAATGGATCCACGGCACACATTGGCCTTAACTTTTGACCACGAATCTGGTCTCCCCGAAGGGACATCTGTTGACCATAATATGGTCTCCCTGAAGGGACATCTATTTAAAAACATTTCCAATTCTATATCCAACGCACTAGGTGTCGGAACAATCGACAACCTCTGTCAATCAAACAATCTGGAAAACTCACGTTCCAGAACAACAACTCATAATCCCGAATTCAATGAAGGATTCATGATCAATAAATGTCGACAAGTTCGACACAACAATTGGATAATAATTAAGGAATACTAATCTCAAAAGGGTATCGACGAGTTCGATACAACAAGTGGGGTGTAAATGAATAAACAATATCAACAACAGGTATCGACAAGTTCGATACGATAAATGAGTGTAAATGAATAATTAGTAATAACAGGTATCAAAAATTTCAATAGAAATAATTGGGGTGTAATTGGGGTGTAAAATTTCAATATAAATAGGTGTCAACGAGTTCGACCCAAGAATTGAGGTTATAATTAAAGAACAATCTCAAAGGGTATCAACAATATCGATAAAAATACATCGAATTACGACCACAGCAGATTAGACAAGGAAATTCCATTTTCAAATGAGAAGTACTAATTCAGGTTCAATATACGTATAATCAAGTGAATACGATCAAAGGAATATGATTCAACATAAATGAATTGACTTGATCTCAACAGGGAAAGTAAATCAACACAACATGATGTATCTACATAGGTAGGGTTGTATGATAAAGTACTACTGAAACAATATTCGATATAATTTGAAGAAACTAGTTAAGGTCACTTGGGTAAATTATGCTAAAATCGGGAATTTCGTTAACAGGTATTTATAAAAATTTTGAAATCTGGATTCTTTTATGTTCAACAAGTTTCTTAACACAAGCGAAGAAAATGAAGAAATGACATTGTGTAGAAAAGTTATTGGTGAGGTTCGTTAAAGTTCCATAGTTGAACTGAGAATGGGGAAATAAACATTTTCTAAATATACCTTGTCCTCATCATATAATACAACAAGAAATTGAATTGCATCACTTGAATGATAAGTGAAGAGCAAGACACTTGCCTCAATACACGAAGCTTCCACTTCGAATATCTCGATCTATCGCTCACTTTACCACCGTTTCTACTTCTTTGCACGTTGACCTCTTACTCGGCTCTACTTCCATCTTTCGATTATCACTGGTCAGCCTCTATACGACCACACTCGACCACCCCGACAATTATTTCCTTCCGCGAGATTTCAGCGACACGCCCGTCTTTTGGCTGACCTCCTACTTGTACCTATATAAAAGTAAAGTACTACTTTAGTACCAAAACCAACCAAAACCTTACCAATCATTCTAATCTACCCAGACGTTTCCTATTACGCGTTACACATACATCACATATAGCACATAACATGTATACCATACCGACTTACAATAATTCTTATCAATTCAGTATAAGAATTTCGAAATAATTCAAACGAAAATTAGACGGCACCTCCATTATAAAGTAGACTAGCCCGTCGGAAAACAACCGACTCAAATTCACTCAAATAACCACTTAAGGCAACAATCCAATTATTACGACAATTCTAAGTAATAAATAGTTTAACGTATAACTACTCCACGACCGAACAATTCTCATATTAATCTAGTTGCAACCACCGAATATATCACTTTTCATAATTAAAAACTAAAAATATCGAATAATTAATAAAATTGACTTCGGTTCAGGAATCACAAGACTCTACCAATTTCGAACCACAAAAAAAATCACCCAATAATAATTCATCAATAAAGCAAATTACTTGAACTGGAAAGATAGATAAATTCGGACTCATTTCCATCGACCAAACTCACGTTTGCACGCATAGCCCAAGACAACATAACCCCCCACGCATTCTGACCAATACACGCTCTCTTTTGGTTTCTTACTCTGCACCTACAACTCCCCCACAATCAGCACACATAATACCTCCCAGTCACTCAATCGTACCCTTACATAATCTGTAATACCATCAACAACAATATCCCTTCCAACATCTGTAACAAATACTTCACCCACGCACAAAATCCAAACACCCCAACATACTCTGCTCTTAAACATTACACTTCTCATCGATTTCCAGCAGCCCAATTTTAACAATAATTAAGCAGTTTCATTCTAAACAACCACACCCCTTACTACTACTAACTTTAAGCTTTAATCGCTGTAACAGCTCAGTTCATAACTAACATCTCCGTTATCAAAACTTGACCGAAAACTGTGACAATCCAGTGAGTTCAACCAATTCTCGGACCACTCCAAAATTTCAGCAAAACAATTGAAAGAAACCCATACCATTTCCTTAGGCTTCCTCACCGTACTATCAACCTCACAATCATACCCAACCGTATTCGATTGACTCCACCCTTTAAACCCAATCGACCCACTAGATTACCATTACAACCCATATTCATAAAGCCACGCAGAACATCATTCTCCACACACTTACAACACGCTCACTACCACCATCTTCACTTCCATCTCTCTCGACCTCCCCTGCCCACTTCGAACAAGACCAGACTCCACTCAACACGAAGCAACGAGCCCAGCTGAACACTTATGCTGCACACACGCAGTTGCTAGCACGCACACCACGACTTCACTACACACCGAGCACAAAGTAAACACACACCCGCTCGAAGCTTGGCATACCCACTATAACACTTTCGTTGAAATCAGAATCACAGCTACAACAGTACACACGCACATACAGTGACAAGAAGCAGGTATATATATAGATATATAAGTAAATACAAAAGGGTGAGGGAGAGGTTTTAGCGAGAGAGAGGAAGAAAATGGGAGAGAGAGTTGAGAGATTTGTCGTTTTTAAGAAAAAGTCGAGAGAAGCAGCCTGAAGTATCTGGAAACTGGGGATAAGGGAATTAAAAAGCATTTTGAAATTTTATTAGCAAATTTTCTAAATAAAGCAATTTAAAATTACCTGGTAAAATGGAAGATAAATAGGTATTATCTGAGGAAAATCTAACCATCATTTTTTAAAATGTTGAAAGGAAATTATCTTTCTCCAAATATTTTTAAAATATTTTTAGGATCAAATATGAATTAAATATAAATTTTTACAAGTTTTGATCTTTTAAATTATAAAGCAATTCTTAAAATCATTTTAAAATTCTTAAACATCCAAAGTAATTCTCCCAATAATTTTAAAAACTAAATAAACATGTAAAGATAATATTACAAAAGATTTCATGATTTTTAATAACTCCACTGATTTTTATAAAAATCTCAGAAGATCAATAATGCATGATTTAAATACATTTTAATCATCAAAACACAATTAAACATACACGACTTACACAGCACACGCAGATCATCATATAAACACATGAACACCATATCATATAGAGTCAACCTTTTCAAAAATATTCACATTGTAATACACATCTAATATTAAATAAGCATTTTTAAATACACGATTTTCTAAGTCGTTATAGATATTGGCAGATCTGTATTCGAAATATCCGTTTGACAGCCCTAAATATATCTCGTTTTCTTATTGTAGGTAAAATTATTATAAAACCGAAATAAAAAAATAAAAAAAAGACAAAATTGGTAAAAGAGAAACTAGGTAAAAGAGAAAGTCATGATTGAAGATAAACTAGCCAACTATGTGGTACCTTGAGATTATATTATTTGATTATTTGATTATTTCCCCATATCACATAAAGATGGTTTTGTAATTATACAATTGAAATTTTAATTCATAAATATGCTCATATAAATTCATTATATGTATTACATGGGTCGGTTCGGTTCGGTTTTTACCGAAAACCGTACATGTTGGTTCGGTTCGATTTTTACCTATTAACCGTAACCGAACCGTTCAGAACGGTTTTTTTCGGTTCGGTTAACCGTTTGTCGATTTCGATTTTGTTAGGTCCAAATGTGTTGTAGAGGGGGGGTGAATACAACTTTTCGAATTTGATAAGCAATAAATACGATGCAATAAATGAACACACAGATTCAAGGAATATATGTCTTATATATAACTTGAAGTGGTTGCTACAACATTCATTACAAAGTATAACAGAAGTTCAGAGAGAAGTGAATGATACTAAGCTCTGTGAATGCACTCTCTCTATTTTTCTTGTGTTTTCCTCAACTATTGCTCTCTTACTAAAACATTACACAAGTACTTCTATTTATACTACATGTAATCTATGTCCTGTAGTCTTCAAAGACTAAGATATACGTGGCCCAATGATGTCCACATAAATCTTGCCTTATCTTGAAAGCTTGGAAATCTGCCAATCAGAAGATGCCATGTGTCATGTTGAAGCTGCACTCTAAGTAGAACTTCTACTTGAGAATTTCTACTTAGCCATCTCGAATTTCTAAGTAGAACTTCTACTTAGAAATATTCTACTTGGTCATCTAGAATATTTAGTACTTAGAAAATATTCTGGTCTTCAACTTGAAACTTCAATGCACATCTTGAACTTGTGATATCTTCATGTCTTCTTTATTTTTCAGCAAGCTCTTGAACATGGATCTTTATTACTGACATAAACTTGCTATCAATGTCCTGACACTTGATGCACTGGTCTGGTTCATAAGTGACTAGTCTTGATAGTGTTTCTGCTTCTTGAATAAATTACCATATTCACTTAGTAATGTGGCTTTCCAATGTTCGCTTTCCTTCTTGTTCACTTGAAATCAATTGGTCTTGTTGATACTGATAGTTATGATCTTGATTCTCGATTTCTCAAATCACTGAGGCATGAACAACTTTGACTTGAACTTCTCTCAATGATTTCTTCTTGGCTTGATCATAGTTAACATGTTCAATTGTATCAATTACCTTGTCTTCATTTAGTGTTGATTTCTTGTGGCTTCTTGTTCTTGATTGTCTTCTGGTTAAGTATCTTTTCCTTTAATTGAGTTGCATTAGTTATAGTGTTACAAGTTTACACACTCTGCCTTTCAATCTCCCCCTATTTGATTGTCTAACAATGACATTCAAATTAATGAAGGATAACTCAACTAAACAATGAGACGAGAAAAGATAATTAACATTACAGTCTTGAATAATATACAATTGAAAATTACTTGAAAACAATACAAAGAACTTAAACTAGAAACAACCTCGAATTAAAGATCATTTGAATGATTCCTATCACCTGGATTATTTCATACCTTTTAGTCAAACTTATATCACCTTATTGGATTCACTCTAAGGTGAATTTTCCTCAAGTGAGTTAAAGCAACCGAAAGACATGAAGTTTTTCCAACTTCAAGTTCACACCACTCTGACCTTTAACCCTAATTCCGTTTCCTCTTCCTAGCTTCAGCAGCTTGGTCTTTCTCTTTTTTCTGCCTTCTGCGCCTCTCATTCTGCTTCTGATCTTTCTTGTACACTGGATCGTGAAGCTGCTTCCACCTAGCATTCAACAGACTTACAGCTTCCATTTCTAGAGGATTCTTGGGCTCTGGGTAAGGATGTTTGAAAACCCTTCTGAGTTTGTTCACCTCCTGAGTAGTCCTGATCTTTGGAATGTCCTCAAAGTTCTTCATTATGAGCTGAGGTTTCCAATGTGCTTTATCAGCTTTAAACTGATAATAGATCATTTTGGGATAGCCCTTGACACGGTTAGTATTGTGGACACTAGCCGCATCTTGCTCCATTCGCTTCTTTTCCACTACTACTTCAGACAGGTAACTCATGAGTCTCTGCTTTTCTTCCACATACTTATCTTCCACTTCATCCCATTTGAACACATATAATACTCTCTCCAGAAATGCAGCATCTTGATTCTGTAGCAGCCATTTTCTACTCATATGCAAGAGTGTTTGATTCTGGTCTGCATCTATGAATACTAAGGCATCAGCTGCATCATCAACATAAGCGTGTATCTAGTATACACTATCTCTTCCTGGAACGCCAACTGTCTCCCTTATCTCTCCTTGTTCCAGTGCTCCAGAAGGAAGAGTCAGAGCTTCATCTACATTCTTCATTGCTTGAAGAATATTCCATTTCTTCTCTATCAGCTCCGGCTCAATCTTCACGTTATCGAGAGGGTTTGGAGCGATGATATCACACTTCCACACCTCATTGCTCTTCTTGAATATGACTCTTTCAATGATCTACACAGATTTTTCTTTAAGCTCAGAAGCGAACCCCTTACTCATCATTTGTCTACAGACAGCTTTAAGAGATTCCACTGAAAGATCAATTAAATCCTTTTCCACCATGCTAACCCTCTTTATTTTCCCGTCAACTACCATCCGAACAACATTAGGATATGCTGAGATTTCTGGACCCTTGTCCTCTGCTAGCTGCATTAACTGATCCCTATACAGAATGCTTAGCTCCTCAGTTTGAGAGTATTGAATTTTTGTTGCTAGCAAGAACAACTCTGACGCAGATCTTCTCGTTATGAATTGGTCATCCACATATAGGAAAGACGTTGGGACACCTTCTACCAAAGACAATATAACCTGCCACTCCTTAAGCGTCGCCTTGTATCCAACCCTGACTTTAGAAATTAATCTCTTCAATGCACTTATGTAGTCCGCAGTCATTGGATTCTGCAAATTCAGGTTGTAGAACAGGTCATCTGCCTCCTTGTTATGAACTTCTTTCGCACAGGGTCCCATCAATATCTTCCTTGCTTCATCCCACTTCTGCCCTATCCTTCTCTTGTCCAGATCAACTTGAGGATCAGCTAGCCTTGCAAGCTCATGATCGTACTGCTTCCCTTGTAGCTCCACTTTCTTTTCTAGGAACGCAGCACGTTCTTGCATCATCTTCATTTTATGGAACTCAGCTTGTTCCAAGGCTAACTGTTGAGACTTAAGGGTTTCCTCATCAACCGGAACTTCTTCAGGCATTCTGAAAGACATCCCAGCACCTCCTCCTTGTTCCTTCAAAGATCTCTTTATAGCATGTGCCAAAGGTACGTCTTCCATATCAGAATCCGAGTCAAGTACCTCCTGTACTTGTTTTCACTAAATCACGTAAGCGTACGTGGTCACAAGTAATATATAAGGTTAAGTCCAAATTCGTTCCCACAGGGATCAAGTTATGGTTCTATTCAGTAAATATGCCTATGCAACAATGTATGGTTATTATGCACTGCTAAGACAATAACAAATATGGGTTTTATCTATCTAAATTAACTAAAAAGCAAATTAACAAAACTACAAATTAACTAACTAGAAAGAATTGAAATCTAATTACTTCTGCAAGAAAAACCATGGAATCCTAACTTCATTAAATACTTCGCTTAGATCTGACGCCTTTAATCTCTATATGCAATGGTTATGATATCTGATCGGACAACACGAAACAAGTTCACGCTACCTGTCAGCATACGTATACCAAACTACTCATACATCCACAAAAGAGATAGAAGATGAATAGACACCAATTATGCTTAGACCCTATATGTCTATAGAATTTGAAAACATAACGGTTGAAGAGCAAGTTATCCATAATGATCACATAGGGCAATACAAGTATTCTCATCTCGTACCACAACCATATTGATAAACAATTATGAACCTATGCTAGCATGGCAAGTTCTAAATCTCAAGATCCACTTTCACTTCACAAGAGATTAACAAATTAGATGTTCATGACGCATCTATCAATTAAGCATAACCATACAAGGATATCAGATATACATCACACACAGATCTTTAAAGCAATCAAGATACTAAAGCTCCATAAATAAATCCGTTAGAATCCCATGACAACGATTAGTTCATAATCGAACCTCTCGTCATCATGGGATCTGATGAAACCATGATAAAAACAAAGTATGAAAAAAATACAAATAAATCTAAGTAATTGATATGTAATAGTTCTACTCCTAATGATGATCTTAATTCAATTTACAAGGGTTGGATGTGTTTATATAGGCTCTAGATATCTTGCCCAGCAAGAAAATACCAAAACAGAATTATAATAGAATTTCTGCAAGATACGTTTCCTAAACTGATTCTGTTTTTTAAGGGAAATTCGTAGCTAACTTTTCTTCTATTTTCCAGAGCCGTTCCAGACGTAATTGGGCTTCTGGACCACCTTAGAATGATAGAGAACCTCGTTATCTTCGCGTGGACTGCTTACGGGCCCCAAACGGAGTTGTAGAACTCAAGATATGACCAAAATAGTAAAAACTGTATTTTTCAGGGGCAACTTGCAGGGCAACTTGCGCCCAGCAGTCTGTTCTTCGCGCAGATTGCTCCTACCTGGCGCAATTTGCTCCTGGGAATCCTATCCTAAGTTGTAGAAAATCTCCCAGGCTTCGCGTGGGCAGTAAGATCACTGAAAACTGACTTCTAGAACTCCAGATATGTCCAAAACAGTGTAGACTGCGCAACCGTCTCAGAAATCCGAATTTTAATCAATTAATTCCCCAAAAATTATAGAAGCATCCACCTTAGTCAACATTCTCGTAAATCTGCACAACTAAGCAAAACACATCAAAACTACCAGAAACTTGAGCCCAAGACAATCAATTTAAGCCAATTTAGAATGCTCCAAGTGGATATAAAATCCACTTATCACACCCCCAAACTTAAACCGATGCTTGTCCTCAAGCATAAACAATTACAACTAACTAACTAATTAGTACCACTTCCGTAGGTGATCACGGTTGCATTTGGCATATGCAACAAGCCCTTTAAACCCCTAGGCAGCCCTAGTGGACGAGTAAGGTCTCGTGAGGGCCTATAGCGAATGTACCCACAAAATCCATTTAACCTAATGCAATGCAATGCATGAATGCAACTAATATGCAAATGCAATTAATCTAATCTACCATACCTTCAAATCCTCTCATGCCATATCAACTTAAGAATCAAAGTAAATACGCAATGTCTTGGTGTCGAAAGTGCAAGTATTCACATAGTCTACTCAATGAACATGCATAAGTTCTCACAAGTCCATGTCAAATGTAAGAATAAGTTAGTAAACATGCTAAGCCTACAAGAACACATCTTTGAGACAAACTCGGGATCTCATACGCAAGAACAAGCAAACACTCACAATCCACTCACAAAAGAATATTCACTCAAGAACAAGGGTAAGTGTATCACTCAATTCCAACAAAATCATAAGCATGCTTGACATTTGGTATCAATCTAACTCTTAACACAACATACATCAATGATGATAATCAAAAGGTCTTTAATTGGGTTGTAACGGGGCTAGGGACAAGGTATGTCAAATAAGCCAAAACATTTGAAGTGTCAAAAGCTAGTAAGTACCTTAGTAAATCATACACAACACCATATTCTCCCCCCACATAATTTTTCTATTTTTCTTCCAAAAAAACAATCGACGAGTCGACTAAAGTAGGATCACAACAAACACAAACATGCTCTCATAATATATATATATATATATATATATATATTTTTTCTTTTTTCTGTTTTTTTTTTCTTTTTTCTGTTTTTTTTTCTGTTTTTTTTTTTCGAGAGCTAGATAAAACAATAATATAAACAATAACAATGATCCCATGAATTTATTACATATGTCGACTATCAAGTACACAACCCAATTTTCAATATTTCCCCCAAAAGTAAGACCAACAATTAACCCCTCCTTACACACCTTATTACTCCCTTAAGCACTCTACTAGCCTTTGACAATGTGGGTTCAAATTAATGTAAGGCCAATACAAGAAAAAGGTCTAGGCAAGTAATGTGGTATGTCACCGAAAAAATATGATTAAGCTCAACGGGTTAACTAATTGATCATGTAAATATGGTGTGGTAATATGGGAAAATATGCGGTTATTCCTAAATGCCTTTATCATTTTAATCGTCAAATAATGTCATGCGTTTCAAGAAAGACCTCAAACAACTGCTAGCAATGCAAATAATCTGTGGACACTCAAGCAAACGAATAAATTGCAAATAATATGCAATATGCAATATGCAATATGCAATAAGGCTCAAAATCTCACTTGGTGGAAAAACATACTCAATCCCAAGCAAAAATCTCTCTAACGCACCTACTTGTATTCAAAGCATGCAAACTAAATCATCTTGCACATATTCATGTCCTTCTAATCACTTACAACATTCAATAAGTCTACTAGCTTCAACTTACTAGTGTATGTGTGTGCACAAGAACAAAGCATATCACTTCTCAATCAAAAGCGTCAACAACACAAAATTCCTATCAAGCATGGGTGCAAATGCAACTATTATGAACTCACATGATATACTAACAAAAAAACAGAATGTCCTATATGAAACAAACGTAGATAACACGAACATAAATGCATAATTTACTACTACTAATATGCAAAACATGAAATCCTACATGAACACATAAATAACACAAATACTACACACACTAACTACATATCCCTCAAACCACCCCCAAACTTAAAATATTCAATGTTCGCATTGAATGGAAGTAAATACAAAGGATAGTAGAAAACATACCTAAAAAAAAAACCGAAAAGCGTGGGTTGCCTCCCACGAAGTGCTTCTTTAACGTCAATAGCTTGACGTTACTTCCAAGCCTCCATTAAGGATGATAATAGTTGGCCTGATCCTCTCTTCGCGATAGTTCATCGTCATCACGACGGCACACTTTCTGCCCTTTCTCATCGCTTGGATTATTCGTATAACAGCTATGTCCTATTCCAATGCCTTCATCTGTTGACCCAAAATTTGTCAATTTGTAGAACAACACACACTCGCGGGCTTCGCTTGAATATAATGGAGGAGGGTAAATGTAAGTTGCTGAAGCCTTTGGTTCCTCAAAGAGAACTTCCTCCATTGGCTCTAATGCGCTACCTCCATCTTTACATTCTGAGACAAGTAGAAGACCTGCATCTTTCTCATGTTCATCAGCCTCTTGGTTCGCACATACCACTTCTCGAAATTTGTGCAGCTCATCAGTGTCTGTCCCAAATAGTGCCCTCTCCAAATCATCCACCATCCTAGCATGATCAAATTCCTTACATGGCTTGGGAACGCTCACCTCACCTTGGAATTTGTCTTCCTCAATTAAGCATGAAGTACCTTGCTCCAAGTCACCGTTATTCTCTGGAATTGCCTCTGGTATAAATTGCTGATTCTCTTGATCCAAGGCATTCCTAACTTGAGCAGCTATTGTTTCCAAAGATTTGATAGACGCCTCGTTACTCTTTATACGCATCCTAATCTCCTCCAGAGTCTCTTGTTCCAATGATCTCACAGCTTGAGCAACTAAAATCTCCAAAGATTTGAGAGACTCCTCATTACTCTTCACAAGCATCCTAATCTCCTCCCTAGTAGGAACCTCATCTGACTGAAAAGTAGGAGTAGGTTGCTGATGTTGAAAATCTTCACTTCCATAGAAATATGACATATCTGGAACATCTTGCTGGTACTGTTGAGGATAGTATTGAAAATATGGTTGTTCCTCATAACTGACATATGGATCAACTCCTCCGTAGTAACAATATTGCGATGGATCATGAACGCCCAAACACCGCTCACATTGCTGAGGCATGGATGTCCTCGAATATGCCCACCATGGCAACTCCTCGCATGCCATCTTCAAACACTCAAGTACCTGAAACACACAAAACTAAACAAGATAGATAAGGAAAAAAAATCCGAGTCAGTGAACGCTAACGACCACTATTGACAAGCACATAAACCAAAAATAAAACACCGATGATCCCCGGCAGCGGCGCCAAAAACTTGTTTTCACTAAATCACGCAAGCGTACGTGGTCACAAGTAATATATAAGGTTAAGTCCAAATTCGTTCCCACAGGGATCAAGTTATGGTTCTATTCAGTAAATATGCCTATGCAACAATGTATGGTTATTATGCACTGCTAAGACAATAACAAATATGGGTTTTATCTATCTAAATTAACTAAAAAGCAAATTAACAAAACTACAAATTAACTAACTAGAAAGAATTGAAATCTAATTACTTCTGCAAGAAAAACCATGGAATCCTAACTTCATTAAATACTTCGCTTAGATCTGACGCCTTTAATCTCTATATGCAATGGTTATGATATCTGATCGGACAACACGAAACAAGTTCACGCTACCTGTCAGCATACGTATACCAAACTACTCATACATCCATAAAAGAGATAGAAGATGAATAGACACCAATTATGCTTAGACCCTATATGTCTATAGAATTTGAAAACATAACGGTTGAAGAGCAAGTTATCCATAATGATCACATAGGGCAATACAAGTATTCTCATCTCGTACCACAACCATATTGATAAACAATTATGAACCTATGCTAGCATGGCAAGTTCTAAATCTCAAGATCCACTTTCACTTCACAAGAGATTAACAAATTAGATGTTCATGACGCATCTATCAATTAAGCATAACCATACAAGGATATCAGATATACATCACACACAGATCTTTAAAGCAATCAAGATACTAAAGCTCCATAAATAAATCCGTTAGAATCCCATGACAACGATTAGTTCATAATCGAACCTCTCGTCATCATGGGATCTGATGAAACCATGATAAAAACAAAGTATGAAAAAAATACAAATAAATCTAAGTAATTGATATGTAATAGTTCTACTCCTAATGATGATCTTAATTCAATTTACAAGGGTTGGATGTGTTTATATAGGCTCTAGATATCTTGCCCAGCAAGAAAATACCAAAACAGAATTATAATAGAATTTCTGCAAGATACGTTTCCTAAACTGATTCTGTTTTTTAAGGGAAATTCGTAGCTAACTTTTCTTCTATTTTCCAGAGCCGTTCCAGACGTAATTGGGCTTCTGGACCACCTTAGAATGATAGAGAACCTCGTTATCTTCGCGTGGACTGCTTACGGGCCCCAAACGGAGTTGTAGAACTCAAGATATGACCAAAATAGTAAAAACTGTATTTTTCAGGGGCAACTTGCAGGGCAACTTGCGCCCAGCAGTCTGTTCTTCGCGCAGATTGCTCCTACCTGGCGCAATTTGCTCCTGGGAATCCTATCCTAAGTTGTAGAAAATCTCCCAGGCTTCGCGTGGGCAGTAAGATCACTGAAAACTGACTTCTAGAACTCCAGATATGTCCAAAACAGTGTAGACTGCGCAACCGTCTCAGAAATCCGAATTTTAATCAATTAATTCCCCAAAAATTATAGAAGCATCCACCTTAGTCAACATTCTCGTAAATCTGCACAACTAAGCAAAACACATCAAAACTACCAGAAACTTGAGCCCAAGACAATCAATTTAAGCCAATTTAGAATGCTCCAAGTGGATATAAAATCCACTTATCAGTACTGTTTCCTGATGACTCAGATCAACGAATGGATCATCTTGCTCAACCATTATTGCCTTACCCTTTCTCTTCCTCAGAGCCTCTTCATCAACAGACGGCTCAATTTCTATTTCCTTGACAAGATCAGCATGTTCTTCAATTTCTTCGATATGAACTGCCTGCTGTCTCGTCTCCTTTCCACTCTCCCCCTTAGGTGAGTTATCCTGAACTCCACCTTGGTCTTCAGATCCACCAGCTGCATAAGAACCTCCAAAACCAGAACCAGAGGCTCCCGCTCCACTAGCACCACCTACACCAGCATCGGGGGGAGGTTGTTGCGGCTCGAAACACTCCGGGGGCACAAAACTCCTGAATGCGAACATCATTCTACTGATCTCCATAGCCATTGTATTCATTGTAGACTCCACTACTCCCATCCTCTCATTCAGAGTGCTTCCCAAGACACCACCAGCATGGCCCAAGTCATTGACCTTGTTTGTCAAAGCATCAAACGCTGTAGCTTGACTTGCCATTCGTGCTGCGTAATCATCAAGAGCCCTTTGATTGTTTCCAATGTTAATCCCTAACTACCCCATCGTCTACCCGAACTGCTTCATCTGATTTTCCATAAAAGTCATACGTGTATCAAGATTTTCAATGTTAAGGGACGGTGTTTGGTTTAGGTGACCTCGCTCTAATACTCATTCTGTTAGTATTTGGCGCTCGGTTTCGGGCTTTAAAAATGAAGGTCCCTCTCTCCCTAACCTCTCACACACACTCCCTGTCTCACACTCGTGTATGTCTTCAATGATTGATCCAAAGTATGAAGCAGTACCTGCAGAAACTGGATAAGCAATATAATTGGCAATTATGGGATCAATTTCTGTTAGTTACTGAGTTGGAATCTCAGGCTGAGAGGCTGCAAAGTGTTCTTGTACAACATCAGAACCGATCCTCTTTGCAGCATCAGAACGTACCGGTGAAGGTACGGCTGAAGTTCTTAAAACTTCATGTCCTTTTGAAGCAACAGTATCTTCAAAAGGTACATAATCCTCACCAAAATCCCTATGTGCAGATTGTTCAAGGGGAGAACCACTCTCGTGAGGTGGAGTGGTTGCGTGTGACACACTAGGGTTTGATTGGGGTTTGGAAGTAGCAGCATGAGAAAATTTGGCTTTCTTTCGAATAAGAGGCTGCTCTTCGGGGTCACTCTCCTCATCATTTCCTACATCTACATGTGCTGGCTTTCTGGATTCCGGTAACAGGGGTGAAAGAGAATAAGAATGTTTGTCAGACTCAGAAATATAGCTCTCACCCTGGGATAGATCCTGCGGGCTAGCAGTCTCTTGGGTCTCGGAATCAGATACATAGGAAGAGGAATGAGTAGTATGCAGGGAGAGATTACCTGATTCATTACCTTATTCGTCATCGCTTTGCTCATCAGGAATCCCTTCAAATGCCTCAGCATGAGCAGACGGATTCTGAGCATATGATGAAACTTGCGATGATTCCGCCAAAGTGGTAACTCCTGCATCATATGTAAGCCACAGTTAAATGTTTTCAGGAATTGACATCGGTTTACCTTGATGTTTATCCTGATTAGCAATTGTTGAAAGTGACTTAGTGCCCATCCTTAGCGGTGCAGATGTTAGGCTTCTGGCAAATCCCTGTCTAACAGCAAGAGCATCCTTCGGTATTAAATCATTAATCAGCATTTGTAGGAACCGAGGAAACCAGCAGACAACATCAGTTGTAGTGAGGTCTCTGCTTGCATGAGATCCCATTACAGCCACTATCTCAGAGAGAATTATGCGTCCATAATTTATATCCAGTTCTCTTGCTAGGGCAATTCCAAAGGTTTGCATGGGAATGGAAATTTGATGGAAATCTCTTTCTCGTGCCCGAAAACATCTTGTGATGGCTTCGAAAAAGTAATTCCATTCCACATGGAAGAATTGTTTTTGGACATTTCCTGTGATCCGGCCAGTCGGAGGATAACATCCAATTTCTTCAAAGAATCTGAGGCGTTCTGCAGCTGTAGGTTCTGGATCATAAGCATCTTTGATCGGGAATCGCAGAAACTTGTTGACAATTTCTTCAGTCACCTCATATTCCTGACCCGCTAAGGTAAATCTGAAACCGTAGGGGGTTGATTTGCTCCAAAAAATAACCACACTAGTCCATAATTGCTGTAAAGCATCATGTACTAGTGTAGGTTTAGCAGTAAAAGCATGGCTAGCTTTGGAGTACAAATTGAGAAATCGTATCCAAAACTTAAACCGCGAGAGTTGATCACCAATTTCCGTAGAAATATTATAAAAATTGTTTTTAGCAAGTGAAAATTGGTGAACCATTTTAATTAAATGTTTTTCTTTAAAAGATGTGATATTTTTTTTTATTTTGAAAAACAAGTAATTAACGAATTAAAGGTTGTATCCCTTTTAATTTCCCGAGAAGACCAAAAAGCACTCTAAGAAATTAAACTACGGGATTCAAACAGTAGCCAATTACTAAATCTGAATAGTCAATGAAGATGTATATTCGTGTGTGTATATCAGTGAAATCGTGTGTGGATATAGATAGAGAATATGGAAATCGTGTTTTGAACAATTACACAAACAATTGATGTTCGTGTGTATGTATATGCGCGTGTATATGAACGGGTACAAAACACACCAACACAAAGATTAATGATAACACAGACAATAGTAGTCTAAAAATTGGCAGGAATTCGTGATTAGTATGAGTTTAATCACAAAAACACGGATTAATGGTAAGAAATTGTGAAATCGCCTTGTTTTTGTAAAGAGGCTGCTGTAAAAATGAAATTAGGTAAAGTCAATGATGCATCGAGTTAGAGAGTATATATATAGATGATTGTGAAATGACAAAAATGTCCCTGTTAAAAAGAGTGAAAATTACTAAGTCCATACAGGGAACACTTAAGTCGAACTCTATCTCGAACTTCTTAAGTCGAACTCTATCTCGAAAATTATCAAGTCGAACTTCGAGATAGAGGTTAACTCGAATAAACACTTTTTGAACCATTTAAGCAGCAAAACCACTAAAGAAACCTATCTCAAACTTCAAGCTGAAATTCGAGATAAGTTTCGAGTTAGGAGTTAACTCGAAAAATCCCCTTAACCAACTGAGAACTCTATTTCGAACATCAAGTCGAACTTCGAGATGAATTTCGAGATAGAGATTAACTCGAAGTTATTCTCAGTTCTTTTCAAAATATCCCCAAAATTGGAACCTCATCTCAACCTTTGAGATAAAGTTCAAGATAGACCTTATCTCGAATATTTTGAAGATAGAACTGGGCACACTGGTAACTCGAACTCGAACTCGAAGTCGAGTTTCGAGATGAAGTTCGAGATAGACACTAACTCAAAATTCTTCCCAGACTTAGAATTTTTCAAAACTTCACTCTGGAAGCTCAAGTCGAAATTCAAGTCGAATTTCTAGATGAGTTTTGAGATAGAAACTAACTCGAAATTTTGAAGAAATTAAATTCTAAGGCCTCTAATTACATGAAAATCATAGGTAAATTCATCTAAAAATCATGCAAAAATTTAGAATATTATGAATTTAACTCCCCCTATGATCATGCAATCTAACAAGCATAAATTCAAAGATTTGTGCTATAAAAGACACTTAAAACACAATGAATTCATGTAAAATGTCACTATATGCACCCTATAACAATCATTAATTAGGCATTTTAAAGTCTAAGCACATAATGATTAAGTAGCTTGCA
Organism: Kitagawia praeruptora; assembly: GCA_037693485.1. Classification (NCBI taxonomy): domain Eukaryota; kingdom Viridiplantae; phylum Streptophyta; class Magnoliopsida; order Apiales; family Apiaceae; genus Kitagawia; species Kitagawia praeruptora. Next base: position 2,378,990 of record CM075353.1, read on the forward strand.
TATACAAACATAAACATGGATTTTACAGATAGAAGGCTTTACTAACTTGTGTTAAGCATTCCCAATTCACCAACCAATCTATTGAATGTTACTTCATCAAGAGGTTTGGTGAATATATCTGCAATTTGTTGCATTGTGGGCACGAAATGTAGCTCCACAGTCCCCTCCTCGACATGTTCTCTTATGAAGTGATACCTGATGTCGATGTGCTTGGTTCTTGAGTGATCTACAGGATTGTTGGTTATGGCAATGGCACTTGTGTTGTCACACATAATTGGAATTTTCTTGTGCTCCATGCCATAATCCTTCAATTGGTTTCTCATCCACAGTATTTGAGCTACACAGCTTCCAGCAGCAATGTACTCAGCTTCAGCAGTAGAAGTAGATACTGTATGTTGCTTTTTACTTTGCCAGGACACCAATCTTCTGCCAAGAAATTGACAAGCACCAGATGTGCTTTTCCTATCAATCCTGCAACCTGCATAGTCTGAATCCGTATAGCCAATTAGATTAAAACCTGTATCTCTTGGGTACCAAATCCCTAGATTTGGTGTGCCCTTGAGATACCTAAAAATTCTTTTGACGGCTACGAGATGTGATTCTCTAGGATCCGCTTGGAACCTTGCACATAAACAAGTTGCGAACATTATATCGGGTCTACTTGCAGTTAAATAGAGGAGTGAGCCAATCATACCTCGATAGCTTGTGATGTCAACTGGTTTACCTGATTTGTCTTCATCAAGCTTCGTGGCTGTTGCCATGGGAGTCTTAGCTGCTGATGCATCTTCTAGATTATACTTCTTGAGTAAATCTCTGACATACTTGGATTGACAGATAAAGATACCATCTTTTCTCTGACTGATCTGTAATCCAAGGAAGAAGGACAGCTCTCCCATCATGCTCATCTCATATTTTTCCTGCATTAGCTTGGCAAATTTCTCGCACAAGCGCTCATTTGATGACCCAAAAATAATATCGTCCACATAGACTTAAACAAGTATTAAATCATTCTTTACATTTTTATAGAACAATGTTTTATCAATTACTCCCCTAGTAAAACCATTTTCAATTAAGAATAAAGATAGGGTTTCATACCATCGCCTTGGGGATTGCCTGAGGCCATAGACAGATTTGAAGAGAAGATACACAAAATCTACAAGTTCTGGATCAATGAAGCCAGGCGACTGTTCCAGATACACTTCTTCTTCTAACTCTCCGTTCAGGAAGGCACTTTTCACATCCATCTGGAAAACCTTGAAGTTCTTATGTGCTGCAAATACCAAGAACATCCTGACTGCCTCAAGTCTTGCAACCGGTGCATAGGTTTCATCATAATCAATTCCTTCTCACTGAGAATAACCTTTTGCAACCAAACGAGCCTTGTTTCGTGTTACAAGTCCGTTTTCATCCATTTTATTTCTGAATACCCACCTAGCTCCAATTACTGATATGTTCTTTGGTCGGGGTACCAGTTTCCAAACTTTCTGCCTTTCAAACTGATTGAGTTCCTCTTGCATTGCAATCACCCAATCAGCATCACCAAGAGCTTCTTCTATTTCTTTAGGTTCAAGCTTGGATAAGAACCCAGAAAATAAGCAAATATTAGCTAGGTCAGCTTTTGCAGTTCTTTTAGTAGTCATACCAGCATCTGGATCACCAATAATTAATTCAAATGGATGGTCTCTATTCCATACCCGTTCTCTTGGAAATTGTCTTGATGATTCAGCTTGACTTTCTGAGGTGTGGTGTTGACTACTTTGATTATTTTCACTAACTCCCCCTGAGTTAGTGCCAGCTCCTACAGAACTAGTGTCATCTCGTCTTGAGCCTTGAACACTTGTACTTGAGCTGCTATTTACTCCCCCTGAGTTGTTGTCGGTTCGTACTGAAGAAGTCTCTTCTGATCTTGTAGAATTAAATTGTCCACTAGACTCAGGTTCTTCACGTACACTTGGAACATTTAATGGGACAACTAACTCAGGTTCATCTTCAAGTTCATTCAAGTCCAGATTCTGAAATTTTAGGGACTCAGGTTCACTAGAATCTCTAGAAATTGATGGGAGTTTGGTATCGTCGAATCTGACATTGTAGCTTTTAGTCACTTTTCGATCATTCACTAAGAACACCCTATAAGCTGCCACCACATCTGTGGAGTAACCAACAAAGATTCCTTCACGAGCTTTTGCTGCAAACTTGCCTAGATTTTCATCATCTATAAGTACATAGCATTTTGCTCCAAAGACATGAAAGTATTTGATTGTTGGTCTTCTGCTGTTCATTAGCTCACATGGTGTCTTTTCTTTATCTTTTATGATCAAGGTTCTATTTTGAGTGTAACAAGCGGTACTCACTGCTTCGGCCCAGAAGTACAGAGGAAGTTTCGAATCATACAACAAAGTTCTTGCTGCTTCAACCAAAGTTCTATTCTTCCTTTCAACTACTCCATTTTGTTGTGGAGTTCTCGGGGCTGAATACTGACGACGTATTCCCTTAGATACACAGAAGTCATTCAGCACTGCGTTTTTGAATTCAGTGCCATTGTCTGATCTAATCGTCTTCATAGTAAGTGTTGAAACATTCTCAATTTGAGTGATGTGATCAATGATTAGAAAAGGTACTTCGTCTTTCGTCATTGCGAACAATACCTATGTATACTTGGAGAAGTCATCCATGATTACCAATGCATATCTTTTCCTAGACAAAGATAGGACATTCACTGGGCCAAACAAATCCATATGAAGAAGTTGCAGAGGCTCAGTAATACTAGAAATTTCTTTGCTTTTATGCGATGCTCGCTTCGACTTTCCCATTTCACAAGCTTCACAGAGTCCTTTCGGAGCGAACTCCATTTGAGGTAGATCTCTCACCAATTCTCGCCTCGCGAGAGCATTCATCGTTTTGAAGTTTAAGTGAGATAGCTTTTTGTGCCATAACCAGTTTTCATCATCCGAGGCTTTGCTGTAGAAACAGGTGACCTCATTCTGATTTGCTGAATCCATGTCTGCAACAAAAAGATCTGCCTTTCGAACTCCTCTCAAAGCTAATGAGCCTTCCTTGATGTGAGTGATTGATACACCTTTTTTGTTGAAGACAATTTCGTAACCTTTGTCACAGAATTGACTGATACTCAACAGATTGTGCTTCAGTCCCTCAACATAGGAAATATCTTCAATGATGACATTACCAGTCTTCAGTTTGCCATATCCCTTTGTCACACCTATGCTGTCATCTCCAAAGGTAACATAAGGGCCAGCCTTCATAACCAATTCTGTAAGCAGGGACTTGTTTCCAGTCATATGCCTCGATGCTCCACTGTCTAGCACCCATATAACTTTATTTCTATTCTGCTTAACGCCTTGCAATGACAGATTTGTTAGACATTCTTCGAAACCCAACTTTGATTGGGCCCGGCTTTTCGATAAGATCGAGAATCAACAGATTTAACAACAGGAAATGCACTTTTCTTAACATTACTAGAGCTTTCGACTTTCTCCTTTCCTTTCTCAGACTTGACAGATTTGTCAGTCTTAGGAGAAGGTTTGTCACTCCTAACTTTAGGAGGATTGACAGTCTTGGCTCTCACATGCTTCTTTTTGATGTTTGAACTAACAGCAGTATTTGAGCATGACTGGCTAGATGCATTCATTAAATTCACAAAAGTTTGCATGATGTTAAAAGTGCATGGCATACAATTAGGTTGACCACACTGTGCATGATTCTGATGCAGATTATTCATTGTATGTGTGGTAGGCATGGCATGTGCAGCAGGAACATTTATGTTAGCTTTACATGCATAAGAAAGATGTTCAGTAGATTTACAGTGATAACATGCTTTCTTTATTCGTTCAGCCTTAACTTCTTTTATGCCTTTTTCTTTCTTTCCTTGTTGTTTAACAGCCTTAGCTCCTAATCCTGGTCTAGATTCATCTCTAGGGAAATTGATTTTAACTTGTTTGATAGGAGTTATAGGTTGTGCTTTCTGGCAATCTTCCATCTCAATCTCATATCTAGCTATTAATTCAGTCTCTTCTTCTTCTATTCTAGGAACAAGGTGTTTGTAGATAGGTTTGATAGCTGATTTAAGAGGGCTAGGAATTTCCTTTTTAAGGTCACTGGAACTAGTGTCGATAGGTCTCTTTCCATCTTTCTTAGAAAGGTCAGAATAATCAAGTCCTATACCTACTCCAGTTATCTTCTTAAATGTGTCATTATCTACATACACTTTACTAGCAGCTAGTTTGTAAGCTTCGCATTTAGTTTCTAACTCAGCTAGTTTGTCCCTAAGACATGCTTCTATTTCTCCCTTAAGGATGAGCTTGTGTTCCAAAGATTTAATAAAATCTCTTAGGGAAGTATCTACAGTGCAAGCAGCCTCTAACTCTTCCACTTTTGCCTCAAGCATTCTGCTTTTGGCGACAAGTGTTTTCTGTTCCTTTTGAGAAGTGTCTAGGCTTTTGCACAACATATAGATCTCTTCGCTAAGAGCCCCGTTCTGTTCCTTATAATCATCAATGGACATTTCTACTTTAAGGGTTAGAACTGGTACCTCTGGTTCCTCTGATGTCTCAGCCATGAGGGCAAAGTTTGCTACATGAGTAACATCTTCCTCATCTGAATCATCCCAAGCTCTTCCTTCTGTTACTAATAAAGCTCTTTTTCCATGTCTTTCCTTCACCAGCGATTCATACTTGCTTTTGAGGGCTTCATATGTCTCTTTTGGATAAGTCTGTTTAGGCTTTTTGCAGTCCGTAGTAAAGTGTCCAGCTTCACCACAGTTATAGCATTTGAACTTCATTTTGAAATCCAAAGGAGATTTGTAGCTGGTACTTTTGCCTTTTCCTCTGAAGCCTGACGAACTACCACCACCCCTAGCAGCCCGATAGTAAGATGAAGAATTTCTCTGAGGTCGGTTGCTCTTTCTGAATCTCATGTTGCTGAACTTCCTTACCATGCATGCCACGACACTATCGTCCATGTTGTCCAGCTCTTCTTGGGTGAAGTAGTCATCATCACTATTAGATGTGTACTCGTCATCATTATCAACTTGTTGTGGTGCATGTGATGATTTAGACTTTTCTGCAATCATTACCTTCTTAGACTCTTCCTCATCAGCAACTAATCCTGATGCAGTTTCTTTTCCTTTTGAATCATTGTCCCATGCTTGATCTTGAAGTGTCTCCAGCTCATAGGTCTTTAGTATTCCATAATATTCTTCCAGAGAAGTTGTATTCAAATCTCTGGTTTCTCTTACTGCGTAGACCCTATATTCAATGCTCTTTGGCTGGTTCCTCAGATATCTCGTATTGGTCTCAACCATGGGGAGAGTTACACCTCTCAGATTCAAATCCAATACCAACTGACTGAATCTTAGATAGACGTCTGTTATGCCTTCTCCTTTTCTTATTCTGAAAGTGTCATACTCCATCTTGAGTATAAGTGTCTTGTTGCTTCTAACCTCTGCAGATCCTTCCATGACAACTTTTATCTTGTCCCAAATCTTCTTTGCTGTAGTCAGACCTTTGACTATGTTGAACATTTCATGATCAAGGGATTCCATCAAGGTTTGTCGTACGGAAGTATCATAAGCTATTTGCTCCTTGTCAGCATCTGAAAAGTTCGCTGCCTTTTTAGGCTCAGACCGAGATGGTATAACCTCGTCTCCTTCCGTACGTTCAGGAATAGCTACCATTGGAACAAATTTACCCTTGTCAAGGACTTCCAGATATTCAGGGTTAACTGTCTCTAAGTAGAGTCTCATTCTGAAAACCCATTCTTCATAGTGATCTCGGTTGAACATTGGGATCTTGAATGCATTTTTAGGAGCCATTTCAATTCTGGTCACTAAAAGTTTCTAAGTACCCAAGACTAGGCTATGTAGAATATATATGTAGAAATTCTGCCTAAGTCGAAATTTTGCTCAAGTCGAACTTCACCAAGTAGAAATTGTCCAAGTCAAAATTCTATGTAGAAAATCTCAAGTAGAAATTCTATGTAGAACTTTTGTCCTTAGAATAAATTTTCTGCAGATTACTTTAATATTGAATAAACAATATTATCTCTTTAACACCTTTTTGACTTTGATGCTTTACTCACCTAACCCACCTAACCCACGTGCTAGGTACTGAGTATGTCTTGTTACACTTTCGGCCGTGAATAATGCAAATCAAAAGTCCAAAAACACCTTTTTATTCTTTTACTATTTATCTGTTTGAAAAGGAGATCAAAAAGTTGTTGGGTTGTCTTCTTTGATAAGAACAGATGATGAACACTCAAGAACACCAAATATCAACGAACCTAGATTAATTCACAAAAATTAATTAAAATACACCCAAGCTAAATAATCACACCTGGAGTATTTAAATAATTTTTCGGATGAGTTTTCACTACCAACGAATTAAAGCACACTTTTCGAGAAAATTAAAAGTAGATCTAGAAAATGAAAACTCACGAATCTTCTACTAAACACAAGGATCTATGTTTTGTATGTTAAACATATCGCTCTGATACCAATTGTTAGGTCCAAATGTGTTGTAGAGGGGGGGGGTGAATACAACTTTTCGAATTTGATAAGCAATAAATACGATGCAATAAATGAACACACAGATTCAAGGAATATATGTCTTATATATAACTTGAAGTGGTTGCTACAACATTCATTACAAAGTATAACAGAAGTTCAGAGAGAAGTGAATGATACTAAGCTCTGTGAATGCACTCTCTCTCTCTTTTTCTTGTGTTTTCCTCAACTATTGCTCTCTTACTAAAACATTACACAAGTACTTCTATTTATACTACATGTAATCTATGTCCTGTAATCTTCAAAGACTAAGATATACGTGGCCCAATGATGTCCACATAAATCTTGCCTTATCTTGAAAGCTTGGAAATCTGCCAATCAGAAGATGCCATGTGTCATGTTGAAGCTGCACTCTAAGTAGAACTTCTACTTGAGAATTTCTACTTAGCCATCTCGAATTTCTAAGTAGAACTTCTACTTAGAAATATTCTACTTTGTCATCTAGAATATTTAGTACTTAGAAAATATTCTGGTCTTCAACTTGAAACTTCAATGCACATCTTGAACTTGTGATATCTTCATGTCTTCTTTATTCTTCAGCAAGCTCTTGAACATAGATCTTTATTACTGACATAAACTTGCTATCAATGTCCTGACACTTGATGCACTGGTCTGGTTCATAAGTGACTAGTCTTGATAGTGTTTCTGCTTCTTGAATAAATTACCATATTCACTTAGTAACGTGGCTTTCCAATGTTCGCTTTCCTTCTTGTTCACTTGAAATCAATTGGTCTTGTTGATACTGATAGTTATGATCTTGATTCTCGATTTCTCAAATCACTGAGGCATGAACAACTTTGACTTGAACTTCTCTCAATGATTTCTTCTTGGCTTGATCATAGTTAACATGTTCAATTGTATCAATTACCTTGTCTTCATTTAGTGTTGATTTCTTGTGGCTTCTTGTTCTTGATTGTCTTCTGGTTAAGTATCTTTTCCTTTAATTGAGTTACATTAGTTATATTGTTACAAGTTTACACACTCTGCCTTTCAGGTTTTTTCGGTTTTTTATTTTTAATACTTAATACCTTAATATCATGTTAATAAAAATTTATAAATGTCATCTTAACATTTGTGATAATATTTTTAATAATAAAAGAGTTTAAAATTAAATTACTAGCTTACCATTCTATGCATTAAAAAGTAATTTAGTGTAAAAAATAAGATGCAGTATATTATTAATTTAGAACTTATAAGTAGAAGCTTTCTTAACATACTAGAACCTATTACAGCATAATAACAATGGAAGACTGCACTACCTTCTACCAATCATTTTAGGATTATTATTAGCAGAATATTCTCTATATTAATGCGGTAACCGGACTGTAATTAGGCCGCTTATGTATGTTTTAACTAGGCGTAGATTTACAATGCATCTGTTGCTGATAAACACGGAGATTTGTGTGCAATTATATAATTTGAGAACCCTGTATATATAGAAAAAGAATTTCAGTCAGCTTAAAACACACAATTTAGAACTTATAATGAAGGTCAGAGTATTGTTCCCAGGAAACTTTTTGCAATTCAAGTTCTACTAGTTTTTGTCTTACTTCCTATATAAATTCCTATATTTATATAAGTATATAATATAAAATTATAAATTATTAAAATAATATATTTTCGGTTCGGTTTTTCGGTTCGGTTATTGGGATAAAACCGTAACCGTTACCAAACCGTTCCATCGGTTCGGTTCGGTTACGGTTTTTTTCGGTTTTTGTCGGTTACGATTTTTTTCGGTACAGTTTTTCGGTTTTTCGGCTCGGTTTGAGTTTTTCGGTTTTATTTTGCTCACTTCTAATATGTATTATAGGCCAACAAAGTTTTTCAAACCTATTTAATAATTTATTATAATATTAAATTAAAAAAATGTTTGTCACGAGAATTGAACTCATGATCTCCCTCTACGTCAAGAATGAATTATTTTGAACTTTCCAATCACTATATTAAAGAAATTTTTAGAACCTCTTTACAACTCATTAATTACACACCAAGAACTCATTCGTTATAAAGTTCAATATTTTTATAAATTCATATATTTTGTAGTTAAACACGAGCCAAATTGTGTTATTTCCCAGTTGCACACCTCAAGATTGTAGAAGGGAGGGGGGTTGAATACAATCTTGTGAATTTCTTTCGACTTTAACTAAGACAACAAGTGAACTTCAATGGAAACAGGTGGATAAATATATCGAAGACTAAAACGTAAAGAAGCAGTAAATGAACAATCACACAACACACTTAAAAATTTCAGGTGGAGTTTTCTCGACTCCACCTGAGGGTTGTATTGAAGAAAACTTCTCTGTGTAAACAAGTACACAGCTGCGAATACAAGGCTAAAACTATTACAAGAGAACCTAATGCTTATGGCTTTTTAGCTCAGTGTTTCTCTTCTCTGTCTTAGCTTTGCTACACTTGAGGTATATAAATACTCCAAGATTACAAACCCTACAAAATAAACGAATCTTACAAGTCAAAGTATTCTGCAGGGTTGCTGCCACTCCTTGTCTCCATGTGATACAATTTTGTCTGGTTGTCTTGGACAGATATGCACTAGATTTACCAGCCAAATTGTTTGTGAGAATAAAGAATGTTTCTTTTTCTTCTTCGTTTCCAATACTGGTTCCCATACCTCTTTTAAGTTTATCAACCCATATGATCTGTCAGGCATGTCAAGTTGATAAGTGGATTTATATCCACTTGGAGCATTCTAAATTGGCTTAAATTGATTGTCTTGGACTCAAGTTTCTGGTAGTTTTGATGTGTTTTGCTTAGTTGTGCAGATTTACGAGAATGTTGACTAAGGTGGATGCTTCTATAATTTTTTGGGAATTAATTGATTAAAATTCGGATTTTCTGGGAAGGCTGCGCAGCTTACACTGTTTTGGCCATATCTGGAGTTCTGTAAGTCCGTTTTCAGTGATCTTACTGCCCACGCGAAGCCTGGGAGATTTTCTACAACTTAGGATAGGATTCCCAAGAGCAAATTGCGCCAGGTAGGAGCAATCTGCGCGAAGAACAGACTGCTGGGCGCAAGTTGCCCTGCAAGTTGCCCCTGAAAAATACAGTTTTTACTATTTTGGCCATATCTTGAGTTCTACAACTCCGTTTGGGGCCCGTAAGCAGTCCACGCGAAGATAACGAGATTCTCTATCATTCTAAGGTGGTCCAGAAGCCCAATTACGTCTGGAACGGCTCTGGAAAACAGAAGAAAAGTCAGCTACGAATTTCCCTTAAAAAACAGAATCAGTTTAGGAAACGTATCTTGCAGAAATTCTATTATAATTCTGTTTTGGTATTTTCTTGCTGGGCAAGATGTCTAGAGCCTATATAAACACATCCAACCCTTGTAAATTGTATTAGGAAGATTATTATCATTAGAGACACAATTACATATCAATTACTTAGGTTTATTTGTATATTTTCATACTTTGTTTTTATCATGGTTTCATCAGATCCCATGATGACGAGAGGTTCGATTATGAACTAATCGTTGTCATGGGATTCTAACGGATTTATTTATGGAGCTTTAGTATCTTGATTGCTTTAAAGATCTGTGTGTGATGTATATCTGATATCCTCGTATGGTTATGCTTAATTGTTAGATGCGTAGCTAACATCTAATTTGTTAATCTCTTGTGAAGTGAAAGTGGATCTTGAGATTTAGAACTTGCCATGCTAGCATAGGTTCATAATTGTTTATCAATATGGTTGTGGTACGAGATGAGAATACTTGTATTGCCCTATGTGATCTTTATGGATAACTTGTTCTTCAACCGTTATGTTTTCAAATTCTATAGACATATAGGGTCTAAGCATAATTGGTGTCTATTCATCTTCTATCTCTTTTGTGGATGTATGTTTAGTTTGGTATACGTATACTGAGAAGTAGCGTATACTTGTTTCGTGTTGTCCGATCAGATATCATAACCATTGCATATAGTGATTAAAGGCGTCAGATCTAAGCGAAGTATTTAATGAAGTTAGGATTCCATGGTTTTTCTTGCAGAAGTAATTCAATTTCAATTCTTGTTAGTTAGTTAATTCTTAGTTTGTAATTTGCTTTTTAGTTAGATTTAGTTAATTAAAACCCAATTTGTTATTGTCTTAGCAGTGCATAATAACCATACATTGTTGCATAGGCATATTTACTGAATAGAACCATAACTTTATCCCTGTGGGAACGAATTTGGACTTAACCTTATATATTACTTGTGACCACGTGCGCTTGCGTGAATTTAGCATAACAAGTTTTTGGCGCCGCTGCCGGGGATCATTGGTGTTTTATTTTTGGTTTATGTGCTTGTCAATAGTGGTCGTTAGAGTTCACTGACTCGGATTAGTTACTTATCTATCTTGTTTAGTTCATTGGTGTTTCAGGTACTTGTCAGAGAGCATTGTCGTTAAAGATGGATTTTCTAACTTGCTATGGAGTTCAGCAGGTGGCTAGTGTTTGTGAGCTATGTGCGGGCGCACATGAGACGTATCAGTGCTGGAGCAACCAAGGTGGTATTCAACAGCCTCAGCCATGTGAGCAGTGTTTGGGTGTTCATGTTCCCTCACAATATTGTTACTACGGAGGAGTTGATCCATATGTCACTTATGAAGAACAACCATATTTTCAATACTATCCTCAACAGTACCAGCAAGATGTTCCAGATATGTCATATGTCTTTGGTAGTGAAGAGTTTCAACATCAGCAACCTACTCCTACTTTTCAGTCAGATGATGATTTGAAAGAGATTAGGGAGGAGATTAGGATGCTTGCAGAGAATAATGAGAAGCTTATCAAATCTATGGGGACATTAGCTGCTCAAGTTTTGAGAGTCTTGGAACAAGAGAATCAGCAATTCATACCAGAAGCAATTCCAGAAAATAACGATGACTTGGAGCAAGGTACTGCGTGCATAATTGAAGAAGACAAATTCCAAGAGGAGGAGAGTGTTCATAAGCCATGTGAGGAATTTGATCAAGCAAGTGAGGTGGATGATTTGGAAAGGGCACTATTTGAGACAGACACTCATGAGCTACGCAAATTTCAAGAATTGTTTTGTGCGAACCTAGAAGACACTGTTGGGCTACAGAAATTTCAAGAATGGGTATGTGCGAACCAAGAGGCTGATGAACATGAGAAAGATGCAGGTCTTCTACTTGTCTCAGAATTTAAAGATGGAGGTAGCGCATTAGAGCCAATGGAGGAAGTTCTCGTTGAGGAACCAAAGGCTTCAGCAATTTACATTTACCCTCCTCCATTATATTCAAGTGAAGCCCGCGAAGGTGTGTTGTTCTACAAATTGTCAGATTTTGGGTCAACAGATGAAGGCATTGGAAGAGGACATGGTTGTTACATGAATAGGTCAAGCGAGGAGAAGGAGCAAAAAGTGTGCCGCCGAGATGATGATGAAGTATTGCGAAGACAAGTCGCCATCAACCTCTAATCCCAAGACATTATTGGTTGAGGCATTTATCCGTTGGTGTAGACATGGAGCGACAGGTTGATTTCTGCTTGTTGATCAGAATACCACATCCGTTGGTATAGAATCTTCATCCGTTGATCACCACTTCACTTATACAGAGTTACATAGCACAGACTATTTACAATTAGATACCCTATTCTACATATCCATTGATAGTCAACATGACTTTGAATTTCTAGCAACTATGATATTAACAAACAAACTAAAACTTAAATACAAGGTATGCTACAGACTTATCAGTTGATAAGCAGCCTCATCAACGGATGTACATAGCTTGGATATCCGTTGATAAGTTACAAAACTTAATCTTGTACTCATATGATTTTCAAGGTGTTTTATGGATGTATATCATCAAGGACAACATAATCCCTAACTTATTGTTCATATTTAAACTTTTTTTGAAATAGGTTTAATTCTTACTTTCGAGTTACTCGATCTCGGCTAATAAAATTTTCGAATTCAGTTTGATAGTATTCGAGTTAAACTCGAATTTTAGCTATTTAAGTACTTTATCGAGCAAAGTTCAAGTTTTAAATTACTTGATTCTTGAGGTTGGAGAGGCTAATTGGACTTTTAATATTTAATTTTTTTAAATATTATAAATCTATTTCAATGTAAATATTCAATATTTTATATAATTCGAATATTTTATTGAGTTGAACCCGAGTCGAATCGTTTATATTCATAATTTTTTCAAAACATGTTAAATCGATTCGAGATTTCAAACTTTATGAGTCAAGTTTCGAGTTTAAAATTAAAGGACCAATTGAACTTGAGCTCGAGCGTGGCAGTGTTCGACTCGAATCGATTACACCCCACTTTCATTGCTACTAGGTAAAATATTTTGATAGACTAGAAAAAGATAATTTAAGGAAAATAAAATAAAAAATATTACAGATGAGAATTGAACTTCATGTTAATTTTTAGATAAATATTTAGATAAAACATATAGCTAGGTCAAAAATATTTATTAAAAAATAGATTATAGATACTCTTTTAAAAATAATAGATTTAAAACGTCGAACTCATGTATTTTTGAGATATAATACTTAGTAGATAATATATCATAATGTACATGAATACAAGTCAAAATTTTAGTTAATTTTAATATAAATTACAAGAATATTAAATCAGACACTACCACGCCGCCACCACCACCACCACGACATGCAGTACAACCAAAATTATCATAATTTTATCTGTGATAACATGAACACCACCACTTACATCACCAAAATCGCCAATATCAAAGCAAGATCACTAGGAATTCAATTAAAGTTACCAAAATTTGAACGTAAATCACTAAAAAATTTGACAACAAATTACAATAATATTACAGGTTTGGAATTGTGTAAAAGTTTGAAACTATTGTTAATGGTGTTGACGGTAGTAAAGTGAGTGAAAATGCCATCGATCAACGTTACAAACTTGTATCTATTGAGAGATGGATGAATGAATTAATGGAGGTGTGATCAGGAATGTGACTTGAATTAGTGATAAACATGTTTATCACTTACTTTCGGAGTGGTGGTCGATTTGGTGACAACAAATGATCGCAAAATGAATGATGATAGTTTATATACACACTTCTTCTTTCTCAACCACTCACATACATTATACATATGTGTGTGTATATCATGAACGATGATGACAAATGAAATGAAGAGGTGATAACAACAGTGTATAGCAAGTGATGGCGTCTAAGGTCGCCGAAAATGGAAGGTTGAGATGTAAATTAGATTTGAATGTGTGGCCATGATTAGTTTTCGATTCTCATATCTGGAAATGATTTTATTTAGCACTTGTCTATGTATAAATACGTGAGTCTACTGACTTATGATTAGATTTTTAAATTACGCATTGTTTAATCATTTTGCAAGTTATGTTTTTAAAATTGTTAGATATGATTGTATTGTTATGATCATATCTATGAAATTCAGGTAAAAAATTTGAGTTATTACTAGTGTACATAAAAAAACCACACTAATAACATATAGTTCAAAAATTAGAAATAGTTTATTTAAAAAAATCAAAACAACAACATTTTATGAATTTAAATGGTGCTCGTACTTTGCATTGGATATCATGCTAGTTTTTTATATAAAGATCTTCTAACTTAGTTGTTAGAGCAAGTCCAACAGATCGCTTATATGACCTCTTAACTTTAAGGGCTCGCTGATTGCACTTTTATCAATAAAGTATTATTTTCCCTCCTTTTTCCAGTTGTTTTCCTCACTTTTTGTTCTTGCTTCCCTCCTTCTTTATTATTTATTAATGAAAAGAATCAATTATAAGGAAACTTGTTGGATTAAATATATAATACAATGTCCTAAATTTTTAGAAATTGAATATTTTATACTATTTATAAGAAATATGTTAGGAGACGGTTCAACTTGCTCTTAGTTGGCATCTAAAAAATTATGTACAGGCTCACTATAATTCAGGGAACAAAATAAAATGATTGGGCTCACTAAAACAAAACGTCGTTTAAGCATGTTAGATTTGAGGTGAATAAGGTTTGGGTCACTTCGTATAATAACGAGCTTTAGAAGCCCGTTAGACTTTCGCCAAACATTGGGGCACGGCCTACCAGAAGAAGGTCAGGCTGTTTTCAACATGGTGGGAGAATTGTGTTTCGAGGCCCACGAGAAGAAAGTTTCTTAACAAGCGCATTGTTCATAAATCATAGTAATTTTTTTTTTTTTTGCTAAATAGTAATTTTTAATAATTAATATATAATTATGATGTAGAATTGTAGATAATAAATTTTGATTCAAATTATTCATACACTATCATTTAAAAAAATAATTTTTTATATGTAACTATCTCTTAAAGTCTTTATTAAAGTAAAAGTAAAATGTATTATGTGCGTCTCCAAAGAATGAACTTTTGACTTTTTCACGCATTTCAATGCGTTCGACTGACATGCTTATAAATAATAATTTTATTTTTTATTTTTTATGTTTTGTATTAAAATATAAATCTTATTTTCTATATTTTTATACAAAATAATAAAATTATTATTTATAAATATCTAAATTGAACATATTAAAATAATAAAAAAATGATTCATATTTTTTGAAACGAAAGGAATATTAACGAAATATATATAAGAGAAATGAATTGGATCGCAAGTTCTCATTTCCAAAAAATATCAAATAATTTCAAGATTTGAACATGGACAAAGTGCAGTGTGATGTGACCGTTTACACGTGTACCTGGTCAGTAGATCATCCCCTAGGACAGACAGTAACCGTCAAGAACCGTTGAATGTCCTTAAACAAAGCATTCCCTCTAAAACAAAACACCCCTCTTTCTTACGCCCCACCCCATGCTTCCTTCTCACTTCAACACATTACAACATATTATTATTCTAAACTCACCTGTCTGTATGCAAACACAGATGCTTTGGTATATACTTGTTTGATACCAACTTTACTTCCTCCTCTTATCTAAACCTTCCTTTCCTTATTTCTTGATAAACCAACCAACCCATCAATCTATTTATCATCTGGGTTGATTCTTGCTTTTTAATTTAATGGCTCTAAAAATCTCAATCTTTTTGATTGAGATTATTGTATTGTTGGGTGTTTTGATAGTTGAAGGGCATATAAAAACAACCCTGGAAGGACCATTTAAGCCTGTAACAATTCCTTTGGATGAAACGTTTCGAGGAAATGCTATTGACTTACCTGATGATGATCCAAGAGTTGTGAGGATTGTTAATGGCTTTCATCCTGAGCAAATCTCTCTTTCCCTTTCTTCATCCTTTGATTCTGTTTGGGTTTCTTGGGTTACAGGTATTTTCTTCACCTTTTTGCATTTTTGTCTCTTTTTTTTTTCATTTGTAGATGTTTGTGTGTGTGTAAATGAAGCATAGATATCTTAATCTTACTGTTGCATTTCTTCTCTGTTTGCTATCAAGTTGGAGTATTCTAACTTTTTTTTTTTTTTTTTGTAATTTGTGTGTGTAGAGCATCGCATTACTCTCTTTTCAATATATAATTGGAGTATTAGAAATTTTGTATGTGTACTGTGCAGAGCATAAATTTCATATTCTGATGTTTGCACATTTGACATTACTTCTCTTTGCACTATGATGGAATTGAATTTTAGTAAAATTTACATGTGTGTGTAAAGCATAAATTTCCTATTTTGAAGTTGCACATTGACATTACTTCTCCATTCAATATGGAATTGGATTATCTATATTAATGTGTGTATGTGTGTGGTGTGTGAGGGTGAATCTGGGAAATGAAGAAGATTTTTTAAACTTTAAGTATGTTGTGCTTTAAAACAAAATTAGTTCTATACTTGCTAACATGTGTTACTTTTGAATTCGTAAAAAATGCAGGAGAATATCAGATTGGGAAAAACATAAAGCCATTAGATCCAAAATCTGTAGCAAGTGTTGTTCGATACGGAGAAGTGAATTCTTCATTGAATAATGAAGCAAAAGGGCACTCACTTATTTACAGTCAACTTTATCCGTTTGAAGGCCTTAGTAACTACACGTCTGGGATCATACACCATGTCCGGCTTACAGGTATGTTTAAGTAGCTGAAATGATATGTACTGGTTAGTAATGCTGGTTCAACTGTTTAGTTAAATGTTGGATATTGGGTGTTTTGACAATGCTGAAGGTTGCCAAATTTTTATTCTTTCTTTGCACCCAATGCTATCTGCTTTTGATTAATATGAATGACGAGCTAATAAAATGCTGGGATATTGGGTAGAAAAATGCTCTGTTTTAACTATATAGGAGTACTTTTTTTCAGATATTAGATCTTCTTAATGCTGCATATTGCCAAAGTTATACTGTATGTTTCACAATTTTAGCTATATTTTCATCAAGGACTGATGCAAAAAACAAGATCGAAAACTTCTTAGAACATTGCTTATTGCTAATTTACAAAAACACAAAAAATCAGTCCTACAACGTTCTGTAGTACTTAGATATGTTCCAATTATGTTGCTCCTGTACGTGGCAAAATCCTTTTAATTAAGTCGCCATTCTATATATCTATTGATTATTTAATAGCGTTGTTTGTAAGTGGGAGATTTCCAGTACCAGATTTTTAGCGTTTGCATATTGTTCTAGTGATAATATCTATCACCACTCTATAGTGTCAAGTTGTCAATATATTTCCTTATGATGATGTTAAAGTAGGACAATGTACTTACGGTGCTTGGCTTGTACTGTGTGTGAATCAATTCCAGATACATTAATGTCGCTCAAGTGACACGGCCTCTTCAATTTAAGTTACAATTAAAATCATGTATCTCATCTCTTGTGCTTAAATTGTGATTTTCTGCGTACAGTTCGATGTACATATATTCAACTTGCTAAAATTTGTCCATTTTCGTGTAGGGTTGAACCCTGATACAATTTATTATTACCAATGTGGAGATCCTTCTATAGAAGGAATGAGCAAACTCTTAAGTTTTAGGACCATGCCTGTTTCTGGTCCAACAAGCTACCCGAAGAAAATAGCAGTGCTCGGGGATCTGGGTTTAACCTATAATTCTACTTCAACCATCGACCACATCAAAAGTCACTCTCCTGATCTTGTTGTCCTGGTTGGCGATGTAACTTATGCTAATCTGTATCTGACAAATGGAACTGGATCTGATTGTTATTCGTGCTCATTTCCAGACTCTCCTATACACGAGACTTATCAACCTCGATGGGATTACTGGGGAAGGTGATTGTCCTATTTCTTCACTCTAAAATTTGGTTTTATATACCTCTACCATAATGTACTTTTAAGCCATAAATTTCATATCTTTATATATTAGAATTATTCGAGTCCCAAGTTTCTTCCCTTTTTAAGAATAAGAGGGGTAAGATGTTTTTCCAAAGCTAAAATATTCTATCACCCATCATAGTAGAGAATTAGAGGGGCTCAGGCTTTTTTTATGGATTAAGAAGTAAATGAATAATTAGGCCGAGTAGACTAATGACGACACCATAACCTTCTTTCCCTCCATGGATCTTTATGAAGTTTCATTTACTTGATCAAGTGTAACTTCTCTGCACTATTTAATTTTCTGAAATTGACTGCATTGATATATGCTTTTTAATTTAGTTATAGTGTTTTTGTGATCTATGTGGTCAGCCTTATGCATACATGTATAATTATGTAGTTACTGTTCCAGATACATGCAGCCTCTATTGTCTAAAGTTCCAATAATGGTGGTGGAAGGAAATCATGAGATAGAAGAGCAGGTTGATAACAAAACATTTGAGGCTTACAGCTCTCGATTTGCATTCCCATCAGAAGAAAGTGGATCTAAATCGACATTCTACTACTCGTTCGATGCTGGTGGCATACATTTTGTGATGCTTGGCGCCTACACAGCATATGATAAGTCAGGTAAAGCATACATGAATAACATGAATCCTCATATTCAAGTACAATTTGAATTGAATATAAATGCTTTAATTGTGGTTTACATTGAGTTGTAAACTGGACCAAGTATAGAACACAGGTTTATGATTTTATCACTGACGCTTAGTGAGATAATAAGATCCTCCAACTTTTATTTACAGCTGATCAATACAAGTGGTTGGAGAGCGATCTGGCTAAAGTTGACAGAAAAGTAACTCCATGGCTTGTAGCTGTTTGGCATCCACCCTGGTACAGCACCTACGTAGCGCACTACAGAGAGGTCGAGTGTATGAGAGTAGAAATGGAAGAACTACTATACAAGTCTGGGGTCGATATAGTTTTCAATGGACATGTAAGTTACACAAATGCTTTATAAACTTCCTAAGTATCACACTCACATATACTTCAAGTTGCACAATCATGATTTACTATATGAGTATTTGAAATTTTTTGTGACCATTGTTTATCAAAATGTTACAGGTTCATGCTTATGAGAGGTCAAACAGAGTGTATAACTATACCTTGGATCCTTGTGGCCCTATTCATGTGACAATAGGTGATGGTGGTAACAGAGAAAAGATGGCAATATTGCATGCTGATGAGCCTGGTAACTGTCCAGATCCATCTACTACTCCAGATGAGTTTATAGGTGGATTTTGCGCATACAACTTCACATCAGGTCCGGCTTCTGGCAAGTTCTGTTGGGAAAAGCAGCCTGAATATAGTGCATACAGAGAAAGTAGCTTCGGCCATGGAATCCTAGAGGTAGTCATAACATGTGCTATATTTACATACGACAGAATTGAAATATTTGACCCATTTCTTTCCTCAATATAATTGGAAATTCCTCTCTAAGCTTACGTAAGTTAGCTTATATCGAGCATAAGCACAAATAAGTTATTCACATGCGAGAGTATACCGTGTATGTTACCATTTTAGGGCCCTGCTGGGTGAGAAAGTAATATCACTGATATCAGTTGTTTGATTGAAACTTTATCTTAAGATGAGTAGGTTCATATTATAAAAGATAAGTTAACATTGATGTTATGATGTACTGTTTACAGGTGAAGAATGACACACATGCTCTATGGACATGGCACCGGAATCAGGACATGTACTACGAGGCTGGAGATCAGATTTACATTGTAAGGCAACCTGACAAGTGCCCAGTTGAAGAGAAGGTCACTAAACCTGACAACTGCCCAGTTGAAGAGAAGGTCACTAAGCTTTGGGACTCTAGTCGATAAAGCACTTCACAAGAAAATCTCATAGTCCTCTTGTGCAACTACACAACACTAGTTGCGCTACTAATTCTGTTTTAACAGATTAATCAAACAGTGAGCTGATACACGGGGTTCAGACAGCCTACCCCATATAGTTCAGGATAAAAAGACAGTATCGAGATTAAACTATTCAAGTGTTTATACTGACAGAGGGATCTAGTTTGATCCTAGAGCAAAGACGAATAGACCAACATAGCCGAAAATTTAAAGGCTGCATTCCTTGTCTGCACACAGTTCATATTTAAACATTGTACGAACATTAAGCTTGAAAGTGACAGTGTTGGAACAAACTCCAAAGATATAAATAAAAATAAAGACACACTAAAGAAAACCTAAATAAGGTCTCTCAATTACCAAAGTACCCTGAGAACACATCTCAGAACTCAGAAGATAACCCCAAAATGACTCTAGTGCTCACAACTTTTTACACAGTGAATCCCCAGGAACAAAAACGTATTACCAGGGCCTCTCCATGTCTCATCCAGAAACATCTGAGCATTGTACATATCCACAACACTATCAAAAGTCAAAACCAACAAAACCTATATCAGCACATGCTGACAAAAATTCACAAACAACACATCCCAGAAGGTGACACCAACCCAAGCACCTACGAGAATTCGAATTTGCTCATTTAAAAAACGAATATGAATTATATTCGATCTTAACGAGTCGAATCCGGATTCGAACCCAGATTACTCGAATTCGCAATAGGTTTCTTATCAGCTTGTACTTAGTTATCAGAGAATCAAACTTTTGAGTCTAATTAAAGCAAATAATCAAATTATACATGAAGTACTAAACAATATCGTACTAAACAATATTGACGAGATGATTAAACCGCAAATAATTGCAACATGCAATTGAAAAAAAACATATATAAGGATCTCAAATCTCAAAATCTAAAAAAATAAGCGCATCCGTATATATCCGTATATGTGTTGCCGCAATGTACATACTAATTAAGAACAAGGAAAGAAAATCGCGAGTCACAACCCTTGGTGTCTAAGGTTGGAGGGCAATCTATATAAGAATACCTATCTGTTTTGTTTAAACATATATAAATTTCAAACACGTACGTTACATTCTGGTATGTACGGCAGGAGATATATATATTATTGACTTGCAGTGTAGGCCGGAGAGCTTCTATGATATCACGTTTATTATAATCAAATGTAGCATCGCATTGAATCTGATTTTGTTGTAATGCATCACGCAAATCAAATCGTTGACGGGCTCTTATCCCGTCTAGGAAATAGGTTTCAGCATCTGGCCAGACATCACTGCCTTTAAGTCCATGCTTAGTCCATTGGTCCTCCCAGAAATCACGGCCAGGCTTGTAGGTGATAGATTTCCACGATGTATTCATATCCTTTTCCACTTTTTCGAACTGTACATAGGAAAAATTGAAATAACACAAGTTAGCTACGTACCATATAGTTAATTCAAACGGGATTGCATGTAGTAATTACTAATAACAATTGAAAAAACAAAAGAAAAAGAAAATAGGAGTTGAGTGCAAACCACTTGATTCGGAATAGTTATAACTTTTGCTTGATGATTCCGAAGAGGTCTTCCATATTTATTAGCAGGCCATAGACCGTGCATGGAAAAGTTGGTATTATAGTATTGTGGTAGCGGGGCAAGACAGTCATCTTGTGTGAGCGGTTGTGAGTATTTTTTACGGGATGCTTGTGTGGCACAGTAGGTAGTAGTCCAGGTTTGAACATATTGAATGTGATGAGTAACACCAGCGAATATGGAGGTATGAAAAAGATTTAGGTGTACTAGAAAATATAAAACATAAACCAGCTTCATCCTTTCTTTGATGATCGATGAGAGTACAAACGGTAAAGAACAACCAAAAGAAACCCCTTGCCTATTATATAGACCTGTGCCCAACCTACTTTCCCTTTCTCAAACTTAATTTGAATTTGATAATCTATTAAGTAAAAATAAAATCAACTTCCTATTCCTATTCTATTTCTCGAGGAAAATCAACTTAATTCCTATTTAAATTCATAAATAATTTGGAAAATAATTAAGATTATGTTAATATGATGGTCTTCAAGTTAACATACTAAAATCCTTTATGATTTTGATTTTGGTTTGCATTGTTGGGTTTATAGACTGACTACACAGTTGGGCTTATCTCGATTTCAAAAACCACTTGCCTTCAACTAGTATACAGTACTGGGTACTTGATAAATCGATCATAATGTTATTCAAGAAAACCTAACATTATCTGCTTTATAATTGTTTATGAAAAAAAAAAACGTCAGGTATACTTCCATAATCTGTATACTTTCTACAGCCCTTATGCTTTGTGGAAAGAAGAAGAGTAGGTTTCGGGATGGAGAGTAGTTGTGTTTTGTGTGATGCCTGATTTTATATATATGCTTATGGTGATGGGATTGATGCCGCAAGGGAGAAAGTGTGTGTGAGTAGTATCAGGATATATGCCTATTGACGAGTTGAATTTGGGGAAAAGTTTGTACTCATTTCTCCGGAGGCTGCGCAGCTTATGAATGCAGGGGAAATCAGCTGAGACCGGAACCACTTATCATGAATGAAAGGCAGTTACAAAATGAAGACACAGTGAGGTTTCCATAATCTTCTCAAATCCCCTAGCTTTGGAAAAAGATGTAGTAAGTTTTAGTTATAATATTCTAGATTATTTACTCATAAGCGCAATTCATTTTCATTAAATTTGTTCAGTTTTAAAGAATTACTTATCTTACCATACAACTGAATTATTGGTTAACTCTTTGCAATTATGATATGTGGTAGCATATGTGTTCGCTTGTATTTATGTGAATTTATGTTATTCATTGAACTTACGAATGCGTATGGTAATAATATGTGTGTGATTCCTATCGCGTTGACAATTGATTTGTCAAATGTAGTGCCTGCATTGTCAAGGCTTGACAAATTCAGACAATGCACACAGTATCGAGGTTTTTTGAATTTGGATGACTCGAAAACTCAGACAAGAAAAAAATTAGGCACCATTTGTTGTCCTCAAGGATAATTTGTTCCCTAATCTTCTTCAAAATTTCCTCTTTAATATTTCTTGTTTCTTATTGTATGGTATGTAAATGATCAGAGCATTATTAAAGAAACCTGTGGTTGATTTTTTCTTGCAACAGTGTATTGCAAAATGTAATAACCTCTTCTAAATACTTAGTAGTTATAATCAATGGGCCTGACATTAATCTATTATCTGTCATGTATATAATAATGCAATACAGGAGCCGCAGGAGTGATTTTATTCTCTGTGAAATCACATCTTTACCCATATAATACATAACCGATAGCACAACATGCTCCAGGTCTTCCCCGTCCTCTTAATCAAAAGATCTGTTCACCACAACGTGCAGATCGTTTATCTCCCTATCTACTCATCATCGGTAGTTCAACTTCTCCTTCCAAGCCACCCCTGTAAACTATTCTTCTATACATTGTTGTTTAACTATTAACTTGAATTATAAGCTGATATTATGTATCACACTTGAATATTTGACAACTCTAAATTCATTACAGTTTTTGTAATCGCCTCAATATTTACCATGTATCGGTGGTTATATAAATTTCAATTCTGATATATGTATGCATGTGTTTTCAATTATAAGCATTATTGTGCTCATATTTTGCTTTTGATGATCTTCCAAATGTGCTATAGGCTTAGTTTGCTTCACTATAGTTTCTCATTTGCATATGTACAAAAGATCACATAATACTGTATATTGTTTATTTTTAAAAATGAATAACGTGCTGACTTTATAATTACATAGGTATTTGAGATTTCGAGGTACTTTGATGATTCTTAATGAGGCAAATATAAATAGTTGATATTTTTTTTTGTGTGCTACACTGTGATAATAAACTATAATACAGGGAAGAATTAGTTCACGACCTCATGTTGATAATTACAACATTTCTGAGCATGCCTGATACACATTAACAAGCGACAAGGCATACATATATGTATATTGGAATTACCAACTTTTCCTCTTCCACTTCTCTATATTCAACAACCAATTGCCAGCTGCTAGCAATTTACGGTCGGATGAAAGATTTTACAGCAGACATCAGTCATCAAGAATTCCCCTCCCGACAATGCAGAGCGTTCATCCTCCTCTCGACTATTAGGTAATTCGGACTTTAAACCCTAAAAATATGTGATATGACAGTTACTAAATTGTAAATTCTTTTGTCTGCTATTATACTTGTTCTTCCTGACCGCTTTTTTGTAATTGTATTAATTTTTGTTTTCGCTTTAATATTTACTGGTTATATAAATTTCAGTTCTGATTCATATGCCTGTGTTTCTACCATACTGACCTTGAGTTTCAATATACTCAAAATATGCGCTTGAAGATCTTATAAATGCTTTGTAGGCTTCGTTGAGGGCTTCCGTATATCTTCTCTCTTGCATATGTAGAAAAACCATATTATTTATGCTTTTAAATTTTTGGCCAGTAATATCTGTGCTCAATAATGTTATCTTGTTATAGCAATCTACTTACAAACAACATTGTATTGTAGGATGCCTTTTTGGCAGCTTTCATTCTGTTGAGAGACCCTTCAACAAACATTTTGCTTTCTGTTTATGGATTTTTATATCAAGTAAAAAGGGAACCTGGTGCAGTTACAAAATTAAAATTATATCCGTATGTAATGGTGCATTTTATTGCCTGGCATATATTCGTCTTTCTACAGTGTGGATGAGGTATTGCGGAAAAGTTCTGTTTTGCTCTTTCTGTTATAAATCATTTAATGTGAGAACACTTGCAAGGTAAAGAGCTCAGGGTCAAACTCAACATGAATTGTATACCTAACTTAAAATTTAACATTTTTTCCTCATGCTGAGCTTGAACTTTGGCAGGATTCGGCCTGAATAAGTCGGTTACAGCGTAATTAGTAAGTTAAGTTGAATTCTACTACTCTGTAACTCAATTTGCTGTAATATATTAGGATCAGACCAGTTGTAGAATCATTTTCCGGGTTGGAGACATAACAAATTGCTTTAAATTATGTTTTGTCACAACAGTGCACAATATGGAGTGATGAAAAGGAAACCAGATACACCACTTTAACCAAAGATTAAAGAGGCTCCTCGAAGTTTCAAAAAGCTGAGGCTGAAAACAATAAACCTTGTTGTGATTGTTACATTGTTGCAAAGGTCTCGGAAAGAGAAGATGTTTCAATTATTGTTCGCATTCGTGACAATGAAGTAGGCACATCCAAGAAACACTGAGTCTTAAAATGACAAAGCTGAAGATCCTATTTGCCTCGTCAGGTTGCAATAAAATCTGAGGTCTGGCCTCAAAGTTTTGCATTTCTCAGATTATTTGTCTAATCTGGTTGGTTAGCTTGGCGACAAGGTGCAAGTATTATTGTTTGAATGGATCCCAACGATTTCTATATGCATTTGGCTGAAATTCAACATCATTACAAATTAGAAGGACAATAGCGCATCCAACTTCCATTTTCATCCGTGATATTAACTGCCGGCTAATAAGGTTGTTCAAATTGCCATTTGCTCTTGAGAATTATTAAAGGGAGTCTTTTTTTAAGGAAAAGAAGAGATGCAAATGATACAGATGTTAGAGCCACTTCAAGGATTTTAAGTTGCCATGGAATGGAGCCTTTCTGTTTGAACAATAGTTACCCACAATGTCGTCTGAAGATGCCTCAAATTATTCCATGACAATCATACTTTAGAACTTCCAATCAAATTGTATTGATGGTCATATGACCATGGAGATTGCACTAAACAAACCAACTTCACAAAAACCACAACAAACTAAAGGATTTAAAACCTCTTGACAGGAAAAGGCTCAACCATGAATCACCAGATACCCCAACCACCAATCACATTTAGAGCACATCTGTGCCGTACAAGACAAAATCAACAAAAAATATCAAATTTAGAGCATGCCCGTGCCTTGCACGGGTTTAACTTAATTATTTTGCATTACATTACTCTATTATCATTCAAAAGACTGTTTATTATTAACTTTAATTTATATAGTCTTTTTTAGTTTATGAATTTTAAATTTCAAAATATCTATTCAACCAAATTTCATTTTTCATGAGGTAAATAAAGGAACACATGATCTCTAATTCCTCTTTTATATCACTTTGATATTGCTTTATAAAGTTAAAATTAAAACAGTGGGTCAGTTGTTTACCCTTTTCGAAATGGGGCGGGCAAACGTTTGTTGTGTCAAACAATAAAAATACGTATTGCATAAACTTTCATGCAAACAATAATAAGATTTTTGGTTTGAAAACATGGGTCCATGTCTCTTTGCGGTTTGCTTAAACAATCATTTGCTGGTGACCATAGGTCTTTCAGAATACATGATTTTTGCCTTTTTAAAGATTTGTCCTAGGAGATATCAAAGTAGCTTCTGTTAGGTGTCAACATCGATCATTACATCAACTACCAACTCGGGGTCCACATTGCATCATCAGATTTCATTGCATTACCAGTGGGACACATTCAGATTCTCAGTTTTTGAGTTCGATCGAATGTAAGAAGACCACATACTGATGAGGACCTCAACCAGTGCAATTCAGTTTGAGCTTTAATGTATCAAACATAGCCAAGTACTTAGAATGACACGGGGGACCTCGCACTAAATAGCATAAATGAGCATGCTTATGCAGTTGTAAAAATCAGTGTAAGTTCCTTCTAAGCACCAAATAGCATAAAGCCTGTGTCGGATATGGCAGACAGATTGTGTCGGTTAGAAGCTTTTGATCTAGATCCTGCAAAATGGGGCGGTAAGCTTTCAAGTTTATATTGCATCAAACCTAATTTATTGGTTCTGTGTGTCCAGCGCCCATAATCAAGCCACACATACATAAAATTTCTATGTTATACTTCTTCTATTGTGACTTTTTCTATGTTTAACATCTCTGCTAATTATTACAGTGACAAATACCTTTTTTTCCAGTCAATGTGCTGTCCCTATGTCGGGCTCAAGCGTATTTTCAAGTTTATACTGCGTTGTTGGAACCCCGCCACAGAATCATGGCCCTTGATCTTCCTAATGCTAGAAATCTCTTCACATGGTTATCAGGTGCATTTATAGATATAGAAAGATCATTTAAACGACCTTGTCATTTGCTTTGATTAATAGTGACATCTACGTGATAATCTTTTATCTTTTTTAGCATCAACTTGCTGGATTTTGTGTTCTGCTTATTTTATATCCTATCACCCCCTTTACGAGTTTTGCAAATGCAAAAACGCTCCAATCAGTCCAGGCACTCCTTTTGTTACTGAAATAATCTTCTTAAATAGGTATAAGAGGTTCCTGATGCACAAATATATATACGAGCATTAGAATAGAATTTTTTGAGCAAGTTTTCTTCATCTTACTTGAAGTTTATTATCATTGTTTTTTAACTCAACTAAACTGTTGCTGAACACGTCATGAAGCTCAGTATTGGTACCGTGATTGTGATTTTGATAAAATATTTTATTGCTATATATTAAGCATTATATCTTGCTTCTACTTTCTTACATCAGTACTGCAGAAGGCCTATTCAGCACTCAATTTGACTGCTAATAATATTCTTTCTGAAGCAATATGTTCGGGTGTTTGTTTCCATGGTTTGTACCTGTTACCAAACCCTATTTCATTCCAATAGAAAGTTTATCAGAAAACTCGGGCTTATGTAGAAATGCATTGTTTTGCCTTTCTATGACTTCTTAATTCCGATCTTGAAGTATTTCTTATTGTCTCAAATTCATTATATGTATGTGGTTATAATGAAATTTGGTTGACAGTTATTCATTCTAAGCACATTAACTTTGCATAGAACTTGATCTGTTACTGCAGTTGGAGAAAAGTGCAGTACTCTTTAGACCAAAATCGATTGTTGCTGGTGCAAGTGCTTATCCTCACTTGTATAATTATGAACATATCCGCAAGGTAAATATCCAGGCAGAGCACATGCTTCTGAATTGATCTCAATTTGTTTCATCATTAGTGTCATGGTCTTGGCTCTTACGGAACCATGAATCTCATCTTTACTCTATTTGTAGGTTTGTGACAAACAGAAAGCTGTGTTGGCAGACAGGGCACACATTAGTGGCTTAGTTGCTGCTGGTGTTATCCCTTCTCCTTTTGAATATGCAGATGTTGTGACAACTGACAACCACAACTCATACGGCCCTGTGTGCCCCATGTGATGCAATGATTTTCTGTATATAGGTAAACACTTATATAACATGAAAATCATACCCCAAGCGACGTAACAGATCTTTTTCTATGACTACAAGAACCTGAGCCCATAGCCTGGTTACAAGACGTTGACTGCGCTCATAACATCAAGTCTGCAGCTCTCTTTCAATTTGTATAGTTACATGGCTGATATTATACTCTTTTTTGATATAATCCACAACCTTGTCCAGTACCATGTCAACATCAGCTTCAGGCTTCACTTTTACATGACAAGCTAGTAGCACTTTACCGACCGTAATTGCCCATATATGCAACTCATGTATCGCAACTACCTCGTCCATCTCACAAAAAGTCCCTTCTCAAGCCTTGTTGAATCTATTTCTCGGGGAGTACTCTCCATCAGAACCTCCCATATGTTGCCCAACATGTTGATAGTAGTTCCCAGTACAATAACGGAAAAAATGAGTGTGCATATCAAATCAATAATCTTCCATTCAGGTTTATACCGTACCATATAAGTGCTCCACCAATCATCACCCCAATGCTCTGAATTGAAACCCCTAATACATGAAATATGCACCTTGAACATTGATGTTGCGTTGCTTCTTCTGCTTATTATGTTTACCTTCAGATTTAGAGGAAGGACCAAGCAGAGGTACGGTATGATCTAAATCATGCTCATGAAACAGATCATACCGTACCTCTGCTTGGTCCTTCCTCTAAATCTGAAGTTTAACATAATAAGCAGAAGAAGCAACGCAACATCAATGTTCAAGGTGCATATTTCATGTATTATATCAAAAAGTGAAGCCTGAAGCTGATGCTGACTTGGTACTGGACAAGGTTGTGGATTATATCAAAAAAGAGTATAATATCAGCCATGTAACTATACAAATTGAAAGCGAGCTGCAGACTTGATGTTATGCAGTCAACGTCTTGTAACCAGGCTATGGCTCGGGTTCTTGTAATCAGAGAAAAAGATCTGTTACGTCGCTTGGGGTATGATTTTCATGTTATATAAGTGTGATGTAATAACTTGGGAAAAGATCATCATTTATATTTGTGTACTCTTCGATTTTCATAGTACTTTTATGCAGTCCTGCTTATGAAGTTCTTTGGGGCCGGAGTAAATGTTTAAATTTCGGTTCATTATTGGAATTCCCGTTTATACTTTTATGACCATAAATATTTAAATCGTTTATAATTTTTAAATCATAAAAGGTTCATAGTGTGTTCCAGTTATACTTTTTTTTCATGGAGTTCCCGTTTATATAGTAGAAACTCTATAAAATAATACACTTGGGACCACCAAAACTTATTAATTAAAAGAGTTATTAATTAATCGATAAATTAATAATTATTAATTTATATATTAATTAATATTGTATTAATTTATAGTAAAATACTTAGTTTACAAACACCTTTCAAGCGTTATTGAAATTAACAAAGATGATATCGATGAAGAAGATGATGAAAGTTCTACAATGGAGCCCCCTTCGCGAAACGAAGCTATTAAAGCGGCTATCACATTGAACAATTTCTTGTTGAGTTATGAGAAAACAACACCAGAAGTTCTTACCATGCTAAGGAAAATTAGAGACGAGATTTAAGGGGAAATTGATTTCAACAAAAAACAAAAGACAATTGAGTCATTTTTCAAGAAACCTTCATAAATCATTCATGTAATATGCTATATATAAGGAATTATTAATTTATATTTTATATGGGGTCTAAAGAAATTATCAAAAATGTATTATCTTATAATTTTAGCGAATTATTAATTTAGCACCCTATCCCCGAATCGGGACCGATAAAAAATATTATCTTAGAGAATTTATTAAATAATCGAGTATTAATTTATCGAGTTTCTACTGTACTTGGACTCGCAAACCGACCTCGACCATTTTTCAAATTAACGATTTAATGTAGTATGGTAAACTTAATTTTGTTAATAAGATTTTTATTTTATATAATACTAGCTTATAGCCCGTGCAAAGTACGGTTACTCTTATTTTTTTATAATTTGTTTATAGTTTAGTATAATAATATTATAAATATTAATTTTAATATGTTATTGGAAGAATTCAAACCTTAAATATTTGTATATAATAATTTTTAGTATTAAATATAAATTATTATGTTGTTGGCGGGAATCGAACCTTAGACCTCTGTATGTAACAACTTTTAGTATTGTTGTATCTAACAGTCATGATATATTTGAGTTGAAGATCTAACGGTTGTGAATGGGGGATAACCAAAAATGAGGGGATAATAAAAAATAGGGGGTTAACCAAACTACAAATTGTACCCCCTTTCGCTTATTATAGTATAGTATATATTAGCCGATAACCCGTGCTTCGCACGGTTCGTGATAAATTGTCTTAAATTTTTATTTTTTGATTTTTTTTTAAAAAAATCATTTATTATATTCTTTCAATTAAATAATTTAGTGACAATTACTTGCTTTGATATTAATATTTTTTTTAAAAAAACTCATCTTTCAGTTGACCATAATTTAATTATCAATAATCTATACTATTATATAATAACCGAAACATTAAAAGTTTGGTCGGTCGGTACGGTACCGATTGATTTTACTTATTTACCCTTACTTAGTTACAAATAAAATCCATCATACTAACTAATCAATTTCCTTTTTCAGGTTAAACATATTACATTTTCTATTTTTCAATAAATAAATAATTTTCTTTTTCAGGAAAAATACAATATCTTTTATATTTATCTAACTAAAATTTCTCCTTTTTTAAAAATACTACGAGCAATTTTGTTTAATAATGTAACATAATTATATTATAATTACTATTAACTAATTAATTACCTTTTCAGCCAAAACACGTTATCTTTTCTCTTTTTTCTAAATAAAATCTTTCTTTTTCCAACTATACCACGGGCGGGAACTTCGTCTGAAACCTTTACCTTCATACCGCAGTTACCTTTTTCAACCAAAACACGTTACCTTTTCTCTATTCTCGAACTAAAATATCTCTTTTTCCAATTTTATCATCGGTAGTGCTATTTAATAAAAATAAAATAATAATATTATGATACTAATAATTAATCGATTACCTTTTCAGCTAAAATGTATCATCTTTTCTATATTCTTTTTTAACTAAAATCCCTTTTTTTTTTCTAGAAGTATCACGATTGATATGGGCTAAAAGTAAGCCCTAAGGACACATTTAATGTGGCATTAATTAGACCTAGAATGGTCCAAACGTGGGGCCCACCAGATGGGCCCAAACCCTAATTATTATATTAATTTCGTAATTAATATTAGGGGTAATAAACAGCTCAGCCAATAAGAGTCAAACAAGGATACAACCCTTGCCTGACTTAGCCTCCAAGATACATATCTCAACATGGAAACTGATTCCTAAAAGGAATGGATCCGGAACCTTCCTTGAGGCGGTGGCTTGCCCACCAAGTCTCCTATTCCTACCCTAATTCTTAGGCTTCTCAGCCTATATAAGGATCTGCTCCTTCACATCTAGAACTACGTTTTTTGGCTTGATCTTTGATACACATCAAAGTACGTAGGCATCTTGTGAAGGCGGATACAGCCACGAGCACGAGAGCAGCCATTAAAGCACGAAGCTCCCGAACCCTAGCCATCATAATCATAACCTAAATTTTATTCCATAACATTTGGCGCCGTCTGTGGGAAGAAGACATCAACCATGGTAAATACACGAAGAACAACACCAGTCACTACCGAGCCAATCACTACTGAGGCTCTACCTCTAAGCTCCGCTCCGCCTGTTACCGAGCAGATACCCCCAGCCACAGGGGCGATTACTCAAACTCAGTTTTCTCAACCTTCAGGGACTGATCCCCATGCCGGGGGGACATTACCTATGGTCATCCACCCAGGAACCAGCTCCCTTCAGACGCTGTTTCCTCCTTTGATTGATCCCAGTCGCCCGCCGCCAGGAGTACAGATCCATACTACGGATCTCCCCAGGAATACCAATCCAATGTATGGTTTACCTAATTACCCTCCTGGACCCAGTGGTCATGCCTTGCAAATCAGAGATCGAGAGCATCTTGACTACTCTGGCCCCTATACCGATGATTCATCGACTGATGATGATCGTGATGAAGCCCCGATAAGGCGACGTGTAACACCCCCAGATCCAGGGTCAGGGATCTGGTCGTTACGGTCTCAATATCCATCCATAAAACCAACATAATTTAAATTACAACCTTGTGACCCAAAACAACAACATAAAACACACCCGTTATAGTCCCAGAGATGAAACCAGAGTAACCAACAATATTATTAATCACAAGTTTGAGTTCTTACAACCCAAGAATTACAATTGTACAATTACATACTCTTTGCCATCCATTAATAGATACCATAATATAAATACAATTGAGGCTCAATTGCTAACAACTAGCCTACCAGTAGTTGCATCCTCAACAACGGTAGCCAAGACCTTAGCGGTAAACCTCTGATGGTTGACACCTGCTTACGCTGTGTGCGCCTTGCGCGGCCATCTGATCTAGCTGTTGTTGTAATATAAATAAATAAAGCAAGGGTGAGCAATAGCCCACCAAAAATATAATTGAACGACAATAATATATGACAGTTCAAAATATCTTTGAAACCATATGCCATGCATTAACGATGTAGTACCAATATAAGGTATGAGATGAAGTTACAAGGTAACTCAAAAATATATTTGTTTTGAATAAATATCTGCTATGCAAAAGATAAGCAAGATATTCTCAATTATCATAAAAGAGGAACTTGCAGGAAAAAATATTGCAATTCCGGTTTCAACACTTTTTCATCTTGCCAACACCAACAGTGTTGCAGAAATTTCTTACTTTTAGAAGATGAACTAATACGGGAGCATTGCCGCGCCAGATGCCCTGACGTTTACGATGATCAGTCGTATGTCATGCATCTCATCAGTCGTTCTCTACATGTAGAAGGTAGCTCCGACGGAATTACTTATCTACCGCCCTCTGGAACTCCTCAGCCAACGGTTGGGCTATTGCTGGACCGGCGCCACTGGGCCACTTACGCGTCTCCTAGTTCGAATATCATCCATGACTCTGAAACGTAAAGTTCGTTCCCCTTTTTCCCCAAGTGTAACACTTGTTGATAGGACTCCACAAAGTAGTCGTATCTAATTGGAAAGGAAAATTCACCAATATTTCCCAAGCTGATGCTTGTTAATGGATATAAACTTGTTACATCAATCATACCCCTCGAGCGTTGAGGAGGTAACCAAAAGACTCATATCGATGCTTGAAAGAATCAAGATGTGAGTGACAAGATAGTTTTAGCAAGTATAGGACCGGGCAGTCCAATAAATAACATCTCCAAGTGAGGCCCCCTTATATAATTTTTGGAAGTTGAGCGAGTATTTAAATCTTCTTATAAGATAGATTTAAACGAAAATAAAGTTTTGGGAACCTCCCCTTGATAAAATAGTCATAAAAGACTTTGAAATATTTTACATAATATCTGAAGGTGAAGGATAACCTTTGAATAATATAAATCATTACAAAAAGAATTCAAAAGAATTTTATTAAATATTCCAAGAATATTTATTAAGTCAATAATAATTACGGAATATTATTAAATCATAATATTGCTCGTAAGTAATCCTCGAATGAATATATAGAATTATTTATTAAATAAATCTCTTCTTAAATGAATATTTAAAATAATATTCATTGAATAAATAAACTTAAATAAATATTTAAAATAATATTTACTGAATAAATCAAACCTTAAATGAATATTTGAAAATAATATTCATTTAACAAATAACATTCCAAATGAATATCCAAATAATATTCATTAAACAAATAATATTCTAACTGAATATCCCAAAATAATATTCATTTAACAATTAATATTCTAAATGAATATCCGAATAATGTTCATTTAGTAATCAAAACTTTAAAGAAATATTCAAAACAATATTCCGTAAGTAATTAGAACTTCAACTGAATATAATAGTATTCATTAAGTAAATAAAACCTTAAATGAATATTCAAATAATATTCATTTAATAAATACTATTCTAAATGAATATCCAATTAATATTCATTTAGTAATCAATACTCTCAAGGAATATTTGAAATAATGTTCCTTAAGTAATTAGAATTTCAAAGAAATATCTTAAAGTAATATTCATTGAATAGATAAAACCTTAAATGAATATTCGAAAGTAATATTCATTTAATAAACAATATTCTAAATGAATCTTGAAATAATATTCATGAAATAATCAAACTCTAAATGAATATTCGAAATAATATTCATTTAATATCTCTCGACTGAGATAATACTCAAATAACATTTCTCGAAAGATTTCCAAGTAAATAATACTTTATGGAAATATAATTAATGTTTAATAATAACATTCCTCAAACGGAATACTAATCTGTCGTTGGAATCCCTCCGGGTTTCCAAGACTACATCTATATCTCAAAATACCGACTCCCGGTCTACATTTAAAGAATGAATATCACATGCCCTTCACTAAGGGTCTTAACCAAAAGTCCGGCTTATACTGATATATCGTATCTAGTCTATAAGCCAATATCAATTCAGGGAACAAGTATTGCAATATAACTTGAAAGTAGACATGCATGCTATGGCATATGTATACAACAATCATCATATATATATTATCACAACAACAGTTCCAAGTATTGGAAACTTGCCTGGTAATCCTGTAGGGGTAGTGTGCCTCGTGTCAATCCAATGATCTATAAATAGTCACAATAACCGAGGTCAATCACTTAACATTTCGAAGGTTAAGTATAACTTAACTTAAGTCATGTAAGTTTAGTCCAAAACACCCTCGAACCCATCCTTAATGTCGGATTTTTTCGTATATCTTACTTAATCAATTATAACCTCGTTCTTTGCACCAATATGTGGTCTTGATAATTCTTAACAAGTTTCGTGTTTTAGTCGACTCGAAATTCCCTTTTTAACTTAGCCAAAAAGGGTGGCCAAAGTAGTACCCCTAGAGGTGACTTTTCTGAGAATCACTATTCCGTGACTCGCACTTCAACACTTTTAATAAATCACTGGAAACGTATTTAATTACGAAACCACTTATAAAATCATCTTTGGTATTTGTAATATTTATCATAAAATCTCCAATTCGAAGCCACGGGTCTAGATAGGTGAAATGTATTTTTGAAGTTCGGTCGACTACGGATCTTTACTATTCACACCTCTTTCACTAAAACGTTCATAACTCGGTAACCGTTAACTCAAATGACACACCGTTTTCGCGTACATGATCTAGAGAATATCTAGAAGGTAGCTAACTCAAAATTGGACTTAGATCAGAAGATTAATTTTTACAGATTTCACTAAAACAGGGCAGGAGCTTCTAGTGAATAGTGTTATCTCCTAAAAGGGCTTTTCCACTTGCGCAACCTCAGCTTACGCATTTTTATAAAATAGAAAAATAATCTTTTTGACTCGAAACCTTCACACACATCTTGCTAACTGTCCTTAACATTTTATCACCAAATTTCGCATCTTAATTCGACTATTAAGAGTCTCTAACTTAGCATCAAAGTGGTTACATTTCTGCGATAAAAGCTTTCGAACCGCTTTTACTAAAACTAGCATAACTCTTAATCCGTAAACTCTTTTAATGCGATTCTTGTGGCCATGTAAACTAGACAACCATATCTTTCTAATAATAGGCAGTGGTGATGCTAAAAATCATTTTAATGATTCGGGTGTTAACTGTTTTTATGGCTAACGAAATTTTGCCATTACGACGGCTATAAATCGAACGTTTCCAGTTTATTACAACACAACCAAGCCACACTGGGCATACCATACATCCTTAACATCAACCAACATCTATTATAACCCTATAAGTCCAGTGGTGAGGTCCAAAACCACCAATCAATATGTTACATATCAAATCAAAGCCAAACCATCACTAAATACACTAACATGAGCATAACTTGAAATCATCTTAAAACTAAACATATAACTCATAATATTACAAGGTAAGTTTGAGGTTTATACCTTCCTTGATGCCTTAACAATTCTAACAAAGCTTGATGAACCTTCAATAGGCCTTAT
Organism: Kitagawia praeruptora; assembly: GCA_037693485.1. Taxonomy (NCBI): domain Eukaryota; kingdom Viridiplantae; phylum Streptophyta; class Magnoliopsida; order Apiales; family Apiaceae; genus Kitagawia; species Kitagawia praeruptora. The sequence goes on from CM075353.1 coordinate 2,415,027, forward strand.
ATATTCTTTAGGAAGCCAAAACTTGATCATCAAAACAAGAACACAACTTGAAGTTACTATTCATCATCTTCACCTAACTATTCCATCCATCTTTTGAACAAGCTATACTCCATGAATGGGGCTGAGATTTTGAACGTATCTTAGTCTATATAAGAGCTTTCTAAAGAGCCATAGATCACAATTTTTGAAGGTGTCTAGCTAGGGTTTTGATTTTGAATTAAATGGAAAGGCCGAATGTTTCTTGCTTGGTGGTGGTGGTGTTTTTCTCTCTTTTCTCTCTTGACTACTTGTTAGATAATGTTTGTATGATTTTTTTGTGAGGTATAATCAGTTGTTAAACAAGCTAGCAAGCTCTTTATCCAAGTGCCAAAGACTTGTGGTGTGTAGGAAAAGTGATGACTATGAGCCTTGGTGGCTTGTTCTTGAGCATACACCTCATTAATCCCTTTTTTCTTTTTTTTCTTTTCTTGTTTTCTTTTCCATCAATCCTAATATTAATAAACCCTAGATGATCATGTAGGGTTTTTCATCTCGTTATGTATTTAATCCGTAATTCGTTTCGCGTTCGCTTGATCGCTTAATCCCGATTTAAAGTTCTAGCGATTTCTAGAACGCTTATTATTCTACTCGAAGATTTTCATTCTAAATTCTTAAATCATAATTAGAAATTAAATCCTTAAATCCTTGACATAATAATTCTCTTGTCTTGTTCACATTGATATGCTCTTCACTCCTCGATCAAATTTTTCATAAAAATAAAGTTTGGATTTTCTGAAATCCGATCACGTTTACATACACTTATTTTCCTCCTGGATCACTAATACGAACTCGGAAATCCGTTCCGAATACCGGGTATAACATTATTATAATAATATTCCAAATTCCACCAAAATCACTATTCATCACTTATTTTTATTTAATTCCTATAATTAGGAAAATGAACCTGGTTCACCCTCGAGTGTTCCTTAACCTTTTTACGGAACCGCTGGGCTTATAATAGATATTGATTTGGATGACACGAGGGTATCTATTTCTCTCTAGGGAATCTTATCTAATCTTTCTAGGAGATAGATTATTCTAATCTAAGTTATCACCCAATAGCATCCTTCAGGACATATAACCTTGGAATCTTTTATCCTTCCATTATTCATCCTTTAAAGCCAGTATTACATTGTAGTTGTAACCACTGTTCACTCTTACATCAATACATAATAAAAGTTTTAATTCTACCCAAAAATCTGGGTTCTTACAGTCTCCCCTCCTTAAAAGGATTCCGTCCCGGAATCAGGTAGAAGACAATTGGGTACTTGTTGGTTATTTCGCTTTCCAATTCTCTGGTCGATCCTTACACATTCCAATCTTTCTAAAGCACATCGTACTGGTGTTACAATACACCCTTTATCCGTTCTACCAATTCTTTGATACTTTCGCATAACACATTATCCGGTATACGCTCTTGTCCGGTCTTACACTATTAACCTTATTGGTACGTGCAGTGACTTCGGTATCACTAACGCGCTACGAATTCCGGAGATAACCTCACTCGTAATTTTGCAATTCCTGATCGCTTTAATCTTCGCAATCTCGATGTATATATATTTAGGTGGAAAAATTTATTGAGAGATCACTGTGATCAATGAACATTTGTTACATTGCATAGCTAGTACAGAAGGGGGCCAGCCTTTAGTACTTGACAAGCAATTAAACAATTAATGGCATTCCACTTAGACTCCTATCACACAGACAGAGAGTCACGTAGTAGTACCTCCCCTCCTTAAAGGGTTGTTCTTCTCAATTTAGAAGAAGATAAATAAGGGAGAAGAAAAGAACGAATTTCAAAGAATCATATATGAAAGTTTTCATGATTGTCAAAATATCATACTTAGAATTTACCTCTGAACTATAGAGGTTTATTAGAGAAGAGAAATAATCATATTCGTATCAAATACTACTTTATCGTAATCTCACATATCACATGTCCTTGTTTCTCTGTCCATCATTCTATGGACCTATACTCTTGTTTGATATTAGCATTACTTACTTTTTGGAAAATCCTTCAACCTCTCAGGTTAAATCTTGGATTTCCCATTCTTTTCTTTATCAATCACATCCATCATCTAGTTCTCATTCACTTCTATTATTGAACTCCACCGTCACCTTATTAGGGGAACGCGTGTTACCTTAATTCAATATACGTGGTACGTTTGTGGTCAAACTTTCCTTTGTTCAACCATCTAGATTTCACTTTCTCATTCCATGAGTCTCTTGCCTTTATTTCTACTATAATCATTTTATGAACCATCATAACCTAATTCTTCATTTCAAATATCCCGTCGATCCAAAAATTACACCATCCGAAATAAACCTGGATGATTTCTCTAACTTAGATTCACTTCGACATTTCCACAGTCGTCACCACCTAATTTCTAAGAAGGATCACCATCGTTATCGTTTACGCAGTGATTGAATAACTAAACGTACGGGTTTCATAATTGTCAATTCAGGATCCTCTAGGAAAACAAAATAATCACTATTCCCTATCCATAGGGAATGCTTCCTGAACTTGACGTAGATATTACATGAAGCAAATAAAATTGCAGGAAAGCTTCCAGCTTAGCAGCTGGAACAGGTTGGTGAGATTATTAATCATATATCTCCGATAAAAGACTAAAAGCTTAGCGGTTTGCTTAATCGCTTGCCAACCTCATAATTCTCTATCTGGTTTGCACAGAAATACACCAACATAAACTTGCTTGTCATTCATCATCGTGCCATTTGGCTTATCAGTATTTGTACCCTCTCTATTTCTGGTCATTTACTACTAATTCATTGTTACTTAACCTCCCCTCTCTCTTTCCAAAGAAAAGGCGAGTCTCTTGGGGAATTTGGTCTGGTATGTCGTAGAGCCTCCTAATGTCGGTAATGTGCTACTGGCAACATCAGGAATCAAATCTTTACTTAAACTATTCTTATAGTTGATCCTGGCAAAATCATTAGACGGAATGTAACTTCCTCTACCACATTATGACCATCAAGGTCCTTACATTATCATTCTATTTCTTTGGTCTGAGCATTTATGCTTACTCCCCTATATTTAAAGTGTCGGCCACCTCGTTGGCCTTTCCTGATTATAATAATTTCTTGAGATCAATGTTTTCTGGATCTATTCCAACTCAGGGTGGAAGCATTCTCCCTTAAATTCTGCTGAATGAGAGAAAGCATCTATCAGTCTTTTCCAAAAGTCATTGCTTCCACCTTTTCTAGTGTGAACTTTACTACCAGTACTCCCAATCATACCTAGGATATTTCCTTACTTGAATCCCTTCTTGTTTTAGGATAATCTCAACCTTATTGGTTCAATCCATACTTTCTCATTGTTCCACACCTAATTCCTCTGGCCGTATTGTTACTAAGTCATACATTCCTTACCAAACTTCCCTTCCTGAAGTTCAGAACATTACCTCTTCCCTTATAGGGTTCCTTAGGTCATCCTCATCATTCATCCTATATCTTCTGGGTACAGGGTATATCAAACATCATTAACCGATTCTATAACGATTCTGTCTATGTACTTTTCGAGACTCCTTTCCACAATTCCTTATAGGTTATTGATACCTTGGTCGATTCAACTTATATCGTCTGATTTCACAGTGCCTATTATTAGGGGTGATGCTTATTCCTTGTGCATCCCCCAGGGTTCGTCTTAATATATGGACATTCTATGCTCAATTCTAGTTTTAAGGAATACTTATATCCTGTACTTGGTAATTCAATCATATATCCTTAATAAAGGTCTCTTTTAATCATTCTCATCTTGATAGTCTATAGGTAGACTAATGCTAACCTCTTCTTTCAAACGAATGTTAGTCTATATGACCTTCCAAAAGACAACACATGTTGGTAATGGTAGCAAGGATGTTCTGGAAGATATTGGTCGTGTTCAACGTGAACCTCTTAATGCCTAATGCTCCTCTTGAGGACACTAAGTTTCAGATAACATTTTTGCATCATATTGCACCATCTCTGACAATCCTCATAACCTTTACTGGTCACCATCCTCATTCCTAACACATCCATGGTATTTATAAAATTCATTATCATGTATCTCAATTCATTTTATATCAAAAGTCCTTGCGGTTGGCACTTGGTTAGAAGCACCCTGCTTTGTCCTTACCTTGCTGGTTCAGTCACTCGATAATCTTTAGTGACTTGGCCCCAACTGGCCATGCTAAAATATGTGAGTTTAGGGGTCGGCTAATAGCATTACTTTTCTAACAATTGCTGGCATAGTGCCTTCTACTTTGATACCTTTTGATCTTTTCAAAACTTCACTCCATATAAGTCTCAATCGACTTCTCGGTGCCATCTCCGGTCACCTTTCCTTTTCTTTTATTCTTCTAGTTACTCTTATCAATTCCACGTACCACAAAAGCTTAACACTTCTGGCATAACAACCTTTTCATTTAAGTCAATCCCAGAATTTCTTAGTCCGGCTTGTTTCTTAATTACATTCAACTTCAAAATTTTATCCCTACATTCAACTGTAATGATCGGGGTATGTCTACCCACTTGTATAGCGGCTACTTTACCCAATCCACAGGGTTCGCTCCAGTTTCCACTCTCTTCAATGACGTCTTTTGATAATCAGAAAGACAAGGTTTGCCAAAATTCGTTGAATTCCTTTCCTGAATTTGGGAAAATTTCAGTTAATCTATTCACCCACTAGTAACATGCCACATCTTCCCGATACATATTCGTCCTATTAGTCGATACTACCAAATACCAGTCTTCTTAACAACTAGTCTCAGAAGGAACACTACCGTCGGGGTTAGCCGTTCCTCAACATTGGCACTACCAAGGCCATCCGAATCCGATGAACTGTGCTGTCTAAATGTATTTGAAATTACGCTGTCGTGCTGCATAAGCGCATACCTATACCTATATGAGTTGCATCATAATATCTCCCAAAGTTTCCTTCTTCCATTAGGCAACGCCAACCCTGGTCATCACCAACTTTACCTTTAGCTCCAGGAAGATCTTCTCACGTTTATCTTGTCCATTCAAACTTTTATTCTTATAATAAGTCGGGTTACGGGACTACACTTTCTGTAAAGTCCTGAGCAAATCTTTGGTAATACCTTGTGAATTTTATGAAATTTCTCACCTTTGCCAGTGTGGTTGGCCAATCTTCATTTGAAACTGTCTTTAACTTGGTAGGGCCGACCAACACTACTCTTATTGATCATGTGTCCTATTGCTGGACTTCATTTTGCCAAAACTCTTATTTCGAGAACATGTCCTACACCTGTTCTATCAGGTTGCACCTAGAAGCATTCTCAATTACATCTCGACCACTGCTCACCTTGCCTAATCCATTTATGATTCAGTGTCAGAATGAACTTAAGGTAACTACCATAATCCATTCAAGGAAAAGAAAGAATTTAAAATTCTTCTGAATCACATGCAACTAATGTTTCTGGTTCATCATTTCACTGAATTGAACTGAACTTATACCTGGTTTCTTGACAATAGCCTCATTACTAGTTTATCATGGACTCACTGGTCTTTTAATCTTGTAGGTTCTGAGATCATTGTCTTGCTTACTATTTCCTTATATACTTTATTCAATCATGCCATCACCTTTCAATGTCTTTATTTTCTAAGTTGATCCATTCATAAAATGGACATTTCCTTGAACCCAACCACCTCATCAATCTAAGTTTGACTTTACAAATTATCACTCATGAAATCTGCCTTCTCATGGCGAATTATCCTTAACCACATTCACACTAATTCATTTATCTGAAGATATGGCACTTGCCACCTATGTCTTAACTGTTCCTAGGGACTCTGCTCCCCGTCCTATATCAATGTCTTTGATAATCATGCATCATTCTAATTCCTTTCTCATTAATCTGAAAGTCTCCAAGGATTCTTATCTATCCTTACATAAGATCTTGAGTAATTCCTCAAATCCATCTTACTTGCTGGCACTTCATTCGGTAGTCCGGCTATGAATCCAATATGCCTCTTTAATTCTCTTAATGATATCTCAATTCTTTAAGCTCACTTCTCTGAGCACTATATCTAGATTCTTACAGTCTCTCTGGCTGTAGCCCTCATTCCTTAAGTGTAAATTCCTTATACTTATCAATATTCTCCTCCTCTGCTGGAACCTCTTCCGGGTCCTCAGTAGGGTACTCTATCGAATCCACTATCCGTTCTTCAGCATCAAAACAAGCATCATTGAGTTACTTCTCGTAATCCCCAAGGTCTGTCGCCTTACTAGTCGATACAGGAACGAGCTAAGTTACTATCATGATACTTTAGGGTTCCCATAAGGGTTTTATATGTCAATACTACATTATGTAGTCTGACTATGAACTTGGCAAGAGTTCTTATTATCTTAATGAATTTATTGTTTTAACGTTGCATCATCTCTGGGTTATATAACGCTCTCTCTGATACCATTTCTGTAACACCCCCAGATCCAGGGTCAGGGATCTGGTCGTTACGGTCTCAATATCCATCCATAAAACCAACATAATTTAAATTACAACCTTGTGACCCAAAACAACAACATAAAACACACCCGTTATAGTCCCAGAGATGAAACCAGAGTAACCAACAATATTATTAATCACAAGTTTGAGTTCTTACAACCCAAGAATTACAATTGTACAATTACATACTCTTTGCCATCCATTAATAGATACCATAATATAAATACAATTGAGGCTCAATTGCTAACAACTAGCCTACCAGTAGTTGCATCCTCAACAACGGTAGCCAAGACCTTAGCGGTAAACCTCTGATGGTTGACACCTGCTTACGCTGTGTGCGCCTTGCGCGGCCATCTGATCTAGCTGTTGTTGTAATATAAATAAATAAAGCAAGGGTGAGCAATAGCCCACCAAAAATATAATTGAACGACAATAATATATGACAGTTCAAAATATCTTTGAAACCATATGCCATGCATTAACGATGTAGTACCAATATAAGGTATGAGATGAAGTTACAAGGTAACTCAAAAATATATTTGTTTTGAATAAATATCTGCTATGCAAAAGATAAGCAAGATATTCTCAATTATCATAAAAGAGGAACTTGCAGGAAAAAATATTGCAATTCCGGTTTCAACACTTTTTCATCTTGCCAACACCAACAGTGTTGCAGAAATTTCTTACTTTTAGAAGATGAACTAATACGGGAGCATTGCCGCGCCAGATGCCCTGACGTTTACGATGATCAGTCGTATGTCATGCATCTCATCAGTCGTTCTCTACATGTAGAAGGTAGCTCCGACGGAATTACTTATCTACCGCCCTCTGGAACTCCTCAGCCAACGGTTGGGCTATTGCTGGACCGGCGCCACTCGGCCACTTACGCGTCTCCTAGTTCGAATATCATCCATGACTCTGAAACGTAAAGTTCGTTCCCCTTTTTCCCCAAGTGTAACACTTGTTGATAGGACTCCACAAAGTAGTCGTATCTAATTGGAAAGGAAAATTCACCAATATTTCCCAAGCTGATGCTTGTTAATGGATATAAACTTGTTACATCAATCATACCCCTCGAGCGTTGAGGAGGTAACCAAAAGACTCATATCGATGCTTGAAAGAATCAAGATGTGAGTGACAAGATAGTTTTAGCAAGTATAGGACCGGGCAGTCCAATAAATAACATCTCCAAGTGAGGCCCCCTTATATAATTTTTGGAAGTTGAGCGAGTATTTAAATCTTCTTATAAGATAGATTTAAACGAAAATAAAGTTTTGGGAACCTCCCCTTGATAAAATAGTCATAAAAGACTTTGAAATATTTTACATAATATCTGAAGGTGAAGGATAACCTTTGAATAATATAAATCATTACAAAAAGAATTCAAAAGAATTTTATTAAATATTCCAAGAATATTTATTAAGTCAATAATAATTACGGAATATTATTAAATCATAATATTGCTCGTAAGTAATCCTCGAATGAATATATAGAATTATTTATTAAATAAATCTCTTCTTAAATGAATATTTAAAATAATATTCATTGAATAAATAAACTTAAATAAATATTTAAAATAATATTTACTGAATAAATCAAACCTTAAATGAATATTTGAAAATAATATTCATTTAACAAATAACATTCCAAATGAATATCCAAATAATATTCATTAAACAAATAATATTCTAACTGAATATCCCAAAATAATATTCATTTAACAATTAATATTCTAAATGAATATCCGAATAATGTTCATTTAGTAATCAAAACTTTAAAGAAATATTCAAAACAATATTCCGTAAGTAATTAGAACTTCAACTGAATATAATAGTATTCATTAAGTAAATAAAACCTTAAATGAATATTCAAATAATATTCATTTAATAAATACTATTCTAAATGAATATCCAATTAATATTCATTTAGTAATCAATACTCTCAAGGAATATTTGAAATAATGTTCCTTAAGTAATTAGAATTTCAAAGAAATATCTTAAAGTAATATTCATTGAATAGATAAAACCTTAAATGAATATTCGAAAGTAATATTCATTTAATAAACAATATTCTAAATGAATCTTGAAATAATATTCATGAAATAATCAAACTCTAAATGAATATTCGAAATAATATTCATTTAATATCTCTCGACTGAGATAATACTCAAATAACATTTCTCGAAAGATTTCCAAGTAAATAATACTTTATGGAAATATAATTAATGTTTAATAATAACATTCCTCAAACGGAATACTAATCTGTCGTTGGAATCCCTCCGGGTTTCCAAGACTACATCTATATCTCAAAATACCGACTCCCGGTCTACATTTAAAGAATGAATATCACATGCCCTTCACTAAGGGTCTTAACCAAAAGTCCGGCTTATACTGATATATCGTATCTAGTCTATAAGCCAATATCAATTCAGGGAACAAGTATTGCAATATAACTTGAAAGTAGACATGCATGCTATGGCATATGTATACAACAATCATCATATATATATTATCACAACAACAGTTCCAAGTATTGGAAACTTGCCTGGTAATCCTGTAGGGGTAGTGTGCCTCGTGTCAATCCAATGATCTATAAATAGTCACAATAACCGAGGTCAATCACTTAACATTTCGAAGGTTAAGTATAACTTAACTTAAGTCATGTAAGTTTAGTCCAAAACACCCTCGAACCCATCCTTAATGTCGGATTTTTTCGTATATCTTACTTAATCAATTATAACCTCGTTCTTTGCACCAATATGTGGTCTTGATAATTCTTAACAAGTTTCGTGTTTTAGTCGACTCGAAATTCCCTTTTTAACTTAGCCAAAAAGGGTGGCCAAAGTAGTACCCCTAGAGGTGACTTTTCTGAGAATCACTATTCCGTGACTCGCACTTCAACACTTTTAATAAATCACTGGAAACGTATTTAATTACGAAACCACTTATAAAATCATCTTTGGTATTTGTAATATTTATCATAAAATCTCCAATTCGAAGCCACGGGTCTAGATAGGTGAAATGTATTTTTGAAGTTCGGTCGACTACGGATCTTTACTATTCACACCTCTTTCACTAAAACGTTCATAACTCGGTAACCGTTAACTCAAATGACGCACCGTTTTCGCGTACATGATCTAGAGAATATCTAGAAGGTAGCTAACTCAAAATTGGACTTAGATCAGAAGATTAATTTTTACAGATTTCACTAAAACAGGGCAGGAGCTTCTAGTGAATAGTGTTATCTCCTAAAAGGGCTTTTCCACTTGCGCAACCTCAGCTTACGCATTTTTATAAAATAGAAAAATAATCTTTTTGACTCGAAACCTTCACACACATCTTGCTAACTGTCCTTAACATTTTATCACCAAATTTCGCATCTTAATTCGACTATTAAGAGTCTCTAACTTAGCATCAAAGTGGTTACATTTCTGCGATAAAAGCTTTCGAACCGCTTTTACTAAAACTAGCATAACTCTTAATCCGTAAACTCTTTTAATGCGATTCTTGTGGCCATGTAAACTAGACAACCATATCTTTCTAATAATAGGCAGTGGTGATGCTAAAAATCATTTTAATGATTCGGGTGTTAACTGTTTTTATGGCTAACGAAATTTTGCCATTACGACGGCTATAAATCGAACGTTTCCAGTTTATTACAACACAACCAAGCCACACTGGGCATACCATACATCCTTAACATCAACCAACATCTATTATAACCCTATAAGTCCAGTGGTGAGGTCCAAAACCACCAATCAATATGTTACATATCAAATCAAAGCCAAACCATCACTAAATACACTAACATGAGCATAACTTGAAATCATCTTAAAACTAAACATATAACTCATAATATTACAAGGTAAGTTTGAGGTTTATACCTTCCTTGATGCCTTAACAATTCTAACAAAGCTTGATGAACCTTCAATAGGCCTTATATATTCTTTAGGAAGCCAAAACTTGATCATCAAAACAAGAACACAACTTGAAGTTACTATTCATCATCTTCACCTAACTATTCCATCCATCTTTTGAACAAGCTATACTCCATGAATGGGGCTGAGATTTTGAACGTATCTTAGTCTATATAAGAGCTTTCTAAAGAGCCATAGATCACAATTTTTGAAGGTGTCTAGCTAGGGTTTTGATTTTGAATTAAATGGAAAGGCCGAATGTTTCTTGCTTGGTGGTGGTGGTGTTTTTCTCTCTTTTCTCTCTTGACTACTTGTTAGATAATGTTTGTATGATTTTTTTGTGAGGTATAATCAGTTGTTAAACAAGCTAGCAAGCTCTTTATCCAAGTGCCAAAGACTTGTGGTGTGTAGGAAAAGTGATGACTATGAGCCTTGGTGGCTTGTTCTTGAGCATACACCTCATTAATCCCTTTTTTCTTTTTTTTCTTTTCTTGTTTTCTTTTCCATCAATCCTAATATTAATAAACCCTAGATGATCATGTAGGGTTTTTCATCTCGTTATGTATTTAATCCGTAATTCGTTTCGCGTTCGCTTGATCGCTTAATCCCGATTTAAAGTTCTAGCGATTTCTAGAACGCTTATTATTCTACTCGAAGATTTTCATTCTAAATTCTTAAATCATAATTAGAAATTAAATCCTTAAATCCTTGACATAATAATTCTCTTGTCTTGTTCACATTGATATGCTCTTCACTCCTCGATCAAATTTTTCATAAAAATAAAGTTTGGATTTTCTGAAATCTGATCACGTTTACATACACTTATTTTCCTCCTGGATCACTAATACGAACTCGGAAATCCGTTCCGAATACCGGGTATAACATTATTATAATAATATTCCAAATTCCACCAAAATCACTATTCATCACTTATTTTTATTTAATTCCTATAATTAGGAAAATGAACCTGGTTCACCCTCGAGTGTTCCTTAACCTTTTTACGGAACCGCTGGGCTTATAATAGATATTGATTTGGATGACACGAGGGTATCTATTTCTCTCTAGGGAATCTTATCTAATCTTTCTAGGAGATAGATTATTCTAATCTAAGTTATCACCCAATAGCATCCTTCAGGACATATAACCTTGGAATCTTTTATCCTTCCATTATTCATCCTTTAAAGCCAGTATTACATTGTAGTTGTAACCACTGTTCACTCTTACATCAATACATAATAAAAGTTTTAATTCTACCCAAAAATCTGGGTTCTTACAGTCTCCCCTCCTTAAAAGGATTCCGTCCCGGAATCAGGTAGAAGACAATTGGGTACTTGTTGGTTATTTCGCTTTCCAATTCTCTGGTCGATCCTTACACATTCCAATCTTTCTAAAGCACATCGTACTGGTGTTACAATACACCCTTTATCCGTTCTACCAATTCTTTGATACTTTCGCATAACACATTATCCGGTATACGCTCTTGTCCGGTCTTACACTATTAACCTTATTGGTACGTGCAGTGACTTCGGTATCACTAACGCGCTACGAATTCCGGAGATAACCTCACTCGTAATTTTGCAATTCCTGATCGCTTTAATCTTCGCAATCTCGATGTATATATATTTAGGTGGAAAAATTTATTGAGAGATCACTGTGATCAATGAACATTTGTTACATTGCATAGCTAGTACAGAAGGGGGCCAGCCTTTAGTACTTGACAAGCAATTAAACAATTAATGGCATTCCACTTAGACTCCTATCACACAGACAGAGAGTCACGTAGTAGTACCTCCCCTCCTTAAAGGGTTGTTCTTCTCAATTTAGAAGAAGATAAATAAGGGAGAAGAAAAGAACGAATTTCAAAGAATCATATATGAAAGTTTTCATGATTGTCAAAATATCATACTTAGAATTTACCTCTGAACTATAGAGGTTTATTAGAGAAGAGAAATAATCATATTCGTATCAAATACTACTTTATCGTAATCTCACATATCACATGTCCTTGTTTCTCTGTCCATCATTCTATGGACCTATACTCTTGTTTGATATTAGCATTACTTACTTTTTGGAAAATCCTTCAACCTCTCAGGTTAAATCTTGGATTTCCCATTCTTTTCTTTATCAATCACATCCATCATCTAGTTCTCATTCACTTCTATTATTGAACTCCACCGTCACCTTATTAGGGGAACGCGTGTTACCTTAATTCAATATACGTGGTACGTTTGTGGTCAAACTTTCCTTTGTTCAACCATCTAGATTTCACTTTCTCATTCCATGAGTCTCTTGCCTTTATTTCTACTATAATCATTTTATGAACCATCATAACCTAATTCTTCATTTCAAATATCCCGTCGATCCAAAAATTACACCATCCGAAATAAACCTGGATGATTTCTCTAACTTAGATTCACTTCGACATTTCCACAGTCGTCACCACCTAATTTCTAAGAAGGATCACCATCGTTATCGTTTACGCAGTGATTGAATAACTAAACGTACGGGTTTCATAATTGTCAATTCAGGATCCTCTAGGAAAACAAAATAATCACTATTCCCTATCCATAGGGAATGCTTCCTGAACTTGACGTAGATATTACATGAAGCAAATAAAATTGCAGGAAAGCTTCCAGCTTAGCAGCTGGAACAGGTTGGTGAGATTATTAATCATATATCTCCGATAAAAGACTAAAAGCTTAGCGGTTTGCTTAATCGCTTGCCAACCTCATAATTCTCTATCTGGTTTGCACAGAAATACACCAACATAAACTTGCTTGTCATTCATCATCGTGCCATTTGGCTTATCAGTATTTGTACCCTCTCTATTTCTGGTCATTTACTACTAATTCATTGTTACTTAACCTCCCCTCTCTCTTTCCAAAGAAAAGGCGAGTCTCTTGGGGAATTTGGTCTGGTATGTCGTAGAGCCTCCTAATGTCGGTAATGTGCTACTGGCAACATCAGGAATCGAATCTTTACTTAAACTATTCTTATAGTTGATCCTGGCAAAATCATTAGACGGAATGTAACTTCCTCTACCACATTATGACCATCAAGGTCCTTACATTATCATTCTATTTCTTTGGTCTGAGCATTTATGCTTACTCCCCTATATTTAAAGTGTCGGCCACCTCGTTGGCCTTTCCTGATTATAATAATTTCTTGAGATCAATGTTTTCTGGATCTATTCCAACTCAGGGTGGAAGCATTCTCCCTTAAATTCTGCTGAATGAGAGAAAGCATCTATCAGTCTTTTCCAAAAGTCATTGCTTCCACCTTTTCTAGTGTGAACTTTACTACCAGTACTCCCAATCATACCTAGGATATTTCCTTACTTGAATCCCTTCTTGTTTTAGGATAATCTCAACCTTATTGGTTCAATCCATACTTTCTCATTGTTCCACACCTAATTCCTCTGGCCGTATTGTTACTAAGTCATACATTCCTTACCAAACTTCCCTTCCTGAAGTTCAGAACATTACCTCTTCCCTTATAGGGTTCCTTAGGTCATCCTCATCATTCATCCTATATCTTCTGGGTACAGGGTATATCAAACATCATTAACCGATTCTATAACGATTCTGTCTATGTACTTTTCGAGACTCCTTTCCACAATTCCTTATAGGTTATTGATACCTTGGTCGATTCAACTTATATCGTCTGATTTCACAGTGCCTATTATTAGGGGTGATGCTTATTCCTTGTGCATCCCCCAGGGTTCGTCTTAATATATGGACATTCTATGCTCAATTCTAGTTTTAAGGAATACTTATATCCTGTACTTGGTAATTCAATCATATATCCTTAATAAAGGTCTCTTTTAATCATTCTCATCTTGATAGTCTATAGGTAGACTAATGCTAACCTCTTCTTTCAAACGAATGTTAGTCTATATGACCTTCCAAAAGACAACACATGTTGGTAATGGTAGCAAGGATGTTCTGGAAGATATTGGTCGTGTTCAACGTGAACCTCTTAATGCCTAATGCTCCTCTTGAGGACACTAAGTTTCAGATAACATTTTTGCATCATATTGCACCATCTCTGACAATCCTCATAACCTTTACTGGTCACCATCCTCATTCCTAACACATCCATGGTATTTATAAAATTCATTATCATGTATCTCAATTCATTTTATATCAAAAGTCCTTGCGGTTGGCACTTGGTTAGAAGCACCCTGCTTTGTCCTTACCTTGCTGGTTCAGTCACTCGATAATCTTTAGTGACTTGGCCCCAACTGGCCATGCTAAAATATGTGAGTTTAGGGGTCGGCTAATAGCATTACTTTTCTAACAATTGCTGGCATAGTGCCTTCTACTTTGATACCTTTTGATCTTTTCAAAACTTCACTCCATATAAGTCTCAATCGACTTCTCGGTGCCATCTCCGGTCACCTTTCCTTTTCTTTTATTCTTCTAGTTACTCTTATCAATTCCACGTACCACAAAAGCTTAACACTTCTGGCATAACAACCTTTTCATTTAAGTCAATCCCAGAATTTCTTAGTCCGGCTTGTTTCTTAATTACATTCAACTTCAAAATTTTATCCCTACATTCAACTGTAATGATCGGGGTATGTCTACCCACTTGTATAGCGGCTACTTTACCCAATCCACAGGGTTCGCTCCAGTTTCCACTCTCTTCAATGACGTCTTTTGATAATCAGAAAGACAAGGTTTGCCAAAATTCGTTGAATTCCTTTCCTGAATTTGGGAAAATTTCAGTTAATCTATTCACCCACTAGTAACATGCCACATCTTCCCGATACATATTCGTCCTATTAGTCGATACTACCAAATACCAGTCTTCTTAACAACTAGTCTCAGAAGGAACACTACCGTCGGGGTTAGTCGTTCCTCAACATTGGCACTACCAAGGCCATCCGAATCCGATGAACTGTGCTGTCTAAATGTATTTGAAATTACGCTGTCGTGCTGCATAAGCGCATACCTATACCTATATGAGTTGCATCATAATATCTCCCAAAGTTTCCTTCTTCCATTAGGCAACGCCAACCCTGGTCATCACCAACTTTACCTTTAGCTCCAGGAAGATCTTCTCACGTTTATCTTGTCCATTCAAACTTTTATTCTTATAATAAGTCGGGTTACGGGACTACACTTTCTGTAAAGTCCTGAGCAAATCTTTGGTAATACCTTGTGAATTTTATGAAATTTCTCACCTTTGCCAGTGTGGTTGGCCAATCTTCATTTGAAACTGTCTTTAACTTGGTAGGGCCGACATATAACCTTGGAATCTTTTATCCTTCCATTATTCATCCTTTAAAGCCAGTATTACATTGTAGTTGTAACCACTGTTCACTCTTACATCAATACATAATAAAAGTTTTAATTCTACCCAAAAATCTGGGTTCTTACACGACGTACTAGCAGAGAACGAAGAAGGAGAACACAAACTATCCATGATGGACCTCCCTTGACAGCTGCTGAAAGAATCAAGGCTCACGAGGCCGAGATTTTAAGGATAAAGGAAGATATTGCTAGAGAAGAGGCTAGGTTGAATCAAACTCAGCTTCCTCCAACATCAGGACCGATTCCCTTTATAGATCTAGAGGGGCCTTCAAGGAGGCAGAGAAGGGCTGATGCCCCAATTGGAAGAACAACAAGGGTGGAAACCCCCAAGAGCAACCCCAAGGATCTGATGCCACTTGGGGATCCTGATGATCCCATGCCCCCGTTTACTAATGAGGTGATGAATGCTCGTATCTCAAAGAAGTTTAAGATGCCGACAATTAAAGCATATGATGGAATGGGTGATCCTGCAAACCACGTTAGAACATTCTCAAACGCTCTGCTGTTGCAGCCTGCAAGTGACGCTTTGAAGTGTAGGGCATTCCCGCAAACTCTATCAGGTATGGCTCAAAGATGGTATAGTCGGCTTCCTGCAAACTCGATTGGTTCCTTAAGGAGTTGAGTGCTGCTTTCGTTAGTCAGTTTATCAGCGGAAGAGCGCATGAGAAAAGTTCTGCATCTCTTATGTATGTGGTATAAGGGAAGAACGAAAGTCTGAGAGACTATCTTAAGAGGTACACCAAGGAGACTTTGAACATCACTGATCTGGACAATAAGGTTGCAATGGTAGCTTTGGAGCACGGTACCACCGACCTATACTTTAAGAGATCATTGGCAAATCATCCCCCTGAGAATATGGCTGAGCTCCAGCGAAGGGCTGATAAGTACATCAAGGTCGAGGATAGTACGAAGAAGGAAGTCACATTAGGCAATGGTCGGAGTAACATTGATACAAAAAAGTGTAAGCAAGAGCAGGAGTACGATGCTAGGGACAAGTATCCCCGAACTGGCAAAGACTCTGATTCGTCGCCAAAAAAGAGCTTGGGACCGAGGTTCTCTGACTATGCAAGGTTAAATGCTCCTAGAAGTCAAATCTTGTTGGAGATCGAGAAGGATAAGGACTTCCGATGGCTGAAGCCACTAGGGGAGACCCCGCAAAGAGAAACAAGGATCAATATTGTCGGTTCCACCGAGATGTGGGGCATGATACAGATGATTGTAGGCAGTTAAAGGATGAGATCGAATTCTTGATCCGCAAAGGAAAACTGAGTAACTTCACCAAGGGTGAAGATCGTGGAACCCAAAGAAGGGACTACGATAGGAGAAACAATGATAGAAGGGATAATGATCTTGATCGTAACACACAGCCCCGAGGACCAGTTATCAACATGATCTGGGAGGCCCGACAGCGGCCGGTACAACTCAAAACTCTCGAAAGGCATACGCCAGGGAGGTGATGCACATCGTGGGAGAGGCCCCGAAACGTGCTAGAACTGAAATCGTAATTGGTTTTGATGATTCTGATCTTGAAGGGGTGAAATTCCCCCACGATGACCCGTTAGTTATAAACCTTGTGATTGGGAACTCGGAGGTAAAGCGAGTCTTGATAGACAATGGAGCTTCTGTTGACATTCTGTTTCATGATGCTTTTGTGAAGATGGGATATACCGATTCTCAGCTGACCCCGACCAACATGCCCATCTACGGATTCAATGGAGTTGAGTCCAAGGTGGAGGGTACTATCCAGTTACCCGTGACAATCGGGCAGGAACCTAAGGAAGCTACTCAAATGTTGAATTTTCTGGTAATTAAGGCAGCCTCGACTTATAACGCAATCCTGGGAAGGACTGGACTTCATGCGTTCAAGGCTGTTACCTCAACATATCACATGAAGATTAAGTTTCCAACCCGAAATGGGGTCGGAGAACAAAAAGGCGACCAGAAGATGGCAAGAAGTTGTTATGTATCCGCCCTAAGAGCTGATGGAGTCGGGGGGCAGGTACTCTCGATTGAAGACATGGATGTCCGTAGTGATGATGAACACCGAGGGAAGCCAGCAGAGGATTTAATCCCCGTCCCTCTGGAGCTGGGCGACCCAGAAAAGGTTACATACATAGGAGCATCTCTGAAGGAACCCCTGAAGGGCGAATTGACAGCGTTCTTGCAAGAGAATAGCGATGTGTTTGCTTGGACAGCAGCGGATATGCCAGGAATTGACCCCCAACTTATATCTCATAGGTTGAACGTCGATCCTGAACGGAAGAAAATAAAGCAGAAAAAGATGAATTTTGCTCCTAAAAGGCAAGAGGCCATTAAGCAAGAAGTTGACAAACTATTGGAAGCTGGATTTGTTGAAGAAATTCAATTCCCCGAATGGTTAGCTAACCCTGTGATGGTCAAGAAGGCGAATGGAAAGTGGAGGATGTGTATAGACTTCACTGATCTGAATGATGCATGTCCAAAAGATTGTTTTCCTCTACCTAGGATTGATATGTTGATAGATGCCACCGCTGGACATGAAATGTTGAGCTTCATGGATGGTTTCAGCGGATACAATCAAATTAAGATGCACAAGGAGGACATCCCTAAGGTATCTTTCATAACTGACTTTGGTGTTTTCTGCTATCTTGTTATGGCTTTTGGTTTAAAGAATGCAGGAGCTACTTACCAACGGCTGGTGAATAAGATATTTGCCCATCTAATTGGAAAAACCATGGAGGTCTATGTTGATGACATGTTAGTCAAGAGCCTACTCAAGGCAGATCACATAAGGCACCTCAGAGAGGCATTTGAAGTGCTAAGGCACCATAAGATGATGCTGAATCCAGCCAAGTGTGCTTTTGGTGTTGGATCGGGAAATTTATTGGGGCTGATGGTTTCCAAAAGAGGCATAGAGGCCAACCCGGACAAGATTAAGGCTATTCTGGATATGGAGCCACCCCGCTCAATACGAGATGTACAGAAATTAACTGGCCGAGTTGCGGCCCTAGGGAGATTCATCTCCAAATCTGGTGACAAATGCTTGCCTTTCTTTCAGGCATTAAAAAAGGTGAAAAATTTTGAGTGGACCACAGAGAGCCAAGAGGCCTTTGAGCAGTTGAAGAAATATATGGCTGAAGCCCCGTTATTGGCCAAACCTAGTCCTGGGGAGATTCTTTACTTATACCTGGCGGTATCCGAACAGGTATTAAGTGCTGTTCTTGTCAAAGAAGAAAAGAAAGTTCAGAAACCCATCTACTACGTGAGTAAGGTATTGCATGGGGCGGAGTTAAATTACTCTCCCATTGAGAAGTTTGCTTTGGCATTGATTACTGCCTCAAGGAAATTGCGACCATACTTCCAGGCCCACAAGATCGAAGTCTTGACAGACCAACAATTGAGAAGCATATTGCACAGCCCGAAAGCAAGTGGAAGATTGATCAAATGGGCCATAGAGCTTGGAGAGTTTGATATCAAGTATAAGCCTCGAACGGACATCAAGGCTCAGGCATTGGCTGACTTCATGGTTGAATGCACCATTGATAACCAAGAAGTCGGGGGCAGGAGATGATAACCACCCTTGAGAACGAAGATAAAGATGAAGGACTGATAGCTGACCAGAAAGAGTATTGGGTGCTCTATTTTGATGGAGCATCAAAAACAAAATCTAGTGGTGCAAGTTTGGTTTTGCAAAGCCCCGATGGGTTCACAGTTGACTATGCTTTGAAATTGGATTTTCCTACTACTAATAATGAAGCTGAGTATGAGGCATTAATAGCCGGATTGGGATTGGCCAGAGTCATGAGGGTCAAGAACCTCAAAGTGTGTGGAGATTCAAGACTGGTAGTCTCGCAAGTGAATGGTGAATTTGAGGCCAAGGATGAAACTATAGCAAAGTACCTAAGAGTCGTGAAAGCTGTTATGACTCAGTTTGATGAATGCTATGTGGAGCATATCCCGAGAGAAGAGAACGTTAAGGCCGATGCCCTCTCCAAGTTCGTTTCTTCCGAGATAGAGAATTATGCAGGAAGTGTTTACTTCCAGGTCTTGAAAGCCCCTACCATCAACTCTAAGTTGGTAGCACCAATCGATGTTGGAAGCTGTTGGATAGATCCTATTAAAGCTCATCTGGAAACTGGATGGCTCCCTGACAATGCCTTGGAGGCACGAAAACTGTCAGTGAGAGCATTGAGGTATGCCTTGATCGAAGGCATCCTTTACAAAAGGTCGTTTGTCATCCCATACTTGAAGTGTTTGAGGTCCCAAGAGGCAAGAGAAGCATTGGAAGAAGTTCATGAAGGAATTTGTGGGCAGCATTTGGGGGGCAGAGCCCTGGCTCACAAAATAACTCGTCTGGGATTCTATTGGCCAGAGATGCTAGCCGATGCACAGAGTTACGTCAAGAGGTGTGATAGGTGCCAAAAACACGCTCCGATTGTAAGGCAGCCACCTGAGATGTTAACGTCAGTCAGTTCCCCCATCCCGTTTGCAATGTGGGGGATGGACATACTTGGTCCTTTCCCTATGGCATTGTTTACACTAAAACACGCAAGCGTACGTGGTCACAAGTAATACAGATAGAAGTCAAGTTCGTTCCCACAAAGATCTGGTTTTTAATTCAGTATTGTACCTATGCAACAATGTATGGTTTTAATTCACTGCTAAGACAAATAACAAATTGGGTTTTAATTAACTAAATTAAACTAAGAAAGTAAATTAACAAACTAAGAATTAACTAACTAACAAGAATTGGAATCAAATTACTACTGCAAGATAAACCATGGAATCCTAACTTCATTAAATACTTCGCTTAGATCTGACGCCTTTAATCACTATATGCAATGGTTATGATATCTGATCGGACAACACGAAAAGAGTATATGCTACTTCTCAGTATACGAATACCAAACTAAACATACATCCACAAAAGAGATAGAAGATGAATAGACACCAATTATGCTTAGACCCTATATCTCTATAGAATTTGAAAACATAACGGTTGAAGAACAAGTTATCCATAATGATCACATAGGGTAGCATATTATCTCTAATCATGCCACAAATCATGATGTTAAAACATCAACCTATCCTATGCTAGCATGGCAAGTTCTAAATCTCAAGATCCACTCTCGCTTCACAAGAGATTAACAAATTAGATGTTAGCTACGCATCTAAATACATGAAACACAACCATACGAGGATATCAGATATACATCACACACAGATCTTTAAAGCATCAAGATACTAAAGTTCCATAAATAAATCCGTTAGAATCCCATGACAACGATTAGTTCATAATCGAACCTCTCGTCATCATGGGATCAAGTGAAACCATGATAAAAACAAAGTATGAAAAGATACAAATAAATCTAAGTAATTGATATGTAATTGTTCTAATGATAATGATCTTCCTAATACAATTTACAAGGGTTGGATGTGTTTATATAGGCTCTAGATATCTTGCCCAGCAAGAAAATACCAAAACAGAATTATAATAGAATTTCTGCAAGATACGTTTCCTAAACTGATTCTGTTTTTTAAGGGAAATTCGTAGCTGACTTTTCTTCAGTTTTTCTGGAACGTTCCAAACGTAATTGGACCTCTGGACCACCTTAGAATGATAGAAAATCTCGTTATCTTCGCGTGGACTGCTTACGGGCTGAAAACAGACTTATAGAACTCAAGATATGACCCAAACAGTGAATCTCATGCGTGCAGCCCAATAAATCCGAATTTTAATAAATTAAATCTCCAAAAATGACAAAAACATCCACCATAATCAACATCCTTGTAAATCTGCACAACTAAACAAAACACATCAAAACTACAAGAAACTTGAGCCCAAGACAATCAATTTAAGCCGATTTAGAATGCTCCAAGTGGATATAAATCCACTTATCACACCCCCAAACTTAAACCGATGCTTGTCCTCAAGCATAAACAATTACACTATCTAACTAACTAGTACCACTTCCGTAGGTGATCACGGTTGCATTTGGCATATGCAACAAGCCCTTTAAACCCCTAGGCAGCCCTAGTGGACGAGTAAGGTCTCGTGAGGGCCTATAGCGAATGTACCCACAAAATCCATTTAACCTAATGCAATGCAATGCATGAATGCAACTAATATGCAAATGCAATTAATCTAATCTACCATACCTTCAAATCCTCTCATGCCATATCAACTTAAGAATCAAAGTAATAACGCAATGTCTTGGTGTCGAAAGTGCAAGTATTCACATAGTCTACTCAATGAACATGCATAAGTTCTCACAAGCCCATGTCAAGTGTAAGAATAAGTTAGTAAACATGCTAAGCCTACAAGAGTACATCTTTGAGACAAAACTCGGGATCTCATACGCAAAAACAAGTAAACACTCACAATCCACTCACAAAAGAATATTCACTCAAGAACAAGGGTAAGTGTATCACTCAATTCCAACAAAATCATAAACACGCTTGACATTTGGTATCAATCTAACTCTTAACACAACATACATCAATGACGATAATCAAAAGGTCTTTATTTGGGTTGTAACGGGGCTAGGGACAAGGTATGTCAAATAAGCCAAAACAGGTGAAGTGTCAAAAGCTAGTAAGTACCCTAATACATCATACACAACACCATATTTCCCCCCCACATAATTTTTACTAAACAACACTCGACTAGTCGACTGAAATAGGATCACAACAAACACAAACATGCTCTCATAATATTTTTTTTTTCTTTTCTCTTTTTTTTTTCTTTTTTTTTTCCTCTTTTTTTTTTTTTCTTTTTTTTTTCCGAGAGCTAAATAGAACACAAACAATAATATAAACAATAACAATGATCCCATAATTTTATTACATATGTCGACTATCAAGTACACAAACCCAATTTCACTATTTCCCCCAAAAGTAAGACCAACAATAAACCCCTCCTTACACGCCTTATTACTCCCTTAAGCACCCTACTAGCCTTTTACAATGTGGGTTCAAATTAATGTAAGGCCAATACAAGAAAAAGGTCTAGGCAAGTAATGTGGTATGTCACCGAAAAAAAATAGGATTAAGCTCAACGGGTTAACTAATTGATCATGTAAACATGGTTTGGTAATATGGGAAAATATGCGGTTATTCCTAAGTGCCTTTATCATTTTAATCGTCAAATAATGTCATGCGTTTCAAGAAAGACCTCAAACAACTGCTAGCAATGCAAACAATCCGTGGACACTCAAGCAAACGAATAAATTGCAAATATACAATATGCAATAAGGCTCAAAAACTCACTTGGTGGAAAAACATACTCAATCCCAAGCAAAAATCTCTCTAACGCACCTACTTGTATTCAAAGCATGCAAACTAAATCATCTTGCACATATTCATGTCCTTCTAATCACTTACAACATTCAATAAGTCTACTAGCTTCAACTTACTAGTGTATGTGTGTGCACAAGAACAAAGCATATCACTTCTCAATCAAAAGCGTCAACAACACAAAATTCCTATCAAGCATGGGTGCAAATGCAAACTAATATGAACTCACATGATAAACAAACATAAAACAGAATGTCCTATATGAAACAAACGTAGATAACACGAACATAAATGCATAATTTACTACTAAGATGTAAAGCATGAACTCCTACATGAACAAATAATACAATAACAACTACTAATCCCTCAAACCACCCCCAAACTTAAAATATTCAATGTCCTCATTGAATGGAAGTAAATACAAGGGATAGTAGAAAACATACCTGAAAACCGAAGCATACCCAACCATTTTTTTTTCTCGCAAAAATCCCCCTTTCCTTAGCAATTGGCCTCAAACAACCAATTAAATTTAACCTCCGCCGTCGAAAACGAAAATTTCCCAACATTAGCACTATCTCTCCCATGCTTACGAGCCAAAAGAATCAATTTCCAACTCACAAGAAGCTCCACCAATAACCACCACAAAATATCCCACCAAAAACCACCAAGCAAAATCACACCAAAAATACCCAAGTAACAAGAATAATACAAAAACCCCAATTTACAAGAACACAAATTCGTAATAAAATAAAATAGAGAAAAGAAATCCCACTACGAATCAAAGAGGTGAACTTGTACTAATTTTCCCCCAAACTTGAATTTTTAAGAGATGTAGAGGAGGTAGATAATGAATTGGGTCTGTATGTATGAGTATTTATAGGCCATGGAGTGATAGGTTGAATATAAGAATTTTAATGTGAATAGGAAAAAATTTGGTGGAAATTGGAATTTGATATGGGATAGAAAAAATATTTAATGGATAAAAGAAAAAAAAATTAGAAAAGAAATAGGAATTGGAATTTTTTTAGGAGAGATGAGGGGTTTTGGAATTAAATTAGGAAAAGATTTAGGGGAAAGATGGGGATATAAAAAGAAATTGGGGTGAAAGATTTTATTTTTTTATATACATAAACCCACAACTCACGGACATACACTGAATAAAGCTTACAGTGATATTCTGAAAATTCTTCACCCTACTGTCTCACGCGCTTGTTGCCTGAGTGGGGGGCAAACTGCCCTTATTCCAGATGCGCCAATGCATCTTGCGCCTCAGGGGGGCAACTTGCCTCTATTCCAGTTGCGCAGGCGCAAGTTGCGCAACAGGGGCGCAATTTGCCCTGTAACGCAGGTTGCTCCTGCGTGACACCCAAAAATTCGATTTTTCTGATTTTTTTTTTTTTTTTTTTTTCACACAACACTCTTTTTTTTTTTTCCTTCCTACACTAATGCATGGGTTGCCTCCCACGAAGCGCTTCTTTAACGTCAATAGCTTGACGTTACTTCCAAGTCTCCATTAAGGATGATAATAGTTCGCCTGGTCCTCTCTTCGCAATACTTCATCATCATCTCGGCGGCACACTTTTTGCTCCTTCTCCTCGCTTGGCCTATTCATGTAACAACCATGTCCTCTTCCAATGCCTTCATCTATTGACCCAAAATCTGACAATTTGTAGAACAACACACCTTCGCGGGCTTCACTTGAATATAATGGAGGAGGGTAAATGTAAATTGCTGAAGCCTTTGGTTCCTCAACAAGAACTTCCTCCATTGGCTCTAATGCGCTACCTCCATCTTTAAATTCTGAGACAAGTAGAAGACCTGCATCTTTCTCATGTTCATTAGCCTCTTGGTTCGCACATACCAATTCTTGAAATTTCTGTAGCCCAACAGTGTCTTCTAGGTTCGCACAAAACAATTCTTGAAATTTGCGTAGCTCATCAGTGTCTGTCTCAAATAGTGCCCTTTCCAAATCATCCACCTCACTAGCTTGATCAAATTCCTCACATGGCTTGTGAACACTCTCCTCCTCTTGGAATTTGTCTTCTTCAATTAAGCATGCAGTACCTTGCTCCAAGTCATCAATATTTTCTGGAATTGCTTCTGGTATGAATTGTTGATTCTCTTGTTCCAAGACTCTCAAAACTTGAGCAGCTAATGTCCCCATAGATTTGATAAGCTTCTCATTATTCTCTGCAAGCATCCTAATCTCCTTCCTAATCTCCTTCAAATCATCATCTGATTGATAAGTAGGAGTAGGTTGCTGATGTTGAAACTCTTCACTACCAAAGACATATGACATATCTGGAACATCTTGCTGGTACTGTTGAGGATAGTATTGAAAATATGGTTGTTCTTCATAAGTGACATATGGATCAACTCCTCCGTAGTAACAATATTGCGATGGATCATGAACGCCCAAACACCGCTCACATGGCTGAGGCTGTTGAATACCACCTTGGTTGCTCCAGCACTGATACGTCTCATGTGCGCCCGCACATAGCTCACAAACACTAGCCACCTGCTGAACTCCATAGTAAAAATCCATCTTTCTCTGACAAGTACCTGAAACACTACAAACAAACTAACTAAGTAAGAAATCCGAGTCAGTGAACGCTAACGACCACTATTGACAAGCACATAAACCAAAAATAAAACACCGATGATCCCCGGCAGCGGCGCCAAAAACTTGTTTACACTAAAACACGCAAGCGTACGTGGTCACAAGTAATACAGATAGAAGTCAAGTTCGTTCCCACAGAGATCTGGTTTTTAATTCAGTATTGTACCTATGCAACAATGTATGGTTTTAATTCACTGCTAAGACAAATAACAAATTGGGTTTTAATTAACTAAATTAAACTAAGAAAGTAAATTAACAAACTAAGAATTAACTAACTAACAAGAATTGGAATCAAATTACTACTGCAAGATAAACCATGGAATCCTAACTTCATTAAATACTTCGCTTAGATCTGACGCCTTTAATCACTATATGCAATGGTTATGATATCTGATCGGACAACACGAAAAGAGTATACGCTACTTCTCAGTATACGAATACCAAACTAAACATACATCCACAAAAGAGATAGAAGATGAATAGACACCAATTATGCTTAGACCCTATATCTCTATAGAATTTGAAAACATAACGGTTGAAGAACAAGTTATCCATAATGATCACATAGGGTAGCATATTATCTCTAATCATGCCACAAATCATGATGTTAAAACATCAACCTATCCTATGCTAGCATGGCAAGTTCTAAATCTCAAGATCCACTCTCGCTTCACAAGAGATTAACAAATTAGATGTTAGCTACGCATCTAAATACATGAAACACAACCATACGAGGATATCAGATATACATCACACACAGATCTTTAAAGCATCAAGATACTAAAGTTCCATAAATAAATCCGTTAGAATCCCATGACAACGATTAGTTCATAATCGAACCTCTCGTCATCATGGGATCAAGTGAAACCATGATAAAAACAAAGTATGAAAAGATACAAATAAATCTAAGTAATTGATATGTAATTGTTCTAATGATAATGATCTTCCTAATACAATTTACAAGGGTTGGATGTGTTTATATAGGCTCTAGATATCTTGCCCAGCAAGAAAATACCAAAACAGAATTATAATAGAATTTCTGCAAGATACGTTTCCTAAACTGATTCTGTTTTTTAAGGGAAATTCGTAGCTGACTTTTCTTCAGTTTTTCTGGAACGTTCCAAACGTAATTGGACCTCTGGACCACCTTAGAATGATAGAAAATCTCGTTATCTTCGCGTGGACTGCTTACGGGCTGAAAACAGACTTATAGAACTCAAGATATGGCCCAAACAGTGAATCTCATGCGTGCAGCCCAATAAATCCGAATTTTAATAAATTAAATCTCCAAAAATGACAAAAACATCCACCATAATCAACATCCTTGTAAATCTGCACAACTAAACAAAACACATCAAAACTACAAGAAACTTGAGCCCAAGACAATCAATTTAAGCCGATTTAGAATGCTCCAAGTGGATATAAATCCACTTATCAGGCATCAGCACAGAGGAAGTTTCTGATAGTCGCCATTGACTACTTCACCAAGTGGATTGAGGCTAAGCCTTTAGCCAAGATAACCACCAAGCAAGTTTCCCAGTTCTTTTGGGAGAACATAATTTGTAGATATGGAATCCCACGAATCCTTGTAACGGATAATGGGACGCAGTTCAACAATGAAGAATTCAAAAAGTATTGTGAAGAGAACGCTATTGAGCTTCGTTTTACTTCAGTAGCACACCCCCAGGCTAATGGACAAGCTGAGGTAGCTAACCGAATTATCCTTGATGGACTAAAGAAAAGGGTTGAACGCTCAAGGAACACTTGGGTGGATGAGTTATTGCCTATACTCTGGGCGTATCGCACCACTTGTAAGGTAACAACAGGAGCAACCCCGTTTTTACTGGCTTACGGAGCCGAAGCAGTGGTGCCTTTAGAGATCATGCATGCATCACCTCGAGTTGAGACGTATGAATCGGAGACTAATGAAGAGGGCATGAGGCTTGCCCTTGACTTGATTGATGAGGTCAGGGATGAAGCAAATGCCAGGAACGCTGAACATCAAAAGAAGGCATCTTTCCACTACAACCAATGGGTTAAAGAAAGGTTCTTTCGACAAAATGATTTAGTTCTAAGGAAGATAGAAGCCTCAGGAGTTGGTTAGAAAGGCAAGCTAGCCCCAAATTGGGAAGGACCGTATCAAGTCAAGAAGGTGCTGGGACGAGGATCATACAAGTTGGAAACGTTAGATGGGGCTGAGGTACCCCGAACTTGGCATGCAACCAATCTCAAAATTTATTATGTATAAGCCTTCCTAGTAAGGACTTGGCTTTTATCTGTGTCTATAGGAGAAGTAGAAATAAGGTTCCAGGAAACCATCACAGAGCATGTTGCTCCCAGTAGGAGATAGAGTATTTATGTAAGGGTTGAACCCGTTTCGAGTTATTTATGCAAGTTTGTTTTCTATCTGTGATTGTGTGATTTTATTTATGTACCAAGCACCTGATGAGTGCAAGTCAAAGATGACCAAGTAACGAAAATAAAGAATACACAAGTGAAAATAAAACAAGTGCATAAATAAAGTACCCCCGAGGGGCCAAAGTTGGATTTAGGTTACATCACCAAATAAAAAGTTAAGTCCCTAAGGACCTTGGTTGAAAAGCAGAAAAGATAAAGCCACATGTGGCTAACAAGGCCATGCAAGGCCACTTACTCCTCGGAGGATTCTCCTATCACTTCATCGTCTTCCTCCTCGTTTCCCTCCTCCTCGTCTCCATCTTCATCGTCATTTTCTTCCTCCTCTCCGGAGCCTTCTTCTTCTTCTTCAACTGCCATCGGCTGAGTCTCTCCTTTATTTGCCACCACTCCTTCATCGTCGGAGGTCTCTGTTGAAGAGCTAGGTCTTGTTCGAAGAGCTTTCCCAGGGAAAGATTGCCTGACGGCTGCTTCCCTCTTCGACATTCTTCCTTCAGCGGAGCGGGAAGAAGCGGAACCCGAGTTGACAACTTGAGTACATTTCCTCAGCCCAGAGCCGGAAGGCCTACGAGAACCCCCAGAGCCTGATGCTTGGGCCACATGACTTCCACCACCAACACCCCAGTTAGGGCAAGGGAAGTCTGTCGGATTAACCACTTTAGGATACCTGTGGCTGACAGCACCAATGGCCTTGTCCCATCCAACGGACATATTGAAGGGCCGCATTTCATCGTCATGCTTGTCCATGAACTCATAAAATTCCTCCGACCTATGATAGGCATCAATTACTTTGCCAGCCTGGGAAGATTTTTTCTTGGCCAAAGAGCGAAGACTCTTTTGAAGAGATTGGCAGTTAGCTTCAGCTCGAATGGCTCTGGAGTTCAAGTCTTGGATCTCCTCGTTCAACTTGGCTTTCTCGCTCTTTAATGTTACATTTTCATCCCGATGGGCTCGACCTTGGCGAGTCGCGGACTGAAGATAAGCATTGACCTGCGATAAGGAAGTTAGTAAGACAGCAATAAAGTGAACAAAGAATGTAAGTATACAAGTTGCTACCTGATATAAACCCTGAGCCCCAAGGCGCTCGGCTTCGTCGATTTTGTCTCCCGCAGTCACGGTCAGGACATCGGGAGGGGTGATAGAAAGTCTTGACCAAGCCACGGCCAAGGAAGAACTCCCAAAAACAGAATCTTGATCGCAGATACCCCAATCCGGAGTAAAGGGGGTTCTAATACCCTCGCCAGCGTTCCTGTACCTCTTTCCTCCTTGGCTACTTTCCTCCAGGAATTGAGGAACTTCTCGGCATGGAGGATTCACTTGAGCTTCGGCCTTCTTTATCATCCGCCTAGTGATAGTTGGCTAATTTGCAGGACATTTGTCTATCTCCTCAGCAGCTGAAAGATGAAGAGGAAACATTGGAATAAGAACAAACATAGTTCATAATGAAGTAATGAAGGAAAAATTACCCTCAAAAGAAAGATTGCTGAGGCCAGCTTCAATAAGCTTCTTCTCAGTTAGAATAGTCCTATAGTGAGTGCGACCATCGTCAGCAAGAAGCCTATCTCGGTCTAACAATTCTTGGGAGTTAAGATCGCACACGAAGTATGAGCTATCATGTACAAACCCGAATTTCTTGACAAAGAAGTGACCCCAGTCACCGCCTTCCCACTCCAAGACAACAAAGTCCCTCTCCCACAAATGATGAGAGTCCGGGAAGGAGAAAGAGTTTACTATATGAGGAAGGCCACTTCTAAGTTGAAAGCCAATCCATCCCGGCTTAGCATCAGAGGAGTTCTTCACTGCAAAGATACTTCGAAACATAGTTGTACTCCAAGGGATTTCCAACTCGTGGCATCTCAACAAGAAGATGATTAAAAATCTCCAGGAGTTGGGATATAGCTGGCAAGGATGTATTTGAAGTTCTGCTAAGAACCTGATGATGAATGTGTGAACAGGGAACCTAAATCCCGCCTCCAATGCTCCTTTCATGACGCATATCCTTTCGGGGTGCCAGTTGCAGGTTCTGTCCCCTGGATTTGGGAGGCATACCCTGATTGCGCTCGGAAAGCCGAAAGTGCTCCTGATCTTCTCAACATCCTTCTTTCTTAACTTAGAAGGACTACTAAAAGCAACTAAGCTTGAACTGTTGGGAAACGATTCTCCCATAATGCTGAGCAAATCTAACGTTGACTCAAACCGACGCTCAATATATTTAGGAGGCATGAGTTTTAGCTTACCTTTCATCGTTTGCGCCATGCTCCTCTTTCTGAAAGCCTCCTCCATGGAGAGTTGGGGGGTAGCTTGCTTGTCGGCCATCTTGAACCTTGAATCTGGAAACTCGAAGCTTGAACTTGGCAGCTTGGAAGCTAGAGAACTCAAGAGCTTTTAGAACTTAAGAAAGTTTGAGAAGTGAAGAAGTGAAGAGAAATGAAGGGTGCTCTCCTCCTTTTATAAGGAAAAGGTGACCTGTTATCTCAGGTTGAAACGCAGCTCAGTTCGCATTTACAGGTCAAGTATCATTAAAATACGAAAAGGAGCAAAAACTATCCGTTATGAATGGAAAGAATCGTTAAAACTCATGATATTTTGGGAGAGAAAACGGAGAATTAAGTGAATATTCGGCAAGATATTCTACCAGATCAGTCATATGGGCTTAGGAAGCTAAGCGCACTTAAGAAATGCTTAATTGGAAGATTAGTACTAAGCACTGGATTAAGTGATATGAATCATGGCACAAAGTAAAACTTCAAACAGAGCCATGAAAGGCTAACATTGATCTTAAGGTTCCATGTCGATGGTCGATGTCGATATGCGAAAATTAAAACCCATAACAGTGACCAAACTTATTCCATGTTGAAGGACGATGGCGGTAGGCGAAATTTTTCAAGCCAACTGACTTCCCGGCCTACTGACCTGTAACACCCCCAGATCCAGGGTCAGGTATCTGGTCGTTACGGTCTCAATATCCAACCACAAAACCAACATAACTTAAATTACAACCTTGTGACCCAAAACAACAACATAAAACACACCCGTTATAGTCCCAGAGATGAAATCAGAGTAACCAACAATATTATTAATCACAAGTTTGAGTTCTTACAACCCAAAGAATTACAATTGTACAATTACATACTCTTTGCCATCCATTAATAGATACCATAATATAAATACATTTGAGGCTCAATTGCTAACAACTAGCCTACCAGTAGTTGCATCCTCAACAAAGGTAGCTGTAAGAACCCAGATTTTGGGTAGAATTAAAACTTTTTATTATGTAATAATATGGGAATGAATAGTGGTTATGACTGCGATGTAACGACTGTCTATTTAATGAATGGAATGGATTTGGATTCAATTATTATATGTCATGCAGAATACCTTTGGTTGACAACATAGATAAGAATGATCTATCTCCTAAGAATATGAGAAGATTACTCCAAGTAAGATTATTCTTGTGTCATCCAAATCAATATCTATTATAAGCCCAGCGGTTCCGTAAAAAGGTTAAGGAACACTCGAGGGTGAACCAGGTTCATTTTCCTAGTTATAGGAATTAAATAAAAATAAGTGATGAATAGTGATTTTGGTGGAATTTGGAATATTATTATAATAATGTTATACCCGGTATTCGGAACGGATTTCTGAGTTCGTATTAGTGATCCAGGAAGAAAATAAGTGTATGTAAAAGCTGTCGGATTCAGAAAAAGAGCACTTTTATTTTCTCCGAGAATTCCCTGGACACTGCAAGACATAAGGAATTATAAAAGGGATTTAAGGAATTTAAATTCGAAAAGTAGTAAGTAAGATGAAGAATAGTATTAGAAATATTAAGAAGGTTTTCGGTAAAACCCTAACTAGAAATGAATGAGTTATTCCTACGAACGATCAATCGAATTGAGCAATAACCGGACAAAAGAGCAAGCAGAGAGCAAGATGCATGCATGTGCAAGAAAGGAAAATATCTAGGGACCAAACTAGTTAGCAAGTAACTAGCATGTTTAGAGATTAAACTAGTACTTAGCATCCTTTCTCATCCAACCACACAAAATCAACACATGTCCTCCTAATTGCATCATCCATTGCATAATCACTTTAATAAAGTGGCTTTATGCCAAGATATTATTCTAGCATCAACAATAATTCATTTCATCACAAACAAACCAAGAGACAAGCCAAGCAACACAAGCTCTCCTCCTTTTGTATTACATTCGGCTAAAGTGGAAATTCAAAAACCAAAACCCTACTTCCAACCATCACTTGACCTTGTAATTTTTATGGTGAGTTCCATAATTCATAAAAGTGATCTCCTAAAAATTTCAAAGCCAAACACCTTTGTTTCCATTTTCAAAAAATTCATCAAAGAGGAGGGTGAATAGTGATTCTATGAACTAATCTTGTTTTTTCTTGTTTTTCATGATGGATTTAGCTAGCTTAGGACCATTCAAGGATAGATCAAGGCTTAGGAAGGCTATACTACTCTCTAAGGAAGGTATAAATCATTTGAAACCCTAAGCTTTACTTGAGTTTATGCATGATTCTTGGTGATATTGGCTTAAGTAATGTTAGTAGTATTATTACCACCATGTTAGCATGATCTTGTGGATAGTTTAGCTTTATGATGATATGATGATGAAGCATGGTGTTCTTGAGCTTGTTGAGATAAGAATCATATGTAGAAGATGTATTGGTGCCCGGTGTGGCTTGGTTTTAGTGTTGCGATTAGTAGAACGTTCGATTTATAGCTGTCGTAATGCCCGATTTTCGTTTAACCTTGAAATTCGAACTTGACAGTAGGTATAACTCACTGCATAGCTCCAACTTATGCCATGATTAGCTAGATTATGTTATGAGCTTCGTTTTGATATAAAGATCGCATGAAACAGACTTACGGTTTAGGAGTTATGATTAAATTCGTAAAAGTGGTTCGGAACCGTAATCAAAAGTTCGTAATTGAAATTGATTCCCTTTAATGTTGTTTAATCAGTGGCGAATCGTGATAATTAAATAATAGAGATAAAAAGGAAGGTGTGGGAGAAGACCGCATATCAAATGGATCGTTTTCCGATTTTATAAAAATGTTCGAATCTAGGTTAAGTACGAAAGTACCCCTAAAAGGTGTACTTGGTTATAACTTCGGTAAACCACTTAGAAAACGGGCGATAACACTCGAGGTATAATCTTGATTCGTAAACGACCAACCTTAGAACTTATACGACTTAAGTATATACCAAGTATAAGCATGATGACATGTCTTGATAACGAACGAATGTCGGATCGTATCGGTGATAAAAAGAGTTACACTAAAAGAGACGTAACGAGATAACTCGAAAACATGTTCGATTTAAGTGGAGTTTATACTTACCCATTTTAATAAGCGTTAAGTGGTTAATCTTAAATATTCTGATTGTTTATAGATTGTCGAGCTGACCCGGGACACATTACCCCTACCCGCACTCGATTCTCAGGCAAGTTTCCAATACTTGGAACTGTTGTTGTGATAATATATATGATGATTGTTTTATACATATGCCATAGCATGCATGCCTACTTTCAAGTTAATATTGAATTACTTGTTCCCTGAATTGATATCGACTTATAGACTATATATGAAATATCAGTTATAAGCCGGATTGTTTGGTTAAGACCCTTAGCGAAGGGCGTATGATATTCATACTTCAAATATAGACCGGGAGTTGATATTTAGTAATATATAAATAGTCGTGGAAACCCGGAGGGATCCCAGCGACAAATTTATTATTTCGAGGATTTTTATTTCGATTACGAATCTTTCGAGGAGCGTTATTTGAGTATTACCTCAGTGAAGGAATATTTAATGAATATTATTTTAATATTCATTTAGAATGTCATTTATTTAATGAATATTATTTTTGATCATTCATTGGAGTTATTTAGTTAATGAATATTATTTTGAATATTCATTAGAGTTATTTGGTTGACGAATATCATTCCCAAATATTCATTTGGCTTACTTATTATTATTTGGAATATTCATTTGATCTTTATTTATTTAATGGATATTACTTTCGAATATTCATTTAAGGTTTGATTTACTTAATGAATATTCATTGGAAGTTCTATTTACTCAAGGAATATTACTTCGAATATTCCTTTAAAGTTTTGATTACTAAATGAATATTATTCGGATATTCATTTAGAATATTATTTATTAAATGAATATTATTTGGTTATTCATTTAGAATATTATTTATTAAATGAATATTATTTGGTTATTCATTTAGAATATTATTTGTTTAATGAATATTTACTTGGAATTTATTTATTAAATGAATATTATCTTGAATATTCATTTAAGATTTTATGTACTTAATGAATATTATTTAAAAGTATTCATTCGAAGTTCTGATTACTTAAGGAATATTGCTTCGAATATTCCTTTAAGGTTTTGATTACAAAGAATATTATTTGGCTATTCATTTGGTATATTATTAAATGAATATTATTTTCAAATATTCATTTAAGGTTTGATTTATTTAGTGAATATTATTTTAAATATTTATTTGAGTTTATTTAATTAATGAATATCATAATGAATATTCATTTATAGAAGAGAGTTATTTAGTAAATAATTCTATGTATTTATTCGAGGATTACTTACGAGCAATATTATGATTTAATCATATCCCTTAATTACTATTGATAAAATAAATATTCTTGGAATATTTATTTAAATTCTTTTAAGTTCTTTCTATAATAATTCATATTACTCAAAGATTATCTTTCACCTTCAGATATGGTGTAAAATATTTCGGAATATCTTATGACTATTTATATCAAGGGGAGGTTCCTAAACTTAAATTTCATTTAAATCTATCTTAAAGAAGATTTAAATACTCGCTCAACTTCCAAACGTATATAAGGGGACCTCACTTGAGCGATGTTATTTATTGGACTGCCCGGTCCTATACTTGCTAAAACTATCTTGTCACTCACATCTTGATTCTTTCAAGCATCGATATGAGTCTTTTGGTTACCTCCTCAACGCTCGAGGGGTATGCTTGATGTAACAAGTTTATATCCATTAACAAGCATCAGCTTGGGAAATATTGGTGAATTTTCCTTTCCAATTAGATACGACTACTTTGTGGAGTCCTATCAACAAGTGTTACACTTGGGGAAAAGGGGAACGAACTTTATGTTTCAGAGTCATGGATGATATTCGAACTAGGAGACGCGTAAGTGGCCGAGTGGCGCCGGTCCAGCAATAGCCCAACCGTTGGCTGAGGAGTTCCAGAGGGCGGTAGATAAGTAAATCCGTCGGAGCTACCTTCTACATGTAGAGAACGACTGATGAGATGCATGACATACGACTGATCATCGTAAACGTCAGGGCATCTGGCGCGGCAATGCTCCCGTATTAGTTCATCTTCTAAAAGTGAGAAATTTCTGCAACACTGTTGGTGTTGGCAAGGTGAAAAAGTGTTGAAACCGGAATTGCAATATTTTTCCTGCAAGTTCCTCTTTTATGATAATTGAGAATATCTTGCTTAACTTTCGCATAGCAGATATTTATTCAAAACAAATATATTTTTGAGTTACCTTGTAACTTCATCTCATACCTTATATTGGTACTACATCGTTAACGCATGGCATATGGTTTCAAAGATATTTTGGACTGTTATATATTATCACTGTTCAATTATATTTCTGGTGGGCTATTGCTCACCCTTGCTTTATTTATGTATATCACAACAACAGCTAGATCAGATGGCCGCGCAAGGCGCACGCAGCGTAAGCAGGTGTCAACCGTCAGAGGTTTACTGCTAAGGTCTTGGCTACCTTTGTTGAGGATGCAACTACTGGTAGGCTAGTTGTTAGCAATTGAGCCTCAAATGTATTTATATTATGGTATCTATTAATGGATGGCAAAGAGTAAGTAATTGTACAATTGTAATTCTTTGGGTTGTAAGAACTCAAACTTGTGATTAATATTATTGTTGGTTACTCTGATTTCATCTCTGGGACTATAACGGGTGTGTTTTATGTTGTTGTTTTGGGTCACAAGGTTGTAATTTAAATTATGTTAGTTTTGTGGTTGGATATTGAGACCGTAACGACCAGATCCCTGACCCTGGATCTGGGGGTGTTACAGAAATGGTATCAGAGAGAGCGTTATATATCCCAGAGATGATGCGACGTTAAAACAATAAATTCATTAAGATAATAAGAACTCTTGCCAAGTTCATAGTCGGACTACTTAATGTAGTATTGACATATAAAACCCTTATGGGAACTACTAAGTATCATGATAGTAACTTAAGCTCGTTCTCGTACCGACTAGTAAGGCAACAAGCCTTGGAGATTACGAGCAGTAACATAATGATGCATGTTTTGATGTTGAAGATCGGATGGTGGATTCGATAGAATACCCTACTGAGGACCCGGAAGAGGTTCCAGCAGAGGAGGAGAATACTGATAAGTATAAGGAGTTTACACTTAAGGAATGAGGGCTACAGCCAGAGAGACTGTAAGAGTTAAGATATAGTGCTCAGAAAAGTGAGCGTAAAGAGCTGAGATATTATTAAGAGAATTAAAGATGCGTATTGGATTCATAGCGGGACTGCTAGATGAAGTACCAGCAGGTAAGATGGATTTGAGGAATTACTTGAGATCTTATATGGGGATAGGTAAAAAACCAAAATCCTTAGAGACCTTTATATTAATGAGGAAAGAGCTATAGTGGTACATGATTATCAAAGACAACAATAGAGGACAAGGAGCAGAGTCTCCAGGAGCAGTCAAGATAGAGGCAACAAATGCCATATCATGTGATAAATGAATTAGTGTGAATGTTGTTAAGGATAATTCGCCATGAGAAGACAGATTTCATAAGTGAAAATTTGTAAAGTCAAACTTAGATTGATGAGGTGGTTGGGTTCAAGGAAATGTCCATTTTATGAATGGATCAACTTAGAAAATAAAGACGTTGAAAGGTGATGGCATGATTGAATAAAGTATATAAGGAAGTAGTAAGCGAGACAATGATCTCAGAACCTACAAGAGGAGAAGGCCAGTGAGTCTGTGATAAATTAGTAATAAGGCTATCATTAGAAACCAAGTATAAGTTTAGTTCAATCCAGTGGAATGATGAACCAGAAACATTAGATGCATGTGATTCAAAGGAATATTAAATTCCTTCTTTTCCTTGAATGGATTATGGTAGTTACCTTAAGTTTATTCTGACACTGAATCATAAATGGATTAGGCAAGGCGAGCAGTGGTCGAGATGTAATTGAGAATGCTTCTAGGTGCAACTTGATAGAACAGGTGTAGGACATGTTCTCGAAATAAGAGTTTTGGCAAAATGAAGTCCAGCAATAGGACACATGATCAATAAGAGTAGTGTTGGTCGGCCCTACCAAGTTAAAGACAGTTTCAAATGAAGATTGGCCAACCACACTGGCAAAGGTGAGAAATTTCATAAAATTCACAAGGTATTACCAAAGATTTGCTCAGGACTTTACAGAAAGTGTAGTCCCGTAACCCGACTTATTATAAGAATAAAAGTTTGAATGGACAAGATAAACGTGAGAAAATCTTCCTGGAGCTAAAGGTAAAGTTGGTGATGACCAGGGTTGGCGTTGCCTAATGGAAGAAGGAAACTTTGGGAGATATTATGATACAACTCATACAGGTATAGGTCTGCGCTTATGCAGCACGACAGCGTAATTTCAAATACATTTAGACAGCGCAGTTCATCGGATTCGGATGGCCTTGGTAGTGCCAATGTTGAGGAACGACTAACCCCGACGGTAGTGTTCCTTCTGAGACTAGTTGTTAAGAAGACTGGTATTTGGTAGTATCGACTAATAGGACGAATATGTATCGGGAAGATGTGGCATGTTACTAGTGGGTGAATAGATTAACTGAAATTTTCCCAAATTCTGGAAAGGAATTCAACGAATTTTGGCAAACCTTGTTTTTCTGATTATCAAAAGACGTCATTGAAGAGAGTGGAAACTGGAGCGAACCCTGTGGATTGGGTAAAGTAGCCGCTATACAGGTGGGTAGACATACCCCGATTATTACAGTTGAATGTAGGGATAAAATTATGAAGTTGAATGTATTTAAGAAACAAGACGGACTGAGAAATTCTGGGATTGACTTAAATGAAAAGGTTGTTATGCCAGAAGTGTTAAGCTTTTGTGGTACGTGAAATTGATAAGAGAAGCTGAAATGAAAAAAATAAAGGAAAGGTGACCGGAGACGGTACCGAGAAGTCAAGTGAGACTTATATGGAGTAAAATTTTGAAAAGATCAAAAGGTATCAAAGAAGAAGACACTATGTCGGTAATTGCTAGAAAAGTAATGATAGTAGCTAAACTCACATATTGTAATGTGGCTGTTGAGGCCAAGTCACAAGTAAATATCAAGTGACTGAACCAGCAATGTAAGGACAAAGCGGGGTGCTTCTAATCAAGTGCCAACCGCAAGGACTTTTGATATAAAATGAATTGAGATACATGATAATGGATCTTATAAATACCATGGATGTGTTAGGAATGAGGATGGTGACCAGTAAAGGTTATGAGGATTGTCAGAGATGGTGCAGTATGATGCAAAAATGTTATCTGAAGCTTAGTCTCCTCAAAAAGAGCATTAAGCGCTAAGAGATTCACGTTGAACACGACCAATATCCTCCAGGACATCCTTTCTACCATTACCAAGTTCTGTATGAAAGAGTAGATAGACATATGTTGTCTTTTGGAAGGTCATATAGACCGACATTCGTTTGAAAGAAAGGTTAACATGAGCTACCTAAAGATTATTAATATGAGAATGATTGAAAACAGACCCTTATTAAGGGTACATGATTTGATTACCAATTTCAGGGTAATGTAAGTATTCTTTGAAAATAGAATTGAGGGTAGAGCATCCATAAATTAAGACGAACCCTGGGGATGCACAAAGGATAGCATCACCCCTAATAAAGACATTTTGAAATCAGACGATATAAGTTGAATCGACCAAGGTATCAATAACCTATAAGGATTTGTGGAAAGGAGTCCCGAAAAGTACATAGACAGAATTGTTATAGAATTGGTTAATGATGTCTGATATACCCTGTACCCAGAAGATATAGGATGAATGATGAGGATGACCTAAGGAACCCTATAAGGGAAGAGGTAATGTTCTGAACTTCAGAAAGGGAAGTTTGGTAAGGAATGTATGACATC
This sequence comes from Kitagawia praeruptora, assembly GCA_037693485.1. Taxonomy (NCBI): domain Eukaryota; kingdom Viridiplantae; phylum Streptophyta; class Magnoliopsida; order Apiales; family Apiaceae; genus Kitagawia; species Kitagawia praeruptora. The sequence goes on from CM075353.1 coordinate 2,454,290, forward strand.
GTAACAATACGGCCAGAGGAAGTAGGTGTGAAACCATGAGAAAGTATGGATTGAACCAATAAGGTTGAGATTATCCTAAAACGAGAAGGGAATTAAGTAAGGAAATATCCTAGATATGATGGGGAGTACCTATAGTAAAGTTCACACCAGAAAGGTGGAAGCAATGACTATTGGAAAAGACTGATATACGCTTCCTCCCATTTAGCAGAATTTAAGGGAGAATGCTTTCACCCTGAGTTGGAATAAATCCAGAAAACGTTGACTTCAAGAAATTATTATATTCAGGAAAGGCCAATGAGGTGGCCGACACTTTAAGTATAAGGAAGTAGGTATAAATGCTCATACCAAAGAAACGGAATGGTATTGAGAAGGACTTTGAAGGTCAGAAAGTGGTGGAGGAATTTATATTCCCTCTAATGATTGTGCAAGAATCAACCATAAGAGTAGTTTAAGTAAAGATTCGATTCCTGATATCGTCTTAAGCATATTACCTGCGTTAGGAAGTCCTATGTCAAGGTAAACCAGGGCGTGGTTCGAAATTAACTAAGTAAACTGTTAGCTTCCAGTCTTCTACTAAAGAAATATGATTGATAATTTCGTCAACTTGGCATAGCTACGATGCTTGAAGCTCTTCTGCAATGTTATCTGCTTCATGTAATATCTACGTCAAGTTCAGGAAGCATTCCCTATGGATAGGGAATAGTGATTATTTTGTTTTCCTAGAGGATCTTGAATTGACAATTATGATGCTTAGTTGTTAAAACACTAAGTAAACGATAAGCGATGGTGATCCTTCTGAGAAATTAGGTGGTAACGACTGTGGAAATGTCGAAGTGAATCTAAGTTAGAGAAATCATCCAGGTTTATTTCGAATGGTGTAATTTCTGGATCGACGGGATATTTGAAATGAAGAATTAGGTTATGATGGTTCATAAAATGATTATAGTAGAAATAAAGACAAGAGACTGATAGAGATGGAAATAGAATTGAGAATTAATAAGAGAGTCAGATAGGCAGACTCATGAGAAGCTCCAGTAATGAAGCGAGAAGAGTATGGAATTGGCAAGGTAAGGGTATTGGCCAAAACGGAAAGTTGGAATTAGGAGCATGAATGACATACAAATTGACTCCTTTTAAGTTTGGAAAATCCGAGGAAATATGGAATAGTTTGATTGAGTAATAAAAGAGACTCATGGAATGAGAAAGTGAAATCTAGATGGTTGAACAAAGGAAAGTTTGACCGCAAACATGCCACGTATATTGAATAAAGGTAACACGCGTTCCCCTAATAAGGTGACGGTGGAGTTCAATAACAGAAGTGAATGAGAACTAGATGATAAGATGGATGTGATTGATAAAGAAAAGAATGAGAAATAATTATGGAATGTGAAGCAAGAAATGTTATGAATGGATTGATGAATGGGTTTTCCTAATGAGCTATCGGAATGACAACCTAATGGTGTTAGAATTATGAATATGAAATGGCTAGTGTCGTGGCATGAAATGCCAGTATTAATAATGTCAAGCGAGAAATCCCTGATTTTAACCTGAGAGGTTGAAGGATTTTCCAAAAGTAGTTGATACTAATATCGAACAAGAGTATAGGTCCACCGAATGATGGACAGAGCAACAAGGGCATGTGATGTGTGAGATTACGAAAAAGTGGAATTTGATACGAATATGATTATTTCTCTTCTCTAATAAACCTCTATAGTTCAGAGGTAAATTCTAAGTATGATATTTTGACAATCATGAAAACTTTCATATATGATTCTTTGAAATTCGTTCTTTTCTTCTCCCTTATTTATCTTCTTCTAAATTGAGAAGAACAACCCTTTAAGGAGGGGAGGTAATACTACGTGACTCTCTGTCTGTGTGATAGGAGTCTAAGTGGAATGCCATTAATTGTTTAATTGCTTGTCAAGTACTAAAGGCTGGCCCCCTTCTGTACTAGCTATGCAATATAACAAATGTTCATTGATCATAGTGATCTCTCAGTAAATTCTTCTAATTCAATATATACACATCGAGATTGCGAAGATTAAAGCGATCAGGAAATTGCAAAAAAAAAATTACGAGTGAGGTTATCTCCGGACTTCGTAGCGCGTTAGTGATACCGAAGTCACTGCACGTACCAATAAGGTTAATAGTATAAGAACGGACAAGAGCGTATACCGGATGATGTGTTATGCGAAAGTATCAAAGAATTGGTAGAACGGATAAAGGGTGTGTTGTAACACCAGTATGATGTGCTTTAGAAAGATTGGAATGTGTAAGGATCGACCAGAGAATTGGAAAGCGAAATAACCAACAAGTACCCAATTGTCTTCTACTTGATTCCGGGACGGAATCCTTTTAAGGAGGGGAGACTGTAAGAACCCAGATTTTGGGTAGAATTAAAACTTTTTATTATGTAATAATATGGGAATGAATAGTGGTTATGACTGCGATGTAACGACTGTCTATTTAATGAATGGAATGGATTTGGATTCAATTATTATATGTCATGCAGAATACCTTTGGTTGACAACATAGATAAGAATGATCTATCTCCTAAGAATATGAGAAGATTACTCCAAGTAAGATTATTCTTGTGTCATCCAAATCAATATCTATTATAAGCCCAGCGGTTCCGTAAAAAGGTTAAGGAACACTCGAGGGTGAACCAGGTTCATTTTCCTAGTTATAGGAATTAAATAAAAATAAGTGATGAATAGTGATTTTGGTGGAATTTGGAATATTATTATAATAATGTTATACCCGGTATTCGGAACGGATTTCTGAGTTCGTATTAGTGATCCAGGAAGAAAATAAGTGTATGTAAAAGCTGTCGGATTCAGAAAAAGAGCACTTTTATTTTCTCCGAGAATTCACTGGACACTGCAAGACATAAGGAATTATAAAAGGGATTTAAGGAATTTAAATTCGAAAAGTAGTAAGTAAGATGAAGAATAGTATTAGAAATATTAAGAAGGTTTTCGGTAAAACCCTAACTAGAAATGAATGAGTTATTCCTACGAACGATCAATCGAATTGAGCAATAACCGGACAAAAGAGCAAGCAGAGAGCAAGATGCATTCATGTGCAAGAAAGGAAAATATCTAGGGACCAAACTAGTTAGCAAGTAACTAGCATGTTTAGAGATTAAACTAGTACTTAGCATCCTTTCTCATCCAACCACACAAAATCAACACATGTCCTCCTAATTGCATCATCCATTGCATAATCACTTTAATAAAGTGGCTTTATGCCAAGATATTATTCTAGCATCAACAATAATTCATTTCATCACAAACAAACCAAGAGACAAGCCAAGCAACACAAGCTCTCCTCCTTTTGTATTACATTCGGCTAAAGTGGAAATTCAAAAACCAAAACCCTACTTCCAACCATCACTTGACCTTGTAATTTTTATGGTGAGTTCCATAATTCATAAAAGTGATCTCCTAAAAATTTCAAAGCCAAACACCTTTGTTTCCATTTTCAAAAATTCATCAAAGAGGAGGGTGAATAGTGATTCTATGAACTAATCTTGTTTTTTCTTGTTTTTCATGATGGATTTAGCTAGCTTAGGACCATTCAAGGATAGATCAAGGCTTAGGAAGGCTATACTACTCTCTAAGGAAGGTATAAATCATTTGAAACCCTAAGCTTTACTTGAGTTTATGCATGATTCTTGGTGATATTGGCTTAAGTAATGTTAGTAGTATTATTACCACCATGTTAGCATGATCTTGTGGATAGTTTAGCTTTATGATGATATGATGATGAAGCATGGTGTTCTTGAGCTTGTTGAGATAAGAATCATATGTAGAAGATGTATTGGTGCCCGGTGTGGCTTGGTTTTAGTGTTGCGATTAGTAGAACGTTCGATTTATAGCTGTCGTAATGCCCGATTTTCGTTTAACCTTGAAATTCGAACTTGACAGTAGGTATAACTCACTGCATAGCTCCAACTTATGCCATGATTAGCTAGATTATGTTATGAGCTTCGTTTTGATATAAAGATCGCATGAAACAGACTTACGGTTTAGGAGTTATGATTAAATTCGTAAAAGTGGTTCGAAATCGTAAACGAGAGTTCGTAAGTGATATTGATTCCCTTTAATGTTGTTTAATCAGTGGCAAATCGTGATAATTAAATAATAGAGATAAAAAGGAAGGTGTGGGAGAAGACCGCATGTCAAATGGATCGTTTTCCGATTTTATAAAAATGTTCGAATCTAGGTTAGTTACGAAAGTACCCCTAAAAGGTGTACTTGGTTATAACTTCGGTAAACCACTTAGAAAACGGGCGATAACACTCGAGGTATAATCTTGATTCGTAAACGACCAACCTTAGAACTTATACGACTTAAGTATATACCAAGTATAAGCATGATGACATGTCTTGATAACGAACGAATGTCGGATCGTATCGGTGATAAAAAGAGTTACACTAAAAGAGACGTAACGAGATAACTCGAAAACATGTTCGATTTAAGTGGAGTTTATACTTACCCATTTTAATAAGCGTTAAGTGGTTAATCTTAAATATTCTGATTGTTTATAGATTGTCGAGCTGACCCGGGACACATTACCCCTACCCGCACTCGATTCTCAGGCAAGTTTCCAATACTTGGAACTGTTGTTGTGATAATATATATGATGATTGTTTTATACATATGCCATAGCATGCATGCCTACTTTCAAGTTAATATTGAATTACTTGTTCCCTGAATTGATATCGGCTTATAGACTATATATGAAATATCAGTTATAAGCCGGATTGTTTGGTTAAGACCCTTAGAGAAGGGCGTATGATATTCATACTTCAAATATAGACCGGGAGTTGATATTTAGTAATATATAAATAGTCGTGGAAACCCGGAGGGATCCCAGCGACAAATTTATTATTTCGAGGATTTTTATTTCGATTACGAATCTTTCGAGCAGCGTTATTTGAGTATTACCCCAGTGAAGAAATATTTAATGAATATTATTTTAATATTCATTTAGAATGTCATTTATTTAATGAATATTATTTTTGATCATTCATTAACTAAATAACACCAATGAATGATCAAAATAATATTCATTAAATAAATGACATTCTAAATGAATATTAAAATAATATTCATTAAATATTCCTTCACTGAGGTAATACTCAAATAACGTTCCTCGAAAGATTCGTAATCGAATAAAAATCCTCGAAATAATAAATTTGTCGCTGGGATCCCTCCGGGTTTCCACGACTATTTATATATTACAAAATATCGACTCCCGGTCTATATTTGAAATATGAATATCATACGCCCTTCGCTAAGGGTCTTAACCAAACAATCCGGCTTATAACTGATATTTCATATATAGTCTATAAGCCGATATCAATTCAGGGAATAAGTAATTCAATATTAACTTGAAAGTAGGCATGCATGCTATGGCATATGTATAAAACAATCATCATATATATTATCACAACAACAGTTCCAAGTATTGGAAACTTGCCTGGGAATCGAGTGCGGGTAGGGGTAATGTGTCCCGGGTCAGCTCGACGATCTATAAACAATCAGAATATTTAAGATTAATCACTTAACGCTTCTTAAAAGGCTAAGTATAAACTCCACTTAAATCGAAATATGTTTTCGAGTTATCTCGTTACGTCTCTTTTAGTGTAACTCTTTTTATCACCGATACGATCCGACATTCGTTCCTAATCAAGACATGTCATCATGCTTATACTTGGTATATACTTAAGTCGTACAAGTTCTAAGGTCGGTCGTTTACGAATCAAGATTATACCTCGAGTTCTATCGCCCGTTTTCTAAGTTATAACCAAAGTCATACTTTTAAGGGGTTCGTTCGCGTTTAATCTCGATTCAAACATTTTTATAAAATCGAAAAACGATCTTTTTAATACGAGGTATTTTCTCACACTATCCTTATGATCTCTAATTTTTAATTATCAAGATTCGCCACTGATTTCGTGGTAATAAAGGGATCCAATTTCAGTTACGAACTTTCATTTACGGTTTCGAACCACTTTTACGAATTTAATCATAACTCCTAAACCGTAAATTGAAATGCTTCGATTCTTTCGCCAAAGTGATCTATGTTCAAAAATCTAGCAGTAGGGTTCATTATCTTGCCAAGAACAGAGAGTTATGGCTACTGTCCAGTTCGGGTTCTTAGTGTTAATGAAAATCGGGCATTACGACAGCTATAAATCGAACGTTCTACTAATCGTAACACTAAAACCAAGCCACACCGGGCATCCATACAACTTATTCACATGATTTCTCATCCCAAAATGTCCAAGAACATCTTACTTAACCATCATAATCATTGAATCTCTTAATCAACAAAACTAACTACATAATCATGCTTTAATCATCACCATAACCATACTAATTCAAAACTATCAAGAACATCATTAAAACTCAAAGTCAAACTAGGGTTTCATGAGGTTTATACCTTCCTTGTAGAGTGTTAAAGACCTTGCTAAGCCTTGTATAGTCCTTGTATACCCTTTACCAAGCTTAGATCATCCAAGAAATCAAGATCCAAGAATTTTGTTCTTGAAAACACTATTCACCCTCCTTTTAAATCATTTCTTTGAAAATGGAAAAAGATGAGTTTGATGCTAAGATTTTGAGGAGATCATTTTTATGAATTATAGGACTCAAATAAAAAGTTTCAAGATCAACAAATGGTTGGAAGTTGGATTTGTGTTCTTGAATTAGCATGAAAGCCGAATGGAGAAGACAAGGAGAGGGTTTGATATTTTTGTGTTGTTTTGCTTGGAATAATGCATAAAGTGGATGACAAAAACTGGATGTGTTAAATTATACCTAACCGCAAGCGCATGGTATCAATTGTAGTAGATACTAGCAAATACGGGTCGAATCCTCAAGGAGACAGTTTCAGTTTCAATTCAATTGTTATCAATTGTTTCTAGTCACAAACGATTGTTGGAGAATTTTATTAACTACTAAAACAAATTTAACAAAGTTTTAAATCAATTAATTAAGGGATCTAGGGCAATTCAGGTTCACCATGTTTACACCAAACAAATCACAAAAGTATAGCTTTTCAATGGGATTAAGTAATTAAAGCAATGGTTAATCTTTCTCAAGCATTAACGGTTAATCTTTCTCAAGCATTAACACTCTCAGAATATCTAATGATGTTCTCACACTCACCTTCAATTCTGCTAATTGTATGTAAGCCTCTAGTAGTAAAATCTCTCGATCTATTACTCCTATTGCAATCAATTAATCTGTGATATTGCGCAATTACACAAATTAAGAATTATAACATATCAATCAGAATTACTCTTTACCCATCAATCTACTAATCAAATTAAGCCCAAATCATGGTGCAAACATGGCTCCCCTTAGTACCCTAGAATTAAACTACTCACTCATGGTAGAATAAAAACTAATAATAATAATAATGAAAGAAGCCATAATAAACATGTAATAATAAACAAGATGAGATAAAGAGTACCTTAAACCTTTGAATAACGAAGAACAATGAAGATCCAAATTAAACTAAGTGCTTACAAAAGAAGAGATGAAGAGAGAAAAAAAACAAAACCCTAGCTTTTTGTAAAATATAAAATACGTATCCCTTCTCTATCCCTCTTTTCACGTTTTTATAATAAAATCCCCCAATAAAATCTGATCTCTATCTTCTAATAAAAGTATTTTTAATATCCTAATCAATTTAAAAAAAGATATCCATAATTAAATAGGATTTTCTTGTAAAATTCGTCACTAATTTTGCTCCTCTGTTTCTGGGCTCTTCCAGTTGAATTTTGCTTATTGGACCACCTCTGAATTAAAGATAATTCCCTAAGCTTCGCGTGGACAGTAAGATCGTCAAATTCTGACTTCTGGAACTCAAGATATGGCCCAAACAGTGCAGGCAGCCCGTATAGCCCAATATTACGAATTTTCTCCTATTTTATCTCCAAAATAGCTCTTTTTGCTCCAAATCCTTCCAAGTTATGAATTCTTTATTTCCTACAATAAAACAATCAAATCTATTAAATAAAAATCCAAATCAATGCAAAACACAATAAATATGAGAATAAAATCATCTAGAATATATATAAAAATATACTCTATCACATTTAGATAATATCTCATCCTTGGTTACTTTAATAAAGTGATGATGCACTAGGTGATGCATTTTGCAAGCCAAGTGTTGTGTTTTGGATGGTTATAAACTAACTACATGGTTTGCTTGCTAAGTGCATGGTTGATTCCTAAGTATGTTGGTTACTTATGTAATCATATGGTTACTAGATATTTTCTAGTAGCTTGCACAAGACTCTTGCTCCCACTGCTTGTTTCTTTGTCCGTTTATTGCTTAATTCGTTGATCATTCGAGGGAATAACTCATTCGTTTCTAGTTAGGGTTTTACCGAAAACCTTCTTAATATTTATAATACTATTCCTCATCTTTCTTAATACTTCTCGAATTTAAATACCTTAAATATTAAATATTAAATCCTTAATCTATCAGTGTCTAGGGAAAATCTCGGAGAAAATGAAAGTGCTGTTTTTCTGAATCCGACAGCTTTTACATACACTTATTTTCCTCCTGGATCACTAATACGAACTCAGAAATCCGTTCCGAATACCGGGTATAACATTATTATAATAATATTCCAAATTCCACCAAAATCACTATTCATCACTTATTTTTATTTAATTCCTATAATTAGGAAAATGAACCTGGTTCACCCTCGAGTGTTCCTTAACCTTTTTACGGAACCGCTGGGTTTATAATAGCTATTGATTTGGATGACATGAGAATAATCTTACTTGGAGTAATCTTCTCATATTCTTAGGAGATAGATCATTCTTATCTATGTTGTCAACCAAAGGTATCCTGCATGACATATAATAATTGAATCCAAATCCATTCCATTCATTAAATAGACAGACGTTACATCGCAGTCATAACCACTGTTCATTCCCATATTATTACATAATAAAAAGTTTTAATTCTACCCAAAATCTGGGTTCTTACATGACCTCCCGAGGGAGCTTCGGCCGACCTACATCGATCGTCGGTACGGGTTTGGACCCTCCCGATCAACTTCCCAGCCGATTGACCATTTTTGAGAAGCTCCAACCGACCGACATTGATCATCGGTGTGGATTTAAAAAAAAAATGGGAAAAATCTCCAGCCGACCGGGATCCCGGCCGACCGGTCCTCCGGGAAGCCCTCCGGCCGACCGGCACCAACGGTCGGTACGGGTTTTCTTGTTCCGTTAAAAAAAAAATTTGAAAAACCTCCAGCCGACCAGCCCTCCAGCCGACTGGCCTCCTGGGACACACCCCAGCCGACTGGGATCAGCCGTTGGTGCGGGTTCGCTCAAGCCAAGCGGCTCCCCAGCCGACCGCCTCTTCCGCAAGTCCTCCGGCCGACCGGCATCAACGGTCGGTACGGGTTTTCTGGTCCCGTCTCAAAAAAAAAAAAAGTTTTCAGCCGACCCCGACCGAGTTCCCAGCCGACCGGCTTCCCCGGGCATGCTTCAGCCGACTGGAACCCGCCATCGGTACGGGTATGCCCCGGTCGACCGAGCCTCCAGCCGACCGCCCCTCCGTTTAGCGCCTCGGCCGACCGGCGTCGACGGTCGGTACGGGTTTTTGCTCGGCCGACCCGTGGCGATGCTCGAGTCGGGATTGCAATTTTTTATTTTTTATTTTTCTTATTTCATACTTAGGGAAAGTGAAAACCAAGTTTGAAGTTAGTGCCGTTTAGCGCCGTTTTAGCGCCGCTTAGCGCCGTTTAGTGCCGTTTAGCACCAATTAGTGCCGATAGTGCCTTTTTATGCCGTTTGACGTCGTTTAACACTGTTTAAACATTGTTTAAGGCTGAGTAGCGCTGTGTAGTGCCGTTTAACACCGCTTAGTGTCGTTCAACATTGTCGTAAATGCGTCGGTCGCTCCACGCTTTACATTAAGATGATGTTGCTAAGAATACTCACGTAAGAGCAAAAAACCCTGACCCAAGTCTCGAGAAAGGCCGTTATAACTTCAAGGAAAACCTGATCAGTTTTCCTAGAAGTTGGGGGGCAAATGATATGGGCTAAAAGTAAGCCCTAAGGACACATTTAATGTGGCATTAATTAGACCTAGAATGGTCCAAACGTGGGGCCCACCAGATGGGCCCAAACCCTAATTATTATATTAATTTCGTAATTAATATTAGGGGTAATAAACAGCTCAGCCAATAAGAGTCAAACAAGGATACAACCCTTGCCTGACTTAGCCTCCAAGATACATATCTCAACATGGAAACTGATTCCTAAAAGGAATGGATCCGGAACCTTCCTTGAGGCGGTGGCTTGCCCACCAAGTCTCCTATTCCTACCCTAATTCTTAGGCTTCTCAGCCTATATAAGGATCTGCTCCTTCACATCTAGAACTACGTTTTTTGGCTTGATCTTTGATACACATCAAAGTACGTAGGCATCTTGTGAAGGCGGATACAGCCACGAGCACGAGAGCAGCCATTAAAGCACGAAGCTCCCGAACCCTAGCCGTCATAATCATAACCTAAATTTTATTCCATAACAACGATCAACATTAATTTCTCCTTTTATATAAACATTACACGCAATCTTATTTACTAAAATAACTTTCTTAAATTATAATTACTATAAACTAATCAATTACCTTTTTCACCTAAAACATGTTACCTTTTTAATTTTCTTTAACTAAGACATCTTTTTTCCAATTATATCATGGGCATTCTATTTAACAAAATAAAATAATAATTTTTTAATTACTAATAATTAACCGATTACCTTTTTCAACTAAAACCTATCATCTTTTCTATATTTTCTAACTAAAATCAGTTCTTTTAACATTTATATAATTATTATCACATCATCTCATTTAAAAATTTAAGCCTCCAAAATTTCCGGGTCTGATAATTTTTGGCTAATTAACATGTGCGTCTCCACTGGATTAATAAAGGTATAACATAATCCAAATTTATACGATGAGAGTTTTTCTATTATTTGCTTCATCCCAGAGACTATAGACGTGATACATAGATAGTCATCGTCATTTTCATTTGTTGTCTCAATATGATAGCCATTATTACGTATATCTTTGAAACTCAAAAGGTTTCTTTTTGATCGGGTAGAGAACATGACATTTTTAACAAATAAATGTGTACCATTAGGTAACACTATGCTTGCTCTTCCGGAGCCTTCAATAATATCTGATGCATCCGATATTGTATTTACATTAGCTTTAGCTAATATGAGATGCGAAAAATATTCTTTTTTTTTTCAAAATTGTATGTGTCATTGCACTATCTGCCAAACAAAATGATTCCTCATCTTTCATAGCACAGAATGAGAGATTATTGGCCATATTTCTAAAACAAATATATAAATGAAAATTAGAAAAATAATAATCAAAACACCTCATTCACGATAAAAGAGAATTACATAATAGGAAGGTGCAAGGTGTTAGTACCATATTTTTAGGATGATACTTTAAATTATTTTCGAATTTAATTCTAGAGATTTGATTCTATATGTCTAACGAATATCTTGAATATAATCTGTCATTTGCCATATTTCAGTGATATCATTTCTATCTATTTCAGGTAATATATCAAAGATATATCTTAGGATATATTTCAGGTTTAAGGTGTGATTTGATTATCATTCAAATCCCTAAACTTATTAATAGAGCCGTTTGACTGAGCAAACATAATTATTCTGATTGATTGCTAATCATATAAAATCACTAATTTACATCTAATTGATTTATTCTTTAAAAGCTATGATTTCAGGAATTCAAATTCCCAACGGCTACATCTTCTAGTGCTATATATATTCGCTCATTAAGCAAAAAGAAGGAGGACTCGAAGCTTCTTTGCAATACAACTTCTATACACAGACATTCAAGTTTATACACACTTTGTTTAGAAGTTCCATTCATCGAGTTGTAAAAGTTTATTCATTCTTCATATACTTGTGCCGGGTTGTGGAAACTAAGATAGGGATTACAAGTCATAAGCCAAGGTAGCCATTGGGCTAGGTAGCAGGTTTGCTAGGTGACAGTAGTGTCAAAGGGAAGGGTTCTTCCAGGTAGCAAGTTTGCTAGGTGACAAGTGTGTCAAGGGAAGGGTTCTTCCAAGAGGCTTTAAACTTGTAATCGGGGAAAACTATAAGCTTTATATTATTGTTATAAAAATATAATCTCTTTGCTAGTTGGCATAGGGACTTGGATGTAGGTCATAGATTGGGTAGGGGCCGAACCAAGTAAAAATTCCTGGTGTTCTTGCTTTATTTTCTGTCATTTACTTATTGCTATTTATTTACTCTGTTAGTTAATTGGGACACTCTCACACATAAAAGAGACAGTCTCATTATATTTTGAGACAGTCTCATTTACTTGGCAGTTAAATATATTGTGCTACTCGATTTATATTTGGTATCAGAGCAGGTGCATTTAATCCTTGTTTAAGTGTTTATTTTGCTAGATCCATGGCACAATCATGTTGGCAAGAACGTCGTTCAATCAATGTTCCACCACTCTTGCTTGGAACAGAAAATTATCATGACTGGAAGTTTCTAATGAAAATATTTCTCCAGAAAGATACATACGATGGGATGTTGTTGAAAATGGTATCACTATTCCCATGAAGGATGGTAAACCCAAACCAGTAAAGGATCTTACTGTTGAAGAAGTCAATTCTCTGAATTATAATGCTCGAGCTATGAATTTTTTACTCAATGGACTATGTGCTACTGAACTTCGAAAAGTGTCAGCATGCACCTCGGCTAAACAAGTTTGGGATACTATTGTGGTGAGTCATGAAGGCACGTCAAAGGTTCATGAGGTCAAGCTTGATCTTCTCCTAAGTGACTATGAAAGCTTCAGATTGGAAAAGAATGAAAGCATAAAAGAAGCTCAGGGACGATTTCTTACACTGATGAATTCTATCGCTCTCCCGGAAAGACACATTCCTCAGGCAGAAATTAACAGAAAAATTCTTCGATCACTGCCCAAAAAGTTTGCTCCTAAAGTAATAACTCTACAGGATTCTTCCTTGATCTCAAAAATGGATACACTCACTCTTTTCAGTGAATTAGAAGAGTTCGAGAACCAGTTAAGAAGATATGATGAGGAAGAAGAAATACCAAGGAAAAAGACTCTAGCTCTTAAGACTATTGCAGACTCTAGTGATAACTCAGATGAGGAGATTGCTCTTTTAACAAAGAAGTTTCAAAAGTTCTTATCCAAGAAGAAAGCAACTAGTCGACCTATTCAAAGATCTTATGGAGTCAGAAAGGAATTCAGAAACAACAGTAATGATGAAGTATGTTTCGAATGTGGCAAGAAGGGTCATATCAAAAAGAATTGTTTTCAGCTAAAGGCAAAATTGAAAGCTTCTGAATCAAAGCATCAAGACAAGGAGAAGAAAAAGAGTAAAGCATTTCTCACATAGAGCGATGACGAATCTGATATAGAAATTGATTCTGATGATGAAGTTGCTCAACTATGTTTTGCTGGATTTGATGAAAACTTCAGTGAAAATGAAGAGGTATTTTCTACTCCTCCAAAATCATTTGTTTCTGAAGATTTACTAACTTTGCAGGCACAAAATAGAAAGTTGCGTAGCAAAAATGCATATTTAAAGCAAGCCCTAAATGAAGTGCTAAGTGAAATGGATGATTTGATGAAAGATGAATCGTTTGCTGATGAAAACAAGTTGCTCACTGAAAGAATAGCCAAGCTCTCTGAAGAAAATACATATCTGAAAAATGAGATTGAGATAAAAGATGCATGCTTAGCCACACTAAGACAGGAAACAGACTCTCTCAAGGAAACTGAAAGCAAAAAGGCGGCCACAGAACAAAATTTCTCCGAATTGCAGGAAAAGATCGACCGTCTAAAGAAAGACTTAGCTAAATTCGTACATGGTGAAGGCACATTAGACGCAATGTTGGCAGGCCAAAAATCTTCTTTGGGAAAAGAAGGACTGGGTTTTAACTCGGCCAAAAAGAGTGTATTTCAAAAGACAAAGAAGAGGACTAATATGAAGTACAGTATGCCATATGAGAAATGCACAGATTGTGGTAAAAGGGGACATATCTCAGCAGAATCCAAGTTCTGTAACATCAAGGGCCAAACTTCTAAATCACATAGTTCATATATGCATGCTTCTACTAATACTGCTCAAATTTGGATTAAGAAAACAGAAAGACATTTATATAATATTATAGACACTAACAATGCAGGACCCAAATCAAGGTGGGTACCAAAGACATGAATATATATATATATATATATATATATATATATATTTTCAGGTTCGCTTAAAAGTTCACATCCCAAAGAATAAGTGGACCATAGACAATGGTTACTCTCGTCATATGACAGGAGACAAATCAAAGTTTTTCTCTTTAGTGGCTATAGAAGGGGGATTAGTTACCCTGGGTGACTCCAATACCGTAAGAATTGTTGGTAAAGGCACCATAGATGCAGGAAGAAGTCCACGTGAAGCAGACTTCTGGTTTCATACATGAGAAGTATCCACATTACGTCTACAATCTCAAGAAATCTGTCTATGGTCTTAGACAGTCCCCCAGGTGTTGGTATGATCGACTTTCGACTCAGTACATTTCTCATGGATTCAGGTTTCATTCATGGTACATTCGATCCTACTCTCTTTATTCTTCATAAGCATAATGATTTCTTATTAGTTCAAGTATACATTGATCATGTTATTTGATGATTATCATTTTATTTGAGATCATGTGGCAAAAGATTTTGCATGCTTCGAAGAGAGCTCAACATGTGCACCCTTGAATGGATCTATCTCCTAAGTTCAAATCAAAGGGTAAAGATAAAGCTCCAGTGGACATTCCAGACGACGATTAATTTTGTTTTTATGTTGATGAAAGGGGGAGAAGTTTAGTATTTTGAATATTTTTGATCCTCGAATATTAGTTCTCGAATCTTGGATGCTGATATTTCATGCTTATTTTATTTCTCAGACTATCTGTTTACATTGTCTGTATAAGCACTTTTGGCAGGGGGAGCAAATAGTTGCTTATAATATTTGCTTGCGTATATTTACAAGATCATATATGTCTTTGCTTAAAAATACACTTTATGTGCAATATGCTTAATGCCTCTTCAAGTGTTTTTGACATGGGGAGCAAGACAAGAAGAGCAACTAATTCAAAGTTGTTCATCATCATAAAAAAGGGGGAGATTGTTAGTACCATGTTTTTAGGATGATACTTTGAATTATTTTCGAATTTAATTCTAGAGATTTGATTCTATGTGTCTAACGAATATCTTGAATATAATCTGTCATTTGCCATATTTCAGTGATATCATTTCTATCTATTTCAGGTAATATATCAAAGATATATCTTAGGATATATTTCAGGTTTAAGGTGTGATTTGATTATCATTCAAATCCCTAAACTTATTAATAGAGCCGTTTGACTGAGCAAACATTATTATTCTGATTGATTGCTAATCATATGAAATCATTAATTTACATCTAATTGATTTATTCTTTAAAAGCTATGATTTCAGGAATTCAAATTCCCAATGGCTACATCTTCTAGTGCTATATATATTCGCTCATTAAGCAAGAAGAAGGAGGACTCGAAGCTTCTTTGCAATACAACTTCTACACACAGACATTCAAGTTTATACACACTTTGTTTAGAAGTTCCATTCATCGAGTTGTAAAAGTTTATTCATTCTTCATATACTTGTGCCGGGTTGTGGAAACTAAGATAAGGATTACAAGTCATAAGCCAAGGTAGCCATTGGGCTAGGTAGCAGGTTTGCTAGGTGACAGTAGTGTCAAAGGGAAGGGTTCTTCCAGGTAGCAGGTTTGCTAGGTGACAAGTGTGTCAAGGGAAGGGTTCTTCCAAGAGGCTTTAAACTTGTAATCGGGAAAACTATAAGTTTTATATTATTGTTATAATAATATAATCTCTGTGCTAGTTGGCATAGGGACTTGGATGTAGGTCATAGATTGGGTAGGGGCCGAACCAAGTGAAAATTCCTGGTGTTCTTGCTTTATTTTCTGTCATTTACTTATTGCTATTTATTTACTCTGTTAGTTAATTGGGACACTCTCACACACAAAAGAGACAGTCTCATTATCTTTTGAGACAATCTCATTTACTTGGCAGTTAAATATATTGTGCTACTCGATTTACACATGGTACAGCTACAAGAACAATGGACAGAAGAGAGAATGAAAACAGATGGCAAGCTCCGACAACAGGGTGTTTTAAAATCAATGTTGATACATCATTAGTGGAAGGGCAGGATCATTATTCGATAGGGATGGTTTTAAGGAATCATCTTGGTCATTATCTTCTGGGAAGAACGAGTAGATCAACAGGCTCACTATCATTTATGGAGGCAGAGGTAGCAGGTATAGCAGAAGCTCTGATTTGGGCTACAGAAGTCACAACTGGAAACGTCTTGATCGAGAGTGATTCTCTCCTGGGTGTTAGAGCAGTGCAGCAAGGTCAACAAAATTTACTGGAGCTTGGGGATATGATTCAGTATTGTAAATATTTGTTGCATTGTAATAATAGACTTGCAGTTAGTTTTGTTAGAAACCAAGCCAACAAGGTTGCCGATAAAATGGCAAGAATACCTTGTGAGGTCAATAGTTTCTTGGTGCTCCCGTCTCCTCCAAATTATTTGTTGGAGACAATATTGTCCGAAAGTTTGCTGATTTAATGAAATATATTTTCTCAAAAAAAAATTACATAGAATGCATAAAGTAAAGCCAATCATTATAGAGTTCAGATAGAAAATTTTAAATATTTAATAAACAAAGCAAAGTTTTATCATATTGCTTAATTATTGTCACCACCAGATTTAGCCATCTGTGACACCCCCAAATCCGAGGTCAGAGATTCAGGTCATCACATCACCATCCAATCATATCCTACCTGTATTAACTTTACAACTCAACAATACATCCATCCAGACCTCAATCTTACGCACATACAAGTTAGAGCCTCAGAAACGATAATAAAAAAAATAACACTAAATATTACAATTCATCTGTACAATCCAGAATCTTACGCACTTCCACTTATACAACTACACTTGAAGATAAGTCTTACTATTACAGTTGAAAACCTATCAGGCTTACTCTGTAGTATTTATCAGGAACTAAATCATCTCAGGGGTAAATCTTCTACTCCTCTTCTGCTGGTGCGGAGTTAACCGACCAAATTCTTCTCCTTCTGAAAAGTTTTTATAAAGCAAGAATGAGCTACATAATGCTCAGCAAGTTCACCATTTTGAAAAATAATAATGTGGTTTATTTCGAAAACGTTCCCAACTGTATGGGTATATATCTCAGATTTCAAAATGTAACTTGACAATATATATGTCCGAGTTTGAATGCAACATTTATACTCACTAAGGAGCTTTAAGAATAGCATATGAATCCTTTATAAGGTTCCCATTTCAATATATCTCAAGTTTGAAAATATATATATATATAAGCATATCATTTTCGGCAAAACACTCTACGGTTATCATACTGTACAGGGAATACGTTATTGCAAAACCTCTTTCCTTCCATTAGCTTAGAAGGTTTCTCATTCATAAACATTTCATTCTTTGAAATAATTGCAAGAGTGCACTAACACGTGCCAATCTTTATAGGAAATCTTGCAGTTCTAGATACTGCACAATATCAATATTTTTCTTATCAAAAACCACACTATCGGCAACTTGGCACTTAGGCCCAAGAAGCAGTGTTTGAGTATTTTTTCCAAAGTGGAGGATGGGACTTGAAGAAAACATGAAACCTGACAGGGATTGACGATGATCAGTCGCCACATCCAAGTCCAATAATCCGCGGGTCTTCTCTACTAGTAGAAGGATAGAAACTACATCCGTAACTACCCTCGGGTGAAAACTACATCCGTAATCACCCTCGATGAAAACTACATCCGTAATCATCCTTCGGCAACACCTGGGCCGGAATAATAATTGATGGACCGCCTGGCTCACGGCCGCTTACACATCCCGAGAATCATTCGTCAACGATTCCCACACCTGCCAGAGTCCCCTTTTTCTTTTCTTTTCAAAAAATTTATTTTTATTAAAAGATCGAGTAGTTGAGGCCCGACATCAGTCGATCGATAATTCTTGAAAAACGTGCAAGGGAGTAAGACCTGACCGGGGGTTTTCGAAAATGTTTTGGGTTCGAAGGAGTTCGAGTTTGAAAACGCTAAAGGTATCTTGGATTAGTTTTGTCTTTAAAATAATGAACAATAACTAATAAATAATATTTTGAGATTTAATATAAACAATTAATAAAATAATTATTTAATTAAAATAAGCTTTTAGTCCAAGATAGATATTTTTGAGTATTTTTAACAACGTAAAAATAATAAATACTTAAGTATACGATACTTCCCGAATGACTCTTCGGGCTTTCGCAATTTAATCACGATACAATAATATACCGCTCCCCGGTCAATAGTATATTTGGACCGCTACGACCTCTATTGCTAGAGTCGTTGTCCGAAGAAAACACTTTTATTCCAAGTTCAAGGGTGTACAAACACATATGCATATATCTCAACTTCAACATAATCTCGTAAAGCATAAGCATATAGTACGTTTGGAAGTACAAACACAACAGTGAAAATCCTTGTATATAAGTTTTGAAAAGTAAACTTGCATAGGTAAAATCAAGAATATAATCTTTTGAAAATAAATACTTAGGGTTGGAAAACTTGCCTTGGTGAGGTCGGGGTGGTCGGCTCGCGAAGTGGAATGGAAATCTATACATAATCAATATTTGTACGTTAGTACCTTAACAACGCTACTTAATCATAAGGTTTTAAAAAATCGTAAGACCAACTTAACGACTCCACTTGTGACCACTAACCCTCTCATATGACCATGTCGTCACATTATCACTTTCGTTACCCATTCGACTCAAATCTATTCCTCAAACTCGAAACTCAAGTGAACATTCTTAAAACTATTTTAAACTAATCCCCTAAGTGGTTTTTTACTTGCGCGGATTTTACTTCGACATTTTTATAAAATTGAAAAATACATATTTTAATCCAATTCTTTTTGTGTAGCCTTCCCCACTGCATTTACTAGCTTCTCTAATTTTTCCATGATCCTACATAAATTTTTAGGGGTTTAAACAAGGTTCACAATGGGACCACTTAGTGCAGTCCGGAATCCAGAAACACATTTCACTTCTCAGGCCATAACTCAAAATCTATACATCACCTAGTCATGAACCTTATATTTATGGAAACTACATTCAAATACCTTTCCAACAATATACATTAGGACTTCAGGGGACAAGATTTGGGGGTTCAAAATCCTCCTACAAAACAGTACAAGTTCCTGGGAAAAACTCAGCATGCTTATATCACTAAACCAACCAAGAATCTTACATCCACATCACAACCAACATCTAAATCACCAAGATCATGCTTTATAACATACATGGAGATACATACACTAACCACAAGCCTAAAAATCACAACCACAACACTTAAACTTAAGGTCTACATCATCCATAACTTATATGTCCAAGATTCACACTAATAACCATGGATCTAACATTAAACATCACAATTACTACATGGCCAAGAGGGGTTAGGGTTTTTATACCTTCTTGATGTTCTTACAATCTCAAACAAGCTTGTTTAACCTTGGGGAAGCATTACTCTATGCTCACCATCATCAATCTCACCAAAGAAATCAAGAACATGGAAGTGAGTTTCCTGATCTGGAAAACCACGCCCCAAAGATCTGCCAAAACGAAGCCCTTGGACTCGTTTCCTGGTCGAGGCTCCTGAATGAAAGTTGTAGAGTGTCTTCACAGATTTCTAACCATATAAAGAACAAAAAATTTCATTGAGTAATGAAGTCTCTAGGCCCGTTTTAGTGAGCTCCTTTCCTGCTGGGCAGAATGGAGTATTTGGTGTTTGTTTTGTTTTGTTTAAAGTGATCAATAATGCTTGATATTTTCACTTGGATGCATCTTATCTTCTTGCCATGTGGTGTCATCTCCTCATTGGTTCATTTTGATTACCTTTATCCATCCATAATGGCAAGCAAGTCCCTTGCTTTATACATATTGTTTCCAAGTCCTTCCTTCCTTTTCTTATTTGCACCAAGGGGCTTCCCTTCTTGTATATTTACTAAATCAATATGTTACAACTTATATGTTGCACTTCATTGTAATAGTGTGGCCCAATACCTCAAACAATCGTTGTGTCCAATTTTCTTTGTATTTTCTCTTTATCTCAGAAAAAAATTCTCGCGGTTTCTCAATTGTTCTCATTTCCTTTAACTCTAGGATTTTATTCTCAATTCCATTTTCCTCTCATAATATATCCTTTCTTGGACTTCTAATATTTACTATTCTCAATTCATGATTCGCTCGCTTGATCGCTTAATCTCGTTGTAAAGTTTCAGCGGTTTCTAAAACGTTTGTTTCACTTCCTCAGTGGTTTTCGTTCCAAATTCTCAAATCACTTATAATAAAATTCCAAAATATTAACTCCTCAATTCCTCAAATTAAATATCTCACTTCTTGATATTACTGATATATAATTCACTGCTCGGTCAAATATTACACGAAAATAGAATTTGGAATTTCTGAATTCCGATCGCATTTACATACACTTATTTACTCCGTAGATTACTAGTATAACTTCGGAATATCCACACTACGTCTCGTACATAGATGGCATGAAAAATTTTCTTAATCCTCAGAATCACTATTCATTGATGCACTTCATCATAATAGGAAAAGTTTTAATTCTACCGAAATTTTGGGTTCTTACAGTCTCCCCTCCTTAAAAGGATTCCGTCCCGGAATCAGTTTAGGAATCACTGGGGTTACTCCTTCTTTGTTTCACTCTTTCAACTTCCAGGTGGATTCTTCCACATCTTGATTTTCTCACAATTCCTTATTAGTTTGAAAACCTTGTTCCTCAGCACTTGTTCTTCTCTATCCATGATTTCCACGGGTTGCTCCACATAGGTCAAGTCGGGTCATAGGTCCACTTGGTTGTACTCTATCACATGCTGATAGTCGGTGTGGTAGGGTCGTAACATAGACATATGAAACACATTATGAATTTGCTGCAAGCTTGGGGCAAGGCTAACTCGCAGGCTAACTTCCCAATACGCCTCAAAATCTAAAAAGGTCCAATAAACCTCAGACTTAGCTTCCCTTTCTTACCAAACCGCATCAATCCTTTTCAGGGGGATACCTTTAGCATCATGAAGTCTCCCACCTCATACTCCTTTGATATCTCTTAAAATTTGACCATTCGAAATAATGGGTTTCGTAAAAACTAATGACTTTACATACACTCGTCTGCACCGTAAAGGCGTAATATCAATTCGAAATCTTCATTTAATAATTCGTACATATCTTGATTGCAAAAATTTCTCATCCACCCATAAAATTAATTTTCATCCAGGTTCGAATATTCACGAAAATTAGGGCTATTGCAGTCTCACCAACGCTTTAATGTTGCTTCTCAACGCATGCTCTTCTCGACCTGTATTCCTTATCGGTTGTTCTATGAATGAAAATTTCTATCCCACTACTTATACGTTCCTCTTCTACCTTGTTCATAGTATCCGTGTTGAGTCCTTGTATCGTTGGGCGGTGAATACTTTGTGGTCGTGTTCTATAATCTGAGACAACGTCAATACGCACGGTATTCCTCATTTTCCTTGGCTTGATTAGCACGCATGTGTTGCCTCCCATCAGTCGTTACCACTTGCTATGGATACTATATAGTCTTCGGTATACGTCGAACCAATTCAGCTACTATATCCCTCGTTCATTGACTTCTTCGTAACGCAAGAAAAGCGAAACTTCTTCTTTCGTAGTACGCTTTACAAGAGACGTCCTTACGTCCGCATGGTACCGACCGTGATAACAACATTTGTTTCATGGATAAGTTTTTATTCTCGACTGCCCCGTGAAATCTAAGGCACGACACTAATTATAAATTCGATCGTCTGGACAATTCTTCTTCCCTGTCCGTCAGCCACAGATCAAATTAGTACATACGCTCAATCTCTTTATTAATTATACTTGAAAGCACCTTCAATATTCGAAGTCTAACCTTAAGTCTCTATCTGACGTAATCACTGTAGAAGTTTTATATTGCACCACCATCTCTTCCGTATATAAATCGATAATCTTCTAAATGGAAAGTCTCTCGTAGGTAAATCACTTGGTCCAGCAATTATAAATCAACTAGGGCCATCTCTTGGCTCGGTCTTCGGCGACCTACTCATGAAATTCATTATAATTCTGTCCACGTTCAAGATTTTCTACAGGCGGAATTGATCCACTGGATCTCTATCATTTTGTTTTTGACATGTTGCGTTTGTACTTAATAGCTTGCCAATACAATTCTTCATATCCGTTTGCCAAACATTCTCTTAATTCTCTGTACATCTTTGTCCTTCCCCATAATTTAGTCATTTTCCTCTAACATTATTCTTTATTGTATATACTCTATTTTCTTGGTCAATACTGACTGAATTCCAATTTTGAATAATCCCCTCTATAGGTATCGGCCACCACACTGGCCTTTCCTGGGAAATAACAAATTTCTCCATTTCCGATAAGGGTTTCAGTTCTCGATGGTATAGGTAAGATGTCATATGCTCATCCTCTTTCACAACTGGCGCCAATCAGCCTGAGGCCTGTATGTTGCTGCGATTCCCAATAAAGTTGATTAGGTGGTAATCTCGAAGGATCATTGGCATATATACATGCATCCATTTGCTATTATGGGCCTTTTAAACTTTATGTCTCTCTATATGCATCAATCCCTTTAAACTAAGTAAAGCTTCACATTCTTGCCACGATATTTCTTCCTTTCTTGTCCATCTCACTTCCATGTTAGTTTCCTCTAAGGATATCTCTTACATCGCAATCGATTTGCATTTCTCGGATCAGGAAAAGGCTTGGTAACTCCAGAATTCATTAATATCACACCCTGACAACGGTTGGTAGGAGCGTACTCCCAACCACCTCATCATTTCTTATAACCTTCCTCACACTAATATTAAAGGTCCTGTGGTATGCCCCGACATGTTATTCCTATTTTAAATAATTGCTCGGCATAACACTCTGGCTACACAATTACAACATTTGGTTTTTGATCTCATATTGGTGCAACGGTTCACAATTGTACCTCCCGTTCACCCTAGAGTAATGACTTTTGAAAGGAATGGTTTCAAAATAACAAGGCCCAATAGATAATTTCAATAAGAATTCCACATTGGATGTTCCAAGAATGTTGATGGTTCCAAATACTAGGAGTTTCGATTTTTCGGAGATGTAAGGATGGATAGAAAGAATACAACAAGGTTTATTCCTTCATGTCCTGATAATTTTGTAATGTAATATCATAGAGAATGTTGCACGAGGTCAATGATTGTTGGATACAAAAGTCATAAAGACGGTCTTTATACAATTCTTACATCTGGTGAATACTTTTCCTCTTGAAAAATAGAGGATCTAAAAGTCCCATTGATAAAGGTCAACCGATCGAAAGCAATTATACTCTATGACAATAAAAATGAAGCAGTTTATCATTCAAGTAATCTATGATTTCAAATGAATCTTCATTATATGAATGAAAGAACAGAATATTCAAGTGACAGAAAGTCTGATACGAAGATGGGTAGAATTCAAGTTGAGTGGGCGACCTCACTAGGTCTCAATCAAGTTATTCGTCAAAACTTTCATCATCATACTTTACCACATTCAAAATGCATTGCGGAATGAATTAAATTGGGAGTTAGACCAGTGGAACAGTAACTAGTCCTTTTCAAGAAACACTAGCAACTAGCGAGACAAAATTTGCTAGTTCACCTGTTTGAGACATCACCACTAGCTAGGACAATTAGCTAGGTGTTCTTCACAACATCACAATTTTAACTAGTTAGAACAATCAACTAGTCATTCATATTGACATATCGACTAGCCAGTTTCAATTGGCTAGAACGAAATTTCAACATCGTAGCCACTGAAGAAACTTTAGGCTACTCGGACAACGAATGGAAATAAGAAGTTATTAAGTTTGAAAAAGAAAACTATAAAATCTGAAGAGAATGTTCTAGGTATCGGAATAATCGATAACCTCTCATCAAATATTACCTACCAGTGAAACGGTCCACCCAAGGGTGCCTCCGTACACATGCTTTATCAGATCCTACAGTAGAATTAAATTCAGAATACCAATATCAAAATGATATCCTTACTATGATTTCAATGTACGATGTACAATCTCATATTGAATAGAAGAAAAGAATTCATGAAGGATGTCTGGACATTAGATCATCCATGTCCTCAGTAATTTGTTAAATATTTATGAGCTCAACTGAAGAGTGCAAGTATGAAAGAAGCAATCAAACATCAATATTCGTTAAGTAATATTCGTCGAATAATTAAGGAAGTATTCGTGGAACATTCCTTGGATAATTGAAAGAAAGTGTAAATAGGCCTGAGCCGAACAAGGTCATCAAATAAAATTACTTCGGATAAGTCCTGCTTTATGGAGAGTATATCACTGGTTGTTATTCCACAAATTTGAAGTAGAAGGCTAGAAGGATTACCTGATATAAACTAATCGAGGTAACATGGTTAATGAAAAGTTTAAAATGAAGTAGTGCACCAGCCGGTAGTTACCAAAATAAGTTAATAATCATTCGTGCATCTCATTATCACCACTATGAGGGTAACTCCATCTCTTCGTCTTCGTAATGCAAGACACCAACTAGTGTGTCTCTCAATCATCATCTTAAAGTCATTTATCGAGTTGGGGTTTCACAAATATATCTGTCATTTTCGTGCTTTATCTTGAAGACCAAACTTCACATCATTTCGGGGACACCTGCTAAGTCCATAGGGTCCTACTTCATGCCTTCCGACATGAATCACAAGTGGCCAGTTCCCCCTGGGAACAGATCAAAGAGATCTCTCAGGGATCTCAGTGCAGTACATAGGTTCAGTGGCGGGTGTGTGTATGTGAACATATACCAAAAATATTGAGGTCTACAATACATATATGTGTAGTCCCTGCTAACATCTCTATTAAAGGATCCCACTCTAGACCCGTTGGTCTTTTCTTTTGGTAGACTCTGAGATCACTGTATCGCTCGTTATAACCATATTCAACTTCTCTTGAGTCCCTTTGTTAATCCCACTTGTTTGTTCTCTAAGTTGAACTACCATGCTCTAGCGTCCGAATCATGCGTGGAATTATCTAGCACGCTCGTCTTATGATAACATTCTCATATAACACATGTAAAATTCGCCATCAAGGGTAATGAAATCCACAACGACATAGTGACCAACTTTCAGGTAAACCCGTTACTTATCGAAAATCGGATCTTATAGCCAAAGTAAAAGACTTTCGTTATTCCAAGTACTAAGTACCCTTAAATATGTAGGGAAGTCTAAACTTCTTGATTCTTAAAATGCCGCCTCCTAAACTGTGGAGGACTATGGGCCACAAAATTTATGTCAGCCTAGTCATCCGATTATATTGGCAATATCGCCTCTACCTCAGCTGCTCTTGAGATTTCGCTCTGCTTTCTACATTATTACTTATGATAGGTCATGTACGACTCTCAAACCTCTATTCATCATTCTGAAGGTCTCTAAGGATTCTATCGATCCTAGTATAATACCTCCAATAAACACTCCAGTCTATTCTACTCACCGGTACCTCTTCTGGTATTCCAATAATAAGTTTACTACGATCTCTTATGTCATTCTCCGACTTAGACTTAACTCTCACACTCTCATTTCTGAGTACTGTAACTTATCTCTCTGATACCATTTCTGTGACACCCCCAAATCCGAGGTCAGAGATTCAGGTCGTCACATCACCATCCAATCATATCCTACCTGTATTAACTTTACAACTCAACAATACATCCATCCAGACCTCAATCTTACGCACATACAAGTTAGAGCCTCAGAAACGATAATAAAAAAAATAACACTAAATATTACAATTCATCTGTACAATCCAGAATCTTACGCACTTCCACTTATACAACTACACTTGAAGACAAGTCTTACTATTACAGTTGAAAACCTATCAGGCTTACTCTGTAGTATTTATCAGGAACTAAATCATCTCAGGGGTAAATCTTCTACTCCTCTTCTGCTGGTGCGGAGTTAACCGACCAAATTCTTCTCCTTCTGAAAAGTTTTTATAAAGCAAGAATGAGCTACATAATGCTCAGCAAGTTCACCATTTTGAAAAATAATAATGTGGTTTATTTCGAAAACGTTCCCAACTGTATGGGTATATATCTCAGATTTCAAAATGTAACTCGACAATATATATGTCCGAGTTTGAATGCAACATTTATACTCACTAAGGAGCTTTAAGAATAACATATGAATCCTTTATAAGGTTCCCATTTCAATATATCTCAAGTTTGAAAATATATATATATATAAGCATATCATTTTCGGCAAAACACTCTACGGTTATCATACTGTACAAGGAATACGTTATTGCAAAACCTTTTTCCTTCCATTAGCTTAGAAGGTTTCTCATTCAAAAACATTTCATTCTTTGAAATAATTGCAAGAGTGCACTAACACGTGCCAATCTTTATAGAAAATCTTGCAGTTCTAGATACTGCACAATATTAATATTTTTCTTATCAAAAACCACACTATCGACAACTTGGCACTTAGGCCCAAGAAGCAGTGTTTAAGTATTTTTTCCAAAGTGGAGGATGGGACTTGAAGAAAACATGAAACCTGACAGGGATTGACGATGATCAGTCGCCACATCCAAGTCCAATAATCCGCGGGTCTTCTCTACTAGTAGAAGGATAGAAACTACATCCGTAACTACCCTCGGGTGAAAACTACATCCGTAATCACCCTCGATGAAAACTACATCCGTAATCATCCTTCGACAACACCTGGGCCGGAATAATAATTGATGGACCGCCTGGCTCACGGCCGCTTACACATCCCGAGAATCATTCGTCAACGATTCCCACACCTGCCAGAGTCCCCTTTTTCTTTTCTTTTCAAAAAATTTATTTTTATTAAAAGATCGAGTAGTTGAGGCCCGACATCAGTCGACCAATAATTTTTGAAAAACGTGCAAGGGAGTAAGACCTGACCGGGGGTTTTCGAAAATGTTTTGGGTTCGAAGGAGTTCGAGTTTGAAAACGCTAAAGGTATCTTGGATTAGTTTTGTCTTTAAAACAATGAACAATAACTAATAAATAATATTTTGAGATTTAATATAAACAATTAATAAAATAATTATTTAATTAAAATAAGCTTTTAGTCCAATATAGATATTTTTGAGTATTTTTAACAACGTAAAAATAATAAATACTTAAGTATACGATACTTCCCGAATGACTCTTCGGGCTTTCGCAATTTAATCACGATACAATAATATACCGCTCCCCGGTCAATAGTATATTTGGACCGCTACGACCTCTATTGCTAGAGTCGTTGTCCGAAGAAAACACTTTTATTCCAAGTTCAAGGGTGTACAAACACATATGCATATATTTCAACTTCAACATAATCTCGTAAAGCATAAGCATATAGTACGTTTGGAAGTACAAACACAACAGTGAAAATCCTTGTATATAAGTTTTGAAAAGTAAACTTGCATAGGTAAAATCAAGAATATAATCTTTTGAAAATAAATACTTAGGGTTGGAAAACTTGCCTTGGTGAGGTCGGGGTGGTCGGCTCGCGAAGTGGAATGGAAATCTATACATAATCAATATTTGTACGTTAGTACCTTAACAACGCTACTTAATCATAAGGTTTTAAAAAATCGTAAGACCAACTTAACGACTCCACTTGTGACCACTAACCCTCTCATATGACCATGTCGTCACATTATCACTTTCGTTACCCATTCGACTCAAATCTATTCCTCAAACTCGAAACTCAAGTGAACATTCTTAAAACTACTTTAAACTAATCCCCTAAGTGGTTTTTCACTTGCGCGGATTTTACTTCGACATTTTTATAAAATTGAAAAATACATATTTTAATCCAATTCTTTTTGTGTAGCCTTCCCCACTGCATTTACTAGCTTCTCTAATTTTTCCATGATCCTACATAAATTTTTAGGGGTTTAAAAAAGGTTCACAAGGGGACCACTTAGTGCAGTCCGGAATCCAGAAACACATTTCACTTCCCAGGCCATAACTCAAAATCTATACATCACCTAGTCATGAACCTTATATTTCTGGAAACTAAATTCAAATACCTTTCCAACAATATACATTAGGACATTAGGGGACAAGATTTGGGGGTTCAAAACCCTCCTACAAGACAGTACAAGTTTCTGGGAAAAACTCAGCATGCTTATATCACTAAACCAACCAAGAATCTTACATCCACATCACAACCAACATCTAAATCACCAAGATCATACTTTATAACATACATGGAGATACATACACTAACCATAAGCCTAAAAATCACAACCACAACACTTAAACTCAAGGTCTACATCATCCATAACTTATATGTCCAAGATTCACACAAATAACCATGGATCTAACATTAAACATCACAATTACTACATGGCCAAGAGGGGTTAGGGTTTTTATACCTTCTTGATGTTCTTACAATCTTAAACAAGCTTGGTTAACCTTGGGGAAGCATTACTCTATGCTCACCATCATCAATCTCACCAAAGAAATCAAGAACATGGAAGTGAGTTTCCTGATCTGGAAAAACAAGCCCCAAAGATCTGCCAAAACGAAGCCCTTGCACTCGTTTCCTGGTCGAGGCTCCTGAATGAAAGTTGTAGAGCGTCTTCACAGATTTCTAACCATATAAAGAACAAAAAATTTCATTGAGTAATGAAGTCTCTAGGCCCGTTTTAGTGAGCTCCTTTCCTGCTGGGCAGGATGGAGTATTTGGTGTTTGTTTTGTTTTGTTTAAAGTGATCAATAATGCTTGATATTTTCACTTGGATGCATCTTATCTTCTTGCCATGTGGTGTCATCTCCTCATTGGTTCATTTGGATTACCTTTATCCATCCATAATTGCAAGCAAGTCCCTTGCTTTATACATATTGTTTCCAAGTCCTTCCTTCCTTTTCTTATTTGCACCAAGGGGCTTCCCTTCTTGTATATTTACTAAATCAATATGTTACAACTTATATGTTGCACTTCATTGTAATAGTGTGGCCCAATACCTCAAACAATCGTTGTGTCCAATTTTCTTTGTATTTTCTCTTTATCTCAGAAAAAAATTCTCGTGGTTTCTCAATTGTTCTCATTTCCTTTAACTCTAGGATTTTATTCTCAATTCCATTTTCCTCTCATAATATATCCTTTCTTGGACTTCTAATATTTACTATTCTCAATTCATGATTCGCTCGCTTGATCGCTTAATCTCGTTGTAAAGTTTCAGTGGTTTCTAAAACGTTTGTTTCACTTCCTCAGTGGTTTTCGTTCCAAATTCTCAAATCACTTATAATAAAATTCCAAAATATTAACTCCTCAATTCCTCAAATTAAATATCTCATTTCTTGATATTACTGATATATAATTCACTGCTCGGTCAAATATTATACGAAAATAGAATTTGGAATTTCTGAATTCCGATCGCATTTACATACACTTATTTACTCCGTAGATTACTAGTATAACTTCGGAATATCCACACTACGTCTCGTACATAGATGGCATGAAAAATTTTCTTAATCCTCAGAATCACTATTCATTGATGCACTTCATCATAATAGGAAAAGTTTTAATTCTACCGAAATTTTGGGTTCTTACACCATCTCTACATCCTCGTTCATGACATTGCTGCTTCAGGATCATGTTATTTGTATGGAAAGTGTAATATGGTTTTTCCATTATCGATGATACTCTCGTTCCATAATTTCAATTGAGATATAATTTTATACATGGTGGAGCTATACTCGTTCACACTTTTGTAAGATTTGACATTGCAAACACTATAATTTCATAAATATAATGCAGGTTAATCTCAAATATAATTTCATAAATATAATGCAGGTTAATCTCAAAAAGATCAAGCACATAAAATAATATAAAAGAGATTGTAGTGCACGCAAATAAATATAATTGTGACAACATAATTATTAATTAGTAAAATAATTAAACCACATTAATTTTAAAAAGTAGCAAACTGAGCAGTTTTTGACTTCACATAAGTATAACAAATAGGCATCAACTTTAGTCCTATGAAGGTAAAATTTATTATTCATCCTATATTCTACATAGCTCATATGTTTAGAATTAATAAGCTGGAGCATGCAGATCATAATGGTTTTTAATAATATGTTACACAGTTACTGGTCAAGTAATCTTAATGAAAATCTAGAGGTTAAACGCGAGTCCTAATGTAATCATGTTGAATGCAAAGTTCATTCCTCCCTTTTTTTTATTAATACAATCAAGATCATGCAGATTTTTGAAAAAGGAAAAAATGTGCTCTCTTCTCTCTCTTTCTTTTAACCTCCCCACCTAGCCTTTTCAGACACCGCCGGCAACCTTTGACCACCCTACTCACCTCCTTCTGCCCCTTCTCTCGCCTCACGCCCCTTATTTTCGTTCTCCCCTTTCTCTCCTCTCTCTCTTCTTGGTGTGATTTATTCCGATCTGTTACTTTCTTTCTCTGATGGGTTCCCAGAACTCTGAGCACTCTGGTTCAATGGACTCAGAAAAGTTTACCAATTCCCTTGGCCATCACTATGCAGCCCAAGTCTTTCCCCTGCTTATCCTCAGCGTCACCTCAACCTTGCAGAGGTTAATTCAGATGCGGTGATGGGTGAGCCTCTCTCCCCCAATTCTCTCCGCAGGATGCAAGAGCAAATCCAGCTCATTCTCATCGATGGTTCTACACTCATGGCGAGTGGCCCAGCTGCTAAAGCATCCTCCAAAGCGAGTCAAGACATTCAATCTCCTGGTGAATTGCACTCAAACCCAGCCGTCAATATGGAAACTCAGGTACCAGGTAATCCTACAAACTCTACCCTATCTGATGAGAATGGTATTCCTAGTCTAACCAACTATGAACATGGTGAATCGAGTAAAAATCTCAAGAGGCCTGTCACCTGGAGTGCAATGGTCTCAAAAAATATCCCACAAGCTGACCCAAAGTGTCACGCTAATGTTCAAATCACCTATAATGATGATGGGTCTGTCAACATTGATCCACCATGAGAATTTTTGATTACTGCACAAAAACAGTGGGACTCGAGTTTGATTGGCCACTTCATAGGAGGCAGCTTCGCTTTCAAATTCGTTCGGGAGCAAGCTTTTAAGTTGTGGAAAAATGTTGGCCTATTTAGGGTCTATTTTAGCTCTAAGGGCTACTTCACGTTCAGATTTGATACTGTTGAGCAGAAAAACAAGGTGCTAGGTATGAATACTGTCCAGATGGGAGGTAAGACTTTATTCTTATTGCCATGGATGGAAGGTTCCAAATTTAAGAAAAACATTGTTCGTAAAGTGCCATGTTGGATCAAATTAGTGGATGTGCCACACTCATATTGGCACAAGGAGGGGCTCAGTACGATTGCTAGAGGAGTAGGGAAGCCTCTGAAATTTGACGAGGCCACTTCGAAATTTGAACCTCTCAAATATGCGGGGATACAAGTTGAACTAGAATATGATGGACCACGACCTGACTTTGCTTCGGTCAGAATTATTAATTGTGATGGTGAGGACAAAAGAATTAAAGTGGAGATTCAATACCCTACATTGCCCTACTCATGCAGTATTTGCCATGCTTTTGGCCACTCCTTATCTAGGTGCCATGACAACCATGATGCAGTGCGAAAACCTGCTACAAAAAAGGCGAGTGCAGTTAATGAGACAGCCACAAATGTTACAAATGATAGAGTCTCACCAATGAAGGAGGACTATGTAGCTAACATGGCCATGGTACCTTATGTAACTGGTAAATTTCTGGGATGTGATGTAGTGATGGATGATGATGAAATTTTGAGACAGGCAAAAGAGGGTATGGAAAATTCGGATGAATTGGAGGTTTGTGTAGAGAACTCACATCCAATTCGGCTGGAAAATGCTTTTGCCAGCCTGAACTCTCTTGAAGAAGGGGAGGTCTTATCGTCCCAACCTTCTCCATCTAAACATAAGAAACAACAAAGAAAACCCAAGGATGACTTGGCCAATGTACCATGCCTTGTCGCGCCACTTCGTGGCCTACCACAAGTTCCTGCAGAGAGAACAGTTACAGAATCAGGGGATGAGGGATTTACAATGGTAACTCCTAAAAGAAGCCTATGGCTGGCAGGAAAGCCAACCAAACGCCACTTCTAATGAATTTTGCTTCTTGGAACGTGCATGGGCTGAACAAGAGCTCGCACCAAAAAGAGGTTATCAACTTTATCTCTACTAATAATATAACTCTTATGGGATGTCTTGAAACTAAAGTTAAATGTCACAACTCCTTGGCAGTCTCTAAACGTATTAATAAAAACTGGTCTTGGCTTTTTAACTATGAGCACCACTACAATGGTCGTGTTTGGGTTGGGTGGGATCCTACCATTTGGCATGTTTCTTTACTTTCAAAGACTGATCAGATGATCACTTGCAATGTTACTTTTATTGAAAAACAAACCCACTTTTGTTTAACTTTTGTGTATGCTCTAAACCAACCTCATGAACGAGCTCCTTTATGGCATGACTTGACCCGTTTGAGCAGCAATATTTCCATTCCTTGGTGCCTATCAGGGGACTTTAATTGTGTGGCTAGTTTAAGTGAAGTTAGTGGTGGTCTTGAAAGGTGGACTCCAGGTATGCAAGCTTTTAAAAATTGTTTAAGTGATGCAGGGTTAGGGCATATTCGCACTACTGGCTCATTATTTACATGGACTAACAAGAGCCCTGGCAATCTTATTCAAAAAAGACTGGATAGAATTCTTTGCAACAAAGAGTGGTTTAACTCTTTTACTGATTGTTTCGTCTTGGTCAAGCCTAAGGGCCTTATGGATCACAACCCTCTTCTTCTCACTGCTCCTATGCATTTGGAAAAATTTCACAAGCCATTTCAGTTCTACAACTTCATGTGTAGCATTGAGGGGTTTCATGAGGTGGTCAAAACTGCTTGGAATGAACCCTGGTTTGGCGATCCTATGGCTATCTTGTGCCGTAAGCTAAAAACAGTCAAACTGGCTTTGATTAAGCTTAACAAATCTCATGGTAATGTTCATCTCAATGTGCAGAATGCTAGATCTACCCTTCAGGATCTTCAAGAGCAGCTTGTCTCCCTTCCTACTAATATAGATCTACTCCAACAAGAATAGCTGGCAGCTAAAAATCTTGAGCTTGCTTTGAACGATGAAGAGGCCCTCCTTTTGCAGAAATCTCGAATCAAATGGTTGTCCCTCGGTGATTGAAACAACTCTTTCTTCTACAATCAAGTTCGAGCCAATTGGGATCGGAATAAAATTCTGGCTATTGAGAATGAAGATAGTGTCATAGTTTTTGGTCATTCTAAGGTGGCTAAGGTGGCTGTTGATTTTTTTACAAAGACTTTGGGCACTCAAGCTAGTTCTACCCCTTCTGATCTTAATGGTATCGCTTGTAATTCCCTTAAAATAGCTCAAGCCAGTCACCTTGAGGATCCTGTGACTCCTGAGCTCATTCTCAATACTCTTAAGAGTATGAAGAAAAACAAGTCTCCGGGGGTTGATGGTTTTACAACAGAATTTTATCTGTCTACTTGGGACATAGTGGGGGTCGAATTCTGTGATGCAATCATGCAATTCTTTCACTCCTCTATACTGCACCCTGAAATCAACTCCACATGCATCACTCTTATCCCAAAGGTACTCACTCCTACCTCCATGAAAGATTTTAGGCCTATTTCATTATGTTCCGTTGCTTATAAGTGCATCGCGAAGATCATTGCTAATCGCCTCAAACTTGTGCTCCTCAATCTAACTCATATAGCCCAATCAGCATTTGTCAAAGGTCGTAGCATCTCCGATAACATCTTAATGGCGTAAGAATTATTCAGAGGCTATACTAGAGATACTGGTGTAGCAAAGTGTGCCTTAAAGATTGATCTTAACAAGGCGTTTGACTCAATTAACTGGGACTTTTTGGTTGCCACCCTCCACAGAATGAACTTCCCCCCACGGTTTGTTAACTGGATTATTGCCTGCATCACGACCCCATCATACTCAATCAAAGTTAATGGCGTTTTAAAGGGCAAATTTCAAGGTGCTAAGGGTCTTCGCCAAAGCGATCCCATGTCTCCTTACTTATTTACTCTTGCTATGAACATGTTATCCTGCATGCTTACCACGACTCCCACCAACTTCAAATTCCACTGGAAATGCAAAGACCTTGGCTTAAACCATCTCCTCTTTGCTGATGACGTGTTGCTATTCTCTCACGGGGATAAAAACTCGTTGACACACATTATGAATTCTTTATCTCAGTTTTTGAGTAGCAGTGGCCTATTTCCTAATACCCACAAGAGCACGGTTTTCTTCTGCAATTGCACAACAGAGTTGGTTACCTGGTTCGATAATTCTTACCACATTCCCCACGGGACTTTACCTGTTAAATTCTTGGGGGTGCCATTGATATCTACCAAACTAAGTATAAATGACTGCATTCCACTGATTGAGCGCATCACTGGTCGTATCTACTCATGGACTAACCGATTATTATCCCTAGCAGGTCGTACTCAACTGATTCATGATGTTCTCTTCTCCATTCAAGCATACTGGTCTAATCATTTTATGCTTCCGGGGGGTGTCCATAAAAGGATCAAATCTATTCTCACCCGTTTTCTATGGAAGGGTGATATCTCAAAGAAGGGGGGTGCAAAGGTGCGGTGGGATCAAGTTTGCCTGCCCCGAGAGGAAGGTGGTCTTGGCATCAAAAACACTATTGACTGGAATAAAGCACAAATTCTTCTTCATTTATGCAAAGTTGTGGCCAAATCGCAATCTTTATGGGCTTGCTGGGTTGTTTCAACAGCTCTGAAGCATAATCATTTCTGGACAATGGAGATCCCCACTGACTGTTCTTGGATCTGGAGAAAGGTTCTTAAGTTAAGGCACATGGCACGCCAGTTTATTGTGTTTAATCTCGGGAATGGGCTTGGTGTCTCTCTCTGGTTCGACCCGTGGTGGAACAACACTTGCCTCGCCACGCACAACTTAGACTCCATCATCTCTCAGATGGGTTCCTCTTCCACTGCTTCAGTAAACAGCCTGATCTGTAGGGGTTCGTGGCAGCTTCCAAGCCCTAACCCTCGACACCACCACATTCATCACAATCTTACTCAATGGCTTTCTTGGTTCGATTTTCCTACCTTTGATCTCACAAGGTCTGATTCTATTTCTTGGGAGGGCATTTCTTTACAAAAACTCAGAACGAGACACATCTGGGATTCAATTCGCTTTAAACTCCCAATAGTCCCTTGGCATGATCTTATTTGGCACAGACTTCATATTGCCCGATATGCTCATCTTACATGGCTTCTCTGTCTTAACAGATTACCAACTCTCAGTAGGCTAGCCACGTTTGGAATATCCATCTCTCTTCATTGCTCTTTGTGTGTGGGGGGTATTGAAACGAGCTCTCACTTATTTGGTTCCTGTAATTACAGCAGCTACATTCTAAATTGTCTAGCAGACATGTTACATGTTCCTGCTGCTAATACCTGGGAAGATCTGTTGACTGATTGGGGTTCAATTACGCAGCCTGTTCGGAAGTGCCTCGCCCTTCTTACTGCACAAGTCTTTGCATATCACATTTGGAGAGAACGCAATGCTAGATCCCATGATAGAAGCTACTCTGGTCCAACAAAGTTGCTTGCAGACATTGTCCTAGATATCAAAGTTCGATTGGGAAGCTCAAGTTGGTTTAGAAAATACGCTTGCATAGAACATCTTCATAGTTGGTTGATTATATGAGGGACATCCTCTCTTGTTGTTTTCTGTTTGCTTCTGATTGTTTTCTCCATGATTCACCATAAAGCAAGGGTCAACCCCTGTATTCTTTTTTTTCTTCTAATATATTTATGCAACTTAGCAAAAAAAAAAGATCATGCAGATTTTTGAATCATATTAATGATTACATATAAATTTTGTAACATATACAATTTAATTCTAGTAGAAACCCTCCTTTTCATGTATAAAGCAAAATTAAGACAATTTAGAAATGCCACATTTTTTTTATCCCCCTTTTTTTTCTTAAGTAAACAAATTTTGTATAGGCAGGAAGTTTCAACTTTCAAGGATGTCAAAGAAAATAAATAAAAATAAAATAAAATGGTATAGTGGTCAGATTGTATAAAAACGTATATGAATAATTCAATACATGCATGTGAACAAACAAGCACATATTTCACATAATGTTTCTAGATCATATTGATAGGGACCAACAAAAATTGATGCAAGTCTAATGTTAAAAAAAGGTTAATAAACGGTACCTTTCAGTTGAGTTATTAACACAACTTATCACCTTTTGCAAGTACTCCTGCTTACGGCTACAACTCAGAATTAAAATTCAGTGATTATCTAGAGACACTTTGTAGCGTGATGATAATTTCTCACAGCTTTATTTTACTATCGTGCTGATAACATGTTATATATATGATATATATATATAATATTGTGAGAGTAAGAGAGCAAGAGAGAAAGTTAGATAAAAGAGAGAAGGGAGATCATTCCATTTCATTCATCTCTAAAACAAGGTACATGTAAGGCTTTATATAGCCTACTTAAACATGAGTTACAATGAAGTGGAAAGCCAAAGGTTTGAAGTTGAAAAGCTAGGTTGGGGTAACAACGGTACTTGAAGAGCTAAAGTCATTCATTCAATATTACATAACAGCATAACATTTATATAATTATTATCAAATCATCTTATTGAAAAATTTAAGCCACCAAAATTTATATTTTAAAAAATTAATTCAAATTAATAAAAAAATAATATAATATTAAAAGAAATCTGTGCATCGCACGGGTTTTAAGCTAGTATATATATATATATATATATATATATATATATATATATATATATATATATATATATTTACGTATATTCTGTTTTAATTCCTATTAATAGGAGTTTATTTCCTAAGAGCATCTCCAAGGGTGAAATCTAAATTTGTTAGCTATAATGCTTATCTAAATGGATTATACAATTTTTTTGCTAACAATGCAAATATACACTCCAATGGTGTTATGTATAATTATGTTAAGCTAAAATTATACCTAAAAGTTTTTTTAGTTCAACAAATATATTGAATCATACATGGTTATCTATATTTTTTTTGCTAATGGGTGATGGTTGGAGTGCAATAGTTTTTACATATCATCTAAAAGGGCCACCTAGATGACACATGGGGTGACACATATATATTTTAGCTAATAGTTTTCTACCCTTGGAGATGCTCTAAATGATTTCTTCTACAACAAACTCTATTTTCTGGGCTTTATTTTTCAGATGAATGTTTATACTTAAACATCTTTATTCCTTCTAAACATCATCTGATTTCTAAACGTTATTTTGTCTGAACGTTGGATTTTGAATTAGTCTAACAACAAATTCGTGAGACTTGGAGTCAAGAACGTTGGATGTTGTCTGTTTAATTCAGATGCTTTCGTTCACTATATGAACACTTGTGTGTTTTTCATTCAAAGGCTGTTGGACAACATTCAAAGAAACACAAGTGCTTTTTCGAACCGATTTGCAAAATCTTTCATATACTTGAGCTTTTATATTATACGGTTTATATTCTTGTTAGAGTTCATAGTTTTAATTGTAATTCATTAAATCTTGTATTGTTCAACGTGCAAGTTGGTAGTTGCTGGATTGGCAAGTTTGGACACAAGGGTTCAGGGAACTAGAGGCTAGAGAAGTCTATACTTTGGAAGTATAGGACTTAGAGGGCATTAAGTTCAAGGAACAGGGGTTGTCAGCAAGCTGCTATCAGTGACAGGGAAAGAAAGGGAGATATATTATTGTATCTTGTAATCGTGGTTTATAGTGATCAATAATATATTCTTTTTCCGAGTTGGTAGAGAACCAAGACGTAGACCATTAGGAGATAGTGGTCGAACCTGGCTAAAATTGATGTGTGTTCTTTACTTACTGCAATTTATATTTACTACACTGCATAACTTAGCTACCAGTATATTAATTTTGTGAATTGTGTTAATCCAGTAAGCTGCCTGACAGCATTCCAGACTGTTTTGTTTTCTTACAGTCAAGTATACTTGGTAAAAATTAAAATTGGCCATTGTTAGTCAAAACACCTATTCACCCCTCCCCTCTAGTTGTGCATTTTCAGAGTCCTAAGTTGTATATAATAATATATTCTCGACTTTTATTTCGATTTTTAGTTAATAGACTTTTAGTATATAACTTCACTAATAAATTAAATTAAGATATAATATTGTTAAATTAATTAATTTAATATTTAGTGGCATACCGCGGTATGCGAGAAAAGGCCCCAAATATCACAATTTTAAGTTAAATGGTTCAAAATGTTGCAACTCAAAAATATGGCCCCAAATATCACACTAAAACATAAGATCGTGTAGCATTTTGAGAACTTTTTTTTATATCGCTAAATCGTGTAGCGTTTATGAGGAAGGGGTGGGGAACACGCTACATTATGTAACATTTTGTCCAGAAAAACAAAAGATTATCTAGCGTTTTGTACTTAACACCTCTTTAATTAGCGTCTCTATTAGCATACAACTCTTTAACTAACGTTTACTTAATCAACTCTTTTATTTGAATATTAAAATTATTCAAATATTAAAATTTTATATATTATTTTTTCAATTTAATAATTTAAAAATTTATCGATATTTCCTTTGCGGTTAAATAGTTTTTATTTGGGGTTCAATGAGTTCCATTTGAGATTTTGAAATATTCAATTTTGTAATTGAAATTTTTAAATTTTATTTGTATTCTCTTTGGGATTCAATAATTAACTTTTGGGGTTCACTGTTTCCATTTTGAGTTTTAGAAATATTCAGAACGACGAATAAATCGTATACGAATTTAGGGTTTTTGAACCTAAACCCTAATTTATCCCGATTTTTTAAAAATCAGGCCGCCGGATTCAGTTTTTTAATTAAAATTTTTAAATTTTATTTGTATTCCCTTGGGGTTTCAACAGTTAACCTTTGGGATTAAACAGTTCCATTTTGGGTTTAAAATTATTCAGAACGACTAATAAATCGTATAGGAACTTATGGTTAAAAATCAGGCCGCCATACTCAATTTAAAAATACAATTTTAGGAGAAAACAAAAAAAATGTGAAACACCCCCAAACGCCACATAAAGTGGCGTAGCATTCCCCGCCAATCCCCCCCCCCCCCCCCCCGCCCCGCCCCGCCCCGCCCGCAGATATATATTAAGTAGCGTGCTTCCAGCTTCCATCGTATTCCTCTAAAAACGCTACACGCTTTAGCGTTTTAAAAAAAAAA
The DNA here is from genome assembly GCA_037693485.1 of Kitagawia praeruptora. Taxonomy (NCBI): domain Eukaryota; kingdom Viridiplantae; phylum Streptophyta; class Magnoliopsida; order Apiales; family Apiaceae; genus Kitagawia; species Kitagawia praeruptora. Next base: position 2,493,840 of record CM075353.1, read on the forward strand.
TATCCACAACACTACACGCAACTGTGTATTTAGGACCGTTTTTCTTTTCAAATTGTGATAGATGGGGCCAACACCCGCGATATGCGGGTATGCATGGTACCATTAAGAAGGGGTTTCTGCTTTTAATAAAGAGTATAGATGTCTTTCTTCTACTTTCTTGCATCAATACCACAGAAGGCTTGCTGTGCTTAGAGTTTGGAACTCGATTTGACTACTAAATAATTTTCTTTGCATAGCAATATATTCGTGTGTTTGTCTCCTTGGTTACCTATTACGAAGTCTGTGTCATTCCAAAGCCGATTTCTGATACCAAACAATATGTGCTTATGTTTTTCATAGGAGGTGCTAGAGAGATTTCCTCTCTTTTTTTAGTCGCTTGCCCATTCTCTAATATAAATTTTATCATTCCATACAGAATGGGTTTTGGAGGAAAACTTTTCTCCAAGCGCTAGCTTAAGCATTTTATGTTAAAACTGATGAAACCTTTTAACATACTGAGCTGCTACATAAAATGCCTAAAAATAATCTCCCTTGCGAAAGTGCATGCAAAATTGGAAGTCTGTTACTTAGCTAATTTTCTGAAATTCTTCTTAATGTTGTGTGCAATCTTTTCATTCTGTATTCAGCTGTGTATTTTTCAAGAAGTTGAATTTGTTGTTATGACTTATTTTTCATGTCCTTTTACTTTTAATCCAGACTTTGATAGAAATGGGATATGAGTTAATATCTGGAGGAACTGAGAACCATTTGGCTCTGGTAAATCTGAAGAACAGGGTAAAATAACAATATATGAATGTTTTTGCTACGTTACTGAAACCTTATTTCTGATTAATGAATTGCTAATTGTATGAGGGCAGTTTTTACGCACCCACTTTGCTCATGCCATACAGAATGGATTTTGGAATTTGGAGGATAACTTTCCTCTAAGCACTAGTCAAGTATTTTACATTTAGAACTGCTGAAACCTTTTAACATACTGAGATGCTACATAAAATGCCTTAAAATAATCTCCCTATAAGGTATTTGCGAAAATGCATGCAAAATTTGTAGTCTGTTATTAAGAGTGGTTTGTCATGAAAGAGATATGTCAATCAGTAGAAAAATCTCAATTAAAGAAGACTATAGTATGTTCTGTTAGATACCTGAAATATGTTATACAAGGAATGAAGGAAATCTACTTCTTAGTCTCTTTGAATTTATTTTCTATAGGGAATTGACAGGCTTAGAGTTGAAAAGGTCCTGGAATCTATGGCCATTGCAGCCTATAAAATCATTGTTCCAGGTGATATCTCTGCCATGGTGCCTGGGGGCATTCGAAGGGTAAACAGGTGATTTGAATGAAACATACGTGGACTAACCCAAGTATCCCTGCTTCGTAGTACTTCTATTATAGTAGAATCGATTTCAGGAGCAATTTCAGTTCAAGTGAAAAGACTAGTTTCTTAATGCTTACAATCTTGTTTGTTTTGCTTATGACTCTTTTTTCTTCTTGGTCAGATCTCCACTACACTCCAAACCCCCGCAATGTATTTTATTAGCTGGTGAAAAGTAGAAAGCTGTCTTGTTTGCTAACATGGCACGTATTAGTGGCTTTGTTACTGCTGGACTGCTGGTGTTATCCCTTCTCCTTTGAACATGCATATGTTGTGGCAACTGCAACTTAGAATCATGGCTCCATGTGGGCGACGTAGGACCTTGTGCTGTAATTGTTACAACATCTACATTTCAAAAGGAGAAGGGGTAACACCAGCACCAACTAAGCCCCTAATGTGGGCTATGTCAGCCAACAAGACTGCTATCTGCTTGTCACCATCCTAATGAATAGTCCAGTAAGAGGAGGAGTCTCAAGAAACAAAAAGGTATCATCAGGGAGCCTCCAAACTCAATGTACTTCAAAAGAAGGGACTCCGGACAAACATCTTTTAAGAAAGAACGGGTCCTAGATGCACTTGAGCCTAGATATATTAGATAAGAACCATACCACTTTCACCTAGTCTTAGCTTCTAAAGTAGTGTTGATACCTGTGAAATTTACTTAACAAAACTTTTAGTGGTTTCCAAATCTGAGCAGAAACCATGACTAGCAAGATAACACTACTTCTGACTTTAGAATGGATTATGTTCTATATCAAGATATGGGGGAACAAACCATTACAACATATCCACTAGTTCATCTTCTAGTGAACAACAACGATACTGTGAATTACATATGTTGGGCCAAAATTGATTGTTGTACTTTGCCTATTCGGAACAATTCAGATTTTAGTGGCTGTTCTTCTTTATCAATCTGCGAATCAGATTTTCTTCCAAGCCAAAGCTCAACGCTATCGAGTGCCACTTAATAGGTAGCAAAACTTGAATAAAACTGATAAAATATCTGACTAACTAAACTGTTTAAAACAAAACTGGGCCAAAAATTCAATAGAAGATTTCTGACAAATAACAAAAATAGGTTGTAATTATAGTCAGACCAACAGGTCACTTGCAGAGACAGAATTGCAGTTTATATAATATTTAAAATTCAAAATTTTAATATATTATTACAAGACAATAAGCTCTTCTTTGCCTGCATGTCTGCAATATACACATCCCAGAAGCTCGTACACAAAAACTAAAATGTAAAACATACAAATTAAAGAGAAAATTGAGAAGCAAGGAGCTGATATATATAAAATCAGTAATCATTTGAACAGTTCAACTTGTTTATTAGCGATGAAAAGAGAGAAATAAAAAGAAATTAAGCAGCAGAAACAAACTTCACCATATGTGGCTGTAGAAAGGGGTTACAGATTTAAGTTTATGACTTGTCGCCAAGCAAGCCCAAATTCTCCACGAAAAGACTTGATCGTATTTCCCGACCACGTGATGGTTCAACATCAAGAGCTGAACATAAATCCGATAAATCATCAATGATCTCTGTTGGCTCACCCCTATCAATATCATAGGACTTATATCCATATGGATAGTATCTCATCAATATTATATCATGATTATTCCTAAAACATTCGGGAGTCCAGAACGGTCCATCTTCAATAAATTCAAGATCAAGTATAAATTTCTTTGTCCAAACATCCTTAACTGCAGCATCTTTTCCAAGTATCCATATGTCAAGAAAACGGGGGCAGTCATTAATGATGTCTGAACCGCAAAGAAACAGGTCACTAAAATTTTGAGCAAGGGTGACCTGAAAAGGATCTCCAGAAAGATATTTTGGTGGCAACATAATGTCTCGAATGATCTCACTCTCTATGTCAAAACAAACAATGAATGTCGTGCCTACCCAATATGCAGCACCATTCACGATAACTGGATACTCAAAGTATACGGATTTTGTATGTTGTTTGCTAACTGTCTTCCAAGAATTAGTACTTAAGCTATAAACAAGCACACCAGCTTTGTCTGTATGATGTTCTCTCTCATCAAGATATTTCACAATATTGATTATTTTGTAATCATTCATCTTGGGTACATATCCAAAAACTAAACCCGTGAGGTTGAAACTACGGTGGGCATCATTAAGTATAGGACAATCAGGAATGGTTTTATATTTTCGAATAACGGGGTTCCAAAGAAAAATCCGCAGCGGCCTCGAATAACGTAAACATATTAGACCATTAGATATTCCAGGTATTGTCTTGTATTCATCCCGCTTAATATCTTCAGGAATCGGCAGGGAAGAATATTGGTTACATTGTTTATCATTAACACGTAACAAAATAGGAGTTTTATAATTTGTAGTGTGAAAAAGAATATAAGTAGTATTGTTCTGATGATATGAATAGAGAGCCTTATTAAAGTAAGGACTTTGTATTAGATGATACCATGATTTCTGAACTAACATGAGTTTGATAAGAGAAGGGACAGGTAGTCTTTTGAGAATCATCGTCAAGATTTTTTCAGAGAAAGAAGTAAAGACTAAAAGAATCATGTAATCTCCATGAGAGATTGAGAGATCGAGAGAGAGAGAGAGAGAGAGAGAGAGAAATGTTTGTTATTTTCATTAAGAACAGAATGTACAACATGTCTTTGTATTTATACAAGTCATATTCTAACTAACTAACTTTGACTGCTGTAACTAACTTTGACTTTACTATTTGACAAATAAGTCAACAATAATTTTTTTGGTGTACAAGACTTATTAGAGCTCCATGTTGCATTAGTTTTTGCATCATTCTTCTGTGAGTCTTCGGCCTCCCCCATCTTCTGTGAGTCTTCAGCCTCCCCATTGACAGATATAGATTGATTCCCCCCCCCCCCCCCACAAATTGGAGGCACACTGGAAAAAGTGAAACCCAATTTGTAAGCACATGACCAATGCAGCACTTTACCAAGACCTTTAGAAAGAATATCTGATGCATTCTGTATAGTAGGAATCTGATGAACAGCAATTATGCCTGCTTGAATCTTTTCCCTAATGAAGTGACAATCTAGTTCAATATGCTTGGTTCTAGCATGATAAACTGAATTGGCAGTAAGATCAACTGCAGCCTTATTATCACAGAACAAAGAAATAGGACCATGAACTGAAACATGAAGTTCAGTTAACAAGTTTAAAAACCAAATGACCTCATAAGAAGCATCAGCAAGTGCTTTGTATTCTGCCTCTGCAGAACTTCTTGATGTCACTTGTTGTTTCTTAGATCTCCATGAAACAACAACATCACCAAGCAAAAAACTATAAGCCCCTATAGATTTTCTGTCATTAACATCTCTCTAGCCCAATCACTATAACTATAAATGGTAGGAGTTAAAGAATTATTGGCTGGAAAAAACAAACCATGAGAAACAGTCCATTTGAGACACCTGAGAACCCTTATCAAAGCAGACATATGCTTTACCCGTGGAGCATGTAGATATTGGCTGAGCATCTGAACAGAAAAGGTTAAATCTGGTCTAGAACAATTTGATATGAGGATCTATGGGAACAAAGAGTGGTTTGCAGTCTGTTAAATTTGCTGAAGCAAGCAAATCATTTATAAACTTTTGCTGAGACACAAATATACCAGATGGAGTCCTAGAAATCTCAAGCCCCAGATAATATTTAATACTTCCCAAATCCTTTGTAGTAAACTTATCATTTAAAATTGTTTCAAAGCTGTTATGGCAGATTGATTGTTGCCAGAAATAAGGATATCATCCACATAGATGACAATAACAACAAAAATACCATCTTGATTGTAAGTGAACATAGAAGTATCAGTCTTAGACTGAGTATAACCAACCTCTAGTAAACAAGCAGTGAGTTTTGAAAACCAACATCTAGAGGCTTGTTTAAGTCCATAAATGGACTTAATCAATTTACACACAAGATTAGGAACATTTGAATTTGTGATATAACCTGATGGTAAGGTCATATAGACTTCTTCATCCAAGTCTCCATGAAGAAAAGCATTGTTAACATCTAACTGCTCAATAATCCATCCCTTTGCTGCTGCAACTGCTAAAAGAGTCCTAATAGTAACCATTTTAGCTACAGGTGCAAAGGTATCATGGTAATCAACCCCTTCTGATTGAGTATAGCCTTTTGCCACTAAACGAGCCTTATATTTGTCTATCTCTCCATTGGGTTTATACTTGATTCTGTATACCCTCCTACACCCCCACAGTCTTTTTGCCAACAGGTAAAGGAACTAAACACCAAGTGTTATTGTTTTCTAGAGCTTGAAGCTCATTTTGCATTGCCTCAACCCACTTGGGATTTTGAACAGCCTGAAAATAATGAGCAGGTTCTATGGTGATAGGTTGAGAAGAAACAAGGTTGACTTTAGGATTATTTGGACCAGAAACATGATAGTCAGTCCACCATTTAGGTCTAATAGTAGACCTGTGATATTGTCTGACTTGAACAGAAGAGATGTCACTGATAGGATCACTTGTGATATCATTTGTAGGATCACTTGTGATATCATTTGTAGGATCACTGGTAGTATCTTTAGGGTAGATTGAGAAATATGAACATGATTAGAATGAGGATCTTGAGATGTTGATAGAGTTTGAGAATTGACAAAAGGAGATTCTGAATTGAAAGATAACCACTCAATAAAAGAAGATGAATGAGATACTGTTTGTAAAGGTGTGTGATATATTGGAAAAATTTGTTCATGAATAACAACATGTCTACTAACAAAGAAAGAGTGATTTTCAAGAATAAGGAGTTTATATCCCTTTTATTAATGGGATACCCCAGAAAAATAGATCTGACAGCCCTGGAAGCAAATTTATCCATGTCATGAATAGATACAAAACAAAGATATCCAAAAGCTTTCAAAAAAGAATAATCAGGTACCTTACCTTGAAGCAATTCAAAAGGAGTTTTCAGTGACGTAATGGAGAAGGCAGCCTATTGATAAGAAATGCTGCAGTAAAGATACAATCCCCCCCCCAGTATTTAATAGGTAAAGCCTGATTGAAAACGTAAGGCTCTAGCCATTTCAAGCAAATGCCTATGTTTTCTCTCAACTATAGAATTCTGTTGTGGTGTATAAGGACAAGATGATTGATGAATAATACCATGAGACTTTAAAAGGGTATTAAAAGAGGAATTAAAGAATTCACTCCCATTGTCAGTTCTGATCTGTTTAACAGACTTGTTAAACTGTTTAACGGTATAAGCAAGAAAAGCATTGAAAATAGAAAAAACTTGTTGTTTAGTAGTCATAAGAAAAACCCAAGTAGCCCTGGTATGATCATCAACTAATGTCAGGAAATACTTAGCACCACTAGTAGTACAAGTATTATATGGTCCCCATACATCCATGTGTATCAATTCAAAAACAACAGAAGCATAAGAAGCACTTTGTTTAGGAAATGAAAGTTTACATTGTTTAGACATTGGACAAACAGGACAAACATCCTTACAAGAAGGAGCTGAAAAAGTTATAGAATCAATATGTTGTAATACAACATCTGAAGGATGTCCTAATCTAAGATGCCATAGCTTGGAATTAGGTAAACCAGATGCTGCATTCTAAGAAGTATGCACAGAAGCAAATGGTGAAGAATTGATAATAGAATTTGGCTGAAGAAGATAATACAAGCCATCATGATGATCACCAGTGGCTAGAGCTTTCAGTTTTGTCTGGTCCTGAAAGACACATTTTGTTGGAAAGAATGAAACAAAACAATTATTATCTTGTGTCAATTTAGATACTAACAAGAGGTTGCAACTGAAATAAGGAACATATTACACTTGTTATAAAGTGATATGTGAATTTAACTTGATAGTACCAATTTGTGTAACAGTCAAGATTTCTTTATTTGGAAATGCAACTTTCAGAGGAGTAGGGACTGTGATCAAGTCAGACAAAAGACTCTTATTGCAACACATATGGTTGGAAGCTCCAGTATCTATAATCCAGACTTGACACATGACATGAGGTAAGTAAGTGTGAAGGCAATAAGCCATACCTGCCGTAGGAGTAATTTGATCCTCAGGAAAAGAAAGATTTCCTTTCTTGTTCATGAGTAAGATCATCATTTGATTCATGTGAGAAATTTGTTGTTGCAATTGTCCCAAAGTAGATGAATCAGATACAGTTCCACCAGAACCTTGTATATCTACATGATTTACAGTAGAAGAAGTAGAACCAGTTTGAGGTAATGGTAGAAAACCAGTAGAACCAGAAGATTATGACTGAGATGAATTCTTCCCTTTGCCCTTCTTCTTATCTGGATAACCAACCAATTTGAAACAGTGTTCTCTAGTGTGTCCATCCTTATTACAATAAGTGCATTTCAAAGGTGTCTTACTTCCTTGATAAGATTTTTGAGTAAAAAAACTAGCATGTCCAACCTGTCCAGATTTTGGATTAACATCCGTGACATTGCCAAGAAAAGACACTGTAGGATGACTACCTTGTTTCTGTTTCTCATCCTGCTTGATAAGAGAAAATGCTTGAGAAATAGTAGGTAGAGGTGACATCATCAAAATTTGACCTCTTACTACAGAATAACAATCATTGAGACCCATGAGAAACTAAAGCAATTTCTTCCTCTGTTCCCTTTCTTCTTGTAGCTTAGAAGAATCACACTTGTAACCACACTTACAAGCCACAATTGATTCTAAAGCTATATATTCATCCCAAAGGTTTTTCAACTTATGATAGTAAATCTTAACTGATTTGTCACCTTGTTCTAAAGCATGTAGGTCTTTCAACCCTTGATACACCCTGTGACCATTTACACTTGAAAATTGATCATGTAACTCATCCTAAAGATCCTGAGCAGAAGTGACAAAATCCATCCCATTACTTATCTCACAGATATTGTATTCATTATCCAACTTATAACCATATCATTAACTCTGTCCCAGTGTGTTCTCATAGGTGAGTTATCATCAGGTCTAGGATAAGAACCAGTCATAATTCCAGGATGCTCTATGTTCTGAAGATACAAGGGATGCAAGTTTGACTCAATCGATAACTCATTTCCATTAGTTGAGTTCTGTGGAGTCATATTATCACTATCATTCCTAGTTTCAACATCTTCAGTAACAGTATTCATGACAACATGAGCATATGAGGTTCGAGGTTTTTCCCCCAAATTTTGACCTATCATAGCTACAATCTATACGATTCTTATTGTAAAATCACAAATCCAGTACAAAAACAAGTAAAAACACGATCAACACATGATATTCTATATCTTGAATCAATATAAATGCACAATTAAAAAATTCAAACAAAATCTATAACAGATCTGATGAAAAACACTAAAGAAATCTGGTTTTGGCACGGAAATTGAAAATAAAACATGTTTTATGAACTTGAATCGCTGAAAGAGATGTGTTCTTGCTTACGAAACTGATCGTTTAGCTTGAATCTACACTTTCAGAGGCTCTGATACCATAAAGACTAAAAGAATCATGTAATCTCCATGAGAGATTGAGAGAGGTCGAGAGAGATTGAGAGAGAGAGAGAGAGAAATGTTTGTTATTTTCATTAAGAATAGAATGTACAACATGTCTTTGTATTTATACAAGTCATATTCTAACTAACTAACTTTGACTGCTGTAACTAACTTTGATTTTACTATTTAACAAATAAGTCAACAGAATTTCTTTGGTGTACAAGACTTATTAGAGCTCCATGTTGCATTAGCTTTTGCATCATTCTTCTGTGAGTCTTCAAGAAGTAGCCATTGTGATTCGATCAATGAATTTTTGATGATGAGAATACAAACACATGACAACCAAAAGCATTCCCCTTGCCCATTATATAGATTCATGCCCGACCTCTTTTCCATCTAGTGCCCTTTCTCAAACTTGATTTAAATTTGATAAAATCAACTTCCTATTCTATTTCTGAAGGAAAATCAACTTCCTATTTAAACTCATAAATAATTTACATATATTGTGCATGTTTGGCTGGCCATCTAAGTTGCATATGTGGGCCAAAAGCCCGTTTCAATTTTTAGCTTCCTGTTTGGCAATTGCTTTTTCATCCGCTTATCTATCTATTACTATATATCAAACGCGAACAGAAGGATAAAAATTGGGTGTAAAATGACCATTTTAAGCTTAGTTTATTATAAATAACAAATATGCCATGCTCTATAAAACAGTACTCCACACTCTCATCCCCAAATTAATCGACACAGTGATTCGAACTCCATTTGATTACTACACAATCTCATCCCTAAATTCATCGTTAGAGTGGTCCGGACATATACCCACGAACGGCCTTTGATCTGTGTGTGTGCTAACATGGCGCTTGATTCTACTTCTCTGTTTGTGGAGGTCAACGTACTTGTATGTTCATATCAGTTTCCCCATCCATCTCTCTTTCTCAGGTAATTACATTCATTTATATTATATACATATTTATGTATGTATGTATTGCTGATTCTTGGTTTTGGTTACGATGTTTTCTCTAATTTTGATTTCAAGATTTCATCATTTTCATCAAAATTTATTAGAGAAGGCTTATTAACATGAACTTCCGATAATAACCTGTCAACCCCAAAAACCCGCGTAATGACTTTAGGGAAGTAGGTGTTGGCCAGCTTATTATAGCATCTACTTTTTCAGGATCCATAGCTACCCCTGAATCTGATATTACATGACCAAGATAATGAACCCAGCTTTTGCCAAACTCACTAACAAAGCAGCTCACTTGTCTATCTTGTGGCAAAGATCCTACCTTGGCTAATAACCTTTCAAACTCGACTTGATACTTTTGTACTGTCCCTTTCTGTCGTAACTTAGTAAGCTGCCCAAAGATATCCAGAACCTTCTCAGAATTATATCGAGAATCAATGTCCTCCTTGAACTCCTCCCAAGAGACTGTGCCGCTTTCTTCTTGCAACAACTGATACCACATTTGTGCCTCCCCTTCAAGATGAAATGAGGCTAATGGAACATGATCAACTGCAAGCTCGAGAATTTTTTTACCCTGCATAACCACATTGTGGAATCTCCTGTGCCATCAAAGCGAGGAAAATCAATTTTACTTGTTTCGGCACAATAGAACTATTTAAATTAGTTCTCTGGAAGTTGCCACCATCAGACCCTTGTATTCCTTGATTAGCTGAAGATTCAGTCTCTCTATTGCTGGATTGCGTAAGTGCAATTTGCTTCACCTGACTGCTTAGTTTCCCTAACAACTCAGCCATACACTTCATTTGAGTTTCGATTCCTCGACACGCGACTCCATTCTGAGGCTCTGATACCAATTTGTTTCGACAAGCAATTTTTACTTGTTTCGGCACAATAGAACTATTTAAATTTGTTCTCTGGAAGCTACCACCACTAGACCCTTGTATTCCTTTGATTAGCTGAAGATTCAGTCTTTCTATTGTTGGATTGCGTAAGTGCAATTTGCTCCACCTGGCTGCTTAGTTTCCCTAACAACTCAGCCATACACTTCATTTGAGTTTCGATTCCCTCGACACGCGACTCCATTATGAGGCTCTTATACCAATTTGGTATGTATTGAATACCTTTAGTCTTTTGCTTACTGGAACCTATTATGGAATTGAGAAAAAATAATTGATAGATTTAGACAAGGCTTATTGAGGAGCAAATCACGCAAATCACTTAAACACTTAATAGATAGTTTCAACTCATTTTACAAGTAGTTTCTCTTATAATACTATACAATTTAAGAATATAATTCTATCAGAAAATGGGCAGCATCTCCTTTGTAAAGTGGACTAGCCCGTCGAAATACAACCGACTCAAATAAGCATTTAAACACTCAGTGGCTTCAATATAACCATAAAAAATTATATAACCAATCCTAACTCCACCTTATACTAATACACATACCACATGCCAAGTGTTTACACACAAAGTAGCTATTAGATTTATAGTTCAAATCTGATCAGCAAGAAAGATTACCAATTAAAAGTACCTAAATGGATCTAAACAGAAAATCTTAAAACATAAAAGTTGTAGAGCTTTCCGAGACCTTTCCAGAATGGTAAGGCTCATAATTTTTGAACAAATATTCGATTAACTACGATTTTTCAAAGTTCAAGGATCATAATCCCGAAGTCAATACGAATAGCTTAACTTTGACCGACAATATATCATTCATTTTAAATTCGATTGACATGATTCAAGAGCCTATTCCATCTATTTTTCCGCAAGGAATCCAAATATGTATTCATTTTTAAAATCAAGTTTGAAATGGGCACTGAATGAATTGATTTACAGCAGTAGTTTTTACTACAATAATACTAACTAAAACTCAAATAATAAACCTCTACCAACAAGAACATAGACTAACATGCAATACTATTTATTCATATCACAACCTCTATAATACACATACACATCAAAATAAACAATCAAATCTAAGAATTAACATGTATGTCACAAAATCAATCCCTCTTAAATATAACCCATGCCAAAAAGATATAACTACCATTTAACAAAACACAAAACCAAGCAACCCATTTACCAATCAAGCCACACAAGAACTTATAAAATCTGGAAATTTTAGAAATCATCACTAAAATGATATACATGATCTTTTATAGGCAAATCTACTAAGAACAATAATCTACAAGCAACCCACTTTAAACTTAAGGTTTATAATCATAAATTTTTAAAACCCTTAAATAAAAAATGACATGCAAGCTTCCATTCTTGCCCAAAAACATCAAGAACAATTATACAAGACCAAACTAACCACCGGATCACCATTTCGGATCATCACCGGTGGTGGTGGTGTTCGATGGTGGCCTTCAATGGCACACCCACCATCATACCACTCCCCATGCTCCTCTTTTCTTCCTTATTCCTCCATATATAACATTTAATCATCCAAAAACAAGTAATTGTAGAAATTCATACACACCCATATATGACATACTCTCGGTACACACACATATATATATACATGTTTATATAGGTGGTAAAAGAAACTAGAGAGAAAAAGAGACTCAAATCTGGCTTTAAATCAAAGAGAGGGTTGAATTTCGACCTTGCATGTAGCCGAGAGAGAGTTCAGGGGTTGAGAGAACAATGAGAGAGAGAGAGAGAGAGAGAGAGAGAGAGAGAGATGAAGAAATGAGACTAGCGGTGGTGATATAAGAGCATCTCCAAGGGTAGAAAACTATTAGCTAAAATATCTATGTGTCACCCCATGTGTCATCTAGGTGGCCCTTTTAGATGATATGTAAAAACTATTGCACTCCAACCATCACCCATTAGCAAAAAAATATAGATAACCATGTATGATTCAATATATTTGTTGAACTAAAAAAACTTTTAGGTATAATTTTAGCTTAACATAATTATACATAACACCATTGGAGTGTATATTTGCATTGTTAGCAAAAAAATTGTATAATCCATTTAGATAAGCATTATAGCTAACAAATTTAGATTTCACCCTTGGAGATGCTCTAAGGCCTGGGGTTTATTTCTATAATTTAATAATGCTGAAAACCTTTAAAAGAAATTCTGTTTTTAACCATTTAAAATCAAAGTAAAATAGGAAATTAAGGAAAAAGAAGTTTTAAAATTTTAAATAAAATTTAGGAATTTACAAACATCCCCATATTTTTAAAATAATTTTTTTGAATCAAAAATGAATTTATTATGAATTTAATAAGTAAAAGACCTTTAAATGAAACAAAGCTTTTAAAATCATTTTAAAATACTAGCACTCACAAATAAATACACCCAACACTTTTAAAATTCAAACATCATCGTAAAGATAATAATGCAAAAGATTTCAGGATTTTAAACGACTTCGATGATTTTACGAAAGTCTCGAAAGATAAATAATGCTTATTTAAAATAGTTTTAAATGCTCAAAAATGCAATTAAAAATTTGAGAGCACATACAACACATACGAGTCATCACATAATCATATAAACATAATTTCACACATACTTTGACATCACAAAATTATTCATAGCACATAATTCACCTTTAATAATTAAATAAACACTTTAAATAATTGCGAAAAATTCTAGGTCGTTATATTGAAGGATTTTCATGAAGACTTCCAGAATAGAAGTATGTAGACTGATCAACTTTGTCCTTTAGATATTATAGAATGGCCTCATTATTGATCATCCTGACAACCAAATCTCCCGACAATTTCCTTATATCTCCCAACTCTTGTAAGTGAACTTTTTTGGGGAATAGAGAATGGGATTTGGTGTTTAACTTTCTTCCTCACTGTGAGTGTATGATTCTGTTTCGTGTACCTCACAAGTGTTTAACTTATCTCTCCACTCATATCACTTAAAATGAGTGATCTCTTCTCTCATCTCTCAAGTGTTTACACTCATGTCCACTAGTGTATCACTCTTATCTCTCATAGCTCCAACATCCATGTGTACCTGCAAGGAAAATCACCATAGCCCCTTCTAGAGAGGTCACTGGTGGTGCAATGGGGCTTCGCAAATCCCCGATCCTTGTTGGACTCGTCGGACGAATCTGAGTCATAATCTACAAGTTGATAAAAATTTTCCCTTTTTGTGGGTTTCAAAATTGAATTCTGAGAAGGTAAACAATGAAATCAAAACCTAGAATTAAGATCATGTTTCCTTCTAATGTATGTGACGACATCTCCTTGTTTAACTCATCAGGTGAATCTGAATCATAGTCAACAATTAAGTTGCTGATCCGCACCTATGTCGGACCCGATACCCGCAGGATCCGGAGATGTTCCCCCTGGGGAGTTAGAAAATGGTCCTGTTGATTTTGCATTGAGATCAAAGCCTTCTTTCGAGGCCTGTGAAGACTCTTGGTTCTTTGAGGAACCTTCAACTTATAATCCTAACCGTAATATGGTTGAAGTATTAGTTGTTTCCGTCAATTCGTCCTTAGTGTGTGCAATATCACTTTGTGCACAAGAAGTATTTTAGTCTTGTCTATGAAGTAGTGACTTACCAACAGATGCCCTGGCTGATAGGCGAATTTCAATAAACTCATCCTTTTGAGAGAATGAATCCAGAGACTGTTTTAGTGCCAATTTCAGCTCTGCATCCTTTTGGGAGAATACAGGGGAGCTTACAGATACCTCAAGTTGTATACGTCTCTTATTTTTGAGAGGTAGAGCTGTGGGTTTACTATCCCTCACATCCTTATTTGCTGTAACAAGTACAATTAGTCCCTTTTTGACCTCTAGTCTAATAGGTTACTTCCACTTCAGGGGGTAAGTTATTATGTGTTTAGATTTGGATTTATAGTCCGGGATAGAAGTTGTTGGGTTTACAACCTCATGACTTTCATGTAAGAAAACTTACAGTAGGAGCTGAACCTGCATCGCATAGCAGTAGAGCAACATAGAGATAAAATGCATTTACATCTTACCAGAACATTGAGTGAGAACATGTGCATTATATCATGTGAGAGAAATGATGTACAGTTGTGATTTCAAAAAGTTTTACAATATAAGCAATCACAATTGTAGAAAGATTGAGTTTTCTTTTAAAAACTGTTAATGTGCAAGAATTTGTATTTATGCATAAAAATTATATAATCATGTCTTTTAAGGAAAACTTTGTCTTTTTATTTTTTAAAGACACAAACTCTTGACTTCGTATTAAGAAAGAAAGTAAGATTTTATTAAATATATATAAACACTAATGATTTGTAGATAAGCAACGTTTACTTAGAATAAATCCTAAGTAATATCATCAGAGCTAATATATATCACAATTAGTTTGCAATAAAGTATCAGAACAACCAACAATTGTTAGTAAACAAATATTTTACTATTTGATACCAACTGTTAGTATTTGTCAAACACTTTAAAATGCAAGTAATTGTGTTTGTGATCATTTTACCAAAATTAAATTATGAGCAAATAAAACATATAATTGCTTTAAATCATAATTTAACTAAGATAGAAATGATCACTGTTAAATACTAAATATTCAATGATACCAATTATTAGATAAATTCAATTCAATAAAGATTGAATTGTTACATTGAATACCAAATGATAGAATGAATATTAGTATCTAACTACTTATGACTATCATTCACTGACATTCATAAGTATGAGGAACCGGTTGACAAGAAATACACAAGTTCTTTAGATGTAACATTTCAAACTTATGACTTCAAGGCAACTCCTCGAAAATGACAATTGTTAA
Source organism: Kitagawia praeruptora (assembly GCA_037693485.1). NCBI lineage: Eukaryota > Viridiplantae > Streptophyta > Magnoliopsida > Apiales > Apiaceae > Kitagawia > Kitagawia praeruptora. Next base: position 2,509,404 of record CM075353.1, read on the forward strand.
CTCCTAACAACTGCTAGTTATAGACAAACTTGGTTCAACAAATAAGACTCAATTACCAAAGTTGTCTTGTCTGTAATCTAAAAAAAAATATTCTAAGTCCAATACACCTTGTTCCATTGTATATACATTTATTATCAAAGTGATTAGAAGTTGAAAATAAGGATAAAAATTATTCCAAGTAAATTTTCACTTAAAAAATTTTCACACCTTGTATAGTATTATGAGTGAATTTCAAAAGATACAACATAGATTACTTAGAGGAGTTCTAAGTAATTTCACTCATACCAATACATCTCACAATTAGTTAGTAAATAGAATTCTAACTAAATATCATTAACTGATATAAGTCAAAACTTCAATACAACCAATTGTTAGAACCATGATATTAATTATAGTGAATTTCTGAAAATGGAGCATTGCTAATTTCACTAGAATTAACAACTCACAACTATTGAAGACCAAGACAGATAGGTCCAAATTAGTTATGTTGTATATTTATTTTAATAAATATGAGGTACAGAGCAAATACTTATATTGAATTGCTTCAGGTTCCATAGCTCAAATTAATCAAAATAAATAATAAATAAGTGCTAAATCTCTATGAGTTATATTTTAGCACTTAAGTATTTAAATTATCCATAAATAATAACCAATATAATATATTTCAATTATACACATGGCAATCATTCAACAGATAATTCTCTGCGTGAGGTCTGGATGTAAATAAGTTCACAAGTCCTTTCAATACGGACAATTGAATACTTATGAACTCATTTATGAATTTCTTACAATGAATTCACAAGTCCTTTCAATACTGACAATTGAATACTTGTAAACTCATTTAAGAATTACTTATAGTAAAATCAAAAGTCCTTTCAATACGGACAATTGAATACTTGTGAGCTTACTTAAGAATTACTTAACAGATGGGATTTACAAATCATATAGCATTAATAAAATCCCAAGTTTACAAACCAATCTTGAAAAATTAATTTCATCAAGTGATTTAGCAAACATAGCTGCAAGTTAATCTTAATTAAAGACATGCTCTCGAAATAATTGATACCTTATGTCAAAATGCTTAGTCCTTGAGTGTTCCACAGAGTTGTTGAATTTGATTCCTTATGTTCTCCTTTTATACAACTCATTTGATCTGTCTCTATGCAGTAAAACATGTCAGAACTGATGTCTCTAGGGTACCATCTCTGCAGATTTGGGTTCAACTTAAGACATCTAAAAATCAATTGTAATAACTACAAGAACAGATTCTTTAGGTTCCACTTGGGGCCTTGCACATTTGCATATTGAGAATATAATATGTGTGTAAGTAATCTATTAGAAATTGAATAAGATAAAGAGCTGATGATTCCTCTATAGCCTGATTAGGTCCTAATTAGTAGATCCTGAACTTGTTGGGTCAAATATCTCTAGGGTACCATTTCCTCATATTTGAGTCCAGCTTAAGATTTTTGATTACCAACTTGTTAGGTCCAAACTAATAGGTCAAAAGCCAACTATAGTGGTGTGTTGGCAGAGAATCTTGACAGGTCTATAATCTTCTGAATAGAACCAGAAGATCCTTGACTTACTTTTATTGTCATCATTATTTTGGCTTACTAAAGTAAATCAAAAGAATTGCAACTTTACCAACATCAAAACAGCAAATATATTGATACCAATTTATAGTTAGTAGACCAACATATAATATAATCAAGATATCATTGCACATATATATCATTTATGTTTGTGCCTAAAGATGTAGAGAGTTCTATAAATATGACACCAATTATTAAAAGATACCAATTGCTAAGATTGATACCAAATTCAAAAATTATAGTTAGGGTGTCATGCCAAGTCTTTCATGCTTGCTTGAGTGTGATACCAGTTCATACTAACCTGTAGAGATCTTCCATTATCTCACCAACCAGGAGTACACTTGTTCACATTCCTCTAGCATCCAGATTCAGTAGGTCCAGATGTCCATTATAATCTTGAATGTGCAGCAGGTGCCTGATATCCTTAAGTCTTGTCACTGGTGCTTCTTGTCAGATATACCATTTAATCAAATTGTAACCTAGCACCCAGTTTGGATTTGTCCCTCATAACAATGCCTTAACATCCAGTTAGACTTCCCTTCAATCTGCCTTTTATACTGAATGAGATCATCTTGCACTGCAATCATTCAATCTGGATCTTTCAGAGCCTTTGTAGCTTTCTTAGTTTCTTCTGAAAGAAAACTAAAGAAATAATCATTGGTACTTAAATTTCTGCTACTTGCACCATTAGGAACACTAAGAACTAAGACAAAGAATTAATTGAGTCAACATTCTTTGTCTTGGCAGACATGTTTTCATAGTGTCCAATGATTTTCAATGTGGTGTTAAGTTGACTGGTTGATCCTTCAGTTGCTCCCCCAAAGCTGCTGCTGGGTTTACATGAAGATTTTTCATGTTTCACATTGGTTGGATCTGAATAATCATCACCATTGACAGCTGGAAGCTAGAAGTTGTTGAACATCACTAAGACTTTCAATCACTTTCTGTTGATTAATAACAATCACCATGTAGGCTGTTGACTCCATTGAGTAACCAAGGAAATTATCCTCTTGAGCATTAGCTAATTGCCAAGATGCTCACTTTCATTTATCATTGCAAAACAATTTCCTTCATAACTTGTGGGGTCTTCCTATATTTCTTAATGATCAGGGTTTAATCATGTCAGTAGCAAACTATTGACTGCTTCAGCGTTAATACTCTTGAAGGTGCGGAAATCATCCAGAACACTAATTGATAGGTCCTGTAATATGGTCTCCAAGTTGTCATAGTTAGTTTTGCTTCCTGCCAATATTCTAGATGTGATCAATCACCATCAGTGGTGTCTTATCTTCAGATTGTCTAAACAATAACTTGTTTGTTGAGAGAAGTCATCAGTCATCACCACTAAGGTATATTTTTCTTTGATGTAGAACTTTTGTATGATGCTTCTTTGATTTCCCATTATGACATGCCTCATAATTTCATTTTGCTTTAATTCCAGATGAGGCAATCTCCTTTACTGATTCGATTTCCAGGAAAGAATCTCTTGATTTGACATTCAGGTGAGAGAGCTTCTTATGTCATAGCTGAACTCCTGTCTGATGAAGCTTTAGATTTGACCTTGTTGACTTCACCTTTGACTGAGATTCCATGTCAGCTATAGATAAGTTCTCTTTCCTTAATCCTCGAATAGTAGGCTCTTCATCTTCTAAAGATGCTTTATTACTGACAACATTCCTAGCTATTGAATAGCCATGACCCTAGGTCATACCCTTGTTATTATCTCCAAAGGAAAAACCACTTGGCATGTCTTCACATTCACATTTGATAGCAGAGTTCTTTCTTCGATGATATGCTTTGAATAAATCAATAATAATGCATAATCAATTAACCTGTTAAGCCCTACATTCACAAATGGATAAAAAGTTCTTGGTACCCAGATTTACTTGGGTCCAGATGGATTAGAGATATCTCTATTTATAGAGGTAATCTACAAACATGGCATACATACATCATTAAACCATTGCACATATGAAACATGCAAACTAATCATGTTATGCCTTAGAGGTAACAACAAACATAGCATACCTATAGCATTAAACCATCAAACATTTGAAACATGCAAACTATGACATGTAATGCTATTTAGAAAATCCGGTTAACTTATATACAAGAATTTTCTAAAATTAAATGGAATAGAATAATAATAATTTATCACTAATTCTATCCAATTCAAGCATGTTGTTATATACCATCTAATTGTCTCTATTACCTAAGTCAATTTTAGATACGGCTTTGTGTTCTATCAACAACCTAGGTAATCCATCCATCTTTTAAACTATTTTAAAACCTTAACAAACAATTCAGAATGAATAAACAAAATCTATTTTACTGGGGATCCTGAAACTAGCTTAAGCAGAGGTCTTATATGCTCAACATATATATAGCAATTAAGAATTAGGAACAGCTCTAACTCACTACTGCAATTAATTAAATTCAACAAATATTCATCCACATATTAAGATCTTCTAACCAAAGATATAATAATTTAAAACTAAGATCTCAACATGCTTTGAATTCTGAGAATTACATATTACATTAGTTCGAAGAATTGATACCTGAGACATGTGAGGTGAATCATCTTCAGAGATTGCTATGAAAGCAAGATATTCGTAAAGTTCTTCTCATCATCATTTGATCCATCCCAGCTCTTTTCTTTAGCAATAAGTTCTGCCCTGGTGCCTTTGTTTCATCTCAATTAATGAATCCCTATTCATCCTTGTCTGTCAGAATTATGTACTGTGTTGCACACCTTGATAGTTACTTGTCACAAATATCTTATCATAACTGCAACTATCAAGTCTTGTTTCTTTCCACCATCTCAGTCTTGTAACCACCTCTTGAAGTTGAACTATATCCTGAAGAGCTTCTGTTTTGGAATAGATAGGCCTGATCCTTGGATGTAGCATTAATACTCCTTCTGAATTAGTAACTCTCCCTGTCTGTTCTGAGGTTCCATCATTAATTTCTGATTGAGATGTTTGCAGTCTAGTTTATTCTCAAACCTCTTTAATTCCTTTCTTCTAATTCTCTGTTGATTTCTTGAAGGATATACAATTGGTACAAACCACTAAGTGTTTTGGATTTAGCATTGGGGAAATTCACTAAGTGTTTGTATATCATTGAACCACTAGAGTTGACTAAAATCTTCAAGAAAAATTCCATCCACAAAACCTCTTCCACTCCTGCTTCTAAAAAACCAATAAGTCACAAGGAATATGACTTACAAAAAGACTTAACAAATTAATCTACAGCAGGTAAAAATTAATTCCATTGGAAAATACATCTTCTTCAAAAGATACAAAATCATCTTTGATGTCCAGAGGAAAATTCAACTAACAATCTTCTTAGAAACATTGGCTTAGAATAAATTCAAACTATTTAAAATTCAAAAACTTCAAGGACTTGAAAATTTTTTAGAAATAAAAAATCTGAAAGTAAGTTCAATTAATTAAAATTCGAAATTCTCAAGAATTGAAAATTTTGAGAATTAGACAATTTAAAAATAAATTCAAGTTGTTTAAAAATCAATAAATTCCAAGTATTGAAAACTTCAAGAATTGAAAAATTCGAAATTAAAGTCAAATTAATTAAGAATCAAAAATCTCAAGAAATGAAAATTTTGAGGGTTAAAAAATCTGAAAATACATTCAAGTTAATTAAAATTCGAAAATATCAAAAATTGAAAATTTTGCGAAGTAAACAAATTGAAAATAAATTTAAGTTGTTTAAAAATCAAAAATTCCAAGTATTGAACATTTCAAGAATTAAAAAATTCGAATATAAGTTCAAATTATTTAAAGATAAAAAATATCATGAAATGAAAATATTGAAGGTTAAAAAAAATCGAAAATAAATTTGGATTATTTAAAATTAAAAAATCTCAAGAATTGAAATTTTGAAAGTTAAAGAATCCAAAAATAAGTTCAAATTATTTGAAGTTCAAAAATCTCAAGAATTGAAAATTTTTGAAAGTTAAAAAATTCGAAAATAAGAGGAGTTGACTTTTTGGTCTAATGCCGGATTTAGTTTCTGTATGGGTTAACAAACTTGAAATCCAATTGGAGGACCACAAAAATAAGGATCTTGATTTGTGTGTCAATCAAAAGGCTCTTATACCAATTGTTAGGTCCAAAATAGTTTGTAAAAGGGGGGGTTGAATACAAACTATGTTGTTTAATCGAATTTGCTCTTTTCTTAAATTATTAAATCAAGAACAAATTGATGCGGAATAAAACGAATACCAATTTTCAAGTTAAATATAAAACTATATTAAACTTGATGGGGTGTGTCTAAATACACGGGTACAGATTACAAGGTTTGAAGATCAAACTAATTATTTCAAATCTATAGAAAATTCGACATGAACTTTTCTATATTTGTAATAAAAAGATCGAATGCTAAAAACAATTCGAGAGATAAGTTCTAGGAGTAAAAACTCGCTCGATAGTTCCAAGGTTACAAGCAAACTATTTTTATCGGTTTAAATTTAACAATACATGCCAGAAATAATTTACAAGAATTTATTTGAAGCACAGAACTTTTTCTCTTGATCTCTCTCTTTTTCTTCTGTCTGTGTCTATTGTTGAAGAAGAGTAAAGTTGTGAAGATGTGTATGAAGTCTGGCGGCTTGATCTTTTATAAATCTTCTGCCTCTTTTCTGAATTCAGTATACCAACAAGACATGCAGCAAGACATAACTTATGTCTTAATAGCTTCCTTTCTTCTAAGACATTCGGTAAGACATAAGAAATATATGCTTTGCTTCAATATGACATTCGGTAAGACATACTGATTATGTCTTATCAGCTTTGCTTCCAATAAGACATTCAGTAAGACATCAATTAAATCAACAAGACATGCTTTATCCTTAACAAGACATTCAGCAAGACTTGTTGATTTAATTAAACATGACCTGCCATTTCAATTCAACAAAACAAAACCATCTGCCACTTAATCAATTCAAGTCACATGGCCATGTTTTGTCTTAGGCTCAGTAGAAATGCTTTTTAAACCGCACTGCTTTTAATCTTTAATTAATAAATAATTAATTTTATCCAGAAATTATAAAAATAAATATCTAATATTATTAGATATTTATAAATATAAATTTCTAATTAAATAATTTATTTGTTAATATAAATAAATCCTTAAGCTCTAAGTTGCGATCTTCTGAGGGTCTGGAACCGGACTCCTTTTGCTTAACAAAAAATATATCAATTCCAACCGGTATTCCAGCTTTAGAATATATCACTTTCCATTCTATTTTTGATAATTCTATTTTCTCATAACCCGTCCAGGTGTAAGCTACGGTCTCTTGAGGATCTGAAACCAGACTCCTTTTGCTTAGCAAAAAATACAACAATTCTAACCGGGGTTTCAGAATTAAAAATATATCACTTAGAATTTCTTTATGATAATTCTTTTTCCTCGTAGCCAGTCCACTTGATAGTAAAATCATTGTGGTTAATGAATTTAGCACTTCTGTTGCTTGCACAATGATTCACCTTTTATACCAGTCTTGATAGCTTGAACCATTGAAGTTAATGACGAACAACCACTATTTAATGTTGACACTCGATGCACGATCTGGTTCATGAGTGACTAACCGCAATGACTGTTCTTTATATATTGACTTTAAAACTGTGGTTCATGTCTTCCTTTTCTTCACTCTTTATTCAAACCTTTATAACCTGTATTCTGTCACAATAGGAACCTCTTGTCACTATAAATAGAATTCACTATTTTGATTACTCCATTGACGCTTGATCAACTGAATGAACTTCTTCAAGTGTAATACAACTCAAAATGGTAGATTGACTTTGTCTTCTTTCTTTTAACAGTTAAGCATTTGACATCCCTATGACAGTACATATACTATTTACTATTACATTCTTGTTATAGTTGAGTTGAATCCTCGATGTTTACAAAATAGGGTAAACATATGACTTTCAACAAGCAACCAGGCAGTCTGTACGTGTTTGTATTGTCATCGTCAAAGGATGATTGATGAAATTGGTCTATGTTATATATTTTCTATTACACCTAAATCTTCTCCGTATACCCATACTCGGTGGTATTACTCATCACATTCAATATGTTCAATCCTGGACTATTACCTACTGTGCCACACAATAACCGACCAAAGAAGAAGGTCTGCCCAGAGAATGTGATTGTCTTGCCCCGCTGCCACAATACTACAATACTAACTTTTCAATGCACGGTTATGATAAAAAAAAATACCATTTTAAAACTTTATTTTTCATAAAATTTGATTTGTTATGATAAGAATCACAAATTTTCACGATAATCAATTATCTATTATCTATTATCTATCTATTATATATATAATACCACAACATGTCACATTTTATTCCTTGCAAAGTTACTATTTTAGCCCTTCATTTTAATCCATTTATTTTTTTTTAAAAAAAATTGTTGTTGCTGATAATCGAACCTAGGTTTTTCCATTCATATACACACCACCTTACCACTAGGCTAACCAATCACATGTATTATGTAAGTCATAAATATGCTATGTATCTTGGGTGATAAATGAAGAATATTTGGTTTTGATTTCTAAGATAATTTTTTTTGTCAATTTCTAAGATATTTTATATGTTATAGTTTAGTATAAATTAGTGATATATGATATGTAGTGAACTTAGATATATACCACAACATGTCACATTTTATTCATTGCAAAGTTACTATTTAGTCCCTTTATATATTTAATATACATCATTTAATAATTTTATATTCAATATGATTATGTAATATCTACTTTAATATTACGTAATTAATTAGAACAAACTAATAATAGTCATTACATTTTAATAATTTATATTGGTGCATATATTTAGATTAAAATTCTTGGGTAAATTATTATATAATTACGCCAATATATGAATAATACTCGTATAGAAATACTCATAAAATTCGAGAATCAGAACTAAACGACTGGGTTCACGATTAGGAATTAAGCCGGGGAATAACAAGAATAATAAAAGAATAATAAACATATGTATTTTAGTAATAATAGTATTTAATGTATTAGTCTAATTTGTAATAAAATATATTATTTAAAAGCTCATAACGAGTAATCAGATTTAAATTCTCAGTTCTGAATAAAGTGAATTTAAATTCACAACTGAAAATATTGAATTAGATGACCATCTTAATAGATATTATAAATCTTAGACAATTCATGTTGAAAATGAAGTTCCCCAGAAGAGAGTTTGCTAAACTATATTTAGGCAACATCGCTACAAATTGAAAGGTGTTCACGGCTACAAAGTCGAACTACTAAAACCCAAAATATCGCAATATTATACATTTTATTTAATATCATTTCACATTTATGCCTTCCAATTTCCTATGATTTAACTCTAAAATCCCCCTAAAATAATGTTATGAAAACGTTAGTTATAGACATTGTCCAGAATCGAAACTGTGGCATCCAGTTCTAAGTATAATGAACTTAAATTTATAACTAAAATCATTGAACTAGATGACTAATTGATTCGATATTAGAAATTTTAGACACGGCCTGTTACAAAGTGAGAGCACTTGAAAAGAGAGTAAGTTAATCTATATTTAGACAACATTGCAACCAATTGAAGAATATTCATGATCACAACTATTAAAAATTAAAATCTCACAATAAAACTTGAATATCCCCGTGCCTTGCACGGGTAACGAATCTAGTTAAACTTAATATATCGAAGTTAACGTAGAATCTTATCTAAATTTAAAAATCAAATGTTACATAGAATCCACTATAGAATCATATATATATATATATATATTTGTAACAATAAAATTATGTGTAATCATGTTATATTTGATCCTAATTTTTTGTTAGATTCTATTTTTATTCATAAACATCATTTTCGATGTGAAAAATTAGAATCTAAATGCGAATTTATGTAAGATTCTATGGTGTTCTTTATTATTCTTTATATAAGGATGTTTTTCATGGAGTAATGGCATATATATATATATATATATATATATATATATATATATGTAAAATTTTCTTTTTTAAAATTTCAGTGGGTATAGATGACCCCGGTGCCAATATATTGACAAGTGTTATCCTTTATTATAATACCTGAGTCTACCACAGTATGCAGTTAACCAATTAGAAAAGAGGAATTATTTTAGGACCAATCAGAGCTAATTCCTAAATTTTAGGCCAATCATGTTATATTAAGAGTTTTCCTTATATGCATATGCAGTTAACCAATCATAAAAGAAGAATTATTTAGGACCAATCAGAACTAATTCCTTTTTAAACCAATCATGTTATATTAAGAATTTTCCTTATTTACATTTTCACCCTAGCTCATTAACTATGGTTGGTTAACACTTCTATTTTAAATACAATAATGATTTTATTTAACATATCCACAAATGCATATTTTTTAAATTAAAAAATATTTACTAAAAATTCACAATTTTAATTTAAAATCAATCATGATATTTTATTACATATTTTCAATTAAATTTCTTAATTAATTATTCATTAATCAACCACTATTTTAATATAAAGTCAATCACAATCATATTATCAAATATTATAAATTGATTTTCATAATAAATATTGTACAATTAAAATTGATTTTAAATAATTATAATCTAACTCAACTAGAAATTTGAAAAAATCGGATTTCAAAAAAGATTTTAAATAACTTTGATAAAATTCATACCTTCAAATACCCGAATTTTTTAAAAAGCACAAAACTGTTTTTATTTCATAATTTTTTAATAAAATTATTTAATTAATGCATGTAAGCTAACACTACAAAATCGGATTTGAATCAGATTTAAAATAATTTGGATAAAATCCATATCCTCAAAGACTCGATTTTTTTTAAAGGCTCAAAAATATATTTATCTCACGGTTAAATTAAATTAAATTGTAAAAATATCTTGATTTAATAAATTCATATATCATGGTTCTTAATTTTAAAAAATTACTACTAAAGCCAATCACAATCATATTATCATACATTATAAATTGATTTTCATAATATATATTGTATAAATAAAATTGATTTTAAATAATTATAATCTAACTCAACTAGAAATTTGAAAAAATCGAATTTCAAAAAAGGTTTTAAATAACTTGGATAAAAATCATACCGTCAAAGACCCGATTTTTTTAAAAGCTCAAAAATGTTTTTATTCATAATATTTTAATAAAATTAATTAATTAATGCATGTAAGCTAACACTACAAAATCGGATTTGAATCGAATTTAAAATAACTTGGATAAAATCCATATCCTCAAAAACTCGATTTTTTTTAATGCTCAAAAATATATTTATTCATATTTTGTTAATGAAATTAATTAATAAATGCATATAAGCCAACACTACTTATATTTTAATTATTTAATTATAAAATATATGCCCGAAGAGTATTATTATTGGTTGGGGAATAAATTATCAATCAAAAAATTACAATTATTTTAGAGGCAATCGGAATTCACTTCTAAATTTTAAATCAATCAATATATACAAATTTTTTATTAATTACGATGTTTATCCTAATTTACTAATCACGGTTAAATTGAATTAAAATGTAAAAATATATTGATTTAATAAATTCATATATTTTCTTCAATAAAAATAATTATTTTCATTCAATGAAAATGAAAATATTGAAAAACCACAAGTCGCATTCAATGAAAATGCTTTTAATAATTATTTTCTTCAATACATCAATCAAAAATCTTTTTCCTTTATCAACTTAATTGCTAATAAATTTTACGTTGTATTTATTGTCATTTCACCAACTTAATATTCAAAAATGCATCATATATATGACCATAACCACTCTGAAGGTATCTTGAATTTACAACATGAATAGTATAGGTACGGAAACAATCTTAAAACCATGAATTGTCTTTTATTTTGAACCATTTTTTTAAATATAATTATTAATTAAAATTAAACCCATTCATTTTTCTATAAGCTTCATTTTGATTATTTGTTCTTAAATTTGTTTTGTGGTTCCTATTAATTAAAAAGTCTAAGATTATAAATTTAATTAATTAGTAAGTTCATATTAAAATTAATCTTAAATTAGATTTACTAAAAGTTAAATTAACGCTTTATAATTATCTTAAAATCAAAAGCATTCATTTTTTTTCATTATTAACATTTTAAATATCCGTCCTTAAATTTAATTTGTAATTTATCATTAATTAAATGAAATCCAGGAATGTAAAGGCAATTACTTACTAAGTTCGCATTAGACTGAATATTATTTTAGATGTACACAGAAACGGGTATTTGGGGTAGTGGGTAGGGAAAAATTGGGTATTTTGGGCATTCTTTCAAATTTATGCATGAACTTGACAAATTAAAATAAGTTGAAATTATATCATTATAAATTTTGTTTATGACCTGTTGTGAGACTAATAGACAAATCTACTATTAAAAAATCAGTCTCTGCACTATTTTGAGATTATACCACACCCCGCAGAGCATCTTTATTCCTTTATCAAACTAATTAAGTGTGACTGCCGTAATTGTATATCTACGAATTGTTTTTATTTGAAAATTTAAATGATTAGACTAGGAAAAGTTAATGTTTATGAATGATGCTGTTTTTTTTTGTAAAAGCTACTTCAATACGATTAAACTTCCTTTTTACTTGACTTTATATGGAAATATTCATTTGTCATGGGTTTAAATGCTTCTAAACTTATGACTTAAGATTTATTATATCAATCACTCAATCAGTTTCTTATTATTGTCCTTAATATAATTTCTCCATTGTGCGGGGAAAAAATATGAACATGTTTTCGAAACATTTGAGAATTTTCTTGAATTCAAACGAGACTTTTTCTGAAATTAACAAAAAAAACTGACCAAGAAACCAAGTTACTAGAGGTAATTTATGTGCAGTACAGTTAGGGCTACACAACATTCCGGTCTAGACCGGTAAATTAGACATGATCGGGCCTATCAGTCCATGACTCGGACCGGACCATATATAAACGGTTCGGTTTTCGGTCCTTATAATAAAAAAAACGGTCTTTATTCATATTTAGTCTAAACCCTAAAAAAAACATGGATCAGACCAAATTTTATGTATATAACTATTTTTATATTACTTTACTTCTTAAGTTACATAATATTAGCTTAAAATCCATGTGATGCACAGACTTTTTTTAATATGATTTTTTTCTTTAATTTGAATTGATTTTTTTAAAACATGAATTTTACCCGTGATATTTTTAGAAAATAAGGGCTTTTAGTTAATAAATATAAAAAATATGATATGTTTTAGTTGAAAAAGGTAATCGATTAATTATTAGTAATTATAATATTATTTTATTTTATAAATAAAACCACCCGTGATATAATTGGAATATGAGAGGTTTTAGTTTGAGAAAATAGAAAAGGTAACGTGTTTTAGCTGAAAAAAAATGATTGATTAGGGGTGATGGCCCTAAATGCCCACCTCCCAAAACAATTGGCCCGAAATACCCATATCCAATCAGTATGGCCCTAAATACCGATCGGACACGCATTTGAGAAAGGAGTGTCCGAACACGCATGTTAGAAACGAGCATCCTTCACAAAACTAAATTCTGCAGTCGTCAACAGTATGTAGGACACGCATTTTGAATATGCATGTGTCGAGACACGCATGTCCAACATGCATGTCTGATGCCACTGTTCATCGCCCTCAAGCTCCAGCCGACGTTTTTTTCCGATCAAACCTTTGACGAATCCGTTCAGTACCTTACAAGCATCTTCCATTATCGTTCCATACATCAAAATGTTCGTATTTTCATCCTCTAGAAGCCTATATCATTGGATTTTCGTTTGTTTCATCGGAATCGAAAGCCCCAATTCGTATCTTTTTTCCCGATTCATTTTCCGATGTGTTCATCCACGCCCCTACGGGGCCAGAAATCAATAAATGAGTATGGTAAGTTGAAGAGGGAGCCGTGGCCATGGTTTTCATGTCCTCGGTTTTGTTGGAGGTGGTCGGATTGTAGAGAACAGTCGGAGGCAATTTTTTGGCGAATTTGAGCTCCAGAGCTCGCCGGCGATGCAACTGAAACAATGACATCATATGACATCATTATGCATCTCTAAGATGCGTGACACCTTATACGCATTTTAGAAATGTCTATCCCATGTCACGCATTTCAGAGATGCGTGATTGGTGGGTATTTCGGGCCGGAGCTACCGACTTTCAACATTTCGGGCCATCAGTCCCCAAATCTAGGCATTTTGGGCATTTTCTCATTGATTAGTTAATAGTATTATAAAATAAGTAATTTATTTTATTAAATGGAATTGTCCGTAGTGTTTTCAGAGAAAAAAGAAATTTTAGTTAGAAAAAAAATAAAATATAATGTATTTTACCTGAAAAGAGAAATTGATTAGTTATTTTAAAAAAATTAATATGTTTAACCTGAAAAACGAAATTGATTAGTTACTAGAAAGGATTTTAATTACGTAATAATTACGTAAGTAAGGGCAATTACGTAAACACACGAAGTACCATACCGACCGACCAAACTTTTAGTATTTCAACTATTATAATGTAGTATAGAAATATATTAAGCATTTAAATACATCATAATTTGACAATCTAAATTAGTAGATACTCCCTCCGTCCCACCCATTTCTTTACAATTACTATTTTGGGTCGTCTCATCCATTTCTTTATATTCCATAAATAGTAAGTTTTCTCGCTATTACACCCACTACCTTCCCCCACTATCTCATATTTAATAATAAAAAATACTATTACACTCACTACTTTCCTCCATTATCTAAAATATATTATTAAATATTGATAGGTCCCACCACTTTACCCACTTTTCATCACTTTACCTACTTAAATATATATATATATGGGTCCCGGTCTGGTGCAAACGTTTGCTGACCGTATGCTAAACTCACCGTACCGCGGAAACTTTCCGCGGTACGTGTACAGTACTGTTTTTTATGTGAAAACAGGGGGCATTTTCTGCGGTACGGGGCTCGTACCGCGGAAACTTTCCGCGGTACGGTGGAATTTTTTTTTTAAACCCCAGCCGTTGGATCAACGATCCAACGGCTGGGAAACCGTATGATGGGTAACAGTATTTAGCATACATTTGCTAAATACCGTCTCCCTATATATATATATATAGGGTCTTGTTCTAATAGAAACTAACTTAGAATAGAAACTAAACCTAAATTAAATATTTCAAGCTAATATAATGACCAAATTAGGGGTACCCCAATACAAAAAACGTTTAAAATTTTTGGCTCTATTCAACAAAAAAATAAAAAAAAAATAAAAAAAATTGAAAAAAAAGTTATTGTTCATGTGATGACGTGGCACGTGAACAGTAACTTCTTTTTTTTTCTGTTGAATAGAGCCAAGAATTTTATAAGTTTTTTGTGAAGGTGCCCCTAGCGGGGCCATTAAAATAAATGAAATATAATTTATTTAGTGTAGGTTTCTAGTTTCTATTCTAAGGTTGGTTTCTATTTGAACGCTAGCCTATATATATATATATATATATATATATATATATATATAGAGTAAGGATCTAGGGAAAAACTTATTTGATGGAAAACTTAGAAAACTAAATCTACACCATTCATTACTATAATATAGAATCTAACTATATTGACAAATACAAATAAGGTAATTATCTCATTCAAATACATTTAAGATTCAAGTCAATATTAAATAATGAAAACTGTATAATGGCATTTAATTCAAGATATACTCTAATTTCAATGAGATCTTGTTGCCTATTTTCAATTTATAAAATGTTTCTACAAAGTTTCTATCAAATATTTAATTAATTTTTTATTCTTGTAGATAATTTTGTAACTATTATTAATAAGATTTAATATAATTAAATTTGTTAAATAATAAAATTAGATTTCTATTAGGTGTTCTACTAGGTGTTGTCAATCTTTAGCTAAAATTATATTCTAGTAGGTGTTCGATTAGATATTCTATATATTCAATCAAAATTATATTAAATATGTCACTATTATTTTCATAACAAAATTTATTCTTCAATTATTTTTTTAACAAGATTTAATATAATTAATTTTTCTAAATAATAAAATTATAATTCTAACAAGTATTCAACTAATTACATTAGGTGTTCTACTAATTACATGTGTTCTACTAGGTGTTCTACTAATTACATTACATGTGTTCTGCTAGGTGTTCTACTAATTTCTTGTGTTTTACTAATTACATGTGTTCTACTAGGTGTTCTACTAATTAGGTGTTCTATTAATTACATGTAATTACATGTGTTCTGCTAGGTGTTCTATTAAGTGTTCAAGTTATTCTACTAATTACATGTGTTCTACTAGATGTTCTACTAATTACATGTGTTCTAATTACATGTGTTCAAAGGAAGTTTTTATATTAAGTTACATATCCTTTATAGTAATTACATGAATATAAATATGTCACTATTATTTTTAGAATAAAATTTATTCTTCCATTATTTTTTAAATTAGATTTAATATAATTAATTTTTTAAATAATAAAATATAATTCTAACAAGTATTCTACTAATTACATTAGGTGTTCTACTAGGTGTTCTACTAATTACATGTGTTCAACTAGGTGTTCTACTAAGTTTTCTACTAATTACATGTGTTCTGCTAGGTGTTCTGCTAATTTCTTGTGTTCTACTAATTACATGTGTTCTACTAGTGTTCTACTAATTAGGTGTTTTACTAATTACATGTAATTATATGTGTTCTGCTAGGTGTTCTATTAGGTGTTTTAGGTATTCTACTAATTACATGTGTTTTACTAATTACATGTGTTCTACTAGGTGTTCTACTAATTACATGTGTTCCAAGGAAGGTTTTATATTAAGTTACATATCTTTTATAGTATTTACATGAATATAAATATGTCACTATTATTTTTAGAATAAAATTTATTCTTCAATTATTTTTTAACAAGATTTAATATAATTAATTTTTTTAAATAATAAAATTATAATTCTAACAAGTATTCTACCAATTACATTAGGTGTTCTATTAATTACATGTGTTCTACTAGGTGTTCTACTAAGTGTTCTACTAATTACATGTGTTCTGCTAGGTGTTCTACTAATTTCGTGTGTTCTACTAATTACATGTGTTCTACTAGGTGTTCTACTAATTAGGTGTTCTACTAGTTATATGTAATTACATGTGTTCTGCTAGGTGTTCTAGTTATTCTACTAATTACATGTGTTGTTCTACTAATTGCATGTGTTCTAATTACATGTGTTCAAATGAAGTTTTTATATTAAGTTACATATCTTTAATAGTAATTACATGAATATAAATAAATTTGATTTCCTTAAAAAAAAAGATTAGATATTCCATGCAATTATATATGGAAAGATTTTGAATTTATTGAAAAATAGATAAGAACAATCTTGTTAAAATTGGCAAGTAGAATTTAGGAAATATTTCAAATCTGCATTCATTAATGAGTAATTTGGTTTACTTTTATATGGTTTTTATTAGATTCTAGCATATTTGATAAAATAGCATGAACCGTCAGATTGATATAAAATCAATGGATGAGAAAAGTTTCTTGGTTTTCTCTAAAAAATAGTTTTCTCTTGAGCAACTCCCTATATATATATATATATATATATATATATATATATATATATATATATATATATATTGGTCTCCGTATCCCAGCCGTATGTAAAGAACCGGCTGGGACAGAAGGAGTAATAAATTGATGAAATAGTAGAGATCAATATTAAAATCAAAATAATTAAATAACATACTTCATACGATAAATAATTGATATTCACATGTTTAAAAATTGAGATTACTTCACAAAAGTAAGATATGGACTTCATTTTAAACATTTATTAACCTACAAAATAATTTATTTATCTTATGTATTTAAACATAAAAAATAATATATTATATTGTAAAAATTAAAATTTTTATGTAGAAATAAACTAAATGGTGCATACCGGTCCGGTCCCAAAACCGAATATAATGAGTTTGGTCTTTGGTCCAAGAATTGGGAAAATCCGGTCTTTGGTTGGTCCAGATCAATCCGATCAAGTCCGATTTTGGAAATTGGGCAATCCTAAATGCAATACTCCCTCCGTCCCAATGGGATGTTAAAGTTTGCTTTTTGCACGGAAACTAAGATGGTGAGTATAATATTGTTAAAATAAATGAAGTAGTGGGTGTAATAGTGATTTTATAGTTAAAATAAGTTAAGTAGTGGATGTAATAGTGTAAAGTTTTGTTAAAATAAGTGATGTAGTGGGTGTAATGTAATAGTGTTAAAACTTACTCCCTCCGTCTCATAATATGTTTCCTGTTTTTAAAAACGCGTTTGCCAACACACACTTTTGATCGTTAATATCTTGAATTTCGTATTAGTACTAAATATAAAAACTTCACTATATTAAAGTACTCATAAATACGAATCCAACAAGATCACTCATGACTATATTTTATCTTATAAATTATGCGTAAATTAATAGTCAATCGCTTATAATGAACAGTGTCCAAAGTCAAAGTAGGAAACACATACAGAGACAGAGGGAGTACTATTTTAGGAAATGTTAACAATCTATTGGGACATCCCAAAATAGAAAGTGTTAAGAATCAAAAGGGACGTAGGGAGTATAACATATATGCAATATAACATTATCATTTGGCAACCTCCATACGTGTAATTAGAAATCCAATTAATAGTATAAAATGTTTATTTAACAACCTCCAAAAAGTTAGACACTTCCTTTTCTTTTTGTATTTATAGAAAAAAAAAATGTGTGCATAAGTGCATGCTTATATTTCCTTTTATAATTTTGTTTTTATTGTTTTTTATGTTCGATCTTCAATACAAGGTTATACTGAACTAAACGTTCCGTAAAAAGAGCATAAAATTTCTTAAAACTAATTGGAAAAAAAAACACGATAAAATAATTTATTTTTTCATACTTATATATGTTTTTGTAACTATTTAATATTTTAAAAAAAAAATTGTACATTCGGTGCTAGATAAAATGCTAGTTCACTTAACAAGACAGTCTACAGACTCTTACGTTATTGATCAATAAAAAGTGATGGAATCTACAGATGAGTCATTTGAAGACAATGAATTTCCTATGTTTGAAAATGATGATATTGCTGAAAGTGAAGCCTTAAGATTTGAAAATCTAAATTTAGATGATGATTCTGAGGATGATGAACCTGCACAATCACAAGAAGAAGCTGAGCAAAGTGAACCTAGTGAACCATACTCAAATAAGAGATCAAGCGAGCCACTTCTTATTGGAAATTCACATGTGAGTGTGAGCTCCAACATAGGGGGAGCTTCTCACAGTATTGAGAGCACCAACACAGGGGGAGCTTCTCATATAATTGGAAGCACCAACACAGGGGTAACATCTACAAGTCAAGCTAATGATCATGATGATGAAGGCACTTCCTGTCATATTAATTTACCTCAAAGAAGATGGGAGTTATCACACTGCAGATAAAATCATTGGTTATTGTAATGCTGGTGTAAAGACAAGAAGATCATTGGTGATCAGTTGAAAATGAATGCTAATTCATTTTCATACAAGTCAGATACAAGGGCTTAATTGGTTTACTAATTAAATGTTCTAATGGCCTAAAATATGAAAACTAGTAACTGGATATCAAATACACAAGCCCTCCTAGTAATCTTCAAAACTCCAAGCCGCAGCACGAACTCCAACTTTCAATTGGTGCCTAAACAAGAAAAATATATAATTTACATCAAATAAATAAAAAAATTTGGGTGCAGGATTTTAAGTAATCAATCTGAATTAAGAACAAATAACAAAAATATATATATATTTTTCGTCAAATACCTAGCTCCATACTAGAGGTGGAATCCGCCTCGGTATTATACTTCTCGAGCAACTCCTCAAGGCTAGTCTTCACCTTTTGAAAAAGATCTTCCAACTGTTTATCACAGAGAGGAATTACATCATATGTATATACAAGAACAAAAATTAACCCAATTTTTTTTTCCAGGGGGGTCCAAAATGAGCAGGCTTATATCACATATTTTTGTTAAGAGCTTAGCACGTTTTGGTAGAAATTGAGCTTAGCACATGACAGGTACGTGACTACGTGGATTCAGTTACTTTCTTTCATTTCATTCTTTCTTACATTACATATATGTGAACACATTTATATCAATTCATCTTATCAATTGACTGCTTAAATCATGAAGAGAACCAAAGGATTGACAATTTGCATAAAAATATGACTTGCTTTTAAAATTCCAATACGTCTTCAACCCAATATAATGACTTGCTTTTAAAAACATGACCCATTACAGAAATCAACTTGAATCCAAACAATGAAATGTTTTAACCAACTTGGTAAGTCAAAAAAAACCACAAATTTCTGATTGGCAGTCTAAATTAACAATTATACAGAGGACTCCGTTTATTCACCAACCAAAAGAAACAACGTCTTCACAAAGCAATAAAAAGAGAGTATGGCTTAGTATTTGGTAGCAAAGCAGCCAATACACATGACAATTATACAGAGGACTCCGTTTATTCACCAACCAAAAGAAACAACGTCTTCACAAAGCAATAAAAAAAGAGTATGGCTTAGTATTTGGTAGCAAAGCAGCCAATACACATGTGAAACCTCTACACAGTTTTTTGTTCATCTCCTCTGCCTCCAAATGAGTGTCCACTCTGTTTTGTTCCTCTCTCTTTTACTTCTCCTCCATCAGGCTACATCTTTTCAACAAGCTAACGAGGAGAAGTACTCAACTGAAGTGGACAAGGTTATGAACAAAGGAGGCAGGGTTTATGATGATTCGTATCCACTCTATGATGGCTCGATATGCCCTTTTATAAATCCTGGTCTAAATTTCCAGAAAAATGGTAGGCCTGATCATGGTTGTCAAAAGCGCGCTTTAAGCGCAGCTTAAGCGCGAAGCGCAGCGAAGCTGACCCATTGGTCTTCGCTTACAAAAAGCCCAGAGCAAATACAAAAGCCACGCTTAAGCGCGCTTTTTTGCTGAAGCCCAAAGCGCAGAAAAGCGGTAAAAAGCGGGCTTTTGTGCAAAAGTGTATTTTTACAAAATCTAAATATAATTTAAAAAGGTGGGCTATTATTTTACCTTATTGGGCCCTTTTTAAAAGCCCATTAGGATACATACGTACACTCAAAAACCTAGCCGCCTCTACAAAACGTCAAAGTCTTCAACAAATCCTCAAAAAGAAACAGAAATTGAATGATCTTGTCTTCGTCAAGTATAACAGGGCTTTGAGGCGTCGATACGAACTCCGAGACACCATTGATCCTATATTGTTAAATGATATTGATGAAAGTAATGAATGGCTAACTGGAAGGCTTAGAGAAGAATCAGAAAATGACTATGTTTTCGGTGAAGAAGATGGCTTGACATATAATGATGTTTACAATGCTTCTGGTGTTAGAGAGCCACTATATAGATCAAGGTCACAATCAAGAGCGACAAATGCAAATAACAGGAAGTCTGGATCATCTTCTAGGCATCTAATTGATGAGATCGAGGATGAGGATGTTCATTATGAGAATGAGGAGCAGGAGATTGAATTTGTGGAGAATGGGAGTCTTGATCTTGATTCCGACGAAGAGTGGGAGTATATTGGCGAGGAAGAAGACGTTTATGGACAAATTTAGATTTTATCCACTTATTAATATCTTTAGTAATATGAAACATAGGCCTAGTTCTTTCTTTTGAGTCTATTAGTATTAATTAGCATGTCTAAGCGTTCACATGTATCTTATTACATATATATAAATATATTATTTTATATAGTGCACTTCGTTTACAAAAGCCCGCGCTTCGCTTCGCGCTTTAAGCTATAAGAGACCCCCGCGCTTCGCTGCGCTTTTTGCCTTTAATAACACTGGGCCTGATAAGTTGTATCTCAAATATAGATGGAACCCTATTGGCTGCTACTTAGCCAGGTTACTAAATACTTGCTCATAAGACTTTCCCTTCTTTCTCGTACATTTTTAGCAGAGTTTCAATTTCAAGATTTAGTGCTTGATTATTTTCAATGCAGGTTCGATGGTAAGGATTTTCTGGAGAGATTTAGAGGGAAAAAGATCATGTTTGTAGGTGATTCTTTGAGCTCCAACCTAGGAAGCAGGGGTGCGGCACCCCCCTAATGAACTACGCACTGAATACGTATGGTTGCGCGGGGGTGCGGCTAGATACGTACGGGGTGCGCCACGCGGCGTGTCCCCGTATTTTACAGATCGGATTCATGGGGGTGCGGGAAGGGCAGAAATCGTAATTTTTTTGTTGACCTTCAATTGAAGTTGAGGCGACCTAATCGTCGCCATCTCTGATTCCTTGCGTTGATGCCGTTCACCGTCTCAATTCTGGCATCGCTGCCGTTTTTCTGTCTCCTTTTCATCGTTGCCAGTTGGATAAGTACTAGTAATCTCCTTCTTCGTCGTTGTCTTCGACTCTTCGATCTGTGTTTGTATATATCTGTGTGTATAGCCTGTATGTATGTGTACAACTTTATATCTTGTGTTGACTGTTAGTGTTGACTATTATAGTGGGTGGCTGGGTGCCTTTGATTGAAACCACCGACTGTTTAATTATTTTTTTCTACTTTCGTTAATTTACTGCTAGCTTTTTTAATTTGCTTATTAATTATTATTTATATAATTAAGTCACTTGGTAAGCTTTTGTTAGTCAAATAACTTGTTTTTTTCATTTTTTGAATGATGGCATCCAATAGTAGTCAAATAATAATTGATTAATATATATTTATTTATTTATTTATTTATTTATTTATTTATTTATTTATTTTGAACATATAATATATATTTTTAATATTTTAATATTTGCCGTATCCCGCCGCACCCGAATCCCCATATTTTTGAAAATGCTGAACTTCCGTATTCCCGTACCGCGCACCCGCACCCCCGCACCCATGCTTCATAGGCTCCAACCAATGGTAGTCCCTAACACGCATGGTTCAGAATGCAGTTCATGGGTCTAAGTACACCTTGGTTCAAAGAAAGTCTTTCTACTCCCTTACATTTCCGGTATATCTAAACTCATACGTCTCATGGGTGGTAGGTTTGCCACCAGGCTATCAACAAAAACCAACACAGTGTTATTTTGTTTGCATTTTAGCAATTTTGGTTTCCCAACACTCTAGCCCGTGAAAAAATCCAAAGAGTAATGCATAATAATGTTATGACTTCTAGGTCTAGTGTACATACATAATAATGGAGTAATTAGTACTTTATGATTTAAGAAGTCAATTGATAAAACATAAGTTATAAGCAGTCAATTAACAATGTATCAAACGAACAATCAATTACCCAAACAGATACAATCAATTAACCCACACAATCGTGTTACCTTTTGATGTTGGCCGCAATTAGGGTATCCATCTGGGTTGTGAAAGAGTTTACAAGAACTTTTACGCTATCCGCCGTTTCCGCCGCCGCCAACATCTTTTTAAGCGTTTGGAGTTCACGTTTGAGTTCACCAATTTCAGCTTCGTCATTCGTTAATTTTTTCTGCAAAATGGTTATTTCTCTGATAACAAAGTCAAAATCTGGAGTCATCGAACATTGCAAGAAGAAGATAATAAACGAGAAGTTTGGGAGAAGAAATTACCTACTTTATCTTTCTGAAAGTTGCAATAATACCTAAAGTATAAAAAAAAATTGGGCTTCGAGATTGGACCGGAGAATGGACTTGGAGATTGGACTCAGCACTAACTTCTTTCTCTGCAAGTCTCTAACCAATTTCTATCTTCTCTTTGCATTTTTGATCTCTATCTCTCTATTTCTATCTGATCTCTACCTAATCTTTACATTTCTGTCTTCTATCTCTCTGATTCTACCTCTTATTTTCTCTATTTCTTTGTCTTTCTGCTATACCTAGTTATCTTACTTGAAACTATAGAAAACACCAAAAATAGCTACAAAACAAGTATGGAATTCACTAATTCTTGACATATATACATATACCAAAGTAATTAAAGGTAATTAAAGTATCAATTCGAGGGTTTACCTTGCCAGTGTCAATGATGGCATTATCCAAGTCCCTGATTGCCTTCAGAAACAAAACATGATGATTGATGACAATGACATAAATAAGACTTTAAACAATGTAAACAATGAAACTTACATAAATCCTCATTTTTTTACTGGACACTCAAGAATAAAAGTAACAGCCAAAGAACATTTTTGGTGGGAATAACGATAACACCCTCCTTTCTATCTCCCTTCGAGGATTGTTTCAATTTCCTTAAGGATTGTTCCAATTCTCTTCGAGTTCTTGCCTCTATTATCTTGGAAATCCTTAGCCTTCCACCCTTTCACTTCAGAATTCAATCCAACTTTTTGTTCTATCTCCGCCCCCTTTTTTTTTGTCCCTGAAATTGATTATTGCCAACATCTTACCAGCTGAATACCAAGATAGGATCTCCTTTGTTCGCTGATCTTTCTCCCAGTCAGCGAACAAAGGAGATCCTAACTTGGTATTCAGCTGGTAAGATGTTGGCAATAATCAATTCCAAGGACAAAAAAAAGGGGGGCGGAGAAAGAGCAGAAAGTTGGATTGGATTCGGAAGTGAAAGGGTGGAAGGCTAAGGATTTCCGAGAGAATAAAGGCAAGAACTCGAAGGAAATTGGAACAATCCTCAAGAAAATTGGAACAATCCTCGAAGGGAGACAAAAAGGAGGGCATTATCGTTATTCCCACCAAAAATGCCCTTTGGCTGATATTCTTGAGTGCCCAGTAAAAAAAAGGATTTATGTAAGTTCCATTATTTACATTGTTTAAAGTCTTATTTGTTTATTTGTTTGAAGTCTTTCTTCTTTACATCCATCATAGCCTATACAAAGAATTTCACCCAAATGATTGGCAGAAATAAATATCTCTCTCACCATTAATCCTCCAAAAAAATACATGTTATTTTTCAAAGCCGATAATACAACATTCAAAAAATGAAAAATGACACAATATAATTTCCTTTAACACACATAAATATATTACACGTGTTAGATTTACAAAGTCTTGCTCTGTTTCCGAGAGACAAATTAAGTTATTGCTAGCGGAAAACTGATGATACGCTTGAAAAGAATTGCTTAAGACAGGAACTTGCCAAAAGGTTATCAGAGCCTTCGCAAGAAAAAGTGGCAAGAAAGAATTTATAGCAAGATAGTTCATAATCAGATGAACATCAGCAGTCACGAGGGAAAACAAAATTAGTTGGGCATTCCTTCAAGAATAATGATACATCTATGCAAGCATGTCTTAGTAGCACAAAAAAGATAGAAGTCACCGACTTGCTTAGCAATGTTACTAAAGTATCATTACACCATTTTAATGCCTGCAGCTATTGAACAAAGCAGTGAAATAATACTTGGTGAAAACAAAAAACAGCAGTGGCACATAAAAATCTGATTCGCATCACTACATGCATATATTAGATAACCCAGAACTACCAAAAAGTCAGTACCTTGACAATCACGTCCGAAAAAGAATTACAAAATTTCTCAATGCATTGCAGATGTTCATTTTGTTCAGATATTGATGCAGCCACTATGTTGCAGAGGGTACAGAGTTCTCGTGTCAATTCTGCTTGATAATTGTCCATGACTGATCTATTATCAGCATTCAGTTTATCCTCTCTACCTGTGTATTAGGTAAATGACAAAATGTACAATAAACATTTTTTTAAATTGATAATATATGTAAGTAATTCAACTACACAAGAATAACTGCGTTCAACGTACCAATTTTTGAAAATAGTGATGCATTATCTTTTGGGGACTTCTCCAAGTCCACCCGCAACACACGAGCTTGGTGAGCCAGAGCATTTTCTGTTTCAATGTTTTTAAGATTATAATCATGACAATGTAAAACAATGGTTAAAAATTCAATAATAATAGAATGTACCAGCTTTCTTCTGTTCAGATATAATGGAATCCCGTTCACTTAAAGCATACTGACACCTTTTTACTTCTTCCTCAGTATTGGCCAGCAACTTACTGGTTTGATCCAAATTTTTCTGCAAACCTCCCACAAATAAGAAAATATGCACGTTACACAACCTTGCAATGAGACTAAAACAGTACGCACCTCTGTGGCATCAAGTTTGATGCTCAACTCCAAGGAATTCAGGACCTCAGCATCAAACTTAGCTCGCAATTCTTCAAATTGCTGAACATGAGTAACCAGAAATGAGTAAACAGTTTCAGGATAGTACACCATGACTTAAAAGAATCATGTAAATAAATCAGACCTTCTGATGGTTTTCTATTGTAACTCCCATCTGTTCAATATGATCTGCCATTGCCTAAAAGCGATGCAACAAAGAACCAAAAAAGATATAATTTAAATCACTAGAATATGTGCAACTTAAGTATAACTCTATTCGGGAAGGACTGTCATATTAGCATCAACTTGTTCACTACCATAAATCGTATAACAAAATATGTCCATGTTACACTAAAAAATTGTATGCTAATTGATAAAAAAAACATCAGAGAACTATTAGCGCAAGACAGGTAGCAAACAAAATACATGAAAGGCAATATTACATTGACCCTGAGAGAGCAACCGAGCTACAAAACTGCATATTTAATAAACTAAGCAAGATGCAAAACCTTTCTTTCACATTCCTCCTGATAGTACCGCTCCTTAGGCATATAAACACCATTTTTCTCACACGCAGCATATACCTCTGGGTGAATAGCAATTAATCAAAACATTGACATATTTTTCTATAACAAATGTACAGAAGTTTTAGCTCTAACATAGATATCCACCATTAAGAAAATAACACGCACCTACTTTTAGTCTATCGATTTCACCATATAGATCTTTAATAAGGGTTGACTTCATCATCTTCTGATTAACCTGCAAATGGGAAAATATCAAAGTAAAGAGAAGCAAATCCCAACACCCACTATGACATACAGAAAGAGGAAAAGTACTAGAACAGCACAGTTATGTCATCTGAAACAAAATCTATGACCTTCAACCCCGTGATATGAATGGAATATTTTATAACATAGCTAGAAACACACCCAAACATATAACAAACCTCAGGCTTATTCCTTATATTCTTTGCTCTGTGGGCATAATCCAATGTGCTCAAATTTTCTTCAAGACAATGCACAGCAGGTGATACAGTAGCAATGATACATGTCTTTGTTTTCCCACCCAATGAGTCATGAAGCAAACGAGTGAGTTTGCTATCCCTGCATATAAATTTCAGATTTAGACGTAAAAAGTTCTCCAGGTAACAGTTGGACAAAAAATTATGATATCGTTTGTTGTTGCTATTAGCCTATAATCACTATTATTCATTTATATTTTCATACATACACACAAAAACTAATTTCCAAACCTGTAAGGGACGTGCCCAAGGTATGCTCTACAAGAGCATTAATTACCCTACCTAAAGTAAGTAAGCTTTTGCTTATCTCACCAGCTTCTCTAGCACGCCCCTACACATCCAAGTTCAAAACAACAGTTACAAACCTGCTGATTAGAAGACATTTTGTAGCTCTAAGACCCCCTACACATCCAAGTTCAAAACAACAGTTACAAACCTGCTGATTAGAAGACATTTTGTAGCTCTAAGACCAATAAATTAATAAAAACACATTTTGACGACGTAAAATTCTTTAGCAATTTTTAAAAAAATAAAAATCAATCACTTTGAAAGCTTGAAGCTAACAAAAGTAAAAAAAAAAAAAAAAAAGAGGATAAAACTAACAATTACCTCCCTAGCCCCAGAACGGGAGATATTTTCGGAACCAGCCAAATCAACTAAATTCAGCTTGCCACATTTGATAAGCTCTTCACCTTCTGGAGTTGCTTCCTTGATGTGTATAGTTATTGAAAACGAGAGTGTGATCGACTGAAATACAGAACACACTTTAAAAAAGGAGCAAGTGTACTGCTTTATAGTAATGGCTAGTTGAAACAAGAATAGCTTTATGACCTTGATCGTTTGTTTAATGGTGTTTCTGCAGTTCGCCTTTTGGCAGATCCTCTTTCCAATAAAGTAAAATTTTCACTTGCACTTGTCACAATTTCCTCCTCTAATCCTCTAACAAGCACCCCCCCCCCTTTCCATCTTGCATAAGTGGCAGTTGCTTCTTTTGTTTATCTTCCACAGGAATTTGAGATAGCTCTTCCGGTGCTAGCAAGTCAGTGTTTCTTCATTATAAAGCTCTAGGAATGTGATTTGCCACTGTATTCAGCATTTTGACCCTCTAAAGCATCAAATATCTGCTGTACAGCTCTAGGAATAACACCAGCTTCTGGAGGCAGGCAACTCTCCATTTGGTCAAATAAAGTGATTACAAAATGAGAAACTTGAAAAGGTAAAATTTTCATATTGCAATGAACAAGAAGCAATGATGAACAAAAATTACCTTTGACCTTTTACATTCACCTTCCATGGTGTAAGTTTTACCAGTACCCCGTAAGCGAAAATGGTAGGGTTAAAACCCTCCAGAACTTGATTTACAATGGGAATAACTGCTTGCTCGTACAAATCTCTTTGGCGTGCTGCAGGACCAAAGACAAAAATTAAACCCAGCTCCAAGACACACAATGGAAGTTGAAGAAAAACAAAAATAACAACAAAAATTAACAACCTGAGGCGCATTATTTCTCAACTAAAAGTCCTGTGTCTGTGAATCACACATACAAGAACTCAAACAGATCTGAAAAAAAAATCCAAAAATATCACAAAACAAAACCCTAATTGAACAAAAATGCAGGTATTATAAGTAAAAGGGGGAAATGAAAAGGTTAGGTTAGGTTAATTAATACCACCAAGTAGTAGTAAATCTTTACAAGTTGCGTAAATTTTCCGCTATTGTCATAATTAGAGTAAAACGTAGCTTTATATACACACAGTCTCTCTGTTGTGTTAGGAGGAAGGCAGAAGGCGTGGAGGTGAGTGAAGAAGATGGGTGCAGGCGGAGGTTGTGTTGTGGTGAATAGGCGAATGGAGCGAACGGGATTGTTTAGGTGGAAAAGTGTGGCGGTGGAGTTGAAGGAGTTGTTTGGTTGGAGATGTTTCAACTAGGAGGTGTGGGTGGAGGTGCACAAGCAGTGGGGCGGTTGGATTCAAAGGTGAGAGATAAGCGCTCTCTGTCAGTAGTTAGACCATCTACAAGACACCAAAATAGTGTTTAGGGCACACTCTTCTATGGCACACTATTTTGATCACAAAATTAAAATAAAATAGACCGTGCAAAGTACGGACACCATTTAAATTCGTCTAATTTAATTGTTATGATTATTAAGATAAGATAGATGATTCGTAATTTTTGAAATATAATAGATAAAAAGTGTGATACATTTAATAAATTATTTGAAGTATGATACATTGTGTGTATATAACTATAAACTATTATCACTCGACAATTCTTTAATGTCACTAAATCGACCAACACTCTAGAAATAACTTGCAACCACGTTTGTCACGAATCCCAACCACTCTACACCTCCGATCACTCATTCATATTACTTTTCATCCTCTCACATAAGATCCGAGTTTATAAAGCTCATTCACCCACTCTACCACCGTCATACCAGCACCTTCGAACAATATTAAATTTTCAGATTTTGGAAATTTTAGTAATTGCGTTCAAAATTTTAGTAATTTGGATTCAAATTTCAGTGATTTAAGTTGAATGTTCGGTCATTCTACTATCATTTTAATTTTTAGTGGTGTAGAGCCTGATATTGATTTGATTGTAGTAAAATTTTAGTGATTTCACTCGTGATTCTAGCGATTATGTATATACATACAATTTAGTATTTTTTTAAATATCAATCTTTCATTAACATAACTATACATCTTAATCTCAAAATTAATTGTATTGCATCTATAATCTAATTTATAATGTCGTGTCCTAACCCAAGTCCAACTACGCTTTTTAATTTAATTAAAAATCAATACAGTGTTTGTATCTCATATGTAAATTATTTAACTGATCACAAAATTATGTTTTAAATTATTATAACGGGAATATTGAATTTTTTATAACTCTTCAAAAATCATTTTGACCTATACTAAACATAATACACAAACAACATAATTCATTTGATGCTGATACTAAACATAATAGATAGATAACATAATTCATTTGATTAAATTTTTTACCCAAGTCCAACTACGGTTTTTAATTTAATTAAAAATCAATACAGTTTTTGTATCTCATATGTAAATTATTTAACTAATCACAAAATTATGTTTTAAATTATTATAACGGGTATATTGAATTTTTTATAACTCGTCAAAAATCATTTTGACCTATACTAAACATAATACACAAACAACATAATTCATTTGATGCTCATACTAAACATAATAGATAGATAAAATAAATTCACAGCAACGTAGTAATCTATACTATTATATAAAAGTCGAAACATTAAAAGTTTGGTTGGTTGGTACCTGTTGATTTTACTTATTTACCCTTACTTAACTACTAATTACATAATTTTCTTTTTCAGATTAAACATATTACATTTTCTATTTTTCACTAACTAATTAATTTCCCTTTTCAGGTAAAGCAAAATATATTGAGCTTTTTTGATAAATAAATTGATAAAAGTAAATTTTTGCAATTTTACTTTTGTTAAGAATAACTATTTGCAAATTTACCATCTTAATTGCAAAAATACCAATTTCTTTTTAAAATTGCAAAAATACTATCTTTAATCTTCTACCCCGTACCCCACGTCCCACGCGCGCACAAACATCCCCCTCTATTCTCTCCCTTTCCTATTTACTTCTCATTTCCTCCTGTTATCTTATCTTCTCTCTTATCAGAACTTTGACAAATCAATTGACAAGGATTACATACTGAAACAGTCCAACAGCCTCGATCTCCATCAAAATTGGACTTTCAGCCTCCGAAGAAAGCCTCTCCAGTTACCTCCCCACCATCCCTCACAGCCACTAATGTACAACAAACAGAAAGAACAGTGACATAGACAACGTAGCAAATTAACATAATTTTCAACATAAGCCTCTTCCTTTCATGTTGCAAAGCAAGCGTTCAACCTACTAACAATGTTGCAAAGCCCCCGAAAAGAGACATAAAAAACGTGATCGGCCTGCGGCCCCGATGAAGGAAGTCGTTGGAGGATATCGGAGGAGGTCGGGGTCGGAGATAGGTGGCGTCGAAGGAGATCACTTGGGGTCGGAGATTTGACGGTGGTGATGGATGGTTGTTGTGTTGGAGCTGTCGAAGATGGTGGTGGTGTGGGTGTGGGTCGATGGGCGGCGGTGGTGGGCAGGGGAAGGATGGATCGGCGGGGGGAGAGGCCGTAATTTTGCAAAAGGTTTTCTTGTTTATAAAAAAAGAGAATAATGTTCCTGAGGTTATCTTAGGAATTTACCTGAGATAATCCTTATAAAATAATTGGCCCTGCAGGGGCAATTTTGTAATAACTTAACATGGTCTTGTGTATTTACAAAAATAACCTTATTTTTGTATTGTTTTTTTAATTAACTCATGAAACTTACCTGAGGTAACCTCAGAAAAAGCAAGCTCATAAAAAAAATAGTATAAACGCAATAATTTTAGTAAGAACGTAAATGTGCAAATCAAACAACAAAACACAGTATATTTTACAATTTCTCAAATATATTTTATATTGTATCTAACTAAAATTTCTCCTTTCTTATAAACATTACAAGCAATTTTGTTTAATAAAATAACATAATTATGTTATAATCAATATTAACAAATCAATTACCTTTTTCAGCCAAAACATATTACATTTTCTCTATTCTATAACTAAAATATCTCTTTAACTAAAATATCTCTTTTTACAAATATATCACGGGTGGTTCTATTTAATAAATAATAATATTATAATACTAATAATTATCAATTACCTTTTTTCAACTAAAACGTATCATCTTTTCCATATTTTATAATTCAAATTCCTTTTTTCTAGAAATATCACGGGCAACATTAATTTCTCACTATCTAAAGAAACTACGAACAATTTAATTTAGTGAAATAACATAAATTAATTATAATTACTATAAATTAATCAATTACCTTTCCACCTAAAACATGTTTCCTTTTTAATTTTCTCTAACTAACACCTCACTTTTTTCAGTTAAATCACGACATTCTATTTAATAAATTATAATTATAATTTTATAAGTACTTATAATTAAACGATTACCCTTTTGAATACCTTTTTCAGCTAAAACGTATCATATTTACCATATTTTATAATTCAAATTCCTTTTTTCTAGAAATATCACGAGCAACATTAATTTCTCACTATCTAAAGACATTACGAACAATTTAATTTAGTGAAATAACATAAATTAAATTATAATTATTATAAACTAATCAATTACCTTTTTCACCTAAAACATGTCATCTTTTTAATTTTCACATTACATTTTCTATTTTCTCTAAATAAAATCTATCTTTTTTCAATTATATCACGGGTGGTTCCATTTAATAAAATAAAATAACAATATTATAATGTTAATAATTAACATATTAAGTTTCAGCTAAAATGTATCATCTTTTCAATATTTTCTAACTAAAATATCTCTTTTCTTTAAAATATCACGACAACGCTAATTTTTCCTTTTCTTAAAACTTTACGAACAATTTTATTTAGTAAAATGACATAATTGAATTATAATTACAATAAACTAATCAATTACCTTTTTCACCTAAAACATGTTTCCTTTTTAATTTTCTCTAACTAACACCTCACTTTTTTCAGTTAAATCACGACATTCTATTTAATAAAATTAAATTATAATTTTATAAGTACTTTTAATTAACCGATTACCTTTTTGAACTAAGATGTATTATCTTTTCAATATTTTCTAACTAAAATCCATCTTTTCATAGAAATATAACGGATAACATTTATGTAATTATTATTAAATCATCTCATTTAAAAATTTAAACCTTCAAAATTCATATTTTAAAAAAAGTAAATCGAATTAATAAAACATATCATATAATATTAAAAGAAATCTGTGCATCGCACGGGTTTTAAGCTAATATTAAAGAAAATAGAACATGGGAGTTATTTGTGCATGTAGTAGATGATTTTTAAAAAGGTAACATAAATTATTTTTTGGTGTAGTGGTTGGAGATGTGAACATAATTTCTTTCTAATCCAAAGAACATGGGTTCAAGCCTTGGTACCAACATTTGTTAATATGTTAAAATTGTCAGGGGTAAACACATAATTTACTAAATAAGGGATAAACACATAATTTACTAAATAGCCTTGAAAGACCTAATAAAATAGAACATGGGAGTTATTTGTGCATGTAGTAAATGATTTTTAAAAAGGTAACATAAATTTTTCTTTGGTGTAGTGGTTGGAGATGGGAACATAATTCATTTCTAATCCAAATAACATGGGTTCAAGCCTTGGTACCAACATTTTTTAATATATTAAAATTGTCAAAGGTAAACACGTAATTTACTAAATAGCCTTGAAAGACCTTGTTGACATATAATATATATAAAGGATATTCTAACTTTTTTAAATTTTAACATTATTAATAGTTATTTATGGTCGCATAATATTAAATTTATTAATATAAAAAATTATTTATAAAAAAATCAATATCCAATTTTGTTAAAATTTAGTCAAAAGTTTAAAAAGGAATAAATTTAGTCAAAATTAATTTATAAAAAATCAATATACAAATGTTGTTTATAATTCATGATTAGGAATTTTTTCCAAGGTTTTGTGTAAAAGTTTAAAGTAAAAAAAATATTTTAGAATTAACAAGAGCTAAAAAGAAAATAAGTTTCAATTGATAAAAATTTAAAGTTGAAAATTACAAGAACAAATAAGTTTAGTAGGGCATGAATGGAAAAAAATTGTTTTGTTAATAAATATAGGAACATTGTTAGAATTTTGAAAGTCACCAAATTTGGTGACCAAGGATCACCAAATGTACTTTTGTCACTAAATTTGGTGATCCAAAACTCATTTGATGATCTTGGGTCACTATTTTAGTGTTGCATTGGAGTGGATATGACACTATATCCATCACTGTTATAATGATGATGATTTAGTGTTGGGTTGGAGTTGCTCTTAGGGATTGTCTGTTCTGTTTTCTATGTTTGACTGTAATTACGAGAATACATCTGCGGATCCAGAACAACGTTCCGCAAAAAATTTAAGCCTGCGGAAAATTATCTCTTTTTTGTTTGTTTTATTACCATTCAGACCTTGGAACCCAACATATAAGTGAAGATAACAAATTTTTTTCAACAATAATGATTTGCATCAAAGATAAAAAAAATTATTTGAATGTTGACATTTTTTTCCAAACAATTATACTTTAATTAAATTTAATTATTATTTACTGCTTTAATCCATATGTCTGCAATCGATAAAAGTGAACAAATATTTAGATATCACATTTATTTTTTCCATTTATTTAATTTATAATTAAACATACCTATTTAATTTATATGCTAATAAATCCTTAAAAGAAAACAATAATTTTTAAATAATATCACGTTTTCAATCCATCTTTTTCCGATATTAATAAGTGATACTAAAAGTACAATTTTTTTTAATGACTACAATTTAAAATAAAAAAAAATGTAATCTTTTTATAAAAAAATCGTTTGATATTTTTTGAATATATATAATATTTCAGTTAGTGACCTAACCGAAAATTAACACATGGCTCGGTAATCTAACTATAAATGTGTTATTTTTAACAAAGAACCATTAAAAATCAACGCAATTTAATGATCGTGCAAATATTTTAAAGTTCAATATTACGATTGCAAGCTAATTGTATTTTCATGATACGATTGAAAACTTTTTTTAACTTGGTGACTCACTTACAAATTTTCAATCGTATCATGAAGTTACAAATAGCTCTGCAGGCAATCACAATATTGAATTTTAAAATATTTGCACGATCGTTAAATTGCGTTGACTTTTAACGGTTTTCGACAACACATTTACGGTTAGGTTACTGAACAATGTGCTAATTTTCGATTAGGTCATTGGTTGAAAAAAATTAAATATACAAAAAATATCAAACAAATGTTTTTAAAAAGATTACGATTTTTTTAATTTAAATTGAAATCATTCAAAAAATCAATATTAAAATAATTACCATTTTGGTATCACTTATTAATATCGAAAAAGGATGGATTGGAAACATGATATTTTTTTTTAAATATATGTTTGCTTTTACCGATTTACTAGCATATTAAATAAATGGTTATGTTTAATTCTAAATTTAAATTAAATTATAAATAAAATAAATGGAAAAAAATAAACGTGATATCTAAATATTTGTTCACTTGTTTCGATTTATAAGCATATTGGTTAAAACGGTATATATAAATTAAATTTAATTAAAGTGTATTTCTTTGAAAAAATGTAAACATTCGAATATTTTTTTACCTTTGGTACAAATCATTATTATCGAAAAAAAACTTGTTACCTGTTCGCTCACTTGTATTTATTCATAAGCATATGTATTTAATTGATATGCATAATTTTAAATTTTATTAAAGAAAAATCATTCGAATGAAATTTGAATTCAAAAATATTATTACCTCTGTCCCAATTCTAAGACCCTCCGACTTTTTCACGCATAATGTGCTCGGATCGAGTACTTGTGAATTATATTTTTTAATTTTTTTCGATTTGTATAAAAATATAGATTCTATATTTTTATACAAAACAAAAAAGATTTAAAATATAATTTATAAATACTCCGTCCAATCACATTGAAATGCGTGCAAAATGAAGAGTGCCAAACAAAATGGGACGGAGGGAGTATAATTTTGGTACGGTTTATCAATATAAAAAAAAGTTGAATTTAAAATTTAATCAGTTTAAAATTAAAATTAGATAATGACTTAATTGAAATTTTTTACAAAGTTGAGTGATGAATTAGTAGTTAATCTTAATTTCATTGTGTCACGTCAACATTTTCGTTAGGATTTTTTAACAAAATTAGTGGCAATAACCAATTTACAAATTTTTAAGAATTTTATTAGTTGACCTTTGTGAATGCATGAACGGATTTTTATATATTAGTATTATAATTTTCTGAATGTTAATTGATGTATCCAATGTTTACACACTACATCCATATAAACATAGAATAATAGACAAGGAAACTAAAATACATCATGGAAATAAATCTATTATCTATTATCTATCTATTATATATATATAATACCACAACATGTCACATTTTATTCCTTGCAAAGTTACTATTTTAGCCCTGCATTTTAATCCATTTAGTTTTTTTCCAAAAAGTTGTTGTGGAGAATCGAACCTAAGTCTTTCCATTCATATGCACATCACCTTACCACTAGGCTAACCAATCACTTGTGTTGTAAATCATAAATATGCTATGTAAGTCGCGTGATGATTGAAGAATATTTGGTATTTTAATTTCTAAGATATTTTATAATGTCACATTTTATTCCTTGCAAAGTTACTATTTTAGCCCTGCATTTTAATCCATTTAGTTTTTTCCCAAAAAGTTGTTGTTGTGGAGAATCGAACCTAAGTCTTTCCATTCATATGCACATCACATTACCACTAGGCTAACCAATCACTTTTGTTGTAAATCATAAATATGCTATGTAAGTCACGTGATGATTGAAGAATATTTGGTATTTTAATTTGGGTTTGATGTTCCTGAGGTAACCTCAGAAAATTACCTAAGATAACATAGATTCTCCATATTAATGCATGAGAGTATAATTGTAATTACAGGATTATTTTTTAAAAAATTCAATATTTACAAAAATGTCACAAGTATTTACACTGCTACCTCATGTAACTCTCCTGAGGTAACCTCAGGGCCTTTTTTCTCTTTTAATTTCTAAGATATTTTACATTTTATAAGTATAAATTAGTGATACATGATATGTAGTGAACTTACATACTCCGTATATACCATAACATGTCACATTTTATTCCTGGCAAAGTTATATCATTTAATAAACTTATACTCAATATGATTATTTAATATCTACTTTAATATTACGTAATTAATTACAACAAACTAATAATATCCATTAACTTTTAATAATTTATATTGGTGCATATATTTAGATTAAAAATCTTGGGTAAATTATTATATAATTACGCCAATATATGAATAATAATTGTATAGAAATACTTATAAAACTCGAGAATCGGAACTAAACGATTGTGTTCACGATTAGGAATTAAGCTTGGGAATAACAAGAATAATAAACATATATATTTTAGTAATAATAGTATTTAATGTATTAGTCTAATTTGTAATAAAATATACTATTTAAAAGTTCATAGCGAGTAATCAGATTTAAATTCTCAGTTCTAAATAAAATGAATTTAAATTCACAACTGAATAAAGTGAATTAAAATTCACAACTGAAAACATTGAATTAGATGACTATTTTAATAGATATTATAAATGTTAGATAATTCACGCTGAAAATGAATCTCTCGAGAAGAGAGTTGCTAAGCTATATTTAGGCAACACCGCTACGAATTGAAAGGTGTTCACGGATACAAATTCGAACTACTAAAATCCAAAATATCACAATATTTCACATTTTATTTAATATCATTTCACATTTATGCCTTCCAATTTTCTATGATTTAACTCTAAAATCCCCCTAAAGTCAAATGCTATGAAAAACGTTAGTTAATCTTCACATTGTCCAGAATCGAAACTGTGACATCCAGTTCTAAGTATAAAGAATTTAAATTTATAGCTAAAATCATTGAACTATATGGGTACACTACAAGAAAAACGCCTATCAGCGACCGCCAATTCCGTCGCTAAAAATATTTATCAGCGACCGCTACCAGCGACCGATTACATATTAGTCGCTAAAGACTTTCTGCGACCGACCGCGGTAGCCGATCCGTCGCAAAATTACGTTTCCCACCCACACAGATGCCGCCCAATTTTGGCGCTCACCTTTTAGCTACAAAAATATTATCAGCGACCGCATTCCGTCGCAGATAGTGACACGTAAGCAAAACATTAGCTACCGAATCCGGTAGCTAATACTAAGTTTTAGCGACGAAACCTTATAGCGACCGAATACGGTAGCAGAAGATGCCACGTCAGTGTTTTGCTACGAATTCTGTCGCAAAATGTGGCCGCTGTTAATATAATATTTTTTTTAGATTTAAAAAGTTATTTTAATTATTGATTACAATTAAACTAAAAAAATAATTAAGGTCAGTTTTTAGATTTTTAATATTGATTACAATTATACTAACAAAAATAATTTCCGGGAGATTAATTTATCGTTAACAAAAATAAGAAAAATACTTGTGTTGTTAAAAAAAAAAACCCGTGGTTACAAGAAAATTCCTAAAATATTATGAATAAATAAGAAAAATATCTGTGGAGACTGTGGATACAAAAAAATTCCTAAAATATTAGGAATAAATAAGAAAAATACATATGGTTACAAGAAATGTCCTAAAATATTTGAATAAATAAGAAAAATATCTGTGGGTACAAGAAAATTCCTAAAATAATAGGAATAAATAAGAAAAATACCTGTGGGAACAAGAAAATTTCTAAAATATTTGGAATAAATAAGAAAAAGATTCGTGGGTACAAGAAAATTCCTAAATTATTTGGAGTAAATATGAAAAAGATCCGTGGGTACAAGATAATTCCTAAAATATTAGGAAAGAAAAATACCCGTGGTTACAAGAAAAGTCCTAAAATATTATGAATAAATAAGAAAAATATCTATGGGTACAAGAAAATTCCTAAAATATTAGGAATAAATAAGAAAAATACATATGGTTACAAGAAATGTCCTAAAATATTTGAATAAATAAGAAAAATATCTGTGGGTACAAGAAAATTCCTGAAATAATAGGAATAAAAAAAAAATACCCGTGAGAACAAGAAAATTCCTAAAATATTTGAAATAAATAAGAAAAAGATTCGTGGGTACAAGAAAATTCATAAATTATTTGGAGTAAATATGAAAAAGATCTGTGGGTACAAGATAATTCCTAAAATATTAGGAAAGAAAAATACATGTGGTTATAAGAAAAGTCCTAAAATATTATGAATAAATAAGAAAAATATCTATGGGTACAAGAAAATTCTTAAATTATTTGGAATAAATAAGAAAATGATCCATGGGTACAAGAAAATTCCTAAAATAATAGGAATAGATATTAAGAAAAATACCAGTGGTTACAAGAAAAGTCCTAAAATATTAGGAATAAATAAGAAAAATACATGTGGTTACAGGAAAAGTCCTAAAATATTATGAATATATAATAAAAATACCCGTAGAAACAAGAAAATTACTAAATTATTTGGAATAAATAAGAAAAAGATCTGTGGTTACAAGAAAATTCCTAAAATATTAGGAATAAATAAGAAAAATTCCTAAACACTAGTTAGAAGTACTAGTCAAACCACTAGTTGACTGTTAAAATCTCAAATAATACAAATTTATTATTTTTTGAAAATTTTGAAATATCACTAAAATGTATAGGTCTTGACATCCACACGGTTGGATCATTCAGAAATATTTTTAAAAAA
The DNA here is from genome assembly GCA_037693485.1 of Kitagawia praeruptora. NCBI lineage: Eukaryota > Viridiplantae > Streptophyta > Magnoliopsida > Apiales > Apiaceae > Kitagawia > Kitagawia praeruptora. Next base: position 2,548,626 of record CM075353.1, read on the forward strand.
TCGAAACATCAATCCGGGACTAAAAACTAGTTAGAAGTACTAGTCAAACCTTTAGTTAATTTTTAAAATCTCAATCCAAATATATTTATTATGTTTTAAAATTTTTGAAATATCACTAAACTATATAGATCTTGATATTCATACGGTTGGATCATTCCAAAAATTTTTACTATTTAATTTTTTAGAGTACATTTTTTGATATTAAAATCTATTATTTTTTTATATTTAATTTTTGATTAAAATTGACCCAAAATTTAGGCGGGTTGTTTGAGTTTTTGTTGAGCGGGTTGATTTTTTTTTCAACGGATTAAGCGGGCTGTTTGAGTTTTTGTCAAGCTCGTCTCTAAGTTTGCTCTCTTCGATCCCTAATTCATCTATATCATCAATCCCTAATTTTCAAGCTTCAATTATACATATTCAATCCTTATTTACATGTTGTAATTCCTAATTAATTGAGTGTGAAGCAGTCTTCGAAGTTCAATTCAATCTGAGTTGCAAGGCCTTCAATCTTTAATCTCCATCATCAAAGTTCGAATCGATCTGACTTTGATTCAGATTTCCAGAATTAGGTTTCTCTCTCTTTCTCTTTCTCTCTCTCTCTCTCTCCCCCTCTATCTCTTTATGTATATTGATTGATTGGCTCATGTTTTGGGTTTATAATTTAGGGTTCTTAGTATAATTGATGATAGAAATTGAAATTAATGACACCTAGTTTCTATAATTTAATTTGTTTAACTTTTGTTTTATGGTTAGGTTTAATTTTCTAATCCCGGTTAGGTGTTTGATTCAACTACTCGGAGAATTTAGGTTAATATAGAATGAGTGTTTGATACAACTACTCGTTAGATCTGCCTTCCCAGTTTTATTTACTAAGAATATACAATTCCTTTAAAATTTAATTTCCCATCTCTCATAATATCTTTAAGTACAGTAGATATTGGTAGTAGTTGCCTCTCCATATACAAGAGTAATACACATTTGGACAGAGAAGCTGGGTGGCAACCATTATTAGGTTAACCTGTAATCATAATTTCATGATTTAGGTGAGTAGTAACATAGGGTTATTACATGGTTCAGTAAGCTACTGTGGCTTACTTGTTCATCAAGTGGTGGGTAGTAGAGGTGGTAGTGTGTAAAATATATATGATATTTGGAAGCTAACGTAGTAGAACATGCAGTGTTCATTGAATAAAAATATAGCTTCTTTACCTTTCTTCCAGTCTTAAAAGATCAAACTTGAAATTTCCTTTGGAAAATGAATATTAGATTCTTACAGACATTGTCTAAATATAGGTGTTTGTACACGGCAGAAATTGATATGTTTACATGTGTTTTGTTTGTTTCTACTGTATGTCTGTCCTCTTTGTCCTTGCCTATATGTAGTACCTGGTGAAATCTGGTTTGAGTTAATAAGATGTATCCTTCATATGATTTTCTCAATGCTTTACATCCTAAAACCTGCGATGTTACTTAATACTCTGCTTCTACATAATCTTGACCTTGCACTTGACTATGTATATCATCTCTTCAGCTTGTTGTCGAAGGTGCACGTGCAAGACAATTGAGAGATACGCTTCTGATGGAAAAGCAAGCCATGTACAGAACATTTCAACATGCTAGTTCGTTAGTTGATTATTTTGAGAGTAAAACTTCTAGGATAGAAGATCAGGTACTTGCAGTTTTGTTTCTTCATATAATTTTATTATTTGTACTGATTGTAATATGTTCTTATTTATATGATGCAGGTGAGAATGTGCTCTGATCAGGTTCAGAGACATGCTGAAGATAGGGTTCAAAAATCAGTCTCCTTGGAAAACACAGAGAGGAGGCTGTCAGATGCGAATAAATCATCTCAGCGTATGACAAAATTATTGGAAGAATCACAATCTATGCTTGCAAGAAGAGGCGTGCTGCTCTTGCCGACCTGCAGATAGGACTTGAAAAAGAGAGGTAAGTGATATATATAGTCTAACTGTATTTGAAATAAGATCGTCGCAAAGCTTATAAAGCAGAGGAACTCTTTGAAGAACAGTCTTTCTTGTTTTCTAGACATGATGAGTAGGTTTACTTACCACTCCACATGATCTTGCATCAATGGCATTTCACCTGACCTGACCTGGCATTTTCTAATCATTAAATTCTCCCTGGTTTTCAATCCAGTTGAGGCCAACATATTAAAAGGAGCTTGATCTTGCTATCGAGCTAGGTTGTTTATCCATTTATTTACAACTTTGTAGAAGGTTTTAGGATATAACAAGAAGCCTGAATGCTGACCGTGCTCGATCAGAGCCTATTTAAAGGACACTCTTGGTTCATGTGCTTCAAGATCTGCTATCACTACAAACTTTCCTTATCCTGCTAGCATCCTATTTTATTTAGAGGGGACTTAGTATCTTAAATCAGTATCATTGTTCACTAAAGCTAGAATAAAATTTGAATCATAATTTCGAGGTTTTAATTTCTTATATCTTAGTGTTGTATCTTATATATTGGTTTATGTCTGCTAGTTTTATATAATCAGATTTTTACTTGAGCTCCCTGTATTTATATTCTTGAATTTGTTTATTTAGTTTGTCGTTAATGTTAATGTATACCATGTATAGGTAACCTGTTTTATTGTTTTGTTGATTATAGGGATCACATCATGCACACAATGACGGGGATGACGAGTCTGGAGGACCTAGTTTATTTTGGTAGCACTTGTATTTTTATTGTAATGTCGTACTTGAACGATACTCGAACATATGGTTGTGGTTGTAAAGGATAAAATGTTGGATATTTTTGATGATGTTAACTTTTTAATTTATTCGATTTTAGTACTTGGATTTTGTTAGTTAGGCAAATATTTATATTTATTACGTTTGTTTTCGGATAATTGTTGTGAGTGAGACCTAATAGATGTGTTTGTGTTGTGAATGTGCTCGGATAAATTAGATGTAGTTTTTGGAACTTGGCAAGAATACTTGAAATATTGTATACTATAAATAATGCATATGCGATTGCATGCAATAACAGTGTTCTGCAAATATTGGCTACGGAAACCCGTAGCTATTTTTGGTCGCTGAAACTAGCGACAGACTTCGGTAGCTGACAATGGTCGCTAACAATAGCGACGGAGGTTGGTAGCTGAAAGTGGTTGCTAAAAATAGCGACAATAAATGGTAGCTAAAACTGGTCGCTAATATTATCGACCGACTCCCGTAGCTGACTTCGTCGCTGCCACGTGTAATGATAGGACATTAAAGCTGACTAGGATTAGCGACCGAACCGTCGCTAATGACGGTCGCTGCTAGTCATCGCAGAATTGCCTATTAGCTACCAGTTTTTCTGCGACTAATATCAGCTACTGCAGTCGGTCGCTGATGACTAGTAGCTACGGCAGTCGGTCGCTGATATGCGGTCGCTGATAGGCGTTTTTCTTGTAGTGGTAATTGAATGGATATTAGAATATTTTGGACACAACCTGTTAGAAAGCGAGAGTACTTGAAAAAAGAGTAAGTTAATCTATATTGAAAAAAGGCCATCTTTATCACAATTTGGAGGTAAAATGCCCTAAATATCACAATCTGAAATTATGGCCCTTAATATCACAGAAAAACGAAACATAAACTGGTGTTACTATATAACGCAATGGCGTCTTGCGTTTATGGTTCTTTTATTATTTTTTTTAAAAAAAACCAAAGAGCAATGCCTGACCAAACAGCGTTACTTCAAAAACGCTTTCTGAAATTGCGTTTACCATCCTTTTTTTTGTCAGATTGTTTTCAAATGGTGGGGAGATGTGCTGGTCTACTTCTTGCATTTTCTTTTTGTGCTGCGTCGTCTGTGTCTCTAAGTGGTGTGCTCGGGGGTAATAGTTTAATAATGCTCGGTGGTTTGCATTATTATGAGATAGATGGTACAGTATTTCTTATTAATTTATTTGGAGGATGGGTTTCTTTTTGCATGCTTGGTGGGTGTCTTTCAAGGCTAGCCATGTGGTGGATGTGCTTTATTTGTTGACTATCTACTTCTACATGACATATTGTCTTGGGGGTGTGTATAGAATTTGTGGATCTTTTTGGTTGTTTAGTTTCTTTTTAGTGACTTTTGTTCTCAGTGGTTGTGGTTTTTGTGTCTTTTTGTGTTTATTTTAATTAAATTTAGGGGTTCAATAATTAACTTTTGGGGTTTAATGTTTCCATTTTTGGGTTTTAGAAATATTCGGAACGACGAATAAACCGTATGCGAACTTAGGGTTTAGGGTTGTTTACAACCCTAGGGTCCTAAACCCTAGACCCTAAACCCTAACTTATCCTGATTTTTAAACACGTTAGCGTTTAAAAATCAGGACGTCGGATTCAATTATTTAATTAAAAATTTTAAATTAAAATAAAACAATTTTAATTAAATTTAGGGGTTCAATAATTAATTTTTAGGGTTCAATATTTCCATTTTGGGTTTTAGAAATATTCGGAACGACGAATAAACCGTATGCGAAATTAGGGTTTAGGGTTGTAAACTTGTCCTGATTTTTAAACGCGTTAGCGTTTAAAAATCAGGACGCCGGATTCAATTTTTTTATTTAAAATTTAAAAAATACAATTTTAATTAAATTTACGGGTTCAACAATTAATTTTTAAATTAACCATTTGGTTATAATTTTTTAAAAAATCAAATACAAATTTAGAAAAAAAAAATGAAAAAACAAACAAAAAAACGCCACTCTAAGTGGCGTTGCCCTCTCCCCCAAAGCACAAAAACGCAAAGTAAACCTACGTTCCTGACAAACGCAACATTACATGGCATTTTCAAGCTTTGTTCCTGCGGGTCCCAGAAAAGCAACGCCAAATCATCCCACGTTTCTTCTAAAAATTGTTAAAAAAAATAAATAAAAAAGAAGTCACGCCACTTTAACAGGCGTTTATTAAAAAAAAAAATAACGCCACACGCCCTTGCATTATTCTGTGATATAAAGGGCCATTTTCCTGAGGTGTGAGATTTAGGGCCATTTGACTCCAAATTGTGATATAGAGGGCCAACACCCATCTATATTTAGGTAACATTACAATAAAACTAGAATATCCTCGTGCCTTGCACGGGTAACGAAGCTAGTATAGGATAAAACAAAGAACCACATAGTACATAAGTGAAGGGTTTCGGGGCAAAAACGCAGCGGAAAACAATAATTAAAATACTAAAATCGAAACTTTGTCGCAGGATCCATGCAAAACAAGACGTTTAATTCGTAGTTATGAACGTTTACCTAAAACGAAGCTATAACAAATTGATGACAGATGGAGGTCCAACGCAATCACCACGCAACCCTCTTCGAGATCTACGTTGCCAAAGTAGTCCACACGAACGCTTAATCGTCCAACGATCACCGGAGTCGGTACTAGCCGAAGAACCTGCCTCTCTCTCTCTCTCTCTCTTTCTAGCCTCTCACACGTTTTAACGAATTACAAAAAGTGTTTCCCTAAACAATACATCGTAATGTATTTATAGGGAAGAGAGATTAGGCTAAAACCCTAAATTGAATTGGGCTTCTCCAAACCATTCTGATTTGGTTTTATTATTAAATTCGAATTTTCTTTAATAATTAATTAAGATCAGCTCAATTAATTAGTAACCAATTTCGAATTTAATGATTTAATTTAAATTCATAATTTAAATTAAAACTCCTTTTAAACGTTCTTATTGTGTAACCAGGTTATTATTACGTTAGCAATAATTTTAATATCCAATGATAAAATTATAAACAATAAACGGCATCTAGTAATACATCATTGCTACCCAAGTCATCTATACTATTATATAAAAGTCGAAACATTAAAAGTTTTAGTACCTGTTTTTTGTACCTATTTTTTGGTACTTCATTAATTTATTTATTTACCCTTCATTATTAAGAAAAACGAATACTCCTAAAATAAATAATAACAAAATATAATTAATGGTAATTAGTCGAGATATTACCTTTTATAAACACATAAAAACATCATTCGTATCATATCTTTCCATCATTAATTTATTTTTTTTTTATTAAAACAAGTTATAATTAATGGTAATTAGTCGATTAACATAATAAAATTAATGGTAATTAGTCGATTTCTTTTTTCATATTAATATAATGAAATTAATGCTAATTAGTCGATTACCTTTTTTCACATTTACTTTTAGTTGGAAATATTACCTTTTATAAATACCTAAAAACATCAATTGTATCTGTTATGCCCGAATCTCGGCATAGATCCTAAACAGGCTCAAAAGGCTATACAAGGGGCCCACCTCTCATAATGGGCTCAAATATCTATCAATGGGTCCAAGTATTGAAGAAGGATAAACAAGGCATGAGGCCAATTAAGGATCGCCTCACTTCTATCTCGTAAATCTCTTGAAGACACTATCACCCAAGGGGTCTCACGCTAGGCCTACAAGGGGTCTCACGCTAGCCCGGCCTAGAGGTCCAGCGAGGCCTAGAGGTGGCCTAGAGGTCTAGCGAGGCCTAGAAGTTAGCGAGGCCTAGAGGTGGCCTAGAGGTCTAGCGAGGCCTAGAAGTCAGCGAGGCCTAGAGGTGGCCTAGAGGTCTAGCGAGGCCTAGAGATCAGCGAGGCCTAGAGGTGGCCTAGAGGTCAGCGAGGCCTAGAGGTGGCCTAGGAGTCAGCGAGGCCTAGAGGTGGCCTAGAGGTCTAGCGAGGCCTAGAAGTCAGCGAGGCCTAGAGGTGGCCTAGAGGTCTAGCGAGGCCTAGAGATCAGCGAGGCCTAGAGGTGGCCTAGAGGTCAGCGAGGCCTAGAGGTGGCCTAGGAGTCAGCGAGGCCTAGAGGTGGCCTAGGGGTCCAGCGAGGCCTAGAGGTCCAACGAGGCCTAGGGGTCCAACGAGGCCTAGAATATTCTTATGAAGGCTCATAGCTAGGCCCAGCGAGGTCAAATGAGTAAAATATATCAACCCAAGGAGACGACTAGTGGATTTGGGCCTAGTCGAGCCCATAGAAACCCTAGCCCGTCTAGATAACTTCTTCTCCAAGAGAACTACGTATGGCTTGATCCCTATAAATAGGGTACGTAGGCATCTTGTAAAGGATGAGAAACAGTTCACCACTGAATTTCAATAGACAAGAGCAGCCACAAACAATTACAAATCTCCTCCGTGTTCTTCGTGTTCTTAGCAAAATATCCGTATTTTGCTCCATAATTCCAGCAACCTCCAAAATATTGTTATACAATATTCTCCCTATAACATTTGGCGCTAGAAGGAGGGGTTAGTCGTTGATTTGGGAGAACAATGACTAACTCGAATAAGAAGAACGGAGAGGCCGAGGAGCGAGACCCCGGGATAGCATATGACCCCGGGCTGCGACCCCCAAGGAATGAGGCCAAGACCCGGGGTAGCTCATGACACCCAAATGCGACCCCGAGCTGCGACCCGAGAGGAGGAAGACCCCTAGGAGCGAGGCCTCACCTAGCGCTGCGAGGCCACACCCAGCGTAGCGAGGCCACACCTAGCGCTGCGAGGCCACACCTAGCGTAGCGAGGCCGGGGTCGAGAAGGATAAGTGACGTCACTAGGTGCGAGGCCAATGCAAGGATCAAGGTTCTAAGTGACCCCAATCTCCTCGTCGAGATCGTGAGCGGTCCCATCGTCGTGACGACAGACCCCCATCTCCTTATCGAGATCGTGAGCGGTCCCATCGTCGCGATGACAGACCCCCATCTCCTCGTTGAGATCGTGAGGCCCCTATATGACGCAGCTAACGAGGACCCCTCTTATGTGGTTGATGAGGTCTTGAGATACTTCTACATGAGATGCTTCTTCTTGGTGACATACCTCTACGTCGAGGAGAGGGGGGACGCCCCCGATCCTTGAGGAGAGGGGGGACGCCCCCGACCCTTGTCGACAATGAGGAGGTCCTCGACTACCTCAACATATTGGGAAGAGCAAGCAACAAATAACGAGGCTGAGTAAGAGGCTCTCATCATTGGCCTCGAGCTCGCACTAGAGATGAAGGAAGAGAAACCAAAGTATTTGAAAATCAAAATGAGCTCAAGACCTCAATATCTACATTCTTGTTCAACATAGGGAAGCTTGTTATGACATTGATGAGGCCAAGTGTCCCGGGATGGCGTGATGAGGCCAAGTGCTCCCGGATAGCATTGATGAGGCCAAGTGCCTTGGATAAGTATGCTTATAGTGGGATCACACCTAATTCTCTTCATTACAAATGGGGTCCACTCCAAATTATACAAGAAGGTTGTTGAAACACTTTTGATTCCTCATCATATCTACAATGATAATGAGGACTCGGGGGGTAGTGGCATTACATAAACACCTCTTCTAGCGGGACATTTGAAAAATTGCAACAAGGCCAGCACCTAGCGCTGCGAGACCACACCTAGCGCTGCGAGGACGCAAGCCCGAAGTCTATACAATGTGGAGCTATCTCTATGCATGTGTTAAAGTCAATTTATAAGCAAAGGGGATCATATAGAGGTTCAATCAGCTATTCTAGAGCACTTGGAAAATTTTTCAAATTGGAGCATATGAAGACTCAATCAGCTATCCCAAATCACTTGGAAAAATTATAAAATACCAAATTTCATAAATACAAGGCTCACCAACTAGCATATGCGAGCCGGGGTTAAAGCCAGCAACATAGATTATGCGAGGATAACAAAAATATAATATACGAGGAGGACAACGCGGAGCAAAGAATGCGAGGTGAAGTGAACTTGTGAACCTGGGAAGCTGGCTTCGATAAAGAAGATAAAAGAAAAAAATAAAAGAACCCGGACATGATTGCTAATCCCTGTTCGTGAATTACAATGTTACAAGACAGCGGGGTCCACCCATGAAAGGTGTGAAGCATTTGAGGATGATTAAGACATCCGAGACAAATAAAGACAAGGCAATGCAGTGCTCAATAAAAAAAATTAGAAGAATCAACAACAAAATCGTAGCAACAAGACATGGGACCAGCAGCAAAAGAAGGAAGAAAAAATTATCAAGACAAGCCAGAATGTTGTCTTGGGTGAAGTAGTGAAATGTAAAGAGGTGACAATCAAGTTATGCAGGCAAAGGAGCATGTGGTGTAATGTGGACCCGCACACGAATTAACATATTTAACAAGGCAAATCTACTAGCTTTATTGAAATAAGCCAAGTTTGGCTCGCTGGCTACTTAAAATATGTATGTATGTTGGCGAAGACAGCAACTCAGCAAGTACTTCTTGTGGGGACCATCAAGAGCCATGCAGGACATGTGCGACGCAAGCCTCGTAAATAACGGATGGAATGTTGCAAAATGTAAGATTCAAGTGAAGTCCTGGCAGCGTATCAGGGTCTCGTTTCGATAAGATAATATAAAAGAGGAGGGATCTTTGTGTGCAATAAAAAAAAAAATTACATGCAAAGTGGATGTCTGGGAGTGGAGCTAGAACACGATGCTACATAATCAAACCTGGAAGAAGTATTGAAGGTGAGGTGCGTGAATTGAAAAATAAGAAAATGGAGATCAAGACTTTCACGTGGAGTTCAGACAATGTTCATTATTGGTGGGGTTCACTTGAAACAAACAAGTAGAGTACACAACTTACAACCTTGGTGGATAAAAAAAAGTCGAGCAAAATGACTTATCCCGGGAAATAATGTGATCCCGTGACTATATGAAAGAAAATTGCATGCCACTTCAAGCTATGCCACCTCGCATTTTCTGGTTCACGAAATTGGAAAATGAAGTGAAAAAACAACCCACAGACAAGGAGAACACTAAAAGTCTGGGAAAAAAGAAGCAGCAAGCAGCGAGCTAAGGACGTAAAAGAAGCGAAGTAGGTTCGTGTGATTGCGAAGTGAATAACGGGCTCGTGGTTGCAACGGACGAAACATATACGAACAAATAAAGACTGGCATACGCGACCTCTATACATGACGTACTGGGTGATATTGCAGCAGGACCCACGTGAGTTAATATTAGAAAAAGAGTTAACAGTTACAGGACATGCCAATATTGTCTTTGGGAGGTAGTTCAATATTATAAAAGTAAAGGTGCATATGGTTTGATGTGGGCTCGCCTTGTGGTTTAACATTTAAAAAGAAAAATAAGAAGTGAAGCAGGATCGGGAAGTAATTTGCTGCGAAGTGGAGTGCGCGCTAGCGTGCATGGCTCTGGCAGTCCGAATTAAGAAAGAATAGGAAGTAAAGAGCTGATCAATTAAGACGGAGTGGACTACATGTAAAAATTAATTATTCGAGGCGAGTGCAGCGGAGATATGGAACCAATTCTGATCAATTTGTGTCTAGTGCGAAGTGAAGTCTGCAAGAGAAAAGCCATTAAAATACATGTAAGGTGGGACCATAATTATGTGGTCAACTTGAGTTAAAAGTATTCGACAAATCGAGAATGGCTTGGACAAAACCTATGAAGTCAAATTGGAAATAAAATTGGTTGGTTGCCACTGGGGACCACGAGGTTATCAAAAATCATGCATAAGGCTTTATAATGGCTTTATGTATAAAAGTCTAAGTATGAATTTCAAGTTCACGTGAGCTACATGTCCTTTATTCTAGTTTATGGGACCTGCGAGGAAGATTAAAAAATAAAGAAGCCCCGCTTGGTAATTAAAGAACGAGGCGACACTGAAAGCAGAAATAGTAATAATGCGATGCGAGGAGCATGGATGTCTTAAAAAAAAAGACTACATCAACAAAAAGATGCAAGGATGTGAGGTGAACAAAAATAATGAGTTCAGCACATGCAAAAAAGGAGGGAATCAATTAGCAAGAAGCTCACATTCGTAAAAAAAAAAATAGGAGTAATGCGAGGAAACGAAGTGAGATAGACTGTTTGGTTATAGCAAGGAATGATATGTATTAAGGAAGACCAGGTGGAGTCATGATAAACAAGTATGGACATCAAATTTTATGATAAAGAGATGGAGCCCATGAACGATTAATACAAATCAAGGATGCATGTACAAGCTTTGCAGATGGTACACAAAAAAAATTATATTAGCAAAGAGCGGAGAAGAGTCCTCTCATCATCATATTTCAGAAAAGACTTGAAGACATAAGTGGAAGACACGACTTTACTTGATTCCACATCGCATTCATAATGGCAATATGGAATCGGGGGGTAATTGTTATGCCCGAATCTCGGCATAGATCCTAAACAGGCTCAAAAGGCTATACAAGGGGCCCACCTCTCATAATGGGCTCAAATATCTATCAATGGGTCCAAGTATTGAAGAAGGATAAACAAGGCATGAGGCCAATTAAGGATCGCCTCACTTCTATCTCGTAAATCTCTTGAAGACACTATCACCCAAGGGGTCTCACGCTAGGCCTACAAGGGGTCTCACGCTAGCCCGGCCTAGAGGTCCAGCGAGGCCTAGAGGTGGCCTAGAGGTCTAGCGAGGCCTAGAAGTTAGCGAGGCCTAGAGGTGGCCTAGAGGTCTAGCGAGGCCTAGAAGTCAGCGAGGCCTAGAGGTGGCCTAGAGGTCTAGCGAGGCCTAGAGATCAGCGAGGCCTAGAGGTGGCCTAGAGGTCTAGCGAGGCCTAGAAGTCAGCGAGGCCTAGAGGTGGCCTAGAGGTCTAGCGAGGCCTAGAGATCAGCGAGGCCTAGAGGTGGCCTAGAGGTCAGCGAGGCCTAGAGGTGGCCTAGGAGTCAGCGAGGCCTAGAGGTGGCCTAGGGGTCCAGCGAGGCCTAGAGGTCCAACGAGGCCTAGGGGTCCAACGAGGCCTAGAATATTCTTATGAAGGCTCATAGCTAGGCCCAGCGAGGTCAAATGAGTAAAATATATCAACCCAAGGAGACGACTAGTGGATTTGGGCCTAGTCGAGCCCATAGAAACCCTAGCCCGTCTAGATAACTTCTTCTCCAAGAGAACTACGTATGGCTTGATCCCTATAAATAGGGTACGTAGGCATCTTGTAAAGGATGAGAAACAGTTCACCACTGAATTTCAATAGACAAGAGCAGCCACAAACAATTACAAATCTCCTCCGTGTTCTTCGTGTTCTTAGCAAAATATCCGTATTTTGCTCCATAATTCCAGCAACCTCCAAAATATTGTTATACAATATTCTCCCTATAACAGTATCATATCTTTCGATCATTATATTTCCTTTCGAATTAAAACACTTTACCTTTTTAATTTAAAACAAATATTATAATCATTAATATATACCTGGAAATATCACACCATAATTTTCAAGAAAAATAAAACACCTAAAATAATTAATAACATTATATAATTAATGGTAATTAGTCGATTGCATTTTTCACATTTACTTTTAGTTGAATATATTACATTTTATAAACACCTAAAAAAATCAATCGTATCATATCTTTCAATCATTAATATTTCCTATCTAATTAAAACACTTTACCTTTTTAATTTACAAAAAATCTTACAATCATTAACATATATCCGAAAATATCACACCATATTTTTCAATTATTAATAAAATATATTAAAATTCATATACATCTATACCAGTATATAATAAGCAAACTATAGGGGATAATTGGTAGTTTGGTTCTTTAGTTCAACCGAGTCTTAAAAAAGAATGGTGACCGTTAGATATTTAGTAAATAGATGATAACCGTTAGATCTAATAATAAGGAATATTCTATATTAGTTCCTTGTAAAAGTAGCAGTATATAGCTAAAAAACATCGTGAATGGAAAGAATGTGCATGGAGTACATAATTACGTAGTTGAATTTCATGAGTATTATATTCATTGTATTTTTGCGCCAAGTAAATGCTTTTATCTTTCAAGCAAATCTTACTTTACATTATTTAAAAACATGGTGTTTGCTCACTCTGCAATATAAGTCTCTTCACATGATAAGTTGTAATCACACTAAAATGCAATGCGAAATTTGTGACTAATTTTGATTAAGCAAGTCTTAATAACGCATGAATTGCCAGGTTTATATTTTTTTTAAAATGCGGTATAAAATTTTAATTTATATGATTGTAGTAAATATTACATTCATGCTATCTTAACTTAAAAAATCCAACTTCAGAACTACTGTATATAATCCTAACAAGAACTTTATAACAAATAGCTTCCCATTAATCTTTGCATTGGCATCGGCCTATGTTAGTCAAATTTCGTTATTATTAGACATAAATAAAATAACATAATTTCCAAAACTGTTCCCAAATGTTGACTGTCGTTATATAGTTGGTAATTGTCTCATTTATGCAGTGTTGTAAAAAGCGCATTAAACGATCGCTTAAGCGGTCGCCTAACCAGAATCGGCAGAAACACGCTTCGATTATATTTATAATCCGATTAATGATCCACTTTTAAAATCGCTTAAGCATTCGCTTAATCGTTTAAGCGCTAGAAGGTCATCCCACCGTTTAGGTCCAATTTGCGCTTTTTATAATATTGCATTTGTGAGACGAACCATATACATGCGTATGAGTTTCATGAATAAAAACACATCATATATTATTTAGAGAGAAAACTGGGCCTGAGGTTGTCCTCAGGGATCTCTCTTGAGGTTATAACAAAAAGAGCCTATAAAGTAAGTGCATCCGTAGGGGAATTTTTGTAAATATCAATTTTTCTCAGTAATTTACCTAAATACCCTTAAATTTATATTGAAAATCTTTTAATCTCAGGTAGAACCCTGAGATCATCCTCAGGCACATGAATCCCATGATTTAGAAACCTTTTTGAATATGTAAAAGAATACATTACATAAAATTTGATTCCAGCCATTAAACCATATTGATCAACCAAACAAACCTTAAAGACCTCTAGGATTCTAACATTCCTACCATCAATCCCCACTTTCTAAGCTCACCCATTTAAATTACATCACAAACTAAAATCAATACTATTAATTAAAATTGAAAATATTAATACCCAACAAAAACTGCTATATGTAAAATGTTATTCTTAATTTTCTTGTTAAACTCCATTAAATTCAACACATAACAACATGGCTCTGCGCTTGATTTTAGAAGGAAGCAGAAGAAACATAATGAGAAGTGGGGCATGTCTCATGTTCTGGGGCCCGGTTCACAAGAAAGTTTGGAGCCCACCTTCTGGTTCATCAACTTCAACTTCATGCAATTCTTGTTATTATATACATAATCATCCAGGTTTTGATATGTATAATATTATCAATGGTGATGGTGTTAAAACACAAGAAAATTTAAAATCTTTCTGTGGAAGCACAATTGTTTACCAGGGTGCTCAAGAGGATGATTGGATTATCAGTCTTGCTAAATTTGGTGTGACCGCACACAATGAAAAGAATCAGGTACATGACCTATACCGACATTGAGTTTATATGCCATCTTAAGTTAACAATTTTTTAAATTCTTAAAATGTTACAGAGAAAACTTACTAGGATCATATATTATATTTTAACGAAATTATTACATCAAGAATATTTATCTACGGCATACCTTACCTCTATTCTTAATAGTAGAGGCACCAATAAGTTAAGACTAAAAGCATGCTTAATCTTATTCTTTCTATGAATTTATCCCAATTCGAGTCATATTTAGAACTAGCTACTAATAAGCTTTCATAGCCAGTGGTTTCTAACTTTTAAGTATGTGTTGTTTTACTCTTGACAACTTGATATGTTACGAAAACTGGCATGTATGCGATATCCTGTATTTGATGACCCCGATTAGGGGATTGCAGCCTAATTTTCGAAATGGTAGACACTGGTCAAGTGTCCACGATCATTTTTCACTATGGCCCCGTTTGGTATTGCTGTTGCTGACAGCAACAACAGCTTATTTCTGAAAAGCTGGTAAAATGCTGTTTAGTAAACTTTAAAAACAGCTTTTCTGAAAAGTGCTTTTGACTGAAAAGCTACTTTTAGAGAAAACATGTCCCTCATGCTTTTGAGAAAAGCTGATTTTCAGATTTTATAGGAAGCAGTTACTGATATCAACATCAAATCTCACCAAAAACATTATTTTTTAAAAAATAATATGCAAAACATGGATATATTAAAAAAAATTACAAACAGTTATTTGATTTTCGCAACAACACTTTTTTCAATAGCACAACAGTTTTTAACAACAATCCCAAACAGACCCTATGTTTGAGCAGTAATCAGACCAGTCCTTGGGTAAGGCGACCAAGGCGAACACCTAGGACACCATCCGTCAAGGGACACCAAAAAAAAAATTATATATATATATATATATATGTAATAGATAATATAAATTTAGATATGTTATATGGAGACCAACATTTTAGTGGAGACCGTGGAGACCATATACATTATGCACTCAAAACATTGCAAAACATATATATTTGCAAAAAATGTTCAATGAACATTATTATTTCATTCAAAATCTTAAAAATCTTATATGATTTGCAAGCATGTTTTGGAGAACAAGACATTCTGTAATAATTTGTTTGCAGAACATACATGATTTTTCAAGATTTTGAATGAAATTTGCATGTAAAACATATATGATTTTCAAGATTATCAATGAAATAAATGATACAGTGATTTTCATAGAACATGATTTTCAATAAATAAGTTTTTACAATGTTTTGATTGCTATTGGTCTCCGGTCTCCACTAAAAATACTGGTCTTAACTCTTAAGTTCTATGGAGACCAACTTTTTTAGTGGAGACCGGAGACCATATATCAATTAAAATATTGCAAAAACCTATTCATTGAAAATCATGTTCTATGAAAATCACTACTGCATTTATTTCATTGAAAATCTTGAAAATCATACATGTTTTACATGCAAATTTCATTAAAAAATCTTGAAAATCATGTATATTCTGCAAACAAAATATTGCAGAACGTATTTTTCTTCAAAACTAACAAATCATATATGATTTTTAAGATTTTGAATAAAATAATAAAGTTCATTGAACATTCTTTGCAAATATATATGTTTTGCAATATTTTGAGTGCATAATGTATATGGTCTCCACAGTCTTCACTCAAATATTGGTCTCCATAGAACTTTATATATATATATATATATATATTGATATGCTTGCATATGAATGTGTTTCGAATACTTTTTTTTTTCAATTTTATTATTCTATTTAACTAGTAGTATTGTTTTGAATAAGGATAATTTTTTTTCACGATATTGAAATATAGGGGCACCATTTAAAAAATTCGTCTAGGGCACCCAAATCTCTAGGACCGGCCCTGGCAGTATCCTGATAAATGGTGATGAACTCTTTACTTTATCTAGCTATCTTGCTGCTCTTGTATCTAACAACAGAGCAAAATATGATGACAAAGTCATTTATCATGCACCTTCATCTACAAAGAGTTTTGCTTCAACTCATTTACTGCCTACCTGTTGCGGAATCTTACATGTCCTGAATTTGTAGTTTTTACTTAAAAAACATGATATTAACAACAGAGTTGATCAATTCATGCATTTCTTTTTTTCTTGATCAGAATGCTGATATAAAATTTTTGAGGGTGGTAGGGGCTAGCCATACAGGGTTGTCTAGCTTGTTGTACCATGTAACGCTAGAGGCAACTGAGGGTAGGAAGCATAGGATATTCCATGTAGTAGTGTGGTTGCAGCCATTAAAGAACTCGATGGAAGTACTGGTTTGGAAGCGTGTTCATGATGCTTTATCAATTATTGGCATCAAGTGTGGTAAGTGGCACCCTCTTAGATGTCATTGTTTGTTACAGTGACATCCTCATATCCAGTTGCAAAACCATGAATCCAAAAGAGCCGAGGCTAAAATTTAACATATTAAAGTTTTACTGAATATTCAAGAATAGCCCTTAAATGAAAAATTCTATTGACGTTTAAGGATAAAACATGACTCAAAATAAAAATAAGGATAAAACACGACTCAAAATAAAAATAAAAATCAATGATTTTCTCAGCTTATCTGGGGTTTTAGTCTTGGTGACTGGGTTGACCCCTACTTGGTTCCGCCACTGCTCATATCCTCCCATTTTTTGCTAATTTTCTCAGCACCTTGTAATTTCTGGTGTATGCACAGGTCTTGTCTTGTCGTTGCTAAAATAAGTAATACTAGTTTATTTGTATCATTTACTTTAGCTGTCATTTGTTAGTAAGAATTATGCAATTTCATGTTTAAGAGATGCATTGGTCAGAAGTGTGAGAACATCAGTTCATTATGCTACCAAACCTATAACTACTTTGACATTTGTAAAGTAGGAAGGTGCTATTTCTCTTGTAAATGCATGGAGCAAAAGTAGCCAATAGAAGGAGCTTTAGTTTTTTGATTTAGATTTAATCGTTCTGATGGCTTACAAGTTGAGATCTTAGATGCTCACAGATAGAAGTGCCTAACTCATATGACTGAAATTAATAAAATGATAGTAGTTGAAATTTTTCTATCCCCATGAGGATAAACTGATCAAAGGCCAATAAGCACGCAGATTTGCTATCTTCCTTACCAACAATTAACATTGGTTAAGATTAGGTCTCGTTTATATTTATCTACGACAATAATTCATAGTATACAAAATTTTGCTTTTTTGGTAGGTGATTCGAAATTACATGAAGCAGTTATGCACTTCATGAATCAAAGGAAGGAAAGCTCTTCTTTCATAAGACCAATATCATAACAAGTTGTATACTCTGAAATTTAGCAGCAGCATTGCATCCAGAACTTGCAGCAAAGTTAGCTTCAGATGATTCTTCTTTGTAAATAAATTTGCGCTAGCTTCACATTTTCGTCTACATTAGATGTTGTTTCAGTAATCTGTACAGTGAACTCTGAAACAAAGCTAGGTATATTCAGTAACGTGTTGGTATTGTAGGTTGGGTTGTGCTGTGTTAAGATAAATATATGAGGTTTTAAAAAAACCGGTAACTTAACATGGTGGGATCAGGCGGATAGGGTGCATGTACAGTGATCAAGTTTAATCACCAGCTACATGAACATTGTATCATATGGTTGTATGCAGATGTTGTCAAATGTGTAGACTATAGTCTCTCATTCATTCAATCAGATATAAGAGTTATTAAGGTAGTATTAGTTTTCAGATCACCTACTATTTCATAGGAGTATTTGATACTTGGTGATTTCACTAGCAAAAATTTGCTTCTTGTCACTTTAAATAAATTTAGGAATGGATTAAGAAAAACCCATATTATTGGACTATATATTTAACTAGCATAATAGCCCGTGCGAGGCACGGGCCATTTCTAGTATTGGTTGAACATCGCGAAAATGTGTATTATTTGAATAATTTGATAATATTTTTATACATTAGAAATATATGAAACAAATTTGGAACTTGTATGTAAGGAATGCACGATCACCAAAAGTATGGGTGAATACCGTTGTGGCTTCTGACGCCAAAACAACTTCTTCCTCGACCTTCAATACTCAACCTTTAATAGGCAAATATGTCTTTGCAAGCATTTAAAAGGAAATAACTATGCAACAAATAATTGAATGCTTTCATGTTTGAAATTTTAGACATTTTACAATACATTTAAAGATTACAAGACCTTAATTATTGTAACATACAAGATCTTACTTATTAAGTTAAGGGGGTGTTTGGTTAGGGGTATTTAACAAAGGGAAAGGGAAACAATTAGATTCATTCTGTTTGTTGTTGTTTGTTTTAAAAAAAATCATTCCCTTTATCCATTTTAATTTTTGGATTTACCCAATACACCTCAATCCTCATTCCCCGCTACCCACTATGTTTTTCTATTCTCTTTCCCCTCATCATTACTATCCATTTCCCCGTATCATCATTATTATTTTATAGTTGTTTCATCTTTTCTTTTGCTTGATTTGCTATCGGCTATTGTCGTTGGAAACCATTTTTCAGCAAGTTTTCAACTTTTCTGAACTGATGTTCTTTCATCTTTTTTAGGTTTCAATTTTGAAGAGATTTCCAGAATACCTGCTATAAAGCCTTGATCTGTCTTTTTTTCTTCATTTGTTTCTGACTTAATTTGTTCCATTAATCTGCTTGTAGTAGAACTTTGAGAAATAATCATGAATAGATAACACAATATATATAATGAATTGACAAATGTACAATATAACTATATTAAATAAATGGTACATCCTATCTTTCTGTTAAAAATGTTATTTATTTTCTGTAGTGAGTACTGGGTGTAGGATTTATTCTCTGGTGGTTATAATGTTATTCAATTGTGTTGGCACAATTATTTATAATTTAAGCTTGCAGTTTTTTGTTTTTGGTTCCAACATTACTAAAAAAATTATTTTTTTTGATAAAAAAATTATATTTTCTTTATTAAACTCATTACAAATCACTAAATTATATTAAAAATATACTTATTTAAAATACAATATAAAAATCACCTAACTATATCAATAGTATATTGATTTAAAATAAAAAAAATTATATTAAAATAAATTCATTTTTTATGAAATTAAAAAATTTCACAAGTTGATTCCTAGTTTGATCGAACCAAACAGACATAAAGGTAATCAATAAAATGTTCATTCCGTTTCTGGATCAGAACCAAACAGGTAAAGCAATTCAGTATCATTTCTTTCCTTTATGCTTGTTTCCCTTTCTGAATTCCATTATGTTTTCCCATTATGAACCAAACGCCCCCTAAATTCTGAAGTACTCCTAGGGATGGGCGTCGGGTCACTTCGGGGTCGGGGAGTGCAATCCCCGCCCCCGATCCCCGAACTCATACCCGCTCCCCGAACCCGCCCCGATCCCCGAACGCGGAATATTTTGCTACCCGATCCCCGCCCCGAATGGGGAAAGGGGATCCCCGCGGGGAATCGGGAATTTTTAATATTTTTTTAAAAAATAAATTTTATATATTCTCTAATAATTTTTTTAATAAAATTAATTTGCTAAATCATAATACATAAACTATATTTTAAATTCAATTACATATTCTAAAAAAAATTTCGAATTAATATTTATTTATATTGAAAATATAATTAAATTATTATAATTATATTTAAATTTAACTATTAAAACTTTGAACCTATGAAATTAATTAAAATTTTAAACAATAATAATATATAAATATTTTTACTTATAATTATTTAATTATATACATATAGAAGTATATTTTAAAATAATATTAAAATCGGGGATCCCCTAATCCCCGATCCCGCCCCGATCCCCAAATTTTTTGTAAAATATTCCCCGCTCCCCGCCCCGAACCCGAAAAATTCCCCGAATCCCCGACCCGAACGGGGCGGGGATCGGATCGGGGTCGGGCGGGGCGGGTGAAATGCCCATCCCTAGGTACTCCTTTTGTTCTCCTATTATATATAGAAGAAGATACACTGTTATATAACATTATATACATAATCTTAATTATAGTATCGTCTCATAACTCAATGATATATATTTAGTTATTTAAACTGATAACCGACATGGAGTACAAATCTCTCTCTCTCTCTCTCTCACACACACACACACACACACACACACATATATATAAATGTTTCAAATTTCCTTTCAAAACTTCACATCTTTCTTATTTCGCTAATTAAATTGCTATATTTTGTATATCATACAGTCTTATAAATAAACTATATATTATATATAATTATTAACCAATAATCGATATGTAATCCAAATCGTATTTGTATATTTTTTTATAAATTTTCTTAAAATTCAAATTTTTAGTATGCCTATAGTTTAATTGATTCTAATTTGACCAACCAATTTTAATTTAGTTCATTTTTTTATTAAATTTCACAACAAAATTAACCACGAGCACTTTATATGTGGTGTTGTTAAAAAAATATTGGGAAATTCTCAATGGTACCACATTACCACTGTACTTTTATCTTTTGCCAATGGTACCATTATTTTTTTGACTCCTCTAAACGGTACCCTTAACAAATTGACTTCTTAAAAGAAATACCATTGTATTTGAAACACTTTATAGAAACGTTAAGTAGGGTTTGAGACCAGTATTCAACCTAATTTCTTATTGCATACTGTAGCGTATGGCCAAGATTGTTCTTATATTTTTTCAACAGGTTTGGGGCCAACCAGTATTCTTCAAATATATTTTAAGGAAATTCTCAATGGTATCACCGTGCTTTTGGTTTTTGCTAGTGGTACCATGTTCTTTTTACCCTACTTAACGTTTCTATAACGTTTTTCTAACATAATGGTATTTCTGGTAGAAAGTCAATTTGTTAAGGGTACCGTTAAGAGGAGTCAAAAATGTAATGGTACCACTGGCAAAAGCCAAAAGTACAGTGGTACCATTGAGAATTTCCGAAAAATATTTGATCTCAAAGAATAATTATTTTATCTATGCATTTCATATATGAGATTATGAACAAAACAATTTATCTCAAAATAAATACTATTTTCTCCATTTTAAAAATATTAGAAAATTTTCTATAAAATTTATTTAGATGTGTAGGTCTATAATATAAAAAAACAATGTGCAGAAGTTGTAATATAAGTAATCTTATCTTAAATGAATAGTTTAATATATTAAACATAATATAACCCAAAAAGTATTTGTGTATGTAGTTAATGAATTCCATTGTAAGTATAAATGTTCATCTAGCTAAATTGGTTGGTGAGTTTAGTTTCATTATGAGAGGTCATAGGTTCAATTCCTTGGAACAATATTTTTTTTTAATATTATAATTGAGTTAGGTTAGGAGTTAGGTTCAGAACTAATTTATTTGCTCAGGATGCAGGTTTGACAAGTACCTGTTGTCCTATTATATATAGAAAGATAAGGTTTATACACACCAAGCATGACTATTTACTGTAAAACAACCATTAATTTTAAATTTTGAGTAATTATGGGACTAACTAACAAACTTAACAAAATTAACTAAAATTTACAGATAACAGATAATATGTTACTACTCCTTCTGTTTCATCCATTTCTTTACAATTTTCTTTTTGGGACGTACCACCAATTCTTTACATTACTAAAGATAGTAACTTTAACAATAAAATACAATATAACATCTACTACTACACTCCATTTTTTCAACATTCACTCCATTTTTTCAATAATTTACACTATTAGAGCATCTCCAAGAGACTCTATATTGTAGCTCTTAACTCAAAAAATGAGGAGAAAGAATAAAAATCAAGTTCCAAGAGACTCTTAGAGGCTCTTTAAAAAGTTAAGAGCTTCTCCTCTCTCCTCTATTTTAGGAGCAACTAATAGCTCTTAATTTAATATTTTATTAGTAAAATAGTGGTTCTTCTCTTTCATCTATTTTTTCTTTTTTTTTTTTTGCAAAATGAAATAAATTCATTTATCAATGACTGAGATTACACATTCCAAAAAGGAATGGAAAAAGAGACATTCTTTCATCCACGAAAGCTTATTATCTAACCGAAAGGTATGCTTAACCACTCCATGGGTCGTAATATAAATTACGACTGACATGAGAGAGAGATTCCTCCGGACGTTCAGATAATAAAACATTCATATCAAAGAAGAAGACTCACAATACAAGTAGGCCTCATTAAAACCCCACATGAGCAAAACCCTATGGGAAAAAAACTCAAGGGGGAAAAAGAGTACCCACACTACAACGATCGACAAAACCTATAACCAAACATCTAGGACTACTTGATATCCATGCAAAGCCCAAGATTGAAGATTCCGTCTCCCTCCTTCTTCTCTTTATACTTGCTCTCACAAAACCCGAAAGATCACCTTCGCTTTTTCTCTGCATCTTGAATTTCCATTAATTACTTCCTTTTGAAAGTCAAAATTGAGTCATTTTGAGACTTCTTTATTCTTGTTAAATCTGCAATTCACCAAAAAACCCAACAAGAAAAGAATAAGTCAATGAATCACTTCTAATCAAAATATAAACTTAAATATATATAATTTTTGAATTTTGACAAAAGGATGCTCATTTCTAACCAAAGGGGATCCCTTTGGTTAGGCATCTAAAATTATAATAGATAGTATATTAAAAATATGAAAAATATTTTTTAAGAGTATATATATATATATAATTACATATATTTAAATATATATATATATATACATATAAAAATCTATAATTTAGCTAATAAATTTTAAAATTATAAAATTACCAAATTAGCTAAATAATAAAATTCTAAAAATTAATTATTAAATAGACAAACCATCTAAATGGCACATCGAAACCTCTTAAAGGTCCAAAAAATAAGCCATCAATCATGGCCACCCAAAATAAAAATTTGTAAAATAAGTAAAGATTCGTTATTATTACATTTAGAAAAACTAAAATTGAATAGATTGCAATACCTTTTTGAAAACAAAATTAATAAATAAGATAGATATAAATTGCAGCCAAATATAAAATAAAACTACGTTAGATAACATATAAAATATAAAAATTCGTCAAACGGACGACCGATAATATTCGTCAAACGGACGACCGATAAATAACTCGTCAAACGGACGACCGATAACAACTCATTCAAGAAGCCTACTCCATAATTAGCACAAAAAATCCATATAAAATGGAACAACTAGAAACCACGATTCCTTTACTTCTAAAAACTAGTCAAAAAGAGATTATCTCGAATCATAACTAAATTAATGTAAAATATATGAGTTACCATACATGCAAAAAAATGTACGCCAAACTTAAATTAACAATTAATTCATATGGTACATGCTAAATTAAAGCCCATATTAAAGCTAATTTACAAATGCAACTAGCACATTATAAACAAAACTTAACCTCTAATTGACCACAATAAAATCACAAATTGACCACTAATTGATCACTACGGAGTATCAATTAACAATCAAATTTTTGTAACTGAAAATTAAATATAACAATCAATCTTCATCAATAGCAAATTAAAAATAATAAACCTGACAAAATTAAAGTATGAACCTGGACAGAAAGTATGAACCTGGACAACAATCCCAATTTAACTTAACCGAATTATTAAAAATCCAAGCTACAACGAACCAGTGAGTCGACTCAGCAGATAAGAACTCATAAACAAGAACAGTGACTTAGTAACTCCATTACAAACACAGCAAAAATCAAACTCGTTGTAACTCAGAAACCAAACCATCACACAACTCGGAAAAACAAATCAAAACATGAAAGACAAACACAACAAGAGCCAGAGATTAATTGAACCGAAACAACAGTACTACTTTACTGCCTTATAACAAAGCAAATTATACTCAGTCTGTCCGTCTTTAGAATCCAGGCATTAGCACCAACTGCACCTCTCTTCATACAGATAGATACAATTTTTAGTCCCCCATGAGTCAACGAGGATACAACTGTTATTCTATAATTCAATTCAAATAATACACAATCAACCAAAATAAAACCACTATAGCAACTTATAGATAGCGATGCGTAGAGAGTTTCTGTAATCAGATATGCTTAAAAAACTCAATTTAGTTCTCTCTTTGATTACCCCCTAACTAAAAACAAATAACAAAACCAATTTAGTAAAAACAAATTAACAATAATAATCAAATTGAACTTGTTGTATGAACATACAAGCTACAATAACCAACATAATTTCAAAACATTTTCACACACACCCACACACACAGTTGAAGATGCTACAGTATAGTGTAAAAGAATGATGAAATGGTAGAATAAAAAACATAGATCTAACATAATATTTTATTAAAGAAACACAGAACAAAAGATGCAGAATAATAAGTAATTAAAAGAGGGGTGAGGATGGCAAAGTAGATACTTGAGAGGATTGGAAGCGCGACGGAGAGCCCACCGATGTTTAGAATTCTTAGTGATTCTTAATCACTTAATAAACTGCATAGCAAGTTAAGATTGCATAACCAAAAATAATAAAGGAGGAAATGATCAAACCTGCAAAGGGAGGATGAAGTTGGATATCAACGAGTCGATGAAGTTGCAGTTATTTAATTATTTGGGGGTTTCGTTTTATCTATATAAACAGATAGATATATATTGTCATATTGATCATCTGAAATAAATAAGCGTAGATCTTACTTGAACCAACCAAATAGATCTGACCCAATACGAAAAGAGGGGAAAAAAGACAACCATGGTGCATCTGCGTTCAGGGAGGGAGACGACCGGTAGCACTTCGTATTGGAATTATAGTCTTCTCTTTCATCTATTGATTGTTTGTCCAAGTGGAATTGAAATATGAATAAAATATAAAATAAAGAGCCATATAGAGAGTATTGTTGGAGTTAACACACAAATCAATGTAATAACTTGCTAAGAGCTTAATTATTTATAATATATTTAGCAGTGAGGTAAGAGACTCTTGGAGATGCTCTTACACCCACTACGTCACTTATTTTAACAATAAAAATACTATTACATCCATTACAAATACTCCTTTGATCTCCGTGTAAAAAGACAATATAAAGAATATCATGGGATAAATGGAGTATTTTTTTATTGAATTGTGAAATATTCGTTACTCCCTCTATCTCTTAAAACTTTTGCTATTATAAACAGTGAGAAAAGAATTGTGAGACGGAGGGAGTATTAACTTGGAAAATCAGTCGACCTTCTCTAGTTCTCTTTTCAAATTGACCAACGCGAGCTTATAAACACATCTCTCTACCTTACATACTTACATACTTTGACAAAAAAATAGCATAATTATACTATTTTAACCACAAATAATAACAATTAACGTCCCTTTTCTTTTTTACTTTTTGATTAAGAAAAAGTTCACTAAATATATAATTTTACTTCAAATAACACAGTTTTATAAATATTAATCATCAACCTCTCTAACTTTATATCAAGATTTATATTTATTTTAGATAAATTATATAAAACCCAAAATTCATTTATTTATATTTCTTCAAAAAATGAATAAATTAAAAAACATCTCCTTCTCCTAGGCTTTGTTTGGCTACACCAAAACATCCACCCACCTATACATACAACATATACACACAACATTTCCAAACCCTAACAATGGCGATCTCCACCTTAAATCGCCTGTCCCACCTCGCCAAATCTCCCTCTCTCTACCTCTCCCTCCGCTCCACCACCACCGCCGTCGCCGCCGCTTCGACCGCCGGCACCAAAAAAGTCTCCGACCGCATCGTCAAGCTATTCGCCATCGATCAATCCGGTCAAAAGCGCCAAATCCTCGGTCTCTCCGGTCACACACTCCTCAAAGCTTTAATGAACAGCGGACTGATCGATCCGGCGTCGCATCGGCTCGAAGATATCGACGCGTGTTCGGCGGAGTGTGAAGTGCATATCGCGCAGGAGTGGCTCCAGAAGCTTCCAGAAGCGAGTTATGATGAACAGTATGTGTTGAAGAGGAATCAGAGGAATAGAGTGTTGAATAAGCACGCCAGGTTAGGGTGTCAGGTCGTGTTGAATCAGGAGTTGCAAGGGATGGTTGTTGCAGTTCCCGAGATGAAGCCGTGGGATACTCCGTAAAATTTGAGGTGAATGCGGTTAATTTGCGTGTTTTTTTCGATTTGATGATGTTTAATAATGTGTTTGATTGTTTTGTTATGAAGTTTGTGTGATTTTCAGTGTAAGTGTTTTTATGCATTTATTTTTCGTAATTGTTGTGTTGCGGTTTTGATTTGTGTTTTAATAAAGTGATTCTGATTTTGCTGTAAGTGATTCGAATTTAATAATGTGGTTAATTTTAGTTTGATTAATTGTTGGAATTGGTGATTGTATTTGTTTTTGTGTGTTGATGTGATGACACTCGTTTTATCTTTGTGTTCAATGTTATTTACGGTTAATTTGTATTTCTGGTGTTTGGAGTGACTACTTCTGAAGGATTAATGTTTGTTAGGCTGAATAGGGGCACCGGATGGACTGGAGGTAGTGGATATCGATGTTCTAAAGTAGTAGAAGGAGAAGCAGAGTGGTAAAAATGACCTTCTACCAGTCGATTATTGTAATTGGATTATAAGATTAAGAAGCTCAAGCATCTTAAAAAATTGAGTTGGTAACGACATTTTAAAGTTCGAGCGGAGGATTAATAAGTCTAAATGAATTTTGATAGAGCAGTCCTATATTTTAGCATATAAATATCACAAAGTACACCATTTCATTATAACAAGTAATCCTGGCATACACACGTTACGGTTCTAGGTTATTACATTATATATCTGTTGTAGAATTTTAAAGTTTTGAGCTCGTCTTGGTTGGAGTGACTTAATGGGGAGGATAAAGCTTGTTGTCTGTGTGGATATCGGGGTGAGTTAGATTGAAAAAATTGCAATAGAGGAGGAACGTAAAGGTTATTGGCATTCTTGAGTACTTATATTTTGTTGGATTACAATTTAGACATGAAATTTTGTAACTATACCATGGAATATGATTAACTACTGTTACATTCCTGTTAAAACAAGTATTCTTGGGGTACATACATAGCCATAAGGATGAAATGTGGTTTAAGATCTATGAATACTCTCAAATGGTAAATGTATACTTTCCATTCTCATATACTACTAGGTAATGATTTAAAACGTTTTTTACTTCTCACATAAAAATGCCGTGCTTATATGATTGGTTTCTGTTCAGAAATTATCTTGAAAGCTTTATGATACCGTGTTTCTGTGAATTGATGGGACAAATATCATGTGTCTTCACATAGATAAAGATCTATATTTTGTTAGGCCGTGTATTGAATGTTATATTTCCTTTTCTATGGTAGGAGGGGATACTGCATCCAGTACTAAGAAGCTACTGAATTGAAGATTGCTGTTGGTTGTGATAAATGAAAGAGCTGAACCATTTCTGTAATAAATATCTAGCTGCTACTTGTAAGTTGGATCAAATTCACTTGTATTCCTTGAGGGTCTATACCTCTACATGAAGTTATCTAGTTATGAGATTCTTCGTTTCAACTTGTTTTAGTGGGATTTAATCAGGCAGAAAATTCCCTGAATGTGAAAATAAATTGCATTGAACCCCCTTCTCTCCCTTAACATATGCACGCTGCTCCCCCTCCCTTCTGTTTCTTTTGCTAAAGATTTTCATTGCTAATATGAATTAGAAATATTTGATGTAACCCTCATACCCTTTAGTTTGATATGGTATTAGACTTGAGCTACATTGACCTATGTACTTCGTCATTACTAAACCTTAAAATAATGATTAAGTTTGTGCGTGTAGATCAGAAGACCTTGACGTAGCCTCTGTACCAGCCTGGTATAAGCTCCTAGAACATAGTGTTTCGTTAGTTCTCTTCCTTCTTTTTGAAATCTGCTTTCTTGTCAAAGTTGATTGCTAGGTTGATGTCAGATTTATATGTAGTGTGTGGATAATGTAGTCTGCTATGAGTTACTTTTTCAGGATAAGCTATACAGATATGTGCATTTGTATAGAACATGAGCTTCCAATGTGAATATAAAAATGATCATAGTATCACTAGATTAAATTGTAAGAAGACTTTTTTTGCGATCTGTTTAGTCATTCTGTGCTTTAAGATTTGCACTGTTCTCTCGTGTTTTATTTGTGAGAGAGGAAAAGAAAGTGCATATGATATACCCTGAGACACATGGTATGTAAGAGCAAGTACCCGAAATGAAGTTGCTAAAGTACCTAAGCTCTTTACAAAAAATTGGTGAGATGTCATTAAGATCTACGGAGAGCCATGCTGTTAGCACAAAGCGAGGGGTGCATCTTATGGGTGATTATTTTTTGCAGAGGACCTGTGTTGCAGAACAATTGTATCTAAATAAATTTATGAGAAAGGTTCTTTATTGGCTATCATAATTACCTAAGCTCTGGAGAGGAATTGGTGAGGATATGAGATATCATATGGAAAAAAGTGACAGACCCTGTGACTGAAATTGGAAGTTGCCTGAGTTGAAGAGAAGGTTAGGCGAGAAGCACAAAGGTGAGGGTGAGGGTAGGCGAGAGGAACAAAGACGAGGTCCTCTCCTATAATCCTTCTGCAATAGTCATATTAGTGTTTTATGAATTTCCTTTTGATTCTAAGGGTTGATGATAGGCAGTGGGGGGGCATAAGGATTTCCCTCAATTATGAGGATGTTGATTGGCAATTTAATTAGAGGCCGGGATCTTGCTTTCCCACTGTTTGAAAGAAGCAAAAAAAAAAAGAGGAATTATCACTAGGTTTTTTAGACATAGCAGTAGCTACAGCCTACAAACCATTAATATTATAGTGGTTTAGCTATCTCATCAATCTTCTTTCAGTCTCTGCTTAACAGATGCACTGTATCCTCTACTGGTTATAGTAACTTCTTAATGTTCCCTTTTCTAATTGTACTAGTTATATTTTCTACTAGCACATGCAGACTGCAGTATACATTCATCTTGATTCTCACTTCAACAGGTCTCTTTGTATATGATGTTTTATCCCTGTTCTTCTTTCTCTTCCTGTCTTCTTGATTCTTCCTCTTGGCTGTAGTATTGTAAAAGTGATTTTGGAGATTTTGTTTAACAATATTGATTTTTAGTACCAGAGACCTTTGGTTTTTTATACTATTAACTAATTATTGGTTTAGTATTGTATCAATAAAAAGTTATACATATGTTTTTAAGTTTTAACTAATTTATATGAAAGTATAACAAGCTTCAAATCTTCAATATATATGTGTTTTTGTGTGTATGTAATAGTCTAATTACTTACTTTAATTATTTATTATAGTTTAACTTGAAGAAAATTATGGTTCATGATGCGGTCCTCTAGGTTCTAAATTGTAGGTTCTCAAGTCATCTCGTGTGCTAGCTTCAGTCTAAAGCAGTTCACAGTAAAGCCATGGACAATTTTTAAAAATTCCTTTATCCTTAATAATGGTGTCTGGAACAATTAATGCTAAAAGAGAATAAAATTACAGTAAACCCTCGATAAATTAATACTCGATAAATTAATAACCCACTATAAATTAATATTTTCAAAATAATTTTCTGGTCCCTACATAATAGTGATAGTGTAAATTTAACCTCGATTAATTAATAATCTCGTTAAATTAATAAAATTTGCCGATCCCTATACTATTAATTTATAGAGGTTTTACTGTATTAGAGTGTGATTGCTTTACCTTTTATTTCTCAAATGGTAAACCATTTTGTTGAAAGATTACAACTTCTGGGTGGAAGCCATAACCTTGGTCTTCAGACTGAGAGTTACTAATAGTTCGTTCGTTGAATAAGCTGGGTGGGAATCTGTAATGTTGCTACGATTTTTTATCTAGGATCTTTTCCTTGCCCTCTATTAGAATGGACAGGGAACATGACTTTTAGGTCTTGGTACTCGCAATTGAGTAGGATGTATGACTTTCATAGCAGAAGTGTATATGCCATAAAAAAAGGAGCAGAAGTGTATATACCTCTTATTTACTAAAACATGACGCAAGTACGCAACCAATATTTTCTAAGCGCCTAGAGGCCCTAGACAGTCTCTTAAAATCTCAGTCTAAAGACTAGTTATATCTTAATCTTTAAGACAAGTCCAAAGGTAATAGGTACTATTAGTAAATGATATTATTGACCTTGATTTTGCATTTCTGAAGCCTTTTGTACTGCTCAACTGGAATCTCTAAGCTGTATTACAACCCAATTGAGGTGGCTTGTACTTTTACCGACTCGGTCCTACAAGTGGCGGCTATGCTTTGCTTTGCTGGGTCTTGGCTCTAGAAAACTAGTCACAGTTGAGAATGTTGTTATTACTATATGCTATTTAGGATGCTTTTTCATTTATGCAATATGTATATGGAGAGGTTTGTCAATATTGGTCATGTCAGCGTTAGGTGGCTGGGTTTTCTGAAGAAAACTCTATGAGGTTCCAGCTTTAAATGATAGAGCACTAGCTTAATTTACTATCTGTTTCATAAGGGTCTAGCTTCTAATGATGTTGCTGGAGGTGACATTTGGTAACACAGCTTTATCTACTGTCTGTTGTGCCCGAATGATGTTAGAATTGGAGGTGACAAATGGTAGTGGAAACATGGTTGAACTGTTTGATGTGTACATATGTTATGGAGACCTCTTAACCAGGTATCTGTTTTATCATGAGTTTTATCAGCTTGTTAATCATAGCTAAATTAGCACAAGTCTTGATACCAAGGTGGAATGAAGAATAATTTCGTTATTTGTAATGACAGATTCATAGTCTTCCTTTCGAACTTCCTGGCCCTGGCATTTCGGACAAAATCTTTGGGGCCGTTTGGGAAATCTTAAAATAAGTTACTTAACACTTATATGAAGTAAGTAACTTATATGAAGTAAGTAATAAGTGACTTACAACTTATATTTTCGTGTTTGGGTGTTTAACTTATAAGTTGGTAAAATATTTATTAAATTAAATTTAAAAATATTAATTATTTAATATAATAATCCCAGTACATGCATATGACATTTATAAATATAAATGTAAAAATATAAAATATTAAACAAGTTAAAAAATCAAGTAATACGAAATAAGTTGGAAAAAAGTACGTCATTACTAACTTATCACTTATCAACTTATTTGGCAAAATAAGTCCATTCTACTTGTGCACACAAACGGTCCGAAATAAGTTGAAACGGACTTATCCTCAGATAAGTCCATTTTTGTCCGTAGACAAACACCCCCTTTATATGGTGGCACATTGATCTTCCAGCTTAAATTTTACCGGAACTATGAAAATTAGATGAAGATTTCTGCAATAATCATGCACTCTATAATTCAGTAAACACCCTCGCTTGCATTCTCTATCATTTCTGTAAACATCTCCCGACTTTAAAAAATTAGCAAATGAAGTCAAACAACCAAACACCGTTAATGTTTAATGTTGTTTACGTTGTCAACATCTCAGCGGCTTGAAACATGAAGAAAATTATGTATTTCAACAATTAACCAAATAATGTTGATTAACAACACCCTTCACCATTATTCTAAAACCCATGAGTCGTTAATCTTCACCAAACTTGATAATTACAAGAAGGAAAAGAAGAGGTCGATCACTAGTCACTACCATTATGCACTAGCTAATGGTACAATTTAG
This sequence comes from Kitagawia praeruptora, assembly GCA_037693485.1. NCBI lineage: Eukaryota > Viridiplantae > Streptophyta > Magnoliopsida > Apiales > Apiaceae > Kitagawia > Kitagawia praeruptora. The sequence continues at coordinate 2,580,493 of CM075353.1, forward strand.
AAAATGCTTATCACTAACCTAATCAACTTTCAGGTTTGTTTGTGTAGTGGGTGAAAATCTAATGTCAAATCATAGAATTAACTAACATTTGCATCGGAGTTAGTAAGTACCTTGTTAGATTAATAGGACTAAACCGGTAGATTTTGGTCGCCTATGATTTGACAAATTCAATTCGCCATTACTACTCCCTTCATCCCATTTTATATAATTTATTTAATCTTTTTACGTATTTTAATATGTTGGGTTGAGTTATTTATAAATAAACTTAACAAAATCGAATAATATATTATCCGAATCGAATATGACTCAAAATACTAGATTCAATTTAGATCCGAATTTCAAAAATGATGAACTAAATACTTCTTATAATTTTAAGAATATGTTATATACATTATCACACATTTCATTCAATATTTACCTATTTATAAACAAGATGCACATTTAAAATAATTTTATGTCAAATTCATCATAATTATTTAATAATTTTTTTTAAGAAGTACATAATTTTATATTAGAAATGTAATATTCGATAATAAGAAATTTTTTAAATTTCAAAAATTAAAATAACGAATGATCCAGAAGGATTCGAACCAATTCTGATCCGAACCGAATTTTATCCGATTTTAATCCGAATTTCATTTGATCTTAATCCAAATTAGACCTGAATCGAATCATATGATCTGATCAAATATATCATAATCGAAATTTGATCCGGTCCGAGATTGATCCGATACAAAACTGATCCGATTATCTGAATTGTAAAAAAAAAATTCAATTTTTTTCTTTTATATTAAAATATAGATCTTATATATTTATAAAAAAAAATTAAAAAAAATACTATTTACAAATATCTCAATTGAACGCATTAAAATGCATAAAAAATCAGAATTATATAAAATAGAACGGAGGGACTGAGGGAATACTTTTTCGCAAAGTTTCCAATATGATTTTTAATACAAAAAACTAATACCGAATGTAGTTATAATTATCCACACCTGGGATAATTTTACTTTTTCTAATCAAAGTCGTCTCCTTCCGCGATTATGGCTGCAAATTTTGTAGCTCCGAGAATAAAGAATTTGTTGCTTTATCGTAAATTTGACTTATTTACGAGTATGTGTAAACTGTAAACTGTAAAAGCAATCCATCTCCCAACTTCTCTGCAAACATTCCGAAAAATCCATAAGCTGATTGACAACTTTTAACTTTCAGATTATATTTTAGTATTTGGTAGCTACAATCTGAAACAAAGTCGATGTTTATACACAAAAGTAGGTAACCAAGTGAGCCAACTCAACCTAACAGTAACAGCACCACCCACCTTATCGTTTTGTACATAATTTTAGAATTTTTAGTGCCAATCAATGTACATGTTTCTAACTTTTCTTGCCAAAGCTCCTACATCTGTTACATTTTGGGACCATAATGCTGGACTTGATTCACCTGCATTATTGACCTTTTTGCCTCACTAACCCCCACTTCGAGTCCTACTCATCTGTTTCATAAGCTTGTAGTTACAAACCGTTTCACCCAAAATCTTAAGGAGTTAAGGTGTTGGGAGGTCCTTTCAAGGATCTTATACTCATATACTCCCTCCATCCCACTCATTTTTGCCCAATTTTTTTCATTACTTGACACACATTTTAAGGTTCCTATGAAGTATAGTACCACAACTTATTTTTAATTTTTTTTTTTTTGAATAAAAATAGAAACATTAAATTTTTATTCAAAAGAAAAAAAATTAAAAATAAATTATGGATCTATACTTTTTAGGAGCCTTAAAATGCGTGCCACACCCCGTCCCCCAATGGGTAAAATCCACTAGGACAGAGGGAGTATATTTAACATTCCCCCTCACTCGCAAGCCCACTATGGGGTAGGAGCCTACTATGGGGTAAGAGTGGTCACTAAGAACCCATATTTGGAGCAATATCTTAGTGCCAAATTAAATTGAGAATATTGGGTGGTGGGGTTCGAACTTGAGACCTCCACAAACACTAGAGCTCTGATACCATGTTAGAAACCATTTCAACCAAAACCTTAAGGTATTGGGGAAGACCCTTTCAAGGATCTTATACTCATATTTATTTAACACTTGTCAGTTTATTTGTTCGTGTAAGAGCAACTCCAACCCAAAGACCCCTTACCTATATTTGTCCTAGTTGGACACATTTTAGGGGTTTAGTTTTAAAAACAACACTCCAACGCAACTCCTTATCCCCTATAATTTTTAGGTGAGAGAAAATTAAACCCCTCATTTAGGGGGAGAAAAGCAAACCCCTATAATGCCACATCATCATTGTTTCCTTATAATATTAACATAAAACTCTCCAACACTCTCATCTCTTTTCTATATTACCTAAAATATTGAATAAATAATATTTTTTTAATAATAGGTAAGGAATATATGTAATAGGGTTGGTGTAAAACAACTTTTTAATTTCCTATCTTTTAGGTAATCATTATTTTATTATATTTTAGGAAAGCAAAACATGGTTTTCCTTGAAGATGCTCTAACACAATAAGTGGATCAATACACCTGTTACTAATTTTCATATAATATGATTGTATCGTATGAAATTCCTCTACCACCAACTCTTTTCGTATCCAATTCGATAATAGTACTCCCTCCGTCCCACTTATTTTGTCCTTATTTGACTTTCTTGGTCAAATTGATAAAACTTTGACCTTAAATAATAATTTAATTATTTTTGCTTTCATAAATTTAAAAGTTGGATATTGTAATATGATAAGTGTACTTTGTGATAATAATTTTTAAAAAAAATATAATTGTCATATAATATAAGTAATTCTCATTATAAAATTGGTCAAATTGACCAAAATTTGATCAAAGTGACAAAATTAGTGGGAGAGAGGGAGTATTATTTTTCGAATTTGACACCTTAACGTTAACATGTAGCTTGATTCGTTTTCATATCACCGGATCTGAATTTGATCTCGTGAAGTATAGAACAAAATTCCAAAATACGAAACATTTAAATTTAATGCCAAATCTTTTAAAAAGGTTTGTTCGTACGTTATTACCTATTTTGGGTAACAGAAGGTGAAGAGAAACGTAAGATTCTACTTTCTAGGTAAAAGAGGAAATTTCACATAGAGAGAACACGAAAAGAGAGCCATGAATTTTTTTTTTGAAAAAAATATGACGTGGCAGCAATTTTTTTCATTTGTTTTCATTTATTTTTTATTTTTTTTATTAATGAATATAGGGTATAATTATAAGATTTTTTTGTATTGGGTGCCCGGGCCCCTGGCGGAGCCATTTAAAATAAATAAAATATGAGGGGACTAATTATAAAAAAGAGTTTCATTATAAGAGCGATTTCATTTGAGCACCTCCCTATATCAAAAAATGAAAGAAAGAAAAAAAAAGAGAAATTTGATTTATTGAAACATAGAAGAATATTTGTGTTATCTTTTGCAAGTTGCCTAAAAATGTAGTACTACTTTGGTGTAAAGGGAGCCGGTCACCGGATAAAAGTAAACGGTGAAATTTCTTATTAACTATTAACTTTATCGTAGAAAGTTTTTGTTGTATGTATTTAATAGAATTTTTTGGGTGTAAATAAGGGATCTCATCTTTTTATATACCATAATTTTTTTTATAATACGGATGGAAAAAATGATGATCGCCAACCTTGTGTAAATTATTAAGCTGGTTGACATGGTAAAATTCGTTGACTTGAGTTCTTAAGAACATCGGACAAAAGAGAAAACACACTTCCGCCATCGAAGATTGACCTTGACTCCACCGGCGACTTTAGACTGCAGAATTTTTATGCTTCACGCGGTTCCGTAACTTCCGTTTTGTCTTTTTTACTGTTCACCCAAGAAAACGTTGTATCCACAACCGCAATGTTATAAAATCCGTATTACTGTACATTTAATTTTAGCCACTGTACTATCGAAATATTCCGAATATATTAGTTTGTGTATTTCGAATCCAATTCCATTGTATTCTCGATATTATACGTCTTTTAAGAGTAATTCTTAAATTCAAAAAGTTCTCGAATATAATTTGATAAATTTTAATTTGCGAATGTAAATGTATGCGAGATTTTGTATTTTTATCAGGAATGTGAGCAATTAACTTATGATTCAGAGCTATTCAATAAAATTGTATAAATTTCTAACATTTTTTGAAAATATGCAAATATATATGTTAATTGATTTGTATTATTTGTAGATTTGCTACGACTACGTATCATTATCATATTGACATGTAAATACTATCTGGAAGGCGAAAAATTGAGAAATTGTTGAGTTCTGGAAGGCAAAATATATGGACTGCTATTTTGTAAATATTCTATACACGTGTTCTCAAGTGTTTACCGAAGAACATAAAAAAATAAAGGTAACTAAATAATTTTGGTGTCCATAATTTTCTCATTCATTCTTTCACATTGAAGACCATGAAAGATTGTCTAAAACACTTGGAGAATGTTCTGCCTTTCCGAGGCAAAGCCTATTCACTCTATTTGTTAAGGTTCGATAAATTTGTTTCTTAGCCATTTTCACTTTTAATGCATATCGTTACGTACTCGAGTTTTACAATTTAAATGTAGATCGTTTTTTTACAACAGATACTAAAATAATAGAATCATTGTGGGAAAAAAAAAATGCAGATCGTTTCTCGAATCTTAGACCACTATCTATCGAGAAAGTAGGATAACTAATCGAGAGATGATTCTATTCGAGAAAACAAAGAAAAACTTTTTGCTTTGAATAACATTTTACTCATGTTAGATACAGCAAATCCGTAAGTACGGAGTATTTAGTATGGGAGTTTTTCGCAACTATTTTTTTCGAGGATAAATGCAAAAAATAAAAGGTACAATTTTTTTAATAATTAAGTATTTAGGTTAGTTTTTGCACGCCTCAACTAATCAGATGATTGCTAACACACGTATTCATCAAATATGACAGTCTACTTATTTTTGTATTTTTCAATGAATTCAAATCTATAATCCATTTTTATGTTTTTCAATGAATTCAAATTTTTGTATTTTTGAATGAATTCGAATCTATGATTTTGGGATGGTAAACCCGTGATAGGTTGAGAGTACAAATTTCCATGTCACGTTCAAAAAAGTGATGAGAATGCAATAATGCACGAGCTTCCCAAATCTAACCTTTTTAGATAAAAGTCACCTTCATTGCTCACATCACGGGCATGGCCCATAAATACAAAATAGCTGGCCTATTTACAATTCATTCTCATTTCATTTCAACCATGCAACCTAACCGCGTTTGAAAATTAATTTCCCAAATAGCTACTACCAATACATACACATCCACATACATCACACCCCCCTTGCACGTATCTATCCATCACCTACAATTTCTCTATTTATAAATGCAGACTTTCACTTTGTTATCACATCTTCATTTTTTAACTAATGCTGCTCTTCAGAAAACAAACCAACCATGCAGCTTAACAATCTTTGTTTCATTTTACCTGCAGATTCCATAGAGCTTAAAAATGATACACAACTTCATAAACCATCAAGAAAAGAAATGAAGCACCATCAACGTCGAGATACTCGAATTCTTAAGGTTTTACGAAAATCGCTTTACAAGTTTTTTGTGTTAAAATGGTCGAGTTTTTGCGGACCAAGAAAACAACCCTCCTCTGGTTTGTTTCATGACATGGAGGGGGTTCAGATTTTGGAGAAGGTTGGAGCCAATAATCCAAGAACGTTTAGCTTTGCGGAACTTTATATTGGGACGAAAGGCTTTAGCAAAGACGAGATTCTTGGAAGTGGAGGCTTTGGCAGGGTGTATAGAGCTGTTTTGCCTAGTGATGGAACAGTGGTTGCTGTCAAGTGTTTGATGCAGAGAGGGGAACGGTTTGAGAAGACTTTCGCGGCTGAGCTGGTAGCTGTGGCTCATTTACGCCATAGGAATCTTGTTAGCCTTCGCGGGTGGTGTGTTCATGATGATCAGTTGCTGCTTGTTTATGAATACATGCCTAATCGAAGTCTTGATCGGGTACTTTTTAAGCGACCGGAGAATGTTGGGCCTGTGATTCTTGGATGGGATAGAAGATTAAAGATCATTGATGGTCTGGCAACTGCCCTGTTTTATCTACATGAGCAGTTGGAGACACAGATCATTCACAGGGATGTCAAGACGAGTAATGTGATGCTTGATTCGAATTATAATGCCAGGCTCGGTGACTTTGGATTAGCTAGATGGCTAGAACATGAACTTGATCACCAAATCAAGACACCAATGAGGTATCAAGACTTTCAATTGGCGGACACTACGAGAATTGGAGGCACAATAGGATACTTACCACCAGAAAGCTTCCAAAGACGCAGCTCTTCTACATCAAAATCTGATGTTTTCAGTTTCGGGATTGTTGTCTTGGAGATTGTCTCTGGACGACGAGCAATGGACCTTGCATTCCAAGATGATCAAATTATTTTGCTTGATTGGATACGAAGGCTCTCTGATCAAGGAATGGTTTTAAAAGCAGGGGACAGTCGACTTCCTGACGGGTCTTATAAGCTTTCTGACATGGAACGTTTGATTCATCTAGGGCTGCTATGCACACTTAATGATCCACAGTCCAGGCCAAACATGAAATGGGTGCTAGAAGTACTTTCTGGCACTCTTTGCACCAAAATGCCAGACCTTCCATCATTTAAGCATCATCCTCTGTATATCTCTTTATCTTCTTCAAACAGCGACATTACAACCTCGAGGTCATTTACTGCCACCATCACCACAACTACCACCACCACCAGTGAAATTGTTGCTTCCAGCACATCTACCTTTTTGACAGCCAAGGATGAAACCATATACGCAACTGCTGAATATGGAAGCACTGATGTTAGCCCCTCTGCTGAATTCGGAAGCACTGATGTCAGCCCATCTGCGGGATATGGAAGCTCTGATGTTAGCCCGTCTGCTGAATATGGAAAAGCTGATGTTAGCCCCTTCACCGAATATCCAAGCACTGAAATCAGGTCCTCGGACAACAAGAGTAAACGTCGACCAAACGCGTTCCCTATCATTGAAACTCCACGAGAAATCAGCTTTAAAGAGATCATCTCTGCAACTAAAAACTTTGCAGATTCCAGAAGGGTAGCAGAAGTAGACTTTGGAACTGCTTATTATGGCATTCTTGACAACAATCACCATGTCTTGGTGAAAAGATTAGGCATGAAAACATGCCCAGCACTTCGAATACGCTTCGCCAATGAACTCCAGAACTTGGGAAATTTGCGTCATCGAAACTTGGTTCAACTTCGTGGATGGTGCACTGAACAAGGTGAGATGCTAGTTGTATACGATTACTCAGCAACTCGCCTTTTAAGTCACACTCTACACCATTACCATCACAGAAATGGGCTTCCAGTCCTAAAATGGCATCACAGGTACAACATAGTCAAATCACTTGCTTCAGCAATTCGATATCTCCATGAAGAATGGGATGAACAAGTAATTCACCGAAATATAACCTCTTCATCGATTACTCTCGATGAAGATATGAACCCGAGGCTTGGTAGCTTTGCACTTGCTCAATTCTTAACAAGAAACAACGATGGTCACCATGCTGTCACTGACAAAATCTATTCTGTTAATGGAATATTTGGCTACATGGCACCAGAGTACATGGAGTGTGGCGAACCAACCACAATGGCCGATGTTTATAGCTTTGGTGTAGTGGTGCTTGAGGTGGTTAGTGGACAGATGGCTGTTGACTTGAGCCAGCCTGACGTACTATTAGTTAAGAGAGTCCAAAAAATTAAGGGAGGAAAAATGCAATATGCAGAATTGGCAGACTGGAGGATGGATGGAGAGTACAATCACAAAGAACTGGTGAGGATGGTGAAACTGGGACTGGCATGCACACACTCTGATCCAAAGCTAAGACCGAGCATCAAGGATATTGTTAGAATACTAGATGGTTGTGACAAATGCTTCCTCGAGAAAGGACAAAAGAAGGAGAGCAGGGAAGAATGGAAGCAAAAAAATTTCTCCTCATTATCGCTGATCAGAAGGATCCAAGCTCTAGGGGTACAGTGATTAGGAAATGCAGAATTAATTTGTATGTGGTTTGAGGTTCATTTTAGATGTTTATATTGTGTAGTCTCTGTTCGGTTTTTGTAAGTAAATAGAAACAGAATCTATGTCTACCTAATGGCCTTTTGGTCGTATTTCCCTCTCCCCTGTTATTGGAGGCTGAGGCTTCAGAGTTCAGTACATGTAATGTGTGAGTCTTAGTTACCAAAAAAGAAAAGGAATGAAAAAAAAATCTATTTCATCTCATGTACATGATTAATCGTTACTATTATAAGCAGTATAATGTACAATTTCATAGCCTCAGAGAATACAGACAAGAGAAATTGAAAGTATGTGATGAGCAAGTGTAGTTTGCACTAATATTTGTGCACCGAGATAGATCTGACAAAACCGACAAATCTATCTGCATTGCCGATAGTTTTACCTCATCTAGTACTAGCTGATAACCCGTGCGAAGCACGGGCATAGATTGAACACGAGTCGAGATTAAAAAATTAATATTAATACACTATTTAATTATGTAGTTATAAAGAATCGAACCTTATAGGAAATCGAACACGCGATGAAATTAAAGAAATTAAATAATAAATCTTATATAATTATGTAGTTGAAAAGAATCGAACCCCGAGTTAAGTGATAATCGTCAAACCCCTTAATCGAACCCCTTATAAGAAATCGAACATGGGGTGAAATTAAATTAAATAATAAATCTTGTATAATTATGTAGTTGGAAGGGATCGAACCCCGAGTTAAGTGATAACCAAATTTGGTATTTTTGGTACTTTGGTACTATTGTGTACCATTAAAACATGGTTTTGCACATTAATATAGAGTATAGATTAGGTTGCCTCTAGCTCCCAAACATTCAATCACTGGTTTTTTATGTTCACTGCCAACGCCAACCTAGCTAACATAACAGATAACACTAATTCCAACTTGCTACTGCTACTCTCAGCTATGCAATTCGTGCTTCGGATGCTGCAGAAAGAAGAATAGTGTTTGTCACAAAAATGCAAATAAAAAGATGTAAAGGCAGAATGAAAGCACATTATTATCGAACATGTAACCTATCATCTCAATTTTCCTCACAAAGTTAGATCAAGTTTTCCCTATGATTATACCTGTGATATTGTAATTCTAAAAACCAAACGTACTCAGTATATCCCGCATGAGCATGATATTGTAATTCTAAAAACCAAACCAAACCAAACGTACTCAGTATATCCCGCATGAGCAGGGTCTGATGGGGGTAGGATGTACGCAGTCATGCCCCTACACAAAGGTAGATAGACTGTTTCCGATTTTTGACCCCCGGCAGGAGTCGAACCCGTGACCTCACGGTTCACGGATTGGGCACTTACCGATATTGTAATTCTATTAGATGTAAATACGCATAATCGATTTAACTTTAAGTAGTGTTGTGAATAAATTTATGTTATATAATAGAAAGGGTTTCATGTACCTGAAGATGACCTCAGGTTAGAACCATGAGGATAGAACAAATCAATACAAAATTTAAGGGTATTTGTGTAAATTATTGATAAAAAATTAGATTTACAAAACTGCCCTTGCGGGGCCCCTTACTTTATAAGCAATATTTCTTATAACCTTAGGGGAGATCCCCGAGGTTGTCCTCAGGCCCAGTTTTCTCTAATAGAAATTACGAGTGTCAATAAATTTAGGGAAATTCTATATGCTACCAATGCAGTTTTGGCTTTTCTACATGGTATCATCACTTAGGGGTGAGCAAAATAAAACCGAAAAACCGAAACCGAGTCGAAAAACCGAAAAACCGTACCGAAAAAAACCGTAACCGACTAAAACCGAAAAAAACCGTAACCGAACCGAACCGACGGAACGGTTTGGTAACGGTTACGGTTTTATCCCAATAACCGAACCGAAAAATCGAACCGAAAATATAGTATTTTAATAATTTTTAATTTTATATTATATACTTATATAAAATATAAGATTTATAGTCCGACTTATAGAATTTATATAAATAAAAATATATATTATACATTTATCTGAACTAGGCTTTATTATGTTGCTGCCCCTGATCAATGTAGAAAATGGTTCTTAGTTTTTCATTTTTTCTCTTTGATATCTAAACTTTCCGCACTCATTGAGCCCTTGTTTTTCTCATCCACTGTTTTATACATGCTTACTCTTATTTATACTTTCAACCATATAAATGATACAAGTTTTATAATGTTTCGTTTGATTTGAGTTTGATTCCATTATGCTCTGTGTTCACTCCTAGGCCATATAAAGAACATCTTTAGGCTATTGGGTTAATATTTTCTAGATACTGATCCTTAAACACCAAACTGCTAGATGGACCTGATGAGTTGAAAAGGTATCTTAGTTGGATCTTCTCTTTACTGAAAATTCAAATGGGTCGTGATAACTCTTAATCTCGATCGGGTACTTCCTCGCCAACTCCTGTCTCGGAAGTGGTGTAGCTGTAGTGGGGTATCTGCAAAACAACACCGGAGGGGGGGTTTGGCCCCGAGGTGCCTCCGGCGTGAGAATAAGAGTTGGCTTTGGAAGGTAATAATCAAGTAGAGTATCACAAAGTAATGAATGTGTGTAGGTGTGTAATAATGGCTAACCCCTAAACCCTATTTACTAGGGGTATTTATAGCCCTAGGCCTAGGGTTTAGGGGTGGGTTACCTTCACCCCTGACCGTTGGATCTGGGGGACAAGCCGCTGAACTCCCGGGATGCAGGGCACGTGGCTTTTGTCTGGTCTGGCCGTTGACTGGAGTGTGGCCACGTTGTGGTGGGCATGATCTGGCACGTATCTCCCTTCGTCTTTTAGTGTTGGTCAGCGCCTCCAGTAGGGGCGTTAGCTGAGGTGGAGTGCCACGTATATAAAGTGCCACGAGTCAGGGGATCCCCTAGTTCGGGGTGGGGGCCACGCCACGTGGTGGTGGTCCGGGCCCGGGGTCCGCTGCTCTGGGCTGGGCCGCTCTTATTCTCATGAGATGGTTTGCTTATTCTTTTGGGCCTCTTATTGGGCCTTGGCTGTTTATGGGCTATCATTTGCCCCCCACTCCCTTATGCGGATTCTCCGGATGGGGGAGTAGTAAGAGGTGCTCTTGCCTTGGAGAGTGAACTTTCTGTACTTTTTAGAGTGCTAGATATGTGTCCTCGGGCCGGAGGTTTTGTAGTTGCTCTGAGAGTCAGCGTCTGCTTTGGGGAAGAAACTTTCGCCTTGGTTACCCCCAGTTCCGGGGTGTGTACTGAAGTATGCATGCCCGGGGCTAGTAGTTGGAATTTGAAGTTTTTGTTTCTTTGGCTGCCCCCCAAGCCCGGGGTGTGTACTGAAGTACGTATCCCGGGGCTTTGCCTTCTGTAGATGTGCGAAAATATGAATATATATAATATTGCAATATGCACTTCTCTTTCTCTCTTTTTTTTTTTTTTTTTTTTGAGAAATAATAGCTGTCATCCACTCATCTCCGGGTTTTGGAGATAGTGGGCCGCTTGTATGGGCCGCCACGTGTTCGTGGCGTTTGGGATTCAGGGTTTGCCTATAAATAGTGGCAACCTCCTCCCATTCGTCATTACTTGTTTTTGATTTGCTGCCGTTACTCTGCTCCTCTGAAGACCAGTGCTCCGGGCTACCGTCGCTTCAGATTTTCTTGCTTTTTCCAGTTCGGCCTTTCTAATCTTTGTAAGTCCTCTTGTCCCGGACTCTTGTCAATTTTATAGTATTTCATTTCCGGGGGCCCGGGGTAGACTTTTTGTATGGTTAGGAGACGCGTGACTGCAAATCGAGTGTTAATCCCTCTTTCCGAGCCCAGTACCTCCGGCGCTAGTGTTAGCTCTTCAGATAGTAGTGTAGAGCTGATAGATCTAGATTGGTGTATAATGGGTAAGAAGAAGAGTAGTTTGCCCGTACTTAGTAGTATAGCGACAAAGGATATGGGCCCGGGGTATAGCCTTAGTGAGCCGGACGGTAGTTGGGGGCACAGTAAGTATTATTTTGTAAGGAGGGACCCGGGGATCCCCCAAGCTTTCTTCTTCCGGGATCTGAGCACGGAGTTCGCCCAGAATCCAGATGTGGCCGAAATGATAAAGTACGATGAGGCCTTTCTGGATTCCAAGTTTGGGGATAAGCCGGGTTCTGGGATGGATGTCGGTCCATTCCGGAGTAAATATGTGAAGGAGCCGGTCGACTGGGATCCCATTTTCCGGGCCACCTTCCACCTGGATAACGATGTAGATTGGAGATGGCCAGAGCCTGGCGAGAAGATTTACCACAGGCCGGAGGGCGGCTGGGTCGGGGTGTGGCTGGAGCACCTAAGGTCGGGGTATGGGCCTAGGTGTCACCAGTTCGTTAAATCCCTGTGTTTGTTTGAGTATGGGATTCCGGTCACCCAACTAACCCCGAACGCGGTAAAGTGGATCTCATACTTTCTTGGGTGTTGTGAGAAGGCCGGGGTGCTTCCCACTTTCAAACTTTTTCACCATGTCTTCCAACTGGTGCACTCCAACAATGTACCCATGTTCGAATTTAGATTCCGGGGCAAAGCATGTGGGTACCCTTCTTCGGCGTCCAAGCCTCTGGTTATGCTCCCCACATTGAAGGGTTGGAACGGGGAGTTTGTCTTTCTCCGGGGCGTTGATATCCGGTTCATGCCCACTTTTAAGGAGGAGCCTCTTGTCATGAATTTTGAGGTATTCGATCTCCAGGATGCGGCAATGGACCGGGTTCACGCTTTCTGCCAGGGTCTTGGGAGGCAGGTGACTCGGGATGACCTCATGAGTCATCAGTATCTGTTTGAATTAGGATGTAAGTCCGGGTTGTACGTTGCTTGTACTTTTGCTCTTAGTGTTTCCTTCTACTCCGGACTAATGTTTTGTTTTCATGTTTTCAGGTCTTCCCGGATACAGCCCGGAGTTTGAGAAAGTTGTACAAATGAGCAAATCAAGCAAATCTCTCGGTGCTGCTCTCCGGAGTATTGGTCACGTTCGTGACAATACCAAGGCTCCTGGAGATGCTAGTGGCTCCCAAGCCCATCAAGAGGGGGCTTCTGAAAATACGGCCCCGCACCCCGAGCCTGTGGACCTAGAGATCGGGGTTGAAGATGCTAGCTTGATAGCCAGGAAGAGGCCGAGGGTGACCTCGACTCGGACTGAGCTATTCGGGACTATGCTCTCGGACTGTGAGGTGGTTAAAGAGGGCTCGGGCGCTGGGGGTCCGGAGAATTTTCGCCCTCATGAACCTGCTCCCGTGTCCCCGGAGGAGAGGAACTTTATCGGCTTTCTCGCTGACCTCCCTAGCAAATCGGAGTGGGAGGAGATGAGTCAGTCTACCTCCACCGAGTTGTTGCGGCAGATGATGGGGGTCTTTGGTCAGGTATGCGTTTCTCCGGGCTCTTTCCAACTTGTTTATTTTTGTTTATTGTTTCCGCACTTTTCTAACTTTGGCTTCTGCCTTCGCAGCTTGGGGTCCGGGTTGCTGGGGCTGCTGCTAAGGCATGCGGGGAATTGAAGGAGGCTCAGGTTGCTTTGAGCTCGGCCGCGGAGAAAGATAAAGAGATTGCCGAGCTGAAGCAGCAGCTTGATGAGCTCAAGGTGCGGACCGATGCCCGAATTGAAAAGTTCAAGGGAGGGGTCAAGCAAGCTGCTGAGGAGAGGGATGCGGCCAAGGCTAAGGTGGCCGATTACAAAGCTGAGGTGAAGAGGCTCCAGGATGAGCTGAAAGCTAAGAAGACCGAGGAGCAGGTTATTGCCGAGTTCCGGGGTTCAGAAGCTTACGATGATGATTTGGCAGCCGTTGCGTCCAAAAAGATTCATCGTTGCTGGGTCATTTCTGAGAAGATGATCAAGACTGCCCCGGAGACCGCTACCTGGGAGAACTTCATTGATGAGTACCTTGCCGCCGAGGATGCTCTGGCCCGGGGTGAAGGCGAGCCCAAACCTTTTGGTGCTCCTGATTCCTCTCCTCCTCCTGAGGCGTGACTTTCTTACTGGCTGCGTCCATATTTCGGGCTGTGCCCTTGTAATATTTTAACGCTTTGTTGTATGACTTTGAATCCTTTAACTATCGGGTGTTTCGGGTTGTTGGTCAGCCCGGCCCGCTTGTCAGTTTGAATCTTTTAATTTGTGTCGTTTGTTGAATTACTGTTGTGTGTTTATAATTTGTGTTGCCCCCCACTCTTTAATTCGGGTGTCCCGGATTGACGAGTGGTGGTTTTGTCCCCGGGCCAAATCATTGCTAAGGTCCCGGGCTTTGGCCTACTTGGAAAGGGTGAAAACTTTTCCAAGTAGGTATTCTGATGCCTATGGCTTCCCGGGCCAAAGCATTGCTTAGATCCCGGGCTTTGGCCTACTTGGAAAGGATGAAAACGTTTCCAAGTAGGTATTTTGATGCCTATGGCTTCCCGGACCAAAGCATTGCTAAGGTTCCGGGCTTTGGCCTACTTGGAAAGGATGAAAACTTTTCCAAGTAGGTATTTTGATGCCTATGGCTTCCCGGGCCAAAGCACTGCTAAGGTCCCGGGCTTTGGCCTACTTGGAAAGGATGAAAACTTTTCCAAGTAGGTGGTTTGTAATAATTTAAAGGTTGGAGTATCCGGAGAGAACTAGAATTCTTTTTCATTGATAATAAAGCGGTTACATGATTTCCGAGTACAATTTTCAAACAATGCCCGTATATGAGCAGAAGCTTTTTTCTTTTACTGGTAGTACTTTCTTAGCCTGAGGCCGTGCCAGGTGTTGGGGACTTCAGTGTTGTCCATGTGACTGAGCTTATAGGTTCCGGGGCGGAGTACTTCTATAACCCTGTAGGGACCTTCCCACTTAGGCATAAGCTTTCCTGTGTTAGTGGGGTCTGAAGCTTCAACATCCCGGAGTACTAGGTCCCCAATTTGGAAGTTTTTGACTCTTGACTTCTTGCCGAAGTACTCTCTTGTTTTCTCTTTATACTTCTCCATTCTTTGCACTGCATTGTCCCGGACCTCATCAACTAGTTCCAGGTTAGCTCGTAACCCATCTTCATTTGCATCTTCATCAAAGTTGATTGCTCTGTGGGAGGGGGAGCCCACTTCAATTGGCAGCATTGCTTCGGTTCCATAAGCTAGTTTAAACGGGGTTTCTCCTGTTCCGGACCTCGGGCTAGTTCTGTATGCCCACAGCACATTTGGCAGTTCTTCGGGCCATTTGTTCTTGTTTTCCTTCAGCCTCTTTTCAATTCCCCTTAGCAGAATTCTGTTTGTCACCTCTACCTGCCCATTTCCCTGGGGATAGGCCACTGAGGATTTCTTGTGTTTAATTCCCCTTCAAGTAATTTTCAAAATCTGAGCCGACGAACTGGGGACCATTATCTGAGACCAGGACTCTGGGAAGGCCGAACCGCATTAGTATGTTGTCCATGAACTTGATGCAGTCTTGTTGATTTATGGTCCGCATTGCCTTTGCTTCGGCCCACTTAGTCATGTAGTCGATGGCTACCAGGAGGTACCTCAGATCGCCTTTGGCCCGGGGGAAAGGCCCTACTATATCGATCCCCCACACGGCAAAGGGGATGGGTGATAGTACTGAAGATGGCAGGACCGGGCTTTGCCTTGGTATGTTGCTGAACAGTTGGCAGTTTCTGCACTTCTTGACGAATTCTAATGCATCTGAGTGGATTGTTGGCCAGTAGTAACCTTGCCTTATGATTTTGTATGCGAGGGCCTTCGCGGACATGTGATCCCCACAAATCCCTTCGTGCACTTCTTGTAGACAGTAGTTAGCTTCTTCCGGGCCTACGCACTTCAGAGTTGGGGATGAGAAGGTCCGGCGATAGAGCTGGTTTTCTTCTATGAAGTACTTTGAGGCTTTGTTTTTCAATCTTCTGGCCTCATTCTTATCTTCGGGCAATTCCCCTTTTTCCAGGTAGAGGATGAAGGGTGTCATCCAGTTCGGGGTGTCGTCTATCTCCATTACAACTTCTTGGTTGATGGCCGGGGTTCCCAATTCTTCGAAGTAGACCGAACTGCCTAGTTCGGCTGAGTTCTGGACTAGCTTGGATAGCTCATCAGCTTCAGAATTTTCTTCTCTGTTGACCTGGTTGATTTGATACTCCGGGATGGTGGCTAAGTGGCTCTTGACAAGTGCTTGGTATTGGGCTAGCTTTTGATCTTTTGCCACATATTCGCCTTTTGTTTGCCGTACCACGATTTGTGAGTCACTGTAGATATTCAGGTTCTTGATTTGCAGAGTTCGGGCCAACCTTAGCCCGGCAAGGAGAGCCTCATATTCGGCTTGGTTATTGGTTGCTGGGAAATTGAATGTTATGGCCTGTTTGATTTGGAAGTCTTCCGGGCTCTTCATGATCAGTCCTGCCCCGGACCTGTCGGCTGTTGAGGATCCATCAACATGGAGAGTCCATGACCCCGGGGCTCTGTTCTGGTTTGTCGGGTTTTCAGCTGCTGCAATAGCTTGCTGTGGTTCTGGGAAGGAGCACTCTACTATGAAATCTGCCAAAGCTTGTGCCTTGATGGCTGTCCGGGGTACGAATGTCAAGTGGAATTGGCTTAGCTCAATTGCCCAATTTATCAATCTTCCTGATGCATCCGGTTTATGGATTATCCTTCGTAGTGGCTGATCTGTTACAACCTTGATTTCTCTTCCTTGGAAATAGTGTCTGAGTTTCCTTGAGGCTGTGACTAAGGCAAAGGCAAACTTCTCTAGATTGGGGTACCTGGTTTCTGCATCTTTCAAGACTTGGCTAATATAGTACACCGGCCGTTGGTTTCCCTCAACTTCCCGGACTAGGGCCGCGGCCACAGCTAGGGGCCCGGCGGAGAGGTATAGATGTAAGGGTTCCCCGGGCTCCGGCTTTGTTAAGAGGGGTGGTGATGATAGATATTCCTTGATAGTGTCAAAAGCTTGCTGGCACTCAGGGCTCCAAGTTATTTCTTTCTTGTTGCTGGCTCCCTTGAGCAAGTTGAAGAAGGGCAAACACTTTTCTGCCAATTTGGATATGAATCTTCTTAGGGCTGCTAATGATCCAGCTAACTTCTGAATGTCTTTCTGAGTCCGGGGTGGTTGCATTTCTAAGATGGCCCTGATCTTCTCCGGATTAGCCTCAATCCCTCTTTGGCTGATCATGAAGCCTAGAAATTTCCCCGCTGCCACCCCAAAGGTGCACTTCTCCGGATTTAGCTTCATCTCATTTTTTCTGAGGTTTTCAAAACATTCCCGCAGATCGGGGACATGTTCCTTGACTGTTTTAGACTTGGCAATGATGTCGTCGACATAGGACTCCAGATTTCGGCCAATTTGGTCTTTGAAGACTTCCACCATGGCTCTTTGGTACGTAGCTCCGGCATTCCGGAGTCCAAAGGGCATGAACTTATAAGCATAGACGGCTCTGTGGGTGATGAATGCAGTTTTGGCTATGTCTGCGGGATTCATCTTGATTTGATTGTAGCCGGAGAAAGCGTCCATAAAGCTGAGCATCACATGTCCGGCAGTGGCGTCGATGAGGTGGTCTATACTTGGTAATGGATATGGATCTTTGGGGCAGGCTTCATTCAAGTCTGTGTAATCAACACACATCCTCCATTTTCCACTGGGCTTTTTGACTAGAACCACGTTGGCTAGCCACTCCGGGTATTTGACCTCGCAGATAATATCTGCTTTAAGTAGTTTGTCCACCTCCTCGTCTATAGCTCTCTGCCTCTCCGGGGCGAAGTTCCTTCTTTTCTGTTTCACCGGTTTTCTCCTAGGATCAACATCCAGGCTATGCATGGCAAGGGATTCCCGGAGCCCGGGCATGTCGGATGGACTCCAGGCGAAAACATCGGCATATTCCCGGAGTAGTTGGATTAGCTCTTGCCTGAAGGCAGCGTCTAGACCAGTTCCAATCTTTACCTTTCTTTCCGAGTTCCCCGGAATGAGCTCGATTGTCTCAGTTTCCACGGCGGGTTCTAGTTTGGCTTGATCTTTCACCAGGGATGATTTCTGGACCCGGGCCTGGGAGTTTGAGGCTAGGTATTCCCGGGCCTCGGATGTACCTGGTTCCTGGTTCGGGGCACTTGTTGTTTCAATGTTTTGGACCTCCTTTCCGGGGTTCTTGTAAGTTGTGGCTCTGTGTTTCTTTCTGCTCAAATTCTTCTGATAGGAGGAGGCTTTCCTCTTATTTTCCGGGTCTGTTTCTGCCATGACTAGGGCTTGGCCATAACATCGGCTAGCTGTTTCGGTATCGCCCTTTACCTCTCCAACCCCGGAGGTCGTGGGAAATTTGAATTTAAGGTGCGGGGTTGAGGTTATGGCTCGGAGTTTGGTCAAGGCTGGGCGCCCCAGGATCACATTGTATGAGGAAGGAATGTTGATCACATAGAATTTGATCATATGGGTTATCTGCTTCGGGGCGGTGCCGAACTGGACAGGCAAGTAAAGGGTTCCTTGGATGGGGACCAAATTGTGGCCGAAGCCGTATAGCGGGTCTTCCCTGCATTCATTCATTCTGACACTGCCGAGCTGCATTCTATCCATGGTATGTTTGAACAATACGTTGACAGAGGAGCCGTTGTCAACAAGGATTCTCTTCACCTCATTCTCAGCAATGTCTAAGGTCACCACCAGGGCTTCATTGTGGTTAGGATCCACTCCTTCAAAATCAGCGTTGCTGAAAGATATGGTTTGTTCCGGGGCCGAGTCTATCATCATTACCTCGTCTCCGGAGCCCGGGCTTGCTGGAGGGGAGTTGGATCCTCCCAATACCACGTGCACCACATGCTTAGTCTTCTGAGCCCCGGATCCATCCCCCCTCTCCGTGGTTCTCCGAGCTAGGTATTGGCCCATATTTCCTTTCTTAACCTGGTCTTCGATGAAGAACTTGAGGGAGACACAACTTTCTGTTTCGTGGCCATGAGTTGCATGATAGTCACAGTGCTTGTTACGGGGCCTGTTCTCCGGGGCTGATGCCAGAGGTTTGGGAGGATAAAAGAAGGGTTTGTTCCG
Source organism: Kitagawia praeruptora (assembly GCA_037693485.1). NCBI lineage: Eukaryota > Viridiplantae > Streptophyta > Magnoliopsida > Apiales > Apiaceae > Kitagawia > Kitagawia praeruptora. The sequence goes on from CM075353.1 coordinate 2,599,516, forward strand.
GACTTCTTTTAATATTTCGGCTCTGGGCCGGTTCAGGGGTGTCCAGTCTGGTTCCGGCCTCGGCTCGACTCTCCCCGGCCTCGGGGGCTTTGCTTCGGATTTGGCTCGGGAGGAGTGATCTTTGTCCGGGGTCGTTAGTTGATGACTTGGGATGTAGTTGTATTGCTTGTTGGGCTTAAACTTCTTGTCTGGGTGGTGGTCGTTTCTGGAGCGATCATCTTTACTTCTTCCCGAGGAGGTGCCCTGCCGGGTCATCCTCATTGCTTGTAAAATATCAGTTTCTTTGATGAATTTGGCGGCCATAGAATAGGCTGCAGCCAGGCTCTGGGGCTCTTTGTTTACCAACTCAATAACGTAGCGTTCGCTACGCTCCGGGTCTAGGTTCTTCCGGAAAATGCTCAAGGCTTCTCTTTCATCCAGATTCGTGACTTGATTTATGGCTTCTTGGAACCGTTTCATGAAAGCTGAAAGTGTTTCGTTGTCATTCTGCCTAATTGTTTCCAAGTGGCACATGTGATATTCCGGGGTCTTATTGGCTCGGAACCTCCGGAGGAAAGCTTCTCTGAACTCCTTCCAGCTGTGTATGCTCCGGGAAGGGATCCTGCTGAACCATCTCTGAGCTGCTCCTTTCAGTGTGGAGGCAAAGAACCTGCACTTGGTTAGGTCGTTGTAGAAGTATATCAGGGCTATTTGCTCGAAGTAGTTGAGGTGTTCTTCCGGGTCCTCCAACCCATTAAAGGAGTCAAAGTTATAGTGCTTGAGGTTCTTTTGCCGGGGCATGGCTTCAAGGGAGCGGCTAAAGGGGGTGAGTGTGTCTTGGATCTCAAACCCGGAGTCGTTGTTGACTTTCCTCTGTAACTCCTGGATCATTTGAACCAGGTTGCTAGGACGTTCTTCATCATCTGAGATAATCTCCGGGCTTACCTCTCTCCGGGTTCTTTTTGGTTTGGATTTCCTGATTCTTTCCTCCTCTTCTTGGAGCCTTCTTTGGATTCTGTGCTCCAATTTAGCTTGTTCCTCTTGTCTTATTTTTTCCCGGAGTCTTTCCATCCGTTTCAACTCATCGGCCTCCTCTTCTCTGGCCTTACTCTGGGTTGGATGGTCCTTTCTGTTTCTTTTGCTTTGGTCCCCGAGGCGAGCGAAGACCGAGGCTCGCGGGTTGTTGGAGTTGGCTGAGGCTTCGGAATCTTCCGCCTGCTCGGGTTCGGGTTCCGGACGAGGGCGGTTTCGGTAAGCCCGGATTGCTTCGGCCAGTTCCGCCGGGGTTAAGTTCTCCATCTGGGCAGACTCGAGGGGCACATCGGTATACTTGTACCGGTTCACTTCGACCGTGACCCGAGCATCGTTTGGGCCGATCCCGAGTCTCTCCTGGACCGGGACCTGGTTTTGCGGGATGGGTTCCGGGACTGGAACTAGGGGCTCTTCTCTTGGGGCGCTGTTTGCTCGGGTGGACTTGCTCGGGCGAGGCATGGCTTCTGGTTTCAGGTAGTTCGGGTTGTCTCGGTTTGGCTGTTGGTTCGGGGTCCTGGAGTTCGGAGGTTCGACCCCTCCTTCTAGCGCCAATGATAACTCTTAATCTCGATCGGGTACTTCCTCGCCAACTCCTGTCTCGGAAGTGGTGTAGCTGTAGTGGGGTATCTGCAAAACAACACCGGAGGGGGGGTTTGGCCCCGAGGTGCCTCCGGCGTGAGAATAAGAGTTGGCTTTGGAAGGTAATAATCAAGTAGAGTATCACAAAGTAATGAATGTGTGTAGGTATGTAATAATGGCTAACCCCTAAACCCTATTTACTAGGGGTATTTATAGCCCTAGGCCTAGGGTTTAGGGGTGGGTTACCTTCACCCCTGACCGTTGGATCTGGGGGACAAGCCGCTGAACTCCCGGGATGCAGGGCACGTGGCTTTTGTCTGGTCTGGCCGTTGACTGGAGTGTGGCCACGTTGTGGTGGGCATGATCTGGCACGTATCTCCCTTCGTCTTTTAGTGTTGGTCAGCGCCTCCAGTAGGGGCGTTAGCTGAGGTGGAGTGCCACGTATATAAAGTGCCACGAGTCAGGGGATCCCCTAGTTCGGGGTGGGGGCCACGCCACGTGGTGGTGGTCCGGGCCCGGGGTCCGCTGCTCTGGGCTGGGCCGCTCTTATTCTCATGAGATGGTTTGCTTATTCTTTTGGGCCTCTTATTGGGCCTTGGCTGTTTATGGGCTATCAGGTCGAGAGTGTAGCTGCAAATTCCAGGTTTAGTCCTTATAAAGCCATTCGTGTAGTCACTACTGATGGGTATGTTCTCCTTCTGGAAAGAATCCCAAGGTATTAATTGTGGTAGGAACATATATTATTGTTCTTCTCGTTATTTTTTCACGTATAATATTCGACTAATATTTTGTCTCAAGTGAAACTATGTAAACAGGATATTCATTTAATTAGGAACTGAAATATTTATAGAAGCTGTATTTGACGTAGTCACCAATTACTCTTTTGTTATTAAAAATATTATCGCAAATGTTAAGATGACATTTATAATTTTTTATTAGCATAATATTAAGATATTATGTATGTAAAATTAAAAAACCGAAAAAAACCGAAACCAACAAACGGTTAACCGAACCGAAAAAAACCGTTCCAAACGGTTCGGTTACGGTTAATAGCTAAAAATCGAACCGAACCGACATGTACGGTTTGATAACGGTTTTCGGTAAAAACCGAGCCGAACCGACCCGTGCACACCCCTACCATCACTTTATTTGCTTCCCTACATGGTACCCCTAAACTTCTGTTTCCTTCTAAGTAATAATCCTCCGTCAGCTGAAACGTTGTAGAACCATTAAAAAGCCAAAACTTGTAATATAAAATGATAGAAAATTCTATATGGTACCAATGCAGTTTTGGCTTTTCTACTTGGTACCATCACTTTATTTGCTTCTCTACATGGTACCCTGATTTGCTAAAAAATAAGGATTTAAATTGCAAGCATACAATTTCATCATTTTAATACTTGAGATATCGATCCACAGAGACTATATATTTTTCGCGTTTCCTTAATTTTTTAATTTAGGAGATCAAGTTTAGAAAATTCAGGTTTCCTATTTAATTGCTAAAAAGAAAATTAATTTATTTTTAAAGGAAAATTAAATTTATTCCAATTCTAAACTAATTAATAAAAAGAACAAAAGCAAAATTAATGTAAATTTCTAAATTTAAATTAAAACTAGATTTTTAATCTAAAACATATTTTTGCTTTTGTTCCTTTTTGCATGAGCATCTCCAACCATCCAAACCCCTTAGCTAAAAATGTGTCAAACATGCCTTAAATAAAAGTTATAGATATTGTGTAAAAAAAAATCATCTCCAACGGGACATTACTGTTATCTAAAATTTTAGATAATCCTCTAAAATTCTATCATATTGGCTATATTTGTCGAATCTTTAGAGACCTGTAGTAAAACTCCACATCATCAATATTACCATATTAAAATAATATATTCTATTTTTAACAATTTGAAATAATAATAACTTGCTATTTTTAAAATATGACTAATCATTATAGCCAACTCCATTGGAGTACAACACCTTACAGATTCAACAAATTTTACATAATCACTATTTTATATCATTTTAGCCACCCATTTAAACGAGAAAAGGCCCTCAATGTCACATTTCCAACACAAATGGCCCCCAATATCACAACTCAAAAAATTGGCCCCAAATATCACTCTAAGACACAGTATCGTCTAGCGTTCGATTTTTCGGGCAAAAACGCTACTTCGTGTAGCGTTTTTTATTTTTTTTTGAGTAAAATGCAAAATGATGGCTTGCAAAAAAGTGGCCGAACTTTCAGATTTTCATTTTAGTGGCCACACTTTGTTTTCTATTTTTTAAATAGTGGCCAAAGTTTTTTTGATTTTTAAAATAAGTGGCCAAAATTGTTTTTGATTTCTAAAATAGTGGCCAAAATTATTTTTAATTTTCAAAAAAATACATGAGAAAAGATTGATAGCCACTAAAATGAAAATCTGAAATTTCGGCCACTTTTTTGCAATTCAGTGTAAACTACGGCCACCGTTTTGCAATTTACTCTTTTTTTTTTAATTTTTTTTGACGAAACGCTAATACGTTTAGCGTTTTGGAGAGATAAAACACAGTTTAAAGTAGTGTTTTGGGGAGAACGCTATATGAAGTTGTGTTTTGGGGAGGTAGAGACATAGTTTTATAATGTGTTTTGGTGGTAACGCTACACGAATTAGCATTTATGCTAAAAAAATGAAAACGCTATATTAGACCGTGTCTTGAAATGATATTTAGGGTCAAGTTTTTGAATTGTGATATTTTGGATCATTTTTTTCCCAAAAGTGATAGAAAGGGCCAATGCCCCATTTAAACTAATACCAATGGAAGCATACATTTAGATACACACAAGGAGCAAAAAAGAGCGAAGACCAAGGAGGTTTTCCTTAATTACGGCTTCCTTTATATTTATATTTTTTTAATTCAGTGTTCAATTTTACATATTCATTTTCAACGAATTTGTTTCATTGTATCGAACTAATATTAGTATCAGTTGGATGCATTAAAGATGGAGTTTTGGACCATTCGGCAAAAAGGCTTGGTGCACCGGTCATGGAAGTCCGTCTCAGTTCTCACACACGAAAGACACCACCTGTTCTGGCATCTTAACCGGTATAGAGTAACTCCGACCAACTCCAACAAGGGTGTAAAATGGATGTCAACACCTAATAAGATCAAATTTTTTGGAACCCAGACTTGATTTGCAGAGTAACTAGAGCCGGCAATTTCGTACACGACACGAAAACACGACACGAAAACGACACGAAAATTACGGGTTTGGGTTGACCTTTGCGGTACACGAACACGAAAGTACACGAACACGAAATTACACGGATGAATTTAGTGTCGGTTTTGGGTTTACCCTTGGGTACACGACACGAAACGAAAATACACGAAATAAATAAATATTTAAATAAATATTTTAAATTATATAAATATATATTATAAATAAATATTAGATATTTAACCTTTTTACAAAATAAATAGAAAATATACGAAAAGTACACAAAAGTACACGAAAAGTACACGAAAGTACACGAAAAGTACACGAAAGTACACGTTTTTCCTTTCATTTTCGTGTAAATTGAAATATTTCGTGTACTTTTCGTTTCGTTTCGTGTTTACACGAAATATTTCGTTTCGTGTTCGTTTTAGAATTTGAGTACACGAATTTATTTCGTTTCGTTTTCGTTTTTGGTCCCTAGGTACACGAAACACGAAAGTACACGACACGAAGTACACGACACGAAACGAATTGCCAGCTCTAAGAGTAACACTAGAAAATCTAAATATATGTATCAAAATTTATCAAAATGAAATTCGAAAGTAGATACATATATATACGAGAAATGCTAGAATTCCAAAATGTTTAATTGTCAAAAGAGTTAATTGCAAAAAAGTGGTCAGATTTTACACTAATTTTCAAAAAAGTGGTCAGACTTTTAATTTTGCAAAATGGTGACCAGACTTGCCTTTTTCCTTTCAAAAAAGTGGGTGAAGACGATTTTCAGCTTATTTGGCAGGGGTAAAATGAGAAAATATGTTATTTTACTTAAAAAAAAAGCTAAAAATCCAAAAAATTATCCAAAAATCCCCAAATTAATATGTGTCATCATATGATTGGTTATATTCGTAATAATAATAATAATAATACCCCCTGCATGCACATAAATTGACTAATTAAATCTTGACTACTCATATTTGTCGATTTTTTGGTGAATTGATGTGCATACATGGGGGGCATTATTATTATTACGAATATAACCAATCATATGGTGACACATTAATTTGGGAATTTTTTTGGACAATTTTTGGGATCTCTAGCATTTTTTTCCCATTTTACCCCTGCCAAAAAACTGAAAATCGCCTGCAGCCACTTTTCTGAAAGGAAAAAGGCAAGTCTGGCCACCATTTTGCAAAATTGAAAATCTGGACACTTTTTTGAAAATTAGTGTAAAATCTGACCACCACTTTGAAGTTTATTCTTGTCAAAATAGAGTAGTGCTAGGGACCCCAAATTGAGTCCCCAAAAAAGTCCCCAAATGACATGGCATGAGTGACTTGGCAAATTGGGCAATTTTAATTGGGGAGATTAATGTGAATTCAGGGGGGCCCATTATGATATGACCAATAAAAAGATGACACATGAATTTTGGAAATTTTTTTTGGGATCTAATTTGGGATCTTTAGAATTTTCGGTCAAAATATTACTGTGTTACTCTCTCTCTCTCAAATGAGATGGACCTCTCGTCACACTACACGCATGAGATTTTATTTCCCTTTTAGTAAAGTTACCAATTATACAATGATGTTTTATACAAATTTTAGGACAATTTGTTGAATTCTTTAGCATTTTCCTCTATAGAGTAATATTCTTGTTAGCATTTTGTGAGAATTGTATAAAATTTAGTTCTTTTTGGTGGACAAAAAAAGGAGTGAACTCTGTATTTTTTAAATTTGAATTTATGTTAACTCTTATATCACTATAATAATAATATTTTAGTGTGAATCTGATTTTATTTAAAATAAATTAACAGGAGAAATATTGGAGAAAAGACATGAAAATTAGTACAGCCCTGAATGTACCGGTGATTGGGCACATTTTCAATGGTCATCCGCTAACAAATAAATTTTTAGCGGTCATTATCATTGGAGTAGGGCTAGGGATCCCAAATTGGATCCGAGTTTTTGTGACATTGTTGACTTGACAAAATAGACTATTTTAATTGATGTGATTGATGTAAAATACATGTGGTCCATCTTATTTAATTATAATATAATCAATCAGAAGATTACACGTATCATTTGGAAATTTGTTGGGATCTTCCTTATCATTTATCACCCAACATATATATATATATATATACATTAATCGCCTCATCAGAGCAATTAAGAAATAAATTTTTAACCCTAATCAAGATTAATCCAAACAACAATGCATACGGGGATCAAGATTTTGTTAACCTTGGCTGCTATTTGCAGTCTCTTCTCCATCTCTTCTGCAGCTATTGGGTCCGCAAGTTATTTCGAACATCATACATGTGAGTATTATTATATTTTCCCTGTTTGTTCCTTACTGTGTCTAATATTCCAATTCACAACCTCGTGTAACGGTATCTTTCTCATTTTCTTTTCGGGATGTCAGGGTTCGAAAACAGCCTAATATCAAAACAAGTTTAAATTAGTTAATCATTTGTATAAGATAGTTTCATATAGTATTAGAATTCTTGCAGAAGAAATGCCCATGTACTTACTTGGTCTTTTTTTTTGGTCGGATTTATTTGGTCAGAAATGACATGTTTTGGTGCATGCATTTATCTTGCGATATTTAACATGCGGTTCATCAAATAATTTTCGACATCTGATTTATCGGATCCGTATGTAGCAACGGCATGCTTCGGAAACGAGGAACAAGGACCAGATGTAGTGGCGGTGAGCCAAGCAGTGTTCAATTCCAAAGATGTGTGCGGGAAGCAGATGTCAGTTACATGTGTAGGTGGTGCAAAATGCCTTAGTACAAACAAAATCTTTGTCAAGATTGTAAATGTTTGTCCTCCAGGCATTTGCCCAGGAGAGCTGGATATTTGCTTATACAAAGATGCATTTACCAAGATAGCCCCCATAGACGCCGAAGAAGTACGAGTTGATATAGCTTGGTAAGGGTTTATTACATGTAGTCCTATAGATTGCAGTCTACCTCACTTCTAGATATATGTAAGGGCTGGGCCAATACTCTTTATCAATTCCGTAGTTCTTTTGTAATATCCTCTGATCAGTTTCATGTTAACACTTTAATTTTGAAATGTTCTATTCAATAAAAATATTTTCTAAAATTTTCTTTAATTCTCTATAAGGTAATCAACGGATTCGATTTTTATTTTATGTGAAAAATGTGCAAATTTTCATTTTATGAATTAGCCGACACAAAAGATCCTGGCAAAAGCAACGTTTGATGAGCTAACCGACACAAAAGATCCTACAATAGAAATTCAAATTTATTTATAATTTTGCACAAGGTGCACAAATACATTTACACGGATTTTTATGTATGTAAGCACTAGTCACCAGGCTTCTTGACATTGTACTACATGTTTTTTTCTGGAAGACCATTGTACTTTGAATTGTTCTTTTGCAAAATTTCAAACACATTCCATTGGAAGTTAATCAGCAATTTTTATGTGAAAGGACAATCGATAGCTTGAGGCTGGTTCCATCTTTTCATTTTATGTTTTCTGTATTTTTCTTCTAGTAGTAGTTCTAGTACATAGCCACATCATAGGTAATGTCTGATTCTCCAGCAGTGCAGTATTACTCTGTTTTTGTCATTAGAACAGAGTTAAAAAATGATGTTCCAATCTCGGAAACTAATGACAGGGGAAATAATAATTGTATCGTCTTATGTTTTTGTGTTAATCAAGAGTTGTTACTTAACTTTACGTTAATTTAATATGTACATGAACATCTGATCTTCCGATATGATTCACCCAAACATGTGAACAAGAACCTGGCTGTTGAGAATGCAACATCAGGCTGACTGTATTATCTAAATCATTGTGTGGACATTTGCTGATTTGGGATGACCGGAAGTATCCCTTGTTATGTCATGCAAATTGCAGATAGGAAAAATTCATAACCATAACCTTAACCCATTCTATTGCAAGATGTCTATTTGTAGCAAGTGCTCCAAATTGAACAGCAATCGACCATGAAAAAGCAAATAAGTAAATCAATTAAAACCACCTAAATTAACAGGGGGTGAGAACATTGTTAATGTTCATCCACCAAAAACTCAATTCTCATTTGCAAATTCTGCATAACCACTCACTACATCTATATATAATATATACATGAATCGGCTCATCGGAACAAGAAACAAAGGAACATTAGTTAGTTAACTTGTCGTCAATTTGCATATTATCAAGAACCAAATAAACAAACACGGGGTTATTGTTGTAGCTCTTATTTGCAGTCTCATCTTTGTCTCTTCTGCAGTTCCTGGGACTGCAACCGTTTATTCAGGTTACCCACGTAAGTATTATTATTAACATCAGAAATTATAATTCTTCCATTTTCGTCCAGCTACAACATCTTATCGAAATTAAATCTGTTTGACTGGATTGTTGATTGTTTTGTGTAGCATCGAAAAATTGCCCAGACGTGACCTACGATGGAAAACTATATGTAGCAGTGAATCCAAAAGCAAGGCTATATGCATGCGGGAGGGTATTAGTTGCTGCGTGTTTAGATAAACCATATTGCAAGGGTCCTGGTTATATAGGGCTCAGAATTGTGGACAAATGTGATCCAGCTACTTGCCCTGGGGAAAATGATTTCATGTTGTCTAAAGAAGCGTTTGATCAACTAGCCACCACTAGTCTAACTAAAATTGATATTGATGTTAATATGTAATCTTGTACAAGCTAGGTGCACAAATACATAGATACCAACTCTTTTTTTTTTTGTCAAAGATTAGTGATTCATATTAACCATCATCCTCAGCCAAGAATATAATATCCTGGAGAAAAGGGTTCATACACATAAGTTCAAAACTTCTGTGTTATGAACTCCTTCATGAAGCACAAATGGAATTTTGTACGTATATGCCAACTTGTAAATATTAGTTCAAATTCCCTGCGAAACACCGTTACTTGTCATCTTTTATTAATTAAAATTTTAATAACTTGGTTTTCTTTTTTAAATTTCTAATTCATATGTTTTTTAATAGATAAAAATGTTCCTACAGTTAACTGTAGGAAAATTACCTAAAGTCAATTGTATTTTATATACAAAAGTTCGATGGCATTTTTGTAATAATAGAATTCACCCCCCTGTATTTACAAAAACAAACTTATTTTTGTATTGAAAAATGAATCAACTATAGGATATTACCTACAGTTAACTATAGGAACATTAAGCCCTTTTTAATATACTTCCAAGACTTTGTAGATTTTAACCGATGCTCCTAGCAAAGAAAGAAAAGAGAAAATGCCCAAAATGCCTAGATTTGGAGTCCCATGGCCCGATATGCCTATGTGCGGAAACAATGGCCCGATATACCCACGTGTTACGCATCTCGTGGATGCGTGTATTGAGATACACATTATCATTATGCGCAACAGGGGTTACGCATCTGAGAGATGCGTAATGACGTCAGCTGACGTCATTATCTCAATGCAGCAATGGTATCGTCTAAGCTCCAAAATCGCCAAAAAATCACACCCATCCGTTCTCCTTATTCCGACAATGTCCACAAATTCTGATATAGTGAAAAGGAAGCCCATGCCTGCCTCACCATTTATTCATGACTGATTTGTGTGTTTTGGCCCCGCAGGGGCGTGCACAAGCTTCTCGAAAAAATAGATCGGAAAATGGATTTTTTTGGGGCTTTGCAATCCGGCAAAATAATCAAAAAAAAAGAGGGATATAGGTATATAGAGGAGGACAAGTCGATTCATTTGGTATATTGTATGGTATCGTTCGATGCTTGTAGGTGGTGCAAAGAATGGTTGACATTTTCGAGAAAAACTCGTCTCCGGCGAGAGGAAGAAGACGATGAACAGTGATGGTGGACACGCATGTTAAACATGCGCATCACCTGTCACGCATGTTCAACATGCGTGACCCTTACTAATTTTTTAAGAACACATCTGAGTTTTGTGAAGGACACACATGTGTCAAAGGAGTGTCCGGACACTCCTTTCCCACATGCATGTTCCTTGGGTAAATAGGGTCGTGTATTCCGAAAATTGGTATTTTGGACCATTTGTTTTGGGAGGTGGTTATTTAGGGCCATCACCCAAAAGAAAACTAATAACAGTTAGAGCATCTCCAATGGGAGAGACCTTTTAGGTAAATTTTAAAATTAATTACCATAAATAAGGATTATAAAGAATGTGTAAAAAATTTTGCACTCCAATGGGACAAAACCCTTGTCTATAATTATAGATATTCTCTTGATGTTGGCTATATTTGTCGAACCTCTAGAGACCTGTAGTGAATTGCCACATCACTTATTTCTATATTAAAATTATATATTCCATTAATAACAACTTGAAATATTAATAACATTCCATTTTTAAAATATAACCAATCATTATAGCCAATACTCTCGGAACACAATGTCTTACAGGTTCGATAAATTTTACATAATCAATATTTTATGTAATTTAGCCAATCACTTTTACCTAACCATTGAAGATGCTCTTATGACATTAAAATTTAAATGCTTTAATAATGAAAAAGAAAGCTAATTAACATTATCAAAACGAAGTTTTATCACAGTACTACTGGGGCCTTCTTCTTTTTAAACATGTTATTGGTTCCCAAACATAAAAATTATTCTTTAAGAATTTTTCAATTTAAAATAAATAGATAGCCTAAACTGATTTATTAATGATTTTTACTAATAAACGAAACCCCTTTTTAATTGTACTTAGTACCAGATTTCAAAAAAAAAAAAATTGTACTTAGTACCAAATTATAATAAAATATAAAAAATATTGACATTTTATTATAATTATAATTCTGTAATTATAATCATATTGAATTGCACAAATATATGTTTTGTTTTATTGATTTTCTTATAAAATTCTTAGTTAAATATTAAATAAAAATATTTTTTATAAACAAGTGAAATCCCGTTTGAATGGTGTTTCGGTACTTAGTTTGATTTCATCTTTATAATGATTTTATACCATATTCGTATCTTCCAGAAATGTTGTAATGCAAATTACAATTCGTATAATATAACATACTATTGATTTGCTCAAAACTTTTATTAATAAGCAATTTTTTTAATTGTAATTCGATACCAAATTCGGTTACACCCTTAAAATCTTATTTCTCCTACAATTCTATATTACTGTAAGTTTTTATGAAAATATAATTAGTTGCACAAATAACGTATCTGTTGTGCCCAAAATCCACCTTGGGCTTGATTTAAGGCCCACTAAGGTTACGGACTCGTATCAGGTGGATATGGACGGATAGATTGGGCTAAGGAGTAAGTATGGTAATCTAGTATGCCTTATAAATAAATTGGAGGATAGGATTCTGGCATCTAGTTCAAGGTATGTTCATACAGGGGTGCGTGCATGTGAACCCCGGATAAGGGTAAAGCTGTGTGAAGGCCAGACAGGGGTTCAACTGAGTAGCAGATTGCCAGGTTAGGGATACGCGCATGAACCCCGAAGGTTTCCAGGAAATATACCAGCGGGCTCATAATCGCCTATATTGTAGGAGATTGGATAAAGTACGTTATAACAATCTTCAGGATATCTCCTAAACAATAGGAACGGTTTATCAATAGCGGTTATCAGGGATTAATATCATATATATATGGAATATATATATGCATGTATGTATGGATATATCACGATAAAAAGCGGGAATTATCATGAGGCAACGACTGGATAACTAGGTCAGCTGAGATATGGATCGAAGGGGGTCTGTTACAGAGGATAGGGCAGAGGGAAACGGAGGATAATCATAAAGAACTACATGAGGACTTGATCTCTTATATAAATAAGAGTATGTAGGCACTTTGCAAGGGGTTGAAGGCGCACATAAACACCTCTAACACTTACTCCCGCTGTGAACACTGGATTGGATAGGATATATTCGATCATCATAGCCTGGGGTACCTTGCAAACTCAGTCTATAAAATCACTCTTCTCCCTCTCGGATTAGGGTTCATGAGATTAGGGTTTTTGGGATATAATTCGATTTATTTAATCATTGTTCTTAGATTATTTTGGTTGATTCTTGTAATCTCTCATTGAAGTGTTGTACCATTTTTTCCTCACAACATTTGTGGCGCTAGAAGGAGGGGAGGTTTTATCTCTTGAGGGAAGAGATGTCTCGAAAATCTGGTGATGATTACACACCGGAAGATGGATGAAGTGGTGATGATGAGGAGCGGGACGAGGAGAAAACGAATCAGGAACTGAAGGATAAGATTAAGAGGATGGAGAAGAAAATCGCTACTTTAGAAAAGAAATATGAAAAGCTAAAGAAATGGAAGCAAAAGCATGGTTCCATGGATCGAAAGATTAAAAAGAAGGTGATCACACCTGTTCGGTTAGATTTTGACAGTGATGGGGGGTCAAAAAGAGAGGCCTCACAGAAGGGATTTTCTGATGTGGAGACTGACCAAACAGATCCAGACTGGACTGAAGGAGAAGAAGAGGTACGACAGTCACGGGGTTCACCCACCCGTAGCTTGAGTGTCTTTGACAGGTTGGGCAACAAGGTGGACGTCAAGGATCTGCGTCACAAACTTGATGGGAAGAAGGAAAAATAGACCAGGAAAGCCCCAGAGGCAAAATCACAAGGGTCTCAGAGTTATAGAAAGGATAAATCTGTTTCCAAGTCTGGTAGGCTATCCAAAGGGGTTGAAGCTGAACGAAGCTGTAGTTCTCGGCATAACCCCAAAAATAATAATGATGGCCATGAGTTAAATGAAATTTCTAGCGATGATGACAGCAAATTCACAGATGAGGAGAATGAGCACTACAAGGTAAAGGATCTGCGTGAAGCATTAAGGAAGTTAAAGGTGGAAAAATAATCGCTGGAAGGCTTGATAGTGGCTTCACCCTTTACCAAGAGGGTGAGGGATTTGCCACTCCCACCAAAATACCGGGGGGTGGGAGACCTAAAATTCAGTGGAACCACTGATCCAGTGGAATACCTTAGCCGATTTGATACGAAAATGGAAGTATACCAGGTGAAAGACCTAACGAAGTGTCGCTTATTGGCTGCTACACTAAGGGACAGTGCTCATCAATGGTTCAAGAGGCTACGGCCAAACTCTATCCAATCTTGGAGGCAAATGAGTGAAATGTTCGTGACCCAATTTCGGGCTTCGGTTGCGTTCGCACCCCCAGCTAACACTTTGGCGAACATCAAGCAGGAAAGGAATGAAACCCTCACTGAATATTTCAAACGGTTTAATGCAGAGGTCCCTAAGGTGAGGAAGACCACAGATGAAACTTATAAGAATTTCTTGATTGCGGGCGTACGCCCAGGCACTGATTTCTGGAAAGAGCTACAAGGGGCGGAGCCCAAGACTTTGGCAGACTTCTATGCCAAGACAGAAACTCACAAGGTGGTTGAAGAGTCAATGGCTAAACTTGAGAAGAGTCGAAGTTCAAGGGAATGGAGCGGGAGCAAGAGGCGTAGGTCATACAGCCCGAAAGATAGGGGGTACCACAAACGAACCTCCTATGGGGGAAGCTCTTCTACCATAAGCACCCATCGTGATGAAAAGACAGCCCCTATAACGGTGAATGCAACTAACACAGGAAGGACAGTAAATTACAAATATCCCACTAGGAAGGACTCTCAGGGTTCAGGCAGGTACACTGAGTACACCCCGCTCACGGCTTCCATTGAACAGGTGTATGAAGTAGGGAACAAGGCAGGAATGTTTAGAAAGCCAATAAGAAATGGGCCTCCGGGAAATAAAAATGAAGGACAATATTGTGCTTTTCATGATATCAATGGACAAGAAACGGCAGAATGTCGTCATCTGAAGGACCACGTTGAAGATCTTATAAGAAGGGGTTACCTCACTGAGTTCGTGGCTCCAGAAGCTAAAGGGGTCAAGAATGACAGAATTATCAAAGAGGCTGAAAAGGCGAAACCTGAATGCCTTACAAGAGCCAACAGTATCCGTACTATTATTGGTGGACCTTATATCGGGGGTACGAGTAGGAACGCCCAGAAAAATTATGCCCGGGAAGCAAGGGGCGTACCCCTCACGAATGTGTACAACCTGTCTGAAAGGCCGCCCAAACTCTTTAAGGGTGAGGTAGTTGACATAACGTTCACCGAGGAGGATGCCAGGCACGTGCACCACCCGCATAACGATGCTTTGGTAATTAAAGTTGCAATCGGAGGTTTGAACGTACACCGAGTATTGGTGGATAATGGAAGTTTGGTGAATATCTTGGCGTACAGCACTTACCAGAAAATGGGGTAACTTGACAAAGAAATGGCTCCTTCTTACAATGAATTGTACGGATTTACTGGAAACCCTGTGCAAATTGTGGGACGAGTGAAACTCCCTCTCACTTTGGGAGAGGAACCCCGGTCAGCCACACAGGTGGTAGAATTCATGGTGGTCAATGAAGACATTTCCTATAATGGGATACTTGGAAGGCCGATGTTAAAGGAAATGCGAGTAGTGACGTCCATTTATCACTTGTCAATGAAATTCCCAACTCCTGGAGGAATTGGGTGTGTTCAAGGATGTCAATCAGATTAAAGGAAGTGCTATAGTAAAGCCCTGCATACAGCTGAACAAGCTTGTAAACATCTATTATTGGTGGATGGGGGTACCTCAGAACAATGCTATCGTTACCTAGACCCCGGCACAGGGAAGGGAGATGAATCTTTACGTCGAAAGGAAACAAGACCAGAAAGAGACATGTGTAATGTTGTCATGATTGTACAACATCCAGGCGAGGAGCCCTATACAGATGTTGCACCTTTTCGGGGGGTAGGTACCCCTAACGGGATACTAATGCTGGAAGCTCCTGAGGAGCCATTGATCGAAGGCATAGTTGAAGAAGTCCGTGACAGTGATTTTGAAAGTGTAGATAATGAAAACGATATGAAAGAGTCAATGAAGTTCGATGGTCAGTTGGTGGAACCCCATCAGGGTGCGAAACAGGTGAACCCAGTGGAAATTGATCTTGATCCTCGAATGCCCGAAACAAAGGAAAAGACTGGGGCGGCCGAAGACACCTTATCTATCCTGGTGGATGCAGCTGATCCTACTAAGGAATTGAGGGTTGGTAAACAGTTGAACCCTGAAGTCAAGAAAGCACTGGTTGTATTTCTAAGAAATAACTTAGACGTATTTGCATGGAGCCATGAGGACATGGTGGGAATAGATCCAAGGGTGATGTGTCACCATTTGAACATTGATCCAGACATGAAGGCTGTAAGGCAGAAAAGGAGAGCAATAAGTGGGGAAAGGGCCGTCGCCCTGAAAGAAGAGGTAGACAGACTGTTGAAGGCCAAGCTAGTAAAGGAATCATTCTACCCCATGTGGTTGGCAAATCCGGTCTTGGTAAAGAAACCCAATGGCAAATGGCGTACGTGCGTTGATTTCACTGACTTGAATAAAGCATGTCCCAAGGATAGCTTTCCGCTCCCGCGTATTGATCAACTAGTCGATGCTACGGCCGGTCATGCCTTGCTAAGTTTCATGGATGCATATTCAGGTTACAATCAAATTCTGATGTATGAACCCGATCAGGAGCATACTTCCTTCATCACAGATAGAGGACTCTACTGCTATATCGGGATGCCTTTCGGGTTGTTGAACGCTGGAGCAACCTACCAAAGGCTGGTCAACAAGATGTTTAAAGACCAGATTGGAAAAACTCTGGAAGTATACGTGGACGATATGCTGGTAAAATCCAAGGTAGCAGGCGACCATGTTGCTCATCTCACTGAAATGTTTGGCATCCTAAGGAAATATAGGATGAAGTTGAACCCCCAAAAATGTGTGTTTGGGGTGGAGTCTGGAAAATTCTTGGGTTTCATTGTGAATCATCGAGGAATCGAAGCCAATCCTGCTAAAATAAAGGCACTAGTTGAAATGAGATCCCCCCGAAGTGTGAAGGAAGTTCAAAGCCTTACCGGACGGGTGGCAGCCTTGAACAGGTTTATCTCTAAGTCCTCTGACAGATGTCGAGAATTCTTTGCAGCTATCAAGAAGAGAAAAGGCTTTGAGTGGACGCCTTAATGTGAAGCTGCCTTCACTAAATTGAAGGAACAATTAGGAAGCCCTCCATTGCTGGCGAAGCCAATAGAGGGTGAAACCCTGATTTTGTATTTGGCGGTTTCTGAGCACTCCATTAGTTCCATTTTGGTTCGTGAGGAAGATCAAACCCAGTACCCTGTGTATTATGTGAGCAAGAGGCTTCTGGATGCTGAAACCAGATATACAAACATGGAGAAGCTAGCCTACGCGTTGATTCTGACATCAAGAAAGTTAAGGCCATACTTCCAAGCGCACACGATAGAGGTACGAACCTCATTCCCACTGAGGCAGGTCCTGCACAAACCTGAAGCCTCAGGAAGGTTGATGAAATGGGCTGTGGAGTTGGGCCAATTTGATGTTGAATTCAAGCCAAGAACAGCTATCAAGGGACAGGCACTTGCTGATTTCTTATTAGAATTCCCACCATCCTTTGAGGTTCAAACCAAGGAAACCGTGAGGGAACCTCTGGAGAAGGAAGCCCCAACAGAAAATTGCGCACCATGGTGGACCCTATATGTGGATGGAGCCGTGAATGGAAATGGGGCAGGTGCTGGTATAGTCATGATAAGCCCCGAAGGCCACAAGCTGCAGAGTTCAATTCATTTTACATTCAAGGCTACAAACAACGATGCCGAATATGAAGCCCTGATTGCGGGGCTGAAACTGGCACTTGAAATGAAAGTGGCGAATATGACTGTGTATAGTGACTCCATGTTGGTAGTGGGACATATCAAAAGCAACTTTCAAGCTAGGGGTCCACGCACTGATCTGTACATGAGGTACGCTCAAGAGTTGATGAGAAAGTTTGGGGAAATCAATCTGGTGCAAATTCCAAGGATGGAAAATGTAACACCCCCAGATCCAGGGTCAGGGATCTGGTCGTTACGGTCTCAATATCCATCCATATAACCAACATAATTTAAATTACAACCTTGTGACCCAGAACAACATCATAAAACACACCCGTTATAGTCCCAGAGATGAAATCAGAGTAACCATCAATATTATTAATCACAAGATTGAGTTCTTACAACCCAAAGAATTACAATTTTACAATTACATGCTCTTTGCCATCCATTGGTATATGTCATATATATATAAATACATTTCATGTACAAATGCTAACAACTAGCCTACCAGAGGCTGCATCCTTAGCAATGGTAGCTATGACCTCAGCGGTTAATCTTCTGACGGCTGACACCTGCCTATGCTGAGTACGCCTTGCGCGGCCATCTGATCTAGCTGTTGTTGTGATATAAATAAATAAAGCAAGGGTGAGCAATAGCCCACCAAAAATATAATTGAACAGTGATAATATATAACAGTCCAAAATATCTTTGAAACCATATGCCATGCATTAACGATGTAGTACCAATATAAGGTATGAGATGAAGTTACAAGGTAACTCAAAATATATTTGTTTTGAATAAATATCTGCTATGTCAAAGATGAGCCAGATATTATCAACTTTTCATAATAGAGGAACTTGCAGGAAGAATATTGCAATTCCAATTCAAACACTTTTCAAACCTGCCAATAATGATAAGGTTGCAGGAAATTTCCAACATTGAGAGATGAACTAATACTGGAGTTTGACGCGCCAGGAGACATAGCATTTACACGATGATCAGTCGCATGTTATGCTCCCCACCTCTTGTTCTCTACATGTAGAAGGAAGCACCGACGGATTTACTTGTCTACCGCCCTCTGGAACCCCCCGGCCAACGGTTGGGCCATTTGCTGGACCGGCGCCACTGGGTCACTTACGTATCTCCTAGTTCATTTCACATCCATAACTTTGAAACGTGAAGTTCCTCCCCCTTTCCCCAAGTATATTACTTGTTGATAGGACTCCACAAAGTAGTCGTATCTAGTTGGAAAGGAAAAATCACCAATATTTCCCAAGCTGATGCTTGTTAATGGATATAAACTTGTTCCATCAATTCTTACCCCTCGAGCGTTGAGGAGGTAACCAAACAGACTCGTATCGATGCTTGAAGGAATCAAGATGTGAGTGACAAGATAGTTTTAGCAAGTATAGGACCGGGCAGTCCAATAAATAACATATCTCAAGTGAGGTCCCCTTATATATGTTTGGAAGTTGAGCGAGTATTTAAATCTTCTTTAAGATAGATTTAAATGAAAATAAAGTTTGGGAACCTCCCCTTGATAAGAATAGTCATAAAAAATACTCCAAAATATTTTACACCTTATCTGAAGGTGATAGATAATCTTAGAATAATATGAATTATTATAAAAAGAACTTAAAAGAATTTAAATAAATATTCCAAGAATATTTATTAATCAATAATAATTAAGGAATATGATTAAATCATAATATTGCTCGTAAGTAATCCTCGAATAAATACATAGAATTATTTACTAAATAACTCTCTTCTTTAAATGAATATTCAAAATAATATTCATTAATTAAATAAGCCCAAGTAAATGTTTAAAATAATATTCACTAAATAAATCAAACATTAAATGAATATTTGAAAATAATATTCATTTAATAATTAATATTCTAAATAAATATCCAAATAATATTCTTTTAGCAATCAAACTTTAAAGGAATATTCGAAGCAATATTCCTTAAGTAAATAGAACTTCGAATGAATATCTTAAAATAATATTCATCAAGTACATAAAATCTTAAATGAATATTCACGATAATATTCATTTAATAAATAAATTTCCAAGAATACTAAAGTAATTACTCATTGAATAATCAAACTCTAAACGAATATTCGAAACTAATATTCATTTAAGTAATTAAAGCTCGAATGAATATTAAAATAATATTCAGCAAATAAATATACGTGAATGAATATTCAAAATAATGTTCATATAGTACCTCTCGATTGAGATAATATCCAAATAGCATTCCTCGAGTAATTTCCAAATAATCAATACTTTATGAAAATATAAATAATGTTTACTAATAACATTCCTCAAAATGAGTACTACTCTGCCGCTGGAATCCCTCCGGGTTTTCACGGCTATCTATATATCACAAAATACTGACTCCCGGTCTTATATTTAAAGAATGAATATCATACGCCCTTCACTAAGGGTCTTAGCAAAACAATCTTGCTTATAACTGATAATTCATATCTAGTCTGTAAGCCAATATCAATTCAGGGAACAAACATATCAATAGACTTGAAAGTAGGCATGCATGTTATGGCATAGGTATACAACAATCATTATATATATTATCACAACAACAGTTCCAAGTCTTGGAAACTTGCCTGGTAATCTTGTAGGGGTAGTGTGCCTCGTGTCAATCCAGTGATCTATAAATAGTCACAATAACCAAGGTCAATCACTTAACATTTCGAAGGTTAAGTATAACTTAACTTAGGTCATGTAAGTTTAGTCCAAAACACACCTCGACCCATCCTTAATGTCGGATCTTTCGTATATCTTACTTAATCAATTATAACCTCGTTCTTTGCACCAATATGTGGTCTTGATAATTCTTAACAAGTTTCATGTTTTAGTCGACTCGAGATTCCCTTTTTAACTTAGCCAAAAAGGGTGGCCAAAGTAGTACCCCTAGGGTCGACTTTTCTGAGGATCACTATTTCGAGACTCGTACTTCAACACTTTTAATAAATCACTGGAAACGTATTTAATTACGAAACCACTTATAAAATCATCTTTGGTATTTGTAATATTTATCATAAAATTTCCAATTCGAAGCCACGGGTCTAGATAGGTGAAATGTATTTTTGAAGTTCGGTCGACTACGGATCTTTACTATTCACACCTCTTTCACTAAAACGTTCATAACTCGGTAACCGTTAACTCAAATGACGCACCGTTTTCGCGTACATACTCTAGAGAATGTATATAAGGTGACTAGCTCAAAATCTGACTTTGTTCAGAAGATAAAATTTTCCAGATTTTACTAAAACAGGGCAGGAGCATTCGAATGCATAGTGCTATCTCTGAAAAGTGGTTTCTTCGCACTTAACCTCGATTCGAACATTTTTATAAAATCGGAAAACGATCCATTTTACTTGTGGTTTTCTCTCACGCCTTCCTTATGACCTCTAATATTTAATTACCATGATTCGTCACTGACTTAGTCATGTTAAGGGATTCCAATTTCAGTTACGAACTTCCGTGTACGGTTTCGAACCACTTTTACGAATTTAATCATAACTCCTAAACCGTAAGTCCATTTCATACGAACTTTATATCAAAACGAAGCTTATGACATAATCTATCTTATAATGGCAGATTACTAAGCTATGCAGTGAGTTAAGCCTACTGTGATTCACGGTTTTCAAGGTTTAACGAAAATCGGGCATTACGACGGCTATAAATCGAACGTTCTAAAAATCACAACAATCAAACCAAGCCACACCGGGCATCCATACATCATTTATACATGATTCTCATCTCAACAAGTCCAAGAATATCATACTTCACTGTAATAAACATCATGCTACTTAAATCACTAAACCACTTAACTAATCATGCTTATAACATCATTAAGAACATATAACTCTAAAATCATCAAGAACAAGCATAACCTCAAAGTAAGATCTAGGGTTCATGAGGTTTATACCTTCCTTGGAGAGTGTTAAAGCCCTTGCTAAGCCTTGTATAGTCCATGTCTATCCTTAACCAAGCTTGGATCATCCAAGAAATCAAGAAAACCAAGATTTGTTCTTGAAGTTACTATTCACCCTCCTCTTAAATCATTTCTTTGAAAATGGAAAAAGATGAGTTTGATGCTAAGATTTTGAGGAGATTATTTTTATGAATTATAGGACTCAAATAAAAAGTTTCAAGATCAACAAGTGGTTGGAAGTTGGATTTGTGTTCTTGAATTTCAAGAAAGCCGAATGGCTTGTTTATGGAGAGAAGGATGAGTTCTTTTGCTTGGTTGATTTTCAATAATGCATAAAGTGATGTTTCTAAGATAATATCTCATCTAAAACACCTTTATTAAAGTGATGATGCATGGAGTGATGTGTTTAGCAAGCCAAGTGTTGAGATTGTGGTGGTTTAAGGCTAACTAGTGGTTTGGTTGCTAAGTACTTAGTTGATCCACTTGACTCTAGTTACTCTTGTAACTATATTGGTTACTAGATATTTTCTAGTGGCTTATGCATGACTCTTGCTCCCTCTGCTTGTTTCTTTGTCCGTTTACTGCTTAATTCGTTGATCGTTCGAGGGAATAACTCATTCGTTTCTAGTTAGGATTTTACCGAAAACCTTTCTAATATTTATAATACTATTCCTCATCTTTCTTAGTACTTCTCGAATTTAAATTCCTTTAATCCCTTTTAATAAATCCTTAAGTCTGGCAGTGTCCAGGGAATTCTCGGAGAAAATAAAAGTGCTCTTTTTCTGAATCCGACAGCTTTTACATACACTTATTTTCCTCCTGGATCACTAATACGAACTCAGAAATCCGTTCCGAATTCCGGATATAGCATTATTATAATAATATTCTAAATTCCACCAAAATCACTATTCATCACTTATTTTTATTTAATTCCTATAATTAGGAAAATGAACCTGGTTTAATCTCGGGTGCTCCTTAACCTTTTTACGGAACCGCTGGACTTATAATAGATATTGATTTGGATGACACAAGAATAATCTTTCTTGGAATAATATAACTTATATCCTTAGGAGATAGATTATTCTTATTTAGGCTATCAACCAAAAGTATTCTTCATGACATATAATATTTGAACCCACATCCATTCTATTTATTTACTAGAACAACCGTTACAGCGTAGTCGTAACCACTATTCGCTTCCATGTTATTACATAAGAAAAAGTTTTAATTCTATCAAAAATCTGGGTTCTTACAGAAAACTCAAGTGCAGATGCCTTAGCAAAAATGGGTTCTAATAGGGAAGCGACTATGCTAGGGGTGATACCGTTGGAGATACAATAACAACCTAGCATTCCAAGGTTTGATTGTATGGATATTGAGGTTCAAGTAGAAGACACATGGATTACTCCCATCCTGGAATATATAACAAAAAGGGTTCTGCCAGCTGAAAAGGATGAAGCCCGGAGAATGAAGTATAAGGCTACGCGTTACGCCCTGTATGATGGAAAGCTGTACAAGAGGGGCTTCAACAAACCACTTCTACGATGTGTAGCAGGCAGTGAATGTGAATATATTATGAGGGAGGTGCATGAAGGCATATGTGGAAACCACTCTGGAGGAACCTCATTGGCCCACAAAATACTTTGACAAGGGTACTACTGGCCAACCCTACAGCAGGATGCGCACAAATTCTCAAAGGCATGTGATCGATGCCAAAGGTATGCCAACTCAAATAGGAATCCTGCCGTGCCATTAAAGCCACTCTCTAGCCCATGGCCTTTTGCTGTTTGGGGAATTGACTTGATTGGAGAACTCCCTAGGGGGAAGGGAGGAGTAAAGTATGCCGTTGTAGCCGTGGATTATTTTACAAAGTGGGCGGAGGCTGAACCCCTAGCTACGATCACTGCGGCCAAATTAAAGGAGTTCGTACTTCGAGCAATTATATGCCGATATGGGATTCCCTATAAGTTGATATCTGACAATGGCAAGCAATTTGATAGCAAGGAAATGAGAGGTTTATGTGAAGACCTAGGAATTGTTAAGGGCTTCTCTGCAGTCTGCCACCCCCAAAGCAATGGTCAGACTGAAACCATCAATAAAATCATTAAACATACTTTAAAGGCAAAGTTGGAAGATAAGAAGGGTTGCTGGCCGGAGGAACTTCCCATGGTGTTATGGTCTTACAACACAACACCTAGGACTACAACTGGTGAATCCCCATTCACACTAACTTATGGGTGCGAAGCAATGGTACCCGTGGAGATTGGTGCCGGTTCATTTAGGAGAGATAACTTTGATCCCATGGAAAATGAAGTTAATCATCGTTTGTACTTGGATTTGGTGGAAGAGGTTCGTACAACCTCTCAGCTGAAGCTTGCAGCCTATCAACAAAGGACTCGCAAGTACTTTGATGGCAAGGTTCGAGCACGACCCTTAAAGGTTGGTGATCTGGTTTTAAGGAAGATGATGCCTAACATGAGGACTCCAGGATATGGGGCCTTTGAGGCAAATTGGGAAGGCCCATATGTGATCAAATCGGTCATATGGGAAGAAACTTATCATTTGGAGGATTTGGATGGGAAGCTAATCCCGAGGGCGTGGAACGCCGAACACCTTAAGAAATATTACCAGTAGTTGAACCCAGGTAACGTTTCTCGTAGACCTCTTTCAGGTGTAGGAAAATAAAAGTGGCTTATTAGTTGTAGCTACCATGATATTAGGATAAGTCAGCCAGGAATTTTTTTTATGTTAATAAAGTGCTCGGGGGGTTGTGAATGTACGCCTACCTGTTGAACACCAATTATGATATGATTTAATGGAATTGAAATCGACTTGTTTTTTCTCTCATTTCTGTTTTATGTATAAAAATATATGGATTTATGTGGATGAATGCATGCTATGTGTAACCTGTTTTGTCTATGTAAAAAAAAAAAGAAAAAGGATACGACTGTTGAACCTAGTTCTTCATTATAAATTTAATTATATTAAAGAACTCGGGGGGTAGTAGGTATACATCGATTAATGGAAGGATAGTTTAACTTAAAAATGGATAAAATTTTAAAACAAAGATTATATAATGGATGGAAGCATATGGATTATATGAACATGGATGGAAAACATATGGAATGTATGTTAATGGATTACACGGGTTATATAAATATGAATTATATGGATACATGGATGGAAACATACGGGGATTATGTGCACATGGATTGGGACATGTATGGCTCATGCATGAAAGGGGATGGAATCCCATAGTAGGAAGGTTCTAGGGTAACTAGGATCACAAGGTTCTCGCATGGGGAGGTTCAACCGTTCGAACCCCGAAATACCGTGTAATCAGTATGGTGGATGACTGGCTTCATTGGAGGATTTGGGCACGGCTATGGAAGCCAAGTGCACAAGGGAAAAATAACCCCGCTACGATCCCAGGGAAACTGGGTGAGTGAGGCTTTATCTTTTGGGAAAGTGGAATGGCTAAGGAAAATGTTCTTGTGAGGAAATCACATGGAAATGGTCTGATTTAGGGGTACGATCAGTGGAACACCGATCGCCCGGGGATTTATGGTTAAGTAAGGACTGGTTGCTGATTGAGGACTTAGGATGGAAATGGCAAACTCATGAAGGATTTCATTTGGCCTACGGATCTGAAAATCCCAAAAAAAAAACCATGATAGGAATGTAGCAGGTGGAATACCTATTGACCTTAAGGAAGGGATATTAACATCCAGGGGTATAACGGGTGAACCCCGAATACAGCGAATGCCTAACTATCTTAAGACGAAATACGGCATCAACTCCCAACAAGGCAACTCGTGACATGGTCGTCACACAGGACATGGCATATCAAGCAAAAGACGCTAGGTATGAGATTAAATAAAGGTGTGTGCACGCGCAATTTAACTGCATGGCAAGCATATACTGATCAAAAACAGATAAAGCATTGAAAACCTTAGTAAGAATCCGAGAAAAAACCAAGTTAAAGAAATTACATCTTGCGAGACCTTCGGAGGAGTCCGCACTCTCAAAATATCAAGTTTAAGGCAATTTATGCCAGAAAAGGATTCATTAAAGTCTGCTTAAAAGGACTGATGATAAAATTACTGGTCTGATTCGGGCGGAAAGGTGGAGGGGTCCTCGTTGACTGGAGAAGCCTTCGGAATTTCAGGATTGGATGAGGGGGCTTCCACCTGGGGTTCCTCGGTTGGACCCCCATCTGTAGCTTCCCCTGGTTGGATCTCTATAGCTTCAATTGCATCCACTGCAATAGCATCGGTAGGAACCTCTACATCCACTTCCTGGGGGGCTTCCTCCATACGCACCTCAGGGGGGTTCACCTGCATGGCAGCAACAGCCTGCTCCTCCTTGATTGATTCTATGGCCTCAACTGCATCCTGGCCCAGAATACTCCACTCCAAGTTTGGAAAAGCCTCATATGTGGAAGTCATGTAGTCTTTGATCCCAGCCTTGTAACCCAGATTGTATTCCTTGTCACCTTGCCTGGACATGGTAGCCTTATACTTAGCGACTGCACCCTGGAGGGTTCGGACCTTCAACTCAAGTTTCTCCTTCTCCTTTTTGCTGGTGGCATTTGCATCTTCTTTCTCCTTATCCATCTTGAGGATGATGGCATCCATGGACTCTCTCTCCCTCAGCAATTTATCCCTCTCCTGGATCAGAGTACCCTCACTCTCATAAAGCTTCTTGTTCGAAGCCAGTAGTTTCTTCTTATCATTCTGGAAGGTTTTCAGCTCTGAACGTACCCTATCGAGCTCTTCAACAGCCTTGGAAGCCCCAAGAATCTGGTTGCTATACTTCAGAGATAGGAAGAGGCTTTCAGCATTCACTAGAGATATCCTGTTTGTAGCTTCCTCAAAACTCAGGCTGTCCCACTCTGAGATAGAACGTACAGGGAATCTATCCTTGATAGCACCTATGAAAGTAGTAAGGGGAGCAGGAGAAATGGTGTCAGAAGGACTTAGTTCAATCTCATGCCTGGAACGTTTACTCCCACGGGAACCAGATGCCCCAGATACCTCAGGAGTGTACTGTGTGGGCCTCTTCCTTAAGGAAACATTCTTCTCTATGGAAGCTGGGTTAATTTTTGTAGATGGAACAGGGGTTCTCTCAACAGAAGACGGGGGTACGGGTGATCTGGGAACATTCTTTTGTGCTGAACGTTTGGTGATGAAGGAAGGCGCTGAAAAAGACATACCTGCATTACCACGTGAAGGGTTAGTAAAGTCAAAACAAAAGTAAAGATGGTACTCATATAGAAATCAAGTAAATCATGTGTGCAAAAAATTATGGAAAGCATGCTGCATCAAATAAAGGAAAATAAATGGAACAGTGGGTGTATGCTACTAAGGATATGAGTGTGGACCTAGCTCAAGTAGGGTTCCATCAGTGAGATTTTCCTCAACAGGGGTACGAGAGTCCCCTGGAGACTTGGAGCTGACTTTCTTGGAAAAACCCAAACGAAGTAATTTTTTCTTAGAAAGCAGGCTAGCACCATCTCCTAGCCCTGCACTTTTTCTCAAGACTTTTTCGGCCCTTTCAAACTATTCCCCCACTAGAACGGTTTGAGTAGGCATGTCTGGATAGGGGTTAAATTCCTTTCTGTACTCTGGGCAATCGTAGCAATATAGGAATTGCTTGTGCCACACCGACATTCCTTTCTTATTGCCTTTTATGCACTTCCCTTGATGGATGTTCCAGGTGGTAAGATAGAAGAATCCGAAGGTTTTTCCGGTTTCTTTGAGTTGGTAAAAGAAACCCAACTCACGAGCAGTCAGTTCGACTTGGAACATGGAGTCATAAAGGATATATATACATATGGCCATACGATATGAATTCGGAGTTAGTTGCAAAGGAGCGAGCTTGTAAGTATCGAGGATATCAAGAATAAAAGGGTGAAGAGGTAAAGACAACCCTAGTCTAAAAAACTGGGCAGACATCACAGCACAAGGAATGACTTGGTCTGTTTCAAAGTTAAAGAAGACATCTCTCGTCTGGCTGAGGTACAACCAGTGAACACCCAGGGTTGTAGGCTTCAAGGAGGTTTCCTAATTTTTGGGTAGTCATAGAGGTCTGTGTTTTGGCACAAGATAGCTGGGGGGTGGCAACACTAGAAGTCTTGATAGGGGTAGTTCTGTCTGGGCTTGTGCTATTTTTAGGCTGATCATCGAAGGGTTCAACTGCTAGAGATATGTGCCCTAATGAATCAATCTCTTCCTCAGACACATGGGAATCAGAACTAACGGCAGTAGGTACAAGTGAATAAAGGTCTAAAGAGTGAGATTTAAGTGAGATTTGGGCAGTAGTGGGGTCAAGGACTTTGACCTTGGAGCGAGTACGACCACTCACTGTGGTAGCTATGTGAGGGAATCTGGATATGGGATGGGGTGAGGAAAATGAGTCACCTTCGGAGGCTTCAGCCATCTGAGAAATCTCTTTGGCAATGGAAGCCGGGGACTTACCAGTTGTGGATTGACTCGACATCTGCACATAGAAAAGCAGAGTGAGTTCCAAGTCTCTGAAGCAATTCTTGAGGAATGGCAGTTGTCATATTAAGGAAAAGACAATGGAGGAGTATAATAGGGGTTCAAGAATGAGAACCCCCAATTTGTCTAGGATCGTTTCTTTTCGTTTCAACAAAGGGAAATGGCCGTAGCATCCAAATTAATCCTGGGGTTCATATAAGAGAAACCCACAAAATAGGCTTTATAAAAAAACTGATGGTGTCATAATCACTGTTTGGGCGGAACCCACAAGTCAATTGAAGGCAATGTAAAAGATAAACAAGTTGGACATTATCACGAACAGGTCCTAGGGAGACTGTACCTAACCCTGAAGGGGTTACAAATGAAGAACCCCAAAAGTGAAAAGTCTGAAGCAGCTTCTGATGGGTCTTGGACAAAGGCCTAAGTCAGGCAAGATATATGCAAGGGTCGATTGACATAAAGTTTAAAGATGCTATCGGAACGTCAATTAAGGACAGAATAGGAGAGATGAACAAGGGGAAGGGTTGAACCATCATACAATTGAGGGGTATATGCATGCATATATGAGAGTTTTAAAAGACAAAGGATGGAAAGCTCAACACAAGACAAGGGTATTTACTTAGTTTAACATGCATCTACAAATGGTGGGAAAATCATTCGAGTAGTGGTGTACGAAATAAATCAAATATGCAATCGACATAAACATGGAATGTAGATACTGATTGGTACACAATGACATGTTTGTGAATCGTTAAGTATGGGAAAATATGAAGATTAATATGAGAGGAGAAAGAGGAAATACCTTTTAATCAAAGATGGTGGTCGGAAAACGGGAGCCTTCGCCGGGATCGGAGTCTGAGAAGATGAACCGCTTGGAGCAAAGGAGAGAAAGAGGTTTTGCTATAGAAAAGAGTGAAAATAAGAAAATGGTGCAAGGAGGTGTACATATAAGGGCATGGGGATATGAACAAGCAGTCCACGTGTCTTCATCTAATCAGGCCCGTGTATGAGATTTAAAAAAAAATAGGTATTAAGAGTGTTTTGGAAAATGAAGGAGAATGAATGTAGACAGGTGGAAGGCTAAATACATTGGGTTTCTTGGGGAAGTAGAGTGATTTTATGGAATTCAAATTTTGAAATGTTAGAGTTGTTATGGGATTTGGAATTCAGGCAATTAAAGATCAACTAGGACTTTGTTTACTTCAGGAGTTATCGTCTAAAAGGAATAATTATCTTAGGTGATTCATTAAATACTCAAGGAAGTACGTGTTTATACAGTGGGTGATAAATTTAGGAGGTTCAGCGGTTGCATCCATAAATTGGGGGACAGTGGATCTCAAGGTACAAACGGAGGGGTACGGTTGCGAGCATGGAAACTTCCTGGTTGAATCCCTTGTTTCCTACAATAAGTACGCTTGCGTAGGCTTAGAGGTTCACATGGAATGAAAGGGTGATGGGGGTATAAATGACGTTAGGTTCCTTTTACATTCAAATGGCTACAAGGAACCGGGGGGTAGTTGTTGTGCCCAAAATCCGCCTTGGGCTTGATTTAAGGCCCACTAAGGTTACGGACTCGTATCAGGTGGATATGGACGGATAGATTGGGCTAAGGAGTAAGTATGGTAATCTAGTATGCCTTATAAATAAACTGGAGGATAGGATTCTGGCATCTAGTTCAAGGTATGTTCATACAGGGGTGCGTGCATGTGAACCCCGGATAAGGGTAAAGCTGTGTGAAGGCCAGACAGGGGTTCAACTGAGTAGCAGATTGCCAGGTTAGGGACGCGCATGAACCCCGAAGGTTTCCAGGAAATATACCAGCGGGCTCATAATCGCCTATATTGTAGGAGATTGGATAAAGTACGTTATAACAATCTTCAGGATATCTCCTAAACAATAGGAACGGTTTATCAGTAGCGGTTATCAGGGATTAATATCATATATATATATATGGAATATATATATATATATATATATATATATATATATATATATATATATATATATATATGCGTGTATGTATGGATATATCACGATAAAAAGCGGGAATTATCATGAGGCAACGACTGGATAACTAGGTCAGCTGAGATATGGATCGAAAGGGGTCTGTTACAGAGGATAGGGCAGAGGGAAACAGAGGATAAT
Source organism: Kitagawia praeruptora (assembly GCA_037693485.1). Taxonomy (NCBI): domain Eukaryota; kingdom Viridiplantae; phylum Streptophyta; class Magnoliopsida; order Apiales; family Apiaceae; genus Kitagawia; species Kitagawia praeruptora. Next base: position 2,629,587 of record CM075353.1, read on the forward strand.
CATAAAGAACTACATGAGGACTTGATCTCTTATATAAATAAGAGTATGTAGGCACTTTGCAAGGGGTTGAAGGCGCACATACACACCTCTAACACTTACTCCCGCTGTGAACACTGGATAGGATAGGATATATTCGATCATCATAGCATGGGGTACCTTGCAAACTCAGTCCATAAAATCACTCTTCTCCCTCTCGGATTAGGGTTCATGAGATTAGGGTTTTTGGGATATAATTCGATTTATTTAATCATTGTTCTTAGATTATTTTGGTTGATTCTTGTAATCTCTCATTGAAGTGTTGTACCATTTTTCCCTCACAACAGTATCTATTAAAATCATGTATGTTGTGTTTTCTTGATTTTTTTAAAATTTTTTTAATTATTTTCCAGAAAAATGTAAAAATAAGTTGCACCTGATTTTCGTTGCCGCAAACCGTATTTTTTTAAATAATTTCAAAAAATAGTAAAATCGCAAGAATAAATAAAATGACTTTTATGATAATTTCTCAATACTAAATTAGTGATTAATTTAAATAAATTCTCATGGCCCTTTAGTATAAACTAGTCAACTTTTCCGTGCTTCGCGCGGTTCATAAATTTTTATTTTAAAATATTGAAATAGATGAATTATTATTTATTATTTTCAAAAATTGATTGGTCTCTTCAGAATTTTTTTAAATAATTGATTCAAAATAATTTCATAAATTATTAGTTTGAAGATATTCTCTTTTTATATCTAAAAATTTTATAATCTCAAAAATATCATAAACATAAAAAGTAGTAATTATAATACAAACGTAATCTTTACTATCAAAAGTTATAAATATTATATATAATAACACTTTTTAAAGCCGACGCCCCTCTCATAACGTACATGTTCAATTGTAGTGTAATTATTTAATTAAAATATTAATTTATTTCGACATAATATAACGAACAACGGGTATATAACTTTTTTATCGATTTAGTCTACCGACAAAAATGTATTTTTTTCAATTTAATTAGTTTGGTCATAACCCATGTTATTTTTATTACATGTGTTAAGCGAACATTTACATACTTCTATAATTTATTACGATTTCCATAATCACTAATGATAAATATTGCTTGAAAAGTTAAGGATCGTCTGTACTACAATTGTCCGTAAAGAAATTGGAGTGGTATTCGATAGAAAATAAAATATCACGCAATGTAAACAATTTTTAGTCGTCATTTTATCTAAAAATAAACTTAATTATAAATGTAATTAATATTTAATACTGAAATAATAATTATAATGCTCAAAAATAATGTTTTATAATTTCTTAAATAAATAAAATAAATTTAATACATATTTATTAGGTATAATTAATGACTAATTAATATGTCATTAAAAGCTATTGAATGCAAGAAAAAAAATTAATAAAAAAAATCAAAAAACTTAAAATTCAATAAAAATACCTTAAACGTTTCTGGTAAATTTCTGATCTCCAGGCATTATAATATATATAGATTGAAGTTAAGCCAGGTAGTATCAATTATATCAATGAACATATAAAATGAACTCTATGAATCGATCGGCTAGATAAAACCTTAAAATAGAACATTACATAGCACATAAACAAAGCAATGTTCATTTCATTACAAATTTTCTCTCTGCCTCCTTTTTTTATGATCTTAATCTTATTTCTCACAGTTGTAGCAAAATGGATGAGCTCAAAATCAGGTGGAGGAAGTCTGAGAATGCCGCCAGGGCCATGGAAGCTTCCTATCATAGGCAACTTGCACCAGCTGATAGGAGTCTCAATGTATCACCATAAATTTACAAATTTAGCCAAGAGCCACGGGCCTATTGTGCACCTACAAATTTGTGAAATATCTGCTGTACTGATTTCGTCGCCAGAGCTAGCAGATCATGTTTTAAGGACAAATGAACTCAACTTCGCGCAAAGGCCTCAGCTTCTTGATGAAGACATTATTCCATATAAAGGTTCAAGTTTGATTTTCTCTCCTTACAATGAATATTGGAAGCATATTCGGAGAATCACCATGTCCGACCTCTTAGGCGTGAAGCGCATCCAGACATTTAAATTTGTAAGAGAATCAGAGGTAGGGAATCTTGTCGAAACTATTTATAGATGTGCTGGAAATGTGTTGATTAATCTTAGCGACCATTTTTATACGCTTTCAAACAACATCATTACTAGATCTGTTCTTGGTAACAAATCTGTTTATCAAGTGGATTTTAGAAATGCCCTTGATGAGATGACTAGACTAACAGGTAACGTTGGGGTACATGATTTGTTTCCTTCACTTAAAGTTCTGCATTTTGTTACTTGGAAAAGGGTAGCACTTAGGAGAGTGTTTAAAAGACTAGACAAAATTCTCGACGCTATCATTGATGAACACAAGGCAGTGAACCAATCAAGACCAGAGGAGAAAGATCTACTTGATTTGCTCCTGAACGTTTATGGTAGTAGCAACGATTCTTCATCTGGGCTCACGATAGACAACATCAAAAATTACGTTTTGGTATGTGCTTTGCGTTACGTTTTTAGCAAGACTCTTCTAACCTCTCCATCTGTCTCGGCCAAATAATATTTCCAGATTCATGTTTCGAACTAATGTAAATAAATCGAAGTATTTTCATACTAGGATTTTAATTTTGTAGGATGTTTTTGCCGGAGGAAGTAAACCAACAAGAGCAATCTTAGAATGGGCAATGTCAGAACTATTGAAGAATCCAAGAATAATGGAAAAGGCACAAGCTGAAGTGAGAAGTAGTGTTGAAGAAGGGAAGGGTAAAGTGGATGAGGAAGACACTCAAAGTCTTCCTTATTTGAACTCGATTATCAAAGAAACATTTAGATTACACATGCCAGGTCCTTTAATACCGAGAGAAGCAAGAGAAAACTGTAAAATCAATGGCTATGATATACCAATGAAGACCCGAATCTTTGTTAATCAATGGGCAATGAGCAGAGACCCTAAGTATTGGAGTAATGCTGAAAGCTTTGAGCCGGAAAGATTTTTAATGTCGTCCACTAATAACATTCATGGCATGGAGTATATCCCGTTCGGAGCAGGTAGAAGAATTTGTCCGGGCGAATCTTTTTCTTTGGTGTTCATTAGGCTTGCACTTTTTCAACTATTGTTTCACTTTGATTGGAAACTCCCGAATGGAGTTAATCCTCTACAACTCGACATGAGCGAGTCTTATGACATAACAACCAGAAGAAAGATTGATTTATATGCAGTTGCAATTCCAATACATGGTATAGTAATGGCAAATTGCAATGCATCTTGCAACCATGCATCGCAACTATCCACTTAGCAGTTGTGTGAATTCCGCCTTTAAGAAGGATCAAATGTAGTTTTGTCATTTAGGGACCATTATGGGTATTTATTTTTCTTGAAGCTGGTTCCATCTTTTCATTTTATGCTTTCTGTAGTTTTTTTGTAGTAATATTAGCTACTTATAACAATCAGTTTCTAAACTGTTGAATCGTTGATCCAACGGCCCCCCTGGATTATAAAAAAAATTTACTAGCGGACAGTAATTTTTTTTTTTTTTTTAATCTCAGCCGTTGGATCCAACGGCCGTGGAACCGATTGTTAAATAACCGGTCCCAGACAAAAGGGACCAGGACCCCATAGGTAATGTCTGCTTGTGCAGCAGTGAAGTTGATACATACATTTGGGCTGAGTTTTTTTGGCCTTAATGCATTCAATTGGCAAATTGTTTGAAAAAAAATAACACCTACTTGGAGAGAAACTTTCCGCAAAAACTGATAAGGGAACAACTATTTTTTTTTTTTTTTTGCAAAATGAAATAAATTCTTTTTTTTTTTTTTTTGCAAAATGAAATAAATTCATTTATCAATGACTGAGATTACACATTCCAAAAAGGAATGGAAAAAAGAGACATTCTTCCATCCACGAAAGCTTATTATCTAACCGAAAGGTATGCTTAACCACTCCATGGGTCGTAATATAAATTACGACTGACATGAGAGAGAGATTCCTCCGGACGTTCAGATAATAAAACATTCATATCAAAGAAGAAGACTCACAAAACAAGTAGGCCTCATTAAAACCCCGCATGAGCAAAACCCTATGGGAAAAAAACTCAAGGGGGAAAAAGAGTACCCACACTACAACGATCGACAAAACCTATAACCAAACATCTAGGACTACTTGATATCCTTGCAAAGCCCAAGATTCCGTCTCCCTCCTTCTTCTCTTTATACTTGCTCTCACAAAAACCGAAAGATCACCTTCGCTTTTTCTCTGCATCTTGAATTTCCATTAATTACTTCCTTTTGAAAATCAAAATTGAGTCATTTTGAGACTTCTTTATTCTTGTTAAATCTGCAATTCACCAAAAAAACCCAACAAGAAAAGAATAAGTCAATGAATCACTTCTAAATAAAATATAAAATTAAATATATATATAATTTTTGAATTTTGACAAAAGGATGCTCATTTCTAACCAAAAGGGAGATAAGGGAACAACTATTGTGTTGTCTTATCTTTTTGTTTTTAATCAAGAGTTGTAACTTAACTTTGCGAATAATCGTAATTTTAATATGTATAAGAACATCTGTTCTTCTGAAATGATTCATTCAAACATGTGAACATGTACTTAAATATTATAACTTGCACCTGGCTGTTCAGTGTGCAACATCAAGCTTACTGTAAAGGGTCTCAGCATGACAGCAACCTTAAGATATCTGTTCTCTATCTGCATTTAAAAATCCAAGGTCATGTGGATGCATGTTTAATCAAACAAAAGATTTGGTGTTTTTGAGGTCGCATCTTCTTGTCATTACAGAGTTTCAGTCTCATGCCTTAATTTTAAGAGTAAAATACATGATTGTGGCTGAACTTAATCCCGTTTAGTAATTTGGTGGCCGAAGTTTTAAATTTGCAACCATTACTTTTATATTTCGAAAAGATGGTTACGAGTCACTTTTCTAAGAAAAAAAATCATTATTTTTTTCTCAAAAAAAAAAACCTCTCTTAGCCATCTTTTCGAAGAATAAAAGTAATGTCAAGATTATTCCTAGAAAAAAATTATTATTTTTTTTTAAAAAGGTACTCCTTAACCAACTTTTCGAAAAATAAAAGTAATGTCAAGCGATCACGGTCACCAAAATGCTGCAATTTACTCTATTTTTAATAGTTGCATCTATGGGGTTAGTTTAAATTTTATAAATCTTGTACTAAAGAAACCAAAAAGGCAAAAAAAGAAGAAAAAAGCAGCAATTGACTACAAGAAAAGCTTTAAAATAAATAAATTAGAAACTAAATTAAGGGGAATGGTCATCCACAAAAAACTCAATTTTTCAGTTGCATATCTATGTATAATATAGTTCCTACTGCCTGTTTCATACAGTACCATTTCTGTTAACTCTTTGCCCTTGAATTTCCTTAATATTACAGAACTTGCCACCGTTTCTCCAGCTGCAAACACATGCCGCGCCTATTAAATCAAACAAATGCATGGGCAGCAAACAATGGACACATGTCTGCCTTTCTTAAAGCTTATTAAGGAAGTTTCTAAAATAGCTTATTGACTAAGCACTACATCGATTCTTGAACCAGGCATATATTGAAATTTAGAGATATTTGCAAATTTCAAATTCAAACTTTTTTCTACAAACTATGTATACATAGAATTGAAAAGGTAATAACGATTTTGAATTCTAACGAAGAAGAAAGCTATGGATATGGGTGATGACAAGCCATGGCATCTTTTTACTTGCGAAGATATGATAAAAGGTAATGATCGAGAGAAAGCCAGAAAACCAATGACCAAAAAACAAAAGAGGAATGAAATCCGAAGGAATCTACTCCGATCGAACGTTGGTGGATGCAATAAGGAGGATGGATCGTCATTGGCTTTTGCTGAAATCACACATGAATGTAAGATATTTAAAATAGGTTCAATTAAAAACAAATATGTGATTATGTGATATAATTAATGTTGTTGTTTAAATCGTGCCAAGCAATTCGAACTCCACAGAGGAAGAAACTGAGCCAAGACAGTGGTTTGACAATGAAGCAGAGTACAATGAACGTTGGTGTCTCGTGTCTGCCTTTGTCTGAAAATCGTAATGAATGTAAGCCTTTACTTTTGTCAAGTTAGTAGAAGTAATAACTAGACAAAGGTTTTAATGTTTTCATTATTTTTCATCAGCGATTACCCACCTCTCCTCACAAGTGAACAAAGATAATGAAATTAAGTTACCTGACATTAATAAGACTCATTGTATTAATGGTGTTCCTAATTATTGGACAAACACAGGTGCCTATGTTGAAGGTCCTATTGAGAGTTCGTCACGTACTCCTTTTTCCAATATTACCAACCTTTCCCTCAGTCCGAAATCCACTATTGATGAAGTGCGGAATACAGGTTATCACCAACTCTGTTTAGTCATATAACTGAATATTTATGTTGTACTAAATTGGCTTGGTTGGATGTACAGGAGGGAGTGGTACCGTTAAACGTATTCAGAGTTTATTACGATCAAACGTAAGACATAACAACGACAATGAATGTAAGTTACTAACGGTATTTGTTGTTGTTATTAAGGGGAGATTGAAGGTAATCCTTATTAATAGGTTTATTAATTCTTTGAGCAAAACAGCCGCATATCTTCGTGGTCCTATTGAGAGTTCTGACAGAAGTCCCAAATCCACAATTGCTCAAATCCAAAGTACAGGTTATAAATATGTCTCTTAATGTGCTTATAAATATAGTTGTGTACTTCATTTTATTCCATAGCTGCAATTAATATTGTTTTGATGAATGTAAAAACAAATACAGGAGGAAGTAATAGCCTTAAACGTAGTGAAACTATATCAAGATCGAATGTAAACCGTGCATCTGAAACGTTTAATAAACGTGAAATCTTGAAGCGTAAAGCCAAGTCAGAACATAGTTTTTTGGCTAGGAATTTATTCACTGAAGATTTTCTTCCTCATGTTGAGGATCCAAGTAATGATTTTGATGAAGGTCACTATGTGTATCCTGTGTAATGTTATTACTATTGAATTTAAGATTTAATTTGAAATTTATGTATAGGTAACGCTTGAAATCCATATTCATTGTGTAGGCCCTGTTACTGGCGAACAACTGTCTAGCGACGAATCTGAAGATTTGGATTATGAATCCAGTGGTGAGCAAAATCTCTGTTAATTCTTTTACATAGCAATTTATTAAACTCCTGTTATATGATGATTAGTTGGAATGTACAGAAATGAGCATGGACAAAGATGGAAATTATTTAAGTGAGGAAGATTGTCTTTCAAATGAAGACGGTGAAACTGATGATATAACAGGTTGCTGATTCATAGCAGAATTTATTTGTAAAACTGCTTTTGTAGTTATAAATGTGTAACCAAAATGTTGTTACAGATATCGCCAAGAAGGACTTGCCCAATGTGGAACAGAAAACTCGTGGTAAACGTTTGATTCCTGAACAGTATGCTTCTCTGGGAAGTCCATCTGCCCTTTGTTCCAAATGCAATGCTAGGATGTGGAAAGAAGAAAGGGTGAACAAGAATGTTACTAAAGGCACTCCAATTTTCTCACTTTGCTGCATGAAGGGTGCTGTGAAATTGCCTGAGGTTCCCCCTACGCCCCCTTACTTAATGGATTTGTATAATGACAAGGAGAAAGGTGCTGCTTTCCGGAGAATGATACGTTTGTATAATTCAATGTTCGCCTTCACCTCCACCGGTGGGAACATTGATCATTCTATAAATAGTGGAAGATCTCCTTATGTTTATAGATTGAATGGGCAAAACCACCACGTATTTGGATCATTAATACCAAATGACAATGACATCCTTAAACTATAACATCTTCAGGCCTTCATTCATTTTCCTTGCGGTACCAGGTACAACATTTCAGTACTGGCTGCAGATGACAGTGGCACCGTTGAACTTATTTTAGGGGACCAACAAGTTCGCACATTGGTCGAAAAAAGAGCAGTGCAATTTGTCAAAGAGGTTGCAAACTTTCCCTTCACATTTCATTCATTGACATGTATTGTTACTTAAAATAACAGAGTTAAACTTTGTTAACAGCTTCAACAAGGTGCAACTTTTCCTACACAAATTACCACTCTGGCAAAACAGAAAATTACAGTTAAGCTACTCATCAAGGAAATTAACGTTGTCAACAATGCTTCAATGTACTGGGCGACAAACATCTGCAAAGGATTCATTGATCCTAATGAAAACAAGGAAGATACAACTACATCAATAGAGGAAAGCACAGCACAGGTTTGGAAACTTACTAACAAATTTCTCATTTCATAAACTGTTCAGTACCTATCAGTTTCTTACCTATCTTGCAATTCCTTAAACAGGCATCAAGTTCCAATTACCATTTGGATGGAATGTCGCAACTCAACTTCCAATCACCCATCACCAACAAAAGAACCATGAAGTAATCAACACAACAAGATTGAACCACCACCATGCTTTTTATCAACTGTCTTTTATTAACAAATATGTATTCAGAACAAAACTCTTTTCATGTATCGTCATGTTATTGTAATGTATCTATGTAACTCCACTTTTGCTAATCAACGCCTGCAGCTTTTCGAATCACTAAACGTAACTTAAGTAAACACTTGATTGTCATTACAATGTAACTAAAAATCAAAGCCCTGCGGAGCGGGCAACCATGCTAGTTCTGCATTACCACTGATTACATTTCTGTATACATGAATCAGCTCATCTGAACAAGAAACAGAGGAACATCAAGAACCAAATAAATAAATTAATTGACATGGAGATCAAGATTGTTATTGTTGTAGCTCTTATATGCAGTCTCATCTCTGTCTCTTCTGCAGTTCCTGGGACCGCAACCTTTAACGGAAATTTCTCAGGTAACTATTATTATTACATTAGATATTCTAATTCTAATATAAAACTCGTATCTTGCAAAGATATGTTACTATAGTTTTTTTAAAGAGCCCGATGAGATTAGGAACTAGTGACACAAAAATACAAAATGCACCGTATACTAAACATTCATGTCAAATGTCTATATATGCATATGGATAGTACGTAAATTATCTGGTTTTACTTGATAACATGCTTATCAAAATTTGTTTGAGTGGATTGCTAGGTATAGCAGCTCAAAAATGCCCCGGAATGGACTTTGGACAGTATTATGCAGCAGTAAGCTCAAGTGCAACGCAATATCCATGCGGGAAGATGATAAATGTTAAGTGTATAAATAGTAATGAATGCAGCACGAATGCCGATTATATACCAGTCAAAGTTGTAGATGAATGTATTCCAGGAAATTGCCTTAAGGAGAATGATATGATCCTGTCTGTAGATGCGTTTCAGAAAATAGCCGTCACATATCAGAATACAATAGACATTGACATTACTATGTAATTTTGCACAAGGTGCACAAATCCGTATAAAGGGTGATGATCCTAAATACGTACTCAACTAAGTTAGATGAGATATAAAGAATTTTTCAGATCAATTTTGTAATTTCGAGACTTGATTATTTTAGAACCTACTTCTCGACTAATTACTGAAAATTCGAATATATGTTGATTTGATTATTTTACAGATCAACTTTGAAGATGTAAATGTCATTTGGATTGTAACTAATGCATGCTGTAAAATATCAAATAAATGAGCAATTTTTAATTTGGGCTAAGTTAATATTATAACATGCACCGGGCTGTTCAGATTGCAACATCACTGTACAGGGTCTCAGCAACCCTGAGAAATTTGTTCTCTATCTGCATTTAAATATCCAAGGTCATGTGGACAAAAGAGTTGGTGTTTTTGAGGTCATATCTTATTGTCGTTACAGAGGTTCAATGGGGCCTTATTTTTATTGTGTTACGTGAACACCAGGAACCTTGCTATTAAATTATCACAAGTTGTATTAATTATCTAATTTATTGTTAGTTGCAGCTTTGCATGGGCTTGAATGTATAGAGTCGGTGCATGTTTGATTTCTTATGGCTACATGCCTACAAACTGTAGTCTATTAGCCAGATGTCTATTTGTAGCAACTGGTACAAATATTTATTTACTGCTTGTAACTGACCTTTTGCAATGTTTCTTTCACTGCAACTTTTCTCCCTATCAATGCTTTTTGTCATCCCACTCTTGGTTTTTACAGTTTTGAAACAATTGAGGAGCTCAGAAGTCCACAGCCCTAATCATAAACTTCCACCAGGACCATGGAAGCTACCTATTATCGGTAGTTTGCATCACCTTATAGGCTTGTCCAACCTATTTCATGTAAAATTCGCAGACCTAACCTTAAAATATGGAATGCCTATCATGCACCTTCAACTTGGTAAGCTATCTTTTGTGGTCATCTCATCACCAGAAATAGCAGAAGAGGTTTTGAGGACCAATGAAGTGAATTTCGCCCAGCGCTTTCAACTTATTGATGCAGAAAGTCATCCTTATCCGGACTGCAGTTTAATATTCGCTCCATACAATGATTACTATAAGCACATTAGGAGGATTTCTGTGACCGATCTTTTCAACAATAAGCGTGTTCTGTCACTAAAATCCTTAAGAGAAGAGGAGGTAGGGAGTCTTGTGGACAGCATACGTGAGCAAGCATTGTCCTCCATTCCATTTAATCTCAGCGAAAGCTTTTGTTTGTTAATAAACAACATTGTAACTAGGTCAGTCCTTGGTAACAAGTCTGATTATTTAGAGGAGTTTAAGTCATGCCTTGGAGATGTAATTAGTTCAACTAAAAGTTTCGGTGTAGATGACTTATTCCCACTTCTCAAATTTCTTGGTTTGGTTAATGGGAAAAAACGTCGGATGAAGAAAGTGTTTAAACGAATGGACAATGTTCTCGGTGCTATCATTGACGAGCACATAACAAAAAAGACAGTTATAGACACCATTAGGGACGACAAGCCAAAGGATGAAGATTTACTTGATGTGCTCCTTGGTATTCAGGGGAGTGGTCAGGTTGCACTCACACATGACCACATCAAAAATCTCATTTTGGTATGCAACGCTCTAATCACTATACTTTTTATTTTAAGCTTTGAACTATACTTCACCAGTCTGAAATTATTGCAAGTTCTAATATTATGTCAAAATAGTTCATGCTTCGTTCAAATTGTAAGCATGGTTTTAAGAGGGACCTTTTGAACTCCCAACTGGCCTCTGCTTAATTATCGAGCAATAGTTGCATCCATGCTAATAATTAGTTGATTGAGGGACAATTAGTAATATTTCATTCTATCAGAAACCAATACATGCATTAAGGTCTCAGACTGTCAAGGTGAACTTTTTAAAATTATCTATAGCTTGTTCTCTCTTATATACAATGCACATAGAAGGATAAGAATAGAATACTTAACTTCAGTCATATCTTTTAGGATATATTTGCAGCAGGGAGTATGGCTGTACGATCAATCCTGGAATGGGCCATGGCAGAAATGCTGAGAAATCCAAGAATCATGAAGAAGGCACAAGCCGAAGTCCGAAATGCACTTCTTGGAAAAATAAAATTAAAGGAAGAGGATACCCAAAATCTTCCTTACTTGAACTCAATCATCAAAGAAACCATGAGATTGCACATTTCTACTCCCTTACTACCAAGAGAATCGAGAAAAACATGTGAAATTAATGGTTTTCTTATACCAGAAAAAACAAAAATCATAGTCAACATATGGGCAATGTCTAGAGATCCTCAATATTGGAGCGACCCCGAATGTTTTGAACCAGAGAGGTTTACAATATCTTCGACAAAAGGTATGGAATATATTCCTTTCGGAGCTGGAAGAAGAAAATGTCCAGGAGGATATTTTGGACTAACCAGCATTGAGCTCGCACTAGCTCAGTTGTTGTGTCATTTCGACTGGAAACTTCCTCAGGGTGTTAAACCTGAAGATCTCGATATGAATGAGGTCTCTGAAATAACTACAAGAAGAAAGAAGGACCTATATGTAATCGCTGTTCATGTATGAAAGTGCATTTGCATGTATTTTTCCAGAAAATGATCAAAATCTTGGTTCCCTACGCTGTTGTTAACTTATAATGCAACTTGCAAGTTCTACTAAGCTACAAATTACAAATAGTTAGAACTGCCTAATTTTGACAATTTTCAGTCAACCAAGTAAATATAATGATAACTAGAAAATTTTTATTTACAATGTAACTTGATCTACACTAATTTAAAACGTCTTTCTCGCTCCCTCTAGGAGATGTCGAGAGTTCAAATTGTGTTTAACTAGATCACAATATTCCAAAAAGAAAACGAAAATTTTAAATGCAATGTTTAATATAGTTAAATATTCTCACACCTAAATAATGATGTCTGCATTTATAACAAGTTAAAGAAAATAAGTATTCAATTAGTTTACAAATTACAAGACAAGATAGAATAAAATTTAAGACAAGACAAGATTCTTGGAAGAAAAACATCTAAATCTTGAAATAAGAGAGAGCATCTTTCCCAAATATGTTATTCATCTGACAGCAGAGAAGATAATCTTTCACAGTTGTTTTTCCATACTTAGGAGGATTAGCCTCAGACAACAACTCTTGAAGAGGTTGATACCTCTTCAAAGTAGGGTTGAGACCTGTGTAAAATATGCATGCTACTGATATTCTTGGACCCTCATGCTTTGCTACTACTCTATGCTCTGCACTTATGAACTTGTCGTTTGTTATAAGCTGCAAAACATTTTCAAAATTCGAGATATGAGCAGAAGGAACAACTCAGAGTATACGTCAAGCAAATAACATTCAGATCGCACAAGTATAAGATCACAAATACATGAGCTCCAATCTATACTCTATATTAATGTGCAAAACCATGTTTTAATGGTACACAATAGTATCAAAGTACCAAAAATACCAAATTTGGTTATCACTTAACTCGGGGTTCGATCCCTTCCAACTACATAATTATACAAGATTTATTATTTAATTTAATTTCACCCCATGTTCGATTTCTTATAAGGGGTTCGATTAAGGGGTTTGACGATTATCACTTAACTCGGGGTTCGATTCTTTCCAACTACATAATTATACAAGATTTATTATTTAATTTCTTTAATTTCATCGCGTGTTCGATTTCCTATAAGGTTCGATTCTTTATAACTACATAATTAAATAGTGTATTAGTATTAATTTTTTAATCTCGACTCGTGTTCAATCTATGCCCGTGCTTCGCACGGGTTATCAGCTAGTATGTATTTAAAGCGTGTTTCTTTGATCAAATGATGTTTAAAGCGTAATTGTTACTTGTTACAAGCTGCAAAATAGTCTCAAGATACAAAATATATGCAGGGAGAATAGACAAATCAGATTATACATAAATTTAGGCTAATGAAATTCTGACTCGTAGTAAGATCACAAACACATAAACTCCCAACACAAATTCTAAGTGTAATTGTTTGATTAAATGAATTCCAAAGCTTGAGATGGCATAATTTTCTTTGAGATGAGATTGAGTATCCATAGTATTCTAAAGAAAAAATAATTAAAAACTTGCCTGTAAGAGATCTCCAATATTGACCAGCAAAGCTCCAGGACAAGGAGGAACATCAAACCACTGATTGTTGTGAACAAATTGAAGGCCTCCCGTGAGGTCTTGTAGAAGCACTGTGATGAAGGTAGGGTCAGAATGCCTGGATGTTCCCAGTGTTAACTCTGGCTCCGGACACGCCGGATAATAGTGGCCAAGTATGTTTAGACCCTCACCACAACCAATCTCAATCAGCCGCTCTTTATTGAGCCCCAGAGCCTCAGACAACACTTGAAGAATTGAGCATCCTAGCTTCTGAACTTCCTTTATAAACTCTAGCAGTATATCTCTGCTCAATAAAAAAGTTAGCATATTCAGAATTTTGCACAAAATTAACACAACATAGATAAACAAACAAGGCTTGCTGAGCTTAAAAATGGAAAAAGGAAAAGTTTAGAAACAATATTTCTGACTTGCATATTTCAGAGCTCGGAAAAACTGTGAACATATACACACACCTGCATATTTCAGGCAATTCCTCAGGTTTCGGAAGCGTGGGAGCTACGGGAACATTAAAGGTATCCCTCCAGTTTGTTGTTGACGATCTGTAAAGATTAAAGTTACAGTTATACACGAGCTTTCGCCATGAAATGGGCTTGCGTGTGTACCACATTTTCTTCTCGTCAAAATCTTGCTCATGAAAGTTCCGAACACCTTTCAGCATATCATCTAAAACATCAAGTGCTATTCCATGATTCACTACCTGGAAAAAACCCCATTTCTCGGATGCATCTCCAACTTTTTGAATAATCTCTTTGCGACGTACGAGGTCATCATGGATGCCAGTAAGATCGATGATTGGAGCATTGACTATCGGAGAAATTTCTGAAACAGGCAAAATACCTGTGTCATCTAGTGGTGGTTCAATGAAAATACGAGGGATCTTGGTAATCCCGGCATCGACAAGGCCTTTTACTCCAGCTTTGGTATCATCAAATGCCTTTAGTTCACTTCCTCTGTCATAATTTTTGGATATGTTGTCGGATGACATCGTTATTTAGAGTAGTTTAACTCTGCAGAACTAATAAATCTCTCTCCCTTCCATATATATTTAAAGTTTCTGAGCTGTGTCTGATGTGGCACACATTTGTACAAAGTACCCCTCCCTCCCTCCATTTCTATTCTATTTCTTCGTGTTTCTTTAGTTGAGATACAAAAATTTATTGACAATAATATGACATATACATCTTCCACGCAATCAAAGTACTTGCAAAAAGTAAAACATAAAATGGGATGTTGGAATTTAGCATATTTAGTATTTGGGAAGATGACATGCTTATGTTATTACTGTTTACTAGTAAAGTACTTTAAATGAAAGAGACTAATAGCAATGTGTATTAGGGGAGCTCGTTTTGAGTTCGGTAGATCTTTTACCAGCTGAAGTTGAACATTACTTTTAATATCAGTCAGGCGCTAAAACAGTAAAAAGCTCACTGGTTTTGTTTACAACCCAAGTTCAGATTCTAATTATACAATATACAAACCACTGATCTTACAGTTGCCATAGAACACGTTATAGATGATGATAACGAATGATAGACAATTGATGTTTAGCCAATATTACTCGCCATCCACTCCACTTGTCGCAAGCTGCTATCTAACTGGGACAAATCAGCATTACTTAACATTGGCCTCGGCCTCTTCTTCAGTATAGCGGCCTGTGGACTCAGGACCATGGGAGGAACTGGACTTTCATTTGTTGTCAAGCAGCTGTCAACAGAGCAGTCACCAATTCTAGCAGGCACACTGTTAGAGTTTTTGCTTTCTAGAGTTGCAGCAATGTCAGACAGTGAAGGGACTGTCATCACTTGCTGACAATCATTCGCAACCTTTATAGCCAGTTCAGAGAGCTCTTCCCTGGCAGCTTCAAGCCCGACAGAAGCCAAAGTATGGTCATTGAGGGCCTTGCAAGCTTTTTCAAGAATTGACTGCAAGTATTTCCCTTGTGCTTCGATTCGCAGCTGAAGTCTTTGTTGCACCTGATCTCAGTAGACCAATGAGGAATATATTAATAATTTGGACTTTATGACTAGTCTGGAATTATTCAGAACTAGAACTCTTATGGAGTCTATTCATCCTACGTAAAAAATGTGCTAGGCAAGGCTTAGTGATGGAAGGAGCTTCAACCACCTAAGCTGTTCACTGGGGCGAGTCTTAGGTGGGCACTTTCGGCAGTGAACTTTTTATTCTCTTGTTCTCAATCTTGTTGATGGAAGAGCTTCAACTTCCTAAGTGATTCCCCAGGTCAAAGTCTTAGGTGGGAGTTTTCGGTGTAGTGAACTTTTTCAAAATCTTATTTTTAATTGTGGAATTCTTCATTGACTTGGGCATGGTACAACTTTATAGAATGCTTTTAGGTTATTTAAGAATATAAAGGACCAAGCTTCTATTAGATGACCATATAATTATATATGGCATCCAGCTCTGGTATACAGAGGATACTTATATATTTGTCTAACAAGTTCAAGGTCAAACTATGAAGCCTCTTGACAATCATTCAATCATGTGCCCTATAAATTGGTAGTAAATGTAATTTGTGCTTGGAACCCCGTCATAATCATGTCCGGGGATGAGATTTCCCACAATATCTGTTTTGCTATATGATGCTCAGTTTTCTCTACCAGCTAACTTCCTGGAGTAGACATTTAGGAGTAAAATGACAAAAGAGCTACTGTTGAATCCTAGGGAAGTTTAAGACTGTTGCAAAATAAAACCTGCATGTTAATTTCTTTTCTAAATTCACTTTCGTACCCATTGGTAAAGGCAATTCAGTGGCTTAGTATCTGGACATTTTAGTCACGGACTTTCCAACCATTTTCTTTTTAACAGGAAACCACAGATTTGCAGCATTTCCCCTTCTGATCTGTCCATTTTATCCTCAACTCACTTGTTAAATATTTAAATCCCACCATCACTTTAAACTAACCCCTAAATCAACCACCCACTTTCAAATGCAGACAAATTAGATTGGTGGGTACTATCATCACTCATTATTTTATACAATACTCAATTTGAAGGTTATGTTAGAACAATCACATTAGAGTCAACACTTTTTTCTTATTAATTGTTTACTGTCAATCACTAACAATGTTTACTTGATAATTTTGTATTGACAATCATTGCAAATGAGATAGGTCGGAGGGCATAATATTTTATGCATAAAAACTAACCTCTAGCTGGTCATGTAGCCGTCTCTGAACTTCCATTTGAACTCGCAAAGCCTCAGTAACATGGTAACCACTGTTACAAGAGTGTAATTAAGTTATTTTGAAAGTAGGTTACTCGTGCGACTACAAAAATATGGAATATAAGAGTCATACTCGTTCATATTTTGTGCCATTATTCTTGACGATGCTGATGTAGATGTATCTGTTTCATGGCTCTCTGCGATACATGAAACTGCACCCATACATTGGTAATAATCGTTAAAAATTACAGATGTATTACCTGTAATAACAAACTCTGTGCTCTTGTTTACCATTGTTTCATTTGCTTAAAACATACTACCATATTCATCTTTCAGCAAAGTCCAATTTTCACTAAAAACGCAAAAGGGAGCACTACATTACTTTGTGTTCTACACCCATAAATCTGGTATTGCATGGGTTGTTCATTGTTGTATGGACATTGTGATCTGTATCAACTATCCAGTCATGGCAGCATACTTTAATTTATAAACAGAAAATAGAACAAATACCATCTTTAGAATTCTCAGCTAACTCCTTGCATGATTGCTTCCCCAGACGGTATTTCTGCAATGAAAAGATTAAGGATGAGATACAGATTATTCTTTTCATATTGATATTATTCTATGCAGAGAGCACTATAGGTGCATCTGAAAAGCTGTGTAGCAAAAAAGAAAAAAGATTTTTTAATCCGTAGGCTTAAAATTTTGAAGCAATCTTGCTGATGCAGGAGCCTGTGTACTGAGCATTTTCATTTTTATGGATTTAGATTTATAAAAAAATTTGTTCATATATGAGAGTTCATTCGTAATCCTTGAACTACTATCTTTTTGAAAAAATAAAAAAATCTTTTTGTAAACTAACCATAACCAAGGAAATGATTTCAATATTTAAAATAATAGAAACTATAGACCTGAAGATGCGACTTTAAATGATAAAGGGTGAGGCCTTTGACCCCCATTGTTCTCAAAATGGTCTTCGGTGTTGCTTCTGTAATAAAATCCAGTATATTGAAAATCATGTTAGCTCACATATTCTACATGAACGCTCAGAAAATCGGACGAATTTTTTTTTGTCAAAATGACAGCAGCAAGAACTGTAGACTGAACAAACTAATACGTTGAGTTACATAATGAAGAAAAATAAGGTACAATATACTGCCTGATATAGGGCAATACAAAGTTGTTATGGTTGCATTCAATACTAGAGCCACAATTGTTTTAGAACATGGGTGTTAATAAATCCTTCCACGGCAATTGTTTCCAGCACAGTACATGATGCTCAACTTGAAGTTCAATGGAAATTTTGACCAGGCTAACATTGGCAGCGATGGAGTGAGCCATTATAAAGTGGGGCAGTCCCACCTCCCTCGGACTGTCCCACTTTGCTTTCTTAGTTATGGTTTCAATTTTTTTATTAACTTTGAATTGTTGAAAAGTTACCTGACAAGTGTACACTGAATTCATATTAATTTGCTTAATCACATACTATTTTTTATATTGTGCACAAGTCTCACATCCCAGGCATAAACTTCAATTCATCTGAGCTAACAAAATAAAGTTCTTGAAAAAACAATCCCAGTTACCCGGACTCCTTATTTGGCCTCAAGTACCCGTGTGGGACACTATTTCAGAACGAAAACATGTAAATTTTCAGAATGTTGCGCTGAATCCGACACTTGAACACTTCCAGCCGAATCCAGGTAACCAAGAATAGATTAGTTTTATGCATAATGCACTATCAATATTTAAATTAAATATACATAACTTATGGTAGGGAATAAATGATCATGTTTAATTGAAGAAACACGCTATTAATAGTTGCATCACTCATAAACAAAAAAACAAAATTGTAAGTTAAATTACTAAATCAACTAATAAAGTATTTGAATTTATAATAGCCTCGGTATTCGAATTGAAATTTAAATTAATATTGACAATAATTATAAATAACATCACTAAATATTAAAAAAAAAAAATTCTTAAAACAAAATATAACATACAGAAATGAATTGAGCAGGGACCTAATAAATGTGTGAAATGGAAGTCATGTAAGTGGAAAATAAAAAAGGAAGTACATTATGCAGTAGAGATGCTCTAACAAGAATAACCCCTAAGAAGAAAACATTTGATAGTTAACTTTGTACCACTTTAGACTAAACAACCTAAACTTACTAGTTACTGCAGAGTTATCTAATACTAGTCTAGCATTAGCGCCTTAGCAGTCTTTCCATTTTTAAGATTGATTTGTTGAATTAAGAACCCTGTATCTGGTATGTATCAAATATGTAACTCGAGATCTCTGTAATGTTACAGATCAATAGTGTGCATACAATCATCCACACTTCATCGTGCCCAGCCAACTCAAAGTTTCAAACAAGATAACTGAAAGTGAAATTTATATTTTTTCAAAATTTATTGATTCTGAAAAGAAATATCTTGTAATAGTAACCATAACTACTAAGTTTAAGTAAGCAATTTTTTATCTCTATCCTCTAAATATTCAGAATAAAATCGCAGACTATCAACACAAACAAGTTGTTTGTATTTTTGCCGGCAATGAGAAATGGGGACGAAGGGGATGACTAGGAGAACAAGAACGCAATATAGTTCATTTCCCATTCCAACCTGGTAAATTTCTATAAAAACACTAATGCATACCAATATTGAATATACCATTAACATTCTGATTCTTGTTAACCAATTTAAAACATCTTGAACCAAATACCCTTAAAGTCAAAATAGAGATAACAATCCAACAAGTAGTCTTGTTACGACAAGTAAACAAATATTACATTCGCTAACTAAACAATTTCAAGAACATAAAACACACACACAATATGACAATAGGTATTGTCCAAACTCTAAAACAAATTAAAGGGGAGAGAGAGAGAGAGAGGGAGAGAGGGGTAGAGGAAGAGGGAGAGGGAGGGAGGGAGGGAGCGAGAGAGGGGACTAACTATCGGGGCCACCAAGTTGAGAAACAGCATCAACAAATCTATCATGGAGCTCCGAAGTCCATCGAAGACGGGGCTTGGGATCAGTGGTCAAAACCAAACGTGGGTCCCCAGCAACAACAACATTCGACCCATCTAATGACCCATGAACTTCTCCTTGCCCATCTACTTCACAAAGTGAATGAATACCAGAGTACATATCCTTTGATTTTCTTGATTTTCCGGCGAGGTGAGAGAAAGGGTTGAGAAAATGGAGTAGAAAATGTGTGTTTGTGTCTGAAACAGTGACAGCTATGTCATGTCATGTCTATGTGTTGCTGACTGTCTCGATGGCTCTTACTGTCTTCTACCCATTTTTCATTTTCATTAACTTTTCATTCAAAAATACAAAATGATGTTGGGTAATTATGAAGATTTTTTTTTTTTTGAATTTACTCATTTCGTTATATTATTACTCCGTATATGTTAGCTTTTGATTTTTTAGAGTTTTGTTCATAGGGAAGGACCGGTATGGAAGAATTTGTGGGTATGTGATTATCTGCTAATTAATCTAATAAATAAATAAAAATTATATAATATGTACTTATGAGATAAAACAATTCAAAATTTAGGGTTATTCAATTGACTATCATGAATGTCTAATTTGTGTCTCTTATTTTGCTAAAAACAATCCTTTTGATATTTATAAAATCCTCTCTCAAATTTAATTATAGTGCCTACAATCATCCATTAACCGCACTCTCATGGTCAATCAAAGTACAGCTATACACTATTACGAACCAAGAATTGTCAGTTTCATAATTCGCATATCAATCTCCCGATCTAATAATTAAATTGTGTCTATCATATCATGTACTAAAATTACAACTCCTCTCCTGATTCATTATAATTCCTAGAGATTCAATTAAAAGTTCGCGACTCTTTTAATTGTATGAAGCGCTCAATAACATCTATAACCTTTATTAATAAGCGAAACCCATTTTTAATTGTACTACTTTTTTGGTTCGCACCATATTTTGGTTTCACTAATTTTTTGGTTCGCACTCTATTTTGGTTTCACCCTAAACTCCTAATTAATTCTACTAAAATTCTATGTTATTTTTTTAATTAAAAAATATAAAACCTATGCCAAATCTGCTTACAATTGCACAGTCCTGCTAACAATTGCACGGTCCACACATAATTACGTTAAGAACACTTGGAAAAAAATTGACTAATATGCAATTTATATAATTAAAAAATAATTCTTAAAAAAACGAAGAACTTGGTGATAAAAAAATACTATACACAACAACTACTCAATTTACAACTCATTTACAACTTAAAACTTATAAAAAGTTAATACATAAATTTAATAGAATTTACAATTTAGTTATGAAATTGGATATAAGAAAAATATTTCACAACCATGAACTAAAATTTTAAAAGAAAAAAAGAAACTTGGTACGATTTATGTTGGATCTAAATTCCTTTCAAGGAAGGAATTCTAGAGAATAACTACATAAAAATAATGATTTTGTTTACAATATATAATATAGATAACAAATAATGTCATATTTCATATTTAATAATACTGAAAAACCAAAAAATTAATATACTATTAATAGATTATATAAAATGATCAAATCTAAAAATTTTAATGCCAATAAAAAATAAAGAAAAATGCGCAATTTCAAAAAAAAAAAAAAAAACTGGGGCCGTGCTTCGCACGGGTTATCAACTAGTATTAACAATAACAAGAAAACCACGATACAATCAAACAAACTCAATAAGCCAACGAATGCTACCCAACTCTTGGATAAAGGTATTAATACCACAAACCATGAGTATAAGAGTTTAAGTACGAAGAATACAACTTTAAAAGTTTCTCGAAATCAGGATGAATCCCTTCACTCCTTCCAATCTCCCTCTCAAAGTGTTTCTCTCCATTTTCCTCCAAAGTATTGCTATCTCTAATTCTATTCCATACTACAATATGTTATAATATGTTATGTGTCTCTACAATATATGTATAAACCTAATATATATGTTTACATACTTGAATGGGCTTTTGAGTGTTTTAAAAGATGTAGGAAAGTATTACAAGACCAATTAATAAAGTCTTAAAACTCCAATTTTCGTCAGAGCTCAAGGCCTTGAGATTCAGAGTAAAGACCTTGAGTTTCGCTCCTGTTCATGTAAAGGCATTGAGTTTCGATGTAAAGGCCTTGACTTCTTCACTCAAAGTTTCTAAACTTCTTCTCGTCTTTAACCAAAACATTTATTCTTCGATGCTTCTCTTCCTACGATTATTCCTACCTTCCAATCCCTACAATCATCAAGAAAAACGTAGATTAGCACCATTCAAGTAAACAACCACTACTACTATTAATTGAGAACAATTTCATTACAAAATAAGTAGAAATTGAGGTTTTATTTGATATAAAACTTGTATATATCTTGGTGAAATCCCCAAATAACCACCTTTTCAAACCAACTAACCAAAATACCCATATGCGCACACTTCCATCCAAAATACTCACCAGATACGCATGTTTAACATGCGTAGCCTCTTATACGCATTTCCAGCATGCGTATTCTTCCTTTTTTTAAGAAGCAGGCCACGCATTTATAACATGCGTGTGTGTTTTTTTTTTAAATTGACCCACGCATTTGCATTATGTGTGTAGTTCAATTGTCTTTTTTTTAATTACCCATATACGCATTCGTTGTATGCGTACACTTCATTTGTTTTTTTTTCAAAAATTTGACCAAGCATGTCTAACTTGTTTCATACTTGTTTCAATAAGAAGAATACGCATAGTGCATATGCGTTTATGGAAAACGCATGTCCTACATGCGCATTCAGTGGATAGAAATGGCGGACTCTCCCGTCGGTGGGTAGCCCATAGTAGTGTATTTTGGTAATTGTTTCTATATATCTAACGCGTATCATATATAATTGAGATAAATAAAAAAAAGGAAAATGTTAACCATAGTCCTTAGGGCTATGGTTAAGGTGTTATGTGATAGTTTTTAATTGGCTAAAGGTTGTGCCTCACTTGCAAAAAAGTATGTGCCCCCATGCATTCACATAAACCATCCAATAAAAATCCACCACAAGGCAAGAATTAATCCTTAAACATAGCCCTAAGGGCCGTTGTTAACAGGACCCTAAAAAAAATTATCATTAAAAAATGTATGTAATCTATTTTAGCATGAAACTTTTGATTTTTAAAAATAATAATTAAATAATTTTTAATGTTTAATCAAAGATTAGTCAATTTAATTATTAAAATATCAAAAATCACGTATAAATTGAGACCAAGAAAGTATTAGTTTATCATACTTACATTTATATAAAATTTATTAACCTCACGAACAATAAAAAAATAAAAAAATAGAATATAACCAGATATCCATCTCTTTTTAAATTAGGCCACATGATAGATTTATTATCCCTACTCAGTAAGATCAATAAGACAATAACATTTCGCCAAAAACAATATCAAAATCTGATAAATAAATTGCACTACTCGAAGGGCGATTATTGAGCACTCAACAATCCAATTCCAAAAATGTATTTTTACCTGTTTTATGTTGCAAGTCGAATAGTTGTTTAAAATGCTTTACTTTCACAAACTTTTGGATGCCGAGAAACTCTAACTCTGCGGACATAGGTCTCGTTTGACAATTAGTTGTTAGGGATAATTGATTAAGTTAGTTATTTTGATTAACGAATTGAATTAGTTGTTTTAACTAGCGAATGAAATTAGCTGTTTTACATCAAATCATTGACAATTAACGGTTTGAGTTAGTTTTTTGTGTATAACTTCTAATAAAAAAAGCTTCTGCAAGTATTTTTTTAAAATGAACTTTTTGAGTCCAAAGAAATATTTCAATCCACCTGATATGCTAGAAATAGCCCAGACCCAATTAGGCCCAGCCTCAGGCCCAAGCCACAAGCAATCTAACTTATGAGAATAAGAGCAGCCCAACCCAGGCTAGTGGGTCCCGGACCCGGAGCCATCGCTACGTGGTATGGTTCCCTCCCCAGATTAGGGGACCCCAGATTGGTGACACCTAGCGCACGTGGCAGTCCAGCTCAGCCGACATTCCCACACTTGGTGTTGACCAACATTAAAGGCCAAGGAACAGCATGTGTCAAATCATGTCCACAACAACACTGCCACACTCAAGTCAACGGTCCTCACAAATAGGGACACGTGTCCTACATCCTGGGAGTACAGCGGCTTGTCTCCCGGATCCAACGGCCAGGAGTGGAGGTAACCTACCCCTAAACCCTAGGCCTAGGGCTATAAATACCCCTAGAAAATAGGGTTTATGGGTTGGACATTATTACACACCTACACACATTTATTACTCTGGTGATACTCTACTTGATTATTATCTTCCAAAGCCAACTCTTATTCTCACGCCGGAGGCACCTCGGGGCCAAACCCCCCCTCCGGTGTTGTTTTGCAGACACCCAACCACAACTGCATCACTTCTGAGGCAGGAGTTGGCGAGAAAGTACCCGGTCAAGATTCAGAGTTATCATTGGCGCTAGAAGGAGGGGTAGAACCTCCGATCCCAAACCAAACAGCCGAGCTAAACAAACCCGAACCCCTCAAACCAGCAACCATGCCTCGACCAAGTAAATCCACCCAATGCCAAGCACTCAGTTCCACTAGAGAAGAGCCCCTAGTCCCTAACCCGGAGCAAGTATCGCCTAACCAGATCCCGGTGTAGGAGAGACTCGGGATCGGCCCCTACGATGCCCGGGTCACCGTTGAGGCGAACCGATATAAATATACAGACGTGCCTCTTGACTCTGCGCAAATGGAAAACCTGACCCCGGAGGAGCTGGCCGAAGCAATCCGAGCCTACCGAAGCCGTCCCCCTCCAATACCCGAACCCGAACAAGCGGAAAACTCAGAAGGGTCAGCAAACTCCCACCAATCCCAAGCTTCGGTCTTTGTCCGCCTCGGAAAACAAGGCAAAACAGCTAAGAAAGACAACGCCCAAAGCTTGGTCAGGGATGATGGGACCGACAAACTCAAGAAAATGGAAAGGCTCCGGGAGAGAATAAGGCAGGAGGAACAGGCCAAGTTGGAACTTAGAGTCCAGAGAAGGCTTCAAGAAGAGGAGGAAAGGATAAGAAAGTCCAAATCCAAAAGAACTCACCGAGAGATCAGCACGGAGGTAATTTCGGATGATGAAGAGCACCCAAACAACTTAGTGCAGATGATCCATGAACTGCAGAGAAAAGTCAATAGTGACTCCGGATTCGAGGTCCAGGACACACTCACCCCTTTCAGCTACTCCCTTGAGGCCATACCCAGACAAAAGAATCTCAAGCATTACAACTTTGATTCCTTCGATGGGCTGGAAGATCCGGAGGAACACCTCAACTACTTCGAACAGATAGCCCTGATATACTTCTACAACGACCTAACAAAATGTAGATTCTTTGCCTCCACACTGAAGGGAGCAGCCCAGAGGTGATTCAGCCGGATCCCATCCCGAAGTATACACAGTTGGAAAGAGTTCAGAGAGGCCTTTCTCCGGAGGTTCCGAGCTAACAAAACCCCGGAATACCACATGTGCCATCTCGAGACAATCAGGCAGCACGACAACGAAGCCCTCTCCGCATTCATGAAATGATTCCAAGAGGCCATAAACAAAGTTACAAACCTAGATGAGAGGGAAGCCTTGAGCATATTCCGGAAGAACCTGGACCCGGAACATAATGAACGCTACGTACTAGAGCTCGTGCACAAAGAACCCCAGAGCCTGGCCGCGACATATGCCATGGCTGCCAAATTCATCAAAGAAACTGATATCTTACAGGCCATGAGAATGACCAGGCAGGGCGCCTCCTCAAGAAGAAGCAAAGATGACCGCCCCAGAAGTGAGTACCAACCAGAAAAGAAATTCAAGCCCAACAAACAGAGCAACTACATCCCCAGCTCTCAACTAACCGTCCCGGACAGAAGCCACTTTCCCAAGCCCAAATTTGATGCCAGGCCCCCGAGGCCAGAGAGGTCCGGGCCACGACCCAAGCCCGAGTGGACGCCCCTGAACCGACCCCGAGCCGAAATATTGAAAGAAATCCAGGACAAACCATTCTATTACCTACCTAAACCCATGGCTAGAGCTCCGGAAGACAGGCCCAAACACAAACACTGCGACTACCACGCAACTCATGGGTACAACACTGAGAACTGTGTCTCTCTCAAGTTCTTCATCGAGGAATAGATCAAGAAAGGAAACATGAACCAATATGTGACCCGGAGAATAACCGAACGGGGACAGGGACCCGGGGTGCAGAAAACTAAAAACGTGGTACACGTAGTGTTGGGGGGCTCCCGCTCTCCGCCAAGAAGCCCAGACTCCGGAGATGAGGTGATGATGGTAGAATCTACCCCGGAGCAAGTCATATCATTCAGCAATGCCGATTTTGAAGGAATAAACCCCAACCACAACGAAGCCTTGGTGGTGAGCCTAGACATTGCTGAAAACGAAGTGAAAAGGGTCCTTGTGGACAACGGCTCCTCGGTCAACATATTGTTTAAACATACGGTGGATAGAATGCAACTCGGAATTGTCAAAATAAATGAGTGCAGAGAAGACCCGTTGTACGGCTTCGGCCACAACTTGGTCCCTATTCAAGGAACCCTCTATCTGCCTATTCAATTCGGCGCTGCTCCGAAGCAGATAACCCACATGGTTAAATTCTATGTGATCAACAGTCCTTCTTCCTACAATGTGATCCTAGAGCGACCAGTCCTGACCAAGCTCCGAGCAGTAACTTCAACCCCGCACCTCAAGTTCAAATTCCCAACGGCCTCAGGGATTGGAGAAGTTAAGGGTGATACAGAGATAGCCAACCGGTGCTACGGCCAAGCCCTGGTCATGGCTGAGACAGACCTAGAAACAAAAGGAAAGCCTCCTCTTACCACAAGAACCAAAGCAAAAAGAAACACAGAAACTCAACTTACAAGAGCCCCGGAAAAGAAGTTCAGAACATCGAAAGTGTTGGAACCCCTAGCCAAGAAGACCGGGAGTACATAGCCTCAAACTCCCAGGCCCGGGTCCAAAAGTCATCCACAACGAAAGATCAGGCCAAGGTTGAGCCCGCAGTAGAAACAGAGACAATTGAACTGATACCCGGAGAATCCGAAAGAAAAATTAAGATTGGGGCAGGGCTAGAAGCAGCATTCAAAGAAGACCTTGTATCACTGCTTGGGGAATACGCAGACGTGTTTGCCTGGAGCCCGGCTGATATGCCCGGACTCCAAGAGTCTCTAGCCATGCACAGCCTGGATGTTGAACCCAGAAAGAAGCCAGTGAAACAAAAGAGAAGGAATGTTGCCCCGGAGAGGCAAAAGGCCATAGACGAGGAGGTAGAAAAACTCCTCAGAGCGGATATAATCTGTGAAATCAAGTACCCATAGTGGTTGGCCAATGTGGTTCTGGTGAAGAAACCCAGCGGAAAATGGAGGATGTGTGTTGATTACACCGACCTCAACGAGGCCTGCCCCAAAGATCCATACCCACTACCCAGCATAGACCAGCTAATTGATGCTACCTCAGGCCACGTAATGCTAAGCTTCATGGTCGCCTTCTCTGGATATAACCTAACCAAGATGAATCCCGCAGACATAGCCAAAATAGCTTTCATAACCCAAAGAGCGGTATATGCATACAAGTTCATGCCCTTCGGGCTCCGGAATGCCGGGGCCACATACCAAAGAGCCATGATAGAAGTCTTCCAAGATCAAATAGGCCCGAACTTGGAGTCCTATGTTGACGACATTATCGCCAAATCTAAGACCATTGAGGAGCACGTCCCAGATCTACGGGAATGTTTTGAAAATTTAAGGAAAAATCAAATGAAGCTGAACCCGGAGAAGTGCACCTTTGGGGTAGGGGCAGGGAAATTCCTGGGCTTCATGATCAGCCAAAGAGGAATTGAAGCCAACCCGGAAAAGATAAAAGCCATCTTGGACATGCAGCAACCCCGGACCCAGAGAGACATTCAAAAAATAGCCGGGTCATTGGCGGCCTTGCGAAGATTCATCTCCAAGTTGGCAGAAAAATGTTTGTCTTTCTTCAATCTGCTCAAAGGAGCAAGCAACAAAAGAGAAATCGTATGGAGCTTGGAGTGCCAGAAAGCCTTAGACACAATCAAAGAATATCTCTCATCACCACCTCTGCTGACCAAGCCCGAGCCCGGAGAGCCCCTACACCTGTACCTCTCCGCAGGGCCTTTGGCTGTGGCAGCAGCCTTAGTCCGGGAAACCAAGGGAAACCAACAGCCGGTATACTACATCAGCCAAGTCCTAAAGGATGCAGAAACTCGATACCCCAACCTGGAAAAGTTTGCCTTTGCCTTGGTTACAACCTCAAGAAAACTCAGACATTATTTCCAGGGAAGAGAGATCAAAGTGGTAACAGATCAGCCATTAAGACGGATAATCCATAAGCCGGATGCATCCGGGAGATTGATAAACTCGGCAATCGAGCTAAGCCAATACCACCTTTGACCTTCGTACCCCGGATAGCAATCAAGGCCCAAGCCCTGGCAGACTTCATAGTGGAATGCTCTTTTCCTGAGCCGCAACACCCTTCCATAACAGCTGAATATGAGGCAAACCCGGACAAAGATCTTGAGTCATGGACTCTCCATGTAGACGGTTCCTCAACAGCGGATAGGTCTGGGGCCGGGGTAATCATGAAAAGCCCGGACGGTTTTTAGATCAAACAGGCGACAACTTTCAAATTTCAAGCAACTAACAATCAGACCGAATATGAGGCTCTCCTCGCCGGGCTAAGATTGGCCCGAACTCTGAAAGTCCGAAACCTGAGCATCTATAGTGATTCCCAAATTGTGGTACGACAAACAAAGGGGGAGTACATCGCCAAAGATCCCAAATTAGCTCAATACCAAGCCCTGGTCAAAAGCTATCTAGCCACCATTCTGGAACATCAAATCAGCCAGATTAACATGGAGGATAATTCTGAAGCATACGAACTCTCAAGACTAGTTCGAAATTCAGCCGAACTAGATAGCCCAGTGTATTTTGAAGATCTAGATAAGCTAGCTATTAATCAAGAAGAAATAATGGAAATTAATGACAGCCCGAACTAGATGACCCCTTTCATCCTCTACCTGGAAAAAGGGGAATTGCCCGAAGACAAGAATGAAGCCAGAAGGCTGAAAAACAAGACATCAAAATACTTCGTTGAAGATAACCAACTCTATCGCCGAAGCTTTTCCTCCCCAGTGCTGAAGTGCGTAGGTCCGGAGGAGGCCAATTACTGTTTACAAGAGGTGCATGAAGGAATTTATGAGACCACATGTCTCCAAAAGCTCTCGCATACAAAATCATAAGACAAGGCTACTACTTGCCAACCATCCACTCAAATGTTGTAGAATTTGTCAAGAAGTGCAGAAATTGCCAACTGTTCAGCAATGTACCAAGGGAAAGCCCGGTCTTGCCCTCCTCGGTCCTCTCTCCAATCCCCTTTGGCGTATGGGGCATCGACATAGTGGGACCTTTTCCCCGAGCTAAGGGGGACTTGAGGTACCTGCTAGTAGCTATTGACTACATGACTAAGTGGACGGAAGCCAAAGCAATGAGGACAATCAATCAGCAGGATTGCATCAAGTTCATGGACAACATTTTAATGCGGTTTGGACTACCCAGAGTCCTGGTCTCGGATAATGGACCCCAATTTATCGGCTCAGACTTTGAAACCTACTTGAAAGAGAGAGGAATAAAACATAAGAAGTCATCAGTAGCATATCCTCAAGGCAACGGCCAAGTTGAAGTCACAAACAGGATTCTATTAAGGGGAATTGAAAAAAGGTTGCAAGAAAGCAAGAACAAGTGGCCCGAAGAGCTACCAAATGTGCTATGGGCATACCGAACAAGCCCGAGGTCCGGGACGGGAGAAACTCCATTCAAGCTCGCCTATGGGACCGAAGCCCTGTTACCAATTGAAGTGGGCTCCCCTTCCCACAGGGTGATTAATTTTGACGAGATTGCAAACGAAGAAGGGCTCCGGGCAAATCTCGAGCTAATAGATGAAGTCAGGGACAAAGCGGTGGAAAGAATGGAGAAATACAAAGAAAAAACAAGAGAGTACTTCGGAAAGAAATCGAGGGTAAAGAATTTTCGAGTCGACGACCTAGTACTCCGAGATACGGAGGCATCGGACCCCACAAATACTGGCAAGCTCATGCCTAAGTGGGAAGGTCCCTATCAAGTCAAAGAAGTACTCCGCCCCGGGACCTACAAGCTCAGTCACATGGACGGATCCGAGGTCACCAACACCTGGCACGGCCTCAGGCTCAGGAAGTACTATCAGTAGATCCAAGGACTCCAGCTAAAGCAACAACTATTTTGTAATAGGAATGCAAAGATGCTTGTAATAAGTCAAAGCTATTAATGAAAAGGAGCATGATTCCCTATCAAAAACTTATTTTTTCCAATGTTTTCTTTTACAAATTCCTACTTGAAAAGTTTGCATACTTTCCAAGTATGGCTGAACCCTGGGTCAAAAGGTGAATACCTTGGCCCGGAGCGAAACAACCATAACAAAATTCCTACTTGGAAAGTTTGCATACTTTCCAAGTATGGCTGAATCCCGGGTCAAAAGGTGAATACCTTGGCCCGGAGCAAAACAACCATAACAAGATTCCTACTTGGAAAGTTTGCATACTTTCCAAGTATGGCTGAACCCCGGGTCAAAAGGTGAATACCTTGGCCCGGAGCAAAACAACCATAACAAAATTCCTACTTGGAAAGTTTGCATACTTTCCAAGTATGGCTGAACCCCGGGTCAAAAGGTGAATACCTTGGCCCGGAGCAAAACAACCATAACAAAATTCCTACTTGGAAAGTTTGCATACTTTCCAAGTATGGCTGAATCCCGGGTCAAAAGGTTAGTACCTTGACCCGGAGCTAAACAACCAATACAAATTCCTACTTGGAAAGTTTGCATACTTTCCAAGTATGGCCGAACCTCGGGACACAAGGCGAACACCTTGGCTCGGGGCTACATAAACTTAAAAACTTTCTGACCACCAACTCCCCTATCCGGATTACCCGCATAAGGGAGTGGGGGCAAGACAAGCCACACCATGCTAAAGATACATAAAAATGAAGGTAGAAAATAAGTTGCATAAAATAAAAGGAACAGGCTGGGCTGACCAACAGCCCGAAACACCCGACAGTTAAAGATTAAGGTTACAACAATTCAAATAAAAGTTCAACATGGATGGAATAGTTAAAGATTACACGGGCATAGCCCGAACTCTGGACGCAGCCAGTCTGGATAATCAAGCTTCAGGAGGAGGAGAAGAGTTGGGAGCACCAAGGGGTAGGCTCGCCCTCGCCCCGGGCCAAAGCATCCTCGGCATCAATGTACGCTGCGTTAAAGTTGTCCTAGATGGTAGTCCCGGGATCGATCTTAAACATTTTTTCAGCAACCACCCAAAAGCGGTGGATTTTCTTCGATGCTACGGGGGCAGGTCATCATCATAGGCATCCGAATCCCGGAACTCGGCGATCACCTGTTCCTCGGGCTTCTTAGCCTTCAGCTCATCCTGGAGTTTCTTCACCTCATCTTTGTACTCCTTGAGCTTGGTTCGGGCCGAATCCCGCTCTTCAGCAAGGGATTTCGCCGCATCCTTGTACTTGTTGATCCGGCCTTCAGTTGCCTCCTTCAAATCCGTGAGCTCCTTCTTAGCGGTGTCCAACTCCAGTACCGCCTGCTTTCTCTTCTCTGTCACCGAGCTTAATACATCCCGGGCCTCTTTGATTGTTTCTAGCTCTCGGCACACAGCAGCAGCAGTGCCAGCCATCCGAACTCCGAGCTGCCAAAGAAAAAATAAAAGTTAGAAACAAGGACAAAAAATCCATCATAAAAGAAGTCCGGAGAAGTGCATACCTGGCCATAGACCCCCATCGTCTCCTGGAAAAGGGAAATGGTCGAAGTCTTGCCCATTTCCTCCCACTCCGCCTTGCTGGGAAGATCGACCAAGAACCCGATGAAGTTCCTCTCCTCTGGGAGACCGGCGCAGGCTCATGAGGTCCAAAGTTGGCCCTCCTTGAGCTACCATCAGCTGTTGGCTCCTGCACAATCTCGTAGTCTGAGAGCATAGTTCCAAACTTCTCGTCTTGGACGGCAGACACCCTCGGCCTCTTCCTCGGGACCAGCTCGGATTCTTCAACCCCGGCCTCCAAGTTCGAAAGCTCCAGATTCACCGCCCTGTTTTCGGACCCCCCTTCCGGATTGGCCTGGGAACCGCTGGCCTCCCCGGGGGCCTTAGTATTGTCACGAACATGCCCTATGTTCCGGAGAGCAGCAGCCAGAGCTTTATTTGCCTTGCTCATTTCAACAAATTTCTCGAATTCGGGCTTATATCTGGGGAGACCTGATAAAATAAACAAGCACACATTAGCCCGGGACAAAATAAACAGTCAGACAGAAAGGAAAACCAAGTAAAATATAACCCGAACTTACATCCTAGCCCGAAAAGGTACTCGTGACTCATGAGGTCATCCCTAGTCACCTGCCTCTTAAGACCCCGGCAGAAGGTGTGAACCCGGTCCATCGCCGCATCCTGAAGGTCGAATACTTCAAAGTGCATGGCCAAAGGAGCCTCCTTAAAGGTGGGCATGAACCGGATATCAACACCCTGGAGAAATACAAATTCGCCGTTCCAGCCCTTCAAGGATGGAAGCATGCCAAGAGGTTTGGAAGCTGAACTGGGGTACCCACATGCCTTACCCCGAAATCTAAACTCATACATAGGACATTGTTGGAGCGTACCAATTGGAAAAGGTGGTGGAAAAGTTTGAAAGTAGGCAACACCCCGGCGACCTCACAACATCCCAGGAAGTAGGAGATCCACTTAACCGCGTTCGGCGTCAGTTGGGTGATGGGAATCCCGTATTCAAACAGGCACAGTTGTGACGCCCCCAGATCCAGGGTCGGGAATCTAGGCGCTCACGGTCCATTTTCCATTGTTAACATACTTGTTCTTGCACATAATGAATATAACAGCAATCGACCCCACAATAAACTCACACCGCACACACTCACACACACACAGGTTAGAGTCTCAGAAACGTCATACACTTGATTGAGCAAAAGTAACAGTTTTAGAGTTATTACAAACCGAATTAAATAGTATTTATGCTACCAACAACACTTCTACATGAAGCGGTGTTAGCGGCTTGAATGTTTGTTGCGGTACACTGCCTTGCACAGGTCATACTTATAAATAAAGCGTACTAATAAGAGTTGCAAACCAATCCGGCTAATGTGGCCTACCGGTGGGATCTCAACTACTGCCTGGGGTCTAGTCACCTGCTTTCGGATAGTCTGACGGGGTCTTGCCATTTCGCTTAACTGTTGTGTTTGCAATTTTAAAAACAAGCAAGAGTGAGCAACTATAGCTCAGCAAGATATATATAAGATAAGCAGTGTTAACCTTTATTTAATTTAGCAAACATTAAGCTTGATTATATCAAATAGTATAGAATCATCTTTCATCTTTGAATTATCGCAAGGGTACACCAACACGTGCCCTTGTTTGAAAATAATCTTGCAGTTCTAGATACCGCATGAAGTCAATATTTTTCTTACCAAAAATAACACTATCGGCAACTTGGCACTTAGGCCTAAGAAGCAGTGTCTGAGTGTTTTTCCAAAGTGGAGGATGGGACTTGAAGAAAACATAAAACCTGACAGGGATTGATGATGATCAGTCGCCACATCCAAGTCCAATAATCCGCGGGTCTTCTCTACCGGTAGAAGGATAGAAACTACATCCGTAACTATCCCCGAGTGAAAACTACATCTGTAATCACCCTCGATGAAAACTACATCCGTAATCATCCTTCGGCAACACCTGGGCCGGAATAATAATTGATGGACCGCCTGGCTCACGGCCGCTTACACATCCCGGGAATCGTTCGTCAACGATTCCCACACCTGCCAGAGTCCCCTTTTTCTTTCTTTAAAAATTTCTTTTGATTAAAAGATCGAGTAGTTGAGGCCCGACATCAGTCGACCGATAATTCTTGAAAAACATGCAAGGGAGTAAAACCTGACCGGGGGTTTTCGAAAATGTTTTGGGTTCGAAAGAGTTCGAGTTTGAAAACGCTAAAGGTATCTTGGATTAGTTTTGTCTTTAAAATAATGAACAATAACTAATAAATAATATTTTGAGATTTAATATAACCAATTAATAAAATAATTATTTAATTAAAATAAGCTTTTAATCCAAGATAGATATTTTTGAGTATTTTTAACAACGTGAAAATAATAATAAATACTTAAGTATACGATACTTCCCGAATGACTCTTCGGGTTTTCGCAATTTAATCACGATACAATAATATACCACTCCCCGGTAAATAGTATATTTGGACCGCTACGACCTCTATTGCTAGAGTCGTTATCCGAAGAAAACACTTTCATTCTAAGTTCAAGGGTGTACAAACACATATGCATATATCTCAAACTTCAACATAATCTCATAAAGCATAAGCACGTAATACGTTTGGAAGTACAAACACAACAGTGAAAATCCATATATATAAGTTTTGAAAAGTAAACTTGCCTTGGTAAGGTAGGGGTGGTCGAGCTTGCGGAGTGGAATGAAGATCTATACATAACCAATATTCGCTCGTTAGTACCTTAACAATACCTCTTAATCACAAGTTTTAGAGAATACATACTAACTTAATGACTCTGTCCTATGACTCTCTAGCCCTCCTATAGGTCCATGCCATCACTCGATCACGCTCGTCACTTATTTGACTCAATTTGCTTATCACATTCGAAGCATAATGATTCCTCCTTAAAACCATATCAAACTAACTTCTCTTAGGACTTTTACACTTGCGCGCACTTTACTCTAACATTTTTATAAAATTGAAAAATACATATTTTAATCCAATTCTTCCTGGGTAACCTTTACCACTGCAAAATCTAGCTTTACTAAAATTTTCACAAGGGTTACATGATTTTTAGGGGTCTAAAGGGGGTTCACAAGTGGACCATATAGTGCAGTCCGGATTCCAGAACCACTCTTCACTTCTCGGGTCATAACTCAAAATCTATACATCACCTAGTCATGAACCTTATATTTCTGGAAACTACATTCAAATACCTTTCTAACCATGGGTATTAGGCCCTCGGGAGACAAGTTTAAGGGGTTCAAAAGCCTACTGCAATGCAGTACATACTCCCAGAATTTTTACACATTACTCATCCTTACTCAAACCTTCAAGAACTCCACTTATACATCATATCCACCATCAAAACCACCAAGACATGACTCTCTAGCATACAAGGGGTTACATACTCTAAGTAAAAGCTTTAAAATCATCATAACAAGCACATAACTTCAAGATCTCACCATCTATAACTCATACTACCAAGATGTGCACTAATACTTGTAGATCTAACATTATAAATCATAAACAATCCATGACTAAGAGTGGTTAGGGTTTTATACCTTCTTGAGTATCTAGGAACCTTGAATGAGCTTTGTAATCTCTAAGAACACTTGGATGAGCTCCTACAACCCTTAATCCTTCAAGATCTAAAAGATGACAACCTTGGTTAACACTCATCCAATCCTTCAACAATTTTTATCTCAAGATTCAATGGATGAAATGCTATGAAATTGATACCATACCTCTATTATAATGTAAGGAAGCCCTAGGATTTTTTCTTGGATTTGTAGGTGAGGAAAAGATGGAGAGAAAATCTCTCTTCTCCTCCTCTTCTTGCTTCGGCCGAGAGCTTCAATGGGGGGGAGAGTGTTTTCTTTTTGTTTGTGTTTGAAATGAATTAAAAAGGGATGAGTGATATGTATTATTGTGGGGGTTAGATAAGGTTCACATGTTGCCAAGCTAGGGGTCTAGGTTGTCTCCACATGCCCTATTGTCCCCTAGGTTGCAACACCCATCACCCATGACACTATTCACTTCTACTTTATGCTTTTCTAGTTTCTTTTCCTAACTACTTAGTTACATGACACTTGCATGCAATATCCTTTCCTTGTATTATTATTCCTCCACCAATGGTTATCACTTAGTCCTTAATTCATATCGTATCATAATTAATTCCTCGTAATAATATTTTGTCGCGTAGAGATTTCACTTGTAATTCTTTAAGAACTTAATTGGGTAAATCCTTTAAATATCCACAACTCCTTGTCATAATCTCTTGAAATCTCCTAATACTCTAATAATCCTCATGTCCCAAGTTTTTATAACTCTTAATAGCAGTAGTCCCCTTGCCTTCAACAATTTTCCCTTTTTCTTACATAGTGAATATAATAACATAAAATTTCAGATAATCAACTCCATTACATAACATAGGTGACTCAAAGGGTCCCTAATTCACAATATCATAAGCTTTTACACATTTAAAATATTACAAAAATCAGGGTTCTTACAACAGTGATTTAACAAATTGATGACACTTAGACCCGTACCCCGACCTCAAGTGCTCTAACCAAACTCCGACCCAACCCCCCTCCGGTCTATGATAAATCTTCTCCCCGGGCTCAGGCCACCTCCATTCTACGTCCTCATCCAAATGGAACGTGGCCCGGAATATTTGATCTCATTCAACCGGCTCCTCTATGTACTGAGCCCTGAATGGCCCCACATCCATCCTGGGGCCAGGCTTATTTCCGAACTTGGAATCCAAATAAGCCTTGTTATATTCGGTCATGAGGGCCACATCCGGATTCTCGGAAAACTCCGCACTAAGGTCCCTGAAAAAATAGGCATGTGGGATCCCCGGATCCTTCCTAACAAAATAATACTTAGAATGGCCCCAACTACCGTCCGGCTCACTAATACTGAACCCCGGACCCATATCCTTGGTCGCTATCTTGGTAAGCGCGGGAAGACTGCTCTTCTTTTTACCCATTATGCACCAATCTAAGTCCATCAAGTCAAGACTGTTATCGGAAGAACTAACGCTAGTAAACGAACTACTGGGATCGGAAAGAGGGACTAGTACTCGCCTGGAAGTTACACGAAACTTTCTAACCATAAAAGAAAAAGCTACCCCGGGCTACCCAACACAACAAGAAAAGCAAGAGTAAGGGACTATAAAAAGGGAAGCTACGCGCACAGGAGTAAAAAACTCCGGACAACAAGCAAGGACAAACTAAAATAACAAAAGACCGGGGTAAGGAGACTTACAGAGAAGCGAAGAAACCGAAGTAAAGAGAAGCTAGAAAATCCGAAGTGCACTTAGTCCGGAGTACGCGTCCTCAGAGAAACGGGAAAACAACAGCAACTCAAGAATGTGTAAAAGACAAAAGTGATGAGGGCAACCCTTATTTATAGGCGATTCAGAAGAGCAACCGCCGTCGCACGTGACGGCCCAAATATCGGCCCAACATCTCAAAAACCCGGAGATAGTGCGGGACAGCTGGTTTCCACCAGACTGTTGGAGGATATCTCCAAAAAAAAAAAAAACTTCTTCTGAACATATATATATATACAAAAATATACATACATATGTATATATATATGTATACATATACGCGTGAACCAGCCAAAACACTCCTAGCCCCAGGGATGCGCCTTTCAGCACACACCCCGGGCCCTGGGGGCAACCAAAAATAAAAATTCTCTTCTAAGTCACCCAAAGTCATGAAACTTTGGACTTGTGAAGGCAAAGCATCACCCCTAGCCCCGGGGATGTGACTTTCAGTACACACCCCGGGCCTCGGGGGCAACCAAAAGCAAAATTTCTTTTTCAAGGCAATGGAGCTCAGGTATCCCTACTACTCCCCCATCCGGAGAATCCGCATGAGGGAGTGGGGGGCAAATGATAGGCTAGAAATAGTCCAGGCCCAATTAGGCCCAGCCTCAGGCCCAAAGCCACAAACAATCTAACTTATGAGAATAAGAGCAGCCCAGTCCAGGCTAGTGGGCCCCGGACCCGGAGCCACCGCTACGTGGTATGGTCCCCTCCCCAGACTAGAGGACCCCAGATTGGTGACACCTAGCGCACGTGGCAGTCCAGCTCAGCCGACATTCTCACACTTAGCGCTAACCAACATTAAAGGCCAAAGAACAGCATGTGTCAAATCATGTCCACAACAACACTGCCACACTCAAGTCAACGGTCCCCACAAATAGGGACATGTGTCCTACATCCCGGGAGTCCAGCGGCTTGTCTCCCGGATCCAACGGCTAGGAATGGAGGTAACCTACCCCTAAACCCTAGGTCTAGGGCTATAAATACCCCTAGAAAATAGGGTTTAGGGGTTGGACATTATTACACATCTACACACATTTATTACTCTGGTGATACTCTACTTTATTATTATCTTCCAAAACCAACTCTTATTCTCACACCGGAGGCATCTCAGGGCCAAACCCCCCTCCGGTGGTGTTTTGCAGACACCCACCCCCCACCAC
Source organism: Kitagawia praeruptora (assembly GCA_037693485.1). NCBI lineage: Eukaryota > Viridiplantae > Streptophyta > Magnoliopsida > Apiales > Apiaceae > Kitagawia > Kitagawia praeruptora. The sequence goes on from CM075353.1 coordinate 2,667,734, forward strand.
AGCTACATCACTTCTGAGGCAGGAGTTGGCGAGGAAGTACCCGGTCAAGATTCAGAGTTATCACCATCAATTACCGAACACTAATATTATAGATTTCAGATGGTAAATTTTTTAATTTGCCTCAAAATTATAACTTTTTCTCAAACTTCTAACCTAAAAACACCTCCGTAATAAACAAATACGTGGTTACTTGCGCCTAAAATACTAGTATCAAAAATTGATTAATAAATTGCACAGCGAAAGGCTATTAATGAGAACTTTTTTTCTTGACAAGAAAGGGTTGGGAAAACCAATCCCTTTTATTCATAGAAGCACTCCTCACTTGAGGTATAATGAGCACTTGACAATCTGATTCCAACATAATATTTGTCATATTTTGCAAGCTAGAATAGTTATTGAAGTACTTTACCTTCGATGCCAACAAGCTCTAACTCTGCGTGATGCAGTTATATTTCCCAAAATATATATGAAAAAAGGACCCAAATGTCACAAATTCAAAACAAAAACAAATGGTCCAAAATGTCACAATTGAAAAAACTGGTCCTAAATATCACTCTATAACACCTTATCGTCTGGCGTTAACTACTTCCATCAAAACGCTATTTCATACACAGTATACACAGTTTCCAACCATTTAAATTATACCCCTTTAAAATATCACAGCTTATATTACAGTGGAAAAAAGCATCTCACCTAAACCCAGAGCGATCCAGAGGGAGACCGAGACGAAGGATAGATATATACAATTCACTTGCAATTGGGCTCCGTACTAGTTCTCAACTGCAATATAATGAATTTCGATGTAAGTTTTCCTGCTTTATTTAACTTGTATATGATTATATATGTATGTATATATATGTTTTTTTAATTTGTTTTAATTGGGTTTTGATGTGAACCGTCGTTACTTTCTTCTTCATTTCTGGGTCTATTTGCAGATAACAAGACTGGACTAGCGTTTTAGGTGCAGAACAAAGAATAAAATAGCGTTTTCAGAAGCTAATTACAGTGAACTTTTTAACTAAAACTCAACTTTATATAGCGTTTTCTATTTTAACGCTGAGCAATATAGCGTTTCACTCTCAATAACGCGAGACGATTTAGCGTTTTTCGTTAGAAATAAAAACGCTGGACAATCCTGTGTCAATGAGTGATATTTGGGGCCATCTTTCCAAATTGTGATATTTGGGACCAATTAATCTAAATTTGTGATATTGGGGGCTAACATCCAATATATATACACTAACAATTTTAATTTTTTTTTGTGAAAATAAGTACAATTTCGGGTGCCTTAGATGCAAATCATGTTTAGTGTTAGGGCCACTATGCGAATAATGTAAAGCCTGCGAGTGAACTTGTACTGTTTTCCAGCACTACCAGGTTGTACTGTTTTCATGTCTTCTATCGGTGAAGCAATAAAGAATTAATTACCTTGAGATAATCTAGTTCAAAACTAGCTGCTACTGATTGTTTACGATAATTAGTCTAATTAGTCTAATCGTAATTAACCTGGTTAATACACAAGGGCCACTTCTCAAGTGAAGGGTCCTGAATTAGCACCCATTTTTAAGTGGCAGCAGCCACTTTATTTACAGAAGAATAATGGAAAGAAATGGTCTAAAGTGCAGTGCTAAGTGGGAAACAGATTATTCTTGCAAAACCCTACCCATTGGTTAACAATCAACACAAACCCCACTTCAGATGTGTTTATCAACCACCATTTTTCTGTGTCCATGGACTTTTCTTTTACTACTTTTCACCATGATAACACTTTTCAGCTAATGCATTCAGGAAAACAATACACACAAAAGTCATTGCTTATGACCTAAATCTTATGGCCAGTTCTAGACTTGCCTCCTTGATAGATTCAAATACAATGACCTTCGTGGTATTTTCGGAACACAGACAAAGAAAAGGCTAGTGACTGAGCAAACCTTGCCCCAGTGGTATCACCTTCTTCCCCTATGGAAGTCGACAACTCAAATTTACCTTCTTCCCCTACAGTCAAGAATTCGTATCCCACCAATGTAATAAAGTGGTGTCCATGCCAAAAAAACCAGAAGGAAAAGGGACAAGTTATGCACACATGGGATTGCATTATTTCAATGTTGTTGCCGGTAATAGAGTAACTGATAAAATGGGATGCAAGCCACCAAACAATGAACCTTTAAATGTGATTCAGTGTTAAGCTGGTACCAGCAGATATCTTTAATATTACTACCATTCTTTCAATAAGAGTCCCTGCATTATTGAAACTGAATCAAGTTGCAAGTCTCCACACACACTACATATAAATGTAGACTGTACACACATGTATGTACATAAATTACTTGGACAGAAGATGAGGGTGGAGAAAGAATAAGGTATAAACAACCATTTTCACACCAACAGAGCAGCCCCACAATAAGGTATAAACAACCATTTTCACTAGAAGATGAAAAATACATGTGAGCAGTATGGGCCTCGTCTCACAGTTAAGGACAGACACATCTACAGTTGATGACAGATTCATTGTCTCACAATAATAATTTAAAGTCCAAAAGTGAACCATGCATTGCAGCAGGCAGACCAGAAGATGATAAAGGAAAAAACAAAAATAGAAGAGAAAAAAAGGTAATTTTATTCATTAAAGTAGTTCTTAAAACAGTTCCCATCAGTACAAGTATAGACAACAGAGGAGAGGAGGAAAGGACATCACTAAATTAAGAAGTAAAACATCTAATAATTAGCTTTGTACCCACTTACACTAAAAAGTTTAAACTTACAACAGAGCTACCTAATCCTAGCATTAGCAGTCTTTCTTTTCCTCCACTTTGAAGATTGATCTGTTAAACAAAGGACCTTGTATCTGGTATGTAACTCAAGATCTCTATAATGTTACAGATCAGTAATCTACATTCTATAGTCTACACTTTGTCAAGGGCCAGCCCTACTATCTTTACAGGTAAAACAAGGGTAATGGAAAATAGATTTACCACCACCACCATGAAGTTACTTCCATCTTTAGCTTTCAACAGTTAATATTAGATTAACAGCAGGATCTTAAAGGCTTTTATGGGTCCACTTTAACCCATTCATAACGTCCGGGAAGAGGCTTATCATTTACAGGATCATAGTTGTACCTGAAAGTATAAATTGTGTATTACATGTTAGCATATGGTATCATAAAAAATCCTCGTGGATAAATTAAAAATGCTATAATTGAAATTGTACTTCTCTTCGAATTCCATCTGTTGCTGCTTTTCAGCACTAGAGAAGAATGTGTCCATATCATTTGCCATTGGTATGTGTCTTCCCACTAAATTTTGTGTTGTCCGAATGCCGTCGGTCAAGTTTGCAGATTTGGTAGAACTAGGGGTTCCTACAGTGTCAGGAACCCTTATGAAACTGCATGGAGTGGTCTCCCTAGTTCCCCTGCAAGAGGCACCGATTGTATCAGAAAAATTTACTTAAAACATCCCAAGATTAGAGAATCTGTACAACGCACTTCATAACAAAGCTCCTACAAAATACCAACACAACTGAGAACTGCAGCAACCAAAACGACTAAGTAAAGCCAATAAATTGCTTTGTTCAAGGACCACAAAATTCACAGTACACAAACCAAAAAAAAAAACCCGGGAACCAAAGGAAAAAGCAAAGAAACTTTAATTATTACATCCCTCATCCACTGAACCAATCATGTAGCATAGCCCCCACCTATATTTTAACTGGTTCATGGCCTACCAATCATTATAGCCTTTTGAAATTTAAGGACCCCAAAACAAATTACATTCATTCTTGCTACTGCCAAGGTAATGAAGCTTTTGATTTCACCATGACTTTACTATGTAATTTGAGGAAAAAAAGGAATCAGAAAGTGGATATCTATATTCTGTTGCAATCAGCATCATATCAAGATAGAATATAAATTTAATGTTAACAATGCATCATACATGTATAAAATGTAATACCCTTCTAGAGGCAACAAAGTTGCAAGCTTTAGAAGGAAAGAAACTCACTGGAAAAGATTAAACTAGGAAGAATCAACCGGCTATGTTACCCGGACTCGGCTGGAAGTGTCCAACATGGATACGTATCCAAGTTTCGGACTCGGCAATATTTTGAAAAAAATACATGTTTTTGGCTTAAAATTCATGTCCGAGTGTCCATACCCATGTCCGAGACACGGGTATTTAAGGCAAAATGAAGAGTCGGGATAACATAGTCAACAGGTATACACTAGAAAACTGATTATACTTTAAGTTTGTTACATCTCCCCAACAGATGTAGCAAAAGAAAGAATAGCCATTATAGCGTAAACCACAAAGATTAAAAGCAACATGGAGATTGACAGCTTAATTGCAAAACCAATCCACATAAGCAGAACAGCCAAATTATGGAGCAAGAAGTAGGACAAAGATGAACTAATAATTGATGAAAGAGAGAGCTGATTGTAAGTTCTTATTATAACTTATCTCCTTCAATTTTTTCTACATACAAGGCAAATGTGAAAAGTCAGTGCACCATGACAGTACTCCCTCCGGTCCATTATATAAGGCATTTGACTTTTCTGCACGTAACTTTAGGTGTTTTGACTACATAGCTAAAATTATTATTTTTTAAAATTTCTTTTTCTAAATAAAAATTAAAGTATCATATTTTTATTCAAAAAAGAAAAAATTAAAAAATAATTATTTTAGCTATATAGTCAAAGCACCTAAAGTTACGTGCAGAAAAGTCAAATGCCTTATATAATGGACCGGAGGGAGTAATTCAGATATATTAGAATATCAAAAGATATAAATACATGGCTGATCCAGCTAATTTCTGGGGCAACAAGGGATTCAATAAATTTAACAGCAAAAAAAAAAAAAAAAAAAAACAAAGGCACTACAATTTATGACAGCCAAAAAGAATACATGCAAAGAAATATGTAACAACTACAACACACAACCCAAAATACCTCATACATACCAAGGTAGTACGGTAAATTGTAAAGAGAAGCAAGAAAGCATATTTATCGCATCTTTGATCTCATCATATATTATAAAATTTACTTTATAAGCTCTCAGCTACTCTTAATATCAAAAGGGATTAAATTAATTATATTGTTTCAAAAGATAAAGAATTACTAAATCTAGACCAACGTGTAGTTCAATAGAAAGATTGTAAATCATGGAAGATTCAAAAAGCAAAGAAATCAAAATGCATGAACTCTATACCACATGAATTCAATACAAAGCCATACAAATACTTGAGCATGTTACATAACAATTACAGTACTACATAAAAACTACAAGTACACATTCCAATTTTACTACAAATTCTAGAAAACAAAGGACAAAAAAAGTCCCACAAAATTAGTTTAAAGAACCACAAGATCAATTTTTTATGGCTAAAAACAGATTTTTAACAAAATATATAAATAGAACTAATTACAAATTTAAAGACTTCAACAAAAAATACCAACTACACATACATTTACAGCACATGCAAATATCATAAAAACCCAGGTTTAAACATTTTGATCATACAACAAAATCCAAGAAAAATCATTTCATAACAAGATCAATTTTTGAAGGCTAAACATAATATAAATAAAAAAACACAATAAATAAAAAAAAGTATTTAACCCACCTTTCTCTAGCATCAAAATCCACCATATTTTCCCCAAAAGAGCCTTCAATTGGACCCTCCACGTCATCTTTGACCTCTTTCTGACTCTCCTCCACGCAACCCGACCCGAAATGACCCGACCCATCTCCCAATCTTGACCTAAAATTAGGGTTTTGTCTTCTGGGTCTCTTCAAATCAGCCCCAATTACAATTTTCTGAAGGCGACGGCTCCGTAGCTGAAGATAATCAGATGGGGTTTGTAAAGCTAGGGTTTTGGCTCGAGTGCGTACACCAAGAGGGGAGTTTTGTTGGGTTGGTTCGTGCTTTGTGTTTGATTTTCGTAAGTACTTGCCCATTTTGGTGATCTGGGGTTTAATTTTTCATCAAGATTGAGGTGGGTTTTGGGGATGGTAGAGAGAGGAGAAGGGGTGGAGTGGTTTGCTGTAGAGAGAGAGTAAGTGTGTGTTTTTAGTGTGTGTTTGTGTGCACAGAGAGAGAGAGAGAGAGAGAGAGAGAGAGAGAGGGAGGGAGGGGAGAAAATGACAGTTTATGAGGGGATGTGCGCTACTTTACAAAATCTTGTGCATATAGATAGCAATGTTAGCACCATAGTCTTGGACAAAAATAATTAATGACAAATATTTTATATTTTAACTGTCATTTTGTGTTTGAGAGATATTTGAATTTTTAACGTAGCATATTACAATTTGAAAAATATTAAGGATCAAAAATTTTTTGCCAAAAGTTTTTCCAAATATCACATATTTGATTTTAATTAGTTATGAAAATAATAATGAGATAGATACCCTATATTCACATAAATTACCCAATTAAAACATTTCATGTATTGTGTCACATGAAGTTGAGTCAAGTTGAATAGAGAATTGAATCAAATTAAGTATTTATTATAAGAGTTCGAACTTAATTTAAATTAATGAGTATGAATTTTTGGTTGAACTTGATTCATTTTATAAATGAGTCAAGTTGGGTTTAGTTGTAAATGAAATGAACTGATTTTACTCACGAATTTAATAATTAAAGTTTTTTAAAATTTAAAAGTAATTAAATAATTTTTAATATTTAAATAATAAAAATTAGTTTTAATATTTTTTATTTAAAAATATAAATGAGTTCGAACTCAAATTGAGTCAAAATTATGAGTTCGAGTCGATTTATAATCAAGCTTGATATACGGTTTATTTAACTAAACGAATTCGTATTTGTGTTCGATCTCGACTTATGTACGAATTTGAGTCGAATCAAAATTTTTTAAACGAGTTTGAGCTGAAATTGCTTATGAGCAACCCGACTCAAATTATAGCCCTACATGCATTTTATGATATAGTGTAAAATATTTATGTTTTAATAAAAACGTTTATTTTAAAATTAATTTCATATAAACATTAAACATAATTAATTGATTAGAAACAAACTAGATAATCGAAAATTGGGTGAAATGGAAAATATTTGTACTGTACTTTGCTTTTCAGTTCAAGGGTACAACATTGGATTCTCTCTTTCAGTGGCCACATGGATAGTACTACTGTTTTCTGCCTCATTTTAATATTTACTACTGTAATTTTCTTACATTTGAACTACCCAAACAGGATCCCACCTATACCTCATCTTTCATCTCGCTTGTTTATTTATATATTTTTTAAAGAAAATCATCTCACTTGTTAACGAAGTTGTACGTTTTTTTTATAATTTAAACAAGTTTTCTTTTATTTCCTGAATAGGGTTTAACATTTCTTAAAAAATTTGTATAAATTTATTTCCGCTTAATCGATTAGATTTGAACACATAAATCATTATATTTCTAAAATAAACACATAAATATTTAGCCAAATACTGTAATGTAAAATGTGGGGGCAGAAGATATTTATAATTTCAAAAGGAGCACGGAAGAAATCGCGCACGAATTTCGAGGGGGGGTTTATTCACGCACATTCCGCTGCCAACGTCATTTACCCCACACTTGAGAACACCTTTTGGCAACTTTCAAATAAATTTAAAATTCCTGGAATATGCCTTTTCAATTTTATTACTGTAATTCTTAAGTAAAAGTTTTTGTTTTCTCATTAATTTACTTAATATCATTTGTTTTAATTTCATTAAAAAGTTCAAAATGCAAATAGATGATCTATTTTTTTTTAGGGCTTTTTTCATAAATATATTGTCAAAAGTAAATTTTTTCAAAAATACCATCTTCTTTCAAAAATACCATCTTTCCTCCCCCTCCCCCTCCCCCTCCCCCTCCCCCTTTCTGCCGACAAATCCTTCCCGCCTGTGTACTTTTTTTTTTTAGGGTGGGATGCTATTTTGGTTGCAACCACATTCAACTTTTTTTAAGGTGGGGTGCTTTTGATGGATTTGGGTTTTAAGGCCTCGCTATGAGCAATATTCAACCAAATGCAACCAAATTCAGATGCTATTTTGATTGCAACCACATTTAACTTTTTTTAAGGTGGGGCGCTTTTGGTGGATTTGGGTTACAAGGCCCCGCCAGGGGCAATATTCAACCAATTGCAACTGAATGAAACCACATGCAACTAATTGCAACTGAATGCAATCACATACAACTAAATTTCTGATTTCAAGTTCCATTTGTCAGTTGTCATTTTCGACCTCATTTTTTAACTCTATATATATATATATTCGACCTCATTTTTTAACTATATATATATATATATATATGTATATATATAGAGTTAAAAAATGAGGTCGAATATATATATATATATATAGAGTTCAAAAATGAGGTCGAAAATGACAACTGACAAATGGAATATATATATATATATATAGAGTTCAAAAATGAGGTCGAAAATGATAACTGACAAATGGAACTTGAAATCAGCAATTGAATGCAACCACATGCAACTATTTATATATATAGAGTTGAATGTGGTTGCATTTGGTTGAATATTGTCCCTAGCGGGGCCCTGCAACCCAAAATCACCCCATCTTAAAAAAAAGTTGAATTTGGTTGCATTTGGTTGAATATTGCCCCTGGCGGGGCCCTGCAACCCAAAATCACCCCATCTTAAAAAAAAGTTGAATTTGGTTGCATTTGGTTGAATATTGCCCCTGGTGGGGCCCTGCAACCCAAAATCACCCCATCTTAAAAAAAGTTGAATTTGGTGGCATTTGGTTGAATATTGCCCCTGACGGGGCCCTGCAACCCAAAATCACCCCATCTTAAAAAAAAGTTGAATTTGGTTGCATTTGGTTGAATATTGTCCCTGGCGGGGCCTTGTAACCAAAAGCGTCCCACCTTAAAAAAAAGTTGAATGTGGTTGCAACCAAAATAGCATCTGAATTTGGTTGCATTTGGTTGAATATTGCCCCTGGCGGTTGCAACCAAAATAGCATCCCACCAAAAAAAAAAAGTACACAGGCGGGAAGGATGTGTCGGCAGAAAGGGGGAGGGTTAGGGTTAGGGTTGGTATTTTTGCAATTTTGAAACTTAGGTTGGTAAAATTGCAATTAATTCAAGGAGATGGTATTTTTGAAAATAGAAACTTTAAACCTGGTATTTTTAGTAAATACCCTTTTTTTTATTATATGAATTATATACATCCACACATATAATATTGCATTTGACAAAATTTATTAAATTCTAAATATATGTCTTAAAGATGAGGAAATATCGCTTTTGATAAACTTTATTTTAAACAAAATTTAAATTTATAGAAATGGGAAAGAAAGTGATAAAAATACACATCATTGCAGTTATGATCCTGTTATTTTTTTTAATAATTAAATTTATATATCTTACAAATAATTCTAACAAATTTTGGAATAATGAATATCAGTCTCAAAATCATTGGAGATGCTCTTAGGATGATAAAAAATAAAGGAATATTCTTTTTGATACCCTTATAAAATTGGTTTTTGTCAATATTATTATCACATTTTTGACTTATATACATGGTGCACTTAACCTATTATTTCTCACTTAATTATACTCTTTCTCATGTAAGACAACGTTAAACAAACGTTTAGGATGTTCAAAAACACATCCAAACCAGTATAAAACAAGAAATCTGGCACCAAAATTTTGTACAGAACAATGGAAACTTAAAAAAGATTGTGATGCACTCCCTAGATTTTCAGCCTTCCTTTTCTTGTTGAGGTCCTTCAGGAGGTTCCCTGATCTGCTATTTTGGTTGCATCTTTTGCTGCTTTGTTTACTGTTCTGGCAGCTTTGGTTACATTAGATTGATCTCTGATCCTTGGATGTCTAACAAGCAGTGATGCATTAAATTTAGTTGCCTTCATTTTTTTCAGTAGGTCTTCTCTTACATGTTTAGGAATTGTGTCCAAAATGGCCGCACTTTGTGCACTTTCCCATCTTGCATCTTTTTTCCTTTTGATCTTCACCTTCTTCTCTTTTCGTATTTCTATTTGCCCTATCAACCTCCCTTTTCATTGTTGGTAGCATTATAATAGGGATGCCTTCATATTCTAGCTAGTTTTTCTTATCAGCAATGGGGTTAATATTGAAAATGTATGCTTGTTTGTATGTCCTCACTAAATACCAAGAGCTGATAACTTTTTAGGGGTCAATCTTTGTATGCAACATTGCACTAACAGCATGCCTACATGGTATACCTGATAGTTGCCAAACTCCACATGAACATAACTTACTATTCACTGATAGAAAAAACTACGATTTACCTTCATGATTTTTATATTCACCCTCTGCTACCAACACACTCATAGCAAATCCTTCCTAGATACAGTAATCCTTAAGTGTATCCTTGAAATAAGCCTTGTCCATAAAAATTATCCAAGACCTTAAGCTGATTTGGCCAAATGTTTTGTCTTCATATAATTCTCCATTTATATAAAGAAGTTGATAATAGACATTGCCATTCTCATCATCAATGAAGTCATGCTATTTTCCAGGTTTATAATTATCTTTGACTTTATGATCTTGTTTATCTCTTCCATTTCATCTATAGGTGTATCTTCGCTTAACAAAACATTGTCTTCAGAATCAGACTCATGACCATGTTCTCCTCCAGATTCTTCCAACTCAGAATCACCCACTTCATCATTATAATTGAATGAAACCTTTCTTCTAGCAGTCCTTTGTTCTGTTGCAACTTTCTTCATATCAACCACACTTTCAGTTGTGGTTGACAATCCCACATTCTGTGAATCATTCATTCTTACTGTACTTTTTAGAATTTTTCTTACAAATGAGGAGTGATTAACAGTTGAGCTTCCTTTAGCAGTAGGCTCAATCACAGTATTATTTTGGGGATCGAAAAAATCGTGGACTCCTTTTGATTGGTAAAGCTTCAAAGGTTGTTTTAGGTGACACTGGGGGTGATGGTAAGTTTACAGAAGAAGCTTTTATTTTAGGTTTAGGCTTTAGTTTTGGGATACTTTTCGGTTTAGGTTTAACTTTAGGTTTTGGCCTTACAACATCAACTAAGGTATCCTCAAGATCATCCAGCTCCAAATAGTTCATCATCCATCCTGTATCACCCAACACATTATCATCCAAAACATTATCATTAGCAACTTTCATACTTTTACTTCTTCGTTTAAGATTTAGACAAGTTTGTACAAAACATTTGATTTTAAAGTTGTCCCAACCCATATATAGATCATTTCTTTCCCAGATAATTTTTGAAACATGATCATAAAATTACTATCAACAAGTAAAATATGATGTATCATTTGAAACGAATAACCAAATGTAGGAGAAAGGTTATCTAGCTTCCAATCCCGTTTCTTAACATCATCCTCATACTCCCTAACAATATCTAATAGTGTACATTTGTCTACCTCCACTCTTTTGTCAACAGATTGACCCCTCCAATCTATTCTCAAAATTTTATGGTCATCACTCGCACACAAATCACAATTGATAATAGTTACTACACAGAATACATATTGATCCCTCCAATCTATTCTCAAAATTTTATGGTCATCACTCGCATACAAATCACAATTGATAATATAGTCTATTCACATAATTTTATAGAATTTCATAATCCATTCTCAGAATTTTTCTATTCTATATCAAAACCATAATTTCAAAATAAAAACAAAAGCATATAGGTAGATAACAAATATTATACAAAAATATTACACGCAATACATATGTGCTTACACCCAATTAATTACACAAATCATACATTCCAATCATTTATGGTTAAACACGCGATTACACAAGATACATACTCCCTCTGTTCCATCCATTTCTTTATAATTTCCTTTTTGGGTCGTCCCACCATTTCTTTACATTACCCAAAATAGTAAGTTTTAACACTATTACACCCACTACTTTACTTATTTTAACAATACTTTACACTATTTCACCCACTACTTAACTTATTTTAACAATAAAATTACTATTACATCCACTACTTCACTTATTTTAACAATAAAATCACTATTACATCCACTACCTCATTTATTTTAACAATATTACACCCACTAACCTTGACCTCCGTGCCCAGCCGCCATGTAAAGAACTGGCTGGGACGAAGGGAGTATATGATACATATATTCGAAGTGAGAGTAGATTGAAGATTGCAACTTGTTTAGCATGTGTAAATGTTTGATTAGTCGCAAATTTCATTTTTTCGCTCCAATGTTGATGGTCCCAAAACCCTAACCGATATAAGGAATATAATGTACTATCATATTAGGTGTATATATATTTTCTACTTAACTCAATTTTATTTTAATACTCCTATTACTCTTTTTTCTTTAATATTATCTTTAATTGTAATTAACATTGATTAAACAGTGGTTAACATTTGTTTAACGTTTTGATTAAAAATAAAAAAAAGCAAGATCAAGCGTACCATGTATAAAAATCAAAAAGGTGATGGTATGGTACCAAAAAGAATATTCCAAAAATAAACTCTTAAACACATAAATTTATATATTAGCAAAGAAAACTAAAAAGGTCATATAATTGATATTATTCGACTCGCTCTCATCACATTACAAAACTATTCTCAATAAAAAGCATGAACCAATTAACAGAATAACAGGCCCAGTACTTTGGTGAATTTGGTAGCATGTCTACTTCTACGTAAAATTCGGGACAGAAAGGATCTCCTAGCCATGCATATGTAATAAGGGGATACTTTGATTTTTTCTGTTTATTTATTATTTACTAGCTGTTTTCTTGCCATCTATTTCTCTTCAACTACTCTCTCTGCACATTCATCACAATTGGATCTCTGCACTGCAAAGTTTATCAACTCGGAGAAGAAAGATTTCATTTTACCCTGTTTCCATCATATATATTCGAAAAATGTTGCAGAGAGCTGCAAGCAATGCCTATTCATGGTGGTGGGCTAGTCATATTAGAACTAAACAATCTAGATGGCTTGAACAAAGCATGCAAGGTAATCGTCTCGCAACTTATGAGTTTAAAATCATACATGCATGCACATTTTCAAGGTGTTTGCGCGAGATTAAATGATTTGCGAAAATTTTAGTGTTACCTTATGTTTGTGTTTCAGGTTAGGTCAGAATAAGGAGGTTAATTTTTTTTTTTTTTGACTACTAGAAATTTAGTCTATTTTTATCAAAACAGTGCAAGTAAAAAGGCTGTTATTTAAAAAGGTAACTCACTGAACATTTTTATGTTATAGATATGGAGGAGAAGGTGGAATATGTGTTAAAGCTGTTCCAAGAGGATGGGGACTCCTTTATCCAGAAGGCAGAAATGTACTACAAAAGGAGGCCTGAGTTAATAGAATTCGTTGAAGAAGCGTATCGTGCTTATCGAGCTTTAGCAGAAAGATATGACAAGTTATCTACAGATTTACAGAAAGCCAACACCACAATTGCTACTTGTCTACCAGAGCAAGTTCAGTATTCTATGGATGATGATGATGATGATGATGATGATTTCATTGCTAAAAAACCTCCTTTAAAGTTACAACAGGGGCCGCCGTCTTCATATGTTCCTAAGGTTCCAGATGCTCCAAAAAAGTCCCAAGTCACAGTTGTCCCAAAGAAACTTCAACAGAAGACAAAACCGACTTATACTCAGATTAAACCTAAGTCAGCTCCCAAGTCTGGTTTGACAAAGGCTGAAGCGTTTGAAGAGATAGATAAGCTCCAGAAAAATATCTTAGAATTGCAGACTGTAAAGGAATATGTAAAGAGTTCTTATGAAAGTGGAATTGAAAAGTACAATGGAATCGAGAATGAGATTACAGAGAAACAAGATAAGATTAGTAGGTTGGAAGAAGAGTTTAGTATCAAAACCCTTATTGAAGATAATGATGCAAGAAATTTGATGGCAAAAGCAGCACTCAAGTCTTGCCAAGAGACGCTGGCTCACTTGCAAAGTAAGCAAGATAAGTCTAATAAGGAAGCTGAAGCAGAGTGCCAAAATCTTGAGGAGGTTCGTCGAAGATTGAAATCACTTAAACACAAGTTTTCTCCTGATGAAACTGACGATGATGAAAGACTGGATAAGCACTATGATCCAGAGGCGCTAGCTGGAGAGTTTAAAAGCATAAATCAAGACGAGGTTGGCCCCGAGGGACAGAAATTGGAGGCAATGAAGCATAAAATTAAAGAAGAACATGATGCTAACTCTATCACCGTAGCAGAAATGGCTCAGAACATTGATGATCTTGTCAATAAGGTGATCAATCTGGAAAGTTCAGTTTCGTCGCAGACTGCTTTAATTGAAAGGCTGAGAACAGAAGCAAGTGAACTTAACTCACACATTCGACACTTGGAAGATGATAAAGCAACTCTGGCAGACGACCAACACATTTTGAGCAATAGAGTAAAGGATTTAGAAGAAAAATTTAAAGGACTCAACAATTTAAACCAGAATGTTGTAATTAAGAGCACTAACCTACGAGCACGTTTCAATGAGGCTCGTAGTAGACTTGATCAACTATCTGAGAAGCTTCAAAGTGTCAAGCCAGATGAAGAAGAAGAGCAGAACCAAGAAACATCGGATGACAAAAACCATGGAGTATCAGCTGGTGACGGTGTGATGAGCTCCAATGCTTCAAAGAAAGAAGAAATGAAAGCAGACACAACTAAACAGAATCAAAGAGCATTACCTGTTTTGGATCAAAAGAGTGAAGGTGAAGAAAAACATGATAAATCTGACAAGGCAGAGAAGGAAGGTCCGTCCCAATCCATAGAAAAGCAAACCAATGTCGAAACATCAAATAAAGGAGAAGAGTCTGAAGAGGAGCTAAACTGGCCGCAGTTGCTCTTGAATGGTTTAGAAGATAAAGAAAAGATTCTTATGAAAGAATACACTACAGTTTTAAGAAGCTACAAAGAAGCCAAGAAGAAGCTTCTTAACCAGGAGAAGGATAGTGATGCCCTCTTTCAAACAACACTACAAGTAAGAGAACTGAAAAGTGCTGTTGCTAAGAGGGACCAGGAAATTAATTCTTTGCGGCACAAATTGCAAGAAAATGCACCAGAAGCAAGTAACTCAACTGAAAGAGCAGAATCACACCCTTCTCCGGAAGATAAGGTGGAGGACGAAATCACGACTTTGATCAATCAACCTAAACCACTGTCACCAGTGGAGGAAGAGCTAAGGATTCAAATCGATTCGCTACTTGATGAGAATCTTGATTTCTGGTTAAGGTTTAGTGCTGCATTTCAGAAAGTACAGCAATTTAAAGACGAGATAAGAGATTTACAGGATGAGATATCAACATTTCAGACGAGGGAAGCAAAGAAACCAGAGAGAAAGTCGAACACATTAATGTCCGATACTGAAAAAGTTCATGCAGATATTAAATCAGAAGTGCGTGCAGTATTCAACCACCTTAACGACATAAAGGCAGAATTAAAAGTATGGATGGAACAAAGCGAATCATTAAAGGAAGAACTTAATCGTAGATTCTCATCGTTATGCAACATTCAAGAAGCAATAGCAGCTGCGTTGAACGAGGGCGTTGAGGAAGACGAGATTACGTTCAGTAGTCATCAAGCTGCAAAGTTTCAAGGAGAAGTTTTGAACATGAAGCAAGAGAACAATAAGGTGAATGAAGAGTTGCAAACAGGCATAGATCACGTATTTACCCTCCAAAGTGAATGCGAGTATACCATAAAAAAGTTGGATAATGAATTTGGACTAACAGAAAAGGCAGCATTAAGGAGTACTAGCAGGCCTCGAGTCCCTTTACGCTCATTCATATTTGGTGTTAAAGAAAGGAGGAAGAAGCAATCAATTCTTTCTTATATGCAACCTTCAAAAAAGTCTCACATCTAATGTAAATTTTCATGAGATCTAAATAGAACAGAAATTAGATATTCTTGTTGACATTTTTTGTAGTTGCACATATCTTGATAGAGAAGGGAGCAAAATTTTATGATATTCACTTTGTTTGTTCTACTCCACTCCACTCCATAACATTCAATTCTGTATGTTTAAACGACAATTACATCATCCACTTTCTCTGTTATTACTCGTCCAGAAAAGGCTTACTTGCGGCACCATTTTCGAATCTACAAAGCAACTGGTTTTTGGTGAAGAAAATTTGACATTTTATAGTGATAAACATTACTACAAGGAAAAAACAAGAATGCAAAAGCAAAAAAATAAAAAGAAATATATGCAATGCAACAGTGTTGAGCGAGTGCCCCCGTGAACTATGGGTTTGGTTATAACATTTCTTAAGCAAACAGGGAAGCGAATGCGAGAATCAAACTTTAGACCTCTTATGCGAGAATCAAACTTTAGACCTCTTTTAGAACTTCCTAACAGCAGGACCACGTTTATCTCAAAACGGTTGCGACCAGATGGAAGTTGCCTGTAAGTTCCTGCTTTGCTTTGTCTTCAAAGTGAATTTGAAATCAGAACTTTCGTTCTTTCTGCAATTTAACTTAATAGTGTTAATTTCATGGAACAAATACGTGAACATTGTTTTCCAAGTTGATTATATCAAAATTAAATTCATCTAAGCTTTGTTTTTTCTGGTTTTTTTTATGAGAAGTACTCGACTCCTGCTCTCTCTTTTATTCACACTTCTCAGGAATTTTCGCAATTCGTCTTATGATGCAGCACAAATTGGACCACAGAAAAAGCAAAAAAAAAAAATCACTACTTCTAGTCATTTGGTAATTTGTGCAACTGTCTTTCTCAGATTCTTAATAGTTAGTTAAAAATAGTATTTCTAGCATCTAGAACTCCAATTATGACCATATATACCAATGTAATCATGTTATGTTTGGAAATGCAGGTGCAACCAAACTGCTGTCCATTCCAGCTCCACCATCAGATTCAAGGGGATGTAAATTGCACACGTGAATTTGAAATTGTTCAGAAGACAAGGCACTGGTGATCAAAAGCGAAGATTAAGCTGTAATAGTCATGCAGTGACATTTCTGTGTTTATCCAGGAGAAATGACAATGCTGGATGAGGTAGAGAATAACTTGAAGCTTACAGAATGGTATATGATTATATGAAGCCTTAAGTACCGGTATTTACATTACAGTTATTCAGTTTAGTTTGGACATGCATATCCGGAGGCTATCATAATGACCTGAAAACTTACCGGGCCTGACAGATTGCAATTTGTTCAGGTAAGGACAAGACAAATCCTATAATGGATAAGATCAATGTTTATCCTCCTCACATACCAGAAGCGTAGAAAATGAATCCATGTACTACTATATCTCTTAAATAAAGCACAAATATGCAAACGGAATACTATATGATGTTTGAGAATATTAAATCATTGGTCTCATGACATTGTGATGTATGAAACTGAAGACATTTTAACATAATGTTTATTTTATTCTACAAGAAAAATAAAACCCTACAATTGTACAGTTAATAATCAACATGAACAAAACACTGAGTTGCTAAAGCACTTTGTGCCTTTCATTACCTTTCTTACATTGGTTTCGGTGTAATGAGATCTTGAATTATGAGGAGATACGTTGATTTTGTCGGTTAAGCCCATCTGAGGGGCGTTGATATTTACTTTAGATGAACATAAAGCACGCTGCATACCCCATATGGCAAGTGGCCTCATGTAGACCAGAGAACGAAAATGCCCATCCATTGTCCATGCCTCTGGAGTCTGAAAAGCATATCTGCATATCCAGAATTATATTTAAGAATCCAAGTAACAGCAAAAAGAAGATATCTTGTATATGGTTGTAAAAAAAATACACTCGCACATACACATGTAAATGTGTCTTTGTCTCTGTAAGAACGAATATTACGCTTTACAGATAGGGTTATTAAGACATTGACCCTCGAAGTTTGGCCAAATGTACACATGAACCCTTAAAGTAAAAAAACGTATATTCCTACCCTTGAAGTATGTCCTTTGTACATATCGGCCACTTTCACGGCCAGAATTTAAATATCGCCGATGAATTGAGGGGTAATATCGGAAACTATGTGTTGATGTGTACAAATGTACATACTTCAAGGGTTGGTGTGTACAAATGTACATACTTCAAGTGTTAATCTGTACAATGTGCATTAACTCAGAAACTTCAAAAAAAAAATCTTGATTTTCACATTTTTTTGATTTTTTATTAAAAATAATTTTATTAAATTTAATATTATTTTTATAATAAGTCTACAACATCTTATGAATGATATTATATTACAAGTCTTGTTTTCTAAATGTGTTAATCTGTACAATTTGCATACTTTGAATGGTAAAATGACTATTGAAAGGCATATGATGTAGCCTATTTGTATTTCGAGGATACAACTCAACTTAAACAAGATTGTAATAGTGAATAGTATATAGACTGTCACAAGGAATCTCATATTGTAATATCTGTCAGAAGAAAAAGATCAAGGTCAATCTACAGACTTGAGGATTTACTACATTGAAAGAAGCTCAGTCATCTGATCAAGGCTCAGTGGAGTATTCGTTAAGAAGTGGATTCATTTAAAGTGACAGAGATTTCAATAGTGACAGAGACAGTACAGAAGAATTGAAGAGAGAGATGAGAAAAGAAAACGAACCAGATTTTAAAGTCAATATATGAAGAACAGTCATTGCGGTTAGTCACTCATGAACCAGACAGTACATCGAGTGTCAACATTTAACAGTGGTTGTTCATCATTAACTTCAGTGGTTCAAGCTATCAAGACTGGTATGTGAGAAAATCATTGTGCAAGCAACAGAAGGGTTAAATTATTTAATCACAAGGATTTTATTATCAAGTGGACTGGCTACGAGGAAAAAGAATTATCATAAAGAAATTCTATGTGATATATTCTTAATGCTGAAACCCCGGATGAATTGTTGTATTTTTTGCTAAGCAAAAGGAGTCCAGTTTCACATCTTCAAGAGACCGTAGCTTACACCTGGATGGGTTATGAGAAAATAGAATTATCACAAGAATAAGATGGAGTTGTTTCTTGATGTTACAAATCCCAAATATTTGGGTGTTCTGAAAAATGGACCTAAAATTCTTATGGTTCATGAAGAACAAGTTGTTACTGATGTAGCTGTTACAACACCTGCTAGATCCTATGAAAAGGACCCTAAGCTCTATTCTTCTGTTGATAAGGAGGATGCTAGATTGGACAAAAATATAAGACTCATCCTAATAGATTCCCTAGATGCTGTGATGTACAGTCATGTGATGAATTGTAAAATTGCTAAACACACGTGGGAAACTATTGAGACTATCAATGAAGGAACTGATGAAGTCAGGGAAAATGGACTACAAATTTTAACCTCTGAATATGAACACTTTAGAGCTGGCCCTAATGAAGGCATTCAGGAAGTGTTTGAAAAGTATAACAAAATAATCAACAACTTGCAAGTTCATAGCAAGCACTATACACAAAAGGAGGTTAACATGAAGTTCTTACTGACCATGCCTACTCACCTAGAACATAGGATAACTGCCATTAGAGAAGCCAGAGACATGAATCAAATTACTCTTGAAAGGCTCTTCGGCATTTTGAAAACCTATGAGTTGGAACAAGTTCAACATAAAGAAATTCATGGTGAAGGTAGGGTTCCAAGTTCTTCTACAGCTCTAGTGGTTGAGACTCCAAAGGAAGTGGAAGCTAAGGTTGTTCGACCTTACAGCTCTGACAAGGAACAGACTGAACTTTTGGTATCTCATTTTGCAGTCCAAGGAAAAATTGCCTCGTTTAATTTCTTACTAATAGTATAGTCATTTTACCATTCAAAGTATGCAAATTGTACAGATTAACACATTTAGAAAACAAGACTTGTAATATAATATCATTCATAAGATGTTGTAGATGTTGTAGACTTATTATAAAAATACTATTAAATGTAATAAAATTATTTTTAATAAAAAAATCAAAAATGTGAAAATCAAGATTTTTTTTTGAAGTTTATGAGTTAATGCACATTGTACAGATTAGCACTTGAAGTTTGTACATTTGTACACACCAACCCTTGAAGTATGTACATTTGTACACATCAACACATAGTTTCCGATATTACCCCTCACTTCATCGGAGATATTTAAATTCTGGCCGTGAAAATGGCCGATATGTACAAAGGACATACTTCAAGGGCAGTAATGTACGTTTTTTTACTTTAAGGGTTCATGTGTACATTTGGCCAAACTTCGAGGGTCAATGTCTTAATAACCCTTACAGATATTACAAGGACTTACCCGAATCCTTCATCTGACCACCCTGCAAGGAATATACCTTCTGCTGTCGTAAAAGCCTGCTCCTTCATGCCAGCATGAATCATGGTAGCTGCAAGACCATAGGTAACCCCTGCCCATACTTCACGGGATTGCATGCAAGTTTCATCCACCTTCCCATCAGGATGCATTCCGTTTACAGCCCCCATCTTTCCTCCTCTCACTTTCATAACATTGAAATCGTAGATCTTCTGGAGGGAACTGTGGATCTTTAAATCATCAAAAAGATTAGGCAATCCTGAGGATGCCATGTACCATTGTCCAGCCAGTTGATCAGCTTGTATCGATTTACTATTACTGCTTGATCCACTGTCATAGTTGAAATACAGACCATTCCAGAGTTTTGCTTCGAATATTGACCTGGCTTTCACGAATTTGCTCTTGTATCTTTCTGCAACAGATCTGTCACCTAGCTGCAAAGCCATTGCTACTGTAGCTTGAAGTGCAGCAACCCATAAACAACCACAGTAAGCACTAACACCATGAACCGTCCAAGTATCATAAGTTTGATCTGGGAATCCATCATTCTCAATAAGACAATCTCCGTCCCTGTCAAATTGTTCCATGTACTCCATTGCAGCACAAACAGCTGGCCATACATCAGCTCCAAATGTCAAATCTCCTGTTGCAGCAAAATCTCTGTACACCTGAAGAACAAATTTCGGATTCAGATCCTTCCACTTACTCGTATCATGTATATTGTATGCATTCATTTCAAGCCAAGGGTCATGAGTTCCAAGATCATGGGGAACTGCTCCCCTAACCTTTCTAATACCCCAGTTCCCCTCAGCCAGAAACTTAACTTTTCTTCCATCTTCACACAAGACAGCTTTTGCAAATTCGCGCTGAATACTGAGTTCTATCTTGGGGAACAGCTCAAGAAGGGCAAAAGATGCATAGAAATGAACATCGTATGTACACCACATTACGTACTCAATGCCTTCTAGATACAAGAACCTACCCACATCATCATCATTCACCGGATCCGAAAACCTGGAGGGGTATTCAAAGCGGTCTCTGTCACCTTCCTGAGAACTCGCTGAATCGTCTTCATCAGAACATCCCAGATGAGTGTCTTCACCATCATCTGCTGAACCAGTTCCAGCGGTGCTATCATAACCAGATAGTTTCGTCTTTTCAAGACCTCCATCTTCGTGGATCTTCACATCTACTTCGGTTAGAGTACTATCCATAACATTTGCCATTTTTGCTGGAGGGCGATCAAGGCCAGTGTTTGCAGCAGGTACTTGAGAGTCTGAATGAGAGAAAACATAGTATATTATTAATGAACCCAAATAATTTGAAACAAATGTAATCACTTGCAGAGAATTAAATCAACTGAGGATGACTAATTATCTATGTCGTGTAGGATTGGTGGTTAAATACAAAACACTTAAATCTGCACCACTAGAAGAGGTACATCTCTTAGCGACATGCACTAACAAGGGATACAAAAGCATTATAAATTAATGAAAATGCACCTTGGCACCATGAACAATTTACTCAAGTTATAAAGTTTTATTAAGAAGCGGATTCACGTAATTATCACAAGATGAGAGGTAACACTGGTTTCCTTTAAGATTCTACAGGAGACGCAGAGTAGCAGACAGGTGTCTGCAATTTACAAGGAAAATGTAACCAAGTAACTTCTAAAGGTTGCATACCAATCCAAATCGTTCCACCAGAAACCAAAAAGTAGAGCTCATTAAATAAAGTAAATTTGTACCTGAAAAAAGATCAAAAAGTCATTATTTAAGGGTTTAGTAACATTAAAGGATCATAGAACATGTACAAAAAGATGTTCACAATACGAAAAGTTTTAATATCAACATGACAACATCAGACTTGGAAGAAACAAACAGAAAATGACAGCTGCTGACTGCTGTATATACAGATTCATGAAGCGGAGCTTACTCTTATTTTAGTAACAGAAAGGATCTAGAATATTCACATAGTATGAAGATAATATTGCCAACATGATACCTGATAACAATGTATGCTTGCAGGATTGTGGTCAATGTAAATTTAGGTGAAGCAGCAGAGAAATCAGGTATGCATATACTAAATTTAACAAAATTAAAAAAATGACATATTTAAAATGCACAACATTTTTTACCATTCTGGTAAAGTGTCATCTGCAAGGACAGGACTTTGCCAACTCTCAATTTCTTCTTCCCACCGCTTATAATCTGATTAAACATAATACGAATATTATCAGCTCATATAGTCATATATTCCTAATCAGCTTACTGACATCAGCAAGTGCATGACATTTTGATGTTGATAGAAAGTAGAAACATCGACCACACACAAACTACATACTTCTAAGAGCATCGTGGACCAAGTTTGAAGCAGCCCTTCCAGAATTGCCATAGTATTTTGTATACCTCCTGCAGCAGATGAAGTAACATTTTCAATTTAGAATGGTGACATGCAAACTGCAGCTTGAAAGGCTGTTTAATTCTACAAAATGCCATGTGTACTATATACAGATGCAGGTAAGCCTCAACATATGCAATAAGACAAATAAGTAGATGACCAGGTGATACTTAGGTTTGTTATAGGCATAGTACATTATTATGATCCAAAATTGCAATTTTGAGTTGTAATAATATAACGTACTATAAGCACACTTTTTTTCCGAATATCATAGCCGCAAATGTGGGACAGTAACATTCTTTTTCTTTTTTTTTTTTTCGATAAAAATCCTCCTCTTCGAATATGAAATATTTTTGGAAAGAAAATATATATATATATATATATATATATATATATATATATATATATAATATACTGATATGCTACTAAGTAGGAAAATGCTACCAAGTAGAAAACTACACAAGCATAACCAACCAAATTCATAAATGAATTTATGAAACGGGATAAATATATTCATTTAAAATTACCTACTGTAAGATTTTCCCTTAGAAAATTTAACTTTCGGTGATGACCATGCAAGCGCAAACGCAATGGTGCATTTTCCATGAGGCTCAATCGTTGCTGAAGCAGAAATTGCAGCACAATTCGTCTCTCCGGGAGATGAAGGCATACTTGGTCCAGCATTAAAATTATCTCTCTCAAATTGTCCCTTCTTTAGTCCAACGGACAAGTTAGTGTAGATCAAGTATTTAGGTATTGTTGCATTAGTTAGAGAGGAAGATGGTATGAGGAAGAAGTACCCATTAAACATACATTTAGAGTTAAAAAAAAAAGATATAAATTGTACAAGTTTATATACTTTCTGCTCCAAAAGAATTAGCCAGGGACAAGAAAATTCAGTTAATATCATTACCTGTACCATTTTATCCCACATGTCTTTTGCTGTAGGACTGCTTCCTTCGGACAGGCCAAATGATGGCAAGACATTAACAGTAACGTTCTGTGTTTCACATGCAGCAATGGCATAAGTAACAGGATGGTGTCCTTTTGCGGTCCTACAAGCAACAAGAAACTTTCATGAGGATTTGTAAACTCTTCAATGACATCTTCAGATAGCAATTTATTAATATAGGTCAAACGAAGACATGCATATATAAGCAGTGTATATACTATCAGTGCACATCTCATAAAAAAAATACAAGTTTATATACCATCCAATGTATTCAATCACGCTTAATTCACAATAAATTTGAATTTCATCAGAGAGCATCTTTGCGCAAACAAAATATTCATATACGGAGTTAGGACAAATGTGACAACTTTTCCTGGAAATAGGTGTTCTGTGTCGGGCATGGAGGTACATGAGAAGTTTGTAGTGGTTCTTTATAGCCCAGAAAAATGCAGTCTTTATGTGACTATAGCAGCATTTGGGTACAGATGTACATGAGAAGTTTGTATAAGTATCTGGGTTAATACAAAGAAGCCTCACTCAATCCAGTTTAGTGCCAAAATATACTGTGGAAGGTGAAATGTATTGACATGGCGCTCAACTAGTCGATCACTCGTTGTCAGAGGGTTGACTGGTTTGGTCACCTTGCTCTCTGATTGTAAGTCTACTAGATCGCAGTCTGTTTTCTCCAAATTTGCATAATTAGGTTTCCTGTTTTCTGCATTTTTTTATTGTGCACTGAGGTGAAGAGTTGCTATTGTGGACAGAGATGTAATTATAAAGCAGATTAATTACTTGCATATTAAAACAGAATGTCACAATTATTGTTAATTTGTTACAACAATGTGGTATTTGTTAGAAACTAGAATTATATAATATATGTACACATTTATATTATCATATAATCTATTGTTATATTTAACTTTTCGACTAGGCGTATGACTAGCTGGACCTCCAACCACTCGATTCGACTTACACCTGTGAAAACCATGAAGTGCAGGGAATGCGATTACAAGCTCAAGAATAGGTGCTACACTTTGTTTTGCGGGGCGGGGGGGGGGGGGGGGTTCCTTAGGTGATTTGGTTTCAATTATGTTATTAAACTGCTAAGCCACTTCTTTAATCTTTATAAATCGAAAAACAAGGTTGTGTTGGTATAAACAATGCCTTGAAATGGCATTTTAGAGCATCTCCAAGAGACTCTTAAATAAGCTCTTAAGTCCAAAAATAAAGAGGATGGAGAAAAAATGAGCTCCAAGAAACTCTTAGTGACTCTTAAAAAGCTTAAGAGCCTCTTCTCTCTCCTCAATTTTAAGAGCTACTACATGGCTCTTAACTATTTTCTATCAATAAAATATTCACTTGCACATGGTTGGATTTAATTGCATGTCATAGTTAGGTTTGAAATATTAATAAAATATAAGTTAGGAGTCAAGATAAGGAGCATTGTTGGAGTTGACACGAAAATTTATGTACTAACTTACTAAGAGCCATATAATTTATATTATATTTAAGAGCCAACTAAGAGATTGTTGGAGATGCTCTTAGAGCTCCTATTACCACCCACCAAAAGTATCCTAGAGTCAGGAAGTCAAAAAGTATGTCGCCTACAGCCTTACAAGGTTTTAACCCAAGATGAGACTTCAAGCACATGACTAAAAAGGCATTGTTCTAAATCAACATACAATGTATATCTACTCTGCAGAACATTTATTTGACTCGGCATCCCTTAAAATTTTGTTGGTATGTTGAATTCTTAGTGTTTGGGAATGGGACCTCATTCCCAAATACTCTCTCTAATCAACTCTGGGCATTCACTTTCATGAAGTAAACTGAAACAACCCAAGGAAATTATGCAAACCAACCGTCATATATAGCTTAAAGGTTCAATAACTTGCTTGTGATGAAGCAAAACGCCAGAGACTCCATCTTCACCACTAGAAAAAGAGACAAAAGAATTGTAAGAATACATGAAAATCGTATCAAATCATAAAGGATCTTCTCATAAAAAATGTGTATCCATGCATACTTACATGAAAGGCTCGTTTACATGATCTCCAGAAAGGTGTGAAACTCCTCCTATAGAATTCTGTTAAACAACAGTGTCAAGTCAGACACATATGCTTTGCCAGTAGATGAAAGATGAAAGTGTAATAGCAAAACAAGCTTACCGCCCACGTAAAGAGAAGGCTGACATTTGCCCTTTCCTTCCCAGTATTGACCACCTGAAACACATGCAAGGATAAGTCTAATAGCAAAGAAATGACAAAATAATATTTTCAGGTTATTTAGATATATGCATTGACATGTTTCATATGTATCAACAAGACTCCACTAGTTAAGCTAGTGTGATAAGTTCAACACAGAAAGTGCTTCATTATGGCATCTTAAATAATCAATTCCATCCTGTAATCGTCCTACTATACATATATTTAAGTACCAATAAAAGCTTAATTCAAATGAAAACATCAATGTGTCCCATTGCAATTGGACTAGAGCCACATATAAATTGTTCAATTTAGGAAACAGATGAACCCAAATGAACTTTAGTGTTAACATCCTATGCTTAAAAAAAGATCTTATCCTACTAATCTGACAATTATGCTTTTCACATATAAGTTCAAATTGCTTACAGTGTAAACAAACACTGTAGTAGGAAGACTGCTATCTCGATAATTATGTGGTATAAATGGTGATATTTGGCGACAACAGATTTTCAGCTCAGGATCTGGCTCACCTGCAGGTACAAAAACGGAACTCCAATGGTTCATATTGACATAATACATAACATTTTAGCTAATACCAGTATATTCATACCGTCATATACTGTCCATGCCCTTGGGAATAGTGCATGATATGTTGAATGTTGACCACTTAAATTCCATCCCCATGATGAGATACCTTGATCGGAAGGTTTCCTACAATGACAAGGACAATGTCTTTCAGGTTCCACAGATATATATGCACAGAAGTTAATAATCTCACGTGACACATTGTTTTGGAAGCATCTACTAGAAGTTCATGTTAGGAATAATGAAATTTGTAACCACCACTTACTTTATGTTACTAAAATTTTCACACAACAGTCCTACTCGTATAATACTAGTGATATATTTTTATATCCCATTCTTTTGTTGGGCAGTTCAAGTCTTTTGCACCATCTAGAATTCATATCTTAAATAAAAGGCTGAGAAATGAGTATTATATAACCTAAGTTATACTAATAAAATCTTGAAAGGATGACTCATGACTCCATACAAAATACAAACTCACAGTTTGACTAATTTATAATTGAAAAAAACCCGTAACTGACACACATAAGATATCATGTACTCGTTGCATAGGTTCTTTTCACAGGTAAAGTGTAGATACCCTGTAACTAACAAGTATCACGGAACTTAGCACCAGAAGCAGAAGAGAGGAAACGGTTTTAGTTTTAAGGACATAAGGGTTAAAAAGGTAAGTATAAAACTTTGTAAAAATTCCCTTACCCTAACCCGTCATGTTTGCCTGGGGATAAAACAGATGCATATTGTTTGGCTCCACCATCACGAGATATAAAAACCTGCGGTTCCAATTATGAATCAGAATTAATCTGCAAGTATTTACCTTTAATAAGATGATTTCAAAGATTAAAAAAAAAGAGCTTGCATTTCAAAGAGACAACACCATGCTGTAATTAATTTTCACTTGAAGACATAAACAGAAACAAAACAAAGAAAGTACAACAGATTGAAGAAGAAAGCATTACAGAGAACTGGTTGGCCATTATGGGAGAAGCATCACAAGTACCAGGAACAATTTGAAAATTCCTGAACTCGCCTCTAAAACCTCTAGTTATGCTACCGCTTCTGTAGTGTTAAACAGATAATCTTATCAGGCAAATAAACTATCATTATACAAGAGAAAGCAGTCCAATTCGGAACCAATTCTTACCCCATCCCTCCAAGGGGAACCCCTTGTGATGCTGATGGCTTACAACTTATACGAGTGAATGGATCAATAGGTGCTTTCTGCGAAAATGCAAAGCAAGAAAATTTAGAAGGGAACTACCTTCAGAGAGGATGCACCTTCCCTTCTCCCTTTAAATAAAAGATACAGCACAAAAGGATTCGCAAAATTACCCTTCCATGGGAAGCCTCTTCCCTTACATAAGACCACAGGCGCAAACCAAGTCGAACCTACAGTCAATATTCATGCCATCAGGTCCATATTGGATATGTAATAGTTTTCAATGAATAATCACAATCTGAAAGGTCGTTTGGGCAATTATAGTTTATTAGATAGGATTAAATACTACCATCTTTATTGCTTCCCTGAAGGTAACACTGAATTCCTTGAGAATACTGGCATGGCTGTTTAATTTCCTTCTCCATGCTTGTACTGGTGGGGCAGCACTATCAAAATCAAGCTAAAGTAAAAGAATCAGTGCCCATTTGAAGAGCATAAGAAATTTTAAAGCATCCACATTACAAAATCATTCACAAAAGTAAAGCTGAGTGTAAACCCCCTACTGTCAAAACCCAAAACATGATATTACAGGCAAACACAGGAAGATGACCTTCGTCGTAGCTTCAGGAACATACTTTCTTGACAAGTCAAGAATGGATAGCTACCACATCTAAAAAATTCAACATCCTAAATTTACGAAACGAACATTACAGACTAGTAGGCTGCCGAATATTTTAAAAACTTTACTATAATGATTCTAATGCAAGTCTGAAGTCATTCTTCAGAGAATTTACTACAGGATATTTAGAACTCCATACACAGTATTTAGGTCATAAGAGATTTAATCTGATTACTTACGAATTTATCTCTAAACTGCATACACACTTACACAGTTTGTGTGATTTTTGTAATTCTTTTTGATACCTAGCAACCTACTTCATCTAATGGAGAATGCAAAGTCAAGAAGAAAGAATTCTGAGAAAAAAGGACGAAAACAAGAGTTAAAAATCCTAAAAGAACAGAGCTTAACTGAAACCTCTATCTTCGACTCCAAAAGTAAAAATAACAACCAAAGTCTATTTTTGAACCAAAACAAGGTACCAAGACAAACGCACCACTGTATCAATTGCTTACAAACCAATACTAGCAAATAATAATATGCTATTCAATAAGAATAGTGAAAAAGAAAAGAACTAATACTTGTCCAAAGATTAAGATTTTCCTACTATCGAAACAAACATTTAAACAATTTCCCAAAAACTTGTCACTTACACATTTGTGTTTTCTCATTCCGGATCGAAAGACAATTTTCGAAACTATACTCTAGTACTTGCACCTGCTACTTTCTTAACATACTTGAAATTAAAACTTATGCAACTGCATTCTTTTGGAAAATTAATCTAAACTTGTAGATTAATGTGGAGGAAAATCAGAAAACAAGTTCGGTTATGGAAATAAAGTGTTGATATACTCCCATCATGAAGACAAGAATAATACATTGTCAAGAATGTATTTGTTGATGATTGAAGAAAGAACAATACTTTGCCAAAACCAAGAATGTTTCCAAACCTTGTTCACTCCACAATCTATCCTATTTAGATTGCTATATAAGCATGTATTGTGACATTGTAATTATCTATCCAAGTATTCACAATGTAGTCTTGAGAGTATTTGGATCTTTTACATATCAGTTTTTCTCTTGTTTATTTTCATTATTGTTCTTATTATTATGATTCAGTTATTTGCTTAATTTCAACACATTCAATAAAACTTAAAAATCATATATCAATACAGAAAAAACAACAAGATTATACAAAATCATTTACAATCATAAATAGAATACCATTCACATAAAAAGCCTTACCAACTGCAATGTTGCCTTATGTATATACTCTTCAGGAGGCCATGAATTCTTCCTCTTATGAAACATAGTTCCACTAACCATATTAGCTAATTGCAAGATTATATATACATACAAGTTACATACATTTCAAATAAGTGCCTTAAGCTCAAAACCAGAGATCAAGATTACAGCAAAGGCCAAAAAGATAACTTATCTTCCTCTCAAAGATCTTAAAATACAATATCTTGAAAAAAGAATCAAATGGGTAGCTTAAAAATCAAATCTTTTTGTATTTGGATGATTAAAAATCAAGTCTTTTTACATTTCAATGGAAATTTATGAAGAAAAAAACATGGGTTCTTGAAATTATCTAGAAAGTGGGTAAAAATGTAGAGATTTTGGCCAGAAGAATCGAGATTTGATGTGGGTCTGGTTCAAGATTTTGATTGAAAGATTTTGAAAATGATTTGAATTTTTTTTTAAAATTTTATTTAAAGGGAGAGGAGAGATTGAGAATTTCAATAAAAATGGATGCGTAAGAAGGAGATAGATGATGATTCGACAACAGCTGCGGAGGAAGGTGCTTCAGCTAGTGCCAGGTGTTACTTTATCAATATTTTAATTATTTGTACGGACATGTATAATCTTAAATCATTCATATCATACCAAAATTAAAATGCAAGGTAAGGATCATTTATATGGTAGCTGGTCCCTGACAATCTATTGTCAGGGACCGGTTATTTAACAATCACTTTCTAAATCGTTGGATCGTTAACGGCCCCCTGGATTACAAAAAAAATTCCCTTTCCGCGGGCGTTTCGCGGAAAATTTCCGAGGAACGTAAAATTTTTTTTTTAATCTCAGCCGTTGGATCCAACGGCTGAGAAACTGATTGTTAAATAACAGGTCCCTGACAAATGATTGTCAGGGACCGGGACCCCATTTATATATGTATGATTGTCAGGGACCGGGACCCCATTTATATATGTGAATTTGTCACTACAATTGGCTACTATTGTTTTTTTTTTGAATAATACAGTTGGCTATTGTTGATTACCATTACAAATAAGGATATACGGAGTATTATTTTCATAAAACATTTTATAAGTAATAGTATAAATATAGACACACAATGGGATAAAAACAGGCATATAAGTTTGGGGTCCGTTCCCTAGCAAACATTTGCTAGGGAACTGTTTCCCAACATATGGCTCCAGGACCGTTGGATCGTTGATCCAACGGTCCTGATTTAAAAAAAAAAATTACACCGTACCGCAGAAACTTTCCGCGGTACGGAGTAATTACAAAAATGTCCTCACTGTTCACGTACCGCAGAAAGTTTCTGCGGTACGGTGAACAGTAGATTTTTGATGTGAAAACAGGGGGCATTTTTGTAATTACCCCGTACCGCGGAAAGTTTCTGCGGTACGGTGTAAATTTTTTTTTTAAACCCCAGCCGTTGGATCAACGATCCAACGGCTGGGAAATCATATGTTGTGTAACAGTTCCCTGGCAAATGTTTGCCAGGGACCGTGCGCCTATAAGTTTTGGGCAAGCAGGTGAATAATAGATATAGATGTGATTGGTGCGTAAATATAAACCAAAGAAAGCGATACCTTGTGAAAGGAATGGTGGATGATAAAATAATTGGGTTTCCCACATGCAAAGTTAGGTTAATATTCCACCGCCCCATTGTTTTTTGGACCTATTTCAAACCCTTTAGTTGGAGCAAGTCCAATGATTGTGTCAAAATAGGTGGATCTATTGTTATAATTTAGTATTAAAAAATTATTTTTGATGCTAAAATAGCACCATGTCTCTAATGGTTTGTGTTAAATCTTGTTCTAAATTTAAATAATTCTCCAAGTACTCCACTATTTTGAATATATGTAGAAAATTGATGTAGCTCATCTACTATTTCCTTCCATTTTTTCTTTTTTTGATGATGTGGCAAATATAACTTCATCTATATTTTGTGCTAAATATAGCACAAACTATAAGAGCATCACCAATAGCCTCTTAAATGAGGC
Organism: Kitagawia praeruptora; assembly: GCA_037693485.1. Lineage (NCBI taxonomy): Eukaryota > Viridiplantae > Streptophyta > Magnoliopsida > Apiales > Apiaceae > Kitagawia > Kitagawia praeruptora. Next base: position 2,699,134 of record CM075353.1, read on the forward strand.
TCCTTGGTTATTATTTGAAGAACATGATTAAGAGGATTACAAAATGCTACTCCAACAAGCTCCTTGCTCCTCCTCAAAAACTTAACAGCTCTAAATCATTCTTCAAATTTAAGAGTCTCTCTCCTTTCCTCTCCCTTCTTCATTCAATTTTATATTATCAAATATTCACTTTCCTCTCATTTCTATCCACATTTTCCTCTCTTTTGTTATATTGTAAATTACATTTTACAGGAATTTTCTGTTTTGGAGAATTTTTGGTTTTGCAAAATTCTGGGCAGTTTTGTGGGGTTTTTGGGTAATTTTAGCAAAAAACTGGAATTTTGCTGTTTTAGCAAAAAACTGGAATTTTGCAAATTCTGAACAGTTTTGTTTATGTTATATATAGTTAATGAATAAAAAATGAAGAAGGAATTGGTTTAAAGAAGATTGTTGGAGATAATTTGAAATTTTAACTCCCAAATACTTAAGAGCCTATTTAATATAATTGTTTTTGAGGAGGAAGCTAAGAGCTTGTTGAAGATGCTCAAACATTGTGCTATTTTAGCACAAAATTTAGCACACCATTGGAGTGGTATTTTTTATTTTTTGTACTATAATATAGCTATAGCACAAGATCTAGCACACCATTGGACGTGCTCTTACTAATTTTCTAGTGTGTGCTTAAAGGCATATGCTAAGAATCCGTACTAACTTAGTTGTCAATTTTGATTGGTTGAAATTTCATTAATAATGATGGACCTCCCTACATTCACATAAATATCCATCAATTAAAATTTGACAACTCATCAAGCACGGATTCTTAACATGTGCCCACACTAGACAAACCCTATTGGTTATTAGATCTTCAACTTCATTTCTTTGACATTATGTCATTATTTGTTGTCCTAAACTCAAAAGCCACATTACCTACTGTTTAGTCTTTTTTTGATCAATTTTTGTACAACTCGATTAATCCAATTTTTATGTAACTCAACTAATCTGAAGAACAATTCACTATTTAATCGTTGCAAAATTACGTGCAACTTATTGTAGTATTCGAATCAAGCCGAGTTATTGTATTTATTCTTAAAATTAGCGGTCTAGGTTGGTCAATTTTTTACGAAAACAACTTTGTGATCGGCCCTCAATGCAGATTTTTTGTTCAAGGACTTACGTTTCATTTATGTACATTTGATACTGCTTTAGGGGTCGAAGTGTAAACAACCCATTTCTCGAACAAGACCATTGTTGCTTTTATGAAATTTGAAATGCAGTTTTCAACAAAAGTGCTTTTATGAAATTTGAAGTTTTATGACTTTCAACAAAGGGGTCCGGTCTAGTGCAATCGGTTGCACCAGATTGTTTACGCAATACAAGGTTTCGGGGTCGTTGGATCGTTGATCCAACTGCTCTGATTTAAAAAAAAATTGTATCGTACTGCAAAAACTTTCCGCGGTACGGAGAAATTACCAAATGCCCCACTATTCACGCATTCGCAGAAACTTTTTGCAGTACGGTGAATAGTAAATTTTTTATGTGAAAACATGGGGCATTTTGGTAAATTCTCCGTACCGTGGAAAGTTTCTGTGATACGGTACGGTCTTTTTTTTAAAATCAGAACCGTTGGATCAACAATCCAACGCCTCTGAAACCTTGTGTTGATTAAACAGTACTTGGCAACCAGTTGCACCAGACCGGGAGCCTATACACAAGGTTGTTTAGTTATTTATTTGTACAAACGATCTAACGGCTCTGAAACCTTGTGTTGATTAAATAGTACTTGGCAACCGGTTGCACCAGACAGGGAGCCTATACACAAGGTTGTTTAGTTATTTATTTGTACAATGCTCTTGACTTGATCTTCCACTAGATAGAGTATGTTATTCTTGATTTTGATATCTGATCTGATGTTTTGTTTAATTGCTTGGAGTTTGGAACATTGTATTTGATTTCTGAATGCTCTCTAGTCTGAAATTGATGAAATCTTACCGTAACCAATGAAAGCTATAATTTAATTTTATTGATATTTGTACATCATTTGACATCTTTTTAAATTTCTTTTATTTGTTTTTATAATTTCATTTCACTAGTATGGGTACTTGAGCTTTCATTGGTTACGGTAAGATTTCATCAATTTCAGACTAGAGAGCATTCAGAAATCAAATACAATGGTCCAAACTCCCAAATAAAAGAAATTTAAAAAGATGTCAAATGATGTACAAATATCAATAAAATTAAATTATAACGTAGGTTTGAAACTGTAAAATAATTATTACAAATTCTCGATCAAAATTAAAAAATTAAATACGTTATATTATATCCTATTATATCCTATTATATAATAAGAGTAAGAGGGATAATAAGTGATACTACCATAGGTCAAGGGTTCGATTCTCATTAACCACATAATTAAATCTATCTATTCCTAAATATTATACGCTAACACAAGGGTAAAAAATTACGTTTTATTGCCAGTGAAATTACCTAAATAACCTTATCTTACTAAAAATAATAGAAGTACCCAGCCACGCTTTATTCTCCGATTTAATCCTATTATCCAATTCCAATTCAATCCTATTATCCAATTCAATCGTAAATTTGCTCCGAGCATCCCCAGATTATCGGCGGTGTGGTCCGATCATATACCCGAAAGCGTTCAATTATCGACACACACAGTATGTAATTTAGCTTATAAATAGTAATCTAGTGATTCTTCACCCTTTATGTGCTAAAGGTAAAAACAAAGTGTATATTTTAAAATTTTTGCAAAGGATTTATTTCTTTTAACTGGCCGAAATACGTGGAAGAAAACAATGAGTCTAGGCCGTCAAATTTCATACAAACTGTACTTCTGTTACGCTCCTATGGATGGAGTTAATAGTAGGACCCGTAATTCTTATGCCAAATAATCAAAGCGCCAAAATATTCTATAATTCTCTTGAATCCTTCATCAGCACATACCAAGTTAGGAGTGTTGTTATACAATACTCAACTATATTATTACTTTGAACTTTACAGGGTTACGTGAATCTTCTCTTGCTCTTAAATTATGTATGCTATTCCTATTGTTTTTCACAGGCCGTGCATACATTCCACCACAGGCTCCGGCTCTAGGGCAGGAATTTCTAACTACATCCATCTTATGTTCATCACTTATATAATTTTGAATTATTTTTAAATTTTCCCAAATATTTAAATTTTCCCAAATATGATTAGACTACCTTTATGACTTGTGCATCTATATAATATCTAAAATCAATTTTTTTGGTTTCACCTTTTACTATTGAATGGAATTAAATCTATTTGCAAGAGGGATTCAATGTTGCTGTTAATTTAGATTTAATTTTTCTAAAAATGTTGAAACTTGTCCCTATAGGTGCTAATTTATAAGTCCTAACCTCTTCTAATGCATATCGTCTACATGATTTGTATTTTCTTATATATATGTACATATAGTTATTCTAATTATAATGGCTAATCAGGGTGGTTTGGAATATGCAGTTCATAATTTTTTCGCCTTGTTATATTTTAATTTTTCTATGCAGGGGTGTAAACCAGATAGTGTACTTGATGCAACTAAATCAATAAACTAGCACACAATCATTTACCAAAGTAGGTGTTCATCTGGTTTTTTAAAAAAAAGGTAAGTGTTCATCTTTTTATAGCCTTTTTTTTGTTAATTGAATACAAAGATCATAGTTTCATATGTCCTATTTTTCAGTTTCATTCTATGGTTTTCTATCTTTCTACATTGCTCGATATGTTTTAATATCTTTCAAAACACTTTATTTTGGCAGATGATGATGACATTTAGGCCCCCTCCTTTAACTTTTCTTACCTTCCATCCACAAGAGTACAATCCTTGTAGACGACATTGAGGACTCTTCAATACTAATATGTGACTCTAGAATTAATGAGGTCTTTAAAATCACTGATGCGTAATAGTTTGATACATATACCTTGACGAGCTATCTACTAAATTGCATAGGTAAAAAGCAAGTTAGAGGGTCATCAAAAAAGAGGAATCAGCATGGTCTTTTCCTATATTTTAAGTGCTCCTTTTATCATCAGGACCCGATGGTCAGGTATTTTTCTGGTTATGTTAAAAAGAAGCTGATAAGTGGATTTTATATCCACTTGGAATGCCTCCGTTCGGCTTAAATTGATTGTTTTGGACTCAAGTTGTTATAGTTTTGATGTGTTTTGCTTAGTTGTGAGGGTTTGCAAGAATATCAATGCTTCTATCGTTTTTGGAGGATTAATTGATTAAAATTCGGATTTTCCGGGAAGGTTGCGCAGTCTACACTGTTTTGGCCATATCTGGAGTTCTAGAAGTCCGTTTTCAGCGATCTTACTGCTCACGCGAAGCTTGGGAGATTTTCTACAATATGGGACAGGTGTTGCACGAGCAGGTTGCGCGTGGTGGGCGCAGGTTGCGCGACAAACAAACTGTTGGGCGCAGGTTGCACGCGCGCGACCGCTGGAAAAAATCTGATTTATTGTTTTGGCCATATCTTGAGTTCTACAAGTCTGTTTTGGACGATCTTATAGTCCACGCGAAGATAACGAGATTCTATATCATTCTAAAGTGGTCCAGAGGTCCAAATACGATTGGAACATTCCAGAATATCTGAAGAAAAGTCAGCCACGAATTTTCCTTAAAAACAGACTCAGTTTAGGAAACGTATTTTGCAGAAATTCTATTATAATTCTGTTTTGGTATTTTCTTGCTGGGCAAGACTTTTAGAGCCTATATAAACACATCTAGGGTATTATTTTAGGGGGTATTCATAACCTATTGGAGAGAAGAGAAGGAGCAAGGATTGAAGGTGTTCTATCCAAGCTTTATTCAATTTTCAAAACGTGTAATATCTAAACTCCTTATTTTTAATATCATGTTTTCATTCAATATTATTGTTTTGTTTTCTTCTTTAATTATGTGTAACTAAATCTCTAATCTGAGGATTGGGTAGTATTCCTTGGTATTCATGTGTGTTTAATTATCTGTGATTTTCTTGCTTTGCTGATCTGTTATTGAGAGCTTAACACAATTAGGGGAGTCATGAACCTTTGATTGGATTTTAGGGATTGTAATAACTTGGAAGAGGAGTTGCAATTTTAGTACACGATTTAACAGACATAACTCGAATATTTGATTGGAAGATTAATAGGAGAGTTGTGAGACTTATAATTCTTGGTGCGTAATAGTTTATGATTGTCTTTGATTGTATCACGGATGTGACAATTAAGGTATAGTTGTAGACATTATATTGTATCTTGGAAGAGAACTTTATAACCATAGAAGAATTGTTTTCAGCAGAGTAAGAACGTAGACATCACATAGATATTGAATGTGCATTGAAACCAAGTGAAGAACCCCAGTTCTTGGATTGTTTTCCTCATATATTTTATTCTCGATTTATAATTAGTTTAATTTAGTTTATAAACAAATCAAACATTCTTCTACACTTCTAAATTGTGAGAGATAAGATACTTGAACTTGATATTACATTCAGTCCTTCCCTGCGAACGAACACATAAAAATACTACTAACAAATTGGCGCCGCTGCCGGGGAAGGCAGCAATGTTGAGTTTGAGTTAATTGTTTCTTGTAGTTTGGATTTTATCTTTGTATATATTTTTCTTTTCTTTCTTTTTGTATTTCTTTCTTTGGTGTGTCTACAGGTTCTTTGAGGTAGACAACTTAAACAGGTTTTGAGGAGAGAGACTAGATGGAGTACAATTTTGGTTGGAACAACGCTCAGAATTTCTACAACAGTCAGGAACAATATCAATACTTCAATCCTTACCCACAATTCAATTCATATGAGGATTGTAATGCATATCAGGTGAATCCGTTCTATTCTGAGAACTCATTTTATACTCCATATGCCCCTAGCAATGATTATTCGTATTCGTTTGAAAATCAATATCATGATGATCTTAATCCATATATGTGTAATGATGTTGATACGAGTTTAACTCAGTCTAATCCTTCTTTACCTGCTGATTGGGAGATTGCGCTCAATAAAATGATTCAAGGAACTCAGTCTAATTCTCCCTTACTTTCTTTGGGAGTTTTTGATGAACCAACTTTAGAGATTGCTAGTGACAATGATATTCCATGTGATTCAATAGCTTGGTACGAGGAGAATGCTAAACTAAATAATTTTATTTGGGAAGTTCGAGCAGTGTGGCATGAAGGTTGTTATCGAACTCCCCCTTGTGTCAATTTTCCTCTATGCCATGATTCTTGTTTAGCAATTGATGATAATGTTGTGTCTGATGAGTCTACTTGTGTAGTTGATAATTGTCCCATGCGCATTAATGATAATTTGGATGCAATTGAAATTCTACCAAATCTAGAAAATTTTGAGCTTAATACATTGGTAGACGAGATTAAAATTGATGAGTGTCCAATTATAGAAGAGAAGGAAGTTAAGATTGATAATATTGAAAATCTTGCTTTAAAGTATAAGGATCCGATTTGGGAGGAGTATATGAGTCGTACTTATAATGATTATTCTGACGACTTTTCTAGCTATTTTGATGTTTCCAAGTCTCTTGAGCATGATAGGTTCTTGAAAGTTTTCGTACCTTTCAGTGAATCTAAGGTTTATTTGAACAATAAACTTATATTAGAAATTCGTAGATATGTGCATCTGTTTGTTTTTTCTCCTCATTGAAGTTTCCAGGTAGAAGTAACGTCAAGCTATTGACGTTAAAGAAGCGCTTCGTGGGAGGCAACCCACGCTTTTCGGCAATTTTATTTAGGTATGTTTTCTATTATCCCTTGTATTACCTTCCATTCAATGAGGGCATTGAATATTTTAAGTTTGGGGGTGGTTTGAGGGATTAGTAGTTGTTGTATTATGTGTTCATGTAGGATTTCATGATTAGTAGTTGTTGTTGTATTATGTGTTCATGTAGGATTTCATTCTTTGCATATTATTAGTAGTAAATCATGCATATATGTTTGTGCTATTTACGTTTATCTCATATAGGACATTCTGTTTTTATTTTCGTATACCATGTGAGTTTTCATTTAGTTGCATTATCATGGCATGCATATTTCATGATCCCTTAGGACGAGCTGATTCTGATTGATAGGTAGATGTTTAATTGAGTGTGGTGATGATGAGTAGAGGGCTGATTTATAGTTTCTAGGAAATTGACTTGCATGTTACGGGAACAAAAATTTTACACAAACTCATTGGGTGCTTTTGGGCTAGGTTAGGGTCATGCCTGTGGGATGTTTTGAGATTTAATCACTTGTTTATATTTAGAATTTTCGTTATTCCCTTTATAGCGTAGGAACATTAAAATCTAAGTTTGGGGGAAAATAGGAATTTCATGCTAGTTGTTCATAATTGTCAATAATGGCTAGGTGTCAAATGGCTAGTAGCCAGCTCATATTTATATGAGTAGTCTAGGGTTGGAAATGAGAAAGGCTCATTCCAGATTGCAAAAAAAAAAAAAAAAAAAAAAAAAAAAAAAAAAAAGAGTCAATAAGTTATTTGTTTATATGCAAAATTAACCAGAGTGAGCTCTTTAATACTCGAGTAATTAAGTCTGAGGGGACTTAGTCCTAGTAACCTAAAGCCCTTGTGGTTTGGGATTGCTGACCTAACACTCGCTACATGGGTATTATTGTATAAGCCTTTTGGGGTCTCATTCATTGCACGGTTAAATAAGCATGCGTATTGTATATAGTGTCGTAGTTTAGTAATAAAGCATGAGTTTCTGTCTACCTTGGATAAGGGTGAAGGTGTTCTTAAGTTATGAAGTGTCTACAGTCTATTCTGATTATAAACCTGTGATTGTCTTGACGGAAAGCATGTATGATTTTTGACCTAGTTTTGGGAGTATTCCTGATGAGCATTGCACACACGCACGTTTCTGTTCATGTATTTGTTAGTATACGGGGACTTAGTCGAGCTCTGCTTGGATTTATTTGCATTCTTTGAGATATTTGCTTGTTAGTTGGTTTTGGTAAGTTTGAAGGGGATCTTTGCATATTTCATATTAGTTGCATTCATGCATTGCATTGCATTGGATTTTGTGGGTACATTCGCTATAGGTCCTCACGAGACCTTACTCGTCCACTAGGGCTGCCTAGGGGTTTAAAGGGCTTGTTGCATATGCCAAATGCAACCGTGATCACCTACGGAAGTGGTACTAGTTAGTTAGTTAGTTGTAATTATTTATGCTTGAGGACAAGCATCAGTTTAAGTTTGGGGGTTTGATAAGTGGATTTTATATCCACTTGGAATGCCTCCGTTCGGCTTAACACTAGTACAAAAACTACCATATGCATCTCCCCATTTGCGTCAGTTGTAGGCGAAACAGACGCATAAAGTAGTTTTATGCGTCCGTCCTACATTAAACAGACGCATAAAGTAGTTTTATGCGTCTGTTGTACCTAAACAGGCGTATAAGATAGTTTTATACGTCTGTCGGAGAATTATTTGCGTCAGTTATATTGCAACAGACGTATAAATTCAACTATATACATCTGTTATATTGCAACAGACGTATAAAGTTCAACTTTATGCGTTTGGTCTTTAAAAATAGATGTATAAAGATGATTAATTTTCTTTTTTAAATTAGATGTAAATATCAGTTGCCCAATTATCTGTATATGCATACCTAATTACAATTTACAAACCTTTTCAATTACAAACATCTCCTCTTCTCAAGATTCAAATTCATTCTACCCTCTCTCTCTCTCCCTAAACTAAACACATATAGATACAAGCAGATCGGATAACAAGAGGATGGATGATGACGAGGAGATTGAAGTAGCATCAATACAGCGTGAATTTCGGATAGGGAGAAAGTACAGTCCAGTAGTTGCGCAGGATAGCGATCGAGCCGTTGTCGAAATGTCTTCCTTGGATCCTGGATCTTCATCATCTTTTACAAAGGAACTGGTCACTCGAGGATGCTCACGGCTTTGGCGGTACCTAACTCGGAAGAAAATGGGACGTGACTCAATGAGTCAACCAAAAGGACTTCACCGAGTTCAAGCGAGTTCGAATGAAACACGGGTTGCTAAAGTAAGATCTCAGACGTTACGATGCCCTGAGCTTAGGTATGAACTGTAATCCCTTATTTGTTCATACTTAAATTGTTAATCGATATAAATCTTTGACTTTATGGTGGATTGACGGAAGATTCTGATAAATTTTATAAGGATTATGGTTGTCATTGATTTTAGATGCGATTATGTTTGCTCCGAGGAACCTTCACAAAGATTCCATCAAAACCCTTACTTCCTTCATCCTCCACTCTCCTTCCAAGTACTCTCTATCTCTCTCTCTCCCTCTCCCTCTCCCTCTCCCTCTCCCTCTCCCTCTCTCTCTGTAAATATCTATGTGTGTGTGTATGTATACATTTCAAGTATCTGTAGTGAGTTTATGTATTATGTGTAAATAGTTGATTTTTATTTTATTTTCAAGATTTTGACCAAGTACCCATTAATTGATTGTAGGAATGTGATTGTACACAATGATTGTACAAGTTGTAACAAGTTAAAGAAGTTTTGAAATGTGATTCGTCTTTGATAACCATGTGCAGCTCTTGGTGGATTTTCTCATGGTTTGTACGCGGAGAAATGGGCACCTTTTGTTAAGGTTTGAATTTTATTTTCTCTATGAGGCTTGTTGTAGTGAATTAAGGATTATGCTTTATAAGCAAATTTTATTCTATAGGTTTTATAATTGTGTAAGAGTTGGTGATTATATGCTGTCCACTGATGATAATATCCCTGAGCATAATTTATAAATAACATCTCCTTATTTGTTCAGGAGCTATTTGTAATTGTTGCAAGAGGAAGAGATGACTCCATTCGCTGCTATCCAGTTGTTGAAACTATGCACATGAAAGCCAATAAATGCAGTTTAATCATGTCTTTTCGTTTATAATATTAATTTAATATTATATTAATATTAATTTAATATCTAGATTTACATCTGGATGGGTCTTGAAGAACCCGAAGATGGATTCAAGTTCTGTTGTCTGTACTACCGATTCTTCTTTACATCAGAAACAAGGACCTGCATTCCTTAATGGGAACAGTATTATCAGCAAGCTTACACTATACGATACCTTTTAAAAAGGCAAGAAGATGGCTCGTGGAGATTTTTTGAAGGCACTGTTCAAGTTCCGTGAGCAAGAAGGGTGACATCTTAACATAATTTTAGGTGTATATTTTAGCTCACACTGTGCAGAAGTTCTTCTACTGTTCTAACATGCCCCAAGCATATGCATATGGATACAACTAAGACATTAATATTAATCATGTCTTTTCGTTTATAATATTAATTTAATATTATATTAATATTAATTTAATATCTAGATTTACATCTGGATGGTTTAATCTGTTGGTCTGTTTTTGATTAATTTTGGATCTGGTTTCAGTTAATCTGTCTGTTTTTTATGTATGTCTGTGTACATTTTTAAACTTTAGAATAATCTAGGTGGCCAACAGTTAACACTATAAATGCAATTTAATTTACTTATTATTTTCTCTTCTCCCTCAGGTGAAGGGAAGTGAAGGGAAGACGCAGGTGCTAGTAGCAACGAGGGTGGCAGTGGTCCATGGGAGGATACGGAAATAGTACTTCACTTGTATAAATGTAATCACGAAACATTGTACTAGCTACAAGTTAAAAATTTGAGATTATCAAGTGTATTGTTAATTCAGTACTCCATTTTACCCTATCAATTTTATTATTGTTGAGATTGGAAATTGAATTTGCTTTTGGTAATTTTGGGGTGGAGCAGAAATGTATTTAGGCTACAGGTGCTAGTTGAAAATATAATTTTTTTTTTTGGAAAATATGTCTTTTGCGTCTGTTCTACTATCACAGCCATATAAAGTCTATATTTGCGTCTGTTCTTTATCTTTATACGTCTGTTAGTGCCAGATGCAGAACTACCTTTTGCGTCTGTTTAAGCGGAGCAGACGCAAAATGTAGACTTTATGCGACTGGTGTAAACTATATGCGTCTGTTCTTGACAGCCGCATAAGCTATATGCGTCTGTTGAGTAACAGTCGTATATGCTCTATAGCTGATACTACTCTGCCATACGCAACTGTTGACAACAGACGCAAAAAGCCCTTTTTAACAGACGCGATAGGCATATTTTGTACTAGTGTAAATTGATTGTTTTGGACTCAAGTTGTTGTAGTTTTGATGTGTTTTGCTTAGTTGTGCAGGTTTGCAAGAATATCAATGCTTCTATCGTTTTTGGAGGATTAATTGATTAAAATTCGGATTTTCCGGGAAGGTTGCGCAGTCTACACTGTTTTGGCCATATCTGGAGTTCTAGAAGTCCGTTTTCAGCGATCTTACTGCTCACGCGAAGCTTGGGAGATTTTCTACAATATGGGACAGGTTTTGCACGAGCAGGTTGCGCGTGGTGGGCGCAGGTTTCGCGACAAACAGACTGTTGGGCGCAGGTTGCACGCGCGCGACCGCTGGAAAAAATCTGATTTATTGTTTTGGCCATATCTTGAGTTCTACAAGTCTGTTTTGGACGATCTTATAGTCCACACGAAGATAACAAGATTCTATATCATTCTAAAGTGGTCCAGAGGACCAAATACGATTGTAACGTTCCAGAATATCTGAAGAAAAGTCAGCCACAAATTTTCCTTAAAAACAGACTCAGTTTAGGAAACGTATTTTGCAGAAATTCTATTATAATTCTGTTTTGGTATTTTCTTGCTGGGCAAGACTTTTAGAGCCTATATAAACACATCTAGGGTATTATTTTAGGGGGTATTCATAACCTATTGGAGAGAAGAGAAGGAGCAAGGATTGAAGGTGTTCTATCCAAGCTTTATTCAATTTTCAAAACGTGTAATATCTAAACTCCTTATTTTTAATATCATGTTTTCATTCAATATTATTGTTTTGTTTTCTTCTTTAATTATGTGTAACTAAATCTCTAATCTGAGGATTGGGTAGTATTCCTTGGTATTCATGTGTGTTTAATTATCTGTGATTTTCTTGTTTTGCTGATCTGTTATTGAGAGCTTAACACAATTAGGGGAGTCATGAACCTTTGATTGGATATTAGGGATTGTAATAACTTGGAAGAGGAGTTGCAATTTTAGTACATGATTTAACAGACATAACTCGTATATTTGATTGGAAGATTAATAGGAGAGTTGTGAGACTTATAATTCTTGGTGCGTAATAGTTTATGATTGTCTTTGATTGTATCACGGAGGTGACAATTAAGGTATAGTTATAGACATTATATTGTATCTTGGAAGAGAACTTTATAACCTTAGAAGAATTGTTTTCAGCAGAGTAAGAACGTAGACATCACATAGATATTGAATGTGCATTGAAACCAAGTGAAGAACCCCAGTTCTTGGATTGTTTTCCTCATATATTTTATTCTCGATTTATAATTAGTTTAATTTAGTTTATAAACAAACCAAACATTCTTCTACACTTCTAAATTGTGAGAGATAAGATACTTGAACTTGATATTACATTCAGTCCTTCCCTGCGAACGAACACATAAAAATACTACTAACAAAAGCCCCCAAACATCTTTGCCACGTGTAGAAGATATTATATGGGTGTTCCGTTATGATTAATGTCTCTACATGATCTATAGTAATTTAAGTTTCTTACATCTTTTAGATCTGTGTTTGTAGCGAAGCAAGCGAAAACATCTGTGCATGTTTTTTCTAGCGGGGAACCAAATTCTATTGTACAGATCCGTGTTCAGTTTTATCAAGCCCAAACTTATCTGTTGGTTATCCATGAAAAGCTGACAGCAATCTACGAGGTAGCAAAGCTTAAGTGCATTAAAGAGGTGCATTAAGTTTAGTGATTTAAAGTAGGATCCTAGGAGTCTCGTGTGGCTTCATCACAATTGATAAGTGGATTTTATATCCACTTGGAGCATTCTAAATCGGCTTAAATTGATTGTCTTGGGCTCAAGTTTCTTGTAGTTTTGATGTGTTTTGTTTAGTTGTGCAGATTTACAAGGATGTTGATTAAGGTTGATGCTTTTATCGTTTTTGGAGAATAAATTAGTTAAAATTCGGATTTCTGAAACGGTTGCGCAGTCTACACTGTTTTGGACATATCTGGAGTTCTAGAAGTCTGTTTTCAGCGATCTTACTGCCCACGCGAAGCCTGGGATATTTTCTACAACTTGGGATAGGATTCCCACGAGCAAATTGCGCCGGGTAGGAGCAATCTGCGCGAAGAACAGACTGCTCGGCGCAAGTTGCCCCTGAAAAATTACAGTTTTTACTGTTTGGGTCATATCTTGAGTTCTATAAGTCTGTTTTCAGCCCATAAGCAGTCCACGCGAAGATAACAAGATTCTCTATCATTCTAAAGTGGCCCAGACGTCCAATCACAACTGGAAAGGTTCGGAAAAACAGAAGAAAAGCAGATACGAATTTTCCTTAAAAAACAGATTCAGTTTAGGAAACGTATTTTGCAGAAATTCTATTATAATTTTGTTTTGGTATTTTCTTGCTGGGCAAGACTTTTAGAGCCTATATAAACACATCTAGATATAGTTTTTAGGGATGGAAAAATTATTGTACATAACTTGTATATTCTAGTATAGAGAGATTGGAGATAGCTATTCACTTTTCTTTGGAGATTGAAGGTTTTTCTCTATTCTTTATAATATTACGTGTTCATATTATATCTCTTGCTTTATTAGTTTAATTATGTATGAGTAGATAATTAATCTAGGGTTAAGTAGAACCCTAGTTATGATTGATGTGTGAATTTCCCAATTCCCCCAATTTGATTGTTTAATTGCTCTTGCTTATTGAGTTGTTTTAATTAGCAATTACAAATCAGACGTGATTATGTTTATTGTTTGAACCATTGTCTATTTATCAACGAGAGTTGGATTTAGATGGTTGTGATTTATCCAATGAGGACATGAACTTCTCCATGAGAATAGGTAGAACGGATTGTTAGGAAGTTAGGGTGCTGTGATTAATGTCTCTGAATTGCATGATACCATGAGAATAGGATTGATTGTATTTTAGAGAAGCCATTAATACTCGAGAGAGGTTATTGGTAATTTATAGGGCGCACTTTTCCTGTTGAGTATTATACGATTGATTGGGGAGGGAATTCACGATTGCATTAATTCATGCTAGTGGGGATACTTAATTCTGGAAGTTTTAGTTAATTGATTAATTGCATTAGTATAAAATTAGTTTAATGATCTTTGATATTTTATTGTGTTACTTGCTTGGCTGAATTGAATCGAGAACAACTGGTGATTGACACGTTTGTCTCTATGGGATCGACTCTGACTTACCCTACTACATAGTTAGAAGGATTTGTTAGATATTATTATTTGATAGGCACGCGACAGCCTTGTCAACAATCTCTTATTTTCTTTTCTATGATATTTTACAATTTCCCAGTTTAGTAATTTAAGGATTATTATCAACGTAGAAACTCATAATTTTAGGCAGGAACTGGAAGGTACGGTCTTTGAAATCAAAGGTCCAGGCGAAAATTGAAAGGTTTGGTCTTTTGGTTGTTCTGCTTCGGTTGGGAATTTGTTGAGGGTGGAAGTTTTTGTTGCTATTGCCAATACTTAAATATATGTACTCTGTTTGCACTAAATCACGCAAGCGTACGTGGTCACAAGTAATATATAAGGTTAAGTCCAAATTCGTTCCCACAGGGATCAAGTTATGGTTCTATTCAGTAAATATGCCTATGCAACAATGTATGGTTATTATGCACTGCTAAGATAATAACAATTTTGGGTTTATTAAACTAAATTAACTAAGACACAAATTAACAAAACTAAGAATTAACTAACTAACAAGAATTAAAATCTAATTACGTCTGCAAGAGTAAACATGGAATCCTAACTTCATTAAATACTTTGCTTAGATCTGACGCCTTTAATCACTATATGCAATGGTTATGATATCTGATCGGATAACACGAAACAAGTACACGCTACTTCTCAGTATACGTATACCAAACTAAACATACATCCACAAAAGAGATAGAAGATGAATAGACACCAATTATGCTTAAACCCTATATCTCTATAGAATTTGAAAACATAACGGTTGAAGAACAAGTTATCCGTAATGATCACATAGGGCAGCATAATATCTCTATTTATGCCACAAATCATGATGTTAAAACATCAACCTATCCTATACTAGCATGGCAAGTTCTAAATCTCAAGATCCACTTTCACTTCACAAGAGATTAACAAATTAGATGTTAGCTACGCATCTATCAATTAAGCACAACCATACGAGGATATCAGATATACATCACACACAGATCTTTAACGCATCAAGATACTAAACTTCATAAATAAATCCGTTAGAATCCCATGATAACGATTAGTTCATAATCGAACCTCTCGTCATCATGGGATCTGATGAAACCATGATAAAAAAAACAAAGTATGAAAAAATACAAATAAACCTAAGTAATTGATATGTAATCGTTCTACTCCTAATGATGATACAAATTACAAAGGTTGGATGTGTTTATATAGGCTCTAGAAGTCTTGCCCAGCAAGAAAATACCAAAACAGAATTATAATAGAATTTCTGCAAAATACGTTTCCTAAACTGATTCTGTTTTTAAGGAAAATTCGTAGCTGACTTTTCTTTAGTATTTCTGGGCCGTTCCAGTTGTAATTGGACCTCTGTACCACTTTAGAATGATAGAGAATCTCGTTAGCTTCGCGTGGACTGCTTACGGGCCTCAAACGGAGTTGTAGAACTCGAGATATGACCAAAATAGTAAAAACTGTAATTTTTCAGCACCGCGCGCGTGCAACGTGCGCCCAACAGTCTGTTCTTCGCGCAGATTGCTCCTACCCAGCGCAATTTGCTCATGGGAATCCTATCCCAAGTTGTAGAAAATCTCCCAGGCTTCGCGTGGGCAGTAAGATCGCTGAAAACGGACTTCTAGAACTCCAGATATGTCCAAAACAGTGTAGACTGCGCAACCGTCTCAGAAATCCGAATTTTAATTAATTTATTCTCCAAAAACGATAGAAGCATCAACCATAATCAACATTCTTGTAAATCTGCACAACTAAGCAAAACACATCAAAACTACCACAAACTTGAGTCCAAGACAATCAATTTAAGCCGATTTAGAATGCTCCAAGTGGATATAAAATCCACTTATCACACCCCCAAACTTAAACCGATGCTTGTCCTCAAGCATAAACAATTACACTATCTAACTAACTAGTACCACTTCCGTAGGTGATCATGGTTGCATTTGGCATATGCAACAAGCCCTTTAAACCCCTAGGCAGCCCTAGTGGACGAGTAAGGTCTCGTGAGGGCCTATAGCGAATGTACCCACAAAATCCATTTAACCTAATGCAATACATGAATGCAACTAATATGAAAAATGAAATTAATCTAGTACTAATATCCTACCATACCTTCAAATCCTCTCATGCCATATCAACTTAAGAATCAAAGTAAATACGCAATGTCTTGGTGTCGAAAGTGCAAGTATTCACATAGTCTACTCAATGAACATGCATAAGTTCTCACAAGTCCATGTCAAATATAAGAATAAGTTAGTAAACATGCTAAGCCTACAAGAGTACATCTTTGAGACAAAACTCGGGATCTCATACGCAAAAACAAGTAACCACTCACAATCCACTCACAAAAGAATACTCTCTCAAGAACAAGGGTAAGTGTATCACTCAATTCCAACAAAATCATAAGCATGCTTGACATTTGGTATCAATCTAACTCTTAACATAACATACATCAATGACGATAATCAAAAGGTCTTTATTTGGGTTGTAACGGGGTTAGGGACAAGGTATGTCAAATAAGCCAAAACAGGTTCAGTGTCAAAAGCTAGTAAGTACCATAATAAATCATACACAACACCCTATTTCCCCCCACACAATCTATTATTTTTCTTCCAACAAAACACTCGACTAGTCGACTAAAATAGGATCACAACAAACACAACATGCTCTTATAATATATATTTTTTTTTTTCGAGAACTAAATATAACACAAACAATAATATAAACAATAACAATGATCCCACAATTTTTTTACACATGCCGACTATCAAGTAAACAACCAAACCCAATTTTCAATATTTCCCCCAAAAGTAAGACCAACAATAAACCCCTCCTTGCACACCTTATTACTCGTAAGCACTCTACTAGCCTTTGACAATTTGCGTTCAAATTAATTTAAGGCCAATACAAGAAAAAGTCTAGGCAAGTAATGTGGTATGTCACCGAAAAATAGGATTAAGCTCAACGGGTTAACTAATTGATCATATAAATATGGTGTGGTAATATGGGAAAATATGCGGCTATTCCTAATTGCCTTTATCATTTTAATCGTCAAATAATGTCATGCGTTTCAAGAAAGACCTCAAACAACTGCTAGCAATGCAAACAATCCGTGGATACTCAAGCAAACGAATAAATTGCAACAAATATGCAATAAGGCTCAAAAACTCACTTGGTGGAAAAACATACTCAATCCCAAGCAAAAATCTCTCTAATGCACCGACTTGTATTCAAAGCATGCAAACTAAATCATCTTGCACATATTCATGTCCTTCTAATTACTTACAACATTCAATAAGTCTACTAGCTTCAACTTACTAGTGTATGTGTGTGCACAAGAACAAAGCATATCACTTCTCAATCAAAAGCATCAACAACACAAAATTCCTATCAAGCATGGGTGCAAATGCAAACTATTATGAACTCACATGATATACGAACATAAAAACAGAATGTCCTATATGAAACAAACGTAGATAACACGAACATAAATGCATAATTTACTACTACTAATATGCAAAGCATGAAATCCTACATGAACACAATGACTAACAATCACATATATATACACTACTTATCCCTCAAACCACCCCCAAACTTAGAATATTCAATGTCCTCATTGAATGGAAGTAAATACAAGGGAAAGTAGAAAACATACCTTGGGTTGCCTCCCAAGAAGCGCTTCTTTAACGTCAATAGCTTGACGTTACTTCCAAGTCTCCATTAAGGATGATAATAATTCGCCTGGTCCTCTCTTCGCAATACTTCATCATCATCTCGGCGGCACACTTTTTGCTCCTTCTCCTTGTTTAGCATATTCATGTAGCAACTATATCCTCTTCCAATGCCTTCATCTGTTGACCCAAAATCTGTCAATTTGTAGAACAACACACATTCGCGGGCTTCGCTTGAATATAATGGAGGAGGGTAAATGTAAGTTGCTGAAGCCTTTGGTCCCTCAAAGAGAACTTCCTCCATTGGCTCTAATGTGCTACCTCCATCTTTATACTCTGAGACAAGTAGAAGACCTGCATCTTTCCCATGTTCTTCAGCCTCTTGGTACGCACATACCAATTTTTGAAATTTGTGCAGCTCATCAGTGTCTGTCCCAAATAGTGCCCTTTCCAAATCATCCACCATCCTAACATGATCAAATTCCTCACATGGCTTGCGAATGCTCACCTCACCTTGGAATTTGTCTTCCTCAATTAAGCATGCAGTACCTTGCTCCAAGTCACCGTTCTTTTCTGGAATTGCCTCTAGTATGAATTGTTGTTTCTCTTGTTCCAAGGCACTCCAAACTTGAGCAACTAGTGTCTCCATAGATTTGATAGACTTCTCATGACTCTCTACAAGCATCCTAATCTCCTTCCTAATCTCCTTCAAATCATCAACCTCATCTGACTGAAAAGTAGGAATAGGTTGCTGATGTTGAAACTCTTCACTACCAAAGACATATAACATGTCTAGAACATCTTGCTGGTACTGTTGAGGATGGTATTGAAAATATGGTTGTTCCTCATAACTGACATATGGATCAACTCCTTCGTAGTAACAATATTGTGAGGGATCATGAACGCCCAAACACCGCTCACATTGCTGAGGCTGTTGAATACCACCTTGGTTGCTCCAGCACTGATACGTCTCATGTGCGCCCGCACATAGCTCACAAACACTAGCCACCTGCTGAACTCCATAGTAAGTTAGAAAATCCATCTTCAACGCCCACACTCTCTGACAAGTACCTGACACACCAACGAACTATACAAGAATAGATGAGAAAAAGAAATCCGAGTCAGTGAACGCTAACGACCACTATTGATAAGCACATAAACCAAAAATAAAACACCGATGATCCCCGGCAGCGGCGCCAAAAACTTGTTGTCAGCATACGTATACCAAACTAAACATACATCCAAAAAAGAGATAGAAGATGAATAGACACCAATTATGCTTAGACCCTATATGTCTATAGAATTTGAAAACATAACGGTTGAAGAACAAGTTATCCATAAAGATCACACAGGACAGTATAAGTATTTTCATCTCACACCACGAATCATATTGATAAACAATAATGAACCTATGCTAGCATGGCAAGTTCTAAATCTCAAGATCCACTTTCACTTCAAAAGAAATTAACAAATTAGATGTTAGCTACGCATCTATCAATTAAGCACAACCATACGAGGATATCAGATATACATCACACACAGATCTTTAACGCATCAAGATACTAAACTCCATAAATAAATCCGTTAGAATCCCATGACAACGATTAGTTCATAATCGAACCTCTCGTCATCATAGGATCTGATGAAACCATGATAAAAAAAACAAAGTATGAAAAAATACAAATAAACCTAAGTAATTGATATGTAATCGTTCTACTCCTAATGATGATACAAATTACAAAGGTTGGATGTGTTTATATAGGCTCTAGAAGTCTTGCCCAGCAAGAAAATACCAAAACAGAATTATAATAGAATTTCTGCAAAATACGTTTCCTAAACTGATTCTGTTTTTAAAGAAAATTCGTAGCTGACTTTTCTTCAGTATTTCTGGGTTGTTCCAGTTGTAATTGGACCTCTATACCACTTTAAAATGATAGAGAATCTCGTTAGCTTCGCGTGGACTGCTTACGGACCTTAAACGGAGTTGTAGAACTCGAGATATGGCCAAAATAGTAAAAACTGTAATTTTTCAGCACCGCGCGCGTGCAACCTGCGCCCAACAGTCTGTTCATCGCGCAGATTGCTCCTACCCGGTGCAATTTGCTCATGGGAATCCTATCCCAAGTTGTAGAAAATCTCCCAGGCTTCGCGTGGGCCATAAGATCGCTGAAAACGGACTTCTAGAACTCCAGATATATCCAAAACAGTGTAGACTGCGCAACCGTCTCAGAAATCCGAATTTTAATTAATTTATTCTCCAAAAACGATAGAAGCATCAACCATAATCAACATTCTTGTAAATCTGCACAACTAAGCAAAACACATCAAAACTACCACAAACCAGAGTCCAAGACAATCAATTTAAGCCGATTTAGAATGCTCCAAGTGGATATAAAATCCACTTATCATACTACTCTCGAGTCTCATAGTTCTCATCCTCACCCTGATGTTCTCAGAACCCACACAGCTCCCTTTAGTTTTAGCAATTACATCATAATATATGAAATCTTTAGTTTTCTTCTTACATTATACTATATAAAATTGGTAGATTTTTTTTTAAATTTTAAAAACTTGTTTTTCCCAATTGTATCTACAAATTTTGAGGTTAGCAAACTTGGCCTGCATAATAGCTTCCTATTTTATATTGCAGGCTTGAAGTAAGACAATAGTGGGTGACAATGGCTTTCCGCAAATGTAACAAATAGGATTGTACCATGTTTTTCAAAGGAGCTGACCCATATGTTTGAGGTGTTTGCCCGTACTGCTAAAGTTCAGATTATAACTGTAAGAAAATCAATTCTCTTCTACACTCAATTTTGATAATAATAGATGTTGTGCTATGTTGTTTTCCCTTAATTTTTTAACTTTCACTACAAGTGTTGCTAATTTATATAATTAAGTTTGAGGTTCAGAAAATGAACCGCAAATGTAGCTTCTTGTAATTCACTTTTTGTACTACAAGTTTTTTCCTCTACTAGGGCTGCATATTATTTGAAAGGGATCTCCACTGCAAAGCCAATAAACCTCGAAATTAAAACCATACGTGCAAAATATCAGGACTTCAGACACCAATGTTCTTCTCTTTTTGCTCTGGATTATTTTATTGAGGGATTTTAATTCATGAAATTCAAACCTGTAACCCGTGATCTTATGGGGTGTTCGGTTTTATGGTGTTTGATTTCGAGTAATAACATTCTAAACGTTATTTTCATGCTTTATATTTTATTGATAGAATTACTGTATAATTTACCCATTTTTTAACCTTTAATTCTTTTTTCTAATTATTCTGATTCCCCTTTGGATTAATAATGCAAGCAACAACGTAGTTTTTCTATAACATAGGTCTGCCATATTTTATTATAACTACATATCATGAAATTAAGAATATGTCTGAATATAAGAAAAACAGAAAATTCAGTATGCGGTAAGTTATTGTATTTCTAGGGTAGATTACATGTGCACAACAAGGACAATTAAAGTTGGATATCAGTGTTTTCATTTTCAGAGATTTCTTTTATATTATAATGGTTTATTCAGTCAGCAATGATTCCTTTGCCTGTTTCCCATGCATTTTGCAGATTTTGGTTTTCATATATACTCACTGAAACATATTACAGTTAATGCTCTAAACTTTTTCCCAAGTGCAAGGCTATTAAGGCCAACGAAACTTGTAGTTTTATAAGGGAAAACCAGGTGGAATATCGTACTGTGAATACGTTAAACTTACCTTCAAGGTTTTTAAAGGTTACATAAATTTATTATGGGAAATCATGTACAATAAGATTGTGTTAAGGAACTTTATTTGTATTTAATAAATATCTACATCTTGTGTTCTTTCTGTAAGTTATCATTTTCCAAACCCTCAAGATTTACCTTTTAAAGAGATTAGAGTTTTTTTAATAGTTATTATATCTCTTATTTGTGCGCGGTTTCATATTATAGAGGACTTGGTCTTTGCAAGGTTTTTTTATTGGAACATGAAAGCAAATTCTACAATTTTAAATGAGTACCATTTGGATTTATAAGGTGTAAATAATTTAAACTAGCCTTGGATGTTGTCAATGCTCGCAGAAATCAATACAAAAATCAGGTGCGAATAGGATTGTGTCAACAAGCTTTTTGTCATGTTCCACAAACATATCTGTATTGTGTATTCAATTGTTAAGTTGTTATTTCTCGGATCCGTAATTTTTGTCTTTTTATGAGGTTCCGGCTCTCTTTATTACTCCTCTGCACAATATAGTGAAATATAGGGATTGGGACATGGTGGTTACATTTTATTGAAGTGAAGCTTCTCCCACATTCTGCAGGAAGAGTACTAAGACAACCCCTAAATTTATTATTGCATGTAAAGCACATATGTTTTAGCATCACCATTTACATATTAGTGGGAAGTTATTGTCCTCACCCAGATTTTTCAGGAATAAAAAATATATGTCAAGAACAAAATACCCAAAGTTCACGAAGAAATAGCTCACTTGCTGGTCATAGAAATCAAAGCTCCACAGCGTATTGTACCTGAACAATAGAATGAAATGGCACCGGCTTATGGATTGCATATAACTACTGTTTAGTATGTACTCGATAGATGTCAAGTTTATCGAACACCTTTAAAGTACTTTAACAAGTTTCAAACCTATTAAAGCAGGATTCAGGGAAACATGATGTGGCTACTTTAACATTCTTTTATCCTAATCTCATTAATTTTATAGGTATCATGGGTTTTAAACTCTTTAAATTTTGTAGGTACCATATTTTGTTATTATGATGGAATAGGGTATAAACATCTATTTGTGATTTCTTTGGACAATTGTTCTGTTATTAGTACAAATTAATTTTACAGAGTTTGTCTTTCTCTCAATGTACATATGAATAGGCCGTAACATTACACAGCAGACACGAATCACTGGTCAGGTCTTTCTTTTTTCCCCAGGTAAAGGGTTTCCCTACACCCGTCTATCATTTTTCTTTTACTACTTTATTGCTATTTTACTTCTTTTTCTTTTTTTTGACGAAATAATACTTTTTTTTATTGCTATCTTACTTTTTTTCAAAGCAATTTATGAAAATTAATGCAGCTATTTGATAAAATGGCCAGGATAGATACTCATAATGAATTCTTTGTGGTGGTAACAGATCACAGGTGTAACAACTCTCTGCTGTTGCTGCCATAAACATTCAAATGACCTGGAGAATCATGTTTTTATGTTAATAACGATCCCTTCCGATTGTTATTTAGGGATAGAAAGAATGATTCTTTCCTACAAGGATCTACTTTTATTCATTTTTTTTTTTCATTTTGGCTTTAATGTATTCATACGGACTTGGTTATCTGAAAGTTCTGAATGTCTACACTGTAACTTTCATCCGGTTTATTATTGTGCAATTGTTAAAGATAAATCAAGTATTTTCATCGGTACTGCAACTGCTGCAAATCTAACCATATTAAAAAAAAACTTGCGTAAGAATAAGTTGATACACAAAATATTATGAAATTGAAATTGATCCGTTTGAACGTGATTATATATTTTAAAAAAGCATTGCATTAATATTTTTATATTGTAAATTTTATTTATTTGCATTGAAGCCTCAAATTTTATATACTATTCCCTCCGTCCCTATTTAGTAGTCCATTTTGAGAAAAAAAAAAAAATTTGTCCCTAAATAGTTGTCTCTTTTCATATTTCAATGCATATTTTTCAAGTTTTTCCAAAATTACCCCTACACTTCTATTTCTAATGTTTGACTTTATAATTAATTATACATTCAAAAGTTATTATTTAATGCAATAAGTAGGGGCAACTTTGGAAACAAAATATGACATTAAATATTTCTTAAAATGTGTGTTTTTTCAAAATGGACTATTAATTAGGGACAGAGGGAGTATTAGATTACATATTGCGTCAGACCAATTTTTGCATAATTTATTGTACTCAACAATTTTTACAATTTTTACGTATTTTTTTTACTGATATATAGCGCTTTTATAAATGCTACTTAAGAAATTGATATCCAAGTACATCTCCTACCAAAACGTTTACCAAAATGTTGTACAAGTACTATTCATTATATACAATATCATCACTTGTATAGCTCTTTTTAAAGCGCTATGTAAGTGACAATTTTTTTTAAAAAAACTATATATATAAAACCAATATTTTATTGTACTCAAGAGTTAAAATAAAATAAATTAGGATAAGAGGATAATATATTTTTGATCAGAAAGCTGTACCATTAACAGATGGATGTACTTGGAACTCACTTTCGGAGGAGCATTTTAAAAATGGTGGAAAACAGACGTAAAATTAGTGGCCCGTGCAAGGCACAGACTTCAATAAACCCTCCAAAAACTATTTACACCCAAAATGATTATTCCTCTGTACGATTCATTTCTATATAGTTTTCTATGCAGTCTTCATTACAACAGTATTAATGGTGTCTATATACAGGCTCGTGCCTTGCACGGGCTGTTACGCTAGTTTAATATTTATAACTCTAAATATACTAATAAAACATATGATAAAATTAACTTTTCAAAACTCATTAATCATCTATTAAATTTAATATTAGAAACTTATTAATCATCTGTTAAATTTGATATTAGTACACGCCAAAATTTAGTTTACAAGATCGCATTGAAAAATTGCGAGTACATAAGCACGAAGCAACCCTCATCTCTTCTATAGAAAACTATTACGTCCTAACTTTCGAGAAACAATCCAAAATAAAACATATGACAAAATTTACTTTTCAAAACTCATTAATCATCTATTAAATTTAATATTAGAACCTCATTAATTATCTATTAATTTTGATATTAGTACACATCAAAAATTTAATTTACAAGATAGCATTAAAAATTTGCGAGTACATAAGCACGAAGCAGCTCTCATCTCTTCTATAGAAACTACTACGCCCTGGCTTTCAGAAACAATCCAAGTCAAACCTAATCCAATTCAAGCTTCACTTTAACTATTAAATGGTTCTGGTTCAAAACAAAAAATCATGTTTGTCTTTGTATTTCATATGTGCATTTAATTTACGTTAATATTGAAAAAAATCATATAATAATAAGATGTAATAAAAAAGTCAAAAAACAACTTATGTTACATATATAATTTTTTTACAAAATCTATACTATCCACACGCCAAAAATTTAATATACAAGATAGCATTGAAAATTTGTGAGTACATAAGCACGAAGCAGCCCTCATCTCTTCTATAGAAAACTATTACATCCTGGGTTTTCAGGAAATCCTTTATTATAATACCTTAGTCTACCCATGTCCAGTTAACCAATCAGAAAACTATGAATTATTATAGAACCAATCAGAGCTGACTCCTAAATTTTAGACCAATCATGTAATATTAAGAATTTTTCTTATTTACATTCTCAATATACCTCATTAACCATGATTAGTTAACACTTCTAATTTTAATACAATAATGACTTTATTTAACATACCCATAAATACATATTTTTAAAATAAAAAATTACTAAAAAATCATTATTTTAAATTGAAATCAATCACGATATACTATTATATATTTTAATTAAATTTGATAACTAATCATTAATTAATCAACCCCTCTTTTAATATAAAGTCAATCACAATCATATTATCATACATTATTAATTAATTTCCATAATATGTATTATACAATTATTACTGATTTTAAACAATTATAATCTAACTCAACTAGAAATCTGAAAAAGTCGGATTCTAAATCAGATTTTCTATAACTTGGATAAAATCCATACCTTCAAATACTCGATTTTTTTTAAAAGCTCAAAAATATATTTATTCATAATTTGTTAATAAAATTAATTAATAAATGCATATAAGCCAACATTATATATATTTTAATTAATTAAATTATTAAATATACGCTAGAAGAGTATTATTAGTGGTTGGTGAATAAATTATCAATTGAAAAAATAAAAATTATTTAAGAGACAATCATAATTCACTTTTAACTTTTCATTCAATCAATCACATACAAAACTTTTACGGAGTACTATTTACCATGCTTATTCTCATTTATTAATCGCGGTTAAATTAAATTTAAATTTAGTAATAACTTGATTTAATAAATTTGTATATCACATGATTTTTAATTTTAAAAGTTACTACTAACCGTAAATAATATTTTCTATAAATTCACACAATAGTAAATTACATATGTTTATACATCTTTTAGTTATGAATTGTTTTTGAATTTCTTTTATTATAAACCCGAGTCTACAACATATCCTTCATTTAAAAGTACGATATAGTTTTCCTCAAATGGCCTTTCTGGAAGGGATCAATGCCCATATAAGATCAGTTTCTTGATTTCTCTTAAGCAAAATTTTACTAGACCCCTATAAATTGATTCTTGAAAAAAGCACCCAAGTCACATTCAATGAAAATGCATTCAACCGTTTTTTTCTTTAAAACATTAATAAAAAATCTTTTTCTTTCATCAACTTAATTGCTAATGTATTTAATATTTTATATATTGTTATTTCACCAAATTAATATTCAAAGATACATAATGAATGGTCATAACCATTCAGAATGCATCTTGAACTCACAACACGAATCAATGACAAAAGGTATGGAAACAATCTTAAACCATTAATTGTCATTTATTTTGAAACATTTTTTTAATATAATTATCATTCAAAATCATACCCATTCATTTTTCTATAATTTACATTTTGATTATTTGTCCTTAATTTTTTTATGGTTTCCTATTAATTTAAAAATCCAAGAATGTAAAGTCAAATTATTAGTAAGTTCACATAAAAATTAATATTAATTTAGATGTTTTAATAATTAAATAAACGCTTTATAATTATACTTCAAAATCCGAACCATCCATTATTTTTCATTATTAGCATTTTAAATACTCGTCATTAAATTTAATTTGTAGTTTGCCATTAATAAAATGAAATTCAGGAATGTAAAGACAATTACATAGTAAGTTCGTAATAGATATAATATTAAATTAGATGTACAATTAATTAAATATATATAAATTTGATGTGATGCCTGTGTAAATAAAATCTTGATTTCAAAGAGGAATTTACTTATTTTACTATTTCAAAATTTATAAAATTTATATTTTTTATGTCTCATATTTTTCTCTGCTTCTTACCCTTTTCACCTCCATCTTTTACAAGATAATCAAATTAATGTATATGAAATATATGCGTAAACTTGACAAATTAAAATAAGTTGAAGTTATATCATTTTAAATTTTGTTTATGGTCTATTGTGAGACAAAAAAACAAATCCACTGCAAAAAAATAGTCTATATACTTTTTTGAGATTATACCACACCCTGGTGAGCATCCTTATTTCTTTCTCAAACTAAGTATGACTACCGTAGTTGTATATCTACGAAATATTTGTATTTGACAATTTAAATTATTAGATTGAAAAAAGTAAATGTTTGTGAATGATGTTATTTTTTTTATAAGAGTTAATTACTTTATGTATATACTTTTGATATTCTTACTAACAAAAAAACCTACACACTTATTCACGCACACATGCATGTTCCAAATTAAAGCATATAACTTTTCTCAACTTCATAATACTTATATTAATATATTTGTTCGTGTGTCAAATTCATATTATGCCACAATTTTTCTGTTGTCAGAGTAGTTATAAAACCACCTTATCTATATTCTTCAAAATCATTTCTGTACTTTGTTAGTCAACTTTAACTTTAACATGGGGAATCTAAAAGCTCAATTCACTAAATTATATAATCTAAGATGTTCACTTTTAGTCTTTTCTTATATTTGATTAATTTACATAATTGTTGGTGGATCCTAAATATGAACGAATTTCATGCCACAGTTAATGACTGCCATTGCCATCGGAGAATATTAGTTGAATCATATTTTTGATTTTTTGGAAAATAAATTTCCACTTCACTTTTTTGACAGGTCACCAGAACATACGCAAAGAAGGCAAACAAGGCAAACAAGAATATGTTATTAATGGGATGTGTACTCTCTATAAAGTACTTTATGGTGTATGGTAGACTTGGAAAATGGGTCTGGATCCGAAAAACCGAACCGAAATATGTGGAACCGAATCCGAAATTAAATCCGAAATTGTATCCGAAACCGAAACAATCCGAATCCGAACCGAAACCGGTTCAATTTAATCAAATCCGATAACGATCCGAAAACCGATTTGACCCGATCCGAAAATTAACCGAACCGGAAATTTAACAAAAAATTATCCGAAATATTGTATCCAATGATGACCATGTATCCGATTATAATCAGAACCGATCAAATCCGAATAAAAATTTACCCGAACCGAATATGACTTGAATCCGATGTAAATCCGAAACTAAAAATAACTGAATCGAAAAATATTCGATAAAATAATTTTATATAGATTAATATTTTCTTGACCTTTATTTGTTTAGTTTTGTCAATTTTTATATTTTTTGATTTGCTATATATTTATTTTTGTCATTGAATATTCCTTGCGATATTTTGTATATAATAATATTTTAATTCAATTTGCAAATATAAATTAATAAATTCTGCACATAATTAGCAAAAAAATAAATAAATAAATAAATTCTGCATAGTCTGGGCAGAAATTAAAGTGCATTCACTTATATAGCGCTCATTGAAGCGATGTCTAAGTGAGTGCATTCACTTCCATTGCGCTTATGGAAGCGTTATATAAGTGATTTATCTAATTTTGACATATTCAGTCTTATTTAATAAATTTTGACACATGTATTTTTTTAAAAATATTTTTTATTTTTTGAAAATTTGGAAATATCACTAAATTAAATATATCTTGACATCCGTACGGTTGGATCGTCAAGAAATAATTAAAAAAAAAATAAAATCAACAATCCGTGACAAAACAATAGTTATGAGTATTAGTCAATTCGGTAGTTGACTACTAAGATCTCCAACCAAATTAATATTTTATTTTTTGAAAATTTGGGAATATCACTATATTAGATATATCTTGAGATCCGTACGGTTGGATCGTCGAGAAATAATTTTTAAAAAATAGAATCAACAATCCGTGACAAAACACTAGTTACGAGTACTAGTCAATTCGGTAGTTAACTACTATGTTCTCCAACCAAATTAATTTTTTATTTTTTGAAAATTTGGGAATGTCACTAGATTAGATATATCTTGAGATCCGTATGGTTGGATCGTTGAGAAATAATTTTTAAAAAATAGAATCAACAATCCGTGACAAAACACTAGTTACGAGTACTAGTCAATTCGGTAGTTGACTACTATGTTCTCCAACCAAATTAATTTTTATTTTTTGAAAATTTGGGAATGTCACTAGATTAGATATATCTTGAGATCCGTATGGTTGGATCGTCGAGAAATGATTTTTAAAAAATAGAATCAACAATCCGTGACAAAGCACTAGTTACGAGTACTAGTCAATTCAATAGTTGACTACAAAAATCTCCAAGCAAATTAATTTTTTATTTTTTAAAAATTTGGAATATCACTAGATTAGATATATCTTGAGATCCGTACGGTTGGATCGTCGAGAAATAATTTTTAAAAAATAGAATCAACAATCCGTGACAAAGCACTAGTTTCTTAGTACTAGTCAATTCGATAGTTGACTACTAAGATATCCAACCAAATTAATTTTTTATTTTTTGAAAATTATGTTATATCACTAAATTAAATATATCTTGAGATCCGTACGGTTGGATCGTCGAGATATATTTTTTAAACATAGAATCAACACTCCGTGACAAAGCACTAGTTACGAGTACTAGTCAATTCGGTAGTTGACTACTAAGATCTCCAACCAAATTAATTTTTTATTTTTTGAAAATTGGGAATATCACTAGATTTGATATATCTTGAGATCCGTACGGTTGGATCGTCGAGAAATAATTATTAAAAATAGAATAACAATCCGTGACAAAACACTAGTTACGAGTAATAGTTAATTCGATAGTTGACTACTAAGATCTCCAACCAAATTAATTTTTTATTTTATGAAAATTTGGGAATATTACTAGATTAGATATATATTGAGATCCGTACGGTTGGATCGTCGAGAAATAATTTTTAAAAAATAGAATAACAATTTGTGATAAAACACTAGTTACGAGTACTAGTCAATTCGGTAGTTGACTACTAAGATTTTCAACCAAATTAATTTATTTATTTTTGAAAATTTGCGAATATCACTAAATTAGATATATTTTGACATCCGACAGTTGGATCATCGAGAAATATTTTTTTTTAAAACGAAACAAAAAGCCGTAACAAAGCACTAGTTACTAGTACTAGTCAATTTAGTTGTTCATTGCTAAGATCTCAAGCTAAAATAATTTTTTGGTTTTTGGAAAATTTGGGTACCTCAAAAAATTAGACATATCTCGACAATCCGATCCGAACGGAATGTTCCTACATCCAAACAAAATCCGATCTGAACAGTAAAAATATGAAAGAGAACCGAACCCAATTTGATCTGATCTTAATCCAAAATTTATCCGATTTTAATCCGAATTTTACCCGAACCGAATCAGATCCGATCCGAACCGAACAGGTTCTAAATAGTACCTTAACCGAAAGTGGATCCGAACCGAATTAGATCCGATCCGAACTGAACAGGCTCTAAATAGTACCTTAACCGAAAGTGGATTCGATCCGAAGCAGATCCGATCTGAAACCGATCCGTTTACCCGATTTGCCAGGTCTTACAAACTTTTGTTGCCACATTCGCAATCGAAAAAGTAAGAAAATATATGATAAGTATGGTCGTTTGACCTGTGTCGTTAACAGTTTTTGTATTATTTTTCTGACCATTCAGGTCAAGCACATTTTTTTCTTAAGAATAGTTTAAAAATTACTAAATAATATGTTTAACTTTTTCATTTGATTAAAATTTAATATTTTAATCTCTATTAGTGACATAACAATCATATGTATGAGCTTGAAAGTTATATCTATGTTGATATCTGACATATTATGATAGAAAATCAACTAACTATATGTATGTCTTATAGGATCTTGACGGTCTTATTGATACATTGAACCAGGAAGTTACATCTATATATAATAGGATTGATCGATTAATAGTGTGTTAAGGTCACTGGCAACGAGCTACTTCAATACGATGAATTTTCCATTTTACTTGACTTTATATGTAAATATTTATTTGTCATGTGTTTAAATGCTTCTAAACTTTTGTCAAAAAAAAAAAGCTTCTAAACTTATAACTTAAGATTTATTATATCACTCACTCAATAAGTTTCTTATTTGTTATTATTATCCTTAATATAATTTATTCATTGCGTAGGGGGAAAAAAAAATTAAAAACAAGCTTTTAAGGCTTTTGAGACTTTTCTTGAATTACAACTAGACTTTTTTGTGAA
This sequence comes from Kitagawia praeruptora, assembly GCA_037693485.1. Lineage (NCBI taxonomy): Eukaryota > Viridiplantae > Streptophyta > Magnoliopsida > Apiales > Apiaceae > Kitagawia > Kitagawia praeruptora. The sequence continues at coordinate 2,730,531 of CM075353.1, forward strand.
TATTTTTTTTGCCAGGTTTTGTGAAATTAATAAAGTAAAAAATGAACAAGAAACCAAGTTACTAGAAATAATTATTAAATAATCATTTTTTGTGAAGTTTGTGTATATAATTATTTTTTATATTACTTTACTTCTTAAATTATATAATATAGATATTAAATATCTACATACATCATAATTTGACAAACTAAATTAGTAGATAATAAACTAATGAAATATTAGAGATCAACATTATAATCTAAATAATTAAATGTCATACTTCATACGATAAATAATTGACATTCACATGTTTAGAAATTGCGATTGTTTCATAATAAATAAGATGTGGACTTCAATTTTAAACATATATTAACTTGCAAAATAATGTATCTATTTAAACTTTTAAAAAAATCAAATATTGTATAATAAAAATTAATTTGTTATGTAGAAATTGACTAACAGGTTCGGTCCCAAACCGAATATAATAGGTCTGGTCTTTGATCCAAGAAATTGGGAGAATTCGATCTTCAATCGGTTCGTGTCAATCCGATCCAGTCTAATTTTGGACATTTGTGAAAGCCTATGTGCAGTATAACATGACCATTCAATAGCCTCCATAGGTCGAATTAGAGATTCAATTAACAGTATAACATGTTAATTCAACAACTTCCAAAGAGTCGACACTTCCTATTCTGTCTGTGTTTATAGAAGAAAAAATGTATAAATTCTTAAATATATAATAATAATTATGTTTTTTTTCTATGCCCAGTTCTCAATACAATGCTATCTTGAACAGAATTTTCCGTAAAAAGAGCATAAAATGTCGTAAAATATTTGGAAAAAATGAAATAATAAAATTATTTATTTTTTATACTTATATCTATCTATATAATAGTTTCTGTTGCCTGTTTTGTATAGTAATTTTGCAATTTTAACTCTTTATCCTTATTTATGAAGTTAATTGCAAAATTGCCACCGACTTATATTCAGCCACGTTTACAGATACATGGAGCGTCTTCTGAAAGCTTTAGTTTGTAAACTGAGATTTCAATTTCATATACAGCATTTTCAAGAATTCAAATTAAAGTTTATATACAAGTGTTTATCTCTCTCTCTCTCTCTCTCTCTCTCTCTCTCTCTCTCTTTCTTCTTCTGCTCTCTCTTTCTCGCTCTCTCTCTTCCAAATCATTATCTTCATAGTTCGATCTTTATATTAATTTCAGATTATGCATTATTTTTACTAATAATTGTTTCTAATTCATTGCAGTTTGAAGCTTGCTGAGGAATTGTTTGATGATTTGTCCCAAAGAAAAGATTGATAAATTCACACTATTTAGGTATTTTTCTTAGTGTCAATTAACAATAGATTGATTGGGGATTTATTCGTAACACAATCATATATGGTTCTAGCCTTCCTACACAAATTTCACTTTGAATTAAAAGTGGTGTACGTACTAAGTTTCTAGGCTTTCTGATCAATTTCGATGATGAGGTAATATATTTGGATTCATGTTAATGTCTAATCTCCTCCTTAATCTCCAATCTAATATCTGATTTTTTTTCTATGTAACTAGGATAGTAGGATGATAACTTTGAATGATTGCATATAAGGTGTTTGATAAAAACTCTCTTCAATTTATCATATTCTTTTAAAACTTATACGACATTTTATAGTAACATATGTACATATCAATGATTTTAGAAGACTATGATGAGGCTTGATAATGAACAAACATAGTAATATGTTTACAGGATGTTTTTGTGTAAGTTTGAATTTTTGTGTTAAGAGGATGTTTTACTACTCCAATATCATATGCTACATTGTGTTTATTTGCTTTTGGTATCTCATAGTGTTGGATTTTTGTCAAATGTAGAATCTTGGAGGAGCATTTGGGAACATTTACCATGATGTAAGTCCTCCAGGAATTAGATATGGCTTAAAAAGGTTGATATTCTATGATATTAGCTCTAGCTACTAGCTGTATTCTACAACAATATATAATTCTACATAGCCATCTAATCGTGTTCGTATCTATGTAATTCAAATCTCAGCTTGAGTCAAGGAGGCACTCCACCAAGATTTTTGTTAATTGATGATGGATGGCAAAGTACAAGTAATGAATACCAAAAAAAGGAGAGCCATTTGTCGAAGGTACACAGTAAGTTATAGAATGACATGTGACTGAAAAGTCGTTTCTTATTGTGTTCCTGCTAGCATTAACTTCACAAGAAGATGGAGAAGAACCCAATTATATTGTTTTCTTACCCATGTTGGATGGTGACCGGAAACTCAGCTAATGAGCTTGAAGTATGTGTCGAAACTGGTAATGCTGTGAATTCTCATATTCTCATTTCTTTTTGTCGAATATGGCCAGGGTCATTATTGGATTTGTTTTTAATAATATCTATTAGAACACAATGTGACATGGCATAAATTAAAATTGGGATTTTATGTATTTCTTGAAGACATGTGAGATAGCTAAAAATATTATGAAAGAAAACTTAGTGATCCGTTATAATGCTTTAGAGGTGGACTTGATAAATTTATGATATATGTTATGATATGAGTGTATCAGTTTCATGTAGTCTGTTTTGGTAGCACTTATCGGCTTAACCTAATATGGAGGAGCTGTTTCATTCAGTAGGTGATCCTTCTATAGTGGCTTCAGAGTCTCTTAAGGAAGTTTTTGTAAATTATGGAAGCAATCCATTTGATCTTATGAAGGAATCGATGAAGTAGGTGGGCCCTTTGAGCAAAATAAAAACTACTCTCTTGAATGACCTCTAATTAACTTGAAGCAGGGCATGTGTTTTCGTGTGAAACATAGAAAAATGCAGAACTGCATTCATGAATTAAAAGTTGTTCTTGGTTTTCCTGATGCAGTTGCCTGGTATGCTGGATTGGTTTGGCTGGTGCACTTGGGATGCTTTCTACCATGCTGCAAGTCCTCCAGGAATTAGAAATGGCTTAAAAAGGTTGATTTTCTATGATCTTAGCTTTAGCTACTAGCTATATTCTAGAACAATATATAATTCTACATAGCCATCTAATCGTGTTCGTATCTATACAATTCAAATCTCAAAGCTTGAGTGAAGGAGGCACTCCACCAAGGTTTTTGTTAATTGATGATGGATGACAAAGTACAAGTAATGAATACCAAAAAGAAGGAGAGCCATTTGTCGATGGTACACAGCAAGTTAATTGATTCTTCTTTTATTATAAAAACAAGATATCTATTTACCCTCATCTTAAGTTCATATAAAAACAACAGATTCGGTGGCAGATTAAATATGCATACTGTCCCAAATGAATCAGTTTCGGAAGCCTGGATATAAGGCTGCAGGCAACGCACCAAGTTTTATATAGAATTTTGTTTCGTAGATTAAGAAGTGTTATGGCCTAAAGTACGTGACTTGCAATCTGTAGCTTTTATTATGTGTTTGCCTTCTACACAGATTGCAATCTAGCCCTGCAATGCAATTTATTGCCTCGTGCACTTTCAGTTCTGATAATATTTCTCGATGAGCATGAAGAAGTTTTAATTTGCTCCATTTATCCATTGTCCTAAATTGTAAATTCTAATTTGGTTTCTATATATTTTGCTTTTCAGGTATGTATATGTGTGGCATGCACTTATGGGATACTCGGTGGCCTTTATATATAAATGAAATATGTATCCTTACAGGCCCTGTTCTTTTCTTGCTCAACATCATTGCTGCGCATTGGAGTTGGGGAAGGAGTTGAAGATTTATGTCACAATGGTGTGGGTGGTGCTAAAATGATAATGACAATGATATTCTTTTTCAAAAATACATTGTAGCTATAACAATTTTCTTTTAGCATAATTTTTTTTGGATATATGTGACACTTTTGCACATTAAAGATAAGGGCAAAAGGTCACTTTGCCTACTGTACAATTTAAAATTTTCCACTTTGCCTACTGTACTAATGAGGTGGTCATTGTACTTTCCTTTTTTTCTCTTTTACCCATCGCCGTTAGTCAAAAAATTGCTCAGTTAGTTTGACTGTTAAAATGCTGACTGTGATGCACTGTCAGCCTGCCACGTGGATGACACATCAGCAAAGCCCTATTTTTTTTATAAAAAAATATTAAAAACTTTAAAAAATCATAAAAAACTTTTTAAAAATCATAAAAAAATAAAAACTTTCAAAAAATCGTAAAAAAATTTAAAAAATTTATAATTTTTTTAGAAATTATAAAAACTTGAAAAATCAGTGATACTAATATGTGATATTATAAAACTTTGTGATCTCTCACCACTAATTTTTGCTAGAAAGCATCTGTAATGTCAAATTAATTTTTAAAATTAAAATACATAGCTAGAGCAAGGGGTGAGGGAGATTAGGAGAGGCAGTGAGGTGGAGAGATTAGAGGGATGATTGTGGTTGTTGTTGTTGGTTGAAACAGAGGTGGTGGTGGCGTCGTGGGTTGAATCGGAGGGTGTAGTAGTGTATTTGATGTTGTTGTGTTTGTCGTAGAGGAGAGGAGAGGGATTGTGGTGTTAGTTTTAGTCGAAGCAACTACCACCGATTGGTGGTGGTAGTGGTGGTTTTTAGAGAAAAAGACGAAAGGAGGGGAGTACAGAGACAAGCAGGGAGAAAGAGGGGGTGATGTTGTCGTAGAGAACGGAAGGAGACAGTGAGAGAGGGAGAGACGGAGAGAGATGTGTAGAGAGGTAGAGGAGATGTTGATGGTGGTGTTGAATTGTTGTTTTGGTTGTGCCGAGAGAGAGGGACGACGGGAGAGATTATCACGGAGAGAGAGTCGATGATAGGGAGAGATGTAGAGAGAGTTGAGAGAGGGAGGGAGAGATTTAGAGAGATTGGAGATCGAGAGAGGAGAGACTGAGAACGAGAGAGATTGATCGAGAATGCAGAAAGAGAGAAAGAGAGGGAGAGAGATTACAGAGAGATGGCAGGGGAGATTGGGGGAGTCGCAGGGATGGGTGGGACCCACGGGGGAGAGTGGGGCAACATATTTTAAAGTTTTAATAATTTTTTATAAAAAATTATGATTGTGCTGATGTGGCGTCCACGTGGTAGGCTGACGGTGCATCACAGTCAGCATTTTAACAGTCAAACTGACGGAGCCAATTCTTGACTGACGGTGATGATGAAAAGAGAAAAAAAGGAAAGTGCAATGACCACTCCATTAGTACAGTAGGCAAAGTGGAAAATTTTAAATTGTACAGTAGGCAAAGTGACCTTTTGCCCTTAAAGATAATAAATTTCTAAGAGTGGAAGATTACAGAGATTCTGTGTTTTGATCATTTTGAAAAATTAATGTTACTACTTTATGTATGTAAAATCATATTACTCATAAGAAAAAAAAAATTCAAGTACTTTTTTACTTAAAATTATAAATGACTTAAGTTTATACTCTAACTTATGTTAAATTAAGTAATAAAAGCAAAATTGTGTGAAACTTTATATTCTAACTTATGTTAAATTAAGTAATAAATATATTCTTGCATTGATGTAAGAATTTAATAATTTATTTATTATTAAATATTAAATAAATAATTAAGATAAATATTTCTACATCTAAGATAATTGTTCACTTTATCATTTCTTATTAGTAATATATTTTTAAAAGAAAAGCAAAAGGAAAAAAATTAAATACACCACTATGTAAAATTACGATAATATATTATATTTGATAATTTTATTTTTAAAATATAGAACAAAATTTCTTTGTCGGAGCCCAGCAACACGGGCAAAAATCCTAGTATATATATATATATATATATATATATATATATTGGTAATTATTTAATATTTTTTAGAATTGTGCGTTCGGTGCGTAGCACGGGTAAAATGCTAGTAATCCAAATCAAACCTGACTTTAAATACTAAATAGTTCTGGTTCAAAAAAAAATCATGCTTGTCTTCTGTACTTCATATGTGCATATAGTTTACGTTATTACTGGGAAAAAAAATCAGGTAATAATAAGATGTAACAAAAAAGTCAAAAAATAACTTATTATTAGTTACGTATATAATTTTTTTACAAAATCTATACTATCCGTATCTGTGTTATACTATACTAAAATAAGTGAAAGGGGGTATAATTTGTAATTTGATTAATCCCTATTTTTTGTTATCCTCTCATTTTTTATTATCCCTCATCGACAACCGTGTTAGATCTTCAACTCAAATAGATAATGATCATTAAATACAGTAATACTAAAATTTGTTATATACAGAGGTCTAAGATTCGATTACAACCAATAACATATTAGTTTATATTTAATACTAAAAATTATTATATACAAAGAAGTTGTTATATACAGGTTTAAGGTTCGATTCCCGCCAACGACATATTAATTTATATTTAATACTAAAAATTATTATATACAAAGGTGTAAAGTTGGAATTCTTCCAATAACATATTAAAATTAATATTAATATTACACTACACTATAAATAAATTTAAAAAAATTAAAAATAATCAGTGCTTCGCACGGGTTATAAATTAGTAATAATTAAATTAAACCAACAAATAAAATTAGATCAGAAATAAAAAATACATAATATCAAAGTACAAATAAATTAGAACTGTAACTTTGGGGAGCTCGTGTTTATCAAGCTTTAACTTTGTTAAAACGCGTATACGAGTCGACTTCGAATATAAATTTGATTTTCAAATCGATACTCAATTTTCAATTTTGCGAAGAACTAATGTTCAAATTTGATTTTTTTTTTATCAGCACTGATTTATCCGTACATAAATTATATCGTAATATAATATTTGGGATAAGAAATTTCTTTCATTCAAAAAAGTTTATCATGAAAGGCACACATGTTGCCCAAAGCTGTCAAAAAAATCCGAAAAATCCGATATCTGTTTGAAATATCTGCATTCGTGTTCGAGAAAAAACGGATATTATCCGTATGCGACATAAAGCGGATATTATCCATATCTGAATTCGAAATATCGGAATCCGAAATTAAATATATATGATATTTAAATTATATATATATATATGTATGTATATATATAATTAATTTTGGATATTATCCGTATCTGAATTCGAAATATCGGAATCCAAAATTAAATATATATGATATTTAAATTATATACATATATATGTATATATATTTATATATAATTAATTTTTTTTTCTATTATTAGCTTATAATGTTTGTGTGTGTCTGTATTTATTAAATAATAGTGTATTCAAATTTTATATAATTGTAAAAATATTATAGACATATATAAAAAATATCATTTGAGTTTAATATTTTAAAGATAATAAATTATATTGAAAATATAAATAAAATTAGTATGGCGTTCGCAATTTTTAATTTTTTTAAATGGGAAAAAATTAATATTATTTTGAAATAATCGTGAATATGCGTCAAAAAATTCGAAAAATCCGGTATCCATCCAAAATATCTGCATTCGTATCCGAGAAAAAGCGGATATCATCTGTATCCGAAATAAAGCCCGTATTTGAATCCGACAAGTTCGGATATGGATATGGATATAGGTAGATCCGTATCCAAATTATCCGTTTGACATGTTGTTCAGGGACGATTCGACTCTTTAATGTATTAAAAAAGAACATCTTATACAAATGCACACCTAGAAAAAAGATATAAAATTTTAAAACTCAACAAGATTAATGATGAATTGATGATGATGATGATAATAATAATAATAATAATAATAATAATAATAATAATAATAATAATAATAAAAAAAATGATGCAGCTTAAACCATCCCCCACTTGTTGAACCAAAAAAGAAAACTATCCATCCCTCCACGGACGTGTAACCAAAATTCAAAATCAACTAGCACGACATTCACGCCCAAACGTTTCGGGCATATTCCCGCTCATCACACCCACCCCTCTTTCCATATATACACACAACACTACAACATACACACAGTACTTCAAAAGCCCTAATCATCTCTCTCTCTCTCTCTCTCTCTCTCTCTCTCGCGGCCATGCCTCGCAAGCGAACCGCACCAAAATCCGATGCCAACGCAAGCAAACCATCTCGATCCTCGAAGAGACTGAAGGAGAAGAAAGTCGCAGAAGAGGAGTTCGTTTTACAAATCAGCGAAGGGGAAGACGAGGCGTCGGAGAATAATGAAGAGCTAGTGGAGTTTCCTGCAGCGAATCTAGTTCGGAGACCTCAACGATCGGGGAATAAAGAGCGGAGTGTGTTTGTCGGCGAGCCTGTCGATGTAGCTCAGGCCAAACGCCGTTGGCCTCATCGCTATCTCCAAAAGGTTGGATTTTTATCACTTTTTTTTTTTCCCACATTTTCTTCCTGTTTTCAAGTTGTGATTTTGTGGTTTTTTATGCTAATGTGGTGGTGTTTTGCTTGTGTTGTGAGCAGACTCAAGGTCAAGAGGCTGAAACATCGATTCGGTATTGCTTTTTTCTTTCCTTTTGTCGTATTTTTTAGTGGATTAAAGTTTTGATTTTGGGTGTATTTGTTCTAAAATTGTGATTTTTTGTTGAAACTCTCAAGTAGGTGAAAATTATGATGAATTGACATTTAGGTTGTTGTTTGGTAAATTTTTAAAGAGATGGAATGTTGTTTAGATTTAAAGAGCTGCTAACATTTATGAATTAGGTCTATTTTTGCACATGTTTCGACTAAGGATCACCTGTTTAAAATAATTACTAAAATTGCACTCTTTGAATCCCCTTTGACATTCATAATGAACATTTTTCTTTATATTGTTTCTTGTTTAATTTTCAAGTTTGTAAAAGGAAATTATTGTGTTCAAAATAATTACTAAAATTGCACTTTTTGTATCCCTTTGGAACATGTATAATGAATATTTTACTTTGCAGTGTTTCTTGATTATTACTAAACTCTGTAAATTGAGATTATTTTTTCAATAACATGATAAGTTTCTTTGCAATCGAGAACCCCAGTTTTTGCTAAGATATCTTGTCTAACCTATTCTGGAAAGTGGAAATCTAAACTTTTTTAGGAAGATATACAATGTTCCATACTGCCAGTTTTAAGAGTTAAACAAGGACAATTAGATGACCAAATTTTGGTTGGCTTCTCTTCTCATGTTTATATTTCAAGAGCATTTGAAGTACAACTATTACAATATTTTATTTTTTGAATATAGTAGAAATGGGATGCAATGAATCTTTAAATTCATATGTAATTTAGCAGGACCTCCTGAAATTCAATTTGATACATTTTGCGTACACCAATGTATTGAATGTGCCAGTGTTACAAGTGGTAACTCCTAATTTCTTTGGGAGACATAAAATGATTGCAGAAATGAACTATAAAGTTGCAACACAAAGTTACATTATATAATTTTAAGGTTGTTCTACCAATTAAAACGATTAGAAACAATGAAATATAGTAAGAAAATGTTTTGGCCGAATCAATCTTTCACTGATACTATTGTCAATATATATGTAGTACATGTGCATGATTTTAGGAGTTTAGATGAGTACAGGCATGTGGCTAGTTATATCTACTTGATTGCTTATCTATCACAACGGTGTATCCTATTATTCTGATAAGATGATCTTCTGTGGTTGTTTAACATTATCTTTTTCTACTGTTCCAATACCAATATCTTTTTTCACATTTTTAATGCATTTCTACAGCTATTATTGCCCAGAAAGCAAACTAATGTCAAATCCATGTGTACTGTAATATGATTTAAAGATTGGGGTTTTTTGTTATAGCTTCACTTGACTAGAGACTAAATATGTATACACTTGGAACAGTAGCGTGGAGAAAACTCAAGCTCGTAGGCACTATACAGAAGCAAGGATTGATGGGTGTATACCTTTTGCTGTTGGAGAAGATGCTTTTGTTAAGGTAGGACGCCTTTTTATGTTTTCTTGCTTATATATCATACTACTTACAAATTTAGTGGCTGACTAGTTCTGTTATGATTGCCAAGTATTTTTTGTAAACTTGGTGGAGGATGTTAAATTATTACTTAATTCAAGATAAACTATGATTAAAATAACAAGCATCTTCAACAAAAGGTTGTCATTGTAGTATATTTAAAAGCGGTAAAAGCTGCAGCTTAGGTTGCTATGCAATTTGATTTGTGAAAAGCTGAGTTGAAGTAAGAAGACCATTTTACTCAAAATTTAGTGAACTGGAGAGTAGTATAGATTGATCTAAAGGAGTTGATTTCTTGAATAATAATTGTCTTCTAACACAGAGTTAAACTTAAGTGTTTGTGTTATTGGATCTAATCTTAATTGTTTGCGTTATCTTTATCTCAGGCCGGCGATGGAGAAGATGATTATATTTGTAGGATCGTTGAAATGTTTGAGGGAGTTGATGGTGAACCCTATTTTACTGCTCAATGGTTCTACAGGGCAAAAGATACAGTAAGCTATTTAGGGAAGTGGTCTTGTTTCATATAAGTTTGTTCTGATTTTTGATTAATTTGGTTTTATAATCTGTCATTTCAGGTGATCAAAGATTGCTCAAACCTTATTGACGATAAAAGAGTGTTTCTGTCCACTATTAAGGATGACAACAATTTGGATTGTCTAGTGGGAAGGATCAAGATTGTTCAGTTGCCCCTAAATGTTAGACCTATGTTCTTTAGAGATGAATCAGCATCTCAGATCTGTATATTACATATCTAAACTTCTCAGATCTGTATATTACATATCTAAACTTGGGTTTTATTATTACTGTATCAGGCTGATTCCTATACTAAGCGGGCCACCCTTGCACATTGTGACTATTATTATGACATGCTGTACCACGTCCCCTTTTCAACATTCTTAAATTCATATCATGGTAACCATCCCCTCGCTTATTTGTACTACTGAAATTCCTTTAAAGTATGCCTCTTTAAGATTTCTTTACTGGCTGGTTGTCTAACCTTGATTTTTTGTTTTGTAGATGTCACTGAAGAAGAAATTGTATCTGATTCTACCATCTCAAGTGAGAGTGATGTCCCTCAAGATGAAGGGTTGAAGAACCCAAAGGAAATGAAGTTGTTGGACCTATTTTCAGGTTGTGGTGCCATGTCCACTGGACTTTGTCTTGGTGCCGATTTGTCAGGTGTTAAACTTGTCACGGTAAGTTGTCATGAGGCCAGTATGCCACAAATCTGGTGATCCAAAGCTGTTTGTATGAAAATGATTATTGTATATAATTACTAATTAAGTTATTGTTTTATCATAGAAATGGGCGGTAGACCTAAACCAATATGCTTGTCAAAGTTTAAAACAAAATCATCCGGAGACAGAGGTATATTAATTTTTATACATGCCCTTTTAGTTTTTCCCATGGTCATAATTTGCCGATACATATTTGGATCACTATCGTGGATCTTAAACAGGTTAGAAACGAGAAAGCTGAAGAATTTTTAGCTCTTCTGAAGGAGTGGGAGAGACTTTGTTCCTTGTTTTCGTTAATTGGTGATAAGGGCCCGCAACAAATTTCATTTCTAAAGACTGAGAACAATGATGAAAATGATGATGCAGAAGTAGAAGTAGATAATCAGGAAATTTTTGAAGTAGAGGAGATATTGTCTATATGTTATGGTCTTCCTGAAGGGCAGAAGGATGTTGGATTATATTTCAAGGTATTAAAATTGTTTTAAGATCACATTTTGAAAAAATGTAGGATATGAGTAGATGCGCACAGAAATGCTAATTTCTTTCATCCCGAGTTTATTATCTGTTGATATACTAATTCAGCAACCTGCACTGGATCCACTTTTAGAATAGTACTAGCATCATGTGTTGCGAATTGCATATATGGCTGCAATATAAACTGGTCTGGAGGTCTAATCGAACATGACTGATTTGTACTTATTAAAACGAGTAGTTTTGCTTAATAAGCAATCTGAGATGTATTGAGACTTGGGCAAGTTTGATTTGTACTTGATTTAAAGTGAACTCAAACTCAATAAAGTATTTAAATGAAATTATATTTGACAATATTGCGCCGACCTCTTTTTTAGTGTAAATAATAAATTTAAAGTTTTGAGTAACATCTTTGGAGCTTGACTAGAGTTCAATAATATTAAAGCATCTCCAAGAGGCTCTTTATTTAAATTCTTAAATCAAAATATGAAAAGGATGACTTAAAATGAAGCTCCAAGAGACTCTTAGAGGTTCATTAAAAAGTTAAGAGCTTATTCTCTCTCCTCTATTTTAAGAGCAACTAGTAGCTCTTAACTTAATATTTTATGGAAAATGCTAGATATCCCGAAACGGTTCCCAAATTCTTTCCCAAATGCTGATGTGACACTTATATAATTGGTAACTTCCCGATAAATTATGATGTTGTGCAAAAGTCCCTATATTTACAATAATTTGTAGTTGTACTGATTGCTATTTTTGGAATATATTATACATGGAGTTGCTAAATTATGTTTAGTCTGTCAAACATAATATTTTATGTGATAATTTTAGTTTCTCATGAATAGTGGTGCAAGTACATTAATATTAGAGCTACTGTCCTTTTAACATCTAACAAGATCTTAACTTGATTATTAACTGTTTAGATTCGCTGGAAGGGCTATGGGGAGGATGAAGACACCTGGGAGCCAGAAGATGGATTAAGGTATTATATTATAGCCCTTCATACTCTAGTTTAACCTATATCTTCCTGTTCTGTTGTTAATTGTCTTGTACTCTTCATCTACCAGTGGCGCTCATGACAAGCTCAAGGAGTTCATTACAAATGGCTTCAATTCTAAAATCCTGCCTTTACCTGTAAGTTTAAATTTAAAACATGGACTTCTTATATATAATAATATTATATTCCAATTTTCTGGTGTTGTCTACAACTTAATGCAACAACAATACCAACTGGGCTGATATCATATATACCGGTGATTAATATGAAGAAATTTCTACATCCTAGAAATTTGTATTACTTTCCACGTAATGGTATAGTACCTAAGCTAGTATATTTGATGTCTCTGTCTTTTATTTAGTAGTGTAAATAAAGAGTTTGCAACAAATTGCATCTAATATGTGGAAGAAGGATTATGCATAATTTTAATATTTAAATAGGGATAAACTTGGAGATGGAGAACCCTGTTGTTATTCAAAATAGTTGACAGCAAGATACTCATGGATTTAGTTGTCTCTGCGATAGTTTATTGTGCCTCCCTATACACTAAAGTAGTTACTGCAATAGTCTTTTGTGCCTGCTTGTTAATACAAGTTAAATATCTTTTAGCTTACTGACACTGTACTTTTTCTGTTTTACATTGTATATGTACTGTTAGAAGAATCAATCATGTTCAAGTCAAACTAATTTAAATTATTGAACAGGGAGATGCTGATGTGATATGCGGAGGTCCTCCGTGTCAGGGTATAAGTGGATTCAACCGCTATAGAAACCCCGAAAGTCCTTTGAAAGACCCAAAAAATGAGCAACTTCTTGTTTATATGAATATCGTGGAGTATTTGAAACCGAAGTTTGTGTTGATGGAGAATGTGGTCGATATAGTGAGATTCGCCAAAGGTTTTCTTGGCAGGTATGCATTAGGCCGCCTGGTTGGGATGAACTACCAGGCCCGACTGGGTATGATGGTTGCAGGAGCGTACGGTCTCCCTCAATTTCGCATGCGTGTGTTTTTGTGGGGTGCACATCATACTATGGTAATATATTTTTCATTAAATTGGTTTCTTAATCCCTCAACATGAATGGGTACTATAACGTGTGTATTTGTTTCAATGTCTCCTATATGCAGAAGTTGCCTCAATTCCCCTTGCCCACTCACAATGTTGTCGTCAGAGGACATGTGCCTTTAGAATTTGAGGTACTGTATGTTTCCATTATTTAGTACAATTCAGGGCTTTTTTTTTTTGACATCATGACTATGTATGATATGAGCTGCAAATCACCTTTACTATTAGCAGTAACTTTCTGTTTCTATGTAACTCTGTTTGTCTTTATTATTTTTATCAGTCCCCGACTCCCCGTGTTGTAAATGGTGTGAACTCACAAGTGTGTGGGGTTGACTTTGAAGAGCAATTTGTTAGGCATAATTAAACACATGTTTTATTTATGCAAAATATAATTTAATAGTAAAAATAATACAATAATAGTTATCAACAAAATAGTACATTTCATTGTTAGAAACATAATAGTAAAAGCTCACAACTCATCAAAAAACCATAATTAAGTGCTAAATTCGTTTGGCTCAAAATACAGAAACATAGATGTGGAGATAGACTGGCAAGAAAACTTAAAAGAAGACATACATTACCTGTCATAACTGCCTGTTAATAGAATAAGGTTGTTAGCCATGAGAAATGTGCCAAGTCTTGAACGAGATTATGTGATCTACGGATGGAATGCATGACACAAGTAATAACCTTAATTACTTTGTTCTTTTTCTCCATCCTCACTCCATTTTGTCCCAAATGGGAACTTGATAATGAGATTTGCATTGATATTTTGTATTTCTTCCCGACTTGATTTGGAGGAAATGTTGTGAATCTTGGAATTTTTTTGCAGTTGTATGTGATCCTTTGTTCATTTTCTGCATATATTCGCTCGAACGATTCATTCCCCCTTCAGACTTTGCATATAATCATTCTTTCAAGCACTGCCTCATCAAAATTGTATTAGTTTCTCAGCTTATTTTACTTAAAGATTTGTATAATTTTACTGAGTTAAGCTGTTATCTAACCTTAACATCTCATACTGTCTCGTTTATAAACTTGTTTAACCCTCAACTTAATATCCAATCTTGTTTATAAACCTTAATGTTTGTGTTTCAATACAAGAGGGGCATATCTATGTCTATGAACATAAAGGGCGTTCTTGATTAAGACCAGTTTATGACTCATTCAAGAGCGATCTTGAAAATGCCAATTCAGTATTTTCATTTCTTACAAGCAGAAGTTAATTTCTGACCTATAAGTTATATCAGTTTGGATCATTTTACGATGTATTGTTTATGACAAGTGTGATCGTGATGTTATTGTCAAATACTAGAAGTCAAGACTAGCACATAAGTCAGGGGTTGGTTTAGTTAGGCATGAACAAAGTCATGGTTAGGCAAGAGTTAGTATTGAAGATTAAGGCTTCAATATCTCTATATATAGCCTAGCATTCCTCTTGTATTTTTACACATCAATACACAAGCTATAAGCTTGCTTCCTTCTCTCTTTCTCAGATTATAACATGGTATCAGAGCGTGTTCTATCCTAGGGAAACACATTTGCAGAAGATATCCAGATTACAGAAGAACAAAACACAAACTATAGAAAAACCAAACTGCCCAGAATTTTCTTTTTCTGTCCAAACCCAGAACCAAATCAAACCTACATACCTGTAAAGAACAGCTGAAGACAAGACGAACCCAAAAATCCGGCCACCATCTGACATCAGACGCGCCTCCACGCGCCGCCCGAAGTTTCCAGCCGCCGACTCACGCGCCCACGCGCCGGCGCGTGAGGTGTCATCCGGTCCTTTTCCGGCGAAGTTGCAGAAGGACTTCCTGATCGCCTCGTCATTCCGATTCCAACAGTGGTATCACTTCTCAGTTTTATGAAGGTTTAATTTTCTGATATATAAGTTGTATGTATATGTGCGTATATTGCTGGGGTGTTTCTGAAAAAAACATAATCTCTTTGTCATAATTTAAGGAGGAAAAAGGGGGAGTTTTTTTTGCAGCTATTATACATACACAATCGATTGTGTGTATATATAATATATAGTGGATCAGTACTTCTCTGTTATGTTATTGGGCTTCTATTATTTGTTAATGGGCTGTTATTATTGGGCTTGATGAATACTAAGGTATTTGTTGGTCTTTTTTTCTAGTTTATATGGCAGTCTTATTTGCAGTTTGAGATAATAATTATTGGTTCGAATATATAAATAATGGCGGAAGTTGTAAATGAGTCGGCTGCAAGAAACAATACCGGTCAAGGGAGTGTTAAATTTGGTTTCCACGGTACTCCATTTGTTAACCCCAAATTTGACGGAAAGAATTTCTTGGAATGGTCGGAATCTTGCACACTCGCACTTAAATCCCATCGACTGATGAAATATATCAATGGGAAGGCCAAGAAGCCCTTGGCAACTGCTACAAGTTTTGATGATTGGGATAGCGAGAATGCCATGGTCAAGTCATGGTTGTTTAACTCTATGGAGTTACGTATTCGCAAAAGTTATCTGTTTCTTGATACTGCGGAAGCTGTTTGGAATTCCATCAACCGAACATACTCATATTCGGGTAATATGGCTAAGCATTTCGAAGTAAAGCAGAAAATATGGGCTCTAACTCAAGGGGGGAAAGCATTGACCGAATATTATTCGGAACTTACATCACTATGGCAGGAGTCAGACCACTACACTGTGTTCGAGTGTAAACAGGCTGAAGACCAAGAGAAGTACCAAAGATTGGTACAAGAAGAAAGAGTGATGAAATTTCTTGCTGGACTGACAATAGAGTATGATTCAATCAAAAATCAACTCATTGGTCAGATTCCCTTTCCTACAGTTGAGGAAGCACATGGACGAGTACAGCTAGAAGAGAGTCGTAAAGAAAGCATGACTCCGGTTGATACTGTGCCCGATCGATCAGCGCTTTTTACGAGAAGTGCTCATCATCAAGGCAACCCAGAACAGATAATTGCAAGTGAAAAAGATGTTATTCGGTGTGACTACTGTTATAAGTTAGGCCACACTCGTGATACATGCTTCACTTTGCATCCTCATCTCAGAACTCAAGGACGAGGAGGACGAGGCCGAGGTAGCTCATCCGGTAGAAGCTCAGGAAGAGGCACCCAATATAATGCTCATCACACTACGTCTGGAGACCATGGTGACTCTACTACTTCAGCAACGGAAGCAATAAGTTCAACTGAACTCACTGCTCTCCGGCAGTTATTATCTCAAATGGAGACTAAACCACCAGGACCTTCTTCCGCCAATTCTGCTCATAAAGAATCAGGCGTTCAACAAAATGCCTGGCAGTGGTAAAGTGATTGGGTGGCCATCCATCCATCCATCCATCAAAATAAGGTGGACATCCACCAAGTACTAATTTGTTTATTTTCCTTAAAGTGATTGCAGGACTGACAACCTCCAGTCTTACGCCAGTCCTGACTGAGTTTTTGATATAGCTTGAAAAATACTGCGTGGTCGCGAAATCGATTCCCGGTATTCCCAAAAGGCTCCATTCCTACAGATGGGATTTGTTGGAAGCTTGAGTTATGCAGATATGCTACTAAGTGTTCCACTCTTCAATCCCATGATAGGTCATCCCAAGATGGGATTTCGAGTGAGGGGGCGTGTCAAATACTAGAAGTCAAGACTAGCACATAAGTCAGGGGTTGGTTTAGTTAGGCATGAACAAAGTCATGGTTAGGCAAGAGTTAGTATTGAAGATTAAGGCTTCAATATCTCTATATATAGCCTAGCATTCCTCTTGTATTTTTACACATCAATACACAAGCTATAAGCTTGCTTCCTTCTCTCTTTCTCAGATTATAACAGTTATCGATCAGACAATCGGTCAATCACTGTTGTCATACATATATTTCTATCTTTCTGGGAAAAAAATTGAAGTTTTATAGAAAAATGCAAGTAGCTTAATTGAATACATGTATATGCCACCCATCGTCTCCAGTTGCCATGTTCTTATGGGTTAAACTTATATTTTAAATAATAGTATTAGGCTGTGTAAGTTGTAACCAGCTATTACTCTGCCCAGAAATAATTATAGCTTTTTTTTTTTGGATGATAATACACTTATTTTATTGATGCAGTCAAATGCAGTTACCTACGACGATGGTTGTTTTCCTGTATTAAAGGACAAACTATACTTACGGGATGCAATTTCTGATCTTCCAGCAGTATGTATATTCAGTGTCTTAAGACTTTGCATTTTCAATGTAATAGAAAGGTTTATTATTTATACATTTTAATTCATATCCCTGTTTTTTGTAGGTGGAAAATGACGAGTCCCGCGATGAAATGCCATATGTTAGTGAGCCGAAGACGGAGTTTCAGAAATTCATCAGATTAAGTAAAGAAGGTAAGCTTAATGATGATCTTATTCTTAAGTTACATGCAATGAACAATTCCAATGTTTCATCCCAAACTAAAAAGTTTGCAGTTGAGTCGCCATTCATTATAAGATTTCGTTATGAACTATTCAGTTGGTTTTTTACATACAGAGATGTTGGGTTTAACACCGAACCCATCACAGTCACAACATCTTCTATTTGATCATCGACCACTCAAATTAAACATTGACGATTATCAGCGTGTGTGCAATGTACCAGTTAAAAAGGTCGGTTAAATACTCTTTATCGATAACAATTTGATTTTTATGATGAGTTTGAATTATATCCAATGTGCTGGATAGCAACTAATGTGTTTACATGTGAATCACAGGGTGCGAATTTTAGAGATCTTAAAGGTGTCAAGGTTGGTTTAGATAATAAAGTTATATGGGATCCTAAAATTGAGCGTGCTCTTTTGCCTTCAGGAAAACCTCTGGTAATTTCTGTTTACTATTGCTCACAAATTTTCTGATTTTGAATTTCCTTAAGTTGTACTATTTTTTTTTAATATTTCAAGGTTCCTGACTATGCAATGACATTTGTGCGAGGAACATCGTGCAAGTAAGTAATCTTTCATCTTATTTTTCTTCATTTTTTATTGGATTAGGTGGTTGTATATTTGTTTTACATTGTATCATAATTTTGAAAATTTTAGACCATTTGGGAGATTATGGTGGGATGAGACTGTACCTACTGTAGTCACTAGGGCTGAGCCACATAACCAGGTACATTTCTATTTATTGATGTTTGGTATGCTGAGATTTTGTATGTTTGTTGTAGCTGACTAATTGTTATTTTTGCTAGATCATAACGCATCCAGAACAACACAGAGTACTCACTGTTCGGGAGAACGCTAGGCTTCAAGGTTTTCCTGATTACTATAAGCTCTTTGGTCCCATCAAGGAAAGGTAATTAACTTAACTAAAGGTTTTGCATTTTCACAACATTTTTGGCATTTTAAATAGCAACTGTTCATCACTAAAAATCATGAACTCTCTTGTATTATACAGGTACATCCAGGTAGGCAATGCGGTTGCAATTCCCGTGGCAAGAGCACTTGGATACTCACTAGGGTTATCTGTTAAACGTGATGGCTCTCCTAAAGAACATTTACTTACTTTGCCGAGCTGGTTTCCTAAGCGTTCATCTCTTGCTGGTGAAGCTTAAAGACAATTTTATCATTTTAGTTATCCCTATTGCATGTTGTTAGTTAATGATGGAGCTTTTCTCAATCATGATACAGCTTGATTCAGATGCATCTCTTTAATACAGTAGCCCATTGGATTTTCTTTCTATTAGGTGCTAATATAAGATTTCTTTCTGTTGGGTTGTGATTGGACGTCTATTCAGTAAATGAGTAAGAAGCTTAACAACATTATTGATTAGCAGTCCTGCATGGACTGTGTCCCTCAAATCTCAGTACTCTTGAGTCTTGCATTATTTGAGCTACAACTCAAAACTTGTATAATGTTGCTGATGCGAAAAAGGAGTCAAATATATAGTGTCCGTTTGGCTAATCTTATTTCTCTAAAATAAGTAGTTATTTCTGAAATTTAAGTTATATTTTAGTTAATTTTATAAATCCATGTAACTATGGTTCAACTTTTTTTTTTTCTTCTGAGAAATGTAGCAAATATCAACTACAATTGAGGATGGCACAAGTATAAATGTGCCAAGTCTTGAACGAGATTATCTGATCTACGGACGGAATGCATGACACAGTTATAACCTTATTTACATGGTTCTTTTTCTCCATCCTCACTCCATTTTGTCCCAATTGGGAACTTGATAATGAGATTTGCATTGATATTTTGTATTTCTTCCCTGTGAATCTTGGAAATTTTATGCAGCTGTAAGTGATCCTCATTTTGTTCATTTTCTGCATGTATTCGCTCCAACGATTCATTCCCCCTTTAGACTTTGCATATAATCATCTTCTTTCATGCACTGCCTCATCAAAACTGTAATAGTTTCTCAGCTTATTTTACTTAAAGATTTGTATTGTTTTACTGAGTTAAGCTGTTATCTAAACTTAACATCTCATACTGTCTCGTTTATAAACTTGTTTAACCCTCAAAGTATTATCCAATCTTGTTTATAAACCTTAATGTTTGTGTTTCAATACAAGAGGGGCATATCTATATCTATGAACATAAATGGCGCTCTTGATTAAGACCAGTTTATGACTCATTCAAGAGCGATCTTAAAAATGCCACTTCAGTATTTTCATTTCTTACAAGCAGAAGTTAATTTTTGACCTATAAGTTATATCAGTTTGGATAATTTTACAGTGTATTGTTTATGACAAGTGTGATCGTGATGTTATCGATCAGACAATCGGTCAATCACTATTGTCATACATATAGTTTTATCTTTCTGGTAAAAAAATTGAAGTTATCCTGGTCAGCTATTTTTAAGCGTGGGGAATTGAACTTTCTTTACATTGTCTTTGAATACGATGACCTGAATGGTGACTTACCACTATGAACAACCATAGTTACCTAGATTTAACCAGAAATATAAACATTCTATTTTCAAAATCACAAAATTGTAAAAAATCTACTGAAAAGTTGTTGGAAAAGTCATGTTGTTGATATGGTGGTGTTGGTATTCTCGATGTAAAACAATGGGTTTTCAGTAGAGAAGATTATAAATTCTGAGACTATTAAACATTCATTATTATTTTCTTCTATAGAGTACATACCATTTATCCCAACTGATTCAAAGTTTCCAAAAACGATGGTTTCTGTTAGAGAGGTCTGCCTGACTGCATCAAGAAAAGACTGGAGGTTGGTGATGCAACAGTTGGGCATCCACGAGGTTTAGATAAGGTCTGGGGAACAATTGATTTTATATACTGGCCATAATCTCTGAAAGATTTAGGGGATAACATCGTTCCTCTGAATCCAGCTGACATATAAGCCCAACACATATTCAGTTATACATCTGTAAACCACTTCCCTTAGAAAGTATCATAAGAAATTCTATATCAATCTCTATTCCTGAATAAAGGAAGTTCAGATTTAAGGTATCACGAGATCCTGCCCACAGTTAAATGGAAATTCCGAAAGCCAATCAAGACAAGAACAGAAACACATTAAAATAAACGCACATAAAAGGGTCAAACGCATAAAAGCAATATCAGTACAAATTTCCTAACAAAAAATATCCTCGTAAAAACAGTATTGTTCTAGTTTTTGCTGAACCCAGTTTACTCAATGCACACAGACTTTGATATCTAAATAAATACAAGTAGCGCCATCTGACTGATTTAGCCATAAATCTGTCTAAACATTTTAGAGCCCATCTCTGTTTCTGCAGCACAGTAAAAGAGGTATTCCAAGTCCCATCTGTGCTGGTATTTTAGTTCTCGATAAACCTCATCATACATATCAGCCTGCATAAATGGATACTGAGAGACCAACTCATCTTTAGAAGCTAAGTCTGATCCTTTTGTTTCTAGATGCCCATTTACCCCAAAGGCTGCAATGGCAGGGAGGTGTGCAGATAAGGGATACACACACTCGAACAAGGAAACTGCAACCTCTGGTTCAGACGAGTGTACCACCCAAGGCATTTTATCGATAGTGCTTGAGGAAGTAGATTCTGTACTAATATCCAAAAGAATGTAGATAATCTCGAAGTCAACATCATGTGGCTTGTCAACATACACATTCTTTATGGTAGACCAAAATGATTCCCACTCACAACCATGAGTCCCAAACAATAATAAGACATGTCTACCATCGAGCTCTGAAACAGTGGTCACCTCCTGCCAGGCAGATCAATAGTACAAGTTTCAGAGGACGTTTCAAAAAAATAGTATATGACAATAATAACAAAAACTATATCTTCAATAAAATAATATGATAATAAAAACAAAAACTATATCATGCTAGATAGTGCTCATAAATAGTGACACATACCTCACTGCCGGCAGAACCTTGTCTACCTAAAATAGACTTGGACGATAATATTTCCTTCAAAACTATGTCGTCTTGTTGTTCCTTCTTGGCCACTTGCACAGCGTTTTCTATGGTAAACGGGTAGGCATCAACTCCAAAGCATGCAAAGATGTGCAAGGCAAAAAAACTGACAAGGTGATGCTTATCGCCCTTGAGAATAACTAGATCACATGCTCCAGACGAAAGATACGGATCCTTAAGGTTACTTTGGAAAACTTTATGCAAGTAGCGACACTTAGTAGCGGGCAGAGTGTACCAAGGGATACTACGTTCGAGATGGCTGCATCCGGCTCTGATCCAGGACCAGGAGGAATGGTACGATGTGATGATGGGAATTAAGACAAAATCCTCTTTCTTATCCTCGCAGATACTTTTCAATTGCTCAAGGATAACACGAGATGGATATGGGTCCAGCATGTACAAACCCACAGTCTTTTTTTTTTAAAGTCGGAGGTAGGTACCTGCAGATATACACGAACATTAATGGTCAGCCACAACACTTGGAGAGATTCCCGGCAAATGGGAATGGAAATGCGGACTTCCGAAATACATCTAATATACTTTGGTATGAATGATCAATCCGTGCCTTGCAAGCGAAATGGAAAATGTTTACTTACCTTGTCTCCTGTTGGGGAAATTACATGAGCACCCAAAATATCAGGCAAGGTAGCTAGTTTGCCATCATTGATTTCAGAACGGAGTTTGGCAGCTTCCGTATCTACTTCCTTGATCTTTTCATGGGTAAAAGGAAAGCCTACGACACCATAAGCACTGATGTTCGCTCTGGCATCGTAAAGACATAAGGAGCCATTGCGGTCAAAAAGAAGGAAACACACGCGGTCTTGAAAGTCAAACTCCTCCGTAAGGACATTGACGGTTCTCTCATCCTCTGGTAAGACAGCAAGCCACGGCATGAAGGACTGTTTAGAGAAGGCCTCCTTGTCGTCACCAAGCCAAAGAAAGACAATTTCAAGCTCAGATTTGCCGTATTTTTTGTAAGTTTCCATCAAGTCGGGCATGATTTCTGGACAAGTAACTTCCACATTGCGGGCATAATCTCTCAAGAGATAGAGAATAACAACTTTGTCCTGGAACCTTAACCTGAGAGGGGAACACAGAATAATCAACCAGAGGATTGACGGAATCCCAGTTTTGGACAAATTAAGATACACCATGAAACACAACATAATAATTCCTTTATGTATGTAAGTATTATTATAAACTTCAGATGAAAATTTGGCATACTTGTTTGATTCAAGCAAGGCAATGGAATTCCAACGAACACAATTAAAATTTACAAATAACTCTAACAATTAAAATATAGAGTGGCCTTTACCGCATCGCCTTTCCTTGTGTATAGGTATTGTGTATCCGCGGCATGGAAAAGATGGAATAGGTTAGTCTTGCTGATAAAATATGCACTTGCCAAGTTTATCATACCCCCATGGATGACCGGGAATATGGCTAAGTGGCATCCTTGGAATTTCTGTTGGTGATGGTTGATATTTACGCTTCTTGTCCCGAGAATAGGCATCCTTGTTCATTTTCAGCCATTCGGGCGGACATATATCAGCAGCATCGCATCTTTCTTTCATTTCCAGCCATTCGGGCGGACATATATCAGCATCGTATCTTTCTTGACATATATCAGCATCGTATCTTTCTGGACTACTCATCTTCGATTTCTCAAAACCCTAATTGAAGAGAATATTTCGCATAAGAATAAATATATAATTTATATAAATTATAAATTATAACCCGCCGGAATCGAAATTCAGGTGAGTAACGTTAAGGCAAACAAGATAAATCAAAAAATTACAGATCATAATTTTATCACATAAAACAATACTCTACAACAATTGATGTGTAACCAACCCTAATTTACCCAAATTGAAGCAGTATTGAACCCAGAAAAGGCTTTACAACATAATATAAACAGGTGATGTGTAGAAAAAGAGAGAGAGAGGAGAGAGAGAGAGAGAGAGAGAGAGAGAATTGCAGTGTAAGCAGAGATTGAGAGAGAATTGCAGTGTAAGCGGAGATTGTGCTTACTTGGGTATGAGGAGATAGTTATCACGATTAGAGGAGGAGAGAGACTATTGTATTGTATTGTGCTCAGGGGCGGTGCTTGAGAAGCAATTGCTTTAGGTCTCCAAATACATGCATATACATTTGGATTTATAATTTTTATCAAAAAAAAATTTAGTAAGAACCAGATTAAATTTTAGTAAGAGGACGGTTTTCCCAAGCTGCTAGTGCACCAAAGTGGCCAGTCACATGATCAAGCAGTCTCGGCTTAGCTTCTCACCCAACAAACCAGATTAAATTGGCTGGGTTCAGGCAGCGGTCGTCTGTCTACTACCCAAAGGATGCAACCTAGTTTTGATGAGCCGAAGCCATCATCTTTTACCCAAGCCTTAGCATCAAGAGGCGGCCATGACGATTCTCTCAGGAGCTTTGAGCTGCTTACCATTGGCTCGGGAAAGTGGAGGTAAGTGTTGTTGGAAACGTGTATGGGCTTTGATTTATTTTGTAAACTCAAACGCAGTGTGTGTATGTATTGTATATGACCTGGGTGATGATACAGATAAAACACAACCGACTTTTTATTACAACACAAACACAAAGCTACAGCTTTTGTTTGTTACATAAGGCTACAGCCTTTTTCTCTAACTTAACGAGCTTCAGCTCTCTCTTTTTCTCTCTGGAGCTACTGCTCTCTTTCTTTTCCTCACAATTTCTCTTAGTATATACTATACAATGATGCTGTTAAGTCCTATTTATAGGCTCTCAAATGACTGCATCACTGCATATGTAATATACTAGCTGACCTAATCTCTTACTTCACAACCCAGCTGCCTACATTTATGTAGCCACCTAATTTGAACAAAGATCGATCAGCAAACTTATTGAACCTGGTGCTAGCTGCTGCTTCTATTACGTTTCTTTTGTTCACATATTCCACCACCTGCATTCATATTCACTAGTCTCATGCTATCTACTAATATTAGAACACCCATCTCTATTATTGTATTATACTAGCCCACCATATTTTCTTCTCTTCACATGAGCAGCTTTTGTCGACTATATTTTTCTGGACAAAACGAGTTTGAATTCTAACAAGTGTTGCAATTTGCTTGCATCTGTTCTTAGCCAATATGTAGTCTCTTTCTTTTTGTTCTTTTATGGACGTCTGCAAGCACCGCAAGCACCGCGGTGTTTTGTTCTAATATTCCCACAGAACAACATTGTTCAACTTTTTTTTCTTCTGAGAAATGTAGCAAATATTACTACAATTGAGGATTGCACAAGTATAAATGTGCCAAGTCTTGAACGAGATTATGTGATTTATGGATGGAATGCATGATTACTTGGTTGTTTTTCTCCATCCTCACTCATTTTGTCCCAAATGGGAACATGATAAAGAGCACTACAAGAAAATTCGGCTAAATTCGACCACCTCAAAACGGTCGAATTTAGCTACTTTTGATCGGAAATTGTCGAATATAGCTAAATTCGACCGAAAATCCTCTGGTCGATTATAACGAAGTCGAAAATACACAAAACGGTCAAAAATAGCTAAATTCGACCATCAAAATTCGATCGAATTTGGTCGAAATTATAAATTTGGCAAACATATTGAAAATTTTGAATTTTATTTTCAAATTTTGGCGCCTAAAGTGTATTAAATTCGACCAAATATGGTTGAATTTAATATGCTAAATTCGATCCAATATAGTTGAATTTAAGAAACAACAATTTAAAAAAAAAACCGGCAACAGAATCTGCTGCTTTTTGAATCTGACGTTGGTTTTGTGAAGCATAGCATGTGGGATTCAGTTTGGTTACTCAAACTCATGATTTGGAGGTCAATAACATCTCCAAAACATCTTCGATACTCAAGAATACGACAATCAAACTTCGATTTCTATACGTTATTGAACTCGAAATTCAACATATAATATATGAAGTTGACTAGGAAAACATACTCTGCACGATGGTAATATCAAAATCAACAACTAATCACGTTACAAAAATTCATAATTTTAATAAGTAAATTCGAATTTATTAAAAAAATAGGAGAAATTCAGAAATTATACCCCCACAAATTCTGATGACGTTTTTGGATAGAGTATGATGAGGGATTGGATTCGATTCGACTATAAGAGCGTTGAAATCGGACACCAATAACACCTCCAAATGTTGGTTTGATTCTTGAAAACTCAAAAACATAAAAAGAAAGAAAAATAAAAAGAAATAGGATTGAAAGTAGGGCTGGCAATTTTGGACCCGCGACACGAACCCGACCCGAACCCAACCCGCATGAGTCGGTTTCGGGTTTATATTTTTCGGGTTTGGGTCGGTTTCGGGTTGACCCTAACTTGACCCGAAAAAATCGGGTTGGGTTCGGGTTATCCGAAACTGACCCGAATATATATACTGCCCGCTTCGCATGGTTATAGTGGAGATTGTTGTTTCTAAATTTGTAAGTTTTGTTTTATATAAACATATTTCCAGGCAGGTGGGTAGATGTTGTGTATTGTGTGCAAAGAAGTTTTGTTCAATTGACTTATCTTTGTAGGACATTGCTTTGGAAGAAGTAAACAACGTGAAAATTTTAAAAAGCCTAGTACTGTAATGATTTTTATGGTTTGACTTTAGAAAAATAAATTGTCCTAAAAAAATTTAGAAATAAGGGAACTGTTTGAAAAAAAATAAGTTAAAATAAGTTTATATAAAACTTTATTGCTTTTGAAAATATAAGTGCAGCCATTCGAGAATGCTTGCCCGCTTCGCATGGTTGATAATTGAAGATTTTTTTCCCTTTGTGAAATTTTTTTTTGCTTAAATATATTTTGTAAAATAATATAAATATAACTAAAAATATAATTTTTAATTACTGTTTTATTAATAGGACTTAATGATCCTATAGTTAACTATAGGTAATTACCTAAAGTTAAGATATATTATAATACATCCAAAGGCTATTTTTGTAAATGTATGGGGGTGGATTTCATTATTACAAAAATGTCATCCATTTTTTATACTAAAAATGCTGATAACTTTAGGTAATTTACCTACAGTTAATCATAGGAACATTTTTCTCTTATTAATATATTAAAAATATTGTTTCTCGGCATCGCCTTCCGGCGATACCTCGATTTTTAAATTTTATTTAGTTCTTTTTAAAATGTTACATATATATATATACATTACTTATATTTGCATACACAAAAATCAAATATTTGAGTGATGTCAAAAAAAGAAGCTTATAATATATTTAGTTTTATAGTAATTTTTTATTAAAATGATTTTTAAGAAAATGTAAAAATATATTTGCTCCTTTTATATGTACATATAAATTTTTAATGTTCTTTTTTTCATCTATTAATTTATTTCTTTTATGTAGGCAGTATTCATATCCACTCCGTCACTGTAGCTTTGAAGTTGCAAAAACAATATGATATATAAATATTTACACAGCTGCTGCAATTATCATAAATAAAAAATACCAAAATTCTTTTAAGCATTGTATCAAACAGTTGGTGAAAGTTGTACCAAGGTGAAAATTGTACCAACTTGAAGACAGATATAAAAAACAAACCGATCGGGAGAAACAATGGCGGTGGTTACCTATCAACATATGAAATTTCTTCAAATCGTTAATCACCAGAAATAGTTAAACAACCATAATTAGTTTACAATGTCAGTTTAAACAAAATATGTGAAACATGAAAAAAAAAGAAAATAATAGAGAGATAGACAGAGAGTGACAAACAGGAAGAGATATAGAAAGCGATTGAATTATAGGTTTGGTTTTGAAATTCAAAATTCAAATTAACAATGGTAACCTGAAGATTAGGGATCCACACACCATATATCTCACAATAATTTTTATAGAAATAACTTACTTACAGTAATGTCAATCATCATTATAGTACCAAATAAATTACAAAAATACAATCAACCAATAATCAAAGCCTCTAAATATAAAAAACATATTTATACATATTCTATAGAGCCTGTAAATCAAATAAGCAATTGAAAACGATTTTACTACAATAAATGAAAAATCGTCATATTAGTGACGCTGAAAATTTAAAAAGTTGAAAATAGTTCCATAAACTTCTCCCAACACTGCTTCAAAATCTATGTTATAACCGGAGTCATGATTTTTAATATATATATCCATGAAATTCACGAAACATATCAAGTGCTTTAAGCAAAATGTATATACCTCATCAGACATCACATATGATTACATGATTCAGATATATGATTCGAATTAATCTGCAAACATCCAACATGAATTATATTTATTCACTATGCGTGTAGATCAAAAGTAAAATAAAATCGAAGAGAACTTAAGTCAAACACCTTATATGCAATTCAATCAAGCGCGTTCATATAGTTAATTACCTTTGATGTTCGAGAATCGTCACAACTTTTGCAAGAAAATCCTCATAAACTTGATTTCCGGTTACAAAGCTGAAAAAGTTACCAATTTAAATTTGTTAGTTCAAATCTTTAAAAGCATATAGAATAAAAATAAGACATGCCAAAATTGAAAGAACTAAAGAATGAAACAAATTAAGAAGTAAAAGAGATTTTTGAGAAGATTTGGTACATAAAGGGAAGAGAAGAGAATGAAACTAAAAAAAAAGAGAAAAGTAAAATTCAGAATTCAAATTTTGAATCAAAAAGTACTAAGAAAGTTTCACGATCTGTGCAAGGAAGTGTGTCATGTGTGTGTATGCAGATGTACAGTTCGCAGAGCAACAACATACACACGTGCAAAATCGTAGAAGTCAATAGGCCAAGTGGCAAATATTATAAATACGGTTGATTGTAAGAGGGCAGAAGGGTAAATTCATAGCACAAAAGCCTTCAGGCTTTATAATATAAAGAGATAAAGAGATATTCTTATCTCCAAAGATGAGAATAAAATGGCTATGTTCATAGCCTTTGCCATAATGTAGTAACAAATCATAGCTTAATAAGATGATTTGCTTAGTTTGTAAGAGTCATAGTAGATCAGATTGAAATAAAAAAGGCATCTAAGCTCTTTTAAGAAACATTTCAACTTTTGATAGGTACAAAATGCACACCTAAATCATAAAGCAAAACCACATGAGGTAACTTGTTGAGATTTTAATAGCAGCAGCAACATGACATGATTTTGCCTCTCGTAAAAGATTCTTCGAAATCTGCTGCAAAAAAATGAAGAAAACGTCATATGAATTGTTTTAGATGACCCATAAATCCGGAAAGAGATCCTGGAATGATGATGGGTTTTCAGATTATACCAAAAGTTTTGCACATTCATAAAAATCTAAATGGCAAGCAATAAAACACATAGACAACATGTTTGTTTTAATACCATAACTACTGCATTTGTCTTAATCTTAACAGTCTTACATGAAGATTAATATATGAATATTGTTTCTAAAATAGATAAACTTGAATATATAATGTTCTGTGAGAAGCAAAGATTAACAATCTTACAACAATCAATTTTTCTGCACTTTCTGGCCTCATTGAGATTTTAATAGCAGCTACAACATTAGAAGATATTCCCACCTGTCAAAGATTCTTAAAGATCAGATACAAAAAAGCTAAACAAAATGTCATACAAATTGTTCTAGACAACCAATAAATACGAAAAAGAACCAATCTGGAAAGAGATCATGGGTCAGCACCTGATGATGATGGGTTTCTAGATTACATGAAAAGTTTTGCACGTTCACGAAAATCTAAATATGAGACAACAAAACACAGAATTTCAAGACAATAGGTTTGTTTTAATACCATAGACACATCAATTATTTTAATATTAATAGGCTTCCATGATACACCAAGTTCTCTTAATAAATTAATACTGTTTTTAATATAGATAAACGTAATTACATAATAGTTTTGTGGGAATAAATATTGAACAAACATACGGGCAGAGATTTTTTTACTACTTTCTTTTAAATAATCAGTGAAAACATACGGGTAGAGTAATTTCGAAGATCAACATGTCAAGAAAACGTAAAACAACTTCAACTTAATCATTTTGTATGCGTTACTATACGTACCCGTCACATATATATCAGTTGTGTGTGATTCAGGAAAATACCAAATACATATCACGCCCAAAATCAAATACTATTCTTGCGTATATGGGTAGTTATTTAAGCCTCAAGTAGAGTACTTACCAAAATTTTCTTTTGTTGTTGCTTGATCTGTCAGACTGTCACTTACCTCGAAATGAATATCGAGCATCAGAACTGATGTCACTCCGCATTTCCCAAGCAGATTCTAAGGTGAGATTGAGACTTTTTAACATGAGCATCATTGTAGCCATGGTACTTCTGTAACACTTTCTTCTACACATAGCAGGTCAAAATGATATGATTAGTATATAAAGAATCACAGACTCACAGCAGAACCAAGTTCTTTTAAATTTTAGGTCGAAATTATATTAAAAAAACTAAGAAAGACAACGCTGGAAAATGTAAAAAGTAATTTATTACCCTGATAGAGACACCCCCAAAATACAAATAACTAAGAAATACATTAACTAAGCACAATAGAGGCAAAATTGTTAATTTCCATCCTCCTTCACGCCTTATTTGCTTAAATAAGATCAGTTGCTTGCCTATAGTCCATACTTCCAAATCTTCTCATCTTGCAAGGGGCCTTTTGGTTCTCAATGGAGGCCTACAACTTCTAAATCCAACTAATAAATAATGAAAATTTTAGGATCTAGGATGTACTCCGGACAACTTGCACACAATGTTTATCGGTATTAGTAGATGATTTTATGTATCATAAGTATTTGAATTTGACTAATCAAACCCATTAATTCAAAAGCATATAAAATTAACACCTAAACACATATCCAACTAATATTGTATGCAAAACAATCAAACGCTATTCACCCCCAAACACATATCCAACTAATAGTATGCAAAAGGATGCAATCCTTTTTTCAAAAATACCATAAAAGTCAATATTACTTTTGAGCTACCACAGTGTATTCCTTTTCTCTTTTTACACCAAAGGTTCAAAAATAAATAAGCAATTGAGAGCTCTCTCACAACTTTCATCAAACACTTCAACTATTAACGACTCACTCATTACTCAATTGATAAATCATCCTTATTGGGTACTATAATCAAACACTTGATATGCAATATTTAAATCAAATTGGACATGCCACAAAAATTACAAAAGAATTACTACTAATATCTGAACTAATTAAATAGGCACACATCATGTACATATTCATCTCAGAATCATTCTGAATTGTAATCAAATAGTTATACAAAATTATAACAAAAGGAATGCAATATAAGAACAAATCTCAACTTTATGATATATTACATGCCTTATTTCGTTGAAATGTACTTGATATCACCAATGACACATCTCACAATCTACAAATCAAAACAAATCGAATCAAAATTATACATCAACAATTAAAATGAGTAAACACATAAAAATGAAATAAAAAGAGATACAATTGATACATGAAAGATACGAAGAAATATAGTTAATTTGAAATCACAATTACGTTTAATGTATGAAAAGAGAATATGGAAATATATTTGAATTTCAAATTCAAATTGAACAAAGATGGGGGAGATTTTTTTGATGCAGCTTCTATACAATCTGTTTTCAGCTAACGGGTAGTGGCCGGTTGGATCGTATAAGTCATGATGGTCAAGTGGCAATTTTAGGTAAATACAATTATTTGTAGGAGGGTAGAATGGTAAAAATGCTATCAAAAAGCCCAATCCGTGAACCGTGAGGTCACGGGTTCGATTCCTGCCGGGGGTCAAAAACCGGAAACAATCTCCCTACCTTTGTGTAGGGGCATGATTGCGTACATCCTACCCCCCTCAGACCCTGCTCATGCGGGATATACTGAGTACGTTGTGTTGTGTTGTTGTTTTTTAGATATAATTTTTTTTAATATATATATAATTTATATTATTTTTAATATATATATATATATTATTTTCAACATATATTATTCTTAATATATATATATATATATATTATAAATGTAAATATTATTTTTAATATATATAAATATTTATATTTATATTATTTTTAAATTATTTTATTTATTATATATATAATATATATATTATTTTATATATATATATATAATTTTATTTTATGATATATATATATATATAATATATATTATTATATATACATATATTATATATATATATTATATATACATATTATATATATATATTATTTTTAAAATCTTAAAAAATTAAAATTTTGGGTCGGGTTACCCGAAATCGACCCGAAACCCATTCGTGTCGGGTTCGGATTGAACACCTGTACCCATTAAATTTTTGGGTCGGGTTCGGGTTGGGTCAAAAATGTGACCCGAGTCTGCTGACCCGACCCTAACCCGACCCGACCCGAAACCCGAAATTGCCAGCCCTAATTGAAAGATTGAAGAATGAAGATTATGAAAGAGAAAGAGATGGGTGTAATTGTATTAATGGTTAGGATGAAATTGTTTTGAAAATGAAATGGATGGTTTAGATCAAATTTATGGAGTAATCCATGTGCTTCCTCCTGAGCCAATAAAAACGTGACACATGGCAACAATAAATTGGTTTATTCTGAAATTTACTATTATCAACTAGATTTAGTCGAAAATAATATTACTAAATTCGACCTAATTTGGTCAAAATTATAAATTCGACCAACATATTGAAAATTTTGAATTCTGGAAAATTTAAATTTTGGCGCCTGAAGTGTATTGCTAAATTCGAGCAAATACCATCTTTTTCACCTCCATATCTGATTTCACTCGCCCCACGCTCCATATTTCCTTGCTCTTCTCACTCTCATCTGTCTTTATATACCCATTTCATCTCCGATCTGCTCTGTTTGTTTTTTCCGATGGGTTCCCGGAACTCGTAACTTTCTGATGAATTTCCGAAGTTTATATTTTGCACTGATACCTATTAGTTGATTACAAAATGCTACTTTCATATTACAACTGGGATACATCTGAGTAACAACCCCATCTGGAGGCGCGTGAGCTGGTTTGCCGTGGGCGTGAGCTTCGTTTGCGTAAATACTAGAGGAGCAGTAAGAGGTGTAAATAGGTGCAGATGCAGTAGATGCAATGGGAGTAGGAGTGCCCGGAGAGGTGACCGGACTTGAGGCCGGAGATATGCTTCTTCGTAGCTTCCGTCGCACAGGTGATGGAGCCCCAAAAAGAACAATTGTGGCAGAAGCTTGGGACTACGAAAATCATGCCAGGGAGAAAATCAATGAAAATAGCTTTTTCATTCTTCTCAAGACTTGTCTTCTCAATGCTCATCCTTAACATAAATATGGGTTTTGTGGATCTTTGGTTGATAAACTGCACAATAGTGGCAAGAAAGTAACAGCGGTTCTAGATGTCTTTCATGGTGATAAAGCTGAGAACGAAAAATTCGAGGTCTTGGAACATCAACCCAGTGAGTCAACTCAGTAATGTTTCCCTGGTATTTTCCAAAGGTAGGTCCGTGAGACACTAGACCACGCTCAGGTATGGGTTATTAAGAATTATGACTACTTTCATTTTTTATTAATTAGTTCACACATTAGTCGATGTTTTTTTTACTTTATTGGCGATTAATTCGGCCAAGCAGGGACTAACTGTTTTACCAGGCTCATCTACATTATTTTTTTTATTGATGCAAACTGCAAGAACAGAACACAGGAAATGTTACTCGCCAGAATCAGTGGGTGACTCGGTGACGACTCAGCGACTCGGTGGTCGTTGAACTTAAACTCGACATATTTCATTCTCATGGTGGGTTCAAGCTCAGACTCGGTGGTTTTGACAGCTATTGACAGTTGATTCAATTCAAGAATTTTAAACTCAGTTCTACATTTATTACAAATTTGTGGGTTCATCATTATATCGGCGAGAGGGCACTCTTTTTCCCCCCTTGAGTTTTTTTCCCATGAGGTTTTACTCTTGTGGGGTTTTAACGAGGCCCTCTTTGCTAGGAATAATAATGGTTCGTCATTTGTGGATCAAGCAGTTTTCGTTGAAGCTTCAAAGGTGGATATTGAGAATGTCGGCAGATACTTAAAGCAACAAGGGATTGCAGGTTCAGAATTTTTATAGTGTCTTTAGATTGTCATTCTTCATTGATGCGTTCTAAAAATCAACTATAATTGGAACCTCGGTTTTTAATCTATAGTGTCTTTAGAGCGTCATTATTGACAAATGCGATCTAGAAACCAACTATAAGCCTTTATAGTGTCTATAGATCACTAATAATGATTAATGCGATCTAAAAACCAACTATAGATAGAATTCAGGTTCAAATTTTTATAGTGTCTTTAGGTCACTTTTAGGGTTTCATAGCATTCAGTGGTATATTCAGTGGTAGTATGCGACCTAAAAACCAACTATAATTAGAATTCTGGTTCTAAATCTCTATAGTGTCTTTAGATTGTCATTCTGACTTATTTGATCTTCAAACCGCCTATAATAAAACTCGGGTTCTATATTATATAGTGTCTATAGATCATTAATCGTGACTGATGTGATCTAGAAACCAACTATATATAGAACTCGGGTTCTATAGTTTTTTTTATAGTGTCTTTAGATCATTTATCGTGATTGATACGATCTTTAAACCAACTATAACTACAACTAAGGCTGAATAATTTTCTTATAGTGTCTTTAGATCGTAAATCGTGATTGATGCGGTCTAGAAACCAACTATAATTAAATCACAAGTTCTGAACAGTGATCCTGGAATTGCTTTTTCGGTGCTCGGCATTACTTAAATTGAAGACCAAATTTAGTGGATATATGATCATTGATCCTGGATAGCTATTTTGAAGACCAGATTTCAGTAGAAGTTGTATCAGTGGTATTTCAGTGGGTATTTGTATTAGTGGTTGTATCATGTCTGGCCTCATGGCTTATTCTAATAAAATTTTTGCCTATCAAAAAAAAAAAAAAAATTCGAGCAAATACGTTTGAATTTAATATGCTAAATTCGACCAAATATGGTTGAATTGAAAATTTTTGAATTTTGGAAAATTCAAATAGTTTGTAGAATTACTTGCTACATTTAAAAAAATTAGGAAAATAAAGTCAAATTTTGATTTAAAATTCATACACAACCAAGTAGTCATACTAACTACTTTTGTGATAAATTTTACCTTACTTCCACTAATTTGGCTAATAATTTGATTTTCCATCCATTTTTAAGTAGTTTATAAAATTAATTTAAGGAATTAAATAAAAGTAGGACAAAAAAACCAAAATTTTAGATATACATACATACACACCCAAGTAGTCATACACACTCTGAACACTACAAAACAACTAAAAATAGTAGTAGTAGCAATGCAAGAATTGATTTTGGCAAGAAAAGAAAAAACGGGACCAATGACTCAAATTTAAATTTAAACAATGATGATGTTTTAAAAAATATTTCTCGACGACCCAATCGTACGGAGGTCAAGATAAACAGGGTTTCGTTAGGGTTTAGTGTTTCGATTTTTTTAAAAATATTTCTCGACGACCTAACTGTACGGAGGTCAAGATCCATTGTTTTTAATGTTATTGCCAAAATTTCAGAATAAAATGAATTAATTTGGTTTGGTAATTTAACGATCAACTAATACTTTGACTAAACCACTAAACAGGGTTTCATCAGGGTTTAGTGTTACGATTTTTTAAAAAACAAATCTCGATGAGCCAACCATACGGAGGTCAAGATCCATCAATTTTAATGTTATTGCCAAAATTTCAGGAACAAAATAAATTAATTTGGTTTGGTAATTTAACGATCAACTAGTACTTTGACTAGAACCTCTAAATAGGGTTCGTCGAGGTTCAGTGTTTCAATTTTTATAAAAATATTTCTCAACGACCCAACCGTAAGAAGGTCAAGATCTATTCTTTTTAATATTATTTCCAAAATTTCAGAAAAAAATAAATTAATTTGGTTTTGTAATTTGACGGTCAACTAGTACTTTGACTATAACCCTAAATAGGTTTCGTCAAGGTTTAGTGTTTCAATTTTTTAAAAATATTTCTCGATGACCCAATCGTACGGTGGTCAAAATCCATCCCTTTTAATGTTATTGCCAAAATTTCATAAAAAAATAAATTTATTAGATTTGGTAATTTAACGATCAACTAGTTTGGAAAATAAATTAAAAAATTAAATAAAAATAGAAAAAAGCTAAAATTTAATTTAAAATTCATACACACCAAAGTAGCCATACTCAGTATTTGTGTGATGAATATTACCGTACTTTCACTAATTTTTCATTTTTCTTTTATTTTTTCCCCCATTTTAAATAGTTTGTAAAATAAATTAAAAAATTAAATTAAATTAGGAAAAATTCCAATTTTCGAACATAAAATATGGTGGAACGTACCCCATTTATAATTTTTTTTAATGATGTGTACAAACATGTAAATTTTTAATAACATTTTTTCAATTTCTGAAAATAATAAATTCAACCGAATTCGGTCACATTTAGCAAAATTCGATCAAATACAATCGAAAATAATTTTGAACGGGTCGAAAATTTTTGGGCGGCAAATTTCCCGTTTTTTACTAAGTTTGTTGTAAATTTTCCCGCTCACCCCAATTGCTATATTCGACCACATATGGTCGAAGTTAATTTTTTAATTGGTGGGAACTTTCCCCCTACTTTTGGTGGAACTAAATTGCTAAATTCGACCGATTATTTTCGATCGCTCCTAAATTCGATCATATTTAATTGAAATATTACTAAATTCGATCGGGATATATAACCAAGTGTAGCAACTCTTTAGATAGTAAGAAAACATACATATTTGCTTAGGGGTTTCTTGAATATCTTTAGAAGCAAAGAGTTGTAAACACAGAAGCTGTGTACATTTGTATCACAGGGTTTTCTTCAAATAAAAGTCTCAGGTGGTACATTTAACCACCTGATTTTTATGTGGTTGTGAACTATTTCTATTCAGCAATTATTTCTTTATAGATTTCTGTGGTTTTTATCAGAAATTTATAACTATCAAGAATTGTATTCAACCCCCCCTTCTACAATTATACAAGTGTGTAATCTGGGAATAACATCTTCTACTGGAGATGTATTATTAATAATCTCACCAGCCTGTTCTAGCTGCTATGCGGGAAGCTCTTCTGCAATTTTATCTGCTTCATGTAATATCTACGTCAAGTTCAGGAAGCGTTCCTTGTGGATAAGGAATAGTGATGATTTTGTTTTCCTAGAGGATCTTGATTTGACAATTATGAAACCCGTATATTTAGCTATTAAAGCACGGAGTAAACCATAACCGATGGGGATCCTTCTGAGAAATTAGGTGATGACGACTATAGAAATGTCGGGACTGAATCTAAGTTAAGAAAAAAAAAAATCTTCCAGGTTTATTTCGGATGGTTTAATTTTGGAAATGACGAGATATTTGTAATAAATGATCCGGCTATGATGGTTCATAGAATGATTATAGTAGAAATGAAGACAAGTGACTGAGAGAGATGAATATAGAGTTGAGGATCAATAAGGGAGTCAGATATGCGGACTCATGAGAAGCTCCAGTAATGAAGCGAGAAAAGTATGAGATTGACATTGTAAGTATTGGTCACAATGGAACGCTAAAATTGAAAGCATAAATGACATAAGGATTAACTCCTTTTAAGTTTGAAAATTTGAGGAAATTTGGAATAGATCGGTTGAGTAATAAGGAGACTCATGGATCGAGGGAGTAAAAATCTAGACGGTTGAACAAAGGAAAGTTTAACCCCAAAAAAAATGTGACGTTATTAAGTAAAGGTGATAGGTGTCTCGATAATGGCATGACGGTGGGGTTAAATAATAGAAGTGAATGAGAATTAGATAATAAGAAGAAGGTGATTGATAAAGAAAAGATGGAGAAATAATTAATGAGAAGCAAGGAATGTTATGAATGGATTGATGAATCGGTTTTCCTAACGAGCTCTCGGAATGACAACCTGATAGTGTTAGTATTATGAATATGAAAGAGCCAGTGTCGTGGCGTGGAATGTCAGTAGTAATAATGTCAAGCGAGAAATCCAAGATTTAACTTGAGAGGTTGAAGGATTCCCAAAAGTAAGTGATGCTAATATCGAACAAGAGTATAGGTCCATAGAATGATGGACAGAGCAGCAAGGACATGTGACATGTGATTACGATAAAGTAGTATTTGATAAGAATACGATTATTTTTCTTCTCTAATAAACCTCTATAGTTCAGAGGTAAATTCTAAGTACGATATTTTTGACAATCATGAAGATTTTTTTTATAATTCTTTGAAATTCTTTTCTTTTCTTCTCCTTTATTATCTTCTTCTAAATTGAGAAGAACAACCCTTTAAGGAGGGGAGGTACTGCTACGTGACTACCTGTCTATATGATAGGAGTCTAAGTGGGATACCATAGCTTGTCTAAATTGCTTGTCAAGTACTAAAGGCTGGCCACCTTCTGTACTAACTATGCAATATGACAAATGTTCATTGATCATAGTGATCTCTCATTAAATTCTTCTATTTATACATATTGATCGAGATTGCGAAGATTAAAGCGGCCAGGAAATGCATAGTATGAGTGAGGTTATCTCCGAATTCGCAGCGCGATAGTGATACCAAAGTCACTACAGATACCAATAAGGTTAATAATATATGATTGGGTAAGGGCATAACCCGGATAATGTTTTGTACAAAAAGTAGAAAAGTTGATGAAAAAGGATAAAATGGAGTATTGTAGCACTGGTGGGATGTGCTGAAAAAGGATTGGAATGAGTACGGATGGACTGGGGAACTAGCTTACGAACTAGCATTACTCCCAAACCTGCAACAGGTGTACAATGTGTTTCATGTTTCGATGTTGAGAAAATACAATCTGGATGCTAAGTATATAGTACAATCTAGATGCTAAGTATATAGTAGATAATAAGCACGTAGTCATGCAACCAGACCGAACCTATGTGGAGCAGCCTGTGGAAATCATAGATCGAAAGGAGCAAGTGCTCCGAAGCAAGGTCATCAAGCTAGTCAGAGTCTTGTGGCATAATCACAATGTGGAAGAATCAACTTGGGAATTGGAAAGCGCGATGCTGGAAAAGTACCCCATTTGCTCTCAGACTGATTCCGGGACGGAATCCTTTTAAGAAGGGGAGACTGTAAGAACCCAGATTTTTTGTAGGAATTAAAACTTTTATTATGTATTAATATAGAGATGAATAGTGGTTACCACTACAAGGTAGCAGCGGTTCTAATAAACGAATATGGGACGAATATGGATTCCAATGTTTATATGCCTTGAAGAATGCTATTGGTTGAGAACTTAGATTAGAATAATCTATCTCCTAAGAAATAAATTATGGCACTCCAAAGAGGAAGGAGATATTCTTGTGTCATCCAAAGCAATATCTGTTGTTAGTCCAGTGGTTCCGTAAAAGGGTTAAGGAATGCCAAAAAGAGAACAAGGACATTTCTTTTATATATATAAGGAATAAAGATGGAATAAAGAATGAATAGTATTTTTGGTGAAAATAAGAATATTATTAGACGACGCTATATAGAAGTATTCAGAACGGATTTTTGAGTTCGTATTCATGATCCAGGGGCGAAATAAGTGTATGTAAACGACATCGGATTCAGAAAAATAGCACTTTTATTTTCTCCGAAATTTCCCTGGACACTGCAAGACTTGAGGATTTATTTAAGGGATTTAAGGAATTTAAATTCGAGAAGTATTAAGAAAGATGGAGAATGGTATTATAAATATTAAGAAGGTTTCCGGTGAAACCCTAACTAGAAACAATTGAGATATTCCTCCGAACGATCAATGAAATTGAGTAAAAACCGGACAAAGAAATAAGCAGGGAATCAAGAGACAAGCATGTGCAAGTGGATAGGATCAAGTAACTAAGTTGGTTACCAAAGGAACTAGGATAATTAGAAACCAAACCAAGTACTTAGCACATTACATCATCAACACCACTAAACACCAACACATGGCTCAAGATGATGCATTGGATGACCTAATCACTTTAATAAAGCTACTTTATAAAGATATTATCCTAGCAAGACTTACTTTATCACTTTGAATGAGTCAAAAAGCAAACAAAAGATTAATCCTTCATTTTATGAAGAAAACCCGAGAGGAAAAAGAAAGAAAAATGGAGGAGAAAGAAATGCTTGTATCTTGAGTTTCCCTTGGCCGTTTCGCGCGTTCTACCAGTCAAATCGAAGCCCTTAAGAAGCTCTACGCGTATAGGGTAACTACTCTCCTCACCTCCTTGATTATCACACTCGTTTTTAATGATTTGCAGTTGGGTGTATAGTAATCATCTTTGTGTTCTTGGTTTTATTTTGATGGGTTAAGCATTTTAAGGTTGTATAAGGATGATCTAAGGCTTGTTAAGAGATATCAACTCCTCAAAGAAGGTATGAACCTCATGAACCCTAGTTTTACTTAGAGATTTATTGATCTTTTTGGATGATTTGGTGATAAGATGTGATTATATGTATAGATCCATGTGTAAGTAATTGATTGTTGTTGTTGGTTTGGCCATAATCAAACTTTGATGGATATAACTTGTTCTTGGAAGATTATGGCTTAGTTGAGATGATAAACATGAAATCTTGGTGTGTTGGTTGTTTGATGATTATTAGATCATGAAATAAATTTTGGGAATCGTTAGATTAGAGCCGTTATAATGCCCAAATTTTCTATGCCCTGTTTTGTATGGGATATTCGGACAGTAAACCCCACTGGTTAGCTTCGACACTGCCATGAAAAGTTAGGAAATGTTCCAAGCTTTGTTTTGATATAAAGATTATTTGAAACGGATAAACGGTTTAGGAGAAACGACTGTTTTAATGAACGTCGGTTATTAAAACCAAACTGCACCTTTGATGGTACTTTGAGGTTGATTTTGAACCCCTTTAAAGATGATATGAAATGTGAAACTTTTATGCCAAATACTAGAGACAATTAGGAAGCCCCTCGAGAAGAGTTTGTATGAAAAGGTATATTTTTCGATTTTATAAAATTATTGGAGTCGAGGGTGTTATTGAAGAAGTTAACTTGAAAACGTGTTTTAGCTTAAGTAAAGTAGTTACTTAGGTTTTCAAAGCGTTAAGTGACTAACCTCGGATATTGTGACTATTTATAGATCACCGGATTGACACTATTTATAGATTGTCAGGCAATTTTCCAATACCTTGGAACTGTTGTTGTGATAATATATATGATTGTTGTTATACATATGCCATAGCATGCATGTTTGTTTTCAAAGTATATTGGAATACTTGTTCCCTGAATTGATTTTGGCTTATAGACTAGATATGAATTATCAGTTATAAGCAGGATTGTTTTGCTATGACCCTTAGTGAAGGGCGTATGATATATTCATTCTTTAAATATAAGACCGGGAGTCGGTATTTTGTGTTATATTGATAGTCGTGGAAATCTGGAGGGATTCCAGCGACAGAGTAGTATTCATTTTGAGGAATGTTATTATAAACATTATTTATATTTCCATAAAAGTATCAAATACTTGGAAATCTTTCGAGAAATGTTATTTGAGTATTATTTCAGTCGAAAAATATTAAATGAATATTATTTTTGGATATTCATTAGAGTTTGATTATTAATGAATAATTACTTTGATATTCATTGGAATTTTATTCATTAAATGAATATCACTTTCGGATATTCATTTAAGTTTTATGTAATTGATAAATATTATTTTAAAAGTGTTCTTTGGAAGTTCTAATTACTCAAGGAATATTATTTTGAATATTCTTTTAAGATTTTGATTACTAAATGAATATCATTTGGATATTTATTTAGAATATTATTTGTTAAATGAATATTATTTGGATATTCATTTAGAATATTATTTGTTTAATGAATATCAATTGAATATTCATTTGGGATTTATTTATTGAATGAATATTATTTTAAATATTCATTTAAGATTTTATGTACTTAATGAATATTATTTAAAATTATTCATTCGAAGTTCTATTTACTTAAGGAATATTGCTTCGAATATTCCTTTAAAGTTTTGATTACCAAAAGAATATTAGTTGGATATTTATTTAGAATATTATTTATTATATGAATATTTTTTTCAAATATTCACTTAAGGTTTGATTTATTTAGTGAATATTATCTTAAACATTTATTTGAGTTTATTTAATTAATGAATATTATTTTGAATATTAATTTAAAGAAGAGAGTTATTTATTAAATAATTCTATATAATCATTCGAGGATTACTTAGGAGCAATATTATGATTGATTCATATGCTCTTATTTATTATTGATTTAATAAATATTCTTGGAATATTTATTTAAATTGTGTTAAGTTCTTTTTATAATGATTCATATTATTCAAAGATTATCTGTCACCTTCAGATATTATGTAAAATATTTTGAAGCCTTTTATGACTATTTTATCAAGGGGAGGTTCTCAGAACTCTATTTTCATTTAAATCTGTCTTATGAGAAGATTTAAATACTCGCTCAAACCTCCAAAAACATATAAGGGGACCTCACTTGAGAGCTGTTATTTATTTGACTGCCCGGTCATATTCTTGCTAAACTATCTTGTCACTCACATTTTGATTCTTTCAAATATCGATATAAATCTTTTTGGTTATCTCCTCAACGCTCGAGGGGTAAGATTGATGGAACAAGAGTCTATCCATTAACAAGCATCAGCTTGGGAAATATTGGTGAAATTTTCCTTTCCAATTAGATACGACTACTTTGTGGAGTCCTATCAACAAGTACTATACTTGGGGAAAGGGGGACGAACTTTATGTTTCAGAGTTATGGATGTTATTCGAACTAGGAGACGCGTAAGTGGCCGAGTGGCGCCGGTCCAGCAATTAATGG
Organism: Kitagawia praeruptora; assembly: GCA_037693485.1. NCBI lineage: Eukaryota > Viridiplantae > Streptophyta > Magnoliopsida > Apiales > Apiaceae > Kitagawia > Kitagawia praeruptora. Next base: position 2,773,457 of record CM075353.1, read on the forward strand.
CCCAACCGTTGGCCGGGGGGTTCCAGAGGGCGGGCGATCCGTCGGTGCTTCCTTCTACATGTAGAGAACAAATGATGGGGAGCATGACATGCGACTGATCATCGTAAATGTTGTGGCTCCTGGCGCGGCAAAGCTCCCGTATTAGTTCATCTTCCAAATTGGGAAATTTTCTGCAACATTATCATTGTTGGCAGGTTTGAAAAGTGTTTGAACTGGAATTGCAACATTCTTCCTGCAAGTTCCTCTACTATGAAAATTTGATAATATCTGGCTTATCTTTGACATGACAGATATTTCTTTGGAACAATTATATTTCGAGTTACCTTGTAACTTAATCTCATACCTTATATTGGTACTACGTTCGTTAATGCATGGCATATGGTATCAAAGATATTTTGAACTGTTATATATTATTACTATTCAGTTATATTCTTTTAGGTGGGCTATTGCTCACCCTTGCTTTATTTATCTATATCACAACAACAGCTAGATCAGATGGCCGTGCAAGGCGCACTTAGCGTAAGCAGGTGACAGCCGTCAGAGGAATAATCGCTGAGGTCATAACTACCATTGCTGAAGAGGCATCTACTAGTAGGCTAGTTGTTAGCATTTGAGTATCAAATGTATTTATTATATGGCATATACAAATGGATGGCAAAGAGTATGTAATGGTTAATTGTAATTCTTTGGGTTGTAAGAACTCAAACTTGTGATTAATAATATTGATGGTTACTCTGATTTCATCTCTGGGACTATAACGGGTGTGTTTTATGTTGTTGTTTTGAGTCACAAGGTTGTAATTTAGATTATGTTGGTTTTGTGGATGGATATTGAGACCGTAACGACCAGATCCCTGACCCCAGATCTGGGGGTGTTACAGAAATGGTATCAGAGAAAGCGTTATATATCCCAGAGATGACGCGACGTTAAAGCAATAAATTCACTAGTATAATAAGAACTCTTGCCAAGTTCATAGTCGGACTACTTAATGTAGTACTGACATATAAAACCCTTATGGGAACTCTTAAGTATCATGATAGTAACTTAGCTCGTTCTCGTGTCGACTTGTAAGGCGGCATACCTTGAGGCGTACGAGTAGCAGCACGGTGATGCTTTATTATATGCTGGTGATCGGCTTGATGATTCGATGGAATACCCTACTGAGAGCCAGGAGGAGGTTTCAACTAAAGAGGAGAAACCTGTTAGGGATAAGGAGTTTACCCTTGAGAAAATGAGGGCGGCAGCCAGAGAGACTGTAAGAGTCAAGATATAGTGCTCAGAGAAGTGAGCGTAAAGAATTGATATATTATGAAGAGAATTAAAGAGGCATATTGGATTCATAGCTGGACTGCCGGATGAAGTACCAGCAAACAAGATGGATTTGAGGAATTACTTGAGATCTTATATGAGGTTAGATAAGAATCCTTAGAGACTTCTAGATTGAGGGGAAAAGAGTAAGAATGATGCATGATTATCAAAGACATCGATATATGTTGGGAGGTAGAGTCCCAGGAACAATGGAGATAGAGGCAAGAAGTGTTATATCATTTGATAAATGGGTTAAGTTTGAATATTGTCAACAGTAATTTGCCATGAGAAGGCAGATTTTATAGGGTATCATTTATAAAACCAAATTGAGATTGATGAGGTGGTTTATCCAGTGAGATGTCCATTTTATGAATGGATTAGCTTAGAAAGTAAAGATAGTGGAAAACAATGGCCTGAATGGATAAAGTTACATAAGGAAGTAGTAAGCGAGACAATGATCTCGGAACCTACAAGAGGAAAAGACCAGTAAGTCAGTGATAAACTCGTAACAAGACTACTGTCAGAGACTAAGTATAAGGTTAATTTAATCCAGCGAATGATGAACCAGAAACATTAGATGCATGTGATTCAAAGGAATATTAAATTCTTTCTTTTCCCTGAATGGATTATGATAGTTACCTTAAGTTTATTCTGACACTGAATCATAAATGGATTAGGTAAGGCGAGCAGTGGTTGAGATGTAATTGAGAATGCTTTTAGATGAAACCTGAAAGAACAGGTGTAGGCCATGTTCTCGAAGTAGGATTTTTGGCAAAATGAAGTCCAGATAATAGGACATATGATCAATAGGAAGTAGTGATTGATCGACCCCACCAAGTTAAAGACAGCTTCAAATGGAGATTGGCCAACCACACTGGCAAAGGTGAGAAATTTCATAAGATTCACGAGGCATTACCAAAGATTTGCTCAGGACCTTACAAAGAGTGCAGTCCCGTAACCCGACTTATTAGTAAGACTAAAAGTTTGAATGTATAAGATAAATATGAGAAAATATTCCTGGAGCTAAAGATGAAATTGGTGACGACCCAGCGCTGGCGTCGCCCAAATGGAAGGAGGAGAATTCTACAATATTTTATGGTGCATCTCACGCAGGGTAGGCACTGTGCTTATGCAGCATGGCAGTGTAACTTCGAATATAGTTGGGCAACACGGTTTACCAGATTCGGATGGACTTGGTAGTGCCAATTTTGTGAAACGACTAACTACGACGGTAGTGTTCTTTCTGAAACTAGTTGTTAGAAAGACCAGTATTCGGTAGTATCGATTATTAGGACGAATACGTATCGGGAAGATGTGGCATGTTTTAGTTTGAAACTTTTGATTTCCCTTCTGGGGGAGGTATATATTTGGTTTCTTTCCAATGGTTAAACTCCCAACTCTATGTCAATCATTTCATTACTATAACTGTTTATGGTTCGACCAGCTCGGATGTTCCTAGAAATATTCTTCGGGTATCGAAATGGATCTTCTTAGTATCACCAGTGGGTGGAAAGATTGACTGAAATTTCCCTAATCCTGGAAAGGAATTGGACAAAATTTGGCAAACCTTGTCTTTCTGATTATCTGAATACGTCGCCAAAGAGAATGGAAACTGGAGCGAACCCTATGGATTGGGTAGGGTAGTCGCTATGCGGGCTGGTAGACAGACCCCGATTGTTATGAATGATTATAGGGATAAAATTATGAAGTTGAGATTTGACGGAAAAGGGGAAATGTAATTAAGAAACAAGCCGGACTGAGAAATTCCGGGATTGACTTAAATGAAAAGGTTGTTATGCCAGAAGTGTTAAGCTTTTGTGGCACGTGAAATTGATAAGAGTAGCTGAAAGAATAAAAGTAAAGGAAAGGTGACCGGAGACGGTACAGAGAAGTTGATTGAGACTTATATGGAGTAAAGTTTCGAAAAGATCAAAAGGTATCAAAGTAGAAGGCACTATGCCAGCAATTGCTAGAAAAGTAATGCTATTAGCCGCCCCTAAACTCACATATTTTAGCATGGCCAGTTGGGGCCAAGTCACTAAGGATTTTCAAGTGACTGAACCAGCAATGTAAGGACAAAGCGGGGTGCTTCTAATCAAGTGCCAACCGCGAGGGCTTTTGATATAAAATGAGTTTAGATACCGGATGATGGATTTTATATATACCATGGACGTATTAGGATTGAGGATAGTGACCAATGAAAAGTTAGGAAGATTGTCAAAGATGGTGCATTATGATGAATAAATGTTATCTGAAACTTAGTGTCCTCAAGAGGAGCATTAGGCACTAAGAGATTCACATTGAACACGACCAATATCTTCCAGAACATCCTTGCTACCATTACCAAGTTCTGTAAGAAAGAGCAGAAAGACATGTGTTGTCTTTTGGAAGGTCATATAGACTGACATTCTTTTGAAAGAAGAGGTTAGCATTAAGATACCTATAGATTATCAAGATGAAAATGATGACCCTTATTAAGGATATATGATTGAATTGCCAAATACAGGATGTAAGTATTCCTTGATAATAGAAATAAGGATAGAATGTCCATATATTAAGACGAACCCTGGGGGATGCACAAAGAATAGCATCACCCCTAATAAAGACATTATGAATTCAGACGATATAAGTTGAAACGACCAAAGTATCAAGAACCTATACGGAATTGTGGAAAGGAGTCTTAAAAAGTACATAGACAGATTGTTATAAAATTGATTAATGATGTTTGATATACCCTGTACCCAGAAGATACAGGAGGAATGATGAGGAGGACCTAAGAAACCTTATAAAGGAATAAATAATATTCTGAACTTAAAAAGGGAAGTTTGGTAAGGAATGTATGACATAGTAACAATAAGGCCAGATGATGCATGGGTGAAACCATGAGCAAGTATGGATTGAACCAATGAGGTTGAGATTATCCTAAAATAAGAAAGGACTAAGATAAGACATATCCTAGGTATTATTAGGAGTAACCGTGATAAAGTTCACACAGAAAGGTGGAAGCAATGACTTTTGGAAAAAGACTGGAATATGTTTTCTCTCATTTAGCAGAGTTCAAGGGAGGATGCTTCTACCCTTAGTTAGAATAAATCCAGAAAACATTGATTTCAAGAAATTTTTATATTCAGGAAAGGCCAATGAGGTGGCCGACACTTTAAGTATAAGGGAGTAAGTATATACGCTCATACTAAAGAGATAGAGTGGAAATGGGAAGGGCCTTGAAGGTCAGATTATGATGGAAAAATTTACGTTCCCTTGATGATTGTGCGTGGATCAACTATAAGGATAGTTTAAGTAAACATTCGATTCCTGATTTTGTCTGCAGCACATTACCGACACTAGAAGGTTCTGCGACAGGCCAGACCAAATTTCCCAAGCGACTCTCCTTTATTTTATAAAGAGAGAGGAAAAATGAGGTAATAAGGGATGACTGAATACAGAGGATAGATTGTTACTGATATTGATAAGCTATTGGCATGGTGATGAATGACAAGCAAGTTTATGTTGATGTATTTCTGTGCAAACAAGATAGAGAATTATGAGGTTGGCAAGTGATTAAGCAAACCGCTAAGCTTCTAGTCTTCTACTGGAGATGTATTATTAATAATCTCACCAGCCTGTTCTAGCTGCTATGCGGGAAGCTCTTCTGCAATTTTATCTGCTTCATGTAATATCTACGTCAAGTTCAGGAAGCGTTCCTTGTGGATAAGGAATAGTGATGATTTTGTTTTCCTAGAGGATGTTGATTTGACAATTATGAAACCCGTATATTTAGCTATTAAAGCACGGAGTAAACCATAACCGATTGGGATCCTTCTGAGAAATTAGGTGATGACGACTATAGAAATGTCGGGACTGAATCTAAGTTAAGAAAAAAAAAATCTTCCAGGTTTATTTCGGATGGTTTAATTTTGGAAATGACGAGATATTTGTAATAAATGATCCGGCTATGATGGTTCATAGAATGATTATAGTAGAAATGAAGACAAGTGACTGAGAGAGATGAATATAGAGTTGAGGATCAATAAGGGAGTCAGATATGCGGACTCATGAGAAGCTCCAGTAATGAAGCGAGAAAAGTATGAGATTGACATTGTAAGTATTGGTCACAATGGAACGCTAAAATTGAAAGCATAAATGACATAAGGATTAACTCCTTTTAAGTTTGAAAATTTGAGGAAATTTGGAATAGATCGGTTGAGTAATAAAGAGACTCATGGATCGAGGGAGTAAAAATCTAGACGGTTGAACAAAGGAAAGTTTAACCCCAAAAAAAATGTGACGTTATTAAGTAAAGGTGATAGGTGTCTCGATAATGGCATGACGGTGGGGTTAAATAATAGAAGTGAATGAGAATTAGATAATAAGAAGAAGGTGATTGATAAAGAAAAGATGGAGAAATAATTAATGAGAAGCAAGGAATGTTATGAATGGATTGATGAATCGGTTTTCCTAACGAGCTCTCGGAATGACAACCTGATAGTGTTAGTATTATGAATATGAAAGAGCCAGTGTCGTGGCGTGGAATGTCAGTAGTAATAATGTCAAGCGAGAAATCCAAGATTTAACTTGAGAGGTTGAAGGATTCCCAAAAGTAAGTGATGCTAATATCGAACAAGAGTATAGGTCCATAGAATGATGGACAGAGCAGCAAGGACATGTGACATGTGATTACGATAAAGTAGTATTTGATAAGAATACGATTATTTTTTGTTAGGTCGAATACACAATAAGCAATCAAATACTGTATGAGTAACTTAACAAGAACACACTGTTTAACAATTAAAAACTGTTTGGAATTAATAATTCCTCTCTCAGTGATGTAAATATCACAGAGAGCTGCTTAGGTTACAATGGATGAATATCTCAATGTTCGACTACCCTTCTAGGGTTAACCTAACTGTATTTATAGAACATACAGCTTCGTACAATCAGTAACTGATACTCCTAAAATCAAGCTATACAATTGATATCAATCACGATTGCTTCAGTCTTCCAAGTCAACTCAATCTCTTTGACAGCTTTCCAATCTTCAAAGATATTGCTTCCATATTTATCAATCTTCAAACACTGTTGACTCTTCAGACAATACCGCTACAGAGTTTAACAAACTCTGTTTGCGCTTCCAGTCAGTGTTTAATCAAACTCTGACTGCTTCCAGCTAAACTCTGTTTTCTGACTTTAGCTTCCAAACACTGTTTTCATCAATCATTTCTAACAATCTCCCCCAACTTGTTCATTAGCAAGAATGTACAAGTTTTACAGTAAATGATGATGTCAAAACAAATACAAAGTTTACAGTGTTTAACATACAAACAGAGTTTAAGCTATTACTTAACAAATTCTACATGAAATAAGAAAATTCTTACAGACTTTAATCTCTAATCTCTTGAAGATCAGGCACTGTTCTAAGATAGTCTATAAGCAACCTTCTTTCAGCATTTTCAAGCTCTATCTGCATAGCTTCTTTGATTTCTCTCAACTGAGAATCATTCTCATCAGTTTGATAGATAGCAGCTCTAAGATCGTAGATTTTGTTTCTTCTCATCTCATTTCCCAACCTGATATATTTCACCTCTTCAGATTTTACATTGAAATCCAGAACAGTAATTCCAAGATCAGTCTTCAGTTTTGTAGTTCCCTTCTCCATTTCAATCAGATTGCCATTCCAATCTCTGTATTTAGGAACATACTTGCTGTTAAATTTCATTTGCCTTCTTGCAAGGTTTTGAATCATTCTTTGTTGAAGCACATTTGCAACTGACTGAGTTCTTTGACTTCTCACTCTGAAAATATATAGGACATATTCAAGTTCTTCAGCATACTTTAATTCAATATCCTTTTCAGAGACTTTAAATACTGTTCCATCAGCCATGAAATATAACAAGAAATCCTTTTCTAAACTCTTCTGATATACAAGCTGTACTGATTCCAGTTTGTCTAAACTCTCTTGAGTGACACCACCTCCTGGAACAGACAGTGAAGAAGGATCTCTAGGACCAACATATTGTCTTTTATCTCTGTATGAGCCTATGCCTCCTTTGTTGTATCCAATTTTACCAGATAATGCTCTACCATCAGCAAAATCCATTGGAATTGTAGCTTCTAGTCTTGGATCATGAGGAGCACCTCTTTTAAATGTTGATTTCAACTGAAAAGACACTAATGGTGTGGTCACCACTTGTGCAGCAACAGAGGTTGTGTCTTCATTCTTCTGTACAACATGTGTATCAACAGAGGTTGTAACTATACTTTTCAGCTTTTGCTTGGCTTCTGCATCTGTTGGTTTTCTGAATACTTGCATTCTTTGATCTGTACCAACAGGTTCTTTGATTTGAATGCCTTTAAGAACAGGCTTTGCAGCTTTAGCAATTTTCACATTCCTCTTTGCTTTTTCAGACTTTAGAGCTTTCAGATGCTTTTCTTGTAAACTCTTCTCTTCAGCTTTAGCATCTTCTATGGTCACTCCTTCTGCATTCTCTTCCATGAAAAGCTTAACAGCTAACTCCTCATCAGTCTTTGGGTTTGATGTTAATTCCAAACTCTTGGTCTTTGAGGTACCTTGAGTTTCAGTGTTTGTTCCAACAGACTGTGATTTAAAAGATTTGCCAGATCTCAGAGTTTGCCTTTCAGAGTTTAAAACCTTGCTTTTATCACTTGCCCCTCCATCTCCAGCATCATCCTTTTGAGTCAGAGTTTGAGAAACTTTGCATTTAGACTTAGTCACTCTCTCCCCCTTTTTGACATCATCAGGAATTAGTATTGATGTAATGAGCTCTAAAGAGTTTGCAATTGAATCTACCTTAGCAGATAAAGCAGTCTGATTTTCTTCAACCTTTCCTAGCCTGGCAAAGAGAGTGTCTTGAACTTTGGACAACTGAACAGCTTTTATTTTGAACTCTCTTTCCATTTTCAACTCTCTTGACTGAATCTCAGTCTTCAAGGAAGCAATTTCATGTTTAGTGTCAGCAAAATTCCCTTCCAGAGTCTTGACTTGGACTACAGTTGCCTTGAAACAGGATAAGATATCTGGATTTGAAATCTGCTTTGCAGTTTGCCTAACAAACTCAGATGCTCTCCCTTTTGGAAAAATGCAATCTTGTCTATACCAATTTTCAGCAGATTTAGCAAGATGCTCTACTTCAACAGCATGTGATGGACAAGGCTGAGCAAAAGGTGTATGTTTACTATCTGTCTGTGCAGGTGCACTCACAAAAGAATCAGAGTTTGCATCACTGTCAGATTTATCTTCATCACTTGCACCTTGAGCTTGACCATCTTTGAAAGAACCACTGTGCTGAGCAGTGTCAGCCACAGTTTCTGCAATAACTTCTGTAACCTTTTCAATAATCACCTCATGTTGCACAGGCTCTGCAACAGAGTTTGCCTTAGTAGCTTCATCACCTTTGTCTTGAATTTGAGAAGATACCAGCTCTGTGTGTGATGCCACAGCTTCAGAAACATGTACTGCAGGTGAGACAGGATCAAGAATTGATTCAGGAACATCATGTATTGGTGACAAACCATCTCTTTGATCCTCTTCTACAGGCATTTTATCCTCTGTAGGTATTTCAACAGTAACATTATCCTCTGCAGGCATTTCAACCTCTGCAGGTATTTGTACTTTGTCATCCACAATATTCTCTGCATGCATGTCAACTTTTGCAGGTACTTCAACATTCACTGTATCCTCAACAGTAGGTGTTTGCTGTGAAACCACCTCTGGAGCTTCAACAACATTCTCTGCATCTGAATCAGAAAGAATTAGTCTCCTTTTCTTGATTGGCACAACAATCTCCTCTTCATCTGCACTTGAGCTTTCTCTTGGTGGTGAAAGTGAAGATCTGTTTGCATGTTGCTTCATTCTTCTAGTATAAACAGCTCCAGGTAATGTCTGTTTAGCCTTTGAATGTTTAGTGTTTTGGGCAGTGTGTTTCTTTCTCTTTGGTTTGGTTTTGGCTGGTTCAGTAGGTGCTGGCTCAGAGTGTAAGGTATCAGTGTTTAAAGTTTCAGTGTTTAATGGTTCAGTGTTTGAGGGTTCAGTGTTTAATGGTGGAGAGTTTATTGGTGGAGAGTTTAAGGTTTCTGGTTGTGGTAGTTGAGATGTAGTAGGTACTGTAGTTGTGGGTGTTGGAGGTGTTGGTTCAGAGTTTATGGTTTCTGTTGGTTCAGGCATTTGTTGTGGTGATTGAGGGTCTTGTGGTTGGTTTACATAGTTTCGTAAGGCTAAAGGCATAAACAACTCAGGTATTTGCTGTTTAGTGACATCTTTGTTTGTCAAATCACTGAACATTCTCTTAGCAACTTGAAAAGGCTGAATTACATCAGCTTCATCAATTGGAATGTTAGGTACACATGCAGTAAATAGCAATTGACAAAAACGAGCAAAATACACAGTAGTAGACTCAGATAATCTCTCTCCCAAGTTCATTAGTACTAGTCTACCAAAATCGAAGTTACCTCCATATAGTAGAGCATGACCAATTTGGAGAGTATCCAGAGGTAGTGCATCCCAGTTTGTTGTCTTCTTTCCAAAAGCCCTTGTTATACAATCAAAGAAGAAACTCCATTCCTTTCTCAAACTTGGCCGTCTCAAAGACCCTATCTTGTTCAAGTTTCCTGCACATCCAATTTATTCCAACATTGTTCTCAATCGATCATGACCAACAACACTGTAAGAAGTGTGTGTCTCAAAATCCAAAGCATCCCTGACAGTGGTTGGAGTAATGATATACTCTGATTCTTCATGAGTGAAAATGATTGTTGGAGTGCCAGCTTCTCCTCCATCATCATATTCAGAGTTTGTCCAGAAAGTAGCAATCTGTGAAGCAGATAACGTTGATGGTGCAGTTAGAGCCGTCCCTATCTCTGAATCGTTCAAAAAGTTTTGGAACAAGTGAAACGCCTGTGGAGCATTTTCATTATCCAATGGTGCTGCATAGTTACTAGGGAGAAAAACTAACCCTGCTGCATCAAACGCTTTAGTTGCCATTAGTAACAAGATACGAAGATATTCAGAGAAAAGATTTGTATGCACTGTAAGTGTTTATCAAAAAGTGAAGGAGAGAATAAGAGAAGTGTGAAAATGAATAAGTATGTAAGTAACTGTGAGTGGGTGAATGTGAATCGATATGGAGTGAGAGACTAAAGACGATTAGAGTAAAATTAAAACTCAATCGTTTATTTAGTACAAACGCGCAACTGTTGAAGAGTAGTGTGTGAGTGGGACACAATCATGGGACACGTGTCAAACAGCCAATGGATCACTTAATAATTACCGCTGTTATCCCAATAATCACGACACTTAGACACATTAACACTAATTAACAGTTGTCAACTACCCCAATTACTCCAAAATAGTCAAATCATCTCAATAAGACTTTACCTCAGAGTACTTAACACAACTCAACAGTGTTTATCAATTTTCCAACTTTATCACTAAAATCCTTTCAAAAATTGCACAGTTGTGGATATGAGTGTGTGTGAAGCAGAGTTTACTGAAATCAATTTTTAGAGCATCTAATATTTCATAAAATCCATAACAAACAGTTAATAAACACTGAATGCACAAACTCTCATATTAAACACTGATTGTTTGATGAATGCTAAACTCTGTAGTTACTGTTATACAGAAATCTGAAAACTTCCATTTCCTTTGATGTCCATGATTATCCAAGTAAGCACACAGTCTTTAAAGACAAAAATATCAAGAGATAGAAATCAGAGCATCATTCAGTGAATAACAGTCATGAACTGTATAACCTCACAAACTCTCAAAGCACACAAGTGTTTAGGTGATGTGTTTACACTCACATTCAATCAGAAATAGCAGAGTCTACCATATGCTTGAATGTCCACCAATTCTACACTACTTTGAGTACATGTATTCACAAATCAAAAGGACTTTATTCAGGGTGTAAATGGAGTAAGATCAAACAGATGAAAAGAGATGTTTTATTCAAGAGTGACTTCAAGCTGAGCATCTTAAGAGAACAAAGTGTTCAGTCACAGTATATATTTGTACAAGATCAGTATATAAGCTCTTTTTTTTTTTTTTTTTTTTTTTTTTTTTTTATTTTATATATATATATTTTTTTATTTAGCATATATACTGAGTAAACTTTTTCTTTTCTTGAGAAACACTCATCTGTTTGAGAAAAAAAAATATTTAACTGCTCTTAATACTTCAGAGTATAAGAAAAATAAGCAGTAAATAAGGCTCAAAGGGGTTTACTAAGGATGGAATTTATGAACATTGTTTATACAGTGTTTGTACAATGTTCAAAAGAATTTTGAACAGTGTTTGAAACCATGAAAGAATGGTAAATCCTATTGCCTTTATCATTTTCATGCACACACATATCATGTAGTCTCAAAATGGTTTAATACAAGTTCTAGAGAAACATACTACCTGATGAATATCACACAACAATAAATACTGATTGATAGAAAATGTATCAATCACTGATTTGGCTCAAACTCTTACATGGTGTAAACATGAATCTGAACTCACCAAACTAATCACTGACACATCTCAAGTTTTATGATTTTCACAAGTACAAACAAGGAATCATCATGAATCATACCTTTGGAAACAGAATGTCACTGATCAGAGTTTAGAGTTCATCAATAACCAAAATTATTTATGAGTGGCCATGCACACAATATTCATAGACTCAGAGTTTAGGACTGAATAAACTAAGAGATGCTATAAATATGAAACAGTATCATGCTGTGTTGATTTTCTGCACAAAGTCTGACTAGATAGCAGTGACTCAGAAAGAATCATGATTTATCTACTGAGAATTATGCTTCATACAATTTTCTTCATTAGTGTTTTCATTCAGACAATAATCAATTCTGAATTTACTGAGTGTATCTAACATGTTAACAGTATTTAACAGACAGACATGCTGACAGAGTTTAAAAAGATTTAAACATTAGCATGCAGAACAGAGTTTAATACTAAGGTTCACATAGCACTTAACAATGTTTTAAATCATGAGCAATGAGATTTTGAGTCTAACCAACATCTCTAGTCAAAACTAGAGACCATTCCTAGTTCATTGACCAGTCTTGTAAATGTAGCTTCACTCAATGGCTTGGTGAAGATATCTGCAAGTTGTTGTTCTGTAGACACAAAGTGAAGCTCTATGTTGCCTTCCTCTACATGCTCTCTGATGAAGTGATACCTTATGCTGATGTGCTTTGTCATTGAATGTTGCACTGGATTACCTGTCATTGCAATAGCACTTTGATTATCACAGTAAATAGGTATCTTGGAATACCTTAATCCATAATCCAGCAGTTGATTCTTCATCCATAAAATCTGTGCACAACAGCTACCAGCAGCAATATACTCTGCTTCAGCTGTAGATGTAGATATTGACTTCTGTTTCTTGCTATACCAGGAAACAAGTCTGTCACCCAGAAATTGACAACTTCCACTGGTGCTTTTTCTGTCTATCTTACATCCAGCAAAGTCTGCATCAGAGTAACCAAGAAGTTTAAACTCTGATTCTCTTGGATACCACAGCCCCAAAGTCATAGTGCCCTTGAGGTATTTGAATATCCTCTTTACTGCTGTTAAATGTGGTTCTCTTGGATCTGCCTGGAACCTTGCACACAAGCAAGTTGCATACATGATATCAGGTCTGCTAGCTGTCAAATAGAGCAAAGAACCAATCATTCCTCTGTAACTTGTCATATCTACTGATGACCCTGCATCTTTGTCCAACTTAGTTGCAGTTGCCATGGGAGTTGTTGCAGATGAACAGTCAAGCATACCAAATTTCTTGAGAAGGTTTCTGGTATATTTTGCTTGATTTATAAAAATTCCATCATCTGTTTGCTTCACCTGTAGGCCTAGAAAATAACTAAGCTCTCCCATCATACTCATTTGATATCTTGACTGCATGAGTTTGGCAAACTTCTTGCAGAGTTTATCATTAGTAGACCCAAAAATAATGTCATCCACATATATCTGAACTAAAAGCAAGTCACTACCATTTTGGAAGTAAAACAGAGTTTTGTCAATAGTACCTCTGTTAAATCCACTTTCTAGTAGAAATTTGGCAAGGGTTTCATACCATGCCCTTGGTGCCTGCTTAAGTCCATAGAGAGCCTTGTCTAACCTGTAGACATGGTCTGGATATTTTGGATCTACAAACCCTGGTGGTTGTTCCACAAACACTTCTTCTTCAAGTTTTCCATTCAAAAATGCACTTTTTACATCCATCTGAAACACTTTGAATTTCATGTGGGAGGCATATGCTAGAAAAATCCTGATTGCCTCCAATCTAGCCACTGGTGCAAATGTTTCATCATAGTCAATTCCTTCCTGTTGTGAGTAGCCTTTTGCAACCAGTCTTGCCTTGTTCCTTGTGATAACACCCTCACTGTCAGTTTTATTCCTGAAAACCCATTTAGTACCAACAATGGATCTATTCTTAGGCCTTGGTACAAGTGTCCACACTTCATTTCTTTCAAATTCATTTAGCTCTTCTTGCATTGCTGTTATCCAGTCAGCATCTTTAAGAGCTTCTTCCACTTTCTTTGGCTCAGATTGTGACAAGAATGCATGAAATAAACATTCATTTGTTGTTGCACTTCTTGTCCTTACTTTTGCATCTGGATCACCAATAATCAAATCAGGTGTGTGAGATTTAGTCCATTTTCTTGCAGAAGGCAGATTGCTTCTGTCATCATGTGATCCTCCCCCTTGATCCATGCTCTCCTGATTTTCCTGGTGTCTTTCCTCAATTTCAGATGCTCCCCCTGAATGTGACTGCTCAGAATTTGAATGATCAGAGTTTGAATCAACAGTGTTTGATTCAGAGTTATCATTTGAGTCACTATCAGTGTTTGAATTTTCACTTTGATGTGATTCTTCATGCTCCCCCTCAACTGGTTCTTCCCTTGTTTCTGATTGAAGAGTTTCTTCAGTATTTACCAGTAGAGGTACAGAGTTTAGATTAACAGAGTTTGACACATCAGTCTGATCAGAGTTTACTTTTTCAGAGAATAAATCTTCATTTTCAAAGTGCAGTTGATCATGTTCATTTACATCTTCAAGTCCAGTTATTTTCTTGTCATCAAATGACACATGAATTGATTCCATGATCACTCTGGTTCTCAGATTATAAACTCTGAATGCCTTAGTTGACAGTGGATAGCCAACAAAAATTCCTTCATCTGCCTTTAGGTCAAACTTGGTCAACTGTTCAGGATGAGTCTTCAACACAAAGCACTTGCATCCAAAAATATGAAAATATTTTAGATTTGGCTTTTTCTTCTTCACCATTTCATATGGTGTTTTACCATGCTTGTTGATCAGTGTTGCATTTTGAGTAAAACAAGCAGTTTGAACTGCTTCTGCCCAGAAATATGTTGGCAATTTTGCTTCATCTAGCATGGTTCTGGCAGCTTCTATCAAGGTTCTGTTCTTTCTCTCCACTACACCATTTTGTTGTGGAGTACCAGGTGCAGAAAACTCTTGTTTTATCCCTTTACTCTTGCAAAATTCTTCCATAGATGAATTCCTGAATTCAGTTCCATTGTCACTTCTGATTATCTTCACTTGATGCTCTGACCCTTTTTCCAGTTGAATTACATGTTCTGTCAGTGTTAATGCAGTTTCATCCTTCTTTGCAAGAAAATATACCCATGTGAATCTGGTATATTCATCAACAATGACTAATGCATATTTCTTCTTTCCAAGAGACATCACATTCACTGGACCAAAAAGATCAACATGTAGTAGATGATAAGGATCAGCAATTGAAGACTCAGATTTACTTTTGAAAGATGTTTTTCTCTGTTTGGCTTTTTGACAAGAATCACACAGTCCTTCTACATTCAACAAGGACTTTGGTAGACCTCTTACAAGATCATTCTTGATTAGCTCATTGATGTTGTTCAGATTCAAATGAGAGAGTTTCTTGTGCCATTTCCAACTCTCTTCACTGGACATCCTTGAAGACAGACACACTGCTTTGCCATCAGTGTTTGTTGACAATTTGATTTCATAGATGTTATTGTGTCTGTTTCCAACTAGAGCAACTTTCCCTGTAGATTTACTGATCACTTGACAATATTCAGGTTGAAAATCTACATGATAACCTCTGTCACAGATTTGACTCACAGATAGCAAATCATGCTTGAGTCCTGGAACAAGAGCTACATTTGTGATGATGACATTTCCAAGATTAATATTGCCATATCCCAGTGTATGTCCTATGTTGCCATCTCCATAGGAAACTTCTGGGCCAGCCTTCTCCTCAAACTCTGATAGCAGGGCTTTATTTCCTGTCATGTGTCCTGAACATCCACTGTCCACGACTAGGGTACTGACCCTTGAGCCCTGCAATCACAAACAATCACTGATTATTAGTTTTAAGGATCCAGACTTGCTTGGATCCTTTGGCTTTCTTAAATCTGTTAGCTTTTGCAGCGGAATTCAAATTAACAGAGTTTAAGCTAACTTTTTCAGAGTTTACATTTGCAGAGTTTACTTTAACCCATTTCAAATTTGGTTTGGGTTCATAGTAATTATAATAAATAGCATGATAATCTCTGCAAGTGTAAATAGAATGCCAAGTACTTCCACAGTGTTTGCATAAAGTCTGTGGTCTAGTTCTCACATAATCACTCTTTACTGCAGTTTTAGAAGGCAAAGAATTAATGTTCTTATTCTTACTGCAGAAACTAGCAAGATGATTAGTGCTACCACAATTAAAGCATGTTTTTCTAGGAGTTAATGAAGCAAGCATTGGCTTAATTCCTGATGTGATGCCTACTTTTCCATTTTTGTTTTTCTTAGGCAATCTCTGTTTGTTGACAGATTTTATCTCCTTAAGCTTATGCTTGAGTTGTTTATCTGTCATTAAACCAATGTTAGCCTCTTTAACAAAAGTTTTAGCATATGACTCCTTAACAGCCTTTTTCTGTGCTTCAGTCTTAGGTCCACCTGTTCCCATGACATTACCTTCAGATGAATAATGTGGTCTTTTCTTTACCTGATTTTCAAATCTAAGTTCATCTCCTACAGAGTAACCTAGACCTACTGTGTCTGACTGAAACACTTCTTGAGTGTCTTTACCAGAGTGTGTCCAAGTTTTAATGATGTGTTTAGTATCCTCCAATTCTGATTCTAGTTGCTTATACTTACCTAGCAACTCTTGTTCAATAAACACTGCATCATCTCTCTCTTTCTGAATTTTATTCATGTTCTCTAGCTGTTCCTCAACAAGTTTATTTCTTTCTTTAAGTTGAGAACACTCAGACTTTATCCTCTCATTTTCTAAAGTCTGATCCCTATAACTGATATGCAATGCTTTAAGATAAATTCTCAATTCAGTTATATTATCAGTGTTATAAGCATAGGTAGTTGGAGGTACCTTGAGATCATCATTTTCAGTCTGAGTAGTAGCCATGAGAGCATAGTTGACTTCCTCATCTGAATCTGAAGTGTCTGCCCAATCTCTGCCTTTGGTGTAGAGTGCCTTTTCAGTTTTACCCTTCTTGCACTCTGGAGCATAGTGTCCCATCTCCTTACACTTGTAGCATTGAATCTCAGACTTATCTTTCTTTCCAGATTTGAAGTCCTTTCCCTCAGCTTTCTTGAAATTCTTCTTGTCAGACTTTGAGTAGTCCCTTGAGAATCTCTTTCCCTTCTTGAAGTTCTTGTAACCCATCTTCTTGAAGGTCTTTACCATCAATGCAGCCATTTGCATCATCTCTTCATCATCTTCAGAATCAGATGAACCATCTGTGTTTGAGTCAATATCAGTGTTTGATGACTCATTCTCTGAATGGATGACTAAGGCTTTCCCTTTTTCCTTTCTCCTTGATGCCTCCTTCTTTGATGGTTTCTCCTCAACCTTGAGTGCAACAGATTTTGACTTTCTACTTGATCTTTTGTTTCTCTGCTCCAATTCCAATTCATGGGTTTTGAGAAGCCCATAAATTTCATCAATCTCTGTTTCACCAAGTTCATAATTATCTCTAATAGTGGTTGTTTTCACATCCCACTTTTCAGGTAGAGAAAGAAGAAACTTGAGATTTGAGTCTTCTAAATCATACTCTTTGTTAACCAATGACAAATCATTGAGCAGTTTACAGAATCTGTCAAATGTTTCTGTCATGGTTTCATCAGACTTTGCCTCAAAGTGCTCATACTCCTGAGTGAGTATGTTTCTTCTGTTTTTCTTGATTGCAGGAGTTCCTTGACACCTAACCTCAAGTGCATCCCATATTTCCTTTGCAGTTGTGCAATTAATCACTTTATTAGACATAACATTGTCTAATGCACTGTGAAGTAAATGTCTCACTTTTGCATCCTTTGCAATAGATGAAAGATCTTCAGCAGTTAGATCTTTCTTTTCCTTTGGAATGACCTTTGCCTCCTCACCAGCAGCAGCAGCAGATAATTTTGTTGGTTTGTGAGGACCTTCATATATTCTATCAAGGTATTCTGGATCTGTAGCCTCCAGAAACATGGTCATTTTCACCTTCCAAATTGCATACTCTGATGGCCTAAGTATAGGAACCCTGATTGTCTCATACCTACTAACAGTAGTAGGGGCTTTCTCAGATGGTGGAGGAATCTCTGCCATTGATTACTTTTGTGTTTGGATCTTTAACTGTAATAAAGTAACAGATTAGGCTCTGATACCACTTGTTAGGTCGAATACACAATAAGCAATCAAATACTGTATGAGTAACTTAACAAGAACACACTGTTTAACAATTAAAAACTGTTTGGAATTAATAATTCCTCTCTCAGTGATGTAAATATCACAGAGAGCTGCTTAGGTTACAATGGATGAATATCTCAATGTTCGACTACCCTTCTAGGGTTAACCTAACTGTATTTATAGAACATACAGCTTCGTACAATCAGTAACTGATACTCCTAAAATCAAGCTATACAATTGATATCAATCACGATTGCTTCAGTCTTCCAAGTCAACTCAATCTCTTTGACAGCTTTCCAATCTTCAAAGATATTGCTTCCATATTTATCAATCTTCAAACACTGTTGACTCTTCAGACAATACCGCTACAGAGTTTAACAAACTCTGTTTGCGCTTCCAGTCAGTGTTTAATCAAACTCTGACTGCTTCCAGCTAAACTCTGTTTTCTGACTTTAGCTTCCAAACACTGTTTTCATCAATCATTTCTAACATTTTTCTTCTCTAATAAACCTCTATAGTTCAGAGGTAAATTCTAAGTACGATATTTTTGACAATCATGAAGATTTTTTTTATAATTCTTTGAAATTCTTTTCTTTTCTTCTCCTTTATTATCTTCTTCTAAATTGAGAAGAACAACCCTTTAAGGAGGGGAGGTACTGCTACGTGACTACCTGTCTATGTGATAGGAGTCTAAGTGGGATACCATAGCTTGTCTAAATTGCTTGTCAAGTACTAAAGGCTGGCCACCTTCTGTACTAACTATGCAATATGACAAATGTTCATTGATCATAGTGATCTCTCATTAAATTCTTCTATTTATACATATTGATCGAGATTGCGAAGATTAAAGCGGCCAGGAAATGCATAGTATGAGTGAGGTTATCTCCGAATTCGCAGCGCGATAGTGATACCAAAGTCACTACAGATACCAATAAGGTTAATAATATATGATTGGGTAAAGGCATAACCCGGATAATGTTTTGTACAAAAAGTAGAAAAGTTGATGAAAAAGGATAAAATGGAGTATTGTAGCACTGGTGGGATGTGCTGAAAAAGGATTGGAATGAGTACGGATGGACTGGGGAACGCTTACGAACTAGCATTACTCCCAAACCTACAACAGGTGTACAATGTGTTTCATGTTTCGATGTTGAGAAAATACAATCTGGATGCTAAGTATATAGTACAATCTAGATGCTAAGTATATAGTAGATAATAAGCACGTAGTCATGCAACCAGACCGAACCTATGTGGAGCAGCCTGTGGAAATCATAGATCGAAAGGAGCAAGTGCTCCGAAGCAAGGTCATCAAGCTAGTCAGAGTCTTGTGGCATAATCACAATGTGGAAGAATCAACTTGGGAATTGGAAAGCGCGATGCTGGAAAAGTACCCCATTTGCTCTCAGACTGATTCCGGGACGGAATCCTTTTAAGAAGGGGAGACTGTAAGAACCCAGATTTTTTGTAGGAATTAAAACTTTTATTATGTATTAATATAGAGATGAATAGTGGTTACCACTACAAGGTAGCAGCGGTTCTAATAAACGAATATGGATTCCAATGTTTATATGCCTTGAAGAATGCTATTGGTTGAGAACTTAGATTAGAATAATCTATCTCCTAAGAAATAAATTATGGCACTCCAAAGAGGAAGGAGATATTCTTGTGTCATCCAAAGCAATATCTGTTGTTAGTCCAGTGGTTCCGTAAAAGGGTTAAGGAATGCCAAAAAGAGAACAAGGACATTTCTTTTATATATATAAGGAATAAAGATGGAATAAAGAATGAATAGTATTTTTGGTGAAAATAAGAATATTATTAGACGACGCTATATAGAAGTATTCAGAACGGATTTTTGAGTTCATATTCATGATCCAGGGGCGAAATAAGTGTATGTAAACGACATCGGATTCAGAAAAATAGCACTTTTATTTTCTCCGAAATTTCCCTGGACACTGCAAGACTTGAGGATTTATTTAAGGGATTTAAGGAATTTAAATTCGAGAAGTATTAAGAAAGATGGAGAATGGTATTATAAATATTAAGAAGGTTTCCGGTGAAACCCTAACTAGAAACAATTGAGATATTCCTCCGAACGATCAATGAAATTGAGTAAAAACCGGACAAAGAAATAAGCAGGGAATCAAGAGACAAGCATGTGCAAGTGGATAGGATCAAGTAACTAAGTTGGTTACCAAAGGAACTAGGATAATTAGAAACCAAACCAAGTACTTAGCACATTACATCATCAACACCACTAAACACCAACACATGGCTCAAGATGATGCATTGGATGACCTAATCACTTTAATAAAGCTACTTTATAAAGATATTATCCTAGCAAGACTTACTTTATCACTTTGAATGAGTCAAAAAGCAAACAAAAGATTAATCCTTCATTTTATGAAGAAAACCCGAGAGGAAAAAGAAAGAAAAATGGAGGAGAAAGAAATGCTTGTATCTTGAGTTTCCCTTGGCCGTTTCGCGCGTTCTACCAGTCAAATCGAAGCCCTTAAGAAGCTCTACGCGTATAGGGTAACTACTCTCCTCACCTCCTTGATTATCACACTCGTTTTTAATGATTTGCAGTTGGGTGTATAGTAATCATCTTTGTGTTCTTGGTTTTATTTTGATGGGTTAAGCATTTTAAGGTTGTATAAGGATGATCTAAGGCTTGTTAAGAGATATCAACTCCTCAAAGAAGGTATGAACCTCATGAACCCTAGTTTTACTTAGAGATTTATTGATCTTTTTGGATGATTTGGTGATAAGATGTGATTATATGTATAGATCCATGTGTAAGTAATTGATTGTTGTTGTTGGTTTGGCCATAATCAAACTTTGATGGATATAACTTGTTCTTGGAAGATTATGGCTTAGTTGAGATGATAAACATGAAATCTTGGTGTGTTGGTTGTTTGATGATTATTAGATCATGAAATAAATTTTGGGAATCGTTAGATTAGAGCCGTTATAATGCCCAAATTTTCTATGCCCTGTTTTGTATGGGATATTCGGACAGTAAACCCCACTGGTTAGCTTCGACACTGCCATGAAAAGTTAGGAAATGTTCCAAGCTTTGTTTTGATATAAAGATTATTTGAAACGGATAAACGGTTTAGGAGAAACGACTGTTTTAATGAACGTCGGTTATTAAAACCAAACTGCACCTTTGATGGTACTTTGAGGTTGATTTTGAACCCCTTTAAAGATGATATGAAATGTGAAACTTTTATGCCAAATACTAGAGACAATTAGGAAGCCCCTCGAGAAGAGTTTGTATGAAAAGGTATATTTTTCGATTTTATAAAATTATTGGAGTCGAGGGTGTTATTGAAGAAGTTAACTTGAAAACGTGTTTTAGCTTAAGTAAAGTAGTTACTTAGGTTTTCAAAGCGTTAAGTGACTAACCTCGGATATTGTGACTATTTATAGATCACCGGATTGACACTATTTATAGATTGTCAGGCAATTTTCCAATACCTTGGAACTGTTGTTGTGATAATATATATGATTGTTGTTATACATATGCCATAGCATGCATGTTTGTTTTCAAAGTATATTGGAATACTTGTTCCCTGAATTGATTTTGGCTTATAGACTAGATATGAATTATCAGTTATAAGCAGGATTGTTTTGCTATGACCCTTAGTGAAGGGCGTATGATATATTCATTCTTTAAATATAAGACCGGGAGTCGGTATTTTGTGTTATATTGATAGTCGTGGAAATCTGGAGGGATTCCAGCGACAGAGTAGTATTCATTTTGAGGAATGTTATTATAAACATTATTTATATTTCCATAAAAGTATCAAATACTTGGAAATCTTTCGAGAAATGTTATTTGAGTATTATTTCAGTCGAAAAATATTAAATGAATATTATTTTTGGATATTCATTAGAGTTTGATTATTAATGAATAATTACTTTGATATTCATTGGAATTTTATTCATTAAATGAATATCACTTTCGGATATTCATTTAAGTTTTATGTAATTGATAAATATTATTTTAAAAGTGTTCTTTGGAAGTTCTAATTACTCAAGGAATATTATTTTGAATATTCTTTTAAGATTTTGATTACTAAATGAATATCATTTGGATATTTATTTAGAATATTATTTGTTAAATGAATATTATTTGGATATTCATTTAGAATATTATTTGTTTAATGAATATCAATTGAATATTCATTTGGGATTTATTTATTGAATGAATATTATTTTAAATATTCATTTAAGATTTTATGTACTTAATGAATATTATTTAAAATTATTCATTCGAAGTTCTATTTACTTAAGGAATATTGCTTCGAATATTCCTTTAAAGTTTTGATTACCAAAAGAATATTAGTTGGATATTTATTTAGAATATTATTTATTATATGAATATTTTTTTCAAATATTCACTTAAGGTTTGATTTATTTAGTGAATATTATCTTAAACATTTATTTGAGTTTATTTAATTAATGAATATTATTTTGAATATTAATTTAAAGAAGAGAGTTATTTATTAAATAATTCTATATAATCATTCGAGGATTACTTAGGAGCAATATTATGATTGATTCATATGCTCTTATTTATTATTGATTTAATAAATATTCTTGGAATATTTATTTAAATTGTGTTAAGTTCTTTTTATAATGATTCATATTATTCAAAGATTATCTGTCACCTTCAGATATTATGTAAAATATTTTGAAGCCTTTTATGACTATTTTATCAAGGGGAGGTTCTCAGAACTCTATTTTCATTTAAATCTGTCTTATGAGAAGATTTAAATACTCGCTCAAACCTCCAAAAACATATAAGGGGACCTCACTTGAGAGCTGTTATTTATTTGACTGCCCGGTCATATTCTTGCTAAACTATCTTGTCACTCACATTTTGATTCTTTCAAATATCGATATAAATCTTTTTGGTTATCTCCTCAACGCTCGAGGGGTAAGATTGATGGAACAAGAGTCTATCCA
Source organism: Kitagawia praeruptora (assembly GCA_037693485.1). Taxonomy (NCBI): domain Eukaryota; kingdom Viridiplantae; phylum Streptophyta; class Magnoliopsida; order Apiales; family Apiaceae; genus Kitagawia; species Kitagawia praeruptora. The sequence goes on from CM075353.1 coordinate 2,796,442, forward strand.
TTAACAAGCATCAGCTTGGGAAATATTGGTGAAATTTTCCTTTCCAATTAGATACGACTACTTTGTGGAGTCCTATCAACAAGTACTATACTTGGGGAAAGGGGGACGAACTTTATGTTTCAGAGTTATGGATGTTATTCGAACTAGGAGACGCGTAAGTGGCCGAGTGGCGCCGGTCCAGCAATTAATGGCCCAACCGTTGGCCGGGGGGTTCCAGAGGGCGGGCGATCCGTCGGTGCTTCCTTCTACATGTAGAGAACAAATGATGGGGAGCATGACATGCGACTGATCATCGTAAATGTTGTGGCTCCTGGCGCGGCAAAGCTCCCGTATTAGTTCATCTTCCAAATTGGGAAATTTTCTGCAACATTATCATTGTTGGCAGGTTTGAAAAGTGTTTGAACTGGAATTGCAACATTCTTCCTGCAAGTTCCTCTACTATGAAAATTTGATAATATCTGGCTTATCTTTGACATGACAGATATTTCTTCGGAACAATTATATTTCGAGTTACCTTGTAACTTAATCTCATACCTTATATTGGTACTACGTTCGTTAATGCATGGCATATGGTATCAAAGATATTTTGAACTGTTATATATTATTACTGTTCAGCTATATTCTTTTAGGTGGGCTATTGCTCACCCTTGCTTTATTTATCTATATCACAACAACAGCTAGATCAGATGGCCGCGCAAGGCGCACTCAGCGTAAGCAGGTGACAGCCGTCAGAGGAATAATCGCTAAGGTCATAGCTACCATTGCTGAAGAGGCAGCTACTGGTAGGCTAGTTGTTAGCATTTGAGTATCAAATGTATTTATTATATGGCATGTACAAATGGATGGCAAAGAGTATGTAATGGTTAATTGTAATTCTTTGGGTTGTAAGAACTCAAACTTGTGATTAATAATATTGATGGTTACTCTGATTTCATCTCTGGGACTATAACGGGTGTGTTTTATGTTGTTGTTTTGGATCACAAGGTTGTAATTTAGATTATGTTGGTTTTGTGGATGGATATTGAGACAGTAACGACCAGATCCCTGACCTCAGATCTGGGGGTGTTACAAGGCTAGCTGTTAATTCCAGTGATGAGGATGAGAAAAGCTATCCAGTTTTTAATGAAAAATGTGATATGGAGAAGCCTAATTTTTTACTGGGAATGTGTTTTAGAAGTGCTACTGTTTTCAGAAATGCAGTGAAGAAGCATGCCATTAGTGAAAGAAGACCAATTTCCAATAGTAGGAATTTTGGCAGGAAGGTGCAGTATAAATGCCAATCTCCTTGCAGATGGAAAGTATATGCTTCTCGAATGCCTGATGGTAAAAGTTATCAGATTAAAACCTTGATTAAAGAACACACATGCATGCCCACATTCAAACAGAAGTTGATAAACTCTAATTGACTCTCAGAATACTATGAGAATGAAATTCGGATGAATCCTACCTGGCCTGTGAATGCATTCCATAAAAAAATAGTGAATGACCTCAAATGTGAGGTGAGTAAGCATGCTGCCTACAGAGCAAAAACAAAAGCTTTGTTCAGAATTAATGGTACTTTTCAACAACAATATGGAATGGTATGGAAGTATGCACATCAGTTGAGAAAGTCTGTACCAAATACCACAGTTAAGGTCTTGGTTGAAGATCCAGAAGCAGGTGAAGAAAGGGGCAGATTCCAGAGATTGTATGTATGTCTTGGACCAATAAAAAAGGCTTTTATATATCATTGTAGGCATATTGTGGGCCTAGACGGATGCCATCTCAAAGGCCCTTATGGTGGCCAGCTACTGTCTGCAATTGGAGTTGATGCCAATGATGGCATGTATCCAATTGCCTGGGCAGTGGTTGAAGCTGAAACTACAGAAAGTTGGACATGGTTCCTACAGATCTTAGCTCAGGATGTCAAGATTATTAGTGATTTTCAATGGACATTCATCTCAGATAAACAAAAGGTAATCAATGTTAAGCTATTAGTACTTTGTTTCTAATTTCATTCTCAAATTAACAGTTTTCTCTCAATGTTCTTTTTAGGGTTTAGTCAATGCTTTGGAGGCTGTGGTACCAAATGCTGAACATAGGTTTTGTGTAATGCATCTGTACCAAAATATGCATAAAGATTATAAGGGCATTGCATTAAGACAGCTGATATGGGCCTCTGCAAGAGCAAGTACCAACTGGGAATTCAAGTTGCACATGGACAAACTGAAACAGGTACGAACATTCATACAGTTAACACATTCCTTTTAGATTCTTAAGAACTGATATGAGTTGCCTATATTGTTTTCTGCACTTTTAGGTTTCTAAGAACTGCTATGAGTGGCTTATGGCTAAACCTAAAGAGCAGTGGTCAAGGTCTGGATTTAGAGCACACATTTGCAGTGATGTGTTCGTAAACAATCACTGCGAAGTTTTCAATAATAGCATCAAAAAATTCAGAGACCTTCCAATCATCACCATGTTTCGAGAAATTCACAATGCTGTGATGAAAAGAATACAACTTCGAAGGGATAAAATGCTATCGAAAGACATCATTATCTGTCCAAGTGCACAGAAAAAATTGAACAAGTAAGTCCTTTAATTTTGGGCTCAGGGCTATAAGTTTTCATAAAATTACTGTAACTTCATTTTTTATGGTGATTAGGGCATTATTTTGGGCTGGCAATTGTGTGGTAACATGGTCTGGAGGGACATTATATAGTGTTAAGAGCACTGATGGAGGGCATGAGCTTGTAGTAGATTTAAGTAGAAAAACATGCACATGCAGAAAGTGGGACCTCACTGGCATACCCTGTTATCATGCATGTGCATGTATTATAATGAAAGCTGAGCCTTGGGAAATGCATGTCAACAACTGCTACAAGAAAGATATGTACATTAAGGTAAAAATCCCTAAAAATTGAGTGCATTTTAACAGAATTTTTTTATGGCAAAATTATCTAAGTGTATTAACTTTGTTATGCGGATTTATATTCAGACATTGCAACCTGTGGTTGGTCCAGAATATTGGGATGACACACCTGAACCTGAGTCTCTTGCTCCAGTTGTCAAGGTTCCAACAGGTAGACCAAAAAAGAAAAGGTCCAAGAAAAATGACATACCAACAGATCCTACAAAATTGTCCAAGGAAGGTACTACTATGAGGTGCAGTTTTTGCAAGGCTACTACACATAATGCAAGAACCTGTTCAGATAAGGTAATAAAATTTTACTTTTCCAACTACTCTTATTTATTGCTATCACATTTATCATGTTTATTAATTACAGAGAAATGCCTTGATGAGGGCAGCTACCACTGATGGAACTGAACCCCCTCCCCCTGTACCAACAGGCAAAGCAAAAAACACATGTAAAACATGTGGTCAGAAGGGTCATAATGCAAGAACATGTGGAAAGGTAAAAATCTCTTTCATATCTAATATTTCATGCCATTGTAGTAATTTAATGTTGATGCACTGAATATCTCAGAAAAATGCATCAAATATTGGTGAAAAAACTGATGGTGGTGGACAAAGTTCAACCCCAAATGAAGGTACAAATGCACACACTACTGGCTCAGCTGCAACACCTGATCAAGTTCAAAATGCACATCCTAGTCAAGGTTCAAGTCAGGTTATACAAGGAAAATCTCACTTGAAAACCAAGCAAGGAGCTAGGAAGCAAGTCGAGGCTGAGGACAACCAGTGGAAGGGCCAACCTGTGACCACTTTGAGACAATTAGAGGCAGCCAAAAATGCCAAAAAGGCAAACTTGACAAAGCTCGCAAAAAGAATTAAGTTCTTGTTTATGTGACCACTAGACTTGTTACTTTTAGTGATCTTTTGGAGGATTTAAGTTGAATTTTAATGGTATTGTAATTTGGTAAGACCAGATTTTTTTTGTTTGGTCTTTCTGTATGACCAAAATTATCAGGACACCTGGGTTTAGTTGGTCTTTATGTTGCCCGTTTGTATGAAGAACCACTTTTGGTCTACTCAAGTTCAAGTACTTTTATTCTCAAAATATTTGTGAAATTAGAGTTATAAAAATGATGTTATGGATATTAAGTTGAAATTAAATTAACAAAATTAATACCACAGTTCTGAGCGGAGCCATTTTACTGCTTTAAAATTAAATTGTGAACTGACAAAAATACCCCTAACAGACTTGACGGTGTTAAGGCTAGGCTGAGCGGAGCCCTTTTATTGCTTAAAATATTTTGTTCGGCCCCCAAGATGTTCACTTTAATACACTGGTCATCATTCTGCAAAAAAATTTTAGTTCAAGCCATTTTTCTGCAATTTACTCTAAAATGAAATTCAGATAAAATCAACATGCAACACTGATGATACAGTATACATACAATTAATGTTATGTATTTGCTTTGTATAGGAATATTTCAAAATAGGGGTCCGGACTGTTTACACAACACAAGGTTTCAGATCCAACGGTTCTGATTTAAAAAAAAAATATGTACCGTATCACAGAAATTTTCCGCGGTACGGAGAAATTACCAAAATGCCTCATTGTTCACGTACCGCAAAAATTTTCTGCGGTACAATGAATAGTAAATTTTTTATGTGAAAACAAGGGATATTTTGGTAATTTTTCCGTACCGCGAAAATTTCTGCGATACGGTTCGAATTTTTTTTTAAATCAGAATCGTTGGATTTGGCAACCAATTGCACCAGACGGGGAGCCTTCAACAAAAGTGCCCAAACAACAGGGGGGAAAGATAAGTGGACTTTTTTTTTGTTTTTTGGAATTTGTTCCATTTTGGTGGCAACCATCCGTTTTTTTAACCTAACCAACCCCCGCAATTAAAATCTCTTCTAGACTCATAAACAACATTCTCAACTTAATGGGAGGTTTGGGAGAGCTTATTTTTCAAAAAAATAAAGCTAAAATTATTAGTATTTTTCTTTAAAAAATTTTTTTTTTTGCAATTTATGAAATCTTAAACATATATTAAATACATATGTAAAAGAAAATTATCAAACTATGAAATTTTTACTCGAAAATAAGTCCATAAATATTTTTAAAAAAATTATGCCAAACAGCATCAATATCTTTTTGCGATGTGGGATTAAAAGCAAAAGAGTTTAGTTCACTCCTATATACTTATATACTTATTTCTTTTTAACAAATTAAGGGACATCGATCATCTATGTTGTCCGCAATATTGACTGTGTTGTAAGGAAATAAAATAAGATTTTCAAACTCTAATTTGCAATGTAGACATGTATAGTATTCTCTTCGTCCCATTTTATGTAATTCTTTAACTTTTTCATGCATTTCAATGCGTTCTTTGAGGTACTTGTAAATAATATTTTTTCGATTTTTTTTATTTTAAAAAAAATATCATATATAAATAACTCAACAGTACGCATTAAAATGCGTAAAAAGTCAAAGGATCCAATAAAATGGGACAAAGGAGTACTACTTACCCTTCTCAAGCTCTAATCTACAACGTACACATGTATAGTTGTCGCTGCTCTGTAATTCCCTTAATGTTATTGTTAAGGATCACAAATTCAAATCAGTAAGAATATACTCAAACTAGGTGGGAATTAGCTTCAGTTGATGGAAGTTCTAACTGAAAATAGTGAGAGATCTCTACTTACATGCGCTTTTAGAAGTATGGTAACCAAACTCTAAACTGAGAAGAAGATGCAAATCGAACTAATAAAGTGTTCAATGTGTTCGGTAGCTTGGAAATTAGAAGCACTGGTTTTCCTTTTACGATTCGAGTTAATCTGTTCCATTTGTGAATTGTGTCCTTCACATCATTTTAATTACTTGCAAAGTAGCACCCCTTCAACTATAGAACTTGAGTTGACAAAAATCAAATAATATGGCTTGAAAATTACAGTATCAAGGCTCCAGTTCTAACAAAGAAAAACAAGGCTACACTTCTCTCCTCTGTATATGTATAGTTTCAGCACTTAAATTCTTGGTCAAAACGTGTATTGTCAGGACACGCTAGCCTGCCCACAGTCGCAACCAGATCTCGTATACAACTTCTAAAACTTGAGTGATAGAATTCGCTTTCAACCTTTCTATAAATTTGTGGTCCATCCTACTTGAGCATTGTTCTGTAGGAATACCTTCATTGATAATGCTAAGATTTGAAACAATAATGCATAAACATCAAATGCATTGAATAATTCTTTTTAATTGATATCACAAAACGGGCAATCACAACTTCCTTTTGATCTCTAAAACTTTAAAAAGGACTGTCTCCAGCTTCCTCAACAAGCTGAAGTTATAAATCTGAATTGAATTGCACATCAGGCAAGACCTCTCTTCACGGCTGAATATAATGGTATTACTTATTGCAAGTTTGCAACATATTTTGGAATCAAGTTATGTTGTTTCATAATTGCATTAAACTTAAGAACATAACTGGGTCATGCAACATGATGACATTGAATGCTACACTGGGAAAATCAAATTTCAAGAGAAGCACTCTAACCTTCCATCTCCACTTTCAGTTTTGCAGGATTTTAGGCTGCAAATCCATTTCCCTTCAAAAGGCGCTGGCTATGTTCTTATTGACAGCAAGCATATCCTTAAATTTTTTCTTTAAAGTTCTACATGCAGGAAACAAGTCACAGGAGGGGGGCATCGAATGAATTTTGTTTTGTGTGTTAAGAGTAGACTGTAGAGAGCGCTCCTCTCGAATGTGGCATAGGCTAGGGTTGCGATTATAGTTCATCTTGTAATTGCAAGTCGAGTCATATCTATTTATTGTAATTTCCTTGGAGTTTATTTAATCAAACAGCCCAGTTATTATTATCAATTGTTGTGTTCAGTTGTGTGGAATAGCTAATCTATAGCAGAGTGCTTTTCAAGTTGGCAAGCTTGTGAAAATGTATAATATCTTGTTGATTGAACCTGACTTTAACAATAAGGCACTCCATGCTCAAAGGGGGAGGAGAGACGGGGAAAGAACCTTGTTCAATGTGTTGGTCCGATCCCCACTTGTGACTGTTCTATAAAGCATTAATGATAACGGGTAACCCAAACGAAAAGGCCCATCTTTTAGTGCACTGTTCACTCATCTGATTAAGAATCTCGAAAGCGGAAGTAGAGGGCATCTATAGTCGGCTTTGCGCTTCACAGCCACTAGTTACATTAACATGATAGGGCTTAAGCTGGACTTGTTGTTGCTGAAAAGAAAGGGCCGGGAGAATACATTCCATGGCTTTCCTGACCTACTAGCCACACCGGAAATTACTTCAACAAAAATAATAATTTCTGTAATGTAACACAATAAACATTAAGGAGGTACTAAATTTTTTTGGCTACGCATTACAAAATCATTTAACAGACACATACTCTAGGCGCTAGCAATTCTTTCGAAAATTGGAAAGGCTACAATTCTAAACAATCTTTTAGTGCCAACAAACGCATGTTTATTACTGGTCAAGCTAATATGGAAACACAATCCTTGATGCCAAATATCTTCATGGCAATTGTACTCATTCACAAGGATGTGATCAAATGGAAACTCCAGTACTCCTTTAGTTTCAGTATACATGAATCTTCCCAACATCAAACTTCACAGCAATTATGATGAAATGCATCAACTACATGTTACAAATGGACAAGGTTTGATCATCAAAATATAGCCATCTCTTCAAATTTAATTACCATCTGTTCGAATTTACATAAACGTTTAATAACATCATCTTCTGTTTATATCTAAAAATCAGTTTCAGTTCAGTATTGTACTGTGGTACACCCTAGGATTTCATGTACTTTCGCAGAAAAGTTGAAAAGCAGGTTAAAAATTGTTTTGTAAAACTCAAAGCAGTTTTTATGAGAAGTGTTTTTGCTCCCTTATATAGAAAGCAGGTCCTCCCATGATTACACAAAGTTGTATTTCAACTTTTGCGAGAAGTAGCTACAAATTTCACAATCAAACTTGGTGGCAACCACCTGTTTTTCGGTGAAGGAATATCTACCTTCATTAGAGTAACATGTCAAATGTGTTGCCCACCTACCCCGCCCCCGTAATTGTAGTTTCCACTAAACACTTATATATACAAGACTGTGAACTAAATTTATTATAAAATTATTACATTGAGAGATAAAAAAGCATACAAGTTTAGTTTGCTCATATATCCTTGTATATCTGGTTTAGTTACATTAAGAAATGCCGGTAATATTTAGCAAAAAAATAAAAGAAATGCCAGTAATCTAACTCATACACAAAGTTGATAGTGTTGCAGGAAAGGAAGGACAATAAAACTTTGATTTAGTACTATAATCTATTAAACTACTTAAAATTTACTCCCTACTCGCTCCCTCAAAAAAAATAGTACTAAATTTTAGACATCTAGTCGTGGTTCTCAATATAGTTAAGGATCTTAAAATCAAAAGATTTCTTCAAGGTTAGTGTAAAATGATCATATATAGCTTTGTCAGTGGCGAAACTAACATGATCGGCCATGGATATAATGACATGAAGTATACCACAAAAAGGGGAGACAATGTATGAATTAATGCACCCTTTATTCTGTGAACATAAAGAAGACAGATAAATGTTAAATAAACTCCAAGGAACGAAGTTTATGCAAGTCGAACAACTAATACAATATTATAAGCTTCAAAAGCCAGGTAATCTGCACTGGTGTGTCACCACACAAGTTAAAAGTTAAAGGAGGTGATCTAGTCGCACCTTCCAGTATGTCTACTTTGTTACGACTTCACTCAAGTCACTAGCCCTGCCTTTTTCTTAACGACTTCAATCCAATCACTAGCCCTTGTTATGACTTCACTCAAATCACTAGCCCTGCCGTTGTAAAAGTACTTGTAGCAAAAGGGGGAAGGGTAAGTCGGCAACTTTGTTTTGCTTTTTTATGATTTATTCCGTTTTGGTGGCAACCACCTGTTTTTCAATAGTGGAAGTAGAAGTATATCCATTATTCAGTAGTGGAACATGTTAAATGTGTTGCCCACCTACCCCGCCCCCGTAATTGTAGTCTCGACTAGATGCTTATAAACATAACTATGAACTATATTTATTTCGATAGGGGACAAAGAGCAGACGAGTTTAGTTCGCTCATATATCCTTGTATGACTGGTTTAATTACATTAAGAAATGCTGGTCATTTGAGCGCGATGAGATAGCACAAGTGGTAAGGGCTTGTCTCTCGTCGTCCAAGAGTCCTGGATTCGATTCTCGCTCACCCCCAAGATTTGTTAGAACAAATAACCACTTGTAAGGCATATAATATAAGCCTAATTATAAAAAAAAAAAAAAGAAATGCTGGTCATTTAACTCATACACAATATTGAGTGTGTTGCAGGAAAGGAAAGGAGATTAATAATATTTACTGCATATTCTCCCCCTAAAAAATTATAGTGTTTCATCTTAAACATCTAGTTGTGGTTCTTGATGTCATTTATAGTTAAGAATCTCACGAATCAAATCAAAACCATATCTTCAAAATTAGTGTAAAATGATCAAATGTAGCTAAGTCATAAAACTTCGAAGTGAAACTTACATAAACGAAAAAGGATGGAACGACATTAAACATGCTGCAGACAGTGGGTGGGTGGGCATTCTGTGTATTAATGCACTATTTAACCTGATGAATATAAAGAAGTTAGACAAATGTTAAATAAACTCTAATGAACAAAGATTATGCAAGTCCAACAACTAATACAATACTTTAAGCTTCAAGAGCTCAGGAATCTACGAAAACAATGGTGTGTCATACCACAAGCTAAAAGTTAAAAGAAGATAATCCAGCCGCACCTTCCACTACGGCTATCTTGTTACGATTTCACTCCAATCACTAGTCCAGCCTATTCTAAGCGACTTCACTACAGTCAATTTCCAGGCTTTTAAAAAGGTACTTGTAGCATAAGGGGGAAGGGCAAGTCACCAGTTTTTATTGGTATTTTATAATTTATTTTGATCTGGTGGCAACGACCTGTTTTTCAGTGATGGAATATCTACCTATTTTTCAGTAGTGTAACATGTCAAATGTGTTGCATACCTACCTCGCCACCGTAATTGTAGTCTCCACTAAACGCTTATATATACAAGATTGTGAACTAAATTTGTTAATTTATTTCGATGAGGGACAAAAAGCATACAAGTTTAGTATGCTCATATATCCTTGTATATCTGGTTTACTTAAATTAAGAAACGCCGATCATGTAACTCATACACAATGTCGATAGTGTTGCAGGAATGGAAGGAGAATAAAACTTTGATTTAGTACTATAATCTATTATACTACATAAAATTCACTCCATACTCGCCCCCTCAAATTTAGTATTAAATCTTAAACATCTAGTCGTGGTTCTCAATATAGTTAAGGATCTCAAATTCAAAAGAATTTCTTCAAAGTTAGTGTAAAATGATCAAATATAGCTTAGTCAGAAGACTTGGTGGTGAAACTTACATGATCGGCCAAGGATAGAATGACATGAAGTATACTGCAAATAGGGGAGACATTGTTTGTTTGTATTAATGCACCCTTTATTCTGTGAACATAAAGAAGCATTACAAATGTCAAATAAGTAAACAGATGTAAATAGCTGCCCATATCACGGCTGTATATTTGTTATATCTAGATGTTAATAGCTGTTAGAGTCTAATATTTTAGGCTAGTCATATTTGAAGGCTTGACATTAACAAACATGTATGTAAGCCATGATGTCATTTGATTGTTTTGTAGCCTATAAAAAAGGCATTTGTTTGTTGTAAATGAGAAGCTTAAATGCTCCTATATCAATTCTATTATGGTATCAAAGCCTGGTTCATATACAATATAAGATTGTATCGCAGTTCCGTCTGTTTCATCTCTTAGGCTTGCGAGGCATTTTCAATCTTCAATTTTTCTTCTTCACACCTCTAAAATGGAGCCACAACAGCATAGGTTGGCTATAAAGTTGGATGGGAAAAATTACTTTCTATGGGCCTCCTATTTCCTAAACTTTCTAGAGGGTCAAGATCTGTGGTCCTACGTTGATGGCACCACTACCAAACCTGCTGATAAGGAAGCTAGCACCACTACCAAACCTGCTGATAAGGAAGCTAGTGCAAGATGGGTGATAAAAAAATCCCAAGATTAAAACTTGGTTCATGGAATCTGTGGACAATTCCATTGCTGTCAATCTCAGCACTTTAAGTACAGCACATGCGATGTGGGAGTATCTAAAACGCATCTACAAACAAAGCAACGAGGCAAGGATGTACCAGCTTGAACAAGAGATAAGTAATTTAACCCACTATTCTTGTGGTATTCAAGAATTTTATTCTGCGATGATGTTACTTTGGAATGAAATGGATATGATTGAGGATACCATTCCAGAGGCTGCTTTAGACACTGTTGTAAGGCTCAAACAAAAATCTCGTGCTCGACAATTTTTGATGAAACTACGACCAGAATTTGAACCAGTTCGTGCTGCAATTCTCACTCGTGGAGGAAATGCTGATCTTGATGCAATTCTTCCTGATCTCCTTGCCGAGGAAACACGATTGATGTCTCTTTCTTCACACAAATTGTTCCAAGATACAGCTTTCGTTGCTGCTGCCCAGAAGTCAAAATCTCGCAATATGAGCACAATAGAATGTTTTATTTGCCACGAAAAGGGTCATATTGCTAGTCATTGTTCGAAAAGGAAAGAAACAACGACCAATGTTGCATCATCTCTATTTTGTCGATATTGCAAGGCAGAAGGACATCTGCCCGAGAATTGTAAGATAAGACCACCCAAGAATAGAAATTACAAGGCGTATATGGCTTCCTCAACCTCAGTGCTTGAACCTGCTGGAATGAATCCACAGATTTCTGATCAAGCTCCTCAATCTACCGCTCCTCCTCCAGATCTCATTCAACAAGTCATGCAAGCTCTTCGAGCTTCTGATTTTGGTAAGACAAATATGCATAACACTTGGATAATAGATTCCGGGGCTTCCCATCACATGACTGGAAATTCATATATTTTTCATTCTAGTGTACCCTGTGACAAACAGAAAAATATCATTTTTGCTATTGGGACAGTCTTCCTGTTAACCGAGTAGGCTCTTTAAAATTTGATCTTCCACACTCTGGTTCTCTAACACTATCAAATGTTTTATATGTACCAAAATTATCTGCAAATCTTATTTCAGTCAGTTGGTACAACAAAATTGCATTGTCTCATTTTCTGGTTCCGGTTGTATTATACAGGACTTACGAACCGGGAAAGTGATTGGGAACGGCCATAGGAACGGGGATCTTTTTGTTTTGGACTTTGGTGGCACATCTTCCACTCCGTCTACTTGTTTTCTTGCTCCTTCTTCTTCTCAAATCAGTACCTCGAATAAATTGTGGCGACTTTGGCATAAACGTCTTGGCCATCCTCACGGTTTAAATTTGAATTCCTTGTTTTCTTCTGGTGTCTTATTAGATAAACTTGATATTTCATCAGATATTGATAAAACTTGTGAAGAATGTGCTCTTTCAAAAGCACATACTTTACCATTTGTTAAAAGTAATAATCATGCTGTTAGTTCTTTTGATATTATCCATTCTGATGTTTGGGGACCTTCCCGTGTTGGTTCATTAAGTGGAAAATATTATTATGTTGTGTTCATTGATGATTGGTCACGTTATTCTTGGATATATTTTCTACGCCAAAAATCTGAAGTATTACAAGTGTTTAAGTATTTTCAAGCAATGGTGCAAACTCAGTTCAGCAAGAAAATTAAAATTCTACGCACAGACTCAAGGGGAGAATATATATCCAAAGAATTTAACCATTTTCTAGCTGCAGAGGGAATCATTCATCAAAGAAGTTGTCCTAATCAACCCCAACAAAATGGTGTTGCTGAGCGAAAGCATAGACATTTAATGGAGACATCACGAGCAGTGTTGTTAAAGGCGCGATTAGGCGCAAGATGTGCGATTCAAAATGTGCGATTTAAAGCGATTCTGAAATCGTCCAAAAGGCGCTCGTGAGGCGCTAAAAGGTGCTAAAAAGCGCTAAAAAGCGCTAAAAGGCGCTTATGTCAGTAAAAGACAAGAATACCCTTAAAATAGGGTAAAAGGAAAAAAACCCTAAAGTGTTTTATACAACCCCAGCCTCCAGCAACCACAGTCTCCTAACGTATCTATATCTCAGCCTCTCTCTACAAGTCAGTCTTCTTCTCACTTCTCAATATACACATACATATTTATGTATATACTAAATTACTAACACTCTCAATCTTCATCTCTATCTCTTGTTTGTTAATTTCTCTTCTCCATCTTATGTGTGTGTGTATATATATATATATACACACAACCTCCTCTTTGTATATCTCTCTCTCACTTTAGTTGAGAATGACTCGAGCACTTGACATTGGATGGAAGTATGGAAATCCAGTAGAGAATGATAAGAACACATCCACCTCGAATGCAACTCATGGAGCATCTTCTTCGAGACTAATAGATGAAGATGATGAAGAGGAAGAGGAAGAACGTGAATTTAAGGGACCAGAAATTGAGTTTGATTACACTGAAGCTTTTGAAATAGAAAACCTTATCGATTAATGCCTTCACTACTGACTTTTTATCATGTTATTCATGCACTTGTCATGTTTTAATGTTAAGACTGTGTTTATTATTAATTTCTTGTTAAATCTGTGATTTTTTTTTTTTGGTAAAAAAGCGCGCGATTAATGGCGCTTCGCGAGTCGCGATTCAAATCCGGGTCTTGCGCTTTTTTGAAAATTGCGCCTTAAACAACACTAATCACGAGCCATTCGTATTCATGCAGGTTTACCAAAGGTATTTTGGGCAGAAAGTATTGCAACATCGGCATATTTGATTAATAGGTTACCTACTCCAGTGATAGGTAACATGTCTCCACTAGAGAAGTTGTTTAAACATGCCCCTGACTATAGAAAGCTTCGTGTTTTTGGGTGTACTTGTTATGTGCTTCTTCCTAGATCTGAGTACTCAAAAATAGATGCAAAATCAATCAAATGTATCTTTCTTGGTTATTCAGAATCACAAAAAGGATATCGTTGTTATGATTGGGAAGGCAAACGAATGAGAATATCTCGAAATGTCATATTTTTTGAAAATCAACCATATTTTAAGTCTTCAAATTATTCGTTTGAATCATCAGTTGATAGCTCTTTTCCTCTATCTGTTTTTCCAAGTGATGTGCCAGATATCATTACTTATCAACGAAGAGCAAAGCTTCCCCCTCCTATGGCTCAACCATCACAGACTCGAGATCCAGGTAATATCGAAACTCTTAGACAACCACCTGTTCCTCCATCTCCTCCGCCCCAAAATTTTGTTCCACACCGATCATCTCGTGTTAGTAAACAACCTGATCGGTTTTCACTTTTATCTACATTGGATCAATTTTTTGTTCCTAGATCTTATAAGCAGGCGGCAAAAACTACGGAATGGAGTCATGCTATGCAGGAAAAGTTAGATGCCTTGATAAAGAATAACACATGGGAGCTTGTTCCTAAACCTAAAAATCAGCCGGTGGTTGGATGCAGATGGGTTTATACAATAAAGTTGCGGTCTGATGGTTCATTGGATCGATACAAGGCACGGTTGGTAGCTCAAGGTTACAAGCAGAAATATGGCATTGATTATGGCGAAACATTCGCTCCTGTTGCCAAAATGACTACCGTTCGTACCTTGATAGCTGTTAGTGCAGTTAGAAATTGGGACATCTATCAGATGGACGTTAAGAACGCCTTTCTTAACGGTGATCTCTCTGAAACAGTTTACATGCTTCCTCCTGGATATTCAACTTTTCCAAACATGGTTTGCAAATTAAGGAAAGCATTATATGGATTGAAACAAGCTCCCCGTGCTTGGTTTTCTAAACTAAAAGCAGTGTTACAAAAGGCCGGATATTCTCAAAGTCACAATGACTACTCTCTTTTTATTTCTAACACATCACAAGGAACTGTTTATGCACTCATATATGTCGATGATCTTCTAATCACAGGTGACAATCAACAAGGCATACAACATCTTAAACATATTCTTCAACAATCCTTTCAAATGAAGGATCTTGGCCTGGTATCTTACTTTCTTGGATTAGAAATCTCACGACATCCTGATGGTTACTTTGTAAGTCAGCGTAAATACACTCAAGATCTTATTGAAATGGCAGGCCTTAGTGATGATAAGGTCGTCGATACTCCTCTTGAGCAGAATGTCAAGTACAGCAAAAACGATGGCACTCCTATTTCGGATCCAACTCTTTATCAAAGCATCGTTGGAAGTTTAGTATATCTAACTGTGACCCGTCCTGATATTGCCCATGCAGTCCAGCTTGTAAGTCAATTTGTTTCTGATCCTCGAAGACTACATTTAATCGCTGTTCATCGCATTATTCGGTATCTTCGTTCCACTCCAATGCATGGCTTATCATACTTGCACAAGAGTCCTTTACAGTTGCGAGCTTTCTCTGATGCTAACTATGCAGGCTGTCCAGACACAGCTCGATCGACTACTGGTTATTGTATATTTTTGGGCAGTTCTTTGATTTCTTGGAAGTCAAAGAAACAACCGACTGTTTCAAAGTCGTCAACCGAAGCTGAATATCGAGTCATGTCATCTACGAGTAGTGAGATTATTTGGCTTCAACGACTACTAAAGGACTTTGGTATTCAACTGAAATTTCCCACACCTCTGTACTGTGATAATGAAAGTGCGGTCAAAATTGCAAGCAATCCTGTTTTCATGAGCGAACCAAATATATTGAAGTCGATTGCCATTTTGTTCGTGAAAAATATGAACAAGGTTTGATTAGTCTTCCACATGTTCCATCTAAGGACCAACTTGCTGAT
The DNA here is from genome assembly GCA_037693485.1 of Kitagawia praeruptora. Classification (NCBI taxonomy): domain Eukaryota; kingdom Viridiplantae; phylum Streptophyta; class Magnoliopsida; order Apiales; family Apiaceae; genus Kitagawia; species Kitagawia praeruptora. Next base: position 2,812,237 of record CM075353.1, read on the forward strand.
TTCTTTACGAAATCACAAACAAAAAGCCGACATAATCATTTCATCAACAAACTACTGGTCAGTCCACCATTAGTTTGAGGGGGAGTGTAAACAGATGTAAATAGCTGCCCATATCACGGCTGTATATTTGTTATATCTAGATGTTAATAGCTGTTAGAGTCTAATATGTTAGGCTAGTTTGAAGGCTTGACATTAACAAACATGTATGTAAACCATGATGTCATTTGATTGTTTTGTAGCCTATAAATAAGGCATTTGTTTGTTGTAAATGAGAAGCTTAAGTGCTCCTATATCAACTCTATTAAAATAGACTCCAAGGAACGAAGATTATGCAAGTCTCAAGAACTAATACAATACTATAAGCTTCAAAATCCCGGTAATCTGCTAAAGCACTGGTGTGTCATAACACAAGTTAAAAGTTAAAAGGTAAAAAGAGGTTATCCAGTCACACCTTCTAGTATGTCTACTTTGTTATGACTTTACTCAAGTCTATGGCCCTGCTTTTGTCTTAACAATTTCAATCCAATCAATAGCCCTTGTTACGACTTCACTCAAATCACTAGCCCTGCTTTTGTAAAAGTACTTGTACCAAAAGGGAAGGGTAAGTCGGCAATTTTTTTTTTTTTGCATTTTTATGATTTATTCCAGTTTTTCAATAGTGAAAGTAGAAGAATATCCATTATTCAATAGTGGAACATGTTAAATGTGTTGCCCACCTACCCCGCCCACATAATTGTAGTCTTGGCTAGACGCTTATAAACATAACTATGAAATAAATTTATTTCAATGAGGGACAAAAAGCAGACGAGTTTAGTTCGCTCATATGTCCTTGTACGACTACCTTAATTACATTAAGAAATGGAGGTTTTTTTTTAACTCATACACAGTGTTGAGTGTGTTGCTGGAAAGGAAAGGAGATTAATAATATTTACTGCGTTTTCTCCCCTTCAAAAATTGTAGTAATTCATCTTAAACATCTAGTTGTGGTCCTTGATGTCATTCAGAGTTAAGAATCTCACGAATTCAAATCCAAACCATGTCTTCAAAATTAGTGTAAAATGATCAAATATAGATAAGTCAAATAATTTCGAAATGAAACTTACATAAACGACAAAGAATGGAACGACATTAAACATGCCGTAGATAGTGGGTGGGTGAGCATTCTGTGTATTAATGCACTATTTAACCTGATGAATATAAAGAAGTTAGACAAATGTTAAATAAACTCTAATGAACAAAGATTATGCAAGTCCAACAACTAATACAATACTTTAAGCTTCAAGAACTCAGGAATCTACGGAAGCAATGGTGTGTCATACCACAAGATAAAAGTTAAAAGAAGATCATACAGCCGCACCTTCCACTACGGCTATCTTGTTACGACTTCACTCCAATCACTAGTCCAGCCTTTTCTAAACGACTTCACTACAATCAATTGCCAGGCTTTTGAAAAGGTACTTGTAGCAAAAAGGAGGAAGGGCAAGTCAACAATTTTTACTGGTATTTTATTATTTATTTTGATCTGGTTTTTCAGTAATGGAATATCTACCTATTTTTCAGTAATGTAACATGTCATATGTGTTGCCCACCTACCTTGCCCCCGTAATTGTACTCTCCACTAAACGCTTATTATACAAGATTGTGAACTAAATTTATTAATTTATTTCGATGAGGGACAAAAAGCATACAAGTTTAGTTTGCTCATATATCCTTGTATATCTGGTTTAATTACATTAAGAAACACCGGTCATCCAACTCATACACAATGGTTATGGTTATAGTGTTGCAGCAATGGAAGGAGAATAAAACTTTGATTTAGTACTATAATCTATTATACTACACAAAATTTACTCCATACTCGCCCCCTCAAAAAATGTAGTATAAAATCTTAGACATCTAGTCGTGGTTCTCAATATAGTTATGGATCTCAAATTAAAAAAAATTTCTTCAAAGTTAGTTTAAAATGATCAAATTTAGCTTAGTCAAAAAACTTGGTGGCCAAACTTACATGATCGGCCATGGATAGAATGACATGAAGTATACTGCAAATAGGGGAGACATTGTTTGCATTAATGCACCCTATATTCTGTGAACATAAAGACGACATACAAATGTTAAATAGACTCCAAGGAACGAAGATTATGCAAGTCGAAGAACTAATACAATACTATAAGCTTCAAAAGCTTACTAATCTGCTAAAGCATTGGTGTGTCATAACACAAGTTAAAAGGTAAAAGGAGGTGATATAGTCGCACCTTCCAGTATGTCTACTTTGTTACGACTTCACTCAAGTCACTAGCCCTGCCTTTTTCTTAACGACTTCAATCCAATCACTAGCCCTTGTTATGACTTCACTCAAATCACTAGCCCTGCAGTTGTAAAAGTACTTGTAGCAAAAGGGGGAAGGGTAAGTCGGCAACTTTGTTTTGCTTTTTTATGATTTATTTCGTTTTGGTGGCAACCACCTGTTTTTCAATAGTGGAAGTAGAAGAATATCCATTATTCAGTAGTGGAACATGTTAAATGTGTTGCCCACCTACCCCGCCCCCGTAATTGTAGTCTCGACTTATAAACATAACTATGAACTATATTTATTTCGATAGGGGACAAAGAGCAGACGAGTTTAGTTCGCTCATATATCCTTGTATGACTGGTTTAATTACATTATGAAATGCTGGTCATTTGAGCACGATGAGATAGCACAAGTGGTAAGGGCTTGTCTCTCGTCGTCCAAGAGTCCTGGATTCGATTCTCGCTCACCCTCGAGATTTGTTAGAACAAATAATCACTTGTAAGGCATATAAGCCTAATTATTCAAAAAAGAAATGCTAGTCATTTAACTCATACACAATATTGAGTGTGTTGCAGGAAAGGAAAGGAGATTAATAATTTTTACTGCATATTCTCCCCCTAAAAAGTTATAGTGTTTCATCTTAAACATCTAGTTGTGGTTCTTGAGTCATTTATAGTTAAGAATCTCACAAATTCAAATCAGAACCATATCTTCAAATTAGTGTAAAATGATCAAATATAGCTAAGTCATAAAACTTCGAAGTGAAACTTACAAAAATGACAAGGGATGGAACGATATTAAACATGCTGTAAATAGTTGGTGGGTGGGCATTCTTTGTATTAATGAACTCTTTAACCTGATGAATATAAAGAAGTTAGACAAAACTTAAATAAACTCTAATGGACGAAGATTATGTAAGTCGAATAACTAATACAATACTTTAAGCTTCAAAAGCTCAGGAATCTACTAAAGCAATGGTGTGTCATAACACAAGCTAAAAGTTAAAAGAAGATCATCCAGCCGCACCTTTCACTACGGCTATCTTGTTACGACTTCACTCCTATCACTAGTCCATCCTTTTGAAAACGACTTCACTACAGTCAATTGCCAGGCTTTTGAAAAGGTACTTGTAGCAAAAGGGGGAAGGGCAAGTCAATAGTTTTTATTGGTATTTTATAATTTATTTTGATCTGGTGGCATATCTACCTATTTTCAGTAGTGTAACATGTCAAATGTGTTGCCCACCTACCTCACCCCTGTAATTGTAGTCTCCACTAAATGCTTATATATACAAGACTGTGAGCTAAATTTATTAATTTATTTCGATGAGGGACAAAAAGCATACAAGTTTAGTTTGCTCATATATCTGGTTTATTTACATTAAGAAACGCTGGTCATCTAACTCATACACAATGTTAATAGTGTTGCATGAATGGAAGGAGAATAAAACTTTTATTTAGTACTATAATCTATTATACTACATATATTTACTCCATGTTCGCCCCCTCAAAGATGTAGTATTAAATCTTAGAAATCTAGTCGTGGTTCTCAATAAAGTTAAGGATCTCAAATTCAAAAGAATTTCTTCAAGTTAGTGTAAAACGAATCAAATATAGCCTAGTCAGAAAACTTGGTGGCTGTCAGGATGTGTGTCCTGTAGTAGTACTTACTGTATTAGTATTACTTGTGTAGTATTGCTGTGTTACTAGTATTCAGTGGGAAGGGTAGTTTTGTCCTTTCATATGAGTTAGTTACAGATTATCCAGGTCTATAAATACTTGATTGTGTTTTGTATTTTCATTACGTGATATATGAAATGTAATCTGTTTCCACCAATCTTCTTTCTCTCTCAATAACTACTTTCTCTCTCTAGGCTTTCTAACTCAAATCTCTCTCTAAACTCTGTCTCTATCTCATTTCTGCTCTGAATCTCTCCGTTTCTCTTCTGATTTCTCTCTATTCTCTGCTATAATCACTGATTCTAGCTGTTATCTTACATTTTCTGCACTTATAAACCAGAAAATACCAAAAATATACATAAAAACAAGTCATGAACACACTAGTTCCTGACAGTGGCGAAACTTACATGATCGACCATGGATAGAATGACATGAAGTATACTGCAAATAGGGGAGACATTGTTTGCGTTAATGCATCCTTTATTCTGTGAACATAAAGAAGACATTCAAATATTAAATAGACTCCAAGGAACGAAGATAATGCAATTCGAAGAAATAATGCAATACTAAAAGCTTCAAAAGATAGGTAATCTGCTAAAGCATTGGTGTGTCATAACACAAGTTATAAGTTAAAAGGTAAAAGAAGGTGATCCAGTCGCACCTTCTAGTATGTCTACTTTGTTACGACTTCACTCAAGTCACTGGCCCTGCCTTTTTCTCAACGACTTCAATCCAATCACTAGCCCTTGTTACGACTTCACTCAAATCACTAGCCCTTCCTTTGTAAAAGTACTTGTAGCAAAAGGGAGAAGGGTAAGTCGGCAACTTTTTTTTGCATTTTTATGATTTATTCCGTTTTGGTGGCAACCACCTGTTTTTAAATAGTGGAAGTAGAAGAATGTCAGTAGTGGAACATGTTAAATGTGTTGCCCACCTACCCCGCCCCCGTAACTGTACTCTCGACTAGATGCTTATAAACATAACTATGAACTAAATTTATTTCAATGAGGGACAAAAAGCAGATGAGTTTAGTTCGCGCAAATGTCCTTGTATGACTGGTTTAATTACATTAAGAAATGCAGGTTATTTAACTCATTCACAATATTGAGTGTGTTGCAGGAAAGGAGATTAATAATATTTACTGCCTATTCTCTCACCCTCAAAAATTATAGTATTTCATCTTAAACATCTAGTTGTGGTTCTTCATGTCATTTATAGTTAAGAATCTCACAAATTCAAATTAAAACCATATCTTCAAAATTTGTGTAAAATGATCAAATATAGCTAAGTCATAAAACTTCGAAGTGAAACTTACATAAACGACAAAGGATGTAACAACATTAAACATGCTGTAGATAGTGGGTGGGTGGGTGGGCATTCTTTGCATTAATGCACTCTTTAACCTGATGAATACAAAGAAATTAGAGAAATGTTAAATACTTTAAGCTTCAGGAGCTAGGGAATCTACTAAAGCAATGGTGTGTCATAACACAAGCTAAAAGTTAAAGGGAGATCATCCAGCCGCACCTTCCACTACAGCTAACTTGTTACGACTTCGCTCCAATCACTAGTCCAGCCTTTTCTAAACAACGTCACTCTAGTCAATTGCCATGCTTTTAAAAAGGTACTTGTAGCAAAATGGGGAAGGGCAAGTCAATAGTTTTTACTGGTATTTTATTATTTATTTTGATTTGGTGGTAACCACCTGTTTTTCAGTGATGGAATATATATCTATTTTTCAGTAGTGTAACATGTCAAATGTGTTGCCCACCTACCCCGCCCCCGCAATTGTAGTCTCCACTAAACGCTTATATGTATAAGACTTTGAACTGAATTTATTAATTTATTTCGATGAGGGACAAAAGCATACAAGTTTAGTTTGCTCATATATCCTTGTATATCTTGTTTAATTACATTAAGAAACGCCGGTCATCTAACTCATACACAATGATAGTGTTGCAGGAAAGGAAGGAGAATAAAACTTTGATTTACCCGAACACACTCATTAATTCCTAATATTTTCATTGCAATTTTACTTATTCACACCTACGTCATCTCATGGAAATTTCAATTTTTTGTTTCCGGATACACGAGCAACCTGCCATAGTCTCAGATATATATCTCCAATATGATTAGCTCACAACGATTACGATGGCACTCATCAACTACACGTGACAAATGATCAAGGTCGATTATTAAAAATGCTGATTCTTTTAGCATACATAGTATCCTTCATGTTCCATCTATATATTAAAAATCACTCAATTAAACAGTCAGTCTAGGATACTTCACTTCATCTTTAATTTAATTGGTTTCTTTCGATATTACAAAGCATGTTTCTTACAGTTCCTACCTAAATTAATATTAAAGGGTTAAATAAATCTTGAAATAATTTTTTGTATATTCAGCCCTTTACTTTTTGTCAGATGCATATTTTCACCCTCTAAAAACATCTCCAAGAGTCTCTTAACTCACTTTTAAATATAATATAAAATATAGGCTCTTAGTAACTTAATGTACATTCATCTCCAACAATATTCTTTATACTCACTCCTTATTTAATTTTATATTACTAAAAGTAAGTTGAATTCATAAAAAGACAAAAGAAAAGTGGTGGAGAGAATGTATCTTATGGATTTAATAAAAAATATTAGTTAGGAGTGGATAGAAGCTCTTACAATTGAGGAGAGATTACATTTTTAGTGACTAAGAGTCTCTTGGAGCACACTTTTTTCTTCTCTATCCTCACATCTCACTTAAGAGCCAAGATGAAGAGGCTCTTGATGATGCTCTAAGAGCAACTCCAAGAAGCTCTCTAAATTGGCTCCTTGGCCAAAATTTGAGGAAATTAGCACAAAAGTTATCTCCAACAGCCTCTTATCCTCTCCTCAATTACTTAGGAGCTTTAAATTCTTCTTCAAAACTAAGAGTCTCTCTCCTCTCCTCTCCCTTCTTCATTCAATTTTATAATATCAAATATTCACTTCCCTCTCATTCTATTTACTTTCTGGGCAGTTGGTTTTAAAAAAAAATGAAGAAGGAGTTGGTTTAAAGAAAATTGTTGGAGACAATTTGAAATTCTGGCTCCTAAATACTTAAGAGCCCATTGAATAATATTATTTTTGAGTAGGAAGCCAAGAGCTTCTTGGAGTTGCTCTAAGATTCTAAACTGTACATCCTAACTCTTATTTACGAGGTATTCAAGAAGACACGATACACTCAATTTTAGATTATATGGAATAAAATAAAAAATAAATCAATAGGTTAAATCAACAAAACAAATAAAAATATAAGCAAAAACTTTGTGAGCAATTCCAGGTTCCTAACCCATCTCATAAAAGCAAAACCTAAAAGATACAATACTTGTGATTCACATAGATAAATAAACAAGTATACCTTCAACTAAAAATTAAGCAAGAATAAAAAATGAATCAATGATAACAAGAAATAAATCGAGAAAACTTTTCTGAATGGAAGTCGTGGCAGTGGACTAAAGTTGAATTTTACCCTCTATACAAAAACGTACACAGACTCACTGTGCTGTGTTTCACGGCATTCTTACTAGTGTATCACTGCGGTAGTACACAAAAAAATTGTAAAAACTTTTGATTATTGCTAAAACAAGATAATTTAAGAATCAAAACAAAATCCGAATACGAAAATAATCTAGTCATACGTATAAAGTTACCATTCAGATTTCACACAAAACCAAGGCGCGAACCTATTTTGTTTATAGTAGCTTAGCTTAATCCTCTTGAAATCCTAAAATAGCTTGTATATTTCAAAGGCATGGCTACAAATTACGACCTAAACAACTAAACAAGCAGTGTATTGTACATCACGAGTATCGAAGAGAATCGAAGTTCTCGTGTTTGTGAATTATGTTGGAAACATGTAGTCATAGCAGATTAGAGACAAAATCAAACATTACGTCTAACCCTAACTTTGAATTTTGTGGAATGATTTTAGAAAAACTAAATCAGAGAGTTAAAAAATTAACGAAATATGATGATATTCAATCAAAGAAAAACATAAATGGAGATGTATGGATGTAGGTGTATACCTTTCTGATCGCTATCAAACCCAAGCATTACAGGGGAGAACAGAGTGATAAAACTTTGCTTGAAAACCCCTTTTTAAAACATTTAAGAATGATAAAATAAAATAAACAAATATTTTTGGGAATTGGGAACACAAATTTTCTAAATGCTAGTAATATTCTTATTTTATTGTGAAACAGCCCATTTTTTTAAAATGCTGTCAAGATATGTATCATACTCAAAAACACATTCACTTGATATAAATTTATCAAATATATATTGAAAATAATCAAATGTATATTGATAATAATTAATTAAGAAATGTGTATCATGTTATAAAAAATATGATAAATTGATAATTATAAAATTTCTTCAATTTAATCGAGTTGGTGTGTAATTTATTCATATGTAAAAGTAAATTTTACAATATTACTTGTATTTAAATTGTGAATGTTGATTGAAAATTTTATATATTTTCGTATCATGATTCTCACGGTCACTGATTACGAATTTTTCGAAAAGTTAAATTTGCCTATTTATTATTGTAAAAAAAGATGCAGGGATTTTGAAAGATATTACAAGCTTTCAGTTGTGAATAAGATCATGCAATAAGATCATGCAAAACAGGTATTTCAAACTAAAAGAAGACTTGAATATATATGGCAAAAGTTCGGTAAAGAATATTTTGATTGTAAAAGAAAATTCTAACTTGCATTTTTATTTAAAGGCATAAGAAAATTGTGTACAAATGATTTTTCATAATTTATGTAAATATAGCTAAATAAATAGAATATAGGAGTATATACATTTATTTGGTGAAAGGAAATATTGGTGTTAGAGTCTCCAAATCCCCACATTTCTCTCTGATCCTACCGTTGCATGCATGTTATGTTTCATGCTTCACAAACGTAGGCACACCAAAATATTGTCCTACCTCAAACCTTTTTATTCCTCTTCATCATCTTCATCAACATCAATAATCGTATGGTGTGTTAATACTAGGATTTTGTAGCTAGGAAGAATGGGACGCGGCCAACAGTCACTGATTTATGCCTTCGTGGCTCGGGGAACGGTGATTTTAGCCGAGTACTCTGGATTCAGCGGTAATTACATCTCCGTTGCCACTCAATGCCTTCAAAAGCTTCCTTCTTCCAACAACAAATTCAATTACACCTGTGATGGACATACCTTCAATTATCTTGTTGAAAATGGATTCAGTGAGTTCTTTTTCCTTATATCTATTTAAGTCAAATATTTGTTAGGACTTTACCTGTTGTTCCTGTTATTTTCGACATGCCCAAGAGATCAATGATTTCATAACATAGGATGGATAGCTGTAGAAATTCATTTTCATCTTTTTCTTTAACTGGAGTTTTCAGAAGGAATTAAAGAAGATAAAATATATTGGCAAATTGTATTATGAAATGAAAAACTACTTAGTACATGATCGCCATAATTGAATATCATTGAGATACCCTTTTCTTGGTACATTTTATGTTTGTAGTGGCTGGTTGTGGTCGGAGATATAGTCCGAGACATAACGCGTTCTGAATTATGCATGGTTGTGGTTGGAGATTTTTTTAATTTCATCAACACAAGTTTACAGAATTGCATCAACAAATTTTTCCGTTCTTGTCTGATCTTGTGCTGCTTTACTTTTTTTTTTTTTTGAGTTGTTATTTATTCAATACGTTTCTGAGACAAATGTTCCCGAAGACTTGATCCATTTATTACTAATTCGCTCCATGTATGATGTTTCAGCATACTGTGTTGTGGCCGTTGAGTCTGCTGGCAGGACAACTCCTATGGCCTTTTTAGTGCGAGTGAAAGAAGATTTCATGAAACGATACGGAGCTGGAAAGGCTAAAACTGCTTCAGCAAAAAGTTTAAATAAAGAGTTTGGGTATGTAGATTAGGCTTGTTTATATTTTGAAGAATGTCTTTGCATATCCTTAACTTCTCAATTATTCTAGACCCAAACTGAAAGAGCAGATGCAGTATTGTGTGGATCATCCAGAAGAAATCGACAAGATTGCTAAGGTTAAAGCTCAAGTAACTGAAGTGAAGGGAGTAATGATGGAAAATATTGAAAAGGTAACCAAAGAAATATGTACATAAAGTTTAATTCTAGAGAACACCGCGATTCAAGTTGAACAAACATATTCATTCAACTATCTGTGTGAAGATTTTGAAAAAAATTCAAAGTGTAACTAAAAATTTCAACTATCTACAGAATATTCTGAGTTCAATCGGTTTTCTGTAATATGTTGGTTTTCTCCTAATCATTTGCCTATTTATATTAGTTTCTCTTTATATAGCGTAAATTATACAGTTTTCAAAAAAATATCTGTTTTTTTCTGATGTACTTGTGTCCTCTGTTAATAGAATTTCATGGCCTTTCCAGGTTCTTGACCGTGGAGAGAAGATTGAGTTGCTGGTAGATAAAACTGATAATCTCCGCTCACAGGTTAGTCGTCGTGTGAGGATGATGCATAGTTAGGTGCTAATATATCTTTTCTTCACCAAGAATGGGTACTTTGTGAACAGTCGTTTTCCTGATACAAAAATCATTGTTAAGAAAATCACAAACTTTTAACTCAAATGCTGCAAAGTACTTCAAGCCTACTATTAGAGCACATTGTTGCTGTCCATGATTCGCAACTCAGTTCAATTTGCATAGGAATTTGGCTGACCTGATTTCTTTTTCGCAACTGAATTGTACATCAGGCACAAGATTTCAGGACACAAGGAACAAAGATGAAAAGGAAGATGTGGATCCACAATATGAAGATCAAACTAATTGTTTTCGGCATCTTCATTGTGATTGGTCTGATAATCTTTTTGTCGATATGCCCTCGCTTCAAGTGTTAACTGCAACTGATTAAGCACAAGGATGTCTTTCAGCATATGCACATAAATTTGCACATTGCTTCCTTCCCTTTGTTCGGTTGAACCCTAGCACTGTATTGTATTAAGGTACCTTTTTTTCGATTATTTCCCGTAACTGAGCATTCCCCTCCTCCTGCTAACTATTCAGACAGCAGGAAGATCTGAATGTAGAATTTATGTATTTCTGTTGTATTACATTGGAAGCTTATATGTAAAACCGTTCATCTGTTCTGTCCAAACACCGATACAATATTGTAACTAATTCTCGAGTTAAATTGAGATTGATACACAGTTTGGAAACTCACCGCAGTTTATTCGTCTTCTTGGCACCACTAAAATTATATTGTATAATTTAACCTGTTACTATTTTTCCGCATGGTTTATGTAAAGAGCAACCTAAAATACTGCCTGTAATGTAAAGCTTAGGTTGTCATTTTATCCCTGAAAGAGAATGCATATTAGGTTTTAAAAATTACATACTAATGGTAAATGGCAGTGGAAACAACCCAAAACTCTGAAACGGATAACACAATATAAAATATCAAGTTGCTCTGTCAAAAAATAAAATGAAATGAAACCACAAGAAGAAGTCTGATAATAATATCTAGTAGCCTCACAAAAAAAAGTTGGGCACTACATGCAGGAAACATTAGCTTCCAATAAATTACACTGACCTGAAAGGCTATCTACACTACCGATGATTTTAGTTATTTTCAACAATTTGCAACTTGCAAGTGTTTACTACAATAGTTTTTCAAGCGAATATAGGTAGTCTCCGCTCGCCTGAAGCATATGAGATGATATTTCTTTTTAGTGGTGGGATATAGTTTGCCCCATAGAAAGCAGCAGCACGAATATAATTCAATGGCCCAAAATCAACTGAGTATGCCTTTTGGAAACCATCCAGGATTGCCATCATTGCTATGTTGGCTGTTTTTCTATCTGCTTCATACTTCTGCAGCAGAGATATCTACATGAAATGAAAAGGTTTCAGTCAAAAACGTATGATGATGGTCATCTCACATCTGTTTAGATTCCCTCTTAAATCAAACCCAAACAAGTTATAGCTTTATTGATTGCTTATCAACCACATCAATTTTAGTAACAAATCAAGGGAAAGACTTGCAGAACTAAGTATCATATGATAATACAAGATAGCTAACTGATATGGATTGATAAGTAGGAGTTGAAGATAACATACCTCCCCAATATCAGATCCCACTGCAACACCTTCAGAAATAACTTTAGAAAGAGCAAACGCATCACCAAAACCCATATTCACACCTTGACCAGCCAAAGGATGAACAGTGTGTGCTGCATCACCAATTAGAACAACACGCTTTGAAGCGTAACTATTTGCATGCATTAAAGATAATGGAAACACCATTCTTTCGGACACCAATCTCACTACTTTTGGTGGAAGCTCAAAGCACTCATTTGATGATGTCACATCTGCCCCAAGCCAAGAGAAAATACCTCCACCACCAGATACTTGTGGCTTGGGTCGAGGACCATAGCCACCATCCAAAGCATGATTTACTGCTCTCACAAATTCATCGTCATTCATTGTTTTTCGGCTTAGTGACTCTTTAGGGTCCATGGTCCAAACAATGTTGCTGTACCTGTCACCAATTGGCAAAAGTGCAAGTGGGCCATTAGGCAGAAATCTTTGCCACGCACACCGATTTTCCACAGTATGTTCTACAGTACAGATAATTGCATTCTGGGAATAATTCCATCCAGTTGTTTTGATGCCAGCCAATTCCCTAACATGTGATTTGGACCCATCAGCTCCAACCTGTTAGACAGCACCAAACTTTTAGAGCATATTAAATAGTCATGAATATGAAGGATTCATTCACTCCTACCACCTATTTTGGGGAAAAGAGCAAGATTCTATCAAATCCAACTCAAGTGTGCATATTAATTACGTTGGGGAGATTGAATTTACCACAAGCTTAGCATACAAACTATTGCCGTCACTCAGTTCAAGTTTTGTTAAATTTCCTCTATCTTGCAATCTTTCTGTGGATGATGTATTAACCAATGCCTTTGATGCAGAGGTTGGACCCGAAATCATTGAAGCTAAACGAGATGAAAATATTGTCTTCTGTAGATCTGTGTCCTGTTACCATTCAGCTGTAGAGTCAGATACAGTCATTTAATTTTGGTTAACTGTGGTTGAACTACAGTTTTAGTTGTTAAAATGGAAATTAACAAAAAATTTATGATAGATATCTACAATCAACTTGAGCAGCGTCAGGAGAAGTGTTTTGTTTTAGTCAATTACGTTTTGTTTTGTATTCTTGAATTATACAGAAAGAGTGTCTACGATTAACGTATTAGAAGGTCCATTCAAAGATATCTCTAGTAGTATTTTAGGTCTTACGGGTAATTTCAATTATAGGCGCAGACGTTCCGGGTTACACTCACTGGAGATGAAATCAAACATGGCTAAATGCAGTATACATGTCTACTCCAAAATTATAGATATAATGAATATTTGGAACAAGGAGAAAAAAATGAGAAGCAAAAAAAGAAAATGGAAATGAAATCAACATAATTTTATATATCATTGCCATTAACTTTAAGTCTATATAAATCTGTAAAGAGAAATTAATAAACTCGCAACATGTAAAAGACATCATGTTTCATTATTTAGCTTAATAGAGGTTAAGCTCAACACAAGCAATGGTTTTCAAACCTGCAAGCATGACAGAAGAGATCTATGTAGGATCTTATTCTCCACAACGCACCTGGATCAAAGTCCAAAGAAGGATTATCTATTAAACGGCTTCTAGATAATTACTTTATTATTATGTGGTTTACTTCAGCTCTGTTCTCACCCGAGTACTTCTTTATTTACATCTCGTGCATTGTATCTCGTGAATCCAAGCCCAGTATAGTCCCAGACCTATAAAAAAGCACCGGGGAATAAATCAGACAAGAAAATATCAGCAAGGTCCAGATTCCACCCTGCAAGATTTCCGCCAAACAGGCTTCAGGTGAGGAGCGTTAACTGAAGTAAAAGAGCTTTATATCTATATGAGAGCACCTACTTATCAGTGGAATTAGATAAATAACATGATTTATATCTATTCACATTAATAATTCAACTAGATTAGGTTGTAAGTGAAAAAATACCAAAAAAGAAAAAAGAAAAGACAAGATAAAGTTATAGGGAATAATACATACTAATATCTACTATGGGTATCCAAAACCTAGCACAATTAGTTGGCAATTTTAATAAAATCTCTCAAGTTCTATTAAACTATCACCTAGGTTTGCACCCCCTACTAACTTATAGACCCTTATATTTTAACCAGGTGAACTAGTAAGAATACAGTAATGAACTGACATAATGAACTTGAATGCTAAAAAGAAGTAAATCTTTTGATGAAACAGTATTGATTTCATATGCAACATATCAAGGCTACTTCAAGAATCTTGCACACTTCCTATTTGTGCTAAATTACATGCATGGGCTTTGTGGGACAATAATATAATGTAAATCAGAGATTATTTACAATTTTTTTGGAGGAATCAAAATGGATACAATATTTCTAAACTAAAATTATAAATTATAAAATAACACTGTAATCAAGTCAAAAGCCCTTGAACATTAAATACCTCACATTCTGCTCAACAATTTTACAGTCAAATTCAAATAATAATATTATAAAAATATATCGAATAGTTTTTCATATATTCAGGCCCTGCCTATTGTCAAGAACAGCCCATATTAGTAGTATTACTTGTATTAGTAGTGTGACTACTAGGTAATAGCAGTAGTAGCTGAGTATTGTAGGCAGGGGCATATGTGTCTTTTCTCAGAAGTTGTTACTAGTTAGATAGCTGAGTTTATAAATAGCTCATATCATTGTATCTGGGGATGTATGATTTGATATTCAGAAAATGGAAATGTATTTTCCACCAGTCTTCTCTCTCTCTCTCTATTCTGTTATTTTCTCTCTCTAAACTCTGTCTTTCTCTGCAAGTTAACTGAAAACCCTAGCTTCCTTCTACATTTCTGTCTAATCTCTCTCTCTGTGACTCTGATTCACTCTATCTCTAGCTCTAAATCACTGTAATCTTCTTAGATTTACTGTTATTCCTATCCTAAAACACAGAAAAACACAAAAACACTTAAAAACCTAGAAAATTACTTGTCAAGGCATGACACCTATTCCTATAACATAAATTCTTAATGAGCAATATGTAATTGTTTAATTGCTGGGTTTTCCACTTGATCTTAATTTGGTTACTATTAAATTCTTTCTCCATTATACTTTTATGTACGTCAGCATCTTAAGACAAAGAAGACAGAAGTTGATTGGTACATTCGTCCACTTGGGCTTTGAATATATTCAACAGAGCTGTCTAAAGTCAAAATATTACATAATTTTTTTAATAATGAAAACCAACCATGAACATTATATATTTCAACCTCTTCTATAACTTTTCAAATGAATTTTCTCAGAAGTCAGGGACTTCATTAAAATGGCCTCTACTTTTAGAAGTAGGGGTGAGGTCTGCCTACATCGCACCCTCCCACACCGTGTTTGAGTGGGGATATCGTGGGTATGTTTAGTTTGGTTTGGTTTGATTTATTTTTATGACAAACCTATGCATCAAAAAATTATCTCATATATTTTGTTGCAACAAATAATTACAGTTGGTAATAAAGTAGTGAGTACAACACGGATAGGAATAACCTGCATCTTATCGAAATAAGCATGTCGATGCTGTTCAATATACTGCCAAGCACCAACACCTGCAAAGTCAATTATAAGCAAAATAGGGAAGCAGAAAGTTATCCACTCCAGTAGAAGCTTATATCGCTTGAAAGAGGCAGCAACAACATAAATTATGTCAACACTACAGATATTGCGGATGTAAAGAAATAAAATCTGCAATTTCAATACAGATAATATATAGGAAGGGATTAGAGCTGGGCTGTGTTAAAATAATTTTCATCTTTGAACAGCATCACTATACTAGCATCCAGATGGATGGTGTCTGACAGAAGTAAACAATTAAATTTAAAACATCCTAGACTTCCTAGTAAAGTACTAAAGTAGTGACATTCGTTATCTCCTCAGTGGTTGTGCCCTGACAGCTACGATGATGTAAAAAATGTGTCAAACCTTAGATTTCATGGCACATCATAAACATACATTTGACTGTCATCTGATCTAGGACACTAGGTTGATCAAAACTTAAAAGGTGATGAGCACAACTTACAGGTTGATGACAAAGGGACTTGGAATAGCCTAGAGTAAATCACAAAACCAGATCTATACTAAACTATAATAACCGAAATGGGGTCTAATTTGTAGTTTGGTTCATCCTTTATTTTGGTTATCCCTTTCAACCATGACCGTTAGATCTTTCAAGTCAAATTGATTAAAACCGTTAGATATAATACTAAAAATTATTCTATCCAAAGGTCTTAAGTTCGAATCTCGCCAATGTATTAAAATTTAGTTCTAAAATTAATAACAATGTTAAATTACATCCACAATAAATTATTATATTCTATTTTGTTTAATCATATAATTTTAAAATATATAAAAGTAATCCGTACTTTGCACGGACTTTAAGGTGGTAATTCATAAATTACAATCCTCTACTATGATCCTTGGTAAACCATGATGAGTTACCATACAAACCTTTAACTAATATTTATAATGAACCTACACTATTTTTTTTTTAATCCGTATCCAACTTAAAATGAACCTACACTATTTTTTTAATCTGAATCCAACTTAAAAAATAATAATCCTTAACAAATTATGTTCTTAAAAGATAACTATTAAGTTATTTTCTAAATAATGAAACTAAACAATTTCCCATATTGTTCTAGGATTTGTTCATATATTTTTACAAGTTGTGAATGCTCAAACTTCAAAAGTTATCCTCTAAGATACAAAATCGATACAAAATAGTTACTTTACATGCAACAAAGCGACAACCAAAGTTTGAGGAGGTGCCCTTCTAATCTAACTCTACTACATTCTACATTTAAAGCAGATGTGTAGAGGATCTCATTTAGCATGGAGTTGATAACTATTGACATGTTATCACACTTCTTTAGAGTCTAAAAATGCTAGCAACATAGATATGCAGCTACCAAGCTCGAGCATAAAGAGTGTAGAGGTCAACTATCAAATACCTTTGAAAAGAGATATAGTTGTGGGAGTCACAGTGCTGACCCTTGGATCTGGCGGATCATCTTTTTTTATGCTAGTAGTATTCAGCAGAGCTGGATTGCTGTCAACAATGGCGACAGACAAGTGCTTTGTCAGTGGCATTCTTGCTGCAAAAAAACGTAGCCACTCAACATGATTAATAGGCTTGTACTGCTGAAATTTCGAAAGCCGGAAATTTAAATGAATACATGACACAATTTTAAAGTTTAGGAAATATAATATATAAGAATCATATGATATAACAATGGGCAAAGGTAGAATTAGAAAAGATATAGGTTCAGAAGCCTTCAGAACCACACAAAACTGATTTCTTAGTAATGTTCTGAGCCAAAATGAAAGATTTTATCTCTTGAGTCCTGATACAACCTAATCTAACATAAAATTGGCCTAGTCACTATCCACCTATTAAGAATATTAATAATTAACTAAAACCCTGATAACACCTACAAAATTTATAATAATTCTTTACTGCCTAACATAATCATATACTTATTAGATTATAAGCTAAATTCCAAAACAAAATTCTATATTACACTAAAAAATATATATAATATATTAATCTCCTATATCTTTCAACCTCATCAATACATATCTCAAGTGAAGCATTAACAATAGACACTTAAAAGGGGTTATGATCTTCACCACTTACCTGAATCCTAAGACTTTACAAACACAACTTGCCCACATGAAACCTAATTCAAAAGAATATACAAGTACTATAGGACCTTACATGTGTGCTATCTTCTTAAGGTATGTTTGTTCAGTTAATTTAGTCAAACTATTGGATAAGGGTCAAATAATTGGAAACAAAGGGAGTATTATCAATCTTTACTGTTAACAAAAAAATGTATATCATCATTTTTTATCATGCTAAAGGAAATTCATGCCCTGAAGTGAGAAATTCTAACTTAGGGACAGCTGAGGCATATGTCTCTTGGAACTTATAAATACAATTTAATAATATAACAATAAAAATAAGTAGTGCAGGTCTAACTTATCAGAAGGGGGGAGACAGAGAGGTACCACAGATGCTGATGATTATATAATAATATTTAAAAAGAACCTGAAGAGGACTATCATTCCGATCTCTAAACTATAGGAGACTGGAACTAGAGTATATAACCATGATACTTCTATAATAAAATCCGAAGAAAAAATTGTGTAATGAATTAAATAAGAGGTACTTCAGTTTTTTTTTTTGATGTGGCTGTGTAAATTCAGAAGTAAATGAAATGGTGAGAATGGAAGTGTTATCTACTCCAAGTTGCTCGTGCATTATTTTTTTTTTAGAGTGGCAAAAATTTTGAGTGAGAAGCGTAGAAATCCATATGCTTTTATCGAGTCCCCAGCAGATAAAAAAAAAGGCTCTGAATTACAGTAAAAGGTTCAGCAAAAAAACACAAATACCCAAAGAACAAGCTAAACCCATGCCAACCATGCCACCTCCAATAATAGCAATGTCAAACTGTGGAGCAGAACTTTCATGTTCATGCTTGGCCCTACGGTCCTGAAATATTGAAGAATATATTACGCTTTGTGCACTGAGAACTTATAGCATAGATGTAATATTACCTAGTTCTGTGTCGAAACTATTAACAATTAAGAAAATGTTAAAATACCACGATCTTCTATGCAAAGCTAGGTAACATATTTAATTATGTTGTACTAGAGTGCAATGGGATTATGTACAATACACTATGTAAAATGGTATCTGTGTATACAATGCAAACAAAAATTACTTCAGGATGTGCAAGTATAGCTTCTTTAGGAATGTTGATGCAAAGAACATGGAAATATATATTCAAGAAAGAACAAGAAGCTTCCAGAAAATGATCAAGTTCAGTGATTATTCAGATTCATTAATAAGTTGATTGTATGTAGTTCAAAGGTCCCTTGAATTAAATACATTGAATGTTATCTAGTTAGAATCTTCCTAAGAAACCTATACATAATTGTAATCCGATTTGTTAAAGGCAGAGTTGAATGAATTAAGTTTAATTACTTTCTTGGGTGTGAGACCTAATTTTTATTACTTTCTTGGGTGGTAGACCTAAGCAATCTAGGTGTGAGGCCTAGCTTATACTCCCGTTATTTCATATTTCCGTTTATCTTCTCTCAGCTGTTCTACTAATTCAGTTTCTGAGTTGTTCAGTATTAGTCTTAAGCGCTGAGATATAAAGATCCCAACATATTGTTTTCTATGGTACACCGTAAAGATCCTTATGCTATTACACCACTCGTGAGTAGTGACAAGAAGACAACTACATTACAACATACTTTCTATGTATCTATTATATACATGAAGGTTGTTAATGTGGCAGTAGAACACTATAACAATTTCTTTCAGTAGCAAATGCATATCTTTCAATGCGGAAAATTGAAGAATAAACACAATTATAATGCCCAGTTTTGATACTAGCGTCTATAACATAACAATTTGTAACATACCTATAAACAGAGGACACAATGATTCTAATTACATAAAGATCATAAAGTAAAGAAAAATTTTAAAGTTCCAACAAATATCACTGCTGCTGCAAGGCTAGAGGTAGCAAAACAACTAAAAATTCAATAATCATTCTCGAAAAGCCTAAAACTATCTAGAACGATGCATATATATCGTTAATATTCTTACATTGATCGCATCACTGCTGCTTGTACCAGACACATTCGAAGGGACACCAGTGCAGAATGTCCTCCGCATAATTTTCCGTCCATAACTGTTTGACGCAATGTTCTTCGAAACCAACCTAATTCAGAAAGATTATTGTTAAACATTCCAGTTGCAAAAGTATAGCCAAAAACATAAGTGGCCCAACCAATTTCATTAACATAGGGCAACAAAAGACTTGAAATCTCGATTTAATTAGTATTTATTTATCAAAACAAAATCAACAATAACAATATTAAAAAAAATCAAAATGCAGTAAAATCGAAACCCAAATATACTAAAAACACTAATTGACCCAACATAAAAAAAAAAAAAGAAAGAGAAAATACATACATGTTTGTGTTCATGTTTGCAAGTAGATTGTGTTTGATTTTCACTTGTGTTGCTGCACTCTCCTTTGTTGGGAGTAGATTGGGTTTGAATTTCACTTGTCTTGCTGCACTCTCCATTGTTTTGTAACCCAACATATGAGAGTGCTTGAAAGGCAGAAGAGTAAGAAAGCCTGCGATGGCTACTACATAACCTTTTTTGAGTTTCCCACAAATAAGGCCTTTTACCTTTGTATTGGTTGGCCAAATCTTATTCAGTTTCATCCAAGCTCGGTTTTGTCTGAATCTTCGTGGAAGAAGTAGAAGCGGTTCACCAGCCGCCACAACATCTGTGGATCCCACCAATTTCGTAAACCTGGCGGCTGCTCGCTCTTTAATCAGTGATTCACCGGCCACTAGATCGATGAAGAATCTCTCCAACATATGCTTTTTGATCGATGATTCACCACCGCCGGCCACTGGATCCAGGTACCCCACCTTATTCTCAAACCTGGTGGTGGTTCGGTTGATTGGCACTCGTGTAATCGCATCTTGCATACAAATCCTGGGGCTCCCAACTCCTGCATCCATCAAGAAAATGCCTTCCCTTAAGCGTAAAACTTGAGACTTCAAGGCGTTTCCACTAGATAACAAAATGCTTGAATTAGATCTTCGAAATGATCGACTCAAATGGATAGACGTCATCCTCCTCTTCCTATTGATATCAGAAGCATCCAGCACCGCCACGCCAACAATAGAATTAAGCTACCTATACCTAGGGTTTTGGTTTTAAACCACAAGAGAGAGTAATTTACCTTTTGTATTCTTTTGGTTTTGGGGTTTTACATTTAGGTTCAATAGTTTTATTATCAACATTTTGTATCTCAGAATTTTAATATCCGTTTCGTTAAAATTGACCGTCATCGTTAGTCAACAACAATATTACACAAGGGTGTAATAGTTATTTTATTCTTTACAAACTAGCTTCAATTCCCGTGCAAGGCACGGGATTGTTCTATTTTATAATTGATATTGCAGTTTTTTTCGTTATGTTTTGATATTAATATTAGCAATTGATATTGTGATGATTAAATTTTTTTTTTAGTTTAGTGCATTCTTTTTTAACCAATGTTTATTTTATTCTTGTTTTAAGATCTCTCATTTTGGTTAAAACATTCAAATATACTCTTTATTTTTCCAAAGTGCTCATAGTCATATATTTCTTGTATTTGGTATGACAGAATGTCAAGTAATGCGCCAAAGCCAAGAAAGCATTAAGAAATATTGCATTAGACACATTTTTATAAAGTAAAAATACTAAATTACAGTACACAAAATCTATAGATTGCATAGCAAAAATATGTAGTTAGCAATTTGAAGTTAGTGTTCCAATATTATTTCTTCAATTATAATGAGTTCCAAGGCTTCTATACTCGTGAGAGACACAAACTTCTTCGAATGCTTAGTTAATTGCAATGTAACGAAAATGTTATAATTAAGTAGATAGTATTAAATAAACATATTAAATACAAATTAATTAATGTATATTAATGAATGCACATATTAAATATGAATTTTAATTGATGTGTATTAATGAATGCAGAGGGTTAAAATGGTAATTTAGAATGGATTAAAATAGTACATGTTGTGGTATTATATATATAATAGATTATATTCATTCAATCATATAAAAAACCTTTTAAAAAACAAATTAGTGAGAAAAGTATTTTAAATTTATTTTATTTTAGAAAACAAAAATATTTTCTACCGATGATAGATATATCCTTTATTGATTAACGTTAGTGATCAAAATTAACAGAAATTCGTCAAAGGAGTGTATAATGTAATGGATTACAAAGATTGAGGGATGTAAAGTGTTGATTTGTAAATTATGAAATTCAAACTGCAATTTTCTAAAATTATAGGGATTCAAAATATAAATTACTCTAACGCTGTGCTCCCGAGTTGTAAATGGAGGAGAAAAGAAAAGAAGAGAAAAGAAATATTTGAAAATTTCTTTCGTAAGCATGCTCCCGAGTTTTTTTAGAAGAGAATGGAAAAGATTTGGAGAGAAAATTCTTCATAACTTCCTTCCAAAACTTTCTTTTCATTTTTGGGATGATTGTGAGGGATTGTCTCACAAAATAATTACATTAATTACTTTTATATCCAAACTTTCTTTTCTTTCCATTAAAAACTTGGGAGCAAGTTAAAGAAAATTAAATAACCACCCTTCTCTTCCACTCCCTTCTCTTCTATTCCCTTCTCTTCTCTTCTTCCCTTAAAAAACTCGGGAGCACAGCGTAAAAGAAAACCTGGCTGATTTTGTAACCGAACAAAATCAATCTTTTCTACGTGTATCTTTTTTCGTAATAAAATATTAAATAATTTAAATTTAGGCCGGTTTTTAAAATATAACCAGTAATAAATTTTGGTTGAAATATTTGAACATTTTGAAAAATTGAAAATCTATTCATTTTTGTCATAAGACTAATTATTTTGATTTGCACAATATTTTATAATATGAAATAATTTCATTCATAATTTCATGAAGATTACCTTTTTTTAAGATAAAAAAATTCATAAAACAAAAAGGCATACAAAATAAAATAAACATGCAATATATTAATCAACATTGAACAAACATGTTGAGTATAAATATACCGACAAGGAGATAGAGAGGGGTGAATGTATTTTCAAACTTTTCTTAAAATGAAGTTTTTGTGAACATTTGTTTGAAGGTTTGAATCTATTGAATGATGTTTGTGTAACATGTATGTATTTTTTGTGTTTAACCGAATATAAATGCGGAAATAAGAAACATAAGAACACAGTACCCACTTTAATCTAATATTGTATTAGATCAAGATTTTGCTATAACCTCGGAATACAAATGTTAGTATTCTCAACTTCTTTCTCAGAGAGATGTTCTAAGTTATGTTGAGAAATCTTACAAATCTTAACTGCTAGAGAAGTGAGGTTGTACACTTATAGAACATGTGTACAACCTACTTACTACAAATAAAGTGACAGGCAAAATTACTTTCTAATATTTCTATCCCTTTTTGAGTAAATATCCAAACGACTTGTGATTTGACTTCCTTTAACTCTATTCAGATCCACTTCCTTAGCAGCTTGTCTCCTGTAACAACTCTCTAAGCTTCTTGTAGACTTTCCAAAAACACTTTATAGTATTGTGGTCCTGAAAATGTTTTGGCTTGCTGCAGGTTTCTGACTTGTACAAACTTCAGTATTTTGTCTCCAAGAATGCATTCGAGAAGTAACTAAGTGATTGATTTGAGAACTAGAATTTACTTGATAGATAACTCTGAGTTCTCGAATACTGTATAATTGACATATTGAATCACTTCTCGAATTAGTCTTTTCTTCAGGAATCCTTGACTTGTCGAATAGAGCTTTTAACTTATGGAATCCATGAGATGTCGAACAGCTTCCTGAGTCCTTGAGATATTGAATGTAGCTTTGACTTGTTGACTCTTAGAGAACTCGAATGGTGCTTTGACTTGTTGATCTCTTGAGTTCTCGAATAGAGTATTAGACATGTCGAATCTCTGAGTTATCGAATGAGACTTTGACTTGTTGACTTTCAGAGATGTCGAACAGTGTCTTTACAGATATCGAATCCTGGACTTGTTGAATGCTAGACTTCTCGAATAGAGCAAAATACTTCTCGAATTAGTACTTAGTCAAATCTTCAATCTTCAAAATCCAACTGTGTTTATTTCTGCAGCCTTGTTCTCCAAGCTTAAGGCATGATCTTTTGATCTTCTTTCAAGCATTATTTCATGACTAAATTTATACAATTACACAGGTAGAATTTTGATGCCTATTACATCAACTGAAACAAGTAGAGACTCTACAGCTAGAGGTTCCCCTAATTAAAGGGTCATGTAAGTAATGCAAAGTATTACAAACAATTAGGCTTGTTATTAGATGTATACAGGCATGCCTCTGTGACTAACAAAACACACGGACAAAATCAGGATTTTCATTCATCCAAACTATGAACGTTGAGAAAATTTTCAATATTATGGTACATCTCATCTCTCCTTCATATTGTTAAAATATATAGTATTTTTGTAGAAACAATCTAAGAATTTATTTTAGTCATGAGAAATTTATAAATTTGATTCTTCAGAACGTATCTATCTATACTATCTATATTATATTACAATAAGTAAAAGGGGTATAATTTGTCGCTTGTTTATCCCCCATTTTTAGTTATCCCTCATTCACAATCGTTAGATTATCAACTCAAATTGATCATGACCGTTAGATATAATAATACTAAAAGTTGTTATTTACAGAGGTCCAAGATTCGATTCCCGCCAACAACATATTAATTTACATTTAATACTAAAAATTATTATATACAAATAGGTAAGTTTCAATTTTTTTCAATAGCATATTAAAATTAATATTTATAATATTATATTACACTAAACAAATTATAAAAAATTAAAAGTAACATGTGCTTTGCACGGGTTATAAGCTAGTATATATATATCTATCTATACTATACTATTATAAGCAAAACAGGATATATTTGGTTATCGATTTGGTACTCGAAACATGTATATTTGGTTATCAGTTTGGTACTCTTTTTTTGCTCATACAACACACACAGTCATAATCGAATTGGTCACTCTTTTTTTGGTCATACAACACACAGTCATAGTCGAATTAGGCCTGCTAAATCAGAGTCCACTAGATGTCCAAGACCTTCAAGACCCAACAATATCTTTTTATTTTCCAAGCTCAGTTCTTTTAATTTTTTTTAAGTGGTTTATCTAACAAAATTAATAAATTTTAAAACCCATCTTCTTTTTTATTTAAAATTTTTAAACTCACGTATAATTCATTCATTGCAAAGTACGCCAAGTTTTCTAGCCATATTCACAAATTTTATTAGCATTGTGATAAAACTAGCATTTGTGATAAAAGTTTGTCGGTTTTGTTTTCGATATTCGATTTGGTTATCCTAATTATTAAAATAAATAATGACATAATTTAATTAACGGTAATTAACTGATTGTCTTTTTCACGTTTACTTTTAGTTGCAATCATTTATATATATACTAGCTTAAAACCCGTGCGATGCACGGAATTTTTTTAATATTATAAAAAAAATATTAACTTTTTTAAATATGAATTTTGGAGGCTTAAATATTTAAATGAGATGATGATCATAATTATGTAAATGTTATCCATGATATTTCTTTAAAAGGAATGATTTTAGTTAAAAAATATAGAAAATGCGATAGGTGTTAGTTGAAAAGGTAATAAGTTATTTATTAGTAATTATAAAATTATTATTTTATTTTATTAAATAGAATGCCCGTGATATAATTGGAAAAAGAGATAATTTAGTTAGAGAAAATTAAAAAGGTAATATATTTTAGGTGAAAAGGGTAATTGATTAATTTATAGTAATTATAATTTAATTATGTTATTTTACAAAATAAAATTGCTCTTAATGTTTTTAGAAAAGGAGAAATTAATGCTGCTCGTCGTGATATTTTTAAAGAAAAATTTTAGTTAGATAATATAGGAAAAAGATGATACGTTTTAATTTAGCTAAAAAGGATAATCATTAATATTAGTATTATAATATTATTATTTAATTTTATTAAATAGAACCGTCCATGATATAATTAGAAAAAGAGAAATTTTAGTTTGAAAAAATAGAAAAATATAACGTGAAAATTAAAAGGTGACATACTTTAGGTGAAAATGGTAATTGATTAGTTTATAGTAATTATAATTTAATTGTTATTTTACTAAGAGAAAATGACCAAAATGCCTATTTTTCACAAATTTTTGCCCAAAATATTGATTTTGAAAAAAATGACCCGAAATACCGACGGGATACGGAGAATCGTCCTCCGTGTTAGGGTGTTGCGGAACACCGTGTACCGTGTTATGCATAATACGGAGCTGCGTCCTCCGTGTTAGCATGATATGGTGGACTGTGCACCGTGTTAGATGGGTGCGCAGCACTGTCACGGAATACCGTCCACCGTATCATGCCCTGTTACGGAACACAGAGCTCCGTATCATGCCCTGTTACGGAACACGCAGCTCCGCAACACACCCCCTATCACGGTACACGATGTACCGTGTCCCGTCAGTAAAAAGGGCCATCCAGTTTCCCGGGTGATTATTTTGGGCCATCACCCTTTTACTAAATAAAATTTCTGGTAATATTTTTAGAAAATGAGAAATTAATGTTACCCATGATATTTTTTAAAAAAGAAATTTAATTAGAAAAAATAGAAAAGATGATACATTTTTAGCTGAAAAGGTAATCGGTTAACTAATAACATTATAATATTATGATTTTATTTTTATTAAATAGAATCGCCCGTGATATAATTTGAAAAAGAGAGGTTTAAGTTAGAGAAAATAAAAAAGGTAACTTGTTTTGGCTGAAAAAGGTAACCCGTGATATAATTGAAAAAAAATAATTTGGTTTGGCTGAAAAAGGTAACCCGTGATATAATTGGAAAAAAATAATTTGGTTAGAGAAAAGAGAAAAGAGAAAAAATTAATTTATTAGTTAACAGTAATTATAATTTGTTTTTTAATTAGATAAAATATAAAAGATATTACATTTTACCTGAAAAAGAAAACTGCTTAGTTATTAAAAAAAAAGGTAACATGTTTAACCCGAAAAAGTGGATTGATTAGTAAAGTAAAAATTTTAGTTAAATAAAATATAAAAGAAGATTTTTACATGGTAACCCATTATATAATTGGAAAAAGTGATATTTTAGTTAGAAAAAAGAAAAAAGATAATTTGAATGAAAAAATAATTAATTAGTTAACAGTAATTATAATATGCTTTTTAGTTAGATAACATATAGAAGATATTATATTTTACCTAAAAAAGGAAACTGCTTAGTTATTAAAAAGAAAAGAAAAGGTAACATGTTAAAGGAAATTGATTAGTAAAGCAAAAATAAAAAATTTAGTTAGATAAAATATAAAAAAGATTTTATATGTAATTAAGTAAGGGTAAATAAGTAAAATCAATAGGTACCAACCAACCAACCAACCAAACTTTTAATGTTTCGGCTTTTATATAATAGTATAGATTCAAAAATATCACACCATATCTTTCAATCATTAATAAAATATATTAAAATTCAGTATACATTGTTTATAATAAAAAAACATAAGTATAATCCTTGAATATGAATATATCAAGTTATACTAAATTAAAATTAAAAAAATTATTGAAAATAATGTTTATATTAAAATATATTATAAATTTCAATAAAATTATATTAAATTTAAAAAGTTATATTATCTATTTTTAATATAGAAGAAAAACACTATCATTTAGAATACTATCAAATATGTATTATTATATTTTAGTATTTTCTGTAATTTATTTATTTTACTAATTGAAAAGCATATATTAAAATTATGAATAATAATATAAATTTTTTAAAAAATAAAATAAAAATATTGAAAATCATCCATGCATCGCACGGGTTATAGGATAGTAATAATATATAACAATCAAACTATCATTTATGGAACCTAATAATTATATGAGTCTGTGTTTGTCCCAAATGTAAAAACCTAAGATCCTCTTAAGTTTTTCATCTAATATTTCATTGAATGGTTTTGTAAAAATATATTAATTATTTTATTTATTCTCGATGTACGCACAGTACGTTGATAAATTATTTGGTATTATTTTTTATAGTCCTAGTATTTATTTATTTTTAAGATTCTATGATTTTTATATACCTTTTAGTATATTTTTTGAATTAATTTTTACGTTTTCGGTCCAAGATTACACTAAGTGTTTTGTAACAACGTATTAATTATTCTATTTCCTCGTCTAATTTTTTCTCAAAAAAAATTATAAATTGCAAGATTCTCCTACTTGTTGCCAATTGTATAATTTGTTATTATTATTTTAGTGTTAATATTCATATATTTTTTAGAATCCTTTATTTTTTTTACCTTTTTTGGATATTTTTAAAAACAATATTTTAGTTTTCGATTTAAGATTTCATTAAATGTTTTGGATTAAGTTTTTTCGATCCACATTTTTATTATTTTATTTTAACCACAAACTTTTTTTTATCAATAAATTTAGGAGTAAGATTATCTTACCTTAGGTGTTGCACCTTAGATGGTGTAGTTGTTATGTGTTTTATAGTGTTAAAAATTACGATCTTTTATTTTCTTTTTGTGTATTTTTGAATTTATTTTTTAAGATTTCAATCTAAGATTCCACTCAATATTTTGTAATATTTCAATTTAAGATTCCATTCAATGTGTTATTCAAATAGTAAAAAGGTTTTATTAGGTCAAATTTTTGTAACGCGTAAGAGAATCTTAATATATAAATACATAAGAAAATCTTTTTTACAAAAGAAGATTTGTTTATAAATGAAAGCTTAATAAAAATAATTATTTTAAAAAATATTAATGTCAAACACATAACATAATTTCAAAAAATAATATATTTCTCTTTGGGAGTTATTTTAAGAATGTTCAAATATTTTTAATTATTATAAAGTCTAATTAATATAATAATTCAAAATAATTAATATAACTTTTCGAACAATAAAACACGTACGAGAATCTTAATATATATATATATATATATATATATTTGAAATCAAAATAATTATTTATTTTGAAAATTACAATAAAATAAATATATGTATAAAAATATTTTATTGGCAAACAATAAAAAGGTTCTATTAGGTGATTAACAACAAAATTTTGTAACACGTAAGAGAATCTTAATATATAAATAAGTTAGGGAATCTTTTTACAAACTAAAATTTATTTATATATGAAAGCAAAACAAAATTAATTATTTAAAAAAAAAATCAAACACATGACCTAATCTCAAAATATAATATATTTCTCTTTGGGAGTTATTTTAAGAATGTTCAAATATTTTTAGTTATTAAAAAGTCTAATTAATATAATAATTTGAAATAATTAATGTACCTTTTCCAATAGTAAAATACACAAAAGAATCTTAATATATATGAAATCATATTTATTAGTTATTTTAAAATTTACAATAAAACAAATATATGTATAAAAATATTTTATTAACAAATAATAAAAAGATTATATTAAAAAAGTAAAACTACTTTTTTTTGTTAACAATTAACTATACCACCAGTAAGGAATCTATTAAAATGATTTATAGATTCTCTCAATTGTTTTATTTAAAATTCATTTATTATTTAAACATAACTTTCTTTTGTCACTTAGAAGATTCTCTTAAGTGTTTCACAAAATACATTAAAAAATCTATAAAAATAGAATAAAAAATCATCTAAAAAATTCTCACAACACCTTTATTTTATTTTTCAAAACACTTTAATAAATCTTTAAAAAGTTAAAAAAACATAATCTAAAAATAAAACACCTTTAAATATTACTTTGCCGTATTTCTTTGAAATAATTTATTTTTAAAATTACTTTGAAATCATCTTATATTACTATACCATATTTCTTTAGAATTACTTTAAAATTCTAATATTATTTTATTTGATAATTATATTAAAAATCAACTATTTTTTTTTTTGATTTGAAACACCTAAAATAATCTTGATGTATTATATGATATTCATATATGTATCTTAGTAGAATTATTACAATATTTCATATTAGAAAAATGTAGGAAAATCTTAAAGTTGTTTTATTTTTAGATTATGTCTATTTAACTTTTTACATTCTTTAAGGTGTTTTGAAACACCTGAAAGAATCTTGAAAGAATTTATTATATGATATTCTTATATGTATCTTAGTAGAATTCTTACAATATTTCATATTAAAAAAATGTAGGGGAATCTTAAAGGTGTTTTATTTTTAGATTATATCTATTTAACTTTTTAAAGATTGTTTAAGGTGTTTTGAATAATAAAATAAAGGTGTTTTGAGAATTTTTAAGATGATTTTTTATTCTATTTTTAAAGATTCTTTAAGGTATTTTTATTCTATTCTTATTTCATCTATTATTATTTTTATGATTTTTGATTTTTTATTATATTTTTAATGAAACACGTAAAACAATCTTAGTGTAATACACTTAGATTCTCTTAGCTATTTTGTTAATTACTTTGAAATCCTAATACTACTTTATTTGATAATTATATTAAAAATAAACTAAATATTTTATTGATTTGAAACACCTAAAATAATCTTGGTGTATTGTATATGATATTCTTATATGTATCTTAGTAGAATTCTTACAATATGTCATATTAAAAAAAATGTAGGAGAATCTTAAAGTTGTTTTATTTTTAGATTATGTCTATTTAACTTTTTAGAGATTCTTTAAGGTGTTTTGAATAATAAAATAAAGATGTTTTGAGAATTTTTAAGATGATTTTTTATTTCATTTTTATAGATTCTTTAAGGTATTTTTATTCTTTTATTTTGTCATTTATTATTGTTTTAATATTTTATGATTTTTTAGTTTATTTTTAACAGGCGATTGCAATTTACTGTTTGTTCGACTCGATCATTGTAATGCCATATGACTTTTTGTTATTGAATTAACACATTTGTTCTTCAAAAAAAAAGAAGAAAAATTACAACCAATATATATATAATTATTATCGAATAATATCTGTAATAACCCTAACTTTTAGAATGCTACAGTGCCTAAATGAATAGTAATTTTGAGGATTTAGGGAAATGGTATATAGGTACCCTATAATGGAAACAGAAAATGAATAAACAGAAACCATATTAGTATTGTACACTGAAATTAAGTGACTCAAAATGATAATGGATTTCAGGAATTCCTGAATATGGACTTTAAGGATTTTCTATTTCGATTGAGACTCTATTGAATGTGATATTAAAGAGTATAGAAATGTTAAAGGGTTATTACTTGGGGAATAGTGAAGTTAGGTTAAACCAAGGAGTGATCAAGTCAAGGAAATGCCAAGGGAATTTAGATTGTTAAACGAGTTTGAGAATGCTTGAGAACCCGAGAGATAACCGGGAGAGCAACTTCTGAGAAAAAGAGAATATACCAGGGATATTGGATCTAATACCTACTTGAGAATTAGAATCACCCTAACACACTAATATATTATGTGGGAGAGGATATTATATATCCAAGGAATTTACAAAGGAGAAACCACTGAAACGATCACAGAAAACTTTCGATGAATCAAACGACGAGAGAACTTGCACAAAGCCCATCCGAAAACCCTAAGGCCCAAAACCTAAGCCATGCAGGTCCAAGAGGCTCCAAGGAGCTGCATTTACAAGTTAATTAAGTGAGTGGCTCATGGATATATTGAAGGGGCAAGGCTAGAAGAGCAAATAGAGTGAAAGGGCAAGGATAAACTAGTAAACCCACAACCAATTGGATAAATCTTCCAAAAGAAGCTAAACAAGAAGTGTTTTGATTGGTGGACTCCAAAATATCTTCACAAAAG
This sequence comes from Kitagawia praeruptora, assembly GCA_037693485.1. Taxonomy (NCBI): domain Eukaryota; kingdom Viridiplantae; phylum Streptophyta; class Magnoliopsida; order Apiales; family Apiaceae; genus Kitagawia; species Kitagawia praeruptora. The sequence continues at coordinate 2,843,794 of CM075353.1, forward strand.
GTATCTAGCTGATATATAAGATAGAAACAAGGGATATACATCATTTACACAAGAGAAACAAAGTTGAAAAGCTTCCCCATCTCTTTTCTCTACAAACTGCCCAGCAAGAATAAGGAGGAAAGAAAAATTCATATATCCATTTCTATCCATGATAAAATCACCAAATTTTAACCATAGCTTCTCCACTCTATGGGGAAGATTCGTACAAAATTTCATAACAATCCAAGTAGTATAGCCTAGTCAAATCCATGCTCAAAGTTAGAGAACCAAACCTGTCCAGTTTCTGTCCAACGGAAAAAGAGGGCTAAAAACCATAGCTAGGAAGCTTTGTTTTTGGTGATCTATAGCTCAAATCAAAGCTTATACAGAGACCAAGATGTGGTAAAAATTTGAGAGCCAAACTCTTATTTTTCGATTTGTTATAATTTTTACAAAAGTGATGATGAATAGTAACCCTTAGAAACTAACTTTGTTTTTATGATTTCTTTAGTTGATCCAAGCTAGTATAAGGTTGATTAAGCATATCCCAAGGCTTGATAAGGGTTGTTAAAGCTTCAAGAAGGTATAAATCTCAAGACCCTTTAGTATTACTTTGAATATATGATGGATTATAGAAAGTTTAGTGATTAAGGTTATGATAAGTGATTATTCATGATGATATATGTGTTTGTAAGTGGTTTAAGTTAAATATGGAAGTGGGTTGTGATTGTAACCATGGTTGGTATGATGACCACATGGTGTAGGTGATGGTGTATAAGGTGGATGATTGATTTGGAGGAGTTTGATTTTGGAAAGTATGAAAATATAGCCGTTATAATATCCGATTTTCGTTAAACCAAAAGATGCCCTGTTTTTGGCACCCATATTCACACGGTAGGTTCCTGTCCAGAGCACCAACTGATCATGAAAGGCTAGATCTTGGTTCATAGATTGTTTTGATATAAGGTGCGTTAAAATCTGATGAACGGTTTAGGAGAAAAGTCAGTTTTAGTGAAAGACATTCGAAAACCGAGAAACCATAATTGTGTCAACTTTGAGGCTATAATTACCATACCTATACATTTTTAAAGGTTATGAAATTTTGGGACAATATAGTAGGTTGAACAGAGATTAAAACCCCATAGACCTAGCATTAAAATTCAAATTTGAGAATTTATGAGAAATTTTACAATCGAGTGTGGTTATTAAGGGAAATAGTGGAATACACTAAAACTTAGATCGAGTTTAGAAATGGTTAAGTTCATGTAAACTTTTGGTGCATAAAAAAACTATAATATGTGTCAAGGATGTTATTGTATAGAGATCAGGTGATTAAGTGGGATATGTACTAACGGTGATCCTTTCGTTCCTATAGAGACGGGAGACGAACTCAGGATCCTACCTACTCGCTTTAGAGATCCAGGCAAGATCTTTTCTATTCCTACTTGGAAATTATTTATCTTCAAAGAAACTTGATTTCATGGAATATATATGTGATGCTATTGTTACTATATTGTTAAGAATTTGTTTTCCTTGATTATTGATATTAAAAGGAGAGGTATATGAAGATGTATATGAATATGGATATGGATATGAGTATGAGATGGATATGGATATGGATATGAGTATGAGATGGATATGGATATACATAGAGATGATTATGCATAAAGTGAACATGCCTTATGGTTAAGAGTTATATTCAAGGAATGGTATCAGTTGTTATCTAGAATTATATATAAAGGAATGGTATCAGTTGTTATCTAGAGTTATATATAAAGGAATGGTATCAGTTGTTATCTAGAGTTATATATAAAGGAATGGTATCAGTTATTATCTAGGGTTATATGATTTATAATATTTTGTTAAAAATATTCTTTCTAAATGTTGTGACATATATTATTGAGTATTATTTAATACTTCTAAAATAAATGGAATACTCTATGTATACAAGAACATATTTGATTTCATCGAATATAGAAGAGATGTCTGAGTCATAATCAAAGTATTATGACATAAATATTTTAAAGGTGATGATAAATGGAAATGGAAATGATATATGTGAAGGGAAATGTGAATGGAAATGGAAAATGTGAAATGGTATTTGTTAATGGAAAAGTGATTTGAAAAGGGGGATTGCAACAATAAGCGTAAGAGGCTGTGTGGTAGTGGCACAGTCCAGCATCCAATATTTAATTCCAGCCCAAGAGTGCCGAGGGAGGATGTAGTGGTGAACCTTCCTCCTGGGGGATGGTGGAGAACCTACCTCCGTCTACCGGTAGTAAAAGGGACGGGTACGGAGGGCGACTGATCATCGTCCTTACGTATTCGGTAACAGTGGAAATCCCCAACGTTTTCTTTAAAGGAAAGAATTGAAAAATGGTTTTCAGATTTCTATAACTGAAAACAGAAAAGTGATATGAAAAGATGGAATTACTGTTACAGATGAAGAGAAACTGATTTTATGTTAAATTATATAATCGTTGTATATGAAGGAAATGAGAAAATGATAATGAAAGATTTGTTCAAGTTTTCGTATTATCCTAGAAAAGTACATTGAGATGGTATATTGATTGTTATAGCATTCAAGAAGAGAAACTGATATTATATGATATTAGAAGCGAGACTGATGGAATGATACTATATATTTCTTTTGTACAAGGATAATTGGAAAGTGTATATACATATTGAATGGAAATAAAATTCTTCCATAATAACTGAAGTTTGCTTTTGTCTATTATATATATATATATATATATATATATATATATATATATATATATAATGGTTTATTTTCCTTTGATGTTAGTAGATAGAAGTTATCTTGCTGAGCTATTTTAGCTCATTCTTGCTATTTATGTATTCAACAGCTAGGTACGCCGATACTCCGTACTACACCCCGCAAGAGGGTACGGGAAAGACGAACTTTTGAGAGAGTGTTGGCAACGATTCCCGAGGTAGCTATCGGACGGTTGGGTATTGATAGATTATGTACATTAAGTGTGTAAGTTGGTGTAATAACTTTTGATTGTTGAAATGCTTCATGTCGAAGTATTATTCAACAATGTATCTAAGTATGATCCTGGTTTGTAATAACTGCTTAAATCTAAACTTTTAATATTGTGGATGTTGTTCTTTGAGCATATGACTGGTGTGTGTGTTAATATTTAAGTGTGGGGTCTAGGGTGAGTTTTATTATGCATTTATACTCCAGCTGCCAAGAGAAGAATATTAATAAGTGGAAATTGGTCCGTGACGGCCTAGATTCATGACCCCGGATTTGGGGCTGTCACAATATCATTTAAAATTTTAACTTACAAAGTTTTTATATTAAAAATTTAATTCAAATTTATATCTAAGAGATATTCTCTTAAATATTTCTTTAAAGTTAAATTGGTAAGATCATATAATATTTTTAAAAAATATCGAAAAAACGTTTATTACTTAAACATTATCCTTTATTTAAAATAGATCATTGAAAAATTGTGTAATGATTCACTAACGTATTCTTTCATAATATGTTCTTTCCAAAGTATGTGGCTGTATTAGCTCATTTCCAAATTTAACATATCAATTTGGGAATCAGTTAGGATGTAATCATAAATTTAATATGATTTCATTAAATTGACATCTATTTCCAAAACAAACTTGTGTCATATATCATTTTTACATGTTATATTCTTAATAATTATAAACGGTGTATTCAAAATTGACGTTGTCTGCTATATACTCCGACGAATCAATGAGATACTCTATTTACTCGTTCTGTTATGAAAAAGATGAATTGATACTGGTTATTGTTAAGAACTTTGCATTACATATAACCTGGGTAGAATACTATCAAGAACCCTTTCGAGAACATCTTTTTACGTTGCACCGATCAGAATGTTTTAATCTAATTTTGTTATTATAAGTAATCAAAATTTTTAAAAATTTCATTGATATAATTCGTAATCAATAAAAATAGAAATTGATAGAATTAATCATATGAAAAGTAATTGATAACGATTAAATGGAAAGTGTAAAGTTGGTAGTAAAAAGAATCTCATCAAATCTTTGCAAATATGGTAATAAACTTTGAAATACACGTATGTTTTGTGATGTATTTTCTCTTATCATATACTGCCCTTATATTCAAATACGATGAATATACTGATAGATTTGTACACAATCTGAACCTTAGGATTAAAATCAAATCAATGGTAAATTAAATATGTTGGTTCTCTGGTTCTCTTGCTAAGAAGGGTTCTATATATATATATATATATGCTAGCGTTCAAATATAAACCAACCTTAAAATAGAAACTAGAAACCTACACTAAATAAATTATATTTCATTTATTTTAATGGCCCCGCTAGGGGCACCTTCACAAAAAACTTATAAAATTCTTGGCTCTTTTTAACAAAAAAAATAAAAAAAAAATTAAAAAGTTACTGTTCACATGCTGACGTCACTGCCACGTCATCACGAGAACAATAACTTTTTTATTATTTTTTTATTTATTTTTTATTTTTTTGTTGAATAGAGCCAATAATTTTATACGTTTTTTGTATTGGAATATCCCTAGTTTGGTCATTAGATTAGCTTGAAGTATTTAATTTAGGTTTAGTTTCTAGTTTCTATTCTAAGTTAGTTTCTATTAGAACAAGACCTTAGAACAAGACCCTATATATATATATATATATATATATATATATATATATATATATATATATATATATATATATATATATATATATATATATATATATATATATATATATATATATATATATATATATATATATATATATATATAGGCCAAGGTTCTAAAGAGAATATGCTTAAAAGGAGAACGAGAGAACATCTCAAAAAAATTAATTTAAAAATTGTAAAAAAATATAAATATTCTTAGATGCATTTTATGATTCTCAAACTTGAATAATTTTTTGTGGAAAAAAATATTTATGGGAACTTTGTTTTTTTAATCTCTTTTAGAATCTCACAAAATTTTAAGAATCTCTTTTAGAATCTCACAAATTTTGAAGAATCTTTTTTAGAATCTCACAAATAGTTTTTTACACATATATTTGTTTTCATAATTGTGTTTTTTAGAATTGTATTAATGATATAAACATATTTATAATTTTTTTGAATATTAAAAATCAATATTTTAAGTTGTTCTCTCGTTCTATTTTTAAGCATGTTCTCTCTAGAGCCTTACTCTCTCTCTCTCTATATATATATATATATAGGCCATTGCTCCATACAGAACACCCTTAAATAAAGAACAAAGAAGAACACCCATCTTAACCGTTCATTTTTTTTTATACAAATTGGACGGCCAGGATTAAAAAATAGAGATAGAATTAATAATTGGCTTAGTATCTATTATCTAATAGCTGGCTCTCTATCTCACAAATCTCTATCTCTCTCGTACCTATCGATCTCTCTCGTATTATCATTGGCATCATCTTCAAATTATGTTGTGCTTCCTGCTTGCGGATTAAATGCTTATAATTTCGTTGAATTTTCATCAGGTTCGTAATTTACTTGTTCATATAAAGTTTAGCTTCATTCTGTTATAGTTTTAACTTATTTATTTGTTATTTTTTGTGTGGTTGAACATATACAAACAATTGTGTTTCATGTGGTTTCATTTTTGTGAAGATTTCTGAATTCTTTTAGCTTGATTCCACACTGGATTCTATTTTCTCTCTTTTCAGATTTTTGTTTAGTTTCTCCGCGTTTTTATCATTTATTGAACATTTATGATTTCGATTCTACGGGATGCTATAATCTCAATACTAGCAGTTGTGTTCATGTGGTTTTATTTTTTGTGCGGATTTTCTAAATTCTTCATATATAGTTTGATTCTATATTGGATTCTACCTTCTCTATTTTTAGAATTTTGTTTATTTTCTATATGTTTTTTTTTATCGTTTATTAAAGTTTTGTGATTTTGATTCTATATTAGATTATATACTCTCTATATTAGCAACTGTGTTCCATGTGATTTCGATTTTTGTGCGGATTTTCTGAATTCTTCATATTTTGATTCTACACCGGATTCTGGAATCTCTGTTTTTAGAATTCTGTTTATTTTCTCCACGTTTTTTTTTATTATTTATTAAAGTTTTTTTATTTTTCTTCTATATTAGATTCTGTACTCCCAATACTAGTAACTGTGTTCCACGTGGTTTCAATTTTTATGAGGATTTTCTGAATTTTTATGGCTTTTCCACATTAGTTTCTATGTCTCTATTTTGAGATTTCATTTTACTTTCTGTGTTGGATTTGTGTTGGATTCTGAACTCAACATTTAGAATTTTTTTCTCTAATTTTGATGCTATATAAGATTCTGTGATCTCCGTAACATTTCAGTTTTGTTTTAGATTCTGTAATCTCTTCTTTGATCATTTTGAATTCCTTAACCACTAATCACACTACATATCTACATGTTACATTTAAGAATTTTAATTTGAATTTCCATTAGTCACATTTGTTGTTAATATTGTGTTTAGTTTTAATTGTTAGTTAGGATTTGGACTTTCCGGTGATGTATACCCGTTTCTCCTACACCATAGCATAATCACCTCCTAGAAGTTTCGACTCTTCGAGAGTCTCACAGTCTCCTTTTAGGTCTTCTATGTTGACCAAATGGCCGTCCAACTTCAGTGATATACCAGACTTAACATTTTCATCGTTTTTAAGGAACCTGCTATCTAGAAGTCTCCCACTTTCATTGTACAGAAATACCTAGTTAAAAGAATTGTGACCATCTATGTTGTATTTTTCAAGGTAAGCTGACGGATACTGATTAAGTGTCTACTTTTCTTATACTGTAAAAATAAAATAAAGTGCTAAGTTAACAAGAATAAAACAAATAAAGTAAACATTGCACTGATCACTTTACGCTCATGTAAACTCTGGACTACCACACAAAAGATTAGAACATATATTGGTGGCACATTACTTCTGTGTGCTTCTGGCCTTCTACCTTTTGTCACTTAAATAATTCTACACAAAATAGATGCCTACAGGTTACAAGACCAATTCAAAACATGGGTTGTGTTTTTGTCATAGTTTAGGTGCTTCCACGAAAATGTTAGAGCTAGCAATTTATAACATACTAGATGAAATTCCCCAATTCTCTTTTGGTAACTCAGTTATCACAAAATGAGTAGATCAACAACATATGATAGATAATTATTAAACATATAATTAAATGACTTAACAACGTGGAATCTTATAGTTTATTGAAAGAGAATAGCAAAAGGACAGAATAAGAGTTTGTTTGGCAGACTTGTAGAAAGTGTCTACCGGCCTATCTCTTCTGAGATCCACATACTGAAAGTTTTGATATACCATCGTGAAACTTCTTGGCCTTCTGAGTTAATTGAGTAGTGTACAAGATCTGCCATTCTGAATCGGACATATATAAGATCCAATTAGGACAAATGAAGTCTTTTATGAGTATTTAGCTGACACCACTAATAAGACAAAATATAAATGTTAGTACCTCTTTTAAATATATATGTAGGATTCTATCATAGATTCTATGATATTTGATTTTCAAATTTTAAATGAGATTATTTATATGCAATAGGCCCCGCCAGGGGCACCTATTTTAAATTTAGTGATTCTAATTTTAACAATCCATTTTTCTTCAAAAAATAATGTGTTTTGATGGTGTTCTTCTTTGTTCTTTATATAAATTGTTCTAATGTTTTAAAATTCAATTGCTTTTGGTGACGGGTCTAAAGCGTTGATGCTTGTTCATGAAAGTCCTTGTGAGGAAGATGTTGTGGAAACTATTTGTTTGTTAACTTTCTCAAAAAGGGATAGAGATGTAGAGTTTTATAAAGAACTACCTAAGGTAATTGCCCCAAATTTCTTATTTTGGACTTTCTTTTGACAATTTACTACAGTTGTCATTTGTCACCATGTATCAGGATGTAAAGTTACCCTTGTATTGGTTAATTCCTGGTCAATTCACAGGGATCCCAAGGTGTGGGATGATCCGACAAGCTTCAAGCCAGAGAGATTTGAAGGCATAGAAGTTGAAACACACAAGTTGATGCCGTTTGGAATGGGCAGGAGGTCTTGTCCAGGGACTGGACTAGCTCATCGTGCGGTGGGCTTGGTTTTAGCCTCCTTGATACAATGCTTTAAATTGGAGCGAATTAGTGATGAGCAAATTGATTTAACTGAAGGAAAAGGACTTGCAATGCCTAAAGCTGAGCCTCTAGAAGCTATGTGTAAGACATGCAATGTCATAGACAAAGTTAACACCTGAGCTACATAGAGTGTTGTGCATCGTTACTTTGCCAATTTTGATATACATCTGGTGTAGCAAATGTTAGTTTTTCTTTTTCTTTTTCTTTTTTGACGAAAAGCAAATGTTAGTTTTTCTTTGTTTAGTAAATTATGGTTTTGCATTGTCTTGAGATTTTAAGTGGCCTGTATTCTGCACAGTTAATCGGGCTTTAAGAATAAATTGTAGAATTGATTCACTCTAGAGAATATTTTGTAGTTTTGAAATTCTATTCCTCTATTTTAACATAATCTGATTAACTCACATTTGATATGCTGTGTATTGAAGCACTCTGTTTATAAACGTATTATCAATTTATGGTGCTCAATTTTGTATGTTGTGTATAGATTAGTATTCTTTTGTCAAGAGATGTTCCCAGTAATATGTGTCATGAGTCATGTGTAATAACAATGATTATGAATTGCCTGGTTTAGCTTAAGTTTGCTGCATATGCAATGATGATGTAACCATAACAACTAACAGTGTTTATAATAAAAATCTTCACCTGTAGTCTAATTCAAAAAACTTAATGCATAATAACAATTGTTATTATGTAAACTAACATAGAATCTAATGTTATTTGAATTGTTAGTTTACATAGAATCTAATTCAAATAACAGTGGCCAAATATGTAAACTAACATAGAATCTAATGTTGAGAGAGACCGCTAAACAGCTTTCTTGCAACCGCATTGTGGAGCTGCTGCTGCTGAAAAAAAGACAAAAGTTCCCCTTCAACTTCATCTGTAGGAGACTGCTCTAAAATACCCATTCTCCTAGCCTGGGCCAACTGTTCAACAATTCCACCACATTTAGATGTTGAGCCTGGAGAAACTTATTCTTCACTTTGAAAATTGCAACAAATGCTAGAGCTAGAAGATGCTTCCAGTGCAGAAAATTCTCCATCCCGTGAGCCTGCAAGCAACACAAGATATTATATGAACTACCCTATTTCTACATGGCATCATGATAGATCAGAACATCACAAGAATTAGCGCATATTAATTTCATCTGATACTTCATACTAGGCAATTAGTCATCCTGGTGATGCAGAATAGACTGACATTACTGCTCTAACTATCATAAAAGTTCACTTAACCCTTTTAAACTAACCAGAGAAAAACAACCATCTCTGGCGTCACTGGCAAAAAAAAGTGCATTTAATTAATTGCCACTAGGGATCCTGTTGGGCTGTACATATGATGAGTAACTAGTTACATCTTATTGCCATAATAAGGATTATAATAGTTCATGACTTCATTCAATCCTTTCAAAATTATAGAAAACACTGTATGCAACTTTTACTTGTGAAGATTTGGCTGAAATGTTTTTTCTTGTGAAATTGCTACATTTGTCATCTGATAACAATATAACATATATGTTACACATAGCTCCAGAAAACCACAAACTTAACATGGGATTCTAGAAAAATATGTAAACACAACCTTCAGTCCTAGAGGAATTGTTTTACAGAATATCTTGAGACTCGACAAGCCCAATCAAGATCTGCGCAAATAAAATTAATAGAGAAATTATTAAAATCAATCCTTATACATCTTCAGTTGTCAATCAAAAACATAATTTATGACATAAGTTATTAATGTCATAGATAATATGAGTTAACATTATCTATGATAATTAGTTGTTTATTATCAGATTTAGATAAGGAAATGCACGACATAGCTGATGCATAGTTAGGGCAGTACCAGGGGCAACATTTTACGGAGGCAAGATTCTGAGCCATCAATCTGAAACTGCTTGCACCTCATTAACAGTAAAATTGTGTTCTCAACATCAGATGCAAAAGATGAAGCCATTAATTGAACAAAAGTTGACATTGTGGCAGAGACACTCTTTGAGAAACACAAGCCTGCCTCGAGAGAGGCAATCAGTGTTCTAGTTTGCTCCATATTTCCAACATCAGGAACAACATTGTCCTGGACAATTTCATTATCTACTTCTGGCAAAGAACTATGAGTTAAACTGTCTTGATGTTCCTTGGGTCTGGCTTCAGCTCTTGGATCATCAACCATAGAATCTAGTATAGCATCTCATTGAATCATATTTACCATAGAATCTAATATAGAATCTCATTGAAAATAGCATCTAATATAGTTGATTACTTAAGGAATACTTTAAGTGACACTGTAATTATTCTTTATATGCAATAGGTCCCGCTAGGGGCATCTATATTAAAAGAAAGATTGATTTATACAAATAAATAAATTGAACAAATAAATGATTTCATAATGATAATTTTTGGGCACACAAGTAGAATCTAACATGGAATCTTAAAATAAAATCAATTAGCCTTTCACATAAAAAAAACATCAATTCGTCTTCAAATACTTGACTTTAGATGAATCTGATTTAGCATATTATAAGCGATATACAATTATTAACATAAGTTGAACCCAAAAATCATATTTGTAATTAGTAATTAGACTAAATACAACACACTTACGCACATAATGAGCATCTATCTAACTCGTGCAATGAATAAATATGATGTTTTGGCTCTTTTTCTTTAAAAAGCACGATAACTGAATCATGTGTAGAATCTCATAAATGATCCTAATTTATCAATTCAAAATCCTACCTTTCGAAGTATTTGTTTTAAATCACTAACATAACTCTCAAATATTACCTCAACTTTTCTCTAATAGATTCTCGACGATTCTTCAGTTTTTGAATGAATATTTTATGATTCTTCAACTGAAAAGGTCTGCACAAAAGGAACACGCACTCGAAACAGTAAAACACTCTGCAGGAAAACTAACCCTTGACAAATGGACTAAGAAAAAATAAAGCGAAATTGTAGAATACATAGAATCTATGAACAGAAGAATGCAATATAATATGAAAAACATTATAAACACATAAACAGAAGCACTAGAAATACATAACAATATAACAAAATTAATCATAGGATCACTTAACGATTTCATAAATTATAACGTTATAAAAAATATATAAACACATTAATAAAAGCACACATATCAAGACAAACAACACAAATACTATTTACGTAAAAAAGCACAATTTCAGAGCATCTAGTACAAAATATTACATTCAAAGAATCTAGTGTGGAAGCCTGTTTAATTTTTTTGAAATTGGAAACCAGGCTTATGTTCTAACATATAGTTTACATAAATAACCAAAAATGAAAATTTTACTTCACAATAATAATATTTTACTTCACAATAGTAATAATAGCTAGAGTAATCTAATTAGTCCTCGAATTACAATATTCACTCTGTATGGGGCTACTCTGTCTAACAGGTGCTCTACTAATCAACCAGCAGCTACAGCATCTTTCCAGGAATTAACATCTAGGAGTTGGTTAAATTTTACACAATAGGTCATGGCATTATGCAGTCCACAAGCAAGTACACAAAATATCGACAAATGGGATATAATATACTCATTTAAACCCCAAGCTCAGGAACACTAATTTTACAATCTTATATAATTTCAAAATTACATACAACTATGAATAAAAAACAAACATAGATATATACATAGCATCTGCATCAACACCAAAAATTACGAACATACATATAAACAGAATCTCTAACTGCATCTTACCTATATATACACAAACTCTAACAAACATAGAATCTGAGTTAGAATCTTAAACATATACCTATTTTTTAAGCTTCGTAGCATCTAAAACAGAATCAGGAGCATAATAAAATATCTCACCTCTTTTAGACAACATATTCACCTGTTGAATCACGATTCTTCAATCATCGCTTAGATTTAACCTAAAATAACAGATGATAACATTATATTAACATGTATTTGGTGTAGAATCAGAAAATTTAATTTTGAAACCCTAATTATCAAACTAAGCAAATGTGAATTTCATTACCTTGATTTTCAGCCGTATTTTAGCAGATTTGAAGCTTGAATGAGAGAGAGACTTTAGCTTTTTCGGTGATTTTGATCCGTATTTTCACATATTCTGATGGATTGGAGAGAGAGAATCACAGTTTATGCGAGAGAGATTTAGTGAGAGTCGGATGTTAGAGAGAGATACGTGAGTTTGTGAGAGAGACGTTAGAGATATACGTTAGACAGTAATGTACATGTATGTTTAATCCTGACCGTCCAATTTTAATTAGATAATCAATGGTTCTGATTAGTGTTCTTCTTTGTTCTTTATTTAAAGTGTTCTTTATGGAGTGCAACTCATATATATATATATATATATATATATATATATATATATATATGGAGTACTATTTAATTGGAGTACTTGGAGTACATATACGTTCTGCATTCAAAATTTTGTAAACTTTATTGTTTTGCAAAATTTATTACGTGAATATCACTATTTCATCTAAAATATTGAAAATTTTGTATATTTTGCTAATAAAATATTGCAAAACGAATTGTTATGCGAAACTCATTTGTGTTGCAAAATATATATGTTTCGATTGTAAAATATAAAGAATTTTCAAGATGAACATATTGCAAAACATACATGATTTTCAAGATTATCAATGAAATTATGATATTCATATAAAAAAGGTTTGCAAAATAATAAATTTTAAAATATTTTGAATGCAGAACGTATATGTACTCCAAGTACTCCAATTAAAATAGTACTCCATAGAACTTTACTCTCTATATATATATAGGGGGCTACTCCAATACAAACCTCCTTAAAATACAAACCTACAAACCAAGCATAATCTAATATTTCAAGCTAATCTAATGACCAAACTAGGGGTACCCCAATACAAAAAACGTTTAAAATACTTGGTTCTATTAAAAAAAAAAATCACTGTTCACGTGATGACGTGGCAGTGGATTTCACTAGTTAACGGTGCTTCGCACCTTCTTGTACGGCGCTTCGCGCCTTTATCATTCTAAAGTTGTAAGGAATGACAATCAATGGTAAAGGCAATAGACGATTGACGGGTGTGTCGAGAGCCTTCGGCCCTCATGACTACCTAACTCATCCGTTTACTGTCTTAAATGCTTCGCATTTTCACGGCAAGATTTGTTTTTTTTTTTGTTGGATAGAGCCAATTATTTTAAGCATTTTTTGTGAAGGTACCCTTGGCGGGAACCTTAGAATAGATGAAATATAATTAATTTAGTGTTGGTATGTAGGTTTGTATTTTAAAAGTGGTTTGTATTTGAGCACTTGCCCCTATATATATATATATAGGGTCTTGTTTTAATAGAAACTAACTTAGAATAGAAACTAGAAACTAAACCTAAATTAAATATTTCAAGCTAATCTAATGACCAAATTAGGGGTACCCCAATACAAAAAACGTTAAAAATTATTGGCTTTATTCAACAAAAAAATTTTAAAAAATATTTTTTTTAAAAAAAATTACTGTTCACATGATGACGTGGCATGTGAACAGTAACTTTTTTTTATTTTTTTAATATATTTTTGTTGAATAGAACCAAGAATTTTATAAGTTTTTTGTGAAGGTGCCCCTAGCGGGGCCATTAAAATAAATGAAATATAATTTATTTAGTGTAGGTTTCTAGTTTCCATTCTAAGCTTAGTTTCTATTTGAACGCTAGCATATACATATATATATATATATATATATATATATATATATATATATATATATATATATATAGGCAAATGATCAAAAGAGAACTCTTTTTTTGAAGAAAACTAAGGTACTAATCCTAACCATTGGATGTATTATAATCAATGGCCCCGCCAGGGGCACCCACACAATAATCAAATACACCCTCACACACACAATCCCACCTAATCCCCTCCGTTTTTAATTTGATTTTTCCCGTCAATCGGTGATATTTTTTTAAAATCTAATTTCTCCACATTTTTCTCCATCTCCCAACGATCATTTTGAATACCATATGTGCTATATTTTAATTTAGTTTTCTAAGTTCTCCTTTTAAAGGGGTTTTCTCTAGATCCCTACTCTATATATATATATATATATATATATATATATATATATATAGAGTTAAGTTCTATGGAGACCATATTTGAGTGGAGACCGTGGAGACCATATACATTATGCACTCAAAACATTGCAAAACATATATATTTGCAAAGAATGTTCAATTAACATTATTATTTCATTCAAAATCTTAAAAATCATATATGATTTACAAGCAGAACATGTTTTGGAGAACATTACATTCTGCAATATTTTGTTTGCAGAACATACATGATTTTCAAGATTTTTAATGAAATTTGCATGTAAAACATATATAATCTTCAAGATTTTCAATGAAATAAATGATATAGTGATTTTCATAGAACATGATTTTCAATGCATAAATTTTTGCAATGTTTTGATTGATATTGGTCTCCGGTCTCCACTAAAAATGTTGGTCTCCATAGAACTTAACGCTATATATATATATATATATATATATATATTACAATAAGCAAAATGAGGTATAATTTGTAATTTGGTTATCCCCTCATTTTTTGTTTTGGTTATTCCTCATTCACAATCGTTAGATCTTCAACTCAAATAGATCATGATCGTTGAATATAACAATACTAAAAGTTATTATATACAGAGATGCAAGGTTCGAATCCTGCCAACAATATATTAAAATTAATATTTATAATACTCCCTCTGTCTCTTAAAACTTTTCCTGTTTACCTTTATCACGTTTGCCAACGCACACTTTTGATCGTTAATATCTTTAATTTCGTATTAGTTTTAAATATAAAAATTTCACTGTATTAAAATACTCATAAATACGAATCCAGCAAGATCACTCATGACTATATTTGGACTTATAGATTAGACGTAAATTAGTAATTTGTGTCATGTTATGAACAGTTCCGACATATTAAACGAGAAAAAAATTATGAGACGGAGGGAGTATTATATTACACTATAAGTAAATTATAAAAAATTAAAAATAACCCATACTTTTGTAAGGGCTATGAGCTAGTTCCAAGAATAGCCATAATTGCGGTTCCATATAACCCAAATTAATGAACCAGTCAACAAACTCTTGCGAATTTAAGATCCCGGAAATTAAAAGAGCTATTAGCCAAAAAACCCAACAAACTTTCAAGTTTTTTGCGATTTAACCTACCAACTATTTTTTTCACACAATAACCCAATGAACTTTAATAAATTATGAAAATTTGTATTACATATAACCATGGTTAACTATTTATAAATAAATATATAAGTTAAAAGGGGATTATTAGCTAAAAATTAAATGAGTAGATTTTTTTTAATTAACCTTTTTTACTAATATTATTAATCATAATATATTTTATTAATTGATATTTAATAATATATGATAATATTTCAATAAAAAAATTTAAAAAATATTAGTTTAACTAAATTTTTTAATTTAATCTTAAAAAATAGAATAAAAAATAATCATTTAGTTGTGCACATCTTGGGGCACTCGACCTTGGAAAGGATATTCATCTTTATGTTATGTAAAATGGGTTTGAACTTGATGTTTATATTGGTTTTACGCTAATTGATTGTCGGGAGCTTGGTAAGAGCCCTCGTGGTGTTATTTGAATTGCGGGAAAAGAATCTATTTTGTTGTAAGAGAAAACTGGCCCTGAGGATGACCTCAGGGAAGTCTCCTGAGGACATGTGATTTTGAATGTAAATAATAATGGCAAATCTGTAAATATCCCCACACCCCCCTGTATTTACATAAATAGCCCTCTATTTTGTATTTTACAGTGTTCTAAAAATCGTGACTCGGATCGACTCGGTGAACCTACCGAGTCACGAGTACTCGGATTAATCGGGGAGTACTCGGAATGAGTACTCGGATCAAAAATCGGATATATTAAAAAATTAATTTTATAAATTAAAATTATTAATATAAATATATATCATTGAATAAATCAAATATTATAGCAAAATTGAAATTAACTGAAATAATGCATATTACTCCTATTCTTGTCACTATACATTTCCATAAATAACACAAAAAATATTAATTTCAATTCATACTCGATGATTTAAACTTGAAAATAAGATGAATTTCAGACTCATATAGGTAAAAATCATCAATTTTATACACAAATCGGTTATAAATAAACTATATAGTGAGATGAATGAGGGAATTTTGGAAGATTTTTGATTAAATAATTAGGTTATTATGTTGATTTAATATTTTGACGCTTTTTTTCATTTTTATAAATTTTTTACTGTTCAATCCGAGTTGGACCGAGTTTAATCCGAGTTGGACCGAGTTTAATCCGAGTTATGCCGAGTTGACCCGAGTTAAGCTCAAAACCGAGTTATCATCCGAGTAATACAAAATCAGCTCGGAAATGAGTCCGAGTCCGAGTACTCGGCCGAGTACTCGGCCGAGTCGGCCGATTTTTAGAACACTGGTATTTTATAATGTCTTAACCTCAGGGTGTTACCTGAGGATGACCTCAGGTCAATTATTGAAAGACCGGTTGTACATGGGTATTGTCGAAGAAGCACTGTTAATGTTTGGCCTCTAAGGAAGGAGAATATACAATATTTAATGGCAGTACATTTATTAGTGTTATGCATGGTTGTAAAAATCGGTAATCGGTATAAATTGGTTGAGTGATCGATTTAGGATTAATCGGATAATCGAGGATTAATCGGAAGAATTAATCGGAGTATTAATCGGATATTATAATAATATTTAATATATTAGCCTAATTTATAATTAAACATATCATTTTAAATAAATTCATAGGATTAATCGGATTTCAAAAATCGAATCGATTGTTTACCTTACAGAGGATTAATCGGGAATTAATCGATTGAATCGGGAATTTTTAGAACCACGGTGTTATGGTTGCTTGTACTCATGCCGGATTAGTTGAAGAGGGTAGTAGATGACTTTTTTTTTTTTTTTTTTGAAAGGGGGTAGTAGATGACTTAAGAATATGACTTGTGATTTGTCTATTATTCCGTAAATTGAGCATTATGGGTGTATGGTTGATCTCTTATGCAAGGCTAGTCTTCAAGAAGATGTATACACAGCATGAGAATGGTTTAAAATGTCAATAAATTTATTTAGTTTTTGCTAGGAAAATAGTTTTTTCTAAATGATTATTTTTATTCTAGTTTTTAAAATTAAAATATTTTTCTTAGTTAAACCGATATTTTTTAAAAAAATATTATCATATATTATTAAATATCAATTAGTAAAATATATTATAATTAATAATATTAGTAAAAAAGGTTAAATTAAAAAAATCTACAAATTTGTTTAGTTTTTAGCTAATAATTACTTTTAACTTGTAAATTTATTTATAAATAGTTAACCATGGTTAAATGTGATACAAATTCTCATAGTTTATTAAAGTTTGTTGGGTTATTTTGGAAAAAAAAATAGTTGGTAGGTTAAATCGCAAAAAACTTGAAAGTTTGTTTGGTTTTTTTGGTTAATAACTCAAATTAAAATAAACTGATTCTCATGAGAAGAGAGAACAAATCCAATATAGGGATAGAAAAATTCTATCAATGAGATACTAAAACTCTCAATATAAAAAGAAATTATTGAAAAAAAAAAGTGGATCAAGAAAAATTAATAAAAATAGAGTTCATTATCAACCAAAAAACTAATAATACCCCCAACAAAAATATAGTTTTAGCTTTTTAAAAAGAGAAGTATATCAGGAAGGTCTTAGGTACCCCATTCTCTTTAAGTAATTCTCCAATTGAACTAAACTAGTTGGGCCGTGGGCGATACTTCCAATCCTTTGTGTTGCATTTAGTTTGAGTTGAAATTTTAAATTTTAAATTTGTGTATGTTTATGCCAGATTCGATCTGGATATTATCATTTCCTGGATGGTGCAAGATTATGATCAACCTAATTTACCTCACCCGGCAAAATCAAATTTTGTATATAAAAGTAACATGGGATGATTTGGACAATATTTGAAGCTGATACAACACTGGACAGTGCTCACTGTGTAAGAGAGCCAGAACCAAAAGTTTAAATTTGATGGGTATGAAAGTAAGGGTAAACAAAAAGCAACTGCATAATAGTAAACACAGCAAGCGAAAGCTAAACAGTTGATCCGTATCCATATTAAGAATTTAAGAATTGTTTCACCAACCTTTATACCCCCCACAATGATTTCCCAATTTCAACTTACAAAGGATACATAACTTCCGCATGGAAACTATGTCCCTCACTTTACATGTTCTTGCAGTAATGCAGACTACCGGAAGAATAGACACATTCTTCACAAATAAATACCTATCAAGTTTCGTGTTGTACTACTGGTTTTGGCTTTTGATTTTTACCTTTCTTTGCTTTATTCTTCTCTTGCATTTTCTTTTTCTTTGCTTCAGCTGTAATCCATGTGTAATTGGGAGGAATTACAAACGGATCTTGAACATTTTCTATTCTGCCACTAGTGGAAGGACTTGAATGTTGGTATGGGGCTTTTATCCACTGAAACCAAGATGAGTTCGAGGACTGATTTATTACTGAATCATCTTGGCTTCCTGTAGGACTTGACGGTGGAGTAGAGAACTCATCCAACGGTTCCAACTCTTCAAACTTTGTAAAAGTAACCAGCACCCTGATGGTGGGAATCACCGGTATAGCAACCTGAACCATATAACGCTTGTCAGTTTAATCGTAACAGTAAAACTGCAGCACAAATGTAGGAAAATACATAATTACAAACAAGGGACCAAATACATAAAACACAGACGAATCTTGTGTTGTCTAATGAACTCCTACATTATAGAAACCTAGGTGGCAACAATACTACATTATAGAAGTCTGAACATAGTTATAGAAATCTTAACTCATCCATCCAATTCAAAGTCCTCGGCAAACAAATCTATTCTCCACTTGGACCATTACAATATCAAATCTATAAAAAGTAAAAAGTTCGAGGGAAGAAGCTGAAGTGTTCGTCAAAAACCTCGACTGTAATATATTTTGAACTCCGATTAACCAAAGCTTACTCTACCTATTGATTCAAGCAATCATTCACTTAAGGATGAAGGACGGGCTATGGGAATAGTTAATGCTGTCTTATTCAAGAATATCCCCCCAAATATTTCTCTCTTCCGTGTTTCCTGTTTTTATACCTTATTCACGAGGAAATGCAGTAGGTGCTGTTATGGGATTGAAGTTAACAGTAATTAGCATGAGTCATGAGTGCATTTCGAGGAATCACGAGCTGGTAATATTTGTAAAAAAGGGCCAGTAGGTGAACTAAGAGATACAATTCAACGAATCATAATTAGTACTTCGTAAGCACCCTAAATTCCATCCCTAACTCAAATCAAATATACCCAAGTATTTTATAGCCCTCTAAAATAAGTTGCTATCTACTAATTAAAGATATTTGGAATCCGGTAGACCTGGCCCTGCACATGGCTCTTACGGGGCCTTTTATATTTGTTATTTTCATAAACGTACTAGGAAAAAACAAATATAATAATACAGTGAAGCAATATCATTTAGCAGTTCATGGAAAGCTTATGAGTCGTATTCTTTTCTTTATCTATATATCAAGCCACATCTTCTAATGATGCAAGTAAATTCCCAGAGGGGAAGAAAAAATAATATCTATTCAATCAACTACAGCTTTTACATCTGGTCGGGGGAACAATTGATGCAGAGCACAAAATCAAAAAATTAATTGTAAGGCTTAATGACCTTTTGGCCCTTCAAGTTTGCGCAGTTATACCCATAAAGTCCTAAGGTTTAAAGTCGTTCCTTTTTGCCCCTCCAACTTCAGAAATATACCTTTTAGCCACTTTACCGTCATCTTTTTAACACAAAACCGTCGCCTTTTAAAGGCCAAAGACGACATTTTGTGGCTAAAAGGTACATTTTTGAAGTTGGAGGGGCGAAAAGGAACTACTTTAAACCTTAGGGCTTTATGGGTATAACTGCGCAAACTTGAAGGGCCAAAAGGTCATTAAGCCTAATTGTAATTACATTAAATGTCTTAGTAAAGATACATTAGTTGTAATTAATTTAGTAGTATTCGTATATTAGAGTTATACAGTTGTTCCCATTATTTAATATACTAGACAATTATTAGGTAGTACTTATCAATTAGTATTTCTTTCCCTATACCAACGATTATTTGCACTTTCCTTCTGTCCAACCAATTATTAAGTATAAGTCCTTTCTGAATATCTGAACTGCATTCAGTTTTATAACAAGACATATGCTCATTTTGAACTTTCAAGTGTCCGAAAATATAACTCATGTATCCATCTACTGGTACTATACTACTATCTGTCTGAACCTTAAAATGTGTTTGGATTAGGAGTTGAGAAGGGATGGAAAAGGTTGAACCCTGCTCTCGTTTGGAGGCAGGGATTGAGTGGGAGAGGGTTGAAATCTTCTCTTATTTTGGAGAACTGAAGAAGGGTTGAGTGCGAGAGGGTACTCATGAAAAGGAATAAAATATGTAAATATTTAAAATATAATTCTTAACAATATTGTTATTGTTGTTCTTATATTTAGCATTAAAGTAAGAAACAAACAAATAAATGAAGAATAAGAATAATGATTTAGCTCAACATGTAAAAGAAGACGAAAATATGTAAAACAATAATACATGCAGTAACACATCCCTATAGTATACAAAAGTATCTAACGGTAGAATTCACACTTTCCCTAATTTCATTACGTTCAGTGTCAACAGGAAAGAGTGCAGACACGAAAGAAGTAACCCATTATAACACCCTGAATCAGGGTTTTCGAAACATTCTCCAGCTTAGTAAAATTAAATTCATTCCTAACCCTCCCCATCAACCCTTTTTTTTCGTAAACCTACTTAAAATCTTCCAAAACATGGGTTTTGAAATTTGAACCCCTCCCTCCCCACCCAACCCTTCCCATTAATACTAATTGTGAATTTATATATTTATCATTGATTCATTGATTCTTAGCTAGAGAATAGCCAAGGATGGTACTAATTTTCAAGATTCTCAGTTCTCCAAGTAAACTTTGGTGTGCTTATATGTATGAAACTTCTGTAATACTAATACCACCACCACGTATTCAGATGATTTGACTACAATTATCTAGGCCATGCAAAGTATAAAGAGTGAAAGAATCATAAAAAAGGACTAAAATGTTATATACAGTAGAAAATAGTTAACACGACAGGAAATTTGTAACTAGAATAATTTTATAAAACTCACCTTTACTGGAAAAGTTCCCATTGGAAGTTTTGTTGTGAGCAGTTCCCTCAAGCGTCGAATAGCCTTGACTTTGTTTGCCAAAATATCAAGCAACGGCAGCAGTTCTTCAGTTCTTAACGGAAAGCTTGGAGAAAGCCAGAGAATAGGCTTCAATCCTTTTTTATACTCATTTTCTTTGCCTGAGTCCTTGCGCCGATTTCCACTCCCGGAAGTTGTCGAGGAAGATGCCTTGGAATCCTTAATTTTCCGAAGTTCATCATCTTTAGAAACAATCTCCATGGAATGCCTTCCCGGCTTAATTTGTGTTTGAGATGGAGAATCCCCAAGAAGATCACTGACCTTATCTTCCACAGAGAGAGAACCTCTAGGTGGAACAACCTTTTTCTTATTCCCTTCATGTTTAGTGTCCCGTTTCCTCCAACCATCAAACCACCCTTTTTTTTCATGCTTTGTCTCGCCATTTCTAGAAGGGCTTGCACTCTGAATAACAATCTCCCTTTCCTCACAATTATTCCGATGTCTTACACCATCATTGTTTTCGTTGCTTAAATCTGAATGATCCATTTTAAGTGCAACTTCAAGTTGCCTTCTTTCCTCCTCTGTCAGGATACCATCAAGCTCCTCACTCTCGCTTCCATTTTCATTACAAGATGAGAGAAGCTCGTCATCTGTCATTGCACCTGGAACCGACCTTGACTTAATGCTAACTACCACATTTTGCATATCATATACTTTGGCTTTCCAAGGTCCCACCATTTCTGTTTTCTCCTGCCGCCTCCATGTCATCTGGGGCAAAAGAACTGCCTCAGTCACATCAATTCCAGGCCTAAAAATATTTGTTTGAGACATCGCTGCCACTTCTTCTTTCACCTCAGCTTCAGATGCGGGAGCACCAGCACCATCTAAAGCATTCATTACTTCCTTGTCCTTATGTGATATCATGCAAAGTGACCCTGAAGGGACTTTCCCATCTTCAGAACCATCACCAAGAAATACAACACTCTGATCAGAGCGCTGAATCTTAAAACCATCAAAACCAGCCAAAGTCATGTCAGCCCTCAAGTTTGCACCTCTTTTCCAGATTTTGTAAGTATCAGAAGGGGCAATCCTTGATATGAATGGGATTACAGAGCTCTCAAATTGAAATGTAATTTCCATGTAGAAATCTCTCATCCTTCTCATTGTCGCAACCAACCGAGGCAACCTTCTACACCATTTTGCCCAAGCTATTGGCTGGTAGTGCCTAACTATAATCCTTGCAACCCCTTCCTCTCTGTTACATATTGCTTCCTGGAGTGCACTCCACCCTTGATCATTTTGCAAGCTCCAATCTGCACCAGCAAGCATAAGCATCTCCGTAGAGGTCTCATCACCAAACTTAACAGCCAAATGAAGAGGGGTTTCACGGTTGGGAACATCGCGCCGATCAATCACAGCAGATATGGCATCAGCCTTTGCTTCTTCAGCTAATGACACTGATTCATTGTGAATTTCAGCTGGATTGCAAAGCCGCGGAAGGCCTGCAACTATTTTCCTTAAACCAGCATAATCTTTCGCTATAACGGCTTTGTGAACAGGACTGTGGGCATATTTCGAAACATCAATTCCAGCCATGCCTCAAAATATACAATGGCACGACAACTAAACTACAGAAACAAACACCAACTCAATAATCCATATCTACCAACATCTTAAGGCTAAAACAAAAACCTAACCTCTCTAATCAACAATACGGGCGACGAAACAACAATGCCACACTGAACCAATCCAACCTGATAAAAACCAACATCATTAAATCTCTCAAATCACACAAATAACCTACCAAAAAAACTCCATTTCAGCTCAAACACCAAACAATAAATCACCACATTTCCCCCCAAAACTAAAAAAACCCAATTCATCAAACACCCATTTAACACAAGAAAACAACAGTAACTAAACAAACACAAATCATCAAAAAAACAAGCAATTACAATGGCACCCAAAAGACTCATTCAAGAACACACACATACAATAACACAAACACAATTATACTAGAAATAGAAAACTCACCTTAATCTTATCCAAACACCAAGTTTCAGCCAAAAAGGACTTAAATACTGGACCCCACCACCACTTCACCTCCTATACATACAAAAATCAGATCTTTACATACAATTCAAGATCAGACAAACCCAGAAAACCCCAGATGGGAATATCACAACACAATCAAGAAAACAAAAGATTCTTGAAAATCTTGAAAAATCAGAGAACAAAAGGGCAAATAAAAGTGGAGAAAAGAAAGAGCTTGAAAATGAAGAGATAGATACAAAAAGTTTGTGTGTATACAATGAGAAAAGAAAGGAGAAAGAGTAGTACGCGTAGAGAAAAGTAAACACCTTTGAGTTTCTACAAAAACAAGAAAAGAATACAGGGAGAGTGGGTGGTAAACAAATCAGCTGTGGAAATTTCAGTTCTGACTCTTTGCGTATACTAGCCCATTACCCGTGTAATACCCGTGTAATGAACAGTTTTTTTTTATTTAATATTTTATGTTTTATATTTATTATTTTTTTAATAAAATTTTATTTTATTTTAATGTTATATTGTTTTTTTTAAGATAATCTAGATGATTAAATATATTTTGATTGAACATTTTCAGTTAATTATATTTTATGTTACTGACTCATATTAAATTGATATAATATATTGTCAAATTATTATTCTTTTATTCAACGTTTTTACATTAATATAATTTATCCTTACTTTAAAATTTCTTTTCGGAAGAATTGAATTTACTGGCTTCTCTAACTCATTTTTTAATCTCACTAAAAATCTTTACATTTCTTGGTTACCTTATTCTTGTAGTCATGACTAGTGCAACATATAACTTTATACACTATAATACATAAACATAAACATAGCATACTAGTTTAAAACCCGTGCGATGCATGAAATTTTTTAATATTAGATTAATTTGAATTAATTTTTTAAAATATAAATTTCGGAGGCTTATATTTGTAAATGAGATGATGATCATAATTATATAAATGTTATCTGTTATATTTCTCAAAAATGAGTGATTTTAGTTAGAAAATATAGAAAATATGATAGATTTTAGTTAAAAAGGTAATCAGTTAATTATTAGTAATTATAAAATTATTATTTTATTTTATTAAATAGAATACCAGTGATATAATTGGAAAAAGAGAGGACCTAGTTAGAGAAAATTAAAAGTTAACATGTTTTAGGTGAAAAAGGTAATTAATTAGTTTATAGTAATTATAATTTAATTATGTTAATTTACAAAATAAAATTGTTCGTAATGTTTTAAGAAAAGGAGAAATTAATGTTGCCCGTGATATTTCTAGAGAAAAGATTTTAGTTAGAAAATATAGAAAAGATGATATATTTTAGCTGAAAAGGATAATCAGTTAATTATTAGTATTATAATATTATTATTTTACTTTATTAAATAGAATCGTCCGTGATATAATTGGAAAAAGAGAGATTTTAGTTTGAAAAAATAAAAAAAATGTAACATGAAAATTAAAAAGGTAACATATTTTAGGTGAAAAAGGTAATTGATTAGTTTATAGTAATTATAATTTAATTGTTATTTTATTAAATAAAATTACTCGTTGTGTTTTTAGAAAATGAGAAACTAATGTTACTCGTGATATTTATAGAAAAAAGGAATTTAATTAGAAAAAATAGAAAAGATGATACGTTTTTAACTGAAAAGGTAATCTGTTAATTAATAACATTATAATATTATTATTTTATTTTTATTAAAAAGAATTGCCCGTGTCATAATTTGAAAAATAGAGATTTTGGTTGAAAAAGGTAACTCGTAATATAATTGGAAAAATAGATGTTTTAGTTAGAGATTAGAGAAAAGTTAAAGTGTTTTGACTGAAAAAGTTAATTGATTAGTTAGATATAATATAAAATATATTATATTTTACCTGAAAAAGGAAATTACTTAGTTGTTAAAAAAAAGGTAATATGTTTAACCTGAAAAAGGAAATTTATTAGTAAAGTAAAAATTTTAGTTAGATAAAATATAAAAGAAGATTTTTATCTGTAATCAAGTAAGGGTAAATAAGTAAAATCAAGAGATACCGTACCGACCAACCAAACTTTAAATATTTCGGCTTTTATATAATAGTATAGATTTAAACATATTTTCTACTCTATAATAATGTATATAATAAATTTTACCTAAATCCCATAAAAAATAGTGATAATCGCATATAAAATCTATATAAACCCCATATACATAATCATGTACATATATAATTAGCCAAATTCTTACATGAGAACCTTCACTACTAATATAGATATGAAATCAAACCTTTTCCACACAATTTTTAAATTACCTTTAATTTTAATTGTTCATTTTAATGAATACTTTACCCACTTTCCCACCTATCTCCTTCATCCTTCACCTGTCTCTTCTTCCTTTGTAGTCTACGTCTTTTTTCCTCCATATCGGACCAAACTTCGACCACCACCGTCAAATTCCGGCTGCTATCACCATCAATTTCCGGTAACCCGTTTCATTTTCCTATAATTACACTCTATGATCTTCTTTATAAATTTTTAATCTCTTTCTTTCTTGGTACATACATAGAGTCAAGTTTTATGGAGACCATATATTTTAGCGAAGACCATAGACCATATATCGATCAAAACATTGCACAAATCTATTCATTGAAAATCATGTTCTACGAAATCACTATTTCATTTATTTAATTGGAAATCTTGAAATTCATATATATTTTACATGCAAATTTCATTAAAAATCTTAAAAATCATGTATGTTCTGCAAAAAATATCATGTAGATCGTATTGTTCTCCAAAACATGTTATGCTTACAAATCATATATGATTTTTAAGATTTTGAATGAAATAATAATATGCATTGAACATTCTTTATAAATATATATGTTTTGCAATGTTTGGAGTGCATAATGTAAACGGTCTCCACTCAAATGTTGGTATCCGTAGAACTTAAATCTACATACACATATGGGTTGATCTACATATAACGGTAAATATTTATTGGAAATCTAAATTCGATTGTGACGATGATGCTATTAACTTTAACGAAGAGCAAATTTAGATCAGGTCATCTCTAACATGAATTTAGCTGTGATTTTGATTCAATATTTTGATAATTATTATTTAAAGCAAGTGATTTTTGTACGATAACATATCCGGTCAACTCTCACATGAATTTAGCAGTAATTTTGATTCAATTTTTTTTAAATTATTATTTAAAGCAAGTGATTTTGGTATAATTGATAAGTAGATTTTATATCCACTTGGATCATTCCATATCGGCTTAAATTGATTCACTTGGCCTCAAGTTTGTCGCATTTTTGATGTGTTTTGTGTAGTTGTGCAGGATTGCAATTATCGGCTAGGATTGGTGTTTTTCATTGATCTTGTAGTTGAAATTGAGCAATGGAATAAGGATGACATATTTCCCTAGGCTACCATGAATATCATAAGGCAAAAGGATTGAGAACGGGAAGTGGCAAAAGAATCGGAAGAGGAAACGGAGGAGAAATGAGCAAATTATGGAAAATTCGGATTTCCGGATGGTTTCGCAATCTTCACTGTTTTGGCCATATCTAGAGTTCTACAAGTCCGTTTGAGGCCCGTAAGCAGTCGTTGGAAAGCTCGAAAGAAGATGGATCTGTTCCAACAGGTTCCATGCTAGGCCGCAGCGCGGGAAGCATTCTGTCTAGCCCGAAATTTGTCCTGAAAATTCTGATTTATTGTTTGGGTCATATCTTGAGTTCTACAAGTCCGTTTTGGACGATCTTATAGTCCACTCGAAGCTAACGGAATTCTATTTCATTCTAAAGTGGTCCAGATGTCCAAATACAACTGGAACAGCCTAGAAATAATGCAGAAAAGTCAGTTACGAATTTTCCTTCAAAACAGAATCAGTTTAGGAAACGTATTCTATTTTAATTCTGGTTTGGTAGTTTCTTATTGGACAAGACTTCTAGGGCCTATATAAATACTCCCTATCATTGTAAATTATATCAATTACTTAGGATTAGTTAGAATTACATATTATAATGTAGAATTGCAAGGGAGAAAAGGAGAGAGAGATTCAACGTTCGTGACAAGCAACGGATCTAGATCTACTTCATCTTTTGTATTCTTTTCTTAGACGAATTCTGGATTCTAGATTTGTTTTCTTAACTCCTTGTTTTATTAATATTATTACTACGTTTATTCATATCTTGTTTAATATCATGTTTTCATCAAATCCCATGGTGACGATCGGTTCAATTATGAACTAATTGTTGTCATGGGATTCTAACGGATTTATTTATGGAGCTTTAGTATCTTGATACTTTAAAGATCTGTGTGTGATGTATATCTGGTATCCTTGTATGGTTATACTTAATTGTTAGATGCGTAGCATCTAGTCTGTTAATCTCTTGTGAAGTGAAAGTTGATCTTGAGATTTAGAACTTGCCATGTTAGCATAGGTTCATGATTGTTTATCAACATGATTCGTAGTATGAGATGAGAATACTTATATTGCCCTATGTTATCTTTATGGATAACTTGCTCTTCAACCGTTATGTTTTCAAATTCTATAGACATATAGGGTCTAAGCATAATTGGTGTCTATTCATCTTCTATCTCTTTTGTGGATGTATGGGTAGTTTGGTATATGTATGCTGACAAGTAGCGTGTACTTGTTTCGTGTTATCCGATCAGATATCACAACCATTGCATATAGTGATTAAAGGCGTCAGATCTAAGCGAAGTATTTAATGAAGTTAGGATCCCATGTTTTCTCTTGCATAGGTAATTCGATTCCAATTCTCGTTAGTTA
Organism: Kitagawia praeruptora; assembly: GCA_037693485.1. Classification (NCBI taxonomy): domain Eukaryota; kingdom Viridiplantae; phylum Streptophyta; class Magnoliopsida; order Apiales; family Apiaceae; genus Kitagawia; species Kitagawia praeruptora. The sequence continues at coordinate 2,872,050 of CM075353.1, forward strand.
GCTAATTCTTAGTTTGTCAATTTACTTCTTAGTTAATTTAGTTAATTAAAACCCAAATTTGTTAATTGTCTTAGCAGTGAATAAAAACCATACATTGTTGCATAGGTACATTGACTGAATTGAAACCTAAACCAGATCTCTGTGGGAACGAAATCAACTTTATTCTATATTACTTGTGACCACGTACGCTTGCGTGATTTAGTGCAAACAATGATATTGGTGATGTCAGAGGTGATGGTCGGAGGTGACAGGGAGGTCGTGACCGAATGTGGTTGTTGTGTGATGATTGTGTTGATTTGCGTGATTATTGCTTAATTGTAATGATATGATTTGATTATAGTGAATACTGTGTTGAATGTGGTGATTGCACGCTGAGGATGTGGATATGGTTTGATTAATGAGTGTTATAAAATAAAATATGTTAAATTAAATGGATGGTACATTGAATAAAAAATAAACTGTTAGGATTATATTACATAAGAGCATGATTATAATTAATTAATCTCACCTATATACATATTCATATAATTATTTACTAAAATATACTTAATCTCCGATTCATATACTCATGATTCACAATATACTTAATTCCCGATTCATATTCATATAATTATTAATTGAAATAAATATATCAAATACTTTGGTTGATGTGGGTCAAATTTTTAAAAATAATAATGGTATTATGTATAATTTAGTCTTTCGTCAAATTCGTTTAATAAAATTCATGTATTAACACAGAATTTACGATAGTATCGTTATAATATAGGTAAGTTATTCTTTTAGACTTGGATTAAATAGAAAAAATTATGAAATTTTATATCAAGATCTTAATACAATATTTTTTACATGTCACATGACCATAATATAATATTATGCATTTGTTCGATAAATTTAAAATTTGGATTTTAATTTCATCTCTGTTGAATGGTTTTTTGAAATTATTATGTTAAATCAGTTTTAGTTTTAGTCCTAAATTTTTTCGGCCAACTTATATATTTGAATCATATTTTTCTAATATTTATTAAATTTATTCTTTTATATGATATTAATAAAACTCCAATTTAGATTATTTGAGAATCATTATTCACATAAATATTAAGATTTATGAAGATTATATTATTAATCCTCACCTGTCCCTTCTTCCTTTCTAGTCCACATCTTTCTTCCTCCATATCGGACCAACTTCGACCACCACTATCAAATTCCAGCTGCTATCACCATCAATTTCCAGTCATCCGTTTCATTTTCCGATAATTACACTCTCTAATCTTCTTTATAAAATTTTAATCTCTTTCTTTCTTGATACATATTGCATACACATATGGGTTGATGTACATATAACTGTAAATATCTATTAGAAATTTAAATTCGATTGTGACGGTGATGCTATTAACTTTAACGAAGAGTAAATTTAGATCGGGCCAACTCTAACATGAATTTATGAGTTTAGCAGTGATTTTGATTCAATATTTTGATAATTATTATTTAAAGCAAGTGATTTTTGTACGATAATAGATTCGGTTAATTCTAACATGAATTTAGCCGTAATTTTGATTCAATTTTTATAAAATTATTATTTAAAGCAAGTGATTTTGGCATGATATTGGTGATGTCAGAGGTGATGGCCAGATGTGATGACAGGGAGGTCGTGATAGAATGTGGTTGTTGTGTGGTGATTGTGTTGATTTGCGTGATTATTGCTTAATTATAATAATTTGATTTGATTATAGTGATTACTATGTTGATTGTGGTGATTGTACGTTGAGGACGTGGATATGTATGGATTGATTAGTGAATGTTAAAAAATAAAAATTGGTTTAATTAAATGGATGGTACATTGAATAAAAAATAAATTGTTAGGATTATATCACATAAGAGCATGATTCTAATTAATTAATCCCACCTATATACATATTCACAATATACTTAATCACCGATTCATATTCATATAATTATTTATTAAAATAAATATTTCAAATACTTTGGTTGATGTGAGCCAAATTTTTAAAAATAATAATGATATTATGTATAATTTAGTCTTTTCATCAAATTCGTGTAATAAAATTCATGTATTAACACAGAATGTAAGATAGTATCGTATAAGTTATTTTTTTTTAGACTTGGATTAAATAGAAAAAATTATGAAATTTATATCAAGATCTTAATACAATATTTTTACATGTCACATGATCATAATACAATATTATTCATTTGTTGAATAAATTTAAAATTTGGATTTTTAATTTCATCTCTGTTGAATGCTTTTTTGAAATTATTATGTTAAATCAGTTTTAGTTTTAGTTCTATATTTTGTTGACCAACTTATATATTTGAATTATATTCCTCAAATATTTATTAAATTTATTCTTGTATATGATATTAATAAGAATCCAATGTAGATTATTTGAGAATCATTAATCACATAAATATTAAGATTTATGAAGATTATATTATTCAGAAACTATTCTTCTCATGTGAGTATCAAGATTTTTGAAAATTATTTTATTTGTATAATATATCTCTAATATTTATAAAATTTGCAAATAAATTTATATTTCAATTAGTTCAAGTATATAAACTATTTTACAAAATTTAAATTATTGATATCTGTGGAATTATATTTCACCTAGATCAGTTAAGACATGATTTTTCTCTCATATATCAATTAGAATAGGCTTCTACGCGGGTGTGGCAGGGTCTGTTTAGAATATTACTATATTAGTATTTAAATATTAAAATAAAAAGGATATAATTTAGGATATTTACCAAAAATACTATGTTTAAAGTTTCTATTTGCAAATATACTATCTCTTTGAATTAATTGCGATTTTACTATACTAAGTTTCAAAATTGCAAAAATACTACAAATTAGGTCAACCATTTCCCCCTCCCCCATGTGCCCTCCATGTGCCGACTCACACTCAGTTTCACCCGCCTGTGTACTTTTTTTTTTTTAAGGTGGGATGCTATTTTGGTGGATTTGGGTTGCATGGCCCCGCAGGGGCAACCACTTTCAACTGAACATGCAACTAAATTTCTGATTTCATGTTCCATTTTTCAATTGTCATTAATATATATTAGAGGTCGAAAATGACAATTGAAAAATGGAACATGAAATCAGAAATTTAGTTGCATGTTCAGTTGAAAGTGGTTGCCCCTGCGGGGCCATGCAACCCAAATCAGCAACTGAATGCAACCACATGCAACTTTTTTTAAGGTGAGATGATTTTGGTGGATTTGGGTTGCAAGGCCCCGCCAGGGGCCATATTCAGCTGAATGCAACCACATTCAACCAAATGCAACCCCACATGCAACTTTTTTTTTTTAAGGTGGGATGATTTTGGTGGATTTGGGTTGCAAGGCCCCGCCAGGGGCAATATTCAACCAAATGCAACCACTTTCAACTTTTTTTTAGGTGGGTGATTTTGGTGGATTTGGGTTGCAAGGCCCCGCCAGGGGCAATATTCAACCAAATGCAACCACATTCAACTTGTTGCATTCAGTTGCTGATTTCAAGTTCCATTTTTCAGTTGTCATTTTCGACCTCATTTTTGAACTCTAATATATATATATATATAAAAGGTCGAAAATGACATTTTAAAAATGGAACTTGAAATCAGAAATTTAGTTGCATGTGGTTGCATTCAGTTGAATGTGGTTGCATTCAGTTGAAAGTGGTTGCCCCTGCGGGGCCATGCAATCCAAATATCCACCTTATGCTTATTATATATAGGATATAAATAAATTCGATTTATTTTTTAATTATTTCCAAGAAGGGCATTTCAAAAAAAAAAAATTCCAAGAAGGGTGAAGGGGTAAGTATACAAATTATTTATTTGATATTTGAAATTTTTCTAAATACATTTATGGTTACTATTTTTTTGGCACAAATATCTCTTATTTTCGCCAAAAAACGACTTTTTGAAAAAGCAAATTACAAAGATAGGATTTTAAAAAATGATAAAAATTACACTAATCTTATTTGAAATATTGCAACTATATAAACATGTAAAATCAACCAAAATAAAAAACATATACAACCTAAACTTTTGAAGCAAATGAATTTGCATCACAGTTAAGATTTGTTGCATGCATCCTGCAAATCAACCAATTTAATTAATATTAGATTTAGCTTAATAAATAATTAAAAGTTATAACAATTATTTTAATATAACTTTATTCTACAATTTTAAAAATCGATAATTTATGATCAATTATAACTAAACAATGATTAATTGATTCGATTATGTTAAAATTAGGTCAAAAATGGCTTGAATATAAAATTGATCTAGTAAATTAAAATCAAATTGATCGGTTCAAAATCAAAGGTAAAATTAAATAAAATATGTAAGAAAACAACTAAAAGATAAAAATTTGATAAAAAATTAAGAAGTTTATTATTCTTGTATATATAACTTCTATATCAGATGGGTAAATCAAGAACTTTTTTTTTATTTTTTTTAAATATCCCTAATTCAAAAGTAGAATAATCTTATAAGTTTTTTTAACATATTTTTTGAAACAAATCTATACTATACTATAATAAGTGAAAGGTGTATAATTTGTAGTTTGGTTATCCTCTATTTTTGGTTATCCCCCATTCACAACCGTTAGATCTTCAACTCAAATAAATCATGACCGTTAATTAGATACAACAATACTAAAAGTTGGAGGTCTAAGGTTCGAATCTCGTCAACAACATTTTAATATAAAGTTAATACTAGATTATGTTATATAGAAAGGTTGAAGGTTCGATTCCCACCAATAGCATATTAATTTAGATTTAATACTTGTAATAACCCTAACTTTAGCAATGCTACAGTGATCACATGAATAGTAAATTTTGAGGATTTAGGGAAATGGTATGTAGGTACCCTATAAGTGAAACAGAAAATGAATAATCGGAAACCATATTAGTGATGTACTATGAAAATGAGTGACTTGAAACGATGACGGATTTCAGAAATTCCTGAGTGTGGATTTTAAGGATTTTCAATTTCAATTGAGACTCTATGGAATGTGATATGAAGGAGTATAGAAATATTAAAGGGTTTATATCTTGAGGAAATAGTAAAATTAGGTTAAACCAAGGAGTGATCAAGTCGAGGGAATGCTAGAGGAATTTGGATTGTTAAACAATTTAGAACCACTTGGAAAACGAGGTATATTCGAAACGAATCGTAATTAGACAAATATGGAGACTAAACAATCAAGATTAATCATGTTATAACAAGGATATACATACCACATTATTTGCTAGAATCATTAAAACCTTAATTAGAAAATCAAGAAACAAGGATTCTAGATCATCTACAATTACATCATCTATTACATCATTTTCCACTAACTTTAACCAAAGAAATTATCTATAATTCTTGGTAATTATCCATCTAACAATCTACAAAATATCTACCAAAAGTAGATTAGCCAAGATAAGAGCAACCAACACAAAAATCTCTCCCCATTCTTCATCATCCTTCCATTCGGCAAAAACAAGAAAAAGGAAGAAATTAAAATCCAAAACCCTAGTTACAATCAACTAAAAATCAAGGGAAAATTCATGGAGGTTCTTGGAGGTTAGGGAAGATCATCCACCAAGTCTCATAGCAAACAAGCATCATTTGGTAAGGTAATAAAATCATCAAAGTTGCTAGATGAATAGTAATGAATAGTAACTCATATGAATTTCATGTTTTGTTTTGAAAGATTAAAGTGTATTAAGGTTGTATCAAGGTGTATTAAGGACTACAAGCATATATTAAGAGTGTTAAAGCTTCAAAGAAGGTATAACATCCTCACCCCTCTTGAGTTTATGATGAATATTGGTTGTGTTAGTGGTTAAGTTGTCATAAGTGATGTAATCATGATCATATATGTGTTTAAAAGTGTTTTTATGGATTATGGAAGTATTGTGTGTTGAAATCCATGGTTGGTATGATGACCACATGGTATATGGATTGATATATGCGTTGGAGGATGAGTTTGGAGATGTGAAAAATTTGGAAAGTACGAAAGTATAGCCGTTATAATGCCCGATTTTTGTTAAATTATTAATTACTTGTTAAAAACAGGGTAACCCGAATCTTTCAAGGTCAGTATGGTATACCAACTGGTCATAATAGGATAGATCTTGGTTCATAGATCGTTTTGATATAAAGTACGTAAAAATCTGATGAACGGTTTAGGAGATATGACCAAAACCGTAAAAGTGGTTCGAAAGTGTAAGTGTGAGTTCGTAACTTCAATTGAACACCCTTAACCTAAGTGATTCGGTTACGAATCTTGATAATTAAATAATAGAGGTCATAAGGAAGGTATAGGAGAAGGTCTCATGTCGAGCGAATAATTTTTCAATTTTATAAAAATGTTTAGATTAAGGGTATGTTAATGGAATACCCCTTAAACGGATAAAGAATATTTTTCTAGAGTTAATGGTCGAATCAAAAATCTTTAAAACTCAAATATCTACTAAGTGTATAAGATAATGACATACCTTGATAATGGGGCATAAATGCTGATGGTGATCCTTCTCGTTTTTATAGAAACTCAAGACGAGCAGCGGGTCATACCTTTCGGATTTAGAGATCGAGGCAAGATTTCTTTTATCCTTATTTTGATAAATTGTTTATGTTAAAGAAAAGTGGTTTTGCTAGATAATATATGAATCTTATATCAATATATGATACGGATTGCGGATATGGATTGTGGATATGGATATGAATATGAATGGAGCTAATATATTTTATGGCTTCAAAAGACATGAAAAAGAATGGTATCAGTTGTTATCTAGGGTTATATGGTTTATAATCTTATGTTATTTATAATCTTTAAACATTTGTGATTTAATAAATATTATTTGAATATTATTTAATACTTTAAAGATAGAAGGAATGGTTTATGTATTTAATAGAATATTTGATTTGATTAAATACAGAAGAGATGCCTGAGTCATAATCAAAGTATTATGATGTAAATATATATACTGTATATTTTTAAAGATGATGATATATGAAAATGGAAATGGAAGTGAAAATGATATATGTGAACGGAAAATGGAAAATATGGAATGGTGTTTTATAAATGGAATAATGATTTTTCAAAAAGGGGGATTACAACATACTTGTGTAAGTGGCTGTGTTTAGCACAGTCCAGCAACCATCATTTTATGAGGAAGTAGTGGAGAACCTTCCTTATTATTTTATTTCGGCCCATGTGTTGCCGATGGAGGATGTAGTGGAGAACCTTCCTCCAGGGGGATGTAGTGGAGAACCTTCCTCCAGGGATGTTTGACATTCCTTCTAATAGTAGTAAACAAGGAGCAGGTAGGATTAGGCGACTGATCATCGTCCTAACGTATCAAGCGACAGTGGATATCCCAAAACTTTTGAAGAAAGAATTAATAATGGTTTCAGATTTGCATTTTGAAAAAAGAAATGGTACGAGATTATGGAATTATTTTTATGGATTGAAGAGAAACTAATTTTATATTACTTTTATATACAATTGTTGTATAAAAGGAAATGGAAAGATTATATTGAGAGCTTGATTTTAAATGTTATATTATTTTGAGATATTATACTAAGATGATGTATTGATTATTATCATGTTATAGAAGAGAAACTGATATTATATGATATTAGAAGAGAAATTGATATTATATTGTTTTATATCTTTTCTTCTCATAAAGGAAAAATAGATGGTCTATTGAATAAGTAATAATTATTTTTATTTTATTCTTATAGTGGACCTTCCGGTTATTAAGATATATATATATATATATATATATATATATATATATATATATATATATATGTTTTTAACTTTGAGTATGGTTTACAATATTATCTTGCTGACCTATTATAGCTCACTCTTGCTATTTAATTTCATAACAGCTAGGGCAAATACCGATACTCCAAAAAATTAACACGAAAAAAATAATCAATTTACAACCAAAATAAAAAAGTTTAATACCACGCATTTCCAAAAAAGTTAAAAAAAATACCTTTAAAATGAAAAATACTATAACAAAAAAATCTAAAAATTTTAAGATAACCATTAAATTACAAAATCAAAAAGAAAAAAAAACAATAAGTTGTTACAAGAATATAGTATCAATATGTTTCAATTATATCATATGTAATCTAATAAAATAAAAAAATCAAATATAATTATGAAGTACTAACAAATATGTTAATCTAAACTTTGAAAAATAAATTAAAAAAAAATCATTTACATTAAAAAAAAAATATATAATATTATAACCATATGTATACTACAAACCATAACTATGTATTATTATTAATGTAACGACCGAAAAATTTCGTGTAATTTATTATATTAAAAATATTTTTAATTGATTTTATTGTGTTTTGGCTTATTTTTAATGCATTTAAATGCATTATGATTTTTAGTAAATAGGAAAATTATGCCATACGTGTTATGTGACTTCTGTGTAGCATATATTATTTTATTATATTTTTCTGTAATTTTTATATTTTTAGAATACAATTATTTCGCATTTTAATTTCCGAATCCAGCCCCTATATTGAATTTGAGACCTTGTTTTTATAGATTTATTTTTATATAATGATGGGATATATAAAAATGCATTTTGTTGTAATTTTTGTAATATTCATAATTTTTGGGAAATTTTGGCATTTATATTATATTTGTTTAAAAATAAAAATTTTACATTTCTATCCCACAAAAATTATTTTTAAGGCTTAATAATTTTAATTAGGGGCTAAAAATATTTTTTGGTATTAATTTTCAGATTAATATAAAAAGCAGAATTTTATTATTAATTATCAAAAATAATCAAAAATCAGATTTTTGATTTTTATTTTCTGAAAAATCTGGAAAAGGTGTTCTTGGCGTTCTTGAGAATCAATCACACCTTTGAAGGTGATTCCGGGATCCAAATCTCTTGTATGAATAACTAAACTGAATCTCATGTTATATACTACATGTTTATGTGGGTGTTGATATGTGTGTATGCCTCGATCGAAATTTTATTTTTTTAGTTAATTTTCGTATGAATTAAATTTGGTATGGGTTGTAGGACGATTTGTTGTTGATGTGGTTAGTTCCTACAGATTGCATATGCTTCCAGGAAATTTATTATTATTTTTAACTTATTTTTCGTGTACTAAATCTGCAAGTCGAGTTTTTGTGGGGGTGAGATTTAAAAATCGATTTTTCTAGGTTCTTGAGTGATTTGCTGCTGTTATGAATGCTTGGTATATATTGTTGAAGTCATAAGCTTCATTTTGATGTAAAGAACGTTTGATTTGGTTGAGAAATGAGTAAGATCGGAGTTTTGTCGGTGAGGTCGCCGGAAAGCTTCGAATTTTGGCCGGATTCGGCGATTGGTTAGCCGGATTCTGCGTTTGTTGGTATGGTTGTGTTTAGAAGTTGATTTGAGGTGATTTTGATATTTAAAACGTAACGAATGGTACGTTTTTGAGGTCACCGGAGTTCGCAGGAAATTTTCTCTGGTCGCCGGTTTCTGGAAATCAGCAATTGACGACGATAAGTGTTCTTCGAGCATTCATACGAAGAACAGTGAAGATGGTGATGAATAGTTAACTTTTGATCTTTAAAAACCTAAAGTTAAGTTTTGAAATTGATTTTTAACTTTTTACCAATTATTTTTACTTTTATTTACTTTCATTTACTTTTATTTACTTTTAATTACTTCATAATTCTGCATTTAATTATAAATTTCAGAAATATTATTTTTTGAAAATGTTTTATAAATTCAGAATTTATTTCTGAATTCTATTTTAATTATTTCTTTATTTATTTGTTTTAATTCAAAAATAATTAAGAACTAAATATTTTTAATTATATTAATTAATCTCAAATAATGATTTAATTAATTTGATTATTTATTAAATGTAATTATTTATTAGAAAATTTTATTAATTAATTATTACTTGACTCTAATTAATTTAATTAGGATTTTTTAATTTTAATTAACCAATTTTTTGTTCAAAAATGTTTAAAAATAGTTTTAATTGCTCGAAAATTTCAGAAAATGTTTTAAAAATCTTTTAAAAATCCTGAGTTGGATTTCATTCTAAAATTATGATTTAAAATTGTTTTAAAACTATTTCTTTAGTCTAATTGAGTCCCGAATTGAATGGTTAGACCTATTTTGTGAAAATTTCGTGTTATAGGTTGTCCGAAAATTTTGTGAATTGTGTGTTATTAATATTTGATTATCTGTTAGTAACTTGTAAATATCATTAGAATACTTTAAATGTTCTTTTATTTGTGAGTCGTATCTGTTATATGAATTACGTGGTTATTTATTCCATGCATGTTACTATTTGTCTAGCATATTTACTCGGCAGCGATACAGCGTACGGGTAGACACTAAAACCGAGGTTTGATTTGTATTTGGTCTTATGCCTACCTAGCCAGTTGTTTAAAATAGAATGTTTTAATTGTAGAAGTGAGAGAAACCCTAGCTAGTGGGCAGAGCTTACCAGCTGTATACATAGAAGCGAGAGAAATCCTAACCAGAGAGCATAACTTACCAGTCATATATTCAGGCAAGTATTTTCCCCCTTGATCATCTTATACACTGCTTATTTTATGTTCATTGATTCATATCATGATGAATAGCTATTGTTCAGAACTATTTGTGATTCTTAAATATTTTTGTGCGAGCACAGTTGCTTGATATTGGTACCTTTGATGTGGAAGAATTGTTTACGATAAACTCTTCATATCCTTATTATCGTAGTAAATAATAGGGATATGACCTGTATTTAAAACTAAGCATTTCCTGTAGAATTCGGAAGTTGCTCTATTGGATTGGAAAATAGTAAAGCGTAGGAGGCCACATCGAGTAGTTGGTCCAGCTATATTTAAGGAGGATATGGTAACCATACCATCTTCCTATAGGCTAACATTACTTGCCTATTTTGGGTACCCCAGAAATCCTCGTTATACCCACGCGGATAGAAAGGTATTCGGTGGTTATATAAAGTGGTCCCATTGCTTTTGAACCTGATCAGGGGGCAATGGTGTTTCAGTTATATATATATCCAATCCATATCGCCAGAATGGCTATTATATATTGTGAGTCGACAGATGATTCATTTTTATGACATGTTAAATGATTTCAGTTATGGTTGAATTATATCCCAGTTGTTGATTCAGTTTGCCTTATAAACTGTTTTACATTTCAGTTGATATCATGCAGCACTCATCCTGTTTTATTATAAAATTGTTTACATATACTTGCTGGGCATTTCTTTGGCTCACTCTTGTTTTCGCAAAACCTTTCCAGAGGAGCAGTATGTTTCCGACCAGCCGTTCGGACCATATTAGAGAGGGGCAGAGTGGCCGTGTGTCTGCACCCCGGACCTTGCAGGTATTTGCGAGTTACTGTTGGCGCTAGATAGAACTTTAAATAAAATGGGATGTAATCATAAAACATTATTAGACTGGATTTAGGTTGAGTTTATTTTATGGTTTATAATAAGTGAGTAGGTTACTTTTGGGTTGTAACTGCTTGGTTTCATACAATAACCTGTTTGCGATCTTTGGTTGGCGGGGTCAGTTGCGCATTCTGATTTATTTTATTAGTTGTGATTGGTTGGTGACCCCCGGATTTGGAGGGTGTCACAGTTGGTATCAGAGCTGACATGTTATAGTCACTGAAATAAGCAGAGATATAGCCCAGGAAAAATTAGGGAGATCACGTGAGATAGGGCTACGTTCTTATGTTACACGTTACGGTTGACTTTAGTCTAAGCTTAAGTTGTGAGATGATTTGTGATATTATGTTACTGGGTTATGCAGGTTCCTGTTGTGGTGACTACGCCGACTCCGGTGATTGCACCTCAGCCTATGCCAGCCCTAGAGCCAGTTACGCTACCATTATTTCCACCAGTGGACTTACCATATACTACCGCTCTTATGGATCCAGACCACCAAGTGATGGGGTTAGACTACTGGATGGGTTGGGAGTGTCCGATGGGGCCACTTGATCCTATACCACCAGTTCCCGTACCGGTGTTGATTCCTGATCAGTAGCAGGGGGTCGAGGCGCTACCCGTTGTGCCTGAGTTGCATCGATCTGGTGCACTGGCAGCTATGGTAGGATTCCTTATGCCAGCAGAGTTGACGGATCAGTCCGATCCTACCGTGCAGGGTCCCTATGTACCTCTTCCACCAGTCACACCCTGGCACCAGATGCCACCAGGAGAGGACCGAGTGCAGGAATTGATAGAGGAGGTTACAGGTGGAGCAAAGGCCGATTCTAGCGGCCATATCGGTGCACCACGCACCGTTCCATTGAGTGAGTACCGTGAGCTTTGGGAGGCATACGATTTTGTGAGAGGGCAGAATGTGGAGCTGCGTAGGATGGGAGATCATCTTACCACAGACACCGAGATTCGACATAACCTCCGAGAGTTGATAGCAGCCGGTTCTTTTGAGGTGGTGGCGATGCTGCTGGGTGGGTCATCAGGTACTGTTGATTATCGGCGGGCATACCGCATCCTTCAGAGGATGTTGTCGGATCTTCAGGAGTTGGTAGGACCCAGCTGGAATTAGATATTGTGGGACAGAGCCCTGGAAGAAAGATATTCTACTTGTGTTGGTTGACTTGAGTTGTGTGTAATGTATGATGTGTGTGCTAATAGTAGTTTGTTGGTAGAATAAGTCGGGAATTTTGTTGTATATAGCCGATAGTCTAATTGATATGGTAGGTTAAGAGCGATATGATGGTAAGTAACCCCACTAGTAGTCATGTATAATTATGAGTGTGTAATTATATATCGGTAGTACTTTTGTAGTGATAGTGTATCGAATCCCTCCAGCATGCATCTATTTATCTTTTTCAGCATTCAAGTGAATTAGTGATTGGGTGACATGAGTTGATAAATATTCTTGATTCATGTTTCCTTTCAATGAGTATCTATCAAAAACATGCTTAGTCAATTACTAAGGAACTTGTGTATTTCCTCTACCAGATTATGGATAATCAGCAACCAAATGGTAATCACACGGGAAATGCAAATAATAATCAGAATTTTGGGGAGTATGGCAATATCAATATGATGTAGCAAATGCTGGAACTATTCCGACAACAGACCGAGAATCTCACTCGTCAGCAGCAGCAACCGCCAGCACCCCAAGCGGCAACGTTTAAAACTTTTCAGTCAGTTAAACCCCAGAGTTCCAGGGGTCAGCGGACCCAGTAGAGGCCCGTGCATGGTTAAAAGAAATAGATAAAGCTCTTGCACTTGTGAATGTAGAGGAGAATAAAAAGACCGAGTTCGTGAGTTACTTTCTGAAAGGGGAAGCGAACTACTGGTGGGAAGCAAGGAAGGCTTTGGAAGGAGTAGGGGTAACCCCATGGGAGAGATTCAAAGAGTTGTTTTTGGAAAAGTATTTTCCCCGCTATATGCAGAATTAGATGGAGATTAAATTTTTGGAATTAAAACAAGAAGGCAATGCCACTGAGTATGAGGCAAAGTTTACAGAGTTAGCCAGGTTTGTTCCAGACTTGGTGGATACTGAAGAGAAGCAGGCAAGGAGATTTCAACAGGGTTTGAAGCCGTGGCTCCGTAGCCGGGTAGCTGCTTTTGAGTTAACCACCTATTCGGCTGTGGTCCAGAAGGCATTGATTATTGAAGGAGAGAGTGATAGCTCCTATAAAGAAAGGGAAGGCAAGAAGAGAAAATTTAATATTCAATCAGGGAGTTCACTCCAGGGCAGGGTGCAAAATAACTTTAGTTACAGACCAGCATTCCAGCCGAGAGGCAACGGGGGGGCCAGGAAACGGAATCCAAAATTTTGGTAGTCAAGGGAGTCGATTTCTGAATAACAATCAACAGCAAGGAAGTCGGTTTCCGGGCAATAATCAACAACAAAGAGGTCGATTTCCGAACAATAATCAGCAACAAGGAATGCGACCACCAGTACTAGCATGTGGAATATGTGGAAAGAATCATGGAGGTACATGCAATCTGGCTAACATAGTATGTTTTCGGTGTCACAAGAAAGGGCACTATGCGACCGTGTGCAATGAGCCAGCAGCTAATGGGAATAATTGTCAGAAATGTGGGAGCAAGTGGCATCTTACTAAGGATTGCAGGATCAATCTTAATCCGGGAAACCATAATAAAGCTGCAGGAACAAATAATGCGGGACAGCCAAGGGCCTGAGTTTTCAATATGACTATGACCGATGCAGAGCAGAACTCTGATGTTATCGCAGGTACACTTTCCGTAAACTCTACTAATGCCAAAGTACTTATTGATTTGGGAGCTACTAAATCTTTTATTTCGGAAGAGTTTGCGAGTAAGCTAGAATGTGAATGTCAGTTATTAAGCGAAGCTCTAGTAATAGAGATAGCTAATCAGGAGCGTATACCCGTTAAGCAAATATATCCAGCATGTGAGATCGAAATATTCGGACAACGTTTTCATGCTGACTTGATTCCTTTCAAGTTGGGGGAATTCGAGGTTATACTGGGGATGGATTGGTTGACAAAGTATAGTGCCCAGATAGATTGTAAAAAGAAGGAGCTAAAGTTGAAGCTAGATGGGGATATAGAAGTGGTGTTTCATGGGCAGAAACAAGTGAAGAAACTCTTGACCATGATGCGAGCTAAACGATTGTTGCGACAGGGATGTGAAGCATACTTAGCTTATGTAATGGATACTTAGCTTATATAATGGATACTGATAAGGAAGTGCCACAGATAGAACATATTCCAGTAGTGAATGAATTTTTGGACGTATTTCCTGAAGAATTACCAGGCCTACCTCCAGATAGAGAAATTTAGTTTGCTATTGATTTGGCACCAGGTACTGAACCCATATCGAAAGCTCTGTACAGAATGGCACCAGTGGAAATGAAGGAATTGGCCAAGCAGCTACAGGAACTATTAGACAAAGGGGTGATTAGACCCAGTGTATCACCATGCGACGCACCGGTATTGTTTGTGAAAAAGAAGGACGGAAGCATGCGACTTTGTATTGACTACCGGGAGCTAAACAAACTGACGATAAAAAACAATTACCTATTACCGAGGATTGATGACTTGTTTGACCAGTTAAAGGGCGCGGTATGGTTTTCCAAAATCGACTTACGATCGGGATATCACCAGTTAAAGATCAAGGCCGTCGATATTCCTAAGACAGAATTCCGCACGAGATATGGGCACTACGAGTTTTTAGTCATGCCCTTCAGACTGACTAATGCACCGGCCGCTTTCATGGATATGATGAACAGAGTTTTCAAGAAATATCTGGATCAATTTGTGATTGTTTTCATAGATGATATCTTGATATACTCCAAGTCAGAGGAGGAACATGTGGAACACTTGAGAACAGCTTTAGAGATTCTGCGGAAAGAGAAGCTATATGCCAAATTTTCGAAATGCGAGTTTTGGTTAAGGGAGGTACAATTTTTGGGGCACGTTGTCACCAACGAAGGAATTAAAGTAGATCCAGCTAAGATCGAAGCCATTATGAATTGGGAGCAGCCAAGAACACCCATCGAAGTTCGAAGTTTTCTGGGATTAGCTGGTTATTACAGGAGGTTTGTTAAGGATTTTGCTAAAATAGCGGCATCTTTAACTAAACTCACCCGGAAGAATGAGAAATTGGAATGGAACGAGAAATGCGAGCAAAGTTTCCAAGAATTAAAGAAGCGATTTATAACTGCACCAGTATTAGTTCTACCCAATGAAAATGGAAACTTTGTAATTTTCAGTGATGCATCTCAGAAGGGGTTAGGGTGTGTGTTGATGCAGGACGTCAAGGTAATTGCTTACGCATCCAGGCAACTCAAGATTCACGAACGAAAATATCCAATGCATGATCTGGAATTGGCAGCAATTGTTTTTGCACTAACACTTTGGAGGCACTATTTATACGGAGAGAAGTGTGAAATCTTCACGGATCATAAAATCTTGAAATATATTTTCACTCAGAAGGAGCTAAACATGAGACAACGACGGTGGTTGGAGTTAATCAAGGATTACGACTGTACCATTAGCTATCATCCAGGCAAGGCCAACGTAGTGGCAGATGCACTAAGCAGGAAGGAGAGGTTAAATCTCTTAACCTCATCTGAGGAGTTGCTGAAGGAATTTGAGAAATTGGAAATAGATGTCCATACATCGGAAGCAACCAGTGAAATATTGTATGCCATGACATTTCAGCCAGTATTATTGGAAAAGATCCGTAGATGTCAAGAACAGGTAATGGAGCAAGACAAAGCAAAATTAACCGGAGAAGAAATCAGGAGTCAAAAGGATGATAAAGGAATTCTAAGATTTTCTTCACGTATATGGGTACCTAATGTTGGTGAACTGAAAGATGAAATCTTGCGTGACACACACAACTCCAGGTATTCTATTCACCCTGGTAGTACCACGATGTATAGAGACTTGAAACAAAAATTTTGGTGGCCCGATATGAAGAAAGATATTGCAGAATACGTCAGCAAATGCTATACCTGTCAGAGAGTTAAAGCCGAGCATCAAAGGCCAAGTGGATTGCTACAACCTTTGGAAATTCCAAAATGGAAATGGGAACATCTTGCAATGGATTTTGTAGTAGGACTTCCGAAGACTCAATCAAACCATGATGCAATCTGGGTAATCATTGATCGGTTGATCAAATCAGCACATTTCCTCCCAATCAACGAAAGATTTTCGCTAGAGAAACTAGTTCAACTATATTTGAAAGAGATCGTAGTACCACACGGAGTTCATGTATCTATAGTATCTGATCGAGATCCTCGTTTTAATTCAAGATTCTGGAGGTAATTTCAAGAAGGTTTAGGAACCAAACTAAACATGAGTACGACATATCATCCTCAAACGGACGGACAAAGTGAAAGAACAATCCAGACCATAGAAGATATGTTAAGGGTATGTGTCATGGATTTTAAGGGTAACTTGGATGAGCACTTACCGTTGGTGGAGTTATCGTATAACAATAGTTACCATGCCAGCATTGGAATGCCACCATATGAAGCTCCTTACGGCAGAAGATGTAGATCTCCGGTGTACTGGGAAGAAGTAGGAGAACGCACAATCTTAGGTCCAGAACTACTGCAACAGAAGAAGGAAAAGATCGGATTGATACATAAAAGATTAATCGCCGCTCAAGATCGACAGAAGAAATATGCAGATCAAAGCAGGAAGGACCAGAATTTTGAAGTCGGAGAATTGGTATTGCTGAAAGTATCGCCATGGAAAACAGTAACCAGATTTGGGAAAAGAGGTAAACTCAAACCAAGATATGTGGGACCGTTCGAGATACTGAAGAAGGCAGGGAAGCTTGATTACGAATTAGCTTTACCACCACACATGCAGAATATCCATAACGTATTCCATATATCGATGCTGAGAAAGTACAATCCTGATCCAATGCACGCGATAGAATATGAACCTGTAGATATTCAACCTGACTTATCTTTTGTTGAGCAACCAGTTGAAATATTAGATCATAAGGTTAAGGTATTAAGAAATAAGACAATACCTCTAGTTAGGGTGTTATAGAGGAATCCCTTGGTTGAAGAGTCAACATGGGAAGTAGAGAGTGAAATGCGAGCTCAATATCCGCACTTATTTTCTTAAGTGGGATTCTGGGGGCAGAATCCTTAAAAGGGGGGAAGGATGTAACGACCGAAAAATTTCGTGTAATTTATTATATTAAAATATATTTTTAGTTGATTTTATTGTGTTTTGGGTTATTTTTAATGCATTTAAACGCATTATGATTTTTAGTAAATAGGAAAATTATCCCATACGTGTTATGTGACTTCTGTGTAGCATAGATTATTTTATTATATTTTTCTGTAATTTTTATATTTTTAGAATACAATTATTTCGCATTTTAATTTTCGGATCCAGCTCCTATATTGAATCTGAGACCTTGTTTTTGATAGAATTATTTTTATATAATGATGGGATATATAAAAATGCATTTTGTTGTAATTTTTGTAATATTCATAATTTTTGGGAAATTTTGGCATTTATATTATATTTGTTTAAAAATAAAAATTTTACAATTTTATCCCACAAAAATTATTTTTAAGGCTTAATAATTTTAATTAGGGGCTAAAAATATTTTTGGGGTATTAATTTTCAGATTAATATAAATAGCAGAATTTTATTATTAATTATCAAAAATAATCAAAAATCAGATTTTTGATTTTTATTTTCTGAAAAATCTGGAAAAGGTGTTCTTGAGAATCAATCACACTTTTGAAGGTGATTCTGGTATCCAAATCTCTTGTATGAATAACCAAACTGAATCTCATGTTATATATTACATGTTTATGTGGGTGTTGATATGTGTGTATGCCTCGATCGAAATTTTATTTTATTTAGTTAATTTTCGTATGAATTAAATTTGGTATGGATTGTAGGATGATTTGTTGTTGATGTGGTTAGTTCCTACAGATTGCTTATGCTTCCAGGAATTTTATGATTATTTTTAACTGATTTTTCGTGTACTAAATCTGCAAGTCGAGTTTTTGTGGGGGTGAGATTTAAAAATCGATTTTTCTGGGTTCTTGAGTGATTTGCTGTTGTTGTGAATGCTTGGTATAGATTGTTGAAGTCATAAGCTTCATTTTGATCAAAGAACGTTTGATTTGGTTGAGAAATGAGTAAGATCGGAGTTTTGCCGGTGAGGTCGCCGGAAAGCTTCGAATTTTGGCTGGATTCGGCGATTGGTTAGCCGGATTCTACGTTTGTTGGTATGGTTGTGTTTAGAAGTTGATTTGGAGTGATTTTGATATTTAAAACGTAACGAATGGTACGTTTTTGAGGTCGCCGGAGTTCGCCGAAAATTTTCTCCGGTTGCCGGTTTCTGGAAATCAGCCATTGACGGCGATGAGTGTTCTTCGAGCATTCATACGAAGAACAATGAAGATGGTGATGAATAGTTAACTTTTGATCTTTAAAAACCTAAATTTAAGTTTTGAAATTGATTTTTAACTTTTTACCAATTATTTTTACTTTTATTTACTTTTATTTACTTTTAATTACTTTATAATTCTGAATTTAATTATAAATTTCAGAAATATTATTTTCTGAAATTGTTTTATAAATTCAGAATTTATTTCTGAATTCTATTTTAATTATTTCTTTATTTCTTTATTTATTTTTTTAATTAAAAAATAATTAAGAATTAAATATTTTTAATTATATTAATTAATCTCAAATAATGATTTAATTAATTTGATTATTTATTAAATGTAATTATTTATTAGAAAATTTTATTAATTAATTATTAATTGACTCTAATTAATTTAATTAGGATTTTTTAATTTTAATTAACCAATTTTTTGTTCAAAAATGTTTTAAAATAGTTTTAATTGCTCGAAAATTTCAGAAAATGTTTTAAAAATCTTTTAAAAATCCTGAGTTGGATTTCATTCTAAAATTATGATTTAAAATTGTTTTAAAACTATTTCTTTAGTCCAATTGAGTCCCGAATTGAATGGTTAGACCTATTTTGTGAAAATTTCGTGTTATAGGTTGTCCGAAAATTTTGTGAATTGTGTGTTATTAATATTTGATTATCTGTTAGTAACTTGTAAATATCATTAGAATACTTTAAATGTTCTTTTATTTGTGAGTCGTATCTGTTATATGAATTACGTGGTTATTTATTCCATGCATGTTACTATTTGTCTAGCATATTTACTCGGCAGCGATACAGCGTACGGGTAGACACTAAAACCGAGGTTTGATTTGTATTTGGTCTTATGGCTACCTAGCCAGCTGTTTAAAATAGAATGTTTTAATTGTAGAAGTGAGAGAAACCCTAGCTAGTGGGCAGAGCTTACCAGCTGTATACATAGAAGCGAGAGAAACCCTAGCCAGAGAGCATAACTTACCAGTCATATATTCAGGCAAGTATTTTCCCCCTTGATCATCTTATACACTGTTTATTTTATGTTCATTGATTCATATCATGACGAATAGCTATTGTTCAGAGCTATTTGTGATTCTTAAATATTTTTGTGCGAGCACAGTTGCTTGATATTGGTACCTTTGATGTGGAAGAATTGTTTACGATAAACTCTTCATATCCTTATTATCGTAGTAAATAATAGGGATATGACCTGTATTTAAAACTAAGCATTTCCTGTTGAATTCGGAAGTTTCTCTATTGGATTGGAAAATAGTAAAGCGTAGGAGGCCACATCGAGTAGTTGGTCCAGCTATATTTAAGGAGGATATGGTAACCATACCATCTTCCTATAGGCTAACATTACTTGCCTATTTTGGGTACCCCAGAAATCCTCGTTATACCCACGCGGATAGAAAGGTATTCGGTGGTTGTATAAAGTGGTCCCATTGCTTTTGAACCTGATCAGTGGGCAATGGTGTTTCAGTTATATATATCCAATCAATATCGCCAGAATGGCTATTATATATTGTGAGTCGACAGATGATTCATTTTTATGACATGTTAAATGATTTCAGTTATAGTTGAATTATATCCCAGTTGTTGATTCAGTTTGCTCTATAAACTGTTTTACATTTCAGTTGATATCATGCAGCACTCATCCTGTTTTATTATAAAATTGTTTACATATACTTGTTGGGCATTTCTTTGGCTCACTCTTGTTTTCACAAAACCTTTCCAGAGGAGCAGTATGTTTCCGACCAGCCGTTCAGACCATATTAGAGAGGGGCAGAGTGGCCGTGTGTCTGTACCCCGGACCTTGCAGGTATTTGCGAGTTACTGTTTGCGCTAGATAGAACTTTAAATAAAATGGGATGTAATCATAAAACATTATTAGACTTGATTTAGGTTGAGTTTATTTTATGGTTTGTAAGAAGTGAGTAGGTTACTTTTGGGTTGTAACTGCTTGGTTTCATACAATAACCTGTTTGCGATCTTTGGTTGACGGGATCAGTTGCGCATTCTGATTTATTTTATTAGTTGTGATTGGTTGGTGACCCCCGGATCTAGACCCCGGATTTGGAGGGTGTCACAATTAATATTAAAAGTAAAAATAAATGATCCAAAATGCTATAAAAGTAACTTTACAAAAAAATATTATAATCAAAAGTATACTACAAAATATTAATAAAATTACCCGCGATTCACGGTTATAAAGCTAGTTATGATAAGTGGTACACATGTCCCCGTATGTACAATCTTCTTCTGTTGTATAAAAATATGATAATCTTTAGGTATAACTATAATAAGAAAACACTTATATAGATATAATAATACTAAATTAATTTTAAGTAATTACTTGATTAATTTCCAGTTATTTGACTAATTTTTGCATGCTTCTTCAATCTATTAACTTTAACTTGCATTTTTATAACTCTGTTTTATCTAATTAATGAAATGTTACATTTTTCAAGTCAAAAAGTTAAATTCAATTACTTACATTTTAAAATTTCAATCAACAAAAATTTCTCCAAAATTAACAAAAATTGAGTGTGATTTCAGTTCAAGTGAATAACTAAAAATCTAAAACTAGAATAGAATCATACGAAATAGTATTGTTTTTCCATTTTTTAAATTTTAATTTTATTCTATTAAATTTTTGACAAAAAATTAAACAAAAAATTATTCCATTTAATTTAATACCTTTTAGTTCCATTTCAATTTTTGTTAACTTTCATTATTGAAATGCGGATCTCTTATCTAATCTATTAAACTCGCATAATTAAGTTTTCTACCTTAGTTTTTAGCTAAAAAAGAAGAAAATGTACATTACAATTAGGGGTGAGCAAAATTTCCAAACCGTCCAATCCAAACCGTCTAAACCAGAATTTATGGTTTCGTAATGGTTTGGATTGGTAACGGTTTCGATTTTTTAAAAACAGAAAAATAATGGTTTTGGGTTCAGTTTGTTTTATCAAACTGTCCAATATAACCCGTTCCATCCGAATATATAATAATATGTATTATTTATTTTTTATTATTATTTAAGAAATATAATTTAAATTAATAATTAATATATATTATTATATAAAAAGAAAAAGATGTACTTACAGGATCACATATGTAAAAAGAGTAAAGGCTTGTGCATTTCATATTCGATTTTTACTTTATTTTTAATTATGTAAGACTTTGAATGGTGATGTATGATTATATTTTATGAGATTTTGTACGTTATTTTGCTGATCCGTAAGAATTTGTAACTTATTTACCAAATTTTAATAATATTTTGTGATGTCACCCCATTGATGCATCATACATTTGTGTCGATTAATTTTTTGGAAGTTTAAATTTTTTTAAGTGATTTAAAACCCAACCCGTCCAAACCAAACTGTTATAATTTGGACGATTTTATTTAGTACTAACGGTAACGGTTATGGTAACGGGTTGCTAAATTTCAAAACCATAAAATATGGGTTAGGTGATTTAGTCATTTTAACCCGACCAACCAAAACATTGCTCACCCCTAATTGTAATAAAAACGGCCAAAAATTACCATGTAACGTATCAAATGTGTTCTCTTCAAGACGTAAATGTCTGTTCGATGGAAATTGATGCCTTACTTCAAAATGGGATCTACATGCAAAGTGGTGGTTCATGTGTGACGATGACATGATCGGCCACATAAAAAAACACTTGACGAAGGATCCAGTTATTGATCACGTTAAATATAGATCTGGCAATTCGTTCGTTTCGTATACTTTTGTATTGTGTACTTTCGTGTTTCGTGTACATAATGTTAAATCCAAAACCGACCCGTTAAGAATTTGTTTCGTTTCGTGTTCGTGTATCTTCATTTCGTGTATGTTTCGTGTCGTATTTCGTGTAATTTTTGAATAAAAATAAAAATATTTAAATATTAATTTTTTACTAGTCGAGTCTTAAGTCAATATGTGATAAGTGGGTTTTATATCCATTTGGAGAATTCCATATCAGCTTAAATTGATTGTCTTGGACTAAAGTTTGTTGTAGTTTTGATGTGTTTTATGTAGTTTTGCAGGTTTGTAAGAATGTCGATTATGGTTGATGCTTCCGTCGTTTTTGGAGTTAAAATTGTGAAATGGAATGGATAATGGAGTTGTTATTAAACTCTCATGAAGGTTCCTAAGTCAAGGGAAATAAAGAATGTGATCTAACGCAAAAAGAACGGACGAAAACGGAGCAAGAACGAAGGAAATAGAGTTGAAAAACGACCGCAGACGGAGGGCCAGGCGTAGGCTGCGCAAGATGGCATGCAGGCTGCGCGTCTGGCAGCTGAAAACGGGGCAGGCTGCACGCGCGCAGTGCTGAGAAAATTACAGTTTTGCCCTTTTTCGAATTCTGGCCATATCTTGAGTTATACAAGTCCGTTTTGGGCGATCCTATAGTCCACGCGAAGCTAACGAGATTCTCTATCATTATAAAATGGTCCACATGTCCAAATACAACTGGAATGGTCCAAAAATACTGAAGAAAAGTCATCTACGAATTTTCCTTCAAAACAGAATCAGTTTAGGAAACGTATTTTGTGCTAAACTGCAGAAATTCTATTTTAACTCTATTTTGGGGAATTTCTTGTTGGACAAGACGCTAGGGCCTATATAAACGCATCCTACCATTGTAATTTTGATCATCATTAGTTAGCATATCATAACATAGAATTTATATCTTGTTTCATTATCATGGTTTCATTTGATCCCATGATGACGAGAGGTTCAATTACAAACTAATCGTTGTCATAGGATTCTGACGGAGTTATTTATGGAGCTTTAGTATCTTGATGCTTTAACGATCTGTGTGTGATGTATATTTGATATCCTCGTATGGTTGTGCTTTATGAATTTAGATGCGTAGCTAACATTTAATTTGTTAATCTCTTGCGAAACGAGAGTGGATCTTGAGATTTAGAACTTGACATGCTAGCATAGGATAGGTTGATGTTTTAACATCATGATTTGTAGCGTAAATAGAGATATTATGCTGTTCTATGTGATCTTTGTGGATAACTTGTTCTTCAACCATTATGTTTTCAAATCTTATAGAGATATAAGGTCTAAGCATAATTGATGTCTATTCATCTTCTATCTCTTTTGTGGATGTATGTTTAGTTTGGTATTCGTATACTGAGAAGTAGCGTGTACTTGTTTCGTGTTGTCCGATCAGATATCATAACCATTGCATATAGTGATTAAAGGCGTCAGATCTAAGCAAAGTATTTAATGAAGTTAGGATCCCATGTTTTCTATTGCATAAGTAATTCGATTTCAATTCTCGTTAGTTAGTTAATTCTTAGTTTGTTAATTTACTTCTTAGTTAATTTAGATAATCAAAACCCAAATTTGTTAATTGTCTTAGCAGTGAATAATAATCATACATTGTTGCATAGGTACATCTACTGAATTAAAACTATTACCAGATCTCTGTGGGAACGAACTTGACTTATTCATATATTACTTGTGACCACGTACGCTTGCGTGATTTTGTGTTAACAATATGTCATAACGAATGAAGTGTGCTTATTTATCTTATGTAAATATTATATATAAAATATCTATTCATATAATTTTAATAAAATTATTTAAATATTTATTTATTTCGTGTATTTTCGTTTCGTGTCGTGTATCCAAGGGCAAACCCAAAACCGACACTAAATTCATCCGTGTAATTTCGTGTTCGTGTAACACAAAGATCAACCCAAACCCATAATTTTCATGTCGTTTTCGTGTTGTGTTTTTATGTCGTGTATGAAATTGCCGGCTATAGTTAAATGCCACGTAAATTAAATGTGATTTCGAAGGATGACATGATCCAGGGTTGGCCCTGAGGGCAAGCAATACAAGCCATGGCATGGGGCATCCAACATTTAGGGGGCAATTTTTTTTAAAAAAAATTAGAGAGTAGTTTTTAAAAAATTACAAAATAACTTAGAATTAAAAGCAAAAATAAAAAATGTCATTTTATCAGCCGAACAATTTTTTCAAGTGAATTACTTCATATGTTTGCTAGATCATGTTGATACATCATTCCAATTCAGCTTTGAACAATTTCAAATATATGAGTAGATTTTTGGGTTTCTATTTAATTTGACAAAGTTGAAGTGCTTAAGTGACGATAGTTTGAAGACCTCTTGCATGAATCTTGAAGAATTTTTAAAGGATGATTTTGTTTATGATATTGATGGAAATGTCATGTTTCTTGATTTAAGAATTATAAAAAAAAATGTTTACCTATTGAAGTGAAAAAGGTGATTTATATATTGAATTTCTTGAAGAACATGAAATGTTGCTATCTGACTGCTACAATTGCTTATAGAATATTATTAATCATTCCGGTTATAGTGGCTTCTGAAGAATGGAGTTTTTCAAAGTTAAAATTCGTATCTCCGCTCTAGGATGTCACAAGAACGATTGAAATGCTAGGATGTCACAATAACGATTATAATGGTTGGCTATGTTATCAATCGTGAGGGATATGCTTGCAAATTCTAATTTCGAAGGCTTGTTTGATGATTTTTAAATCATGAATTATCATTTTTTTGTTGTTAGTTACTAAAATTTATTACAGGGGCAAAAAAAATTTAAGATCGCATGGGGCATCTTTCACCCCAGGGCCATCCCTGACATGATCGATCATGTATTATGGATCCTTTTTTTGCATCATTTTATCACGTCGAATTTAACCCAAGTTCAAACATATTTTCTATCAAATTGATAGATTTTAGTGCAGTGACATACATAAATTTTTTAACTAAAAATTTTAGAATACATAAATGAGAAAATACAATAAGTGATAATTTGCTACTCCAAATTTGCTAAGTAAAAATTTTAGAATATATAAAATGCAACATAACGAGGGGCGAATATAATAAATGATACTTGCTAACTAAAGAAATAATACAAAATTCTATATTTTAATCTAATTTAGAATTCCACTAAACATATTACTTTTAGCTACGGAGTACGGAGTATAAAAGATGATATGGCTAAAATTTTTAGATCAACAATATGTTGTTATTTAAGGTAACATGTTACCGTAAATGTAGTCGGCAATAGTTTGTCCACATCAATATTAAATAAGCTAATCTATTTTAAGGATTTTGACCACATTTGTTGAGTTTTTGCAACAAATATACGTTTTTTACCATTAAAAGATTACTGTTTTTAGCAATAGGTTTGCAAGTTCTAAAGTTTAGGTTAGTACCCCTCCTATAACCATCTTTAGGATCCCATAATTGAGTAAATTAGTGTATGCTGCCTACATTGGTATTAGTGGTTAAATTTTGTGCGCCGAAGGCAAAGACAATTACATTAACTTTTGGCTCTAATAATAATTATATAAGAGATTAACAACTATAATCGAGATTAAAATATTAATAATAGGGTGAATGGAGCCTAAAGTTAACTTTAGAAGAATTTCCTAAAATTAACCAATAAAAGTCATATCATCATAATTATTAATGTCCCTGCAGGTTCCTTATAAATAAAAAGTAACAAAAAATTATAATCACATAATTTTAAAGATTAATTTTAGGAAATTTCCCTAAAGTTAACTTTATTAATAAATTATTGAGAATAAATATAATTGATAAATATTATTTAAATATATATATATATATATATATTTATAAAGAATTGAATAATAAAAATAAATGATAAATAAAAAGTATTTAATTATATAATTATAAAGAATCGGTAAAATTTAAAAAATTAATTAAATAAATGACCAAATTAATACTTTAATGCCATTAAAACATGGTTTCTACATCCATTGATTTCTTTTAGGGCTGAAAACGATTCCGAGTAATCTGGATTCGAATTTGGATTCGACTCGTTAACAACGATTATTATTTGTATTCGTATAAAAAACGAGTGAATTCGAATCCTATTTTATAATTCGAAAGAATATCGGGTCGAATCTCACCACTCTAATATTTGATCATATTTTTATAGAGTAATTCGAATAATTTTAGAATACTCGAACTTATAGGTATTCGATTAGAATCCGCAAATTATATATACAATATATATTATATATAAAATATATACTATTAAATTAATATTCTACACATGAGCACATTTTAAAATTTTAAAATAATCATTCGAATATTCTTAATTTTTTAAGATTATTCTAGACGAATTCGAATATATAAAATGAGTAATTTAGTATTCAATCGAGTCGAACCGAATCAAATACGAACATTTATATTCGAATTCGAGTCGAATTTGAACAAAGGATTAAAATTTGAATTCGAATCCGGACCGGATCGAATCTGATCATATTACTATATCCGCACATATTCGACTCGTTTACACCCCTAATTTCTTTTAAGTCGGTAAAGGGAATTAAAGGTAAGCAGGGTTGTAAAAATCGGTAACTCGGGCCGAGTACTCGTTTTGGACCCCTAAACCGATCCGAGTAGTGACTAATCGGACCAAAAACCGGTTTTTGCTATAACTCGGTCAAGACTCGGGTTGACTCCGAGTAATCGGGGTCAAACTCGGGTTTGACTGATTTTTTTTTTCTAAGTACTAAAATATAATTTTTATTGCACAACTTATAGAGTATATTTATAATCTAGATTCGGCCCAATTAAAAGTTCTCTCTCTCAAAAATTCTATACATACACTTATATCACGTTTTAATATTATTAGTAATATTAATATTATTACTTGGACACATGTACACTAAAATTAGAATAAATATTATTAGTAATATTAATATTATTACTTGTTAGCAGGGTTGTAATAATATTATTAGTAAAATTAATATTATTGTTAAGTTTTAAGTTTAACACATGTACACTAAAATTAGAATAAATACATATAAATTATGAGAAAAAAATGTTAAAAAAATAATATCCGATTAGTAGTCCGAGTACTTATTCCGAGTACTCGCCGAGTTTCCGATTACTCATTTTTCTGGACCAAAACCGAGTTGGTTCGATTTCCGATTTTTACAACCTTGAAGGTAAGTAATGAGATTTTTTTTATTTCTCTTTTAAGCTAATACAAAATAGGAAAGTGCTAAAGGCCCGTTCCCAAAACGGATCTAAAATGACACCGTAATCGTGGACTCCCTACACTCACAAATTTCTCGAAATAAAAATATCTTAAAATGCAAGTAATTAGTGTCATGTTATTTGATACCAAATTTTGATATCTAATTTAGTACTTCTAGTCCTACTCATATAAGCCAAACATTTCTAACACCACCTGATACGTATCTTGAACGCTTATAAATTTCTTAGTATTTCATAAGCATACACAGCTAAGTTTTCAGTTAACAGCTAAGTATTCCTTGTGATATTTAGGACTATTAAGTGTAAAAATGTGATATTTAGGCCTTTTTCTCTTGATTAGACTTGTTGTTGAGAGTTTTACAAATTTAAGTTTTTTAGTTAAATGGCATACCATTAAAAGATTACTGTTTTAGCAATAGGTTTGCAAGTTCTAAAGTTTAGGTTAATCCTCCTATAAGGCTATAACCATCTTTAGGATCCCATAGTTAGGTAAATTAGTGTATGCCTACATTGGTATTAGAGCATCTCCAAGACTAACAATCTGTTAGCTATAATAGTGACGTGGTAGTGTTTTTAGTTAATAGCTTTTTTTTTTCTTCTCCAACCATGCATACTGTTAGGTAAATTTTTAGATAATGGGTTTCACATCTTCTATATTTGGCTAATGTCTATGAATTATAGATAATATCTAAAATCCACATTATCCACTCATATCGTGACACATCACATATTATTATTAAAATAATAATAAAATATTATTTTTAAAATATAGCTATTCATTATAGCTAATACCATTAGAGTAAAATATCTTACAATTCAGCAAATTTTTAAATAATCATTATATAGCTAATTATTTTAGCTATTAACGTTGGAGATGCTCTAGTAGCTTCTAGGACGAAGCCGAGCCAATATGCCAATATGATAGGCGGGCGAAGGGAGCGAGACCAAGCCGAGCCACTAGTGGAGTGGGCTTCCGTTTTTCAGCTGCATTGCACTGCCGCATAAACAATGGATCCGCCGGGCTGGATGAGCAGCCTTCTCTGGAAAGGAATAGTGAAAAGCCATGTCACTTGGAACTGGTTGCTTTGAGACAGAAATGAATGCAAGACTTCGAAAGCTTGCAAAGCTTGAAGCTCAGAAATGGATGAGTGGAAAAATTTTGTGCACGGAAGGTAAAGATGATTACATTTAACTTTTGGCTATAATCTATAACCTTTATTAATAAGCGAAACATCCTTTTAACGGTACCACTTTTTGGTTCCACTATATTTTGGTTTCACGTTTCACCCTACAATCCTATTTCTACTATAATTCTATTTCTATGTTGTTTTTAATAAAATATAAATCCTATTATAATTATAATTCTTTTATTACAATTTTAAATAAAAAAAGTAGTTTCACCCCTACAATCATATTTCCCTTATAATTCTATATTATTTTAAAGAAAAAAATAAAATTGAAATCCTATTATAATTATAATACAATTTTTTTATCGTAATTTATAATCAAAAAATAATACGATCAATTCTCCAAAAAAATTTTCATGAACATGTTTCTATACACTATACACTACTTAGAACAATCTTTCCTGCGATTATATGTTATTTTTTTAAAAAACATAATAAAATTGAAATCTTATTATTATTATAATTCTTATATTGTATTAGCAATTTTTTTATTATAACTTAAAATAAAAAAGATTACAATCAATTATCTTAATATTTTTTAACTAAAACAACTGAAACGTGTTTCCATGCACTTCTATTAAACAATCTAAGTTTATAGTTTGTAAATCGCATAAATTTTTTATGCAAATAACATAGTTCTTTTTATAATTTTATAATATAATTTTATAATATTTAATTAAATAAAAAATTAATAATTAATTAATATAAATCCCCGAGCCCGTGCTTCTCACGGGTTATCATCTAGTAATTATATAAGAGATTAACATATACTATAATCGAGATTAAAATATTAATATTAATAAATTATTGAGAATAAATATAATTAATAAATATTTAAATATATATTTATAAAGAATTGAATAATAAAAGTAAATAATAAATAAAAACTATTTAATTATTTAATTATAAAGAATCGGTGAAATTTAAAAAGTTAAATTACATAAATAAATCTTATATAATTGTGTAGTTGAACAGAATCAAACCTAGAATTAATGATGACCAAATTTGATACTTTCGTACTCCCTCTGTCTCTAAAAACATTTCCCATTTACTAAATCGGGACTATCAAAATACTTTTCCCCTTTCTATTTTAAGCCATAAACAATAATATTTAATACCCACTACTCCACCCACTACTCCTTAAAAATAATATTCAATACCCACTACTCCACCCACTAATCATTACAAATAATATTCAACACCCACTATTCCACCCACTACTCCAAAAAAACAATATTCAATACCTACTATTCCACCCACTACTCCTTAACAATAATATTCAATATCCACTACTCCACCCACTACTCCAAAAAAACAATATTCAATATCCACTACTCCTTAAAAATAATATTCAATACCCACTACTTCTTACAAATAATATTCAATACCCAGTTTTTCTTAAAACCCGTGTTTTTAGTCAAACGGGCAAAGTAAAAAGAGACGGAGGGAGTATTTTAGTATAATTGCATGTCATTAAAACATGGTTCATTGATTTCTTACAAGTCGGTAAAGGGAATTAAAGGTAGGTAATGAGAATTTTTTTATTTCTCTTTTAAATATAAGCCAAACATATCTAACATCACCTGATACGTATCTTGAACGCTTATAAATTCTTAGTATTTCATAAGCATAAGACATACATTACACAGCTAAGTTTTCAGTTAACATTCTCACTTGAAGACTTTTCAGGCTAAATATGGTGACAGGTAATGGGTTCCGAAAGGCGACTGTGTTGGCAATTGGGACGGCTACACCCCGTAACTGTGTCAACCAAAGCACGTATCCAGATTATTATTTTCGAGTCACTAATAGCGAAAATAAAACACAGCTCAAAGAAAAATTTAAGCGCATGTGTAAGTTTATGTTGCATAGATGAACATAGCATGTGAAAGTAGGCTACCAATGAGGAACATACTAACTCCATGTTTCGTTACTTAAGCTTTAGCCTTTATGTAGTAGTAGTACCTTTGTTTTTTTAAACGAAACCTGATAATTTGATACTTGATAGCTGATATATATATCGTCTTTTCAGGTGACAAATCAATGGTCAATACTAGGTACATGTACTTGACAGAAGAAATGCTGAAGGAAAATCCAAGTTTATGTGAGCACATGGCACCGTCCCTTGATGCTAGGCAAGACATCGCGATTACTGAAGTGCCAAAACTTGGTAAACAAGCAGCAACAAAGGCCTTGGAGGAATGGGGCCAGCCCCTGTCCAAAATCACCCACCTGATTTTTTGCACCAGTACTGGCGGTGTCGATATGCCTGGTGCGGACTTTCGCCTCACCATGCTTCTCGGGCTCTGTCCTTCAGTCAAGCGCTTCATGATGTACCAACAAGGTTGCTTTGCTGGTGGCACGGTTCTTCGTTTAGCAAAAGACTTGGCTGAGAACAACCAAGGTGCTCGTGTGCTTGTGGTTTGCTCTGAGATCATGGTCATTACTTTTCGGGGGCCTAATGATACTCATCTCGACAGCCTGGTAAGCCAGGCCTTGTTTGGCGATGGGGCTGGTGCGGTGATAGTGGGTTCGGACCCGGTTGTTGGAGTCGAGAAACCATTGTTTGAGATTGTTTCTGCAGCCCAAACCATCGTTCCAGATAGCGATGCTGCTATCAAGGGTAATTATCGGGAGGTGGGGGTTACTTTACACCTTGTCAAAGAGGTTCCTGGTCTGATTTCGAAGAATATAAGGAAGTGTTTAATCGAGGCATTCGAACCCTTGGGTGTAACTGACTGGAACTCAATTTTTTGGATTGCACATCCAGGCGGCCCAGCTATACTAGATCATGTCGAAACAGAGTTGAGTTTGAAGTCTGATAAACTCAAGTTTACAAGACAGGTTTTAAGGGACTATGGAAACATGTCAAGTGCTTGTGTTTTGTTTATATTGGATGAAATGCGAAAGGGGTCAGTTAAGGATGGACTGAGAACTACTGGAGAAGGACTTGATTGGGGTGTTCTCTTTGGTTTTGGTCCTGGCCTAACGATTGAGACTGTTGTTCTTCACAGTGTGCTTACTAATTAAGACCTCATATGGTTTCATTTGGTTCACTTGTGAGTTCTAAGGTTCCTACATTTGGTCTACTTCTTGTGTGTTTGAATTGTGTTTTTACTGTGTAACAATACCGGTGATTTGATAAGCTGTGTACCAGAATAAATTCATTCGAGGGTCTGCCTTGATTACAAATCATAAATAAAAATTGGTACAGATATGAAATTTAGAGACTTAGTGGTGGGAGTAGTGTGGGACACAATTTCGTAATAAAAGGGGCTAACATAAATTAATCAC
The DNA here is from genome assembly GCA_037693485.1 of Kitagawia praeruptora. Classification (NCBI taxonomy): domain Eukaryota; kingdom Viridiplantae; phylum Streptophyta; class Magnoliopsida; order Apiales; family Apiaceae; genus Kitagawia; species Kitagawia praeruptora. Next base: position 2,904,494 of record CM075353.1, read on the forward strand.
AATTTTTGTATGCTAGTCGGAATTTAAAAGAAGTTTGCATTGATTTTTTACTAGAAGTCGGGAAAAAAATCTGTTAATTCTATACTATTATAAGATTTTCGGTACAAAATAATTAATTAGTAATAAGTATGTCTATTCTACTACCCCACGGGGTGTCTCAGATGATCGGACAGTGCCGCTTAAGACTTATTATCTTGAGGTCACGAGTTCGATTCCCTGGGACATTCCGAATTAAGTGGGCTACCATACTCGAGGGTATAAGTGTGTTAGTATGCCCTCCGGATTAATCGAGGTACGCGCAAGCTAAGCTTAAAAAAAAAAGATGTCTGCTATAGGAAACGTGTAATGTTTGATCTTAAATCGGAAAGTATAGGTATTCGACAATTTGCCAACCAGATAGATGGTTATTTGAAAGGGGGTTGGTCACGTGCTACTTCTAGGCTTCTAGCTACCATAAATAACATCATGAAACGCTTATAAATTCATAAATCATAACCGTACAATACATTCAACACAACTAAGCTTTCCATAACCATACAACATTGTTTCTCATCAAAATATTTCAGGCTAAAAATGGTGACAGTCAATGAGTTCCGAAAGGCACAACAGGCTGAAGGTCCTGCGACTGTGCTGGCGATCGGAACCGCTACGCCACCAAACTGTGTCGACCAAAGCACGTATGCGGATTATTATTTTCGTGTCACTAATAGCGAAGATAAAATTGAACTCAAAGAAAAATTTAAGCGCATGTGTAAGTTTTTCGAATCATCTTTTGTTTTGAAACATTTGTGAAGAAAATATTATATCTTGCAGAATTAGTGAATTGCATGTTTTTTAGTGAATATTTTTTTTTTGTACGATGGATCTAATACTAAACATGCAAATCCCCTGTTCCATTAAGGATGCTTTAAGTAATGGGTTTGTCTAGTGTGTGCCCAAGGACACATGCTCAGAATCCGTGCTTGATGAGTTGTCAAATTTTTATTGGTGAATATTTATGTGAATGCAGGGGATCCATCATTATTAATTAAATCTCCACCAATCAAAATTTGACAACTAAGCTAGCACGGATAAAATTCGTTATGTAATATGTAGAACCTTTCTTTCTTTCCTCTCTTGACAAAGTGATAAATGATACTGATATTAACAACTTACAAGTTATGAACTTACAAATAATTAAAGCTTGAAATTGACTTATCAGGTGACAAATCGATGATCAGTACTCGTTACATGCACTTAACTGAAGAGTTACTGAAGGAAAATCCAGAAATCTGCGAGTACATGGCACCATCCCTTGATGCTAGGCAAGACATTGTGGTTAATGAAGTGCCAAAATTAGGAAAAGAAGCTGCTACAAGGGCTATAAAAGAATGGGGACAACCAAAGTCGAAAATCACCCACCTTATCTTTTGCACCACTAGCGGTGTCGATATGCCTGGTGCAGACTTTCGCCTCACCAAGCTTCTCGGGCTCCGTCCGTCCGTCAAGCGCTTCATGATGTACCAGCAAGGTTGCTTTGCTGGTGGCACGGTTCTTCGTCTGGCAAAAGACTTATCTGAGAACAACAAAGGTGCTCGTGTGCTTGTCGTTTGCTCTGAGATCACTGTCGTTACATTTCGGGGGCCTAATGATACTCATCTCGATAGCCTGGTAGGTCAAGCCTTGTTTGGTGATGGGGCTGGTGCAGTGATAGTGGGCTCAGACCCGGTTATTGGAGTTGAGAAACCATTGTTTGAGATTGTTTCCGCAGCTCAAACAATCGTTCCTGATAGTGATGGTGCTATTGATGGTCATCTTCGAGAGGTTGGGCTTACTTTTCACCTTCTTAAAGATGTTCCTGGGCTGATTTCAAAAAACATTAGGAAGAATTTAGTCGAGGCATTCAAACCCTTGGGTATAACTGACTGGAACTCGATTTTCTGGATTGCACATCCTGGGGGACCAGCTATTCTAGACCAAATTGAATCGGAGTTGAGCTTAGAGCCTGAGAAACTGAAGTCTACAAGACAGGTTCTAAGGGACTATGGAAACTTGTCAAGTGCTTGTGTTTTGTTCATACTGGATGAAATGAGAAAGGCTTCAGCTAAGGATGGCAAGAGAACTACTGGAGAAGGACTTGATTGGGGTGTTCTGTTTGGTTTTGGGCCTGGTCTCACTGTCGAGACTGTTGTTCTTCACAGTGTGCCTACGTAGTTAAGACCTCATATAGTTTCATTTGGTTTGCTTGTGATTTCTGATACTTCTACATTTGGTCTATTTCTGTGATTGAATTGTGTGTTTACTATGTAACAATACTGGTGATTTGATAAGCTATTATTGTGTATGGGAATAAATTTTATCAAGGCCTCTCCCTGATAGTCTGATACTAGAATTCAATAAATGAAATTATGAATACTTTACGCATACTAGTGAAACTAGACCGCACCTGTTACAGTATTATACAAAAATACAGTAAAAGTTGAATTCAATCGCATTTAAATTTGAACAAAATCAGTCGAATATATAATCAACTTACAAATTCCTATTTCGTCATAATTATGTCATGTTTATGTCGACATTAATTAGAATACAAAACCCACAGGCTTTTTTAAGTTGGAAGTTGCTTGTTTTAATTCTAGACTAGATTCAATTCTTTTAGTTGTAGTTGCGACTTGAAATTGTGAATCCGAGTAGGTAAGAGCTGCAGTATGAGGTTTTGCCCTGCTAACAACTAATCAGCATTATCTAAACTTTTTAACAACTAATCAAGAAATTCATGCAAACAATAATCAGGCCAAACAGTTACAATTTGTGTATAAACAAAATTGCTATAAAAAGTATGTCCATGAGGATTTTTAACTTTTATTTGTGTTTTCAAAGTCAATAATAAATTTCTTTGCGTGAAGTATATAGAGAGAACATTAGAGTAGCTTAAATATCAGGACCTCAATATCAGAATTCCAAACAGGCGGGTAGGTCCCATGTGGAGGACGTCGTGGGCTCAGGTATTGCTTTAATTATTCTCGTACCTGTAAGATTTCTGTGTTTTCATCACACACCGTATCTGTCATGCACATAGCTGGGATCTTCACGAAAATAGCCTCTCCGTCTTAAAAAGCGGGGGCATAGTCTGCGTACAACTTACCCTCCCCAAACCCTGCTCTGAGCGGGATATACTGGGTATGTTTGATTTTGGTTTTGGTTTTTATTAGAGTAGCTTACATATTGGTTTCGTCTTTTGGTTGGTAAAAGAAAAAGGATGTTAAAATTTTAAGCATATTCTATGAGGAAATCTATACTATCTATACTATACTATAATAAGTAAACTAGGGGATAATTGGTAGTTTGGTAGTTTGGTTCAACCCTATTTTTTAGCCATAATTTTAGTTCAATTAAAAATAAATTTAATTAATATTTTATCTACCTAAAAACATTCCCGGGTAAGCAAAGATTTAGCCGAGAGTTTTGATCGAGAGGAGTGGCATGTGTGTGCGTGTTTTTTTTTAATTTTATTAACAGAAGAGTGTTTTGTGTGTTTTTTTTATATTTTTTTAATTATTAATAATAGAGATTTAAGCAAATCAAAGAGTGACCAAAATGAATGACCAACAAAAGAGCACCAAATCGACAACCAAAAATATCCTATTTCGCTTATAATAATATTAAATTGGGGGATAATTGGTATTTTGGTTGAACCCTATTTTTTAATATTAAAAAACATATTAAAAAAATAACAAATTATACTATAACAAATTAAAATTAATATTTATAATATTAAAATTAATATTTATAATATTATATTACACTATAAACAAATTATAAAAAATTGAAAGCAACCCGTGCTTTGCACGGGTTATAAGCTAGTATATATAATACTTAAGAAGGTAAGAAATTTAAAAATTAAAATGCCGACACTTTTTTTTTTCCCCAAACGGTTTACGGGAAACCACTGTTAAGAGAACATGGCATTGGTTGAGACTTTAAATAGAGTTAATTGGCATTTTGGTCACTCAACTGACAGGAAACTTGCAATCGGGTCATCAAACTTAAAAAGTTTTTAATCACATCATTGTACTCTTAAAAATTTTCATTCAGGTCACTAGCCGTTACACTCCGTTAAAAATTTGACGGAAAGTTGACTAAGTTTTGTGACTTAGCTTGAATAAATCCATTGTGGCATGTACAGTCAGCTGAAGTAACGTTTTGATCACTGAACTTACTAGAAACTTAGCTGACTGCACATTAGTTGAGTGACGAAAAATGCCGCTTCAGCTGACTGTACATGCCACGATGGATTTATTCAAGCCAACTCACCAAACTTAGTCAGTTTTCCGTCTAATTTTTAACGGATTGTAACGGCCAGTGACCTGAATGAAAATTTTTAAGAGTACAATGATGTGACTGAAAACTTTTTGAGTTTGATGACCCAATTGTAAGTTTCCAGTTAGTTGAGTGACCAAAACGCCATTTAACCCACTTTAAATATGATTATGACGGTAAATGAGTTGATTCTTTTATGAATAATTTGATATTTGGTTCGAAAAAAAATTGAATTTATTTCGATTTGTATATGAGTCGAATATGAATATGATTCTAAGATTCGTCATATAAATAAGCTGAATTTGAGTACATCATAGTTCGGCTTACAAAATAAGTTTAATTTAATTATGTAATTCGTGAACAACATTATTTTGGTTTCAAAAAAAAAACATTGTTATTATAATTCATAAATCAGATTTATGAACAAACTCGTGAATATGATAAATGAATGAGTTCGTCTACAAATTCGATACATATACTCGTTGACATATTTAATTAATATTTCGTAAAGTTCTTGACTTCAAGTAACTATTAAATAATTGTATATGCCTAGGAAATAATATGTTAGTTTTTTGTATATTAAATATTTTTTTTGTTTTAATACATTTTTTTATTATAAATAATTAAATTATAACATATATTAAATTGTAAATTATAACATCTGTTTATGTATTAACTAAATCTAATGCAAATTCAACTAATTGATAAGGGTAAATTAAAAGCATGTTTCTAGTTTTCGAGATTTTATCTCCTATTTTTTTCTTTACTCTTATAAATGCAATAAAAAAACTTAGAAAAAAAATTGAGATGCTCGTGAATACGGATAATCAGTAGTATTTATAAGCCAACAACATGTTGGTGCAGTGGTTGAGCCACTGGTTTCCTTTGAAGGAGGTCAGGGGTTCGACTCCTGCGTGTGCGTGAGTTTCTTAGTTTGTATTAGGTTTCCTTTCTGTATTTGTATTTCTATATTTGTAATTCTGTAATAGGCCGAGGGTCCTTGGGAAACAGCCTCCCTATTGTATAGGGGCATGGTCTGCGTACATCTACCCTTCTCAGACACCACTTTGAGTGGTATTATAACTGAGTATGTTTGGTTTTAGTAGTATTTATAAAATGTTCATGAACTAATATTTTGGGGATATTGAAATGTTCACGAGTAATAACTCGTGAGACATGTTCGTGAATATTTCTGGCAACATATTTATGGAAAACAATTTTTTAATAAGTTAATACAGAAAGAGAAATATTGGTTCGATAAAAATTCGAGTTCGAGTTATTTATAATGAGATGATACATAAATAGTTAAGAGTTCGGCTTGATTCAGCTCATTTATAATCCTAGATACAATATAATTTAAGTGAGATATTTTAATGTGAATAAATAAAGATATTTTTTCGTAATTAATTTGTAAGTACTTAAATAAGCTATTTAGGAACATTTTTATTATAAAATCTATACTCTTTATTAATGTGGAAAACCATGATTTAGGTAAACAATAGTACCAAAGTACCAAAATACCAAATTTGGTTATCATTAAATTCGGGGTTCGATTTCTTCCAATTACATAATTATACAAAATTTATTTACTTTAGTATTTTTTAGCTTCAACTCGGGTTCAATTACTTACAACTACATAAATAAAGATTTATTTACTTTATTTTTTTGGTTTTATCTCGGATTCGATTTTTTATAACTACATAATTAAATAATGTATTAATATTTATATTTTAATCCGTGTTTCACATATGTTATCGGCTAGACGGCTAGTAAGTACTCCCTCCGTCCCTCTTAATTCTTTATGTTTGCGGACCAGTTTCCGGCACGGATTTTATTCTGTAACTTATTTTTGATATTTTTTTTTGTATAAAACTAGAACAATCCTATTTTTATATATATAAAAAAAAGAAAATATCAAAAATAAGTTATAGAACTATCCTCAAAATGCCGTTAAAATGCGTGTTAAACATGCACTTTTTTATGTAAAGAAGAGGGAGTAATTAGTGTATCAGTTTCGAACTATATCTTATGGATTTTACTTGTCGTTTTCTTTTCCAAAATTTCTTTACGTGGAGGACAAAAAAACAAAATTAACAAAATTACATCAATCGATATATTAGGAAAACGTGTAATGCTTGATCTTAGATTGGAATGTACAGGTACACAACAATTTACGAAGAAAAATGCTAGAGGTACCAAAATTAGGTACCAAAAGTTGTTACCAAATGATGTGGCTTGTTTTAATTGGTTATAGTTATAGTGGGCCCGCCAGGGCTCTCCAATTAAAATATTTTAAATTGACAAGTATCTGTTGCCATGTCATTTGGTACCCAATTTTGGTACCCAATTTGGTACCTGTAGCACCACTCATTTACCAAACTAGAAGCTCATGTGATCAACTAGAGTGCTACTCTAGCTACCACATATCACCAACGCTTATAAATACATAATCGTAACATACATTAAACACAACCAAGCTTTCCAGTTTCCACTACCATAACATTGTCTCCATTGAAGAAATTTCAGGCTCAAAATGGTGACCGTCAATGAGTTCCGAAAAGCACAACTGGCTGAAGGTCCGGCAACTGTGTTGGCTATAGGAACCGCTACACCAGCTAATTGTGTTGATCAAAGCACGTATCCGGATTATTATTTTCGTATTACTAATAACGAAGATAAAACCGAGCTCAAAGAAAAATTTAAGCGCATGTGTAAGTTTTTTTGAATCATATGCAGAGAAATCAATTTATTTTATGATCAAGTGCTTGTATTTTGTGAGTAACTTACGAGAGTTGCCTAGAGCAACATGCACTTATAGTACTACTATATATGTTATGAACTTACCATTAAACTTTTCAGGTGACAAATCGATGATCAATACTCGTTACATGCACTTAACTGAAGACCTGCTGAAGGAAAATCCAGAGTTCTGCGAGTACATGGCACCATCCCTTGATGCTAGGCAAGACATTGTGGTTAATGAAGTGCCAAAATTAGGAAAAGAAGCAGCTACAAGGGCCATACAAGAATGGGGCCAGCCAAAGTCAAAAATCACCCACCTTATCTTTTGCACCACTAGCGGTGTCGATATGCCTGGTGCGGACTTTCGCCTCACCAAGCTTCTGGGGCTCCGTCCTTCTGTCAAGCGCTTCATGTTGTACCAACAAGGTTGCTTTGCTGGTGGCACGGTTCTTCGTCTTGCAAAAGACTTAGCTGAGAACAACAAAGGTGCTCGGGTGCTTGTCGTTTGCTCTGAGATCACTGTCGTTACATTTCGGGGGCCTAACGATACTCATCTTGATAGTCTGGTAGGCCAAGCCTTGTTTGGCGATGGGGCTGGTGCGGTTATAGTGGGCTCAGACCCGGTTATTGGAGTCGAGAGACCGTTGTTCGAGATTGTTTCTGCAGCTCAAACTATCGTTCCCGATAGCGATGGTGCTATTGATGGTCATCTTCGGGAGGTTGGGCTTACTTTTCACCTTCTTAAAGATGTCCCCGGCCTGATTTCCAAAAATATTAGGAAGTGTTTAGTTGAGGCATTCCAACCCTTGGGTATAACTGACTGGAACTCGATTTTTTGGATTGCACATCCTGGCGGCCCAGCTATTCTCGATCAAATTGAAAAAGAGTTAAGCTTGAAGTCCGAGAAGCTGAAGTCTACAAGACAGGTTTTAAGGGACTATGGAAACATGTCAAGTGCTTGTGTTTTGTTTGTACTGGATGAAATGAGAAAGGCTTCAACTAAGGATGGCAAGGGAACTACTGGAGAAGGACTTGATTGGGGTGTTCTGTTTGGTTTTGGGCCTGGTCTCACTGTCGAGACAGTCGTTCTTCACAGCGTGCCTACTTAATTAAGACCTCAAGTAACTATGATTGAATTATCTGTGTACAATGTGACAATACTAGTGCTACGATAAGCTATTCTTGTATATGTGAATAAATACACTCAAGGAACTGCCTTGATTACAGATAAACATAGATTGTACATAAAATTTACCAATGTTGCGATCATATATACGAATTTGTTAATTATAACCATTATTTTTATCTCTCAGCTTTGTCGTATGATTCATTTACTGATTTGTGATTCTCATTCTCTTCGTTCTTTTTTCTTGTTACTATTTATTCACATTCTACTTACAGTCGTAACTAAGCTAATGAAATGCGTTATGCTGCATTAATTCTTAAAATGTTTTCTAGCGAGAGTGGATACGTTGATGTAGAAAAAAGCGTGTGAGAAACTAATTTACCAGACAGGTTGGTGAGAAATCAAAAGCTAAGACACAAATTCTTTATAGAAGTACAACCTCTATTGTACAATGCAACCATAACATGCTGTTAGGAATCTGTCCGATTCCCTGCAAATGCGGAAGCGATTTGGTAAATATATGTGTTTAGATCCTACATATATACGTGATAGTAATGAAGCAACAAACCAGCAATACAGTAAAAGAGACAAGAGATTTAACGTGGTTCGGCCCAGCCTACATCCACAAGAGCAACAACTTCATACTAGATAAAGAGATTACAGTATCCGGCCCCTTGAATTTCATACAAAAATTCAGCCCTACAATACCTATTATGTATATCCCCAACTCACTGAAGTGTTTATCTCAAAACCTCCCCCTATCACTGTTTCCCGACAACCTTTCCTTCTCTCTCTCTCCCCCAACCCGGACAGTGCCACACAACCTGATAGAAAGACCATTGCAGCGGGACCACCTCCGATGGCTGCAGTCAGACCCAAGTACCCTAAGGTGTAGTTTAGGCACGAGGACCTTCTATCCCGACACTTCCTGAAAGCGGGCTAAACCGGCTCCCCTACTAGACGGACTATCTAGCAGCTATATAGAGAGAAGAGAGAATTATGGTGTGTTTGATAATGAAGGAAGAGAGGGGTATTTATAGGAGTAGATGTAGTAGGTGAGGGTTGGTGAAATGGTTGGTGAAGAGAGGAGTTTGGCAAGAATGCATGATGGCTGCCTAACAATCTAAATGACGGCTGCCTAACAATCTCCCCATCTTTCCAAACTCACAGCTCTTCACTTGCACTCCATACCTGCGCCCTGTTGGCACAACTCCAACTTTTCCTCGATCCGTATAATTCCCTACGACAAAACTCCCCCCGAGTCCAAGACTTCAAACTATACCCTAGTTTGCACATTCATTCTCGAATGCCCACTTGCTATACGCACAAGTGTACCATTGACCTCTATTTGTCCAACTACATACATGTGAAGCAATATGTTGTATACACACATACTCACTTGATTCACGTCGGCCAATCCCATATGTAGTCCATCACACGCAAGTGTGACCATCACACACACAAGTGTGACCATCGATCTTTCATTTACTCCCCAACTGCATATCAAACAAATTAATCTGTTGCATGGTTCATTGCTCACTTGATTCGTGTTGATCGATGCCCATATGTAGCTGCCACCAACTACTCGTTGATGTCGTAGAAGCCCTTCGACCAAGCATCCATCCCAGCAGTCTTTGCACCATCGTCTAGACGGAAGGCAATATAACCGCAACAGTATCCTTCAAGTCACTCTTCCCTCGTGCATGAGATAACCAGATTTTCGAAGTTCCAGTACGTTCTGGCCACGTACTAATCAGATGATATACTCCCCACGTAGCTCTCCCTTCATCCGAACCACACGGCCTCCTTTGATATTCATAGCTCCCCCTACTACAGAGCATCTGTAGCCTTCTGAAGCTAACCGACCGATAGATATTAGATTCTTCCTCAGCTTAGGCACATATCTTACCCCGTTCAAGCTGCGAACTATTCCATCGAACATTTTGATTTTCACAATTCCAATCCCCTTGATCTCACAAGTAGATCCATTAGCCAAAGAAACTGTTTCATTCTTTGTATCTTTGAATTTGTCAAAATGCCCCCTCTCGGAACATACATGGTAAGATAACCTTGAGTCTAATATCCATTCTCCTGGAGAAGTAGTGCCTTGATTGAAACGGTGCAAACACCTTCACAATCGAGAGTAACCACAACCAATGATGCATCTGGATCCTTCTTATTAAGCTGACAATTCAACCTAATATTACCCCACTCCTTGCAACCAAAGCACTACATGCCCTTTTCACTGTATCTGGATTTACCCCTGCTATTGGTAGATCCTCTCACAGCACCCATTCCTCTATTATTTTGACTACGCAAAGCCAAAACTGTCATTCCGTCCTTGTCACCATCCTGGTTCTTCCTTCCAGCATTTGACGAAAGTGCTGATTGAACCTCCTCTATTTTTAACATGTCCTTTCCGTACAAAATGGTTGTGACCAAATGATCGAATGACTCCGGAAGCGAAGTAAGAAGAATAAGGGCCTTATCTCCTTCCTCCAATTTTACATCAACCTTTTCAAGTTGATCAACAATACCATTAAACACATTCATGTGCTCAATAACATTGCCTTGAGCTCCCATCTTCAGCTTGTATAACTCGCGCTTCAGATTTAACTTTGTAGTCAAGTTCTTTGCGAGATACAATGTGAAAGGCATATGACACAGCCTATTTGTAGTACGAGGAATAAACTCAACTTAAATTAGATTGTAATAAGTAAATAATTTAATCTGTCACAGGAATCTCAGAAGATGCTATCTGTTAGAAGAAAAACTTCAAGTCAATCTATAGTTTTGATATTTTACACTGGAAGAAGTTCAGTCTCCTGATCAAGCCTCAGTATAAAATCAAAGAAGTGGATTTATTTTACAGTGACAGAGTTTTCTACAGTGACAGGTGATTATCAGACAGAGTACAAGAGATTTCAAGAGATGTGAGACAAGAAAAAGGACCACGTATTTAAAGTCAAAATTGAAGAACAATCATTGGAGTTAGTCGTTCATGAACCAGACAGTACATCGAACGTCAACAGAAAATTCAATGGTATTTCTTTATTAATTTCAGTGGTTTAAGAAAAGATTTGGCTACTTAAAGGATTCATATTTATTCTTCTTTTAATTGATTAAATTATGTGGTTAATTTATTTAATAAATTAATTCTATAAGAATTAATTTATTCTTTAAATTAATTATTTAATTAATTAAATCAGAATTTTATGTAAAAGAAAATTAATTAAATGATTATCAGAAAATCATTTAATTGATTTAAGCTGAAAATTATACTGATACTACCTTTTCAGAAAGGTAGTACCGAAGGTAGTACCGAAGGTAGTACAAGCTTATTCAGAAGGTAGTACCGAAGGTAGTACAAGCTTATTCAGAAGGTAGTACCGAAGGTAGTACCGAAGGTAGTACAAGTTCATTTCAGCAAAGGTAGTTCCAAAGGTAGTACCGCCAACTGAAAGGTAGTTCCAAAGGTAGTACCGCCAACTGAAAGGTAGTAGCCTTCTTGAAAAGGTAGTACCGGCCATTTAAAAGGTAGTACCGGCCATTTAAAAGGTAGTAGCCTTCTTGAAAAGGTAGTACAGACCTTTGTCAAAGGTAGTTCGAGGCAAAACTGATGCTAGAATTGACAGAAGGTTCAAGGAGAAGTTTGTTTAAATATCAACAAAGGCTACTGAGTTCAACACACAGAAATATCACATCAAAAAAACAAGAACCCAGCTGATATCTCTCTCTCTCATCTTAAAGACAATATTCAAGAGCAATAAATTCCTAGAAAATCAAAAGCTTTGTATTTGTAATATTTAATCCGTTCAAGCTTGATTACTTGTGACTCTTGTACTATTAGCGAGTTTTTACTCCTAATCTATATCTTGATTTTTATTAACAAATTAAGAAAAGTTCATGTCGAATTTTCTAATTTGTTTTTATTAACTTGATATTACTCTGTACTGATTTTGTAACAACCCTCAAGTTTAATATATTGTTATATTTAACTTGAACTTTGTTTCATTTAATTCCGCACAAAATTTGTCTAAAGTAAATTTAAATCTTAAGGACAAATTTCGATAAAAGGGTAAAGATTGTATTCAACCCCCCCCTTCTACAATCTTATTGGACCTAACAATTGGTATCCGAGCCGTTTGATTGATATACAAATCAAGATCCTATTTTTATTCAATTAAAGATCAAGCTCGAATTTTTAACTCTCTTAAAAATTCATCATGACTTCTAAAGCCATTGTTAAGATACCTATTTTTGACAAAGATAATTATGATATGTGGAAGAATAAGATGGAGTTGTTTCTGGAATGTACAAATGTTAAATATTTGGTTGTTTTGAAAACCGGACCTAAAACTCCTATGGTCTATGAAGATGAAGTTGAAGCTGAGGGAAAAATTGTGATTCCTGCTAAGTCTTATGAAAAAGACCCTGCTACCTATACACCTGAGGAAAAGGAGGATGCAGGGCTTGATAAAAACCTCAGACTCATTCTAATAGATTCCCTGGATGCTGTGATGTACAGCCATGTGATGAATTGTAAAACTGCCAAACACATGTGGGAAACTATTGAAACCATTAATGAAGGAACTGATGAAGTCAGGGAGAACAGACTTCAAATCTTAACCTCTGAGTATGAACACTTCAGAGCTGGCCCTAATGAAGGCATTCAAGAAGTGTTTGAAAGGTATAATAAAATAATCAACAACTTGCAAATCCATGGCAAGAACTATACACAGAAGGAGATTAATCTGAAGTTCTTACTGACTATGCCGACTCACCTGGAACACAGGATAACAGCCATAAGAGAATCTCGTGACTTGAATAAAGTTAGTCTTGAAAAACTCTTCGGTGTTTTAAAAACCTATGAGTTGGAACAAGTCCAACAGAAAGAGATTCATGGTAAAGGTAGAGTTGCAAGTTCATCTACAGCATTAGTGGTTGAGGCTCCTAAGGAAGTGGAAGCTAAGGTTGTTCGACCTTACAGCTCAGACAAGGAGCAGACTGAAGTGGAACATGGTCAGACACCAGCTACTCAGGATGGAAGTGAGTTTTACTCATTAGAAGAATTGGATCAGTTGGAGGATGAATCCATGGCACTCATGGTTAGACAGTTTGGTAACTTTAGATTCAGGAGAAATCCTAAGTTCAAGTTCAAGTCTAATAACAGATTCCAGAGAGGAGGTTCGTCATCCTCCAGTAGCAGAGGTGGCTACAAAACTGGAACTGTTGATAGAAGCAAAATTCGTTGTTATAATTGCAATGAACTTGGACACTTTGCCACTGAGTGTCAGAAACCTAAACAAGCCCAGAAGAGAGATTATGTTCCTGAAAAGAAGAAACCTGGAAAAGCCTATGTGGCTGCTGGTAAAAGCTGGGATGACACAGATAGTGAAGATGAAGAATTTGGAAATCTTGCACTAATGGCAAATGGTGACATGCTCACTGATCCTAAACCACAGGTAAAACTTACTGACTCTGAGTTGGTTCGTCAGTTAGGTGGTTCCTTGGCTAATGCACAAAAACACATTGCTAGATTAAATCTGTTAAACACTGAACTTGAAAATGAAGTGTTAGAACTAAAAAAGGTGCATGTTAATCAAGATCAACAAAAAGAGGAAATAGCACGACTTAATAGAAGAGAGAAATCCATTCTAGAAGTAGTGACTAAACAACTTTCTAAAATTGCTGAACTTGAAACCAAGGTTAGTGCTTGCTTTAATTCTGTTAAACTTTCTAAAGAGCATTTCAATAAACAAGCTATAGAACGAACTGTAGGAATAGGGTTTGGTTATAACGAAGCTGTTGGTTTGTTAGGCATAAATACCCCTAACCTTGTTAGTGCTAGTAAGACTGCTCCTCGACAACACATGAATAAGAATAAAAATGTTAGATCAAAGACTGCTAGTCCTCCTCAAGATAGGAGAGAGACATTTGTATCAAAGCCTAAACAGACTTTTGGTAAGGCTGTTTACAAGGTCAAATGTCTAGTCAGTGAAACAAATGTCATTGCTGCTAAAGAAACATGGATACCCAAGATAAAACAGAAGATTGTCAAATCTGTTTATAGGGTTAAATGTATGTTGGTTAGTGGTGAAGATGGTGTCAATGTTAAAAATGTTGTTTTGCCTGACAAAGGCCAATTCTTTAAGTATTCTGGACCCAATCAGGTTTGGGTTCCGAAGAAGGTTTAACCTATTTGTCATTGCAGGGTGTGAAACAGGTTGATCGAGTGACCTGGATCTTGGACAGTGGATGTTCAAGGCATATGACTGGAGATAGAACCCTGCTGACAAATGTGGTTGAGAAAGCCGGCCCAGTGGTTACCTTTGGAGATAACAGCATAGGTACAACTGATGGATATGGCAGATTGGAAGCTGGAAATGTTATCATTGATGAAGTGTCTTTTGTGAAAGGACTTGAGCACAATTTGTTAAGTGTCAGTCAATTCTGTGACAAGGGATTCGAGGCTTACTTCAACAAGAAGAATTGTCTAATCTCACACAAGAGACATGAACAACCATCTCTTACAGGAGTCAGAAAAGGAAATCTGTACGTGGCCAATATGAACACTGGAAGCACTGAAGAACTCAACTGCTTTTATTCTAAAGCATCTACAGATGAAAGTTGGCTATGGCACAAGAAACTCTCCCACCTTAATTTCAAGACAATGAATTCTCTAGTTAAAAGAGAACTGGTGAGAGGTTTACCTTCAATGGAATTCACTCAAGAAGGACTCTGTGATGCCTGTCAAAAAGGCAAATTGAAAACAGCAACTCACAGGAGCACTGATACATCATCAATAACTGAACCTCTACAACTGTTGCACATGGATCTGTTCGGTCCAGTAAATGTGATGTCTATGTCAAAGAAAAGATATGCTCTCGTGATTGTTGATGACTACTCAAAGTACACATGGGTTTTATTTCTGAATTCTAAAGATGAAACTCCACAGCTAGTGATTGATCACATCAAGTTGATTGAAATGGAGTACAAGAAACCAGTTAGAGCAATAAGGTCTGACAATGGAACCGAATTTAAGAATGCAGTTCTAAATGATTTTTGTACTGAAAAGGGAATAACAAGACAGTACTCAGCCCCAAGAACTCCTCAGCAAAATGGGGTAGTAGAAAGAAAGAATAGAACCTTAATTGAAGCTGCACGTACTATGTTAAGTGAAGCAAAGCTTCCTTTGTACTTTTGGGCTGAAGCTGTTAACACTGCATGTTACACCCAGAATCGAACTTTAATCAACAAAGACTTGATGAAGACACCCTATGAAATTATGTATGAAAAGAGACCAACACTCAAGTACTTTCATGTATTTGGAGCAAAATGCTTTGTGCTCAAAGATGGAGATGATCGTGGTGGTAAATTTGAGGCCAAAGCACATGAAGCAATTTTCATTGGTTATTCAAGAAGAGCTTACAAGGTGTATGTGATTGATCATCAGACAATGCTTGAAAGTGTCAATGTATCATTTGATGACACCAAACTTCCTAGTATCCAAACGGAGGATTCATCTGAAAAGTTATCTTTCGATGATATGACAGACTCCGATTCAGATGGTGACAACCAACCTGATGTTGCTGCTAATGATAACAGTAATAATGATGATAATGATCAGGGTGGTGGTGGTGGAAACAATGATCAGACTGGAGATACCACTGACACTCCTGAACATTCATCTAGTCAAACTGGCAACAACTCAGGGGGAGGTGATGAAGGATCAGCTGGTCATACTCAACATCATAATGAAGATCAAGGCGAATCATCAAGGTCAAATCTTCCCAGACAGACTGTGTGGAATAGAGCTCATCCTTTTGAGTTAATCGTTGGTGATCCAGATGTTGGTGTAAAAACTAGAAGGAGCTATCAAAATCAATGCAATTACTCTGGGTTTCTGTCTGCAATAGAACCTAAGAAAACAGAAGAAGCTCTCTCTGATCCTGATTGGGTGATTGCTATGCAAGATGAACTCAATCAATTCAAACAACAAGAAGTATGGAAGCTGGTACCCAGACCTAAAGACAGGAAAGTAGTTGATACCAGGTGGGTATTCAGAAACAAACTTGATGAAGATGGCATTGTAACTAGAAACAAAGCAAGACTGGTTGCTAAAGGTTATTCCCAAGCTGAAGGAATAGATTATGATGAAACCTATGCACCAGTGGCTAGACTTGAGGCTATAAGGATATTCTTGGCATTCGCAGCACATTCAAACTTCAAAGTTTATCAAATGGATGTCAAGAGTGCCTTCCTGAATGGCAAGCTGGATGAAGAGGTATATGTAGAACAACCCCCTGGCTTTGAAGATCCAGAATTCTTGGATTTTGTCTACTTTCTCTTCAAGGCAATTTATGGTCTTAAGCAAGCTCCAAGGAAATGGTATGACACTCTTTCTGAATTCTTACTTGAAAATGGATTTGTTAGAGGTGTCATAGACAAAACTCTCTTTACTAAGAAACATAAGAATGATACTATATTAGTCCAAGTCTATGTGGACGATATAATATTTGGGTCTACTAATGATCTTCTATGCAAGAAATTTGCTAAGCTAATGCAGGGTAAATTTGAGATGAGCCTGATGGGTGAGCTGAAGTTCTTTCTTGGATTACAAGTAAGTCAAAGGACAGATGGAATTTTTATTTGTCAATCCAAGTATGTCAGAGAGCTCCTCAAGAAATATCAAATGGAGGACTCATCTTCAGCAAGAACACCATCATCAACAGCTGTGAAATTTGGAGCTTGTGAAAATTCTGCTAAGGTAGATATCACAAGCTACAGAGGTATGATAGGTTCATTACTTTACCTTACTGCAAGTAGACCTGATATTATGTATGCTACATGCTTGTGTGCAAGGTTCCAAGCGGATCCTAGAGATGTGCATCTCATTGCTGTTAAACGAATCTTGAGATATCTTAAGGGTACACCTAACTTAGGTATTTGGTACCCTAAAGAATCTGGTTTTAACCTTGTTGGATATACAGATTCAGATTATGCAGGAAGTGTTGTAGATAGAAAAAGCACCTCTGGGAGTTGTCAATTCCTAGGTGGTAGGTTGGTCTCCTGGTACAGCAAGAAACAACAAACAGTTTCCAACTCAACAGCTGAGGCAGAATATATAGCTGCTGGAAGTTGTTGTGCTCAAATCTTGTGGATTAGGAATCAGCTACGTGACTATGGCTTTGTACTTGACAAAATTCCAATTCTGTGTGACAATACAAGTGCCATAGCAATCTCCAATAATCCTGTGCAGCATACGAGGACCAAGCACATTGACATCAGGTATCATTTTATCCGAGAGCATGTCATGAATGGTACCGTGGAGTTACATTTTGTACCCACGGAAGAACAAACAGCAGATATTTTTACTAAGTCTCTTGACGAATCCACATTCACCAGAATTGTTGGTGAATTGGGTATGTTAAATAGTCCTAGTAATTAAACTAGTTAATATCTGAGGTTTGATCCTTAATAATTTACAAGTGATTATCTTGTTAATATTTGTTGATTAAAATCACTTGTATAATTATTTTATCAACTTACCTTGTTACTTGTTAATGTTCAAACCATTGCCATTATCATCTTAATATATTCCTACTTACTTCTTTTCAATGTTAAAATAATTCATTTTCCTTAAAAAATATTTTTCTCAAATTTTACAAGTTGTAATTTATGAGAAACTTATTTTTCTTGAAAATTATATTTATGATGGTTTAATAAGTCATATTTTCTTTTTAAATAATTTTCTATTAGAAATTTATTTTATTAGAAAATATATAGATTTATTAATCTACCATGAATAAATATGTAAATTATTAATACTTAATATTTTGTAGTGTTTGTCTTTCTGATTATTAATGATTTGTTTCCATTAAAAGGACAACCTATTGTCTTTTTAGTATCGTTTAGATAATATTATTATTTTTATTTTTATTTTTATTTTTATTTTTTTTTTAAAAAAAAATAGGCATGTAAAGTACTTTCTGTAAATTTTTGTAAATTCTGTAAATATTATTTAATATGGTTTTTCTGTAAAGGTCATAATAAATGTAGTATTAAATTAATAGGTAGTATCATATGTAAATATTTATTTAATACGAGTAATCCTGTATAATTACTACCTTCAGAACTACTTTTGTAAAAAGGTAGTACTGATCTATTTTTTATTTTTATTTCTATTTTGATTTTGTTTTCTTTTTAAATCGTTTTATTCAGTTTTTGCCTTGTACTACCTTCGGAACTACCTTTTTAATCAAAGGTAGTACCGAGTTTTTCAATAGGTGGTACTAGTTATATAGAAAAGGTAGTACTGAGTCTTATTACCTTTCGTTTTGCCTTGTACTACCTTCGGAACTACCTTTTTAATCAAAGGTAGTACCGAGTTTTAAAAGGGAGTATTAGTTAAATTGCAAAGGTAGTACAGAAGAATAGCAAAGGTAGTACATCACTGTTCTTTCTCTCTCGCGTGTCTTTACACCGAGCACTCGATATATATACATACAGATACACACGCTCCTTAGTCGAACCTCTGCCCATTTTTCTTCAACCAAATTCGATTCTGAGAACTAGGTTAAGTAGATCGTTCGATTTCCTACTCTTTGAACCGAGTATTGTTGTGTTTGGTGAAGATTTTGAGTTTTCGATTTTTCGAAAAACCATTCGGATTCTTGACTGGTTCCGGTGTTAGGATTTTAATCTCACAATTCTAAAAATATATTGTTGTTCGTGGTTGTGTGGAGAACATCATACTAAAATCTGAGAATTTTCTGATAACCTTGAATTAATTTGAATTTTTAATTAATTTTAATTAATTGTTAATTCTGATCAATTCAAACTCGATTGATTCTCTTGTTTTTGTGGTTGTTAAAAATCTGTGTGTTCAGTAACCAAGATGGCTGATAATTTTGAGATTTTCAAACACAATTTAGTCGGATATTTTAATCCGGATAATTGTCCATACGAAAGATTTAAGCCGTGGATAAGGTTTTTAAACGAGCATTCCTTGATTCGTACTGCAATTGCTGTTGATGCTCCTTTAAAAGTCACTCCACTAAGGTTGATGTGTTCCACTGCTGTGGTGTCTAATGACTCGAGTTCTTTTACTTTTGTTGTTAATGACACACAATACACAGTGAATGAATCAACTATTAATACTGTCTTAGATCTTCCGTTGGATAATTTTGTAGCTTCACCTTCTGATAATGAGTTGATTAATTTCTTTACAAGTATCAATTATCAAGGTAAGGTAGAGCTTGCGAGATTGACTAAAAAGAACCTTGTTCAAGAATGGGATGCTTTCTTTGACACTGTTTGTAAAGTGTTTTCCAACACTGGTAAAGGTAATTATAATGTGCTATCCTCCTTAATCCAGACTATTGGTTTTGCGGTTGCTCATAATCGTAGGATTAATTTTGGTAGCATAATTTTGAGAGCCATTATTATTCGGATGATTAATGCAAGAAGGAATCATAATAATGGTGAAAAGGTTGTTTGTTATTATCCTCGCTTCTTGACCTTGATATTCAATCACCTTGTTCCTTCTGAAATTCAAGAACAGTACCAGAATGATAGAGCACAAGTGTCAAGTAAACAAGCCAAAAATGTATACACTTCACTGGACACTCATAACAAGTTTCCAAACATACCAGTGCTCATAACATCATACTTGGCTGAGTTTATAAATCGATCTATCATACCTGCTCCTGTGCAACCTGCACCTCTTCCTGAGCAACCGGAACAAGAAGCAGCTCCTGCTCCTGAACCTGAACATCAACTTCAAGTGGCTCAACCCACTATTGCTGTGATTTCTGCAACTGCTTCTGAACAGGTATTCTCATCTTTCCCTGAAACTACTTCTATATCTCAAACTACTTCTGGAGCCCAAGTGGCTGATAGGTTAGACCAAGAGGTTGTAGAACCACAACTTCTATCCCAGGTCTTAGAGCCAAACACAGTGTCATCTCAAATCTCAAAACCTAAATCCAGAAGTAAATTACCAGTGAAAAGACCTGATGTAAGAAGTAGTGATATGAGTGATCCCACAGCTCTGCCTCCACTAAAGAAGAGAAGAAACTTACTAATTGAGGCAACTGTCAGCCCATCCATATCCTCCCAACAGGATATGGACATTGAAATGGCACATGAACAGTTACTGGAACCATTCTCTCAACAGGATGAGTCCATTGAAATTCGCCAGTCGGCCATGGCACCCTGTACAGAGTCAAGCACACCCCTATTACTCACAATGGGGGAAAACATAACCTTAGATTTTGATGTTGCTAGGGACACTGAGCAAGGAGTGCACAATAGGATTACTACTGAAACAGTGCCTACCATTGTCACGGTAGAAGAGTCTTCACAGGCTTCAGAGGGAAATCTTGACTCTTTGCCACTTATAACAGAGTCATCATCTCCCCTCCCAGGAGAAACATTCCTGGCTCCCTTAAGGGATTTTCCACTCGCAGTTTCAACTGGAGAAAGTGGAAGGCAACTTAATCAATCTACCACTGAAGCAATTCAGATTTCAATACCTAATGAACAGGTAGATTTGATTAAGGATAGGGATTTGCGAACTCCCATTGCACCACCACTGACCTCTCTAGAAGAGGCTAGGGTGATTTCTTCTGCAGGTACATCTAAGGAAAAGGAGCTAGTGTTGAGTGATGTGAGGACCACCATAAAATTGAGTGAAACACATGCACGAAAGGAGAGTGAAACATCCTTGAGTGAACCTCAGGTGAGTGCACACACTGACACAAACAGTTCATTAATTATGGCTCAACTTCAAGCACTACAGGAACAACTTGAGAAAACTGTAGCTGAGAAACAATTACTTCAGGCTGCCATTACCAACATAAAGACTACATTCACTAACAAGATCAAGACTCTTGAACTATCTCATGAAAAGGCACTTGATGATTCTGGAGATGTTACTATTGCTCAAGATAAGCTTATTTCTGAAATCTCCGACAAAGTTGAAATTCTCCAAACAGAACTGCATGAGAATCAATTGTCTACTGAACGTCGTCTTGAATTGATTGAAAGGCAGAATTCACAACAAGGTCAAGGGCTGAAACTTTTGTTTAACATGCTTAGCAGAACTCACGCACCCACAGCAGAAGAAAAGGAATTCTTTGAAGGAAAAAGTGGTGATGCTGTTGTGACCGCTCCATTTGAGAAATCTGTAGAGGATAATCCAACTAAGGGGGAGAAATCCAGGGCAAGTGGAAGTGAATCGGTGGATAAGTATCAACAGCAGCAGTCAGAAAAGGGAAAAGGAGTTGAACCAGCTGAGAGCATATTTGAACAAGACAACACTGTTTACTACGCTGGTGAGACTGATGATTTTGATCCGTTTGCTGGGCCAGATGAAATTATTGGTGTACCTGAATTTGAACAAGAACCAGATCTCAGTGAATGGATAGAGCAACCAGCTGACCCACACTTTGACAAGAAAATGCTAGAGCATGAAGCTAGTATGAAGAAAAGAAAAGAGGAACTAGCTAAGTTATCTCAGATGTTGGATGAAAAGGAAGAGCTTCTAAGACAAGAAAAAGTGGAAAGGCAACGGCAACATCACATACTTGTTGAAAAGAGAAAGCTTGATATTAAACTCAAAGTTGGTGAGAAGTGGGATGAAGCCAGAAAGATAATCAGTCTTCCACAACTTACAACAAATAATGACAAGCAATTTCTTGGAATCATTTACAAGTATAAAGATGCCAATCCAAATCATTCAGTGTACTTGGAGGCCTTGAAGTGTGAAGTCTCTCGAATAAATGCTGGCTTTAATTCTCACAAAAAGGAAATGGTAATTGTTGTTAATTGTCGCTCTGAAGGTTCGTTCCATGTATCTTTAAATTGTTTAGAAAGAAGAACCTTGTCTGAGCTTTGGATTTTGAGACAAAAGGTATCACTTTGTTCTGAACTGAATATCTTATTGTATGAACATCTCTTTGAGTTTGCTCGAAATGCCAGTCCTGAAATAACTCATATACCATTTCAAGTAATATTTCTGAAGAAAGATGTATATCAAACCATCATTTGTGATAATGTGAAGCTGCCAGAGTACAATGCTAAGCATTTGGTATGGGTTGAAAAAATGCTGAGAAACACTGGTCTTTATACAACAGAAAAGAAGGATGCTGCAGATTTCATTCAAAACTACTGTATCAGAAACATGACAAGGTATGAACAGGAGGTGAACAGGTTAAAAGGATATCCAAATCAACCAGTCAGACCTCAACCAGTCAGACCTCAAGGTATACCAAATGAACGTGAACGTACTTTTGATGCTGAGTTGATTGCAAATCTTCAGCCTATCTTTGAAGAACCAGAAGAAGGAGAAGTTCAAAGTAAAGACCATCCTAACTGAAGAGTAGCTCTACTTGTTATATTTTTAGAGCCTAGATAGATCAAGATAGGATAAGTTAAATATGATCAGGCTAGAGGATCATCTATCTTGTATTTATCTTTCATGTTTGAATCTGGAAAATGTTAATATAAACCAGAACTGTTCTCTTATTTGCTTGCATTTAAAGTTTTATCTTTTACTAAGTTAAGTTGAGTTAGTTGAATTATCCTCTAGGTATTTGCTTGTTATTTTCTAACAAACAAATAGGGGGAGATTGAAAGGCATATGACACAGCCTATTTGTAGTACGAGGAATAAACTCAACTTAAATTAGATTGTAATAAGTAAATAATTTAATCTGTCACAGGAATCTCAGAAGATGCTATCTGTTAGAAGAAAAACTTCAAGTCAATCTATAGTTTTGATATTTTACACTGGAAGAAGTTCAGTCTCCTGATCAAGCCTCAGTATAAAATCAAAGAAGTGGATTTATTTTACAGTGACAGAGTTTTCTACAGTGACAGGTGATTATCAGACAGAGTACAAGAGATTTCAAGAGATGTGAGACAAGAAAAAGGACCACGTATTTAAAGTCAAAATTGAAGAACAATCATTGGAGTTAGTCGTTCATGAACCAGACAGTACATCGAACGTCAACAGAAAATTCAATGGTATTTCTTTATTAATTTCAGTGGTTTAAGAAAAGATTTGGCTACTTAAAGGATTCATATTTATTCTTCTTTTAATTGATTAAATTATGTGGTTAATTTATTTAATAAATTAATTCTATAAGAATTAATTTATTCTTTAAATTAATTATTTAATTAATTAAATCAGAATTTTATGTAAAAGAAAATTAATTAAATGATTATCAGAAAATCATTTAATTGATTTAAGCTGAAAATTATACTGATACTACCTTTTCAGAAAGGTAGTACCGAAGGTAGTACCGAAGGTAGTACAAGCTTATTCAGAAGGTAGTACCGAAGGTAGTACAAGCTTATTCAGAAGGTAGTACCGAAGGTAGTACCGAAGGTAGTACAAGTTCATTTCAGCAAAGGTAGTTCCAAAGGTAGTACCGCCAACTGAAAGGTAGTTCCAAAGGTAGTACCGCCAACTGAAAGGTAGTAGCCTTCTTGAAAAGGTAGTACCGGCCATTTAAAAGGTAGTACCGGCCATTTAAAAGGTAGTAGCCTTCTTGAAAAGGTAGTACAGACCTTTGTCAAAGGTAGTTCGAGGCAAAACTGATGCTAGAATTGACAGAAGGTTCAAGGAGAAGTTTGTTTAAATATCAACAAAGGCTACTGAGTTCAACACACAGAAATATCACATCAAAAAAACAAGAACCCAGCTGATATCTCTCTCTCTCATCTTAAAGACAATATTCAAGAGCAATAAATTCCTAGAAAATCAAAAGCTTTGTATTTGTAATATTTAATCCGTTCAAGCTTGATTACTTGTGACTCTTGTACTATTAGCGAGTTTTTACTCCTAATCTATATCTTGATTTTTATTAACAAATTAAGAAAAGTTCATGTCGAATTTTCTAATTTGTTTTTATTAACTTGATATTACTCTGTACTGATTTTGTAACAACCCTCAAGTTTAATATATTGTTATATTTAACTTGAACTTTGTTTCATTTAATTCCGCACAAAATTTGTCTAAAGTAAATTTAAATCTTAAGGACAAATTTCGATAAAAGGGTAAAGATTGTATTCAACCCCCCCCTTCTACAATCTTATTGGACCTAACACAATGTCTCCAACTTTGACCATAATTCCTTCGGCGTGTTTTCGTCAACAACATTATTGATAATGTTATCAGCAATGCATAGCCTGATGGTACTCATGCATTGCGACTCAGCATCCTCCCAATCTTCATCGCTCATATTTGTTGGCTTTTCCTCCTTCCCCTTCAAAGCCCTTGCTAGCTTCTGTTGGGTTAGGATATCCTTTACCCTTCTCTGCCAAAGAGTAAAACTTCCTTTACCATCATATGGAGTCACCGTGAATCCTTTAATACTTGTCATGATCTCCGTTTGAACACACAAACCAATCCAAACAACTAAATCAATTGGCTAGGTAAGTGTAAGAAACAATGGGAGCACTTCCGTCAAAACGACGTAAAATTAGACAACCACTTTTCTTAATGACTTTCCTTCGGCATCAATAATTTAGACACAACTAGCTCTGATGCCAATTGTTAGGAATCTGCCCGATTCCCTGCGAATGCGGAAGCGATATGGTAAATATATGTGCTTAGATCCCACATATATACGTGATAGTAATGAAGCAACAAACCAACAATACAGTAAAAGAGACAAGAGATTTAACGTGGTTCGGCCCAACCTACATCCAGAAGAGCAACAACTTCACACTAGATAAAGAGATTACAATATCCGGGTATCCGGCCCCTTGAATTTCATACAAAAATTCAGCCCTACAATACCTATTATGTATATCCCCAACTCACTGAAGTGTTTATCTCAAAATCTCCCCCTATCACTGTTTCCCGACAACCTTTCCTTCTCTCTCTCTCTCTCCCAACCCGGACAGTGCCACACAACCTGATAGAAAGACCATTGCAGCGGGACCACCTCCGATGGCTGCAGTCAGACCCAAGTACCCTAAGGTGTAGTTTAGGCACGAGGACCTTCTATCCCGACACTTCCTGAAAGCGGGCTAAACCGGCTCGCCTACTAGACGGACTATCTAGCAGCTATATAGAGAGAAGAGAGAATTATGGTGTGTTTGATAATGAAGGAGGAGAGGGGTATTTATAGGAGTAGATGTAGTAGGTGGGGGTTGGTGAAGAGAGTAGTGATAATTGCATATTTTTGCATATTTTTATTACCTATTTACTGCTTGAACTCGTATTTTAATAATTTATTTTGTTGCATTTTAGGACATTCGTGAATAAATAAAGAAATGACAAAATAAAGAAATAAAGTGCAAGGAAGGGAAAAAGAAGAAGAAAAAGGATTTAAATGAAAAGAGAAAAAAGAATTAGGAACTTGGTGGAAAAGGAATCTTTGAAGACATGTGGAAGGTGGAGATCATCACAACACACTAATTAAGTGTATGGCCAAAATCCACTCATCAAAGCTTAAGGGGGAAGGAAACAAATAGATGGCTAGGATTTGTCGACCACATTGAGAATGTGTAGGGCCAAGATTTACCCAACACACCCCTCAACCCTAATTCTTGTCCTATAAATACCCCCTCACCCCCCTTGTAAATGATAACATAGATTTTAGCGTAGTTTTAGGGTAGATTTCATTTCTTGTTTTGTAGTTCTAAATTTTGTAAACACTCCTTTTTTTAATGCAAATTTTCATTTCCTTTAATTTCTTGTCTTGCTCCTTCGTTTATGTTGCCTTGCTTCGTTATTTTCGTAAATCCGATTAGTGGACAAAGTAGCGAAATGCTAACCACTTGGGGTTGAAAGTAACGAAATTTTAATTTCTTGTTCTTAGTTAATAATTATAGTTGAGCCCCTTTAGATTTCCATTTTATTTTATTGTGGGTTTCATAATTTTTAGTTGTAGATCTACTTTTTCATGTTTTATATATTAGTGTAATAATAAAAAAACAAAAATATTAGTAATTTTCTTAATTTCCAGCATTTATTTACCTGCATTTATTGTGTTAATTCGAAGCTTAATATAGGAGCTCCCCTGTCTCTTTTTATTCGAACCAACCCTTTTTCCCCTGTTTTTCTTTTCAAGACCTAAACACCACACCATCCTTTCCTTCTCTTCTTGTTTTCTCTTTCGTTCGACTCGAATCCCCTTCAAACCCCCATCCCCTTTTCCTTTTTTTTTTAATTTCGAATTAACAAACCCATTTCCCTCGTTTTATGTGATTTTGCTATCTTTCTGTGTTTTCTGCGTGTTACAGCTTTGTTTCGATCTATGGTTGATTCGCTATTGTTTGGTTAGGAGTGTTCTTTGCGTATTCGCCATTTCCGATTTAGTTTACGCTGAGCTTCTTGCTGAGTTTTGCTATTGTTCCTGTTTTTGGTTGGTTTAAATTCGAGTTTTGAATTGCTATTTGTTCTGTTTAGAAGTTACTAAGAACTTTGCTGTGTGATCTGCGAGTCAAAACTGGGTGTTTGAGTTATTCGTTTTTGTTGATGTTCTCATTGTTCTGAGTTTCTCGTTTGTTGCTGAGTTATGTTGTCTTTGGTTGTTGCAAAGTTGCTTGTCTTTGTTGAGTTTTGCGTGACCAAGTTCTAGTTGCGAGTTCTGTCCGAGTTATTGTTGTTTCTTTTTGTTGTTGCTGTTAATTATTCGAGTGGGTTGTAATGTTAGGTTGTTTTGTTGAGTTTAGTGTAGTTTTGTTTTGAGTTAAATTGCGAGCAAAAGGTCACTTTGCCTACTGTACTATTGTAAAATTTCCGTTTAGCCTACTGTACTATCGAAGATATCACTACACTTTCCTTTTTTTCCATTTACCCCACTGCCGTCAGTCAAAAAATTTTTCCATTAGTTTGACTGTTAAATTGATGACTTGGATGCACAGTCATCATGCCACCTATATGCCACATCAGCACAACCCTAATTATCTTTCTAAAAAATTCAATAAAAATTGTAAAAACTTCAAAAAAAATCATAAAAATTCATAAAAAAATATAAAAACTTTCGAAAAAATTGAAAAAAAAAATCCTAAAATTATAATTTTTATTACTATAAAATATCGATTTTTTTTTGATTGAAAAAAAAATCCTAAAATTATAATTTTTAAAACTATAAAATATCGAATTGTTTTTTATAAAAAAAATCTAAAAATCGTAAATTTGTATTATAAATTCTTTAAAAAAACATAAAAAATCATAAAACATTTATAAAAAATAATTTTTTTAATTCATAAAAACATTAATATATACTAACATTAATTTGGTTTAAATTAGTTATATTTGATTGTTAGCTGGTGTAAATTTATTTAATTTCCACTGGCTTTTATTTATCCAGCTATTCTTCCCTTTTGCTTCCGGAGTATGTTGGTTTTGTCTGGGCTTCTCTCGGAGCTTCTCCCAATTTTCACTTTTGTTATCTCCCGTTCAATCAATTTCTCTTCTCAACCTCTCGCCCAAAATCTTTCATCTCCCCTCTCCTATCTAGCAGTATCTCTCCCCCTCCCTTCTTCTCGGACGAATAGCCATGTGTGTATCTACTGGGTGAGGTGTATGTGATGTTAGAAGGTGTTGGTGGTCGGAGAACGAAGAGATGAATGAACGGGGGAGATTGCGCGGACAGTGGTGGTGGAGGATGGGTGGACTGTGATGGTTTGTAGCGGTGGGTTGTTGGCGATGAACTACGGTGGTGGTTACGGGTGAGTGGTGAAGAGGTGAACGGGTGAGTAGGGGGTGGTTGATCGGAGAATGAAGGGTGAACGGAAGCGCGGGTCGGTTGTGATGGAGGGCACGGTAGTGGTGTTTAAGGAGTTGAAGAGGTGAATTGAGGAAGGAAATGAGAGGGGAAGGAGGAAGGTTGTTGGGTTGTGGGTCGGAAGGAGGACATAGGTGTTTCGGTGGGGACGGAGAGAACGGCGTCGGAGTGACGGAGGTTTGTGGAGGCGGCGCGAGATGGAGAGGGTGGGAGGGGAATGAATGGAGAGCTGTTATGAATTTTCTTTTTTTTTGTTATGGTTTTGTTTCTGTTTTTTTGTTATGAGTTTTTATAACTTTGAAAAAAAATTATAATTTTTCTTAAAGTTTTTATAATTTTGAAAAAAAATATAGTTTTTAATAATTTTTTTACCATTTTTTGAAAGTTTTTATAATTTTTTATGAATTTTTATGATTTGTTTAAAGTTTTATGATTTTTTAAAGTTTTTATAAAAATAATTAGGGTTGTGCTGATGTGGCGTATAGGTGGCATGATGACAGTGCATCCAAGTCATCAATTTAACAGTCAAACTAACGAAGAGAATTTTTGACTGACGGCAGTGGGGTAAATGGAAAAAAAAAGGAAAGTGCAATGATTCATTCGATAGTACAGTAGGCTAAACGAAAATTTTACAACAGTACAGTAGGCAAAGTGACCTTTTACCCGTTAAATTGCTAGTCGAGTTGCTGAGTTTTGGTCGAATTTTTTTGAGTTCATTTTCTGAAATATTAATGTCCAGTTTGTGTTTTTGCCGAATTGACTTATTTTGTGATACGTTTCTGAATTTCTATTCTGCGTTTTGAATTGTAATCAACTTGTGCTGCAATTTGCTGGAGTTCTTAATTCTTGTGATTGGTGTGTGTCTTTTGGCTAGTTCTATTTACGAAGCAATCATGATGAATTTTTCTAAAATTTTCTGTAAATACTTTTTAATTCAAGTTTTAAAAAAATATGTTTGAGAATAAATCTAGTTTTAATTTAGAATTTTTAGAGTAATTTAGTTTTAGAATAATTGAGAATTTAGAATTTTGAATTAGGAATTAAATAGTATAAATTCGAACATTTCAAAAACCCACTTGCTCTAATTCGATTAAATTAAAAGTTAAGGCTTGCGAAAATATTAGTCTCTGTCGATCGATATCTCAAGTATTAAAACGATGAAATTGTGCCCTTGTAATTTAAACATTTATTTTTAGCACATCAAGTAGTTTGACAAGAATGCATGATGACTGCCTTAACAATCTAAATGACGGCTGCCTAACACATGCTACTGCGAACAGCAACTACTACAAAAAAAATAATAATGACAAGATAAAATGAAGATTACAGACCACGAAAGCTGCTATCAAGCATCCGAGAATAAAAACTGAAAATGAAAGAATTCATCACCTGAGTCCCCCACCCCATAAATACTTCATCCACTAATTCCTCTTGTATTTCTGGGTACTCAGGATCTTCTGCAGGAAGAAACCTGGTGTAGCTTATATTTAGTGATTTTTAGTTGGAGAAGTTCTGTTTAGTACATAATAATTCAACGATTTGAATTTTAGTAATTTTGATTTCTGATATAGTTTCTACTCGATCTTAATTAGAATTCGTTCCTGAATCATGATCGATTACATATATTTTAGTAACTCTGGGACTGCTCGATCAACTCATGTCTTTTTTCCTTTTTCTTGAATCGTACAATGACATTTCTTTCTTTAGATAATCTGATTATTTGATTAATGATTTGGGAGCTTCTAAGATTGATTAAATGTTGATCAAAAGAGGCTCATTGCACCTTCAATGCATTGACACGTCACTTACAGGAATGATAGCGTAATTCATCAACATGCAAAAGAGTTGAGGTTTCATTCATCTTAGTATAATAATAGTCACGCGCGCTATGCTGGATCAAGTTGAAATAGAGTTAGGCTTGGTGCCCAAAAAATTGCAGTCGACAAGGCAGTTTCTTAGGGACTACGGAAACATGTCAAGTGCTACAGTGAAAACATTAGATAAAATAAAACCGTCCATGATATAATTGTAAAAACAAAGTTTTTAGTTAGAACGATAAACAGGGTTTGGAA
This sequence comes from Kitagawia praeruptora, assembly GCA_037693485.1. Taxonomy (NCBI): domain Eukaryota; kingdom Viridiplantae; phylum Streptophyta; class Magnoliopsida; order Apiales; family Apiaceae; genus Kitagawia; species Kitagawia praeruptora. Next base: position 2,934,486 of record CM075353.1, read on the forward strand.
TGAAGAGGTCGGCCAACATATGGTTGGCAAGTAGAAAACAGTAGAAAACAGATGAAGAGTAATGAAGGAATTTTATTAAAATCATATCACGACAGTTTGGAAAGTCAAGCTTTATCTCTAAATTAGGCCCTCGTTCCTGTCGAACATAAATTCTGTCAGTGTATCAACAACTACCTTGTAAATCTTCGGCTATATAAGAAAGATAATGTAATAGCTCTCTTCTCACATTTTCAGTTGAGAAGCTTCTCTTACACATATTGTTCAAGTTTTATATTTTCTATAATTAACACAAGCAAGCTTTCCAATTTTAGACTAAAATGGTGACACTGAATGACTTCCGAAAGCAGGCACAACTAGCTGAAGGTCCGGCAACTGTTCTGGCAATCGGAACCGCTACGCCACCTAACTGTATCGATCAAAGCATGTTCGCGGATGGTTATTTTCGTGTCACTAACAATGAAGATAAAACCGAGCTGAAAGAAAAATTTAAGCGCATGTGTAAGTTTTTTTTTTAATCATATATATGTGAATAAATCGTATAATCTTATGAAGTGCATGTATTTTGCTGAAAAATAAAATAAAATTCTATCCGTTTAGCGCCGAGGGAAGTGACTTGCATGAGTTGCATAGAGGAACATGCAAATCCCTGTTCCATTACGCATGCTTTATGTAATATGTACTTAGCTTAAACGTACCTTTCTTTTCTTTCCTCTCTCGACAAACTGATATATAATAGATAGTATCAACAACTATTTATGCTTCTACTGAAGGAACCAGATTTAAATTTTTAATTTCAGTGAAGTGTATGTACAAGGTCTTATAGTACTAATGTATATGTTATGAACTTACAATAAAATTTTTCAGGTGACAGAACGATGATCAATACACGTTACATGCACTTAACTGAAGAAATACTGAAAGAAAATCCAGATTTCTGCGATATCATGGCACCATCCCTTGATGCTAGGCAAGAAATTGTGGTAAATGAAGTGCCAAAATTAGGAAAAGAAGCAGCTACAAAAGCCATAGAAGAATGGGGTCAGCCAAAGTCCAAAATCACCCACCTTATCTTTTGCACCTATAGCAGTGCTGATTTCCCTGGTGCAGACTTTCGCCTTACCAAGCTTCTCGGCCTCAGTCCATCAGTCAAGCGCTGCATGTTGTACCAACAAGGTTGTTTTGGAGGTGGAACAGTTCTTCGTCTTGCAAAAGACATGGCTGAGAACAACAAAGGTGCTCGTGTGCTTGTCGTTTGCTCTGAGATAACTGTCCCTGCATTTCAGGGACCAAACGGAACTGATCTTGATAATCTGGTATGCCAGGCCTTGTTTGGAGATGGAGCTGCTGCGGTGATAGTGGGCTCAGACCCGGTTACTGGAGTCGAGAAACCTTTGTTCGAGATTGTTTCTGCAGCTCAAACCATCCTTCCGGACAGCGATGGTGCTCTCAGAGGTCATCTTCGGAAGGTGGGGCTTACTTTTCACCTTCGTAAAGATGTTCCTTTGCTGATTGCGATGAATATTAGGAAGCCTTTAGTTGAGGCATTCCAACCCTTGGGTATAACTGACTGGAACTCGATATTTTGGATTGCACATCCTGGTGGCCCAGTTATACTCGATGGAATTGAAAAAGTGCTAAGCTTGAAGCCTGAGAAACTGAAGTCTTCAAGGCAGGTTCTAAGGGACTATGGAAACTTGTCAAGTCCTACTGTTCTGTTCATACTGGATGAAATGAGAAAGGCTTCGGCTAAGGATGGCAAGAGAACTACTGGAGAAGGACTTGATTGGGGTGTTCTCTTTGGTTTTGGGCCTGGTCTCACTGTCGAGACTGTTGTTCTTCACAGCGTGCCTACTTAATTAAGACCTCATGTAGTTTCATTTGGTTTGCTTGTGCTTTCTTTTACTTCTACACTTGGTTTATTTCTGTGATTAAATTGTGTGTTGTGTTTAACTAGTAAAAAATAAATAAAAAATGCTGGTGATTTGATAAGCTATTATGTTGTGTTTGGTTGGGATGAAAGAAATTGGAAGGAATGGAATGAAATTTCAAGTATAAAATGAGTAGATATTCAAAATTTTCATTCTTTCCTCCATTCCATTCCTAACAATTGATATTATAATTCAAGCATCTCATTTTGAGAAGGAATGCTCCATTCCTTACCACCCCCATTTTCTTCACAATTCTTATCATAACAAATTTGTACTATTTCAATTTTTCCAAATCTTCTCTCTAATCTTGACTAATTTCCTTTAATTTTACCCATTCCATTCCATTCATCCCAACCAAACACAACATAATTGTGTACCAGCAAGAAGGGATCGAATACAAATGTAATAATGTTATTTAAAAAATATCAATTTAATTTTTATAAATCTTTGTTTGTCTATGACTTATTTTTTTCTAATATCCTTGTGTAATTTCATGTACAAATAATTTATGCGAATTTAGTTGAAAATTAGAAAATAATAGAAAATACAACATTTAAATACATTTGAAATTACAGAAGACACGGAATGGTCGAGAAGGATTGTCAATTTTAAATATATCGCTTTAACTGTAAAAAATATTTATTAAATTGGTACAACAATAAGTGTAATCTTGGAAAAGGAAATATAATATTATTGTATGTAAGTTAGTTTCTTTTTGTACAACACGTAATTTTAGCATTCTTTATTTGTTTATGGATAAATAAGGTGCAATGTCTCATGTATAAAAATACAACTTAATTAATTATTCATGCGTGTGATTTGTGTGTAAGACGTTATTAATCGGGAAACGCTACTAATTTACCTGATTAATTGAATGATAATAATCCATACAAGGCACAGGTCATTTTTAAAAAAAAAATCACAACAAGTAATTATAACATTCTTTATCGTTCGTTTATTGATAAATATGTATAATATTTTAGATATACCAATTATAAGTTGACTAATTATCAATGCTTATGATTTGTACATAAGACGTTACTATCTTGCGAAATGTCGCTAATTTAGCTCCTAGAACGAATGATACATTTTTTTGTGGCATGTAATCTGTATTTACTAAATGAGTACAAGTAATGTAGTTAGGAATGAATATCGGGTCACTTCAGAACCGGGAAGAGATATCCTCGCCACTGATCCCCGAATTTGAATCCAATTACCAAACCCGTCTCGATCTTTATACAGGGATTATTTTGCTCCTCGTCCTAGATGGGAAACAGTGATTTCATAGCGGATCAAGAAACATTAATTTTTTTATATAAAGTTTACATATATTATAACCGGTGTGGGACATAGACTATTATTTTGCATCAGACATAAATATTTGTACTAATGTCGTATAAGCATTATTTTGATAGTGATCGAGTGTCATGTATTGAATCAATAATGTTGTATACAGTCTAAAACCTATATATTTTTAATAAAGGTGAATTTTAAAATTTTTGAATTTCTGTGCATTTTTCAAGTTGCATTGATTGGTGAATAATTTTACTTAATGACATACAATTTAATTTTTTTCTAAATTTATAAAAAATATTAAATCAAGATTTAAAAGTGACCTCTTTAAAAAATTACAATAATTAAAACTGGCATAAGTTTTTACTTAAAATGTGATATTAATTTAAATTTTTTCTAAAAGAGTAAAATGTGATAATGTAGTTGGCCGGTTAAGCTTGGATCAAATTCAAAATACAGTGTTTTAAAATCTGGCCAAGTTCTTGAGCTAAAAATTCACCACATTCTAAGCTAGAAATTTTGATTTGCATTATATTAACTTGTTTTTATAAAAGCGTCAAATACACTAATACTTGTCGATCTAGAATGTTACAACCTCTCATCTTGTTGGGACGACGATCTCGTCAAGGGGTGTAATCCATCCGAGCCGAGTCGAACACTGTCAAACTCGAGTTTGAGCTTGACTAAAAAGTTCAGGCTCAAGTTCGATCGAGCTTTCCATTTCAAGCTTGAAGTTCGGTTCGTAGAAAGTTCGATATGTTCGAGCTCGACTCGAAAGCTCGAATCGATATCATCAAAGACAAAATCTTGCATATGATTGGTTCGATTTGGATTGCGAATCTTACAAGCCGATTAATTTGAAACTCGAAAAAATAGGCCGGTAAAGTATTCGAATAACTCGAGTTCGAGCTCGGCTCGATTATTATCAAATCGAATTTGAATATTTTATGAGCCGAGGTCGAGTAACTAACGAACAGTTTGACTCATTTACAACCCTAATCTCGCCTATCCCACAAACAAATTTATAAAATTCTGCAAATGATATAATGACCTAGAATTTTTCGCGATTATATAAATGATTATTTAATTGCTAAATGTGGAAACTATGTGATTTATATGATGAGTATATTTTGTGAAGTCAAGATATGTGTGAAATCATGTTTATGTGATTATATGATGATTGGTATGTGTCGTATATGCTCGTATAATTTTATTTGTATTTTTAGAGCATTAAAACTATTTTTTAAAGTACACTTTTAATCTTTCGAAAATCATATAAAATCATTGGAGTTGTTTTAAATCATGAAATCTTTTGTAATATCATCTTTGATATAAGATTTAGTTTGTAAAATTAGCGTTGAGATTTAATTGTGTGTTTTGATATTTAAAAATGATTTAAAAAGCTTTATTTCTTTTAAAGAGCCTTTATTTCGAAAATTCATATAAAATTCATTTTTGATCCTAAAATTATTTTAAAAATATGGGGAGTCGTGTAATTTCATGAACTTTATTTTAAAATTTTCCAAAAATATTTTCACCCCAGTTTCTTATTTTATTTCGATTTAAAATAGCTAAAAATAGGTTTTTAAAATGTTAATTTTAGAAAATTGCCAAAAGACCATTTTGCCCCTGTGATATTATATCACCACCCGCCTGATTCATTCTTCTTCTTGCTGTTGGCGAGTGTTCTCTCCCTCCCTCTTTTCACTACACCAAATATGGGCTATTGCAAGCCCAATATACATTTGTGTTACATAAAGTGTTACAATAGATAGAAAACTTGCTAGTCTATTGCAATATTTTAAAAAGTGTTACAATACATACGAAAAGTGTTACAAGTAAAAGGATCATTTTAAAATTTTGGAACAATTGCAATACTTTAGCCAAGCGTTACAATAGACGATACACTTTGCCCAAAATTATAGGCGGAAACTTGGTTTTTTTAGCTGGACGGGATAAAAAAGAGACCAAATTATTTCTTACACAATTAAAACAAAAAAAACAATCCCAAAAAACACATCTCACCACTGTATCTCTCATCTCACCACTCTCTACCTCTCCCCAAACCTAATTGAGCCAAGATTACACTACCTCCTCTCGATCTCTCTCTCGACGTTACCTCTCTCAATCGACCCCTCCCTCTGTTGACCTCTTCACTCTCACACATCTCTTATATCCCTAAATCCGATTAAAGCAACCAAAATCCCAAAACTGGAATTTGAATTAGGGTAAAGATTCAATTAAAGTTTTATTTAGAGGTAAAATATCCATTTTTTTAATATATTTATATATATGTATGTATGTATGTATATGTATAATTTTGATTGTAATTAGGGTTCATTACCCAAAACTCATCAGGTTCAATTAGAAGGAAACGAACGGTCAAGTGCCGCAGAAGAAGAAGGAAAGCGGTGGAGACGTGGTGGCATCGAGTTATTGGGGAGTGGCGAGGCCTAGGGTTACTAAAGAGGATGGTACAGAGTGGCCTCAGAACTGTTATATGGTAATAGCTTTTGATTTTTTCAAATTTTTGATGATTGATTTTGTGTGTTTTATTTCTATTTTGATAGTTTGTTTGTTCAATTTGTGTAGGTTGTATTAGTATGTGTGTTTTTGTGTGTATAGAGCATTTTTTGTATTTGTATCGAGTCAATTTTGATAGTATGCTTGTACAATTTGTAGGAGATTATGGGATATGACTTTTTATTAACGCTTTGTAGGAGATTGGCTTATTAATTGGAATGGAAGATGTGCCATAGAGAAGAAAACTGGTTTCCTTTCATCGCTATTGATTCCTCTTTGTTAGCTGGTCAACTTAAAATTGTAGCAACGCACTTAGAATCGGGTTAGCTATTGTTTAACACCCTTCTTGATCACAGACTTTATAACAAACTTGTATTTACTTATTAATTATAACTTGATTACTTATTAATGTATATTTACTAGAAGTGCATCATCATTTTTGAACCAAGGAGCTACCAAATAGAGAGAAAAACAACTCAGAATCAAAACAGAGCAGCTGACTTTGAGGTATTGCATTCATTTGTAATTAGCCCTCATACGATCAATCAATAATGATCTATGCCTTCTTTAAGAAGGAAGCAGTTGAGATCTTATAGATTTCTTGGGGCATTTGTCCATTGGCATTTTTTTTACTTTCAAATTTTATATGGTAAATAAACTCATGTATGATTTTTGCAGAAAAACAACCGTTGCCTAAAACAAGTATACTAATTAGTAATTAGTAAAAAAGAACAACATAACTAATATAACTACCAGGTATATAGCATAATAGCATTTTCCCAGAGCTAATATCAGTTAGGAACCAACACTACAAGTGTTGCTGCCTTCACAATTCAATTCTAAATGGAACATCTTGTTCATTTAACTAACTTTGAATTGATATATTATATTTTTAGTAACACCAATATGTTGCTAATGCTGGTGATTGCAGGACAATTTTATGTAGAGCTGGTCATTCGTATGCTTTGAGTAGGGTAAGTAGGGATGTGTTTTCTTGATTAATGTAGTGCAACCAGATGAAGGCATTACGTAATTTTCTCTGTTGTTATTATATTAATTGTAAAGGGCTTGATTATGTAAGTAGGGATTTTGATCGATTCAAAGGTAATGCTTCTCTCCATCTCAATATTGGATTCACCCTAAACATTATATCAACCCCTCAATTAAGGTTTTTTTGCCGCATCTTTTTCAAAAAATGGTACCCTGTCTCTTTGCAATTGCTTTTGTTAACTCTTTTGCTTTCATGACTATATAAAGATTTTGATTTATGTGTTTGATTGATTTGAGTATTCTATTTCTTTTAATTATTTGTCTTTCTTTGAAAAAGTGGTTGATTCTAATTCACAGAGCTTATTGATATGTGTATGTTGATTTAGAAGTTTTTTAGGCTCAATTATTAATATCTTTAAATTTGGAATTTAAGAGTTTTATAATATGTGATGAAATTATATTTTGATTGAATATGTCAGGTACTACAATATATACTGGATTTGCTCACTTAGTTCTTTACTGGATTTGTTGCTCACATTATCAATTTACAAGTATATTTCTTTTCTGAGAATCTGTTTTAAACTAACCTGAGATATGAGCATACAATGTTTTTTTTTGACATTGCTGCTGTTGTGTTGTGAGGGAGACTTGTTATTTATTAGGGTTTTTGTAGAAACAGAGTGGCTCTTTTTGTAGCTTCCTAAGATGACATAAAATCAAAACAAATCAGTACTTGTTTATTTCTTCCATGGTGTTCCCTCAGTTAACTCCATCCAAGCATAAATTTTACTGTTGCTTCTATTTTATCTTAAAAGTTAATATGACAAACTACTTTAAGTTGTGGGTATTCCCGGCTCTTATTTGCAACATAGTTCTCTAACTATTACATCTATGGTACAAGGCTTTAATAACAAATTATTACATTTGCTTGGTTCATTTGTTATATATATCTTAGAGTTGAAACCATATATTAGGCAGTACAAGTCATAGATCATAGTTCTTTTTATTTAGAGGCCCATAATTTCAGGGAAACAGAATTCGGTCTCGCAAATTAATTTGCTCTTGTATTAATCAGATTATAATTTCCAACCGAAGCTACGATCTACTTAAATAATTAAAAAAAAAACAAAGTGTAGAAGGGTAACAGGCTTTTAGGGACTCAGCTCCTAGAGGTGTTTAATTAATGTATTGATATTTTTCTACATGTAGTGTACTTACTCTGGTTATTTAATTTTGTGTGTACATACATGTATCCTGATTTCCAATTATTCTGCATACCTGTTAACAAATTGTCTGTTGTATTTCTCATTATAGTTGTTGATTGTCTTGTACGTATCTATTTTTTGTATTTTTCTAGTCCAGTATGAGTTGTCCCGCTTAAGGATCCTATCATCCTAATTAGATAACTTATTCATAAGCATATACTTAAGTTTTTACTTGCAACCTATACGCTAATGGTAAGTTTTTACTAACCCATACTTAAGTTTTTTTTTAATTACTTGTTTTTCTGAGTTATGTCTTCTGTGTGATTATGATTAATGTAATTTACATCTTATTGACAGGCCTCATGACCGTGTTCTTTTGAAAGAGATGACGACTGACTGGCATTCCTGTCTTGATAATATAAGTCGGTTTCAAGGTACAATGTTGTTCAGTTACGAATTTAGATTGTTGTAAAGTAGTGGCGGTGTTATCACCAGCAAATACCTTGAGGTATGTACAATAAAAAAAACTTTGTTGTCTACTCTCTACTGTACTCAAGGATTTGCTGTACCAAAGGATGCATAGGAGAAAGTAGTTGAATTTTCTTTCATTGGACAACCTGCCACGGCAGCGTTGTAATTGATGCTATCACAAGTTGTATAAACACATCGAATCCTAGTGTAATTCTTGGAGCTGGCCTTGTTGCACATATATTGGTGCTTGGAAAGACCAAGTTTTATTTAGATATTGGTGTGTAAGTCGACTATGTGTTTCGACTTTGGATTTATGTACTAGATGTAAGATAATCTTATGGTATAAGCCGACTTTGTTTAGGCTTTATTGACATATATTTTGTTGGATTTGTTATCTTATGGTATAAGCCGACTTTGTTTCGGCTTTATGGTATATTCTGTTGAATTGGAAATGTGATTCTAGTTTGATCTGCTTTTGTGTTTACATTTCAAACAGGATATTGCAAATTGGACTAATACAAAGTGTTGCACAAAAATGTTTCTAAAAAAATCTAAATGTATTACAATTGGAATAAAAGTGTTGCACATAAATGTTGCTAAAGAATGAAAAGCATTACAATAGGGGAGAAAATGTTACATAAAAATGTTGCAATAAAACGACTTAGCAACACTTTTAACTAAAATATGTTACAAAATAGTGTTGCAATAGTCTATTGCAACATCATAAAAGTGTCACTAAACAAGGAAAAAGTGTTGCACTAAACAGGTTATTGTAATACTTGTAAAATGTTGCAATAAGTACATAAAACGTTGCTATAGGGGTCTATTGCAACGACAACAGATGCAACGCTGAATTTTGGCAAAAACGTTGCAAAAACCTCTATTGTAACACATTTGGGGTCTAATATGACACTTTTTTGGCGTTGCAATAGCCCATATATGGTATAGTAATTTGTTCTCTCTACTCCTGCTCTCTCTCTCATCTACATGCAAGGTCAAAACCCCATCTTTTGTCCGATTAAATTACATAATCGACTTCCTCTCTTCATTCTCTTTCTTTTGCTTCCATTTATGTATGCATCCGTGTATGTATATGTTTGGACCGTGTGAGTTTATGTGGGTTTGATTGACATGCATGCCTCGTGGGTTAGAAAAACAATGTTTAAATGATTAGATGATGTTGATTATGAGTAGAGAATGAGCTTTTGTTTCGTTTTTGGATTATTTTCGAGTTTTGGTTGAAACCCACCGGCGGCCATGGTGTTTTCCGGTGACCGGCCGGCCGGTGGTGGTGGCTTGTTGATTTTACAGTATGTATAAGTGATGTAGAGTATCAATTGATGTGTGCTTTTAATTGCATACAAGAGATTATGTGGTTTTTGGATTTTATTCTAATATGTATATATATATAGATATGAATGATTTGAATTGTTATGATTAATCCTTGTTAATTAGATATTGTTTATGATGATTATATGTTAATTAATTGTAATCTAATCAAGATGCATGTGTGATTTTTCAGATTATGGTAGAGTAAATCTGAATTCTTGTTTAGTAGTTATGATTAATATGAATTGGTTGTTTCTGCACTGTCATATTCTGTTCTGTTGTTTCGCGACTGTGTATTCCCTGTTCTGGAGAGTGGGTATGGCATGAAAATGTTCTACTCAGATTCTAGTTTATTCACGCGAAAATCTTACGTCATTTGAGTTAACGAGTAAAAAGTTATGTATGTATTAGTAAATGTCGCGCATATATAGCAGAATTTTCAGTGCCCGATTTATGAGTTATTTCAGTTTGTTTTTGGTCTAATTAAAATGTTTTGGAGATTAAACTTTTATGTAAGATTGTGTTGATATTCAGGAAGGTGTACACCAAATTTTGTATTAAAATTAGTATTTTTCAATTTATTAAAAATGTTTGGGTAAAGTATGCGCAATCTTGTTTCTAGTTTGAAATCTTGTTTTTGATTAAGAAGGTTAATAATTTTGAAGGAGTTTGATTAATGAGTTAATTAGTTCAATATGATAGTAATCTATGAGTTATAGGTAGATTATGTTTGGGCTTGTAGGTGGATTTAAAATCCATCAGATTGTGATTTGAGTCGGATGTTTCCCCGACGAGCTAGTCCATTTTATAAAGGAGACTCTGCCCGATTTTCGTTAGAATTATAAATCATAAAATGTGTAGTAGCATAGTATAATTTATTTATAAATCAATTTGACATTATGTGTTAAGTGATTAAGTGACATATATGAATTCGTGTTAATGTGCCTATGTGATTTAAGTGTACCTGATATATGATATGTGTTAAGTATTAACACGTTATAGGAACCGTTTGGGTAGAATAGAGTTAGACGATTGAAGATTATAGTGTACCGAAATAGTACTTTACCTTATTATAGGTGCAAGTAGTAAGACGGTAAGAAGTCATTATGCGTGTAAATGGGATTTCATGAACGAGGATATTTATCGGAGTTGACAAGTATAGTTGATTAGAGACCGTCATATAAAGAAGTAAAAAAGCAGACGCAAAGTGAGTAGTGAATCGATGTGTTGGAACAGAACTAAGTATATTGAGGCAAGTATTCTATCCCTCACTTATTGTTAAAGTGAAATATATCCGCTTCTGTTATTTATCACATGTTCCTCCCAAATTAGTTTACAAGTAACTCCGTCTTTACTTGCAGTTACTTTTCTTAAACTGATATACCATGTTGATTCAAACATGCATATCTTATACCATGTTGCTCATAAATCTTGTTTAGCCCATCTTATTCATATAACCAGAATTCTATGATCAACTTTTTATAAACAAGAAGTTCTAAAGTAGCCTAATTCTTTTTAACTGCTTCTTGACCATATATGCCATACTACTTTAAAGAGTCAAACCTTATTGACTGGCGGATAAACTACTATTTTAAATAACCTATGTCCGTTGTCAGTTGAACCTATGTTGACCTTAAAACTTATAAACTAGCTTTAAAATTTCCTTAACACTTGAAACCCTGATCAGTTGCCTTAGTGACTTGAGTCTATATCTTCTTAATCCAGGCTTGTATCCCTGATTCTTTAATGTCAGAAAACCTAGTCAATTCCTTTGACTTTTATCATTGCAAATCAAAATGAGTTGTTTCTTAAAACTACCTTGAAGCGACCTAGACTGGGCTGATTTGTTATCAGAGAGTCGAAAGTACTTCCAGGTAAGGGTTTTGAAAAGGTTAAGAGTTGAAATGTTTTACAAAGATGAACTAAGTTTTATAAAGTGGAATGATTTTAAAATGAAAATTTCTTTTATATAAATTATTAGGAACTCCGTCAAAATGGTTTCTACGGATTCCTGACGATTGGAGAGACGGAACAACGGGTAATGCCTGTTCCGTCAGTTTTCAAGCTGTATTATTGTGTAGTTTTGGTCTGTCCAGTTCGACACCCTTATAAGCCAATGTGTTGCCTCTTGGGAACCCAAGCTATCCTAATGAAAGGAAATGATGACCAGAGGGACTTTGTGTCCGGTATGAAGTAATGATTACTTTTAAATTACTGTGAAATGAAATTGGTTTACCTCTTGAAATGTTATTGCTTTACGCAGTTTTGAATTATCTATTGCTATCCTAATTACCAAATGATGCCCTGTCATTATCAAATACCAGTACTGCTTTTAATATTCCCAGCAGATCTATTTCTATCTTGTTGTTAGTTGATCCCCTGTCATATTCAGGTGTCAGTATCATTTATGTTTTGAAGAATGAAAAGTTTAATCCTCTAGTGGAAGTTGAAGTACTCTCTTCAATTAAATTGATCATTGATATTATTCATCAATGAATTATAGAGATATTATTGTTTCACTTTATTAATAGCTTGCTGAGCATTGTTGGCTCATTCTTGCTTTATTTTCCTCCCCTTTCAGTTAGGGTTACGGATTAGCTATCTTTGAATGACAATTCGATTGAGAGCGATGATGTGATCTCTAAAGAATAGATTCCAGAGTCAGCATGGACCGCGCTTCAGATAAGAAGGTATAATAGTTGTTGTGATTTATATTCTTGTTTCATACTATAACCTGAGATCGATCCTTGTTGAGGGGTCGTTTATATAATTAAGTTATACTTAATTGTATTGGTTGTGGCACCAAATCCTAACCCCGGATTTGGGGGCGTCACAGGTTGGTATCAGGGCAACAGGTTATGGTCACTGAAACAAGTTAGGACAATTAGGATTAAGTATTTAAGTTAGACGTTAGGTAGAATGATTTAAGATAAGGTTCGGCTTAGGATTCCGAGATGAGATTTGCGACTTTATTTAGTATTTCGACATATCATGCGAGTAGGAGATCGATTCATCCGAAGGACCGGCTATGGACGAGGCAACTAATTCGGAGCTACAAGTTTGGAAGACGTCATCTGAAGACCCTCGTATACTTTCTAGAATTTCTTCTGTGACTTACTACACCATATATGGCCTATTGCAACACCGATATGTATAAGTGTTACAAAAAGTGTTACAATAGACACAAAACTTGGTAGTATATTGCAATATTTTTTATAGTGTTGCAAGAAATACCAAAAGTGTTGCAAGCAAAATGATAATTTTGAAATTTTATAACAATTGCAACACTTTTCGCACTTTACAAAAAGTGTTACAATACACGACCGAAATGTTCTAATTTTTTGTTCGCGGGCTTGCCAATAAGCGGGATATTCTAATTTTTTGTTCCCGGACTTGCCAATTTTTTTTATTACACAGAAATAATGTTTTATTACATAAAAACAAAAACGACATATCTCTCATCTCTCTCTCTCACAGACCTCTCTCGACCGTCTCTCTCACCTCTCTCGACCGTCTCTCTCACCTCTCCTCTTACTCTCACTCTCCTTTTACTCTCTCCGGCTCACCCCTCTCTCAATCCTCTCACCCTAGAATCAATTAAAGCAAAATCTCAAAATTAAATTAGAGCTTTTATCGAATTAGGTCTTCAATATGGGCTTGGATTTGAGGTAATTTTCGATTATGTTTGATTTATATATATGTGTGTATATATCCGTATGTATATTTCCATCTCCTTTCTCGTTCATCGCTCTCACCCCTCTCTCACTCATCTCTCTCGCCCATCTCTCACATCTTCCTCGAATTGTTAAAATTGATTAGAACAAAACCACAAAACTGATTAGTGCAAAGATTCAATTAAAGTTTCGATTAGAGGTAAAGGACCCAATTTTTTTTATTATGTTTGATTATATATGTATATCTATGTACCCATGTTAAAATTTTTGATTATATTTTATGTAGATTAGAACTGGTGTTTGAAGGTTCAAGATTGTTTAATGGTATAAAGTGTTAAATTATAGGGGAAATTTGTGTTAATTAGCAGTATTTTTGTATTAATTTTGTGTTGATTTTCAGTTGGAGAACTCAACCATGTCCGTGTACATACACCGACACAGACGTTGATCTTCAGTTTGAGGGTTTTGTAATAGTAGAAGCATCAGCTGATAATTAAAGTACCAAGTCTGTTCATGTACATGAGTATGTCCACCTCACTTTGTCTCTTACTAAGATTCTTGTTGTTTTGTATTATCAATTCTAGAAGTTACGGCCTTTGTGCCAACTTTCAATAGTGTAATCGTGTCGTTGGTTGATAAAGTAAGAACTGTTTCATGGTTCTAAACTTCTAGTCATTAGTTTATAAACTTCCAAATGGGTCCTGCAATTTCTATATGTTGTGTCCATCCAAGTATAGCCGAAAATGTGGATTTAACGAAAACGAGACAACAAATGTACAAATGGACGAGGGAGAACATTTAAAATGTGGTACATCACTTTTTTTTAGAGAAAATTGAGTGTAAGGAGGGATGGATCTGGATCAATATAAGGTACCTCGTATTGCTGCATTTCAATCATCCAACGAATACATATCCTTCGAGGTGGGCTATAAATTTTATATATTCTTTTTATATTTCGTGAATTAAGGTACACTTTTCTTTTCTTATCAAAAAGTTATTGGCCTTGTAATTTGTTATAGATACATGTACATAATTTTTACATGCTCAGATGATTAAGTTTTATATTGATTTGTGTGTTCTATAAGAGCATGACTAGACCCTGTTTTGATTAGTATTACATACATGCTTTTGTATTCTCTCTTTTTGCCATGCTAGTTTTTCAAGTTCTATTACAATTTTGGTCTCTTGTGATTAATTCCTATAGTTAGTGTTAATTTCCTTTAAAAGAAAAAGGAAACTACTTGTTTTGTTTCAAGCTTGTTCTACTCATAATCACAATTTCTTTTACCATCGATGTATGATCATATGTTTTTTTATACATGATATAAGTCTCTTGATTAGTAGTACCTTTTAATAAAATTAGCCCGGTATAGTACTTACTAATCTATAGTTTAGGAACCTCTAGTGTAGTATCTCATTCATTTGAATTTTACGTTTCCTGACTAGCATTTTAATTATTTTTAATATGTCTAATGGCAATCATGCATTCATTTCGTAACTCCTTTTCAATTTTGTAGGCAATAATATAGGGGGTTTAATTTTCATTTAAAGTATTGGTCAGGTTCTTTTCTTGGTCTTTAATGCTAGTATAATTGTTAGTATTTCTTTGCCTATATTGGCCTTTAATTTTGCTGATGCGATTGGTAATTTTATTTACTCACCTATTTAAATCCTTAATTTGCTCTCTTTTAGTTATACCTTAAATTTTGAAAAGTCGATTGGGATAGAAATTTTAGGTTGGCTAACTTAATTTTAATTATTTCTCTTACGGTAATATTTAATTTTCAGGTTTGTAGCTAGAAATGACTCTTTATCAATTCTTGTTACTACTTTTAATGCTAATGTTTAATTTTTATTATAGTTGAATAGATCTTTTAGTTATATGTTACATTTCATATTTATTAATTGTTTATCAATGTTGATTTTTATGTCTATGTGAGGTGTACCACTTATGATGGTGTTTTGGCCATATATGCAATGAAAGAATTGAATGGGTTTGTTAAGCTGGCTAACTATGTGGATTCAAGAGATGTTCACTTGACCAAAAGCATATATTTATTCTTTAATCTTGTCAATACTCCCTTACTATATATCGCTCATTGAGTTTTTGGTGACACATAACAGAGTCACTGTTTATGTAGCTTGTGCACTGCTGTTTGAAATAGTTGGTATCATTCATTACATTTGGTCTGAATTTGGACCATGTGTCCATGTTGTCAAAACAGTTCTGTTTTTATCAGATGACACCTTTGTATAGAATAAATTTGATCATTTCTACTTCAAAACTAAAATTAATAATAATTCTCATAATTTAGCTCTTCTAGTCGAACTCCTTTATGGAGAATAAACCAAGGCAAAATAATGTAAGTTGTTGTCCTTTAGAATTCTATAATCATAGTATATGGACATTTACTGCAGGGTGATCAAATCTGCTGCTAATGTAAATACATCTTCGTCAGCATCCAACCTTCAGCTTACTGAGGGCGAGATCATTTTAGATATAGATGGCACAGTTCCCACTCAACCAATTTTTCAGCATATTGGAATCTCTGGATGGCCTGGTAGTCACTGTCTTCCTTGAAATCCAATGTCATTTGTTAAATTTGATGCCTCGGCTTGCTTACACATTTCCTGAATCAGGTTGCTAGTTTCTGCATGTATATTTGGATACTAGCTGTATTGTGATTTTGCTTCTTTTTGGCAGGTCGTTTGACATTGACCAATAATGCTATGTACTTTGAGTCTATGGGAGTTGGAATCTACGATAAAGCTGTGAAATTCGAATTAGCTGCGGACATGAAACAGGTTATAAAGCCTGATCTAACAGGACCACTTGGTGCTCGTATGTATGATAAGGTTGTGATGTACAAGTCTACATCAATGTATGTTTTGTAGTTTCATTCTATGCTTTTTTTTACTTTGGTTGTTGGCCTCCAAACACCATGTTCTTTTAATTACTTAACCAGAAAAAAGTCTTGTTAAAAACTAGTCCAAGAACTTGTGTTTCTGTTTCCTTGTTAGACTGGGTTTCTCCAGCTTAACTCAAGAAAAATGCTTTCCACACTGCTACAGTAAAACTTATGGCAAAGATCACTGTAAACAAACCCCTGATACAGTGGTTGTCTTATTTATTTTGTTTCTCATCGGCTTTCTTTGTAATTATGTACTGGTGTACTGGTGACACATGAATCGCTTGTTACATTTCTTATGTGATTACTAACCGTTGAAGTATTGAACTAATTATACAATTGTGTGCATAATTTCTCTAAAATTGTATTTATCTATTTATACATACCTATAGTAGATGTATAACACTTTCCAATCCCAGGGTGTGTTGGAAATCTGGTATATTTGATTTTCTATTGATGGCAATGCCTTAATTTCTTTGCTCTAAATTGCAGGCGTCCAACTGCACTGCCTGACAGGACTAGGGATAGTGACGATGACGATATTCAAGACCGAGATTATGATGTAGCAGCTCTGGCAAATAATCTAAGTCGAGCATTTAGACCAACGACATATTATGTGGTGTTGTTCCCTCTGTTAACACACTAAGTTTAATGTAGAATGAAAGACTAAGTTTAATGTAGAATTGTGGTGTAAGTCGATATGTTTCTCGACTTTAGATTAAGTATCGGATGTAAGATGATATTGTGATAAAAGCTGATTATGTTTAGGCTTTATTATGTCATTGCAATTTGGAAGAATAAAAAGTGTTGCAAATAAGTGTTGCCAATAAAATCTAAAAAACCAAAAAGTATTGCAAAAGGTACCAAAATGTTGCAGATAATTGTTGCAAAAGAAACCAGAAGTATTGCAAAATGCATCAAAATGTTGCATAAAAATGTTGCAATAAACTCATTTTGTAACATTTTTAAGTCAATTAATGTTGCAAAAAAGTGTTGCATTCGTATGTTGTAACATATTCAAAATGTTGCTAAAACATGCAAAAGTGTTACAACAAATTACACCAAACTCTTTTTGTAATACTTTGAAAAGCGTTGCAATAAACACAAAAAGCGTTGCTATAGAAGGTTATTGCCACGCCGGCAAATGCAACACTGAATTTTAGCAAAAGTGTTGCATAAACATCTATTGTAACACTTTTGGAGCCTAATGTTACAGTTTTTTGGTGTTGCAACAGCCCATATTTGGTGTAGTGACTTTAGCCACATCGCGAACGTTATAGAGAGAGTACGAGAAGAGCTATAAGCATGAAGCGAACACGAATACCAATATTTGTTTGGAGTAAGGGCGTAACTATTCCCTATTAGCCATTGCTCTCATTTAATTCATTGTTTGAGAAAAGTGTTTTAAAAAGAAATTGATTCTTATTATCATTCTGAATTGTTGTAACTAATTCACGGTTTATATTGTCGCCGAAGCATTTGTTGCACAGTGATGATTAAAGATCCAGAATGAATTGAGATCTTCTTAATTATTCAACTCATTATTGTCAGGCTGGTTTTGGCAACTAAGTGTATTAGCGCTTAGCCGATAAGAGTGAGAGTATGAATAGTTATGAATTTCTTAAATGTTTGTTTAATCAATAGTTGATGCATCCGTGTGATGATCAATTATACTTCAATTTTTGAGAAGCTTTGTATATCAGATATACTTAAACACAATCTTATTCTTTCCGAAATATCCCTATTTTTCAGAGGATACTTGATCCCACCTTATAGACGAAAATTTTGTGATTCTTGAACTTTTTTCATTTTTCCCTGCATATTCAATTTGCTTTATTCAAACTGGGATGAACAACCCTGTATATAGGGGATTCAGGGACATCCTATCTTTGTGATAGAAGTCTGGTGGGACGCCACTTATTGTATTTGTCATGAAAGTACTAAAGACTGGTCATCTTTTTGTACTAGGGCGGTTGGCCTAATTGACAAATGCAACCTGATAAAGGTTCAATGATCATATTGATATCTCGGTTAAATTCTTTTATTGAAATTCCTTCTAAACAAGATTCAACTGATATTCAGACATGTTGATACCTACTCGTTTTATTAATTCATTTCGCTAGAAACCCTTATGATTTTTGAAGCTATCAATGAATGGAAGTAGCGAAGGTAGACACAATGACATCCTAAGTTGTCAAGGTTACATAAATGTCAATGGAGAATTGGTTGAGCAAGTCTGAGAGGATGATATATTACAATAGGGATTGAGCATTAATTCAGTTTGATTATTTGATTGATGATATATATATATATATATACAAGATTTAATATTATTGAAAACTGAATAAAGATAAGGAGCAAGTAACAAGGGTATCAAAGTATTATTTTTGTGAAGGTCGAGAGTTAAGTAATGGTGGAGATATTTGGTAAATGGTAGTTGTTATCGATGAAGGATTATTTATGAGCATCTGATTATTATATGTTTTACTTTAGATATAGTAGATGAAATACTCTAAGATTTGGATTGTTTTGAGACCAACTGTTGAATATAAATTTAGAATCAAAACATGATAAGTTGAGAGAAGCAGAGCAAATTCAAACAGATTGTTTCTAAGAAATTTCAATAGGAAGTGAAACTTTGGATATAGAGTAAAGTGACTGGGTTGGAGTTAACAATTTATGGGAACATGGTTTAAAGAGTCGTGATTATTAATAAGAGGAGATTTGATTAAGATGGAATAATATGGTAAGAAAAAGGAGGCAGAGAATCAAGAAATTTACAGAATCGTTTTGACAGAAGACATGAAGTTGAGTTAAAAAGGAATGTAGGATTTGGAAGAGTTAAAACCGAAATAATAAGGCTAGGTAGCCACCCACAGGATATGAATTAGCAGAGAATAACAAGACCTCCATTGTCGGAAGAAAGAAGTTCAAGGGGAAGTATACTGAAATTTGTACCAAGTTAAATATCGAGAGTTGCAAGTCTAATTGGAGAGAAAGTTATATCATGAGTATTAGAATTGGAAGTTCAAGGACATTTCGTCAAGGATTGTATCAAGTCTATCTCTATAAACACTACGATAAGAGTAACAAAACTATTACCTATCAATTACTTGGGTGTTCGAAAATTTTGACATGATTATGAAAGAGGCTATTAAGAATATGGATTGGATGGTTGATTATGATGCAAAGATTGGGACATAGAGAGAAATAGGTGAGAGTAAGAAATTGAGAATGATAAGGAAGTTTTATTTCATGGATAAAGGTAAGATAAGAAATTTGACGTTCATGACATCAAGACGGTTACTTCGACAAGACTGCGGAGATGAAGAGTTAATTATGTAATTACAAGATCATTTGGATAAAGGAATTATAAGGCATAATGTGTCCCCGTGGGAGCACCAGTGTTGTTTGTTAAAAAGAAAGATGGAAGCATGAGCCTGTGTTGGCTATAGAGAGCTCAACAAGTTAACTATCAAGAATAAGTACCCATTTCCAAGGATAGATGATCTGTTTGACCAACTTAAAGGAGCTACACATTTTTCTAAGATTGATCTAATTAAGATAAGAATATCACTAGTTAAAGATTAAGTCCGAGGATATTCCAAAGACTGCTTTTCGCATAAGGTATAGACATCATGAGTTTCAAATGATGGCTTTCGGATTGACGAATGCGCCAGCTGTGTTTATGGATTTGATGAATAGAGTATACACCCCTATAGTCCTATTTCTACTATAATTCTATGTTGTTTTTTTTAATAAAATAGAAATTCTATTATAAATATAATTCTTTTATTACAACTTTAAATAAAAAAATAGTTTCATCCCTAGAATCATATTCCATTATAATTCTATGTTAATGTATTTTTTTAAAAAAAATAATGAAATTGAAATCCTATTATAGTTATAATACAATTTTTTTATCATAATTTAGAATAAAAAATTAATACGATCAATTCTCCAAAAGATTTTTCAAGGAGAACAACTAGAACATGTTTCTATACACTACTCTAGAACATTCTTCCCTGCGATTATATGTTATTTTTTCAAAAAAAACATAATAAAATTGAAATCTTATTATTATTATTATAATTCTTACATTGTATTAGCAATTTTTTATTATTATAACTTAGAATAAAAAAAGATTACGATATATATTAGGAAAACGTGTAATGCTTGATCTTAAATTGGAATGTACAGGTACACAACAATTTATCAAACTAGAAGCTCATGTGATCAACCGACAACCAGAGTGCTACTCTAGCTACCACATATCACCAACGCTTATAAATACATAATCGTAACATACATTAAACACAACCGAGCTTTCCAGTTTCCACTACCATAACATTGTCTCCCTTGAAAAAATTTCAGGCTCAAAATGGTGACCGTCAATGAGTTCCGAAAAGCACAACTGGCTGAAGGTCCGGCAACTCTGTTGGCTATAGGAACCGCTACACCAGCTAATTGTGTTGATCAAAGCACGTATCCGGATTATTATTTTCGTATTACTAATAACGAAGATAAAACCGAGCTCAAAGAAAAATTTAAGCGCATGTGTAAGTTTTTTTGAATCATATGCAGAGAAATCAATTTATTTTATGATCAAGTGCTTGTATTTTGTGAGTAACTTACGAGAGTTGCCTAGAGCAACATGCACTTATAGTACTACTATATATGTTATGAACTTACCATTAAACTTTTCAGGTGACAAATCGATGATCAATACTCGTTACATGCACTTAACTGAAGACCTGCTGAAGGAAAATCCAGAGTTCTGCGAGTACATGGCACCATCCCTTGATGCTAGGCAAGACATTGTGGTTAATGAAGTGCCAAAATTAGGAAAAGAAGCAGCTACAAGGGCCATACAAGAATGGGGCCAGCCAAAGTCAAAAATCACCCACCTTATCTTTTGCACCACTAGCGGTGTCGATATGCCTGGTGCGGACTTTCGCCTCACCAAGCTTCTGGGGCTCCGTCCTTCTGTCAAGCGCTTCATGTTGTACCAACAAGGTTGCTTTGCTGGTGGCACGGTTCTTCGTCTTGCAAAAGACTTAGCTGAGAACAACAAAGGTGCTCGGGTGCTTGTCGTTTGCTCTGAGATCACTGTCGTTACATTTCGGGGGCCTAACGATACTCATCTTGATAGTCTGGTAGGCCAAGCCTTGTTTGGCGATGGGGCTGGTGCGGTGATAGTGGGCTCAGACCCGGTTATTGGAGTCGAGAGACCGTTGTTCGAGATTGTTTCTGCAGCTCAAACTATCGTTCCCGATAGCGATGGTGCTATTGATGGTCATCTTCGGGAGGTTGGGCTTACTTTTCACCTTCTTAAAGATGTCCCCGGCCTGATTTCCAAAAATATTAGGAAGTGTTTAGTTGAGGCATTCCAACCCTTAGGTATAACTGACTGGAACTCGATTTTTTGGATTGCACATCCTGGCGGCCCAGCTATACTCGATCAAATTGAAAAAGAGTTAAGCTTGAAGTCCGAGAAGCTGAAGTCTACAAGACAGGTTTTAAGGGGCTATGGAAACATGTCAAGTGCTTGTGTTTTGTTTGTACTGGATGAAATGAGAAAGGCTTCAACTAAGGATGGCAAGGGAACTACTGGAGAAGGACTTGATTGGGGTGTTCTGTTTGGTTTTGGGCCTGGTCTCACTGTCGAGACAGTCGTTCTTCACAGCGTGCCTACGTAGTTAAGACCTTATCTGTTTCATTTGGTTGGCTTGTACGTGATTTCTGATACACCTACATTTGGTTCAGTTACTATGATTGAATTATCTGTGTACTATGTGACAATACTAGTGGTACGATAAGCTATTCTTGTATATATACTCAAGGAACTGCCTTGATTACATAAACATAGATTGTACATAAAATTTACCAATATTGTGATCATATATACGAATTTGTTATAACCATGGTTTTTATCTCTCAGCTTTGTCGTATGATTCAGACCCGGTTATTGGAGTCGAGAAACCGTTGTTCGAGTCGTAACTAAGCTAATGAATGCGTTATGCTGCATTAATTCTTAAAATGTTTTCTAGCGAGAGTGGATACGTTGATGTAGAAAAAAGCGTGTGAGAAACTAATTTACCAGACAGGTTGGTGAGAAATCAAAAGCTAAGACACAAATTCTTTATAGAAGTACAGCCTCTATTGTACAAAAAAATAATAATGACAAAATAAAATGAAGATTACAGACCACAAAAGCTGCTATCAAGCATCCGAGAATCAGAATTGAAAATGAAAGAATTCATCACCTGAGTCCCCCACCCCACAAATACTTCATCCACTAATTCCTCTTGTATTTCTGGGTACTCAGGATCTTCTGCAGGAAGAAACCTGGTGTAGCTTATATTTAGTGATTTTTAGTTGGAGAAGTTCTGTTTAGTAATTTTGATTTCTGATGTAGTTTCTACTCGATCTTAATTAGAATTCGTTCCCGAATCATGATCGATTACATATATTTTAGTAACTCTGTCTCTGGGACTGCTCAACTCATGTCTTTTTTCCTTTTTCTTGAATCGTACAATGACATATCTTTCTTAAGATAATCTGATTATTTGATTAATGATTTGGGAGCTTCTTAGATTGATTAAATGTTGATCAAAAGAGGCTCATTGCACCTTCAATGCATTGACACGTCACTTACAGGAATGATAGCGTAATTCATCAACATACATGCAAAAGAGTTGAGGTTTCATTCATCTTAGTATAATAATAGTCACGCGCGCTATGCTGGATCAAGTTGAAACATACTTAGGCCCTGTTTTAACAGGGTATATCGTATAGTATCGTAGAGTTAGGCTAAGTATAGTACGATAAACAGAGTTTGGAATGAAGAGGTAGGCCAACATATAGTTGGCAAGTAGAAAACAGATGAAGAGTAATTAAGGAAATTTATTAAAATCATATCACGGCAGTTTGGAAAGTTAAGGTTTATCTAAGTTAAGGTTTATGTTCCTGTCGAACATAAATTCTGTCAGTGTATCAACAACTACCTCGTAAATCTTCAGCTATATAAGAAAGATAATGTAATAGCTCTCTTCTCACATTTTCAGTTGAGAAGCTTCTCTTACACATATTGTTCAAGTTTTATATTTTCTATAAACACAAACCAAGCTTTCCAATTTTAGACTAAAATGGTATCACTGAATGACTTCCGAAAGGAACAACTAGCTGAAGGTCCGGCAACTGTTCTGGCAATCGGAACCGCTACGCCACCTACCTGTATGGATCAAAGCACGTTCGCGGATGGTTATTTTCGTGTCACTAACAATGAAGATAAAACCGAGCTGAAAGAAAAATTTAAGCGCATGTGTAAGTTTTTTTTTTGAATAATATGTATGTGAATAAATCATATAATCTTATGAAGTGCTTGTATTTTGCTGAAAAATAAAATAAAATTCTATCCGTTTAGCACCGAGGGAAGTGACTTGCATGAGTTGCATGGAGGAACATGCAAATTCCCTGTTCCATTACGCATGCTTTATGTAATATGTACTTAGCTTAAACGTACCTTTCTTTTATTTCCTCTTTCGACAAACTGATACTCCCTCCGTCTCTAAATGTCATTCCTGTTTTGACTGGACACGTTCGCCAACGTACACTTTTGATTGTTAATATCTTCAATTTCGTATTAGTTTTAAATATAAAAATTACACTGTATTAAAGTACTCATAAATACGAATCCAACAAGATCATTCATGACTATATTTGGTCTTATAGATTAGACGTAAATTAGTAATTTATTTCATGTTATGAACAGTCCCGACATATGAAACGAGCATGATAATATGAGACGGAGGGAGTATATAATAGATATCAACAACTATTTATGCTTCTACTGAAGGAACCAGATTTAAAATTTTAATTTCAGTGAAGTGTATATGTACAAGGTCTTATAGTACTAATGTATATGTTATGAACTTACAATAAAATTTTTCAGGTGACAGAACGATGATCAATACACGTTACATGCACTTAACTGAAGAAATACTGAAAGAAAATCCAGATTTCTGCGATATCATGGCACCATCCCTTGATGCTAGGCAAGAAATTGTGGTAAATGAAGTGCCAAAATTAGGAAAAGAAGCAGCTACAAAAGCCATAGAAGAATGGGGTCAGCCAAAGTCCAAAATCACCCACCTTATCTTTTGCACCTATAGCAGTGCTGATTTCCCTGGTGCAGACTTTCGCCTTACCAAGCTTCTCGGCCTCAGTCCATCAGTCAAGCGCTGCATGTTGTACCAACAAGGTTGTTTTGGAGGTGGAACAGTTCTTCGTCTTGCAAAAGACATGGCTGAGAACAACAAAGGTGCTCGTGTGCTTGTCGTTTGCTCTGAGATAACTGTCCCTGCATTTCAGGGACCAAACGGAACTGATCTTGATAATCTGGTATGCCAGGCCTTGTTTGGAGATGGAGCTGCTGCGGTGATAGTGGGCTCAGACCCGGTTACTGGAGTCGAGAAACCTTTGTTCGAGATTGTTTCTGCAGCTCAAACCATCCTTCCGGACAGCGATGGTGCTCTCAGAGGTCATCTTCGGAAGGTGGGGCTTACTTTTCACCTTCGTAAAGATGTTCCTTTGCTGATTGCGATGAATATTAGGAAGCCTTTAGTTGAGGCATTCCAACCCTTGGGTATAACTGACTGGAACTCGATATTTTGGATTGCACATCCTGGTGGCCCAGTTATACTCGATGGAATTGAAAAAGTGCTAAGCTTGAAGCCTGAGAAACTGAAGTCTTCAAGGCAGGTTCTAAGGGACTATGGAAACTTGTCAAGTCCTACTGTTCTGTTCATACTGGATGAAATGAGAAAGGCTTCGGCTAAGGATGGCAAGAGAACTACTGGAGAAGGACTTGATTGGGGTGTTCTCTTTGGTTTTGGGCCTGGTCTCACTGTCGAGACTGTTGTTCTTCACAGCGTGCCTACTTAATTAAGACCTCATGTAGTTTCATTTGGTTTGCTTGTGCTTTCTTTTACTTCTACACTTGGTTTATTTCTGTGATTGAATTGTGTGTTGTGTTTAACTAGTAAAAAAAAATAAAAAAAATGCTGGTGATTTGATAAGCTATTATTGTGTACCAGCAAGAAGGGATTGAATACAAATGTAATTATGTTATTTAAAAAATAACAATTTAATTTTTGTAAATCTTTGTTTGTGTATGACTTATTTTTTTCTAATATCCTTGTGTAATTTCATGTACAAATAATTTATGCGAATTTAATTGAAAATTACAAAATAATAGAAAATACAACATTTAAATACATTTGAAATTACAGAAGACATTCTGAATGGTTTAGAAGGATTGTCAATTTTAAATACTAGATGATAGCCCGTGCGAAGTACGAGTCGAAAAAAATTATTAAAATTGATCATTTTTTATTAAATTTTATAGGAAATATTTTATTTATCATTAAAAAATACTATAAAAATGATAAAAGTACAAAAGAAAATTACGATATTTATGGAACTCAGTAGTTTATAAAAAAAGAATTGTAATTACCTCAAAATTCCAATATTTCTAGGAGACACAAATTTAGAAGTAAGTATCATTAAAAAGTGATTTCACTTACAAATAAGATATTAGATGATAAGGGCCCGACAAAATTTAATTAAATTGATTATTAATTTATTATAAAAAATTACGTTATTTACAAAGAATTTGCTTATTAATAAAGGTCATTTTATAAATTATTTATTTAAGTTTATTTAAGAAAATCGAGAAAAAAAAACTAAATGATTCAGATATATACGTTAAAATGTACATGATTATGATAAATACATTATTTGTGAATTGAATAGAGTTATAATAAAAATTACAATTATAATAGTATTAACAATTTATTATTTTAATAAAAAATAATATATAATCCTTGGAGAAATAGGAATCTTATGGGTGGAACCAATTTTTGGTACCGAAGTACCATTAAAAATGTATTTCGTTTGTTATAGATAAGCATGTCACCGTAGATTAACATTTGTATTCGTAGTCTTTTTTTTTTTATTAAGTTGTAATAAAAAAAATTATAATTATAATATAATTTATTTATTTATTTTATAAAATAACATAGAATTCTAGAGAAAATAGGAGTCTTGGGTGAAACCAAAATATGGTACGAACCAAATTTGGTATAAAATAGTACATTAAAAAGGGGTTTTGTTATTAATACACGTTAAAGATATAGATTTATTTATTATTTATTTAAGATTATATTTTAAACAATCAAGAAAACATAACATACATGGTTCTGGTTCTAATATATACGTTATTTGTACAATTCAATAATATTATAGTAAAAAAATTATAATTATAACAAAATTCCAAACAATTATTTTAGAAAATAATATGAATTTTAGGGGAGTAGGAATCTGTGATGAAATAAGGGTGAAACCAAATTTGTTACGAAATATCATTAAATAGAAATTTATTAATAAATGTTATAGATTCGTTAGTGTTTTATCAAATGTTATACGATCTGGCTACGTATTCGTTGGTGTTTTACCCTCTATTTGTTGGTGATTTTTGATCATTGGTTTATTCAAGTTAAAAAAATTATAAACAAAAGAATTATAATAATAATAAGAATTATAATTATAATAAGATAAATATTACAAAAAGAATTATAATTATAATATGATTTCTATTTTTATTCTATTTTTTTTAAAAAAACAACATAGTATTCTAGGAAAAATAGGATTTTAGGGGTGAAACCAAAATATAGTGTGAACCAAATTTTAGGTACCTTTAAAAGAGGATTTCGCTTATTAATAAAGGTTATAGATGTCATTTTAACTGTAAAAATTAGTTAGTAAATTACTACAACAATAAGTGTAATCTTGAAAAAGGAAATATAATATTATTATATGTAAGTTAGTTTTTTTTTGTACAATACGTAATTTTAGCATTCGTTATTTGTTTGTGGATAACTAAGGTGCAATGTTTCAGGTATAAAAAAATACAACTTAATTAATTATTCATGCGTGCGTATGATTTGTGTGTAAGACGTTATTAACCGGGAAATGCGACTAATTTACCTGATTAATTGAATGATAATAATCCGTACAAGGCACAGGTCATTTTTTTTTAAAAAAAATCACAAATAATTATAACATTCTTTATTGTTCGTTTATTGATAAATATGTATAATATTTTAGATATACCAAATATAAATTGACTAATTATCAATGCTTATGATTTGTACATAAAACGTTACTAACTTGCGCAACGTCGCTAATTTAGCTCTTAGAACGAATGATACATTTTTTTTGTGGCATGTAATCTGTATTTACTAAATGAGTACAAGTAATGTAGTTAGGAATGAATATTGAGTCACTTCAGAGCCGGGAAACCGTGGCATGTAATCCTCGCCCTTGATCCCCGAATTTGAATCCAATTACCAAACTCGTCTCGATCTTTATACAGGGATTATTTTGATCCTCGTCCCAGATGGGAAACAGTGATTTCATGGGAATCAAGAATTATTAATTTTTTTATATAAAGTTTACATATTTTATATCTGGTGTGAGACATAGACTATTATTTAGCATCAGACATAAATATTTGTACTAATGTCGTATAAGCATTATATTATTTTGATAGTGATCGAGTGTCATGTATTGAATCAATAATGTTGTATGCGGTCTAAAACCTATATATTTTTTTAATAAAGGTGAATTTTAAAATTTTTGAATTTCTGTGCATTTTTCAAGTTGCATTGATTGGTGAATAATTTTACTTAATGACATACAGTTTAATTTTTTTCTAAATTTATATAAAATATTAAATCAAGATTTAAAAGTGATCTCTTTAAAAAATTACCATAATTAAAATTGGCACAAGTTTTTACTTAAAATATGATATTAATTTAATTTTTTTCTAATATAGTAAAATGTGATAATGTAGTTGGCCGGTTAAGCTTGGATCAAATTCAAAATACCGTGTTTTAAAATATGGTCAAGTTCTTGACATAAAAATTCACCACATTTTAAGCTAGAAGTTTTGATTTGCATTATATTAAATTGTTCTTATAAAAGCGTCAAATACATTAATACTTTTCGATCTAGAATGTTACAACCTCTCATCTTGTTGGGACGATGATCTCGCCAAGGGGTGTAATCGAGCTGAGCCGAGTCGAACACTGTCAGACTCGAGTTCGAGCTTGACTAAAAAAATCGGGCTTGAGCTCGGGCTCGAGTTCGATCGAACTTTCCATTTCAAGCTCGAAGTTCGACTCGTAGAAAGTTTGATATGTTCGAGCTCGGCTCGAAAGCTCGAATCGATATCATCAAAGAAAAAATCTTGAATATTATTGGTTCGATTCGTATTGCGAATCTTACTAGCCGATTAATTTGAAACTCGAAATCGGCAGGTAAAGTATTCGAATAACTCAAGTTCGAGCTCGGCTCGATTATTATCGAATCGAATTTGAATATTTTATGAGCCGAGCTCGAGTAGCTAACGAACAGTTTAACTCATTTACACCCCTAATCTCGCCTATCCCACAAACAAATTTATAAAATTCTGCAAATGGTGATGTCTTTCGATTGGATATGGTTGATATCATATGTGAAAATGATGAAATTTCAAGTATTTTTCCAACATCAAGTTATGTTTCGATTTTGAATTTGAAGTATGTCGGAGTACATTGGTCCAAATGCAACGACTTGCATTTAAGTGTTTAGATTATTATGTGTTCATTAAAATTTAAATCCCACTAACAGCAACATATTAAAATTAATATTTATTATTATAGTTGTAAAAATATGAATAGAGCTAAAATTCCATCAACCATACTTTAATTATAATGTTTTATTTTATTTAATCATGAAAATTTAAATTTTAAAAATATAATATTTAAAATTAACCCGTGTTTTGCAAGAACTACAAACTAATACAGTAAATTATAATTTACCAAATACTTCACTAATTTATAAATAAAATTATCCAAATACCAAAATAATTTATAAATAATAATATATTTATACTTGCCCTTCCATTTATTTTGTCCACTTTTCAAAATCAAACTGATTAAGTTTTGACCAAGAATGATAAGCATTAAAATTACAAAAAAAATGTCATAAGAAAATTTATGTGAAGTTATATCAAAACTAATTTTTAAATGTGTAAAAATATAAAATAATAGATAAGATGGAGGAAGTAACATTTTTTCATATTAAATTACAAAATTACGTTTTTCAAATAGGAGAAAGTAACACTTTTTCAATTTAAGTTACAAGTTACCTTTTTTAAACAGGCCAATGATAAGCTTCGTAGACTTTTAGTTGAACTTAATAAAGGAAGACGCCATAAAGGAGAGGTGGAGTTCGTATTTCCACTTGCTTTTCAATGGGAATAGGAGGAGTGGAGCCAGTGTGGCGCAAGAGATCCCTCTTTCGTCCGTTCACCCCTCGGCCCTTGTGATCGTATCAGTAAAGAGGAAGTCAAGGGTGCACTTCAAAAGATGGCTAGAGGGAAGGCGGTAGGCCCGGATCAGATCCCCATCGAGGTGTGGTTATGTCTTGGTGAGGTTGGAGTGGAATGGCTAGCAGATCTGTTCAATGTTCTTCTCTTGGGTGCTAAGATGCCAGAGGAATGGAGGCGCAGTATTGTCATCCCTTTTTTCAAGAACAAAGGTGACGCTCAGAACTGTAGTAACTATCGGGGAATTAAACTTCTCAGTCATTCTATGAAACTTTGGGAGAGAGTGGTTGAATTTCGGATTAGAAGAGAAGTGGAAATCTCAGAGAACCAATTTGGTTTTATGCCGGGGGGATCGACGACCGAGGCCATTCATCTCTTCAGACGCCTTATGGAGAAGTTCAGAGAGCGTCGCAAAGACCTTCATATGGTGTTCATTGATCTTGAGAAGGCGTATGATAGCATCCCCCGTGAGGCTATTTGGAAGAGCCTTGAGGAGAGGAGAGTGTCGTCGGCGTACGTCAGGGCGATTCAAGACATGTACTCCCAAGTTAGTTCTTGCGTTCGAACCCCAGTTGGTGATGCTCGTTACTTCCCTGTGGAGATTGGGCTACACCAGGGGTCGGCCCTTAGTCCTCTTATTTTCGCACTAATCCTAGATGTCATGTCGCGAGGGATTCAAGACGCCGTCCCTTGGTGTATGCTCTTCGCCGATGATATCGTGCTAGTGGCGGAATCAAGGTCGGAGGTGAAAGAGAAGTTGGAGTTATGGAGATCCACTTTGGAGCCCCAAGGATTGCGTCTGAGCAGATCTAAAACCGAATATCTCTGGTGTAACTTCAGTGGTGAGGCCAACGAGGAAGGGGTGGAGGTTAGGATTGAAGATCAGACCGTCCCCAGTACGGATAAGTTCAATTATTTAGGTTCGATCATCCAGAAGGAAGGTGAGATTGAAGATGATGTCACTCATCGTATCAAGGCGGGGTGGCTAAGGTGGAGGGCAGCGTCAGGGGTGATGTGCGATAAGAAAGTCCCGTTAAAGTTGAAAGGGAAGTTCTATAGAGTGGCTATCCATCCGGCGATGTTATATGGTTCGGAGTGTTGGGCGGCGAAGAAAGCCCTCGAGATCAAGATGGAAGCAGCTGAAATGAGGATGTTGCGGTGGTCCTGTGGCCGCACGATGTTAGATAGAATCCCGAATGTGGTTTTCAGGAGTGCGTTGGAGGTGGCGCCCCTTGCTGCGAAAGTTAGGGAAGGGAGGTTAAGATGGTTCGGCCACGTTCGTAGGAGGCGTCCGGAAGCCCCGGTGAGGAGGGCCGAGAGTCTTTCAGTTGCTGGGGTGAGGAGGAGAGGCAGACCGAGGAGGTCGTGGGAAGAACAGCTTAGGATGGATTTGAAGGCCCTTAACTTGAATGAGATCTCGACCGCGGACAGGAGTTGTTGGAGGCGCCAGATTAGAGTTGTGGATTCCCTTCTAGGGAGCGGTTCCGTGGTTGAGAGCCTCAGAGTTGGATTTTCTCGGTTAGCGTTAGCTTAGAAGCTTGGCTTTTCGTCTTCATATTGGCTTCTGTTTTCTGATTTTGCAGGTGCAGGGAGCTTGGTCAGAGGTAATCCTAGATCAGGAGAGGAGTGCCCTTTGCCCGCGTAGGTAAGTCCCATGAGAGCCAGGCCATGGGCCCAGGTGCAAAATACACTTTGTTTTTTTTTGCTTTTTTTGATTCACTAGGCCGGGGGTCCTCACGAAAACAGCCTCCCTACTGTAAAAAGTAGGGGCATGGTCTGCGTACAACTTACCCTCCCCAGACCCTGCTTTATGCGGGATATACTGGGTTTGTTTGGTTTGGTTTGGTTTGGTTTTTTGATATTTTGACAAAGAGATTTTCAAAGGAAAATGTTACAGCCTCTTACTCAATTGATTAGTTCTACCACCCGAAGGGTTTAGCGTGGACCAAGTGTATTTGTTGAAACCATAAAAAAATGTGCGGAAGAGCTATTGACTTATTGTATACACTTTATTAATGAGTGAAGGGGCTTTCAAGGACAGAGCAAAATTTTTATTTTGAGAGTAGGTTTCTATGAAAAAATCAAATTTCTCTTGTTTTTTGAATGTAGGGGATTAGACTTGAATTCAAATAAGGATAGTTTTGTCTTTTTACAATATTTTGCTCTAGAAATAAAAAATTTATTCTAAATTTAACATTTCTCATTTTCAAATTGTAAGAGATTTTTAAATTGTGCTGCCGCCTGCCAAAACATTACTGTAAAAAATTGTTTGAGGATCTATACTTTTCCTAAAAACAATTCAAATGCTTATGTGACGGTTGTTTATTTATAAAATTTATGGAACTCCCATCAAAACTATTGTATTGTGTCATTTGGGACGATATTTGTGAAATATTTTTGGGTTTTCTACATCATACCATTGTTCTACAATTTATCTTTTACATTGATCCGGAAAGGTAGTATATTTGGAATTTTATGTGATAAAAATCGGAGCATTTTTCTCAAAAAATGTGTTAGTTCGGAAATTTAGCTTACTAGCTTAAATTCCGTTATTAATATTGTAAGATACCAGATTATTTTATGATTTATTATTATTATTTTATTATTATGTTAATTATTATTTAAAGGATGGAATTGGATTTGAGAATATCGTTGTGGAATTCAACGATATTCAGTATTGAGTTTATATGAGTATATATTGAGTTATGTGTGCCAATGTGTGTCCCAGTATTTTATTGGTATTTTTAGTGATTTAAAAATATTTAAATCAAGTATTATTGATCTTCAAAAATCTTTATTTAATTATTGGAGGGCTTAAAAATCATGAAATCTTTTGTAAAATTATCTTTATTTATTTATTAAGTTTTTAAAATTGTTGGGTGGATTAATTTGGGTGGTTGAGTATTTTTAAAATGATTTTAAGAGTTTTATTGCAATTAAAGGATCAAAACTTTGAAAATTCATATTTAATTGATTTTTGATCCGAAAAATATTTTAAAAATATGTGTGTGCTCTTAATTTTATATTCTTTATTTTAAAAATGAAAAGTGTAATTTTCCGAAGGATTTATTCAATTGTGATTTGTAAAAGTTGATTATTAGTATGAAAAGCGAATAAGTGGTATTTTATTTGGGCCCAGAATAAATTGTAGTAGTTAGCTTATAAGATTTGGGCCAAGCCCATTAAGCATAAAAACGCACAGCAGCCGAGTGAATAATCGGGGGGGAGAGAAAGTGAGAAAAGGGGGAAAAGAAATTAGGGATTTAAAGAAGAATTGGAATTAGGGGTTTGATTAAAATCAATTGGTGCATATATATATATATATAATCGTGTGTGTATATGTGTGTGACTGTGTGCGTCGTGTGTGTGTGTATATAGATGTGTGCGTGAGTGTGTGCTGCAAGGAGGAGAATCAGAGGTGTTGTGCTTCGATTTTGATGGCGATGGCGTCGTGTAGCAACAGAGGAGACGACTGGCGA
This sequence comes from Kitagawia praeruptora, assembly GCA_037693485.1. Taxonomy (NCBI): domain Eukaryota; kingdom Viridiplantae; phylum Streptophyta; class Magnoliopsida; order Apiales; family Apiaceae; genus Kitagawia; species Kitagawia praeruptora. Next base: position 2,967,722 of record CM075353.1, read on the forward strand.
CGGGGTGGTGCAGGGCGGCGTCGCGGCTGGCCATTCCGGCAATGCTGTGGTCGTGGTGGCGGCGGCGCAGTAGGGAGACGATGGTGGTGAAGGGAAACTGCAGTAAACAAAGAGAGAGAGAGAGAGAGGGAGAGAGAGAGAGAGAGAGATTGTTGCGGGGAATTGATGAATTCGGAAGGTATAACCTCGCACTTTATTTATTTAATTTTCGTGTTAAATTTAGTTGTGTATATTGCGAGTATTGTTTAATCAGTGTAATTATAATTAGATTTAAATAGTGAGATTATTGTTGTGATTAAATTAAATTTAATTCGTGAGTTAATGTGTCAATTTTCGTGATTAGATTAATTTTCGAGATTTAATTCGGAGGGTCGATATTTGTAAATTATGATTGTGGAGGACTAAGTGCTAATTGTTAATTGTTAGTTTCCAATTGAATTTTGTTAATTGCTAAGTGCTAGGTGCTAATTGTTGTTGTCATATAAAGCGTAGATATAAGCGTAGATATGTGACTAATTGATGGTCGGCTATCAGTCATTAGTACTTGGGATTAAAATGATTTCGATTAAGTAATTGTATAATTGCTTTAGTAGTATATTTCGATTTAAATGTTAATTATCAAAGATTTACTATGAGATTTATTTTATGTTATTATATGTTTATCTGCGAGGAGTTGCAATGAGATCGCAAGTCCTAAATGTCAATATTTAAGGACTAGTGTAATTCTCTACAACTAGTTCCTCGGGCTTACGAATATCCATGATTAGCTATCACGAGTATAATTAATATACTTGAGTGAAGTGATCATCGATATAGCGTAAGTAATAGTTAGTGCTAGGGGTTGTTCCCTAGGGCTTACGAACATCAATGATTGGTTGTCACGTGTATCATTAAAATGCGTGAGAAATACGATCATTGGTGTAGCGTAAGTAGTAGTGTAATGTAAATTATTATGTGCTAGGTGTCGCATGTCTGGGCGGGTACTTTTCTTACTTGTTTATTTTTATGTTGCTGCAAGTTGAGGCAGCTTTATTTTTGTAAAAACAGGGTTGAATTGTATTTGAGGGGCTGTGCCCATAGTCCGATAAACGAATACTTCATGCCGAAAATTTCTAAAATTCCCCTGTATCAAAGTCTATTTTATTATAAGAAGTATATTTTCAGTATTGAGAAGTCGGGGCGTTACAAATATGATTTAATTCATTTAATTGAATTTTTTAAGGCATAAATTTTATAACTTTAAACTTTTAAATGATAAAATTTGATACATATTATCCATGATATTTCTAACAACAGATAGATTTTAATTAGAATAGAAAAGAAGATATGGAGGCTTGATAGGGTAACAGGCTTCTAGGCAGGGGTACATGCACATATCCCGATGATTCCCAAAAAAGGTCCAACAGTCCCGCAATCTCCTAAATTGTAGGAAATCGGAGAAGGGGCACCCTAAGAACTAAATGGATAGCTCCTAAACATTAGGAACGGTCCAACATCAATAGTTATCGTGGATAAACATCATATATACGTAAGATATGTATATATACGTGTGTATATGGTGATATATCATAAAAAACATGAGGATAATCATGGATTAATGATGGAATAACAGCTGGATAATCATATGGGATGGGATAAATGATCAAATCAGGTTTGTTATGGAGGATAGGATTTATAAAAATGTGGTTTAATTATCAAAACTACATTGGACTTGATCACTTATAAATATAAGGGTATGTAGGCCATTTGCAAGGGTTAGAGACATACACACACCTCTAACGTAAGTTTTGGGCATCTTCTTCGATTGGGTAGGATTTATTCAGTCACAATCGCACTCGGAATCTTTGCAAATTCAGTCCAAACATAGCCATAATCATCTTTCGATTTAAGGTATTTAAGTCTCGGATTTGGCCCATAAACCCATTTTTTTGGCCAAGACTTATGTGAATTCTTCGTTCTTCCTGAATGGCATATGACTCAGCCTATTTGTAGTTCGAGGATCCAACTCAACTTAAAGTAGATTGTAATAAGTAAATTACATTAACTGTCACAGGAATCTCAGAAGATGCTATCTGCCAGAAGAAACAAATCTACAAGTCAATCTATAGTTTTGATGTTTTACACTGGAAGAAGTTCAGTCTACTGATCTAGCCTCAGTGTGGTATTCAAAGTCATGGATTCAGTTTTAGAGGACAGAGATTTCTACAAGTGACAAGAAACAGTATCAGTACAGAAGAATATTTTAATAAAGTTGAGAAAAGAAATAGACCACAGCTTAAAGTTAAATGAAGAACAGAAATTGAAGTTAGTCGTTCATGAACCAGACCGTGCATCGAGCGTCAACAAATGTTCAGTGGAGGTTCTTTGTTTATTTCAGTGGTTTAAAAGTGAAGGTTATGTTAATTATCTCTTAATTAACATAAATAAATTATGTTAATTCTCTCTTAATTAATTTAAAGTATTTAGTTAACTTAATTAATAAATTAATTCTTCAAGAATTAATTTATTTATTAAGTTAATTATTGAAGTAATTAATTTGGAATTAATATATATTTATAAAGTCTATTAAAAGTGCTTTAAGATTATGGTTTTATTGTTAAAAGTCTATCTCTGATAGTCTGTGAGATAGTCTGCACAGGTTGATAGTCTGCTAAGGTGATAGTTTACTAGAAAGTCTGCATGGTAGTCTGCCAGAAAAATCATGTATTAAAGACTATCAGGATAGTCATTCTGATAGTCTGGAGAAAGAGTTGGGTAGTCTGCTAAGTCAGATAGTCACACCGGTAGTCTGCAAGAGGACTGATAGTCATACCGATAGTCTATATGTTCCCTGGATAGTCTGCAAGCCATTTGACAGTCTACTGATAGTCTGATTAAGTGTTAAAAAGAGGCAGGAGATATTATCTACATTATATCTACATAATAGACAAAAGGAAGCAGACACAGAACATACGAGACAACAGACTTAAAGATAGAAGCAAAAACATTACATCTCTCTCATCTTTAAAGCTACTGAGCAGTTCAATTAATTCATAGAAAATCAAGTTTAACTCCTTTGTAATATTTGATCCGATAGAACTTAATTATTTGTGACTCTTGTACTACTAGCGAATTAAGTTTCCTAGTTCTTATCTCGATTTTTATTAACTAAATTAGAAAAGTTCATGCCGAATTTTCTAATTAGTTTTTATTAACGTGGTAATAGTCTGTACTGATTTTGTAACAACCATCAAGTTTAATATATCGTTATATTTAACTTGAATTTTGTTTCAATTGATTCCACACAAATTTGTCTAAATTAAATTTCATTTAACGGACAAATTTCGATAAAAAGATAAGATTGTATTCAACCCCCCCTTCTACAATCTTAACGGACCTAACAATTGGTATCCGAGCCGTTTGATTGATATACAAATCAAGATCCTATCCTTATTCAATTAAAAATCAAGCTTGAATTTTTAACTCTCTTAAAAATTCATCATGATTTCTAAAGCCATTGTTAAGATACCTATCTTTGACAAAGATAATTATGACATGTGGAAGAATAAAATGGAGTTGTTTCTAGATTGTACAAATGTTAAATATTTGGGTGTTTTGAAAACCGGACCTAAAACTCCTATGGTCTATGAAAATGAAGTTGAAGCTGAGGGTAAAGTTGTGATTCCTGCTAAATATTATGAAAAGGACCCTGCTACCTATACACCTGAGGAAAAGGAGGATGCAGGGCTTGATAAAAACCTGAGACTCATTCTAATAGATTCCCTGGATGCTGTGATGTATAGCCATATGATGAATTGTAAAACTGCCAAACACATGTGGGAAACTATTGAAACCATTAATGAAGGAACCGATGAAGTCAGGGAGAATAGACTTCAAATCTTAACCTCTGAGTATGAACACTTCAGAGCTGGCCCTAATGAAGGCATTCAAGAAGTGTTTGAAAGGTATAATAAAATAATCAATAACTTGCAAATCCATGGCAAAAACTATACACAGAAGGAGATTAACCTGAAGTTCTTACTGACTATGCCCACTCACCTGGAACACAGGATAACAGCCATAAGAGAATCTCGTGAATTGAATAAAGTTACTCTTGAAAAACTCTTCGGTATTTTAAAAACCTATGAGTTGGAAGAAGTCCAACAGAAAGAGATTCATGGTAAAGGTAGGGTTGCAAGTTCATCTACAGCGCTAGTGGTTGAGGCTCCTGAGAAAGTGGAAGCTAAGGTTGTTCGACCTTACAGCTCAGACAAGGAGCAGACTGAAGTGGAACATGGTCAGACACCAGCTACTCAGGATGGAAGTGAGTTTTACTCATTAGAAGAATTGGATCAGTTGGAGGATGAATCCATGGCACTCATGGTGAGACAGTTTGGCAACTTTAGATTCAAGAGAAATCCTAAGTTTAAGTTTAAGTCTAATAATAGATTCCAGAGAGGAGGTTCCTCATCCTCTAGTAGCAGAGGTGGCTACAAAACTGGAACTGTTGATAGAAGCAAAATTCGTTGTTATAATTGCAATGAACTTGGACACTTTGCCACTGAGTGTCAGAAACCTAAACAAGCCCAAAGGAGAGATTATGTTCCTGAAAAGAAGAAACCTGGAAAAGCCTATGTGGCTACTGGTAAAAGCTGGGATGACACAGATAGTGAAGATGAAGAATATGGTAATCTTGCACTAATGGCAAATGGTGACATGCTCACTGATCATAAACCACAGGTAAAACTTACTGACTCTGAGTTGGTTCGTCAGTTAGGTGGTTCCTTGGTTAATGCAAAAAAACACATTGCTATATTAAATTTGTTAAACACTGAACTTGAAAATGAAGTGTTAGAACTAAAAAAGGTGCATGTTAATCAAGATCAACAAAAAGAAAAAATAGAACGACTTAATAGAAGAGAGAAATCCATTCTAGAAGTAGTGACTAAACAACTTTCTAAAATTGCTGAACTTGAAATCAAGGTTAGTGGTTGCTTTAATTCTATTAAAACTTCTAAAGAGTTTTTCAATAAATAAGTTGTAGACCGAACTGTAGGAATAGGGTTTGGTTACAACGAAGCTGTTGGATTGTTAAGCATAAATACCCCTAACCTTGTTAGTGCTAAAGAAAGGGGTATACCACATGTGCTTAAGAATGTTGAAGATCCACTCTTTAAGAAGTCGATTGCAGAACCTCCAAACTTCACTTCTATCATTATTCAAGAAGAGATGCGTAATGAGGACAGTGCAAATGGCATAGTCCTTGATAATGTTAAATCTGTTAAGGAACCAGTTAAGGTTGTTTATTCAACCAGTTCATCTAAAACTGGGTTAAGTGGTAACAAGTTGAAAAAGAACAAAAACATGTCTAACATGCATACCATGCCTATCATTGATGTTTCTCATAAAGCACGTGGTGTTATCAATTGTATGTCTTGTGCTTTTAATGTAATGTCTGCTTACTTTAATGGTAATCAAGCATGTGCTAGTAAGACTGCTCTCCTCGACAACATATGAATAAGAATAAAAATGTTAGATCAAAGACTGCTAGTCCTCCTAAAGATAGGAGAGAGACATTTGTATCAAAGCCTAAACAAACTTTTGGTAAGGCTGCTTACAAGGTCAAATGTTCAGTCAATGAAACAAATGTTATTGCTGCTAAAGAAACATGGATACCCAAGATAAAACAAAAGATTGTCAAATCTATTTATAGGGTTAAATGCTTGTTGGTTAATGGTGAAATTGGTGTCAAGGTTAAAAATGTTGTTTTGCCTGACAAAGGCCAATTCTTTAAATATTCTGGACCCAATCAGATTTGGGTTCCAAAAAAGGTTTAACCTATTTGTCATTGCAGGGTGTGAAACAGGTTGATCGAGTGACCTGGATCTTGGACAGTGGATGTTCAAGGCATATGACTGGAGATAGAACCCTGTTGACAAATGTGGTTGAGAAAGTCGGCCCAGTTGTTACCTTTGGAGATAACAGCATAGGTACAACTGATGGATATGGCAGATTGGAAGCTGGAAATGTTATCATTGATAAAGTGTCTTTTGTGAAAGGACTTGAGCATAATCTGTTAAGTATCAGTCAATTCTGTGACAAGGGATTCGAGGTTTACTTCAACAAGAAGAATTTTCTGATCTCACACAAGAGACATAAACAACCATCTCTTACAGGAGTCAGAAAAGGCAATCTGTACGTGGCCAATATGAACACTGGGAGCACTGAAGAAATCAACTGCTTTTATTCTAAAGCATCTACAGATGAAAGTTGGCTATGGCACAAGAAACTCTCTCACCTTAATTTCAAGACAATGAATTCTCTAGTTAAAAGAGAACTGGTGAGAGGTTTACCTTCAATGGAATTCACTCAAGAAGGACTCTGTGATGCCTGTCAAAAAGGCAAATTGAAAACAACAACTCACAGGAGCACTGACACATCATCAATAACTGAACCTCTACAACTGTTGCACATGGATCTGTTTGGTCCAGTTAATATGATGTCTATGTCAAAGAAAAGATATGCTCTCGTGATTGTTGATGACTACTCAAGGTACACATGGGTTTTATTTCTGAATTCCAAAGATGAAACTCCACAGTTAGTGATTGATTACATCAAGTTGATTGAGATGGAGTATAAGAATCCAGTAAGATCAATAAGGTTAGACAATGGAACTGAATTTAAGAATGCAATTCTAAATGACTTTTGTACTGAAAAGGGAATAACAAGGCAGTATTCAGCCCCGAGAACTCCTCAGCAAAATGGGGTAGTAGAAAGAAAGAATAGAACCTTAATTGAAGCTGCACGTACTATGTTAAGTGAATCAAGGCTTCCCTTGTACTTTTGGGTTGAAGCTGTCAATACTGCATGTTATACCCAGAATCGAACTCTAATCAACAAAGACTTGATGAAGACCCCCTATGAAATAATGTATAAGAAGAGACCAACACTCAAGTACTTTCATGTATTTAGAGCAAAATGCTTTGTGCTTAAAGATGGAGATGATCGTGGTGGAAAATTTGAGGCCAAAGCACATGAAGCAATTTTTATTGGTTATTCAAGAAGAGCTTACAGGGTGTATGTGCTTGATCATCAGACAATGCTTGAAAGTGTCAATGTATCATTTGATGACACTAAGCTTCCTAGTATCCAAACGGAGGATCCATCTGAAAAGTTATCTTTCGATGATATGACAGACTCCGATTCAGATGGTGACAACCAACCTGATGTTGTTGCTAATGATAACAGTAATAATGATGATAATGATCAGGGTGGTGGTGGTGGTGGAAACAATGATTAGACTGTAGATACCACTGACACTCCTGAACATTCATCTAGTCAAACTGGCAACAACTCAGGGGGAGATGATGAAGGATCAGCTGGTCATACTCAACATCATAATGAAGAACAAGGCGAATCATCAAGGTCAAACCTTCCCAGACAGACTGTTTGGAATAGAGCTCATCCTTTTGAGTTGATCGTTGGTGATCCAGATGTTGGTGTAAAAACTAGAAGGAGCTATCAAAATCAATGTAATTATTCTGGGTTTCTGTCTGCAATAGAACCTAAGAAAATAGAAGAAGCTCTTTCTGATCCTGATTGGGTGATTGCTATGCAAGATGAACTCAATCAATTCAAACAACAAGAAATATGGAAGCTGGTACCAAGACCTAATGACAAGAAAGTAGTTGATACCAGGTGGGTATTCAGAAACAAACTTGATGAAGATGGCATTGTAACTAGAAACAAAGAAAGACTGGTTGCTAAAGGTTATTCCCAAGCTAAAGGAATAGATTATGATGAAACCTATGCACCAGTGGCTAGACTTGAGGCTATAAGGATATTCTTGGTATTCGCAGCACATTCAAACTTCAAAGTTTATCAAATGGATGTTAAGAGTGCCTTCCTAAATGGCAAGCTGGATGAAAAGGTATATGTAGAACAACCCCTGGCTTTGAAGATCCAGAATTCATGGACTACGTCTATTTTCTCTTCAAGGCTATTTATGGTCTCAAACAAGCACCAAGGAATTGGTATGACACTCTTTCTGAATTCTTACTTGAAAATGGTTTTGTCAGAGGTGTCATAGACAAAACTCTCTTCACTAAGAAACATAAGAATGATACAATATTAGTCCAAGTCTATGTGGACGATATAATTTTTGGGTCTACTAATGATCTTCTGTGCAAGAAATTTGTTAAGCTAATGCAGGGTAAATTTGAGATGAGCCTGATGGGTGAGCTGAAGTTCTTTCTTGGATTACAAGTAAGTCAAAGAATAGATGGAATATTTATCTATCAATCCAAGTATGTCAGAGAACTTCTCAAGAAATATCAAATGGAGGACTCATCTTCAGCAAGGACTCCATCATCTACAGCTGTCAAATTTGGGGCATGTGAAAATTCTGCCAAGGTAGATGTCACAAGCTACAGAGGTATGATAGGTTCATTACTTTATATTACTGCAAGTAGACCAGATATTATGTATGCTACATGCTTGTGTGCAAGGTTCCAAGCGGATCCTAGAGATGTGCATCTCATTGCTGTTAAACGAATCTTGAGATATCTAAAGGGTAAACCTAATTTAGGTATTTGGTACCCTAACGAATCTGGTTTTAACCTTGTTGGATATACAGATTCAGATTATGCAGGAAGTGTTGTAGACAGAAAAAGCACCTCTGGGAGTTGTCAATTCCTAGGTGGTAGGTTGGTCTCCTGGTACAGCAAGAAGCAACAAACAGTTTCCAACTCAATAGCTGAAGCTGAATACATAGCTGCTGGAAGCTGTTGTGCTCAAATCTTGTGGATTAGGAATCAGCTACGTGACTATGGCTTTGTACTTGACAATATTCCAATTCTGTGTGACAATACAAGTGTAAGAACCCGGATTTTTGTACTATTGTAAAATGTCTCGAATGAATAGTAATTTCATTACTTTAGGAGAATGATCCCAACCACCACTTATGTACGATGAATATTTAAGATTTGAGTTCATATTATAATTCCTTAAGCGAAATAAGTGTATGTAAAAGTCGTCGGAATTCAAAGAATCCTAACGACCTACATTTCATGAGGTATCGATAAATAAGAGTACTATGACAAGCCCAAGAGTTATATAATTTGAAAATGACCATGCAACCAAAGTACTAGGATAAAGAAATTAGAATGTTGAACCAAAAACATTTTAAGGATTTTTGAAGATTAGCATGGAAATTAAGGAATAAATATTGTACCGGGAATACGCGAGAATAGTATGATGTAGAGTAAATAAATTAAATACATATATGCATACAATGAATTATAGTATCAAGTGGTGTATTATACCATTGGTTAGTGGAAGAGAATACAAGGAAGCTAATTGGCAATCAAGGAAGTCAAATTGGCAATTAAGGAGACAAGGTCCATTACCATTAGCAAAAGTAATTCACTACAATTATTATGTTATGGGTAATTGATTTATTTGCTAAAGGACCAGCTGAGTTATGATAGAAGGCATTAAAATCATTTCAAACAAGTAGTAGCCAAGATTGAAACAAGCAAAACTCTCCATTTCTCTCCATTCTGTGCAACTGCCCAGCAGAACACTCTCAAGAAGAAAATTCATATCTCCATTTCTATCCATGATAAAATCACCAAATTTTTACCACAGCCTCTCCACTCCATGAGCAATATTCGCTCAAATTTTCAAAGCAATCCAAGTAGTATATCCTAGGCAAATCACCTCCCCAAGTTGAAGAAGCAAACTGCCCAGAATTCGTATCAGCTTCTGTACTGATTTTCAAACGGCCATATCTCCTTCATTACTCAATGAAATTTGGTGTTCTTTAGCTTGTTGGAAAGCTGTTAAGATCATCTACAACTCTCCTTTAGAAGTCTTGATCAGAAAACCTCGGTAAGGCCCTCGTTTTTCCAGTTCTTTCAAGAGTGGTGATGCTGACTACGAAAAATTTAAACTTGGTTGTTTAGGTCTTGAAGATTAAAGGTTGTTAAAGCTATCTAAGGTGTTTTTAAGGAAAGTCAAGCTTGGTTAAGGTTGTTAAGACTCCAAGGAAGGTAAAACACTCACACCCACCTTAAACCTTATGAGCTATAAGTTGATTTGAAAGGTTGATGCAAGTATGTACATGTTTAAGGGGATTGTGATGTTTTAAACTTTATAAGTATGTGAAAAATTTTGGATAGTGATAAATGGATGTTACCACTGATTTTATAGATCCTTGATGATTTTTATATGATCTTGATGGTGTGTGGTTGAATTAAGTGGTTAGATGGAGTTCATGGAATTTGGAAATGTTCGGTTTATAGTTGTTATAATGTCGAAATTTCATTAGATCATTTGAGCAGTAATACCAAATTCAACAAATGTTTTCTTGGTAAGTTTTTGGCCATAAACCAGTAGGAATTGTTTTGTAGTTTTTTTTGACACCAAGATCATGTGATTACGATTTACGGTTTATGAGATATGCTCGTTTTAGTGAAACCGGTTAAAACGGACGAATCGTTAAGAAGGACTGACTTTATCAAGTCAAACGAGCCCTTTAAAAATGGTCTGTGATTATGAAATTTTTACAGGGGTTAACTTAGTCAGTGGTTAAGTCCCTGTAAAAAGTTGAAGACAAAAGGCTTAATTTTCGATTTTATAGAAATGTTTAAGTCAAGAATGCGCATGAGAACCCACTGCAGAAAGAAGCTATCTTTAGAGCAATAATTGAGATATTAAAAAGATGTTATTAATTATGAAATTTGGATGAAAAATCCTCTGGACAGTTAAGAAGAAGCGAGAAAAAGAATTTCATGAAAAAGTGTATTTTTCAATTTTATAGAATTTTTCGAATCGAAGTTGCGCAAGTGAAAAACTCTTTTAGGGGACGATACGAGACAAACTTTAGTTTCGTTGAAAATGACCTTTAACGAAAGTCATTACGAGACCAATAATTACCCAAAAGTGGTTAAAGGATATCATGGACTTATAATAAGCCAAACGTGTAATAAGGATGTATGGTTACGAAGTTGTGTCTTTACGTGAATAGTCGATTTGATTGGATTGTTTAGCGAACTAACCGAACCTTATTGGTTGTTATAGATCATCGCACTAGAGGCATAGCCCAGACTATTCCGACACGATCAGGCAAGTTTTCGAAACTTGTATTTCAAGTATTTACAAACTGTTGTTGTTGTGGTATAAATGCTATGAGCTGCTTGATAATATTTTTGCGAATCAGCATATGGTGTATGGTTATTTACGGGGATTTACAAACCTGTTAAGTATGTACGGATGCATAGACTCTTATATATATGTATATAAATTGGGTATTTTTGGATTGAAAATTTCTTGAAGATATTAATAAATATTATTTGAATATTTATTAATAATTTGAATATTATTTTCTTATTGAGAATAGTCTGAAGGTTTATTTATTTAATAAATATTATTTAAATATTTATTAAATATTCTAAGCTGATTATTTATTTAATAAATATTATTTAAATATTTATTAAATATTCCAGGATGATTTAAAAATCATATTATTTATTTTAAAAGTTATTTAAAAACTTTAAAAAGTATTTTAAATATTTTCTGATCGTCGGAAAAGTATTTAAAAATAGGACGGGTTCCCATTTCTTCATGGACTATAGCTTCACTCATCGAAAAAGTATCGCTACTTCACTCAACTTATCAAAATTCGGGAACCCAAGGTTTTGGGAGCTAGTATTAATTATTTTCTCCCTTCGCTACCAACAAGAAATGCACCTTACCTAGTAAGGAGGGGCTCAGGTTTGACTAAACACTCAAAACTCCGACCAACTCCCAAGTTATGTTTGATGAGGCGATTCTTAGTAATCGAAATCTGTTGACTAAAGTCAACCCACACATCAGAGTTACTTCCTCAATTACTCATGGAAGTAAAGTTAGTAATGATTATTAAACCAGTCGTCAAGCTTTGTGCTTGGGGGAAACTGAATTAAATTCTGTTCCTACGATGCATAGAATTCTCTAAGGGATTGGAGGAAGAGGGGACATCGCCTTCGAGCGTAGTCCAAATGATAAGGCCCATATGCGGTCAGGGTGCAACCCGATAAGGGAACGTCGTCCTTCTACTAGTAGAGAAGCAGAGGCACTGTATATTGGCTGATCACCAGATATCGTGGAAGAGGCTCCAGCATAATCCCATTCTTCCAATTGGAATTGTACTGCAACACTGTAATGAAAGCCTAGGTGCTCAATTACCGATAGTGTTGACAGAATGATGAACTATTCAAAGTACTTCAGATATTCTTCGTTATATTTCTGGATAAAGAATGAAAATGTTTATTGATGATACAATATCAGTATATGATATGTCATATGGTTTACGTTAACTAAAGTACTTTGAAAACTATTATTATATGGCTGAGCTATATTGCTCACTCTTGCTTTTCTTTTATGTATACCACCACACAACAACAGATAAGCATGACAAGAACAAGGCAGACCCCCCGCAAAAGCGTGCTAACCGGTCAGCAGTATAGGAGACTATTTACGAGGCAGGTGTCGAGGTCACACCCAGTAGCATTACCACAGGTGAGCAGACTAAGTTGGATAGGTCTACAGCTTAGGTTGGTTAGGTTTATTTACAAACATGACTTGTGTAAGCTTCTGAAAACCAAACCGTATTGTGGCTGTAGATGCCGTCTTAGATGGTAATCCTTTTAATTTGAACTTTTAAGATTATGACAATTTGGGTTTGTAATATCTATTTCAAGATGGTTGTAATAACTCAGTAACATTTTAATTTTGTCTCTGAGCCTATAATCGGTAAATGTTATGTTTGACTGAGGGGTCACAGCATGCTAAAAGGAAGATTGAGAGTAATGTTTATTAAAATGGGAATTAAGGATTTAGTGACAGCCTGGATCTCCGACCCCGGATCTAGGGGTGTTACAACAAGTGCCATAGCAATCTCCAACAATCCTGTGCAGCATACGAGGACCAAGCACATCGACATCAGGTATCATTTTATCCGAGAGCATGTCATGAATGGTACCGTGGAGTTACATTTGTACCCACGGAAGAACAAATAGCAGATATTTTTACTAAGTCTCTTGACGAATCCACATTCATCAGAATTGTTGGTGAATTGGGTATGTTAAATAGTCCTAGTAATTAATCTAGTTGATATCTGAGGTTTGCTCTTTAATAATTTATAAGTGATTATTTTGTTAATAATTTTTATTAAAATCACTTGTATAATTATTTTATCAACTAATTCTCTTGCTTGATAATTCTCAAATCATTGTCATTTTTCTTCTTTATATATCTCTACTTACTTCTTTTAATTTTAGAATAATTCATTTTCTCTAAAAATATTTTTCTCAAACTTTACAAGTTGTAATTTGTGAGAAACCTATTTTTCTTGAAAATATCATTATTTTAAAGTTTTTTTTGTTTGTGATGAGTTAATAAGTCATATTCTCTCTTTAAATAATTTTCTATTAGAAAGTTATTTTATTAGAAAATATTTAGATTTATTTATTTACTACAAATAGCTATGTAAATTATTAATATTTTATTTTACTGATTTGTAGTGTTTGTCCTTTTGGTATTAATGCATCGTTTCCATGTAAAGGACAACCTATGGTTGGTTTAATATCTATGTAAATTATTAATAGAATTCTCTTATTTTTATTTTTAATTTTTTTTAATAATCAAGTGATTGGTTAATTCGAAATTTTTATTTTAAAAAAAGGTGTTGTTTGTCTAGTACAGTTTATTCTAAAAGTCTAAGTTGTATAGTATATAGTCTGTATGAATGATCTATTTGTATATTCCATATTCAGTTAAATACTAAATAGTCCATAGGATATTCAACAGTCTATGTATTATTAGTGTAAATTAATAGTCTATACTTGTAGTCTATATTCTGTTATTTTAATAGTCTAATAGGTATAGTCTTTAATCCGTTGATGTTAATAATCTGTAGAATTTTGAGTAATAGTCTAATTAAATAGTCTATAGTCTTTTAAGTAGTCTATTTAGACTATCTGGTAGATTATCAGCGATAGTCTATAAAGCCCATAGTCTAGTTTTCTTTTTATTTCTTTTAGACTATCCATTATACTATCGGTTAGTATATATATAGATTTAGTTGTCTAGACTATCGGTAGTCTAATCTATTTTCAGTCTAAACTCACGAGTTAAGTCTCTGAGTACTTTGTTTCTCTCGAATATACACACGAGAGATACAACGAACTGCTGCCCGATTTTCTTCAGAAAACTCTCTGATTTCTCAACCAAATCACGATCTATAAACACCTGTGTTCCAATCTCTTCAAGCCCGTTAATTTGACTGGTTAATCCTTCAATTTGGTCGAGTTTTTGGTGTTTGTGTTTTTCGTAAATCAAGAAATACGATCTGAAATTCAAGAAGTTTGGCTTTGATTTTGCAAAAACTAAAAATATATGTGTGATTGTGTGTGATTCAAGACCATATCCTGAATTTTTCAGAATTTTTGAAGAACATTGAACAATTTTGAATTTTTATTTCCTCATTAATTCGAAATAATAAGATTTAATCGGTTATTTTGATAAAATCTGAAAAAAATTTTGGGTAAAAATTAATTAAAATGGCTGTTAATATGGAGATTATCAAACACAATTTTGTTGGTCATTTTAATCCCGATAATTGCACTATCGAGAGAGTTAAACCTTGGATTCGATTTTTAAATGAGCATTCTCTTATTCGTCATGCCATGATTCTTAATGCCCCGTTAAAAGTTGATTCGCTTTTGGCGATTTGTTCTCTCGTCGGACTCTAGATCTTTCACTTTTACCATGGGAGAAACACCTTATGTTGTGGATGACTCAACCGTTAACACAGTTCTACGTCTCCCAACAAATGACTTTGTTGATGTTCCATCTGAAGCCGTGCTGACACAATTTTTCCATGACATCCATTATCAAGGGGAAGTTGATCTTTCTAAGTTGTCCAAAAGTAACTCCATGGCTGAGTGGGATTATTTCTTTGACACAGTTGCTAAGGTGTTTGCTAACACTAAAAAGAATAATTTTCACAACATTCCAACTTTGCTTCAGAGAATTGGTTATGCAGTTGCTCATAATCAAAGGATTAATTTTGGTAAATTAATTTTTGATGCCATGGTAAGTCATCTCATAACTGCCAAGAACGATCATGATTTGGGTAGTAAAGTTGATTGTTATTATCCAAGGTTTTTAACTATTATATTTAATCATGTTGTTTCTAATGTTCATCAAAGATTGTTTGCTGACTCTCGAACTGTAGTATCAGGAAAAACACATAAAAAAAATTTCACCAGGTTAGCAACAATGAGGAAGTTCACAAATGTTCCAGTGGTCATTACTCAGTATATGTCCAACTTCATAGAATTGCCAATCATATAAGAACAACCACCTGAACAGCAACCTGAGCATGTTCCTGAGCAACCAGCTGAACAGGTATTTGAACAAGAAGCACCAGTTGTTGAACAACCTGTACTTGAACAAGAAGCATTAGTTGTTGATCAACCTGTACCTGAACAAGTAGCACCTACTCTTGAGCAAGAAATTCAACATCAAGTGGTTCAATCCACTCCATCTGCTGACCAGGTATTACATTCTGGTCCTTTAACTACTTCACTTTTGCAATTTACTTCTGTATCTCAAACTATTTCTGGAGCTCAAGTGGCTGATAGGTTAGACCAAGAGGTTGTAGAACCATAACTTCTATCCCAGGTCTTAGAGCCAAACACAGTGTCATCTCAAATCGCAAAACCTAAATCCAGAAATAAATTACCAGTGAAAAGACCTGATAAAAGTAGTAGTGACATGAGTGATCCCACAGCTCTGCCTCCACTAAAGAAGAGAAGAAACTTACCAATTGAGGCAAATGTCAGCTCATCCATATCCTCCCAAAAGGATATTGATAAGTGGATTTTACATCCACTTGGATCGTTCCATTTCGACTTAAATTGGTGTGTTGGTCTCAAGTATATGTGTGTTTTAATCTGTTTTTGTGAGAATTATGCATGAATCATTTTTTGGTGTAGAAATGGAGTTCCCAGTAGCTATTTGGTGATTGAAGTTCAATAGAACAAGTGTCGGGAAGTTGCAGTTGAGAGCGGAGGAGAAATCAGCTTAAGGAACAAGAAATCAATCTGTGCAGCAATATCAGGCACGGGCGCGCCCCAATTGTTCCCAGTATGAATTGTTGTTTCTCTTGTTCCAGGTCACTCACAGCTCGAGCAACTAGTGTCTCCAAAGAATTGACAGACTCCTCATTACTCTTTACAAGCATCCTAAGCTCCTAATAGTTACAACCTCATCTGACTGAAAATTAGGAGTAGGTTGCTGATGTTGAAACTCTTCACTACCAAAGAAATATGACATATTTGGAACATCTTGCTGGTATTGTTGAGGTGGTATTGAAAATATGGTTGTTCCTCATAAGTGACATATGGATCAACTTCTTCGTAGTAACAATATTGTGAGGGATCATGAACGCCCAAACACTGCTCACATTGCTGAGGCACAATCAAGTACCTGAACACACCAAACTAAACAAAATAGGTAAGAAAAACAAATCCGAGTCAGTGAACTCTAACGACCACTATTGACAAGCACATAAACCAAAAATAAAACACCGATGATCCCCGGCAGCGGTGCCAAAAACTTGTTTACGCAAAATCACGCAAGCGTACGTGGTCACAAGTAATACAGATATAAATCGAGTTCATTCCCACAGAGATCTGGTTATGGTTTTAATTCAGTAGATGTACATATGCAACAATGTATGATTATTATTCACTGCTAAGACAATTAACAAATTTGGGTTTAATAAACTAAATTAACTATGAAGTAAATTAACAAGCTAATAATTAACTAACTAACGAGAATTGGAATCGAATTACTTCTGCAAGAGAAAACATGGAATCCTAACTTCATTAAATACTTTGCTTAGATTTGACGCCTTTAATCACTATATGCAATGGTTATGATATCTGATCGGATAACACGAAACAAGTACACGCTACCTCTCAACATACGTATACCAAACTAAACATACATCCACAAAAGAGATAGAAGATGAATAGACACCAATTATGCTTAGACCCTATATGTCTATAGAATTTGAAAACATAACGGTTGAAGAGCAAGTTATCCATAACGATCACATAGGGCAATATAAGTATTCTCATCTCATACCACGAATCCTATTGATAAACAACTATTAACCTATGCTAGCATGGCAAGTTCTAAATCTCAAGATCCACTTTCACTTCACAAGAGATTAACAGATTAGATGTTAGCTACGCATCTAACAATTAAGCATAACCATACGAGGATATCAGATATACATCACACACTGATCTTTAAAGCATCAAGATACTAAAGCTCCATAAATAAATCCGTTAGAATCCCATGACAACGATTAGTTCATAATTGAACCTCTCGTCATCATGGGATCTGATGAAACCATGATAAAAACAAAGTATGAAAAGATACAAATAAATCTAAGTAATTGATATGTAATGGTTATCTCAATTACAATGGTTGGATGTGTTTATATAGGCTCTATAATTCTTACCCAGCAAGAAATTGCCTTCTAATACAATTACAATTCAATTAAGGTTCTAAAAACTGCCAAAAATACAATTAGAACTTGAAAAGGGTAAAACAGTAATTTCACTGTTCCCAACAGTCTGCTTGTCGTGCTTCCTACCCCCACCACGCGCAACTTGCTCGTGCAAGACCTGTCCCATGTGGTAGAAAATCTCCCAAGCTTCGCGTGGGCAGTAAGATCGCTGAAAACAGATTTCTAGAACTCAAGATATGGCTAAAACAGTGTAGACTACGCAACCTTCCCGGAAAATCCGAATTTTAATCAATTTAATCTTCAAAAATGATAGAAGCATCAACCTTTATCAACATTCTTGCAAACCTGCACACTACACAAAACACATCAAAACTACAACAAACTTGAGTCCAAAACAATCAATTTAAGCCGATATGGAACGCTCCAAGTGGATATAAAATCCACTTATCACACCCCCAAACCTAAACCGATGCTTGTCCTCAAGCATAAACAATTACAACTAACTAACTAGTAACACTTCCGTAGGTGATCACGGTTGCATTTGGAATGTAAGAACCCAGATTTTTGCTAGAATTAAAACTTTTTAGTATGTAATAATATGGGAATGAATAGTGGTTATGACTACGATGTAACGAAGATCTATTAAATGAATGGAATGGATTTGAATTCAACTATTTATATGTCATGCAGAATACTTTTGGTTGACGGCATAGATAAGAATGATCTATCTCCTGAGAATATAAGTATATTACTTCAAGTAAGATTATTCTTGTGCCATCCAAATCAATATCTATTATAAGTCCAGCGGTTCCGTAAAAAGGTTAAGAAGCACCCGAGAGTGAACCAGGTTCATTTTCCTAATTATAGGAATTAAATAAAAATAAGTGATGAATAGTGATTTTGGTGGAATTTGGAATATTATTATAATAATGTTATACCCGGTATTCGGAACGGATTTCTGAGTTCGTATTAGTGATCCAGGAAGAAAATAAGTGTATGTAAAAGCTGTCGGATTCAGAAAAAGAGCACTTTTATTTTCTCCGAGATTTCCCTGGACACTGCAAGACTTAAGGATTTATAAAAGGGAATTAAGGAATTTAAATTCGAGAAGTATTAAGAAAGATGAGGAATAGTATTATAAATATTAAGAAGGTTTTCGGTAAAACCCTAACTAGAAACGAATGAGTTATTCCTACGAACGATCAATCGAATCGAGCAATAACCAAACAAAAGAGCAAGCAGAGAGCAAGATGCATGCATGTGCAAGAAAGGAAAATATCTAGTAACCATTCTAGTTACAAGACTAACTAGAACCATTAGAGAACAACTAGTACTTAGCAAGCAACTATCTAGTTAAGCTCTAAACCACCATAAACTCAACACTTGTCATGGTGTTTCCTCATCCAACACCACACTACTTTAATAAAGTAGCCTTAAGATGAGATATTATCATAAACTCTTCACTTTATGCAATATTGAAAGATCAACCAAGCCAAATACTCTCCCCCCCCCATTTAACACCATTCGGCCTTTGGTTAATTCCAAAACACAAATCAAGCTTCCAACCATCACTTGACCTTGTAATTTTTATGGTGAGTTCCATAATTCATAAAAGTGATCTCCTAAAAATTTCAAAGCCAAACACCTTTGTTTCCATTTTCAAAGAATTCATCCAAGAGGAGGGTGAATAGTGATTCTATGAACTAATCTTGTTTTTCCTTGTTTTTCATGGTTGATTTAGCAAGCTTAAGCACTTCTAAGGATCATACCAAGCATAGTGAGGCTAGATCATACTCCAAGGAAGGTATAACAACTTGAAACCCTAGGCTTTACCTTGAGATTTTGCATGCTCTTGATGGGTTTTAGTATAAGATGTGATATTAGCATGATTATAAGCATGATTGTGATTTAGATTTGATAAATGTTAAAAATAGTTTAGATGAACGGAAAGGCATTTCTTGGCCTCAGTTCATGGTGATATATCATGTATATGTTGTTTGGGATGGATACCTTGATTATTGGAAGGTTTGGAATTTAGAAATATTCGATTTATAGCCGTCGTAATGCCGAAATTTCGTTAACATTAAGAACACGAATTTGACAGAAGGTATAACTCACTGATTAGCTTCGACTTTTGCCATGATTAGCTAGATTATGTTATGAGCTTCGTTTTGATATAAAGATCGCATGAAACGGACTTACGGTTTAGGAGTTATGATTAAATTCGTAAAAGTGGTTCGGAACCGTAATCAAAAGTTCGTAATTGAAATTGATTCCCTTTAATGTTGTTTAATCAGTGGCGAATCGTGATAATTAAATAATAGAGATAAAAAGGAAGGTGTGGGAGAAGACCGCATGTCAAATGGATCGTTTTCCGATTGTATAAAAATGTTCGAATCAGGGTTAAGTACGAAAGTACCCATAAGAGGTATACTTGGTTATAACTTCGGTAAGCCATTTAGAAAACGATCGATAAATATCGAGGTCTAATCTTTCGACTTTAAAACTTATACGATTTAAATACTTACCATATGTAAGTGTAATGTCATGCTTTAGTAACGAACAAGTATCGGGTAATAAAAGCAATAGTAAGAGTGAATTAGAGGGGTATAACGAAACGACTTGAAAACGTGTTTCGATTTAAGTGAAGTTTATACGTAACCTTTTGAAAGGTGTTAAGTGATTAATCCCGAATGCCTTGGCTAATTATAGATCATCAGGCCGACCCGGGACACGCTACTACTACCCCTACTCGTACTCGATTTCCAGGCAAGTTTTCGAACCTTTCTTTTTAAAGGCTGTTGTTGTGAATATATATATGTATATGTATGTGTTTTCAGTATACATATGCCATAGCATGCATGCCTGTTCTCGAATTATTTTGAAAATGCTTGTTCCCTGTATTATTGTTGGCTTATAAGTTAGACAGTTATTATATCAATTATAAGCCGGAAATTACTAAGACCCTTAAGCGAAGGGCATCTGAATCTCATTCTTTGACTATAGACCGGGAGTCGTTATTCCTTGATATATTGATATTATTTTCAGAGGAAAATAACTAAGTAAATATTTTCCATTTATTATCTGGCGAATATTATTGGAATATTCCCTTGAGATTATTTGATAAATATTATTCGGATTATCCATCAGATGTTTATTTATTCGAGTAATATTATATATTTAATATTCATCTAAAGTCGATTAAATATTCGAATATTATTTCGAACTCTCAGTTAAGTTATTTAATTAGAGAATATTCATTCTTATTTACTCGATAAATATTATTTTGAATATTCATTCGAGTTTATTTATTTAATGAAGATTATTTTAATATTCATTCAAGCCTTATTTATTTAAATGAATATTAATTCGAATATTCATTCAATCTCTATTTATTTTATAAATATCAGTTGAACATTGATTCGAACTCCAGTTATTCGATAAATATTACTTTGAATATTCCCTTGAGATAAGGAATATTATCTTCGACCTTTATTTAAATCCGATTCAATTAGTGAACATAATTTCAAATATTCATTCGATAATCATTTCTTCGATAAATATTATTAAATTGAATATTCATTATTTATTCAATGAATATTGTCCCAAATATTAAGTCGATAATTATTTCATCAATATGTATCTTTCTTGAGTTGAATATTCTCTACTGATTCAATAAATATTATCTCCAATGTCCATCTGACGGTTACTCCATCAATAAACATTGTTATTAATTTGAATATTCATTATTTGTTCAATGAATATTATTCTGAATATTTATTCAAAGATTATTCCGAGCAACCCTTTTTCAATATCCATGACTTAATAAATATTCTTGGAATATTTATTTAATTCTTCTAACTCGTTTCTAAGATACTTGGTTTCATTCACATAGTATCATCAACCCTCGAATATTATATAAATTATTTCAGAGTCCTATTATTATTATTATTATTATATTATCAAGGAAGGTTCTCAGTGATTCCATTCTCCCTTCGATTCTATTGTAAGGGGACCCTACTTGAGGAATGTTATTTATCTTCTGACTGCCCGGTCATAAATTATTCGTTCACTCGCAACTTGGTTGCTGTTATTCATGGTATTACGTGTACCCACTCATTATTCGAGGGGTAAGAATGTTGGAACAAGTCATTATCCATTAACAAGCAGCAGCTTGGGAAATATTGGTAAATTTTCCTTTCCATTTAGATAGGACTACCTTGTGGAGTTTTATCAACAAGTATTATACTTGGGGAAAGGGGGACGAACTTTACGTTTCAAAGTTATGGATGTGGAATGAACTAGGAGACGCGTAAGTGGCCGAGTGGCGCCGGTCCAGCAATAGCCCAACCGTTGGCTTAGGAGTTCCAGAGGGCGGTAGTCAAGTAAATCCGTCGGAGCTACCTTCTACATGTAGAGAACGACTGATGAGATGCATGACATACGGCTGATCCCCGTAAACGTCAGGGCATCTGGCGCGGCAATGCTCCCGTATTAGTTCATTACTCAATGTTGGAAATTTTCTGCAACATCATCATAGTTGGCAGAGTTGAAAAGTATTTCAAACTAGAATTGCAATATCATTCTGCAAGTTCCTATTTTTATGAAAATGATGCTATCTTGCTTATTTTGGCATAGCATATGCTTCCACAAAATATACACCTATTGAGTTACCTTGTAACTTCATCCTTTATATTAAACTGGCAATATTTTCTCTAATGCATGGCATATGATTTCGAAACATATCTTTGAACTGTTTTATATATATTACTGCACAGTTATATATTGTTGGTGGGCTGTTGCTCACCCTTGCTTATTTATTATGTCACAACAACAGCTAGGTCACATGGCCCGCGTCAGGCGCACTCGGCGCAAGCAGGTTACCCGCCCCGCAGGGCTCCCCGTTGATATCATCGCTGCCATTGCTGAGGTAGCATAGTTCAGCAGCCTTGATTTCCAGTTTACTTATATGTATCAATAATGATTAATCAACGGCAAAACTTTTAAACTTATGATGTTATCCTTTTGGCTTGTAATAACTTTTATTCGTAACCAGTAATGCAAGACTTATTTCAATTTCATCTCTGGGACTATAACTGTGTGTGTGTGTGAGTGGTTATTATTGTGGGGTCACAGCAGGTGATTTATTTATTGTGGACTCAAGTAAAGTATTAATCATGGAAAATAAGACCGTAACGACCCGATCCCGGACCCCGGATCTGGGGGTGTTACAGAAATGGTATCAGAGAGAGAGTTATAAATCCCAAGAGATGATGCGACGCTATACAATAATAAATTCACTAAGATAATAAGAACTCTTGCCAAGTTCACTTAAAACCCTTATGGGAACTTTTAAGTATCATGATAGTAATATAATTCGTCATTGTGTAGGCGAGCGACATCTCGGATCCGGGAGAGTATGAGAGACAGCATGATGATGCGATCCAGGCCGCCGAGGGCTCGGCGATGGTAGATTCAGATGCTGATACTGATGTTGTTGAGTTAGAGGAGGAGGACCCTGAGGTCCAGGTGGATGCTGATACTGATGTCATGGAGTCAGAGGAGGAGGACCCTGAGGAGGTCCAGGTTGATGCTGATACTGATGTTGTTGAGTCAGAGGAGGAGGTCCAGGCCGTAGGGGATGCTGAGTTAGTTGCTGAGGATGTTGATGATGAGGACCCTAAGGAGGACCAGCTTATACCTGAGGGTAGAGAGATTGGGGAGGACTTTTGGGTTGTTACTCAGATTAGGACGTTGGAGGAGGATACTGACATGACCGCGGATCAGGTGGTACCGGTAGATGAGGGTGATGAGGGAGATATAGACGAGCCAGTAGTTGGTGTTGTAGGGAGTTCTGGACTTCTTGTGCCATTCCTCTCTGATGAGAGAGCCCCTACCCCGCCACCACTACCTATGAGCCCATTGTCAGATGAGTTTGAGGCATTGACCCCAAAGCCACAGCAGGCAGAGGCTGCCCTTCCAGCAGATCCAGCCCCTCCACCCCATGGTCTGACAGGGGACGTCCCAGCATGTTTTCACCACTATGTTGTGGGCAGACTTACTTCTGAGGTAGCCGTGGCTGAGGCCAGGCTGGCAGAGTCCCGCAGAGAGCTAGCCGCAGAGCGAGAGGCCCGGTTGAGGCACCTGGGTGGTAGGCGTGCCAGAGCTAGAGATATGTATAGGCAGGTGACCGGCATAGAGCTGAGGGCCCATGTGAGGGTGCGACAGTTACCCAGTGATGGGCATGGCATGATATCCAGGGCTGATGCAGAGGAGATTTTCCGCCTTGCTATGAGGAGGGTTCTAGATTTGACCCGCCGTCGTGGCTGACTGCAGGGATAGTGATGTATTGGTCTAGTTGTCTAGTCATGTACGGTCATAGTAGTGCCAATTTTTGGTAGGGATAGTTTCAGCTTGTAGATCCCTGTTGCAGACTAGACAGATAGACAGCTTATTTCACTTTTGATTAGTTATTATTCGGATGGTTGTATTTCTTTTAAAACTGTTGTTGTATGTCGGATGTTGCACCGTTTGGTACTTGGTATATATTTATTTCCCTTTTCAGTCATTTCAGTTTTCTTATGACGCGATCACTAGTTATTATATTATATCTGTCCGTACTGCTTTCGGCTAAAACTGCCATGATATATAGAACTGTGGGATCCTAAATCCATTTATGCATCGATATTGTGAGGAAAACCCTCTGAAATAGGTAAATAAACCTAATGTATATTGTCCAAATTTTCAGTAAAATGCCTCCGAGAAGAATGGGTACCAGGGCTAACCCTCACGAATCTACTGACCAAGAAAGTCACAATCAACATGAGGAAAATTTTGAGTATAATGAAGAACAGGATCAGGACTATAATGAGCAGGAGGATTCCCATTATGGGATGGGGGATGAAACTTTCTATACTGCAGAGTTTGAAGAAGAAATAGAAGAAGGGGAAACTGAAGTCGAACATCAGGGGGAGAACCAGGGCGGAAACCCCATGGGACAATTTATGGATCTGCTCAGGCAGAATTTGAACCAACACCCCCAACCAGCCCAAGGAAACAACACCACTGTGGCCAATTCCTTTAGGGCCTTCAAGTCCCTCAAACCCCCAGAGTTTCACGGATCGGCTGACCCCGTAGAGGCAAGAGCCTGGGTCAAGGAAATGGAGAAATCTTTCGAGATTCTGAGTATTGGGGAAGCCCAAAAGACTGTCTTTGCTACCTACTTGCTAAAAGGAGAGGCCAACTATTGGTGGGAAGCTAAGAAGAATATGGAGACCGATGCTATTGTAACCTGGGATAGGTTTAAACAATTGTTTCTAGAGAAGTATTTCCCAAAGTTTATGAAAACCCAGATGGAACTTAAGTTTTTGGAACTGAAGCAGAACAATATGACAGTGGCTGATTATGAAGCCAAGTTTACTGAGTTATCACGATTTGTACCAGAGTTTGTGGACACTGAAGAAAAGAAAGCTAACAGGTTTCAGCAAGGGCTGAAACAGTGGATTCAGAACAGAGTGGCCGTTTTAGAGATTACTGATTATGCCACCTTGGTGCAAAAGGCAACCATTGTGGAAGCAGGGAGCGATCAGATGCAAAGAGAGAGAGAGAAGGGGGGATTAAAAAGAAAGCATGCCAGCATGGGCGGAGGTTCCGCAGGGGGAAGGCCCCCGAATAGGTTCAACCGAGGAGCAGTTTCCCTACCTGGGAGGAGTGTTGGGTTTAAACCATCTGGGAGTGCAACTGTGAGCCAGGGCGGCCAACAAGCAGGAGTGTCCCGTTCCCATCATTCCAGACCTCCACTACCAGTATGTGCCACTTGTGGGAAGAGACATTTCGGGGTGTGTACTCAGAAACAGACGGTCTGTTATAAGTGTGGGCGAGCAGGCCACTATGCCCACCAGTGTACCGCGATTGCTCCTACTGCCAGCAAAGGCACTACTTGTTTTCAGTGTGGTCGTCCAGGTCACATAAGGAGGGATTGCCCAATGAACAAACCAGCAGCCTCAGGGGCAAGCAGAGCTGCCTCCAATAGGCCACCAACTGCTAGAACTTTTAACATGACAGTACAAGATGCCGTGAGGAACACGGATGTGATAGCAGGTACATTTTCCCTCAATTCAGTCAGTGCAAATGTTTTATTTGATTCTGGGGCAACTAAGTCTTTTATATCTAGAGATTTTGCACATAAATTGAAACTTAAAACTCAACCACTAAGGGAGTCTTTGCAAGTAGAGATAGCTAATCAGGAAGTCGTTCCAGTTAATCAGATTCACTCCGATTGCAAAATAGAAATAGGAGGACGATCCTTCTGTGTTGATTTGATCCCTTTTAAGCTAGGGGAATTCGATGTTATTTTGGGAATGGACTGGTTGTCTCGTAATAATGCACAAATAGATTGTAAAGGGAAAAAGGTTAAGTTGAAAACCCCAGGAAATAAGGAAATAATGTTTAAAGGGTTACGACAGACCCAAACCATTCTAACCATGGCGCAGACCAAGAGACTGCTACGAAAAGGAAACGAAGCTTATTTAGCTTACGTTATCGACACCCAGAAAGAGGCGCCCAAGATACAAGACATTCCGGTGGTTAACGAATTTGAAGATGTGTTTCCTGAAGATCTTCCTGGATTACCACCAGATAGAGTGATTGAGTTTGCTATTGAGTTAGCCCCGGGGACGGCGCCAGTTTCAAAGGCCCCATACCGATTAGCACCAGTGGAAATGAAAGAGCTAGCAAAGCAATTACAGGAATTGTTGGATAAGGGTATGATAAGACCCAGTGTGTCGCCTTGGGGCGCACCAGTATTGTTCGTCAAGAAAAAGGACGGGAGTATGAGGTTATGCATCGACTATCGGGAGTTGAACAAGCTAACAATAAAGAATAAGTACCCGTTGCCCAGAATTGATGATTTGTTTGACCAGCTAAGAGGAGCTGTGTATTTCTCCAAGATTGACTTGAGAACCGGATATCACCAGCTGAAGATTAAACCTGAGGATATTCCAAAGACTGCATTCCGTACTAGGTATGGACATTATGAGTTTTTGGTGATGTCATTCAGATTGACCAACGCCCCAGCAGCTTTCATGGATTTAATGAATAGAGTGTTCAAGGAATATTTGGACCAGTTTGTTATAGTCTTTATTGATGATATTTTGATCTACTCAAAGACAGAGGAAGAACACGCTGAACATTTGAGGATAACCTTAGAGACGCTCCGGAAAGAGCAATTATATGCCAAATTCTCAAAGTGTGAGCTCTGGAAAAATGAAGTACAATTTTTAGGGCACGTAATCAACAAAGAAGGAGTGCTAGTTGACCCCTCCAAGATAGAGGCAGTTTCAAATTGGGAGCGACCAACCACTCCAACAGAGGTAAGGAGTTTCATAGGGTTAGCAGGATATTATAGACGATTTGTTCAAGATTTTGCAAAGATTGCAGCCCCGTTAACTCGACTTACCCGGAAAACTGAGAAATTTGAATGGACTGAAAAATGCGAGAAGAGTTTTCAAGAGCTGAAGAAGAGGTTGGTAACGGCCCCAGTATTAGCGTTGCCTGATGGAAAAGGAGATTTCGTGATTTACAGTGATGCTTCGCATAAAGGATTGGGATGCGTGCTTATGCAGCACGGCAAGGTAATAGCATATGCGTCAAGACAATTGAAGGATTACGAGATCCGATACCCCACCCATGATCTGGAATTAGCAGCAATTGTTTTTGCCTTAAAAATTTGGAGGCACTACTTGTATGGAGAGAAGTGTGAGATTTACACTGACCATAAGAGCCTCAAGTACATTTTTACGCAGAAAGAGCTTAACATGCGCCAGAGAAGATGGCTAGAGCTAATCAAGGATTACGACTGTGAGATTCGTTACCACCCGGGCAAAGCCAATGTGGTGGCTGACGCCCTTAGTAGGAAAGAGAAGCTCAAAATGATAACTACGGAGAAAGAATTGATAAAAGACTTTGAGAGGCTGGAAATTGAGATTAAGATACCTGAAGAAGGTCAAGAAAAGTTGATGGAAATTCGGATCCAGCCTCTACTGTTGGAAAAGATTAGGTTATGCCAAGAGCAAATGATGGAAGCAGAAAAGAACTCGACAGAGGAGTTAATGACTGGGGAAGAAATCAAGTGTGAAAAAGATAAAGGAGGAATCATGAGATATATGTGGAGGATATGGGTCCCAAACGATCAGGAACTCAAGGAAGAAATTCTATATGAGGCACACAACTCAGGATACTCAGTGCACCCCGGTAGCACCAAGATGTATAGAGATTTGAAAGAGTACTACTGGTGGCCCAACATGAAAAAGGACGTGGTAGAATGGGTAGGCAAATGCTTGACTTGCCAGAAAGTGAAAGCAGAGCACCAGAGGCCTAGTGGACTTCTACACCCCTTGGAGATTCCCGAATGGAAATGGGAACATATAGCTATGGACTTCGTAGTAGGTTTGCCAAGGACCAAAGCAAATCATGATGCCATATGGGTGATTATAGACCGACTAACAAAGTCAGCTCACTTCCTACCGATCAACGAAAGGTACACGGTTGATAGGCTTGTAGACCTCTACCTCAAAGAAATAGTGGCACGACATGGAGTCCCAGTTGCCATAGTATCTGACAGAGATCCTAGATTTAACTCCAGGTTTTGGAGGAGCTTTCAGGAATGTGTGGGAACCAGGCTAAACATGAGTACAGCTTACCATCCCCAGACAGACGGGCAAAGTGAAAGGACCATCCAAACACTAGAAGATATGTTGAGAGTCTGTGCTATAGACTTTAAAGAAAATTGGGATGATCACTTGCCATTGATTGAGTTCTCCTACAATAATAGCTTTCATTCAAGCATAGGGATGCCGCCCTACGAGGCCCTTTATGGAAGGAAATGCCGATCTCCCTTATATTGGGATGAAGTTGGAGAGCGAAAGATGCTCGGGCCTGAGATGGTCCAACGGACTAAAGATGCAGTGGATCTAATAAGAGGACGGCTGGTAGCAGCCCAAGACCGACAAAAGAAATATGCCGACTTAGCTCGGAAAGGAAAAGAATATGAGGTGGGAGACCTAGTGTTCTTGAAGGTATCTCCTTGGAAGGGTTTAATGAGGTTTGGAAAGAAAGGGAAGCTGAGCCCTAGATATATTGGGCCATTTGAGATCTTAAGACGTATTGGGGAGCTAGCTTATGAACTGGCATTACCCCCAAACCTGCAGCAAGTGCACAATGTGTTCCATGTCTCAATGCTAAGGAAATATAACCCAGATGCCAAGCACATAGTGGAATATGAGCACGTGGACATGCAACCAGACTTGACCTACGTAGAGCAACCTGTGGAAATCATGGACAGAAAAGATCAAGTGCTCCGAAACAAGGTCATCAAGCTTGTCAGAGTTTTATGGCAGAATCACAACATAGAAGAATCAACCTGGGAGCTAGAAAGTGCAATGATGGAAAAGTACCCCCATTTGTTTTCAAGCTGATTCCGGGACGGAATCCTTTTAAGGAGGGGAGACTGTAAGAACCCAGATTTTTGCTAGAATTAAAACTTTTTAGTATGTAATAATATGGGAATGAATAGTGGTTATGACTACGATGTAACGAAGATCTATTAAATGAATGGAATGGATTTGAATTCAACTATTTATATGTCATGCAGAATACTTTTGGTTGACGACTTAGATAAGAATGATCTATCTCCTGAGAATATAAGTATATTACTTCAAGTAAGATTATTCTTGTGCCATCCAAATCAATATATATTATAAGTCTAGCGGTTCCGTAAAAAGGTTAAGAAGCACCCGAGAGTGAACCATGTTCATTTTCCTAATTATAGGAATTAAATAAAAATAAGTGATGAATAGTGATTTTGGTGGAATTTGGAATATTATTATAATAATGTTATACCCGGTATTCGGAACGGATTTCTGAGTTCGTATTAGTGATCCAGGAAGAAAATAAGTGTATGTAAAAGCTGTCGGATTCAGAAAAAGAGCACTTTTATTTTCTCCGAGATTTCCCTGGACACTGCAAGACTTAAGGATTTATAAAAGGGAATTAAGGAATTTAAATTCGAGAAGTATTAAGAAAGATGAGGAATAGTATTATAAATATTAAGAAGGTTTTCGGTAAAACCCTAACTAGAAACGAATGAGTTATTCCTACGAACGATCAATCGAATCGAGCAATAACCGGACAAAAGAGCAAGCAGAGAGCAAGATGCATGCATGTGCAAGAAAGGAAAATATCTAGTAACCATTCTAGTTACAAGACTAACTAGAACCATTAGAGAACAACTAGTACTTAGCAAGCAACTATCTAGTTAAGCTCTAAACCACCATAAACTCAACACTTGTCATGGTGTTTCCTCATCCAACACCACACTACTTTAATAAAGTAGCCTTAAGATGAGATATTATCATAAACTCTTCACTTTATGCAATATTGAAAGATCAACCAAGCCAAATACTCTCCCCCCCCCCATTTAACACCATTCGGCCTTTGGTTAATTCCAAAACACAAATCAAGCTTCCAACCATCACTTGACCTTGTAATTTTTATGGTGAGTTCCATAATTCATAAAAGTGATCTCCTAAAAATTTCAAAGCCAAACACCTTTGTTTCCATTTTCAAAGAATTCATCCAAGAGGAGGGTGAATAGTGATTCTATGAACTAATCTTGTTTTTCCTTGTCTTTCATGGTTGATTTAGCAAGCTTAAGCACTTCTAAGGATCATACCAAGCATAGTGAGGCTAGATCATACTCCAAGAAAGGTATAACAACTTGAAACCCTAGGCTTTACCTTGAGATTTTGCATGCTCTTGATGGGTTTTAGTATAAGATGTGATATTAGCATGATTATAAGCATGATTGTGATTTAGATTTGATAAATGTTAAAAATAGTTTAGATGAACGGAAAGGCATTGCTTGGCCTCAGTTCATGGTGATATATCATGTATATGTTGTTTGGGATGGATACCTTGATTATTGGAAGGTTTGGAATTTAGAAATATTCGATTTATAGCCGTCGTAATGCCGAAATTTCGTTAACATTAAGAACACGAATTTGACAGAAGGTATAACTCACTGATTAGCTTCGACTTTTGCCATGATTAGCTAGATTATGTTATGAGCTTCGTTTTGATATAAAGATCGCATGAAACGGACTTACGGTTTAGGAGTTATGATTAAATTCGTAAAAGTGGTTCGGAACCGTAATCAAAAGTTCGTAATTGAAATTGATTCCCTTTAATGTTGTTTAATCAGTGGCGAATCGTGATACTTAAATAATAGAGATAAAAAGGAAGGTGTGGGAGAAGACCGCATGTCAAATGGATCGTTTTCCGATTGTATAAAAATGTTCGAATCAGGGTTAAGTACGAAAGTACCCCTAAGAGGTATACTTGGTTATAACTTCGGTAAACCATTTAGAAAACGATCGATAAATATCGAGGTCTAATCTTTCGACTTTAAAACTTATACGATTTAAATACTTACCATATGTAAGTGTAATGTCATGCTTTAGTAACGAACAAGTATCGGGTAATAAAAGCAATAGTAAGAGTGAATTAGAGGGGTATAACGAAACGACTTGAAAACGTGTTTCGATTTAAGTGAAGTTTATACGTAACCTTTTGAAAGGTGTTAAGTGATTAATCCCGAATGCCTTGGCTAATTATAGATCATCAGGCCGACCCGGGACACGCTACTACTACCCCTACTCGTACTCGATTTCCAGGCAAGTTTTCGAACCTTTCTTTTTAAAGGCTGTTGTTGTGAATATATATATGTATATGTATGTGTTTTCAGTATACATATGCCATAGCATGCATGCCTGTTCTCGAATTATTTTGAAAATGCTTGTTCCCTGTATTATTGTTGGCTTATAAGTTAGACAGTTATTATATCAATTATAAGCCGGAAATTACTAAGACCCTTAAGCGAAGGGCATCTGAATCTCATTCTTTGACTATAGACCGGGAGTCGTTATTCCTTGATATATTGATATTATTTTCAGAGGAAAATAAAAGTAAATATTTTCCATTTATTATCTGGCGAATATTATTGGAATATTCCCTTGAGATTATTTGATAAATATTATTCGGATTATCCATCAGATGTTTATTTATTCGAGTAATATTATATATTTAATATTCATCTAAAGTCGATTAAATATTCGAATATTATTTCGAACTCTCAGTTAAGTTATTTAATTAGAGAATATTCATTCTTATTTACTCGATAAATATTATTTTGAATATTCATTCGAGTTTATTTATTTAATGAAGATTATTTTAATATTCATTCAAGCCTTATTTATTTAAATGAATATTAATTCGAATATTCATTCAATCTCTATTTATTTTATAAATATCAGTTGAACATTGATTCGAACTCCAGTTATTCGATAAATATTACTTTGAATATTCCCTTGAGATAAGGAATATTATCTTCGACCTTTATTTAAATCCGATTCAATTAGTGAACATAATTTCAAATATTCATTCGATAATCATTTCTTCGATAAATATTATTAAATTGAATATTCATTATTTATTCAATGAATATTGTCCCAAATATTAAGTCGATAATTATTTCATCAATATGTATCTTTCTTGAGTTGAATATTCTCTATTGATTCAATAAATATTATCTCCAATGTCCATCTGACGGTTACTCCATCAATAAACATTGTTATTAATTTGAATATTCATTATTTGTTCAATGAATATTATTCTGAATATTTATTCAAAGATTATTCCGAGCAACCCTTTTTCAATATCTATGACTTAATAAATATTCTTGGAATATTTATTTAATTCTTCTAACTCGTTTCTAAGATACTTGGTTTCATTCACATAGTATCATCAACCCTCGAATATTATATAAATTATTTCAGAGTCCTATTATTATTATTATTATATTATCAAGGAAGGTTCTCAGTGATTCCATTCTCCCTTCGATTCTATTGTAAGGGGACCCTACTTGAGGAATGTTATTTATCTTGTGACTGCCCGGTCATAAATTATTCGTTCACTCGCAACTTGGTTGCTGTTATTCATGGTATTACGTGTACCCACTCATTATTCGAGGGGTAAGAATGTTGGAACAAGTCATTATCCATTAACAAGCAGCAGCTTGGGAAATATTGGTAAATTTTCCTTTCCATTTAGATAGGACTACCTTGTGGAGTTTTATCAACAAGTATTATACTTGGGGAAAGGGGGACGAACTTTACGTTTCAAAGTTATGGATGTGGAATGAACTAGGAGACGCGTAAGTGGCCGAGTGGCGCCGGTCCAGCAATAGCCCAACCGTTGGCTTAGGAGTTCCAGAGGGCGGTAGTCAAGTAAATCCGTCGGAGCTACCTTCTACATGTAGAGAACGACTGATGAGATGCATGACATACGGCTGATCCCCGTAAACATCAGGGCATCTGGCGCGGCAATGCTCCCGTATTAGTTCATCACTCAATGTTGGAAATTTTCTGCAACATCATCATAGTTGGCAGAGTTGAAAAGTATTTCAAACTGGAATTGCAATATCATTCTGCAAGTTCCTATTTTTATGAAAATGATGCTATCTTGCTTATTTTGGCATAGCATATGCTTCCACAAAATATACACCTATTGAGTTACCTTGTAACTTCATCCTTTATATTAAACTGGCAATATTTTCTCTAATGCATGGCATATGATTTCGAAACATATCTTTGAACTGTTTTATATATATTACTGCACAGTTATATATTGTTGGTGGGCTGTTGCTCACCCTTGCTTATTTATTATGTCACAACAACAGCTAGGTCACATGGCCCGCGTCAGGCGCACTCGGCGCAAGCAGGTTACCCGCCCCGCAGGGCTCCCCGTTGATATCATCGCTGCCATTGCTGAGGTAGCATAGTTCAGCAGCCTTGATTTCCAGTTTACTTATATGTATCAATAATGATTAATCAACGGCAAAACTTTTAAACTTATGATGTTATCCTTTTGGCTTGTAATAACTTTAATTCGTAACCAGTAATGCAAGACTTATTTCAATTTCATCTCTGGGACTATAACTGTGTGTGTGTGAGTGGTTATTATTGTGGGGTCACAGCAGGTGATTTATTTATTGTGGACTCAAGTAAAGTATTAATCATGGAAAATAAGACCGTAACGACCCGATCCCGGACCCCGGATCTGGGGGTGTTACATGGAAAATGCAACAAGCCCTTTAAATCCTTAGGCAGCCCTAGTGGACGAATAAGGTCTCGTGAGGGCCTATAGCGAATGTACCCACAAAATCCAATACAATGCAATGCATGAATGCAACTAAATGAAAATGCAATTAATCTAGTACTAATATCCTACCATACCTTCAAATCCTCTCATGCCATATCAACTTAAGAATCAAAGTAATAACGTGATGTCTTGGTGTCGAGAGTGCAAGTATTCACATAGTCTACTCAATGAACATGCATAAGTTCTCACAAGCCCATGTCAAATGTAAGAATAAGTTAGTAAACATGCTAAGCCTACAAGAGTACATCTTTGAGACAAAACTCAGGATCTCATACGCAAAAACAAGTAAACACTCACAATCCACTCAAAAAAGAATACTCTCTCAAGAACAAGGGTAAGTGTATCACTCAATTCCAACAAAATCATAAACACGCTTGACATTTGGTATCAATCTAACTCTTAACACAACATACATCAATGACGATAATCAAAAGGTCTTTATTTGGGTTGTAACGGTGCTAGGGACAAGGTATGTCAAATAAGCCAAAACTGGTGAAGTGTCAAAAGTTAGTAAGTACCATAATAAATCATACACAACACCCAATTTCCCCCCCCACATAATTTTTCTATTTTTCTTCCAATAAAAACAATTGACTAGTCGACTAAAGTAGGATCACAACAAACACAAACATGCTCTCATAATATATTATTTTTCTTTTTTTTCCCTTTTCTTTTTCTTTTTTTTTTCTTTTTCTCGAGAGCTAAATAAAACAATAATATAAACAATAACAATGATCCCACAATTTTATTACACATGCCGACTATCAAATAAACAAACCCAATTTTCAATATTTCCCCCAAAAGTAAGACCAACAATAAACCCCTCCTTGCACACCTTATTACTCCCTTAAGTACACTACTAGCCTTTGACAATGTGGGTTCAAATTAATGTAAAGCCAATACAAGGAAAAGGTCTAGGCAAGTAATGTGGTATGTCACCGAAAAAAATAGGATTAAGCTCAACGGGTTAACTAATTGATCATGTAAACATGGTATGGTAATATGGGAAAATATGTGGTTATTCCTAAATGGCTTTATCATTTTAATCGTCAAATAATGTCATGCGTTTCAAGAAAGATCTCAAACAACTGCTAGCAATGCAAACAATCCGTGGACACTCAAGCAAACGAATAAATTGCAAATAATATACAATAAGGCTAAAAAACTCACCTGGTGGAAAAACGTACTCAATCCCAAACAAAAATCTCTCTAACGCACCTACTTGTATTCAAAGCATGCAAACTAAATCATCTTGCACATATTCATGTCCTTCTAATTACTTACAACATTCAATAAGTCTACTAGCTTCAACTTACTAGTGTATGTGTGTGCACAAGAACAAAGCATATCACTTCTCAATCAAAAGCGTCAACAACACAAAATTCCTATCAAGCATGGGTGCAAATGCAAACTATTATGAACTCACATGATATACGAACATAAAAACAGAATAACAGAATGTCCTATATGAAACAAACGTAGATAACACGAACATAAATGCATAATTTACTACTACTAATATGCAACGCATGAAATCCTACATGAACACATAATACAACAACTACTAATCCCCCAAACCACCCCCAAACTTAAAATATTCAATGTCCGCATTGAATGGAAGTAAATACGAGGGATAACAGAAAACATACCTACAAGGCGCCTTACATATCCTTCCCCATCGCAGCTCAACATGCTTGTTCGGCAAAAATCCCCTTTCTGTAGCAATTGGCATCAACAACAACCGATTAAATTCAATCTCCGCCGTCAAAGACGAAAATTTTGCAACACTAGCACTACCTCTCCCACGCTTAGAATCCATAAGAATCAATACCCAACTCACAAGAAGCTCAACCAATAATTACCAAGCAATATCACACCAAAAAATAGCCCAAAAACCAAGAATAATACAAAATCCCCAATTTACAAGAACACAAATTCATAAAAATAAAATTAGAGAAAAAGATTTACCCAATACGAATCGAAGAGGTGAACTTGCAATTAATTCCTCTTTAGAATTGAATTTTTAGAGATTTAAAGAAATAGAAAAGGAATTGGATTTGTATGTATAGGTGGGTATATATATAAGATGATGGATAGACGAGATTTAAAAATTTAGAGTGTATGAGAGATTTAAGAGGTATGGAATTGATGTAGGAATTAGGAATTGATAGAATAAAAATTAGAATAGGTTTGGGTGTGTTTTTATGTTGCAAAACAACAATTTGCAGGGAAAAATAAAAAAAAATTCTGGGCAGAAGGGTGTGTAACGCAGGCGCAGGCTGCGTTACAGGGGTGCAGAGCGTGCCAGATGCACTAACGCAGGCGCAACCTGCGTTACAGGGGGGCAGATTGTGGGTAATGCAGAAACGCAGGCGCAGCCTGCATGACAGAGCTGCTGCCTGCTCGAAACTGTTCATTTTTTTTAAACAGACTTTTTTTTTGGACAGATTTTTTTTTTTTGCATACAACACTCAAATTTTTTTTTTCCTACACTAATGCGTGGGTTGCCTCCCACGAAGCGCTCCTTTAACGTCAATAGCTTGACGTTACTTCCAAGCTTCCATTAAGGATGATAATAGTTGGCCTGGTCATCTCTTCGTGAGACTTCATCTTCATCACGGCGGCACACTTTCTGCCCTTTCTCCTCGCTCGGTCTATTCGTATAACAACTTTGTCTTATTCCAATGCCTTCATCTGTTGACCCAAAATCTGTCAATTTGTAGAACAACACACACTCGCGGGCTTTGCTTGAATATAATAGAGGAGGGTAAATGTAAGTTGCTGAAGCCTTTGGTTCCTAAAAAAGAACTTCCTCCATTGGCTGTAATGCGCTACCTCCATCTTTAAACTCTGAGACAAGTAGAAGACTTGCATCTTTCCCATGGTCATCAGCCTCTTGATACGCACATACCAATTCTTGAAATTTGTGCAGCTCACCAGTGTCTGTCCCAAATAGTGCCCTTTCCGAATCATCCACCATACTAACATGATCAAATTCCTCACATGGCTTGTGAATGCTCACCTCACCTTGGAATTTGTCATCCTCAATTAAGTATGCAGTACCTTGCTCCAAGTCACCGTTATTTTCTGGAATTGCCTAAAGTATGAATTGTTATTTCTCTTCTTCCAAGGCACTCACAGCTCGAGCAACTAGTGTCTGCAAAGAATTGACAGACTCCTCATTACTCTTTACAAGCATCCTAAGCTCCTCCATAGTTACAACCTCATCTGACTGAAAATTAGAAGTAGGTTGCTGATGTTGAAACTCTTCACTACCAAAGAAATATGACATATTTGGAATATCTTGCTGGTACTGTTGAGGATGATATTGAAAATATGGTTGTTCCTCATAAGTGACATATGGATCAACTCATTCGTAGTAACAATATTGTGAGGGATCATGAACGCCCAAACACTGCTCACATTGTCGAGGCACAATCAAGTACCTGAACACACCAAACTAAACAAAATAGGTAAGAAAAACAAATCCAAGTCAGTGAATTCTAACGACCACTATTGACAAGCACATAAACCAAAAATAAAACACCGATGATCCCCGGTAGTGGTGCCAAAAACTTGTTTACACAAAATCACACAAGCGTACGTGGTCACAAGTAATACAGATATAAGTCGAGTTCGTTCCCACAGAGATCTGGTTATGGTTTTAATTCAGTAGATGTACCTATGCAACAATGTCTGATTATTATTCACTGCTAAGACAATTAACTAATTTGGGTTTAATAAACTAAATTAACCAAGAAGTAAATTAACAAGCTAAGAATTAACTAACTAACGAGAATTGGAATCGAATTACTTCTGCAAGAGAAAACATGGAATCCTAACTTCATTAAATACTTTGCTTAGATTTGACGCCTTTAATCACTATATGCAATGGTTATGATATCTGATCGGATAACACGAAACAAGTACACGCTACCTCTCAGCATATGTATACCAAACTAAACATACATCCACAAAAGAGATGGAAGATGAATAGACACCAATTATGCTTAGACCCTATATGTCTATAGAATTTGAAAACATAACGGTTGAAGAGCAAGTTATCCATAACGATCACATAGGGCAATATAAGTATTCTCATCTCATACCACAAATCATATTGATAAACAACTATGAACCTATGCTAGCATGACAAGTTCTAAAACTCAAGATCCACTTTCACTTCACAAGAGATTAACAGATTAGATATTAGCTACGCATCTAACAATTAAGCATAGCCATACGAGGATATCAGATATACATCACACACAGATCTTTAAAGCATCAAGATACTAAAGCTCCATAAATAAATCCGTTAGAATCCTATGACAACGATTAGTTCATAGTCTACTCAATGAACATGCATAAGTTCTCACAAGCCCATGTCAAATGTAAGAATAAGTTAGTAAACATGCTAAGCCTACAAGAGTACATCTTTGAGACAAAACTCGGGATCTCATACGCAAAAACAAGTAAACACTCACAATCCACTCACAAAAGAATACTCTCTCAAGAACAAGGGTAAGTGTATCACTCAATTCCAACAAAATCATAAACACGCTTGACATTTGGTATCAATCTAACTCTTAACACAACATACATCAATGACGATAATCAAAAGGTCTTTATTTGGGTTGTAACGGGGCTAGGGACAAGGTATGTCAAATAAGCCAAAATAGGTGAAGTGTCAAAAGCTAGTAAGTACCATAATAAATCATACACAACACCCAATTTCCCCCCCCCCCACATAATTTTTCTATTTTTCTTCCAACAAAAACAATCGACTAGTCGACTAAAGTAGGATCACAACAAACACAAACATGCTCTCATAATATTTTTTTTTCTTTTTTTTCCTTTTCTTTTTCTTTTTTTTTTCTTTTTCTCGAGAGCTAAATAAAACAATAATATCAACAATAACAATGATCCCACAATTTTATTACACATGCCGACTATCAACAAACCCAATTTTCAATATTTCCCCTAAAAGTAAGACCAACAATAAACCCCTCCTTGCACACCTTAGTACTCCCTTAAGCACTCTACTAGCCTTTGACAATGTGGGTTCAAATTAATGTAAGGCCAATACAAGAAAAAGGTCTAGGCAAGTAATGTGGTATGTCGCCGAAAAAAATAGGATTAAGCTCAACGGGTTAACTAATTGATCATGTAAACATGGTATGGTAATATGGGAAAATATGTGATTATTCCTAAATGCCTTTATCATTTTAATCGTCAAATAATATCATGCGTTTAAAGAAAGATCTCAAACAACTGCTAGCAATGAAAACAATCCGTGGACACTCAAGCAAACGAATAAATTGCAAATAATATGCAATAAGGCTCAAAAACTCACCTGGTGGAAAAACGTACTCAATCCCAAGCAAAAATCTCTCTAACGCACCTACTTGTATTCAAAGCATGCAAACTAAATCATCTTGCACATATTCATGTCCTTCTAATTACTTACAACATTCAATAAATCTACTAGCTTCAACTTACTAGTGTATGTGTGTGCACAAGAACAAAGCATATCACTTCTCAATCAAAAGCGTCAACAACACAAAATTCCTATCAAGCATGGGTGCAAATGCAAACTATTATGAACTCACATGATATACGAACATAAAAACAGAATAACAGAATGTCCTATATGAAACAAACGTAGATAACACGAACATAAATGCATAATTTACTACTACTAATATGCAACGCATGAAATCCTACATGAACACATAATACAACAACTACTAATCCCCCAAACCACCCCCAAACTTAAAATATTCAATGTCCGCATTGAATGGAAGTAAATACGAGGGATAGCAGAAAACATACCTACAAGGCGCCTTACATATCCTTCCCCATCGCAGCTCAACATGCTTGTTCGGCAAAAATCCCCTTTCTGTAGCAATTGGCATCAACAACAACCGATTAAATTCAACCTCCGCCGTCAAAGACGAAAATTTTGCAACACCAGCACTACCTCTCCCACGCTTAGAATCCATAAGAATCAATACCCAACTCACAA
This sequence comes from Kitagawia praeruptora, assembly GCA_037693485.1. Lineage (NCBI taxonomy): Eukaryota > Viridiplantae > Streptophyta > Magnoliopsida > Apiales > Apiaceae > Kitagawia > Kitagawia praeruptora. Next base: position 3,007,591 of record CM075353.1, read on the forward strand.
GAAGCTCAACCAATAATTACCAAGCAATATCACACCAAAAATAGCCCAAAAACCAAGAATAATATAAAATCCCCAATTTACAATAACATAAATTCGTAAAAATAAAATGAGAGAAAAAGATTTACCCAATACGAATCGAAGAGGTGAACTTGCAATTAATTCCTCTTTAGAATTGAATTTTTAGAGATTTAAAGAAATAGAAAAGGAATTGGATTTTTATGTATATGTGGGTATGTATATAAGATGATGGATAGATGAGATTTAAAAATTTAGAGTGTAGGAGAGATTTAAGAGGTATAGAATTGATGTAGGAATTAGGAATTGATAGAATAAAAATTAGAATAGGTTTGGGTGTGTTTTTATGTTGCAAAACAACAATTTTCGGGGAAAAATAAAAAAAATTCAGGGCAGAAGGGTGTGTAACGCATGCGCAGGCTGCGTTACAGGGGTGTAGAGTGCGCCAGATGCAGTAACGCAGGCACAGCCTGCGTTACAGGGGGCAGATTGCGGGTAATGTAGAAACGCAGGCGCAGCCTGCGTGACAGAGCTGCAGCCTGCTCGAAACTGTTCATTTTTTTTTTTGAACAATTTTTTTTTTTTTTTTGGAAAGATTTTTTTTTTTGCGTACAACACTCAATTTTTTTTTCCTACACTAATGCGTGGGTTGCCTCCCACGAAGCGCTCCTTTAACGTCAATAGCTTGACGTTACTTCCAAGCCTCCATTAAGGATGATAATAGTTGGAATGGTCATCTCTTCGTGAGACTTCATCTTCATCACGGCGGCACACTTTCTGCCCTTTCTCCTTGCTCGGCCTATTCGTATAACAACTTTGTCTTATTCCAATGCCTTCATTCATTGACCCAAAATCTGTCAATTTGTAGAACAACACACACTCGCGGGCTTCGCTTGAATATAATAGAGGAGGGTTAATGTAAGTTGCTGAAGCCTTTGGTTCCTCAAAAAGAACTTCCTCCATTGGCTGTAATGCGCTACCTCTATCTTTAAACTCTGAGACAAGTAGAAGACCTGCATCTTTCCCATGGTCATCAGCCTCTTGGTACGCACATACAAATTCTTGAAATTTGTGCAGCTCACTAGTGTCTATCCCAAATACTGCCCTTTCCGAATCATCCACCATACTAACATGATCAAATTCCTCACATGGCTTGTGAATGCTCACCTCACCTTGGAATTTGTCATCCTCAATTAAGCATGCACTACCTTGCTCCAAGTCACCGTTATTTTCTGGAATTGCCTAAAGTATGAATTGTTGTTTCTCTTGTTCCAAGGCACTCACAGCTCGAGCAACTAGTGTCTCCAAAGAATTGACAGACTCCTCATTACTCTTTACAAGCATCCTAAGCTCCTCCATAGTTACAACCTCATCTGACTGAATATTAGGAGTAGGTTGCTGATGTTGAAACTCTTCACTACCCAAAAAATATGACATATTTGGAACATCTTGCTGGTACTATTGAGGATGGTATTGAAAATATGGTTGTTCCTCATAAGTGACATATGGATCAACTCCTTCGTAGTAACAATATTGTGAGGGATCATGAACGCCCAAACACTGCTCACATTGATGAGGCACAATCAAGCACCTGAACACACCAAACTAAACAAAATAGGTAAGAAAAACAAATCCGAGTCAGTGAACTCCAACGACCACTATTGACAAGCACATAAACCAAAAATAAAACACCGATGATCCCCGACAGTGGCGCCAAAAACTTGTTTACACAAAATCACGCAAGCGTACGTGGTCACAAGTAATACAGATATAAGTCGAGTTCGTTCTCACAGAGATCTGGTTATGGTTTTAATTCAGTAGATGTACCTATGCAACAATGTATGATTATTATTCACTACTAAGACAATTATCAAATTTGGGTTTAATAAACTAAATTAACTAAAAAGTAAATTAACAAGCTAAGAATTAACTAACTAACGAGAATTGGAATCGAATTACTTCTGCAAGAGAAAACATGGAATCCTAACTTCATTAAATACTTTGCTTAGATTTGACGCCTTTAATCACTATATGCAATGGTTATGATATTTGATCGGATAACACGAAACAAGTACACGCTACCTCTCATACGTATACCAAACTAAACATACATCCACAAAAGAGATAGAAGATGAATAGACACCAATTATGCTTAGACCCTATATGTCTATAGAATTTGAAAACATAACGGTTGAAGAGAAACTTATCCATAACAATCACATAGGGCAATATAAGTATTCTCATCTCATACCACGAATCATATTGATAAACAACTATGAACCTATGCTAGCATGGCAAGTTCTAAATCTCAAGATCCACTTTCACTTCACAAGAGATTAACAGATTAGATGTTAGTTACGTATCTAACAATTAAGCATAACCATACGAGGATATCAGATATACATCACACACAGATCTTTAAAGCATCAAGATACTAAAGCTCCATAAATAAATCCGTTAGAATCCCATGACAACGATTAGTTCATAGTCTACTCAATGAACATGAATAAGTTCTCACTAGCCCATGTCAAATGTAAGAATAAGTTAGTAAACATGCTAATCCTACAAGAGTACATCTTTGAGACAAAACTCGGGATCTCATACTCCATTGCACCACCACTGACCTCCCAAGAGGAGGCTAGGGTGATTTTACCTGCAGGTACATCTTCTGGAGCTATGGAGATTGTGAAGAGTGATGTGAGGATCACCTCAAAATTGAGTGAAACACATGCACGTCAGATGAGTGAAACTCAGAGTGACATTCAGGTGAGTGCACACACTGACACATACACTCTTTCATTGCAAGAGAAGATTAAAGCTTTGGAAAAGGAACTTGAGGAAACTAAAGCTGAAGTAAAATTACTTCGAGAACAAGTGGGTGAACGGTCTTCTTCATCTACCTCTATCAATAATCAGCTTGCTATAATAAAGAATGACATTACCAACTTGAAGACAACATTCACAAACAAGATCAACACTCTCGAATTATCTTATGAACATGCACTTGATGATTCTGGAGTTGTTACTGTTGCTCAAGATAAACTCATTTCTGAAATCTCTGACAAAGTTGAAATTCTCCAAACAGGACTAATTAAGAATCAATTGTCTACTGAAACCGTCTTGATATGATTGAAAGGCAGAATGCACAACAAGGTAAAGGGCTCAAACATTTGTTCAATATGATTAGCAGAACTCACACACCCACAGCAGAAGAAATGGAATTCTTTGAAGGAAAAAGTGGAGATGGTGATGAGCGAGACCCTGGAGATGGTGCATTTCACACTTCGGTAGAGGATTCCTCAACTAAGGGGGAGAAGTCAATAGGGGGAGCTAGTAAAGCTACTGAATAGAAGTCAAGAGGTGGAGTTTCTTATGAAGAGTACTACACAGGTGAACCAGATAACTTTGATGTTTTTGCTAATTTAGAGTTCTCTGATGTTGGTGAAAAAAATACAAGAACCAGATTTTAGCAACTGGGATGATGAATTGCCAGTTGACCCTTAATATGAAGCAGAGCAAGCAAAAATGGATTTTGAAGCTGAATTAGAAATTGAAAGGCAAGAAGCAAATCTCAAATTGCGAGATGTAAAGCTTCAGAAAACACTAGATATGCTTGCACACAAAGAAAGACTTCAAAAAGAGGAAGCAGAAGTAAAGCAATGGGAACATGTACTTAAAGTTCAAGAAAGGAAGTTATACATCAAGTTTAAGAGTGGTGACAAATGGGAACGTGCTCAACGAATAATAGACTCACATCAATCTCTTGATAATGATGATTGTCGACTTCTTGCTATCTTTGAAAAACTCAAAAAGTTTAATCCAACACATGAGATGTACATGAGAGTCCTAAGAACAGAAGTTGTGAGAATAACAACTGCAGGTGAAACGAAAACAGATGAGTTCTTAATTTTTGTTGATTGTCATGTGTTTGGAACACAAAGAGTATCAATTCAGTTCTTCCATGACAAATCATTGACAGAAATCTGGGCTCTTAGGCCAAAGGTGAGAACTTCTTCTGAGTTGGGTGTACTACTTCATGAAAAAGTTAAAGAGTTTGCTGAAAGAGCTGGTCCAGAAATAGTTGAATTGCCTAGACAATTGAAATTCCTTGAGGGTGAGGTACTTCATACAATCAATCTTCAGAATGAGGAATTGTTCACACACTCTGCCAGGCATTTAGTCTATATTGAACATATTCTGAGAAATCAAGGATTTCTACTAAAGAGAAGTTAGAAATTGCTGATCGCATTAAATCCTATGCAGAGGTCAAATTTCTTAAGGATTATGAGAAGTTCAAAGGTCAATTGAGAAAGGCACTTGGAATTCCACTGGTTCGTCCTACAGGATTCTCATCAAGAAAAGAGTTGCTAGTTGATGCAGAATTGCACAAAAATCTGCCAGAAATGGATGAACCAGAAGAAGGAGAAATAGGGAAGGAAGACAGTCAGAAATGAAGAACAACTCTTCATGTAATATCCTTAGAGTTAGATAGATCAAGATAGGATAATGTTTAATATGATCAGGCTAGAGGATCATCTATCTTGTATTTATCTTTATGTTTGAATCTGGAAATTGTTATAAATACCAGAACTTTTTCATTATTTACTTGCTATTAATGTTTTATCATTTACTAGTTTAAGTTTAGTTAGTTGAGTTATCCTCTAGAAATTTGCTTGTTAATTTAAAACAAACAAATAGGGGGAGATTGAAAGGCATCTGACTCAGCCTATTTGTAGTTCGAGGATCCAACTCAACTTAAAGTAGATTGTAATAAATAAATAACATTAACTGTCACAGGAATCTCAGAAGATGCTATCTGTCAGAAGAAACAAATCTACAAGTCAATCTATAGTTTTGATGTTTTACACTGGAAGAAGTTCAGTCTACTGATCAAGCCTCAGTGTGGTATTCAAAGTCATGGATTCAGTTTTAGAGGACAGAGATTTCTACAAGTGACAAGAAACAATATCAGTACAGAAGAATATTTTAATAAAGTTGAGAAAAGAAATAGACCACAGCTTAAAGTTAAATGAAGAACAGAAATTGAAGTTAGTCGTTCATGAACCAGACCGTGCATCGAGCATCAACAAATATTCAGTGGAGGTTCTTTGTTTATTTCAGTGGTTTAAAAGTAAAGGTTAGACTTTTAAATAAATTATGTTAATTCTCTCTTAATTAATTTAAAGTATTTAGTTAACTTAATTAATAAATTAATTCTTCAAGAATTAATTTATTTATTAAGTTAGTTATTGAAGTAATTAATTTGGAATTAATATATATTTATAAAGTCTATTAAAAGTGCTTTAAGACTATGGTTTTATTGTTAAAAGTCTGTCTCTGATAGTCTGTGAGATAGTCTGCACAGGTTGATAGTCTGCTAAGGTGATAGTTTACTAGAAAGTCTGCATGGTAGTCTGCCAGAAAAATAATGTATTAAAGACTATCAGGATAGTCATTCTGATAGTCTGGAGAAAGAGTTGGGTAGTCTGCTAAGTCAGATAGTCACACCGGTAGTCTACAAGAGGACTGATAGTCATACCGATAGTCTATATGTTCCCTGGATAGTCTGCAAGCCATTTGACAGTCTACTGATAGTCTGATTAAGTGTTAAAAAGAGGCAGGAGATATTTTCTACATTATATCTACATAATAGACAGAAGGAAGCAGACACAGAACATACGAGACAACAGACTTAAAGATAGAAGCAAAAACATTACATCTCTCTCATCTTTAAAGCTACTAAGCAGTTCAATTAATTCACAGAAAATCAAGTTCAACTCCTTTGTAATATTTGATCCGATAGAACTTAATTATTTGTGACTCTTGTACTACTAACGAATTAAGTTTCCTAGTTCTTATCTCGATTTTTATTAACTAAATTAGAAAAGTTCATGTCGAATTTTCTAATTAGTTTTTATTAACGTGGTAATACTCTGTACTGATTTTGTAACAACCATCAAGTTTAATATATCGTTATATTTAACTTGAATTTTGTTTCAATTGATTCCGCACAAATTTGTCTAAACTAAATTTTATTTAACGGACAAATTTCGATAAAAGATAAGATTGTATTCAAACCCCCCCCCCTTCTACAATCTTAACGGACCTAACACTTCCCGTAACTACCTCCAATAAGTGTTGTACTAAATTTCCCTCACAACACAGGAGGTTCGTGCAACCTCACAGCTGAAGCTTGCAGCCTATCAATAAAGGACTCACAAGTAATTTGATGGAAATGTTCGGGCACGACCTTTAAAGGTTGGTGACTTGGTTCTAAGAAAAATGATGCCTAATATGAAGACTCCGGGATACGGGGCCTTCAAGTCAAATTGAGAAGGCCCATATGTGATCAAGTCGGTTCTATGTGAAGGTACTTATCATTTGGAGAATTTGGACAGGAAACTAATCCCGAGGACGTGGAATGCTGAACACCTTAAGAAATATTACATGTAGTCGAATCCATGTAATTAATGTCTCTTGTAGACCTCTTTCAGGTATAGGAGAATAAAGGTAGTTCAGTTGTTAGGAGTTTCTCATTCATGTTAATAAAGTGCTCGGGGGTTGTGAATGTACGCCTACTTGTTGAACACCGGTTATGATTTGATTTAAAGGATATGCAATCATTTTGTTTTTACTTTAATTATTGTCTTATGCTTATAAAAATGTATGGATGTGTACTATTAAATGCATGCTATGTGTTACTTGCTTTGCTTTACATGAAATGGTTACGATCACTTAAACTACGTGCAGCCCGCACCATAACATAATTATTTAATTTTGAATAGATAATAGTAATTGTAATATAATTATTTTATTTTATTAAATTAGTTGCATAAAATATAAAAGATATTATTTTTAGGGGAAATTGGTTAGTTATTAAAAAAATTAATGTGTTTAATGGAAAAAAGAAAATTTATTAATTATTGGAAAATAATTGATTTATAATTATTAGAAAATTTATTAAGTACGAAGTGGCGATCGAATAAACCTTTAATATTTCATTTTAATAATACTAGCTTAAAACCCGTGTGATGCACAATTTTTTTTTAATATTATATGAATTTTTTATTAATTTGAATTAAAAATTTTCAAACATGAATTTTGTAAGCTTAAATTTTAAATTGAGATGATGATCATAATTATTTAAATGTTATCCGTGATATTTTTTTGAAAATAAGGGATTTTAGTTAGAAAATATAGAAAATGTAATAGATTTTAGTTGAAAAAGTTAATCAGTTAATTATTAGTAATTGTAAAATTATTATTTTATTTTCATTAAATAGAATGCCTGTGATATAATTGGAAAAAAAAGAGGACTTAGTTAGAGACAATTAAAAAGGTAACATGTTTTAGGTGAAAAAGGTAATTGATTAGTTTATAGTAGTTGAAATTTAATTATATTATTTTACTAAATAAAATTGCTCGTAATGTTTTTAGAAAATGAAAAATTAATGTTGCCCGTGATATTTCTAGAAAAATAGAGATTTTAGTTAGAAAATATAGAAAAGATGATACGTTTTAACTGAAAAAGATAATCGGTTAATTGTTATTATTATAATACTATTATTTTATTCTATTAGATAGTAATGTCCGTGATATAATTGGAAAAAAAGATATTTTAGTTTAAAAAAATAGAAAAGGTAATGTGAAAATTAAAATGGTGTCATACTTGAAAATGGTTATTAATTAGCGTGATATAATTGGAAAAAGAAATATTTTAGTTGGAGAAATGAGAAAAGGTAACGTGTTTTGGCTGACAAAGTTAATTGATTAGTTAATAGTAATTATAATATAATTTTAAATTAAATAAAATATAGAAGATATTATATTTTACCTAAAAAGGAAATTACTTAGTATTGAAAAATAGAAAAGTTAATGTGTTTAATCTGAAAAAAGAAATTATTAGTAAAGGAGAAATTTTAGTTAAATAAAATATAAAAGACATAAATTGATTAGATAGTAGGATGGATATAAATTGATAAGTAAGGATATATAAGTAAAATCAATAAGTACCATACCGACCAACCAAACTTTTAATATTTCGGCTTTCATATAATAGTACTAGCTTAAAACCCGTGCGATGCACGATTTTTTTAAAAATATTATATGAACTTTTTCATTAATGTGAATTAATTTTTTTAAAACATGAATTTTGGAGACTTAAATTTTTAAATGAAATGATGATCATAATTATATAAATGTTATCCATGATATTTCTAAAAAATAAGGAATTTTAATTAGAAAATATAGAAAAGGTGATAGGTTTTAGTTGAAAAAGGTAATTGATCAATTATGAGTAATTATAAATTATTATTTTATTTAATTAAATAAAATGCCCGTGATATAATTGGGAAAAAAAAGTGGACTTAGTTAGAGAAAATAAAAAAGGTAACATATTTTAGGTGAAAAAGGTAACTGATTAGTCTATGCTAATTATAATTTAATTATATTATTTTACTAAATAAAATTGCTCGTAATGTTTTTAGAAAAGGAGAAATTAATGTTGCCCGTAATATTTTTAGAAAAAGTAGGATTTTAGTTAGGAAATAGAGAAAAGATGATACGTTTTAGCTGAAAAAGGTAATCGACTAATTATTTGTATTATAATATTAATATTTTATTGTATTAAATAGAACTGTCCATAATATAATTGGAAAAAGAGAGATTTTAGTTTGAGAAAATAGAAAAGGTAACGTGAAAATTAAAAAGGTGGCAGGCTTCAAATGAAAAAGGTAATTGATTAGTTTACAGTAATTATAATTTAATTGTTATTTTAATAAATAAAATTGTTCGTAGTGTTTTTAGAAAATGAGAAATTAATGATACCTTTAATATTTCTAGAAAAAAGAAATTTAATTAAAAAAAAAGATGATACATTTTAGCTGGAAAGATAATCGATTAATTATTAGCATTATGATATTATTATTTTATTTTTATTAAATAGAATCGTCCTTGATATAATTGGAAAAATAGAGATTTTAGTTAGAGAACACAAAAAAGGTAATGTGTTTTGGTTGAAAAAGGTAACCCGTGATATAATTGGGAAAAGAGATATTTTAGTTAGAAAAAAAAAAGGTAACGTATTTTGACTGAAAAAGTTACTTGATTAGTTAATAGTAATTATAATATACTTTCTAATTAGATAAAATATAAAAAATATAATATTTTACCTGAAAATAAAATTAATTAGTTATTGAAAAATATAAAAGGTAATATGTTTAAGCTGAAAAAGGAAATTGATTAATAAAGGAGAAATTTAGTTAGATAAAATGTAAAAGATATAAATTGATTAGTTAATAAAATGGATTTTATTTGTAATTAAGTAAGGGTAATAAGTAAAATCAACAGGTATCGTACTGACTAACCAAATTTTTAATTTTTCGGCTTTTATATATTTTACCTAAAAAGGAAATTACTTAGTTATTGAAAAATAAAAAAGGTAATATGTTTAACCTGAAAAAGGAAATTGATTAGTAAAGGAGAAATTTTAGTTAGATAAAATATAAAAGATATAAATAAAAGAAATTTAGTTATTGAAAAAATGAAAAGGTAATATATTAAACCTAAAAATGGAAATTGATTAGTAAGAGAGAAATTTTGATAGATAAAATATGAAAGATATATATTGATTAGTTAGTAGGATGGATTTTATGAGTAATTAAGTAAGGGTAAATAAGTAAAATCAACAGGTACCGACCAACCAAACTTTTAATGTTTCGGCAAAATAGATGCACGGATTTTTTTTGATATTATATGATTTTTTATTAATTTGAATTACTTTTTTTAAAATATGAATTTTGGAGGCTTAAATTTTTAAATGAGATGATTTGATAGTAATTATATAAATTTTATCCGTGATATTTCTAGGAAAAGAGGGATTTTAGTTAGAAAATATTGAAAAGATGACATTTTAGTTGAAAAAGGTAATCGGTAATTATTAGTATTATAATATTATTATTTTATTTTATTCAATAGAACCACCTGTAACATAATTGGAAAAAAGATATTTTAGTTAAAGAGCAGAGAAAAGGTAACATGTTTTGGTTGAAAAAGGTAAATGATTAGTTAGTAGTAATTATAGAATGCTGTGATTTAATTGGGAAAAAAGATGTATTAGTTAGAAAAAATTAAAAAAGAAATATGTTTTAGGTGAAAAAGTTAATTGATTAATTTATAGTAATTACAATTCAATTATGTTATTTTATTAAATAAAATTGCTCGTAATGTTTTAAGAAAAGAAAAAATTAATGTTGCCCGTGATATTTATAATTGAAAAAAGACAAATTTTAGTTAGAGAAAACAGAAAAGGTAATGTGAAAATTAAAAGGTAACATGTTTTAGGTGAAAAGATAATTGATTAATTTATAGTAATTATTATTTGTTTTATGTTATTTTACTAAATTAAATTGCTCGTAGTGTATTTAGATAGTGAGAAATTAATGTTGCACGTGAAATTTCTAGAAAAAAAAAATTTTAATTACGAAATATGGAAAACATGATACGTTTTAGCTGAAAAAGGTAATCGGTAATTTTTAGTATTATAATATTTTTATTTTATTTTATTAAATAGAACCACCCGTGATATAATTGAAAGAGAGATATTTTAGTTATAGAATAGATAAATGGTAAAATGTTTTGGCTGAGAAAGGTAATTGATTAGTTAATAGTAATTATAATATAATTATGTTATTTTATTAAACAAAATTGCTATTAGTGTTTATAAGAAAGGAGAAATTTTAGTTAGATACGATATAAAAGTTATTGTGCTTTACTTAAAAAGGAAAATTAAATAGTTAGTGAAAAATAGAAAAAATAATATGTTTAATCTGAAAAAGGAATTTAATTAGTTATTAGGATGGATTTTAACTGTAATTAATTAAAGGTAAATAAGTAAAATCAATAAGAAAGGAGAAATTTTAGTTAGATACAATATAAAAGATATTGTGTTTTACCTGAAAAAGGAAATTAATTAGTTAGTAGGATGGATTTTATCTGTAATTAAGTAAGGATAAATAAACCGACCAACCAAACTTCCAACCAAACTTTTAATGTTTTGGGTTTTATAAAATAATATAGATAGGCTTTTTTTTAATAGTATAGATAGTATAGATTTGTATTACTTGTCTTCACTTTATTTACTTTTCAGAAAATCTTTACGTGGAGAAAAAAACAAAAGGATTTTGGTCCCTAACAATCACATGTTAGGAGGCCCCTGGATGACATGTGGTTTCCCAGCCGTTGGATCAAGGATCCAACGGCTGAGATCTTATAAAAAAATATTTTTATGTTCCGCGGAAATTTTCCGCGGATAACCTTTTTTACGTTTCGCGAAAATTTTCCGCGGAACGTAAAAAAACCTATCCGCGGAAAATTTCCGCGGATCATAAAAATATTTTTTATAAGATCCCAACCGTTGGATCCTTGATCCAACGGCTGGGAAACCATTTGTTATATAAAGGATCCCTGACAAACACTTGTCAGGGACCAGGACCCAAAACAAAATTACATTAGTCAACGTAGTTCAGGACATGGTTGGCAACTAAAAAACGGTGAAGAGTAATTAAAGAATCATATTGAAGTCATATCAACTACGAATCATATTGAAGTCATATCAACAACTACCTTGAAAATCTTCAGCTATATAAGAAAGATAATGTGGTTGTTTTATTTACCTTAAAATGAGTAACTTATGATTTATAAGCATAAGTATAAATGATAACTAGATCAAAAATTATAAGTTAATAGAGTGTTTGGTAAATCAGTCAGAACTTATAAATTAGTAGAGTGTTTGGTAAATCAGAACTTAAAATTTTTTTTTTATTTTCGAAATATTTGTTTTTTAATATATATCAATGGATAAATCTCTAGAGAAATTTGATATATACATATCAATTTTCTAATAAACGGATCAAAAAATATATGATTTTGAAGATTTGAAGTGTAACAACCCGGAAATTTTGAACTATTATTATTGTTGTTATTTAATTACTCTAGTGGTTTTTCCATAAAAAAAAATTGTGGATATTTTGTTACAATGTGATGTTTCGTTTGGTAAATGTATATTGAGTTACATATTTATATGATGATTTAGGAGTGCGAATGTGAGCCTGTATATTTTAATTTCATCTTTATGTGATTATATTTATTAAAAACATGCTTTATTGATCTTCTGAGAATTTTATAAAAATCATCGGAGTTATTAAAAATCATGAAATCTTTTGCATTATTATCTTTGTGATATTATTTAGTTTTTAAAATTAATGGGAAAATTATTTTGGGTGTTTAAGTATTTTAAAATGATTTTAAGAGTGTTACTGCATTTAAAGGATCGTTATTTGCAAAATTCATATTTAATTCGTTTTTAATCCTAAAATAATTTTAAAAATATGGGAATGTTTGTAATTTCATAAAATTTATTTCTGAAATTTTTTTATTTTAAATTTCACTTATTTTCCGTTTAATCTTGATTTTAGAAGTTTTTATAATTGATTTCAGAATTTAAAATTTCCAAGATGCACCTATTTTCTTACCAAAATTCTAGCAGTTCTTTTTATTGGCTTATTGAGTACGCTCAGTTGGGGGGTTTCTTGGATTCTCTAGAACTCTCCTGATCAATCTCTCGAACTTTTTGTATCTCTCTCTCCCATTTCTCTCTCGGTTATTCTTTCCCTTCCCCTAACCTCTCGCAAGTTTCTCTCCCTCTCCTCTCCTGCAATCCATTCGACTGTGTGTGCGTGTGTAATCAAGGGTTGTGTATGTTTTGATTCCGATGTATTGATGATTATCACTGTAAAGACAAACCCTTATCCTCTCCTCTCTCCTCAATTCGTCTTTGTTAGCTGGGCTTGCAGCGGGTTGCGGGTGGTTGATGTTTATGATGTTATATTGGGGGTTTTGCTATGGTTATAGTTTGGGTGCACGAGTATGATATGTGTGTGTAATCGAAACTGGTGGTGTGTGCTAATTAGAGGCGTGCGTGTGTGTAAATCGAAGGGTACGTGCGTGTATATACTGCTTGTTCGAGTGTGTGTTCGGGTTTAACACTACTAGAAAAAGTCACATAGACATCGGGGTTTAGACATCGGTTGGAAAAACACGTGATGTTAAATCTATATTTTACATCACTTTTTTGGAAAGCGATGCCTAGTCCCACTTTGGACATCAGCACCATAAAATACCCGTTGTTAAAGTTGTCCAAATTTTTTTACAGTAATATTCCCCCCGTGCCCTTTACCAAATATTCATATTCATTCCCCTCTTTTCGCCTTAGCTTTTTTTTTTCAATTCCCCCCCTTTAGCTGTAAATTGGTCCCCCCCCCTCCCATTTTGCTGTTCAGACACAAAATTAAATTAACTAAAAACCAAAAACTCTCACACAAAAAAACTAGAGTTCTTCCTCATCTCTCCCTTAGCTCTTCCCTCATCTCGACATCTCTTCCGCAAGAACATCTCGACAAGAACTGGGTTTTCTTATCTCGCCAAGAACATAAATGGGGGGTTCGATTTGCTCAGTTCAGTGCTCAATTGGTCATCAATTAGTACAATTTGGTCATCAATTGGTGAGTAGATTCTATCTCATGCTCGTTTATATGTCCGATTTCATTTATATGTTCATTTTTTACTTTTAATTAGGTTAAAACGTTAGGTTTGAATGTGAATGCATGTTTTGTATTATGTGATTGTTCATGGGTTTGTTTAAATGGGTTTGTCTTTGTTCATGGGTTTGTTTTATATTTATGTATAATTGGGTTTGTTCATGGGTTTGTTTCATGTATATGTATATGCAGGTAAATCGGATCAGAGAACTTCCTCAGAACACAAACATAGTTGCTACAAACACCGACAGTCCCGATGTATGAAAATAGTTTTCCTATATATTATGTTCATTGAAGTTACAGTTTTTAAGATTCATGCTTACACAACTATTGATAATTGAGATGCTTTATTGTCATTTATAATTCTTGAATACTTAAATTAGGTCCTCATTTGGGATATTGAAGTCAACCAGGTTGTCAAGCTAACCTGGGAAGCCAAACCTCTCGTCTAGATTTGGTGCGTAGTCTTTAGTACCTTTTGATCCTTCTGCAATTGTCTCAATATCAGTGCCTTGCTTCCAGCTCAGTTCTCTTTTTGTTGTTTTAGCCTGTTTCGGGGTTTGCTATAACGCTACTTGTTCAAACATATTGAATATGATGCTACCTAAGTATGTAGCCTCCATTGTCTGGTTTATCTTGCCTTACTTTTTAATTGTCATTGTCCAGATACTGACTTGGCATAAGGATAATGCAGAGTTCGCACTAGCTACGTGTCCAACTGAACCCTTTGTGGCTGATAGATGCGAGTGAGTAATGTATCCAGTTTATGCACATTTATCACTACTAATTTTTAATTAGTTAATCGATGATACATTATCATCAGCTGCTCTAAATAACATAATGATGCATGCTAGGTGTCTTATTTGTCTTGTCACACAGGAACACTACAGGTAGCCATTTGTTTAATGTTGTTGTTTATGATAATAGTCGGGGAGTGACACTGGCTTCCTTGGTTTGAACTGCAGGGCTGATTCTGGCAAAATATAAAAGTGGTCACTATCTATGATTCTTTGGGTGAAGAAGCTCTAATTCACTTGCTTAATGAGGTTGGAATGCAATCTTATGAAGAGTATCTCTTTTTGTATATTCTGAAAATTTTCTATCTGGATCTTGCGTATCATTTAATTGCTTTTAACTTGGCAACAGACTGAAGTATCAACATTAATATGTGATTACAAGCAATGGAAAAAGTTGTCTGCTGTTCATTTGAAGCTACAAACCATAAAGAATGTAATTTATTTTGATGACGGCGAGGCTGCAATTGATTCAATCCAGCTCACTTTTCTGAAGTTCCTTGATGACATGAAAATAGCTTATTGCATAAGATATATCTGTACGCACTAATCCTTGTAAATTGTAAGTGATCATATGCAGTCGTGTTATAGAATCTATTAGCGGTCTCCATAATGAAAATAATTTCATTCTCTATCTCTCACAGGGTTTGAATGACATGCCTAACTTGGAGGCCGACATTGGCGTCAAGAGAATGACCTGATTCTTGCTCTGCTCTAATTCTGCTCTGTTTCTTTCTTGGGGTTTCAATTTTATACCTGTTGGTAAATCTTCCATATTATTATTTGTTACTATTTTATTGAGCCTACTGTAATAATAATACCCCAACATACTAATATTCAAAATTAAATCTTTATACACAGTTCTTGTCTTATTTCAGAATATTGTAAAGATTTTCTAAAATATTTGATTTTTAATTCAAATTGTATTCACTGTGTGCATGTGTATCTGATGCTTAATTTGTTTTTTGATTTTTTAGATACACCTCAGTATCCGGTGCCACTAAATATGCTATAGTTGTGCTGCAGTTAAATGATAAGACAGCTATGGATGTTTCCCTTCGTATAAACTGGTTAAAGGAAAATGTAAGTGTCAAATTTTCCTAGAATTCTTTTACCATCTCATATGCTGTAAATTAATCTTGATTATCATCATCTTAAGTTAAGACCAAGAAGATTTTCCAGTAGGCCTGTGCTAAGTGTTATATGTAAGGTACTTATTAGTTGGTCCTTTACAATTTCTTAACAGTAATAAACCAAATTGTTTTATAGTTACCTCTAGCACTGTTATATACTCAAGGTCCAGTTGTAATGAATTGCCCGAGGCCTCCTTTACTTTGACTAGAATTTCAAGTTATAAGTTGTTTACGGAAAATCATCGTCTACATACCGCAATAAGTGTAGCTGAGAAAAGCCCATCGTGGGCTCAGTAGTCAGTAATATATTATGTTTTGTGATCAGAGGAGTGATGATAAGCAATTAAACATAACATGAGTGTTGCCATAGTGTCAATTTAATTGTATATTTTTTTAATGTAGTAATAACTATAGCTTTTTTTTTCCAGAAAAGGGAGAACATAAAGTGGAGGAAAGATGATGATAATTCATCAAGGAAAAAAAAACAAAAAGGTATTTTCTTTCCGTATGGCAATTCAATTATAATTTCTTGATGGAAAATATAGCTTTTGCTGGTTGAGGGCATGTGTTATTTGTTGCTTCGGACTTGTTAACGTTGGTCTACAATTCTTGGCAGGATGTCCTTCAACTTTTATAAGGACATTACTTCTGGGTGGGCCATGGGTACTATAATCCACACATTGTGATCTCTTGATCCCAAAAGTAAAATTGAAGCTCAGTAGTTCACTCACTCCTCCATCTCTGTCTATATGCACGTGCATGGACACACACAAATGTATTTATTTGCCATGCATATTCCAACAATGTCATATGTGAAGGCCAACGTGAAGGGATGTTGTCTAGTTATATACCATCTTCTCATATGTGGGTTGTATACTTTCATAAAAATTTATGTTTCTAGTTTGGCATGTGCAGACCAAAGAATACAAGCTTATAAATCCACCAAAGGTTCAGAGTAATCTTAAAACAGAGATAAAGAAAGCATACAAGATTTTACTAGCATTTTTCGGCATGAAGCAAGCTTTGACAACCAATCCACGATATAATCGACGGGTTACAGAATGTCAAGAAGCTGCAAAAGTTCTGTTGGTTATTACAAAACCTTCTTTTGGTTACCAAAATGTAGTAGCTTTGTACTTGTGAAGTAGCTCTTAGATTCTTAGAGACGCAACAATAGTTATGGATTAGTGCAACTTATGCATATTGGTTTGTCTAGTTATGTTTCGCTTTCGTTGTTATATACTGGATTGGTTTTGCAATGATAACGGAAGCTTGGTATTTGTTTCGGTTTGTTTTTTTATTGTGAATTTGGTATTTTTAGGTACATTTATATTATATATATCTATGATTAGAGCAGGTAAATACACAGCAGTTCCTTCTTCCAGAAACGATGTGCAAATATAAACTAGACATCAGTTTCTTATTTTGAAAATGATGTGTAAATATAAACTAGACATCAGTACAGTAATGCATACTGTTGTCCAAATACAATATAGACATCAGGTCCGTATAACAAAATGATGTATATGTTATCTTTTTAGTTGTATGTCATATGCTCAGTTAGATCAAAGACTCTTAAGTAGCTGATATTAAAATTTTAAGCTTACATGTTTTTAAGAAACTGATGTCCAACCTCTTATTAGACATCAGTTTAGACAAGAAACCGATGTCCAACCTCTTATCAGACATCGGCTAAAAACCGATGTCAAAGACCCCTATCTTTCTCTACACCGACAAAGACATCGGTCAGATTTCACAAAGACATCAGTTTTTAACCGATGTCTATTGCAGAAAATGTAGTATTTGTATGAGTTTATCGGTGTTTGTATTCAGATGATGGACTGTTGGTCGAAGTTTTCGTTTGTTTCGATTGAAAATCTTGTCCCGTTGCTTTGTTCTGGTGATATGTTGGTGTGATGGGAGACTGTGTGGGTTGTACCAGTGTGTGGTTGGGTATATGTGCGTGTTGTGTCCGGGTGGGGGTGTGTTGAGGGGGTGCAGACAAGAGGGAAGAAACAGGGGAGATTGAGGGACTGTTGAGTCATGAGTGCGTGTATATTATATGGTTGCGGAAGTACGAAGGTAGCAGTATGTAGTATGTAGGTTATGGTGTCAAGTCGAAGTAGAGGGAGGTGGATACGAGGAGACAGGGGAGTTAAGGTAGGTGATGTATGGGTTATAGCTAAGTGTGGTAGGTGCAGAGCAAGAAAGCTGAGAGATTGAGATAAATGAATAAGGAGTTGTATTGATTTAAATGGTGAGAAAGGGTTTGATGTGGGTGCTTGAGTGTGTGCACATGAGTGTGCGGATCGTATGTGTGTGAGTCTGTGACTAAATGTTAATGAGTGTTGTGTGTGTTTGGTGTTGAAGAAAAAAAAAAGAGAGTAAAGAGACAAGAGAGATCATAGTATTAGTGCTTGAGCGTGTGGATGTGTCTTTGTAATGAAAAAGGTAGATGGGCCGAGAAAGAGAAAAAAAAAGAAAGAAAGAAAATGGTGAGAGGTGAAGTGAGGGGAGTATGGTGGTAAATGCAAGTGCTTGAATGGTTGTATGTGTGTTTAATCAATTCAATGTGTAAGTAAGTTTGGTCGTAATTACTTGGTTATGATTAATGTGTGTATTTGAATTGGTGTAGTTAATATTAATTGATGATAATTGAGTACGAGTGTAGTATGCTTAGAAATATTTATTTAATTTTTAGCGATAATTATATTTAAGCGTCATGTAACTTGCAAGGTTGTTGACAACTAAAACATTTCATGAGATGATTTGATCTTAAGGTTTGTCTAACAAAGGATATGAGTGATCATGCGAGAAGTTCATGATAAATATATATTTTGTTGAGCTATTTATGTGACGACTTGGTTGTGTGTGTATATTGATAAGTGGATTTTATATCCACTTGGAACATTCTATATCGGCTTAAATTGATTGTTTTGGACTCAAGTTTGTGTAGTTTTGATGTGTTTTGTGTAGTTGTGCAGGTTTGCAAGAATATCTAAGCTTTTGTCGTTTTTGGAAATTTAATTGATTAAAATTCGGATTTTCCGGGAAGGCTGCGCAGCTTATACTGTTTTGGCCATATCTGGAGTTCTAGAAGTCCGTTTTCAGCGATCTTACTGCCCACGCGAAGCTTGAGAGATTTTCTACAACCTGGGATAGGAAACAAGTGCAAGAAATATGCTGAATTAAATCGCGCACGTGTTCTTATTAAAGAAGGCTTGGAATTTACTGTTTTGCACTTTTTCTAATTCTAATTGTATTCTGGGCAGTTTTGGGTACCTTCTTTAAATCCTAATTGTAATAGAAGGCAATTTCTTGCTAGGCAAGATTTGTAGAGCCTATTTAAACACATCCTACCATTGTAAATAATAACAATTCATAGCTTTTAATCGTATCAAGGTACTTTCGATCTTCAATTCTTTCTTCAATATTATGTTTTCATTCATTATCATTATTATTATGTTTTCTTTATTAAATATGCGTAACTAATTCTCTAATCTGAGGATTGGGTAGTATTCCTTGGTATTCATGAATGCTTGATTACGTGATTTTCTACTTTGCTGATCTGTTAATGAGATCTTAACACAATTAGAAGAGTAGCTAACTTTTGATTGTATTCTAGGGATTGTAATAAGCTTGGGAGAGAAGTTGCAATCTTAGTACATGATTTAACAGACATAATTTGAATATTAGATCGGGAGATTAATAGGAGAATTGTGAGACATATAATTCTTGGCACTTAACAGTTTATAGATATACTTTGATTGTATCACGGGAGTGACAATTAGGGTGTAGTTGTAGGCACTATATTGTAACCTGGGAGGGTACAGTATAACTTTAGAAGAATTGTTTTCAGCAAGGTAGGAACACAGATATCACATTAATATTGAGCATATATTGAGACCAAGTGAAGAATCCCAGTTCTTAGATTGTTTTCCCATATATTTGAATCTAAGTTTAAAATCAATTCTTAGTGCTTGTAATTAGTTCTTGGTTAATTTAGTTAATACCCAAACCCAAAATTCTTCTCACACACTTCTAGACGTAAAGAGATAAGAAACCTGAACTTTGATATTACATTCAGTCCTTCCCTGAGAACGAACACACAAAAATACTACTAACAAATTGGCGCCGCTGCCGGGGAAGGCAGTATAGTTGAGTTTAGGTTAATTGTTTCTTATTGTTTAGATTTTAATTGGTTCCACAAGTTGTTTTGTTGGTGATTTTCAGGTGTATGCTACGTTCATCTTGCGTTAGAAAATTGGAATTTGACCCTGAAATTGAGCGTACCTTGAGAAAGATAAGAAAAGAAAAAGCTAAGATGACGGACGCTGAGAATGTTAACGCAAATGTTAATGCAAATGTTAATGTTGATCAGACTTCTATTTGGGACCATGAGACACCTAATCCTGCCAATTGCATGTACAAAACTCTAGAGATTGGTGCAACCCAATTCAACATTAACCCGAGTTTAATTCAGATGATCAGCAATCAAGCTTTTGAAGGAGATATTGAATTAGAGGACCCACACAGACATCTAGAGCGTTTCGTGCAGATGTGTGGCTCATTCAGAATCACTGGTGTTACGAGTGATCAGATTCGTCTCCATATGTTTCCCTACTCTATTAAGGGAAGAGCTTTGGAATGGTTTCAGCAACTTCCAAACACTGCGGTTGCTACATGGGATAGTCTTTCTACTGCATTCTTGTCCAAATATTATCCTTCTGACAAGACGCAACAATTGAGGACTATGATTATGAGTTTCAAAGCACAACCGGGTGAAGGTCTATATCAGGCATGGGAGAGATTCAAGCCTTGGAAGATTGGCAGATCATTAGTACTTTTTATGGGGCCATGAATGCAGATATTCGTTTGAGTTTGGATGTGGCTGCTGGTGGAAATTTCAAGAAGGCACCAACTACACAGGCTAAAGCACTCCTTGAGGAATTGGCATCTAATAATTATTCATGGGCACCTAGTGGGACGAGCTCAGCAAAAGCAGCACAAGAATCTGAGATGATCAACATGCTGGCTCAAAAATTGGATACTCTAACTCAGGAGGTGCGAGGACAAAGGGCAAATGTGAATGCTATTTCTTCACCTATGGAGGGGTATAATGATTATGGTGCTAGTCAGAACTCTTATGTGCAACAATTTCCAGAAGAAGCATCTTTCATTCAGGGAAGACAGCCGTGGCCTGTTCAGAATAACTCCTATTACAATCCAAATCAAAGGCCAAACAACAATCTTTCTTACAGTAATAATCATACGGCTAATCCTTCTTATGCATTTCCAAGGCAGAATCAACCTTCTGGTTTTCAGTCACGACCACCATATCAAGCACAACAGCAGTATCAACCTCCTCCAAAGAAAGAACCAGCTGATTGGGATGTTGCACTAAATAAGATTATGCAAGGAACTTCTGGGGCATTGGCTAATATGGAATCAAGAATAGAGCAGATGGCATCATCTCAAAAGATGCTAGAAACGAAGATTGGACAGATTGCCTCCAAGATGGGTGTTCGTGAGCAAGGATCACTTCCTAGTCAACCCGACCAGACTGGTAAAGAGCAATGCAAAGCAATTACTTTGAGGAGCGGGAAAGAGTTGCCCGAGGTTGAGGTTCTTGAGCCTAAAGAGAAGGATACTGAAAAAGAAAGTGAGATAGTAGAGATCGATGCAGAAAAGTCAGAGAAAGTAGATGAAGAGAAGAAGGAAGAAGAACTAGAAAAGCCGTATGTTCCTCCACCACCTTATGTTCCTCCTATTCCATTTCCACAGAGACTTCACAACAGGCAGTTAGAGAAGCAGTACGAGAAGTTCTTGACTATGTTCCGGCAGTTGCATGTCAATATTCCTTTGGCTGAAGCTTTGAATCAAATGCCACTCTATGCTAAATTTCTTAAGGAGATGTTGACAAAGAAGAGGAAACTTGAGGGTGCAGAAACCATTACTCTCAATGCTGAATGCAGTGCAGTCATCCAAAAGGCCATTCCTCAAAAATTGAAAGATCCGGGAAGCTTTTCTTTGCCTTGCACTATTGGGAAGATGGAGAACATGAAAGCCTTGTGTGATTTAGGGGCTAGTGTGAGTTTGATGCCATATTCAATCTGCAAACGACTTGCTCTTGGAGAGCTTAAAAAGACACGGATTTCACTTCAGTTAGCGGATCGTTCTGTTAAATATCCGTTGGGGGTCGTTGAAGATGTGGTTGTCAAAGTGGACAAATTTGTCATACCTTGTGATTTTGTGGTGTTAGAGATGGATGAAGATGTCGAGATACCCATTATCTTGGGAGGGCCATTCTTGGCTACTGTTGGCACTATAATCGATGTTAAAGCTGGAAAATTGACATTGAATGTTGGCGAGGACAAAGTGGAATTTGATCTAAACAAAGCAATGAAGATGCCTCCTTTTGGAGCAACTTGTTTTACTGTTGACAGAGTTGATGAAATTGTGCAGCTAGAAAATGAACACTTCATGGGAGCAGAAAGGGTATTAGATGATGTAGTAGAAGAATAAGCACTTGTTGTTCGAGACACGGAAGTTGAGATGGTTTTTACACTTTCAGAGGCACCACAGGTGGAACTTAAACCTCTACCTGCTAAGTTGAGGTATGTCCTTTTGAATAATGAGCTAGTGATTTTTGAAGAGGGGCATGATAACGTGTTGCGAAGGTGGAAAACCGATGATACGGAAGAAGAAATTTTTGTTCAGCCGGTTGAGTCGGAGAAGCATCTTAGAGGTGTGAAGAAGAAAAAGAAGAAAATTTCGCCGTTGGGTTGTAGAATCAAGTTGAAATCTGATGGAAGAGATTTGTGGAAATTAAGCAAACCGGATGTCAACGTTCGTATGAATGGTTTGTCTGTTGAAGATGGTTCAGTTATTCTTTTGAAACCACCATGATTTGAGGAAGTAACGTCAGGCTATTGACGTTAAAGGAGCGCTTCGTGGGAGGCAACCCACGCATTAGTGTAGGAAGAAAAAAAAAATTTGTGTTTTTTCTATAAAAAAAAAAAATCGAATTTTTGAGCAGGTTGCAGCCCTGTAACGCAGGCTGCACCTGCGTTTCTGCAATTTCCGCAGTTTGCCTCCCTGTAACGCAGGCTGCGCCTGCGTTACTGCCCTTCCAGCAATCTGCGCGCCTGATGCGCAACCTGCCCCGGCGCATCTGTTCTTCATGCAAATTGCCCTGCACGCACGCAGCTTGCGCGTGTCCAGAGAAGAGAAAAAAATTTTGAGCGTGGTCACCTGTTGCCATGTACCTGTTGCCATGTTAATTTTTGAATTAACTTTTACACCCCATTCTTTTTATACCCCCATCTCTCTAATTCTTTTCCTATTTCTATTTCAAAAACCCTCCATCTTTTCTCCAAAAATTCTAAACCTATTTCTATTATTATTATTATTATTATTATTATTATTATTATTATTATTATTATTATTATTATTATTATTATTATTATTATTATTATTATTATTTGTTATTATTATTATTATTATAGTTATTATTTATTATTATTATTATTTTCTTTATTATTATTATCTTTATAATTTTTATCATTATTTATTATTCTTATTATTATTATTTATTTATTATTTTTTTTATATATATACCCACCTATACATACAAATCCAATTCCTCTTCTAATTTATTTTAATCTCTAAAAATTCAATTCTAAAGAGGAATTAATTGCAAGTTCACCTCTTTGATTCGTATTGGGTAAATCTTTTTCTCTAATCTTATTTTTATTATGAATTTGTGTTCTTGTCAATTGGATTTTGTAGTGTTCAGGAAAGGTGGCCAGTCTATGGAGCTCGTACGCAGTATCCACCGCCAGATTCTGATTCCTCCGAGGAGGAGGACGAGTAGGTATGTTTTCTGCTATCCCTTGTATTTACTTCCATTCAATGAGGACATTGAATATTTTAAGTTTGGGGGTGGTTTGAGGGATATGTAGTTGTTGTTGTATTATTTGTTCATGTAGGATTTCATGCTTTGCATATTAGTAGTAGTAAATTATGCATATTTGTTCGTGTTATCTACGTTTGTTTCATATAGGACATTCTGTTTTTTATTTTCGTATATCATGTGAGTTCATAATAGTTTGCATTTGCACCCATGCTTGATAGGAATTTTGTGTTGTTGACGCTTTTGATTGAGAAGTGATATGCTTTGTTCTTGTGCACACACATACACTAGTAAGTTGAAGCTAGTAGACTTATTGAATGTTGTAAGTGATTAGAAGGACATGAATATGTGCAAGATGATTTAGTTTGCATGCTTTGAATACAAGTCGGTGCGTTAGAGAGATTTTTGCTTGGGATTGAGTATGTTTTTCCACCAAGTGAGTTTTTGAGCCATATTGCATATTTTTTGCAATTTATTCGTTTGCTTGAGTGTCCACGGATTGTTTGCATTGCTAGCAGTTGTTTGAGGTCTTTCTTGAAACGCATGACATTATTTGACGATTAAAATGATAAAGGCATTAGGAATAACAGCATATTTTCCCATATTACCACACCATTTAAACTTGATCAATTAGTTACCCGTTGAGCTTAATCCTATTTTTTTTCGGTGACACACCACGTTACTTGCCATATATCCTTTTTATTGTATTGGCCTTATAGTAATTTTGAACCCAATTGTCAAAGGCTAGTATTGTGCTTAAGGGAGTGATAAGGTGTTCATAAAAAGGGGGGTTATTGATGATCATACCGTTGGGGGAAATATTGAAATTGGGTTTGTTTACTTGATAGTCGGCATATGTAATAAATTGTGGGATCATTGTTATTGTTTATATTATTGTTTTATTTAGCTCTCGAAAAAAAAAGAAAAAAAAAGAAAAAAAAAAAAAAAAAAAAGAAAAAAAATATTATGAGAGCATGTTTGTGTTTGTTAT
The DNA here is from genome assembly GCA_037693485.1 of Kitagawia praeruptora. Classification (NCBI taxonomy): domain Eukaryota; kingdom Viridiplantae; phylum Streptophyta; class Magnoliopsida; order Apiales; family Apiaceae; genus Kitagawia; species Kitagawia praeruptora. The sequence goes on from CM075353.1 coordinate 3,032,034, forward strand.
GATCCTACTTTAGTCGACTAGTCGAGTGTTCTTAGTAAAATTTATGTGGGGGGAAATAGGGTGTTGTGAATGGTTCATTATGGTACTTACTAGCTTTTGACACTTCACCTGTTTTTGGCTTATTTGACATACCTTGTCCCTAGCCCACGTTACAACCCAATTAAAGACCTTTTGATTATCGTCATTGATGTATGTTGTGTTAAGAGTTAGATTGATACCAAATGTCAAGCATGTTTATGATTTTGTTGGAATTGAGTGATACACTTACCCTTGTTCTTGAGTGAATATTCTTTTGCGAGTGGATTGTGAGTGTTTGCTTATTTTTGCGTATGAGATCCCGAGTTTTGTCTCAAAGATGTACTCTTGTAGGCTTAGCATGTTTACTAACTTATTCTTACACTTGACATGGACTTGTGAGAACTTATGCATGTTCATTGAGTAGACTATGTGAATACTTGCACTTTCGACACCAAGACATTGCGTATTTACTTTGATTCTTAAGTTGATATGGCATGAGAGGATTTGAAGGTATGGTAGGCTAGATTAATTGCAATTTTCATATTAGTTACATTCATGCATTGCATTGCATTAGGTTAAATGGATTTTGTGGGTACATTCGCTATAGACCCTCACGAGACCTTACTCGTCCACTAGGGCTGCCTAGGGGTTTAAAGGGCTTGTTGCATATGCCAAATGCAACCGTGATCACCTACAGAAGTGGTACTAGTTAGTTAGTTAGTTATAATTGTTTATGCTTGAGGACAAGCATCGGTTTAAGTTTGGGGGTGTTTGATAAGTGGATTTTATATCCACTTGGAACATTCTATATCGGCTTAAATTGATTGTTTTGGACTCAAGTTTGTGTAGTTTTGATGTGTTTTGTGTAGTTGTGCAGGTTTGCAAGAATATCTAAGCTTTTGTCGTTTTTGGAGATTTAATTGATTAAAATTCGGATTTTCCGGGAAGGCTGCGCAGCTTATACTGTTTTGGCCATATCTGGAGTTCTAGAAGTCCGTTTTCAGCGATCTTACTGCCCACGCGAAGCTTGAGAGATTTTCTACAACCTGGGATAGGAAACAAGCGCAAGAAATATGCTGAATTAAATCGCGCACGTGTTCTTATTAAAGAAGGCTTGGAATTTACTGTTTTGCCCTTTTTCTAATTCTAATTGTATTCTGGGCAGTTTTGGGTACCTTCTTTAAATCCTAATTGTAATAGAAGGCAATTTCTTGCTAGGCAAGATTTGTAGAGCCTATTTAAACACATCCTACCATTGTAAATAATAACAATTCATAGCTTTTAATCGTATCAAGGTACTTTCGATCTTCAATTCTTTCTTCAATATTATGTTTTCATTCATTATCATTATTATTATGTTTTCTTTATTAAATATGCGTAACTAATTCTCTAATCTGAGGATTGGGTAGTATTCCTTGGTATTCATGCATGCTTGATTACGTGATTTTCTGCTTTGCTAATCTGTTAATGAGATCTTAACACAATTAGAAGAGTAGCTAACTTTTGATTGTATTCTAGGGATTATAATAAGCTTGGGAGAGAAGTTGCAATCTTAGTACATGATTTAACAGACATAATTTGAATATTAGATCGGGAGATTAATAGGAGAATTGTGAGACATATAATTCTTGGCACTTAACAGTTTATAGATATACTTTGATTGTATCACGGGAGTGACAATTAGGGTGTAGCTGTAGGCACTATATTGTAACCTGGGAGGGTACAGTATAACTTTAGAAGAATTGTTTTCAGCAAGGTAGGAACACAAATATCACATTAATATTGAGCATATATTGAGACCAAGTGAAGAATCCCAGTTCTTAGATTGTTTTCCCATATATTTGAATCTCAGTTTAAAATCAATTCTTAGTGCTTATAATTAGTTCTTGGTTAATTTAGTTAATACACAAACCCAAAATTCTTCTCACACACTTCTAGACGTAAAGAGATAAGAAACCTGAACTTTGATATTACATTCAGTCCTTCCCTGAGAACAAACACACAAAAATACTACTAACATATATATATATAGGTAACGTCGAGGTAGAAATTAAATGATAGGTTATTGATTGTAAATGGACCATCTGAGGAGTACTAAAGTAGTACTTCATCATTTTATAGGTACGAATAAGAGGCCAGTTTAGAGCCAGTGCGAAAGTAGATGGAATTTTGAGAAAGAAAACATTTATTGGAATCAAGGAGGGTATGCAACTGGAGACTTGATGAATTATGGAGGAGAGATAGACGTATCGTCGAGTAGAGGTCAACATATGAAGAAGTAGAGGTTGTCGTAAAGTTGAGTAACGAAGTGATGTTTGTGAATCCGAAACTTCGTATATTGAGGCAAGTGTTCCTATTCCTCACTTATCGTTCAAGTGAGTTGTTCCTTTAATTGTGAAACAAATAATGATGAGTAAGTATATATCTTACCTGCTTTATTGTTGATGATTTGATTAAAATATTCTTTTAAATATCTGATGATTTATTGCTGAGAATTGACTATTTTTACAATAATATTGTGAATCAGTGATACTTCCTTGTGGAAATAAAATTAAATCAATTGCTTAACTAGTCGGGATCCCACTAGTGAAACATTGAACCTATCATGTCAGATTACACAGTCCATACTTTCTTTTAATCCGTATCTTGTGATTTGAGCTTCTGACAAAAGATATTTGTTTTATTTGCCATGATTTATTTATATCCCTGCTTTACTACACACTTGCTGAGCATTTCTTCCGCTCATACTTGTTTGTTCGAAATTCTAACTTTTCAGTAAGGTAGTTTGGCGAGACTTATCCGTACAGTTTGGAAAGAGAAAAAGCAAGAAGCTATTCGAAGATGACTTGACTCAAGAGGACTAGATCTAGTGTAAGATATATTTTATATAGTTGTACTATAATAATTATTATTATGTATTATATAGCTGGCCTGGTACACTTCTTGTCGAAGCTATTCCAGTGGTTTAAAATTTGATTCAAATGGATTGTTGTAAAGAAAAGTTTTTATTTAATGGAATTTGGATTCTTGTTTCTAGTCCTATAGCCTAAAAGATCTTGGATAGATGGGGTCACAAATGATATACTTCAATTTTGGATGATTACAAGAGATATTGTGTTATTAACAGGTGATTATATTTTGAGGATTTTCCCGTAACGACCAAATCCCCTGACCCCGGATTTGGGGGCGTTACATGAAGGATATTATATATTGTGTGTATCGAGAAATAAGAATAGGTTGAAAGTTTAACTTATCAACATATAAGTCATAAGTTGAGCTAATAATTTGTGTAGTCAAACACCGCTCTTATGGACTTATAAGTAATAAGCTCCCTACCAAATGAAACCCAAACAGGCACAATGTAATACCCCCTTCGTCCCATTTATGTGAACCTTATTCCTTTTTGGGACGTACCAAAAAAATGAACCTATTATACTTACTATTTTTTAACACTACTTTTTACTATTATACCAACTGCTTCTCTATTTTATACTATTTTTTATTAAATAAACACTATTACACTCGCTACCTTTCACTATTATACCCACTAACTTTCACTATTACACCCACTACTTCCCACTTTACCCATTTTTATATCCGGCCTTTATTTAAACTTTTATCCATTATCTAAACAATCAAAGCGTAAAAGGTCACTTTGCCTACTGTACTATTGTAAAATTTCCATTTAACCTATTGTACTATCAAAGGCATCACTGCACTTTCCTTTTTTTACATTTACCCCATCGCGTTAGTCAAAAAATTTCTCCGTCAGTTTGACTATTAAATTGATGACTAGGATGCACTATCACCCTGCCACGTACACGCTACATCAGCATAAACTTATTTTTTTTATAAAGACTTTTAAAAATCATAAAAACTTTAAAAAAAATCATAAAAATTCAACCAGCTGCTAAATAAAAAAAAGAAAATGGAAAATTGAAGAATGTTCAAGAACACGCGCGTACCCCCATGTGTAGTTTCCGGCTACGGAAATTTTCCGGCTACCGCAAAACTAGTCTGATGAACAACTTCTGGGCACTAAATTGATGCCTACAGATTGCCCAACAGCTGGGCAACAATTTCCCATTAAAAGATGAACAAAACTCCGGCTAAACTGACCAAAACAGACCCTTTTCGGCGGACTGACCATTAAATCCGGCGAGCTACGATTTACATCGAAAACAAAACCAATCGTGGTGATATTGGTGTCAAAACGAAGCTGGGAACTCAAGCAATCTTTCCCCTATTTCTATTCAACTGAACAATTACTAAATAATCAGAAAATTGAATCGAAAAATTCGGCTAAAGCCTTGAACTCGTCTTATACAAAATCAAACACAAAGCTTGAAGTTAACTACCCAAATCGACTGTAATTCATCATACCAAGCTAATGAAATCATCGAAATGAACGAACAATCAACCAAATGGAAATCCCCAAATTAATACTCAAGAACCCTAGAATTTCGAATCATCCATATTAGGAAAAGGAGAGGCTGGTTTGGGTCTAAGAAACAGAGGAGGAAACGAGGGAGAGAGGTGGTTTAATCGAAGAAGAAGAAAAGAAAAAGGGTTTGATTGATCTGAGCAAAAAGGGGAGAAGGTTGTAAAAAAAATAGAGTAAAAGAATTTTAGCTTCGAATTACCAAATGAAAATAAGTAAGAAAGTACGGGTAATTAAAATCTTTTTTTATTTTTATATTTTCTAAAAAATTTTAATAAAATTTTACGATTTTTAGATTTAAAAATATAAAATTTGATTTTATATAATATTTTATGAATTTATGCTTTTTATACTTTTTATAATTTTAATGAAAAGATTACGATTTTTCTTAAAGCTTTTATAATTTTTATAATTTTTTTACGATTTTTTTAAAGTTTTATGATTTTTTTCGATTTTTTTGAAAGTTTTTTATATTTTTTTTATGAATTTTTATGAGTTTTTTAAAGTTTTTATGATTTTTTTAAAGTTTTATAAAAATAATTATGGTTGTGCTGATGTGGCGTACAACTGGCATATTGACAGTGCATCCCAAATGATCAAATGACGACACCAAACAAAGTCAAATTTTTTTCTTAATCTTTGTGCAATCTTGACCATGTAATATATATTAAGGGACAGAGAGAGCTCTCTTCTCACGTTTTCAGTTGAGAAGTTTCTCTTACACAACCGCTTTCCATTTTAGACTAAAATGGTGACACTGAATGACTTCCGAAAGGCACAACTAGCTGAAGGTCCGGCAACTGTGCTGGCAATCGGAACCGCCACGCCACCTAACTGTATCGATCAAAGCACGTTCCCTGATCTTTATTTTCGTATCACTAACAGTGAAGATAAAATCGAGCTGAAAGAAAAATTTAAGCGCATGTGTAAGTTTTTTGAATTATATGTGAAAAAATCATTATATCTTAATTCTTACGAAGTGCTTGTATTTTGCTATATATAAAAAACTTTCTATCCGTTGAGCCAAGGGAAGTGACTTAGCTTGCAGTTGCATGAATTGCATAGAGGAACATACAAAAACCCTGTTCCATTACATATGCTTTACGTAATATGCAAATCTCTCACTCGACAAACGTACTGAGTAATAGATATCAACAACTATTTATGTTTCTACAAAAGGAACCAGATTTAGAATCTTAATTGCATTAGCATCTTTATGGTACTAATGTATATGTTATGAACTTACAAATAAACTTTTCAGGTGACAAATCGATGATCAATACTCGTTACATGCACTTAACTGAAGACCTGCTGAAGGAAAATCCAGAGTTCTGCGAGTACATGGCACCATCCCTTGATGCTAGGCAAGACATAGTGGTTAATGAAGTGCCAAAATTAGGAAAAGAAGCAGCTACAAGGGCCATACAAGAATGGGGCCAGCCAAAGTCCAAAATCACCCACCTTATCTTTTGCACCTATAGCAGTGCCGATTTCCCTGGTGCGGACTTTCGCCTTACCAAGCTTCTCGGGCTCAGTTCATCAGTCAAGCGCTCCATGTTGTACCAACAAGGTTGTTTTGGTGGTGGAACAGTTCTTCGTCTTGCAAAGGACATGGCTGAGAACAACAAAGGTGCTCGTGTGCTTGTCGTTTGCTCTGAGATGACTGTGCCTGCATTTCAAGAGCCAAACGGAATTGATCTTGATAGTCTGGTATGCCAGGCCTTGATAGTGGGCTCAGACCCGGTTATTGGAGTCGAAAAACCTTTGTTCGAGATTGTTTCTGCAGCTCAAACCATCCTCCCGGACAGCGATGGTGCTATCAAAGGTCATCTTCGGAAGGTAGGGCTTACTTTTCACCTTCGTAAAGATGTTCCTTTGCTGATTGCGATGAATATTAGGAAGCCTTTAGTTGAGGCATTCCAACCCTTGGGTATAACTGACTGGAACTCAATATTTTGGATTGCACATCCTGGCGGCCCAGCTATACTCGATGTAATTGAAAAAGAGTTAAGCTTGAAGCCTGAGAAACTGAAGTCTACAAGGCAGGTTCTAAGGGACTATGGAAACTTGTCAAGTGCTTCTGTTCTGTTCATACTGGATGAAATGAGAAAGGCTTCAGCTAAGGATGGAAAGAGAACTACTGGAGAAGGACTTGATTGGGGTGTTCTGTTTGGTTTTGGGCCTGGTCTCACTGTTGAGACTGTTGTTCTTCACAGTGTGCCTACGTAGTTAAGACCTCATATAGTTTCATTTGGTTTGCTTGTGATTTCTGATACTTCAGAAATATTTCAGTGAGACCTTAACTACGTAAAAGATGGTAAATATTTCAGAAATATTAACAACTTACAAGCTATGAACTTACAAATAATTAAAGCTTGAAATTTACTTATCAGGTGACAAATCGATGATAAGTACTCGTTACATGCACTTAACTGAAGAATTACTGAAGGAAAATCCAGAAATCTGCGAGTACATGGCACCATCCCTTGATGCTAGGCAAGACATAGTGGTTAATGAAGTGCCAAAATTAGGAAAAGAAAGCGCTTCATGATGTACCAGCAAGGTTGCTTTGCTGGTGGCACGGTTCTTCGTCTGGCAAAAGACTTATCTGAGAACAACAAAGGTGCTCGTGTGCTTGTCGTTTGCTCTGAGATCACTGTCGTTACATTTCGGGGGCCTAATGATACTCATCTCGATAGCCTGGTAGGTCAAGCCTTGTTTGGTGATGGGGCTGGTGCAGTGATAGTGGGCTCAGACCCGGTTATTGGAGTTGAGAAACCATTGTTTGAGATTGTTTCCGCAGCTCAAACAATCGTTCCTGATAGTGATGGTGCTATTGATGGTCATCTTCGAGAGGTTGGGCTTACTTTTCACCTTCTTAAAGATGTTCCTGGGCTGATTTCAAAAAACATTAGGAAGAATTTAGTCGAGGCATTCAAACCCTTGGGTATAACTGACTGGAACTCGATTTTCTGGATTGCACATCCTGGGGGACCAGCTATTCTAGACCAAATTGAATCGGAGTTGAGCTTAGAGCCTGAGAAACTGAAGTCTACAAGACAGGTTCTAAGGGACTATGGAAACTTGTCAAGTGCTTGTGTTTTGTTCATACTGGATGAAATGAGAAAGGCTTCAGCTAAGGATGGCAAGAGAACTACTGGAGAAGGACTTGATTGGGGTGTTCTGTTTGGTTTTGGGCCTGGTCTCACTGTTGAGACTGTTGTTCTTCACAGTGTGCCTACGTAGTTAAGACCTCGATCATATAGTTTCATTTGGTTTGCTTGTGATTTCTGATACTTCTACATTTGGTCTATTTCTGTGATTGAATTGTGTGTTTACTATGTAACAATACTGGTGATTTGATAAGCTATTATTGGGTATGGGAATAAACCTATTCAAGGAACTGCCTTGATTATGGATACACATAGATTGTACATAAAATTTATTAATATTGTGATCATATATGAATTAGATATAAGCATACTTTCTATATCTCAGCTTTGTCGTATGATTCATTTACTGATTTTTAATTCTCATTCTCTCTGTTCTTTTCGTTTTACTATTTGCTCGCTTTCTACTTTCAGTTGTTACTAAGCTAATGAAATGAGTTATGCTGCATTCCGTCTAAAAATGTTCTCTTGGAAGAGAGGTTATATATTGATGTACAAAGTTTATGGTATGTATTGATGTACATGAAAGCTTGTGAGAACTTTCAAATTTATCGGCAGATTGGTGAAATATGTAAAATCTTTAATGCAGTTTTTTATGGACAAATTATCATTAGAAATTCAAATGATAAGACACAAAATCTTGATAGAAGTACATTCCCTTTTAGACAATACCACCAGAACATGCTACTGGGAACAGTAACTACTACAGAACAAAGGAACAAAAAATTAAAGATTACATGCTACTAAAGCTGGTAACAAGCATCCGAAAAGAAAGGACCGAACTCATCATCTGAGTCCGCCACAGATACTTCAACCACTAACTCCTCTTGTATTTCTGGGTAATCAGGATATTCTCCGGGAAGAAAACAAGGTGCAGTTTATATTTAGTGATTTTTAGTTGGTAAAGTTTGGTTTAGTACATGTCGATAGTCTTGTAGGCCAGACCATGTTTGGCGATGGGGCTGGTTCAGTGATAGTTTGCTCAGACCTGATCCTTGGAGTAGAAAAACCATTGTTTGATGTAGTTTATGCTGCCCAAAGGTCCCAAACCATCCTTCCGGATAGTGATGGCGTCAGTCATCTTGGGGTTGTTGGGCTTACATTGAACCTTCTCAAAACTACCGGAGAAGGAATTGATTGGGGTGTTTGATCTGGTTTTGGGCCTGGCATCACTGTTGAGACTGTGGTTCTTCACAGTGTGCCTACTTCATCAGGCTTCTTATCGTTCGTTTCGCTTGTAATTTCTGATCTTTCCTGATTTGTGTAAATATATAGTGTTCTTCTTGCAAGTACCTGTAGCAATATTGGTGAGATCATAAGCTATTATTTTGTAAAATAAAACATTTGTGTAAATATTTGTGTAGTCAAAAGAATGCGTTGACATTGAAGTTTCAAGGACCTGCAATATATTTTTAGCCCAGCACAGGGCGTGTCCATAATTTTTAAATTAAAAAATTACATTTATTTAAATATTAACGTAATTAAAAATAATTAAAATGAAAGATTTAGGGTTGTCTTTGCCTATATATATCTGTTCGAGAGGGTGAAAGCCCAAAATAACCAAAAATTAAAGTAGGGTGCTCAAAATAACGATTTTTGGAAAAACTGTCCAAAATAACCAGAGAACCACACATATGCGGGGTGCTCTCGCACCCCATATATGCGTGGTGCGTGGACTTTGTAAAATCTATTATCTATTATATATCTAATAGGACTTTGTAAAATCTATTATCTATTATATATCTAATAGGACTTTGTAAAATCTATTATCTATTATATATCTAATACACCAACAGGGGGTTTCCCTGAGCAAATTTATTCATAGGCTCGGACCCTCCGAACCTCACTCCAAACCTAACTCTAAATATTTGCAAATTTATTCATAGGCTCGGACCCTCCGAACCTCACTCCAAACCTAACTCTAAATATTTGTAAAAATAATGTTATTCAAAAGATTCGAACCATGACCTTGCATAACTAATGCAACACCATAACCAGTTGAGCTATGTGAACATTTGAGCTTATATTAAAAATCATTATCTACATACATGAACCTCACTCCAAACCTAACTCTAAATATTTGTAAAAATAATATTATTCAAAGGATTCGAACCCATGACCTTGCATAACTAATGCAACACCATAACCAGTTGAGCTATGTGAACATTTGAGCTTATATTAAAAATCATTATCTACATACATAAACACATATATACATACATACATAATTATTAATTATACTACACATACATAAATAAATATACATGTATACGTACATACACACATATAGGCTTGTCAATGGATCGGATATCCGATCCGATCTGGTCCGATCCGAGCCTTAATAAGTGGATATGGATTCTATAAAAAAGAATCCGATCCGATAATTATTCGATCCGATAAAGATCCGATGTATAATGGATCGGATATGGATTTTAGTTTATCCGATCCAATAAAAACCCGATCCTATCATTTATAATTATTTATATATAATTTTAATATAATATACTCCCTCCGTCCCTCTCATTTATTTACAGTTACTATTTTGGGCCGTCCCTCTCATTTTTTTACATTACCGAAAATAGTAAGTTTCCTCCACTATTACACCCACTACTTTCCCTCACTATCTCATATTTAATTATAAAAAATAATATTACACCCACTACTTTCCTCCACTATCTCAAATCTATTATTAAATATTGATAAGTCCCACCACTTTACCCACTTTTCATCTAACTTTACTCATTTTTTAAAAATTGTCTTGTTCTCCGTGCAAATTGCCAATGTAAACTTCTAAGAGGGACAGAGGGAGTATAAGATAATATAAATTTAAATATATATAATCAAATTAATCTACTTCTCTGGGATTTATTATTTTATTTCTCATTCAAGTATTTTCTTCATATTTCATGTGCACTACAATTTCATTAGATTTTCATATTTTGTATATACCATTATTTCATTAGATTCAAACGAATGAATATGTACATTCTAAGTTATTTGTTCATATTTATTTATTAGTTAAATTTATGTTAATAGTTATAATATATATACAAATCACATATACTTAAATTCAAATTTTATTATTAAATCTTGAATATTATATTTTGGGAATTTTTTTGCTATTTTAAAGTTTTTTTGGTTTTATTTTATTTTGTTATTTTACTATTTGTTATATTAATTTTTAATTTTTATTTTAAATTTAAATGGATTCGGAGGTCCGATCCGATAATCCGAAATCCTAATGGATTGGATATGGATCAGGCTATTAATAATCCGACAATGATCCGATCCGAATCCGAACCGACAAATTTAAATGGATATGGATATGGATTTTGTCGAATCCGATCCAAACCCGACCCGTTGACAAGCCTACTGACACATACATACATACATATATACATACATACATACACTACATACATAATTATTAATTATACATACATTAACATAAATAATTATACATGCATATGTACATACACACATACATACATACATGCATAAGTACTATATACATACATACATACATACATACATACATACATACATACATACACATACATACATACATACATACATACATACATACATTTATATTGTATAATCTATTAATATTTCATTATTTGTAATATATTAATTGTAGTATAATTAATATGCATATTTATATATACAAACACATGTACAAACATAAATACATACATATATAAATTTATGTGGATATATATATAATAAGGGAGTTACTCTAATGAGAACCCACTATAGTGAGAACTGAGAACCCGGTGGCATTTTTGTAATTCTTTTAAATTATCAGGGTAGTTATAACACAAGAAAACAATTTGTAATTATTCTTTTTAATTTCTCTGTTCCACTGCCACGACCAAACTCAGAGCCCTTCTCCTTCAAGAGCCTTCTCCTTCAGCTGATACATACAATCACCGTTCAAAATCGAAGAAATCCTCAATCAACTAATCAAGTCTATCAATTTGGAGAAATATCATACTCTTCATATTTACAATTTCGAAGATAAGAACCACATGACAGGATCACCAACTTAAACTCAAATCATCAAAATTTAAGACTCATATATGCACATATTTATAATTGTATCTATCACCACTATTGCTTATTTATTGTCACCAGCAACACTAATTATCACAACCATTACAAATGTCACTGAACCATCATCACCAAAATCAAGGCCACCATTGCAACCAACACCACCACCACCGTCACGCCGCTACAACCACCACATAATTCAAATATAAAATTATTGTAATTTAAATTACAACCACCACGATCAAATCACAAATTTTAAACTAAATTCATCATAAGATGAACACGGCCATCACCACCCATAAATCATTAAAATCAGACCCAAATCATCAAAGATTCAACTCAAATCACTAAAATTGATACGCAAATCACTAAATTCAGAACGCAAATCGCCAATTTTTTAAGACAAATCACTAAAAATATCATATCTAAGTTGTGCTTCATTAAACAAGCGAAGTGAAGCAGTGAAAAATTATGAGAATTAGTTACGATGACATCTCCTTTCACCATATGTATATTTAGATGTGGGTGATGTATATATGTAAGTATATATGGATGTAAATAATCATCAGATCTGAAAATTCCAGTGATTTGATTGGAGCTATGAAATCGGAGGAAGAAGAGAAAGGGTGGGGGAAGAGACTCGTGGTAATAAATGATGAAGGAAGGAGAACAACGGTGGTAGTGGTTGATTACGATGACGGAGGTGGAGGTGATCGATGGTGAAGGTAGTTCGTGGTGGAGGTGGATGAGAGATAAAGGTGGATGAGAGAGATGGTGAAAGAAATGAACTCCCGACTAATTTCTGTGGCCAAGATTCGTTGTAGATATAAAAAATAAATGACTGAGATTCGGTCTCAGTTCTCATTTTAAGGAAGGGTCTCATTTGAGCATCTGCCTATATAATAATATACTATAATATTATATACATACATACATGCATACATACTATATAACATACATACATACATACATACATACATACATTTATATTGTATAATCTATTAATATTTCATTATTTGTAATCTATTAATTGTTGTATAATTAATATGCATATTTATACATACATACACATGTACAAACATAAATACATACATATATAAATCTTTGTGGATATATAACAATGCACTATAATATTATATACATACACATACTACATATTTTTGTTTATATGTATTAATTTGTAGATAAATCTCAGTTGGCTTAACTCAGATAATGTATAATTATTAATTAGAATGTATATTTGTAGATAATTATTAATTATACATGCATACGTACGTACATACATACATACATACATAACTATTAATTATACATGCATACGTACATGCATACATACATATATACATACATACATTCATACATACATAGTTACATACATACATGCATACATACATATATACATATATACATACATACATACATACATACATACATACATACATACATACATATATATAATATATACATACATTTATGTTGTATAATCTATTAATATTTCATTATTTGTAATCTATTAATTGTTGTATAATTAATATGCATATTTATACATACATACACATGTACAAACATAAATACATACATATATAAATTTATGTGCATATATAATAATCTACTATAATATTATATACATATATACATACATACTATATAGCATACATACATACATACATACATACATACATACATTTATGTTGTATAATCTATTAATATTTTATTATTTATAATATATTAATTACTGCATAATTATACATACATAAACTTGTACAAACATAAATACATATATAAATTTATGTGGATATGTTATAATGTACTATAATATTCACTAACATATACCATATCTTATTAATCATTTTAGATCTACTTTAATTATTTACGAATTAATTATTACAAAAAATATCCCAATACAAAAAAAACCTTCATGCCTATGTAAGTATAATACAAACTTGTATTAACATTAACTATCATAAAACTCATCAATCACATCTTTAATACGTAAGCGCATAAAACAATATAACAAATATATATATATATATATATATATATATATATATATATATATATATATATATATATATATATATATATATATATATATATAGGGTATGATTCAGGTGAGAACACGTATATGTTGGAGAACAATGAGAACACCACATTTCAAGCTATTCTAAAGGGCCCCGCCAGGGGCACCCAATACGAAAAAGTCTTATAATTCTACACTCTATCAATTCATCAAAAAAAAAAAAGTTCAAAAAAATTTTTTTTTTAAAAAATTAAAAATGATGACGTGGCAGCAGTTTTTTTAAAATTTTTTTGTTAATTTTTTTTTTGTTATGAATGGATAGAGGGTAGAATTATAAGACTTTTTTGTGAAGGTGCCCCTAGCGAGGCCCTTTAAAATAGCTTGAAATGTGGTGAATATGTGTGTTCTCACTGTTCTCACACTAACATGTGTTCTCACTGGAGCGTGACCCATAATATATATATATATATATAAATATATATATATATATAATAGAACAAATGGGGGGGGTTCCATGAGCAAATTTATTCATATAAAAAGTCATATTTACCTCTACTAATTATATCTATGTTATATTTCCGGGGGCTATTTAGGTATTGCAACACTAACATATTTATTACTTATATAATAATAACTGATATGAACTAATATGCATTTATTATTATGTAATTAATACTTGAATGTATCTCTGTATCAATCCATGTTAACTCTATATATTTATATTTCGAAGTACGGTTTTGATCTTAACATTGACCAATTTATTACATATCGTTCAAGTTTATTTTAACAAAACAAAACATAGCGTAAAATATAAAATAGATTTAATTTAACCAGAATTATAATTTGCATGTCTCGATCGGGTATTGCATAAATTCAATTTACTCAGAACAATTGCTACAAAGATATGAACAATCGAAGATATCAACAAATCAATCCTACGTGATTACGAATAATTCATAAATTTATAATCTAGAGCATGCCCGTGCCTTGCACGGGCTACAAAGCTAGTTCAATATGTAGTCGTGAACAGTGTCCTTGTATGCGCATGTTAAACATGCGTGACTCAAGATACGCATGTCCAACATGCGTATGCCACGTCACTGTTCATCGTCTTCTCCCCGCCGCCGGTGAAGTTTTTTGACAAAAATTCGATCGATTCGTTCGTTCGTTACAGACATCGAGCACTACCATACTATATACCAAAATCATCGTCTTCTCCTCCTCTACAAGCTTCGTTTCTCGTTTGTTTCGCCGGATTTAAAAGTCCCAAATTCGATTCTTTTCCGATTTACTTTTCCGTTCAGTTCGTATACGCCCCTGCGGGGTCAAAAAACAAGAAATAAACGGGGGAAAAGGAAGATGCATGTCTGGGCTTCATTTTGATACCCTTAGAAGCAGTGGAGGTGACCGGAATATGGAGAATGAAGGGGACGACCGGAGAGGCGATCGAGAGAGCGAGAGAGACGCCTGAGCAGCTTTTTAAAAAATGACGTCATATGACGTCATTGCGCATCTGGGTGATGCGTTACCCTAGATGCGCAAGATCGAAATGCGTATCACGGGCTACGCACATCGCCAATGCGTAGCTCCGTCGTTATTTTGGAAGCTATTCGCGCACTTCGTTATTTTGGGCCATTGGGGTGTGTTTTTGTGTTATTTTGGTCATTTTCTCTGTTCGAGAAGACATGGATCTCATGTCGAATAAAAAGCCCCCAATACCACAATTTTAAGATAAATGGTCCTAAATATCACAAATGAAAAAGTTAGCCCCTATAATCACTCCAAAATACTGTATAAAGTAACGTTTATTTTTTTTAAAACACGCTATTGCGCTTAGCGTTAGGGGAAGAGGGAAGGGGAGGAGGGGAGGAGGGAACGGGTGAACGCCACATAATGTGGTGTTTTGTATTTTTTTTTTCATTTTCTCTTGGGTTCAGTAATTAACTTTTAGGGTTCAACGTTTCCATTTTGGGTTTTATATATAAATATTCAATTTAAATTTATAATTAAAGTAAAAATTAAAATTAAAATTTTATATTTTAGCTGTATTCCCTCGGGATTTCAACAAATAACTTTTGGGGTTCAATGTTTCCATTTTGGGTTTGATAAATATTCGGAACGACGAATAAACCGTATACGAATTTAGGGTTTAGGGTTTGGGGTTTAGGGTTGTTTACAACCCTAAACCCTAACTTATCCTGATTTTTAAACTCGTTAGCGTTTAAAAATCAGACCACCGGATTCAATTTTTTACCCAAAATTTTATATTTTAGCTATATTCCCTCGGGATTTCAACAATTAAATTTTGGGGTTCAATGTTTCCATTTTGGGTTTTAGAAATATTCCGAACGACGAATAAACCGTATACGAATTTAAGGTTTGGGGTTTAGTGTTGTTTACAACCCTAAACCCTAGACCCTAAACCCTAACTTATCTTGATTTTTAAACGCTAACGCGTTTAAAAATTAGGCCGTCAGATTCAATTTTTTAATTAAAAATTTTTAATTTAAAAAATACAATTTTATTTAAATTTAGGGTTCAACAATTAACTTTTTGGGGTTCGACGTTTCCATTTTGGGTTTTAGAAATTACCAAAAACCAAACTTAAAGTAACGTTTCAAAAAAAAAAATTACCCAAAACCAAACTTAAAGTAGTGTTACTAGGCCAAAACCAAACTTAAAGTTGTGTTACTAGCCCAAAACCAAACTTAAAGTAGCGTTTACAGTAAAAAAAAAAAAGTAAAACCAAAGCAAAACGCCAAACTATATGGCGTGCCGCCCCCCCCCCAAAAAAAAACACCTTTTTAATTAGCGTTTTCCCCCTTCCAACGCTAGGGCGTCTAGCGTTCTCCCCAAACGTTATTTTAAGCAGCGTCTTACCTCTCTCTCTCCTCCAAAACGCTACACGCTTCAGCATTTTAAAAAAAAAACTCAGAACGCTACACGCAACTGTGTTTTAGAGTGATATTTGGGGCAAAGTTTTTGAGTTGTGATATTTGTGACCATTTGCTATCAAATTGTGATATTGGGGGCCAACACCCTCTCATGTCAAACATCTAGCCTCCACTTAAACAATGCAGAACCCTCGAGTCTTAATAACAGAACTTCCCACGGATTTGCAAATAATAATTCTCTTGTAAGTACCGGCAAGATGCTTATTATTCTGCAAACGCGTTTGTAAGTCTTTCCGAGATATTATCGAAAACCCTGATTTTTTACACATCCATCGTACGTCTCAGGTTGATTCTCATGATACTATATCTCTAATCTTACACTTAGAATCACTACACCACAAATGGTCTATGGCAACACCAAAAAAAAGTGTTAAAAGTGCTAAAAAATGTTACCATAGGATTTAAGGCAACACTTTTGTCAATTTTGAAGGAGTTGGGAATTTGTATGTGGGCTTAGAGGTTAAGCCAACACATTTTGTCAAAACTATGGCAACATCAACACGATGTTGCCTTAGGCACTTATGCCAACATTTCGTGCAAAATAGCAACACTATTTCCGGTGTTGGCATAAAGTCTATGGCAACACTGTCTACTCAACACCAACACCCTTGCGATGTTGCCATATAGCATATTCCAACATCTTTGTCCCACTACAGCAATACCAGCTGATATAAATTTTCTAAAAATTTATATTTTAATTCTTTTTTCGGATTTTGTTTTACTTTTGATATTCTTCAAATTTTCAAAAATACAATAAAAAATTAACGCAAATCAAGGTAAACTAAAATATAATTTGAATAAATCACATTTATCAACTTTCATAAAAATAAAATATATCACCAACTCAATTACAAAAAGTTACTAATTACACAAGTCAAATCTTTATACAATTAAATCATTATACAATGCAACATTCATCCACTATCATAAGGTTCAAGTCACCTCTCCATGACAATATTCTAAAGTCTAGACTTAATTTAACTCCTGTTTCCATTATAATAAGAATGCAGTGTCAACTAGTATCTTAAAGTTCCTTTCTTGCACTGTGATGCTGCAGCAAGCTGAATAAGAATGCTTCTGAGAATTGATCGAGGATGAGGAGATGTGATCTTAGCCTTTGCCGCTGATCTGAGGATACGATCAAGGTGGACATCTAGCTCGTAAAGGTGCCTGCCATAAAATATATACAAAATGTAATGCACATTATGCACCAGATTTGGCAATTATAGTCTAAACAAAATGGAAAAGAAATGCAGTTCTGGATCGCAAATCTACTGCCAAGCTCAGCAATGGGCATATACGAATCAGGGAGATTTCTTCTACAGATTCGAGTTACCACTCATGATTTTTGCAGAATATGATAATCTCATAACACTTTAGTGAAGACAGAAGTATATATCGATCCAAGACTAACGGGGCCATGACTGGGAACATATTAAAGTTATTGCTGGTCAATAGCAAGGAACAATCTGTAAATTTACTACAATATCAGTCAACTCCTTGTATTCTAGTTCAGTGGTAATGAAAAATTATTATAACAGGATTGAAGATAATTTGTGTTTGATCATGTTTACCCATCGAGAATGATAGATGTATCAAAGATAATAATAATTAAAGACAAAGGACACAACCAAAATTAAGGTGCAACATAAATACTACCTTGTGAATTGCATCAAGTTCATATAGAAGAACTTGACTGCCCCTCACTAACACCATCCCTGCAGGTTGCTCGTCATTATGACATAACAATCAAAAGCACCATAATAGGGCACCAATAAACTGACAATACAGATAATAATAATTACCTGTAAAATATAATACGCTGAGATGAAAGGGTGGCGGATACCGTTGCTTTCTGTCCAGTCGATCTGCGGAATGAAATAAGGAGTTCCCTATAGTACATAAATGAAACTGATATTATAAACAGCTTGATACTAAAAACACAAAGAAAGAGCACACCTGTATCTAAAACTTTGTATTTTTTTCAATCAAATTAAAGGCTGGGAAATTAACATACTTGATCATGCCACCTAATACAGTCCATCTGTTAAGATCCTGCCAGCTCTTGTACATTCTCATTGGTGAACTAAGGTTAAATGTGTCACGTGAATAAGCAAAGAAGAACAACGAATTGCCTCTACTCTGACTGTTTTTAATTTTCTTACAAAATAGATAACTTAGTGAAGGGTGAGAAAAGTTGTGCACCATTTTTCTGCAAGCTCTACGTCTATATGCCTCATCTGGTCTAAAACATACAAAATTGTTTGACCGCTATTTCAAAATAGGTAAAGACCGCTAAATCTCCCATATTTCTTGAACAGAATTCCACAATCTACTAGGCTGGAGCAAGTCTATGGTATATCTCATCGTATATCCAGTGATAGGGTGGCAGAGGTAAGATAGTTTATCTTGGTATTCCCAATCTTCATTTTCTTATGTACGTGAAACATTACAGCATTTATCATCTAATGAGCCTAATATCAGGACTATGATAATGAATGAATGAAACTGAATAACTTTAGTCACACAATACTGAGGAAAATAGGACAAAGGACTGAATCAGCAAAGTTACAAACAAAATTAGGTTAAGGAAATATTTTCTGCAAAAATCTAGACATTATGGCCATAATAATCTAGTTTAAGTTATACTGTGCTTTGCTTTAAAGAATCCAAATAACACCATTATGGCCATAATAAACATGTACAGACACAATAAGCCATTTTCATGGGAAACAAAAAAAAAAGAGTAGAAATTACCAGTATTTCTCGAGGCCATAAAGATTCCCCTTATTGTAAAAGTCAAGTGTTAATTCTTCAAACTCCTCGTACAAACCCTCTCTAAATTCTTTCTCCAAACCATAACTGCATAAAGAAACAAGTCAGATATTATAATGTTAACATTTCTGAATAATAAATCCCTGATTCACTAAAAGAAACCAATATTAATAATTAAAAATAATAATAATATGTAAGAGCAGTAACCCGTGTCCCAAAGACACTTATTTATAAAGGCACTGATATGTACACTTTTGCCGGAGGGGTTACTTCAATAAGAAAATAATTATCACCAAGTCATACATGAAATTAAAAAAAGGTAAATATCTATATTTAATTGGATACATACCTATAGAACCGAAATAGGCACTCTATTCCATAATAATAATCAGCTGCTGCATCTTCTAATGCCAATTTGCGGAATTCGTTATACATAGATGGGACAAACATATCTCGAAGAAAATAGAAATATTATCTGTTAGTTACAGAGGCATGCCTGTATACATCTAATAACAAGCCTAATTGTTTGTAATGCTTTGCATTACTTACTTGACCTCTTAACTGAGGGAACCTCTAGTTGTAGAGTTTCTGTTTGTATTGTACTTGTAATAGGCATCAAATCCTAGTTGTGTAACTGTACAAATAGAGTCTAGAATAATGCTTGAAAGAAGTTCCATGGTTCATGCCTCAAGCAAAGAGTTAAAGACTGCCAAATAATCACAGTTGGGATTTGAAGAAATGAAGAATTTGCCTAAGTACCAATTCGAGAAGTATATTTGTCTATTCGAGAAGTCCAGCATTCGAGAAGTCAGAGATTCGATATCTCAAGACACTATTCGATATCTCTGAATACACTGTTCGATATCTCATTCGATATCTCAGGGATTCGATATGTCTACTACTCTATTCGAGAACTCAAGAAGTCAACAAGTCAAGATGGTATTCGAGTTCTCAAAGAGTCAACAAGTCAAAGTTCCATTCGATATCTCAAAGACTCAGAAAGCTATTCGACAACTCGAGGATTCGATAAGTCAAATGCTCTATTCGACAACTCAAGGAATCCTGATGGAAAAGAGCTATTCGAGAAGTGGTTCGATATGTTACTATAACAGTATTCGAGAACTCAGAGTTATCGATCAAGTCAATTCTAGTTCTCGAATCACTTACTTAGTCACTTCTCGAATACATTCTTGGAGACAAAATACTGAAGAAATTGTACAAGTCAGAAACCTGCAACAAGCCAATGCACTTTATGGACCACAACCTGTAACGTGCTCTGGAAAGCCTACAAGGAAGCTTGGAGAGATATAGAAGAGACAAGGAGCTAAAGAAGTGGATCTAAACAGGCTTTGCAAAGTCAAATCTGTAACCGTTTGGACACTTACTCAAAAAGGATAGACAGACTAGAAAGTAATGTGTTTTAGCTCCTTATTTGTAGTAAGCAGGCTGTATCCATGTTCTATAAGGACACAGCCTCACTTCATAACTTAGTAACTTTGTGAGTCAAGTTTTTCATACACTGTAAGCTATATCTCTCTGAGAAAAACGAAGCTGAGAATACTACCATTTGTATTCACAGATTGTAGCAACCTTTATCTAATATACATTAGATTAAAGTGATATTGTGTCTTGTGTTGTTTACTTATCCGCACCTTAATTTCTGCACACACAGGCACTTATCTGCTACACAGACTCAATCCAAGAAAAGTTCAAGAATCCATTCACCCCCCCCCCTCTGTATTCTTTTACCGTGTTCAATACTCAACAAGTGGTATCAGAGCGGGCTGTTTATTCAAAAACAGAGAAACGATCATGAGTTCGAATACACCAAAGACTACAGGAACGGTGAAGGTCCCTAAGTTTGATAAAGAAAACTTCAACCTCTGGAAGATAAAGATGATGTTGTTCATCAAAGCCTCTCATCCCTTGTATCCTGAGATTCTCAAGAATGGTCCTTTTGTTCCACAACAAGAGATACCAGAGAAGACTGTTGGAACCATAACAATCCCTAGAGCTTATGAGGCCAAGGATCCATCAAAGTGGACAGAGTCAGAAAGGGAGAAGGTTGCTCTTGACAGCCACCTCATGTTGCTCATCATTGATTCCATGGATATGTCAATGTTTGCAAACATTGCATCATGCACGTCTGCTAAAGAGATGTGGGATCACATTGAGGTGTTGTGTGAAGGGACTGATGAGGTTAAAGAAAACAGGAAACAGATATTGGTCACACAGTATGAAGCTTTCATGGCACAGCCCAAGGAAAGCATCACTGAGATGTTTGAAAGGTTTCACAAGCTAGTTACTGAGTTGCAGATGAATGGAAAGGTTTACAGCACCAAGGAGTTAAATATGAAATTTCTGTTGTCTTCACCAAATCATCTGGAGCAAAGAGTCATTTCCCTTAGAGAGAGAGATTTGAACAAAGTCACCTATGATGTACTCTATGGAGTCCTAAAGACTCATGAACTTGAGTTGCTTCAGAAGAGGGCTATCCAAGCAAACCAAGGTAGGATGATAAACACATCATGTGCCTTGATTGTCAACAAATCCATCCTGGACCTAGAAGCATCTACAAGCCAACTAAGGATAGAGGAGGTGGCAGATGATGAAGAAACTGAAGCTGGGGTGAGTGAACCTGTTGAGGAAAAGGAGGAAGAAGAAGAGGAGTTTTACACTCTGGAAGAACTTGATGGGATGGAAAATACTTCATATGCTTTCATGGCCAGAAAATTTCCAAACATCAGATTTAAAAGAAATCAACCCTTCAAACCCAAAACTCAAAACCATTCAGCCAACAAGAACAAGGCACCTGTGAAACCAAACAGAAATAAGTTCAAAACCGGTTATGTGGATAGGTCATCTGTAAGGTGTTATAGATGCAATGACCTAGGGCATTTTGTCAGTGAATGCAAGAAGCCTAAAAAGAAGGATAGAGATTATCTTGAGCTAGAAGCTAAGTATGAGGCCCTTCTGAAAAAGCAGACACATGGTAAGGCCTACATAGCTGAAGGGAAGTGTTGGGATGATTCTGAGAGTGATGAAGAGGAACAAGAATTCTGCAATTATGCCTTGATGGCCAACTCCAAGGATGACTCATCTTCATCTGATTCTCAGGTACCATCTCTCACTACTATAGACATGTCTGTTTCTGAATACAAATCCATGATTGAACAATTATCTGTTGAAATGTTTAATATTCATACTAGTATGACTGCTGCTAATGAGGAGATTGCTAAACTGTCTACTAGAAATGAAGTATTAACCAAAAAGAATGAGGAACTTGAGCTAACTGCTATGCAAGTAGAAAACCTTAAGAAAGAAGTTGAATATTTGGAGAACAAGGTTCTATGTGCTAGTCAAGTAGAGAAGGCTCTTAGGGATGAATTAGCTGAGAATGAATTCAAACTTAAAACTTTCAAGAAATCATCTGGTTTAGTGCAATCCTACTGTGAGAAAATTGAAGCTAAACCTAAAGCAGCTATTGGACTTGACTATGACTCTCTCAAACAAAGGAAAGGCTATGCTGTCATCGAAGAGGACACAGCTGTTCATGAGAAAGTGCCTCACATTTTGAGAAAAACTGAAAATCCAATTTTTAAGGAATCAACATTTGAAATTGATGAGGATGCCTTACTCATCAAGCAAATGTTGAATGATGAGGATGAGGCACAATCTAGTGAACAGCAAGCATCCTCTAAGGGTGAGAGTGCCAAGTCAAAGACCAAGAAGCCAGTAGTTGATAGGCCAAGACCTAAGAAGTTTGTTAAGTTTGTATCAGCTGGGAAGAGTGAATCAGAAAAGGAAGTGACTAAAAAGAAACAGAACAGAAATGGCAAGTTAGGGATTAACAAGGATAACAACTATGCTTATATGCCTAATGCCCCTAGGAAAACTTGTCAGAACTGTTTCAGTACCAACCATCTAACTCATGCATGCAAGAAACCTGTTGGTAGTGTGTCTAAACCTTTCTATGATTGTTCTGTGCCTCTAAGACATAGAGATGCACCCTTCTGTGATAAATTTGACTGTATGCCATGCAATATGAATGTTATGACTAGTTGTTTTAATTTAAGAAGACAGTTCATTGATGGTTGTATCAGTCACAATTCTCACACACACTACACAAGGTCAAAGTCTTCAAGTCCTCCTAAAGCTAGGAAGGTACCTTTGTCACCTAAGTCTGAAACCTCAGGTTCTAAGACTTCCAACAGTGACAAGAAGACTGACACTAAGAAAGTTAACAAGCATGTTGTTTATGATAAAACTGTCTCTAAGTCACATGGACCCAAACTTGTTTGGGTACCAAAGGAAAAGTAATACCTTTGTGTTTGCAGGGCAAAGAAAGTGAGAAGAAGGTCATGTGGATTTTGGACAGTGGATGCTCAAATCATATGACTGGTGATATGGCCCTGCTATCACAGTATGAGGAAAAGGCTGGCCCAATGGTTGCTTTTGGAGATGACAGCATGGGTAACACATTGGGATATGGCAAGCTGAAAGTTGGAAATGTCATCATTGAAGATGTAGCACTGGTCAAGGGGCTCAAGCATAATCTGTTAAGTGTTGGTCAGTTTACTGATAGAGGATTCAAAGTGAATTTTGACAAAGATGAATGTTTGATCACCCACAAGAAGACTGGTGATTTTGCTCTATCTGGAGTAAGGAAGGGAAGCCTGTTTGTAGCCAATATGGACTCTGCAAACAAGGACAAAATTTGTTGCTTTTACTCAAAAGCATCAAATGAAGATTGTTGGCTGTGGCACAAGAAACTATCACACCTGAACTTTAAGGCCATTAATTCTCTAGTCAAAAGAGAGTTAGTGAGAGGCATGCCCACACTTGAATTCTGCCAAGAAGGAGTGTGTGAGGCTTGTCAAAAAGGAAAAATGAAGAGATCAAGCCACAAGTCAAAGACAGTGACATCTGTAACCAAGCCACTACAACTTATCCATATGGATTTGTTTGGGCCTGTTAACATAATGTCACTTGGAAGAAAGAAGTATGCCCTGGTAATGGTTGATGATTTTTCAAGGTATACATGGGTAGAATTTCTGGCATCAAAAGATGAGGCTCCACAAGTAATCATTGAGCATATAAAGAAAGTTGACAAGGAAGCAAAGGCAAACGATGCAAGTGTGATTGCATTGAGGAGTGATAATGGAACAGAGTTCAGAAATGCCACACTTGAAGCATTCTGCAAAGAGAATGGCATTTCTCAGCAATTCTCAGCTCCAAGGACTCCACAACAAAATGGAGTTGTTGAGAGAAAGAATAGAACTCTAATTGAGGCTGCTAGAACAATGTTACTTGATGCAAAAATGCCCACATGTTTTTGGGCTGAGGCTGTGAGCACTGCATGCTATATTCAGAACAGAACCCTCATCAACAAAAACACTGGAAAGACTCCTTACAACTTGATGACTGGAAAGAAGCCTACACTGAAGTATATTCATACTTTTGGAAGCAAATGCTTTGTACTTAAGGACAATTCTGAATATGTTGGAAAGTTTGATGCAAAAGCATTTGAAGGAGTTTTTCTTGGCTATTCTATGGAAAGAATTGCATACAAGGTTTATGTCATCAGTCAAAAGAAAGTTATGGAAAGCACAGATGTAACATTTGATGACAGCAAACTACCTGGACTAGAAGAAGCCAATGATGAAGACAAAGATCCATTGAAGTTTGATAATCTAGATGATTCTGATGAAGAGACTGAAACTAGAGTTGAAACTCAAGTTCAACAAACTCAAGTGAATAATGATACAAGAGAAGAATTTGTGCCAATCAATAGTGAAGAAACAAGCATCCAAGACACACCTGTGAGTAATGGCAACTTCACAGGGGGAGGAAATGAGGATGATCATGATGAGGATGATGAAGCAACATCAAGGATGAGAAATCAGGCTGAACACTCAAGGAAATGGGATAGATCACACACTGCAGAGCAAATCATTGGAGATCCTAATGCAGGAGTAAGGACTAGGAGAGCAACTCAAAATGAGTGCCTCTATGGATGTTTTCTATCACAAGTTGAGCCTAAGAAACTTGATGATGCATTGTTGGATCCAGATTGGATTATTGCCATGCAAGAGGAGCTGAATCAATTTGAAAGGAACAAAGTATGGGAACTTGTGCCTGCACCAAAGAATAGAACCATTGTTGGAACAAAATGGGTTCTGAAGAATAAGATGGATGAAGATGGTGTAATAATAAGAAACAAAGCAAGGCTGGTTGCAAAAGGATACTCTCAACAGGAAGGCATTGATTATGATGAGACATTTGCCCCTGTTGCTAGATTGGAAGCCATTAGAATATTCTTGGCATTTGCTGCTCATTCAAACTTTAAAGTGTATCAAATGGATGTCAAGAGTGCATTTCTAAATGGAGAGTTGGAAGAAGAGGTTTATGTGCAACAACCACCTGGCTTTGAGGATCCACATTTCCCAGAATTTGTCTACAGATTGCTTAAGGCACTGTATGGACTTAAGCAAGCTCCAAGAGCATGGTATGATACTCTATCACAATTTCTTCTTGAAAATCAATTCACTCGAGGCACATTGGACAAGACACTGTTTTACAAGAAGCATGGTGATGATATGATCCTAGTTCAAATCTATGTGGATGATATCATTTTTGGTTCTACAAATGAGAAACTGTGTGAGAAATTCTCTAAACTCATGCAGAGCAGATATGAGATGAGTATGATGGGAGAGTTGACATTCTTTCTAGGGTTGCAAGTCAGTCAAAGGAAGGATGGTATCTTTATCAGTCAAACCAAGTACATCAAGGATTTATTGAAAAAGTTTGACTTGGAAGATTGTTCACCTGCCAAGACACCCATGGCCACTGCCACTAAATTGGATGAAGATGCTAAAGGCAAGAGAGTAGATATCTCAGTCTACAGAGGCATGGTTGGTTCTCTACTCTACCTCACTGCAAGTAGGCCAGACATCATGTTTGCTACATGCTTGTGTGCAAGGTTTCAATCAAATCCAAAGGAATCACATTTGATTGCAATAAAAAGGATCTTTAGATATCTGAAGGGCACTCCTAACTTGGGATTATGGTACCCTAAGGACACAGGGTTCAATCTGGTTGGCTACTCTGATGCTGATTATGCTGGATGCAGAGTGGATAGGAAAAGCACCTCAGGAAGCTGCCAGTTTCTTGGACAAAGGTTAGTTTCTTGGTATAGCAAGAAGCAACAATCTGTGTCAACTTCTACAGCTGAGGCTGAATACATAGCTGCTGGAAGTTGCTGTGCTCAAGTGCTTTGGATTAGAAATCAACTTAGAGATTATGGACTTGTGTTGGAAAGAATTCCAATCATGTGTGACAACACAAGTGCAATCTCTATAGTTGCCAATCCTGTCAATCATTCTAGAACAAAGCACATTGACATCAGATATCATTTCATAAGAGAACATGCAACTAATGGAATCATTGAGTTGCATTATGTCTCTACAGATAAACAACTAGCTGATATATTCACTAAGCCATTAGATGAAGCCACCTTCACAAGGTTGGTAAGTGAGATTGGAATGCTGAATTCTTCAGATTCTGGCTAAGTGAATACATCATCTAGATTGTTGCAGCAGTAAACACTTACTTTATCTAAATCCTCAATATTTTTGAAGTAAGTGTTGGCTGAAATATGATTTATAAATATTTCAAATCTGTTGCATATGTTGAAAATCATATTTTTATTAACTCAAAATTTCTATGAAATTTTGAGAAAATCACTATTTGATTTGCTAGGATATTTTTCAATGAATATGTCTGGTAAATTTTTACAAGATAGTGAAAATCAAATTTTTATGAGTGATGGGTATAGTTCGATAAGTCAGACTTCTCGAATGATTCACTATTCGACATCTCTAATAAGTCTCATTAGAGTACTCTTGAGTTCTCGAATAGAGTCTTTCTGAGATATCGAATAGAGGAATTCTAGACTTCTCGAATATAGTAACTGAGTTCTCGAATGATTGAGTTCTCGAACACTATATTTGAGTTCTCGAATCATTTGAAAAGGATGAATTCTCGCTGAATTTTAACCGATTTTGGATTTTTATCTAAAAAAAAAAAAAAATTTTATTCACTCATAAAAACACATTTTATTTAATTTAGAATTATTTCTAAGTTAGATAACTGCCAGCTGTGAGTTTCTATCTGCTTGAGTTATCGATTAAGCCATTCTTGACTTCTCGAATAGTTGTTTTCTACTTCTCGAATGCCTGACTTGTCGATACAAAACAGTCTGCTAATCGACAATTCAAGTACTTCATACTTATACAATCTCACATCTATTCGATTCATTTCATTCGATTTCTCAAGCATCTACACTCTCTAAACCCCTGAAACCCTAGCTACGAAAAGCCAAATTTCTTCTTCAACCTTCAATTTCTTTTCTCTCTTCTACACGAATGGCAACAGTAAAGTTCAACACCAACTTCATCGCTCTCACTAGTGATGTTAAAGCACCCAATGCAAATTTCAAGTGCTTTGTGAAATGGATGGCTGAGTCATATATCAAGGATGCACTCTCTGCCAACCCAACTCTGTATCTCGATATTCTGGAACAATTCTGGAGTACTGCTATTGTGGAGGTTGTAGCCCTGGAAAACGCAATCACTTCCTATGTCATCTACTGCAAGGTTCAAGATAAGGAAATCACTATCACTACAGCAGACATGAACCAAGCACTAGGACTACAACAAGAGTCATTTGACAGAATGGCCACTAACGCAGAGTTGGAGGAATTCTTTGAGTTCATAAACTACTCAGATGGGATTAACCTTGGAAAGCTAAACAGAAAGAATCTGAGAAAGGAGTGGAGCTATGTGTTTGCAACTCTTCTCCAAGTCTTCACTGCCAGGAAATCAAGCTTTGATCAAATCAGTGCACCTGTGCAGCAAATTGGATATGCTTTGGCCTATGGAAAGAAGATAGATGTTGGCCAAATCATACTTCAAGAATTATATGGGAGACTTTGTAAGAACACAACCAAGAGAGGTACTGATATTTTCTTCCCTCGCTTTATTCAATCTGTACTTAATTATAAAAATGCTTCATTGATTGAATTGCCTGGGATTGATAAAAATAAAATAGGCTATCCTAAGTCCATGACCAAACTCATTTTTGGTAACTTGGAAACTAGGAATGATGTGGATGTAAGACTGAACATAACTCCCCATATGGAGAGTTTGTTTAGGACTTACCCCCACAACATGCCAACATTTGATGCAAAATCTAAGTTAGCACAGCCCAAGCAAGTAGAACAAAATGCTAACCCAGGGCCTGCTAACCAACCCTCTCAACCAAACACTCTACCTCTTACTGAGCCAACTGCATCATCCTCTCAAAAGGGTGATGTTAGTAAAAAGAAGAGAAAGGAAGTAATGTCTGCACCTTTAAATATCTTGTCTGAAGCAGCATTAGCTGTTGAATTAGGTCTAGGAAGTGAGGAATCTGAGTTACCCTTGCACAGAACAAAGAAGAAGAAAACTAAGACCACCTCTTCAGTCACACAAATGGCTGAAGTTGTAAAATCAGGGGCACACAGCTCACTAGGTGTATCCTCTCAACAGGGTGCACCTATAGAATCAAGCATCCTCCCCAATGCACCTTCTTGTATAGAGTCAGCACATGGGAGTGATAAGGCTGGCACAACACTGAGTGGAGAGCACATCACACTTGAAACTCCCTCTATCTCTCAGGGGGAGTTGCCAAAATCTACTCTAAAACACACTTCTCTTCCAGAATCTATCTCTGAAATTTCTTTGGAACCTGCAACTCAGGCAACTGAGATGCAAGGTATTGATCATCAAGAATTCTCTTCTCTTGATGAGCCAATAATTTCAAGTGACTTAGTGCATGACACTTTGTTCACCACTCAGAACCCACATTTAGATGGTGAGGGAATGCATGCTGAGGCATATCCTAATGACACCATCACAAACACAGAGGTTCCCCTAGTTTTTACTAGAGACTCTGTGCCTGTGTCAACTGCTGGTGTAATTCATCCCACTTCTGTGGTGACACCAGTAGTAGAGTCAATCCATCCGGTTACAGAAGTTGCATCTGTAACTGAGGAGACTAGCTTGCCTAGCTCTAGCTCTGACTTCATGTCAACATGGCTGAAGCCTGTGCAACATGACAGTGCTTCAGGATCAGGGTCTGTTCCACAACAATTGACGGTTGAAGCACTTCAAAGCTTAATTGTGGATCAGATTCCTGAGTTCACAAAGATTGCTCAGCACCTTCTCACTGCAGACATGCCCAATCCAGACTATGAGGCTATTCTGTTATGCCATAGGGATGATGTGGAAGTGCAGAAGTCAAAGATCATTGATGATGCTGAGAGAGATGGCAACATAGATGCCTGGTTGCAAGGAAAATATGATATTACTCTCGATGAAGCACTTCAGTATCTCAGGGAGGAATACATCACTTCACTGGGCTCCAATGCAAAATCCCTGTCACCTGGTGAAGTGTATGAAGCTGTAAATGACTCCTACAAGGGTTTCCTCAAGGCTGCACACTATCTTGGCAAGGGAGTCAAAACTGAAGTCAACAGGGTGTGTGATAAGACAGCCACTTCAGTAGCAGAAGTCAAGAGGGCCTTTGATGCTAAATTTCCTCAATTGGACAGTGTGTTCAAGGACATCAAACACTGCAACTCTACCTGCACTCAGGTGGACAATGGGCTGGCTGTGCTAAAAGATGCTGTCACAGGTCTGGGGCATCAATTTCAGAATCTATCTGACCAGACTACAGATGCCAATGCCATGCTGAGGATAATGTTCAAAAATCTTTATGGAGATAGACTAGTGACTGATGTCCCTGTGCATGAATTGTCTAAATATGAAGTGAAGAGGCTGCAGGATCAATCTTTATCTGGCTTCAAGGCCAATGAGTTATTCACTAAGGTCAACACCCTTGAGCAGGAGGTAGCTACTCTCACCAAGACCAATGCTCATCTCACAGAAAAGGTTGCATTGCTAAATGATCAGTTGGACACTCAAGCATCCACCACAGCTGATGTCCTTCTGCATCAACAATCTATGTTAGCTGCAATGATGAAGCATATGGGTCTCCCTCTACCTGATGAATCTTCACTCCCAAAGGACATTTCTACAGCCTCTGTGCCTGACAACAAGCCTAAGGGGGAGAAGAAGGCTAGGAACTCAAATTCAAAGGGGGAGACAAAGGGAGAGAAAGGCATAATAATCAAAGAGGGTGGTCAACAAAAGGCTTCTAAGTCTCTAGCAAATGTGCCTGGCAAGGGAAAAGCCAAAGTAGATGAGCCTCCATCTATCTTGCCAGTTGTCACCTTACCAACTGTGCACATCACTACTCCTGGAGGACAAAAGCAATCCATAACTACCACAGTGGTTGCAGGGAGTATGCCATCTGACAAACCTCCAATCTCTATATCTGAGAGTGCCAAGCCTGTAGAAGTCAAAGTTGTTACTGAGGCCAAGCTACAAGAAGTTGCTAACTCCAATGACTATCATGATAAAGCCTTCTTGGAGTTTCTGAAAGCCATAAGGGAACAGGTTGGTGACACTCAGTTTTATCTGAGGGAGGTGAAGAAGCAGATAGACTACATCACTGTCATCCCCAAGAAAGTCAACAATATATGGGTCAAGGAGATAGTGATGGTTTCCAAACTAAAGATATGGCATCTAACATACCAGACTCTACAAGACCTAAAGCACTCAGAGATAGATGCCATACTTGAGATCATTGAGAAGAAAAATGAGAACATCAAGAGTCTGTTTGATGATTTGAGGAATGGTCAACCTACAAGGCTACCAGAAGTGATCAAGAAGCCATGGACAATTATTTATCAGTCTGGTACCAGAATTGAAGATATCAAGCAACTGGTCATTCCTCATGATCTCACCTCCAGAAATCACAGACTGATCATTGCTATCATTGATCAATTACAGAAGAAGGTTGGAGCCAGAAATGCTGAAGAAATTGAGGCACTGCATATCCTCAGAACCTATATTGCAACTGGTGAAATTCCAGAGATGGCTCAACCTAGGAGAAATAAGGATGATGATTCTGAAGACAAAGGTGATGGGAGGAGAAGACATCACAGGAGAGATAAGGGTGATGAAGATAAGAAGAAAAAGGGGGACAAGGATGAAAAGGATGATGATGACCAGGGTAAAACATATGTGAGAAAGAGTGGAAGACAGCAAGCCTTAGGCAATGCTAGCAGTAATCTCACCACAACACAAGACTCTAAGTCTAGGGTGAATACTGTTAGTAGTGACCTAGCAAAATCTACATCTGTGGCTTCTGCAACTGTCTTACCATCTCAAGAAAAGAAGAAGATTCAAGTCAAGAAACCATGTGTATGTTTCAGAAAGCAATCTGCTAATGGAATACTACTATGGTCTACCAACCAAGGTCAAAGATTTCTGCCAAGCAACCATGTCAAGAGGATAAAACTTAAACATGCTGCAAGGAGAGTGAAGCTATCCAAATCTAGAGCCCTAACAATCATTCCAGGATTAAAGCTCCAGCCACTTGATGAAGACTTTGATGAAGAGCAACTGCTATTTCTAAGAGCTCAAAAGATATGCTATGCTGCAATTGTGGATGACCACCTTGTAATCAAGTACACTGATGGGAAAGAAATGAAATTCAAACAAGGGGGTTGTCAACATTGGGGTAAATTGTATGAGATAGAAAGAATCATTGCATTGCTGGATTCTAAGGACAAGGTGGAGAAAATATGGAAGCTGGAATTGATTGACTTTGTGAAAATGAAGAAAGAATATGCTGAGAAGATAAGGAAGGGCTGCTATGAGAAATGGTTAGAAAGGGAGAAAGAAATTGATAGACTGGAGATTGAAGCAGAAAAGCTAAGGGCAAAGGGATTGTGTAGAGTTCAGTTTGATCCCTATGTGGTGAAGTATAGGAGGAGAAATGGAGACAATGTCAATATAAGAATGAACCTACTCAGTCACTATCCTGCCAACATTCTGAAGCCAGTGCTTGAAGATTTCAAAAACTCTATTATGATTGAAGAATTGGATGCTATGACAGAAATCATGAGAGCAGTAGATGAGATCGCAAGAAAGGAGAAAGAAAGGAAACAGAAAGCATATGATGATCTACAAGCCAAGGCAATGGAGATGCAATCAAAAGAAAACGGCTAGTACCTCATCATACTGTAAGAAGTATTTATCTTGTAATTTCATTTATGTGTTCAATCAAATCACATACCTGTACTTTTAAAAGTTTTATCTTTAATGTATGTTAGGCTTGTTATCAGACATGAAATTGTGACTAAGGGTCTCACTCACAATTTGGGGGAGATTGTTAGTTACAGAGGCATGCCTGTATACATCTAATAACAAGCCTAATTGTTTGTAATGCTTTGCATTACTTACTTGACCTCTTAACTGAGGGAACCTCTAGTTGTAGAGTTTCTGTTTGTATTGTACTTGTAATAGGCATCAAATCCTAGTTGTGTAACTGTACAAATAGAGTCTAGAATAATGCTTGAAAGAAGTTCCATGGTTCATGCCTCAAGCAAGGAGTTAAAGACTGCCAAATAATCACAGTTGGGATTTGAAGAAATGAAGAATTTGCCTAAGTACCAATTCGAGAAGTATATTTGTCTATTCGAGAAGTCCAGCATTCGAGAAGTCAGAGATTCGATATCTCAAGACACTATTCGATATCTCTGAATACACTGTTCGATATCTCATTCGATATCTCAGGGATTCGATATGTTTACTACTCTATTCGAGAACTCAAGAAGTCAACAAGTCAAGATGGTATTCGAGTTCTCAAAGAGTCAACAAGTCAAAGTTCCATTCGATATCTCAAAGACTCAGAAAGCTATTCGACAACTCGAGGATTCGATAAGTCAAATGCTCTATTCGACAACTCAAGGAATCCTGATGGAAAAGAGCTATTCGAGAAGTGGTTCGATATGTTACTATAACAGTATTCGAGAACTCAGAGTTATCGATCAAGTCAATTCTAGTTCTCGAATCACTTACTTAGTCACTTCTCGAATACATTCTTGGAGACAAAATACTGAAGAAATTGTACAAGTCAGAAACCTGCAACAAGCCAATGCACTTTATGGACCACAACCTGTAACGTGCTCTGGAAAGCCTACAAGGAAGCTTGGAGAGATATAGAAGAGACAAGGAGCTAAAGAAGTGGATCTAAACAGCCTTTGCAAAGTCAAATCTGTAACCGTTTGGACACTTACTCAAAAAGGATAGACAGACTAGAAAGTAATGTGTTTTAGCTCCTTATTTGTAGTAAGCATGCTGTATCCATGTTCTATAAGGACACAGCCTCACTTCATAACTTAGTAACTTTGTGAGTCAAGTTTTTCATACACTGTAAGCTATATCTCTCTGAGAAAAACGAAGCTGAGAATACTACCATTTGTATTCACAGATTGTAGCAACCTTTATCTAATATACATTAGATTAAAGTGATATTGTGTCTTGTGTTGTTTACTTATCCGCACCTTAATTTCTGCACACACAGGCACTTATCTGCTACACAGACTCAATCCAAGAAAAGTTCAAGAATCCATTCACCCCCCCCCCTCTGTATTCTTTTACCGTGTTCAATACTCAACATTATCAACCTTAGTTGTTACCGTACCAGTATTCCACATATAAAAAGATCCTAATATCCTACATTCCTGCCCTACATAGTAAATCACTTGCGATGGTTAAATTATGAAAAAGTATGTAATTCATGTTTGTCTCAGACTCTCACACATATAATTATAGACGCAATTATCATCTGGGTTAATACCATTTTGCCATCAAAATTAGGTAGTTCAGACACATAAACCTAGTAAAATAGTACCTCCACGCCCTTAAAATTCGGCATTTGTACATCCAGACCCTTTTCCATAAATTTCTTCAGAAATAACCCATGTGCTCTGTTTCCTAATTCCTTTTGTGCTTCTGTTCTTGATGGGCAAACTTTGCTATTTTATTAGTGAATGCATCTCCTGTAGTACACGAATTACATCTCTCCAAAAAAACTTGTAAAATGACAATTACATCTCTCCAAAAAAAACTTGTAAAAAGACAACACGAATGACAGTAGTACCAAGTTCACTATAAATTCGATCCAATTTTAAAAACTTTTATATTCTAAGTAATTTCAGTAGCTCTATTCAAACAAAAAATATCCTTGCTTTTTCGGATCAAGCTCCGAAAAGAATGACATTTCCTGACTATACACGAGACATATACTACATTTATGGAAAATCCGAAACATATACGCATATATAAGGATTTACATAGATACGAACATACAGATCCGAGTAAGCAGCAGTAACAGCAAAACGATCTTGACAAAATGATCCATTCACCAAAATACATCAATAGAATCAACAAACCCCCAAAAAAAGTTCCAATTAGAAAAAACCCCAAAAACTAGGGTTTGTAAACCCCCAAAATTAACAAATTAAAAAACCCCAAAGATTAGGGTTTGTAAACTATAAACTACGAATGAACTAATTAAACTAAGGCAATTAGATGAATTTTGACAAAAAAAGGTAATTAGAGGAATTAATTAGACGGAAAAACAAACATACAATGAACTAATTATACGGAGATGAAATTCGAACTAGAGATGAGCTTCAACCGGAGATGAGCTTTGAACCAGAGATGAGGAGATGAGCTTCGCACTCGATTGAAAGAGTAAGAGCTTCAACGGGAGAGTTTAGAAAGGGTGTGTGTGTGTGTGTTTGAGGGAGAGACAGTGTAATACTAATACCGAGGGTTTGCTTTGAGAGAGTGTGTTTGAGTGTATTTTATTCCATATAAGTGTTGGCATTTAGGAAAAAATTATATTTAAGGCAACATGAATGGCAACATCCGACTGTGATGTTGGCATACATCGATTTAATTGATTTTTAGACATCTAAGGCAACATTTTTCATGGCAACATCGTTTTCGAGTGTTGGCAAAGACCATTTGTGGTGTAGTGAATGGTGCGGTCATTATTATTATGATCATTTATTGATTTGCAACAGCACAAAAGATGTCATCTCTTCTAACTAGTCCATCACTCCCGGTGGTTACTAGGTATGAGCCTTGTACTAGTAACAAGATTTTCACTATTGGTTCTTGCAATGGCTTAATTTGTATTGCTGTTTGGAAAAGAGAAGATGTTACGGATAATGATTTATCGTTCTTATTGTGGAATCCTGTTACTAGACAATCTAGATGGCTCCCCAAACTGCAATATCCTAGTACCATTCCGCCTGATATTGAGTTTCGTTTGCCTGTTATTGAATTTGGTTTTCTACCCGAAACGAATGATTATGTGATTGTTAAATATGGACGTCAACCTAGAATTCATGTAGAGGTGTACAAGACGAGCATCGATTCTTGGACAATTATAGACTGCAGCATTCTTCCGAGTGATGCAACTGTAGAACGAGGTAACTGTTCTGTTTTCTTAAATGGCTGTTTTCATTGGGGTGCAAAATGCGGGAAAAGCAACTATATTGTCACTTACAAACTTGAATGCGAGGAGCTCGGATTGATAAAGGCGCTGGATGATGATGATAGAGTTAAACTGGATGATTTTTATCCCTGGGACAACTCATGGAAACTCGCGGTGGTTGATGAATCCCTAGCCATGATATATTCGGACAGCCTCATTGGACGGTATAATAATACACTGGCAATATGGGTCCTGGATGATTACGAGGTTCAAGATTCTTGGGCTCTTCGTTATAAAATATATAAGCTCGGTTACCGTATATATCCCATGGGTTGCTTGACAAACAGTCTGATGATAATAAAAGAACCTCCTGGGAATCTTTACTTATATGATTTCAGCACCAGACAAAATAAAAAAATTCCAGGAGCACCATGCCTTTCGACATTAACCGGCTTTTCAAGTTTCTTTGAAACCCTGTAAGGTACTCCCATCAGTGTTCTAAAAAGCGCTAAGCGGTTCTAGGCGACGAGACGACCTTCGAGCGCTTAAGCGGCTAGGCGGGGGCTTAAGCGGATTTCAAAGCGGACCAATTAAGCGGATTATATAATATATATTTAATTATTTATATACATAAGTATATATATATATAATAATTATATAAAATCGGGGAATAAGCGGCTAACATAAAATCGGGACGGTTTGGGGACCTTCGACGCTTAAGCGGACCGCTTAAGCGGCTAGGCGGCCTTGTTTTAGAACACTGACTCCCATGAGTTATTTTTCCTTGGTACGTGTTATCCAAAACTTTGGTTTGATAATTCGCTTAACTTCAAATTCATTCAAAATTTGGATAACATTTACTAGCTTAAAACCCGTGCGATGCACGGATGTTCTTTAATATAACAGAATTTTTTTTTAATTTGAATTAAAAATTTTAAAACATAAATTTTCTTGACTTAAAATTTTAAAAAATATGATCTGATATAATTATATATTTGTTGTCCGTGATATTTTTAGAAAATGATGGATTTTAGTTTGAAAATATTGAAAATATGAAATATTTTAGCTGAAAAACGTAATCGGTTAGTTATTAGTTATTATATTGTTTTTATTTTATTGTACTTAAATAAAGCAAACCAAATAGGTTTTTCTGAAAAAAATAAAAAAAATAGAAAAGGTAATGTATTTTAGGTGAAAAAGGTAATTGGTTAATTATTAGTAATTATAATATTTTATTAAACATAATTGCTCACAATTATTTTAGAAAAGGAAAATTTTTAGCTAAATAAACTGTATTTTACGTAAAAAGAAAAATTGGCTATTGAAAAATAGAAAAGGTAGCATATTTTACTTGAAAAAGGAAAGAATTTCTCATATTTTATGTGAAAAAAGATTAGTTATTGAAAAATAGAAAATGTAACATGTTTGACCTGAAAAAGGAAATTTATTAATTATTTTTTTTTTGCTAAGTTTATTAGTTATTAGTAATTATAAATAATTAAGTAAGGATAATTACGTAAAATAACATGTACCATTAAATAAGGGTAAATAAATAAAATTAACTGAAAAAAATAGAAAAAATATAAAAGGTAACATATTTTAGCTGAAAAAGGTAATTGATTAATTATTAGTAATTATAATATTTCATTTTATTAAACAGGTATCGTACCGACCGACCGACCAATCGACCAACCAAATTTTTAATATTTCGGCTTTTATATAATAGTATAGATAGCTTAAAACTCGTGCGATGCACGAATTTTCTTTAATATAACATAATTTTTTTTAGTTTCAATTAAAAATTTTAAGACATAAATTTTCTTTGCTTAAACTTTTAAAAATATGATCTAATATAATTATATGTATGTTGTCCGTGATATTTTTAGAAAATGATGGATTTTAGTTTGAAAATATTGAAAAGATATTGAAAAGATGAAATATTTTAGCTGAAAAACGTAATCGGTTAGTCATTAGTTATTATATTGTTATTATTTTATAGTACTTAAATAAAGCAAACCAAATAGGTTTTTCTGAAAAAAATAAAAAAATAGAAAAGGTAATGTATTTTAGCTGAAAAAGATAATTGGTTAATTATTAATAATTATAATATTTTATTTTATTAAACATGATTGCTCATAGTTTTTTTAGAAAAGGAAAAATTTTAGCTAGATAAACTGTATTTTACGTAAAAAGAAAAATTGGCTATTGAAAAAAATAATTATGTAAGGATAATTACGTAAAATTTATTAGTTATTAGTATTTATAAATAATTAAGTAAGGATAATTACGTAAAATAACATGTACCATTAAATAAGGGTAAATAAATAAAATTAACTGAAAAAAATAGAAAAATATAAAAGGTAACATATTTTAGCTGAAAAAGGTAATTGATTAATTATTAGTAATTATAATATTTTATTTTATTTTATTTTATTAAACAGAATTGCTAATACTGTTAAATACAACCGCCGGTGATATAATTGGAAAAAGAGATATTTTAGTTAGAGAAAATAGAAAGGTAACATGAAGATGACATGATTTATG
Source organism: Kitagawia praeruptora (assembly GCA_037693485.1). Classification (NCBI taxonomy): domain Eukaryota; kingdom Viridiplantae; phylum Streptophyta; class Magnoliopsida; order Apiales; family Apiaceae; genus Kitagawia; species Kitagawia praeruptora. The sequence continues at coordinate 3,070,473 of CM075353.1, forward strand.
TGAAAATGGCAATTGATTAGTTTATAGTAATTATAATTTAATTATGTTATTTTACTATATAAAATTGCTCATAGTTTTTAGAAAATGAGAAATTAATGGTGCCCGTTATATTTCTATAAAAAGGGAATTTAATTAGAAAAAATAGAAAAAATGATATATTTTAGTTGAAAAGGTAATCGGTTAATTATTAGTATTATAATATTATTATTTTATTTTTATTAAATAGAAACGCCCGTGATATAATTGGAAAAAAGTGGTTTTAGTAAGAGAAAAAAAAAAGTAACGTGTTTTGGCTGAAAAAGGTAACTGTCCATGATATAATTGGAAAAAGAAAGATTTTAGTTAGAGAAAATAGAAAAGGTAACGTGTTTTGACTGAAGGTAATTGATTAGTTAATAGTAATTATAATATAATTATGTTATTTTATTAAACAAAATTGCACGTAGTGTTTTTAAAAAAGAGAAATTTTAGTTAGATAAAATGTAAAAGATATTCTAATTTACTTGAAAAAGGAAATTATTTAATTATTGAAAAATAGAAAAGGTAATATGTTTAACCTGAAAAAGAAAATTGATTCATAAAGGAGAAATTTTAGTTAGATAAAATATAAAAGGTATTGTATTTTACTTGAATAGGAAATTATTTAATTCTTGAAAATAGAAAAAATAAGGAAATTATTTAATTATTGAAAAATAGAAAAGGTAATATGTTTAACCTGAAAAAGGAAATTGATTCATAAAGGAGAAATTTTAGTTAGATAAAATATAAAAGGTATTGTATTTTACTTGAATAGGAAATTATTTAATTCTTGAAAATAGAAAAAATAATATGTTTAATCTGAAAAAAGAAATTGATTAGTTAGTAGTAATTGACTAAGGGTAAATAAGTAAAATCAACAGGTACCGTACCGACCGACCGACCGACCAACCAAACTTTTAATGTTTTGGCTTTTATATAATAGTATAGATTAGTTTATAGTTTATACATGTTATCCTTGAAAGGGAAAAGTTTTAAGCACGGGGTGCAATTTAAATAGAAATGTTTTGGCAAATACAAGTTAGATGCAAGTTCAAATTTTGATCATATCACTCTTTTAGGGGTAAGTCCCTTTTCCATGATAGAGGAGAATGAAATCCTTTACGTAACACAAAACAAAGTCATACTAATTGAATTAGAACTCGTCGATATCTGTAAAATTTTTATATTTTTATGATCTTAGACCCATTATTCTCATTTAGTTCCTCTCATTTCTTTACAGTTATTATTTTGGGATGTCCCTCTCATTTCTTTATGTTATCATAAATAGTAAGTTTTCCCACTATTACCCACTACTTTCCCCCAATATTTCATATTTAATAATTAAAAATACTATTACACTCACTATTTTCATCCACTATCTCAAATCTATTATTAAATATTGATAGGTGTCACCACTTGACCCACTTTTCATCCAACTCATTTTTGTGTATTGTGTTGATTTTCGTGTCACCCTTCAACGTAAACAAAATGAGGGGGACGGAGGGAGTATATAATATATTCATTTTTATAGAAAAAATCAAATGAGTATTTATTGACATTTATTTCAGCTCCACCATCTGAAAGAAACTTAGATTATGTAAGTGAGGTAAGTTTGAAAGAAGAAAAAAACAATAAGAAAGCCCAAGTGGAGAGATTTCATTGGGATTGAGAACTAAAATTTGGTTAGAAATTAAAATTTTGTACTTGCACACACATTTTTAAAAATTTATAGTTTTGTCAATATTATAATCAAGAAATTGATTTCGAAAATTTACATAATATTCAAATTATATAAATTTTAAAATTTTAATTTTATATATTTAAGTCGGGCATTGACAACATATTCCACCCAAAACATATGTCCCATCCATTTCTTTACAATTTCCTTTTTGGGACGTCCCACCAATTCTTTACATTACTAAAAATAGTAACTTTTAACAATAAAATATATTATTACATCCACTACTTCACTCCACTTTTTCAACACTTTACACTATTACAATCACTACTTCACTTATTTTAACAATAAAATCACTATTATACACCACATAGGGAGTATTAAAAAAAATATCCGAATAATGTCAATTTTAAAATTTTAATTCCAAGAATTCATAAATTTGGATAGGTGAGTGTGACACCGACCCAGCCCATTCACAAGCGATCCAAAGATCCGGCCCATTAATAAATTCATATATTATAACGTCCACAACGGCCATTAGCTCATCTCCAACCGAAGCCCAATTCACGCGCTCAGTTAGCGTGTGCCATACACTCTCCCCTAACATTCTAAACCACAAATTCACATTTCGCTAAACACTATAGAAAAAAATCATCGGAAATTTTTTCCGGCCAGACTAGCCGTCGGAGATTATCGTTCATATCAAATCGCCGTCGAATCGATTAAAGGTTCGATCTTTATCACTCCTTTCATCCGATTCATTATTATTTCATTGATTTTTTTGTAAATAAAATTAAATTAGTTTAATTTTGTGATTTTTGTGTAGTTTTGATGTGTATTTGTGTGTATATGTATGTGTTTGATGTTCAATGCAATAGAATTAGACATTTCGATTGTTTCGATTTTAGGTTATTATTTTAATTGCTGATTTGTTTGCGTAATTCGATAAATACATGTCTGTGTGTGTGATGTATCTGAAGAACTTCTAGTTTTATGTGTCGATTGCTAGTTGTATGTTTTTGAATTTCGATGTGTGATTGTTGGATTTGTTTTTCGATATGATGAATTTGTTCGTTTCGATTGATTTTTATTAATTTATATAAAGAGAAAGATACACATAGATTTGTTCCGATCTGGTAATGATAGTAAGCGTATGCCGTGTCACCTATATTTGTTTTTATTGTAGGGTTAATGTTTAGGATAGCATTTCGTATATGATTTTTATAAATAGTGCGGAGATTTTGAATGAACGGGATATTGTTTGCTGATTATTTTAAACATTTCGGTTGTTTCAATTTTGTGTGTGTTGTATCTGAAGAAATTTTAGGTTTGCTGTATTGATTGCTAGTTGTATGTTATTGAATTACGATGTATGATTGTTGTGTTTGTTTTTGTCGATATGATGAATTTGTCCATTTCGATTAAAATTTATTAATTTAATGAAAAGGAAGATTAACAAGATTTTTATGTGTTCTGGTGACGTAGGTACACGTATATTTGTTCCGATTAATATGTTTCTATTGTAGGGTTAATGTTTAGGATAGCATTTCATATGTGATTTAATAAATAGTGCGGAGATTTGAATGAACATGATATTGTTTGGCTGTTTGCTACTGTTATTGCCTTGGCTTCATTCAGTTGAAGAAAACGGTTGTATTTTTCTTTTCCTGCTTGCCGTTCTTTCTTTTACTAAAGAATTTTATTAATGTCGTGCCTTTTTAACGAGTCTTTTTAACATGCTTTTTCACGTCTCTGAATGTTGAAAAGTACATGAGTTTTATTTGGTGTAGTGCTAGATGCCTAGTCCACACTTTGAAGCTTCTGACATTAGATGTGGAGTTCGTTATTTCTCTGTGTAAACAATGATATTTGTCAATTGAATGTTTCTTGTTTGGATTGTTACTTTGCAGAAGATGGAAGACATGGATATTGATCAGGTTGTGGAGGTTCCTGATACCCCCGATAGATTAGCATCTCGGAATATCAGTGGCAAAAATTGTATAAGACGAGAGAGACATGTGTCTTCCATGGGCGATCTTATTGAGAATGCTGATATGTCTGATGCTGGGTTACAAGGTGGGCCGAGAAACAATAAACGGGCAACTAAAACTGAGGGCAGAAGCATTTATCCCCCCCCTAGAAATGGTTCCAACAGATCTGAGCTTCAGGGAAATATCATAAGTACTGCATCAGGACCTGCACATTCTTCTAGGGACACGTTCAACTCAAGAAGAACTGAGGTATACGTTAATTTCAATAATCGGGGCAAAAGTAGCATCCAAACTGAATACATGGGAAAAGGAAAAGCTCTTTCTAGTTCTTATTCTGAGATGCCTGGATGCCAAGGACATGTTAAAGTACATGATCTGACCAAAGACGATGACCATTTCAAAATGTGTCAGAAATTCGTCACAGGAAGTAGTCAATCTAAAGAACATAGAAAGGAAATGTCAGACAAAAGCTTTTCGCCTCTGCTCATTGCAGAACATTCTGATAGTGGGAAAAAAGTTGACAACCTGAGGACTTCACATAGAACCAGTAGTCAAAGAAAATTGGTTAGAAATGGATGTATATCTCCACTTAACGTGGAGAAGGCTAAACTGTCGGCACAGAAACAGAATAATACTTTTCTGCACTCCCACCAGGATTATCCTGGCAGTAGTGGGGAATCAACGGCTGAAGTCAAGGATTCTTTTCGAGTTGAGGGAAATGGATGTATATCTCCACTTAAGGGAGCAAAGGCTAAACAGTCGGCTCATAAACAGAATAATACTTTTCTGCACCGTTACCGGGATGATTCTGGAACTAGTAGGGAATTAATGGCTGAAGACAAGGATCCTCGTCGAGTCAAGGGAAAGGGATTACTAACTCATAGCAGACTATTAAAGGAATCTGAGGCAAAAACAAGGCCTTTATCTGGAAGGTAATTAGCTGAAATTTAATTAGGCATTTGGTTTGTTTATATATACACACACATCAATTAATTTGGCTATCACATTTTCCAGTTCGGTAAGCATGCTGCTCGCATCATGTGTAGGAGGTCACTCATTTCTGATCACAATTTGTGTTGATTTGCCTTAATATCTAATTGAATGAGTTACTACACAAACACAAACCTGTATCTATATATCATTTGTGAATTCGGCATATTTAAATTGTTGGGTGCGACTAGCCAAATTATAATATCTACGAGGGGCCATTCTTTAAATTTTCGTAGTCTAAGTTATATATTTTAACTTCAACGCGGTTTGATTGCCTTATTTGCTAGAGGAGATGATCAATAGTTTAGATTGGGTTTAGTGGCTCTGTCCTTTTAGGCATTTTGTGCCTCACCGGCTGATCAGACCGGCCTTGGTTTTTTACTTTTTACTAATAAGTACGTAACTTTTTGCAAGAATAAGTCAAAAGAAAAATTTTCGTCCGTTTGTCTATAAAGTCGAAGGACTTTAAACAGGCTTCTGAGTTGAATTTATGAAATAGAAAATAGGCACTAATTTCATCGACTTATTTTGAGTTTACAGTTTGACTTGATATAAATACTTATATCCCCACATGTAATTTTAATATGTATACTTTTTAATTTTTATCTTATTGTGTTATAAATTATACATAATCGGGGAAAATATTTAAACATATAATATAAGTAAAAATGTCACTTTTACTTTTAAGTCCAGAAAATTACTTTTAAGCAACTAGTGTTAAGCAGTCTTCTGCATTGCAAGTACTTGGTTTTGCATTCATATTTTTCTAATTTTGTTTTCATGCAGTATTGAATTGATTCTATACTGCCAGCAGTGGGCACATGTAGCATTTGCCAATGGCTGCCCAACAATTTGTTGGCTTTTCCAAAATTTAGAACACATGGAGTAGTTCACTATATAAACTTTAACAGCTGCGGTATGCCAAGTTGAATTGGCAAATTTCCAGTTTTCCTCCTCTCTTTTTTTCGCATTAAAGAATCTTTTGTAGTGAGTAACATATTTCTAGGACTCCCACTATAAATATCTATCCATGATTTTATCTTTATGTTGTTGATGCCATTTGCTATTTTCTTGATTCCTTCCCCATGCTGAACCTTATCTCTCTTGACTTGTCTATACCAGGTTGATTGATTTTGCACATCTCTGATGAGAGATTGTATTATCCATTACAATTTACCATAACAAACAAGAGATCAAATCCTGATATTCTTTATAAAAATTCTGCATCCTTGCCATTCCTGTCTGATGTAAATTCTTCAGTGGCACTTAATTATGTAGTTGATGCATGTGGAGTTGTGTACAATTTGGTTGTAAAGTTGATGGATATTTTTCACCATTGATTTTGTTGGAGAAATTGACTTGTAATACACTTGCAGGACTCTTGCTGGTAAGGTAGATGTAGCTAGTCATGCCAACAAGGATGCATGTGTACGCTCCGATGGAGCAAGTGGATGGATAAGTACACATGAGCATACAAGAAGATCAAATCCTTCCTTGTCTGATGAAGAACCTCTTCTTTCCCGCAAGGCAGATGATCCATGTAACGTGAATAAGTTGCCCAGGACTGTGGTGGCAAGAAGGGATAATAAAGATGCGAATATTACAAGAAAACACTCAATCCAATCCCAGAATGTGTCAGCTGCACCTATAGTCCAGCCCGTAACCCAAAAGCATCAAGGATGCCGATTGAATGATCATGGTCCTTCGAACGCAGTTTTAAAAAGACAGAGGCAGGGTTCCTCTAGAAGTCATCAAGGTGAATCCTCGTCATCAGCATTTGCGAACTCTGAATTGGTGGTTCTTGAGTCACCAGGAGAACCATCAAACTTAAGATCTATTAGGCCACAAAATAGTCAGGCGGCACGCAGTTTCCACCCGATTATTGATATTGATGAATTTTCCCCTGAAACAAGAAGTAATGGCTCCTGCAACGTAGATTACAGTAGTAGAAGCGCATCAGATAGTAGGGATAGACAGCTTGAAGCAGATGAAATTTTGGCTAGGGAACTTCAGGAACAACTATATAATGAATCAAGTGTTGCAGCAGATCATGAGGTGTGTCACATTATTTCATATTGTACTTTCTGTTTTTGAATCTACAAGGAAATGAAGTACCTTTTTAAAAAATTAGTTTTCTTAATGTTTTGTTGTCACCTTACAACAGATTGATGAACACGTTGCATTGGCACTGCAGCAAGAGAATTTACAGCATGCTTTTGCTAGTAGAAGTCGGCATGTATCTCATCCTGTAAGTGCATCATTGATCATTATATATAATTTTGGTGTACAATACTTTGAAGCATCAGATCCACACATTTTGTTGTCGGATTTGTGCACAATTAGTTGATTATCACAGAATCTCAAGTGGTATGTTGAAATGCTTAAATTGAGAATATGATTGGAAGTGCTGTTGTTTCTAAGAATCATGTTTATGTATTTTTGTTTTGGATCCTCCAACAAATATATGTCTGTGTCTCATAGCACGGTGCTAAGCGGAAAATGGAGAGTATTCTTTTGATGAATCTACAGCCAAGTTCTGGGCCTATACTAATTATTAGTTCTCATTATATAGAACTGAAGGTTATCTTAAAAATATAGAGTGGTTTCTAAAACTAATCATATTTCGCAAGATGTTTTCTTGCTCTAATCTTGAGGCAATTGCGGGCTTGCAGCTGATTGAAAAAACATATATGAAAGTTATTGGTTTTCTTTATATAGCTTTAGTTGGTATATAAATACTGATGGAGGTATATATGCCAACATAAATATGAATATTAACCATATATTCATATGTACAGTGACTTCTAGCAGGTCTTTCACAGGCAATCATTTTTTAAATGATTTTAAATACATTACTGTATTTTGTTTTTGTTGCAGAGAAGCTCCTCCATGTCAAACTTTAATCGAGAAAACTTATCACGGTCTTCTCAAAATTCTTCCACCCGGAGAGTTACCCAGCCTCGAGTACCTACCTCTACTAGAATGGCACGGCTGAGAGGTCGTTTCCCAGGACAACCTCGTACAATATCATCTAGACAACGAAATGTCGTGTTTCCTCCCACCATGGATGTTGACACGGTATAGACTTATATATCTGGTGACTCTGTTTCGTACTTATTCCTGCTGTTTCATTATTTCTCTAGTTCAGGGTTTTAGGGTAGACATGATCAAGTCTGATGTTTTATTCTGCAGAGAATGCATATACTGGAAGCACTAGAGGCCTTCAATGATATGGGAATGGCTGGCAGTCTCCTTCAAGCTCAGCGTGATTTCAACGAGTAAGTTATTCATTTACAGTGAACAAGTTATTTTTCTCTCTTTTAGTAGCCGAATATTCTCACCATCATTCTAGACAAGAAATTTTGAATGAAAGTAAACTGCCACTTGTATGTATATACACTGTTGACCTTTGCACAGCTCATGGACTGTTTTAGCCCCACTACTAGGAAAGTTAAGGACTTAAAGTTATACCTAAGTCTTCAAATTTCTGCCTTCCCTAGTGTATTTTTGAGGGAGAAGATTTTAGGGAGGAGTTGGACTGATTCTTCCCTTTCTCAGACCAAGATTTCCCAAATTAGAACGTAGTAGAGAAATGTAATCTGTATTACCTTACGTTGTAAATTATGTACTACCAGTAGTATTTTCTACCATAGAATATAGGAAGTGTGTGATCCCGACTTATAATTCGGAGTAATTCTAATATTTAGTGTTACCGTAGAATAAGGTTCATGAAACATATTCTAATATTATTAGCGTTTCCTCAAATGTTCTTCACATTTTTGTTATTAGCTTACAACCTGTGCATGGCACAGATATTTTTGCAAGTATTTTTTTCAAAATAATTATTTATATAAATTGGAAAAGTATTATATAAAGTTTTATGAATTTTTAACAAGTATATAGTTTAAGTAGAACATGATGTACCACTAACATTTTATATTAAAATAGTTGTTATGGTTTGTAACATATAGGTCTATTAGCATAAAAATAGTTAATATGAATTGATTCCAATTTGTATATATAAATATGTTATTAAATATCGATATTTCAATTTTTTTCATGTATTATTAATATATTAAATTAGTGTAAAAAGGAAAACATTATTGTAGTTGTCAAGGTTTGAACACAAGTCCTCTATTAGAATAAATACGGAATAGTCTCTACTACTCGCTTTAACTACTGGTATCTATTTATTTACTCGCTTTAACTTACAAGTACTAGTAGGAAAATGGAAGGTCACCTATAAGTTTGTTGACTTGAACATCACCTCTATTTTAGTATTATTTGGCTGATAGAAGCATTGCTATTGATCTGTTTCATTTTTTTCCTGTGGAGTTGCTTTCTTACTAAAACAAATGTGCTTGACCAAGGACTACTGGTTTTACCTGCTAAAATACCTTTCACAGTTGTTTTTTACAATTTATTCTATTACTATGACAAACACTTTTGGACAATTCATAAAAAGTACATAACATTTTCTACTATTTTGCTTACAGATTGGAGAGACCAATTTACTCTTATATTATCATAATACAAATCTCCCCCACTCAAATATACCCCTTTTAGACATACATTCATGCATGAAGTAGTTGCATCTAAAAGAAGTTTAGTAGTAATCTGAACTTCATTTCTTCTTTGGGTCAGAAATGATTATGAAATGTTATTGGCTCTTGATGAGAACAATCATCAACATGGCGGTGCATCTGCGGCTCAGATTAATGCTTTGCCAGAATCGACGGTTCAGGTATTGTTGGAACATACTGACTCATAAATACTTGTATTTGAAAAATATTGAACTGTAAAGGTGCCGATATAGTATACACCTACTAACAACCTATAAGAGAAAATAGGGGTAATTATCTGTATTTTCCTTCTCCTTTTATGATTTGTATTACGTAGTCCCTTCCCTGTCCAATTCTTACATACATGCTGCTGATCTAATTTTTTGTTTGTCCACTAATCATGCAGACTGATAATCTTGAAGAATGTTCAATTTGTCTTGAAACTCCAAGCATCGGGGACACCATACGCCATCTTCCTTGTCTGCACAAATTTCACAAAGATGTAAGAACTTAAGATTTGATACTTGTAACTTGTCCTTTTCTATTTCTTACCTGCAAGAATCTTATTATGTGGTTTTCTTACTCCCAGTGCATTGATGAATGGGTCCGAAGAAAAACATCGTGTCCAATTTGCAAGTCATCTGTCACTTGAAGCCATCTTAATGTAGAAGCGGGAATTCTCAGCATGATGAATTGATGACCAACTAAGATAAAAGGTCTGGCATGGATAGACAACTTTAGGCCTCCTACAACTCAGTAGACAACTTTAGGCCTCCAACAATTCAATACAGATACATTACATTTTGTTGGTTTATCAAATCTGTTCGTCATGTGAATTTAAAAGTTGTGTTTCGAGATTATGGACTAGCCAGAGTGGTGGCAATTGTGCCCCTAGTGCTAGGAGAGGTTTAAAGTTTGATTTTCACATCCCCTCCCTGTATACTCAAAATTGCCCCTATTCCCTTGAAAATTTAGTATAAGAGATGACAAAAGTTTTGTAAATGAAATTTTAGGGAAATGTTATTTCCAGAGCAGTTTTTTTATTTTCAGAGCTATGTGTCGCACATTTTCCTTGGATTCACAGTTTGTAACATATTCTAGTAAAATATGTTACAAATAACTCTGGAAATAAAAAAACAACTATGGAAATAACATTTCCCAAATTTCAATGTATACTTTATAAGCACGGAGAGGCTTAAATTTTAGATGGTTCATCTCGCAAATGACCCTCATATGAGTTATCTTGACAGATGCAAGATGGTGAAAACCAGAAAACAGCTAATTAAAAACTCTGTTATAATTTAGACTGAATAACTATTAAATTTGTCCGAAATGTAAAAAATTCTCACATGATCAAGTTACAGCCCAAGATTGGGTAGGATTCTGTTCCAAAAGACCTTCAAATACTTGTATTATAGGCAACAAAGAACATGAGGTAATTTTTTTGTCAGTAATTTCAACAGAAATGGTGATATTCCGTCGAAATTCTGCTGACTAGCCAATTTAGAAGCAGTTTTGTGCTGTTTTACACTCTATAGCCAAACATTGGCTCCCAATTTTACAGTCCAAATTGCACAATCTGTATAAACATTTTAAACATCAACGATTTTAACACCAAAAGATTATAAACATCAACGATTAATCATGGAGTCAAGGATTGTAGTGACAAAATAGTGAACTTGCAACAGAATCTACAATTCCTCATAATTGAGTTGGTTTAAAAACTGAAATTTTAACAAATCCTGTCAGACGTTATTCGTCCAATAAATATTCTCGTAACATTTGAAGGTGTAAAGTTATAAATGAAGGGGTTTATTGGATCATATGTTGAAAATTAACCCTAGTATCTCTAAAAAAATATAAAAACGTTGAGGATAGAAGAGAATCCAACTCTATCACAATGTTAAGTTATTGGTTTCTCTAGAAAAAATTCCTCACTGCTGTGATTTTCGTCTTCGATCCATCCAGTGCTCAAATCATGTAGATGAACACCAAGAAAATCTTCTTCATAGGTGATCATCAAACCGTTGCTCAGGCAACCCAGAGGACATAGAGGTCTATTTCCGTCATCAACTATTCGAAACTGGAGAGCCCAAACTTACAAGTTTATAACAGATAATAATATAATTTGCTGCATCATTTGATAATCTCCAATGAAAGCATCCATTTACAACCACATGATCATTAGTTTCCCGAACATACCCAACCTCAATAACGACATTCGGACTGACATTTGAACATTTAGGTTTCGGAAGAAATTTAGGTTGTCCAATAGCAGGAGTCCACAATAGAAGCACACGATTATACGAAACAAAAATACAAATTAAACTACAGGCTATAGCCTATAGGAAGTGGGAAGGAAACGATGATAATAAGCGAAGATAAAACTATGTTGGAAGTTCACAAATGGATACTACATTTTTCATATTTATTATGAAATAAACCTTTTTTCCTTTTCTTGACAAAAACTTGCGATAAACATCTAAAAACATTTGTTGAAAGCTTGTCGAACTTGCAACAGATATTTAACAAAAAAAAAAAAAATTGCAAAGACAGCATTAATAAAATATAGAAAGTGAATCAAAAGGAAAAAAAAAAGGCAACAAAAATATGAATAGCAAGGCCAGTGACAATGAAAGTTTGTATAAGTTGAGACAATCTTCATTTTCAAAACTGTGTCTGCAAACCAGCTGTTGTGATCATGCATATATATCTAAGGCATAAGATAAAGTTAAACATGGTACGAGCCATCAAATATGCATGGTAAATGTTACTGATGGGCTAGACTATATATCTCGTCTCTGCTCGATTTACTCCCAGTACTACGTACATAAGCCAGGAGAGTGCTAACATTCCACGCCAATCCAGTAATTTCACCTTTGATTAATTTTGTTAGTGCGAAGAAAGACAATGCCAAAAGATCGAGAGATGTTGGAATATATGCCCATGCTGTGTAGTGCCCATGCTGTGTAATGCCCATGCAGTGCCCATCCAGTCTCCTCTCCATCATATGCTGTCCCTACAGTCTCTATATAATGTATCATTAGTAGTAGTTCAGAGTATCTCAAGTAGTCACAATGTAGTCCATGTATTCTCCCAGTAGTTATACAAGCTTGTAGTGTTAATGTATTAATAGTATTGTTCTTGTTCTTGAGTCTAGTCCAGTTGTTATCATCTATCTATAATCTAAATTATACAATCTATCATGGTATCAGAGCCAACATAATTCTTTTACCATCTTTCTAGACTTCTTTCTTGTTCTTGTTTGTGTCCTGTATCTGGGTAGAACAGATATAAACTGTCAAACATTCTAATACAACCATGCCTAATAATGAGACATCTCTGCCTCTTACAAGTACTACAACAACACTGCCTCCCCTTTCAATTCCACAAAATTCTCCCTTCTTTCTGGGTCCTCAAGATAAACCTGGAGATTATATCACACCGATATGCTTAAAACTCGACAACTTCGATGATTGGTCGTATGCCATTCGTCTTGCTCTCACTTCACGCCGCAAATACGGGTTTCTTGATGGAACTATTTCTACCTGGGTTACACCGTGTACCAAGGAGGATTGGAACACAATACAGTGCATGCTGGTCTCATGGATTACCAATACAATTCACCCTGAGGTATTATCCATGCTTTCTAAATATGATAATGCAAAACGTCTTTGGGACGACTTACATGAACGGTTTTCTGTCATTAATGGCCCTCGCATACACCAACTGAAAACAGAACTAAACAAATGTGAACAAACCAAAACTATGCCTGTTAATGTTTATTATAGCAAATTATGTGTGTTATGGGATGAGTTGAATCATCATGAATGATGAACCTATAATATCATGTACTTGTGGAGGTTGTAAGTGTCATACAGGCAAAACACATGAAACACGACGTGACAATGATCGTTTACATCAATTTTTACTTGGGCTCTATACTGAATATTATGGAAATCTCCGATCTACTCTGCTGTCTCAAGACCCTTTGCCATCACTGAATCGGGCGCTGCAACAAGTTATTCAAGAAGAACGCGTTCGTGGCATTACTCAGGGCCGTGAAGAGCCTATTCCTGTCGTTGGATTCGCTGTCCGGGGATTAGAGCGAGACAAGACTGACCGTTCCAAACTGTTTTGTACTCACTGCAACCGGAAAGGGCATGACAACACTGCTTGCTTCTTATTGCACGGTTTTCCTGATTGGTACATTGAAAAATTTGGGAAACCTGACTCCAAAAACATCTCTAAAGGGAAGATACCTGCTGCATCTTTTTCTCAACTTACACGCACAAAACCTACACATGTTGTGCGTGCAAACAACACTGTTATGTTCAACAGTCCTGCTGAGCCTTCATCAGCAGTCAACATTGTTACTTCTCAATCAGGGGAGGCTCCACTTCCGGGATTTACTACTGACCAATGGAAGTCCCTTCTTTCTCTGTTTGGTACAAATTCAATTACCTCTTCTCGTCTTCACGGTATGCCCATCTCATCATGGCTCCTTGATACAGGATGTTCACATCATGTCACAGGAGAGTTAAAATGTTTAAACCATTTACAAAACATTGATCCTTGCCCCGTGGGCTTACCAGATGGGAAAACACTGCTTGCTACTCATAAAGGAACAGTTTACTTGACACCAACTATTACTCTTCATAATGTCCTTTATGTTCCTAAATTAAACTGCAATCTTATTTCAGTTTCACAAATCACTAACGATTTGGAGTGCTTTGTCCAGTTTTCTAATAACATTAGTGCTATTCAGGACCTTCACTCGAGGAAGCTGATTGGAACGGCTGAGAGGCGGGATGGACTTTACTATCTGCATCAAATAGCATCGGTGCAAGCAGCTTCAGTTGCAGTTTCTTCTACTTCTTCTATTGATCTATGGCATCGTCGATTGGGACATCCATCAGAGAAAATAGTAAAATTACTACCGGTTTTACACAATTGTGGAGGAGTTTTAAATAAAAATTGTGAGACTTGTTTCCGTGCAAAACAGCCCAGGGATAGTTTTTCTATTAGCAAGCATAAATCCACTCGCATTTTTGAACTTGTGCATTGTGATTTATGGGGACCATATAATACTCCTGCTTCATGTGGATCACATTATTTATTGACAATAGTGGATGATTTTTCACGGGCTGTTTGGGTTTATTTGATGGTAAGTAAAACCGAAGTTTTTAAGTTATTTATGAACTTCATTGCCATGGTTGATCGTCAATTCTGTCAAAAAATTAAGTATGTTAGGGCAGATAATGGAACTGAATTCTATTGCTTAAAAGAATATTTTCTTGCAAATGGCATAATCTTTCAAACCTCTTGTGTTGGTATAGCACAACAGAATGGTCGGGTTGAACGCAAACATAAACACATTCTTAATGTTGCACGAGCCTTACGTTTTCAAAGCCATCTTCCCTTAACATTTTGGGGTGAGTGTGTTTTTGCTGCTGTCCATCTTATAAATAAAACTCCTTCTACTCTTTTGAATAATAAAACTCCTCACGAATTGTTGTTTGGAACACCTCCTTCCTTTGATGAGTTGCGAGTTTTTGGATGTTTATGTTATGCTCACAATCAACACTCCAAGAAAGATAAGTTCGCGAGTAGAAGCAGAAAATGTATATTTGTAGGATATCCTTTTGGCAAAAAAGGGTGGTATTTGTACGATCTAGACTCGGGAAATTACTTTACCTCACGAGATGTTAAGTTTTTTGAGGATTGTTTTCCTTATGCTTCTAGCGCCATATCTGTTTCTGATGCTTCAACCATTCAACAAGTGGACGTCCCCATCATGGACTATGGTGAGTTGGAGCATAGTTCTATTCCAAATCCTACCATCGGTTCGTTTGATTCGAATGATGCGTTTCCTAACGATTCCGGTCAGAAGTCAACATGTGACAATACTGGTACAAGTACTACGGACACTGATTCTGCCCAGACAACAACATCTGATCATATTCGTTCTAGTACTATGAACACGGAAAATGTTGGTCGTGGTCATCGTGAAAAGATACCTTCTGTACGGCTCCGTGATTTTGTGACTAACAGCGTCACCACTAAAAGTCCATCCCCCTCTACTCCCGCGTCCACATCTTCCTCAGGTACTCCATTTCCCATAGCACATTATGTTAATTGTGACAAATTTTCTGTACAACATCGACATTTCTTAGCAGCTATCACGGCTGGTGTTGAGCCTCGGTCCTTTAAAGAAGCTGTTAACGATGCTGGTTGGAGAGAGGCTATGCAAAAGGAGATCAAGGCTTTGGAGGATAATGACACTTGGTATATTTACCAAAAGGGAAGAAAGCTCTTGGCAGCAAATGGGTATACAAGATAAAATATAATTCTGATGGTAGCATTGAGCGACTTAAAGCTCGTCTTGTTGTTTTTGGGAATCATCAGGTTGAAGGTCTTGATTACAACGAGACATTTGCCCCTGTTGCGAAGATGGTCACTGTTCGTGCATTTCTCGCTATTGCTGCTTCTAAAAATTGGGAACTACATCAGATGGACGTGCATACTGCTTTCCTACATGGTGATCTTGATGAAGAAGTATACATCAAACTTCCTCCCGGTTTCACTTCGGATAAACCCGGAACGGTTTGTCGGTTAAAAAAATCCTTGTATGGCCTTAGACAATCGCCTCGATGCTGGTTTTCTAAGTTGGTTACTGCTCTCAAAGTTTTTGGTTTCTTGCAATCTTCCTCTGACTATTCTCTCTTTACCTACTACAAAGGCTCCGTTCAAATTAATGTCCTAGTGTATGTTGATGATCTTCTTATCTCTGGAAATGATTCCACTGCATTAGCTGCTTTCAAAGAATATTTAAGCTCCTGCTTTCATATGAAAGACCTTGGACGTCTTAAATACTTCTTGGGGATAGAAGTTGCACGTAGCTCATCAGGTATTTTTCTAAGTCAACGGAAGTACACTCTGGATATTATGTCTGATATAGGTCTTCTTGGCTCCAAACCTGCAAGCACTCCGATTGAGCAAAATCATCGGCTTGCTAATTCTACTAGCGCAATCTTATCTAATCCAGAGTCTTACCGATCTCTTGTGGGCCGTTTGATTTATTTGGTTGTTACTAGGCCTGACTTGGCATACTCTGTTCATGTTCTCTCCCAGTTCATACATGAACCACGTCAGGATCATTGGAATGCGGTTTTACGCGTAGTAAGATATTTGAAGAGCTGTCCTGGTCAAGGAATTTTTTTATCTTCTACCACCGACTTGTCTTTACAAGGTTGGTGCGACTCTGATTGGGCGGCATGTCCTTTGACTCGTCGCTCCCTTACAGGATGGATAATATTCCTTGGTCAGTCCCCAATTTCCTGGAAAACTAAGAAACAACCCACAGTGGCTCGTTCTTCTGCTGAAGCTGAATACCGTTCTATGGCTTCTGTCACTTGTGAACTAAAATGGTTGAAAGGTCTGCTCTTAAGTTTAGGGGTGTCTCAACCTAAAGCGATTCCTCTTTTCTGTGACAGTCAATCCGCCATTCATATTGCCAGAAATCCTGTCCAATATGAGCGAACCAAACATATCGAGGTCGACTGTCATTTTGTTCGTGACGCTGTTCAAGACGGAATCATTAATCCATCCTATGTGCCTACCACTACGCAATTGGCTGATATATTTACCAAAATGCTAGGAAAAACTCAGTTCGACTTTCTTCTCAGCAAGTTGGGCATCTACGATCCTCATGCTCCAACTTGAGGGGGGGTGATAAAGATAGTGTTGGGCAGTGTGCAGTGTGTGCACTAAACCCATCATTATTCCCTGCAGTGAACCCATCATTATTCCTTTCGCCCATCCAGTCCCATCATATGCTATCCAGTCTCTATATACCAGCCTCTATATAATGTACAATATGTGGTAGTTTAACAGGAGACACAGGATGTATGTAAACTTGCAAGCTCTTCTTCATTCTTAATATCTCTCTTCATTATATATATATATATATATATATATATATATATATATATATGGTAAGTCTCAGTGGGTAACTCAGTTATATGGGTAACTAAGTAACTTTCAATCCTAACCATTAGATTATAATGAAAAAGAAACTGCTCCAACCTAAACACGTGATCTTGTAACTGATCATTAACATGATATATGACCTTTTTATCACGGCTCACTTCCTTTTTTTTATCAGTATCAACTAACTATCACATAATCAATGCATAACACACTCTTTTATTCTCTTTTATATGTTGTTCTGTATTTATAAATTTTATTCTTGAAAATTTTTTGTTTTGTATATTAACTAACCAGAATTGTGTATTTTTTGAGTTCTTTATTTTACACATAAAGTTTATAAGTGTTTTAAGAATACAAAACATAATATAATACAGAACATGAGTAAATGTAGTTTCATAAAATTTAATTTTAAACAAAGAGAATTTGTTTTATTTGTTATTAATTTATTATAGAATAAGACATAAAAATATCATATAAAAAATTGTAGGACAAGAAATTCTCATTTAGTGTGTTCTATAATATTTTGTTGAAAGAAATCATTTTACATGTTTTGTGTTTTTGATTGAATATTGATAATACAATAAATAATGTAAAAACTAAATTTTAAAAATTGGAAACATAAAATATTAAACAATTTTTTTGTTTATATATTTTTAAAGTATTAATGTTCACTTTTTAAATATTATTTTTTGTATGTTTGAAATTCATATGCAATCAATTCATATAATAGAGATGAAATGTTAAAATTGAGAACATGTGATTTAATTTAGTTAAAAGGACTCAGTGTGTCCTTGTACATTAATTTTAGAAATACAGAACACTTGAAACATTTATTCCTATTTATTTTCATGTTTTGTATTTTTTTGCTGTATTTTTTCTCTTTTATAAACGTGTGTTCTGTATTTTTTTTTTTTTTGTAAAAAAATGGTGTTATGTAAATTCTCTTAACAATAATTTGCATAAAGTAATTAATAATACAAAACCTAATGTTTTTCATATTCTTTGAATTATATTTTTAACAAACATAATTTAATATTCTATAAATACAGAACACACATTCTCATAAATTTAGAATAAAATACAGAACATAAATTGTGTATACAGCGTACAAAAATTAATGTTCATATAATTTTTTGAAGTACAAAACTAAATAAATGCATGTTCTGTATTTAATATACAATAATTAATTATTGTGTAGATACAGAACACAAAACAATTTTTTTTAATTTGAAAAGAATGTTTCTTTACAAAAATTTGATTTTTTTAAATATATTTCTTTATTTTCTGATTGTTTTTGTATTCTTTGATGTTTATTTTGTACACAAAAAGATTATTTTACATTTTTCTTTATTTGATAATATATTTCGCGTGTTCTGTATTTTTATTTATTTGATAATATATTTATTTATTTTTCTTTATTTGATAATATACAAAACATATAATTAAAAATACAGAACACACAAAAAAATTATCAAAAGGAAAAAAATTATTACAAAACACATAATAAAAATTGTAGAACTAAATAAAATTAAATTATATAAAACTCTTATGTATTTTGCAATATAATTTTTTTAGTAAAATAGTAATTCTTGTTTTGAATTTTTTTTTTGTGTTCTGTATTTTTTTTCCTATCCTTTCCTTTTCTTTTTTGGAATTTATAAAATGTGTTTTTCTTTTTCTTTTTATGTTCAACTTAGTTTTTGTATTTAGTAGTATTTTGTCCCATTTTGTTCTGAAATTTTTTTGTGTTATGTATTTGGATGTGTATGTATTTTTTTTAATCGGGTATTTTGTAATTTCTAATATTTTTTAAATTTCTATTATGTGTTATGTATTTTTTGTTATGTATTTTATGGTGTTTAATGATATTTCTTGAAACTTTTTTATTAAATAATTCTTTTGCTATGTGTATTTTTCTAAAAATATTCATACAAAACTCTCTTGCTTTTTTATACTTGTAACTTTATTATTTCGTAATTCTTTTACCTATTAATATATTTATGCATTTGCTAAATTTGTACTTTATTTATTTCATGTGTGCTGTAATTTTTTTTGTGTTATGCATTTGGATGTGTTATGTATTTTTTTAATTCGGTATTTTGTAATTTCTAATATTTTTTAAATTTCTGTTATGTGTTATGTATTTTTTGTTATGTATTTTATGGTGTTTAATGATATTTCTTGAAACTTTTTTATTAAATAATTTATTTGCTATGTGTATTTTTCTAAGAATACTCATATAAAACTCTCTTGCTTTTTTATACTTGTAACTTTATTATTTCGTATTTTTTTTACCTACTAATACATTTATGCATTTGCTAAATTTGTACTATATTTTTTATTTCATGTGTGCTGTAATTTTTTAAATATGTTTTATAAATGTTAGGCAATTATTTTTGTAATTTGTACATTTAAAATAAACGGATATAAAAAAAGAGTAGAACTAAAACAAACTTAATTTTAGGTTAATACAGAACAAGGGTGATTAGTTTTTTAAACACAGTTACATACACGTGACGTTACATACACGTTGTGGTGTAGTTGAGTTCCTCAGTTACTCAAAAACAGAAGTTCCTAAATGAACCAAGACCTATATATATATATATATATATATATATATATATATATATATATATTTCTTCATGGTATTAGAGCGGGCGTTCCTTGAGGACTCCGTTCGGTTTGCTTCCGCCATTATAGTTTTTTTTCTTAACCTTTTCTGTTATGTGATTTTCTGGTTTGAAGAGCTGCATTGGGTAATGCACACAAGGTGTTTGATTAATTTCTTATGAGATGTATTTGCTGCTGTTATGAAAACTAAAGTGAAGCAAGTTTAGGGACTTCAAAGAAGCTAGAGCCCGAAGCCAGTACTGGAGCCTGAAGCCAAGAAGAGCCAGTGCCCGAGTCCGAAGCCAGTGCCAGAGCAAGTCGAAGTTCAAGCTCACGAGCTTCACTCCATTTTCGCCCATAAGCTTGAGGGGGAGTGTTGGAATATATGCCCATGCTATGTAGTGCCCATGCTGTGTAATGCCCATGCAGTGCCCATCCAGTCTCCTCTCCATCATATGCTGTCCCTACAGTCTCTATATAATGTATCATTAGTAGTAGTTCAGAGTATCTCAAGTAGTCACAATGTAGTCCATGTATTCTCCCAGTAGTTATACAAGCTTGTAGTGTTAATGTATTAATAGTATTGTTCTTGTTCTTGAGTCTAGTCCAGTTGTTATCATCTATCTATAATCTAAATTATACAATCTATCAAGAGAGAACAGATTTTTTAAAAAAAAGCTCTAAACACACAAATGTGTCCTCTCACAGAAGAGGCCATGATCAACTTCTCGAATTTTCATTTATATATATTATTAAATCTAACAGAACATTAAGCACTGGAACTGATTGAATCGGAGGAAGAAGAACGTAAGGCCAACCCGATAAGCTCTTAAGACTTAGGTATGAAGCTAAATAGCTGATTAATTTATATCTGAGTTTTTCAACACAACCTTTATAGTTTGTACAGATTAAGAATCTAAGTTGTAGCTACCCTTTAATTATTTAGCCATATGCACCACATTTTGCCAGTTCATTGATTAGTAAGAAAGTCCAGTAGCTAATTGAGTGATTTAGAAAAAAAAAAGTTGATGAATTAGAAAATAGACCAACTAGATGTTAGGAATTCCCGTTTTCCGTCTTTGCGTAAATTAAATACGGAGATTATAACAGTCAATAATAGTAACAGATATTGACAGATGAACACCAAGATTTATACGTGGAAAACCCCCTTAAGCCAAAAAGGTAAAAACCACGGGACCAACTCCGAATGTTTCCACTCTAATGATAATAATGGTTACAATATTCTCTCTCAAGTTTACGAAGTAACACTGAGGCACAACTGAATAGAAATACAGCGATTCACTACTCCTTCGGTATTAGACCGGATAAACTGGACAGAACTATCCCTTCGGTACTTGACCGGATAACCTGGAGGACTCCCCTTGTTGCGACTGCAATGGCTGGACGAACTCCTAATGCTGTAGACCCAGATGGCTACAGTCCGACCAAACTCTCACACTAACTCACCCGAAACGAAAGAATAGAGTAGCACGAGGGCCCCCTATCCTGACATGCCTGAAACTACCACAAGGTAAGTTTCCTACTAGACGGACTATCTAGCAGCTATGATGGAGAGAAGAGAGTAAAATGTTTTGGTGTTTGGTGTGTTTTAGAATGAAGGGAGATGGAGGTATTTATAGGAGGTGATTTGTATTAGGTGGGGGGGGTTGGTGAAGAGTTGGTAGTGAGTTTGAAAGAAAAGTCTAGGCCGGCTGCCTAACAATCTCCCCCTCTTTTCAACTCACAGTTAATCACTTGCACTCCATACATGCGCCCTGTTTGCACAGCTCCAACTTTTCTCACGGAACCACCTTTGTCATCCTTTCAGACGAATTCTTATCCCTGTGTATCTTCTCTATCTGTATCACCCCATCTTCAACTTGTTCCCGTGGCCAATGGTAACGTACATTAATATGCTTAGTACGACTGTGACAAGTAGCATTCTTGCTCAAGTCAATACGACTGTGCCCTTGAGATATCTGAGAATCCACTTAACTGCTTCCCAATGCTTTCTTCCTGGATTTGATAGATATCTACTCACAACTCCAACAGCATGAGCAATATCTGGTCTTGTACAAACCAATGCATACATAAGACTCCCCACTGCGGATGAGTAGGGAACTTCCTCCATATCCTCCTTCTCCTTGTCCATTGACGGACACTTTTTTTATCCAGTTTAAATGTCCCGCCAATGGTATGCTAACAAGTTTAGCAACATCCATATTGAACCTTTTCAATACCCGTTCAATATATCCCTGTTGTGAAAGCCACAACCTCCGAGTTGTTCTGTCACGAACAATCTTCATCCCTAGGATTTGTTTTGCTGGACCCAAGTCTTTCATATCAAAGAACTTGGACAAATCTTCTTTCAGCTTGCGGATCATGTTAGCATCTTGACCGACCACTAACATATCATCAACATAAAGCGGCAGGATAATGAAGTTACCGTTAGGAAACCTTTGCACATAGGCACAGTGATCGGATGCAGTTCTCTTGAACTTATGATTCCTCATGAATGAATCAAACTTTTTGTACCACTATCTTGGCGCTTGCTTAAGCCCTATAAACTCTTCTTGAGTTTACAAACCATGTGCTCCTTCCCTTTCACTTCAAATCCTTCTGGCTGGTGCATGTAGATCTCTTCCTTCAAATCTCCATGAAGGAATGCAGTTTTCACATCTAACTGCTCAAGCTCAAGATCCATGCTAGCCACTAATCCGAGAACTGTTCGGATTGATGTCATCTTTATAACCGGAGAAAAAATTTCATCGAAATCAATGCCTTCCTTCTGTGCAAAGCCTTTAACCACCAAGCGTGCTTTATACTTTACAAGTTTTTCATCATCCCTTTTTACTTTGAAGACCCATTTGTTCCTCAAAGCCTTCCATCCTCTCGGAAGTGTAGTCAACTCATAAGTTTCATTCTTATTTAAATAATCCATCTCCTCTTGCATTGCTTTCAGCCAGCAATTGCTTTCTTTATGAGTCTTGACTTCCTCAAAGGTCTCGGGCTCCCCCTCATCAGCAATTAAGATATACTCAGATGAAAGATATCTTCCTGATGGTCTCCGTTCTCTCCTAGAACGTCGTGGCTGAGTTTCTTCAACTTCAGGCTGATGCGGTAGCTCCCCCTGCTCAGCAGCCTCATCATCTGCCATATCATCTCCCTCATCTTTCAATGTATCTGGATTTCTAGCTTGCCTTGGTTGTTGAGTGCTCCCAAAATTTTCATAATTTTGAGACTCATGGAAAACCACATCTCTGCTCCTGAATATCTTCTTCGATTCAGGATTCCACAACCGATACCCGAACTCTGGATCCCCATAGCCAACGAGAATACACGAAGTTGATTTATCTTCAAGCTTTGTTCTATGCTCATTTGGGATGTGTGCAAAAGCCTTGCATCCAAACACCCGCAAGTAGGAATAGGAAACATCATTTCCTAACCAGATCTTCTCTGGAATCTCAAAATTCAGAGGTGCCGATGGAGATCGATTGATCAAGTAGCAAACTATTCTTACAGCTTCTCCCCAAAATGACTTTGGCAATTTAGACATTTTCAACATGCATCTGACTCGTTCAGCAATGGTGCGGTTCATTCTTTCCGCAACGCCATTCTGTTGTGGGATGCCAGGAACTGTTCTTTCAAGCCGGATACCATGCTTTGTAAGGTACTCTTGAAACTCTTTTGAAGTGTACTCCCCACCCGTTGTCACTACGAAGGCACTTCAGTTGTTTCCCTGTTGATCTTTCAACCATGGCATGAAACTTCTGGAAGTACTCAAACACTTGATCTTTGGATTTGAGTATCTCAACCCACACCTTTCGAGATGCTTCATCAATGAAGGTAACAAAGTACCTATTTTCGCCTAAGGACTCTACCTCAAACGGACCACTACCTCAAACGGACCACATACATCAGAATAAACTCTTTCTAACAGCTCCGATTTTTTCTTCAATGGACTGCTAAAAGATACTCTATGTTGTTTCCCGAATAAACAATATTCGCACGGCTGCAATGCAATTCCTTTAGCAAACGGAATGAGGGATTTCTTTGCTAGAATCTGCAGCCCTTTCTCGCTCATGTGACTAAGCCTCTTGTGCCACAAACTTGCTGAAGTTTCATCTTCAATTGTATTCAACTCGTTTGAACACATCGTCACTTATGTCTTGTACAAAGAGCCACAAGTGGAACCTCTTGCAACCACCAACGAACCCATAGTAAGCTTCCACCTTCCACCACTGAAGGTATTTACGTACCCCTGCTTGTCTAGCGCCATGCCGGAAATCAAGTTAAGCCGTAAGTCCGGAACATGCCTGACATCTTTCAAAGTCATTGAACAACCCGTGTTTGTCTCAATACAGATGTCACCAATGCCTGCGATCTTTGATTGATCTGAGTTACCCATTCTTACAGTACCAAAGTCCATTGACTTGTACATCGTAAAGAATTCCTGAGTGGGTGTTGCATGATACGTTGCTCCAGTATCTATCACCCATTCGACCTTCTGATCATCAACATGTAAGCATTCTTCTTCCCCAAAAGAAAGGATCACAACATCTTTTGTCATAGCAGCTGTTGTACTTTTCTCGGCATGTTTCCCTTGCTGACCATTGTTTTGTTGCTTGAGCCAGGCCCTACAATCCTTTTTGTAATGACCCTTCTTCTTACAATAGTAGCATTCAACATTGGCATTTAATTTGCCACCGGAATTCCTAAAATTCCTGCTTTTACTACATCCTCGGTTTGTCTCCCTGTAGTTGCTTCTACCCATGTTCTCAGTAACAAGAGCCTGAGAATCTTGGCTGACTCCTTGTACCTTTCTTCTCATGGATTCACTAAGAATACTCTGCTTAATTGATCGCAACGTTAGTTGCTCAGTTGGTACAACATTAGTTACTGTCACCACTAGCGTATCCCAGCCGGATGGTAAAGTATTGAGAAGAAATATTGCTTGGAATTCGGTTCAAACTCCATCTCCATATTTGATAGTTGATTTAACAACCCTTGAAATTCGCTCATATGCTCTGACATGTTGTTCCCATCCTGGTACCTCATGTTCACCAGCGGACGAACTAGAAAAGTTACATTTTGTGAACTTTTCTTTTGGAACGTAGACTCTAATGTCGTCCAAAACGTATAAGCGTCTTCTTCTTCAGAGACATGATGATACTCCGAATTATCAATCCATCGACGAATGAGACTGATAGTTTTCATGTTCAGCTTCTTCCAGTCAGCATCAGACTTTGCTGCAGGTTTGACTCTTTTCAGCTCCACCGGATCAAACAAGTCCTTACTATAAAGCAAATCCTTTATTCTTCTTTTCCACATTGGATAATTTGAAGCTGTTAGGCTTACCATTACACTGGAAGAATCATCCATTTTAATTTACCAAAGACTATGGGAATCTCACTTAGAACCACACAAGTTGTCCAGGAAAGTGGATGTGTTTGGGGACCCTTCCGTATTAGTATGGCGCGTTATCAAGTAACCACTGCGCACAAAGCACTTTCCTAGACACCAACAACGTGGGCCCCAGCTCTGATACCAACTGTTAAGAATTCCTGTTTCCCGTCTTTGCGTAAATTAAATACGGAGATTATAACAATCAATAATAATAACATATATTGACAGATGAACACCAAGATTTATACGTGGAAAACCCCCTTAAGCCAAAGAGGTAAAAACCACGGGACCAACTCCGAATGTTTCCACTATAATGATAATAATGGTTACAATATTCTTTCTCAAGTTTACGAAGTAACACTTGAGGCACAACTGAATAGAAATACAGCGATTCACTACTCCTTCGGTATTGGACCGGATAACCTGGACAGAACTATCCCTTCGGTACTTGACCGGATAACATGGAGGACTCCCTTTGTTGCGACTGCAATGGCTGGACGAACTCCTAATGCTGTAGACCCAGATGGCTACAACCCGACCAAACTCTCACATTAACTCACCCGAAACGAAAGAATAGAGTAGCACGAGGGCCCCCTATCCTGACCTGTCTGAAACTACCGCAAGGTAAGTTTCCTACTAGACGGACTATCTAGCAGCTATGATGGAGAGAAGAGAGTAAGATGTTTTGGTGTTTGGTGTGTTTTAGAATGAAGGGAGATGGAGGTATTTATAGGAGGGGATTTGTGTTAGAAGTCAAACTCACTAGAAGTGTTAGAATTCAAACCCGTGTGTGGAAAATGAAGGTAGGCTGCAGCAAGAAGTAAAATAAAGAGGCTAGTCAATGATCACATATGCAAGCAATGATGTAAGATGGTGCAGTTTGGAGCCTATATAAAGGCCCAGCTAGCTCATAGATAAACACACCAAAAAAACATATGTAATACCACAAAACTATAAACACTTTCAATATCAAAAACACTAAACACTATTCCGCTACTTTGTTCATGGTATCAGAGCCAAGTTCTATCCTAGGGAAACACATTTCAGAAGAAGAACAAACTGTCAAGCAGGTGAAATTTTTGAGTTTTTTGAAGGTGGTCGAAACTCAGTTTTGAGCATACCATTAGATTGGCCTCACTGATACGAGTCCAGAGGTATCTTCCGAATTCAAAACCGACGTCAGACGAAGCCGTACGAGCTGCCGGAAGTTTTTCAAGAAGAAGATGATGAATAGTGACTGAAGGCACTGTTCATACATACGGTACTGTTCATACATACGGTATTGTTCATACATACGGCACTGTTCATACATACGGTACTGTTCATACATAGGGTACTATTCATACATACGGTACTGTTCATACATACGGTACTGGTCATACGAGACAAAGAACTGTTCATCGCCGAAGACAATGGCTGAACAACCAGAAACCACAACACAGTTAGTCTCTATGGAACAAATGGAACAAATGTTCCAATTATTTCAGAAACTACAAAAAAATCCAAACCTCCCAGAAACCGGAATATCACAAACGGTGCGTGTTGCCGAAAAACTAAATTTCACTAATTACACCAAATGGTGTAAATTAATGCATATTGCTATTGGTGGTCGAGGCCGGCTCAATCATATCACAACCAATCCCGTTCCACCAGATGACCCTGAGTACCAACAGTGGGCTCAAAAGGACTCGATGGTCTTGTCTTGGATCATTGAAAATATTGATGGAGATCTTGTGAACCAATTTCTGGATTACAAGACTGCCCGGGAACTATGGAAGGGAATTGAAACTCTCCTTAGCAGTGGGAGAGACGAACTCCAGATCTATGATCTAAGTTCAAGGCAGCAACTATGAGACAAGGAAGGGACACTATAGAAATATATTTCAGTAAAATCAACACTCTGTGGAAGGAAATAGACAGGAGAATGCCCAACCCCATGAAGTGTGCAGAGGACATTACTTTATTTAATTCCTTCATACAAAGGCAAAGATTGTACCAATTTCTGGCTGGAGTAAGTGATACTCTAGACAAAGAAAAGAGGGATATATTGTATCAAGATCCACTACCCACCATTGACGCAGCCTACGCGTCCATAAGACGGGAGATTGCTCGTCGCGGCATAATGGCCAGCAACTCATCATTGGGACGAGAACCTTCAGAGATTGGTAGTGGGCTCCTCGTAAAACATCGATCGGAATCCTCGTCATTCCAACGAGAGGATAAAACTCAGCTCAAGTGCAGCCATTGTGGTGGTACGAAACACACCAAGGAGGGTTGTTTCAAAATCATCGGGTATCCAGAATGGTGGGACGACTTGAAGCAGAGGAAGGGCGTCTCCAAGGCTATAATTTCCAGGACCGGCGGTAAGGCCAACCTAGCTGTAGGTGGTCCGGATAGTAACGACGACAAACCCCTCACAACAACGCTACATACTGATCAGACATCAGGTACAGTCCGTGAAAGCAAAGTCACCAGAAATCAAAATTCTTTGGGCCTAGTATGTAACCAAATATCCAATCCATGGATTTTTGATTGTGGGGCCACCGATACAATGACCTATGATTCTTCCGATATTGTGTCCTCCAACAACACTCATCGTACCCAAATCCAAAGTGCAAACGGAGAATATATTTCCGTTACCCAGGCCGGAACTGTGGATGTTACCTCTAATATCCATTTACAAAACTGCCTCTTAATTCCTAGTCTTACTCACAAGCTTTTATCTGTTAGCCAGTTAACTAGGGAACTTGACTGTACTGTTCTAATGACATCATCTGGTTGTGTTGTGCAGGATGCTCAGATGGGACGGATCATTGGGCATGGTACTGAACGAGGAGGATTATACTATGTGAATGAGGTGACTCAAAACGGTAACGCTTTGCTTGCTCATGGATCACCGGAACATCAACTCTGGATGTGGCACCGTCGGCTAGGTCACCCCTCCATAGGTTATCTCAAACGATTATTTCCCTCTTTAAAGAACATTGCCATAGATTTGAACTGTGAAGCATGTGTTTTAGCTAAAAGCCATAAGCACTCATACTATCCTAGTATGACTCATAGTACTCAACCATTTGCCTTGATTCATTCTGATGTATGGGGACCAGTTCCAGATTTTACCCTTCATAATTTTTTCATATTTTGTTTTATTTGTGGATGATTGTACTCGCATGAGCTGGGTGTATTTTTTAAAACACAAATCTGAAATGTTTGATGTCTTTGTTAAATTCTACCACATGATTTGCACTCAGTTCAAAGCTCAACCAAAAATTTTACGGTCTGACAATGGGGGGAATACGTTAACTTGAACATGAAACAGTTCATTATTGACCATGGCCTCCTCCACCAAACCACATGTTCTTACACACCTCAACAGAATGGTGTAGCTGAGCGAAAAAATAGAACCCTTCTTGAAATCACCCGAGCCCTTATGATCGAATCTCATGTTCCTGTTCACTTCTGGCCGGAAGCTATTGCTACTGCTACCTATCTCACAAACCGCCTTCCCACAAAACCCCTCAATTACAACACACCCCTCAATACTCTTGGGTCACACGTCTCAATTCCATCTTCACATTCCTTGCCTCCTCGAGTCTTTGGATGCATTGTCTATGTTCATCTTCAAAAAGGGGTGCGCACCAAACTAGAACCCAGGGCTGTTAAATGTGTCTTTCTTGGGTATGGGGTTAATCAAAAGGGGTATCGTTGTTATGACCCTATCCAGGACAAAATCTACACTACTTTAGACTGTGAATTCTTTGAACAGTCTTACTACTATACCCAGCTTAGTCCTCAGGGGGAGAGTTTGAGTGATGACCTTGATGACCTTAGCTGGTTAACATATCCAGAAGTGATGAATCCAGATCCTACAACACAAGTAAGTAATACCACCGATGTTGCTCCTGAAGCATCAGTATCTCCTCCATCAGTATCTCCTATTATGTCCACTCCAGTTTCGTCTAATGAGCATCCTTCTGATGACCTCTCCTCAGCAGAGGTTAATTCTGAGAACTCTGGAATTGATACTATTATTGAGACTAATATTTTTCCTAGTGATAGTGTTCCAAACAGGTATCAGTTACCCCCGAGAAGTACAAGAGGAGTTCCACCGAGAAGGTATGATCCAGAGTATGAGGCCCAACGGTCTAAATATCCTGTAGAGAGAATCAGCAATGAGAACTTGTCCAGCACAGCCATGGCTTTTACCGCCTCTGTATACTCCACTGACATTCCCAAAACAGTGGAGGAAGCCCTTGGAAATGAAAAGTGGAAACAAGCTATGGAGGACGAGTATTCAGCTCTACAGAGAAACAAAACATGGGAAAAATGCATCCTACCAAAAGGAAAAAAAAAGGTAGGTTGCAGATGGGTATTCTCTATCAAATACCGAGCAAATGGAACAGTTGAGAGGTACAAGGCACGACTAGTGGCTAAAGGATATACCCAGACATATGGAATTGACTACTCTGAGACCTTCTCTCTTGTAGCCAAGATTGATACAATACGGGTCTTGCTCTCAATAGCAGCAAACAAGGAGTGGCCCATATACCAGTTTGATGTAAAAAATGCTTTTCTTCACGGAAGTATTGATGAAAAAGTATATATGGAGGCACCACCAGGGTATTCTCAGGAATTTGGAGATAAAGAAGGATGTAGACTGAGGAAGGCACTTTATGGGCTAAAACAGTCCCCTAGGGCATGGTTCGGAAGATTCACAAAAGCTATGAAGAAGTTTGGGTACAATCAAAGCAACTCAGATCACACCCTATTCTTGAAGAGGGTTGGAGATAAAATCACTTGCTTGATAATTTATGTGGATGATATGATTATCACTGGAAATGATGAGGAAGAGATCACTGACTTAAAAGGAAAACTATTTCAAGAATTTGAGATGAAAGATTTGGGGACTCTCAAGTATTTTCTTGGCATAGAAGTTCTGAGGTCGAAACAAGGAATCTTCATTCACCATAGAAAGTATATCCTTGATCTTCTGGTAGAAACAGGAATGCTAGACTGTAAACCAGCTGAGACACCGATCGTTGCTAATCATGGTCTTCAAATTCTTGAAGGAGCAAAACTGGCTAAAAGAGAACAATATCAGAAGATTGTGGGAAAACTCATTTACTTAGCTCACACAAGACCAGATATAGCTTATGCTGTAGGAGTGCTGAGCAGGTTCATGCACCTCCCACAAGTACAACACATGACAGCAGTAATGAGAATTTTGAGGTACTTAAAGGGTACAAGTACCACGGGAATTTACTTCGCCAAAAATGATCATCTGGATCTAATTGCATACACAGATGCAGACTGGGCAGGAGATCGTGACGGCAGGAAATCCACTTCTGGGTACTTTACTCTAGTAGGTGGTAACTTGGTCACCTGGAGAAGTAAAAAACAAAAGGTGGTTGCCCTATCAAGTGCAGAGGCAGAATTCAGAGGAATTGCAAAAGGAATAACTGAAATCCTATGGATTCGGAAACTCATGAATGAACTTGGTTTTCCACAGAAAACAACATGTAAGCTATTTTGTGACAATAAGGCAGCTATAAGTATCTCAGAAAATCTGGTCCAACATGACAGAACGAAGCACGTCGAGATAGACCGACATTTCATCAAGGACAAATTGGAAGATAAGACAATCAAACTTCCGTTTGTTCGATCAAATGATCAATTAGCTGATATCCTGACAAAGGCAGTCAATACTAAAGCCTTCGATGAGACTTTACGCAAGTTGGGCATTGGAGCACCGACTGCCCAACTTGAGGGGGAGTGTTAGAAGTCAAACTCACTAGAAGTGTTAGAATTCAAACCCGTGTGTGGAAAATGAAGGTAGGCTGCAGCAAGAAGTAAAATAAAGAGGCTAGTCAATGATCATATATGCAAGCAATGATGTAAGATGGTGCAGTTTGGAGCCTATATAAAGGCCCAGCTAGCTCATAGATAAACACACCAAAAAAACATATGTAATACCACAAAACTATAAACACTTTCAATATCAAAAACACTAAACACTATTCCGCTACTTTGTTCAATTTGTATTAGGTGGGGGGGTTGGTGAAGAGTTGGTGGTGAGTTTGAAAGAAAAGTCTAGGCCGGCTTCCTAACACTAGAAGTAACTCCACATAGCTAGCTTAAAGGAACGTCTAGGCTCCCCGAAAACTTGGAAAAGCTGGTGACCGTCCACCCGTATGGCACTGCTGAGATCTTCGTTTTCTTTCCAGTGCTCAAATCATGTATTTAAACTCCAAAATAATATTTTTCGTAGGTGATCATCAAACCATTTCCTAGGCAACCCACAGGACGTAGAAAGCTATTACCATCATCAACTATTTGAAACCGGAGAGCCCAAGAATCATGAACATTGTAATCATCCAAAACCCATAGTTCAAATTTATGTGGCACAACATCAGAGTTGTAATGTAACATGGCTAGTGATTGCTCTACCAATGTAAGTTTACAATTTCTCAATTCAACCACATTATCATACCCCTTAATCAATCCCACCTCCTCACTCAAAAGTTTTTAACTGATAATCCAACTGCTTCCATAACCTACTGCCTTCCAATGAAAACATCCATTCAGAAACACCGAACCTTCACCCCGCTCTACCCTTACATACTCCATAAAAGTCAATATCCGTCCAAGTACTCATTTATAAACCTCACCACGAAACAGGGTTTGAAAACAAGGATTTTATGGAACAAAAACTATAAAAAGGAGAGATATTTGTGGATTAACCGCGGAAAATCCACGTCCGCAGAAGAGAAACCAAGAGAAACAATTCTCAATTTTAATAATAAATCAATTCTCCATAATAAATTAATAATGAATACAATTGTTTATATAATAAATCCTAAAACTTAACCATCAAGTAAAGATCTTCTAATAAAGGAAATAAATCCTTTTTATTATTATATTCCTATAATCTAGAATATTATTAATAATCTATTTATGTAATACAGCTAATACATAATAAATTACAATCAAATCTATTCTTAATTAATAACATATAATAGAAACATATTAATGTTTTAATTCCTTATTCCGCATCATTCTCCTCGCCTTTGAAGAAAACTCGTCCACGAGTTTTATAAAATTTGGGAATCAACGAACAAAAAGATGACTTATCGTGGCACCTGAATACATCAAATTCCAATTCCATAAATAAGATCTTTGGAAGCAACACTTACAAGATAAATTTTTTGAAATGGTAGTCGCTCTCAATATGTTGTCAATGCCTAAAAAATCAACATTTTTCACCTTGATGATGTTCTCGCAGTTTACAACTTCTTTACTTTTAACAACCTCATGTGCCTCTTCTTTTTCAATATTAAAACACTGATTAGACGCCTTCTCAGCCTCTTGATTTTCAATATTAAAACATTGAATTGTAGGAGGTTCAACAATCTGATTATTTTTTACAATCACATGTTTATCATGTGATTTAATATCCTCGTGGTGTCTAAAATGTTCTCTTGGCACTTTTTCACCACTCCACGCTACCACTAAATCGTCAACCATTGAAAGTATACTCTTAATATCATAATTAATGCTAGCAACAGTTGCTATTGCATCATCAAGAAGCTGCAGAGTTCTAGCCATTGTAGTTTTTCCCTTGATGAACAGAAATATGAATAGTGCCTGACTGATGAATAGTTACCTGGACAATTTTTTTTTTTGGGGTAAATTGTGGCTAAGGTGTTTGACAAAAGTTCTGAAAGAAGATGAATTATGTAACTAGGCAGTAGCTAGGCAGGTGGATTATGATTGCGTTCGGTGGCTGTTTGGTTGGGTTAAAGGGTTGGGAAATGGCTCATGGTGGCAGGAAACATTTGTTAATTGGTGGCAACTATTGTTGGCTGAAGGTGGTCTTGGTGTTTGGGTGGAAGAACGGTGGCTCTTGATACCACTTGATGTAGGACAGGTAATAAAAACAGGTAAAAGGATAGATTTTTGTGGATTAATTGCAGAAAATCCATGCCCTAGGTGATACCCAAGGGATTTCTCAACCGCAGAAGAGAAGTTTGTTAGGATCGCAACCCATAACAAGAGAGAACAATTCTTAATTCAATTAATCAATCCAAATTCTATTTAATAATTATATTACATCTCCTTATATAAGAGGAGTAAAATCCTAAACTTAGTCAACAAGTAAAAATCTTTCTAATAAAGGAAACAAACCTTTTTTCTTTTTCTTTATTCTCTACTATATTCTATAATATTCCTACTAATATATATAATTAAACTATATAATCAGTTACAATTATATCTATTCTTAAACAATAACATAAAATAAATATAAATTAATACTGTTATTCTTCGTTCTGCATCACTCTCCTCGCCTTTGAAAAAAACTCGTCCACGAGTTTTATAGAGGCTAAGAGTCAACGAATAAATAGAAGACTTGTCGTAGCACGTGAAGAAATCAAAATCCAACTCCATAAGCAAGATATTTGGAAACAATACGTGCATAATAAGATTTTTTAATGTGGCAGGTGTTCCTAATATCTTGTTAATGCCTATAAAATCAACATATTCCACCTTGATGATGTTCTCGCAATTTACAACTTCTTCACTTTTAACGACCTTGTCTACTTCTTCTTTTTCAATGTCATTACATTGAAAAAGAAAAAGTAGACAAGGTGGAATACATTAAATCCCTATATTTTTCATTCCCATATCCCTATATTAAATCGTTATATTTTCCATTCTCATATCCCTATATTAAATCCCTATATTTTCCATTCTCATATCCTTATATTTTTTTTATATTTCTCTTTCACTTCTTGTCGCAAAAATTGTTTACAGTAACTTTTCCGGAGATATTTATAACCTTTTATTAATAAGCGAAATCCCTTTTAATTAATACTTTGGTACTAAATTTGGTTTCGTTTATATTTTGGTTTCACCCCTATGTTACTAATTTTTCTAGAACTCTATATATTATTTTTTAAATAAATAATAAAAGTGTTGGAATCCTATAATAATTATAATTCTATAATTATAATCCCACTAAATTATAAAAATAACATATTAATGAGAACCACTAAAGATCAATCAAAATAATGCATAAATGATCAATTTAAATTAATTCTCTATCTCGAATCGTGGTTATCATCTAGTACGGGGTCGGTCTTGAGAAATTTGAAGCCCCCAAAACGAGTCAAAATTTTGTGCCCAATAATAATACATATAGAAGCCGGGAAAGGGTACTGAGTTATCAATAATACTGATAGTTTAAGACCTAACAAATGATAGAGAGATTCTAAAAAGTAAGTATCATGATAGCATAGCAAATGATTAAAGAGTAGGTTGGAAACAATGCAAAATTATTTTCATTAAGAACATCTCCTACACTTGTACCATTTTTCGAAACCACCAAAAGACAAAAAAAATGTAATACTCATATTATCACCATAAGAAGCTTCAGATAACTTGAGCACAACTAATTTTTACCCCAACATTGTGCCCTTAAATTTTCTTTAATGTGCCTATATATTTTTTTAAAAATTTTCTTACTCTTTTATATAAAAAAATGCGCCCCCTGAAATTTTAATTTTTTTGGTGCCCCCATTCAATAGCATAAACGGCTTAGTCTTAGGTGTGCTCTGGTCTAGTATGTAATCATAATGGAACCTACCTAACCTAATTCTATTATAAATCTTATTACACACATCTGCTTCTACTATAACTAAACTCCTTTTTGTTAAGCGCAATAATACCAAACTTTGGTTATCACTATATATATTTATTTTATTATTTGTTATTATATTTATTTATTTATAAATATATAATCATAATGGAACACACCTACTTCTACTATGAGTCTTACAATTTTGGTTACCAATGAATATAACAATGCCAAATAATAGCTTATAACCTATTTGATGCATGGGCCTTTTAAATATACTATATGTATTTAAAATAAAGAGTAAATTATAAAGTGGTGGCTATATTTTACCCCAATTTTTAAAATGTTGGCCGTGTTATTAAATTTTCAAAATGTTTGCTGATGTTTTCATTAGCATTTTAAAAGAGTGTTTCCCGTTAAGTTCCGTTAAGTATGCACCGGTAACTTTAAATAATAACACTTTTTAGGGGTATTTCAGTAAAATCACCATGAATGAAGCCTTTTAATCGACTTTCTTAAATACTAAACCAAGAAGATCATCCATTTCGAGAAAATCTTCAATGGAAAGTTCACCCGACCCCTCTTCGCCATTTTTCGTAGATGTGACAACCTCAGCTGCTTGAATTGGTAACTGGAATGCAAGAGAGTGTTTGTGGTCAAAGCTATCCTGCATATCTTATTGTGGGTAGTGGTGAGGAACCATGTTCTGATCAGCCATACTTGCATCCCCAGAGTAATGATTTAACAATGTACTTCCATTTTCTTTCTCAGCAATAAATTGATCAAAGGTGTACGAGTGAACATTGAGAGGAGGTGGATCAAACACAGTTTCATCTACAATCTTGTTTAAGAACTCACCAATATCATCTCCATGATCCTGTGGCAAACTATTAGTTCTGGTACTGTCAATACAAGAAAAATCTGCCTCATTCGTAACATTTTGCTGATCTAGTAGACCACTAAAACTCACACACTCGACATCAACCCAATCCTCTTCTTAAAGCTGAGAACCGCCATGAATTCCGACGAACATCGACTTTCTTAAATACTAAACCAAACTCTGTGATTTAAATATCAAAATGAAGCCTAAGTCATCACAAATCTATTCATAACCTCTACTTATATTGACGATAACGCCACAGTTCACACGACCGAATTTTACAATCGAACAAAACCTTTTAATCAACTTACACATAATCGGACATAAACACTGAAATTAAGCACATAATTGGACTCCTTACAATCATACGAAGCTATTAACACCATCAAAAGGACTAAACAATCAACCAAACGAAAATCCCCAAATTTGTTATGAACCCTAATTCGACCTGGAATTACAATCTTTGCTCGATTGCAAAGTGGAGCATCATTAGCAAAGAAAATGAAAAATTAGCATTGTTCTCTTCAATTCAGCTGCAAAGAAAATGAAAAATTATGTTTAAGGGTTTCATTCTTACTATCAGAAGCGTGAAGCGTTCGTTGTTATATAGACATACGATTATGATCGTTATATTTTCTGGAAAACCCAATTTTACCCCTCCTCCGTTAGATCCGTTAGGTGATATTTAACGGGAGACACTATTTTGAAATGTGGAGGAAAACATCAACCATTATTTTGAAAATCTGATAACACGACCAACATTTAGAAAATTGGTGTAAAATATAGCCACCACTTTGTAATTTACTCTAAAATAAATCTATACTCTATATTAACGTGTAAAACCATGTTTTAATGGTACATGGTACACAATAGTACCAAAATACCAAAGTACCAAAGTACCAAATTTGGTTATCACTTAACTCGGGGTTCGATTCCTTCCAACTACATAATTATACAAGATTTATCTATTTAATTTAATTTCTTTAATTTCACCCCGTGTTCGATTACCTATCACCACATTATTAAATAGCGTTTATTTGTTATATACTTTTATCATTCAATTCTTTACAAGTTTATATTTAAATAAAACTTATTAATTATATTTTTTTATTTATCTATTTTAATTTTTTAATTTCACCCGTATTCAATTCCCTATAATTACATTATTAATTATATTTTTTTATTTATCTATTTTAATTTTTTTAATTTCACCCGTATTCAATTCCCTATAATTACATAATTTAATAGTATTTATTTATTATATATTTTTGTCATTCAATTTTTTTACAAATACATTTTAAAATAATATTGATTAATTATATTTATTATCGATAATTTACACGTGTCCGTCCGGCCCGTGCTTCGCACGGGTTACAGGCTAGTTTAATTTAATTTCTAATTTTAACATCTTGTACAAATAAATTTCAGAGAACCTCCATTCTATCTAAACTAGTCCAGAAAGCCGCGCTTCGCGGCGACGTTATAATATATTTTTTTAAAATTAATACATTTACGTTATATTATAATATTAATAATTAAATATCCTTTTCTAATGAATCGATTTCTTGTTAAACACGATTCTCTCGATTGAGCCGCTCTCTCGTTAAAATAGAAATCTCAACTTTAACATATATTATAAAGACATATATAATATTTTTTATCCATAAAACAGAACAATAAAAATAAAAAAAATTATGACATCAATATCAAATTCTAATAGCTAATACAATCTTTTCTAGTGAGCCGTCTTCCCGTTAAATACGTTTTGAGTCGCTCTTATTTGGAACCGAAATTCTAACTAATTATATAAAGAAATTAAATTCCAATTTTTATATTCTTTAAATTTTCTAATATTTATAGAGTTTTAAAAATGAAAATATATACATATTATATTTTCTGTATATTTTAGATATTCATGTACTTATTTACAACTTCCGCATGGGAATGTCTTTTTATGATGTTAACATATAAAAAAATTAAATTCGAAGACTTTTCGTTATGGGAATAATATTAAATTTATGGATATATTTTTCTAATGCAAGTATAATTAACTTGTTTAAAAAGGATAAAATAAAGGATTTCTAGAAAAAAGGATATATAGTTTTAAAAATCGTGTAAGACGTCTCCACCGTCCTCGTATTCTACTTCTAATAAAACATTTTATTTTATGTATTTCTTATATATTCAAACATATTTATACGGTCTTCTGTAATGAATCGCTTTCTCGTTAAACACGGTTATTACTATTTATCCGCTTCCTCGTTAAAACCAAAAACCTAACTTTTACATATATCACTTGTATGATAATGTTTATCCATAAAAATCAAATTCTAAAAATAAAATAAAATTTATAACATCAAAATGATATTATAATAGCTAATACAATCTTTTATAGTGAGTCGTCTTCCCGTTAAACACGTTTCGAGTCGCTCTCGTTTGGATCGAAATTCCAAATTCATTACATATTGTTAATGATACTTATCTTACACAACAACTTTTTTCCTTAAAATTAAAACCTAAAAAATAGAGTGAATTCCAATTTATACTTTATCTAGACTTTCTAAAATTTATGGAGTTTTAGAAAATTAAAGCACATCTTATTTTCTTTTTATATTATAGATACTTCTATTTTTATTTAGGATTTCTACATGAGAATGTTCTTTTATAATGTTAACACAGATCAATTCTTTTCTTTTAAATACGATGACTTTTTTTATGATAATAGTATTGGATTTATGAATAAATTTTCCTAATAGAAGTGTAATTAACTTATATAAAAAATATATAATTTAAGAAGATCGTACTTTCTATAAAATATATAGTTATATGGATGCTCTATATATTTAAACACCTATTCTACTTCTAATAGAACTTTTATTTACATGTTTTTCTATAAATTTGAACTTTTATTCTCTATAAATTCGAACTCCTATTCTACTTCCAATAAAACTTTTAATCTTATGCTTTATAAATACTTATTCTACTTCCAATAGAAACTTTTATTTATATTGTTTTTCTATAAACTTGAAATCTTGTCTCTATAAATTCGAACTCCTATTCTACTTTCAATAGAACTTTTAAGCATATGCTTTATAAATACTTATTCTACTTCCAATAGAACTTCTAATCATATTTCTTCCTATAAATTCAAACTCTTCTCCTCTATAAATTCGAACACCTATTCAACTTCTAATATTTTAAATGATATTTTTATATTTATAAGTGTTTAAAATTCTATAATTCTAGAAAATTAGAAAAATAGATTGAGACGATCTTAGAGCGCCACCTAAGCTCCCGCGTATCCTCCTTTATATATTGATATATTTTTTTTCTATAAATTCGAACTTTTATTCCCTATAAATTTGAACTCCTATTCTACTTCCAATAGAACTTTTAATCATATGCTTTATAAATAATAATTATTATACTTCCAATAGAAACTTTTATTTATATGTTTTTTCTATAAATTTAAACTCTTATTCTCTATAAATTCGAACTCCTATTCTACTTTCAATAGAACTTTTAATCGTATGCTTTATAAATACTTATTCTACTTCCAATAGAACTTCTAATCATATGTCTTCCTATAAATTCGAACTCTTCTCCTCTATAAATTCGAACACCTATTTTACTTCTAATATGTTAAATGATATTTTTATATTTATAAGTGTTTAAAATTCTAAAATTCTAAAAAATTAGAAAAATAGATTGAGACGATCTTAGAGCGCCACATAAACTCCCGGTATCCTCCTTTATATATATTTTTTCAATAGAACTTTTAATCGTATGCTTTATAAATACTTATTCTACTTCCAATAGAACTTCTAATCATATGTCTTCCTATAAATTCGAACTCTTCTCCTCTACAAATTCGAACACCTATTCTACTTCTAATATGTTAAATGATATTTTTATATTTATAAGTGTTTAAAATTCTAAAATTCTAAAAAATTAGAAAAATAGATTGAGACGATCTTAGAGCGTCACATAAACTCCCGGTATCCTCCTTTATATATAGAGAGTAGGGAACCTGAGATATATCTCAGGTAACTTCCCTGAGATACCAATATTTTATATGTAAAAATAAGGTGGGCATTTTAGTAAATTCAGGATTTTTTAATTGGTCCTGCGGGCCCAATAAAATTTAAGGCTATTTTGCATGTATCTCAGGAAAAGTTACCGGAGATACATCTCAGGGTCCTTTTTCTCTTATATATATATATTGATGATTGATATATTGATATTGATGATTGATAGATACAGTATACAATTGTCAAAAAAGTAAAACAACAAATATTCC
Organism: Kitagawia praeruptora; assembly: GCA_037693485.1. Taxonomy (NCBI): domain Eukaryota; kingdom Viridiplantae; phylum Streptophyta; class Magnoliopsida; order Apiales; family Apiaceae; genus Kitagawia; species Kitagawia praeruptora. The sequence goes on from CM075353.1 coordinate 3,110,534, forward strand.
TCGTATACATGGGGCTTGGTTAGAACTTGAAATCCAATCAAAGAATAGAAGCAGCAAGTTGAAGCCATAAATTAAGTTTCAGGCATTATGTTCTATCGACCTTCTAACAGTGTGCTGGTGGTGCCTTCAGCTGAATAATTTGGACGTGTACCGGGAAAATATTCACTTTCAACTATATTCCTTTATGTAAAGAAACCGGGTTGTGTAGGCTTTGGCAATTCCCCCTCACTACCAAGCATTAGAACCACATATGACATGTTTGGCCTATCATCAGGAGATTGTTGCACACACAAAAGACCGATATGAATTGATCGTAGCACTTCTTGTATATAACATGAGTCCTGGATTATTGCTCCTTGGATTAGTTCAGTAGACCTGCCTTCTTGATGTAATCTCCATGCCTGAACAGTGTTGTGGGGTCAAATATTGTCAAAAAAATTCTGAAGCAAAGCACTGAATGCAAAATCAGATTCAGTGATTATGAACATGGCATAACTTACATGCCCAAGTAGATTATGACTGTGGTCTCTATGAATGATGTAGAAAATAAAACGTATATAAGACACCTATATCTATATGTGTATGTACATGTGTAGAAAAAAAAATTAAAAGACTACATTGTATTCTCTTCTTCACGTTTTATTACTGCAAACACCTCACAATATATAGTGCAATACAAGGAAACTGCAAGCTAGAAAACAGAACACGACACACACTACTTTCCTAAACAAACTCTAACAACCCATGACTTATTCCACGATCCTAAAATCAAGGAAACAGACATCCGACCAAATCAAATCAAATACTACAAATCATAATCAAATCAAACATTAACTTATTTAAAATATTGTTTGAGATTATCTCTAACAATCTCCCTCATAATCTCAAACACCGCAGCACTCTCTCTGTCGTTCAAATGTAGAGTCGAGTTCATTTTTGCCCATATGGCAACTTCAACTTCTTTATCAGCCCGTATGGCTTTTAAACTGAGCCCGTATGGCTGATACGATTCGACTGAGCCCGTATGGCTATTAAACTGAGCCCGTATGGCTATTACACTGAGCCCGTATGGCTATTGTTTGCCCGTCTGGCACTTCAACTCAATTTTCATCTTTCAATGTCACGTCTCCTTGCGCTCCACGAACAACGGTAACGCCCTCATCTCCTAAACTAACTCCAACAAAATAAAACATCACCAACTACACAAAAGAAACCACAAAGGGACACAATGGCCACCCCCGGAAACTCATTGCACTTCTCCAAACGAGAACATGGCAACAGCAAATCTCAAACGTGGGCAGTGCAAGAGAACACCATATGCATCCCATACTGCACATGATGATCTCTCCCACTATTCAAATACACCCGACACTAACACCTTCATTTGCGCAGCCATACACCCATACATCGTCAAAAACCCAAACAAGGAGCCATCCACATTAACAGGCTCCTCCGAAGATAAAATCTTCGGGACTCCAGGTAAACACGGCAGCGCCCCAGAACATCATCACCACGCCTCCATCAGCACTGGCTTCACCACCGTCAGCGGCTTCACCACCGCCGGTGGTGGAACAACAAAACCTCGCTCTGATACCAAATGTAGAAAATAAAACGTATATAAGACACCTATATCTATATGTGTATGTACATGTGTAGAAAAAAAAATTAAAAGACTACATTGTATTCTCTTCTTCACGTTTTATTACTGCAAACACCTCACAATATATAGTGCAATACAAGGAAACTGCAAGCTAGAAAACAGAACACGACACACACTACTTTCCTAAACAAACTCTAACAACCCATGACTTATTCCACGATCCTAAAATCAAGGAAACAGACATCCGACCAAATCAAATCAAATACTACAAATCATAATCAAATCAAACATTAACTTATTTAAAATATTGTTTGAGATTATCTCTAACAAATGAATCCTCTGTTTCTTCTGCCACTGACAATTTCCAATACTAAAACACCAAAGCTAAAGACATCTGATTTCACAGAAAAAAGTCCATCTACTGCATACTCTGGGGGCATGTAGCCACTGCAACATAATGTCGTCCATGCATCACAAAATTAGCACCAATCACTAAAAAAATATCAAAAGGTATTAATTTGTTTCTCTTACTATGTACCGACGACTCTGTTTGTGTTTCCCTTGTTCTCATTTTCTATGAAGCTTCTAGCCAGGCCAAAATCTGAAATTTTAGGGTTCATGTCTTTGTCTAGCAAAATGTTGCCTGCTTTGAGATCTCTGTGGATAATTCTTAGTCGGGAATCTTGATGAAGATAGAGAAGGCCACGAGCAATTCCATCAATAATATGAAAGTGTCGCGGCCAATCAAGCAACATACTTTGTTTTTCATCTGTCCAGAGTAATATTTAATGTCAGAGGATTATAGCTGCGATGTACCGTTGTTGCACTTTTGTAGGCAAGGGAGATAGAGTTTTTATAGAGACAAACCAAATATGTGCCAGTCCAAGCTTTTGTTAGGCATGTATTCATAAATTAACATTTTTTCTTCCCCTTGAACACAATATCCTAGCAGCCTTACAAGATTTCGATGTTGAAGTTTGGCAATATGTTTTACTTCATTCATAAACTCACTGTTTCCTTGCTTTGAATGTTCTGAAAGGCACTTCACAGCTATTTCTTGTCCGTCTTGCAATACTCCATGAGAATCATAGTGTACAAAATTTCTGAGAAGTTTCCATTGAACCTCCACTAGAAATTTGACTTCAATTCTTTCAACTTATATTCAGATTGATTTGTCTTGTAATTAATGAGTGACCACGCAACCGATACAATATCCTCATTTTTTTTAACTAAAAACTCTCTTCTGAGCACAAGTACTATGACATCATTCATCATGTGACTCATGTCTATGTAATATGAACATAAGTCGACAATAATAGTAAAGGAAATCAAATCATGTCTATGGATTAGTGATCAGTGTAGTTCAGAAAACATATCAAAAGTTACCTTAAACACTGGCCCGAATCCACCTTGTCCGAGCTTGTTACTCATTGAAAAGTGGTTTGTAGCCTCAGCTAGGGTGGATAAGCGAAAAAATGGTAGATCTAGGTCTGCTTTGTGGCTCTTGGAGTTGAATTCTATTGTAGAGTTGCTTTCTAGACTCCCTGCAATACAATATTGATTGAGAGACTCATGTAAATGATATGAATATGCATATACCTGTACCTATACAACTTGACCACAAAACTAGTTGTTTAATTTACCTTTTCGTCTCGTCAACACACCGTTCCTTCTCTTCTTCCACAGAAAAAATGCCAAAATTAGAACCAGTATAACTGATGCGACAGCCACTATTAAGATAATCAGTAGTTTACTTCCATGTTTCCCTTTCGATTCATCTAAACAAATTTCAGTAAAAGTTGCCATGAGAAGCCTAAAGGAGTTTCCGTGATCATAGCAAAGCAAAAAAATTCTAAATTCTATAATCGTATATAGCACATTAGAGTACAAATTTTCTTTTTATTATGTTTAAAAGGCAATGTATATGTTTATAAACGGTTACCTGACTCAGAGAAGGCCACCCTCACATATAAATCTTGACCTCCTCTAGAGTTTTCTCTAATATCAAACAAGTCCCCAGACCATTGCAAACACCCTCTTCCATCGTACCAGGGTTGGCCCTGAGGGCAAGCAATACAAGCCATGGCATGGGGCATCCAACATTTAGGGGGGCAATTTGTTTTTTTTTTAAAACAAAGAGTAGTTTTAAAAAAATTACAGAATAACATAGAATTAAAAAGCAAAAATAAAAAATATCATTTTATTAGCCGAACAATCTTTTAAAGTGAATTACTTCATATGTTTTTTAGATCATGTTGATACATCACTCCAATTTAGGTTTGCACAATTTCAAATATATGAGCAGATTTTTGGGTTTCTATTTAATTTGACAAAGTTGAAGTGCTTAAGTGACGATAGTTTGAAGACCTCTTGCATAAATCTTGAAGAATTTTTAAAGCATGATTTTGTTTCTGATATTGATGGAATGAGTTAAGAATTATAAAAGAATGCTTACCTATTGAAGAGAAAAAGGTGATTGATATGTTGAATTTTTTGAAGAGCATGGAATGTTACGATCTACTGCCACAATTGCTTACAGAATATTATTAACCATTCCGGTTACAGTGTCTTTTGCAGAACGGAGTTTTTCAAAGTTAAAATTGATTACGTCTATCTCCGTTCTAGGATGTCACAAGAACGATTGAATGGGTTGGCTATGTTATCAATCGAGAGGAATATGCTTGCAAATTCTAATTTCGAAGGCTTGATTGATGATTTTGCTAGTAAAAATGCGAGAAGAATAATTTTTAAATCATTAATTATCATTTTTTTTGTTGGTAGTTACTAAAACGAGATGGCTTATTTTATTACAAGGGGCAAAAAAATTTTAAGGTCGCATGGGACATCTTCCAACTCAGGGCCGTGCTATGTCCATAATGGTATAAGCCATGCAAGAGCAGTTCTTTAAGCACGCTGTTTCACATTCCTGAAGATTCATACTGTTATTAAACAAGGTCAAGGATGAATTTGTATCTGGTACTGCAACGCGTGAATACCTAAATCCATCACCCTTTTCACAATTCAACGGTTTCTCCCTAACACATCCACCAGACCAATCCGCTTTCGACCAATCATCTCCATTACTAGGCACAAATTTATCCAAACAACCACAATATAGGACCCCTGTCAATGTTATAGATACCATAAGCACCACAGCGGTTATACACATCACAATTATCAGTAGGCAGTTTCAAGAAAATATCCCATTTTTTATTCCTATCAACCCATGTCCAACGCTGCCCTTCCCCACTTTGATTCAACACAAACCTTGTAAAAACCAAACTATTAAGTAACTCAAAAGTGTAATAAACCTCGTCTTTAGTATAAATCAAACTATGATTATAAATTTTATAAGCTTTTTACAAAAACCTTGTATATATTTAAGTATATATAAGAGAGGGAAGATTTTTGAGATGAAGTGGGTGTAGGGAGTATTTGGATATATTGAGAGAGCTCACACTTCTAAATTCCCAGCACTTGGCTCTTTAGCTTGATAGAAATGGTTGGGGGAAGGGGTTTATTTATAGCGGGAGTTGGGTGGAAGGAAGGGTGGGGATTTAAAGTAAAAGGAGTGGTTGAGATGAAAAGCACTTGGATTGATGAGGTGGAAAGTGGTTTTGTGTTTCTTCCAAGTGGGTTTGGTAAAAAGAAACCAGCTGTGTTTGGGCTCTAATTAATTATATCGTACTCGTATCAATTAACGATTAAATACGTAACATGTTTCGTTAATTAAATACCTGATTAATACGAAAATACCCAATAAATAATCCTAAAATTATGGAGCATTTAGGAAAATCATTAAATGAAATTTTGGAAGTTTTGGTCAAAAATGGTCAACGTTGACTTAGTAAAACGTGGTCAACTGTGGACCCACTGCCTCGATTTTCGTGCCCAGACCCAAATTCTCAGAAAATTACGAAACTTTTATCATGCATAGAAAATAACATTTAAGTGATCCATCTCAAGTTTTAAGTCATTCTAGCAAGTGGAAGTATTTTATTTGTATTTAATACGATTAAATCAGGTTTTGGTTCCAAATAAAATACGATTGGTCTTTCCGTGAAATAGATACATCTTTTGACCAATGTTTTGACTTGAATAAATACTTAGAATATATTTCCTAATATATAAAATATATTGAGAGTGTAGGAAATATTTTTGAGTATTTAAAATAATTTTTTCCGAAAATGGAATAAATTTAAGATATGGGAGAAAAATTACTTTAAATATTTCTGGCACGAGATAACAATGAGTATTAATATTCTACCACTGGATATTAATATTCTTGAGAATAAGAGTATTTAGAGTGCTAAGGTGGAATATTTTTGAATAAAAACTGATCGTTTCTAAATATAGCACGAGTTCTCTAAAGAATATTAATCCTCGAATATTCTTTGTTCGAGCCTGTCGCATTATAAATTTTGCAACGGAGATCTAAAAAAATATCAAATATCAATATTTCTTTTTCGATCTTATTGCCTTGGTGTAGAGATATATTCCATAAAAATATAATTTAATTTTTCACAATAATGGAATATCTCTTATAATTAAAAATAGATATTTTGCTAGAATTGACTTTTGACTTTTGACAGAATCAATTAAATTAATGACCTAGTGGAGAGGATAACTAAGTGTAATTAAATTTTATGTTTAACTCGTACAAATACCAAAATCAATAATATATCGAAGATATCCTTTCATAATCGACAAAACCTATACTGTTGTTAGGTACCTAATTGATTGTAGAATGTTAGGTACCTAATTAAAGGAAGATAGATCTCTGATAGTATACTTGTCACAACTGAAGTTGCACATAGTATTCAAACTGGCAAAGTTGGTGGGATTATATTAAAGTTAGATTTCGAGAAGGCATTTGACATAGTAAATTGGGATTTCCTATTTCATACTCTTGAATATCTTGGTTTTGGAATGAAATGGATAATGTGGATGAAGGAATTGTTCAAAACTATCAGGGTATCAGTCCTAGTTAACGGAAGCCCAACAGATGAGTTTGGAATTGGTCGAGGACTAAGACAAGGGGACCCAATGTCTCCATTGCTGTTTAATATAGTAGGGGAGATACTACACTTACTCATCAACAAAGTTGTTAACATGGGATTAATTCAAGGTGTTAAACTAGGGTCAGGACCACCTTTATCGCATATGCAGTTCGCAGATGACACAGTAATTTTCCTCCAAAACTCTGAGCATTCTTGGAAAGGAATAAAAGTGGTTCTCAAGCTTTTTGAGGTCTTAACAGGATTGAGAATTAACTATAATAAGAGCAATGTGTATGCATGTAAGAGGGACCAATCTAAAGCAATGCAGTGGGCAGAAGAACTAGGATGTGCACTAGGTACCTGGCCTTTCTCATACTTAGGTGCAATAATTGGCTCAACACTAAAAAGAGTGACATTCTGGAAACCGTTGCTTACTAAGGTAAAAACAAGACTAAGCAACTGGAAAACGAGATTTCTCAATAAGCAAGCCAGATCAGTGTTAATCAAATCAGTGATTAACAACATCCCGGTGTATTGGCTAAGCTTATATAGAGCACCTAAAAGTGTGATAACTGAAATTGATTCCATCAGACGTCGATTCTTTTGGGGGTGACAAGAGTAGTGAACTAGAAGGAAAGAGAAAATTACACACAATAAAATGGGAATCAATATGTCTCCCCAAAGATAAAGGAGGATTGGGGAATTTGGAGACGAAAAATAAGGCCCTCATAGCAAAGTGGTGGTGGAAATTTAGGAAAAAGAGGAACAACTTATGGTATAAAGTGCTGGAAGGGAAATACGGAAGAGATTTCTCCTTCACCACTGATCCTAGTAGAAGTCGCCTCCTTTCTCCGATAATTCTTAGCATGATTAGCCTAAAGACTAACTCACCTAATATCAATCATGAAGACTATCACTTGATTGTGAGAAACGGGAACTCAATTGTGACATCCCATAAATCCGGGGTACAGATTTGGGACCACTAACCACAATCAACATAATATATACCTGAATATATACATAAAATAATAATAAAATACCCCTGATCCAAGACCGCTTACAGGTAATGGTATGAAACAACTATTAAATTTAATTATTACAATCCAACCTCAAAATAAAATTTTTATACAATCTATTAACAAACTAAGTCCACTATCATCTAGCTTACCAACCTTGACAAATTCCAAAACCGCTACCCGACGAAATCAACAACTCGAACGTCACATCTCGCTGCTGGACGTGAAAAAATTTTTGTGAAGGTGCCCCTGCGGGGCCCTTATATATAAAACAATTTTAATGCATTTTAAGTGGTTCTCCACGGTTCTCCACGTAAGATGGTTCTCCATGGAACAATGGCCGTGATATGTATACATGGGATGGAAATATGGGTTGCCATTTCGATATCTATGACAAGAAACTTGCAAACTTACTTGTAGTGTTTTATGGTGAGAAGGGAATATTGATTGCATTTTCTTATTGAGTACACACCTATGTAGTTAACTATTGGGATGGAGTAGTTAGAGAAGAACAATGGGGACAATTACAGGGGAATTAGAGATAGACGGAAGGTGTGTTTGTCTCCAATCTATAACCTTTATTAATAAGCGAAACCCCTTTTTAATGGTACTACTTTTTTGGTTCGCACCATATTTTGGTTTCACTAATTTTTTGGTTCGCACTCAATTTTGGTTTCACCCCTAAACTCCTAATTCTACTAAAATTCTATGTTATTTTTTTTATTAAAAATCTAAACTCCTAATTCTACTAAAATTCTATGTTATTTTTTTAATTAAAAATATAAAACCTATGTCAAATCTGCTAACAATTACACAGTCCTGCTAATAATTGCACGCTCCACACATAATCACGTTAAGAACATTTGGAAAAAATTTGACTAATATGCAATTTATTTATAATAATCTATCTATAACATTTATTAATAAGCGAAATACCCTTTTAACGGTACCACTTTTGGTTTCACTCCTATTTTGGTTTCACCCACATAATCCTCTTTCTACTATAATTCTTTGATTTTTTTTTAATAAAATAGAAATTCTATTATAATTATATTTTTTTTATTACAACTTTAAATAAAAAAAATAGTTTCATCCCTAGAATCATATTCCCTTATAATTCTATGTTATTTTTTAAAGAAAATAAAAAATTTGAAATTTTATTATAATTATAATACAATTTTTTTAATCATAATTTAGAATCAAAAAATAATACACCCCGAAAGTGTTTCAATCATATTTTGGTTTCACCTCTGTAATCTTATTTCTACTATAATTCTATGATATGATATTTTTTAATAAAATAGAAATTCTATTATAATTATTATTTTTTTATTACAAAATAAAATAAAAAAACAGTTTCATCCCTAGAATCATATTCCCTTATAATTCTATGTTATGTTTCAAAGAAAATAATAAAAATTGAAATCCTATTATAATTATAATACAATTTTTTTTATCATAATTTAGAATCAAAAAATAATACGATCAATTCTCCAAAAGATTTTTCAAGGAACACCCCTTTAACGGTATCACTTTTGGTTCGGACCGTATTTTGGTTTTACCCCTATAATCCTATTTTTACTATAATTCTATGTTGTTTTTTAATAAAATAGAAATCCTATTGTAATTATAATTCTTTTATTACAACTTTAAATAAAAAAAAATAGTTTTATCCCTAGAATCATATTCCCTTACAATTCTATATTATTTTTTAAAAAAATAATAAAACTGAAATCCTGTTATAATTATAATACAATTTTTTATCATAATTTAGAATAAAAAAATAATACAACCAATTCTTCAAAAGATTTTTCAAGGAGAACAACTAGAACATGTTTCTATACACTGCTCTAGAACATTCTTCCCTGCGATAATATGTTATTTTTTTTAAAAAAATATAATAAAATTGAAATCTTATTATTATTATAATTCTTACATTGTATTAGCAAATTTTTTTATTATAACTTACAATAAAAAAAAAGATTACGATCGATTATCCTAAATATTTTTCAATGAAAACAACCGAAACGTGTTTCCATGCACTTCTATTAAACAATCTAAGTTTATTGTTTGTTAATCGCATAAATTTTTTATGCAAATAACATAGTTCTTTTAATAAGTTTTTGTAATATAATTTTATAAATATTTAATTAAATAAAAATTAGTAATTATTTAACATAAATCTCCGAGCCACGTGCTTCGCACGGGTTATCATCTAGTTAAAAATAAATACCTTTCCTGGAGTTCATATTTGTAATTACTCTACTTTACTGATTGTAGAAATCTTTGTAAGTTGACTCGCTTCTGGACTATTGGTGAGTGGTGACTAATAAACTAATTACTAACACTAGCTCTGCTAAGTGCTAAATACCATAGTGGATTATGTGATTTGCAGGGGATGAGAATTCCACGGAAACTTGAGGTTTGGAGAATGGGCACCATGAACTACTTAAATGCACTTAAACTGCAGGAGAAGCTGGCATCTGACAGAAAGGCCTATAAGATCTCTGATACTTTGTTGTCCTTACAGCACCCACCTACATATACCCTTGGTAAACGGAGGACTGATCACAACTTACTAGTTTCTGACGATGAATTAAAAACTATAGGTGCCGAACTTCACTACACACAAAGGGGAGGGGATATTACCTATCACGGCCCTAGCCAAGCCATCTTGTATCCCATTATTTCTTTGCGGGATATTGGACTTGGTGCTAGAAACTATGTGGAGAAACTTGAGTTAACCATGATCAATTTGGCTTCCATGTATGGTGTTCAGGCTCGTCCAGGACGAAAATGTGAGACTGGGGTTTGGGTTGGCGAGAAGAAAATTGGAGCAATTGGTGTTAGAATTTCCTCTGGAATCACCTCTCATGGTTTGGCATTCAACATAAATCCTGATCTAAACTATTTTAAACATATTGTGCCTTGTGGAATTGCAGATAAAGAAGTCACATCTCTGAGAAGAGAAGCAAACACTGAGCTTCCTACTGAAGAAGTAATTGAGGTTCAATTAATTTCTTCTTTTGCACAGTTATTTAATTATGATAGTGTAGAATGGAAAGACAATGCATCGGCATCATAACACTTCAGTGACCAGTGAAAGTAAACCAGCTTTAAAGCTTCTACGGTTGTTTTGATATTTTGTTCTTTTAATCTTTTTTTGTATATGCAACACCACAGGAGGAAGGAATGCTACTAGAAGTTCAAGGTTTAGAGCACATATTCTTTGTTGTACATTACAAATTTTGCTTCCCTTTTAGTCAGAGTCATGAATTATGTTCCTCCGTTTCCTGAATTATGATTGAAGATTGACATTTATTAATCAGTTTGCATACGATTGTTGTAGCAATTACCGTACCTTGTTACTGTATCCTAAATTTCTAAATGATGTGGTGTTTTTCCATAATTTTCCACAATTCAGCCTTTTTGTCATTTCAAATAGACGATCCACAAATTTTGATTTTAGTGTATTCTAGATACTATGCACCGTAATTCTACGCATAACTTATGCATTTGAGCGACTTTTACAAAGTAAAGCCCAGTTTCTTGCTCTAGGTAGAAAAGTAAAAGCCACCCCAACTTGTTCTTGGCAGTTGGACTTCCAAGTCATCTCCTATCATTCTATCAAAGACTTCAAGTCAACAGCTTCATGGTTAGTGAAATGCCCTAAATTTACGAATACGGGAAACGGATTCAAAATTATTATCGAGTATCGATCATCGAATACTTGTAGTACTTTTTAATTTTTGTACCGATTGTAAAAATTGTAAATAGTTAAAAAAAATGATGAGGCCACTATTTTTGCCTCTTTTTAGATTTTTGCCATGAATCAAATTAATACAGTCCATTATGTTTAAAAAAACGAACACGGATGTTTTATTACTACCAGAAGAAGTAGAATTTATCATTATAAGACTGGTGACTAGATCTTTGGATACAACATAGTATTGTCAGGACTGTTCTTGTAAATATACAAGGGTGACTTCTTGCCTGTAGTAACTTATCTTCTCATGATGTCGTCTTTTGTCACTGTGAAATCCCAGAGTTCTCCATATTTCTCGTTAAAATCCCAAATGTCCATGGTATTATAGTCTGCAATTAGTTTGTCACGAGACTTTCTCTCCAAATTGTAAATCTGGGGTTCAAAGTTGTGTGGTTCGCTTGGTTTATCCATCTCGATAATGCAAAACACTACTGTAAATATGGCTGCTCCAATGTATATGTATTCGCCCTGTAAGAGAAGAGGTCACTGGAAATATTAGTACTTTTTTGTTAGATCACTTTACTTGAAGGTGTAGAATGCAATGTATATGTACCGGAGCATCAAAGTACATTGCAACGGCGACTGTTGGGAGAAATAACCATGATATAAGCCCTGCTCAGAGAAAAGGGAATAAGTTTACACAGTCTGTTGTAGGATCAAACACATATGATTAGTCAATGTCATGTTGGTACCCTGGAAACCAGTAGGAGGGTCGATTGCTGCATAATCTTCTGCAACTGATTCCCAAAACGATACTGAGAAATGGAAAAATCTGAATTAGAAGGGATTTGAAATCATGTTATAAAATCTAACCTGAAACCTGCTTCCACACAATTGGCTTAACGCCTATTCGACGAATGACGACCTCATTAGAATGATAACTCGACACCTGTTACTCATCTAGATTGCAATACTGGATATGAACTATGCCATTGCTTGAGATGTAGTAACATACTCACAAGAAGCATTGGATTAAGAGATTAAGAGATATAATATAAGATTTAAGGAATTTAGATTCAAGGATTATAAAGGAGAATAGGAAATGGTAATATAAATACCAAGAAGATTTCCGGTAAAAACCCTAGGAAGAAGTCCTTAAGATATTCCTTCGAACGATCATCGAATTGAGCAATAAACGGACAAAAGAGCAAGCAGGAAAGCAAGATGCATGCATATACAAGTGCATGACATACTAAGTAACCAAGGATACAAGTGCTAGTTACAAACCGAACCAATTTACTAAACCAAGTTGCATGAATTAGGGAATGGTGCAAGTTTTGTCAAAAAGGTGAATAGTGGTGTTGAAATGGTCAAGGGGACAAGAGAGACCAGCTGATATACATTACTTACAAGCCTAATAATTCATTTCTAACACCAAAAATATCAACCAAGCAAGCCAAACACTTTTCTCTCTTTCCTTCCCCATTTTCCAGCAGATCAGATTTTTCAGAGCAGGACTCTTTCCGATTTTTTTTCACCCAGTTCTACTCATTTAAAAATTATGAAAAAATTCACGAAGCTTCTGCACATCAAGATGAAGTTGTGTATTTAATTTCATAATTTTTAAAGATCGTTTGAGTGGTCAAATAAATTCGAGAAAATCGCTCTGTTTTTCCCCTTGAAGAACCCACTTCGAATTTTTGAAGTTTTGAGATTTCAAAATCCAACTTCCAACCATCATTTGATCTTAAAACTTTTATGGTAAGTCCTATATTTCATATAAATGATCTCCTAAGAGTCTTAGCTTCAAACTCCTTTGTTTCCATTTTCAAATAAATCCTCAAAGTGGAGGGTGAATAGTAACCTTCATAAACTAATCTTGATTTCTTTGATTTCTTTGGTTGATTTAGCAAGCTTAAGCACTCCCAAGGACTATACCAAGCTTTGTAAGGCTAGTTCATACTCTCAATAAGGTATAACAACTTGAAACCCTAGTTCTTGTTTCAAGATTTAAGCATGTTCTTGGTAGATATAGCTTGGCTATGATTATAGTAGTGTTATAAGCATGATTAGTTAGTGGTTTTAATGGATCTAAGTTATATGATGATTGTGATGTTAAATCAGTGTTCTTGGACTCTTTGAGATATATTATATGATGATGAGTAGTATAGGTGCCCGGTGTGGCTTGGTTGGATTGTTATGATTTTTGGGAAGTCCGATTTATAGCAGTCGTAATGACGAATTTCCTTAACCACTAGAAACCATGTAGGACAGTAAGTATAATTTTCTGACCTTGATGAGCAATGGACATATCCTTAAAGATCTTGAGTCGTAGATCGTTTTGGCGCGAAAATCGTAATATTCTGACTTACGGTTTAGGGGATACGACCAAAATTGTAAAGATTGTTCGTAGGCGTAAGTGTTGAGTTGGTGACTGGAATTGAGACCCTTAAAAATGGAATTAGAACACAATATTTTTAGGATAAATACTAGAGGTCATAATGAAGATAAGAGAGAAGACCGTATGTCAAAAGAGTTATTTTTCGATTTTATAAAAAGGGCGTAAGCCGAGATTGCGCAAGTGGAAAACCCCTTAGAAAGACCATAAGACTCACTGCATAGCCACTGCCCTGTTTTGCAAATTCCGAAAAATGAGCCTTCTGACCAGAGTCAAGTTTTGAGTTAGTTACCTTCTGGACATTCCCTAGATCGTGTACGCGAAAGCGGTGCATCATTTGGGTTAACGGTTATCGAGTTATGAACATTTTAGTGAAAGAGGTGCAAATAGTAAAACCCGTAGTTGACTGAACTTCAAAAATACAATTCCCCTGCCTAGACCCGTAGATTTGAATCGAAACTTTTATGATAAATATTACAAATACCAAAGGTGATTTTAGAGGTGGTTTCGTATTTAAATACATTCCCGGTGATTTATTAAAAGTGTTGGAGTGCGAGTCACGGAATAGTGAATCTCAGGAAAGTCAACTCTAGAGGTGCTACTTTGACCATCCGCTTTGGCTGAGTTAAAAGAGGAATTTCGAGTCGACTAAAACATGAAACTTGTTAAGAATTATCAAGGCAACATATTGGTGTAAAGAACGGGGTTAAAAATTGTTAAGTATAACATGGACTTAGACGAGTCTAGAGGGACCCCTTAGTGCTTTGTTTTGATTGACTTAAGTGTCTAAGTGTTGGACTATTATTGGATTGTATAGGGGATTAATAGCATGTTTTCTTGACTTTATTTAGATTGTCGGACCCCGCTACCAGCCGTTACTGCATCAGGAGTACCAGGCAAGTATACTAACTCTTACTCTATCATTCAGAGTAGAGATATTTTGCGTTATAAAATGTTCGTAATGGTAGTTATATGTGAATTATTATATTGAGGAGATAAGAGAAGTATGGTTAGGAGTAACTTACGTTTCCCTTTAGATGATGTAACATGAGGAGTAAATAGTGAATACGAAGTAGTGAGGAGTTGGATTTTCTTCAAAAACCCGGACAAAGATTTTAAAGAATTTCGCAATAATGAACCTAAAGGAAACATCACCAATAATCCAGCGTTTATTAATCAAGTAGATACTTGGGTAGCATTTACTGATTAAATGAACCTTATTCGTCTAATTAGATTTATTTAATTAGAAGAATATTATTTTCAAAAATGTTTTCTTAAAACAACTTTGTCCAGAGAAATATCAAAGTTGATTTACAAAATTATTCTATCGAGGTGATTACTTTTAGAGATGTTTTCTTCTTGCAATTTCTATATATATATATATATATATATATATATATATATATATATATATATATATATATATTATTGTTGAGCTGTTACTTGAATAATATTATTATGCTAGATGTTCTATTTTATTTCATGAGATGGTCCGTATTGTGGGACATTTATCGAGTTACTTCATTCGTACTCGAAGAGGAGATAATAAAGGCGTATTAATAATATCTTCATACTATATATTTACTGTTACATAAGGGTGGAGTTATGTATATATCTATATATACTGGCATGGGTCCTTCATTCTGGATTCATGGTCAGAACAATCTTTCATAAATATTTTCCTCCACTCATTCGGAAGGAGAACCAAATTATTGGAGGTGTATATCGTTCATTGTTTCTGAACGATATTGGAGTATTAATTCGTTTCAAAATAAATAAAGGTGCACGTGTTATTTCACCGTGACGCCTAAGCTATTTGTTATTAAAGGTGATCGAAGATTCCGACACCTAATATCCTGGACTGAAAGTGCGTAAGAGACCGGGACAGGGCCGGCTCAGCACACAAATCGATGAAAGTGCGTACGAGACCGGGACAGGGCCGGCTCGACACATAAATTGATGAAAGTGACCGGAGTAACGCACCGGCCCAACTAAGGGTGAGGGTCCGAGTCTGTCGACTCATCCTTATGAGGAATATTATTGGATGGTTCGAGACGTCGACTGTCCTTTCTATCGATAGAAAAATTGAGATGTGACAATGGATTGATCATCCATTACTTGATGCAGCGTTCGAGGAAAAGTCCAATCATTGATTCTCTAGCTATTAACCGATGCCTTTGTGGTTCGGATTAACTGGGGTATCGATCTGAGAAGTTATTATATTATATTATTATATTGAGGAGTTTGAGCAGTTATCATGTTACCGTTGAGTAATATGGAGAAGTTATCATTGAGATGTATTTATTCCATCATTTGGGTATTAAAATTCCGAGATAAATCTCTTTTCAAAATAAATATATATCCGTATGAGGGGAGAAGTTCTTGTAGAGCGGTTTAGTAATATTTTGTGTGAATTGTTGGGAATAGGGGATAGTTATAACCTTGCTGGGCATTCTTTGGCTCATTCTTGTTATTTTATATATTGTTAAGCAGCGGCATCCAGGGCTAACTCAAGTATGGCCAATCGAGGCAAGGGGAAAGCGACGGACTACTGATTCAGCGCGGTGGCCTTGTAGTATCTAAGTAAGGTGGAAGCTGAAGAGTAGTGGTTTAGTATTTTGTTATCTAGTATTTTGGAATTGTAATAACATTCAGAAATTCTAGTAGATGAACTCGTGTTGTATTAACCTTTGATTTATGGAATGCTTGTTCTAAGACTATAACCCGTGGAGTAATTGTGGAGTCTATTAAGAATATTGTTGTAGATTATATTATGAGCAGGTGATTGTATATTCCGCAAGAGGTGTGACAACCTGGATTCCGGTAGGGAATTTGGGGGTGTTACACCTCTTCTCATGGATAATGGGTATTTAGGGCAATTTCTCAAGTTTTAATTAGAAAAGTTAGAAAAGGTATTGTGTTTTAGGTGAAAAAGATAATTGGTTAGTTATTAGGATTATTATATCACTATTTTGTTTTATAAAATAGGACAACCTATAACTATAAAATAAATATGTAATCAATTAGTTATTAGTAATTATAATATTATTTTGAAATAAACTGATTCATGGTATTTTTTGAAAAAAGAGATTTTAGTTAGAAAAGTTAGAAAAAATATTAGTATGTTTTAGATAAAAAAGATAATTTGTTAGTTATTAGATAATATAATACTATTATTTTGTTTTATTAAATAGATTTGTCTATAATTACAAAATAAATATATACCAAAATAAAGGAAATTAAATAAAGAATAACTAAGTATAGGTAATTAAGTAAAAAAAACAAAACCGACCTACCAATATTTTAATATTTCAACTATTATAATATTATTATAATTATAAAATAGTATAGATTACCTGAATTATTTTTCTTAAATAAAATTTTGAAATATCCTTTGTTTAGTACTCCACTTAAAAATGTGTTCTTGGGCCGAATACATTTAGATCCACCAAAATAACATAAGGCCTATTGGGGCATTTAAATGTCATTGGCCTAATACATTAAAATCCGTTGACCCGACTTGATAATCAGGGTTTCAAGTGTAGAAAAAGCTGAAGCAGAAAAAAAAGTAGTATCATTTTGATTTTGGCGAAAAGAAGGTATTGATTTTCACAAGTAACTTCAAGTACCTATGAATTATAGTATATAATTACTTAACCTGAACAACTGTTTTTGTTAATTGTTATGATGTTATTATTATGCCCGTTAAGTGTTTGATCAAATTCCTGAAAGAGATAATTGTGTTTTATTGGTAATATGTTGTTCTTGGTATGTATCTGTTATTATTTGTGTCGAAACTTGATAATCTTTAATAAGTTGAGCTGTTACCCCCAAATGCATTGTCGGTTAAAATCGAGTTTTTATCATTGTTGTGAAAGTAACAAGTGTTTGATATGAATATTGATATGTGCAGCCTTATAGCTTGTTTTGAATAGTATAGCTTGATTGTTAAAATGTACGTTACTATACTATCGTACTGTCAGTTTAGTTTATTTTCGGATGAAAGACCTATATTGGGATTGAAGAGTGTACACTAGTAGCCCGAGCGTCCAACTATACCAATTTTTAGGATCGACCGATCTTGAGTTTATTGAGTCTTTTGGGATACCGATTGTCGAATTTTCGACCACACAGTATATTTTAGACCGTCAAAAATACAGAAGGTGCTGATGCAAGTGCTATAGTAGATAGCCACTTTATTAAGGGGTTTCAACCCCTTTACCATTGCCAAGCATTTTGTTTGTCGCCTGATTCTGCAAGGGCAGAATTGGCAGATGAAGTCACTGGTAAATCAGTCTCCATTCGAGACAATAGCTGACGGAGAGCATTGAGTTCTGTTGCACTTATTGCTCCCGTTGCTGAAGTAGCAGAGTCAGCATGGTTTTCAGACGTCGTATGATGAGCACTATATTGGGTGCCTCTTCCTGAGCTCCTATAGTGGATAAAGCCGCGCTTCGCGGCGGCGTTATAATGTTTTTTAAAAAAATTAATACATTTACGTTATAATATAATTTTAATAATTAAATATCATTTTCTAATGAATCGATTTCTTGTTAAACACTATTCTTTCGATTGGGTCGCTCTCTCGTTAAAATCGAAATCTCAACTTTAACATATACTATAAAGACTTATATAATATTTTTTATCCATAAAATCGAACAATAAAAATAAAAATAAAAAAAAATTATGACATCAATATCAAATTCTAATAGCTAATACAATCTTTTCTAGTGAGCCGTCTTCCCGTTAAATACGTTTCGAGTCGCTCTTATTTGGAACCGAAATTAAAACTAATTATATAAAAAAAATAAATTCCAATTTTTATATTCTTTAAAATTTCTAATATTTATTGAGTTTTAAAAATGAAAATACATCTTATATTTTCTGTATATTATAGATATTCATGTATTTATTTACAACTTCCGCATGAGAATGTCTTTCTGTTATGTTAACATATAAAAAAATTAAATTCGAAAACTTTTCGTTACGGAAATGATATTAAATTTATGGATATATTTTTCTAATGCAAGTATAATTAACTTGTATAAAAAAATAAAATAAAGGATTTCTAGGAAAAACGATATATAGTTTTAAAAATCGTGTAAGACGTCTCCACCGTCCTCGTATTCTACTTCTAATAAAACATTTTATTCTATGTATTCCCTATATATTCAAACATCTTTATACTATTTATCCGCTCCCTCGTTAAGACCAAAAACCTAACTTTTACATATATCACTTGTATGATAATGTTTATCCATAAAAATCAAATCCTAAAAATAAAATAAAATTTATAACATCAAAATGATATTTTAATAGTTAATACAATCGTTTATAATGAGCCGTCTTCCCGTTAAACACGTTTCGAGCCGCTCTCATTTAGGTCGAAATTCCAAATTCATTACATATTATTAATGATACTTATCTTACACAACAACTATTTTCCTTAAAATTAAAACCTAAAAAATAGAGTGAATTCCAATTTATAATTTATCTAGACTTTCTAAAATTTATGGAGTTTTAGAAAATGAAAACACATCTTATTTTCTCTTTAATTATATTATAGATACTCCTATTTTTATTTAGGATTCCTGTATGAGAATGTTCTTTTATAATGTTAACACATCAATTCTTTTCTTTTTAAATACGATGACTTTTTTTTTATGATAATAGTATTGGATTTATGAACAAAATTTTCCTAATAGAAGTATAATTAACTTATATAAAAAATATATAATTTAAGAAGATCGTACTTTCTATAAAATATTTAGTTATATGGATGTTCTATATATTCAAACACCTATTCTACTTTTAATAGAACTTTTATTTTATATGTTTTTCTATAAATTCGAATTCTTATTCTCTATAAATTCGAACTCCTATTCTACTTCTAATAGAACTTTTAATCTTATACTTTATAAATACTTATTCTATTTCCAATAGAAACTTTTATTTATATGTTTTTTCTATAAATTTGAACTCTTATTCTCTATAAATTCGAACTCCTATTCTACTTTCAATAGAACTTTTAATCATATGCTTTATAAATATTTATTCTACTTCCAATATAACTTCTAATCATATGTCTTCCTATAAATTCAAACTCTTCTCCTCTATAAATTCGAACACCTATTTAACTTCTAATATGTTAAATGATATTTTTATATTTATAAGTGTTTAAAATTCTAAAATTCTAGAAAATTAGAAAAATAGATTCAGACGATCTTAGAGCGCCACCTAAACTCCCGCATATCCTCCTTTATTTATATATATTGATACCTTTCCTGGAGTTCATATTTGTAATTACTCTACTTTACTGATTGTAGAAATCTTTGTAAGTTGACTCGCTTCTGGACTATTGGTGAGTGGTGACTAATAAACTAATTACTAACACTAGCTCTGCTAAGTGCTAAATACCATAGTGGATTATGTGATTTGCAGGGGATGAGAATTCCACGGAAACTTGAGGTTTGGAGAATGGGCACCATGAACTACTTAAATGCACTTAAACTGCAGGAGAAGCTGGCATCTGACAGAAAGGCCTATAAGATCTCTGATACTTTGTTGTCCTTACAGCACCCACCTACATATACCCTTGGTAAACGGAGGACTGATCACAACTTACTAGTTTCTGACGATGAATTAAAAACTATAGGTGCCGAACTTCACTACACACAAAGGGGAGGGGATATTACCTATCACGGCCCTAGCCAAGCCATCTTGTATCCCATTATTTCTTTGCGGGATATTGGACTTGGTGCTAGAAACTATGTGGAGAAACTTGAGTTAACCATGATCAATTTGGCTTCCATGTATGGTGTTCAGGCTCGTCCAGGACGAAAATGTGAGACTGGGGTTTGGGTTGGCGAGAAGAAAATTGGAGCAATTGGTGTTAGAATTTCCTCTGGAATCACCTCTCATGGTTTGGCATTCAACATAAATCCTGATCTAAACTATTTTAAACATATTGTGCCTTGTGGAATTGCAGATAAAGAAGTCACATCTCTGAGAAGAGAAGCAAACACTGAGCTTCCTACTGAAGAAGTAATTGAGGTTCAATTAATTTCTTCTTTTGCACAGTTATTTAATTATGATAGTGTAGAATGGAAAGACAATGCATCGGCATCATAACACTTCAGTGACCAGTGAAAGTAAACCAGCTTTAAAGCTTCTACGGTTGTTTTGATATTTTGTTCTTTTAATCTTTTTTTGTATATGCAACACCACAGGAGGAAGGAATGCTACTAGAAGTTCAAGGTTTAGAGCACATATTCTTTGTTGTACATTACAAATTTTGCTTCCCTTTTAGTCAGAGTCATGAATTATGTTCCTCCGTTTCCTGAATTATGATTGAAGATTGACATTTATTAATCAGTTTGCATACGATTGTTGTAGCAATTACCGTACCTTGTTACTGTATCCTAAATTTCTAAATGATGTGGTGTTTTTCCATAATTTTCCACAATTCAGCCTTTTTGTCATTTCAAATAGACGATCCACAAATTTTGATTTTAGTGTATTCTAGATACTATGCACCGTAATTCTACGCATAACTTATGCATTTGAGCGACTTTTACAAAGTAAAGCCCAGTTTCTTGCTCTAGGTAGAAAAGTAAAAGCCACCCCAACTTGTTCTTGGCAGTTGGACTTCCAAGTCATCTCCTATCATTCTATCAAAGACTTCAAGTCAACAGCTTCATGGTTAGTGAAATGCCCTAAATTTACGAATACGGGAAACGGATTCAAAATTATTATCGAGTATCGATCATCGAATACTTGTAGTACTTTTTAATTTTTGTACCGATTGTAAAAATTGTAAATAGTTAAAAAAAATGATGAGGCCACTATTTTTGCCTCTTTTTAGATTTTTGCCATGAATCAAATTAATACAGTCCATTATGTTTAAAAAAACGAACACGGATGTTTTATTACTACCAGAAGAAGTAGAATTTATCATTATAAGACTGGTGACTAGATCTTTGGATACAAGATAGTATTGTCAGGACTGTTCTTGTAAATATACAAGGGTGACTTCTTGCCTGTAGTAACTTATCTTCTCATGATGTCGTCTTTTGTCACTGTGAAATCCCAGAGTTCTCCATATTTCTCGTTAAAATCCCAAATGTCCATGGTATTATAGTCTGCAATTAGTTTGTCACGAGACTTTCTCTCCAAATTGTAAATCTGGGGTTCAAAGTTGTGTGGTTCGCTTGGTTTATCCATCTCGATAATGCAAAACACTACTGTAAATATGGCTGCTCCAATGTATATGTATTCGCCCTGTAAGAGAAGAGGTCACTGGAAATATTAGTACTTTTTTGTTAGATCACTTTACTTGAAGGTGTAGAATGCAATGTATATGTACCGGAGCATCAAAGTACATTGCAACGGCGACTGTTGGGAGAGATAACCATGATATAAGCCCTGCTCAGAGAAAAGGGAATAAGTTTACACAGTCTGTTGTAGGATCAAACACATATGATTAGTCAATGTCATGTTGGTACCCTGGAAACCAGTAGGAGGGTCGATTGCTGCATAATCTTCTGCAACTGATTCCCAAAACGATACTGAGAAATGGAAAAATCTGAATTAGAAGGGATTTGAAATCATGTTATAAAATCTAACCTGAAACCTGCTTCCACACAATTGGCTTAACGCCTATTCGACGAATGACGACCTCATTAGAATGATAACTCGACACCTGTTACTCATCTAGATTGCAATACTGGATATGAACTATGCCATTGCTTGAGATGTAGTAACATACTCACAAGAAGCTAGTTCAGATCAAAAATAAATTCTTTGGCCCCAAGAAATTAACTCAAGCAATGTGTACTAACACATGTGTAGTCTATTGTTGAACATAATTGATCGGTCAAGGGCAGTAGGTTTCTGAACCCTTGGGACAAATATATTGATTGGTATATTCATATTCATCATCATGGAATATAGCACTCAAAATAAGAAATCGAAAAAGATGTACTAGCAAATGTGCACCAGCATATGTTCCACAATTGTTAATTAAGCTTACTTAGCATATCAAGTCCACTACACCATAAAATTCATAAAACAGACCACCCATTTTTTACAGGACATATCAAGTCTACTACACCAGTAGTTAAGTTTTTGCATTCATATTCAACAGCACAAGTGAATGCTTGGTACAATCTGTTGAACTTCTTAAACATGTTATTCATGTCAACAACATATTCGCCACACATATCAACCATGTTAGAATATAATATAAAGATCTGGTTGGGCCTTCCTCTAACACCATAAGGTTTTAGATGAGTTGGTTACTTAACATGCTATCAGAGCTCAGGCACGCAGATGGGCGCAAAAGTCTCACCGCAAGATATGTATCTTATGCCAATTGTTAAAAATGTGACATTTTGGGCAAAAGTATCTTAAATCATGATATATTGGGTAAAACACCCAGTTTTCTTCAATTATTGTTATCAACACCTAAAACTAGAAGGCACTAATATGATTAGCCTCCCCTCCTTTGTCATGAATTTCTTGTTCTTCATGCCAGGACACTCAGAAAAGTAAATTAAAAAAAACATTTAAAAGAATGTACTTACCCTTCTCATGATCACCCGGAGTATAAGTGTGATGATCATCATATTCTCCATATATAAAATCATCCTGCACCACCCATTCCAAATACCACATTATTAACACCTTTCGCTTTTCGCCACCCAAAAAAAAAAAAAAAATTATTAACTTACAGGGTCAACACCATTAGTGGCCCAACGATCTTTAGGGTCTTCATTTAAGTCAGGTTCAATATCAGCTAAACCAGCTGCGTTCAATCTTTTCAAACCAAGCCTCCCATTATTTACTCCATGTCCATATTTAACTGGACTAAAAGGTGTTTGTACTGCACCTCTAGCTCTAGCAGTACACGGGTCGGGTTTGAACCCGAGTTTGGGAACCAAATTCAGTGAGCTTACTGACACTGCAGTTGCCATAGATTTTCAGTTTATTCTTTAAGGTCGTTAGATTTTTCTTGTCATAACGGTAAGGTTGTGTTGTAGTGATTGGTTGTTGATGGAGAGTGAATGACTGTCCAATTGTTTTGTGCCACGTGGGAGATGATGCTTGTGATTTAGGTGTTGTATACTGGAGTTGCTAGTTTTGGAGTAGGAAATTGTGTGGGTGATGGAGAGCTGTTGTTTTTAGCTTTATCTTCTTAGTCTAATATTATATTTCATTATTATTATTTTGGAATGCGCAAGCATTTCTATTTATTTTCTTAAATAGATTCTTGTTTTTTTACTCCCTTATCCTAGTTTATTTGTCTTATTTAATTTTTACAATTAAATTGATCAAATTTTGACTAAAATTTTTATATGATATATAATCGAAAACAACTATAAAAATTATATTATTAAAAAATATATGTAGTTTATTTTAATATGTATTTTTTATCTTTTAAAAATAATTAAAAAATTATTTTAAATCTACTATCAAAATTGAATCAATATGACTACAAAAAATTGTCCAAGACAAATAAATTGAGACAAGGAAGTAATAAATACTTTAATCTCAATTGAATAAATCCATATGGACCATACCTACTACAGTTTAATCACGATTTACATCAAAAAAAAACTGCCCTCAATATTAAGCAAAGTAGTTTCGTCAAAAAAAAAAAAAATTTAAACAAAGTAGTACGTAGATTTACATTATGAATATAATATGCACATAAAATTATATTAACGAAAATCTATATTTTTAATATATTAAACTAGCGTTCTATCCGTGCTACACACCGACTGATAAATTGTATTAATAAATTAATATAAATATATTATTTTAATTTTTATTAAGAAAAATAAATAATTTTATTGGAATGTTAATTAACGTAATTATAAAATTACATATTCGTGAATTCATATCAATTGAATAATATTAATATTATGAACCACTCATCAAAACAAATATAACCCCCGTTCAAAAGTTCAAAATCCCTTTTTATTGTTTTTTTTAAAATTTAGCTTCCGTTTTATTTCTCTCTTTGTTAGAGAATATTTCTACGTATCATGTTAAAAAAAATTCACCCATATTCTGAGAATTCGTTATATTTATTGAATATCGAATCCTTAAAATATTTATTATATTAATTTATTGAAAATATTTGTATGATCGTGGTTAATTTTTCGATTACATATTAAAAATGTGTAGAAACTTAATCCTCACGACTCCAATAATCATTAGACTGCCTATAAAAAAAAGTTGCATGTTTCAGCGATATGAGAAAGGATATCTACTGTGCAAAATATATGGAACGAACGTAGTTATATTAATAGAAACTTTCATCTAATCTAGTTTGCTATGTGATTGTTCAATATCATTTTTACAAATTATATGTCCTTTTATTAATGAATTGATTTACTATAAAAAAAAATTATCAACTAACCAACAAATTCAATATATCGCGTTATTGGAGTAACATATAATTGTTAGATTTTATGGTTATTGCCCTTAGCTTATTTGTAAAGACAACTTAAGATGTGCATTTTCAGTTTGGAAGTTTGTATTTTGGTTTTTTTATTTTTTTCTTAGTAAAACATGGAATAATAAATTTTAGTTTTGTTTTATTCTTAAAATAAGACATATGAAAATGAGTATCACCTTGACTAACTTGTGAAAATAAGATATTGTTCATAAAATTGAAATTAAGTGTGTAATATATAAACACATAATCACATTATTATATATGTGTCCTTGTAATTCAGATTTTGGGTTAAATAACATGAAATTCATTTTCCTTTAACAATGAGTATATTTTTCCTACATATATAAGAAGAAATAGCTTATGTAGACCTGACAAATCGTTTTGTACATTCATTTCATGTACTTTAGGGTGTTGAATGAAAATGACATGATATTAAATCGTGTACCTAAAATTTGAACACAAAATGACACTAAATTACACAAATTTTTTCGTGTACATGAAATTAAATGAAATACGCGAATAGAAAAAATATAACAATTATATGAAATATTACTATGTATCCAAGTTATGTAAATATATAATTATAAGTCTTAGACCAACATTGAGATGTTACAAAACAAAACTAAGAGTAGCACGCATGGTGTAAAGTCTCTCAAACAAAATGAAACCCTCCTTTTTATTTTTTTCTTATTTCTCGTTAACAAATATCTCTCATTGTGTAGAATCTTTCTACCATGTTATTTAGTTTTCTTAGCCATTTTTATGCTTTGTTGATATAAAAAATATATAGCACAAAAATTACAAATTCTCAGAAAATTACGAAACTTTTATCATGCATAGAAAATAACATTTAAGTGATCCATCTCAAGTTTTAAGTCATTCTAGCAAGTGGAAGTATTTTATTTGTATTTAATACGATTAAATCAGGTTTTGGTTCCAAATAAAATACGATTGGTCTTTCCGTGAAATAGATACATCTTTTGACCAATGTTTTGACTTGAATAAATACTTAGAATATATTTCCTAATATATAAAATATATTGAGAGTGTAGGAAATATTTTTGAGTATTTAAAATAATTTTTTCCGAAAATGGAATAAATTTAAGATATGGGAGAAAAATTACTTTAAATATTTCTGGCACGAGATAACAATGAGTATTAATATTCTACCACTGGATATTAATATTCTTGAGAATAAGAGTATTTAGAGTGCTAAGGTGGAATATTTTTGAATAAAAACTGATCGTTTCTAAATATAGCACGAGTTCTCTAAAGAATATTAATCCTCGAATATTCTTTGTTCGAGCCTGTCGCATTATAAATTTTGCAACGGAGATCTAAAAAAATATCAAATATCAATATTTCTTTTTCGATCTTATTGCCTTGGTGTAGAGATATATTCCATAAAAATATAATTTAATTTTTCACAATAATGGAATATCTCTTATAATTAAAAATAGATATTTTGCTAGAATTGACTTTTGACAGAATCAATTAAATTAATGACCTAGTGGAGAGGATAACTAAGTGTAATTAAATTTTATGTTTAACTCGTACAAATACCAAAATCAATAATATATCGAAGATATCCTTTCATAATCGACAAAACCTATACTGTTGTTAGGTACCTAATTGATTGTAGAATGTTAGGTACCTAATTAAAGGAAGATAGATCTCTGATAGTATACTTGTCACAACTGAAGTTGCACATAGTATTCAAACTGGCAAAGTTGGTGGGATTATATTAAAGTTAGATTTCGAGAAGGCATTTGACATAGTAAATTGGGATTTCCTATTTCATACTCTTGAATATCTTGGTTTTGGAATGAAATGGATAATGTGGATGAAGGAATTGTTCAAAACTATCAGGGTATCAGTCCTAGTTAACGGAAGCCCAACAGATGAGTTTGGAATTGGTCGAGGACTAAGACAAGGGGACCCAATGTCTCCATTGCTGTTTAATATAGTAGGGGAGATACTACACTTACTCATCAACAAAGTTGTTAACATGGGATTAATTCAAGGTGTTAAACTAGGGTCAGGACCACCTTTATCGCATATGCAGTTCGCAGATGACACAGTAATTTTCCTCCAAAACTCTGAGCATTCTTGGAAAGGAATAAAAGTGGTTCTCAAGCTTTTTGAGGTCTTAACAGGATTGAGAATTAACTATAATAAGAGCAATGTGTATGCATGTAAGAGGGACCAATCTAAAGCAATGCAGTGGGCAGAAGAACTAGGATGTGCACTAGGTACCTGGCCTTTCTCATACTTAGGTGCAATAATTGGCTCAACACTAAAAAGAGTGACATTCTGGAAACCGTTGCTTACTAAGGTAAAAACAAGACTAAGCAACTGGAAAACGAGATTTCTCAATAAGCAAGCCAGATCAGTGTTAATCAAATCAGTGATTAACAACATCCCGGTGTATTGGCTAAGCTTATATAGAGCACCTAAAAGTGTGATAACTGAAATTGATTCCATCAGACGTCGATTCTTTTGGGGGTGACAAGAGTAGTGAACTAGAAGGAAAGAGAAAATTACACACAATAAAATGGGAATCAATATGTCTCCCCAAAGATAAAGGAGGATTGGGGAATTTGGAGACGAAAAATAAGGCCCTCATAGCAAAGTGGTGGTGGAAATTTAGGAAAAAGAGGAACAACTTATGGTATAAAGTGCTGGAAGGGAAATACGGAAGAGATTTCTCCTTCACCACTGATCCTAGTAGAAGTCGCCTCCTTTCTCCGATAATTCTTAGCATGATTAGCCTAAAGACTAACTCACCTAATATCAATCATGAAGACTATCACTTGATTGTGAGAAACGGGAACTCAATTGTGACATCCCATAAATCCGGGGTACAGATTTGGGACCACTAACCACAATCAACATAATATATACCTGAATATATACATAAAATAATAATAAAATACCCCTGATCCAAGACCGCTTACAGGTAATGGTATGAAACAACTATTAAATTTAATTATTACAATCCAACCTCAAAATAAAATTTTTATACAATCTATTAACAAACTAAGTCCACTATCATCTAGCTTACCAACCTTGACAAATTCCAAAACCGCTACCCGACGAAATCAACAACTCGAACGTCACCTCTCGCTGCTGGAACAATAGTACCAACTGACCACAAGGTCCACTAATCTCCTCTATTAACTGGAGAAAAATAAACAACAAGCAAGAGTGAGCCAACAATGCTCAGCAAATGTAAACAGTGATAGCAATAGCAAGAACAATATAGGTTCTGATCTTCATGAATAATCATCATATGGTACGAAAGAAATCAACTGAAGGAATTAAATATTGTAACTCCCAGATGAGCCAACAAGACTCCGCTAAAATAAAATGCATCAACAATGAGAACTGATAAAAGTTCTGATAATTAAAGGTAATCATAATAGGATTCAAGGGAATCAGGTTTGAAGCAACTCAACCTCAATGTATGGATTAGAATTGGATTTTTATATATTTTAAAAAACAATAAGGTTAGGCTGCTGATCAGTCACGCACTAACCCCGGACAAACGCACACAGCAATGTCCTTTAATGGATCCACGGCACACATTGGCCTTAACATCTGACCACGAATCTGGTCTCCCCGAAGGGACATCTGTTGACCATTAAACTGGTCTCCCCGAAGGGACATCTGTTGACCATTAAACTGGTCTCCTCGAAGGGACATCTAAAAAAAACATTCCAATTCTAAATCCAACGCACTAGGTGTCGGAACGATCGACCACCCTTAACACAACAACTAACTGGAAACTCACAATCACATCCTTAAACTCACTGATAACAGATCAGCCCAGTATAAAGAATTCCAATTATATAACGAACGCACCAGGGGTCGGAACAATCGACAACCCTTGCCATATCAACTAACTTGGAAACTCACGTTCCCGAATAATTCAAATTTCGAGAATCAATGCAAAATTCATAATCAACAGGAGTCGACGAGTTCGACATGAGAAATGGGTAATAAATGAAGAACAACAATCTAAAAAGGTATCGACAAGTTCGATACGAATAATTGGGGTCATAATTGAATAAACAACATTAACAATAAATATCATCGAGATCGACAATAAATGAGGTGACAATATAATGAGAAACAATTAAAGTAAATTTCACTTGAATAAGAAGTGAAGGAAAAATACTTGCAATGTGATTAGCAACAGCTGTGATAATAGGATAAAGCAAGGATATAGTCAAGTGCTAAGCACTTAATAAAATTTACCAACACGTTGTCAAGTTTGAATCAACATAAGTGAATTAAGTAGTTTTAAAAAAATGTTCCTTTGTAAAATAACTCCAAGATAATTAAATTATAGGTCAGTTTGAAGAAAACATCCCCTAAAGAGGGTCCATCAGTGAAAATATGTTGTAATCAGGAATCATGCTAAAGATTTTGATAAGGATTTAAAATCTTAGATTTTGTATATTTTAGAACATCTCTTGAACACTTTTGAAGAAAATAAAATAAAAGAAATGGTACTCTTCTGAAGAGTCCAATAACATACCACGATTTAAAATATTATTGAAGAAAAGAGTATTTGTAAGATCATTTGAAAATTTGCACTTGAGCTATAGGTAGAATTATAAACATCTGCACATCATTTGGTTAAGAACGTCACTTTGTAAACATAATTTGACCGACACGTTTGATATATAAATAGAACAAATTGCATCACTTGAACAATAAGTGAGGAACGATAACACTTGCCTCGATATACGAAGGTTCCACTTCCAACATCTCGATCTTACACCCGTCTCTAAGACTCGTCCACCTCCCGTTGGGTACACCCATCAACTTCGATAATCATTTTCTACTCGAATTCCCATTTACGCGGGCAATGCTCCTGGCCGGGCCTCCTACTCGTACCTATATCAAGGTAAAGTATTACTTGAGTACACTTACAATCTTAACTGTCTATTTTTGTTCCACCCAACGCGTCCTACAATGCCTTACAAATATAACACAATGTACATGCTATCACATAACCATTATCGTTGACAGTACGCACAGACTATAAAAGACCATCTTATTAACATACTCTAAGAATCACACACGGTTTTCTAAGTACCCGACATTAACTATCAACATTTGAATCAATCCATGCACGTAAATTTTATAATTTCAAGTATAATCCTTTTAAAAACCGATCACAAGGTTATACGATCCTTTGATGACTTACCAATCACCACCAATCTACCATACAACATAGTAACTCCAACAATAACAAGGGTAATTAAACCAAGAAATTCGAACCTAACAAATTTAAAATCATACACTTGAACCCAATACATAATTTAGTATCACAATCACATTTGAAGACAAACAATGCTAACTGCACTTCACCTTAATCATATTATTCATTAATAAACCCCGGAACAACAACTCTAAACCATTTACTCCCTCTGTCCCAACAAATTGTTTACACTTTCCTTTTTGGAACGTCCCAACCAATTCTTTACGTTTCCTAAAATAGTAAGTTTTAACACTATTACACCCCCTACTTCACTTATTTTAACAATACTTTACACTATTACACCCACTACTTCACTTATTTTAACAATAAAATCACTATTACACCCACTACTTCACTTATTTTAACCATAAAATCACTATTACACCCACTACTTCACTTATTTTAATTGGATATCTTGGTCTCCGTGCTAAAAGCAAACGTAAACAAACACTTGGGACGGAGGGAGTACTTTCCATTTCTTCCCTTCTCTTTGTCCCTCTCGGCTTCTCGACCTCCCCACTGCCTCGCAACATCACAACCACATACACTCATGCACCCTCATGGACACCAACGAACACATACATGGCCCAAACCTCTAGCACCGCCTCACCAACAACTCTATTAATTTCACTGGATCACCACAGTCCGAGAGCCCCAATACGCACACAATCGCTGCATCACCATCACGTATTCCTCCCTCAAACTGTTAGCCTCCCTGTCTTTAGCCTCAAACAGCAACACACAGCCTCGGTTTGTACACACCCACTACAAACCGCCCTTTCCTTGGCCTCAGACATACAACACCACATACCCATCGATCAAACGAACCCCCCCTTTTCCTTCCTCCTTTTTCCCAGTGTTACCCTCGCCACTTTTCTTACCACCAGTACCAAATCAACACCTGAACACCACAATTACTACTACTAATCAACATCTATTTTGCATACAAATGAAACCCCCAACTGATTTATCATGATCATTCGACTATACATACAAGCACCCATCACTGTACACACAGTAACACACTTGCGCGGCCTCATACAAACCAATCAACAACACAACAGTCGTATCAAGCTCGAAATCGAACTATTTACATGGAGAGATAGAAGATTCGCAGAAGTATTTCAATGGAATCGCGAGGACCCCGTACACACACACAACAGGTTGTATACACACACACACGCGACTGGTTCCATACACATATATGCACACTCGGTTTGAATGAGGAGGGAATAAGGAAGAGAAAATCGCGAGAGAGATTAAGGAGATGGAGAGAGAACAGTCGAGAGATTGAAAGAGAAGAGAGACTTCGAGAGTTCTCTCGAGTCTGCAAGAAGCCAAGAACAGAGCAGTTAAATGAATTTGGGGGAAGAAATGAGTAATTTAGGGATTAGAAAACAGGGTTAATATAATACTTTCACACCGAAAACCATTTTAAAATCCAATAAATAGCTTTTGAAATTCAAAATTAAATACAAGATTCGTGAAAATTTAAAATTATCATTTTTAAAATAAAGGATATAAAATTACGAACACCCACATATTTTTAAAATATTTTTAGGATCAAAAATGAATTAAATCTGAATTTTACAAGTTTTTGATCCTTTAAATACAACATAAGTCTTAAAATCGCTTTAAAATACCTAAACACCCAAAATAATTCTCCCAACAATTTTAAAATTAAATAATTTCATAAAGATGATAACAAAAGAGATTTCGAGATTTTTAACAACTTCGATAATTTTATAAAAATCTTAGAAGATCAATAATGCATGATTTTAATGGATTAAAATCCTCAAAAATACAAATAAAATAATAAAAAAAAAAAAAATACACGGACACCCATAATCATCGTATAAACACGTGAACATAATATCACACATACTTGACCTTCTCAAAAATATTCACATCATACTTCACATTTAATATTAAATAAATATTATAAATATGAAATTTTCTAGGGCGTTATATCAATTCTATTCGGCGGGCGAACCCAGAAATATTAAGCTTATGATATAGAAGACTTTTTCTCCTGGCAAGCGATGAGTACATATCAGTTAAGGAAATGTTCGAAGAATGGAATACAAATGGTGTTCATGGCACTTTGTGGAAAAGACCTCCAGTAGGATGGGAATTGAATGAAATTGCTGAAGTAAACAATATCATAATGTAATACACATTAACAGAAGATCAAGACATTTTGCACTGGAGAGACGTGAAAGGTTGCTTCAATACAGCTACGACCACTTTGCAATAAGTGAAGGATTCCATGGACCTTGGAAAAAGATTTGGAGTCAGAAGGTCCCACCAAAAGCTAAGTTGTTTCTCTGGCAGCTATCACATGGAATACTACCTACATTATCTCTACTAAAAAGAAGGGGAATAAATGTGGATGATGATATCTGTAAATGGTGTAACAAAGAAGTGGAAAACCAGGATCATATATTCTGGAAATGTTCACTTGCAATGGAAGCTTGGGAATTTCTCAAAAAATGGTTAAATGTACAAATAACTCCAGGCCAGGGCACATTTAACTTAGAAAGCACTTTAAAGTTATGTACCAGGAATAACTTTAAAGTAGGAGGAGGAGTTTGCATAGTTGCATTGTTGTGGATAGCAAGAAATGGGATGGTATACAGAGGCACTAGAACAAAGAATAACTCACTTTTTCACCTCATCAAACATTAGGCATTTTATGTGGAGTGTGGCAAAGAAAATAATATCACCAAATCTGGCAAATTTATGGGTAGTAGAACCACAAACAACGTGCCAAAAGAGAGTCAAGTGGGAATTAAAAATAAAACTACAGCAGTGGTTTGAGATTACTTCGCCTGTGGGGTTTGTGGATGCATTTTGGAAAGAATCAAGATGGCATAAAAGCTGGAATGGGAGGTGTAATATTAAGTAAAACTGGCAAGGTTGTTTTCTCCTTTTCAGGGCCAAGTAGAAAGAGCACTAGCTACGAAACAGAGTGTCATGCATTAGAATTTTTGCTATCATGCATAAAGACAAAAGACCTCAAAAGCAAATGTATCGTTATTCTGATAGACTATAAAAACCTTGTTCTCAATATATTGATCATGAGAAACCCAGCACATAACTTGGACTCGCATCTACTGGAATCCACATACTCAAGACTAGAATTACACGTCCAATACATTAGTCGATATTTGAATTTTACTGCAAATAGGCTGGCAAATGAGGGATCTACTAGAACAAATATGCTGGCAGGTTGGTCACTAGGTATAACCAAAGCACAGATAGTTAAACTCGTACTTAATTTCTGCACAATGAGTAGTTCCAGAATTAATAAAGCATTAGTTTCAGTTGGTGCCGCCAAAAGGGAACTTAAGAACAGTTCATTTACTAAGGTACTACAATAAATAATTTCAATCATTATGCCTAGCTCCCAGTATAAGTGCAAAGGCTGGATATCAAGTTGCACCGAAGGCATAGACTTACTGCGTGTAAGTATAGGTATAGCCAGCACACGTGTCACTATGCATGTAACGCCTCAATAAATGGAAACACTCAGTTTGTAGTGAAAGGAACATTTATTCTCTATATTCAAGGGAAGATATGGTTGGGCAGCAAATCTGCAGTGAGATACGGGAAGTTTATTACAATAAATTTCATCTGCCATCTTACACCAAAAATACATGGTTGGTTAAAAGCCTCTCATGCCTTACAAAACCCTCAAGAACAAACACCAATTTAATCACATAGAGATGGCTTTCCACTGGGTTCCCCCTCCCCCGGGCACATTGAAAATCAATATGCACGGGATGCACACATAAACCCACTTCCCAACTGCAATTCCGACATCGGGGCCATATACAGGAACACCGATGGAAAACTCAAACTACTTTCATTGGGAGTATTCCCAGGACTGACCAAACTTGGAAACCAGCTGTGGGCAATTTATTTTTATTGCCCTTCGAAGAGCCTTTCGTGAGGGGTACCGTGATGTTCTGCTAGAGACGGATAACTACGGGGCATATCAGATAATCAAGAGTTTCCAAATCGGAGCACCAGCTGGAGTCTATGACATAGCATCACAAATTGATATCAGGATCAAAGACCCACACTGGTTTTACATGGTGGCGTATATTTACCCAGCAAGGAACATGGAAATGGGTATAGATGACCCAGACTACCAGGATGTCTACTTGCCAGCTCAATCCAACGATCTAGTAAACTTTGATGTGGTGGCAAACTTATCAGATCAGGTAAATGACCTAGGTCTAGGTCAGGCGGATGCACCCCAGGTTTTCAACTTGGACGTCACTATGAACCCAAACGTCACCCAGCAAGAAGAAGGTGCACAAGAGGATTTCCTTCATGGTGGAATCGTTTTCCGTGATGCTCATGTATTCACAGGGGACGTACCCATCACTGGAGCAAACTAAAATTGTGCAAACAGGCGCCCTAGCTGAAGTAAACATAGTCTAAGTATTCTGCTAGCATCATTTTCCTACTCTTTGCTAGCAGATTACTCTAGATGAGGTTGTAATGTAGCAGGTCAGGGTCTGAGTATTCTGACAGTATCATTTTCCAACTCGATGCTAGAAGAATACACTAAGTAGTTGCACGAAAGTTTGGTAAGGTTGTAATGTAGTATGTTAGTGTAACACCCCCAGATCTAGGGTCAGGGATCTGGTCGTTACGGTCTCAATATCCATCCATAAAACCAACATAATTTAAATTACAACCTTGTGACCCAAAACAACAGCATAAAACACACCCGTTATAGTCCCAGAGATGAAATCAGAGTAACCATCAATATTATTAATCATAAGTTTGAGTTCTTACAACCCAAAGAATTACAATTTTACCATTACATACTCTTTGCCATCCATTGGTATGAGCCATATTATAAATACATTTGATGTACAAGTGCTAACAACTAGCCTACCAGAAGCTGCATTGTAACACCCCCAGATCCGGGGTCCGGGATCTGGTCGTTACGGTCTCACTTTCCATCCATAAAATCAATATAAACTGAATAACAACCTTGTGACCCAAACAATAATATAGAACACACACGTTATAGTCCCAGAGATGTAATCAGAGTAACCAAATTTATTAATCACACAGTTGAGTTCTTACAACCCAAAGAATTACAATATATACATTACTTACTCTTTGCCATCCATTTGTATATGTCATATAATAAATACATTTGATATTCAAATGCTAACAACTAGCCTTCCAATAGCTTACTCTTCAGCAATGGTAGCTACGATCTCAGCGGTGATTCCTCTGACGGCTGACACCTGCTCGCACCAAGTGCACCTTGTGCGGCCATCTGATCTCACTGTTGTTGTGATATAAATAATAAAGCAAGGGTGAGCAATAGCCCACCAACAAGAATATAACTGAACAGTAATATATATGACAGTTCAAAGATATATTTTGAAACCATATGCCATGCATAACCGAAAATGGTGCCAAATCAATATAAAAGATGAAGTTACAGGGAACTCAACAGGTATATATTTCGTGGAAGCATATGCTATGCCAAAATAAGCAAGATAGCATCATTTTCATAAAATAGGAACTTGCAAGAAAGATATTGCAATTCCAGTTTGAAATACTTTTCAACTCTGCCAACTATGATGATGTTGCAGAAAATTTCCAACATTGAGTGATGAACTAATACTGGAGTTTGACGCGCCAGGAGACATAGCATATACACGATGATCAGTCGCATGTTATGCTCCCCACCTCTTGTTTACTACATGTAGAAGGAAGCACCGACGGATTTACTTGTCTACCGCCCTCTGGAACCCCCTCGGCCAACGGTTGGGCCATTTGCTGGACCGGCGCCACTGGGTCACTTACGCATCTCCTAGTTCATTTCACATCCATAACTTTGAAACGTAAAGTTCGTCTCCCTTTCCCCAAGTATAATACTTGTTGATGAGACTCCACAAAGTAGTCGTATCTAATTGGAAAGGAAAATTCACCAATATTTCCCAAGCTGCTGCTTGTTAATGGATACCAACTTGTTCCAACATTCCTACCCCTTGAATAATGAGTGGGTATACACAATTCCATGAATAATAGCAACCAAGTTGCGAGTGAAACAAATAATTTATGACCGGGCAGTCACGAGATAAATAACATTTCTCAAGTAAGGTTCCCTTATTATTTGTGAGACAGGATTGAACGAAGAATAGAGTTTGAGAACCTTCCTTGATAATATAACAATAATAATAAGACTATAAAATAATTTATATAATGTTCGAAGGTCTATCATACTATGTGAATGAAATAAATCAGTTTTTAAACGAGTTATAAATATTCCAAGAATATTTATTAAGTCACAGATATTGGAAAAGGGTTTCTCGGAATAATCTTTGAATAAATATTTAGAATAATATTCATTGAAAGAATAATGAATATTCAAACTGATCATAATATTTATTGATGAAATAATCGTCAAATGGATATTTGAGATAATATTCATTGAATCAATAATGAATATTTAACTTAAGGATGATACTTATTGATGAAATAATTATCGACTGAATATTCGAGACAATATTCATTGAATAAACAATGAGTATTCAATTAATAGTGTTTATAGAAGAAATGATTATCGAATCAATATTTGAAATAAGGTTCAATAATTGAATCGACTTTAAATGAACGTCGAAGATAAGGTTCATCGTCCCAAGGGAATATTTAAAATAATATTTATCGAGTAACTGGAGTTCAAATCAATGCTCAACTAATATTTATGAAATAAATAGAGATTGAATGAATATTCGAAATAATATTCATTTAAATAAATAAGGCTCGAATGAATATTAACATAATGTTCATTAAATAAATAAACCCGAATGAATATTCAAAATAATATCTATTGAGTAATTAAGAATGAATATTCTTTAAGTAAATAACTTAAATGAGGGTTCGAAATAATATTCGAATATTAAATCGACCTTAGATGAATATTAAAGATAGTATTCATCGAATAAATAAATATCGGCTGAATATTCCGAATAATATTTATCACATAATCTCCAAGGAATATTCCGAATAATATTTACCAGATAATAAATGGAAAATATTTATTTAAATATTTCCCCCTGAAAATAATATCAATATATCAAGAAATAACGACTCCCGGTCTATAATCAAAGAATGAGATTCAACTGCCCTTCGCTTAAGGGTCTTAGTAATTTCCGGCTTATAACTGATATAATAACTATCTAGCTTATAAGCCAACAATAATTCAGGAAACAAGTATATCAATATGACTTTGAAAGTAGGCATGCATGCTATGGCATATGTACTGTAACAGAAAACATATATATATTCACAACAACAGCCTTAAAGAAGGATTTGAACTTGCCTGGGAATCGAGTGCGAGTATGGGTAGTGGTAGCGTGTCCCGGGTCAGCCTGGTGATCTATAAATAGCCAAGGTATTCGGAATTAATCACTTAACACTTTATAAGGTTAAATATAAACTTCACTTAAGTCGAAACACGTTTTCGAAGTATCTCGCTATACACCTCTTAGTGTAACTCTTTTTATCACCGATGTGGTTCGACATATGTTCGCTATTATGCCACGTCATCGTACCCACACTTGATACATACTTAAGTCATATAAGTTTTAAGATCGATCATTTACAAATCAAGGTTGTGCTACGAGTTTTATCGCCCGTTTTCTAAGTCGTTTACCAAAGTCATAACTAAGTATGCTTTTAGGGGTTCGTTCGCGTTTAACCTTGATTCGAACATTTTTATAAAATCGGAAAACGATCTATTCGACATGTGGTTTTCTCCCACACCTTCCTTTTTACCTCTATTATTTAATTATCAAGATTCGCCACTGATTTCATAGTGTTAAGGGAATCCAATTTCAGTTACGAACTTCCGTGTACGGTTTCGAACCACTTTTACGAATTTAATCATAACTCCTAAACCGTAAGTCCATTTCATACGAACTTTATATCAAAACGAAGCTTATAACATAATCTATCTTAACATGGCAGATTACTAAGCTATGCAGTGAGTTAAGCCTACTGTGATTCACGGTTTTCAAGGTTTAACGAAAATCGGGCATTACGACGGCTATAAATCGAACGTTCTAAAATTCACAACATCAATCACAAGCCACACCGGGCATCCATACAACTTATACATATTTTATTCATCCCCCAACTGTCCAAAATCATCTACTTGACCATCATAACATAATCATACTTAGATCCACTAACAAACTCCATAATCATGCTTGTAATCATACTAATATCATGACTATGCTAAAAATCATCAAGAACATGCAAGATCTTAAATTAAGGCCTAGGGTTTCAAGAGGTGATTACCTTCCTTGGTGTATAAAACAACTTAATAAGCCTTGTATAGTCCTCGTGTGGCGTTATAATAGCTTAGATCATCCAAAAGAAACCAAGAAAGCAAAGTTAGATCTTGAAGGTTACTATACATCCGTTCAAAGAACTGCAAAAATGGGGGCCTTACCATGTTTTTCTGAATGAGATTTCTAAAGGATAGTTGTAGAGAATCTTAACA
Source organism: Kitagawia praeruptora (assembly GCA_037693485.1). Lineage (NCBI taxonomy): Eukaryota > Viridiplantae > Streptophyta > Magnoliopsida > Apiales > Apiaceae > Kitagawia > Kitagawia praeruptora. Next base: position 3,149,538 of record CM075353.1, read on the forward strand.
GCTTTCCAAAAAGCTAAAGAACACAAAATTTCATTGGATAAGGAAGGAGATATGGCTATTTGAAAATCGCTATAGAAACTGTCCAGAATCTGGACAGGTTGGTTACTTCAAATTGGGGAGGGGATTTGACTAGGCTAGACTACTTGGATTGCCATGAAACTTTGAGCGAATATTACCCATGGAGTGGAGAGGCTTGGGTTAAAGTTTGGTGATTTTATCATGGTTAGAAATGGAGATGTGAATTTTTCTTTCCATGATGCTCCTGCTGGGCAGTTTGTAGAAAGATGGAGAGATGGAATTGTTTTGCTTCTCTTGATCCAATCTTGCATTATTGTGGTGTGTTTAGATAATATCTAGCCTAAAGCCAATTTATTAAAGTGATTTGGTCATGCATGAGGTAATCAAGTGGACATGTGTTAGTATTTAATGGTTGGATGATGAAATGAAGCTAAGTACTTGGTTTGTTTTTCTAATCTTGCTAGTTACTCTTGTAACTACTTAATTACTTGGTCTTATCCTTTTGCACATGCATGCACCTTGATCCTCTGCTTGCTCTTTTGTCCGGTTATTGCTTAATTCGTTGATCGCTCGAGGGAATAACTCATTCGTTTATAGTTAGGGTTTTACCGAAAACCTTCTTAATATTTATAATAGCATTCTCCATCTTTCTTAATACTTCTCGAATTTAATTTCCTTAAATCCCTTTAATAATTCCTTAAGTCTTGAAGTGTCCAGGGAATTCTCGGAGAAAATAAAAGTGCTATTTTTCTGAATCCGACAGCTTTTACATACACTTAATTTCCTCCTGGATCATGAATACGAACTCAGAAATCCGTTCTGAATACATCTATATAGCGTCGTCCAATAATATTCCCATCTCCACCAAAATCACTATTCACACTTTATTATTTCTTTTATTCCTTATATTTATTAAAAATGTCCTGGTCCTCTTTCGGGCGTTCCTTAACCCTTTTACGGAACCACTGTACTAATAACATATATTGATTTGGATGACACGAGAATAATCTTTCTTGGAATAATATATCTTATATCCCTAGGAGATAGATCATTCTTATCTATGTTGTCAACCCGAAGCATTCTTCATGACATAAAAATATTTGAATCTGAATCCATCTCATTCATTCAATAGACATTCGTTACATCGCAGTCATAACCACTATTCACTCCTATATTATTACATAATAAAAGTTTTAATTCTACCGAAAATTTGGGTTCTTACAGTCTCCCCTCCTTAAAAGGATTCCGTCCCGGAATCAGGTAGAAGACAATTGAGTACTTGTTGGTTATTTCACTTTCCAGTTCTCCAGTCAATCCTCAATCAATCCAAATCCTTTTTCAGCACATCTTACTAGTGCTACAATACATCCTTTACCCTTTTTTCATTAATCCCTGCCACTTTTCGTACAGCACACTATCTGGGTTATGCTCTTACTCGGTCATATACTATTTTCCTTATTGGTATTGGTAGTGACTTTGGTATCACTATCGTGCTACGAATTTCGGAGATAACCTCACTCGTAATTATGCATTTCCTGATTGCTTTAATCTTCGCAATCTCGATCAATATATAGAATTAGAGGAATTTATTGAGAGATCACTGTGATCAGCGAACATTTGTTATATTGCATAGTTAGTACAGAAGGTGGCCAGCCTTTAGTACTTGACAAGCAATTAAACAAGTTATGGTATTCTACTTAGACTTCTATCACACAGACAGATAGTCACGTAGCAGTACCTCCCCTCCTTAAAGAGTTGTTCTTCTCAATTCATAAAGAAGATGAATAAGAGAGAAAAAAAGAAGAAGAATTTTACAGAATTATAGAAAATTCTCAGGATTGCAAAATATCATACTTAGAATTTACCTCTGAACAATAGAGGTTCAACGGAGAAGAGAAATAATCACAATCGTATCCAATACTACTTTATCGTACTCTCACGTGTCAACATATCCTCGCTGCTCTGTCCATCATCCTATGAACCTATTCTCTTGTTCAATCTTAGCAACACTTACTTTTTGGAAATCCTTTAACCTTCCAGGTTAAACCTTAGATTTTTCGCTTGATGTCGTTGTTACTGACGTTCCATGACAAGCTACTAGCTCGTTCATATTCGTAATACTTAACACTATCAGGTTGTCATTCCGAAAGTTCGTTAGAGAACCCATTCATCAATCCATTCATAACATTCCTTGCTTCACATTCCACAATTACTTTCAAATCTTTTCTATATCAATCACATCTGTCTTATTGTCTGATCCTTATTCACTTTTGTTATTTACCTCCACTGTTATCTCATTAACAAGACGTCCTTTGTACTTGGCACCTTCTTATTGGTATCCCATCACATTTACTCAATAATCATTCTTGGGGTTAAACTTTCCTTTGTTTAACCCTCCTTAAATTCTCACTTTCTCGATCCATGAGTCTCCTTATTGCTCAATCAATTTATTCCAAATTTCCTTAAATTTTCTCTCAACTTAAAGGAAGTCAATCCGTGTGTCATCCATACTTTAAATTTTCAATTTTCCGTTTTGACCAACAACCTTTGCCAGGTCAATTTCATACCTTTCTAGCTTTATTGCTGGGGTTTCTCAGAAGTTCGCATATCTAACTCCCTTATTGATCCTCAACTCTTTATTCATTTCTATTAGTCACTTGGTTTTCATTTCTACTATAATCATTTTATGCACCATCATGACATTATCATTTATCGCATCATTCCAAATTTAAACCATCCGAAATAACCCTGGACGATTTCTCTACTTAGAGTCCATTCGACATTTCCACCGTCGTTATCACCTAATTTCTCAGAAGGGTCATCATTGCTTATCGTTTACGCAGTGCTTTAATAGCTAAACATACGGTTTTCATGATTGTTAATTCAAGATCCTCTAGGAAAACAAAATAATCACTATTCCCTATCCATAAGGAACGCTTCCTAAACTTGACGTAGATATTACATGAAGTAGATAAAATTTTCAGGAAAGCTTCCAGCATCGTAGCTGGAACAAGCTGGTGAGATTATTAATCATATGTCTCCAGTATAAGACTAGAAGCTTAGCGGTTTGCTTAATCACTTGCCAATCTCATAATTCTCTTTCTTGTTTGCACAGAATTACACCAACATAAACTTGCTTGTCATTCATCATCATGCCAATTAGCTTATCAATATCAGTATCCATCTATCTTCTGTATTCAATTATCTCTTATTACCTCATCTCTTCTCTCTCTTCCTAAAATAAAGGAGAGTCGCTTGGGGAATTTGGTCTGGCCTGTCGCAGAACCTTCTAATGTCGGTAATGTGCTGTAGACAAAATCAGGAATCGAATTTTTACTTCAACTATCCTTATAGTTACCCCTTGTACAATCATCAGGGGAACGTAAATTCTTCCATCACATTCTGACCTTCAAGGCCCTTCTCATTTTCACGCTATTTCTTTAGTATGAGCATGTATCCTTACTCTCTTGTACTGAAAGTGTCGGCCACCTCATTGGCCTTTCCTGAATACAATAATTTCTTGAGATCAATGTCTCCCGGATCTATTCCAACTTAGGATGGAAGCATCCTCCCTTGAACTCTGCTAAATGAGAGTAAACATATTCCAGTCTTTTCCGAAAGTCATTGCTTCCACCTTTCTGGTGTGAACATTACTACAGGTACTCCCAATCATACCTATGATATTTCCTTACTTAACTCCCTTCTTGTTTGAGGATAATCTTAACCTTATTGGTTCAATCCATACTTTCTCATGGTTTTACACTTGCTTCATCTGGCCTCATTGTTACTATGTCATACATTCCTTACCAAACTTCCCTTTTGAAATTTAGAATATTACCACTTCCCTTATAAGGTTTCTTAGGCCATCCTCATCATTCTTCTTGTATCTTATGGTTACAGGGTATATCAAACATTATTAATCAATCCTATAACAATTCTGTCTATGTACTTTTCGAGACTCCTTTCCACAAATCCTTACTGGTTATTGATACCTTGGTCGATTCAACTTATATCGTCTGATTTCACCATGTCTTTATTAGGGGTGATTCTATCCTTTGTGCATCCCCCGGGGTTCATTTTAATCTATGGACATTCTATCCTCAATTTTGTTTGAAACTCTATAATTTTGATGATCATACATATTAAGCAAGCTGGGTATTTGGTCTGGACTAAAATTGTTTTGCAGGTTCATTATTCATATCAATTCATAGCAAAACACAGGGCATCTCAGCTAGCTGGCAGGGCAACTCAGCTAGCTGGTAGTTCAACACAGCAAGCTGGCAGTCTGTCCAGAATATAAAGGGGAGTACGTTTTTTTATAGAAAACATTGTGGAAATCAGTTGTAAGATTGGTCTAATATATTTAAACATGATATTATATAAATAAGAACACTACTCAAGTAGAAGTATCATGCTAGACTACTTCCACTCATTAAAGGAATCTTTAAATTGTTTAATGTTCCACCAAAACAACACATGTGCTTCTTTTCAATCATGCTTGTATTTATAAACAAATATTCCATTCCCTCAAACTCCACCATCTGTTGTCTAGAGTAAAGCTTACAAAGAAAATACTTTCTAATTATCAAAGTCATTATTTTCTTCATCCTTTCTAACGGTTTTTTCATTCCCTACGATTTTGATGATCATACTTGGTGAGCAAGCTGGATGTTTGTATTGGAGCAATATTGTTTTGCAGGTTTACCTTCTATATGATCTCTAAGCAAAACAGGGTATCTCAGCTAGCTATCAGAGCATCACAGCTAGCTAGCAGGTCATCACAGCAAGCTGACAACCTGTTCAGTTTATGACCTGTACTTGAAAGGGAAGTTCGATTTATTTAGGGTTCAATATAAGCATGACCTAAATATCTTCTAATCAGTATATGATTTTTATTAAAGCCCTCTTCTTTATAAAAATCGTTTTATACAACTTCCACTCATCTAAAGAATCTTTTAATTCTTTAATGTCCTTTTAAAAGCAACCCATGTGATATCCTTTCTATCATGCTTTTATTAATAATAATGTCTTCCATACCTCTTATCTCCACCATCTGTTGTCTTGGAGTAAAAGGTTCAAAAAGAAAACATAGACTCATTATCATAATCATTGTTTTTCATCATTCATGACTAACGGTTTGCTCTCAAAAACAGATGCTCAAACACTCTCATATCTCTCTCTCTGAATATAGTTATCTGCATAAGAACCGTTCTGAAAATCTGCAGGTGAACGTTAGTAGTGGGATTCTAAGTTGATCAAAGCCTCACGTGAGAAGTTCCTTCAAGACCGTTGCAAAGATTGCTCAAGAATTCAACTCCTACCCTCACTATAAAGGCTGCATGTTTCTTGTCCGAGGAAGCTAAGAACATTCAAGCCATATTCAATAATACAAGATACAACTCTGCACTTCATTGCCAGATTCAACAAACAAACTCTAGCACTATATTTTATATCGAAATATTAGAGTTCATAGTTTTTGAGTTGTAACCTTTTTATCCATTGTATTGTTCAACTTGTAAAGTTGGTAGCTACTGGATTGTCAAGTTAGTGGAACTAGGGTTTGAGGAACAGTAGGCTAGAGAAGTTAATACTTGGTGTAGTATTGAACTTAGAGAGCTGTGTTCAGGAAACAGGTGTTCCAGCTAGCTGCAGTCAGTAACTGGGAGTTTAAGGGAGATATATTATTGTATCGTGTAGTTGGGTTCATTGTGATCAATAATATATTCTCTTACCAAGTTGGTAAGGGACTAGGACGTAGACCATAGAAGATTAGGGGTCGAACCTAGCTAAAATTCTTGGTGTTCTTTACTTACTGCAATTTTATCTTTCTGCATTGCATATCCTAGCTAGCTGCCTATTCATTAATCTGTTAAATTTGGTTAACTCAGTTAGCTGCCTATCGTACCCAGCTAACTGTCAGTTTAATTTTTCAGGCAGAATTTTTTATTAGGTCATTGTTAGTAATAACACCTATTCACCCCCCCTCTAGGTGTGTATTTTCATTTGGTATCAGAGCTTGGTGTACTAACAATTCTGTAACAGGAAAGTACAGATCCTATGGCACACATTTATGTAGAGGGAGAATCATCAAACATGCCACCACTTCTCTTTGGTAAAGAAAATTATGATTTATGGAGAATAAAGATGAAGTTGATTCTGAGTAGAAATCCACTTGAATGGTTGGTTGTTAAATATGGTCCATTTACCTTTATGGATGAAAACGGAAAGCCAAAAGATGTTGATGATTTTACCAAGGAAGAATTGATAAAAGCAAGCTATAATGGAAATGCCAAGTACACATTAATTTGTGGTCTTTCAAATTCTGATGTTGGCAAGGTCTCTTCGTGCACAACAGCAAAGGAGATATGGGATACCTTAAAAATGCATTATCAAGCTTCAACAAAATTAGACAAAGTATGTGTCAATCCAAGACAGCAAGCTGATGGTCACAAGCAGCTAGCTGCCTCAACAGATAAACAGGAATTTAAAGCTCAAATCACATGGAGTGATGAAGAATCTAATTCCAGTGAATACTCAAGTGAAGAGATGATCAATTATGCATTGGTTGGCATTGACAATGACATGGTTCAAGGAAACACAAAAGACATTCTTGTAGAAAGCAAAGATTCGGACTCGAATGTGGAATTTAGTGCGGTAAACTCGTTTCAATTTAATACATATTCTGAAAATAATAGTTTGGAATCACTAACCATGCAGGAACATAGAAATGTGGAGTTCATGGAGTTAAAGAATGGGAACAATAAACTTGAGAAGAAAAATGCTCAGCTTAGAAAGATCATTTCTGATCTTATGGCCGAGAAGACTCCAACAAATAACCATGCTCAAATCATTGCTGATCTTAAGGCTAATATATCCCAGCTTGAAGGGTTCAACAAAGTGCTTATCAACAGAAATAATGCTCTCATGAAGGAACTCAGCGAGCTGAGTGCAGAGATAGATGCTCAAGATGCATGTTTAAAAGCATTTAGTCCAAGGGAATCATGCTCAATGGAAGTATCTCAACAAGCTGAAAGAATCAAAGAATTGGGAACTGAAATCAAGAATCTCCAGAAAGGAATGGGAAAGTTTGTTCAAGGAGAAGATTCACTCAAGACAATGATGAAATATGCAAAGGTTCCAATCGAAAGAGAAGGAGTTGGATTGGCTTCTACATCATGTCTAAAGTATGATGGCAAACATGGAATTCCTTATGACTATGCCATGCCATGGAGAATCTGCCATAAATGTGGATATAAAGGTCATTTGGCAAATCATTGCAAAATTCAGAATGCTAACCCAGCTAGCTGGAACAGACAGTCATCTCACAGGCAGCTAGCTGACAGAACAGCTAGAACCAGAAATCAAGCCTCTAAAGTGGTCCAAATGTGGATCAAGAATCTGATTTAAATGTTCTATATGTTCTATCAACTAACCATACTGGACCCAAGCAAATATGGGTACCAAAACGTTAAGTTGTGTTTTATTTGTTTTGTAGGTATGTCTTGTTGTCAAGGTGATATCAAAACAATGGATTTTGGATAGTGGATGCACAAGACATATAAGTGGTGATAAATCTCAGTTCCTTACTCTCAATAAGAAAAAGGGTGGAAGTGTTACCATTGGTGATAACAAAACACTCCAAATTCTTGGCAAAGGAAAAATTGGTAATAGTATCATCTATATTGATAATGTACAATATGTTCAAGGTCTTAAGTATAATTTGCTTTGTGTAATTCAGTTATATGATGATGGACACTCTGTTACTTTTGATAAAGAGAAGTGTACTATTAATGTTGGCACTAACAAAGTCCCCCTAGTTGCTAGAAGGGAAGGAAATATATATATTTTGGACTTTGAAATGCAGGATTCATCATGTTGTTTAGCTGCAGTTGATACTAATCCAGAAAGTTGGCATAGAAGGCTTGGACATGATCATATGGACTTACTCAGCAAGCTGTCTTCAAAGAAGCTAGTTAGAGGGCTGCCCAAATTGAAGTATGTCAAGAAGGAAACTTGTTCGGCTTGTCAATTAGGCAAACAAATTAGGACTCCACATAAGTTAAAGAATGTGCAAAATGGAGTTGTGGAAAGAAAGAATAGGTCTTTGCAAGAAACAACTAGGACTTTGTTACAAGAGAGCAAGCTGCCAAGGAGTTTCTGGGCAGAAACAATTAAACATAGCTAGCTATGTTCTTAACAGAGTACTAATCAGGCCAATTCTCAATAAGACTCCTTATGAACTGCTAAAGAATAAGAAGCCAAACATAGGCTACTTCAAGGTCTTTGGATCCAGGTGTTTTGTACTTAAATCTATTGATAGAGATGGTAAATTTGATGCTAAATCTTATGAGGCAATATTTTTAGGTTATTCTTTAACAAGTCGTTCATATAGAGTTTATAATATCTCTAAACGTACTGTTAAAGAGTCAATTGATGTTTCATTTCAAGAGTCTAATGTTGATCTGTCAAGAGATGAGGAGAAAATTGTAGGTTCAGATGATGCCAGCGAGCTGCCTAGGTCAAATACAGCAACTCAGCAAGCTGCCAATGAAGCAGACTCAGAAAATGCTACAACACAGCTAGCTGAAGAAGAAACTGAATCAAAGTCAGCTAATGATAATCAAGCTGAACTCTCTCCTCCAGTAGATGCAACATGTGAAAAGATGTCAAGACTCACCTTAGAAGATTCTAGAAGTCAGAGATCACAAGAAAAGATGCCAATCTATAATGATGAAAAATCCCTCCACCATCTAAGAGAATTAGAGCCAATGAAGAAGTTATGGCTCATCATCATTTTCCAAAGTCAACAAGGACAGTAAAGAACCATCCTCCAGAGTTGATTATTGGTGATAAATCAGAAGGCATTGTATGGATTTCGACAAGCTCCTAGATCTTGGTATGAAAGGCTAAGTAAGTTTTTGATAAAGAATGGCTTCATTCGAGGTAAAATCGATCCTACATTGTTTACTAAACTTACTGGTAGTGATATTCTAGTTGTGCAAATATATTTGGATGATATTATCTTTGGATCAACTAATGATAATATGTGCAAGTGGTTTTCTAAGTGTATGCATAGTGAGTTTGACATGAGTATGATGGGTGAGCTCAATTACTTCTTGGGGCTCCAAATCAAGCAAACTCGAGATGGTATATATGTACATCAGTCCAAGTATATCAAGAACTTGCTAAAGAAGTTTGGATATGAGAATATCAAGGCAAAATCTACACCTATGAGTTCTGCCAGCTAGCTGGCTACAGATGAATGAGGTAAAGATGTAGATGTTCGTAAGTATAGAGGTATGATTGGTAGTTTATTATATCTTACAGCCTCTAGACCTGATATTATGTATAGTGTATGTGTTGTGCTAGGTTTCAAGCTCAACCTAAAGAGTCTCACTTGAATGCTATTAAAAGAATTTTCAAATATTTAAGTGGAACTACTACTCTTGGATTATTTTATCCCATCACAAATGCATTTGATCTTGTTGGGAATAGTGATGTAGATTATGCAGGTTAATTGTCAAAATATAATGTGGCAAAGTTCCCATTTATTGTGACAATACAAGCACTATCAACATATCAAAGAATCCAGTGAATCACTCAAGAACAAAGCATATTGATGTTCGACATCACTTCTTGAGAGACAATGTTGCAAAGGGAAAAATTGAGCTGATCTTTGTAAGTACAGAGTACCAGCTAGCTGACATCTTCACAAAGCCACTAGCGAGGAGCGTTTTACTGTGCTGCGTCGCGAATTAGGCATGTGTAATGTCTAGCCAGCTAGCTGCGATGGAAGTTTGGTAACTTTTATACAATATTAATTTTGTTATGCAACTGAATTTTACATATCAAGTTTTATTTTTTATATATGCATAGAAAATGTTTATATGTGAACTTGATAATCCATGCTTACTTGAATTTGTATATTAAATGATTGCATGTGGATATCCTTTTTGATGAATAAGGGGGAGAAAATTCAGGATTTAAAGTATGTGTGATTTAGGGGGAGTTGATATTTATTCTTATAACTCTTTTCTTCATGTACTTTGCTGGGATCATATGGTTTAATGCTAAATGTTTTTGTGATGCCATGCTTATTATGTTTAACTGCTTGTATAGATTGCTAATCCTTTTGCAGAGGAAGCATAAATTCAGGGGGAGTATTTAACTCCTGAATATTGGTGTGTAATCATCAAAAAGGGGGAGATTGAAACCCTATTGGTTTTGATGATGACACAATTCAGCAAGCTTGGTTTCGATGATGTTACAATTCATAGGAAGCTGACTGCTGTTCTGAAGATGACACAATGCAACAAGCTGATTGCTTGTTACTAAATATATATTGGCCTGCTATCAAATTTTATTTTGCAGGATGCTTTGATTGAGGGGGAGTTTTAGCTCAATCTCAAATTGTTGTATAATCATCAAAAAGGGGGAGATTGAAACTCTATAATTTTGATGATCATACATATTAAGCAAGCTGGGTATTTGGTCTGGACTAAAATTGTTTTGCAGGTTCATTATTCATATCAATTCATAGCAAAACACAGGGCATCTCAGCTAGCTGGCAGGGCAACTCAGCTAGCTGGTAGTTCAACACAACAAGCTGGCAGTCTGTCCAGAATATAAAGGGGAGTACGTTTTTTTATAGAAAACATTGTGGAAATCAGTTGTAAGATTGGTCTAATATATTTAAACATGATATTATATAAATAAGAACACTACTCAAGTAGAAGTATCATGCTAGACTACTTCCACTCATTAAAGGAATCTTTAAATTGTTTAATGTTCCACCAAAACAACACATGTGCTTCTTTTCAATCATGCTTGTATTTATAAACAAATATTCCATTCCCTCAAACTCCACCATCTGTTGTCTAGAGTAAAGCTTACAAAGAAAATACTTTCTAATTATCAAAGTCATTATTTTCTTCATCCTTTCTAACGGTTTTTTCATTCCCTACGATTTTGATGATCATACTTGGTGAGCAAGCTGGATGTTTGTATTGGAGCAATATTGTTTTGCAGGTTTACCTTCTATATGATCTCTAAGCAAAACAGGGTATCTCAGCTAGCTATCAGAGCATCACAGCTAGCTAGCAGGTCATCACAGCAAGCTGACAACCTGTTCAGTTTATGACCTGTACTTGAAAGGGAAGTTCGATTTATTTAGGGTTCAATATAAGCATGACCTAAATATCTTCTAATCAGTATATGATTTTTATTAAAGCCCTCTTCTTTATAAAAATCGTTTTATACAACTTCCACTCATCTAAAGAATCTTTTAATTCTTTAATGTCCTTTTAAAAGCAACCCATGTGATATCCTTTCTATCATGCTTTTATTAATAATAATGTCTTCCATACCTCTTATCTCCACCATCTGTTGTCTTGGAGTAAAAGGTTCAAAAAGAAAACATAGACTCATTATCATAATCATTGTTTTTCATCATTCATGACTAACGGTTTGCTCTCAAAAACAGATGCTCAAACACTCTCATATCTCTCTCTCTGAATATAGTTATCTGCATAAGAACCGTTCTGAAAATCTGCAGGTGAACGTTAGTAGTGGGATTCTAAGTTGATCAAAGCCTCACGTGAGAAGTTCCTTCAAGACCGTTGCAAAGATTGCTCAAGAATTCAACTCCTACCCTCACTATAAAGGCTGCATGTTTCTTGTCCGAGGAAGCTAAGAACATTCAAGCCATATTCAATAATACAAGATACAACTCTGCACTTCATTGCCAGATTCAACAAACAAACTCTAGCACTATATTTTATATCGAAATATTAGAGTTCATAGTTTTTGAGTTGTAACCTTTTTATCCATTGTATTGTTCAACTTGTAAAGTTGGTAGCTACTGGATTGTCAAGTTAGTGGAACTAGGGTTTGAGGAACAGTAGGCTAGAGAAGTTAATACTTGGTGTAGTATTGAACTTAGAGAGCTGTGTTCAGGAAACAGGTGTTCCAGCTAGCTGCAGTCAGTAACTGGGAGTTTAAGGGAGATATATTATTGTATCGTGTAGTTGGGTTCATTGTGATCAATAATATATTCTCTTACCAAGTTGGTAAGGGACTAGGACGTAGACCATAGAAGATTAGGGGTCGAACCTAGCTAAAATTCTTGGTGTTCTTTACTTACTGCAATTTTATCTTTCTGCATTGCATATCCTAGCTAGCTGCCTATTCATTAATCTGTTAAATTTGGTTAACTCAGTTAGCTGCCTATCGTACCCAGCTAACTGTCAGTTTAATTTTTCAGGCAGAATTTTTTATTAGGTCATTGTTAGTAATAACACCTATTCACCCCCCCTCTAGGTGTGTATTTTCATTGTTTTCAAGGAATACTTACATCCTGTACTTGGCAATTCAATCATATATCCTTAATAAGGGTCTCTTTTCAATCATTCTCATCTTGATAATCTATAGGTAGCCTAATGCTAACCTCTTCTTTCAAACAAATTCCAGTCTATATGACCTTCCAAAAGACAACCTATGTCTATCTGTCTTTCTTACAGAACTTGTTAATAGTAGCAAGGATGTTCTGGAAGATATTGGTCGTGTTCAACGTGAATCTCTTAGTGCCTAATGCTCCTCTTGAGGACACTAAGTTTCAGATAACATTTTTTGCATCATACTACGCCATCTTTGACAATCTTCGTAACTCTTTATTGGTCACTATCCTCAATCCTAATACGTCCATGGTATATATAAAATCCATCATCATGTTTCTCAATTCATTTTATATCAAAAGTCCTCGCGGTTGGCACTTGGTTAGAAGCACCCCGCTTTGTCCTTACCTTGCTGGTTCAGTCACTTGATAATCTTTAGTGACTTGGCCCCAACTGGCCATGCTAAAATATGTGAGTTTAGGGGTCGGCTAATAGCATTACTTTTCTAGCAATTGCTGGCATAGTGCCTTCTACTTTGATACCTTTTGATCTTTTCAAAACTTTACTCCATATAAGTCTTAATCGACTTCTCGGTACCGTCTCTGGTCAACTTCCTTTACTTTTATATTCTTTCAACTATTCTTATCAATTTCACGTGCCACAAAAGCTTAACACTTCTGGCATAATAACCTTTTTATTTAAGTCAATCCCGGAATTTCTCAGTCCGGCTCGTTTCTTAATTACGTTTCTCTTTTTATCATCCTATCGTAACTTCATCAGTTTATCTCTAGAATCAATCGTAATAATCGGGGTCTGTCTACCAACCCGCATAGCGGCTACTTTACCCAATTCACGGGGTTCGCTCCAATTTCCACTCTTCGGTGACGTATTCAGATAATCAGAAAGACAAGGTTTGCCAAATTGTTGAAGTTCTTTCTAGAATCAGGGGAATTTCAGTCAATCTATCCACCCACTAATGATACTAAGAAGATCCATTTCGATACCCTAAGAATATTTCTAGGAACATCCAAGCGGGTGGAACCATAAACAGTTATATTAACGAAATGATTGACATTAACTTGGGAGTTTAATCATTGAAAAGAAACCAAATATATATACCTCCCCTAGAAGGGAAATCAAAATTCCCAAACTGAAACAGGCCACATTTTCCCGGTACATATTCGTCCTAATAGTCGATGCTTCTAAATGCCAGTCTACCTAACAACTAGTCTCAGAAGGAACACTACCATCGAAATTAGTCATTACACAAAATTGGCACTATCAAGGCTATCCGAATCTGGTGAATCGTGCTTTCCGTATACATCTGCAATCACCCTACCGTGTTGCACAAGCACAACACCTAAACCTACACGAGGTGAATCCTAATAAATTTCAAAAAAATTTCCTTTCTCCATTAGATAACGCCAATGCTGGGTCGTCACAAATTTTATCTTTAGCTCCATGGAGATTTCTCCCCATTTATCTTGTACATTCAGACTTCTAGTCTTACAATTAAGTCGGGTTATGGGACTACGCTCTTTGTAAAGTCCTGAGTAAATCTTGGGTGATACCTCGTGAATCTTATTAAATTTCTCACCTTTGCCGGTGTGGTTGGCCAATCTCCATTTGAAACTATCTTTAACTTGGTGGGGTTGATCAATCACTACTTCCTATTGCTCATATATCCTATTATATGGACTTCATTTTGCCAAACTCTTACTTCGAGAACTTGGTCTACACATGTTCCTTCAAGTTTTATCTAAAAGCATTCTCAATTACATCTCAACCACTGCTCGCCTTACCTAATCCATTTAAGGAAAAGAAGGAATTTAATATTCCTTTGAATCACATGCATCTAATGTTTCAGGTTCATCATTCCACTGAATTGAACTAGACTTATACTGGGTTCCTGACGATAGCCTTATTACTAGTTTATCACAGACTCACTGGTCTTCTCCTCTTGTAGGTTCTGAGATCATTGTCTCGCTTACTACTTCCTTATGTTCTTTATCCAATCATGCCATCACCTTCCAATGTCCTTATTTTCTAAGTTGATCCATTCATAAAATGGACATTTCCTTGAGCCAAACCACCTCATTAATCTCAGTCTGACTTTATAAATTATAACTTATGAAATCTGCCTTCTCATGGTGAATTACCATTAACAATATTCACATTAATCTATTTATCACATGATATGACACTTGCTGCCTCTATCTCAACTGCTCCTGGAGACTCTGCTCCTTGTCCTCTATTGTTGTCTTTGATATTCATGTACCACTCTAACTCTTTTCTCATTAATCTAAAGGCCTCTAAGGATTTTTATCTATCCCCATATAAGATCTCAAGTAATTCCATCAAATCCATCTTACTTGTTGGTACTTCATCTAGCAGTCCAGCTATGAATCCAATACGCATCTTTAGTTCTCTTAATAATATCTCAGTTCTTTACGCTCACTTTTCTGAGTACTGTACCTTAACTCTTACAGTCTCTCTGGCTGTAGCCCTCATTTCCTTAAGGGTAAACTCCTTATCCTTATCAGGATTCTCTTCCTTTGCTGGAACCTCTTCCGGGTCCTCATTAGGGTACTCTATCGAATCCATCATCCGATCTTCAGCATCAGAACAAGCATCATTGTGTTACTGCTCGTAATCCCCAAGGTCTGTCGCTTTACAAGTCGATACAAGAACGAGCTAAGTTACTATCATGATAATTTAGGGTTCCCATAAGGGTTTTATATGTCTTTACTACATTATGTAGTCTGACTATGAACTTGGCAAGAGTTCTTATTATCTTAATGAATTTATTATTTTAACGTCGCGTCATCTTTGGGATTTATAACGCTCTCTCTGATACCATTTCTGTAACACCCCCAGATCTAGGGTCAGGGATCTGGTCGTTACGGTCTCAATATCCATCCATAAAACCAACATAATTTAAATTACAACCTTGTGACCCAAAACAACAGCATAAAACACACCCGTTATAGTCCCAGAGATGAAATCAGAGTAACCATCAATATTATTAATCATAAGTTTGAGTTCTTACAACCCAAAGAATTACAATTTTACCATTACATACTCTTTGCCATCCATTGGTATGAGCCATATTATAAATACATTTGATGTACAAGTGCTAACAACTAGCCTACCAGAAGCTGCATCCTCAGCAATGGTAGCTATGACCTCAGCGATTAATCCTCTGACGGATAACACCTGCTTACGCTGAGTACGCCTTGCGCGGCCATCTAGTCTAGCTGTTGTTGTGATATAGATAAATAAAGCAAGGGTGAGCAATAGCCCACCAACAATATATAACTGTGCAGTAATATATATGACAGTTCAAAGATATGTTTTGAAATCATATGCCATGCATTAGCGAAAATAGTGCCAGTTTAATATAAAGAATGAAGTTACAAGGTAACTCAACAGGTATATATTTCGTGGAAGCATATGCTATGCCAAAATAAGCAAGATAGCATCATTTTCATAAAAATAGGAACTTGCAAGAAAGATATTGCAATTCCAGTTTGAAATACTTTTCAACTCTGCCAACTATGATGATGTTGCAGAAAATTTCCAACATTGAGTGATGAACTAATACTGGAGTTTGACGCGCCAGGAGACATAGCATTTACACGATGATCAGTCGCATGTTATGCTCCCCACCTCTTGTTTACTACATGTAGAAGGAAGCACCGACGGATTTACTTGTCTACCGCCCTCTGGAACCCCCTCGGCCAACGGTTGGGCCATTTGCTGGACCGGCGCCACTGGGTCACTTACGCATCTCCTAGTTCATTTCACATCCATAACTTTGAAACGTAAAGTTCGTCTCCCTTTCCCCAAGTATAATACTTGTTGATGAGACTCCACAAAGTAGTCGTATCTAATTGGAAAGGAAAATTCACCAATATTTCCCAAGCTGCTGCTTGTTAATGGATACCAACTTGTTCCAACATTCCTACCCCTCGAATAATGAGTGGGTATACACAATTCCATGAATAATAGCAACCAAGTTGCGAGTGAAACAAATAATTTATGACCGGGCAGTCACGAGATAAATAACATTTCTCAAGTAAGGTTCCCTTATTATTTGTGAGACAGGATTGAACGAAGAATAGAGTTTGAGAACCTTCCTTGATAATATAACAATAATAATAAGACTATAAAATAATTTATATAATGTTCGAAGGTCTATCATACTATGTGAATGAAATAAATCAGTTTTTAAACGAGTTATAAATATTCCAAGAATATTTATTAAGTCACAGATATTGGAAAAGGGTTTCTCGGAATAATCTTTGAATAAATATTTAGAATAATATTCATTTAACGAATAATGAATATTCAAACTGATCATAATATTTATTGATGAAATAATCGTCAAATGGATATTTGAGATAATATTCATTGAATCAATAATGAATATTTAACTTAAGGATGATACTTATTGATGAAATAATTATCGACTGAATATTCGAGACAATATTCATTGAATAAACAATGAGTATTCAATTAATAGTGTTTATAGAAGAAATGATTATCGAATCAATATTTGAAATAAGGTTCAATAATTGAATCGACTTTAAATGAACGTCGAAGATAAGGTTCATCGTCCCAAGGGAATATTTAAAATAATATCAATATATCAAGAAATAACGACTCCCGGTCTATAATCAAAGAATGAGATTCAACTGCCCTTCGCTTAAGGGTCTTAGTAATTTCCGGCTTATAACTGATATAATAACTATCTAGCTTATAAGCCAACAATAATTCAGGAAACAAGTATATCAATATGACTTTGAAAGTAGGCATGCATGCTATGGCATATGTACTGTAACAGAAAACATATATATATTCACAACAACAGCCTTAAAGAAGGATTTGAACTTGCCTGGGAATCGAGTGCGAGTATGGGTAGTGGTAGCGTGTCCCGGGTCAGCCTGGTGATCTATAAATAGCCAAGGTATTCGGAATTAATCACTTAACACTTTATAAGGTTAAATATAAACTTCACTTAAGTCGAAACACGTTTTCGAAGTATCTCGCTATACACCTCTTAGTGTAACTCTTTTTATCACCGATGTGGTTCGACATATGTTCGCTATTATGCCACGTCATCGTACCCACACTTGATACATACTTAAGTCATATAAGTTTTAAGATCGATCATTTACAAATCAAGGTTGTGCTACGAGTTTTATCGCCCGTTTTCTAAGTCGTTTACCAAAGTCATAACTAAGTATGCTTTTAGGGGTTCGTTCGCGTTTAACCTTGATTCGAACATTTTTATAAAATCGGAAAACGATCTATTCGACATGTGGTTTTCTCCCACACCTTCCTTTTTACCTCTATTATTTAATTATCAAGATTTGCCACTGATTTCATAGTGTTAAGGGAATCCAATTTCAGTTACGAACTTCCGTGTACGGTTTCGAACCACTTTTACGAATTTAATCATAACTCCTAAACCGTAAGTCCATTTCATACGAACTTTATATCAAAACGAAGCTTATAACATAATCTATCTTAACATGGCAGATTACTAAGCTATGCAGTGAGTTAAGCCTACTGTGATTCACGGTTTTCAAGGTTTAACGAAAATCGGGCATTACGACGGCTATAAATCGAACGTTCTAAAATTCACAACATCAATCACAAGCCACACCGGGCATCCATACAACTTATACATATTTTATTCATCCCCCAACTGTCCAAAATCATCTACTTGACCATCATAACATAATCATACTTAGATCCACTAACAAACTCCATAATCATGCTTGTAATCATACTAATATCATGACTATGCTAAAAATCATCAAGAACATGCAAGATCTTAAATTAAGGCCTAGGGTTTCAAGAGGTGATTACCTTCCTTGGTGTATAAAACAACTTAATAAGCCTTGTATAGTCCTCGTGTGGCCTTATAATAGCTTAGATCATCCAAAAGAAACCAAGAAAGCAAAGTTAGATCTTGAAGGTTACTATACATCCGTTCAAAGAACTGCAAAAATGGGGGCCTTACCATGTTTTTCTTGACAAGGCTGTCGCGTGCCTATCAAATAATAATATCTAACAAATCCTTCTAACTATGTAGTAGGGTAAGTCAGAGTCGATCCCACAGAGACAAACGTGTCAATCACCAGTTGTTCTCGATTCAATTCAGCCAAGCAAGTAACACAATAAAATATCAAAGATTATTATACTAATTTTATACTAATGCAATTAATCAATTAACTAAAACATCCAGAATTAAGTGTCCCCACTAGCATGAATTAATGCAATCGCGAATTCTCTCCCCAATCAATCGTATAATACTCAAAAGGAAAGATGCGCCCTATAAATACCAATAACCTCTCTCGAGTATTAATGGCTTCTCTAAAATACAATCAAACCTATTCTCATGGTATCATGCAATTTAGAGACATTAATCACAGCATCCTAACTTCCTAACAATCCGTTCTACCTATTCTCATGGAGAAGTTCATGTCCTCATTGGATAAATCACAACCATCTAAATCCAACTCTCGTTGATAAATAGACAATGGTTCAAACAATACACATAATCACGTCTGATTTGTAATTGTTAATTAATACAACTCAATAAGCAAGAGCAATTAAACAATCAAATTGGGGGAATTGGGAAATTCACACATCAATCATAACTAGGGTTCTACTTAACCCTAGATTAATTATCTACTCATACATAATTAAACTAATAAAGCAAGAGATATAATATGAACACATAATATTATAAAGAATAGAGAAAAACCTTCAATCTCCAAAGAAAAATGAATAGCTATCTCCAATCTCTCTCTACTATAATATACAAATTATGTACAATAATTTTTCGATCCCTAAAAACTATATCTAGATGTGTTTATATAGGCTCTAAAAGTCTTGCCCAGCAAGAAAATACCAAAACAGAATTATAATAGAATTTCTGCAAAATACGTTTCCTAAACTGAATCTGTTTTTTAAGGAAAATTCGTATCTGCTTTTCTTCTGTTTTTCCGAACCTTTACAGTTGTGCTTGGACGTCTGGGCCTCTTTAGAATGATAGAGAATCTCGTTATCTTCGCGTGGACTGCTTATGGGCCTTAAACGGACTTCTAGAACTCAAGATATGGTCAAAACAGTGTAGACTGCGCAACCCCTCTCAGAAATCCGAATTTTAATCAATTAATTCTCCAAAAATAATAGAAGCATCCACCTTAATCAACATTCTTGTAAACCTGCACAACTAAGCAAAACACATCAAAACTACAAGAAACTTGAGTCCATGACAATCAATTTAAGCCGATTTAGAATGCTCCAAGTAGATATAAAATCCACTTATCAAACACCCCCAAACTTAAACCGATGCTTGTCCTCAAGCATAAACAATTACACTATCTAACTAGTACCACTTCCGTAGGTGATCACGGTTGCATTTGGCATATGCAATAAGCCCTTTAAACCCCTAGGCAGCCCTAGTGGACGAGTAAGGTCTCGTGAGGGCCTATAGCGAATGTACCCACAAAATCCATTTAACCTAATGCAATGCAATGCATGAATGCAACTACTATGAAAATGCAAGATCCCCTTCAAACTCACCAAAACCAACTAACAAGCAAATATCTCAATGATTGTAACAAATCCAAGCAGAGCTCGACTAAGTTCCCGTATACTAACAAATACATGAACAGAAACGTGCGTGTGTGCAATGCTCATCAGAAATACTCCCAAAACTAGGTCAAAAATCATACATGCTTTCCGTCAAGACAATCACAGGTTTATAATCAGAATAGACTGTAGACACTCCATAACCTAGGAACACCTCCACCCTTATCCAAGGTAGACAGAAACTCATGCTTTATTACTATGACACATAATAGAATATACAATACGCATGCTTATTTAACCGTGCAATGAATGAGACCCCAAAAGGCTTATACAATAATACCCATGTAGCGAGTGTTAGGTCAGCAATCCCAAACCACAAGGGCTTTAGGTTACTAGGACTAAGTCCCCTCAGACTTAATTACTCGAGTATTAAAGAGCTCACTCTGGTTAATTTTGCATATAAACAAATAACTTATTGACTCTTTTTTTCTTTTTCTTTTTTTTTCTTCTTTTTTCTCTTTTTTTTTTCTGCAATCTGGAATGAGCCTTTCTCATTTCCAACCTTAGACTACTCATATAAATATGAGCCGGCTACTAGCCATTTGACGCCTAGCCATTATTAACAATTATGAACAACTAGCATGAAAATTCTTGGTTTCCCCCAAACTTAGACTTTAATGTTCATACGCTATAAAGGGAATAACGAAAATTCTAAATATAAACAAGTGATTAAATCTCAAAACATCCCACAGGCATGACCCTAACCTAGCCCAAAAGCACCCCAATGAGACTGTGTAATAAATTTTGTTCCCGTAACATGCAAGTCAATTTCATAGAAACTATAAATCAGCCCTCTACTCATCATCATCACACCCAAAATCACCATCCACCTATCAATCAGAATCAGCTCGTCCTAAGGGATCATGAAATATGCATGCCATGAAAATGCAACTAAATGAAAACTCACATGGTATACGAAAATAAAACAAAATGTCCTATATGAACACACGTAGATAATACGAACATAACAATCATGCATGAACTATCACTACTATGCAAACATGATATCCTATATGAACACAAAATACAACAATACATACAACTACTAATCCCCCAAATTACCCCCAAACTTAAAATATTCAATGTCCGCATTGAATGGAAGTAAATACAAGAGATAGTAGAAAATGTTGGGTAATTTACACTAAACACAACAATGAGGCAGTGATATATATTAAACAAGAACAGGCATAAAACCAATTAACAAAACAATTCACGAAGGCAAGACAAGAATATAATCAGTAACTGTAATTAACAAGAAAAGTAAGAAACACTTATCTCTCACAGAAGCTATTAGCAATACTGATCAGAGAGAGAAGAACAGCTGAGTCACCAAGCCCTACGAGAAGACTTGGTTGTTCTTGAAGAGATTATTGCCCCACTTACGCTGTGTTGGGTTGCTGCAATAACACTTCCAGGATAAAACAGCTCCGATCAATGTGTTCACAGATACACCAGAGATCAACGACGACCAGCACCTCAGTTCGCCCTAAGAATTATGTAAATAATCTGTTTGTGTCGAGAGAGAACAGAGCAGAAGAACAACAAGGGTTTTCCTTAACGTATCACTTCTTAACGTTATGTCTTCGATATATATAATACCCAAAAATAAAACGTAAGAGTTATGCATTAAAAGGAAAGTAAATATTCTGATTTAATTTCATTAACTGCATCAGTATTTATTTTTCAGTTACAGCTGCATCAGGATTTAACCATCGTCAGGATCTGAGATCCATCAGTATTGGTCATCATCAGTATCTGACCCATCAGGATTTTAGTCCGTCAGGATCTGATGCTCATCAGTATTGGGTTATGTTCAGAGTCTGTCCATCAGGATTTGATGTCTGATCAGCTCAATAATCCAAGTACTGATACACAACAGTAGTAACATATAAAATCTGATGTTCTGTTAAAATAAATCAATATTCCAGGTAATAAAATTCCTCGCCCAGGTCGCCTCGCGTACGCGAGACGCCGAGACATTCGCCCAAATCGCCCTTCGACCCGACCCGTGTCGTGTCGTGGCGTGGCGAGGCGAGCGGCGGCGGCGCGCGTGTGTGTGTGTGCGCGAGGCTCACACTACAACCATGCACACCCACATGCCTTAGTAGTTATACACTACACTTGCACATGGAGCTATATAAAGCCACCAACCTTTCATTACCAATTCTATGTGGGACTCAAGTTATTTCAACTAACCCACATAACCCATTTCAAGCAAGCAACTTCAACTCAATTTATTTATGGATTCCACTAAGAAAATGTCTTAGATCCAAATATGAAAGTTTAAGTCCTCATAACAAGGAAAAACCTCCACTTGTTAGATTCCGGAAATTACATCAAGAACATATAATAAATATGCCTCAAACTTTCCATTTTCTAACAATCCCCCACGAATCCATACAGAAATTCAAATACATATATATCCTCATCATGACTTGTTTTTCAGAGTAGGTACCCTTCCGGGTTTGAACCCTCCTAAGTCCTCTACTTCGATGGCTACCGGATTCAGATGGAATGTTTCACCTTGAATCTTTATCCGTTTGGTGTAACCACACTCCATAGACGACGACAAGTCAAAGGCTATGGTGCCAATCTACGGCTTTGAGACGTTAATGGTCATGTCTCGATCCTGTTCGTCGAATGCTTCAAGGAATAACCCTTTCCTCTAATTGCGACCACACAATTACATTCGCTTAGCTGGGCATCTCCAGAGATGTACTGCTAGCATCTCGTCATATGACTTGACCCCATTCAGAGTTCAAATAACTCTTGCTATTCTGGCAGTGACAGTACCTTTTAGGTTTACAGGGGATAGACTCCAGATACGTGAGTATCAATCTATGTAGTTAAAGGTACAACCAATTCACCCTTACAACTTGTTATTACCACATTGAATACACTTTCGAGGGATCTCCTCTCATGTGTATTGGGTTCCCGCTGTAGATGAATTACAATGGGCTATCAGTCCCATCCCCAACCTAGACTTAAGGACTACAGCATGCTCAAGCCCTTTAGTCAAAGGATCAGCTAGGTTTTCTTGAGTTCCAATAAACTCAACAGCAATAATCCTTTCAGACATTAGACCCCTTATAGACTTCAGTCTAACTTGGATATGTCTCTTTGTTTTCACATTGTACTTCTTGCTGTTTATCTTGTCGATAGTTGTACGACTATCACAATAAACAGCAAAAGCAGGAAGTGGACGACTTACTACAGGTAACATTGACATAAGCCCATGTAACCATTCAGCCTCAGTCCCCGTGGCATCTAATGCACACAACTCAGCCTCAAAAGTAGACCGAGTTATAACAGTCTGTCTAGAAGACTTCCAAGATACTGCTCCACCCGCTAGGGTAAACAGGTATCCAGTCACTCCATTGGAACCAGACTTCTTAGCTATCCAACTTGCATCACTATATCCCTCTAGCACTCCAGGAAACCTCCTGTAATGCAGACCAAGATATATGGTGCCTTTCAGATATCTAAGCACTCTATCAAGAGCATCCCAATGAGTCTTATTTGGACAGCTTGTATATCTTGCTAACTTAGACACTGAATATGAAATATCAGGCCTAGTACCATTAGCAAGATACTGCAAACTCCCAATAATCTGAGAATACCTTAACTGAGACACAGGAACTCCTGAACTATTCTTGACAAGGGCAATTTTAGGATCATACGGCGTACTTGCGATTCTACAATTTGAATAACCATACTTCTCAAGTATAGATTTCTCTATATAATGAGATTGTGACAAGGTTATTCCATCAGTTGACTGAGTCAACTTGATACCAAGAATCACACTAGCCTCTCTCATATCCTTCATTTCAAAATGCCTTTTCAAGAAACTTTTTGTCTCGTTAATAATCTCAATATTGGTTCCAAACAACAAAATATCATCCACATACAGGCACACAATAATACATTCATTTCCTTTAACCATGTAATAGACACACTTGTCACTTTCATTAACTACAAATTCTGATTCTAAAACAGTTTCATCAAACTTTTTATGCCAGTCTCTAGGAGCTTGTTTTAAGCCATATATAGACTTGATTAACTTACATACTTTCCTTTCATTTCCAGAGGCAACAAATCCCTCAGGCTGATCCATATAAATCTCTTCTTCAAGTTCACCATGAAGAAAAGCTGTCTTTACATCCATTTGATGGATGATAAGACCATGTACAGAAGCCAATGCTATAAGCATTCGGATTGTTGTCATTCTAGCAACTGGAGAGTATGTGTCAAAGTAATCAATGCCTTCCTTTTGCTTAAAGCCCTTAGCTACCAGCCTAGCCTTATACTTATCTATTGAGCCATCAGGATTCATCTTCCTTTTGAATACCCATTTACATCCTATAGTAGAACACCCAGGAGGTAGATCAACCAACTCCCATGTTCCATTAGAAACAATAGAGTCAATTTCACTTTTTACAGCACCTTTCCAGTACCTAGATTCAGAAGAATCCATGGCCTGTCTGAAAGTTAAAGGTTCATCCTCGATATTGTAAGTGATAAAATCACTTCCAAAATCCTTGACTACCTTAGCACGCTTACTCCTTCTAGGTTCATCTACTTCATCAGGAGTAGAGCCACTATCAGGATCTGCCCCCACATTTGTCATCCTCTCCACATGATCAGGAATGGACCTCGATGTGTGAGTGGGATCATCATCAGGAATTCTCTGAGGTATACCAGTCTTCATAGGGAACACATTCTCAAAGAATGTTGCATCACGAAATTCAACTATAGTATTAGCCACTATTCCATCTATGTCAGATTTTAATACTAAAAATCTCATAGCTGTAGTGGTTTCAATATAGCCTAGAAAGATGCAATCAACAGTTTTAGGACCTAGTTTCTTTCTCTTGTGTTCAGGGACAAGTACCTTTGCAAGACACCCCCACACACGAAGATACTTTAAGTTAGTCCTTTTCTCTGTCCATAATTCATAAGGTGTCTTGTCCATATGTTTCAGAGGAACTCTATTCAGAATATGGCAAGCCGTATTCAGAGCTTCTCCCCACATGTACTTAGGCAACCCTGAATTAATCAACATACTATTGATCATATCCTTAAAGGTTCTGTTCTTTCGTTCTGCCACCCCATTAGACTCAGGTGTGTATGGTGGAGTTACCTCATGAACTATACCATTGCTCTTGCAAAATTCATTAAACGAGTTACTCGTATACTCACCACCTCTATCTGATCTCAAACGTTTAAGTACTTTACCAGTTTGTGTTTCAGATTCAGTTTTGAACATAATGAATTTATCTAGTGCTTCATCTTTATGTTTAAGCAAATAAACATAACAATATCTACTACAATCATCTGTAAAAGTAATGAAATATCTATTATGTTCCTTGGTCAAAACACCACCAAATTCACATATGTCTGTGTGCACTAAATCTAACACATTCGAATCCCTAACCACATTATGAAAGGGTTTCCTAGTTTGTTTAGCAGTCACACATACTTGACATTTAGATTTCTTATCAATGGCATGTTTTGGAATCAACTCTAAGTTCATCATATTCTTTAGAGCACCAAAATTCAAGTGACCAAGACGTGCGTGCCACAAATCAGATGATTCAACACAATTAACAGAAGGACCAACATTATTATTAATAAAACTGCCCAAAACAGGCTCAACATTTATTAAAAATAATCCATCTGACAAGTAACCTTTGCCAAAAAATACACCAGTATTTGTAATAACTACTTTATTACATTTCAAAGAAACTTCAAAACCATCTTTAACTAAACAACTTCCACT
This sequence comes from Kitagawia praeruptora, assembly GCA_037693485.1. Taxonomy (NCBI): domain Eukaryota; kingdom Viridiplantae; phylum Streptophyta; class Magnoliopsida; order Apiales; family Apiaceae; genus Kitagawia; species Kitagawia praeruptora. The sequence continues at coordinate 3,175,398 of CM075353.1, forward strand.
TATTATATTTCTACGAATATCAGGAACATGGTGCACTCTAGTGAGGGATAGAACACGCCCAGAAGCGAACTTCAGGTCCACGTTTCCTATTCCAAGTACTCGAGCTACACTTGCATTCCCCATCGTAACAGTCATTCCATGAGTCTGTTGGTAAGATACAAATAGAGTAATATCAGTACAAATATGTACATTAGCTCCAGTATCAATCAACCATTCATGAGACGAATAGGTGGAAAGAAGTACAGGGTTGTAGGTCACATACCCGTCGTCAGTTTTAGAAGCAATAGCCTCACCAACAACCATGTTAACCGTAGGCCCACCAGTGGTTCCAAGCACAGTGTTAGCTTGTGCTCCCACAACAGGTTTCTTAGTTTTCTTTTCAGGACAGTCCTTGCTCCAATGACCAACCTGTCCACAAGACCAACATGGTTTGTTTGCCTTTGGTTTCTTAGCCTTGTTCTTGTCCTTAGACTTAGTATTTTCTTTCTTAGTGACAGACTTTCTTTTCTGTCCAACAGTCACTACATTCACCTTCGAACTCCCAGCATGTTCAACAGGCATCACATGTCCTTGCTTGGACTTGTGTTGCTCCTGCACAGAGATGTCCAACATCAGGTTTGTCCACGTGATCTCTCCTTTCTGTCTTTTCAGGGAGAGTGCAAACTCTTCCCAAGACTTAGGGAGCTTTTCAATCACAGACATAACCTGAAACTTTTCAGGTAAGTCCATACCAGACTCCTTCAAAGCATGAACTAACATCTCAAACTCATGCACTTGCTCAGTCATGGATTTCGTATCCACCAGTTTGAAGCCAAGGAACCTAGCCACAGAATACTTTTCCAATCCTTGCGAATCAGTATTATGTGTCTGGTCAAGCTTCTCCCATAATAGCTTAGCAGTGTAGGAGTCAGATGAATAAACATCGAATAGAGTGTTCGCCAAAGCTGCCAGAATTGCAGCCCTAGCCACCCCATCCTTTTCCTCCCACATGGTATAAGCCTTAACAGTTTCAGCTTTCTCCTTATCCACAATTGGTTTCTCATACTGCACCACCGGCCATAGACCCTTTACCGTTAACCACAGTTTCATCTTTTTCTGCCAACGAGAAAAACCAACACCCCCACCGAATTTATCAGGCATACCTGACATATCGATAGGTTGTGGGAAACGGTACGTAGTCCAATCAATGGTGGGTACAGTAACACCAGACCCAGAGCTAGTCTCAACAACAGGAGTTTCAGTTTCGTTAACCATCTTGTTAATTAACAATATATAACACAAATAATCTCTTCAAGATTGTTGGGTAATTTACACTAAACACAACAATGAGGCAGTGATATATATTAAACAAGAACAGGCATAAAACCAATTAACAAAACAATTCACGAAGGCAAGACAAGAATATAATCAGTAACTGTAATTAACAAGAAAAGTAAGAAACACTTATCTCTCACAGAAGCTATTAGCAATACTGATCAGAGAGAGAAGAACAGCTGAGTCACCAAGCCCTACGAGAAGACTTGGCTGTTCTTGAAGAGATTATTGCCCCACTTACGCTGTGTTGGGTTGCTGCAATAACACTTCCAGGATAAAACAGCTCCGATCAATGTGTTCACAGATACACCAGAGATCAACGACGACCAGCACCTCAGTTCGCCCTAAGAATTATGTAAATAATCTGTTTGTGTCGAGAGAGAACAGAGCAGAAGAACAACAAGGGTTTTCCTTAACGTATCACTTCTTAACGTTATGTCTTCGATATATATAATACCCAAAAATAAAACGTAAGAGTTATGCATTAAAAGGAAAGTAAATATTCTGATTTAATTTCATTAACTGCATCAGTATTTATTTTTCAGTTACAGCTGCATCAGGATTTAACCATCGTCAGGATCTGAGATCCATCAGTATTGGTCATCATCAGTATCTGACCCATCAGGATTTTAGTCCGTCAGGATCTGATGCTCATCAGTATTGGGTTATGTTCAGAGTCTGTCCATCAGGATTTGATGTCTGATCAGCTCAATAATCCAAGTACTGATACACAACAGTAGTAACATATAAAATCTGATGTTCTGTTAAAATAAATCAATATTCCAGGTAATAAAATTCCTCGCCCAGGTCGCCTCGCGTACGCGAGACGCCGAGACATTCGCCCAAATCGCCCTTCGACCCGACCCGTGTCGTGTCGTGGCGTGGCGAGGCGAGCGGCGGCGGCGCGCGTGTGTGTGTGTGCGCGAGGCTCACACTACAACCATGCACACCCACATGCCTTAGTAGTTATACACTACACTTGCACATGGAGCTATATAAAGCCACCAACCTTTCATTACCAATTCTATGTGGGACTCAAGTTATTTCAACTAACCCACATAACCCATTTCAAGCAAGCAACTTCAACTCAATTTATTTATGGATTCCACTAAGAAAATGTCTTAGATCCAAATATGAAAGTTTAAGTCCTCATAACAAGGAAAAACCTCCACTTGTTAGATTCCGGAAATTACATCAAGAACATATAATAAATATGCCTCAAACTTTCCATTTTCTAACAGAAAACATACCTACAATGCGCCTTACACCACCTCATCCACGCTAGGAACCATAAGAATCAATACCCAACTCACAAGAAGCTCCACCAATAATTTCCAAGCAATAGCACACCAAAAATAGCCCAAATTCCAATACAAAATCCCAATTTACAAGAACACAAATTCGTAATAAAAATAAAATTAGAGAAAAAGATTTACCCAATACGAATCAAAGAGGTGAACTTGCAATTAATTCCTCTTTAGAATTGAATTTTTAAAGAAGTAGAAAAGGAATTGGATTTGTATGTATAGGTGGGTATATAATAATAATAATAATAATAATAATAATAATAATAATAATAATAATAATAATAATAATACATAATAAATAATAATAATAATAATATATAAAAATAAATATGAATAATAATAATAATAATAAGAATAATAATAAATAAAAATAATAATAATAATAATAAGTAAGAATTAGAATAGAAATAGGTTTAGAATTTTGAAGAAAAGATGGGGGATTTTGGAATTGATATTGGAAAAGAATTAGGATTTTAGGTGGAGAAATAATTAGAAAAGGGGTAGGAATTGGTTTAGGAGATGAATAATATTTAATATATATATATATACACATAACATATACGTTATAAGATAACAAACGTGGCCAAAAAAAAAACTTACCTGGTCGTGGTCTGGCGCCTGATGCATTGACGGGCGCTTCACGCGCGGATCTCTTCTGCCAATCCTGGCGCAGGTGCGCGCGGCTGGCGCATCATGCGCTGGCGCATCCTGAAAACGATTTTTTTTTTTTTTTTTTTGAAATTTTTTTTTTTATATACTAATACATGGGTTGCCTCCCACGAAGCGCATTTGTTTAACGTCGTTAGCCCGATGCCTGTTGACAATTATCCTGGCGAAAAAGCATATATATGTACATATCTCCTAATTTGAATTAATCTAATGTTGTGAGCACCAATTAGATAACCAAGAAGATACATAAATTGGCATGTGAGACTCAAGTGATGTTCACAAAATTTCGGGATGTGAAAATATTTAGCAAAATCCGCATCAAAACATTTATGACTACTTTTCACAAATCCCTCCCAAATCGGGTCTACAACAGGCATATACACATTCTCAATCTTAGCATTCTTCAAGTCAAGCGTATCCAAATTCGGTTCTATCTCATCTACCACAATGGGAATCACAATATCCTTATTCAAATTTATATCTAGCACAACCATACTATCATCCTCGTCAAATAGCATGCAAATAGAGTCATCTAAGAAATCAACATCATTATTATCAAAAGAGTTTTCACACGAGTTAATTTCTTGAGAAGCATATGGATCAATAAGAGTGAGACTTTCAAAATCATCATCATAATCATCAAAAATTAGCTTACTATTACTAACCTCGTTTGGTGACTCTTTGAACTCCTTACCACTCCACAAAGTTGCATCATCAAATTGACTCATTGGTATTTTCTCCAATTGAGAGCGCCTCTCAACGAATTTAGTTACCTCTTGAGCTAGTTGAGCAATTGAGTTTTCAATCAACTTACCTTGAACTTTCAACTCATTAAGACTTGTCTCAACCTCTTCATTCTTGTTCAGCTGTGCAACAACAACTCCTTCCAACAGACTTTCCAAGTTGGATTTTTGTGGTGGCTGAGAGTAGTTGATTTGAGGTGGTTGAGCTTGGCATGAACTAACTTGCATCTCTTCAAACTTAGCATTAAACTGTTGATGTTGAGCATCTCTAGTGGCTAAAGACTCATTCATCTTGGCACATGGAGAGAAATAAGTTTCCAAGGCAGTTTCCAAGCTAGATTTTTCTGGTTGAGCTGGATTGTTTTGGTAGGAAAAATCAGAATAATTTTCCCAACTAGAAGTGTATGTCTCACAATAAGGATTATACTGTGGTCCTTGGTCAGAGTTGTAATAGGCATTGTAATGAAAATTATTATCCCAATATTGTGCTTGGCTTGGGTAGTAAGGGGTATTATATTGGCAAAAATTTTGAGTGTGTCCCTGTATACCGCAAACATCACATGTAGCAACCAAATAAGAATTTCTTGACTCTACTTCATCGATCTTTTGAGATAATGCCTGCATAGTCTCAATCAATGCCTCCATGCTTTCTTCTTGCTCCTCTCTTCACTCGCTTAATTTCTTGTTATAGGAATCTGAAAATCAATTTTACAAGAAACAAGAAAAACCACAAGCAAAGATCAAACAGAACAAGAATAATAGCCGAAGCAACACAACTAAACAACTTGGCCAAACTAACTCAAAAATTAACTAATCTAACACTGCTTTGTCCCCGGCAGCGGCGCCAAAAATTTGACAAGGCTGTCGCGTGCCTATCAAATAATAATATCTAACAAATCCTTCTAACTATGTAGTAGGGTAAGTCAGAGTCGATCCCACAGAGACAAACGTGTCAATCACCAGTTGTTCTCGATTCAATTCAGCCAAGCAAGTAACACAATAAAATATCAAAGATTATTATACTAATTTTATACTAATGCAATTAATCAATTAACTAAAACATCCAGAATTAAGTGTCCCCACTAGCATGAATTAATGCAATCGCGAATTCTCTCCCCAATCAATCGTATAATACTCAAAAGGAAAGATGCGCCCTATAAATACCAATAACCTCTCTCGAGTATTAATGGCTTCTCTAAAATACAATCAAACCTATTCTCATGGTATCATGCAATTTAGAGACATTAATCACAGCATCCTAACTTCCTAACAATCCGTTCTACCTATTCTCATGGAGAAGTTCATGTCCTCATTGGATAAATCACAACCATCTAAATCCAACTCTCGTTGATAAATAGACAATGGTTCAAACAATACACATAATCACGTCTGATTTGTAATTGTTAATTAATACAACTCAATAAGCAAGAGCAATTAAACAATCAAATTGGGGGAATTGGGAAATTCACACATCAATCATAACTAGGGTTCTACTTAACCCTAGATTAATTATCTACTCATACATAATTAAACTAATAAAGCAAGAGATATAATATGAACACATAATATTATAAAGAATAGAGAAAAACCTTCAATCTCCAAAGAAAAGTGAATAGCTATCTCCAATCTCTCTCTACTATAATATACAAATTATGTACAATAATTTTTCGATCCCTAAAAACTATATCTAGATGTGTTTATATAGGCTCTAAAAGTCTTGCCCAGCAAGAAAATACCAAAACAGAATTATAATAGAATTTCTGCAAAATACGTTTCCTAAACTGAATCTGTTTTTTAAGGAAAATTCGTATCTGCTTTTCTTCTATTTTTCCGAACCTTTCCAGTTGTGCTTGGACGTCTGGGCCTCTTTAGAATGATAGAGAATCTCGTTATCTTCGCGTGGACTGCTTATGGGCCTTAAACGGACTTCTAGAACTCAAGATATGGTCAAAACAGTGTAGACTGCGCAACCCCTCTCAGAAATCCGAATTTTAATCAATTAATTCTCCAAAAATAATAGAAGCATCCACCTTAATCAACATTCTTGTAAACCTGCACAACTAAGCAAAACACATCAAAACTACAAGAAACTTGAGTCCATGACAATCAATTTAAGCCGATTTAGAATGCTCCAAGTAGATATAAAATCCACTTATCATTTCTGAATGAGATTTCTAAAGGATAGTTGTAGAGAATCTTAACAGCTTTCCAAAAAGCTAAAGAACACAAAATTTCATTGGATAAGGAAGGAGATATGGCTATTTGAAAATCGCTACAGAAACTGTCCAGAATCTGGACAGGTTGGTTACTTCAAATTGGGGAGGGGATTTGACTAGGCTAGACTACTTGGATTGCCATGAAACTTTGAGCGAATATTGCCCATGGAGTGGAGAGGCTTGGGTTAAAGTTTGGTGATTTTATCATGGTTAGAAATGGAGATGTGAATTTTTCTTTCCATGATGCTCCTGCTGGGCAGTTTGTAGAAAGATGGAGAGATGGAATTGTTTTGCTTCTCTTGATCCAATCTTGCATTATTGTGGTGTGTTTAGATAATATCTAGCCTAAAGCCACTTTATTAAAGTGATTTGGTCATGCATGAGGTAATCAAGTGGACATGTGTTAGTGTTTAATGGTTGGATGATGAAATGAAGCTAAGTACTTGGTTTGTTTTTCTAATCTTGCTAGTTACTCTTGTAACTACTTAATTACTTGGTCTTATCCTCTTGCACATGCATGCACCTTGATCCTCTGCTTGCTCTTTTGTCCGGTTATTGCTTAATTCGTTGATCGCTCGAGGGAATAACTCATTCGTTTATAGTTAGGGTTTTACCGAAAACCTTCTTAATATTTATAATAGCATTCTCCATCTTTCTTAATACTTCTCGAATTTAATTTCCTTAAATCCCTTTAATAATTCCTTAAGTCTTGAAGTGTCCAGGGAATTCTCGGAGAAAATAAAAGTGCTATTTTTCTGAATCCGACAGCTTTTACATACACTTAATTTCCTCATGGATCATGAATACGAACTCAGAAATCCGTTCTGAATACATCTATATAGCGTCGTCCAATAATATTCCCATCTCCACCAAAATCACTATTCACACTTTATTATTTCTTTTATTCCTTATATTTATTAAAAATGTCCTGGTCCTCTTTCGGGCGTTCCTTAACCCTTTTACGGAACCACTGTACTAATAACATATATTGATTTGGATGACACGAGAATAATCTTTCTTGGAATAATATATCTTATATCCCTAGGAGATAGATCATTCTTATCTATGCTGTCAACCCGAAGCATTCTTCATGACATAAAAATATTTGAATCTGAATCCATCTCATTCATTCAATAGACATTCGTTACATCGCAGTCATAACCACTATTCACTCATATATTATTACATAATAAAAGTTTTAATTCTACCGAAAATTTGAGTTCTTACAGTTAGGGTGTCATCCTTGACTCAGCTATGGTGATCTACTGTATTGTCAATAAAATAGTGGTGCTAGTATTCAGAAACTGCGTAAGTAGTTAGCTCTACATGCCGTCTCTGTTTGATCTGATGTAACTTACCCTTTCAGGGCTATAAATAAAATGGCTTATATATAAAAAAAAGAATATAATCATTACTATTTTTCGATTTTCCATTTCGATTTGATTTGCACAGCGAATAACACTTTTTGTTCTTGAACCAAATAAATGATATAGTATTTTGTAGATGCATACAACAATTTTTTCAAGAAGTATTTTTATTCAAAATAAATCAAGGAGGGTTTTGGTGCAGCTTCAGATATAAATTTCTGATACTGGTTTACAAGAAATAAATACAAAGAAAAAGAACTAAAAATATTACAATTGTTCATTCAAATTGACACAAGGAGAAAGAACTAAAAATAAATACAAGGAGAAACAACTAAAAATAACAATTTCGAGTCTCGAATTTGACATATAGATGAGTAGCACTCCAGTGAGAATCATTAAAAAAAATTCAATTTTTTTTTCAATTTTTTTTTTGTCATTGCCACATCACCATCATGACACTACCATGTCATCTGCCACATCATCACTATTGGCATGACATAAATCTGCTCTGAAAATTAAAAATCTGCTCTGAATTTAACATTTCCTTTTTTATTATTTTTATAAAAAAATTGTGATTTTTGCAATTTTTTTAGTTATGTTGCAGCGTAGATATACACACCCTCATACATTGATTACACACAACCGTAGAGGCAGGACAAGTTCTTAAAACCCAGAAATTAGGGTTTACAATCTGAAGCCTCCTGCCGCCAATTTTCAAGATGGCGAAAAAGCGAAGCAGGAATCAAAACCCAGAGCCGTTCCTCCCCGAACAAGACCATGACTCCAAATCCAAATCCTCCAAAAAACATTCCAAAGCTCCCAAACTTCACCAGCAACAAAATAAGGTACGAATCGAAAATTTTTATTCATTTTAATTTACGGTTATACCTCGATAAATATATTTTTACGGAACCCGAGAATTTTATTCATTTATCGAGATTAAAGGTACACTGTCTCTGATATTAATTTTTATAGATTAAAAGTACACTGTCTCTAATATAATTTATCGAGATTATTCATTTATGAGGTCTATGTGGAATTAATAAACACAATTATATAGTGCTTTTTGTATGATTCGGATGCAATAGATGCATTGTGATATAAAATGGTTAAGGTTGATTTATGTATGTTTGTGAATTGTGTGTACAGCTTATTGCATCGGATATGAGCTCGAAGATATTGAAGGAGGCTTTAATTCAGCAAAAGGAAATACAGGATGAGGCTGATGCACAGAAACCTGGTGCTGCCAGTTTTGCGTTTCTTAAGGAAAATGCGGATGCTGTTCAATTAGAGGAAGAGGAGGAGCTTGATCATTTCTCTGGATTTTCCGAGACTCAGAGCCAGTATGGTGGCAGTGAGGTGGTTAATTATCTTGGATTTTTTTACTTGCGTGTTTTGTATGATTGAAAGTGACAATTGGGCATTTAGGGAAAAAAAACAAAGTGACAATTGGGCACTGTTTATATGCGCTTCAGTGTAATTGCTGGTTTAGCCTGTTGGATTGTGTTGAGGAGTTTGTTTCTAGTCATCTGATCTTTGTTTTTGTTGTTGCAGTGTTTGACTCGTTAAATTATTTCTTCGATAAGTAGGATCGTCTTTGTATGTGTGTTATGCAGCTATCAATTCTCTTATCATGCCTTGATTTGGTTAACATCTGATGCCAACCATAATTAGAGTAATTATATTTCCCAGGTGTGCGATTACACATTTGGTACGAAATGTGTTCGAAAAACAAACAGAAAAACTCTTCTTTGTTACTAGTTAACCTTCCCCTGTTATAAGAAAAAAATAGAAGTTATATTATAACATGTTTATGACGCGTGCAATGTTGCTGAAACCATCTGGTTTATTATGTGTAGACTGGTCTTTCTCGGTCTGGAGGTTTTTTTTTATTCGTCTTTAGGAAGAGATTTTTTTTTTATTTTTTTATTTTAAGTTTACAAAAATTTATGTTACTATGACAAAACAGGAGGAGATTGATGAGGATGATGAGAAGTTACTTGAGGCATTCTTATCGAAAGATGCCCGTCCACAACGAACTCTGGCAGATCTTATTGTTGACAAGATCAAAGAAAAAGATGCTCAAGTTTCCTCAGGTTTCTTTTTGTTTTTTTGTGCTCTTTAATATATTATGCATTATATTCCGGTGCATTTAGAGTCGCATCCCTTTTCTTTTGAAATTATTATTTATAATTGAGGCTGCTATGCTCTAATGATCTATGTTCTCTTTGAGATTAAAGTAAAACCGAGGCCTCTGTATGTTTCTTGGTCTGTCTTGTTTTTGTTGTTGCAATTTCTCCACTGTTAAATTTTTTGTGGTGAATAAACTTTAAATTGTTGTCTGCAGAAAAACAATTGTTGCCTAAAATGGATGACTCCATCATAGATTTATACAAGGGGTAGTTCACTTGACTTGTTCTCATTGTTATATATTCGTACCAACTTTGTTCTTTAATTGATCTCGGATGTAAATTTAATATGCAGAGTTGGCAAACTTCTTAATAAATACACGGCAGGAAAGATACCAAAAGCTTTCAAGCACATTCCTTCCTTGCAATTCTGGGAAGAGGTTCTGTACCTAACTGAACCTGAGAAATGGTCTCCAAATGCAATGTTTCAAGCCACAAGAATATTTTCTTCCAATTTCGGTGTGAAGAAAGCAGAACGATTTTACAAGCTAGTCTTACTTCCGAGAATTAGAGATGATATCAGAAAGAATAAGAAACTGCATTTTGCATTATATCAAGCTCTAAAAAAATCACTGTACAAACCCGCTGCATTTAACAAGGGAATATTGTTTCCATTGTGCGAGGTATGTCTTTTTTCTAATTATTGACCACAGTATATGCATGGAAGATGGAGTTTTATTGTAGTTGACCATAAAGATTGAAGTGTCGAACTAATCTATATAAACAAAATAATAAGCTGAATATGTGAAATTGAGAAGGTATCATGAAAGGGGTGCTCTACAATGTGTCACCCTGAAAATTTAAGCAAGAAACTTTCAGTACTTTCATTTGGATGCATAAAAAGTTGAAATTATACAATATTGTTTTTCTGCATCACCCTGGAAATATATAAAGAGATTTTGTAAATCAGGATATGTGCCTTAAGATGGCTAAACTTTCGGTTTTAATATACTTTATTTGCAGTCAAGGACTTGCAACTTGAGGGAGGCCGTTATTATCGGGAGCGTCCTTCAGAAAGTCTCCATTCCTCCTCTTCATTCAAGGTCTGGAGATTGTACTTACCATTGAGACAATAAATTTTGGTGTACTTGCTGTTGCTCTGGTCTTTTGGATGTACTTATTTTATATACATATGCAGAAGCCCCTAGAATTTCATAGCATATGTAACATTTATATATACTGTCTTATTCTCCACAAACCGGCACAATATTTTATTGCATTAGGTGCCTGCTAGGAAGCACCGGCTCGGGTGCGGCGACACGGGATACGGGACACGGGGATTCTCCAATCATCAAAGAGTCCTGGATACGGGACACGGCAAAAAAATAATAATAATAATAAAAATATATGATTTTTATATGTCAAATATTGAACAACTTCATTCATAATAATAATAAAGTTTCTTTTACAATGAGTATATATTTATAGATGTATGTAGTAATATATTGGAATTGGATATGTATATATATTGATTTAGCGTGTTATATAAATATATATATGGAGAGAGGTATGTATATGTTGGCGTGTCGCCGTGTCGGTGCCGTGTCCGACACGCATACGGCATCTGTTTTGCCGTGTCCGTGCTTCCTAGGGTGCATGTAATACTTATTTTTGTAAGGTACATGTTGAAATATCCATTTCATGTGTATGTTTTTGCATTTAATATGTGAGCTATTGTTCTCTATCTCTCAATTTTGTCTCTTATTCCATGTTTTCATACTCTACTTATTTGCTGGAGGTACCATACTGATTTTTCTAATAACTACACAGTGTTGCACTGTTGAAACTAGCTGAGATGGAGTACTGTGGGACAACAAGGTATGTCATCTTTTTTCAATAATTGATTGTAGATCCAGATGCTAATTATTATTTCCTTTACTTACTCTGGCTGTACCAAATGACTGTGTTATGTCTAGTATGCTTCTTTGCTTTATAGGATAGTCTTTGACACAATCAACCGTGAGCTTTGTTTGGTTGTTAATATAATATCTTTCTGTGGTTGTATGTTGCATGTACAAATATGTGCATCTGTTATTTTATATAAATCTATGACTTCTCTTGTTGCTATGTGCTAGGTTCTATTTTTATATGTTCCTTCAACTTGGCTACTGTTATCAAGAATATGTCATTAACCTCCCTTTTTTTTTTTGCTTCTGGTACTTGATGCAGCTATTTCATAAAGCTTTTAGTTGAGAAGAAGTATGCTTTGCCATATCGTGTCCTTGATGCCTTAGTTGAACATTTTATGGCCTTCCTTAATGATGAAAGAATAATGCCTGTGATCTGGCATCAATCACTTCTTGCATTCGTTCAAAGGTTTATTCCATTTTCTAATGTGCTGCGATTTATTTCATATGCCTGATTAGAATTTTCCATGTAAATAACTGTTGATAAGATGCGGTGTTCACTTTTCTGAAATCCGACTGTTCTCCAAATAAAACCTAATTTTTAGGAAATAACGAAATTTTTTTTTTTAAAATTCTAGCTAGCACTACTCTATACTAATCATGTTGTAGAAACTATTATTAGTATTGTCTGCCTGAGATTTATAATTGTAGTAGCATATATGTTAGAAACTATTATTAGTATTGTCTGCCTGAAATTCTGGATATATGTTATTAGTAATCCTATCTAGCAGCATAGGATTTACAATTTCAAGTGCCTAAAAGTGCCAAAGCTAAGCTTTAAATACTAGCTAGTCATATAATAAATTAGTGAATATTTTACTGAAAATAGTTTTATCTTTGAAATACTAACCGCACTCGAATTAATGCATTGATTAATGTCATGCTCATTCAAATATCAACAAGTTATACTCTCCTCTCTCTCTCTCTCTATATATATATATGAACAAAATCAGAATTTAAGTTGCCCAATGCCGCTTAGCCATACTTAAATGCAAATTCATGTTATGCATACTTAAGATTACTTACAATATGTTAATTTTCAATTTACTTTCAGCATAATATAAAGGAGTTATAATCTTTAGTATGTCCATTCACCTCTTTAGGGTCAAGCCCTTGTTCTCCCTTCAATTCCATTCTAAAATTTTTAGTTTTTTAATGTTATGTTAGCATACAACCATTATGACAATTGACAGGTACAAAAACGAGCTGGTGAAAGAAGACAAACTCAATCTTAACGCTCTTGTAGAAAGACAATGGCATAAATTAGTAAGGATCATAACTATTGCCGCTTTTCTGTGAATTTCTTCTACCATGAGATTGCAAGTAATTGTATTTGTTGAAATACAGGTTACTCCTGAAATATGTAGGGAGCTGAAGAACAGCCGGAATCGTGGAGAGAAAGAGGATGACCTTATGTCAATATATATCCTTTCGTTTTTGCAGAATAATATTCTGTAGTTTCTCATTTCTAGATTATTCTTGTGTTCTCCCTAAATTAAATTCTTAATCTATATGTTTAATGGTAGTCAAGGTTACTAATAGATGTAATAGGAAATATGTAGATGAATGAACTATGTATTAGTGAATAAAAATTCAACAGTCACTTTTTATCTGCTTCTAACTATTGAGTCTTTTCTGTCTAAAAGTCTTTATTATGGCATGTTTAAGTGGATGTGTGAATTACTGGCTTTGAAAAGTTTGGCCGTGATTAAATTGTAGTTTGTTCCTTGTTGGTTAGATACTCCTTTATATTTTAGGCCTAGCTTCCACAGACATATACTCCTGTTTCCTTGACTTGCTCTCACCTTCTCCTGCTTATGTGATCAACAAGACAATTGAAGAAGACAGATTTGATATTCCAGAAGTGCCGATGGAGGAGGATTGAATGAGCCTGCACTATTTTTCATCAGCCAGGTTAGACCTGCACACCCGGGGACAAGTACACATGCATACTGAAAACAAGTACTCGTGCATACTGAAAATCTAAAAATACCTGTAAATTGATGATGGATAGTATTTTCAGGTACTGAGAAAATGCTGATTTTGTTTGGCGTTTGGGGTGTGGAAAATCTGTGACAAAAAAGTGGAGCCAATTCAGTCCTAATCCAAATGTTGTAGTTAGCAACCTGTTAGAGATCTCAACAGACTCTTATATGTTCGTTTACAAGACAAATTTTATTGTTGGTCCTAAACAAATTTTATTGTTGTAATAGTGATTGACATTACGTTATATCAACCTTTTAGACATACTTTGTTGGAGTTAATTTTCAAGATTGTATACAATGACTCTCGTGCACCTAGCTGTTTCATTTCATATTTTATAGGGATATCACAAAATTACCCCTAACTTTTTGAAACATTTACAAAAATACGGTTTTTAGGTTGCAAAGGTTGCAAAACTGGCACCGCATGTGACAAAGGTTGCAAATGAGCTTAAAATGCAGGCAAAAAAAAGGTTGTAAAGGTTGGAAGTCGTATTTTTGAAAAAATCTGTTGCAACTTGGGCAGTTTCGAAAAAAACCCTATTTCATATAAAAAGTCAACTGCTGTATTTTTTTGCTGGTACTGTTGATAGGTATTGAGATCCTTGTGTCCTTCGTGAGATTTTGCTTGTCTAATGGTCTAAAAACGTGCAAGAGTCAAAAGCTGGGTCATCGCGGTGGAAGTAACTGGAGTGATAATAAAATAATTTTATTTTTTTATATAAGTTACAGTTATTTTCTTCAATCTGAAATAGAGAAAATGCCCAAAATGACACAAAAATGGGGGTTGGATGTCCAAAATAGCACTTCTGGAAAAGAGTACCCGCGCCTGGCACTTTGTTCACGCATATAATAGTTGCGTTTTGGGATAACGCATGTTGTACATGCGTTACTCGTTCATTTGTCTACTCCCCAGCTGAAAAAAACGACATTAACGCATCTCATACTTGCGTTTTGGGTGTAACGCAAGTGCGTGATGCGTTACCCCTGTAACGCATGACGCACATGCGTTACACCCAAAACGCAGGTGTTGGTTGCGTTTTTCTTGTTTTTTTAGCTGGGAGGTGTGTAAAATGAACGAGTAACGCATGTTGCACATGCGTTACCCCCTAACGCAACTCCTGCATGCGTTATCAAAGTGCCAGGCGCGGGCATACTTCCTAGAAAGTACTATTTTGGGCATTTTTCTCTCAAATTGTGCCATTTTGGCACTTCACCCTCTGAAATGAGCAACTTCATAGACATGCGAAATAAATATTGGATTCATAGTAGACGTATTCCTCTCTAATAATAAATTAATGTTAGAAATCCAAAATGTATAATTTGGTGACATTTTCATAACAAGTGTTTCCAGGAAATCTTCTCTTATTCAATATCTTTTTTCTGTTTCTTGTCCAAACTTTTACTGCTTCTCTATTTCTTGATAATGAAATAATGCCAATTTTAGCTCAGAATGTTGAGTTTCCAGTAATTACAAGACATTGCATAAAAATAAGACAATGATCTTCGCTTTCTGATCCATTAATCAATCACAAGCAACACTCCTTGGTCATTGCTTACTCATAACTTCCTTCTCTGCAGATCCAGTAACTCGAGCAAAATCAGAAATTTAAAAGCTATACTCAACCAAGCGAAAAAAATGCAAATGCCAGGCATAAAAAAAGAAAAAAAGGAGTATGGGAAGCTCCAAATTCAGGTGCAGCATCTACAGATCTACTGCTTCCTACACAATGCTGTCACATTACCTGGAGAGCATTAGTAGTCGAAATTCAATTTTGATAATAAACACATTGGAAAAACTCAAAGCCAAATATGCGTAACATTACCTCTGGAGTTTTCAAGCATATATGAGGTTGTTGTACAATGTATATTTGGTCACCATGGCTATCTTCCTTGTACGCATCCTGATTTCTGTGCCAAGTCCATAGCGCATACGTAGAGTTCATGACCTATATCCGAATATTGACATTATATCAAAATCTCTTTAAACTCCAGACTTTTGTCGCCTTGGTAGAACAAGGTAGTGTTTTTTTTTTTTAAATAATTAGTTTGGCATCAGACACAGACTATGTTACCTCAAGTGATCCATGTCCGAAGCTGCTCTCTCTGTAGGCGCTCCAGTCCGGTTGTCTGTCCCAGCAAAACTTTCCTTTGGCAGGGCCAGAAGAGAAATTCATGTGGCATACCCCGCCAAATTCTGGCTTATTGTCTCCAGGTGAAGGACACTTACCAGGATCATCTGCGTGTTCAACATCAACTTTCTCAATGTTCCCACCATCTCCAACTGTTATATAAACTGGTCCGCAAGGATCTAACGTATAATTGTAAACTCTATTCATTCGCTCATACGCGTGCACCTGGTATGACAATATCAAACTTTTTATTTATTTCTGTACACTAACCTGTATGTATGTTTTTATCAAATTTCTCTTAAGCTTAGAAGTTAGAAAGGACTGTTTGTTTTCTAATCCATAGACCATAACGAAACATATTTGTGACACATGGAATAAGGAAACTTACATGACCAGAAAAGACAATATCAACTCTATATTCGTATAAAATTGCTTCCATTTCAAGTCTCATGCATTCGAATTCCTGATAATGTGACGAATAGCTATTATACCAAGGCGGATGCCACACAGCTACTAACCAAGGGGTCACACAACGGTTAAACTGTTTTAGATCTTTCTTAAGCCATGAAAATTGAGCACCTATATGAATATTTGAACTAGTGAGATTAGTTTCATTTTCATATCCGCAACAAAACATGCTTTCAGTCAAATGTTCAGGAGTATGTATATGCTTATCTGGGAACAATATCAGATAGATAATCGAAACAGTTACCAGTAGTATTGTAGTCAACATATGCCCCCAACATGATAAAATGGATTCCTCCGGCATCAAAAGAGTAAAAGAAGTTGCTCTTCGAGCCAGATTCACTCGAGGGAACTGAAAATCTTGTCAAATATGATTTAAAAGTTATTCCTTCAGCTTGAGGTTCTATCTCGTGGTTTCCTTCTATGATCATCATAGGGACTCTTGAGGTCAAGGGCTCCATGAACCTGAACATTAAATTCAAATATATCAATAGACTAAGGCAGATAAATCAAGTTATGCTCTTCTTTCATTTTTTGCTAAGTAAAGTTATGCTCTCTAAAACTCATGACTTGTGAAGAAAATTAGTTGTGCACTACATTGTAAATAACATTAATATGGTCAGAAAACTTATAAGAAATAGTCTAATCAGCCAGAATCAAGAATGTACCTTCCCCATCCATCCCATCGTGGTTGATAGGTTTCTCGGATGGGTGCATCAGGGAATGCACATGAAAAGCAGGGAGCTCCTTTGCCACCAGTTGTAAGGTACTGATTTGCGTAGCTCAAGTCTCCAACAAAAAGGATCATGGAAGGATCATTTTGTATAACATGGTTAATGGTTGTTGTAGAATTTAATGTGAGACCTAAATCTCCAATGACTGCTATTCGACGAGGATAATTGTTTGGTCCAGGTACTGATAAGGTCTCAAATTCATGCTCCTCACTCATAGCATTTAAGGAACTATCACCGCACTTGTAATAGTACTTTGTTCCTGGCTCAAGATCTGCCAAATTTTAGATAATTTTACCCTTTCATCAAAATGACCATTGAAAGTAAAACATATTTCTCTGCATCAGTCAGTGTTGGCACATCTTGAGTTTTATCAGTGAAACTTTACATATTGATATCTTTTCTCTAATAACAAACCAAAGAAAACAACTAGATAAAATTGTTATAAAAAAATGCATCACACAGAAGGATTCACCATCAATCTTGACATGATGAATGATGCCAGATGTATAATTAAGGAGCCCCTCAAAAGGGTAATTTTGATTGTAAATCGTTGAAATCCCGGTCCGCTTCATCGAATACTTGCCACTTTTCTTCCCATACCACACCTCACTAGCAACACTAGATGGATCCAATGGAGTAACATTTGCACCAATCTGAGCATCCCCTGAAAGCAAGACACATGAACCAACCAAACCAATTAGAATACAACAAAACGAATCTCAACTAAGCAAAATAAGTATCATTAAACCGTAAAATACATTCAAATCAAGAGAAGAATGACTAATCAACATACCAGTAATCCAAGAAACCCACATTGCAGTTGGAGATGAAATTGCAAGAGCAATTTGTTCTGGAAAATTTCCGGTTACATTCTTTTTTAGCCTAGGATCATCCATAGGCAAATCATCACTACCTCGACGCAAAGACGGATCGAAAGCTCGAGTTTTAGGCTTAAAAGGACCATCTAAAGTGGTAGGTATCTTATGGTGCTTACATGCAACCATATCTGCAATGATCAAGAACACAACTACAGGTCTACAAAATTTACAAATTTCCATTGAGGAATTTATTCTTGCACTTCTTGTTTAATATTTGGAGTTGAAGATTGATGATGTGTATTGTAGATGATCACTATAGTTTAACATTTTTGTAATAATTTTCGGTTTGATGACTGATTATTTTTTTCCCCATTAGTAACTATGATTCTTTGGGATTTTCAGACAGGACTTGGATAGAATTGGATATGCTAAGGTAGATTCGTTAGATTCTATCGATACGGTTACAACTTTAAAGAGTTGAAACTTTATCAGCATGCTGTCCTAATCAAAAAACATTATCCTGCAACAGGGGGCCATATCAGCACCTTTTTTACTAGTAATCTATGCTCCTTATTAAAAGCAAAAACCCCCTAGTATGTAACGTACGGTCGCGCGGTATGTCACTAAATATTAATTATTTTAACTAATTTAAAATTGTAATATTATATAATAATTTAATATAATAATGAAATTATATACTATGAGTCTATTAACTAAAAATTAAATAAAATACAGGAATATAGTATTACATAAAACTTAGAACTCCTTTAATTAATATTAGCAAAAAACCCCCTTTAAATGGTATGTAACGTATACCGCGATCGCGCGGTACGCCACTAAATATTAATTATTTTAATTAATTTAAGATTGTAATATTATATAATAATTTAATATAATAATGAAATTATATACTATGAGTCTATTAACTAAAAATTAAAATAAAATACAGGAATATAGTATTACATAAATCTTAGAACTCCTTTAATTAATATTTAAAAAGTATCTATAATAGATTAATAATAAATACAATTAATAATATAACTACTCTTATATTACCATAATGAAGTTATGTAAATTTAATTAATTAAAATAATAATATTAAATATTAATTTAATTTTATAGTGAAGTTATATACTAGGAGTCTATTAACTAGCAATCGAAATAAAAGTCGAGAATATAGTATTACATACAACTTGGTGATTCAAGATTTTATTTTATTAAAAAAAATTAAAAATTAGAAATTTAAGATAATTTATCACCATCCGTGCTTGGCACGGGTTATCGGCTAGTATACATAATTGGTTACATAACTTTTGTACGTAATAAGATTTTTATTGGTTGATATTAATGTGAATGTCGAGGGACATTGAGTTATAACCAATCAAAATGAAATACGTATCATTTTGTGAAACTTTTTATAAAAATTTATATAACTCTAGCATTTTTCTATGGAAAAATATTATTTGTAGAGTCGTTTTTTTTATTTTAGAGATATTTGTAGTATATTTTATCATAATATGAAACATTTTGTGAATGTCGGTGCATATTACAAATATTGCTTTAAAAATAAAAAAATTGTTCTGAAAATAACATTTAGCCGTAAGTTTTTGAATATACGAGTAAAATGGAATTTTTCTAATAATTAGGACCAAGTAAGGTTGTAGTCATTTTAGCTATGTTATTTATTACTAAATAAAAATAAAAAGAATTAATTGATGAATGAAAAATAAGTTTAATCTAACAATAACAGTTTAATATAGGAGAAAATGAAAAAAAATAATTTGATGAATGAGTTTTAACTTTTATATAACAATACGTATAATCTGTTTAACATTAATATTAAAACAACTTTTATTTTAACATAAATTATCACTTTTCGAATCCTAAACTAGAATCATAAGTATATCCATCGTAACATTTAAAATTAAAATTGCTATATGTTATAGGGAGAATATTGTATAACAATATTTTGGAGGTTTGATGGAATTATGGAGCAAAATACGAATATTTCGCTAAGAACACAAAGAACACGAAAGGAGATTGATGATTTTTTGTGACTGATCTTGTTTGTTGATATTTCAGGGGTGAACTGTCAATCATCTTTACAAGATGCATACGTACCCTATTTATAGGGATCAAGCCATACGTAGTTCTTGGAGAATAAGTTATCTAGACGGGCTAGGGTTTCTATGGGCTCGACTAGGCCTGAATCCACTAGACGTCTTCTTGGGCTGATATATTTTACCCATTTATCCTGCTCATGATCCATGGCCCATTAAAGGTTACCTATGGCTAATATGATGCTCGAATCAGGTGGCCTCACTGGCGAGGCTAATGGAGAAGCTACGTGGCCTCGCATGCGACCTCGTTGGGCTAGTCATGCGAGGTGGTCCACGCTGTACGGAGATAATCACATTCACGCGACCTCGCTGGACCTGACCGTAAGCCTTCATAATACATATGCTCTAGGCCTCGCTGGACCTCTAGCCTTCATAAGAGTATTCTAGGCCTCGCTGGACCTCTAGTATTCATAAGAGTATTCTAGGCCTCGCTGGACCTCTAGGCCTCACTGGACCCCTAGGCCTCGCTGGACCTTGCGCAGACAGTATTCTAGGTCTCGCTGGACCTCTAGGCCACGCTGGACCTTATAGAGAGACGTGCATGATAGATGCTATCCCATACTAGGGACTTTGCTGGCAAACTCGACCTGGAGCTTGGGGTCGTAAACTTCCACATTGTGCTTGATAGTATATTGGACTGACTCCTGGTGGTGGATTTTAGTGACCCAATCTTCATCTCTAGGCCCATTATGAGTTGTGGACCTCTATTCAAGCCCATTAGGCCTGCTTAGGGCTTATGCCAAGATTTGGGCATAACACTATACATTTTGTTCGTCTCCTTCGTTTCTTAATATTTTCTTTTTTGTTACATTTCATTCATATTTTAATATTTACTAAAATATTAATATAATTTTTCATTCTTAATTTTAGTGGGTTCAATTACATTGGAAAAAAGGCCCTCTTTATCACAATTTGGAGGTAAAATGCCCTAATTATCACAAACTAAAAAAATGGCCCTTTTTATAACAGAAAAACGTAACATTAAGATACGTTTTTCAAAAACGCAATGGCGTGTTGCGTTACTGCCATTTAATATTTGAAACCAATTTTCCAAAAATAAAAAATAAAATTAAACAATAACGCATTACTATGATACGTTATCTAGAAATGCTTTTTAACATTTCGTTATCCAGGGGAATGATACGTTATCTAGAAATGCTTTTTAACATTTCGTTATCCAGGGGAGGGGGAGGGGGAGGGGGAGGGGGAGGGGGAGGGGGCAACGCCCTATCAAGTGGCATTGTTTTTGTTTTTTATTTAATTTTTTTTTGTTAAATATGTTTTTGCAAATATTTTTAAAATATTTGTATCCAAACGGTCAATTAAATTGTATTTTTTACATGTTCAATAATTAATTTTTGGGTTCAATGTTTACATTTTGGGTTTTAGAAATATTCGGAACGACGAATAAACCGTATACGAACTTAGGGTTTGGGGTTTAGGGTTGTTTACAACCCTAAACCCTAGACCCTAAACCCTAACCTAAACGCGTTAGTGTTTAACAATCAGGCCGCCAGATTCAATTTTTTTAATCGAAAATTTTAAATTTAAACAATATAATTTTAATTAAATTTAGGGGTTCAATAATTAATTTTTGGGGTTCAACGTTTCCATTTTGGGTTTTAGAAATATTTGGAACGACGAATAAACCATATACGAACTTAGGGTTTAGGGTTAACTTATCCTGATTTTTAAACGCGTTAGCGTTTAAAAATCAGGCCGCCGGATTCAATTTTTTAATTAAAATTTTGAAATTTAAAAAATAAAATTTATTTAAATTTAGAGGTTCAATAATTAACTTTTGGGGTTAAACATTTCCATTTTGGATTTAGAACATATTTTTTTTCTTTTGAAATCAGGATTTAGAACATATTTAAGATAAAATAAAAAAAAATTAAATTCCAAACGCTACTTCAAATGGCGTTTGCCACCTCTTTGTCCACATAAATAACGTCACTGGAACACTCGTTTTTACAGAAACGCCAAATCAAGTTGCGTTTTTGCTTCTTTTTTTTTTTTGAGTAACGCAAGACGCCAATGCGTTTTTCAAAAACGCCACACGCCGATGCGTTATTCAGTGATATAAATGACCATTTTTTCAATTTGTGATATTTAGGGCATTTTACCTTCAAATTGTGATAAAGAGGACCAACAACCAATTACATTACACCCATTTTCTTCACTTTTGTGAGCTCTTATTAAAATTTGTGTACAACCCAAATGTTAATGGTCCAATCATTTAGCCCAGTATAAATTTCCCACCACAAATGGGCCAATACAAGCTAGAAGGATAAAGCTAATGGATTTGGGCTTTTGCTAAGTTCAATAGCTGATTTAACAGTTCAGGATCCACTACTAATAGCATTCTATGCCTACGGCCCACGGGGTACTGGCAAGCCTACGGAGTTTATCTTAACTTAATGAGGATCCTAATAATTAACAAATTAAATTCACAATTCCAAATAAATTCCGAATGTTTGACATTTTTTATCAACTCTTGAAATAGTATACTCAACATTTTGAGTTAAAATTAATATTTTCTAACTTGTAACCCTTTTTAAAAAAATTTAAATATTTTAAAATAAAATTTAAAACCAGCATAAAAAGAATTTAACTGTTTCTAGAGGGTAAACAATCTCTAGACTCTTAATCAGCAACTACGAAAGTAATATGTCATCTTTTCCGTCAGTAGCATTGATAAGAAAGAATTTAATTCTTGATAATTATAATATATAATGCAGTTTTATTATCAATATTTAAGTAATTCTCACCATTTATTATTACGTAAACTCTCGCTGATAATAACTTTTGTAAGACATGGAAGTATAATTATTAAAAAAAAAAAAAAGGAACTCATTAATATGGACAATTATCCTCTGTATTTTGATACACTGCATGCTTCTGAATCTTAAAAAGATATGGGAAAAAAGTATAAAATTTTAAATTGACTTAAAAAATCAAATTTATATACAAAATACAGAATCGTAAGTTGGTCGTGTATCCACGTAGAGGTATATAACATTACACGTACCCTGCGAGAAAATGAATTAATTGTATCTATCTCTGATTTGGAAATGAAAAAACAAAAGTCTGTTATTACACGTGAGTGCATGTGCGAATCGAACTATTGAATAACATAGAAATCATTCCACATGCCTTGGACCCCGACCATCGTTTCTTGTTAATTTGTTATTATCTCGTATAAAAAAACAGTTCCTTCGTTTTCTTTAAGGTCACAATCTAATTCTTCATCCCAAAAGTTTTGTTTTAAGTTAATTCATCTGATATAATATGCGTAAAGATGTTACTTCTTCCGACTCTGTCGAAACAAACAGTAGTTGTTAGGATTGATTAACTTATATGATATATCCTACATTTTTTGTATTTTCTGTAAATTCCAGCTGTCACAGTTAGTTAGAATCAAGTTAGTTAGAAACAGATTCTAGATCATTCTCAACTTGTATATAAGCTAGAATAGTAGTTCATTTCTCTTGATCAAGTAGTGTACAATACGAGTTTACACATAATGTGAAATACAGTTACATTTTCCAGCTTCTTCTTCTTCTTCGTTCTGGTTTCATCATGATTCACATGGTATCAGAGCAAGGTTTAACATCAATGGTGTAAACTGATCAGCATATTCTTCGTTGTTTCTTTACGATCTTGTATAGGTATATTCGTTTCTACTTCTTTATTCATTTGATCTTTTCCGATCTGTTTTTTGCAATCTGTTTTGCGATCTCTCTCGATCTCTCGACATCTCTCTCCTTTAATATCTCTCTTGATTCCTCTCGATTTCTCGATTGATTAGTTGTACTGTGTTTGATAGCTAATCCTTTTGTGAACATTGTTGTTATTCATCATTTCTTTTACGATCATCTTTGTTATCTTTGATTAGTTCTGTTCTTTGATTGAAAAACTTCTGTAATTGCGTAATTGTCATGGCTGGATCATTAACTCACAATAATCAGAATAATAATCAAGATAATCATGATGAAAATGCTGGTACTGGTTCTGTTTTGCATCTTAGTCAAGATAATCCTTATCATCTTCAATCTTCGGATAGTCCTGGTATGAAATTGGTGAGTGATGTGTTTGATGGAACGGGTTTCAGTAATTGGAAAAGATCTATGACTATTGCTTTATCAGCTAGAAACAAACTAGGTTTTGTTGATGGAACTATTATCAAGCCTATTAGTACTGATCTTACGTATAAGAGTTGGTCACGTTGCAATGATATGGTCATATCTTGGTTGCTTGGTGCACTGTCTAAGTCGATTGGACGTAGTGTGATTTATTCTACATCTGCACATGAAATGTGGACTGAATTAGAGGAGAGATATGGATTTTCTAATGGTGCTCAATTGTTTGGATTACACAAAGAACTCAGTGAAATTTCTCAAGGAAATTGCAGTGTTGCAGATTAATTTATTAAACTCAAGATGTTATGGGATGACAATGATGCTTTGTGTTTAATCCTTGTGTGTTCCTGTGGTTGTACTTGTGGAGCATCTCTTAAGTTGTCAAAATTTCAGCAAGATCAGAGAGTTATTCAATTCTTAATGGGGCTAAATGAATCTTTTAATGTCATGAGAGGTTCAATCTTAATGAGATCACCATTGCCTACTATTGGTCAAGTTTATAGTCTTTTGCTTCAGGAAGAAACACAGAGAGAGATACATTCTACTAGCCATTTTTTACCTGAAGCTGCATCTTTGGCTGTCAATAAGTTTGGCTATTTAGCTAACTATGGTGGAGGTTTTAAGAAACAAAATATAGATATCAAGAAGGTTCACTGTAACTACTGTAAGAAACCAGGGCATACAATTGACAAATGCTTCAAATTGCATGGTTTTCCACCTGATTTTAAGTTTACCAGATCACCTTCATCATCTGTCAATCCTAGGAGAATAGCAGCTCAAGTTGAAATTGATAATTCATCTACTGTGAATTCTGGGAACTCTGTGAACTCTGTGAATTCATCTACTAATGCATCTACTAATGCATCTGCTTCTGTTGGTGATTTTCCACCTGACATCTGTTCTCAAATCATGAATCTACTCAAGTCAGCACAAGTTTCATCTGTTAATGATTCTACAATGAGCTCAGCCAATTTTGCTGGTAATATTTCTACTTTTCCTCCTTTGGCATGTTTTTCTGATTCACACAATAATACTTGGATCCTGGACAGTGGAGCCAGTGATCACATGTGTTTTCAGAAACATTTGTTTACCACTTTATATCTTCTGCCACAGCCTTTAAACATATCTTTACCAAATGGTGACATCACAAAGATATCTCATGCTGGTACAGTTCCTATTATTCATGATATAGTTCTATCTAATGTACTATATGTGCCTCATTTTAAGTACAATTTACTTTCATAAACAAATTGGCTCATCAGCTTGATTGTACAATTCATTTCACTCCTACAACTTATTTTTTGCAGGGCCATTCTCTGAGGAAGCCACTGACACTTGGTAATTCTCAGAGGGGCCTGTATCTGCTTACATCTTCAACTTATGCACATCAAAATTCCATTCCTCTCTCTTCAAGTTTTCTCAGCCATAACAGTGGAAGAATTTCTGCTAAAACTTGGCATACTAGATTAAGCCATTTGTCTTTGTCTAAACTCAAAGTTGTTTGTAATTTTGATAACTCTAGTCTGTCTTTACTATCTGCTTGTGAAATTTGTGCCAAGGCACGTCAACATAGACTTCCTTTCCCTCGAAGTGTAATTCATTCTACTGCTTCATTTCAGTTGTTACATGTGGACATCTGGGGTCCTTATTCAGTTCAAACTTACAATAAAAATACATATTTTCTTACGATTGTTGATGATTATACTCGTACTACTTGGACACATTTGCTAAGTTGTAAGAGTAATGCTTTTGAATTCCTAAAGCAGTTCATTTTCATGGTCCAAACTCAGTTTAATAGCACAGTTCAAATTGTTCGAACTGATAATGCATTAGAGTTAGGACTTAGTAAAATTGCTACAGAGTTTTTCCTTTCTCGAGGCATTATTCATCAAACATCTTGTGCTCACACCCCACAACAAAACGGGGTAGTTGAGCGTAAACACAAGTATTTACTTGAAACCTCATGAGCTTTACTCTTTCAATCCAATTTGCCTAAACAGTTTTGGGGGGACTGTGTATTGACAGCAACTTATTTGATCAATAGATTTCCAACAAAACTTCTGTCTGGTTGTTCCCCATATGAAATGTTGTTCAAGGTCAAACCTGATTATTCTGTTCTTAAGTCTTTTGGTTGCCTGAGTTATGTTTGCACTTCCAAAGCAAATCGAGATAAATTTTCTCCACGAGTTGTTCCTTGCATTTTCTTAGGTTATCCATATGGAAAGAAAGCCTATAAGTTCTTGAGCCTTGTTGATCGTACTATTGTTATTTCTCGAGATGCAGTGTTTCATGAATCGGTATTTCCTTTAGTGAAACCCATGTCTTCTAGTTTCATTCCATTGTCAATTCCTGACAAAACAGACTCTACTTCTGATATTTTATCTCCTAATTCTTCTCATTCTATTACACATAACAATAGTTCTAGTGAACATAATGCTTCAGTTGATTCTATTCATAATTCAGTTGATTCTACTCATGATTCTATTGATTCTATTGTACCATCTAGAAGATCATCTCGATCTACTAAACTTCCTTCTTATTTGACAGATTATGTTCATCCATATACTAATAATGCCACATGTTCTCATGATTCTGCATGTTTTTGTACTTTAACATCTCTTTGTACCTCATTTGTTAGTTTCACTCCGCATGTTTCTTGTTGTTCCACTTCCACTGTTCCACCTTCATATAGCTTACCATCATCAGAACCAAAATCCTATAATGAAGCCATTAAATTTCCTGAGTGGTAAACTGCAATAGATGCATAATTTGCTGCTTTAGAATCAAATAAAACTTGGTCTCTTGTTCCATTATCTCCAGGCAAGAAACCTATCACTTGTAAATGGGTTTTCAAGGTTAAACAGAATTCAGATGATTCTATTGAGCGTTATAAGGCTCGACTGGTTGTACGTGGTTTTACTCAAGTTGAAGGTGTGGATTTTAATGAAACTTTTTCCCCAGTTGTTAAG
This sequence comes from Kitagawia praeruptora, assembly GCA_037693485.1. NCBI lineage: Eukaryota > Viridiplantae > Streptophyta > Magnoliopsida > Apiales > Apiaceae > Kitagawia > Kitagawia praeruptora. The sequence goes on from CM075353.1 coordinate 3,202,472, forward strand.
ATGACTACGATTAGAAGTTTGGTTGCTACTGCAGTGAAAAAAGGTTTGGGTCTGTTTCATCTTGACGTAAATAATGCCTTTTTTCATGGCGATTTGCATGAAGACATTTACATGACACCTCCACCTGGCTTAAATGTGGATCCTTCTCTTGTTTGCAAGCTTGAAAAATCGTTATATAGTTTAAGACAGGCCTCACGAGAGTGGAATACAAAACTGAAAACTACTTTACTCTCAAGAGGATATACTGTTTCTCAAAATGACTCTTCTCTGTTTTACAAGAAACGTGGTTCTTTGGTTATTTTTCTTGCTGTTTATCTGGACGACATTCTGGTTGTTGGCAATGACTTTGAGGAGATAGATCACATTAAAGCATATCTTGATTCTATCTTTAAAATCAAAGATCTTGGCAAACTTCATTATTTTCTTGGCCTAGCATTTACAGAGGTACCAGATGGCATGATAATTTCTCAACAAAAGTTTACCTCTAATCTTTTAGCTGAGTTTCAGTGCATAGATGTTTCTCCTGTTGTTACTCCTCTAGATCTTAATTGCAAGCTATTTCCAGAAGGTTTATTGTTACCTGATCCTTCAAGATATCGACAATTAGTAGGGAAACTTAATTTTCTAACACACACACACGTCCAGATCTTTGTTTTAGTGTTCAACATCTTAGTCAGTTCATGTCATCACCAAGACAACCTCATTGGGATGCTGCTTTACATGTTCTGCGCTATCTCAAACACAATCCAGGGCAAGGTTTGTTATTAAACAAAAATGATTCGTTTGATTTAGAAGCATTTTGTGATGCTGACTGGGCTACATGTCCCAACACTAAAAAGTCTGTAAGTGGTTTTGTTGTTTTACTTGGTGGAAGTCTGATTTCATGGAAATCAAAGAAACAGCATACGGTTTCTTTATCATCAGCTGAGGCAGAATATCGATCTTTAAGGAGATTAACTTCCGAGTTGGCTTGGTTATCTCGTCTTCTACATGAACTTGATGTCTCTGCTGTTATTCCAGTTCCTGTAAAGTGTGATAATCAAGCAGCAATCTACATTGCTAAGAACCCAGTATTTCACGAACGAACTAAACACATAGAGCTTGATTGCCATTTTGTTCGTGCTAAGCTATCTTCTGGTTTGATTACTCTCTCTTATACACCATCCAAACAGCAGTTTGCAGACATTTGCACGAAGACTTTAACTGGTCTTCAACATCATCATTTACTTTGCAAGTTGGGAGTGTCTTCTACACCCTCCAACTTGAGGGGGGGTGTTAGGATTGATTAACTTATATTCTACATTTTCTGTAAATTCCAGCTGTCACAGTTAGTTAGAATCAAGTTAGTTAGAAACAGATTCTAGATCATTCTCAACTTGTATATAAGCTAGAGTAGTAGTTCATTTCTGTAATCAAGCAGTGTACAATACGAGTTTACACATAATGTAAAATACAGTTACATTTTCCAGCTTCTTCTTCTTCTTCTTTATCCTGGTTTCATCATGATTCACAGTAGTGAACAACCGCCAAAATAATATTCAAAATCAAAAGAGAAATTATTTTAAAACTAATATTCAAAATCAAAAGAGAAATTTTGAATAGAACCTTTCTGGTTATTCCTAATAAGAGTCGGCCGCCGTTCCTAATCCTCCTTCCATCTCCATAACAATGGCCCCTCATTTTCTTCCAATCTCCCTTCTTCGTTTAAAGCATCATTCATTTCTTCTAATTCTCCTTCGATCCTTCATTCATTTTTCTAAACTTTCTTTTTCCAGTTTCAATAAAATCGAGACTTATGTCAGGCTTTTGTTTATTTTAAATCTATTCTTTGTTGAGTTTGTTTCCAATTTATTTGGGTTTGTTTATTCTTTCCTTGCGAGAGCATTGTGTGTTTTTGGTTTGTTTTGCAATGAATTAATGTCTGGGATGTTAGATCTGCGTGATTTTCAAGATTTTGATTTAGCGATAAAAGTTTTTATGGGATTGTATTTATAGTTGATAGCTCAAACCAGATGTGACGAAGCGGGTACATGTACATATATCAGTTTCAAAAAAACGCTGATGGTATATCCAAGGGGTCTAAAAAAACTGGATTAATCTGTGATTTTATCTTTTTACGGTTTGTTCGACTCGATTATTCTTGTAGATGCCGTATGACCTTTTATTAAAAAATTAAATCCTTTGTTCAAAAAAAAAAACATTAGTGAACAAACTAAATTAGACAGATGTAATATAAAGATAATCATAGCAATCATCTTTTTTTCATCCTGAAACTTAGAAAGTCCTAGTCAAAATTAATTTAAAAGATTATATAGAATACATGTTCTATACTTTTTCATATCGAAAATTTTGAGATATTAAAATATTAGAAACCTAAGCGTAAGACTTATTCGGCTACGGCTATAACCAAGGCCATCCAGCTTCTTTCCATTACAATCCCTGATGATGATCTCATATTTGGATTATAATGTATGCTTGCCTCTGTTCTAAAAATCGCTGATTAATCACGATTAATCACCGATTAATCCCTGTTCCATGGGTTACCGCACTGATTAATAATCCGATTATTCGTGTTATGCCATATTTTGGCATGTATAATAATCTCTCAATTTCTAATATTTATTAATTATTAATTCAGATTAATAATTATTTCTTAACGCCTAAGTTTTATCCTCTCTCTGAAATGAGGAAAGAATCAATCTCAATCAATCAATTACGAAAAATATCTCTAAACGATATTCTTCAAATCAGGAAGATATCACAACGATAAGATTAAATCAGATAAAATCAGTAATCACCCAGATTAACGAAGTTTATCCCAAAGTCTCTAAGGGATAGACACAAATCAATTTCACAGAACTACGTGGGCTTGATCCTATATAAACATAGGTGCGTAGGCATCTTGGCATATGGCGATCGATACACAAAACAAATCGAGACACCTGCCAAGTCCAGCCCCCTCTTTTTTCATAAACCATAATCCCCTAAAACAGTCACATTCATACACCATCGCTCTATTATTCCAGCACCCTTCCGATTTCCTGTTGTTACGAAATTTCTCCAACAACATTTGGCACTAGAAGGAGGGCTTTTTTATTATTCGAGGAGGACGAATAATTACAAATAAATTCACCGGGGATTTTTGGGTGGGATTTTTGGGTTTTACCAATACATACACACAAAAAATTGGGGGATTCAACGATGCAAATAGACTGCAATTTTGGAGCAGCGGCTATACATGGATTGAAAAGAAAAAAAGGGCTTCGGTGGTTTACACAGACAACAGCTTGTGAAGAAGGTGAATTCTGGTGGAGTCCACAAAATGAAAGGAAAAGATGAATTAAAAAAACGGCAGTAAATGGTGACTACAGCAAACCAGAAGACAAGTGAATCAGCATCATCAGGCAAGTGCGGAAAAAAAATGAAAAACATTGAAGCCGAGTTAGCAGCAGCAACAACAAAAAAATCAAGGCAATAAAGGAAACGCGTGATTTGTTCGTAGGATCAGCAAGGATAAAAAATAAAAGACGATGCAGAACACATAGTGCAACACGACAGCAACTGTTAATGGATTTATTCATGTACAATACATGAATTTACAATGGGACCCGTACGAAGTAAATAAAAAATAAAATAAGGAGTTTTAAAGAATTAAGAGGCAACCATGGCCATTTAGCAAAAAAAAAAAGAGGCAACCATGGCCGTAATCAAAAGAAAAAAACGGAGCAAAAAGCTACAGGAAGCAACTTGGCTAATGGAGTCCGCGGGAGAAGCAACTCAAAAATCAATCGGAACCGGGCCTTACTAAAAATCAGAAATCCGGAGGTGCAATACTGCAATCATGGATGGACAAAAATAAAAGATAAGCTTTTCTTTTCTTCTTATTTTAATTTTCTGCAAATTAATTATATCTTGCCATGCATGCATGATATCATGTTTTTAAATATTTTTTAGAAAAAATATTTATTATTCAAAAATTCGTGTGAGCAATATATTTTTATACTTGTAAAATTATTGTGATTTAGAAAATATCGTACAAGATATTTATGTTGATGAATTAGCGACATTTATGATTTGATGAATTGTGGATATGTTGATGAATTGCGGATTTATTTTACAATCTCGTACGAGCTGCATTATTCTCAAAAAAGAAACAATTAGATATACGAGACGCATTATTTTGTAAAAGATTTTCTACAAGAAAAGGAGCATTATTTTCGAAGAAAATAAATATCGCGACATTCTTAAAAGAGCATATTTATTATTGCGTTTGGATTTGCAAAAATTTTTTCATATATTGTCGCGATGGTACATATATGTCAAAAATATTTTCAAACTTGCGAACTAAATTGACAAGTAGGGTAGCCTGGACAAGCTATAAATCTCGCCAGAACTACATCTACATCTCTTATCAACAGTCTCGTCACAAACGAAGTTACATCCTTACGTGGTTGCATCAGACACTTGAAAAGCGTGTATGACAGTTCGGGATATATACAAGCGCCAAGGTCCTAACTAGACAATAAGGATCGCAAAGGATTTCAAAAATATGATTTATGCTCGCACATTTGAAAACCTTGGCAAATATATATCTTGTAGTGGTCATCGCATGTTATCATTTGCATCCGCATATGCCTAACGAGCACAGTGGTGCTCTAAGTGTTTTTCTAATCATCTATTTTCAGTTTTTTCAGCGACTCAAGAAATTTTGAAGCTTGAAGAATTCTTAGTTCTCCACTACAGCAAGCTACACTGAAGAACTAGGGGCTAGTTGTTATGCCATATTTTGGCATGTCTAATAATCTCTCAATTTCTAATATTTATTAATTATTAATTCAGATTAATAATTATTTCTTAACGCCTAAGTTTTATCCTCTCTCTGAAATGAGGAAAGAATCAATCTCAATCAATCAATTACGGAAAATATCTCCAAACGATATTCTTCAAATCAGGAAGATATCACAACGATAAGATTAAATCAGATAAAATCAGTAATCACCCAGATTAACGAAGTTTATCCCAAAAGTCTCTAAGGGATAGACACAAATCAATTTCACAAAACTACGTGGTACGTAGGCATCTTGGCATATGGCGATCGATACACAAGACAAATCGAGACACCTGCCAAGTCCAGCCCCCTCTTTTTTCATAAACCCTAATCCCCTAAAACAGTCACATTCATACACCATCGCTCTATTATTCCAGCACCCTTCCGATTTCCTGTTGTTACGAAATTCCTTCAACAACAATTCGATTAATCATTAAGATTAATTGCCAAATACCCGATTAATCCCCGATTAATTCCTGGACAGTGTCTCTACCGATTAAGTCCGATTCCTGCTTTTTACAACACTGATGCTTGCAGAGTTGCACTATCTGCTTTGTAATTATTATAATACATATTCCCATTAATTCAGCAGAATAATTGTTACTATTTGACTTACGATTACATAAATGTACTTAAGTATGTATGTTTCAGAATCTGTTGTTAGTGTGTGGTTAACATGTTATATGCACGTCTTAAAATTTTCTGCACCTGTCAATTTTAAAGCTGTGCCTTATTCCGATTCAGTTCATGTAATCTAAAACTTCATGCATGCATTTACTTTTTATCAATTTTTTTTTTGGAAAGAAAGAGCAATATATATTACTCCATAAATCATCAAAGCATCCTACACAATATTCTCCAATATTGAATGTGGAGGAGAGGAAAAATCCTTAAAACTACCGGCCTCACAAGGCATCCTAGCTAACAAATGAGCAGCTTTATTGGCTTGATTTTTAACAAACAAGATAGAAATATCTATTTTCTTCATAATATTTCTTGGATCTGTCTCATTTTTATTGTCCCTTCTATCTCATTTTTATTATTCTATAGTAAAAAAAAATCATTTATTCAATCATATTAAAATTACAAAATGAGAGGGTAATCAAACTGATGACCTCGATAAGCAACTTTGAATAAGTAACTTTTAACTCTTTGCAGATGTTATCTTTTAAGTTTGAACCTCTATGGGGCGTTTGGGAAATCTTATTTTTCATAAATAAGTTACTTATTTTAGAAAAAAGTTAGGAAATATGTACTTTTATCTGAAATAAGTAACTTATTTTTGCAAGATAACGAATATTGAACTCCCCATACACATTTTTCTCTAAAAAAAGTATGTAAATACGAAATTTTTTCCAAAATAAATTACTTATAAGTTGGGCAGCGGATTTTATTATCATGATTCTGAAGTGGTGTTTGTCTTAATTAATTTCTCATTAATAAATGGTTTAGGTAAATCAGCATGTGTAAAAACAATTGAACCCCTGCAAATCAGGTTGATGTAAATCCAGAGAGCAAGAATCTTGGCACATGCATCACTTTGTTTAATAAAACATCTGCTAATCACTGTACTTAATTATGATTATCCTTATACGATAACTTAATCTAGGCTCTTAACCAACCAAAATCGTGCTGTACCTTAATTAGCCCATATAGATCATGTTCTCGAAACCATAATTATTTCACTAGTACTGTCATCTTATTGGTTGTCAGGACACTTGTACACCATCAGATGAATACACATGTCTCGTAATATTCTCTGTTTAATACTGTCAATTTTTAATGGCTGATGATGCATTTGATAATAATTAATGTTCGGATTTTATTTTAAGTTTTCTAAAGAAGTTTTAGCGTACAATCGCATGGCGGGGATTGTGTTTGGGTAAGTTTTTGTATTGAGTAAGGCTACCGAAATATTTTCAGAAAATGTTTTCGAATGATTTTATTCAGAAGATTCATATTTATATAAGAGGATGCATTTCATTTATAAAAAAATAATTGATAATATTCTGATAATTTAATATTTGAAAAAAAAAAAATAGAAATAATTTTGGAACTGTCGTGTACACAAGACTCTAATTGAGAATCTTTAATCATGCCGCAGCTAGCGTCTGCATATGAGTAGGTTTGGAATTCAACATATAATGATAATCGTCATGGGTGACTTTTTTTTTATTATTTTTTTTGCGATATTAAAATTTGTTTTGAAAATTGGTTGAAAAAAGTTGATTTAAATATCATGAATTGGAATTATGGTATATAGAACAGCATATACAGCAAAATTTTGTATGATACCATAGATTGTCCAAATATATATTTTGTATTAGCTTGCTCAGAAATCGGATAACGAACAAAATATTATGACATATAATAAAGAGAAATGTTATAAAACGAAATGCTAGTCTCCAAAATCATTTCCTAAACGATTTTTAAGTCAAAATATTATTGATTATTCTCTTATAAATGAAATGGATCATTAGTGTTTCAGTATATATAACATTTCCCGTAACAAAGACAAATGCTATGTGTGTAGGGCTGTAATTCGAGTCGAGTCGGGCGAATTCGAGCCAAGCTTTAAATCGAGTCGGGTTTTTTTAAACGAGTCAACGAGCCGAAAATCCCCGCCGAACCCGGCTATTATACGAGTCGGGTCGAGTTTACTCGCGAGCCTAACGAGCCGAATCGGGTATCAGTTAAACGAGCCGAGTCGGGTAGCTCGTTTAGTCATTGAATTTTTTTAAAAATTCTGAAAATTATTATTTTTTAAAAAAAATCAGAAAATTACTTATTAATTATATAAACAGTTTTACACATAATAAAAATGTAAACAAACAAGATGTTAGAAATTATTTAATTTACAAATTATCAAAAAAAATAAATATAATAAAAAATTATCTAATTTTCATTTATTTAACCAAATATAACAAAAATAGTAGTGTTTTATTAAGATATCCAACCAAATTAATTTTTCATTTTTTGAAAAATTGGGAATATCATTTAATTAGATATATCTTGACATCCATACAGTTGGATCGTCGAGAAATATTTTTAAAAAAATAGAAATAATAATTTTGGATGAAGCACTAGTTACGAGTACTAGACAATATAGTAGTGTTATATTAAGTTCTCCAACCAAATTAATTTTTATTTTTTGAAAATTTAGGAATATCATTTAATTAGATATATCTTGACATCCTTACGGTTGGATCGTCGAGAAATATTTTAAAAAAATAGAAATAATAATTTGGGATGAAGCACTAGTTACGAGTACTAGACAATATAGTAGTGTTCTATTAAAATCTCCAACCAAATTAATTTTTTATTTTTTGAAAATGTGGTAATATCATTTAATTAGATACATCTTGACATCCGAACGGTTGGATCGTCGAAAAATATTTTTAAAAAAATTGAAACAATATTTTGAAAAACAACAAAAAAAATTGTAAACGAGCTCGAGCCCGGTCGAGTTCGAGTTTTCGAGCCGGGTTTCATTCGAGCTCGGTACATACCCGGACCGGCTCGTTTATATAAACGAGCCTAAAATCGCTACCGAACTTGACTCGTTTACGAGCTCGAGTCGAACCGGGTTCAGTTAAACGAGTTCGAGCCGGGTAGACTCGCGAGCCACCCGACTCGAATTACAACCTTATATTATATGTGTGCATATAAATGTACGTAGAATATGCATACACACAAATATATTAATTGCTTCATGTGCAATGCAATCACTTCAATTAGAGCTGTAAACAAATAGAGATTTTAACGAATAGTTCGAGCTGGGCTCGATAAAAGCTCGATTTGGCTCGAGCTCGAACAAGATTTTTGTTCGTTAAGCTCGGCTCGATAAGAGCTCGGTTTGGTTCAGCTCGAGATCGGCTCGGCTCGTTGGCTCGTTAAAACTCGAAAAAAAATCAAAATTTTTACTTTTCAATTTTTTATCTCCAACCAAATTAATTATTATTTTTTGAAAATTTGGGAATATCACTAAATTCGATATATCTTGACATCCATACGGTTGGATCGTCGAGAAATATTTTTTAAAAAATAGAAGCAATAATTTGTGACAAAGCACTAGTTACTAGTACTAGTTAAATTAATAGTGATCGACTAAGATCTCCAACCAAATTAATTTTTTATTTTTTAAAAATTTGGGAATATCACTAAATTAGATATATCTCGACATCCGTACGGTTGGATTGTCGAAAAATATTTTTTAAAAAAAAGAAACAACAATTCGTGACAAAACACTAGTTACTAGTACTAGTTAAATTAGTAGTGATTTACTAAGATCTTCAACCAAATTAAATTTTTATTTTTTGAAAATTTGGGAATATAACTAAATTAGATATATCTTGACATTCGTACGGAGGATCGTCGAGAAATATTTTTTAAAAAATAGAAACAACAATCCGTGACAAAGCACTAGTTAGTAGTACTAGTTAGAATAGTAGCGATCTACTAAGATCTCCAACCAAACTAATTGTTCGCGAACAGCTCGAGTTCGGATCGAGTTCGGCTCGGCTCGAGGCTGTTCATGAACAACTCGAGTTCGGCTCGGTTCGGTCAAAGCTCGGCTCGTTAAGAAATCAGCTCGGTTCGTTAAGATCAAAACTCGACTCGGTTCGTTAAAATCAAAGCTCGGCTCGTTTCGATCAAAACTCGGCTCGGTTCGATTCATGAACAGCCCTAACTTCAATATTAGAATTTCTACAAAAAAAAATTAATATTGAAACACATGAAAACAAAGATCAGATTAAGAGGAAGAGAAGATTTGTTGAGCGAAGGAGGTAGTAGCGAGTCGTGGTCCTTGACAAAGAGAGGGCATGTGGGTGGTGCATCTGTTTTACAATATTATTTAAATATTAAATTTTTCCACTCCGCGATTGTCGGAAGTCGGAACTAGTATATTTATTTAACAACCAACAAACCAACTCTATAGTTGAGGCAATTTGGCTTCCCACTTATATTTGCTTAATTAATAAAATTTCCTATTTCTTTTTCTTTTTGAATAAAAATTTCCTAATTTTTATTTACTAACTAGGATTATTCACATATTTACTATTTTTATTTTTATTTTTGTTTTGAAATAAAAAATTCATCATTTGAATTTTTTTTGAAAATTCTAGCATTTCAGCGAACATGTACTTACATGCTTGCCGTAGTTCCACTGCTTAATAATTTCAAACATAAAAAAAGATTTGTGATGATTATTAATTATTAAAGTATACACAGCTGTAACGCAAGCTTGGTTTGCGACTGAGAATTGAAGTCCGGTACCCTACCAGCATTTCCTAGCAGGGACAAATGTGATCAAGCCAAGAGATAACTTAAAGATACATGTTATGGTCACATCTCTTCACGAATCATGTAATTAATTTGTCTCCCCTATATTCCACTTTCTTTTATTACTTAACATTATTAGTACTACAAATTTAAATGCTCATTTAACTCGGGTTTTAAAAAATTGAGTTTCTCAAACAAATACTAAAGAAAATAAAAATTAAAGAAAAATTAACCAAATCGAGTTTTAAAGAAAAATGTTTTCATTTTAGTGTAGTATCAACTTTGGTGATTGTTGACGGAGGAATTTGGTAACAACAAATTTGAGGTACGTCACCGTAATCAAGATCTATGATGGTGGCTATTCGTCGGAAAAGTCGTCGGAGTGTGGTGGCTGTGATGAATTGGGGGCTGAGATTGAGAGGGTTTTTGGTGGTGGCTCGTAGAGCTCTTCGCTTCCATCCCCCCAAATTTGCCTACGTACCTCTATATTTATAGAGGATCAAGCCCACGTTAGTTCTTGGAGAGTAAGAAACCCAAATGGGCTTGAATTGATGAACTAGCTTCCGGAATGTTCTACTATGAGGCCTAACCACAAAAGGCTCAAGACTCATCCAAGATCTCAAGACTTCACAGATAAGGAAACTTCCCCCGTCGAGGACTAGTCCTATCTGCTACAAGCTATTTCTTGATTTCAAGGATGCAGGTATAGCCATGGTTTACCCCAAGTGCATAACGCATCCCTGTCCCCCGAATGAGAAGCACCCACCAGATAGCAGGACAGGTGATCCAGAGCTTTTTGGTGCAAAGTGCAGGATTACTCCAAAGTTCCACCTTAGGGCGCGCCCTTAGTGTTTAAGAAGGGTCCTTATATCCAGGCATACCCCTGGAGGCCTTCTGCGACAGACATCCCCCTTCTGAGATACGAAAGAAGGGAATTCTTCAATAATCCTTAAATAATCAATTAATAATAACATCTTCAGTAATATGCTTATCACGGAGGGCGCGCCCTCCTCGTAGAGAAGGAGAGGGCGCGACCTGATTTCTTCTTTCCTTGTCAAAACCCTAAATTATCCAGAAAATTCCCAAATTGAACCCGTATCTGACCCGAATCCATTTTAGAAGACCCAGACCAAATTTGTGAAGTCACCTCTCTCATTGATACTTCTTCATCCTCTAATCTTCATGGTCTCAGCTACTTCTTCTTCCAGCATCACCTTGAGGAGGGGCTTGTTCATATCCAAGGGGCCACGACCTGTGATCAGGGGGCGCGCGTTGTGGAACATCATCCCGAGGAAGGGCTCGCTCATGTCCAAGGGGCCTCGACCTGCAATCAGGGGACGCGCGCTGTGGATCACGGGGCCTCAATTCCAAGTGCTTTTCCTTCTTCTGATGCTCAAGGAGTACCATTCTTAAATTGTCGTCATTAAGCCTCACACCTAGGCGTTCCTTCAAGCTAGCAAAATCTCTATTTTCCCTATCAAGCCTCTCTTTATCACGTTAGATTTCGCTGAGGGCGCATCCCGACCAATGTGGGTGAGGGGGCGCCTTCTCCTGAACAGCCGACATCCTACAATGACGAATTTCTCCATTAGGATGTTCAATAACAGGGGCTCCTTCTTCAAAATAATCCATCCTTCAAGGAGTCACCAATTGAAACCTCCTATCTTGCACATCCTCCCCTCCTCAAAAGCTTCCTTTGACCAAGATACTATCAAGTGGATTGATGAATTCAGAGTTCAGGAAGCTGCAACCATCAAATCTAAGAGGATTGCACTGGGGCTTCAAAAGGCTGTTGAGATGAAGGGCGCAACCTCAAAAGTGGGAAGACTTTTGCGATCGGCCGAAATCCCAACTCCACCTACTAAAGACAATGGTGAGAGAAATTCTTACTCAAACATGGAGGAGACTTCTATCAAGGCAAATGCTTTCAATCCTCCAACAGACCCCGTACATGGCGCATCCTACCAGCACAATCTTGCATTTTCGAAAAAGTTGAAAATTTCACTCAACTAAGACTAGGGAAAGTGTACATGGACTACCCCCTAGACTAGGAGGTAATTAATTTACCTTGTAGTATACTATTCAGGCATCACCCTACTTCAATCAATTACTGGTATAACGAGGAACCAGAGCATCATCCTATTGATAGTGGGGTCATAAACCTCACCCTAAAACGTTTTACAAAACGGTAGTGAGCACCATCCGGTCACGAGCTATTCCAAATCTCATCCCATGAAGGGGCATCTCAATGTGAGGCATCTCACTAGGAGGCATCCTATGAAGGGCATCTCACGAAGAGGCATCTCACTAAGAGGCATCCATTAAAGGACATCTCACGAAGAGGCATCTCACTAGGAGACATCCATTAAAGGGGAGGTGTATCAGTACTACCCCCCAGCGTCAGTATATTATTCCTTGAAGATCATCTCTTAACGAGGCATCCCAAGAGGGGAATTTTAAGAGAGAGCCGTTGGAGTTGGCGAGGACGTGCCCTGTCGCTTAGGGCGCGCCCTATGAGGACGAGGGCAATGACAAAGTCTCTTCTAGTCCGGATGAATGTCATTCTTGTGTAGAGGGGCTCGCTCATGACCTTGGGGCCTCAACCTGCCTATCAGGGGGCGCGCTCAAAGATTCATGGGGCCGCAACTCAACAGATTCTTTCCTTCCAAGCAATAAATTATCCTTGTAGATATTGGAGTCCGCTTGAGCATTTGCATCTTTCCTTGAGGGCGCGCCTAACCAGAAAGTTCCTCTGAAGGAGAGTTCCTTGAGGGCGCGTCCTATGTTGAAGGATTTTCCTGAGTTATGCATTTCCTTGAAACTGAGTCCGGATGTAGAGCATCACCCCGGGGTTGAGAATTCTCACCCTATCTTCCACTAGTTGCACTATGAGAAATCAAGGGAACAATTGTAGGGCCTCTCTCTCTAGAGGGCGCAACCTTAGCGACATGTCGAGGACTATTCCTCACTTGGTGTTTAGGCCAAACAATGTCATTCCTATACATCCTTAGCTTCATTATCTTCCAACAAAATCTCAAGGAAGGGTTCACTTATGTCCAAGGGGCCTCGACCTGTAATCAGGGGGCACGCGCTGTGGATCATCATCCCGAGGAAGGGCTCGCTCATGTCCAAGGGGCCTCGACCTGTAATCAGGGGGCACGCGCTATGGATCATGGGGCCTCGATTCCAAGTGTTCCCTTTTTTTCTGACCAGACAAACCCATGTAGGCCTTCTGACCAGGCAAACCCTTGTAGGCCTTCTCACCAAGCAAACCCCTGGAGGCCTTCTCATCAGGTGAACACCTGTAACCTTATACACACAATAAATATATAGAGCAAAATAATATTGAGGTTGGATATTACCTGGAGGCGCGCCCAGTCAGGGGAAGGCACGCTTCTTAATAATCTTCTGAGGTATGCTCTGCTTGAATTAGCAAAACTCACCATTTGCAGCTTTCTCTTCTATATCATCTTCCATGGGTGCGCCCTGTGGTGCCCTAAGAGATGATGAGAGATGAATATGCAGCTTCATGTGTTTCTCCACTTGAAAGTAGAATACTGGTAGGCGCCCCTTGAGATAAAGATGTAACTCCCGATAATTGTGTCTCATATACGTAAGACACCATCTTCATGTGTTTGTATCCCAACTTTCTCTTGTGCTAACTTTCACCATAACCTCCTTCTCAGAATAGGATATGGATTACAACCTAAACCAATTACCAATTGGTTTCCTAAACCAAGTAGAATTCTTCATTAAAAATTCGTAGTTATCTTTTCTCTCCAGTTTCAGACTGATTCCAGCCAAATTCTTTAGATTGTAGCACCTTTGGGTTAACGAGAATTTAATAAGCTTTGTGTGGGCTGTAAAATCGTCCAAATCAGACTTCTAGAACTCAAGATATAACCCAAACAGTGTAGGTAGCGCGTGCAACACAATACATACGAATTTTCATATATTTTAACTCCAAGATCGATGACCCATCATCAATTAAGCCACACTTGAGACCATATCTTTCAAACCATGATGATAATCGTAACCTGGAGGAGGCATCCTGGGGATGAGAGCGCGTTTAGTCATTGAATTCTCCCAGAACTTGTTGGAAATTGTTTGCACTAAATCACGCAAGCGTACGTGGTCACAAGTAATACAGATATAAGTCAAGTTCGTTCCCACAGAGATCTTGGTTTTTAATTCAGTAGAAGTACCTATGCAACAATGTATGATTATTATTCACTGCTAAGACAATTAACAAATTTGGGTTTAATAAACTAAATTAACTAAGAAGTAAATTAACAAACTAAGAATTAACTAACTAACAAGAATTGGAATTGAATTACTTCTACAAGAGAAAACATGGGATCCTAACTTCATTAAATACTTTGCTTAGATCTGACGCCTTTAATCACTATATGCCATGGTCATGATATCTGATCTGATAACACGAAACAAGTACACGCTACCTCTCAGCATACGTATACCAAACTAAACATACATCCACAAAAGAGATAGAAGATGAATAGACACCAATTATGCTTAGACCCTATATCTCTATAGAATTTGAAAACATAACGGTTGAAGAACAAGTTATCCACATTGATCACATAGGGCAGCATAATATCTCTATTTACGCCACAAATCATGATGTTAAAACATCAACCTATCCTATGCTAGCATGGCAAGTTCTAAATCTCAAGATCCACTCTCGCTTCACAAGAGATTAACAAATTAGATGTTAGCTACGCATCTAAATACATGAAACACAACCATACGAGGATATCAGATATACATCACACACAGATCTGTAAAGCATCAAGATACTAAAGCTCCATAAATAAATCCGTTAGAATCCCATGACAACGATTAACTCATAATCGAACCTCTCGTCATCATGGGATCTGATGAAACCATGATAAAAAAACAAAGTATGAAAAAATACAAATAAATCTAAGTAATTGATATGTAATGATTCTACTCCTAATGATACAAATTACAAAGGTTGGATGTGTTTATATAGGCTCTATAATTCTTGTCCAGCAAGAAAATACCCAAAATAGAGTTAAAATAGAATTTCTGCAAAATACGTTTCCTAAACTGATTCTGTTTTTAAGGAAAATTCGTAGCTGACTTTTCTTCAGTATTTCTGGACCGTTCCATTAGTAATTGGACATCTGGACCACTTTATAATGATAGAGAATCTCGTTAGCTTCGCGTGGACTGCTTACGGGCCTCAAACGGAATTGTAGAACTCAAGATATGGCCAAAATAGTAAAAACTGTAATTTTTTAGCACCGCGCGCGTGCAACCTGCGCCCATCAGTCTGTTTGTCGCGCAACCTGCGCCCACCACGCGCAACCTGCTCGTGCAACACCTGTCCCATATTATAGAAAATCTCCCAAGCTTCGCGTGGGCAGTAAGATCGCTGAAAACGGACTTCTAGAACTCCAGATATGTCCAAAACAGTGTAGACTGCGCAACCGTCTCAGAAATCCGAATTTTAATCAATTTATTCTCCAAAAACGATAGAAGCATCAACCTTAATCAACATTCTCGTAAATCTGCACAACTAAACAAAACACATCAAAACCACCACAAACTTGAGTCCAAGACAATCAATTTAAGCCGATATGGAACGCTCCAAGTGGATATAAAATCCACTTATCACACCCCCAAACTTAAACCGATGCTTGTCCTCAAGCATAAACAACTACAACTAACTAACTAACTAGTACCACTTCCGTAGGTGATCACGGTTGCATTTAGCATATGCAACAAGCCCTTTAAACCCCTAGGTAGCCCTAGTGGACGAGTAAGGTCTCGTGAGGGCCTATAGCGAATGTACCCACAAAATCCATCTAACTAAACAATGCAACACAATGCAATGTATGAATGCAACTAATATGAAAATGCAAAGATCTAGTACTAATATCCTACCATACCTTCAAATCCTCTCATGCCATATCAACTTAAGAATCAAAGTAAATACGCAATGCCTTGGTGTCGAAAGTGCAAGTATTCACATAGTTTACTCAATGAGCATGCATAAGTTCTCACAAGCCCATGTCAAATGTAAGAATAAGTTAGTAAACATGTTAAGCCTACAAGAGTACATCTTTGAGTCAAAACTCGGGATCTCATATGCAAAAACAAGCAAACACTCACAATCGACTCAAAAAAGAATATTCACTCAAGAACAAGGGTAAGTGTATCACTCAATTCCAACAAAATCATAAGCATGCTTGACATTTGGTATCAATCTAACTCTTAACACAACATACATCAATGACGATAATCAAAAGGTCTTTATTTGGGTTGTAACGGGGCTAGGGACAAGGTATGTCAAATAAGCCAAAACAGGTGAAGTGTCAAAAGCTAGTAAGTACCATAATAAATCATACACAACACCCTATTTTCCCCCACAAAATTTATTATTTTTCTTCCAACAAAAACGCTCGACTAGTCGACTAAAGTAGGATCACAACAAAAAAAACAAACATGCTCTCATAATATATATTTTTTTATTTTTTTTTATTTTTCTTCTTTTTTTTTTCTTTTTTTCTTTTTTTCTTTTTTCGAGAGCTAAATATAACACAAACAATAATATAACAATAACAATGATCCCATAATTTTATTACATATGCCGACTATCAAATAAACAAACCCAATTTTCAATATTTCCCCCAAAAGTATGACCAACAATAACCCCTCCTTGCACACTTTATTACTCCCTTAAGCACTCTACTAGCCTTTGACAATGCGGGTTCAAATTAATGTAAGGCCAATACAAGAAAAAGGTCTAGGCAAGTAATGTGGTATGTCACCGAAAAAATAGGATTAAGCTCAACTGGTTAACTAATTGATCATTTAAAAATGGTGTGGTAATATGGGTAAATATGCGGTTATTCCTAAATGCCTTTATCATTTTAATCGTCAAATAATGTCATGCGTTTCAAGAAAGACCTCAAACAACTGCTAGCAATGCAAACAATCCGTGGACACTCAAGCAAACGAATAAATTGCAAATATGCAATATGGCTCAAAAACTCACTTGGTGGAAAAACATACTCAATCCCAAGAAAAAAATCTCTCTAACGCACCGACTTGTATTCAAAGCATGCAAACTAAATCAACTTGCACATATTCATGTCCTTCTAATCACTTACAACATTCAATAAGTCTACTAGCTTCAACTTACTAGTGTATGTGTGTGCACAAGAACAAAACATATCACTTCTCAATCAAAAGTGTCAACAACACAAAATTCCTATCAAGCATGGGTGCAAATGCAACTATTATGAACTCACATGATATACAAAAAATAAAAACAGAATGTCCTATATGAAACAAACGTAGATAACACGAACATAAATGCATAATTTACTACTACTAATATGCAAAGCATGAAATCCTACATGAACACAATGACTAACAATCACATATATATACACTACTTATCCCTCAAACCACCCCCAAACTTAGAATATTCAATGTCCTCATTGAATGGAAGTAAATACAAGGGAAAGTAGAAAACATACCTTGGGTTGCCTCCCAAGAAGCGCTTCTTTAACGTCAATAGCTTGACGTTACTTCCAAGCCTCCATTAAGGATGATAATAATTGGCCTGATCATCTCTTCGTGACACTTCATCGTCATCACGGCGACACACTTTCTGCCACTTCTCCTCGCTTGGCCTATTCGTATAACAACTACGTCCTTTTCCAATGCCTTCATCTGTTAACCCAAAATCTGACAATTTGTAGAATAACACACATTCGCGGGCTTCGATTGAATATAATGGAGGAGGGTAAATGTAAGTTGCAGAAGCCTTTGGTTCCTCAAAGAGAACTTCCTCCATTGGCTTTAATTCGCTACCTCCATCTTTAGACTCTGAGACAAGTAGAAGACCTGCATCTATCCCATGTTCTTCAGCCTCTTGGTACGCACATACCAATTCTTGAAATTTATGCAGCTCATCAGTGTCTGTCCTAAATAGTGCCCTTTCCAAATCATCCACCATCCTAACATGATCAAATTCCTCACATGGCTTGCGAATGCTCACCTCACCTTGGAATTTGTCTTCCTCAATTATGCATACAGTACCTTGCTCCAAGTCACCGTTATTCTCTGGAATTGCCTCTAATATGAATTGTTGTTTCTCTTGTTCCAAGGCACTCAAAACTTGAGCAATTAGTGTCCCCGTAGATTTGATAGACTTCTCATGATTCTCTACAAGCATCCTAATCTCCTTCATAATCTCCTTCAAATCATCAACCTCATCTGACTGAAAAGTAGGAATAGGTTGCTGATGTTGAAACTCTTCACTACCAAAGAAATATGACATATCTGGAACATCTTGCTGGTACTGTTGAGGATGGTATTGAAAATATGGTTGCTCCTCATAAGTGACTGTAATAACCCGTAATTTTTAGAATAATAATAATAATAGAACAATATTAAAAAAAAAGGATTTAAATTTGATAAGAAATAAGATTTAAAATTGGATTAGAATAATGGGCTTAAAACATGGATCAAATTTGAATACACATAACTAGTAGGTTTGGAATTAGGGTTGCGAGACATTATAAATACATCATATTCTTTCTTCGTCTTTTATAACAAAATTCGTAGGGTTTTATAAACATAATTCAGCAGTCTTGTAAAATTCGTAGAAAATTCATCGTAAGTCAGAATTCGTTGATTCTGGACTTTTCGGAAAGGTCTTTTCGTGCTCTACAACTTTCGTTCTTTGAGTTTTTCAAGAAAACATCGTTTAGAGGGTCAAAAGGTCAAAATACAGATCTGATCAGGAGTGTTACATGTTTTGGATTCTTGTTTTTCCGTTTAGAGGTAAGTTTCTGATTGATTTTGCTAGTGTTTTTAAAATTATGTATTATGTGTACGAATTTGTTATCAAAAATTGGGCCAAGTGATTATGTTTTGAAGTTATACGTGTATTATTGTAATATATGTGTTATGTGTAAGCAGCAATAGTCTTGGGAGTCTGATTTATGCCATGATTTGCGAAAATATCGAATAAGAATAAGGACCGAGTCACCGGGTTGTAGTGGCAGTTTTCTGAAATTTTAGGACCGTTATCACCGGGTTGTAGTGGTCGTGGTATGAATTATGGGTTTCAAGTTATTGTTGTTATGTGCTATCAAATTGTATCGAGTAAGAATAAGTGCATCATAAGTGATTGTTTCGTATATCGTTATTGTATCGTATTGAATATTACACTATCTTGTATTATATGTGTTACTTGGCCTTACTAGTTGGATCGATTGGTTACTTGCTGGGCTGTATAGCTCATTACTTACAATTTTCAGGTTCGATGTAAGATCGAGTGGGATAGCATTGGAGTTCAAGGATCTTAGATTCGGATTAGATTATCATTGTTAGCTGCGCTTTTGTAATAAGTACCTTTGTAATGGACTTTTGGATTAATAAAATTTGTTTTATTTTAGTTTTTGATTTAGAATTAATAGTCTGAAAAGTCGGGCTGTTACAGTGACATATGGATCAACTCCTTCGTAGTAACAATATTGTGAGGGATCATGAATGCCCAAACACTGCTCACATGGCTGAGGCATGGATGTCCTCGAATATGCCCACCATGGCAACTCCTGGCCTTCCATTGTCAAACACTCAAGTACCTGAAACACACCGAACTAAACAAGATAGGTGAGAAAAAAAAATCTGAGTCAGTGAACTCTAACGACCACTATTGACAAGCACATAAACTAAAAATAAAACACCGATGATCCCCGACAGCGGCGCCAAAAACTTGTTTGCACTAAATCACGCAAGCGTACGTGGTCACAAGTAATACAGATATAAGTCAAGTTCGTTCCCACAGAGATCTTGGTTTTTAATTCAGTAGAAGTACCTATGCAACAATGTATGATTATTATTCACTGCTAAGACAATTAACAAATTTGGGTTTAATAAACTAAATTAACTAAGAAGTAAATTAACAAACTAAGAATTAACTAACTAACAAGAATTGGAATTGAATTACTTCTGCAAGAGAAAACATGGGATCCTAACTTCATTAAATACTTTGCTTAGATCTGACGCCTTTAATCACTATATGCAATGGTCATGATATCTGATCAGATAACACGAAACAAGTACACGCTACCTCTCAGCATACGTATACCAAACTAAACATACATCCACAAAAGAGATAGAAGATGAATAGACACCAATTATGCTTAGACCCTATATCTCTATAGAATTTGAAAACATAACGGTTGAAGAACAAGTTATCCACATTAATCACATAGGGCAGCATAATATCTCTATTTACGCCACAAATCATGATGTTAAAACATCAACCTATCCTATGCTAGCATGACATGTTCTAAATCTCAAGATCCACTCTCGCTTCACAAGAGATTAACAAATTAGATGTTAGTTACACATCTAAATACATGAAACACAACCATACGAGGATATCAGATATACATCACACACAGATCTGTAAAGCATCAAGATACTAAAGCTCCATAAATAAATCCGTTAGAATCCCATGACAACGATTAGCTCATAATCGAACCTCTCGTCATCATGGGATCTGATGAAACCATGATAAAAAAACAAAGTATGAAAAAATACAAATAAATCTAAGTAATTGATATGTAGTGGTTCTACTCCTAATGATACAAATTACAAAGGTTGGATGTGTTTATATAGGCTCTATAATTCTTGCCCAGCAAGAAAATGCCCAAAATAGAGTTAAAATAGAATTTCTGCAAAATACGTTTCCTAAACTGATTCTGTTTTTAAGGAAAATTCGTAGCTGACTTTTCTTCAGTATTTCTGGACCGTTCCATTAGTAATTGGACATCTGGACCACTTTATAATGATAGAGAATCTCGTTAGCTTCGCGTGGACTGCTTACGGGCCTCAAACGGAATTGTAGAACTCAAGATATGGCCAAAATAGTAAAAACTGTAATTTTTTAGCACCGCGCGCGTGCAACCTGCGCCCACCACGCGCAACCTGCTCGTGCAACACCTGTCCCATATTATAGAAAATCTCCTAAGCTTCGCGTGGCCAGTAAGATCGCTGAAAACGGACTTCTAGAACTCCATATATGTCCAAAACAGTGTAGACTGCGCAACCGTCTCAGAAATCCGAATTTTAATCAATTTATTCTCCAAAAATGATAGAAGCATCAACCTTAATCAACATTCTCGTAAATCTGCACAACTAAACAAAATACATCAAAATCACCACAAACTTGAGTCCAAGACAATCAATTTAAGCCGATATGGAACGCTCCAAGTGGATATAAAATCCACTTATCAGAAATCATCTGAACCTTGGATACCACCCTTAGGGCGTGCCCTGAGATTTCTTGAGGATGCATCCAGATAGTGAGGGCGCGTCCTAATGATGAGGATGAGGTCTCGATAATTGCGCCTCTTTCTTCGAACATCTTTCTTCGAATCATATTCGGAATCTCCCCTTGAAAAACCCAGTTCAAAGCTGCTGATCGGAAATCACCGCTTTCGAGCATAACCGGAGCCATTTTTTTTTTTTTTTGCAGCAACAGTCTGAAAATCAGTTCTATAACAATCTTTGACATCACACTCGCCTTCGGATCTTGTTCGACCCCCTGCCAGAAATCGCCATCCTTGGATCTTCTCCGTTGCTGCAGATCTGCAACCCTATCGAGGGCTATTCCTTCGATCTTGCTTGTCGCTTCATAAGAACCTTCATCGTGGTGATAAATCCATCCTCCTTGGATTATGATCTTGATCAGCGCCCCTCCTTCTAGCGCTAATTTGTTGACGGAGGAATTTGGTAACAACAAAATTTGAGGTACGTCACCGGAATCAAGATCTATGATGGTGGCTCTTCGCTGAAAAAGTCGTCGGAGTGTGGTGGTTGTGATGAATTGGGGGCTGAGATTGAGAGGGTTTTTGGTGGTGGCTCGTAGAGCTCTTCGCTTCCATCCCCCCCCCAAATTTGCCTACGTACCTCTATATTTATAGAGGATCAAGCCCACGTAGTTCTTGGAGAGCAAGAAACCCAAATGGGCTTGGATTGATGAACTAGCTTCCGGAATGTTCTACTATGAGGCCTAACCACAAAAGGCCCAAGTCTCATCCAAGATCTCAAGACTTCACAGATAAGGAAACTTCCCCCGTCGAGGACTAGTCCTATCTGCTACAAGCTATTTCTTGATTTCAAGGATGCAGGTATAGCCATGGTTTACCCTAAGTGCATAACGCATCCCTGTCCCCCGAATGAGAAGCACCCACCAGATAGCAGGACAGGTGATCCAGAGCTTTTGGGTGAAAAGTGCAGGATTACTCCAAAGTTCCCCAATGAGAGCGCGCCCATTGGCTACAGGAACAGAGCTCCCAAAGCACACACCAGAAAGTTCCCATCTTTGCACCTTAGGGCGCGCCCTTAGTGTTTAAGAAGGGTCCTTATATCTAGACATACCCCTGAAGGCCTTCTGCGACGGACATCCCCCTTCTGAGATACGACAGAAGGGAATTCTTCAATAATCCTTAAATAATCAATTAATAATAACATCTTCAGTAATATGCTTATCACGGAGGGCACGCCCTCCTCGTAGAGAAGGAGAGGGCGCGATGTGATTTCTTTTTTCCTTGCCAAAACCCTTAATTATCCTGAAAATTCCCAAATTGAACCCGTATCTGATCCAAATCCATTTTAGAAGACCCGAACCGAATTTTGGACATAACAGTGATCTTAATTTGTGTGCGTTTAAGGTAAATAAATTGGTGAGACGAAGGAAATAACAATTAACCAAATCGATAAACAAAAGATGTGTAGTACCACTTGCAAGCAAACCTAGTACAGAGGTAAACGAAGCCGTTAGTGAGTACTACATACTGATGTAGCATAGTAGGTATGTTATTGTCAGAGTCAGAATTTAGATTTAAAGAGGAGAAAAGGAATAGAATGTGAATGACCAGAAAATGGTGCCATTGGTGGGGACACAATGGTACCGCTCAACCACATGGTGCACACATGCAAGGTCTTCTTAGCCAATAGCTACACCAATCCAACTTTTGTATCCTCAAGTCCTCGACTAGTCAAGTTATAATTATACATGTGTGTGTTTACGTGTTACAAATATATCATTATCCACTTAAGATTTGATTTAAAAATTCTGTTATCGAAAAAAATATATTGTAACAATTATTTATCAGACCGAAGACTTGTCCAAATGTTCTTGTTTGCATTATGTAAATATGGGTAGACTCTAGTTGATTGTAATCCTATAAGTTGTGGATAATGGTTGGAGAAGATCAAGAAGAAGTTGCGAGATATGGTAGTGTTTTTTTTTTTTTTTTTGATAATAGATATGGTAGTGTTGTGAGTTACTACTGAAGTCCATGTGCAACATTTCGCGTGGTGGGAGACATGGAGGGGTCATACGTAGCATATACAACTTTTTTTGTTTAGGATTTATTAATTTTGTTTAAAAGCATGTATATTATTCTTATCTAATACAACTCCAATAATTTTCTTGTCGAAAATGTCTATAATGTATATTCCCCAAATAACATATTCGACTTTTTCAAATTAAATATATAAAATATTAAATATTGATCACTTGATGAATTGTTTTATTAGAGCATCTCCAAGGGAGATAGCTATAAATGTTAGTTAAAATTAAAAAAATAGATGATTATGTAAAATTTGCTGAATCTGTAAGCTTGTGTCCTCCAGCGGTGTTAGCTATAAATGTTAGCTATATTTAAAAATCTGTTACTTTATTATTTTTGAAATTCTAACTATATTTTCAAATAGTAGTTATTTATTCGGGATAAAACTCAAAAATAATTTTTTTTTTCCAAATTCAATCAAATAAACTTTTTAAATTAATATATATGTTATTTAATTAATTTAAATATTTTATTATTTGAAAATGTGTTATTTTACTATTGTCAAATTCAATCAAATAAAGGTTTTATATATACAAGGATATATGTTAATTAATTAATTAAATTAGTTTTATTTTATAATACAAATTGTACATTTTTTAAATTTAATTTCATTCCCAATATTTTAAAAAGAACAGCTGATGACAGTGGGAAGAAGTAATTAAGCGGGAGGTGATATTTTTAGATGACAACTGATGGATCAATAGATATAGATGACCATATAGGTGTTATCTATAATTTTTGCTAACTGATGGGCTCCCTTGGAGAAGCCCATTTTCTAGATATTAGGTAAAATCATGTGCAACCTAGGAAATATGGCTAACAGTTACATCCCCTTGGAGATGCTCTTATATCTCTGTGAATAGCTAAAAGTGAAAGTTTAAGTTATTTTCAATCTTTAAATTGATTGATTAAGTAATTCAGTTATGTCCTATAATACTGTATATTAAAGTTTAGTCGGTAAATTATAAAAGTTGTTTATTATGGCAATGGGTAGCGTGATTCGGATTTCAATTGAGTCTTGTAATTGGTATGTATAAAATAAAATCATATAATTACTTTACCAAATTTATGAGGTCCACTTATATATTTGTTTTATCTTTGAAAACGATTTACTTTATTTTTTTAATAATTCAATATTCGAACCAATTTTCATGCACCTTAAAAACGATTTACCTTACTCTTTGAAAATACTACAAGCCTACAATACTACAAAGATGTGATTACCAAACATGGCCTACAAAATCTAAGCTTTCACTTTTGATTACGTATAAGATTTAATAGAGGTTAAAGTTTAGATTGCTGGTGAAGGTAGAAATATGTAGTTAAGGAGTTTAGTAAAGTTGTCGGGGCTGAGTAAAAGGGTGAAAAGGGAGAAATTGGGATGAAGTATTAATGATGTCCATATTTATTTCAATTTTCTTTTATCATAAGTAGTTTTAATAAATTTGAGAAAATTCTAAATATTTGGTAAGTATCTATTTTTTTGTCATTTGAGATTCTTTCGCTCATCCCGAAATTCATTGAAACTGATACTCCCTCTGTCCCATTCATTTCTACCCACTTAGTACTATTTTGGGGTGTCCCATCATTTCTACCCATTCCAAAATTAGTAAAGTTTTAATAATAAAAAACACTATTACACCCACTAACTTTCCTCCACTATCTCAAATTTATAATATAAAACACTATTACACCCACTACTTTCCTCCACTATCTCAAATCTATTATTAAAAATTCGTAGGTCCCACCACTTTATCCACTTTTCATCTAATTTTACTCATTTTTCATACAATTTTTTGTTCTCCGTGCCCGAACCCAGTGGGAAGAACCCACTGGGACAGAGGGAGTATTCATTGTAAAATATATAAACCTAGTTATTTATTAAAAAAAATTACAACATTTCTCAAATCAAACATTTGATTAAATATTTTCTAATAACTTTAATATTTCATTAAATATAATCAACCTTTCTCAAATTAAAAGAGGATTCAATGGTTCCAATATAAAACCGCATAATAAGCTTGTATAACACGTTAAATAGTTGGGGATGAAAATGATAACGATACAAATAAAAAACGATGGGATAGTCCAAGTGATAAAGGTGTATCCTCTGTCGTTCGATTCGACTCTCGCTCGTCCCGAAAATTATATTAGATATTCCCAATTAATAAATTCCGTTGCACCCGGGACCAATCAAATGCCACATTAATTTAAGGTATGAATAAAAGAAAAAAAGGAATCTGACAAATAATAGGTACAGGAGTTAGATGATATAATTAACGGCGTCAAGTACAACGTGGTCTAGTTGTCCAAGCCTGTTTATGTTTTATGTTTTGTCTATAAAACAAGCTATTAGCCCTGCTCTCAGTCTTTCACTTTTATCTATCTCTCTGTTCTTGCATTTCCTCTTTCGCTAGCTATTTTCCTATATAAACACACACATTTAGATAACGTAAATACGTACATTGTAGATTGAGCAGCACATTTTGTTTAATAGCGTTGAAGATCAATGAAAATGTCGGTTTCTTTGAAATTGATTCCGGTCATTTTGCTACTGATATGCGTTGCAGCCATTAATGCCTCTACCGATCAGAGGTTTGTTACTCTCCCTCACTATTGCGGTATGACATTCAAATTTATACGTGAGAATCATGAGAACAAAAGATTTTTGTATTCTAGCATTTGTTTTGCAAATAAACTGTGTCATGCATATGCCTACTCAATCATATGTATATGCATATGATTCTATAAAGCTTTATGTTTTATATGAGCTAAATTCATGTTCACTGTTATGTCGGTGAGTTTGAAACTAAATTTAACGGATATTTAAATTGTTTTACCGCGTTTTTTTATACAGGAGCAGTAAAAATGAGGAGGTGCAGAGCTCGACCAACTCATCAATGGCAACAAGGTACTTCTATATGTGCACATTCAAACAGGCCAAACTACATTATTTTGTGACCTTTATTTGTCTCAGATTCGACCTCTACTATTTCTATCTATGGCTGGTTTATTATTGGTTTTTAGTGAGATTAATCAAGAACATAATGATTTGTGTAGTGACAGGGTGAAAGATGTTGAAGGTCTGAACAAACATGCAGTTTCTGACCCAGATGAGATTGCTGCCATGGTTGACATGTAAGAAATAAATTCTTGCTTTCTCTGTCACACACATTGTACCATATATTCATACAAAAGGTAGATTTGTAATGACATTGATGAAAATTGAGTCTTGGTGGTTATGGTAGTTCTTGATGTGTGACCACAGAAAAAGCTTGTCAACTCACTATTCATTACAACTTTAAGCACTAACTAGGCACTACTACCAACTAGTAGGACTAGAGAGTCGCACTCACATATGTGTATTCGAGTTTCACATAAATTTTTTTTTGTATTTTTTTCTGTTATCTATCATTATTGATGAATTTATTACTTTCAATATCTGGGGATTCAATGACCCATGTTCTAGTCTGCTACACTCTGAACTCCCATGTCTTGTTTGTTATGTTTCATCACATGGACCTTCCTTAGATATACTATTTCATTCTCTATCCATTCTGTTACATATAGGCTATACCTACCAATCCATGTGTATATCAGTATATGCTTTTATGTATATTAAATCTGACAATGACAGAGCTATAAAATTATTGAGTTGATGGCTTGGTGATGTAGAAGCCTCAAACAAACTTAATGGTGTCCTTGCTCTAATGTCCTAACCAAGAACTAATAGCAGAAAAATTAAAGTTTCGATATGGTTTCGCATAAATGCATTTGTATAAGAATGATCCCGAGAAGCCTGTAATCTGCAAGTTGGTTATTCAGACAAATTGCCCCTGTAATGTACATCTAACTGCATTTCATGAACAATTGGAAATGCTTGAATCAATTCAAGTATCTTGGTCATGTGATTGTATGCCAATCACAACTGCAAGGTTCTCATCCTTATTACTCCCTCCGTCCCAAAATGTAAGACCCTCTGATTTTTTCACGCATTTCAATGTGCTCGGACCGGGTACTTGTGAATACATTCATTAATGTGCTTGTAATACATTCATTGGTGTAAAATTAGTCATGAAGTACCTAGTGTTTTCTCCTTCTGTATCCCATCTATTTCATTAGACAGCCTCAATTATATGTGGGAAAGAAGAAAAAAAGGCACCTTACAGTTAGTGCTATAACTTCTAAATGGCCACAGAAGTTGGCCCCATCCTAGAGGAAGGACTAAAAATATCTCTTCTAGATTGACAAATATAACTTCCACCGACACTGGCTAGATTACCCTGCATTCGTATAGATGTGTCTAGATGTTGAAAAGACTAACTCCGGTGGAAACAACAGTCCATAAGCTTATTCACATTTCACATTTAAATATTTAATGGTACCTTCTGTGTTGAGATATTGGAAAATGTTGTATATTCTATTATCCCGTGATTTTGTGATGATTTCATAGAATGTTGATTCAGAACGCTAAGTGAAATTTCGTTACTTGATTATACAGGAGTATAAAAAACAGCACTGAAAGAAGGAAATTGGGATATTTCTCCTGTGGAACTGGAAATCCCATTGATGATTGCTGGCGTTGTGACCGAAACTGGTTCCGCAATCGCAGACGCCTTGCTGATTGTGGCATTGGATTTGGTCGAAATGCTATTGGAGGCCGTGATGGTCGTTTTTATGTTGTCACTGATGCTGGCGACGATGACCCTGTTAACCCCCGACCTGGCACCTTGCGCCATGCTGTTATCCAGGACGAACCTCTTTGGATTGTGTTTAAGCGTGATATGGTGATAACATTAAAGCAGGAGCTCATAATGAACAGCTTTAAGACAATCGATGGTCGTGGTGTCAACGTTCATATTGCTAATGGAGCGTGCATCACCATCCAGTTTGTCACCAATGTTATTATTCATGGTTTGCATATCCATGACTGCAAGCCCACCGGAAATGCTATGGTTAGGAGCTCACCATCCCATTATGGCTGGAGGACCATGGCTGATGGTGATGCCATTTCCATCTTTGGGTCAAGCCACATATGGGTTGATCACAATTCACTATCTAACTGTGCTGATGGACTTGTTGATGCTGTCATGGGCTCAACTGCCATTACAGTTTCTAACAATTACTTCACCCATCATAATGAGGTATGTTTATCTGAGAACTTTAGCCGAAGTACTGACACTACCCTGTCCCCTTTCATGTAAAAACTAATACTGTTCCGTAAACCAGGTTATGCTGTTAGGCCACAGTGATTCTTACATGAGAGACAAGCAAATGCAAGTGACTATTGCCTTCAACCATTTTGGAGAGGGTCTTATCCAGAGAATGCCAAGGTAAAATTTATATTTCTTTCTTTTGCCTTCCTTGGCTTCTGTGATCGGCAGCTATATAACTAAATTGTAGTATTGGATGATTATAACTCTGGTTTATAAATGTTTCTAAACAAATTATAGCAATGAGGCACTTCAAATCATTTCTCTAGTCAAAATATGGGTCATAGTATCTAACACATACTATTATGGATAATACAGGTGCAGACACGGATATTTCCACGTAGTTAACAACGACTACACTCACTGGGAGATGTATGCAATTGGTGGAAGTGCAGGCCCCACCATCAACAGCCAAGGCAACAGATACCTAGCCCCAGTCAATCCTTTTGCAAAGGAGGTAGTTCTTCTGCCCCAACCATTCTCTTGATGTTTTTACTATAGGTCGATTGTATTGATGATTTTTATGTGCCAGGTGACAAAGAGAGTAGATACTAATTCTGGTCAGTGGAGAGGGTGGAACTGGAGGTCAGAGGGTGATTTGTTGTTAAATGGAGCCTATTTCACTCCATCAGGAGCAGGAGCTTCAGCCAGCTATGCCAGAGCTTCAAGCTTGGGTGCAAAATCTTCTTCCCTGGTCGGCACCATTACTTCTGGAGCTGGTGTTCTAGGCTGCCGCAGGGGAAGCCAATGCTAGCGACGGAGGAACCTCAATGGCTCAGTAAATTGTATTCAAAAGAGTCTGTTCTCCTCCTTTTACCTTGTCAAAAGTTCCATTTTACTAATATATAGCGCTCTTGTCTCCCTCGGCCTGTCTGCAATTTCCTTTTACTTCTGGCAAGTACATTTTTTACACATGTCATCATCATTTGTCCCACACATCCGTCCATTGTTGTGCAACCTCAGCCTGCTTATCTGAAAAAACAGTCCTCATTCAAGGGGTAGGCCTGGAAGCGTTGTTCATCTCTTCACCTCTCTCCTTATATGTCTAAAAACTCATAAAACCTTCTCCATCTAACCACCATTGGCTTCCGCTTATCTGATTATAATTCAGATATTTGCAACTAATATATTATGTTGCCGGCATATCGGTTTATAGAACATTTGTACTGTATTTTTTTTTCTTAGCTTACGGAGTCATACGTAAAAGTAAAAGTCATAGTGTGAATGTCAAAACTCTTTCTTCAATCTGTAAAGAAGCAAATGTCAAGAAGAAAAAAGTTTCTTCCTCTATCTTTATCAATGAGAGCATCTTGCCTTTATTTAGTTGTACAATCTTTCAAGGGTGTTTTCCTTACACTCTGTCTTAGAATTTATTTATTTCTTGCTATGTTATCGCAATGTTGTGTGATGGCTACTCTTTGTTCTAGAGAGTGTAACACCTGCAATGGTTCTTGTTGGTGTTTGATACTTTCTAATATAATTTTTGTCTCATAAAAAGCTTGAACCCTCTCGAAATTTTACGAACACTGACTAAACCTTAGTAATCCTTGCGAATCAGTGGATAGAGATGTAAAATGTAGAGGAAAAATTAGTCAAGTGTCATTTGGGTCCTTTGCCATGTGAATGTGAGGCTTGTTCAATTTTTGGGTCCTTTCTGTGTTAATATTGCCTTTTGCCAATAATACTTGCACTCCCTGCCTACACTGGAACTGGAGTTGTCACACCAAAACACTCAGCATGTAGGTCTGGTGATTGGCATCATTAACCTTCTTGTTGGTTTCGATCTTTGGGTGATCCTGATGTGTGCCTGCTCCTCTAATGCCCCAGCTTCATTAACTCTATATTTTGCAAGGTATTTAAGAATTATGTGTAGCTCCAATCTCTGTTTAGATATTTGTTTGTCAATGCCTGTTTGTTTGTACTTTCATTACTGCGGATTTAGAGAGGAGATTGTACTCTTTGTCCACTGCATATTCTATTACCGTGCCACGAAAAGTTTGCAACAAACAGATTCTGATTATCGACATTGCTTATGAAAGAAATTATGCACGCGCGTCTTCTTTTTTGTTACAGATTAATTACAGTACTGGGTGTTTGTATACACTAATACAATACTAACCACAAAGAAGTATCTCATAATGTTTGCGAGTAATGAGTTCAGCTTCATTTCAAGGCATGATTCATATAATTTTTTTAGCTTGTACTTATCTCATGATTCATATAATGTTCCAATGGCTAGTGATAACAGATTGAATTTTAAAGGTAAGCTAATAAAAATTTGGTGGTATGCCTGATCAAATGAAAACTCTTAAATGATGCTAAGCTAATAAGATGTTAACGATCCGTGAAATTCTTTACTCATTACTTGCACAGAACCAAAATTGCTTTGTATGAAATTCTAAATTTGAGTACATATATATGTAGCTTGCCTAATTGCTTTGTATGAAATTCTAAATTTGAATAAACCGCGCCCAAAGGGTTGCCTACGTACCTCCCTTACAGTTGAGAGAAAAACGGGAGGATCAGGTCGTCGTAGTTCCATTACATTATAATAAGAAATTAGAAAGGCAGTGTTAAAACAGAGAGAAAAGTAGTAATGTAGTATGTGTCTTGAATTTCCGTCTTAATCATGCTTGAAGTGCTAATGTAGAATGATCAGCCTTGGTAGTTGTAAAAATCCAACTGGTGGCATCAAGGGCGCACAGACAGGACGATGGTGATGCAGTGGCGAAGATTTGATCTTGATGGGAGCAGAACGATGTGATTCAATAGTCTTAAGGGGAAGAGCCCATATAGGATGCTGTGACAAACGCGTGACTTTCATCCAATTTTTTCCAAACCTGTCCTTAAGCAACAACTTGACAACCTCAGGCGGAGGTGTATGAACTACGTTGCAATCACTCATCTGTCGACCTCCTAACTTTGCCAATTTATCCGCACAATGGTTCCCGTCTCTTCTAGTATGAACAATTACACACTTATGTTCCAGCAATATTTCAAGCCCCTCCTCGATCACATCTTTCAAGTGATGTTTTTGACGAAGATGTGGAAACGAAAACAGGTGCATGGCAGCCACACTATCTGTTTCCACAAAAACCTTCCTAAATCCAAATTTCTTGACAAGATTCAAGCCCTTGACTATAGCCCACACCTCGGCCTCAAGTGGTGTGCACAAACCAGGCAATTTCCCATGAAAACCTTTCACCCACCCTCCTGATTCGTCTCGAATAATTCCTCCATAGCTAGCCTTCCCAGGATTCCCCTTGCAACTTCCGTCCGTGTTCATCTTTAAATACCCTTTCGGTGGAGACTGCCAGTGAATAGCCATCTTAACTCACACCTTTCTTTAACTCAGAGCTTTCTTTATTTCCATAGTATGTGCAATGTTCAAGTATATATAGGTTTTGCATGTATAATCCCATCGCTAGTATGATTAAAATACTAATCCTATTCCTAGTAGATTAGTATTTATGCACATCAATCCCATTGTTAGTAGAATTAGTATTTTTGTACACTATCCAATCGCTATTAGGATTTCCATGTTTTGTAATTTCCAAAAACTTAAATTACAGAAGATTATGTTAAGTTTTCTTCTTTTTTTTTTCTTTTTTTATTTGAGAGAAAAGATTATGTTAATTAGTTTCTTAATAACCCTAAATATGGATTAATAGTGAATAAGGAGTTGAACTTGAAGATCATATTAATTTTTTTTAATACGCTAATGATTAAATTAAGTTTTTTTTTGAAATCATTAAATTAGGTTTTTTTTTTAAGTTGTATAAAATGACAATAAGCACTTTTTTTTTGAGAAAATACTAAACAAACATTTATAATGTTTCAAAATAGAATCGAAAGAGCACGAATTGTTTTCTATTTCCTTTAAAGGCAAGTACATTTTTATTTTCGTTTCGTTTTTTGAAACAATTCAAACTTGTCCCTATGCAAATGTATTGTTGAGATTTTTATTCTCGTGTTTCATTTTAATAGCTTTTTTTCTTTTATTTGTTTCAAAAAGATTTTCCGCTTCTATTTAGTGTAATGAATTTGTTTAATTTCATTTAAAAAATTATTTAAAATTGTACGAATGATTGATTTATTTAATACAATCAAATAAATCATGATTTTATTAGTAGTAAATACTCCGGGAATTTTAATAAAAGTCATTTTCTAATCCACGCTTTTCCATAACCATATTTAAAAACCTTCAAAATTACCGCTTTACCTTTGAATTTTCTGTATGTTTGTGATTTTTAAAAGAAGACTATATACATTTATGTTGGATTAATAATCAAATAAATTCCAAATTTGAAGTTAAAATCTTTTTAGTATTGTGTATCATTTGATTAGAATCCGATTTCAAAATCGTAAAAATCGTTCTTAGTGAAATAATATATATTTGGTTAAGGTTTCAAACCCACACCTCACCAGGTGTTATAGGTCTTGTTTATATAGTAAAATGTACAACAGAATATGATGTTACAGATGTTGTGCTAAAAATAATAAAGATTGGAAATTGCAAGTGTACAATTTCATCGTTTTAATATTTGAGATATCGATCCACAGAGACTTATTATTTTCGCAAGCCTTAACTTCTAATTTAGCGAACTAGAACAATTTAATGTTGGAAAAGATTTTAATTTATCTAACTAATAAATAATGTAAAAAGACATTACAAAATAAATTTTAAAACTAAAGAAATAAATTGAGAGACAAGCTAAATAACTTGACAAAAAAAAAAGTACGAAGTAAACAGACAATGACACTAAAATTGACGAAGCAACAGAACTGAGACATGGACCAGGAAATCAAATTACGAACTGATTAACAGGCTAAAAATTAATTCAAGGTAATGGCCCAAACTTTAGAATGCAACACAAAGTAACAACACATACAAGCATAACGGGCCATAAAATGAGGGTGGGCTAGAAAACATAAATGGGCCAGAACTACAAGCAATCAAATTATATAGAGAAACCAATTTCATTAACGAAAGTAGTAACACTGAATTTAATGTGAAACTAATAATAATGCTATGTTAATCCATATTAATGACAGGTGTAATTAACACTAATTAATGCTACAATGCAAATGAGATATGATTAAAAATGGTGTACTATTTAAACCAATAATGATGAGCCTAAATTAAGTAATTAACAAGTGAAACAAAAATAAAGATTCAAACACAAACTTAAGATTTCGGCCAGGAAATGATTAAAAGGGTAAGACAAGAATGGACCAGCATTTTTAAACAAGCCTAGTAGTCAATTAATGTAAAATAACTAGTGTGTGTTATAAAATATTTGATATTATGATTTTATATATCATGGCCAAGGGTTAGTAAAATCAAGAGTGAAAGAGAGAGAGATAGAGAGAGTAATGGAGCTTACCTCTTTAACATTACTTGGTGCAAATTTTTGGTTTACAAGAGATAGATGAGTATTTATAGCAAAAATGAAGCTAGTCATATTTGACATTAATAGCTAGCCCATTTGGACTTTAATGACAATCACATTATTAATTTTATAACACTCCCCTTTGATTGTCATTTAACATGGATCATAGATTGCCTCGTTAAAACCTTGTCAAAGAAAAACCCACCAGTGGGATAAAAACTTTGACGAAGGAAAAAGAGTACAATCTTCCCTTGGAAAAACTAATCATTCATTGAAGCTTTGCCGCAACATATCTTTGAGTCGGCGCATCCCAATGTTATGTCGTAGTTTTCCAAATGTTGAATTTGGTAATGATTTCGTCAATAAGTCTGCAAGGTTGTCACATGATCGAATTTGTTGTACATCAATTTCACTATTCTTTTAAAGCTCATGGGTGTAAAAGAATTTTGGTGATATGTGCTTCGTTCTGTCTCCTTTGATATATCCTTCCTTGAGTTGATCAATACACGCAGTGTTATCTTCAAACATAATAGTAGGATCTTTCGTGATGTCTGATAATCCACATGAGTCTTGGATATTCTTGATAATAGACCGCAACCAAACACATTCCCTACTGGCTTCATGAATTGCAATCAGTTCTGAATAATTTGATGAGGTTGCGACTATAGTTTGCTTTGTAGATTTCCAAGAAATAGCTGTACCACAGTATGTGAATACATATCCCGTTTGTGATTTACCAACGTGAGGATCTGACAAATATCCAGCATCTGCATATCCGATCAACTGTGATGTCGAGTCTTTTGGAAAGAATAATCCAAAATCAACTGTTCCCTGAAGGTAACGGAATATATGTTTGATCCCATTCCAATGTCTTTCCATTGGAGCAGAGCTGAATCTAGCCAATAAATTTACAGCAAATGCAATGTCCGGTCTTGTATTGTTTGCCAGATACATGAGTGCACCAATTGCGCCAAGATATGGAGTTTCAGGTCCCAGAATCTTTTCACCATCTTCATGTGGTCGGAATGGATCTTTATCAGGTTCCAAAGACCGAACTACCATTGGAGTAGTTAGAGGATGAGATTTATCCATGTAAAATCTTTTTAAGACTTTTTCGGTATATGTGGATTGGTGGAGGAAAATGCCTGATGACAAGTGCTCTACTTGCATACCAAGACAATATTTTGTCCTTCCAAGATCTTTCATCTCAAATTCAGTTTTAAGATATATGACAGCATCTTCAACATCTATAGATGTTCCTACCAGATTCAAATCATCCACATATACAGCAATAACAACAAACCCTGTTTGTGATTTCTTTATAAAAACACATGGAGAAATCTCATTGCTTATATATCCATTCTTTTGTAAATAACGACTAAGTCTGTTATACCACATGCGACCAGATTGTTTTAATCCGTAAAGTGATCGCTGGAGTTTAATGGAATACATATGACGAGGTTTCTTAAACTCATCCATTTTCAATCCTTCTGGGATTTTCATATATATTTCACTATCAAGTGAACCATACAGGTATGCAGTAACGACGTCCATAAGACATGTTTCTAATTTTTCTTTAGATGCCATACCTAATATAAAACGAAAAGTAATTCCATCCATTACTGGAGAATATGTCTCTTGATAATCAATACCAGGTCTTTGAGAAAACCCTTGAGCTACAAGTCGGGCTTTATATCTCATGATTTCATTCTTTTCATTTCGTTTTCTCGTGAATACCCATTTATTTCCAACTGGGTTTACACCGATTGGTGTTTGGACTACAGGTCCAAATACTTCTCTTTTACGCAATGAATTTAATTCTATTTGAATTGCGTCTTTCCATTTCAGCCAGTCTTTCCTTTGACGGCATTCAGCCACACTTTGTGGTTCAGGATCAGAATTTATGTCGACATCCAATGCCGCAGAATACACAAACATATCATCGATTATGGCCTTGCTTCGATCCCATAATTTTATGTCATGCACATAATTTATTGAAATTTCATGATTACTTAATCCCTCATCTTTAGGGACTAGAATCTCTTCAGGAGATGATACCACTTCAGGGGTATTTGCTACTTCTGGAGCATGTGCCACTTCAGGGGCAGTTTTCTTTGTTTTTCGTTTTCGTGGTGCAACATCTTTTGCACCGACCGGTCTACCACGCTTCAAGCGCGGATTTGATTCTGTAACCAACTCTTTCATATTTAATTGTTGAATTGGTACATCTATTCTAGCTGGAGTATTTACTGCAGGTATATGAGATTTTATAATTTTTCTTGAATCGTTAAATGCGTCAGGCATTTGGTTTACGATATTTTGCATATGAATAATTCTTTTAACTTCAATTTCACATTGACCGGTACGTGGATCTAGAAAATGTAATCCCGATGCATTCCATGTAATGTCGGGATTAGCTTTATTTGAATATTTATCTCCCCCTAAAGGAGGAAACACTGATTCGTCAAAATGACAATCTGCATATCTCGCGGTAAATAAATCTCCAGTTAGTGGTTCAAGATATCTAATTATAGAAGTCGAATCAAAACCAACGTAGATACCTATTCTTCTTTGAGCTCCCATCTTCGATCTCTGTGGTGGAGCAATCGGCACATATACAGCACTTCCAAAAATTTTGAAGTGGGAGATATTAGGAATTTGACCAAGTACCAATTGTAGTGGAGATTGTTTGTTATAAGCAGTTGGTCTAATCCTAATAATATTGGCTGCGTGAAGTATTGCATGACCCCAAATGGATGTAAGTAATTTCGCTTTCAATAATAGTGGTCTTGCAATAAGTTGAAGTCTTTGATAAAGGACTCGGCTAATCCATTTTGTGTATGTACATGAGGAACTGGGTGTTCAACTGAGATCCCTACAGACATGCAATAGTCAACAAAAGTTGCAGATGTGAACTCACCGGCATTATCTAAACGAATTGACTTAATGCAATGATCTGGGAATTGAGCTCGTAGTTTGATTATCTGGGCAAGTAATTTTGCAAAAGCATCATTACGAGTTGAGAGAAGACAAACATGAGACCATCTAGTTGAGGCATCAATTAATACCATGAAGTACCTAAATGGACCAGAAGATGGGTGGATAGGCCCACATATGTCCCCTTGTATCCTTTCAAGAAAATTTGGACTCTCAAGCTGAACTTTAGTAGGAGATGGTCGAGTAATCAGTTTTCCTAAAGAGCATGCTGAGCAAGGAAGGTCATTGTTTGAAAGAACTTTAAGATCTCTTAGAGGATGTCCAGTAGAATTCTCTATAATGCGACGCATCATAGAGACACCAAGATGACCTAATCTTTCATGCCAAAGTGTAAATGATTTTGGGTCAATTAGTTTCGAAGCAATGACATTGTGTGACTCAATGGCTCTGATTTTCATCATATATAATCCTGAAGAAAGTGATGGAAACCTTTCTAAAATTTTCTTGTTGCTAGTATTAGCTGAAGTGATAAGAAGATATTCTTTACCAGCCTCGGAAGTGGTTTCGATGTGAAAACCGTTGAGTCGAATATCTTTAAAACTTAGCAAATTTCTAGTAGATTTGTTGGAATATAAAGCATTTGGAATATGTATATGTGTACCATTAGGCAAGATGAAACTAGCTTTCCCAAAACCTTCAATTATATAGGATATACCAGATATAGTACCCACTGGCGCTTCAGTTTCGGTTAGATGGGTAAAATATGTTTTTCTTTGTAGAATTGTATGAGTTGTGCCACAATCAGCTATGCATATATCTTCAGAATCCATTCTGTACGTGCATAATTAAAAGGAAACATAATTTATTCGATAGAAAAATAAGATATTACACAGTTCAAACAATACAATGCACACCAAATATATTACATAGTTTTAAACAAGACAATATACACCAATGCATAGTATTCTATGAAACTAATCTTCAGCTTCCCACGTGGGAGTTTCATATTCATTTGGATCATTAGTGCTTATCCCACAAGATGTGATTATTGGGGAATTATCTAGTTCATTGTTGGCGAAATTCGTTTCCACCATTTTCCCTTTTGATTTTATGGATGCTTGATATAGTTTAACAAGATGTTCTGGGATATAACAGTTTCGTGACCAGCGTCCCTCCATTCCACATTTAAAACATGTATTATCAGTTTTCCCTCCTTGTGGTGCCTTTCCTTTGTTCTGTTTTTCAGCTTGCCACTTCTGGTGACTAGAGCCTTTATGAGGACGAAAATTCCCGCGACCTCGACCTCGTCCACGGTATCGTCCTTGGACTCGTCCACCTCTATGCCCTCTTCCACGTACATTCTGCTGGAATGACATGTTATTTACTTCAGGTAAAGGGGCAGATCCTGTTGGACGAGATTGATGATTTATAATCACCAATTCATGATTCTGCTCAGCAACAAGGAGAGTGGATAAAAGATCCCCGAACTTGGTGAATTTGCGCTCCCTATACATCTCTGCTAAGTTGATATTATTGGGATGAAAAGTTGATAAGGTTTTATCGATCTTTCTTTTTTCAGTAACTTTTTCACCACACAAAATGAGCTTAGAACTTATTTTGAATAACGCAGAGCTATAATCCCGGACACTTTTGAAATCTTGAAGTCTAAGATTAGCCCAATCATTTTCAGCTGCAGGTAGATAAACTAGTTTTTGATGATCGAACCTATCTTTTAAATTTTCCCATAAAATGCAAGAATCCTCGACTTCTAGGTACTCAGATTTTAAATCTTCATGCATGTGGTGTCGGAGAAAAATAATAGAGGTAAATTTTTCTTCAGTCGTGGTTGTATTTGTTGATTTTATCGTTTCGCTCAATTTCTTTGAACCCAGGTGCAATTTTACATCTTGTACCCATGATAAATAATTATCCCCGGATATATCCAATGCGACGAATGATAAGTTCGTAAGGTTTGCCATGCTAAATCTGAATTTCAACACAGAAAATATTAAACCTAAATAATTGATGTCAATATTACATACAAATTCTAGTTTTAATAAATAGGCATAATTAATCTATATATCATTATTATCACATAATCATTTTTCGGACGTCTCCGTATATAGGTTATTTTTGATGTATAAAATTACAATTAATATATCAATAAAAGATTCATTTTATAGCCGATGGATTCATAAGTATCAACTCAATTTAATATATGGTAGATTTACCGGCCCTATATATTAGACGGGTGAACCGTTCAGATATATTGGGCGGATGTATATGCAATTATACCGACCATATATATTAGACGGATTAACCGTTCAGATATATTAGGCGGATGTATATGTATGTCAGTTTTATCTATTTTATTTTATTTTATTTTATTATCTCAGTTTTGGCAGAGTCTCGTACTGATAACGTGTTATAAAATATTTGATATTATGATTTTATATATCATGGCCAAGGGTTAGTAAAATCAAGAGTGAAAGAGAGAGAGATAGAGAGAGTAATGGAGCTTACCTCTTTAACATTACTTGGTGCAAATTTTTGGTTTACAAGAGATGAGTATTTATAGCAAAAATGAAGCTAGTCATATTTGACATTAATAGCTAGCCCATTTGGACTTTAATGACAATCACATTATTAATTTTATAACAGTGTGTAATTAATTACTACAATTTAAAGATTAAACTAACGTATGAACTTCTAGAAATAAAAGATTTGATAACTACCAGACTGTATAACAAACAAATGAAGCAGGTATTAAACGAAAAATCAAAAACTATCCACCAAACTCGTTGGTGAAAGAATGATGAAACTTCACCCGAAACAAAACAGATCTCGCCGGAAAAATAAAAGGACGAACAAGAAAAGTGGATCTAAATGGAAAATTGAGCTAAACATTATTTTAATTAAAGGCTCCTTTCATACAAATAGTATAAACTATCTTGTAATAGAGAAAGATTTCATAGCCAAAATGAAAAGGAAAGAACAAGATTTAAAGATGAAATGAAAGCTTGCATTAATATAAAGAAAGTGTTTACAAGATTTAGAAGCTCCTACAAAATAAAGATGGTGGCTACTCTAAAAACTAGGGTAAACTAAAAACTAAGATCTAAACTAAGTTGGGGGCTAAATGTGAGAATATGATGCTTAAATAGGCAAAAGGTAGGGTTTTAGGGGTAGAAGGGTAATCTTCATTTTCTTTTCTTTTTGCCTTTTCTTCTTCCTTCTTTTTCCGTATTTCTCTTTTTCTTCCTCTTTTTTCCTTCCTTGCACTTTATTTCTTTATTTTGTCATTTCTTTATTTATTCACGAATTTCCTGAAATGCAACAAAATAAATTATTAAAATACGAGTTCAAGCAATAAATAGGTAATAAAAATATGCACTTATCAAATGCCCCCATACCTATCTTTTGCTCGTCCTTGAGTAAAACAAAAAGAAAATCTAGATAAAAAGTCCTATACTCCTTTTCGTAGGTGTGACGGTTGCATTTGGCATATGCAACAAGCCCTTTAAACCCCTAGGCAGCCCTAGTGGACGAGTAAGGTCTCGTGAGGGCCTATATTGAATGTACCCACAAAATCCATCTAGTTTGTATAAAAGATCACATGGCAATGCACACCACACATACATGTCCTCTCATGACACATCAACTTAAGAATCAAAATGAATTTGCAAAGTCTTGGTGTGGAAAGTGCAAGGATTCACATAGTCTACTCAAAGAACATGCAAGAGTGATTATAAGTTCATGTCAAATGCAAAAATTATTGGTAATCATGCTAAGTCTACAAGAGCACACCTCAAAGTCAAAACTTGAGATTTCTTATGCAAAAAACAGATAAGCAATACCTCACCTTTCACTCAGAAAAGAATATTCACTCAAGAACAAGGGTAAGTGTATCACTCAATTCCAACAAAATCAAATGCATGCTTGACACTTGGTATCATCCCAACTTAAATCACAACATACATTAATAATGATAATCAAAAGGTCTTTATTAGGGTTGTAATGGGGCCAGGGACAAGGTATGTCAAGAAAGGCCAGAATAAGGTGAAGTGTCAAAAGCTAGTAGTTACTATGAATTTCATGCACAACACCTCCCCACACAACTCTATTTTTTTATTTTTCAACAAAAATCCTCGACTAGTCGTAATGAAGGAGGATTACAAAAAACATAAGTATGCTCTCATATATATAATTTTTTTTTTCTTTTTTTCATTTTTTCATTTTTTTCTATTTTTTTTCTTTATTTTTATGAGAGCTAAGATAATTGTAACAATAATCCTCCTTTAGATTTGATTTTGAAAATCGACTAACAAGGTAACAACAAATATTTCCTCAAAAGTTATGAACAAAAGTAAACCCATTTCACACCTTATTGCTCCCTTAAGTACCCACTAGCCTTTGACAAAATGGGATCAAGAATACGTAAGGCTAAACAAGAAAAAGGTCTTAGGCGAGTAACGTGGTGTGTCACCGAAAGAATATGATTAAGCTCAAAGGGTTAACTAATTGATCATGTAAGCATGGTGTGGATATTTTTGGAAATATATGTTATTCCTAAATGCCTTTATCATTTTATCATTAATTAATGTCATGCATTTCAAGATAGAATTCAAACAAGTGCTAGCAATGCAAATGATAAGTGGACACTCAAGCAAAAGAATATAAATGCAAAAGATGTGCATATAGGCTCAAAATCTCACTTGGTGTAGTAAAACATAATTAATCTCAAGAAATGGTTTCCTCGATGCACCTACTTGTATTCAAAGCATAAAGACCAAATCATCTTACACCTAATCATGACCTTCTAATTTCATGCACAATTCAAATAAGTTTACTAGCTTCACCTTGCTAGTGTAAGTGTGTGAACAAGAACTTTAGCAAATCACTTTTCAAACAAAATCTAATGGATCATAAGATTATCGTAGCATGCAAGGGTGCATCGAGCACTAGCAATCAATTAACAAAACTAGAAAAAGAACTCTTTTTGATTTTTTGATTTTTTTAATTTTTTTTGGATTTTCTGATTTTATATTTACACTAAAAACCCCCCCATACCTAGATCATGCATTGTCCTCAATGTATGTGAATGCAAGAGAAATGAGAAATGAGAAAGGAGACAGTTGAGGAAATACCTGATAAGGGATGACGGAGACTGAAAAACTTCTACAAAACTACGAAATAAAAAACAACACACGCACACAAATCCTCCCCCATACCTATCTTACACAAGGGGAGGCAAAACAATAAAAGCGAATTAGCCGATGCCGGTAGGAAAATTAGGGTGCAAATTTGAGAAAATATCAAGAATTTTTTGAAAATTTTGATTAGCAAAGATTTTCTCAATTAACATGGAATCATTCAACCCTAAAGAGCAATTTT
Source organism: Kitagawia praeruptora (assembly GCA_037693485.1). NCBI lineage: Eukaryota > Viridiplantae > Streptophyta > Magnoliopsida > Apiales > Apiaceae > Kitagawia > Kitagawia praeruptora. The sequence goes on from CM075353.1 coordinate 3,244,953, forward strand.
CACTAATGTTCTCCCTAAACCAATTTAATGCTTCTTTATTTTGTTTAAGCAAATTAGAGATAATGAAAGTTTGGCTAGGGTTAGAATCACTAGGAATGACAAAAGATGAGGGCCCGGTTCCTCCTAAAGGCTGTTGATCAAACTCGGGATGATAAACAATCAAGTCAAATGCAGGTGGCGGTGGTCCAATGGGACTCTTAACAATGGGCTCACTACTAACAATCTCAGGTGGGGTCTCCCACGGAGAACAAATCGCATCTAACTCTCTCAACATCTATTCCGAAGTCATATCTCTCAACGAATCAGAATATGCTCGACTAGACTCATGGTTGACTTTGAAATCCTCTTTGAGAAGAGACTCAATCTCACTATCCTCAAAACTAGACCATGTGGCAAACTTGTTGACCACGTTAACCACTATTGATGGTTCATAAAGCTCTTTGGGTTCTTTTCCTACGTTGAAAATGTTAAGGTCCAAGGTCATGTTACCGAATGTGAGTTTCATTGAACCATTCCTACAATTGATCAAGGCATTGGATGTAGCAAGAAAAGGTCATCCTAGAATGATCGGAATTTGGTTCTTAGGATTTGTGACGGGTTGAGTCTCGAGGACAACAAAATCAACCGGGAAGAAAAAATCACCAATTTTGATTAAAACATCTTCAATTAGTCCCTTAGGCATTTTAACAGAACGATAAGCTAATTGAAGGGTCATATTCGTTTGCTTCAGTTCACCTAACCCTAGGGCTTGGTAGACAAAAAATGGAAGGAGATTGACACTAGCACCTAAGTCGAGTAAAGCTTTATCCACAAAAGTATTGCCTATGACACATGAAATTGTAGGACAACCGGGGTCCTTATATTTCACGGGAATCTGATTTGAAAGAATTGAACTAACATGAGATGTCAAAAAGGCTTTCTTAGGAACGTGTGTGGATCGCTTGTGAGTACATAAATCTTTTAGACACTTGGCATAGGAAGGAATTTGTTGAATGGCATCTAAAAGAGGAATGTTAATTTCGACTTGTTTGAAAACTTCCATAATCTTCTCTACTTGAGGTGACTGTTTGCGAGGGATGAGTCGTTGAGGATAAGGAGCTTTAGGCTTAAAGACTCATTCATTAGACACATCGGGAAGAGAAGTGGAAAGTGGAACGATATTCGAAGATTTGTTCGGTGATGATGATGATTTAAGAAAAGATTCTGATGACTCGGGAGTGGATTTTGAAGATGAGGGTTCAAGAGTTAAAGGTGCGGGACTAGACAACCACTACACCAAATCTGCTATCAGACAACACTGATCAGACAACACTCTGCAAAAAAAGTGTTGCCCGAAAAGATCAGACAACGGTTCCCGTGTTCAAGAAAAAAAAGTATTGTGTGATCCCAGTTTTTACAACGAGCAAAAAACCATTGTCTATTAGATGAAGTCAGACAACGGTATTTAAAATGTAGCGTTGCACAGATTTCATATTTAGACAACGGTTTTCCGGAACCATTGTCTGACAGTATATGAGACAAGGGTGCATAAAACTGTTGTTAAAATGAGACAATAGTTTTTCTGCTCCGTTGTTTAAGTTCAATTCAAACAACATACATGAAATACTGTTGTCTGATTTTCCAGCTATTTAAATCAATTTGCACCGTTTATACGGCTTCGAATGTGTTACTAAGTTGAAACATAATAACATAAGACATTTTTGACCGTATTTACTCACTTATTCGAATAACAAATTTAGTCGATATGAACGATATTTTCCTTTGCACATAAATATATAGTACCACGTATTAACATAGTGTTATATATAATATAGTTCTTGTTATCGATCGATTTATAAACCACGATATAATCACACTCACAATATTGAACAAATTAACATATTAATTACTAATTCATATGTTAAGATTCAAAGGAAAGGAACGGGAGTGAAAAATTTATAAATTTAAAGCAAAATTTTGGGCGAAAACAAAATATCATTAAGACAACTGTTTCTGTCACAAAAAGGCTTGTGCAAACTGCAATCACACAACAAAAATTTTTAAAAACCTGTTGTCTGATTCATACAACGGGTTTTTAAATATTCAACGTGTTGTTGGAAAGCATATTGCACAATAGATTTTCAAATATTTCCGTTGTTTGAATCACACAACGGTATTTTGAAAAAAAGGCTTGTCTAAGTTGCTTTTGCACAACAGTTTTGGTGACAAAACCGTTGTCTTTATTTTCCAGCTATTTAAATCAATTTGCACCGTTTATACGGCTTCGAATGTGTTACTAAGTTGAAACATAATAACGTAAGACATTTTTGACCGTATTTACTCACTTATTCGAATAACAAATTTAGTCGATATGAACGAAATTTTCCTTTGCACATAAATATATAGTACCACGTATTAACATAGTGTTATATATAATATAGTTCTTGTTATCGATCGATTTATAAACCACGATATAATCACACTCACAATATTGAACAAATTAACATATTAATTACTAATTCATATGTTAAGATTCAAAGGAAAGGAACGGGAGTGAAAAATTTATAAATTTAAAGCAAAATTTTGGGCGAAAACAAAATATCATTAAGACAACTGTTTCTGTCACAAAAAGGCTTGTGCAAACTGCAATCACACAACAGAAATTTTTAAAAAACTGTTGTCTGATTCATACAACGGGTTTTTAAATATGCAACGTGTTGTTGGAAAGCATATTGCACAATAGATTTTCAAATATTTCCGTTGTTTGAATCACACAACGGTATTTTGAAAAAAAGGCTTGTCTAAGTTGCTTTTGCACAACAGTTTTGGTGACAAAACCGTTGTCTTTATTTTCCAGCTATTTAAATCAATTTGCACCGTTTATACGGCTTCGAATGTGTTACTAAGTTGAAACATAATAGCGTAAGACATTTTTGACCGTATTTACTCACTTATTCGAATAACAAATTTACTCGATATGAACGATATTTTCCTTTGCACATAAATATATAGTACCACGTATTAACATAGTGTTATATATAATATAGTTCTTGTTATCGATCGATTTATAAACCACGATATAATCACACTCACAATATTGAACAAATTAACATATTAATTACTAATTCATATGTTAAGATTCAAAGGAAAGGAACGGGAGTGAAAAATTTATAAATTAAAAGCGATATTTTGGGCGACCCCGATTATATCACATCTTTTGAGAAGTGGGACCCACATGTGCTGACGTGGCAGAAGCGTTGCATGAGGTGATAACAGTGTTGCATTTGCTGTTTAAAGTGTTGCTTTAACTACTTATCTTACCGGAATGATGAATCTATTTTTTTAAATTATTTTTTCGACGTTCCAATCGTACGGATGGCAAGATATAACGATTTTAATGAAGCGGTAAATTTTTAAAATATTTGCTAGATATATATGGATTGGTTTTATAACGGTCAAACCGTTCAAAGTAGATTTTCCTTTTAACTAGTCTTGTCCGGAATGATGAATCGATTTTTTTAAATTATTTTTTCGACGTTCCAATCGTACGGATGGCAAGATCTAAAGATTTTAGTGACGTGGTAAATTTTTAAAAAATTTGCTAGATGTATTTGGTTTGGTTTTATAACGGTCAAACCGGTCAAAGTAGGCTTTCCTTTTAACTAGTCCTGTTCCGAATGATGAATCTATTTTTTTAAATTATTTTTTCGACGTTACAAACGTACGGATGTCAAGATCTAAAGATTTTAGTGATGTGAGTTTGATTTTATAATAGTTAAATCGGTTAAAGTAGACATTTTTTTAAGTAATTTTGTCCCGAATGATGATTTTTTTTAAAATTATTTTTTTAACGATCCAACCATTAGCTAATAACATTCTATGATTGATTATATTACACATATTCTATATAAATACAATAATTAAAATTTATTATATTAACAAGAATATATCAATAATGCACACATTACACGTATAATTTTTTTTTGTTAAAACAAAATGAAATTAAATGGGCGGCTAATTATCCCGCTCTCTAGTTTTCACATCCCGCTCTCTACTTTTCACCTTATACTCTTCTTTCTTTACATATTACAAACACACACATTATAACCCACATACACATTTCAGTTCGAACTTCAAACCTACCAATTCACAAATCTAACGCCGACCTATTTTAGATCCGTGTTCTAATTATAAACCAGATTCATTACTTTGTTTGAATCTTAAAAACAACAAATCGCCCAATTTGAGTTTCTTGAATTAGGGTTTTTGGATTAATTCCCCCAATTTGAGTTTCTTGAATTAGGGTTTTTGGATTAATTCATTTGCTCTGTCTTCTTCGTTCACAGTTCAACACAACCAAGACCATTTCCCCTGTTTGTTTTGGTTTTAAAACACAGACACCAAACACCCCTCCTCTTCTTCGTTCTATTCAAACAGATACCAAACCCATCTCCTTCTTTTTCTTTCTTCTACTTCGATTAAATCCCTTTTCTTGTCAAGTAGCTGCAATCCCTTTTCTTGGATAAAACTTCTTTCTGGGCTGATCCAAGGTTTGCGAGTTTACCCTTTTGACATCTGACACTAGACACCAAATCTTCCTTCCAAAAGTGTATTTGGAGTTTCTAGCTGTATTTAAGTATGATTAGCTTTATTTATTTGTTTTTTTATTTCATATGGCAGTGACTTTCATGACATTTTTTCAGTCGGGAACTCATTTTTATATATAGTTCACTGATGTATGTCCTTTAACAGGTCAGGAAGGAGACTCTTTTGGAATCATCTGACCTTGGATATTTCCAGAATCACTCTTCTCAGATGGCAGCACTGGATTATTTTGTTTCTCTGGAGAGCGATATTTTTTTAAATACATATGATGGAAACATGGCCAAAGTTGTTGAAGGCCACCGAAGGTACTTGTTCATTGTTTGGTTTTACAAAAAATATCCGCTTGTTTTCTTGCTTTATGAAAAATTATATTTTAAGCTGAAACTTGAAAGCAAAATATTTAAAAAATGATACCTCTCTTGATGGGTAAAAATTGGCACTATGAACCAACAAAAAAGTGTATATTTTATGTGGTTACAGAGTGCTTTTAGTTCTATTTCAGGTTACGAGCTTTAGTAATTTAGTTTGGTCATGTAAAATCATTCAGAGAGAGAAAATTGCTGATTCCCATTTATGTTTGTTAATTTTCCAGATACCTTGGTTTCAAAAAGACGATATTATTGGATAGAAAGCTTTTAGTTGATTTAATAGATCAATACAATCACGGATCCTTGAATTGGGATGAATTCTCTTCCTGAGTATAAAGGAAGAGACTTTTACATCACAGTGGAGAGTTATGCTGGTACATTTTTGTGTTGTTTAGTTTTCAGTCTACATGAAGTTTCCTGCTATATATTAATTCTCCTGGACAACAGTGCTTCTATACTAAGAAAATCTTCCCCCTGCATACTTATACTAATAGTACACTGTTGGTGCTGATTTTACACAATTTATTTATAGTGTAGAAAGGACTGTGATTGTGAAAAAGCAAAACAGGTTGTTAATAAACTTATGTACTGTAATCCTTGTATCTCTAGAGTTTATCTCTTTTAGCAAGTAAATTCTGAAACTCTTGTCTTGTTTTACTTCTAGTGTGATTATGTGTATGCTGCTAAAACTCTACGCAAATCTTGAGGATTATGTAGTTGCTGGGGCTTCTGCCGGTGCTATAAAGCTGTGGGAATTGGAACAAGCAAAAAGTAAGTTTTTTACATCTGATTAATTATGAAAACATTATATTTCCTTGGTTAAGAAACTTGGGTAAAATCTGCTTGATCAATTTATGGGGAAACATTGTTATAAAATTGTAATCAAGTCCCAACCATTTGTCTATTTTTTTGCAGGATTATGAATTGTATACACCGAGCTAGAATGTCAATTTACTAGGTTTTTGTTGACTAGTTGCAGCGGCTTATGGTTTATTTCTAGGAAAGAATCGTATGAGAGTTTGGTTTTAATCTAGATACTGTTCTTAAAATGCAGTGGTTCGCAATTTTGATGGCCACAGATCCTATTGCACCGCTTTTGAGTTTCATCAGTCTGGTGAGTTTTTTGCATCTGGTTCAAAGGACACTAATATAAAGATCTGGGATGTACTGAATTGGAAATATAATACAACGGCCTACAGGGTATTCTTTTTGTCGTGTATTGTGTTATTCATTGGTAGAAATATATTGTAAACTATAAATTTGGTAATAGATATCTTATTGGATTGCTTTTGTTTGGTTTCAGAACACTTATGCTGCACCGGACATGCAAATCTTTAATCAAGCCACAACCACAGTTGCAGGAAAGGAAGCATTTACAGATTAAGATAACTTATAGTTCTGTTCTACCGGACATCGAAAAAAGAAACTATCTTTCAAAAGTTTATAACCAAGTATAATTAGAAATTTAGACATAACTAGTATGATGTTGGATTACTTGATGTATGGTGTGTATGGGATGTAAATTATTTGGATGGCTGGTAGGATGATTGAATGTATGTTGAATGTTTTGGATGGTTTTCTTTATGTATGAAACTATATATTGAAGAAATTTTAATTACAGCGTTGCATTTGACATTTTTAGTGTTGCATTTCTGGAACATGGTACTGTTTCTGTATACGAAGACCGTTGTGACAATAATTTTTACACAACACTACATGTGTAAAAGAACGTTGTCTATACATCTACATTGCAACTCAACCAGTTATTGTTGTGTTGAATGCAAACAATATAGACAACACACTCAAAACAAGAAATACTTGTCTAAATACGCCCAGGACAACGGTTTCTATTATGAAAAACCATTGTCGTAAAATGATTTGTACAATACTTTTTAAAAGCAAACTGTTGTTGTTTCTGGTTATCACACAACACTTCCGTAAATACTGACTGTTGTCGAAGAAGGCTCACACAACGGTTTTGGTACCGTTGTCTGATATAGGTATCAGACGGCGCCTCAATAGACAACAGGAAAACAGGGCATCAGACAACGGTCAAAACCCGTTGTCTGAATCGAAATTCCTTGTAGTGAACTTGAAAGGTTCGGGATCTGAAATATGGTTTGAAGGATCGAGTTTAGGATTTGATTCAACTTTCGACTCGTCTTCCTCCTCTTCGGGAGACTCGATTCCAACATGAGTATCAACTTGTTTGCCCGACCTTAAAGAAATGATAGCGTTAACATTTTCAGGAGGTCTTTGATTGAGAGGGAATTTAGGGTTGACCTCCGGTTGACTTGGAAATTTATTCTTTTCTCGCTCACACATGGCATTGGCTAATTGACTTACTTGAACCTCTAACTTAGATAGGGCTTGGGTACTAGCATTTAAAAGTTGTCTATCTTGAGTCATGGTTTGCATGAAAGTTTGTTGAGATTGAGCCAAATTAGTCGTGGATTTCAAAAGCGCATCAAGGGTCTTTTCCAATGAATTAAGTCTCTTATCCGACTCATGAAAGCCGGGTGGGTGGGCGGGTGCTTGATTTGGATAAGAAGGTTGAGTCGGATAAGGACCGAGATTTTGAGTAGGATTTGGAAAGGGGCCTTGATTTGGAGTCGAGAAAGAATTTTGATTAGACCTTTGAAAAGATGGAGCATTTTGAAAAGCAGGTTGAAAAGAAGGTGGATTTTGGTAATTTGGCCCTTGGTTCCATGAGAAATTAGGGTGATTCCTCCACCCGGGATTATAAGTAGGAGCGAACGGGTCGTTCCTAGTGGGTGGTTGAGACACCGCATTAACTTGATCAAAAGCGGGATAGTCCGAAAAACCTTGATTAAAAGTCGAGCACATAGACACATTTGAGGGGGCCTTACTAGTTTCTAGGGCTTCGAGTCTTCTAGTTAGAGTGACTAATTTGGCATCGGTTGCAATCGAATTCCCAATCGAATGCAAACCCCTAGATGAACTAGATGACTCATTAGACTTATTGGGTTCCCTAGTAGACTCCCACAACATGGTCTTCTCGGCTAGTTCTTCGAAAAATGCCCAACCCTCGTCCTCATCTTTTTCCATGAATTTTCCTTGGCACATAGATTCCAACAACGCGGTTGTTGGACCATCTAGGGCCTCGTACACAATCTTACAAAGCCTCCATTTTTCGATTCCGTGGTGGGGACATTGAGATAAAAGATTTTTAAAGCGGTCAAAACACGTCCAAAATGGTTCGTTGTGTTTTTGACGAAATTGATTAATCTCATTCGTGAGTTTCGTAGTCTTGTGGTTTGGAAAGAATTTTTTACGAAAGATGACTACGAAACCCTCCCAAGTGGAAATCGAATTGACGGGTAGACTATACAACCATTTTTTAGCATTTTCTTTTAAAGCGAAGTTGATAAGTCTTAGTCTAATGGAGTCCTCGGAAAGATGTCGGAGTTTTTGCAAAGCACAAACCTCCTCGAATTCATGTAGAAAAAGATAAGGATCCTCACCTTCACTCCCGCGAAAATTAGGTAACCTGCTAATTTGATGGGCTTTAATTTCGAAATTGTTACCATTAACGGAAGGAAGAGTGATACACGATGGTTGAGCAGAACGGGTGGGATAGCAACGGTCCTTAAGAGACATGGCCATGTTTACTAATGGTTCGGAATTATTTAAAGACTCAGAATCAGACGAGGAAGAAATCTCAAATGATCTCACTAGTCTAGAAGATTTATCCCTATTCCACGTAGTTCGCATAAACCACAAAAGGAAACACGTAGCAAGTAAGTGCGAAAAAATTAAAACACACAAAAAGAAAGGGTGTAAAATTAAAAGAAAAATTCTAAACCTAGGTTCCCTAATAAAATAACTAGACCTTGCTCCTAACCGTAAGGACCACCAAAAACTCGGTAAATCAGAATTTATTCGGACCGATTCGGCCAGATTAGAGCAGGCATTGCCAAGAGGCCAAACTCATCACTTAGACACCGAATCTAAATTGGCCAGGTAAGCTCTCGCTTGCCTAGACACCAAAAAGTCGGAATAAATAATGATTACTTCGTTTCTTAGGTACCTTCCTAATTGAGCGCGAATTCCTAGGGGCAAACGTCTAATTAATTTTATTAAAGGCTTGGGAATGCAAAATGAAGGTTTTATTGTTTTTGGGCTAAGGAAAGAGTGATGAAATCCCTTCCCTTATCTTGTAGTGGTTTTGCCCTTAAAGTTTATTAACAAAATGATGCAACAAACAATGATATATACAAAAATTATAAACAAATATGGATGCTTACACTACGTGATTTATTCTAAAGAAAGGAAGAAATTAAACGTACCTTTGGGTCCTCCAGCGATCACCACAATTAATAGGTACGAAAAATTAAAAACAAGAAAATAAAAATCTAGATGATGTGCCCTAGGTGATTAAATGCATGATGCAACAATTATGTATTTACAACTAATTTTTTGGATTTTTTTTTCAATTTTTTTTGTGATTTTTGATTCTTTGATTTTTTTTGTGATTTTCTAAAAATAGAAAGGCCGAAAAGAGTGAGATACGGTTACCGAAGCAAGCTTCCCAAAATATTCCAATTTTTCCACGCTCCGTTGAAAAGAGTTCCGAAATCTCACAATTTCCTAAAAAGAACGAAATAAAAATAAGACAAGAAATAAAACTAACCCGAAAATTAAAAATTAAGGCGCGAAAAATAATTAGTCCCCGGCAGCGGTGCCAAAAACTTGTTGTGCTAAAAATAATAAAGATTGGAAATTGCAAGTGCACAATTTCATCGTTTTAATATTTGAGATATCGATCCACAAACCAAACCAAACCAAACCAAACATACCCAGTATATCCCGCAAGAAGCAGGGTCTGGGGAGGGTGAAATGTACGCAGACCATACCCCTACTTTACAGTAGAGAGGCTGTTTCCGTGAAGACCCCCGGCTTAGAGAACCGAATAACAAAGTGAGTTATATACAGAGATGATAATAGTAAGTAAAGTAGTCGACCGAACCTGCTCCCATGGCCTGGATCTCAAGGGGCTTACCTACTCGGGCAAGGGGAACTCCTCTCCTGATCTAGGAAGACCTCCGGCCAAGCTCCCTGCGCCTGCAAAAAAAAAAAAACAAAAAAACAGAAGACAATATGAAGATGAAAAGCCAAGCTTCTAAGCTAATGCTAACCGAGAGAGCCCAACTCTGAGGCTCTCAACCACAGAACCACTCCCTAGAAGGGAATCAACAACTCTAATCTGGCGCCTCCAATAACTCCTATCAGTTATCGAGTTCTCATCCAAGTTCAAGGCCTTCAAATCCATCATGAGCTGTTCTTCCCACGACCTCTTCGGTCTGCCTCTTCTCCTCACCCCAACAACCGTAAGACTCTCGACCCTCCTCACCGGGGCTTCCGGAAGCCTCCTACGAACGTGGCCGAACCATCTCAACCTCCCTTCCCTAACTTTCGCAGAAAAAGGCGCCACCTCCAACTCGCTCCTGAAAACTACATTCGGGATTCTATCTAACATCGTGCGGCCACAGGACCACCGCAACATCCTCATTTCAGCTGCATCCAACTTGCACTCAAGAGCCTTCTTCACCGCCCAACACTCCGAACCATATAACATCGCAGGACGGATAGCTGCTCTATAGAACTTCCCTTTCAGCTTTAACGGGACTTTCTTATCGCACATCACTCCTGACGCAGCCCTCCACCTTAGCCACCCCGCGTTGATACGATGAGTGACATCATCTTCAATCTCACCTTCCTTCTGGATGATCGAACCCAAATATTTGAACTTATCCGTACGGGGGACGGTCTGATCTTCAATCCTAACCTCCACCCCTTCCTCGTTGGCGTCACCACTGAAGTTGCACCAGAGGTATTCGCCTATTCGGTTTTAGACCTGCTCAGACGCAGTCCTTGGGGCTCCAAAGTGGATCTCCATAACTCCAACTTCTCATTCACCTCCCCCCTCGATTCCGCCACTAGCACTATATCATCGGCGAAGAGCATACACCAAGGGATGGCGTCTTGAATCCCTCGCGACATTACATCTAGGATCAGGACGAAAAGAAGAGGGCTAAGGACCGACCCCTGGTGTAGCCCAATCTCCACAGGGAAATAACGAGCATCACCGACTGGGGTCCGAACGCAAGAATAGGCTTGAGAGTACATGTCTTGAATCGCCCTGACGTACTCCGACGACACTCTCCTCTTCTCAAAACTCTTCCAAATAGCATCTTGCCTTTATTTAGTTGTACAATCTTTCAAGGGTGTTTTCCTTACACTCTGTCTTAGAATTTATTTATTTCTTGTTATGTTATCGCGATGTTGTGTGATGGCTACTCTTTGTTCTAGAGAGTGTAACACCTGCAATGGTTCTTGTTAGTGTTTGATACTTTCTAATATAATTTTTGTCTCATAAAAAGCTTGAACCCTCTCGAAATTTTACGAACACTGACTAAACCCTAGTAATCCATTCGAATCAGTGGATAGAGATGTAAAATACAGAGGAAAAATTAGTGATGTGTCATTTGGGTCCATTTGCCATGTGAATGTGAGCCTTGTTCTATTTTTGGGTCCTTTCTGTATTAATGCCTTTTACCAATAATACTTGTACTCCTGCCTACACTGGAACTGGAGTTGTCACACCAAAACACTCAGCATGTAGGTCTGGTGATTGGCATCATTAACTTTCTTGTTGGTTTCGATCTTTGGGTGATCCTGATGTGTGCCTGCTCCTCTAATGCCCCAGCTTCATTAACTCTATATTTTGCAAGGTATTTAAGAATTATGTGTAGCTCCAATCTCTGTTTAGATATTTGTTTGTCAATGCCTGTTTGTTTGTACTTTCATTACTGCGGATTTAGAGAGGAGATTGTACTCTTTGTCCACTGCATATTCTATTACCGTGCCACGAAAAGTTTGCAACAAACAGATTCTGATTATCGACATTGCTTATGAAAGAAATTATGCACCCGCGTCTTCTTTTTTGTTACAGATTAATTACAGTACTGGGTGTTTGTATACACTAATACAATACTAACCACAAAGAAGTATCTCATAATGTTTGCGAGTAATGAGTTCAGCTTCATTTCAAGGCATGATTCATATAATTTTTTTAGCTTGTACTTATCTCATGATTCATATAATGTTCCAATGGCTAGTGATAACAGATTGAATTTTAAAGGTAAGCTAATAAAAATTTGGTGGTATGCCTGATCAAATGAAAACTCTTAAATGATGCTAAGCTAATAAGATGTTAACGATCCGTGAAATTCTTTACTCATTACTTGCACAGAACCAAAATTGCTTTGTATGAAATTCTAAATTTGAGTACATATATATGTAGCTTGCCTAATTGCTTTGTTTGAAATTCTAAATTTGAATAAACCGCGCCCAAAGGGTTGCCTACGTACCTCCCTTACAGTTGAGAGAAAAACGGGAGGATCAGGTCGTCGTAGTTCCATTACATTATAATAAGAAATTAGAAAGGCAGTGTTAAAACAGAGAGAAAAGTAGTAATGTAGTATGTGTCTTGAATTTCCGTCTTAATCATGCTTGAAGTGCTAATGTAGAATGATCAGCCTTGGTAGTTGTAAAAATCCAACTGGTGGCATCAAGGGCGCACAGACAGGACGATGGTGATGCAGTGGCGAAGATTTGATCTTGATGGGAGCAGAACGATGTGATTCAATAGTCTTAAGGGGAAGAGCCCATATAGGATGCTGTGACAAACGCGTGACTTTCATCCAATTTTTTCCAAACCTGTCCTTAAGCAACAACTTGACAACCTCAGGCGGAGGTGTATGAACTACGTTGCAATCACTCATCTGTCGACCTCCTAACTTTGCCAATTTATCCGCACAATGGTTCCCGTCTCTTCTAGTATGAACAATTACACACTTATGTTCCAGCAATATTTCAAGCCCCTCCTCGATCACATCTTTCAAGTGATGTTTTTGACGAAGATGTGGAAACGAAAACAGGTGCATGGCAGCCACACTATCCGTTTCCACAAAAACCTTCCTAAATCCAAATTTCTTGACAAGATTCAAGCCCTTGACTATAGCCCACACCTCGGCCTCAAGTGGTGTGCACAAACCAGGCAATTTCCCATGAAAACCTTTCACCCACCCTCCTGATTCGTCTCGAATAATTCCTCCATAGCTAGCCTTCCCAGGATTCCCCTTGCAACTTCCGTCCGTGTTCATCTTTAAATACCCTTTCGGTGGAGACTGCCAGTGAATAGCCATCTTAACTCACACCTTTCTTTAACTCAGAGCTTTCTTTATTTTCATAGTATGTGCAATGTTCAAGTATATATAGGTTTTGCATGTATAATCCCATCGCTAGTATGATTAAAATACTAATCCTATTCCTAGTAGATTAGTATTTATGCACATCAATCCCATTGTTAGTAGAATTAGTATTTTTGTACACTATCCAATCGCTATTAGGATTTCCATGTTTTGTAATTTCCAAAAACTTAAATTACAGAAGATTATGTTAAGTTTTCTTTTTTTTTCTTTTTTTATTTGAGAGAAAAGATTATGTTAATTAGTTTCTTAATAACCCTAAATATGGATTAATAGTGAATAAGGAGTTGAACTTGAAGATCATATTAATTTTTTTAATACGCTAATGATTAAATTAAGTTTTTTTTTTGAAATCATTAAATTAGGTTTTTTTTAAGTTGTATAAAATGACAATAAGCACTTTTTTTTTTTGAGAAAATACTAAACAAACATTTATAATGTTTCAAAATAGAATCGAAAGAGCACGAATTGTTTTCTATTTCCTTTAAAGGCAAGTACATTTTTATTTTCGTTTCGTTTTTTGAAACAATTCAAACTTGTCCCTATGCAAATGTATTGTTGAGATTTTTATTCTCGTGTTTCATTTTTTTTTTTTTTTTTTTGAAACAAATAGGAAGATTTTATTGCTGCAAAACCGAATCATACAATAATGTTTCCAACACACTAGGTGGAGGAGACAAGAACAATAGCTTTTTTTCTTTTATTTGTTTCAAAAAGATTTTCCGCTTCTATTTAGTGTAATGAATTTGTTTAATTTCATTTAAAAAATTATTTAAAATTGTACGAATGATTGATTTATTTAATACAATCAAATAAATCATGATTTTATTAGTAGTAAATACTCCGGGAATTTTAATAGAAGTCATTTTCTAATCCACGCTTTTCCATAACCATATTTAAAAACCTTCAAAATTACCGCTTTACCTTCGAATTTTCTGTATGTTTGTGATTTTTAAAAGAAGACTATATACATTTATGTTGGATTAATAATCAAATAAATTCCAAATTTGAAGTTAAAATCTTTTTAGTATTGTGTATCATTTGATTAGAATCCGATTTCAAAATCGTAAAAATCGTTCTTAGACCTTTGAACAGAACATGATGCCAAGTTCTTTAGTGAGGGTTTTACGGATCGTGACTCATGAGCTATCCCAAATCGCTTTTCTCACCGGTTGCAATTGTTCTTCGAGATAGAGATGAAGATGAACAAAGAAAATTCGAGATAGAGATTCTGGAATTAGTTTTCAGCAACATGACTGTGTTGGTGTTGAGGCTTCCTTCCCTCAAACTCACCATTTCCCTCACCATAGTTAATTTTACTTCTCAGACCTCACCTTGCAAAGTTAAACAGGTCATATATTTTAAATGGAAATTCTATACGGTACCAATGTGGTTTTGGTTTTTTTATATGGTACCATCACATTATTGACTTCTATCCATGGTAGCCTCGCACATTTGGTTTTTCATACATAATACCCTTCTGTTAAGTAAAAAGTAATATAATTGATTTCAGATTGTAAAACAAACTGTATATTTGAAATCTTTGCGAACAAATACATGAAATAGATTGTTGAATCCTGTAAAACGGAATTAAAATGAGTGAGATATATTTAAACTTCATTATCAAACTTTGACAATTAATATCTCACTCATTTTGACTCCGTTTTACATGATTTAAGGGTCTATTTTATGTAACTTTTCGCAAAGATTTCAAATATACAATTTGTTTTACGGTGTGAAATCAATTCTATTACTTTTTACTTAACAGAAGGGTATTATATATGAAAAACCAAATGTACGAGGGCACCATTGATATAAATCAATAATGTGATGGTACCATATAGAAAAGCCAAAACCACATTGGTACCATATAGAATTTCCCTGTTTTAAATAATAAGCGCAAGTGAGCTGTATTAAAGAAAGGTTTTGAATTCGATTCAAGCCAAACTACAACTACAAAAAATAATTTAAGATCCTAGTCCATACTTCATCATTTGTTATGAACAATGCAATGCACCCATTCCCCATTATATGGAGAGAAAAAATCCCATCCCTCACACGACAAAGGGTCCCAACTCCCAAGTGGTTGCTAAAATCCAGATAATTTGACATGCTTCTACAATAAAAAGACATACACCTTCCTTGAATCACGCAAGCTTACGCTTCACTACACTACAACGTAGTAGCCAACAAGTGTACAACTTATACTATTAGCAATGATTGACTGAATGACTATATTGATCACACACCTGACTGATATTGCCTATTGTAATGCCCAACCAGCAATCTCAGATACATGATTAAGAGTTGAATGATGAGCCAACAATAACCCCTAAAAAACTACTCTTGTAAGTAATTAGAGCATGCTCTTTTTTCAGCTATCCGAAGTTCAATCAGTAATATCAACTAACACCATGTAAATATCTAGTACATTCTGCATCCACAGAGACAGTAGATGCAAAATCAGTAGTTCATCTCAACAACCATTGCTAAACATGTATAATTCAATGACCATATAAAGATCAGAGTCGATAGCACCAAGTAAAGAGCATATTTACTGTCAAGAACTCAACAGGCAAAGAACTGGCTGACATTCATCAGCGGATTTGGTATTTTTAGAACTTCAAAACAATGAAACAGCAGAAACATTAACCCCGATCCCAGCTAGAATTGTATTAATCCATTCTTCTTTCTCTTGTCTCATTCTTTTCCTAATAGCCTAGGATTCTTTTTCGTTGTCACCTTAACATAAAATTATGCTCACCTGGATCGACTAGGCTAATTCATATTTCATACAATGACAGATACAGTTTTCATGAATCATACAAGTAAGAAGAATGTGCAACGTCATTGTATGAAAAAAGAAATGCAATAGTCCCGTAAACAATCAAAAGTAACTGTCAAATCTTATGCTAAAGGATATCAAATTATGTGCATTAAGATTTTAGCAAACATCCCAAATTTTTGGAAAAAGTCTCGATAAAACGTTCATCATTCCAAAACCAAAACTTTTTCTTTTAATCTAATTAAAATTCTCTAAGATCATTGACGCAATTTAACAGATATGGTTCACTAAACTTCTAGCGCATTACAACAGACATTAATTCCTAGTTCAGCTAGGAAAATTAAAAATATAGAACTACTCACCCCTATCCAACCCTATATCCACAGGCTCCATCCAGCATCATCTCTCCAGCTTGAATCTTCCTTCTCTTTTCCATAATCTTTCTGTGAGAATTTGAATGCAACTTGCTCGAAAATGTTGGACTCTTAGCTGGACGATACTCAGGAACAAGCCGCCCTGACTTGTACCTCATGCCGCAAGCATTGCATAACGTCTTAGGTCCCATGGGACCAGCACGCCATAGCGGGGTTTGTTCTGCTTGGCAATGCTGACACTTCCTGCCAATCGCAGCACCCCTGGTGACTGATTTTGACAAGAACAATGAACTCTCCTGTTCTTGCTTCAGATTCTCCATGCTCGCTTGGTTCCACTGCCACCCCTGCGGAACACACAACTCTGGGAACCTTCTTCGTCTTTTCCGTATACGTTTGCTACGCCCACGAACTGGGAAGCTGATAGGAACCATAAGATTTCCTATGTAATTAGTACCACTGTTTTCAAGCACAGATATGGGACTTGAGTGATTTTGATCATTCGGGAAAATGACGCTTTGACCCGAGATTATATCCATGCAGGTTTCAACCGATGGGAATGCATCTTTGTTTGATAACCATTCCAATTCTTCCTCTGCAAATTCCTGAACAAAAACAACTATATAACTTGGTCCCTAGTCCAAACTATATCACCAAACACTAAGTTAACTAGGCACAAATCACCACATTTAAGTCTAACATCATCCAACAGGTCCCATCTATAGCAAAAGAGACCAGGGCTTAATTTATATTCGCATTGTAGTGTAATTAATTTACCATCATGCATATCTACTTGCCGATGATTCACACACACATGTAAAGTGAAAACCGTTTTATGGTGAAAACAATTGTTCTACACTTTCTTGTAATTGTTACTAGGGGTGACAAAATTTGACATAATCCGAACACGAAAAAGTACGAATTTGACCGTGTACAACAAAACCAACACCAACCCGACCTATTACCCTGAAATTCTCACCACTAATTGTTTAAAATTATTTAATTGAGATTTAAATATTATACGGCATTATACAGTTAAACCCCTTTAAAGGTAATACGCTTGGGATCGGTAAAAAATATTTTTATTACTTTATCGAGAGTAAAAATACACTTGTATCAATTATTACTTTATCGAGGTTCAACTGTACATAATTGATTAATTTCTCATTCAAAAATTTTGTAAAGGGCGCCACACAAGAATAACATAATTTCACATTCAAAAATTTTGAAGAGAGCGCCACACAATAATAATGGGGAAATAATAAATAAAAAAAATCAACCCAATATACATGTGACACAATAGTATAAATTTTTACAATTTATTAATTATATGCCTAAAATACCCTTGCAGGCACTCCCCCTATTTTTGCCCAAATTAGGGTTTATAGGGACAAAACAGACTCCTCAAAATTCATATTCACAGCCGCAACTCACTCCTAACTCGACCGAGTCAAACCCAACTCGGTCCGAGTCTGCACGATTCAGACAAAAGGTAGATAATACTTACAGGAACAGAAAGTGGGTCATCATCTTTGTGTCCATTAATTGAGTTTAAGGAAGAAGAAGAGAAGGGTAGTTTGGTCATTTCCTCATCATCAGAGAAGTTGAGAAGGTCATCAAGAGTATCCATTGTAAGAGAGAGACAAGGGTTGTTAGTTTTGTATGTATAGCTTGTATGTAGTTTAAGAGTTTGAGGAGACGAGGGTTTTGAACTGGATGGATGTAGCTTTAGTTCTGGTTGTGTGTACTTTGTGTTATAATAATACAATACAATCACTATTACTCTTAACCAATAATATTATAAAAGGAATGTAATTATTTCTTGAAATAAATGTATAGATTGTAAAATTTGTTATTTTAACCAAAATTATGTTAATTAAATTTGATTTAATTTTTTAGTCTAAGGTTTCTTGGTCAACATGTTATTAATACTCCCTCCGGTCCATTATATAAGGCATTTGACTTTTCTGTATGTAACTTTAGGTGTTTTGACTATATAGCTAAAATTATTATTTTTTAATTTTTCCTTTTTTGAATAAAAATATGATACTTTAATTTTTATTTAGAAAAAAAATTTAAAAAAATAATAATTTTAGCTATGTAGTCAAAACACCTAAAGTTACGTGCAGAAAAGTCAAATGCCTTATATAATGGACCGGAGGGAGTAATAAATATGAGAACATTTTTTTCTTGAATGAATAAATAGTCAAAACAATTTTTAGTTTAATTTTTGCTAGTTTAATTTTAAATTAATATAAAAATTAGGAAATATTACGTTATGGTTTAATTCAATCATCAAAAAATTAATGACATTCAGGGTCTGTTTGGCTCACTTTTTTTAAGTCCTTATGGACTTATTTTCGAGTAAAGTTTCATATTTTGATAATTGTTTTTATACAAGTATTTAATGTATGTTTGAGATTTCATAAGTTGCAACAAAAAAATAATTCTTTTAAAAAAAAGTTAAAAATCTTAACTTTATCTTAAAATAAATTGACTTATTCTGAAAAATAAGTTCTCCAAATATCTCCTTAGACTTTTAGTAAATAGTTTTGAACTTCTAGTTTATTTGGGCCTGTTGGTCTTTAACTCTTAACCAATTATTTTATTTGTAATGGGTGAAGTTATGTAGTGGGTTTAATATTGGGCCGGTGCATTGTATGTAATGGCCAGTCGATTACCTTTTGTTTTGGGCTTTGTTCTAGATTTATGTCACATTCTAGAATATTCTATACAGTTGTTAGACTACGAGTTAGTTGTGATTCTGTTAGTTAGTATTGTCTAGTATATAAGCTGGCATTACAATTATATCTGTATCTTGGATCATAATGACATTTCTGTTAGTTTTCTTCCTCCTTCTATCTTCTTCTTCTTCCTCATTTCTTATTTTTTAGTTAATTTCTAAGTAAAAGCATAACAAGTGGTATTAGAGCAATCGATTCTCGGTTGTACGTTTCCATGGCGTCAAGTACTCGTTCAAGAACAATGGACGATCAGTGGAAAGATCTTGATAATAAGATTCAAGAAGTGAGTGTTAAGTGTTGTAAGCACATTGAGGTGACTCAAGCGGCTTTCGAAGACAAGATCATTGGTAAGATAGATCAACTATTGTTGGATATTTTAGTCGGGAGAGTGCGGAGTGCATGCTTTGTTCGAGTTTGTTAAGTTTTCAGTATTATTGCTTATGAGGCATGTCCATTGGCATCAGACACACCTGTTGGGATAAGTTTATGAGGCATGTCCATTGGCATCAAACACACCTGTTGGGATAAGATATGTCTATTAGCATTAGACATGACTATTAGAATGAGGTATGACTATTGGGAAAAGACTGAGATGTGTCTCTTGGCAAAAGACACATCTGTTGACATCTATAAATAGGTGTTGCATTGATCATTTTCATATATAGGTTCATTTGAAATTCACAATAAAACACATTCTCTCTTCTTGCAGAATTTCTGACTTTATCCGATTGAATTATTTGGGTGAATCACAAATAACTTCAATCTGAAAGTGTTCACACGACTTCAAAAAAAATCCAAGTAATTACCATATTTCCCCAACAAAGATTGAAGTTAGTTTGTTTCTGAAGATGACGAACGGAGAATCTGCAAAAGATATGACAAGCAAGTTTGCAAAACTTGACAAGTTTGATGGTCAGGATTTTAGAAGATGGCAGAAAAAGATGCATTTTCTGTTGACCACGCTAAAAGTTGTGTATGTTCTGAGTACCCCCATGCCAGAAGTGATTGATAATGAAACCGCTGAACAGACAAGGAAGCGCTACAAATGGGAAAACGATGACTACATCTGCCGCGGTCACATCTTAAACGGTATGTCTGATTCCCTTTTCGATGTATATCAAAATGTTGAGTCAGCGAAAGAATTGTGGGATTCTCTTGAATCCAAGTACATGGTAGAAGATGCTTCTAGTAAGAAGTTTCTTGTCAGTAATTTTATGAATTATAAAATTGTCGATTCTAGACCGGTGATGGAACAATACAATGAATTGCTAAGGATTCTGGGACAGTTTGCTCAACACAATCTGAAGATGGATGAATCTATCTCCATTTCTGGTGTTATAGACAAACTGCCACCATCATGGAAGGATTTTAAACACACCTTGAAACATAATAAAGATGAGATGACGTTGGTTGAACTTGGAAGTCACTTCAGAATTGAAGAGGCTTTGAGGACTCAAGAAATTGAGAATAATCCTAAGGGCAAGAACCAAGTTGGTAACTCTTCTGTGAATATGGTTGAAGATGGTGGATCTTCTAAGAATTCCAAGAATGGCAAGGGTGATAAACGGAAGTTTAAAGGAAACA
Organism: Kitagawia praeruptora; assembly: GCA_037693485.1. NCBI lineage: Eukaryota > Viridiplantae > Streptophyta > Magnoliopsida > Apiales > Apiaceae > Kitagawia > Kitagawia praeruptora. Next base: position 3,265,683 of record CM075353.1, read on the forward strand.
ACAACAACTCTTCCAACAAAAAAGCCTAAGATGGCATGTTGGAAGTGTGGCAAACCTGGACATTTCAAGAAGGATTTTCGGGTTGGTAAAGGCAAAATTGTAATTCTGGTCAGAATTATGTATCACTAATATCTGAGGCATTTTATGTGCAGGATGATTATGTTGCTTGGTGGATTGCTTCAGGAGCAACGAGTCATGTATGTAAAGATCTTCGTTGGTTCATAGACTTTCAACCAATCGAAGATGGATCTATCTTAAAGATGGGAAACGTTGCAACTGAACCGATCAAAGGACTAGGAAATGTCAAGTTGATTTTTACTTCTGGAAAATGTATATTATTAAATAAAGTGTTGTATGTTCCTGGGATTCGAAAGAATCTCTTGTCTGGTGTTGTATTGAACAATTGAAGATATAAACAAGTTTATGAAAGTGACAAGTATATTTTGTCAAAACATGGCACTTTTGTTGGCTTTGGCTACTTATGTAATGGTATGTTTATGTTAAATGTAAATACTCCTTTTAATGACGATTCTGCTTGCATGGCTTCTACTAGTACTAGCAATAATTTGAACAAACCAGAATTATGGCATGCTAGACTAGGACATGTACATTATAAAAGAATAAAGGATATGTCTAAAATGAGTATCATACCTGCTATTGATTTGAACTATGAAAAATGTAAAACATGCATGTTAACAAAGATAACTAGAATGCCCTTTAAGGAGGTTAATAGGGTGTCTGATGTGTTAGAACTAATACATAGTGATTTATGTGATTTTCACTCTACTCCATCATTAGGAAATAAAAAGTATGTAGTTACTTTTATTGATGATGCTTCTAGATATTGTTATGTATATTTACTGCATGCAAAGGATGAAGCTCTTGACTTCTTTAAAATATATAAAGAAGAAGTAGAGCTACATTAGAGTACCATGATTAAAAATGTACGTACTGATAGAGGAGGTGAGTATTATGATCCGGTATACTTTCGATCTACTGGTATAATACATCAAACCACGGCTCCTTATACACCACAGCAAAATGGTGTGGCTGAAAGAAAGAATAAGACTTTGAAAGAAATGGTTAATTCCTTGTTATCCTGCTCGGGTTTGAGTGAGGGTTTTTGGGGTGAGGCTATGTTAACAACCTGTTATTTATTGAATCGAATTCCTAGTGAGAGGAATAAGATCACCCCTTATGAACTTTGGTATAAAAAGTCACCAAAATTGAGTTTTCTGAGAGTTTGGGGATGTAGAGCAGTTGTAAGACAAACTGAACCCAAAAGAAGAAACTTGGGTGAACGAGGTATATATAGTATCTTTGTCGGTTATGCTGAGCATTCCATCGCATTTAGATTCTACGTGTTAGAATCTAATGACTATGTGTCTATGAACTCTATTATCGAGTCAAGAGATGCTATCTTTGATGAAAACAGATTTACATCTATACCTAGACCAAGGGACATGCTACAAAATTCTTCTAGTAGGAACTCTGTTTCTACTGAAGATGTTCATGGACCGTCTGAACCAAGGAGAAGCACTAGAGCTAGAAAAGCAAAGTCTTTTGGAGATGATTTTCATCTTTATCTAGTTGAAGGTTCTAGAGATGGAATTGAATATCAATACCAATATTGTTTTGTTATTGAGGAGGATCCAAATACTTTTATCGAAACAATGACATCAAGGGATGTTGCATTCTGGAAAGAAGCTATTTAGGATGAAATGGATTCTATCATGAATAATAATACATGGGAATTGAGTGATCTGGCTGTAAAGCATTGGGAAACAGATGGATCTTCAAAAGGAAAATGAAGGTGGACGGTACAATAGATAATTTTAAAGCCAGATTGGTTATCCAAGGCTTTAGACAAAAAGAAGGGATTGATTATTTTGATACTTATGCTCCTGTTGCTAGGACTTCCACTATTAGGTTGTTAATAGCACTTGCTACTATACAGAACCTTGTCATTCATCAAATGGATATGAAAACTGCATTCTTGAATGGTGAATTAGATGAAGAGATTTATATGAAACAACCCGAAGGGTTTGTTATGCCTGGTTATGAGAACAAGGTGTGTAAATTGAAGAAATCAATTTATGGTCTAAAACAAGCACCGAAGGATTGGCATGATAAATTTGATAATGTGGTCTTGTCTAATGGTTATTTTCTTAACCAAGCAGACAAGTGTGTATAAGAAGGATTAGGACACTAGGCTAGTAAAATATAGTGTCGAGTAAGAACATTTGAGAATGTAAATTTATGTGTATATTATCTTCATGTATTCACTATGAATTGTAGAGGTTCAATCCATAGTGATACCTTGATATTCGAATATTTGAAATGTGTAATATACTAATGTGAAATTCAATCGTCATGATATTCCATTTATGCATAACTTTGTTATTTGTTGTGATTTTGTTTAGTTAATCATGGATTACGCTAAAATGGGGGAGGATTGTTGGATATTTTAGTGTAATTGGATTGACTAGTTGATCAATGTAATCGTAATGTTACATCGAACAAGTCGGGAGAGTGCGGAGTGCATGCTTTGTTCGAGTTTGTTATGTTTTCAGTATTATTGCTTACGAGGCATGTCCATTGGCATCAGACACACCTATTGGGATAAGTTTATGAGGCATGTCCATTGGCATCAAACATACCTGTTGGGATAAGATATGTCTATTAGCATTAGACATGACTATTATAATGAGGTGTGACTGTTGGGAAAAGACTGAGATGTGTCTCTTGGCAAAAGACACATCTGTTGACATCTATAAATAGGTGTTGCATTGATCATTTTCATATATAGGTTCATTTGAAATTCACAACAAAACACATTCGCTCTTCTTGCAGAATTTCTGACTTTATCCGATTGAATTATTTGGGTGAACCACAAATAACTTCAATCTGAAAGTGTTCACACGACTTCAAAAAAATCCAAGTAATTATCATATTTCCCCAACAATTGTTAGTAGTGGTTTCTGGGTATGAATCTAGGATTGAAGCTTGTAACGTTGTTATGGACGACAAGATCTCTAGAAAGTTTGACGACTTATTGCGACATTCTAACAAACAGAAGATGGTCGGTAGAGATGGAGAAATTTTGGTTGATAAAACTCCAATTCTGCAAACACCGATACTAGATAAAACTCCGTTAGTGTCCCTGTTCAAGAATCAAGATTCGGATAAAAAAAATCAGGGGAAACGCACTTTCAGTCATCCCAATGTGGAGCTTACGCATTTTAATAGAGATGATCCAAGATCTTGGATCAGGAAATGCAATAAAATTTTTCTATTTCATCAGGTAAGTGATTCTCTTAAAAGTGAATTAGTAGAAATGTATCTTGATGGTAAGGTCGATATTTGGTTTCAGAGTTATAAATTTGTTAAGGGAAACATTTCTTGGATAGAATTTTGTGATGCTTTGATTAAACGTTTTGATCTTAAAGGAGGGGTAGATGAACAAGAGGAATTTAACAAGTTGGTGCAAGTAGGTAGTGTAATGGAGTATGTTGAGAAGTTTGAGGAACTTAAGTCTATGCTTCTCTATAAAAATGCTTGTTTAGGTGAGTCTTATTTTGTCTCCAGTTTCATTTCTGGGTTAAAAGGAGAATTGAAACCTATGATGAGATTGATGAGACCTGCAACTTTAGTGGATGCTATAGAGGTTGCCTTGTATCAAGAACAAATAGTTGATCTTATTGTCAAAAGGAATGAAAATAAAGGGAAGGGTAATTTTAGTACATTTAACAAGAAAATGGAGGGTGATCAAAAGGAAAGTAAGGTTTCTATTCTTTCTGAGAAAAAGGTCTCTAATGTTGAGAAGTTAAAACTTTTTTTTTGTTATGTAGTGTAAACTATGGTGACTACTCTGTAATTTACTATGTAATTAATCGTATGTTTTTATTGTGTTTGTTTTTGCTTTTTACTGCAGAAGACAATGAGTATGCAGAAGGAGTGGACCTTTCACTTGAGTTTGTAATAACTTCTCGAGATATAACTGCTACAGGAGCTCCAGCTACACTGTTGATATTCAACAATGAACAAGGCTTTACACCCAGGAATATTGATTCCATCTGCAGTGTCGGACATTCTACCAAAAAAGGGAATCACGGACGTAGTTATATTGGCGAGAAAGGTCTTATTACTATTAGCTCATCACACTAGTTCTTAATTACGTCGTAAAATGCACTATTTATGGTTTCTGTTGTGCCTTTTAACATGTCTACATTGACCTTTTTTATTATTAATAATTGACTTTGATGAACACCTATAACTTGTATCCTGCATCTCTGTTTTTCACTAGTTCCCTGATTCCTCTCTAGACTGGTCTCCATAATTTTTCAAATCTATAGACTTGCATATAAAGTTGCAGATACCATTCCAGCCATAGTACTGTTACATTGGGTTGGTAATACATTTGAAGTCTTCTGACATAAACTAGTAAGCAAGCATGGGGCTTTCCGGGAAAAGCAACACTGCCTTGTGCTTTTTTCTTTTCATTTTGCCGCTTTCAAAGAAATAATATATTCTTCCCAGTGGCCTATCTGAACCATTGCTAAAAGATGCATTATTACTGTGTATATTATAAAAGTGAGGTTGATAAAAAATACAATTTTAGTAATTGTTAGCAGCCATCAGTACCGGCTCTTGTGGGAGTTGCCATAGTTGGCTGCCTTGGGCCACACAAATTAAGGGGGCCACATTTTTTTATTATAAGTAATGTTTATGTATCTATTTATTGGCATCAAGTATTTGATTATTTGGTCCAAAAAGATATTTGATTAATGGGTCTTGAAGTTGAAGGCTGCAACATTTGGGTTCTTATTATTTATTAGTTTATATATATTTAGAGGCCCGTCCATTGATTATAAAAAAGCCCATTAGTGTGTGCTGATGTATAAGTATCTAACTATACCAGTTACGGTAGCTACTCTAAATTGAAGCTCATAAAAAATTATCTCTGATCCCATGTCACAAGAGAAACTCAACCGTTTGACTATGTTGTCTATTCAGAAAAAAAATGTTGGATAAGTTAGATTATATTATTTTGATTAGAGATTTTGCACTAGTTAAAGCGAGGAGATTAACTTCTTAATCTCAACTTAACTTGCCTCTATTAATATATATATAGTTTTTTGATAGTTAAACACACGCACACGGTAGAAGTCGAACTCTTGACCATTCTTAGAGAAGTCAAGACCTCAACCATTGCACCAATCCTTTACTGGATTAAAGTCGTATTGTAATTTTTTTGTGTGGTTTTAATTCATGAAATATGATGTCTTAAAAAAAATTTGGTATAAGAAAACTAGGGCCTCCAAAATACTGGAGACGGGCCTGGCAGCCATTCACACAAAATAGTTTTACTGTGTTATAGAACTAATGTAGATTCAAATGGTGTAATTACTTGAAAGCCAGAGCAAAGTTTGTCAACTGCTATGTCTAGAAAAATATTTTGTTTACAATTGTCAACTGCCATAAGAATGTTGTAAATATATTTAAAGTTCAATTTTTTTTCCAAGTACATATACATGAATTCCATGCTTCTCATGCGATGTTTGCTGTTGGGAAAGGTCCGAAAATCATTTTTCTCTTCTGTTGTAAAAATATATAGTATTACTTGAGTCGTAAAATATATTTTGGCTTATGTCTGTGCGTGTATATAACTGTTACTTGAGCACACGTAGATGATTTGGTATGGATATATGGGGGAACATTTTAAAAAAAGCTCCAGATCTGTACTTGTTATCAAGTTAGGAAATTAGAATTAAGGTAGCTAGATAAATTCAATAAGCTGTACTTGTTGAAGGCACTTGCACGTTCTTGTCATTTCAGTGAGCTGTAGTAATTTGAATTTTTTCCTTCGCCTAGGCTGATAGTGCTATTGTAGCGCTGAACTATAGTGGTGCAATCATGGGATCACTTCCAATTAGGTCAGTTTTTCTAAACTTGAACATAACTGGGTCCTATTAAACTATCTTTAATGTATCTTAGCTAATTTGTGAACACGTTTTTGTGTCTATGCAGGGTAAGTCCGGAGATGCCGCCAAGGGTGAAAAGAAGAAATGACCATTAGGATTTTTATTTACCATCTTTTTTGTACTAGAAAATATTTATTTTTGCCAAATGTGATGATATTGGGGTGATACTTATGACATTGGAAGATTACCAATTTCGGATGAACAGAATATTTAATTTGAGATGCATAATATGTATGTGCAATTTTTTTCAATTTTTTTTTCTGGAAAAGATGTTACATTAGCTAATAGAAATGTTACCTTAGCCAACAAAAGTGGCTCAAACAGTGGGGACCATAATGGGCCCCACTATTTTTAAAAAAAATCTAGGCCTCTAAGGTAACATATATATTAAGTTGCCATAGACCTCACTTTTGTTGCTATAGCAAGCTATGGTAACATAAAATTGCATGTTACCTTAGGGGTCAAAGATGTTACCTTAGACACCTAAGGCAACATGCTGAGAGCTATCACCAGAAAAATGTTACCTTAGCTACTTTATGGGCCTAAGGTAACATATAATGTACCTGTTGTAACATTTTTTTTGTGTTACCGTAGGCTGTTTATGGTGTAGTGTGAAGAGTTTCAATACAGGAGAAACAATCATCCGTGCTATAAATGTGGAGACAAGTATAGCCAAGGTCATAAGTGCAAGAATGAGAAGTTTACTTTTATGTTGGTTGAAGATAGGGAGTCAGATTTGTTGAATTTGGAGGATGATTCTGAAGAAATGATGGAGGATGGCACATTTATAGAGGTTTCTTTGAATGCTCTATCAGATAATATGTGGAGAAAAACAATTACATTGGAAGGCAGTATTCAAGGACATCCTATTACTATTTTGGTGGACACTGGTAGTACTATGACTTTCTTAGATTCAAAGATTGTTTCTAAATGTGGTTTATCAGCTGGTCCTTGTGAGACTATCAAAGTGAACATGGCTGATGGTAGTTCTGTTGAGAGTAATAGTGTGGTTCATAAGGTAAAATGGGAGGTTCAAGGGTATAAATTCAATTGTAATATGAGAGTTTTAAGAATTGGAGGATAGGATATGAAAGCTGGAGTAGATTGGATAGAGCAGTATAGTCCATTATTGTTTGATTTCAAGAAACTATATTTGAAATTAAATGCTGATGAAGAGGGAAATAAGCAAATGGTATTGCAAGGTGCAGTGAGGAAGGCTTCAATCAGTTTAGTCAGAGGTAAGAAATTGCAGAAGTACAATGAGGAGATGGCAATTCACAAAGTTAAACAAGAGATGTTATCTTTAATTTCACAGGAAGATGTTGCATTAGAAAAGCAAGAGGAACCACTATCAGTTAGTCTTAAACAAGAGGAGAATGTTGATCAAATTCGAGGTTTGATCAATACTATTTTTGACAAATTTTCTGAAGTTTTTTCTATTCCTACTACCTTACCTCCTACTAGAACAGTGGATCATGAGATTCCTTTACAGGAAGGGGCTCAACCTTTTAAGCTCAAACCTTATAGGTACCTTCATTCTCAGAAAACAGAGATTGAAAATCAGGTTCAGGAGATGCTTAAAAGTGGTATTATCAAAACTAGTAACAACCCTTTTGCTTCTCCTGTGATTTTGGTCAAGAAAAAAGATAATACATGGAGATTTTGTGTTGACTATAGACATTTAAATAATATTACTATTAAGGATAATTTCTTATTCCTAATATAGATGAGTTGTTGGATGAGTTGCATGGGGCAAAGCTATTTTCAAAGTTGGATTTGAGATCAGATTATCATCAGATTTTAGTTAAGCCTTTAGATACTCCAAAAACTGCTTTTCAAAATCATCACAACCATTTTGAATTTGTGGTATTACCTTTTGGTTTAACAAATGCTCCAACAACTTTCCAAGCATTAATGAATCAAATTTTTCAGCCATACTTGAGGAAGTTTGTGTTAGTTTTCTTTGACGATATTCTCATATATAGTCCAGATCTAGTCACTCATGCTGAACACTTGGAGATTGTGTTGAAAGTATTACAAAAGAATCAGTTGTATGCTAAAAGGTCGAAATGTACTTTTGCTGCTAGTTCTATAGAATATCTAGGGCATCTTATTTCTGCTGAAGGGGTCAGTATGGATCCAACCAAAGTGGAGAGTATTGTTAAGTGGCCTACACCTCATTCTGTGAAAACTTTGAGAGGGTTTTTGGGTTTGTCTGGGTATTATCGCAGATTTATACAAAATTATGGAGTGATTACAAGACCATTAACAAATTTGTTGAAGAAGGATAATTTTGTTTGGAATCTAGAGGCTGATAATGCTTTTAAGAAATTGAAAGAAGTTCTTTGCACAGCTCCAGTGCTAGTTATGCCAGATTTTTCACAGCCTTTTGTGTTGGAGACTGATGCTTGTGATAGGGGTATGGGGGTAGTGCTTATGCAGTGATAAGTGGATTTTATATCCACTTGGAACATTCTAAATCGGCTTAAATTGATTGTCTTGGACTCAAGTTTCTTGTAGTTTTGATGTGTTTTGCTTAGTTGTGCAGATTTACGAGAATGTTGACTAAGGTGGATGCTTCTATAAATTTTTGGGAATTAATTGATTAAAATTCGGATTTTTAAGAAGGGTTGCGCAGTCTACAATGTTTTGGCCATATCTTGAGTTCTATAAGTCTGTTTTCAGCCCGTAAGCAGTCCACGCGAAGATAACGAGATTCTATATCATTATAAGGTGGTCCAGAGGTCTAATTATGTTTGGGACGTTCCAGAAAATCTGAAAAAAGTCAGCTACGAATTTTCCTTAAAAAAACAGAATCAGTTTAGGAAACGTATCTTGCAGAAATTCTATTATAATTCTGTTTTGGTATTTTCTTGCTGGGGAAGACTTTTAGAGCCTATTTAAACACATCATACCATTGTAATAGGATATACACATTATCATAGTTTTATTATTGTATCATAGCTTAGATCTGCAAGGGAGAAAAGGAGAGAAGGATTCAACGCTCGTGACAAGCAACGGATCTAGATCTACTTCATCTTTTGTGTTATTCTGGATTATAGATTTGTTTTCTCAACTCTTTGTCTTATTAATATTATTGCTTCTTTTATTCATATCTTGTTTATTATCATGTTTTCATCAAATCCCATGACGATGAACGGTTCAATTATGGGCTAATCGTTGTCATGGGATTCTAACGGAGTTGTCTATGTAGCTTAGTAGTTTGATTGCTTTAAAGATTACGTGTGGTGAATTCTTGATATCCTCGTATGGTTAATCTTAATGCTTTTAGATGCGTAGCTAACATCTAAATTGAATTGTTAATCTCTTGTGAAGCGAGAGTGGATCTTGAGATTTAGAACTTGCCATGCTAGCATAGGATAGGTTGATGTTTTAGCATCATGATTTGTGGCATGAATAGAGATATTATGCTGCCCTATGTGATCTATGTGGATGACTTGTGCTTAAACCTCTATGTTTTCAAATTCTATAGAGATATAGGGTCTAAACATAATAGGTGTCTACCCATCTTCTATCTCTTTTATGGATGCATGCGTAGTTTGGTACTAGTATACCGAGAGGTAACTTTTACTTATTTCGTGTTGTCCGATCAGATATCAAATCCCACATGTGTATTGATTAAAAGCATCAACTCTAAGTGAAGTAGATAATGAAGTTAGAGTCCAATGTTTTTATTCACATAAGTAATTTGATTTCTATTCTTATTAGTTAATTTAATTCTTAGTTTATAATTTGCATCTTAGTTTAATTTAGTTAATCAAACCCCAAATTTGTTACTTTTCTTAGCAGTGAATTAAAATCATACATTGTTGCATAGGCATATTTACTGAATAGAACCATAACCAGATCTCTGTGGAACGAACTTGAATTGTATTACTTGTGACCACGTATACTTGCATGATTTTGTGTTAACAAGTTTTTGGCGCCGCTGCCGGGGACCATCGATATTTTATTTTAGTTTATGTGCTTGTCAATAGTGGTCGTTAGCGTTCACTGACTCGGATTTCTTACTTAGTTTGTTTGTTTCGTGGTGTTTCAGGTACTTAAGTTTGTATGCGAACACGCTTACAAGCTCATTTGGAAGAACTGGCAAAAGACGATCTTGTAGAGAATAAAGAGAATAATAAAGAGGAATCTGAAGCTACAGTAGCAATGACAGATGCAGCAACAGCTAAGGCTTTGAAGGAGTATTCTCAGCCGAAGATCAATGATATCCAGTCTAGCATTATCAGGCTAGCTATTGCAGCTAACACTTTCGAGATCAAGCCGGGCACTATTCAGATGCTACAGAATTCGGTTCAGTTTGGGGGTGCTCCTACGGAGGATCCTAACATGCATATTCGGGACTTTATCGAGATCTGTGATACTTTCAAGTTCAATGGTGTTTCGGAGGATGCTATCAAGTTGAGGCTTTTCCCATTCTCTTTGAAGGATAAGGCCAAGGGCTGGTTACACTCTCTACCACCTGGTTCCATTACTACATGGGAGGATCTTGCTCAGAAGTTTCTTACGAAATTCTTCCCTATGGCGAAAACTGCAGCATTGAGGAACCAGCTAACTCAATTTCAGTAGCAATCTGGAGAATCTCTGTGTGAGGCTTGGGAACGTTATAAGGAGATGCTCAGGAGATGCCCACATCATGGGATGCCAAACTGGATGGTAATCAATTGTTTTTACAATGGGCTGGGAGCACAATCTAGGCCAATGGTAGACGCAGCATCAGGAGGAGCCTTATGGGCTAAGAGCTACGATGAAGCTTACGATCTAATTAAGATGATGGCTGCTAATGAATATCAAAATCCAACTCATAGACTACCACAAGGCAAGGTTGCAGGAATTCTGGGAGTTGACACAGTTACAGCTCTAGCAGCCCAGCTAGAGGCACTTAATATGAAATTAGATTTTATGACAAAGCATGGGGTGCCTCAGGTTGCGAGAGTGTGTGAACTATGTGCTGGCGCACATGAGACGAGTCAATGCGCCATCTCCAGTGAATCGGTGCAATTTGTGAGCAATTTTCAAAGGCAACAGCAACCAGATCCAAATTATCAACATCCACATCAGTCTTATCACCAGTTTCAGGGTCATCAGTACGGAGTTGAGCCATTTAATTCTTCAGGTTTTCAGCAACTGTATGCTCCAAGGCAACAGTTTCAACCTCCTAGTTTTCAGCAGCAACAGTTTCATACTGGTTCTAGCCATCAGTCGAATGAAAAATCTGAATTAGAAGAGTTGAGATTAATGTGCAAGAGTCAGGCAGCAACTCTCAAGAGTCAGGAAGCATCTCTCAAGACATTGGAGAGTCAGATCGGACAAATTGCAAGTGCCTTACTCTATAGGCCACAAGGAACTCTTCCTAGTGATACGGAGGTCAATCCAGGCAGAAGGGAAACCAAAGAGCAGGTCAATGCAGTAACTTTGAGATCTGGAAAAGTCATGAGTGATCCTAAATCAGCAACTGAAGAAGATGAAGATGTTCAAAATCAGCAGGTTGAAAAATCTGCAGTGCCAGTAATTGAGAAATCTGATTTAGTGGCTGATCAGCTTGATGGTAAGAAGAGCAAGAAACCCGTTGAAAAGTCTACTCCGGAGCAATCTTCAAAGAATACTCAGATTTATCCGCCTCCTCCATTTCCTGGACGTTTGCAGAAAAGTCAAGAGAAACAGTTTCAGAAATTTATGGATGTCTTCAAGAAATTGTCTATTAATATTCCTTTTGTTGAAGCATTGGAGCAGATGCCGAGATATGCAAGGTTCATGAAGGATATTTTGTCAAGGAAGAGGAGGTTAGAAGAATTTGAAACAGTGGCATTAACAGAGGAGTGCAGTGCAGTGTTGCAACAAAAGTTGCCACCTAATCTTAAAGATCTGGGAAGTTTCCCCATTCTTTATACTATTGGCAACCTTTCTTTCAGCAAGTGCTTATGTGATTTGGGAGCTAGCATTAATCTTATGCCCTTGTCTGTTTTCAAGCAACTTGGTCTACCGGAGCCAAAGCCAACTAACATCTCTTTGCAGTTGGCTGATCGATCTATCACTTATCCGAGGGGTATAGTGGAGGATGTCTTGGTGAAGGTTGATAAGCTCATATTTCCTGTTGATTTTGTGATCTTGGATTTTGAAGAAGATAAGAAGATTCCCATAATTTTGGGAAGACCGTTCTTGGCTACAGGAAAGACTTTGATTGATGTGCAAAAGGAGAGCTTACAATGAGGGTGCAAGATTAGAATGTTACCTTTAATGTGTTCAAGGCCATGAAATTTCCGACAGAGGATAAAGAGTGTTGCAGTGTGGAAATAGTTGATACGGGTCAGATAAAGAAGTTTGATCAGTTATTGAGTGAAAAGACGGACACACACATGCTAAAGCCTCCCATTAGTGATTCCATTGACGGTTCTTCGGTTCGAGATCTTTCGAAAGTAAAGCTGGAGAAACTTCCACCACATTTGAGGTATGTCCTTTTGAATAATGAGCTAGTGATTTTTGAAGAAGGGAATGATAACGTGTTGCGAAGGTGGAAAATAAATGATAAGGAAGAAGAAATTTTTGTTCAGCCGGTCGAGTCGGAGAAGCATCGTAGAGGTGTGAAGAAGAAAAAGAAGAAGATTTGGCCGTTGGATAATAAAATTAAGTTGAAGTCTGACAGAAGAGATTTGTGGAAAGCAAGCAACCAAGATGTCAACGTTCGTAGGAATGGTCTTTCTGTTGAGAACGGTTCGGTTATTCTTTTGAAACCGCCATGAGTTGAGGAAGTAACGTCAAGCTATTGACGTTAAAGAAGCGCTTCGTGGGAGGCAACCCATGCATTAATTCAAAAAAAAAAAAATCGAATTTTGAGCAATTTGCAGGTCTGTAACGCAACTTGCGCCTGCGTTACTGACCTTGGCGCCATTTGCCTCCCTGTTGCGCAAGTTGCGCCTGCGCAACTGACCTCGAGGCAGTTTGCCCCCTTGAAGCGCAACTTGCGCTAGCGTGTCTGACCTTGAGGCAATTTGCCCCCACGCGCGCAAGTTGCAGGTGAAGTACAGGAGATCAAAATTGTTCAGCGATGTCACCTGTTGTGTCCGTGTTTGCTGTTGTATGCATATAAAAAAAATTTTCTTCACCCCAAATTCTTTTTATACTCTCATCTTTCCCCTAAATCTTTTCCTATTTTAATTCCAAAACCCCTCATCTCTCCTAAAAAAAAATTCAAATTCCTATTTCTTTTCTAATTTTTTTTCTTTTATTTATTAAATATTTTTTCTATCCTATATCAAATTCCAATTTCCAACCAAAATTTTTTTCCTTTTCACATTAAAATTCTTATATTTATCCTATCACTCCATGGCCTATATATACCCATACATACACACCCAATTCATTCTATACCTCCTCTACATCTCTTAAAAATTCAAGTTTGGGGGAAAATTAGTACAAGTTCACCTCTTTGATTCGTAGTGGGATTTCTTTTCTCTATTTTATTTTATTACGAATTTGTGTTCTTGTAAATTGGGGTTTTTGTATTATTCTTGTTACTTGGGTATTTTTGGTGTGATTTTGCTTGATGGTTTTTGGTGGGATATTTCTTGGTGGTAGTTGGTGGTGCTATTGTTGAGTGGGGGTTTTGATTATTATGGCGCCTAAGCGAATGAGAGGTGGTTCTATTAGGGTGGAGAGATTTTCTTCTTTGAGAGATGCGGGTATTCAGGCAAGGTGGTCAGTCTATGGAGCTCGTACGCAGTATCCACCGCTAGATTCTGATTCCTCCGAGGAGGAGGACGATTAGATATGTTTTCTGCTATCCATTGTATTTACTTCCATTCAATGCGGACATTGAATATTTTAAGTTTGGGGGTGGTTTGAGGGATTAGTAGTTGTTGTTGTATTATGTGTTCATGTAGGATTTCATGCTTTGCATATTAGTAGTAGTAAATTATGCATTTATGTTCGTGTTATCTACGTTTGTTTCATATAGGACATTCTGTTTTTATGTTCGTATGTCATGTGAGTCCATAATAGTTTGCATTTGCACCCATGCTTGATAGGAATTTTGTGTTGTTGACGCTTTTGATTGAGAAGTGATATGCTTTGTTCTTGTGCACACACATACACTAGTAAGTTGAAGCTAGTAGACTTATTGAATGTTGTGAGTGATTAGAAGGACATGAATATGTGCAAGATGATTTAGTTTGCATGCTTTGAATACAAGTCGGTGCGTTAGAGAGATGTTGCTTGGGATTGAGTATGTTTTTCCACCAAGTGAGATTTTGAGCCTTATTGCATATTTGCAATTTATTCGTTTGCTTGAGTGTCCACGGATTGTTTGCATTGCTAGCAGTTGTTTGAGGTCTTTCTTGAAACGCATGACATTATTTGACGATTAAAATGATAAAGGCAATTAGGAATAACCGCATATTTTCCCATATTACCACACCATGTTTACATGATCAATTAGTTAACCCGTTGAGCTTAATCCTATTTTTTTCGGTGACATACCACATTACTTGCCTAGACCTTTTTCTTGTATTGGCCTTACATTATTTTGAACCCACACTGTCAAAGGCTAGTAGAGTGCTTAAGGGAGTAATAAGGTGTGCAAGGAGGGGTTTTGTAACACCCCCAGATCCGGGGTCTGGGATCAGGTCGTTACGGTCTTATTTTCCATGATTAATACTTTACTCGAGTCCACAATAAATAAATCACCTGCTATGACCCCACAATAATAACCACTCACACATACACAGTTATAGTCCCAGAGATGAAATTGAAATAAGTCTTGCATTACTGGTTACGAATAAAAGTTATTACAAGCCAAAAGGATAACATCATAAGTTTAAAAGTTTTGCCGTTGATTAATCATTATTGATACATATAAGTAAACTGGTAATCAAAGGCTGCTGAGCTATGCTACCTCAGCAATGGCAGCGATGATATCAACGGGTAGCCCTGTGGGGCGGGTAACCTGCTTGCGCCGAGTGCGCCTGACGCGGGCCATGCGACCTAGCTGTTGTTGTGACATAATAAATAAGCAAGGGTGAGCAACAGCCCACCAACAATATATAACTGTGCAGTAATATATAAGACAGTTCAAAGATATGTTTTGAAATCATATGCCATGCATTAGAGAAAATATTGCCAGTTTAATATAAAGGATGAAGTTACAAGGTAACTCAATAGATGTATATTTTGTGGAAGCATATGCTATGCCAAAATAAGCAAGATAGCATCATTTTCATAAAAATAGGAACTTGCAGAATGATGTTGCAATTCTAGTTTGAAATACTTTTCAACTCTGCCAACTATGATGGTGTTGCAGAAAAATTCCAACATTGAGTGATGAACTAATACGGGAGCATTGCCGCGCCAGATGCCCTGACGTTTACGGGGATCAGTCGTATGTCATGCATCTCATCAGTCGTTCTCTACATGTAGAAGGTAGCTCCGACGGAGTTACTTGTTTACCGCCCTCTGGAACTCCTAAGCCAACGGTTGGGCTATTGCTGGACCGGCGCCACTCGGCCACTTACGCATCTCCTAGTTCATTCCATATCCATAACTTTGAAACGTAAAGTTTGACCCCCTTTCCCCAAGTATAATACTTGTTGATAAGACTCCACCAGGTAGTCATATCTAAATGGAAAGGAAAATTTACCAATATTTCCCAAGCTGCTGCTTGTTAATGGATAATGACTTGTTCCAACATTCTTACCCCTCGAATAATGAGTGGGTACACGTAATACCATGAATAATAGCAACCAAGTTGCGAGTGAATGAATAATTTATGACCGGGCAGTCACAAGATAAATAACATTCTTCAAGTCAGGTTCCCTTATATTCGAATCGAAGGATGAATGGAATTACTGAGAACCTTCCTTGATAATATAATAATAATAGTAGGACTCTAAAATAATTTATATATAATATTCGAGGGTTGATGATACTATGTGAATGAAACCAAGTATCTTAGAAACGAGTTAGAAGAATTAAATAAATATTCCAAGAATATTTCTTGAGTCACGGGTATTGGAAAGGTGTTGCTCGGAATAATCTTTGAATAACTGTTCAGAATAATATTCATTGGACGAATAATGAATATTCCCATTAATAATAATAGTATTTTATTGATGAAATAATCGTCAAATGGATATTTGAAATAATATTCATTGAATAAATAATGAATATTCGACTTAATAATAATTATCGAAGAAATGAATATCGAATGAATATTTAAAATCATGTTCACTAATAGAATTGACTTTAACTGAATGTCGGAGATAATATTTATCGAATAACTGAAGTTCGAATCAATGCTCAACTAATATTTATAAAATAAATAGAGATTGAATGAATATTCGAATTAATATTCATTTAAATAAATAAGGCTCGAAGGAATATTAAGATAATATTCATTAAATAAATAAACTCGAATGAATATTCAAAATAATATTTATCGAGTAAATAAGAATGAATATTCTCTAATTAAATAACTTAACTGAGAGTTCGAAATAATATTCGAATATTTAATCGACTTTAGATGAATATTAAATATATAATATTACTCGAATAAATAAACATCTGATGGATAATCCGAATAATATTTATCAAATAATCTCAAGGGAATATTCCAATAATATTCGCCAGATAATAAATGGAAAATATTTACTTAGTTATTTTCCTCTGAAAATAATATCAATATATCAAGGAATAACGACTCCCGGTCTATAGTCAAAGAATGAGATTCAGATGCCCTTCGCTTAAGGGTCTTAGAAATTTCCGGCTTATAATTGATACAATAATTATCTAGCTTATAAGCCAACAATAATTCAGGGAACAAGTATATCAATATGACTTTTAAAAGTAGGCATGCATGCTATGGCATATGTACTGTAACAGAAACATATATATATATTCACAACAACAGCCTTAAAGGAGGATTTGAAACTTGCCTGGAAATCGAGTATGAGTAGGGGTAGTAGTAGCGTGTCCCGGGTCAGCCTGATGATCTATAATTAGCCAAGGCATTCGGGATTAATCACTTAACACCTTTCAAAAGGTTACGTATAAACTTAACTTAAATCGAAACACGTTTTCAAGTCGTTTCGTTATACCCCTCTAATTCACTCTTATTACTGCTTTTATTACCCGATACTTGTTCGTTACTAAAGCATGACATTACACTTACATATGGTAAGTATTTAAATCGTATAAGTTTTAAAGTCGAAATATTAGACCTCGATATTTATAGATCGTTTTCTAAATGGTTTACCGAAGTTATAACCAAGTATACCTTTTAGGGGTACTTTCGCACTTAACCTAGATTCGAACATTTTTATAAAATCGGAAAACGATCCATTTGACATGCGGTCTTCTCCCACACCTTCCTTTTTATCCCTATTATTTAATTATCAAGATTCGCCACTGATTTCGCAATATTAAAGGGAATCAATTTCAATTACGAACTTTTGATTACGGTTCCGAACCACTTTTACGAATTTAATCATAACTCCTAAACCGTAAGTCTGTTTCATGAGATCTTTATATCAAAACGAAGCTCATAACATAATCTAGCTAATCATGGCATAAGTCGAAGCTAAACAGTGAGTTATACCTTCTGTTAAATTCGTGTTCTTAATGTTAACAAAATTTCGGCATTACGACGGCTATAAACCGAATATTTCTAAATTCCAAACCTTCCAATCATCAAGGTATCCATCCCAAACAACATATACATGATATATCACCATGAACTGAGGCCAAGCAATGCCTTTCCGTTCATCTAAACTATTTTTAACATTTATCAAAACTACATCTTAATCATGCTTATAATCATGCTAATATCACATCTTATACTAAAACCCATCAAGAACATGCAAAATCTCAAGGTAAAGCCTAGGGTTTCAAGTTGTTATACCTTCCTTGGAGTATGATCTAGCCTCACTATGCTTGGTATGGTCCTTAGAAGTGCTTAAGCTTGCTAAATCCATCATGAAAAACAAGAAAAAACAAGATTAGTTCATAGAATCACTATTCACCCTCCTCTTTGATGAATTCTTTGAAAATGGAAACAAAGGTGTTTGACTTTGAAATTTTTAGGAGATCACTTTTATGAATTATGGAACTCACCATAAAAATTACAAGGTCAAGTGATGGTTGGAAGCTTGATTTTTGTTTTGGAATTAAAGGAATTGCCGAATGGAGTGTAAATGGGGGGGGGGGGAGAGTTTCTTTGGCTTGGTTGATCTTTCAATAATGCATAAAGTGAAGTGTTTATGATAATATCTCATCTTAAGGCTACTTTATTAAAGTTGTGAAGTGTTGGATGAGGAAACACCATGACAAGTGTTGAGTTTATGGTGGTTTAGAGCTTACTAGTTAGTTACTTGCTAAGTGCTTGGTTGCATGCTCTAAGGTTCTAGTTCCTTGATTCTAGTTTGGTTAGTAGATATTTTATACATAGCACATGCATGCATCTTAGTCTCTGCTTGCTCTTTTGTCCGGTTATTGCTCGATTCGATTGATCGTTCGTAGGAATAACTCATTTGTTTCTAGTTAGGGTTTTACCGAAAACCTTCTTAATATTTATAATACTATTCCTCATCTTTCTTAATACTTCTCGAATTTAAATTCATTAATTCCCTTTTATAAATCCTTAAGTATTGCAGTGTCCAGGGAAATCTCGGAGAAAATAAAAGTGCTCTTTTTCTGAATCCGATAGCTTTTACATACACTTATTTTCCTCCTGGATCACTAATACGAACTCAGAAATCCGTTCCGAATACCGGGTATAACATTATTATAATAATATTCCAAATTCCACTAAAATCACTATTCATCACTTATTTTTATTTAATTCCTATAATTAGGAAAATGAACCTGGTTCACTCTCGAGTGCTTTTTAACCTTTTTACGGAACCGCTGGACTTATAATAGATATTGATTTGGATGACACAAGAATAATCTTACTTGAAGTAATATACTTATATTCTTGGGAGATAGATCATTCTTATCTATGCCGTCAACCAAAAGTATTCTGCATGACATATAAATAATTGAATTCAAATCCATTCCATTCATTTAATAGACCTTCGTTACATCGCAGTCATAACCACTATTCATTCCCATCTAATTACATAATAAAAGTTTTAATTCTACCAAAAATCTGGGTTCTTACAGTCTCCCCTCCTTAAAAGGATTCCGTCCCGGAATCAGCTTGAAAACAAATGGGGGTACTTTTCCATCATTGCACTTTCTAGCTCCCAGGTTGATTCTTCTATGTTGTGGTTCTGCCATAAAACTCAAATAAAGACCTTTTGATTATCGTCATTGATGTATGTTGTGTTAAGAGTTAGATTGATACCAAATGTCAAGCATGCTTATGATTTTGTTGGAATTGAGTGATACACTTACCCTTGTTCTTGAGTGAATATTCTTTTGTGAGTGGATTGTGAGTGTTTGCTTGTTCTTGCGTATGAGATCCCGAGTGTAGTCTCAAAGATGTGCTCTTGTAGGCTTAGCATGTTTACTAACTTATTCTTACACTTGACATGGACTTGTGAGAACTTATGCATGTTCATTGAGTAGACTATGTGAATACTTGCACTTTCGACACCAAGACATTGCGTATTTACTTTGATGCTTAAGTTGATATGGCATGAGAGGATTTGAAGGTATGGTAGATTAGATTAATTGCATTTGCATATTAGTTGCATTCATGCATTGCATTGCATTAGGTTAAATGGATTTTGTGGGTACATTCGCTATAAGCCCTCACGAGACCTTACTCGTCCACTAGGGCTGCCTAGGGGTTTAAAGGGCTTGTTGCATATGCCAAATGCAACCGTGATCACCTACGGAAGTGGTACTAGTTAGTTAGTTGTAATTGTTTATGCTTGAGGACAACCATCGGTTTAAGTTTGGGGGTGTGATAAGTGGATTTTATATCCACTTGGAACATTCTAAATCGGCTTAAATTGATTGTCTTGGACTCAAGTTTCTTGTAGTTTTGATGTGTTTTGCTTAGTTATGCAGATTTACGAGAATGTTGACTAAGGTGGATGCTTCTTGATAAGTGGATCTATATCCACTTGGATCATTCTATTTCGGCTTGAATTGGTGTTTTGTATCTCAAGTATTGTTGTGTTTTAATCCGTTTTTGTGAGAATTGTGTAGGTTACATTTCAAGGTGGTGGACTGGAATTTCCAGTAGATTGTGGTGTCTCAAAAACTAAAAAGAGCAAGTTTCAAGAGTTGCAATGGATTTGGGCAAGAATTTAGAATTAGGACAAAATTCAGTCTGTACAGCAAATGTTGGGCGTGGGCGCGCCAGATTCTAATGTATTTGCGCGCGGGCTAGATGTTGAGCAATTTGATTCGCGGGGGCGTGCTGGAATTATGCCTGTGGAGCGCGCGGCCGCGCTTGGGCGGCAAAATTTACAGAAATTTTCCAGAAACCGATTCAAACAGGGAAAGTGCTGCTAATTCAACTTCTATTTAATATGGAAAATAATTGGGACGACCAGAAGGTTCTAAAATCAGAGTTATACATGGTAATTGCAATTCTATTCCAATCAAAGATGGAAAATTACCAGAATTCTATTATAATTCAAAGACGGTAATTGCTTGGTCAAGGAGGCACTTGGGGGCTATAAATACACACCTTGGGGCATAGAAAAATCATCATCTACACAATTATCTACACCATAATTCGTTCAGAGCACGAGAGAGAGAAGCTAAGGCGAGGATTGTGACGACAAGAAGATCTAGTCATAGTTTTCTTGTATTTCTCGTTTAGGTGTATCTATTGAATGCTTGCTACTTTTCCAGATTTGTTCGTTAAACCTTATTCTATTATTGATTTATTCATCTTACTTATCTTGTTTACTACCATGCTTTCATCAAATCCCATGGTGATGAAAAGTTCGATTATGAACTAATCGTTGTCGTGGGATCCTAGTGGATTTATCTATGTAGCTTAGTAGTTTGCATGCCTTAAAGATTTATGTGTGGTGAATTCTTGATATCCTCGTATGGTTAATCTTAATGCTTTTAGATGCGTAGCTAACATCTAAATTGAATTGTTAATCTCTTGCTAAACGAGAGTGGATCTTGAGATTTAGAACTTGCCATGCTAGTATAGGATAGGTTGATGTTAAGCATCATGATTTGTGGCATGAATAGAGATATTATGCTACCCTATGTGATCTAAGTGGATAACTTGTGCTTAAACCTTTATGTTTTCAAATTCTATAGAGATATAGGGTCTAAACATAATAGGTGTCTATTCATCTTCTATCTCTTTTGTGGATGTATGTGTAGTTTGGTACTAGTATACCGAGAGGTAACTTTTACTTGTTTCGTGTTATCCGATCAGATATCAAAACCATCGCATGTTTTAATTAAAAGCTGCAACTCTAAGTGAAGTAGATAATGAAACTAGGATTCCATGTTTATTCTCATATAAGTAATTCGATTTTAATTCTTGTTAATTGTTTAATTCTTAGTTTATAATTTGCACTTTAGTTTAATTTAGATAATCAATCTTAAATTTATTATTTTTCTTAGCAGTGAATCAAAACCATACATTGATGCATAGGTACATTAATTGAATTGAACACCATTCTAGATCTCTGTGGGAACGAACTTGATTTAATCATATATTACTTGTGACAACGTGCGCTTGCATAAATTTTGCATAACAAGTTTTTGGCGCCGCTGCCGGGGATCATCGGTGTTTTTATTTTAGTTTATGTGCTTGTCATCAGTGGTCGTTAGCGTTCACTGACTCAGATTTTTACTTTGTTTGTTTGTTTCGTGGTGTTTCAGGTACTTAAGTTTGTATGCAAACACGTTCGCAAGCTCGTTTACAAAAACTGGCAAAAGACGATCGTGTAGAGAATTTAGAGAATAAGGAAGAGGAAGCTGAAACTACAGTAGCAATGGCAGATGCAGCAGCAGCAAAGGCTTTGAAGGAGTATTCTCAGCCGAAATTCAATGACATCCAGTCTAGCATTATTAGGCCAGCTATTGCAACGAACAATTTTGAGATCAAGTCGGGCACAATTCAGATGGTGCAGAATTTGATAAGTGGATTTTATATCCACTGGGAATGCCTCCGTTCGGCTTAAATTGATTGTTTTGGACTCAAGTTTGTGTAGTTTTGATGTGTTTTGTGTAGTTGTGCAGGTTTGCAAGAATATCTAAGCTTTTGTCATTTTTGGAGATTTAATTGATTAAAATTCAGATTTTCCGGGAAGGCTGCGCAGCTTATACTGTTTTGGCCATATCTGGAGTTCTAGAAGTCCGTTTTCAGCGATCTTACTGCCCACGCGAAGCTTGAGAGATTTTCTACAACCTAGGATAGGAAACAAGTGCAAGAAATATGCTGCATTAAATCGTGCACGTGTTCTTGTAAAAGAAGGCTGGGAATTTACTGTTTTGCCCTTTTTCTAATTCTAATTGTATTCTGGGCAGTTTTGGGTACCTTCTTTAAATCCTAATTGTAATAGAAGGCAATTTCTTGCTAGGCAAGATTTGTAGAGCCTATTTAAACACATCCTACCATTGTAAATCATAACAATTCATAGCTTTTAATTGTATCAAGGTACTTTCGATCTTCAATTCTTTCTTCAATATTATGTTTTCATTCATTATCATTATTATTATGTTTTCTTTATTAAATATGCGTAACTAATTCTCTAATCTGAGGATTGGGTAGTATTCCGTGGTATTCATGCATGCTTGATTATGTGATTTTCTGCTTTGCTGATCTGTTAATGAGATCTTAACACAATTAGGGGAGTCATGAACCTTTGATTGTATTCTAGGGATTGTAATAAGCTTGGGAGAGAAGTTGCAATCTTAGTACATGATTTAACAGACATAATTTGAATATTAGATCGGGAGATTAATAGGAGAATTGTGAGACATATAATTCTTGGCACTTAACAGTTTATAGATAAACTTTGATTGTATCACGAGAGTGACAATTAGGGTGTAGCTGTAGGCACTATATTGTAACCTGGGAGGGTACAGTATAACTTTAGAAGAATTGTTTTCAGCAAGGTAGGAACACAGATATCACATTAATATTGAGCATGTATTGAGACCAAGTGAAGAACCCCAGTTCTTAGATTGTTTTCCCATATATTTGAATCTCAGTTTAAAATCAATTCTTAGTGCTTATAATTAGTTCTTGGTTAATTTAGTTAATACACAAACCCAAAATTCTTCTCACACACTTCTAGACTTAAAGAGATAAGAAACCTAAACTTGATATTAAATTCAGTCCTTCCCTGCGAACGAACACACAAAAATACTACTAACAAATTGGCGCCGCTGCCGGGGAAGGCAGTATACTTGAGTTTAGGTTAATTGTTTCTTATTGTTTAGATTTTAATTGGTTCCACAAGTTGTTTTGTTGGTGATTTTCAGGTGTATGCGACGTGCATCTTGCGCTAGAAAGTTGGAATTTGACCCTGAAATCGAGCGTACTTTGAGAAAAATCAGAAAAGAGAAAGCTAAGATGGGAGAGCCGACAGTTCAAGCTGTTGTTAATGATAATGTTGATGAGACTTCTATTTGGGACCATAAGACACCAAATCCTGCTAATTGCATGTACAAAACTCCAGAGATTGGTGCAACCCAATTCAACATTAATCCAAGCTTAATTCAAATGATCAGCAATCAAGCTTTTGAAGGAGACATTGAACTAGAGGATCCACACAGACATCTAGAGCATTTCGTGCAGATGTGTGGCTCATTCAGAATCAATGGTGTTACGAGTGACAAGATTCGTCTCCATATGTTTCCCTACTCTATTAAGGGAAGAGCTTTGGAATGGTTTCAACAACTTCCAAACACTACGGTTGCTACATGGGATGGTCTTTCTACTGCATTCTTGTCCAAATATTATCCTTTTGACAAGACACAACAATTGAGGACTATGATTATGAGTTTCAAAGCACAACCGGGTGAAGGTCTATATCAGGCATGGGAGAGATTCAAGGCACTATTGAGGAAGTGTCCACATCACGGCTTGGAAGATTGGCAGATCATTAGTACTTTTTATGGGGCCATGAATGCGGATATTCGTTTGAGTTTGGATGTGGCTGCTGGTGGAAATTTCAAGAAGGCACCAACTACACAGGCTAAAGCACTCCTTGAGGAATTGGCATCTAATAATTATTCATGGGCACCTAGTGGGATGAGCTCAGCTAAAGCAGCACAAGACTCTGAGATGATCAACATGCTGGCTCAAAAATTGGATACTCTAACTCAGAAGGTGCGAGGACAAAGGGTAAATGTGAATGCTATTTCTTCACCTATGGAAGGGTATAATGATTATGGTGCTAGTCAGAACTCTTATGTGCAACAATTTCTAGAAGAAGCATCTTTTATTCAGGGAAGACAGCCGTGGCCTGTTCAGAATAACTCCTATTACAATCCAAATCAAAGGCCAAACAACAATCTTTCTTACAGTAATAATCATGCGGCTAATCCTTCTTATTCATTTCCAAGGTAGAATCAACCTTCTGGTTTTCAGTCACGACCACCATATTAAGCACAGCAGTAGTATCAACCTCCACTAAAGAAAGAACCAGCTGATTGGGAGGTTGCACTAAATAAGATTATGCAAGGAACTTCTGGGGCATTGGCTAATATGGAATCAAGAATAGAGCAGATGGCATCATCTCAAAAGATGCTAGAAACACAGATTGGACAGATTGCCTCCAAGATGGGTGTTCGTGAGCAAGGATCACTTTCTAGTCAACCCGACCAGACTGGTAAAGAGCAATGCAAAGCAATTACTTTGAGGAGCGGGAAAGAGTTGCCCAAGGTTGAGGTTCTTGAGCCTAAAGAGAAGGATGCTGAAAAAGAAAGTGAGATAGTAGAGATCGATGCAGAAAAATTAGAGAAAGTAGATGAAGAGAAGAAGGAAGAAGAACCAGAAAAGCCATATGTTCCTCCACTACCTTATGTTCCTCCTATTCCATTTCCACAGAGACTTCACAACATTCAGTTAGAGAAGTAGTACGAGAAGTTCTTGACTATGTTCCGACAGTTGCATGTCAATATTCCTTTGGCTGAGGCTTTGAATCAAATGCCACTCTATGCTAAATTTCTTAAGGAGATGTTGACAAAGAAGAGGAAACTTGAGGATGCAGAAACCATTACTCTCAATGCTGAATGCAGTGCAGTCATCCAAAAGGCCATTCCTCAGAAATTGAAAGATCCGGGAAGCTTTTCTTTGCCTTGCACTATTGGGAAGATGGAGAACATGAAAGCCTTGTGTGATTTAGGGGCTAGTGTGAGTTTGATGCCATATTCAATCTGCAAATGGCTTGGTCTTGGAGAGCTTAAAAAGACACGGATTTCACTTCAGTTAGCGGATCGTTCTGTTAAATATCCGTTGGGGGTCGTTGAAGATGTGGTTGTCAAAGTTGATAAATTTGTCATACTTTGTGATTTTGTGGTGTTAGAGATGGATGAAGATGTCGAGATACCCATTATCTTGGGAAGGCCATTCTTGGCTACTGCCGGCACTACTATCGATGTTAAAGCTGGAAAATTGACATTGAATGTTGGCGAGGACAAAGTGGAATTTGATCTAAACAAAGCAATGAAGATGCCTCCTTTTGGAGCTACTTGTTTTACTGTTGACAGAGTTGATGAAATTGTGCAGCTAGAAAATGAACACTTCATGGGAGTAGAACGGGTGTTAGATGAGGTAGTAGAAGAAGAATCACTTGTTGTTCGAGACACAGAAGTTGAGATGGTTTTTACACTTTCAGAGGCACCACAGGTGGAACTTAAACCTCTACCTGTTAATTTGAGGTATGCCTTTCTTGGTCCTAATGATACATATCCTGTGGTAGTTTCAGCCTTGCTTAGTGATGATGAGTTAGAAAAATTATTACATGTTCTTCGGCAATATAAATCAGCTATTGGTTGGACAATTCAAGATATCAAGGGAATTAGCCCTGCTCTTTGCATGCATAGAATTGCCTTAGAAGATAATCATAAACCAGTGATTGAGGGACAAAGAAGATTGAATCCGAATTTGCAAGAGGTGGTGAAGAAAGAAATCACTAAGTTGCTTGATGCTGGTATCATATATTCGGTTCCACACAGTAAGTGGGTTAGTCCTATTCATGTTGTGCCTAAGAAAGGTGGGATGACTGTTGTTCACAATGAGAAGAATGAATTAATTCCCACGAGAACAGTAACAGGTTGGAGAGTTTGCATTGATTATAGGAAGTTGAATAACGCTACTCGCAAAGATCACTTTCCCCTCCCATTCATTGATCAAATGCTCGAAAGGTTGGTGGGTAATGAGTATTACAACTTTCTGGATGGTTTCTCGGGCTACTTTCAGATTCCTATTGCACCCGAAGATCAAGAGAAGACCACTTTTACTTATCCTTATGGTACTTTTGCTTATCGGAGGCTTCCTTTTGGTTTGTGTAATGGTCCTTCGACGTTTCAACGGCTCATGAACCACATATTCTCAGATTTTATAGGGAAAGACATGGAGGTCTTCATGGATGACTTCACGGTGTATGGTTCTTCCTTTGAATCCTGTTTAGCCAGTTTGTCGAAGGTGTTGCAGAGATGTACTGAAACTAATCTTGTTCTTAATTGGGAAAAATGTCACTTTATGGTGAAGGAGGGCATTGTGCTTGGGCATAAAATCTCTAATAAAGGCATTGAGGTCGATAGAGCAAAAATTGAAGTTATTGAAAAATTGCCACCACCTTCATTTGTGAAAGGAATTCGAAGTTTTCTTGGTCATGCTGGTTTTTATCGACGGTTCATCAAGGATTTCTCCAAGTTAGCTCGGCCTCTCTGTAATCTTCTCGAAAAGGATCGTATTTTTGACTTTGATGAAAGTTGTCTTGTTGCGTTTAACAAGCTGAAGAAGGAACTTACTTCTGCACCCATAGTTACATCTCCCGATTGGAGCTTGCCATTTGAGCTTATGTGTGATGCTAGTGACTATGCTGTGGGTGTTGTTCTTGGGCAAAAGAAGGATAAGCGTATGCATGTGATAGCTTATGCAAGCAAGACTCTTGATGATGCGCAAATCAACTATTCCACTACGGAGAAAGAGCTACTTGCAGTGGTGTTTGCACTTGATAAATTCAGATCCTATCTTGTTGGGTCTAAGGTGATTGTCTATTCAGATCATGCTGCGATTCGTTTCTTGATGACAAAGAAGGATGCCAAGCCTCGTCTAGTTCGTTGGATTCTCCTACTCCAGGAATTTGATCTTGAGATTCGAGATAAGAAGGGGTCCGAGAACTTGGTAGCTGATCACTTATCTAGGTTGGATCAAGGAGATGGAGAGGTAGGAGGTGAAAAACCTATCAATGATAAATTTCCGGAAGAGCAGCTTCTAGGTGTGTCCTTGTCTACACCATGGTATGCAGATTTTGTGAATTACATTGTGGGAGGAGTTGTGCCAGATAATCTCTCTTATAACCAAAAGAAGAAATTCTTTTATGATGTGAAGCACTACTATTGGGAGGAACCATTACTTTACAGGGAGTGTGCTGATGGAATGTTTCGTAGATGCGTACCTCATGATGAAGTTCCTCATATTTTCAGGCATTGTCATTCTCTGGAGTGTGGAGGTCATAACAGTAGTATGAAGACAGTGGCGAAGGTTTTGCGGTCAGGATTTTATTGGCCAACCATGCATCAGGATGCTAGAGACTTTGTGGCAAAGTGTGATAGATGTCAACGAGTTGGAAATATTTCGAGGAGGAACGAGATGCCTTTACAATCTATTCTTGAGGTGGAGATTTTTGATGTGTGGGGGATGGACTTCATGGGTCCATTTCCATCTTCCTATGGGAACCAGTATATTTTGGTGGGAGTTGATTATGTCTCTAAATGGGTTGAAGCTATTGCATCTCCTACTAATGATGCTAGAGTGGTGAAGAAGTTCCTAAAGAAGCATGTGTTCACTAGATTTGGAGTGCCAAGGGCTATTATCAATGATGGAGGTGCACACTTTTGCAATAAACAGGTGGCTGATCTTTTGAAAAAGTATGGTGTGACACAAAAGGTGGCAACTCCTTATCATCCGCAAACAAGTGGACAAGTTGAGATTTCGAATCGTGAGCTGAAGTCAATTTTGGAGAAGACAGTGGCAATGTCGAGAAAGGATTGGTCAACAAAGCTTGATGACGCACTTTGGGCATATAGGACGGCGTTTAAAACACCTATTGGAATGTCTCCATATAGGTTGATCTTTGGGAAGCCATGTCATTTGCCGGTGGAACTTCAGCATAAGGCATTTTGGGCGACAAGAGAGTTGAATTTTAATCTTAAATCTGCGGGAGAGAAGCGTTTACTTCAACTTGGAGAGCTTGAGGAGATTAGGCTCCAATCTTATGAAAATGCTAGTATCTACAAGGAAAAGACCAAATTGTGGCATGACAAGCACATTCAGAAGAAGGAATTTGAGGTTGGGCAACATGTTCTATTGTTTAATTCAAGACTCCGTTTATTTCCTGGAAAGCTTAGATAAAGATGGTTCGGACCTTTTGAGATTGTGAAGGTCTATCCTAATGGGGTTTGTGAGATTATTAGAGAAGGGTCGGATGTATTCAAGGTAAATGGGCAGAGACTTAAGCCATACCTGCTTGGAGAAACAGTGTAACAGCCCCAAACCGGGGTCTGGGATTTAGAGTAGTCACGATCCATTTACTCCTTGTCTTACCTGTATTACTCACACTGCACATATTTCAATGGCTTATGACCCCACAATATATATATCTCTCTCACACACACACAGGTTAGAGTCTCAGAAATGATACTATACAACAACTGCGGAATAAACAACTTTTATTACAATACCCAATTGTCTTACAAAATCTGTTATTGAAACAATATATAGGAAATGTTACAATTCCAACTCTGACTTCTGATGATTACAATCTTCTCCTACCATTCATATCTATACATAATTTAAATGCAGCCAGTTGCAGCCTGATCCGACTGGTTCGTACTACTCTTCGGGATCACTGGTGCCCATGACATCCTGCTTCACTGCTCTATAATATATATAAAATAATAGCAAGAGTGAGCAAATAGCTCAGCAAGGTAATGAAAACATGGCATAACTCTGCCTATGACTTAACCCAGAATAAGGCGGGTATAAGACAATAATTGTCAAAATATCTCTTTACCGAAAGTATTTCCTTATCAGAATATATTCCAAAAACAGTACTATTGTAGTACTCCAAATATCATTTCATAATGTCTCTGCAAACTTTTATTATACTATTGAACCAAGTTCTAGTATATTATAAAAGGATGAGGTTTCAAAGTAAACCAATATAATCTTTCTGTAGGAAAGAAATATCTGCTATATAAGTATAAGCAGAGTATCAACATATAAATTAAAAGATGAACTTATAAGGTGATTCAATATAAACAACCCCCTTACCATAACCCCGGTTATGTAAGGTAACCACAGAGTCATATAAAAGATGACGTTACAAGGTAACTCAAAATATATCTTTCTTAGAAATATCTGCTATGCCAGAATAAGCAAGATATCATCAATTTTCATAATAGAGGAACTTGCAGGAAGAATATTGCAATTCCAGTTCAAACACTTTTCAACCCTGCCAACAATGATAATGTTGCAGATAATTTCCCAATTTGGAAGATGAACTAATACGGGAGCTTGCCGCGCCAGGAGCCACAACATTTACGATGATCAGTCGCATGTCATGCTCCCCATCATTTGTTCTCTACATGTAGAAGGAAGCACCGACGGATCGCCCGCCCTCTGGAACCCCCCGGCCAACGGTTGGGCCATTGCTGGACCGGCGCCACTCGGCCACTTACGCGTCTCCTAGTTCAATAACATCCATGACTCCGAAACATAAAGTTCGTCCCCCTTTCCCCAAGTATAATACTTGTTGATAAGACTCCACAAAGTAGTCGTATCTAGTTGGAAAGAAAGATTCACCAATATTTCCCAAGCTGATGCTTGTTAATGGATATAAACTTGTTCCATCAATCTTACCCCTCGAGTGTTGAGGAGGTAACCAAAAAGACTCATATTCATATTTGAAAAGAATCAAGATGTGAGTGACCAGATAGTTTAGCAAGTATAGGACCGGGCAGTCCAATAAATAACATCTCTCAAGTGAGGTCCCCTTATATATTTTTGGAAGTTGAGCGAGTATTTAAATCTTCTTTAAGATAGATTTAAATGAAAATAAAGTTTGGGAACCTCCCCTCGATAAAAATAGTCATAAAATACTCCGAAATATTTTACACCATATCTGAAGGTGAAAGATAATCTTTGAATAATATGAATTATTATAAAAAGACTTCAAAATAATTTAATTAAATATTCCAAGAATATTTATTAAGTCAATAATAATTACGGAATATTATTAAATCATAATATTGCTCGTAAGTAATCTTCGAATGATGATGAAGTAACAAAAAGAATCGCTTTGATGAATAGCAACCAAGTTGCGAGGGAAAAGAGTAATATCAACAGATTTATGACCGGGCAGTCAAATAAAATAAATAACAGCTCTCGAGTACAGCTCCCTTATATTTGAAAGTTCTGAGCGAGTGTTTAAGTCTTCCTATAAGATAGACCTTAAACGGAAAATAGAGTTTTGAGAACCTTTCCTCGATAAAATAAACATAATAAGACTCAGAAATATTTTACATGATATTTGAAGATCAGAATAATATTTGAATAAGATAAATCATTTTTAAAATTAGTTGAAATAATTAAATAAATATTCAAAGAATATTTATTAATTCATAGATAATTAAAGAATATTCTTAGTATAAAATATTGCTCATAAATAACTCTCGAATGAATATATAAAATATTCACCAAATAAACAATTCCTCGAGTAAATATTCAAAATAATATTTGAATCAATCCTCAAATGAATATCTAAAGTAATATTCAAATAAATAAATCCTCGCATGAATATAAAATAAGTAAATAAATTCTTAAATGAATATCCCAAAATAATATTCATTAAATAAATCCTTAAATGAATATTCAAAATAATATTCACTTAATAAATAATTGCAAATGAATATTCAAAAATAATATTCATTTAATATATCTAAACTTTAAATGAATATCCAAAAATAATATTCATTTAATATATAACAATTGAATAACATTATTCAATATCTAGATCAGAAAAGAATGCCCAAGATATATAAAAAATATCTCGACTCCCGGTCTATGGATGGAGAATAAGAATCATACGCCCGACACTAAGGGCATTTGCAAAAACCCGGCTTATAACTAATATCCCATATCTAGTTGATAAGCCAAATATCAATCATATCCAAATAATAACCTTCGAATGAGGTAATATTCAAGTAACATTTCTCGAATCATTTCTGAGTAATTAATACTTTTTGAAAATATAAATAATGATTATTAATATTATTCCTCAATTCAGATAATAATCTATCGTTGGAATCCTTCCGGGTTTCCACGACTATCCTTATATGTCAGAATACCGACTCCCGATCTAGAGTCAAAACAATAAATATGCTCTTATCTATAGAGCCACAAGGTATACCGGTTTATAAATACTTTACCTCAAAGCTCGTACATAAACCGAAAGTCAAATTTACG
The DNA here is from genome assembly GCA_037693485.1 of Kitagawia praeruptora. Classification (NCBI taxonomy): domain Eukaryota; kingdom Viridiplantae; phylum Streptophyta; class Magnoliopsida; order Apiales; family Apiaceae; genus Kitagawia; species Kitagawia praeruptora. The sequence continues at coordinate 3,297,318 of CM075353.1, forward strand.
CTATAAGCATATATCGCAAAACTATGCAATTCAATATATGCCAAAAGCAGTATTATACAACAATACTTCAAAGTATCGAAATAGGAAACTTGCCTGATGCTCGAGAAGTGGTAGGGCTCGTGACGATGTCGGGCAATCTAGACAAAGCCAAAAAGAAAACGTACGATTATTCTCCTAGATAATCCACTTAATATCTAAAGCATAAACACGTACGCGAATCACAACCAAGACATTACTAACTCGTTTTAGGCTCATACTAAGTCCATGTCAATCGACAAATACTTAGGTCGAAGGTTCGTTTTAGAAATCGAATCTCGTTCGCCCGTTTCACTAAGTGGTTTACAAGGTTATAATCAGGTGTTCCTCTAAGGGGTTCCTTCGCACTTAACCTTGATTCAAACATTTTTATAAAATCCAAAAATAATCTTTTTGACACGAGGTCTTCTCTCATATCTTCATTATGACCTCTAGTATTTAAGTACTAAGATTCGTAACCAAATTACTCGTTTTAAAGGGGTTCAATTGAAGTTACGAACTCAAGCGTAGACTTACGAACTGCTTTTACGGATTTTACCATAACGCCTAAGCCGTAAGTCAAAATGCTACGATTCTTGCGCCAAAACGATCTATGACTCGAGATCTTCGAATACATGTAATATACTCAATAAGTTCAGAAGGTTACATCTACTGTTATGAATGGTTTTTAAGGGTCAAAGAAATTTCGCCATTACGACGGCTATAACTCGGATATTTCCAAAATTAAAATCCTCCAAATAATCATCCAATCCACCACCAACACTCATGGACACTATTAATTGTGTCCCTCACTGTCTAAACAGGTCTTGGAGCTGTGCAACATATTTTAACATCTAACAAAACTCTTACATAGCTCTAGTGCTCTAAACATGCATATAACTCAAAAACTCATCCAAAAATCCATTAAAACTCATGATTCAACAAAGGGGTTAGATGATAAACTTTCTTGAATGAAAGAACACCTTACGAATATTGTATTCGATACAATCCATCTATGGAATATATTCCCCTTGACAAAAAAAAAACAAAGGGGTTTCAAAGATTATACCTTGGTTTGAAGTTCAAGGATGATAATAAGGCCTCACAACTCTTGATAATTGCTTAGAACATCATTTGGAAACCATAGAATCAAGAAAGCAAAACATGAAAATCAAAAGTTACTATTCCTCATCAATCTTGTAAAAATCATATAAAATCAAACACTAAGAGTTTGGTTCTAAAATTTTTACCACACCTTCTACTATTCAAGGGATTTCTTTTGAGCTATAGAACACAAGAATCCAACCATGGGAGCTAGGGTTTTGAGCCCCATCTTGCTACTGTTCAGAACCTGGACAGTTTTGGTCCTCCAACTTTAAGCATGGATTTGACTAGGCTATACTACTTGGATTTCCATGAAATTTGGAACGAATCTTGCCCATGGAGTGGAGAAGCTATGGTTAAAATTTGGTGATTTTTGAAGCTCTAGATCTTGAGTTATGAATTTTTCTTTGAGGGTGTTTCTGCTAGGCAGCTTTGGATCTCTTTGTTCTTCTTTTTCTTTTTCCACCAATCTTGACTAATTCAACTCTAATTTGATGATGTTTGCAAGAAAAGATCAGTTGTATAAAGTAGCTTTATGGTCCTAGATCCTTGTGCAAAGAGTATGCAAGAAGCTTGCTAGATATTTGTTTTGTTTCTTGTTTGATTTAAGTGATTTAAATCACTTAACTTCTAAATTGTTTTGATTTAACCCTTGATTAATCATTTAATCCACTTGATATAATTCTCTTGATGATCATGTAGGATATTTAATCTTGTTATGAAATCAATCCGTAATCCATGATTCGTTCGCTTTATCGCTTAATCTCGTTATAAAGTTCCAGCGGTTTCTAGAATGCTCGTTTCACTATCTCTATGGTTTTCGTTCTAAATTCTCAAATCAATTATAATAAAATTCCAAAATATTAAATCCTCAATTTCTCAAATTTAATATCTCATTTCTTGATAATACTGATATATAATTCACTGCTCGGTCAAATATTATGCCAGAATTAAAATTGGAATTTCTGAATTCCGATCATCTTTACATACACTTATTTCCTCCGTAGATTCCTAATATGACTTCGAAACATCCATACCGCGTCCCGTACATAGGGTGGCGTGAAAAGTTTTCCAACTTACAAAATCACTATTCATTCACCAAATTACTATGCACGTACGGGAAACACTATGCACGTACGGGAAATACTAATATACTATGCACGTACGGGAAACACTATGCACGTATGGAAAATACTATACCATCCTCATTTCCCTTCTCGGGCTCATTAACTCATTTCTTGGACGATAGATTATTCTTTTCTATATCGTCAACCTTTGAATTACTCTATTCTGACCATACATATACGAATCGGGATCATCATCCATAGCAATATCCATTCACTACAATCATTGTTCTTTGGAATCACCATTCATTAATGCTCTTTAACCACAATAAGAAAAGTTTTAATTCTACCCAAAATCCGGGTTATTACAGTCTCCCCTCCTTAAAAGGATTCCGTCCTCGGAATCAGTTTAGGAATAACTGGGGTTACTTCTATCCCATTGCACTTTCTATTTCTCAGGTGGATTCTTCCACTTCTTGATTTTTCTTCAAATCTCTCACTAGCTTGACAACCTTATCTCTTAGCGCTTGCTCTTTTCTATTCATAATTTCCACAGGTTGTCCTTCGTAGTTCAGATTCGGTTATGTATATCTATCTGCTCGTACTCTGTCATTTGTCGGGCATCTATAGTATACTGATGAGGCACATACGCAAGAACCATGTTATGACCATTTTACCGGTTTGGGTGAGGCTGGCTCATAGGCCACCTTCCTGACGCGTTTAAACTCTCAGATGGCCCAATGAATCTTGGGCTAAACTTCCTTTCATTCTAATCTTGTTAAGTCCTTCCACGAGGATACCTTTTCTCATTAAAAATCTCGAACCTCATATTCTCTATCTTGTTTGCACAGTAATACATCAACAAAAAAATTGCTTGTCATAACCTTCTATTAATTCTAGATATTTCCCAATTCCATTGTATAAATGTCAACTCTATTGTCGACGGGGTACTCCGTATTGAAACTAGTTCGAGTATTCTAGCAATCGATTCGATTAACTCTTGATGTCTAGTAACGAGCTCGTCGGCCATCACTGTTTTGGCCTCGCTATCTCATTGTTATCTACTATCACCCCCGGTGTTCCACCTCTTCTTTAATCATCTCACATAATGCCAATCTACCTCCTGTGTTCGTTCAGTCATTCTCTATTATCTCATCCCTTCTCCTTTCTGAAAGAAAGGCGAATCTCTTGGGAAATTTGTTTGCGGGGAACGTTGTCTGGTTCGAGGACTCTTAATCCTTTTATCACAACTCATAATCTTCATATACACACAAGCACACATATTTTCAGATCTGATAGGTCTGAAAGTCGATCATGTTTGATCCTTTTTGATTTCGCACCTTTCCTTCATATATACGATGTTTCGATATATTTAGGGCGAAAGCTATCTCAGATAACTCACAGCCAATTCATTAAATTCCATAAAAGTTGTGGGTGCAATAGTCAACCCAAAATGACATCACTTACAATTTCATAGTGTCTATACCTAGTGCGAATCGCAATCTTGGGTATATCTTCGATTTTTAACTTCCAACCGGTGATGTCCAATTTCCTAATAAGTTTGGAAAATACACAGTGTCCCTGGGCTGCTCAAACAATCTTATACAACAGTACCTGTACTCAATGTTGACTCATTCAACTCTCGAGGTTCGATGCACAATCTTGTGCTAACATATTTCTTTCTTACAACACACCGGTTCTTCACGGTGGCATACTGAGTCTTATTGCACTCTTATTCAACAATCCTCGCATCTGAGTTGCTAATTCTTTTATTCCTACTAGGCTAATGGGAGATGCAGCACTCGGCTCTGAATACTCGATATTTATTATTATGTCATCCAAATCGATATCTGGTAGCTTATTAAAGCCTTGTACAACCTCCCAAAATCATTATAATTATACTTGGTGTCTCTTTCCTCGGGGTCAACCATATGAGCTAATCAAGCCTCATATTTCTGGCATCATAATCTCTTAATCGGAACTAGATTCCAAAATCTCTAACTCCGTCTTTATCCTTAAATTATTTCCCTCATAATCAATTTGGCTCCATTGGGTATCAACTAATCCATCATTATTATAATATCAATTTCTCCATAATTCGAAAGGAATCAAATCTCTCGATCGAGTGGTACTCTGGGTAGGTTCTCTGGAATACATTCCCAAACTCTTCAATCACTAGGATTTATCGTTGGCTAGGTGTTTTTCTCTTGGTATCAACCACAGAAGCTAGATAAGCCATACATCCATCCCATAGTAACTTGTTGGCTCGCATTATCGCAAGGACTTCATAATTTACTTTTATCCTTAAAGGACCACTCCCCTTTCAGGGCAATCATAAATTTCACTCCAACATCGCCATGCGATTCTGGGTTCGTTGTTTTAGCTTTAGTCGAAACCTACGGGCTCATTTCTCTTTCATATCCCATAACTTGGCCTCATACTCTGCCATAGTCATGGTTTCTTATTTCAACACTAGAACTTTTATTTTCATCTGGATCTTTATATATTTCATAAAACATTTCTCTAAAAGCAATAATCTAAATCTCTCCCAAGTCACAACACCTTTTACCTCTAGGTTTGTCTTACCATTCTCACCAGGGATTCGCCTCTCCCTTCAGGAGATAGGCGGCGACCATCGTTTTCAGCTTTTCTGCAATACTTAGTATCACAATTGATTTCTTCATCTCTTTAAGCCAATCTCTGACCTCCATTGGGTCAGTGGTTCCATGAAATTATGTGGGTTCTAACCGACTCCACTACCATTGGGGTTTCACAACACATTGCCAATCCTTTCGCATATATCGATTGACCAACTTTCCACTATCATAATATCCTTGAGAGAGAACATAAACTAATTCATCGTCATGTCACCCATATTCTATTTGTCTTAGGGATCCGCTCTTGCCATAGCCTATTTTGTTGCGAATCTAATTCCTATCAGCGAATTTTGACTTATTTTACCTGGTTGGCATCCCCTTTGAAATTTAATAAAGATAACAAGAATCATAGAGCTTTAAAAGGATAGCTCTCATATCAAAGAAACATCACACATTGGTGATCATAAGGTTATGAGTTTTAAGGTAACCTTATTTGAAATGAAAAAATTTACTGAGAGATCAATATGATCATAAGAACTCAATGTTGCGTGTCTTAATTAAGACATTACTAAAGGTAATTAGCCTTCTTGTATTTCGCAACTTACAAGTGATGGCATCCCATCAGACTTCTATCACACAGATAGATGGTCCTTGTAGCCCCTATAAGTATAGGGTTGTTCGTCTCAGTGGAAATTGATAAGTACGAAAGAAATTCCAAGTCAAGTTAATAATTATCATCATTTGACAAGTAAATTCTCAAATGGACACCTTGGATCTAAAGTAAACAGGTTCCAAGGTGCGATTTCCAAAGGAAAGATAGCCAGTAAGATACTGGTATTCAACAAGCAAGTGGTGATGTATCACCATAGGATTATTCACCATTAGAAGTGAAAGCTTGAATAACATCGTTTGACAGGGCGTTGAAAACCCAAAAGTAGGTATCGTGACAGCCTCTGGCAGAACTGAAACTAAATGTGAATTAACACCAGTGTTATAAAATAACTTCGAAGAAGGACTATTCCCTTTTTTCAAAATTCTCTCTTGGAGAGATGTCATGATAGATCATAGATTAAGAATAATCAACATAATTTGCAATTGGGGAGGGTACTTGCCAAGGTCTCTACGGATGCCTTATATGCTGGCTCCTCGGATAATCGTTTGATTCTAAAGCTTTTCTTATCCATACACCCTAAGGTGCTCGATACTTACGTCATTGCCGACTCATAATAGTCGCTAAGGTTCAACCATCGACATTTGCAATCGTAGGAAATTCTATTCAGTTCAGCGCGGGCCTATCAGGCAAGCGCTCTATTCTTATAGGATGACTTCGGTACCGGTGTCACCTATAGTAACGACGAATTCCACATGTCGAGTGAGCGATACTCCAGAACATCGTTAGAAGCCACCTGCTTAAATCCGGCCACTTGTATAGCTGCCGTTAGGCAGAATATTTTTCTTCTCGTATTTAATCATGCGTGCTACATGAGTTTATCCTTCACGGCATCACAACCTTTTTATTTAAGTCAATCCCCGACTCTCTTAGTCCATCTTGTCTCTTAAAATATATCCCGTCTTAGCGCATTCAGGTTACAATAACACTTTGCGTAGTACGTACATACACAATCTTTCTCGAGGCAATAAAATGCCTCAGCACTGTAGTAAACACTGTCCTTGGTGGAATTGCTGATCGTGGGGAATTAAACGCCATAGATAAGGCAATGCCTTTACGGGTTAGGGTAACTAGGTACCCTTAATCATATACGAAGGTCGATCGTCTCAGTTCTCACGTATGCTTCCTCTTAAGGGCACTGCAATAAACTACGAGTAACAGGTCTCGTTCTGGTCAAATTAATCCACCGATATTGGCTATACTGCCTCTACCTCCTCTGCTTTTGGGGCTCTACCCCATACTCTTCGTCATACCTCTTGATGAATCATAATTGACTCCCAATTCTTATTTCGTCACTTATTTGATCTTTGAGGATTCGTCTGGTCCTATCATAAGACCTCAAGTAACATACTACATCTTTATCAATCGACACATTCTCTATAAGTTTCTTTCCTTGACCCATCCTAGGGTCTTCTCTAGATCCTCCTATGGATATCCCTTTTATTGGGTCTCCATCCGTCTCAAGGAGCGCATCATCAAATGCCTACTCGAAGGCCTTGGGATCTAGTACCTCAGACTCCCATCCATCTATAAATCATACAAATCAGGGTTTCTAACCATAACGTCCTACGTATGGTTTCCCAAAAGAAGTCCCCTCTCGGGCTTCATCTCCAACAGTCAGGGTCATGTCCTTCAACCCGACTATGAACTCTACTTGAGCTCTAGGTATTCTCATTATCCCTAAGGGTATTGTAAGACTCGATCTCCTATCGTTTCTGAGGACTGTAACCTAACGCTCTGATACCATTTCTGTAACAGCCCCAAATCCGGGGTCTGGGATTTAGAGTAGTCACGATCCATTTACTCCTTGTCTTACCTGTATTACTCACACTGCACATATTTCAATGGCTTATGACCCCACAATATATATATCTCTCTCACACACACACAGGTTAAAGTCTCAGAAACGATACTATACAACAACTGCGGAATAAACAACTTTTATTACAATACCCAATTGTCTTACAAAATCTGTTATTGAAACAATATATAGGAAATGTTACAATTCCAACTCTGACTTCTGATGATTACAATCTTCTCCTACCATTCATATCTATACATAATTTAAATGCAGCCAGCTGCAGCCTGATCCGACTGGTTCGTACTACTCTTCGGGATCACTAGTGCCCATGACATCCTGCTTCACTGCTCTATAATATATATAAAACAATAGCAAGAGTGAGCAAATAGCTCAGCAAGGTAATGAAAACATGGCATAACTCTGCCTATGACTTAACCCAGAATAAGACGGGTATAAGACAATAATTGTCAAAATATCTCTTTACCGAAAGTATTTCCTTATCAGAATATATTCCAAAAACAATACTATTGTAGTACTCCAAATATCATTTCATAATATCTCTGCAAACTTTTATTATACTATTGAACCAAGTTCTAGTATATTATAAAAGGATGAGGTTTCAAAGTAAACCAATATAATCTTTCTGTAGGAAAGAAATATCTGCTATATAAGTATAAGCAGAGTATCAACATATAAATTAAAAGATGAACTTATAAGGTGATTCAATATAAACAACCCCCTTACCATAACCCCGGTTATGTAAGGTAACCACAGAGTCATATAAAAGATGACGTTACAAGGTAACTCAAAATATATCTTTCTTAGAAATATCTGCTATGCCAGAATAAGCAAGATATCATCAATTTTCATAATAGAGGAACTTGCAGGAAGAATATTGCAATTCCAGTTCAAACACTTTTCAACCCTGCCAACAATGATAATGTTGCAGATAATTTCCCAATTTGGAAGATGAACTAATACGGGAGCTTGCCGCGCCAGGAGCCACAACATTTATGATGATCAGTCGCATGTCATGCTCCCCATCATTTGTTCTCTACATGTAGAAGGAAGCACCGACGGATCGCCCGCCCTCTGGAACCCCCCGGCCAACGGTTGGGCCATTGCTGGACCGGCGCCACTCGGCCACTTACGCGTCTCCTAGTTCAATAACATCCATGACTCCGAAACATAAAGTTCGTCCCCCTTTCCCCAAGTATAATACTTGTTGATAAGACTCCACAAAGTAGTCGTATCTAGTTGGAAAGAAAGATTCACCAATATTTCCCAAGCTGATGCTTTTTAATGGATATAAACTTGTTCCATCAATCTTACCCCTCGAGTGTTGAGGAGGTAACCAAAAAGACTCATATTCATATTTGAAAAGAATCAAGATGTGAGTGACCAGATAGTTTAGCAAGTATAGGACCGGGCAGTCCAATAAATAACATCTCTCAAGTGAGGTCCCCTTATATATTTTTGGAAGTTGAGCGAGTATTTAAATCTTCTTTAAGATAGATTTAAATGAAAATAAAGTTTGGGAACCTCCCCTCGATAAAAATAGTCATAAAATACTCCGAAATATTTTACACCATATCTGAAGGTGAAAGATAATCTTTGAATAATATGAATTATTATAAAAAGACTTCAAAATAATTTAATTAAATATTCCAAGAATATTTATTAAGTCAATAATAATTACGGAATATTATTAAATCATAATATTGCTCGTAAGTAATCTTCGAATGATGATGAAGTAACAAAAAGAATCGCTTTGATGAATAGCAACCAAGTTGCGAGGGAAAAGAGTAATATCAACAGATTTATGACCGGGCAGTCAAATAAAATAAATAACAGCTCTCGAGTACAGCTCCCTTATATTTGAAAGTTCTGAGCGAGTGTTTAAGTCTTCCTATAAGATAGACCTTAAACGGAAAATAGAGTTTTGAGAACCTTTCCTCGATAAAATAAACATAATAAGACTCAGAAATATTTTACATGATATTTGAAGATCAGAATAATATTTGAATAAGATAAATCATTTTTAAAATTAGTTGAAATAATTAAATAAATATTCAAAGAATATTTATTAATTCATAGATAATTAAAGAATATTCTTAGTATAAAATATTGCTCATAAATAACTCTCGAATGAATATATAAAATATTCACCAAATAAACAATTCCTCGAGTAAATATTCAAAATAATATTTGAATCAATCCTCAAATGAATATCTAAAATAATATTCAAATAAATAAATCCTCGCATGAATATAAAATAAGTAAATAAATTCTTAAATGAATATCCCAAAATAATATTCATTAAATAAATCCTTAAATGAATATTCAAAATAATATTCACTTAATAAATAACTGCAAATGAATATTCAAAAATAATATTCATTTAATATATCTAAACTTTAAATGAATATCCAAAAATAATATTCATTTAATATATAACAGTTGAATAACATTATTCAATATCTAGATCAGAAAAGAATGCCCAAGATATATAAAAAATATCTCGACTCCCGGTCTATGGATGGAGAATAAGAATCATACGCCCGACACTAAGGTCATTTGCAAAAACCCGGCTTATAACTAATATCCCATATCTAGTTGATAAGCCAAATATCAATCATATCCAAATAATAACCTTCGAATGAGGTAATATTCAAGTAACATTTCTCGAATCATTTCTGAGTAATTAATACTTTTTGAAAATATAAATAATGATTATTAATATTATTCCTCAATTCAGATAATAATCTGTCGTTGGAATCCTTCCGGGTTTCCACGACTATCCTTATATGTCAGAATACCGACTCCCGGTCTAGAGTCAAAACAATAAATATGCTCTTATCTATAGAGCCACAAGGTATACCAGTTTATAAATACTTTACCTCAAAGCTCGTACATAAACCGAAAGTCAAATTTACGCTATAAGCATATATCGCAAAACTATGCAATTCAATATATGCCAAAAGCAGTATTATACAACAATACTTCAAAGTATCGAAATAGGAAACTTGCCTGATGCTCGAGAAGTGGTAGGGCTCGTGACGATGTCGGGCAATCTAGACAAAGCCAAAAAGAAAACGTACGATTATTCCCCTAGATAATCCACTTAATATCTAAAGCATAAACACGTACGCGAATCACAACCAAGACATTACTAACTCGTTTTAGGCTCATACTAAGTCCATGTCAATCGACAAATACTTAGGTCGAAGGTTCATTTTAGAAATCGAATCTCGTTCGCCCGTTTCACTAAGTGGTTTACAAGGTTATAATCAGGTGTTCCTCTAAGGGGTTCCTTCGCACTTAACCTTGATTCAAAAATTTTTATAAAATCCAAAAATAATCTTTTTGACACGAGGTCTTCTCTCATATCTTCATTATGACCTCTAGTATTTAAGTACTAAGATTCGTAACCAAATTACTCGTTTTAAAGGGGTTCAATTGAAGTTACGAACTCAAGCGTAGACTTACGAACTGCTTTTACGGATTTTACCATAACGCCTAAGCCGTAAGTCAAAATGCTACGATTCTTGCGCCAAAACGATCTATGACTCGAGATCTTCGAATACATGTCATATAATCAATAAGTTCAGAAGGTTACATCTACTGTTATGAATGGTTTTTAAGGGTCAAAGAAATTTCGCCATTACGACGGCTATAACTCGGATATTTCTAAAATTAAAATCCTCCAAATAATCATCCAATCCACCACCAACACTCATGGACACTATTCATTGTCTCCCTCACTGTCTAAACAGGTCTTGGAGCTGTGCAACATATTTTAACATCTAACAAAACTCTTACATAGCTCTAGTGCTCTAAACATGCATATAACTCAAAAACTCATCCAAAAATCCATTAAAACTCATGATTCAACAAAGGGGTTTCAAAAATTATACCTTGGTTTGAAGTTCAAGGATGATAATAAGGCCTCACAACTCTTGATAATTGCTTAGAACATCATTTGGAAGCCATAGAATCAAGAAAGCAAAACATGAAAATCAAAAGTTACTATTCCTCATCAATCTTGTAAAAATCATATAAAATCAAACACTAAGATTTTGGTTCTAAAATTTTTACCACACCTTCTACTCTTCAAGGGCTTTCTTTTGAGCTATAGAACACAAGAATCCAACCATGGGAGCTAGGGTTTTGAGCCCCATCTTGCTACTGTTCAGAACCTGGACAGTTTTGGTCCTCCAACTTTAAGCATGGATTTGACTAGGCTATACTACTTGGATTTCCATGAAATTTGGAACGAATCTTGCCCATGGAGTGGAGAAGCTATGGTTAAAATTTGGTGATTTTTGAAGCTCTAGATCTTGAGTTATGAATTTTGCTTTGAGGGTGTTTCTGTTAGGCAGCTTTGGATCTCTTTGTTCTTCTTTTTCTTTTTCCACCAATCTTGACTAATTCAACTCTAATTTGATGATGTTTGCAAGATAAGATCAGTTGTATAAAGTAGCTTTATGGTCCTAGATCCTTGTGCAAAGAGTATGCAAGAAGCTTGCTAGATATTTGTTTTGTTTCTTGTTTGATTTAAGTGATTTAAATCACTTAACTTCTAAATTGTTTTGATTTAACCCTTGATTAATCATTTAATCCACTTGATATAATTCTCTTGATGATCATGTAGGATATTTAATCTTGTTATGAAATCAATCCGTAATCCATGATTCATTCGCTTTATCGCTTAATCTCGTTATAAAGTTCCAGCGGTTTCTAGAATGCTCGTTTCACTATCTCTATGGTTTTCGTTCTAAATTCTCAAATCAATTATAATAAAATTCCAAAATATTAAATCCTCAATTTCTCAAATTTAATATCTCATTTCTTGATAATACTGATATATAATTCACTGCTCGGTCAAATATTATGCCAGAATTAAAATTGGAATTTCTGAATTCCGATCATCTTTACATACACTTATTTCCTCCGTAGATTCCTAATATGACTTCGAAACATCCATACCGCGTCCCGTACATAGGGTGGCGTGAAAAGTTTTCCAACTTACAAAATCACTATTCATTCACCAAATTACTATGCACGTACGGGAAACACTATGCACGTACGGGAAATACTATGCACGTACGGGAAACACTATGCACGTATGGAAAATACTATACCATCCTCATTTCCCTTCTCGGGCTCATTAACTCATTTCTTGGACGATAGATTATTCTTTTCTATATCGTCAACCTTTGAATTACTCTATTCTGACCATACATATACGAATCGGGATCATCATCCATAGCAATATCCATTCACTACAATCATTGTTCTTTGGAATCACCATTCATTAATGCTCTTTAACCACAATAAGAAAAGTTTTAATTCTACCCAAAATCCGGGTTATTACAAACAGTGGAGCAAGGAATGAGCATTCTTCACCTCCAAGACCCTGCTATGAGTTGAGGAAGTAACGTCAAGCTATTGACGTTAAACGAGCGCTTCTTGGGAGGCAACCCAAGCATTTTTGTACCTTGGTGTAGCATAGGATTTTTACTTCTTTTTTTAAAAAAAAAAAATCAGAACAGTGCCGCGCTGACTGCGCCACAAGGCTGCCAGCGCCGAGTAACGCAGGACAGGACCGCGCCAACAGCCCCGCGGCACTGTCAGCTTCATGTAACGCAGATTCAAACCGCGTAACTTGCGCCCCAGCGCTGTCAGCGCCCTAACACGCTGCTTCAAATGGCGCAACAGGCTTTTCAGCGCAGTCAGCGCCCTCCTCCACTGCAGTGTGCGAATTTTTGTACCTTAAACCCCAATTTTATTCACTCCTTTATTCATTCTCATATCCTATTTCTAATTCATATCCAAATCTTAAACCTATCATCTCCAACTCCTATTCTAACCTAAATTCAAATTCTAAACACACCCAAATCCTATTCTACATCTAATTTCATATCAATTATTTACATCTCCTACATATATATAAACCTATACATACACAAAACCCATCTATATAACCCCAAAATTCTAAACTTTCATCCATTCAAAGTGCAAGGGGGATTAAATTCGAATTTTTTGGATTCATCTTGCAAGTTCACCTCTTTGATTCAATTGGGTAACATTCTATCTTATCTTTTATTTGAATTTGTGAATTTTGCAAACTAGGGTTCTTGGTGTGTAATTTGGGGGTTCTTTATTTGGTGAATTGTTTGGAGATTATTGTGCCTTGCTTGATATTTGTTGATTATGGCTCCTAAAAGGCAACGGTTAATGGGTAGTGGTAGTAGTGCTCCTCCATCTTTGAATGAGAATGATGTTGTGGGAGATGGAGTGGAGAGATTTGTGAATGAGGATGCTAAAGCGGAGTATGTACGGTTAGTTAAAAAGGGGGTTATTCAGGAAAGGAGGTTTGTGCCTCGGAATAATGAGGAGATGGTGGCGATGGTTAATGAGCGGGGTTGCACGTTATTTTGCGAATTTGCTAATGAGGCTCCGTTGGATGTGATTAGGGAGTTTTATGCTAATGCTTCGATAGCAAGGAATAACTCCACGATTGTTAGGGGTCAGAAGGTGGATTATTCGCCTCGTGCTATTCGTTCTTTGATTAGACAACCGCCTAAACCTAAGGGTGCTATAGATTGGGGGAAAATGACGAGAGATGATGTTGATCTTAATGAGATTATTGATGAGCTATGTATTCCGGGTTCGGAATGGAAGTGTAGAGCAGGTACCACCGAGAAGTGTACTTTCCCGGCTCAATCATTGTCTAAGTTCGCACGAGCATGGTTCTATTTCATCAGTTCTAGTATCCTTCCATCATCCCATGTTTCCGAAGTTACCGTTGATAGAGCTATTCTACTATGGGGTATTCTCAAGGGCGAGTATGTTGACCTAGGGTACCTTATTAATCAAAACATTCTTCGGTATGTGGGAAGTAATTCGTCAGCCAGTATTCCTTATGCTTCTATCATTGCGTACTTATGTGATGCGTCAAAGGTTAAATGGTACGAAGGTGAGCCGGTGTATAAACCTCTAAGTTCTATTAATGATGTTTCTATAGACCGGATGGGGGAATGGTCGGGCGGCATTCCTCATCCTAGGGGTCTCGGTTTTATAGTTGGTGGTGCTGGTGGTCAGGGAGCGGGCACTCCGCCACAGGTTTCTAGGGCACCGAGAGTGGCTATGGCGGGTTCTCAGCGGCGTATGGTGGATATGTCGGTATTTGATTCTTATTTTCGTCGAATGACTAGACGAATGGATGCTATGCATGTGAGCAGTCATCAGTATTCTAAGGATATGGGTGTAGCTTTGGAGGCGAAGTTTCAGTCACCTAGTACTCCGGTTCAGTGGCCTATATTTGGAGCTCGGACTCCGTATCCTCCACCTGATTCTTCGGACGAGGAGGATGAGGATGAGTAGGTATGTTCTACTATCCCTTGTATTTACTTCCATTCAATGAGGGCATTGAATATTTTAAGTTTGGGGGTGAGTTGGGGGATTAGTAGTTGTATGTATTGTTGTATTTTGTGTTCATATAGGATATCATGTTTGCATAGTAGTGATAGTTCATGCATGATTGTTATGTTCGTATTATCTACGTGTGTTCATATAGGACATTTTGTTTTATTTTCGTATACCATGTGAGTCATATTAGTTGCATTTTCATGGCATGCATATTTCATGATCCTTTAGGACGAGCTGATTCTGATTGATATGTGGATGTTGATTTGGGTATGATGATGATGAGTAGAGGGCTGATTTATAGTTTTTATGAAATTGACTTGCATGTTACGGGAACAAAATTTATTACACAGTCTCATTGGGGTGCTTTTGGGCTAGGTTAGGGTCATACCTGTGGGATGTTTTGAGATTTAATCACTTGTTTATATTTAAAATTTTCGTTATTCCCTTTATAGCGTAGGAACATTAAAGTCTAAGTTTGGGGGAAACCAGGAATTTTCATGCTAGTTGTTCATAATTGTTAATAATGGCTAGGCGTCAAATGGCTAGTAGCCGGCTCATATTTATATGAGTAGTCTAGGGTTGGAAATGAGAAAGGCTCATTCCAGATTGAAAAAAAAAAAAGAAAAAAAAAAGAAAAAAAAAAGAAAAAAAGAGAAAAAAAAGAGTCAATAAGTTATTTGTTTATATGCAAAATTAACCAGAGTGAGCTCTTTAATACTCGAGTAATTAAGTCTGAGGGGACTTAGTCCTAGTAACCTAAAGCCCTTGTGGTTTGGGATTGTTGACCTAACACTCGCTACATGGGTATTATTGTATAAGCCTTTTGGGGTCTCATTCATTGCACGGTTAAATAAGCATGCGTATTGTATTTAGTGTCGTAGTTTAGTAATAAAGTATGAGTTTCTGTCTACCTTGGATAAGGGTGGAGGTGTTCCTAGGTTATGAAGTGTCTACAGTCTATTCTGATTATAAACCTGTGATTGTCTTGACGGAAAGCATGTATGATTTTTGACCTAGTTTTGGGAGTATTTCTGATGAGCATCGCACACACGCACGTTTCTGTTCATGTATTTGTTAGTATACGGGGACTTAGTCAAGCTCTGCTTGGATTTGTTACATTCTTTGAGATATTTGCTTGTTAGTTGGTTTTGGTGAGTTTGAAGGGGATCTTCCATTTTTCATATTAATTGCATTCATGCATTGCATTGCATTAGGTTAAATGGATTTTGTGGGTACATTCGCTATAGGCCCTCACGAGACCTTACTCGTCCACTAGGGCTGCCTAGGGGTTTAAAGGGCTTGTTGCATATGCCAAATGCAACCGTGATCACCTATGGAAGTGGTACTAATTAGGTAGTTGTAATTGTTTATGCTTGAGGACAAGCATCAGTTTAAGTTTGGGGGTTTGATAAGTGGATTTTATATCCACTGGGAATGCCTCCGTTCGGCTTAAATTGATTGTTTTGGACTCAAGTTTGTGTAGTTTTGATGTGTTTTGTGTAGTTGTGCAGGTTTGCAAGAATATCTAAGCTTTTGTCATTTTTGGAGATTTAATTGATTAAAATTCGGATTTTCCAGGAAGGCTGCGCAACTTATACTGTTTTGGCCATATCTGGAGTTCTAGAAGTCCGTTTTCAGCGATCTTACTGCCCACGCGAAGCTTGAGAGATTTTCTACAACCTGGAATAGGGAACAAGTGCAAGAAATATGCTGCATTAAATCGCGCACGTGTTCTTGTAAAAGAAGGCTGGGAATTTACTGTTTTGACCTTTTTCTAATTCTAATTGTATTCTGGGCAGTTTTGGGTACCTTCTTTAAATCCTAATTGTAATAGAAGGCAATTTCTTGCTAGGCAAGATTTGTAGAGCCTATTTAAACACATCCTACCATTGTAAATCATAACAATTCATAGCTTTTAATTGTATCAAGGTACTTTCGATCTTCAATTCTTTCTTCAATATTATGTTTTCATTCATTATCATTATTATTATGTTTTCTTTATTAAATATGCGTAACTAATTCTCTAATCTGAGGATTGGGTAGTATTCCGTGGTATTCATGCATGCTTGATTATGTGATTTTCTGCTTTGCTGATCTATTAATGAGATCTTAACACAATTAGGGGAGTCATGAACCTTTGATTGTATTCTAGGGATTGTAATAAGCTTGGGAGAGAAGTTGCAATCTTAGTACATGATTTAACAGACATAATTTGAATATTAGATCGGGAGATTAATAGGAGAATTGTGAGACATATAATTCTTGGCACTTAACAGTTTATAGATAAACTTTGATTGTATCACGGGAGTGACAATTAGGGTGTAGCTGTAGGCACTATATTGTAACCTGGGAGGGTACAGTATAACTTTAGAAGAATTGTTTTCAGCAAGGTAGGAACACAGATATCATATTAATATTGAGCATGTATTGAGACCAAGTGAAGAACCCCAGTTCTTAGATTGTTTTCCCATATATTTGAATCTCAGTTTAAAATCCATTCTTAGTGCTTATAATTAGTTCTTGGTTAATTTAGTTAATACACAAACCCACAATTCTTCTCACACACTTCTAGACTTAAAGAGATAAGAAACCTGAACTTGATATTAAATTCAGTCCTTCCCTACGAACGAACACACAAAAATACTACTAACAGAATTCAGTTCAGTTTGGGGGTGCTTCTACGGAGGATGCCAACATGCATGTTTGGGACTTTATCGAAATCTGTGACACTTTCAAATGTAATGGTGTGACGGATGATGCTATCAGGTTGAGGCTTTTCCCATTCTCTCTGAGGGATAAGGCTAAGAGCTGGCTACACTCTTTGCCACCTGGTTCCATTACTACATGGGAAGATCTTGCTCAGAAGTTCCTTACTAAATTCTTCCCTATGGCAAAAACTACAGCATTAAGGAACCAGTTGACTCAATTCCAACAGCAATCTGGCGAGACCTTGTGTGAGGCTTGGGAACGCTACAAGGAGATGCTACGCAAGTGTCCTCATCATGGCATGCCTGATTGGATGGTTATTAATGGGTTCTACAATGGGTTGGGAGCACAGTCTAGGCCTTTGCTAGATGTAGCATCAGGTGGAGCTCTGTGGGCAAAGAGCTATGATGAAGCTTATGAATTTATAGAGATGATGGCTACTAATGAATATCAAAATCCAACCCAAAGGCTACCTCAAGGCAGGGCAGCAGGAATTTTGGAAGTAGATATAGCTTCAATGATTACAGCTCAGTTGAAAGCTCTTGCTATGAAGGTGGATGCTCTTGCAAATTATAGAGTACAGCAGGTGGCTAGTGTTTGTGAGCTATGTGTGGGCGCACATGAGACGAATCAGTATGCTATCTCTTCTGAATCAGCACAGTTCGTGAGTAATTTCCAGAGACCTGCTACACCAGTTCCAGCCACTTATCATCCTAATAATCGGAATCATCCCAATTTCAGTTGGAGCAATAATCAAAATACTCAACAATCTTATCAGCAAGCAAAGCCATTCAATCAAGGCTATCAACAGCCTTATGCTCCAAAGGCACCATATCAACCTCCTGGATTTCAGCAGCAGCAACCCCAGTCTCATATGGGGCAATCATCTAATGATAAATCAGATGAGGTGTGGATAGCGGTAAAGAACTTACAAGCTGGCCAGAAAGTCTTGGAAACCCAGATAGGACAGATTGCAAGTGCCTTACTTAGTAGACCTCAAGGAACTCTTCCTAGTGACACATAGGTTAATCCAGGCAGGAGGGACAACAAAGAACAGGTCAATGCAATTACTTTGAGATCTGGAAAAGTCACAAGTGATCCTAAATCAGCAACTGAAGAAGATGAAGATGTTCAGAATTAGCATGATGAAAAATCTGTAGTGCCAGGAATTGAGAAATCTGATTTAGTGGCTGATCAGCTTGATGGTGAGAAGAGCAAGAAACCTGTTGAAAAGTCTACTCCGGAACAATCTTCAAAGAATAATCAGATCTATCCACCTCCGCCATTTCCTGGACGCTTGCAGAAAAGTCAAGAGAAACAATTTCAGAAATTTATGGATGTCTTCAAGAAACTGTCCATTAACATTCCTTTTGTTGAAGCGTTGGAGCAGATGCCAAGATATGCAAAGTTCATGAAGGATATTTTGTCACGAAAGAGAAGGTTGGAAGATTTTGAAACAGTGGCATTGACCGAGGAGTGTAGTGCCGTTCTGCAACAGAAGTTGCCACCTAAGCTTAAAGATCCGGGGAGTTTCACTATTCCATGTACTATTGGCAACCTTTCTTTCAGCAAGTGTTTATGTGATTTGGGAGCCAGCATCAATCTTATGCCCTTGTCTGTTTTCAAGCAACTTGGTCTACCGGAGCCGAAACCAACTAACATCTCTTTGCAGTTGGCTGATAGGACGATCACTTATCCGAGGGGTATAGTAGAAGATGTTTTGGTAAAGGTTGATAAGCTCATCTTCCCTGCTAATTTTGTTATCTTGGATTTTGAAGAAGATAAGAAGATTCCCATAATCTTGGGAAGACCGTTCTTGGCTACAGGAAAGACTTTGATTGATGTGCAAAAAGGAGAGCTTACAATGAGGGTGCAAGATCAGAGTGTTACCTTTAATGTGTTCAAGGCCATGAAATTTCCAACAGAAGATGAAGAGTGTTGCAGTGTGAAAATGGTGGATACAGGTCAGAGGAAGAAGTTTGATCCGTTGTTGAGTGAAAAATCTGACACACACATGCTAAAGCATTCCATCATTGATTCCATTGACAGTTCTTCGGTTCGAGATCTTTCGAATGTCAAACTTGGGAAACTACCACCACATTTGAGGTATGTCCTTTTAAATAATGAGCTAGTGATTTTTGAAGAGGGGCATGATAACGTGTTGCGACGGTGGAAAACCGATGATAAGGAAGAAGAAATTTTTGTTCAGCCGGTTGAGTCGGAGAAGCATCTTCGAGGTGTGAAAAAGAAAAAGAAGAAGATTTGGCCGTTGGGTAGTAAAATTAGGTTGAAATCTGATGGAAGAAATTTGTGGAAAGCAAGCAACCAAGATGTCAGCGTTCGTATGAATGGTTTGTCTGTTGAGAACGATTCGGTTATTGACGTTAAAGAAGCGCTTCTTGGGAGGCAACCCATGTGTTTCGGTATTTTTAGGTATGTTTCCTACTATCCCTTGTATTTACTTCCATTCAATGCGGACATTGAATCTTTCAAGTTTGGGGGTGGTTTGGGGGATGCGTAGTTTATGTGTAGTATTTATGTGTTCATGTAGGATATCATTCATTGCATATTAGTCATAATTCATGCATTTATGTTCGTATTATCTATGTGTGTTTCATATAGGACATTATGTTATTTTCGTTGTTTTACCATGTGAGTTCATGTTAGTTGCATTTTCATGGCATGCATTTTTCATGATCCCTTAGAACGAGCTGATTTTGATTGATAGGTAGATGTTGATTTGGGTGTGATGATGATTAGTAGAGGGCTGATTTATAGTTTCTATGAAATTGACTTGCATGTTACAAGAACAAAATCAATTACACAGTCTCTTTGGGGTGCTTTTGGGCTAGGTTGGAGTCATGCCTGTTGAATGTTTTGAGATTTAATCACTTGTTTATTCTTAGAATTTTCGTTATTCCCTTTATAGCGTAGGAACATTAAAGTCTAAGTTTGGGAGAAAACAGGAATTTCATGCTAGTTGTAATAATTGTCAATAAAGGCTAGGCGTCAAATGGCTAGTATCCAGCTCATATTTATATGAGTAGTCTAGGGTTGGAAATGAGAAAGGCTTATTCCAGATTGCGGGGTTTCCAAAAAAAAAAAAAAGAAGAGTCAAAAGTCCAATTGTTTATATGCAAAATTAACCAGAGTGAGCTCTTTAATACTCGAGTAATTAAGTCTGAGGGGACTTAGTCCTAGTAACCTAAAGCCCTTGTGGTTTGGGATTGCTGACCTAACACTCGCTACATGGGTATTATTGTATAAGCCTTTTGGGGTCTCATTCATTGCATGGTTAAATAAGCATGCGTTTTGTATATATATGTGTCATAATAATAAAGCATGACTTTCTGTCTACCTTGGATAAGGGTGGAGGTGTTCCTAGGTTATGGAGTGTCTACAGTCTATTCTAGTTATAAACCTGTGATTGTCTTGACAAAAAGCATGTATGATTTTTGACCTAGTTTTGGGAGTATTCCTGATGAGCATTGCACACACGCACGTTTCTGTTCATGTACTGTTAGTATACGGGGACTTAATCGAGCTCTGCTTGGAGTTGTTGCATTCGTTGATATATTTGCTTGTTAGTTGATTTTGGTGAGTTTGAAGAGGATCTTTGCATATTCATATTAGTTGCATTTATGCATTACATTGCATTGGATTTTGTGGGTACATTCACTATAGGCCCTCACGAGACCTGACTCGTCCACTAGGGCTGCCTAGGGGTTTAAAGGGCTTGTTGCATATGCCAAATGCAACCGTGATCACCTACGGAAGTGGTACTAGTTAATTGTATATATTTTTGTTTGTTTATGCTTGAGGACAAGCATCGGTTTAAGTTTGGGGGTGTGATAAGTGGATCTATATCCACTTGGATCATTCTATTTCGGCTTGAATTGGTGTTTTGTATCTCAAGTATTGTTGTGTTTTAATCCGTTTTTGTGAGAATTGTGTAGGTTACATTTCAAGGCGGTGGACTGGAATTTCCAGTAGATTGTGGTGTCTCTAAAACTAAAAAGAGCAAGTTTCAAGAGTTGCAATGGATTTGGGCAAGAATTCAGAATTAGGACAAAATTCAGTCTGTACAGCAAATGTTGGGCGCGGGCGCGCCAGATTCTAATGTATTTGCGCGCGGGCGCGCGGGCTAGATGTTGAGCAATTTGATTCGCGCGGGCGCGCTGGAATTATGCCTGTGGAGCGCGCGGCCGCGCTTGGGCGGCAAAATTTACAGAAATTTTCCAGAAACCGATTCAAACAGGGAAAGTGCTGCTAATTCAACTTCTATTTAATATGGAAAATAATTGGGACGACCAGAAGGTTCTAAAATCAGAGTTATACATGGTAATTGCAATTCTATTCCAATCAAAGATGGAAAATTACCGGAATTCTATTCTAATTCAAAGACGGTAATTGCTTGGTCAAGGAGGCACTTGGGGGCTATAAATACACACCTTGGGGCACAGAAAAATCATCATCTACACAATTATCTACACCATAATTCGTTCAGAGCACGAGAGAGAGAAGCCAAGGCGAGGATTGTGACGACAAGAAGATCTAGTCATAGTTTTCTTGTATTTCTCGTTTAGGTGTATCTATTGAATGCTTGCTACTTTTCCAGATTTGTTCGTTAAACCTTATTCTATTATTGATTTATTCATCTTACTTATCTTGTTTACTACCATGCTTTCATCAAATCCCATGGTGACGAAAAGTTCGATTATGAACTAATCGTTGTCGTGGGATCTTAGTGGATTTATCTATGTAGCTTAGTAGTTTGCATGCCTTAAAGATTTATGTGTGGTGAATTCTTGATATCCTCGTATGGTTAATCTTAATGCTTTTAGATGCGTAGCTAACATCTAAATTGAATTGTTAATCTCTTGCTAAACGAGAGTGGATCTTGAGATTTAGAACTTGCCATGCTAGTATAGGATAGGTTGATGTTAAGCATCATGATTTGTGGCATGAATAGAGATATTATGCTACCCTATGTGATCTAAGTGGATAACTTGTGCTTAAACCTTTATGTTTTCAAATTCTATAGAGATATAGGGTCTAAACATAATAGGTGTCTATTCATCTTCTATCTCTTTTGTGGATGTATGTGTAGTTTGGTACTAGTATACCGAGAGGTAACTTTTACTTGTTTCGTGTTATCCGATCAGATATCAAAACCATCGCATGTTTTAATTAAAGGCTGCAACTCTAAGTGAAGTAGATAATGAAACTAGGATTCCATGTTTATTCTCATATAAGTAATTCGATTTTAATTCTCGTTAATTGTTTAATTCTTAGTTTATAATTTGCACTTTAGTTTAATTTAGATAATCAATCTTAAATTTATTATTTTTCTTAGTAGTGAATCAAAACCATACATTGATGCATAGGTACATTAATTGAATTGAACACCATTCTAGATCTCTGTGGGAACGAACTTGATTTAATCATATATTACTTGTGACAACGTGCGCTTGCGTAAATTTTGCATAACACTTCTATAAATTTTTGGGAATTAATTGATTAAAATTCGGATTTTTAAGAAGGGTTGCGCAGTCTACACTGTTTTGGCCATATCTTGAGTTCTATAAGTCTGTTTTCAGCCCGTAAGCAGTCCACGCGAAGATAACGAGATTCTCTATCATTCTAAGGTGTTCCAGAGGTCCAATTACGTTTGGGACGTTCCAGAAAATCTGAAGAAAAGTCAGCTACGAATTTTCCTTAAAAAAACAGAATCAGTTTAGGAAACGTATCTTGCAGAAATTCTATTATAATTCTGTTTTGGTATTTTCTTGCTGGGGAAGACTTTTAGAGCCTATTTAAACACATCATACCATTGTAATAGGATATACACATTATCATAGTTTTATTATTGTATCATAGCTTAGATCTGCAAGGGAGAAAAGGAGAGAAGGATTCAACGCTCGTGACAAGCAACGGATCTAGATCTACTTCATCTTTTGTGTTATTCTGGATTATAGATTTGTTTTCTCAACTCTTTGTCTTATTAATATTATTGCTTCTTTTATTCATATCTTGTTTATTATCATGTTTTCATCAAATCCCATGACGATGAACGGTTCAATTATGGGCTAATCGTTGTCATGGGATTCTAACGGAGTTGTCTATGTAGCTTAGTAGTTTGATTGCTTTAAAGATTACGTGTGGTGAATTCTTGATATCCTCGTATGGTTAATCTTAATGCTTTTAGATGCGTAGCTAACATCTAAATTGAATTGTTAATCTCTTGTGAAGCGAGAGTGGATCTTGAGATTTAGAACTTGCCATGCTAGCATAGGATAGGTTGATGTTTTAGCATCATGATTTGTGGCATGAATAGAGATATTATGCTGCCCTATGTGATCTATGTGGATGACTTGTGCTTAAACCTCTATGTTTTCAAATTCTATAGAGATATAGGGTCTAAACATAATAGGTGTCTACCCATCTTCTATCTCTTTTGTGGATGCATGCGTAGTTTGGTACTAGTATACCGAGAGGTAACTTTTACTTATTTCGTGTTGTCCGATCAGATATCAAATCCCACATGTGTATTGATTAAAGACATCAACTCTAAGTGAAGTAGATAGTGAAGTTAGAGTCCCATGTTTTTATTCACATAAGTAATTTGATTTCTATTCTTATTAGTTAATTTAATTCTTAGTTTATAATTTGCATCTTAGTTTAATTTAGTTAATCAAACCCCAAATTTGTTACTTTTCTTAGCAGTGAATTAAAATCATACATTGTTGCATAGGCATATTTACTGAATAGAACCATAACCAGATCTCTGTGGAATGAACTTGAATTGTATTACTTGTGACCACGTATACTTGCGTGATTTTGTGTTAACAAGTTTTTGGCGCCGCTGCCGGGGACCATCGATGTTTTATTTTAGTTTATGTGCTTGTCAATAGTGGTCGTTAGCATTCACTAACTCGGATTTCTTACTTAGTTTGTTTGTTTCGTAGTGTTTCAGGTACTTAAGTTTGTATGCGAACACGCTTACAAGCTCGTTTGGAAGAACTGGCAAAAGACGATCTTGTAGAGAATAAAGAGAATAATAAAGAGGAATCTGAAGCTACAGTAGCAATGGCAGATGCAACAGCAGCTAAGGCTTTGAAGGAGTATTCTCAGTCGAAGATCAATGATATCCAGTCTAGCATTATCAGGCCAGCTATTGCAGCTAACACTTTCGAGAACAAGCCGGGCACTATTCAGATGCTACAGAATTCGGTTCAGTTTGGGGGTGCTCCTACGGAGGATCCTAACATGCATATTCGGGAAGCTGGGTAACATGCAGCAAGGTAAGTCAATTTTTTACTTAAGCAAAGCTTTTAATTCAAAGAATATGGGTTTTTCTGTTTATGAAAAAGGATTATTAGCTTTGGTTATGGCTGTTACCAAGTTGAGACGTTATTTGGTGGGGCATCACTTTATAATTTGAACTGACCATCAAGCACTTAAGTATCTTCTGGAGCAGCAGTTGCACACTTCTTTGCAATACAAATGGTTATCCAAGTTATTAGGTATGGACTATGAGATTCAATATAAAAAAAGGAACTGAGAATATGGCTGCAGATTCCTTATTGAGGGAAGCTGAGTTTTGTTCTGCTGTGTCCAGCATCCAACCTAAGTGGATTCAACAGGTGTTGTTGAGTTATGAAGATGATAATGAGGTACTTGAAATTATCAGTAAAGTTTTACTTAAAGATGATTCTGTTGCAGAATTTCAGTACTTACAAGGAGTATTAAAGAAGGGGAATAAGATCTATGTAGGTGCTGGGGGTGGAATTAGGAGGGAATTGATTGAAGCAATGCATAATTCTTCTCTAGGAGGACATTCGGGACAAAATGCTTGTTTGCAGAGGTTGAAATTGATGTTTTTTTGGCCTGGAATGAAGGCTGAGGTCATAGAGGTGGTTAGGTAGTTTTTCAAGCCAATAAAAGTGAACATATTCCTTACCCTGGTTTTTTGTAACCTTTAAGTATTCCACAGCACGCTTGGAAGCATATCTCGATGGATTTTGTTGAGAAATTACCAGTTTCTGAAGGTATGGATACAGTGTTGGTAGTGGTTGATAGATTATCCAAGTATGGTCATTTCATTGCATTAAAACATCCTTTCTCAGCTATGGATGTAGCAAATATTTTCTTGGATAATATTTTTAAGTTGCATGGTTTGCTTGATTCCATAGTATGTAATAGAGATAAAAAAAATTCTAGCGTATTCTGGACTAGTCTTTTTGAGAAATTGGGTGTAGCTATGCATTTCACTTTTGCGTACCATCCACAATCAGATGGTCAAACAGAAAGGCTTAATCAGTGTTTGGAAGCTTATTTGAGGTGTTTTTCTAGTGAAAGGCCTAGTAGTTGGAGAAGTTGGTTAGCTATGGTTGAATATTGGTATAATACTTCTTTCCATAGTAGTCTAGAGATGTCTCCTTATGAAGTTCTCTATGGGACTCAGCCTATACCTTTAAATTTGGGAGAGCTACAGGATTTGGTGATACCCGCTGCTCAAGACTTAATTCAGAAAAGATTGCAGGTATTACAGATAGTGAAAGAGAGTTTGCTTAAGGCACAACATAGAATGAAATTCTTCGCAGATCAAAAGAGAACTGAAAGGAGCTTTGCAGTTGGAGAATGGGTGTATTTGAAATTACAACCCTATAGGCAACAATCTATAACAGTTAGACATTCATTGAAGCTGTGTGCAAATTTTTTTGGTCCATTTCAGGTTTTGGAAAAGATTGGCTCTGTTGCTTATAAATTGAAGCTGCCTGAGCATTCTAAAGTGCATCCCGTGTTCCATGTTTCTTTGCTTAAAAAACATGTGGGTAGTTCTCCTATTACTGCAGGGAGTTTGCCAGAGTACAACCAAGAGGATGTGGTGCCTTTAGTACCTTCTAAAGTACTTCAAAGAAGACAAGTTATGAGACAGAATCAAATGGTTGTACAGTGGCTAGTGTAGTGGAAGGACTTGGAGTTACATGAATCATCATGGGAGGATGCTACCTTTATTCAAAAGCAATTTCCTCAGTTTAAAGCTTAGTACAGACTTGAGGACAAGTCTGTCTTTATGGGAGGGCATTTGTCATGATTCTACACTCTAGAATATTCCATACAGCTGTTAGACTACGAGTTAGATGAGATTCTGTTAGTTAGTATTGTCCAGTATATAAGCTGGCATTACAATTGTATCTGTATGTTGGATCATAATGAGATTTTTGTTAGTTCTCTTCCTCCTTCTATCTTCTTCTTCCTCATTTCTTAGTAATTTCTAAGTAAAAGCATAACAATTTATTAATGATATTTTGCATTCCAAAAAAAGACATGAGAATCAGACGGTATAAATTCGAGTACTACATCAAAAATATAAAAATAAATATTTTACATACTCTCTCGATTAAAAAAATTATTTATAAATAACTCAATCGAGCATATTAAAATGAGTGAAAAAATTAAAGAATCATACAAATTGAGACGGAGGTAGCATGGCTGCGGTTACAAATCCTTCCTAATAATGTTCCCCTCTCATTTATTTCCCTTTGACAATGCAAAATTTTTTTTTTTTGTATATTTATCTGCAAATCTCCTCGCATATACATATAATCTAGCTTTTCCTTTCTAAATTTTTCTCCAGATAACTCTTTTATCGATCTATCAGTGTGTAAAGATATTTATATGTTACCTATCCAATATCATCTACAATTTTACAATTTTCATGTTACCCTTAATTGAGATTGATATTTCTGATATTTGGAACAAATTTTTAAACTAACAAGAGATCAAAAGAGGTAATTCATGCCATGACAAATTCTACAAAAAATGTAATAATTACTTGGTAACGATTGTCATGGTATGAAGCAACTCCTTTTGGATAGCTCCAAACTTTCGGATAGAACGATATTTGCACTATAAAAACACACACTCACGTATTTTGCGATACAAAAACACACACTCACGTTCATGATTACAGTTTCGCCAAAAAAATTGTTTTTTTAAGAATATGCATACAAATAATACACCCTCGCTTGCATACTCACAATTTGTATGCATTTGCGGTTTTTAGATTATTACATGCAGGATGCTAGTGAAAGGTTAAACGCAAGAAGAAGTCATTTTGATCATTAAGAAGTCAAAAAGAATATGTAAAATGGAAATTTGTGACATTTTTTTAGCTTAAAAATTTGTGATCTTTTTTTAGCCTGAATCTCATCTACTATATAATAGTGCCTGTTGCCAGTTTTGTACAGTAATTTTTACAATTTAAGTCTTTATCACTACTATTCATGTTTATTTACAAAAATACCAACCTTTCTCAATTAACAGGAGGCTTCTCTCCGTACTAACATCAATTAACAATTTGAAGCTTCTCTCGGAAGCTTGCCATCAAGTCTGAAAGCCCAGGTTTCGAGAATTCAAATTTGAATGAGATATTGTTTTGAAGCTTCTCTCGGAAGCTTGCCATCAAGTCTGAAAGACCAGGTTTCGAGAATTCTAATTTGAATGAGATATTGTTTATACCCCTCTCATTAGTCTTTACCTCTCTTTCATTAGCTTTCTTTTCTCTCTACTTTGTATCTTCTCTCTAATATTCAGCTGACCATTTCTCTTTTTGTATTAATTGCAGAATGAAAGTTAGATGCATTTGATTTCAGTTCACCTTTGATAATAGAATCCAATCCGGAACTTTATTTCAAGGTTTGAAAATGATGATTGCGCGTTATTTTTTTTATCTGATTGTGTTTTATATTATTATATGTATAGATAAATTTTATTGTTATATGTATGAAAATGAAGAAGATACATGGTTTTTATATCCATAATTTTATATAATCTCTTATTATACTGTTTTAGATGGATGTATCGAAGATATTGAAGGACTGAAATGGCTGTTAAATTGAAAAAATGAAAAAGAAATGATGGACTTTCTTACTATGATTATAATTAAAATGGTTATAACTTAAATCAATGAATCAAGTAATCTTTTGCTGTTATTATAATTGTTCTTGATTCTATATCTACTCAAAGCATGAGTCGATTTTTTTTTCCGAGAATTTTTTCAATATAAAAATAATTTAAACCTTGCACTTAAACTGTTTGATTTTAGTTCTAATAGAATTTTTCATTATCATTTTGTTGTTTGAGCCTCTAATGTTTCTTTCAGGTATCAAGTTCAATTTAAATTTGATAATACACTCCTGAAATTTGGATTACATTCCGACAAGGTAATTGCTTATATTTGAAAGAGTTTATTGAAATTGTATTATTCGCATTTATGATGTTTTTCTTGGTGTGCTATTGTGCTAATTATAGTTGGTGTGATAATCAAATGTCACTTGGTCAATGTTACTTTTCAATTCATGGACAGTAAAATAATATTTGACCTACGTGCTGAAAATTATATAGAGTTATTTGACCTCTAGCATATTTTTACTTAACCGGTGCTGTTAATTGCCTTAGCCTTCTCATTAGAAAATATCAGAATTCAAATGCCACACGTTCAGTGCTTAATATTTTATTTAGCTCTTTTTTCCTATTAATTGCCTGGCAAGTAATCATGTCTCACTATGCTTGACATTCTGCTGCTGAGATCTTTCATGACATCCTTCAAAATGTCCAACCCATGACTTCGAAGTTGTGTTACTGCCAATTGTATAATAACTAAGTCACACTGTTCTGTCCTGTGTTGATAGGGAAATGTATGCAGTTTTTCGTATGATTCTGAGATATATGAAGTCAACGCTTTAGATTTTCTTATGGTGCAAATTGATTTGCATATATATTTTCAGTGTTCTCATCTCCATTATTCTCCAATGCTTTAGAGACAATTTCTATTGATAATGGTAACCCATCGTCAACAAAATTTGATTGTTTACTTTCTAATAGCATGGGTCCTTTGATTTGTTATGGACAGGGCTATGAAGCTTATGGATATGCTCCACTTGCCCAAGCTCCCAATCTTATAAGAAAGCACCCCTATAAATATTATACTATGTTCTTCGAAAGTTCATAAATTTATGTTTTTTGTGAGTAATTACAAATTTGAAATGTTTGTACACAAGATAATCTCAAATTACGATACTACAAAAAGTAACGCATCATGCATTTTATCCTCTATAAACACTACGCTATATATGGGATTTAACAACACTTTTTTCAGTGTTACGAGCAAAAGTGTAGCCATATATGTCTTAAAATTGGTCTACGCCTACACTTTTTTTTAGTGTTAACATTGTTGTAAATGAGTGTTACTATAGACTTCATACTGTATCTATGGTAACACGGAAGTCAGTGTAGCCATTGGTCTTTAAAAAAAGTGTAACCGTTGCTCAATCTTTAAAATTGAGATATTTATTTATTATTATTCTTATTAGTACTATTATTATTTTTATTATTATTATTCAGATTTTATTTATTTTATTAAATTTGTAAACTAAGAATCTTAAATGTATTAAATTTTAAAAATATGAATTTTAAAAATAATATTAATATACGAATAAGATGAATCCCTCCTAATTTTAATACAAATATTGATATGTAATTTAAAGAAATAAGTTATTTATTGAAAAAAGGTAAGAAATTTTCAAATGAATTATTGCATTTTTAAAAAAAATAAGAGCTTATCATATGAATATTTCATTAAATTTAAATATTAATTAAGATATTTATTTATCATTTATATTGTACAATATTTTAAAAAATAAAAATGAAATATATATAAATAATATTTTTTTTTATCAAATTTGAAAATGGCACACTTACCAGTGAAATGTTGGAGCGGCAATAATACCGCCCAACACTTTCACTCTTTCCCTATCCCTTTTACAAATTATTTCCTTCACTCTCTTTTACTTTAACACCTCTCTCTCTCTCTCTCTCTCTCGTAAAATTCTCTCCCAATTCTCTGCGCGCTCTCCCAATTCTCACTTCCTCAGCTTCTTCAAAATTCGTAGGCCATTTGCTTCTCTTCAATTTCTCAATTGGTTGAGGGCTTCAATTGAGGCTTTGTCTTCAAATTAGGGTTCTCCAAATTAGGGTTTTTAATAATGAGTTTAGTTGATTCTATTTTTTCACTTAAACTTAAACTAATCATCTCTCTCTTTAATTTCAGGGCGTCTTCAGTTTAGGCTTAGCATTTCAGGGCTTTGGAGCTTTTAGTTCGGTGGATTTGGGCTCTTACAGGACAGGAAGGCGTGGGTGATTTAAAGGAAGGCGTGGGTAAATATGACTTTGGTTCGGGGGACTCTAAGCTCAAGTTCAGCTATTCACATGAAAATAGAGAGAGGCAATATTGGAGTATAAACGTAATGTTTGTATTCATGTTTTCGATTTGGGCATGTAATTACTGTTCGCTAACATGTAAATGCAGGGTTTTCCAAGCAGTGTGACACCTGATTATGTGCCTTTTAAAGTTTGGGATTTGTTACAGGTTCTTAAGTTAAAATTGTACTCCGTATTTGCTAATTTGCAATTGAATTGATTTATTATTCTTGAGTGTCAAAATTCACACTGTATTTGACAAGGTCTTTCGACTGATGTGAGGACAATGCTTTCTACACAAGTAGGTCTATAATCTATATTAAGTGCATCAGTTCATCCCCTTTATCAATTTGGAGTTAATGGATATGGTTTGGTAAAGGTTATGCTTTTTTAATCCTTTAGGCTCGTACGTAGGATACATAGCAACTAGTATTGATGTCAGCTTGCTATTTACATGGACACAAATTTATGAGTTTCTATAATCTCTCCAGTGATTTTTAAGGGATTTAAGTGGAATGCTTGGAGGTATCTTATTCACATTCTATCAGGTCTGCTGTTCTGTATTAGTTTATTTTTCGGGCAATATATAGTTGTTTACGGAAAATTTATGTTATATACTTAACGTGTATATCCTGAATCGTTTAATGGGCTATAGAGCTTTCTTCCTTTTTAGATTGTTATTGAGTTGAATAGTCCAATTCATATTAGTTAAGTTGGTTATTTATTTTTCCTACTTGTTCTCTAGGGTTCTAACTTGGACAGCAATGCCAAGATGTGGCGTTTGGTTGCAGATCACATGAATGACCTTGGTACTAGTCTAACTTCTTGCATGAATATAGATAATAAACTCAGACCCATTATATACATCTCTCTCTCTCTCTCTCATTAGTGTAGACACAAAATACTATTCTAAACAAGAATGTTTACTTGCATTTCTTCAATCTCAAGCTGCTTCAGCAGCTCTTGGGCATTGGCTTTCGCTTCTTCTAAAGGCATGTGTTGTTTCTTTATTTTTTTTTTCTTTTCTTATAAGGGCATGTGTTGATTCTACGAATAATGCAATTGTTTCTTTATTCATCCAAATGTGCACTGGATTTTGTGTGTGAAGGCCGCAGATACCGAAGCAGGGAGTGGACAGCTAGGTAGTGCACAACTCCGGGCAAAAGCCTTTTTTACGTTGCGTATACTTGTTGCTAAGGTGAATTTGCATAACAAGCTGATGTTCCTGATGTTAGTGCTTCAATTATTCTATAACAAGCTGGATTATTTTCGTTTATTTCTTATGCAATTACATAATACTAATATAGTTGGAAATTGTCACATTACACTTGGCATTCTATGTCACTGTATTCTTTTATCTCTGTAGTCGTCTTAATTTAGAATATTAAATCAACTGTTCAGCTTTTTCTTTTAGATTTTACATAGAACTTTGTCGTGTAAATGAGAAGTGCTGTTTCAATGGCACTTGCTTATAATCAGGTAAACTGTTTGTTGACCAAAGTGCTAAGTTGCATGTTCAAAAATTATTATGGTTGTATGAAAGAAAACTAAGCTCAATTGAAAGTAATGCTCCCTTTGCTTTAAATCTAGAAATACCTTATCTAATATAAACTTTTTAATGTGTCATTACAATTTTACACACAAATTGTGACATATTTCAGGCTAGTTACAATTTTTTATATTTATATATGTTCCAGATTTTATTCCTGGACTATACTCAAGTAATGTGGTGAAGTGGTCACAGTGAATGAAGTAGTCGCTTCTTGTTTTTTCTTTCCGTCTTATTTATTCTTTAGGTTTATCAACTTCCTTTTTGTCTATTCTTTCCGTCTTGTTTTCTTGTTTTTTCTTCTGTTTTAATTAGCTCGTGCTTCTGAATAAAATGAGCAAGGACTTGTGGGTAAAATTGTTGTATTTTGTTGTTCAAACTCTCAATTTCAGCCATCTCCAGGACTAATATCATGTACATTGTAATTTTGTTTCATGTTGCGGGCATCACCTCCGTTGATTAGATTTATCAAAGAAAAAGAGTATGCATTGCCTAAATCATATGGTTCTTCAGAAAGTACATCTTGACGAAAGGAGAGTTGCTATCTGTATATTTGACGATGTTGCTGAGGAATGTCAAGAAGCAGCTCTCAAGTGAGTATTCATCCATGGAGTTATTTTAATTCGTTGTGTAACCAACTGTTATACTTCTCAATATTTAAGGATTCTATTTGGTGGTCTAGATACTATAATCATTATCTTCCTTTCCTGTTAGAAGCTTGCAATGACAAAAGCACAGATGTCCGACAGGTTTGTTCATTGCATATATTACATAATCAAGTTCTGCATTGAAAAATTAGTAGTACTTGTAACTTGATGATTTGCTTTCTAGTTTTTCCTTGTTAGCACTACACCATAGATGGCCTGTAGCAACCTTTTGGCATGGGTGTTACCACTATGGGTGTTACCATAGCTATGAAAATTTTGACCTATCGCAACCTTTTGATTGTGGTGTTACCATAGGTACAAAAAATATGTTACTTTAGTTATAAAAGGTGTTACAGTGGGCTAACACCATAAGGTGTGTTACCATAGAGTATTCATTAACAAAATTTTTATTTAATTTAAAATTAATGATTTAATAATTATTTGACTTTAAAAATAATTAATTTTAACAAAATCATTGAAATAAACATTTTAAAACGTAATATTCCATCAAATAATTAAATTATTGATTTTTCATAAATATTAAATTTTGTTTATAAATTTCACATAAAAATGTTTTAAAATAAAGTAATATCCAAACATTATTAAATTTTGATTCAAATCATTTAAAAATTAAAAAAAATAATAGTTTATATAAATTGTGAATTACTTCCAAATGATGAAAATAATCAATTTAGTAACTATAATTTAATATAAATAAATTAAACTAAATTTGTAATATTTTTAAAAAATAAAAAAGAAAAGTACAATGAATTATTGAAAGTGGCTGAATGGCAAATAGAAAAAGAGAGCGGCAAAACAAAAATTGAGAATTGGGGTTAATAAACGTAAGCGAGGGAAAAGAATTTGGGCAAAAACACTTCACCCATCTCTCACCTCTCTTACATCTCTCGTCTCTTTCTCTCTGGAGTTGTCCGTTGCGACTGAAAACCCTAGGCTTCCTCTTCCACTCTCACCCCTATCTCTCCACTCTCACCTCTCTCTCTCTCCTCACATCTATCTCAACTCTCCCGACTCTCATTCTCCGCAATCGAAGTTAAGCTCAGTTCGAAGAGGCTCGAAAGCTCAATTAATTTGTTTGAAGCTCGAAATCTTGAATTGGTAAGTGTTTAAGCTGCAGTTGTTTGTATATTAATCATTTGAAAGCATGAATTTAGTTAAAAATCAATTGGGGGTTGTTAAAAATCGAAACCATAATTTTTAAAATTGGGGATTTTGTTTTTAATCATTTAGTATTTAACAATGCTCGATTATAAGCATTTTTATTAGCATTTCATGTATTTTTCTTTATTAAATTGAAGATAACTTGACTAGAATTTATATAAATTTGAATTGTAGTATGAATGTTAGGTTTGAGAAAGTATATATTTATATATTTGCTTTCACGCAAATAAAAAGTTCTTTATAATTATGTTGGGTATGTATCCGCTACAGATTCCATTCCATGAAGAAATTGGAGCTCTGGGATTTGAAAGATATAGGTGACATACGTGGAAAGCATTGCTATAATGACGACAATGTATCCTGTTTTTGTACCCAAAAGGTCATCGTGGTAAACAACTGCAATAATCTGGGTACAATGTTGCTACCTTTTCATATTCTGATTGCATTATTTATTTTTTTAAGTTAGTTTCCTGATATAAATATAGGAAAGTATTTTATGCTGATCACTGTCTTGTTTTAAATATTTCTTGTTTTATACATCTACTTCAACATTTACAGATTAAAAGATTTAGTTGTGCGGCAATATTACATGTTGCAGGTTACAGGGGAGTTAGCCTTCAGATTCATGTTGCCGGTATAACATTGAAATTTTACATTATTTTAAATACTCAATTCCTTTATTCTTATAGAAACGAACCTCGTAATGCATTAAACTGGTTTATGATAGTGTTTGGTAAGAAGTGTGTAAAATATAGTGTGACTAATTAAATATGCTTCTGTTATGAGGATCATAATTTTAAAACTTAGTGTTAATGGAGGTGTTTCCCTGTTGTTTAATTGTTGCAGATTGGAGAAAGATAGAAGCTTGAGTTACTTCTGGATTAGATGTTTAAAGTTGATATTTGTAAGTGTTCACAAGAATTTTTTCTAGTTTATTATTTGATTAGACATACAGTAAAACCTCCTTAAATTAATACTCGATAAATTAATAATCTCTCTAAGTTAATAATTTGTTCCGGTCCCAACTTGGGTCAGTTCAAAAAATGATCAATTTCGATAAGATAATAAGATAATAATTTTTTTGAAAACCCTATATAAATATATGGTCCCAATAATATTATAAATTAGTAATTCCTTTATAACCATAAAAATATATTTATTAACTTTTTGTAAAATATGATTCTAAGATTCTTAAAATTTGAATCTATATGAAACTCATCTTTAACCATCTTTGTTGCATCCAAAAGTTCGAATGTGGTGTTTTCGTAGAGCATTAAAAAGTTATTAATCAATGTTTTTTATGTATTGGGTGCTTCTTTACGTGAAAAAAATTCAAAATATGTTATTTTATCCTTGATATCATCTAAATATACATGAATATTTACTTTGAATCTCCCAAATACTCATTAAATTTGTAAACAATATATATAAAACATAAATTGTACAATTCATTCTATTTAAATGTATATAATTGGAAATTAATTTTCTTCGATGTCAAAAATTATCTATA
Source organism: Kitagawia praeruptora (assembly GCA_037693485.1). NCBI lineage: Eukaryota > Viridiplantae > Streptophyta > Magnoliopsida > Apiales > Apiaceae > Kitagawia > Kitagawia praeruptora. Next base: position 3,332,863 of record CM075353.1, read on the forward strand.
AATTAATAATTATTAATTTATCGATTAATTAATATCTCTCTAAATTAATAGAATTCTCCGGTCCCAACTAAATTAATTTATAGAGGTTTTACTGTATATAGATGATAAGTGCAAGTGTCTTCTAGTACAGTGTAATCTATCATAATAATACTTTTATTGTCTTGTAGGTAACACTGTTTTCTATTCAATGTGCCGCTTCTGTATTTAAGCTGTGTTTAGCTTTGATCTAACCTGCCCACTGCCTGCACAATTCTTTTCTCGTCCTAAATTGTTGGTATCATTAGGAGGCCGATGTGGGAACCAACGCATATTAGTTACTTATATATTTCAGTGAATTACAGAATGAGAATGAACAAATTTCTTTTTCTTTATAAACTCTACTACTTTGGTAAAGTGACATTGTAGTATTATGAATTCTTTTAAGCAGGTCCTCAAATGTTATTCTTTCACATGATGTTTACCTTGTACTAAATTAATTTACATGGCAGGTCATCCTGATGATATTAGCTGCAAATGCAGCTATTGGAGTAATCACAGAAACAAATGCTGAAAAGGCACTAGAGGTTTGTTTACATGTAAAGTTTGTTAATAATAATGTACATTGGTTCGCCTTTCATACTCTGTTATATAACAAATTCAGAGCAGTCTATATTTCACCAGTAAGACTCGTCTTGCTTGTGTTTCATCTGTGAACAATTTTTATAGAGAAGCTTCCTTTGGTGTTATAATTCGGTAATTATTAGGCTATTCCCTGTCCTACATAAGATTTCTAGATGGATGTAAGTTTACCAACTATCATAATTATCATCTTAAGAAAAGCTGTCTTTTATGTAAAGTCAAAGTCTGGTTATGATCGATACATGTACATTGGTTCGCTTTTGATACTCTATTATTTAACAAATTCAGTGCAGTCAATATTTCACTAGTAAGACTCTCTAGCTTGTTTTTAACCTGTGAAACGAGTTTCATGGAGAAGTTTTCTTTAGTGTTATATTTTTTTTAATATTTGGCTATATTCCTGTCCTAAAGAGGATTGCTTAATGGATGTAAGTCTACCAACTATTATTATGAATGTCATCTTATTTCATTTGTTACTTTTCTTGACTGTTAAAAATTATGTTAACACTATATATTCATGTCCAACTATAAAACAAAGGGTAACAATATTGACTTCCTTTCTATACTATATTGCAAAGGGGCTGCTTTATTTTCCTTCTTCACGTACTTGTCTCTTTTTCATGATAGAAGCCATTTTTTTTTTCAAGTTTCCTGAAACTTTATGACATTTCTATGTAGTCAGTTTGCGCAATCATCGATTTACTCATTTTTTCCTACCATTGTAGGAATTACGTGCCTACCAAGCTGATGTTGCAACTGTTCTACGGAATGGTAAGCAGACTTTCTATTATGAAGTTGGTAAACATAAAAGCTCATGATTCTATATTACTGTGGTCAAATTATGTTGTTTATTACTGTATAAGCCATCATGAGCATAATGCTGTACGATGCTCAAGTAAGTATTTCATGGATGCCTGAGTGCATATTTATGCCCCTTGTTTGCTTAAAATTCTTGCAGGCCCCTTGTCTTTGTGGAGCACCCATGCACCCCTATACTTTATATGTTCATAACATCTAGATTTTTTTTTCTGGTATAGGATTATTCTGGCAGCAATATTATTCGCCGTTTTTACACACACTGATAACAGCTCGTCAGCTCCCACCTGATTCTATTTCCAGTTTTCAGTGGACTTGATTTTTGAAGTGAAAGCATATACGAAGGTTGCTTTTGGTTTTACATTAAAAAACCAGAAGTGATTCCTGTAAGTGTTAGAATCTTTCTTGAAAAAACAGAAAAGAGCAGACGAATGGGCTCTTGCAAAACATGCACTTACTTTTATAGGCAGACATGAGGTGTTATGAGCTAGCTACATGTTATTAGCTCTAGTACCACTACGCCATAAACAACCTACTACAACACTTAGGGGGGGGGTGTTACCTTCTCGGGTGTTACCTTAGCTATGAATTTTTGGACCTACTACAACACTCTAGTTTTGGTGTTACCATATCCTTAAAGGTATGTTACCATAGCTGTGGAAGGTGTTAAACTTAGTAACACCATGGGCTGTGTTACCTTAGAGTATAATTAACATATTTTTAAATTTTATTTATAATTAACGATTAAATAATTATTAAAATTTAAAATTCAATAATTTTAATCAAGTCGTTTAATTTATTATTATAAAAATAATATTCTATAATTATTGAGTATAATATATTTTAATTATTATTCTATAATTGAAATATTACAATTTATTTTCATACAATGTTTATAAGAAAAATAATTATTTTTGTAATATTAGAAAAAAAGTAACGTAAAAAAAATGGGGGGAAAATGGGCATTGGTGGGCGGCAAAAACAAAATCAGAGCGGGCTTTCATCAAAAAAAAATTAAAAGGAAAGCGGGCTTTCAAAATGTGGTTAAGTCGAGAGAATTGGGGATAATTGGTCAATTAGGTCACACACTCTCTCGCAGTCACCTCTCTCTCTCACTCACCTCTCTCTCTCTCGAACCTCACTCACACACCTCCCTGCCTCTCTCTCGCTCAATTTAGTCAAATTTCACACTGAAGATCGCTCACGCTCACTCAAGCTCACACTCAATCTCCCTCACTCAAGCTCTGCCACACTTGCGGATTAGGGTCAGGGTTGGATGCTTCGATTTTGACCCCTCTCTCTCCATCTCTCTCCATCTCTCTCTCTCTCACCCTTCTCCCTCGGTCTCTCTCCCTCCCTCTCTCCCTCTCTCTCTCCCTCCCTCTCCATCTCTCTCTCTCTCTCTCCCCTCTCTCTCTCTCTCTCTCTCTCTCTCTCCCTCTCCATCTCTGTCTATCTCCCATGAGAGGAGAAAGGGTCATTTTTGTGATAAATTGAATTTGTAATAAATTAATAATCTGAATGCTATGCATAAAGTTAATGTGTTTCTCGAATTTATGATATATTATTAAAATCTACGATAATTTGAATTTATGCGTTAGTTTTGTGATAATATCTGTATTGTATGGTATGCATAAAATCTGCAATAATTTGCATTTATGTGTGTTTGCTGGTGTGCTCTGTTTACTACTGCCATGTTATGCCTCAGACCTCAATTTCATCTTTGAATAAACACTAAATCTTCCCCAAATGACTTAGAACTAAGTGGGTATATATATTACAATTATTGCTCGGGTGTTTTAACTCATGCATATATATTCCAATTATTAGTATAGTTAGTTAGGTCTTGAAAGGTAGCTGTTTCCTTAGGTTAGTGGAGTTAATATAAGTGTGCTTGATATTAATGTAGTGATGGACGACGAGGGAAACTCATGGATAAGGCTTCATTTTATACAGGCAACATGCTTACTTCTCGGTAATCTCTAATGTTGGTAATATATATTATGGGACCAGTAGGTTTTAGACACACGAAGCTTGCTAGTTTCTTTTATCAGTAAATCTATGCCACTAATCAGTATTAAACATTTTGTAGTGAGAATATGTATAAAGGCTGAAGAGAGGAAGCTAACTTTTTCCTAAAATCACTTGAAACTTGCTCAGATTCACCTATTAGCTACTCGAAATATTCACACCTTTCATTTGAATTAAATATTCAGATGACTATGAGATTGTGGTGGTTGGATTAAGCTCCAACATTCTAAATCATGAAAATAGATATTTCAGGGATCACTATAGTTGAACACTTCAGAGATATATGGCTACGATGTTAGTATGGTGGCAGATTCAACATCCCGACGGGCAGAAGCTTTAAGCGAAATTTCAGGGCGATTGGTAAGTACATATTGAAATTTGTGAATCTGATGTTAGTATTGGTAAGTGAACTCTTGCAAGTTGCCTATGCTTACATATCTTTTTCCCTTGTAGTTTTTTTATAGTTACATCTATTTTATGATGCAACACAACTAAAGCCAAAAGCATTATGTATTTGCAAAGGTACAACTGTTTTTACTTTTAAATCTTCTAGCTCTTCCGGATCATAATAGTACATGTATACATAATAAAGTCGTTTGAATGCACTAGGCTCCTGCATCACCCGAATCTCTGGAATTTCTAATTTGGACACTAAAATTACATGTTATCCTTAGACGAGTATGTTCAAATTGTTGAAGATTTATCTTGTGGACCAAAAATTAGAGTTGTCTAATTTAAGATAATCAACTTTCATTATTTTATCAACTTCAGAGCTTTTCATGTGATGATTACAAAGTAAATGTTGCTTGTGTCATGCTTGATTGTCACTGTATTTAGAAGGGGATAGATTGAATGTTTTATTCTTTGCGGATAAGTATTAGAATTGTGAGCAAACTATACTAGAACTGGAGTACACTTTGCACAACACGTTTTATCACTTTATCCTATTTTCTTGAATTAAAAGTAGTTTGTGTCCTTCGAAAGGGGCCACTGTTATATGTATCTTGAATCAACCTACAATTTCACCAAGTCTTTTCAACTTGAGCCATGCATATGCTTTTGTGCAGTTATTGTTTAAACTTAATTAATTTTTTTTAGCCTGCATCCAGTTAATTTGGGTAATTGAAAAAACCATGTTAAACATAATTTGTCTCCGACAATATGTTTCATATGAGATTTCATGTACTAAATCGGTACTCTATTAGTCGATATAATTGTATTTGGAACTCTCTTTTTGCTCATTTCCAGATTTCGATAAATAAAAGAAAATCATGCAAATAAATCAAGGGTCGATTAGTTGAGGCCATGAAGATCAAAATACACGTAATCCATGTTCTTGAACATGATGTGGGCCTGACCCGTTCGAGGTTCAACAAAACAAAGCTTGGGTTGACTCTGTTTTCTAACACCAGGCCCTTAGCAGCCTCTCTACAGGCATACTCACCGAAGGCGGGGAAATTTCAGATCACTATTCAGGTATTCACTACTCAAAAAAGATAGATCCTTGACTGTTTCGTACGTGAGAAATATTAGAATCATAGAATATTTACACCATTCTGTACATGAAAATTTACAAGTTCGATTCGACATTTCGTTTCCCATCTTTAGCAGATTCGACATTTCGGTCCCCATCTTTAGCATCAAGCAGTACCACTAGTAAAGAAAAATTACTATTAATTATTGTGCGTATCAAGAAATGGAGTCATTGAATTCCTTAATTCACTTCATAAAAACCATAAAACTTGGTTCAGGCTAATTTTTATGGTTCAGTAGTCCAATTGCTCTAGTCGGTCAATATTAGTAAGGATTGGACGAACTGGAGCTCAAGCAAAATTAAATAAAATTGTAAAGTGAACAGGATAAAGAAGTTCTTTTGTTCATTTCTTTGTCCGTGTAATTAGATATTTTTTTTTGATTTAGATATGAAAAGGAACTTATGCATCCTATTCAGAATCTTCTGGGAGGAGTGCTAGTTCGTGCTATACATATCCAGGTGTGTATGTTGTTGTATTTTGTTCTATAACTATTGTAAAACTCAAGTCTGACAAATGACTATCTTCTGCCTTGACAGATTCAAAAGCTAAAACTCGATATTGAGACGTGAGTACGTCTACTTGTTGTTTGTTTATTTTCATTGATAAGGTTCATATTTGTGATTGTTGTTTACCCCTGCATTTGTTATGCAAAAACTTGGCATACCGAACAGGGCATTACTAGAACTGGACCAAATACTTAAGGCTAACGAGATCAACTTTGCAGTTCTAGCTGCTTTACCAGCTTTTCTTCTCTCCCTTGGTAAGTTCTTATGAATATTAGCTTTGTAAGTTCTTCATATTCTAATATGATTGTTGAGCTTTTGTTAATCTGACCTTGTGCAATAACCTTGCAATTTATGTTTTCTCCAGGAAAATAAGATCTCACGACATGAATTGATATGAGTTAGACACATAGCAGGAGACAATTGCCAGGGGAGTTAAACATATAGAATAATGCAAGCTACTGGAGGCTGAAGCTCGGCTGATCTACTTGCTGTATTTGATGATGCTATATTTGAAGCCAAGGGGATTTAGATCTTATTAACCCGGTGAAAATGTTAATATTTGTGGGGGGATATATTAGTTTTTGTTTAGATGTTTGAGTAAATGTAATCGGTTGTACGATTTGTAAATTTTTATTCAAATTAATGATATTTATAATTTGTAGTTTTATTTTAAGATTTGACATTTGTTTGTTTTTTATTTTTTTGTTGTATCTATGCATTTTTTATGAATATTAGAGGAAGGAAATGGTAGAAAAATAATTAAATTTGAATTATTAATTTTAAAACAAATAATGTTTGTGGGGCCCACACGTGGGGCCTAGATAATTGATTATTAATTTTAAAAAATTATAACACCTATTGTAACATAGATTTGGTGTTGCTATAGAATTGCTCAGTGTGTTACCTTATAGGTCTATGGTAACGAATTTGCCTATGTTAGCTTATGTGTGTCGAGGTGTTACCTTAGACCCCAAAGGTTACATAGAACAAAACTATCCCAGCTAAGGTGTTACCTTAGCCTTTTTTTGGCCTTTGGTAACATTTTTTAGGGTCTAAGGTAACATAGTCGTGGTGTTACCGTAGGCTGTTTATGGCGTAGTGTACTTGTACGTTTTAAGTTTTGTTCATTAGCTAGTGTTGGTAGATAATTTTGGATGATTTGGTTGGTTTTGTACTTGATATTATTGAAATGATGTTGGATGATGTTATTGAAATGTAATTAATTTGGTTCTTGAATATTTAAATGTCATATTTTTTTTGTTATTAAAATTAGTTATAAATGATTTTAATTATGTAACACTCAATGTGTTACAATTGGTAAAAGAGGGTGTTACAATAGATTGTGGACCTCACCTAGATGTGGGCCTCACAGTTGTCCATGTGCAGAATTACCTCACCTAGATGTGGGCCCCACAGTTGTCCATGTGCAAAATTACATCCTCTATTGTAACACACAAACTATGTTGCTGTAGAGTGTTTAAGATGTTGCTATAGAGGTCTTTAGTAACCACATTTGCTATGTTACCTTAGGCTGTGTTTTGATGTTACCTTAGATATCTATAGTTACTGCTGAGAACCTAACACAGCTGAAGTGTTACCATAGCCCTATTTTGGCCTATGGTAACTTCAAACAGGGGTCTATGGTAACACAGTTTGGGGGTTACAATAAGCAATCTATGGCGTAGTGTAGTGTGCACATGGGACTCTTTTCTGAGCGCTGCTTAATTTGTATCCAGGATTACGAAAGGAAAAGCAATATTTTGTTACAGAGGTCTTGCTCACATTCACAACCAGTGGATTCCGGAAAGTTGGTTGTCTCCTGAAGCTGAAAACTCTTATTGAGGAATTTAATAAAGAAAGAGAGGTTAAACATATCTCGAGGCCCCTTCTTATTTTTAACATTTCACCATTCAGTTTACTAGAATAGTGGAATTCTTACACAGTTAGTCTTATCACTTGGTCCTACTTATGATTTTTTTAAATGCAGGCTGTGAAGTGGAATGAAGAGTGGGTTGTACCACAACGACTATTGAAGAAAAAATTGCTATCCCTTAATCAGGAGAACAATGCTCCTCGTACTTCAAGTTGTTACTACGAGTGGCTTGTGAAGTGGCGTGGGCTTGATTACAAAAGTGTTACATGGGAGTTGGACAGTTTTCTAAGCTCTGTTCATGGTGCTAATCTTATAAAGGAGTACGAGAATAAGCCGTGCAAACCGAAGGTGTTGAGGTTGCTAATAAGTTGGTACTTAACTTTTAAACTACTCAAGTTAGCTATTCCACGGTATTTAACTTAATTAGGTAGGTTTTAGATGGTTGGTTTGTGGATTTGATGTAGTTATTTTGGATGGGATTTTATGTATCGGAATGGCTTTTGGATAGCCTTTATGTATTGGAATGTTTGACAATATTTTGAATGAGAATCTTTATTTTTCAATTTTACATGTTGCCTTTCTTTATTTAAAATGTTGGTATAGAGCCTGTAAAAATGTAGCCATTGGCTCTAAAGTATTAATCATTATGTGTTGGCAAAAAATTAGCAAAGTGTTGGCATAAATCTATAGCAATACTTTTAATAGTGTTACTACAATGAATATGGTGTAGCCATAGATCTATAGCAACATCTTATAAGGTGTAGCCACAGATCAGAAAAGTGTTGGCATAGGGGTCTACGGCTACACTTTTCTTCCATGTTACCAAAAATCGAAAAAGTGTTAGCATAGATCCCTATGGTAGCAGCCGTTTTTGTAACACTGCCAAATTTGGTCAAAGTGTAGTCATAGGTGGTTTCAGGCTCTTTTAGCAACATTTTTTGGCCTATAATCACACTTTTTTGAGCGTAGCCGTAGGCCATTTGTGGCGTAGTGAAATTTGATGGGATATACATATTTGATATTAGCAGTAGTTGTTATGAGTACTTCATGATTTGCAGAGGTTGGATGCTGGATGTACACAAGTTAGAGGCAGACAGCACGAATAAGACTGTCATTTCTATGTGCAATACTCAGAAAGGAGATTGGAGCTTTCGACACAGATTTAACTAACGGGAAAATCACCAGCGGTATAAGCAACCACATGACTATCATACAAGATGCTATAGGAGAAAAGGTACATACTTCAAATTTAATCACGTGCATCAATTCTGACTGAAATATACTAAATATATTTGGTTTCAGATTAAGCACTCATTCTCGATCCCAGAACTTATTTCCAAGTGACACATATCTTCTATATTTGGTTTGCTTAGTCATTCAAGAAATCTAATAAGTCCCAGAAATCTAATAAATATTACCAAATTACTCGAATGAATTTGTATCGTTGTAATTTTTCATGTCTACATTGTAATAAAATATTGTTGGCCTCTTTGATATAGGGGCCTGGGAAATGGTTACACTTTTTTCATGACATTGTCTTTTAATTCTGCATTACTGAAATTAATTAATCTTCATCCATGACAGTATTAGAGCCTTAGAAATTTCATCAATGGAATGCTCAGAAAAAAATGTATTGTTGAATAGAGATTCATTCAATTGTTCCACACTTTTTTTGTAATTTCAGGGTTGCAGAGCTTTGCTTATACATACACGTATCTGGCTGGGTTATTACTGATACATACATGAATACATTATATGCAGGTTTAGGGGAGGGAAGTGATTATCTCATCATGGGTGACACCTCAAACCAGCAGATGGTGTCTTCAAGATTGGTGAACTATTTTCCAAGGAAGAACATGCAAGGAATGAAGCAAATACATGTTTGCTGAATGTCAGGGCCACACATGCCATGTAGCTTATATTGGTCCTAGAAGTGAATTGGTTTTTTTTTGGTCTAGCTGGTTCATATTTAGAAGTGTATTTTGTTTATTTTTGGATGTAGGGTAGTGGCTTTTGTCTTGGAAGCAAGGTTATTGGCATGTAGTAACTAGTAACGTTTCAAGTCCTGAGCCTATCATCAAACTTGGCCATTTCCGGTAGAACCTCTTCGACATACATCAAGTTACTGGGGAGTTTGAACTCCTGATCTGAAACATTACCATGAGATCCATCTGCCACTCTCTGTCCCAGATCTTGGATTTTGAGACCTGAAACCTTTCGACCAAACTTTGCCCTCTAGCAAATCATCCACGAGTTCGAGCAATTCACTACTAAGTATTTCTTTAACGGTGATTCCTTTGAAGACTTACCTCCTCCATGCAAGATTAGTTTGTATTTTGAAACAATCTGAGGATTTATGTTGTACACAAATTATAATTTTTTATTATAAAAAATTAAAATTCTTAGAGCAAGTCCAAGAGATGCCCTAAAAGATGTCTTAAGTTCAAATTTAAGGCAATTGACAAAAAATAATGCTCCAACAATGTACTAGTGATGCCCTAAATCACTAGGACACTTTACAAACACACTCTTTCTCTCTCTATTATATATTGTATTTTAATGATGAAAGATGATTTCAATAGTAAAATATTAAATTTAAGGCATATTGTTGGAAATGAAATTAGCTGCTTATGTTATAAGTTACTAGGACCTAATTTTTTATATTATATTTAAGTTACTCAAATGTTTGATGATAGGCTCAGGACTTGAGTATAACCTTGCATAAGTTACTCAAATGTTATTCTTATCACTGCAATTTTATTTTATTCTTTTTTAACGCACATTTTTTTACACTTTTTATGTGAAAACGATTAATTTTAAAGATGTGTACTCGGACCCCTAAATGTTTTAACAATAATTTTATAAAATAAAATAAGTTGTTTCAAACAAATATATCAACTTCTTCCTCTTCCAACTTTAAGGTTAAACAACGGGATATAGTGAAATAGGATGTTTTTTCTTTTTCTGAAATGCATAGAAATATTAGGAAAAAATCTTCTTCAATTGTAGTAGAAAGAAGCATTACAACCGAGGTTGTTCCTTATTAAAAAAAAAATAACATAGAGGGTTGGAGGTCTCGCCGATAAATTCTTACAAATATATATAATTTCAATGTTAAGTTATTTTTGGTAGTGCAATTATTTACTTATTATATTTTAGTTGTAAAAGTATAACTTATTTTTAATTATATTAATGTTAATTTTTTTTACTAATTCTCAAATCAAATAATAAAACTATAAGGATTACTATTAATTTATTTTTGAGTTTATAAGTAAGATAAATAAATAATTTAGTTAGTAATTTATGGCCATTATCTTTTTAAATCGAATTGATGCCGAAGGTGGTACAGAGAAGTTTTAATTACTATTTATTATCATTTACATGTAAAAATATCGTTCATTTAAAATAATTTAAATATTATATTATATTTTATTAATTCTTAAATTAAATTATAAAAATATAAGGGTTACGTTGAGTTTACAAATAAGCCAAACAAATCATTTAATTATTAATTTGGAGTAATTTCTTTTATACACCAAGAAACCGAGGTGTCGCTGAAGCAGTGCCGAGAAGTTTTATTATTACATTAGAATTAGAATGTATAAATTATTCTATAAATATGTTGTGTGTATCAATATATATTTAAGATCTATGATGTATCTATTTTTATTTTTTATGTTTATCATTTTATCGGATTCAAGAGATTTCTTATTAGATATTAAAAGTTTAATTATAAAGAAAACGTTATTTTATCGAAATTTAGTTATCAATATTTTTTTAAGATTTATAGTTTTTCTAAATTCAAATTTATTTCATCATATACAGGATTCGAGGCGCCGTCGGAGACGGGGCCGAGTAGTATCTTATTAAATATTAAAAAAATTTGATTATAATATAAAAATCTATTAAATCGGAGTTATGTTATATAGAAATTATTGATAAAATAAATTTTTATTTAATTTATTTATTTATTGCTAATTATTTTTATTTTTATTTTTATTTAATATATAGAGTTTGAAATTTCACAAAAAATGGAACCGAATAGATTTTTATGAATATCCAAATTTCATAAATAAATTTCATTTTTAATTTATGAATATACAAGTATCGCTCACATTACTTATTAAATGCGTAAATTACCTTTTTAATATATATTTAGTTATTAATATTTTTTTAAGATTTATAATTTTTCTAAATTTAAATTAAATTTATTGTATATAGGATTCGAGTCACCGTCGGAGGGGCCGAGGAGGATGCTTATTAAATATTTAAAATTTCAATTACAAAAATATATTTCTATTATATTAATATCAACATAAATATTTTTAAATTATTTAATTACAATTATCGTGATGATATGTTATAGTTTATAAGAAGCATTTATGTTATATAGAAATATAAATTTTGATTTTGAAATTTATGAAATTTGACATTAACAAAGAAAATAAGGTAACCATTCGTGTTACATAACCAATTCACAAATTTGAATAGTTTAAAAAAAAAGTTCATCTCAAATAAAAACCATGTTAATATATAATATATTTAATTTAAAATTAAAGACCATACTATGACGAGCATAATATATTAGTATATTAACTCTTTATTGCACTAAAGACAACTTCAGGAACATAACAAGTACAACCAATTTCATACTTAAATTTCAAATCAAATTAGAAGAACATGTAAAATGTGGAGGACAATTGATGACTAAATTTTAAATTATCTACTATTGATTCTCAAATCTTGTAATTAAGGAGTTGTGTTTTGTAATAAATTATACTATTAACAAACAAGAACTACTTTAATATACGTTACTTTCCATTTTTTTCAATACTAATTTAAACAAAAATTCTATTTCATTTATTTAATATTTCATTTCATACGCCCAACATGGTGGGCAACAATACTAGTCTGTATATCGGACATCGGAGCATATCTTTCTCCCCCACGGTATGCAGCAAGTCCCTCTAATCCGTTGCTACTACCGGCAATTTTGGCAATTTTTTTCGGTGTCCACTTACTCTTATTCACAAATTTCAAATTTCGAAAAAAATGTGAATCTAAATTCGTATATATATTTTTACACAGAATTTAACGTTCAATAAAAGTGAAAGGTAAATTCCTAAAAGAAAAGAAACATCCAACAGGGATAATATAGATTTGGTATATTGATTGCCTTGCCATCACATGATCAATTTCTTGACTAATATAAAAAAGCTGCTATAGAGATGATTGTAAACAAACTAGCCAAGAAGAAATGCCTCAAACTTGCCACAGATCATAGAAGACTATCAACAATCCTAGCCTAATGGGCAAAAACCCTTGTATCGATGGTAATATGTGTCAGACTTGGTGATCAATATGCCTATCAATAATCCATGCCTCCCATACCACCCATGCCGCCGCCCATTGGCACATCTTTATCGTCCTTGGGGAGTTCGACAACAATGGCTTCCGTAGTTGTCATCAAGGAAGATACACTGCATACATAAACATGCAGATGAACAGAGTTACTTGCATTGAATACACAATTCCAGAACAAGAATAGACCCAGGCTTGCTGTCTCTCTTACCTAGCTGCATCAACCAGTGCTGTTCTAATTACTTTCACTGGGTCAATAATTCCAGCTTTGACCATATCAACGTAAGCACCTGTTGCGATAATTTCAGATTTTATATTAGATGATAAGTAAAGATCATCAAGAGAAACAAACAAATAGACTTACCTTTTGCCGCATCATAACCGAGGTCAGGGTTTTCCTGCTCCAACAGCTTGCCAACAACAACAGCCCCCTCTACACCAGCATTAGCAGCAATTGTGTGTACCGGCGTCTACAATAACATACACAATTAGAAACTAATAACATAAACAAGGGACTCTTTGTATCTCAGCCATGGTCAGAAGACTGTCAAGGACACTACTGTAAATAAATGTTATCGAGATAGACCTTAAGGGCATCCTGAATAATCTGCACGCCAATTTTTTGGTCAAAGTTGGCTGTTGGAAGCTTATCTAGCTCTTTAGTCGCGTATAAGAGAGCAACTCCACCACCTACAATTAAATAGGTTTAGCATGTCTTTTCTGGTCTTCATCAAAACATGATGGTATACAGAAGAAAATTATTACCTGGCACGATTCCTTCCTCTACGGCAGCCTTTGTGGCATTCAGTGCATCTGTAACTCTATCCTTCTTCTCACCTACTTCAGTTTCACTAGCTCCTCCAATCTACACAAAAAAGATGGAAAATTCAGAACACCACAGATTAACTCTGAAATAAATACCTTCCTTTACAATCGCATTTGCCAGAAATAGGACAAACCTTCAATACAGCAACACCACCAGAAAGCTTAGCTAATCTTTCTTGATACTTCTCTTTGTCATAATCAGAAGTACTTAATTCGATTGATGACCTTATCTGTATCCAAGGTAAGAGATTAACATTAAACACCAAAATTTTTCCAGTGCACTACTTGGCTCATAGGGTGGATTACCCAGCCAATCTTGGTCAATAGCAATATGTTGTATATGGAAGGAGTGCACTAACCTGTTCACACCTCTCTTCTATAGCCTTTTTATCACCAGCACCGTCAAGAACAACAGTGTCATCCTTGGATATTGTGATCTAATTAAAAAATTCTTGTCAGCAAAATTTATATACCAAAAAGGTGATGCATTTAAAATAATTTTTCTGTACAATGGTTCCATTGTTATACACTTTTTAATCAGAAACATGGTCAGACAAGAATGAGCTTGCACTTTGCATCTTTTTATGATAGAATGGCTACAGGCCATATGCAACTACGTTGTAGATTACCTTGTTTGTGCTATGGGTAATTCGGTGCATAAACTTAATAACCAATATAATTTAAAGAACATATTACAATGCATCTACCTTTTTGCATGACCCAAACATATCCAACTCCAAATTGTCAAGGTTCATACCAAGTTCTTCAGTTATAACCTAAAAACCAGAGGTATAAAGGTTAACTGGCTACTCTGGAAGAGCAAAATTTAAAACAAAGACTGAAATATCTGGCAGAATAACCTACCTGGCCACCAGTAAGGACAGCAAGATCCTGGAGATAAGACTTTCTGTTTTCTCCAAACCCAGGAGCTTTGATTGAACAAACCTAAATAGAGCCATGAAAAGAAGATTAGTATATTGTTATTTTTTGTATTTAATAAAAATATTGTAAGAAAAAAGATTACTGCACGTGTACTAAGAGAGAACCTTTATTCCAGCACGCAGCTTATTTATAATTAATGTAGTTAATGCTTCACTATCCACATCTTCAGCAACTATTAACAGAGGCCTTTGTGTCTGGAAAATACTTACATTAGTAAACATAAATGCATAGCAAAAACCAGCATTTAAAAATAAGTCAACAGAGTTTCAAAAAAAAAAAAAAAAATAAGTCAACAGATATACATTAGCGAATACCTTTAATGCCAACTCTAATACTTTAACCACTGAATTTATGCTAGAGATTTTCTTCTCATGAATTAATATGAGAGGATCGTCTAACTCCTGCGATAAATAGGGAAATCTGTAAATTTTAAATATCTAAATACATTTGAATACTACATAACTTTCATGGAAAATAACTGAAGTAAGAAGCTCTTGATCACCACAATTGAAATCCTATTCAAGATACTTCAATTTTATAGAAATTAAGGCTTACACATTTCTGGTTCTTCTGATTTGTGATGAAAAATGGCGATATGTAACCCCTATCGAGCTTCATTCCTTCAACAACTTCCAACTCATTATACAGTGTCTTTCCATCCTGCATTAGTTTTTAAGAGAAGATAAATCCACATTCGATATCAAACTTACTAGGAATTTGTGATCATAATTTTTTGCTAAAGATTGGAGACTAAACATGTCGCAAAAATACAAAGAGAAAGTGTTCAACATTTTCAGAGAGGCAAGCAAAACAGGGTATCAGGTTATAACTAAACGTGTTTGATGAGGTACAGTAATCAAAACATTCCTTGTGAAAAGCTAAAGTTTTTCTGAGTACATCAATTTAATTTATTTTATTTTTTATTTGACAAGTAGTTTGATGGTGATATCAATCTAAGTTTTATAAAACTGACATCAGGACTTGGTTTTTAGCAAATCTAATTGATTTCAAAAGCGCGAATAATTTTCATCCATCTAAACACTAGACTAGTAGAATCTTAAAATTCTTGCAAATATCTTGGCCAGGCCCACAAACACTTTATCACCTACATGTAGGAGGTACAAAAATCAGGCTGACATTATTCAAATCTTATCACTGATTTTTTTTTTTTTTTTGAAATGTTGCCTAATCCACAATCAACTTACTTGGATTGTTATTACTCCCTCCTTGCCAACCCTTTCCATTGCTTTTGCAATTAACTCACCGATTTCTCTCTCACCATTTGCAGATATAGTTCCAACCTTCAAAAATACAAAGATGGCCATTATTTACAAACTACAAAACACAATCATGCCACCAAATACAAGTACTTTATGTTAGAAACAAACCTGCGCAATTTCTTCAGATGTGCTTATCATCCGTGCTCTACTTTTCAAGTTTTCTACCACAGCATCTACAGCCATGGTAATGCCACGTCTAAGGTCCATTGCATTCATACCAGCTGCAACTGATTTGCAACCTTCAGTGAATATTGCACGGGTGAGGACTGTGGCACAAGTGGTACCTGGATTTTTGTACAAAAGAAGGTAGATTAGATGAATTTAAGCACAAACCAAAATAAAACATGCAATATCATTCGTTAGAAATGAAAATTTCTGCAAGATGCACATGAGTTAAGAAGCAGTTCAGGTATAGTCTCCTATTATACTACAAACAAATATACGTGCAAAGAAAAAAAAACCCCATCATGTTTTCAGGAGAACACTGACAAAACAAAAGAGGTCAGCCACCCTTTGATTTATAAAACTGACACTCTAGAATACAATCATAAGAAGATAAAGAAAAGACTTTACCATCCCCGGCAACATCATTGGTGGCATTTGCAACCTGTTTGACAAGGCTCGCTCCCATGTTCTTCACTTTGTCATTGAACTCGATGCTCTTAGCGACCGTTACTCCATCTTTAGTAACTTTTGGCGCCCCATAAGGTTGCTCAATGACCACAGTACGACCCTTAACAGTGATACAACAAATTGTTTCACTAATTAACAAATTTTTAAAAAACAATTAATAATTCAAACTAGAAAATAAAGTCCTGCCATATAATATAACAACTATGATGGCTAGAACGAGCACCAACAAATGTGCTCCATTACAAATTAGAAATTTGAAAAAAAACAACCAAGTGTTCCCATTACAACAAGGAAAATGTTAACCACAGCCCTTAGGGCTATGGTTAAGGTGTTATATGCTAGTTTTTAATTGGCTCAAGGTTGTGCCCCACTTGCAAAAAAGTATGTGCCCCCATGCATTCACATAAATCATCCAATAAAAATCCACCATGGCAAAAATTAATCCTTAAACATAGCCCTAAGGGCTGTTGTTAACAGGACCCTTACAACAAAAAGACACAATACTAATACAACAGACTAACCACTAAAAACTAATACCAAAATCAACAACGAATATGTACAGCTGGAAAACAAGAAGTACCTTAGGCCCCATAGTTACTCTAACTGCATCAGCAAGATCTTCAACACCTTTTAGCATTGAAGCTCGGGCTTCAACCCCAAATCTAATATCCTTGGCAGCATAGTTTCGGCTCAAATTCAACCTACTCCCAATCTTTACAAACAAAAACAGAGACCAAAATACATGACAAAATCAAGCTTCCGCAAAAAAACAAGCAAATTTTACGATCAGTCAATCAATTTCCGTAAAAGTACCTGTTTGCTGCTGTTTGAAGCAATCCTGCACAATTAGGCCATCTCAAATAAGATTAAAGTTCAAAATTTTAAAACAGAAACTGAAACAAACTAATTGTAAATTCAAACTGGTTAAAGGTTTATGCTTAAACTACAATAAAGATCAAAGTTTTAAATCACCAACATCAAATAAATCAGTTCTAAAATCAAATGACTAATGGGTTGGCTCCAAATAGAGTAAAGATCAAAACTTTAAGCAAAAACATCAAAAAATTCAAAAGGGTTTGCTCCAATTAGAATAAAGATCCAAACTTTGAGCAAAAACATCAAATAACATGTGGTAAATTCAAAGGGGTTTATTACAGTTAGAATAAAGATCAAAACTTTAACCAAAAACATCAAACAACATGTTGTAGATTCAAAAGGGTTTGCTCCAATTAGAAAAAAGATCAAAACTTTAAGCATAAACATCAAACAATATGTTGTAAATTCAAAAGGGTATGCTCCAATTACAATAAAGTTCAAAACTGTACAAGAAACAAACAAAAACAAATGATTTTAAATACATATGGGTGAATGTACCGTGCTTTGGAGGCAAGATTTGCTGCAAATCTGTACATGGCTTTTCTGGGATTGTTAAAGAATAATCAAATGTTTGTCTTCTTTAAAAGTGAAGATACAAGAACAAATAGACACGCAGATTGTATATATAAGTGGAGGAAAGGAAGGGTCTAGAAGAAGCAGGGTTTTAGGGTTTTAGGGTTTAAGGGGTTTTGCAAAAACAGAAACAGCTAACAGCATTTTAAGGGCCCATAACCCTCCAACAATATAAGTGAACATTTTTATGGTTTCCCCAAAAACACACACTCCAACAATATTTTTTTGTTATCAATACATTTTGAAAAAGAAAAATAGGACCCTACATGTGAGAAACCAAATTACATTCCCTATCATCTTTCGCTATAATTTTTTGATGAATAAATGATTAATGGGCTTATTCATAGAGGCCCATTAGGTTTATAAATGATGCATTTAAATTTCCAAATTTCAAATTTAAAAAAACTACTAAATATTATTTATAAAAAATAGGGTACCAATATAGGGTTTATCATCGGAATAAATCATACTTTTACTTACTTATATTTTTAAAAATCTTTATTTTAGGGGTTAAGGAAGGGGAAAGTCATTGGAGTTGCTCTAACACTGATAAAAAATTAATATTACAGTAATCAAATTGTCATTCATTCTTTATTTTAAACTAGCATTAAAACCCGTGCGAGGCACGGGTTTGCTACTTAAATTGTATTTTTTAATCAAATTATTCAGAATCAATATTGGTTGAAATATGTGATTATTTTTCATAGAGTTTTTCTTGTTAGTGGCATATGTGATTATTGTGCATTTAAATATGTTCAAGTTTGTACTTTAGAAACTAATACGAGTAATACTGATAGCAATCATGTCAGTTTTTAATTTTGTTGTGGGTCATAGAATATAATTTCAGTGTTATGTGGGTGTTGGCTAATTAAGATGATTTTTCAGAGCACCTACAATACTAAACATTCTTAAAAAATGATGCATCCATTTAGCTGATCTCCAATAATATTCATGCATTCATTCTGATAATGTAGGTTTCAGTTCGGATTCTAATAAAAAAATCTTCGTAAATCTTCTAAAATGTTTCTCAGGTCTTGTGCTTACTTCTTAAAACCACATTTTCAACTATTTTATTTGTTTTTATCTAATTTCTTGCCTTTGTTTCTCTTCCAATGTCCGTTTGACTTTCATCGAGTCACCTTCATAATTAAAATATCATATATAATATACGATCCTTTCTTTCTACATAATATCATATTTTAAATTAAACATTAGCAAATTAGTATGTAAAAGGTAATGTGTTATTTATAGGATTCGTTAAAGCCAAATATTTTTACGACTCGAATTGTTTGACTAATAAATTATTGTATGTTGTGTAGTAATATACAATTTTCATTTTACGTTAACACCTCAATATTTTTTGCTCTAATATATTGTTAGATAATATCCATTATATTAATTATAATGTCATTTTCTAGCCCAATTATGTATTTTACGTAATTTTTTAATTGATAAATGATAAAAGAGTCCAAAACTCATTTAAAATCCAGTAATATTTAATTAATAATATTTTATCAATATCACACACATACATATTGTGTGTATGATTTAAAATACACCTGAATGTGTGGCATAATGGTATGAAAATGCACAATTTAACTCGGTGTTCCAAGTTTAATTAGAATTGAAAATAATACTACTATATATAAATAGGAACTTAGGGGTAAATTGGTGCTTTTAAATCATGAATAAAGTACTTTAGTTATTGACTTGGTCTTATATTTAATACTTTTCATAAAAATACAATATGCATTTCATTTTTTTTCTTTATATAAAACCAAATATTACCCCGCTCGTGCGGTACAAATAGAGATATCATGTTTATTATTGAATACACGTATAGATGAATGCTTTGTTTGTTTAAGAGAATAACATGTATATAGTAATCTATTATTATTATTATTATTATTATTATTATTATTATTATTATTATTATTATTATTATTATTATTATTATTATTATTATGTTGATTGTTATTGTTATTACAATTTTATAATATAATCAAATCATATATTATGTACCAATAATTAATATTTTGATATCTATGCTATACTATTATAAGCGAAATAGGGTATATTTGGTTTGGTACTCTTTTTTTGGTCACTCTTTTTTGGTACTCTTTTTTTGGTCACTCTTTTGATTTGATTAAATCTCTATTATTAATAAAATTCAAAAAAAAACACACACGCACACGGCAAAACCCACGAGAGTCCTTTCTACAGCAAACAAGTCGTCAAGACGTCAAGTAGTTTGTCTGTTATAGTGCACAATTTTTGTAATCAGCATTAAAATTAATTTTGTCACAAAAAAATTAAAAAATAATTAATTATTAGAAAAGATCGTTTCGAAATTTTGGAGTTTTGAAAGATATAATGGTCTGTTTTATATTAAAAAAAAGACAATCAGTTATATCAAAAACCAATAATCATATTTTATTATCTTTTATAATTTATAATATTACTAATTAATTAGCAAATATTAAAAATATAAACAATCAAATAAAAATATTAAGATAAAAATATTTAAAATGTTAAAAAAAACTACTTTTATATAATATTTTTATATATCTATACTGTACTATTATAAGCGAAATAGGGTATATTTAGTTTGGTACTCTTTTTTAGTAATAATTAAAATACGTAATTAGAATAACATTTATTTTCATGAAATTTATAAAATTCAAAAAATATTTTAATAATAAAAACATATATACAACTTAAAATTTTAATGAAATATAATTAAACAGTTTACAAGCAACCGTGCATCGCACGAGTTATAGGCTAGTAATATATTATAGTCCAAATCAATAAATATAAAAGTAAAATCAAGACAAATCATAAAAATACAATATGCATTTCATTTTTTTTCTTTACATAAAACTAAATATTGCCCCACTTGTGCGGTACACATAGAGATATCAGGTGTATTATTGAAAACACGTATAGATGAGTGCTTAGGTTGTTTAAGAGAATAACAGGTATATAGTAATTTTTTTATTATTATGTTGATTGTTATTTTTATTACAATTTTATAATATAATCAAATCATATATTATGTACCAATAATTAATATTTTGATATAATATATTATAGTCCAAATCAATAATTGTAAAAGTAAAATCAGAACAAATCATAAAAATACAATATGCATTTCATTTTTTTTCTTTACATAAAACCAAATATTGCCCCGCTTGTGCGGTACACATAGAGATATCATGTGTATTATTGAAAACACGTATAGATGAGTGTTTAGGTTGTTTAAGAGAATAACAGGTATATAGTAAATTTTTTTATTATTATGTTGATTGTTATTTTTATTACAATTTTATAATATAATCAAATCATATATTATGTACCAATAATTAATATTTTGATATAATATATTATAGCCCAAATCAATAAATGTAAAAGTAAAATCAGAACAAAAAATTATTAGTGTGTCGCACTAGCTAAAATATTCACAAACACATGCATCTATATTGTGTTTGATTTAAAACACGTGATTGAGTGGTTTAGTAGTAAAAGGATGTATAAATTAACTTGGAGACCCAAGTTCCATTCTTACCAACCACAATTTTTTCAAAAAATTAAGATGGGGCAAACTGGATTTTTCATGTACATTAAAAAGTCTCACCATTTTTTTTTCTTATGTTGGCCTATTATATATATAATAGATAGAGAATTTCTCTCGAGAACTTTATTCTTTTTTAAATATGTACTTATCTTCGTTTAATTTTTTTTTTTGGTTTACTTTTAGTTTTCATACTTTGTTGAGCCCAAATCTCAAAATAATTTATAAAACATGAAATTATTATGAAATTATAAATTGCTTGAGAATTTCGAACATTCAAATTTCTCAACCTATTTATACTATCTATCATGGTTATTAAATTATTTCTATCATAATATTTTGTATTGTATCAAGCAAAACAGTGTTCTTTGTTTTGTTAAAAATTATTTTCGAAAAATATTTGTGAAAGACCCTTATTTTCAAAAATTGTAAGAAATAATTTTCTATTTTCATTTTTAAAAACAGAATTTTGGAAATAAAAAATATAAAACATTACCAAAAAACGACCTTAAACTCTTTATTTTTGAAATCTTCATCTTCTTGTAGATTTCTGTAATATATATTGAATAATATCGAATGAATTAATTATTTTATCATTTAAGAAGACGCAGTTTTTTATAAATTAAATGCTCTGCGTCATGTACCAAAAATATAAAGTTTTCGAATATAATTTCAGATCTTTGTGGATGTTTGGGAGAACTTTTTTTCAGAATAACAAAGTTAGATTCCTAACTTTCCAACTTATTTTCTAACTTATTTTTGCAACTTATTGAATCTCAAACATAAATTAAATACTTTTACAAAAAAAATTATCAAAATATAAAATTTTTATCCGAAAATAAGTCCATAAATCCACAAATAAAATTATCCCAATTCCCAAACAGGCACTTTATAACATTCTAGTTTAGAAGGCCCCGGATTCAAGATTTGCTTTAGACCAGACCAGTAAAGTACCAAGACCGAGCAAACTCTGTAGACTGTAATGTAAAATGCACACAATCAAGTAATTTAATTTATTAATTTTTTTGATGATTCATATCATAATTCATAAACAACTAAGACGAGACATGTTGTATTACATAATTAATTGCATATCAATCAAGAATCAACTTGTACTCCGATATAACTATTTATCTGTCCAGGTGTGTACTAATGTCCAATCTGATCCAGGAAAAGGACCATTAGTAGTCGAAAAATAAAAACCATCCGGCTTAGCTAACCAGTAACATGGATTCACCCCATTCCCTCCATCCTGATGGGAGCATTTATAGTAATAACTCTTGTTAAAAACTTCGAAAGCATTGTCTAAATTTTTCTGATTCCACCAGAAATGACAAAAATACATAGTTCTCAAGAAAAACTGCACATCGAAACTCCACTTTATTTCCTGACCTTGTTGAAGATGGAATTTACCAATCTCGTTGTCTTTCGATGCACAATGAACCCATATCGGATCTGCGATTCCGTTCTGTACGTGCATTTGGAAGCTGTAAGTTAAGCCATCGTTTGCAGCACAAAATTTTGTGATTTGAATGATCAGAAGGAAAAGAAAGAGGTTTCTCATTATTTATATATCTGAATATAGTACTAGTTTTATGAAACTGTTACCTTAGATAAAAATAAAGCTTTGTACTTGTTTTCTTAGATGCAGTTACATACTCATTTAAATAGCTATCAATTGTTCATATTAATTTAGATCAGTTGACTTGCAATAAATATACTATCACAACAGATATTACTCAGTTACTAGTATTTGGATTGCAGTAAATGCATTATCCCTAAAATTAATCTAGAAGTAATTAATGCAAAACTAAAAAACAAATTCAATACAAGAGTTTAACCATATTGAGATAGCAAAAGATATAAGATCATTAACTGCATGTGACATTAGGAGGTACCTCCGTCCCAAAATATTATTTCCTTTGAATTTTTACGTGAATAAAATATATAATTTCACCTCTTATTTTTTGGATTTTTTTTGAATAAACATTTGCTAAGGAGTATATTTTTTGACGTTGTTACTGACATGATTGTTCTGATTCCCAAAATGAATGTTGAGATGTATGTTTTTCACTTCTATATTTCTCGAGTAATTGTTGAGATGTTTGAACCAATTCATTGATGTATGTTCTTCATATTTTAAGTAGAGAACAGTACTCACTAGAAAGATCTTCAACTCGCCATATTCTTATAAGCAAGTCCAGTGTCGAATCCTACACTACGCCAAAGATGGCCTATCGCAACCTTTTGGCATGGGTGTTACCACTATGGGTATTACCATAGCTATCAAAATTTTTACCTATCGCAACCTTTTGATTGCGGTGTTACCATAGGCACAAAAGTATGTTACTTTAGTTATAAAAGGTGTTAACAGTGGGTAACACCATGAGGTGTGTTACCATAGAGTATTCATTATCAAAATTTTTATTTAATTTAAAATTAATGATTTAATAATTATTTTACTTTAAAAATAATTAATTTTAACAAAATCATTGAAATAATCATTTTAAAACGTAATATTTCATAAAATAATTAAATTATTGATTTTTCATAAATATTAAATTTTGTTTATAAATTTCACATTAAAAGGTTTTAAAATAATTTAATACTAAATTATGAATTTCACATAAAAAGGTTTTAAAATATTAAATTTTGTTTATAAATTTCACATAAAAAGATTTTAAAATATTAAATTATGAATTATTTCAAATTAATTGAAATAATAAATTGAAAAATTATAATTTAATACCAACAAATTAAGATAAATTTAAAATACTTTAAAAAAAAATAAAAATGAATAGTACACTGCATTATTGAGCTGGGCTGTAAACAAAAATAGAGATGGACGGTAAACAAAAACAAAGCGGCAAATGAGGTTTTTTTTGAATATCAAGGTATTTAATTGTTATTATTTTTTAGGTTCTATTTATTTATTAAATGTAAAAAACAAAATAAAAAAATAGAGAAATAATTGTAAAAACAGAGATATAATGCACGGTTCCCAGTGAATTTTTTTAGCGGCCAATTATCCCGCCTCTCTCGTTCTACTCTCTCAATTATTTCGCTCTCTCTCCCACTTAAACAACTACGGAGTATTAATCTTTCTCTCCTCTTCATCAAGACACACGGTCGAGCACAGCATCGACATCAACACTTCATTTTTACTGTTCTTGGGTCATCTGGATTTAAAAAGGCTTCGATTCAATTAGTAATCTAAGGATTATCAATTGAGTTCTTGTCAATTGAGTTCTTACTAATTGGGGTTTTTAATTTTAGGGTTTGCTAAAATACACTTCGATTCAATTCTTATCTAAGGATTATCCAATTAAAGCTATGATTCCTGTTGCTGAAGATATACTTAAAGTTAGAGTTCTTCTCATTCAAGGGGTGGCTACACTTCTTCAGTTTGTTCCTCTTTGGGCTTGCAAGTAATCTCTCTCTCTCTCATATGTTATTGTATGCGTTGTGATTATTTAGTTTATCTCATATCTACCGATTACGCTATGAAAGTGTTGTAACTTCAATTATATTAGTTGGGTGTATGATAAGTTTTCGTATTAAGTCAATTCTCGAATTGATTAATTTTTAAATTTGTTAGAACTGTTAATTTTTCAAACCATGTTTAATTTTGCGCTCAAAATATTTGTTTGAAATCCTTAATCGTAACACGTATCGAATTCGCAACGTTTTTGCTTTTATCATTGCAGTTTGTGTTGATTGATAATCGTAACTACTTGTACGGGTTATTGTGTGGTTGCTATGAATTTGTAATTTTTTTTTTTGATTTAAGAGTTTTTGTTAGTGGACTGATACTTATACATATCTTGACTGAAGTTCTTCCAAGCCCTACCAAGAAATTTTGGGTTCAAAGTAGTCAGAGCCCAGAACAAGCGACAATAAACATTTAAGTACTTCCAGAGCCAGAGCCATGGGTTTGCTGCATTTGTTGAAGATTTCGAATCAAGAATTTTATTGACGTAACGCAAAGGTTTGTGTTAGTAAAAGCTTTATCTGAATGTGTGGCTGCTTAAATTGGAAGATGAAGATATAGACTTAATGTTGTTCTTCACAGGGTTCACTCCTATTGGAGAAACAAAATATACTAGTGATGTGAACTGGGGTTGTATGCTTCGAAGCAGTCAGATGCTTGTAGCTCAGGTATTAACCTGTGTTACTTAGTTTTAGTAGTGTTTAACTTATTTAATAGGACTTGATAATTTTTGTAATACTGTAACTTGTAGATGGAAAAAAGTGAATAATATAGATCTCATTGTCTTTCAGGCACTTGTTGTCCAAAGGCTGGGCAGAAATTGGAGAAAATCATTTGTGAAGGTATTTGTAAAATGGAACAGGGTAGTATGCTAGTAGTAATGAAGCTCAGTAAGTCAGTGGATTTTGATCTATGGTTTGTAGTCTGAACTATTGATACTTAAATTAAGATGTCTGAACTATGGTTTTAAGGAGGTCGACACACTGTCAAATTACCACTTTGATAACTGTTTACGTGCTAATGATGCAGCCACTGAATAAAGACTATATATAGAGATCTTACACTATGTGATGTATTGAGAAATAATTAACATACCCAAGAAGAGGATTATGAGATACAGAATACAGTTTTTTGTAGAACTCTGAGATTCTAAGTACGTATTCCTCTTTCGCAGATCTGTGTTTCATCTATTGATCCAGCAGCATTTCCAGCTACCATTGAAGCTGGATCTCAATTTTGACAGGAGTTATATGTTACCAAGCCAATATTCTTACTTTTAAGTATTAGTTCATTTGCTTCACCGTAGAATGTGTGCATCTGGGTTAATATTTTTTCTCTGGAATCTTGCAGGGAATTCACCAAGCCTACTGTATCTTTATAGATAACCTTCTGTGGATATAAGGATAGCGCTGCAGTATTTCGTAGGTAATGTGTGGATGGATGTTGGGGTTTTATCACACATTCTTCTGTTAGCAGATCTGTTATAAAACTTTCATTTGTTTCAGCATGTATTTGACTAAATATGCTTGCTTTGTACATTTTAAACATTACTTGAAAAAAAATGCAGTTTCCATTGGTATAGTTTCTTAATACCCCCTCCATCCTGTGCCTAATTTGAGTACTTAATTTGCTTTCGTATTAGCTTTGTCAATACTTTCTTGTCAATTTTACTTTCGGACATTTTTTCTTTTCATTTCTACAGGCGGCCAAAGAAAATGGGACTAATCTGCCATCGGCTGGACTATTTGTCATCTGTTTTCACTCATTCTAAAGCAACCATGCAATGTAGAAATAAATACAGAGGATTTGCATTGTTTATTTTTGGAACTATTTATTATCTGTTTTTTTGTTTACTTTTGGAACTTGTAATAACGTTGCTAGTAGTTACTTTTTATAGTAGAAGATGTAACTTGGAGCTAAGACTCCATCGCTGTATAGCTTGTTGGTTTATCATTGGATGATGTTGTTAGATTATTTTATTGGTGAATGAAAATAGGATTTGCATTGTGGTTGGTTTTATTTTGCTGGGAAATGCAACATTAAAATTGTATATTTTTTTATTTTATTATATATAAATGTGGGCCCCATATATGGTCCCCACCCAGATGTGGGCCCCACAATTGCCCCTGTGCAAATTTGTATCATCTTTAGTAACACACAAACTATGTTGCTATAGAGTGTTTATGATGTTACTATAGAGGTCTTTAGTAACCACATTTGCTATGTTACCTTAGGCTATGTTTTGATGTTACCTTAGATATCTATAGTTACTGCTGAGAACCTAACACAGCTGAAGTGTTACCATAGCCCTATTTTGGCCTATGGTAACTTCAAACAGGGGTCTATGGTAACACAGTTTGGGGGTTGCTATAGGCCATCTATGGCGTAGTGCTATCTAGTTTATCTTTGTCTGGTTAGTCCGTTTAAATGCTCGTTTCTTGAACTAGTTCAGTTAACCTGTTTTTGACAGAATTATACCTCAACGATGTCAATTGGTGCTTTAAGTCGGCGAAATTGGTTCATTTTATCTCTTCTATTTTCTTCAGAACAAATGTAACACAAAGTTATTGTCTTTATTTCAAACCCAAATCTAGATAAACACTAACTTAACAAATACCTTTTTCCGATCAATGTGCAGCTGCACCTAGTGTTGTTCTGATCTCTTCAATTTCTCGCTCCTTAACAAATACCTTTTCTCTGGTCAATGTGCAGTCATGATCCAGCTGATCGACTATCAAGTTTATCTCTTCTATTTTCTTCAGAACAAATGTAACACAAAGTGATTGTCTTTATTTCAAACTCAAATCTAGATAAGCACTAACTTAATAAATACCTTTTTACGGTCAATGTGCAGCTGCACCTAGTGTTGTTCTGATCTCTTCAATTTCTCGCTCCTTAACAAATACCTTTTCTCTGGTCAATGTGTAGTCATGATCCAACTGATCGACTATCAAGTTTATACTGCCTTTTTGAAATAGAATTATGGTCCTTGATCTTCCTAAGGGTGGACGTCTTTCACATGGTTATCAGGCGCATATAAACACAACCATGCACATATTTACTGGTTTACAGATATAGAAAGATCAAATATGCGATTTTGACTAATAACAACGAAGGTAAAC
Organism: Kitagawia praeruptora; assembly: GCA_037693485.1. Lineage (NCBI taxonomy): Eukaryota > Viridiplantae > Streptophyta > Magnoliopsida > Apiales > Apiaceae > Kitagawia > Kitagawia praeruptora. The sequence continues at coordinate 3,360,915 of CM075353.1, forward strand.
TACTGATGTATCTATTAACATATAATATTAGTGTATTATTGGATAGTTCTATTATTATGTTTTCCTTGTTATGATAATTTCCTTTATCATTGTTGGATGTTGGCTATATTAAAACTCTACTTTTCTCTCTTCTCCCCATACTTTATCATGGTATCTAGAGCTAGGTTGATTCGATCCGGGATCGGTTGATTGAGAGTTGAAGTGATGTCTTCTATATTTTGGATAAAAACACGTGCTTCAATTACTATTTTTCTTCTCATTTTCTTCTTCAAATGGTTGTGTCTTTTTCTTGGGTAACATTGATTTTGGTTTTTAATCGTGATTGTTAAGTTTTTTTTTTCTCGAATCGTTGGGGTGAATTCTCTAGTTGGTTGTCCTTTTCTTCTTCGTCTTGGTTGGATCTTTCTTCTGGTAAAAGTTGATTTTGGTTGGGGTTTTTCTGCTGGTTTCGTTCTACTTCTGTCTCTTTGATGGCAATGGCTCGCTGGTAAGATTTCATTGTTTTTTCCTTTTCCTGCTCTTCTCTTGCCCTTTCGTTCTCGTGTTCAATGATGGGGGTAGCCCTAGGCACATCTGTATACCTTCTCTTTTTCTCTTTCTTTCTCGTGTTCAATGATGGGAGTAGCCCTAGGCACATCTGTATACCTTCAATCTCCGTCTTTGATATCGATGTCACCGTCATCGTTTTTATCATGTTTGCCTTTGGAATCCCGTTTTTGTCGTTATTGGTATGAGCCCGTTTTTGTTGTTATTGGTACGAGACAATCTCTTCTGTTAATCTACCAGCCCACCATCATCGTCATTGTGTTTTCACTTTATCATTATGTTCCTTCTCATGTTTTCATGATTTTTCTTTCTTCCATACCCAAAAACTCTCGCAGATTTATTTTTTTTTCTCACGATCTCTCACATGTTTTTTTCTGTCCCCACGACCTCTCCCTCTCTCATTCTCTTTATATTGGTTTAGTTCATATGATTATTTCGTTACCCTTTCTTCTCTATTTTTCTCTCTTCTGGTTTAAGATTATAAATTGGTTTCTCGGTTATAATTTGGATTCAGATTTGATTTTGGTTTTGGTTGGATATTAGTTTGCTCACAAATTTGCTGGTTTGATTGGATAAAGTTTGTTGGTTGGATTTTTATACTATTTGGATTCGATTCTTATTTTAGATTAGGTTTGGATTTGGAGTTGGTTTAGATTGGTTATTGGGTTCGATTTGGATTCGTTTTTGGTTTCGATATTGGTATTCTTGTTCATTGGTTGCAGCTTCGTTTGAATTTTGAAATTGTTTCGGTTCGTTATTGGCTGACATGGATGATTCTTTTTCTCTTGCTGTTTGGATTTTCTGTTCGCTTTGGTTTTGATTTGGATACACTTGGATTGCTGTTTTGTTTCTTTTTGCTATTGGATGACATGGATGCTCTTTTCCTTTTCTCTCTTGTTTTGCGGGTGTAACTTTGGATTCGTTTGGAAGTGTTTGGCTCGTTTGTTTGGATACGTTGTTCTGTTTCTTGTTGGCAAACTCCCGATTCTCCATCGCGAGTTTGAGGGGGATGTTAACATATACAATATTAGTGTATTATTGGATAGTTCTATTATTATGTTGATTTTCTTGTTATGATAATTTCCTTTATTATTGTTGGATGTTGGCTATATAAGCCCTTCTTCTATTGTAACTCTACTTTTCTCTCTTCTCCCCATACTTTATCAGTATCATATATCATTTATACTTTTATGCTTTTTTTATTTTGTTTGGATAATCAGTGAATCATCATCTAGGGTAAGCTTCCAATGTTCTGGTTTGTAAATTAAAGTTGCCAGTTTCAGCAGAACTGCTGTCAGGTGTTCATTAAAATATTTTACTAATAATTTTCAGTGTTAGAGATTTTCTTAGTGTGTGCTTATGTGTGTGTTTCTTACTGGGTGAATGTGCAAGAGGTTATGCTCACTTTAAAAAATATTAACGTATCTGCATGCAAGGTAAGGTTGAGCACATATTTCTGGCTTGTCAATTTGAGACTTTGAGTTATACAAGGCAACAATTTATGTTTTACAAGTTATTACTTTGTTACAGACAGCTTATATGTTGTCGCTCTGTTGTTTTTCAAATGTTGCATTTTTTTAAGTTATTAGATCTCTAATGCTTAATATACAAAGATATCGTGTTTGCTCTTGTTAAGTACACATCTTTAATATGTGCATTTGTCATTTTGTGTATAAGATCTATGATGCCTACTATGTAGAGGTATCGGTTTCATTCTTGTTAAATGTAAGACTTCCACCAATTATGGTGATATCGGTGGATGAAACAAATGTCTGCTCCACTTGAGGAGATCGATCCAGAAATGGCTGACCTCATTGACCTTGAAAAGGCTTGGCAGTGGAAGGCATGCATAAAATTCATATCAATTTCTGGTTTTAGTAAGGATACATTTTTCAATTCTATTAACCCACTTCCCAACACGTTAAAATGAAGTATATTAGTGAGGGCCTGAGGGTAGTACTAAGATGTAATATGATCCGAATAAATCCACCTCTTAACACCTTACTATATTGTCTGATCTGTTTTATTTTTTGCTGGTAAATTCTGGAATGTAATGTTGGACTTGATTTTAACTACCTTGTTCCAGGAAATTGAGCTGATTCCTTCAGAGAAATTTACATCAGTGTCCGGTCCGCAAGATGTTGGCTCAATGATGAATCACAATAGTGAAGGGTGACCTGGTGCAAGATACTAAGTTCTGCCGTTCGGTTTTTTAATGTTTAGGTACATTGATATGCCAGGGAGATTGTGTCAGAAGCGTGCATTAGAAGCTTTTGGTCTAGATCCTGCAAAATGGGGTGGAAAGGGACATTATTGATACTGCATCACGCCTAATTTATTGAGTGTTGTGTGTCTAGGTCTAGCTCCCATAATCAAGCCACACACAAAAACTTTTTCGTTATGTCTTCTATAATGACTTCTTCTACGTGTAACATTTCCGCTAATAGTGACAAATACTTTTTTCCAGTAAATGTGTAGTCCCTTTCTGGCGCTTCAGCTAACTTTCAAGTTTATACTAAGTTATTGGAACCCCATGATAGAATCATGGCCCTTGATCATCCTCATGGTGGACATGCACATGTTTATAAGGTGCATAAAAATTATATAGGATCGACTAAATTTTGGTTCTAATCCTAACTATTAAAAGTTAGATCTAATGGCCGAAAAATTGATTGTTCGTTAATTGGTTTCTGACAATCGATGACCGGGATCCTTGTGTATATAGCTTTGATGACATGTGGATCTCGATATATTCTGTGGATTTTTTTAGAAATGGTGGTTGTCACCAGGAAGGAACAATATTTTAATTTGCTATGATGTGCACAGAATGCACAGATTCTGCACAGGACAAATTCTACAGAGAATGCACAGATTCTGCACACAATGAGATTAAATACTTATTACCATTAGTTTTTTAACTAGGATCAGTCTAAATGTCAATGCTACCATACACAAATTTCTCAGTAAAAGCCAATTCATAACTAACTAGCAGAACTTCAGATGTGATGATAAGATTAAAAATAATAAGACAATAAACCAATCTATGTACTAGACTAAACACCTTTCATAGCTTCCGTTTAACCAGGAATGGTTTGTAAGTCAATACCACTCCAATTGCTTCAACTACATTCAATATGAAGAAAATCATCCGGGGACCTACATTTGAATGAGATTAGAGATACAAAAGATCACAATTTTTCCTTTATTATTATAATTCATAGAAAGGGATAACTGAACATATATCATCAGGAACAGAGCCTAAAAACTCAAACTACTTCTAGAAGTAGGAGACTCAGGTTATTCATTTCTACAAAATAGTATCTTACCTCCAAGTAAGCCATTTCATGAATCGAGAAAACACAGTACACCAATTCAGCGGCCACCAAGTAAAAAGGCTTTCATTAGAATTTGATTTTGTCTCTTCAAGTGCATATTCTGTGGCATCTGGCTCAACGGGTTAACTCTCCAAATTTTCGATTGACTGATCACTTGAAATCTTGTGCAGTTCATGCTTATGCAATGTTTCCTGCAATTTTTGCCGCGAGTGTAAGTTAAAGGAACATTCTCTTCTTGTTAATTAGCTAAACAAAAATTATGAGATATTCATGTTCCATGAAGTAAATCAAAAAATTATAAATTTGTAATATGGATGAAGGGAAAGCTGATAACCACACAACAATAAAAATATAGCAGATAAAATAAAACCAACCGGAAGCCAAAGGCAAGCAATGTCCACAACCAATGCGAATATTGATATAGCAAGGCATGGCAAGAAGTATGGAAATCTGTGGGAAAAGGTTCATAAATTGGACATAGGTGCTCCAAAACGTAGTGTAGTAACATTAAGTGAGAAAAAATTTTACCTTCCAAAGAGAGATTCTGATGAAAGAAGATGTGGAAAATTATCTGCAGGCTTGATATAATAAATGAAACAAAACATGAATGGATTGTTCGAATGGGAGAAAGAAAATGAAAGATGCGGGTTGCAATAATAAAAAAACTGAAACAAAACATGAACTAATTGTTCTATATTTGGCTAAACAAATATAGGCAAGGCATGTACTTAAACCAGAGCAAAAGCTCTTCAATAATTTTTACTTAGCAAGTTTGTGATATCATATGTTGAGTATTGAATACGGTAAAAGAATACAGAGGGGGGGTGAATGGATTCTTGAACTTTTCTTTGATTGAGTCTATGTAGCAGATAAGTGCCTGTGTGTGTAGAAGTGAAGGTGCGGATAAATAAACAACACAAGACACAATATCACTTTAATCTAATGTATTATTAGATAAAGGTTGCTACAATCTGTGAATACAAATGGTAGTATTCTCAGCTTCATTTTTCTCAGAGAGATATGGCTTACAGTGTATGAAAAACTTGACTCACAAAAAGTTGCTAAGTTATGAAGTGAGGCTGTGTCCTTATAGAACATGGATACAGCCTACTTACTGCAAATAAGGTAGCTAAACAAATTACTTTCTAGTCTGTCTATCCTTTTTGAGTAAGTGTCCAAACGGTTACAGATTTGACTTTGCAAAGCCTGTTTAGATCCACTTCTTTAGCTCCTTGTCTCTTCTATATCTCTCCAAGCTTCCTTGTAGGCTTTCCAGAGCACGTTACAGATTGTGGTCCATAAAGTGCATTGGCTTGTTGCAGGTTCCTGACTTGTACAATTTCTTCAGTATTTTGTCTCCAAGAATGTATTCGAGAAGTGACTAAGTAAGTGATTCGAGAACTAGAATTGACTTGATCGATAACTCTGAGTTCTCGGATACTGTTATAATGACATATAGAACCACTTCTCGAATAGCTCTTTTCCATCAGGATTCCTTGAGTTGTCGAATAGAGCATTTGACTTATCGAATCCTTGAGTTGTCGAATAGCTTTCTGAGTCCTTGAGATATCGAATGGAACTTTGACTTGTTGACTCTTTGAGAACTCGAATACCATCTTGACTTGTTGACTTCTTGAGTTCTCGAATAGAGTAGTAGACATATCGAATCCCTGAGATATCGAATGAGATATCGAACAGTGTATTCAGAGATATCGAATAGTGTCTTGAGATATCGAATCCCTGACTTCTCGAATGCTGGACTTCTCGAATAGACAAATATACTTCTCGAATTGGTACTTAGGAAAATTCTTCATTTCTTCAAATCCCAACTGTGATTATTTGACAGTCTTTAACTCCTTGCTTGAGGCATGAACCTTGGAACTTCTTTCAAGCATTATTCTAGACTCTATTTGTACAATTACACAACTAGGATTTGATGCCTACTACAAGTACAATACAAACAGAAACTCTACAACTAGAGGTTCCCTCAATTAAGAGGTCATGTAAGTAATGCAAAGCATTACAAACAATTAGGCTTGTTATTAGATGTGTACAGGCATGCCTCTGTAACTAACAATCTCCCCCAAATTGTGAGTGAGACCCTTAGTCACAATTTCATGTCTGATAACAAGCCTAACATACATAAAGATAGAACTTTAAAAGTACAGGTATGTATTTTGATTGAACTCATAAATGAAATTACAAGATAAATACTCTTACAGTATGATGAGGTACTAGCCATTTTCTTTTGATTGCATCTCCATTGCTTTGGCTTGTAGATCATCATATGCTTTCTGTTTCCTTTCTTTCTCCTTTCTTGCAATCTCATCTATTGCTCTCATGATTTCTGTCATAGCATCCAATTCTTCAATCATAATAGAGTTTTTGAAATCTTCAAGCACTGGCTTCAGAATGTTGGCAGGATAGTGACTGAGTAGGTCCATTCTTATATTGACATTGTCTCCATTTCTTCTCCTATACTTCACCACATAGGAATCAAACTGAACTCTACACAATCCCTTTGCCCTTAGCTTTTCTGCTTCAATCTCCAGTCTATCAATTTCTTTCTCCCTTTCTAACCATTTCTCATAGCAGCCCTTTCTTATCTTCTCAGCATAATCTTTCTTCATTTTCACAAAGTCAATCAATTCCAGCTTCCATACTTTCTCCACCTTGTCTTTAGAATTCAGCAATGCAATGATTCTTTCTATCTCATACAATTTACCCCAATGTTGACAACCCCCTTGTTTGAATTTCATTTCTTTCCCATCAGTGTACTTGATTTCAAGGTGGTCATCCACAATTGCATCATAGCATATCTTTTGAGCTCTTAGAAATTGCAGTTGCTCTTCATCAAAGTCTTCATCAAGTGGCTGGAGTTTCAATCCTGGAATGATTGTTAGGGCTCTAGATTTGGATAGCTTCACTCTTCTTGCAACATGTTTAACTTTCATCCTCTTGACATGATTGCTTGGCAGAAATCTTTGACCTTTGTTGGTAGACCATAGTAGTATTCCATTAGCAGATTGCTTTCTGAAACATACACATGGTTTCTTGACTTGAATCTTCTTCTCTTCTTGAGGTGGTAAGACAGTTGCAGAGGCCATAGATGTAGATTTTGCTAGGTCACTACTAACAGTATTCACCCTAGACTTAGAGTCTTGTGTTGTGGTGAGGTTACTGCTAGCAGTGCCTAAGGCTTGCTGTCTTCCACTCTTCCTCTCATAGGTTTTACCTTGGTCATCATCATCCTTTTTATCCTTGTCTCCCTTTTTCTTCTTGTCTTCATCACCCTTATCTCTCCTGTGATGTCTTCTCCTCCCATCACCTTTGTCTTCAGAATCATCATCCTTATTTCTCCTAGGTTGAGCCATCTCTGGAATTTCACCAGTTGCAATATAGGTTCTGAGGATGTGCAGTGCCTCAGTTTCTTCAGCATTTCTGGCTCCAACCTTCTTCTGTAATTGATCAATGATAGCAATGATCAGTCTGTGATTTCTAGTTGTGAGATCATGGGGAATGACCAATTGCTTGATATCTTCAATTCTGGTGCCAGACTGATAAATGATTGTCCATGGCTTCTTGATCACTTCTGGTAGCCTTGAAGGTTGACCATTCCTCAAATCATCAAACAGACTTTTGCTGTTCTCATTCCTCTTCTCAATGAGCTCAAGTATGGCATCTATCTCTGAGTGTTTTAGGTCTTGTAGAGTCTGGTATGTTAGATGCCATATCTTTAATTTGGAAACCATCACTATCTCCTTGACCCATAGATTGTTGACTTTCTTGGGGATGACAGTGATGTAGTCAATCTGCTTCTCCACCTCCCTCAGATAAAACTGAGTGTCACCAACCTGTTCCCTTATGGCTTTCAGAAACTCCAAGAAGGCTTTATCATGATAAACATCTGAGTTGGCAACTTCTTGCAGCTTGGCCTCAGTAACAACTTTGACTTCTACAGGCTTGGCACTCTCAGATATAGAGGTTGGAGGTTTGTCAGATGGCATACTCCCTGCAACCACTGTGGTAGTTATGGATTGCTTTTGTCCTCCAGGAGTAGTGATGTGCACAGTTGGTAGAGTGATAACTGGCAAGGTAGATGGAGGCTCATCCACTTTGGATTTTCCTTTGCCAGGCACATTTGCTAGAGACTTTGAAGCCCTTTGTTGACCACCCTCTTTTATTATTATGCCTTTCTCCCCCTTTGTATTTGAGTTCCTTGCCTTCTTCTCCCCCTTAGGCTTGTTGTCAGGCACAGAGGCTGTAGAAATGTCCTTTGGGATTGAAGATTCATCAGGTAGAGGGAGACCCATATGCTTCATCATTGCAGCTAACATGGATTGTTGATGTAGAAGGACATCAGCTGTGGTGGATGCTTGAGTGTCCAACTGATCATTTAGCAGTGCAACCTTTTCTGTAAGATGAGCATTGGACTTGGTAAGAGTAGCTACCTCCTGTTCAAGAGTGTTCACCTTAGTGAATAACTCATTGGCCTTGAAACCAGATAAAGATTGATCCTGCAGCCTCTTCACTTCATATTTAGACAGTTCATGCATAGGGACATCAGTCACTAGCCTATCTCCATAAAGATTCTTGAACATTGTCCTCAGCATGGCATTGGCATCTGTAGTCTGGTCAGATAGATTTTGAAATTGATGCCCCAGACCTGTGACAGTATCCTTTAGCAGAGCTAGCCCATTATCCATCTGGGTGCAGGTAGATTTGTAGTGTTTGATGTCCTTGAACACACTATCTAGCTAAGGGAATTTAGCATCAAAGGCCCTCTTGACTTCTGCTACTGAAGTGGCTGTCTTGTCACACACCCTGTTGACTTCAGTTTTGACTCCCTTGCCAAGATAGTGGGCAGCCTTGAGGAAACCCTTGTAGGAATCATTTACAGCTTCATACACTTCACCAGGTGACAGGGATTTTGCATTGGAGCCCAGTGAAGTGATGTATTCCTCCCTGAGATACTGAAGTGCTTCATCGAGAGTAATATCATATTTTCCTTGCAACCAGGCATCTATGTTGCCATCTCTCTCAGCATCATCAATGATCTTTGACTTCTGCACTTCCACATCATCCCTATGGCATAACAGAATAGCCTCATAGTCTGGATTAGGCATGTCTGCAGTGAGAAGGTTCTGAGCAATCTTTGTGAACTCAGGAATCTGATCCACAATTAAGCTTTGAAGTGCTTCAACCGTCAATTGTTGTGGAACAGACCCTGATCCTGAAGCACTGTCATGTTGCACAGGCTTCAGCCATTTTGACATGAAGTCAGAGCTAGAGCTAGGCAAGCTAGACTCCTCAGTTACAGATGCAACTTCTATAACCGGATGGATTGACTCTACTACTGGTGTCACCACAGAGGTGGGATGAATTACACCAGCAGTTGACACAGGCACAGAGTCTCTAGTAAAAACTAGTGGAACCTCTGTGTTTGTGATGGTGTCATTAGGAGATGCCTCAGCATGCATTCCCTCACCATCTAAATGTGGGTTCTGAGTGGTGAACAAAGTGTCATGCACTAAGTCACTTGAAATTATTGGCTCATCAAGAGAAAAGAATTCTTGATGATCAATACCTTGCATCTCAGTTGCCTGAGTTGCAGGTTCCAAAGAAATTTCAGAGTTAGATTCTGGAAGAGAAGTGTGTTTAAGAGTAGATTTTGGCAACTCCCCCTGAGAGATAGAGGGAGTTTCAAGTGTGATGTGCTCTCCACTCAGTGTTGTGCCAGCCTTATCACTCCCATGTGCTGACTCTATACAAGAAGGTGCATTGGGGAGGATGCTTGATTCTATAGGTGCACCCTGTTGAGAGGATACACCTAGTGAGCTGTGTGCCCCTGATTTTACAACTTCAGCCATTTGTGTGACTGAAGAGGTGGTCTTAATTTTCTTCTTCTTTGTCCGGTGTAAGGGTAACTCAATTTCCTCACTTCCTAGACCTAATTCAACAGCTAATGCTGCTTCAGACAAGATATTCAATGGTGCAGACATTACTTCCTTTCTCTTCTTTTTACTAACATCACCCTTTTGAGAGGATGATGCAGTTGGCTCAGTATGTGGTAGAGTGTTTGGTTGAGAGGGTTGGTTAGCAGACCCTGGGTTAGCATTTTGTTCTACTTGCTTGGGCTGTGCTAACTGAGATTTTGCATCAAATGTTGGCATGTTGTGGGGATAAGTCCTAAACAAACTCTCCATATGGGGAGTTATGTTCAGTCTTACATCCACATCATTCCTAGTCTCCAAATTACCAAAAATGAGTTTGGTCATGGACTTAGGATAGCCTATTTTATTTTTATCAATCCCATGCAATTCAATCAATGAAGCATTTTTATAATTAAGTACAGATTGAATAAAGCGAGGGAAGAAAATATCAGTACCTCTCTTGGTTGTGTTCTTACCAAGTCTCCCATATAATTCTTGGAGTATGATTTGGCCAACATCAATCTTCTTCTCATGGGCCAAAGCATATCCAATTTGCTGCACAGGTGCACTGATTTGATCAAAGCTTGATTTCCTGGCAGTGAAGACTTGGAGAAGAGTTGCAAACACATAACTCCACTCCTTTCTCAGATGCTTTCTGTTTAGCTTTCCAAGGTTAATCCCATCTGAGTAGTTTATGAACTCAAAGAATTCCTCCAACTCTGCATTAGTGGCCATTCTGTCAAATGACTCTTGTTGTAGGCCTAGTGCGTGGTTCATGTCTGCAGTAGTGATAGTGATTTCCTTATCTTGAACCTTGCAGTAGATGACATATGAAGTAATTGCGTTTTCCAGGGCTACAACCTCCACAATAGCAGTACTCCAGAATTGTTCCAGAATATCTAGATATAGAGTTGGGTTGGCAGAGAGTGCATCCTTGATATACGACTCAGCCATCCATTTCACAAAGCACTTGAAATTGGCATTGGGTGCTTCAACATCACTAGTGAGAGCGATGAAGTTGGTGTTAAACTTTACTGTTGCCATTTGTGTAGAAGAGAGGAAAGAAATTGAAGGTTGAAGAAGAAATTTGGCTTTTCGTAGCTAGGGTTTCAGGGGTTTAGAGAGTGTAGATGCTTGAGAAATCGAATGAAATGAATCGAATAGTTGTGAAATTGTATAAGTATGAAGTACTTGAATTGTCGATTAGCAGAGAGTTTTGTATCGACAAGTCAGGCATTTGAGAAGTAGGAAACAACTATTCGAGAAGTCAAGAATGGCTTAATCGATAACTCAAGCAGATAGAAACTCACAACTGGCAGTTATCTAACTTAGAAATAATTCTAAATTAAATAATATGTGTTTTTATGAGTGAATTAAACTTTTAGACAAAAGTCCAAAATCGGTTAAAATTCAGCGAGAATTCAGCCTTTTCAAATGATTCGAGAACTCAGATATAGTGTTCGAGAACTCAGTCATTCGAGAACTCAGTTACTATATTCGAGAAGTCAAGAATTCCTCTATTCGATATCTCAGAAAGTCTCTATTCGAGAACTCAAGAGTACTCTAAAGAGACTTATTAGAGATGTCGAATAGCGAATCATTCGAGAAGTCTGACTTATCGAACTATACCCATCACTCATAAAAATTTGATTTTCACTATCTTTTTAAAAATTTACCAGACATATTCATTGAAAAATATCCTAGCAAATTAAATAGTGATTTTCTCAAAATTTCATAGAAATTTTAAGTTAATAAAAATATGATTTTCAACATATACAACAGATTTGAAATATTTATAAATCATATTTCAGCCAACACTTACTCCAAAAATATTGAGAATTTAGATAAAGTAAGTGTTTACTGCTGCAACAATCTAGATGGTGTATTCACTTAGCCAGAATCTGAAGAATTCAGCATTCCAATCTCACTTACCAACCTTGTGAAGGTGGCTTCATCTAATGGCTTAGTGAATATATCAGCTAGTTGTTTATCTGTAGAGACATAATGCAACTCAATGGTTCCATTAGTTGCATGTTCTCTTATGAAATGATATCTGATGTCAATGTGCTTTGTTCTAGAATGATTGACAGGATTGGCAACTATAGAGATTGCACTTGTGTTGTCACACATGATCGGAATTCTTTCCAACACAAGTCCATAATCTCTAAGTTGATTTCTAATCCAAAGCACTTGAGCACAGCAACTTCCAGCAGCTATGTATTCAGCCTCAGCTGTAGAAGTTGACACAGATTGTTGCTTCTTGCTATACCAAGAAACTAACCTTTGTCCAAGAAACTGGCAGCTTCCTGAGGTGCTTTTCCTATCCACTCTGCATCCAGCATAATCAGCATCAGAATAACCAACCAGATTGAACCCTGTGTCCTTAGGATACCATAATCCCAAGTTAGGAGTGCCCTTCAGATATCTAAAGATCCTTTTTATTGCAATCAAATGTGATTCCTTTGGATTTGATTGAAACCTTGCACACAAGCATGTAGCAAACATGATGTCTGGCCTACTTGCAGTGAGGTAGAGTAGAGAACCAACCATGCCTCTGTAGACTGAGATATCTACTCTCTTGCCTTTAGCATCTTCATCCAATTTAGTGGCAGTGGCCATGGGTGTCTTGGCAGGTGAACAATCTTCCAAGTCAAACTTCTTCAATAAATCCTTGATGTACTTGGTTTGACTGATAAAGATACCATCCTTCCTTTGACTGACTTGCAACCCTAGAAAGAATGTCAACTCTCCCATCATACTCATCTCATATCTGCTCTGCATGAGTTTAGAGAATTTCTCACACAGTTTCTCATTCGTAGAACCAAAAATGATATCATCCACATAGATTTGAACTAGGATCATATCATCACCATGCTTCTTGTAAAACAGTGTCTTGTCCAATGTGCCTCTAGTGAATTGATTTTCAAGAAGGAATTGTGATAAAGTATCATACCATGCTCTTGGAGCTTGCTTAAGTCCATACAATGCCTTAAGCAATCTGTAGACAAATTCTGGGAAATGTGGATCCTCAAAGCCAGGTGGTTGTTGCACATAAACCTCTTCTTCCAACTCTCCATTTAGAAATGCACTCTTGACATCCATTTGATAAACTTTAAAGTTTGAATGAGCAGCAAATGCCAAGAATATTCTAATGGCTTCCAATCTAGCAACAGGGGCAAATGTCTCATCATAATCAATGCCTTCCTGTTGAGAGTATCCTTTTGCAACCAGCCTTGCTTTGTTTCTTATTATTACACCATCTTCATCCATCTTATTCTTCAGAACCCATTTTGTTCCAACAATGGTTCTATCCTTTGGTGCAGGCACAAGTTCCCATACTTTGTTCCTTTCAAATTGATTCAGCTCCTCTTGCATGGCAATAATCCAATCTGGATCCAACAATGCATCATCAAGTTTCTTAGGCTCAACTTGTGATAGAAAACATCCATAGAGGCACTCATTTTGAGTTGCTCTCCTAGTCCTTACTCCTGCATTAGGATCTCCAATGATTTGCTCTGCAGTGTGTGATCTATCCCATTTCCTCGAGTGTTCAGCCTGATTTCTCATTCTTGATGTTGCTTCATCATCCACATCATGGTCATCCTCATTTCCTCCCCCTGTGAAGTTACCATTACTCACAGGTGTGTCTTGGATGCTTGTTTCTCCACTATTGATTGGCACAAATTCTTCTCTTGTATCATTATTCACTTGAGAGTGTTGAACTTGAGTTTCAACTCCAGTTTCAGTCTCTTCATCAGAATCATCTAGATTATCAAACTGCAATGGATCTCTGTCTTCATCATTGGCTTCTTCTAGTCCAGGTAGTTTGCTGTCATCAAATGTTACATCTATGCTTTCCATAACTTTCTTTTGACTGATGACATAAACCTTGTATGCAATTCTTTCCATAGAATAGCCAAGAAAAATTCCTTCAAATGCTTTTGCATCAAACTTTCCAACATATTCAGAATTATCCTTGAGTACAAAGCATTTGCTTCCAAAAGTATGAACATACTTTAGTGTAGGCTTCTTTCCAGTCATCAAGTTGTAAGGTGTCTTTCCAGTGTTTTTGTTGATGAGGGTCCTGTTCTGAATATAGCATGCAGTGCTCACAGCCTCAGCCCAAAAACATGTAGGCATTTTTGCATCAAGTAACATTGTTCTAGCAGCCTCAATTAGAGTTCTATTCTTTCTCTCAACAACTCCATTTTGTTGTGGAGTCCTTGGAGCTGAGAATTGCTGAGAAATGCCATTCTCTTTGCAGAATGCTTCAAGTGTGGCATTTCTGAACTCTGTTCCATTATCACTCCTCAGTGCAATCACACTTGCATCGTTTGCCTTTGCTTCCTTGTCAACTTTCTTTATATGCTCAATAATTACTTGTGGAGCCTCATCTTTTGATGCCAGAAATTCCACCCATGTATACCTTGAAAAATCATCAACCATTACCAGGGCATACTTCTTTCTTCCAAGTGACATTATGTTGACAGGCCCAAACAGATCCATATGGATGAGTTGTAGTGGCTTGGTTACAGATGTCACTGTCTTTGACTTGTGGCTTGATCTCTTCATTTTCCCTTTTTGACAAGCCTCACACACTCCTTCTTGGCAGAATTCAAGTGTGGGCATGCCTCTCACTAACTCTCTTTTGACTAGAGAATTAATGGCCTTGAAGTTCAGGTGTGATAGTTTCTTGTGCCACAGCCAACAATCTTCATTTGATGCTTTTGAGTAAAAGCAACAAATTTTGTCCTTGTTTGCAGAGTCCATATTGGCTACAAACAGGCTTCCCTTCCTTACTCCAGATAGAGCAAAATCACCAGTCTTCTTGTGGGTGATCAAACATTCATCCTTGTCAAAATTCACTTTGAATCCTCTATCAGTAAACTGACCAACACTTAACAGATTATGCTTGAGCCCCTTGACTAGTGCTACATCTTCAATGATGACATTTCCAACTTTCAGCTTGCCATATCCCAATGTGTTACCCATGCTGTCATCTCCAAAAGCAACCATTGGGCCAGCCTTTTCCTCATACTGTGATAGCAGGGCCATATCACCAGTCATATGATTTGAGCATCCACTGTCCAAAATCCACATGACCTTCTTTTCACTTTCTTTGCCCTGCAAACACAAAGGTATTACTTTTCCTTTGGTACCCAAACAAGTTTGGGTCCATGTGACTTAGAGACAGTTTTATCATAAACAACATGCTTGTCAACTTTCTTAGTGTTAGTCTTCTTGTCACTGCTGGAAGTCTTAGAACCTGAGGTTTCAGACTTAGGTGACAAAGGTACCTTCCTAGCTTTAGGAGGACTTGAAGACTTTGACCTTGTGTAGTGTGTGTGGGAATTGTGACTGATACAACCATCAATGAACTACCTTCTTAAATTAAAGCAACTAGTCATAACATTCATATTGCATGGCATACAGTCAAATTTATCACAGAAAGGTGCATCTCTATGACTTAGAGGTACAGAACAATCATAGAAAGGTTTAGACACACTACCAACAGGTTTCTTGCATGCATGAGTTAGATGATTGGTACTGAAACAGTTCTGACAAGTTTTCCTAGGGGCATTAGGCATATAAGCATAGTTGTTATCCTTGTTAATCCCTAACTTGCCATTTCTGTTCTGTTTCTTTTTAGTCACTTCCTTTTCTGATTCACTCTTCCCAGCTGAGACAAACTTAACAAACTTCTTAGGTCTTGGCCTATCAACTACTGGCTTCTTGGTCTTTGACTTGACACTCTCACCCTTAGAGGATGCTTGCTGTTCACTAGATTGTGCCTCATCCTCATCATTCAACATTTGCTTGATGAGTAAGGCATCCTCATCAATTTCAAATGTTGATTCCTTAAAAATTGGATTTTCAGTTTTTCTCAAAATGTGAGGCACTTTCTCGTGAACAGCTGTGTCCTCTTCAATGACAGCATAGCCTTTCCTTTGTTTGAGAGAGTCATAGTCAAGTCCAATAGCTGCTTTGGGTTTAGCTTCAATTTTCTCACAGTAGGATTGCACTAAACCAGATGATTTCTTGAAAGTTTTAAGTTTGAATTCATTCTCAGCTAATTCATCCCTAAGAGCCTTCTCTACTTGACTAGCACATAGAACCTTGTTCTTCAAATATTCAACTTCTTTCTTAAGGTTTTCTACTTGCATAGTAGTTAGCTCAAGGTCCTCATTCTTTTTGGTTAATATTTCATTTCTAGTAGACAGTTTAGCAATCTCCTCATTAGCAGCAGTCATACTAGTATGAATATTAAACATTTCAACAGATAATTGTTCAATCATGCATTTGTTTTCAGAAACAGACATGTCTATAGTAGTGAGAGATGGTACCTGAGAATCAGATGAAGATGAGTCTTCCTTGGAGTTGGCCATCAAGGCATAGTTGCAGAATTCTTGTTCCTCTTCATCACTCTCAGAATCATCCCAACACTTCCCTTCAGCTATGTAGGCCTTACCATGTGTCTGCTTTTTCAGAAGGGCCTCATACTTAGCTTCTAGCTCAAGATAATCTCTATCCTTCTTTTTAGGCTTCTTGCATTCACTGGCAAAATGCCCTAGGTCATTGCACCTATAACACCTTACAGATGACCTATCCACATAACCGGTTTTGAACTTATTTCTGTTTGGCTTCACAGGTGCCTTGTTCTTGTTGGCTGAATGGTTTTGAGTTTTGGGTTTGAAGGGTTGATTTCTTTTAAATCTGATGTTTGGAAATTTTCTGGCCATGAAGGCATATGAGGTATTTTCCATCCCATCAAGTTCTTCCAGAGTGTAAAACTCTTCTTCTTCTTCCTCCTTTTCCTCAACAGGTTCACTCACCCCAGCTTCAGTTTCTTCATCATCTGCCACCTCCTCTATCCTTAGTTGGCTTGTAGATGCTTCTAGGTCCAGGATGGATTTGTTGACAATCAAGGCACATGATGTGTTTATCATCCTACCTTGGTTGGCTTGGATAGCCCTTTTCTGAAGCAACTCAAGTTCATGAGTCTTTAGGACTCCATAGAGCACATCATAGGTGACTTTGTTCAAATCTCTCTCTCTTAGAGAAATGACTCTTTGTTCCAGATGATTTGGTGAAGACAACAGAAATTTCATATTTAACTCCTTGGTGCTGTAAACCTTTCCATTCATCTGCAACTCAGTAACTAGCTTGTGAAACCTTTCAAACATTTCAGTGATGCTTTCCTTGGGCTGTGCCATGAAAGCTTCATACTGTGTGACCAGTATCTGTTTCCTGTTTTCCTTAACCTCATCAGTCCCTTCACACAACACCTCAATGTGATCCCACATCTCTTTAGCAGACGTGCATGATGCAATGTTTGCAAACATTGACATGTCCATGGAATCAATGATAAGCAACATGAGGTGGCTGTCAAGAGCAACCTTCTCCCTTTCTGACTCTGTCCACTTTGATGGATCCTTGGCCTCATAAGTTCTTGGGATAGTTATGGTTCCAACAGTCTTCTCTGGTATCTCTTGTTGTGGAACAAAAGGACCATTCTTGAGAATCTCAGGATACAAGGGATGAGAGGCTTTAATGAACAACATCATCTTTATCTTCCAGAGGTTGAAGTTTTCTTTATCAAACTTAGGGACCTTCACCGTTCCTGTAGTCTTTGGTGTATTCGAACTCATGATCGTTTCTCTGTTTTTGAATAAACAGCCCTCTCTGATACCACTTGTTGAGTATTGAATACGGTAAAAGAATACAGAGGGGGGGTGAATGGATTCTTGAACTTTTCTTTGATTGAGTCTATGTAGCAGATAAGTGCCTGTGTGTGTAGAAGTGAAGGTGCGGATAAATAAACAACACAAGACACAATATCACTTTAATCTAATGTATTATTAGATAAAGGTTGCTACAATCTGTGAATACAAATGGTAGTATTCTCAGCTTCGTTTTTCTCAGAGAGATATGGCTTACAGTGTATGAAAAACTTGACTCACAAAAAGTTGCTAAGTTATGAAGTGAGGCTGTGTCCTTATAGAACATGGATACAGCCTACTTATTGCAAATAAGGTAGCTAAACAAATTACTTTCTAGTCTGTCTATCCTTTTTGAGTAAGTGTCCAAACGGTTACAGATTTGACTTTGCAAAGCCTGTTTAGATCCACTTCTTTAGCTCCTTGTCTCTTCTATATCTCTCCAAGCTTCCTTGTAGGCTTTCCAGAGCACGTTACAGATTGTGGTCCATAAAGTGCATTGGCTTGTTGCAGGTTCCTGACTTGTACAATTTCTTCAGTATTTTGTCTCCAAGAATGTATTCGAGAAGTGACTAAGTAAGTGATTCGAGAACTAGAATTGACTTGATCAATAACTCTGAGTTCTCATATACTGTTATAATGACATATAGAACCACTTCTCGAATAGCTCTTTTCCATCAGGATTCCTTGAGTTGTCGAATAGAGCATTTGACTTATCGAATCCTTGAGTTGTCGAATAGCTTTCTGAGTCCTTGAGATATCGAATGGAACTTTGACTTGTTGACTCTTTGAGAACTCGAATACCATCTTGACTTGTTGACTTCTTGAGTTCTCGAATAGAGTAGTAGACATATCGAATCCCTGAGATATCGAATGAGATATCGAACAGTGTATTCAGAGATATCGAATAGTGTCTTGAGATATCGAATCCCTGACTTCTCGAATGCTGGACTTCTCGAATAGACAAATATACTTCTCGAATAGACAAATATACTTCTCGAATTGGTACTTAGGCAAATTCTTCATTTCTTCAAATCCCAACTGTGATTATTTGACAGTCTTTAACTCCTTGCTTGAGGCATGAACCTTGGAACTTCTTTCAAGCATTATTCTAGACTCTATTTGTACAATTACACAACTAGGATTTGATGCCTACTACAAGTACAATACAAACAGAAACTCTACAACTAGAGGTTCCCTCAGTTAAGAGGTCATGTAAGTAATGCAAAGCATTACAAACAATTAGGCTTGTTATTAGATGTGTACAGGCATGCCTCTGTAACTAACATCATACATCCAACAATGACATTGCACCCGTGACCAGTCTATTTTAACCATTCATGTATATCATGTTCAAACAGATACAATGTACACAGTAATGTACCCAACCTCTCCTTTTTTTCTTGTTTGTTCAAAATAATGGTTATAACTATATTAGAACATATAAAGACCTCTTTCCTCCTTGATGTATAGTGCCACAGTAGCACTTATTAATTTGTCGTATATAACCTCTAATTGCCATCTCGAAAATGGAAAGATATATAACTTTTAACCATATGATAGTCGCATACTCGAACTGCATCAATAAAGTGTGGGTACGTTTTATGTCTCCTTTTTTGATAGATAAGAAAAAAAAATTAAACTCACACACCCTTACTGCTAGCCTATCGGCTAAAGCCAAGCCTCGCCATGTCCAACCTATGTTTACCCTGTTTCTGGCACCATGCCTCATGCAAGACTTTATTGATCGTTTTTTAATTCAATATTTTCACTAATCAAATATGGTAAATCTACCAGAAAGCAAAAGAGCAAGTAATCAACATGTTTATAATATACTCCCTCCGTCCCTTAATGTTTTTCCTGTTTTGATTGGACACGTTTGCCAACACACACTTTTGATCATTAACATCTTGAATTTCGTATTAATATTAAATATAAAACTTCACTATATTAAAGTACTCAAAAATACGAATCCAACAAGATCACTTATGACTATATTTGTTCTTATAGATTAGACGTAAATTAGTAATTTGTCTCATGTTATGAACATTCCCGACATATGAAATGAGAGAAGCATTAAGGGACGGAGGGAGTACTAGTTTAAAGAAATAAAAGACATTAATAAAAGAACCGGAGCAAGGAAGCCTACCAAAGCATGTCCAAGTACCAACCCTATGCCCCATGACCCAGTAACCTTTAAGAATAAGTTTAAATTATGCTGACATATTACTATTTAACCTCTTTCTCTCGAGTTTATTAGGAACATAAACTAGAGAAATAAAGTGGAAATGAAGTGGCATAACTGTTAGTCACAGAGACATGCCTGTACTCATAAAATAACAAGTCTAAGTAAGTGTAATGCTATGCACTACCTATATGACCTCTTAACTGAGGGAACCTCTAGTTGTATCGTTTCTGGTTGTTTTTGCACTTATAATAGGCATCAGATCCTAGTTGTGTAAACTTCACTCATAAAGTCAAGAATAATGCTTGAAAGAAGTTCCATGGTTCATGCCTCAAGTAAGAAGATAAAGACTGTCAAATAATCATAGTTGGGATTTGAAGATTTGAAGAATTTGCCTAAGTACCAATTCGAGAAGTACATTTGTCTATTCTAGAAGTCTAGCGTTCGAGAAGTTAGAGATTCGATATCTGAGAAGACACTGTTCGATATCTCTGAATGAACTATTCGATATCTCATTCGACAACTCAGGGATTCGACATGTCTAGTTGCTCTATTCGAGAACTCAGGGAGTCAACGGTCAAAGCATTATTCAAGTTCTCTAATGGTCAAAAAAGTCAAAGTTCCATTCGACATCTCAGAGTCTTAAGAAGCTATTCGATATCTCAGGGATTCGATAGGTCAAAAACTCTATTCGACAACTCAGGGATTCCTGGAGATAAGGCTATTCGAGAAGTGACTCAATATGTCAAGATTGTACTATTCGAGAACTCAGAGTTATCGAATGATAGTTCTCGAATAAGTTACTTAGACACTTCTCGAATGGATACCTGGAGACAAAGCTACTGGGAGAATTGTACAAGTCAGAAACCTGCAACAAGCTAAAGTGCTTTATGGACCACTATCTGTAATGTACTTTGGAAAGCCTACAAAGAAGCTTGGAGAGATGTACAAGAGACAAAGAGCTAAAGAAGTGGATCTGAACAAGATTTGCAAAGTCAAATCTGTAGCCGTTTGGATGCTTACTCAAAAAGGATAGACAGACTAGAAAGTGTTTTTCTTAGCTACCTTATTTGTAGGAAGTAGGTTGTATCCATGTTCTATAAGGATACAGCCTCACTTCCTTAGAAGTTAAGCTTTTCACATACATTGTAAAGAGCACATCTCTCTGAGAAAAACGAAACTGAGAATACTATCATTTGTATTCACAGATTGTAGCAAATCTTTATCTAATAAAATATTAGATTAAAGTGATATCGTGTCTTGTGTTGCTCATTATCCGTACCTACACATCTGCACACACAAACTCAAATCTTGCTACACAGATTCAAGAACAAGAAAAGTTCAAGAATCAATTCACCCTCCCTCTGTATTCTTTAGTCGTATTCAATACTCAACAGTAATTTTCACCAGGGTGCTCCAAAAGTTCTACTGACAAGGAGAGGAATTCCAAGGGATATGATTGAATAAAAGATATCCATAAGTGAAGAATTATGTTTAGTGAGTCTAACATATTATTTCTAGTTATTATTATTATTATTATTATTATTATTATTATTATTATTATTAGTGCATGCATGTAAATTATATGGTACGTGAATGTCTCTTATTAATTTTCTGCAGCTGCTGCGGGAAGAGGATTGATTGTTCGGGGCATGACTTTCGAAAACACAACCGGACCCGAAAAGCACAAAGCTGTTGCAATGCTGTGTGACTCAGATTTTTCAGGTTTTTACAACTGCAGTTTCAAAAGCTCTTTCTACATTCGTAAATATCGTCAATTCTACCGCAACTGTGACATAATGGGAACCATAGACTTTATATTCGGCAACGCTATTGCAGTCCTACAAAACTGTATGAGTATAAGATCCTTGAAAGGGCCTTCCCCAACACCTTAAGGTTTTGGGTGAAATGGTTTCTAACATGGTATCAGAGCTCTGGTGTTTGTGGAGGTCTCAAGTTCGAACCCCACCACCCCCAATATTCTCAATTTAATTTGGAACTAAGGTATTGTTCCAAATATGGGCTCCTAGTGACCACTCTTACCCCATAGTGGACTTGCGAGTGAGGGGGAATGTTAAATATATATGAGTATAAGATCCTTGAAAGGGCCTTCCCAACACCTTAAGGTTTTGGGTGAAATGGTTTCTAACCTCCCTCTGTCCCTCTCATTTCTTTACATAAAAAACTGCGTATTTGACACGCATTTTAAGGATAATTCTATAACTTATTTATGATATTTTCTTTTTTTATATAAGAATAGAATGCACCTTAAAATCCGTGCCGAAAACTAGTCAGCAAACGTAAACAATCAAGAGGGACGGAGGGAGTAACATTTATTTAAGAAGGCCAATGACTAAACAAGTACTCCCTCCGTCCCGATAGGTTCTTAACATGGGGATCGGGCACGGAGACCAAGGATAGTGGGTGTAATATTGTTAAAATAAATGAAGTAGTGGGTGTAATAGTGATTTTATTGTTAAAATAAGTGAAGTAGTGGGTGTAATAGTATAAAGTGTTGAAAAAAGTGGAGTAAAGTAGTGGATGTAATAATATATTTTATTGTTAAAAGTTACTATTTTTGGTAATGCAAAGAATTGGTGGGACATCCCAAAAAGGAAATTGTAAAGAAATGGATGGGACAGAGGGAGTATACACCATAACCGCACAAAAAAGACAATGTCCTAACCAAATCACAGGTATCGTGTTACACCATTGTTGGATCACAGCAACGCCGGATTTAAAACCAGTTCAAGCTACGTTCAAGACTTATATATCTTGGGAGGTCCTGGGGAATTATTCGAGGACAATTGTTATGAAAAGTTATTATGAAGATTTAATCGACCCGTCTGCTTGGCTTCCGTGGCAAATCGAAGTGAACCGAATAAACACGTTATATTAAGTACTTTTATTAATAAGATGATTTTTTGATAATAAAATATTAAATAAGGAACGAGCATAAAAAGCTATTGTTGAAAACAATATTGTTTATACTTATTCTAAGTTACTAAAAACCAATTTCTGTATTATAATTAAGAATTAAGATAAAAGATTATGGAACGTGATTATATGTTGTAATCTACACTACAAGAAAACTCGGCTAAAATCGACTGCACAAATTCGACTGGTCTAAATTCGACCGGATCCAGTCGAATTTAGGGTCAATTCCAATAAATTATTGGTCAAACTTAAATTCGACTGGATCCGGTCGATTTTAAAAGCAGTCGAATTTAATCAATCGAATTTAGATGTGTGGTCGAATTTAACCAGTCGAATTTATTTCCCGCCTAAATTCCCGCCTAAGCTTATTTTAGTAAGTTTATAAACTCGACCGAAGGCAGTCGAATTTATAAAATCGACCGCAAGCAATCAAATTTATAAATTCGACTGCTATTATAAATTCCACCGACTTCAGTCAAATTTATAAACTTGACTGCTACCAGTCAAATTTATAAATTCGACCGGAAGCAGTCAAAGTTATAAATTCGACTGCCTTCTATAAATTCGACTGAATTCGGTCAAATTTATAAATTTGACTGCAACCAGTCGAATTTAGTGCCAGGTCAGCAATCCGCGTGAAACTAAGTTTAAGCGGAAAAATTTCCACCTAACTTTTTTCAAAATATTTAAAATTAAATTCGACCGAAAGCAGTCATATTTATAAATACGACTGCAATCAGTCATTCTAATTAGAAAATTAAATTCAAAATTTATTTAAAAAATTTAAAATTAATCCTTAAATTATTAAAAAAAATTACCACGATATCCTTATAAGATGAACTACAAATTATAATTTACTTTACCTATTTGGGACAATTTTTTTTAAATGTAAATAAAGTGTTGATTTTATATTTGTTAAGAAGTTTGGAAAATTTTAATAAATACTTACCAATTTTAAAAAATTATGATTTTTTTTATAGTACGTTTTGATAACATATCGTATTCAATAAAAATGATGAGAGACCATAACAGTGTGAGTTAAAAAAAACATATTGTATTCAATAAAAATGATGAGAGACCGTAACAGTATGCGCTAAATATTTTTGAACGATCCAATCGTACGAATGTCAATATATATCTAATATAATGATATTCCCAAAGTTTTAGAAAATAAAAAATTCATTTGATTGGAAATCTTAGTAGATCACTATTATTTTCAATATGACTCGTAACTAGTGCTTTGTCACCGATTATTGTTTCTATTTTTTAAAAATATTTTTGAACGATCCAGCCGTACGGATGTCAATATATATCTAATATAATGATATTCTCAAAGTGTCAGAAAATAAAAAATTAATTTGATTGGAAATCTTAGTAGATCACTATTATTTTCAATATGACTCGTAACTAGTGCTTTGACCCCGATTATTGTTTCTATTTTTATAAAAATATTTTTGAACGATCCAACCGTACGGATGTCAATATATATCTAATATAATGATATTCCCAAAGTTTCAGAAAATAAAAAATTAATTTGATTGGAAATCTTAGTAGATCACTACTATTTTCAATATGACTCGTAACTAGTGCTTTGTCACCGATTATTGTTTCTATTTTTTTAAAAATATTTTTGAACGATCCAGCCGTACGGATGTCAATATATATATAATATAATGATATTCCCAAAGTTTCAAAAAATAAAAAATTATTTTGATTGGAAATCTCAGTAGATCACTACTATTTTCAACATGACTCGTAACTAGTGCTTTGTCACCGATTACTGTTTCTATTTTTTAAAAAATATTTTTGAATGATCCAGCCGTACGGATGTCAATATATATCTAATATAATGATATT
The DNA here is from genome assembly GCA_037693485.1 of Kitagawia praeruptora. NCBI lineage: Eukaryota > Viridiplantae > Streptophyta > Magnoliopsida > Apiales > Apiaceae > Kitagawia > Kitagawia praeruptora. The sequence goes on from CM075353.1 coordinate 3,385,426, forward strand.
CCCAAAGTTTCAGAAAATAAAAAATTAATTTGATTGGAAATCTTAGTAGATCATTACTATTTTCAATATGACTCGTAACTAGTGCTTTGTCACCGATTATTGTTTCTATTTTTAAAAAAAATATTTTTGAATGATCCAGCCGTACGGATGTCAATATATATATAATATAATGATATTCCCAAAGTTTAAAAAAATAAAAAATTATTTTGATTGGAAATCTTAGTAGATCACTACTATTTTCAACATGACTCGTAACTAGTGCTTTGTCACCGATTACTGTTTCTATTTTAAAAAAAATATTTTTGAACGATCCAACCGTACGGATGTAAATATATATCTAATATAATGATATTCCCAAAGTTTCAGAAAATAAAAAATTAATTTGATTGGAAATCTTAGTAGATCACTACTATTTTCAATATGACTCGTAACTAGTGCTTTGTCACCGATTATTGTTTCTATTTTTTTAAAAATATTTTTGAACGATCCAGCTGTACGGATGTCAATATATATCTAATATAATGATATTCCCAAAGTCTCAAAAAATAAAAAATTATTTTGATTGGAAATCTTAGTAGATCACTACTATTTTCAATATGACTCGTAACTAGTGCTTTGTCACCGATTATTGTTTCTATTTTTTTAAAAATATTTTTGAACGATCCAGCCGTACGGATGTCAATATATATATAATATAATGATATTCCCAAAGTTTCAAAAAATAAAAAATTATTTTGATTGGAAATCTCAGTAGATCACTACTATTTTCAACATGACTCGTAACTAGTGCTTTGTCACCGATTACTGTTTCTATTTTTTAAAAAATATTTTTGAATGATCCAGCCGTACGGATGTCAATATATATCTAATATAATGATATTCCCAAAGTTTCAGAAAATAAAAAATTAATTTGATTGGAAATCTTAGTAGATCATTACTATTTTCAATATGACTCGTAACTAGTGCTTTGTCACCGATTATTGTTTCTATTTTTAAAAAAAATATTTTTGAATGATCCAGCCGTACGGATGTCAATATATATATAATATAATGATATTCCCAAAGTTTAAAAAAATAAAAAATTATTTTGATTGGAAATCTTAGTAGATCACTACTATTTTCAACATGACTCGTAACTAGTGCTTTGTCACCGATTACTGTTTCTATTTTAAAAAAAATATTTTTGAACGATCCAACCGTACGGATGTAAATATATATCTAATATAATGATATTCCCAAAGTTTCAGAAAATAAAAAATTAATTTGATTGGAAATCTTAGTAGATCACTACTATTTTCAATATGACTCGTAACTAGTGCTTTGTCACCGATTATTGTTTCTATTTTTTTAAAAATATTTTTGAACGATCCAGCTGTACGGATGTCAATATATATCTAATATAATGATATTCCCAAAGTCTCAAAAAATAAAAAATTATTTTGATTGGAAATCTTAGTAGATCACTACTATTTTCAATATGACTCGTAACTAGTGCTTTGTCACCGATTATTGTTTCTATTTTTTTAAAAATATTTTTGAACGATCCAGCCATACAGATGTCAATATATATCTAATATAATGATATTCCCAAAGTTTCACAAAATAAAAAATTATTTTGATTGGAAATCTTAGTAGATCACTACTATTATCAATATGACTCGTAACTAGTGCTTTGTCACCGATTATTGTTTCTATTTTTTAAAAAATATTTTTGAACGATCCAACCGTAAGGATGTCAATATATATCTAATATAATGATATTCCCAAAGTTTCATAAAATGAAAAATTAATTTGATTGGAAATCTTAGTAGATCACTACTATTTTCAATATGACTCGTAACTAGTGTTTTGTCACCGATTATTGTTTCTATTTTTTTAAAAATATTTTTGAACGATCCAACCATACAGATGTCAATATATATCTAATATAATGATATTCCCAAAGTTTCATAAAATAAAAAATTAATTTGATTGGAAATCTTAGTATATCACTATTATTTTCAATATGACTCGTAACTAGTGCTTTTTCACCGATTATTGTTTCTATTTTTTTAAAAATATTTTTGAAGGATCCAGCCATACAGATGTCAATATATATCTAATATAATGATATTCCCAAAGTTTCAAAAATTAAAAAATTATTTTGATTGGAAATCTTAGTAGATCACTACTATTTTCAATATGACTCGTAACTAGTGCTTTGTCACCGATTATTGTTTCAATTTTTTTAAAAATATTTTTGAACGATTCAACCGTACGGATGTCAATATATATCTAATATAATGATATTCCCAAAGTTTCAGAAAATAAAAAATTAATTTGATTGGAAATCTTAATACATCAAAACTATTTATAAACTCGACCGAACGCAGTCGAATTTATAAATTTGACTGTAATCAGTCGAATTTATAAATTTGACTGCAATCAGTCGAATTTATAAATTTGACTGCAACCAGTCGAATTTATAAATTTGACTGCAACCAGTCGAATTTAGTTCCATGTCAGCGATCCGCGTGAAACTCATCCAACAGTCCAGATTAACATATCAACATAATAATCCAATGGTCAGTATTCATCCAGCACATCCCACACATTTATATATCTCTCCCTCATCTTCCTCCCCTTCATCTTCTTCCCCTTTCTCTCCCTCATCTATATACACATATATACATACATATACACAAACAAATACAAATATATATATATATATATATATATATATATATCATATATACATACTAACACCTAGAAAATCAACTCGTGGAATGTCAATTTCGGTGACAAAAATAACTCCGGCCACTCCTTCAACTCCGGCAACCATGGAAATTCCGGCAACCAAAAACAATTTCGGCAATTGAAGCAAATCCGGCAAAAAAAAATAATTTTGGATGTTTCCATGCAACTAAATTAGGAGCAAATTCGTATATTTTTAAATTTGATTAGGAAACTTGAGTTTGAGTTGAATTTGTAATAAAGATATATTTTAAAAATATTATAATATTTGATATGAAGTTATTGTTGTTCTTTAATTAGTTTTATATATGAATTATGTTATATTTGTGTTGATTAGTTTATTGCAAACTATCTTCAAAGGCAACAAATATATTCAGAACATTCAAAACAAGGCAGTTGAGAGCAGCAGAAAGCTGCTGAATTTTCAAGATATGGTACAATAAAATTGATTGTTCTCGGTCGAATTTATAAATTCGACTGGTTGCAGTCAAATTTATAAATTCGACTGATTGCAGTCAAATTTATAAATTCGACTGGTTGCAGTCAAATTTATAAATTTTCAAATCTTCAAATTTTTTCAGGCGGCAAATTCAAAATTTTTAAATTTTCAAATTTTTTCAAAATTGCGGTCATATTTAAATTCGACTGGTTGCAGTCAAATTAATAAATTCGACTGGTTGAATTCAAATTTATAAATTCGACCGGACTCCGTCTAATTTATAAATTCGACCGGAAGGTACCTTAGGCGCCAAATTCAAAATTTTTAAAATTGCGGTCGAATTTAGAGCAGTCGAATTTGAGCAGTCAAATTTAGCTAGTCGAATTTATTAAATTCGACTGTTTTTTGCTAAATTCCACTAAGCTAGAATCGACTGCTCTTTTGCAGTCGAATTTAGCTAAATTCGACTGGATCAAGTGGAATTTAGCTAAATTCGACTGCAAAATGGCAGTCGAATTTAGCCGAGATTCTGGTAGTGCTATACTATACTATTATATAAAAGCCGAAACATTAAAAGTTTGGTTGGTTGGTTAGTTGGTACCTAGTGATTTTACTTATTTACCCTTAATTAATTACACATAAAATCATTTTTTATATTTTATCTAACTAAATTTTTTGCTTTACTAATCAATTTCTTTTTACAGGTTAAACATGTTACCTTTAAAATTTTTGCTTTACTAATCAATTTCCTTTTTCAGGTTAAACATGTTACATTTTCTTTTCTTTTTAATAACTAAGCAGTTTCTTTTTTCAGGTAAAATATAATATTTTTATATTTTATCTAACTAAAAAACATATAATAATATAATTAATTAATTAATTAATTTTTTCATTCAAATTATATTTTCTCTTTTCTCTAACTAAAATATAAATTTTTCCAATAATATCACGGGTTACCTTTTAAAAATCTTCTTTTATATTTTATTTAACAAAATTTTTTACTTTACTAATCAATCTACTTTTTCAGGTTAAACATGCTACCTTTTTTTTAATAACTAAGCAGTTTCCTTTTTCAGGTAAAATATAATATTGTTATATTTTATCTAATTAAAAAACAAATTATAATTACTGTTAACTCAGAAATTAAATTTTTATCTTTTCTCCTTTTTTCCAATTATATCACGGGTTACAATTTTCAGCCAAAACAAGTTACCTTTTTTATTTTCTCTAACTAAAACCTTTCTTTTTCAAATTATATCACGAGCGATTCAATTTAAAAAAAATAAAACCATAATATTATATTGATATTAATTAACCAATTACCTTTTCAGCTAAAAACATATCATCTTTTTTATTTTTTCTAATTAAATTCCTTTTTTAGAAATATCATGGGTAACGTTAATTTCTCATTTTCTAAAAATATTACCAGCAATTTTATTTAGTAAAATAACAATTAAATTATAATTATTATAAACTAATCAATTACCTTTTTCACCTAAAGTATGTCACCTTTTAATTTTCACGTTAACTTTCTCTATTTTTTCAAACTAAAATCTCTCTTTTACCAATTATGTCACGGACATTTCTATTTAATAAAATTAAATAATAATATTATAATACTAATATTAACGATTATCCTTTTTAGCTAAAACGTATCATCTTTTTCCTATATTATCTAACTAAAATTCCTCTTTAGAAATATCACGGACAACATTAATTTCTCATTTTCTGAAAACATTACGAGCAATTTTATTTTGTAAACTAACATAATTAAATTATAATTAATATAAATTAATCAATTACCCTTTTCACCTAAAATATATTATCTTTTTAATTTTCTCTAACTTAATCCTCTCTTTTTCCAATTATATCACGGGCATTCTATTTAATAAAACAAAATAATAATTTTATAATTAATAATAAATAACTTATTAGCTTTTCAACTAAAACCTATCACATTTTATATATTTTTAAACTAAAATCATTCATTTTCTAGAAATATCATGGATAACATTTATATAATTATGATCATCATCTCATTTAAATATTTAAGCCTCCAAAATTCATATTTAAAAAAAAATAAAAAAAATTATGTAATATTAAAAAAAATCCGTGCATCGCATGAGTTTTAAGATAGTGTATTATATAAAAATCGAAACATTAAAAATTTGGTTGGTTGGTTGGTTGGTACCTGTTAATTTTAATAATTTACCCTTACTTAATTACAAATAAAAACCATCCTACCAATTAATCAATTTCCTTTTTCACGTTAAACATATTATCTATTCTATTCTTCAATAACTAAATAATTTCCTTTTTCATGTAAAATATAATACCTTCTATATTTTATCTAACTAAAATTTCTCCTCTATGAATCAATTTTATTTTTCAGGTTAAACTTATTACCTTTTCTATTTTTCAAAACTAAATAATTTCCTTTTTCAGGTAAAGTACAATATATTTTATATTTTATCTAACTAAAATTTTTCTTTTTTAAAAAAATTACGAGCAATTTTGTTTAATAAACTAACATAATTACTATTAACTAATTAATTACCTTTTTCAGCCAAAACATCTTACCTTTTTTTTTATCTAACTAAAATCTCTTTTTTTCAATTATATCACTCCCAATTACATTTTTCAGCCAAAACACGTTACCTTTTCTCTTTTCTCTAACTAAAATATCTCTTTTTTCAATTATATCACGGGAATTTCTATTTAATAAAAAATAATAATATTATGATATTAATAATTAACTTATTATCTGATTATCTTTTCAGCTAAAACGTATAATTTTTTCCATCATTTGCAATTAAATTCCTTTTTTTTTCTAGAAATATCACGAGCAACATTAATTTCTCTTTTTCTAAAAATATTACTAGCAATTTTATTTAATAAAATACCAAAATTAAATTATAATTACTATAAACTAATTAATTATCCTTTTCACCTAAAACATGTTACCTTTTTAATTTTCTCAAACTAAGATCTCTCTTTTTCCAATTATATCACGGGCATTCTATTTAATAAAATAAAATAATAATTTGAGAATTACTAATAATTAACTGATTACCTTTTTCAACTAAAACCTATCATCTTTTCTGTATTATCTGACTAAAATCCCTCATTTTCTAGAAATATCACGGATAACATTTATGTAATTATTGTCAAATCATCTCATTTAAAAATTTAAGCCTCCAAAATTCATGTTTTAATAAAAAATTTAAAATTGATGAAAAAAATTCATATAATATTAAAAGAAATCCGTGCATCGTACGGATTTTAAGCTAGTTAGTTATTAAATACGATTATTGTTATAAATTTTGTGACTTGTGAGATGGTGAAATGGTACATTAGAGCATTTGGAAGAGATTCATAGTTGATTCTTAAAGATGATATAATTTTTTTTAAAGATCGAATATTTAAAATGTCAATGACTTTTGATTGGTAATTTTATTTGTATTTTAACTACGGCTTAAATGGCAATTAAGTCACTCAACTGATTCAAAACTTTCAGTTGTATCATCCAACTCAAAATGTTTTCAATTAGGTCACTTAACAAATAAAAATTTTCAATCAGGTCATTAAACACGTTAAAAAATTTCAATCAGGTCATTAAACACATTAAAATCAGATCATTAAACACGTTAATATCAAGTCATTTAACATGGTTTATGATCTGATTGGAAGTTTTTATTTGTTAAGTGATCTGATTGAAAGTTTTTTGAGTTGGATGACCCAACTGACAATTTTCAATCAGTTAAGTGACCTAACCACCATTTAACCCTTTTAACTACTTATCTCACAATTCACAACATTTATAACAATAATCATTTCTTTTGCTAACTCAATGTGGCTAAGGACCTCATAAATGTTCTAATTTAATATTATCGATCAACCTCTTTTCAATATCTTGTTTGGAATTGAATAAAACTCATTAATAAGCTTGTGTGATCTATATGGTATTTGATAGAAAGTATACATATTTAGTTGAAAGATAGGACTAGTAAGTACTCGAATATTACAGTAGTTAGTTAAGCATATAATAAAATTAGAGCAATAAATAATTGCTTGATTAAGCAACTCTATTTGGTATTGTAGCCTACATATATGATCTGCAGCTAGATGGGTTTATAGACATGCAGGCGATACAATCTAGCTAACAAAAAAAAAAGTTACAAAAAATGCCTACAACTACAAAATCACTTTTTACAAGTATAGTAACAATCTTTCTGTTATGTTCGATTTGTCTTTCGAAAACTCACATAGATATCACAGACCATCTTCCTAATGGATCAATTCCTTTAACCCTTCGTTGCCAATCGAAAGACAATGATTTAGGATATCATAAATTGTATCCGAATCAACCAAGTTATACGTGGTCGTTTAATCCGTCATTTGTAGCGAAAACTTTATTTTTTTGTCATTTCTGGTGGAACGGAAAAGATGCGGTGTTCGATGTATATAATCAGGAAAAATGGGGTCCGTTTTATTGTGATAGATTTGGAAAATCGTTTCCTTGGAAACATTTATCTAGTACATGTTATTGGCAAGTGAGGGCTGATGGGTTCTACATGAGCAAAACCAATGATCCCTTCGGCTCAGGAACATGGACCAAACTACATAAATGGGGAGATAGATAAAATTACTAGAAAGTTGTATAAAATCCTATATAAAAAGTTTAACCCCATTAAAAAAAAACCAAGGGGGGTAACATTGTATTAAATTTGTTAATCAAGTTTCATAGTGAATTGAGTTTTATGAATTTCATGAGTTACTAATATCTGCTATGGATGAATTTTAAAGACTTGCGAGTTGCGACCATGGCTTCGGCTTTTTATCTATTATGAATGTCATGAATTTTTAGTACCTTTGCCTTGAACTTGTGCAAAGCTGGGTATTGATACTATACAGAAAAAAATTCAATACTAAGAAAGTCTTTTTAATATCAGGTGCTTTCGCAATCATATTTGATGTAAGTGATTAATTTCTACCACCCTCGTTAGATATGGTTGGAGTTTCCCTTTGACTTTGAGCATTCATAAGCTTGGAGATTAGGTTAAGCTTGGAGATTAAGTTTGGTAGAGCAGTGACTATCATGTTAAAATAGAAAATTGTACATGAAATAAAATTAAATGTGTTATATATAAAACATAATCATATTATTTTATATGTTTCCTTCTAATATAATTATCGGGTCAGAGAACATAAAATTCATTTTTCTTTAACAATTAGTATATAAGTTAGAAGAAAGCCTTACGTGTAACCTGATAAATCGGTTGTGTTGTGTACATTAATTCATGACGTGTGTCTTTGGAATCTTGTATAAAAATGACATTAAATTTTTGTTTGTACCCAAATTTGAACTCATAACGCTACTAAACTACACCAATTTTGCATTGTACATGCACGTGAAAGAAAAAATGTGACAATCACATATAAAGTTACTATAAGCTCAAGTTATTTATGCGTGTTACTATATAACTAAAAACAATATTGAGATTCTACAAAACAAAACTAAAAGTAAAGTACATAAATTGAAGGCCTTTTTTTAATTATATTTTTTATTAATAAATATCTATGTTTGTTTAGAATATATCTGCCAAATTATTAATTTTTTTTACCTATATTTAAGGTTTTATTGATATAAAAAAATTAATATTATCAACCAACCAAACAAATTCGATATGTTTGCTCTTAGATTAGGTTATGTGAATTGATTACTTTTATTCATGAATACAAAATTAAAAAACGACACCTTTTATTCGAAACAATATATAATTTTATATGTATCGATCTAGTTATCAATAATAGTGATTTTTATAATGAAGGTTGTAGTGGTTTCTCTCTCCTCCTCCTCTCCCATAAATACTAAAGTTTAAGCGCTGATATCAGCGTTTTGGTTGATGTTAAACCTTCTTTTTTTGTTTTTCTTTATTTTGCTTTGTTTTACAATAAATATCTCTTTTTATTGAGAGTCTATTACCCCATTGGTGGGTTTTTTCTAATGATATAATGGATTTTGTAATTTCTCCTTGTGATTGATAACTCCGATTTCTCAATCTCGATTTTACTTTGCTTTTCAATAAAAATATCTCTTTATTGAAAATTTAGTACTCCGTTAATGAATTTTGTCTACCCATAATGGATTACGTTCTTTCTATGTATGAGAGTAAGTTTTTTTATTCTGGCATCCGGGATCTTAGATCTACAGGATTTTATTATATTGGTTCATTGATTTGGATATATGGTTGATTGTTCGAATACATTCTGACAAATCAGATATATGTTTTCCTCACGATTACAATAAATTGTTGGATTATCTCACCAATACGGCTATATATTTTAGTGATATAAGCGAAGGATGTACCACAATTTAAAATCTTATTAACGATCGTAGTTTGGATGAAGAAAAACCTTGAAATGATCTATTTTTAATATGTGTTTGTCCGATCTAGATTATTTTTGTAGATGTTGTATGACCTTTTATTGATGAAATGATTACCTATAAAAAATTGTGATTTATAAGAAAATTTTAAATTTTGATTATTTTTGTAATTGTCATATGTCCTTTTATTGATTAATTAATTATTTATAAAAAAATACTGAATTTTAAGATTTTTTGTGCTGAGTTGACCAATTTGCTATGAAAGTATTTACTAACAATATTTTCATTAACTCTTTAATGAATTTTATTTTTTGATTGATAACTTATACATCAAATAATACTAATTGAGAGTATATTTAATATTTTGAATAATTCAAACAAATTGTCAGGTCTGTTAATTATAGATATGCCAGTAAATAATAATATAATTATGATTAATTTAAATTAAAAATCATGATTAATCAGTTAATAAGTATTTATGAAAATTAATTTATAATATATATAACTATATATAATAGTATGAACCTTATATTCTAGACTCAGGATTCCATAACACACCAAGCATATACCATACTGATCCTAGTGCTTTATATTCCTCGTATATTAAAAATTGGACTTTTTAAATTGTTTTTTAATCATCCTATTCTCATATAATAATTATTAATATTAATATCATTTTTAAGTCAATTATATTACAGATTCATAATAATTTTAAATAAGATCTAAAAATACATGATAGACATAAGTAATTATTAATCCTAATGTTGATGACATTGTGACTAATTTTGGTGCATTAAGTGACATATGTAGCGATATTTTTGTTTTTTTGTTAAATAACCACGATAAGTAAATTAGGAATAATATGATTAATTTAATTTTAGTGATAAATTCTGATTGGCTTATATATATATATATATATATATATATATATATATATATATATATATATATATATATGTGAGTTAACTTCTATGGAGACCACCATTTGAGTGGAGACCGTGGAGACCATGTACGTTATGCACTTAAAATATTGCAAAACATATATATTTTCAAAGAATGTTCAATTAACATTATTATTTCATTCAAAATCTTAGAAATCATATATGATTTGCAAGCAGAACATGTTTTGGAGAACAATACCTTTTGCAATATTTTGTTTACAGAACACACATGATTTTCAAGATTTTTAATGAAATTTTCATGTAAAACATATATGATCTTCAAGATTTTCAATGAAATAGATGGTATAGTGATTTCCATAGAACATGATTTTCAGTAAATAAGTTTTTACAATGTTTTGATTGATATTGGTCTCCGGTCTCCACTAAAAATATTGGTCTCCATAGAACTTAACCCTATATATATATATATATATTGCGAAAACCGCTTAATAAATATTTGTATAATGTTGATTGATTTTAATTTAAAATATTTATTTATCGTAATTTTTTTTTAATATATGCTTATGTTAAATCAAGTAACTACTATATTTTAATTAGAATTGTTAACTAACCATAGTTAGTATAATAGAATGAGAATGGTAAATAAGGAAAACTTTTAATATAGTATGATTGGTCTAAAATTTAGGAATGATCTCTGATTGGTCCTAAAATAATTCCTCTTTTCTCATTGGTTAACTGCATACTATGGTAGACTCAGGTATCAATATATTCTTAATGATGCTTAGTGAAGGATTTAATCAAATTGCACCAATTACCCTTTGAAATCAATATTATCCAATTTTTTTACATAGGCTTTTTAGTCCTTTTACTTTTAAATTACACCAATTACCCTTTGAAATCAATATTATCCAAATTTTTTACATAGGCTTTTTAGTCCTTTTACTTTTTGATCGGGTTAATGGATTAATGGATATCCATGTTTTAATCGATATATAGGTGTTCGGGTATTTTTCTTCTGATGACTGTTACTCTAATTTACAGACATAATATCATGTATGCTGCAAGTTTTCCTTATAATCAACAATAATCTGCATATACAATCAATTATACACTCAATTACTTACTTATGGTTGCATATACAATCAATTACTGAATTAGGTATGAATTTAACTCTATCTCATCTGTGATTTGAATGTTTATCATCATATAATATTTTACGGCTACTCGTGATCTTCTTAAGCCGGTGATTTTTTAATTTTCTGTTCTTCTTCTTCCTTTGATTTTATTTGTCTATCGACCCATATTGACGGGTAACCAATGACTTCATATTATACAACCCTTTGTTATGCTTTGGTAATTATTGATTATGTAGTTTATTTGTTGTTTGCAGACTTTACATTCAGCATAATTATTTGATTTACAGAAGGCATGGATTTTGAAAATTATGCAAGGAGAGACATTGATCACTTCGTTCGACAAGCATTCACCTTCTTTTTAAAGGTACGTTTCTTCATTCATTCATGTTCTCAGATTATTGAAAATTGTCTTGGGTTTTCGATGTAGGTTACTGATTGTTGCACTCTCTGAGCAGCATGTTTTATAGACTTATGTTAGTGCTACTAGCATACCCTTAAAACCTACGCACAATCAATCTGTTGAAACAACTTCAACGATCAGGTATATTAGGCATTTTGTGTGACACTTTTAAAGTTCTATTTTTTTTCTTAAAAGTAATATTTCTTTTTGCAAGAATGATTTGGTCACAGAAATTTTGTATCCGTTTTCAAATTTATCCTGTTTTTTTTCGTTATCTTTGATTATGGAGAGAAAGAAAGTATGTATTTTGTAGACACCACACCTGATGCTGTGACAGTTGCTGAGTCTCCGAAGTTTTTACTAACTTGCGCATAATATATTTTCTTTTTTATTTACAAAATAATATGATGGTTATGTAATTGTACCACTATTTCATAATTTGCTACTTTATCAAGCTTTTTGTGTGTATGCATAAAAATATGATTTTTTTACTTATGCATATCTTCAGGTAGATTAATTTGATTAGAAATTCAATACCTAATGTAATATGTTAAGCTTTATGTTGCCATTTACATTATGTATTATCCCAAGGTACAGTTCTGATTTAGAGATAATTGTTATTGCTTAAATTTGTTCCAAATGTTGACTCCTCTTTGCTCGAGGCAAGCAATACAGAGCACCAATGGGGGGATACATTAATAAAAAAAATGAAGGAATTCAAGTAGGTCAACTATAGACCATAATGCAAGCAATTCCAGTAGGTCAACCAATATTAGTGATACTTGTGATAGAGGCATTTAGAGACCAAGGACACTCTTGGAGAACCCTGGATTTCTAGGAATATGTCTGATATATGCAATGTATTGGGGTTTGATTGGTTTGCATTGTGAATTTGAACTCCTAATTGTGGTTTGGAGGAAGAATAGAGGTTACTCTCCTAATCAAAAAAGAAAAAAGAAAAAATCATTATGCCAATTTTGTAAATTATCCCTATACCTTTATGATATGATTTATAGGCATTGGATATTTAGCATTATGGCTGGATAAGGTGTTCTTCTAAAATGGGTTTTTCCATTCATTAAAATGTTGAGTTTCACTCCTGCTTCCAACATATTTTTTGCATTATTTTAGGAGTACACACCGCGATTGCCTCTATTAGTCGCGGTTATTCATCTTCAATTCTCTTTTGCTCAATACTTTTACCTGTATAACAAAATACAACAAAAAGATACAGCTGATTCTATAATGATAATTACATTCTTAATGACCCCCATGTATAGCCTCCTTTTGGGCAATTGTATATGTGATGGACATGTTAATTTGTTGTACTTTATATTATTTTTCCATTGCATATCTGTTCTATGTGTTTTAGTATACTTAATAACCAGCTTATATCACTTTTATGTTAGAAAAAAAAGGGTCACTTATGATCAAATTAAAGTCACGTACAAATTACCATCACATTTTAGTCGTTCCAATGTTGCCTTACCGATATGATCTTTTAAAAGGCTTTTATGTTTTGATGCATGAGATGTTGTTACACTGTCGCATGGAAGAGCCAATAACGAAGTCAATATCCAGTTAAAAATATAATTTTATCAGTATTTTAATGTTTTTTACCTCGACAAAAGAGTATGGCCAATGCCATTATCTGTGATTCTTACGCTACCAGCCATGACTTCTGACCATGAAATTATGTCATCTTTTTTTTCCTGAAAATTTGTACTTACATTTTGTTGCGTTTTTGTTTATTATGGTTTTGATTGACCCTTGACTTTATCCATTACCTAGGCAATAACTACAATCATTACAAATTTTCCAAGATATTACAATAAGGATAGAAATGAGATTAGCTAAAAGAATTTTATACACTACATGGAAGATGGTCTTTGGAAGAAACATGATATAATTATCTTTTTATAAATTATTCAATTACGGATTGCACTAAAGTAGATATTAATTAATTTCAAGTGAAAGAATGGAAATAAGCATGTAAAACACTTAGGTGCCTTGCTAAACCTTACAAGGTTCATGTACCTAATACGAGTTCTATAGGTTTAATATCGTGACCTTTATAATGTGTTTAAAAAGAAATTAAGGAAAAAAAAACTTCTATAATCCTATTTCTATTTAAGACCACAATTCTAATATTAGAGAAATCATACTTGCATGTTCTATGAACGAAAAATTTACACTATAACTTAAGGATCTTGCTGCAAATTTTTAAAATTTCAAGCTGGAAAATTGTTTTTCTACAGTCTTTTTTGTAAGTTGGTATTTTTGTTTCAAACTCGGTCAATAATTACTTATGCTCATTTTCTGTAGCTAGATTTTATGCTTGAATTAGGTGTAATTTGTAATTGAAATTATACTGCAGATATTTAAATCTATTTCCTGGTCTTTGTGTGTTTCTCATATAAGATTGTACTCTATTTATTTATTTTGTGCAGCAACTATGGATATATTTATATATGAGAGAGTTTTCATATTTGTTTTAGTTTGCTGATTTGGATTTAGTTTGTTGGTTTTTATATTTATAACAATGGACCTGAGAGATCGCAATGGCATGAATATTATTACGTTAAAATTTAGGAATTCAATGGTAGATCTATGCAACGAAGGTAGCTCGGGGAAAATAGACACAATGTTTTAATCTCAGGAAAGGACAAACATGAAGAAGAACGACCAAGTTTGAAAGGGGTTGTTATTGTATTCAGACTGCATTATGCAGAGGTCTAAATACAATAAGTATTGAAGACAAGGAATGTGCGAGTATTAAAGTAGAATGGATTAGTGATTTGGCTATTGCTGTTTGGAAGTGGTAGCTTTATTCTATTCTTTTTTTGTTGTGCATGCCTAATTTCCTATCATCCTCTTTTCTTTTAATGAATTACTCATCCAAAAAATATTTTAGTTGTGTTGTTCTTTAATAATATTAAATTAAATTCAGTTTTAAAGTGAAATAATGTATTTTTAGTGCAAACATGATAAATTGTTAAATATATGAATAATGTTTGCAGATCATAGCTCAGTGCACAAAACTTTAAATATAAAAAATTTAAAATAATAATATTATTTATTATTACCACATAGTTTTTTTGTATTTATTGAAATTATTTTATAATAAAATATCTATTTTTATATTTAAAGTTTCAATATAAAAACAATATAATATAAAAGTAGTCATTGAAATATTAATATTTATAAAATATAAATTAGTCATTGAAATATTAATTAGTATGTTAATGTTGCTACGCAATTTTTTTTTTAATTTAAAAATATTTCACTAAGTTCAACATATTCATCTATTCTTCAAACGGATGTGCTCATTAAAATAATATTTTTATTTTTTTTCCTTAAAATAGGCCCCGCCAGGGGCACTCTTTTAATATAAAAAGAGCAGGTAACACAGAAAGGGGCATGGGAATAGAGGATTCGGGCTCGATTATATGGGGAGATCTTGCATCATCAATTAAAAGGATGATTTTGGCCAGTACAAAAATCGTGACCTGGAAAGGTATGCAATAATAATGTCATTTCAGTAATTACTTATATTATAACAAATTAACATGATTTTCTTATATTTGTCAAATTCAGACGCTGTGCAAATAAAATCATTGACATCTACTAAAGTGTATTTGAATATTGATGATGATGCCACTGAAATAATGAAAGAGAGGTATTTTATATATTTAATATATATTTCCATTTACATGTAAGTAACAATGGAAAAAACAAACTACTAATGTTTTTTAGCATTATTATAGATTTGATTAAGTTGGAACATCTTAATCTATCTCAAGCATTCAAGAACAAGTTGTTCAAATACAAACTGAATTTTACATTTTGAATTCAAAATCTCAATCTCATGGCACGATCAATCTAGATGATGTATGTTAATCATATATAAACATAATGGAAAATATAATCTATAATTTTCTTATTTATTTATCTTAATTATGTATTATTGTTTTTCTATAGGGATTCAATTCACAAGAGGGTGAGGGTGAGGCTATCTCATCACTTTCAAAGTATTCGATTAAAATGATTACAGAGACACCGTGAACAGGGAAATCATCAAGTAATTCATCGGCAACCAAAGAAAAAAACAAAAAATGGTTTATTTTTTTAATTTTTAATAATTTCAAAAGACTATTATTATTCTCTTTATTTGTTGAAATAATTTTTTTAAATTTTGTTTCAGGTTTAATGATTTGGAGCCATTGGGATGAATGGATTATCATTTCCGCATTTGAATAATGAAGATAATATTTTATTATTTTCCATTAGAGAACAATATTTTTAAAAATATTTAATACTTTTATTGCAAATTTTGATGGATTAAATCAATTTTCAATATTGTCAAAATAGAATTGTATGCTACTGTTTTATATAAATTTTAGCATATCACTAAATTATTAAATACTTATATAATCGCATAGTATATCTTTCTAAGAATTGACTATTTATATAAATGCATAGAACATGTTTCTAAGAAATCAATCAAATTTGTTAAACTTTTGATATTATCATTTTAAATTAAATAAGATGCCGTGTACGAAGTACGGGCAAAATGCTAGTTATATAAAGGATTGTGAGATTATGATAAGAAATGTTATTTCTAAAATATATATTATAATATTAAATTATGTCTTTCTTAGAAAATAATTTTATATATAATAATTCTTAAAAGGAAAATATCGTTATTAATTACTAGCGTAAAAATTATTACTCGCATAATGCATAGGTTGGAATTAGGATTTGTGATATAAATGAAAGCTTGAATTAGGATTTGTGATGTAAATAAAAGCTTAATCTTAATCTGTTCAATCCTTACAAATTAGTCTCTATAACCTTATCAAAACCTATAATCCGTGCGATGCACGACTTTCTTAAATTTAAGTAATATTTTATTTATATTTCAATAATTATTTATCTAATATACATTAATTAATATAAGATTGACGTAATATATTATTAAATAATAATCGATGAATTATATGATATATTGTTCGAATTATGACTATATTTTGTCACAATAATATAAATATAAATGGAAGTATCGTATATACTTACATTCAAATTTTTGTTGATATTATAATATTCAAATTATGATTCCATAATAATCCATAATGTAACATTTGTCTAAAATTGAATTGAATATTTATTTATAATTGTGTGAAATTTTTATTGTTAATTATATAGTTTTAGTTTGTTTTCACCTTGTTGATTTATAATTTGTTGTAAATTTGTTAAAAAAATGTGATATTAAAATTATTTAAATCGATTTTTGAAAATATCTGGTTTCCAAGTAATTGAAAGTCTATAAAAATTGGGTGTGGTGAATAATTTTAACTCAAATATAACTAAAAGAGTATGTAATTATATATTAATTGGAGTGTAATTAAAAGAGTTTATTATTAAGTAAAATATGTGGTTTGAAAGAGTTTTTATATGTATTTTAATTTATTTTTTCAATTTTGGAAGGTGTTAAGAAACTTTTTGAGAATGTGTTGACCGGTTGATACCTGTTTCCCTTATAATAGTATTGTATAAAAGTAGGAATTAGGATTTGTGATATAAATGAAAGTTTGAATTAGGATTTGTGATGTAAATAAAAGCTTAATCTTAATCTGTTCAATCCTTACAGATTAGTCTCTATAAGTCCATTAATAGTTACTTTCTTAGTTTGGAAATAATTGACATTTGACTTTTTATCATATATTTTGGTTTGATCATTAATTAAAATAATATTTTTTTCAAATAAAAATTTATGGATATTAATTTTTATTATATATTTACAAAGAAAAAATTTTAAATATCATTATAACTACATGATCAAAACTAATATGTAAGCAGTAAGATACAATTCTAAAAATATGCTCCCCCCACACCTCAATAATGAACCACCCTCCGGCCACCTTTGACCGCCCTCAACATTACCTTCTTTTGCTCAACTCTCCTCACGCTCTCTATTTTCTTTCTCCTCTCTCTCTCCTCTATCTTACCTTGCTATTCTCAGCCTCGATCTATCCCCTTCTTGTGTCCTATGGCTTCACTCAACTCTGAACATTCTGGATCCATGAACTCAGATGAGTTTGCCAACTTCATTGGCCACAATTATGTAGCCCCTATAACGCCTATTCCTAATCTCCAGCCTCACCTGCACCTTGAGATTGACAATGATGAAGCGATGGGTGAGCCGCTGTCACCTCAAACACAGCAAAGGATGAGGGAAAGGATTAACTTTATTCTTAACGAAGGATCTGAGAGGCTTGATAATGGTCTAGTTATCGCAGCCTCGTCAAAATCTAGTCATGATTCTCCCCACACTGCTACTAAATCTCCCGAGGAGGTTAACTCAACATTACACCCAGACATTGCCAATCCAACAGACCTTGCTAGCAAAGCTAAGAAGACTGTCACTTGGAGCTCCTTGGTGGCTGATTCGATCCCTAAGCAAGATAGTGCCAGTAACACTGGTGTTCCAAGCATTGAAGTCTCATACAATGAAGATGGTTCTGCAAACATATCCCCTCCCCGCGACTTTTTAATTAATGCTCAGAAACAGTGGGAATCCAGCCTAATAGGCCACTTTATTGGCGGCAGCTTCTCATTCAAATTTGTCCGTGAGCAAGCAATGAAGTTATGGAGTAACTTGGGCCTTTCTCGGGTTTACCATAGCTCAAAAGGTTACTTTACCTTTCGCTTTAATACAGTGGAAGAGAAGAGCAAAATCCTGAGTCTTCATTTAGTGCAAATGGGTGGAAAAACCTTGTATCTAATACCATGGATGGAGGGGTCGACTTTCAAAAGAAATGTCATTGATCGTGTGCCTGTTTGGATTAGACTTGTTGACGTCCCTCACTCCTACTGGTTTAAAGAGGGTCTCAATTTGCTTGCTAAGGTTGTTGGCAAACCTCTTAAATTCGATGAAGCTACTGCAAGGCTTGAACCGTTAAAGTATGCTAGTATTCAAGTAGAATTGCAATATTCTAGCCCCAGACCAGACCATGTTTGGGCCAAAGTAATTAATAGCCTGGGAATAGAGGAGAAAGAGAAAATTGCAATCCAATACTCCCAATTGCCGTATTCTTGCAGCCTGTGTAAGGCTTTTGGTCACTCACTCTCTCGTTGTATTCACAATCCGGAGGCAGTGAAAAGACAACCTCCAAAACAGAGAGAGCAGCGACCTCAAAAGACGAGAGATGATGCTGATGGTGCTCAAGATAATGGTGAGGAACAGAAGCAAGAAGACTATGTTAACAATAGAGCATTAGTTCCTTATACCATCGGTAGACTTTTTGGATGCCCGGTCGTCATGGATGATGATGATATCCTCGAAAACGCACAACCAGACCACAAACATGACAACAATGAAGATAATCTTGATGAGTTTGATGTTGTTCCTCTCAATGTTCACAGGGAGCTTATACCAATAGTTGACACAGGGGAGTCATCTACTAGGCCTAATGATTTACCTTTAGCTAACTCTTTTCAATCATTAACTGATGTAGATGAATTGGAAGAGGGGGAATTGGACATACATACTCCAACGAAAAGAAAAAGAAACAAGGCGAAGAATCCTCACAGTCCTCATCCACCAACTAGGGCGCTAGTTATATCACAGTCGATAACAGAGGACAAAGATGGATTTACTCCGGTTACTATCAAAAGGTCCCTGAGGTTGGCAGGTAAAATAACCAAATCCTATCGTTAGTGATGAATTTTGCAGCCTGGAACGTTCGTGGTCTGAATAAATGTTCTCATAAAAAAGAACTCAAAACTTTTATTTCTACTAATCAAATCTCTCTTATGGCTTGTCTTGAAACCAAAGTTAAAGCTCATAATTCTGCTATCATATCTAAAAAAATTGCTCGATCATGGCAATGGATTTTTAACTACAATCACCACTTTAATGGCCGTGTTTGGGTTGGCTATGATAACTCGATTTGGGATGTCTCAGTTATTGCTAGTTCTGCTTAGCACATTACCTATTATATCACTTTTCTGGAAAAGCAAATTTCTTTTGTTGTCACTTTTGTTTATGCCCTGAATAGGCCTCATCAATGCGAGACTCTCTGGTCTGATTTGTTGGCTCTCAGCGGAAATTTAACGTTACCCTGGTGTGTCCTTGGTGACTTCAACAGCATCCTGCACCTTGAGGAGGTTATCGGAGGTAGAGAAATATGGACTCAAGATATGCAGAATTTTAAAGATTGCATTGCAGACTCTAGCCTCAGTCATTTAAGAACCCTAGGCTCGCTGTACACTTGGTGCAACAACAGGCCAAATGATATCATTCACAAATGCCTAGACAGGATCCTCGTTAATCCTGCTTGGATTCACACATTTTCTGACAGTGTTGGTTTTGTGAAAACCAAAGGTTTGATGGATCATAGTCCATTAATAGTGCACACTCCGATGCAACTTGAAAGAATTAAAAAACATTTTCAGTACTTCACTTTCATGAGCAGACTTGAGGGATATTCAGATGCTATTAGGAATGCTTGGAATTCAACTTGGTATGGAGACCCCATTTCTATCCTTAATCAAAGACTAAAAGAGGTAAAGAAGGTCCTGGTTTTACTCAACAAATCCAATGGTAATGTGCACTCGAACGTCAATCAGTGTCGTGAAACCCTCGTTGAAATTCAAGAGAAAATAATTCATGATCCCCACAACTCTGATCTTATCAATCAGCAAAGGGAACATTCCATTAATCTGGACAGGTGCTTACTTCAGGAAGAAGCTCTCAATTGCCAAAAGTCTAGGGTGAGATGGCTAGAGCTTGGAGATGGTAATAATTCTTTCTTCTTCAGTCAAACTCGAAATCATTGGAATGCAAACAAGATTATGGCCCTTGAAAATGAGGAAGGCAACATGGTCTTTGGCCATACTCAATGTTCCAAAATTGCTGTGGACTTCTATCAAAGCACGATTGGTACTACTGCTACCACCTCTGGCAATATGGAAGACATTAACTGTAGAACTCTTTCTGAGGCTCAAGCTGCTTCTCTGGAAATCCCAATCACGCACGATCTCATTTTATCTACTCTGAAGACTCTAAAGGGTAATAAAGCCCCTGGGCCAGATGGTTTCACTGTTGAATTTTTTCTTGACAACTGGGATATTGTTGGCATTTGTTTCTGCGAAGCTGTCACGCATTTCTTTCACACCTCCATCATGCATCCTGGTACCAACTCTACAAGCATTGCTCTAATCCCAAAACAGCAAAATCCGACAGCCATGAGGGACTTCAGGCCAATTTCTCTTTGTTCAGTTACCTACAAGTGCATAGCTTAGATCATTGCTAATCGAATAAAAACTGTTCTACCATCTGTTATTGACATTGCACAGTCTGCTTTTATTAAAGGTAGACACATCTCTGATAATATTCTAATGGCTCAAGAACTTTTTCGTGGGTACACTAGAGACTCAGGCATGCCAAAATGTGCTTTGAAAATTGATTTGCACAAGGCCTTCGATTCCTTAAGCTGGGATTTTCTCATGCAAGTCTTGACGAAAATGAATTTCCCTTCCAAATTCAAAAACTGGATTTATGCATGCATTTCAACGGTTCGTTACTCCGTGAAGATCAATGGCAGCCTCCAAGGTTACTTTAAAGGGGGTAAAGGCCTTCGTCAAGGTGACCCTATGTCCCCTTACCTATTCACTATTGCCATGAATATCCTTTCCTCTATGCTGAGAGACAAACCTGCAGGCTATAAACATCACTGGAGATGCAGGGATTTAAATCTCTCCCATCTTTTCTTTGCTGATGATGTCCTTCTTTTTTCTCATGGTGATAGAGCCTCTATCAATTACACTATGGCTTGCCTGGCAAGATTCTCGAACCTGAGTGGCCTATACCCCAGCGTGCATAAAAGTACAGTATACTTCTCTAATTGTAGTGCTGAGGTCATACAATGGTTTGATAATAACTTTCACATTCCTCATGGCCTTCTTCCTGTCAAGTTCCTAGGGGTTCCTCTAATCTCATCCAATCTCAGCGTTAATGACTGTATTCCTCTAATTGACAAGCTCACGAGTCGAATTGTTACTTGGACCTCAAAGCTGCTTTCCCTTGCTGGTCGTGTCCAACTTTTAAAAGCAGTTCTGTTTTCCATTCAATCATACTGGACAAACCACTTCCTCCTCCCTCAAGCAATTCACAATCGCATAAAAACTCTCTTCACTCGCTTCCTTTGGAAAGGTGGAATCGAGTACAAAGGAGGGGCAAGAATCAGCTGGAGGAATGTTTGTCTTCCACTTGCAGAAGGTGGTTTAGGTTTAAGAGATCCTAGAGAATGGAACATAGCTCAGCTTCTGCATCATCTGTGTAAAGTCATCAGGAAGGACAAGTCTTTGTGGCCATCCTGGGTCAATGCTACTATTCTTAAACGTCAATGCTTTTGGAATATGGCTGATCCTACAGATTGCTCGTGGATCTGGAGACAAGTTTTAAAGCTTCGTCCCCTAGCTTTACAGTTTATATCCTATGCTATCGGTAATGGTATGAACACCTCCCTCTGGTTTGATCCCTGGTGGCATGGCCACTGCTTGGCCCGCTCCCGCAATGACCTTATCATCTCTCAAGTGCACTCTACTATTACTGCTTCAGTTAATGACCTCATTCACACAGGGTCATGGCTTCTTCCAACAATCAACCCTCGTCATCACCATATCAGCCCTACTCTCCTTCACTGGATGCACAGCTTCGACTTTCCTGCTTTTAACCTTGATGCTAGTGACATTATCTGTTGGAATAATACCAATCTTCACAAGATTCGCATTAGACACCTTTGGGATTCCATTCGTTACAAGCTCCCTGAGGTTCCCTGGCATTCTCTTGTCTGGCATAGATTAAAAATCAACAGATACGCCCATCAAGAGTGGGTTGCTTGCCATGATCGTCTTCCCACACTTCAGAGGCTGGCCTCTTTCGGATACAATGTTTCCCAAAATTGTTTCTTTTGTATCAGTGGCCTCGAGACCATTGATCACCTCCTCGTGCACTACCCTTTCAGCTCCTTCATTTTGAAGCACCTTGTTCTGTTGGTGGGTTCATACATCTCAATAGATTTCCCAACCTGGCTCGATCTTTTAACGTCTTGGGGCAATATCCGAAATACCCTGCACAAACACATCCTTCTACTCATTGCTCAAGTTTTTTGTTATCGCTTATGGAAAGAAAGAAATGGTATTCTGCATGGAAAGGGTTACACTGGGCCGCATAGACTTTTGGATGAAATTTTAACTGATGTAAAGTCTAGACTCATTAGTTCTAAATGGTTTGTTAATATCGCATCTGGCTCTAATTGTAGTAGCTGGCTTCAAACCTAATTTTGCTTTTCTCCAATCTTTTTAGATTGGTTAGATAGTCCTCCTCTATGGTTTGTCATAGAGCAAGGGTTCATCCCTTCTTTTTTTTGTTTTTTCTTCTAATATATATTCAACTTAGCAAAAAAAAAAATATGTAAGCAGTAAATTTCTTACCAAACCAAACCAAACATACAAAGTATATCCCGTTTAGAACGGGGTCTGGGGAGGGTAAATTGTACGTAGACCCTGCCCCTACCCTGAAAGTAGGGAGGTTGTTTCCGTGTAGACCCCCGGCTTTGTGCATAGTGCATAAAAATGAGTGATGTTTGGGACAATACCTTAGCCCGTGGCATTATACACACGGGACTTACCTCGAGTTCAGTGTTTTTGCATGACCAAAGATGATAATATACTCATGGACCCCGCCGGGACCAACTTGAGGCAACCTCTAAAACTCTAATACGCCGTCTCCAATCAGCCTTATCAAATGTCATATCACCTGTGAGATTCAAAGCTGCCATATCCAAACTCAATTGATCTTACAACGTCCTACGTGTTCTACCTCTCTTTTTCTTCCCCCGGACCAAAATACTTTCAACCCTTCGAATTGAAGTTGAAGAACATCTGCACCGGACACGCCATACTAATGTAAACGCCCATCCCTCAGTTTCTTGGAAATGGACTCAACACCTAAAACTCTTCTAAAAGCATCATTCAGTATACAATCAAACATTGTGCAACCACAAATCTACCGCAACATACGCATTTCCGTCAACTCCATCCTACACTCCTGAGCCTGCCTCAATGGCCAAACTAACCCTGAATACCACAACTTATACCCATTTGCCTCCTTCGTTCGTTCCCCCTTCCACTTGGTTTCTTGAATACAAACAACATCTATTTTTTCATGTAGTACATCAACCAGTTCTAAAAATTACCAGTTAAAGATCCTATATTCAAAGTAGCCATTCATATCCCGTGCCTCCGTAACGACCCTCCATCCAGACTCCTAAAACCGTTAACACAACGATGAACTATATCCTTACGACGATCCATAATGC
Source organism: Kitagawia praeruptora (assembly GCA_037693485.1). NCBI lineage: Eukaryota > Viridiplantae > Streptophyta > Magnoliopsida > Apiales > Apiaceae > Kitagawia > Kitagawia praeruptora. Next base: position 3,409,810 of record CM075353.1, read on the forward strand.
AAACCCGATCTTACATATAGCAACTAACACCGCAACCCCGAAAAGGGAAAACTTCCAAGAACCTTACTTTACAAACTTCGAGATTTTAAGTAGAAAGTTGTGATTAGAGAGAATAACTGACATGGATTGTGCCCATGGATTCGACTCTTGACACAATTATTGAACTATAATCGAGACGGAGAAAATGATTGAATCATAATAAACTTACCAAATCATTGTCCTAATTAATCATGGCTGATGGGAAAACATCGATAGAGGTTGTTGTTACAAAACCGTCTCAACACCTAATTTGTAATGTTTAACCTGATTTAAGCAATAAATTTATTCTTACTTGTAATTTCCAGACGGACCTAACAACTAAAAACCATTCTCCTCGACCCTAATAAATAGGCTCTAAAAGTATCAAACAAATTTTGTCACTTGTTAACACAGAAAATTTATAGCACAAAGCCACAAACTCCACCCGAGAGCACAGATATGTCTGCAACCTATTCAATTTCTTTGTGGCTCAACATTTTGACATTAACTCTTTTATTTACGACATGTTTTTCGAAATACCATGTCGAAATCACCAGTCGGCTTCCCGGTAACACACCTCTAGTACGTCTTCATTGCAGATCAAAGGATGATGATTTGGGTTACCATAACTTGGCTGTGAATCAAATGTTTACTTTAAGTTTCAATATGAATTTTTGGCATACTATTTTGTTTTACTCACTACAAGAATCTGGGTCATTTAGGGTGAAAGACAAATTTGCCTTATTTTTAGAATGAAACTAACGAAACTAACCGATTTCAAGATTATTGACAAAAATACCCGATCAAATACGCAATTGGAGATGGGGTATCAGCCAATACGCAAGTGACGAGGGAGTATTGTCTAACATAGGTTTTCAATACGCATCTATTGGTGGAGTATTGCTTGAGAATAATCAATTGTCATATGCGTATCTTATAACAATCTGAAAAGTAAAACTATGTTCTCACACATATACATACAATGTATGTATACACCACATCACCACCCGATGTCTGGTGGTTGCCGGTCGGACGCCGATTGTGACCACCGCCACCACTCTCCTCTGGAACCACTCTCCTTTGGTCTCTCTCTTCATCTATCCTCTCTCTCCCTATCTTCTTTCTCTCCTACCCTATCAGCCTCCTCCCTCTCTCACCGCCCTCTCTCTCTCCGCCTCCATCTTTCTTCATCTCTCAATCTCCGACCAAACGCAACAAACACACACAGGCAACTCACGCCACACACACAACCACATCTCCTCCTCTCTCCATCGATGTCTGGTGGTTGTCGTGACGGGTGTTATAAGTTTAGTTTAATTTAGAACTAATACGCACTTGATGTCTGGGTATTCCACCGGGTATATTTGCGCAATGTTTCAAAACCGGGTAGTTTCGTTACTCTTGTTAAGAAAACGGATATTTTTGTCATTTTTTCGGTCATTTACGACGGTTTTTTTTTTGAACTGAAACCGTCAATTATGATGGAATTTTCGTCGCTTTTGCTCAAATAGAAAGTTTAGAAATATTTATCAAGCCATGATTTCGATAAATATATATGATGTGATTTACCTGAAGATATATTTAAGTTCGAATTTAGGACTGATGGCTTCTATTCAGTGGCGGACCCAGAATTTTTTTCCAATGGGTTCCTAATATAAGATTTTAAATTAAAATAAAAATAAATTAAATTAAAAAGTACGAATTTTTAACAAATGAAAATGTTTTATATTTTAGAGTTAATTTTTTACTGTATTCTTATCTTTTAAAACAGTCTGTTACATATTTATCAATAACTTGACTATTTTTTAACTTTTTTTTAATTTTTATTTAGGTTTTTTAAGTGATGTTTGATTAAAAATTTAATTAAGTGGGTTCCTGTAAAAAATTCAAGTGGGCTTTTTTAAGTATTTCATAACTTTTTAACTTAAAAACTAGTATATATTTATCATTAAGACCGAACTGAGTGGGTTCCCGGGCACCCACTATCATCTACATAGGTCCGCCCCTGCTTCTATTTCTGGAGAATGGATACATACTGTCAGTATTATTTTTGGAATAAATTGAGTGATTGGGGAGATTAATTTTCCTATTTTCTGTATTATGAAACCTATGGATAATTAGGTGAATTTCAGTAGAATATGGATAATGTATATTTTAGTGTGGTATAATGCATGCAAAATTTATTGAGATAATGACCAAAATGCCTAAAAATGATACGCGATGGTCCAAAATACCTACATTGAAAATTTAGGTCCTATTTACCTATTTAATAATACGTGCTATGCAAAAGCGTATCAATGCCTCAAGAACTGTTCGTCCACGTGTAGTGCAAATTCCTTTCTCTATTTCTTCATTGTACCAATTATCTCTCTCTCTTTAAACTTCCATGTTTCTAGGTTTTTCTTATACAAGTTCTTCTTTTCGTTTGACCACTATAACTAGGGCTATCAAACGGATATTTCGGATCCGAATACAGCTATATCCGAATCCGAATCCGGGAGTCCAAAACCGTATCCGAATCCGTATCCGGATTCGAAAATATCCGGGAAAAAATATCCGTATCCGAATCCGGCGGATACTATCCGGATACGGATAATATCCGGATCCGAATTCATTTCCAACAACCACGAAAAAAATATCTAGCAGGGAATTAAGAAATCATTCAAAAAAGGAGACAACTATGGTTTAACTACAGAGGTTCAGTTCCTGTTACTGATTTATTGTAATGTAAACTTGTACTCGGGCTCTAGATTTCCCAATGTTTGGCATCATGATCAACCTATTATCGGTAAAAAAAAAAAAAAAAGAAGAAGAAGAAGAAGCATTCTTGTGTGATTCCAGATATGAAGTAAGTGGAAGTGGCAGTATCTAAATCTCCAGAACAATATCTGCAAAACGATCGAGTAGGATTTATTTCCAGTACTGATGAGTTTGTTAGCTGTGTTGACTGTTGATCTCTAACATTGTTCCTCATGATATGTGTTCTGTTCTTTTAATGTGTGTAAAAAGAAATTGATGAATTCATCAATTACAAAAAAACATAAGTAAGGATAACAATAAATAAGAATTAACTAAGAGTATAGAGATGGTGAGAGAGAGAGAGAGAGGGAGGAGATGAGAGGAGGCGAGAAGCAGATAAAATAAGAAGACAAAGACTAAGGGGAAATAAAACAAAGACAAAGACAAAGCCTAGAAAACCCTACTTACCGACTACAGCCGGTAGATAGTAATATTTGATGATTTTAATTTTTTAGAATAATATTAGTTAAAATAGTAATGATCTACTAATATCTTTAATCAAATTAATTTTTTATTTTTCGAAAATTTGGGAATATCACTAAATTAGATATATTTTGACATCTGTACGGTTGGATCGTCGAGAAATGTTTTTTAAAAAATAGAAATAATAATGCGTGACAAAGCACTAGTTACCAGTAAAAGTTAGAATATTAGTGATCCAGTAACCAAATTAATTTTTTATTTTTCGAAAATTTGGGAATATCACTAAATTAGATATATTTTGACATCTGTACGGTTGGATCGTCGAGAAATGTTTTTTAAAAAATAGAAACAATAATGCGTGACAAAGCACTAGTTACTAGTAAAAGTTAGAATATTAGTGATCTACTAAGATCTCCAACCAAATTAATTTTTTATTTTTTGAAAATTTAGGAATATCACTAAATTAGATATATCTTGACATTCGTACGGTTGGATCATCGAGAAATATTTTTTAAAAAATAGAAACAACAATGCGTTAATTAATAAATATAAATTAAAATATTGTTTGATAATTTAACTTATGTAATTGTAATTATTAAAAAAGAATCATGTATTGCACGGGGTTATATGTTAGTATATTTAAAACTGAATAAAATGCATAATTGTATATTTGTATATCATATATACTTTATTTCGGATTCGGATATTTTTGGATACGAACACGGATAATATCCGTCGGATATTGAAAGATTCGGATCCGGATACGGATAATATCCGCTTTAAATCAGATACGGATAATATCCGTTTTTTTTCCGGATACGAATACAGATATTTCGAACGGATATCGAATTTTTCGAATTTTTTTGACAGCCCTAACTATAACAACTACTATCTCTCTTTACCATCGTAATCATCACCAAAATCATAGTGTTGTTGTACAACACACACCCAAAAGTAAGTTTTATATGATGTAACGTGGTTTGTATAAATTCTTAGCAAGTATGTATAAACAATACACCATGGTGTATAGGTGTCTGTTGGACAATTTACTTTTTATATTTTGAGAATCAATACATCCGCTAAATACGCCATCATGAATGGCGAGTTCTTTCGATACGTGGTTATTACAAGCGTATATGTCAATATACTCCGATTGGGGTTCCGTATCATCAAGACACGTGAGTGTCGCGTATCTCTTTGATATGTTGTTCCCTCCAGCGTGTCATGTCGGTATATTGGGCCAAACTCTCCGCACGTACATATTTTGGTAACAGTGGTTGAAAATAAATTTATTTAGGCCTTCACCCAAATTTATTAATGAGAAAAAGAAAATAAAAATAAATAAATAAGTTATAATATATACTTTTCAAGTAATAATAGAAGTTCAAAGAGATAACTCAAAGTGGTTTATTTTTTGTCCTTCCTAATCTTATCAAATATTTGAAGAAATTATTCAATATATTTACATAAAAAAAATTCTTTTACAATTTTTTCCTAAAAAATTTTATTCAAGGACAACTGAAATAAATTAATTCATTGTTTTCATTTCCTTCATAAAAAGTTCGGAATATGGTGTAAAATCTATAATAAACCAAATTTAACATCATTCTAATGCAAAATTGACTCTAATACATTAATACAATTTTTTTTGATATTCCAAATTCATTAAAATTTGAATGTTATAATTTATAATACAATATTAAAATGTTAATATTATAATAATATTAAAATTTATTCTCAATAAGCAGTAAGCGATGAATATTTTTTTAAAAAAATTGAAGTATCAAAGATACCAATAACTTTAACACCGAATTTTTTTAGGGTGAAGGCCCAAAATGTCCCATTTCAAATTTGCATGGCTCTGCTTATCCCACTTCAAAAATACGGCCCAAAATATCCCAGGAATACGGCGTTTTGTACACCGTGACATGTGATACGTTACTCCGTCTAACGCATTACCCTCCTAATATGGCACTTCATTTACAGCATTAGGGGTGATACGCTATTACAAGATCAGAGTCACATGCTAATACTGAACACGCAACTTCGTGTCATCTACATTTTGAAAAAATTGATGCGGCACACGCAATGACACATTAGGAGGTAGTGGAGGGCCAACTTACTTAGAAATGGGGCATTTTGGTTATTATCTCATTTTTTCATCCGTTAGCAAAATTAATTTTTTAGGACTCACTTATATTATATTATGATGATTCTATTTGAAAAAAATATTATAAATTCTTATATTCTAGAAGAGGAAGAGTTAATATAAAAAGTATATTTTTAAAAAAATCAAGTATTATATGCATGCATGCATATGTGAAAAAGTGTTGTATGACTTGATAATTAACATGAAAATGGAAAAAACACGTTTGTCCAAAAGTACGAAAACTTGTCAGATTTAAAATTGTTTTTTGATGAAAAACAATTTTTGGAAAAGTTTCAAAATGTATTAAATAATTTATCAAATTGTAACTTTTAATATTTTACAACGAATTAAATTAAGATAAATTGTAAAATATACTGTTTTTTCTTCTTTGATTTGCACATGTACGTTCTTGTTAGAATTATTGCATTTATACGGTTTTTTTTAATAAAAAAGAAAACCTTTTGCAAAACTATGGTCTCTCTCCCCCCCACCATCCATCCTCCCCCCGCGGCCAATCCATCCTTCCCTCGCCGCCTTGCCGCCTTGCCGCCGCCCGCCGACCCACACCGACACCACCGCCCTCTTCTTCGACAGCTCCATCACAACAACCACCCACCACTACCAAGTCTCCGACTCCGATCTCCCCAATCTCCGACCCCGACCTCCTCCGACGACTTCCTTCAGATCGGGGCCGCAGGCCGACGACCACGTTTCCACCGCATCAGTATAGATTTTAAACAATTTTTAAAAATCTATATAAAATGTTTTCAGAAGCATCAGTATCTATGTAATTGTTTGACGAGGAGTTTGCCGTAGGGGGAATAAACATACCACGTTTCCTTGAAAATTGATTTGTCAAAGTTTGGAAAAGAGAGAAAAAATAATTTATAAACAGGAGGAAATAATAAGTATAGGAGAGAGGTAGAGGACAGAGAGATGTCTGCGCGTGCGTGTGGGGGAGCAGTAGAGGTAGAATATTAATGGAAGAGAAAAGATAGTATTTTTCAAATTTTACAAAAAAATTGGTATTTTTGTAATTAAAATGGTAAATTTGCAAATAGTTATTCTTAACAAAAGTAAAATCGTAAAAAATTACTTTTATCAATTTATTTATCAAAAAAGCTCTTAAATTAAATTAGTTATTTTTTGGTATTTTAAATTGATAACATTATTAAATTCGATTGAACAGCGATGACGTATAAATTTTAGAATCCTTGATAACAAACTCGAAATGGATTTGAATGAATACGGTCTTGCCACAATCAACAATCCCAATTCTGGAAGTATTAGGTGTTGGTGGTACAATGAATATCAGGCGTTTGTTTACATCTATGATCTATAAATAGTGGAGAATAAAAAAAAAAATTTGTGCTGAGCCCCTTGTCGTCTATTCAAATATCTTGTTCCCGAAATCAATGGCCGAGTCTCAACACAGCAGCCACATCAATATTAATCATAATGCTGAACGTAGTATAGTTCTTGTAAGTAGAGACAGTAACAGATCACATGACCATGACTTTCGTCTAGCTACGCAAATTTTGTGTAGGCGTGTTCTGGATCTTATCGCTTCTTTTATTGCATCACTAGAATCAAATAATGATGGTAGAATCACACCTGCTGCAGAATCAGCCGTTGCTGCACTAAAGAATGTAAAGATCGAATCGGAGAAGGAAGCTATGCTTTGTGTTGTATGCTTAGATTCGGTGAATGTTGGAGAGACTATCAAGGAATTACCTTGCGGGCATGGTTATCATGGAGACTGTATAGTGTCTTGGTTAGCTACAAGAAATACTTGTCCTGTTTGTAGGTTCCAGTTGCCCACCAATGGTGCCTAGAGGACAGGAGTACCAATGTTTCCCACGTAGTGTCTTCTAGTTCTGATTCATATTTAAATTCTGTATTTTTAAACTTGTAATGGGTTTTCTATTTGTATTTAAGTTTTATTTTTTTTAAATAAAGGGAAATTTCATTAAAACTTGGCATCATACATAAGGTCTCCAACAAAATATTTGGAGGAGACATAAATATGCTTTGGCAATCTAGAAAATAAGGTATTCTAGCCATCAAATGGGCAACTTTGTTTGCTTGCCTTTTAGCAAAAGAAATTGACAATCCTGGTCTAGAAAGAAGAGCACTACGGCAGGAGTCTAAAATGTAACCAACTTCCAAGCAGACCTGGAAAATCGGGTAAACGGATCGGTTTCGGATCGGATCTGCTTCGGGTCGGATCCACATTCGATTAAGGTACTATTTAGAGCCTGTTCGGTTCGGATCGCACTACAAGGAAAACTGAAGAATACAATGGTTTTTGCCTGTTGTCTGATACCCTGGAATAGCGTTGTCTATCGAGCAGGTGTCTCTTACCAACCTCAGACAATGGTACACAAATCGTTGTCTGTCTTTGGGAAAGAAAGGTCGTGCAAAACGTTGTTAGAAGGTCGGTATAAACAACACTTTTGGTAAAAGACTGTTGTATGATTTGCAGTTCTTCAAGTGTTTGTAACGAAAAACTCATTGTCGAAATTTCTTTAGCACAACAGTTCCTATAAAATAAAATGTTGTTCTTCTTTTCTATAATCAACGAGTTCCAGAACAATAACCATTGTTCTAATTTTAAATAGATAATGCTTATGTAGTCCAAAAGCATTGAGTGAAATTATACATAACAACAGTTTTCTATTTCTATATTGTTGTATTTCTTCATCTTGCACAATGGTTTATTTGTCAATGAACTGTTGGCTATAACCAAATTTTACAAGCTTTTGTTGTTAAAAAATAGTTGTGAGAACCAAAAGATACAATTGTGAGAACAGACAATGCTTTATTAATCTACTACATTTAGTCATTATACTAGGGGTGGCAATTTCGGGTTTTGGGTCGGGTTCGTGTCGGGTTAGATTGTACCTGGTTGTTTCGGGTTGATTTTTTCCTAACCCTAACCCGTACCTACCGGGTTCGTGTCGGGTTTCGGGTCATTTCGGGTTTCACCACCTCAACTCATTTTTAGAGCGATTGAAAATATATTCGTATATTATATATACTCCCTCTATCCCGATTTATAGGGAATAATTGCCTTTGTAGAAATTTTAAGAAAAAACAGTTCATTTCTTTTTCATTGCACGTAAAAGTTACGATTCAAATATATAATATGTACCGTACCCACTTTGTGAGGTGTTAAAAGGGGCATGACATATAGAAAATATTGTTATTACTATTAAATAATTATAAATCTACTAGCGAGTGTCTACCATTGCACGTGAAAGTTACTTTAGTGCACTTAAATTTAGTTATTTTAAACATAAATTATTTCAAAAGCAGGGTTATAAAAAGAGGTTTCATTATTTTTCGGGTCATTTTTGGGTTTCGGGTTCGTGTCTGATTGTACCTGGTAGTTTCGGGTTGAATATTTGTTGACCCAAATTCATATTTTTGCGGATCGGGTTCGTGTCGTGTTTCGGGTTGGGTCGGAAATTGCCACCCCTACATTATACAACGCTTTGGTAAGCTTAAAATGATGTTTTATTTTTTTACACACAAAGGTTCCTACAATTCTAACTTTATAAGGTGGAACTATGAGGAGAACTAATCAACCTAGCTCCAATCGTCCTTCTGATCACCATGGTCATCAACATCATCCATGGCATGATCTTGTGCACCATTGATTCCCTGGTGGCACTATCACAGAAAAATCAGGACTTAACAAAACAGGTTGCATAGAATGATAACAATCAGATAAAACTTGTGAAAATAAAACTAGTAAACCCTATTACAGTATTACTCACCTATTGTACTTCACAAAGAATTTCAAATCTGCATCCTCACAAGGTTCAAGAGTGTGCACCAGAAACAGCTCATCCTCGTAAATGAAATCCTAGAATGAAGGGGAACATAAGATCACATCAGTTAGATAAGATGACATGAGACTGTCAAGTCTGTTATCTATGAATATGATCATTGAATCACTAACCATTTTTTTGTTCCTGCATCCAAAGTACAATACTGCAGATCCAAGTTCCCCTCCATATTCCTTAAGAGCTAACCTTTTCTGAAAAAAAATGAAGCTTTTTTAGTTGGATGATTAGACAATAGCTAAGGAAAGATGCCTTAATATGAACATGCTCGTCTCATATCAGACCTGATATTCCTTCTTAAGCCTCCTTTTATATTCGGAATTCAAGTAAAATTCTCAATAGGTTTAAAATAAGAAAAGTTCAACATAAGTCACATAGATGAGCCACTGTTCACATAAGAAAATATACAAGTACCTTAGAAAATCCATTTATTGTTAGTGTCCGATCATACATGCCTGGCAAAGACGCAAAGCTTGTGTGAGTTGCTGGTGCATATATATATAATGTAATTCCCTTGGGTAAACAGATCCGGTTGGGTTTGAAGGAGAACAAAGGATAAGCATTCTAGATTTTTCTGTTAGTTTGGACTCAAGAAGCTTGGGATCTAATAGAAAATTTTCTAAGATGTTGGTCGACACAATCACAGGTGTAGCATCTGCTAACCTCGCCATTTCTGGATAACTCACCCAGAAGGGAGATGGAATAATAACCTGATCAAATATAAGTTAAGAGATGAGGTGCAACCAAATTCAAAAGTGGAAAACTCACACAAACATATAATCTTGACACTTAAGATCATTGGAGTACAAGTGTATGCATACTCAAGATCTAAAAAACAAGCTTGTTTCATAGTCAGATATTTTAAAAAACAAAAACTCTATATTACGTTAGCAGTGACCTTTAAAGGAAATTCAAGAAAATTTTCCAAAGTTGTAGTCTTGTATAAACACAAGAAGAACAAATGCAAATAATGACAGTATTGTAATTGCTAGAATTCAATTATGGAGTCTCTTAAATTATGAACTATATTACCTCATCTCCTGGAGACAGACAGAAAGAACAGATTAAGTTATACATTGCTTTGCTCCATTACTAACAACAATCTCATCAGGTGAGTAAGATAATCCATTCTCCTCTACCAACAAATCAGTTCCATAATTTGCAGCAGGACCTTCTCGCAAGTAAGATACACACAAAATTTAACAATATTTGCAGTACAAACATACCCTGTGTGAATCATGTCAAAAAATAATCATAAAATTAATTATATTTCCTACTCAAAACTAAGATACACACAAATTTTAACAATATTTGCAAGAATACGAGTAGGGAATGTATTCATCAATAACATTTAATTAATATGACATATTTCAAGAAGAAGAGGAGTAAGAAGAGCAAAGAACTCATCTTCATAGTCTAAAACCTTACGGAGAAAGGGTCTTCTCAAAGCCAACACCTTTAATCAATAGGATAAGAGAAAAGAAAACCCCAATTAGAAAATAAAAAAAAGGGAGCAATTAAATTTAGAAGAAAAAGAGAGAGGGGATAGATAGGGCAGGGCAAAAGGCGTACACCAAGGGAGTAGGTAAGAGCAGCACGGAGACTGGAAGGAAGTTGTTGAGCAGCTGCCATTTCGAAGAGGGTCGGGCGACTCCCTTGCCCTTCTACCAGAAACAACATTCTCTCCCTCAATCTCTCTCCTCTCTCTGAATCTCTATCTCAATCTCTCTCTCTCTCTCTCTGAATCTCTCTCCTCTTTTTTGTGTGACCAGATTGGGTTATTATTATAGCAGCGCCAGCAAGTGGGTTGTGGTAAATGGGGGGAGACAACTGAGAATATGAAGCACAGTTTGTGCTGAAAAGAATAGCGAGTTGTATCAATTAGGATTTTCAATTGGGAATGGTGAGATAGGAATTGTATTTATATAACTGAGATTTATGTTTTGATTATAGAGGATTGAGTGTGGATCTGTGTTTTATGTATGTGTTTGGACACCGAGAGCAAAGGGGGGAAATGAAAATTTTGGGGAAGGGGGAAATGAAATATTGGATTAGGAGGAGAATGGGGGGACATTTGTGAGGCTGAAAACAGAGGGCGGGAATGAATTTAATGGAAATTTAATAAATTATAGAAATAATTGACTTGTAAAATATATGTTATTTTTTTATATTTATTATATTATGGTTTTTTAACTTCGGACTATATAGATGTTAATAGATACTCATTCTAGTATTGGGAAAAAATAATTAAAAAATAAAAAGGTCGGGTTGTACGAGATTTTAACAAAAACGTAGTAAAAGTGTTGTTTCCTATAACGGGGCACGATCCAGATTCAATGAATATTTTTTTTGAATGATTTCTTCGACACGTACAAGAATGAATTTTTTTTTTAAATTTTTGTACACGTCACTAAAATTAGTTTATAACATCATCCATACGGTTGGATCGTCCAAAATTTTTTTAAAAAAATTAGTATTCGAAAATTATACTAGTTTGACCAAAGAGTACTTTGATAGTTGACCATTAAAATATCATACAAGAATGATTCGTTTTTTTCTAATTTCTTGTACACATCACTGAAATCATTATATTATGACTAGTAGATCTTAGTTGATCACTAAAAAATTAATTTGGTTGGAGATCTTAGTAGATCACTAATATTTACTAGTAACAAGTGCTTTGTCACAGATTGTTGTTTCTATTTTTAAAAAAATGTTTATCAACGATCCAACTGTACGGATGTCAAGATATATCTAATTTAGTGATATTCCCAAAATTTCAAAAAATAAAAAATTAATTTGGTTGGAGATCTTAGTAGATCACTACTATTCTTACTGGTACTAGTGCTTTGTCCCGAATAGTTGTTTCTATTTTTTAAAAAATGTTTATCGACGATCCAACCGTACGGATGTCAAAATATATCTAATTTAGTGATATTCCCAAAATTTCCAAAAATAAAAAATTAATTTAGTTGGAGATCTTAGTAGATCACTGTTATTATGACTAGTACTAGTAACTAGTGCTTTGTCACGGATTGTTGTTTCTATTTTTTAAAAAATATTTCTCGACGATCCAACCGTACGGATGTCAAGATATATCTAATTTAGTGATATTCCCAAATTTTCAAAAAAATAAAAAATTAATTTGGTTGGAGATCTTAGTAGATCACTACTATTCTAACTAGTACTGGTAACTAGTTCTTTGTCACGGATTGTTGTTTCTATTTTTTAAAAAATATTTCTCGACGATTCAACCGTACGGATGTCAAGATATATCTAATTAAAAGGTCGAGTTGTATGAGATTTTAACAAAAACGTAGCAAAAGTGCTACTTCCTATAACGAGGCACGATCCAGATTCAATGAATAATTTTTTTGATTGATTTCTTCGACGATCGAACCGTACGAAAGTTAATAAACACTCATTCTAGTGTTGGGAAAAAATAATCAAAAAATAAAAAAGTCGGGTTGTACGAGATTTTAACAAAAACGTAGCAAAAGTGCTACTTCCTTTAACGAGGCACGATCCAGATTCACTGAATAATTTTTTTGATTGATTTCTTCGACGATCGAACCGTACGAAACTTAATAAACATTCATTCTTGTGTTGGGAAAAAATAATCAAAAAATAAAAAGGTCGGGTTGTACGAGATTTTACCAAAAACGTAGCAAAAGTGCTACTTCCTATAACGAGGCACGATCCAGATTCACTGAATAATTTTTTTTGATTGATTTCTTCGACGATCCAACCGTACGAAAGTTAATAAACACTCATTCTAGTGTTGGGAAAAAATATTCAAAAAATAAAAAGGTCGGGTTGTACGAGAGTTTAACAAAAACGTAGCAAAAGTGCTACTTCCTATAACGAGTCACGATCCAGATTCACTGAATAATTTTTTTGAACGATTTCTTCGACGATTAAACCGTACGAAAGTTAATAAACACTCATTATAGTGTTGGAAAAAAATAATCAAAAAATAAAAAGGTCTGGTTGTACGAGATTTTAACAAAAACGTAGCAAAAGTGCTACTTCATATAACGAGGCAAGATTGAGATTCACTGAATAATTTTTTGAATGATTTATTCGACGATCGAACTGTACGAAAGTTAATAAAAATCATCACTAAAATTTGTATATAACATCATCCGCACGGACCGCACTGTTGGATCGTCCAAATTTTTTTTAAAAAAAAATTATTATTCAAAAATTATACTAGTTTGACTAAGGAGTACTTTGATAGTTGACCATTAAATATCATACAAGAACATTAAACAACGGTTTTTTTATTAAAAACTATTGTTGTGCTTAATATAACACAACATTTTTTTATATGAAAATCGTTGTCTGATTATTTTCATTATTTCCCACCAAATTCAATTCAAATTATTTCATTATTCCCACCAAATATTTCATTATTTCCCACCAAATTCTATTCAAAATTTTTGTAGTTCAGATAACGGTTTCATAAAAACTGTTGTCTCATCAAAACATGATTTAACAACGGTTAATTATTCCGTTGTGTGAATCGTAAGAACACAATGGTATATGAAAACAGTTGTGTGAATTATACAAAGGTTTATAAATGTTGTCTCAAAACAGATCAGACAATGTTCGTAAAAACAGTTGTGCAACCTTACTCATCTTTACAACACCATATTGCAAAAGCCATTGTCTGAATCAATTTACTAGACAACGTTTTTAACCCGTTGTAGGGTACCTGGATGACACAATACTTTTATGAAGTTACAAAAAAACCGTTGTCTCTTAATTCCAAACAATGCTTTTTCGTCCGAGCGTTGTCTGATGAGTGTTGTCTGATTGCGATTTTCTTGTAGTGTCGGATCTGATTCGATTCGGATCCACTTTCGGTTAAGGTACTATTTAGAGCCTGTTTGGTTTGGATCAGATCTAATTTGGTTTGGGTAAAATTCGGATTAAAATCGGATAAATTTTGGATTTAGATCGGATCTAATTGGGTTCGGTTCTCTTTCGGATTTTTACTGTTCGGATCGGATTTTGTTTGGATGTAGGAACATTCGGTTCGGATCGGATTGTCGAGATATATCTAATTTTTTGATGTACCCAAATTTTCCAAAAACCAAAAAATTATTTTGGCTTGAGATCTTAGGATTGAACAACTAAATTGACTAGTACTAGTAACTAGTGCTTTGTTACGGCTTTTTGTTTCGTTTAAAAAAAAAATATTTCTCGACGATCCAACTGTCGGATGTCAAAATATATCTAATTTAGAGATATTCACAAATTTTCAAAAATAAATAAATTAATTTGGTTGGAAATCTTAGTAGTCAACTACCGAATTGACTAGTACTCGTAACTAGTGTTTTGTCACGGATTGTTATTCTATTTTTTAAAAATTATTTCTCGACGATCCAACCGTACGAATCTCAAGATATATCTAATCTACTAATATTTCAAAATTTTCATAAAATAAAAAAATAATTTGGTTGGAGATCTTAATAGTCAACTACCGAATTGACTAGTACTCGTAACTAGTGTTTTGTCACGGATTGTTATTCTATTTTTAAGAATTATTTCTCGACGATCCAACCGTACGGATCTCAAGATATATCAAATCTAGTGATATTCCCAATTTTCAAAAAATAAAAAATTAATTTGGTTGGAGATCTTAGTAGTCAACTACCGAATTGACTAGTACTCGTAACTAGTGCTTTGTCACGGATTGTTGATTCTATGTTATAAGAAATATATCTCGACGATCCAACCGTACGGATCTCAAGATATATCTAATTTAGTGATATGCCATAATTTTCAAAAAATAAAAAATTAATTTGGTTGGATATCTTAGTAGTCAACTACCGAATTGACTAGTACTCGTAACTAGTGCTTTGTCACGGATTGTTGATTCTATTTTTTTAACATTATTTCTCGACGATCCAACCGTACGGATCTTGATAAGTGCATATTTTTGCATATTTTTATTACCTATTTATTGTTTGAACTCGTATTTTAATAATTTATTTTGTTGCATTTCAGGAAATTCGTTAATAAATGTTCGCTATTTTCTCTACGCAAGTGTACGCAGTCCAAAAGCACTATAGGGAAATAAGGATCGTTCCCACGAAGACTCGGTTATTTTAGTAAATATGTCTATTCAACAATGTTTGGTTAATTATAGAAGCATGAACGAACTAAAATGGTTTATTTGCAGATAACAATTAACTAATGAAGTAACGGCTAATTTGTTTAAAATAATATGATAGAGGCATGGGGTCCTAATTTCATGAATGTTTTAACTCTTATTAATTATCAAGAATTAATGTGTTACAATTGTTAAGAATGCTAGCGGGAACACGAAACTAATATGAGCCATCTTTCAATTAACTCACACCATTCCAAATAAACATCCACAAAAGAGATAGAAGTTATAAGGGCATTAATTATATCCAATACACTATATGTCTATGTGAATGGGTGATACAATCAATTTAATCACAAGTTCCGCAATTAACTACATATGGGAATAACGTTCTTTCGAAACTATAATCCGAAATGCGGAGAAGCCGACATACCTATGCTAGCATAGCAAGCCCTAAATCTCTAAATCCACTTTCGCAATCATTAGAGATTTGGCACAATAGATGTTAGCTATTCACCTATATTCAATATTTCAATTAAAACAACCATGCAAGGCAATCTTATATAGAAATTGTAAACACAAATTATCTATCAAATTAACATGAGCATTAATAATTCATTACATTAGAACCCCATGAAAGTGTTTAGTTCATAATTAAACTAGGCACCTTTATGGAATTAAATAAAATCATGGCAGAAAATTTCATAATTTAAATATAAAATTACATGAATAAAAATAAAAATAAATAGAATTGAAATAGCTTTCGAAAATTCAGTTTTTACAATTAATTAAAAGCAAGAGAAACCGATTAAAACAAAACTACGGACAAAATGCAATTTAAAGGACAAGTATTATATATATATTAAAAGCAACGGACAAAATTAAAGTAAAAGAACCACCTGCCAATTGTCTGAAGCTGCCGACTGATGTACTCACCTTGCAGGCGCGTGGGAAGCACGCGCTCACCTCCCTGCCCTGCGCGTGTGATGCACGCGCTCTAGATTAAACAGAAAGTCACCCGCGTGTGGCTCACTCAGTTGCTAAAGTGTTGTTGAATCGAACAGACTGATTAATCACAGAAAGACTGGTTGTGTTTATATGCTTCAGTTCAATTTAACCCAAATTGCTTTACAGACCGAATAAAATAGAAGAGCCCTCCTGATAATCCCCTTAAATTCTTAAATTAAATCTTATAATAATTTTTTTAGAAATTTTTAAGTGTATAAAATAAAATAAAATTACAGAAATTCAAAGTGTTTAAAATATAGTAACATTACAGAAATTTAAATTATATAAAATAAACTGTTCGCAGAAATTCAAAATGTATAAAATAAAATGAAATTACAAGAGAAAGTGATGAAAAATGGAGAGAATGAAACTGAATTTCAGTCCAGAGGTATCTTCAAAACTATGCACATCACACATATTTATAGTGCAATTTAGCACACCATGTAATACAAAGTCAGCAGTTTTAAAAGTAAAAGTCTACCGGCCTGCCTAAATCTAACTACTCCCAAGACAATTGTAAAAGTCTTCCAGCCAAGCCAATTTGCAATTCTCCTCCACAACTGGAGATAGTTGAATTTTAATACGCAGCTATGTAGAAATGTTTTTTTCCCCGCACAACTTATAATCTTTAATTAATAAATAATTAATTTAATTCAGAAATTATAAAAATAAATACCTAATATTATTAGATATTTATAAATATAATTTTCTAATTTAAATAAAATATTTATTAACAAAAATTAAATTATTATGTTCCGAGCTGTGTCGTTCACCTGCGCACAGACGAGTGGAGATGGCAGGCATGCTCCTGCATGTGTTGACAGAGAGCATCTTTTGTACATTTGTGAACAATTCGTAAATTTTGTGTTCACACACATAAATGCAACTAAGTACCCCATCTTTGACACAACTTGCACATCTATTGGGCCTTGAGCCCAATGGCTTTTTAATCAACCCAATTCAATTCTAATGGATTCAGCCCATGCAATTCATAACCCAAATCTCTTTTGTTTTAATTTAATTAATTACTTAATCAATTAATCATTTAAACAAATAATGATTAATTCATTAATTAATTAATTAATTAAATCAATTTAGATTAATACATTAATTCAACGATAATTAATCATGATAATTAATTTAATAAATAAATTAATTCAGAATGAATTAATTTATCAATCAAATAAATTACATAAACATGTTAATTAAATAAGAATTGATATAAATCTATTGATAGCGCAAATTCTTTTTCCTCGTAGCCAGTCCATCTGAGCCAGAACTCCACCGTCTTTTAACCTTTTATCGCCAGGATACCTGAAATTTTGAGTTCTACACAACAAATACCGAAAGAACAAAAACGAATTAAAAGACACCACATACTTAAGGATAAATCACCAATCTAGGCTTAATTAGTGCATAATAAGTGGATATAAAATCCACTTATCAATAAATAAGGAAATGACAAAATAAAGAAATAAAGTGCAAGGAAGGGAAAAAGAGGAAGAAAAAGGATCAAAAAGAAAAAGAGGAAAAAGAGTTAGGAGTTTGGTGGAAAGGGAATCTTGGAGGACACATGGAAGGTGGAGATCATCCCAACACACTAAAAAGTATATGGCCAAGATCAAGTCTACCAAAGCTTAATGGGGAAGGAATCTTTTAATGGCTAGGATTACACCACCTCACACCCCAAATGTAGGGCCAAGATTTACCCACACCCCCCCTAAACCCTAATTCCCATCCTATAAATACCCCCTCATTTCCCTTGTATTTTCAACTTGTAGGGTAGAATTTAGAGTAGATTAGAATAGATTTTAGTGTAGTGTAGTTTTAGGGTAGATTTAATTTCTTGTTTTAGTTCTAAATTTTGTAAACACCCTCCATTTATCAAATGCAACTAACAATGCATGAATGCAAGTAATATGAAAAATGCAACGATCCCTTTCAAACTCACCAAAATCAACTAAAATGCAAATATTTCCAAAGAATGCAACAATTCCAAGCAGAGCTCGACTAAGTCCCCGTATACTAACAAATACATGAACAGAAACGTGCGTGTGTGCAATGCTCATCAGAAATACTCCCAAAACTAGGTCAAAAACCATACATGCTTTCCGTCAAGACAATCAGAGGTTTATAACTAGAATAAACTGTAGACACTTCATAACCTAGGAACACCTCCACCCTTATCCAAGGTAGACAGAAACTCATGCTTTATTACTATACTACGACACTACATATACAATACGCATGCTTATTTAACCGTGCAATGAATGAGACCCAAAAAGGCTTATACAATAATACTCATGTAGCGAGTGTTAGGTCAGCAATCCCAAACCACAAGGGCTTTAGGTTACTAGGACTAAGTCCCCTCAGACTTAATTACTCGAGTATTAAAGAGCTCACTCTGGTTAATTTTGCATATAATCAATTGGACTTCTGACTCTTTTTTTTTCTTTTCTTCTTTTTTTTTTCGCAATCTGGAATGAGCCTTTCTCATTTCCAACCCTAGACTACTCATATAAATATGAGCCGGCTACTAGCCATTTGACGCCTAGCCTTTATTGACAATTATTACCACTTAGCATGAAATCCCTGTTTTCCCCCAAACTTAGATTTTAGTGTTCCTACGCTATCAAGGGAATAACGAAAATTCTAAGAATAAACAAGTGATTAAATCTCAAAACATCCAACAGGCATGACCCTAACCTAGCCCAAAAGCACCCCAATGAGACTGTGTAAAAATTTTGTTCCCATAACATGCAAGTCAATTCCTTAGGAACTATAAATCAGCCCTCTACTCATCATCATCACACCCAAATCAACATCCACCTATCAATCAGAATCAGCTCGTCCTAAGGGATCATGAAGAATGCATGCCATGAAAATGCAACTAATATGACTCACATGGTAAAACAAACAAACAATAACAGAATGTCCTAAATGAAACAACATAGATAATACGAACAAATATGCATGAATTACTACTAATATGCAAAACATGATATCCTACATGAACACA
This sequence comes from Kitagawia praeruptora, assembly GCA_037693485.1. Classification (NCBI taxonomy): domain Eukaryota; kingdom Viridiplantae; phylum Streptophyta; class Magnoliopsida; order Apiales; family Apiaceae; genus Kitagawia; species Kitagawia praeruptora. The sequence goes on from CM075353.1 coordinate 3,429,195, forward strand.
CTGACTCACAAAAACTACTAACACATATACATACTACTTATCCCCCAAACCACCCCCAAACTTATAATATTCAATGTCCGCATTGAATGGAAGTAAATACAAGGGATAGTAGAGAACATACCTGAAAACACCGAAACACATGGGTTGCCTCCCACGAAGCGCTTGTTTATTGTCGCTAGCTTGACTTCACTTTCGCACTTTAATCGGTAGTACCAAGAACTGCGGTTTCTGCTTTGCTATTCACATGTTCACCAAAATATGGCTTTAACCTCTGTCCATTTACTTTGAAAGCTGCTTCCGGTGTTTTATCAAAAATTTCCACTGCACCATGTGGAAACACCGTTTTAACCGTGAATGGTCCTGACCACCTTGACTTAAGTTTCCCTGGAAAAAGTCTGAGACGAGAGTTGAATAGCAAAACTAACTGCCCTGGTACAAAAGACTTTTGCACCAAACGTCTGTCATGCCATCTCTTGACCTTTTCCTTGTATAACTTGTGATTTTCATAAGCCTGTAGCCGAAACTCATCCAGTTCATTAATCTGAAGCATTCTTTTCTCACCTGCTGCTGCTAAGTCAAAGTTCAACTTCTTCAGCACCCAATAGGCTTTGTGTTCTAGTTCGGCAGGCAGATGACAAGCCTTGCCATATACTAGCTGAAAAGGTGACGTGCCCAAAGGTGTTTTGTAAGCTGTTCTATAAGCCCAAACAGCTTCATCAAGTTTTAGTGACCAGTCCTTCCTTGAAGGATTCACGACCTTCTCTAGGATTCGTTTTATCTCTCTGTTAGAAACCTCTGCTTGGCCATTCGTTTGAGGGTGATAGGCCGTAGCAATTCGATGATTTATGTTGTACCTTGCCATCAATGTTGTGAACTTGCGGTTGCAGAAGTGTGATCCTTCGTCACTGATAATTACCCTTGGAGTTCCGAAACATGTGAAAACTTGCTTATTCAGAAAATTTAGCACCACTTTAGCGTCATTGGTCGGTAAAGCCTTCACCTCGACCCATTTAGAAACATAGTCCACCGCTAGCAAGATGTACTGATTATTGCATGAAGAAACAAAAGGACCCATGAAATCGATCCCCCACACATCGAAAATCTCCACTTCCAACAGCATATTCAGAGGCATCTCATTCCTCCTAGAGATATTACCAATTCTTTGACATCTATCGCATCTCAACATAAACTGATGCGCATCTTTAAACAGTGTTGGCCAATAAAACCCAGCCTGAAGTACTCGAGTGGCTGTTTTCTCTCCAGCATAATGACCTCCGTAAGTGGTAGAATGGTAGTCATGCAAAATACCTTCAACCTCACTAAACGGAATGCACCTCCGAATCACCTGATCAGCTCCCTGTCTGAATAAGAAGGGTTCATCCCATCGGTACCATTTTACATCATGAAGAAACTTCTTTCTTTGAGCATAAGAAAATTCCGACGGGATGACATTACTTACAAGATAGTTCACAATGTCTGCAAACCATGGTTCTTCATTTTGCACCCCAAAAAGTTGCTCGTCAGGAAATAATTCGTTGATGAGAGTTTTATCCACTGAGTTACCGTGTTCCTCTAACCGAGACAAGTGATCAGCCACCTGGTTCTCAGTACCCTTTCTATCCTTGATTTCCAAGTCGAATTCTTGAAGCAACAGAACCCAACGAATCAACCGTGGCTTAGCATCTTTCTTCGACATTAGGTATCGAATGGCTACATGATCTGTAAACACCACTACCTTAGTTCCGAGCAAATACGATCTGAATTTCTCGAAGCTATATACAATAACTAAGAGTTCCTTTTCTGTAGTAGTGTAATTCAGCTGTGCATCATTGAGAGTTCTGCTAGCATAGTAATTCACGTGAAACACCTTATTCTTCCGTTGACCAAGAACAGCTCCTACTGCATAGTCACTTGCATCACACATTAATTCAAAAGGTTCACTCCAATCAGGTGCAGTGATAATGGGTGCAGTTGTCAATTTCTTCTTTAAGAGCTTGAATGCCTCCAAACAATCTTCACCAAATTTAAAAGGAATATCCTTTTCTAACAGATTGCATAAAGGTTTAGATATTTTCGAAAAATCTTGGATGAATCGCCGATAAAAACCCGCATGACCAAGAAAACTACGAATTCCTTTAACTGAAATTGGTGGAGGGAGATTTCCAATTGTCTCCAACTTAGCCTTATCCACTTCCAGCCCCTTACCAGATACCTTGTGCCCAAGAATGATGCCTTCCTTTACCATGAAGTGACATTTTTCCCAGTTGAGTACTAGATTAGTCTCAACACATCGTTTCAGCACCATGCCTAGATTTCTGAGGCATTCATCAAATGATTTCCCAAAGACTGAGAAATCATCCATGAATACTTCCACATTGATACCAATCATATCCGAAAAAATTACCATCATACACCTCTGAAAAGTAGCAGGTGCACCACAAAGTCCGAAAGGAACGCGTCGGAACGTAAAAGTGCCAAATGGACATGTGAAAGTGGTCTTCTCCTGATCTTCTGGAGTAATACCAATCTGATTATATCCTGAATAACCATCCAGCAAGCAATAGAATTCATGCCCAGCCAACCTGTCTAGCATTTGATCAATGAATGGAAGGGGAAAGTGATCCTTCCTTGTAGCTTTGTTCAGCTTTCTGTAGTCCATGCAAATTCTCCACCCTGTAACTGTACGAGTCGGAATGAGCTCGTTCTTTTCATTGGCAACTACTGTCATGCCTCCTTTCTTAGGCACACATTGCACTGGACTTACCCATGAACTGTCTGAAATGGGATAGATGATACCAGCATCTAGCCACTTGAGAATTTCTTTCTTTACCACTTCTTTCATGATAGGATTTAACCGCCTTTGGTGTTCTACTGTTGGTTTACTCCCTTCTTCCAATGGAATTTTATGTTGACAATATGCGGGACTGATTCCTTTTAGATCCGCAACAGACCAACCAATGGCTGATTTGAATTCTCGAAGAACTCTCAAGAGCTTGTCTTCCTCGGAGTCTGAAAGGTTAGCAGATATAATCACAGGTAAAGTGGATTTTTCACCAAGGGAAGCATACCGTAAGTGATCCGGTAGTGGCTTGAGCTCTAGAGTTGGAGCTTCTTCGATAGACGGCTTTAATTGCTGATGTGGTCCTTTTAATTCTGGCAGTCCCAGCGATTCAACTGGTCTTTCAAATTTTCTTTGCCACGGCAAAGCATCCAGATATTGCAATTATTCATCAATGTCATCTTCATCTAATGAATACTCCCCACTGAGGGTCTTTTCCAAAGTATCATTCATGAGCATGTGCCCTAACTTTTCTTGCACCGTAGACTCAATCAAGTCTATCTTCAGACACTGTTCTTCTTCTGTCGGGAATTTCATAGCCGTGAAAACATTGAAGGTGACAATTTGGTCGTGCACCTTCATCGTCAGTTCCCCCTTTTGGACATCAATCAATGTTTGTCCTGTTGCTAAAAATGGCCTACCAAGAATGATAGGAATCTTCTTGTCCTCTTCGAAATCAAGAATGACAAAATCAGCAGGAAAGATGAGTTTGTCTACTTTTACCAACACATCTTCAACAACTCCCCTAGGATAGGTGATAGATCGATCAGCCAACTGAAGGGACATACTTGTCGGTTTTGGTTCAGGAAGACCAAGCTGCAAGAAAACCGAGTATGGCATAAGATTGATACTTGCTCCCAGATCACATAAACATTTGTCGAAAGATAATCTCCCAATGGTGCATGGTATTGTAAAACTCCCTGGATCTTTCAGCTTAGGCGGCAACTTTTGCTGCAATACCGCACTACATTCTTTCGTCAAAGCAACGGTCTCTAAGTCTTCAAGTTTTAATTTCCTCGAGAGAATGCCTTTCATGAATTTGGCATAGCTTGGCATTTGTTCGAGAGCTTCAGCAAATGGAATGTTGATATGTAATTTTTTAAAGACTTCAAGAAATTTGCCAAACTGCTTGTCTAATTTCTGTTTTTGCACTCGTCGAGGAAATGGTGGAGGTGGGTAGACTTGCTCTTTTTGCTCGAGGACATCTTGTTTAGGAGTTGGCATATTTTCTTTAATCTCCTCCTTTGATTCTGATATATTGCCCATGTCCTTTGTGTCTCCCAAATCTGCTTTTTCTGTTCCTTTGTCTGGTAGAATTTTTTCTGTATCTTTTAGATCAGCATCCTCCGTGATTCTCCCTGATCTGAGGGTAATTGCTTTGATGTGCTCGTGATTATCCTTTCTCCCAGGATTAAGTTCAGTGTCACTGGGGAGTGTTCCTTGTGGTCGGCTCATCATGAAACTAGCGAGTTGACTCAATTGAGTTTCCAGATTTTTAATGGAAGCCGCTTGGCTTTTTTGGCCCAACCTCAACTCCTCTAATTCAGTCTTTTCATTTGACGATTGTCCAGAATTTCCATAAGATTGTTGTTGTTGAAATCCTAGGGGCTGAAATTGTCTAGGAGCATATGGTTGTTGAAAATGTTGCCCCTGTTGTTGCTGGAATCCAGATGGATTATACTGCTTAGCTCCAAATGGCTGATGATTAGATTGTTGGTAGGTCTGATGTGATTGTTGTGCTCCTCCTTGATTATTGCTCCAACTGAAATTTGGATGATTTCGGTTGTTCGAATGGTAGGAATTTGGAGCTGGCTGTTGCTGTCTTTGGAAATTGCTTACGAATTGAACTGACTCGTTTGAGATGGCACATTGGTTTGATTCATGTGCGCCCGCACACAACTCACAAACACTAGCAACTTGACGAAATCCTTGCGCTGTCAACGAGTCTACTTTCAAGTTCAAAGCCTCTAGCTGAGCTGCTAAGGAAGTGGCTTTGTCAACATTAAAAATACCTGCTACCTTCTGTTGTGGCATTCTCTGAGTTGGGTTTTGATATTCATTAGCTGCCATCATCTCGATAAGATCATAGGCCTCCTCATAACTTTTAGCCCATAATGCTCCTCCTGAAGCTGCATCTACCATTGGCCTTGATTGCATTCCTAGACCATTATAGAAACAATTTATGACCATCCAATTTGGCATGCCGTGATGTGGACATTGCCGAAGCATTTCTTTGTATCTCTCCCAAGCTTCACATAAAGTTTCACCAGATTGCTGAGAAAATTGAGTGATAGCATTCCTTATAGCTGCAGTCTTAGCCATGGGGAAGAATTTGCTAAGAAACTTTTGAGCTAGATCAGCCCAAGTGGTGATAGATCCTGGTGGTAGAGAGTGTAGCCAACCCTTGGCCTTGTCTCTTAATGAAAACGGGAAGAGTCTCAACTTCACAGCATCATCTGACACATTGTTGAATCTGAATGTGTCGCATATTTCTATGAAGTTCCTGATGTGTAAGTTAGGATCTTCCGTTGCAGTTCCTCCGTACTGTACTTGATTCTGCACCATCTGAATAGTGCTAGATTTAATTTCAAATGTAGGAGCCGCAATTGCTGGACGAATGATACTTGACTGAATGTCATCAATCTTCGATTGCGAGTAGTCCATTAAAGCCCTTGCTGCTGCAGGTGCAACTACTTCGCCTTCTCCGTCCATCTTGTGAATATTTGCTAGTTCAAGTACTTGTTTGGCTTTTAATGCTTTAGAACGTGTTAGCATAAAAATCCAAGTATCTGTACACAAATAATCACTTCACAAAAATATAAGATAAAATGTTCAAGTCAAACAAATTAACTTCTATTGTAGTAAAACACATAAACAAAAATAACACCGAGTCCCCGGCAGCGGCGCCAAAAACTTGTTCGCTATTTTCTCTACGCAAGTGTACGCAGTCCAAAAGCACTATAGGGAAATAAGGATCGTTCCCACGAAGACTCGGTTATTTTAGTAAATATGTCTATTCAACAATGTTTGGTTAATTATAGAAGCATGAACGAACTAAAATGGTTTATTTGCAGATAACAATTAACTAATGAAGTAACGGCTAATTTGTTTAAAATAATATGATAGAGGCATGGGGTCCTAATTTCATGAATGTTTTAACTCTTATTAATTATCAAGAATTAATGTGTTACAATTGTTAAGAATGCTAGCGGGAACACGAAACTAATATGAGCCATCTTTCAATTAACTCACACCATTCCAAATAAACATCCACAAAAGAGATAGAAGTTATAAGGGCATTAATTATATCCAATACACTATATGTCTATGTGAATGGGTGATACAATCAATTTAATCACAAGTTCCGCAATTAACTACATAGGGGAATAACGTTCTTTCGAAACTATAATCCGAAATGCGGAGAAGCCGACATACCTATGCTAGCATAGCAAGCCCTAAATCTCTAAATCCACTTTCGCAATCATTAGAGATTTGGCACAATAGATGTTAGCTATTCACCTATATTCAATTAAAACAACCATGCAAGGCAATCTTATATAGAAATTGTAAACACAAATTATCTATCAAATTAACATGAGCATTAATAATTCATTACATTAGAACCCCATGAAAGTGTTTAGTTCATAATTAAACTAGGCACCTTTATGGAATTAAATAAAATCATGGCAGAAAATTTCATAATTTAAATATAAAATTACAAGAATAAAAATAAAAATAAATAGAATTGAAATAGCTTTCGAAAATTCAGTTTTTACAATTAATTAAAAGCAAGAGAAACCGATTAAAACAAAACTACGGACAAAATGCAATTTAAAGGACAAGTATTATATATATATTAAAAGCAACGGACAAAATTAAAGTAAAAGAACCACCTGCCAATTGTCTGAAGCTGCCGACTGATGTACTCACCTTGCAGGCGCGTGGGAAGCACGCGCTCACCTCCCTGCCCCGCGCGTGTGATGCACGCGCTCCAGATTAAACAGAAAGTCACCCGCGTGTGGCTCACTCAGTTGCTAAAGTGTTGTTGAATCGAACAGACTGATTAATCACAGAAAGACTGGTTGTGTTTATATGCTTCAGTTCAATTTAACCCAAATTGCTTTACAGACCGAATAAAATAGAAGAGCCCTCCTGATAATCCCCTTAAATTCTTAAATTAAATCTTATAATAATTTTTTTAGAAATTTTTAAGTGTATAAAATAAAATAAAATTACAGAAATTCAAAGTGTTTAAAATATAGTAACATTACAGAAATTTAAATTATATAAAATAAACTGTTCGCAGAAATTCAAAATGTATAAAATAAAATGAAATTACAAGAGAAAGTGATGAAAAATGGAGAGAATGAAACTGAATTTCAGTCCAGAGGTATCTTCAAAACTATGCACATCACACATATTTATAGTGCAATTTAGCACACCATGTAATACAAAGTCAGCAGTTTTAAAAGTAAAAGTCTACCGGCCTGCCTAAATCTAACTACTCCCAAGACAATTGTAAAAGTCTTCCAGCCAAGCCAATTTGCAATTCTCCTCCACAACTGGAGATAGTTGAATTTTAATACGCAGCTATGTAGAAATGTTTTTTTCCCCGCACAACTTATAATCTTTAATTAATAAATAATTAATTTAATTCAGAAATTATAAAAATAAATACCTAATATTATTAGATATTTATAAATATAATTTTCTAATTTAAATAAAATATTTATTAACAAAAATTAAATTATTATGTTCCGAGCTGTGTCGTTCACCTGCGCACAGACGAGTGGAGATGGTAGGCACGCTCCTGCATGTGTTGACAGAGAGCATCTTTTGTACATTTGTGAACAATTGGTAAATTTTGTGTTCACACACATAAATGCAACTAAGTACCCCATCTTTGACACAACTTGCACATCTATTGGGCCTTGAGCCCAATGGCTTTTTAATCAACCCAATTCAATTCTAATGGATTCAGCCCATGCAATTCATAACCCAAATCTCTTTTGTTTTAATTTAATTAATTACTTAATCAATTAATCATTTAAACAAATAATGATTAATTCATTAATTAATTAATTAATTAAATCAATTTAGATTAATACATTAATTCAACGATAATTAATCATGATAATTAATTTAATAAATAAATTAATTCAGAATGAATTAATTTATCAATCAAATAAATTACATAAACATGTTAATTAAATAAGAATTAATATAAATCTATTGATAGCGCAAATTCTTTTTCCTCGTAGCCAGTCCATCTGAGCCAGAACTCCACCGTCTTTTAACCTTTTATCGCCAGGATACCTGAAATTTTGAGTTCTACACAACAAATACCGAAAGAACAAAAACGAATTAAAAGACACCACATACTTAAGGATAAATCACCAATCTAGGCTTAATTAGTGCATAATAAGTGGATATAAAATCCACTTATCAATAAATAAGGAAATGACAAAATAAAGAAATAAAGTGCAAGGAAGGGAAAAAGAGGAAGAAAAAGGATCAAAAAGAAAAAGAGGAAAAAGAGTTAGGAGTTTGGTGGAAAGGGAATCTTGGAGGACACATGGAAGGTGGAGATCATCCCAACACACTAAAAAGTATATGGCCAAGATCAAGTCTACCAAAGCTTAATGGGGAAGGAATCTTTTAATGGCTAGGATTACACCACCTCACACCCCAAATGTAGGGCCAAGATTTACCCACACCCCCCCCCCCTAAACCCTAATTCCCATCCTATAAATACCCCCTCATTTCCCTTGTATTTTCAACTTGTAGGGTAGAATTTAGAGTAGATTAGAATAGATTTTAGTGTAGTGTAGTTTTAGGGTAGATTTAATTTCTTGTTTTAGTTCTAAATTTTGTAAACACCCTCTTTTAAATTAATTCAAATTTCCATTTTCCTTTAATTTCTTGTCTTGCTCTTTCATTATTGTTGCCTTGTTTCGTTATTTTCGTAAATCGGTTTAGTGGATAAAGTAGCGAAATGCTAACCACTAGGGGTTGAGAGTAACGAAACTTTAATTTTGTGTTTATAGTTTAAATCGTAGTTTTTTGCCCCTTTAAAAATCGATTTTATTGTGGGCCATTTAGTTCCAAATCATCGTAATTATAATTATAATTTTCTAGTTAATTTTCTTATTTTCGTATTTAATTTTCAAAAAAAAATATTAGTTTTCAGTTCGTATTCTCCGTTCTTTTTGCTATTAATTCGAAGCTTTACTTTTCTTTTTATCCTCTGTTTTTCTGCAAATCAAACCCATCTTTTTATTCTATTTTCTTTTTATTTCCTTAACTCCTTCTCTTCTGCGATTCTTAAACCCACACAGCCCCTGCCCCTATCTAATTTCTCTGTTGATTTTCTAATTCCTCTTTTAATGTCTTATCATTGCAATCTCTCTTCTAGTCCCCTGTTTTCTTTTCCCCATTAAGCTGTTCTTCTTCTTTCTCTTCGAATAAAAACTCACTCCCTCCTATTTTTTTCCCTTTCTACGAAATGTTCTTCCCTCCTCCTATCTCCCTCTCATCTTCTCCTTCGTTTTCAAAACCACCAAACCCAGTTCTTTTTATTCTTCTTCTTCGTTTTTGTTTTCGAAATCCCCTTGTTTCTTTTGCTTTCTGTTCGAATTCATGCGTCGCAATGTGTTCGAGTTTTGGTTTTTGCTAATCTTGATTGTAATTTGCTATAGTTTTACTGGTTTTTCGAATGTAGCTTTGCAATTTCCGATTTCTGGGTCTATTGTATTTCATCTGTTAAGAATTATTGTTCGTATTACTGTTCTTGGCCATCGTTGATATTAGCTGTTTAGTCTCGTTTCGTAGTTGCTGTTGAGTTGTTTCAAATTGTAGGATAAACAAGTCTTCATTGTAACGAGTCAGTTTGTATTTGCTTGTCCGAACTGATTATTGTGTCATTGAATTGTTGGGTTACGTTTATTTCATTTTATACACAGAAACATCAAATCCACCCCTTCTTCTCTCTTTTTCGTTTTTAATTTCGTTTTAGTTTAATTTCGCTGATTAGATGTTGAGTTTGGGTGGATTATCGGTTTATTTTCCGAGCTCTTGTCTTCGTTCGTAGTATAGCGGAGTGTGTAGTCTGGGTAGTCTGAGTTGTTTTCGAATTTTATGGCCGAGTTCAACCGCGTCATTTTCGGTGTTTATGTTCCTGTGTTTGCTAGTTCTGAGTCCAGGTCTTGTGCATTTTTTTTGCGTTTTGTACTAGTTCGAGTTGGTTTGTCGTGTAGTGACTAGTGAGTCATTTCTGTGCCTTCGAATTGGTTACCTCGAGTCGTTGTGTTATTATTTTTGGCTAGCTAGACTTCCGAATGATTAATGTTGAAATTTCGTTAAAATTTCTTTGTAAATCCTATTTTTAATTCAAATTTGGAAACTTTAAGTGAATTAGTTTTTTTTTGTTTTGTTTTTTTTAGTTTAAAATTAGAATAAATTTAATTTTCCTTTAAAATAGATGAAGTTTCTTTTGGTAATTAAATAGTATAAACCTGAATTTTTCCAAAACCCAATTGTCCTAATTCAATTAAATTAAAATATTAAGGTTTGCGAAAAAATTAGTCTCTGTGGACGAATCTAAAATTACTAAAACGAGATTGTGCGCTTGCAATCAAATTTACTTATCTTTTAGCACAACAGATCTCAAGATATATTTAATCTAGTGACATTCCCAAATTTTCAAAAAATAAAAAATTAATTTGGTTGGAGAACATAGTAGTCAACTACCGAATTGACTAGTACTCGTAACTAATGCTTTGTCACGGATTGTTGATTCTATTTTTTGAAAATTATTTCTCGACGATCCAACCGTACGGATCTCAAGATATATCTAATATAGTGATATTCCCAAAATTTCAAAAAATAAAATATTAATTTGGTAGTGTAAACCAAAATCCCCATATAAGGGTAGGAAAAATAAGGAGTCTCAGTTAAGAGATAAAAGCGACCTTGAGTCTCGAAAAAGACAATTATAACTTCCACGAAAACCTGATCAATTTTCCTAGAAGTTGAGGGGCAAATGATATGGGCTGAAAGTAAGCCCTAAAAACACATTTAATGTTGCATTAAATGAACCTAAATTGGTCCAAGGTCAAAGCCCAATTACGAGACCCAAAACCTTAATAATGATAATAAATTCGTAGCTGTAAAATCAGCCAAATAAAAGACCCTGTATTTGAGTCAACAAGGAAACCAAATCATCTTTGGAGTAGCCTTCAAGGCATATAATTCCAATACTTATCTCCTTATCTCTTTGAAGATTCTAGAATTGGGCCAAGATAGTGACTTACCCGCCAAGACACCCAATTCTACTCAAAATTCTAGGCTTCCCACGCCTATATAAACAACATAATCCCTCATAACAGAACTACGTTTTTTGGCTTGATTCTTGATATTTGCAAGATACGTAGACATCTTGTGAGGACCCGATTTAAGTCACGAAACACTTGATCAGCCATTAAAGCTCGAAGCTCTCCCTAACCCTAGCATTCAATACGCAATAAATACACCCTACTTTTTATTCCATAACAATAAATATAATTGAATTCATATCCATACTATTATATTAAAATCGAAAATTTGAAAATTTGTTGGTTTAGTTTTCGATTTGGTTATTTTAATTATTAAAATAAATAATAATATTATTATATTTCAAAAACAACTCAAAAAATTAATTACTAATGTTAACGTAATTACATTACGATTAAAATTCCTTCACCCATATTGAGCTTCTGCTTGGACTCTTTCTTCTGCTCTGCTCCGCTTCAACAACTCAATTACCCACATACTCCAAAAATTTCACTTGTAATTAAAACACATTACCTTTTAATTTAAAACTAAAATTACAATCATTAATATATACCCAAAATATCACACCATATATTTTCATCATTAATTTTAGTAATAATTTTTTTAATTAAAATACATCAACTTTTAATTTAAAACTAATCTTGCAGCCATTAATATATATCCAAAAATTTCACACCATATATTCGAATCAATACTTTTAGTAATATAAGAATCGTTAGATCTAATAATAAAATATATTATATGATTAAATTATTTTACTAAAAATTCAAGATTCGAACCCGTCAACGACATTTTTAATTTAAAATTTTACAATATAAATTTTAAATCATGTACATTATTATTTAAATTAATATTAAATTAAAATTAAAAAATTTATTGAAGATAATTATTATTTAAAAAAATAATTATAAGATTAAATAAAATTTATAACATATGAAGGTGTGCGTGTTTATCTACCAAGCTTGTTATGTATGTTAACTAAATTACGAGATTATGATTAAAAAAAATGTTATTTTTAAAATATATTATAATATTAAATTATGTCTTTCTTTGATTATGGGCGTGAACATGTATTTTAATACAAGTTATTTTTTACATAAAAATTCTTAGAATGAAAATCTATCTATACTATTATATAAAAGCCGAAATATTAAAAATTTTGGTACCTGTTTTTTGGTACCTATTTTTAGGTACGTCGTGAATTTACTTATTCATCCTTCATTATAAAGAAAAATATATACGATATCTATGCTATTAAAACATCTAAAATAAATAATAACATAACATAATTAATGATAATTAGTCAATCATTAATATTTCATTACAAATTAAAACACGTTACCTTTTTCATTTAAAACTAATTTTACAATTATTAATATATACCCAAAAACACTACGCCATAAACGCACATACGCAACCCCCATTTTCAGTTGCGTAAGGCCTGAAAAGCGTTGCGTAAGGTCTTACGCAACGCTTTTGGGGCGTTACCAATACTGGCGTTGCGTAAGACCCCTAACGCAACGCTTTTCCAAGCTATTGCAACACTTCGAAAAGCATTGCATAAGAGGCCTTATGCAACACCAAAAGCATGCAAACGCAACACTTCATGGGGTTGCATAAGATGTTTCAGCCATGTCAGCATGCTGACATGGAAGCAAGGTGCCACGTCAGCATGCTAACATGTAAGCAAGGTGCCACGTCAGCATGCTGACATGTCATTAGTGGGCCCACAAGTGCCACATCACAAATAGAGAGGGCATGCCACGTCATCAATGGGGCCGCCCACCAATGTGCCACGTCATCAGTGGGGCCCGCATGCCACGTCAGCAATGGGTACCCACATGCCACATCAGCAATAGGGCCCACATGCCACGTCAGCAGTAGGGTCCACTATCTAACGCAACGCTATTTGAGTCTAACGCAACACTAAATTTTTTTTTAAGCAACACCATTCTTTTCAAATGCAACACCATTCTTTTTTATTGCAACATTAAAACTATGATAATGCAACACTAAATAGAGTCAAATGCAACGGTTTTTTATAAAAAATTTGAAATGGCAGCTTTGTTCATACATAATTCCAGCCTGTCCAAACCAAGGCAACAACTTCAAAAGTCCTAAATAATGCAACCAACAAAACTAATAACAGTTTTACAAAAATACCAAGTTCTACTACTAGCAAGTTAAAGCTCCAAAAAAATACAAAGTGTAGCCGCCTTGAGTCATTGGAGTACAATTTTCGTCTTAATCGCTTGTCCTAAATTTTTCAACATGTCTGAGCCGCTTGTCCTATAGCTTTTACATGTCTAAGCAGCAGCTTCCACTAATTATTTCTGGCTGAACATCACAAAAAAAAGACCACCTTAGCACCATTATAACATCATACTGGTAAACATTCACACTGGTAAACACAACACCACCAAATATTCGGTGGGATCTAAGGAAATCCATGTCCTGGTACTAAAAGATCAAAATATTATCATACACACCTGCAATTTAACTGAAATACACTTACTAGAATAACACAATATTGATGCACATATACTAAGCTCACTGAATTGAATTCAGCCATATATTGTAGAATAGGAGCCATTCACAAGTCAAGAACAGATGTCCTGCATCGGCGTATACAGTTTTTACATACTATTTCATCATGACACCTAAGGATTCTTAAACCAGGTATTGGAAAGACATTCTTAAACCAATTTTAAAGAGTTGATGCATCTTCCTGCAAACTACGTAACATATTAAAGAGGTGGCAAAATGGAGACACTGTTATATTCATTTATTTCATAAGCTAATATTTTGCAATCAACTTGAGGGTGATTTGCATATATAACAGCTTATAATAAGAATTCATCTTTTTTTTTTAAAGCTGAATCATAATATGGATTCATCTAATTACAGTATAATTCATCTAGAACTTTTACCCTAGTGTTGTAGTTAAGGGTGTATTACTGAACATAGAATAACAGAACATGCCATAATCACAGTTCCAAATTTTTAAAAAGTAAAAGAAAAAAAAAAGAACTGTCCCAACAAAAAAATTGGAGAAGTATGGTTTCACCAAGCAAGCACTTTGCGCATTTTCAAGTAAGCTGGTATCCAGATTAAAATAAATACACATAAGGATTCTAATAGGACCACTTACAGCAAACGGGATGAAGGCTAACCAAAAATATGTGTGCCAACCTGTCAACAAGATGAGACTATATTTGTCTAAACACAAACTTGAATACAAATTCCAAGTGCAATACTTTATTGAAAAGGAAGGGGAAAGAAACCTATAAACGACGACAATCTTTTCAAAAATAAAGAGGTGAGTGTATACCATTAATATTGAGCAATAAGAATAATGCCACAAAAACCCACAAGTACCAACTGTAATAGATAAAATGAGATGTTAGCCACAGATCAAGTAGAAGGAATGTGTAAAAGTTTTTTATTCAGTTAGATACTTACCTTATGCCTACAACTTTCTTAAAATCGTCTTCCAGTGCCCGTATCATGTATTTATGAAAATTAAATTTCGGGTTTCCCCTGCAATGTGTCTGCAACATGAATGTGCAAACAAAAAAAATGGAGTATAAGCTAAAAAAATGTATGAGAAATGGAGATAATAATAAAGGGAACCCGCAGTGTACCTACCACCTCCAGGCAGAAGGAATTAAAACAATGCTCCTCTGTCTGACATACTTTGCATGTACATAAAACGACTTAAACATAAGGTAAAACAAAATTTGATTAACATCTTTGCCCGACCACACATTTTAGTTGAAGCTTGAAATTTGAAAAAGAAGATACAGCGAGTCTAGCTGTACAAATATCATTGTATTGTTTCTTCTAGCGAAATCAAAAGGCAGGATACACCTACTCTTTTTTCTGGTTATGGTCAATATTGATTACAGGAATTTGAATACACATCCACACATGCCTACAGCGAGTCTTGAACCCTCATCCTCTGATTACCGAGTAAGTGGGGAAGTGTACTTACAGTGATGAAACCAAGTCAAAGTGATACATAATCTGATTTGGTGACAGATCCATAAAATTGTTTAAAAAATGAATGTTGCAACATTCAACAAGGAATGTATTCAGTGATAGCCCTGGCACGCATGAAAATTCACGATAACGATAGTCTATAACAGTAAATACATAATGGTATTATGACAATAACTAAAAGGCTTAAAAATCAGCAAAAATATAGATATTTGACATTTTAAAGTGATTTTAATTCTTTCAGTAAGCAACAAAGTCGGATAAACATCTAAAAGATTATCACGGTTGTATTAGTTCAGTCTTAGTAACCAATAAATTCAATTTAGGGATCAGTAGTAATTAATTCATCTAGTTATGGAGTTTGGAAAATATATCCCTGAGGTTTGGTTCAGATGTCTGCCTAGCTGCTCAAATTAAAACTATTTGTTCATACTTTTGTTTCCTACAGATTTAGACTTCTTTTGCACTCAGTTTAGGACATCGCAACTTCTAACTTGTAACAAATTACCATCTTCCTAATTACCTGAAATTCACCGATCTTCCTAATTACCTGAAATTTTACTGATAAACAATTATATAGAAACCCCAATGCACAAATTGACAATCCTGCAATTATATTAAGTCCAGAACGCCAATAGACTTTCAACAACATATAAAGTCTACGAAATAGATTACATTAATAGAAGTAACATATACAGATTGAAGGTTGGCAACACGCTAACAGAATATCATACCTTCAGCGCTTTCTGTGCTGCACCTGCTTCTTCGAATCTAATGTATCCTGATTCAGCTCCCATTTTGAAATCAATAAACTACAGAAGAAAAATACTATATTAGATGTTACAAATATAACTTTAAACTATAGCAGCTAACAAAGTCTGTCTCTTTTCTACTATATAAAAGAAAAATATGCAGATATCCAAAAGAATATAAAAAATTATTCATGGTTAGACTCAATTTAAATTCTAGAAACAGGGTTCAATTTGTATTATACTTCCGCCACCGTTTAGGCGTTTACTACAGAATCACCAGTTGTCTTACTCTTCAGTGTAATGGATTCGCCTAATGAATCACAATTTGTACCACTAGAATTGAAGCCCTAATTGTAATTGTTGTCATAAGAAATAACAGAATTAGTTGTAACATAAGTTCGGAATTACTGAGCAATATTAATACACAAGAAATGTAAAGAGAGAGAGAGAGAGAGAAGGGGAGAGAGAGAGAGAGAGAGAGAGAGAGAGAGAGGTACAGGGAGAGAGGGAGGGAAAGAGAGAGAGAGAGAGAGAGAGAGAGAGAGATGACATACTTTGAGAGAAGCAGGGGAGTGATGGCGAAAGATACGAGATCTGGATGTATGCGTGGTGGACGAAAGTATGACCGACACGTCTCCAGCGACGGAGCTTGAAATTTGCATCTTCTCGATACATTTTGATATTCTTATAGGATTGAATCGATTTAGGATTTTATCAATGACAGCTTGGATCCCAATTGAAGCCCTAATTGTAACCAAAACATTGATTCAATTCTAAATCAAAGCTTAAATCCCTAAATCAATCCCTAAATTGAAAGCTTGAAAGAGGGGATGGAGAGAGAGAAAGAGGGAGAGAAAGAGAGAGAAAGAGATGGAGGGAGAGAAAGAGATAGGGAATGAAACACAGAGAAGGAGATAGAACAAAAAAGAGAGGATCTTAATTTGTTAAAATTTGGGTGAAGGCGGAGGCGGTATTATTTGCCCCTCAAACATTTCACTGAGCGGGTATTATTTGCACTTCAAAATATTTCACCGATATGCGTGTCATTGTGTGATATTGTTAATATATTTATGTATTTTTATTTTTATTATTAAAAAATGTATATTTTAAATTTAATAATTAAATATTTAAATTGGTACTTAAATTTAATAAGACACTTTTCTGAATTTTTCTAGGAATTTTTTTGAAAAATATTTGGGACAATACTAGTTAAAAGGAAGGTCGACTTTGACCTGTTTGATCGTTATAAAACCAAACCAAATAAATCTAGGAATTTTTTTAAGAAATTACCACATCACTAAAATCGTTATATCATGACACCCGTGCGATTGGAACGTCGAAAAAATAATTTAAAAAAAATAGATTCACCATTCGGGACAAGACTAGTTAAAAGGAAGGTCGACTTTGACCGGTTTGACCATTACCAATCAAACCAAAAAAATATAGGATTTTTTTTAAAAAATTACCACATCACTAAAATCGTTATATCATGACACTCGTGCGATTGGAACATCGAAAAAATAATTTAAAAAAATGGATTCTTCATTCGGGACAAGACTAGTGCTTTGGTACGGATTATTGTTTCTATTTTTTAAAAAATATTTTTGAACGATCCAACCGTACGGATGTCAATATATATCTAATATAATGATATTCCCCAAGTATCAGAAAATAAAAAATTAATTTGATTGGAGCTGTTAGTAGATCACTGCTATTTTCAATATGACTCGTAACTAGTCTTTGTTACGGATTATTGTTTCTATTTTTTAAAAAATATTTTTGAATGATCCAACCGTACGGATGTCAATATATATCTAATATAATGATATTCCCCAAGTATCAGAAAATAAAAAATTAATTTGATTGGAGATGTTAGTAGATCACTGCTATTTTCAATATGACTCGTAACTAGTGCTTTGTTACGGATTATTGTTTCTATTTTTTAAAAAATATTTTTGAACGATCCAACCGTACGGATGTCAATATATATCTAATATAATGATATTCCCCAACTTTCAGAAAATAAAAAATTAATTTGATTGGAGATCTTAGTAGATCATTACTATTTTCAATATGACTCGTAACTAGTGCTTTGTTACGGATTATTGTTTCTATTTTAAAAAAAATATTTTTGAACGATCCAACCGTACGGATGTCAATATATATCTAATATAATGTTATTCCCCTAGTTTCAGAAAATAAAAAATTAATTTGATTGGAGATCTTAGTAGATCACTAATATTTTCAATATGACTCGTAACTAGTGCTTTGTTACGGATTATTGTTTCTATTTTTTAAAAAATATTTTTGAACGATCCAACCGTACGGATGTCAATATATATCTAATATAATGATATTCCCCAAGTTTCAGATAATAAAAAATTAATTTGATTGGAAATTTTAGTAGATCACTACTATTTTCAATATGACTCGTAACTAGTGCTTTGTTACGGATTATTGTTTCTATTTTTTAAAAAATATTTTTGAACAATCCAAACGTACGGATGTCAATATATATCTAATATAATGATATTCCCCAAGTTTCAGAAAATAAAAAATTAATTTGATTGGAGATCTTAGTAGATCACTACTATTTTCAATATGACTCGTAACTAGTGCTTTGTTACGGATTATTGTTTCTATTTTTTAAAAAATATTTTTGAACGATCCAACCGTACGGATGTCAATATATATCTAATAAAATGATATTCCCCAAGTTTCAGAAAATAAAAAATTAATTTGATTGGAGATCTTAGTGGATCACTACTATTTTCAATATGACTCGTAACTAGTGCTTTGTTACGGATTATTGTTTCTATTTTTTAAAAAATATGTTTGAACGATCCAACCGTACGGATGTCAATATATATCTAATATAATGATATTCCCCAAGTTTCAGAAAATAAAAAATTAATTTGATTGGAGATCTTAGTAGATCACTACTATTTTCAATATGACTCGTAACTAGTGCTTTGTTACGGATTATTGTTTCTATTTTTTAAAAAATATTTTTGAACGATCCAACCGTTCGGATGTCAATATATATCTAATATAATGATATTCCCCAAGTTTCAGAAAATAAAAAATTAATTTGATTGGAGATCTTAGTAGATCACTACTATTTTCAATATGACTCGTAACTAGTGCTTTGTCACGGATTATTGTTTCTATTTTTTAAAAAATAAATAAATATCTAATGCAACACTTCAAACAACAAATGCAACACTAATGATACCTAATGCAACACTTCTGCCACGTAAGCAAATGCCACGTCAGCATTAGTGGGTCCCACTTCTGCCACGTCAGCAATTGTGGGTCCCACAATTGCCACGTCAACATGAGGGGCCTCCTGCCACGTCACCCTTGTGGGTCCCACACTACCACGTCAACAGTGGTGGGTCCCACATCTACCACGTCATATTTTTTAAAAAATATATAAATTTATCTAATGCAACACTTCAAATAGCAAATGCAACACTACAGGTATCTAATGCAACGCTTTCTGCCACGTCAGCAAAGGTGGGCTCCACTTCTTCCATGTCAGCAATTGTGGGCCCACAATTGCCACGTCAGCATGATGGGCCTCTTGCCACGTCACCCTTGTGGGTCCCACACTGCCACGTCAGCAGGTGTGGGGCCCACATCTGCCACGTCATATTTTTTAAAAAAATATGAATATATCTAATGCAACACTTCAAAGAGCAAACGCAACACTACTGGTATCTAATGCAACGTTTTTTGCCACGTCAGCAAATGCCACATCAGCAAAGGTGGGCCCCACTTCTGCCACGTCAGCAAATGTGGGTCCCACATGTGCCACGTCACAAATGCCACGTCAGCACATGTGGGCCCCACTCCTGCCACGTCACCATTTATAAAAATAAAAAATTATCTAACGCAACGCCATCAGTTAGTGTTGCATAATGTGAAACACTGTGGGTAATACGCAACGCTAATCTATATCTAACGCAACACCAATTCAGCTCAGTTGCAAAAGACCCAAAACTTCTATCTAACGAAACGCATTCTATGCAACGCTTTGTAAAAAGGGTTGCGTATGCTCACTTATGGCGTAGTGAAATATCACACTAAAATTGTTAGAATTACACAATATGCATATGTAGGGATTATGATTTGTTTTTTTTTATGCAAATGAGGATGACTCCAAAAGAAAAAGAAAAACAAATGTAGAGACAAACTCCCACTTTGTGGTGTAAAACTTAATCTTGAATTTGTTCAATCCTTACAAATTAGTCTCTATGACTCCATTAATAATTACTCTCTTAATTTGTAAATAATTGATATTTGATTTTTTAGCACACGTTTTGGTTTGACCATATAATTAAAATAACGATTTTCCAAAAACAAATTTATGAATAAAAAATTTAGTTTACACTATAATTTAAAGAAAAATTAATATGTATCAAAAATTAAAGCATCAAATATTACTATAAACACTACATAATATCTACATAACATAGATATTAGTTAGACATTTTATCTATTTATCTGTAACTTAACTTCGAATATTAAAACCTAATTAATGTAAGCAGTAAATTTCTTCTTACTTGAAATTTTCTGGTATACCTAATAACTAAAAACCATTCTCCTCAGGCCAAATAAATAGGCTCTAAAAATATCAAACGTTTTTTGTCATTTGTCAACACAGAAACTCCACCAGAGAGCACAGATATGTCTGCAAGCTATTCAATTCCTTTGTGGCTTAACATTCTGACAATAACTCTTTTATTTACGACATGTTTTTCGAAATGCCATGTCGAAATCACCAGTCGGCTTCCCGGTAACACACCATCAGTACGCCTTCATTGCAGATCGAAGGATGATGATTTGGGTTACCACAACCTGGCTGTGAATCAAATGTTTACTTTTAGTTTCAATATGAATTTTTGGCATACTACTTTGTTTTACTGTGATTTTTGGTGGAATCAGAAATATTTATCGAGCCATGTTTTCGATAAATATATATGGCGTGATTTACCTGAAGATATATTCAAGTTCGAAGTTAGGCCAGATGGTTTTTATTTCTGGAGAATGGATACATACGGACAATATTACTTTTGGGATAAATTGAGTGATTGGGGAAATTAATTTCGTTATTTCTTGTGATATGAAACTTATAGATAATTGGGTTCATTTCAGCAGAATATGAATATATTGTAGTGAAGTATAATACATGCAAAAATTATTGAGGAGAAAAAAAAATTATAGAGTTTATTTATCATTTACTAGATCGCACGGGTCCGAGAAAATTAATGTAAAATGATTACTAATTTATAATTTTGAATTATCTTAAAAAAATTTGTTATTCAAACAACTCAGTATGTTAGATTAAAAAATAATTGTATTAACAACAAAATTTCAATAATTTCTATGGATACGAATCTTGGGGTAAAATTAAATTTGGAGAATGAAATATCATAACGGATATTTTACTTAATAATAAAGATTGTTTAATTCATTATTAATTTAAGATAATTTTAAGAAAGTCAAGAAAATACGATTTATATATACTTCGTATATGTACATTATTTTGTAACTCAGTACGGTTATAATAAAAGAATTGCAATTATGACATACGGACAATATTATTTCAGTACGGTTATAATAAAAGAATTGCAATTATTTTATTTCTGGAGAATGGATACATACGGACAATATTACTTTTGGGATAAATTGAGTGATTGGGAAAATTAATTTCGTTATTTTTTGTGATATGAAACTTATAAATAATTGGGTTCATTTCAGTAGAATATGAATATATTTTAGTGAACTATAATACATGCAAAAATTGTTGAGGAAAAAAAAATTATAGATTTTATTTATCATTTACTAGATCGCACGGGTCCAAGAAAATTATTGTAAAATGATTACTAATTTATTATTTTAAATGATCTTAAAAAATTTTGTTATTCAAACAACTCAGTATGTTAGAATAAAAAATAATTGTATTAACAAAAAAATTTCAATAATTTCGGTGGATACAAATCTTGGGGAAAAATTAAATTTGAAGAATGAAATATCATAAGAACGGATATTTTACTTAATAATAAAGATTGTTTAATTCATTATTAATTTAAGATTATTTTAAAAAAATCAAGAAAATACGATTTATATATACTTCGCAAATATACATTATTTTGTAACTCCGTACAGTTATAATAAAAGAATTGCAATTATTCTAGGATAATGTTATGCCATATTTTTTGCATGTCTAATAACCTCTCAAATTTCTATTATTTACTAATTATTAATTCAGATTAATAATTATTACTTAATCACTAAGTTTTATCCTTTCTCTAAAACAAGGATTTAATCAATCTCAATCAATAACGGAAAATATCTCCAAACGATATTCTTCAAATCAGGAAGATATTACAACGACAAGATTAAATCAGATAAAATCAGTAATTATCACATTAACGAAGTTTATCCCTAAAGTCTCTCGGGATAAACACAATTGCACAGAACTACGTGGTTTTGATCCTATATAAATATATGTACGTAGGCATCTTGGCAGATGGAATCCGATACACGAGATAAATCGAGTCCAGTCCCTCTCTTTTTTACAATCCCTAATCCCCTTAAACAGTCACATACATACACAATTGCTCTATTATTCGAGTATCCCTTCAATTTCGTATTGTTACGAAATTCCTCCAACAATAGATAACAATAATTTTACTATTTCATTAAAGATAACATAGAGTTACGGAAGAAATAGGAATAAAGGGACAAAAACATTATAATTGTTCTATGATTATAAAACATAGAGTTCTAGAATAAATAAGAATAAAGGTGTGCAACCAAAATAAGGTGGAACCAAATTTGGTATCGTAGTACCATTTAAAAGAGGGTTTTGCTTATAAATAAAGTTTATAAAAAAAGGCTAATGATGAATAAACTGATCTTAAATTATAATCAGGACCATTCTCCTTAATCTAGAATTATAGTTAAATTTACTTCAGATTTTCTAAATATAATAAGGTTAATCATAAATAAATTAACCTTAATAGGGCATATATAACTGAATTCAATTTATGCAGTTGTGATTAGTGATGTAAATATTCTATTATTTTTTGTAAAATCGATTTGCATGCAAGATATTTCAACACCTTCCCTTGGTGATATATTAATGAAAATCGTCTTGCTTGTCTGATGAGTACCAACAAAAATTAAACGGTATATGTAGATAGGCACCAGTACCAACGAGCACGATGAAAAACTAATATGAACATGATAAAAGGCTAATATTTTATAAAGATTTGAGTTTTCATGAAAGTTTATCTAAATATAATTATGCTAATGATAAATAATTTGACCTTAATGACACATTAAAAAGCATGCAAATGGGCACAACTTGGCTAGCTAGAAAGCGATTATGTTGAAAAAAATAAAGTTGTCATGAGAATTTTTACCTTTCCACAAATTTGATTATTATCTTTTTTTGTACTTCGTTGATAGATGGTGGTCACTTTATCTATAATAATGATTTGTATATTTGTTGGTATAAGTATATTTGTAAATAGATTATACCCTGCTTGTGTTTTATCTGGTTGGTGGAGTTTTATCCTACTGATGTATACCTCGTGTTAATTAAATTAATTGCAAAAAGAGAATTATAGTTATACAAGTTTTTTTTAATTAAAAAATAACATAAAATTTTAGTAAAAATAGGAGTTTAAGGGTGAAACCAAAATATGGTGCAAACCAAATTTTAGTACAAAATAGTAACGTTAAAAAGGGATTTCGTTTATTAATAAATGTTATGTTATGGTATGTTATGTTATGTTGTATTATTATATGTTTTGTTATGTTGTGCTATGTTATTAAATGCTAAAGAATAATAAAAATAATTTGTTAACTCGATTTTACCGTATGTTAGCAAATATCGATTGAGCAATAAGTTTTGGAAAAATTGTTGGCCCAAAAAATACCATATCCGTGTTACGTAACAAGGCTCTTCTCTTTAAGACTTGAAAGGCGATAAGGCCGAAGAGTTGAGAAACACGAGTACCAGGTACTTTTCACTTTAATTTTTTACTCAAGTTTTTAGTTGTAGATGTTGAAGAAAGGTAACGTTGAAACTTGTTCATGTCATGTGATCTCAATGTTATGTGGATGATTTAAAGCCATAAACCAACACTCTCAAAAGAAACTTCCTTCTCTACAAGTAACACAAATTCTAGAAAAAGCTTGCAACTTGATTTCTTGTTTTCTTTAAACCACAAATTTACAAATTTGCATCATAAGTGAATTTGCTTCTAAGGGACCAAGCAATTCTCATTAATCTAATTAGCAACTTAAGAAATTTCTGAGTTAACAAAACGATGGAGTTCTGTGCATGCCCATCTTATTCGCCAACTTGTTCATTTTCATTTGGTGATGCTGTAATCAAGGTTAAAGAATATAGCTATGCTGCTTCTGTGATTTTGGGCAATGTCTTCTCTGTCATTTTCACTTTCGTTTTTGCATCAGGTTCGTCTCGCGTAAACTGATTAGCCTCTATGGTGTAATTGTTCTGTTGTTTGCAAGTACTTGATTTTAGAAAGCTTTGTAATTGCACATAAATTCAGTCCAAGATTTTGCTTTTGCAATTTATTTTCCCATATTGTTGTTCTTCTATGTGGCTTTAGATGCGGAGGAGTATTTATGGGTGCCAACCGTCAAGGGGAAAGCTTAGTGACATAATAGTAATATATATTTAGAGACTCCTCCCTCGAAAAACTTGACTTCAGGAGAGTTTAGTCCTTCCAACACCTTATGATTTTAGAGAACTCGGTAGCTTTTAACCAATCATCTTGAGTTCAAAGTTTGAATTAAGAGAATCCCAGTATTCGTATGATACTATATTTGGACATTAAGATTGAATTCATTGTCCCACATAAATAATCAGATTTTGAGTGAGGGGACGTATTAACACGTAAGCATGATATGCATATTAAACCAACCTCATACATTAAAATTTTGGGAAAGCAACTCAATAAAGCACTTGGCATATGATCTGATGGAGAAGGGATTTTAATTCTGTTTATTCTTTTTCTGTTTATGTTAATTAACAGTCTGGGATAGATTGAGCAGTGGCATTACATATATTGTGTTTGTAATTTCAATTTTATATTTGCAGTTAATGAGGTGATTTTCTTGTTGCAGTAGGGACATTTTTAGGGGCCATGACAGGGGCTTTGATAGGCCAAGAGACCGAGAGTGGTTTTGCTCGGGGGGCTGCTGTCGGAGCCATATCTGGTGCTGTTTTTTCTATCGAGGTATTCGAATCATCGCTGACTATATGGCATTCTGAGGAGTCTGGAATTCGCTGTGTTCTGTACCTGGTGAGCAATTTTGCTAAACTTTCTACACGTAAATGGTATCTGTAAGCCTTGATACGTTTGCAGAAAATATTTTCAAAGCAGAAATCCACATCCGAAACTTAATTAACGAGTTTCTGGGAACTTCAACATTTTACAGATTGATGTTCTCGCAAGCCTTTTGAGTGGTAGACTTGTTCGTGAACGAATTGGTCCAGCTATGCTAAGTGCAGTGCAGAGTCAGGTAGTTCTTTATGTAATTTAATGAAATTAACAATGCTATTATATAAGTTTATTCGACCGAAGTTTCAATTGTCAAATTATCAGATGGGAGCTGTTGAAACAAACTTCGATGAAGTAGAAAGCATTTTCGATACTGGAGGGTGCGATGGTTTGGCAGGAGATTCCGTTGATAAAATTCCAAAGGTAAGAATCACTAGGGAAAACAACATGGATGCCTCTGATGAAAAAGGGTGTTGTTCAGTTTGCTTACAGGATTTTCAGCTGGGAGAGACAGTTAGAAGTTTACCACAATGTCATCATTTATTTCATCTACCTTGTATCGATGAATGGCTGATAAGACACGGTTCATGCCCATTATGCAGGCGGGATCTGTGAATAGGTAGTGTATTTCCGGTTAGTTTTGGGTGGTGGTTTACTGCAAGTGTTAGGTTTTGTTCTATGTGTTTGTGTATGTGTAAGAATTACAGATATCTATAATTATACTCTTTAGATAATAATGGCTTGAATGTTAAATGTTTAGGGAACCTGACATCCTGAGAGATGCTGTGTAAAATAAGTTGATTATATGGAAGATTGTGTATATTAAAAAAAGATTTAGAAATATTGTGTACATCAGTTTTATACATATTAAAATACATGAATTTATTCATTATCTTAGGAAAAGTTACCTGTATCTCAGGTTCCTTTTTCTCAATAAGAAATTAAATGATGTAAGATGCCATAATGCAAAGGAAAATCACAGCAACAGATGTGTTCCTCATTAAGAATTGCAGATAGTGAATGATCAGGTGGAAGATGATTTCAAGGAACGAGGAGGAGAAAAGCTGTGATCCAAGGCAAGGAGTTTTTAATAAGAAGCCGGATATGTAACAGGGTCGGCCCTTCGGAAACAGCCTCCCTATTATATAGGGGCATGGTCTGCGTACATCTACCCTCCTCAGACACCACTTTGAGTGGTATTATAACTGAGTAGGTTTCGTTTTTATATGTAACAGGGTCGGCCTTGAAATAGTCTTTTATATTCAAATTCAGCTTTCGGGGCCCTAAAACATTTATGCACTAAACATTTGCAGATTTATTCATGGAAAAACTTAAAATTTTCAGTGTCCTTAAGTTTGGGGGACCCTAGAAGTAAGTTTTGCTCGCGTTATAACCAGAGCTATCCTTTATCTATCGTCTTACCTCATTGTAGAGTAAATTGCCAGGTTACAACCAAAGAAGCAGATTGGGATAATTACTGACAAGTTTATAGATAAGTAAATAAATTTTGTGGATGAATATTATCCAATATCCAATAAATTAATTAGATTGGAGTAATTACTAACAAGCTTATAGATAAGCAAATAAATTTGTGTGCATGAATATATCCAATATCCAATAAATTAATTAGAAATAGGTTAATAATGAGTACACATATATACAATCACAAGGTGGTGCATCTAGGCTAAACAAAGAAATTCACAAGTTTGATAACGAGATTGTAAAATTTGTGCAACATTGAAAAATCTCTACTACTGCTAAAAATAACATGTGGAAAAGAAATTGCTCATCACTTTCAGTCATCGTCTTCATCTTCACACTCTTCTTCCCTCACTAAGCGTTTCCAAAATTCATGTTTTTGTGACGAACAATGTACCTAGTGATTCCCCAAATCCCGTTACCGCTCATTGTCAATCGAAAGACAACGATCTCGGATATCATACTCTTCATGTCAATGAATTGAATACATTACTTGGAGTTTCAATCCTAGTGTCTGGGGAAATACTCTCTTCTTTTGCCACCTTTGGTGGGGAGACCGAAATGTACAATTCAATTCATATGAAGAAAAGATACCTTGATTTTGTGCAATAAAGGGTAATTTACCATGGCAAATTAAAAGTAATACTGTACATGTTATTAGGAAGCAAGAGGTGATGGAATCTATTTCAACAAAGTGAATGACACCAATGATCCACCCTCATGGGTAAAAAAGTATCCCTGGAAGGCTGGAATGTGTGAAGTGATCAAATTTTTAGTTATTTCTTCTCTTCTGTAAAATTATAAATGAATGGACTATTTCAACTTAAAAGCATATGTCATACTTTAAAATAAGATCCCGGTAAGATCTTCCTCTAAAACCTTAAGGTTTTAGAGCAAGACCGTACTAGGATCTTATATTTAATATTCTAACAAATTGTTAACGAATGAAATATTTCATCTTGTATTGTGCAAATCTGATACAATGCACATTGTGATGACAGGGCTTGAGCTGGCATGTATTAAGAAAATGGACAAGGCGAATGATGACCAGGCTGGGGACAAGACTATAGTGAATGACAAGAATGAAAGTGGTTAGGAAGGCTCCTGGGTGACGTGGATGGAGATTGAGGAATGAGCATGTTAGTTAGCAACAGGGACCACTCAGAATATCTATCTCGAAATGATCTCCTCAATCATTGGCATTTCATTTGCATTTAATTGTCATTTGAAATTTATTTCCATAGAGTGAGATATTCCCTCATGTGGGTCATTTGTAAGGCATATGATTGTAAAACTTAATTTCCTTTCTTGTTGCCAAAGACATAAAATGTCCATTTGTTATTTTCTTCAAGGCTGCCTTTCTTAAGTGGCTAGCTTTCTGGATATAACAGTTGAATCGTTCTTGTTCTTTAATAAGATTGGTTCATTTATCTATCAATAGTGTTTATTGTTATCACTGGTATCAGAGCTCAACGTTCCTTAGACAGATGGCTTCTCATAAAACGGCAACTCGATCTGCAAAGCACTTAGATGAGGAAGGGGGTGACCTCCAAAGATTAGAGGTAACTGTTCGTAATCTTTTAGAGGAACAGAATAAACATTTATTGGATTCTTGTACTGTGAATGCTCAAAATATTACTCAGAGTGCGAAATCTATATCTGCTTTAAATGAGTTGATTGTTGGTCTTTCGATGCAAATAAATAAATTAGTATCTAATGATGGAACCCCCGGATCATCTGGCACAAATGGGGGTGAGAATAATTTCAATAGATCTACTGAAACTCTGACCCTTCCAAGGTACCAGGGTTTTGCATCTAGAATGACTAAGGTTGAGTTTCCTAGATTCGAAGGAACTGACCTTAGATTGTGGCTTTATAAGTGTAACCAATTTTTTCAGCTAGATGACATTGTAGATGCCCAGAGGGTGAGGTTAGCAGCCAGCCATCTAGAGGAAAAGGCATTATTGTGGCATCAAAACTACATGAAGAAGTGTCAAAATATACTACCTACATGGGCCAAATATACAGAGGAAATCACTGCAAGATTTGGAGAACTATATGATGATCCTATGGCAGATTTAAAGGCACTCAAACAATCTGGAACGGTGCAAGAATACCATGACATGTTTGATGCACTAGCTGGCAGATTATAGTTATCAGAAGAGCATTTACTGAGCTGCTACTTAGGGGGCTTGGAGGAGGAAATTCAATTGGCAGTGCGTATGTTCTGTCCTAAATCTGTGCAACAAGCTTTGTGTTTGGCAAAGTTACAAGAAGCATCACAGAAAGCAAAAAAGACTAAACCCAACTATAAACCACCTCTCCTACCTATACCCCCTGTTAAACCAGTCACCATACCCTTTGCCAAGCCAACTACACCTAAACCAACTGGTACTTTACACAATGCCAACATAAAAACTCTAACTCCCGAAGAGTTCAACGATAAAAGGGCTAAAAATCTCTGTTTCTGGTGTGATAAGAGATACGTACCAGGGCATAAGTGCAAGGGGAAGAAACCACAACTGTATCATATTGAAATGGTGGATGAAGAAGAAGAAAATAATCAAGATTGTCCTGCAGAAAAGGAAGCTGAAATGGATACCGAGTGTGCCCAAATTTCAGTTCAAGCTATGGATGGAATCACCACTTACCAGACCATGAGGGTCACTGGTCACCATGGTAAGAAGGATTTACAAATCTTGCTTGATAGTGGGAGCACCCATAATTTCTTGGACTTGAGCAAAGCTTTGAAGATGGATTGTAAGGTAGAAACTATACCCCCCATGTGGGTGAAGGTAGCTAATGGGAGCCAACTTAAGTGTGACAGCAGAATTCGAAACTTTAAATGGAGGATTCATGGGGAGGATTTCGAAGCTGATATGTTGCTGCTTCCTCTCAGTGGTAGTGATATGGTTCTAGGGATACACTGGTTTTCACAGCTAGGACCAGTAATATGGGATTTCTTAAACTTAACGATGCAATTCACTTACAAGGGTACAAAGGTGAAGCTTAGGGGAGTACATTCCAAGAAACTTAAGGGAATTCAATCTAAACAACAAGATAAACTGATCAATAATGCAGGAGAACTATCAATGTTACAAGTCATCCCTTCTGAAGTGGGAAATTCACCTAAATTATCTGCATTATCAGCTCGACAACAAATCGAAGACCCTGATTTACAAGTTGTTCTCCAAGAGTTTGACAGTGTGTTTCGAGAACCTAATGGACTACCCCCCTTTAGGCCTCAGTTTGATCATCACATACCACTCAAAGAAGGTACTGATGCAGTCAACTTGAAACCGTACAGGCATCCAGCTGTACAGAAAAATGTGATCGAAGCTATGGTCCAGGAGTTACTAGGACAGGGTGTAATCAGACCTAGTAACAGTCCGTTTGCAGCCCCTGTGGTGTTGGTCAAAAAGAAAGATGGTGGTTGGCGAATGTGTGTTGACTATAGGAGCCTCAACAAAGCTACTGTTAAGGACAAGTTTCCTATTCCCATAATAGAAGAGCTTCTCGACGAATTACAAGGTACTCAATTTTTTTCTAAGATAGATCTGAAATCTGGATACCACCAAATGAGGATGCACGAAGCTGATATATATAAGATTGCGTTTAAGACGCATTTTGATCATTTTGAGTACTTGGTTATGCCGTTCGGCTTGACAAACGCCCCTCCACCTTTCAGTCAATTATGAATTCGGTTTTTAAACCGTTACTCAGGAAAAGTGTCTTGGTTTTTTTTTGACGACATACTTGTCTATAGTAAATCTTGGTCTGAGCACTTAAACCACTTAAGAGAGGTGTTAAAAATTATGCAGCAGAACTATCTACATGCCAACCTCAAGAAATGTTCGTTTGGAGTTTCACAAATCCATTATCTAGGCCATATCATATCTGCTCAAGGGGTAAGAACTCAACCTGCAAAATTGTAAGCTGTGACTGAATGGCCTGCTCCTACAAATCTGAAACAACTGAGGGGATTCTTTGGCCTCACAGGTTATTACAGACGTTTCATTCAGGGCTATGGCCAGATTTGTAGACCCCTTACAAATCTTTTAAAAAAAGAGGCTTTTAAATGGGATGAGGCAGCTGCAGACGCATTTCACGAACTCAAGAAGAGGATGATCGAACCCCCAATTCTAGCTCTGCCTAACTTCAATAAACCATTTGTGATAGAAACAGATGCTGCAAACCAAGGAATGGGAGCAGTATTAATGCAAGAGGGCCACCCCATTGCCTATGTGAGCAAGGCTTTTTTGAAGAAAAATTCATTACTGTCAGCTTACGAGAGGGAATTATTAGCAGTGGTTTTTGCTGTGCAGAAATGGCAACACTACTTAATGCTGCAACCATTTACAATCCGAACAGACCAACACAGCATTAAGTATATTTTGGACCAAAAATTGGCCACACCATTCCAGCAAAAGTGGTTGTCAAAATTGGCTAGATTCGACTTCACAGTCGAGTATAAGAAAGGCAATGAGAACAACGTTGCAGATGCATTATCTCGGATCCCTAGTGCACAACTGTTAGAAATCACAGTCTCAAATGTTCAATCTGATTTGATAGATAAATTGAGGCACCAGTGGAAGACAGACGTTCAACTACAACAGCTTATTCAAGATTTGCTACGGGATCCTGCATCACATCTACACTATAAATGGCAACAAGAAATTCTCACCAGGAAGGGACGGTTAGTGGTGGGTAATGATCAGACCCTCCGAGCCTCGATCTTGTCATGGATGCACTCATCTCCTCAGGGTGGACATTCTGGGATTGATGTCACTACTAAGAACATTCAGACTCTCTTCTACTGGCCTAAGCTCAAGACATCTGTGGTTGAATTCATCAAACAATGTACCATATGTCAGAAATGCAAATCAGACCTAAGTGCTTACCCAGGTTTAATCCAGCCTCTACCGATTCCAAACAATATTTGGGATGAAATCACAATGGACTTCATAGAAGGGCTACCCAAATCCATTGGAAAAGAGGTGATAATGGTGGTCATTGATCGTTTGAGTAAATATGCTCATTTCATAGCACTCTCACATCCATTTTCTGCAATCAAGGTAGCTCAGGCTTATATGGATCAAGTGTACAAGCTTCATGGGTCTCCTAAATCGATTATATCGGATAGAGATAAGATTTTTATAAGTCATTTCTGGACAGAATTTCTCAAGCTACAAGGAGTCAAGCAAAAGATGTCAACGGCGTACCACCCTCAAACAGATGGACAATCTGAAGTTCTAAACAGATGTGTGGAAGGTTATCTAAGGTGTATGTGTCATGAGACACCCCTCGAGTGGGAAAAATGGTTGCCCTTAGCTGAATTTTGGTATAATTCGAACTTTCACTCTGCAACGAAACAAACACCTTTTGAGGTGGTATATGGCTATCCACCACCAATTCATAGACCCTACATTGGTGGGACAACTGCAGTAGAAACACTGGATAGAAGTTTGAAGCAGAGGGAAGATACTATATCCGTATTGAAGCACAACTTGTGCAAGGCTCAGAACCGAATGCAACAGATGGCTAATAGAAAGAGATCAGAAAGGGAGTTTGAAGCAGGTGATTGGGTCTATTTTAAGTTACAACAGCACAGACAGTCATCAGTTGCTACTAGGTCTTGTCTAAAACTAGCCACTAAGTATTTTGGTCCTTACCAAATACTCAAGAAGATAGGTGCGGTTGCATATTCCCTCAAGCTACCACCTCATTCCAAAATTCATTCCGCATTTCATGTTTCTCTACTCAAAAAGAACTATGGACCAACTCCTGAAAAACTGGATACGTCAATCCCACAGAATTATGATTCAACTGGCACAGACGACAACAGGCCTCAGTTCGTTCTTTAAATTCGTAGCATCAAGAGACGCAATGTTGCTGTGGTTCAATGGCTAGTACAATGGAACCAAACCACCCGTGAGGAAGCAACATGGAAAGATGCAACTAAAATAATGTCTGAATTCCCAGAATTCGATCCTTGGGGTCAAGGATCAAACCATGGGGGGAGTGTTGATACAATGCACATTGTGATGACAGGGCTTGAGCTGGCATGTATTAAGGAAATGGACAAGGCGAATGGTGACCAGGCTGGGGACAAGACTATAGTGAATGACAAGAATAAAAGTGGTTAGGAAGGCTCCTGGGTGACGTGGATGGAGATTGAGGAATGAGCATGTTAGTTAGCAGCAGGGACCACTCAGAATATCCATCTCGAAATGCTCTCCTCAATCACTGGCATTTCATTTGCATTTAATTATCATTTGAATTTTATTTCCATAGAGTGAGATATTCCCTCATGTGGGTCATTTGTAAGGCATCTGATTGTAAAACTTAATTTCCTTTCTTGTTGCCAAAGATACAAAATGTCTATTTATTATTTTCTTCAAGGCTACCTTTCTTAAGTGGCTAGCTTTCTGGATATACCAATTGAATCGTTCTTGTTCTTTAATAAGATTGGTTCATTTATCTATCAATAGTGTTTATGGTTATCAAAATCCTATGTGATGAGTGTAAAAAGAAAGAAAGAAAAGGGACCGGGTTAAGGTAATGGACAGTAATGTCAGATTTGGATACAATTGGAAGGCCCCCTACTACTATTTCTTTTCATGACTTGATTTATGTGCTAAATCAGTCAAAGGTCGGTTTCAGAATATCCCGAATTTAAATGTTTGGGAACTGGATAGATTCAGGCCTCCACCGTATTTATTGGGCTCAGAGCTATGACAAGAAAGTATGGAATATGGAAGAGGATATCAGTTTTTTTACTTTTTTTTTTATGACTAAAGTGGACCATTCTACATTTAAAGTAATCGATATACATTTTATGAGGACACAAATTTCTCCTTCCCACATTTTACAGTCCAGACAGAAACATGAAAAATGAACAAAGTTATATATTTAGAATAATATGAATTACTGAGTCTGTGAAATTCTAAAAACATCAAGCCACATCTTCCATCACAATCCCAACACTAGTTCTGGAATTTACATGGAGAGGGCTGTTATCACTTATCATCACACTTCTTGTCTTGCTTAAAGCTAGGAAATTCATAAAAAAAAAAAAAAAAAAACCTGTAAATGCAAAAAAGAACAGAATTGTCCTGTTTTTGCTGCTGGTCTCTTCTTTGTCTTGCATGGACTCTAGCACGGGTGCTAGTCCCTAACATTCGATGGATTGAAGTTGCAACCATCTATCAGTGAAAATTTTCCGTGAATAAATGGTTTGCCATCCATCGAATGTTACGGACTAGCTGCCCTCAATCACACATGTGATTTGCATCTTCTATGACCAGCCATAACAACAGAAGAATGTTTCATTTTCTTTGTTTCTTCTTTCCATAATTTCCCAATGTCTTGTGAAACTCTGGTAGCATCAAATGATGCACCAGCCAGCCCTCTGTTTGTGAATCCAACTGCATAAAGCCCATCTTTCCCTTTCCATCCATGTGGATATTTTGTCACTGGGGTCCCCTCTCTTGAAAAGAATTCATTTTCCTATCAAATAATAAAAAGAAGAACAATTATAAACATAAGCGGTTATTTGATTAGCTCGTTTATTTGTTTCCATTCAGATTGTAGTGTCAGTTCAGGGGTTTGTCCTGGCTGTGATTTGGTCGATGCAAGTTAATACACTTTCTTGTTTGTCAAAAAAAAAAAAATACCCAGCCAACTTCCATAACTGTCATATGAATCTATAAGAATAATTAAAAAGATACTCACCTTTAACCATGAAGGAACATTACTGCAATACCCTGTAGCAAAGATGACAGCATCTATGTCAAGAATTTCGCCATCTACAAACTCGACACTACGACGAGAAAGCTTCTTGATTCCGGGGACTAATTTGATTTCTCCAGACCGAATCTTTTGCAATGCACCTATATCAAGCACAGGGGTCTTTCCTTCAGTATCCTTGTACTGCAAAGGTCCTATCAATGGCCTTTTCAGACCATACTTCTCTATATTTCCAAGAATTAACCTCGAAAGAGCTACTAAAATGGTGTCGACCATCCAAATTGGCATCCACTTTAACATTTTAGCTGCTAATCCGTAAGTTGATGCTCCAAAAATATTCATTGGCAGAACATGCACCTATAAATCAATAAAAAGGGTATAATATATATAGTATTATAATCAGATTCTGAGTTTCAGAATGCAGGATTAATCCTGCACTTAGTTGATAGCATGCATAATGTACTTAAATTTCGAACATGAAATAATTGCCCTTTGAAGGCAAGGTCATTGATTTTTTAAGGACATATTTACTCACCGAGCTTCGGACCACCATTGAAGGATTTGCCTTGTGGTGACAAAGATCAAGCGAAACTTCCATACCCGAATTGCCACAGCCAACAACTAGCACATTTTTGCCCTGAAAATCCTTACCAGACTTATAGTCACAAGCATGCATGACACTGCCACGGAACTCTCTAAGTCCTTCAATATCTGGCACAATCTTCTCTGCATTCTCTCCTGTAGCCACAACAAGCCACCTACAAATGTAATTCATCACACTCATCACCACCCCGCCTTTGCTTGTCACTACTCTGAGTCGCCACATACCACATGTTTCATCGTACATTGCAGACTGCACGGACTCGTTAAATCTCGGATTGATCTCGAATTTTTTAGCATAGGATTCGAGATACTCAAGGAACTGAAATTTTGTTGGATATTCAGGATAGTGTTTCGGAAAGGGGAATGATGGTAGTTGACAGAATTGTTTAGGTAAGTGAAGTTTAAGGCGATTATAAGTTCGGTTTTGCCATAGAGAGGCAATGCAATCAGCTTGTTCCAGAATTACGAAAGGGACACCCTGCTGTTTTAGGCCAGCAGCTACTGCAAGTCCCGATGGTCCAGCACCTACAATAACCGGTCCAGTTACTAGTGTGCAACGACGAGCGAAAAATCGATGATCATGTTCGAGATTGTATACCATTTTTCGAGAATTAAAGCTTAGAAAAAAAAAGGTAGAAGAGAGGGGAAGAAAATGTGGTATGGTTTGTTCTTGAAGCAAATGTGAGAATGTGGTATAGGATATAAATAGAGAAAATAAGTCACTACTCATCATTGGAGGGGAATGCATACACATGTATTATGAACAAATATTATGTAATTAATTTGTTTGTTAATTATTATGTTATACAGACGACTGATTTCATTGCCTACATTTTTGTAGGCCTCTGTATCATTTAAGCAAGACTCAAATCTATGATTAGTCAACCGCTAACATAGATAGTTATGCCCACAATAATCACTTTTTGATCTAGTGGCCCAAAATATTAATTCTGAAAAAAATGATCCGAAATATCGAGGGGATACGGAATTTCGGCCTCCGTATTAGAGGAATACGTTACAAGGTCCACCGTATTATGCATGATACGGAACACAGTCCACCGTGTTATGCAAGACACGGAACACGGTCCACCGTGTTATTGCTGCGCACCCACCTAACACGAGACACAATACATCATGTTATACAGAACACGGTACACCATGTACCGTATCATGGCCTGTTACGGAAGACGATGTACCGTGTTATACCTCATATCACGGTGCATGGTTTACCGTGTCCCGTAAATCGGGCCTTTGCTTCTCCAGATGAGATATTTTGATCATTCTTTCATTATAGTTAGGCACAACATTACAGAATTTTTTTTTTAGAAAACATTACAGAATATTCACATAACATTATTTTTTTTTTGTTTTTTTACATTAATTAAATGCATTCACACATTTGCATTATTTTTTATAAAATTCGAATTCTCGTCATTTAGTAAAGAAACAGTAAAGATAATACTAATAAAAAAAATACTAATAGAAAAAAGATAATACTAATAAAATAAAATGTGATGAATAATAATGATTTTCATTTGTGATTCTGCTTTTCCGGGATGTTGGTGCAATATAGATTGTTCGGGATGTCTTCGACTTCATTTTTAATTTCAAGAATTTTTAAATTCTATGTGTTAACGATCAGAAAACAAATCAGCTAATTATGTTTAGTTTGTTATTTGTTTCTCAATCTGGTTGTAATGACAGTTGGAGATTTATTCTGACTGTATTATGTTATTTTTAATGAAATAATGCATTTCGTAAAAAAAAATCAAACAAGCACTTACGTGCAACAAAAAACCTAACAACAAAGTTAGAAATAAGCAGCAGAAATAATAGATCAATCATCCATATATGACCTGAAATTCTCAATTATTATAACAAAGATTTTGAGAATGGAACTTTCATGATTACGAAAATATTAAATCGTGCCCAATAATAGGGTAGTCACCTAGAAAAAATTATCACCCTTATCATTCTTGCAGATACAATACAACATCATAAATTCTCTCTTTATAGTGATAGAGATGCTAGTCTTCTTCAAAATGTGAAGTTCTTCGACAGAAATGGACCGTAACATCATCACTACGATTATGTTGATCACTAAATGATACTCCCTCTGTCCCATCCATTTCTTTACAATTTCCTTTTTGGGCCGTCCCACCATTTCTTTACATTACCCAAAATAGTAAGTTTTAACACTATTACACCCACTACTTCACTTATTTTAACAATACTTTACACTATTTCACCCACTACTTAACTTATTTTAACATTAAAATCACTATTACACCCACTACTTCACTTATTTTAACAATAAAATCACTATTACACCCACTACTTCATTTATTTTAACAATATTACACCCACTATCCTTGGTCTCCGTGCCCAGCCCCCAGGTAAAGAACCTGGCGGGACAGAGGGAGTAGATATAACTATATAAGTAGGGTCAACAATATGATTAAGGTTGAACCAAGTTGTATAATTACTATCATGTACATATGCAAATAATGCATAGCGAGGATTTATATTAACGTAAATATTATGAAAATGTAACCAATTATATAATGATAATTCATTATTCGAAAACATTTTAAAACTCTAGTATTTCTCGTATTTAATGCACCAAATGATTACTGTTTAATCTGTAGAAAATTAAATTTTCTCCCTCTTATCAATTTAAGAAGTTCTATTTATGCATACATGACATTAGACATTTTTAGTATGAGTGATTATAAACTGCATAAAATCGCAAAAATCGCCCGTACCACATCGCACAGCATCGCATCATATCGTGCGGTTTTTATTTTCCGTGGTGCGATTGCGGTTTCAAATTTTGACAAACCGCGCGATGCGGTACAGGTTGCGGTTTTAAATTTTTGAAATGCTGTTCAAACCGCACCGCACCGCAATATTTAATATTATATATATATATATAATGTTAGTATTTTGTGAATAATTTAAGGGATAGTTTGCAAGTTATTTGATTCGTTAGTACCTACTGCCTAGTAATAGTAGTTTATTTTAGAGGCTTATGGGATCAATTATAATGCACTAGTCCATCTTTATCTATTTAGTATCACAATATTTCATAATACAATGTTTGTATTTCGTTAAGTTTATAGAAACAGTCTTCATACGAATTAAGAAATTTGGTTGAGTAAGAACTTTAAAAATTAATTTCACATGCATGAAAATTAATTTTTTAGATTTATAATTATTTTTATCGAAGATGTACCACACCACACCACACCGCATTTTTGCGATGTGATTTATTCGATTTTAAAATTTCGCAATGCAGTTACGATTTGGAATTTTGATCAAACCGCATACATAGATTGATCTGCGATTTTGGGCAAAAACCACACCACCCATATATCTCAGAGAGGTCCAATTAGCACTTACTTCTCAGATCAGGCTAGGCCGATCACCTCTAACTTTTAGTAAGCTCATGCCACTATTTGCGCTGATGCATGTCCTAAAGTATTTCGAAAACCACAAACCTTCTCGTGATACCCCATTGACCTGAAATACCCGCTAAACCCCACAAGGAGTGATGGAATCTTTGATTAGTTAAATTTACGTATGTAATGGCATCACACTAGATCCTCGATAAATGAATGTTCGATAAATGAATAATCTCGTCTAATGAATAAATTTCTTCGGTCCCAACTTAGTCCAATGGGCTTAAAGAATAACCTCGCTTAATGCATTAACGAATAAATACAAATGAAGTCTTTATAGGCCCTTTGTAAATATAAATGAATAATCACTATATTTCCAATAATATATTTTTATTTATATAATATATCATGAATACATTTCATCCAATAACTAATTTTCAAACACATTAATTAGTCATATTTTTTCAAAAAATGCCTCCGAAGTTTGTTTCTTTCCTCCCCCAATGTGCATTTGATCCTTGATTTTGTGTGAATCATGCACCACTTTTGGAATATTTTGATCATGTTGCATCAGATAATTTTGTATAGTGACAATAGCTTGAAATGCTTCTCTTGAGGACATTTGTGGTATAGTGATACTATCATCGGGTTCAGGATCATTTGTCTCAGTACAATTTCAAAGTTTGCATAAAAGTTACAACTATCATGAGTTCCAGGTACATTTAAACTTAATATATACAAAATGATATAATTACAAAAAAAAGTTTAAAAATATCATCTAAATGAATTATTATTCATTTATCGATAAATAAATATTATATTCATTAATCGATAAATAAATAATCTCGCCAAATGAATATTTTTTTTTGAACCCAAAAGTATTCATTTATCGAGGTTCTACTGTATATTAACGGGAGAGAAAGTGATCACCAATATAATACTCTTATTAATTTCTTTGCTCCAATTTTTCATGCAATATGAATTCAAATTATTCTTAGATCATTGCTGATATTTATTAAAAACGGTTTATAATTTAAGTTCCATCATTTTCAAATGTTTCTCAAAGAATAATGCATAGATTTGATCTCATGATTAACTGATTTTGGGTATATTTGCATGTGTTTAAATGTTACTCCCTCTGTCCCATCCATTTCTTTACAATTTTTTTTTTGGGCCGTCCCACCATTTCTTTACATTACCCAAAATAGTAAGTTTTAAAACTATTACACCCACTACTTCACTTATTTTAACAATACTTTACACTATTTCACCCACTACTTAACTTATTTTAACAATAAAATCACTATTACATCCACTACTTCACTTATTTTAACAATAAAATCACTATTACACCCACTACTTCATTTATTTTAACAATATTACATTCACTTTACACCCACTATCTTTGACCTCCGTGCCCAGCCGCCATGTAAAGAACCGGCTGGGACGGAGGGAGTATTTTACAAACCGCCATTATATGGCCGCTTAATCGTCGAGATTGTATTTGTATCCATATGGTTTTCTCCT
Organism: Kitagawia praeruptora; assembly: GCA_037693485.1. Taxonomy (NCBI): domain Eukaryota; kingdom Viridiplantae; phylum Streptophyta; class Magnoliopsida; order Apiales; family Apiaceae; genus Kitagawia; species Kitagawia praeruptora. Next base: position 3,469,204 of record CM075353.1, read on the forward strand.
CAACTAAAACAGATTTTGAGGTTACTTTTAACATTAGAGGTTGAGAAATTTTTTTTGGAAAGAAAAGAAAATAAAAAAAAAAGATTCATTTTCTTAATTTACTCTTAACTAATTTTTTTGAAAAACAGGAAAAAAAGTTAATGATTGGAGAAAAAGTTTTCTTTATTGGTTTATCAAAATTTTTTCCCATTTTTGAAAAAAAAAGAAAGAAAAAGAAAAATTATTTTTGTTCAATTTTTTTAATCATAATTCCTATATTCGGAAACACAACGTTAAAGTCGGCCTTAACTTAAAATATTGGACCAAACTTACTTAGGGCCCATTTGATAACAACTGGATGAAAGATTTTATGGGCTCATTCAGATTTGGGCTCGTCCAGATTGTTTGATAACATTTCAATGAATCTGGATGAAAAAAAACTCCAGGACGACAGAAAAAAAACTGTTGGACGATACATCTTTATATTTTTCGCTCAATCATTCAGATATCTCTCCAATTCATCTATTCCTAAGGAACCCGCTACATAATTCACGGGATTTTTAGGTTTTTGGCGGCTTTCTTAGGTTTTTTTTGCCGCTCTTCTTCACTTCTGGTTCTTATATAAGTTTTTTAGCGCTCTCTTCTCATCACTTCTCATCACTTCTAGTTCTATCAGGTACGAATTATTTCTTTCTCTCTACCTCAATTGTTAATAATTAGAATGTTCTTGTTTTGTATGTGTATTACTTTTATATTTGTTCTTGCTCTTGTTTTATATTTGTTCTTCTTCGGTTTTAGTTCTTATTGTTGGATTCGACGGGATCCAATCCATTATTTATGGCCCATTGGGTTTTATTATTAATCATCTAAATAAGACTTAAGCCTAATTAATAATTAAATATATAAATAGCACTTAATATATATTTAATTATTACATCTAATATATATCTATTTAGATATATTTATTTATAATGGCTTAAGTACCCAAGCCCATAACTTTGATGGACGGTTATGGGTTTAGCCCATTAGGGTTGGTCTCATTATTCCCTCTATATATTGAATCTTATGCAAGAACAAAAGTTACGCTTCTCATAATATACAGAAAATACACACACCTCATCCTTACGTATAGAGGAGAATAGTGAAGATCAAAGCCCTCAAATACTTACGTTCTTCGAACTCTCTCACGATCATTAATGGGCTCTTTTGATTCAGGTACGCTTCCGCTATTAATTATACTCATAGTCTTGATCAGGAGATTCAAGTATATTATTATGTATATTATTATGTTGTATATATACATGATTTATTCTAACAATAATATACATGATTTATTCTAACAATTGGTATCAGAGCAAACTCCTTGATTGATTCGTTGAGTTAACAAATTTTAATTTATGTGATGATCGTGATTGATATAAAACTGTATTTAAATTATAATTCGTATACGTGCATAATAGTACTCATCACTGTACGGATGTTTATACATGTGTACCACAACTTGTTACTGTCCGAAACATCGTGTTCAGGTTATCATGCTTTAGTTAAAGTTTATATTTGATTATTATTATAATTATTTAATGGTAATCAGACCTATACAGTTTCATGTTCTGGGCATGTACTTTTTAACATGTTGATAACTTATGTTGATAACTTATGAAAAATATTAGTTTAAAAGGGATACTTATGTGAAAATATATAATTAGTCCCTCATGTAAAAATATTATGAATTAATTTTTGGACTACTATAGTGATTTCTTAATTATTAAAGTATTAGATAGACCAACGAAAATCTTTTACTTTAATTATTAGGAGAATTAAAAATCACCTAATGTACGTGTGCAAGTTGATGTACGAATCGGCCCAACGGAAGATTTGTATATTAATTTTGTAAACGGAATTTTTAAAGTTCAAATTGTGGAATTTAAATTATTTTCTGCCCAACGGTGATATAATTTAATATTTTACATTTTGTAATCTCATGTTTAATGATAAAATTAATTTAATATTGATAATCGGCCCAACGTAAGATATTAATATTAAATTTAATTTAATTGTAGGAAAAATTTTGTGTATTTTATTTTTCCTATCTAGATAAACTGTTTATCCCTCAGTTTATTTAACTTATGTGTTACTTGGTGAACTAACTGTGTTTCATCATGTGGATTATATTTATTGTACTTGTTGTACTTATGTGCATGATTGTGATTAACCTTGATTCAGCATTTGGTCCTGTTTCACTTACCAACTACTTTTCACACATTGAACCATTGAGTGGCTCTAATTTTAAGAAGTGGAAAGAGCAAATTGATCTTACGTTGGGAGTTACTGCCCTTGATTATGCCATAAGGGTTGCAAAACCTGCTGCCATTACAGCCGAAAGCTCTGCTGAGCAAAAGGCTGATTATGCAAAATGGGAGCATAGCAACCGTGTTTCCTTAATGATTCTTAAGGGCTCCATTACTAGTGCAATTCGTGGAGCAATCCCCGAATCTGATAATGCAAAGGAGTACCTAGCGAACATTGAGGAACAATTCAAGGCTTCCACTAAGGCTCAAGCCACTACACTGATCTCGAAAATGGTCACTCTCAAGTATAATGGTTCAAGTGGTGTTCGTGATCACATTATGAGAATGAATGATATGGCTGCTCAGTTAAAGGGTATGAACATAGAAATCTCTGAAGGTTTTCTCGTCCACTTCATAATGACTTCTCTTCCTGCATAATAATTAAATATATAAATAGCACTTAATATATATTTAATTATTACATCTAATATATATCTATTTAGATATATTTATTTATAATGGCTTAAGTACCCAAGCCCATAACTTTGATGGACGGTTATGGGTTTAGCCCATTAGGGTTGGTCCCATTATTCCCTCTATATAATGAATCTTATGCAAGAACAAAAGTTACGCTTCTCATAATATTCAGAAAATACACACACCCCATCCTTACGTATAGAGGAGAATAGTGAAGATCAAAACCCTCAAATACTTACGTTCTTCGGACTCTCTCACGATCATTAATGGCCTCTTTTGATTCAGGTACGCTTCCGCTATTAATTATACTCATAGTCTTGATCAGGAGATTCATGTATATTATTATGTATATTATTATGTTGTATATATACATGATTTATTCTAACAATAATATACATGATTTATTCTAACACTTATGTGTATTGATATTTGTAATGTTTTAGAGACTGGTGCACATATGTGGTCAGTCTTGTAGGTGTGTGTATACATATATTTTTGTTTTGTGTTTTTGATATTATGCGAGCAGCATAATTACTGGTTAGGTATATTGCATGGGGTCCTTCCACTTGTAACTTGGTATAAATAAGTTTACTTGTAATTGTGTGATTGTGTCTATGTTTCATATACTTGTGATTCCTGAGATATTATTACATGGATTCTTGTGTGACAAAATAATTGTGACCTTTTCTTTGCTTGGATGCACAAAGAGGTAGGAGCTATAGGACTTACCAGCTGAAAAATGATTTAAACAGCTAGTTATTTTTTTTTTCAAAACCAGTTTCTATTCTAAACATTATTAATTAATGAATTCAATTGGCTGCAGTGATACTTTCAGAATTAGTAGCTCTCGTTGCTGCTGGCACCGTCCATCGAGTTTGTATCACTACTTGGTAATACTTATCTTCATTATTGAATTTGACTAGTCTGTTTTGTGGAAATCCATTAAGCTTGTATCGCTACTTGGTATTACTTTCTTTATTATGCGAAGGCTAATCTGTTTATATTAAGAACATATGTCAGAATTTAGGATGGAATATAAATATTGTGACTGAATTCTTTTGCAAGCTTTATATGATCCGGCCAGGGATTTAACCATAAATGAAAATTTGTCCCAATTTTCAAGTTGTCCCGGAAACTATGTATAGGTCATGATAATTGAAATTTAAGATGAATTCTTAGTACTTAGATAGTGCAAGCTAATAGTGGGTTAACCTAAACGAAATACACAAATCATACAACTCAAGCCAATAGGATGGACAAAATAAAAGTCTTCCTATTTGACAACAAATACTGTTAATTCCAGAATATGATGTTATGACTTTGTGGGCTTTTTTCTTACTTTTTTTTTCAAAGAGTATTACTAATTTTAAAAAAGGTTTGTAGGTATGGACCAAGATAGTGAAACCCAAAATCAAGTTAGTGAGAGCGAAAATCAAGCTAGTGAAACTCTAAAAAAGAAAAAAGTGTTGTGGAGGTGTGAAATTATAACTAAAACTTTTCTTGAAGCGTGCATTGAGGAAGTTACTGCTAGTGGTAGGCTAGGTAGCAATCTTAAGCCACATTCATGGATAAAAGTGGGAGAAATTCTTAAGAAAACCCACAACTTTGAGGTTGATGCTAGACAGATGAGAAACCGATATGATTATTTAAGATCTCGATATGCTGCTTGGTGTCGGCTCAAATCTAAAACTGGAAATCACTATGATCCGACAACTAATACATTCAACTTCACAAAAGAAGAATGGGATCAACTTCGAAAGGTATTTTTTAATTTATATTCAATAAAATCTAGTGACAACTTCATAAATAAAATTGACTCTATTTTATTGTCCACAGGGAAATAAGATCGTAGACACTTTAAGAACCACACCTTTGAGCTTTCCTGACCTTTGCACCCATCTTTACGATGGAACTGCTGCCACAGGAGTTAGTGGATGGGGACCTAGCTCTAAGAAGAACAGGACTATTGATCTAGTTGATGACATGGAGATTCCTGAAACTGAAGAAGTTCAATCAAATACTTCGAAACCAAATTCTTCGAATCCAATTCTTGAAGAAAATCCAAAGAAAAAAGCTAAAAAATCATTAAAACTTACAAAAACTACACAATTTGAAGATGAGATGACCAGTGCTTTAAAACTTATGGTTCAGACCAATAGTGGACCATCACTTAAAGAATGTAAAGAGAAATTGAACAGTCTTGGATGGGGAGCAACAAATCCCTTGCACCGTAAGGCTCTTGAAATTTTTTGCGAGAGTGCAAAGTATAGAGAACAGTGGATGCTTCTTGATGCAGATGAGAATGAGCATTGGGTAAAAATGGTGTCAAAAAAATTAGGATTTGATGACTAGTTTTTCATCTGGTTACGTTCATTTCCTCCATATTTTCCTACTTCGTATTTGATTTGTCTTAGAACTTGGCACTTTTTTTAGCATTGTTGAACTTGAAAATTGGTTTAGTTTTGAACTCCATATTTTTCAGTTGTAATGCATATTGAACACTTTTAATAAATGCATTTTTACTTGTCATGATTTGTTATTATTTTTGGTATGTACTTATAAGTTGATAGTACTTTTTACAGGGTAAACATGGAAATACAGGATCAATTACTATGTTTGATGATTATGTATTGTTACCTAAGAAAACTTCGCCCTAGAAATGTGCCAAGAATAAGAGATAATAATTCATCATTGCGCGGATTTGCTTATACATTAGAGTTATTAGAAGGTTCTAACACTCAATGTCAAGAAATGATGCGTCTTTCTCGTGTTGCATATATTCAAATTTGCAACCTCTTTAAACAACGCGGTTGGCTTGAAGATAGTCGATATTCAACCGTTGAAGAAAAAATGGCTATATTTTTACATGTTATAAGGCACAATGATCGTTTTATAAAGGTAAAACGTAGATTCCAGCATTCTACACAAACAATACATAAATACTTTCATGAGGTGTTGGATGGAATGATGGAGTTTGCAAAAAAAAAAATGATAGTTCCTACACCATTAAATCAAAACTCAAATGTTTCAAGGAGACAAAGAGAGCTGCTAAAAATATTTCCGGTTAGTAGTGACATTGTTTTATTTGTATTATGTAATTTCTTATTAATTAGCTTGCTGATATAACTTTACTATTCTTTAATGAGTTTTCACATGTTTTTTTTCTGCAGGGAGCAATTGGTGCACTTGACGGTACACTCGTTCATGCTATAGTTCCAGTTGGCCAACAAGCTCGATATAGAGGACGAGGAAGAGGTGAATGCTACCAAAATGTTTTAGGTATATGCGATTTTAATATGATATTCACATTTGTCTGGGCTGGATGGGAGGGAGTAGCACATGATTCACGAATATTAACAGAGGTTACACTCGATCCCGATTCCGGATTTCCAGTTCCTCCACCAAGTATGTATCTCCTAATATTTTAAAATGATGTTATTTGAATATAGATAAATGTAGAATAATTTGTAATCCCTTTATATTGCAGATAAATATTATCTTTGTGATGCAGCGTATACAAACACTCGTGGTTATTTAACCCCATTTCGTAATACAAGATATTGGTTAGCAAATTTTCATCGTCAACGTGCTTTAAGTAAGGAGGAAAAATTCAATCACGCTCACGCAAGATTAAGAAATGTTATCGAGCGTGCTTATGGTGTGCTCAAAGCAAGATTCCCAATCTTGAAACAGATGGCTCCATACACATTTTCTACGCAACGAGATGTTGTGATTGCTTGTATTGCTGTTCACAATTTTATAAGAAAAACGAAATTAGCAGATGAATTATTTGATCAATGCGATGAAAGCAGTGATGGAGAAGAAAATGAAGAAGATTTGGAAGGACCAATAAATGAAACACAATGGGGATCTCAAGCCACTCAATACATGAACGATCTTCGGGATCATATTGCTTCAAATTTATAAAGAAATTTTGAATAATTTCGTAAAATTTTTAGGATTGTGATTTTGCAAAAAGACTTTTTTTGTGGTACAATAAACTTATTAGTAGCATTGACATTTTTCTTTTTTATCGTCTCAAATACTTTAATTGTTCCAATATCATAGTTTATCATACAAAATTATAAGAAATATGTAATCTAGAAAAAATAATGTTACAACATGGCATTATAGGAAATTAACATCATCCAGATAATTTAGAAAAATTACTAACAAACAGCATCACTCATTCAGATTTCCAGATTACCTCTGGTCCAGATCATCCAGAAATTCCAATCATTCAGAAATAATTGTTCAGATTTAACAAATGACCCCTTACTCGCTAGTGTGGGATTATTAAGCATGTATTCCACAGTTAATCAAGTAAAATACGAAATACATCTCAATTTTATATGATAATAACCTCTCTAAACGGTTGAATAAAAATTAAAAATATAATTAAACTTTCTCAACCACTATTTTACAAATTCCATACGTATTTTAAGTATAATTTTTTCATTCTTATCAATAAATTAAGGTTCTATTTAAAATTATTGTTAAAAATTGTGCTATTAAAAAAAATGTTGATGAAAAAATTGTTGTTATAAAAAACAAAAAACTATTTGATAATATTTTTGATATAAAAAAGAATGTTTTCAGTGAGACTTGGTGTTAAAACCTTCTCGTAAAAGTTGAAAAATATTTTTTTTCAAAAATATGAGAACTGGTTTTCTCCAAAAGCAGTTTTCAGGGCAAAACCACTTTTCAGAACAACGGTTTCAAAATTTTACCAATAAAGGACCTGTTTTCTCTAAAAACAATTTTTAGATTAAAAACATATTTCAATAACAACTTTTAAATTTTATCAAATATTTTTTAGCTACTTTCCACATAAAAACTGTAATTACTATCTACTCCCTCCGTTCCATTTTGTTTGACACTCTTCTTTTTGCACGCATTTCAATGTGCTTGGACGGGTACTTATAAATGATATTTTTTTAAAAAAAATTGTTTTGTATAAAAATATAGAATTTATATTTTTATACAAATCGAAAAAAATTAAAAAAATATAATTCATAAATACCCGATCAAGAGGATCTTACAAAATGGGATGGAGGTAGTATAACAATAATGCCAAACACAGCCTAATATACTCAAATTTTCGTAAAGACCGAATCCTTGTATAGATATTCCGAATCCTTGTTTAGATATTCCTCATGAAAAGAGGTTCGATGCTGAAAGAAAGAAGCCAAGTTGATTACTCCCTCCGTCCCACTTATTTTGTCCATCAATCAAAATCCACGTTTTTACCAATTTGTTATATTTTTCGTTTAGTTTCCATAACTAAGCTTAAATAATACTATAATTACAAACTTTTAACATATTTAGAGCTTTATTTACCTTTATTAAGGAAAGTGGACAAATGTTACGGGACAACAAAAATTGGAAATGTGGCCAAAATAAATGGGACGGAGGGAGTATATAGTTTTATATGATATCATTCATGTTTGGTTTTGTAAAGAAAACAAACAAAACACGGTCAACAAAAGGGCTGATGATTCTACGCAAACTTGCATGTGACTTGATCGGGAGTTGGTTTTTTTTTTTTTTTGATCGGGAGTTGGTTAAAAACTTAAAAATGCAAACAAAGAAAATCAAGAGCTATGTTGATTAATCGATCATTATTAGTTTATATAGATCATTATTAGTTTATGTATGTGATACTATGTGTAGATATTAACGGCGCATCAATAGTTTGAAGATATAATCATTGGTCAAGAGCCTATAGGTGTTATTTTATATTTTGAGAGTTAAAAATTAAAAATTCATGTAAATAAATTAAGAGACAATTAAACTCCTATGCAAGATCACCTTAATTAATACGAGATAATCAATCATATAAAAACATTTTTCCAATGAACCGTGACTAAGCACTCGAATAAATTTCAAAATTCAACAACAAAATGTTTGGAAGTACCGCATCATTTTTTATTAAGATTTTCCTATCCCGATATTACTAATTTACATAGATTTATTATTAACGATCAACGGAAGATAAGAGAACTACATATCCAATAATAACATGACACATATCATATCTATTTAAATGTGAATATTAGATTAATGCATGTATAATATATAAGGAAAGTGAATAATTTTTTAATTAGAAATATATACATGAATGTATAAAATAAGATAACTTCATAATGATATCTTAGATAAATTTCCTTAGATAATTTTAGGAAATTTATTCTTTTAAAGTTAATGTTCTAAGACCTTATGATTAATTGAACTTTTTACCTGTGTAAAATCAAAAATAAAATATCTTATTAAATTTGATTTTAAATATATTAAATTCAAGTCATTTGTATTAATCAAAATTTATTAAACTGCTCTAGTATAAAAGTAGATCTTTATTTATGCTTATCTTTTACCCCATCTCCAGGGCCATTTACGAGGGTGTATAAAAGCATGTCCAATGCTATTGATTAAGTTTATTGGCTAAATTACAAAAAGTAATAGTTGGCTAAAATACTGAATCTGTAGAGAAGAATTTTGCTCCAATGAGGATTAGTCATAATGGTTAGTTCTATTTTAAAAAAAACATTATTATTATTAATAATTTTTTGGGTGAAATTATGGGAAGAAAACGGGTGAAAAATGACATGACATTTATTACAGATATATAGAGATTCAACAAATATGAGCAATATTAACTAGAGGGATTTACTCCATTGGAGATGCTCTAAGGCACAAAGTCTCAAAATTTAAAGTGAACTCAAATTTCCAAACCTACATATATATTTATCTTTTGAACAATAAAATATATCTAAAATCTATATTTCTAATTTCACGATGACTCAAAAATTTACAATATAATCTACCTGAATAATTACATTATTTATATAATTTTGACATTTCTATATTTATTACTCCATCCGTCTCTAAATATGTTGCCTGTTTCTTTTGGACACGTTTGCCAACACACACTTTTAATCGTTAATATCTTCAATTTCGTATTATTTTTTAATATAAAAACTTCACTGTATTAATGTACTCATAAATACGAATCCAATAAGATCACTCATGACTATATTTGGTCTTATAGATTATGCGTGAATTAGTAATTTATCTCATATTATGAACAGTCCCGACATATCAAATGAGCAACTTATAAAGAAACAGAGGGAGTATAATAATATTGTTTTTTAACATTGAAACCACATTTTATATTTAACATAAAGCCCTCCACCAAAGTTGAAGACTGCCCATCTCATCTCATTTTTTTCTCATCTCATAGATAAATAAAGATAACAAATTTAAGCAATTTGTCACGTTTAGGTTTCTTTATTTTCTAGGAAAAAGCAACAAACTTAATTTCGTACCTGATAAAAGTCACTATTCAGTGTATGGAGATGATAATTCAATGTTCAAGCATTTACCAATATTTTATAGGAGTACTATATCTTGGATAGTAGTTTTTTGAAAAGTAACTAAAACCGCAGAGCATTCAATGACTCCTCGTTACATTATTCCAGTACTCCTACCTGAGTATTGTATTGCAACTAACTCTATAACTGTAATAACCGATTTCATATAGGATATTGAGGCTACGAATTAAAGAATAATGGGTCAAATGGTTGTGTTGCAGGAGAATCTGGAAATAATGGTGGAAATTCATGTGACTACACATGACTCTCGAAATGCATAGCAGGACCATTGCTTGATGAAGAATGGCCAACGACTCCTAATTCATGCTCCTTCGGTACATAAAATACACATAAAATAACTACTAACTAGAAATGGAGGAAGAAACTTATAATTTTTTATCTCACACATTTTTTTATATATAAGTTGGATATGAAATTTTTTGATTAAATATAAAAAAGTTGTGCACCGTAATATATTCTACCAAGTACCAATGAACAATACTAGCAAAAGAATGATTTTCCAAATTTTAAAAATATGATATAACTGAAAGAAGCATTACATAACAGCCTGTTTGGCTCAGCTTTTTATAAGTTCTTATGGGCTTATTTTCGGGTAAAAATTTTATATTTTGATAATTTTTTATAAAAGTATTTAATATATATTTGAGATTCTCTAAGTTATAAAAAAAAGTTAATTTTATTCAGAAAAAAGTTAAAAATCTCTAATTTTATCATTTATTCTGGAAAAAAGTTCCTCAAACACCCCTAAGTAAATACTGTACTCTATGACTTATTAGTACGTGGGACTGGAATTAAAAGATTGATGTTATGCACATTGCTACTAGTTACTGGGATGAAACAAGCCCGACATGAAACTAAGTTGGCTACCAGATCAAATCAAGTCCAATCCAGAAAAGTTGGACATAATTTCCGTCCATGATGAATGAAGGCCTAAGTTGAAAAGTTGGTTCAAAATATATAAATTTGTCCTACCCAGTCATGTTATTTTTACTTTTCGAAAGCATGCGTTAAGTGCGAAAGATGAATTTTTTAATTTTTTTAGAGGAGGATTGATGAACTTGATTGCTTTTTAGTTTTTACAAGTAAAAAAAGTAAATTTTATTTTTAAATTTATATTTATGACTACTTTAATATGTAATTGAAAAAATTAAATATTTATATTTTTATAATTAATTCGTGACAATGTGCAAATCATGCTGCAATGCAAGACTTCACGGTTTCACTATTTACATGAAATGTTGTGCTCATCTAAACTCATGATACCTGCTTTATATATATAATTAGTTGTTTAATTTTGTGATTGTACATTAATCACTATATGTACATGTATAGCTCAACTGTAATAAGAGATATCAGAGAAAATTATAATAGTAAATATTGAAGAGTTATGTTTTTATAGAATGGATGAAGTGGATGGTTGGTTTGGATGGGAATAAGTGCAAGGGCGTTAATCTTATTTGAAATATTGGCAAACATAAAATTATTTGTTTACAATTTGATTTGGCCCAAGTATCTATGACTTTAGTCATATGAACTGTTAATTAATTTAATTCAATCGAGATGAGTTGGACTTAAGTTTACTCCAATATATGGATAGATGAAGGCTAAGTAATTATGAATACTAGCATTTTATCCGTGCTACGCATCGAATGTACAGAGGGAGTAAATATTGAAGAGTTATGTTTTTATAGAATGGATGAAGTGGATGGTTGGTTTGGATGGGAATAAGTGCGAGGGCGTTAATCTTATTTGAAATATTGGCAAACAAAAAATTATTTGTTTACAATTTGATTTGGCCCAAGTATCTATGACTTTAGTCATATGAACTGTTAATTAATTTAATTCAATCGAGATGAGTTGGACTTAAGTTTACTCCAATATATGGATAGATGAAGGCTAAGTAATTATGAATACTAGCATTTTATCCGTGCTACGCATCGAATGTACAATTTTTTTAAAAAAATATTAAATAATTACAAACACATATATAGGAATCAAAAAATAATTTATTTTATCGTGTTTTTTCCAATTGGTTTTACAAAATTTTATACTCCTTTTACGAAACATTTAGTTCACTATATAGTCATGTATTGAAGACCGAGCATAAAAATAATAAAAATATAATTATTAATAGAAATATAATTAGCATGTACACATTTTTTTTTTCTATAAATGCAAAGAGAAAAGGAAGTGTCAACTTTTTGGAAGTTGTTAAATAAACATGTTATACTACTAATTGGATTTTAATTAAAACTTTGGAGGTTGCCAAATGATCATGTTATACTGCATATAGGATTGCCCAAAATTTCAAAATCGAACTGGACCGGATCTGGACCAACCGAAGATCGAATTTTTCCAATTTCTTGGACCAAAGACCAAACCCATTATATTCGGTTTTGGGATTGGACCGGTATGCAACGTTTTTATTTCAACATAAAAATTTAATTTTTACAATATAATATTTTTTTTAAGTTTAAATACATAAGATAAATAAATATTTTGCAGGTTAATATATGTTTAAAATGAAGTCCATATCTTACTTTTGTGAAGTAATCTCAATTTTAAACATGTGAATGTCAATTATTTATCGTATGAAGTATGTTATTTAATTATTATGATTGTAATGTTGATCTCTAATATTTCATCAATTTATTATCTACTAATTTAGATTGTCAAATTATGATGTATTTAAATATTTAATATATATCTATACTATATTATAAAAGTTGAAATACTAAAAGTTTGGTCGGTCGGTATGGTACTTCGTATGTTTACTTAATTGCCCTTACTTACTTAATTATTACAGTTAAAATCCTTTCTAATAACTAATCAATTTCATTTTTCAGGTTTGACATACTTTTTTATTTTTTTAATAACTAATCAATTCTCTTTTCAGGTAAAACACAATATCTTTTAATTTATTTCTAACTAAAATTTCGTTTTTTCCCTGAAAATACTACGGACAATTCCATTTAATAAAATAAATTACTTATTTTATAATTACTATTAACTAATCAATCTTCTTTTTAGCCAAAACACGTCACTTTTTCTATCTTCTCTACTAAATTCTCTCCTTTTCCAATTATATCGCGGGAGGTTTTATTTAATAAAATAAAAATAATAATATTATAATTACTAATAATTAATCGATTACCTTTTTCAACTAAAACATATCATATTTTTTATATTTTCTAAATCAAATCCCTCTTTTTCTAAAAATATCACGGGCAAAATTCATGTTTTAAAAAATTCAGTTCAAATTAAAGAAAAAAAATCATATTAAAAAAAGTCTGTGCATCACACGGATTTTAAGCTAATATTATATAACTTAAGAAGTAAAGTAATATAAAAATAGTTATATACATAAAATTCGGTCTGATCCGTGTTTTTTTATGGTTTGGACCAAACATGACCAAAGACCGGAATTTTTTTTATTTTAAGGACCGAAGATCGAACCGTTTATATACGGACCGGTCCGGGTCTTGGACTGATGGCCGGTTATGTCTAATTTATCAGTTTAGACCAGAATGTTGTGTAGGCCTAACTGTACTGCACATAAATTACCTCTAGTAACTTGATTTCTTGGTCTGTTTTAATTTCCGTTGTTAATTTCAGAAAAAAGACACGTTTGAATTCAAGAAAATTCTCAAAAGCTTCGAAAGCTTGTTTATATTTTTTTTCCCGCGCAATGGAGAAATTATATTAAGGACAATAATAAGAAACTGACTGAGTGACTGATATAATAAATCTTAAGTCATAAGTTTAGAAGCATTTATATCCATGACAAATGAATATTTCCGTATAAAACCAAGTAAAATGGAAGTTTCATTGTATTGAAGTAACTCTTAAAAAAAACATCATTCATAACATTAACTTTTCCTAGTCTAATCATTCAAATTGCCAAATGCAAACACTTCGTAGATATACAACTACGATAGTCACACTTAGTTTGATAAAGGAATAAGATGCTCTTTGAGGTGTGGTATAATCTCAAAATAGTGTAGAGATTGATTTTTTATAGTAGATTTTTCTATTAGTCTCACAACAGGTCATAAACAAAATTTACAATGATATAGTTTCAACTTATTTTAATTGGTCAAGTCCACGCGTAAATTGTTAGGTTAAGGGACTTACACAATTCGAGATTCACAAATACCAATACAGAGCACATACAACCAATTGATTAGTTGACAAGATCCACCAAAGCGCGATCACCAGGTCAGAAGAGGTTTTTCAAACCAGAAGAGGCCTTTAAGTATCACTTCTACTTCTATCAACAATAAGTAAAAGTAAAACAAGAACACATACAATATATTGACGTGGAAACACCCACGTCCCAAACTTGTATTATTAATCTTAACAATATCAATAATACATCAAAACAATAACACCTCAATGGTGTCTCAACCCCGATACTTGAGCCAACAATGCTCAAGCATCTCCCAAACAATACTTAAGACTACATCTCTTAAGCTTTCACATATCAAACAAATACAATATGACTATGTATATATAGCCACCCAAAACTTAGTCACCAAGACTTACCATACTTGTTCTACAAGTCTTACCATACTTGTTATACAAGCCTTCCAATTCTTGGCACCTACTTTCCAAACTTTGTGATCAAGACATACCATATATAATAATTGTCTACACATACAATTATTATCTTACCAATATATATCTTGGACCACCCAAACCCATAACACCATATTGGGTTGAAACCCAACATAAATTACATATACATCAATTTGATTAACTTGAAAAAGATGTAAGTGAAAAAGGTTAGAGTTGGTGAAAAATATGAAACATAAAAAATTACAATATTTATAAATTTTGAAATAATAAAATAATTAAATATATCTCTGAAATCAATAATTTGTTTACACATGTATTATATATATTTAACTAACTGTACATCTAATTTAATATCAAATCTAATGCGAACTTAGTAAGTAATTGTCTTTACAATCCTGAATTTCATTTAATTAATGGTAAACTACAAATTAAATTTAAGGACGGATATTTAAAATGTTAATAAAGAAAAAAAAATGAATGCATCTGATTTTGAAAGATAATTTTAAAGCATTTATTTAACTATTAGTAAGATTAATTTTAATATGGACTTACTAATTAATTGAATTTTTATTCTTGGATTTTTTTAATTAATAGGAACCACAAAACAAATTTAAGGACAAATAATCAAAATGATGCTTATAGAAAAATGAATGGATTTAATTTTAAATGATAATTATATTTTAAAAAAGGTCCAAAATAAAAGACAATTAATGGTTTTAAGATTGTTTCTGTACCTTTGATCACTATTCGTGTTGTAAATTCAAGATTCCTTCAGAGGGGTTATGGTCATATATGATGCACTTTTGAATATTAAGTAGGTGAAATGTTAATATATACAACGTTAAATTCATTAGCAATTAAGTTGATAAAGGAAAAAGATTTTTGATTTATGTATTGAAGAAAAAAATTATTAAATGCATTTTCATCGAATGCGACTTGTGTGTTTTCGTCAAGAATAAATTTCCAGGGTCTACAAACAATTTGCTTCACAAGAGTCGAGAAACTGATCTTATAGACAATGATATAATATATATTTTAGTTATCATGCAGGTAAGTTATGAATGATGACATTGGAAACCCAATAATGTAAAAAAAATATTTATCTATAGAACTAGCCACTGAATATTCTAATGGGAAGCAGTTTTGGGAGAATTTGGACTGAGGATGATGAAAAATCGTTTTCTATTATTTGTTTGTCAGAATCGTTTTTCCGTTGATTTTATTGGACAATTAAAATAAGAAAAATATGATACACATTTATAATCGAAATAAAAAGATAATCTATCCAATTATAGTATGTCATATAATAAAAAGATACAAAGTAGTATCTTAATCGAAATTGATATGATTTAGGTATGAGGAGAATTAAATTAGACACTTAGTTCATCAAAGTTGGCAAGGTCTGATAGGGTATAGGGAATAAGCGGTTTAGATTTTATTTATTGTTTAAATTGATATAATAATTATACTTTTAGTTTATAAGAATTTTATATTTGAGGTATAGTAATAATGTTTAAATTGTTAAAATAATTCACAATCTTCTGATTGGTTAACAGTGGTAGATTCGCGTATTAAAATAAAGGATGTTCAAAAACAATACATAACTAAAAGTTATATAAACATATGTAATATACTATTATGTGGATTTTCAAAAAATATTATTTACGGTTAGTAGTAATTCTTTAAAATTAAGAACCACGTGATATATGAATTTATTAAATCAAGATATTTTTACATTTTAATTTAATTTAAGCGTGATTAGTAAATTAGAATAAACATAGTAAATAATAAAAAAATTGTATATTATTGATTAATTTAAAATTTAGAAGTGAACTTTGATTGACTCTAAAATAATTGTAATTTTTTGATTGGTAATTTATTCCCCAACCAATA
Organism: Kitagawia praeruptora; assembly: GCA_037693485.1. Taxonomy (NCBI): domain Eukaryota; kingdom Viridiplantae; phylum Streptophyta; class Magnoliopsida; order Apiales; family Apiaceae; genus Kitagawia; species Kitagawia praeruptora. The sequence goes on from CM075353.1 coordinate 3,485,810, forward strand.
ATAAGAGAAAAATGGACCTGAGGTTGTCCACAGGATCTTCTCCTAAGGTTATAACAATTTCTACTTATAAAGTTAGGGCCCCGCAGGGGCATTTTTGTAATTACAATTTTTTTTTCACAGTGATTTACATAAATAACCTCCCATTTGTATTGTAACTGTTTTAACCTCAGGGTGCTCTCCTGAGGTCATCCTCAGGTACTCTTCGGTCATATATTTAATAATTGAAGTTATTAAAATATAAGTAGTGTTGACTTATATGCATTTATTAAATAGTTTCATTAACAACATTGATATGGGCTAAAAATAAGTCCTAAAGACACATTTAATGTGGCATTAATTAGGCCTAGAATGGTCCAAACGTGGGGCCCACCAGGTGGGTCCAAACCCTAATTATAATATTAATTTTGTAATTAATATTAGGGATAATAACCAGCTCAGCAATAAAAGTCGAATAAGGATATTACTCCTGCCTGACTTAGCCTCCAAGGTACAGAATTCGATATGGGAACTGACTCCTACAAGGAAGGAGTCTAGAACCTTCCTTGAGGCGGTGACTTGCCCACCAAGTCACCTAACCCTACTACGATTCTTAGGCTTCTCAGCCTATATAAAGGGTCTGACCCCTCATTCTCAGAACTACGTCTTGGCTTGATTCTCGATACGAGATACGTAGGCACTCTGTGAGGACCGATCAGTCTCGATACACGGAAACAGCCATTAAAGCTCGAAGCTCAACCACCCATAGCATTAAATACACGTAAACCCTAAACCGCAATTTGATAACCTAGTTTTTATTCCACAACATTTGGCGCCGTCTGTGGGAAGAAGACATCAACCATGGTTCAAACACGAAGAATAGCACCAAGCACTACAGAGCCAATCACAACCGAGGCTCTACCTCTTAGCTCTGCTCCACCGACAACAGGTCCGGTGCCCCCAACAACCGAAGCGATCTTACCGCATCAAGTTTCTCAACCCCTAGGGACGACTTCCCATGTTGAGAGTACGATACCTCCCACACCAATCCAGGGACTAATCCCCTCCAGGTGATGGTTTCTCCCTCGATTGTAGATCCCAACAACCCTCCGCAAGGGGTTCATATCCATACTACGGATCTCCCCGTGAATACCAACCCGATGTATGGGCTGCCTAACTACCCTCCTACTCAAGGAGCTGGATCAAGTGGTCATGCCCTGCATATTCAAGATCGAGATTATCCCGATTTTTCTGGTCCTTATACGGATGATTCATCCTCTGACGATGATTACGATCGTGATGAAGCTCCAAGGAGGCGACGTGCAAGTAAAGAACCTCGAGGAAGAATTCGAACTACTCATGATGGACTTCCTTCAACGACTGCTGAGAGGATTAAGGCTTATGAGGCCGAGATCTTAAAATTAAAGGAAGATATGGCAAGGGAACAAGCAAGCTTGAACAAGAACGGACCTCCTCCAACCTCAGGAGGGATTCCTTTTATTGATTTGGAAAGACCTCCGAGGAGGCAAAGAAGGGCTGATGCCCCACCTGATAAAACAACAAGGGTAGAAACCCCCAAGAGTAACCCTAAGGATCTGATGCCACTTGGGGATCCTGATGATCCCACACCTCCGTTTACTGAGGAGGTGATGAATGCTCGTATCTCAAAGAAGTTCAAGATGCCAACAATTAAGGCCTATGATGGAACGGGTGATCCCGCTAACCACGTTAGGACATTCTCAAACGCACTGCTGTTGCAGCCTGCAAGTGATGCTTTAAAGTGCAGGGCGCTTCCTCAAACTTTGTCAGGCATGGCTCAAAGATGGTATAGCCGATTGCCCGCAAACTCAATTGGCTCCTTTAAGGAGTTGAGTGCTGCTTTCATTAGTCAATTTATCAGCGGAAAAGTGCACGAGAAAAGCTCTACATCCCTTATGTATGTAAAACAAGGGAAGAACGAAAATTTGAGAGACTACCTTAAGAGGTTCACCAAGGAGACATTGAACATCACTGATCTGGAGAATAAGGTGGCCATGGTAGCCATGGAACACGGAACCACTGATGAGTTCTTTAAAATGTCGTTGGCCAAGCATCCTCCTGAAAACATGGCTGAGCTCCAGCGAAGGGCTGACAAGTATATCAAGGCTGAAGATAGCATGAAGAAAGAAGCCGCGGGAGGTAATGGCAAGGGCAGCGCCGAATCTAAGAAACGAAAGCAAGAGCATGAGTACGATGCTAGGGACAAGTATCCCCGGACTAGCAAAGACTCCGACTCGTCTCCAAAGAAGAATTTTGGACCAAGATTTTCTGATTATGCAAGGTTGAATGCTCCCAGGAGTCAAATCTTGTTAGAAATCGAGAAGGATAAGGATTTCCGATGGCCGAAGCCACTTAGGGGAGACCCCGCAAAGAGAAACAAAGATCAATATTGTCGGTTCCATCGGGATGTGGGGCATGACACGGATGATTGCAGACAGTTGAAGGACGAGATCGAATTCTTGATCCGTAAAGGAAAATTGAATAATTTCACCAAGGGTGGAGATCGTGGAACCCAAAGAGGGGATTACAATAGGAAAGACAATGATATGAGAGATAATGAATGTGATCGCAACACACAGCCCCGAGGGCCAGTCATCAATATGATCTGGGGAGGCCCGACTGCGGTTGGTATAACTCGAAACTCTCGAAAGGCGTATGCCAGGGAGGTGATGCACATCGTGGGAGATGCCCCGAAACGTGCTAGAACCGAAATATCTATTGGTTTTGATGATTCTGATCTCGAAGGGGTGAAGTTCCCCCACAACGACCCGTTGGTCATAACACTTGTGATTGGGAATTCGGAAGTGAAGCGAGTCTTGATAGACAATGGGGCTTCTATGGATATTTTGTTTCATGGTGCATTCGTAAAGATGGGATACACTAATTCACAGTTGACCCCAACCACCATGCCCATCTATGGATTTAATGGAGTTGAGTCCAAGGTGGAAGGGACTATCCACTTGCCCATGACAATCATGCAAGAACCTAAGGAGGCTACGCAGATGTTGAATTTTCTGGTAATAAAAACATCCTCGACTTACAATGCGATCCTGGGAAGGACTGGACTTCATGCGTTCAAGGCTGTTGCCTCCACTTACCACATGAAGATTAAGTTTCCAACCAGGAATGGTGTTGGAGAACAAAAAGGCGACCAGAAGATGGCAAGAAGTTGCTATGTGTCTGCATTGAGAGCTGATGGAGTTGGGGGGCAGGTACTCCCAATTGAATACATGGATGTCCGTAATAATGATGAACACTGAGGAAAGCCAGCAGAGGAGTTGATTCCCATACCTCTAGAGCTGGGTGACCCCGAGAAAGTTACTTACATAGGAGCTTCCCTGAAGGAGCCTTTGAAGGGAAAACTGATGACATTTTTGCAAGAGAATAGCGATGTGTTTGCTTGGACTGCTACTGATATGCCAGGGATTGATCCCCAACTCATAACTCATAAATTGAATGTTGATCCTGAACGGAAGAAGATAAAATAGAAAAAGAGGAATTTTGCTCCCGAAAGGCAAGAGGCCATTAAGCAAGAGGTTGATAAGCTCTTAGAGGCTGGTTTCATTGAAGAAATTCAGTTCCCAGAATGGTTAGCTAACCCTGTGATGGTCAAGAAGGCGAATGGGAAGTGGAGATTGTGTATTGATTTTACCGATCTGAATGACGCCTGTCCGAAGGATTATTTTCCCCTACCGAGGATAGACATGTTGATAGATGCCACAGCTGGGCATGAGATGTTGAGCTTTATGGATGGGTTCAGCGGCTACAATCAAATTAAGATGCACAAGGATGACATCCCTAATGTATCCTTCATAACCGACTTTGGTGTTTTTTGTTATCTCGTTATGGCTTTTGGTGTAAAGAATGCAGGAGCCATTTATCAGCGACTGGTGAATAAGATATTCGCCCATCTGATTGGGAAAACCATGGAGGTCTATGTTGATGATATGCTGGTCAAGAGTCTGTACAAGGCGGACCACATTAAGCACCTCAGAGAGGCATTTGAAGTGTTGAGGCACCACAAGATGATGTTGAATCCGGCCAAGTGTGCTTTTGGTGTCGGATCAGGAAAATTCTTGGGATTGATGGTTTCGAAGAGAGGCATAGAGGCCAATCCTGACAAAATCAAGGCGATTCTGGACATGGAACCCCCTCGTTCTATAAGAGATGTGCAAAAATTAACTGGCCGAGTTGCCGCCCTGGGGAGATTTATCTCCAAATTTGGTGATAAATGCTTGCCTTTCTTTCAAGCATTGAAGAAGGTGAAAAATTTTGAGTGGACTACAGAGAGCCAAGAGGCCTTTGAGCAGCTGAAGAAATACATGGCTGAAGCCCCATTGTTGGCCAAACCAAGTCCTGGGGAGACTCTCTACTTATACCTGGCAGTATCCGAACAAGCATTGAGTGCGGTCCTTGTTCGAGAAGAGAAAAAGGTTCAGAAACCTATCTACTATGTGAGCAAGGTATTGCATGGAGCTGAGTTGAATTATTCAGCTATCGAGAAGTTCGCTTTGGCCTTGGTGACAGCCTCGAGAAAGTTGCGGCCTTATTTTCAGGCACATAAAATTCAAGTCTTGACAGACCAACAATTGAGGAACATATTGCATAGCCCTAAGGCCAGTGGAAGGCTAATCAAGTGGGCAGTTGAGTTAGGAGAGTTCGATATCACATATAAGCCTCGGACAGCAATTAAGGCACAGGCATTGGCTGACTTCGTGGTTGAATGCACCATTGGCAACCAAGAAGTCGGGGGGTAGGAGATAGTAACCACCCCTAAGGACCATGAAAGTGAGATTAAGGATGGAGAACATGTACCTGATCTTAAGGAATATTGGGTGCTCTATTTTGATGGAGCATCAAAAACAAAATCTAGTGGTGTAGGTTTAGTTTTGCAAAGCCCCGATGGGTTCACAGTTGAGTACGCTTTGAAGTTGGACTTTCCTACTACCAACAACGAGGCAGAATATGAGGCCTTAATAGCCGGTTTGGGCTTGGCCAGAATCATGAGGGTCAAGAACCTCAAAGTGTGTGGAAATTCAAGACTAGTAGTCTCGCAAGTGAATGGCGAATTTGAGGCCAAGGATGAAATTATGGCAAAATACCTAAGAGTCATGAAAGCTGTTATGACTCAGTTTGATGAATGCTATGTGGAGCATATCCCGAGATAAGAGAACATTAAGGCCGATGCCCTGTCCAAGTTCGCTTCTTCTGAGATAGAGAATTATGCAGGAAGTGTTTACTTCCAGGTCTTGAAGACCCCGACCGTCAACTCTAAGTTGGTGGCACTGATCGATGTTGGAAGCTGTTGGATAGATCCTATTAAAGCTCATCTGGAAACCGGATGGCTCCCTGACAATGCCTTGGAGGCACGAAAACTGTCAGTGAGAGCATTGAGGTATACCTTGATCGAAGGCGTCCTTTACAAAAGGTCGTTTGTCATCCCATACTTGAAGTGTTTGAGGCCCCAAGAGGCAAGAGAAGCATTAGAAGAAGTTCATGAAGGAATTTGTGGGCAGCATTTGGGGGGCAGAGCCCTAGCACACAAGATCACCCGTCTGGGATTCTATTGGCCTGAGATGTTGGCAGATGCACAGAACTATGTTAAGAAGTGTAATAGGTGTCAAAAGCACGCCCCTATTGTAAGGCAGCCGCCTGAGATGTTAACATCGGTTAACTCTCCCATCCTATTTGCCATGTGGGGGATGGAAATACTTGGTCCTTTCCCTATGGCGTCAGCCCAAAGGAAGTTTTTGATAGTAGCCATCGACTATTTCACCAAATGGATTGAGGCTAAACCTCTAGCCAAGATAACTACCAAGCAAGTTGCTCAATTCTTTTGGGAGAATGTCATCTGCAGATATGGAATCCCACGAATCCTTGTAACGGATAATGGGACACAGTTCAACAATGAAGAATTCAAGAAGTACTGTGAAGAGAACGCTATTGAGCTTCGTTTTACTTCAGTAGCACACCCGCAGGCTAATGGACAGGCAGAGGTAGCTAATCGAATTATCCTTGATGGATTAAAGAAGAGAGTTGAACGCTCGAGGAACACTTGGGTGGATGAGTTATTGCCTATACTCTGGGCATATCGCACCACTTGTAAGGTGACAACCGGAGCAACCCCGTTTTTGCTGGCTTACGGAGCCGAGGCAGTTGTGCCCTTGGAGATCATGCACGCATCACCTCGGGTTGAGGCATATGAGCCAGAGACTAATGAAGAAGGCATGAGGCTCGCCCTGTATCTGATTGATGAGGTTAGGGATGAAGCAAATGCAAAGAATGCAGAGCATCAAAAGAAGGCATCTTTCCACTACAACCAGAGGGTTAAGGAGAGGTTCTTTCGACAAAGTGACTTGGTTCTAAGGAAGATAGAAGCCTCAGGAGTAGGCCAGAAGGGCAAGCTAGCCCCAAATTGGGAAGGACCATATCGAGTCAAGAAGGTGCTGGGACGAGGATCATACAAGTTGGAGACGTTAGATGGGGTTGAGGTACCCCGAACTTGGCATGCAACCAACCTCAAGATTTATTATGTTTAAGCCTTCCTAGTAAGGACTTGGCTTTTATCTATCTATTAGGAGAAGTAGAAATAAGGTTTCATGAAACCATTATAGAGCATGTTGCTCCCACTAGGAGATAGAGTATTTATGTAAAGGTCGAACCCGTTTCAAGTTATGAATGCAAGTTTGTTTTCCATTTGTGATTGTGTGATTTTATTTATGTGCCAAGCACCCGATGAGTGCAAGTCAAAGATGACCAAGTAACGAAAATAAAGAAATACGCAAGTGGAAATAAAACAAATGCATAAATAAACACCCCCGAGGGGCTAAAGTCGAAATTAAGTTACATCACCAAATAAAGTTAAGTCCCGAGGGACCTTGATCGAAAACAGAAATAATAAAGCCACAGGTGGCTAACAAAGCTGTGCAAGGCCACTTACTCCTCATCAGATTCCTTCACCACCTCCTCGCCCTCAGCATCGTCTTCCTCCCCTTCTTCCTCGGAGCTTTCTTCCCCGGAGCTCCCCTCATCCTCGTCTTCCTCTACTTCCGTCTCCATCGGCTGCACCGTCCCTTTCTTTGCCACGTCCCCTTCCTCTTCTGAAGTCTCGGTTGATGAATCGACCCTGGCACGAAGTTGCTTACCGGGAAAAGCTCGCCTTGCAGCTGCTTCCCTCTCTGACATAGCCTTCTTCCCAGCAGAACGGAAGAGGTCGAACCGGAACTAACAACGTTGGGTGCCTTCCTCATACCAGAAGGACGGCGACTACCCCCAGAGCCGGATGCATGATCCGCATCTTGAATTCCACTACCAACAGCCCAGGTAGGGCAAGGGAAGTCCACTGGATTCACCACCGAAGGGTACTTGTTGCTCACAACACTAATAGCTTTGTTCCACCCAACTTCCATGTTAAAGGGCCGCAGCTCATCATCGTGCTTGTCCATAAACTTCATAAAATCCTCCGACTGATGATATGAATCAATGATCTTGTTAGCGTCAGAGAGTTTCTTCTTGGCAAGCGAGCTAAGTTTCTTTTGATAAGATAAGCTATTGGCTTCAGATCGGACGACTCTGGAGTTTAAATCTTGGAGTTGCTCCTTGAACTTTGCTTGCTCGATTTTCAGTTCCTCATTGCTGTCCCTATAGGCTCGACCTTGTCGAGTAGCAGATTGAAGATAGGCATTGGCCTGCAATAAAGAAATTAGTAAGACATTTTCTAAAAGAAAAAAGAGGTGTAGACAAGAAGATCGAATGTAAAAGTTGGTACCTGGTAAAGAGCTTGAGCACCAAGGCGCTCAGCTTCATCAACTTTGTCCCCTGCCATCGCCATAAGGAGATCGGGGGGAGTGATAGAGAGCCTGGACCAGGACACGGCTAAAGCAGTACTCCCCAAGACGAAGTCTTGCTCGCAAATGCCCCAATCTGGGGTAAAAGGGACTCTCGTACCCTCAACAGCGTTTCGGGACCTTTTCCCCCCCTTGGGAGTAGCCCTCCAAGAATGAAGGAACCCTTCGGTCAGGAGGGTTCAATTGCTCTGTCGCCTTCTTTATCATTCTTCTTGTAACTTGAGGTTGATTCTCAGGTCGGCTGTCTAGCTCCTCAGCAGCTGAAAGATGAAGGAAAAACATTGGAATAAGAACTAACATAGTTCATAATGATAGAATGAAAGAAAAATTACCCTCTAAAGAAAGGAAGCTTAGGCCAGCTTCGATGAGTTTCTTCTCTATCAGAATAGTTCTATAGTGGGTGCGACCATCATCAGCAAGTAGCCTATCTCGGTCGGCCAACTCTTTGAGGTCAAGATCGCACACGAAGTGTGAACTATCATGTACAAACCCAAATTTCTTAACAAAGAATTGACCCCAGTCGCCGCCTTCCCACTCCAATACAACAAAGTCCCTCTCCCAGGAATGATGAGAGTCCGGGAAGGAGAAAGAGTTTACTATATGAGGAAGCCCACTTCTAAGTTGAAAGCCAACCCATCCCGGCTTAGAGTCAGAGGAGTTCTTTACTGCGAAGATACTTCTAAACATGGTTGTACTCCAAGGGATTTCCAACTCGTGACATCTTAACAAGAAGATGATTAGGAACCTCCAGGAATTAGGGTATAGTTGGCAAGGATGGATTTGAAGTTCTGCTAAGAACCTGATGATAAATGGGTGGACGGGAAACCTAAATCCCGCCTCCAATGCTCCTTTCATGACGCAAATCCTTTCGGGATGCCAGTTGCCGGTTCTGTCTCCTGGATTTGGAAGGCATACTTTGATGGCACTTGGAAAGCCACAAGTTCTTCTAATCTTCTCTACATCCTTCTTTCTTAATTTACAAGGGCTATTAAAAGCAACTAAGCTTGAGCTGTTGGGGAATGACTCTCCCATAGTGTTTAGCAAATCTAGCGTAGACTCAAACCGACGTTCAATATATCTAGGAGGCATGAGTTTTAGCTTACCTTTCATTGTCCGCGCCATGCTCCTTTTTCTGAAGGCCTCCTCCATGGAGAGTTGGGGGGCTGCAGCTTGCTTGTCGGCCATCTTGAACCTTGAATCTTGAACTTGGAAGCTTGAAAGCTAGAGAACTCAAGAGCTTTTAGAACTTAAGAAAGTTTGAGAAATGAAGAAGTGAAGAGAAATAAAGGATGTTCCCCTCCTTTTATAAGGAAAAGGTGACCTGTTGTCTCAGGTTGAAGTACAGCTCGGTTCGCATTTACAGGTCAAGTATCGTTAATATACGAAAAAGAAGCAAAAAACTATCTATTACGGACAGAAGGAGTCATTAAAACTCATGATATGTTGGGAAAGAAACGAAGAATTTAAGTGAATATCCGGCGAAATAGAGCAGTCAGATGAGCTCAGAAAGCTAAGTATGCTGAAGAAAAGTTTAATCGGAAGATTATTCTTAAACATGGGATTAGCAATGTGGATCAAGGTCCTAAGTAAAATTCTAAATAAAGCCATGAGTGGCCAAGTGTTGATTTTCAAAAGCAAACAACAATAAGACTCCATATTGGTGATCGATGTCGGTATGCAAAAATCAAAATCACTGATGGTGACCAAACTTATTCCATGTTGAAGGACGATGGCGGTAGGTGAAATTTTTCTAGCCAATCGACCTCCCGGCCGACTGGCTTCCCAAGGGAGCGTCGGCCAACCGACATCGACCTTCGGTACGGTGTTTTGCTTAAGCCAACTGACTTCCCGGCCTACTGACCTCCCGAGGGAGCTTCGGCCGACCTACATCGATCGTCGGTACGGGTTTGGACCCTCCCGATCACCTTCCCAGCCGATTGACCATTTTTGAGAAGCTCCAGCCGACCGACGTTGAGCATCGGTGTGGATTAAAAAAAAAAGGGAAAAATCTCCAGCCAACCGGGATCCCGGCCGACCGGCCCTCCGGGAAGCCCTCCGGCCGACCGGCATCAACGGTCGGTACAGGTTTTCTTGTTCCGTTATAAAAAAAAAAAAAGGAGAAATCTTCAGCCGACCGGCCCTCCGGAAGCACTCCGGCCGACCGGCATCGACCGTCGACACGGGCTCGCACCAGCCGACCGAAGTACCGGCCGACTGGCCCTCCGGGAGCGCCTCGGCCGACCGAGGTCGACGGTCGGTGCGAGTTTTTTGTGTTTCGTTTCAAAAAAAAAAAAAAAACCGGGCCAACCGAAGAAAACCGGCCGACCGGAAAAAAACCAGCCGACCGGCCCCCTTTAACACACTCCAGCCGACCGGAAGCGATGGTCGGTACGGGTTTTTGCCCGGCCGACCGACAGCGATACTCGATTGGGGTTTGCAAAATTTCGTTTTTTCGTTTTTTGTTTATCTGATTCGGTAATTAAGGGAATTGAAAACTAAGCACCGATTAGTGCCGATTAAGCACTGTTTAGTGCTGTTTAAGCATTATTTAGTGCATATTAGCACCGTTTAGCGCCGATTAGTGCCGATAGTGCCGTTTATGCCGTTTGACATCGTTTAACACTGTTTAAACATTGTTTAAGGCTGAGTAGCGCTGTGTAGTGCCGTTTAACACCGTTTAGTGTCGTTCAATATCGTCGTAAATGCATCGGTCGCTCCACGCTTTACATTAAGATGATATTGTTGAAAATACTCGTGTAAGAGCAATAAACCCTGACCCAAGTCTCGTAAAAGGCCGTTAAAACTTCAAGGAAAACCTGATCAGTTTTCCTAGAAGTTGGGGGCCAAATGATATGGGCTAAAAATAAGTCCTAAAGACACATTTAATGTGGCATTAATTAGGCCTAGAATGGTCCAAACGTGGGGCCCACCAGGTGGGCCCAAACCCTAATTATAATATTAATTTCGTAATTAATATTAGGGATAATAACCAACTCAGCAATAAAAGTCAAATAAGGATATTACTCCTGCCTGACTTAGCCTCTAAGGTACAGAATTCGATATGGGAACTGACTCCTACAAGGAAGGAGTCTAGAACCTTCCTTGAGGCGGTGACTTGCCCACCAAGTCACCTAACCCTACTACGATTCTTAGGCTTCTCAGCCTATATAAAGGGTCTGACCCCTCATTCTCAGAACTACGTCTTGGCTTGATTCTCGATACGAGATACGTAGGCACTCTGTGAGGACCGATCAGTCTCAATACACGGAAACAGCCATTAAAGCTCGAAGCTCAACCACCCATAGCATTAAATACACGTAAACCCTAAACCGCAATTTGATAACCTAGTTTTTATTCCACAACAAAACAAATTATGAATAAATATATTTTTGAGCCTTTAAAAAATCGAGTTTTTGAGGATATGAATTTTATCCAAGTTATTTTAAATCCAATTTTGTATAGTGTCAACTTACATGCATTAATTAATTAATTTTATTTAAAAAATTATGAAATAATTTTTTTTTGAGTTTTTAAAAACAATCGGGTCTTTGAAGGTATGAATTTTATCCAAGTTATTTAAAATCTTTTTTGAAATCCAATTTTTTCACCAACGTTGTGTTAGGTTCTCAGCAGTTGCTATAGATACCAAATGTAACATCAAAAACAGCCTACGGTAACATAGCAAATATGGTTACCAAAAACCTCTATAGCAACATCTTAAACACTCTGTAGCAACATAGTTTGTGTGTTACAAAAGATGATACAATTTTGCACAGGGCAACTCTGGGAACCACATGTGGGGTCCACATTAACCATTTAAAATCAATTTTAATTGTGCAATATATATTATGAAAATCAATTTATAATATATGATATGATTATGATTGATTTTATATTAAAATAGTGGTTGATTAATGAATGATTAATTATGAAATTTTATTGAAAATATGTAATAGAAAATCGTGATTGATTTCAAATTAAAATTGTGATTTTTTAGTAAATATTTTTTGATTTAAAAATATGTATTTGTGGATATGTTAAATAAAATCATTATTCTATTTAAAATATAAGTGTTAACTAACCATAGTTAATGGGCTAGGTGAGAATGTAAATAAGGAAAATTCTTAATATAACATGATTGGTCTAAAATTTAGGAATTAGCTCTGATTGGTCCTAAAATAATTCCTCTTTTCTGATTGATTAACTGCATATGTATATAAGGAAAACTCTTCATATAACACGATTGGTCTAAAATTTAGGAATTAGCTCTAATTGGTCCTAAAATAATTTCTTTTTTCTGATTGGTTAATTGCATACTGTGGTAGACTCAGGTATTATAATAAAGGATTAGTATTAAGTATAGGAGCATTTATCATCACTACAAAATTAGGGCAAATTACCCAAAATTTAATAAAAATGATCCATATTTTTTCTAATTAAAGCACGTTATCTTTTAATTTAAAACATATTTTCGCAATCATTAATATATATTCAAAAAAAACACACCATATCTTCCTATCATTAATAAATTATATTATAATAATCCGTATACAATAAATAATGATCGTTATATTTTTAGTAATAAATAAGAACCTTTAGATCTAATGATTACATATTTTATATGATTAAAATACTTTACTAAAGATTCAACTTTCGAATTCCATTAACGACGTAATTAATTTAAAATATCGTAATATAAGTTTTAAATCATGCATATCATTATTAAATTTATATAAGTTATTTAAATTTATATTAAAATAATCATTTGATTATGATTATATAAAAATATAATTATAATATAAAATAAAATTTATTACATATAGAAAAAAACTCATGCATCACGTGGACTATAAGCTAATAACAACTAATTAATGACCTGTTTGGCCAGACTTAAAATAAATCTTTTTGGACATATTTTCGGATAAAAATTTCATATTTTGATAAAAAAAATTCATACAAATATTTAATTTGTGTTTGAGATTTTATAAGTTGCAAAAAAAAGTTAAATTTTTTCAGGAAAAATTTAAATCTCTAAATTTGTCTTAAAATAAGTTGGCTTATTCTGGGAAAAAATTTCCCCAAACATCCCCTAAGTAGGAAGAAAATTATTATATCTTTTTCGTCTCGCACATTTTTTCCTATATGAGTTGGATGTGGGAAATTTTAACTAAAATAGAAAATTGTGCTGAATAATATATTCTACAAGTGATCAATTATAACAAAAAATTGATTAACCAGATTTTAAAAATAATAATAACTGAAAGAAGCATTTCAAACGAAAAAATTAGTGGGAGTGTTTGAAAATTAGTTTTGAAAAAAAATTAAAAATTTGAGATAAATTAGGGATTTGACTAGATGAAATATTTAATATACTAGCATTTTGCTCGTACTTCGTACACGACATCTTATTTAATTTAAAATGATAATACCAAAAATTTAACAAATTTGATTGATTTCTTAAAACATCTTATTTAATTTAAATTGACAATACCAAAAATTTAACAAATTAATTTGATTGATTTCTTAAAAAGATATTGTATGCAATTATATAAATAATCAATTCTTAGAAAGATATTATATACAGTTATATAAGTATTTAATAAAATGATGATATGCTAAAATTTATATAAAAAAGTAGCATACAATTCTATTTTAAAAATGTTGAAAATTTATTTAATCCATCAAAATCAGCAATAAAAGTAATAAATATTTTTACAAATATTGTTCTCTAATTGAAAACAATAATAAATTGTCTTCATTATTCAAATGCGGAAATGATTATCCCTTCACCCCCAATGGCTCCAAAACATTAAATGGATCCAAAACATTAAACCTCATATAATATCAAGAACATATTATATTAACTATGAGACCTCATAGTTAATATAATATGTAAATGTTGGAGAACAATGAGACCACATTTCAAGCAATTTTTTTATTTTTTTGTTAATTTTTTTTATGAATGGATAGAGGGTAGAATTATAAGACTTTTGTGTGAAGATACCCCTAGCGGGGCCTTTTAAAATAGCTTGAAATGTAGCGAATATGTGTGTTCTCATTGTTCTCATTTTAATTTTTTTTTATGAATGGATAGAGGGTAGATTTATAAGACTTTTTTTGTGAATAAGCCCATAGCGGGGCCCTTTAAAATAGCTTGAAATGTAGTGAATATGTGTGTTCTCACTGTTCTCATTCTCACCAGAGCGTGACCATTAAACTGTATTAGTAAATTCATGTATGAAAATACATTGTATATTTTATTAATATAGATTCTTTTATAAAAAATAAGTAAATTATACAATTAAATAATGAAGCCAAAATATCAGATAAATATTCTAGTAGATTTATAGTTTATGTTCAAATTAAGGTCTTTCACCATGGCTCTCGCTTTCTGAAATTGTTGATTTTTTTTATTGACTTTATTATATTAAAAGTATGTTCTTATTGAAACGAATATAATAATTTGAATTTGAATATATTTTTAAACTACTTATTTTGATGGGTTGTTAATTTTTTTGTGATCAACTTAGAAGGGTGACCCAAAATAAAATTAATGGGAATACATAAACCCATTACCCATGTTATGATAAACAATACCTATAAAATGGAAGTTGCTTATGTGGTTCAGGCTTGTTAATTACTTCAATACTTCATTAGCTTGATCATCATGTGGACCATCTTTCTTTTTATCACTTATGTTGATGCTATGTAGTCTATCTGTAGCTAACATCTTTCTTTTTATCACTTAAGTTGTTGTTATGTAGTCTATCTGTAACTAAACATCTCTCTCTGCTTGTAATCTATATTTATAAATGCAAACTTCTTCTTGTATTGTATTTTGTTTTCATATTTAAAATTATGTAGCTGGAGCCGGAGGAGAAGAGAAAGGCTGGAAGTGCAATCGTAGTACTACAACATTACTGAAAATAAGTACAATATCATAATAGAATTTTTTGTTCCAATATAAATTGGGTCGCTCCAAATGCTGTGTAATGACAAAAAGGGGCATTAAAGAAATAAAGAATGTAATAACCCTAAGGGCTTCGACTTCTCCATGCCCAGGGAAAAATGGGAAAGGGCAACAGAAACCCTCCTGCGGGGGGAAAGTCCAGAAGTCTGGAAAGCAAAATTCGACGAGTTAAATGCGCAGCGGATAAATGGCTTAGTCAAGCACAAGTTTGGGTATTTGCCACATGCTCACTCCTTACCACTAATGGTATCATTGCCAGGCGTGGGAGATCACATTTAGGCTTGTGTTGCTTTTGAGTGATAGATCTGGTCCCATCTACTTATATACCATTTCACTAAATCCTCGAAATTTACTATTCAGTGTTGTACATTGAAAATAAGTGACTCGAAATGACGATAGATTCCAGAAATTCCTGAACATGGATTCTTAAGATTTCAATTTCGAATAAGCTTCTATTGGACATTAAGGAGTATGGAAACATTATAAGAATTATATATTGAGGAATTAGTGAATTTAGATTTGAGCCAGGGGATTATTAAGTTAAGAGAATACCAAAGGAAATTGGATTGTTAAATGGTTTCAAAACCACTGAGATAATGAGGTACACTCGAAACGAACCACAATTAGACGAGTATGGAGATTAAGCAACCAAGATTAGTAATATAACAAGGATACATACCACATTATCATTTATAAGAATTAGTAGCAAATTACTTAGGAAAATCAAGAAAAAGAGAATTATGAGGTCATGTAAATGATGTCATCTTCCACTAAACCAAAATTAAGGGTAGATTAGTCTTTTCACATATAGATTTTTTTCACCAAGATTCTACAACACTCTAAAGATTAGATGATAAGATGAGATTAGAAAAAGAAGCAAAGAAACCTCTCCCCCTCCTTGTTTAACACCATTCGGCCATTTCTAGAAAATAAGAAAAAAAAATAGAAACCCTAGCTCTCTTCAATAACAAATCAAGAGGAAAATCATGGATGATCTTGGAGGTTAGAAAGAGTGATCTACAAAGTTTCATAGCCATCCATCATCATTTAGTAAGGTAATAAAATCATTAAAGTTGATGGTGAATAGTGATGAATAGTAATTTCTAAGAAACTAACTTGATTTTCATGGTTCTTTTAGTTGTTTCAAGCTAAGATAAGGCGGTTTAAGGATATATCAAGGTTTATTAAGGATCTTTAAAGCTTCAAGAAGGTATAATCACTCTTGTCCTTGTTTATTATGATGGATATTGATGTAATTAGTGGATAAGTGGTATAAATGTTAAGATTATGGTGATTTAAGTGTTTATAAGTGATTAAAGTTGAATATGGAAGTGTTTGGGATTGTAACCATGGCTGGTAATGAAGACCACATGGTGTAGGTGATGATTATTGTGTTTGATGATTGATTTGGAGGAGTTGGATTTTTGGAAAGTATGAAAATATAGCCGTTATAATGCCCGATTTTCGTTAGGACGAAATCTGCCCTGTTTTGTGACCCCTGTATTCGTACGGTACCTCACTGCCTAGGTTACCAATTGACCATGAAATGATAGAAATTAGTTCATAGATCGTTTTGATATAAGGTGCGTTAAAATCTGATGAACGGTTTAGGAGAAAAGTCAGTTTTAGTGAAAGACGTTCGATAACCGAGAAAACGTAATTGTATCAACTTTGAGGTTAAAGTTACCATACTTAGACAGTTTTATAAGCCACGAAATTTTGGGATAGTGTAGTAGGGTGGTCAGAGGACCCTTGACAGTTGACCTTACATTAAAATTCGAAATCCATATTTTCTGAGAATTTTTACAGTTAAGTGTGGTCGTTAGGGGAAATGGTGAAAAACCCCTGAAACTTCGATTGAAACTATAAATGATGAAGTTCTTGAACCTTTGGGGTAATAGTAATACGTTAAACATATATTGAAGTGTAAAGGGTCTTGTTATATAAGAATGTAGTGGGTAAGAGATGTGGTATTCTAACGACGGTCCTTTTGTGTTTATAGAAACTCCGGAAGAGCCCCAAACCATACTGTCAGGATACCGGAACAGAGGCAAGATTCTTCTATCCCTACTTTGAAGATTATTTATCCTCGGAATAAAAATGACATTATGGAATATATATATATATGATGTTATTGTTGTTATGTTGCAAAGAATATATTTCCTTGATTTTGGGAAACTAAAGAGATATGGAAAAGAATGGTATCAGTTGTTATCTAGGGTTATATGGTTTATAATACTATATTAAAAATATTCTTTTTAGTGTTAGTGGTTTAATAAATATTATTTGATTTTTAATTACTACTCTTAAAGTAGACGGAATATGTTATGGATATAAAAGCATATTTGAATTCTTGAATATAAAAGAGATGTCTGAATCATAATCAAAGTAGTATGTTATGAATATATTTTATAGAAATAATGTGCAAGAATGGAAATGAGATGAGTGAATGATATGTGGAAATGAAAGTGAGAAAATGGAAATGTGGAATGACATTTAGTAAATAGGATAACGATTTGACAAAAAGGGGGATAACAACAAAAAGCGTAAGAGGCTGTGTGCTGCACAGTCCAGCAATCAATATTTTAATTCGGCCCAAGAGTTGCCGAAGGAGGATGTAGTGGTGTACCTTCCTCCAGGGGGATGTAGTGGTGTACCTTCCTCCTTCTACCGGTAGTAAAAAGGGACGGATACGGAGGACGACTGATCATCGTGCCTCACGTATTCGGCAACAGTGAAAACCCCCACAATATTTGAATAAAGAATAAATGATAAAGTCAGATTGGTATACTGAAAAGGGAAAATGATATGAAAGATGGAATTATTGTTATAGATGAAGAGAAACTGATTTTATATTAATTTATAAATTGTTGCATAAGAAGGAAATGATAAGATGATAGAGAGAGTTATTCAAGTATTCATATTATCTTGAAATATTACACTGAAAGGGTATATTGATTGTTATATTATTTAAGAAGAGAAACTGATACTATATTATCCTAGATTTCTTTCTTATAATAGTAAGTGGATGATGTATTATTAAACAAGAGTTTTATTCTCCCTTAAAGTTTATAATTGGTTACCGCTTACATATATAAATATATGTATACTTGGTTATATTATAAATTCTAGTTTACAATATTATCTTGCTGAGCTATTATAGCTCACTCTTGCTACTTATCTATATACAGCTAGGTATGCCGATACTGCGCAGAATGCCCCGCAAGAGGGTAGGGGGAAGGCGACCTTCTGAGAGCTCGTTAGCATCGATTCCGGAGGTAGTGATGAGGCAGATGGGTTCCAAGGTCTTATGTATAATTAAGTATGAAGGCATGTAATAAACTTTTGGTTGTTGAAACGCTTCATGTCGAAGTGTTATTCAACAATGTACTTAAGTATGATCCTGGTGTGTAATAACTCTTTTAACTTTCAACTCTAAACTTTTGTTATGGTAAATGTTGTTCTCTGAGCATATGACTGGTGTAAGTGTGTATTAGTGTGGGGTCAACTGTTTATGACTGGTGTTACATGTCCTCTAAGCATTAAATGAAAAAAAAACCCAAGGGATATTGATATTGAATGGAAATTGGTCTGTGATGGCCCAGATTTATGACCCCGGATTTGGGGCTGTCACAAAGAAGATTAAAAAAAATGAAGGATAATGCTGTTTACCAAAAACACAGGTCTCTGCAAGAAGCTCACTTATTCACTTTTATCTTCAAATAATGTATGATTACAAATTATAACAATCACATTTTCCACTACCTATTCTCTCTCAAAAAGCCAACTAAACTGAAAAAGGGAAAAGTTAGTGCTTTTATATTTTAATATGGAGCTCAAGTGAAAGTGCTAAATATGAGATCATATATGAAGTGAAATTGAACGCGAGTAAAGAAGATATTTAGAGCATAAATAAGAGCAATGTTGCCTGACCTAGAGGGTGAGGCTTGTGACGTGGGTCTGAACTTCTAAGTATGCTATTCCATAATCCCTTCGGAGACATCCGATAAAAAGTATGCTATTCCATAAGACCTTCTGGTACGTAGCATGTCTACCCCATGAACCTTAAGTTGAACAAATCCATAAAGAACATAAACTTGCTTGAAAACAAATTAATGTCTATAACATGGTCTGTAATGTGTCAATGTTATTAACTGGTAATCTTTCCAACTATCTTTGTTATTATGACATGTAAAATCGAAAATTGAAAGGCCAAGAAATTATTTTAAAGGTACCTTTCTGGTGTCCTGTTTATTATTATAACATCGGGTAATTCATTAAAACTTTAATTCTTAAATTCAAAACCAAAATCAAAACCAAACAAATATTATCCTGTCTAATTTTTAATACTGTGAAATCAATAAAAACTTAACTCTTATGGCCAAACTAAAAACCGGAACCAAACATATATGACCCCTACGGAGGTCTAGTACACATACATTAACCCTACTTCAGGGGGTTGAGATGTTAATTTGGTGAAAAACCCAGCTTTCAAATCTGAAAAATGCAGTTAATTATTAGTACTATAATATTATTATTTTATTTTTATTAAATAGAATCGCCCGTGATATAATTGGAAAAGAGAGATTTTCGCAAGAAAAAGGAAAAAAGGTAACGTGTTTGAAAAGGTAACCGTCCATGATACAATTGGAAAAAGAGAGATTTTAGTTAGAGAAAAGAGAAAATGTAACGTATTTTGGCTCAAAAAGGTAATTGATTAGTTAATACTAATTATAATATAATTATGTTATTTTGTTATACAAAATTGATAATAGTTTTTAAAAAAGGAGAAATTTTAGTTAGATAAAATGTAAAAGATATTGTATTTTACCTAAGAAGAAAATTATTTAGTTATTGAAAAATAGAAAAGGTAATATGTTTAACCTGAAAAAGGAAATTGATTAATAAAGGAGAAATTTTAGTTAGATAAAATATAAAAAATATTGTATTTTACCTGAAAAAGGAAATTATTTAGTTTTTGAAACATAGAAAATATAATATGTTTAACCTGAAAAGGGAAATTAATTAGTTAGTAGGATGGAAATTTTAGTTAGATAAAATATAAAAGATATTGAATTTACCTGAAAAAGGAATTATTTATTTATTGAAAAATAGAGAAGATAATATGTTTAACCTGAAAAAAGAAATTAATTAGTTAGTATGATGGATTTTATTTGAGTAAGGGTAAATAAGTAAAATCAATAGGCACCGTACCGACCGACCGACCAATCGATCAAACTTTTAATGTTTTGGCCTTTATAATATAGTATAGATTTTATTAGTGGTTAGAAGATATGATGTCATATTTTTGGGTATGTATTAATTATTGCAGTATTATGTTTTAAATTAAAATTCAACGTGTTTTAATTAGAGAGAAGAAATTATTGATTGAAAGATATGATATTTTAGGTATTTATAAAAATTTGAACCTCGAAATTTTAGTAAATAAATTTAATCATTAGATCTAACAATTCTAATTTTTAACTAAAAATCTAACTGATATTATTCGTTGTATACGAATTTTTATTATATTTTGTTAGTGGTTAGAAGATATGATGTCATATTTTTGTGTATGTATTAATTATTGCAATATTATGTTTTAAATTAAAAGTCAACGTATTTTAATTAGAGAGAAAAAAATTATTGATTGGAAGATATGATATTTTAGGTATTTATAAAAATTCGAACCTTGAAATTTTAGTAAATAAATTTAATCATGTAATCTATTTAATCATTAGATCTAACCATTCTAATTTTTAACTAAAAATCTAACGGATATTATTCGTTGTATACGAATTTTTATTATATTTTGTTAGTAGTTAGAAGATATGATGTCATATTTTTGGGTATGTATTTAGTAAATAAATTTAATCATGTAATATATTTAATCATTAGATCTAACAATTCTAATTTTTAACTAAAAATCTAACTGATATTATTCGTTGTATACGAATTTTTATTATATTTTGTTAGTGGTTAGAAGGTTGTAAAAATCGGAAATCGGACCAACTCGGTTTTGGTCCAGAAAAATGAGTAATCGGTAACTCGGCGAGTACTCGGAATGAGTACTCGGACCACTAATCGGATATTGTTTTTTAACTTTTTTTTTTTATCATAATTTATATGTAATTATTCTAATTTTAGTGTACATGTGTTAAACACTTAAACTTAAAACTTAACAATAATATTAATATTACTAATAATATTATTACAATCCTGCTAACAAGTAACACCACACTAATTATAATAGTGCTCAAATATATTCAGCCATATTCAGCCATTCAGGCATTCAGGTGAACAGACTACAAAAATAAAAATAGGATAACTGATTCACCAATCACCATTGATCAACATAATCATCTTCTTCTTCAATGACAACTGCATCATCATTATCTTCATCATCAGACTCAAAATCGTCTTCATTAAGTTCTCTAAACGGTCTTCTAGTAACTGTAGGCAATGAACTTCCATCTTCAATCGTTACAGTTGAATCATCTGATAGCTCTTCATCATCCCCACCTTCCACAATCCATCCCTGAGCCTGACTTGCATCATTAGCAACTAGCATATCAAATTTATCCTTCATCTTAGCTCTCTTATTTGCAAGCTTTGCATTAAATTGAACGTAGACTAGATTGTTTAATCTCTCAGCTTCTAATCTATTCCTTTTTTTTGTATGGACCTAGAAGAAATAAAAAGTGAAATATTAGCAAAGTTTCTAACTAAATAATCCATCTTCTGGTGGATGCACTATCATTGTTAAGCAAAATAAGTTAAACTGTACAACTGAGTTGATAGTTACCCCCTTAAAACAGCTCCAATTTCTTTCACATCCTGATGAGCTTGATGTTAAAGACACTATTTTTAGTGCCATCGTTTGTAAATGCGGTGTCTCCGATCCGTAATTAGTCCACCAAGCAACTAACATAAATTTCAAAAAAATGTTGTAATTCAATTTGTAAACTGAAATGAATAATATGGAGAAGTATGCAAAGTAATGGAGAATTATGAAATTACCAATATCGAATTTATCTTCCTTTCTAGATCTGGCCATGACTGCCAAATTCTTTCCAAACAGCCCTTCCATTCTTTGATATTGTACCAATTCAACATTAGCTACCAAATCTTGCAAGTCATAGTTATCCGGAAAGAACATCTCAATGCACGTCATCGCAGCCATCATACAAGCAGGATCTTTTTGTAGCTCTTTATCTTGATAATAATAATAAGGGTTTAACATGTACCCAACCACATGTAATGAGCTATCAAGACGACCTTTAGTTTTTGTCTCTATGATCTCCAAAATAGGTTCAAAATCTATAACATTTGGGTAAAGTTTTTTGATATCATTCTTTGCCTCTTTAAGTGCTCCATACACCCAAGGCATGGATGGACGACAATCTCCATCAACAAGCCTAAGAACTTTTACTAAAGGCTTAAAAACTTCCACACAATGTTTCATGTTACTCCAAAATGCTTGAGAGACCACTGTTTGATAGGTTTTAAGACCTTTCTTAGAAGAAGACAACTGACAATCACTCCACTCAGAACTTGCAAACATAAATTTCAAGTTTTCTTCTTTTTCCAAGATGCTGTGCATTGAAAGAAATGAACTTGCAAATCTGGTGACGCCTGGCCTTACTATATCTCTTTTCTTGGTAAACTTTCTCATTAATGCTAGAGTCTTATGATGTGCATAGATAAAAATAGTTAATGCCTTTGCCCTTTCAATAATTCCTTGAAATTTTGGAGTCTTACCTGATGAAAAAGAGAGAAAAAAGCCTAAATCAGGAAAGCAAAATACTAGGAAGACTAAAATAATGCAGAAAATTTGCTTAAACAACATAAAATAGTGAGGAAAATTAGTAGTAGATACCTATTCCTTCGAGAATGAGGTTTAGAGTGTGAGTCGCACATGATGTCCAAAATATATTGGGTCTTTTTGCCTTTAGTAGTTTGGCGGGAGCCATGTTATTTGTTGCATTGTCCGTAACTACTTGAATAACATTTTTAGCTCCAATTTGATCAATAGACTTGTCCACATACTCAAATATATATTTGCCTGTGTGTGCCTCAGATGAACTCTCAATAGATGATATGAAACTAGTGCCAAGTTTGGAATTGACACACATGTTCATAATACTTCTCCTTTTTCTATCTGACCAAGCATCTGTCATGATGGAACAACCATTATCTTTCCATTCCTCTTCTTGTTCCTTCATTTTTTCTTTTGTTTTCTGGACTTGATCCTTTAGTAAGGGCTCTCTCAATTGATATTGACTTGGTGGCATGTATCCAGGGCCAAATCTTCCAACAGCCTCCACAAATTTTAGAAATCCGTCATTGTTAATGGCATTAAATGGGATACCAGACTCGTACACCCAACTAGCTAAGTATGCATGAACAACATTAGTCCTTTTCTTGAACATTGCATCATTAATGTTTTGCTGTCTCTTCATTTTACGCGACTCAATAGTCGAATCTTCAGGCTCTATTGGTCTTACATATTCATCCAGAGGTCCAAGTAAGTGTGGTTTTTTTGCAACACCTTCTACCTCAATTATTTCGACATCACCTTCTTTAACTTCATCCCTCATTTCTTGAATATGTTCCTTTTTATTATCTTTTTTTCTTTTGATCCCAGCTAAAGCTTTACTGCATATATCTTGATCCAGAGGTGTACTTTTGTCGCAAGGTGCCACATTTCCTCTTATACGAGCAATATGTTGTTTCAAACGATTAACACCTCCATAAACTTCTCTGCCACACAAATTGCATTTGACTCTATTAACTTTACCAGTGACCGCTGTTCCAAACTGCCATCCAACATCCACAGGCTTGCCTGATGCAGCTATTGTTTCTACAGACTCTGAATTTGATGCTGCGGAAGAACTAACATTTGCAGGTGTTTCCATCCTATATCACAAATTCACAATCCATAAATAACTAAATAAGCAATAGCATAAGACCATAACACAGATAATAACACAATTCACTATTATAAAGATTAAATCACAAATTTTTGATTCTGCATAAAAACTGTCCTGTTGATTCTGCAGAGTAGCAAATATTTGTTGATTAAACTGTCCTGTTTACTTATTTCTTCCAAGAAATGTAAATTTATGCAAGACTTAAGCTATAACTAGGGACCAATCGAGATACAATATGTACAAGACAGAAGTCACATAACTATATCAGTTCCCAGCAACGCTCTTAGATGAAAAAGTCTAGGATTATCTAATTTATAACTGAATGACATTCATATCTGAGATTCGATTTTGAAGCTAAGAGACCACCATATTACAGAGACCAGAGTATACAAAGCTCTAATTCGTAGTAGTATAGAATTAAAATCTAATTCAGAGCTCTAATTAAAGTGTTTACTATAAAAGATTCAACATTCAAATAATCAAAAATGAACTTGATTTAATTGATAAAGAGAACTAAAGAAGATATTAAATCACATACCTTTCGATTTGAATCTGGGTGTATGTATTGAATCTGGGTGTATGTATCGAATCTTGGACTCTTGGTGTTATCTTTGATCTGACTTCTGAGAGAGAGAGGTATTAATTTTCAATCGAGATGTTGGGTTTAATAAAACTATAAAAGTGAGATGCTGGTTATAAGTTGAACAATGAAAAAGTATTTTTTAGGCAGCCCGAGTTTGAGTCCGAGTAATCGGAGTCAACCGAGTTTTGACCGAGTTATACCATAAACCGGTTTTTGGTCCGATTTATCACTATTCGGATCGGTTTAGGGGTCCAAAACGAGTACTCGGCCGAGTACTCGGACCGAGTTACCGATTTTTAGAACCCTTAGAAGATATGATGTCATATTTTTGGGTATGTATTAATTATTGCAATATTATATTTTAAATTAAAAGTCAACGTGTTTTAATTAGAGAGAAAAAAATTATTGATTGAAAGATATGATATTTTAGGTATTTATAAAAGGTAATATCATCAATTATAAGTAAACATCTTTTAATTGAAAAAGGCAATCAGCTAATTATTTGGGTTGATCCAATTGGATCGCTCCAAATGTTGATTAGAGAGAAAAAAATTATTGATTGGAAGATATGATATTTTAGGTATTTATAAAAGGTAATATCATATAAATTATAAGTAAACATCTTTTAATTGAAAAGGGCAATCGGCTAATTATCATTAATTATATTATTAATAAAAAAAATGAAGGATAATAGTATAGGTTAAAAAAATGAAGGATAATAGTAGAGGTTTAGATTTGGGTCAATGCAATTGGGTCGATCCAAATGTTGTGTAATGATAAAAAATAATATAGATTTAGATTTGGGTCGATCCAATCTAAATTGGGTCGCTCCAAATGCTGTGTAATGTCAACATCAAAGAAATAAAGGAGATTAAAAAAATAAAGGATAAAAGCAGTAATTTTCCTGTGTAATGACAAAAAAGGGCATTAAAGAAATAAAGAAGATTAAAAAAATAAAGGATAAAAACAGTAATTTTCAAAATGCAATACTAGCAGACATTAGGAATATATTGATATTGATATTGATATTGATTAGTGCTTGATAGTTAATTGATTAAAATTAATTTTTTAAAACAAAAATCTAATTTAAAAAAAAATAATTTAGAGGAAATTTTTTAATTAAAAATTGTGACGTGTCCAATTAACATAAAATTTATGACCAAAATAGCTAGCTCATTTTTTCAGTTCAATCCGATATTCAAAAATCTGACAACTATTTGCCAAACGTGATGGAATTAAAAGATTAATGCTAATGCTATGGATGTCAAAGAATACCGCATCAAATAGGATCTAAATGAGAGTCGACTCACATCTTTCCCCTTAGCCGCCGGCCCCCCGTCTTCCTTCTTCTTCGCCGCCCTCTCCCCCATTCTTTATATCTTCCCCGCCCTCACCCCACCCTTCCATATTCTCATTTTCACATCTAACCATCCCTTTTCTCTCAATAAAACCATTCGAGTTTTCTCAGATCTACATAGGTCTGTAGCTCGAATCTTCAAATAAAAATTATCCTTAGATTCTAAATCTCTGGCTTATCATCATACTAAAATTTGGTGACATTCCAAGATTTTTGATTTTTGGGATTTTTTCGTCTCGCCTTTTGGCGTGTGTGATTTTTTCGTCTCACCTTTTGGCGTGTGTGTGATTGTTAAATGTTTTTGTCGCTTGTGTTGGCTTCCTTGAAAATGATTTACAGGATGTTTTTGGGGATCCGAAAAGCTCGCATCGGGACTGGAGTAGTGAATATTATTGCAAGAGCTCACCACTCACAACCAAAGATGGTTCAACGTATTTTGGGGGTTTTCACTTTCGGCATGTCTATAGCTGGTATCCGGCATGTAGATAGCTGGGGTGCTGCTCATCCTTTGGGGATTTCCATGTTCGGCATGTCTATAGCTGGTATCCGGCATGTAGATAGCTGGGGTGTCATTCCTGAGGCTTCTGAACACTGGGGTATCAATGGATTCTATGTGATGTGGTCAATTGTGATACCGCTGCTTTCAGGGATGTTGGCGCAGTTTTGATCGCTTGGGAAGTCTTTGAAGTCGTTTTTAGGTTTAAGAACTTTTAAGTTCATTATGTTAAACGATCAGAAAACAATTTATTTGTTTTTCAACCTGGTCGTATCGACAATCGGGGATTTGTCCCGCTGTTTTATATAGTGTTGCCTTGATTCAGTAATATAATTCTATGCATTTCATCAAAAAAAGATTAATGCTATGCATATGGGCTGAAAACCAAACCCAACACGAAACTAAGCTGAACTTTAGTTATTTAAGTTAGCTATCAGATCAAATCAAGTCGATCCAATCCAAACAAGTTGAACTTAAGATCAGTCCGTACTGAATGAAGGCCTAGGGGTGTCAATTTCCGACCCAATCCGAAACCGACACGAACCCAACTCGAGAAAATACGAATTTGGATCAACAAATATTCAACCCGAAATAACTAGGTACAATCAGACACGAACCCGAAACCCGAAAATGACCCAAAAATTAATGAACCCTCTTTTTGTAACCCTACTTTTGGAATACTTTATGTTTAAAATAACTAAATTTAAGTACAATAAAGTAACTTTCACATGCAATGATAGAGACTCGCTAGTTGTTTATAATTATTTAATAGTAATTACAATATTTTCTATATGTCATGCCTTTTGTTACACCTTACAAAGTGGGTACAGTACATATTATACATTTAAATTGTAACTTTCAAGTGCAATGAAAGTGAAAAGAACTGTTTTTTCTTAAAATTTCTGCAAAAGTAATCAGTCCATATAAATCGGGATGGAGTATATAATATGAGAGTATATTTTCACTCACTCTAAAAAAGAGTTGAGGTGGTGAACCCCGAAATGACCCGAAACCCCACACAAACCCGATAGGTAGGGTAGCTAGGGTCAGGAAAAAATCAACCCGAAACAATTAAGTACAATCGGATCCGACACGAACCCGAGCCAGAATCCGAAATTGCTACCCTAGGCCTAGTAAGTAGTACTCCCTCCGTCCCAACAGGTTCTTTACAGTTATTATTTTGGGACGTCCCACCCATTTCTTTACATTACCAAAAATAGTAACTTTTAACAATAAAATACATTATTACATCCACTACTTGACTCTACTTTTTCAACACTTTACACTATTACACTCACTACTCCACTACTTCACTCTACTTTTTCAACACTTTACACTATTACACCCACTACTTTACTTATTTTAACAATAAAATCACTATTACACCCACTACTACACTATTACATCCACTATTTAAATTATATTCCTTGGTCTCCGTGTCCCAGCCGTATGTAAAGAACCAGCTGGGACGGAGGGAGTAAGTTGAAAAGTTCGTAACAAAATATTGAGTAAATCATGCGGTGGTCATATTTTATATTGAATTTTAAAAAAAAATCAAAATTTTAAATTAGATATATCTTGACATCCGTACGGTTGGATCGTCGAGAAATATTTTTTAAAAAATAGAAATAATAATGTAGGCGAAACACTAGTTACGAGTACAAGACAATATAGTAATGTTCTATTAAGATCTCCAACCAAATTAATTTTTTATTTTTTGAAAATTTGGTAATATCATTAAATTAGATATATCTTGACATCCATACGGTTGGATCGTCGAGAATTATTTTTAAAAAAATAGAAACAATTTGTGTATAAGACAATGTTGTTGTAATATTATATAAATAGATAAAGGGAGCCGTTCTATGGCACCATGAATTAGACACAATTGTTACACAATTTATCAACTATAATCACGTCATAAATTTTTTGATTCTTTCTTTTGTAATTACTTAATTAATTTCCCTCTTTTGATATATCTTTTTAAAATTATATAATAATTATTTGAGAACAAGAATCATGCTATTAATTAGTATTAGCTTGCTAAATTTAATTAATTTAGCATAAGAAGTTGTGGTTAGATATCGGTTCACAATTTTACAATAATAATAAAAATGAGATGTAAATTTAAAAATAAAATAAAATGAGATGAAAATTTTAAAAAAATAAAAAGAAATGGAGGCAGGAAAGAAGTTAATGAAGAAACTCATTCTAATAATTTTCTTCACTTCTCCCACCTGCCGTCTGCGTCTCTCTCTCTCTCTCAAAATAATTTCTCTCAAACATCACTCTCTCTCCTCAATAACACAAATCTATTATATATCTATTATTTCCCTGAGCAAATTTATTCACAGGCTCGGACCCTCCGAACCTCACTCCAAACCTAACTCTAAATATTTGTAAAAATAATGTTATTCAAAGGATTCGAACCCATGACCTTGCATAACTAATGCAACACCATAACCAGTTGAGCTATGTGAACATTTGAGCTTATATTAAAAATCATTATCTACATACATAAACACATATATACATACATACATAATTATTAATTATACTACACATACATAAATAAATATACATGTATACGTACATACACACATACATACATACATACATACATACAAACACTACATACATAATTATTAATTATACATACATAAACATAAATAATTATACATGCATATGTATATACACACATACATACATACATCCATACATACATACATACATAATTATTAATTATACATGCATAAGTACTATATACATACATACATACATTTATGTTGTATAATCTATTAATATTTCATTATTTGTAATATATTAATTGTTGTATAATTAATATGCATATTTATATATACAAACACATGTACAAACATAAATACATACATATATAAATTTATGTGGATATATATATAATAATATACTATAATATTATATACATACATACATGCATACATACTATATAACATACATACATACATACATACATGCATGCATGCATGCATGCATACATACCTACATTTATATTGTATAATCTATTAATATTTCATTATTTGTAATCTATTAATTGTTGTATAATTAATATGCATATTTATACATACATACACATGTACAAACATAAATACATACATATATAAATTTTTGTGGATATATAACAATGTACTATAATATTATATACATACACATACTACATATTTTTGTTTATATGTATTAATTTGTAGATAAATCTCAGTTGGCTTAACTCAGATAATGTATAATTATTAATTAGAATGTATATTTGTAGATAATTATTAATTATACATGCATACGTACGTACGTACATACATACATAACTATTAATTATACATGCATACGTACATGCATACATACATATATACATATATACATACATACATTCATACATACATAGTTACATACATACATGCATACATACATATATACATATATACATACATACATACATATATGCATGCATAGTTATGTTGTATGTATATATGTATGTATGTATATATGCATACATACATATATACATACAACATAACTATTAATTATACATGCATACGTACATGCATACATACATACATAGATACATATAATATATACATACATTTATGTTGTATAATCTATTAATATTTCATTATTTGTAATCTATCAATTGTTGTATAATTAATATGCATATTTATACATACATACACATGTACAAACATAAATACATACATAAATTTATGTGCATAGATAATAATCTACTATAATATTATATACATATATACATACATACTATATAGCATATATACATACATACATACATTTATGTTGTATAATCTATTAATATTTCATTATTTTTTTATTTTATTTTTTTTTTACGAAATGCAGATGTTTTATATCATCGAATAAATGGAAATACAATCTTTAACCTTGATCGGAACAGACCTCCAATCAAAGATACGATCAGGATACATATGTGACACCCGAGCAAGTTCATGTGCCGGCATATTCGCAGACCGTTTAATAAAGGACAACCTAATGTTGTTATAACGAGCTATCTCTCTGCAATCCTCAATCACCCTGCCCAGTCTCGAGCGCATGGGAGCATCACTCCTCATTAACTGAATGACTACAAGGCAATCGGATTCTATAGTAACCGATGACCATCCCATCTCCATAGACCAGCTTAAGGCCTCTTTGACAGCTATAGCTTCTGCTAAAGTTGGATTCAAAATCTCTGGTTTAGTTAATGACTTAGCCAAGATTAAGCAACCATCATGATTACGCACAACTATTCCGAATCCTGAAACTCCCTTATTTGAAATATAGCCGCATCAACTGTGATCTTCACTTCCTCAAGTTGTGGCTTGATCCAGACGGTAGCCCCATCCCCTTCAACTATAGGAATGATAGGCACTGAAAATCCTCTGTTCTGGGCCGCTTTCCACTGTGAAAGATACTCCCAAGCTTTTGCAACTATTCTCATGATTGGCCATCTTTTCCCATTCCAGACCAGGTCATTACGCGATCTCCAAACTGACCAACATAGCGTTAAGCTCTTTGCCTTATTAGCATGCGACTGACCTGCTAAAATATGGGCCAACCAATCCATAAACTCCCAGTCTCCTTCAATACTAATGTTCGGTTTAAACACTTTCCAGCATGCAGAAGCAGTTTTACATTGTACTAATGCATGCATAATGGTCTCTGTACCCTCTTTGCAAACTGGACATACATTGTTCACTTGCACATGTTTGGTTTGTAGTTGAACCAAGGTAGGTAAGCAATGCATAGAAGCCCTCCAAACTAAATTCATGACCTGAGGAGGTGCTTTAATATTCCAAAACATCTTCCAGACTTCCATGTTGTTTCCTTCGTTCCAAGATCCTTTCTGTTTCTGTAAAAGTCTGTAGGCGCTTTTCACCGTATATTGCCCTGTGTGCTCCATATTCCAGTAGAGAGTGTCTCTATCCAGCTCTTGTTCAACCACTGTGTTTGATATAGCTCGACGGTCCCTATCCACGAAAATGTCATTCAAAATCTCCAAATCCCAATCTTTTGTATTCATACTGAATAAAGACGCGACTTTTTGATTTAACAGAGCTGGTGAATCAGTAACCACATAAGGATTATCACTGTCATTTAACCATGGTTGATTTAAAATCTGAATGTCCTCTCCATTACCTATTCTCCAGCGTGATCCTGCAGAAATGACCTGTTTAGCTTCGCAAATACTCCTCCATATGAAAGAAGGGTTGTTCCCAATTTTAGCATCCATAAACTCTGTATCTTTATAATATTTTGCCTTGTAGATACGGGCCACCAAGCTGTCTTGGTTTGTAATCAGCCGCCAACATTGCTTTCCTAACATAGCAATGTTAAAATCTCTCAGGCACCTGAAGCCTAAACCCCCTGCATGTTTATGCTTTGTCATCCTCTCCCAAGACATCCAGCCAATTTTAGAATTACCATTCTGAGAAGAATTCCAGAAGAACTTCGCCATACAGTTCTCTATATCCTTTATGAGCTCAACTGGGAGCAAAAATACATTCATAGCATACGATGGAAGGGTCTGAGCCACCATCTTGATCAAGATTTCCTTAGCTGGTCTGGAAATCTTCTTTTCATTCCAGCTCTGAATACTGGCTTTCACTTTGTCCTTTAGATATCCAAAAATAACCGACTTGTTTCGTCCTAAAATGTTAGGAAGTCCCAGGTATTTCGAAGATGAATCTGCTTCTGGAATCTGCAACTCTTGACACACTAACCTTTTGTTGTACTCAATTACATTGGCACTGAAAAACACCGAGGATTTGCTTCTATTAATACGCTGGCCTGATGCAATCTCATACGTGTTCAACAATTCCACAACCTTATTTGCTTCCTCGTGATTTGCCTTGCAATAAATATAACTGTCGTCCGCAAATAACATGTGATTAATTTTTGGAGCTTTTTTACAAATCCTGACCCCATGCAACCAATTCTTCTTCTCATAATGCTTGATAAGAGACGATAGGCCTTCTGCACACACAATAAATAAATAGGGAGATAGAGGATCTCCTTGTCTCAGCCCTCTAGTTGGAATGATTGGCCCAATAGTATGCTCACCATGAACAATGTTGTACTCAACTGTCGAAACACACTGAAGAATCAAATACGTCCACCAGTCATTAAATCCCATAGTAAGAAGCATTTCTTTCAGGAACTTCCATTCAATACGATCGTAGGCCTTCGACATATCTAGTTTGAGAGCCATGAATCCTTCTTTCCCAAATTTCTTCCCTTTCAAATAGTGCATAACCTCAAATGAAATCATGATATTGTCAGATATTAGCCGCCCTGGAAGGAATGCACTTTGTGTATCCGAGATAATCGTTTCCAGCACCTTCTTCAGTCTGTTAGCAATAACCTTCGTAATAACTTTCATCACCACATTACACAGAGCGATCGGTCTCAATTCTGTTAAGTAGGTTGGGTGTTTCTTCTTTGGAATAAGAACAATGTTGGTAGCGTTCATGTTGTCTCCAATATCACCAGTTATGAAGAAATTCTTTATAAGTTGAATTACATCTTTACTTAATACCGACCAGTTTTTCTGAAAAAACGCTGGGGTCATGCCATCTGGCCCCGGTGCTTTGTCCAGGTGCATATGAAACAGAGCATCTTTAACTTCCTCATCGGAAATTGGCTTGAGAAGGTCACTGTTTTGTTGATCCGAGACTAGTTTAGGAATACACCTTAAAACATCCTCCGTATGTGTGTTACCTTCTGTGAACAACTGTTGAAAATAATTTCTGATCATATCTGCCAAACCTTCATTCCAGCTCATCCATTTTCCTTCCTCAGACGTCAGCCTTTGAATATGATTATTGCGTTTCCTCTTATTACAAGAAGCATGAAAGTATTTTGTATTTTTGTCACCTGCTTGTAACCAAATTTGTTTTGACCTCTGCCTCCAGAATATTTCCTTTTGATCTAAGATTAAATGCAATTTTTTCTCGTGTTTTCATAATCGATAATGGACTGGGGGTCTCGTTTCTTCCTTAATATCTTCAATTTGATTTTACACTCTTTAATGCGCTTACCAAAGCAGCTTGTGATTTCTTTGCCCCAAACATTCAGGCTTTCTGCACATCTTCTAACTTTGTGAACGACATGACTGTTACCTTCTTCCTCCCAACAATCCTTGATGATCTGAAAACACATAGGTTCCGTTAGCCAGGCATTCTCAAACCGAAACTGCCTCTTGTTGTTACCTTTGGACTGTTGTTCTGGCACCAAGAGTAGAGGGCTATGATCCGATGGTGAACCCTCTAGATTATAAACTTTCGCCATTATAAACATATTACTCCACTGTATGTTAGCCAGGACTCTGTCTAATCTGATTTCAACCCAATGATCCGTATTCCTTCCTCTTTCCCATGCATACTGATGACCAATAATATCAAGGTCGTGCAACTCAGCATCCAATAAACATTCGTTGAACCCCTCAATTAAGCGACTTGGATAAGCAGCACCCCCTTTTATATCCTCTTGAGATGTGACATTATTGAAATCGCCAATTAGACACCATGGAAGATTAGCGTCCCGTGACAAGTTTCTCAGCAGGTCCCAAGTTTTAAATCTCTGAGCTCTCGATGGTTCTCCATAGATACCTGTTAATCGCCACTCTCTATTGTCACTTAAATTAATCGATATATCGATATGGTTTCGAGAAAAACTTAATAACTTGACTTTATCTGCATCCTTCCAAAACATAGCAACACCCCCACTCTTGCCTTGAGGTTCCACTGCCATGAAACCTTCAAATTTCAACTTACTACATAGGTCTTCCATCTTCTTGTAGCTGCTGATAGTTTCACTAAGAAAAATAAAGGATGGTTTCTCAGCTCGGGTTACATCTTTAAGAAATTGAATCTTTCCAGGGGAACCCATCCCCTGACAATTCCAAGCTAAAGTATTCATATCCAAAAACTCGATTTTGATTAAAAATCTTGAATTGAAGACAAGACTACAAAGAGACAATCACTTCACAACTCCTTACATGTCAGATGACAAGACCACTTGTTACATGAACAAGACATAAGCACTTGCAAATAAGCAAGACAAAAACTTGCAAGCCTGCAAGACAGAGACCGATTCAGTAGAAAAGTAGTCTATTCTCAGTGAAGCATTTAGCCAAACAGCTTAGGAGCAAAAACCAACTTCGTGTTTAAATATCTCAAAGATGCAGAGAGAATATGGGGCAAACTTCAAAGAATTACTGCATAATTTTACATACATAATAACTTGTACAAACATAAATACATATATAAATTTATGTGAATATGTTATAATGTACTATAATATTCACTAACATATACCATATCTTATTAATCATTTTAGATCTACTTTAATTATTTACGAATTAAATATTACAAAAAATATCCCAATACAAAAAAACCTTCATGCCTATGTAAGTATAATACAAACTTGTATTAACATTAACTATCGTAAAACTCATCAATCACATCTTTAATACGTAAACGCATAAAACAATATAACAAATATATATATAATAGAGCAAATGGGGGGGTTCCATGAGCAAATTTATTCATATAAAAAGTCATATTTACCTCTACTAATTATATCTATGTTATATTTTCGGGGGCTATTTAGGTATTGCAACACTAACATATTTATTACATATATAATAATAACTGATATGAACTAATATGCATTTATTATTATGTAATTAATACTTGAATGTATCTCTGTATCCATCCATGTTAACTCTATATATTTATATTTCGAACTACGGTTTTGATCTTAACATTGACCAATTTATTACATATCGTTCAAGTTTATTTTAACAAAACAAAACATAGCGTAAAATATAAAATAGATTTAATTTAACCAGAATTATAATTTGCATGTCACGATCGGGTATTGCATAAATTCTATCTACTCGGAACAATTGCTACAAAGATATGAACAATCGAAGATATCAACAAATCAATCCTACGTGATTACGAATAATTCATAAATTTGTAATCTAGAGCATGCACGTGCCTTGCACGGGCTACAAAGCTAGTATATTCTAATAATCAAACTCATTTTTCTACAGGATTTTGACATCAAAACCCTAACATACATATATATTCAAATCGATCCTCTCATCATCATCTACACAACCATACCATTAGAAATCGATTTTAAAAAAATTGATTTTGGGTGATTTTATTTTTTTATTCGGTTCTTGATTTTTATGGTGTTTTTGATGTTTCTGTGGGGCGAGGGTTGTAAATCGGAGGGGTTATTAACGAGTTGTGGTGTTTTGGTGGTTGTTTGGGTTGTGAGCCTTGTGGGTGTTATTGAAGATGAATCGCCGGTGGTCGGAACAGGAGAAACGGAGCTATTACACTACCATCGGTGTGTTGATGTTGCTGTCCGTGTGTTGATGTTGATGTGTGTGTGAATTCTAGTACTGATAGTCTGAAAATATATCAGTGAATTAAACGAGTTTTATAAACGAGCTCGAGCCGGGTCGAGTCGGGTCGAGCCGGGTCGAGTTTTTGATTTCGAGCCGAGTTTCATTCGAGTTCGGCACATACCCGTTCCGGCTCGTTTATATAAACGAGCTTGAAACCGTGTCCGAGCTCGACTCGTTTACGAGTTCGAGTCGAGCCGGGTCATGCTAAACGAGTTCGAGCTCGAGCAGCTCGACTCGAATTACAGCCCTGAACTGTGAAGGATGAGCTTCATAACTTTTTTTTTGCTAAGAGAGCTTCATAACTTTTTACATATAAAACAATAATTTTTATTTTTTATATTTATGACGACTTTAATATTTAATTGTTATTTATTCAGATAATTAATTTGTGAGTTGTGACACTGTCAGGTTGTATTCGTTAAAGCATGAGAACCCGTGCGAGGCACGAGGCATGCTCTAGTATGGATTTTATAGTTTTTAGTCGTTGAAGTGTGAGTTGTTGCAGTGTTTGTGATAGGTCATATCTATACTCTTTATTAATGTGAAAAACCATGTTTTAATGGTAGACAATAGTACCAAAGTACCAAAATACCAAATTTGGTTATCATTAAATTCGGGGTTCAATTCCTTACAACTACATAATTATACAAGATTTATTTATTTTAATTTTTTTTAGCTTCACCTCGTGTTCTATTCCTTATAACTACATAATTATAAAGATTTATTTTTTTTTATTTTTTTAGGTTTATCTCGGATTCGATTCTCTATAATAACTACATAATTAAATATTGTTTGTTAATTTATTAATATTACTATTTTAATCTCGGCTCGTGTTCAATTTGTGCGCGTGCTTCGCACGGGTTATCAGCTAGTATGATGTAAATTGTAAAAGGCATCGAAGATTGTCAGTTTTTAATTTTATTG
The DNA here is from genome assembly GCA_037693485.1 of Kitagawia praeruptora. NCBI lineage: Eukaryota > Viridiplantae > Streptophyta > Magnoliopsida > Apiales > Apiaceae > Kitagawia > Kitagawia praeruptora. The sequence goes on from CM075353.1 coordinate 3,522,392, forward strand.
TGGATCATTGAATAGAATTTGAGTGTTCAATAGGTGATATCTACGATATATAAGTTCTGCAAATCATATATTATACATGATCTTGTATATATATATTTTTGAATTACCTTTATAAATAATACACCATATATTATATACGAACCTTTTTTTTTCAAATGTCATATTTTAAATCAAACATTAGTCAATTTATATGTAAAATGTAATGTGTTATTTTTATGATTCGTCTATTCAAGTCAAATATTTTTACAACCCGAAGAGTTTAACTGATAAACTATTGCATCTTGTGTAATAATATACAATTTTCATATTACGTGAACAATTCAATATTTTCATTCTAATATTTTGTCAGATAGAATCCTTAATATTAAATATAATATCATTATATATCCCAATTATATATTTTATGTGGTTCTTTAATCAATAAATGGAAATTAATAAAAAGTCCAAATCTCATTTAAAACCCAACAATATTTAACCAATATAATTTCATATATCATACACATACATATTGTGTGTATGATCTAAAACACATGTAAAAGTGTGGCCTAGTGGTATGCAGATGCACAAGTTAACTTGATGGTCCAAGTTTGATCTCCACTAAAAATAATTGTTTTATATATAAACAACAATATAGAGGTAAATTAGTCATTTTAAATTATGAATAAAATATCTCATGAATTTTAAGTCTTGTTCGTGTATTATATATAAAATAAATTTTAGATATTAGTTTTACAATCAATTAATATTATATTGTACGTTGTTATAACGAAGAGGTTATATGCATTTTTTCATTTAAAAAAATACATATGTTCCAACTATTTTTCATTCAAGTCGCACACACGCATTCACATATTTAAAAAATACACGCTAGCCTAGTGGTATGATTGGGTCCAAATTTTGAAAACAACACCTAGAGGGGGGGTGAATAGGTGTTTTTGGTTAATAGTGTGAATTTATGAACTGTTTTGAAAATAACCAGAAACAGCTTGCTGATTGTGATTAAGCAGTTTACAGATGGCAAGCTGTTTATGCAGTGCAGTAAGTAATGTGCAGGAAAAATAAAGAACACCACAATCTTTTAGCCAGGTTCGACCCCTAATCCCCTATGGTCTACGTCCTGGTCCCTTACCAACTTGGTAAGAGAATATATTATTGATCAAAGATAATCCAATTACAAGATACAACAATATATCTCCCCTTTTCTTAGCTACTGACAAATGGCTTGCTGAACACCTGTTCTGAACCTGCTTTCTAAGCTATACTTCCCAAGTATACTTCTCTAGCAACGTTCACCAACCCTTGTTCCCTAACCAATCTGCCCAGCAACTAAAATACCCAGCTGCTTACAAATGGCTTGCTGTTCCTGTGCTGAACTAACTTTCTGAGTAACACTTCCCAAGCTTACTTCTCTAGTCTAGCTCGACTCACCCTAACACACTAAGCCAACGTTTGTACAGCAACTATTCAATACAACTTGAACAATACAATGATTTGAATCGATTACAACTCAACCTAATGACCCTCTGAATATATATGATATATACGTGTATAGGGTTTGAAAGGTTTATAAAGATTTTGCAATGAAAGCTTTGTAGTTGTGTAACTCTCTTTGTTTTTCTGCACTATATTGTTAATAAGAACTGAAGAAGAACAGTTCTTAAATAGGTAAACAAGAGTGTTTTGATTTGCTTTGAGAATAATTCCAACGGTATGAATTACAACCGTTATAGAAGATGTTTTATTTTAGCAAAAGATAGAAACATGATGCTCTGCAAAAACTGAAGAGATGGAACGTGTATAGAGGTAAAAAACATGGAGAGAATATTTGATAAGATGTGTCCCATGTGTTGTGTTTAAGTGGAGGTATGGTGAGGATTATTTGATAAGAGAATCACGTGAAGGAAGCAAATGAAGAAGAGTGATATCAATGTGAGTAGCAGGTGGTGTAGAGAATATGTATGACAAAGAAGATATTATCATGTGAGTATTTGAGTGGAAGTGAAGTGGGTGTTTAAATTAATGAAAAGTAGAACTTTTACTTTTCCATAATAAACATAAGGAATATTGTTTTGTCTTCATGCATGATTGAGGTATGGGAGTTTATATATTCATATATAATCAGAGGACCCATACAAATGACCCTAACAAAGATTCCACTTGATGTTCCTTGAATTCTTGATATTCGGCAAAACTGTCCAGACTGAAAACAGCATGCTGTTTTGTGAAACTAGCTTGCTGTTACTGAAACTGGCTTGCTGAATGAGTATTCTCATCAGTAATATATTTTTCCCTGCAAGACCAAGCTATCACAATACACTGCACAACCAAGTTAGCACAATACAGAAATAACATGATGTTTTATTATCAAACAGCTTGCTGTTTGCGTATTGACCGTGTGCAACTGGCTTGCTGTTACTGATATTGGCTTGCTGAATGATGAGTACTGATTAGACAATCAGTAAGCTGTTTTACCCTGCAGAAACACGTTAGAGCATACACAAATGGCATGCTGTTTTAACCTGCAAGACCAAGTTAGAACAAACATAATGGCATGCTGTTTTTATATCTAAAAGCAAGCCAAACATATTATCAACAAAATCAATAGCATGTTAGTATAATAAATAACATTCCAAAATATATGTAATCATCGAATCATCAAAATCAATAGGCTAACAATCTCCCCCTTTTTGATGATTACTAACATATATTTTTAGGAGTACATACTCCCCCTCAACACATGCATCATTGATTTAACAACAAGATATTCAATTAAGCACATAAGGATTTATGAACTAAAATCCCAAACACATGCATCATTGAGAGTTAACCTCCTAAAATCTCTCCCCCTTAATCATTAAAAAGGGTGATCACGTAGCATATTCAATATAAGCATGGATCAAATCATGGTAATGGCATATAAAGAGTTCAGATACAAATGGTAAGCCAACGTTACCCATTCTGTGCTTGTCAGCTTGCTGACTACACAGTTCACATGCCAAGCTCTCTTCGTATGACTGAAAACCTTTCTTCAGCTAGTGGCTTTGTGGAGATATCCGCTAGTTGAACTTCAGTTGAGACAAATACCAACTTTGGGGAATTATTCTTGACCGTCCTTGTTGATCTTGGTAAAGAATGTTGAGCTATTTCTTCATGAGTTGTCTTTCTCATCTTTTCTGGTGGTGAATGATTTTCTTCATCATAAAGAGGTAGTTTCTCAGTAGCCCTTGAACCTCTAGGACCTTCCAAAGTCATTTTAGCAATTGCATCTTCCACTTTAGCTTGCTCATTTGAACTTCCAGCTTGCTGATTGCTAGAACTTGAGGTTGCATGCTTTCACTTTCACCTCGTTGTTAGCATACTTTAGTGTGGGTAGCCCTCTGATCAGTTTCTTGCTTGATAAGCAAGTCCATGTGTGCATGCCCAATTTTCTATGCCAAACATAAGGATCATTGTCTATTGCAGCCAAACAGCATGCTGTTTCCTGCATAATACAATATATATACATATATTTGTCCCATCTATATACTAGAGGAAACTCGTTAGTATCAAATAATAATATACTCATATTCAAACGAATATACGAGGACAAATAACATACTTACTACTTGAGTACCCAAATTTTGTTGGATCCACCAATGTTTGTTGATAGAATATAAAGATCATGTAGATCAGATTTCTTGATCCACTGTTGTATCACTTTTGGTGCTTGATTTCTGGTCCTTTTCGTTCTGCCAGACTGATAATGGTAAGCTGTTTGTCTTCTGTCATTTGCTTTCTGGTATGCTGATTGTCTTCTGACTGGTTTACTCTGGTAAGCTGTTTGTCTTCTGTCAGAAGCATTCTGGTATGCTGTTTGTCGTCTGTCTGGTCTATTCTGGTAAGCTGTTTTCCCTTGATGATTGATTTGAACCACACAATGTCTTTCCAGATGACCTTTTCCACCACACTTGTTGCATGTCTTCCAAGGCATAGCATAGTCATAAGGTATGCCATTTCTTCCATCATATTTGAGTGCACCAAGCTTCTTGTTTAAGTTCATGCCAACTCCTTCTCTGACCAATGGAACTTTTGTCTTCTTCATCATTGTTTTTAAACTGTCTTCTCCTTGAACAAAAGTTTCCATCCCTTTCTGGAGATCCTTGACCTCCTTTTCCAGAAGAGAGATCAGTTCAGCTTGCTGTTTGATCAGAATGGCGTGCTGATTGTCTGCACATTCAGCTTGCTGTTTTCTCCTTTTAGCAGATTTTGAAGACTCGGCTTGGCTAGACTCTTTGATCTTGAATGTTTTTATACATTCATCCTTAGATTCAATCTCTGACTTCAAATCTTTGAGTTCTTTCATGAGCACCTCATTCCTCCTTAGAATTTCTTTGTTGACTCCTTCGAATTGAATGATTTTCTCTTTTAAATCAGTAAAAAGATCATCATGATTGTTTGTAGGAGCCTTCTCAGCCATCAAATCAGAAATGATTTTCCTCAAATGAGCATTCTTCTTTTCAAGCTCATTTTTCTCATTTTTCAATTCCATGAACTCAATAATAGATACATTACTTGGTACCTGCATGGTTAGTTCATTTAACATAGGAATACTAGAGGACAAATCAAAATTAAGTGAGTGTACTTCACTACTATCGTCATCCGAATTCGACACATCACTGTTTACAAAGACTTCTTTGAAATTTCCTCGTACGTTATCTTCATCATCAATACCAACAAAAGCTAGGTCGACCATGTCATCACTTGAGTCATCATTAGAAGCTGATTCCTCATCATCATTCCTTGTAAGGAATGCCTTAGATTTATTTGTGTCACTTGAGGCAGCTTGCTGTTTGTGACAATCAGCTTGCTGTTTTGGATTGACACATATTGTAGCTTGATAATGCATTTCCAAGGTATCCCATATTTCCTTTGCTGTGATGCACGTAGAGACCTTGTCATAATCTGAATCTGAAAGACCACAAATTAGTGTGTACTTGGCATTTCCATTATAGCTTGCTTTTACCAATTCTTCCTCGGTAAGATCATCAACATCTTTTGGCTTGCCATTTTCATCCAGAAAGGTAAATGGACCATTTTTAACAACCAGCCATTCAAGTGGATTTCTGATTAGAAACATCTTCATCCTTAGTCTCCATAAATCATAATTTTCTGTACCAACGAGAAGTGGTGGCATGTTTGATGATTCTCCCTCTACATAAATGTGTGCCATAGGATCTGTACTTTCCTGTTACAGAAATGTTAGTACACCTCGCTCTGATACCAAATGAAAACAACACCTAGAGGGGGGGTGAATAGGTGTTTTTGGTTAATAGTGTGAATTTATGAACTGTTTTGAAAATAACCAGAAACAGCTTGCTGATTGTGATTAAGCAGTTTACAGATGGCAAGCTGTTTATGCAGTGCAGTAAGTAATGTGCAGGAAAAATAAAGAACACCACAATCTTTTAGCCAGGTTCGACCCCTAATCCCCTATGGTCTACGTCCTGGTCCCTTACCAACTTGGTAAGAGAATATATTATTGATCAAAGATAATCCAATTACAAGATACAACAATATATCTCCCCTTTTCTTAGCTACTGACAAATGGCTTGCTGAACACCTGTTCTGAACCTGCTTTCTAAGCTATACTTCCCAAGTATACTTCTCTAGCAACGTTCACCAACCCTTGTTCCCTAACCAATCTGCCCAGCAACTAAAATACCCAGCTGCTTACAAATGGCTTGCTGTTCCTGTGCTGAACTAACTTTCTGAGTAACACTTCCCAAGCTTACTTCTCTAGTCTAGCTCGACTCACCCTAACACACTAAGCCAACGTTTGTACAGCAACTATTCAATACAACTTGAACAATACAATGATTTGAATCGATTACAACTCAACCTAATGACCCTCTGAATATATATGATATATACGTGTATAGGGTTTGAAAGGTTTATAAAGATTTTGCAATGAAAGCTTTGTAGTTGTGTAACTCTCTTTGTTTTTCTGCACTATATTGTTAATAAGAACTGAAGAAGAACAGTTCTTAAATAGGTAAACAAGAGTGTTTTGATTTGCTTTGAGAATAATTCCAACGGTATGAATTACAACCGTTAGAGAAGATGTTTTATTTTAGCAAAAGATAGAAACATGATGCTCTGCAAAAACTGAAGAGATGGAACGTGTATAGAGGTAAAAAACATGGAGAGAATATTTGATAAGATGTGTCCCATGTGTTGTGTTTAAGTGGAGGTATGGTGAGGATTATTTGATAAGAGAATCACGTGAAGGAAGCAAATGAAGAAGAGTGATATCAATGTGAGTAGCAGGTGGTGTAGAGAATATGTATGACAAAGAAGATATTATCATGTGAGTATTTGAGTGGAAGTGAAGTGGGTGTTTAAATTAATGAAAAGTAGAACTTTTACTTTTCCATAATAAACATAAGGAATATTGTTTTGTCTTCATGCATGATTGAGGTATGGGAGTTTATATATTCATATATAATCAGAGGACCCATACAAATGACCCTAACAAAGATTCCACTTGATGTTCCTTGAATTCTTGATATTCGGCAAAACTGTCCAGACTGAAAACAGCATGCTGTTTTGTGAAACTAGCTTGCTGTTACTGAAACTGGCTTGCTGAATGAGTATTCTCATCAGTAATATATTTTTCCCTGCAAGACCAAGCTATCACAATACACTGCACAACCAAGTTAGCACAATACAGAAATAACATGATGTTTTATTATCAAACAGCTTGCTGTTTGCGTATTGACCGTGTGCAACTGGCTTGCTGTTACTGATATTGGCTTGCTGAATGATGAGTACTGATTAGACAATCAGTAAGCTGTTTTACCCTGCAGAAACACGTTAGAGCATACACAAATGGCATGCTGTTTTAACCTGCAAGACCAAGTTAGAACAAACATAATGGCATGCTGTTTTTATATCTAAAAGCAAGCCAAACATATTATCAACAAAATCAATAGCATGTTAGTATAATAAATAACATTCCAAAATATATGTAATCATCGAATCATCAAAATCAATAGGCTAACAAATTTGTTGTATGACCCAAGTTCAACTTTCACCAACCAACAAATTCAATTCAAATAAAAAAAATCGTATTACAAAATTTCGTGCATCGCACAGGTTTTAAGCTAGTTTAATAATTCAGGAATATGTATAAGTAGACTACATACTATATATTATTAATTTATATATAAATGTACAAATAAAATCGTGACTAACATATTGTTAATAAGACTCAATGATCAAAATACTAAATATTTAATATTCACACAACACATACATATGTATAATTGATTACACATGTCTATTGTGCTCAAGTGTTACGAACATATACAATTTAAAGATATAATCTAAGTTTAATTTACCTCCATAGTTGTTTTTATATGTTTTGAAATTAGACAAATGTATTACTGTTAAATGACATTCACATATTATGTGTATGATGTTAAAACACATGTAATAATGTAGTGCAGTGGTAATAGAATGCTTCTAAGATCTTGCGCTCTTACTTCTTAAAACTATATTTTTAACTCTTTCATAGTGTTGCAGATTTCGGAAATCGGAACCATTTGGTTGAGGTACCGATTTACGATATATCAGGTGATTCGGTTGAAAAATCGGCAATTTATCGGTGATTTTTGCAAAAGCGACCGAATCGATTCCAAAATTTTGACCGATTTTCGGCCGATTTATCGACGATTTTTAGAAATCGGCCGATTTCAATAACAGAGCTCTTTCATGTGTTTTCTTCTAATTTCTTCATTTTAAGAATTCTTTGTCTTTATTTCTCTTCCGATATCCAACTAACCTTCATTGAGTTACCTCCATAAATAATACTCCCTCCGTCCCGATGAATTGTTTACCTTTCAGAATGATGTTTTTGACATGCATTTTAAGGTGCATTTTAAAGGTAGTTCCATAACTTATTTTTAAAATGTTCTTTTTTTGTATAAAAATATAAAGTATATATTTTTATACAAAAAAGAAAATTTTAAAAATAAGTTATGGAACTATCCCTAAAATACACCTTAAAATGCGTGCCAGAAATTGTAAAAAGAAAGGTAAAGAATTGGTTGGGACGGAGGGAGTATATAATATATGATCTTTTTTTCTCCCACAAAATGTCATATTTTAAATTGAACATTAGCTAATTTGTATGTAAAAGGTAATTTCTTATTTGCAGGATTCGTCTTTTTAAAGCCAAATATTTTTACGACTCGAATAGTTTGACTATTGCATCTTGTTTAGTAATAATGTAATATACAAATTTCATTTTACGTTAACATCTCAATATTATTTACTCTAATATATTGGTAGACCTTAAAACTAACTTTCTAACTATTCAAACCTTACGCTTTCACTTTTTAAAACTACCTTTCTAACTATTTCATTTCATTTCTTCTAAACTCTTGATTTTAAGCATTTTTTGCCTTGTTTCTCTTCCTATTTTTGTCGGACTTTCAAAACATCAGATAATTCAGTCCTCTGAATCTACCCTGTGTAACGAGCTTATAACATTTTTGTTCTCCAAACTTGAGAATTTATCATTTATGGTTGGATAAATATTTTTTGTACTTTTATTATCATAAGTTGAAATTGATCATATGACTTTTGTCCGTGCTTTGATAATGAATTCATCCTTTCTTTTTTCAAACACAACTTATTCCAGAGAAGTATCTTTACAAATTGTAGCGAACAGATAGACCTATGTATTCAATGAATTTGTTGTTTCTCCTTGTGAGTTTTGTAAATGCATGCTTTGTTTTGAAAATCTTCTTTAATTATTAATAGTTCAATTTTAAATCATCAATTAAATTATATATTATAATTTAATAATTTTAGTATGCACTATATATGCTTTTATTTTGAATATTTAATTTTATCGCCAATGTTAATTTTGTACACATATTTAAAAAAAATTCAAATATAATATAAAAAATTATTATTTATGCTACTAAAATTAAGAAATAGAATTAATCATTTTTAAATAACATGGATTTGACTGACCGATGATAATATTAATTTTCATAAAATATTATTGACTATCATAACTTGAAGTCTCATATTTTATTACACGGACCTTTGTACATACTAATTTTATATAATCATCGTCTTCTATGTGTTAACATATATAATAATATTATTATTATTGGATAATTCCAATATTGTAATAGTTTCTTTTAAATATCATTTCTTTTATTATTTTTTCTTCCAATACATTAAAAGGTCTCACGAATTTTATCTTGCGTTGGTGTATTATCTAAATTTAAAGTTTAATTTAGCTCCATAGTTATTTAAAGTTTAATTTAGCTCCAAAGTTATTTACAAATGTATTACTGTTAAGACATCCACATATTACGTGTATGATTTATAAACACATGTGGCATTGTGGCATGCATAAGTTACTTGATAGACTGAAGTTTGATTCCCATTTACAACACTTTTTTTAATAAAAATGTGTTGGTGTTTTGCCTAAGTTTAATTTAGCTCCATTGTTATTTACAATTGTATTACTCTTAAACGACATTCACTTATTACGTGTATGATTTGAAAACACATGTGACATTGTGGCGTAATGGTAAGAGCATGCATAAGTTATTTGATAGATTGAAGTTCGATTCCCGTTGGCCTATTATCTATACTATATTATTATAAGCAAAATAGAGATCTTTTGTAGTTTGTAGTTTGGTTAACCAAGCTATTCATAACCGTTAGATTTTCAACTCAAATTAAATCATGACCGTTAGATACAACAATATTAAAAAAAAATATTTAGTAGTCTAAGATTCTATTCCCATTTAATTTAAAATATTATCCTTTATAAACAACTAAAAACATAAATAATACAATATCTTTCCTTCATTAATATTTCTATCTAATTAAAACATGTTACCTTCTATTTAATTAAAACACGTTACCTTTTATTTTAAAACTAATATTGCAATCATTATACGTATATCCAAAAATATTGCACCATATCTTTCGATCATTAATAAACACCTAAAAATATGAATCATACCATATCTTTCAATTATTAATACTTCTTTTTTAATTAAAACACGTTACTTTTTTATTTAAAATTAATTTTGCAATCATTAATATATATCCAAAAATATCATATCATATCTTTCAATTTCTAATAAAATATATTAAAAATCAATGTACATTGTTTATAATAAAAAAACATAGGTATAATCATTAAACATGAATATATCAAATTATATATCTCTCAACCATTAATAAACACCTAAAAATATCGATCGTACCATATCTTCCAATCATTAATATTTTCTTTCTAATTAAAAAACGTTACCTTTTTTATTTAAAACTAATCTTAAAATTATTAATATATAGCCGAAAATATCACACTATATTTTCCAAATATAAATTAAATATATTAGAAATCTGTAACATAAAATAAAATTATTATATATCAAAAAAAACTCATGCATCGCACGGGTTATAAGTTAGTGGTTATAAATTAGCTAAAGGGATGAACCATTTAATTTCGAAGAACCAACTGTTAGAATTGTAAGTGTTAAGCACCCACCGAATACTCCAATCATATTCTATGATCCACAACAAATTAAAAAAAATGTTATGATTGCTATCAATACTACTCGTATCAAATTTCAAATTATAAACTTGCACATACTTAACTAACGACATTAACATAATTTGATTTATAAATATTTTTAAGCTAGGGGCCTGTGCCTTACATGGGCTTTTATGCTAGTATATATATATAATAGATAGATAGATTTGAAAAAGGTGACAGATGCGAAAAGAATGACCCTGCAAATCATGCTAAACTCACGATACCTGCTATATATAAATATATATTCGTTGTTTAATTTTGTGATTGTACATTAATCACTTAATGTACATGTATAGCTCAACTGGAGTCTGGAATGTGAGATATGAGAGAAAATTACAATAAATATTGAAGAATTATGTTTTTATAAAATCGACGAACTCAAACCCTTGTTCGGGTTAGAAGCAGCATCGGAGTAGGGATAGCACTTTAAACTTTCAAGAAACTAGCATTTAGCCCGTACTTCGTACACGGCATTCATTTAATTTAAAATGATAATAACAAAAATTTAACAAATTTGATTGATTTCTTAAAACATTTTATTTAATTTAAATCGACAATACCAAAAATTTAACAAATTTGATTGATTTCTTAAAAAGATATTGTATGCAATTATATAAATAATCAATTCTTATAAAGATATTTTATATAGTTATATAAGTATTTAATAAAATAATGATGTGATAAAATTTATATAAAAAGTAGCATACAATTGTATTTTAATAATGTTGAAAATTTATTTAATCCATCAAAATTTGCAATAACAGAGTAATAAATATTTTTACAAATATTGTTCTCTAATGGAAAACAATAATAAATTGTCTTCATTATTCAAATGCGAAAATGATAATCCCTTCACCCCCAAGGACTCCAAAACATTAAACCTCATCATATAACATCAAGAACATATTATATTAACTATGAGACCTCATAGTTAATATAATATGTAAATGTTGGAGAACAATGAGACCACATTTCAAGCAATTTTTTAATTTTTTTGTTAATTTTTTTTATGAATGGATAGATGGTAGAATTATAAGACTTTTTTGTGAAGATGCCCCTAGCGGGGCCCTTTAAAAAAGCTTGAAATGTAGTGAATATGTGTTTTCTCACTGTTCTCATTTTAATTTTTTTTGTTAATTTTTTTTGTGAATAGATAGAGGGTAGAATTATAAGATTTTTTTTGTGAAGATACCCCTAGCGGGGCCCTTTAAAATAGCTTGAAATGTAGTGAATATGTGTGTTCTCACTGTTCTCATTCTCACCAGAGCGTGACCATTAAACTGTATTAGTAAATTCATGTATGAAAATACAGTGTATATATATTATTAATATAGATTCTTTTATTAAAAATAAGTAAATTATACAATTAAATAAGGAAGTCAAAATATCAGATAAATATTCTAGTAGATTTATTGTTTATATTCAAATTAAGGTCTTTCACCATGGCTCTTGCTTTCTGAAATTGTTGAATTTTTATTTTATTGACTTTATTATATTAAAAGTATGTTCTTATTGAAACGAATATAATAATTTGAATTTGAATATATTTTTAAACTACTTATTTTGATGGGTTGTTAATTTTTTCTTGATCAACCTAGAAGGGTGACCAAAAATAAAATTAATGGGAATACATAAACCTATTACCCACGCTATGATAAACAGTACCTATAAAATAGAAGTTGCTTCTGTGGTTTAGGCTTGTTAATTACTTCAATACTTTATTAGCTTGATCATCATGTAGACCATCTTTCTTTTTATCACTTATGTTACTCCTATGTAGTCTATCTGTAACTAACATCTTTCTTTTTATCACTTATGTTGTGGCTATGTAGTCTATCTATAACTAAACATCTCTCTCTGCTTGTAATCTATATTTATAAAAGCAAACTTCTTCTTGTATTGTATTTTGTTTTCAATATTTAAAATTATGTAGCTGGAGGAGAAGAGAAAGGCTGGAGGTACAATCGTAATAATACATCATTACTGAAAATAAGTACAATATCATAATAGAATTTTTTGTTTCAATGTAATTTGGGTCGCTCCAAATGCCGTGTAATGACAAAAAAGGGCATTAAATAAATAAAGAAGTTTAAAAAAATGAAGGATAATACTGTTTACCAAAAACACAGGTCTCCGCAAGAAGCTCACTTATTCACTTTTATCTTCAAATAATGTATGATTACAAATTATAACAATCACATTTTCCACTACCTATTCTATCTCAAAAAGCCAACTAAACTGAAAAAGGGAAAAGTTAGTGCTTTTATATTTTAATGTGGAGCTCAAATGAAAGTGCTAAATATGAGATCATATATGAAGTGAAATTGAACGCGAGTAAAGAAGATATTTAGAGCATAAATAAGAGCAATGTTGCATGACCCAGAGGGCGAGGCTTGTGCCGTGGGTCTGAGCTTTTAAGTATGCTATTCCATAGTCCCTTCGGAGACATCCGATAAAAAGTATGCTACTCCATAAGTCCTTCTGGTACGTAGCATGTCTACCCCATAAACCTTAAGTTGAACAAATCCATAAAGAACATAAACTTGCTTGAAAATAAAATAATGTCTATAATGGTAGATGTTTCAAATTGAGTCCCAAGATTATTTACAAATAATATGGTGTAAATAACGTGACATCATGATTGGTTGTAACTGATTGTCCACATATTTTTATTTAAATTTAAATATAAAGTGAATATTTTAAAGGTACCTTTCTGGTGTCCTGTATATTATTATAACATCGGGTAATTCATTAAAACTTTAATTCTTAAATGCCAAATCAAAATCAAAACCAAACAAATATTATCCTGTCTAATTTTTAATATTGTGAAATCAATAAAAACTTAACTTTTAAGGCCAAATTAAAAACCGGAACCAAACATATATGACCTGTCCCTACTTCAGGGGGTTTGACATGTTAATTTGCTGAAAAACCGAGCTTTCAAATCTGAAAAGTGCAAACATGCGTCAAAAATCCAGTAGTGTGAACATTTGAGCGGCTTGTACTTGAAGGTGAAAAATGACAGAGATAGATTTGGGTAATGACAAAAAGGAGCATCAAAGAAACAAAGAAAGATAAAAAAAATAAAGGATAATAATAGAGATTTAGATTTGGGTTGATCCAATTGGGTTACTCCAAATGTTGTGTAATGACAAAAATTAATATATGTTTAGATTTGGGTCGATCCAATCTAAATTGGGTCGATCCAAATGCTGTGTAATGGTAAAAAGGGGCATCAAAGAAATAAAGAAGATTATGAAAATGAAGGATAATATTATCGCTGACGGAATTCGAACCTTGAAATTTTAGTAAATAAATTTAATCATGTAATATATTTAATCATTAGATCTAACAGTCCTAATTTTTAACTTAAAATCTAACGGATATTATTCGTTGTATACGAATTTTATTATATTTTGTTAGTGATTAGAAGATATGATGTCATATTTTTGGGTATGTATTTACTAATAAATTTAATCATGTAATATATTTAATCATTAGATCTAACGGTTCTAATTTTTAACTAAAAATTTAACGGATATTATTCGTTGTGTACGAATTTTTATTATATTTTGTTAAGGGTTAGAAGATATGATGTCATATTTTTGGGTATGTATTAATTACTGCAATATTATGTTTTAAATTAAAAGTCAAAGTGTTTTAATTAGAGAGAAAAAAATTACTGATTGAAATATATGATATTTTAGGTATTTATAAAAATTTGAACCTTAAAATTTTAGTAAATAAATTTAATCATGTAATATATTAATCATTAGATCTAACAGTTCTAATTTTTAACTAAAAATCTAACAGATATTATTCGTTGTATACAAATTTTTATTATATTTTGTTAGTGGTTAGAATATATGATGTCATATTTTTCGGTATGTATTTTGTAAATAAATTTAATCATGTAATATATTTAATCATTAGATATAACAGTTCTAATTTTTAACTAAAAATCTAACGGATATTATTCGTTGTATACGAATTTTTATTATATTTTGTTAGTGGTTAGAAGATGTGATGTCATATTTTTGTGTATGTATTAATTATTGCAATATTATGTTTTAAATTAAAAGTCAACGTGTTTTAATTAGAGAGAAAAAAAATTATTGATTGGAAGATATGATATTTTAGGTATCTATAAAAATTCGAACCTTGAAATTTTAGTAAATAAATTTAATCATGTAATATATTTAATCATTAGATCTAACAGTTATAATTTTTAACTAAAAATCTAACGGATATTATTCGTTGTATACGAATTTTTATTATATTTTGTTAGTGATTAGAAGATATGAAGTCATATTTTTGGGTATGTATTTTGTAAATAAATTTAATCATGTAATATATTTAATCATTAGATCTAACAGTTCTAATTTTTAACTAAAAATCTAACGGATATTATTGGTTGTATACGAATTTTTATTATATTTTGTTAGTGGTTAGAAGATATGATGTCATATTTTTGGGTATGTATTAATTATTGTAATATTATGTTTTAAATTAAAAGTCAACGTGTTTTAATTAGAGGGAAAAAAATTATTGATTAGAAGATCGTTCCAAATGCTATGTAATGACAAAAAATAGTAGATGTTTTGATTTGGGTCGATCCAATCTAAATTGGGTCGCTCCAAATGCTGTGTAATGACAAAAAAGGACATCAAAAAAGTCAAAGAAATAAATAAGTGTGTTAAATTTAAATAATTAATAATATTAAGTTATCTTTCATTATTATACCGATTAATTTTTATTAGTAACCAGACGGTGTTTTTGTCGACTAAATCTGAAATTTTCAAAACAATGATAATAGATGATGCCGTGTATATTGAAAGTTATGAATAAAGATATTATTTAGTTACTTTGTTCATGTTTTGGCTCCATAATTAAAAAACTCTTTTTTTATTTTTTAAAAATAAGATTAAAGAAATAAAGAAAAAATATTAAAAAACAAAATTAACCACCTATAATACTTATACAAAAAATTATATATATTTGTTAAATATATATAATAAATTTACAAAACAAAAAATCATCAATATAGTTAATCGACGAAATCACCAATTTAGATTTTATGAATACAAAAATTATTGATTACGCAAACATAAGTATATAATATTAATTACTTCAAATAATATAAAAATATAATATATAATATATAATATAAATTATATAATATATAATTTATTTGATCAAAGAAATAAGGAAGATAAAAAAATGAATGATGATAGTAGAGGTTTAGATTTGGGTCGATCCAATCAAAATTGGGTTGCTCCAAATGTTATGTAATGACAAAATATAGTAGGGGTTTTGATTTGGGTCGATCCAATCTAAATTGGATCGCTCCAAATGCTGTGTAATGACAAAAAAGGACATCAAAGAAATAAAGGAGATTAAAAAAATGAAGGACAATAGTAGTAATTTTCCTGTGTAATGACAAAAAAGGACATCAAAAAAATAAAGAACATTAAAAAAATGAAGGACAATAGTTGTAATTTTCCGAAATGTAATACTAGCAGACTTTAAGATTATATTGATATTGATGAGTTCAAAATGGTATTTTGGACTGTAAAAATTAGTATACTTTAATTTTAAAATTTGAAATATTGTCAAACATTAAATTATTTGTTTATAATTTGACTAGCCCGAGTATCTTTAACTAAAGTCATTTAAACAGTTAGTTCTTGACAAAAAAAAAAAAATTGGAGATAAGTTGGACTTAAGTTTACTCCAATTCTGTCAATGGATCGGGTTTGAATCAAATCAACCTTAATCCATATCCAAATTTATTTAATTTTTCGGATCGAATCAAATTAAGTGTCGGATTTTTTTGAGACCAATCCATATCCGCTCCATTAGGATTACGGGTAATCGGATCGGATATCCAATCCAATTTTTTTTTTCAAAAAAAATAATATTAATATTAAAATCTAAAATGATAAAATAAACAATTTTTAGATGTAAAAGCATACATTAACATCCAAATACAAGAAAAAAAGAACATTGAAAATCAAAAATAAATATCTACTAATAGTGAAATGTACCGGACAAAATTAGAATGATCAAGACATGAACTCTAAGGATAAAAATAATTCAAATTAAAATATGAATTCAATTTTAGATGCAATACAATGATAACATATTCATTATAAATGTAATACTTTTTTTCAAAATATAGTTTAAAATACTACTAAAGGATTTTGGATCTCATATAATTTGAAAATTATACATTATTTGTATAATTGTAAATATATGAATATTAATATATAATAAATATATAATTATAATTATTCGGATAAGATTCTTAACATATCAAATCGTGTAAAATCCATATCCATATTATATGGATCGGACTCTTATCAGATCGGATTTTTATCGAATCAAATTTATTTTATATAAATTCATATCCAATTATAAGATCTCGGATCGAATCGGATCGGAACTCCGTCCATTGACAAGCCTACTCCAATATGTAGATAGATGAAGGCCTAGTAGTTATTAATATTAGTATTGACTATAATATCTATCAATTTTTTCTAGTTACTCACTACAAAATGATGGCTAATTGCCCAAAACTTAATAAAAATGAGATTAAAATCATAGTATGTTTAATTGTGAACCATTGGTAACACATCCTAAAAAAGATTATACATAAACGATTTTTAAAATAATTATTTTTATAAATTTTCGTTAATGAATACTTTTTATTTAAAATTTAACAATTAGTATAGTGTATATTTATTTTCAGAATAAATGATATATGGTAAAAATAAACTCTTAAATTTTCTTCAAAATCTATACTATACTATAATAACTAAATTAGGGGATAATTGGTAGTTTGGTAGTTTGGTTCAACATTATTTTTTAGCCATAATTTTAGTTCAATTAAAAATAAATTTAATTAATATTTTATCTGCCTAAAAACATTCCCGGGTAAGCAAAGATTTAGCCGAGAGTTTTGATCGAGAGGAGTGGTGTGTGTGTGTGTTTTTTTAAATTTTATTAATGGGAGAGTGTTTTCTGTGTTTTTTTTACATTTTTTTATTATTAATAATAGAGATTTAAGCAAATAAAAGAGTGACCAAAATGAGTGACCAACAAAAGAGTACCAAACCGACAACCAAATATATCCTATTTAGCTTATTTTAGTATTAAACTAGGGGATAATTGGTAGTTTGGTAGTTTGGTTCAACCCTATTTTTTAATATTAAAAAACATATTAAACAAATAACAAATTACACTATAACAAATTAAAATTAATATTTATTATATTAAAATTAATATTTATAATATTACATTACTTTGTAAACAAATTACAAAAAATTAAAAGCAACACGTGCTTTGCACGGGTTAGAGCAAGTCCAACAATGACCTAAATATTGTCTTAAATAAATATTTAGGACATTTAGACATTTTTTGTGCTCTAACAATGTCCTAGTGATGTCATAAAATACTAGGACATCCATCTCATGCCTTTTTTTTAAGGTACCTCTATGCTTGTCCTAAATCAATTTTAACATTCAAAAATTAACTTCCCTCCTTTTCTAGATTTCTCTCTCCTCTCTTTTTTCCCTTCCCTCCAATTCTAATTCAAATATATTATTATTTTAATTTATAAGGCACAGGTTTAAGGCATGTTGTTGGAATGATACACAAAAATCATGACTTAAATCATTAGGACACTATATTTTATTATATTTATAAGGCACCAACTAAAACATTGTTGGACTTGCTCTTATAAGCTAGTATTACTAATATATAAAGGTGATGACGGGGACGGTGAGGTGGCACCTCTCATATCGTTCCGGTCTATTTTTCTAATTTTTATAGATTTTTGTAGTTTTTAATGTTAAAAATTATTGTTTCATTTATATATTTTGAATTAATAGTGTTAATAAATACAACTCTAATTCTTATTGTTAATAATTATAACTTTCTTTTTATTCTTTTAGTGTTAATAAATATAATTTCCCTTTTTATGTTCAGTGCTGGAGCGGTGAGATGGCACCTCTCAAATCATTCCGATCTATTTTTCTAATTTTTATAAATTTTTACAATTTTTAATGTTAAAAATTGTTATTTCTGTTATATATTTTGAATTTTTATTGTTAATAAATACAACTTCTTCTAATTCTTAGATTAATAATTTTTTTTTACTAATTAGTACTGTAATGACAACCCCAACATAAAAAGAAGCTAGCCTCCAGTCATTCAACTTGGTTACTGGATTGATTCAAATCCAATCCAAACATAAAAAAAACGCAAACGCAACGTACTCAGTATATCCCGTGTAACACAGGGTCTGAGGGGGGTAAGATAGTACGCAGCCTTGCCCCTACGCATGCGTAGAGAGGCTGTTTCCGGTGTTTGACCCCCGGCAAGAGTCGAACCCATGACCTCTAGGTCATGGATTGGGCACCTTAACCACTGTGCCAACTCAACCCCTTTAAATCCAATCCAAACATATTGGGCTAAATTCAGTCGAAGATCAGGGAAGGGCTAGTGAGTGGTAGTAGTGAAGTAAGTCGCAAGATGTTGAGTATACTTCAAAGGTGTGGCCAGATTTTACATTTATTATCAAAAAAGTGGCCAAATTTTCAATTTTACAAAATGATGACCAAACTTAACTTTTTCCTTTCAAAAAGGTGACTGCCAACTTTTTGGCAGGGGTAAAATGGGAAAAAAATGCTAAAAATCCCAAAAATTGTTCAAAAAATTTCTCAAATTAATATGTGTCACCATATGATTGGTTATATTCCTAATAATAACTAGTTAATTTATCCGCGCTTCGCGCGGTTCACAAATTTTTTATTTTAAAATTTTGAAAACAAATGAATTAATTTTTATTATTTTTAAAAATTGATTGGTCTTATAAGAATTTTTTTTAAAAATGATTCAAAATAATTTACATAAATTATAAGTTTGAAGATATTCTCATTATATATCTAAAAATTTTATAATCTCAAAAATATCATAAACATAAAAAGTAGTAATTATAATAGAAACGTAATCTTTACGATCAAAAGTTATAAATATTATATATAATAACACTTTTTTAAAGCCGACGCCCCTCTCATACATGTTCAATTGTAGTGTAGAATTTATTTAATTAGAATATTAATTTATTTCGACATAATATAATGAACAACGGGTATGTAACTTTTTTATCGATTTAGTCTACCGATAAAAATTTATTTTTTCAATTTAATCAGTTTGGTCATAACCAATGTTATTTTTATTACATGTGTTAAGCGAACATTTACATGCTTTTATAATTTATTACGATTTCCATAATCACTAATGATTAAGATTGCTTGAAAAGTTAAGGGTCGTCTGTACTACAATTGTCCGAAAAGAAATTGGAGTAGTATTCGATAGGGAATAAAAAATTACGCAATATAAACAATTTTTAGTCGTCATTTTACCTAAAAATAAACTTAATTATATATGTAATTAATATTTAATACTGAAATAATAATTGTAATGCTCAAAATAATGTTTTATAATTTCTTAAATAAATAAAATAAATTTAATACATATTTATTAGGTATAATTAATGACTAATTAATATGCCATTAAGAGCTATTTAATGCAAGAAAAAAAAATCAAAAAACCGAAAATTCAAGAAAAATACCTTCAACGTTTCTGGTAACTTTCCGATCTCCAGGCATTATAATATATATAGATAATAATAATGCCCCCCATGTATGCACATCAATTCACCAAAAAATCCACAAATATGAGTTATCAAGATTTAATTAGTCAAGTTATGTGCATGCATGGGGGGCGTTATTATTATTATTACGAATATAACCAATCATATGGTGACCCATATTAATTTGAGGGGTTTTTTGGATAATTTTTGGAATTTTTATCATTTTTTTTATAGTAAAATAACATATTTTCCCATTTTACCCCTGCCAAATAAGCTAAAAATCGTATTTCACCACTTTTTTGAAAGGAAAAAAGCAAATTTGGCCACCGTTTTGCAAAATTGAAAATCTGACCATTTTTTTGAAAATGAGTGTAAAATCTGGCCACCTTTTTACAATTAACTCCAAGATGTTTAAATTGAATCTTTTCGTACAATCTTAAGTCTAATAACGTAGCTTGAAATCTGAATACGAGGATAGTAATGTCGACAATGCATTCTTTTCTTGGTAGTGAATATATGAACTGGTTTTTCCATAATGCATGAGCCATGACTTCACTAAATACATGATCTTACACTATTTTATATTATACATGATTTTACAATTACATTTGTGTAATATATTAAGTAATAAGTTGCTCGAAAATCTCAAGATATTAGAAAAAGTTTTTATCAGAATTTTATATTGTGTTAAATGAAACCGAGAACTTTATATGAGCTTTAATATATATCATCGGTAACTAATCACTCCAAAACCTCAAAATATTAAAGGAAGAACTTATTAATATCTTATATTGTATTTTAACATAACCATAACTTAATTATAATGTAATTGTGCTAGAATGCATGAATCATGACTTTTTTTTTTGAACATGATTCATGACTTAATTAAATACATGATAATTTTTAGTCTAGCTTAATTTATGATAGCTTGCTATATATATATATATATATATATATATATAATATATATATATATA
This sequence comes from Kitagawia praeruptora, assembly GCA_037693485.1. Taxonomy (NCBI): domain Eukaryota; kingdom Viridiplantae; phylum Streptophyta; class Magnoliopsida; order Apiales; family Apiaceae; genus Kitagawia; species Kitagawia praeruptora. Next base: position 3,543,639 of record CM075353.1, read on the forward strand.
TATTATATATAGGCAAGTGCTCAAATACAAACCACTCTTAAAATACAAACCTACAAACCAACACTAAATTAATTATATTTCATTTATTCTAAGATTTTCGCCAAGGGTATCTTCACGAAAGATGCTTAAAATAATTGGCTCTATCCAACAAAAAAAAAAAAAAAATTCAAAAAAAAAAAGAAGAAAATCTTGCCGTAGAAATGCGAAGCATTTAAGACAGTAAACGGATGAGTTAGGTAGTCATGAGGGCCGAAGGCTCTCGACACACCCGTCAATCGTCTATTGCCTTTACCATTGATTGCCATTCCTTACAACTTTAGAATGATAAAGGCGCGAAGCGCCGTACAAGAAGGTGCGAAGCACCGTTAACCAGTGAAATCCACTGCCACGTCATCACGTGAACAGTGAATTTTTTTTTATTTTTTTTTATTTTTTTATTTTTTTTGTTGGATAGAGCCAATTATTTTAAGCATTTTTTGTATTGGGGTACCCCTAGTTTGGTCTTTAGATTAGCTTGAAATATTAGATTATGCTTGGTTTGTAGGTTTGTATTTTAAGGAGGTTTGTATTGGAGTAGCCCCCTATATATATATATATATATAGGCAAGTGCTCAAATACAAACCATTCTTAAAATACAAACCTACAAACCAACACTAAATTAATTATATTTCATCTATTCTAAGGTTTCCGCCAAGGGTACCTTCACAAAAAATGCTTAAAATAATTGGCTCTATCCAACAAAAAAAATAAAAAAATTTCAAAAAAAAAAAAAAAATCTTGCCGTGGAAATGCGAAGCATTTAAGACAGTAAACGGATGAGTTAGGTAGTCATGAGGGCCGAAGGCTCTCGACACACCCGTCAATCGTCTATTGCCTTTACCATTGATTGCCATTCCTTACAATTTTAGAATGATAAAGGCGCGAAGCGCCGTACAAGAAGGTGCGAAGCACCGTTAACCAGTGAAATCCACTGCCACGTCATCACGTGAACAGTGAATTTTTTTTTTTTTTTTTATTTTTTTTTGTTGGATAGAGCCAATTATTTTAAGCATTTTTTGTATTGGAGTACCCCTAGTTTGGTCATTAGATTAGCTTGAAATATTAGATTATGCTTGGTTTGTAGGTTTGTATTTTAAGGAGGTTTGTATTGGAGTAGCCCCCTATATATATATATATTCACGTACACTGTTTATGTAATTCATTGTTTAATTTTGTCAATGTAAATTATTTAGTCGAATATGCATTTGTATACGGTATTCATAAAATGTATTTTGAGGTATCGGCGAAAACTTAAAAATTCTCAACAAACGAATGTAGCTTATCAAAATTCCTAAGATCAAGCAAGTTTGATTCAAAGTTGTTGAATATACTTGCGACATAAACTTATTTGTAAAACAAACAAATTAGGAGTTAGCTTTAGCCAAATCAGTGGTTTACCCAGTTCTTAGATATTCTAATTTTAATTAACTTTATATTATAAAGTTGTATTTTTGTGCATCAACCTAGCTAGTTCGATGTACAAAATTAAATCCCGCAGAAAGCTTGTTAGAAAAAGCAAATTTAGTTTGTAAAGTTGTACGTACATTGTTATTAATCTGAGTAGATTGCAAATTCTTAATTTTTCGTTTAGTAACAACTATCATAATCAGAACAAAGATTAACATACAAATAGTTAAAAAGAGTATTAATAATCTCTGCAAATTGGATATGAATAATATAACTTTCTACGATTCTTTTGTAGTAGCATTGTATGTGTGCTATACACTGGTGTTTGGCTTAACTTAAAAAATGTTACTTATCACTTAAAGTGTTACTTACTCACTTTAAGTGAAAAGTGATAATTTTTACTTAAAGTTAGGTGTATCTGTTTGGCTAATTCCACTTAAAGTAAATTTACTTTTAAAAACATTAATAAAAAAAAGAAATTTATATTTTTTTGAAAGTATAAAATACAAATATATGCAAAGAATACAATACAAGTTAAAAAGGTGATTCAAATACATAAAAATTGATATGAGAAAAAAAAAAGTGGGAAAAAAGTACCTCAAGGGTACTTTTTTTTTTTTAGCCTACTTCTACTTTAATTCACAAAAAAAACCGGGGAGCCAAACGGGTGGGAATCACTTAAAGTGGGGGAAAAAAAAAAGAAAAGGGGGGCCAAACACCCTCTTTATTACATCAAATGAGAGCAGCAGCATTCTCATAAAACAAAAAATTAACTATACATCAAATCCCCTTGCATATCTTCATTTATTCGAACTTCGTCAAATACAAGAGGGGTGTGCGCGTGTATATAAATATATATAAATATCAAAATAAATAAATAAATAATATTATGTAATGTAGCAGTTTAATCCAGCATCCAATTAGTTGTAGCCATGCGAAGCAAATCACTCATAGCGTTCTTTTCACTTTTTCTCACCTACACCTAGGGAGTTCTTCACTCCGTCGATTGCACCCTGTGCTGCACTCCCAACTTGTTCTGCTTTCTGCATCACTCGAAAACATATTTTCTCTAATTTAGTTAAGCGTTATTAATATAGTTGATAGTTGATCTTCGAGACACGATCAACTAATATATGTTGTAAATTTTCTTGCATTAGAAGTTCTTGCAGCCACCGTGAGCTGATGTTAGCTTCCCAAGTACATTCATTTGAAAAAAAAAAACAAGAAAAAAATTGTAAAAAAAAATTTTCGATTCAAAATATTATATTGTAGGAAAGCAATAACCTGCTGGATCCATCCGGCGCCCTCGTCCTTCTGTTCTTGTGCAGAACTGGCAGCATTACTGGCCTTCTCTTGTGCGGAACTGGCAGCATTACTGGCCTTCTCTTGTGCGGAACTGGCAACATTGGAAGCCTTCTCTTGTGCGGAACCAGCAGCTTCCGAAGCCTTCTGTTGTGCAGAACCGGCAGCGTTGGAAGCCTTCTCCTGTGCTAAGTTTGCGTTGCCCTTGGCCGATTCCATCACACTTTCAGTGTTGGCCTATCCAGTAAACAATAAACAATGATTGTCAAACACATACACATTCAATCTCATTTCTAACAAATTATGTGTATTAAATTCTTCTAGATAATTAAGCTTACGAGAACAATTCTTCACATGAGAACAATTGTTCTACCCTTTCTAAAATATGCATAACAATTTTAGAAAGTGTAGAACATGTAAACAAATTGTTCTCCCTTAATTTCACAACCGAAGTGTTCCGTGGAGCACGACCCTAAATAATCATATCTAGTAATCGAAAACTGTTAAAAAAATGTAGCATCATATATTGTTATATTTCGACATAAGTTACACAGTACCTGAGCCTCCTTACCCAATTGCTGAGAAGACATGTTGAGCAAATTGTTTTGGAAAATACTGTGAATACAAAAAGATCGAGTGTTTTGGATTATGAAAGTTGCATGTATATATAGACTTGAATTTTCTTTGATGAGAGTGTTTTGTGGTAGGAATAAAATGTACATTTCGAGCGTGTATTTCTGCTTTAGACTTGGCCTTTTAGGTACTCTCTGCGTTTGGCGATTGATCTGGGGCTTTGCGTATAGTCAGCTTCTCCATGCATTATTTTTACTTTCTGTTTTGTTACACTTTCGCAGTTTTGTCCTCTCATATTGAAGAGGTTCGATATTAAATTGCAATTACAGTTAAACTTCCTTAAATAATAGTTTGGGACCAATAAAAAACAGAGTAAATAGGTGGTGGTTGAATTTTATCCACTTATCCAGTTTGATAGCCGGAATTTGAAATTTACATTTACAATATGTTGACCAGGTAATGTTTTTACGTTTTAAAAGGTAGCCAAAGGCCATTTTTCTAAACTATTTTTCCCAAAACAAATGATCATTAATCAACCTTTTAAAACGTAAAAGCATTGCTTGACTAATATATTGTAAATCTAAAATTCCAGCCACCAAAATGTAAAATCGAATAAAATTCAATTACATATCTGTAATTTACATTGAAAAATATTACGTTATCAAATTTACTTTTTATTAGGAATAAAAATATATTGTCACCATTATGTTGGAATCGGAAAAAATAGCATTTTGATGAACTTATTACTTTACCGATTATTATTTGATAAATATATTGAAAAAAGCATTTTTTTGTAATTTTACTTTTATTAAGAAAAATTATTGGGTTAAATGGCAGTTATGTCACTCAACTGACTGGAAACTTTCAGTTGGGTCATTCAACTCAAAAAACTTTCAATCAGGTCACTTAACAAATAAAAACTTTCAGTTCGGTCACTTAACAAATAAAAACACGTTAAATGACCTGATTTTAACGTGTTTAAATTATTTATTGTAAAAATAATAATTTTTTAATATTTTTGAAAAAATATAAAAAAAATTGCGCCTACGGGGCCCACTAGCTTGTCCAGTCAAATGCCACGTCAGCTGGGATGGGACCCACCTGCTGATGTTAGCTACCACGTCAGCAGGTGGTGGGACCCACCTGCCACGTCAGTTGTCCCATCAACTACCACTTCAGATGCCACGTTAGTAGGTGGGTCCCACCTATCACGTTAGCTGTCATGTTAGTAGGGTGGGTCCCACCTGCCACGTGACGCACAGTCAGAACACAATCAGCATTATTAAATAAAATAAATAATAATATAAAATTATTAAATTTATAAATAAAATTATAAAAATAGTATAACTGTAATGATTCTATAAGCATAGTAAATCTATTATATATATAATAGGACAACAAAAGAAAAAAATGGTGAGACTTTTTAATGTACATGAAAAGTCCAGTTTGCCCCTCATCTCAATTTTTCGAAAAAATTGTGGTTGTTGGGAATTGAACTTGGGTCTCCAAGTTAATTCATGCATCATTTTACCACTACACCACTCAATCACATGTGTTTTAAATCAAACACAATGTAGATGCATTTGTGTGTGAATATTTTAATTAGTGCGACACACTAATAATTTTTTGTCCTAATTTTACTTTTACATTTATTGATTTGGACTATAATATATTATATCAAAATATTAATTATTGGTACATAATATATGATTTGATTATATTATAAAATTGTAATAACAATAACAATCAACATTATAATAATAATAATAATAATAATAATAATAATAATAATAATAAATTACAATATACCTGTTATTCTCTTAAACAACCTAACCACTCATCTATACGTGTTTTCAATAATACACATGATATCTCTATGTGTACCGCACTAGCGGGGCAACATTTGGTTTTATATAAAGAAAAAAATTGAAATGCATATTGTATTTTTATGATTTATCCTGATTTTACTTTTACATTTATTGATTTGGACTATATATATTATATCAAAATATTAATTATTGGTACATAATATATGATTTCATTATATTATAAAATTGTAATAACAATAATAATCAACATAATAATAATAAGAAATTACTATATACCTGTTATTCTCTTAAACAACCTAAGCACTCATCTATACGTGTTTTCAATAATACACATGATATCTCTATGTGTACCGAACAAGCGGGACAATATTTGGTTTTATATAAAGAAAAAAAATGAAATGCATATTGTATTTTTATGAAAAGTATTAAATATAAGACCAAGTCAATAACTAAAGTACCTTATTCATGATTAAAAGCACCAATTTATCCCTAAGTTCCTATTTATATATAGAAGTATTATTTTCAATTCTAATTGAACTTGGAACACCAAGTTAAATTGTGCATCTTCATACCATTATGCCACATCACATTCACATGTATTTTAAATCATACACACAATATGTATGTGTGTGATATTGATTAGTGGTGGTGTTTTCACCAAGAAAGAAATTTCACAAGCCCTTGAACAAGTTTTGTCGCAACAGAAAGGGAAGCAATTGAAAGAACAAATCACATTACTGAAGGATCTTGCATTCAAGGTTGTTGGACCTAATGGCAGCTCATCTTATTATTTTGAAGAGCTATTGAAAGAGATCACTGTCTAAGTACGTACAAAACTAGATTGCATACCAGATAATCATCTACGTATTTATTGTATTGTACAAGTTATCTTGGTCTCATGTAATAAGTAATAGCTAAAAATCTTATTATCAAGTCTTGTGCTATCATTCACTTCCTCCAGGTGAATTATTCCGGTTTTTCGACGGTGTGAAATGGAAATAGTGACTTTAATATTGCTGACTAGCTTTAACTTTTTAAGTTGGGTATCGATTTCTGCTTTATTTTTGAGGTAATACAAACTCTTAACATGAATTATCTAGTGGCACCTTTTGTCAAGGTACACTTTCTGCCTTTTAATTTATTCCTTAATTAAAGTTACATATGCAACCGTGTAGGGATAGACCATACCACCACATAATAACTTGGACATGCCCAAGTACCAGACTAACACTTCAACAGAGAAAGATGAAAAGCAACATACATCAGCTACTAACCAGAGGAAACCACTACTACAACTAGAAACTAATAACTAGATTAATACTTAGATGAAGTACATTGAGTGAAAACAAACATAGCATTTTCCTCAACTTCATCTTGGCCGGCATCCTCAATGTTCATCTTCGCTGCCGCTACCGTCGGCTGGAGGTGGAGTGGAGGTGGACCTCCACCAAAACGGCGGTAGAAGTAGGCAACTAAAGCCGCAACCCCAACCCCGGCGGCGAAAACAAAGGAGGATCGCGTTCCCTCGGCTTTGAGCGCAACGTATGGTCGGACTTCACCAGCTCTACCATCGTTTCTTTCTTCTTCGCCGGTTCGGGTATTAAATATTACTGGATTTTAAATGAGTTTTGGACTCTTTTATCATTTATCAATTAAAGAATTACGTAAAATACACAATTGGGCTATAAAACGACATTATAATTAATATAATGGATATTATCTTACAATATATTAGAGCAAAAAATATTGAGGTGTTAACGTAAAATGAAAATTGTATATTACTACACAACATACAATAATTTATTAGTCAAACAATTCGGGTCGTAAAAATATTTGGCTTTAGAAAAACGAATCCTATAAATAACACATTACCTTTTACATACAAATTTGCTAATGTTTAATTTAAAATATAACATTATGTTGAAAGAAAGGATCGTATATTATATATGTTATTTTAATTATGGAGGTGACTCGATGAAAGTCAAACGGACATTAGAAAAGAAACAAAGGCAAGAAATTAGATGAAAACAAATAAAACAGTTAGAAATGTGGTTTTAAGAAGTAAGCACCTGAGAAGCATTTTAGAAGATTTTTTATTACAATTAGGACTGAAACCTACATTCTCAGAATGCAACATCTTGAAGAGTATTTTTTTTTACCTTGAATATTATTGGATATCGGCTAAATGGATGCCTCATTTTTGAAGAATGTTTAGGATTGGAGGTGCTCTGAAAAATCATCTTAATTAGACAACACCCACATAACACTGAAATTATATTCTATAATCCACAACAAAATTAAAAACTGACATGATTGCTATCAGTATTACTCGTATTAGTTTCTAAAGTACAAACTTGAACATATTTAAGTAAGTACACAATAATCACATATGCCACTAACAAGAAAAATTCTATGAAAAACAATCACATATTTCAACCAATATTGATCCTGAATAATTTGATTAAAAAATACAGTTAAAGTAGCAGACCCGTGCCTCGCACGGGTTTTAATGTTAGTTTATAAATGAAACTACAAAAGTTAGTATAATTGGTAAATTCTCTTCATCAAGACAATTTTTTTTGAAGGCAGGTCTATGTGGAGAACAGTGAGTGACTATAGACATTTGTTTTTTCTAATTGAGATATACTCCCTCCGGTCTATTATATAAGGCATTTGACTTTTCTGCACGTAACTTTAGGTGCTTTGACTATATAGCTAAAATTATTATTTTTTAATTTTTCCTTTTTTGAATAAAAATATGATATTTTAATTTTTATTTAGAAAAAGAAATTTTAAAAATAATAATTTTAGCTATGTAGTCAAAACACCTAAAATTACGTGCAGAAAAGTCAAATGCCTTATATAATGAACCGGAGGGAGTACTAAATTTGGTTGAAATTGAAATTTCCAAAATATGGAATTACCAAATAATTTAATCACCACAAAATTATTTTTGGGCCAGATAAATAAAGAAGAAAACATAAGATAACGTTGGAACTTAAAGCAAGTGTTGGAACTGAAATGGAGTTGAAACAACTTCGGTTTAGGCAACTAAAGCTGTGTTTTAATCTTCCACCTCGTACTACAAGTTCTACAACTACTAATCTCTATAAACAATGTCTGTATCTATTTCCAAACTCAAATATAATTTTATATTCTCCTCTCAGAAATGTGCAAGCCCAGTATCGCAGGTGGGACTCAAATGCAGAAAATTTTCGAGGCCAGAACTTTAATTTTAATCCAAAGCCCAATAGAAATGATGATGAGGATGATGATGATGATGATGAAGCTGGTGAATGGTTCGAGGTCTTGGAGGAGTTTATTGACGGGGCTTGGATTTTTCCGGTAATTTTTAATTTTTTTTTATAATATTAAGTGGATAATTAGTTAAATATTTTTTTTTTGAATTTTGATTATTTCGCTGAATTTGAGATATGGGTTTTGTTTTTGGTTGAGTTTTGGTTTATGGGTTGGTTTCGTTTTTAGTTATTGTTATGGGTTTGGAGTTTTAAGTGTAGGGTGTTTCTTTTTTAATTATGCTTTGGATTAATTTTTCAGTTAAATATGTAGAAGCTAATGTGATATGTGTTGTAGTTGGTAGTTGTTTGTGTTGAGAAACTATTGTTTAGGTTATGGACTAATAGTTGTGTAGCTATATATTTTCTTGGTGGAGATTATGACTTTCTTTCGAATGCAAAAAATCGAATTAGTGTAATCTAAATATATGGAATGATTAAACTGAGATAAAGACATTGTTCAAGTTGAATGCAAACAATTCAAATTAGTGTAACCTAATATCTTGAATGATTACATAGAGATAAAAGAACATAGTTTAAGGGAGTAACAAGCTGCGCTGCTAGCCCTTTCTGGATGGCAGGATCAATCATCTTCTCACAATAGGTCAAGGATTAGGATGATCAATAACTGATGAGATGGTAGAAATTTGCAAAGGACTTAATTGCAGTTTGAATCTCAGGATTGATGTTAGAGTATCCTTGTTTCTCCTTTTCTCCGTGGGAATAACTCTGGTTTGTGTTGGTAGTGTTTGTTTCTTATCAAGTCACATGATTGATTTACAACTCGATAATCGCTTTTATCTTTTGTGCTAGACGTAAGTCTTTATATGCATATGACTATATGTTGCCAATAGAATAGTATTTCCTTATCTTAATAGTATGAAAAATTGCAAATTAGACGATTGAATGTAGTTTCCTTCTTTCAACATGTTGGTATCAAAATCCTTCATAGCATATCAGTAACCTTTGTGGAGCATAACCTGAAACCTATTACATGTTGACCTAAAATCATCTTCATTGTGCACTTCAAACTTTATTGTCATGTTTATGCTTTTGTGCAATACATGTTTGTGGGCTCCCAACGCCTCGCGCAGATCACTGATAAATTAGATTCTAAATGTAGATATTCCTTTGAACATTTAGCTGACAGAGTAGAAATTGATACTCCAAGACTTAAACCAATTTTGACTAAACTAAATTATAATCAATGTCTCACTGACATGTACTACTGAATATTCTTAAGAAATTAAGAAAGAAATTATAAGATAAATATTTTTTCTTCAAAAGTTACAGAAAATCCATTCAAATGTGAAAAAATTGTGGAGCGTGCATATTCCTGGTTAAAATATGAAGAGGGAAGTTGATGCAGAAAATTAAATTATATTAGATCTCTTAAGTACTTTCCTACACATGAGTGTTTTCATGACCTGAAAAATAGCCAGCTTCACACTTAGCTTGTTGTTTAGTGTGAGGACATACCTTGACCTCAGATTTCCACTTTCTGTTAGTCTGTATTAGAGCCCATAAAAGCAGTGCTTCAAATTTGTTTGTGATTGATGTTGTCCTTAAATGCATCATCCCGTCATCGTACCTCTTTACTGGAATCCTTGTAGTCCTCTAAATATTTCTCCCATATATTTTCTACTGCACTCTGTATTTGTTCTGCTCTGACTATCAAATTATCAATTTTGTGTGGACTTGCTCTAAGTTACCATGTTATACAATAAAGACTAATTTACACTTTGCATCCCCTTGGTTTGGGGTTATTGCACTTCGCACCCAGTAGTATTAGTATATGCACTTTGCATCCCTTAACTTTCCAACTCTCTGCAGTTTGCACTTTTTTTATATTTGCACCGATAAGTCTAACTGTTGCCGTTAGTGAGAGGGGTAAATTAGACTTTTCACAAGTGAAATATTCAAAAAAATTTAGTAATATTCGAAATTTTTTTTAAAAAAATTTCGAAAATATTTGAAAATATTCGAAATTTTTTATAAAAAATTCGAAAACTTTTATAAAAAAAATCAAAAATTTTGAAAAAAAATTCAGAATATTCGAAAATATTGGAAATTTTTTATAAAAATTTCGAAAATATTCAAAAAATTTATAAAAAATTTCAAAATATACGAAAATATTTTCAGAAATATTCGAAAATATTCGAATTTTTTTATAGAAAATTCGAAAATATTTGAAATTTTTTATAAAAATTTTCAAATTTTTGATCAACAAAGGTATATAAAAAAGAAATGAAATAAACCCTAAAGTCTAAAACTAATTTCAAATTAATGGAGCATAAAATATAAGAACACATCATTCAAAAAATAAAATGACAAAATTAAAGAATATGTAAACACATATGTTCGAATTTTTTATAAATTTTTTGAATATTTTCAAAATTTTTATAAAAAATTTCCAATATTTTCGAATATTTCGGAATTTTTTTTTCAAAATTTTCGATTTTTTTATAAAAGTTTTCAATTTTTTTATAAAAGTTTTTGAATATTTTCAAATATTTTCGAATTTTTTTTAAAAAAAATTTCGAATATTTTTAAATATTTTTGAATATTTCATTTGTGAAAACTCTAATTTACCCCTCTCACTAACGGCAACAGTTAGACTTAACGGTGCAAATATAAAAAAAGTGCAAACTGCAGAGAGTTGGAAAGTTAAGGGATGCAAAGTGCATATACTAATACTACTGGGTGCGAAGTGCAATAACCCCAAACCAAGGGGATGCAAAGTGTAAATTAGTCTACAATAAAATAGAACCTCTGACAGTGTGCTCCTCATATTATACTGTTTTCACTTTGAAAGTTCAATTAAAGTTCCCGTTAGGTTACAGTAGGACAGTTGGACCAATAATATTAAGAACTCATCTCCAGCTGCCTCTTTTCTACTGTTGATATACGCCAACTATGTTTATCCATTTTCATAATTTTGCCTAGTTCTGGATGATATTTTCAGTTAAGTTATATATTTTCTTTTTATATATCCATACAATGTACTCTTCGCTGTTGTAAAACTTAACATTTAGTGGTAGCATATAATAGTCGCTTTATTGACCTAAGCAAACATCATGCATATATATGGGTTAAGACATCTAATATGCAAGTTTATGTTCATTGTTCTCCACATTTGAAGTCGTAATTTTATTATAAATTCTTTTAATTGCTGCAGGTATTCAGATCTTTTGGTTGGATGCTTCCAGCAATAATCTCATCATTGCTAATAACTTCAGGTCCGAAAGCTTTCCTAATGGCACTAGCTGTTCCTTTGGGGCAGTCGGCTCTTTCGCTATTATTTCAAAGGATTGTAGGAAAGAAATCAAGCAAACCAAAGCGGAAGGCAAGGACTGGGAGAAGACCACGTGCTCGGTCTGCAAGAAATGTGAAATTCGAAGAAGACGAAGAAGAAACAAATGAGGATTCCAGAAAGGATTCAATGGGTTATCGAACTTGGGTAGGTGGAAATGACGTTCGAGAAGACAGGGATAGCCAACACTCACCTAGATATGGTGGATGGGACGATCTAGATAGACAGTCTAAAACCTATAAAGGATCTGAAAAGAACTCTGCTCAAAATACAGATAGTCCACAGAGGAGCAAATTGAGTAGGGGAGGGAGAAAAGGTGAAACACCTTTACTGTTGAGATTGCTGATTGCAGTTTTCCCATTTTTGGGTTCGTGGACTAGAATGTTGTAAACATTATGGGGATGTTAAAATATCAACAACATTAGAGCTTTCTCCCACTACTTCTAGCGATTAGTCACCAGTTCGAAATATTTGTTACACAAATATACCATAATTCATTTTGTTTAGAAGGGGGTGCTGATTTTGCCAGCAGTTCTTTGAACTTGGCGGATGAGTATGTTCTATTGAGCATGTGGTGCTGGCTATTGCCGTTAGATGCTCTGCACCAAATAGAGCTTGCAGTTTTGTTCGTAAATAATTTATCAACACCAAACTTTTAGTATCGCTATATCTGATCGAGTAAAGAACTAAATGCAGGAGTTGTGCATCTTCTGTTGTCAGATTTGTAATTGCTTGGCAAATGCTTCCACAAGCAACTGTGCTGCTGCTGGAACCCGTATGTTGTCACATTGACGTTTGTGATTGAGATGTGTTATTATTTGTAAGCATGTGTTTATGTCCTAGACATTGTTTTATACAGGCAGTCATGCATATTAAACTTTCTTTTAACTAGGAGGGTGCTAATAGTTCAATTATTGGTCTGCGAATTGTGTGGTTCTTTTGCTTGCAAATGCTACATTAATTCTATGTCAGGCTATGGAGAGTGGTCTGTCACTCATCCTATTTTATTAATCATGTACTCGAGAGTGATAATTTTTAAGTAATGCAAGTACGATTTGTTCAAAAAAAAAAACTAGGAGGGTGATGAAACTGAAGCCTCAAGGAATCCATAGTACCGCTTAATGGTTCTCCAATTTTGCTTGGACATGAGAAGTACTAACTTTGATTAGCAGAATCAGAATTATTGAACTTTGTCCATTTTCTCTTTCATTTTTCCATTAGTATGAAGTTTAGGCAAAATGATTTCTATTTCGAATTATAGAAAACATAAATGTGGGACGAGTTTAAAGAAGATTTTATGGTAATTACCCAAAGTTGCGGTCAATTGATAGTGTTCGAGAAGATTTTATGGTAATTATCCAAAGTTGCGGCCAATTGATAGTGTTCGAGACAAAAAAACAGAGTTTCGAGACCAAGATCAGATGCATTCAAAAGTGTTATACGAGTGGACGATTTTACACATTAAAATGTAGTAGTTAAATTGGTGGCATTATTCTTATTGAAGAGTTTCGCATGAATTATTGTGTTGTAAATATTCGGAGAACGAACTCAGTTTTCGTCACCTATAACATCCAAGCCCATAACCGAATGTATACCGGACCCAATAACCCACCACAGGTCAGTCCAAAAATGCTAGCAAATTGGTATACATTAGCTAACCGAATGTATACCGGACTCAACAACCCACCATAGGTCAGTCCAAAAGTGCTAGCAAATTGGTATACTTTAGCTATTGACTTGTATCTATAAAAAGGGCCCAAACACTTTTATTCTAATCGATGTAGGATGTTACAAAAACCCTCTCTTATCCGGACCCAACAACCCACCATGTCAGTCCAAAAGTGCTAGCAAATTGGTACACATTGATCATTGGCTTGTCTACATATAAAGGACTTGAATACTCTTATTCTAATCGATGTTGGATGTTACATCACCGGATTAGACCTCATCGATAACTAAACCTCATACTATGATCGACTAATTTATACTCCCTCCGTCCCAAGTGTTAGTTTACGTTTGCTTTTAGCACGGAGACCAAGATAATAAGTGAAGTAGTGGGTGTTATAGTGATTTTATGGTTAAAATAAGTGAAGTAGTGGGTGTAATAGTGATTTTATTGTTAAAATAAGTGAAGTAGTGGGTGTAATAGTGTAAAGTATTGTTAAAATAAGTGAAGTAGTGGGTGTAATAGTGTTAAAACTTACTATTTTAGGAAACGTAAAGAATTGGTTGGGACGTCCCAAAAAGGAAAGTGTAAACAATTGGTTGGGACAGAGGGAGTACTAACTAGCCGATAACCCGTGCGAAGCACGGATTGTGATAAATTATCTTAAATTCCTAATTTTTAACTTTTTAAAATCAATAAAATCTTGAATCACCAAGTTGTGATAGCCCCAAATCCGGGGTCATCACGGACCAATTTCCATTCAATATCAATATCTCTTGAGTTTTTTTTTTTTTTTTTTTTTACAATTAATACTTATGCCATTGACCCCGCAATAATAAACACACACACACCAGTCATATGCTCAGAGAACAACATTCACCATAATAAAAGTTTAGAATTTAACAGTTATTACAAACCCAGAATCATCCTTAAATACATTGCTGAATAATACTTTGTCATGAAGCATTTCAACAACCAAAAGTTTCTTACAAGTTTACACACTTAATTATACATAGAGCTACCAGGACCCGTTTGCCTCTACGCTACCTCAGGAATCGATGCTAGCGTGCTCTCAGAAGGTCGCCTTCCCCCTACCCTCTTGCGGGGCGTTCTGCGAAGTATTGGCATTCCTAGCTGTATATAGATAAGTAGCAAGAATGAGCCAAAATAGCTCAGCAAGATAATTTCTATCTACTAACATCAAAGGAAAATAAACTGTTATATATATATATATAATAGACAAAAGCAAACTTCAGTTATTATGGAAGAATTTTATTTCCATTCAATATGTATGTACACTTTCCAATTATCCTTGTACGTAAGAAATATATAGTATCATTCCATCAGTCTTGCTTTTAACATCATATAATATCAGTTCCTCTTCTTGAATGCTATAACCATCAATATACTATTTCAGTGTAATCTTTCAAGATAATATAAAAACTTGAGCAAATCTCTCGCTATAATCTTCTCATTTCCTTCTTATGCAACAATCATATAAATTAATATAAAATCAGTTTCTCTTCATTTGTAACAATAATTCCATTATTTAATATCACTTTTCTGTTTTCAGTTATAGAAATCTGAAAACCATTTTCAATTCTTTCTTTCAAGTTTTGGGGATATCTGCTGGCGCCAGATACGTAGGACGATGATCAGTCGCCTGACCGTATCCGCTCTCTGTTTACTACTAGTAGAAGGGATGATCCCTACCTGGTAATCAACCCTGGAGGAAGGCTACCTGCTACATCCTCCCTTGGCATCTTCGTGCCGAAATAAAATATTGGATGCTGGACTGTGCCACTACCACACAGCCTCTTACGCTTACTGTTGCAATCCCCCTTTTTGAAATCATCAAATACCATTTCACATTTTCCATTTCCATTCACATTTTCATTCACATTTCCCTTCACATATATCATTTCCATTCCATTTATCATCACCTTTAAAAATTATATATGTCATAATACTTTGATTATGACTCAGGCATCTCCTCTGTGTTCAATAAAATCAATATGCTTTTATATACGTAGAGTATTCCATTTATCTCAAAAGTATTAAATACCATTCAATAATATTAAATCACAATACTTAGGAAGAATATAATATTATCAATCATATAACCTTAGATAATAACTGATACCATTCCTTTATATATATCTCTAGATAACAACTGATACCATTCCTTTATATATAACTCTAGATAACAACTTATACCATTCCTTCATATTCCCTTAATCATAAGGCATGTTCACTTCATGCACAATCATCTCTATGTATATCCATATCTATCTCATACTCATATCCATATCCACATTCATATTATACTCATATACCTCTCCTTTGAATATCAATAATCAAGGAAAACAAATTTTTAACAATATAGTAACAATGGCATCACATATATATATATTCCATGAAATCAAGTTTCTTTGAAGATAATAATTTCCAAGTAGGGGTAGAAAAGATCTTGCCTCGGTTTCGGTATCCTGACGGTATGGCTCGTCCCTCTTCCGGAGTTTCTATAAACACAAAAGGACCGTCGTTAGAATACCACATCTCTTACTCACTATACTCTTGTATAACATTACCCTCGACACTTTAATATATGTTTAACGTATCACTATTACCCCCAAAGGTTCGAGAACTTAACCATTTATAACCTCAATCGAAGTTTCAGGGGTTTTCACCATTTCCCCTAACGACCACACTTAACTGTAAAAATTCTCAGAAAATATGAATTTCAAATCTTACCCCAAGGTCAACTGTTAACAACTCTTTGAATACCTTACTACAATATCCCAAAGTTTCATAATTTTTAAAAATGTCTAAGTAGGGTAATTACAGTCTCAAAGTTGGTATAACTACGTTTTCTCGACTTTCGAACGTCTTTCACTAAAACTGACTTTTCTTCTAAACCGTTCATCAGATTTTAACGCACCTTATATCAAAACGATCTATGAACCAAGCTCTATCTCATCATGGTCACAAGAGGGTCTGGACAGTAAGGTACCGTCCGTGTATAAATGCTAAAAACAGGGCAGTTTGGAAATCTAACGAAAATCGGACATTATAACGGCTATATTTTCGTACTTTCCAAAATCAAACTCCTCCAATTCAATCATCCACCTTATACACCATCACCTACACCATGTGGTCATCTTACCAACCATGGTTACAAGCACATACTCCTTCCAAAATCAACTTTAATCATTTACAAACACTTATAACATCATAATCATAACATTTACACCACTTATTCACTAGACCAAACAATATCCATCATAAATAAGAAAGGGCAAGAGCATTTATACCTCTTTGAAGCTTGAATAACACCTAGTAAGCCTTGGGTTATGCTTAAACCACCTTATAATAGCTTGAATCAACTAAAGAAGCCATGAAAACAAAGTTAATTCTAAGATTTCACTATTCATTTACCATTCATCAGCTGGAAGATTCGCAAAAACGAAGGCCTTACCTACGTTTTCTGGAGGAGGCTTCTAAATGAGAGTTGTAGAGCATCTCACCACGTTTCCAAAAAGCTAAAGAACACGAAATTCGGCTGAGAAACGAAGGAGTTATGCTCGATTTACCAACCTGCTGTCTTTTTTGGCCGAAAATGATGATAATGAAGAAGATAAGAGATTTTTGTGTTTGCTTGTTCTTATCTCACCCTCTTGATAATTCTAGAGTATTATAGATGTTTATGGAAGAGTTTAGATAAATACTTAGGTGAAATGACTACTTTGCCCCTTAACCATAATTAGTGGAAGATGATGTAACATTGATGATCTCATAATCTCTTTTGCTTTGCTTTTCTAAGTATAATGCTAAAATCTTGGTAAATGGTAATGTGGTATGTATCCTTACTATATTACTAATCTTGGTTGTCTTGTTCCCATACTCGTCTAATTGTGGTTCGTTTCGGGTGTACCTCATTATCTCAGTGGTTTTCGAAATCATTTACAAATCCAATTTCCCTTGGTATTCTCTTAACTTAATAATCCTTTGGTTTAACCTAAATTCACTAATCCCTCAATATATAATTCTTATAATATTTCCATACTCCTTAATATCCAATAAAAGCTCATTCGAAATCAAAATCCTCAAAATCCATATTCAGGAATTTCTGGAATCTATCGTCATTTCGAGTCTCTTATTTCCAATGTACAACACTAATATGGTTTCTGTTTATTCATTTTCTGTTTCCCTTATAGAGTACTTATATACCATTTCTCTAAATCCTCGGAATTTACTATTCATGTGATCATTGTAGCATTACTAAAGTTAGGGTTATTACATCCTTCCCCCCTTAAAAGGATTCCGTCCCGGAATCACGCTGAAAATGTCCATAGATACCTTTTTCATCCACACCTTCTAACTTCTATACCACTTTCTCGATCCTTTTTCCCTTCATAATATCTCTATCTTGTTTGCGCAAAAATACCCCAATATAATCTTGCTTGTCATTCATCAACTTGCCATTTAGCTTATCAATAGTAGTGTTTTTCATTATCTTCCCTTACTAATCTCTTTCTGTACTTAATCGTTCTATTTTATCTCCTCATTCTCTTCCCCTTTTTACTAGTACCTCGGCCACCACATTGGCCTTTCCTTACATGGTAGTGTATCTCATGATGGTTTATCTGTATTTTGATCTCTATCATGACATAAAATATGAATACTTCAATCTTATTATATCTTGTCTCTGTAAAATCCTCCAGAAATTTGACTAGAATAAGATTCCTTGAAACAATTGTAAGAAAATTCTACCTATAATATATATTTCCTGTTCGTGCCTAAACAAGTTTGTGTTTTTCCCAAAATACTCTTATTCTCCTTTTTATAGAATTTCCTGGCCCCTAACAGATACTGATTTTCCTTATCTAGATTGTCAACCTACCTACACCATTCATTGACCAAGTCGATCCCTAACCAAACATTTATACTTACAAGGGTAAATAATTAAATAAAATATTTCACCTGCATCTGTATCCGGCTTTTTCAACGCTTCTCCTAAGGTCATATTGTACACTCTGGCAGTAGGTCTATTTGAAGCAGTCATACTTTGTCCCGGCGTAGATGACCCACCGGAACGACAATCTCTAGCAAAGTGCCCTAGTTTCCCACATTGATAACACTTGATATCAATCTTGTCAGTTGATGTGCACTGGTTATAATAGTGTCCTTTCTGTCCGCACTTAAAGCAAGTTATTTCCGACCTCCTACACACTCCCGTATGCTTTCTACCACACTTGCTACAATCTGGTAAGGGTGATCGTGCTTGATTAGACTGAAAAGTTCCTAAGGATTTGCCACCTTGATTCACAGTCTCACTAACAGCCTTGTTACTCCATGACTTTCCCACAAACTGAGATTTTTGTCCTTTACCAACCTTGCTAAAGTAATTTCCTTCACTTGAACCTCCCTTCTGGCCCTCAAATCTCCTTTTCTTACTTTCTTGACCTATCTGGTTTTGTTCACTCTCAGCTTCTATAATGGATGCCTTTTGAACTATCGCAGCATAATCAGTTAACTCAAACGGTGCCACTCTAGTCCGTAGCCATGGTTTCAATCCTTGTTGGAACCTTTTCGCTCGTTGTTCCTCAGTATGCACAAATTCTGGAACAAACCTAGACAATTCAGTAAATTTAGTCTCATACTCGGCCACTGATAGATTATCCTGCTTTAATTCCAGAAATTTCATCTCCATTTGGTTTTCCAGATACCTAGGGGAGTACTTCTCTAAAAACACCCTAGTGAAACGTTCCCAGGTTATCACTCCCGCTCCTTCTAGGTTCTTCTTAGCTTCCCACCAATAATTTGCCTCTCCCTTTAAGAGATAGGCTGCAAAGATTGTTTTCTGATCCTCTTCGATCCTCAATATCTCAAAAGCTTTCTCTATTTCTTTCAGCCATGCTCTGGCTAATACTGGGTCAACAGTTCCCTCAAACTCTGGGGGTTTCAATGACTTAAAGGCACGAAAGGAGTTAGCTGCCTGATTAGGAAGAACAGGTGGGGGTTGAGGGTTCTGTGGATTAGCCAAATTCTGCCTTAATAGTTCCATGAATTGGTTAAAGGGATCACCGCCCTGATTTCCTTGTTGTTCAGTTGATTCATCTTCGTCTTCTTCTTCATGATTTTGTTCATTATGAGCGTTTTCACCCTGCCTATTATGACTTCCTTCCTCTCTCTCATTTTCCTTTGCATTCGCTCTATTATTACGCTTAGGCGGCATGATTCTGTATATAACAATATTCTTCATTAATTACCCAGATTTAGGGTACAATATACTTCATTCCCATATACACAATTATATCACTAGTTTAACTCATTTATATACCATAATATTCTCAACTCAACTTTAGCAATTAAGCGTATCACCTTTAGCACAATAACCTTTTCATTTAAGTCAATCACCTCATATACATCAATATCCTTGAATCTTAACATTTAATATCAAAATACGATAGAATTTAGACAGAATACACAAACCTCATTAATTATCTCACTTCCTTTGTTTATCCTTATTCTGACTTTTTCCTCAAAATACACCTTACTCTCAATAGTAAATCTCAATTATACCTTAAAATTCCTAATATTCTTTTATCTCAATAATCCTCAAATATACCCATTTCTTCTCACGAAATTCCTTCCTCTTTTATATCAAAACGCTTCTAGCTCTAATTATCTCTTATTGAAATTTCCCTTGAAATCTCGAGTTTCCTCGTACAGTCACGTATACTCTAAACCTTGCTTCCATTATCCCATCCATTACTGAAATCTTCTATACTCGAAATAATTTATAGAATTTAAGAAACTTTGAATTGAAACGAACCCAGAAACAAGCAAGTGTCCCACAATAATTTATAAGATTAAGAGTTTTAAATAGCTCTTATTTGAAACAAAAGGATATTTGGGAAATCAATAGGATGGAAGAACCCGTACGTAACACAAGTGAGGGCGTCCCCTCCAACTTTCTATCACACAGACAGATTGTCCCCGTGTATACATATAGGGCTATTCCTCTTAGTTGGAGTAAGAAATATAGAGGGAAATTTAAATCACAATGATAAACACCATTTTTCGAAAATAATTTTAGAGAAATATTTTGACTAAGATAGATCGGAAAAAATTTGAAATACATTCGAAAGGCACCAGAAAGTTTTGAAAAGATACCGGCCCCTTTTTGAATAAGAGATGATAGATCACCCTGGAATTTCTCACGAGGTTATCTAACGTACACTTCCCGATACATCAAATATTCCCTTTCTCATATCGATCTCGTGTGCTACATAAACTTAACACTTTTGGAATAATAACCTTTATTAGCAATAGTCTATAAAATTATAATCACTATTTAGAATAAACGCTTCGTTCGATAAACCCCCCCTTGAACTCGATGTGAGTTCATATTTTATATCATTACCTATATATCTATATGTGTATATTACTATCACTCTTGTTCCTGAGCAATATGACTCAAAGCTCTGATACCAAACTGTGACAGCCCCAAATCCGGGGTCATCACGGACCAATTTCCATTCAATATCAATATCTCTTGAGCTTCTTTTTTTTTTTACAATTAATACTTATGCCATTGACCCCGCAATAATAAACACACACACACCAGTCATATGCTCAGAGAACAACATTCACCATAATAAAAGTTTAGAATTTAACAGTTATTACAAACCCAGAATCATCCTTAAATACATTGCTGAATAATACTTCGTCATGAAGCATTTCAACAACCAAAAGTTTCTTACAAGTTTACACACTTAATTATACATAGAGCTACCAGGACCCGTTTGCCTCTACGCTACCTCAGGAATCGATGCTAGCGTGCTCTCAGAAGGTCGCCTTCCCCCTACCCTCTTGCGGGGCGTTCTGCGAAGTATTGGCATTCCTAGCTGTATATAGATAAGTAGCAAGAATGAGCCAAAATAGTTCAGCAAGATAATTTCTATCTACTAACATCAAAGGAAAATAAACTGTTATATATATATAATAGACAAAAGCAAACTTCAGTTATTATGGAAGAATTTTATTTCCATTCAATATGTATGTACACTTTCCAATTATCCTTGTACGTAAGAAATATATAGTATCATTCCATCAGTCTTGCTTTTAACATCATATAATATCAGTTCCTCTTCTTGAATGCTATAACCATCAATATACTATTTCAGTGTAATCTTTCAAGATAATATAAAAACTTGAGCAAATCTCTCGCTATAATCTTCTCATTTCCTTCTTATGCAACAATCATATAAATTAATATAAAATCAGTTTCTCTTCATTTGTAACAATAATTCCATTATTTAATATCACTTTTCTGTTTTCAGTTATAGAAATCTGAAAACCATTTTCAATTCTTTCTTTCAAGTTTTGGGGATATCTGCTGGCGCCAGATACGTAGGACGATGATCAGTCGCCTGACCGTATCCGCTCTCTGTTTACTACTAGTAGAAGGGATGATCCCTACCTGGTAATCAACCCTGGAGGAAGGCTACCTGCTACATCCTCCCTTGGCATCTTCGTGCCGAAATAAAATATTGGATGCTGGACTGTGCCACTACCACACAGCCTCTTACGCTTACTGTTGCAATCCCCCTTTTTGAAATCATCAAATACCATTTCACATTTTCCATTTCCATTCACATTTTCATTCACATTTCCCTTCACATATATCATTTCCATTCCATTTATCATCACCTTTAAAAATTATATATGTCATAATACTTTGATTATGACTCAGGCATCTCCTCTGTGTTCAATAAAATCAATATGCTTTTATATACGTAGAGTATTCCATTTATCTCAAAAGTATTAAATACCATTCAATAATATTAAATCACAATACTTAGGAAGAATATAATATTATCAATCATATAACCTTAGATAATAACTGATACCATTCCTTTATATATATCTCTAGATAACAACTGATACCATTCCTTTATATATAACTCTAGATAACAACTTATACCATTCCTTCATATTCCCTTAATCATAAGGCATGTTCACTTCATGCACAATCATCTCTATGTATATCCATATCCATCTCATACTCATATCCATATCCACATTCATATTATACTCATATACCTCTCCTTTGAATATCAATAATCAAGGAAAACAAATTTTTAACAATATAGTAACAATGGCATCACATATATATATATTCCATGAAATCAAGTTTCTTTGAAGATAATAATTTCCAAGTAGGGATAGAAAAGATCTTGCCTCGGTTTCGGTATCCTGACGGTATGGCTCGTCCCTCTTCCGGAGTTTCTATAAACACAAAAGGACCGTCGTTAGAATACCACATCTCTTACTCACTATACTCTTGTATAACATTACCCTCGACACTTTAATATATGTTTAACGTATCACTATTACCCCAAAGGTTCGAGAACTTAACCATTTATAACCTCAATCGAAGTTTCAGGGGTTTTCACCATTTCCCCTAACGACCACACTTAACTGTAAAAATTCTCAGAAAATATGAATTTCAAATCTTACCACAAGGTAAACTGTTAACAACTCTTTGAATACCTTACTACAATATCCCAAAGTTTCATAATTTTTAAAAATGTCTAAGTAGGGTAATTACAGTCTCAAAGTTGGTATAACTACGTTTTCTCGACTTTCGAACGTCTTTCACTAAAACTGACTTTTCTCCTAAACCGTTCATCAGATTTTAACGCACCTTATATCAAAACGATCTATGAACCAAGCTCTATCTCATCATGGTCACAAGAGGGTCTGGACAGTAAGGTACCTTCCGTGTATAAATGCTAAAAACAGGGCAGTTTGGAAATCTAACGAAAATCGGACATTATAACGGTTATATTTTCGTACTTTCCAAAATCAAACTCCTCCAATTCAATCATCCACCTTATACACCATCACCTACACCATGTGGTCATCTTACCAACCATGGTTACAAGCACATACTCCTTCCAAAATCAACTTTAATCATTTACAAACACTTATAACATCATAATCATAACATTTACACCACTTATTCACTAGACCAAACAATATCCATCATAAATAAGAAAGGGCAAGAGCATTTATACCTCTTTGAAGCTTGAATAACACCTAGTAAGCCTTGGGTTATGCTTAAACCACCTTATAATAGCTTGAATCAACTAAAGAAGCCATGAAAACAAAGTTAATTCTAAGATTACACTATTCATTTACCATTCATCAGCTGGAAGATTCGCAAAAACGAAGACCTTACCTACGTTTTCTGGAGGAGGCTTCTAAATGAGAGTTGTAGAGCATCTCACCACGTTTCCAAAAAGCTAAAGAACACGAAATTCGGCTGAGAAACGAAGGAGTTATGCTCGATTTACCAACCTGCTATCTTTTTTGGCCGAAAATGATGATAATGAAGAAGATAAGAGATTTTTGTGTTTGCTTGTTCTTATCTCACCCTCTTGATAATTCTAGAGTATTATAGATGTTTATGGAAGAGTTTAGATAAATCCTTAGGTGAAATGACTACTTTGCCCCTTAACCATAATTAGTGGAAGATGATGTAACATTGATGATCTCATAATCTCTTTTGCTTTGCTTTTCTAAGTATAATGCTAAAATCTTGGTAAATGGTATTGGTAATGTGGTATGTATCCTTGCTATATTACTAATCTTGGTTGTCTTGTTCCCATACTCGTCTAATTGTGGTTCGTTTCGGGTGTACCTCATTATCTCAGTGGTTTTCGAAATCATTTACAAATCCAATTTCCCTTGGTATTCTCTTAACTTAATAATCCTTTGGTTTAACCTAAATTCACTAATCCCTCAATATATAATTCTTATAATATTTCCATACTCCTTAATATCCAATAAAAGCTCATTCGAAATCAAAATCCTCAAAATCCATATTCAGGAATTTCTGGAATCTATCGTCATTTCGAGTCTCTTATTTCCAATGTACAACACTAATATTGTTTCTGTTTATTCATTTTCTGTTTCCCTTATAGAGTACTTATATACCAATTCTCTAAATCCTCGGAATTTACTATTCATGTGATCACTGTAGCATTACTAAAGTTAGGGTTATTACACAAGTTGTATATAATAATATATTCTCGACTTTTATTTCGATTGTTAGTTAATATACTCCTAGTATATAATTTCAATAATAAATTAAATTAATGTTTAATTTTAACTTTTTTAAATGAATAAAATCTTGAATCACCAAGTTGTATATAATAATATATTCTCGACATTTATTTCGATTGTTAGTTAATAGACTCCTAGTATATAATTTCAATAATAAATTAAATTAATATTGAATTTTATTATTTTAATTAATTAAATTCATATAACTTATCTCTGGTAATATAAGAATAGCTATATTATTAATTGTATTTATTATTAATCTATTATAGATATATTTTAAATATTAATTAATGAAGCCCTAAATCCTATATTCTCGACTTTTATTTCAATTTTTAGTTTAAATTAAATTAATATTTTATATTATGATTTTAATTAATTAAAATAATTAACATTTAGTTGCATACCGCGGTATACATTAATTAATTAATTAATTAATTGGCATACCGTATTTTAGTTCAGAGAGGACTTGTTTCATTAGTAGTTCTTATTCTTATTGGCCTTCTATACACTTAAAAAACAGTTTTTAAAGTAAGATCAAATAGCAAAATAAGTTATTATTAATTAATTAATTAATTGGCATACCGTGCATACCGCAGTATATATGGTATACCATTTAAAGGGGTTTCTGCTTTTAATAAAGAGTATAGATTTGAAGGTGAACTACAAACAAATTTGTGTGTCATTATTGGGGTGATGAAGGTTTTGTATCCAAGTTTTTGAGCAAAGACAGCGTTATTGTTAGGTTGTTAGTTGGAAGATGTCTTCAGGGCAGATGATAAGTTGACATTTAACATGATGAAGGTAAGAAGCCCATTTTTCTAATTAAAGCTAAAGGAATGGTCTGCCTTTTAATTGACTTTGATTTTGAGGCCCAGACCGTAGCGATTAACGAAGTTTCTGTTTGACAATAAATCCAGGTAAAGGAAACACAATAACTTCTTCATTGACCTCAAACTCACCGATGGTGCGCTTGAGATCGCGTAATAATAATTTTTTAATCTTATTCTATAAAAAGATGGGTGATGATTCAAAATATTCATATGGGAGTTATGTTGGTCTTTTTTACTGATGGAACACGTTAAATAGTGTATCGTGATAGGAGGGGTAATACGGTACTTCGTGTACCATGATAGGAGGTGATACGGAACACCATGTATCGTGATAGAGGTGATACGGAACACCGTGTATCGTATTCATCAAATATGGAGGCCGAAACTTCGTATCCCGTTAATATTTCGGGTCATTTTTTCCAGAATCAGTATTTTGGGACAACTTCATCCCAAAAATTATTATTTTGGTAATTCTCTCTAAAAAGATATGATATATGTAATAATACTTTTGTAATCTTATTCTAGAAAGATATATGATATATGTAAGAAAATGTTATTTCTAGGTCCATTTTTTTATTTGAAGAATTATTTATAGCATATTATATCATAATATAGCAACATTTTGTGAATTCAGGATACATATGCTATAAATATTATTCTGGAAATAGAAAAACAGTTATGGAAATAACATTTCTATATTTTTAAAGCAAAAAATTTTAAACTGAAAATAATTAATTATACGTTAAAAATAAAAAAAATTATTTTTAAAAAAAAAATTAAAAGTAGAAAAATGTCATTAAGTATTTCCCTTTGCTTGTTTACTGCATTTGTTATTTACGTTACAAACTCAGACCCTGCTCATGCGGGATATACAGAGTACGTTGTGTTGTGTTGTTATTTACGTTACAAAATATTATATGGAAACTTATTTATTCCTAACTCCTATGAGCATCTCCAAGAGCCTCTTTATTCTAGCTCTTAACTTAAAAATTGAGGAAGGAGAACAAAAATATTGCTCCAAAAGACTCTTAGTGGCTCTTAAAAACACTAAGAGCTTCTTCTCTCTCCTCTCTTTTAAGAGCAACTAGTATCTCTTAACTTATATTTTATTAATAAAAAATTGATACTTCTCTCTCCTATATTGAATGTTTGTACTAGTGGAAATGAAATATGAATAAAATATAAAATAAAGAGCAATTATAGGGAGTATTGTTGGAGTTGACACAAAAATCAATGTATTAACTTGCTAAGAGCTTAATTGTTTATATTATATTTAGGAGTGAGTTAGGAGACTCTTGGAGATGCTCTAAGATGACCATAAATCCCACTTGAGAAGGAGCCCGGATCCTCTGTCCCATTCTTCATGCTTCCTTCTATGTCACCTATATAAAATGGGTGTTCCTGGCAGGGCCCATTGTAAGGAAAATGGAAATAAAATATTTTTATTTCCATTGAGCTGATAAGTGGAGTTTATATCCACTTGGAGCGTTCCATATCGGCTTAAATTGATTGTCTTGGACTCAAGTTTGTGGTGGTTTTGATGTGTTTTGTTTAGTTGTGCAGATTTACGAGAATGTTGATTAAGGTTGATGCTTCTATCGTTTTTGGAGAAAAAATTAATTAAAATTCGGATTTCTGAGACGGTTGCGCAGTCTACACTGTTTTGGACATATCTGGAGTTCTAGAAGTCAGTTTTCAACGATCTTACTGCCCACGCGAAGCCTGGGAGATTTTCTACAACTTGGGATAGGATTCCCAGGAGCAAATTGCGCCGGCTAGGAGCAATTTGCGCGAAGAACAGACTGTTGGGCGCAGGTTGCACGCGCGCGGTGCTGAAAAATTACAGTTTTTACTATTTTGGTCATATCTTGAGTTCTACAACTCCGTTTGAGGCCCGTAAGCAGTCCACGCGAAGATAACGAGATTCTCTATCATTCTAAAGTGGTCCAGAGGCCCAATTGCAGCTGGAACGTTCCAGAAAATCTGAAGAAAAGACAGCTGCGAATTTCCCTTTAAATCAGAATCAGTTTAGGAAACGTACTTCTATTATAATTCTGATTTGGTATTTTCTTGTTGGGCAAGATGTCTAGAGCCTATATAAATACATCCAACCCTTGTAAAAGATTATTATCATTAGGAGTTGAACCATTACATATCAATTACTTAGGTTATTTGTATTTTTTCATACTTTGTTTTTATCATGGTTTCATCAGATCCCATGATGACGAGAGGTTCGATTATGAACTAATCGTTGTCATGGGATTCTAACGGATTTATTTATGGAGCTTTAATATCTTGATGCTTTACAGATCTGTGTGTGATGTATATCTGATATCCTCGTATGGTTATGCTTACTTGATAGATGCGTCATGAACATCTAATTTGTTAATCTCTTGTGAAGCGAGAGTGGATCTTGAGATTTAGAACTTGCCATGCTAGCATAGGATAGGTTGATGTTTTAACATCATGATTTGTGGCATGATTAGAGATAATATGCTACCCTATGTGATCAATGTGGATAACTTGTTCTTCAACCATTATGTTTTCAAATTCTATATACATATAGGGTCTAAGCATAATTGGTGTCTATTCATCTTCTATCTCTTTTGTGGATGTATGTTTAGTTTGGTATACGTATACTGAGAAGTAGCGTGTACTTGTTTCGTGTTATCCGATCAGATATCATAACCATTGCATATAGTGATTAAAGGCGTCAGATTTAAGCAAAGTATTTAATGAAGTTAGGATTCCATGTTTACTCTTGCAGACGTAATTAGATTTTAATTCTTGTTAGTTAGTTAATTCTTAGTTTTGTTAATTTGTGTCTTAGTTAATTTAGTTTAATAAACCCAAAATTGTTATTGTCTTAGCAGTGCATAATAACCATACATTGTTGCATAGGCATATTTACTGAATAAAACCATAACTTGATCCCTGTGGGAACGAATTTGGACTTAACCTTATATATTACTTGTGACCACGTACGCTTGCGTGATTTAGAAAAAACAAGTTTTTGGCGCCGCTGCCGGGGACCTTCGGTGTTTTATTTTTGGTTTATGTGCTTGTCAATAGTGGTCGTTATCGTTCACTGACTCGGATTTCTTACTTAGTTAGTTTGTTTGTAGTGTTTCAGGTACTTGTCAGAGAGTTTGGGCGTTGAAGATGGATTTTCTAAATTACTAGGGAGTTCAGCAGGTGGCTAGTGTTTGTGACCTATGTGCGGGCGCACATGAGACGTATCAGTGCTGGAGCAACCAAGGTGGTATTCAACAACCTCAGCAGCCTTATCAGCAGTATCAAGGTCAACAATATGGAGCACAACCTTACTATCCTCAGAATATTCTGCAACAGCAGAACCAGAATTTTCTGCAGCAACATGACCCGTGGCAATCTCAACCTCTGAGTTATGAGGAACAACCATATTTTCAATACCATCCTCAACAGTACCAGCAAGATGTTCCGGATATGTCATATTTCTTTGGTAGTGAAGAGTTTCAACATCAGCAACCTACTCCTACTTTTCAGTCAGATGAGGTTCCTACTAGGGAGGAGATTAGGATGCTTGTGAAGAGTAATGAGGAGTATCTCAAATCGTTGGAGATACTAGTTGCTCGAGCTGTGAGAGCCTTGGAACAAGAGAATCAACAATTCATACCAGAGGCAATTCCAGAAAATAACGATGACTTGGAGCAAGGTACTGCATGCATAATTGAAGAAGACAAATTCCAAGAGGAGGAGAGTGTTCACAAGCCATGTGAGGAATTTGATCAAGCTAGTGAGGTGGATGATTTGGAAAGGGCACAATTTGAGACAGATATTGATGAGCTTCGCAAATTTCAAGAATTGTTATGTGCGAACCAAGAGGACACAGATGAGCTACGCAAATTTCAAGAATTGGTATGTGCGAACCAAGAGGATGAAGAACATGGAAAAGATGCAGATTTTCTACTTGTCTCAGAGTTTAAAGATGGAGGTATCGTATTAGAGCCAATGGAGGAAGTTCTCGTTGAGGAACCAAAGGCTACAGAAACTTACATTTACCCTCCCCCATTACATTCAAGCGAAGCCCGTGTGTTGTTCTACAAATTGACAGATTTTGGGTCAACAGATGAAGGCATTGGAAGAGGATATAGTTGCTACATGAATAGGCCAAGCGAGGAGAAGGAGCAGAAAGTGTGCCGCCGAGATGATGATGAAGTATTGCGAAGAGAGGACCAGGCGAACTATTATCATCCTTAGTGGAGACTTGGAAGTAACGTCAAGCTATTGACGTTAAAGAAGCGCTTCGTGAGAGGCAACCCATGCATTAATGTAAAAAAAAAAAAGTGTAATACAAAAAAAAAAAAAAATTGCACGAAAATTCCAGGCCGCAGCGCGAGTTTTCCAGGCCGCAGCGTCATGATGCTTCTGTCCATGGACAGTTTTGTTGTACGTGTGATATTGTAAAAAAAAAAAAATTCACCAAGGAGTCTCACGCGCCACAGCGCCCCGCGTGCGCCATATCCGGGCAACCATTCTGTCCAGGTTAGTTGTATTAATATATATAGAATATAGTCAGTTTATGTACGTGTGCGTGTTGTAACATATTATAAAAAAAAAAAATCATCTCCTAAATCAATTCTAACCCCTTTTCTTATATTTTCTCCACCTAAGATCCTATTTCTAGTCTTATATTAATTCCAAATTATTCTCAATCCATCTCCTATTTCATATTTTATTTTATTTTATTTATTCTTATTTTTATTTTTATTTTGTATTTTTATTATTATTATTTTTTTCCCCCCCCCAAATATATATACCCACCTATACATACAAATCCCATTCCTCTTTTATTTATTTAAATCTCTAAAAATTCAATTCTAAAGAGGAATTAATTGCAAGTTCACCTCTCCAATTCGTAGTGGGTTTATTTCTTCTCTCAAATTTTATTTTTATTACGAATTTGTGTTCTTGAAAAATTGGGATTTTGTATTATTCTAGGTATTTGCCTATTTTTGGTGTGGTACTGTTTGGTAATTTTTGGTGGAGCTTCTTGTGAGTTGGGTATTGATTCTTTTGGCTCGTAAGCATGGGAGAGATAGTGCTAATGTTGGGAAATTTTCGTTTTCGACGGTGGAGGTTAAATTTAATCGGTTGTTTTGAGGCCAATTGCTAAGGAAAGGGGATTTTTGCGAGAGAAAAAATTGTTGGGTATGCTTCGGTATTCAGGTATGTTTTCTACTATCCCTTGTATTACTTTCCATTCAATGAGGACATTGAATATTTTAAGTTTGGGGGTGGTTTGAGGGATTAGTAGTTGTTGTATTATGTGTTCATGTAGGATTTCATGATTTGCATATTAGTAGTAGTAAATTATGCATATATGTTCGTGTTATCTACGTTTGTTTCATATAGGACATTCTGTTTTTTTGTTAGTATTTCATGTGAGTTCATAATAGTTTGCATTTGCACCCATGCTTGATAGGAATTTTGTGTTGTTGACGCTTTTGATTGAGAAGTGGTATACTTTGTTCTTGTGCACACACATACACTAGTAAGTTGAAGCTAGTAGACTTATTGAATGTTGTAAGTGATTAGAAGGACATGAATATGTGCAAGATGATTTAGTTTGCATGCTTTGAATACAAGTCGGTGCATTAGAGAGATTTTTGCTTGGGATTGAGTATGTTTTTCCACCAAGTGAGTTTTTGAGCCTTATTGCATATTTGCAATTTATTCGTTTGCTTGAGTGTCCATGGATTGTTTGCATTGCTAGCAGTTGTTTGAGGTCTTTCTTGAAACGCATGACATTATTTGACGATTAAAATGATAAAGGCATTTAGGAATAACCGTATATTTTCCCATATTACCACACCATATTTACATGATCAATTAGTTAACCCGTTGAGCTTAATCCTATTTTTCGGTGACATACCACATTACTTGCCTAGACCTTTTTCTTGTATTGGCCTTACATTAATTTGAACCCACATTGTCAAAGGCTAGTAGAGTGCTTAAGAGAGTAATAAGGTGTGCAAGGAGGGGTTTATTATTGGTCGTACTTTTGGGGGAAATATTGAAATTTGGGTTTGATTGTTTGCTTGATAGTCGGTATGTGTAATAAAATTGTGGGATCGTTGTTATTGTCTATATTATTGTTGCTCTAGCTCTCGAGAAAAAATCGAAAAAAATAAAAAAAAAATCGAAAAAGAAAAAAAACAAAAAAAAAAAAGAAAAAAAGAAAAGAAATATATATTATGTTATGAGAGCATATTTGTGTTAGTGTGATCCCACTTTAGTCGACTATTCGAGTGTTTTTGTTGCATAAAATTATGGGGGGAAAAATAGGTGGTTGTGTATTATTATTAAGTTCCTACTAGCTTTTGACACTTCACCTGTTTTGGCTTATTTGACATACCTTGTCCCTAGCCCCGTTACAACCCAAATAAAGACCTTTTGATTATCGTCATTGATGTATGTTGTGTTAAGAGTTAGATTGATACCAAATGTCAAGCATGCTTATGATTTTTGTTGGAATTGAGTGATACACTTACCCTTGTTCTTGAGTGAATATTCTTTTATGAGTGGATTGTGAGTGTTTGCTTGTTTTTGCGTATGAGATCCCGAGTTTTGACTCAAAGATGTACTCTTGTAGGCTTAGCATGTTTACTAACTTATTCTTACACTTGACATGGGCTTGTGAGAACTTATGCATGTTCATTGAGTAGACTATGTGAATACTTGCACTTTCGACACCAAGACATTGCGTATTTACTTTGATTCTTAAGTTGATATGGCATTAGAGGATTTGAAGGTGTGGTAGGATTTTAGTATTAGATTAATTGCATTTTTCATATTAGTTGCATTCATGCATTGCATTGCATTAGGTTAAATGGATTTTGTGGGTACATTCGCTATAGACCCTCACGAGACCTTACTCGTCCACTAGGGCTACCTAGGGGTTTAAAGGGCTTGTTGCATATGCCAAATGCAACCGTGATCACCTACGGAAGTGGTACTAGTTAGTTAGTTAGTTGTAATTGTTTATGCTTGAGGACAAGCATCGGTTTAAGTTTGGGGGTGTGATAAGTGGAGTTTATATCCACTTGGAGCGTTCCATATC
The DNA here is from genome assembly GCA_037693485.1 of Kitagawia praeruptora. Taxonomy (NCBI): domain Eukaryota; kingdom Viridiplantae; phylum Streptophyta; class Magnoliopsida; order Apiales; family Apiaceae; genus Kitagawia; species Kitagawia praeruptora. The sequence goes on from CM075353.1 coordinate 3,576,136, forward strand.
GGCTTAAATTGATTGTCTTGGACTCAAGTTTGTGGTGGTTTTGATGTGTTTTGTTTAGTTGTGCAGATTTACAAGAATGTTGATTAAGGTTGATGCTTCTATCGTTTTTGGAGAATAAATTAATTAAAATTCGGATTTCTGAGACGGTTGCGCAGTCTACACTGTTTTGGACATATCTGGAGTTCTAGAAGTCAGTTTTCAGCGATCTTACTGCCCACGCGAAGCCTGGGAGATTTTCTACAACTTGGGATAGGATTCCCAGGAGCAAATTGCGCCGGCTAGGAGCAATTTGCGCGAAGAACAGACTGTTGGGCGCAGGTTGCACGCGCGCGGTGCTGAAAAATTACAGTTTTTACTATTTTGGCCATATCTTGAGTTCTACAACTCCGTTTGAGGCCCGTAAGCAGTCCACGCGAAGATAACGAGATTCTATATCATTCTAAAGTGGTCCAGAGGCCCAATTGCAGCTGGAACGTTCCAGAAAATCTGAAGAAAAGACAGCTGCGAATTTCCCTTTAAATCAGAATCAGTTTAGGAAACGTACTTCTATTATAATTCTGATTTGGTATTTTCTTGTTGGGCAAGATGTCTAGAGCCTATATAAATACATCCAACCCTTGTAAAAGATTATTATCATTAGGAGTTGAACCATTACATATCAATTACTTAGGTTATTTGTATTTTTTCATACTTTGTTTTTATCATGGTTTCATCAGATCCCATGATGACGAGAGGTTCGATTATGAACTAATCGTTGTCATGGGATTCTAACGGATTTATTTATGGAGCTTTAGTATCTTGATGCTTTACAGATCTGTGTGTGATGTATATCTGATATCCTCGTATGGTTATGCTTACTTGATAGATGCGTCATGAACATCTAATTTGTTAATCTCTTGTGAAGCGAGAGTGGATCTTGAGATTTAGAACTTGCCATGCTAGCATAGGATAGGTTGATGTTTTAACATCATGATTTGTGGCATGATTAGAGATAATATGCTACCCTATGTGATCAATGTGGATAACTTGTTCTTCAACCATTATGTTTTCAAATTCTATATACATATAGGGTCTAAGCATAATTGGTGTCTATTCATCTTCTATCTCTTTTGTGGATGTATGTTTAGTTTGGTATACGTATACTGAGAAGTAGCGTGTACTTGTTTCGTGTTATCCGATCAGATATCATAACCATTGCATATAGTGATTAAAGGCGTCAGATTTAAGCAAAGTATTTAATGAAGTTAGGATTCCATGTTTACTCTTGCAGACGTAATTAGATTTTAATTCTTGTTAGTTAGTTAATTCTTAGTTTTGTTAATTTGTGTCTTAGTTAATTTAGTTTAATAAACCCAAAATTGTTATTGTCTTAGCAGTGCATAATAACCATACATTGTTGCATAGGCATATTTACTGAATAAAACCATAACTTGATCCCTGTGGGAACGAATTTGGACTTAACCTTATATATTACTTGTGATCACGTACGCTTGCGTGATTTAGAAAAAACATGAGCCCCGCCAGAGGCACCCATTTTATATAGGGGACACAGAAGCAGACATGAAGAAGAAGGGGACAGAGGATCCTCACCCCTTGAGAAGCCTGTTGTATTTATAGATAAAGATAAAGATATGGATTGATACTCCTTATTTTCGATTTTATTCTTTTGTTTTTTTTTTTTACAAAAAGGAAAGATTTCATTACTTCAAAGATTCAGACAAGATAATCCCCAACAAACAGTCTGGAGGGGATGTAAACTCAACATGGTTGTTAACAATACAAGGATATCTAGCTAATACATGAGCCGCCTTGTTTGCTTGTTTCCGAATAAAACTAACAGTGGTTTCCCCTAAATTCCTCAGTCTCATACAGCAATTCTGAACCACATCTCCAACCTCAAGAACATTCACCGTATTTCGATTAATTGCATGCTCTGTCAACAGTGAATCAGTTTCCACCTGCACTTTTATATTATCAAGTTGTCTTAATGCCACCCATGAAAGAGCCTCCTTGACCCCAATGGCCTCTGCTTCAAAGACCGAGGCTGGAGCTGGTAGACAGATTGTTCTTCCTACCAAAAAAGAGCCCAGGTTATCCCTGAGAATCATACCAATCGAAAATGCTTCTGAACCTGGGAACACAGACGCATCAACGTTGAGCTTCAAGGCACCTTCTTCAGGGGGAATCCACTTGCTCCCATGTTTCTGCACTGGTTTACTCTTATTCAAAGATGCTACAAGCTGTGTACGCTTAGCTTCCTTCCACTCGCTCACCATTTTGAAACTACCCTCCATGGCAAACCCAGGGGACACACTTTTATTTTCCCATACTCTTTTATTCCTCCAAAACCAAATTCCCCAAAGAACAATACAAACTTTGACCACCTCCTCAGACGCAGCACTGGATAACTTCTGCAAAAGCCAAACTGAAACATCCTCGACTTCGTTCATATCATAATTCAAACCCACCTTACTCCAACATTGCAGAGCGAACTCACAATCGAAGAACACATGGGCCAAATGCTCGACATCCCTACCGCACATAGGGCACATCCACGTGATTGACACTCCCTTACTACTAAGTCTCCTTCTAACTGGCACAGTGTTACGACAAAAACGCCAAATAAAAATTTTCACCTTATGAGGCAGAAGTAATCTCCATATTTTTCCCCAACCTTCCCCCTGTGAGATATTACTGGTGCCAATATTCAGGGCATGCCACAACTGGTAACCTACTTTAGCAGAGTAACAACCATTTATCGAATGAGCCCAAACAATTTTATCACGACTATTACATTGAGATACCTGAATTGCTAATATTGCTTTAGCATCCACTTCAAGAAAATGCTCCTGCACACGACTAACCTCCCACTGCTTCGTATTTGGAATGAAAAAACTCGAGACCACCTCACTGTGCATAAATGTGGCTATTGTCGACATGAAAATTATTCTTACTTCTCAACCACGGATCTTGAACTGCCACAATGTCATTACCATCTCCTACTACCCACCTAAACCCACTTAGCAGAGCCTCCTTAGCAGACCATATCCCCGACCAAATAAAACTTGAGTCATTACCTTTGACAGCTTTCAGAAGGTTGCAATCATGAAAATACCTGGCTTTATAGACCCTCGAGACAAGAGCGTTTGGATTCTGCAAGAAGTTCCAGCAGTGTTTACCCAACAATGCAACATTGAACCCGTATAGATTTCTAAAGCCTAGACCTCCTTTACTCTTAGCCATACTAATATTATTCCAGGATAACCAGTTAATTCTATTCTTATCCTCCCAAAAAGAAAATCGTTTTACAAAGAAGAAAAACGCAAGAGAATACTTAGCTAAAAAAAAAAAAGAAAAACGCAAGAGAATGATTAAACGATTCTTAAATCATTTCTAAATATTGTGCGTGTTTAGCTATTCATATAAGGGGACTTCCGTTCGCAATTTTATAATTTTATGAGACTGTTTGACAAAATAAGTAAAATGGTAAATGCTCGTTTTCAGCACTTAAATGAGATAAATTAATTATGAAAAAAAAAAAGGATAAGTTGAATGTTGTAAAATCCTAACATTCAAATTTCAGCTTATTCTTATTTCTCGATACACGTAATATATAATATTCTTCAAATCTTCAAAATAATATATTTTTTGATCCATTCATTAAAAAATTAATATATATGTATATCTCAAATTTCTCTATCATCGAGATCTATCCATTGATATATATTAAAAATCAAATATTTTGAAAATAATAATAAAAAAAAAAGTTAACTTATAAGTTCTGATTCACCAAACACTTTATTAATTTATACTCCCTCCGTCCCTTTTGATTGTTAACATTTCACTTTTTCAAAACTTTCTGGCACGCATTTTAAGGTGCATTTTAAGGATAGTTAAATAACTTTTTTTTAAAATTTTCTTTTTCTGTATAAAAATTTAAACATTAAATTTTTATACAGAAAAAGAAAATTTTAAAAAAAAGTTATTTAACTATCCTCAAAATGCACCTTAAAATGCGTGCCAGAAAGTTTTCAAAAAGTGAAATGTTAACAATCAAAAGGGACGGAGGGAGTAAGTTTTAATTTACCAAGAATTCTACTGACTTATAAGCTTTGATTTATTTATCGATTATATTACATTTATCATTTTAAACTACAAATTACTTATTGTAAGGTAAGCCAGACGAGCCCACTATCTACCACCTATCGTCACCAATTATCGTGAAGTTAACAAAAATCATTACAAATTTTTTTATTAATGTGTTTCAAATCAGAACTAGTAAATATAAAAATGGCGAAAAAGAATATTTTGCCATCCGCAAGTCATGTCAACATGTACTTCTGAATAAAATGTCGTATACTGGAAGGTTGTGTAACAGAGCACGAATGATCAAGAATAACCAACAAGTTGTGACCATGTCTACATTATCTGCAATTGCAACCACCCAACACAACTTGCCATTAACGATAAAGGACCATATCTAAAATCGAACAATATTTGTGCCACTATTGGATCACATGTGGTCATATTGATTATAACCATGTTTTTTGTTCTAATAAATATTGGGATAAATGAAAATCGATTTTGTGGAATGATCGAAAATTGAATTCAGAATTTAAAATAATAAAAAATAATTTTTTATTACTTAAGTTATTTGATCACTCTTAAATATAAAAGATTTTCTCCTTTCTAACCCTAGCCTTCATTAAAAAGTTTTACTGTTTAATTTTATTTTATTATTTTACTGTTTAATTTTATTTTATTATTTTACTGTTTAATTTTATTTTATTATTTTACTGTTTAATTTTATTTTATTATTTTATTAAAGTTTTACTGTTTAATTTTATTTTATTATTTTACTGTTTTATTTTATTATTTTATTTTATTTTATGTTTAATTTTATTTTATTATTTTACTGTTTGTTACATCAATTTTTAATTTTTATTTTAAATTTAAATGGATCCGGAGGTCCGATCCGATAATCCGAAATCCTAATGGATCGGATATGGATCATGCTATTAATAATCCGACAATGATCCGATCCGAATCCGAACCAACAAATTTAAATGGATATGGATATGAATTTAATCGAATCCGATCCAAACCCGACCCGTTGACAAGCCTATCTGCAACCTATCGTGTCACTTACATCAATTTTCACCGATGAAAAACCCCAATTCCTTTTCATTTTTCATGTTTTCATATCTTATTTTTCATTCAATAAAGCTACCAATTTATTTTGGTTTCAATAAATGCCCAATTTATTTGGGTTGTGTTAGTCTCTCTTTGTGAGAGTTTGATTTAGTGATGAAATTTTGTATGAAATTACAGTTCTGGTCGATAGCACAAACGATAACTCCATCGATGCATGATGAAGAAGGTACCAATAATCCAACGAGGATGCACGAAATGGGTACTTGTATTTATATATACATTATCTTCAATTGTCTCTTCATGAGAATAAACGATTGTAATTTATTGTTTGTTCGACTCGATCGCTAATATAAAGATGATGTATGACTTTTTATTATTGAATTAATTCCTTTAATTTTTCAAAAATTGTGCAATATAGCGCAACAAATTCATTATCATTCATACCTTGAAAAGAGATTGTGTTCTTTGAATTTAATGGTTTCCTGTACTTGTCATGGTTCTAAAAATCACCGATTTAACCGATTAATCCCCGATTAATCCTCTAAAAGGTAACCAACCGATTCGATTTTTGAAATCCGATTAATCCTGTGAATTTATTTAAAATGATATGTTTAATTGTAAATTAGATTAATATATTAAATATTATTATAATATCCGATTAATACTCCGATTAATCATTCCGATTAATCCCCGATTACCCGATTAATCTTAAATCGGTAACTCAACCGATTTATACCGATTACCGATTTTTACAACCATGGTACTTGTGACCAAATGAGCAACCATTTTTGTGTATCGTGTGAATTCCATTGTCCGAAATTAAGTACTCCAGCCATGGTTCTAAAAATCCCCGATTTAGTCGATTAATCCCTGATTAATCCTCTACAAGGTAACCAACCGATTCGATTTTTGAAATCCGATTAATCCTGTAAATTTATTTAAAATGGTATGTTTAATTGTAAATTAAACTAATATATTAAATATTATTATAATATCCGATTAATACTCCGATTAATCCTTCCGATTAATCCCCGATTACCCGACTAATCTTAAATCGGTAGCTCAACCGATTTATACCGATTATCGATTTTTACAACCATGACTCCAGCTAGCATTTACTCCCTCCGTCCCAAAATAGTAGTTTCTTTTGAGAGAATTTTTTTCCTATAATATATGTCCATTTCCAATTTTTAATGTAAATTTGTGATAACATTTCCTAAATTACCCTTTTTGAAAATTGTATTACAATTAATGAGGAATGACCAAAAGTATAAAATAGCTCATATTCTTAAAAATCAATACATTTATAATGGTCATAACAAGAAATGTATCATCTAATTAATGTTTTCTTAAGATGCATAATTTTTTTAAAAGGCCAACAACATGTTGGTGCAGTGGTTGAGCCACTGGCCTCCTTTGAAGGAGGTTAGGGGTTCGACTCATACATGTGCGTGAGTTTCCTAGTTTGTATTAGGTTTCCTTTCCTTTCTGCATTTGTATTTCTGTATTTGTAATTCTGTACTTGGCCGGGGGTCCTTCGGAAACAGCATCCCTATTGTATAGGGGCATGGTCTGCGTACATCTACCCTCCTCAGACACCACTTTGAGTGGTATTATAACTGAGTAAGTCTTGTTGTTGTTTATAATTTTTTCAAAAGAGACTTGTATTGTGGGACGGATGGAGTAAGAAATTAAGTACTCCAGCTAACATTACTTTCGATATTGGCCAATTTTTTTTTTTTTACATATGTATTTTTATTAGGTATCCGAATCAGCTTGTAGACATCTCGATTAATTCTCTAGCTTTGAAAATTTTAAAAGTAATATTTGAAGAAATTAAGTACTCCAGCTAACATTACTTTTGATATTGGACAATTTTTTTTTTTTTACGTATCTATTTTTATTAGGTATTCGAATCAGCTTGTAGACATTTCATTAACTTTGAAAATTTTAGAAGTAATATTAATCAAAATGAGAATACTACTAGTATTTAGCTACCTATAAAAAACATTAAGTAATTTACGCAATAAACATTTTCGCACATGATCTTGAAATGTAACAAAACACTTCAACAATTCGAAGATATTTATGACCAATTCTAATATTTGTGATTATATTCCAATTCCATCCCCTTTCCAGTTTTCACCACAAAACTTGAGAAATTGCGAAAAGGCAGAGTAATATTTCATGAAAAATGCTGGAGGTACCAAATTTAGGTACCAAAAATTGTCACAAAATGATGTGTCTTTGTTTTAATTGGTTATAGTTATACTGGGCCCGCCAGGGCCATCCAATCAAAATATATGAAAATGCCAAGTGTTTGTTGCCATGTCATTTGGTACCCAATTTTAGTACCTAATTTGGTACCTATAGCACTACTCATATTTCATTAGTCAATGGCTCAATGCCAAACTTTTGATGTTCAGTTCTTCCATTCAATGAGAATCCAGAAAAACCAACAAAAATTAAAATCAAATACTCGTCATTTGATAGTCAAGTCATACACAAATTTTCAAAGTAGACTCAACTACTCTCAAATCATACAAGCAAGAAGCTGCCAAGAACATAACGACATCTGAGTACATTTCTACCAGCAAATTTTCAACGCCAGAAAACTGTAACAAACACATCTTCCAGTACTACCTTCAATCACACATCATCCGGAGGACGGATGACATATTCGTACTCACCGAGCATGGCAATCCACTACACAAACACATTTATATTACACATACACTAAATCTAATAACACTACCATCAATACTTGATAGAACAAATCTAGCTAGAAAGCGAAGGTTCAATCCTGCTCATCTGAGTCCCATGCTTTATCGACTCATCTTGATCGTAAGCATAAGCAAATCCACCATGTCGCGTCATATCCATACCTTGCATCTCGTCCTCAGCCGATATCCTAAGCAACTTCAACTTATGCAAACCGTAAAATAAAGGAGCCATTGTAGCAGTAACCCAACCAAAAATCACCAAAATTTGAACAATATGAGCACCTAATAATCGCACACCCCCGCCCATAAATAATCCATGTGGCCGTCCTGCTTTTCCTTGGTAAACTTCCCCAACATACTTCTCTCGTGCAAATAATCCCGTAAATATTATCCCCCAAGCGCCACACCCACCGTGTAATTGTGCTGCCTCCAGGGGATCATCGTACTTCATTTTTTCCGCTAGTTTGTTAAATCCGATTAAAATTAAGGCAGCTACAAATCCACATATAATTGCAGCCCATGGATCAACCACAGAGCATCCACCAGTAATCGCGGCAAAACCACCTAGTAAACCATTACAAACGTCCGTCACATTCCAGTGACCTGACAATAGTCTCTTCCCGAATAAAGTTGTCAAAGCCGCCGTGCATCCAGCTAATGTTGTCGTGACAGCCGTTCGGCCAACAGCACTCCATTGACCATAATAACTTCCGGTACTATAAATAATCGAAATTTTATTGAACGAGCCCGGATTAAATCCGTACCATCCGAACCAAAGCAAAAATGTTCCTAATACAACCAACGAAGCGCTATGTCCACGTAAAGCAATTGCTCGTCCATTTTGATCGAATCGTCCAATTCTTGGACCTTCGATTAATGCTCCGTAAAGTCCAGCAATACCACCAACCATATGAACCACTCCTGATCCAGCAAAATCAATTACACCAGATTCAAATAAAAGATTGTCAGTGTTCATAGGACTAGCCCAACCATCAGCAGACCAGAACCAATGAGAAACAACCGGATAAACAAATCCAGTTAAAAACGACGAATAAATCAAATACGCAACAAACTGAGTCCGTTCAGCAATCGAACCACTAGTGATCCCCGCAGCAGCAATAGCAAACGCCCATTGATAAAGAAAATTCGAATAATCGAAACTCTCATCCGGTACATCTTTTAGACCAAAAAAATGTTTTCCAATAAAACCATTCGAAGGTGCACCATAAGCGAAAGCGAACCCGAACAAATAATAAAACAAACCACCCGCAGCAGCATCAAGAACATTTGTAAGCATGATATTCATCGTGTTCTTTGCGCGGACAGAGCCCGCGCAAAGCATGGCAAACCCTAGTTGCATGGCAAACACTAGGTACGCCGAAAACAAAAGATACGTCGAGTCAATGGCGTAGTTGGTGTCGTTAAATCGAGTATTGAATGACGAGAACTGGTTGCAAATGTATGATGCGGCAGCTGTTGCGTTGGTTGTGTTTGCGCCAAAGAGCTGAGCAAGATCGGCTGAGCAGCTCATTGGTGTGGCCATGGTGAAGTTGGAGAGTGTTTGAGATTTGTGAGGACTCTTTCATTGGTTCCTTATTTATAGAGATTTGAGATCAGTTGTTTGACTATTCTTGTTTTGTGTGTAGAGTTTCGGTTCTTGTATATCACGTATTTTTAGGTAACTTATCAGATTCGATTTGTGAATTATTATGGTAAGTAAATTTTCGTAATTTTGTGAGGTACAAGAGAATCTTATTCGATAATATTTTTTTGGGTTTCATGTGCCTGAGGATGACCTCAGATTAGAACCCTGACGATAGAATAAATCAATACAAATTTTAAGGGCATTTATGTAAATTACTGATAAAAAATTTAGATTTACAAAACTGCCCCTGCGGGGCCCCTTATTTTATAAGCAATATTCTTATAACCTCAGGGGAGATCCCTGAGGTTGTCCTCAGGTCCAGTTTTCTCTATTTTTTTAATTATTTTATTTTATATTAAAGCTAGATTCTAAAGATTCTAGCTGTAAGAGATAATTCCGAAATTTATCACAACAAATATGAGTTTAATTATTCAAAAAAACCTAAATTGGAAAATGTAAAATATCGGACTAAATTTGAGTATCATACATACTCCTTTTATACTCCTATTTTTATACTTTTTTCACTTCATACCAAATCCCAGGTACGTTACGAATATAAAATTTCTTTCACTTTTTTAAAAATGAGTTAATTTATTTATAAAATAAAAGTCAAGTGAAAATGAAATACAACAGCATGTAGCGAAACGAAATGTTGATTCGTTGATTATACAATGGAGTAATATTAAATCATAACTTTTCAACAGATTCTATAGATTCATGAACATGAATACATGATACGCTATCTATTTATCAATTCTTTAGTTAAAGATTTACTAACTCAATTGAATCAGAATCTTACAGAACACACCAGCTAGCATCACACATACAAAAAAAAATACTACTCTCTCCGTCCCACAATAAAAGTCTCTTTTAAGAAATTTTTTTTTCCCATAATACATGTCCATTTTCAATTTTCAATGTAAATTTGTGATAATTTTCCTAAACTACCCTTTTTGAAAATTGTATAACAATTAATGAGGAATGACCAAGAGTAGTATAAAATAGCTCATGTTTTTAAAAGTCAATGCATTTATAATGGGTATAAGAGGAAATATATCAACTAATTAATGTTTTCTTAAGATGCGTAATTTTTTCAAAAAAGACTTGTATTGTGGGACGGAGGGAGTAATAAAATTTGTCAAAATTTCATGCTCTGTCCGTTCAGAAACATGTCAAGAGTAGAAACTGAGTAATGACGACGATAAACAGGGGTGAGGATCTTCTGTCCCCTTCTCCATGCCCCCTTTTGTGTCTCCTATACAAAATGGATGCCCCTGACGGGGTCCATTATAAAGAAAATGGAAATATTTTATTTCCATTTTCCTTACAATGGGTCCCGCCAGGGGCACCCATTTTATATAGGGAACACAAAAGGGAGCATGAAGAAGGAGATAGAGGATCCGGGCTCGATAAACAGATACTCGTCCTTAGATGCTATTAACCCAAATACCACATTGATATATAATAAGATAATATATACTTCCTCTATGCCATCCATTTCTTTACATAAAAAACTGCGTAACTGACACGCATTTTAAGTACATTTTAAGGATAGTTCTATAACTTATTTTTGATATTTTTTTTTTTTGTATAAAAATATGATTGTTCTATTTTTATAAAAAAAATATTAAAAATAAATTATAGAACTATCCTTAAAGTGCACTTTAAAATCCGTACCGGAAACTAGTCCGCAAATGTAAATAAGTCAATAGGACGGAGGGAGTAACTTTTTTGTATGTACAAATATTATACTATTAGTTAAGAAATTTGTAACCAAACTATAATACGAAATCACTCTAAAAGTTTTCATCTCGAAGTTTATACATTGCTTTCTAAATTTAAAAGGGGATGAAAGTAAGTGAAACGAAAAAGTAAATATTACAATTTTTTTGATTTTTTTAAAAAGAAAAGCAAGTGAATGAAAATGAAAATTTTATATATTTTCTTCTTAAAATTTTCATTCAAAAAATGGGATTTAATTTAAAGTAAGAGATGTGATTAATTAGAAAATATTAAATATTACAAATATATCCTTATAATTAAAAGGAAAACTTTTTAGATTTAAGGATTTAATTGTAATTTGATAATTATTATGCTTTTTCTTCTAATCTATATTAATGAAATTAATTTCATTCTGTATTTTTATAAACTCGGAAGTAAGTGAGCGAAATATATCATTTTTCTTTTCAATTACTTATATTTATATTGACCTCTTTAAAAACTCAGGAGGTTTAAGTCCAAACTACAATTTAAACATGTATTGAGTGTGTATTTAACTATTTATGTGTGTAAAACATGTAAGTGTATACGCAAATTATATTTTTCTTTATAATAAAGGTTAAATAAGTAAATTCACGAAATACTAAAAAATATATATCAAAAAATAGCTACCAAAATTTTTAATGTTTCGACTATTATATAATTAATTAATTTTAATTTAATATAATTTAATATACTCATGTTTACGGATTATACTAATGTTTGCTTATTATGAAATTAATTTCACTCTGTATTTCTATAAACTCAAAGCGAACGAAATATATCATTTTTCTTTTCAATTACTTATATTTATTTTGGCCTCTTTAAAAACTCAGGAGGTTTAAATCCAAACTACTCCCTCCGTCCCTTTTGATTCTTAACATTTCACTTTTTCAAAACTTTCTAGCACGCATTTTAAGGTGCATTTTAAGGATAGTTAAATAATTTTTTTTTAAAATTTTCTTTTTCTGTATAAAAATTTAATGTTTAAAATTTAATGTTTAAATTTTTATACAGAAAAAGAAAATTTTAAAAAAAAGTTATTTAACTATCCTTAAAATGCACCTTAAAATGCGTGCCAGAAAATTTTGAAAAAGTGAAATGTTAAGAATCAAAAGGGACGGAGGGAGTACAATTTAAACATGACGTTTTGACGAAGTGTGTATTCATGGAGAGAATTACCAAAATGCCTATTTTTCCTAAGTTTTTGCCCAAAATATTGATTTTGAAAAAAATGACCCGAAATACCGACGAGATACGGAGTTTCGGCCTCCGTATTACCCTAATACGGTACACCGTGTACCGTATTATGTATGATACGGAACACGGTCTTCCGTATTTTGCATGATACGGTACACGGTGTTCCGTGTTAGGTGGGTGCGCAGCACTGTCACGGAACACCATTCACCGTATCATGCATAACACGGAAGACGGAGCTCCATATCATGACCTGTTACGGAGGACGCTCCTCCGCATCACATCCCCTATCACGGTACACGATGTACCGTGTCTCATCAGTAAAAAGGGTCATCCAATTTGCTAGGTGATTATTTTGGGCCATCACCAGTATTTATGTGACTAAAACACGTACGTGTATACGCGAATTGTAACAATGACAGGAGATCTGACCTGCAATATAAAATAAGTTGTCTAAGCAATTACAACCAATGCATATTCTTGTCCCTTTGAATTAGTATCTTATTTGAATCTAACCTTTCAAACACACTGTGGGCTGTAGCTGTTCAAAATTGTTTTGAGCTACTCTATTTTTTACTCATTCGAGATTCGAATCAATCATGCAATTATTTTTTTCTATAATGTGATATTCGGGTCAATTTTCACATACTTAATCATGCAAGTTCAATTACAAAATTATAAATATATAAGCCTAAAGTCTAAACTACCATGTTAGATCAGCAGATTGAGACCGAATTGACAATTTGAGTAAATTTTTTTATAGTGATTAGTAATATTTAAAACAGTTGGGCAGTTGAGTATCATGTCATTTTCTCAATTATTTTTGTTCTAGCAGTATTAAATAATACATGTGATGTCACACAGTATACTAGCAAGTTGAAAATAAATAATTATCCAACTTACATATTTTATATTGGACGAGAAAAACCGCAAACGTGAGATGAATAATTTAAACTTTATGTTAATAAATAAACTAAAAATGTGAAGTCAACAACTAATTGCAAGCTCCTAGGAGTGTCTCAGATGGTCGGATAGTGACGCTTAAAATTTGCTACCTTGAGTAAGTTATCTTGAGGTCACTAGTTCAATTTCCTGGATGCATCGGGATTAAGTGGACTACCAAGCTCGGGATATGAGTGTGCTAGTATGTGCTCCGAATTAGTTGAGGTGCGCGCAAGTTGGCCTGGATATCGGATTATAAAAAAATAAAACTAATTGCAACGTTGGTTGCAATCGATGTAATTCTTTTTATAATTAAGTTTATGTACCTTACAAATGTTTTAACAAATTTTGGTTTAAATGAAAATCGTAGTTAAAACTTAAAACGGCAAAGACTGATATATGAATGTACTAAATGAAGAGAAAATTGTTACAAAAATTGTTTGATGCTTAGACTGAAGACTTGCGGCAAAACCTGGAACTCTGTACATTTTTTAACGTTCATGTGATCACTTAAATGACACACTATGTAACATTCACTATATTTATGAATGTACTAAATGAAGAGAAACGAAAAAATTAAATAGGCATAATCTGCAACCTTATAAATAATTCATTTTTTAATATTTGTAAAACCGAGTAACTAGCACAGCTGAACTTTTTTATTTTTCAATCAATCACCATGGCAACAAAGTCTACAAGCTTGTCAACCATGGTTATTTTCTTCGCATTGACGTTCCAACTCTTTGCTCCCTCTCAGATCGTGTTCTCGTACGAAAACATGGTACCTCTGTCATCGCCTGATTCGTCTCCGAATGATAAACAGTTAGCGGGACTCAGAACTTTCGCGGCAAAATGCTGTGAAAAAATGACCAAGAATTGTGGTAAAGAAATAAGGAACGAATTGCTTGAGATTGGAAATGCTTCTCATTTCTGTTGTGGACAGCTAGTGGAGATGGGATTGCTTTGTCACAAGGCAATGACTAGATTAGCTGTTGAAGTCTTGCCACCATTGTTTGACGAGGGAGAAACAGGCACTGTCATTTCAAACACCATACGTGTTTATAATAGATGTTCTAAGAGTATCAATGGCATTGCACCAGCATCTTATTAGTCTTAAATTTCGATAAATGTATGTGTCAAATCAATAAATGAATTACAATGTCATTCAAGGCTAATAATACAGATGTTGTAATGATGTGATTTGCAAGATTGATAGACACCAGAGCGATGTTCTGAATTTTCGAAGCAATAATATTTGGATTAACCAAAGCGATGTTCTGACCATTTAGATTTTAGAATGAGTGCTAACGTATTTACAACCGGATGCATAAGCACACATTTACCATCAGACCTGTAGCTTATTCCACACGGTATAAGTGAGCAGAAAATTCATACTTGTCCTAAACAGCTTGATGCTTGAACAAAATGGGTCTAGTGTCAAATATTGGAGTTGCCAGCTCCCTTTATTAAACAAGTTCTACTTCTGCGCGTCTCATTCTCATAATTGAACTCCAATCAAGGATTAGCTTATCAGAAACATAGAAACTATGCACATAGATGTTGATACTGACTGAAATGCACCCTGGCAAATGATCTCAATTCTGAGAAGAAGCATACAACATGGAAGTCAGCGAAAGAGATAAGGATATCACTACAAGAAAAGGGTCAATAGACATCAGTTTCTGGCCGATGTCTATGTTATCCACACTGCAAGAAAACAAGCTAAACCGACCATCATAATTTGGTCGGTTAAGTAGCATATAGCTACATAATCAATCACAGACCCTCGTCAGAAAAGTTCTGGTTCGTTATTATGTCAAATTGGTTGGTTGTTAGGCAAAACCTACGAAAGAAGATGTAAGAAATTGAGTGTCGTCTCTTTGGTGACCAACTTACATAACCTCCTGGTGCTCATGGTCGTTTATAGTTGCGTAAACCCACTCATATCCGACTGATCTTTTGTGGGTACAGAGATTTATTCTACACGCACCAAGGAGGTAATCAGATAAAACAGGAAGCATAGCATGAAGGACGGAACAAGTTGAACCGAGGAGAATGAAAATGAAAAATAGAAGAGACAGAAACGAAGGAAAAATACAATTACAAGAACGTAGAAATCGTCGATGAAGCAGTACGTTTCCCTGACAAATTTGTCGGATCAATTTTAAGGTCATTGAACTAATACATCACAGTGCCTGCAGAAGAAATATTAAAATGGCAGAAAAACTGCACAGTCGGCCTGCAATTGTTTCTTGTGTCCTCCTCTTTCAATGTTTTACATGTTAGTCTAGTCGATAACTTTTTTCTTATAACTTTTTTCTGTTTCTCGCTTCAGTATGCTTAATAGTACTAGTGGCTTAATAGTTTCTCTCCTCGATGTGGGACTGGGGTGTTACACTGCCTCTATTTGTGTGATCCCCAAGGTTTTTTGTAACAAACGCTCTGTCAATGGAGAGAGGACACTGAATAACAGTTACAAGAACTGGAGAGCTGTGATCTCTAATTACTTCCTCTGTCCTTCCATGCAACTCAATTTCTATATTTTTCTTTATTATAATTTTTAAAATCACAATACTGAATAACTGTTTATATTAAAAAAAATTTAAAAACTAATGGTAATTTTAAATCTAAGTACAAAGTATTTAAAAACACGTAAAAATCTTTGACAAAAACACACCTAAAAATCAAATATTCTTATGTAATTTTAAAAAATTGCTATCCATAATATTCCTGCAAACATAAGTATCGGAATATGTACAGATGTATGTATGGTAAAAAGGTAGTTTTTAATATTTTCATATATATAATATTTTTTTTGAGAAGTCATAAATAAACATATGGATGTTTTTTTTATTTGATGTTTTTCTTATTTGCCTAATATAATAGTTCAGGGAATTGTATTATAAGGAATTTTCCTAGTATCCCAATATATTAAATTTGTATGTCTCTATTGATCAATCAATAATAATAAACCCTAAATTTAACACAATTGTCTTTTGTTCTACAGTTACAATAAATACCTCCCTAAGCTTTTTACAAGCACCCTATTAAGCTCTATTCACATACACACAAGCTGCAACTTGTTTGTGGATCGTCAACAAGAAGTTCGAGCAGTCTCAAAAAGTAAAAAAAACATGGAGAAGTCACAGAGATATTTACCGGAAGAGATGTTGGTGCTTATTTTTCTAAGACTACCAGTCAAGACTCTCATGCTATTCAGGATGGTATGCAAATTATGGTATGATATTATCACTAGTAGCTCTTTTACTGAAGTTCATAGAAAGATTATTTCAAGCACAAACAGCCAAATTTTATTATGCGCATACCATGATTCCTACTCGTTGATCAGTAAAAAAGAATCACCCAAGTATAGAAAATTCTACTACAAATCGAAGTCGCTCCTAATGTACAGAATGTCCAGGGGACCAAAGGTTTATGGAAGTTGTTACGGGTTGTTATGTGTGTTGGAAGATCCATTGCATCCCTACAGTAGCATATATCTACTGAACCCTATTATTGGAAAAACAAAAAAACTCCCTAGGTTACCCACTGAAAAAAATGCATATGGGTATGATGATGATTTGTGTTTTGGACATTTTGATGATGATTATAAAGTTATAAAGATAGTTTTTCTTCCCGGGGCTTTTCGTGTTGGAGTTTACAGCTTGAGCACCGATTCTTGGAAGATTACAGATTGTGATAGCTATGGTGATTTTCGTATGGCTTATCGCTATCCGTCACTATGTGTGGGAGGTGTTGCATATTTTGTGAATCTTCGGAACAAAATTGCATGTTTTGATTTGCACGATGAGAAGATTAAAACAGTTGGATATCCACAAGATTCTGATCCTGCTTTGTTTTCAATAGAAGCATATGGGGAATCCCTAGCTCTTTTGGAAATCGGGGAAGGACATTTGGCATTATGGGTACTGAAAAATTGTGGAATAACCAACACATCTATGTGGGAGAAGAAAGTTAACGTTGATTGGCAAGAATCTGTTTATAGGTTTAAGCGGATAGGATTCACAAACAATGGTACACATGTGCTAAAGGATATTTTTGGGTCAGATGATTTTTACTTGGGGACATTACAGGACCTACGGAAAGTACAGCGAAGGGATATCACATGTGACGAGGAGGCAGAAGAAAGACATCTGTTGAACATATATCCTTTGGTGGAAACTCTTGTCCTTGTTAATGAAGAAACAATAGATTTTTTTGTAGGCACAGAGCCTTGTTGGACGGGCACCAAGGAGGGAAGGAATCATTGCATAAGGGACGGGACAATTTGGCAGAAATGAAGAATATGTAAAACTAGCTCTAATGAGGAATTTAATTTAAAAAGTTAATAGAAATTAGGTCAAGATTCCCATATGAGTGAACACGAATTAATGTACTAGTGAATATAATCCTGTCTAAGTTTCAAAATAGAACAGCTCTCTATAATTTCAACGAGCAACTCAAAGTACACCATCATCCCACCAGTACATCAAATAGATTAGAAACACACGGATTTAGACCTTTTACCCCGATTGTTAACGTATGGACGAGTAATTGCATAGCCAAACACATATGCCATCAGATCTGTAGTATTTTCATGCAGGATGATGAAAAAAATCAAGCTTGTCCTAAATAAAATGATGCCAAATCCTCAAAAATTGTAGAGTTGCTAAATCAACCAGCATAATTTGGTCGGTTAAGTAGCATATAGCTACATAATCAATCACAGACCCTCGTCAGAAAAGTTCTGGTTCGTTATTATGTCAAATTGGTTGGTTGTTACGCAAAACCTACGAAAGAAGATGTAAGAAGTTGAGTGTCAGTCTATTTGGTGACCAACTTACATAACCTCCTGGTGCTCATGGTCGTTTATAGTTGCGTAAACCCATTCATATCGGAGTGATCTTTTGTGGGTACAGAGATTTATTCTACACGTGCCAAGGAGGTAATCAGATAAAACAGGAAGCAGAGCATGAAGGAACAAGCTAATAGTACTAGTAGCTTGAGTAATCCTGCTACCTCTGTTTGTGCGATCCCCAAGGTTTTTTGTAACAAACGCTTGTCAATGGACACAGGACACTGAATAACAGTTACGAGAACTGGAGAGCTGTGATCTCTACTTCCTCTGTCCTTCCATGCAACTCAACTCAATTTCTATATTTTTCTTTATAATAATTTTTAAATCACAATACTGAATAAATGTTTAAATTAAAAAAATAATAATAAAAATATGGTAATTATAAATCTATGTACAAAGTATTTAAAAACACATAAAAATCTTTGACAAAAAAAACACCTAAAAATCAAATATTCGTAATTAAAAAAATTGCTATCCATAATATTCCTGTAAACATGAGTATCCCAATATGTAAAGATGTATGTATGCTAAAGGTAGTTTTTTATATTTTCATTTAAATATTTTTTTTTATGAGAAGTCATTAATAAATATGGATGTTTTTTATATTTACCTAATATAATAGTTCAGGGAATTGTATTATAAGGAAATTTCCTAGTATCCGAATATAATTTGATTTTTTTGTCAGGCGAATATAATTTGATTTGTATGTCTCTTTGTTTCTCTTTGTAAAAATCCCCCCTAGATCAATCAATAATAATAAACCCTAAATTTAACACAATTGTCTTTTGTTCTAGAGTTATAATAAATACCTCCCTAAGCTTTTTACAAGCACCCTATTCAGCACAATTCACATACACACAAGCTGCAACTTGTTTGTGGATCGTCAATAAGAAGTTCGAGCAGTCTCAAAAAGTAAAAAACATGGAGATGTCACAGAGATATTTACCGGAAGAGATGTTGGTGCTTATTTTTCTAAGATTACCAGTAAAGACTCTCATGCTATTCAGGATGGTATGCAAATTATGGTATGATCTAATCACTAGTAGCTCTTTTACTGAAGCTCATAGAAAGACTTCAAGCACAAAAGGCCAAATTTTAGTATGCGCACACTACGATTCCTACTCGTTGATCAGTAAAAAAGAATCACCTAGCTATAGAAAATTCTACTTCAAAACGAAGTCCTTTGGGATAGACAGCACAAACCCTATTCTTGGACCAAAGGTTACCCTTTATGGAAGTTGTGATGGGTTGTTATGTGTGTCGGAAGGTCCATTGCAAAGCTGCAGTAGCATATATCTTCTGAACCCTATTATTGGAAAAGTAAAAAAACTCCCTAGGTTCCCCGTTGAAATTAATGCAGGGTCTGATGTTGATTTGTGCTTTGGAAAATTTAATGATGATTATAAAGTTACAAAGGTAGTCATTCATTGCGGGGCTTATCATGTTGGAGTTTATAGCTTGAGCACTGATTCTTGGAAAATTACACATTGTGATAGTAATTATGGTAATCTTCGTGTAAAGTATCACTTCCCTTTGTCAAAATGTGTGGGAGGTGTTGCATATTTTGTGAATTATTGGGACATAATTGCAGGTTTTGATTTGCATGACGAGAAGATTAAAGAAGTTGAATATCCACAAGATATCGATCCTACTTACCTTAATGGACAGACTTTGTTTTTTATAGAAACATTCGGTGAATCCCTAGCCATTTTCTATATTACGAAAGGACATTTGGCAATATGGGTACTGAGAAACTGTGGAATAACTAACACACTTATGTGGGAGAAGAACGTTAACATTGATTTGCAGGAACCTGATTGTAGTTTTAGCCGGGTAGGATTCACAAATAATGGTTCATATGTGCTAAAGGATATTTCTGGCCAGTCAGATGAGTTTTACTTGGGGAACCTATCGACATTATGGGACCTAAGGAAAGTACAGCTAAAGGATATCACATGTGACGAGGAGGCAGAAGAAGGAGACTGGTATCTATCGGAAATATATCCTTTGGTGGGAACTCTTGTCCTTGTCAATGAACAAACAATAGATTCTTTTGTAGGCACGGAGCCTTGTTCGACGGGCAGGCACCAAGGAGGGAAAACAGGAATCAGTGCATAAGGAACGCAACAACTTGCATGGAGGTGGACTAAGAAGGAAAAGGGAGAAATACAGAATATGTAACTCTAATGAGGGATCTAATTTAAACAGCGAATAGAAATTAGATCGAGATTCTCATATCAGTAAACATGAACTAATGTACCTAAAGATTGTGAAGATTCTCGATAGTTACACCAGGTAAGTTACAGATTGCTGTCTGCATTACACAGGAATCCTATTCCAAATTTTAAGAGAATTGTGTTAATAATGTGCCCAAGTATACTACAATATTTTAATACATTCGTTTCCATATCTCTGTCTAAAATTTATATATTACTACATTCTAGTAACTGCTTAGTAAGTATCTGGGTACCATAAATGAAATAAAGATATCTAGAAACGTTCTTGTAATATGTGATTTAAGAGAATAGGCTCTGGTCTGACATTTCTAGCAAAAAATGGCTATGGTCTGACAATTCTAGCAAAAAATATGGCTTTTTTTTAATCTTTTGTCACCCTTGAGTTGCTGCATCAAAATTAAGTAATCTCATTGCATGAAGAAAAATGTTACATACTCCAAAATACATTATCAGTTACAGAGGTTAAAAAGCACAAGAAAAAGATAAATACCTGTCAATATAGTAGGTTGAGGGTTGAATCTTTCTTCTTTCGTCAAATAAAATAGCATCACATAAACTTTATATACCAAGAAAACTCCTGTCTAAGTTTCAAATAGAACAGCTCTCTATAATTTCAACGAACTCAAACTACACGATTATCCCACCAGTACATCAAATAGATTAGAACTACACAGATTTAGGCCATTTAGACCGACTGTTAACGTATTAACGACAGGACGAGTCATTGCATAGCCAAACACATTTGCCATCAGATCTATAGTATTTTCATGCAGGATGATGAAAAAAATCAAGCTTGTCCTAAATAAAATGATACCAAATCCTCAAAAATTGTAGAGTTGCCAGTTCCCTTCATTACTGGAATAAGTTCTTGAAGCATCTCGTAAATCAGTTCAGAACAAGGATGAGCTTTGTCAGCAACATAGAAACTGTGTGTTTCGTTGTTAATACTGATCCAACTGCACCCTGGCAACTTCTTCAGCCCTCTTTCTTTCATCTTTGCTCTCACTTCAGCCACCGCATCCCAATTCCGAGAAGAAGCATACAAGTTCGAAAGTGACACATAGTTTGAGGGGTTTCCGGGTTCAACTTGAATAAGGAACTTATAAGCCAAATCTAGCATGTCAGAGTTTCCATGAAGTACAGAAGCATTAACAAGCGATCCCCAGATACTAGGACCAGGTTCTAAAGGCATGGTCTTGATAAAATCCAATGCTTT
The DNA here is from genome assembly GCA_037693485.1 of Kitagawia praeruptora. NCBI lineage: Eukaryota > Viridiplantae > Streptophyta > Magnoliopsida > Apiales > Apiaceae > Kitagawia > Kitagawia praeruptora. The sequence continues at coordinate 3,597,866 of CM075353.1, forward strand.
GTCTAACTGACCTGATCGACCAAGCATATCAACAACACATGCACAAATCTCCAATGTTGGTTTTAATCCGTACTCATTAATACGATTATAAATATTCAGGCCTTCTTCCACCATTTCTGACCTGCCACAGGCAGACAAAACTCCAACAACTGTGATAAAGTCTGGTTTGATCCCACTTTGAAGCATCTTATCATACAATAGTATAGCATCACGACCCTTCCCATGTAATCCATACCCACTAATCATTGAACTCCATGAGATTGCATCTTTACTAATACAGTGAAAATCAAATACTTTTCTTGCATAGTTCAAGCTGCCGCATTTTGAATACATATCAATTAGAGCATTACACAAAGAAATCTCGTGATTTAATTCCTTCCTAACAGCAAATCCATGAACCTGTTTACCACCCAAAAGTCCACCAACTGAGCTACAAGCAGGAAGCACACTAATAAGAGAAACCTTATTCGGTTCTATTCCACCTCTACTCTGCATTTCACCGAACACACACAAAGCTTCATCAAACTCTCCATTCTGCACATACCCACTAATCATCGCAGTCCACGCAAAAACATTCCTAACCTTCATACAATCAAAAACCTTCCGACCCACATTAACTCTCCCACTTTTCCCATACATATCAATCAAACAACACCCTAAATGAAAATCATTCTCCAAAAAAAACCCACCATCATTCTTCACCACATAACAATGCAACTCCCTCCCATAATCACATCCCCCATTACTCCTCTTCCCACACAAAGGCATCAAACTCGACAACGTAAACCCATCAAACCCAAACCCCTCACCCACCATCCTTCTAACAAAACCCCACAATTCACCCCCAACCCAATCATCCCTTAAACCCGAAAACCCCCCAATCATAACATTCCACGACGAAACATTTCTCTCCGGCATTTCCTCAAACACCTTATACGCATCCCAAAACCTCCCACATTTGCAATACATAAACATAAATGCGTTCCCCACCACAACATCCACACCAAACCCATTCTTCACACACACCCCATGAACCAATTCCCCCACCACATTTTCCCCAAAATCCCCACAAATTTTCGCAATTATTGATATCGTAAACCCATCAATTTCTTCCCCATTTCTCCACATTTCTTGAAAAATCTCCAAACTTTCTCTACCCAAACCATTCTTAGCAACCCCATTAATCAATGTATTCCATATAAACACGTTCTTGACTCGGACTGAGTCGAAAACGAGTCGAGCAGCAACTGGGTTTTGACAAAGGGCATATGCAGAAATGAGTTTTGTTACAAAGACAGAGTGCTGAGATAGGCCTAAGTGACAGACACGAGCGTGAGATTGTTGGGTTTGAGGCAGAGATTTGTGGGTGAGTGAGAGATGCAGATGATCGAGAGTGGCAGAAGTGTAATAATGGGCAACTCTAGGGGTGAATTTAGTGACGGGTTTAAGGGTAGAGAAGGTGATCATTAATTTTGAAATTGGGTTCTAGACTTCTAGTTGCATTTGCAGCCTTTGTGTTTGAATTGTACGAGTTTTTATATTTATGGATTTTTTATTGAGAAAAAGGATCCTCAGGAATTTTTTATGAGATACTTAAAAAAGTATTTTATATTTTATTGGGCTCGCAGGGCTAATTAAAAAAATCTGCTTTTACAAAAATGTCCATCCCATAAAAATTCTATTTTACTTATAAATTTCATGTATCTCAGGTAATTTACTTGAGATACATCTCAAGCTCCCTAACCTCTTTTTTATTACGGTTTTAAATAAATTTGTGAAATTATCAAAATGTTTCAAATTTTTTTACAAAAATACGATAAAAGTTGTATATGTGATTGTATATTAGGTTGCAAGCAGTTGCACATGTGATGCAACAGTTGTATTTGAAATTGCAAATGAGTTTGAATCGTATTTTTTTATTTTCTTTTTGCAATTTGAGTATTTTTGAAAAAAACCTTTTAATTTTTGTGTAAAATAAATTAATATATTATAATTTTATTATTCACAGAAATATATAATATAAATAATTAATCAAAGTCTATTCTAAGCACGAGTTTGTAATTGTAACTAGGTTCAAATTATTTTTTGACAGCCATTTTGCCTTCACAATGCTGATATGAATACAGCATGTTGAAGATGCTCCTACTTGGCTGTTGGATAAATTGACCGCAGCTAAGGATGAGAAGATTACCGAGGTGTGTAAAATTTTTTGAATTTGGGACATATCACTACAAGAAAATAGGGATACTTACGATCGAATTATAACATAGAATCCGTCGCAATCCCCTTAATTTACGACGGAAGAATTTAGTCACAATTATCTCGTCGCAAGTTCACTATCCCATCACAAATTCTTATTCCGTCGCAAAGTTATAGTGGACCCACTTGAGTTTTGTGACAGATAATCCGTCACAAATTACGACAGAATCGTCCATCACAAATATATATTATGACGGAATTACTTGTCACAAATTGTGACGCACAAATTGTGACGAAATTAACAGTCATAAATATAAATTGTGACGGATGCTTCCGTTACAATTCTCATAATAATTTCTGAAATTTCCGATCACTACACATGATAACATTTGTATATATTATCCCTGCCAGCAAAATATATCAAAACTACACAATTTTAATATATCAACAAAAAAGAAAAATAAATATCTTCATTCACCACAAAATACTACTATAATATATTTAAACTTGTCAAAACGACAACAAAATGATCCATTACAGTTTTATGTAATATTGAAAAACCACCATATGATCTATTCTAAACCAATTACCTGAACTACAACCAAGTTACTACCTTCGCAACAAAAGCAGATACAAATCTTAATTGAAATCCATCATCCCAAAATTATAAAAGATAATCGGCATACGTTCATAATAACTACCAAAATAAGCTACCAGAGCTATCCTTTCCACATTGTAGTCTAATCCCCCCTTGTACGACGTTGATCAGGTTGTGGAGAATGAGGTAGATGGCGAGTATCATCCCCATCAAAGCTTGAACCATCCTCATGCATAATGGACTTATCCTTACCATTAATCTCATCATCCTCATTGTCCCACTCATTATAATCTCCCGCATCTCTTAACATCTCGTAGGGATCAAACACATCATCACGATCATTAACTACATTTCTCGAGCTACTACCATATGGCTCTCTTTCGCCTTCCCCGTGTAAATCCCAAAAAGTGTAGTGTTGACAAAATTCGTATGTCAAGATATCAAATCTCACTTCATCAAAATTTTTTAAAGGAACATTACAACAATGAGTACATGGGCATCTCATTTCTTCTTCATCTTCCCCACAATGAATTTTGGCAAAATTAAGAAATTCATCAACACCATTCAAAAACTCTCTAGTATAACAATTTGTACCGGCATGAAAACGATGATTGATCCAATTACGATCAAAAGACATCTACAAATATATATATATGACACATACATGTCAATGACATATGCATATATGCACTAACTACATATATGTTTGAACAATTCAATATATGAAGCATATATAATAATGAGGGAACTTGTAAAATAAACAAATAATTAAAGATAAATACTCACATTGGTGCATAGGATGAGATGTGATGATCCACTTGAATTTTTTTGAGGTCCACTTGAATTTTTTTGAGGTAAGAAATGTTAAAGAATGGAGAAAGTTGAAAGAAAATGTTGCAAGTGAAAAGGAAAATGCTACTGCCTCGATCTACAATTAATATTCAACACACTTTGCGACGGATTCTTATTTCCGTCACAAAGTATAATAAATAAATATTATTTCACTGCCTTCCATTAATTCATAGCGTTGGAATTTAATATTGCTGGTGGAACTTATGACGGAAATTAACGAATCCGTCGCAAGATGCATTTTATGACGAAAGACATAAAATTCCGTCGCAAATTGTCCATCTTACGACGAATTATTCAGTCGCAAAGTACTAAACGAAGAATTTTCCTAGTTTCTATCGCAAGGTCAAAAGTGAGGGAAAATATATACTGATGTCAAGGCGGGAGATAAATTAATAAAATATTAATTTGGCGACGGAAACCTTATTTTTCGTCACCGCATTAACTTTGCGACGGATTATTGCTAATTTTCTATCACATTTGCTCCTATCTCTTGTAGTGGGTTGTGGAGAAATAAAAAGGTTTGGGAATAAGGGAAGGTTGGTACTGCTGTAATGGCCATGGATAGTAGTTTCAAGATTATCAAGGATTGGAGGAATGAAAGATACTCATTTTAGTCATAAGAGAATTCAGACGCAAGCCCTCAAATGGAAGTCTCCAGAGGAAGGTGTTTTAAAAATTAATGTAGACGCTTCTTTTGTTTCGGATTTTGCAACCTTCACGATGGGTATGGTGTTAAGGAATCATCAAGAGACCATTCTGGCAGGAAAAACTAGCTATCTGGTGTCACCAACGTCAGTCTTTGAAGCAGAGGTGATAGGAGTTTGTGAAGCATTAACCTGGATCGAAGTTTTGTAGCTGCACAACCATGAACTTGAACTGGAGACGGACTATCTTCTTGTGGTGCAAGGAATTAAGAACAGAGTTGTTAATTTACTTGAAATGGGGGAAGTTCTTGAGCAATGCAAGAGACTTCTTAGCGATTTATTTGAAATTTTCGTTCATTTTGTTAGAAATCAAGCTAATAGGGTAGCACATGAGATTGATAGGATATTCCATTTAATTAATTGCCATCATTTTTTAACGTCTCCTCCTAGGAGTTTTGTTGAGACTATTTTGTTGAATTCTCCAGTTTAATGAAATTTGCTTTCTTTCAAAAAAATAAAAAATAAAAAAGAAACTAGGTTCAAATTAGATAATAAAAATTTATGTTGTATTACATTAAAAGCTAGCCAGGTCACATAATATGATTCAATGTACTAATGATTTAATGAATCGTCTTTAGTTCAATTTTTATATAATATTATAAATTTTGTAAAATTTGAATATTTGCATATTATTGGATTCCAATCATTATCATACAACTGTTTTTTTCCTTTTTGTATGTATGTTAGAGCCGGAACACAACGTAAGAGTAACCTAGATGATAAATTGATATGGATATAATTATCTTTAAAATATAATTTAATTGTAATTATTGTTTTAATTTTTTAATTAATTTGAATTCGATTAGCATCCCATCTATTATGGGATGTGATGTGATTGTTGGGTTTGAATAAGAGTAAGTCTAATGCAAAGTTAAAATTGATTTCACTTTTATAATTTAAAATCATATATTAAAAATCAAATTATGGAAATTCATGATCGACATATTTAGGGGGTGTTTGGCAAATCTGCCATGCAACTTATAAGTTACTTATTTTGTGAAAAATTTCGTATTTTCATAAAAAATTTTAGAGAAAAATGTGTATCGAGAATTTAACATTCGTTATCCTGTAAAAATAAGTTACTTATTTCAGAAAAAATTACATATTTCCTAATTTTTTTTCAAAATAAGTAACTTATTTATGAAAAATAAGATGAACCTTATAAAGAATTAATACATGAACATTCACATCATTTACTATTCCACTGAATGCAGAGAAAATTGAGTAAAAGAGTACTCCGTAGTTACTCTATGCTAAAATATTGTTAAGAACAAAGGGAGAATGCATTCACCAATCAAACTTTGACACACTTTGAAGACGTAGTATAGGAGTTGGTTTATTGCCCAACATCTTTTGACAAAAGGTGAAAGCATGCATATATAATACGGTAAATATGTGAAATTGTGAATGTTTTTCTCTGGAAACAGCTTGACAAAACGTTGTTGATAGGCTACGCCATGCATATTATCATTTTTACAAGCTTTATGTTAAGTTTGACTCAACAAATATAACTACAAACTTTTTTTTATATAGCCAAAAATACGGTACAAATTATAAAAGTAAGGGAAAGTCGAACATGTAACATATCCGCAACAAAATAAAGGATCTGAAACAATAATTGAAGTCGTTTCTCTCCGGAAATATAGCAGTGAAGAAGGGCTCAATGCAGGATCAATAATTGTCAATTGATGTTAACATAAAAATATTACATGCACCTCGAACACCTAGAAGAAACGAGAAAGTAGTACTCCCTCCGTCCCATATTGTTTCTCTTGTTTCATATGTCGGGATTGTTCATGACATGAGACAAATTACTAATTTACGTCTAATCTATAAGATCAAATATAGTCATGAGTGATCTTGTTGGATTCGTATTTATGAGTACTTTAATACAGTGAAGTTTTTATATTTAATACTAATACGAAATTCAAGATATTAACGATCAAAAGTGTGCATTGGCAAACGTGTCCAGTCAAAACAGGAAAAACATTAAGGGACGGAGGGAGTACTATTTTTATTGACACCAGAATATTATAAGAGACTTCTTAATGTAATATATATGGTATTATTTTAAAAACCATTCTTTTGTAGAGGTTTCGATTAGTAGCTAGTTGTTGTACTTAGCAGTTAAATATCATAAAAGGATAGTTGTTGTACTCCTGCAGAGCAGCTCTATTCCCTGCCGAGACATCACTAACATTGCCTTGAAAATCATCCAAGTTCCACAAACTTCCATCCCAAAAGATATCTTGATCACTCGAGGACTCGGCCACAGATGCACAGTCATTGAAATTAATCATAGCCATAGATGAATAGGCATTCTCTTGATCAAAATTAGCTGTATGTGGACAATTGTTAGAACTAGCCATGCTGTCTTGTTGCTTCACCATTGATTGATGCTGAGGTAGAGATGGCAATGTCATGGCAATTTCGTCGCGTAAATTAGACATGATCACCCTTTGCATGTCCACTTCGTATTGTTGCTGCTGCTGATGAAGAAGAAGTTGTTGCTGTTGGAATTGTTGCCTTCTCAGCATTCTTGCTTTGGACTTGGTAGCTTCACTAGGGGAAGTCTTAGTCTTTTTCTTGAAATGAGTTCTCCAGTAGTTTTTGATCTCATTGTCTGTTCTTCCTGGCAAGCTTCTTGCAATTGTAGACCACCTGAAATTCATTTTATACCACTATATTTAGTAACTGAGCACCTCAACTAGTCGTTTGGATAATATAATTCCAGCCCGGTTAATGGGAATTAAAATGAAATTCTAATATGAAATATATCGAAATCTCATTTCATTACCTGTTTCCCCATCTAGCATGGAGCTCTATGATGACACTTTCTTCATTTGGGGTGATTTGGCCTCTCTTAAGGTCTGGCCTCAAGTAATTAACCCACCTTAGCCTACAACTTTTTCCATTCCTCTTCAAACCTATAAAAAACAACCAAAAATATGTTAAGCACTTGAGCTCTTGCATAACAAAAACTTTAGAACTAGAATTACCAAATAAAAAAAATAATTAAGAAGATAAGTTTTATATACCAACCTTGAAGGCGAGCAACAGAGTTCCACCTTCCTTCACCATGTAACTTAACATACTCAATCAGCAATCTATCTTCTTCAGAAGTCCAAGGCCCTTTTCTCCACCCTTCTTCTACGACTCCCCAACCCATATTTCCTGTCATTGTTCCTAAAGACATGCAAGACAAAACTGAAAAATATACAGTAACTACTACTACTTGTACTAGAAGCTTGTCTTTAAACTAGTTGTGCTAGAAGCTTGTGTTCAATATTTTATGACATCAATGGTCTAGTGTTTGGGTCATATTTATATCTGCCCAAAAGGCAACTACGTCTAGTCCATCAGTCAACTTTTTGTATCGAATCATCCCTATCCCTTCTCCATTCTCTTTTATTAGGCTGTGTTCTCAGAACCGGACCGGACATCGAACCGGAAGCCCTACTGGTTACTGGTTCGATTGGTTCAACCGGCTCGACCAGTGGTTCAACCGGATGACGTCATAATTATGTAATATATAATTATTAATATATATTTAATTATATATATATATATATATATAATTATATAAATATATAATACAATCTAAAAAATTATGAATAATATGAATAATATAGTATTAGGACCCGCTAAGCCCACCAAAATACCATACATACCCTTAGCACTAATTGCCACATTTCTCCTAAATCGAGTTATAATATCATGCTCGAACTCGATACGTTTATAAAACCCGAATTAATCCACCATGTTAATTAATTATTATGTTACAGTTTTCGCAAAATGTAAAAGTATTAGATTTAAGAAATTCAACTGAATCATATGTAAGAATAAATTAAGGTGTGTCAATACAAAAAGAAATTGCAAGTAGTGTGCAGCCAACGGGTCTCTAAACAGCTTATTAGAGCTCTCACTAATCCGGATTAGCCACTTCTAATTAACACAGATTCCACCACCATGTAACAAAAAGATGTTGAGGGTAAAAGAGTCATTTGAGGAAGTAGTTAAAATGTTGCCAAGGGATTGGGTGACATGTTCTTCGATGAATCAAATCAATTAGAGTATATATCGTTAATTATAAAGTGAGTCCAAAACAAATGCCACGTATAACAAAGGTTTATGTATCTAGACACTACAAATAAATAAAAATGCCCCCAAGTATATTATAATATTATTATAATATTATAATATAGATATATTAGTGGTGGAAGAGGTGACCTATTATTTAAGTATGATAACTACTCCAAGACCAATAGAGATGAAGCAAGTGTTGCCCTTGCTTACTAATTAAGGAGTAATATGGTGTTAATCACCATCGTATCTTTCGTTAATTATATTTTAATGGATACTATTTTGGGTATAGTGCTGTAGATTATTCATGTAAAGCATACGTCAGTTGCACAGCTGGTTTGCAATTTGCTTCACTGACAATAAGGAGCATATATTTATGTTTTTTGCGCAACCGCGTCGTTATTTTCTACTTTCTTGTGTTCGATGTACGAGTACGATTGAAAATTAGTTTTTTTAATTTTTGATATGGAAAATAATTTATTAATAAAAAATTATACAGTATCTACAAAACCAATCGAGTCGAATAAACGTTAAATAAATAGAAATAATAGCTGATTAATCAATTATAATTATAGATGATATAATCAAATAATTTGTTGAAGTTGATAGATGTACAAGTAACTCCTACAGCTAGGGCTGCACAAAGGTCCAAAACCGGACCAGACCAGACCAGACCGACCCGGACCGGACTGAAGACCGGATTTTATTGAATTCATGGACCGGGGACCGGACCGGTCATAACCGGTTTTGGGACCGGACCGGACCGAAAAAACCCGGACCGAACCGGAACCGGACCGGTAATAAGTAAATATCATATTATTTGTAAAGTAACATTAATTTGTAAACATAATTATAAATTATATATAGTATGAAATATGAAATTTAATCATTTATATTATAGTGTTTATATATACTATTTCATAAATTTATTACTTACCAATTTGGATCACTAAAATATGTTATGTGTGAATATTTAATCATTAAACTGTATAATTTAAAAGACAAAATAGTGTAAAATTAACTATATACATAAAATCCGGTCCGATCCGGTCCGGATGTTTTCAGTGTTTGGACCAACCGAAGACCGGATTTTTTTTATTTTATGGACCGGGGACCGGTTATATTCGGTCCGGTCCGGTCCGGTCCTTGGACCGGTAGACCCGATCCGGTCTAATTTACCGGTCCAGACCGGAAAGTTGTGCAGCCATACCTACAGCAGCTTCACCCCATATAATTTGAGCATCAAAATCTTGAAATCAAGATACAAAGCAATCTCTCATAAGGGAACAACGCTTAGATCTAAACAAAATTCAAATAAATTGTGAACACAAATCTTGTCAAGGAAAAAGATTTTTTAGGAAAAAACAACGCTTAGATCTAAAAATTGAATCCATGAATAAGAGATAATCGACTTTCAAAAGACCCGTTTGAAACGAAATTTTCGAATTTTTCCTAAAAATTTTTTAATTTTTCCAATTTTTTCCTAAATTTTCGAATTTTTCCTAAAATTTTTTTAATTTTTCCTATTTTTTCGATTTTTTTCCTAAATTTTCGAATTTTTCCTAATTTTTTTTAAAATCTTCCTAAATTATCAGGGGTAATTTGGTCAAAAACAGACGAAAGGGGTGCAATTTGAACCGCCTAAACAACCTGTGGGATGCAAACTGCATTTTTGCAAAGTATGAGTACCAAACTGAATTTGGTCCAAACCAAAGGGTTGCAAAATCCAATTAAGTCTTTTTAATATGAGATGCACGGAGAGATGGCCGGAATGAAATCTCAAAAAGAAGAAAAGAGAGAATCGTGTGCATATTTTTTGTGTAAAAATGTATGCATAGTTAAGCAAGCACTCTAGATTTAGTGGTTGGAATAGTTGTCTAAAATGGAATTATTAAAGGCATACAAAAAGATCTCATCCCTCGATTTTTATATTAAGTGCTTGCTTTTTACTACTCCTACTACTTTTCTGAAGTTTATTATAATTTTATTGTATAACTAAATTCTTTGTTTCTAGGATAAGAAGGATTAGTATAAGTTGTCAAAAAAAAAAAAAGAAGGATTAGTATTATTTGTTATTTTATTATTTTTGTCTGATCTTTTGTCTTTCTTTTTGCTGTTACGTACTTGTGCTTGTATCAAAGAATCCTTAGATGTATGACAAATTGAACTTTAATTGTTTCTAGAAACATTATATGGCTCTTACTTTTTTAAATGATTTCTACGTTATATCCTAGGTTGTCGAACGTGCAATTTTTATGATCATCTAAACTTGAATGACAAATTTTCTTCTAGTTTTTGTACTTTTCCTTGGCTATCTATTCTCTCAGTTCATCCATGCTCAATATTAATGTTCAAAAACATGTTTTAAAAGTACACAATCTATAACATAACATTTATTAATAAGCGAAACCCCTTTTAATGGTATTATTTTTTTGGTTCGCACCATATTTTGATTTCACTAATTTTTTGGTTCGCACTCTATTTTGGTTTCACCCTAAACTCCTAATTAATTCTACTAAAATTCTATGTTATTTTTTTAATTAAAAAATATAAAACCTATGCCAAATATGCTTACAATTGCACAGTCCTGCTAACAATTGCACAGTCCACACATAATTGCGTTAAGAACACTTGGGAAAAAATTGACTAATATGCAATTTATATAACTAAAAAATAATTCTTAAAAAAGACGAAGAACTTGGTGATAAAAAAATACTATACACAACAACTACTCAATTTACAACTCATTTACAACTTAAAACTTATAAAAAGTTAATACATAAATTTAATAGAATTTACAGTTTAGTTATGAAATTGGATATAAGAAAAATATTTCACAACCATGAACTAAAATTTTAAAAGAAAAAAAGAAATTTGGTACGATTTATGATATAAGAAAAAGATTACACAACCATGAACTAAAATTTTAAAAGAAAAAAAGAAACTTGGTACGATTTATGTTGGATCTAAATTCCTTTCAAGGAAGGAATTCTAGAGAATAACTACATAAAAATAATGATTTCGTTTACGATATATAATATAGATAACAAATAATGTCATATTTCATATTTAATAATACAGAAAAACCAAAAAATTAATATTATTATTAATAGATTATATAAAATGATCAAATCTAAAAATTTTAATGCCAATAAAAAATAAAGAAAAATGCGCAATTTCAAAAAAAAAAAAAAAAACTGGGGCCCGTGCTTCGCACGGGTTATCAACTAGTATTACTAAAGTACCAAATTTGGTTATCACTTAACTCAGGATTCGATCCCTTCCAACTACATAATTATACAAGATTTATTATTTAATTTAATTTCACCCCATGTTCGATTTCCTATAAGGGGTTTGACGGTTATCACTTAACTCGGGGTTCGATTCTTTCCAACTACATAATTATACAAGATTTATTATTTAATTTAATTTCTTTAATTTCATCGCGTGTTCGATTTCCTATAAGGGGTTCAATTCCTTCCAACTACATAATTATACAAGATTTATTATTTAATTTAATTTCACCCCATGTTCGATTTCCTATAAGGGGTTCGATTAAGGGGTTTGACGGTTATCACTTAACTCGGGGTTCGATTCTTTCCAACTACATAATTATACAAGATTTATTATTTAATTTAAATTTTTTAATTTCATCACGTGTTCGATTTCCTATAAGGGGTTTAATTCCTGACATAATTATAAAGATTTATTTACTTTAATTTTTTTAACTTTATCTCAGATTTGATTCTTTATAACTACATAATTAAATAATGTATTAATATTAATATTTTAATCTCGACTCATGTTCAATCTATGCGAAGCACGGGTTATCAGCTAGTTTAATTTAATTCAGGTTTTCGATATCTTCTCTCGTTGGTTTCGTCAGTCGTCATGCACAACACGCGTGGCGCACTAATTTGGTTGTTAGTTCCTTATAAACGATCTACTTTGCGCAAATACAAGGATTAATTGGTTATTTCATAATCGAACTCATGCTCAACTTGCAATTGGTTAATCGAAATCAAAAAATTTACAGTCAACTCATCAAAGTAATTAAGACTTACAATTGGATAACCGCCGTTAACTCCATATAACGTCCGTGACAGAAAAATAACGTGATATGCTGATATGTTAAAATATTTTTTTCTTTTTTTTTAACCCCCCACCTGTCTTCCCAAAATAATTCATTTATTTCATTTGATCTATTTAATATATTATACCCATCTAATACCAAAAACATAATTTATTATTAATACTACATCACCCCATCACCACCTCCATCTTCTTCTCCGGTGAGTTCCCGGCCAGAGAAGTTTCCGGTGACCTTCATCTCCTCTAAATCTCCCCCCCTCTCTCTCTCTCTCTCTCTCTCCAGACAAACCCCAACACTACTCCCCTCATTCAAAGCATTCAAAAACTCCATCAAAAGTCAGAATCAATTTCTGGGCAATTGAAATAGTACTTGATCAGTAGAAAATCATTTGCAAGACCTAATTTAAACTAATTAATGGCAATACATCACAATTAAATCACAAGAAAACAAAACAAGAACAGTCGCACCAATTACTGAAGAAATCACGTAATTAATCAATTAGAGCATCAATTCACAGAACCCACCACCAGCTCAGTACATCATCACCGGTCAAAAAGGGCGGCTCGCGGTGGAGCTCCCGGTTTGGTGCTTCAACACCCGAACAAACCCAATTCCCTGAACAACAACAACACTCAAATCTTAACAACAAAAACCCCTAAGGCTTCGACGCAAGAACTCTGGCCACACACACGCAGAAAACACACACATGCCTCACACAGGTGCAACAACACGAACGTAGCAACACACAAAGCAGGAACACATAGTGGAGGGAGAGATTACAGGAGAGAGATTTCACGGAAGGGGAGAGAAGAGGGTGTGAGGGAACGTCCTTCGAGGAAAACTGAGAGAGAATCGAAGAGAGTTCGCGAGAAAGATGAGGTGGAAGGGTTGTGGGTGTGGCGCGAGTTGAAGGAGGTGAGAGGGGGAGGAGAAAAGAGAGGTGAACGGAGTTGAGTTTGTTGGTGAAGAATAGTAGAGGAGTGGCGGTTGAAGGAGTGAGAGAGAGAGAGAGAGAGATTAAAGGGGAGAGAGAGATACGAGAGATCGAGAAAAGAGAGAGTACATGGGAGAAAGAAGAAAGAGGAGATAAAGAAAAGAAAAATAAGTAAATTAATTTTCGATTTATGTTGAGTATTGAATATACCAAAGATAATACATAGGGGGGTGAATGGATTCTCAAACTTTTCTTCGAATCTGTTTAGTGGTGAATGTTGTAAAGTATGTGTTCTTGTGCTTTAACAAAATATGAGTGCAGAAATATAAGACACAACAACACAGTACTCACTTTAATCTAATATTTTATTAGATAAAGATTTGCTACAACCTGTGAATACAAATGGTAGTATTCTCAGCTTTATTTTTCTCAGAGAGATGTACTCTTGAATGTGTATGAAAAACCTTGTTCTCTAAAGAAGTGAGGTTGTATCCTTATAGAACATGAATACAACCTGCTTACTACAAATAAGGTTACAGGATAAATTACTTTCTAGTATGTCTATCCTATTTGAGTAAGCATCCAAACGGCTACAGGTTTGACTTCTTGAGGTTCTGCTCAGATCCACTTCTTTAGCTCTTTGTCTCTTGTACATCTCTCTAAGCTTCTTTGTAGGCTTTCCAAAGTACTTTATAGCTTGTGGTCCATAAAGCACTTTGGTTTGTTGCAGGTTTCTGACTTGTACAATTTCTCCAGTATTTTGTCTCCAAGATTGTATTCGAGAAGTGGCTAAGTGTTTGATTCGAGAACTAGAATTGACTTGATCGCTAACTCTGAGTTCTCGAATATTGTAAAGTTGATATATCGAATCACTTCTCGAATAGCTCTTTTCTCCAGGAATCCTTGAGTTGTCGAATAGAGCACTTGACTTTTCGAATCCCTGAGATGTCGAATAGCTTTCCGAGTCTTTGAGATATCGAATGAAACTTTGACTTGTTGACTCTTAGAGAACTCGAATACCACTTTGACTTATTGACTTCTTGAGTTCTCGAATAGAGTATTAGACATGTCGAATATCTTAGATATCGAATGAGATATTGAATAGTGCATTAAGAGATATCGAATAATGTCTTTTGAGATATTGAATCCCTGACTTCTCGAATGCTAGACTTCTCGAATAGAGCAAAACACTTCTCGAATTGGTACTTAAGCAAATCTTCATTCTTCAAATTCCAACTGTGATTATTTGATAGTCTTTATCTTCAAGCTTTAGGCATGATCCTTGGATCTTCTTTCAAACATTATTCTCTGACTTTTAAGTACAGTTATACAACTAGAACTTGATGCCCTCAGTTATACAACTGAGGTTCCCTCAGTTAAGAGGTCATGTAAGTAATGCAAAACATTACAAACAATTAGGCTTGTTATTAGATGTACTCAGGCATGCCTCTGTGACTAACAATTTAATTTTAAGTTAAAATACTGACATGTCATCACAACTGGAAAGAGTTAACGGTGCACCGTTAAAAGTCAACGCGAGTTAACGGCGCTTCAGGTTATTTCGTGTTTAGTGGTTCAATCGCAATAATTTATTAGTGTACTTACCTATTTGCAAGTTTTTTGAGTTCAGTTACCCAACTGCAAGTTGGGCACGAGTTCAGTTATGAAATAGCCAATTAACCCCAACAATAGATCATTTCAACTAATTATTTAGGTTTTAGATATTTACTAGACGATAATCCGTGCGAAGTAATCAATTATCTTAAATTTATATATTTATCATATTATTTCGATTAAATAATTTAATAACATTTACTTATTTTGATACTAATATTTTTTTTAAAGTCAATGCTTCATTTGACCGTAATTTAATTTTTAATAATACTTATAGTATATAGTTCAAGAGAGAACCAAACACTAAAAAAGAACTTAAAAACCATTATAAGTCGTTGGATTACTACTATATCAACTATCAAGATTCAATTTATTTTTAAATAATTTTTTTAAAGGTATTGTTGGAAATAAAAACTACACTATTAGCTTGATATGGGCTGAAAATAAGTCTTAAAGACACATTTAATGTAGCATTAATTAGACCTAATATGGTCCAAACGTGGGGCCCACCAGATGGGCCCAAACCCTATTTATGATATTAATTTCGTAATTAATATTAAGGGTAATAACTAGCTCAGCAATAAGAGTCAAACAAGGATATTACTCCTGCCTGACTTAGCCCCCAAGACACCTACTTCAACAAGGAAACTGTTTCCTACAAGGAAGGAGTCTAGAACCTTCCTCAAGGCGGTGGCTTGCCCACCAAGTATCCGAATCCTACCATAATTCTAAGGCTTTTCAGCCTATATAAGGGCCTGACCCCTCATTCTCAGAACTACGTCTTGGCTTGATTCTCAGTACGAGATACGTAGGCACTCTGTGAGGACCGATCAGTCTCGAACACGGAAACAACCATTAAAGCAAGAAGCTCCCGAACCCTAGCATTAAATACAGATTCGTAACCTACTTTTTATTCCACAACATTTGGCGCCGTCTGTGGCAAGTACCCCCAACAACAGGGGCGATCACTCAAACTCAAGTTTCTCAACCTCCAGGGATGAATCCCCATGCTGAAAGAACATTACATATGGTCATCCACCCAGGTCAAGAAACCAACTCTCTTCAGATGATGATTTCTCTTCTGGTTAATCCTAATCACCCGTTACCACCGGGGGTACAGATTCATACTACGGATCTCCCCATGAATACCAACCCGATGTATGGTCTGCCTAACTACCCTCCTACTACTCAAGGTGTTGGACCAAGTGGTCATGCCTTGCAGATCCGAGATCGAGAGTATGATGACTACTCCGGCCCCTATATTGATGATTCATCGTCTGATGATGATGATCGTGATGAAGCCCCGAGAAGGCGACGTGCTAGTAGAGAACCTCGAAGGAGGACACAAACTATCCATGATGGACCCACTTTGACAGTTGCTGAGAGAATCAAGGCTCATGAGGCCGAGATCTTAAGCTTGAAGGGTGATATGGTGAGAGAACAAGCTAGGTTGAATCAAACTCAACCTCCTCCAACCTCAGGAAGGATTCCCATTATAGGCTTAGAGAGGTCTTCAATAAGGCAGAGAAGGGCTGATGCCCCAACCGGAAGAACAACAAGGGTGGAAACCCCCAGAAGCAACCCCAAGGATCTAATGCCACTTGGGGATCCTGATGATCCCACACCTCCGTTTGCGGAGGAGTTGATAAACGCTCGTATCTCAAAGAAGTTCAAGATGCCGACAATCAAGGCTTATGATGGAACGGGTGATCTCGCAAACCACGTTAGGACGTTTTCAAACGCACTGCTGTTGTAGCCTGCAAGTGATGCCCTAAAGTGTAGGGCGTTCCCTCAAACCTTGTCGGGCATGGCTCAAAGATGGTATTGCCGGCTGCCTGCGAACTCAATCGGCTCCTTTAAGGAGTTGAGTGCTACTTTCGTTAGTCAGTTTATCAGCGGAAGAGTTCATGAAAAGAGCTCCGTGTCTCTTATGTATGTGGTGCAAGGTTGAATACTCCTAGGAGTCGAATCTTGTTGGACATTGAGAAGGATAAGGATTTCCGATGGCCGAAGCCACTTAGGGGTGATCCCACAAAGAGAAACAAGAATCAGTATTGCAGATTCCATAGAGATGTGGGGCATGACACTGATGATTGCAAACAACTCAGAGATGAGATCGAGTTTTTGATCCGTAGAGGGAAATTGAGCCACTTCACTAAGGGCAAAGATCGTGTTAATCAAATTATAGATTATAATAGAAGAGATGACGGTCAAGATCGCAACCCACAGCCCCGAGAGCCAGTAATCAACATGATCTCAGGAGGCCCGACTACGGCCGGCACAACAAGGAATTCTCGGAAGGCTTATGCCAGAGAAGTGATACACATCGTGGGAGAGGCCCCGAAGCGTGCTAGGACTGAAACAACAATTGGTTTTGATGACTCAGACCTTGAAGGGGTGAAGTTCCCCCATGACGACCCGTTAGTCATAACTTCTGTAATTGGAAACTCAGAAGTGAAGCGAGTCTTGATAGATAATGGAGCTTCCGTTGACGTTCTGTTTCATGATGCATTTGTGAAGATAGGTTACAATTATTCTCAGTTGACCCCCAATAACATGCCTATATATGGATTTAATGGAGTAGGATCCAAAGTTGAAGGGACTATTCAATTGCATGTGACTATTAGACAGGAGCCCAAGAAGGCCACTCAGATGTTGAACTTCCTGGTAATCAAGGCGGTTTCAACGTACAATGCTATCCTCGGATGGACTAGACTTCATGCATTCAAGGCTGTTGCCTCAACTTATCATATGAAGATCAAGTTCTCAACCAGGAATGGTGTTGGAGAACATAAAGGCGATCAAAAGATGGCACGAAGCTGTTATGTAGCCGCGTTAAGGCCTAACGGAGTCGGGGGGCAGGTCCTTCCGATTGAAGACATGGATGTCCGCAGTAATAAGGAACACATAACAATCAAAGCCATGCAAGGCTGAGGATGTTAAGGACTAGCTACTCTTCAATATTTCTTAAGTACTTGGGTTGAGAATCCAAGGATGAAGACTAACAGAGAACATTGATTTATTAAGGGTCCTTGAACAAGGATTAAGAAGTTCAAGCAAGTTTTCGTCTTAGAAGTTTAAAAGGCAAGAAGCCCATGGGATTACATTTATCAAAATCTAAATCGAGGAATCAACCCCGAATCCTAGGTTGAGAAACACAAGTTATTAGCCATGAAGGCCAAGATTAGTTATGAAGGCCAAAATTGAGGGGGTCATGAACCTCCAATTAAGATCCAAAGGTTGAAACTTGAAAACCAACATGTAATTTTGATGCTCGATCCAGAACGCCGACGTTGAATATCTGAACACCAGCGTTCAACACTTGAATATTAACCCTGAAATGAAGATTGAAAACCTCCTAGGGAAGGTTCAAGACCTCGTGGGGCTGATCAGAGACCCCCTGGCCTTGGACCGACAGCTCTGATAGATATTTCAGTGATTTAAAACACCCTTTAGATTGAAAACCCTTGATTTCAAACATTAACGTTCAACCTTCGAACATTGACGTTCAACACTCGAGGCCGAACACATTCCAGCCGAGAGGCCACCTGAGAAGTCCAAGACCAAGACAAACATTGGAGCCATGACGGCCAAGCGAGCTGAGAAAGTTACTTATATAGGAGCTTCTCTGAAGGAACCCTTGAAGGGCAAGTTGATAGCATTCTTGCAAGAGAATAGTAATGTGTTTGCTTGGACAACAGCTGATATGCCAGGGATTGATCCCCAACTTATAACTCATAGGTTGAATCTCGATCCTGAGCGAAAGACAATAAAATAGAAGAAGAGGAATTTTGCTCCTGAAAGGCAAGAGGCCATCAAGAAAGAGCTTGACAAACTCTTATAAGCTGGTTTTATTGAGGAGATTCAGTTCCCCGAATGGTTGACTAACCCTGTGATGGTCAAAAAGGTGAATGGGAAATGGAGGATGTGTATGGATTTCACTGAGCGAAATGATGCATGCCCAAGGGATTGTTTTCCTCTGCCGAGGATTGACACCTTGATAGACGCCACTGCTGGACATGAGATGCTGAGCTTCATGGATGGATTCAGCGGCTATAATCAGATAAAGATGCACAAGGATGACATCCCAAATGTATCTTTCATAACTGACTTTGGTGTTTTCTGTTATCTCGTTATGGCTTTTGGTCTAAAGAATGCAGGAGCTAGTTACCAACGACTGGTGAATAAGATATTCGCCCATCTGATTAGGAAAACCATGGAGGTCTATGTGGATGACATGTTGGTCAAGAGCCTAATTAAGGCAGACCATATCAAGCACCTCAGAGAGGCATTCGAAGTGCTAAGTCACCATAAGATGATGTTGAATCCAGCCAAGTGTGCTTTTGGCATTGGATCAGAAAAGTTTCTGGGTCTGATGGTTTCAAAGAGAGGCATTGAGGCCAATCCTGATAAGATCAAAGCGATCTTGGACATAGAACCAACCCGCTCTATACGAGATGTACAGAAGTTGACGGGCCGAGTTGCAGCCCTAGGGAGATTCATCTCCAAATCTGGTGACAAATGCTTGCCTTTCTTTCAAGCATTGAAGAAGGTGAAGAATTTTGAGTGGACACCTGGAAGCCAAGAGGCCTTTGAATAGCTAAAGAAATACATGACTGAAGCCCCGTTGTTGGCCAAACCTAGTCTTAGAGAGACTCTTTATCTATACCTGGAGGTATCTGAACAACCATTGAGTGATGTTCTCATTCGAGAAGAGAATAAGGTTCAAGGACCTATCTACTATGCGAGCAAGGTCTTGCACGGAGCTGAGTTGAATCACTCTACCATTGAGAAGTTTGCTCTGGCATTGGTAACCGCCTCAAGAAAGTTACGACCATACTTCCAGGCGCACAAGATTGAAGTCCTGACGGACCAACAATAGGAACATATTGCATAGCCCGAAGGCCAGTGGAAGGCTGATCAAGTGGGCAATTGAGCTTGGAGAATTTGACATCACGTATAAGCCTCGAACAGCCATCAAGGCTCAGGCACTGACGGACTTCGTGGTTGAATGTGCCATTCGCAACCAAGAAGTCGGGGGCAGGAGATAGTTACCACCCTTGGAAGAAAGGATAAAGATGAGGAGCTTATACCTGATCAGAAGGAATATTGGGTGCTCTATTTTGATGGAGCATCAAAAACGAAATCTAGTGGTGCAGGTTTGGTCTTGCAAATCCCCGATGGGTTCACAGTTGAGTATGTTTTGAAGTTGGACTTCCCAATAACCAGCAACGAAGCTGAGTATGAAGCCTTGATAGCCGGATTGGGCTTGGCTAGAATCATAAGAGTCAAGAATCTCAAACTACGGCAAAGTACTTGAGAATCGTGAAGGCCGTGATGACTCAATTTGATGAGTGCTATGAGAAGCACATTCCGAGAGAACAGAACGTTAAGGCTGATGCCCAATCTAAGTTTACTTCTTCTAAGATAGAGAACTACGCCGAAAGTGTTTACTTTCAGGTCTTGAAGGCCCCGTCTATTAATTCGAAATTGGTAGCACCAGTTGATGTAAGCTGAAGGATAGACCCTCTTAAAAGCTCATCTTGAGACTGGTTGGCTCCCTGATAATGCCTTGAAGGCACAAAAACTGTTAGTGAGAGAGTGATGAGATAAGAGGTCCTTTGTCATTCCATACTTAAAATCTTAAATCTCAAATCCTGACACAAAAATTAAGACTTGATGGCCAACAAGGCTGTCTTCCTCCAATCGAGCTTGTCGTTTGAGTTTAAGGGCTCGAATCAAGAGTCATTAGTCAAGTTGAAACCTAAGCAAGGTTATATGAGTATAAGAATAAGGTTGGAATCCTAGAGTCAAAATAGAGGAGTGACAACTAGCCAAGGCACACCAGACTTGAAGTCAAGTGTTGAGTGGCAAATGAACTTCTTGAACGATCAACCGAGAAGCAAGACCTCAACCACACGAAGTAAGGGGGGCAAGAATTAACAAGCTTCACCACAAGATCCACATCTTAGAATGAGAATAAAGGGTTGGTTATAACCGACAACCATAAATGGATTCAAGGTTTAAAACCAAGGATTCAACAAGCGAGTTAAGGACTAGAAGGTCACGAAAGTTATGAATGCCAATTTGAAGTCAAGGATGTCTGTTTGGTCATCGACTTTAAATAATGACATTTGACGATCGAATACTGACGTTGAGGTCCAAATATCGACGTTCAAATACTGACATTGAGGTCCAAATATCGACGTTCGAATATTGACGTTGAAGTTCAAGGACCGAGAGCCGGCCGACCGGGCTCCAACGGAAGGCTCCGGTCGACTAACCTTGATCATCAACACGAGGTTTCGCCCAGCCGGCCGACCGGGCTCCAACGGGAGCTTCGGCCGACTTACAATGATCGTCAACACGAGGTTTTGCTCAGCCAACCGGGCTCTAACGGAAGGCTCCGGCCGACTGACCTTGATTGTCAACACGAGGTTTCGCCTAGCCGACCACAACACGGCCAACCACGGCATGCAAGACACCTCAGCCGACCGCAAAGCAGCCGACCGAGGCATACGAAACACCCTGGCCGACCGGGTCCCGGCCGATCGGCTCACCGGGGATGCCCTGGCCGACCAACGTCGGTTGTCGGTACGAGTTTTTGGTTTGGCCGACTGGCTCACCACGGACGTCTCGGCCGACCGATGTCGGTCATCGCATCGAGATTTTGCTTCGTTCGAAAAAAAAAAAAAATTGTCGACCGGGTCTTGGCCGACCGGCTCTCCGAAGACGTTTTGGCCGACCGACGTCGGTTATCGGTATGGGTTTTTGGCTCGGTCGACTGGTGGCGATGCTCGAGTCGGGGTTTCACATTTTCGTTTTTGTTTTTCCGTCTTGATGATCAAAATCAATATTGAGATTGTTTTGAACGTGACAATCAAGTGGGAGCTGAATTTGAGATTAGCACCGTTTAGTGCCGCTTAGCGCGTTTAGCACCGTTTAACGCCATTTAGCATCGTTTAACATCGTTTAAACGTCGTTTAAGGCTATTTAGCACCGTTTATTGTCGTTTAGTACCGTTTAGCACCGTTTAGCGTCGTTTAACATCGTTTAAACGTCGTTTAAGGTTGATTAGTGCCGATTAACATCAAATTAACATTGTCGTAAACGCGTCGGTCGATCCATGCTTTACATCAAGACAATACTCGTGAAACACTAGTGTATAAAGATGAACCCTGACCCGAGTCTCGAAAAAGGCCATTAAAACTTCAAGGAAAACCTGATCAGTTTTCCTAGAAGTTGGGGGCAAATGATATGGGCTGAAAATAAGTCTTAAAGACACATTTAATGTAACATTA
This sequence comes from Kitagawia praeruptora, assembly GCA_037693485.1. Lineage (NCBI taxonomy): Eukaryota > Viridiplantae > Streptophyta > Magnoliopsida > Apiales > Apiaceae > Kitagawia > Kitagawia praeruptora. The sequence goes on from CM075353.1 coordinate 3,620,244, forward strand.
ATTAGACCTAATATGGTCCAAACGTGGGGTCCACCAGATGGGCCCAAACCCTATTTATGATATTAATTTCGTAATTGATATTAAGGGTAATAACCAGCTCAGCAATAAGAGTCAAATAAGGATATTACTCCTGCCTGACTTAGCCGCCAAGGCACCTACTTCAACAAGGAAACTGATTCCTACAAGGAAGGAGTCTAGAACCTTCCTCAAGGCGGTGGCTTGCCCACCAAGTATCCGAATCCTACCATAATTCTAAGGCTTTTTAGCCTATATAAGGGCCTGACCCCTCATTCTCAGAACTACATCTTGGCTTAATTCTCAGTACGAGATACGTAGGCACTCTGTGAGGACCGACCAGTCTCGAACACGGAAACAACCATTAAAGCAAGAAGCTCCCGAACCCTAGCATTAAATACAGATTCGTAACCTAGTTTTTATTCCACAATATTTGACGCCGTTTGTGGGAAGAAAACATCAACCATGGTAACCACACGAAGAACGGTACCGACCTCTACTGAGGCCTTGCCTCTAAGCTCTGCTCCGCCTGTCACTGAGCAAGTACCCCCAACAACAGGGGCGATCACTCAAACTCAAGTTTCTCAACCTCCAGGGATGAATCCCCATGCTGAGAGAACATTACCTATGGTCATCCACCCAAGTCAAGAAACCAACTCTCTTCAGATGATGATTTCTCTTCTGGTTAATCCTAATCACCCGTTACCACCGGGGGTACAGATTCATACTACGGATCTCCCCATGAATATTGTAAAAGTGTCATGGTATCAGAGCCAGGTTACCTTTGATCAGATTCTTCTATGTACACATACGCATCCGCTGTTCAGAATCGAGCTGCTAATACGTCTTTAATGGCGACTACTGTGATTGATATCAATCATCCCTATTATCTGAGTTCTGCTGATCATACAGGATTATCACTGGTTACAGAGGTGTTGAATAATCAAAACTATCACCATTGGAGTCGATCAATTAAGATCGCATTGTCTGCAAAGCTTAAACTTGGTTTCATTGATGGAACTCAAGTAAAATCTGCAGATTCATCTCCACACCTGAGTTTGTGGATGAGAAGTAATGATCTAGTCATATCGTGGTTGTTGAATTCTGTTTCATCTGAAATTCATAAGAGTATTGTATATTTCTCAACTGCAAAACACATCTGGGATGATCTTGCTGCTAGATATTCTCAGAGCAATGTGCCTCGCCTGTTTCATCTAAAAAAGGATCTGATTTCCCTAACTCAAGGTACTAAATCAATCACTGCTTACTTTACTATGTTTAGAAGTATGATTGATGAGCTTGATAATTTTTCTCCAATTCCGAGATGTACTTGTGCTGCTACAACTTGTACCTGTAGAAATAATCAGAAACTTGATGAGTATGATAAGTTAACAAAACTGAGTCAATTTCTTATGGGACTTAGTGATCAATATACAACTGTTAGAGGTTAGATTTTGCTTATGAATCCTCTTCCTGATATAAGTCAAGCATACCCTATGTTCCTCCAAGAAGAGAATCAGAGAGAATTCTCAAATAATGTCATGATCAGTTCAGAGAGTGTGGCTATGAATGTTAAGGTCAATCCTAGTTATAAGCCAAAATCAATCAGAAAGGTTGCAGATCCAAGTATTATGTGTGATTATTGTAAGATGTCTGGGCATACAAAGGACAAGTGCTTTGCTCTTCATGGATATCCTGAATGGCACAAGTTACATGGACAGCCAAAGCCAAAGATCAAGTTTACTCAAAAGAAGTATAGTGCTAACAACTCTGAGATCAGAAATGCTGAGGATACAGTGATTGATAAAGCTGCTAAAGAGACAGTACACAACACATTTACTGATAGTCAGTATCAACAATTGCTCAGTCTTCTGCAACAGTCACAACTGAAAAATACTGCTGTGTCAAATGCAACTTGGATCAACTCTACAACTAAGTCTGAAGGAAATTGTGCAGGTAATTCTATGCAAAGAATTCACTCAGCTATGTATCCAAACAACGTTCAATTTCACAATTCTATGAATACCTGGATTATAGACTCAGGAGCAACACATCATATTACACCTTATTTGGACCTATTGATCAATGTTAAGACTGAACAGTCAGATTTGTCTCTTCCAAATGGTCATAAAGCATGTGTTACTCATACTAGAGATGTAGTTCTTAATTCAGAAATTGTACTAAATCAGGTTCTATATGTACCTGATTTTCAATGCAACCTTTTATCTATATCCAAGCTAACATCAGATAATTCTTGTCATGTTGTTTTCTCTGGATCAAAATGTATGTTTCAGGATCTTATTGTGCAGAAGAAGATGAAAGAGATTGGTGAACTAGATGCAGGCTTATACAAACTTCAAGCCAACTACACAAATGTTCCTCATGTTCCTCCTGTTGTCTGCAGTGTCTTGAGTCAGTGGCATATAAGATTAGGTCATCCATCTCTGTCTGTACTCAAATCTATTTCTGAGTTAGATATTAAGACTACTCATGATATTACCAATTGTGACATATGTCAGTATTCAAAATAGACTAGAATTCCTTTTCCTGTAAAACAATCTAGCAATAAAGAATGTTTTGACATTGTTCATTGTGATGTTTGGGGTCCTTACAGACATCCTACTCATGGCAAGTGTAATTCATTTCTTACTATTGTTGATGACTATTCTAATGCACCTGGTTGTTTCTTTTATCTGATAAATCTCAAGTTACTCATTTAATCAGCTCTTTCTTGGCTTATGTTACAACTCAATTTCATAAAGTCATAAAATGCTTGAGATCATATAATGGTACAGAATTTGTTAATTCTGAGCTTTTTAATAAACTAAACAGCCAAAGAATCATTCATCAAACCACTTGTCCCTATACACCTCAGCAAAATGGAATTGCTGAAAGAAAACATCAGCATATTCTCAATGTAGCTAGAGCTTTAAAATTTTAGTCAAATGTACCAATCTCTTTGTGGGGAGATTGTGTTCAGACTGCTGTTCATTTAATTAATCTCTTGCCTACACCTCAGCTAAATCATAAATCTCCTTTTGAGATATTGTTTAACAAAACTCCAAAATTTCTCCCAAAATATTCATCTCTCAGAAATTTTGGCTGTTTGTGTTATATCAGTAATTTTCACACAAATGGAGATAAATTTGCATCTAAAGCTCTAAAATGTGTGTTTGTTGGTTATCGTTTCAACAAAAAAGGCTATAAGGTTGTTGATCTTTCCACAAAGAAATGCTATGTCTGTTTGCACTAATCACACAAGCATACGTGGTCACAAGTAATATATTAATAAGTCAAGTTCGTTCCCACAGAGATCTGGTTATGGTTTTAATTCAGTAGATGTACCTATGCAACAATGTATGATTATTATTCACTGCTAAGACAATTAACAAATTTGGATTTTAATTAACTAAAATTAACTAAATAAAACAAATAAACAATCTAAGAATTAATTATCTAAATGAGATTTAAAATCGAATTACTTCTACAAGAGTAAACATGGGATCCTTACTTCATTAAATACTTCACTTAGATCAGACGCCTTTAATCACTATATGCAATGGTTATGATATCTGATCGGACAACACGAAACAAGTACTCGCTACCTGTCAGCATACGTATACCAAACTACCCATACATCCACAAAAGAGATAGAAGATGAATAGACACCAATTATGCTTAGACCCTATATGTCTATAGAATTTGAAAACATAACGATTGAAGAGCAAGTTATTCATAAAGATCACACAGGGCAGTATAAGTATTTTCATCTCACACCACGAATCATATTGATAAACAATCATGAACCTATGCTAGCATGGCAAGTTCTAAATCTCAAGATCCACTTTCACTTCACAAGAGATTAACAGATTAGATGTTAACTACGCATCTAACAATTAACCACAACCATACGAGGATATCAGATATACATCACACACAGATCTTTAAAGCATCAAGATACTAAAGCTCCATAAATAAATCCGTTAGAATCCCATGACAACGATTAGTTCGTAATTGAATCTCTCGTCATCATGGGATCAAGTGAAACCATGATAATGAAACAAGATATGAATTCTATGTTATAATATACTAACTAATGATGATACAAATTACAATGGTAGGATGTGTTTATATAGACCCTAGAAGTCTTGCCCAGCAAGAAAATACCTACAATACAAATAGAATTCGATTTTGGTACAAGAAAATACCAAAAATACAATTACAACTCGAAATAGGGCAAAACAGGAAATTCCAGCGACTTTTGGCACTGTCAGCCCCATTTTGGCGCTGTCAACACAGATATGACAAATTTTGGCACTATTAGCCCCATTTTGGCGCTGTCAGCCCCAGCACATTCTGCCGGACGGCAATTTTTTCTCTCTTTTCTTCGTTTTCGCTCCTTTTTCTCCCGTTTCTTTTGCAATTATTCCGTCTTCAATTCTCTAGACTTCAAGTCATCATGGTGGCTCAAAACAAGTCTCCATTTCTCCTTTCCATGCTAGAATTCAACTCTTAAAATCGACGAAAACATCAACCCTAATCGATAATACGCAATCCTGCGCAACTAACAAAAGCATATCAAAACTACAACAAACTTGAATCCAAGACAATCAATTTAAGCCGAATTGAAGCGATCCAAGTGGATATAAAATCCACTTATCAATGTCACCAGAGACATTGTTTTCAAAGAAAATATTTACCTTTTTCACAATGAAAATTGGAAATCAGAGTTTGATTCCACATCAAACTTGATGTTTTCTGAATCTCCTCTTCATATCATATCAGATGATTCATTAGTTATACCTACTTCTCAGTCACAGCAAAATTCTTCTTCTACTGATTCTACATATATCCCTTCCTCAGAACATATACAAACTCATTCTAATCCTATACAAAATTCTTCTTCTGAGAACTATGAAAATCATTCTAATCCTTCACATAGCACAACTTCAGAGATTACTCCTATCATCTCTAGCAGACCTGTTAGAAACAGGGCAATTCCTTCAAGACTCAAGGATTATGCTGGCTTGCCTGCTCATCTAGTTCCCACCTCTTCATCATCATCTGCTGCAAGACGGGTACATCATACAACTTGTCTTTATCCTATACAATAGTATATCTCTTATGATAAGGTTTCTCCTACATATGCCAAATTCTTGGCTGCTACTGTTCAGTCCCCTATTCCTTACACTTACAAACAGGCTTCTATTGACTACAATTGGTTAAAAGCTATGAAGTTGGAACTGAATGCTTTAGAAAGTAACAATACTTAGGAGATTGTACCTAAGCCACCTGATCAACACATAGTAGACTGTAAGTGGATTTTCAAAATTAAGTACAAACCAGATGGAAGTATTGAGAGGTACAAAGCAAGATTGGTTGCCAGAGGGTTTACTCAGACTTATGGATTGGACTATTTTGAAACATATGCTCCTGTTGCCAAGATGACAATAGTTAGACTTCTTATTGCAGTTGCAGCAGCTAGGAACTGGCATATCTCTCAGTTAGATATCACAAATGCATTCTTACATTGTGATTTAAATGAGACTGTCTACATGAAATTGCCACCTGGTTACTTGCAACTGTCTTCATGTGTGGATTTGTCTGGAATTACAGATTGTTCTACTATGGTGTGCAAATTAAAGAAATCCATTTATGGATTGAAGCAGGCTCCCAGATGCTGGTTTTCAAAATTCTCTAGAGCTCTTCTTGATTATGGATTCACTCAGTCACATTCTGATAATAGCTTGTTCACATTTCATTGTAAGAATCAGATAGTAGCTGTGTTAGTATATGTTGATGACATATTGGTTTCAGGATCAGACAAAGGCCTAATTCAAACAATTATTGAGTATTTGGCTACAAAATTTAAGGTCAGAGATTTGGGAGCTCTCAAATATTTTCTAGGCATTGAGGTAGCAAGATCTTCAGCAGGTATATATTTACATCAGAGTAAATATACTCTGGATATTATTAAGGATACAGGGCTCTTAGCAGCTAGGCCATCCAAGATTCCTATTGAGCAAAATCATGATTTGCAGAATAACAATAGTTCTTATGTGTCAGCTTCTGATGCTTCTACTTATAGAAGAATTGTTGGAAGACTACTTTATCTTACTGTTACTCGGCCAGACATTGCTTATTCAGTTCAAGTTTTGTCTCAATTTCTTGCTTCTCCAAGAATATATCATTTATAAGCTGCCTACAAGGTGGTGAGATATCTTAAGAATGCTCCAGGACAAGGCATTCTTATGTCAGCAAATAATCCTATAACTCTAACTGTCTATTGTGATTCAGATTGGGCAGGTGATAAAACTTCTAGACACTCTCTTACTGGCTATTGTGTGAAATTTGGTTAGTCTCTCATATCCTGGAAATGCAAGAAACAACATACTGTTTCTAGAAGTTCAGCTGAGGTTGAGTATAGAAGCATGGCAGATGCTTGTTGTGAGCTCACTTGGCTTCTAAATTTGTTTAATACCCTATCTGTTTCTAATCTTACCCCTGTCACACTGTACTGTGATAATAAGTCTGCCATCTATATTGCCTCTAACTCAATTTTTCATGAGAGAACAAAACATATTGAGTTTGATTGTCATTTGGTCAGAGATAAACTTGAACTAGGCATGATTGCTCCTACTCACATCAGCACAACCATACAACCTGCAGATATTTTTACTAAAGCATTGTCTTCAACTCAGCTACTTACTTTCTGTTCCAAGTTAGGAGTTTACAATCTTTTCTCTCCTCCTAACTTGAGGGGGAATGTTACTAATATGAAGGCATATGAGGACAAAGAACTTATAGAGGACAGCTCAACACAGCTCAGAAGTGTAGCAACTAGCAGTTAGTTATAATTCTATTAGCATATTCTGTTAGTAAACGTCTAGATTCTTCTCGATCAGATAGATGTTTGTTCTTGTATAAATAATAAGTCTGTAAACATAACAGTGTTAACTCTCTTAATACATTTTTACACAGTTTCATTTCTCTTCGTCTTCATCTGTTTATTAGTATGTTTCTGCAACTTCATCTTCAATAATGGAGATGATGATATTGTAAAAGTATCATAATCGTCTGTAAAGAACCGGCTGGGATAGAGGGAGTACTAATATTTGAGTTTTTGAGGATTGTCGTCTATAAATTGCTAAAGTAGGTCGAAATGTCAAATTCTAGTGCTAGCATATATTTGTGTAACATCTTGTTTCTCGTAGCTTTTTAAGTAAAATTTTTGTTTGGGTAATTTTTTTATGTATGCATTGTTGGACCGTGTACCGTTGACTTAAAATCGCAACTCGGTTACAACTTACGACCACATCCAAGAAAGAAAGAAAAAGTAATACTCAAACCTAATTACTAGAGGGAATCAGTTGTAGGGGTAAATTAAAGGTCTAATTAGGATTTGAGAGGCTTAGGTCGGCAAAAGCCAAATACTAATTAATCATTTAATCCCCGTGTTTAGTGCGTAGCATGAAAACATGTTTGAACTGCAACTATAGGTCCCTATTGACTTGATTCCTATCTTTTACTGTACTAAAGATATTTTTACCGCTATGGATCAAATAACCTGTTTAAAGAAACAGTCACCTCTAGGGTCTCCTGTTCAATTTTGTTTTAATGCATATATAGCATGCAAAATGTAGCAACGGGCTACCAGAAACTACCAGGATCGAATCAGTGGCGGAACCAGGATCGATTTGTAACGGGGGCTAAAAATGTGTTGGTTCTCGCGCGAAGCGTGGGAAAAAATTTTGTATTTCGGATCCGGCGCAAAGCGCAATTTTTTTTTTTTTATAGTTCGAAATCATTGCTTCATCTTGACTTATATTAATAAGAATAAGAAAAAATAATTAAAGAACTACCTTTATAAAGTGGTGAATCTCTTATTCTATGAATTTGGATGAGATTGTGTGAAATTATTGGCTTGGCCAAGGCTTGGAATTCTAAATTTCAAAATTTAACCTAGGCTATTAAAAAATAAATATAGTCATTTTCAAAATTAACTCCGGGCTAAAAAAAAAAATATTTAATTTTTTTTGTTCGACCCGGGCTAGCGCCTGGGCTAGCCCCTAGTTCCGCCCCTGGATCGAATATGTGATCTTTTGGTACTGATTAAATATTCATAAGTAGTAAGTGATTGGTTTATTCCATCGTGAAAATATAAGTCTTAATTCGTTTATAAGATCATCCATAATAAAGAAAACTAGCGTAAAAGCCCGTGCTGTTAATAAATTGTTAAATTAAATTTTCTATTAGTTATATTTTTATTTTAATTTATTTTATTATTTGTTTTTAAAATTTTTAGTTTTAAACTCATTAATACATTTTTTTTAAAAATATTTATTGACCAATATAAATTCCTTATTGAGTATATAAAAATAAATATCATATTTAAAAGATAATTAATAAATTACATGTATACTATGAACTTATATCTATGATTATTATATATTTTAATTTTAATTTATGACTAAATTATATTTGTTATAATTTAATGTATTTATTGTAAAAAGTTCTATTTTACAAATTTTTTAATTTTTTACACAAATTTACTACTCCAATCTAATTTCTTATTCTTAAATATATTTTTTTCAAACCCATCTATTTAATTGTATATATTGATTGATTATTATATTTTGTATAATTACATATTATGACCTCACGTTAATATTTTCTTTTTCTCGCAAACACAATTTTTTGCGGATACCCACGACCTCTCGTGAATAGCCACTTTTACTCATACTCGCAATCTATAAATGTGATTATATATCATGAGATTACTGGTTCGATATTCAACAATGAAATAAATTCGTTATTATCTTATATAATATTAATATCGCAATTAATCATAACTCAATTGCATATTTTATTTAAATATTTAACATATTTCAAGTCTAAATTTGTTATATATTATTTTGTTTTTTTTAATTTTTTTTTAAAAATTTGTACTAACAAAAATTTTGAATTCAACTTTATGAACTTCATTTCTCATATTTAAAAAAATATTAATAAATAACTCACATATGATGGTGTGACAAAAAACACATATATAATGCATTTATTACATGAAAAGTAAATATATGATAAAATGGGTGATGGTTTGTGCATTAAGATTTTTAAAAGGAAGATTAAAATCTAAGTAGATCAAGTGGTCATAATAACAAACTATGTGTCATGAGGTTGCTGATTCGATACTCAATAAAGACAAAAATATAAACTTTTTTTAGCAAAACTTTCTAAATAATGGTACATACGTAATTATACAAAATAAAAGGGCATAATAATCATTTCACAGCTATTAAAATAGCAAACTTTGCCCTTGTGTTGCCTTATTTATATATATAATAATAGATAGATTGTCTTTTTTCTATAATAATATTAATTACGATAATTTATAGGTAAATATCATCTCTCACCTCGCAAGCTCACGATACTTAAAACAGTAAGTATCGATAATTTGTAAAATAATAATTAAATTTTATAAAAAAAACTAGAAAGTAGTCGTCATCATTTTCAATCAAGAAACGATCGTCATTTATTGTTATTTTCATCAAGAAACGAATCATCATCATTATTTCTCATCGAGAAACAATCATCGAGTAACATGTATATATGATTTGTTTGCGTAAAAATATGTAGAGCCGGATATTATGATTTCTTTGTTCAGAATTATTAAACATGTGATTCTTTTTACTCTTCTCCCAATTTTTTTGTTCTCATTTAAACAATAACTAGCATAAAAACCCGTGCGAGGCACGGGTCGCTAGCTTAACTTGTATTTTTTAATTAAACTATTCATGATCAGTATCGTTTGAAACATGTGATTGATTTTCATAGATTTCATCTTGTTACTGACCTATGTGGTTATTGTGTACTTACTTAAAAAAGTTCAAATTTGTACTTTGAAAACTAATATGAGTATTGATAGCAATCATGTCAGGTTTTAATTTTGTTGTGGGTCATAGAATATAATTTGAGTGTTTTATGGGTGTTGTCTAATTATTAATTAAGACGATTTTTCAGAACACCTACATTCCTAAACTTTCTTAAAAAATGATGCATCCATTTAGCTGGATCTCCAATAATATTCAAGGTAGAAACTTAATAGTCTTCAAGATGCTGCATTCTGAGAATGTAGGTTTCAGCATGATTCCAATAAAAAACCTTCGTAAATCTTCTAAAACTTCTCAGGTCTTGCGCTTTTACTTCTTAAAACTATATTTCTAACTCTTTTATTTCTTTTCTTCTAATTTCTTCATTTTAAGAATTCTTTGCCTTTATTTCTCTTCCGATTTCCGTTTGACTTTCATTGAGTTACCTCCATAAATAATATATAATATATGATCCTTTTTTCCCATAAAATGTCATATTTTAAATTGAACATTAACTAATTTGTATATAAAAGGTAATGTGTTAATTGTAGAATTCGTCTTTTTGAAGCCAAATATTTTTATGACCCAAATAGTTTGACTAATAAATTATTGTATCTGATTTAGTAATATAAAAATTTCATTTTACGTTAACACCTCAATATTTTTTACTATAATATATTGTTAGATAATATCCATCATATTAATTATAATATCGGTTTATAACCCAATTGTGTATTTTACGTAATTATTTTATCGATAAATGATAATCATTAAATAGTCCAAAACTCATTTAAAATGCAGTAATATTTAATTAATAACATTTCATCAATATCACACACATACATATTGTGTGTATAATTTAAAATACATGTGAATATGTGATCTAATGGTATGAAGATGCACAATTTAACTCGGTGATCCACGTTCGATTATCATTAAAAATGATACTTCTATATATTAATAGGAAATTAGGAGTAAATTGGTGCTTTCAAATCAGTAATAAAGTACTTTAGTTATTGACTTATCATATATGTAATATTTTTCATAAAAAATACATTATGCATTTCATATTGTTCTTTATATAAAACCAAATATTGTCCCGCTTAAGCGGTATACATAGAGATATCATGTGTATTATTGAAAACACTTATAGATGAGTGCTTAGGTTGTTTAAATGAATAATTATATGGTAATTTTTTTTATTATTATTATGTTGATTATTATTGTTATTATAATTTTATAATATTATCAAACCATATATTATGTATCAATAATTTATATTTTAATTTAATATGTTATAGTTCAAATCAATAAATGTAAAGGCAACATGACAAAAAATTATTAATATGTCGCAATATTATAATATTAGAAAAAAAATTCACTAAAACAACACACACATACATCTTTTATGTGTATGATTTAAAACACATGTGATTGAGTGGTGTAGTGGTAAAAAGATTTGTTAATTAACTCGGGGATCCAAGTTCAATTCCAACCAATCACAACTTTTTCAAAAAATTGAGAATAGATGGATAAATTAGTAATCATACTACATTAAAAAGTTTTTGAGAACAGAGGGATAAATTGGTAATTACAATACATTAAAAAATCTCACTATTTTTATCTTGTGTTGGCCTATTATATATACTAGCTTAGGGCCCGTGCAAAGCACGGGTTACTTTTAAATACTTTTAAAATTATGTGATTAAATAAAATAGAGTATAATATTTTATTATGGAATTTAACTTTGTAATATTAATTAATAAAATTAATAATAATAATAATAATAGTTATTTAATAAATGATATGTATTGATTAGAACTAATAATATAAAATTTAATGTAAATTTGTTGTTAACGGGTAATGGTGTAAATATAAAATACTACTCTGTATTTAGGATTAAAGACAATAACGGAATTGTTGTGGAATAAAAACGAGGTTATTAGATTGCGGCTAGGGTTTATGTGTATTTATTGCTAGGGTTCGTGAGCTTCGTGCTTTAATGGCTGCTTCTGCGTTCGAGACTTAAACGGTCCTCACAGAATGCCTACGTATCTCTGTATTAAGAGAATCAAGCCAATAAAACGTAGTTCTGAGATGAGGGGTCAGACCCTTTATATAGGCTGAGAAGCCCTAAAATCGTAGTAGGGTTAGGTGACTTGGTGGGCAAGTCACCGCCTCTAGGAAGGTTCCGGATCCATTCCTTGTAGGAGTCTGTTTCCTTGTATGACTGTGTGGCTTGGAGGCTACTCTTTGTAGAGATAATGTCCTTATTGACTTGTATCTCCCAGCTGTTAATTATCCCTAAATATTAATTACGAAATTAATATTATAACTGGGGTTTGGGCCCATCTGGTGGGCCCCACGTTTGGACCATTCTAGGTCTAATCAATGCCACATTAAATGTGTCTTTAGGGCTTACTTTTAGCCCATATCATTTGCCCCCCAACTTCTAGGAAAACTGATCAGGTTTTCCTTGAAGTTATAACGGCCTTACATGAGACTTGGGTCAGGGTTTATTGCTCTTACATGAGTATTTTCAACTTATCATCTTAATGTAAAGCGTGGAGCGACCGACGCAATTTACGACGATGTTGAACGACACTAAGCGGTGTTAAATGGCACTAGACAGCGCTAATCAGCCTTAAACAATGTTTAAACAGTGTTAAACAATGTTAAATGGCATAAAACGGCACTAATCGGCGCTAAACGGTGCTATACCGGCACTAATCGGTGCTAACAGGCACTAATATGTGCTAATCGGCATTAAATGGTGCTTAATCGGCACTAAACGGTGCTAGCGGGGGTCCGGGGGCGGCAGCCCCCGGGCGGGGTCCAAGGGGCGGCAGCCCCTGGCGGGGTCCAAGGGGCAAAGCCCCTGGCTGGGGTCGAGCTGGCTGGGGGCAAGACTAGTGATAAGTGGATTTATATCCACTTGGATCATTCTATTTCGGCTTAAATTGGTGTCTTGTATCTCAAGTATGTGTGTTTTTTAATATGTTTTGTGAGAAATTGTGCAGGATGTATTCCAAGTGTGGATATTGCATTTAGGAGGTGATATATGATATGTAGTGTCAAGAAGATCAAGTGCTTAGAGTTGCAATTGGAAGCGGAGAAGAAATCAACTTAAGGAAAAAGAATCAGACTGTGCAGCAATATCAGGCGCGGGCGCGCGCAGGACATACTGTAATGGGCGCGGGCGCGCGGAAGGATTTCTCAGAATTTATCAGGCGCGGGCGCGCGGAAGAATGCCTTTGGCTGCGCGCGGCCGCGCGGGGGACGGCAGAAAGTTCCTGGAATCGTATTTTAATTAGGAAATTGCCGTTTTCTTCTCCTAATTCAGATAGCAATTGTTGTGGACGATTTGAAGCTTCTGGAATTCAACTTAAATAAGGGAATTGCAATTCTATTACAATTAAAGATGGAAAATTACCGGAATTCTATCCTATTTCAAATACGGTAATCGCTTGGTCAAGGAGGCACTTGGGGGCTATAAATACACACCTTGGGGCACAGAAAAATAACAATCTACACATCCTACACACATAATTCGTTCAGAGCAAGAAGGGAGAGAAGCCAAGGCGAGGATCGTGACAACAAGAAGATCTAGACATAGTTTTCTTGTATTCCTTTGTTAGGCGTATCTTGTGGATGCTCATTACTTTTCCGGATTTGTTCGCTACACCTTATTTTATTATTGATTTATTCATCATCTTCTTTATCTTGTTTACTACCATGCTTTCATCAAATCCCATGGTGACGAGAGGTTCGATTATGAACTAATCGTTATCGTGGGGTCCTAGTGGATTTATCTATGTAGCTTAGTAGTTTGCATGCCTTAGAGATTTATGTGTGGTGAATTATTGATATCCTTGTATGGTTATGCTTATTGAATTTAGGTGCGTCGCGAACATCTAATTTGTTAATCTCTTGCTAAACGAGAGTGGATCTTGAGATTTAGAACTTGCCATGCTAGCATAGGATAGGTTGATGTAATCATCATGATTTGTGGCATGAATAGAGATATTATGCTACCCTATGTGATCTAAGTGAATAACTTGTGCTTCAACCTTTATGTTTTCAAATTCTATAGAGATATAGGGTCTAAACATAATAGGTGACTATTCATCTTCTATCTTTTGTGGATGTATGCTTAGATTGGTACTAGTATACCGAGAGGTATCTTTTACTCTTTTCGTGTTGTTCGATCAGATATCATAACCATCGCATGTTTTAATCAAAGGCTGCAACTCTAAGTGAAGTAGATAATGAAACTAGGATTCCATGTTTATTCTCATATAAGTAATCCGAATTTAAGTCTAGTTAATTGTTTAATTCTTAATTTTATACATTGCATCTTAGTTTAATTTAGTTAATCAAACCATATTTGTTATTTTCTTAGCAGTGAATTAAAACCATACATTATTGCATAGACATATTTTCTGAGTAAAACTTAACCAAGATCTCTGTGGAACGAACTTTAATTGTATTACTTGTGACTACGTGCGCTTGCGTGAATTTAGCATAACAAGTTTTTGGCGCCGCTGCCGGGGATCATCGGTGTTTTTATTTCAGTTTATGTGTTTGTCAATAGTGGTCGTTAGCGTTCACTGACTCGGATTCTTACTTAGTTTGTTTGTTTCGTGGTGTTTCAGGTACTTGAGTTTGTATGCAAACACGTTCGCAAGCTCGATTACTTAAACTGGCAGAAGACGATCTTGTTGAGAATATAGAGAATAAGGAAGAGGAGACTGAAACTACAGTAGCAATGGCAGATGCAGCAGCAGCTAAGGCTTTGAAGGACTATTCTCAGCCGAAACTCAATGACATTCAGTCGAGCATTGTTAGGCCAGCTATTGCAGCGAACAACTTTGAGATCAGGCCGGGCACAATTCAGATGGTGCAGAATTCAGTCCAGTTTGGGGGAGCTACTACAGAGGATCCAAACATGCATGTTCGGGACTTTATTGAAATCTGCGACACTTTCAAGTGTAATGGTGTGACGGATGAAGCTATCAGGTTGAGGCTTTTCCCATTCTCTCTGAGGGATAAGGCTAAGAGCTGGCTACACTCTCTACCACCTGGTTCCATTACTACATGGGAAGATCTTGCTCAGAAGTTCCTTACTAAATTCTTTCCTATGGCGAAAACTGCAGCAATAAGGAACCAGTTAACTCAATTCCAACAACAATCTGGCGAGTCCTTGTGTGAGGCTTGGGAACGCTACAAGGAGATGCTAAGGAAGTGTCCTCATCATGGCATGCCTGATTGGATGGTTATCAATGGATTCTACAATGGGTTGGGAGCACAATCTAGACCTTTGCTAGATGCAGCATCAGGTGGAGCTTTGTGGGCAAAGAGCTATGATGAAGCTTATGAACTTATTGAGATGATGGCTGCTAATGAATATCAGAATCCAACCCAGAGACTTTCTCAAGGCAAGGTAGCAGGAGTTTTGGAAGTAGATACAGCTTCAATGATTACGGCTCAGTTGAAGGCTCTTGCTATGAAGGTGGATTCGCTTGCTAATTATGGAGTTCAGCAGGTGGCTAGTGTTTGTGAGTTATGTGCGGGCGCACATGAGACGAGTCAATGTGCTATCTCTTCTGAATCAGCACAGTTCGTGAGTAATTTCCAGAGACCTGCTGTACCGGTTCCAGCCACTTATCATCCTAATAATAGGAATCATCCTAATTTCAGCTGGAGCAACAATCAGAATACTCAACAATCTTATCAGCAAGCAAAGCCGTATAATCAGGGTTATCAGCAATCTTATAGGGCACCATATCAACCCCCAGGATTTCAGCAGCAACAACCTCAGACTCAGGTGGGGCAATCTTCTAATGAAAAATCTGATGAGATGTGGATAGCATTAAAGAACCTGCAAGCTGGCCAGAAGCTCTTGGAAACTCAGATAGGACAGATTGCAAGTGCCTTACTTAGTAGGCAACCAGGAACTCTTCCTAGTGATACGGAGGAAAATCCGGGCAGGAGGGAAAGTAAGGAACAGGTCAATGCAGTTACTTTGAGATCTGGAAAAGTCACGAGTGATCCTAAATCAGCAACTGAAGAAGATGAAGATGTTCAGAATCAGCAGGTTGAAAAATCTGCAGTGCCAGAAATTGAGAAATCTGATTTAGTGGCTGATCAGCTAGATGGTGAGAAGAGCAAGAAACCTGTTGAAAAGTTTACTCCGGAGCAATCTTCAATGAATAATCAGATTTATCCACCTCCGCCATATCCTGGACGTTTGAAGAAAAGTCAAGAGAAACAGTTTCAGAAATTCATGGATGTCTTCAAGAAACTGTCCATTAACATTCCTTTTGTTGAAGCATTGGAGCAGATGCCAAGATATGCAAAGTTTATGAAGGATATTTTGTCACGGAAGAGAAGGTTGGAAGATTCTGAAACAGTAGCTTTGACGGAGGAGTGTAGTGCTGTTCTGCAACAGAAATTGCCTCCGAAATTGAAAGATCCGGGAAGTTTCACTATTCCATGTACTATTGGCAACCTTTCATTCGACAAATGTTTATGTGATTTGGGAGCTAGCATTAATCTTATGCCCTTGTCTGTTTTCAAGCAACTTGGTCTACCAGAGCCGAAGCCGACTAACATCTCTTTGCAGTTGGCTGATAGGACGATCACTTATCCGAGAGGTAACTTTTACTCTTTTCGTGTTGTTCGATCAGATATCATAACCATCGCATGTTTTAATCAAAGGCTGCAACTCTAAGTGAAGTAGATAATGAAACTAGGATTCCATGTTTATTCTCATATAAGTAATCCGAATTTAAGTCTAGTTAATTGTTTAATTCTTAATTTTATACATTGCATCTTAGTTTAATTTAGTTAATGTGTCACCTTTAATGTGTTCAAGGCCATGAAATTTCCGACAGATGATGAAGAGTGTTGTAGTGTGGAAACGGTTGATACGGGTCAGAAAAAGAAGTTGGATCAATTGTTGAGCGAAAAGTCGGACACGCACTTGCCCGAACATCACATCACTGATTCCATTGACAGTTCTTCAGTTCGAGATCTCTCGAATGTCAAGCTTGGAAAACTTCCATCCCATTTGAAATATGTCCTTCTGAATGATGAGTTGGTGATTTTTGAAGTGTGCCAAGATAACGTGTTAAGAAGGTGGATGACCGATGATGAAGTAGAAGAGAGTGTTGTTCAGCCGTCTGAATCAAATAAGCACCTTAGAGGCGTGAAGAAGAAAAAGAAAAAGTCGATTGGAGGAAGAGGCAAAGTGAAGTATGATTTAGAGAAGATGTGGGAAGATAGCAAGAGGGTTGTTAAACAATGGGTGAATGGTCCTTCTGCTAAAGACAAGTCGAATGCAATCTTCGAGCCACCATGATTTGAATCATATTTGTCCGGCTAAATGACGTTAACGACAGCGCTTCATGGGAGGCAACCCATGTGTTTCGGTATTTTTAGGTATGTTTTCTGCTATCCCTCGTATTTATTTCCATTCAATGCGGACATTGAATCTTTCAAGTTTGGGGGATGCGTAGTTTATGTGTAGTATTTATGTGTTCATGTAGGATATCATGTTTGCATATTAGTTATAAGTCATGCATTTTATGTTCGTATTATCTATGTTTGTTTCATATAGGACATTTTGTTTTATTTTCGTACACCATGTGAGTTTTCATGTTAGTTGCATTTTCATGGCATGCATTTTTCATGATCCCTTAAAATGAGCTGATTCTGATTGATAGGTAGATGTTGATTTGAGTGTGATGATAATGAGTAGAGGGCTGATTTATAGTTCCTAGGTAATTGACTTGCATGTTCAGGAACAACATTTTTACACAGTCTCATTGGGGTGCTTTTGGGGGTAGGTTGGAGTCATGCATGTTGGATGTTTTGAGATTAATCACTTGTTTATTCTTAGAATTTTCGTTATTCCCTTTATAGCGTAAGAACATTAAAGTCTAAGTTTGGGGGAAAACAGGAATTTCATGCTAGTTGTTAATATTTGTCAATAAAGGCTAGGCGTCAATTGGCTAGTAGCCAGCTCATATTTATATGAGTAGTCTAGGGTTGGAAATGAGAAAGGCTCATTCCAGATTGCGAAAAAAAAAAAGAAAAAAAAAAAAAAAAATCAGAAAAAAAAGAAAAAAGAAAGAGAAAAAAAAAAAGAAAAAAAAAGAGTCAAGTTTTGTTTGTTAATGCAAAATTAACCAGAGTGAGCTCTTTAATACTCGAGTTATTAAGTCCGAGGGGACTTAGTCCTAGTGACCTAAGGCTTTTATAGTCTGGGATCCTGCTGACCTAACACTCGCTACATGGGTATTATTGTATAAGCCTTTAGGGGTCTCATTCATTGCACGGTTAAATAAGCATGCGTATTGTATATGTAGTGTCGTAGCATAGTAATAAAGCATGAGTTTCTGTCTACCTTGGATAAGGGTGGAGGTGTTCTTAGGTTATGGAGTGTCTACAGTCTATTCTAGTTATAAACCTGTGATTGTCTTGACGGAAAGCATGTATGATTTTTGACCTATTTCTGGGGGTATTTCTGATGAGCATTGCACACACGCACGTTTCTGTAATGTACTGTTAGTATACGGGGACTTAGTCGAGCTCTGCTTGGATTTGTTGCATTCGTTGAGATATTTGCTTGTTAGTTGGTTTTGGTGAGTTTGAAGGGGATCTTGCATTTTTCATATTAGTTGCATTCATGCATTGCATTGCATTAGGTTAAATGGATTTTGTGGGTACATTCGCTATAGGCCCTCACGAGACCTTACTCGTCCACTAGGGCTGCCTAGGGGTTTAAAGGGCTTGTTGCATATGCCAAATGCAACCGTGATCACCTACGGAAGTGGTACTAGCTAGTTGTATATATTTTTGTTTGTTTATGCTTGAGGACAAGCATCGGTTTAAGTTTGGGGGTGTGATAAGTGGATTTATATCCACTTGGATCATTCTATTTCGGCTTAAATTGGTGTCTTGTATCTCAAGTATGTGTGTTTTTTAATATGTTTTGTGAGAAATTGTGCAGGATGTATTCCAAGTGTGGATATTGCATTTAGGAGGTGATATATGATATGTAGTGTCAAGAAGATCAAGTGCTTAGAGTTGCAATTGGAAGCGGAGAAGAAATCAACTTAAGGAAAAAGAATCAGACTGTGCAGCAATATCAGGCGCGGGCGCGCGCAGGACATACTGTAATGGGCGCGGGCGCGCGGAAGGATTTCTCAGAATTTATCAGGCGCGGGCGCGCGGAAGAATGCCTTTGGCTGCGCGCGGCCGCGCGGGGGACGGCAGAAAGTTCCTGGAATCGTATTTTAATTAGGAAATTGCCGTTTTCTTCTCCTAATTCAGATAGCAATTGTTGTGGACGATTTGAAGCTTCTGGAATTCAACTTAAATAAGGGAATTGCAATTCTATTACAATTAAAGATGGAAAATTACCGGAATTCTATCCTATTTCAAATACGGTAATCGCTTGGTCAAGGAGGCACTTGGGGGCTATAAATACACACCTTGGGGCACAGAAAAATAACAATCTACACATCCTACACACATAATTCGTTCAGAGCAAGAAGGGAGAGAAGCCAAGGCGAGGATCGTGACAACAAGAAGATCTAGACATAGTTTTCTTGTATTCCTTTGTTAGGCGTATCTTGTGGATGCTCATTACTTTTCCGGATTTGTTCGCTACACCTTATTTTATTATTGATTTATTCATCATCTTCTTTATCTTGTTTACTACCATGCTTTCATCAAATCCCATGGTGACGAGAGGTTCGATTATGAACTAATCGTTATCGTGGGGTCCTAGTGGATTTATCTATGTAGCTTAGTAGTTTGCATGCCTTAGAGATTTATGTGTGGTGAATTATTGATATCCTTGTATGGTTATGCTTATTGAATTTAGGTGCGTCGCGAACATCTAATTTGTTAATCTCTTGCTAAACGAGAGTGGATCTTGAGATTTAGAACTTGCCATGCTAGCATAGGATAGGTTGATGTAATCATCATGATTTGTGGCATGAATAGAGATATTATGCTACCCTATGTGATCTAAGTGAATAACTTGTGCTTCAACCTTTATGTTTTCAAATTCTATAGAGATATAGGGTCTAAACATAATAGGTGACTATTCATCTTCTATCTTTTGTGGATGTATGCTTAGATTGGTACTAGTATACCGAGAGGTATCTTTTACTCTTTTCGTGTTGTTCGATCAGATATCATAACCATCGCATGTTTTAATCAAAGGCTGCAACTCTAAGTGAAGTAGATAATGAAACTAGGATTCCATGTTTATTCTCATATAAGTAATCCGAATTTAAGTCTAGTTAATTGTTTAATTCTTAATTTTATACATTGCATCTTAGTTTAATTTAGTTAATCAAACCATATTTGTTATTTTCTTAGCAGTGAATTAAAACCATACATTATTGCATAGACATATTTTCTGAGTAAAACTTAACCAAGATCTCTGTGGAACGAACTTTAATTGTATTACTTGTGACTACGTGCGCTTGCGTGAATTTAGCATAACAACTAGTACTATTCAGAAATTATCGTTTCGACTTATTTTTCTAAAATTTTATCACTAATTTTGCTTCCAAAATTGCATGTTTTTCTTCTTCTTTTTTTTTTTTTTTCAGGCCAAATTCGAGCTCAATTTTCGAGCTCAAACTGTCCCAGGTCGCAGCCATTTTACCTGTTTCCCAAGTCATTTTCGACCTGGACATTTCGAGCTCAACTAGTACATTTTCGAGCTCAATTTTCGAGCT
Organism: Kitagawia praeruptora; assembly: GCA_037693485.1. Taxonomy (NCBI): domain Eukaryota; kingdom Viridiplantae; phylum Streptophyta; class Magnoliopsida; order Apiales; family Apiaceae; genus Kitagawia; species Kitagawia praeruptora. Next base: position 3,640,894 of record CM075353.1, read on the forward strand.
CAAATAGTCCCAGGTCGTGGCTATTTTCGAGCTCATCTAGTTCAATTTCGACCTGGACCTTTTTGACCTCAACTAATACATTTCGAGCTCAAGTAGGGGCCAAATCGTAGCTTTTTTCCAGGAAATCCAATGTTTTTTCGACCTGAAATGAACGAGCTCTAATAGTGTCAAAACGACCTCAAAATAAATCCCAGGTCGTGAGGAATTTCCATCTTTTCTAGTTCATTTTCGAGCTCAGACTCACGATCTCAATTCTAGGAGATATCGACCTCAAATTGGCCTCAAGTCGTATGGATTTTTCGTGAATTTCTGTTCTTTTTCGACCTCAAATTTACGACCTAGCCATAGCATATTTTCGACCTCAAAATGGGTTTTTACTTGACTTTTCAGGTCGTTTGATCGAGCTCGAAATCGTATTATCAAATGAGGTCGTTGGTCTCGACCTCAGACAACTTTGCTTGGGACACTTGTTTTGCTTTTGGGCCTTAGACTCATCAGAATTCTGGGCCTCTCCTCGTGGGCCCTAATCACATGTTTGGGCTCTTCTTTATTGAAGCCCTAATTGACTTTGACTTGGGCCTTAACTTTTGGTCAACATGACCTTAAACTAAAACCTTAATTAAGTTTATCAATATGGGTTGGGCCATGACAGGCCTTTAATCACTTTAACTAAACTTGGGCCTTAACAAGCCTAGTGTTGTTGATGGCCCACAAAGGTTTCAAATGGGCTACAACCGATTGACCTTCTCCCTCTTCTTTCGGGTCTTTCCTTGGTTTGTAGGACCTTGCCTTGGTTTGAATTTAGCCACTAGTTCCTGATTTTTAGGCCTTCAATTCAAACAACCAGCTTAATTTGAGGCAAACGGCCTTGTTGGCCATCAAGGCGAATGCGTATCTCAATGCTCTCACTGACAGTTTCGTGCCTCCAAGGCATTATCATAGAGCCAACCAGTCTCAAGATGAGCTTTGATGGGGGTCTGTCTAGCAACTTCCAACGTCGATGGGCGCCAACAATTTGCGCTCTATAGTGGGGTCTCCAAGACCTGATAGTAAACACTTCTAGTGTAATTCTCGATTTCAGACGAGGCGAATTTGGACAAGGCATCGGTGGTTATACAAGTTGGTATTCCTCGAATCATACCATACCAACTGTGATTTTACAATTTTCAGATATTTCAACATCGTTTCATCTTTGGCTTTTAGAGCTCTACTCACTTGGGCTATCACCAGCCTTGAGTCTCCATAGACTTTAAGATTTTTGGCCCTCATGGCTAAAGACGAGCCTAGTCCGGCCTTCAAGGCTTTATACTCTGCCTCGTTATTGGTTGTCGAAAAATATTCAACTTCAAGGCACATTCAATCGCGAAGCCATCAGGGCTCTGTAGGACTATACAAGCACCACTTGATTTTGTTTTTGATGCCCTATCAAAATAGAGCACCCAATGTTTCTTCTAAACTTTATAAGTTCTCTCCCTCTTGGGGTGTCTCATCTTGCCCTTACTATAAGTTCTCTCCCTCTTGGGGTGTCTCATCTTGCCCTTACTGGGGTGTTGTGCCTTCCTGCCTCCGACTTCTTGGTTGTCAATGGTATATTCAACTAAGAAGTCAACGAGTACCTGTGCTTTAATTGCAATTCGAGGATTGTACGCGATATCAAATTATCTGAGTTCTATCGCCCACTTAGCTAGCCTTCGGGTTATGCAATATGTTTCTCAGTTGCTGGTCCGTCAGGATTTCAATCTTATGTGCCTGGAAGTACGATCGTAGCTTCCTCGAGGCTGTTACCAATGCCAAAGCACACTTCTTAATGGGAGAATAATTTAACTCAGCTGCATGCAACATCTTGCTCACATAGTAGATAGGCTTCTGAACCTTGTTGTCCTTTCGAATGAGGATGGCACTCAATGCTTGTTCAGATATTTCAATGTTGGCATTCTGGATTGAGGGTCCAAAATTTCAGATTGGTTTTCAAGCTTTGACTTGAAGTTTCAACCATTGGATCTTATCTGGAGGTTCATGACCCCTTCAAGTTTGGCCTTCATAGCTATCCCATGGCCTTCATGGCTAATAACTCGTGTTCCTTATCCTAGGATTCGAGGTTGACGTTTACATGTTCATCGTTGGTGTTCATATGTCGACTACCAAGTATTCACGACCTTTCTTTTGGATTGATGTCAAACTAAAGGTCTTTAGGATCCCTTACTTGACTTCATGTCTTTCACGGCTTGTCTCGAATCTTAGTTCTGATTTCAGGGTTTTCAAACCTATTTTTGCTTCTTGTTTTTTATCCGGGGTCCTTCAAGGACTTAAACTCTTAGTAACTCTCGACCTTTCAGGGTTTTTATTTATGCGTTTGTTTGTTTCCATTCGTGTATTTTTTTATTTTCGGTACTTGGTCATCTTTGACTTACACACATCAGGTGTTAGGTACATAAATAAAATCACATAATCAATGAATGGAAAACAAACTTGCATTAATAACTTGAGATGGGTTCAACCCTTACATAGAATACTACTGTCCTACTCGGAGCAACATGCTCTGCGATGGTTTCATCGAACCTTATTTCTACTTCTACTAGATAAAATATGAAGCTAAAAACTACTAGGATAATTTGAACCCATCGGGGCTTTGCAAGACTAGGCTTGCACCACTTGATTTTATTTTTGATGCTCCAATAAAATAGAGCACTCACTACTCCTTCTGGTCACCTCATTCTTATTCTGAAGTTCACTTACAGCTTGGGGTACAATCTCCTGCCCCTCGATTTCTTGGTTGCCAATGATGCATTCAACCACGAAGTCAGTTGACGCCTTAGCCTTAATGGCTGTCCGAGGTTTATGTGTGATGTCCTCTGCTGGCCTTTCTTGATGTTCCTTATCACTACAAACGTCCATGTCTTCAATCGGAAGAACCTGCCCCCCGACTCCATCAGGCCTTAACGCGGCTACATAACAGCTCCTGGCCATTTTCTGGTCACCTTTTTGTTCTCCTACACCATTCCTGGTTGGAAACTTGATCTTCATGTGATAGGTTGAGGCCACAGCCTTAAAAGCATGGAGTCCAGTCCTCCCGAGGATGGCATTGTAGGTGGAAGACGCTTTGATAACCAAAAAGTTCAGCATCTGAGTGGCCTCTGTTGGCTTCTGTCCGATGGTGACGGGCAACAGAATAGTTCCCTCAACTTTAGACTCTACTCCGCTGAATCCATATATAGGCATGTTAGATAGGGTCAACTGAGAGTCGTTGTATCCCATTTTCACGAATGCATCATAGAACAAAATGTCCACTGAAGCTCCATTGTCTATCAAGACTCGCTTCACCTCTGAATTCCCAATCATGGGTGTTATGACCAGCGGGTCATCGTGGGGGAACTTCACCCCTTCAAGGTCTGAATCATCAAATTCGATTGTTACTTCGGTTTTTGCACGCTTTGGTGTCTCTCCGACAATATGCATCACTTCTTGGGCATAAGCCTTTCGAGAGTTCCTAGTCGTCCCGGCCGCAGTCGGGCCTCCTGAGATCATGTTGATCACTGGCCCTCGGGGCTGTGGGGTGCGATCCCGATCGTCGTCGTTCCTATCATACTCTCTTCTCTGATTACCACGATCTTCACCCTTAGTGAAGTGGCCCAACTTCCCTTTACGGATCAAGAACTCGATCTCATCTTTGAGTTGCTTACAATCATCAGTATCATGCCCTACATCCTTGTGGAATCTGCAATACTGATTTTTGTTCCTCTTTGTGGGATCACCCCTGAGTGGCTTCGGCCATCGGAAATCCTTATCCTTCTCAATGTCCAATAGGATTCGACTCCTGGGAGTGTTCAACCTTGCATACTCAGTGAACCTTGGTCCTTGGCTCTTTTTAGGGGCAGAGTCGGAGTCCTCACTAGTTCGGGGATACTTGTCCCTAGCATCATATTCCTGGTCATCATACTCCTGGTCTTGCCTTCGCTTCTTGGAGTTCCCGTTGCCTCCATTGCCCAACGTGGCTTCCTTCTTCATGCTATCCTCAGCCTTAATGTACTTATCAGCCCTTCGTTGGAGCTCATCCATGTTCTCAGGGGGATGTTTTGCCAGTGACCTCTTAAAAAAGAGATCCGTGGTTCCATGCTGCAGGGCTACCATAGCCACCTTATTTTCCAAATCAGTGATGTTTAGGGTCTCCTTAGTGAATCGCTTGAGATAATCTCTCAGACTTTCGTTCTTCCCTTGTACCACATACATAAGAGATGCAGAGCTTTTCTCATGCGTTCTTCCGCTGATAAATTGACTAATGAAAGCAGCACTCAACTCCTTAAAGGAACCAATCGAGTTTGCAGGAAGCCGACTATACCATCTTTGAGCCATGCCTGACAAAGTTTGAGGGAAAGCCCTACACTTCAAAGCGTCGCTTGCAGGCTGCAACAGCAGTGCGTTTGAAAACGTTCTAACGTGGTTTGCAGGATCACCCATTCCATCATAAGCTTTGATTGTTGGCATCTTAAACTTCTTTGAGATACGAGCATTCATCACGTCCTCAGTAAACGGAGGTGTGGGATCATCAGGGTCCCCAAGTGGCATCAGATCCTTGGGGTTGCTATTAGGGGTTTCCACCCTTGTAGTTCTTTCAGGTGGGACGGTAGTCCTTCTTTGCCTCCTTGGAGGCCTCTCCAGATCTATGAAGGGAATCGGTCCTGACGTGGGAGGTGGCAAAGTCTGATTTGATCTGGCTTGCTCCCTGGCCATATCTTCCTTTAACTTTAAGATCTCGGCTTCATAAGCCTTAATCCTCTCAGCAGCTGTTGAAGGGAGTCCATCATGGATAGTTCGAGTTCTCCCCATAGGCTCTTTACTTGCACGTCGCCTCCTTGGAGCTTCATCACGCTCGTAATCATCGCCAGAAGATGATTCATCTGAATAAGGACCAGAAAAATCGCGATAATCTCGATCTCGAATATATAGGGCATGACCACTCGGTCCAGCTCCGTAATTTGGCATCCCATACATTGGATTGGTGCTTATGGGGAGATCCGTGGTGTGGATCTGAACCCCTCGTGTAGGGTTGTTGGGGTCTACAATCAGGGAAGAAATCCCCGGGTTAGTTCCTGGAATTGTGTGGACGATCGGAGGTAGCGTACTCTCAACATGGGTAGTCGTCCCTAGGGGTTGAAAAACTTGATATGGAACGATAGTCCCGGATGTTGGAGGTACTTGCTCAGATGTCGGTAGCACTTGTTCAGTAAGGGGCGGAGCAGAGCTAAGAGGTAGGGCCTCGGTAGCGATTGGCTCCGTAGTGCTTGGTGTAGTTCTTCGTGTTTGAACCATGGTTGATGTCTTTTTCCCACAGACGGCGCCAAATGTTGTGGAATAAAAACGAGGTTATTAGATTGCGGCTAGGGTTTATGTGTATTTATTGCTAGGGTTCGTGAGCTTCGTGCTTTAATGGCTGCTTCTGCGTTCGAGACTTAAACGGTCCTCACAGAATGCCTACGTATCTCTGTATTAAGAGAATCAAGCCAATAAAACGTAGTTCTGAGATGAGGGGTCAGACCCTTTATATAGGCTGAGAAGCCCTAAAATCGTAGTAGGGTTAGGTGACTTGGTGGGCAAGTCACCGCCTCTAGGAAGGTTCCGGATCCATTCCTTGTAGGAGTCTGTTTCCTTGTATGACTGTGTGGCTTGGAGGCTACTCTTTGTAGAGATAATGTCCTTATTGACTTGTATCTCCCAGCTATTAATTATCCCTAAATATTAATTACGAAATTAATATTATAACTGGGGTTTGGGCCCATCTGGTGGGCCCCACGTTTGGACCATTCTAGGTCTAATCAATGCCACATTAAATGTGTCTTTAGGGCTTACTTTTAGCCCATATCAGGAATTTATTTGATTTGTTTTATATTATAAATAATTTAAAATTAAATAATTAGAGTGAAAACCAAAACTTAAGAGAAAACCAAAACTTTCAATGTTTCGGCTTTAATATAATAGTATTAATAAAATTAATAAAAATAATAATAGTTATTTAATAAATGATATGTATTGATTATAACTAATAATATAAAATTTAATGTAAATTTGTTGTTAACGGGTAATGGTGTAAATATAAAATATTACTCTGTATTTAGGATTAAAGACAATAACGGAATTTATTTGATTTGTTTTATATTATAAATAATTTAAAATTAAATAATTAGAGTGAAAACCAAAACTTAAGTGAAAACCAAAACTTTCAATGTTTCGGCTTTAATACTTTTAAAATTATGTGATTAAATAAAATAGAGTATAATATTTTATTATGGAATTTAACTTTGTAATATTAATTAATAAAATTAATAATAATAATAATAATAGTTATTTAATAAATGATATGTATTGATTAGAACTAATAATATAAAATTTAATGTAAATTTGTTGTTAACGGGTAATGGTGTAAATATAAAATACTACTCTGTATTTAGGATTAAAGACAATAACGGAATTTATTTGATTTGTTTTATATTATAAATAATTTAAAATTAAATAATTAGAGTGAAAACCAAAACTTAAGAGAAAACCAAAACTTTCAATGTTTCGGCTTTAATATAATAGTATTAATAAAATTAATAATAATAATAATAGTTATTTAATAAATGATATGTATTGATTATAACTAATAATATAAAATTTAATGTAAATTTGTTGTTAACGGGTAATGGTGTAAATATAAAATATTACTCTGTATTTAGGATTAAAGACAATAACGGAATTTATTTGATTTGTTTTATATTATAAATAATTTAAAATTAAATAATTAGAGTGAAAACCAAAACTTAAGTGAAAACCAAAACTTTCAATGTTTCGGCTTTAATATAATAGTACTAGCTTATAGCCCGTGCGAAGCACGGGTTACTTTTAAATACTTTTAAAATTATATAATTAAATAAAATAGAGAATAATTTATTACGAATTTATTAGTAATAATAATAGTTTAATAAATGATATGTATTGATTAGAATTAATAATATAAAATCTTAATGTAAATTTGTTGTTGATGGGATTTGAACCTTGATCTTTGGAAGAGGGATTTAAATAAAGAATATTCCTTATTATTAGATCTAACGGCTATGTGAAAAGTATTTATGTTTGATATATGGTGTTGAAAAAGAAGAGAAAAGCCGAAGAATATTGTGTATTGAATTGATGAAGATTGCGCAGATGAGGTTTAGAAGAATAGAGTTCTGTAAGGCAACGGAGGTTTTAAGTTTAGCTGTATTAGTAATGGTGTAAATATAAAATACTACTCTATATTGGTTTAACGGAATTCATTTGATTTGTTTTATATTATAAATAATTTAAAATTAAATAATTAGAGTGAAAACCAAAACTTAGGATTGGATTTCAAACACATCATGTAATAAAATGATATAACACATATTATATCTATATATGTAGGACGGTAAACATACATCTTTGCGGTCTTGTTGAGGACCAAAGCCACGTTTTGGGTCGGAGTCGGAGCAGCATCGAAATCGAGTATAAGCTGTTGGAGACTTCCTAAATAAGGTGTCTATTGTTGACAAAGTCAGGGTGGCGGCCATAGACAAAGAGGACATTGGTTAGTCGGAGGTTGTATTGGTTTAACGGAATTCATTTGATTTGTTTTATATTATAAATAATTTAAAATTAAATAATTAGAGTGAAAACCAAAACTTAGGAGAAAACCAAAACTTTCAATGTTTCGGCTTTAATATAATAGTATAGATAGATAATAGATTACTAAAAATAAAACAAAAATTATATGTAAAGCGTCGGAGACAAATTCATAAGAACAAGTTTCTATCAAGAACTTTTAGACATGTCAGTGTGGAGCACTCACTACCTGAAAGAAAACGTTGAATAGATTACAGGTCATTTAGCAATATCCAAACAAAATAATTTAGTTTATACAAATTCAAACGAGTTTTGTGGGATCATAAATTATAGGTAGGCAAAAAGAATAAATAAGATGGGATTAAGTCAGCCATAATTCAATAATTCTATGATTAGCTTCAAAAGAGAGGAAACACATTTGAACTACCAAGCACTCTGATCGATTGACTCAGTCACTTAAGTCTTGCATGATGTTCGAGTTTGTAGCAATCAAAGCCGGTAAAAAGCTTAATATCAAGTTTAAAATTCGAAAGCGCATAAACAATGGTAATTAATGAAGATCAAATACATTGATTATGTAATGTATCAAGTGATTAACCTCAAGTCTTTGTTGTTAACCACTTACACAAGGAGGTCAGAGTTCGACTCTTGCGTGTGCGTGAGATTCCTAGTTTTTATTAGGTTTCTTTTCTGTATTTATATTTCTGTATTTGGCCGGGGGTCCTTCGAAAACAGCTTCCCTATTATATAGGGATATGGTCTGCGTACATCTACCCTTCTCAAACACCACTTTGAGTGGTATTATAACCGAGTAAGTCTTGTTGTTGTCACTTACTTAAGGTGTAGTTCAATCATCAATTTTTTTATTTTTATTTTGGTTTGACTCAACCTGCCAAAAAGATGTTGAAGTAGATGTATATATGTAGATAACGAGGATTTTGTTAAGCTAGAACCTTTTACTAGGACTTACTTAAATAAAATTTCAAAGTTTCATTTAATTTTAATTATTTTTAATTTTAATTACTTTTGAATAAAGATAATGAACACAATTTTATACCTTTCGCTTTTGACACATTTGGGTTTTTTTTCTTAATGCAGTTGAATTTCTTAAAAGAATACAGAAAGCCATGAATAGGGATGTATGACTGCGTTTTCAGCTGAATATGTGTTTCAAAGAATAGGATTTGAGGACGATGAGATAGTTTATTACCCGTTTATCTCATACATCTGTAACCTAAACTTTTATTAATGAGCATTTATACAAAAAAAATGAAATTTATATTCACCAAATAAGGATCGATTTTAATAAATTTTAGAATTAACGAGAATCGAAAAAAAAAAAAAGACAAACTTAAATTCTTACCACTTATGGAGTTTTATATTATACTTTCCACTAGATAGATATATCTGATCATGGATATAGGCAGGTCTTCTTTGAACTTGGAAGAAAACTAATTTTAACGCGTGAACTGAAAATGTTATCTTAATTTTAGTGTGAAATAACTGTTCATAAGAGCCTCGCTGCCCCTTTTGCTAAGAATGTAAAACATCCATGTGAAGGCTAATATATATGTTAGAGCATTTTTTTCGTAGTTTACTCTACGAGATTATGATTGAATTTCTCACATACATCTAAAGGCTAATACATGTTCAAGTATTTTCTTTGTTGTTTACTTTCTGGGATTATGCATGAATGGTAAGCTAAAAGCATAATATGGATATGATGCATACAAGTCCGGTCGTAGAATTAAAAGATTTCGACATTCGGTTTTGACCAATTTTCGTGTAGCGAATCAGTTTGACATCATGTCAGATCATAAATATGTAATTGATGGAAATCGAGTTTCATTTATTCGGTACATTATAAAAAATACTGGAAGTAAAATTTATGAGAACTAGCTACTCATTCATGTGGCTGTAAGATAGCATAGAAATACATCCATGCACTAGTTCTTGATGTCTGAGAGAATCACTTCATTACCATTCTTTCCACAGCCAAATACGACGACCCGGGAGATGAACTAAGAATGGCGCTCTCACTTTTTCCTTTCCATTCCAAAGCCCTTTTCTTCATTTCCTTTCCATTCTCTTCTTCCATCAACTCCCTGACCACCTTCTCCACTCCTTCTCTCCGCACAGTCGTGGTGTTACTGTATGTCATCTATGGCGTAGTGAATCGACAAGTGGCTCAACACTTGTTGTTGGTCACACCAACTTACTAATAAACCTCGTTCTTTCGTCTGGGCCACAAATTCAGAAGGAAGAGCGGGTGAGTCTCCCATGACAAGATCCGGACGGATGATCCAAAGAAAATTTTGCATGCTATTTGCAAGTCCCCGTGCGAACTCCTCTAGGTGTTGAGGACTCATGAATGTGGTGCTACCAAAGTTCACATATATCACCGATCCTGCTTCTTTTGAATCCAGCCATTCAACACAACCCGAGTCTTCTTTCCATAAATTGAATTTTATCGATTTAGTACTATCTTCGGAGTAATTAACAGAGTTGTAAAGGCCGTGAATTGGTCCAATGGAGTACACTTGGAGATTTATGATTTTTGAAATTTGGTTAACAAGTTCAGATTCTAGTGCATCAAAAGTGTTGAGTATTACAGCGGAAGCCTTATAAGTTCTTGAACTTTCAGTAAGGCAATACTCAACAAAGCAATCCGGCAATGCGGGTTCCCAAATCATAGATGACATGTCACGCAAACGAACACTTCCCATTCCGGGTAGCCAATCAACAGTGTAGTCCAGATACCCATTTTTCACATCAGTACTTGCTGCCTCTGAAAAAACAGTAGTAATTAGTTGGAATGGTCCTATATGTGTGCTGATCAAATGTTAAGTGGTACCATCCTAATAAACGTAATGAACCCGCGTGTATACATATGAATCTACAAAGTAAATCCACTAATAAAACTTGTCAACTGGAATTTTTTTGATTTTTTTTTTTTTGAAATATCTTACATTTCTATTTTGTATTCATACAGATCTAGAATATCAACTTGTGTAATTAATTACACTTGCTAAGAAATGTAGATAGACATATTAAAAAACAATCTAGTTGCAAAAATTAAATTAAGATATCTACGTCTATTGTACAGGCTGCTGGTGCAGATTAAATGCAGTGCTGCAAGAGGCCCGTAATGGCGTATTGTGTGGATCTCTCATCAGTATCGTCTAAACAATAATACATTCAATAATATATGAGTGGCCTGTTGTTCCTCTGTTTCTAAGTAATCAGTTGCTACACTTGCATATGATATCGGCATTTCAGTCGTCCTTTTTCACCAAATACTTAAACACTTCGATTACATCATTCGTACTTAACTATGTTAAGTGTTAACGGAGGAATTTGGGAAAACAAATTCGGGGAGGGTTGCTGGAATTGTAGTGGTGGTTGATGACGGTGAGCGGCGTAGGATGCTTAGGGTTAGGGTTGGTGATTTGAGGATGGCTGAGATTGTATGTGAGAGTTATTGCAATTTAGATCGAATATTGAATTCTCTCTTTTTCGCAAGGGTTGCATCATGACATACAATGTGCCTACGTATCCTATTTATAGGAATCAAGCCAAACGTAGTTCTTGGGGAACAAGTAATCGTAATGGGCTAGGTTTCCTAATTTTTAGGAAGCCCATTAGATTGAGGCCACCGCCTTTGACAATTATTACAGACCCTAAAGCCCAGCTATTTTCTCGGAACGTAATGGCTAAGCTACTGACCCGAAATTATCGAGGTCAACGCTCACCTTGGGCCACGGAGATAATATAGCTTGTTGGGCGGCCTTGAAGTTGCCTAATGGGCGAGATCCCCAATCTATATTTAGGGCGAGGTCTCAAAATGACCTTCTTAATTGTTTGTAACCAAGGACCTAGATTATAGTCCATAACTCATACTACTTCAGCATAATTAAGGAGAATTCCCATGAGTGGGCGAGATTCTAATAGGGGGGCGAGATGACCATCCTGACTGTCTTTCGAGTTCGAGGGCGATTTCCTCTGTCTGGGGGCGTGGTCTCTTGAAAAAAGTGTAATGTTCTTTAATTGGGCCATGCCCAATTAGCTCATGCCACGGCCCACGATACAAGTCATTTCTTTTCCTCGGCCCAGTTGAGGACAAAACTTCCTACTTAAGGCGAGGATATTTCTGGGTATAACAACTACCCCCCAGTTTCTTGCAATATCCTTGTATAAAAGAAACTAACTTCTTAGAATGTCCTTTAGAATATAGACGAGCTTTCTAAAAAATAAAATTATTTAAAAAACCCTACTGAAATTGTCACGCCTCGATTTCAGTTATCAATCCAATTAAAACATGCCACGTGTCCTTGCCTGGCTGTCATCCATCCTTCTTCATAACCCTATAAAAAGGCTCAGTATTTTCCTTCATTCTCATCCTACTTTAAAAACCTCCTCGAAGCGCAGTTAGATTTGCGGGCGAGATCTTCTGTATTGTGGACGAGGCTTTTATTTTCTTCAGGCGATCTCTCTATCTTTAAGGCGATCTTTCCCTTCAAAAAGGTACTAATTCTTACTTCTCGTCCCTACTGTTGACTTGCTTATTTTTTTCAAAATAATTGTTAGAAATGAATATGACTCGCCTAGGATAGATAATGCGTTCGCGTTAGTCTTTCACTTAGGACCGCTTCTGAATAAGAGGGCGAGGACTCTTATTATACTTTTCTCTTTATTCCTCTCTTCAGAAATCATTTTTAACATAGTCCTCGCCCTCTCTTACAGATGTCAAGAGAGGACTTTTCTTCCGACACTGGGTCAATGTCGCCCTCGTCCTCGAACTCCCTTAATAATCAGGATGATGTTATCTCTATTTCTGATAGTCTTCACGTGGGTGATGTTGCTGATGACTTGGCCAGCGTCTATCATGCTCAGGATTTGGGCGACACGGGCGAGGGGGAGGATGACTTGCATGACCTTTTTGCTGGTTTAGATCCTCACGAGCCTGGCCCCTCTAGATTAGGAAAAGGTCATGGAAAAGATTTAGCAAGGTTTAGAAAATTACTTGACGAAGCAAAGGATAAAGAAAACAGTGATGAGGGCGAGGACTCAAAAGAGGACGAGGACTTCAATCAGGATGAAGAGAATATTGACTACGATGATGCTGAGATTCAGAATGCAGACGAAGTACTATCCATCTCGCCTGTTCGTTATGCGATGGAATTACCTTCTCCCCCAAATAATCCATATAAGCAACCCGTCCGCATATGCGATCTCGACCTTGATTTTGAAGATGACGTTAGCGAACCACTTAGAATGCGACACAGATTCGATCAAGACAGAATATCTTGTGCAGGACTCGCCTCAAAAATATCTTCAGAAGAAATCATGTTCTTAATCGAGTATTATAACCTGGAGGGAAAATGGCTTCGACCTCGCTCTTTCATGAGAATGCACATCTTCAATATTGACGGATTACCTACGCCGAGGATGGTTCTCACCAACAAATTAATAGAACTTGGTTTTGGAACGCCAATGCACCCCTATCTTCACCAAATCATCACTTATTATAATATCGCCCCTGTACAACTGTCACCCAACAGCTATAGAGCAGCTATTGGTCTGTACATGATGTACAGAAATGAAGGATATGATGCTCCAACTATGGCCGAGCTGAGTTATTTTCTTTCCTTAAGACGATGCGGAAAAGATGTTGGATTCTACTACCTCGCCTATTGGTCGAGTCATAACAAGAAAGGCTTTATCACTGGTAATCCCAGTAACATGAAAATATGGAAAGAAGATTTCCTGTATATGTATGATGTTCCAAGAATTAGAACCCAATTCAATCTACGTCCCTGTAAGTATCTCGCCCTCATATTTTAAATCTCGCTCCTCTACATTCAAATCTTTATCTTTGAAGCATATCCTTATATTTATTCTCATTTTTCGTAGACAAACCCGCCCAAACAAAACTATCAGGCGATGCTGCAGCTAGAGCCTTAATTATCTCTGAACTTCCTAGAGTGAAGAAGGATCTCGATATCTTAGTGACACCTGACAATCTCCGTACCCACGGTTTTTATAACGAGGGTTATGGAAAAATTCCATACATCAAATTTAAAAGGGGAGTTAAAAGGAATACCCGTAGAAAACTAATTGAAGATCAACTTACTGGTAAAGGTAATCTCGCCCAGTTGAAGTAATATCGCCCTTTTATAATAATCTTGTTTTGTGTTAACGTACTTTTTCCAAATAAACATATTTGTCTTTACTATGTTCTTAACTCCCTTGTATTCTCGTCTTCAGGTCAAATGTCGAGGCTCCCATTCGGACGAAACCCCTACGCTGATGCACCCACAGCTTCAGCCATGGCTAATCAATCTCGCCCTGCTCCTTCGGTCATTTTGAACATACCTCGCCCTACTCCATCAACTATCAATGCTGGCGAGAAACAAGATAAGAATAGGAAGCGGGATGATGTAACCAAAAACCAGCCACATAAAAAGCACAAAGGAATTGTGGTTGAAGACTCGCCCTCTGACTCGGTTGTTTCAACCTTTGGCTCTGTTGCTGCGGAAAATTTTACTGACAATGATGTTAAGCTTCTAAAGAATCGCTCTGACGAGGAGGCTGAGTTCAGCTTTAGGGCGGGTCTTGGAGATGCTTTTTATCATGGCTTAAAGGTCCTCGCCATGAAGAACTCGACCATTAAAGATCAAGAGAGATCTCTTAAAAAGCTAAAAAGCGAGGCTTCTTCCCACAGCACCAAGATGGGCGAGGTTCAGAGAAAACTCGACAACGAGACAAAAGTTAGAAAAGATGATGTTGACAGGCTTCAGTTGGCGTTAGACAAGGCAAATTTCGACCTCGACAGCATAAAGAAAACTCATGAAGACGAGGTTGCCAAGTTAAAAGGCGAGAACGACTTGCTTTCTGCTAGTTCGAGGAAAGGACAAAGCGAGGCTTATAATGCCGGATTCTTGGATTATCTCCGCAACTTCTTAGCAGCCGATCCCAACTACAATTGGTCTACCCACTTCGCTCCTTCCACCCCTGGCTATATGCTCAAATTTCAGGACGACAATGCTGACCTTATTGCTGCCGCTAAAGAAGAACTTCGATTGAAAATTGAGGCTGAGAAAAAAGCTATGGCTGAGGCAGAGATAAACAAGAAAGAGATGGCTGGAGGAGAAGCAACCTCGCCTTCTCAAACCGTTGGAACATGACTGCAGGAACTTATAATTATTGCCAAGACAATAGGAGTGCGGGCCCTCCTATAATGGCCTCGCCCTTTGTAATTTTTCTTCAATCCATCTAACTCATTTCGAACTGATTGGAGTGAGCGTCCTCCATTTAAAGACGTCGCCCTTGTAATAACTTGGTTTATCCTTTTATAATTATGTCCTTTAACTCTTTTTGCATATTCTTCAAGCTTATTCACTGACAATCTCGCCTAGATATAAGATTCTCGCCTTCTCTAAACTGTTGGAAATTGACTGCACAAACTCTTCTAAACGGCCTCGCCCTAATTAGAAGGTCGTAGGTTAATTATGTCTTCAGGTCTATCTTCTACACCTCGCCCTCTCTTTAACTTAACTCATGAGCTTTAATTAAAATCTAATTGATGAACTTTAATAAATTTCTCACTTCAAAGGTAACAACTACCATGTCTTCTCGAGGGTATCTCCCTCTAAGAGAGTCATTTTCCTCAGAACTTAATAAATTTTATGATACTCTCCTCAAAGGAGATCATTTTTCAGCTCAGAAATACCCTCCTCACAGGAGGTGGATTTTCCGAATCTCGAACCCTGATGAGGCGCCGGAAGTACGGACATCCCCCCCGGAAGTACGGTTTTTGCAAGGATTTGGTAATTTGAGATACCCTCCTCAAAGGAGGTCGTTCTCCATTCCAGAAATATCCCTCCTCACAGGAGGTGGATTTCCCGAAGTTCGTGCCTTGATGAGGCGCCGGAAGTACGGACATCCCCCCCGGAAGTACGGTTTTTGCAAGGACTTTGATAATTTGAGATACCCTCCTCAAAGGAGGTCGTTCTCCATTCCAGAAATACCCTCCTCACAGGAGGTGGATTTTCCGAAGTAAAATTTTTTTAACTCTCCTCAAAGGAGACCATCGTTTCATAAATCTATGAAAATCCTCCTTACAGGAGGTCATCTATCACAGAATTTACACAAAAATTTATCAAAGAAGCATGTTTTATTCATAAATATAAATCTTGGCTAAGGAGTGGTACATACACTACCCCCCTAGACTTTTACGGAAATAAATTAAGAGAAAGTAGAACAAAGGTAGGAAACACATTACCTCCCTGTGAGAACTATTCCCTTTGGTTTATGGCAGATTCTTTTTCGGCACGTTGATTTTCTCCGTGTGTTTGATAGCTCCTCTCCTAGTTCTGATGACTCTCCCTTAGATCCTCTCTCCAAGTGGCGGCGAGGTCCACCATGATTCAGGCGAGATCCAGCAGGAAACTATTTTTTCCTCTCCATCGCATCCAGCCTAGCCCCCATACGAGTGTTAGCGTTTCCCATAAAGTGATTTTGTTCCAAATCTTGGCGTTACTTATTAGGAAAGGGGGATCTCCCTCAATTTGAGGGGTCGCCCGTCTATCGGGAATCCTAGGCATAGCATCCATCGGATCAGAGTTCGTCGGTTGTTGCAGGGGTAGGTTTTTTCGTGGTCCTAACTTCCTTCACACGGCGATCATCAACACGTTCTTGATTTGACTGACATCCTTCCTCCTGAGATGTCAAAAACCCCTCCTTCTAGCGCCAATTGTTAACGGAGGAATTTGGGAAAACAAATTCGGGGAGGGTTGCTGGAATTGTAGTGGTGGTTGATGACGGTGAGCGGCGTAGGATGCTTAGGGTTAGGGTTGGTGATTTGAGGATGGCTGAGATTGTATGTGAGAGTTATTGCAATTTAGATCGAATATTGAATTCTCTCTTTTTCGCAAGGGTTGCATCATGACATACAATGTGCCTACGTATCCTATTTATAGGAATCAAGCCAAACGTAGTTCTTGGGGAACAAGTAATCGTAATGGGCTAGGTTTCCTAATTTTTAGGAAGCCCATTAGATTGAGGCCACCGCCTTTGACAATTATTACAGACCCTAAAGCCCAGCTATTTTCTCGGAACGTAATGGCTAAGCTACTGACCCGAAATTATCGAGGTCAACGCTCACCTTGGGCCACGGAGATAATATAGCTTGTTGGGCGGCCTTGAAGTTGCCTAATGGGCGAGATCCCCAATCTATATTTAGGGCGAGGTCTCAAAATGACCTTCTTAATTGTTTGTAACCAAGGACCTAGATTATAGTCCATAACTCATACTACTTCAGCATAATTAAGGAGAATTCCCATGAGTGGGCGAGATTCTAATAGGGGGGCGAGATGACCATCCTGACTGTCTTTCGAGTTCGAGGGCGATTTCCTCTGTCTGGGGGCGTGGTCTCTTGAAAAAAGTGTAATGTTCTTTAATTGGGCCATGCCCAATTAGCTCATGCCACGGCCCACGATACAAGTCATTTCTTTTCCTCGGCCCAGTTGAGGACAAAACTTCCTACTTAAGGCGAGGATATTTCTGGGTATAACATTAAGTAATCAACTTATTTTAAATCTCAAATTATTTAAAAAAAAAACGCTTTACAAGAATCTACTATTCTAATTATTTGCATATCTTAACGGGATCTTATACTATATTCTAACGATTTGCATATGACATTTTTATATTAATTCAATCCGAAGGGTAGGTTGTTGATATACACCACAATTAAACATTTGATGAATAACTTATACATGCATTATTGCCTACATATAATTCATAAAATTGACTTTTAAGTAATGAACTCAAGATATTTCGATAAATGAATGAGTATAATAAAATGTTCAAAGAATTCTAATTATGATCCGATGCATACCTTTGTGTAGTTGAGAAGCAAGATCACGGATACGAGAGAAGTGCAAGTAACACATAAGAGTGAAAGCATTAACTGTCCAAAAGAAAACATTCGGAATGCCAAGCTCTTGCGAAACCTCAAGTGTAAACGACATGGTTGCATCAGAAATAATACAACTCACTGGAGGAACATCAGGAGAATTATTAAGCTTAGTGACTAAATCTCGAAACGGAGCAAGACAATGAATAGAGGTAGAAACACAAAGCTCAATGACATTAGGAAAAGCATCAGGGTTTTCTGAAGGAGGATCAGGAAGGCCATCAGGAATGGTTTCGAATCGAAAGGTGGGAGAGTCTCCTACAGGGGAAACTGATCTAAGTGAGCGCCTGTAGCTAAAGTCAGTGTGAACAAAAGTGATGTGAAAGCCTTTGGTACTGTGAAGAAACTTGGCTAGTGTTTGTTAGAAAATGGAGTTTTTAGGGCATAATTATTTTATGTTCTTGATGTTAATTCCGGATTTTAACGATTGGAAATTGTTCCTTGATATGGGAACTTAAATTTTCATATATGGGTCTAAGTAATTTTCTTAGTGAAACCCATAGAGAAATAGAGTTGAAATTAGTAGCTTGAAAGAGCTTGAAATGAGAATGTGTATTTGTCCCACTTTGAAATAAATAAAGTAGATTATTGATTTACTTTAATATTATAAACATGCTGTCAAGAGTTGGACTATACTACAAGTTAAGTCCTGTAAACTCTCGAAGCTAAAACTTGCTGTCAACAACAAGGTTGCTGTCAGGAATGTTAAACTTGCTGTCATGTAACAAGGTTGCTGTCAGGAAGGTTAAACTTGCTGTCAGGAACAAGGTTGCTGTCAAGGAAGTAAAACTTACTGTCGGGAACAAGGTTGTTGTCAAGGAAGTAAAACTTACTGTCAGAAACAAGGTTGCTGTCAAAGAAGTAAACTTACTGTCAAGTTCAAACTGTTGACAGTTACTTTAAAGGTACTGTCGGGACTTGTTGACAGTAACTTCTGCGTGGTTTTGACAGTAAAGTCTGAGTGTTTATTCTATTAATTGGAAGTCATAATGTGGATAAATATATATTGTAACAGTTACGATTTATTTAATTATAAATCATCCGTTTTGATTTGTTATTGAATGTAAATCGTGGAGTTACAATATTAATTGGGTGGCATCAGTTACACTTAATCTCTTGTATAAATAGAGACCTAAGCTACTGATTGTATATAGGTGACACTGAAGATACTGTCCACACCATACATTCTCTGTTCTCTCTATACACTCTGTTCTCCCTTTATATTCTGTACTCCACCAGTAGGTTTTTCTGGCGACTGATGTGCTAGTCGAAGTTGAGTTTTCTGGTTGCTGTGACCATCTAACTCGGAGCTGTTTTATCCTGGAAGAATATTGCCAGCATCCTGACACAGTGTAAGTGGAGGCAATTATCTCTTCAAGAACAATCATGACTTCTTTGCAAGGCCTGGTGACTCAGCTGATTATTTCTTATTTGATACCTGCATAGCTATGGCTTCTGGTATGATTTCTTATCTTCCTTTGTTCTGTCAGTTACTAATTTGCATGTGTTTTACCTTCGTGTTTTGTTTCGCTAATTGTATGCTTGGCCTGGACTTGTTAAATACGATATATAACTGCCTCTATGTTGCTGTAGTAGTCAATATTCCCAACATTCTTGAAGAGATAATTTGTTATATAGTATTTAGCATAATGGTTAACGATAGTGAGATTCCTGCTAGTGGTAGTTCGGTTGCATCTGTTGGGGTCATTGATTGGACCACTTATAGTTTTCCACAACCCGTTGAATTGACTGGCTTGCCGGAGAAATTCAATGGGGGCGTTGGCTTTTCTCGTTGGCAGAAAAGGATGAAGTTGTGGTTGACTGTAAAGGGTCTGTGGCCTGTTGTGGAATATGAGAAGCCGGTTGTGGATCAAGAGAAGGCTGAATCAGCTAAGAGTTATGCGAAGTGGGCTGAGAAGGATGGGGTTGCTAGGGCAGCAATTCTGGCTGCTCTAACCAACACATTGTTTGATGTGTACTCTTCTGATGCCTACACCGCAAAACTCTTATGGGAGAAGCTGGACCAGACACATAATACTGACTCACAAGGTCTGGAAAAGTATTCTGTGGCTAGGTTCCTTGATTTCAAGCTGGTGGACAATAAGTCCATGACTGAGCAAGTGCATGAGTTCGAGATGATAGTGCATGCTTTGAAGGAGTCTGGAATGGACCTCCCCGAAAAGTTTAAGGTGATGAGTGTGATTGAAAAGCTTCCAAAGTCTTGGGAAGAGTTCTCTCTCTCCCTGAAAAGACAGAAAGGAGAGATCACCTGGACCAACCTTATGCTGGACATCTCGGTGCAAGAACAACACAAGTCCAAACAGGGACATGTGATGCCAACTGAGCATGGAAGCTCGAAGGTAAATGTAGCTACTGTAGGACAGAAAAGGAAGGCTGTCTCTAAGAAGGGTAATAGTAATAAACCTAAGAGTGACAAGGATAAGGCCAAGAAACCAAAGGCAAACAAACCATGTTGGTCTTGTGGGCAGGTTGGGCACTGGAGTAAGGACTGCCCTACAAAGAAAGCGAAGAAAGCCGAGGGGGTAGCTCAAGCGAATGCTGTGCTTGGAACCTCAAGTGGGCCTGTAGCGAACATGGTTGTTGGTGAGGCTTTGGCTTCTGAAACCAACGTAGACCGGTATGTTACCTACAACCCTGTACTATTTTCCACTTATCTGTCAAATGAATGGTTGATTGATACTGGAGCTAATGTGCATATTTGTGCTGACATTAGTTTATTTGTATCTTATCAACAGAGTCATAGCTTGACAGTGACGATGGGGAACGCAAGTGCTGCTCAAGTACATGGAGTAGGAAACGTGGACCTGAAGTTTCCTTCGGGACGTATTCTATCCCTGACGAGAGTGCATCATGTTCCCGACATGCGTAGAAATATAATAAGTGGTAGTTGTTTAGTAGCAAATGGCTTTGAAGTTTCTCTCAAGTGTAATAAAGTAGTTCTTATTCATACTGGTACATTTTTTGGCAAGGGTTACTTGTCGAATGGTTTATTTGTGATAAATGCTGAACCCGTTTTGGGTGCTTTTAATAAGATTACTCCTTCTATTAACTATGTTGAATCTTCAGCTTTATGGCATGCTAGACTTGGTCACTTAAATTTTGGTGCTCTTAAAAATATGATGAACTTAGAGTTGATTCCAAAACACACTATAGAAAAGAATTCTAAATGTCAAGTATGTGTGTCTGCTAAACAAATAAGGAAACCTTTTCATAATATTTTTAGGGATTCAGACTTGTTAGATTTAGTACACACTGATATTTGTGAATTTGGTGGTGTGTTGACTAAGGACCAGTTTAGATACTTCATTACCTTTATAGATGATAGTAGTAGATACTGTTATGTTTATTTACTTAGACATAAGGATGAAGCACTTAGTAAATTCATTATATATAAAACTGAAGTAGAAAAACAAACTAGTAAGGTGCTTAAAAGATTGAGATCTGATAGAGGTGGTGAGTATACGAGTAACGCTTTTAATGAATTTTGTGCAAACAATGGTATAGTTCATGAAGTTACCCCACCATACACACCTGAGTCTAATGGGGTTGCTGAGCGAAAGAACAGAACATTTAAAGATATGATTAATAGTATGCTTATTAATTCTGGGTTGCCTAAATACATGTGGGGAGAAGCTCTGAATACGGCTTGCCATATTCTGAATAGAGTTCCTCTGAAACACATGGATAAGACACCCTATGAGTTATGGAAGAGCAAGAAGACTAGTCTTAAGTATCTTCGTGTGTGGGGGTGCCTTGCCAAGGTACTTGTCCCTGAACACAAGAGAAAGAAACTAGGTCCGAAGACTGTTGATTGTATCTTTCTAGGCTATCTTGAGACCACTACAGCTATGAGATTTTTAGTATTAAAATCTAACATAGATGGTATAGTGGCAAACACGATAGTTGAGTTTCGTGATGCTACATTCTTTGAGGATGTTTACCCTATGAAGACTGGTATGCCTCAAGATACTTCTAATGAAGATCCTACTCACACATCAAGTTCTATTCCTGATCATGTGGAAAAGATGACAAATGTGGGGGCGGAACCTAGTAGTAGCTCTACTGCTAAGGAGGTAGAGGAACCACGAAGGAGTAAGCGTGCAAAGGTAGTCAAGGATTTTGGAAGTGATTTTATCACTTACAATGTCGAGGATGAACCTTTAACTTTCCGACAAGCTATGGATTCTTCAGAGTCTAGGCACTGGAAGGGCGCTGTAAAGAGTGAAATTGACTCTATTGTTTCTAACGGAACATGGGAGTTAGTTGATCTCCCTCCTGGGTGTTCTACTATCGGGTGCAGATGGATCTTTAAAAGGAAGTTGAACCCTGACGGCTCAATAGATAAGTACAAAGCTAGACTGGTAGCTAAGGGTTTTAAGCAAATGGAGGGCATTGATTACTTTGACACATACTCTCCAGTAGCTAGAATGACAACAATCCGAATGCTTGTAGCATTGGCCTCTGTACATGGTCTTATCATCCATCAAATGGATGTAAAGACAGCTTTTCTTCATGGTGAACTTGAAGAAGAGATTTATATGGATCAGCCTGAGGGATTTGTTGCATCTGGTAACGAAAGGAAAGTATGTAAATTGATCAAGTCCATCTATGGCTTGAAACAAGCTCCTAGGGATTGGCATAAAAAGTTTGATGAAACTATAGTGCCGTTCAGTTATGATATTAATGATAGTGACAAGTGTGTCTACACCAAAGTTAAAGGTAGTGAGTGTGTCATCATGTGCCTATATGTAGATGACATATTACTGTTTGGAACCAATATTGAGATTATTAACGAGACAAAAGCTTTCTTGAAAAGGCATTTTGAAATGAAGGATATGGGTGAGGCTAGTGTGATTCTTGGTCTCAAACTGACACAGTCAGCTGAAGGAATAACTTTATCGCAGTCTCATTATATAGAGAAATCTATACTTGAGAAATATGGTTATTCACAGTGTAGAATCGCTAGTACACCCTATGATCCTAAAGTTGCCCTTGTTAAGAATGCTTCAGGAGTACCTGTGTCTCAGTTAAGGTATTCTCAGATTATAGGGAGTTTGCAGTATCTTGCTAACTGTACTAGACCAGATATTTCATATTCTGTGTCTAAGTTGGCTAGATATACAAGCTGTCCAAACAGAACTCATTGGGATGCTCTTGATAGAGTACTAAGATATCTAAAAGGCACAATGTACCTAAGTTTACACTATAGGAGGTTTCCTGGTGTGCTTGAGGGGTACAGTGATGCAAGTTGGATAGCTAAGAAGTCTGGTTCCAATGGAGTGACTGGATACGTGTTCACTTTAGCAGGTGGAGCAATATCCTGGAAGTCGACAAAACAGACTATAGTAACTCGGTCTACTTTTGAGGCTGAGTTGTGTGCGCTAGATGCCACGGGGACGGAGGCTGAATGGTTACATGGACTTATGTCCACGATACCTGTAGTAAGCAGACCGCTTCCTGCGTTTGCTATTCATTGTGATAGTAAAACAACTATCGACAAGATTAGCAGTAAGAAGTATAATGCTAAAACAAAGAGGCACATCCAAGTTAGACTAAAGTCTATAAGGGGTTTAGTGTCTGATAGGATTATTGCTGTAGAGTTCATAGGAACTCATAATAATATAGCTGATCCTTTAACTAAAGGACTGGAACCTGCAGTGGTCCTTAAGTCAAGGTTGGGGATGGGGCTGTCAACCCATCATAGTTCATCATCAGTGGGAACCCAATACACATGAGAGGAGATCCCTTGAAGTGTATTCAATGTGGTAATAACAAGCTGTAAGGATGAATTGGTAGTACCTTTGCTACATAAATGATACTGTTGTATCTGAGTCTATCTGTAAGAACCCAGATTTTTGGTAGAATTTAAAACTTTTTATTATGTAATAATGTGGGAATGAATAGTGGTTATGACTGCGATGTAACGAAGATCTATTAAATGAATGGAACGGATTTGAATTCAATTATTTATATGTCATGAAGAATACTTTTGGTTGACGGCATAGATAAGAATGATCTATCTCCTAAGAATATAAGTATATTACTTCAAGTAAGATTATTCTTGTGTCATCCAAATCAATATCTATTATAAGTCCAGCGGTTCCGTAAAAAGGTTAAGAAGCACCCGAGAGTGAACCAGGTTCATTTTCCTAATTATAGGAATTAAATAAAAATAAGTGATGAATAGTGATTTTGGTGGAAATTGGAATATTATTATAATAATGTTATACCCGGTATTCGGAACGGATTTCTGAGTTCGTATTAGTGATCCAGGAAGAAAATAAGTGTATGTAAAAGCTGTCGGATTCAGAAAAAGAGCACTTTTATTTTCTCCGAGATTTCCCTGGACACTGCAAGACTTAAGGATTTATAAAAGGGAATTAAGGAATTTAAATTCGAGAAGTATTAAGAAAGATGAGGAATAGTATTATAAATATTAAGAAGGTTTTCGGTAAAACCCTAACTAGAAACGAATGAGTTATTCCTACGAACGATCAATCGAATCGAGCAATAACCGGACAAAAGAGCAAGCAGAGAGCAAGATGCATGCATGTGCAAGAAAGGAAAATATCTAGTAACCATTCTAGTTACAAGACTAACTAGAACCATTAGAGAATAACTAGTACTTAGCAAGCAACTATCTAGTTAAGCTCTAAACCACCATAAACTCAACACTTGTCATGGTGTTTCCTCATCCAACACCACACTACTTTAATAAAGTAGCCTTAAGATGAGATATTATCATAAACTCTTCACTTTATGCAATCTTGAAAGATCAACCAAGCCAAATACTCTCCCCCCCCCATTTAACACCATTCGGCCTTTGGTTAATTCCAAAACACAAATCAAGCTTCCAACCATCACTTGACCTTGTAATTTTTATGGTGAGTTCCATAATTCATAAAAGTGATCTCCTAAAAATTTCAAAGCCAAACACCTTTGTTTCCATTTTCAAAGAATTCATCCAAGAGGAGGGTGAATAGTGATTCTATGAACTAATCTTGTTTTTTCTTGTTTTTCATGGTTGATTTAGCAAGCTTAAACACTTCTAAGGATCATACCAAGCATAGTGAGGCTAGATCATACTCCAAGGAAGGTATAACAACTTGGAACCCTAGACTTTACCTTGAGATTTTGCATGCTCTTGATGGGTTTTAGTATAAGATGAGATATTAGCATGATTATAAGCATGATTGTGATTTAGATTTGATAAATGTTAAAAATAGTTTAGATGAACGGAAAGGCATTGCTTGGCCTCAGTTCATGGTGATATATCATGTATATGTTGTTTGGGATGGATACCTTGATTATTGGAAGGTTTGGAATTTAGAAATATTCGATTTATAGCCGTCGTAATGCCGAAATTTCGTTAACATTAAGAACACGAATTTGACAGAAGGCATAACTCACTGATTAGCTTCGACTTTTGCCATGATTAGCTAGATTATGTTATGAGCTTCGATTTGATATAAAGATCGCATGAAACGGACTTACGGTTTAGGAGTTATGATTAAATTCGTAAAAGTGGTTCGGAACCGTAATCAAAAGTTCGTAATTGAAATTGATTCCCTTTAATATTGCGAAATCAGTGGCGAATCTTGATAATTAAATAATAGAGATAAAAAGGAAGGTGTGGGAGAAGACCGCATGTCAAATGGATCGTTTTCCGATTTTATAAAAATGTTCGAATCTAGGTTAAGTACGAAAGTACCCCTAAGAGGTATACTTGGTTATAACTTCGGTAAACCACTTAGAAAACGATCGATAGATATCGAGGTCTAATCTTTCGACTTTAAAACTTATACGATTTAAATACTTACCATATGTAAGTATAATGTCATGCTTTAGTAACGAACAAGTGTCGGGTAATAAAGGCAATAATAAGAGTGAATTAGAGGGGTATAACGAAACGACTTGAAAACGTGTTTCGATTTAAGTTAAGTTTATACGTAACCTTTTGAAAGGTGTTAAGTGATTAATCCCGAATGCCTTGGCTAATTATAGATCATCAGGCTGACCCGGGACACGCTACTACTACCCCTACTCGTACTCGATTTCCAGGCAAGTTTTCGAACCTTTCTTTTTAAAGGCTGTTGTTGTGAATATATACATATGTATGTGTTTTCAGTATACATATGCCATAGCATGCATGCCTGTTCTCGAATTATTTTGAAAATGCTTGTTCCCTGAATTATTGTTGGCTTATAAGTTAGATAGTTAGTATATCAATTATAAGCCGGAAATTTCTAAGACCCTTAAGCGAAGGGCATCTGAATCTCATTCTTTGACTATAGACCGGGAGTCGTTATTCCTTGATATATTGATATTATTTTCAGAGGAAAATAACTAAGTAAATATTTTCCATTTATTATCGGACGAATATTGTTGGAATATTCCCTTGAGATTATTTGATAAATATTATTCGGATTATCCATCAGATGTTTATTTATTCGAGTAATATTATATATTTAATATTCATCTAGAGTCGATTAAATATTCGAATATTATTTCGAACTCTCAGTTAAGTTATTTAATTAGAGAATATTCATTCTTATTTACTCGATAAATATTATTTTGAATATTCATTCGAGTTTATTTATTTAATGAATATTATTTTAATATTCATTCAAGCCTTATTTATTTAAATGGATATTAATTCGAATATTCATTCAATCTCTATTTATTTTATAAATATCAGTTGAACATTGATTCAAACTCCAGTTATTCGATAAAGTATTACTTTGAATATTCCCTTGAGATAAGGAATATTACCTTCGACCTTTATTTAAATTCGATTCAATTATTGAACATAATTTCAAATATTCATTCGATAATCATTTTTTTGATAAATATTATTAAGTTGAATATTCATTATTTATTCAATGAATATTGTCCCAAATATTAAGTCGATAATTATTCCATCAATATGTATCCTTCTTGAGTCGAATATTCTCTATTGATTCAATAAATATTATCTCCAATGTCCATCTGACGGTTACTCCATCAATAAACATTGTTATTGATTTGAATATTCATTATTTGTTCAATGAATATTATTCTGAATATTTATTCAAAGATTATTCCGAGCAACCCTTTTTCAATATCTATGACTTAATAAATATTCTTGGAATATTTATTTAATTCTTCTAACTCGTTTCAAAGATACTTGGTTTCATTCACATAGTATCGTCAACCCTCGAATATTATATAAATTATTTCAGAGTCCTATTATTATTATTATATTATCAAGGAAGGTTCTCAGTGATTCCATTCTCCCTTCGATTCTATTATAAGGGAACCCTACTTGAGGAATGTTATTTATCTTGTGACTGCCCGGTCATAAATTATTCGTTCACTCGCAACTTGGCGGCTATTATTCATGGTATTACGTGTACCCACTCATTATTCGAGGGGTAGGAATGTTGGAACAAGTCATTATCCATTAACAAGCAGCAGCTTGGGAAATATTGGTAAATTTTCCTTTCCATTTAGATATGACTACCTGGTGGAGTCTTATCAACAAGTATTATACTTGGGGAAAGGGGGACAAACTTTACGTTTCAAAGTTATGGATATGGAATGAACTAGGAGACGCGTAAGTGGCCGAGTGGCGCCGGTCCAGCAATAGCCCAACCGTTGGCTTAGGAGTTCCAGAGGGCGGTAAACAAGTAAATCCGTCGGAGCTACCTTCTACATGTAGAGAACGACTGATGAGATGCATGACATACGACTGATCCCCGTAAATGTCAGGGCATCTGGCGCGGCAATGCTCCCGTATTAGTTCATCACTCAATGTTGGAAATTTTCTGCAACATCATCATAGTTGGCAGAGTTGAAAAGTATTTCAAACGGGAATTGCAATATCATTCTGCAAGTTCCTACTTTTATGAAAATGATGCTATCTTGCTTATTGTGGCATAGCATATGCTTCCACAAAATATACATCTATTGAGTTACCTTGTAACTTCATCCTTTATATTAAACTGGCAATATTTTCTCTAATGCATGGCATATGATTTCAAACATATCTTTGAACTGTCTTATATATTACTGCACAGTTATATATTGTTGGTGGGCTGTTGCTCACCCTTGCTTATTTATTATGTCACAACAACAGCTAGGTCACATGGCCCGCGTCAGGCGCACTCGACGCAAGCAGGTTACTCGCCCCGCAGGGCTCCCCGTTGATATCATCGCTGCCATTGCTGAGGTAGCATAGATCAGCAGCCTTTGATTACCAGTCTAAATATATGTATCAATAATGATTAATCAACGGCAAAACTTTTAAACTTATGATGTTATCCTTTTGGCTTGTAATAACTTTTATTCGTAAACCAGTAATGTAAGATTTATTTCAATTTCATCTCTGGGACTATAACTGTGTGTGTGTGAGTGGTTATTATTGTGGGGTCACAGCAGGTGATTTATTTATTGTGGACTCAAGTAAAGTATTAATCATGGAAAATAAGACCGTAACGACCCGATCCCGGACCCCGGATCTGGGGGTGTTACAGAAATGGTATCAGAGAGAGAGTTATAAATCCCAAGAGATGATGCGACGCTATACAATAATAAATTCACTAAATAATAAGAACTCTTGCCAAGTTCACTTAAAACCCTTATGGGAACTTTTAAGTATCATGATAGTAATATAATTCGTCATTGTGTAGGCGAGCGACATCTCGGATCCGGAGGAGTATGAGAGACAGCACGATGATGCGATCCAGGCCGCCGAGGGCTCGGCGATGGTAGATTCAGATGCTGATACTGATGTTGTTGAGTCAGAGGAGGAGGTCCAGGCCGTAGGGGATGCTGAGTTAGTTGCTGAGGATGTTGAGGATGAGGACCCTGAGGAGGACCAGCTTATACCTGAGGGTAGAGAGATTGGGGAGGACTTTTGGGTTGTGACTCAGATTAGGGTGATGGAGGAGGATACTGACATGACCACGGATCAGGTGGTACCGGTAGATGAGGGTGATGAGGGAGATATAGATGAGCCAGTAGTTGGTGTTGTAGGGAGTTCTGGACTTCTTGTGCCACTCCTCTCTGTTGAGAGAGCCCCTACCCCGCCACCACTACCTATGAGCCCATTGTCAGATGAGTTTGAGGCATTGACCCCAGAGCCACAGCAGGCAGAGGCTGCCCTTCCAGCAGATCCAGCCCCTCCACCCCATGGTCCGACAGGGGACGTCCCAGCATGTTTTCACCACTATGTTGTGGGCAGACTTACTTCTGAGGTGGCCGTGGCTGAGGCCAGGCTGGCAGAGTCCCGCAGAGAGCTAGCCGTAGAGAGAGAGGCCCGGTTGACGCACCTGGGTGGTAGGCGTGCCAGAGCTAGAGATATGTATAGGCAGGTGACCGGCATAGAGCTGAGGGCCCGTGTGAGGGTGCGACAGTTACCCAGTGATGGGCATGGCATGGTATCCAGGGCTGATGCAGAGGAGATTTTCCGCCTTGCTATGAGGAGGGTTCTAGATTTGGCCCACCGTCGTGGCTGACTGCAGGGATAGTGATGTATTGGTCTAGTTGTCTAGTCTTGTACGGTCATAGTGGTGCCGATTTTTGGTAGGGATAGTTTCAGCTTGTAGTTCCCTGTTGTAGACTAGACAGATAGACAGCTTATTTCACTTTTGACTAGTTATTATTCGGATGGTTGTATTTCTTTTAAAACTGTTGTTGTATGTCGGATGTTGTACCGTTTGGTACCTGGTATATATTTATTTCCCTTTTCAGTCATTTCAGTTTTCTTATGACGCGATCACTAGTTTATTATATTATATCTGTCCGTACTGCTTTCGGCTAAAACTGCCATGATATATAGAACTGTGGGATCCTAAATCCATTTATGCATCGATATTATGAGAAAAAAACCCTCTGAAATAGGTAAATAAACCTAATGTATATTGTCCAAATTTTCAGTAAAATGCCTTCGAGAAGAATGGGTACTAGGGCTAACCCTCCCGAATCTACTGACCAAGAAAGTCACAATCAACATGAGGAAAATTTTGAGTATAATGAAGAACAGGATCAGGACTATAATGAGCAGGAGGATTCCCATTATGGGATGGGGGATGAAACTTTCTATACTGCAGAGTTTGAAGAGGAAATAGAAGAAGGGGAAACTGAAGTCGAACATCAGGGGGAGAACCAGGGCGGAAACCCCATGGGACAATTTATGGATCTGCTCAGGCAGAATTTGAACCAACACCCCCAACCACCCCAAGGAAACAACACCGCTGTGGCCAATTCCTTTAGGGCCTTCAAGTCCCTCAAACCCCCAGAGTTTCACGGATCGGCTGACCCCGTAGAGGCAAGGGCCTGGGCCAAGGAAATGGAGAAATCTTTCGAGATTCTGAGTATTGGGGAAGCCCAAAAGACTGTCTTTGCTACCTACTTGCTAAAAGGAGAGGCCAACTATTGGTGGGAAGCTAAGAAGAATATGGAGACCGATGCTGTTGTAACCTGGGATAGGTTTAAACAATTGTTTCTAGAGAAGTATTTCCCAAAGTTTATGAAAACCCAGATGGAACTTAAGTTTTTGGAACAGAAGCAGAACAATATGACAGTGGCTGATTATGAAGCCAAGTTTACGGAGTTATCACGATTTGTACCAGAGTTTGTGGACACTGAAGAAAAGAAAGCTAACAGGTTTCAGCAAGGGCTGAAGCAGTGGATTCAGAACAGAGTGGCCGTTTTAGAGATTACTGATTATGCCACCTTGGTGCAAAAGGCAACCATTGTGGAAGCAGGGAGCGATCAGATGCAAAGAGAGAGAGAGAAGGGGGGATTAAAAAGAAAGCATGCCAGCATGGGCGGAGGTTCCGCAGGGGGAAGGCCCCCGAATAGGTTCAACCGAGGAGCAGTTTCCCTACCGGGGAGGAATGTTGGGTTTAAACCATCTGGGAGTGCAACTGTGAGCCAGGGCGGCCAACAAGCTGGAGTGTCCCGTTCCCATAATTCCAGACCTCCACTACCAGTATGTGCCACTTGTGGGAAGAGACATTCCGGGGTGTGTACTCAGAAACAGACGGTCTGTTATAAGTGTGGGCGAGCAGGCCACTATGCCCACCAGTGTACCGCGATTGCTCCTACTGCCAGCAAAGGCACTACTTGTTTTCAGTGTGGTCGTCCAGGTCACATGAGGAGGGATTGCCCGATGAACAAACCAGCGGCATCAGGGGCAAGCAAAGCTGCCTCCAACAGGCCACCAACTGCTAGAACTTTTAACATGACAGTACAAGATGCCGTGAGGAACACAGATGTGATAGCAGGTACATTTTCCCTCAATTCAGTCAGTGCAAATGTTTTATTTGATTCTGGGGCAACTAAGTCTTTTATATCTAGAGATTTTGCACATAAATTGAAACTTAAAACTCAACCACTAAGGGAGTCTTTGCAAGTAGAGATAGCTAATCAGGAAGTCGTTCCAGTTAATCAGATTCACTCCGATTGCAAAATAGAAATAGGAGGACGATCCTTCTGTGTTGATTTAATCCCTTTTAAGCTAGGGGAATTCGATGTTATTTTGGGAATGGACTGGTTGTCTCGTAATAATGCGCAAATAGATTGTAAAGGGAAAAAGGTTAAGTTGAAAACCCCAGGGAATAAGGAAATAGTGTTTAAAGGGTTACGACAGACCCAAACCATTCTAACCATGGCACAGACCAAGAGACTGCTACGAAAAGGAAACGAAGCTTATTTAGCTTACGTTATCGACACCCAGAAAGAGGCGCCCAAGAAACAAGACATTCCGGTGGTTAACGAATTTGAAGATGTGTTTCCTGAAGATCTTCCTGGATTACCACCAGATAGAGTGATTGAGTTTGCTATTGAGTTAGCCCCGGGGACGGCGCCAGTTTCAAAGGCCCCATACCGATTAGCACCAGTGGAAATGAAAGAGCTAGCAAAGCAATTACAGGAATTGTTGGATAAGGGTATGATAAGACCCAGTGTGTCACCTTGGGGCGCACCAGTATTGTTCGTCAAGAAAAAGGACGGGAGTATGAGGTTATGCATCGACTATCGAGAGTTGAACAAGCTAACAATAAAGAATAAGTACCCGTTGCCCAGAATTGATGATTTGTTTGACCAGCTAAGAGGAGCTGTGTATTTCTCCAAGATTGACTTGAGAACCGGATATCACCAGCTGAAGATTAAACCTGAGGATATTCCAAAGACTGCATTCCGTACTAGGTATGGACATTATGAGTTCTTGGTGATGTCATTCGGATTGACCAACGCCCCAGCAGCTTTCATGGATTTGATGAATAGAGTGTTCAAGGAATACTTGGACCAGTTTGTTATAGTTTTTATTGATGATATTTTGATCTACTCAAAGACAGAGGAAGAACACGCTGAACATTTGAGGATAACCTTAGAGACGCTCCGGAAAGAGCAATTATATGCCAAATTCTCAAAGTGTGAGTTCTGGAAAAATGAAGTACAATTTTTAGGGCACGTAATCAACAAAGAAGGAGTGCTAGTTGACCCCTCCAAGATAGAGGCAGTTTCAAATTGGGAGCGACCAACCACTCCAACAGAGGTAAGGAGTTTCATAGGGTTAGCAGGATATTATAGACGATTTGTTCAAGATTTTGCAAAGATTGCAGCCCCGTTAACTCGACTTACCCGGAAAACTGAGAAGTTTGAATGGACTGAAAAATGCGAGAAGAGTTTTCAAGAGCTGAAGAAGAGGTTGGTAACGGCCCCAGTATTGGCGTTGCCTGATGGAAAAGGAGATTTCGTGATTTACAGTGATGCTTCGCATAAAGGATTGGGATGCGTGCTTATGCAGCACGGCAAGGTAATAGCATATGCGTCAAGACAATTGAAGGATTATGAGATCCGATACCCCACCCATGATCTGGAATTAGCAGCAATTGTTTTTGCCTTAAAAATTTGGAGGCACTACTTGTATGGAGAGAAGTGTGAGATTTACACTGACCATAAGAGCCTCAAGTACATTTTTACGCAGAAAGAGCTTAACATGCGCCAGAGAAGATGGCTAGAGCTAATCAAGGATTACGACTGTGAGATTCGTTATCACCCGGGCAAAGCCAATGTGGTGGCTGACGCCCTTAGTAGGAAAGAGAAGCTCAAAATGATAACTACAGAGGAAGAATTGATAAAAGACTTTGAGAGGCTGGAAATTGAGATTAAGATACCTGAAGAAGGTCAAGAAAAGTTGATGGAAATTCGGATCCAGCCTCTACTGTTGGAAAAGATTAGGTTATGCCAGGAACAAATGATGGAAGCAGAAAAGAACTCGACAGAGGAATTAATGACTGGGGAAGAAATCAAGTGTGAAAAAGATAAAGGAGGAATCATGAGATATATGTGGAGAATATGGGTCCCAAACGATCAGGAACTCAAGGAAGAAATTCTATATGAGGCACACAACTCAGGATACTCAGTGCACCCCGGTAACACCAAGATGTATAGAGATTTGAAAGAGTACTACTGGTGGCCCAACATGAAAAAGGACGTGGTAGAATGGGTAAGCAGATGCTTGACTTGCCAGAAAGTGAAAGCAGAGCACCAGAGGCCTAGTGGACTTCTACACCCCTTGGAGATTCCCGAATGGAAATGGGAACATATAGCTATGGACTTCGTAGTAGGTTTACCAAGGACCAAAGCAAATCATGATACCATATGGGTGATTATAGACCGACTAACAAAGTCAGCTCACTTCCTACCGATCAACGAAAGGTACACGGTTGATAGGCTTGTAGACATCTACCTCAAAGAAATAGTGGCGCGACATGGAGTCCCAGTCGCCATAGTATCTGACAGAGATCCCAGATTTAACTCCAGGTTTTGGAGGAGCTTTCAGGAATGTGTGGGAACCAGGCTAAACATGAGTACAGCTTACCATCCCCAGACAGACGGGCAAAGTGAAAGGACCATCCAGACACTAGAAGATATGTTGAGAGTCTGTGCTATAGACTTTAAAGGAAATTGGGATGATCACTTGCCATTGATTGAGTTCTCCTACAATAATAGCTTTCATTCAAGCATAGGGATGCCGCCCTACGAGGCCCTTTATGGAAGGAAATGTCGATCTCCCTTATATTGGGATGAAGTTGGAGAGCGAAAGATGCTCGGGCCTGAGATGGTCCAACGGACTAAAGATGCAGTGGATCTAATCAGAGGACGGCTGGTAGCAGCCCAAGACCGACAAAAGAAATATGCCGACTTAGCTCGGAAAGGAAAAGAATATGAGTTGGGAGACCTAGTGTTCTTGAAGGTGTCACCTTGGAAGGGTTTAATGAGGTTTGGAAAGAAAGGGAAGCCGAGCCCTAGATATATTGGGCCATTTGAGATCTTAAGACGTATTGGAGAGCTAGCTTATGAACTGGCATTACCCCCAAACCTGCAGCAAGTGCACAATGTGTTCCATGTCTCAATGCTAAGGAAATATAACCCAGATGCCAAGCACATAGTGGAATATGAGCACATGGACATGCAACCAGACTTGACCTACGTAGAGCAACCTGTGGAAATCATGGACAGAAAAGATCAAGTGCTCCGAAACAAGGTCATCAAGCTTGTCAGAGTTTTATGGCAAAATCACAACATAGAAGAATCAACATGGGAGCTAGAAAGTGCAATGATGGAAAAGTACCCCCATTTGTTTTCAAGCTGATTCCGGGACGGAATCCTTTTAAGGAGGGGAGACTGTAAGAACCCAGATTTTTGGTAGAATTTAAAACTTTTTATTATGTAATAATGTGGGAATGAATAGTGGTTATGACTGCGATGTAACGAAGATCTATTAAATGAATGGAACGGATTTGAATTCAATTATTTATATGTCATGAAGAATACTTTTGGTTGACGGCATAGATAAGAATGATCTATCTCCTAAGAATATAAGTATATTACTTCAAGTAAGATTATTCTTGTGTCATCCAAATCAATATCTATTATAAGTCCAGCGGTTCCGTAAAAAGGTTAAGAAGCACCCGAGAGTGAACCAGGTTCATTTTCCACTACACCAAATATGGGCTGTTGCAACACCAAAAAAGTGTAACTTTAGGCCCCAAAAGTGATACAATAGATGTTTATGCAACGCTTTTGCTAAAACTCGGTGTTCCATTTGCCGGCGTTGCAATAGCCTTCTATAGCAACGCTTTTTGAACTTATTGCAACGCTTTTCAAAGTATTACAAAAAGAGTTTGGTGTAGTTTTTTGTAACACTTTTGCATGTTTTAGCAACATTTTGAATGTGTTACAACAGACGAATGCAACACTTTTTTGCAACATTAATTGACTTAAAAATGTTACAAAGTGAGTTTATTGCAACATTTTTTTGCAACATTATTATGCATTTTGCAATACTTTTGGTTTTTTTGCAACATTTATATGCAACATTTTGGAACCTTTTGCAATACTTTTTGATATTTTTGCAACAATAATCTGCAACATTTTGATGCATTTTGCAACACTTTATGTTTTTTTGCAATATTTTTCTGCAACATTTTTATCCCTGTTGTAATACTTTTAAATTTAGTTGGCAACACTTATTTGCAACACTTTTTATTAGTCCAAATTGCAATGTCATGTTTGAAATTTTAATATGCCTTACACAAAAGAATATCAAACCCAGAAATGACATTTAAAATCCAACAAGATAATGTCAATACAGTAGATCGAAACACATGTCGACTAAATACATCACAATTCTACATTAAACTTAGTCTTCCAATGATCAAAATACCAACTACTACCAAAAGTACACACATAAAAAATATAAGTAGTTAAGTACTGATCATCAATCATTACTTTTGTTGTCCTCGTGATCATTGTCATCCTCGCGATCATATGATCACTGTAAAGCCTCTGCAAAGACTGCATCCAATATGGACCTCAGCAAATCCTATAAAACAAGTTGTTAGCTCACCCAAAATTAGTGCTGAGATTAATTATAAATACACAGAACAAACAGAGTTATATAATGGATGTGTTAACACATGATACTAGTTCAAACACACCACATAAAGACGAGTGTTTATTTTGTTTATGGTACAGACTTATTTAACTATCCTCGTTATCTGGCTTGAAACTTCTTCAAAACAGAGTTTGCATCAGAAAGTAAGAAGACAGATAGCAATCTATTAACTTAGAAAAATACAATCTATGTAATTGACTTATGCTATTATAAAGCACCAGGAAGATGGTAGGAGTAAGAAAGCTTAATCAACAGCTTTCATTTGATAATATAGCAATTATGATCCTCTTAAATTGGAAATAGCATGGTACCTGAAAATCAGATAGCTTCTCTTTTGTCAATTTCGACGTTAAGGTAGATGCAGCCATGACATTGTTGAGTTCCTGAAGCTTTTGAACAGAAGCAAGTGCTCCGTTCTTACCAATATCATTCTCTGTGAAAATGAAATTGCTGGACAAATCCCACAACTCCACATTTCCTTCATCATACAAAGTAACAGACTTGACACCGGCCATCACTAGGTTCTTTGCTGCAAGTGATTGGTCATTTTTGTCAATTAGTTTGTTACATACATCAGCTTTTTACAGCATATTGTCCAGTCAAGTCCAGCTAGATTAAGCATGATCAAATGCACAAACACAAGAAATCACATACTATGAAACAAGTTGAGTAAAAAAAAGTTACTTATAAATACTATAAATACTTATCAAATACTATAAATGCACAAACATAAGAAATCACATACTATAAATCACATTCTATTAAACACAAGAAATACTATGAAACAAGCTAATTCATTATAGATTATTCTCCCCAGCTATCCTATAAATACTTCCTGGATCATTCTGCAACTTATAACCTCAACATTTGCATTTAGTAAGAAAAATGGCAAGGGTTATATACTTGGCAGTTGGCAGTAGTATTGATGATGGTGGCTATGTTGATGCGGCCAGGTGGAGCTCTGACATGTGGTGCACCAGAGGAACAGAGAACAGGAGCCTTGTGCAATGTTTTTACCAGAGGTGATCAACCTGAGCCATCTGGTGAGTGCTGCAATGCGTATAGAGCATTACGCGCTGCTAATCCCGTGGTGCTACTGCTAATCCCGCTGCTCGTATTCCAAGATTTGATTCTCTATCAGAAAAATGTGGACTTACTTTTCTATTCTCTGCTGATCCTAAATTCGACTGCAACACGTAAGTAACTCTAATCACTTTTGAGTTTCATTAGTTTTCCATCTTTATAGGCAAACGATGCACATTATTAATAAACTTGATCGTCACATATGGCTTTCTAATTTTTTTCTTGAACATTATATGCAGCGTGAATTGATGCCACTTTGTTGCAGGGAAAAGCAGTCTTAATAATGTAGTTTCATAAACAAATCAGTTTATGAAATTTGATCAAATCAAAGATGAAAAATGAAATACTGAGGTACATGAATAATTTAATTACTTGACAAGTACCTAAAGAAGTCCCCTAAGTTGCCTATATACTCCCAGAACCCCAAGGTCTAGATGCAAAACATATCCATAACTAATCGACACATAATCTGTATCCATGTAGAGAAAACAGAGTACATATTACAACCCAAGACAGAAGATGGCAAAGATTGTATGCTTGGTCTTGTTTGTGAAAGTTGCACAAAAAGTTGAATTTTGCAGAAAAAAAAAGAAGAACCGAAGAAGTCTTTACTTAATAAATAAACTTAACGAGATAGGCTAAAATGCACTAGTACCTTAGATTTCAGCCAAACTAACTGAAACCAGGTGGAAACGTTTGCTACAAGAGGAACATAAAATGTATAAAGACATTATAGTTGTATAGAAAAGCCCCACTTGGCTATAATGTATAAAGACATTATAGTTGTATCAGAATCGTAAATTTAACCACCACCATGTCATTTTTATTTCACCTTACCTTAATTCTTTTGCTGAAATTTTTGGTAATGTTTAGGTAAATATAACATCTCATTACAAGTGTCCTGAAAATTGGTTAACTCAAATTAGTACTCATTAATCGAAGGTAATCCATATTGGATTCGAGTATTCAGATGTTGAAAATGAATATTCTCAACTTGAAAACAAAACGATATAATCGAGAACACTCATTTTTTGATTTTTATAACATTTGACGTATTACTTAAATACTTAAATTTTTTTAAAGATATAATTTGTATGTATGATTTCTCATAGTATATAAATCTACACAAGTATACTGTTGTTTTTTGCTTAATATAAATTTGTTTCTTCCTATAAAAGCAAATTGCATATAAAACCATGACAGTTCAGAATAGTTGATTAGTAATTACATTATATTATTATCATGATACCAGTGTATTTATACATAATCTATCTACATCATATGCTATAATAGAATTCATAATTACATATAAAACATAATCGTAAGAGTTCTAGAGCTTCTGTTACTTGTATACTTTTACCCATTCATTCTGTACATTAATTGTCTGTCACTTAATCATACCTCAACTCCAAGTGCAGAACCGGCAACTGTATAATCTGCATGACTGTAACAGTAGTATACATAAACACCAAAGGTATTTACTAAAATTTGGAAAATAAGATATGGCAACAAAAGAAAATTGGTATAATCCACTTACAATGTCAGCACGATCAACCTTTTAAGGTTCCTTCTCCAATTGGTACAATGCTTTCAAAAGAAAGATATGAAAGAGCATGGCATGCTCGCACTACACGGTCAATAGAATTTATCCTCGGTTGAAAAAGGTTGTCTAAAATAGCTAGAGCTGCACCTATAACAGAAACGTCATCTCAATAAAGACTAGAAATTTTCTGTTCAACTACCAAAGCATTGTTCTTGATGATAACATGTACATAATTGGGGCGAGCATAAGCTAATCTTGTCAATGCAATTACATCCTTCACATTTCGAAAGCATTTCTAGTCACATGCACTCACAATTCACATAATTAAGTATGGAGAAACTGATGAACTAGTGAATGAAGATTACCTCAACCATTAAATTACGAGTGTCACTATCCATAAGTTTCAAAAAGAGTGGAAGTTCCTCGTCTTTCATTACACCGCTGCATTCATCAGATCTTGCATACGAGAGAATGATAACACACCAAGACTGAAAAAAGTGCAAGATTATTCCAGAAATGAGTCCCTATAATCGAATAAAATTCCTGAATACATTTCAAATGAACACAGCGTATTAACACAGCAAACCTTAATTGCTTCCGAGTCAATCACACTAAGAAACTTAACAAGGCGGACAACAACATCAAATCTTAGCTGATCAGCTAAACTTTGGTCTGTATGTCAAACTTTCATCAGTATACAATATGGGATAGTACTAATTAGCATATACAGAAACAAAAAGAAAAAGTCTGAGGCATTCTTTTACCTTTTGTAAGCATTAATTCCAAACCCCAGATACATATAAACAAGTCATCGTTGATACCCTTAATCACAATTTTGGGATTTAACAACTTTTTAACTTGATCATTAAATTTTTTTTCCTGAAATTTTGCAAGAACACAAGTGTGAGAGAGCCAATATAAAAACAAAATATCTCAACTCAAAAAATAACTAGGATATTTAAAATGAATCCCTAAAGGAAAATGTGAAAGTCAGTTGATTATTACACAAAGTGAGTATCTAAACTCAAGTTGAGGGCCACTAAAACTAATCAAGGATACATATAAAAGGCCAAGCATAAGAGAAGGAAAACTCAGTCATCCCGGGTTATTCTCACTAGTTAACACAAAATTCTCTATTGATGTAGATAGAATTGCCATAAAATATAATACAAAAGCTCTAGTAATTAACACAAATTCCCACAAATTTAACACAAAAATCCTACAAAAGTCCCACTAATTTAACACTTAATACCATTAATCGAACACATAATAATGAACATAAAATTATAATGTGAATGTTTCATAGGCATACATACATATACTTACATAATCGAACATAATTGTAAAAAATTGGGTATTTTACCTCAATCGAAGATTTAATTGGATATTTGATCTAATCAATTTCAGGGTTTTGGTCTAATCAATATTAGGGGTTTGAGAGAGGTGTAAGAGATGAGTGTGAGAGAAGGGTGATCGAGAGAGATGAGTCAGAGAGCGGTGGGCGAGAGATGAGTGAGATGAGTGAGACAGCGAGAGAGGAGGTGAGTTGGGATATTTGTGAAATAGAATTCTATTTTGTTTAATTAAAGTTTTGGTACAAAACGTTTTGGTGCCAACTTTTCACAAGCCCGCCCAATGAAAAATCAAAAGCCCGCCTTGATATTTTGGTCAATTTCACTAAAAATGTAAATTGTATTGTAACGTTTTTTTGAAGGTGTTGCAATTGTTTAAAAATGTCAAATTGATTACTTCGCTTGCAACACTTTCCTACTTTATGTAACATTTTTAAAAGTATTGCAATAAATGAACAAGTTTCTTGTCTATTGTAACACTTTATGCAACATAAATGTACTTTGGCGTTGCAATAGCCCATATATGGTGTAGTGTTCCTAATTATAGGAATTAAATAAAAATAAGTGATGAATAGTGATTTTGGTGGAAATTGGAATATTATTATAATAATGTTATACCCGGTATTCGGAACGGATTTCTGAGTTCGTATTAGTGATCCAGGAAGAAAATAAGTGTATGTAAAAGCTGTCGGATTCAGAAAAAGAGCACTTTTATTTTCTCCGAGATTTCCCTGGACACTGCAAGACTTAAGGATTTATAAAAGGGAATTAAGGAATTTAAATTCGAGAAGTATTAAGAAAGATGAGGAATAGTATTATAAATATTAAGAAGGTTTTCGGTAAAACCCTAACTAGAAACGAATGAGTTATTCCTACGAACGATCAATCGAATCGAGCAATAACCGGACAAAAGAGCAAGCAGAGAGCAAGATGCATGCATGTGCAAGAAAGGAAAATATCTAGTAACCATTCTAGTTACAAGACTAACTAGAACCATTAGAGAACAACTAGTACTTAGCAAGCAACTATCTAGTTAAGCTCTAAACCACCATAAACTCAACACTTGTCATGGTGTTTCCTCATCCAACACCACACTACTTTAATAAAGTAGCCTTAAGATGAGATATTATCATAAACTCTTCACTTTATGCAATCTTGAAAGATCAACCAAGCCAAATACTCTCCCCCCCCATTTAACACCATTCGGCCTTTGGTTAATTCCAAAACACAAATCAAGCTTCCAACCATCACTTGACCTTGTAATTTTTATGGTGAGTTCCATAATTCATAAAAGTGATCTCCTAAAAATTTCAAAGCCAAACACCTTTGTTTCCATTTTCAAAGAATTCATCCAAGAGGAGGGTGAATAGTGATTCTATGAACTAATCTTGTTTTTTCTTGTTTTTCATGGTTGATTTAGCAAGCTTAAACACTTCTAAGGATCATACCAAGCATAGTGAGGCTACATCATACTCCAAGGAAGGTATAACAACTTGGAACCCTAGACTTTACCTTGAGATTTTGCATGCTCTTGATGGGTTTTAGTATAAGATGAGATATTAGCATGATTATAAGCATGATTGTGATTTAGATTTGATAAATGTTAAAAATAGTTTAGATGAATGGAAAGGCATTGCTTGGCCTCAGTTCATGGTGATATATCATGTATATGTTGTTTGGGATGGATACCTTGATTATTGGAAGGTTTGGAATTTAGAAATATTCGATTTATAGCCGTCGTAATGCCGAAATTTCGTTAACATTAAGAACACGAATTTGACAGAAGGTATAACTCACTGATTAGCTTCGACTTTTGCCATGATTAGCTAGATTATGTTATGAGCTTCGATTTGATATAAAGATCGCATGAAACGGACTTACGGTTTAGGAGTTATGATTAAATTCGTAAAAGTGGTTCGGAACCGTAATCAAAAGTTCGTAATTGAAATTGATTCCCTTTAATATTGCGAAATCAGTGGCGAATCTTGATAATTAAATAATAGAGATAAAAAGGAAGGTGTGGGAGAAGACCGCATGTCAAATGGATCGTTTTCCGATTTTATAAAAATGTTCGAATCTAGGTTAAGTACGAAAGTACCCCTAAGAGGTATACTTGGTTATAACTTCGGTAAACCACTTAGAAAACGATCGATAGATATCGAGGTCTAATCTTTCGACTTTAAAACTTATACGATTTAAATACTTACCATATGTAAGTATAATGTCATGCTTTAGTAACGAACAAGTGTCGGGTAATAAAGGCAATAATAAGAGTGAATTAGAGGGGTATAACGAAACGACTTGAAAACGTGTTTCGATTTAAGTTAAGTTTATACGTAACCTTTTGCAAGGTGTTAAGTGATTAATCCCGAATGCCTTGGCTAATTATAGATCATCAGGCTGACCCGGGACACGCTACTACTACCCCTACTCGTACTCGATTTCCAGGCAAGTTTTCGAACCTTTCTTTTTAAAGGCTGTTGTTGTGAATATATATATATGTATGTGTTTTCAGTATACATATGCCATAGCATGCATGCCTGTTCTCGAATTATTTTGAAAATGCTTGTTCCCTGAATTATTGTTGGCTTATAAGTTAGATAGTTAGTATATCAATTATA
Organism: Kitagawia praeruptora; assembly: GCA_037693485.1. Lineage (NCBI taxonomy): Eukaryota > Viridiplantae > Streptophyta > Magnoliopsida > Apiales > Apiaceae > Kitagawia > Kitagawia praeruptora. Next base: position 3,683,057 of record CM075353.1, read on the forward strand.
AGCCGGAAATTTCTAAGACCCTTAAGCGAAGGGCATCTGAATCTCATTCTTTGACTATAGACCGGGAGTCGTTATTCCTTGATATATTGATATTATTTTCAGAGGAAAATAACTAAGTAAATATTTTTCATTTATTATCGGACGAATATTGTTGGAATATTCCCTTGAGATTATTTGATAAATATTATTCGGATTATCCATCAGATGTTTATTTATTCGAGTAATATTATATATTTAATATTCATCTAGAGTCGATTAAATATTCGAATATTATTTCGAACTCTCAGTTAAGTTATTTAATTAGAGAATATTCATTCTTATTTACTCGATAAATATTATTTTGAATATTCATTCGAGTTGATTTATTTAATGAATATTATTTTAATATTCATTCAAGCCTTATTTATTTAAATGGATATTAATTCGAATATTCATTCAATCTCTATTTATTTTATAAATATCAGTTGAACATTGATTCAAACTCCAGTTATTCGATAAAGTATTACTTTGAATATTCCCTTGAGATAAGGAATATTACCTTCGACCTTTATTTAAATTCGATTCAATTATTGAACATAATTTCAAATATTCATTCGATAATCATTTTTTTGATAAATATTATTAAGTTGAATATTCATTATTTATTCAATGAATATTGTCCCAAATATTAAGTCGATAATTATTCCATCAATATGTATCCTTCTTGAGTCGAATATTCTCTATTGATTCAATAAATATTATCTCCAATGTCCATCTGACGGTTACTCCATCAATAAACATTGTTATTGATTTGAATATTCATTATTTGTTCAATGAATATTATTCTGAATATTTATTCAAAGATTATTCCGAGCAACCCTTTTTCAATATCTATGACTTAATAAATATTCTTGGAATATTTATTTAATTCTTCTAACTCGTTTCAAAGATACTTGGTTTCATTCACATAGTATCGTCAACCCTCGAATATTATATAAATTATTTCAGAGTCCTATTATTATTATTATATTATCAAGGAAGGTTCTCAGTGATTCCATTCTCCCTTCGATTCTATTATAAGGGAACCCTACTTGAGGAATGTTATTTATCTTGTGACTGCCCGGTCATAAATTATTCGTTCACTCGCAACTTGGTGGCTATTATTCATGGTATTACGTGTACCCACTCATTATTCGAGGGGTAGGAATGTTGGAACAAGTCATTATCCATTAACAAGCAGCAGCTTGGGAAATATTGGTAAATTTTCCTTTCCATTTAGATATGACTACCTGGTGGAGTCTTATCAACAAGTATTATACTTGGGGAAAGGGGGACAAACTTTACGTTTCAAAGTTATGGATATGGAATGAACTAGGAGACGCGTAAGTGGCCGAGTGGCGCCGGTCCAGCAATAGCCCAACCGTTGGCTTAGGAGTTCCAGAGGGCGGTAAACAAGTAAATCCGTCGGAGCTACCTTCTACATGTAGAGAACGACTGATGAGATGCATGACATACGACTGATCCCCGTAAATGTCAGGGCATCTGGCGCGGCAATGCTCCCGTATTAGTTCATCACTCAATGTTGGAAATTTTCTGCAACATCATCATAGTTGGCAGAGTTGAAAAGTATTTCAAACGGGAATTGCAATATCATTCTGCAAGTTCCTACTTTTATGAAAATGATGCTATCTTGCTTATTGTGGCATAGCATATGCTTCCACAAAATATACATCTATTGAGTTACCTTGTAACTTCATCCTTTATATTAAACTGGCAATATTTTCTCTAATGCATGGCATATGATTTCAAACATATCTTTGAACTGTCTTATATATTACTGCACAGTTATATATTGTTGGTGGGCTGTTGCTCACCCTTGCTTATTTATTATGTCACAACAACAGCTAGGTCACATGGCCCGCGTCAGGCGCACTCGGCGCAAGCAGGTTACTCGCCCCGCAGGGCTCCCCGTTGATATCATCGCTGCCATTGCTGAGGTAGCATAGATCAGCAGCCTTTGATTACCAGTCTAAATATATGTATCAATAATGATTAATCAACGGCAAAACTTTTAAACTTATGATGTTATCCTTTTGGCTTGTAATAACTTTTATTCGTAAACCAGTAATGTAAGACTTATTTCAATTTCATCTCTGGGACTATAACTGTGTGTGTGTGAGTGGTTATTATTGTGGGGTCACAGCAGGTGATTTATTTATTGTGGACTCAAGTAAAGTATTAATCATGGAAAATAAGACCGTAACGACCCGATCCCGGACCCCGGATCTGGGGGTGTTACACTATCCCCTGTAAACCTAGAAGGTACTGATACTGCTAGATAGCAAGAGTTATTGTAACTCTGAATGGGGTCAAGTCATTCGACGAGATGGTAGCAGTACATCTCTGGAGATGCCCAGCTAAGCGAATGTAATTGTGTGGTCGCAATTAGAGGGAAGGGTTATTCCTTGAAACATTCGACGAACAGGATCGAGACAAGACCATTAATGTCTCAAAGCCGTAGATTGGCACCATAGCCTTTGATTTGTCGTCGTCTATGGAACATGATTACATCAAACGGATTAAGATTCAAGGTGAAACATTCCATCTGAATCCGGTAGTCATTGAAGTAGGGGACTTAGGAGGGTTCAAACCCGGAAGGGTACCAACTCTGAAAAACAAGTCATGATGTAAAACCTAAAGCATTTCTGTATGGATTTGTGGGGGATTGTTAGAAAATGGAGTTTTTAGGGCATAATTATTTTATGTTCTTGATGTTAATTCCGGATTTTAACGATTGGAAATTGTTCCTTGATATGGGAACTTAAATTTTCATATATGGGTCTAAGTAATTTTCTTAGTGAAACCCATAGAGAAATAGAGTTGAAATTAGTAGCTTGAAAGAGCTTGAAATGAGAATGTGTATTTGTCCCACTTTGAAATAAATAAAGTAGATTATTGATTTACTTTAATATTATAAACATGCTGTCAAGAGTTGGACTATACTACAAGTTAAGTCCTGTAAACTCTCGAAGGTAAAACTTGCTGTCAACAACAAGGTTGCTGTCAGGAATGTTAAACTTGCTGTCATGTAACAAGGTTGCTGTCAGGAAGGTTAAACTTGCTGTCAGGAACAAGGTTGCTGTCAAGGAAGTAAAACTTACTGTCGGGAACAAGGTTGCTGTCAAGGAAGTAAAACTTACTGTCAGAAACAAGGTTGCTGTCAAAGAAGTAAACTTACTGTCAAGTTCAAACTGTTGACAGTTACTTTAAAGGTACTGTCGGGACTTGTTGACAGTAACTTCTGCGTGGTTTTGACAGTAAAGTCTGAGTGTTTATTCTATTAATTGGAAGTCATAATGTGGATAAATATATATTGTAACAGTTACGATTTATTTAATTATAAATCATCCGTTTTGATTTGTTATTGAATGTAAATCGTGGAGTTACAATATTAATTGGGTGGCATCAGTTACACTTAATCTCTTGTATAAATAGAGACCTAAGCTACTGATTGTATATAGGTGACACTGAAGATACTGTCCACACCATACATTCTCTGTTCTCTCTATACACTCTGTTCTCCCTTTATATTCTGTACTCCACCAGTAGGTTTTTCTGGCGACTGATGTGCTAGTCGAAGTTGAGTTTTCTGGTTGCTGTGACCATCTAACTCGGAGCTGTTTTATCCTGGAAGAATATTGCCAGCATCCTGACACAGTGTAAGTGGAGGCAATTATCTCTTCAAGAACAATCAGGACTTCTTTGCAAGGCCTGGTGACTCAGCTGATTATTTCTTATTTGATACCTGCATAGCTATGGCTTCTGGTATGATTTCTTATCTTCCTTTGTTCTGTCAGTTACTAATTTGCATGTGTTTTACCTTCGTGTTTTGTTTCGCTAATTGTATGCTTGGCCTGGACTTGTTAAATACGATATATAACTGCCTCTATGTTGCTGTAGTAGTCAATATTCCCAACAGTGTTTGCATGGGGGTTATGTGACCTTGACCAGGAAATGGCATGCATACTACATGAGTGATAGGCTTCTTTGGATGAACAAAAGCCATGGTTTGGAGAGAGACGAAGAGCAAGCGCACAAAATGTAAGAAAACTGCTTGTTAATTCATATTATGCGTGCTTAAGCCGTGCATTTGTGCCGGCTAAAATAGTTAGGGTGTTCCTTAAGGAAAATATAAAAATCACCAAATTGGGTATAAATTTTTTTAAAAAAGGACATATTTCGATTTCAATTAAATAGTTAGGGATTGATGTGCTGAGGTATCCTAAGATTAAAAGATTTTCAATACAAATTTAAGGTATTTAGGTTATTGAGAAAAAATTGATATTTAAAAAAATGTCCCTACGGGCCACTTATTTTATAAGCTATTTGTGTTAAAACAGGAGAGATCCTCGAGGAATTCACACTAATATCAATCAATAAAAATATTTTTTTTATTATCACATTATTCCGTCACATTATTTTGTAATTATTTTTGATAAATAATTTTGTAATTCTAACATTACTCACTTGATAACTGAATTGGCTTACAATAGTAAAGCATAATTTAGTTAAGGTTTTTCTTGGATTAAATTTCGGGATCTTTAACATTTCCTTCGTATATACTATTACATTATTATGCGTTTGTGCCGGCTAAAATAGTTGGGCCGTTTAGATCTGCTTAAATAGTTGGGCCTTTTGTTATCCGGGTTGCTTAACTAGAGTAAAATATAAATTATTTAGGTTTTTTGGTTGATTAAATTTTGGGTTTGAGACCAGAATATCCAGATTTTGTTTACAACTGTCCAAAATACCTTTATTCAGATTCGTCCGCCCTTTTTATCCACGGGTCACGCAATTTGACAATACGTACATGTTATACGCATTTAAAAAATGCGTAGTCACCCCTATACGCATCTCAACGATGCGTGCACTTTGTTAATTTTGATTGTCCAACCCTCGAATAGTACCGTGACTACGCATCTGTTAAATGCGTGTAAGACTATACGCATCTCAAAGATGCGTATATGAAAAGTACTTCGTCCTCCTCCCAGCCGTCGTCGGAGACGATTTTTCGACACAACTTTGATCAGTTCGTTTCGTCCACCTCCGGCATCTTTCACTTGCATATTATATACCAAAATGACCGTCTTCTCTCCCTCTACAAACCTATGTTTTTCGTTTTCCATTTGTTTCGCTAATTTCGAAAACCCCAAACTGAACCATTTTTCTCGATTCAGTTTTCGGCATCCTCGTATACGCCCCTGCGGGGCCAAAACACAATAAATTTACAGGGGAAAATGGAGAGACTGGGCTGGGCTTCGTTTTAATTCCCTCAGGAGCAGTTGAGGTAGCTGGAGTCAGGTGAACGAATGGGGGCGACGGGATGGCGATTTTGAGGGAAAGAGAGACGTCGGAGCTAGAGATGCACAAATGACGTGTATGACGTCATCACGCATCTGTCAGATGCACAAATGATCCTAGAGTGCGCATGTGACAGATGCGTACTCCGTGGGTAAGAAGGGCGGAGTTTTCTGAATAACGGCATTTCGGGCAGTTTCCACAAAAATGTGATGTAATTTGAGCATTTTCTCTTAATTTTTTTGAAAATTGAGCACAATAAAATAGTCTAATAGTAAAGGTTTATTTTTTATCATCAATTTAATTATCGATCAGCCTTCACTTTTTCGTCATATATATTCAATAAAATTATATAAATATCAATTTCAAATTTTTTATAGTTCGATACATATCAAATTTGATATGATTCAGATTTCGAATCAGATATTCAATCTTTTAGATTTAGAAAAAAACAACTATTTAAAATGTGTCGAAATGGTGCACGGTAAGGAAAATAGCTTATATTTATGCAATATAATGATTTCTGGAATATGATATATGGAGTTACATAAAAAAACAATAAATATTTTTATCTATGTCGTTTGATTTTCTGATTTAAGTTCAACCTGGTTCAGAAGATTGAAATAAATAAATAACAAAATAAATAAATATCCATGAACAAATTTCAGTATTGCATATAAAATCTATGTTATTTATGAAAATATCACATCACATATTTTCGATTCACAATATTTCATTATTTGGATCAAATTTTAAATAAATAACGATGTGAAATTCTTGTTCTTGATATGACAAAAAGCAAATTTAAGCAAGTAATAATGGGTCCGTTTCGGAAATCTTATTTTTCAGAAATAAGTTACTTATTCTGGAAAAAAGTTAGGAAATATGTACTTTTTTCTGAAATAAGTAACTTATTTTTGCAAGATTACGAATATTAAACTCTCCATACACATATTTTCTTAAAAAAATGTGTGTAAATACAAATTTTTTTCAGAAATAAGTAACTTATAAGCTCCTTGACAGAATTGCCAAACGGGCTCAATGTGATGTGCTCGTGAAATAGAGACGAAGGAATGAATTGGATAACATTCGAACCTATAAAAATTGTTGTTTTAATTTGTCCATTTAAAATTGGATTCGTTGTAGGAAAATGTATTCTAATATTTTATCTTACTCAACCTTTGAACATTTGGCATATTTTATTTTTCTAAAAGAGAAAAAAGCTCCTGAGGTTACCTCAGGAGAGTTACCTGAGGTTACAGTACAAAATATTGTGGTATTTTTGTAAATATTGAAAATCTTCTAAAAAAAAGTCTGTAATTACAATTATACCCTCGTGTATTCATATGGGAATCATAGTTACCTCAGGTAATTTTCCTGAGGTAACCTCAGGAACATCAATCCCTTTCCAAAATTTGTATTTATTTTCAATAAAAATATATAAATGTGTATTTTTGAAAATAAATTACTTGTTTACTCGGAACGCCAAATACTCAGATCTATTCTCTTTGACACATTCCATAATCATTTTTAAATTTTGAATTAGATCGAATTTGAGCTCCGATCCATTGACAAGCCTATTTATTAACATTAAGTCATTAATGCGATGATAAGCGTTTTAAGTAAATATTTTTATAATTAGAAATGCAATCAATATTTTCAAGAAACTTTTGAAATTATAATCAAGTTGATATTAAATTTCAAATTTGTTAACATTTTAAGAAAAATAATTGCTAGATCTAAAAAAATAAATAACTTTCAAACCCATTAAATCTAACCAATAACATTACCCCAAAATTAAATTTCACAATCAAAAATAAGAATCAATATCCTCCCACAAATCTCCACTATAAAATGGCATATATTCTTGTGCTTACGTATAGGAAGTTTAAGGCCTTATTGCCGAATTTTTCATCACATTTTTAAGATGAAAATTTTAAAATGAAAATGAACTTTATTCACATTCATTTCCACTTACTTTCTTTCTATTAAAATTCGAGAACAAAAAAAAATAATAAAACAATTATTTTACAAATACAAGTACTCACTTCATGCATCCTCTTGGATTACTAATACCCTCTTCATCATGTCCCAATGGAGCTATTATCTGAGCTATCGACCAAAACTACAATCCCATACAGAATTTCATCACTAAATCAAAACCCCCGTTCATAATCAAGAAGCAAAAATCTTGCCGATCTATAAACTCGAACAATTTACTCAAAATATCGTTAAACTGTCTCTTCAAAATATCGTTTATCATCAAAATATCATTAAATTGTCCCTTCATGAGAACAGGCGATTACAATTTACTGTTTGTTCGACTCGATCATTGGTGTAGATGTCGTATAACTTTTTATTATTAATTAATATCTTTGTTCTTAAAAAAAAAGACAATTATTTTTATTTATTATTTCATTATTTTCTCGTCTATTTAAAACTCGAAAGTGTATCGCATGTTCTGGCAAACACCACCACTTGTCTACATTTCGTCATCCCCCAACATAACGAACTCAACTAAACTCCACTTTAAACTAAACACAATCCCTAAATTCAAAACTCAACTTCCCCCAATCCCCCCCCCCCCCCACCACCTACCCACGTTTCAAACACAAACTCAAACTCACCAACGTTTCACAACTCGCCACTTCCAACTCAACCAATGGGCTCTTTATTACATTTCCCAGACCTCAACTCCGCCGCCACCAATAACCCTAAAATAATAATCCAACCCAAACTCGAACCTCTCGACTCAGTCTCTGACTCGGACTCACCCGTTGCTCCCCCAGGTATTCCATTCCCCCTTTCTCAAACTCAACCCTCCACGTCACTGAACCCTAGTCATCACACAGTTTACTCCGAGTTCACTCGCATTTCTGAGCTTTTTAACACAGCTTTTAAGTCACCACCACCAAACGACGTAGTTTTAAGTCCCAACAATGCGCTCGCAATTGTCCCGGTTAAGGACAACACTGAGCACCAGGTTTCGGGGAATGTGAGTAGGGTTAGGCATCGTCAGCATTCATCTGAGTTAGTTAGGGTTACTGATTTAAATGTCGAAGATGAGCGGTATTTTCGAGAAATTGTTAGGAAGACTAGGATGTTGTATGAGAATCTTCGTGTTTACGGGAATTTGAATGATGAGAAAGGGATGGTTTCGAGGAGGAGTAGGAATGATTTGAAGGCTTCCGCGGTTATGAGAGAGCGAGGGTTGTGGTTGAATAGGGATAAGAGAATTGTGGGAGCTATTCCCGGGATTGAGATAGGGGATGTTTTCTTTTTTAGGATGGAATTGTGTGTGGTTGGAGTACATGAGCAGCCTCAGGCTGGGATTGATTATTTGCCTTCGAGTAGGAGTTCGAATGGGGAGCCGATTGCTACTAGTATAATTGTTTCGGGTGGGTATGAGGATGATGTGGATACGGGGGATGTGATTATTTATACGGGACATGGTGGTCAGGATAAGTGTTATAGACAATGTGCTAATCAGAAGCTTGAATGTGGGAATTTGGGGTTGGAGAGGAGTATGCATTATGGGATTGAGGTGAGAGTTGTGCGCGGGTTTAAGTATGAAGGTAGTGTTAGTGGTAAGGTTTATGTTTATGATGGGTTACATAAGGTTGTAGATTGCTGGTTTGATGTTGGGAAGTCGGGTTTCGGGGTTTATAAGTTTAAGATTGTTAGACTTGAGAATCAGCCGGTAAGGGGTAGTTTGCTTCTTAGGTTTGCGCAAAATCTTAGAGTTAGGCCTTTGGAGGTTCGGCCAAGGGGATACATGTGTATGGATATGTCGATGAAAAAGGAAAATGTTCCTGTTTTGTTGTTTAATGATCTTGATGGTGATCATGAACCGTTGGCTTATCAGTATCTGGTACGATCTGTCATTCCTTCTTATGTATATCAGTTTGGGAGTGGTAGTGGGTGTCAATGTGTTGCTGGTTGTTTTAGGGATTGTGTTTGTGCGATGAAAAACGGGGGCCAGTTTGCTTATGATGAAAGAGGAATATTGATTCAGGGGAAGCCGGTAATCTTTGAATGTGGTCCACATTGTTCTTGTCCTCCAACTTGTAGGAATCGTGTCAGTCAGAAAGGTGTGAGAAACACATTTGAAGTATTTCGATCTAGGGAAACTGGTTGGGGGGTTAGATCTTTGGACTTGATTCAGGCTGGTGCTTTCCTTTGTGAGTATGCAGGAGTTGTTTTGACTCAGGACCAGGCCCGAGTATTCTCTATGGCTGGTGGTGATAGCTTAGTTTATCCGAGGCGATTCCCCGAGAGATGGCAAGAATGGGGAGATGTATCGCAAGTATCCTCTAATTATGTTCGGCCATCACATCCCTCAATTCCTCCATTGGACTTTGCAATGGATGTATCAAGCATGAGGAATGTAGCATGTTACATGAGCCATAGCAGAAGTCCCAATGTGATGGTTCAGTTCGTGTTGTATGATCACAATAATGTGAGCTTTCCTCGTCTTATGTTGTTTGCCTTGGAGAATATCCCACCCTTGAGGGAACTTAGTCTTGACTATGGGGTGGCTGATGAATGGTCGCCCAAGCTTGCTATCTGTAACTGACTGTATATGCCAGAGTGCGAGCATTTTTGTATGTTGTTTTGAGTAAGATCGTTAGCTGTGAGGTAAACGCTACTTCATGTATCACTAAAACATTTTGGCACTGATCAGGTTGATCTGTACTGTATCTTTAATATGACTTCAATTGTTTTGCAGAACTCAGATTTTTATTTCATATGCCTTTGATTCTTTGGGAATACATACCAATTACCATGTTTATATGATATCTTGTAATGAATAGCAGCATAAATGTTTGTTTGAAAAGATTTTGATGAAGCAAAAAGATTGCCTGAATTCTGTGATTTTTTTTAGTAGGCAAATCAAATTTTTAAAGAAGACCAATTTAAAGTAGATGCATGGTTGTAAAAATCGGTAATCGGTATAAATCGGTTAAGTTGGCGATTTAAGATTAATTGGGTAATCGGGGATTAATCGGAAGGATTAATCGGAGTATTAATCGGATATTATAATAATATTTAATATATTAGTCTAATTTTCAATTAAGCATATCGTTTCAAATGAATTTACAGGATTAATCGGATTTCAAAAATCGAATCGGCTAGTTACCTTACAGAGTATTAATCGGCTAAATCGGGGATTTTTAGAACCATGAATAGATGCTGGATTGTTGATCGCACAAATGAATTACTTTCAAATTATCTTTTCAAGAATATCATTAGCTCCTAAGGATTAAATTTTGTTAAACTTGAGGAATTCGGTCCTCGAAAACATCTAAGAAAGTAAACTTGATTAAATTTTGTTAAACTTGACGGAAGCAGCTTGGGGGTTGCTCGAGAGATTTTCTGCCAAGTGTGGGAGAACATCTGAATAAGAAAGTAGACTATGTTGATGAAAAAGACTACAGCACAAATTAGTCTACCAAATTGAATCTGAAAATAATTTTAGGCTCATAAATATCACTACCTTGTTGAAGTTTAAAAATGAATCAGACGTACACATGCATTTTTTTCATTACTGACAAGCCTAAAATAAAGCTAATGCCTACAGGTAAAAATATACATCAACACAATATGAGAAGTTTCATAGTTCGTCATGCATAGGTTGCCCTAATTCTACATCTACCCCTGGATCTGGAACTGCATTTTGATGTACACGAGGGGGCTGTAACCCATCTCCTCCAGGCCTATGTAAGATATTTGCTTGCCCAGCCATACCAGATCTAATGGCAGCAGTAACTGTTCTCTGCAACCTTAGTATCCCAATGCGTTTAGAAACAACGTAAAGGACAGCCAAGGAAAACAAGAGAAATCCAACTGCAAGAATCACCCTGCGGATTACAAAACCATGCTTCAGAACTGAAATCAAGAGCCAAGTAACTTCAATTACTTAAGATTAGTTTTGCTTTTACCTATCGAGCACATCTTGCCGCTGCATAGTGGAAAGCAGATTCCGGGTCCGCATTAGCAATGACCGATGGCCCTTGTATTCACTTTCTGCCTTTTTTAGTACCCCAGTTGACTCCTCTGCAATTATAAAATTCCAAACTTCAGAATCTAATATATATACTTTCTAGTACAGGTATATCTTTACTGTTTGTACCCAGTCCCAAATAACTCTAATGGAGGATACGGGCAAAAACGAACATTTACCCACACGCAGTATTACCAGCAGCATCCGACTTGATTAAACCATCACAATATACCAAAACTTTTCATTGGACTCTGATACTAAGTGGACATTATGTGATCCATAGAGCTGATTGATAGTTGGATAAAAAAGTGGGGTATTGCTGTTAGCCTGTTACATGTGGTAACTCTGTTTACTTCTACCTTGAACAGAGCGACAAACTTTTTGAGATTAGTAAAATGGTCAGGACATGTCCGCAGCTGACAGGGTGGAAATTCAAAAGATAAGTTATCAAATTAAATGGAGATAATGGTTGACCAAATGGAGGCATAGTAAATCAAAGACAGCTCCAGAAAGTGGGAGGAAAGATAGTAATGCATTTGTTTCTGAGTAAAAAAGGGAGGATTAATTTACAGGATTAAAGGCGCACTATCATCTCTAAGTGTTTCTACACGTAAACTGCACACGATATTGTGATACATCCGAGACCTTTCTCCGAGATAATTGTATAAATCAGCAAATATTAGATTTCAAACTCAAATAACGAAGAAAAAGTGTTCAACATAATGGGTGACTTCAAAAGAAGTTATGAACAGATGGAAAAGCAGTAAAATGACTACCATAGTAATGACATTTTTAAAGGCAAATATAAGCATCTTGGCCACAGAGAGCTTACCAAATGCCATCAGCGTGCCTCCACTTCTTTCAACTTCCTGTAAATTTACGCAACATATTTGTGACAGTAATTAATTAACAAGAAAACTGTCATGTGAAGAGAGCAAACACAAAATTTAAAACGATACAACACATCATAGAATGACTTGGTCAAAGACAATAACCTGAACCATAAGCTGGCGAGTACGGCGAAGACTATCTGTAATTGTTTCTGCCGCAGATGTCATTCCAGCCTTTGTCCTGGAAGTAGTAATAAACCAGTTATAATTTGCACCGATTAAACATAAATAATGTGTCCTGTACCAAATGTACTCCAGAGTATACAATGTGAATACAGATAGTTTAATTAGCTTTTCTCACTTCAAGCACTAGATTTTAATACATACTGTAAATTACGCCTGCGAATTGTGGACTCTTCTCCACCTCCCAACAGCAGCTCCCTCTGCATTCAACCACAAAAAATTACCCTCAATTCTCTCAACTGATACAAGTACTTATTGTACAATGAGGAATTTACATTATATCAATTTATTAACAGAAGATTTGCCAGAACGAAAATTATTCAAGCACCGCCATTGCATATGACCAAATCCCAAACAACAATGTAGATGGAAGCTAAGTAGTAAGTTCTAAACACTAAAACAGGCACCTCTTCCTTTGCAGCTTTCCTCATGTTTTCTTTTGCTTGCAAATTGGCATTTCTAAGATTCAGTCGCAATCTACATAATAAGAAGTAATGCAAGTGTTACTAACCTTACACACACAAACACGCAAACGCACAGAGCATGCATATCATTATACCATATTTTAAATAACCATTTCCTCTATATACCACTTGGCTGTTTATTTGGCCCTATATACCCAAGGAGATAGCAAAGCAAAATCAGACAAAAATAATCATTGTTGGTCTTCAAACAAACAAATACTTCAACCTACTAGACTTTTGTATAACTGTTTACTCAGATTGAACCAAACTTCAGAGTTTCAAAGTTCTGAACCATCTGTTAAACTAAACACCAGTGATTTGATCCTCACCAGTCCCAACTCCTACTATTAACTAACTATTCATGTAACCCCTGTTAGAAACTTAATATCCTAGATACATAGCATCTGATAACAATTATTTTTTAGGAGGTGCGGTATCGCAACTCGCGATCAAACAAATATAAATATCTCGGGGTTATGGTCCTCGATGGCACAAATTTTAATCAAAATTCCCAAAATAGGACATATAAGAAAGCTGGCCCTTCACTAGCACATTGGTAACGCATCTACTAGTTGTGTTATGGACTTATGGGTGACACGCATTTCTACCTTGCATTTATGCTTTTACAGTTGATGGCAACCTCACATAATGTTAAGATAACTATATGATCCTGGTAAGTCCAATTCCTAACACCTTAAGGTTTTAGGAGAGCTGGTAACTTAACATGGTATCAGAGCTCTGGATGTGGGAGGACTCAGGTTCGAGTCCCTCCTACCCCCCAATATTCTCATTTATTGAAATATTGAAAAAAAAAATGTGTACGACGACCGACAACGAACGACCACCGGACGCTAGGGCCAAAAAGGCACGAACAACCTAGTGATCCACTCTTTGACCCAAATAATGGGTCCTAACACCTTAAGGTTTTAGGAGAGCTAGTAACTTAACACATAATGCCGGTAAGAAAAGCATTTCCTGATAAACGCATCGCTTATGTGCGTTTAAAAACCAGGTTAAACGCAAGTAGTAGTGGCGTTTCTTGATAAACGCATCTTCTATATGCGTTTTCTGTTGCACGCAAGCTGTATATGCGTTGTGTGGATTCTCATTGACGAAGATGTGCGGCTGAGGGAACAGTTTCGTCACAAGCTTTTGCTTCAGAATCCATTTTAACTGGCGATGTATGTATGTATATGTATGGGTAGAAAGAAAGAGAAACGAGTAAATGATAAGGATGCCAGAGATGAAGAAGAGATAAATCATAAAAGGATACGTAGGTGTAGGCATAAAGTAGAAAAAGATGAGGAGTTATGACTGCAGACCTATACAACCAGAAAAAAGGAGCTAGACATGGATACAAAACCTAACGTAAGTAAAGATGGTGTTTGCTGTGTGCCAGGGGAGGGCCAACATATTATAATGTGCAATTTTAGGTATGTGCATAATTTTGTGCCATTTTGGGCATTTTCTCCATAGCTCGACAAGAAACATTCTCAGTCCAAAGAAAACTCCTAGGGATGAAGTCCCCGTAGCATACATAATACTCCTACATGATACAATGTCCTCAATCATCTATCCTAAATCCACAATTTTTACAAATGTGTCTCTTCTAATTCAATTACAACCACATATACACTGTATATAACAAGCAAACACAACCCGAAAAGAACACAAATTTTCCCAAGTCAATCCACTAAAAAACCATCATTCACCAACACACAAAACTCACAAATATGCATAACCACTATCACAGCTCCTACATCAAACACAAAACAAACAAAAAACCCATCAAGAAAACAATAAAAATGGTACCTTTGGATCAAAATTTTCCAAGATTTCAGTTTTTTCCCAGTCAATGTACTAAAAACCCATTAATCATCAAGCCACAAAAGACACAAATATACACAACCACCATCACATCTCATCAATCAAACAAAAAACCCATCAAGAAAATCATAAAGATGGTACCTTTGGATCTGATTTTTCCAAGATTTCAGCAAAGAAACAGCAGATTCAACTTGATCATTAGAAGGGAGTTGAGGGGCAAGAAGATCAAGCTTAAATATCAAAGAATTAAGCAACCCCAATTCATCTTGAGCCAAAGCATTCAATCTAGGCAATGAAGAAGCTGACTTTTCTGTTCTTGATTTACCAAAATTTTGTATTGAATTAATGTGTTCTTGGGCTTTATTAAATGTTTCTTCCCATTCTTTTTTCGCATTCTCTACTTGTTCTACAACCTCATCCATTATTTTACAGTGTGATTGTATCAAGATTTTGGGATCTGTTTGTTCTTGTGCAACT
This sequence comes from Kitagawia praeruptora, assembly GCA_037693485.1. Lineage (NCBI taxonomy): Eukaryota > Viridiplantae > Streptophyta > Magnoliopsida > Apiales > Apiaceae > Kitagawia > Kitagawia praeruptora. Next base: position 3,698,239 of record CM075353.1, read on the forward strand.
CTGCCTTGGTTCAAGAAAAGTGACCGGTTTGGTTAAGCCCGGTTTATTTTTTGACAAATTTAAGACCGGTTTTCAAAACCTCGATCTTTTTAGTAAAATTCAAAATATTTAACATTGAAATACAGTCCGGTCATTTGTTTACGTTGTTGGAGAGTGTCTGGCACGCATTTTAAGATATATTTTAAGGATAGTTCGATAACTTATTTTTAAATTTTTTTTTTATAAAAATAGGATTGTTCTATTTTTATACATAAAAAGAAAATTGTAAAAATAAATTATATAACTATACTTTATCTACACCTTAAAATGCGTGCCAGAAAGTCTTAAAACAATGTAAAGAATCTAATGGGACAGAGGGAGTATGTTATATTAATTTTTTTAAGAGAAAAAGGATCCCGAGATTGATTTCAGGGAACTTTTCTTGATATAGTTAAAAATATACTATAAATTTAACTGGGCCCGCAAGGCTAATTAAAAAATTGTGATTTTACAGAAATGTCCATCCTATATTTACATACAATATTCTATGTATCTCAGGTAACTTCCCTGAGATACATCTCAGGTTCCCCAATCTTTTTTTAAAAAACATTCGAATGGAATTTGATCAGATTTTTTTAGAAAAAATGACAAAATTAACCTAATTATTAGGATAATGTACCAAAGTAACTGTTTCCGGAACATGGCCCATTTTAGCCTTTTGGATTTGTCTTTCATAAATGCGTATTAAGATTCGATCTATACTTGTTCTTATGTGCGTCTCCATCTCTTTCCAAACTTACATGAATACGTGGGTGATCATCTTTTACCCTTTCATTTGCAAAGAAGTTGTATATAGGTTGCTATCTTCATCCTAGCTGTATATATATACATCCTGTATCTATCTATTAGAGGTTACGAGTAGGATTACAAGCAGGATATCATGTTCTAATAAAAAAGTATACTCCCTTGTCTTATGCGTATCCAACACAATACTTCAACCGCGTATTACAACTTACTCTAATAATGAATGCGTAATCAGTATAAAAAAATTGTTGAATACTCCAATACGTTATGCATAACTGTAATACTTCATTGTGTTATGTGTATTGGATCGGTTATTTTTGCGCATAAAAGTAAAAGTGGTTAGTTTCATCAATTTTGTTTGAAAAAGAGATTAGATTTGTACTTCACCCATTTTTTTAAATGTATTTTTACTCTAATTTCTAGATATAAAAAATTGTATTTTTCTAAATTGTAGAGTCATGTTTGACTTGGACTCTGTGTAATTATTTTTTTCTTTTTATAATAAAAATAAATATTTATTTACATCACATTCATTTATTTTTTTGAAAGTATTTGCATTAAATTCAGCTTACATTATAGTTTTACCCTTTTCAAGTTATATAATCACATTTTAAGTTTCTAAACATAAAAGTAATTCATTGTAAAAACCACTTGATCCCATCATTTAAGCTTGCTTCTTCAGTACTAGTGACTTGTAAGAAAATTTAACCAGACTATAAATGAGAAGATAAGTTGTTTGTACTAGTATCAAATTAATGTTTGTGTTTCAATGAAATGCCAAAATATAGGCAAACTCTAAAGCTCATACACTGGAAAAAGGGGCAATGAATTGTATATACAAGAAGTTAGAAAGTCCCTGGTATGCACTATGCACCATTATATGATGATAGACATGCCTGATGCATCTAATGTATCATCTTTTTTTGTCAAGTGCTTGCAACCACCAATCTTCAACTCTTCTCACATAAACCTGATGTATCTCCTCACCTTATTCTCGCTTTCCTTGAGCTAGGCTAACACGCATTGCTCGTCCTTCCAGTTCCTGAAAAAACCAACGCAAAATGTCATGAACATATGTATTAGTATTACCCTTCGAAAGATACTCTATTTTCGTTTTAAAGATGAAATTCTTGCAACTTTTCGAGAATAAATCCCAAGGTTAGTAGCAGTCTTAGGTGTGCTGGTGTCAGTACTGTAAACGAGTAGATGTACTTCAAGCGTTTTTTTTAAAAAAATTCTGTTTACGTCCTTGAAGAATCAAGAAGATATTTGTTAATGTGTGTTGCTTATGCAATTGATGCACATAAAAGTCATACCACTCCATCGAGCGATTTTAGGGCTGTTTCCATCTCTGCTCTAGATGGAAAGCATACAAAACCATAGCCACGGGACTTTCCAGTTTCACCATCAAAGAGAACCCTTGCTCCAACTACATTTCCATATTGTCGAAAAGCTTGTGCCAAACTTTCAGATGTAACTGTCCATGATAAGTTCCCAATAAATAGTTTGTGTTCTGTTTCTGGATATAGAGGCTCTTTTGGTTTTGGTTTGTCCGCAAAATTTACCCTCAACGTTCGCCCACCATATACCTGAATTATTCAATTATAACATTACTGTTACAGTTAAAAGTATAGAAATGTGTATGCACATGAGAGGAGTGAGATTCATTTCATACACTTCCATCGAGATTTTCTATGACTGCATTGCAATCTTCAACAGTACTCATAGTAACAAACGCGAATCCTCTGCTTTTTCCAGTTTCTCTGTTATAAAGAACCTATATAGCATATAACAAAATTGAAGTGATCAATACTTTATTCATGCCTTCACAATAAAAAAAAACCTATTGCCTTCTCACTTCTCAGTTTTAGAATCTTCACACATTGTGCATAAGATATCATTTGTCATAAGAAGGCTCATATCAGTAACAACTGTGTAACATTGTTAAACAAGATAAGAAGAAATAAGACCAATATCTGGTATCTACCCTTCAACTGAGCAATCGAAAAATTGCCTCTTGTTTAAGCAAGTGCCTATATGTATCACAATTGTTCTCTTAAAAAATAAGTAAAAAGAAATTATAAAATGACCACTGCTAGATCACCAATTTAGTAGTAGTGTGAATGGAATAGTTTGCATAGCTGAATTTTGATTTAACCTATTCGCTATTTCGTAATAAAATTAATCTGTCAACAGTGATCCAGGTCCTTACTTTTAACTAGTTCAGTTGTTACTAAAACTGTGACAAAATACTGATCATCGACGTGGGTCTTTCTATGATATGTAAATAATTGAGCATTTAACTTAATTTGGTTTCTGTTGATATAAACTATATGTTTCTTGAACAGGGGATTTTAATCACATTGATCATCGTTTCTGACATATCATCAACCTCTTTGCTCAGAATTACTGACACTTCATTGTGCTAATTGTAAGCTTCACCAGTATGTTATGTTGATTGAAACGATAGTTTACATTCCCATATTAAAAAAGCAAGAGAAGTTAAGTTTGTTAACAATTTTACTTTCAATTCCAAACCAATCTCATTCTTTTCAACCAAATAGAACACAAATTTTTGCAAGTTCCGGGAGAACGAACAATCAAAAACAAATTTATATTTTTGTAATTTTTGGAGAAGGGATCGAAAAACCAATCGAAATGAGAAGTGTACCTCAACTAGCTCAGGGCTACCGTAATCTTGAATAATGCCAGCAAGTTGAGCACTATCACAAAGATAAGGCAAGTTTCCAAAGTATAGCTTTGTGTTTACAGGACTATCTCCTTTACTCTCATCACTTCCACCACTCAACACTTGTTCCTCCTCTTCAACTTTCTCCGTTTCCACTTGATCAGTTACATCCTCCTCGACCTCAGCCTCAGCCTCAGCGGTTAATGCCGCCTCCTCAACCTCAGCCTCAGCCTTAGACTCAGCCTCAGCTATAGCTGCTAATGCAGCCTCCTTAACCTCAAGGTCCTCAACCTCAGCTCCAGCAGTTACCGCTGCCTGCTCCTGCGCGACTGCAGCTGTTACCGATCGTCGTGCATGGCACTTTGTTGCGGCAATGATCATCATAGGTTCCACAACAAGTGTGTGAGAAATGGATGACACTTGTTGCATGCCTTTGAAAGTGGTCATCCTGATATGATCAGATTGACACAAGTTCTTGGAGCGAATACACTTGAGGCTTTGCATTGATGTAGAGAACGAAGAGCTTACGGCAGCAGCAGCTGCAGCCATGTTGCCGGTGTTGGGACTTTGCAGTGGTGGTTTTGATAGTAAAAATGTTAGAGATTTTAAGGGAGAAAAGAAAGAAAGATACAGATTGTGGGATAGCTTTTAAAGCTATGTGGGCAATTTGTGCCCAATGAGATTGTACTGGATAAGTAAAAGATAAGGTTTATGTATTTTTATCTTCTACCCTGTTTCCTCGTTTCACTGCCTTCCCTTCTATGCTTTAAGAACTCTCAGTATTGATCAATTTTCAGTTTTATATATTTGGCCATCAGTTTTCGATTTACGATTTATATAAATATCTCCCGAAATTCGGGAATAGATTTAAATTTATAAAAAAAATGTATCCGATACACATTTTCATCAATAGGTCGTGTTCAAGAAGTTCCGTGTACATAATTCCCAAGGTTGTGAAATGTTGCTGGCCCGAAGTTGTGAATGCTGTTGGGTCTTCAGTCTATTTTTACAGAGTTGGGTCATGGGTGTTCATTTTATTTTTGCCACGGAAATAAATTTCATTAATTTCGCAAATCGTTCATCCGCCATATACGATCAACTACAGAACAATTATACCTCATTACGTAGTGAGCTACATTGTTTGCGGATCGTTTAACAAACTTGAGGACCACATTTTGATCTTTAAAACCTGATAAATACTGCTTGCATTCGTCTATGATTCTACCAAGATAAGAGAACTTGATAGATGAACATCTTATGGCTTGAATGACAAACAGGCAATCAGCTTCCACTTCTACCCTTGGCAATGATTGTGACTTTATCCAGCTGAACACGGAACATTTGTGAATAATAATTGAATACAGAATATAGATACTAAAAATATAAAATAAGTCAGTCTCATCAAACAGATGGTCACAGCATATTAAGTGCAGTTGTTTTTATAGTGAAGGGAGGAAAATTTTACAAATAGAAAAGCAATAACATTTGCTGTATCAATGAATATCAAATATGTGCCTGCCTAGTTGCCTTGGCCCAAATATATCAAAAAATTGTCTGCTTTTGCAAATTAGAAATTCAACAGTTATTGAAAAGAAACCTATAACAAAAATGTAAAAGGGTACATCTTGAACCAGAGATTGCATATTTATATGCACAGTAAGTAGCCTGTGAATTTCCATATGAGATATCCAGAATGCTTTGATGAATTTACTATAACAATTCTAAACTATGCTCTCGCATAGTCTGGTGATCTTTTCTTCATAAAATACTACACGAATTTGCCTAAAATTACACAAAAATGTCAGCCGGCCCTGATGTCCGTAGGGGATTTATGATTGTAATCTAGAAGAATTATGCCGCCAGATTAAGGAACGAAAAGAAACGGTTATCACACAGAGCAAGTAAAAGTGGACAAGTCGTATTCTAATTTTTTCTAAGCAGGAGCATATCTGTTACATGCTGTATACATTGCATAAACGAGTATTAAGACAAAATTTAATTACTTGATAGTGTCGAGCTAGCTCCTTGAACTTTAAGCAGCATATCACTACCCTTTTCTCTGGTAAGCTTTATTATTTGGCTCAGCCGAGGGTGACGCCCTTATAACTTTGGGATTAGTCCTACTGTGAGCAGCTTCGTTGGCTCCTCTTGTTTTGTTAATTGGAGGACCTTCAGCATCAATGGATGTTGGAATAACCTTGCACCGGACGTGTCGATTTTGCCGATGATTATGATTTTTCAAACCTGAAGAAATCTCTTGTTTCGACTTTTCTTTGCTTCCAAGTATTCCATCATTATCTGTTTCACCCATGAAACATAAATTTGGTCTGTTAAAATAAGGTAGAAGCCACTACAGGGGGAAATCAGGGTAAAGAGTAAAAAAGGTGAAGCCATAGAGTACAGCTACCAATATGGCAATACCATATAAATGCAGCTCAGTACACTACCCTACTAGAACAGTGCACTACACTACTAGAAATAGAGAGATTTGGGGAGTTCTTGCTACTACACAATGCTTCCATAATCATGGTTCTCATGTTACTAGCTAGACTACAGTATAAGCATAAGTGCATTGTGAGATATAGATGATAGACTTTAATGGAAAGCATCAGATATATGCATTTCTATTTAAAATGATTTCATTTGCTAGTTGTGGTGCAAAAGGACAATTTTCGATACAGTAAATACCAATTCACCAACAGAATTGAAAATCAGCGTAAATTCCAGATAATTCGCTAGTTCCAGCGGCTAGATTAGAGGTATGAATCTTGTAAAATAATGGGACTTACGGTGGTACATATATTCATGAAACTCTTGGAGGTACAGTAAAACCTCTATAAATTAATAGTCTCGGGACCGGAAATTTTATTAATTTAAAGAGATTATTAATTAATCGAGGTTAAATTTACACTATCGCTATTATGTTGGGACCAAAAAATTATTTTGAAAATATTAATTTATAGTGGGTTATTAATTTATCGAGTATTAATTTGTCGAGGTTTTACTGTACTTCCTATTCAGAATTTCACAAGAACTAATAACTGAATTATATGCAAGACTGTATGTACATGTGACAATTATTTGAGTAAGCAATCCATGTCAAAGCCATGAGACAATAAGGTTATTGTAAAAAGTACTCCCTCCGTTTCGAAAACATTTTCTTGTTTTGACTTTTGTTCCTGTTCATTGTAAGCGCTTGACTATTAATTTACGCATAGTTTATAAGATAAAATATAGTCATGAGTGATCTTGTTTGATTCGTATTTGTGAGTACTTTAATACAGTGAAGTTTTTATATTTAAAACTAACACGAAATTGAAAATATTAACGATCAAAAGTATGCGTTGGCAAACGTGATAAAGCAAACAGGAAAATCTTTTAGGAACAGAGGGAGTATTAACTACATCCAATGCAGTAATCATCATGAAAAGCACTAGATGGCGATAACTGATAAGTGATAATAGTTGCATATAAATTGACCCGAGCCAATGCAACATCTTACCAAATAAGATCAAAGATATGTCTTCCTTAGACTCTAGACTGTTTTTATACAAGGCATATCTCTTTACCAACATCTTAATCAGAAGTAGGTTTTGGCATAGCCAACCTAAAAGCATTAAAAATACTAACTACCATGAAATTACCGGGACTAGATAAGACAGCACGTGGTCGGGGGACGGAACTAGCTCTAATATTTTGTTTTTCTTCCTCCACAATTTTTCTGTTGATGCTCTTTGCTGATCCTGCTAATGTTTAACATAAGATGATAAATCTAATCAATATTTGAATAGAATTATGACAATCACACATCAAATATGACTGAAGTAAAGATTGAACCTTTGGATACAGGTGCCATAGGCATGACTGGCTTTGAGACATAAGACTTTGGAATTCTTACTACAGATGGCAGAGAATTGTCTTCAAGTTCCTTTACTGTAAATAAATCAAAAACAAAATAAAATTAACCAGAGCATATAAACATGCGCTTCACGCACACAGATACTGTATAGTTTGCATACAAGACTACAAGAGTCTTCTCTCTTTGTTCAGATGTTTGAGTAGGAAACAAGTTTTGTGTTTCTTAATTTTTCTAGTAATTTAAAGATGAATACAATCATATATTGTTGCAAACTGTAAGATTGATAAGTGATCTGCTAGTATACTCGCTCATTCTCATTATATTTCACATTCACCATCAGATATCATGGTGGCTTCTTGGTGTTACTGTTGCAGGTTGTTTCCTTCAAAGTAAATTTATAGATATAGGTGGCAAGAGGGGCTCGTAACTACATTTAACCAAGCTTTGTCCAAGCAATACCTATTAATTTGTCATCAAAGAGAGAGCCTTTGCAAAAGAGAGACAGTTGTGAGGTTCATCAGAGTCATAACAGACTGATACTGTAACTGATAAGATTCCTTTGGAGCCGTGTGGAAACAAGTGTTATGGTGGTGGGACTGAATTTGCAAATACTAGCTCCATCAAATTTGAAGGAAAGATGTGCATATTGTTATGGAAATCTGAATACAACACATCCATACAAATTTAAATTGGCACAAGACAAGATATGATAAGATTCTTTACTTAAATGACTGAGAAGAATACAAATTCAGTTATTTTCAGACAAAAATGAACTGAGAAACGTTGATGCATTCTTAATTGCATTTATACAGAAATCTAATATAGAACATGGTAGGTGGCCTAGCTGCTTACTTTCATGTGTTTTGACTTGTGATTGTTATTCGTTGTCAACGTTTATTCAGTCCAACTCTACAAGGACAAGCAGAACAGTTTTCTCAGATAAATTTAAGTTGATGTTTGGTTCATGAAATGCAGATCCTGTGTTAATCTAAATATTAATTTCATTAGTACATCTTCTCGGTTACATTGTTTGAACTAAGAATATTGTTCTAATATGTTAGTCTTTGATTCTAACTTCTAAGCAGCATTGGTTGAAGCCAGAAACATAAACCTATTGACTGGCTAACACATTCAAAATCATCCTAATTCCCGGCTTGAAGAACTAGACGATCCTTACCAGTACCTCTCTCATTACCCAAGGCAGCACACAATTTTAGAACTACAAGATGATCATAACCCATAAGTCCAAAACTTCAATTCAATAACCATTTAATAAAAAATATCACAAACTTAAACATCTTATAGCAATAGCTGATTGAACAAATACAAGGTAAGAACATATAAAATCATCATAAAATCAAAACTAAAACTAGAAAGAAGAAGGGAAAAAAAAAGATTGAGAGAAAGATCACCTGGTGGAGGAGGAAAATTATGCAAGGAGAGAGCATCAAGAGCCTTATAGAATCTTGTAGCATAATCATCTTCATCAACATCTTGTGCTTCACCTCTCACCTTCACCTTTGGATACACTATCAAAACCAAAACCAATAAACATATCATATATACTTACACATACACACATATGATCTATATCAACTTATCAAGGATCATGACCTAAAAACAAGAACAAGAAAACCAGGATTAAAAGACTTACTATTTTTTATTTGGCCAAGATTTTGATCTGGGTATGAAAAATTTAATGATACATAAATATGTAACAAAATTTAAATATGGAAAACCAAATGATCGAAAGGCCACATGACAAACAATGAAAACGTGCGACTTGTTTCTTGATTTAAGACTGCTGGGAAAATGGAAAGTGAGTCAACTGTACTTTATTAGGAGAGTTTTAATGGGAAGGAGCTAGTGTGGGGCCTGCATGTCAATTTGTAACTAAACTTTCGGCAGATAAATCTAAAATCTAGAAGATACCGTTCGTTAAATGACATGAGTCAATGGAGTGTTTGAGAACTTAATTTTAGAATAAATTAACTTATTTTAAGATAAAATTAGAGATTTTTAATTTTTTTTTGAAAAAAATTATCTTTTGTTTGCAACTTATACAATCTCAAACATATATTAAATATTTGTATAAAAAAATTATCAAAATATAAATTTTTATTCGAAAATAAGTTCATAACTCATAAGTACTTATTTAAAGTTTTGCCAAACACGCCCATATGTCTCTAACACTTTGAAAAATGTTAATAATCAAATAAAAATTTTAAAAAAATGTATAAAATGATATATATATTTTTTGTTATTGTTTGATTAAATAATGTGATAGATTTAGCATATATTGATATGAATTTTGTAATTAAAATTTTTCATTTCATCAAATCATACATGATACTTAATTTTGAATATATTTTTGAAATTTTATTTTTTGGTTCCGTACAGTTTAGCAAGATGATCGCTGGGATTCTGTAATCTGTAGCTTGTATTAAGCATGACTTGATTTTGAACTTGCCCGATTTCCGGAGCATTTTTTTTATTTCCAGAGCAATATGTGTTGCATATTCCCCCTGCATGCATATTCTAACATAATAGGCGACACATATCTCTGTAAATAAAAAAATGCTCTGAAAATAACATTTCCCTTAAACATTTGTACTCTCATTTTTTTCTTGAAAAAAGGAATAAATTCATTAATCTATAAATACAATTAAAATCGAACAAACACTTTAGCATATCGCTGTTGAATCCTTCCTTCTTCGAGAGGCAACCAAATTTTAAAATAATTTGAAAGTATGTACTTGTTTTAAATTTCACCCGATTATTCTGTGCAATCAACAATAGATGCGATCATATAATAAACTTCATCTTTAAATTTACAAATACTGTAATATCATTTTCTAAAAAATTTCGAGATAAGAGACAATACGTTTTCATTATCTTTTTATCATTTTCTATTTTATTTGTCGTAAGAATGTGTCCACAATTTTTGAGATGAGTGTTATTTTATTTGTCGCAAAAAAAGTTCAATTAATCAACTTACATATACAAAATTTAAACCAAAACATAGTTTTAAGAGTAATTTTAAAGATTTTTGACTTAATTTTGAAGGGAATGTAGTTCAAATATAATATACACATAGTTTTTTAATTAAGAAAAATGGAAAGCTGAGAAATAAATAAAGGGCTTGAAAATGCTAACCATAGCCCTAAGGGCTATGGTTAAGCATTAAATATTCTCTTGTTTTCAACATTTATTCTTTTTATTTTTTTTGAATAATTCAACATTTATTCTTAGTTATTTAATTGATTTTTGGTTTTTCAATGCTTCTTTACGTCATTACTATTTAATTTCCCAAGTAATAATGGTGGACCCCCAGCATTCACATTAATTTCCACTAATAAAAACATCCAAAATTGTTAAATAATTACATTGATATTCGTGCAAATTTGATGTATTAAGTGCAAAATTAACATATTAAATACATTTATCCACTTATATTATTGCTTTAGGGGTTTAGCATTACCCAAAAATAAATACTGCTTCTTAAACTAAAATGCTAAAAGCCGGCCCATTGGATCCATGGCCCATTTTGGCAAAAACTTGACTGCCCGTCGAACGGGTACCATCTACGATTACATTTCCATTTTGTCTTTATAAAACTCCAATAAACACTATCCAAATTAAAATTTAAGAATGAGATTTATTCTTCATTATCTAGCCATTAAAAATTCTCCTCATTCGAAAATAATCACAATCATTCAGTGGTAGAACATGTTTCAACGCTTGAAACATTTTGTCATGATCATTTTTTACGGTGTCAAAAAGATGATACTCATTATCGTATTTATATTTAACGAAATTCAAAAAATAAAATAAAAGTAAGGGGCACAAAACTATGCTCGTTTTCTTTTCAATTATTGTGAGCGAGTCAAAATAATTTTTTCAAAAATGATTCGGGTTATAATCAAAGAGCCAGAATTGAAATCTCGAGTAAATTTTCTAGGAAAAAATTGAGGGTACGCTGCCAGTAACCCTCGACTCTTAATATTTCCCTCACCGTTTCTATCTAATCAGTTACTTACACTCCATGTTCTTTTCGTTTACCTATAGTTACTAAATTTCCTAACTTCATTTAGCTGTTAAAGCCAAATTTTAGTTATGTAAGGAAGCATTTCCCATTCCTATTGGATTTTGTAGTTCAGGCTGTTTCCCAGTTGACAAGATGAAGTTTTCTCTTGTAACTTTCTACCTATCAACAAAGTTTTTGTCACAATACCACCGGGAAGTTTATACAAAGCATACATTAGATAAGTGAATTGTACGAACAAGCTTTTAAAAGAACTATTCTAACAGCATTTGGAAGATTCCATTCTATTACCATAGTCGATATAACAATCGTAATGGCATCTCCAACCGTTTTCTAATTAGCTTCTAAATATGATATAAATTATATAGTTTTTAATTATATCCTTTTAGATAATAAGGAAATACTACCATAGATCAAGAAATACTATCATAGATCAAGAGATCGAATCCTAGCAATTACATAGTATTTTTATAATAACTAGTTTATAACACGTGCAACGCATGGTTCTTTTTTGAATATCTATAATTATATTAATTTTTTTAATTTTATATGTTATAATTTATATATCAAATTTTTCTTAAAAAATTGATATACATAAGGTTTTACCTGTTCTATTTAATATTTGTAACTCTCTCTTCAATTCTTAAAATAAAAAATTTGATTTGGACGATTACAGCCCACGTGAAATTAACAAAATAATTTTTAATTTGATGATGGTTTAATAATTTTTTTTCTAATTAAATCTATGCAGAAACAAAGAAGGGAAGAAATTGACGATTTTTTACACTAAAAATCTATTTGATTTATGAATTCTACTTATAATTCGTTTTGATTATCAAAATACCCTTGTAATTTTGAAGATATTTCTACTAACAACCAAATACAATTTTAATAATAAGTGTAAGAGGAATTTTGTCCAAAACTTTGATAATCGGTAGTCTCGTCCTCCGTACGTACGACAAAGATCTTAAAACAAATTGATGAAAACCATTGGATTTAAAAAATATTTATATTGTAATATGTTATAAACTAAAAAGTATATTTATATTTTAATACGAAAATATATATGTCAATTATTTAAATCATATATAATTAGGTTTTCTACATTGAATACCATTATCAATGTAGGACTTCTACACTGAATAAGTTAATGTAAAAATTCATAATTATATTTTTTCTTGAGATTTCCATTTGAATAATATTTATTAAATCATTATTAAATTAAAAATAATTTTATGAGGTTCAAGTGGATTGTAAACGCATCACAATCTGATTTCTAGATATCAAGATAAAACCCAAATAGTCAATATGATTTTTTTAAATACTAATAAATAAAATAAATAATTCAATTCTAATGCAACCTTTTTAAATTATATCATTTTCAGATTATAATTTTCATTTTAAAATTCAATTTTAATACAACCTTTTTTAATTATAACCTTTTTAGATTATAATTTTCTTTTTAAAATTGACTTTTAATGCAACCTTTTCTAATTATATTCTTTTTAGATTATAATTTTCTTTTTAATGTCATCTAATTAATCTTGATCGTCTATTTTTAATCCAACGGATCATATGATTTTGGTAGTACAACGACCAGACCAAAAATTTGGATAAGATCCCTCTTATGTTTATTATATATTAGCTTATAACCTGTGCAACGCACGGCTCCTTTTTAATATCTACAATTATATTACTTTTATGAAATTTTATAAGTTCTTAATTTACATATCAAATTGGTGTTTAAAAATTGATATATATAAGATTTTACATGTTCGAATTAATATTTGTACTCTATCTTAAATTTTAAAATTTGATTTGGACATTTACAGCCCACATGAAATTAACAAAATAATCTTTAAATTAATGATGGTTTAATATTATTATATCTACACAGAAACAAAAAAGAGAAGAAATTGACGATTTTTTAAGTTGAAAATTCTATTTAATTTATGAATTCTACTTATAATTCGTTTCATTATCAAAATATCCTTATAATTATTTAAAGATAGTTCTACTTACAATCAAATACAATTTTAATAATAAGTGTAAGAGAGATTTTGTCCGAAATTTTGATAATCGGTAGTCTATTCCTCCGTATGACAAAAATCTTAAAATAAATAGATGAAAACCGTTGGATCTAGCATAAAAAATGTTTTATATTTTAATATGTTATAAACTAAAAAGTACTCCGTATATATATTTATATAAGATAGATTTTGTCCAAAATTTTGATAATCGTCTATTCCTCCGGACGAAAAAGATCTTAAAATAAATAGATGAAAATCGTTGGATTTAGCATAAAAAATATTTTATATTTTAATATGTTATAAAATAAAAAGTATATTTATATTGAAATACGAAAATGTATATGTCAATGATTTAAATCATATACAATAAGGTTTTCTACAATTGATAGCATTATCAATGTAGAACTTCTACATAGATTAGGATTAATGTAAAAATTCGTAATTATATTTTCTCTTGATATTCCGAGTGTTTCTATTTGAATAATAATTATTAAAGCATCACTAAATTAAAGATAATTTTATGAGGTTCGCATGGATTGTAAAATCATTCAAATCTGATTTCTAGATCTCAAGATAGAGGCCAAATAGTAAATATGAAATTTTTTTATACTAATTGATATGGGCTAGAAGTAAGCCCTAAAGACACATTTAATGTGGCATAAATTAAACCTAGAATGGTCCAAACGTGGGGCCCACCAGATGGGCCCAAACCCTAATTATAATATTAATTTCGTAGTTAATATTAAGGGTAATAAAACAGCTCAGCAAATAAGAGTCAAACAAGAATATGACTCTTGCCTGACTTAGCCTCCAAGATACATATCTCAACATGGAAACTGATTCTTGAAAGGAAGGAGACTAGAACATTCTTCTAGTCGGTGACTTGCCCACCAAGTCACCTAACCCTACTACGATTCTAGGGCTTCTCAGCCTATATAAAGGGTCTGACCCCTCATTCTCAGAACTACGTCTTGGCTTGATTCTCAATACGAGATACGTAGGCACTCTGTGAGGACCGATCAGTCTCGAACACGGAAACAACCATTAAAGCAAGAAGCTCCTGAACCCTAGCATTAATTACAAATTCGTGACCTAGATTTTAATCCACAACATTTGGCGCCGTCTGTGGGAAAAGACATCAACCATGGTTCAAACACGAAGAACTACGTTGACTACCACCGATCCTATTCCTCTTAGCTCTGCTCCGCCCACCACGGATCCGGTGCCCCCAACAACCGGGACGATCGTTCAACATCAAGTTTCTCAACCCCTAGGGACGACTTCCCATGTTGAGAGTACGTTACCTCCGATCGTCCACACAAATCCAGGGACTAATCCCCTTCAGATGGTGGTTTCTCCCTTGATTGTAGATCCCAATAACCCTCTACAAGGGGTCCAGATCCACACTACGGATCTCCCCGTGAATACCAACCCGATGTATGGGCTGCCTAACTACCCTCCTACTCAAGGAGCTGGATCAAGTGGCCATGCCTTGCAAATCCGAGATCGAGAGTATCGTGACTACTCTGGTCCCTATATCGATGAATCGTCTTCTGATGATGAAGATCGTGATGAAGCCCCGAGAAGGCGACGTTTGCAGAGAACCTCTGAGTAGGCGTCAAACTATCCATGATGGACCCCCGTCAATAACTGCAGAAAGGATCAAGGCTCATGAAGCCGAGATCTTAAGATTAAAGGAAGATATGGCAAGGGAGCAAGCAAGGTTGCATCATAATAGACCACCTCCAAACTCAGGAGGGATTCCTTTTATTGATTTAGAGAGGCCTTCGAGGAGGCAGAGAAGGGCTGATGCCTCAACTGATAAAACAGCAAGGGTAGAAACTCCTAGGAGTAACCCCAAAGATTTAATGCCATTAGGAGATCTAGATGATCCTACACCCCCGTTTACTGAGGAAGTGATGAATGCTCGTATCTCAAAGAAGTTCAAGATGCCGACAATTAAGGCTTACGATGGAACGGGTGACCCCGCGAATCACGTTAGGACATTCTCAAATGCACTGCTGTTGCAGCCTGCAAGTGACGCTTTGAAGTGTAGGGCGTTCCCTCAAACCCTGTCGGGTATAGCTCAAAGATGGTACAGCCGGTTGCCTGCAAACTCAATTGGCTCTTTCAAGGAGTTAAGTGCTGCCTTTGTTAGTCAGTTCATCAGCGGGAAGGTGCATGAGAAAAGCTCTGCATCCCTTATGTATGTGGTATAGGGGAAGAATGAAAATCTGAGAGATTATCTTAAGAGGTTCACCAAGGAGACATTGAATATCACTGATTTAGAGAACAAGGTGGCCATGGTAGCCCTGGAGCATGGCACCACTGATCTGTACTTTAAAAGGTCATTGGCAAAGCACCCACCTGAAAATATGGCTGAACTCAAACGGAGGGCTGATAAGTATATCAAGGCCGAGGACAGTACCAAGAAGGATGTCGTGATAAACAATGGCAAGGGTAATAATGATACGAAGAAGCGAAAGCAAGAGCAGGAGTACGATGCTAGGGACAAGTATCCCCGGACTAGCAAGGACTCCGACTCGCCACCAAAGAAGAATTTTGGACCGATATTTTCTGATTATGCAAGGTTGAATGCTCCCAGGAGTCAAATCTTGTTAGAAATCGAGAAGGATAAGGACTTTCGATGGCCGAAGCCACTCAGGGGTGACCCCGCAAAAAGAGACAAAGATCGATACTGCAGGTTCCACCGAGATGTGGGGCATGATACAGATGATTGTAGGCAGTTGAAAGATGAGATTGAGTTCTTGATTCGTAAAGGAAAATTGAACAAATTTACCAAGGGGGAAGATCGTGGAACCCAAAGGAGAGACTACGATAGGAGAGACAATGACAGAAGGGATAACGATCGTGATCGTAACCCACAGCCTCGAGGGCCAGTTATCAACATAATTTGGGGAGGCCCGACAGCGGCCGGTACAACTCGAAACTCTCGCAAGGCATATGCCAGAGAGGTGATGCACATCGTGGGAGAGGCCCCGAAACGTGCTAGAACTGAGACAGTGATTGGTTTTGATGATTCTGATCTTGAAGGGGTAAAATTCCCCCATGACGACCCGTTGGTCATAACCCCTGTGATTGGGAACTCAGAAGTGAAGCGGGTCTTGATTGACAATGGAGCTTCAGTTGATATTCTATTTCACGATGCATTCGTAAAGATGGGGTATAATGACTCTCACCTAACCCCAACAAACATGCCAATCTACGGATTTAATGGAGTTGAGTCTAAGGTTGAAGGGACTATTAAGTTGCCCATGACGATCGGGCAAGAACCTAAAGAATCTACTCAGATGTTGAATTTTCTAGTAATCAAGGCAACTTCCACTTATAACGCAATTCTGGGTAGAACTGGACTTCATGCATTCAAGGCTGTTGCCTCTACTTACCACATGAAGGTCAAGTTTCTAACCCGGAATGGTGTCGGAGAACAAAAGGGCGACCAGAAGATGGCCAGGAGTTGTTATGTATCTGCATTAAGAGCTGATGGAGTCGGGGGGCAGGTACTCCCGATTGAAGACATGGATGTCCGTGGTGATGATGAACATCGAGGGAAGCCAGCAGAGGATTTAATTCCCATCCCTTTAGAGCTGGGCGACCCTGAGAAAGTTACGTATGTAGGAGCGTCTCTGAAGGAACCCCTGAAGGGCGAGTTGACAATGTTCTTGCAAGAGAATAGTGATGTGTTTGCTTGGACAGCAGCGAACATGCCAGGGATTGACCCCCAACTGATAACTCATAAATTGAATGTTGATCCCAAACGGAAGACCATAAAGCAGAAAAAGAGGAACTTTGCTCCTGAGAGGCATGAGGCCATTAAGCAGGAAGTTGACAAGCTTTTGGAAGCTGGATTTATTGAAGAGATTCAGTTTCCTGAATGGTTGGCTAACCCCGTCATGGTCAAGAAAGCGAATGGAAAGTGGAGAATGTGTATCGACTTCACAGATTTAAATGACGCATGCCAAAAAGGATTGTTTCCCTCTACCAAGGATTGACACCCTGATAGATGCCACAGCTGGACACGAGATGTTGAGTTTCATGGATGGTTTCAGTGGTTACAATCAGATTAAGATGCACAAGGATGACATCCCAAAGGTATCTTTCATTACTGATTTTGGTGTTTTCTGTTATCTTGTTATGGCTTTTGGTCTCAAGAATGCAGGAGCTACTTATCAACGATTGGTGAATAAGATATTCACTCATTTGATTGGAAAAACCATGGAGGTCTATGTTGATGACATGTTAGTCAAGAGCCTACTCAAGGCTGACCATATTAAGCACCTCAGAGAGGCATTCGAAGTGCTGAGGCACCACAAGATGATGTTAAATCCAGCCAAGTGTGCTTTTGGTGTTGGATCAGGAAAATTTTTGGGATTGATGGTTTCGAAGAGAGGCATAGAGGCCAACCCTGATAAGATCAAAGCAATCTTGGACATGGAACCACCCCGCTCTATACGAGATGTACAGAAGCTAACTGGCCGAGTTGCGGCTCTAGGGAGATTCATATCCAAGTCCGGTGACAAGTGTTTGCCTTTCTTTCAGGCATTAAAGAAGGTGAAAAATTTTGAGTGGACTGTAGAGAGCCAAGAGGCCTTTGAACAGTTGAAGAAGTACATGGCTGAAGCCCCGTTGTTGGCCAAACCTAGTCCTGGGGAGACTCTTTATCTGTACCTGGCGGTATCTGAACAAGCATTGAGTGCTGTTCTTGTTAGAGAAGAGAAGAATGTTCAAAAACCCATCTACTATGTGAGCAAGGTGTTGCATGGGGCTGAGTTGAATTACTCTCCCATTGAGAAGTTTGCTTTGGTATTGATAACTGCCTCAAGGAAGCTGCGACCGTACTTCCAGGCACACAAGATTGAGGTCTTGACGGATCAGCAGTTGAGAAGCATATTGCACAGCCCGAAAGCTAGTGGAAGATTGATCAAATGGGCAATTGAGCTCGGAGAATTTGACATAACGTATAAGCCTCGGACAGCCATCAAGGCTCAGGCATTAGCTGACTTCGTGGTTGAATGTACCATTAGCAACCAAGAAGTCGGGGGGCAGGAGATAGTACCCAACCAAGAATGTGAGAATAAGGATGAAGCGCTTGTACCTGATCTGAAAGAGTATTGGGTGCTCTATTTTGATGGAGCATCAAAAACAAAATCTAGTGGTGCAGGTTTAGTCTTGCAAAGCCCTGATGGGTTCACAGTTGAGTATGCTTTGAAGTTGGATTTTCAGACAACCAACAATGAAGCTGAATATGAAGCCTTGATAGCCGGTTTAGGCTTGGCCAGAATCATGAGAGTCAAGAATCTCAAAGTTTGTGGAGATTCAAGATTGGTAGTCTCGCAATTGAATGGTGAGTTTGAGGCCAAGGATAAAAATATGGCAAAATACCTGAGAGTCGTGAAAGCTGTTATGACTCAGTTTGAGGAGTGCTATGTGGAGCACATTCCTAGGGAAGAGAACGTTAAGGCCGATGCCCTGTCTAAGTTCGCTTCTTCTGAGATAGAGAATTACGCAGGAAGTGTCTACTTCCAGGTCTTGAAGGCCCCGACCATCAACTCTAAGTTGGCGGCACCAATTGATATAGGAGGTTCTTGGATTGATCCTATCAAAGCTCACCTCGAAACAGGTTGGCTCCCTGACAATGCCTTGGAGGCACGAAAGCTGTCAGTAAGAGCATTGAGATATGCCTTGATTGAAGGTATCTTGTATAAAAGATCGTTTGTTGTCCCGTATTTGAAGTGCTTAAGGCCCCAAGAGGCAAGAGAAGCCTTGGAGGAAGTTCATGAAGGGATTTGTGGGCAGCACTTGGGGGGCAGGGCCTTGGCTCACAAAATAACTCGTCTGGGATTCTATTGGCCAGAGATGCTGGCCGATGCACAGAATTATGTCAAGAGGTGTGATAGGTGCCAGAAGCACGCTCCGATTATAAGGCAGCCGCCTGAGATGTTAACATCAGTCAGTTCTCCCATCCCGTTTGCAATGTGGGGGATGGACATTCTTGGTCCTTTCCCTATGGCGTCGGCACATAGGAAGTTTCTGATAGTCGCCATTGACTACTTCACCAAGTGGATTGAGGCTAAGCATTTAGCCAAGATAACCACTAAGCAAGTTTCCCAGTTCTTTTGGGAGAACATAATTTGTAGATATGGCATCCCACGAATCCTTGTGACGGATAATGGGACACAGTTCAATAATGAGGAGTTCAAAAAGTACTGTGAGGAAAATGCTATTGAGCTTCGTTTTACTTCAGTAGCACACCCGCAAGCAAATGGACAGGCCGAGGTGGCCAATCGGATCATCCTTGATGGACTAAAGAAAAGGGTCGAACGTTCAAGGAACACTTGGGTGTATGAGTTGCTGTCTATACTCTGGGCTTATCGCACTACTTGTAAGGTGACCACCGGAGCAACCCCGTTTCTGCTAGCTTATGGAGCTGAGGCAGTTGTGCCACTGGAGATCATGCATGCATCGCCTCGAGTTGAGGCATTTGAACCTGAGACTAATGAAGAAGGCATGAGGCTCGCCCTAGATCTAATTGATGAAGTCAGGGACGAGGCAAACGCCATAAATGCGGAGCATCAAAAGAAAGCATCATTCTATTACAACCATAGGGTTAAGGAAAGGTTCTTTCAGCAAGGTGACTTAGTTCTAAGGAAGATCGAGGCTTCTGGAGTTGGCGAGAAGGGAAAACTAGCCCCAAACTGGGAAGGGCCGTATCGAGTTAGGAAGACGTTGGGACGAGGATCGTACAAGTTGGAAACCTTGGATGGGGTCGAGGTGCCCCGTACCTGGCATGCCTTGAACCTCAAGATTTATTATGTCTAAGCTGCCTCTACAAGGATGTAGCTTTTTATTTACCTAGTAGGAGAAGTAGAAATAAGGTTCGATGAAACCATTCCAGGGTTTAATGCCCCGAGTAGGACAATAATAAGCTATGTAAGGGTTGAACCCATTTTGAGTTATTAATGCAAAGTTGTTTTCCATTTTATGATTCTATGTTTTGTTTATGTACCACACACCTGTTGAGTGTAAGTCTAGAAGGACCAAGTACCGAAAATAAATGAACATATGAATAAAAGAAACAAGTACATAAATAAAGACCCCGAAGGGCCAGCAATCATGGTTACATCACTTAATCCAAATAAAAGTTTGATCCCAAAGGACCTTGATTGAAAGACTAGAAATAAAAGCCACATACGGCTAAGCTAGGCCATGCAAGGCCCGAAGCAATCCCAGCTACTCATCCGAGGACTCCTCTTCATCGTTCTCCTCTTCATCAGTCTCTTCCTCGCCACTCTCCTCCTCGTCGCTCTCTTCCTCAGAGCTTTCCTCAGCAGGGCCCTTACCCGGTTCGGCTGCCGCCACTGGTGGAGTTGTCACTTCCATCGCCTCAACCTCTTCCTCCTCGGAAGATGAGCTATCTTCGACCACCCTGTTTGGAGGGACTGCTTGGCGAACTACTCTCCCCTTCTGCATGGACATAGGCCGTTTCCCCCGAGGGTCCGAGGAAACTGAATCGTCCATAGTAGCTCGGACACCCCCTCTCGAACCGGAGCCAGAACGGCGGCGACTTCCCCTAGAGCCGGAACCCAAAGCTTGAGCTACTGGGTTGGCTTCTGAGCCCGAAGCAACTTGATCATAAGGAATTGGAAAGTCCTTCGGGTTAACCACAGTAGGGTGCCTCTTACTCACAGCATTGATGGCTCGATCCCAGCCAACAGGCATGATACCCGGGCGTACTTCATCGTCGTGCTCATCTATAAGATGAAAGAAATCCTCAGACTCCTGGTAAGCTTTCACCACTAGCTTG
This sequence comes from Kitagawia praeruptora, assembly GCA_037693485.1. NCBI lineage: Eukaryota > Viridiplantae > Streptophyta > Magnoliopsida > Apiales > Apiaceae > Kitagawia > Kitagawia praeruptora. The sequence goes on from CM075353.1 coordinate 3,719,470, forward strand.
TAGTCTGCTGCCCTTTTGTTATACAAGGAGTCATACTGTCTCTGGAGAGAATGAGCATCAGCTTCAGCCCGGATGGCCCTAAACTCCAAATCTTGGCATTTCTCATCAAAAGTTGCTTTCTCCTTCTTCAAGGCCACATTTTCATCTCGATATGCACGGCCTATGCGAGTGCTGGCCTGGAACTGGGCATTGGCCTGGAACAAAGAATCAATGAGACATTTATAATCACAAGTTACGTGAAAATACTACATCTAAGATGTAAAGTTGGAAACCTGGTATAGGGCTTGAGCTCCTAGTTTCTCCGCCTCATCAAATTTGTCCCCGGCAGTCACTGTCAAAAGATCGGGGGGAATGATGCTGAACTTGGACCAATCCAAGGCCGACTCTGGGCATCCCAAGACAGAATCTTGCTCACAAATACCCCAACCAGGGATGAAGGGGGTCTTGACTCTCCCGTCAGCATTTCGCGATCTCTTTGAAGAACACCCCGACAGGACATGCGGGATCTTTGGCCCAGGTTGGACGCCAGCCGCCTCGGCTTTCTTGATCATCCTTCTAGTAACTTTCGGCTGGTTCTCGGGCCGGCTGTCTATCTCCTCAGCAACTGAAATGGCAACAGAAAAGATATCGGAATAAGAACAAACAGAGTTCATAATGTGCAAATAAAAAAATTACCCTCAGCAGAAAGTAAGCTAAGGCCAGCTTCTATAAGTCTCTTCTCGGTTAAGAAAACTTTGTAGTGAGTACGGCCATCGTCAGCAAGTAATCTATCACGATCAAGAAGCTCTTTCTCGTCAAGATCACATACAAAGTGTGTCGCGTCATGCACTTCCCCAAACTTAGACACAAAGAAATGGCCCCAGTCGCCACCACGCCATACCAGAATCACGAACTCTCTGTCCCAGTAGTGATGGGAATCTGGGAACGAGAAGGCGTTCACAATATGTGGAACATTTGTTCGGTGCTGAATAGTGACCCATCCCTTCTGAATCTCAGAAGAATTCTTGATGGCGAATATACTCCGGAACATTGTAGTAGTTGGTTCGATACCTAGATCCCAGCACCTCAGCATGAAGATGATGATAGCCCGCCATGCATTGGGATACAACTGGCAGGGATGAACCTGAAGCTCTGCTAGGAGCCTTATGATGAACTGATTGACAGGGAATCTCAGGCCTGCTTCAAGGGCGCCCTTGTAGACACATAGCCTCTCTGGGTGCCAATTACAGGTTCTATCGACTAAGCCAGGAAGGCAAACCTTGATTGCGTCCGGGAAGCCATATAACTCCTTGATTTTGTCAACATCATCCTTGTCAAACTTGCACGGGCTATGGTACGCAGCTAATTCAGAGTTGTTGGGGAATACATCCCTCATGGTACTCAACAAGTCAAATAAAGAATCAAATCGACGATCAATATATGAAGGGGGATTTAGTCTAAGTTTACCTCGCAATGTTTTGGCCATGGTTCTCTTGGACATCGCCTCGGACATAGAGAATGACGGAGCTGGAGCGCGGTTGCCATCTGCCATCTTGAGCTCAAACTTGAAACTAGAACTTGAAAGCTTTAGAGAGAATTTCAGAAGTAAGAAGAAGTGAAGTGAATAAAAATGAAGGCTCCCCCCACTCTTTTATAGAAGATGGGTGACCTCCTATATCAGGTTGAAACACAGCCCGGTTCGTGTTTGCAGGTCATCTATCGTTCATACATAAAAAAATGGAATTCATCTGCTATATCTGGCAATAATTATACCAGTTCGTATGATTCCGGGAAAGAAAAGAAGGATTTACGTGAAGATATAGTAACAAGCTGTGCTAGGGCACTCATCTAAGCTTAATGAGCTAATTACGTTTAAGGAAGATAAAACACTATCAGTTAGTCTTTGCTAATAAAGAGACTGATTATGCCCTGAAAGGAAGTATACAACATACAAATGTCAAGGACGTGATTCAAGAACGAGACTCTAGGCATTGCGAAAAGCTCCGAGAGGCACGACAAAGCAACCAAGGAGCACCTGTCAGCCAACCTGGAGCACCTGGCAGCCGACCAGGTGCCATGGAGGAGGTCTGGCCGACCTGGAGCACCTGGCAGCCGACCAGGTGCCAGGAAGGAGGTCTGGCCGACCAGGACACTACGCCATAGATGGGCTATCGTTACATCTTTTTCATGGATGTTACTAGAATATGTTACCTTAGCATGTTACTTTGGACCTAACATAACATTTTGTTTTTTGTGTTACCTTAGCCACAAACGTGATGTTACATTAGCTTTAAAGTGTTGGATGTTAGCAACATACATGATATGTTACCTTAGATCATCAATAAACTCAATTTTGAATTTTTTAACCAAAAGATTATTTAATTATTTAAAAATCATATTTACCTTTATAATATTTGATTTTTTAAAAAAGTAAGAATTTACCAACTGAATGAGGTTTTTTTTTCGAATATCAAGGTATTTAATTGTTATTATTTTTTAGTTCTACTTATTTATTAAATTTAAAATGCATATTATAAAAACAAAATCAAAAAAATAGAAAAACAGTTATAAAAGCTGGAAAAAAAAAAAGAATGCACGGATCCCAGTGAAATGTTTTAGCGGCCAATTATCCCGCCTATCTGAAATTTTACACTTACACAAAATAAACAAAATTGTACGCTCTCTCTCACTCTCATTCTACTCTCTCTCTCTCAAACCTCTTTTTCCCTCTCAATCTTCTCTAAATTAGTACGTTATACAAATTTTGCTGCTCAATTGAATATACTTATGTCGACTCGCTCTGTACCAAATTGAAGAACTCGACTTATTCTATTCTCACTCTCTCTTTCTTTCTTTTCTCACTTCTCTTCTTTATTATTTTTAATTTTGCAGGTGATAAATCGGGATTCCCTCGTTCGATTTAATTAATTGGTAAGCACTCTCTCAATATTTTATTTTGATTATGTTGTTGCTTGTTTGATTTTGCTCTTCTTACTCTGTTATTTTGATTTTCAATTGGGGCTTTCTCTTCAGGGGACTTCAATTAGGGCTTTAGTTTGGGGTTTCAATTGGGGCTTTCAATTTGTGTTTTTGTTGAAGTTTAATAGTTTAATGTTTTGTGCATATATTTTTAATTTAATTAATGGGTATGTTTTACTTTAATTAATCAGGATTCTTTCACAAAATCAAATCACTCTTTAGCATTTCGATATGTCGTTTTTGCCTTTTCGTTTTCGCACTTGGGAAGCTGAGAAAAGAAGCCGAGCGTGCCAAGACATAAGTACAGAGGGCGGTGATGGAACTGAAGATTGGTTTATTAATCTGAGTGTCCAAGCTCCATGTGATTCTGAGGATTCAGTTATATGATTCTGACTTTTTATATGATTCAGTTATATGTTTTTCGGTTTGTGTACGCCATGTTAGCTTACATTATGTTTTTTGGCTTCTTTTTGGTTTGTGAAAGGTACTATAAGATTGTTCTAACATCAATGTTGCGATGACGCGAAATTTGAAAGAGTTTTTAGTAGGATGAAGAGCAATTTGTATCATGTTTATAGACTTTTAAACTTTTCTTCCTGAAGTTGTTCTGTTTTTCTGTTGCAGATATGGCCTTCTAAAATGGTTATAGATTCAGAACCTGTCTTCACTCCAAGCTGAAAGAAGCTATCTTGCAGGTATTAAAAGATTCTTAAAACAAGTGCTTTAAGAACCCTTGCTATCACTCTTTTGTTGATTGTGGAATAGCATTATCAACGTTTTTATTACTGTAGTGTCTGAATGGGCTCATTTTTGCTACTACACTCTATTTTTTACTATACCATCTCATGGCGGGTGTTTATCATGTTGTCAAATACTTGCTTGAATACATAGGTCTTTTTTCCCCTGTCAGCTCTTTCTTTCTTACCAGTCTCATCTGTTATGGTAAATCTGGATTTAGGCATACTGACTTCCTCTTTATATAATTGATGACTTGAACCCTTGGACCCCCTATGCCTATAATTAAAGTACACGTGCCCTAGGGCTGCTGATGTTTATATAATTATCTGTGTTGATTATTGTTACATAATAGGATTATCTTCAGTTAATTAGTTACTGCAGACTGAGAACAAAAGGCTTCTTTTGGAATTTGGTCTATACGGACAACTATAATGTGAACTTGTTTACTGCTAGCTACGAACCAATTAATCAATTTTGATGTTTACTTATGGCTGGCCTAACTAGTATTCATTTTAAGTTTGTGTAGGTAACCTGATTCTATTGATCTATTATCTTCTTACGAGTTTTCTCTATAGATGTAATTAGTGTCGTTATTACTAAGTTTGAGATTAGTCGATCAATGATAAATATGAAGATTGTTATTCCTGCTTTTATTTTCACATCTAATGTACACATGCAGAGTTTACCTATTCAAAGTTGGCAACTATGAGCAGATTAGGCATCCAATATCATAACGAAGTATGAAATTAATGTTAAAGATAGTAGCATACGACCAAATATTGATTGCTTATTTTTATATATAAACAGAGTAAGAGATTTATATTTTCTCGTAAATGATATTATATTCTGTTATCCTATATCTTTTTGCGTATTTTTTAAACTTGTATTGGGGTATTCAGAGGTGAGTTGTATCTCCGAGCTTCTGAGCTTCAAATGCAAGGGAAGAAGGTATGGAAGACTTTATGTAAATTTGAACAGTTTCCCTTGTATAAATCAGGTTTAGTCTTCTAAAAACAATTTAATTATAACTTTGATCCAAACTGTTCTTGTGCAAATTATCTTTACAAATGTTGGAAACCCTCATGCTCTAAATAAAGAAACCACTAAGACTTTTCAATATTAACAATATAAAGCATAACAGCTCAGTTTAAATCTCAACTGTTTTACTATTTTATGTACGAGACATTGAAGCAATCATATTGCCGAGGTAAAAGAAACATTCTTTAAGCCGTGAAGAAATGCTACTACTTGGTGCTCTATCAGGTGGGATTTCAGCCTTTATTATATATATATATATATATATATATATATATATATATATATATATATGACAGCATGTGTAAGTCAACTTTTGCATTAATACAAAGTAACTTCATTAACAAGATTTTAACATTAGGATTTCCTACCATTTTGTTGGGACACATTTTTCCTGTTGAACAGATGACAGTAATAAGCTTGTACTTTGTCTGGGGTTTTATTTGTCAATTGGATAATGCTAAAAGTTATTATATAGAAGTAATTCCTTTGTAAAGTTGTTTGAGTTATCCTTTCTTTTGTGTTTGTCGGACCAGGTTTCACAGCTAGCACCATCAGTTTTCCTTTGGAGGGAATACTGGGACTTTACAGAGGGTGGGGGGAGGGTGCCAGTTGTATGAAAGTTATGCCATCTTCAGGCATCACTTGGATGTTTTATGAAGCATGGAAAGATATTCTGCTTGCTGGGAGACATTCCCAATGATAAATATTTGAAGTTGTTCAGGCATGCGGACCTTAGTGTCAAAACTTTGATTTGCTTATTGGTCAGACATGCTGACTTCTTGCATGATCCATCGGTAACTATGGCTGTAAGCAGCTCTTTTAGTTTTTAATATAAAGCAGATAGGTGAAGTTTTAATACTCTCATGAGATTTTCAAAACAGTAGTATGCAATTTTAATATTTTGGGGTCTAATTCGATACTAAAAATATTAGGATAGTTGTCCGAGTATCAGAGGTAGCATAGAAATAACCTATTGGCTTATATATCTTTTTCTTTCTGAGAACTAGCCTGAACATTGGTAATTAGGTTTGGAACTAATTTAATATGTGTTAGGTTAGAAACTTATTGATGCCTTTAGCATCTTGATGCCTACAAGTACATGTGCATTCTATGACTTCTATCGTACATCCTTGGTGTTAGATTCGTTCCTGGATAAATAGAATAATGTAATCCGTGATGAATCACACTCTGCTCAGATTTTCTTAACATATTTTTCTATAGCATTTCAGTGAATGAGTTTACTTGATTTTTTGAAGATTGCTTATGGTCCTTGGGGCTCCAAAAACTACTCATCGGATCTTCAGGGCTGGAGGAACTCCATTTGGCGGAAAAGAAGCATTACTACCATTAACCAAAGAACTGTAATACACTACAGGGAAGTGGAGGGCCTATGTAGCACACAAGAAAGCCATTATACCAAATAAGAGGCAAATGGTCCCTTTTTTTTAAGTTGAAATACTTTCCTTGAGGTTTTTATGCAGTAATTTTATGTACCGGATGTAATGTTTTATTTGGGGGTTAAGGATTATGAACTATTGTAATCGTATTGATTTGGTTATTTTTGAAATGCATATATTCAAATTGTGTATTTTTGTCGTAAATAGAAAAGTGTTGCCATTGATGTTATAAAGTGTTGGTAAAAAGGACAATTAATGTTAAAAAAAGGTCCCCATAGTGGGGTATACAATGGTCCCCACTGTTTTAAAAAAAATCTAGGTCTCTAAGGTAACATATATATTAAGTTGCCATAGACCTCATTTTTTGTTGCCATAGCGAGCTACGGTAACATAAAACTGCATGTTACCTTAGGGATAAAAAATGTTACCTTAGACACCTAAGGCAACATGCTGAGAGATATCACCAGAAAAATGTTACCTTAGCTATTTTATGGGCCTAAGGTAACATATAATGTACCTGTTGTAACATTTTTTTTGTGTTACCGTAGGCTGTTTATGGTGTAGTGGGAGCACCTGGCAGCCGACCAGGTGCCATAGAGGGGCTTCAGCCGACCTCCTGGCACCTCCCGTCGGTTGGTTGGATCGTTTGATGGTTCTGTTGAAGGTTTCTCACTTTCCGAAACGAACATCGACCTCCAACTAAACGTCGTTCAAGCATCGATTAGCACCGTGTAGTGCCGTCTTATGCCATTCAACGTCGTTTAACATAGATTGAAACGTCGTTTAAGCACTCCCAGGCAACCTGAAGCACCTGGCAGCCGACCAGGAGCACCTGGCAGGCAACCAGGAGCACCTTGCAGCCGACCAGGTGCCATGGAGGAGGTCTGGCCGACCAGGAGCACCTGGCAGCCGACCAGGAGCACCTGGCAGCCGACCAGGAGCACCTGGCAGCTGATCAGGTGCCACGAAGGGGCTCCAGCTGACTTCCCGACACCCATCTTGGCACCTCCCGTCGGTTGGTTGGATCGTTTGATGGTTCTGTTGAAGGTTTCTTACTTTCCGGGATAAACATCGACCTTCAACTTAGCGCCATATAGAGTCGATTAGCACCATGTAGTGCCGTTTAATGCCATTTAACGTCGTTTAACAAACATTGAAGCGTCGTTTAAGCATCGTGTGGCATCATTAAAGTTAACATGGATCTCCCGTCAACCTGCCGGCGAACAAGGAGCACCTGGCAGGCAACCAAGAGCACCTGGCAGCCGACCAGGTGCCAATGGAGGGGGTCTGGCCGACCAGGAGCACCTGGCAGCCGACCAGGAGCACCTGGCAGCCGACCAGGAGCACCTGGCAGCCGACCAGGAGCACCTGCCAGCTGACCAAGACCCTTGTCGGCTGACTAGCTACTCGGAAGAGGCTGCAATTGTCCCGAATCTCCTCCAATTAGCACAGATTAGTGCCGATTAGCGCAGATTAGTGCCGGTTAAGCACAAATTAGTGCCGATTAGCACCGTTTTGTGCTGTTTAAGTACTGTTTAGTGCCTATTAGCACAGGTTAGTGCCGATTAGCGCCGTTTAGTGCTGTTTAAGCACTGTTTAGTGCCTGTTAGCACAGATTAGTGCCGATTAGCACTGTTTAGCACCGGTTAGTGCCGTTAGTGCCGTTTTATGCCATTTAACATCGTTTAACACTGTTTGAACGATGTTTAAGGCTGATTAGCGCTATGTAGTGCCGTTTACACTGATTAGTGTCGTTCAACATCGTCGTAAATGCATCGGTCGCTCCACGCTTTACATTAAGATGATATTGTTGAAAATACTCACGTAAGAGCAATAAACCCTGACCCAAGTCTCGAATAAGGCCGTTATAACTTCAAGGAAAACCTGATCAGTTTTCCTAGAAGTTGGGGGGCAAATGATATGGGCTAGAAGTAAGCCCTAAAGACACATTTAATGTGGCATTAATTAAACCTAGAATGGTCCAAATGTGGGGCCCACCAGATAGGCCCAAACCCTAATTATAATATTAATTTCGTAGTTAATATTAAGGGTAATTAATAAAACAGCTCAGTAAATAAGAGTCAAACAAGAATATGACTCTTTCCTGACTTAGCCTCCAAGATACATATCTCAATATGGAAACTGATTCTTGAAATGAAGGAGACTAGAACCTTCTTCTAGTCGGTGATTTGCCCACCAAGTCACCTAACCCTACTACGATTCTAGGGCTTCTCAGCCTATATAAAGGGTCTGACCCCTCATTCTCAGAACTACGTCTTGGCTTGATTCTCAATACGAGATACGTAGGCACTCTGTGAGGACCGATCAGTCTCGAACACAGAAACAACCATTAAAGCAAGAAGCTCCTGAACCCTAGCATTAATTACAAATTCGTGACCTAGATTTTAATCCACAACACTAATAAATAAAAAATAAAATTCAATTCTAATACAACTTTTTTTTAATTATATCCTTTTTAATTAGAATATAATTTTCTTTTTAAAATTCAATTATAATATAACATTTTTTAATTATATCCTTTTTAGATTATAATTTTCTTTTAAAATTCACTTCTAATACAACCTTTTCTAATTATATCCTTTTTTAGATTATAATTTCTTTTTTATGTGATCTAATCTAATCTTGATCTTTTAGTTTCAATTCAACGGATCATATAATTTGGTAGTAGAGCGACCAGACCAAAAATTTGGATGAGATCCCTCTTATAAAGATATTTTTAAATTAAATTTAGTTCTAATGATGAAGAAAAAACAAATCAATGAAGAAAGGGTATTATAGTAAATTAACAAAGTGAAAATTATAAATAAATATATAAGGATATAATTTATAATCCAACGGATGACTTTTAATCCAGCGGATCATATGTTTTTGGTAGTACAATGACGATGACCAAAAATTTGGATAAGATCTCCCTTATGCTTATTATATATAAAGTATTAATTACTATAAGTTACAATAAATACTTATGCACGTTTAAATATAACACACTCCATATAACTAAGGCCCTGTTTGATAAATCTGAATCAAAATTACTGAATCATTAAATTTTCTTAATACACTGAATGAAAAATTTATCTGAATAAAAAATTTACTGAATGAAAATCACTGTTTGATAACAATTATGTAAAAATATCTGAATGCCAATACATTTACTATTTTATCCTCAAACTTGATCCTAAATTACCAATCCGAAAATTAATATTGAAAAATATATCTTAAAACATCTAAAATGAATTGATATGGAAAAACACTAAAAATCTATACTCTTTCGAATTGATTTGCAATTTGATCGCTAGAGTATTCATATATTGTACTCCTTGAGCCCCTCATTGTTGTCTATAGTGTTGTTCTCGAATCAACTGATTTTCATTTATATCTCCTTTTTCTTCCTCGTCTGAACCTGCAACATTGTCATATTCAACAAATAAAGTATCATCAATTTTCTCCATTCTAATAAAATTGTGTACCGCAAAGCAAGCAACAACTATATCTTTGTACGGGAAAAGGATACGGAGCCATTTGTTACAGTATTGGAAATCTTAATTTTAACACTCCAAATGCCCGTTCAATAAAATTTCTGAGTCGTGCATGTGCATGATTAAACTTTTCTTGGATTATTAAAACTTTTGGTTCCCTTTTACTTCACAGCCGCTTATAGTCTAAAATCATTTGACAACTCTCTTTCTGGGATAAGTGTTACTTGTGAGGGAACTAGTATTGTTCCAAGGACCTTGCAGAAAGAAAACTACACAGAAATCTTATAAGTTTTTAGTAAAATCAGATAATCCAAATCGTTTCTAATGTTTTTTTTACATCCTATATTTTAGTTGCCACTGTTACGCATACTGCCCATCTTTATTGAACACACGAAAATACAATGCGAAAACATGAAGCATATAAAATACTCTGTTTTACAATGCAAACATGAAGTAGAGATGGACCTATAGTATGTAATCCATGAAAAAACAAGGTGTTATTAAGTGTAAGTGTTGAATAATAAAATACATAATACTATGATGATGCTAATACATAAGAACCCTAGTGTATATAATAAGAAACAAGAATTTGATATTTTTAATGAAGGAAGTATGTGCACTGTGTAGTATAGCTGTATAGTTGTAGCTGTATAAAGAAGAAAGAAAATACGTGGAAGACTTGGTTAAGGATATTAAAAAACCCTATTCATAGTCCTACTTACCAAATAAGTTTGGGTCTCCTCACTTAATCAGAAAGTATGTTTTGCTTTGATTAAGTGTGTTTGATAATGATTAGGAAATCAAAAATCACTGACCGATTAAGATATATAGCCATTAAGAGGCTATTAAGTGTTATCAAACAAGCCCTAAGTTTCTCTTATATGAAAAGTTACCATGATAGTATGATCAAAGACTTGAAAAATAAATTTATTCATAGTTTAAGATAAAAATCTTGGTAAAACATGTTGTACATTTCTTGCCATCGCTAAACAAATAAAAATGAATTAGAAAAGAACGCCATGCCTTAGTAAGAATTTATGCACTATAAAGAAGGTACACTATCGTAAGAATTTTTTCTCTCCATGATGTGGGAGTCTTAGTTTTTCTCTCCATTTTAGTTTCTATATCCTAGAACTAAAATTGTGTGAGTTTTTGTTTCAATGGCACGTTTACAAGATTTGAATGACCAGATGGAAGGGCTAGGTATAGATGAGAAAGAGAACGAAGCACTTGTGTTTGAAGGTGACGTTGAAGAGACAATAAACAGGTATGAGTTGTGTCTGGTAGGGCAATTTTTGATAGAGAAAAGTATTAATGTTCGCGCAATGAAATCGAAACTTGCTGACATTTGGAAACCAGTGATGGGGATTAATATTAAGGAGCTTGATTCTGGGACGTTCTTGTTCCAATTCTATCATAGGGAGGATATGGTGTGGGTAATGAATGGAGGCCCATGGCAGTTTGATAATGCTATGCTTTGTATTGATGTGATTCCAGTTGGGGAGGATCCTAACAGAGTATCGTTATGGCATTTAAACATTTGGCTGCAACTCCATGATCTACCATCGAGTCTCATGACGGAACAAGTGGGGAAGCAACTTGGAGATTTTTTTGGAAGTTTTCTGGAATACGATCATAAGAATAATACAAGTATCTGGAGAGAATGCATGAGGATAAGGGTGAGGTTGGATGTTAGGAAGCCGTTGAAAAGGAAAAAGAAAATAACTAGGAGGAATGGGGCTGAAGTGATTGTCAATTGTAAGTATGAACGCCTGGGGGATTTCTGCTTTACTTGTGGTTTTGTGACACATACTGAACGTTTTTGCAGGAAGGTTTTGGAAAATAGAGGGGGAGAAATTATTAGGGAGTGGGGGACATGGTTAAAAGCGCCACCACGAAGGGCGGCCGGACAAGCAAAGAGTAAGTGGCTTCGAGACGAAGGAGATGCTGACTGGGAAGTTCGGTTAGGAAGGGATAACAATTTCCCGAAATCAAGGGGAAGTAGTTACGCACAAGGAGGGACATCTGAAATTCAAAAAAAGGAGGCACATTATTGGGGGGCATAAAAATAGGGATATGATTCAACTGAAAGATATGGGACCAAGGGAGGCTAATTTATCGGTGTTGATTAGTAAACCTAGTTTACTTATTGGGCTGGATGAGGAAGAATTAAATGGGCTGGAGGTGGGCGAAAGGAAAAGAATGCGAGGTGGGCCGGGAGTGTATGACTTAATGGATACTGAAGGATGTCTGAGAAATATTTCGAATACTATTACTGATGGTTCTAATTTGGAAGCTACTCTTTCTGAAATGGATTGTGCAGCATCCTCTGTTACTGATTTGGCTAAGCTTGCTCAGCAAGCTAGCCAGCTGCAATGAATATCTTAAGTTGGAACTGTCGAGGGTTGGGGAACTCTCGAGCAGTTCGGATTCTTGGGGATTTAATAAAATCTCGTAAACCCGATTTTCTGTTTTTATCTAAAACCTTAGTTAAAACCAGTAAAATAGAGTCGTTGTGTTCTAAGTTTAAGTTTAGTAAATCGTTTGCAGTAGATTGTATTGGTAGGAGTGGGGGTTTGGCTATTTTGTGGAAGAGAAGTTTTGACTGTATTGTGTTGGATGCGTCTAGTAACCATATTGATGTTCAAGTTAATAAGAATGGCTCTGCGCATTGGAGGCTGTCTTGTTTTTACGGCTTTCCTGAGAGAGATAGGAGACGTGATTCCTGGGATTTCATCAAAGCATTAGCATCCAAATCAGATATACCATGGTGCATTGTTGGAGATTTCAATGATATGATGTATACGTCTGATAAGAAAGGTACTATTTCTCATCCCCAGCATTTGTTAAATGGTTTTTGTCGAACTATAGAAGATTGTCATCTTAAAGAACTGGACCTGAAAGGAGGTAATTTCACCTGGGAGAAAAGCAAGGGTTCTGCTAACTGGGTTCGAGAAAGGTTAGATCGTGTTTTTGCTACAGAGTCATGGTGGTGTTTGTTTCCTTTATGTGATCTTACTGTGTATCATACTATAGTGTCTGACCACGAGCCGATTATTCTGAATCTTATTAGTACGTCTCATTCAAAGCAACAATTTCGATTCCGCTTTGAGAATACATGGCTCAGAGAGGGATCTTTTTCTGATGAAGTGACTAAGTTCTGGAAAGCTCTAAAGCCGACTCATTTTATGCCGAAGCTTATCTCAGTTTCTTCTTTTATGGCAAAATGGGGTCGAAATTTCTTTCACAAATTTCGAGAGAAAATCAAAAAGCAAAGGGAGGAGGTAAGTGTATATGTCAATTGTGAAGATGAGGAAGGTGTTCGTAAGTATTTTGAGGAAAGGAAGAAGCTTGATGATCTCTTACTCTATGAGGAGACGTATTGGAAACAACGAGCTAAAGCATTTTGGCTTGAGGAAGGTGACTCAAACTCTAAGTTTTTTCACTTATATGCCAATTCCAGGAAGAAAATTAACCATGTTTCCCAGCTGCAGAATGACGAAGGGGAAGTGTTTTCTCAGCATAAAGATATGTGCAGGATTGTGGATCAGTATTTTAAAGAAGTGTTTGATAATGCAGAGATAGAGCAAGCTGATATAGAGGGGGGTAGTGCTGCTATCATTACAACTGAACAGAATGAGAATCTAACTGCAGAGTTCAGTTTCGAAGAATTCTCAGATGCGATTAAGCAGATGCATCCGGACAAAAGTTCTGGGCCGGATGGATTGAACCCTGCCTTTTTCCAACATTTTTGGTCTATTATGGGTCATGAGCTATTTCAGTGTTGTAAAAGTTGGCTTGAAGAGTGTTCTTTTCCTGCCGAGTTGAATGATACTAACGTGGTTTTGATCCCCAAGAAGGAGAATGCAGCTACGATGAAGGATCTTCGACCTATAGCCCTTTGCAATGTTCTATATAAGATAGTAGCCAAGGTTCTTGCAAATAGACTCAAAAAAATCCTTCCAGGAATTATCTCGGAGAATCAGTCGGCCTTTGTTCCAGGGAGAAGTATTACTGATAATGTCCTAGTGGCCTTTGAAGTTTTACACTATATGAAGCGGAATAATAGTAGTAATGATGGTGAGGTGGCATTGAAACTAGATGTTAGCAAAGCATACGACCGTGTTGATTGGAGTTTCTTAAAAAACCAGATGAGGAAGTTGGGTTTTTCTGAAAAATGGGTTTGCTGGATCATGCTTTGTGTGTCTACGGTTTCTTACACTGTCTACTTTAATGGTGATCAAGTAGGGCCTATAATTCCTAAACGTGGTCTTCGACAGGGGGATCCTTTATCCCCATATCTGTTTTTGTGTCGAGGGCCTTTCTATATCAATCAAAGAGGCTGCTGATGTTGGTAAGATTAATGGTTGTAAGATTTGCTCAAATGCTACGGCTGTTACCCACCTGCTATTTGCAGATGACAGCTTCTTATTTTTTAGAGCAACGATACAAGAAACTAGTGAAATCAAATCTATTCTGGCTCGTTATGAGGAGATGTCAGGACAGGCTATAAATTTGCAGAAGTCAGGAATCTTTTTTAGTGATAATGTCAGACGGGATAAGCAACATTAAATCAAGGAGCTACTGGGGGTGCGTAATGACTTAAGCACAGGGCAATATTTAGGGCTGCCATCATTGGTTGGTAGATCGAAGAAGGCAGTCTTTAACTTCTTAAAAGACAGAATGAGAAAGAAGATTTAGGGATGGGAAACTAAATGTCTTTCGAGAGGTGGAAGGGCAGTGTTGTTGAGGAACGTAGCTCAAGCAATTCCAACGTATACAATGTCTTGTTTTCTACTTCCTAAGTCGTTGTGTCAAGAGCTCCAGCGTATGATGAATAGTTTTTGGTGGGGTTCTGGGTCCAATTCTAGTAGGGGAATTCGTTGGCTCTCGTGGGAGAACATGAGTATGGCAAAGTGCAAGGGAGGCATGGGATTTAGGGACTTGCAAGGTTTTAATTTAGCTTTGTTGGGTAAACACTGCTGGAATTTTTTAAACAATCCTGAGTCACTAGTAGCTCGCATTTATAAAGCTAGGTACTTTCCTAATGGTACCTTATTTGAGGCTAAACGTGGTGGAGGTTCGAGTTTTCTTTGGTCAGGAATCTGGCAAGCGAAGGAGGAGCTTAAAAAAAGGATTTAGATGGGTTCTTGGTGATGGCAAGAGTATTAAGGTGTTTGAGGATGCATGGTTGAGAGAGAAGGCTGATTACCGTGTAGAAACTGATATTGCTAACAGGGAGGGTGTAGTTAAAGCTAGTGATCTTTTTATAACTGGGTTGAAAGAGTGGGATTATCAGAAGGTGAATAGCTTGTTTTCAAGCTGTGATGCTAAGGCTATTTTAGCAACACCTGTTCCCCAAAACCAGGTGGTGGATCAAATGGTTTGGACTCATTCTACAGATGGCAAATTCAGTGTTAAAACTGGTTATCAGTTTTGGTATAATAGTAAGTTTAGTGCTGTGAATCAAGAGACTGGGTGGGGAAAGCTCTGGAAAATGGAAATCCCACCGAAGGTGAAGGTTTTCTTATGGCGATTTGGACGAAATAACATCCCAGTGAGAAACAGATTGAGACATAAAGGTGTGAATACTACCATTATTTGCCCTATGTGTGACAAGGATGTTGAACACTTACTCCATGTTTTTTTCGATTGAGATTATGCAAAATAGTGCTGGGGGTGATGAACTTAGACTTTGACATGAGGTTTGTGGAATACGCTCCAAGTTGGTTATTGCAGAGGTTGTCTGGAGAGTCAGCAGATGTATTGGAAAAGATAGCTATGGTTCTGTGGGGTGTGTGGACAGCTAGAAATCTTAGAGTGTGGGATGGTAAGGTTATTACACCTCAAATGGCTATGGAATGGAGTAAGAAGCATGTCGTTGAATGGAAGGAAGCAAGGAGAAAGAAATTGGGTTGTACTACTAGTAATTTTCGAGTTCCTTGATCAGTATCAACTAGGTGGACAGCTCCAGTTGCGGGCAATTTTAAGGTGAATGTGGATGCTTCAGTCTATCCAGGGACGGGTTCGTGCGCTGTCGGAATGATCATTCGAGACCATAATGGAGAGTTTGTGCAGGCTAGGAACCTAAGACGTGCAGGGGAAGTGCCAGTTCTTGAAGCAGAGGCGTGGGGTGTGTTTGAAGCACTAGTCTGGGTTCAGAATCTTCAATTGCAGAATGTGGAATTTGAGAGTGACTCTTTGCTCACGATTTCAGCTTTGCAGAAGGAGATCAGCTATCTATACAAAGTGGGATTCATCCTCAAGGAAAGTATCTCTATTCTTCGAGAACGTCCAGATTTTTCAGTCTCTTTTGTTAAAAAGCATGCCAATAAAGCGACCCATGTAATAGCTAGGGTTCATTGCTTGATTGGTAGCTCCAATGTTTTTCTGTCTCCTCCACCTAGTGTGTTGGAAACATTAGTGTATGATTCCTCAGTATTGCAATAAAATTCATCTTTGCATAAAAAAAAAAAGAACGCCATGCCTTACCATCATATTTTCTTTATATTCTAACAAGTACTTTATTTTACAGTCCAATGTAGACAATAAATTTATCTATTTTAAAAGTCAAAGACCAGTAACCATTTTATTTCAATCCAGTTCTGCCAGAGATATTATGTGAAAAAACATTTATGCATACAAGAGAAAGATACTAAACAAACAATAAAAGGATACTAATTAAATTAATGTATAAAACGAAACAATTATAATAAGGGAATTCACCAAAAATACTAGATTTAAAATTCATATTTGCAAAAATACCATATTCTTTAATTCATTGCAATTTTACCAAACTAAGTTTCAAAATTGCAAAAATACTAGGTCCCCCTTTCCCTCCCCCCTCCCCCCTCCCCCCTCCCCCTCTCAATCCACGTCACCTCATCATTCCACCGCCTTTTTTTTTTTTTTTTTTTTTTTTTTTTTTTTTTTTTTTAAGGCGGGATGCTATTTGGGTTTCATGGCCCCCGCCAGGGGCAATATGCAACTGAATGCAACTACATTCAACCATATTCAACTGAATGCAACCACATTCAACTTTTTAAGATTTTGGTGGATTTGGGTTGCAAGGCCCCGCCAGGGGCAATATTCAACCAAATGCAACCACATTCAACTTTTTTTAAAGGTGGGTGATTTTGGTGGATTTGGGTTGCAAGGCCCCGCCAGGGGCAATATTCAACCAAATGCAACCACATTCAACTTTTTTTAAAGGTGGGTGATTTTGGTGGATTTGGGTTGCAAGGCCCCGCCAGGGGCAATATTCAACCAAATGCAACCACATTCAACTTTTTTTAAAGGTGGGTGATTTTGGTGGATTTGGGTTGCAAGGCCCCGCCAGGGGCAATATTCAACCAAATGCAACCACATTCAACTTTTTTTAAAGGTGGGTGATTTTGGTGGATTTGGGTTGCAAGGCCCCGCCAGGGGCAATATTCAACCAAATGCAACCACATTAAAATTTAGTTGAATATGCCCCTGCGGGGCCTTGGAAGCCAAAAGCAGTCCACCTTAATTTTGGTGGTTTTGGGTTGCAAGGCCCAGCAGGAGCATATTCAACTGAATTCAGTTACTGATTTCAAGTTCCATTTGTCAATTGTCATTTTCGACCTCTTTTTCGAACTCTAATATATATATATATATATATATATATATATATATATATATATATATATATTTATATTTATATATATATATATATATATATTTATATATATATATATTAGAGTTCGAAAAAGAGGTCGAAAATGACAATTGAACAATGGAACTGGAAATCAGAAATTTAGTTGCATTTAGTTGAATGTGGTTGCATTAAGTTGAATATGCCCCTGCGGGGCCATGCAACCCAAAATCATCCCACATTAAAAAAAAAAATGGTTTTGAAGTCTGTTGCAATTGATGTGGTTGAATGTGGTTGCATTCAGTTGCTGATTTCAAGTTCCTTTTTTCAATTGTCATTTTCGACCTCTTTTTTGAACTCTAATATATATATATATATTAGAGTTCAAAAAAGAGGTCGAAAATGACAATTGAACAATGGAACTTGAAATCAGAAATTTAGTTGAATTTAGTTGAATGTGGTTGCATTAAGTTGAATATTTCTCCTGCGGGGCCATCCAACCCAAAATACCACCCATCTTTAAAAAAAAAAAAAAAAAAAAAGGGACACAAGTCGGCTGATTTCCTGGACAGGAGGAGAGAGAAAGTGAGGGAGGAGGGGGGACCTAGTATTTTTGCAATTTTGAAACTTAGGTTGGTAATATTGCAAATAGCTATTCTTAAAGATAGTAAATTTGCAAAAATTTACTTTTTCCTATTTATTTATGAAAAAAGCCCTTATAATAATTTAAAAATAATAGTAATAACATTACGATCTAAAGATGGGTTCACAAATATTTAAGGTTCGATATAAACTACATTAGTGATCAGGTAAACAATCTAACTTTAAATAAAATATATGCACACTAAAAACATATTCATGTCTACTATTTATTTTGTTGGATTTAAAAGTATTAAAAGAATATGAGGTTTAATATTTATATTTTTTATTTTAAAATACGATTGAAGTAAATGATCTAACCTAAAAAATGATTCGAAGATACAAAAGAAATTATGAAAAACACCATTATAATATCTTATTTTTCACAAAAAATTAATTTATTATGATAAGATCACAAATTTTAATAATAATCAAGTTTAATATTTCGAAAATAACATAAAATCTCATTTGAATTTAAAAATCAGATATTACAGAGAATTCAGTATAGAATCCACTATAAAATCTTATTTATATTTTTGTAACGATAAAATTATGTGTAATAATGTATTTGATCCTAATTTTTTGTTTTATTTTTTTTATTCATAAAAAGTTATTTTTAATGTGAAAGTTAGAATCTAAATATGATTTTATGTAAGATTTTATAGTGTTTTTTATTGTTCTTGATATAAAATGTACTTCATGCATAAATGGCCTTTATATTAATATAATGTTAATAAAATATTTATAAAAAATCCGTACTTTGCTCGAGCAATAAACTAGTTTACATAAATTTTCGTGTCAACTCTAACCACAATATTCTTTATCTTCACTCTTAATTTATATTTTATTAATATTTCAAATCTAACTATGACAAAAATCTAAATTCAACCATGTGTAAATAAATATTTTATTATTAAAAAATAGTTAAGAACTATGTAGAGTACTTAAATTGAGGAAAGAAAAGAGGCTCTTAAGCTTTTTTAGAACCAATAAAAATTTTTTGGTGCCCAATTTTTTTTCATGCTATTTATTTATGGACTTCAGAATTTGTTTAAAAAGTTGTTGGACATGTTCTAAGTCCATAGCTAGTAACCCATATGGACCTTAAGGGTGAAGGCCCATGAGAGTTAGGTAGCTAGTAGAGATACATGGGTTAGCCCATCTATTGTGAAGGTAGAGGGTTTCAAGGGGTAGAGAATTTATTGAGGTAAAAGCCCAAGATTAGGGTTGTCAAACGGATATTTTGGATACGGATTTGTCTATATATATCTGAATCCGAATCCAAAATTCGAAATCATCATCCGAATCCGACGAATATTAGAAAATTATATCCGAATTCGAATCCGACGGATATTATTCGGATACGGATAATATCCGAATCCGAATATCCGAATTTTTAGATTTTTTAAAAAATCGGAATATCTCCGAAAATCCGAATATCTGAATACCCGAATCATTTAAAAAAATTAAAAAATTACAATTTTTTTCCATGCAAACATAGTAAAATAGAATAAACAGAATTTTTTAAACTACAGACATCATGCAACAATCAAAATAAACAAAATAAACCCCAACCACAAGAGAATAATAGGTGTTCCAGGATTCAAATTACCAACTGCAACTAATTTGACATACGAATTGAATTATTTAATGAATTAAATCATTAAATTTTAATACATAAATAATAAATTATAAATATTAAATTATTAGTTATAAATTATATATTCTAAAAAGTAAATATATATATACATTTATTAATTTTCGGATATCGGATATTTCGAATACAGATGTGCCTATATCCGTATCCGCTATTTTCGGATACGAATAATATTCGTTTTCTTTCGGATACGGATATTATCCGTTTTTTTCGTATTCGATATCGAATTTTTCGATCGAATATCAGATTTTTCGGATTTTTTTGACAGCCCTACCCAAGATCAGGTAACATTTTTTATTTTTTTTTTAAATCAAGACCAGGTAACATTGGAAGGACCTGACATGATTCCACACTTTAATTTGATTGGCCTCAGAGCTAGCTAATGTCCAAGAAGCACACTGGTTGCAATCAAATATGAGATCAATTTTCACATGCTTTTGTTATCTGAGGTCCTTTAAACAGCCCCAAATCTTTTCCAATCCATTTGTACACCAACTTTTTGGTATTGTAAAAGAGAGGCTCGAATAAGGACATACTTGTCGCGGATAACAAGCATGCACTTAAACTATTGCAGATAAAAATCATACATTATAATTGTTGTGACTACCATTATTCATAAAAATTGTTTTTCGTATTCAATTTATGAAGTATGACATAACGCATAACAAGCATACACTTGATTATTGCGGATATCATTGAACAACAGAAAACAACTCAAGATCACGAAGTCATTTCACTTAGATATTTTGAATGCCTTTAATGTACTATATGAAGGGCCTAGTGGCTAGGTTATTCTTTGGTATAGATTCCCACAAGTGATCGCTGGTTCGCTTGGTACAACTCCTTGATACTTCTTCTAGTCTTATAATGCTTTGAATATCTTTTAGTTTCAACTTTCTACGGTAACAAATTGCCGCGTGTCCTGAAAATACACGTTTTGACGAAAATATAATCAGATGGAGAAACTTTTAACTGAAGCTCATTGAAATTGATCACAGTGCTTCACACACTGTTATGAACTTGCTTTTAATATATAAAACTTGCTTTTAATTTAGCTCATTATTCCATATACTAAAGCCACATGCCATGTTTGAGCATCTACATTAAGGACACTGCAGTACTTGTTGTGCAGAGACAAAGCCACATGACTCTATCCAATCTACAGCATGTTCTTATTTTTCAAGATTAATTTGTTTTCCAGTCCAGTCCTGCTCTGTAACACAGAAACACTCAAGCCTAAGAACTTATAAGGATTAAACTTGGTTCTTTCTTTAGCTTGGTTGACCACTTGGCCTTGAAACTAGCCTCGTACTGTTAGTTCCTAGATGTCACATTTGTTCGTTTCTGATAAGAACAATATTCAAACTTCTTCTAAATTTCGATAATTCAGGCATTAATCAGCACCAAGTCTTTTGTAAATCCAGTTGTACTGCTTTGTTAGTCCTTAAACAGAGAATAATTCTTCCTTGCAGCAATTAAAGTGCCCTAAAGTTTTCGTTAGAACAACGAAAGAAACGAATCTATCTTGTAATTTCTGTATGAACACTTGTACATTCTTCCATACCAACATCTCTTTTTAATCATTTACTAAATATTTCCCAACAAATGCAGCATTGATTTGGCATCGTGGAACACTGTTTTTATCAGAATTGACTTGTTTTGATCCGACAAATTCATTTGTAAAGACAATCAGTAATATAATGCATCCAACAACTTGATATCTCGAAGTCATTTCATCTAGATACTGTTACAATGCTGTTAATGTTTAATATGAGGCCGCGTCGTCTGATTTTTTTTGGCATATATACCGGGCTACCAGCATGTGATCACTAGTTCACTTCTTCCCAACTCTATGGGATTTTCAATCCTATCAATGCTTTGAATATGTTTCAGTATAAGAAAGATGTGAAATTTGTAGCAGAACATGATATTAGATTCCAGTTCAGCTAATGTTTAGTTACCATTTCTAATTTAAATTTCTTAGACAGTAGAAAAGCACAACTTAGTGCCACAGAATTTTGCTAAAACCAGGTAAAGTTAAAGCATCCTCAACAAATATGAGGGAATTCTGTTTCCATTTCTAGACATTGCCTAATTTCACTTGACCAACACCGCGAGAACATTGGCTCAGGGCAGTGAACCAGTGACTAATTAGAGCATATCGACACCAGATTTCATGACAAGTGCTCGAGTCGTGTTGATTAATACTAGCATAAGAATAATCTGTTGAGTCGTGAAATGCAGATTGAAACCTTAATTATGCATAATGGCTACTAGCCTATAACCCGCACCGTTGCTTGTAAACTGTTTAATTATATTTCATTAAAATTTTAAGTTGTATATATGTTTTTATTATTAAAATATTTTTTGAATTTTTTAAATTTCATGAAAATAAATGTTATTCTAATTACGTATTTTAATTATTACTTTCAAATACATATGTATATATAAAAATATTATATAAAAGTAGTTTTTTTTAACATTTGAAATATTTTTATCTTAATATTTTTATTTGATTGTTTATAATTTTAATATTTGCTAATTAATTAGTAATATATAAATTATAAAAGATAATAAAATATGATTATTGGTTTTTGATATAATTGATAGTCTTTTTTTTAAATATAAAACAGACCATTATATCTTTCAAAACTCCAAACTTTCGAAACGATCTTTTCTATTAATTAAATATTTTTTAACTTTTTTTGTGACAAAATTAATTTTAATGCTGATTACAAAAATTGTACACTATAACAGACAAACTACTTGACGTCTTGACGACTTGTTCGCTGTAGAAAGGACTCTCGTGGGTTTTGCCGTGTGCGTGTGTGCTTTTCTTTTTGAATTTTATTAATAATAGAGATTTAATCAAACCAAAGAATGACAAAAAAAAAGTACTAAAAAAGAGTGACAAAAAAAAGAGTATCAAACCAAATATACCCTATTTTGCTTATAATAGTATAGTATAGATAGGTTCATCATAATCTTGCTTGTGAAGCCTTGATTATGTAGAAGAGCAATACTACATATCCTGAAAAGAATCCAAAAAAAATTCTCAAATGTCACGTGGCATGATTTTATTTGTGGGATTCATATTAACATACGAATGGTTCATCTCATTAATGAAAACACAATCAATTATATGATGACAACTCAGCATTTAGGAACCGTTTTGAAAACGCTTTCAGGAACTCTAGCATTTCTCTATGTCGAATGGTAAAGCGTTAAATGTTAATCAAAGTCTTGTTAATATATTCCTAAGATTATTTCCTGATATTTGAACATAATAACAAGATTTGAACCTTCGATCGCCATTAAGTTAGTGCTTATTTGAAAACAAAACCAAATCATAGTATGGATGAAAAATATGTGATAATTTAAAAATTAATTCACACTGATAATTGTATGTTAATTTTCTTTTTTAAAAATCACAAATAAAATAATTTCAAATGTGATACAGTAGAATAAATTATGTTGTTTTTTTTTTTGGGAAAACAAAAGGAAACTTGCATTAGAAAACCATAATATCGTTTACATTAGTCTCCTAATTGGGGCTGAAAAATGATCTAGGTAGGATCGGACACCCCTTTACTTAAGTATCGGATATTTTACTTTTATTGTGTTTAGATTTGGGTTCAGAATCATTTTATTTGGATCTAAACCGATTTCAAATATTGAGTTCGAATCTGAACCGAATATCAATCAGTATCGTATTTTCAAAATACACGCGAATTGAGAGAACAAGATACACGCGCCATTAAGTTCGCTTCTTATTCGCTTGCCCTTTAACGAAATGAACCGACAAATTGTCCTTAGCTTCATTGTTTTTAATTATTAAGTTCTTTTTAACACATCAATTTTTATCTAAATTCCAACAAGTTTCCACGTCAGCAAGACATGCCAAGTAGGATAGTGCCACGTGTCACCAGGAAAAAACAGGGAAAAAAATCTAAAAACAAAAGGGGGTACGACACGGAGGCAAAGGTCACGCCAACGAGTGGCAAAGCGACTCTTTAGGGTTGACTCTAAAATAATGTATGGGCCACCCATTTTGTACCCTATATAAACTACCCATCCTCTGTTTTTAACACCCATATTTTATGTCCCTCCATGCTTATTATAGTTCGTCTCTCTTCTCTCTAATTTTTTAACTTCACCTTCTTTTCTTTTTTTCTTTTTTGTTATTTTTGTTGCTGTAAATTCTTTTTTTTTTGAAGAAGTTGCTGTAAATTCTTAATTTTATCTCATGGAGTTTCTTCTTTCTTCATTTTTGGTTTCAGACAAGGATTCGAAGCCTCGACAAAATGGTTATAACCAATGGCAGTGTTCTTATGTCTCCTCCATTTCCGGACTCTAACTATTGAGTTTTATGTACATAGCTTAGCTTGAGGATCAAATATATTAAGATTCAAGAAGCAAATACAAGAAAAGAAGAAGCAAATACTTTTCACAGCATTGTATATATAATTTTTATTTTTTTCATATTTTTCGCGGATTTATATAAGGTTGAAGGAGACAACGAGACGACAATGTTACAGGACGTGGTGAATCATCCCGAACAACAACTTCCCATTGTATGTTTTTCCATCTTTCCGGCTCCATGCACCGTTTATCCGTTTCTTGTTTAGATCTTCCTATAATCATTGTTAAGTTACCACTTCTCGTGAAACATGTATGCTTATAGTTATTTATGATGATTCGAGTCCATATTATATTATTTCGTGTTGACACATAATCATATTAAGACTTAAGTCCTTTCTAATTTACGATGATCTAAATGAGAAAAAGAAAATCTTAATTAGGACAGAGAAGGGCCTGCAAATCCGAAAATTCATGTTCAGATCATCTACTGAAAGCTAACTCTCATAGTTATCGGATCTTATGTAACTATCAAAAAGTAGTCAAGCACGGCTTGTGTTGGAATCAGCTTCTTGCCGAGATGTTTCAATCTTTGTAAAGTTTTTGCACTCAGAAGTACTAGTCATTTTCTTATCCCACTTTTGATTTTTTTCTTTTTGCAGAATGTTGTTATGATCATGAACTCCCCCTTGGAATTCAATTTCGATTTTATCGTCCAAAATTATTGCAGAATATTTAGCTTTTCATCACGCGTAGTTCTTAAGTTTTTCTTAATCTTTCTTGATTCTTTCATTTGTTCTATCAAATTGAAAGAAGCATTCCACAGGCATGTATAACAACAAAGTTCCTTTAATGCTTTTAACAAAGTTCCAAATGCTTTTCTATATAAGTGTATTTCTATATCTTGCATTAGATTTATTTGCATTAAACTTCTTTTCCTCCTTCTACATAACCCTTCACATGGAGGCTAGAGCTATCAGATATATACATCTTTTTTGTAACCTTTAAAATTTCGAAAATAAGCTCATTTCTACGCTTGCATGAACATGATCTTTTGTGAATTAGTTTGTTGCTCTGTTATGCAGGAAGAGATTTCGAGCCCGCTTAGTGCTCAAATTCTAGAATTTTGTGAATCTGAATTGTTTCCAGAAACACTACAAAACTCGGAAGTTGCTTCGAGCTCAAACTGCTGCTATGAGGAGCACTCTTCATATACAACTAACCTTCCTTTTAATACTTCAGATGCTAACAAAATTTCTGATACCATAGCTAACAATGTCACAAGCAAAACACTTATTAACACTCCTCCACCTATTACTACGAACAACACAAACATTAGTAATCTCTCCATAATCTTTGATTCAACAGAAGATCTTGACAATGACATCTCCGCTTCAATAGACTTTTCTTCATCTCCTACACTTTCTGTTCCACAATTTCTCAATGGTCAACAGGAACAATTTGATATTTCTTTGTTGCAAAATCAGATAGGAATGGCTGATAATGCTGTTGACGCGTCGCTCTCACAGTATGGCAATGACCCTGTTGTACCTCAGCTTATGGGGCCGCCATTCCCTGCACATTATGAAGATGAATGCTTATCTTCGATGCCATCATACATGAGGATGAATCCTTCGTCGCAGGACTGCTCGCTTCTTGATCCGGGACTAAATTCATATCTTCCTAGTAGTCTCAATCGTACTCTTTCTACTGAAAATTCTGGGATCTTTACTGGGAATTTGTTTCTTGGAACTGAGCTGCAGCCTCAAGAATTGGATTATCAAGGAGACAATGGTGGCATTTTCTGCACAGAACCTCTGCCACGTGTGTATAATAGCGAGCTTCAGGTACTAGAACCTCCCTAAGAGCATCAAGAAGACTTAAAATCCATGCTGAAAATTTCTACTAGTTATAATGCTTATATGGTAATTGTTTTGTTCATTGTGTTTATAATAATTTGCAAAGGCACTTGGCAACGAGAGCCAACATCTCGTTAACAGCGGTGCAAATTCCACTCCTCTGGCTTCTGAGCTTACAAGCTTGGAAGATTCAACATTCAAAGTTGGGAAACTCTCAGTTGAGGAAAGGAAAGAGAAGATCCATCGTTACATGAAGAAAAGGAATGAGAGGAATTTCAGCAAGAAAATTAAGGTATCTTTAGTTGAAACTTGTAGAAATTCATTGATTCACTAGGCCTGATATATCCTATCAACGTGATTTATGCGTACAGAACTGATCATTTAACATTTTATCATGCAGTATGCTTGTCGAAAGACTCTGGCAGACAGTCGGCCTCGTGTCAGAGGAAGGTTTGCAAAGAATGATGATTTTGGAGAGAACACTAGAACTGCGTGTGGCATTCATGAAGATGACACAGATGACGACCTGATGAGATCACTTCATGTATGTACCTATTAGTGCCTTTCATGATATACATGTTAATTAAATCCTCCCAACACTTTCAAGAATTTACAAGAACCGGTAACTTACATAATATCAGAGCTCTTTTGACCTGGAGAATACATGTTAAGCTCTTCTTCTAACTCCTAAAGGTTTTAGAAGAGCAAACCAAGCTACAAAATGATTGATACACTTGTCCGGAATCATTGCTTAGAATGAAGATGTTATCTGTTTGGCATTTAATGATGATTTTGGCACAGGTTGTTGTGAAAGAAGAAGATGAAATGATCGATTCTTCGGATATTTTTGCACATATAAGTGGTGTGAATTCATTCAAATGCAACTATTCCATCCAATCCTGGATATGAGACATCATGGAGTGAAGCACATCTTCTACAGTTTTAATGAGGCCCCTGTTTCCATCAGGATAGAGTACTGATCCTGGAATAAAATAGAGGATAAATAATTGAGGGCCATATTATGGCATTTTGTAATTATTGTCTTTGTAATGCACCAGGTTAGCTTATATTATAGATAGTACATAAATAATGACTGTAATTTTGTACATACTACTATTGCATTCTAAGTTAATGCTCCAGTACTGTGTAAATGCTAGGGAGGTACTGGTCGAAGAAAGATATTTAGTTGTTCTGTAAATAAGTATCAGTTTCCTGGAAAATATTGCAATTTCCAGTTCTTTCGAAACATGGAATATTTGAACCGAGGAAGAATTGTGTCACGGAATTTACAGACCTATAATGCAAACTACTTAGGTTTCCGGTATATCCAAGCTGCAAAGTCTTTAAATTATATTTTTCTAGGAACTCCGGTGAACAATTTTAATAAATTAAAATGCCAAATGTTTGAGCTGACAGAACTCACCATCATTTGTTTCCCAATGTAGAGGCTGGTTTGCAAGTCTGACTTGTAATCACTATTCTACTTCCAACATTGTCATCTGAAAAACACAACACCAAATCGTTCCAGTCCTTACTATCCCATGTCATCCATGAGTATCTCTGACCGCTCAGCCTTCATTTCAGATTGATGTTTAATTCCATATCACTGCAGTTCTCAATCTCCGTATCAAAACCTGATTTTAAGATGCCAGATAAGCCATCACTCTTTTTAGGCTCTTGTGTGACAGTTGTCCAGGCACGAACGTAGAATTGATATACGATCAACCTTTTTAACTAAAGTTGTCATTCCTACTCCAGCCATACCAACAACAGAACAATCACTCTTTCTAGGCTCTTGTGTGACAGTTGTCCAGGCACGAACGTAGGATTGATATACGATCGAAGGTTCATTAACCTTTTTAACTAAAGTTTTCCTTCCTACTCCAGCCATACCAACAACAGAACAAACTAAATGGAACTATGCAAGAATTGACTATATTTCTATAGTCACAACTCACAAGTGACCTTACAACATTAAAGCGGATGATTACAATTTACAAGTAATCTGAAGGTTCTTCTATTACTAGAACAAATCGAAACTTATGAGATCAGAATCTATACTCTATATTAATGTGCAAAACCATGTTTTAATGATACACAATAGTACCAAAGTACCAAAAATACCAAATTTGGTTATCACTTAACTCGGGGTTCGATCCCTTCCAACTACATAATTATACAAGATTTATTATTTAATTTAATTTCACCCCATGTTCGATTTCTTATAAGGGGTTCGATTAAAGGGTTTGACGATTATCACTTAACTCGGGGTTCGATTCTTTCCAACTACATAATTATATAAGATTTATTATTTAATTTCTTTAATTTCATCGCGTGTTCGATTTCCTATAAGGTTCGATTCTTTATAACTACATAATTAAATAGTGTATTAATATTAATTTTTTAATCTCGACTCGTGTTCAATCTATGCCCGTGCTTCGCACGGGTTATTAGCTAGTAAATTATAAAGGTGGAATCATAGTCAGAAATTAAGCGAGATCAGTCAATAATTTAATAAGCAAATAAAATACATAAGACCAGAGTACAATTACATCATGAGTACATACTAGAGAGGTCTCAGCAATAAGTAAACAAGTAGAGTCTTTCAGAAGCAAAGCGAGCAGAGATGTCCATGTGGCTATTGCCTCGTTTGTTTCTTACATCTTTTAGTCTCTTTCCTATGAAACTGGAAGAAGCAACCGGTAAGAATAAATGCAAAAATCTATGAAAAACATACCGGTATTCAGATGAGGTACACCGGTGTCATTCAGTTCCTGACATTTTGAAAAAACAATAATATCTTTAAAGAATCTCTACAGAACAGCTTTCTTTTAATTAAACACCATTTTTAAGATGTCAAGAGAAGCAATATTTACGTACCTTGGATAGGAATATGCTCAGAAAATTGATATCTTCAACATATCATTCCCTTTATTCAGTTGATCTTCTTTAATTTCATGTGCAGACTGCACGACAGCCGGGTTACAATCCCTTATCTCAATCATCTCCAAGCTGTATATATCTCCAATACCAATAGGAATCTCTCTAAGTTGATGACAGCCTTCCAACTTTAAGCGCTGAAGGTTTGGAAATTGTTCAGTATAAGCACTCCATTGAAAAATTCTGATGTCCTTAAATGCCAAATGTTTGAGTTGACGGAACCCGCCATCACTTGTTTCCCAGTGTTCGCCGCAGAATGCATCAGACTGTAATTTGAGAATTTCAAGGTTCGGCAGCATTCCAATTTTCTGCATTTCGTCCCATTTCAAATAAGTAGATACCAGTGTGAGCTTCTTCAGTGTTGATGGAAACATATTTGGGCTCGACAACTCCTTATATGTAAACATGTCCACTACGGATCTGGGAAAGCTACAGGTGTTCCAAAAACTCAAATTTTCAAGATGTTCTAATTTATCGAGATTTGGAATCTCCAACATTGTGCATGAAGGATACAGTGGTGCTTTGATGCCCAGCTTTCGCAGATTTCCAGCAAGTAACAAGATATATCTGTAATTCGCCTCACCTGCTTTTGTAATACACAATTCACGCAAGGCGTCATGAACAATACACGCTTTAATTCCACCATTGGACCTGCGCTTAGAAATTATTACCAGACTTCTTGAAATCAGATCGTTCAAGTAACATGCTGCTACCTCCTCCAAATTTGTTTCTGAGTCTTGAATTTTAATGAATCCCTCAGACACCCATAACAAAATTAACTTCCACGCTGGTATCTCGTAGTCCTCTGGGAATGCTGCAAAGTAGAGGAAACATGGTTTCAGGTGATCTGGCAAATGGTTGTAACTCAGCACTAGCGTTTCCATGTACTGCTCTTGGGCATTATTAGCGATAGAGCTCATTTCAAGGGCAACTTGACTCCACCAGCTTAGTGTCGTGTCACTTGCAAGAATCCCAGCTATCACTACAATTGAAAGTGGCAGCCCCTGACATTTTCTAGCTATATGTGCCCCAATCTCAATTAAAGACAAAGGACATTTTTCTTCGAGAAACACCTTGTTCTGAAGTAAATCCCAGCTTTCTTTCTCAGTTAAGAAACGCAAAGGATGCTGATACTGGACCCGTATAGGCAGATTTGCAAGTCGACTTGTGATCACTATTCTACTTCCCACATTGTCATCTGGAAAACACAACATCCAATCGTTCCAGTCCTCAACATCCCATATGTCATCCATGACTACTAGATATCTCTGACCGCTCAGCCTTCGTTTCAGATTTACACTTAATTCCATATCACTGAAATCCTTAATTTCAGCATCAAAACCTGATTTTAAGATGCCAGATAAGAGATCACCCTTTTTAGGCTCTTGTGTGACGCTTGTCCAGGCACGAACATAGAAGTGATATACGATTGAAGGTTCATTAAAGATCCTCTTAACCAAAGTTGTCTTTCCTAGTCCAGCCATACCAACAACAGAAATAACCTGTAGCTGCTTTTTACCTCCCATAAGTTGCTCTATAAGCCTCCTTGCATCATCCTCAAAACCAACCACACTTTCTTTTCCTGCATCATGTTGACGCCCCATTTTCTGAATAGCGGGTTCCATTGCTAAGATCTATAATTTATCTGATTCGTTTGTTTGGCTTTGTTTTGTTCATAGTCTCTCTTGGTAATCTAGGCATAAGGTGTACTGCTCAAAAGTAATCCATAGATCAACTTTGGTGTACTGTTCAAAAGTAATCCATAGAGTCAACTTTGGTGTAGTGCTCAAAAGTAGCCAGCCTTATTGGTAAAAAAAAAGAAGACATAATTGAACTTTGCATCCATGTATTTATCTAAAACTTGAAATATTTGCAATTTGCATCTGGATTATTTTAATCATAGTATAGTTAGCAATCTTTTCATTCAATTCTGTCAAATCTCTATCTCTATTTATATATAATAGAGCAACACATGGATAATTTAGGGGTATTGAACCAATTAACCCCTGTAAAATTACAATTATACCCTTAGAGCATCTCCAATGGGGTTGGCTAAAATTGTTGCCTAAAATAATACTCCCTCTGTCCCGCCAGATAATATACATTGGGGGACGGGGGCGTGGCACGCACTTTAAGGTGCATTTTAAGGATAGTTCCATTACTTATTTTTCAAATTTTCTTTTTTTGTATAAAAATAGGTATGTTAAATTTTTATACAAAAAAAGAAAATTTTAAAAATAAGTTATGGAACTATACTTTATAGGAGCCTTAAAATGCGTGCCAAGCAGTGAAAAAAAACTGTATAGAATCTGGTGGGACGGAGGGAGTACAAAATAGTCATTGGCTAAATTTTACCGAATCTGTAAGATGTTGTGCACCAACGGGATTTGCTATATTAATAAATTTATATGTACAACTCTGTTACAACCCTTCATAGGTTCGACAAATTTGACCAACGTCGAAAGGTTGGCTATAATTATAGCTAAGGGTTTTGCATGGTTGGAGATTCAAAATTTATACAAATTATCTATAATATTTGTCACGTATGATTTTTTTTGCTAAGGGACTCTCCCATCGGAAATGCTCTTACAAGTTATAAAATTACATGAAATGTCACTCTATTATTTAAGAGAAAAAAAATGAGTTTGTTTTTGTAGTGAATCGAACCTAGAACCTCCAATACACAAGTTATCCTACTATTGTTTTGAGTTAAAAAGAAAACATAAACCCGACCTCTCCATTATATTATTTTTACTATTATTTTAATTTTTAAATAAAAATAATGGTGATTCGCATTATTTTAAAAAATATTATATTTTAGGTTTCATAACATGGTACACATATGGGCATTTTGAGCCAATAAACCCCCTGTGAAATTATGAGTTTGTCCTTATATATTACAAAATTACATTGATTTGCCACTCCCTTATTTATTTGAATAGAAAAAATAAGTTATTTTGTGTTTGTGGGGAATTGAACCTACAACCTCCTCCATATATTTCTTCCTCCAAATCATTATGCTATATTATGTTTTTTGGTGTGGAGTTAAAACTCATTTTACATAAGTTGGATCTCTATATTATATAGTTTTTACTATTATTTTAATGTATGAGTAAAAATAGTAATGACAAATATTAGTTTCAAAATTTGAAATTTCACTTTTCAAAATACGGTACGTAATTATATACGCTAATTTCAAAATTTTATTCCACGCTCTTATTTTAAATGAGTTGGTTTATTTTTATTGTGAATTGAATCATTAACCTCGTCCAAACAATTCATCCTTCCGATCATTGTACTACATATATTTCTGGTTTTTAGTTAATTTTTTTAGATAAATTCGACCTCATATTTATTATATTTTTAGTGCTACTTTAATTTTTGAGCAAAAGATAATGGTGATTCATATTACTTTTGAAATATTGTATTTTAGTTTACAAAACATGGCACGTGATTATATATACAACTAATTTAAAATTTTGATAATAATATCACGCAATGTAAATTGGTTTATTTTCTATTAATTAAACATTTCTTACATATAATATTAACTAAAATATATTTTATATTTTTACATAACAATATATAATTAAAAGATGAGATCCTTAAAAATGTCAGATAGTACAAAAGTTAAAAAAACGAACCTTATAGATAAGTTGAGAAAGATAAACTTCCTTGAAAAAAGATCATATGATATATAATAATAAAAAAAATATAGTAATCAGTTCATATCATATGTACATCGATTAAAAGCCGAATAATACACATAGAGAAATTTTGGTTGGAAAGAATATTAAAAAATTCAAAATAAATTGTAAAAGGATTAAAAATACAGTCAAGTTAACAAATATCTTAGAAATTAGTATATTGCATAGCATGCACATACACAAAATATTATAATCGATCAATCATATTATATACTATGAGGTAGTTAAAATTATTTCCCTAAAAATATAAAATTTTAAATTATGCAATTAGTTTTTTATATAATGATTGGACACCAGCTTTATTGTGAAACATTACGTGGGTAAATAACAGGTTTCTTGAGTTGACAAAATTATAACTGGAATATGAATAAATATGTCATTCGTGTACGACTCATTTATTTTATAATTGTATTCTTAAATATACCTTGAAAGAGAAAGACATCAAAAGAACTTTATTTCTCCCTCTTATGTATTGACTAGATTCTTTATGAAAGAATGGCAAAAAAAATGAGGATAAAATATTAAAAAATATCACTCCAAAAATTGATTTATAGTGATGAAAAATACTAAGGAGAATTAAACAAAAAACCCCCCTTATTATTTAAATTTTATGTTCTCTTACCCAAATTTATTATAATAACAAATTACTATATGTTTTCTACTTGTGACATAAATTTGTACAAATTGGTGTAAATATGTTATTCTATATCCAACACATTTATATGCCACGAAATATTTTATTTTGAGTGCTTATCTGAATAATTAAATTAAATATTCTGTAAAACAAAATTGGAACATTATAACAAACATGTTTTAACGGAAACTGTACAATCATGTCAATATATATTCTTTAAATCATAAAAATAAACAAATTTACATCAACTTCTAGAAGATGACCCGTGCCTTACGCTAGTATGATCATTACCGTGTAACTTATAAGGGGTATAGATGGTATTACTGAATATAAATAGTCAAATATGTCATTATATATCTATATCTCTGCCCTCTTTATGTTTGTTTATCCTAATTTGTTCAGTTGAGTTCTGCAAACATCATCATGGGAAATGTGCATATGTGATCATTGGTTGGTTCAACAAACAACATGGACACAAGCAAATGTAGGTCGGAGATTTCTTGCGTATTTTGATCGTAGGTGCAATTATCATTTAGATGGTTGAAGGATCTTGTCTATCACCGTGCTCAAACAATCATCCCAGGATTGATTAATGGCTATGAAACTGAGTAAGGAGAAGAAGAAAAATGGGGACTTTCACTGCTCTTGGTAGATTTTGTTGCTCTGCATTGCACGGATTTTTTTTGATATGTAATAAATTTTATTTCATTTTACTTAAAACACCACCACCTAGTCAAACCATTTACTCATCTAATATGGCGTTTACCTCGTTAGTATATTCGGAATCATCCCAATCTTGACCAAAATGTTTTAGACAAAATTCAAGAGCATTAGTGGGGTTTATGAATTCTTGGTCATCTATTTCATCAATTAAATTGACATCCATAGGGTGATCATAGAAATCATCGACTTGTTTTCCCACGTGAAAAATGTTAAGGTCGATGGTCATGTTTCCGAATGTCAGTTTCATTAAACAATTCCTACAATTAATCAAAGCATTCGAGGTAGCAAGGAACGGTCTTCCTAAGATGATAGGAATCTGATTCTTGGGATTTGCCACTGGTTCGGTCTCAAGAACAATGAAGTCAACGGGAAAGAAAAAATCACCCACTTTAATGAGCACGTCTTCGATAATTCCCTTGGGTATTTTCACAGAACGATCGGCTAATTGAAGTGTGACATTGGTGCGTTGAAGCTCACCTAACCCTAAATCTTGATAGACAGAGAAGGGAAGAAAGTTCACACTAGCGCCTAAATCAAGTAATGCCTTGTCCACGACAGTGTTGCCTATGACGCATGAAATAGTAGGACGACCAGGGTCCTTGTATTTCACGGGAATTTGATTTGAGAGAATTGAGCTCACTTGAGAAGTCAAAAATGCTTTCTTCGGGACGTGATTGGTTCGCTTATGTGTGCACAAATCCTTTAGACATTTTGCATAAGAAGGAATTTGTTGGATCGCGTCTAAGAGGGGAATGTTGACTTTGACTTGCTTGAAAACTTCCAAGATCTTGTCTATTTGTGCCGATTTCTTGTTGGAAATGAGACGTTGCGGGTAAGGAGCGGTTGGTTTAGCCGCTTGTTCGCTTGGTTCCTCGGGGACGGGATTCGTTTTACCCGTTGATCCTGTCTCATGAACACTCACGGGATGAAGATTAGGGACTGATTCAGAGTTTGACTTGTCTTCATCGGAAGACTTGTCACCGATATGATTCTCAACTTGCTTACCGGACCTCAAGGAAATGACAGCATTCACATTGTCATGAGATTGTTGATTAGGAGAGAATTTGGGATTGATCTCGGTTTGACTTGGAAACTTGTTCTTCTCGCGCTCGGAAATAGCGTTGGCTAATTGACCCATTTGAACCTCTAACTTAGATATGGCTTGCGCATTAGAATTCAACAATTGCCTATCTTGAGCTATGGTTTGCATGAAGTTAGTTTGGGATTTCACTAAAGCCTCGATATTCTTCTCTAAGGAATTAAGTCGCTTATCCGTATCATTAAAACCGGGAGGGTTCAAGGGAGCTTGAGTTGGATAAGAAGCTTGAGTCGGGTTTGGATAAGGACCTTGGTTTGGAGTCGGGTAAGAGTTCGGCTTCTGGAAAGAAGGTGGCGGAGGTTGGTAATTTTGACCTTGACTCCATGAAAAATTCGGGTGGTTCCTCCACCCGGGATTGTAGGTCGGTGCAAAGGGATCATTCCTGGGTCTAGGTTGGAACATTGTGTTCACTTGCTCAAAATCTGGAATATGTTGAGGTTCAAAATTTGGAGGATTGAAGTTCGGTGAATTAACGTTTGAAGAATTAAAGTTTGAAGAATTTGATGTTCGTGGGGGGTTGCCTTGTGTTTCTAACGCTTCAAGTCTTCTGGAGAGGGTGGCTATTTTAGCATCGGTTGCTATATTATTACCAATTGAGTGCAAACCCCTAGAAGATGAACTAGATGACTCGTTCGATTTACTAGGCTCTCGAGTAGACTCCCATAACATCGTTTTCTCTGCTAATTCCTCAAAAAATTTCCAACCCTTGTCCTCGTCTTTCTCCATGAATTTTCCTTGACACATGGACTCTAAAAGGGCAGTGGTTTGACTATCCAAAGCTTCGTAAACAATCTTGCACAATCGCCATTTTTCTATTCCGTGGTGAGGGCATTGTGATAAAAGGCTTTTGAAACGATCAAAACATTTCCAAAAAGACTCTTTTTCCTTTTGATTGAATTGATTTATTTCGTTGGTGATCTTAGTAGTCTTGTGATTTGGAAAATATTTCTTTAAAAACATCACTATAAACCCTTCCCACGTGGAGATAGAATTAACGGACAGACTATACAACCATTTTTTTGCATTTTCTTTTAAGGCGAAGTTGATTAGTCGAAGCCTTATCGCATCCTCGGAAAGATGTTGGAGTTTTTGCAATGCGCAAACCTCCTCGAATTCTTGAATGAAAAGATACGGGTCCTCACCATCACTCCCGGTAAACTTAGGTAACATGCTAATATGGTGGGCTGTAATCTCGAAATTATTACCATTAACCGGGGGAACCTGATGCAAGATGGTTGGGACGATCGGGTGGGGTAACAACGATCCTTAAGTGACACGGCCATCGTCGCTAATGATTCGGGAATTTCTAAAGACTCGGATTCAGAAGAGGAAGAAATCTCAGTTGATTGCACTAGCCTAACAGAATTATCCCTATGCCACACAGTTTGCATAAACCACGAAAGGAAACAAGTAGCAAATAAGGGCACAAAATTCAAACGCACAAAAAGAAAAAGTGAAAAATCGAAAGAAAATTTCTAAACCTAGGGTTCCTCAATAAACTAGACCTTGCTCCTAACTTTAAGACACACTAAAAATTCCGTAAATTAAGAATTATTCAGACCGATTCGGCCGGATTAGAGCAGGCATTGCCAAGAGGCCAAACTCGTCACTTAGACACCGAATCTTAACAGCCAGGCGAACCTTAGACACTGAAGGTCGTGAATAAGTCTTAATTACGTTTATTTTTTAGGCACCTTTCTAATAGAGCGCGAAATCCTAGGGGCAAATGTCTAATTACTTTTATTAAAATTTATTAAAATGAATGTAACAAACCTTGATATATATACAAAAATGGTAAACAATTATGGATGCTTATACTACGTGTACTAATCTAAAAGAAAGAAGAATTTAACGTACCTTTGGACCCTCCAGCAATCACCATAATTAAAGGTACGAAAAATTAAAATCAAGAAATAAAGTCTAGCATGATGTGCACCTACGTGCTTAAATGCATGATGCAACAATTATGTATTTACGACTATTTTTTTTGGATTTTTGATTTTTTTTGATTTTTTTGTATTTTTGATTTTTTTTGTGATTTTCAAAAAAAAAAATAAAAATGCGAAAAGAGTGAGATACGGGTTACCGAAGCATGCTTCCAAAAATTCCGATTTATTCCAAGCTCCGTGAGAAGATTCCCGAAATTTCAAACTTTCCTAAAAAAAACGAAATAAAAATAAGACAAGAAATAAAACTAATCCGAAAAATTAAAAATTAAGGCGCGAAAAATAATTAATCCCCGGCAGCGGCGCCAAAAACTTGATGTGCCGAAAATGTGACAATTAAATATCGCAAGCGCACGATCTCGTTTTAGTATTTAAGATTCGATCCACAGGGACTTATTATTTTCGTGATCCTTAACTTTTAATATAGGCGAATTAGAACAATTGGGTTTTGGAAAATTCGGGTTTTACTATTCAGTTCCTAAAAGAAAAGTTTAAACCATTTTAAAGAAACTAAATTCTAATTCCAAACTAATTAACTAAATTATTCTAAAAATTTTAAATTCGAATTAAAACTAGATCTTATTCCAAAAACTCTTTTTTTTTATTAAGAAATTATTTACGTAATTTTAGAAAATTTTGCCATAATCTATGTGTAAATTTAGCTTGCCAAAAACGAACCGAACAAACTCAGCAAAACCACTTGACTCAAAAACCCAGAATTTAGTAACAGTAAAACAGAAATTAAATCACTCGCAGAAAAGAAACAACTCGCTAAACTACTCAACAGAAAAAACAGAGGAACTCGGTAAGGACTCGGCTGAACTCTACTACATTAACTCGGTAAAAACGTAGGAAGACTCAGACTTTGATTACGCAACTGCACAATTAAACTAATACTCAACAAACAACAATGTCATTACAACCAGTAAAAATCTCTTTACTCAGAATTCAACCATTACAAAACCTAGAGATCGGAACCGATTATTACTAACTCAGCTAAATCCAGTCGACTTAACACAAAAACTGTACTCAAACTCGTGAATCAAACTTGGTGTGCAAAAGAACAATCAGTCTACACACACTACACAGCCACCACTACCACGACCTCAATAAGCAACTCGGCAATGCAATATCGAACAATAGTGAATACAAACAAGCAGCAAAACGAAATTAAAAACTAAGCACCAGTCGAACAAAACAAACACAACTCGATTAACTCTTATGGATCAAAATCGACGACGAACTTGCGTGCACAAAACGACTCAGCCGAAACATAAACTCAAACAACGATGAACATAGGCTCAAATTCGGCCACATCTCCACATACAACAGAATTAATCTTCACTTCTGCAACCCAGCAATGAATCAACTACAAATCAAACTCAACACTAACTCGTAACACTAGTCACAAACCGAACCAACAGACACAAACGCAAATACTCAAATCGCGAACTCAGAAAATCGAAACGCAGCAACTACAATTCGCAAAAACAACAGGAATTCGAGCTTAATCAAAAAAAGAAAAAACCAATCATAGGGGTAGTTCGACAGAAAAAGAGGAGAAAGGGAAGGGTGTTCGGTTTGCTTTTAATCGAAGAAGATGAATGACACGGAGAGAGAGGTAGGTTCGATTAGAAGAGAACGAGAGAGGGAAGGAGAGGTATTGGATAGATGGCTTGCAGAGATCGAAGGATGGAGAGATCGAAGGGTGTTGTGTGCTTTAATCGGAGAAGGAAAAAAAAAAAAGAATGTGGGTTTCGTTTGGTTCGAACAAATAAACAGGGGACGATGAAAAAAAAACTAGGTGGTGAAAATGGTAAGCTGGGTTTGGTGAATAAATTAAACAGGGATGCTAATAACTCGAATTAAAAACCAATAATAACGAAACAGAAAATAAATGCTGTGAAATATTGTGATAGAATATATTTTATATATATTTTAGATGATTTTATTCTCATATTTATTGTGTTTTGCATTGATTTGGATTTTTATTTAATAGATTTGATTGTTTTATTGTAGGAAATAAAGAATTCATGACTTGGAAGGATTTGGAGCAAAAAGAGCTATTTTGGAGAAAAAATATGAGAAAATTCGTATTATTGGGCTACACGGACTGTTTAACACTGTTTTGGCCATATCTTTAGTTCCAGAAGTCAGAATTTGACGATCTTACTGTCCACGTGAAGCTTGTGGAATTATCTTTAATTCAGAGGTGGTCTAGTAAGCAAAATCCAGTTGGAAGAGCCCAGAAATAGAGGAGAAAAATAAGTTACGAATTTTACAAGAAAATCCAGCAGCTTCTAGAAATTCAATTTGAAGTGGGAAACTTGTCATCTTCTATTCCAACTCTAAGAAGGCAATTGCTTGGAGGCTAAATCAAGAGGCTATATAAACACATCTTGAGGAAAATTATTAGAGGATGTAATATTAGATCAGATAATATAGTTTAGAGTAGATTAGTATTATTATTAGTTGGAGATGTAGAGAAACACCATGACTCTTCTTTTGGGTGACAACATTGAAGTTTGAAGGTTTTGTTCTCTTAATCTTTTCTTTGTTCTTATTAGTTTAATTATGTTTTCTTGTTTTACTAGTTGTTATACTTGTTTAATTATTAGCGAGTAGTTATTTCTAGGGCTTAAAGGGAAGCCATGTTTACACTAATATTGGCATGATTTTCATAGTGGTTTGATAGGTTATGGTTAATTCTGATTGATATGTTTTAATCATTAATTTGTGTAATCGGCCGATATCATGGATTAATTATATGCAAATAAGGGTATGGATCGAGAGATTTACTTACTAGAGGCACACATACGATTAGCAGAATTGAATTTGAGTGCGGAAGCATCATTGGATTTCTGAGAGCGTTAATTCTTGGAAGAGATTAACTTGAGTCTAATTACCTGATTGATTGAATTACTAAAAGTGGTTAATTGTGTTGAATGTTTTGAGAGTGTTGATGCTTGAAAGAGATTAACATACTCTAGTTATAGGATCACATTGATTGCTTTAGCTTAAGAGCCAATTGTGTAAGCATGGTGGACCTGATTGCCCTAGGTTTAAAATAATTTGTTTATCATCTGTTTAATTAGTGTTAATTTAGTTTAATTAGTTAATTAATAATTTCACATATTCGTAAGTGTTAATTAGTGTTTAATTATTGTTAATTTAGTTTAATTAGTTAATTAAAATTCTCCAATAATCGTTTGTCCCTGAAACAATTATCGATAACTGAAAAGGAATTAGTAGAACCTGTCTCCTTGTGGATTCGACCCGCTTGCCATCTGTACTAGCAATAGACATCGTGCGCTT
Source organism: Kitagawia praeruptora (assembly GCA_037693485.1). Lineage (NCBI taxonomy): Eukaryota > Viridiplantae > Streptophyta > Magnoliopsida > Apiales > Apiaceae > Kitagawia > Kitagawia praeruptora. The sequence continues at coordinate 3,759,594 of CM075353.1, forward strand.
GCGGTTAAGTATAATTTGACACATCAAGTTTTTGGCGCCGCTGCCGGGGAGACAGCGAGTTTCTGTTGATTTCAATTTAGTTGTTTAGATTGTTTCCATTGTCTCGTTGGAACTTTTGTTCCAGTTGAGGCAAATTTTACTACGTTTTCTTGGATTTGTTGAGAGTTTACAGGTTTGCAATGGGTGAAGTTGATACTTTTGCACAAGGAGTTGCACTCTTATCTTCCCGAGTAGAGGCATATACTCGAGAAATTGCCTCATTCAACCCTACAGAGCCCACTATACGTCCAATGAGTATCAATGAGATGTCACAAGTGGCCCCTAAAACTTACAACTTCTGTCAAATTTGCGGTGTGCAGGGTCACTTTGGTTTTGAGTGCTCTTACAATTTCTATGATTCTCAGAATGCTCAGTTGGGACAAATGAATTCTTTTGAAGAAGGATATGGGTACAATCAGTATTCAAACACTTTTGATCATGAATGCGTGAATCAACCAGATTTCTACTACCAGGACAATGGTGCTAAAAAATTTTCATATCATAATCAGCAACAGTTTGAGCAACAATATTATCAGTCATATGAGCAGCCGCCACAGCAAGAATATCAATATCCTCCTCTACAAGAAGATCTACATGTTTCTCAACTCAGTGTAGATGTGCAAGCTGATCAGACAAATGAGATGTGGGATATCTTGAATAAAATGCTAAAGAGTTTTGAAGAATTAGAAACTCAAAGTTTGGCGATTGAATCTCAAATTGCACAGTTGGTTAACTCTTCTACTACAGGGCAGCTCGACTATTTACCATCATCATCTATCCGATCCGAAGAGGACCTGATTGCTATCAATCTCACAAGCGATCAAGAATATGATAGTTTTTCCATGTATGTTGATGATGAGGCCATTGATAAAGAGAAGGAGTATGCCACTGATGACGAGATCAATGATGTTGCTGTTACCGAGAACAATGTGACTGATGATGAGGCTACAAAGGAAAGCAATACAGAGATGGTTGTTGTTTCTCTTCCACAACCTGTGCCTCAGCTACCATGTATTGATAAATTTGCTCTCGATCTAGCCTCTACTTACAAGGCTTCTTTGCTAAATGTTAGTTACAGAGGCATGCCTGTATACATCTAATAACAAGCCTAATTGTTTGTAATGCTTTGCATTACTTACATGACCTCTTAACTGAGGGAACCTCTAGTTGTAGAGTTTATGTTTGTATTGTACTTGTAATAGGCATCAAATCCTAGTTGTGTAACTGTACAAATAGAGTCTAGAATAATGCTTGAAAGAAGTTCCATGGTTCATGCCTCAAGCAAGGAGTTAAAGACTGCCAAATAATCATAGTTGGGATTTGAAGAAATGAAGAATTTGCCTAAGTACCAATTCGAGAAGTATATTTGTCTATTCGAGAAGTCCAGCATTCGAGAAGTCAGAGATTCGATATCTCAAGACACTATTCGATATCTCTGAATACACTGTTCGATATCTCATTCGATATCTCAGGGATTCGATATGTCTACTACTCTATTCGAGAACTCAAGAAGTCAACAAGTCAAGATGGTATTCGAGTTCTCAAAGAGTCAACAAGTCAAAGTTCCATTCGATATCTCAAAGACTCAGAAAGCTATTCGACAACTCGAGGATTCGATAAGTCAAATGCTCTATTCGACAACTCAAGGAATCCTGATGGAAAAGAGCTATTCGAGAAGTGGTTCGATATGTCACTATAACAGTATTCGAGAACTCAGAGTTATCGATCAAGTCAATTCTAGTTCTCGAATCACTTACTTAGTCACTTCTCGAATACATTCTTGGAGACAAAATACTGAAGAAATTGTACAAGTCAGAAACCTGCAACAAGCCAATGCACTTTATGGACCACAACCTGTAACGTGCTCTGGAAAGCCTACAAGGAAGCTTGGAGAGATATAGAAGAGACAAGGAGCTAAAGAAGTGGATCTAAACAGGCTTTGCAAAGTCAAATCTGTAACCGTTTGGACACTTACTCAAAAAGGATAGACAGACTAGAAAGTAATGTGTTTTAGCTACCTTATTTGTAGTAAGCAGGGTGTATCCATGTTCTATAAGGACACAGCCTCACTTCATAACTTAGTAACTTTGTGAGTCAAGTTTTTCATACACTGTAAGCTATATCTCTCTGAGAAAAACGAAGCTGAGAATACTACCATTTGTATTCACAGATTGTAGCAACCTTTATCTAATATACATTAGATTAAAGTGATATTGTGTCTTGTGTTGTTTATTTATCCGCACCTTAATTTCTGCACACACAGGCACTTATCTGCTACACAGACTCAATCCAAGAAAAGTTCAAGAATCCATTCACCCCCCCCTCTGTATTCTTTTACCGTGTTCAATACTCAACAAGTGGTATCAGAGCGGGCTATTTATTCAAAAACAGAGAAACGATCATGAGTTCGAATACACCAAAGACTACAGGAACGGTGAAGGTCCCTAAGTTTGATAAAGAAAACTTCAACCTCTGGAAGATAAAGATGATGTTGTTCATCAAAGCCTCTCATCCCTTGTATCCTGAGATTCTCAAGAATGGTCCTTTTGTTCCACAACAAGAGATACCAGAGAAGACTGTTGGAACCATAACAATCCCTAGAGCTTATGAGGCCAAGGATCCATCAAAGTGGACAGAGTCAGAAAGGGAGAAGGTTGCTCTTGACAGCCACCTCATGTTGCTCATCATTGATTCCATGGATATGTCAATGTTTGCAAACATTGCATCATGCACGTCTGCTAAAGAGATGTGGGATCACATTGAGGTGTTGTGTGAAGGGACTGATGAGGTTAAAGAAAACAGGAAACAGATACTGGTCACACAGTATGAAGCTTTCATGGCACAGCCCAAGGAAAGCATCACTGAGATGTTTGAAAGGTTTCACAAGCTAGTTACTGAGTTGCAGATGAATGGAAAGGTTTACAGCACCAAGGAGTTAAATATGAAATTTCTGTTGTCTTCACCAAATCATCTGGAGCAAAGAGTCATTTCCCTAAGAGAGAGAGATTTGAACAAAGTCACCTATGATGTACTCTATGGAGTCCTAAAGACTCATGAACTTGAGTTGCTTCAGAAGAGGGCTATCCAAGCAAACCAAGGTAGGATGATAAACACATCATGTGCCTTGATTGTCAACAAATCCATCCTGGACCTAGAAGCATCTACAAGCCAACTAAGGATAGAGGAGGTGGCAGATGATGAAGAAACTGAAGCTGGGGTGAGTGAACCTGTTGAGGAAAAGGAGGAAGAAGAAGAGGAGTTTTACACTCTGGAAGAACTTGATGGGATGGAAAATACTTCATATGCTTTCATGGCCAGAAAATTTCCAGACATCAGATTTAAAAGAAATCAACCCTTCAAACCCAAAACTCAAAACCATTCAGCCAACAAGAACAAGGCACCTGTGAAACCAAACAGAAATAAGTTCAAAACCGGTTATGTGGATAGGTCATCTGTAAGGTGTTATAGATGCAATGACCTAGGGCATTTTGCCAGTGAATGCAAGAAGCCTAAAAAGAAGGATAGAGATTATCTTGAGCTAGAAGCTAAGTATGAGGCCCTTCTGAAAAAGCAGACACATGGTAAGGCCTACATAGCTGAAGGGAAGTGTTGGGATGATTCTGAGAGTGATGAAGAGGAACAAGAATTCTGCAATTATGCCTTGATGGCCAACTCCAAGGATGACTCATCTTCATCTGATTCTCAGGTACCATCTCTCACTACTATAGACATGTCTGTTTCTGAATACAAATCCATGATTGAACAATTATCTGTTGAAATGTTTAATATTCATACTAGTATGACTGCTGCTAATGAGGAGATTGCTAAACTGTCTACTAGAAATGAAGTATTAACCAAAAAGAATGAGGAACTTGAGCTAACTGCTATGCAAGTAGAAAACCTTAAGAAAGAAGTTGAATATTTGGAGAACAAGGTTCTATGTGCTAGTCAAGTAGAGAAGGCTCTTAGGGATGAATTAGCTGAGAATGAATTCAAACTTAAAACTTTCAAGAAATCATCTGGTTTAGTGCAATCCTACTGTGAGAAAATTGAAGCTAAACCTAAAGCAGCTATTGGACTTGACTATGACTCTCTCAAACAAAGGAAAGGCTATGCTGTCATCGAAGAGGACACAGCTGTTCATGAGAAAGTGCCTCACATTTTGAGAAAAACTGAAAATTCAATTTTTAAGGAATCAACATTTGAAATTGATGAGGATGCCTTACTCATCAAGCAAATGTTGAATGATGAGGATGAGGCACAATCTAGTGAACAGCAAGCATCCTCTAAGGGTGAGAGTGCCAAGTCAAAGACCAAGAAGCCAGTAGTTGATAGGCCAAGACCTAAGAAGTTTGTTAAGTTTGTATCAGCTGGGAAGAGTGAATCAGAAAAGGAAGTGACTAAAAAGAAACAGAACAGAAATGGCAAGTTAGGGATTAACAAGGATAACAACTATGCTTATATGCCTAATGCCCCTAGGAAAACTTGTCAGAACTGTTTCAGTACCAACCATCTAACTCATGCATGCAAGAAACCTGTTGGTAGTGTGTCTAAACCTTTCTATGATTGTTCTGTGCCTCTAAGACATAGAGATGCACCCTTCTGTGATAAATTTGACTGTATGCCATGCAATATGAATGTTATGACTAGTTGTTTTAATTTAAGAAGACAGTTCATTGATGGTTGTATCAGTCACAATTCTCACACACACTACACAAGGTCAAAGTCTTCAAGTCCTCCTAAAGCTAGGAAGGTACCTTTGTCACCTAAGTCTGAAACCTCAGGTTCTAAGACTTCCAACAGTGACAAGAAGACTGACACTAAGAAAGTTAACAAGCATGTTGTTTATGATAAAACTGTCTCTAAGTCACATGGACCCAAACTTGTTTGGGTACCAAAGGAAAAGTAATACCTTTGTGTTTGCAGGGCAAAGAAAGTGAGAAGAAGGTCATGTGGATTTTGGACAGTGGATGCTCAAATCATATGACTGGTGATATGGCCCTGCTATCACAGTATGAGGAAAAGGCTGGCCCAATGGTTGCTTTTGGAGATGACAGCATGGGTAACACATTGGGATATGGCAAGCTGAAAGTTGGAAATGTCATCATTGAAGATGTAGCACTAGTCAAGGGGCTCAAGCATAATCTGTTAAGTGTTGGTCAGTTTACTGATAGAGGATTCAAAGTGAATTTTGACAAAGATGAATGTTTGATCACCCACAAGAAGACTGGTGATTTTGCTCTATCTGGAGTAAGGAAGGGAAGCCTGTTTGTAGCCAATATGGACTCTGCAAACAAGGACAAAATTTGTTGCTTTTACTCAAAAGCATCAAATGAAGATTGTTGGCTGTGGCACAAGAAACTATCACACCTGAACTTTAAGGCCATTAATTCTCTAGTCAAAAGAGAGTTAGTGAGAGGCATGCCCACACTTGAATTCTGCCAAGAAGGAGTGTGTGAGGCTTGTCAAAAAGGAAAAATGAAGAGATCAAGCCACAAGTCAAAGACAGTGACATCTGTAACCAAGCCACTACAACTTATCCATATGGATTTGTTTGGGCCTGTTAACATAATGTCACTTGGAAGAAAGAAGTATGCCCTGGTAATGGTTGATGATTTTTCAAGGTATACATGGGTAGAATTTCTGGCATCAAAAGATGAGGCTCCACAAGTAATCATTGAGCATATAAAGAAAGTTGACAAGGAAGCAAAGGCAAACGATGCAAGTGTGATTGCATTGAGGAGTGATAATGGAACAGAGTTCAGAAATGCCACACTTGAAGCATTCTGCAAAGAGAATGGCATTTCTCAGCAATTCTCAGCTCCAAGGACTCCACAACAAAATGGAGTTGTTGAGAGAAAGAATAGAACTCTAATTGAGGCTGCTAGAACAATGTTACTTGATGCAAAAATGCCCACATGTTTTTGGGCTGAGGCTGTGAGCACTGCATGCTATATTCAGAACAGAACCCTCATCAACAAAAACACTGGAAAGACTCCTTACAACTTGATGACTGGAAAGAAGCCTACACTGAAGTATATTCATACTTTTGGAAGCAAATGCTTTGTACTTAAGGACAATTCTGAATATGTTGGAAAGTTTGATGCAAAAGCATTTGAAGGAATTTTTCTTGGCTATTCTATGGAAAGAATTGCATACAAGGTTTATGTCATCAGTCAAAAGAAAGTTATGGAAAGCACAGATGTAACATTTGATGACAGCAAACTACCTGGACTAGAAGAAGCCAATGATGAAGACAAAGATCCATTGAAGTTTGATAATCTAGATGATTCTGATGAAGAGACTGAAACTGGAGTTGAAACTCAAGTTCAACAAACTCAAGTGAATAATGATACAAGAGAAGAATTTGTGCCAATCAATAGTGAAGAAACAAGCATCCAAGACACACCTGTGAGTAATGGCAACTTCACAGGGGGAGGAAATGAGGATGATCATGATGAGGATGATGAAGCAACATCAAGGATGAGAAATCAGGCTGAACACTCAAGGAAATGGGATAGATCACACACTGCAGAGCAAATCATTGGAGATCCTAATGCAGGAGTAAGGACTAGGAGAGCAACTCAAAATGAGTGCCTCTATGGATGTTTTCTATCACAAGTTGAGCCTAAGAAACTTGATGATGCATTGTTGGATCCAGATTGGATTATTGCCATGCAAGAGGAGCTGAATCAATTTGAAAGGAACAAAGTATGGGAACTTGTGCCTGCAGCAAAGAATAGAACCATTGTTGGAACAAAATGGGTTCTGAAGAATAAGATGGATGAAGATGGTGTAATAATAAGAAACAAAGCAAGGCTGGTTGCAAAAGGATACTCTCAACAGGAAGGCATTGATTATGATGAGACATTTGCCCCTGTTGCTAGATTGGAAGCCATTAGAATATTCTTGGCATTTGCTGCTCATTCAAACTTTAAAGTTTATCAAATGGATGTCAAGAGTGCATTTCTAAATGGAGAGTTGGAAGAAGTGGTTTATGTGCAACAACCACCTGGCTTTGAGGATCCACATTTCCCAGAATTTGTCTACAGATTGCTTAAGGCACTGTATGGACTTAAGCAAGCTCCAAGAGCATGGTATGATACTCTATCACAATTTCTTCTTGAAAATCAATTCACTCGAGGCACATTGGACAAGACACTGTTTTACAAGAAGCATGGTGATGATATGATCCTAGTTCAAATCTATGTGGATGATATCATTTTTGGTTCTACAAATGAGAAACTGTGTGAGAAATTCTCTAAACTCATGCAGAGCAGATATGAGATGAGTATGATGGGAGAGTTGACATTCTTTCTAGGGTTGCAAGTCAGTCAAAGGAAGGATGGTATCTTTATCAGTCAAACCAAGTACATCAAGGATTTATTGAAGAAGTTTGACTTGGAAGATTGTTCACCTGCCAAGACACCCATGGCCACTGCCACTAAATTGGATGAAGATGCTAAAGGCAAGAGAGTAGATATCTCAGTCTACAGAGGCATGGTTGGTTCTCTACTCTACCTCACTGCAAGTAGGCCAGACATCATGTTTGCTACATGCTTGTGTGCAAGGTTTCAATCAAATCCAAAGGAATCACATTTGATTGCAATAAAAAGGATCTTTAGATATCTGAAGGGCACTCCTAACTTGGGATTATGGTACCCTAAGGACACAGGGTTCAATCTGGTTGGCTACTCTGATGCTGATTATGCTGGATGCAGAGTGGATAGGAAAAGCACCTCAGGAAGCTGCCAGTTTCTTGGACAAAGGTTAGTTTCTTGGTATAGCAAGAAGCAACAATCTGTGTCAACTTCTACAGCTGAGGCTGAATACATAGCTGCTGGAAGTTGCTGTGCTCAAGTGCTTTGGATTAGAAATCAACTTAGAGATTATGGACTTGTGTTGGAAAGAATTCCAATCATGTGTGACAACACAAGTGCAATCTCTATAGTTGCCAATCCTGTCAATCATTCTAGAACAAAGCACATTGACATCAGATATCATTTCATAAGAGAACATGCAACTAATGGAACCATTGAGTTGCATTATGTCTCTACAGATAAACAACTAGCTGATATATTCACTAAGCCATTAGATGAAGCCACCTTCACAAGGTTGGTAAGTGAGATTGGAATGCTGAATTCTTCAGATTCTGGCTAAGTGAATACATCATCTAGATTGTTGCAGTAGTAAACACTTACTTTATCTAAATCCTCAATATTTTTGAAGTAAGTGTTGGCTGAAATATGATTTATAAATATTTCAAATCTGTTGCATATGTTGAAAATCATATTTTTATTAACTTAAAATTTCTATGAAATTTTGAGAAAATCACTATTTGATTTACTAGGATATTTTTCAATGAATATGTCTGGTAAATTTTTACAAGATAGTGAAAATCAAATTTTTTATGAGTGATGGGTATAGTTCGATAAGTCAGACTTCTCGAATGATTCACTATTCGACATCTCTAATAAGTCTCATTAGAGTACTCTTGAGTTCTCGAATAGAGTCTTTCTGAGACATCGAATAGAGGAATTCTAGACTTCTCGAATATAGTAACTGAGTTCTCGAATGATTGAGTTCTCGAACACTATATTTGAGTTCTCGAATCATTTGAAAAGGCTGAATTCTCGCTGAATTTTAACCGATTTTGGATTTTTATCTAAAAATTTAATTCACTCATAAAAACACATTTTATTTAATTTAGAATTATTTCTAAGTTAGATAACTGCCAGCTGTGAGTTTCTATCTGCTTGAGTTATCGATTAAGCCATTCTTGACTTCTCGAATAGTTGTTTTCTACTTCTCGAATGCCTGACTTGTCGATACAAAACAGTCTGCTAATCGACAATTCAAGTACTTCATACTTATACAATCTCACATCTATTCGATTCATTTCATTCGATTTCTCAAGCATCTACACTCTCTAAACCCCTGAAACCCTAGCTACGAAAAGCCAAATTTCTTCTTCAACCTTCAATTTCTTTTCTCTCTTCTACACAAATGGCAACAGTAAAGTTCAACACCAACTTCATCGCTCTCACTAGTGATGTTGAAGCACCCAATGCAAATTTCAAGTGCTTTGTGAAATGGATGGCTGAGTCATATATCAAGGATGCACTCTCTGCCAACCCAACTCTGTATCTCGATATTCTGGAACAATTCTGGAGTACTGCTATTGTGGAGGTTGTAGCCCTGGAAAACGCAATCACTTCCTATGTCATCTACTGCAAGGTTTAAGATAAGGAAATCACTATCACTACTGCAGACATGAACCAAGCACTAGGACTACAACAAGAGTCATTTGACAGAATGGCCACTAACGCAGAGTTGGAGGAATTCTTTGAGTTCATAAACTACTCAGATGGGATTAACCTTGGAAAGCTAAACAGAAAGAATCTGAGAAAGGAGTGGAGCTATGTGTTTGCAACTCTTCTCCAAGTCTTCACTGCCAGGAAATCAAGCTTTGATCAAATCAGTGCACCTGTGCAGCAAATTGGATATGCTTTGGCCTATGGAAAGAAGATAGATGTTGGCCAAATCATACTTCAAGAATTATATGGGAGACTTGGTAAGAACACAACCAAGAGAGGTACTGATATTTTCTTCCCTCGCTTTATTCAATCTGTACTTAATTATAAAAATGCTTCATTGATTGAATTGCCTGGGATTGATAAAAATAAAATAGGCTATCCTAAGTCCATGACCAAACTCATTTTTGGTAACTTGGAAACTAGGAATGATGTGGATGTAAGACTGAACATAACTCCCCATATGGAGAGTTTGTTTAGGACTTACCCCCACAACATGCCAACATTTGATGCAAAATCTAAGTTAGCACAGCCCAAGCAAGTAGAACAAAATGCTAACCCAGGGCCTGCTAACCAACCCTCTCAACCAAACACTCTACCTCTTACTGAGCCAACTGCATCATCCTCTCAAAAGGGTGATGTTAGTAAAAAGAAGAGAAAGGAAGTAATGTCTGCACCTTTAAATATCTTGTCTGAAGCAGCATTAGCTGTTGAATTAGGTCTAGGAAGTGAGGAACCTGAGTTACCCTTACACAGAACAAAGAAGAAGAAAACTAAGACCACCTCTTCAGTCACACAAATGGCTGAAGTTGTAAAATCAGGGGCACACAGCTCACTAGGTGTATCCTCTCAACAGGGTGCACCTATAGAATCAAGCATTCTCCCCAATGCACCCTCTTGTATAGAGTCAGCACATGGGAGTGATAAGGCTGGCACAACACTGAGTGGAGAGCACATCACTTTTGAAACTCCCTCTATCTCTCAGGGGGAGTTGCCAAAATCTACTCTAAAACACACTTCTCTTCCAGAATCTAACTCTGAAATTTCTTTGGAACCTGCAACTCAGACAACTGAGATGCAAGGTATTGATCATCAAGAATCCTTTTCGCTTGACGAGCCAATAATTTCAAGTGACTTAGTGCATGACACTTTGTTCACCACTCAGAACCCACATTTAGATGGTGAGGGAATGCATGCTGAGGCATATCCTAATGACACCATCACAAACACAGAGGTTCCCCTAGTTTTTACTAGAGACTCTGTGCCTATGTCAACTGCTGGTGTAATTCATCCCACTTCTGTGGTGACACCAGTAGTAGAGTCAATCCATCCGGTTACAGAAGTTGCATCTGTAACTGAGGAGACTAGCTTGCCTAGCTCTAGCTCTGACTTCATGTCAACATGGCTGAAGCCTGTGCAACATGACAGTGCTTCAGGATCAGGGTCTGTTCCACAACAATTGACGGTTGAAGCACTTCAAAGCTTAATTGTGGATCAGATTCCTGAGTTCACAAAGATTGCTCAGCACCTTCTCACTGCAGACATGCCCAATCCAAACTATGAGGCTATTCTGTTATGCCATAGGGATGATGTGGAAGTGCAGAAGTCAAAGATCATTGATGATGCTAAGAGAGATGGCAACATAGATGCCTGGTTGCAAGGAAAATATGATATTACTCTCGATGAAGCACTTCAGTATCTCAGGGAGGAATACATCACTTCACTGGGATCCAATGCAAAATCCCTGTCACCTGGTGAAGTGTATGAAGCTGTGAATGACTCCTACAAGGGTTTCCTCAAGGCTGCACACTATCTTGGCAAGGGAGTCAAAACTGAAGTCAACAGGGTGTGTGATAAGACAGCCACTTCAGTAGCAGAAGTCAAGAGGGCCTTTGATGCTAAATTTCCTCAATTGGATAGTGTGTTCAAGGACATCAAACACTGCAACTCTACCTGCACTCAGGTGGACAATGGGCTGGCTGTGCTAAAAGATGCTGTCACAGGTCTGGGGCATCAATTTCAGAATCTATCTGACCAGACTACAGATGCCAATGCCATGCTGAGGATAATGTTCAAAAATATTTATGGAGATAGACTAGTGACTGATGTCCCTGTGCATGAATTGTCTAAATATGAAGTGAAGAGGCTGCAGGATCAATCTTTATCTGGCTTCAAGGCCAATGAGTTATTCACTAAGGTCAACACTCTTGAGCAGGAGGTAGCTACTCTCACCAAGACCAATGCTCATCTCACAGAAAAGGTTGCATTGCTAAATGATCAGTTGGACACTCAAGCATCCACCACAGCTGATGTCCTTCTGCATCAACAATCCATGTTAGCTACAATGATGAAGCATATGGGTCTCCCTCTACCTGATGAATCTTCACTCCCAAAGGACATTTCTACAGCCTCTGTGCCTGACAACAAGCCTAAGGGGGAGAAGAAGGCTAGGAACTCAAATTCAAAGGGGGAGACAAAGGGAGAGAAAGGCATAATAATCAAAGAGGGTAGTCAACAAAGGGCTTCTAAGTCTCTAGCAAATGTGCCTGGCAAGGGAAAAGCCAAAGTAGATGAGCCTCCATCTATCTTGCCAGTTGTCACCTTACCAACTGTGCACATCACTACTCCTGGAGGACAAAAGCAATCCATAACTACCACAGTGGTTGCAGGGAGTATGCCATCTGACAAACCTCCAATCTCTATATCTGAGAGTGCCAAGCCTGTAGAAGTCAAAGTTGTTACTGAGGCCAAGCTACAAGAAGTTGCTAACTCCAATGACTATCATGATAAAGCCTTCTTGGAGTTTCTGAAAGCCATAAGGGAACAGGTTGGTGACACTCAGTTTTATCTGAGGGAGGTAAAGAAGCAGATAGACTACATCACTGTCATCCCCAAGAAAGTCAACAATATATGGGTCAAGGAGATAGTGATGGTTTCCAAACTAAAGATATGGCATCTAACATACCAGACTCTACAAGACCTAAAGCACTCAGAGATAGATGCCATACTTGAGATCATTGAGAAGAAAAATGAGAACAGCAAGAGTCTGTTTGATGATTTGAGGAATGGTCAACCTACAAGGCTACCAGAAGTGATCAAGAAGCCATGGACAATTATTTATCAGTCTGGTACCAGAATTGAAGATATCAAGCAATTGGTCATTCCTCATGATCTCACCTCCAGAAATCACAGACTGATCATTGCTATCATTGATCAATTACAGAAGAAGGTTGGAGCCAGAAATGCTGAAGAAATTGAGGCACTGCATATCCTCAGAACCTATATTGCAACTGGTGAAATTCCAGAGATGGCTCAACCTAGGAGAAATAAGGATGATGATTCTGAAGACAAAGGTGATGGGAGGAGAAGACATCACAGGAGAGATAAGGGTGATGAAGATAAGAAGAAAAAGGGGGACAAGGATGAAAAGGATGATGATGACCAGGGTAAAACATATGTGAGAAAGAGTGGAAGACAGCAAGCCTTAGGCAATGCTAGCAGTAATCTCACCACAACACAAGACTCTAAGTCTAGGGTGAATACTGTTAGTAGTGACCTAGCAAAATCTACATCTATGGCTTCTGCAACTGTCTTACCATCTCAAGAAAAGAAGAAGATTCAAGTCAAGAAACCATGTGTATGTTTCAGAAAGCAATCTGCTAATGGAATACTACTATGGTCTACCAACCAAGGTCAAAGATTTCTGCCAAGCAACCATGTTAAGAGGATAAAATTTAAACATGCTGCAAGGAGAATGAAGCTATCCAAATCTAGAGCCCTAACAATCCTTCCAGGATTAAAGCTCCAGCCACTTGATGAAGACTTTGATGAAGAGCAACTGCTATTTCTAAGAGCTCAAAAGATATGCTATGCTGCAATTGTGGATGACCACCTTGTAATCAAGTACACTGATGGGAAAGAAATGAAATTCAAACAAGGGGGTTGTCAACATTGGGGTAAATTGTATGAGATAGAAAGAATCATTGCATTGCTGGATTCTAAGGACAAGGTGGAGAAAGTATGGAAGCTGGAATTGATTGACTTTGTGAAAATGAAGAAAGAATATGCTGAGAAGATAAGGAAGGGCTGCTATGAGAAATGGTTAGAAAGGGAGAAAGAAATTGATAGACTGGAGATTGAAGCAGAAAAGCTAAGGGCAAAGGGATTGTGTAGAGTTCAGTTTGATCCCTATGTGGTGAAGTATAGGAGGAGAAATGGAGACAATGTCAATATAAGAATGAACCTACTCAGTCACTATCCTGCCAACATTCTGAAGCCAGTGCTTGAAGATTTCAAAAACTCTATTATGATTGAAGAATTGGATGCTATGACAGAAATCATGAGAGCAGTAGATGAGATTGCAAGAAAGGAGAAAGAAAGGAAACAGAAAGCATATGATGATCTACAAGCCAAGGCAATGGAGATGCAATCAAAAGAAAACGGCTAGTACCTCATCATACTGTAAGAAGTATTTATCTTGTAATTTCATTTATGTGTTCAATCAAATCACATACCTGTACTTTTAAAAGTTTTATCTTTAATGTATGTTAGGCTTGTTATCAGACATGAAATTGTGACTAAGGGTCTCACTCACAATTTGGGGGAGATTGTTAGTTACAGAGGCATGCCTGTATACATCTAATAACAAGCCTAATTGTTTGTAATGCTTTGCATTACTTACATGACCTCTTAACTGAGGGAACCTCTAGTTGTAGAGTTTCTGTTTGTATTGTACTTGTAATAGGCATCAAATCCTAGTTGTGTAACTGTACAAATAGAGTCTAGAATAATGCTTGAAAGAAGTTCCATGGTTCATGCCTCAAGCAAGGAGTTAAAGACTGCCAAATAATCACAGTTGGGATTTGAAGAAATGAAGAATTTGCCTAAGTACCAATTCGAGAAGTATATTTGTCTATTCGAGAAGTCCAGCATTCGAGAAGTCAGAGATTCGATATCTCAAGACACTATTCGATATCTCTGAATACACTGTTCGATATCTCATTCGATATCTCAGGGATTCGATATGTCTACTACTCTATTCGAGAACTCAAGAAGTCAACAAGTCAAGATGGTATTCGAGTTCTCAAAGAGTCAACAAGTCAAAGTTCCATTCGATATCTCAAAGACTCAGAAAGCTATTCGACAACTCGAGGATTCGATAAGTCAAATGCTCTATTCGACAACTCAAGGAATCCTGATGGAAAAGAGCTATTCGAGAAGTGGTTCGATATGTCACTATAACAGTATTCGAGAACTCAGAGTTATCGATCAAGTCAATTCTAGTTCTCGAATCATTTACTTAGTCACTTCTCGAATACATTCTTGGAGACAAAATACTGAAGAAATTGTACAAGTCAGAAACCTGCAACAAGCCAATGCACTTTATGGACCACAACCTGTAACGTGCTCTGGAAAGCCTACAAGGAAGCTTGGAGAGATATAGAAGAGACAAGGAGCTAAAGAAGTGGATCTAAACAGGCTTTGCAAAGTCAAATCTGTAACCGTTTGGACACTTACTCAAAAAGGATAGACAGACTAGAAAGTAATGTGTTTTAGCTACCTTATTTGTAGTAAGCAGGGTGTATCCATGTTCTATAAGGACACAGCCTCACTTCATAACTTAGTAACTTTGTGAGTCAAGTTTTTCATACACTGTAAGCTATATCTCTCTGAGAAAAACGAAGCTGAGAATACTACCATTTGTATTCACAGATTGTAGCAACCTTTATCTAATATACATTAGATTAAAGTGATATTGTGTCTTGTGTTGTTTATTTATCCGCACCTTAATTTCTGCACACACAGGCACTTATCTGCTACACAGACTCAATCCAAGAAAAGTTCAAGAATCCATTCACCCCCCCTCTGTATTCTTTTACCGTGTTCAATACTCAACAATAAAGAACACTTATTTCAAGGTTGATGTGATAACAAATATTGTCCAAGATGATATTTCTCAAATTCTGGTTGAGGATCCATACAAAGTGGCTCCTACGTTTCAAGCTCGAGAAGAGGGAGAAGATGGAAGTGTCTTATTAGCCAATGATGTGATAAGCCAAGATGTCCGAATGACTCCAGTAAAAGTAAGGAGTGGAGAAAAGCCACCACCAGAACCTCCACCTTATGTCAAGGGAGTTCAATATTTTCGTGGTGTCGAATTTTATCGCTGTTTTATCACAAAGTTTTCCAAAACTGCACAAGCACTTAATTCTCTATTGCTTATTAATGACATATTTTATTTTACTGATGCTTGTTCGGAGACTTTCTGCAGGATAAAGATAACCACTAACACTTTTGATACTTTTTGTGGTGGCGAGTTTATGATCGAGAAAGTGGATATTGCGCCTTTACCAGAGTATTTTTGAGGTCAAGCTAATGACTCTAAATAAGCGCTGCTTGGGAGGCAACCCAAGATTTCATTGGAGGATCGGTGCACTTCATGCTTTTGCATAGGGGAGTATTTCTTTCCTTCTCTTTCATATATAGTAGAATTTCTTAGTTATTTGTTCAACCCAAGCCTTGTTGTGTACATTATTCCTTCATCTCATTCTTAAAAAAAAATTGTTGTTTTTCAAAAAAAAAAAATCGGAAGCAGTGTAACGCAGGTTGCGCCAGCGTTTCTAGACTCAGCGCAGGTTGCGGTGGCGGACGCGCAACTTGCGCCGGCGTGTCTGCCTTGGCGCGGGTGGCTCAGACTCGCGGGGATGCGCGTTGCCCAGTTGGTTTTCAGAATTTTCAGCGTCTGTTTGTGTTTGTGCGCGTTGTTGTCTTTTATAAAAAAAAAATTTCTTTCCACCCACCATTCTATTTATACCCCTTTACACCTAATTCTTTTCCTATTTCAATTCCAAAACCTCCCATTTCTCCACCAAAATTCTAAACCTATGTCTATTCTAATTCATATTTATTATTATTATTATTATTATTATTATTATTATTATTATTATTATTATTATTATTATTTTTCTTTATTATTTTTGTATTTTATTTAGGAATTTTTTTTTGTATATATTTTTTTTTCTTTTCTTTCTTTTCTTTTATATAATTGTTCATTGAGGACAATGAACCACTTAAGTGTGGGGATGAGTTCTCGATGATTAAAAAAAAATTAAAAAATTAAAAATACCAAAAATAATTCTAGCCATGCAATTTGATTAGTTGTTGTATTTTGCTTGATACACCCATGCATGCTTAGGAATCTTGTGTTTATTGACGCTTTTGTATGAGAAGTGGCGTGCTTTGTTCTTGTGCACACACTTACACTAGCAAGTTGAAGCTGGTAGACTTAATTGGATGTTGTAAGTGATTAGAATGACATGAATATGTGCAAGATGACTTGGTTTTCATGCTTTGAGTACAAGTAGGTGCGTTAGAGAGTCTTGTTACCTGGGATTGATTATGTTTTGTCACACCAAGTGAGTTTTGAGCCTATGTGCATATCTTTTGCATGATTTTTCGTTTGCTTGAGTGTCCACATGTTGTTTACATTGCTAGCACTTACTTGAGATCTTTCTTGAAATGCATGACATTACTTGATGATGAGATGATAAAGGCACTTAGGTATAACCTCGTATTTCCCATATTTCCACACCATTTATACATGATCAATTAGTTAACCCGTTGAGCTTAATCTTATTCTTTCGGTGACACACCACATTACTTGCCATTATCCTTTTTATTCTATTGGCCTTACATTGAATTTGAACCTAAATTGTCAAAGGCTAGTATCGTGCTTAAGGGAGTAATAAGGTGTTCATAAAAGGGGGGTTATTGATGATCATACTTTTGGGGAATATTGATTTTGGTCGATGCTTGTTAGTCGAAATTCATAAAAATATCTATGGATCATTGTGTTTATTCCTTAGCTCTAAAAAAAACAGAAATAAATAGAAAAAAAAAGAAAAAAAATAAATTTGAGAGCATTCTTACGTTTGTATGATCCTTCTTCATTCGACTAGTCAAGTTATTATGTAAGGGTTATTGAAAAATCCAAGTGTGGGGAAGTATTTGTTTTAATAGAAAGGGAATGGAATGAATTATATTGTTGGGTACTTGTAAGAACCCAGATTTTTGGGTAGAATTAAAACTTTTATTATATATTGATGTAAGAATGAACAGTGGTTACAACTACAATATAATATTGGCTTTAAAGGATGAATAATGACAGGATATATATATTCCAAGGTTATATGGCCTGAAGGATGCTATTGGGTGATAACTCAGATTAGAATAATCTATCTCCTAGAAAGTTAAGATAAGATTCCCTAGAGAGAAATAGATACCCTCATGTCATCCAAATCAATATCTATTATAAGTCCAGCGGTTCCGTAAAAAGGTTAAGGAACACTCGAGGGTGAACCAGGTTCATTTTTCTAATTATAGGAATTAAATAAAAACAAGTGATGAATAGTGATTTTGGTGGAATTTGGAATATTATTATAATAATGTTATACCCGGTATCCGGAACGGATTTCTGAGTTCGTATTAGTGATCCAGGAGGAAAATAAGTGTATGTAAAAGCTGTCGGATTCAGAAAAAGAGCACTTTTATTTTCTCCGAGAATTCCCTGGACACTGCAAGACTTAAGGATTTATAAAAGGGATTTAAGGAATTTAAATTCAAGAAGTATTAAGAAAGATGAGGAATAGTATTATAAATATTAAGAAGGTTTTCGGTAAAACCCTAACTAGAAACGAATGAGTTATTCCCTCGAACGATCATCGAATTAAGCAATAAACGGACAAAGAATCAAGCAGAGGGCCAAGGGGCAACCATGTGCTAGTAGATAAGAGATTTATTATGTCAAGGAATTAAGGATTTTATTTAATTATGATTTGAGAAATTAGAATGAAAATCCTCGAGTTAGAATGATAAGCGTTTTAGAAATCGCTAGAACTTTATAACGAGATTAAGCGATAAAGCGAACACGAAATGAATTACGGATTAAATATATAATGAGATGAGAAACACCACATGATCATCTAGGGTTTACTAATATTAGATTGGTGGGAAAGAAATGAGAAAAGAAATGAGAAAAGAAAAGTGATGAGGTGTGTGATTAAGAAGTAAACAACAAGGCTTCATGTCACCACTCTTTTCTAACACACCATCAAGTCTTGACACTTGTAATTAGAGTGTATTAGCAGCCATAACACCCCACAAATATCACAAAATCATTTCACAACTAGGCAAACAAGAAAGAAAGAGAGAAAAGCAAGAAACTCTCCATTCTCTCCCCTTTTACTCCCATTCGGCTTTATGCCAAATTCCAAAATCAAAACCCCTCTTCCCACCATCTTTTGATCTTGCAAAAATTATGGTGAGTCTTACATTTCCTAAAAGTGATCCCATAAAAATTTCAAAGCCAATCTCACTTGTTTCCATTTTCAATTAATTCATCAAAGAGGAGGATGAATAGTGGTTTTAAGAACTAATCTTGTTTTTTCTTGTTTTTCATGGTGGATTTAGCTAGCTTAGGATCATCCAAGGATAGATCAAGGCTTATCAAGGTCTTTAACACTCTACAAGGAAGGTATAAACCTCATGAACCCTTAGTTTGACTTTGAATCTTTATGATGTTCTTGGTGGATCTAAGTAGTTATGATTATGGTGATATTATAAGCATGATTAGTTAGTGGTTTAATGATTTTAGTAAGAGATGATGATCTTGTTGGTTTAACATGATGTTCTTGGACTGATAAGGATGTTAATCATGTGTACAAGTTGTATTGGTGCCCGGTGTGGCTTGGTTTAGTGTTACGATTAGTAGAACGTTCGATTTATAGCCGTCGTAATGCCCGATTTTCGTTAACCTTAAGAAATCAAGATTGACAGTAGATGAAACTCACTGCATAGCTTCGACTTATGCCATGATTAGCTAGATTATGTTATAAGCTTCATTTTGATATAAAGATCGTATGAAACGGACTTACGGTTTAGGAGTTATGATTAAATTCGTAAAAGTGGTTCGGAACCGTAATCAAAAGTTCGTAACCGAAATTGGATCCCTTTAATACCACGAAATCAGTGGCGAATCTTGATAATTAAATATTAGAGGTAAAAAGGAAGGTGTGGGAGAAAACCACATGTCGAATGGATCGTTTTTCGATTTTATAAAAATATTCGGATCGAGATTAAACGCGAACGAACCCTTAAAAGTATGACTTTGATTATAACTTAGAAAATGGGCGATAACACTCGAGGTATAATCTTGATTCGTAAACGACCGACCTTAGGACTTATACGACTTAAGTATATACCAATTATAAGCATGATGACATGTCTTGATAACGAACGAATGTCGGATCGTAGCGGTGATAAAAAGGGTTACACTAAAAGAGACGTAACGAGATAACTCGAAAACATGTTTCGATTTAAGTGGAGTTTATACTTAGCCTTTTAATAAGCGTTAAGTGGTTAATCTTAAATATTCTGATTGTTTATAGATTGTCGAGCTGACCCGGGACACATTACCCCTACCCGCACTCGATTCTCAGGCAAGTTTCCAATACTTGGAACTGTTGTTGTGATAATATATATATGATGATTGTTGTATACATATGCCATAGCATGCATGTCTACTTTCAAGTTATATTGCAATACTTGTTCCCTGAATTGATATTGGCTTATAGATTAGATACGATATATCAGTATAAGCCGGATTTTTGGTTAAGACCCTTAGTGAAGGGCATGTGATATTCATTCTTTAAATGTAGACCGGGAGTCGGTATTTTGAGATATAGATGTAGTCTTGGAAACCCGGAGGGATTCCAACGACAGATTAGTATTCCTTTTGAGGAATGTTATTATTAAACATTAATTATATTTCCATAAAGTATTATTTACTTGGAAATCTTTCGAGAAATGTTATTTGAGTATTATCTCAGTCGAGAAATATTAAATGAATATTATTTCGAATATTCATTTAGAGTTTGATTATTTCATGAATATTATTTCAAGATTCATTTAAAATATTGTTTATTAAATGAATATTACTTTCGAATATTCATTTAAGGTTTTATCTATTCAATGAATATTACTTTAAGATATTTCTTTGAAATTCTAATTACTTAAGGAACATTATTTCAAATATTCCTTGAGAGTATTGATTACTAAATGAATATTAATTGGATATTCATTTAGAATAGCATTTATTAAATGAATATTATTTGGATATTCATTTAAGGCTTTATTTACTTAATGAATATTATTTTAAAATATTCAGTTGAAGTTCTAATTACTTATGGAATATTGTTTTGAATATTTCTTTAAAGTTTTGATTACTAAATGAATATTAATTGGATATTCATTTAGAATACTATTTATTTAATGAATATTATTTTCAAATATTCATTTAAGATTTGATTTACTTAATAATCATTATTTTAAATATTTATTTGAGTTTATCTATTTATCGAATATCATCTTGAATATTCATTGGAAGTTTTATTTATTTAATGAATATTATTTTGAATATTCATTTAAAAAGAGATTTATTAATAAATAATTTTATTTATTCATTCGAGGAATACTTACGAGTAATATTATGATTTATTCATATCCCTTAATTAATATTGAGTTAATAAATATTCTTGGAATATTTATTTAAATCCTTTTGAGTTCTTTTATAATAATTCATATTACTCAAAGATTATCTTTCACCTTCAGATATGGTGTAAAATATTTCGGAATATCTTATGACTATTTATATCAAGGGGAGGTTCCTAAACTTTAATTTCATTTAAATCTATCTTATAGAAGATTTAAATACTCGCTCAACTTCCAAACGTATATAAGGGGACCTCACTTGAGCGATGTTATTTAATGGACTGCCCGGTCATATACTTGCTAAAACTATCTTGTCACTCACATCTTGATTCTTTCAAACATCGATATGAGTCTTTTGGTTACCTCCTCAACGCTCTAGGGGTATGATTGATGTAACAAGTTTATATCCATTAACAAGCATCAGCTTGGGAAATATTGGTGAATTTTCCTTTCCAATTAGATACGACTACTTTGTGGAGTCCTATCAACAAGTGTTACACTTGGGGAAAAAGGGGAACGAACTTTACGTTTCAGAGTCATGGATGATATTCGAACTAGGAGACGCGTAAGTGGCCGAGTGGCGCCGGTCCAGCAATAGCCCAACCATTGGCTGAGGAGTTCCAGAGGGCGGTAGATAAGTAAATCCGTCGGAGCTACCTTCTACATGTAGAGAACGACTGATGAGATGCATGACATACGACTGATCATCGTAAACGTCAGGGCATCTGGCGCGGCAATGCTCCCGTATTAGTTCATCTTCTAAAAGTGAGAAATTTCTGCAACACTGTTGGTGTTGGCAAGGTGAAAAAGTGTTGAAACCGGAATTGCAATATTTTTCCTGCAAGTTCCTCTTTTATGATAATTGAAAATATCTTTCTTATCTTTTGCATAGCAGATATTTATTCAAAACAAATATATTTTTGAGTCACCTTGTAACTTCATCTCATA
The DNA here is from genome assembly GCA_037693485.1 of Kitagawia praeruptora. NCBI lineage: Eukaryota > Viridiplantae > Streptophyta > Magnoliopsida > Apiales > Apiaceae > Kitagawia > Kitagawia praeruptora. The sequence goes on from CM075353.1 coordinate 3,781,442, forward strand.
CCTTATATTGGTACTACACCGTTAATGCATGGCATATGGTTTCAAAGAGATTTTGGACTGTTATATATTATCACTGCTCAATTATATTTCTGGTGGGCTATTGCTCACCCTTGCTTTATTTATTTATATCACAACAACAGCTAGATCAGATGGCCGCGCAAGGCGTACCCAACATCAGCAGGTGTCAGCTGTCAGAGGATTAACTGATGAGGTCATAGCTACCATTGCTGAGGATGCAGCTTCTGGTAGGCTAGTGTTAGCATTTGATCCTCTAATGTATTTATATATATATGGCATATATCAATGGATGGCAAAGAGCATGTAATTGTATAATTGTAATTCTTTGGGTTGTAAGAACTCAAACTTGTGATTAATAATATTAATGGTTACTCTGATTTCATCTCTGGGACTATAACGGGTGTGTTTTATGTTGTTGTTTTGGGTCACAAGGTTGTAATTTAAATTACATTGGTTTTGTGGTTGGATATTGAGACCGTAACGACCAGATCCCTGACCCTGGATCTGGGGGTGTTACAGAAATGGTATCAGAGAGAGCGTTATATATCCCAGAGATGATGCGACGTTAAAACAATAAATTCATTAAGATAATAAGAACTCTTGCCAAGTTCATAGTCGGACTACTTAATGTAGTACTGACGTATAAAACCCTTATGGGAACTATTAAGTATCATGATAGTGACTTAGCTCGTTCTTGTATCGACTAGTAAGGCGACAGACCTTGGGGATTATGAGCAGTAACATAATGATGCTTGTTTTGAGGTTGAAGATCGGATGATGGATTCGATAGAGCACCCTACTGAGGGCCCGGTTGAGGTCCCAGCAGAAGAAGGAAATATTAATAAGTATAAGAAGTTTACACTTCAGGAAATGAGGGCTACAGCCAGAGAGACTGTAAGAGTTAAGGTATAGAGCTCATAAAAGTGAGCATAAAGAACTGAGATATTATAAAGAGAACTAAAGATGCGTATTGGATTCATAGCTGGACTGCTAGGTGAAGTACCAGCAGGTAGGATGGATTTGAGAAATTACTTGAGATCCTATATGGGGATAGATTAATGAGGAAAGAGATAGAGTGGTACATGGTTATCAAAGACAACAGATAGAGGACGAGGAGAAGAGTCCCTAGGAACAGTTAAGACATAGGTGGCAAGCGCCATATCTTCAGATAAATGAATTAGTGTGAATGTGGTTAAGGATAATTCGCCATGAGAAGGCAGATTTCATGAGTGATAATTCGTAAAGTCAAACTTAAATTGATGAGGTGGTTGGGTTCAAGGAAATGTCCATTTTATGAATGGATCAACTTAGAAAATAAAGACATTGAAAGGTGATGGCATGATTGAATAAAGTATATAAGGAAATAGTAAGCGAGACAATGATCTCAGAACCTACAAGAGGAGAAGACCAGTGAGTCTGTGATAAATTAGTAATAAGGCTATCATCAGGAACCAATTATAAGTTCAGTTCAATTCAGTGAAATGATGAACCAGAAACATTAGATGCATGTGATTCAGAAGAATATTAAATTCTTTCTTTTCCTTGAATGGATTATGGTAGTTACCTTAAGTTTATTCTGACACTGAATCTTAAATGGATTAGGTAAGGCTAGCAGTGGTTGAGATGAAATTGAGAATGCTTTTAGATGAAACCTGATAGAACAGGTGTAGGACATGTTCTCGAAATAAGAGTTTTGGCAAAATGAAGTCCAGCAATAGGACACATGATCAATAAGAGTAGTGTTGGTCGGCCCTACCAAGTTAAAGACTGTTTCAAATGGAGATTGGCCAACCACACTGGCAAAGGTGAGAAACTTCATAAAATTCACAAGGTATTACCAAAAATTTGCTCAGGACTTTACAGAAAGTGTAGTCCCGTAACCCGACTTATTATAAGAATAAAAGTTTGAATGGACAAGATAAATGTGAGAAGACCTTCCTGGAGCTAAAGGTAAAGTTGGTGATGACCAGGGTTGGCGTTGCCTAATGGAAGAAGGAAACTTTGGGAGATATTACGATGCAACTCATACAGGTATAGGTCTGCGCTTATGCAGCACGACAGCGTAATTTCGAATACATTTAGACCGCGCAGTTCATCGGATTCGGATGGCCTTGGTAGTGCCAATGTTGAGGAACGACTAACCCCGACGGTAGTGTTCCTTCTGAGACTAGTTGTTAAGAAAACTGGTATTGGGTAGTATCGACTAATAGGACGAAAATGTATCGGGAAGATGTGGCATGTTACTAGTGGGTGAATAGATTAACTGAAATTTCCCTAATCCTGGAAAGGAATTCGACGAATTCTGGCAAACCTTGCCTTTCTGATTATCTGAATACATCACCGAAGAGAATGGAAACTGGAGCGAACCCTATGGATTGGGTAGGATAGCTGCTATGCAGGCTGGTAGACAGACCCCGATTATTATGACGGATTATAGGGATAAAATTATGAAGTTGAGATTTGAAGGAAAAAGGGAAATGTAATTAAGAAACAAGCCGGACTGAGAAATTCCGGGATTGACTGAAATGAAAAGGTTGTTATGCTAGAAGTGTTAAGCTTATGTGGTACGTGAAATTGATAAGAGAAGTTGAAATGATAAAAATAAAGGAAAGGTGACCGGAGACGGTACCGAGAAATCAAGTGAGACTTATATGGAGTAAAATTTTGAAAAGATCAAAAGGTATCAAAGTAGAAGGCACTATGCCAACAATTGCTAGAAAAGTAATGCTATTAGCCAACCCCTAAACTCACATATTTTAGCATGGCCATTGGGGCCAAGTCACTAAGGATTATCAAGTGACTGAATCAACAATGTAAGGACAAAGCGGGGTGCTCCTAATCAAGTGCCAACCGCGAGGGCTTTTGATATAAAATGAATTGAGATACAGGATGATGGATTTATATCTATACCATGGACGTATCAGGATTGAGGGTAGTGACCACTGAAAAGTTACGAAAATTACCAAAGTTAGTGCACTGTGATGCATAAATGTTATCTGAAGCTTAGTGTCCTCAAAAAGAGCATTAGGCATTAAGAGATTCACGTTGAACACGACCAATATCTTCCAGAACATCTTTGCTACCATTACCAAGTTCTGTAAGAAAGACAGGTAGACATATGTTGCGTTTTGGAAGGACATATAGATTGGCATTCGTTTGAAAGAAGAGGTTAGCATTAGGCTACCTACAGATTATCAAGATAAGAATGGTTGAAAAGAGACCCTTATTAAGGATATATGACTGGGTTGCCAATTACAGGATGTAAGTATTCCTTGAAAATGGAAGTGAGGATAGAATGTCCATAGATTAATACGAACCCTGGGGGATGCACAAAGGATAGCATCACCCCTAACAAAGACATTGTGAATTCAGACGAGATAAGTTGAATCGACCAAAGTATCAATAACCTGTAAGGATTTGTGGAAAGGAGTCTCCAAAAGTACATAGACAGAGATGTTATAGAATTGACTAATGATGTTTGATATACCCTGTAACCAGGAGATGCAGGAGGAATGATGAGGATGGCCTAAGAAACCTTATAAGGGAAGTGCTAATATTCTAAACTTCAAATGGGAAGTTTGGTAAGGAACGCATGACATAGTAATAATAAGACCAGATGAAGCGTGTGTGAAACCATGTAAAAGTATGGATTGAACCAATAAGGTTGAGATTATCCTAAAAACAAGAAGGGAGTTAAGTAAGGAAATATCCTAAGTATGATTGGGAGTACTGGTAGTAAAGATCGCACTAGAAAGGTGGAAGCAATGACTTTTGGAAAAGACTGATAGATGCTTTCTCTCATTCAGCAGAATTTAAGGGAGAATGCTTCCACCCTGAGTTGGAATAGATCTAGAAAACATTGATCCCAAGAAATTATTATGATCAGGAAAGGCCAACGAGGTGGCCGACACTTTAAGTATGGGGGAGTAAGTATAAATGCTCAGACCAAAGAAATAGAATGATAATGTAAGGACCTTGATGGTCATAATGTGGTAGAGGAAGTTACATCCCGTCTAATGATTTTGCGAGGATCAATTAAAAGGATAGTTTAAGTAAAGATTCGATTCCTGATGTTGCTGGTAGCACATTACCGACATTAGGAGGCTCTACGACAGACCAGACCAAATTCCCCAAGAGACTCGCCTTTTCTTTGGAATGAGTGGGGGAAAGTTAAGTAACAAGGAATTGGTAGTAGATGAGCACAGAGATGGTACAATTACTGATAAGCCAGATGGCACGATGATGAATGACAAGCAAGTTTATGTTGGTGTATTTCTGTGCAAACCAGATAGAGAATTATGAGATTGGCAAGCGATTAAGCAAACCGCTAAGCTTTTAGTCTTCTACCGGAGATATATGGTTAATAATCTCACCAGCCTGTTCCAGCTGCGATGCTGGAAGCTTTCCTACAATTTTATCTGCTTCATGTAATATCTACGTCAAGTTTAGGAAGCGTTCCTTACGGATAGGAAATAGTGATTATTTTGTTTTCCTAGAGGATCTTGAATTAATAATTATGATGCTTAGTTATTAAAGCACTGCGTAAACGATAAGTGATGGTGATCCTTCTGAGAAATTAGGTGGTAACGACTTTGGAAATGTCGAATTGAATCTAAGTTAGAGGAATCATCCAGGTTTATTTCGGATGGTGTAATTTCTGGAACGACGGGATATTTGAAATGAAGAATTAGGCTACGATGGTTCATAAAATGATTATAGTAGAAATAAAGACAAGAGACTGATAGAGATGGAAATAGAATTGGGAAATAATTATGGAATGTGAAGCAAGGAATGTTATGAATGGAGTGAGGAATGGGTTTTCTTAACGAGCTCTCGGAATGACAACCTGATAGTGTTAGAATTATGAGTATGAAAGAGCCAGTGTCGGGGCGTGAAATATGAGTAATAATAATGTCAAGCGGGAAATCCAAGATTTAACCTGAGAGGTTGAAGGATTTTCCAAAAAGTAAGTGGTGCTAATATCAAGCAAGAGTATAGGTCCATAGAATGATGGACAGAATAGCAGGGACATGTGATATGAGAGATTACGAAAAAGTGGAATTTGATACGAAAATGATTATTTCTCTCCTCTAATAAACCTCTATAGTTCAGAGGCAAATTCTAAGTATGATATTTTGACAATCATGAAAACTTTCATATATGATTCTTTGAAATTCGTTCTTTTCTTCTCCCTTATTTATCTTCTTCTAAATTGAGAAGAACAACCCTTTAAGGAGGGGAGGTAATACTACGTGACTCTCTGTCTGTGTGATAGGAGTCTAAGTGGAATGCCATTAATTGTTTAATTGCTTGTCAAGTACTAGAGGCTGGCCCCCTTCTGTACTAGTTATGCAATGTAACAAATGTTCATTGATCACAGTGATCTCTCGATAAATTTTTCCACCTAAATATATATACATCGAGATTGCGAAGATTAAAGCGACCAGGAATTGCAAAATTACGAGTGAGGTTATCTCCGGAATTCGTAGCGCGTTAGTGATACCGAAGTCACTGCACGTACCAATAAGGTTAATAGTGTAAGACCGGACAAGAGCGTATACCGGATAATGTGTTATGCGAAAGTATCAAAGAATTGGTAGAACGGATAAAGGGTGTATTGTAACACCAGTACAATGTGTTTTAGAAAGATTGGAATGTGTAAGGATCGACCAGAGAATTGGAAAGCGAAATAACCAACAAGTACCCAATTGTCTTCTACCTGATTCCGGGACGGAATCCTTTTAAGGAGGGGAGACTGTAAGAACCCAGATTTTTGGGTAGAATTAAAACTTTTATTATATATTGATGTAAGAATGAACAGTGGTTACAACTACAATATAATACTGGCTTTAAAGGATGAATAATGACAGGATATATATATTCCAAGGTTATATGGCCTGAAGGATGCTATTGGGTGATAACTCAGATTAGAATAATCTATCTCCTAGAAAGTTAAGATAAGATTCCCTAGAGAGAAATAGATACCCTCATGTCATCCAAATCAATATCTATTATAAGTCCAGCGGTTCCGTAAAAAGGTTAAGGAACACTCGAGGGTGAACCAGGTTCATTTTTCTAATTATAGGAATTAAATAAAAACAAGTGATGAATAGTGATTTTGGTGGAATTTGGAATATTATTATAATAATGTTATACCCGGTATCCGGAACGGATTTCTGAGTTCGTATTAGTGATCCAGGAGGAAAATAAGTGTATGTAAAAGCTGTCGGATTCAGAAAAAGAGCACTTTTATTTTCTCCGAGAATTCCCTGGACACTGCAAGACTTAAGGATTTATAAAAGGGATTTAAGGAATTTAAATTCAAGAAGTATTAAGAAAGATGAGGAATAGTATTATGAATATTAAGAAGGTTTTCGGTAAAACCCTAACTAGAAACGAATGAGTTATTCCCTCGAACGATCATCGAATTAAGCAATAAACGGACAAAGAATCAAGCAGAGGGCCAAGGGGCAACCATGTGCTAGTAGATAAGAGATTTATTATGTCAAGGAATTAAGGATTTTATTTAATTATGATTTGAGAAATTAGAATGAAAATCCTCGAGTTAGAATGATAAGCGTTTTAGAAATCGCTAGAACTTTATAACGAGATTAAGCGATAAAGCGAACACGAAATGAATTACGGATTAAATATATAATGAGATGAGAAACACCACATGATCATCTAGGGTTTACTAATATTAGATTGGTGGGAAAGAAATGAGAAAAGAAATGAGAAAAGAAAAGTGATGAGGTGTGTGATTAAGAAGTAAACAACAAGGCTTCATGTCACCACTCTTTTCTAACACACCATCAAGTCTTGACACTTGTAATTAGAGTGTATTAGCAGCCATAACACCCCACAAATATCACAAAATCATTTCACAACTAGGCAAACAAGAAAGAAAGAGAGAAAAGCAAGAAACTCTCCATTCTCTCCCCTTTTACTCCCATTCGGCTTTATGCCAAATTCCAAAATCAAAACCCCTCTTCCCACCATCTTTTGATCTTGCAAAAATTATGGTGAGTCTTACATTTCCTAAAAGTGATCCCATAAAAATTTCAAAGCCAATCTCACTTGTTTCCATTTTCAATTAATTCATCAAAGAGGAGGATGAATAGTGGTTTTAAGAACTAATCTTGTTTTTTCTTGTTTTTCATGGTGGATTTAGCTAGCTTAGGATCATCCAAGGATAGATCAAGGCTTATCAAGGTCTTTAACACTCTACAAGGAAGGTATAAACCTCATGAACCCTTAGTTTGACTTTGAATCTTTATGATGTTCTTGGTGGATCTAAGTAGTTATGATTATGGTGATATTATAAGCATGATTAGTTAATGGTTTAATGATTTTAGTAAGAGATGATGATCTTGTTGGTTTAACATGATGTTCTTGGACTGATAAGGATGTTAATCATGTGTACAAGTTGTATTGGTGCCCGGTGTGGCTTGGTTTAGTGTTACGATTAGTAGAACGTTCGATTTATAGCCGTCGTAATGCCCGATTTTCGTTAACCTTAAGAAATCAAGATTGACAGTAGATGAAACTCACTGCATAGCTTCGACTTATGCCATGATTAGCTAGATTATGTTATAAGCTTCATTTTGATATAAAGATCGTATGAAACGGACTTACGGTTTAGGAGTTATGATTAAATTCGTAAAAGTGGTTCGGAACCGTAATCAAAAGTTCGTAACCGAAATTGGATCCCTTTAATACCACGAAATCAGTGGCGAATCTTGATAATTAAATATTAGAGGTAAAAAGGAAGGTGTGGGAGAAAACCACATGTCGAATGGATCGTTTTTCGATTTTATAAAAATATTCGGATCGAGATTAAACGCGAACGAACCCTTAAAAGTATGACTTTGATTATAACTTAGAAAACGGGCGATAACACTCGAGGTATAATCTTGATTCGTAAACGACCGACCTTAGGACTTATACGACTTAAGTATATACCAATTATAAGCATGATGACATGTCTTGATAACGAACGAATGTCGGATCGTAGCGGTGATAAAAAGGGTTACACTAAAAGAGACGTAACGAGATAACTCGAAAACATGTTTCGATTTAAGTGGAGTTTATACTTAGCCTTTTAATAAGCGTTAAGTGGTTAATCTTAAATATTCTGATTGTTTATAGATTGTCGAGCTGACCCGGGACACATTACCCCTACCCGCACTCGATTCTCAGGCAAGTTTCCAATACTTGGAACTGTTGTTGTGATAATATATATATGATGATTGTTGTATACATATGCCATAGCATGCATGTCTACTTTCAAGTTATATTGCAATACTTGTTCCCTGAATTGATATTGGCTTATAGATTAGATACGATATATCAGTATAAGCCGGATTTTTGGTTAAGACCCTTAGTGAAGGGCATGTGATATTCATTCTTTAAATGTAGACCGGGAGTCGGTATTTTGAGATATAGATGTAGTCTTGGAAACCCGGAGGGATTCCAACGACAGATTAGTATTCCTTTTGAGGAATGTTATTATTAAACATTAATTATATTTCCATAAAGTATTATTTACTTGGAAATCTTTCGAGAAATGTTATTTGAGTATTATCTCAGTCGAGAAATATTAAATGAACATTATTTCGAATATTTGATAAGTGGATTTATATCCACTTGGAACATTCTAAATCGGCTTAAATTGATTGTCTTGGACTCAAGTTTCTTGTAGTTTTGATGTGTTTTGCTTAGTTGTGCAGGTTTACGAGAATGTTGATTAAGGTGGATGCTTCTACAATTTTTTGGGAATTTAATGATTAAAATTCGGATTTTCTGGGAAGGCTGCGCAGCTTATACTGTTTTGGCCATATCTGGAGTTCTGTAAGTCCGTTTTTAGCGATCTTACTGCCCACGCGAAGCTTGAGAGATTTTCTACAACCTGGAATAGGAATCACGTGCAAGTAAAGTACTGAATTAATTCGCGCAGGCAGACTTTGTGAAGCATGGCTGGGAAATTCCTGTTTTGCCCTTTTCAAGTTCTAATTATATTCCGGGCAGGTTTTAGCACCTTAATTAAATTCTAATTGTAATAGAATATTAAATATTTTTATTAGGCAAGAGGGAGGAAACGTTTTTTATGTATAACGTCCTACCCTTGTAATCTAAGAGATACATACGTTCATATTATAACCTAGTTTTATACAGAGGAGAGAGGAGGAGAAGGAATTCTTCCAAGCTAGTGACAAGCAAGGATTATTCTTGAAACCTTTGTATTCTTCTATTGTGGGAGTTCAATTCTAAACTTTATTCTTCTTCTTTATTTTTACTTGTTGATTTTAGAATTATGTTTTCCATAGAACCCATGATGACAATTAGGTCAATTATGGGCTAATTCGTTATCATGGGGTTTTAATGGATTTTGCTATGGATTCTAGTTATTGAGTGTTTTTATGCCTTGGTGTGTGATTGTATGTATTGATTGCCTAGTATGTTTATGCTTATTCGATATAAGTGCGTCGCGAACACTTGTAATTGCTTGTTTAATCCTAGTGAATGCGAAAGTGGATCTAGGGTTTAGAACAATTCATGCTAGCATAGGTTTTTGCATGTGAAGAACATGTATTAATTTGTGATGTGATTCTAACCGTCTTGCATCGACTATGTGGTTTAATGGGTGCTTGATTTTCAACCGGTATGTGTTCAATTGCTATAGACATATAGGGACTACACATATTTGGTGACTATTTGACTTCTATCAATTGTGGATGATCAGTAGGATGGTATATGCACAACGAAAGTTGGTATGTATCAGTTTAGTGCATCTAATCAGTAATCAACTCGGTCACATGCTAGGCTAAAGGGCATAAGATTCTAGATGAAGTAGTAATTGAAGTTGAAATCCCATGTTTGTTTATTATAAGGTTTAAGTTAAGTTATTTTCTCGTAATTGGCTTAGTTGGTAATCAATCATAGTTAAATCAACCCAAAATTGTGATTGTCTTAGCAGTGAGTGTAAATCATTAGCTGGTGCATAAGTGAACATAACGAACAATTTGAGTCTCTGTGGGAACGAATCTTATTTACTCTGTATTACTTGTTGACCACGTTCTCTTGCGTGAATAACTGCGAACAAGTTTTTGGCGCCGCTGCCGGGGACTCGGTTCATTGTTTGTTTAGTTTATGATCTTGTCATCAATTTGGATTAAATTCACTGACTCAGACGTTTTCTCACTCATTTACTTTGTGGTTTCTCAGGTACTATCTTGAGCGTGTATGCTTACTCGATCTCAGGCTCGTAAAGAAAATCTGGAAGAAAGGAAGCACGAAGAGGAATTAGTGGAGGAAATTGAAGAAGAGTTGGAAGTTACTGGAGAAATGGCAGATAACAAGGCGCTGAAGGATTATTCTCAGCCCAAGATTAATGATATTCAGTCGAGTATTGTGCGGCCGGCTATTGCTGCAAATAATTTCGAGATCAAGCCGGGCACAATCCAAATGGTCCAGAACTCAGTCCAGTTTGGGGGTTCATCTGTTGAGGATCCCAACATGCATATCAGGGACTTCATTGAGATCTGTGACACGTTCAAAACCAACGGAGTTTCTGAGGACGCTATCAAGCTAAGGTTGTTTCCCTTCTCTTTGAGAGACAAAGCAAAAAGCTGGTTGCATTCACTTCCAGCAGGTTCCATCACTACATGGGAAGATCTGGCACAAAAGTTCTTGACTAAATTCTTTCCTGTGGCAAAGACTGCTGCCATGAGGAATGCTCTTACACAATTTAGTCAGCATTCTGGTGAATCACTGTGTGAAGCTTGGGAAAGGTACAAGGAGATGCTCCGGAAATGTCCCCATCATGGGATGCCAAATTGGATGGTCATCAATAGCTTCTACAATGGTTTAAGTCATTCTCGAGCAATGCTTGATGCAGCATCTGGAGGAGCTCTGTGGGCCAAAAGCTATGAAGAGGCCTATGACTTGATTGAAATGATGGCTGCAAATGAGTATCAGAATCCGACACAGCGTATTCCACAAGGTAAGGTTGCAGGTGTACTTGAAATGGATGCCACAACAGCTATAGCAGCTCAGCTACAGGCTCTAACCATGAAAGTGGACTCATTGGCTAAGGTGGGGGTTCAACAAGTCGCCATGGTCTGTGAATTGTGTGCGGGGGCTCATGACACTAATCAATGTGCAATTTCTAGTGAGTCGGCACAGTTTGTCAGCAATTATCAGAGGCCGTCACAACCTGCTCCCAATACATATCATCCCAACAATAGGAATCATCCTAACTTCAGTTGGAGCAACAATCAGAATGCTGCGCAACAACCATCTCAGAGTCAGCAGTATAGTTCAAGGCAGTTCAACAATTCAGGTTATCAACAACCCTATGCCCAAAGGCCACCATACAATCCACCTGGATTTCATCAACAGCAACCTGGAAGTCATGTGCAATCTAATGAGAAGTCAGAAATGGAAGAATTGCGAATGATGTACAAGAGTCAAGCAGCATCTCTCAAAACTCTTGAAACTCAAATGGGCCAACTGGCCAATGCTCTTTTGAACAGACCTCAAGGGCAATTACCTAGTGACACGGAAGCTAATCCGGGTAAAAAGGAGGTCAAGGAACAGATTCATGCTGTTACGTTACGTTCTGGAAAGGTTACAGGTGATCTGGGAGTCAACCAGCAGTTAAATGAAGAACTTGAAAATGCTGTGAACAGTGATGTGGACGCGGGCGCGTCTGAGGGGTCTATCCGGTCTTCTAATTCAGATCTCCCGGTCATTCAGAAGGCATCAGGTGAGGAAGAAAAGGAGAAGTCAGATGGGAAAACAGGTTCAAAAATTACGGAAGCTAGCAAAGAAGTTTATCCGCCTCCGCCATTCCCTAAAAGGCTTCAGAAGCAGAAGTTTGATAAGCAATTTGCAAAGTTCTTGGAAGTGTTCAAAAAGTTGCACATAAATCTACCATTTGCTGAAGCGCTTGAACAAATGCCAAGTTATGCCAAGTTCATGAAGGGCATACTTTCGAGGAAATTGAAGCTCGAGGAGTTAGAGACCGTCGCTTTGACGGAGGAGTGCAGTGCTGTCTTGCAACAAAAGTTGCCACCTAAGTTGAAGGATCCGGGGAGTTTTACCATACCGTGCATCATTGGAAATTTGTCTTTCGACAAGTGTTTGTGTGATTTAGGGGCAAGCATCAACCTCATGCCCTATTCGGTTTTCTTGCAACTTGGTCTTCCGGAGCCTAAGCCTACCAACATGTCACTCCAGTTAGCTGATCGCTCAGTTACTTACCCTCGAGGAATTGTAGAAGATGTTCTGGTAAAAGTGGACAAACTCATCTTTCCCGCGGATTTCGTCATACTTGATTTTGAAGAAGACAAGAAAATCCCTATCATTCTTGGGAGACCATTCTTGGCCACGGGGCAAACCTTGATCGACGTGCAAAAAGGGGAACTTACGATGAGGGTGCATGACCAAAATGTCACCTTCAATGTTTTCAAAGCTATGAAGTTTCCAACTGAAGAAGAGCAATGTTTGAAGATAGATTTGGTGGAGTCAGCAGTGCAATCAAAAATTGAGCATATGCTCTTGAATGACACATTGGAAAAAGCACTGATTAGTGATTCTTTATTGGAAGAAGATGAGATAGATGAGCAACTGCTACTTCTTGATGCTACTCCATGGCAAAGGAAATTCGAGAGACCAGTGGAATCGTTAGGTCTATCTGAATTGAAGGGGTCACATCAGCGGTTGAAACCATCCATTGAAGAAGCTCCAACTCTAGAGCTCAAACCACTACCTGATCACTTAAGGTATGCTTCTCTTGGTGAGTCATCTACTTTACCTGTGATTATTGCTGCTAACTTGTCAGATTCTGAGGAAGACAAGCTCTTGAGAGTTCTTAGAGAATTCAAATCAGCTATTGGATGGACCATAGCAGACATCAAGGGAATTAGTCCAGCTTACTGTCAACATAAAATTCCTTTAGAAGAAGGGAGTAACCCAACAGTGGAAAATCAGAGACGTCTAAATCCAATCATGAAAGAAGTTGTGAAGAAAGAAATCATCAAATGGCTGGATGCAGGGATCATCTATCCCATTTCTGATAGTTCATGGGTAAGCCCAGTTCAATGTGTGCCGAAGAAAGGTGGCATGACGGTAATCACCAATGAGAAGAATGAACTTATCTCTACTCGCACAGTCACTGGTTGGAGAATCTGTATGGACTACCGGAAATTGAACAAGGCTACTAGGAAGGATCATTTTCCTTTGCCCTTTATTGATCAGATGCTGGACAGACTTGCAGGTCAGGAGTACTATTGCCTATTGGATGGATATTCTGGGTATAATCAAATCTGTATTGCTCCTGAAGATCAGGAGAAGACGACTTTCACATGTCCATTTGGTACATTTGCTTTTCGGCGAGTTTCTTTTGGTTTGTGTGGTGCACCTGCTACTTTTCAGAGGTGTATGATGGCTATCTTTTCAGACATGATTGGCAAGACTGTAGAAGTTTTCATGGATGACTTTTCTGTAATCGGTCTCTCTTTCGATGAATGTTTGAATAGTCTGGGTGCGGTTCTGAAAAGATGTGTGGAGACTAATCTAGTGCTTAACTGGGAGAAATGCCACTTCATGGTTCAGGAGGGAACTATTCTTGGGCACAAGGTGTCACGGAGAGGTCTAGAGGTGGACAGGGCAAAAATAGAGACAATTGAAAATCTTCCACCACCTATTTCAGTGAGAGGGATTCGTAGTTTCCTTGGTCATGCAGGTTTCTACAGGCGTTTTATCAAAGACTTCTCAAAAATCTCCAAACCGTTGTGTAAGCTCTTGGAAAAGGATGTTCCTTTTAAATTTGATGAAGAATGTTTGACCGCTTTCGAGACTCTGAAAAAGAAATTGGTTTCAGCACCAGTGATTATTGCTCCCGATTGGAGTGAACCTTTCGCTATGATGTGCGATGCTAGCGATTATGCAGTGGGGGCTGTTCTCGGTCAAAAGAAAGACAAGGTGTTTCATGTGATCTATTATGCAAGCAAGACTCTTAATGATGCTCAGTTGAACTACACTACCACTGAAAAGGAGCTGTTGGCCATAGTCTATGGTTTTGAAAAATTTCGTTCTTACTTGCTAGGTACAAAGGTAATGGTGTACACGGATCACGCGGCTATTAGATATCTGCTCTCTAAAAAGGACTCCAAACCTCGTTTAATTCGTTGGGTACTTCTGTTACAAGAATTTGATGTGGAGATTAAGGACAGGAAGGGGACAGAGAATCAAGTAGCTGACCATCTTTCTCGTCTGGAGGACTTGGGTAAATCTTCTCGAGACAGTGCCATCATTAATGAATTCTTCCCGGACGAGCAATTGTTTAGGGTGCAAGAAGAGGAGCCATGGTACGCAGACATTGTGAACTTTCTGGTTAGTCAAGTCATTCCATCTGAATTTTCTTATGCACAAAGGAAGAAGTTCTTGCATGAAGTTAAATGGTATCGTTGGGACGAACCATATCTGTTTAAACAGGGAGCTGATCAGATTCTTAGAAGATGTGTGCCGTATAGTGAAACAGAGGCTATTCTGAGGGATTATCATGCCACGACATATGGGGGCCACTATGGAGGTGAAAAGACTGCTACTCGTATTCTTCAAGCAGGGTTCTATTGGCCTTCTCTTTTTAAAGATGCTCATCAGTACGTCTTAAGGTGTGATCGTTGTCAGCGTGTTGGTAACATTTCGAGGAGGGATGAGATGCCCCTTAATGTAATGTTGGAAGTGGAAATTTTCGATGTTTGGGGAATTGACTTCATGGGACCCTTTATCTCTTCGTGCAACAATCAATATATCTTGCTAGCAGTTGATTACGTCTCTAAATGGGTTGAGGTCAAAGCACTTCCGACAAATGATGCCCAAGTCGTGCTTAATTTCCTTCAGAAGAACATCTTCACCAGATTTGGTACTCCTCGAGTCATTATCAGTGATGAAGGCACTCATTTTTGCAATCGCAAGTTCACTAATCTTATGGCCAGATACAATATCAATCATCGGGTAGCTACAGCATATCATCCTCAGACCAATGGCCAAGCTGAAGTGTCTAATCGGGAAATCAAGCGTATTCTAGAAAAGGTGGTGAGTCCTTCAAGAAAGGATTGGTCTTTGAAACTCGATGAAGCCGTCTGGGCTTATCGAACGGCATATAAAACACCTTTGGGAATGTCACCATATCAGCTTGTCTTCGGGAAAGCTTGTCATTTGCCGGCGGAATTGGAGCACAAGGCTTATTGGGCTTTGAAAAAGCTAAATTTCGATCTTACAGCCGCGGGTGAGAAGAGAATGGTGCAACTTCATGAGATGGACGAGTTTCGCTTGCAAGCTTATGAGAACAATAAACTCTACAAAGAAAAAGTGAAGAGATGGCATGATCGGCGTTTAGTTAACAAGGTATTTGTTCCTGGACAACCTGTGTTATTATTTAATTCTCGCCTTCGTCTATTTCCAGGAAAGCTAAAATCGAGATGGTCAGGACCCTTTGTTGTAAAAACCGTGTTTCCGCATGGAGCGGTTGAGATTTTTGAGAAATCACCTGATCAGTCGTTCAAAGTTAATGGTCAGAGATTGAAACCGTACTTTGGTGAGGTATCGAATCGTGGGGCTGAAACCGCGGTTCTTGCAATTATTGAGTAAATCATGGAAGTCACGTCAAGCTATTGACGTTAAAGAAGCGCTTCGTGGGAGGCAACCCACGCGTTTGGTGTATTCTTTGAAGAAAAAAAAAAAAAAAAAAAAGAGAAAAAAATTGGAGTGTTGTGAAAAAAAAAAAAAAAAAAAAAAAAAAAAAAATCAGAAAAAACAAATTTCTGGGCAAATTGCAGGTCAGTAACGCAACTAGTGTCTGCGTTACTGCTAAGGAGGCAGGTTGCGGGGCTGTAACGCAACCTGCGGTTGCGTTTCTGTAAGGAAAGCAAATTGCGGCCCGGAGGCGCAATCTGCAATGGCGTGTCTGGAATTGGAGCTATTTGCCCCTCCACGCGGCAATTGGCGCGTGTACAGAATGGTTGAAAATTTTTTTTTGCCCTTGTTCACTGCTTCTGTATTCGAGAGTTGTGGTTTATGTTTATTAAAAAATAAAATCTTTCACCCCAATTCTTTTTATAACCCCATATCTTCCCCAAATCTTTTCCTATTTTAATTCCAAAAACCCCTCAATCTCTCCTAAAAAAATTCCAATTCCTATTTCTTTTCTAAATCTTTTCCTTTCATCCACTAAATATTTTTTCTATCCTATATCAAATTCCAAATTCCACCCAAATTTTTTCCTTTTCATATTAAAATTCTTATATTCATCCTATCACTCCATGGCCTATATATACCCATACATACACACCCAATTCATTATCTTTCTCCTCTACATCTCTTAAAAATTCAAGTTTGGGGGAAAATTAGTACAAGTTCACCTCTTTGATTCGTAGTGGGAATTCTTTTCTCTATTTAATTTTACTACGAATTTGTGTTCTTGTAAATTGGGGTTTTTGTATTATTCTTGTTACGTGGGTATTTGTGGTGTGATTTGGTTTGGTGGTTTTTGGTGGGATTTTGCTTGGGGGTTTTTGGTGGTGCTATTGTTGAGTGGGGTTTTGATTATTATGGCGCCTAAGCGAATGAGGGGTGGTGCTATTAGGGTGGAGAGATTTTCTTCTCCGGATGCGGAGGTTGAGTATAATAGGTTGTTGACTAAGTCGGTGGCGAAAGAAAGGGGGTTTTTACCAACTCGTCATTATGGGTTGGTTGATGTGATTAGTAAGTTACGTTGGGGAGAGATTTGTAAGGCACCTGCTCCAGTTCCGGTGAATGTTGTTAGGGAGTTTTATGCTAATGCTAAGGGTGAGCCGGATGAGGTGTGTGTGGTTCGAGGTAAACAGGTGGAGTATAGTGTTGATGCTATTCGTAAAATTTTGGGACAACCACCAAAGCTTGTGGGGGATGAAGATTGGGCAAGGAAGACTAGTAAGGATGTGGATTTGGAGGCAATTGTTCGTGAATTATGTGTTCCTGGTACGGTTTGGAAGTATAAAGTGGGAACCAATGCGCCAGTTAATTTTCTGTCTTCTGCTATGAATAAATTTGCACGTGCATGGTATGCATTCCTTTGTGCGAATATTATGCCTACTTCTCATATAGGTGAGGTCACAGTTGATAGATTGATTCTTTTGTGGGGCATGATAAAGGGGAAGTACATTGATGTAGCCTATATTGTTCATCAGAATATTATACGGTTTTTAAAGTCTCATACGCTATCATCGATGCCCCATGCTTCTGTTATAGCTAGTTTATGTAAGGAAAGTGGTGTTATCTGGGGTGCGGATGAGGAGTTGCAGTCACCTTTGCCTTCCATTACTGATGTGTCTATTGATCGAATGCCTGACTGGCAAGGTGGGGTTCCAGATCCGAGGGGACTTGGTTATATTGTTGATGATGTTGATGCTAGTGGTAATGGAGCGGGCGCTCAGCCCCAGGGTTTGGAAGTACCGAGAGTTTTGGAGGACCACTTTAGGCGTTTGTATAGGCGGATGGATGCTATACATGCTTGTAACAGGGAGTATGCTCAAGATATGGCTACAGCTTTGACATATGCAGGTATTCAGGCGAGGTGGCCAGTCTATGGAGCTCGTACGCAGTATCCACCGCCAGATTATGATTCCTCCGAAGAGGAGGACGAGTAGGTATGTTTTCTGCTATCCCTTGTATTACTTTCCATTCAATGAGGGCATTGAATATGTTAAGTTTGGGGGTGGTTTGAGGGATTAGTAGTTGTATATATATTGTTGTATTCTGTGTTCATATAGGATATCATGTTTGCATAGTAGTGATAGTTCATGCATGATTGTTATGTTTGTATTATCTACGTTTGTTTCATATAGGACATTTTGTTTTATTTTCGTATACCATGTGAGTTTTTCATTTAGTTGCATTTTTATGGCATGCATATTTCATGATCCCTTAGGACGAGCTGATTCTGATTGATAGGTGGATGTTGATTTGGGTGTGATGATGATGAGTAGAGGGCTGATTTATAGTTTCTATGAAATTGACTTGCATGTTACGGGAACAAAATTTATTACACAGTCTCATTGGGGTGCTGTTGGGCTAGGTTAGGGTCATGCCGGTGGGATGTTTTGAGATTTAATCACTTGTTTATATTTAGAATTTTCGTTATTCCCTTTATAGCGTAGGGACATTAAAGTCTAAGTTTGGGGGAAACCAGGAATTTTCATGCTAGTTGTTAATATTTGTCAATAATGGCTAGGTGTCAAATGGCTAGTAGCCAGCTCATATTTATATGAGTAGTCTAGGGTTGGAAATGAGAAAGGCTCATTCCAGACTGCGAATTCAAAAAAAAAAAAAAAAGAAAAAAAAAGAGTCATATAAATAATTTAAATGCAAAATTAACCAGAGTGAGCTCTTTAATACTCGAGTAATTAAGTCTGAGGGGACTTAGTCCTAGTGACCTAAGGCTTTATAGTCTGGGATCCGGCTGACCTAACACTCGCTACATGGGTATTATTGTATAAGCCTTTTGGGGTCTCATTCATTGCACGGTTAAATAAGCATGCGTATTGTATATGTAGTGTCGTAGTATAGTAATAAAGCATGAGTTTCTGTCTACCTTGGATAAGGGTGGAGGTGTTCCTAGGCTATGGAGTGTCTACAGTTTATTCTGATTATAAACCTGTGATTGTCTTGACGGAAAGCATGTATGATTTTTGACCTAGTTTTGGGAGTATTTCTGATGAGCATCGCACACACGCACGTTTCTGTTCATGTATTTGTTAGTATACGGGGATTTAGTCGAGCTCTGCTTGGATTTGTTACATTCATTGAGATATTTGCTTGTTAGTTGGTTTTGGTGAGTTTGAAGGGGATCTTGCATTTTCATATTAGTTGCATTCATGCATTGCATTGCATTAGGTTAAATGGATTTTGTGGGTACATTCGCTATAGGCCCTCACGAGACCTTACTCGTCCACTAGGGCTGCCTAGGGGTTTAAAGGGCTTGTTGCATATGCCAAATGCAACCGTGATCACCTACGGAAGTGGTACTAGTTAGTTAGTTGTAATTGTTAATGCTTGAGGACAAGCATCGGTTTAAGTTTGGGGGTGTGATAAGTGGATTTATATCCACTTGGAACATTCTAAATCGGCTTAAATTGATTGTCTTGGACTCAAGTTTCTTGTAGTTTTGATGTGTTTTGCTTAGTTGTGCAGGTTTACGAGAATGTTGATTAAGGTGGATGCTTCTACAATTTTTTGGGAATTTAATGATTAAAATTCGGATTTTCTGGGAAGGCTGCGCAGCTTATACTGTTTTGGCCATATCTGGAGTTCTGTAAGTCCGTTTTTAGCGATCTTACTGCCCACGCGAAGCTTGAGAGATTTTCTACAACCTGGAATAGGAATCACGTGCAAGTAAAGTACTGAATTAATTCGCGCAGGCAGACTTTGTGAAGCATGGCTGGGAAATTCCTGTTTTGCCCTTTTCAAGTTCTAATTATATTCCGGGCAGGTTTTAGCACCTTAATTAAATTCTAATTGTAATAGAATATTAAATATTTTTATTAGGCAAGAGGGAGGAAACGTTTTTTATGTATAACGTCCTACCCTTGTAATCTAAGAGATACATACGTTCATATTATAACCTAGTTTTATACAGAGGAGAGAGGAGGAGAAGGAATTCTTCCAAGCTAGTGACAAGCAATGATTATTCTTGAAACCTTTGTATTCTTCTATTGTGGGAGTTCAATTCTAAACTTTATTCTTCTTCTTTATTTTTACTTGTTGATTTTAGAATTATGTTTTCCATAGAACCCATGATGACAATTAGGTCAATTATGGGCTAATTCGTTATCATGGGGTTTTAATGGATTTTGCTATGGATTCTAGTTATTGAGTGTTTTTATGCCTTGGTGTGTGATTGTATGTATTGATTGCCTAGTATGTTTATGCTTATTCGTTATAAGTGCGTCGCGAACACTTGTAATTGCTTGTTTAATCCTAGTGAATGCGAAAGTGGATCTAGGGTTTAGAACAATTCATGCTAGCATAGGTTTTTGCATGTGAAGAACATGTATTAATTTGTGATGTGATTCTAACCGTCTTGCATCGACTATGTGGTTTAATGGGTGCTTGATTTTCAACCGGTATGTGTTCAATTGCTATAGACATATAGGGACTACACATATTTGGTGACTATTTGACTTCTATCAATTGTGGATGATCAGTAGGATGGTATATGCACAACGAAAGTTGGTATGTATCAGTTTAGTGCATCTAATCAGTAATCAACTCGGTCACATGCTAGGCTAAAGGGCATAAGATTCTAGATGAAGTAGTAATTGAAGTTGAAATCCCATGTTTGTTTATTATAAGGTTTAAGTTAAGTTATTTTCTCGTAATTGGCTTAGTTGGTAATCAATCATAGTTAAATCAACCCAAAATTGTGATTGTCTTAGCAGTGAGTGTAAATCATTAGCTGGTGCATAAGTGAACATAACGAACAATTTGAGTCTCTGTGGGAACGAATCTTATTTACTCTGTATTACTTGTTGACCACGTTCTCTTGCGTGAATAAGTGCGAACAATATTCATTTAGAGTTTGATTATTTCATGAATATTATTTCAAGATTCATTTAAAATATTGTTTATTAAATGAATATTACTTTCGAATATTCATTTAAGGTTTTATCTATTCAATGAATATTACTTTAAGATATTTCTTTGAAATTCTAATTACTTAAGGAACATTATTTCAAATATTCCTTGAGAGTATTGATTACTAAATGAATATTAATTGGATATTCATTTAGAATAGCATTTATTAAATGAATATTATTTGGATATTCATTTAAGGCTTTATTTACTTAATGAATATTATTTTAAAATATTCAGTTGAAGTTCTAATTACTTATGGAATATTGTTTTGAATATTTCTTTAAAGTTTTGATTACTAAATGAATATTAATTGGATATTCATTTAGAATACTATTTATTTAATGAATATTATTTTCAAATATTCATTTAAGATTTGATTTACTTAATAATCATTATTTTAAATATTTATTTGAGTTTATCTATTTATCGAATATCATCTTGAATATTCATTGGAAGTTTTATTTATTTAATGAATATTATTTTGAATATTCATTTAAAAAGAGATTTATTAATAAATAATTTTATTTATTCATTCGAGGAATACTTACGAGTAATATTATGATTTATTCATATCCCTTAATTAATATTGAGTTAATAAATATTCTTGGAATATTTATTTAAATCCTTTTGAGTTCTTTTATAATAATTCATATTACTCAAAGATTATCTTTCACCTTCAGATATGGTGTAAAATATTTCGGAATATCTTATGACTATTTATATCAAGGGGAGGTTCCTAAACTTTAATTTCATTTAAATCTATCTTATAGAAGATTTAAATACTCGCTCAACTTCCAAACGTATATAAGGGGACCTCACTTGAGCGATGTTATTTAATGGACTGCCCGGTCATATACTTGCTAAAACTATCTTGTCACTCACATCTTGATTCTTTCAAACATCGATATGAGTCTTTTGGTTACCTCCTCAACGCTCGAGGGGTATGATTGATGTAACAAGTTTATATCCATTAACAAGCATCAGCTTGGGAAATATTGGTGAATTTTCCTTTCCAATTAGATACGACTACTTTGTGGAGTCCTATCAACAAGTGTTACACTTGGGGAAAAAGGGGAACGAACTTTACGTTTCAGAGTCATGGATGATATTCGAACTAGGAGACGCGTAAGTGGCCGAGTGGCGCCGGTCCAGCAATAGCCCAACCATTGGCTGAGGAGTTCCAGAGGGCGGTAGATAAGTAAATCCGTCGGAGCTACCTTCTACATGTAGAGAACGACTGATGAGATGCATGACATACGACTGATCATCGTAAACGTCAGGGCATCTGGCGCGGCAATGCTCCCGTATTAGTTCATCTTCTAAAAGTGAGAAATTTCTGCAACACTGTTGGTGTTGGCAAGGTGAAAAAGTGTTGAAACCGGAATTGCAATATTTTTCCTGCAAGTTCCTCTTTTATGATAATTGAAAATATCTTGCTTATCTTTTGCATAGCAGATATTTATTCAAAACAAATATATTTTTGAGTCACCTTGTAACTTCATCTCATACCTTATATTGGTACTACACCGTTAATGCATGGCATATGGTTTCAAAGAGATTTTGGACTGTTATATATTATCACTGCTCAATTATATTTCTGGTGGGCTATTGCTCACCCTTGCTTTATTTATTTATATCACAACAACAGCTAGATCAGATGGCCGCGCAAGGCGTACCCAACATCAGCAGGTGTCAGCTGTCAGAGGATTAACTGATGAGGTCATAGCTACCATTGCTGAGGATGCAGCTTCTGGTAGGCTAGTGTTAGCATTTGATCCTCTAATGTATTTATATATATATGGCATATATCAATGGATGGCAAAGAGCATGTAATTGTATAATTGTAATTCTTTGGGTTGTAAGAACTCAAACTTGTGATTAATAATATTAATGGTTACTCTGATTTCATCTCTGGGACTATAACGGGTGTGTTTTATGTTGTTGTTTTGGGTCACAAGGTTGTAATTTAAATTATATTGGTTTTGTGGTTGGATATTGAGACCGTAACGACCAGATCCCTGACCCTGGATCTGGGGGTGTTACAGTACTAGCTTTTGACATTTAACCTGTTTTAGCTTTACTTGACATACCTGTCCCTAGCCCACGCTACAACCCGAATAAAGACCTTTTGATTGTCATCAGTGATGTATGTTGTGTTGAGAGTGAGATTGATTGCGAGTGTCAAGTTGTGTTTATGATTTTGTTGGAATTGAGTGATACACTTAACCTTGTTCTTGAGTGAATATTCGTTTTTGAGTGAAAGGTGAGTTATTACTTGTTTTGGCATAGGAGATCCCGGGTTTAGACTTAAAGATGTATTTCTTGTGGGCTTAGCATGATTACCAACGATTTTTACACTTGACATGAATTTTTATGACCTTCTGCATGTTGGTTGAGTAGACTACGTGAATACTTGCACTTTCGACACCAAGACATCCTATGTGGCATGAGAGGACTTGTGTGTGTGGTGTTGTGTTAGCATTGATCTTTTGCATGGTTAGATGAATTTTGTGGGTATATTCACTATAAACCCTCACGAGACAACACTCGTCCTACTAGGGCTGCCTAGGGGTTTAACGGCTTGTTGCATATGCTCAATGCAATCGTGTCATCTACGAAAGTGATGTTTGTTAGGACTTAGTTTTTATTTCACTTATTTGCCCGAGGACGTGCAAATGCTTAGTGTGGGGATGTTTGATAGAATATATTTAATATATATTTTAGATGATTTTATTCTCATATTTATTGTGTTTTGCATTGATTTGGATTTTTATTTAATAGATTTGATTGTTTTATTGTAGGAAATAAAGAATTCATGACTTGGAAGGATTTGGAGCAAAAAGAGCTATTTTGGAGATAAAATACGAGAAAATTCGTATTATTGGGCTACACGGGCTGTTTAACACTGTTTTGGCCATATCTTGAGTTCCAGAAGTCAGAATTTGACGATCTTACTATCCACGCGAAGCTTGTGGAATTATCTTTAATTCAGAGGTGGTCCAGTAAGCAAAATCCAGTTGGAAGAGGCCAGAAATAGAGGAGAAAAATAAGTTACGAATTTTACAAGAAAATCCAGCAGCTTCCAGAAATTCAATTTGAAGTTTGAAACTTGTCATCTTCTATTCCAACTCTAAGAAGGCAATTGCTTGGAGGCTAAATCAAGAGGCTATATAAACACATCTTGAGGAAAATTATTAGAGGATGTAATATTAGATCAGATAATATAGTTTAGAGTAGATTAGTATTATTATTAGTTGGAGATGTAGAGAAACACCATGACTCTTCTTTTGGGTGACAACATTGAAGTTTGAAGGTTTTGTTCTCTTAATCTTTTCTTTGTTCTTATTAGTTTAATTATGTTTTCTTGTTTTACTAGTTGTTATACTTGTTTAATTATTAGCGAGTAGTTATTTCTAGGGCCTAAAGGGAAGCCATGTTTGCACTAATATTGGCATGATTTTCATAGTGGTTTGATAGGTTATGGTTAATTCTGATTGATATGTTTTAATCATTAATTTGTGTAATCGGCCGATATCATGGATTAATTATATGCAAATAAGGGTATGGATCGAGAGATTTACTTACTAGAGGCACACATACGATTAGCAGAATTGAATTTCAGTGCGGAAGCATCATTGGATTTCTGAGAGCGTTAATTCTTGGAAGAGATTAACTTGACTCTAATTACCTGATTGATTGAATTACTAAAAGTGGTTAATTGTGTTGAATGTTTCGAGAGTGTTGATGCTTGAAAGAGATTAACATACTCTAGTTATAGGATCACATTGATTGCTTTAGCTTAAGAGCCAATTGTGTAAGCATGGTTGTTGCCCAGTAAATAACAATTGTAGAAGGGGGTTGAATACAATTGTATAAGATTTTCGACTAAAAACAAATAACACAAGTATGAATCAATAACAGCTTTATTAACTCTGATATAAAACTGTTACAAAACTCTCTTAAGAAATTCTTATGTTCTTAAGAGCTGCTAGGTTACAATATAACTCGTGTAAGCGATTACAAAATGTAAAACCTAAACTGTGTTTATATAATGTACACAGTTGCACTATCAATTACAAGATATTCTAAATCAATTACATATATCTCTGAATGCATATCTTGTATGATAGCTGCCTTCCTACAAATTAGGAACCGACATATCAATCTTCCTTGATCTCTGGTCTGATGAGAATCTTCATCAAATACTGACCAGCTTCTAATCCTGATAGTCCAATACTGACGGTGCATTCCTTATGACGTCAGCATCAGTATCTGATCAGTAATGCCCAGATCCTGATCATCTCTTGAATCAATATCTAACAATCTCCCCCAATTTGTTCTTTATAAAACAAAGCACAAATTCCTTGATTCAAGATGTCAAAAACTCAAAACAAAATACCTTCTAAAAATCATCAGGAACAGTTTCAGAAATTCTTTGATAGAACAGATTCAGTTTCAAGAATTCAGATAACAATTCTTCTTCCTTGCTTTCAAGAATTTGAATCAGTTTCTTCTTCAGATTTTTGAGCTCTTCATCTTCCTCATTAATCTGATAAATAGCTGCCCTGATGTTCTTAATTGAGTTTCTCGGAAGATCTAAGTCACCTAGCAACACATAAGCAATTTCCTTTCCATCCGGATTTAGAGACAGTTGTTCCATGCCTAGATATACTTCTTTAACAGCTGTACCTTTCTTCATTTCAACCTCTCTATCTCTTAAATTTAAGTACATAGGAATATAATTGCCATCATACCTTGTTCCTCCATCCATGAATCTCTGTCTAATCTTCCAGTAAATCATGACACACCAATTTTGATAAACTTCTCTTTCATGAACATTTATTCTTTTACTTCTGAGAAGATACAGAACATATTTAAGTTCTTTTGCAGATTTACACAACAATTCATGAATAGGAATCTTCTTCACACTTCCATCTTTCATGAAGTACACCAGCTTCTCTATTTTCTTTGCATCAGCATGACAGTCAGCAATAATAGCAACAGCTTCAAGTTTCCAAAGATGATCTACAGTTAACTCATCCCCAATCTTGTCAACTAGAGCATATTGATCAGTTTGTGCAATGAAAATAACCAGTGCATGACTATATCCAATTCCTCCTCTTGTGCCAGGTTCCCATCCTCTCAAGCCAGATTGCATACTCACCCATTTTGGTGGATTTTCAGCAATAAAAGTAGTAGACTCTGTTTTAACAATCAGAAATTCATTGATCAAAGAAGATTCTTTTATCAATCCAGCTGATATGAATACAACTGGTTTCCTATAATCAACCTTATCCACCTCCTTCTTCTTACTCTTCTTCTTCTCATTAGTTGGATAATCCTGCTGATGTTCAGGAACAGATCTATCTCTATCATACCATAACTTCCTGTCTGATCTATGAACATTTCTTAAATAATCTCTGGTTGTTATCTTTTCTGCTTTTGTGGCTTTAGCACTGATTTCACTTTCTCTTTCAAATCTTCTGAAGTTTTCTTGTTCATACTCCAATGTATCTTCAAAAACTTCCACATTGTGAAATTCAACCACAACCTTAATAATCATAATCTTAAGTTCTTTTAAGATTTCAGAATCAGAAACAACGACTGACTTCTCATTAAATGCAGTAGATTGAGCAGCTGCCTTACTCTTCCTTTTCAAAGGCAATATCTCTTCTACAAATTCTTCAGGAGCATTGAATCTGTTGTCTGGAGTTGATGCAAGAGATAGTGGAGTTTTCTTCTTTTCACTTTCAGAAACATCTTTCAGTTTGATTCCACTAGACCTTGTTTGCCTTGAACTAGTTTCCCGATTTCTGTATCTTCCTCCTCTGCCTCTTCCTCTTCTTGCAGCAAGAGTTTTATTCTGTTTTGCAAGCTCTTCAAGGATCCTGTTCTGTTCTTCTAAGAATTCATCAATAGTCATGTTTGGATTTTCTTCAGTAGATAAGACAAGTGCTTTCTCAGCATGATACTGTTGAACTCTTTTGTCTTTATGAAATAATTTAAGAACACGACCATCCCCAGTGTCAAGTTCATGAAACAGATTAGCAGCATCTTCATCCTGTTCCACATAAACATCATCCTCAGGAATGGTTGACAGAGTTTGACTAGGTGTCACTGTCTTCTTTCCAGATTCAGAAACATGAGTTGACTGCTTAGTTTGAGTATTCGTTCTCTTTGTCACTAAAGCAGCATCAGAGGTTTCAACTTTACGATGTGACATTTCAACTTTATGATGTGACTTAGCACCACCATCATTTCCAGAATTATCATCCTTTTGTACAACAGGATCAGGTGAACATTTTGTTTTGACTATCTTCTCCCCCTTTTTGACATCAGTATCGTCCTGAATGAAGAACGATAATATAAGCTTGAGGGTTTCATCGATAGTATCAACTTTAGATTCCAAGACAGTCATTCTAGAATCCAATCTCCTGTCAAGAGCTTTAATATCATCTGCGAGAAGGCGTGCTTGAGAAGCAGTAGCAGATATGGAAACAGATGTTTGAATACCCGCTTGAAATTTTTCTGTTGCAGCCTTCATTGAATCAATCTCACTCCTCAATCCCTTTGTGAGAAGAGCATTGGTTTTGAGAAGAGCCTTAAGTTCAGGTGTCGGCATCCGCGTAGCAATATGACCAGAATGAAACAGAGCATTTTGAAAATTCATCTCAGAAGTTGGTTTATTCCATTCTGTATCCCATTCATGTCCCCTTGCAGCTCGAGTATCAGGAGGAAGAAATGAACTATACTCCCCTCTGAATTCTTCTTGAGTCATTTGCTGCATGTATCTACTTGAAGACCCATAATTAGATTGGAGACTTGCTTTTATAGCCGCCTGCATTTGCTTTGTTTCAAGATCAGCATGATCATCATCATCATCATCATCTGAGCCACCACCAACCTCAGGAAGATTATGTTCAACATCATCATCAGGAAGCATAATACCTTTCAGTTTCAAAACACCAGTAGATACAGCTGGTGAATCCTGATGACCTGCAGACAAATTAGTAACATGTCCTAAATCTCTCTTTTCTTTTAAAGTGATCTCATCACTTCTCACAATGTTACCTAAGTTGCTTTCAATAGCAACTTCTACCTCACTAGAAGTTAATAACTTCTCACTCTTTTCTACCTCTCCTTTTGCCAGTTCAGGAGACTGCCTCTCATCACTCTTCTTTTTCTCTAAATGTTCACTCTCAATCTCACAAGAAAGGTTCTGGCTCATTAATTGTGAAGAAATAAGAGGTGGCTGAGAAGAGTTGTCTGAAGTCATACAAATAGAGGTATCCCTATTATCAGGTCTATCTGTAATCATACTATCAGTAGTAAATGAAGTAGATAAAGAGATGTTACCTGATGAAGTAGTTAACGAATCCATTGGCTGTGCTGAAATGGGCTCAATAAGCAATGGAATAAGTGAATCAGTAGTACTTTCATCAGGATTGACCACTGCAACTATAGCATGACTTGCATCAGTATTTGCTACTGATGGTTCTTGTGTAGTCTGAGGTTTTGAAGCTTCTTCAACACTTTGAGTCAAAGGTTCTTGTGTACTTCCCTCAAATGCAGTGTCAGCAATCACTCTGTCACATTCAGCAATGTGCAAATCATGAGCAGCTTTTTCTGCCAGACTTCTAGCAAGTTCAATTCCAATTTCAGAAGCTCCTTGAGCATTGTCAGGAAACTCCCCTGCTGATGTGAGTGTGCCAGCATCTTCAGTTTGAGAAGATGGTTCTTGTGGGGCAGGAATATTCTTGTCTGCACCTTCCCTTTGAGAAGATGGTTCTTGTGGGACTATTCCATCAAAAATGTCTGCACCTACACTTTGAGTAGGTGGTTCTTGTGTGACTGGATCTGCAATAGCTTCTGAACTCCTTTGAAGTTCAGGTTCTTGTGGGCTGGATCCTTTCAGAGATGACACTGTAGTCCTCTGTTTCTTATGTCTGTGAAAAACATTTGCTTCAGCAGTTTTTACTTCAAGAGGTGAAGGTTTAACACCCAGCTGAGCAGCAATAGCATTTACTTTATCAACGGACATATCAATAATTCTTCTCTTTGGAGATGCAGATGCTGGAGAATCAGAAATCTCAACAGTCTTTACAGATGAATTATTTGGAGTAGAGATGTCAGGTTTAGCAGTAGCGTCAGGAACTGATGATCCATCCTGATTAACAACATCAGGATTGCCTTCCATATCATTAGTAAGATTCAGAAATTCTGTATGATCAACAAATTTGCCTTTTCTGATTAATCTTCTTCTTTTCTTTGGCTTTTCAGAGATAGCTACTTCCCTTGTATCAGCAACATCAATCTCCTTCTTTTTCAACAAGACTGATATAGGCATTGTATCATCATCAGAATCAGAAATAGCTCCTTGAACAACTTTCCTTTTCACTCCTGTTCCTTTATCCAAACTAGATGTTTCAACAACTCTTTGTCCACCCCCTTGTGACTTCATTTGAGAATGAGTTGGAGTGGAGAAATCCTTTGACCCTGATTGCCTCTTAGACACATCAGATCTAGCTGATTTCTTTGATTTTACAACTGATGCCTTTTGTGAGACACCAGAGGTGGTTAACTGTTTAGGTAAGTGTTTGGGTTGTGTGCTTGTGTCAGAAATAGGATGTGTAAGGTCCTGTTCCATAGCACCAGTTGCTGGGCCATATTGAATAGGCATTCTCTTTCTTAAAAGAGACCATACTTCATCAGGAATGTATGGAGATCCCACAAACTTATTTGCCTTATCAGAATTGATTAGACTCTTTATATTGTTATCTGAGATTTTACATATCGGCAAAATTGTATCATTCTCAAAAACAGCATGAGGACATAAGTGAGAAAATATTAATTGAAAAAATCTAAGAAAGCAAACATAACCACATTTATCTGCCTTTCTTTCACTTAATGCCTTCAGTATAAAGGAACCATAATCAAATGAGAGATCATGAATTAGAGAGTACCCAATTTTGGCTGAACCTGTGGGTAAGGCATCAAAGTTTGATACTTTATTCAAGAAACATCTGCTGATTGTGTCAAAGAAGAAATTCCATTCCTTCTTGAGCTTTGTCCTGTAGAGCTTTCCAAACTTCTTTGGTGTTCCATTGTAACCCAAGCTTACAACATACTCAAGAAGTTTTGCATCAGTAACTTTGAACACAGGGTTACCAATTGTTGATGGTAAATGTAGGGCTGCATTGACAATCTCAGGTGTCACATAGTATGTAACATTGTCATATTCAAAGCTCATCTGAGGATTTTCTGATGGATGACTTTTCCCAAAAACACTTGTGTTCCACACCTGCATAACAGACTTAAAAGATATTTTGGCAGGTTGTGTTAGTGCATAATTGATTGGGCTTGAGGCCAAAAAGTCCTGAATAATGTGGAAATCACTCGGCAAGTCCTGATGATCTAGAACTGCAGTGAAGTTATTAGTATTAAACGTAACTCCATTGATTACCACCTTGCTGTTCATGAATAAGTTCTCCATTGCAATTTCAAACACAAAAGATGTGTTAATTTTGAAATTAGGGTTTGATAGTGTAAAGACAAGGAGAGACGATGCTTTACTGATAGTTTGAGAAAACTAAATCAATTAGTAAACTTAATTGATTTTGGACAATACTTGTAACTTCTCAAAAACAGGTGTCAGTAAATCATTCGTTTAGACTAAAGTAATGGACCAAATTACGTGAGAGAGTGGTGAGGATTACACGCGTCGTGACTTACATATTTAACTGTGTGTAAGCATCGAGTGTGCACACGCGCTACATATTATTCGGAAAATAAAATTGTGACCAAAATAAAACATGGTAATTTTGTTTTAAATAAAGAAATTTAAAACATCACAATTGAATAATACCTGGTACTTGCACCAGTAATATGAATCGTTTCATATTCTCGTTCCACCCTTCTCTATTTAATCTTAGAGACTTGTCCACTTATTTCTTTAACGCTTCATTCTCTCCTGTTAAGAAAAACCTTTCTCATCAAAAGTTTTAGCAATGTCGAACCTTACCATCATTGAGAAAAACCTCCATCTCTTAGATAAAAGAGATATATTTAGTTATACTCGTGAAGAGTTTGATACTTTCGACTGGGAAAGACAACTGGAGACTCTCTGGTTGCAGATGGATGCAGGTCTCGAAGAAATCGAGAAGGAAAAACCTGCAAAAGTGATCGACATTGATGCTGCCCTCCAAACAGCATTCGCATGGCTTTCATCTAAGGCATCCTCGTCCAACTCCATCAACCATTGTTAATGAATATGTCAGCAAAAATAACCTTATCCCTTTCAACTTCCACCCAAACAAAGTGGCAAAGATGGGATCTGGGATGGCTATTAACAATGGAGTGGATTGGTCTCTTATTTCCTGTTGAATAGATTAGTAGATAGAGAACACAAAAGATGTAATCTTTGAATGTAAACTCTTTCTTATTATCAATGAAAAAATCTTGTTTTTATGTTCTATTCAGTGTTTTTCCTGATTTAACATGTTATCTGAAAATAAATATGAGGACTAATTAAAGTGATCACATTATCAGGAATTCAATAACATTAAACATAGCTTCAATCAGGAAATTGAGATAAAATGAAGACAGTTAGATTCTGACAAAATACTGATTATCGAATCGTTGCATCAGGATTCGACGTTGACCACTGTCAGGATTGACTTTCCATCAGTATTTGCAAGTTGTCAGTATCTGATGACCTCTTTTTCTCAGGAATTGCCATAGTTTACCATTCCAAGTTCATTCACCAACTTTGTAAAAGTAGCCTCAGGTAGTGGCTTGGTGAATATATCAGCTAACTGTTGATCAGTAGGAACAAAATGAAGTTCAATTGTTCCTTCCAGTACTTGTTCTCTTATGAAGTGATACCTGATGCTGATGTGCTTTGTAAGAGAGTGTTGAACTGGATTTCCTGTCATAGCAATAGCACTTTGGTTATCACAATAAATAGGTATTTTTGAAAATGACAAACCGTAGTCCATTAGCTGATTTCTCATCCACATGATCTGAGCACAACAGCTTCCAGCAGCAATGTACTCAGCTTCTGCAGTTGATGTGGAGATAGACTTTTGCTTTTTACTGAACCAAGAAACTAGTCTTCCTCCAAGAAACTGACAACTGCCTGAAGTACTTTTCCTGTCTATTTTGCATCCAGCAAAATCAGCATCTGAATAGCCACACAAACTAAAGTCTGATTCTCTGGCATACCAAAGGCCAAGAGAAGATGTGCCCTTTAGATATCTGAAAATCCTTTTTACTGCAATGAGATGCGGTTCTCTAGGATTTGCTTGAAATCTTGCACATAGACAGGTTGCATACATGATATCAGGTCTGCTAGCAGTTAGATATAAGAGTGAGCCAATCATCCCTCTATAGTTGGTTAATCTACTTCAGTTCCTTGATCAGGATCAAGCTTTGTAGCTGTAGCTATAGGAGTGGAAGCTGTAGAGCTGTCTTGCATGTTAAACCTTTTTAGTAAATTCTTTGTGTATTTTGACTGATTGATAAAAATCCCTTCATCAGTCTGTTTAACTTGAAGACCTAAGAAATAGCTCATTTCACCCATCATGCTCATTTGATATCTCGACTGCATTAGCTTTGAAAACTTCTCACACAGCTTAGTATTAGTTGACCCAAAAATGATATCATCAACATATATTTGAACTAACAGCAAATCCTTACCATGATTCAAGTAAAATAAGGTTTTATCAATTGTGCCTCTGTTGAATCCACTTTCCAGTAAGAATTGAGCTAAGGTTTCATACCAGGCTCTTGGAGCTTGCTTTAGTCCATAAAGTGCTTTATCCAGTCTATAGACATGATCTGGATGTTTGGGATCAATAAATCCAGGAGGTTGTTCAACATATACCTCCTCTTCCAGTTCTCCATTGAGAAAAGCACTTTTTACGTCCATCTGGAATACTTTAAATTTCTTGTGGGCTGCATATGCCAGAAAAATTCTGATGGCCTCCAGTCTTGCAACAGGAGCAAAAGTCTCATCATAATCTATTCCTTCCTGTTGAGAATACCCCTTTGCTACTAGTCTTGCTTTATTTCTCACAATTGTGCCATCTGAATCAGTCTTATTTCTGAATACCCACTTTGTACCTACAATAGACCTTCCTTTGGGTCTTGGTACTAGTTTCTAGACTTCATTTCTTTCAAACTCATTCAGTTCTTCTTGCATAGCAGTCACCCAATCAGCATCCTTAAGTGCATCTTCAACTTTCTTGGGCTCCTCCTTTGACAGAAAGTTATTATATAAACATTCATTTTGAGTTGCACTTCTTGTCTTAACACCTGCTTCAGGATTCCCAATGATTAAATCAGGAGTATGACTTTTTGTCCATTTTCTTGCTGATGGTAAGTCATTTCTTGAACTGGATGCTCCCCCTGGATTGGTGTTTTCTTCAAAAGAACTAGAGTTGCTAGAAGCTCCCCCTGAGATAGTGCTATCTTCTTCTGATGTACTGTCTTGATTGTCACTTGAGTCTGTTTCCGATGAATCTCTACTTGATGTTTGAGTTGAATCATCACTAGTGATGTCTCGCTCTTGCTCCCCCTCAACATTTGCATTATTTGAGTCATCATCAGTAACAGGTGTTTGATCAGGAATTGATCGATCGTCAGGATCTGACAGAGTATCAGTATCTGCCGTGACTTCATCAGGATTGTTGGTAGCTTCATTTGCAAAAGTCAAACTGTCATGAGAGTCTTCTTGTATTCCTGTTAACTTTCTATCATCAAAAGATACATTAATAGACTCCATGACTGTCTTTGTTCTTAGATTATAGACTTTAAAGGCTCTTGTTGTTGGATAGCCAATAAAGATGGCCTCATCAGCTTTTGTCTCAAATTTTCCTAGCTGTTCTGGATGAGGTCTTAGAACAAAGCACTTGCAGCCAAACACATGTAGATGCTTCAAACTTGGCTTCTTTTCCTTAATCATCTGATAAGGAGTTACACCATGTCTGTTGATTAGTGTAATATTTTGAGTGTAACAAGCTGTGTTGACTGCTTCTGCCCAGAAATATGTAGGTAGTTTAGCTTCTTCCAACATAGTTCTACCAGCTTCAATAAGAGTTCTGTTCTTTCTTTCAACTACTCCATTTTGCTGAGGAGTGCCAGGAGCAGAGAATTGTTGAACTATTCCTTTGTATTTGCAGAACTCTTCCATTGCTGAATTCTTGAATTCAGTCCCATTATCACTTTTCAGAATCTTGACTTTGTATTCCGTACCAGTTTCAATAAGTCTAACATGGTCCAGCAGTATTTCAGCAGTTTCATCTTTTCTGTGAAGAAAATAAACCCAGGTAAATCTAGTATATTCATCAACAATGACTAGAGTATACCTTTTCTTACTGATGGACATTATATTCACTGGTCCAAACAAGTCGAGGTGTAGCATGTGATATGGTTCATCAATTGAGGATTCAGATTTGCTCTTGAATGATGTCCTTCTCTGTTTAGCCTTCTGACAAGCATCACAGAGTCCATCAGGAGTATATAGAGCCTTTGGTAATCCTCTTACCAAGTCTTTCTTAACCAACTCATTTATATTGTTGAAGTTGAGATGAGAAAGCTTCTTATGCCAATTCCAACTTTCATCTACAGATGCTTTACTAATGAGGCATGTAGTTGGATTTTCAGTATTAGAGTGAATGTTGGCTTCATAAATGTTACCATGTCTTTGACCTGTTAATGCAATCTTTCCTGTAGATTTGCTGATTACTTCAAAATGAGTATCATTAAAGTTGACACGATAACCTCTGTCTGTGATCTGACTAACACTCAACAGATTGTGCTTTAGTCCTTTCACCAGAGCTACTTTTTCAATGATGACATTTCCAATTACAATGCTGCCATATCCCAAAGTTTGTCCAATGTTGCCATCCCCATAAGACACAGTTGGGCCAGCCTTTTCCTCAAATTCTGATAGCAAGGTTTTGTCTCCAGTCATGTGCACAGAACATCCACTATCCATGACTAACACATTTTTCTTTTTACCCTGCAATCAGAATCACAAAGAACTCAGTTAGAATTTTTAAGAACCCACACTTGTTGGGTTCTCTTTTCATGCAATTTAACATCTTTATCAGTAGAAGATTTTCTTGTAAAGACATTTTTATCAGAATTAACTCCATCAGAATTAGTCTTTATCTTGACAGATGCATGATTAGAATTCAAGTTCTTTGTTTTTCCAAAATTTGCACTTTTATTGAACTTTGGCAAAGGCTCATAATAATTATAGTACAAATTATGGTATTCTTCACATGTATAGATAGAATGCCATTTACTGCCACAATGGAAACAAGGATTCTGTGGTTTATAGAATACTGATTTATTCCTAATGTCAGACTTAGGAACTACAGTTGGCTTCTTTTTACTCCTCCTGCAATCAATAGCAAGATGATTAGAATTACCACAGTTAAAACATACTTTTCTTGGTGCATTCGGAATATACTTATAATTATTCTCCTTGTTTATTTCAACTTTACCATTCCTGTTCCTTTTGACAGTTGGAACTCTCTTCCTATCTGTTACCTCACAGATTCTGTCCCTCAATTGCTTTTTGGACAAAAGACCTACATTTTTGTTTTTGACAGTTCTAGACTCAGAATGATGTGTAGAAGTAGACCCCTCTTCTGAAGTAGATTTGGGAATTTCTGGATACACATAATTAACTGGCTTTAGTTTGGTTTTGGTACTGTCTGTAACATATCTGTAGGTTTTTGGATTTGTTGAGTTATTAACTATAACTCTTCCAGGATTAGATGAAACAACCTTTCCTTTGTCCTTTTTCTCATTTTCTGGTTTATACCCTAGACACTCTTTCCAGTTTTTATCAGAAATGATTTCATGAGTTTTTGTACCAGAATGTGTCCAGGTTCTGAGTTTTTCATTAGCATCTTTAAGTTGCCTCTCAAGTTCATTACATTTAAACTCCATTTCAAGTTTCATGTGTTTAGCATTATCACATTCTGCTTGAACTTCATGCAAGAAAATTAACTCAGCTTCTAGATGATCATTTCTCTTAACAACCTCTGCCATTTCAGATTTTATTCTTGTATTTTCAAGAGATTGACTCCTAAAACTAATATGCAGAGATTTTAAGAAAGATCTTAGCTCAGAAACATTATTAGTATCAAAATCAAATAAAACTTCAGATACCTTGGTTTCACCAGCAGAAGTCTCATCAGTTTTAGCCATCAAAGCATAATTCACTTTCTCCTCTTCAGAGTCAGATGATGAGTCCATCCAATCCTTGCTTGAAGAAATGAGAGCTTTGGTTTTGGTCTTCTTGCACTCAGTTGCAAAATGACCCATCCCATCACAGTTATAGCATCTGATTTTTGACTTGTCAAACTTGCTGCTTTTGCCTTCTTTCTTCTTGTACCTGTCTTTGTCAGCATTGAAGGTTTTCTTCTGGAATTTCCCTTGCTTCCTAGCCTTTCTGAACTTCATCTTTTTGAAGCCCTTGACTATCATAGCAACCATTTCCATCATATCAGAATCAGTAGAGTCATCATCAGTATCAGGATCAGACTCAGTATCAGTATCTGATGATGAGTCATCAGGAATTGACTCTTCCACTCTACTCTTTCGGTTATAAACCTCCTCAGCTTTTCCCTTTGATTTTGATTCAACATTCAAAGCAACAGATTTTGCTTTGACATTTTTCTTGTTCTTCCTCTGTTGAACCTCAAGATCATGAGTTCTTAGCATTCCATAGACTTCATCAAGAGACAGCATCTTCAAATCATATTGATGCCTTATGATTGAAGCTTGAGTATCCCACTCTTCAGTTAAAGCTCTGAGAAACTTGGTATTTGAATCCTCTGGATCATACTCTTTGCCAACCAGTGATAGATTGTTCAGTAAGGTCAAGAATCTATCGTACATATCAGTAAGGCTTTCATCAGATTTAGCATCGAATTGCTCATACTCCTGAATTAACAGAGCCCTTCTGTTTCTTTTGATAGATTCAGTACCTTGACATTGAGTTTCCAAAGTATCCCAAATTTCCTTCGCAGTCTTGCATGCTATTACCCTGTTAGACATGACATTATCAAGACTGTTATGCAAAATATTCTTTACCTTTGCATCTTTGAGTACTTGAACCTTTTCTTCTGTCGTCCATTCATTCTTTGCCTTAATGACATAGTGTTCAGCAACAGTCTCTGTTCTTGCAACTAGTTTTGTTGGAAGAAATGGTCCAACATTGATCCTGTCAAGATAGTCAGGATCAGTTGCTTCTAGATACATCAACATTTTCACTTTCCAGGTTGGATACTCGGTCCTCTTGAGAATTGGAATTTTAATGCTTTCATACTTGCTTGTCGACATCTTAAGATCGTTACTGATTAAAATTAATCAGTTTAGCTCTGATACCAATTGTTGCCCAGTAAATAACAATTGTAGAAGGGGGTTGAATACAATTGTATAAGATTTTCGACTAAAAACAAATAACACAAGTATGAATCAATAACAGCTTTATTAACTCTGATATAAAACTGTTACAAAACTCTCTTAAGAAATTCTTATGTTCTTAAGAGCTGCTAGGTTACAATATAACTCGTGTAAGCGATTACAAAATGTAAAACCTAAACTGTGTTTATATAATGTACACAGTTGCACTATCAATTACAAGATATTCTAAATCAATTACATATATCTCTGAATGCATATCTTGTATGATAGCTGCCTTCCTACAAATTAGGAACCGACATATCAATCTTCCTTGATCTCTGGTCTGATGAGAATCTTCATCAAATACTGACCAGCTTCTAATCCTGATAGTCCAATACTGACGGTGCATTCCTGATGACGTCAGCATCAGTATCTGATCAGTAATGCCCAGATCCTGATCATCTCTTGAATCAATATCTAACAATGGTGGACCTGATTGCCCTAGGTTTTAAATAATTTGTTTATCATCTGTTTAATTAGTGTTAATTTAGTTTAATTAGTTAATTAATAATTTCACATATTCGTAAGTGTTAATTAGCGTTTAATTAGTGTTAATTTAGTTTAATTAGTTAATTAATATTCTCCAATAATCGTTTGTCCCTGAAACAATTAGCGATAACTGAAAAGGAATTAGTAGAACCTGTCTCCTTGTGGATTCGACCCGCTTGCCATCTGTACTAGCAATAGACACCATGCGCTTGCGGTTAGGTATAATTTGACACATCATATTGAAACTATTATTTTTATGATTTTTTTTAAATTTTTAATTATATAACTACAATTAATAATAATAAAACCCACAATAAAATTGAAATTTAAAGGGGCACAATTATAATATTTAACTACGAACAAAAAAAAATAAAAAAAAATTAAAGATCGTTAATTTCAACCCCAAGTGGTTAGCTTTCGCTACTTTGTCCACTAATCGGATTTACGAAATTGACGAAATTAATTCAACATAAAAAAAATGTAAGGAATAAGAAAAATTAAAACTTGCATTAATATGAAATAAAGTGCTTGCAATATCTAGAATTTACTACAAGAATAAAGATGAAGGCTATAAAATTTAGGGTAACTAAATTACAGCTACAATGTTATGAAGAGAGAAAAACAAAAACAAAGCAAAAAGGTGTTTAGCAAAAGGTGCAGGCAAAATTGTTTGTGGAGTTTTGTCCCTCACTGTGTGTCCGTATCTCTGATTATCTGAATGAATTTATAGGCCAGCTTCTTGTCTCTGTTTTCAGCATTGGCTGCTTCATTCACATGCAAATTTTGACAATTGCCATGCTTCAATTTTTCTTCTTTTGAAAAGTTAACCTGATCATACAAACTTTTCAAACATTCGGTGCCTAAATTTTTTTTGGAAAAGGGCTCTGTAGAAATGCTTTTTTAACCCGCACAACTTAATAATCTTTAATTAATAAATAATTAATTTAATTCAGAAATTATAAAAATAAATATCTAATATTATTAGATATTTATAAATATAATTTTCTAAAATAAATAAAATATTTATAACCAAAAATTAAATTCTTATGTTCCGAGCTGTGGTCTACTGAGGGTCTGGAACCGGACTCCTTAAGCTTTCCCTTTTTCACCAAACTCCTAATTCTTTTGCCTTTTTGCATTTTGGTCATTTTCTTCTCTTTTTGGCCCTTCCTTGCTCTTTATTCTTTTATTTTGCCATTTCTTTATTTTTCTTCAAATTTCCTGAAATGCAACAAAATAAATTATTAAAATACGAGTTCAAGCATTAAATAGGTAATAAAAATATGCAAAATTATGCACTAATCAACCGGGTTCACCATGTTTACACCGAAACAAATTATATGGATATAGTAATTTAACGGATTTAAATAATTAGAGCATATGTTAATCGCTTTCAAGCGTTAACGCTCTCGGAAAATTTAATTATACTTTCGCATTAAAATTCAATTCCGCTAATCGTATGCATGCCTCTAGTGAATAAAATCTCTCGATCTATTATTCCTATTCGCAAATAATTAATTAATGATACCGGCCGATAACACAAATTAAATTTATAACATATCAATTAGAATTATTTTATATCCGTTAAACAACTAATTAAAGCATTATCATGGTGTAAACATGGCTTCCCCTTATACCATAGAAATAAACTACTCACACATGCTATTAATGGAAACGACAAAAATATTTAAACAAGACATATGAAACATATAATAATAAAGAAGATAAAATTTAGGAGTACCTCAAATTTACAATAGAACGGAGAATTAAGCCAAATTGTACACAAAAGAGAAGAAAACCAAGCCCTTGCAGTAGCAGAATGAAACAAGATGTAAAT
Organism: Kitagawia praeruptora; assembly: GCA_037693485.1. Classification (NCBI taxonomy): domain Eukaryota; kingdom Viridiplantae; phylum Streptophyta; class Magnoliopsida; order Apiales; family Apiaceae; genus Kitagawia; species Kitagawia praeruptora. The sequence goes on from CM075353.1 coordinate 3,820,950, forward strand.
GAAAAAGGTGTAAAGCAGTGCAATGATTACACTCTTTTTTTTTCTATTGGTTGCTGGGAATGGAAATTTGATATGCTAAAGTTCTTGTCTTTTCTAATCTAAGCTTTCTGTCCTGGCCCGTGTGTGTTTTTAAAATTGAGCCAATCATTTCCTTTTATAGCACTTGATTTATAAGTTTTCTACGACAAAATTTTCTGCCATGCTTCTTCCAACTTTGCTGCTTCACAATTTTCTCCCTTTTTCTTTTACTTGCTTTTCAAAATCTTTTGCACTGCTTTTTCCAATTTGCCTGCTCTAACTTTCAAAGATGTCTGCTCTTCTTTTCAAAGTCAGCTTCGAAATTTACTGCCTGCAGATATTCAAGGTTGAAATATTCCAATTTGCTCCAAGCTCCTAATTCTTTTTTCTTCTTCTTTTATTTCTTCTTTGCACTTTATTTTGCTATTTCTTCATTTTTCCGAATTTCTTCCAATCTTAGCTCCAAAATAGCTCTTTAAGCCCAAATTCTTCCAAACTTAGAAATTCTTGTCTCCTGAAATAAAACATCAAAATTAATTAAATAAATATCCAAATCAATGCAAAATGCAATTAAATGTGGGAATAAAATTATATAAAAAATATATAAAAATATATTTTATCAAATATCCCCACACTAAGCATTTGCACGTCCTCGGGCAAATAAGCGAAATAAAAACTAAAACCAAACTAATATCACTTTCGTAGATGACACGATTGCATTGAGCATATGCAACAAGCCGTTGAACCCCTAGGCAGCCCTAGTAGGACGAGTGTTGTCTCGTGAGGGTTTATAGTGAATGTACCCACAAAATTCATCTAGCTCATGCAAAAGACCACACATCAACACAACACCACACACACCTGTCCTCTCATGTCATATCGGCTTAAGAATCAAAATGAAAATGCAATGCCTTGATGCCTAAAGTGCAAGTATCCACATAGCGTACTCAAAGAAGATGCATAAGATCATAGAAATTCATGTCAAATGTAAGAATAAGTTGGTAAACATGCTAAGCACACAAGAGCACATCTTTAAGATGCAACCTGGGATATCCTATGCAAAAGCAACAACTCACCGTTCACTCACAAAAATATTCACTCAAAACAGAGGGTAAGTGTATCACTCAACTCCAACAATATCATAAACATGCTTCGTCCTTGGTATCAATCTAACCTTCAACGCAACATACATCGTCGATGACAATCAAAAGGTCTTTGTTAAGGTTGTAACGGAGCTAGGGACAAGGTATGTCAAGAAAGTCAAAGAAGGTTAAGTCAAAAGCTAGTACCTGACATTGAAGTTCAATCAACTCCCATAATTATTAAAACCCATTAATACTTCCCCACACTTGAACCTTTATTATAGTCCAATACACACCTTGTCTAGTCGAATCTAAGTAGGATCACAAAAGATAAGCATGCTCTCATATTTATTTATTTTTTTATATTTTTTTTACGAGAGCTGAATAATAGGAAGGATAATGATCCAAAAGATATGATTTCAAACTTCGACTAATCAAGCTAACAATCAAACCCCAAATATATTCCCCAAAAATATGATCATCAATAAAACCCCCCCTTTTTGCACACCTTATCACTCCCTTAAGCACAATACTAGCCTTTGACAATTGGGTTCAAAATTAATGTAAGGCCAATACAATAAAAACGATATATGGCAAGTACATGGTGTGTCACCGAAAGAACAAGGTTAGGCTCAAAGGGTTAACTAATGGATCATGTAAAATGGTTTGGATATATAGGAAATATGAGGTTATCCTATTTGCCTTTATCATCTTATCATCAATTAATGTCATGCATCTCAAGCAAGACCTCAAGCAAGTGCTAGCAATGCAAACAACAAGTGGACACTCAAGCAAACGAATAATTATGCAAAGATATGCATATAGGCTCAAAACTCACTTGGTGTGACAAATCATAATCAATCCCAAATAACAGTCTCTCTAACGCACCTACTTGTACTCAAAGCATGTAGACCAAATTACCTTGCACATATTCATGTCATTCTAATCACTTAGCACATTCAATAAGTCTACTAGCTTCAACTTGCTAGTGTACGTGTGTGCACAAGAACAAAGCACATATCACTTCTCATACAAAAGCATCCATAAACACAAGATTCCTAAGCATGCATGGGTGCATTTACACAAGTAATCTTCACATGGCTAGAAATTATTTTTGGTATTTTTCAAAATTTTCTATTTTTTATTTTATTTTATTTTTATTTTTATTTTTATTTTTTTTTTACATTGAGAACACCTCCCCACACTTAAGCGAGTCAATGTCCTCAATGACTCATTAACTAAACAAAGAAATCTACAAAATATAAAACAAAAGGAAAGCAGAACTCCCCTTTGCAGAAGCATGATCCATGGGTTGCCTCCCAAGAAGCGCTTTTGTTTTATGTCGTTGGCTCGACTCAGCTGGTTCAGATCTCCGTGGAGGGGTTGTCAAGATAAATCACTTCCATCTTCCCTACGAATGCACCATCCACATATAATTTGAGGCGTTGACCGTTGACCTTAAATTTTGTTCCATCTCGTCCCATAACTTCAATAGCACCATAAAATTTGACATCGGTGACAGTAAAAGGTCCGGACCATCTTGATTTGAGCTTCCCTGGAAAAAATCGAAGTCTGGAATTGAACAACAACACCTTGTCACCAACCTGGAAATCTCTTCTCTGAATCATCTTATCATGCATCTTCTTCGTTCTCTCCTTGTAAAGCCGGGAGTTGTCATAGGCATCAAATCGAAGCTCATCTAACTCATTAAGTTGAAGAAGTCTCGCTTGCCCCGCAGCCTTCAAATCCATGTTGAGTTCTTTGATAGCCCAAAAGGCGCGATATTCCAACTTCACTGGCAAGTGACATGCTTTACCATAAACTAACCGATAAGGAGTGGTTCCTATAGGTGTTTTGTACGCCGTACGATAAGCCCACAAAGCATCATCTAGCTTCAAGTACCAATCTTTCCTTGACTTTGCCATCATCTTCTCCAAAATGCTTTTGATTTGGCGGTTAGAAACCTCCACTTGGCCACTTGTTTGGGGGTGATATGCAAGAGCAACCTTGTGAGTAACGCCATATTTCTTCAACAAAGTTTCAAACTAGAGATGGCGAAAATGAGAACCACCATCACTTATCACTGTTCTAGGAACTCCAAAACGAGGGAAGATGATATTTTTAAAGAGCTTCATAACAACCTTGGAATCATTGGTTACTGATCCAACAGCTTCAACCCACTTGGACACATAATCGACAGCAACTAAGATGTATCTCATCCCACAAGAACTTGGGAAGGGTCCCATAAAATCAACACCCCATATGTCAAATATCTCGACCTCAAGAATACCAGTTTGAGGCATCTCATGGCGTTTAGAAATATTACCCGTCCTTTGACATGCATCACACGCCAAGCAGAAAGCACGAGCATCCTTAAATAGAGAGGGCCAAAAGAAACCAGATTGCAGTACCTTAGCAGTAGTTTTAGAAGGACCATGGTGGCCTCCACATGCGAGAGAATGACAATGCTTGAGAATGTCATGAACTTCGAACTCAGGGACACATCTACGAAAGATTCCATCAGCACACTTTCGATACAAGAAAGGGTCATCCCAAAAATATTATTTAGCATCGTGATAAAACCTATTTCTTTGCTGATAAGTCAATTCTGGAGGGTGAGATCCGCTAACACAGAAATTTGCAAAATCTACATACCATGGAGTTTGAGTAGCAACCGAAAACAGGTGATCATCTGGAAAAGAATCGTCAATAGGAGTACTTGACGCAATCTCAGATTTGAAACTCAACCGCGAAAGATGATCCGCAACCACATTCTCAGCACCCTTCTTGTCTTTGATTTCCAAGTCAAATTCTTGGAGTAACAAAATCCAACGAATAAGCCTTGGCTTTGCTTCCTTCTTCGCCAACAGATATTTAAGTGCCGAATGATCAGTGTGAACAATGACTTTGGAGCCAATGAGATAGGCTCGGAATTTGTCAAGAGCGTAGACCATAGCTAGAAGTTCTTTCTCAGTCGTAGCATAATTGACTTGAGCTTCATCCAAGGTTTTACTTGCATAGTAGATGGCGTGCAATACCTTGTCTTTCCTTTGACCGAGAACGGCTCCCACTGCATAGTCACTTGCATCACATATGATTTCAAATGGAAGATTCCAATCTGGAGATTGGATGATTGGTGCACTTATCAAAGCTTCTTTAATCCTGTTAAAAGACTCCAAACAAGCGTCAGTAAACACAAAGGTGGCATCCTTAAGCAACAATTGAGTGAGGGGTTTTGCAATTTTTGAAAAATATTTTATAAAACGACGATAAAAACCCGCATGACCAAGGAAACTCCTCACTCCCTTGACATTAACAGGAGGAGGAAGCTTCTCAATCACCTCAATTTTTGCTTTGTCAACCTGGATGCCACGTTCAGAAATCAAATGACCAAGTACCACTCCTTCATTGACCATGAAGTGGCACTTTTCCCAATTCAAAACCAAATTCACCTCTTCACAACGTTTAAGCACTTTAGAGAGATTATGCAGACATACATCAAAATCAGACCCATAAACACTGAAATCATCCATTGATATGTAAAATTACGTCTAACCGCAAGCGCACGGTATCAATTGTAGTAGATACTAGCAAATACGGGTCGAATCCTCAAGGAGACAGTTTCAATTTCAATTCAATTGCTATCAATTGTTTCTAGTCACAACGATTGTTTGAGAATTTTATTAACTAATAAAGCAAATTTAACAAAGGTTTTAAATCAATTAATTAAGGGATCTAGGGCAATTCAGGTTCACCATGTTTACACCAAACAAATCACAAAAGTATAGCTTTTCAATGGGATTAAGTAATTAAAGCAATGGTTAATCTTTCTCAAGCATTAACAGTTAATCTTTCTCAAGCATTAACGCTTTCAGAATATCTAATGATGTTCTCACACTCACCTTCAATTCTGCTAATTGTATGTAAGCCTCTAGTAGTAAAATCTCTCGATCTATTACTCCTATTGCAATCAATTAATCCGTGATATTGCGCAATTACACAAATTAAGAATTATAACATATCAATCAGAATTACTCTTTACCCATCAATCTACTAATCAAATTAAGCCCAAATCATGGTGCAAACATGGCTCCCCTTAATACCCTAGAATTAAACTACTCACTCATGGTAGAATAAAAACTAATAATAATAATAATGAAAGAAGCCATAATAAACATGTAATAATAAACAAGATGAGATAAAGAGTACCTTAAACCTTTGAATAACGAAGAACAATGAAGATCCAAATTAAACTAAGTGCTTACAAAAGAAGAGATGAAGAGAGAAAACAAAACCCTAGCTTTTGTAAAATATAAAATACGTCCTAACTCCCTCTCTTCTATCCCACGTTTTTATTATATATCACCTAATAAAATCTGATCTCTTTCTTCTAATAAAAGTATTTTTAATATCCTAATCAATTTACAAAAAGATATCCATAATTGAATAGGATTTTCTTGTAAAATTCGTCACTAATTTTGCTCCTCTGTTTCTGGGCTCTTCCAGTTGGATTTTGCTTATTGGACCACCTCTGAATTAAAGATAATTCCCTAAGCTTCGCGTGGGCTGTAATTTCGTCAAATTCTGACTTCTGGAACTCAAGATATGGCCAAAACAGTGCAGGCAGCCCGTATAGCCTAATATTACGAATTTTCTCCTATTTTATCTCCAAAATAGCTCTTTTTGCTCCAAATCCTTCCAAGTTATGAATTCTTTATTTCCTACAATAAAACAATAAAATCTATTAAATAAAAATCCAAATCAATGCAAAACACAATAAATATGAGAATAAAATCATCTAAAATATATATAAAAATATACTCTATCAAACATCCCCACACTTAGCATTTGCACGTCCTCGGGCAAATAAGTGAAATAAAAACTAAGTCCTAACAAACATCACTTTCGTAGATGACACGATTGCATTGAGCATATGCAACAAGCCGTTAAACCCCTAGGCAGCCCTAGTAGGACGAGTGTTGTCTCGTGAGGGTTTATAGTGAATGTACCCACAAAATTCATCCAACCATGCAAAAGATCAATGCCAACACAACATCACACACACAAGTCCTCTCATGCCACATCAACTTAAGAATCAAAGTAAACATACGATGTCTTGGTGTCGAAAGTGCAAGTATTCACGTAGTCTACTCAACCAACATGCAGAAGGTCATAAAAATTCATGTCAAGTGTAAAAATCGTTGGTAATCATGCTAAGCCCACAAGAAATACATCTTTAAGTCTAAACCTGGGATCTCCTATGCCAAAACAAGTAATAACTCACCTTTCACTCAAAAACGAATATTCACTCAAGAACAAGGTTAAGTGTATCACTCAATTCCAACAAAATCATAAACACAACTTGACACTCGCAATCAATCTCACTCTCAACACAACATACATCACTGATGACAATCAAAAGGTCTTTATTCGGGTTGTAGCGTGGGCTAGGGACCAGGTATGTCAAGTAAAGCTAAAACAGGTTAAATGTCAAAAGCTAGTACCCAACAAAAATCATTATTCAATTCCCTTTCTATTAAAACAAATACTTCCCCACACTTGGATTTTTCAATACCCCTTACATAATAACTTGACTAGTCGAATGAAGAAGGATCATACAAACAAAAGAATGCTCTCAAATTTATTCATTTTTTTTTTCTTTTTTTTTTCTTTTTTTTTTCTTTTTTTTTCTTTTTTTTTTCTTGAGAGCTAAAGAATAAACACAATGATCCATAGATATTTTTATGAATTTCGACTAGCAAGCATCAACCCAAAATTAATATTCCCCAAAAGTATGATCATCAATAACCCCCCTTTTATGAACACCTTATTACTCCCTTAAGCACGATACTAGCCTTTGACAATTTAGGTTCAAATTCAATGTAAGGCCAATAGAATAAAAAGGATAATGGCAAGTAATGTAGTGTGTCACCGAAAGAATAGGATTAGGCTCAAAGGGTTAACTAATCGATCATGTATAAATGGTGTGGAAATATGGGAAATACGAGGTCAAACCTAAGTGCCTTTATCATCTCATCATCAAGTAATGTCATGCATTTCAAGAAAGATCTCAAGTAAGTGCTAGCAATGTAAACAACATGTGGACACTCAAGCAAACGAATAATCATGCAAAAGATATGCATATAGGCTCAAAACTCACTTGGTGTGACAAAACATAATCAATCCCAGGTAACAAGACTCTCTAACGCACATACTTGTACTCAAAGCATGAAAACCAAGTCATCTTGCACATATTCATGGCATTCTAATCACTTACAACATCCAATTAAGTCTACCAGCTTCAACTTGCTAGTGAAAGTGTGTGCACAAGAACAAAGCACGTCACTTCTCATACAAAAGCGTCAATAAACACAAGAATTCTACGCATGCATGGGTGTATCAAGCAAAATACAACAACTAATCAAATTGCATGGCTAGAATTATTTTTGGTATTTTTAATTTTTTAATTTTTTTGGATTTTTTTTTTTTTTAACAAGTAATACACTACGTTGAGAACACCTCCCCACACTTAAGCGGTTCATTGTCCCCAATGAACTAATGAATAAGATACAAAACTACAACTAAAAAAAACAAAATAAAACTACACTAAAAAGAAAAGAAAGAAAACTCCCCTGGAATCAAGGTGTCAGGTGTGAAAACCATCCCTCATTCGCTTAGAAGCCATAATAACCAAAACTGCATTCAACAATAGCTTCACCAACAACCACCAAGAAATATCCTACCAAAAACCACCAAGCAATATCACACCAAAAATACCCAATTAACAAGAATATTACAAAACCCCCAATTTACAAGAACACAAATTCGTAATAAAAAATTAGAGAAGAAAAATCCCAACTACGAATCAAAGAGGTGAACTTGTACTAATTTTCCCCCAAACTTGAATTTTTAGAGATGTAGAGGAAGAAAATAATAAATTGGGTGTGTATGTATGGGTATAAATAGATAATGGAATGATAGGATGGATTAAAGAATTTTAAGGTGAAAAGGAAAAAATTTGGGTGGAATTTGAAATTTGATGTAGGATAGAAATAGGATTTAGGGATTAAAAATAAAAATAAAAAAATAAAAATAAAAATAATAATAATAATAATAATAATAATAAATAAGAATTAAAATAAAAATAGGTGTAGAATTTTGGTGGAGAGATGGAAGGTTTTGGAATTGAAATAGGAAAAGAATTAGGTGAAATAGAGGTATAAAAAGAATGGGGTGGGAAGGATTTTTTTTTTATATATATATATATGAACACAGGACAACAGCTCGCATGAACACAAACCACAGGCTGAAATTTTTTTTCTTCTTTCTGACCAACGCGCAAGCTGCGCGTGAACAAAGCAGACTGCTCCACATGCAGACACGCAGGCGCAGCCTGCGTGACAGGTCTGCAGACTGCGGGAAGGACAGTAACGCAGGGGCAGCCTGCGTTACAGGGGCAGAAACGCAGGGGCAGCCTGCGTTACACTAAAAAAATCGTTTTTTTTTTTTTTTTTAAATATATTTAAGAAAACAACACTCAAAAATTTTTTCCCCTTTTTTTTTTTTAAAGAAAAAGATGAAGGAATAATGTACACAACAAGGCTTGGAATGAACAAATAACTAAGTAATTCTACTATATATGAAAGAGAAAGAAAGAAGTACTCCCCTATGCAAAAGCATGAAGTGCACCGATCCTCCAATGAAATCTTGGGTTGCCTCCCAAGCAGCGCTTATTTAGAGTCATTAGCTTGACCTCCTCAAAAAAAATACTCCGGTAAAGGCGTAATATCCACTTTCTCGATCATAAACTCGCCACCACAAAAAGTATCAAGAGTGTTAGTGGTTGTCTTTATCCTGCAAAAAGTCTCCAAACAAGCATCAGTAAAATAAAATATGTCATTAATAAGCAATAGAGAGAGTGCTTGTGTAGTTTTGGAAAACTTTGTGAGAAAACAACGATAAAATTTGACACCACGAAAATAACTAACTCCCTTGACATAAGGTGGAGGTTCTGGTGGTGGTTTTTCTTCACTCCTCACTTTCACTGGAGTCATTCGGACATCTTGGCTTATCACATCATTGGCTAATAAGACACTTCCATCTTCTCCCTCTTCTCGAGCTTGAAACGTATGAGCCACTTTGTATGGATCCTCAACCAGAATTTGAGAAATATCACCTCGGACAATATTTGTTATCACATCAACCTTGAAATAAGTAGTCTTAAGCAAAGAAGCCTTGTAAGTAGAGGCTAGATCGAGAGCAAATTTATCAATACATGGTAGCTTAGTCACAGGTTGTGGAAGAGAAATAACAACCATCTCCGTATTGCTTTCCTTTGTAGCCTCATCATCAGTCACATTGTTCTCGGTAGCAGCAACATCATTGATCTCGTCATCGGTGGCATACTCCTTCTCTTTATCAATGGTCTCATCATCAACATACATGGAGAAACTATCATATTCCTGATCGCTTGTGAGATTGATAGCAGTCAGGTCCTCTTCGGATCGGATAGATGATGATGGTAAATAATCGAGCTGCCCTGTAGTAGAAGAGTTAGCCAACTGTGCAATTTGAGATTCAATCGCCAAACTTTGAGTTTCTAATTTTTCAAAACTCTTTAGCATTGTATTCAAGATATCCCACATCTCATTTGTCTGATCAGCTTGCACATCTACGCTGGATTGAGAAACATGTAGATCTTCTTGTAGAGGAGGATATTGATATTCTTGCTGTGGCGGCTGCTCATATGACTGATAATATTGTTGCTCAAACTGTTGCTGATTATGATATGAAAAATTTTGAGCACCATTGTCCTGGTAGTAGAAATCTGGTTGATTCACGCATTCTTGATCAAAAGTGTTTGAATACTGATTGTACCCATATCCTTCTTCAAAAGAATTCATTTGTCCCAACTGAGCATTCTGAGAATTATAGACATTGTAAGAGCATTCAAAACCATAATGACCCTGGACACCACAAATTGGACAGAAGTTGTAAGTTTTAGGGGCCACTTGTGACATCTCATTAATACTCATTGGACGTATAGTGGGCTCTGTAGGGTTGAATGAGGCAATTTCTTGAGTGCGTGCCTCCAACATGGAAGAGAGTAGTGCAAAAGTATCAACTTCACCCATAGCAAATCTGTAGACACTCAACAAAACCAAGAAACGTAGTAAAATCTGCCTCAATTGGAACAAAGGTTCCAACGAGACAATGGAAACAATCTAAACAACTAAATTAAAATCAATAGAAATTCGCTGTCTCCCCGGCAGCGGCGCCAAAAACTTGATATGTAAAATTACGTCTAACCGCAAGCGCACGGTATCAATTGTAGTAGATACTAGCAAATACGGGTCGAATCCTCAAGGAGACAGTTTCAATTTCAATTCAATTGCTATCAATTGTTTCTAGTCACAACGATTGTTTGAGAATTTTATTAACTAATAAAGCAAATTTAACAAAGGTTTTAAATCAATTAATTAAGGGATCTAGGGCAATTCAGGTTCACCATGTTTACACCAAACAAATCACAAAAGTATAGCTTTTCAATGGGATTAAGTAATTAAAGCAATGGTTAATCTTTCTCAAGCATTAACAGTTAATCTTTCTCAAGCATTAACGCTTTCAGAATATCTAATGATGTTCTCACACTCACCTTCAATTCTGCTAATTGTATGTAAGCCTCTAGTAGTAAAATCTCTCGATCTATTACTCCTATTGCAATCAATTAATCCGTGATATTGCGCAATTACACAAATTAAGAATTATAACATATCAATCAGAATTACTCTTTACCCATCAATCTACTAATCAAATTAAGCCCAAATCATGGTGCAAACATGGCTCCCCTTAATACCCTAGAATTAAACTACTCACTCATGGTAGAATAAAAACTAATAATAATAATAATGAAAGAAGCCATAATAAACATGTAATAATAAACAAGATGAGATAAAGAGTACCTTAAACCTTTGAATAACGAAGAACAATGAAGATCCAAATTAAACTAAGTGCTTACAAAAGAAGAGATGAAGAGAGAAAACAAAACCCTAGCTTTTGTAAAATATAAAATACGTCCTAACTCCCTCTCTTCTATCCCACGTTTTTATTATATATCACCTAATAAAATCTGATCTCTTTCTTCTAATAAAAGTATTTTTAATATCCTAATCAATTTACAAAAAGATATCCATAATTGAATAGGATTTTCTTGTAAAATTCGTCACTAATTTTGCTCCTCTGTTTCTGGGCTCTTCCAGTTGGATTTTGCTTATTGGACCACCTCTGAATTAAAGATAATTCCCTAAGCTTCGCGTGGGCTGTAATTTCGTCAAATTCTGACTTCTGGAACTCAAGATATGGCCAAAACAGTGCAGGCAGCCCGTATAGCACGTATGTATCTCCCCATAAAATAATACCCTAGATGTGTTTATATAGGCTCTAAAAGTCTTGCCCAATAAAAGTATTTTAATACTCTAAATAAATTACAAGTAGGATTCCATAACTGAATAGGATTCCTTAATTAAAATTCGTCACTAATTTTGCTCCTCTGTTTCTGGGCTCTTCCAGTTGGATTTTGCTTATTGGACCACCTCTGAATTAAAGATAATTCCCTAAGCTTCGCGTGGGCTGTAATTTCGTCAAATTCTGACTTCTGGAACTCAAGATATGGCCAAAACAGTGCAGGCAGCCCGTATAGCCTAATATTACGAATTTTCTCCTATTTTATCTCCAAAATAGCTCTTTTTGCTCCAAATCCTTCCAAGTTATGAATTCTTTATTTCCTACAATAAAACAATAAAATCTATTAAATAAAAATCCAAATCAATGCAAAACACAATAAATATGAGAATAAAATCATCTAAAATATATATAAAAATATACTCTATCATCCATAAATACTTCCATGATAGACTCTATGAAATAAGAAAATATGGCAGTCATGCAACGCTGAAAAGTAGCAGGGGCATTGCACAAACCAAAAGGCACTCTACGATATGCAAAAGTACCATATGGGCAAGTAAATGTAGTCTTTTCTTGGTCATCAGGATGTATAGGGATCTGAAAGAACCCTGAATACCCGTCTAAATAGCAAAAGTACTTATGTTTAGCAAGTCTTTCTAACATCTGATCAATGAAAGGGAGAGGGTAATGGTCTTTTCTAGTAGCATTGTTTAACTTACGGTAATCAATGCACATTCGCCAATCGATGACAATTCGAGTGAGAATTAATTCATCTTTGTCATTTTTAATTACCGTTGTTCCTCCTTTCTTAGGGACTACCTGAACTGGGCTTACCCATTTTGAATCAGAAATTGGGTAAATGATGTCTGCATCTAACAACTTCAAAACTTCTTTTTTTACAACCTCTTGCATGTTAGGGTTCAAGCGACGTTGTCCCTGTATGCAAGGCTTATGGTTATCATCTAAGTGAATTCTATGCATGCAAAAGTCTGGGCTAATTCCTGTAAGATCATCAATAATATACCCAATAGCTTTTCTATGCGCACGCAAAACAGTAAGAAGCTTAAAAACCTGGTTATCATCAAGACTAGAGCTAACAATCACAGGACAAGTCTTTTCATCATCAAGAAACACATATTTCAGATTAGATGGCAAAGGCTTTAGCTCTAACTTGTTTACCTGAGGTTCACCACAAGAAGTGACAGTGTTGGTTACCTCACAATTCGGATCAGCTGCACCATCCAACTCAAGAACCAATGAATCGACTTCAGCATGTCCTTCTCCTTCGTATGCTTCAAGCATGAGCACTGCTTCCAATGCATCACTCAATAGAATCTGAGGCGTCTCATCTTGGACAATTTCATCTATAACATCAATCCTGCAGCAAGTATTCTCAAGCAAAGGGGATTTAAGAGCAGAGGTTAGATTAAAAGTAATTTTATCATCACCAATGCTCAATGTGAGAGTCCCACTTTTAACATCAATTATAGCACCTGCAGTACAGAGAAAAGGTCTACCTAAAATAATAGGTATTTGGCTATCCTCTTCCATATCCAGAACTACAAAGTCTACAGGAATATAGAATTTTCCAACCCTAACAGGCACATCCTCTAAAATTCCAAGGGGATATTTTATCGAACGGTCTGCCATTTTCAAAGTCATCTGTGTACATTTTAATTCTCCCATATTTAGTTTTTGAAAAACCGAGAGAGGCATGACTGAGACGCCAGCGCCTAAATCACATAAAGCTTTATCAATGAACAATGCACCTAAATGACACGGGATCGAAAAACTACCGGGATCTTTAAGTTTAGGTGGAGACTTATTCTGTAAAACAGCACTACATTCCTCAGTAAAAGCTACTGTCTCTACCTCACCAAAGGACCTTTTCTTAGTGAGAATATCCTTAAGAAACTTTGCATATGGTAGAACTTGAGAAATTAAATCAGTGAAAGGAACTGTTACCTCAAGGTTCTTGACAAGTGTCATGAACTTACCAAACTGTTGGTCCACCTTAGTTCTGTTTATCATGCTAGGGAATGGGAGCTTTGGCATAAATGGTGGAGGGGTAACTGCAGTCTTTTCTTTGTCCTTTTCCTTGCTTTCCTCAGTTTCACCTTCGTTTGTGTCTTCAACGACTTTCTCTACCTTGTCTTCCTCAGAATTCTCTTTTTCTTTCATAGTAGGAACATCGTCAGTAGGCATTGGAGGAGCATCATATGTACGACCACTCCTAAGAGTAATGGCATTCACATTTTCCTTTGGCTGAGTTGGTTGTGCTGGTAAAGAGCCTTGTTGCCTTGAAGACGAAGAACTAGCCATTTGAGCAATCTGAGTTTCCAATATCTTATTATGAATCTCCTTCTGGTTCATTTTTCTGTTGGTATCCTCCATATTCTTTTACATTTGTAATAATATCTTCATCATGTCACCTTGATTATCAACCTGTGCAGCTCGATTCGCCTTAGGAGCATAATTCTGAGGAGGCCTCTGGAATCTAGGGGGATTCATAGGTCCTTGAGGAGGCCTATACTGCTGCTGTGGAGGAGGCTGGTACGACTGCTGATATTGTTGCTGATTAGGAACACTTGAATTCTGAGCGTTGTTGTTCCTATATGAGAAGTTCGGATGATCTTTCCAACCAGGATTGTAAGTGTTGGAATACGGATTGTACTGCTACCTCTGTTGGAAAACATTTGTTTGCTCCATCTGAAAATTTTGTGAATTTTGAGCATTGTATTGGCAATCGTTACCATAGTGGCCTTGGATGCCACATACTTCGCAAATAGGATAATTTCTAGGATCCATGGATGACAATGCATTTGTGACAGCCCCAAATCCGGGGTCATAAATCCGGACCATCATGGACCAATTTCCATTCAATATCAGTATCTCTTGAGTTTTTTTTTTTACAATTAATACTTATGCCATTGACCCCACAATAATAAACACACACACACCAGTCATATGCTCAGAGAACAACATTCACCATAATAAAGTTAAGAGTTGAACAGTTATTACAAAACAGGATCATACTTAAGTACATTGTTGAATAACACTTCGACAAGAAGCGTTCCAACAATCAAAAGTTTATTACATTCTTACACCCTTAATTATACATAAGCTCTCAGAACCCGTCTGGCTCTACGCTACTTCAGGAATCGATGTTAGCGTTCTCTCAGAAGGTCGCCTTTCCCCTACCCTCTTGCGGGGCGTTCTGCGAAGTATTGGCATTCCTAGCTGTATATAGATAAGTAGCAAGAATGAGCCAAAATAGCTCAGCAAGATAATTTCTATCTACTAACATCAAAGGAAAATAAACCGTTATATATATATATATATATATATATATAATAGACAAAAGCAAACTTCAGTTATTATGGAAGAATTTTATTTCCATTCAATATGTATATACACTTTCCAAATATCCTTGTACGTAAGAAATATATAGTATCATTCCATCAGTCTCGCTTCTATCATCATATAATATCAGTTCCTCTTCTTGAATGCTATAACCATCAATATACCATTTCAGTGTAATCTTTCAAGATAATATAAAAACTTTAACAAATCTCTCGCTATAATCTTCTCATTTCCTTCTTATGCAACAATCATATAAATTAATATAAAATCAGTTTCTCTTCATTTGTAACAATAATTCCATCATTTCATTTCACTTTTCTGTTTTCAGTTATAGAAATCTGAAAACCATTTTCCATTCTTTCTTTCAAGTTTTGGGGATATCTGCTGGCGCCAGATACGTAGGACGATGATCAGTCGCCTGACCGTATCCGCTCTCTGTTTACTACTAGTAGAAGGGATGATCCCTACCTGGTAATCAACCCTAGAGGAAGGCTACCTGCTACATCCTCCCTTGGCATCTTCGTGCCGAAATAAAATATTGGATGCTGGACTGTGCCACTACCACACAGCCTCTTACGCTTACTGTTGCAATCCCCCTTTTTCAAATCATCAAATACCATTTCACATTTTCCATTTTCATTCACATTTCCATTCACATTTCCTTTCACATACATCATTTCCATTTCCATTTATCATCACCTTTAAATTTATATATGTCATAATACTTTGATTATGACTCAGACATCTCCTCTGTATTCAATGAAATCAATATGCTTTTATATACGTAGAGTATTCCATTTATCTCAAAAGTATTAAATACCATTCAATAATATTTATCAAATCACCATACTTAGAAAGAATATAATATTATAAATCATATAATCCCTAGATAATAACTGATTCCATTCCTTTATATATCTTTAGATAACAACTGATACCATTCCTTTATATATAACTCTATATAACAATTGATACCATTCCTTTATATATAACTCTATATAACGACTGATACCATTCCTTCATATTCCCTTAATCATAAGGCATGTTCACTTCATGCATAATCATCTCTATGTATATTCATATCCATCTTATACTCATACCCATATCCATGTTCATATCATACTCATATACCTCTCCTTTTTACATCAATAATCAAGGAAAACCATTTCTTAACAATATAGTAACAATAGCATCACATATATATATTTCATGAAATCAAGTTTCTTTGAAGATAAATAATTTCCAAGTAGGGATAGAAAAGATCTTGCCTCGGTTCCGGTATCCTGACGGTATGGTTCGTCCCTCTTCCGGAGTTTCTATAAACACAAAAGGACCGTCACTAGAATACCACATCTCTTATTCACTACACTCTTGTATAACATTACCCTTGACACTTTAATATATGTTTAACGTATCACTATTACCCCAAAGGTTCGAGAACTTAACCATTTATAACCTCAATCGAAGTTTCAGGGGTTTTTCACCATTTCCCCTAACAACCACACTTAACTGTAACAATTCTCAGAAAATATAGATTTCGAATTTTAATGCAAGGTCAACTGTAAAAGGTCCTCTGACCAACCTACTACACTATCCCAAAATTTCGTGACTTATAAAAATGTCTAAGTATGGTAGTTATAGCCTCAAAGTTAACACATTTACATTTTCTCGGTTTTCGAACGTCTTTCACTAAAATTGACTTTTCTCCTAAACCGTTCATCAGATTTTAACGCACCTTATATCAAAACGATCTATGAACTAAACTCTATCTCATCATGGTCAATTGGTAACTTAGACAGTAGAGTACCGTACTGATACAGGGGTCCAAAACAGGGCAATTTCTTGGTCTAACGAAAATCGGACATTATAACGGCTATATTCTCATACTTTCCAAAAATCCAACTCCTCCAAATCAATTATCACACACAATAATCATCACCTACACCATGTGGTCTTCATTACCAGCCATGGTTACAAGCCCAAACACTTCCATATTTAACTCAAACCACTTACAAACACATAAATCACCATAATCTTAACATTTATACCACTTACCCACTACTTACATCAATATCCATCAATAATAAACAAGGACAAGAGTGATTATACCTTCTTGAAGCTTTAAAGATCCTTAATAAACCTTGATATATCCTTAAACCACCTTGAATTAGCTTGAATCAACTAAAGGAGCCATTAAAACCAAGTTAATAATTCGGAGTTACTATTCATCAGCTGAAAGAACATGAAAAACGACCCACTTACCTTGCTTTTCTAGAAAATTCTTGTGAAATACGACTTCTAGCTTATCTCATGGGCTTTCTAAAAAGCTATAGAACGCAAAATTTGGCTAAGAAACGAAGAAGTTATGCTCGATTTACCAACCTGCTGTCTTGTTTGGCCGAAAATGATGTTATGGAATGGGGGGAGAGCTTTTTCTCTTGCTTATTTGATCTTATCTTGGCTAATCTTGTTTAATCTAGAGTGTTATGGAAGCCTTGGAAAGATATTTGTGGTTAACACCTTGCAAAGTTACTAATTTACCCTTAAAAACAAATTAATGGCTAATGACACCACTTGGATTCTCTAATCTCTTATTTTCTAAATTTTCTAAGTCAAATGCCCATCACATTGGTAAATAATATGGTATGTATCCTTGTTATATTACTAATTTTGGTTGCTTGGTTTCCATACTCGTCTAATTGTGGTTTGTTTCGAATATACCTCATTATCTCAGTGGTTCTGAAATCATTTAACAATCCAAATTCCATTGGTATTCTCTTAACTTATTAATCCCTTGGTTTAACCTAAATCTTCTAATTCCTCAATATATGATTCCTTTAATATTTCCATGCTCATTAATATCCAATACAAGCTTATTCGAAATCAAAATCCTCAAAATCCATATTCAGGAATTTCTGGAATCTATCGTCATTTCGAGTCTCTTATTTTCAATGTACAACACTAATATGGTTTCTGTTTATTCATTTTCTGTTTCCCTTATAGAGTACTTATATACCATTTCTCTAGATCCTCGGAATTTACTATTCATGTGATCACTGTAGCATTACTAAAGTTAGGGTTATTACAGTCTTCCCCCCTTAAAAGGATTCCGTCCCGGAATCACGTTGAAAATGTCCATAGATACCTTTTTCATCTACACCTTATAACTTCTATACCACTTTCTCTATCCTTTTTCCTTCATAATATCTTTATCTTGTTTGCGCAAAAATACATCAACATAAATTTGCTTGTCATTCATCAACATGCCATTTAACTTATCATTAGTAGTGCTTTCACTATCTTTATCCTGCGATTTCCTCCTGTTTCAGTCATTCTACATTAGTTCATCTCTCATTCCTCCTTTAGCTAAGGGTATCGGCCACCACATTGGCCTCCCCTGAATGGTAGTGTATCTCACTTATGGTTTATCCTTATTTTGATCTATATCATGATATAAAATATACACACTTCGATCTTATTATATCTTGTCTCTGTAAAATCTTCCAGAAATCCGACTAGAATAAAATTCCTTGAAACAATTGTAAGGAAATACTACCTATAATATATATTTCCTGTTCGTATCTAAACAAGTTTGTGTCTTTCCCAAAATACTTATTCTCCGTTGCATAGAATTTCCTGGCCCTAACAGATACTGATTTTCCTTATCTAGATTGTCAACCTACCTACACCATTCATTGACCAATTCGATCCCTAACCAAACATTTATACTTACAAGGGTAATTAATTAAAGAAAATATTTCACCTGTATCTGTATCCGGCTTTTTCAACGCTTCTCCTAAGGTCATATTGTACACTCTGGCAGTAGGTCTATTTGAAGCAGTCATACTTTGTCCCGGCGTAGATGACCCACTGGAACGGCAATCTCTAGCAAAGTGCCCTAGTTTCCCACATTGATAACACTTGATATCAATCTTGTCAGTTGATGTGCACTGGTGATAATAGTGTCCTTTTTGTCCGCACTTAAAGCAAGTTATTCCTAACATCTTACACTCTCCGATATGCTTCCTACCACACGTGTTGCAATCTGGTTATGGTGGTCGTGATTGATTAGACTGAAAGGTTCCTCAGTACGCACAAATTCCGGAACAAACCTAGATAGTTCAGTAAATTTAGTTTCATACTCGGCTACTGATAAATTATCCTGTTTCAATTCCAGAAATTTCATCTCCATTTGGTTTTCCAAATACCTAGGGGAGTACTTTTCTAAAAACACCATAGTGAAACGCTCCCAGGTTATCACTCCCGCTCCTTCTAGGTTTTTCTTAGCCTCCCACCAATAATTTGCCTCTCCCTTTAAGAGATAGGTTGCAAAGATTGTTTTCTGATCCTCTTCGATCCTCAATATCTCAAAAGCTTTCTCTATTTCTTTCAGCCATGCTCTGGCTAATACTGGGTCAACAGTTCCCTCAAACTCTGGGGGTTTCAATGACTTAAAGGCACAAAAGGAGTTAGCTGCCTGATTAGGAAGAACAGGTGGGGGTTGAGGATTCTGTGGATTAGCTAAATTCTGCCTTAATAGGTCCATGAGTTGGTTAAAAGGGTCACCACCCTGATTTCCTTGTTGGCCAGTTGATTCATCTTCTTCTTCTTCTTCATGATTTTGTTCATTATGAGCGTTTTCACCTTGCCTATTATGACTTCCTTCCTCTCTCTCATTTTCCCTTGCATTCGCTCTATTATAACGTTTAGGCGGCATGATTCTGTATATAGCAATATTCTTCATTAATCACCCAAATTTAGGGTATAATATACATCATTTCTATATACACATTCTCATATACACAATTATATCACTAGTCAACTCATTTATATACCATAATATTCTCAACTCAGCTTTAGCAATTAAGCGTATCACCTTTAGCACAATAACCTTTTCATTTAAGTCAATCACCTTATATACATCGATATTCTTGAATCTCAACATTTAATATCGAAATACGATAGAATTTAGACAGAATACACAAACTTCATTAGCTATCCCCACTTCCTTTGTTTATCCTTATTCTGACTTTTCCCTCAAAATACACTTTACTCTCAATATTAACTCTCAATTATAACTTAAAATTCCTCATATTCTTTTATCTCACTAGTCCTCAAATATACCCATTTCTTCTCACGAAATTCCTTTCTCTTTTATATCGAAACGCTTCTAGCTCTAATTATCTCTTATTGAAATTTCCCTTGAAATCTCGAGTTTCCTCGTATAACCACGTATACTCTAAACCTTGCTTCCATTATCCCATCCATTACTGAAACCTTCTATATTCGAAACAATTGATAGAATTCAAGAAACTTTTATTTGAAACGGACCCAGAAACAAGCAAGTGTCCCACCACAATTTATAAGATTAAGAGTTTTAAATAGCTCTTATTCGAAACAAAAGAATATTTTGGGAAATCAATATGATGGAAGAACCCGTTCGTCACACAAGTGAGGGCGTCCCCTCCGACTTTCTATCACACAGATAGATCGTCCTTGTGTATACTTATAGGGCTGTTCCTCTTAGTTGGAGTAAGAAACATAGAGGAAAATTTAAATCACAATGATAAATACCATCTTCTGAAAATAATCTTAGAGGAATATTTTGACTAATACAATTTTGAAACACATTTCAAGGATACCAAAAAGTTTTGAAAAGATACCGGCCCCTTTTGAATAAGAGATGATGGATCACCCTGGAATTACTCACGAGGTTATCTAACGTACATTTCCCGATACATCAAGTATTCCCTCTCTCATATCGATCTCATGTGCTACATAAACTTAACACTTTTGGCATAATAACCTTTATTAGCAATAATCTATAAAATTATAATCACTACTTAGAATAAATGCTTCGTTCGATAAACCCCCCTTGAACTCGATGTGAGTTCATATTTTATATCATTACCTATATATCTATCTGTGTATATTACTATCACTCTTGTTCCTGAGCAATATGACTCTAAGCTCTGATACCATTACTGTGACAGCCCCAAATCCGGGGTCATAAATCCGGACCATCACGGACCAATTTCCATTCAATATCAGTATCTCTTGAGTTTTTTTTTTTTTACAATTAATACTTATGCCATTGACCCCGCAATAATAAACACACACACACCAGTCATATGCTCAGAGAACAACATTCACCATAATAAAGTTAAGAGTTGAACAGTTATTACAAACCAGGATCATACTTAAGTACATTGTTGAATAACACTTCGACAAGAAGCGTTCCAACAATCAAAAGTTTATTACATTCTTACACCCTTAATTATACATAAGCTCTCAGAACCCGTCTGGCTCTACGCTACTTCAGGAATCGATGTTAGCGTGCTCTCAGAAGGTCGCCTTTCCCCTACCCTCTTGCGGGGCGTTCTGCGAAGTATTGGCATTCCTAGCTGTATATAGATAAGTAGCAAGAATGAGCCAAAATAGCTCAGCAAGATAATTTCTATCTACTAACATCAAAGGAAAATAAACCGTTATATATATATATATAATAGACAAAAGCAAACTTCAGTTATTATGGAAGAATTTTATTTCCATTCAATATGTATATACACTTTCCAAATATCCTTGTACGTAAGAAATATATAGTATCATTCCATCAGTCTCGCTTCTATCATCATATAATATCAGTTCCTCTTCTTGAATGCTATAACCATCAATATACCATTTCAGTGTAATCTTTCAAGATAATATAAAAACTTGAACAAATCTCTCGCTATAATCTTCTCATTTCCTTCTTATGCAACAATCATATAAATTAATATAAAATCAGTTTCTCTTCATTTGTAACAATAATTCCATCATTTCATTTCACTTTTCTGTTTTCAGTTATAGAAATCTGAAAACCATTTTCCATTCTTTCTTTCAAGTTTTGGGGATATCTGCTGGCGCCAGATACGTAGGACGATGATCAGTCGCCTGACCGTATCCGCTCTCTGTTTACTACTAGTAGAAGGGATGATCCCTACCTGGTAATCAACCCTAGAGGAAGGCTACCTGCTACATCCTCCCTTGGCATCTTCGTGCCGAAATAAAATATTGGATGCTGGACTGTGCCACTACCACACAGCCTCTTACGCTTACTGTTGCAATCCCCCTTTTTCAAATCATCAAATACCATTTCACATTTTCCATTTTCATTCACATTTCCATTCACATTTCCTTTCACATACATCATTTCCATTTCCATTTATCATCACCTTTAAATTTATATATGTCATAATACTTTGATTATGACTCAGACATCTCCTCTGTATTCAATGAAATCAATATGCTTTTATATACGTAGAGTATTCCATTTATCTCAAAAGTATTGAATACCATTCAATAATATTTATCAAATCACCATACTTAGAAAGAATATAATATTATAAATCATATAATCCCTAGATAATAACTGATTCCATTCCTTTATATATCTTTAGATAACAACTGATACCATTCCTTTATATATAACTCTATATAACAACTGATACCATTCCTTTATATATAACTCTATATAACGACTGATACCATTCCTTCATATTCCCTTAATCATAAGGCATGTTCACTTCATGCATAATCATCTCTATGTATATTCATATCCATCTTATACTCATACCCATATCCATGTTCATATCATACTCATATACCTCTCCTTTTTACATCAATAATCAAGGAAAACCATTTCTTAACAATATAGTAACAATAGCATCACATATATATATTTCATGAAATCAAGTTTCTTTGAAGATAAATAATTTCCAAGTAGGGATAGAAAAGATCTTGCCTCGGTTCCGGTATCCTGACGGTATGGTTCGTCCCTCTTCCGGAGTTTCTATAAACACAAAAGGACCGTCATTAGAATACCACATCTCTTATGCACTACACTCTTGTATAACATTACCCTTGACACTTTAATATATGTTTAACGTATCACTATTACCCCAAAGGTTCGAGAACTTAACCATTTATAACCTCAATCGAAGTTTCAGGGGTTTTTCACCATTTCCCCTAACAACCACACTTAACTGTAACAATTCTCAGAAAATATAGATTTCGAATTTTAATGCAAGGTCAACTGTAAAGGGTCCTCTGACCAACCTACTACACTATCCCAAAATTTCGTGACTTATAAAAATGTCTAAGTATGGTAGTTATAGCCTCAAAGTTAACACATTTACATTTTCTCGGTTTTCGAACGTCTTTCACTAAAATTGACTTTTCTCCTAAACCGTTCATCAGATTTTAACGCACCTTATATCAAAACGATCTATGAACTAAACTCTATCTCATCATGGTCAATTGGTAACTTAGACAGTAGAGTACCGTACTGATACAGGGGTCCAAAACAGGGCAATTTCTTGGTCTAACGAAAATCGGACATTATAACGGCTATATTCTCATACTTTCCAAAAATCCAACTCCTCCAAATCAATTATCACACACAATAATCATCACCTACACCATGTGGTCTTCATTACCAGCCATGGTTACAAGCCCAAACACTTCCATATTTAACTCAAACCACTTACAAACACATAAATCACCATAATCTTAACATTTATACCACTTACCCACTACTTACATCAATATCCATCAATAATAAACAAGGACAAGAGTGATTATACCTTCTTGAAGCTTTAAAGATCCTTAATAAACCTTGATATATCCTTAAACCACCTTGAATTAGCTTGAATCAACTAAAGGAGCCATTAAAACCAAGTTAATAATTCGGAGTTACTATTCATCAGCTGAAAGAACATGAAAAACGACCCCCTTACCTTGCTTTTCTGGAAAATTCTTGTGAAATACGACTTGTAGCTTATCTCATGGGCTTTCTAAAAAGCTATAGAACGCAAAAGTTGGCTAAGAAACGAAAAAGTTATGCTCGATTTACCAACCTGCTGTCTTGTTTGGCCGAAAATGATGTTATGGAATGGGGGGGAGAGCTTTTTCTCTTGCTTATTTGATCTTATCTTGGCTAATCTTGTTTAATCTAGAGTGTTATGGAAGCCTTGGAAAGATATTTGTGGTTAACACCTTGCAAAGTTACTAATTTACCCTTAAAAACAAATTAATGGCTAATGACACCACTTGGATTCTCTAATCTCTTATTTTCTAAATTTTTTAAGTCAAATGCCCATCACATTGGTAAATAATATGGTATGTATCCTTGTTATATTACTAATTTTGGTTGCTTGGTTTCCATACTCGTCTAATTGTGGTTTGTTTCGAATATACCTCATTATCTCAGTGGTTCTGAAATCATTTAACAATCCAAATTCCATTGGTATTCTCTTAACTTATTAATCCCTTGGTTTAACCTAAATCTTCTAATTCCTCAATATATGATTCCTTTAATATTTCCATGCTCATTAATATCCAATACAAGCTTATTCGAAATCAAAATCCTCAAAATCCATATTCAGGAATTTCTGGAATCTATCGTCATTTCGAGTCTCTTATTTTCAATGTACAACACTAATATGGTTTCTGTTTATTCATTTTCTGTTTCCCTTATAGAGTACTTATATACCATTTCTCTAGATCCTCGAAATTTACTATTCATGTGATCACTGTAGCATTACTAAAGTTAGGGTTATTACAGCATTGATACTCATAGGTGGAGTAGAGGGCTGAGATGTCTTCAATGAGTGGATCTCCTGAGTCAATGCAACGAGTTGAGATGATAATAGAGAGTATGCATCCACTTCAAGTTTACCCCCTTTTTTGGCTACTCTCGGGTTACTGAAGTGATTGGCAGCCAAATTGGAAAGAAAAGCATGTGCATCATCAACTCCTTTGTCTAAAAACACGCCACCTGCAGCGTTATCAACCATCCCATTTGTTTCAGGATCAAGACCATTGTAGAAGCGTTTAAGCAGAAACCACTTCTCAAGACCATGGTGAGGGCATGCACGTTGATAATCTTTAAATCTGTCCCAAGCATCCCGAAGAGATTCACCATAATCTTGCTTAAAACCCATCATTTTGTCGATCAAATCGTCGGTTCTGTTAGGAGGGAAGAACTCAGTTAAGAAGGCTTGAGCAATCGCATCCCACTCAGTCAAGTCAATATCATTCAACCACTTTTGAGCTTTATCACGAAGAGAGAAACCGAACAACATGACTTTCAACTGGTCTGGAGTGACTCCCTGATGTTTAATTGTAGTACAGAGCTGTTGAAACCGTTGCAGATGATTTGTAGGGTCTTCAGAGGTAAGCCCAGCAAATTGATTCTGTTGGATCATAGTGAGCAAAGCAGGCTTGATCTCGAAATTTGCTGCTTGAATCGCTGGCATAGCAAGGCCGGTAGGTACCCCACTCGGAGAAGGTTGTGAGTAGTTCTTCAAAGATTTAACAGGAGGGTCGGCCATTTTAATCTCTGAGAAATGGATCTTTCGCTGCGTTTTATTTCTCTGTTTATCGATATATTGTTGCAGAGGTACTCCAGAATCAAGATCCCGAGTAGAATCAGGAGTTGAAAATGCGCCTTCTATAGACCTGTGCATCAACAACAAAAACAAGAAAAGCAGTAAAACCGGTCTCAATTGGAACTAAAATTCCAACGAGACAATGGAAAAATAGACTAATTAAAAATTTAACAAATTAAAATATGTTTTTTTTATTATTAAATTTATTATTATTATTATTATTATTTTATTTTATTTTATTTTTTTTAAAATTAAAAATGGAAAAACTAAATTATCTTAAAAATTCCAAATTCGAATTAACAACTAGATTTTATTCTATAACAATTTTTTTTGGAATTAAATTTTATTTACAGAAAATTCAAAAATTAGGCATGACTTATTCGTAATTACGGTTAGCCAGCAAATTCGAGAATAATACGTAACTCGAACAAACCCACCCAGCAAGAATTCGAAATCAGTAACCAACCGGTCCAAACAGCATTTATTCGAAATCAAAATTCACAGCTAGCGGAACAGTTTGACTCAGCACAACAAACTGACTCGGCAAAAACTCATGCGAACTCAGTGATGGTTACTGCAACTCACTGATTTAAACAGAGTACAAGACCAACTCGAAACCTGCAGCCACTAAACTCACAAAACTCAGAAACAAACAGCGACTTCAAGAATCAACAAAATAGGAAAACACGACTCAATAATCTTGCATAAACTCGAACAAATGAAACAAGGACACAAGAACTCGTTACTCGACACATCAAACAGTAAACAAACGGACCAAATCAAAACATTACTGACTCTAACAAAATCAACTTGGAGACTCGGCAAGGAAAACTCAGAAACTAGCAACAATGAAGACGCAACAGCAACTCCGAAAACTCGCAACTCCAACAGATTTCAACAATGGTGACTCGACTAAGAACGGACAACAATACGAAGCCACAACTCGGCTAACATCGCAAACCACTAAACTCTTTTGCAACTCGGAAAAACTGGACTCAACGAAACTCGAACAAAAAATGGGCAATAAACGAACGGTGACCCGCGACTCGAGTGAGACTCAGCAATTGCAGAAAAGGAACATCAAAAAAAATTTCGGCCACAGAAACACAGGTACGAAACAAACACGCATCGAACTAAACGAACAAGCAACTCAGACTTCAAACTCGTAAAAACGAATTAAACTTGACTCAAATCACAACCCCAGTTTCCCTTCTTTTCTCCTTCTTCCCTTTCTTCGTTTTTCACTTCGTTGGGGATGTTTGTGTGGAGATGATGAACGGAGTTGTTGGGGTTGAAAGGGAGGCTAGAAGGTTGAAGGAGATGTGGGTGGAAGAAAGAAAACAGAGGTGGAAAAATAGGGAAGGAGGTTGTTGTGTTTTGGAGGCTGGACGAGGGGGAGAATGAAGAGTGGTGGAGGCGCGGTGGAGTGTGGTGGGTGTGAGGCGGAGATGGTGTCGAGGTGGAGGAAAGAGGGAAGGGCGATGGAGTGGGAGAAAGGATGATTGATGGTGTTTGGAAATTGACATGGGAGGGGGATTTAGGGATTTTGTGCGTGAATTGAAGGAAAGAAAATGAAGAAGGGGGTTTGCAGGGTGTTGTTTAGAAGAACAGGGCAAAAAGAACTTGAACTGGGTCTTATGTGAATTAAAGAAAATAAACAGGGGAGCTACTTAGTTTCGAATTAAATAAAATAAATCAGACAAAAAAATAAATACTAAAAATAAAACTAATATTTTTGTGAATTTTTTTTACAAAATAAAATCTAATCTACAAGAAACAACTAATTTAAAATCAATATTTTTTGCCTCCCCGGCAGCGGCGCCAAATTTTGATGCGGTATATTTTTGTGTTCGTTCGCAGGGAGGCAGGTTTTATCTATTTTAATTTAATTGTCGCAAATTTTATATTTATTAACAATTATTAAGAATTTTTATAAAACTAAATAATGCAAATAAATGTGTTTTAAAGCCGATTAACTAAAAGTCTAGGGCAACCGGGTTCACCATGTTTACACCGAAACAAATTATACAGATATAGTAATTTAACGGATTTAAATAATTAGAGCATATGTTAATCTCTTTCAAGCGTTAACGCTCTCGGAAAATTTAATTATGCTTTCGCATTAAAATTCAATTCCGCTAATCGTATGCATGCCTCTAGTGAATAAAATCTCTCAATCTATTATTCCTATTCGCAAATAATTAATTAATGATACCGGCCGATAACACAAATTAAATTTATAACATATCGATTAGAATTATTTTATATCCGTTAAACAACTAATTAAAGCATTATCATGGTGTAAGCATGGCTTCCCCTTATACCCTAGAAATAAACTACTCACACATGCTATTAATGGAAACGACAAAAATATTTAAACAAGACATATGAAACATATAATAATAAATAAGATAAAATTTAGGAGTATCTCAAATTTACAATAGAACGGAGAATTAAGCCAAATTGTACACAAAAAAAAGAAAACCAAGCCCTTGCAATAGCCGAATGAAACAAGATGTAAATGAAAAAGGTGTAAAGCAGTGCAATGGCCAACAACATGTTGGTGCAGTGGTTGAGCCACTGGCCTCCTTTGAAGGAAGTCAGGGGTTCGACTCCTGCGTGTGCGTGAGTTTCCTAGTTTGTATTAGGTTTCCTTTCTGTATTTGTAATTATGTACTTGGCCGGGGGTCCTTCGGAAACAGCCTCCCTATTGTATAGGGGCATGGTCTGCGTACATCTACCCTCCTCAGACACCACTTTGAGTGGTATTATAACTGAGTAAGTCTTGTTGTTGTTTGTTGTAAAGCAGTGCAATGATTACACTCTTTTTTTTTCTATTGGTTGCTGGGAATGGAAATTTGATATGCTAAAGTTCTTGTCTTTTCTAATCTAAGCTTTCTGTCCTGGCCCGTGTGTGTTTTTAAAATTGAGCCAATCATTTCCTTTTATAGCACTTGATTTATAAGTTTTCTATGACAAAATTTTCTGACATGCTTCTTCCAACTTTGCTGCTCCGCAATTTTCTTCCTTTGTCTTTTACTTGCTTTTCAAAATCTTCTGCACTGCTTTTTCCAATTTGCCTGCTCTAACTTTCAAAGATGTCTGCTCTTCTTTTCAAAGTCAGCTTCGAAATTTACTGCCTGCAGATATTCAAGGTTGAAATATTCCAATTTGCTCCAAGCTCCTAATTCTTTTTTTCTTCTTCTTTTATTTCTTCTTTGCACTTTATTTTGCTATTTCTTCATTTTTCCGAATTTCTTCCAATTTTAGCTCCAAAATAGCTCTTTAAGCCCAAATTCTTCCAAACTTAGAAATTCTTGTCTCCTGAAATAAAACATCAAAATTAATTAAATAAATATCCAAATCAATGCACAATGCAAAATGCAATTAAATGTGGGAATAAAATTATATAAAATATATATAAAAATATATCTTATCAAATGGATAGTTTACTTCAATACTTGATTATTATTTTCTTTTCAAGTTGTAATATTTCAATACCTTTATACCTATTATTACGTTCAACTTCCGCGTAAAAATTACTA
The DNA here is from genome assembly GCA_037693485.1 of Kitagawia praeruptora. Taxonomy (NCBI): domain Eukaryota; kingdom Viridiplantae; phylum Streptophyta; class Magnoliopsida; order Apiales; family Apiaceae; genus Kitagawia; species Kitagawia praeruptora. The sequence goes on from CM075353.1 coordinate 3,849,852, forward strand.
ATTTCAATTTATTTTTAATCAAGTTGAAAATGGATGGTGAGAATTCTTTTTTTTTTTTTGCTAAGTTGGGGATGAGGTTCGAACCCGTGACCTCATTGGATCAACGCTTTGGATGAGGTTGAATTTTTAAAAATGAATGATTGAGAATTCATTTTTAAGTTTTTCTAACTAATAAAATATAAACAAAGACTATTGGAGTTGCCATAACTAATAAAATTCAAATGTATATTAGTAACATGATAACATGTAATAACCCTGATTTTCAAGAAATGATTTTATTATTATTTCAATAATAATAATGTTTTCCTAAAATGAGGAGGAATTTTTTTTTTATTTTATTTAATTATTTAATTATTTTCGGTTAAGTGGAACCTGGTCCTCCTTTTTAAAATTTTATTGACCGAGTAGATATCCCGAGTCAATAGTTTATTCGAGCAAAGATTTAATTTTTGGAGTGTGGAATTATTTAGTAAAGATGTTATTATAAATTGCTAAATAATTTAGAGATTTTAAAATCCTTAGAAAATGATTATTTTAATTATTTGAGGATTGCAGAAATTACTCGATTAATTTATAATATCGAGAATTTGAGATTTTACTAAAACAATAGTGTTTGTAGTACTTTTATAAAGCCCTGTAAATTGTGAAATATGAATCACAATTATTATTTTTATGAATTATTTTTATAAACTATTAATATTTGTAAAATGCATATCAATTTAGAAAATTTAGATTTAATTCTAATTCTTTCCCCAAAAGTCTTTAAAAATATTCTAGTATTTAATTATGTTGAGTTTTAAAATTTTACTGATCAAAATTATTTTAGCTCAAAAATTATTATTTTACCCGAGTAATATTTTGCCGGTTTAAATTAGAAGTGGGTTACAATTAGTAGTAGCAAATAGTAATGGGCCAAGCCCATTAGGTTAAAACACACACAGCGGATACATACATACACAGCAGCACAAAACAAGAAACCGGGAGGGAATATTGGGGGAAAAAGAGGGGAGAAATTAGGGTTATGAAAAATTGGGGATTCAATTACACACACATATATATGTATATATAGATACAAATCAAGTGTGTATGTGCTGTGTGAGCTAGCTGGGGGTGTGGGAGATGGAGAATGTACGGGGGGGAAGGGGAACTCGCGACTGGTGCAGTAGAGGAGGGGACCACCGCGCGCGCAGCGGTGGCTGGCGGCGGTGGAGGCGCCGGCGGCCGGTGAAGCAGTGAGGTGGAGTCTGGGGGCATCACGCATCACTGGAGAGAGAGAGAGAGAGAGAGAGAGAGAGAGAGAGAGAGAGAGAGAAGGGAGAGAGATGGTGGAAAGTTTTTCCGGTGACTTGATTTGGGCGACTCGAATCGAAATCGAAGGGTATAAACTTGTATCTTTAAATTATATATTTAATTGTCGTAATTTAATTATATTTAAATTGCGAGTTTAATTGTTGATTTTCATGATTAATTGCGAGATTATAATTGCGATTTAATTAGTTATTAAACTGCGAGTTAGATGTGTTAAATTTCGTAATTAACTTAGTATGCTAAATTATGAATATTATTTGAATTTTGTGATTTAATTCGGAGAGTCTAGATGTGTCAATTATAATTGTTAGTGGGTAATTATAATTGATGAGATTAATGGTGGGCCCGGTTAAAAGGTTCGGGTTAGTGATTGTTAATTGTTAAATTGCGAATTGTTAATTGTTAGTGAGTAATTATTAATTGTCGGATAATATATTCGGGTTAGTTGTCAAGTAATTGTTAAGTGCTAATTGCTAATTGTTAGTTTCCAATTAAAATTGTTAATTGCTAAGTGTTAAGTGCTAATTGTTATCGCCAGGTAATGTAGTCATAAGAGTTGGATAACTTATAAATGTCTACGTGCTAAATGGTATGAATCAAGTTATAGTATATGTTGATAGTATAAGTGCCAACTACGTGGTGTTGGCTTAAATGTGGATAAACCTAGTTTACTTTCCTTACATGTTGAGGTGCCGCATGTCTGGGCGGGTACTTTTCCTTATGTGCTAGTTGCCGCATGTCTGGGCGGGTACTTTTCTTACTTGTTTACTTTGCTGCAAGTTGAGGCAGCTTTATTTTTATTTAAAACAGGGTTGAAATGTTTTGAATTGCTTTGGAGGGGCTGTGCCCATAGTCCGATAAACGAATACTACATGCCGAAATTTTCTGAAAATCCCCTGCAATTAAATTTATTTAACTTATTTAATTACAATGGTCTAGAGGCATGAAGTGGATGTTAACTATTATGTGAATATGTGCTATGTGAATTATTTTGAGGGTTAATTGTTTCCTCGAGGATTTATGTGCTAAGTCAAGTATTAAATGTGTCTTGAGGATTAAGGATGTATTATGTGACTTTATTGAGGAGGCCATGTCCTTGTCATTTTATTTTACTAAATGCGTTATGTGCAATAAGTGGTATTAGAGTAGTCAACTATAGGAAGGACACCTATAGTTTGACTTTATGTGATTTAGTGATAATCCCGAGTTGTGTCTACTCGAGATACGAGGTAGGACTGACACGTACTCGTAACCAATTACAGTATCGTTAAGGCATGATCAAATTGGAGCAATGTGCATCCGAAAAAGGAAGATCGAGACGTCAGGTAAGGTCAATGGAATTGCTTGGACGAGATGCGAAGAATTTGATTTGCGGTTTCTGCTTTCTGCTAAGGACCAGAGGCAAGTTTATTTATGCATACTCTATCGTTCAGAGTATCGGTATTTTCGAATATATGAAATGTGTGGACTAGATTTAAATCCATAGTTGCAAGTTTTCCAATCATGTGCTTACTCATCAAAACCAGTATATTTTTGGGCCTTGCTAATGTTATTAAATTCTGCTTATGCCAATTGTCATAAATCCCATGACTTAAAAAAAATGTTGTCGATGGAGACCTATAAGTTATGACTCACCTCCCCTTAAACGGTATCTTGTTCATAGAATATTGCAAATATTATACTTGGGATTTTTTTCGATTAAAAATATCTAGAAGGATATTGATGTATGCCATTTGGAAGAGTTATTTAATTCAACGAATATTATTTATCCTATTCATTTAAAAAAAAAGGATTTTCATATCTAGCATTTACTTCCTATTAACCGAGAGTCAGTGATAATTATTTTGATAAAGTACTTAAGTCCGGGAACTGCCGGAGAGATAATGTCTTGGTTTTGAATAGAAATATTCCAAGAGTTACATTTGGGTCTTTTGAGGTTATTACATATTTCGATATTAGTAGTAAAAATTATTTGAATATTCACTATATTAGCGATTAGTAATTTAAATTTTCCTTTAATAAGGGGCTATTGAATATTTTTATTCAATATCATTATGTATTTATTTATTAGATACCCTAATTGTTTTAAAGGGTATAAAATGTTATTGGGAGGTTATTTAAATACTTTCATAGTTATTAAAATATTATAGTTTGATTCTATCTATGCAAGTATCAAAACCTATACTTTGTAATATTATTTGATACTGCATTTGCTAGGAATATTGTTAAACAGTTTTGCTATAATCTTATTTCCTGTTGAAATAGAATTTGACATTTGGATTATATGCGGTCTTTAAAGTTAAGTATTTACGAACCGGTATATCTTGTAGCTCTAGATATAAGAGCATATTCATTGTTTTCGACTTTAAACCGGGAGTTGGTATTTTGTGAATATAGTGATAGTCGTGGAAACCCGGAGGGATTCCAGCGGCAAAGTACTAGTCATCTTGAGGAATACTATTAATAAACACTAATTATATTTCCAGAAAGGATTAAGTACTTGGAAATGATTTGAGGAATGTTATTTATAAACATTATTATATTTCCATAAAGTATTAATTACTTGGAAACCATTCGAGGATTATTGTAACACCCCCAGATCCAGGGTCAGGGATCTGGTCGTTACGATCTCAATATCCAACCACAAAACCAACATAATTTAAATTACAACCATGTGACCCAAAACAACAACATAAAACACACCCGTTATAGTCCCAGAGATGAAATCAGAGTAACCAACAATATTATTAATCACAAGTTTGAGTTCTTACAACCCAAAGAATTACAATTGTACAATTACATGCTCTTTGCCATCCATTAATAGATACCATAATATAAATACATTTGAGACTCAATTGCTAACAACTAGCCTACCAGTAGTTGCATCCTCAACAAAGGTAGCCAAGACTTTAGCGGTAAACCTCTGACGGTTGACACCTGCTTACGCTGTGTGCGCCTTGCGCGGCCATCTGATCTAGCTGTTGTTGTGATATAAATAAATAAAGCAAGGGTGAGCAATAGCCCACCAGAAATATAATTGAACAGTGATAATATATAACAGTCCAAAATATCTTTGAAACCATATGCCATGCATTAACGATGTAGTACCAATATAAGGTATGAGATGAAGTTACAAGGTAACTCAAAAATATATTTGTTTTGAATAAATATCTGCTATGCAAAAGATAAGCAAGATATTCTCAATTATCATAAAAGAGGAACTTGCAGGAAAAATATTGCAATTCCGGTTTCAACACTTTTTCACCTTGCCAAGACCAACAGTGTTGCATAAATTTCTCACTTTTAGAAGATGAACTAATACGGGAGCATTGCCGCGCCAGATGCCCTGACGTTTACGATGATCAGTCGTATGTCATGCATCTCATCAGTCGTTCTCTACATGTAGAAGGTAGCTCCGACGGATTTACTTATCTACCGCCCTCTGGAACTCCTCAGCCAACGGTTGGGCTATTGCTGGACCGGCGCCACTCGGCCACTTACGCGTCTCCTAGTTCGAATATCATCCATGACTCTGAAACGTAAAGTTCCTTCCCCTTTTCCCCAAGTGTAACACTTGTTGATAGGACTCCACAAAGTAATCGTATCTAATTGGAAAGGAAAATTCACCAATATTTCCCAAGCTGATGCTTGTTAATGGATATAAACTTGTTACATCAATCATACCCCTCGAGCGTTGAGGAGGTAACCAAAAGACTCATATCGATGCTTGAAAGAATCAAGATGTGAGTGACAAGATAGTTTTTGCAAGTATAGGACCGGGCAGTCCAATAAATAACATTGCTCAAGTGAGGTCCCCTTATATACGTTTGGAAGTTGAGCGAGTATTTAAATCTTCTTTAAGATAGATTTAAATGAAATTAAAGTTTAGGAACCTCCCCTTGATATAAATAGTCATAAAAAGACTTCGAAATATTTTACATAATATCTGAAGGTGAAGGATAACCCTTGAATAATATAAATCATTACAAAAAGAATTCAAAAGAATTTAATTAAATATTCCAAGAATATTTATTAAGTCAATAATAATTACGAAATATTATTAAATCATAATATTGCTCGTAAGTAATCCTCGAATGAATATATATAATTATTTATTAAATAAATCTCTTCTTAAAGGAATATTTAAAATAATATTCATTAAATAAATAAACCTAAATAAATATTTAAAATAATATTTACTGAATAAATCAAACCTTAAATGAATATTTGAAAATAATATTCATTTAACAAATAATATTCCAAATGAATATCCAAATAATATTCATTAAACAAATAATATTCTAAATGAATATCCAAAATAATAATCATTTAACAAATAATATTCTAAATGAATATCCGAATAATATTCATTTAGTAATCAAAACTTTAAAGGAATATTCGAAGTAATATTCATTGAGTAAATAGAACTTCCAATGAATATTTTAAAATAATATTCATTAAGTAAATCAAACCTTAAATGAATATTCGAAAGTAATATTCATTAAATAAATAAAGATCAAATGAATATTCCAAATAATAATAAGTAAGCCAAATGAATATTTGGGAATGATATTCGTCAACCAAATAACTCTAATGAATATTCAAAATAATATTCATTAAATAAATGACATTCTAAATGAATATTAAAATAATATTCATTAAATATTCCTTCACTGAGGTAATACTCAAATAACGTTCCTCGAAAGATTCGTAATCGAATAAAAATCCTCGAAATAATAAATTTGTCGCTGGGATCCCTCCGGGTTTCCACGACTATTTATATATTACAAAATATCGACTCCCGGTCTATATTTGAAGTATGAATATCATACGCCCTTCGCTAAGGGTCTTAACGAAACAATCCGGTTTATAACTGATATTTCATATATAGTCTAAAAGCCGATATCAATTCAGGGAACAAGTAATTCAATCTTAACTTGAAAGTAGGCATGCATGCTATGACATATGTATAAAACAATCATCATATATATTATCACAACAACAGTTCCAAGTATTGGAAACTTGCCTGAGAATCGAGTGCGGGTAGGGGTAATGTGTCCCGGGTCAGCTCGACAATCTATAAACAATTAGAATATTTAAGATTAACCACTTAACGCTTATTAAAAGGCTAAGTATAAACTCCACTTAAATCGAAACATGTTTTCGAGCCATCTCGTTACGTCTCTTTTAGTGTAACTCTTTTTATCACCGATACGATCCGACATTCGTTCGTTATCAAGACATGTCATCATGCTTATACTTGGTATATACTTAAGTCGTATAAGTTCTAAGGTTGGTCGTTTACGAATTAAGATTATACCTCGAGTGTTATCGCCCGTTTTCTAAGTTATAACCAAAGTCATACCTTTAAGGGGTTCGTTCGCGTTTAACCTCGATTCAAACATTTTTATAAAATCGGAAAACGATCCATTCGACATGTGGTTTTCTCCCACACCTTCCTTTTTACCTCTAATATTTAATTAATAAGATTCGCCACTGATTAAACGACATTTAAGGGAATCAATTTCAATTACGAACTTTCGTTTACGATTTCGAACCACTTTTACGAATTTAATCATAACTCCTAAACCGTAAGTCCATTTCATGCGATCTTTATATCAAAACGAAGCTTGTAACATGATCTAGCTAATCATGGCATAAGTCGAAGCTATGCAGTGAGTTTTATCTACTGTCAAATTCGGATTTCAAGATTAAACGAAAATCGGGCATTACGACGGCTATAAATCGAACGTTCTACTAATCGTAACACTAAAACCAAGCCACACCAAGCATACCATACATCTCATAATCATATTATCCATCTTACAAGTCCAACATCCACTGACCTTAACAACATACCCATCAAATTACATAGATCAACTCAAATCACTAACTAATCATGCTTATAGTCATGCTAACACCCTAACTACACTAAATCATCAAGAACATGCATAGCCTCAAAGTAAGATCTAGGGTTTCAAGATCACTATACCTTCTTGAGGGTGTGATATGGCCTTACAAAGCTTGGTATGGTCCTTGTCTAGCTTTAACAACCCTAAGATCAACCAAAGAAACATGAAAATCAAAGTTAGTTCTTGAAGAACACTATTCACCCTCCTCTTTAATGATTTTTTTGAAAATGGAAAAAGAAGAGATTGAAGCTAGGATTTTTAGGAGATCATTTATATGAAATGTAAGTCTCACCATAAAAGTTTCAAGATCAAACAAGGAGTGGAAGAAGGATTTCGGATTTTGAATTTCCACAAAAGCCGAATGGCTCTTTTCTTGAGAGAATGGAGTTGATCTTTTTGTTTCTTGCTTGGTGGATGTGTTAAAGTGTATTATTGATGAGAGTAAGATAATATCTTGGTTAAAAGCTACTTTAATAAAGTAGTGAGGTGTTGGATGAGGAAATGGCAAGACATGTGTTGAAAATGTGGTGGTTTAGAGCTTAACTAGGTAGTTGCTTGCTAAGTACTTAGTTGCATTCTCTAAGATGCTAGTTCCTTGATTCTAGTTTGGTTACTAGATATTTTCTAGTAGCTTGCACAAGACTCTTGCTCCCTCTGCTTGTTTCTTTATCCGTTTATTGCTTAATTCGTTGATCGTTCGAGGGAATAACTCATTCGTTTCTAGTTAGGGTTTTACCGAAAACCTTCTTAATAGTTCTAATACTATTCTTCATCTTTCTTAATACTTCTCGAATTTAAATTCCTTAATTCCCTTTTATAAATCCTTAAGTCTTGCAGTGTCTAGGGAAATCTCGGAGAAAATAAAAGTGCTCTTTTTCTGAATCCGACAGCTTTTACATACACTTATTTTCCTCCTGGATTACTAATACGAACTCAGAAATCCGTTCCGAATACCGGGTATAACATTATTATAATAATATTCCAAATTCCACCAAAATCACTATTCATCACTTATTTTTTGTTGGATATTGATTCAAGAGATGATCAGGATCTGGGCATTACTGATCAGATACTGATGCTGACATCATCAGGAATGCACCGTCAGTATTGGACTATCAGGATTAGAAGCTGGTCAGTATTTGATGAAGATTCTCATCAGACCAGAGATCAAGGAAGATTGATATGTCGGTTCCTAATTTGTAGGAAGGCAGCTATCATACAAGATATGCATTCAGAGATATATGTAATTGATTTAGAATATCTTGTAATTGATAGTGCAACTGTGTACATTATATAAACACAGTTTAGGTTTTACATTTTGTAATAACTTACACGAGTTATATTGTAACCTAGCAGCTCTTAAGAACATAAGAATTTCTTAAGAGAGTTTTGTAACAGTTTTATATCAGAGTTAATAAAGCTGTTATTGATTCATACTTGTGTTATTTGTTTTAAGTCGAAAATCTTATACAATTGTATTCAACCCCCTTCTACAATTGTTATTTACTGGGCAACAATTGGTATCAGAGCTAAACTGATTAATTTTAATCAGTAACGATCTTAAGATGTCGACAAGCAAGTATGAAAGCATTAAAATTCCAATTCTCAAGAGGACCGAGTATCCAACCTGGAAAGTGAAAATGTTGATGTATCTAGAAGCAACTGATCCTGACTATCTTGACAGGATCAATGATGGACCATTTCTTCCAACAAAACTAGTTGCAAGAACAGAGACTGTTGCTGAACACTATGTCATTAAGGCAAAGAATGAATGGACGACAGAAGAAAAGGTTCAAGTACTCAAAGATGCAAAGGTAAAGAATATTTTGCATAACAGTCTTGATAATGTCATGTCTAACAGGGTAATAGCATGCAAGACTGCGAAGGAAATTTGGGATACTTTGGAAACTCAATGTCAAGGTACTGAATCTATCAAAAGAAACAGAAGGGCTCTGTTAATTCAGGAGTATGAGCAATTCGATGCTAAATCTGATGAAAGCCTTACTGATATGTACGATAGATTCTTGACTTTACTGAACAATCTATCACTGGTTGGCAAAGAATATGATCCAGAGGATTCGAATACCAAGTTTCTCAGAGCTTTAACTGAAGAGTGGGATACTCAAGCTTCAATCATAAGGCATCAATATGATTTGAAGATGTTGTCTCTTGATGAAGTCTATGGGATGCTAAGAACTCATGATCTTGAGGTTCAACAGAGGAAGAACAAGAAAAATGTCAAAGCAAAATCTGTTGCTTTGAATGTTGAATCAAAATCAAAGGGAAAAGCTGAGGAGGTTTATAACCGAAAGAGTAGAGTGGAAGAGTCAATTCCTGATGACTCATCATCAGATACTGATACTGAGTCTGATCCTGATACTGATGATGACTCTACTGATTCTGATATGATGGAAATGGTTGCTATGATAGTCAAGGGCTTCAAAAAGATGAAGTTCAGAAAGGCTAGGAAGCAAGGGAAATTCCAGAAGAAAACCTTCAATGCTGACAAAGACAGGTACAAGAAGAAAGAAGGCAAAAGCAGCAAGTTTGACAAGTCAAAAATCAGATGCTATAACTGTGATGGGATGGGTCATTTTGCAACTGAGTGCAAGAAGACCAAAACCAAAGCTCTCATTTCTTCAAGCAAGGATTGGATGGACTCATCATCTGACTCTGAAGAGGAGAAAGTGAATTATGCTTTGATGGCTAAAACTGATGAGACTTCTGCTGGTGAAACCAAGGTATCTGAAGTTTCATTTGATTTTGATACTAATAATGTTTCTGAGCTAAGATCTTTCTTAAAATCTCTGCATATTAGTTTTAGGAGTCAATCTCTTGAAAATACAAGAATAAAATCTGAAATGGCAGAGGTTGTTAAGAGAAATGATCATTTAGAAGCTGAGTTAATTTTCTTGCATGAAGTTCAAGCAGAATGTGATAATGCTAAACACATGAAACTTGAAATTGAGTTTAAATGTAATGAACTTGAAAGGCAACTTAAAGATGCTAATGAAAAACTCAGAACCTGGACACATTCTGGTACAAAAACTCATGAAATCATTTCTGATAAAAACTGGAAAGAGTGTCTAGGGTATAAACCAGAAAATGAGAAAAAGGACAAAGGAAAAGTTGTTTCATCTAACCCTGGAAGAGTTATAGTTAATAACTCAACAAATCCAAAAACCTACAGATATGTTACAGACAGTACCAAAACCAAACTAAAGCCAGTTAATTATGTGTATCCAAAAATTCCCAAATCTACTTCAGAAGAGGGATCTACTTCTACACATCATTCTGAGTCTAGAACTGTCAAAAACAAAAATGTAGGTCTTTTGTCCAAGAAGCAATTAAGGGACAGAATCTGTGAGGTAACAGATAGGAAGAGAGTTCCAACTGTCAAAAGGAACAGGAATGGTAAAGTTGGAATAAACAAGGAGAATAATTATAAGTATATTCCGAATGCACCAAGAAAAGTATGTTTTAACTGTGGTAATTCTAATCATCTTGCTATTGATTGCAGGAGGAGTAAAAAGAAGCCAACTGTAGTTCCTAAGTCTGACATTAGGAATAAATCAGTATTCTATAAACCACAGAATCCTTGTTTCCATTGTGGCAGTAAATGGCATTCTATCTATACATGTGAAGAATACCATAATTTGTACTATAATTATTATGAGCCTTTGCCAAAGTTCAATAAAAGTGCAAATTTTAAAAAAACAAAGAACTTGAATTCTAATCATGCATCTGTCAAGATAAAGACTAATTCTGATGGAGTTAATTCTGATAAAAATGTCTTTACAAGAAAATCTTCTACTGATAAAGATGTTGAATTGCATGAAAAGAGAACCCAACAAGTGTGGGTTCTTAAAAATTCTAACTGAGTTCTTTGTGATTCTGATTGCAGGGTAAAAAGAAAAATGTGTTAGTCATGGATAGTGGATGTTCTGTGCACATGACTGGAGACAAAACCTTGCTATCAGAATTTGAGGAAAAGGCTGGCCCAACTGTGTCTTATGGGGATGGCAACATTGGACAAACTTTGGGATATGGCAGCATTGTAATTGGAAATGTCATCATTGAGAAAGTAGCTCTGGTGAAAGGACTAAAGCACAATCTGTTAAGTGTTAGTCAGATCACAGACAGAGGTTATCGTGTCAACTTTAATGATACTCATTTTGAAGTAATCAGCAAATCTACAGGAAAGATTGCATTAACAGGTCAAAGACATGGTAAAATTTATGAAGCCAACATTCACACTAATACTGAAAATCCAACTACATGCCTCATCAGTAAAGCATCTGTAGATGAAAGTTGGAATTGGCATAAGAAGCTTTCTCATCTCAACTTCAACAATATAAATGAGTTGGTTAAGAAAGACTTGGTAAGAGGATTACCAAAGGCTCTATATACTCCTGATGGACTCTGTGATGCTTGTCAGAAGGCTAAACAGAGAAGGACATCATTCAAGAGCAAATCTGAATCCTCAATTGATGAACCATATCACATGCTACACCTCGACTTGTTTGGACCAGTGAATATTATGTCCATCAGTAAGAAAAGGTATACTCTAGTCATTGTTGATGAATATACTAGATTTACCTGGGTTTATTTTCTTCACAGAAAAGATGAAACTGCTGAAATACTGCTGGACCATGTTAGACTTATTGAAACTGGTACGGAATACAAAGTCAAGATTCTGAGAAGTGATAATGGGACTGAATTCAAGAATTCAGCAATGGAAGAGTTCTGCAAATACAAAGGAATAGTTCAACAATTCTCTGCTCCTGGCACTCCTCAGCAAAATGGAGTAGTTGAAAGAAAGAACAGAACTCTTATTGAAGCTGGTAGAACTATGTTGGAAGAAGCTAAACTACCTACATATTTCTGGGCAGAAGCAGTCAACACAGCTTGTTACACTCAAAATATTACACTAATCAACAGACATGGTGTAACTCCTTATCAGATGATTAAGGAAAAGAAGCCAAGTTTGAAGCATCTACATGTGTTTGGCTGCAAGTGCTTTGTTCTAAGACCTCATCCAGAACAGCTAGGAAAATTTGAGACAAAAGCTGATGAGGCCATCTTTATTGGCTATCCAACAACAAGAGCCTTTAAAGTCTATAATCTAAGAACAAAGACAGTCATGGAGTCTATTAATGTATCTTTTGATGATAGAAAGTTAACAGGAATACAAGAAGACTCTCATGACAGTTTGACATTTGCAAATGAAGCTACCAACAATCCTGATGAAGTCACGGCAGATACTGATATTCTGTCAGATCCTGACGATCGATCAATTCCTGATCAAACACCTGTTACTGATGATGACTCAAATAATGCAAATGTTGAGGGGGAGCAAGAGCGAGACATCACTAGTGATGATTCAACTCAAACATCAAGTAGATATTCATCGGAAACAGACTCAAGTGACAATCAAGATAGTACATCAGAAGAAGACAGCACTATCTCAGGGGGAGCTTCTAGCAACTCTAGTTCTTTTGAAGAAAACACCAATCCAGGGGGAGCATCCAGTTCAAGAAATGACTTACCATCAGCAAGGAAATGGACAAAAAGTCATACTCCTGACTTAATCATTTGGAATCCTGAAGCAGGTGTTAAGACAAGAAGTGCAACTCAAAATGAATGTTTATATAATAACTTTCTGTCAAAGGAGGAGCCCAAGAAAGTTGAAGATGCACTTAAGGATGCTGATTGGGTGACAGCTATGCAAGAAGAACTGAATGAGTTTGAAAGAAATGAAGTCTGGAAACTTGTACCAAGATCCAAAGGAAGGTCTATTGTAGGTACAAAGTGGGTATTCAGAAATAAGACTGATTCAGATGGCACAATTGTGAGAAATAAAGCAAGACTAGTAGCAAAGGGGTATTCTCAACAGGAAGGAATAGATTATGATGAGACTTTTGCTCCTGTTGCAAGACTGGAGGCCATCAGAATTTTTCTGGCATATGCAGCCCACAAGAAATTCAAACTATTCCAGATGGACGTAAAAAGTGCTTTTCTCAATGGAGAACTGGAAGAGGAGGTATATGTTGAACAACCTCCTGGATTTATTGATCCCAAACATCCAGATCATGTCTATAGACTGGATAAAGCACTTTATGGACTAAAGCAAGCTCCAAGAGCCTGGTATGAAACCTTAGCTCAATTCTTACTGGAAAGTGGATTCAACAGAGGTACAATTGATAAAACCTTATTTTACTTGAATCATGGTAAGGATTTGCTGTTAGTTCAAATATATGTTGATGATATCATTTTTGGGTCAACTAATACTAAGCTGTGTGAGAAGTTTTCAAAGCTAATGCAGTCGAGATATCAAATGAGCATGATGGGTGAAATGAGCTATTTCTTAGGTCTTCAAGTTAAACAGACTGATGAAGGGATTTTTATCAATCAGTCAAAATACACAAAGAATTTACTAACAAGGTTTAACATGCAAGACAGCTCTACAGCTTCCACTCCTATAGCTACAGCTACAAAGCTTGATCCTGATCAAGGAACTGAAGTAGATGTAACCAACTATAGAGGGATGATTGGCTCACTCTTATATCTAACTGCTAGCAGACCTGATATCATGTATGCAACCTGTCTATGTGCAAGATTTCAAGCAAATCCTAGAGAACCGCATCTCATTGCAGTAAAAAGGATTTTCAGATATCTAAAGGGTACATCTTCTCTTGGCCTTTGGTATGCCAGAGAATCAGACTTTAGTTTATGTGGCTATTCAGATGCTGATTTTGCTGGATGCAAAATAGACAGGAAAAGTACTTCAGGCAGTTGTCAGTTTCTTGGAGGAAGACTAGTTTCTTGGTTCAGTAAGAAGCAAAAGTCTATCTCCACATCAACTGCAGAAGCTGAGTACATTGCTGCTGGAAGCTGTTGTGCTCAGATCATGTGGATGAGAAATCAGCTAATGGACTATGGTTTGTCATTTTCAAAAATACATATTTATTTTGATAACCAAAGTGCTATTGCTATGACAGGAAATCCAGTTCAACATTCTCTAACAAAGCACATCAGCATCAGGTATCACTTTATAAGAGAACAAGTACTGGAAGGAACAATTGAACTTCATTTTGTTCCTACTGATCAACAGTTAGCTGATATATTCACCAAGCCACTACCTGAGGCTACTTTTACAAAGTTGGTGAATGAACTTGGAATGGTAAACTATGGCAGTTCCTGAGAAAAAGAAGTCATCAGGTACTAACGACTTGCAGATACTGATGGAAAGTCAATCCTGACAGTGGTCAACGTCGAATCCTGATGCAACGATTCGATAATCAGTATTTTGTCAGAATCTAACTGTCTTCATTTTATCTAAATTTCCTGATTCAAGCTATGGTTAATATTATTGAATTCCTGATAATGTGATCACTTTAATTAGTTCTCATATTTATTTTCAGATAACATGTTAATTCAGGAAAAACATTGAAAAGAATAGAATAAACAGTTAACCACCTCTGATGTCTCACAAAAGGCATCAGTTGTAAAATCAAAGAAATCAGCTAGATCTGATGTGTCTAAGAGGCAATCAGGGTCAAAGGATTTCTCCACTCCAACTCATTCTCAAATGAAGTCACAAGGGGGTGGACAAAGAGTTTTTGAAACATCTGATTTGGATAAAGGAACAGGAGTGAAAAGGAAAGTTGATCGAGGAACTATTTCTGATTCTGATGATGATTCAATGCCTATATCAGTCTTGTTGAAAAAGAAGGAGATTGATGTTGTTGATACAAGAGAAGTGGCTGTCTCTGAAAAGCCAAAGAAAAGAAGAAGATTAATCATCAAAGGCAAATTTGTTGATCATACAGAATTTCTGAATCTTACTGATGATATGGAAGGCAATCCTGATGTTGTTAATCAGGATGGATCATCAGTTCCTGACGCAACCGCTAATCCTGACATCTCTACTCCAAATAATTCACCTATGAAGACTGTTGAGATTTCTGATTCTCCAGCATCTGAATCTCCAAAGAGAATAATTATTGAGATGTCTGTTGATGAAGTAAATGCTATTGCTGCTCAGCTGGGTATTAAACCTTCACCTCTTGAAGTAAAAACTGCTGAAGCAAATGTTTTTCACAGACAAAAGAAACAGAGGACTACTGTGTCATCTCTGAGAGGATCCAGCCCACAAGAACCTGAACTTCAAAGGAGTTCAGAAGCTATTGCAGATCCAGTCACACAAGAACCACCTACTCAAAGTGTAGGTGCAGACATTTTTGAAGGAATAGTCCCACAAGAACCATCTTCTCAAAGGGAAGGTGAAGACAAGAATATTCCTACCCCACAAGAACCATCTTCTCAAACTGAAGATGCTGGCACACTCACATCAACAGGGGAGTTTCCTGACAATGCTCAAGGGGCTTCTGAAATTGAAATTGAACTTGCTAGAAGTCTGGCAGAAAAAGCTGCTCATGATTTGCACATTGCTGAATATGACAAAGTGATTGCTGACACTGCATTTGAGGGAAGTACACAAGAACCTTTGACTCAAAGTGTTGAAGAAGCTTCAAAACCTCAGACTACACAAGAACCATCAGTAGCAAATACTGATGCAAGTCATGCTATAGTTGTAGTGGTCAATCCTGATGAAAGTACTACTGATTCACTTATTCCATTGCTTATTGAGCCAATTTCAGCAAGGCCAATGGATTCGTTAACTACTTCATCAGGTAACATCTCTTTATCTACTTCATTTACTACTGATAGTATGATTACAGATAGACCTGATAACAGGGATACCTCTATTTGTATGACTTCAGACCACTCTTCTCAGCCACCTCTTATTTCTTCACAATTAATGAGCCAGAACTTTTCTTGTGAGATTGAGAGTGAACATTTAGAGAAAAAGAAGAGTGATGAGAGGCAGTCTCCTGAACTGGCAAAAGGAGAGGTAGAAAAGAGTGAGAAGTTATTAACTTCTAGTGAGGTAGAAGTTGCTATTGAAAGCAACTTAGGTAACATTGTGAGAAGTGATGAGATCACTTTAAAAGAAAAGAGAGATTTAGGACATGTTACTAATTTGTCTGCAGGTCATCAGGATTCACCAGCTGTATCTACTGGTGTTTTGAAACTGAAAGGTATTATGCTTCCTGATGATGATGTTGAACATAAACTTCCTGAGGCTGGTGGTGGCTCAGATGATGATGATGATGATCATGCTGATCTTGAAACAAGGCAAATGCAGGCGGCTATAAAAGCAAGTCTCAAATCTACTTATGGGTCTTCAAGTAGATACATGCAGTCAATAACTGAAGAAGAATTCAGAGGGGAGTATACTTCACTTCTTCCTCCTGATACTCGAGCTGCAAGGGGACATGAATGGGATACAGAATGGAATGAACCCACTGCTGAGATGAATTTTCAAAATGCTCTGTTTCATTCTGGTCATATTGCTACGCGGATGCCGACACCTGAACTTAAGGCTCTTCTCAAAACCAATGCTCTTCTAGCAAAGGGATTGAGGAGTGAGATTGAATCAATGAAGGCTGCAACAGATAAATTTCAAGCGGGTATTCAAACATCTGTTTCCATATCTGCTACTGCTTCTCAAGCACGCCTTCTTGCAGATGATATTAAAGCTCTTGACAGGAGATTGGATTCTAGAATGACTGTCTTGGAATCTAAAGTTGATACTATCGATGAAACCCTCAAGCTTATATTGTCGTTCTTCATTCAGGACGATACTGATGTCAAAAAGGGGGAGAAGATAGTCAAAACAAAATGTTCACCTGATCCAGTTGTACAAAAGGATGATAATTCTGGAAATGATGGTGGTGCTGAGTCACATCAGAAAATTGAAACCTCTGATGCTGCTTTACTGATAAAGAAAACGAATACTCAAACTAAGCAGTCAACTCATGTTTCTGAATCTGGAAAGAAGACAGTGACACCTGGTCAAACTCTGTCAACCATTCCTGAGGATGATGTGTATGTGGAACAGGATGAAGATGCTGCTAATCTGTTTCATGAACTTGACACTGGGGATGGTCGTGTTCTTAAATTATTTCATAAAGACAAAAGAGTTCAACAGTATCATGCTGAGAAAGCACTTGTCTTATCTACTGAAGAAAATCCAAACATGACTACTGATGAATTCTTAGAAGAACAGAACAGGATCCTTGAAGAGCTTGCAAAACAGAATAAAACTCTTGCTGCAAGAAGAGGAAGAGGCAGAGGAGGAAGATACAGAAATCGGGGAAGATCATCTGCTCAAACTAGTTCAAGGCAAACAAGATCTAGTGGAATCAAATTGAAAGATGTTTCTGAAAGTGAAAAGAAGAAAACTCCACTATCTCTTGCATCAACTCCAGATAACAAATTTAATGCTCCTGAAGAAATTGTAGAGGAGATATTGCCTTTGAAAAGGAAGAGTAAGGCAGCTGTTCAATCTACTGCATTTAATGAGAAGTCAGTCGTTGTTTCTGATTCTGAAATCTTAAAAGAACTTAAGATTATGATTCTTAAAGTTGTGGTTGAATTTCACAATGTGGAAGTTTCTGAAGATACATTGGAATATGAACAAGAAAACTTCAGAAGATTTGAAAGAGAAAGTGAAGTCAGAGCTAAAGCCACAAAAGCAGAAAAGATAACAACCAGGGATTACTTAAGAAATGTTCATAGATCTGACAGGAAGTTATGGTATGATAGAGATAGATCTGTTCCTGAACATCAGCAGGATTATCCAACTAATGAGAAGAAGAAGAGTAAGAAGAAGGAGGTGGATAAGGCTGATTATTGGAAACCAGTTGTATTCATATCAGCTGGATTGATAAAAGAGTCTTCTTTGATCAATGAATTTCTGATTGTTAAAACAGAGTCTACTACTTTTATTGCTGAAAATCCACCAAAATGGGTGAGTATGCAATCTGGCTTGAGAGGATGGGAACCTGGCACAAGAGGAGGAATTGGATATAGTCATGCACTGGTTATTTTCATTGCACAAACTGATCAATATGCTCTAGTTGACAAGATTGGGGATGAGTTAACTGTAGATCATCTTTGGAAACTTGAAGCTGTTGCTATTATTGCTGATTGTCATGCTGATGCAAAGAAAATAGAGAAGCTGGTGTACTTCATGAAAGATGGAAGTGTGAAGAAGATTCCTATTCATGAATTGTTGTGTAAATCTGCAAAAGAACTGAAATATGTTTTGTATCTTCTCAGAAGTAAAAGAATAAATGTTCGTGAAAGAGAAGTTTATCAAAATTGGTGTGTCATGATTTACCTGAAGATTAGACAGAGATTCATGGATGGAGGAACAAGGTATGATGGCAATTATATTCCCATGTACTTAAATTTAAGAGATAGAGAGGTTGAAATGAAGAAAGGTACAGCTGTTAAAGAAGTGTATCTAGGCATGGAAGAACTGTCTCTAAATCCGGATGGAAAGGAAATTGCTTATGTGTTGCTAGGTGACTTAGATCTTCCGAGAAACTCAATTAAGAACATCAGGGCAGCTATTTATCAGATTAATGAGGAAGATGAAGAACTCAAAAATCTGAAGAAGAAACTGATTCAAATTCTTGAAAGCAAGGAAGAAGAATTGTTATCTGAATTCTTGAGACTGAATCTGTTCTATCAAAGAATTTCTGAAACTGTTCCTGATGATTTTTAGAAGGTATTTTGTTTTGAGTTTTTGACATCTTGAATTAAGGAATTTGTGCTTTGTTTTATAAAGAACAAATTGGGGGAGATTGTTGGATATTGATTCAAGAGATGATCAGGATCTGGGCATTACTGATCAGATACTGATGCTGACGTCATCAGGAATGCACCGTCAGTATTGGACTATCAGGATTAGAAGCTGGTCAGTATTTGATGAAGATTCTCATCAGACCAGAGATCAAGGAAGATTGATATGTCGGTTCCTAATTTGTAGGAAGGCAGCTATCATACAAGATATGCATTCAGAGATATATGTAATTGATTTAGAATATCTTGTAATTGATAGTGCAACTGTGTACATTATATAAACACAGTTTAGGTTTTACATTTTGTAATAACTTACACGAGTTATATTGTAACCTAGCAGCTCTTAAGAACATAAGAATTTCTTAAGAGAGTTTTGTAACAGTTTTATATCAGAGTTAATAAAGCTGTTATTGATTCATACTTGTGTTATTTGTTTTAAGTCGAAAATCTTATACAATTGTATTCAACCCCCTTCTACAATTGTTATTTACTGGGCAACATTTTTATTTAATTCCTATAATTAGGAAAATGAACCTGGTTCACCCTCGAGTGTTCCTTAACCTTTTTACGGAACCGCTGGGCTTATAATAGATATTGATTTGGATGACACAAGAATAATCTTACTTGGAGTAATCTTCTCATATTCTTAGGAGATAGATCATTCTTATCTATGTTGTCAACCAAAGGTATTCTGCATGACATATAATAATTGAATCCAAATCCATTCCATTCATTAAATAGACAGTTGTTACATCGCAGTCATAACCACTATTCATTCCCATATTATTACATAATAAAAAGTTTTAATCCTACCCAAAAATCTGGGTTCTTACAGTCTCCCCTCCTTAAAAGGATTCCGTCCCGGAATCAAGTAGAAGACAATTGGGTACTTGTTGGTTATTTCGCTTTTCAATTCTCTGGTCGATCCTTACACATTCCAATCTTTCTAAAGCACATCATCCGGTATACGCTCTTGTCCGTTCTTATACTATTAACCTTATTGGTACGTGCAGTGACTTCGGTATCACTAAGGTGCTACGAATTCCGGAGATAACCTCACTCGTAATTTTGCAATTCCTAATTGCTTTAATCTTCGCAATCTCGATGTATATATATTTAGGTGGAAAAAAATTTATCGAGAGATCACTGTGATCAATGAACATTTGTTACATTGCATAGCTAGTACAGAAGGGGGCCAGCCTTTAGTACTTGACAAACAATTAAACAATTAATGGCATTCCACTTAGACTCCTATCACATAGACAGAGAGTCACGTAGTATTACCTCCCCTCCTTAAAGGGTTGTTCTTCTCAATTTAGAAGAAGATAAATAAGGGAGAAGAAAAGAACGAATTTCAAAGAATCATATAAGAAAGTTTTCATGATTGTCAAAATATCATACTTAGAATTTACCTCTGAACTATAGAGGTTTATTAGAGAAGAAAAATAATCATATTCGTATCAAATTCCACTTTTTCGTAATCTCACATATCACATGTCCCTGCTATTCTGTCCATCAGTCTATGGACCTATACTCTTGCTTGATATTAGCACCACTTACTTTTTGGAAAATCCTTCAACCTCTCAGGTTAAATCTTGGATTTCCCGCTTGACATTATTATTACTCACATTTCACGCCCCGACACTGGCTCTTTCATACTCATAATTCTAACACTATCAGGTTGTCATTCCGAGTGCTCGTTAGGAAAAACCCATTCATCAATCCATTCATAACATTTCTTGCTTCACATTCCATAATTATTTCCCATTCTTTTCTTTATCAATCACATCCATCTTATCATCTAGTTCTCATTCACTTCTGTTATTGAACTCCACCGTCACCTTATTAGGGGAACGCGTGTTACCTTTATTCAATATACGTGGCACGTTTGTGGTCAAACTTTCCTTTGTTCAACCATCTAGATTTCACTTTCTCATTCCATGAGTCTCTTTTATTACTCAATCAAACTATTCCATATTTCCTCGGATTTTCCAAACTTAAAAGGAGTCAATTTGTATGTCATTCATGCTCCTAATTCCAACTTTCCGTTTTGGCCAATACCCTTACCTTGCCAATTCCATACTCTTCTCGCTTCATTACTGGAGCTTCTCATGAGTCTGCCTATCTGACTCTCTTATTAATTCCCAATTCTATTTCCATCTCTATCAGTCTCTTGTCTTTATTTCTACTATAATCATTTTATGAACCATCATAACCTAATTCTTCCTTTCAAATATCCCGTCGATCCAGAAATTTCACCATCCGAAATAAACCTGGATGATTTCTCTAACTTAGATTCACTTCGACATTTCCACAGTCGTTACCACCTAATTTCTCAGAAGGATCACCATCGTTTATCGTTTACTTAGTGCTTTAACAACTAAGCATCATAATTGTCAATTCAAGATCCTCTAGGAAAACAAAATAATCACTATTCCCTATCCATAGGGAATGCTTCCTGAACTTGACGTAGATATTACATGAAGCAGATAAAATTGCAGGAAAGCTTCCAGCATCGCAGCTGGAACAGGCTGGTGAGATTATTAATCATATATCTCCGGTAGAAGACTAAAAGCTTAGCGGTTTGCTTAATCGCTTGCCAACCTCATAATTCTCTATCTTGTTTGCACAGAAATACACCAACATAAACTTGCTTATCATTCATCATCGTGCCATTTGGCTTATCAGTATTTGTACCCTTTCTATTTCTGGTCATTTACTACCCATTCATTGTTACTTAACCTCCCCTCTCTCTTTCCAAAGAAAAGGCGAGTCTCTTGGGGAATTTGGTCTGGTCTGTCGTAGAGCCTCCTAATGTCGGTAATGTGCTACTGGCAACATCAGGAATCGAATCTTTACTTAAACTATTCTTATAGTTGATCCTGGCAAAATCATTAGACGGAATGTAACCTCCTCCACCACATTATGACCATCAAGATCCTTACATTATCATTCTATTTCTTTGGTCTGAGCATTTATGCTTACTCCCCTATATTTAAAGTGTCGGCCACCTCGTTGGCCTTTCCTGATTATAATAATTTCTTGAGATCAATATTTTCTGGATCTATTCAAACTCAGGGTGGAGGCATTCTCCTTTAAATTCTGCTGGATGAGAAAAAGCATCTATCAGTCTTTTCCAAAAGTCATTGCTTCCACCTTTCTAGTGTGAACTTTACTACCGGTACTCCCAATCATACCTAGGATATTTCCTTACTTAAATCCCTTCTTGTTTTAGGATAATCTCAACCTTATTGGTTCAATCCATACTTTTTCATGATTTCACACATGCTTCTTCTGGCCTTATGGTTACTATGTCATACATTCCTTACCAAACTTCCCTTTTGAAGTTCAGAATATTACCTCTTCCCTTGTAAGGTTTCTTAGGTCATCCTCATCATTCATCCTATATCTTCTGGGTACAGGGTATATCAAACATCATTAACCAATTCTATAACGATTCTGTCTATGTACTTTTCGAGACTCCTTTCCACAAATCCTTATAGGTTATTGATACCTTGGTCGATTCAACTTATAGCGTCTGATTTCACAGTGCCTATTGTTAGGGGTGATGCTATCCTTTGTGCATCCCCCAGGGTTCATCTTAATATATGGACATTCTATGCTCAATTCTAGTTTCAAGGAATACTTATATCCTGTACTTGGCAATTCAATCATATATCCTTAATAAGGGTCTCTTTTAATCATTCTCATCTTGGTAGTCTATAGGTAGACTAATGCTAACCTCTTCTTTCAAACGAATGTTAGTCTATATGACCTTCCAAAAGACAACACATGTCTATCTGCTCTTTCTTACAGAACTTGGTAATGGTAGCAAGGATGTTCCGGAAGATATTGGTCGTGTTCAACGTGAATCTCTTAATGCCTAATGCTCCTCTTGAGGACACTAAGTTTCAGATAACATTTTTTGCATCATACTGCACCATCTCTGACAATCCTCATAACCTTTACTGGTCACCATCCTCATTCCTAACACATCCATGGTATTTATAAAATCCATTATCATGTATCTCAATTCATTTTATATCAAAAGTCCTTGCGGTTGGCGCTTGATTAGAAGCCACCCCGATATATCCTTTCATTGCTGGTCTAGTTAATTGTTAATCCTTTGTGACTTGGCCTCAACTTGCCATACTAAAACATGTGAGTTAGGGGTCGGCTAATAGCATTACTTTTCTAGCAATTGCTGGCATAGTGCCTTCTACTTTGATACCTTTTGATCTTTTCAAAACTTCACTCCATATAAGTCTCAATCGACTTCTCGGTGCCATCTCCGGTCACCTTTCCTTTTCTTTTATTCTTCTAGTTACTCTTATCAATTCCACGTACCACAGAAGCTTAACATTTCTGGCATAACAACCTTTTCATTTAAGTCAATCCCAGAATTTCTCAGTCCGGCTTGTTTCTTAATTACATTCAACTTCATAATTTTATCCCTACATTCAACTGTAATAATCGGGGTATGTCTACCCACTTGTATAGCGGCTACTTTACCCAATCCACAGGTTTCGCTCCAGTTTCCACTCTCTTCAATGACGTCTTTTGATAATCAGAAAGACAAGGTTTGCCAAAATTCGTTAAATTCCTTTCCAGAATTTGGGAAAATTTCAGTTAATCTATTCACCCACTAGTAACATGCCACATCTTCCCGATACATATTCGTCCTATTAGTCGATACTACCAAATACCAGTCTTCTTAACAACTAGTCTCAGAAGGAACACTACCGTCGGGGTTAGTCGTTCCTCAACATTGGCACTACCAAGGCCATCCGAATCCGATGAATTGCGCTGTCTAAATGTATTCGAAATTACGCTATCGTGTTGCATAAGCGCAGGCCTATACCTGTATGAGTTGCATCATAATATCTCCCAAAGTTTCCTTCTTCCATTAGGCAACGCCAACCCTGGTCATCACCAACTTTACCTTTAGCTCCAGGAAGATCTTCTCACGTTTATCTTGTCCATTCAAACTTTTATTCTTATAATAAGTCGGGTTACGGGACTACACTTTCTGTAAAGTCCTGAGCAAATCTTTGGTAATACCTTGTGAATTTTATGAAATTTCTCACCTTTGCCAGTGTGGTTGGCCAATCTTCATTTGAAACTGTCTTTAACTTGGTAGGGCCGACCAACACTACTCTTATTGATCATGTGTCCTATTGCTGGACTTCATTTTGCCAAAACTCTTATTTCGAGAACATGTCCTACACCTGTTCTATCAGGTTGCACCTAGAAGCATTCTCAATTACATCTCGACCACTGCTCGCCTTGCCTAATCCATTTATGATTCAGTGTCAGAATAAACTTAAGGTAACTACCATAATCCATTCAAGGAAAAGAAAGAATTTAATATTCTTCTGAATCACATGCAACTAATGTTTCTAGTTCATCATTTCGCTGAATTGAACTGAACTTATACTTGGTTTCTTGACGATAGCCTCATTACTAGTTTATCATAGACTCACTGGTCTATTAGTCTTGTAGGTTCTGAGATCATTGTCTTGCTTACTATTTCCTTATATACTTTATTCAATCATGCCATCACCTTTCAATGTCTTTATTTTCTAAGTTGATCCATTCATAAAATGGACATTTCCTTGACCCCAACCACCTCATCAATCTAAGTTTGACTTTACAAATTATCACTTATGAAATCTGCCTTCTCATGGCGAATTATCCTTAACCACATTCACACTAATTCATTTATCTGAAGATATGGCACTTGCCACCTAAGTCTTAACTGTTCCTAGGGACTCTGCTCCCCGTCCTATATCAATGTCTTTGATAATCATGCATCATTCTAATTCCTTTCTCATTAATCTGAAAGTCTTCAAGGATTCTTATCTATCCTTACATAAGATCTTGAGTAATTCCTCAAATCCATCTTACTTGCTGGCACTTCATCCGGTAGTCCGGCTATGACTCCAATATGCTTCTTTAATTCTCTTAATAATATCTCAATTCTTTATGCTCACTTTTCTGAGCGCTATACCTTAACTCTTACAGTCTCTCTGGCTATAGCCCTCATTCCTTAAGTGTAAACTCCTTATACTTATTAATATTTCCTTCTTCTGCTGGGACCTCAACCGGGCCCTCAGTAGGGTGCTCTATCGAATCCATCATCCGATCTTCAACATCAAAACAAGCATCATTATGTTACTGCTCGTAATCCCCAAGGTCTGTCGCCTTACTAGTCGATACAAGAACGAGCTAAGTTACTATCATGATACTTTAGGGTTCTCATAAGGGTTTTATATGTCAATACTACATTATGTAGTCTGACTATGAACTTGGCAAGAGTTCTTATTATCTTAATGAATTTATTGTTTTAACGTCACGTCATCTCTGGGATTTATAACGCTCGCTCTGATACCATTTCTGTAACACCCCCAGATCCAGGGTCAGGGATCTGGTCGTTACGGTCTCAATATCCAACCACAAAACCAACATAATTTAAATTACAACCTTGTGACCCAAAACAACAACATAAAACACACCCGTTATAGTCCCAGAGATGAAATCAGAGTAACCAACAATATTATTAATCACAAGTTTGAGTTCTTACAACCCAAAGAATTACAATTGTACAATTACATGCTCTTTGCCATCCATTAATAGATACCATAATATAAATACATTTGAGACTCAATTGCTAACAACTAGCCTACCAGTAGTTGCATCCTCAACAAAGGTAGCCAAGACTTTAGCGGTAAACCTCTGACGGTTGACACCTGCTTACGCTGTGTGTGCCTTGCGCGGCCATCTGATCTAGCTGTTGTTGTGATATAAATAAATAAAGCAAGGGTGAGCAATAGCCCACCAGAAATATAATTGAACAGTGATAATATATAACAGTCCAAAATATCTTTGAAACCATATGCCATGCATTAACGATGTAGTACCAATATAAGGTATGAGATGAAGTTACAAGGTAACTCAAAAATATATTTGTTTTGAATAAATATCTGCTATGCAAAAGATAAGCAAGATATTCTCAATTATCATAAAAGAGGAACTTGCAGGAAAAATATTGCAATTCCGGTTTCAACACTTTTTCACCTTGCCAAGACCAACAGTGTTGCATAAATTTCTCACTTTTAGAAGATGAACTAATACGGGAGCATTGCCGCGCCAGATGCCCTGACGTTTACGATGATCAGTCGTATGTCATGCATCTCATCAGTCGTTCTCTACATGTAGAAGGTAGCTCCGACGGATTTACTTATCTACCGCCCTCTAGAACTCCTCAGCCAACGGTTGGGCTATTGCTGGACCGGCGCCACTCGGCCACTTACGCGTCTCCTAGTTCGAATATCATCCATGACTCTGAAACGTAAAGTTCGTTCCCCTTTTCCCCAAGTGTAACACTTGTTGATAGGACTCCACAAAGTAGTCGTATCTAATTGGAAAGGAAAATTCACCAATATTTCCCAAGCTGATGCTTGTTAATGGATATAAACTTGTTACATCAATCATACCCCTCGAGCGTTGAGGAGGTAACCAAAAGACTCATATCGATGCTTGAAAGAATCAAGATGTGAGTGACAAGATAGTTTTTGCAAGTATAGGACCGGGCAGTCCAATAAATAACATTGCTCAAGTGAGGTCCCCTTATATACGTTTGGAAGTTGAGCGAGTATTTAAATCTTCTTTAAGATAGATTTAAATGAAATTAAAGTTTAGGAACCTCCCCTTGATATAAATAGTCATAAAAAGACTTCGAAATATTTTACATAATATCTGAAGGTGAAGGATAACCCTTGAATAATATAAATCATTACAAAAAGAATTCAAAAGAATTTAATTAAATATTCCAAGAATATTTATTAAGTCAATAATAATTACGAAATATTATTAAATCATAATATTGCTCGTAAGTAATCCTCGAATGAATATATATAATTATTTATTAAATAAATCTCTTCTTAAAGGAATATTTAAAATAATATTCATTAAATAAATAAACCTAAATAAATATTTAAAATAATATTTACTGAATAAATCAAACCTTAAATGAATATTTGAAAATAATATTCATTTAACAAATAATATTCCAAATGAATATCCAAATAATATTCATTAAACAAATAATATTCTAAATGAATATCCAAAATAATAATCATTTAACAAATAATATTCTAAATGAATATCCGAATAATATTCATTTAGTAATCAAAACTTTAAAGGAATATTCGAAGTAATATTCATTGAGTAAATAGAACTTCCAATGAATATTTTAAAATAATATTCATTAAGTAAATCAAACCTTAAATGAATATTCGAAAGTAATATTCATTAAATAAATAAAGATCAAATGAATATTCCAAATAATAATAAGTAAGCCAAATGAATATTTGGGAATGATATTCGTCAACCAAATAACTCTAATGAATATTCAAAATAATATTCATTAAATAAATGACATTCTAAATGAATATTAAAATAATATTCATTAAATATTCCTTCACTGAGGTAATACTCAAATAACGTTCCTCGAAAGATTCGTAATCGAATAAAAATCCTCGAAATAATAAATTTGTCACTGGGATCCCTCCGGGTTTCCACGACTATTTATATATTACAAAATATCGACTCCCGGTCTATATTTGAAGTATGAATATCATACGCCCTTCGCTAAGGGTCTTAACGAAACAATCCGGTTTATAACTGATATTTCATATATAGTCTAAAAGCCAATATCAATTCAGGGAACAAGTAATTCAATCTTAACTTGAAAGTAGGCATGCATGCTATGGCATATGTATAAAACAATCATAATATATATTATCACAACAACAGTTCCAAGTATTGGAAACTTGCCTGAGAATCGAGTGCGGGTAGGGGTAATGTGTCCCGGGTCAGCTCGACAATCTATAAACAATCAGAATATTTAAGATTAACCACTTAACGCTTATTAAAAGGCTAAGTATAAACTCCACTTAAATCGAAACATGTTTTCGAGTCATCTCGTTACGTCTCTTTTAGTGTAACTCTTTTTATCACCGATACGATCCGACATTCGTTCGTTATCAAGACATGTCATCATGCTTATACTTGGTATATACTTAAGTCGTATAAGTTCTAAGGTTGGTCGTTTACGAATTAAGATTATACCTCGAGTGTTATCGCCCATTTTCTAAGTTATAACCAAAGTCATACCTTTAAGGGGTTCGTTCGCGTTTAACCTCGATTCAAACATTTTTATAAAATCGGAAAACGATCCATTCGACATGTGGTTTTCTCCCACAGCTTCCTTTTTACCTCTAATATTTAATTAATAAGATTCGCCACTGATTAAACGACATTTAAGGGAATCAATTTCAATTACGAACTTTCGTTTACGATTTCGAACCACTTTTACGAATTTAATCATAACTCCTAAACCGTAAGTCCATTTCATGCGATCTTTATATCAAAACGAAGCTTGTAACATGATCTAGCTAATCATGGCATAAGTCGAAGCTATGCAGTGAGTTTTATCTACTGTCAAATTCGGATTTCAAGATTAAACGAAAATCGGGCATTACGACGGCTATAAATCGAACGTTCTACTAATCGTAACACTAAAACCAAGCCACACCAAGCATACCATACATCTCATAATCATATTATCCATCTTACAAGTCCAACATCCACTGACCTTAACAACATACCCATCAAATTACATAGATCAACTCAAATCACTAACTAATCATGCTTATAGTCATGCTAACACCCTAACTACACTAAATCATCAAGAACATGCATAGCCTCAAAGTAAGATCTAGGGTTTCAAGATCACTATACCTTCTTGAGGGTGTGATATGGCCTTACAAAGCTTGGTATGGTCCTTGTCTAGCTTTAACAACCCTAAGATCAACCAAAGAAACATGAAAATCAAAGTTAGTTCTTGAAGAACACTATTCACCCTCCTCTTTAATGATTTTTTTGAAAATGGAAAAAGAAGAGATTGAAGCTAGGATTTTTAGGAGATCATTTATATGAAATGTAAGTCTCACCATAAAAGTTTCAAGATCAAACAAGGAGTGGAAGAAGGATTTCGGATTTTGAATTTCCACAAAAGCCGAATGGCTCTTTTCTTGAGAGAATGGAGTTGATCTTTTTGTTTCTTGCTTGGTGGATGTGTTAAAGTGTATTATTGATGAGAGTAAGATAATATCTTGGTTAAAAGCTACTTTAATAAAGTAGTGAGGTGTTGGATGAGGAAATGGCAAGACATGTGTTGAAAATGTGGTGGTTTAGAGCTTAACTAGGTAGTTGCTTGCTAAGTACTTAGTTGCATTCTCTAAGATGCTAGTTCCTTGATTCTAGTTTGGTTACTAGATATTTTCTAGTAGCTTGCACAAGACTCTTGCTCCCTCTGCTTGTTTCTTTATCCGTTTATTGCTTAATTCGTTGATCGTTCGAGGGAATAACTCATTCGTTTCTAGTTAGGGTTTTACCGAAAACCTTCTTAATAGTTCTAATACTATTCTTCATCTTTCTTAATACTTCTCGAATTTAAATTCCTTAATTCCCTTTTATAAATCCTTAAGTCTTGCAGTGTCTAGGGAAATCTCGGAGAAAATAAAAGTGCTCTTTTTCTGAATCCGACAGCTTTTACATACACTTATTTTCCTCCTGGATTACTAATACGAACTCAGAAATCCGTTCCGAATACCGGGTATAACATTATTATAATAATATTCCAAATTCCACCAAAATCACTATTCATCACTTATTTTTATTTAATTCCTATAATTAGGAAAATGAACCTGGTTCACCCTCGAGTGTTCCTTAACCTTTTTACGGAACCGCTGGGCTTATAATAGATATTGATTTGGATGACACAAGAATAATCTTACTTGGAGTAATCTTCTCATATTCTTAGGAGATAGATCATTCTTATCTATGTTGTCAACCAAAGGTATTCTGCATGACATATAATAATTGAATCCAAATCCATTCCATTCATTAAATAGACAGTTGTTACATCGCAGTCATAACCACTATTCATTCCCATATTATTACATAATAAAAAGTTTTAATCCTACCCAAAAATCTGGGTTCTTACAGTCTCCCCTCCTTAAAAGGATTCCGTCCCGGAATCAAGTAGAAGACAATTGGGTACTTGTTGGTTATTTCGCTTTTCAATTCTCTGGTCGATCCTTACACATTCCAATCTTTCTAAAGCACATCATCCGGTATACGCTCTTGTCCGTTCTTATACTATTAACCTTATTGGTACGTGCAGTGACTTCGGTATCACTAAGGTGCTACGAATTCCGGAGATAACCTCACTCGTAATTTTGCAATTCCTAATTGCTTTAATCTTCGCAATCTCGATGTATATATATTTAGGTGGAAAAAAATTTATCGAGAGATCACTGTGATCAATGAACATTTGTTACATTGCATAGCTAGTACAGAAGGGGGCCAGCCTTTAGTACTTGACAAGCAATTAAACAATTAATGGCATTCCACTTAGACTCCTATCACACAGACAGAGAGTCACGTAGTATTACCTCCCCTCCTTAAAGGGTTGTTCTTTTCAATTTAGAAGAAGATAAATAAGGGAGAAGAAAAGAACGAATTTCAAAGAATCATATAAGAAAGTTTTCATGATTGTCAAAATATCATACTTAGAATTTACCTCTGAACATTATTTTATGTATTAACTGTTTTTGTAATATAAACATTATTTTATTATTAAATTGTAGTTTACATTAATTGAATAATTTTATGTTTTTATTTTAAGACTATCGAATCTATCTATACTATTATATAAAAGCCGAAACATTAAAAGTTTGGTTGGTCGGTACCTATTGATTTTACTTATTTACCCTTACTTAATTACATATAAAATTCATCCTATTAACTAATTAATTTCCTTTTTTAGATTAAACATACTACCTTTTCTATTTTTTACTAACTAAATAATTTTCCTTTTTAGATAAAACACAATATCTTTTATATTGTATCTAACTAAAATTTCTCCTTTCTTATAAACACTACGAGCTATTTTGTTTAATAAAATAACATAATCGGTACCTGTTGATTTTACTTATTTATCCTTACTTAATTACAGATAAAATTCATCCTATTAACTAATTAATTTCCTTTTTTAGATTAAACATATTACCTTTTCTATTTTTACTAACTAAATAATTTCCCTTTTCAGATAAAACACAATATCTTTTATATTGTATCTAACTAAAATTTCTCCTTTCTTATAAACACTACGAGCAATTTTATTTAATAAAATAACATAATTATATTATAAATACTATTAACTAATCAATTACCTTTTTCAGCCAAAAATTGTTTTTTTTTTCTCTATTCTGTGACTAAAATATCTCTTTTTTCAATTATATCACATGTAGTTCTATTTAATAAAATAAAAAATAAAATCATAATATTAATAATTACCGATTACCTTTTAATTTCAAGTAAAACGTATCATCTTTTCCATATTTCATAATTAAAATTTCTTTTTTCTTGAAATATCACGGACAACATTAATTTCTCACTATCTAAAGACACTACGAGAAATTTAATTTATTAAAATAACAAAGATTAAATTATAATTACTATAAACTAATCATTTACCTTTTTCACCTAAAACATGTCATCATTTTAATTTTCACATTACCTTTTCTATTTTCTCTAACTAAAATCTATCTTTTTTCAATTATATCACGGGCGGTAATAAAATAAAATTACAATATTATAATATTAATAATTAACCGATTAAGTTTTTTCAGCTAAAATGTATAATCTTTTCTATATTTTCTAACTAAAAACTCTTTTTTTTAAAAATATCACGGGCAACATTAATTTTTCATTTTCTTAACACATTACGAGTAATTTTATTTATTAAAATAAAATAATTGAATTATAATTACTATAAACTAATCATTTACATTTTTCACCTAAAACGTGTTTCTTTTTAATTTTTTCTAACTAAGACCTCTCCTTTTCAATTAATTTTATAAGTACTTATAATTCTATATAATTTATTAAAAATAAAATAGCACCTATTATTAATGATTTTTTAAAAAAATCTTTTGAATTCTTAAGATATTTAACAATAAATTTAAAAATAAATTTAAATTAATAAATATGGAACATATTTAAATTTAAAATTAATAATAAAATTTATTAAAATAAATTAAAATTTACATTAAATTAAATAATTAATATATTAATTCATGATAATAATATATGATAGTCCGTGCTTTGCACGGGTTATAGGCTAGTACTATTATATAAAAGCCGAAACATTAAAAATTTGGTTAGTCGGTACCTGTTGATTTTACTTATTTACCTTTACTTAATTACAGATAATATCTTTTTTTATATTTTATCCAACTTAAATTTTTGCTTTACTAATCAATTTCTTTTTTCAGGTTAAACATTTTACCTTTTATTTTCTTTTTAATAACTAAGCAGTTTCCTTATTCAGGTAAAATATAATATCTTTTATATTTTATCTAACTAAAAAGCATATTATAATTACTATTAACTAATTAATTAATTTTTTCATTCAAATTATCTTTTCTCTAACTAAAATATCTCTTTTTCCAATTATGTCACGGGTTACCTTTTAAAAATCTATACTATTATTAAATAAAAGCCAAAACATTAAAAGTTTTGGTACCTGTTTTTTGGTACATATTTTTTTTTTTACATGTATTTTGGTACTTCGTGAATTTACTTATTTATCCTTCACTAAAAAAATATATACAATATCTATACTATTAAAACTCCTAAAATAAATAATAACATAATATAATTAATTGTAATTAGTTGATTGCCTTTTTCACATTTACTTTTAGTTGAAGATATTACCTTTTATAAACACCTAAAAACATCAATCATATCATATCTTCCAACCATATCATATCTAGCAATAATTAATATATACCCAAAAATATCACACAAATCTTCATAAACTAAATAAATAATAAATAATAACGTAATATAATTAATTGTAATTAGTCGATTGCATTTTTCACATTTACTTTTAGTTGAAGATATTACCTTTTATAAACACCTAAAAACGTCAATCATATTATATCTTCCAATCATATCATATCTAACAATAATTAATATATACCAAAAAATATCATACCATATCTTCATAAACCAAATAAAAAGACCCATGCACATTATCCAACTGCCATCATTAATTTCAACACTCAATAGTAATATGAATAAAAAGAATCCGATTAAAATAGAGTCGAATTTGGTCAACATCTTTCTTTGGTGCAAAATCATGGGCTTGCAAATTCAATTGCAATTGCTAAAATCAATATTAGTGTTGCTTACCTATTTTGGTATATTATACTATGATTGGGTATATATTTTTTGAGTAGTGCTACAGGTACCAAATTGGATACCAAAATTGGGTACCAAATGACATGGCAACTGACACTTGTCAATTTAAAATATTTTGATTGGAGAGTCCTGGCGGGCCCACTATAACTATAACCAATTAAAACAAGTCACATCATTTGGTAACAATTTTTGGTACCTAATTTTGGTACCTCTAGCATTTTCCATATTTTTTTTCTAATATTAAAGGTTCGAATTCAATCAACGACGTATTTATTTTAAAATTTTATAATATAAGTTTTAAACCATGCATATCATTAATTAAATTTATATAAAATTATTAAAATTGAAATTAAATATTATAAATAATGATTATATAAAAATATAATTACAACATAAAATACAATTTATTACATATCAAAAGAAATCAGTGCATCATAAAAGCCGAAACATTAAAAGTTTTGGTACCTGTTTTTGGTACTTCCTGAATTTACTTATTTACCCTTCATTATAAAGAAAAATAAATACACCTAAAATAAATAATAACGTAATCATATATTTAATGGTAATTAGTAATAATAACAAAATATAATTAATGGTAATAAGTTGATTGCTTTTTTCATAATTACTTTTAGTTGAAGATATTACTTTTTATAAACACCTAAAAACATCAATCGTATTATATCTTTCGATCATTAATATTTCCTTTTGAATTAAAATACGTTACCTTTCTAATTTAAAACAAATCTTACAATTATTAATATATACCCGAAAATATCACACCATAATTTACAAGAAAAATATAACACCTCAAATAAATAATAACATTATATAATTAATGATAATTAGTCGATTAACATATAAAATTAATGGTAATTAGTCGATTACATTTGTCATATTAAAATAATAAAATTAATGATAATTAGTCGATTGCCTTTTCACATTTACTTTTAGTTGGATATTACCTTTTATAAACACCTAAAAACATAAATCATATCATATCCTTCGATCATTAATATTTCTTTTGAATTAAAACACGCTACCTTTTTAATTTAAAACAACCTTTTTCACATTAAGATAATAAAATTAATGGTAATTAGTCGATTGCCTTTTTCACATTTACTTTTAGTTGAAGATATTACCTTTTATAAGCACCTAAAAAATCAATCGTATTATATCTTTCAAACATTAATATTTCCTTTCTAATTAAAACACGTTACCTTTTAATTTAATCATTAACATACACCCAAAAATATCACAACATATATTTCAATTATGAATAAAGTATATTAAAAATCGTATAAGTTGTTTATAATAAAGAAACATTAATATAATCCGTAAACATGAGTATGTTAAATTAAATCAAATTAAAATTAAAAAAATTATTATATAAAAACATAATTGTAATGTTAAATAAAATTTAAAACATAATACAAGAAGAAAGAATGCCCTAAATACCCAATTTTTAGGTACCCACTTACCAAAATACCCAATTTTCAATACACTTTCCAAACTACCCACCTGACACGCCTTTGGAAACGGCGCATTAGGTGTTTACTGTAGCAGCGCAAAACTCTCTCCCTCTGCCTGTCACTCTCTCTTTTCTGGCGTCTCTCTCCGATTGGGGGTTTGAGATTTCGGCAATAAAACTTTACAATACTGGTATAGGATTGTAGATAATTGAGATACGAATCTAATGGGCAATAAAACATCAACGGAGGTTAACGGAGATGGTCGAACGGAGGGAGTTTTTGTTCGTCGGAAAATCGCGTTTTAGGTTCGAATTGGGGATTCTCAATCCAGGAATATAACTCGTTTAATTTTGACATTAGATTGTAGAGCTTTGAAAGACGAATCTAATGATATATATTACTTGAACGGAAACTGACTGATAGTGTCAAACGAGACTCGCCGGAGATTAGCCTGAAAATCGCCCAAATCGCCCAAATCGTGAGCTCTCGCGATTTTTCTGATTTTTTCTGGTAAAAGTGATGCTGACGTCATCACGCCACTAACGAATGCGCAACAGCTGATGCGCTAACCCGAAATGCGTATCTCCTGTATATACTACTTCACCATGGGCGTAAACCAATATTCACTCCTTTTCTAGGGGCGTATTCAACAATTTACTCCTCTGTCAAAAGCGTATCCGGGGATACTCCTCTGTCATAGGCGTATCAGATGGGTATTTTGGGCGCGCAGCGCGAGATTTGGACATTTTGGACATCAAACAATAAAAAGTGGGTATTTAGGGCACTCACCCATACAAGAAACACGTGCATTGCACGGGTTATAAGCTAGTAATTAAATAAATTTTGAATGAACATTTTTAGTTAATTATATTTATATGTTAACTCATATTAAATAGATATTATATATTACTTACTTATTTTTCTTTTATTGAACCTTATGATAATTTTGCTCTATAATTTTTACGGGAAATAGTCAAATTTATAGGCTACTCTAACTCATTTCAATAAAATTCTTACATTTCTTTGCTACTTTAATCTTGTAGTCAAATGCAACATAGCTACAAACACCATTATATATAAACATATTTTCTCCATTATAATTTGTATATATAATCAGTACTTTTAAGCACATACATTATATATATATATATATATATTGAAGCATTGCGTTGCCGCATTGTATTATTGCGGGAGCCTTTAATCCCAACCGTTAATTTCCATATTTAACGGTTATGATGTGTTGGCTGATTAGTGGGTTCTAACCCACAGTGGTTGTGGAAGGGGTCCCTACACATAATCCCCTTAATATATACATATTTAGCCAATTCTAATATGAGAACCTTTAGTACTATAAGATATATGAGATCAAATCTTGTCAGCTTAGATCAGATCTTGTCTACTCAATTTTTAAATGATTTTTAATCTCAATTATTCAATTTAATAGTACTTCACCCATTTTCCCACCTATCTCATCCTTCACCCATATATTCTTCCTTTCTCGCCCACCTCTTTCTTCCTATCTCTCTTGTAACGCCCCCAACTTCTGTACGAGGAATTTGGGTCGCCACGTCTTCATCCATCCTCAAAGAGCAATAACTATTCATAATATATTCTACTACGACAATAGAAGTAATCTCCATGCATCTAACTCCACAGGTTATAGTCTTAGAACTTTCACTCACATTAACCAAAATATTACAATATCAGAGTATCTCCAGAATCCCATATCCATGTCTACTTAAAGTTAATACAATACACCTTAATATAATACATAATAGTCTCTACAACGCGTCTGCTTTACACTAAATAACACTTCTGTCAGCTTAATCTCATAACCAGAATCTTCCTTCTACGGTGCTGCGTCAGTTGCAGGACCTTTCCCCTTGTCTCGATTCACCATACTCGTGACAGCTCTGGATGCCGCTGTTTAATAATAATTAATAGCAAGTATGAGCCAAAGAATGCCCATCAAGTATATAGATACCAGATTAAACAACAATAACTCGCTCAAAATTAAGTTTTTAGCACTTTATAAAAACTCATTCTCATAAGTAAATATACTCTTTTTGAAAAGAAATTATCTCGAAAGTTTTCACCAACCTCTGAATACTACTCGTATAAGAAAATAAATATCCCTCAATAACTTCTCGATACTCCTCGAATATAATATAATAACTCCTCGATACTCCTCGAATATAATACAATAACTCCTCATTTTTTGTCCGTAAAGGATGATCAATCCTATTATAGCTGCTGTTTGCTACCGGTAGAGGATGAGTACGCCTCCTCACCATAAGTGCTACCGGTAGAGGATGAGTACACCTCCTCACCCTAAGATATACTGATATAAGATGAGTACACCTCCTCACCCTAAGATATACTGATATAGGATGAGTACACCTCCTCACCCTAAGATATACTGATATAGGATGAGTACACCTCCTCACCATAAGATATACTGATATAGGATGAGTACACCTCATCACCCTAAGATATACTGATATAGGATGAGTACACCTCCTCACCCTAAGATATACTGACATAGGATGAGTACACCTCCTCACCCTAAGATATACTGATATAAGAATAGTTGGCCACCTTCAATACTACTTATATTAGATGCCACGTGTAATACCACGTGCACCCCAACTTACTACTTTAGATAATACTATTACTATTAGAATATAATCCTCAAAGATATTTCGTACATAATAATATTTAATCACAAAAACAATTATTACGCCTCATAAGATAATATCTTCTTCCTTCTTCGAGTGCGGAAAATGCACTTCGCCATTCGTCCCGACAAGATATGGACCAACTACGTATTTACTACTATCTTCTCATACTATCCGGGTAATAACCAACAACAATATATATGCATTTAAATTGCAAGAAGAAAACATCTCCGATAAGTAATCAACTAGCTAGAATAATTTCAGTAAATCATCTTTGTTATTCCTTCGGACAATGTGGTTTTAAGAAAACATTTTGAAAACATGATATTCATCTAATTAACTAAATTTAATTAGACGGATAAGGTTTATTGGTGATGTTGCCTTTAGGTTAATTATTGCGAAATTCTTTTAAAAATCTTTGTTCGGGTTTTCGAAAAATCCAACTCCTCAGCACTTCGTGCTCATCGCCTTATGTTGTGCCATCTACTTGGAACGTAGGTTACTTCTCCTAACCATACTTCCATTATCACCTCATCATGTTTACTTACCTTTAACTACTATTACGAACAACTTTTATTACAAAATATCTCTACTCTGAATGATAGAGCAAGAGTTAGTATACTTGCGTTTGAAAACTTAATCAGCATACTCATGTTTTTGAAAAAATATAAATACTCTGATCGAACAATAGAGTATGAACTAGTAAACTTGCCTGGTAATCATGCTGCGAATATTCGTGCGTGTGTCAGGTCCGGTGATCTATAACAAACAGAATACAAGATTAATCCCTTACACGACCCACTTATAACTCAATGCTTAGACATTTAAGCCAATCACAATCAAGGCACTAAGGGGTCCTCCTTGACTCGTACTAAGCCCATGTTAGTCGACAAACACTTACGACATAAGTTTGGTTCGAAATTGATCCTCGAATTCAAGTTATACTTAACCATTTAGAACATTGGTTTCTAAGTCGCGTTCTTAGTGGTTTTTACTTGCGCAACCTCTGCTGTTTCATTTTTAAAAGATCGAAAAATAATCTTTTGGACTCAAAACCACTTCTCATACTTTCCTAACTGACCTTAGTATTTATCCTCAAAATATCACATTATAAATCGACTATTAAGGGTCTCAATCATAGCCTCAAAGTAGGTACATTTCTGTAGTTCCATCCCTCGAACAACTTTCACTAAATTGGTCATATCTCCTAAACCGTAAACTCTTTTAATGCGATTCTTGCGGCCACATAAACTAGACATCAATACCTACTCAATATGGTCAGTGGTTGCAGTTAAAACATGCTTATGGACTCGGGTAGCTACTGTCAACATGGTTCAAGAAATTTGGGCATTACGACGGCTTAAAACTCGGACATTCACATTTTATCACAACATAACCAAGCCACACCGGGCATACCATACATCCAAAAGCCCAACAAACAACCTCCACATGTCTCTAAAATCAGTGGGGTGGCTACAATCCAACACCCACCATTTTTCATATTTTACAAAGTTAACTAACCACTAAAACACTTAAACATGATCTCTTAAGTATATAACATCAAACAATCATCAAAACTCATATGAACTCAAAGGGTGGGTTAGGGTTTTACCTCCTTGGATGCTCTAACAACACTATCAAGTGTTTATAAACCTTTAACAAGCTTTAGATGGTCCTTAAAGTGCTAAATCCTTAAGATCCAAAACAAGAAAACAATGGAAGTTACTATTCATCACTATCTTGTAAAATTCATAACAAATCGAAAAATAAGATTTTGGTGCTCAAATTTTTACCACATCTTGGGATCTTCATAAGCTTTGTTTTAAGCTATAGATCATCAAATTTGAAGCTTGGTAGCTATGGTTTTTAACCCATTTTTCCTGCTGGACAGAAACTGTGAAGAACTAGGCAGGTTCGGTTCTTCAACTTGGGAAGGCGATTTGACTAGGCTACACTTCTTTGTTGGCTATGAAATTTTAAACGTGTGTTCTCCATACTATGAGGAAGATATGGTTAAAATTTGGTGATTTTTAAAACTCTAGATCTTGAGATATGAATTTTTCTTTCATGGCAATTCTTACTGGGCAGTTTTGAAGAAAATGAGATGGAGAGCTTTTTGCTTTCTTTCTTTGACTAATTCAACTAACTTTTGATCAAATAATGTTGATAAGATCAGATGGGGTGGCTGAGTATGATCCTTGGGGCTTGTGCAAGGTGTATCCAAGAAGCTTGATTGATATTTGTTGGGGTTTTTGGTTTGTTTTACCACCTTATCCTTGCCCTTTCATAATTATTTCCACCAATATCCTTGCCCCTTCCTTTTATTCAATTAAATCAATTTGTTACAACTTATATGTTGCACTCCATGGTAATAGTGTGGCCTAATTCCTCAAATAATTATTGTGTCCAATATCCATTGCATTTTCTCTTTATCTCAGAAAACGTTCTCCCGATTTCCCAAATGTCTGCAATTCCTTTTCTCTAGGGTTTTATTCTCAATTCCATTCTCCTCTCATAAAATATTCTCCATTGGGCTTCTAACATTTAATTTCCTCAATTAATAATCCAAATATTATATTCCTGACTTCTCTGTCAAAGTTGGAATAAAATAAAGTTTGGATTCTCTGAATTCTGTCCTCGTTTACATACAATTATTCTGTCATTACTTCCCTAGTTCATACTTGGTTTTCCCAGTCCTCCACTCCTCTATAGTGTACTCTAACTCACTTCACAACTTCTCTACAGGGTATTCTAGCTCTTTTATCAATTGACTGATTCTCTATTTACCTCAATCGTCGCACTCAGGTTTGCACTATTCATAGAAGATCACTATACCTCGAAGTACTTACTTACTGAAACATTACGCATCGAAGTCACTATATGTCAAAATCACTATTCATCCATGCAAACTACTATTCATCCATAAAATAAAATTTGTTCTCAAATACGAAAATTAGGGTTATTATAGTCTTCCCTCCTTAAAAGGATTCCGACCTCGGGATCAACATAAGATACGACTAAGTACTCCACACTCTAATTCTCATATTGACTCCTCAACCTTTTGCTTTTCTCCACAATACTCTTTCTAGTGCCATGGCTTCATTTCTCAACATCTACTCTTCTCCATCAATCATTTCTACCAGTACATCTACACTATCAAAATCCTTACCTCAAGTTTTACACACTCACACCTTTTAGATTAATCCTTTGAATTACTAACATCTTTAATCTCTCTCTCCTACTTAGGGTATTAGCCACCACATTGGCCTTCGCGTTCCCCGACTAGTAATTATTGC
Organism: Kitagawia praeruptora; assembly: GCA_037693485.1. Lineage (NCBI taxonomy): Eukaryota > Viridiplantae > Streptophyta > Magnoliopsida > Apiales > Apiaceae > Kitagawia > Kitagawia praeruptora. The sequence goes on from CM075353.1 coordinate 3,890,570, forward strand.
ACCTCGAAATCCTTCATCAATTATACCCACTTCCTTCGTTTATCCTTATCCTGACTCTATCCTCAAAATACACCTTACCCTCAATAGTAAATCTGAATTATGCCTTAAAATTCCTCATATTATTTTCTCTTACTAATCATCAAATATACCTCTTTCTTCTCATCTTTATCCTCATGGATCAATTCACTCTCAGCCTTTACCATGGCTGCTTCTTATACCCATATCACATAGTCCCTTATCTAGAGCACTCCATCATTATATTCAATTTATTGCTTCAATCCCTATTGGAGTTTTCTAGCTTTTTCCTCCTCCAAATCCATACATAATACCATCATACTCTTCTTGTTTTGTTTCCATCTATAAAATCCACTATATTTATTTCTTCTACACTCCTCTAAAATCACAGCCTCACTCGATTCAACTTATCCAAATAGGGTTTAGTCTAATAAAACTGCATACCCATGAAATATTTATTTATGAAAACAAAATAGTACATATACATATATATACATATATATATATATAGAGTCCTACTCCACTACAAACTAAAATTAACTACAAACTAAAAACTAAGCACTAATCTAATATTTCAAGCTAATCTAATGACCAAACTAGGGGTACCCCAATACAAAAAATGCTTAAAATAATTGGCTCTATCCAACAAAAAATAAAAAAATAAAAAAAATCACTGTTCACGTGATGACGTGGCAGTGGATTTCACTGGTTAACGGTGCTTCGCACCTTCTTGTACGGCGCTTCGCACCTTTATCATTCTAAAGTTGTAAGGAATGGCAATCAATGGTAAAGGCAATAGACGATTGACGGGTGTGTCGAGAGCCTTCGGCCCTCATGACTACCTAACTCATCCGTTTACTGTCTTAAATGCTTCGCATTTCCAAGGCAGGGATTTTTTTTTTGTTTTGGTTGGATAGAGCCAATTATTTTAAGCATTTTTTGTGAAGGTACCCTTGGCGGAAACCTTAGAATAGACGAAATATAATTAATTTAGTGTTAGTTTGTAGTTTGTATTTAAGGATTGGTTTGTATTTGAGCAAAAACCTATATGTATATATATAAATATCTGTAGCTATATATATATATATATATATATATATATATATTTATGTATACATTTCTCTATGTACTCATTTAAAAAAAATTAAACCCAATAAATAAATCATGGATACACATTTTTGTCGTCCCAATTGATTCTACTACTGGTATTGGCCATCATGCCTCCATCCTAACTACCCCTTGAGGCTCTACCACATAACTTCCCTATCGGTTTCCGTATTTCTAATTCTCCTTCTCTTGTCTTGAGGGTATCACATAAACAGTCCCTATAATTACCGACTCATATCACCTCTACAGAATTTCATAACTACCTTCCTCAATCCCTAAGGGTCTTACTTAACTCATCTTTGGTACTACCCCCAGTAGTCCAACCACAAATTCTACCTAAACTATTTCGTCACTTTCTTATCTCGTCATAACTTCTCCTACTCTCGTTCTAAGGTTTATAACCTACTGCTCTGATACCATCTGTAACGCCCCCAACATCCGTACGAGGAATTTGGGTCACCACGTCTTCATCCATCCTCAAAGAGCAATAACTATTCACAATATATTCTACTACGACAATAGAAGTAATTTCCATGCATGAAAGGCAGAGTGTATAAACTTGTAACACTATAACTAATGTAACTCAATTAAAAGAAAAGATACTTAACCAGAAGACAATCAAGAACAAGAAGTCACAAGAAATCAACACTATATGAAGACAAGGTAATTGATACAATTGAACATGTTAACTATGATCAAGCCAAGAAGAAATCATTGAGAGAAGTTCAAGTCAAAGTTGTTCAGGCCTCAGTGATTTGAGAAATCGAGAATCAAGATCATAACTATCAGTATCAACAAGATCAATTGATTTCAAGTGAACAAGAAGGAAAGCGAATATTGGAAAGCCAAGTTACTAAGTGAATATGGTAATTTATTCAAGAAGCAGAAACACTATCAAGACTAGTCACTTATGAACCAGACCAGTGCATCAAGTGTCAGGACATTGATAGCAAGTTTATGTCAGTAATAAAGATCCATGTTCAAGAGCTTGCTGAAGAATAAAGAAGACATGAAGATATCACAAGCTCAAGATGTGCATTGAAGTTTCAAGTTGAAGACCAGAATATTTTCTAAGTACTAAATGTTCTGGATGGCCAAGTAGAATATTTCTAAGTAGAAGTTCGACTTAGAAATTTCGAGATGGCTAAGTAGAAATTCTCAAGTAGAAGTTCTACTTAGAGTGCAGCTTCAACATGACACATGGCATCTTCTGATTGGCAGATTTCCAAGCTTTCAAGATAAGGCAAGATTTATGTGGACATCATTGGGCCACGTACATCTTAGTCTTTGAAGACTACAGGACATAGATTACATGTAGTATAAATAGAAGCACTTGTGTAATGTTTTAGTTAGTGAGCAATATTGAGAAAAACACAAGAAAAAGAGAGAGAGTATATTCACAGAGCTTAGAATCATTCACCTCTCTCTGAACTTCTGTTATACTTTGTAATGAATGTTGTAGCAACCTTTTCAAGTTATATATAAAGAAATATATTCCTTGAATCTGTGTGTTCATTTATTGCATCGTATTTATTGCTTCTCATAATCGAAAAGTTGTATTCACCCCCCCTCTACAACACATTTGGACCTAACAATTGGTATCAGAGCGGATGTTTAACATACAAAACATAGATCCTTGTGTTTGGTAGAAGAATCGTGAGTTTTCATTTTCTAGATCTACTTTTCATTTTTTCGAAAAGTGTGCTTTAATTCGTTTCTAGTGAAAACTCATCCGGGAAAAATTATTTAAATACTCCAGGTGTGATTATTTAGCTTGGGTGTATTTTAATTAATTTTTGTGAATTAATCTGGGTTCATTGATATTTGGTGTTCTTGAGTGTTCATCATCTGTTCTTATCAAAGAAGATAACCCAACAACTTTTTGATCTCCTTTTTCAAACAAATAAGATAGTCAAAAAGGTGTTTTTGGTACTTTTGATTTGATTATTATTCCTTGGCCGAAAGCAAAAGAAAGTGTACTCAGTGCTTTGCAAGTGGGTTAGTCACTTTCGGCGTGTAAAGTATCAAAAGTCAAAAAGGTGATATTGTTTATTCAATATTAAAGTAATCTGCAGAAAAGTTTATTCTAAGGACAAAAGTTCTACATAGAATTTCTACTTGAGATTTTCTACATAGAATTTCGACTTGGACAATTTCTACTTGGTGAATTTCGACTTGAACAATTTCTACTTAGAGAAATTTTGACTTGAGCAAAATTTCTACTTAGAAAAATTTCGACTTGGCAGAAGTTCTACATAGATATTCTACATAGCCTAGTCTTGGGTACTTAGAATTTTTTAGTGACAAGATTTGAAATGGCTCCTAAAAATTCTTTCAAGATCCCAATGTTCAACCGAGATCACTATGAAGAATGGGTTTTCAGAATGAGACTCTACTTAGAGACAATTAACCCTGAGTATCTGGAAGTCCTTGAAAAGGGTAAATTCGTTCCAATGAAAGCTATTCCTGAGCGTACGGAAGGAGAGGAGGTTATACCTGCTCGGTCTGAGCCTAAAAAGGCAGCGGACTTTACGGATGCTGACAAGGAGCAAATAGCTTATGATACTTCTGTAAGACAAACCTTGATGGAATCCCTTGATCATGAAATGTTCAACATAGTCAAAGGTTTGAATACAGCAAAGAAGATTTGGGACAAGATAGAAGTTGTTATGGAAGGATCTGCAGAGGTTAGAAGCAACAAGACACTTATACTCAAGATGGAGTATGACACCTTTAGAATAAGAAAAGGAGAAAGCATAACAGACGTCTATCTACGATTCAGTCAGTTGGTATTGGATTTGAATCTGAGAGGTGTAACTCTCCCCATGGTTGAAACCAATACGAGATATCTGAGGAACCAGCCAAAGAGCATTGAACATAGGGTCTACGCAATCAGAGAAACCAGAGATTTGCATACAACTTCTCTGGAAGAATATTATGGAATTCTGAAGACCTATGAGCTGGAGACACTTCAAGATCAAGCATGGGACAATGATTCAAAAGGAAAAGAAACTGCATCAGGATTAGTTGCTGATGAGGAAGAGTCTAAGAAGGCAATGGTTGCAGCAAAGCCTAAATCATCATCCGCACCACATCAAGTTGATAATGATGACGAGTGTGCATCTAACAGTGATGATGACTACTTCACCCAAGAAGAGCTGGACAACATGGACGATAGTGTCGTGGCATACATGGCAAGGAAGTTCAGCAACATGAGATTTAGAAAGAGCAACCGACCACAGAGAAATTCTTCATCTTACTATCGGGCTGCTAAGGGTGGTGGTAGTTCGTCAGGCTACAAAAGTAAAGGCAAGAGTACCAGCTACAAATCTCCGTTGGATTTCAAAATGAAGTTCAATTGCTATAATTGTGGTGAACCTGGACATTTTGCCTCGGACTGCAAAAAGCCTAAATAGACTTATCCAAAAGAGACATTTGAAGCCCTCAAAAGCAAGTATGAATCGCTGGTGAAAGAAAAACATGGTAAAAGAGCTTTAGTAGTAACAGAAGGAAGAGCTTGGGATGATTCAGATGAGGAAGATGTTACTCATGTAGCAAACTTTGCGCTCATGGCTGAGACATCAGAGGAACCAGAGGTACCAGTTCTAATCCTTAAAGTAGAAATGTCTATTGATGATTATAAGGAACAGAACGGGGCTCTTAGCGAAGAGATCTACATGTTGTGCAAAAGCCTAGACACTTCTCAAAAGGAACAGAAAACACTTGTCGCCAAAAGCAGAATGCTTGAGGCAAAAGTGGAAGAGTTAGAGGCTGTTTGCACTGTAGATACTTCTCTAAGAGATTTTATTAAATCTTTGGAACACAAGCTCGTCCTTAAGGAAGAAATAGAATCATGTTTAAGGAACAAACTAGCTGAGTTAGAAACTAAATGTGAAGCTTACAAACTAGCTGCTAGTAAAGTGTATGTAGATAATGACGTATTTAAGAAGATAACTGGAGTAGGTGTAGGACTTGATTATTCTGATCTTTCTAAGAAAGAAGGCAAGAGAATTATCGACCCTAGTTCCAGTGACCTTAAAAAGGAAACACCTAGTATTCTTAAATCAGCCGTCAAACCTATCTACAAACATCTTGTTCCTAGAATAGAAGAAAAAGAGACTGAATTGATAGCTAGATATGAGATTGAGATGGAAGATCGTCAGAAAGCACAACCTATAACTCCTATAAAACAAGTTAAAATCAATTTTCCTGGAGATGAATCTAGACCAGGATTAGGAGCTAAGGCTGTTAAACAACAAGGGAAGAAAGGCATAAAAGAGGTTAAGGCTGAACGAATAAAGAAAGCATGTTATCACTGTAAATCTACTGAACATCTTTCTTATGCATGCACTGCTACACATGCCATGCCTGTCACACATACAATGAATAATCTGCATCAGAATCATGCATAGTGTGGTCAACCTAATTGTATGCCATGCACTTTTAATGTCATGCAAACTTTTGTGAATTTAATGAATGCATCTAGCCAGTCATGCTTAAATACTGCTGCTAGTTCAAACATCAAGAAAAAGCATGTGAGAGCCAAGACTGTCAGTCCTCCTAAAGTTAGGAGTGACAAACCTTCTCCTAGGACTGACAAACATGTCAAGTCTGAGAAAGGAAAGGAGGAAGTCGAAAGCTCTAGTAATGTTAAGAAAAGTGCATCTCCTGTTGTTAAATCTGTTGATTCTAAATCTTATCGAAAAGCCGGGCCCAATCAAAGTTGGGTTCCGAAGAAAGTCTAATCAATCTGTCATTGCAGGGCATTAAGCAAAAGAGAAATAAAGTTATATGGGTGCTAGACAGTGGAGCATCGAGGCATATGACTGGAAACAAGTCCCTGCTTACAGAGTTGGTTATGAAAGATGGCCCTTATGTTACCTTTGGAGATGACAGCATAGGTGTGACAAAGGGATATGGCAAACTGAAAACTGGCAATGTCATCATTGAAGATATTTCCTATGTTGAGGGATTAAAGCATAATTTGTTGAGTATCAGTCAATTCTGTGACAAAGGTTACGAAATTGTCTTCAACAAGAAAGGTGTATCAATCACTCACATCAAGGAAGGTTCACTGGCTTTGAGAGGAGTTCGAAAGGCAGATCTTTTTGTTGCAGACATGGATTCAGCAAATCAGAATGAAGTCACCTGTTTCTACAGCAAAGCTTCGGATGATGAAAGCTGGTTATGGCACAAAAAGTTATCTCACTTAAACTTCAAAATGATGAATGCTCTCGCGAGGCGAGAATTGGTGAGAGATCTACCTCAAATGGAGTTCGCTCCGAAAGGACTCTGTGAAGCCTGTGAAATGGGAAAGTCGAAACGAGCATCGCATAAAAGCAAAGAAATTTCTAGTATCACTGAGCCTCTGCAACTTCTTCATATGGATTTGTTTGGCCCAGTGAATGTCCTATCTTTGTCTAGGAAAAGATATGCATTGGTAATCGTGGATGACTTCTCCAAGTATACATGGGTATTGTTCGCAATGACGAAAGACGAAGTACCTTTCCTAATCATTGATCACATCACTCAAATTGAGAATGTTTCAACACTTACTGTGAAGACGATTAGATCAGACAATGGCACTGAATTCAAAAATGTAGTGCTAAATGACTTCTGTGTATCTAAGGGAATACGTCGTCAGTATTCAGCCCCGAGAACTCCACAACAAAATGGAGTAGTTGAAAGGAAGAATAGAACATTGGTTGAAGCAGCAAGAACTTTGTTGTATGATTCGAAACTTCCTCTGTATTTCTGGGCAGAAGCAGTGAGTACCGTGTGTTACACTCAAAATCGATCCTTGATCATAAAAGATAAAGAAAAGACACCATGTGAGCTAATGAATGGAAGAAGACCAACAATCAAATACTTTCATGTCTTCGGAGCAAAATGTTATGTACTTATAGATGATGAAAATCTAGGCAAGTTTGCAGCAAAAGCTCGTGAAGGAATCTTTGTTGGTTACTCCACAGATGTGGTAGCAGCTTATAGGGTGTTCTTAGTAAATGATCGAAAAGTGACTGAAAGCTACAACGTCAGATTCGACGATACCAAACTCTCATCAATTTCAAGAGATTCTAGTGAACCTGAGTCCCTAAAATTTCAGAATCTGGACTTAGAAGAACTTGAAGATGAACCTGAGTTGGTTGTCCCATTAAATGTTCCAAGTGTACGTGAAGAACCTGAGTCTAGTGAACAAGCTAATTCTACAAGATCAGGAGAGACTTCTTCAGTACGAACCGGCAACAACTCAGGGGGAGTAAATAGCAGCTCAAGAACTACTGTTCAAGGCTCGAGTCGAGTTGACTCTAGTTCTGTAGGAGCTGGTACTAACTCAGGGGGAGTTAGTGAAAGTAATCAAAGTAGTCAGCACCACAACTCAGAAAAGTCATGCTGAATCATCAAGACAATTTCCAAGAGAACGGGTATGGAATAGAGACCATCCGTTTGAATTAATTATTGGTGATCCAGATGCTGGTGTGTCTACTAGAAGAAATGCAAGAGCTGACCTGGCTAATATTTGCTTATTTTCTGGGTTCTTATCCAAGCTTGAACCTAAAGAAATAGAAGAAGCTCTTGGTGATGCTGATTGGGTGATTGCAATGCAAGAGGAACTCAATCAGTTTGAAAGGCAGAAAGTTTGGAAGCTGGTACCCCGACCAAAGAACAAATCAGTAATTGGAGCAAGGTGGGTATTCAGAAATAAAATGGATGAAAACGGACTTGTAACACGAAACAAGGCTCGTTTGGTTGCAAAAGGTTATTCTCAGCGAGAAGGAATTGATTATGATGAGACCTATGCACCAGTTGCAAGACTTGAGGCAGTCAGGATGTTTTTGGCATTTGCAGCACATAAGAACTTCAAGGTTTTCCAGATGGATGTGAAAAGTGCCTTCCTGAACGGAGAGTTAGAAGAAGAAGTGTATCTGGAACAGCCGCCTGGCTTCATTGATCCAGAACTTGTAGATTTTGTGTATCTTCTCTTCAAATCTGTCTATGGCCTCAGGCAATCCCCAAGATGTTGGTATGAAACCCTATCCGTATTCTTAATTGAAAGTGGTTTTACTAGGGGAGTAATTGACAAAACATTGTTCTATAAGAATGTGAAGAATGATCTAATACTTGTTCAAGTCTATGTGGACGATATTATCTTCGGGTCATCGAATGAGCGCTTGTGCGAGAAATTTGCTAAGCTAATGCAAGACAAATACGAGATGAGCATGATGGGAGAGCTGTCTTTCTTCCTTGGATTACAGATCAGTCAGAGAAAAGATGGTATCTTTATCTGTCAATCCAAGTATGTCAGAGATTTACTCAAGAAGTATAATCTAGAAGATGCATCAGCAGCTAAGACTCCCATGGCAACAGCCACGAAGCTTGATGAAGACAAATCAGGTAAATCAGTTGACATCACAAGCTATCGAGGTATGATTGGCTCTCTTCTCTATTTAACTGCAAGTAGACCAGACATAATGTTCGCAACTTGTTTATGTGCAAGGTTCCAAGCGGATCCTAGAGAATCACATCTCGTAGCCGTCAAAAGAATTTTTAGGTATCTCAAGGGCACACCAAATCTAGGAATTTGGTACCCAAGAGATACAGGTTTTAATCTAATTGGCTATACGGATTCAGACTATGCAGGTTGCAGGATTGATAGGAAAAGCACATCTGGTGCTTGTCAATTTCTTGGCAGAAGATTGGTGTCCTGGCAAAGCAAAAAGCAACATACAGTATCTACTTCTACTGCTGAAGCTGAGTACATTGCTGCTGGAAGCTGTGTAGCTCAAATACTGTGGATGAGGAACCAATTGAAGGATTATGGCATGGAGCACAAGAAAATTCCAATTATGTGTGACAACACAAGTGCCATTGCCATAACCAACAATCCTGTAGATCACTCAAGAACCAAGCACATCGACATCAGGTATCACTTCATAAGAGAACATGTCGAGGAGGGGACTGTGGAGCTACATTTCGTGCCCACAATGCAACAAATTGCAGATATATTCACCAAACCTCTTGATGAAGTAACATTCAATAGGTTGGTTGGTGAGTTGGGAATGCTTAACACAAGTTAGTAAAGCCTTCTATCTGTAAAATCCATGGTTATGTTTGTATATGCAAGCTATTTAATCATTATGTGTTTAGACTTTAAAATGCCTAATTGATGATTATTATAGGGTGCATATAGTGTGATTTTGCATGAATTCAGTGTGTTTTAAGTGTCTTTTATAGCACAAATCTTTGAATTTATGCTTGTTAAATTGCATGAACATAGGGGGAGTTAAATTCATAATATTCTAAATATTGCATGATTTTTAGATGAATTTACCTATGTTTTTCATGTAATTAGAGGCCTTAGAATTATCAAGGAATGTTTTAATTATGTCATATATTAAAATCCTTGAATTGATATTTATATTAATTTGACAAAATTAATTGTTGAGTTTTTAAAAGAAAAATTGTCAAATTATTCTAAGTATCTTCAAAATTTCGAGTTAATCACTATCTCGAAACTCATCTTGAAATTCTAGTTGAATTTCGATTTGAGCTTCCAGAGTGAAGTTTTGAAAATTCTAAGTCTGGGAAGAATTTCGAGTTAGCCTCTATCTCGAAATTCATCTCGAAATTCGACTTAGGGATCGAATTTGAGTTACCAGTGTGCCTATTTCCTTATTCAAAATATTCCATATAATGTCTATCTTACAGGGGATATTGTTTGAATTAATCTGAGAATAACTTCGAATTATTTAATAATTTCGAGTTAGACTCTATCTCGAAACTCAACTCGAATTTCGACTTGATGTTCGAGATAGAGCTCTCAGTTGGTCTAAGGGGATTTTTCGAGTTAACTCCTAACTCGAAGTCTATCTCGAATTTCTACTTGAATTTCGAGATAGGTTTCCCTAGTAATGTTGGTGGTTTGTGCTGTTTACATGGTCTTTTATAGTTAAATGGTAAAGTTTTTCGAGTTAACAGCTATCTCGAACTCCATCTCGAAGTTCGACTTAAAATGTTCGAGATAGACTTCGAGATAGACTTCGAGATAGACTTCGAGATAAGACTTCGAGATAGAGTTCTCCCTGTATGTACTTAGAGTTTTCATACTTTTTAACAGGGACACTTTAGTCATTTCACATTAATGTCTATATATACATCTCTTACTCGATCTATTCTTTTACTTTTACCTAGTTCAGTTTTACAGCCGCACACATATACATACAGGCGATTTCATACTTTCAATCATTGATTCGTGATTTTTGTGACTAATCTCATACGGACAACGAATTAATGCCCATTTTTAGACTGCTATCACTTGTGTGTTACCATTAATCTCTGTTCTTGTGTGTTTGTGTCACGGTTCATCTTTCTTGAGATATATACACACGTATATACACACAAAAGTTCACAGATCTGTTCATACACGATTTCACACAAACACTTCACTGTTAAAGCAGATTTAATTAGTAGTTTGAAATTTGCCTTCCATTGACTGTTTATTGAAGCCCGTAGTTTAATTTCTCAAAAAGGGACTTTTGTGTTCTTGATAAATTAAAAGGGATTTAACGGTTAATTCTCTAATTAATTGTTTTTCATAAACTAAAATTAATTTTCACATCTTTTAAAAGAAAAACTTTTAATTAAAATGGCTCACCAATTTTCACTTGCCAAAAACAATTTTTATAATATTTCTACGGAAATTGGTGATCAACTCCCGCGCTTTAAGTCTTGGATACGATTTCTCAATTTGTATTCCAAAGCTAGCGATGCTTTTACTGCTAAACCTACACTAGTACATGATGCTTTACAGCAATTATGGACTAGTGCAGTTTCTTTTGGGAGCAAATCAACCCCCTTTGGTTTCAGGTTTACCTTAGCGGGTCAGGAATATGAGGTGACTGAACAAATTGTCAACAAGGTTCTGGGATTCCCCATTAAAGATGCTTATGATCCAGAACCTACAGCTGCAGAACGCCTCAGTTTCTTTGAAGAAATAGGATGTTATCCTCCGACTGGCCGGATCACTGGAAACATCCAAAAACAATTTTTTCATGTGGAATGGAATTACTTTTTCGAGGCCATCACAAGATGTTTTCGGGCACGAGAAAGCGATTTCCATCAAATTTCCATTCCTATGCAAAACCTTGGAATTGCCCTAGCAAGAGAGCTGGATATAAATTATGGACGAATAGTTCTCTCTGAGATAGTGGCTGTGATGGGATCTCCTGCAAGTAGAGACCTCAACACAACAGATGTTGTCTGCTGGTTTCCTCGGTTCCTACAGATGCTGATTAATTATTTAATACCGAAGGATGCTCTTGCAGTTAGACAGAGTTTTGCCGGAAGTCCAACATCTGCACCACTAGGGATGGGCACTAAGTCACTTTCTACAGTTGAAAATCAGAATAAACATCATGGAAAACCGATGTCTATTCCTGATACCTTACAACAGTGGCTTACATATGATGAGGGAGTTACCACCTTGATGGAATTCTCGCAAGTTTCATCACATGCTCAGAATCGGTCTGCTCATGCTGAGGCATTTGAAGAGATTCCTGATGAGCAAAGCGGTGACGAACAAGGTAATGAATCAGGTAATCTCTCTCTACATTCTACTCATTCCTCTTCCTATGTTTCTGATTCCCAGACCCAAGAGACTGCTAGCCCGCAGGATCTATCCCAGGGTGAGAGCTATATTTCTAATTCTATATCATCCCAGTCACCGGAATCCAAACAGCCAGCACAAGTAAATGTAGGATATGATGAGGAGAGTGAACCCGAAGAGCAGCAACTTATTCGCAAGAAAGCCAAAATTTCTCATGCTGCTACTTCTAAATCTCAGTCAAACCCTAGCGTGTCACACGCAACCACTCCACCTCACGAGAGTGGTTCACCCCTTGAACAATCTGCACATAGGGATTTTGATTTTGATGATGATTTTGTACCTCTTAAAGATACTGTTGCTTCAAGAGGACATGAAGCTTTAAAAACTTCAACCGTACCTTCACCGGTACGTACTGATGCTACAAAGAGGATCGGTTCTGATATCGTACAAGAACACTTTGTAGCCTCTCAGCCTGAGATTCCAACTCAGGAACAAACAGTATTTGATCCCATAACTGCAAATTATATTGCTTATCCAGTTTCTGCAGGTACTGCTTCATATTTTGGATCATTTATTGAAGATATACACGAGCGTGAGACAGGGAGTGTGTGTGAGAGGTTAGGGAGAGAGGGACCTTCATTTTTAAGGCCCGAAACCGAGCGCCAAATACCAACAGAACGAGAATTAGAGCGAGGTCACCTAAACCAAACACCGTCCCTTAATACTGAAAATCTTGAAACTCGTATGTCTTCTATGGAAAATCAAATGAAGCAGTTTGGGCAGTCAATGGGGCAGTTAGGGATGAACGTTGGAAACAATCAAAGGGCCCTTGACGACTACGCAGCACGAATGGCAAGTCAAGCTACAGCTTTTAATGATTTGACAAACAAGGTAAATGACTTGGGCCATGCTGCTGGTGTCTTGGGAAACACTCTGAATGACAGGATGGGAGCAATGGAGCTTACAATGGATACTCTGGCTGTGGAAATCAGTAGAGTTATGTTCGCAATCAGAAGTTTTGTGCCCCCAGAGTGTTTCGCGCCGCAACAACCTCCCCCGGATGCTGGTACAGGTGGTGCTAGTGGAGCAGGACCCTATGGTTCTGGTTTTGAAGATTCTTACGCAGCTGGTGGATCTGGAGACCAGGGTGGAGTTTAGGATAACTCACCTAAGGGGGAGAGTATAAAGGAGACGAGACAGCAGGGAGTTCAAATCGAAGAAATTCAAGAACAAGCTGATCTTGTCAAAGAAATTGAGCCGTCTATTGATGAAGAGACTCTGAGAAGGAAAAAGGGTAAGGCAATAGCGATTGAGCAAGATGAGCCATTCGTTGATCTGAGTCATCAAGAAAAAGTACAGGAGGTACTTGACTCAGATTCCGATATGGAAGACGCACCTTTGAAACATGCTATAAAGAGATCATTGAAGGATCAAGGTGGAGGTGCTGGAATGTCTTTCGGATTGCCTGAAGAAATTACTGTTGATGAGGAAACCCTTAAATCTCAAAAGTTAGCCTTGGAACAAGCTGAGTTCTTTAAAATGAAGGCAATGCAAGATCGTGCTGCGTTTTAGGAAAAGAAAGCGGAGCTACAAGGGAAGCAGTACGATTATGAGCTTGCAAGGCTAGCTGATCCTCAGATTGATCTGGACAATAGAAGGTTAGGGCAGAAGTGGGATGACGCGAGAAAGATATTGATGGGACCCTGTACAAAAGGAGATCATAACAAGGAGGCAGATGATCTGTTCTACAACCTAAATTTGCAGAATCCATTGGCTGCTGACTACATAAGTGCTTTAAAGAGATTAATTTCTAAAGTCAGGGTTGGATACAATTCAACGCAAAAGGAGTGGCAGGTTATTTTGTCTTTCACAGAAGGAGTCCCAATGTCTTTCATGTATGTGGATGACCAATTCATGACGAGAAGATCTGCATCAGAGTTGTTCTTGCTAGCAACAAAAATTCAATACTCTCATTCTGAGAATCTAAGCATTCTGTATAGGGATCAGTTAATGCAGCTAGCAGAGGACAAGGGTCCAGAATTCTCAGCATATCCAAATGTTGTCCGGATGGTGGTTGACAGTAAAATGAAGAGGGTGAGCTTGGAGGAAAAGGACTTAATGGAACTTTCAGTGGAATCTCTTAAGGCCGTCTGTAGGCAAATGATGAGTAAGGGATTCGCTTCTGAGCTTAAAGATAAATCAGTGAAGATCATTGAAAGCGTCATACTCAAGAAGAGCAATGAGGTGTGGAAGTGTGATGTCATTGCTCCAAACCCTCTTGATAATGTGAAGATTGAACCAGAGCTGATAGAGAGGAATTGGAATATTCTTCAAGCAATGAAAAATGTTGATGAAGCTCTGAATCTTCCTACTGGAGAACTGGAACAAGGAGAGATAAGGGAGGCAGTTGGTGTTCCAGGAAGAGACAGTGTATACTGGATACACTCTTTTGTTGATAATACAGCTGATGCCTTAGTATTCATAGATGCAGACCAGAATCAAACATTCTTGCATATGAGTAGACAATGGCTGCTGCAGACTCAAGATGCTGCATTTCTGGAGAAAGTGTTATATGTGTTCAAATGGGAAGATGTGGAAGTTAAGTATGTGAAAGAAAAAGCAGAGACTCGTGAGTTACCTGTCTGATGTAGTAGTGGAAAAGAAGCGATTGGAGCAAGATGCGGCTAGTGTCCACAATACTAACCGTGTCAAAGGCTATCCCAAGATGATCTATTGTCAGTTTAAAGCTGATAAAACTCATAGGAAACCTCGGCTTATAATGAAGAAATTTGAGGAAATTCCAGAGATCAGGACTACTCAGGAGGTGGAAAAACTCAGAAGGCTTTTCAAACATCCTTACCCAGAACCCAGGAACCCTCTAGAAATGGAAGCAGTAAGTTTGTTGAATGATAGGTGGACGCAACTTCATGATCCAGTATATAAAAAACAAAAGCAGCAGGAGGAGAAGCGCAGAAGGCAGAAAGAAGAAAAAGACCAAGCTGCTGAAGCTAGGAAAAGGAAACGGAATTAGGGTTAAAGGTCAGAGTGGTGTGAACTTGAAGTTGGAAAAACTTCATGTCTTTCGGTTGCTTTAACTCACTTGAGGAAAATTCATCTTAGAATGAATCCAATAAGGTGATATAAGTTTGACTAAAAGATATGAAATAATCCAGGTGATAGGAATCATTCAAATGATCTTTAATTCGAGGTTCGAATTCTGTTTCTAGTTTAAGTTCTTTGTATTGTTTTCAAGTACTTTTCAATTGTATATTTTTCAAGAATGTAATGTTAATTATCTTTTCTCGTCTCTTGTTTAGTTGAGTTATCCTTCATTAATTTGAATGTCATTGTTAGACAATCAAATTGGGGGAGATTGAAAGGCAGAGTGTATAAACTTGTAACACTATAACTAATGTAACTCAATTAAAAGAAAAGATACTTAACCAGAAGACAATCAAGAACAAGAAGTCACAAGAAATCAACACTATATGAAGACAAGGTAATTGATACAATTGAACATGTTAACTATGATCAAGCCAAGAAGAAATCATTGAGAGAAGTTCAAGTCAAAGTTGTTCAGGCCTCAGTGATTTGAGAAATCGAGAATCAAGATCATAACTATCAGTATCAACAAGACCAATTGATTTCAAGTGAACAAGAAGGAAAGCGAATATTGGAAAGCCAAGTTACTAAGTGAATATGGTAATTTATTCAAGAAGCAGAAACACTATCAAGACTAGTCACTTATGAACCAGACCAGTGCATCAAGTGTCAGGACATTGATAGCAAGTTTATGTCAGTAATAAAGATCCATGTTCAAGAGCTTGCTGAAGAATAAAGAAGACATGAAGATATCACAAGCTCAAGATGTGCATTGAAGTTTCAAGTTGAAGACCAGAATATTTTCTAAGTACTAAATGTTCTGGATGGCCAAGTAGAATATTTCTAAGTAGAAGTTCGACTTAGAAATTTCGAGATGGCTAAGTAGAAATTCTCAAGTAGAAGTTCTACTTAGAGTGCAGCTTCAACATGACACATGGCATCTTCTGATTGGCAGATTTCCAAGCTTTCAAGATAAGGCAAGATTTATGTGGACATCATTGGGCCACGTACATCTTAGTCTTTGAAGACTACAGGACATAGATTACATGTAGTATAAATAGAAGCACTTGTGTAATGTTTTAGTTAGTGAGCAATATTGAGAAAAACACAAGAAAAAGAGAGAGAGTATATTCACAGAGCTTAGAATCATTCACCTCTCTCTGAACTTCTGTTATACTTTGTAATGAATGTTGTAGCAACCTTTTCAAGTTATATATAAAGAAATATATTCCTTGAATCTGTGTGTTCATTTATTGCATCGTATTTATTGCTTCTCATAATCGAAAAGTTGTATTCACCCCCCCTCTACAACACATTTGGACCTAACAATGCATCTAACTCCACAGGTTATAGTCTTAGAACTTTCAATTACATTAACCGAAATATTACAATATTAGAGTATCTCCAGAATCCCATATCCATGTCTACTTAAAGTTGATACAATACACCTTAATATAATACATAATAGTCTCTACAACGCGTCTGCTTTACACTACATAACACTTCTGTCAACTTATTCTCATAACCAGAATCTTCTTTCTACGGTGCTGCGTCAGTTGCAGGACTTTTCCCCTTGTCTCGATTCACCATACTCGTGCCAGCTCTGGATGTCGCTGTTTAATAATAATTAATAGCAAGTATGAGCCAAAGAATGCCAAGGAAGTATATAAATACCAGATTAAACAACAATAACTCGCTCAAAAGTAAGTTTTTAGCACTTTATAAAAACTCATTCTCATAAGTAAATATACTCTTTTTGAAAAGAAATTATCTCGAACGTTTTCACCAACCTCTGAATACTACTCGTATAAGAAAATAAATATCCCTCAATAACTTCTCGATACTCCTCGAATATAATATAATAACTCCTCGATACTCCTCGAATATAATACAATAACTCCTCGTTTTCTGTCCGTAAAGGATGATCAATCCTATTATAGCTGCTGTTTGCTACCGGTAGAGGATGAGTACGCCTCTTCACCCTAAGTGCTACTGGTAGAGGATGAGTACACCTCCTCACCCTAAGATAAACTGATATGAGATGAGTACACCTCCTCACCCTAAGATATACTGATATAGGATGAATACACCTCCTCACCCTAAGATATACTGATATAGGATGAGTACACCTCCTCAACCTAAGATATACTGATATAGGATGAGTACACCTCCTCACCCTAAGATATACTAACATAGGATGAGTACACCTCCTCACCCTAAGATATACTGATATAAGAATAGTTGGCCACCTTCAATACTACTTATATTAGATGCCACGTGTAATACCACGTGCACCCCAACTTACTACTTTAGATAATACTATTACTATTAGAATATAATCCTCAAAGATATTTCGTACCTAATAATATTTAATCACATAAATAATTATTACGCCTCATAAGATAATATCTTCTCCCTCAATCGAGTGCGGAAAATGCACTTCGCCATTCGTCCCGACAAGATATGGACCAACTACGTATTTACTACTATCTTCTCATACTATACGGGTAATAACCAACAACAACATATATGCATTTAAATTGCAAGAAGAAAACATCTCCGATAAGTAATCAACTAGCTAGAATAATTTCAGTAAATCATCTTTGTTATTCCTTCGGACAAAGTTGTTTTAAGAAAACATTTTGAAAACATGATATTCATCTAATTAAATAAATTTAATTAGACGGATAAGGTTTATTGGTGATGTTGCCTTTAGGTTAATTATTGCGAAATTCTTTTAAAAATCTTTGTCCGGGTTTTCGAAAAATCCAACTCCTCAGCACTTCGTGCTCATCGCCTACTCCTTATGTTGTGCCATCTACTTGGAACGTAGGTTACTTCTCCTAACCATACTTCCATTATCGCCTCATCATGTTTACTTACCTTTAACTACTATTACGAACAACGTTTATTACAAAATATCTTTACTCTGAATGATAGAGCAAGAGTTAGTATACTTGCGTTTGAAAACTTAATCAGCATACTCATGTTTTTGAAAATATATAAATACTCTGAACAATAGAGTATGAACTAGTAAACTTGCCAGGTAATCATGCTGCGAATATTCATGCGTGTGTCAGGTCCGGTGATCTATAACAAACAGAATACAAGATTAATCCCTTACACGACCCACTTATAACTCAATGCTTAGACACTTAATGTGACAGCCCCAAATCCGGGGTCATGAATCTGGGCCATCACGAACCAACTTCCATTCAAAACCAATATCTCTTGGGTTTTTTTTTTTATTAATACTTATGCAATTGACCCCACAGTAATACACACACACACCAGTCATATGCTCAAAGAACAACATTCACCATAATAAAAGTTTAGAGTTAGAAAGTTATTACAAACCGAGAATCATACTTAAGTACATTGTTGAGTGATGCTTCTACAAGAAGCATTTCAACAACCAAATTTATTACAACCTTACACACTTACACACTTAATATACATAAGACCACTAAACCCCTTGCGCTGGTTGACTACCTCGGGGATTGATGCTAACGAGCTCTCAGAAGGTCGCCTTTCCCTTACCCTCTTGCGGGGCGTTCTGCGCAGTATTGGCATACCTAGCTGTATATAGATAAGTAGCAAGAGTGAGCTATAATAGCTCAGCAAGATAATATTGTAACTAGAATTTAAAATGTAACCAAGTATACATGTATATACATATGTAAGTAGTAACCAAAATATAAACTTTAAGGAAGAATAAAACTCTTATTTAATAATACATCATCCACTTCCTATTATAAGAAAAAGATCTAAGATAATACAGTATCAGTTTCTCTTCTTAAATAATGTAACAGTCAATATACCCTTTCAGTGTAATATTTTAAAATAAAATGAATACTTGAATAATTCTCTCACTATCATCTTCTCATTTCCTTCCTATACAACAATTTTATAAATTAATATAAAATCAGTTTCTCTTCATCTATAACAATAATTCCATCTTTCGTATCATTTTCCCTTTCCAGTATACCAATCTGACTTTATCATTTATTCTTTATTCACACATTGTAGGGGTTTTCACTGTTGCCGAATACGTGAGGCACGATGATCAGTCGCCCTCCGTATCCGTCCCTTTTTACTAC
Organism: Kitagawia praeruptora; assembly: GCA_037693485.1. NCBI lineage: Eukaryota > Viridiplantae > Streptophyta > Magnoliopsida > Apiales > Apiaceae > Kitagawia > Kitagawia praeruptora. Next base: position 3,909,500 of record CM075353.1, read on the forward strand.
CGGTAGACGGAGGTAGGTCTGCCACCATCCCCCAGGAGGAAGGTCTACCACTACATCCTCCTTCGGCAACTCTTGGGCCGAAATGAAACATTAAGTGCTGGACTGTGCAACTTCCACACGGCCTCTTACGCTTATTAAGTGCTGGACTGTGCAACTTCCACACGGCCTCTTACGCTTACTGTTGTAAATTCCCCTTTTTATAAGATCATCATTCAATTTATCAACACCATTTCACATTTCCATTCCCGTATATCACTTTCATTCTCGCACATTATTTCTATAAAATATATGTATATAACATACACTAAAGAGAATGTTTATAATATAGCATTATAAACCATATAACCCTAGATAACAACTGATACCATTCTCTTTCATATCTCTTTTACCCTAGAGCATATTCGCTCAATTCGTAATCATCTCTATATTCATATTTCAGAAAACATATCCATCTCTCTTTAACTTCCCACAATCAAGGGAATATATTCTTTGCAATATAGCAACAAAAGCATCACATATACATAAATATATTCCATGATATCATTAATATTCCGAAGATACATAAGTTTTAAAGTAGGGATAGAAGGATCTTGCCTCGGTTTCTGTATCCTGACAGTAAGGCTGGTTCCTCCTCCGGAATTTCTATAAACACAAAAGGACCGTCATTAGAATACCACATCTCTGACTCACTACCCTCTTGTATACAAAACCCTTTACACTTCAACATATGTTTAACGTATTACTATTACCCCAAAGGTTCAAGGACTTAACCATTTATAAGCTCAATCGAAGTTTTCAGGGGTTTTCACCATTTTCCCTAACGACCACACTTAACTGTAAAAATTCTCAGAAAATATGGATTTCGAATTTTAATGTAAGGTCAACTGTCAAGGGTCCTCTGACCAGCCTACTACACTATCCCAAAATTTCGTGACTTATAAAAATGTCTAAGTATGGTAACTTTAGCCTCAAAGTTGATACAATTACGTTTTCTCGGTTATCGAACGTCTTTCACTAAAACTGACTTTTCTCCTAAACCGTTCATCAGATTTTAACGCACCTTATATCAAAACGATCTATGAACTAAGATCTATCATTTCATGGTCAATTGGTAACCTAGGCAGTGAGGTACCGTACGAATGCAGGGGTCACAAAACAGGGCAGTTTTCGTTCTAACGAAAATCGGACATTATAACTGCTGTAATTTCATACTTTCCAAAATTTCACCACTCCAAAACCATCATTCCACACTCAATCCAAACCCCACACCATGTGGACTACTTTCCAGCCATGGTTCCAAGTTCACAACACAAATCTCATATCAAATCCAACCATTCATAACACATTTTCATCATAAACTTAACATTAACAACACTTAACTACTAATCACTTCAATATCTACTATAAATACAAAAGGGCAAGGGTTATTATACCTCCTTGAAGCTTGAAGAACACTTAATAATCCTTAATAATCCTTGGACACACCTTGAACAACCTTGAATTAGCTTGGATTAACTAAAGGAACCATTAAAACAAAGATTAAAACTTGAAAAACACTATTCACTACTATTCATCTTGCACTTAAATGATTTTATTACCTATGAAGATGATGATGATTGGCTTTGAAACTTTGTGGTTAACTCTTTCTATCCTCCAAGATCACCCATGATTTATCCCTTGATTTAATGTTGATGCTAGCTAGGGTTTGTGTTTTTTTTTTATGGCAAAAGCCGAATGGAAGAAATGAAAGGATGGGGAGAGTTCTTTTGCTTCTTGTCTAATCTTGTGTTTATCTTGGTAATGCTAGATTGTCTTAGAAGCTTGGTTGATATTTTCCTTGACAAATGACTAATTTACCCTTGGTTTTAAGTTAGTGGAAGATGACATCAATAATGATGTTATTAAGATGATGTAATATTCTTATTACTTGATTTTCTAAATAGCATGCTAATAATCTTGGTAGATGATAATGTGGTATGTCTCCTTGTTATATTACTAATCTTGGTTGCTTAATCTCCATATTCGTCTAATTGTGGTTCGTTTCGAATGTACCTCATTATCTCAGTGGTTTTGAAATCATTTAACAATCCAAATTCCATTGGTATTCTCTTAACTTAATAATCCCCTGGCTCAAATCTAAATTCACTAATCCCTCAATATATAATTCTTATAATGTTTCCATGCTCCTTAATGTCCAATAGAAGCTTATTCGAAATCAAAATCCTCAAAATCCATGTTTCAGGAATTTCTGAAATCTAACGTCATTTTGAGTCACTTATTTTCATTGTACCACACTAATATGGTTTCTGTTTATTCATTTTCCATTTCCTTTATAGAGTACCTATATACCATTTCTCTAAATCCTCGAAATTTACTATTCATGTGACCACTGTAGCATTACTGAAGTTAGGGTTATTACATCCTTCCCTCCTTAAAAGGATTCCGTCCCGGAATCACGTCAGAAATGTCCATAGATACCTTTTCATCTACACCTTATAACTTCTACATCACTTTCTCCATCCTTTTTCCTTCATAATATCTCTATCTTGTTTGCGCAAAATTACACCAACATAACTTGCTTGTCATTCATCAACATCCCTCTTTTAGTTATGGGTATCGGCCACCACATTGGCCTCTCCTGAATGGTAGTGTATCTCACTTATGGTTTATCCCTATGTTGATCTCTATCATGACATAAAATATACATATTTCGCTCTTATTATATCTTGTCTCTGTAAAATCTTCCAGAAATCCGACTAGAATAAGATTCTTTGAAACAATTGTAAGAAAATATTACCTATAATATATATTTCCTGTTCGTATATAAACAAGTCTGTGGTTTACCCTCAAAATACTATTGTTCTCCTTTTCATAGAATTCCTAAACCCCAACAGATACTGATTTTCCTTATCTAGATTATCAACCTACCTATACCATTCATTGACCACATTGATTCCTAACCAAACATTTACACTAAAATTTAAATACTAGAAAAAAAATGTTCACCTGTATCTGTATCCGGCTTTCTCAATGCCTCTCCTAAAGTCATATTGTACACCCTGGCAGTAGGTCTATTCGAAGCAGTCATACTTTGTCCTGGTGCGGACGACTCACCGGAACGGCAATCTCTGGCAAAGTGTCCTAATTTTCCACACTGGTAACACTTCATTTCACTCTTATCGACTAATGGACACTTGTCTAGAAAATGCCCCTTTTGTCCACACTTAAAGCAAGTTATTCCTAACACTCTACACACTCCTGAATGCTTCTTACCACACGTGTTACAATCTGGCAATGGTGGTCGCGATTGATTAGACTGAAAGGTTCATGTGGATCTACCACCCTGATTCACCGTCTCACTGGTAGTCTTATTATTCCCTGACTTTCCTCCAAACTGGGGTTTTTGTCCTTTACCAAATTTGTTAAAGTAGCTTCCTTCACTTGACCCTCCTTTTGGACCCTCAAATTTTCTTTTCTTGTTCTCTTGACCTAATTGGTTTTGTTCACTCTCGGCCTCGATAATAGATGCCTTCTGAACCACCGCAGCATAATCAGTCAATTCAAATGGTGCCACTCTAGTACGTAGCCATGGTTTCAATCCTTGTTGAAACCTCTTCGCTCGTTGCTCTTCAGTACGCACGAATTCTGGAACAAACCTCGACAGTTTGGTAAATTTCGTTTCATACTCAGCCACTGTTAGATTTTCCTGCTTTAGCTCCAAAAATTTTATTTCCATCTGGTTCTCTAAGTACCTAGGGGAATATTTGTCTAGAAACACCCTAGTGAAACGCTCCCAAGTTATCACTCCCGCTCCCTCGAGATTTTTCTTAGCTTCCCACCAATAATTTGCCTCTCCCTTTAGGAGATAGGCTGCAAAGACTGTCTTTTGATCTTCCTCTACCCTCAGTATCTCAAAAGCCTTCTCCATTTCTTTCAGCCATGCCCTGGCTGCTACTGGGTTAGTGGTTCCCTCAAATTCTGGGGGTTTTAGTGACTTAAAAGCACGAAAAGAGTTAGCTGCCTGGTTGGGAAGAACAGGTGGTTGTGGCGGATTCTGTGGATTAGCTAAATTCTGCCTCAAAAGTTCCATAAATTGGTTAAAAGGGTTACCACCCTGACTTCCCTGTTGGCCAGTTGATTCATCTTCTTCTTCCTCATGATCTTGTTCATTATGAGCGTTTTCATCCTGCCTATTCTGACTTGCTTCCTCTCTCTCATTTTCCCTTGCATTCATTCTATTATTACGCTTAGGCGGCATGATTCTGTATATAATAATATTCTTCATTAATCACCCAAATTTAGGGTACAATATACATCATTTCCATATATGCACAACTATATCATTAGTTAATCTTATTTATGCATCCCAGTATTTTAAATTCACACAAGTAATATTTAATCATAATACAACTTTGACAAATAAGCTTAGTACCTTTAGCACAATAACCTTTTCATTTAAGTCAATCACCTCATATATATCAATATTTCTGAATCTCAACATTTAATATCAAAATACGATAAAATTAGGCAAAGTACATAAACTTCATTAATTTACATAAATATTTTACAACTTGGGTACAACGTCTTTTACTACTAATATCATACATCATAAAGTACAAGGTTCGAAACCCCAAAAGCTTAACTACATACTAACTCGTTATAACAAAAGCACTACTAGCTGTCCTCTAATCAGACTGGGATTAAGACAGTAAACAACTAACCTAATCCCCAAAATGACATCCACAAGATGACTAGTCTGATTAGTATCCAAGACTACTACTCCTAATCATGGTAACGACGCCCTGATAACATCTCTGATCTGCAATACCATAGTGGTGACTGTATCAACTATCTGAGCCCTCCATACTGGATCCCCTCTGTCTCCCAACATCGTCCTAATATCACCGAGTGCCCGCAGCTCGATACTAACTATGCTCAAAGTCAACCCATCTGGTATCACACCTCCTCCTCCTCTCGCTCTGTCTAACCTCTGCACAAGTGTATCTATAGTCCGACGGGACTCATCCAGCTATCCCTGTAGAGCAAAGTACTCTGGCAAGAAAATAGCTGGCAACTGACCAGCTGGAAATATAGGTGCCTCCTGAGGTGGCATAGCATCTGGGGGAGGTATATCTACAAGTGGGGGTGCATCCACTGGTGGAGGTGGTGGTGGTGCAAATGGTGGGGATGGAACTGCCTGTGGAGATGGAGGAACAGGCTCTGTGTCCGCATCCTCGGAAGGGTCATCCTCCAACTCATCCTCTGACAAGATAAAGTGTCCCGGTGGAGTGAACTGCTCAACTGGATCCTCAAAAGGGTCGGGGCTAGGTAGAGGAGATGGAACTGGTGATGGCACTGGGACAGGTGGGACAGGAGTAGGAGTCACGTGAATGTCCCTCCACTCAATCGGCTCCTCAGGTATAACAGATAGCCTAGGCCTCTTACGTAAGGGCATCTCCTCCTCAGGAATATCCGTCCGCACTCGGGAAGGTCCGGCCCCATCAGGTCCTACATATGGTCTACCAGAATATGGCACTATGGCCACAGCATCCCTCTGCCTGCGCTCCTCAGCCTCCTCCCTCAGTCTCTGCTCATATCTCTCTCTAGCACTCGCCCGTCGTCTCTCCCTGAGGTCATCAATAGCATACTCTGGAACCTCTACACCTACCAGCAACAAGTCTCTAATCTCCTGCTCAGGTAGCCCTAGCCACTGGGGGTCTCGACTCGGCTCACCCATCTCTGCTCCCTATAATAAAACATAAAATTCTATTAGTAACGGTCTATAAAATTATAAACAATACTTAAAATAAATACTACCTGCGATATACCACCCCTGAACTTGATGGAAGTTCAAAATTTATATTATAAATGATACAATATTATTATCACTCTTGTTCCTGAGCATTATGACTCTTAGCTCTGATACCAAACTGTGACAGCCCCAAATCCGGGGTCATGAATCTGGGCCATCACGGACTAACTTCCATTCAAAACCAATATCTCTTGGGTTTTTTTTTTATTAATACTTATGCAATTGACCCCACAGTAATACACACACACACCAGTCATATGCTCAAAGAACAACATTCACCATAATAAAAGTTTAGAGTTAGAAAGTTATTACAAACCCAGAATCATACTTAAGTACATTGTTGAGTGATGCTTCTACAAGAAGCATTTCAACAACCAAATTTATTACAACCTTACACACTTACACACTTAATATACATAAGACCACTAAACCCCTTGCGCTGGTCGACTACCTCGGGGATTGATGCTAACGAGCTCTCAGAAGGTCACCTTTCCCTTACCCTCTTGCGGGGCGTTCTGCGCAGTATTGGCATACCTAGCTGTATATAGATAAGTAGCAAGAGTGAGCTATAATAGCTCAGCAAGATAATATTGTAACTAGAATTTAAAATGTAACCAAGTATACATGTATATACATATGTAAGTAGTAACCAAAATATAAACTTTAAGGAAGAATAAAACTCTTATTTAATAATACATCATCCACTTCCTATTATAAGAAAAAGATCTAAGATAATACAGTATCAGTTTCTCTTCTTAAATAATGTAACAGTCAATATACCCTTTCAGTGTAATATTTTAAAATAAAATGAATACTTGAATAATTCTCTCACTATCATCTTCTCATTTCCTTCCTATACAACAATTTTATAAATTAATATAAAATCAGTTTCTCTTCATCTATAACAATAATTCCATCTTTCGTATCATTTTCCCTTTCCAGTATACCAATCTGACTTTATCATTTATTCTTTATTCACACATTGTAGGGGTTTTCACTGTTGCCGAATACGTGAGGCACGATGATCAGTCGCCCTCCGTATCCGTCCCTTTTTACTACCGGTAGACGGAGGTAGGTCTGCCACCATCCCCCAGGAGGAAGGTCTACCACTACATCCTCCTTCGGCAACTCTTGGGCCGAAATGAAACATTAAGTGCTGGACTGTGCAACTTCCACACGGCCTCTTACGCTTATTAAGTGCTGGACTGTGCAACTTCCACACGGCCTCTTACGCTTACTGTTGTAAATTCCCCTTTTTATAAGATCATCATTCAATTTATCAACACCATTTCACATTTCCATTCCCGTATATCACTTTCATTCTCGCACATTATTTCTATAAAATATATGTATATAACATACACTAAAAAGAATGTTTATAATATAGCATTATAAACCATATAACCCTAGATAACAACTGATACCATTCTCTTTCATATCTCTTTTACCCTAGAGCATATTCGCTCAATTAGTAATCATCTCTATATTCATATTTCAGAAAACATATCCATCTCTCTTTAACTTCCCACAATCAAGGGAATATATTCTTTGCAATATAGCAACAAAAGCATCACATATACATAAATATATTCCATGATATCATTAATATTCCGAAGATACATAAGTTTTAAAGTAGGGATAGAAGGATCTTGCCTCGGTTTCTGTATCCTGACAGTAAGGCTGGTTCCTCCTCCGGAATTTCTATAAACACAAAAGGACCGTCATTAGAATACCACATCTCTGACTCACTACCCTCTTGTATACAAAACCCTTTACACTTCAACATATGTTTAACGTATTACTATTACCCCAAAGGTTCAAGGACTTAACCATTTATAAGCTCAATCGAAGTTTTCAGGGGTTTTCACCATTTTCCCTAACGACCACACTTAACTATAAAAATTCTCAGAAAATATGGATTTCGAATTTTAATGTAAGGTCAACTGTCTAGGGTCCTCTGACCACCCTACTACACTATCCCAAAATTTCGTGACTTATAAAAATGTCTAAGTATGGTAACTTTAGCCTCAAAGTTGATACAATTACGTTTTCTCGGTTATCGAACGTCTTTCACTAAAACTGACTTTTCTCCTAAACCGTTCATCAGATTTTAACGCACCTTATATCAAAACGATCTATGAACTAAGATCTATCATTTCATGGTCAATTGGTAACCTAGGCAGTGAGGTACCGTACGAATGCAGGGGTCACAAAACAGGGCAGTTTTCGTTCTAACGAAAATCGGACATTATAACTGCTGTAATTTCATACTTTCCAAAATTTCACCACTCCAAAACCATCATTCCACACTCAATCCAAACCCCACACCATGTGGACTACTTTCCAGCCATGGTTCCAAGTTCACAACACAAATCTCATATCAAATCCAACCATTCATAACACATTTTCATCATAAACTTAACATTAACAACACTTAACTACTAATCACTTCAATATCTACTATAAATACAAAAGGGCAAGGGTTATTATACCTCCTTGAAGCTTGAAGAACACTTAATAATCCTTAATAATCCTTGGACACACCTTGAACAACCTTGAATTAGCTTGGATTAACTAAAGGAACCATTAAAACAAAGATTAAAACTTGAAAAACACTATTCACTACTATTCATCTTGCACTTAAATGATTTTATTACCTATGAAGATGATGATGATTGGCTTTGAAACTTTGTGGTTAACTCTTTCTATCCTCCAAGATCACCCATGATTTATCCCTTAATTTAATGTTGATGCTAGCTAGGGTTTGTGTTTTTTTTTTTATGGCAAAAGCCGAATGGAAGAAATGAAAGGATGGGGAGAGTTCTTTTGCTTCTTGTCTAATCTTGTGTTTATCTTGGTAATGCTAGATTGTCTTAGAAGCTTGGTTGATATTTTCCTTGACAAATGACTAATTTACCCTTGGTTTTAAGTTAGTGGAAGATGACATCAATAATGATGTTATTAAGATGATGTAATATTCTTATTACTTGATTTTCTAAATAGCATGCTAATAATCTTGGTAGATGATAATGTGGTATGTCTCCTTGTTATATTACTAATCTTGGTTGCTTAATCTCCATATTCGTCTAATTGTGGTTCGTTTCGAATGTACCTCATTATCTCAGTGGTTTTGAAATCATTTAACAATCCAAATTCCATTGGTATTCTCTTAACTTAATAATCCCCTGGCTCAAATCTAAATTCACTAATCCCTCAATATATAATTCTTATAATGTTTCCATGCTCCTTAATGTCCAATAGAAGCTTATTCGAAATCAAAATCCTCAAAATCCATGTTTCAGGAATTTCTGAAATCTAACGTCATTTTGAGTCACTTATTTTCATTGTACCACACTAATATGGTTTCTGTTTATTCATTTTCCATTTCCTTTATAGAGTACCTATATACCATTTCTCTAAATCCTCGAAATTTACTATTCATGTGACCACTGTAGCATTACTGAAGTTAGGGTTATTACACTTAAGCCAATCACAATCAAGGCACTAATGGGTCCTCCTTGACTCGTACTAAGCCCATGTTAGTCGACAAACACTTACGACATAAGTTTGGTTCGAAATTAATCCTCGAATTCAAGTTATACTTAACCATTTAGAACATTGGTTTCTAAGTCGCGTTCTTAGTGGTTTTCACTTGCGCAACCTCTTCTGTTTCATTTTTAAAAAATCGAAAAATAATCTTTTGGACTCGAAACCACTTCTCATAATTTCCTAACTGACCTTAGTATTTATCCTTAAAATATCACATTATAAATCGACTATTAAGGGTCTCAATCATAGCCTCAAAGTAGGTACATTTCTGTAGTTCCATCCATCGAACAACTTTCACTAAATTTGTCATATCTCCTAAACCGTAAACTCTTTTAATGCGATTCTTGCGGCCACATAAACTAGACATCAATACCTACTCAATATGGTCAGTGGTTGCAGTTAAAACATGTTTATGGACTCGGGTAGCTACTGTCAACATGGTTCAAGAAATTTGGGCATTACGACGGCTCAAAACTCGGACATTCACATTTTATCACAACATAACCAAGCCACACCGGGCATACCATACATCCATAACCCCAAAAAACAACCTTCACATGTCTCTAAAATCAGTGGGGTGGCTACAATCCAACACCCACCATATTTCATATTTTACAAAGTTAACTAACCACTAAAACACTTAAACATGATCTCTTAAGTATATAACATCAAACAATCATCAAAACTCATATGAACTCAAAGGGTGGGTTAGGGTTTTACCTCATTGGATGATCTAACAACACTATCAAGTGTTTATAAACCTTTAACAAACTTTAGATGGTCCTTAAAGTGCTAAATCCTTAAGATCCCAAACAAGAAAACAATGGAAGTTACTATTCATCACTATCTTGTAAAATTCATAACAAATCGAAAAATAAGAGTTTGGTGCTCAAATTTTTACCACATATTAGGCTCTTCATAAGCTTTGTTTTAAGATCATCAAATTTGAAGCTTGGTAGCTATGGTTTTAAACCCGTTTTTCCTGCTGGACAGAAACTGTGAAGAACTAGGCAGGTTCGGTTCTTCAACTTGGGAAGGAGATTTGACTAGGCTACACTTTTTTGTTGGCTATGAAATTTTAAACGTGTGTTCTCCATACTATGAGGAAGCTATGGTTAAATTTAATTGATTTTTAAAACTCTAGATCTTGAGATATGAATTTTTCTTTCATGGCTGTTCTTGCTGGGCAGTTTTGAAGAAAATGAGATGGAGAGCTTTTTGCTTTCTTTCTTTGACTAATTCAACTAACTTTTGATCAAATAATGTTGATAAGATCAGATGGGGTGGCTGAGTATGATCCTTGGGGATTGTGCAAGGTGTATCCAAGAAGCTTGATTGATATTTGTTGGGTTTTTGGTTTGTTTTACTACCTTATCCTTGCCCTTTCATAATTCTTTCCACCAATATCTTTGCCCCTTCCTTTTATTCAATTAAATCAATTTGTTACAACTTATATGTTGCACTCCATGGTAATAGTGTGGCCTAATTCCTCAAATAATTATTGTGTCCAATATCCATTGCATTTTCTCTTTATCTAAGAAAACGTTCTCCCGATTTCCCAAATGTCTGCAATTCCTTTTTCTCTAGGGTTTTATTCTCAATTCCATTCTCCTCTCATAATATATTCTCCATTGGGCTTCTAACATTTAATATCCTCAATTAATAATCCAAATATTATATTCCTGACTTCTTTGTCAAAGTTGGAATAAAATAAAGTTTGGATTCTCTGAATTCTGTCCTCGTTTACATACACTTATTCTCTGAATTCTGTCCTCGTTTAAATTAAATGTATTATTCAAGGATAAAATTTATAAAATTTTGCACACTTACTTATTTTTGGATAAAGTTTTCATCGGTACAGTTAGATTTACAAAAAAATTGATAAATACGTGATTTTAGGCCGCATAGGTAGATAATTTTTCTACCGTGTCAGGTAGATTCTCTTTACCCTATATATAACTATCTATTTGAAATTTGAATTGCATTTTCATGGTGGTGCAATTAACTCTAACGAAGAAAAAAATCAGATCCGATCAACTCTAACATAAATCAAGTGATGATTTGATTCAAGTTTTTTATTATTATTATTTTAAGCAGGTGATTTTGGTATGATATTGATGATATTTAGATGTGGTGGCCGGAAGTGATGATAGGAGGTGGTGGTAGAACGTGGTTCTCGTGTAGTGATTTTGTTGATTTGTCTATCATGATTATCGGAAGTGGTAGCCAGCTATGGTTGAAGATGGTGGTGTAAAATAAAAATTGGTATAAAAATAGCTTACATTTAGTTCATAAATAAAATAATAGATGGTTAGGATTATATCCCATTTCTCATTAATTCTAATTAATTATTCCTACATATATACATATTCACAATATACTTAATCTCAAATTCATTTTCATATATTCATTTATTAAAATTAATATATATCAAATGCTTTGGTCAATGTGGGCCATTTTTAAAAAATTAATGACATTATGTATAATTTAGTCTGTTCGGTCAATTTCGTTTCATAAAACCAAGTTATTTGTTTAATAACATAATTAACTTCTTTTCTTGGGATATATTATTTGATTTTTTTAGATCAACTTGAAATAACAAAAATATGGGGTTTTTTTTACTTTGACCTTGATACTTAAATTTTGATTTAATATTTTGACCTACGTATTATACATAAATGTATCTATTTTTTTGGTACTCTTCCTTTGTTACATATTCTTAAATTTTTGTATTTCGGCCTCAATATTTTTACAAATCTATATTAAAATCTTTACAATTTAAATATTTTAATAAGTATAATTATTTCACTAATCTAATATTAGAAAAAATATAACTATTTTAATTTAAACAAATGTATAGGTTTAGTTTTTGATAAAAACTATTCTAATATAAACACATATCTTGGGCCTACTTGTAGTAATGACCTAATAATTAAAATTTTATTTTAGTGGACTTAACTACTTTTCTTATTTTTAAAACTTATTTTAACCTGTTTAATTGTTATAAAAACTAGCTTTGTAGCCCGTGCAAGGCACGGGCACGCACTAGATTACAAATATTTATGAATTATTCGTGATCACGTAAGATTGGATTGTTGATATGTTCGATTATTCATATATTCACAGCAATTGTTGTGAGTAAATAGAATTTATGCAATACCCGATCGTGACATGCAAATTATAATTCTGGTTAAATTAAATTTGTTTATATTCTACGCTATGTTTTGTTTTGTTAAAGTAAACTTCAACGATATGTAATAAATTGGTTAATGATCAAAACCGTACTTCGAAATATAAATATATAGAGTTAACATAGATGGAAACAGAGATACATACAAGTATTAATTACATAAATATTAGTTCATATCATTTATTATTATGTAATAAATATGTTAGTGTTGCAATACCTAAATAGCCCCCGGAAATATAACATAGATATAATTAGTAGGGGTAAATAAAACTTTTTATATGAATAAATTTGTTCATGGAACCCCCCCCCCCATTTGCTCTAATAGATATATATACATGTTTGTTATATTGTTTTGTGCGTTTACGTATTAAAGTTGTGATTGATGAGTTTTACGATAGTTAATGTTAATACAAGTTTGTATTATACTTATATACGCATGAATGTTCTTTTTTTGTATTGTGATATTTTTTATAATATTTAATTCGTAAATAATTACAGTAGATCTAAAATGATTAATAAGATATGGTATATGTCAATGAATATTATAGTGTATATATTATTACATATCCACAAAAATTTATATATGTATGTATTTATGTTTGTACATGTGTATGTATGTATAAATATGCATATTAATTATACAATAATTAATAGATTACAAATAATGAAATTTTAATAGATTATACAACATAAATGTATGTATGTATGTATGTATGCTATATAGTATGTATGTATATAATATTATAGTATATTATTATATATCCACAGAAATTTATATATGTGTATTTATGTTTGTACATTTGTATGTATGTATAAATATGCATATTAATTATGCAACAATTAATAGATTACAAATAATGAAATATTAATAGATTACATAACATAAATGTATGTGTGTATGTATGTTATATAGTATGTATGTATGTATGTATGTATGTAGGTATGTATGTGTTTATGTATAATTATTGGAATTATACATTATACAAATATTTATGTGTAGCTAATGATTTTTAATATTAACTCAAATGCTCACACAGCTCAACTGATTATAATTAATATATATAAACAAAAATATATAGTATGTATGTATGTATGTATGTATGCATGTATGTATGTATGTATGTATGTATGTATATAATATAATAGTATATTATTATATATCCACAGAAATTTATATATGTATGTATTTATGTTTGTACATGTGTATGTATGTATAAATATGCATATTAATTATACAACAATTAATAGATTACAAATAATGAAATATTAATAGATCATACAACATAAATGTATGTATGTATGTATGTATGTATGTTATATAGTATGTATGTATGTATGTATATATGTGTGTATGTATAATTATTGGAATTATACATTATACAAATATTTATGTATGTAGCTAATGTTTTTTAATATTAGCTCAAATGCTCAAACAGCTCAACTGGTTATGGTGTTGAATTTAGTTCTGCAAGAGGTCATGGGTTCAAACCCTTTGAATAAGAATATTTTTACAAATATTTAGAGTTAGGTTTGGAGTGAGGTTTGGAGGGACCGAGCCTATGAATTAATTTGCTCAGGATAACCCCTTGTTGTTGTATTAGATATGTAATAGATAATAGATAGATAGATAGATTGGATTATCAAGGAGATAATGGTGGCATTTTCTGTACAGAACCTCTGCCACGCGTGTAAAATAGCGAGCTTCAGGTACTAGAACCTCCCTAAGCGCATCAAGAAGACTTAAAGTCCATGCTGAATTTTTCTACCAGTTATAATGCTTCTATGGTACTCCCTCCGTCTCTTAAAACATTTCCTTTTTACTATTTCGGGACATTCAAAATACTTTTATCCTTTCTATTTTAAGCCATATAAAACAATATTCAATACACACTACTCCACCCACTACTCCTTAAAATAATATTCAATACCCACTACTTCATCCACTACTCCTTAAAAACAATATTTAATACCCACTACTTCATCCACTACTCCTTAAAAACAATATTTAATACCCATTACTTCACCCACAACTCTTTAAAAATAATATTCAATACCCACTACTCCACCCACTATTCTTTAAAAACTATATTCAATATCCACTACTCCACCCACTACTCCTTAAAAACAATATTCAATACTCACTACTCCATTAAAAAACAATATTCATTATCCACTTGTCTTAAAACCCGTGTTTTTAGTCAAACAGAAAAGGTTCAATGAGACGGAGGGAGTAATTGTTTTGTTTATTGTGTTTATAATAATAATTTGCATAGGCACTTAGCAACGAGAGCCAACATCTCGTTAACAGCGGTGCAAATTCTACTCCTCTGGCTTCTGAGCTTACAAGCTTGGAAGATTCAACATTCAAAGTTGGGAAACTCTCAGTTGAGGAAAGGAAAGAAAAGATCCATCGTTACATGAAGAAATGGAATGAGAGGAATTTCAGCAAGAAAATTAAGGTATCTGTTATAACGGAAGCAAGAAAGATTATAATAAACGTAAAAGAAGAACAAGAATTTGGAAGAAGAGAAAACTTTATTGATCTTGAAGATAATACTGATTCAAATTACAGCTACAGATTCAATTGACAGACTGACTGCTAGGTTATGCCCTAGAGAGTTTATATAATACTGTATAGGCGGTTATAGAAAAGCCCAGAAATTAGGCCCAAAACAGAAAACCTAACGTACCGTAAAAGTCAGAGCGTTCCCGAAACCCCTAACTTCAAGTTACGGTTGTTTGTCCCAAAACCCCTAACTTCAAGTTAGGGGTTTACTAATTCAAGGCATATTTCAATAAATCTCCACCTTGACTTGAATCCTCTAACAAAAAAACAGATAACAGATGTACCAGACGCATTAAAATAATGCTAGATCTACCAGATAAAACTCTTTTGCCTCAGATTTTGCCCTAAAAGGGCAATCAACAACTCCGAACATTTATCAAGTTCAAACAATGTTGAAACTTGCTATGTGGAACCGGCTTGGTAAGCATATCAGCTGGGTTATTTGCAGTACCCACTTTGCTCACCTTGATTCTTTTCTCACTTCTTAGAAAATGATATCTTACATCTATGTGCTTAGTCCGCTCATGATGGACTTGATCCTTGGCTAAACAGATTGCACTGAGACTGTCACAAAATACTGTAGCCTGATCATGATTTAGACCTAAATCAGTGACCAATCCTTTCAACCAGATTCCTTCTTTTGCGGCTTCTGTCAATGCCATGTACTCTGCTTCTGTAGTAGACAAAGTCACTGTAGGTTGCAGAGTAGCTTTCCAACTGACAATCGAACCACCCAGAGTGAAAGCATAACCAGTCATAGATCTTCTACTGTCAACATCTCCAACATAATCAGAGTCTGAAAACCCTATCACCAAACACTCAGTATCACCTCCATAAATGAGACCAACATCAAATGTACCTTTTAAGTACCGAAAAACCCTCTTCACAGCTTGCCAATGCTCCTTGCCTGGATCACCCATGAACCTACTAAAAACACTGAAAGACTGTGCAAGATTGGGTCTAGTGCAGACCACTGCATACATCAAGCTTCCTACTGCACTAGCATAGGGAACTAGAGACATGTACTCCTTTTCCTCACCAGACTTAGGTGCAAAAGCGACGGACAGGTATACATTTGTTGTACTAGGAGTATTTATGGACTTTGCTGTAGACATGTCAAACCTTGACAAAATCTTCTGAATGTATCCCTTCTGTGACAAGAAGAGCTTTCTTTTGCTTCTATCCCTATAAATCTCCATTCCCAGAATTTTCCGAGCCGCACCCAAATCTTTCATTTCAAAATCAGCACTAAGGAGACCCTTTAACTTCTGAATATCAGACTTGTTCTCTACAGCTATCAACATATCATCTACATACATACAGGACCAGATAAATGAAAGAACCATTTACTGTATTACTATGATAAACACAACAATCATACGGACTCCTAGTGTAGCCAATACCTATCATATAGCTGTCGAATTTCTTGTACCAATGCCTCGGAGACTGCTTTAGCCCTTACAAGGACTTCAATAACTTGCAAACATAATCTTCTTTTCCAGGAACCTGAAAACCATCTGGCTGAGTCATGTATATCTCCTCCTCCAACTCTCCATGCGGAAAAGTTGTCTTCACATCGAGTTGTTCAAGCTCCAGATTCTGATGTGCAACTATTGCTAGTAGCACCCTGATGGAAGTGTGTCTGACCACTGGAGAAAAAATCTCAATGTAATCTACTCCCTCTTTCTGAGTGAACCCTCGAGCTACTAAACACCCTCAACCGATTCTCCTTCCTTCTTCTTGTAGACCCATTTACAAGTAACAATCTTTCTCTCTCGAGGTCGCTTGGCTAATTCCCAAGTCTTATTCTTCTGAAGTGACTCCATTTCATCTCCCATTGCAGCAAACCATTTTTCAGACTCAGTACATGTCACTACTTCTTTGTAAGTGGATGGCTCATCAGAGCTAGGATCCACCTCTTCAGCTACCTTTATTGCATATGCCACCATATCTTCAAAACCATATTTCTTTGGAGGCAGCCCATAATTAGCTCTCCTTGATCGATTAAGAGCCAAACTGTGCTGATTTTCTACTGGTACTGACGATTCTGATTCTGATTGTGGTTGTTGAACTTCTTGTTGTGGTTCACTCTCATCTTGAGTGACTTCCTGCTCCACCTATTTCTCAACACCACCACTTTTTGAAACAATAGTAGACTTCATAGTAGGGATAGAATTTTCATCTAAGACTACATTTCTACTCAGTATAACCCTATTTTCAGATGGAGACCAGATTTTATTAACTTTAACCCCATCCCCATAGCCTACAAATACTCCCTTTTTAGCTCGTGGCTCCAATTTTCCCTCATTTACATGATAATAAACAGTACAACCAAAAACTCTTAAATTGGAGTAATCAGTAGGCTTACCAGACCATTTCTCAATATGAGTTTTGAGATGAATACCTGTGTGAGGTCCATGATTAATCAAATAACACACTGTACTAACCGCCTCTGCCCAGAATCTTCTCGTTAGTCTAGCATTAGAAAGCATACACCTAGCTCTCTCCAGAAGTGTCTGATTCATATATTCCGCTACACCATTCTGTTGTGGTGTATCCTTAACTGTATGACGCCTAGAAATCCCCTCATTCTTGTAGAAATCTACAAACTCAGACGAGCAAAATTCCAAGCAATTATCAGTTCGCAGCCTCTTAATCTTCTTCCAAGGCATTCTTGAGAAATCATCGATCATTGACACAAAATATCTGTGACCCCCTAAAGACTCCACCCGGGAAGGACCCCAACAATCAGAATGGATGTAATCAAGTGTGCCTTTTGTTTTGTGGGTTACTTTAGGAAACTTGCTGCGATGTAGCTTTCCAAAAACACAATGTTCACAAAACTCAAGACCTGTGACCTTATGACCACAAAGAAGATCAGCTTTTGATAGAATCTGCATCCCCCTTTCACCCATGTGACCAAGCCTCATGTGCCACAACATGGTCATATTTTCTTTTTCAATTTCCGAGGACGCAACAGCAACAGAACCTGTTAACGTAGAACCTTGAAGAAGATACAAGGTACCATGTTTAACACCTTTCAGAACCACATCAGAACCCTTGCAGACATGTAGAACTCCACATTCACCTTGAAAACTGAAATCCTTGTTGTCTAACATACTCAAAGATATAAGATTCTTTGTCATAAGTGGAACATGCCTAACATCATTCAATATGCAGAAATTACCATCATGTGTCCGAAGTTTAATCGAGCCTATTCCAACCGTCTCATAAACAAAACTGTTAGCCATAGACATTTTGACACCGTCTATTTGCTCATAGGTTGTGAACCACTCCCTGCGTGGACATACATGATAAAACGCTCAAGAATCAAGAATCCACACATCAGAGTGATGCGTGTGAACAACAGCAACAAGAGCAATATCTTCTTCAGAACTAGCACCAGCTACAGCAACAGTACCTGAAGCATCAGTACCTGCCAATTTATCATGTTGCTTCTTTTTCTTGGGATAGTCAGATTTACAGTGTCCCTTCTCTTTACAGTAATTGCAGATATCATTAGGTTTCGAACCCTTCGAAGCTGGTTTCTTGGATTTATTTTTCCCTGACTTTTTATGTCTAGTACTCCCGTTAGCAACCAACCCAACAGCCTGATTTTCTACACCTATACCAGCCGCCTTGTGGCGCAGCTCTCTAGTATGAAGAGAAGATCTAACCTCCTCTAGAGAAATAGTATCTTTACCAACAATAAACGATTGCACAAAATTCTCATACGATAATGGTAAAGAAACTAACAGAATTAAAGCAGCATCCTCATCTTCAACTTTAACATCAATATTACGCAATTCTAATAAAATTATGTTTAACGGATCTAAGTGATCTCGAAGAGGCATACCTTCCTGCATTCGCAGACTGAACAGACGTTGCTTCAGAAGAAACTTATTTGATAAATACTTTGTCATGTATAGACTTTCAAGCTTCAACCACAAACCAGACGCGGTATCGATCCTCCTCCGCGATTTCAGTAATAATATCATCTGTAAGACACAATAGAATTGTTGAGTGCCTTTTCTTCCAGAGTGGCCATCTCAGCGCTTGTAGAAGCATCAGCCGATTTCTTGTTCACCGGCGCCTAGAGCCCCTGTTGCTTTAACAAGGCACGCATCTTGATCTGCCACAGACTGAAACTATTCCGCCTAGTAAATTTGTCGACCTTCACGTTAATACCACTAGACATAGCTCTAATACCAGTTTGTTATAACGGAAGCAAGAAAGATTATAATAAACGTAAAAGGAAGAACAAGAATTTGGCAGAAGAGAAAACTTTATTGATCTTGAGGATAATACGGATTCAGATTATAGCTATAGATTCAATTGACAGACTGACTGCTAGGTTATACCCTAGAGAGATTATATAATACTCTCTAGGTAGTTATAGAAAAGCCCAGAAATTAGGCCCAAAACAGAAAACCTAACGTACCACAAAAGATACCGTAAAAGTCGGAGCGTTCCCAAAACCCCTAACTTCAAGTTACGGGTGTTTGTCCCAAAACCCCTAACTTGGGACAAACACCCGTAACTTGAAGTTAGGGGTTTACTAATTCAAGGCATATTTCAACAGTATCTTTAGTTGAAACTTGTAGAAATTTATTGATTCACTAGGCCTGATATATGCTATCAACGTGATTTATGCATACAGAACTGACCATTTAACATTTTATCATGCAGTATGCTTGTCGAAAGACTCTGGCAGACAGTCGGCCTCGTGTCAGAGGAAGGTTTGCAAAGAATGATGATTTTGGAGAGAACACTAGAACTGCATGTGGCATTCATGAAGATGACACAGATGACGACCTGAGATCACTTCATGTATGTACCAACTATTAGTGCCTTTCATGATATACATGTTGATTAAATCCTCCCAACACTTTCAAGAATTTACAAGAACTGGTAACTTACATAATATCAAATCTCTTTTGACCTGGAGAATACATGTTAAGCTATTCTCTAACTCCTAAAGGTTTTAGAAGAGCATACCAAGCTACAAAATGATTGATACACTTGTCCGGAATCATTGCTTAGAATGAGGATGTTATTTGTTGTTTGGCATTTAATGATGATTTTGGCACAGGTTGTTGTGAAAGAAGAAGATGAAATGATCAATTCTTCGGATATATTTGCACATATAAGTGGTGTGAATTCATTCAAATGCAACTATTCCATCCAATCCTGGATATGAAACATCATGGAATGAAGCACATCTTCTACAGTTTTAATTAGGGCCTTGTTTCCATCAGGATAGAGTACTAATCCTGGAATAAAACAGGGGATAAATAATTGAGGGCCATATTATGGCATTTTGTAATTATTGTCTTTGTAATGCACCAGGCTAGCTTATGTTATAGATGGTACATAAATAATGACTGTAATTTTGTACATACTGCTATTGCATTCTAAGTTAATGCTCCAGCACTGTGTAAATGCTAGGGAGGTACTGGTCGAAGAAAGTACTCCCTCCGTCCCCCTCATTTGTGTTTACATTGGAGGGGGACACGGAGACCAAGACAATGCATAAAAAATGAGTAAAGTTAGATGAAAAGTGGGTAAAGTGGTGGGACCTATCAATATTTAATAATTGATTTGAGATAGTGGAGGAAAGTAGTGGATATAATAGTATTTTTTATTATTAAATATGAGATAGTGGGGAAAGTAGTGGGTGTAATAGTGGGGTAAACTTACTATTTATGGTAACGTAAAGAAATGAGAGGGACATCCCAAAATAGTAAATGTAAAGAAATGAGAGGGACGGAGGGAGTATATATTTAGTTGTTCTGTAAATAAGTGTCAGTTTCGCGCAATAAACTTTACATTAACAAGTACTTTTCATATTCTTTATTTCTACACAATATTTTTATTTCCTGGAAAATATTGGAATTTCCAGTTCTTTCGAAACATCGAATATATTTGAACTATAAGCACTTTATTTACACTGAGGAAGAATTGTGTAACGGAATTTACAGACCTATAATGCAAACTACTTAGGTTT
Organism: Kitagawia praeruptora; assembly: GCA_037693485.1. Classification (NCBI taxonomy): domain Eukaryota; kingdom Viridiplantae; phylum Streptophyta; class Magnoliopsida; order Apiales; family Apiaceae; genus Kitagawia; species Kitagawia praeruptora. The sequence goes on from CM075353.1 coordinate 3,930,624, forward strand.
CCGGTATATCCAAGCTGCAAAGTCTTTAAATTATATTTTCCTAGGAACTCCCGTGAACAATTTTAATGAATTAAAATGCCAAATGTTTGAGCTGACAGAACTCACCATCATTTTAATTAATCTGCACTTGTAATCACTATTCTACTTCCAACATTGTCATCTGAAAAACACAACACCAAATCGTTCCAGTCCTTACTATCCCATGTCATCCATGAGTATCTCTGACCGCTCAGCCTTCATTTTAGATTGATGTTTAGTTCCATCTTCTCAATATCCTTATCAAAACCTGATTTGCAAATAATTGACTATATTTCTATAGTCACAACTCACAAGTGACCTTACAACATTAAAGCGGACGATTACAATGTACAAGTAATCTGAAGGTTCTTCCATTACTAGAACAAATCGAAACTTATAAGACCAGAATCTATAATCTTTATTAATAAGCGAAACACTCTTTTAACGGTACTCCCTCCGTCTCAAAAAACATTTCCTATTTACTTTTGACACGTTTGCCAACGCATACTTTTATTCGTTAATATCTTTAATTTCGTATTATTATTAAATATAAAATCTTCACTTTATTAAAGTATTCACAAATACGAATCAAACAAGATCACTCATGACTATATTTTATCTTATAAATTATGCGTAAATTAGTATTCAACCGCTTACAATAAACAGTATTCAAAGTCAAAACCAGAAAGGTTTTTTGATACAGAGGGAGTACCATTTTTTTTGGTTTCATCCCTACAATCCTATTTCTACTATAATTATATTTTTATGTTGTTTTTTTAATATCTATAACCTTTTATTAATAAGTGAAACACCCTTTTAACAATACCACTATTTTTGGTTTCACCCATAGAATCCTATTTCTACTATAATTCTATTTTTATGTTGTTTTTTTTTAATAAAATAGAAATCCAATTATAATTATAATTCTTTTATTACAACTTTAAATAAAAGAAAATAGTTTCACTCCTAGAATCATATTTCCCTTATAATTCTATGTTATTTTTTAAAGAAAAAAAAACACAATAAAATTAAAATCTTATTATTATTATTATAATTCTTATATTGTATTTGCAATTTTTTTATTATAACTTAGAATAAAAAAAGATTACGATCAATTATCTTAAATATTTTTCAATGAAAACAACTGAAACGTGTTTCCATGCACTTCTATTAAACAATCTAAATTTATATTTTGTTAATCGCATAAATGTTTTATGCAAATAACATAGTTCTTTTTTTAATTTTATAATATAATTTTATAAATATTTAATGAAATAAAAAATTAGTAATTAATTAACATAAATCTCTGAGCCCGTGTCATCTAGTAAATTATAAATGTGGAATCATAGTCAGAAATTAAGCAAGATCGGTCAATAATTTAATAAGCAAATAAAATACATAAGGTGCTTTTTTTAATTAATTAAACACCATTTTGAAGATGTCAAGAGAAGCAGTATTTACATACCTTGGATAGGAAAACATTATACTTGGAAAATTGATATCTTCAACATATCATTCCCTTTGTTCAGTTGATCTTCTTTAATTTCATGTGCAGACTGCACGACAGCCGGGTTGCAATTCCTTATCTCAATCATCTCCAAGCTGTATATATCTCCTATACCAATAGGAATCTCTGTAAGTTGATAACAGCCTTCCAACTCTAAGTGCTGAAGGTTTGGAAATTGTTCAGTATAAGCACTCCATCGAACAATTTTGATGAACTTAAATGCCAAATGCTTGAGTTGACGGAACCCACCATCACTGGTTTCCCAGTGTTCTCCACAGAATGCATCAAACTGTAATTTGAGAACTTCAAGGTTCGGCAGCATTCCAATTTTCTGCTTTTCATCCCATTTCAAAAAGTAGATACCAGTGTGAGCTTCTTCAGTGTTGATGGAAACATATTTGGGCTCGACAACTCCTTATATGTAAACTTGTCCTCCAAGGATCTGAGATGGATAAAGTCGTTCTGCAAACTCAAATTTTCTAGATGTTCTAATTTATCAAGATTTGGAATCTCCAACTTCGTGAATAAAAGATACAGTGCTGCTTTGATGCCCAGCTTTCGCAGATTTCCAGTAATTAACAAGATATGTCTGTAATGCTCAAGTGGAGACCGGTGCAAAAGAGTTTGCAAGTGTGGGAGACTTGAGCAAAATTTGGATCTCCAGTTGTGTTCCTGGGCAGTGTGATTGATAATGGATATAGGTCGTTACATATGTTTCCTTTTAGGATAAGATGTCTCAGCTTATTCGAAATCCAGCTTACTTTTGGTACATGAATAAAATTTCTATTTCTGTTATCAACAATAAGAGTTTCTAGATAAAATGCAAACTACTTAGGTTTCCGGTATATCCATGCTGCAAAGTCTTTAAATTATATTTTCCTAGAAACTCCGGTGAACAATTTTAATAAATTAAAATTCCAAATGTTTGATCGAGCTGACAGAACTCACCATCATTTGTTTCTCAATGTAGAGGTTGGTTTGCAAGTCTGACCTGTAATCACGATTCTACTTCCAACATTGTCATCTGAAAAACACAACACCAAATCTTTCCAGTCCTTACCATCCCATGTCATCCATGAGTATCTCTGACCGCTCAGCCTTCATTTTAGATTGATGTTTAATTCCATATCACTGCAGTTCTCAATCTCCGTATCAAAACTTGATTTTAAGATGCCAGATAAGCCATCAATCTTTTAGGCTCTTGTGTGACAGTTGTCCAGGCACGAACGTAGAATTGATATAAGATCAAAGGTTCATTAACATTTTTAACTAAAGTTGTCCTTCCGACTCCAGCCATACCACCAACAACAGAACAAACTAACAACAACAGAACAAACTAAACGGAACTATGCAAGAACTGACTATAATTCTATAGTCACAACTCACAAGTGACCTTACAACATTAAAGGGAACGATTACAAGTTACAAGTAATCTGAAGGTTCTTCCATTACTAGAACAAATCGAAATTTATAAAATCAGAATAATTTATAAAGGTGGAATCATAGTCAGATATTAAGCGAGATCAGTCAATAATTGAATAAGCAAATAAAATATATAAGACCAGAGTACACATCATGAGTACATACTAGAGAGGTCTCAGCAATAAGTAAGCAAGTAGAGTCTTTCAGAAGCAAAGCTAGCAGAGATGTCCATGTGGCTATTGCCTCGTTTGTTTCTTACATCTTTTAGTCTCTTTCCTACGAAACTGGAAGAAGCAACCGGTAAGAATAAATGCAAAAATCTATGAAAAACATACGGGTATTCAGATGAGGTACACCGGTGTCATTCAGTTCCTGACATTTAATTTTAAAAACAAGAATATCTTTAAAGAATCTCTACAGAACTGCTTTCTTTAATTAAACATCATTTTTAAGATGTCAAGAGAAGCAATATTTACGTACCTTGGATAGGAAAACATTATGCTTGGAAAACTGATATCTTCAACATATCATTCCTTTTGTTCAGTTGATCTTCCTTAATTTCATGTGCAGACTGCATGACAGCCCGGTTACAATTCCTTATCTCAATCATCTCCAAGCTGTATATATCTCCTATACCAATAGGAATCTCTTTAAGTTGATAACAGCCTTCCAACTTTAAGTGCTGAAGGTTTGGAAATTGTTCAGTATAAGCACTCCATCGAACAAATTTGATGAACTTAAATGCCAAATGTTTGAGTTGACGGAACCCACCATCACTTGTTTCCCAATGTTCTCCACAGAATGCATCAAACTGTAATTTGAGAACTTCAAGGTTCGCCGGCATTCTAATTTTCTGCATTTCGTCCCATTTCAAATAAGTAGATACCAGTGTGAGCTTCTTCAGTGTTGATGGAAACATATTCGGGCTCGACAACTCCTTATATGTGCACTTGTCCTCTAAGGAACTGTCATGGGTTAATTCGTTCTGCAAACTCAAATTTTCAAGATGTTCTAATTTATCGAGATTCGGAATCTCCAACATTGTGTGTGAAGGATACAGTGGTGCTTTGATGCCCAGCTTTCGCAGCTTTCTAGTAATTAACAAGATATCCCTGTAGTGCTCAAGTTCAGACCGGTGCAAAAGAGTTTGCAAGTGTGGGAGACTTGAGCAGGGTCCTATTGGATCTCCAGTTGTGTTCCTGGGCAGTGTGATTGATAATGGATATAGGTCGTTACATATGTTTCCTTTTAGGATAAGATGTCTCAGCTTATTCGAAATCCAGCTTACTTTTGGTACATGAATAAAATTTCTATTTCTGTTATCAACAATAAGAGTTTCTAGATATTTGAGTTCGTATACTAACTTGGATAAAGTGTATTTTTCATCTGGATGGTCATCTCCGGCCTTGATGCAAAGTACTAAATACCTTAAATTTAACAGAGATCCAATTACAATGGGAATTTTAGATAGGCCAATACTAGATAAATCCATCACACTGAGATATTTGAATACCCTGAGAAATTCTAACAGATGGTAGTTCTGGTACCTTACATTTGCATTAGAGTTTCCCGATCCATTGCAACACAATATCATTCAAACATTTGGATAAAAAGTGTTTTTAAACTTCTTTTTTTTAATTGATCTTGAAATGCTAATGCAGAGTCTAGGTGCCATAGGTTCAGATGAAGTTCCAAGATGAAAGTACCTTACCAGTTGCGTAATGAAATTCTCCTCGTCAACTTCTTGAAAGTGAAGTCTCTGTAGCAGACTTGTTGTACGAGTTTCTAGTTTAGAAACAAAATGTTCGTACGTTAGCATTTGATGCAAAAAATTCGCCTCACCTGCTTTTTTAATACACAATTCACGCAAGGCGTCGTGAACAATACACGCTTTAATTCCACCATTGGACATGCGCTTAGAAATTATTACCAGACTTCTTGAAATCAGATCGTTCAAGTAACATGCTGCTACCACCTCCAAATTTGTTTCTGAGTTTTGAATTTTAATGAATCCCTCAGACACCCATAACAAAATTAACTTCCACGCTGGTATCTCGTAGTCCCTGCAAAGTAGAGGAAACATGGTTTCAAGTGATCTGGCAAATGGTTGTAACTCAGCACTAGCGTTTCCATGTACTGCTCTGGGGCATTACTAGCGATAGAGCTCATTTCATGGGCAACTTGACTCTACTAGCTTATTGTCGTGTCACTTGCAAGAATCCCAGCTATCACTACAACTGAAAGTGGCAGCCCCTGACATTTTCTAGCTATATGTGCCCCAATCTCAATCAAAGACGAAGAACATTTTTCTTCGAGAAACACCTTGTACTGAAGTAAATCCCAACTTTCTTTCTCAGTTAAGAAACGCAAAGGATGCTGGTATTGGACTGGTATAGGGAGGTTTGCAAGTCGACTTGTGAATAATATCCGACTTCCAACATTGTCATCAGGAAAACACAACATCAAATCGTTCCAGTCAAATATGACCGTTACCACGTAACTTATGAGGATATAGCTGGTATTATTGAATATAATGATCAAATAAGTCATTATACATCAATATCTCTGCTCTCTTTATGTTTTTTATCTTAATTTTTTTCCAGTTGAGCTCTACAAACATCATCATCCATGGGGAAAGATGCATATGTGGTCATTGGTTGGTTCAACAAACAGTATGAACACAAGCAAATGTAGGTCGGAGATTCCTTGTGCAATAAACTTTACATTAACAAGTACTTTTCATATTCTTTATTTCTACACAATATTTTTAGAGTAAAGTACATTTTGTGTACCTGAGCTTTGGCCAAGACACAACTTGAAATATCATAATTTAAAAACTACCACGGGCAATACTGAACAACCTATTTACTTACATTTCGTGTATGGTATTTGTCACTAACGGAGTTAAATGGTCACGGGTAAAACAATCTTTTCATTTCTTTCCTTTAAACCCAGCTCTCCCATTTCCATTTTCTTCACCGTTGTTATTCCCCTGTTCTCCCAGCCTCTTCTTTCCCTTCTTTTCCCCACACAACCCACGACGCATCCCCAAAACCCGTTTATTTTCGTTATTTAATTCCTAGAGTTTTGTTTTCGTTGTTTTGTTTTGGTTTTTGAGTCCGGGTTTAATTCTCAACTTTGCTTGTTGTGCAATGAATTTCGCTGTTGGTTGGGTGTGTTCACTGGGTTTCTAACCACACAAACCCCCAACGCAACCACTAAACAAGCCAAACAACCCAAAAACCTATCTCAATGCCCACCATTACATATACATGACCTGGAGAGAAGTGAAGACATGAGAGAGTCAAACGAACCCACCAATAGCAAGCAAACTGCTATGGTTCGGCTAGGCCAACCATCAAACAGTTGGAGCACAGTAGTAACGTGAGTGTTAGACAAGCCGGGAAGCCCTAAATCACCAACCACAAAGAATGTGAGACAACCGGAGGAACCCATAACACATAAATATTGACATTTATGACTCGTGATCTCATTACAACTCCTCGCAGATAAACACATAACACATAACCACATAAACACATAAGGAAAGTAAACTAAAGGTTTATCCTTTCCTCAATATCACATTTGAAAACTATCCAACCAACATTTATAATTTACTTACCATACTTAACCCATATACTTTGCCATTGAGTACTTAACATTTATAGATTTAATAAATACTACAACTCGATCTACAACATTTAGCACATAGGCACGTAAACATTTATAACTAGCAAAATCGCATAACCTTGACATATTATTCCGCTCTCACAATTAACAATTAATAATAATCAAAACATATTGTTCAACTCGAAATAAATCCCACAATGATACTTAACCACCACGATACTAAATAACTATATTCTCTGAATTATTCACGGAATTACAATAATGACATTGCAATTTAAACTAATTAATTTACGACAACTACATAATTAAATCACAATTAAATTACTACAATCACAATAATTTATATACTTTCCGAATTTAAACTACAAGAATTAAAACAATTATCTCGAAAATTACAACTAATTAAATACGAAAAATTAAATGGATAAAGCGCAAGATTATACCTTCCGAAATAAATCAATTCCCGCGACAATCTCTCTCTCTCTCTCTCTTTTCCTTCCACCCTTGCTCTCCAGTTTCGCCCACTACTGCTGCTCGCGAACGCCACCACCGCCGGCCACCGCCACCGCGCGGTGGTGGTTCCCTTCCCCGCTGCACCTCGTGCCTCCCCTGCACACGCACACACACACAGTTACATACATACACGCACATCTGATTTGTATGTATATGTATGTATATACTCTAATTAATTTCCCCTCCCCCAATTCATCTTCTTCTTTCTTAATCTCCTCTTCTTTTCTCTCTATTATTCCCCCCGACTTCTCTCCCCCCTTCCCGAACTTTCCCGACTGTCGTGTTTTTTTCTACTAAATGGGCTTGGCCCATTACTCTTATATCTCCACTACCACTTTATTCTGGCCCAACTACATCTTATAAACGACTATAATAATTCCAATTAAATAAAACATTCGGAAAAAATTACACTTTTCATTTTTTTTTGCTAAGTTACACTTTTCATTTTTAAAATAAAGAATATAAAATTATGAACACCCACATATTTTTAAAATATTTTTCGGATAAAAAATGAATTAAATATGAATTTTCAAAGTTTTGATCCTTTAAATACAATAAAACTCTTAAAATCCTTTTAAAATACCGAAACATCCAAATTAATTCACCCAACCATTTTAAAAGCTAAATAATATTATAACGATAATATTACAAAAGATTTCATAATTTTTTTAATCCCTCCGATAATTTTAAAAAAATTTACAGAGGATCAAAAATACATGATTTAAATATACTCAATCCTCAAAAATACAAATAAAAATACATGGACCTTCAAAACTTATCCAGATCATCATATAAACACAACTTCATATATTTTTCACCTTTACAACTATATTAACAAAATAAAATTTACTGATGTGCTAAAATAAATGACAATTAGAATCGCAAGCGCACAATTCGTTTCATTGTAAAATTTGAGATTCGTTCCTCAGGGATTAATATTTTCGCAAGCCTTAATTTTTAATTTAATCGAATTAGGACACGTGATTTTGTGAAATTTTTTATTTTTAATAACTAAAAGAAAATTTAATCTATCTTAAAAAGAAAATTTGAAATTATTTAAAATAAAAACTAAATAAAACCGAAACAGAACTCTAACCAAGGGAAGAAGAAAAAAAATACAAACGATACTACACAAGCAGAAAACAAACTCGCAGACCCAAAAACAAACTCAAAACTTGATTCGATTACAACAAATTCGCAGCATTTTAAGCTATAAAATCAATCAAACGAACGATCCAGCCAGTTGACTACGAACTCAGACTCGCCGCAATGATTAACAACCAGGACATAGCTTGAATTCAAATGGGACCAAAACAAACCACAGCAAATAGCTTAACAGTGAACAACGAATTCATCGCAGCAAAACGAAAGCATTACGGACCCAAAAAAATTGCAACATTAATTCGGAAATCAGAAAATCGACGACGACCAAGCAGCAAACTAAACCAACTCGATAAAGACTCGGCAAATCAGCGACATTTAAACTCTTAATTGACAAACTAAACGCTCGGTGAAACACTACTCAACAAACAGCCATTAACGATAACTCAAAATCAACAGCAACTAAGCTCCAATCTAACAAAAATCAAACCCAGTTCAATAAAATGAATCAATACGCGAACTCATAGCAACTCCAAAATCTTGATAGATTTATTATAACAGTGGACTACAACTACAAGACACAAGAACTACAAGAGACTACATTGTGATTAGCTTGGATATCTAAAATGAAGATTACATATGAGGTTTTATACAGGAAAGATAAAGACATAGTATGACAAATATGATGGGTACATGATGGGGACTTTCATAGTTTATAACATGATGAAATGATGGGTTGATGATGGGCATAGCATGGGCATTATATTCCAACATCCCCCCTCAAGTTGAAGGTGGGAATGACAATGGAAGCCTTCAACTTGAAGCTTGAAGGTAGCAAAGGTAGTAGGCAGCAGCAAATGGGAGAGTAAGAGGCAGCAACATGGCAATGAATGGACGGACGGCAGTAAGGGGAAGAGCAATCAGCAGCAGGAGGAACAACAAATAAGCATCAAACGGAGCATGACAAGCTCATAATATATCGGCCATCTTGGGCATAAAAGGCTCACTTCGGAGCGGAGCACACAAGGCTCATAAGGGCTGGAATTAATCATCACAATCACCCTGAAAATAGCTATAGACTAGCTTGAGAAATCTGCAAAAAAGAAAAAAAAAAGTTAAATTGTGTGTGCCAGGGCTGCTGTTGGACTTCAGGTGGAGTGAACGTGGATTGATGAGGGTGTGCTGTCTTGATTAAGGGTGGTGGTATGGTGTAGTGCTGCAGGTGGAGAAGAAAGACATGCTGAAAATGATGAACATCTGCTAAAGAAAGCTGTGAAAAACATGCAGAAAATGTTGATGAAAATTCTTAACTTGCTTAAAACAATGGAAAATGATGAGCAAGATTTGTAGGAGGTCCTCATTAAAAACCACTTGGGGAAAAAGAGTGACCTCTATATGCAGAAAAAAAAAAATTACATTGCAAGCTGAAAAATAGGTTCAGAAAATTTCTGCAGAAAACTGAAAAAGATGAAGAAAATTATTAATGCGGAAGAAACGTGAGGATCTTAGCTCGTTAGAGAAAAGCTCTGATACCATGATAGATTTATTATAACAGTGGACTACAACTACAAGACACAAGAACTACAAGAGACTACATTGTGATTAGCTTGGATATCTAAAATGAAGATTACATATGAGGTTTTATACAGGAAAGATAAAGACATAGTATGACAAATATGATGGGTACATGATGGGGACTTTCATAGTTTATAACATGATGAAATGATGGGTTGATGATGGGCACAGCATGGGCATTATATTCCAACAAATCTAACTCAGCTACTAAAAGATGACTCAGCAACTCAGAACAGCAAACAATCAAAAACTCGATTCGAGGAACAACAAAGGGGATTTAAAAGGTTGAAATAAAAAGAAGAAAGAATGTGGTTTGTATCTGCGTTTAACAAAAAAAATAGGGGATGGGGGGTTGTCGATTTGGTGGGGAGAGAAAGAGAGAGGAAAGAGATCGATAGAGATAGGGAAAGAGAGAGAGAGAGATTAGAGAGAAGGGAGAGAGGTGAGGGAACGAAGTCGAGGGAGAAGAAATCAGAGAGGTCTTGGCGACGAAGGAGAAGACCGAGTAAATACAGTGCTGGGTATTGTTTTGTTTGGGCTGAAATTGAAGGGATCGAAGCAGGGGAGTCAAACAAATAAAAAAGGCTTCGAATTAAATAATACTGTAAAACAGATATGTAAAAACTGTAAATACGTAAGAAATTTTATAAAACTAATTTTTTTTTTAAAACTAGATACGAAAATTAACTTGCAAATAAATAAATTAACTACGAAATTAAATTACCCTAAAACGATAATTTGGAATTAATGGCCCAGAATAAAATCAATTTTTAAAGGGGCTTTACTACGAATTGAAACTAAATTAAACTACGAACATGAAATTAAGGTTTCGTTATTTTCAACCCCAAGTGGTTAGCAACGGGATTTACGAAAATAATGAAACAAGGCAACAATAAAGGAAAGTGCAAGACAAGAATTTAAAGGAAATAAAATTGCATTAAAATAAAAGGGAGTGTTTACAAAATTTGAAACTAAAGAAAATACAAGAAATTAAATCTAACCTAAAACTACACTACTCTACTCTACACTACACTACACTACCCGTTTTTTTTACAAGGGAAATGAGGGGGTATTTATAGGATGGGAATTTGGGTTTAGGGGGGTGTGGGCAAATCTTGGCCCTACATTTGGTTTGTGTGGTGGTGTAATCCTAGCCATTAAAAGATTCCTTCCCCATTAAGCTTTAGTAGACTTGATCTTGGCCATACACTTTTTAAGTGTATTGGGATGATCTCCACCTTCCATGTGTCCTCCAAGATTCCCTTTCCACCAAACTCCTAATTCTTTTTTCTCTTTTTCTTTTTGGTCCTTTTTCTTCCTCTTTTTCCCTTCCTTGCACTTTATTTCTTTATTTTGCCATTTCTTTATTTATTCACGAATTTCCTGAAATGCAACAAAATAAATTATTAAATTACGAGTTTAAGCAATAAATAGGTAATAAAAATATGCAAAAATATGCACTTATCATTTACAATTTATAATAAATAAATAATATTAAAATCGAAATTTTCTAAGGCGTTATATCCTTCCCCCCTTAATAGGATTCTGTCCTCAGAATCAACGCTAAGGACACCAATAACAACTTTCTCAAACATCGTACTTTCACTCCCAGGTTGTATCTTTCAACCTCTAGGATTCCATCATACCAACTCATTCATTAATAAGCTCATTCTGCGAGCCCTCCAATTCCGAAAAACTTTAAACTTTGATTTTCGAGTCTTTTCAACTTTAGACGCTTAACTCACGGGAACGAATATCTTTCCCCGTCAATTAATATAACTTTCTCGCATAGTGAACTTTACTCTGCGTCAAAACTTATATCACCACGCAAATTTTTCGCTATAATACTGCCGTGCATTTTGCCTATAATTACCACGATCTACACTTGCGCTTGGTATCATTCCCACGCTTTACTTATAACCACACGACTTTAAATAGAACTTCGAGAAAGAATCTCCAGAATTTCTCTGATCGCTTCCATTGCGCTTTCAAGTACTATTGTGGCATCCCATAATCCGGGGTACAGATTTGGGGCCACTAACCACAATCCACTCAACACATAACTGGATATAAACACATTATAATAACAATAAATACCCCTGATCCAATATCGCTTACATGTTATGGTATGAAACTAACTATCAAATTTAATTATTACAGTCCATCCTCAGAATAAAATTTATACAATCTTTTAACAAACTAGGTCCACTGTCAAACTAGCTTACCAACCTTGACAAATTCCAACACCATTACCCGACGAAATCCACAACTCGAACGTCACCTCTCGCTACTGGGACAGTAGTACCAACTGACCACAAAGTCCACTAATCTCCTCTATTAACTGAAGAAAAATAAACAAGCAAGAGTGAGCCAACAATGCTCAACAAGTGTAAGCAGTGATAGCAATATCAAGAACAATATAGGTTCGGATCAACAAAAATAATCCTCATATGGTACGAAAGAAATCAGCTGGAGAAATTAAATATCATGACTCCAAGATGAGCCAACAGGCTCTACTAGAATAAAATCCATCAACAATGAGAACTGATAAAAGTTCTGATAATCAAAGATAATCATCATAGGTTTCAAAGGAATCAAGCTTCGAAGCAACTCAATCTCAAGGTATAGATTAGAATTGGATTTTTTTTTTTATATTTTAAAAAATAGTGGAGTTGGGCGGCTGATCAGAACCGCACTAACCCCGGACAATGCATACAGCAAAGTCCCTCTAAATGGATCCATGGCACACTTTGGCCTCAACTTCTGACCATTAAACTGGTCTCCCCGAAGGGACATCTGTTGACCATTAATATGGTCTCCCCGAAGGGACATCTATTGACCATTAATATGGTCTCCCCGAAGGGACATCTATTTTAAAAACATTCCAATTCTATATCCAACGCATTAGGTGTCGGAACAATCGACAACCTCTATCAATTAAACAATCTGGAAAACTCACGTTCCAGCACAACAACTCAACTAGTGGAATGAAAAGAGAATCAACGATTCTATCTTCAATATCGACGAGTTCAATATATAAATGGGGTGAAAATTTAAGGAACAACATCAACACTAGATGTCGACGAGATCAACAATAAATGGGGTAATAATAGATAAAGAACTGCAACAATAATAAATGTCGACGAGATCAACAATAAATGGGTGAGAATGTCATCATTATAATAATTAAGGAACTGTTTCACTTAAACTAGAAGTGAAAGGAAATACTTGCAACATGATCAACAACAACTATGATTATAAGATAAAGCAAGGATATAGTCAAGTGCTAAGTATTTAAAAAGTTACCAACAAATGGTCAAGTTTGAATCAACATAAGTGAATTAAGTAGTTTTAAAAAAATGATCATTTGTAAAATAACTCCAAGATAATTAATTTGTAGGTCAGTTTGAAGATAACATCCCTGAAAGAGGGTCTATCGATGAAAATATGTCATAATCAGGAATTGTACTAATAGATTTTATAAGATTTTAAAAATCCTGAATTTCATCTATTTTAGAACGTCCCTTAAAACATTTTTTTGAAGAAAATAAATTTAAATAAAATTAAAGAAATAGTTCTCTCATGAGGAATCAAATAACATACCATGTTTTAAAATTTTATTGAAGAAAAGGTTATTTGTAAGATCATTTGAAATTTTGCACTTGAGCTATATGGGGAAATATAAACATTTGCACGTCATTTGAAGAAGGACGTCACTTTGCAAACATAATTTGATCGACACATTTGATATGTAAATATAACAGAATTGCATCACTTGAACAATAAGTGAGAAGCGATAACACTTGCCTCAATACACAAAGTTCCACTTCCAACATCACGATTCGCTACTCAACTTCCCATCATCCTCTACTTCTTTACACGTTGTCCTCTACTCGATCACACTCGTCCACTAACAGCTATCTCTTTTCTCGAGATTCCCTCTACACGTGCACTGTTCTTGATCGGGCCTCCTACTCGTACCTACATATGGTAACGTACTACTTTAGTGCCAAAACCAACCAAAACCTTACTGACTGCTCTACTCTACCCATACGCGTCCTATAACGCTTTACACACATATAACACATAACATAGATTGTCATTTAATACTTACAATTACTACGCACACATGACATAGATGTATAGACATTTCTTATCAAAATACTATAAGAATTATATATTAATTCTAATGAAGATCGGACAACACCTCATTTATACGGGTACACTACCAATCGAAACAGCCAACACAACTAAGAAATCAAACAATCCTTTGCTCCAATATTAACTCAAATCAACTTATAATTGAAATAACCATCCGAATACCAGCACACGACATTACTCTAATTATCGAGCAATTCATCATATAATCCGATTATACACAGATTATTTAATACTTAAAATGAAATATATACACTTAGTAATAATTTAACCATTATAATTATCACTATTAACATTACAGACAACATACATTACCTTACACACTCTCCAGATTACCATATACCCTGTACACAATCCAAGAGCAACCCCTTTACACAAGTTAGTCAGAACCGAGCAAAACTCGACCAACAAAACATAAACTCAAAAACCCACTTACAACTACTCACTGGACTCGGTTAACACTATAAATATTACCGTAACATCCACAACGACAACTAATTACCTTACACACATACTCAACTGTTCTAACAATTAGCAAGACTCTAGTCTAATCAAACCCCCAAAAATTTCTAACTTAAACTTACAAGCAATACACACATACTTGAGAGCATATACAAATTCAACCCAACACAATTTCCTCTTTACCGATCAAGCACATACGAGCACACCCATCCTATACCCCCTGTTCGAACAACAACTCAGCCTCCACATACCCTGTTGATTATACACACCACACGGAAAAGCCCGCCCCTGTACAACCTTTCCACCGCTGATCGGAGATGCGACATACACACACAGCTTCATATCTCTTCTCTAACTTCTCTGCTTTTCCCTCCTCTTCACTTCGGCCTTAACTTCTACAACCACACACACCTACCTCCTCTTACCACCCCCTTCTCTTCTTAAATCTTTCAATACAACTCCACCCCAACCCACATGAACTCACCTGACGAAATCCCCAATTCTTGCACACAAGCTCGAACACATAAACACACTGCTTCACTAATTCGACCACACGATCGACTCCGCCACTCAACTGCACACAACCGTTCGCCCATCAACATACACCCACAAACACGCGGTTTTACACACACGCTCCATACCACTGTCCCCTGCTGCACACCTATACATAACTCGGATTTCATCACCAAACGTGACTGTAATATACACACACAGACGCGATTTAACTGTACATGCCCACACACGCGTAGCTAAGATTGCAGAAGAGGAGATGGAGGAGAAAAAGAAACGGGAGGGAGATTAGGGATAGATTAAGCGAGAGGGAGAAGAGAGATTGAGAAGGTTTGAGAGATTGCTAATTTGCTAGAGACCAGACTGAGAAAATGAATTGGGGAAGGAAAAATACAGCCGATTTAGGGATTTGAGAAATAAAGGGAATTTTGGTTATCTTCAAAATGCTGAAAAAGTAATTCAAATCAATTAAACAGCTTTTAATAATTCGAATTTAAAAGGGAAAATTGTGAAAATTAAAATTTTCAATTTTAAAATAAAGGGTACAGAATTACGGACACCCGCATATTTTTAAAATATTTTTAGGATCAAAAATGAATTAAAAATGAATTTTACAAGCCTTGATCCTTTAAATACAATAAAATTCTTAAAATTATTTTAAAATACCAAAACACCCAAATTAATTCTCCCCATAATTTTAAAAATAAGTAATATCATAAATATGATAAAGCAAAAGATTTCATTATTTATAAGAACTCCAAAGATTTTATAAAAATCTCAGAAGATCAATAATGCATGATTTAAATACATTTTAATCAGCAAAAATACAAATAAAAATACACGGACTTACACGGAACACGCGGATCATCATATAAACATAGGAACACCATATCACATAGAATTGACCTTTTCAAAAATATTCACATCATAATCCACATCTAATATTAAATAAACATTTTTTACGCGATTTTCTAAGTCGTTATAACTATGTCGATCGAGAAGGGAATAATCAAAAGTTTCTTCTTGACTTTAGTTCCCTATTTTACCGAGTACCCAATCTGGAAACTTAAGCATCATACCGTCCATTCCTAATCGCATCCTTGCAATCGAATACTATAATCACATATACGTCGTTAGACGTACCTCTAGCATAACAACTGGATTCTCATTCTTATAAAATAGTCTGGTTTGCTAAGTCTTTTGAAGAACATAGCCTAGATCATTTTCAGCTTTGGATGACTAACACACTTGTTACCTTGATTGTGACTTCACTTAATACAACCACAAGAGTGAAATATCCCATTTATTACCAATTCTTCTGCATCACAACTTCACTCGATACTAATCACGAAACACTTCTTCAACGATTTCCAATAACTCCCGCTTTTATCAACATGAATCTTCCACTTAACCTGCATCGCCACTTATTTACATCTCCTGAAATGAACCTTCCTCAGATAAAATTCTGAGATAAAGAATATTAAGAAATCTTTAATCATTCTTACTTCTCTTTCACGTCGAGAAGGGAATAATCAGAAAATCTCTATCTATCCTTCGTCTCATCGTTTTACCATGTAACCATTTTGAACTAATAACCATTCTTCTTAAATCATATATATTTTATTCTCAATACATTATTCCGTTTCCTCTGGATTTAACTTTCAAATCACCATTCCGCATACTTGACGAGTCCTCGAAGTTGACTCCACCAGCTACGACTTCAACATTTAACACCACTCACATTAGGATTCTGCATACTTGGAACCTTTCAAGGTCATTCTCCATTGGATTGCATACGCTTTACGAGTCTTCAAACATTTTATATGTGATCTACGATCATATTAATTTCTTCATTCGGATGCCGTTTGAAATCTTATTTACTGAAATCTGATTTGACTTAATCATCTCCTTTCTGCTACCTTCTACTTATACAAAACGACTTCATTCCTTTGATATATCAATTTCTTGATCGACTTGATTACTAAGACTTCTATATCTGTTTTCGACTTCAGAACATCATTTTCACATTTCTTAAGATCGAAATCTCCCCTTCATTAATAGGAAATAAATCCAATCCTGAATCTTATTTGACTCTTTTTTTTAATCATCACGGTCCACTTTCTGATAACTTCCTTTATAATCGCATTGCATTTCTGTAATAACCCTAACTTCAGTAATGCTACAGTGGTCACATGAATATTAAATTTCGAGGATTTAGAGAAATGGTACGTAGGTACCCTATAATGGAAACAGAAAATGAATAAACAGAAACCATATTAATATTATACACTGAAATTAAGTGACTCGAAATGACGATAGATTTCAGAAATTCCTGAATATGGATTTTGAGGATTTTGATTTCGAATAAACTTCTATTGGATATTGAGGAGCATGGAAATATTATAAGAATGACAAATTGAGGGATTAGTGAATTTAGATTAAACCAAGGGATTATTAAGTTAAGAGAATACCAAAGGAAATTGGATTCGTAAATGATTTCGAAAACCACTGAGATAATGAGGTTTACTCGAAACGAACCACAATTAGACGAGTATGGAAACCAAGCAACCAAGATTAGTAATATAACAAGGATACATACCATATTATTTACCAATGTGATGGGCATTTTACTTAGAAAACTTAGAAAATAAGAGATTAGAAAATCCAAGTGGTATCACTTTCCATTAACTTGTTTTAAGGGGGTAAATTAGTAACTTTGCAAGCTTTTAATCACTAAATATCTTCCAAGGCTTCTAGGACAAGCTAAAGCTAACAAATATTAACAAGATTAAAGAGGGATAAGATCAAAACAAAGAACAAAACTCTCTCCCCCATCCATATTACAATTTTCGGTCAAAACAAGAACAGCCCAGTAAAATGACCATAACTTCTTCGTTTCTCAGCCAAATTTTGTGTTCTATAGCTTTTTAGAAAGCCCATGAGATAACCTACAAGTCGTATTTCACAAGAGTTTTCCAGAAAAGCAAGGTAAAGGGGTCGTTTTTCATGTTCTTTCAGCTGATGAATAGTAATTCCGAATTGTTAACTTTGTTTTCATGGTTTCTTTAGTTGATTCAAGTTAATCTAAGGTTGTTTAAGGAGTGCCCAAGGTTTATCAAGGATTTTTAAGGGTTATCAAAGCTTCAAGAAGGTATAATCATGCTTGCTCTTTTATGTTTATGATGGATATAGTTGTGTTTAGTGATTAAGTGGTATAAATGTTATGATTATGATGTTATAAGTGTTTGTAAGTGATTAAAGTTGATTTTGGAAGGAGTATGTGCTTGTAACCATGGTTGGTAAGATGACCACATGGTGTAGGTGATGGTGTATAAGGTGGATGATTGATTTGGAGGAGTTTGATTTTGGAAAGTATGAAATTACAGCAGTTATAATGTCCGATTTTCGTTAGAACGAAAACTGCCCTGTTTTGTGACCCCTGCATTCATACGGTACCTCACTGCCTAGGTTACCAATTGACCATGAAATGATAGAGCTTAGTTCATAGATCGTTTTGATATAAGGTGCGTTAAAATCTGATGAACGGTTTAGGAGAAAAGTCAGTTTTAGTGAAAGACGTTCGATAACCGAGAAAACGTAATTGTATCAACTTTGAGGCTAAAGTTACCATACTTGGACATTTTTATAAGCCACGAAATTTTGGGATAAGGTAGTAGGGTGGTCAGAGGACCCTTGACAGTTGACCTTACATTAAAATTCGAAATCAATATTTTCTGAGAATTTTTACAGTTAAGTGTGGTCGTTAGGGAAAATGGTGAAAAACCACTGAAACTTCGTTTGAGCTTATAAATGGTTAAGTTCTTGAACCTTTGGGGTAATAGTGATACGTTAGGCATATATTGAAGTATCAAGGGTAATGTTATACAAGAGTGTAGTGAGTAAGAGATGTGATATTCTAATGACGGTCCTTTTGTGTTTATAGAAACTCCGGAAGAGGGACCAGCCTTACTGTCAGGATACAGGAACCGAGGCAAGATCTTTTCTATCCCTACTTGGAAATTATTTATCTTCAAAGAAACTTGATTTCATGAAATATATATATGAGATGCTATTGTTACTATATTGTTAAGAAATGGTTTTTCTCGATTATTGATGTAAAAAGGGAAGGTATATGAGTATGGTATGAATATGGATATGAGTATGAGTATGAGATGGATATGAATATACATAGAGATGATTATGCATGAAGTGAACATGCCTTATGATTAAGGGAATATGAAAGAATGGTATCAGTTGTTATCCAGGGTTATATGGTTTATAATACTATATTAAAAATATTCTTTTTGGTGTTAGTGGTATTATAAATATTATTTGATTATTAATTACTACTTTTTAAGTAGATGGAATATGTTATGGATATAAAAGCATATTTAAATTCTTGAATATAAAAGAGATGTCTGAATCATAATCAAAATATTATGTTATGAATATATTTTATAGAAATAATGTGCGAGAATGAAAATGATATGAGTGAATGATAATTGATAATGGAAGTGATATACGGAAATGAAAATGTGAAATGGTGTTGATAAATTGAATGATGATCTTATAAAAAGGGGAATTTACAATAATAAGCGTAAGAGGCCGTGTGGAAGTTGCACAGTCCAGCACTTAATAAGCGTAAGAGGCCGTGTGGAAGTTGCACAGTCCAGCACTTAATAAGCGTAAGAGGCCGTGTGGAAGTTGCACAGTCCAGCACTTAATAAGCGTAAGAGGCCGTGTGGAAGTTGCACAGTCCAGCACTTAATGTTTCATTTCGGCCCAAGAGTTGCCGAAGGAGGATGTAGTGGTAGACCTTCCTCCAGGAGGATGTTAGCAGGTGGCCTTCCTCCAGGGATGATGTTAGCAGGTGGCCTTCATTCCTTCTACCGGTAGTAAAAAGGGACGGATACGGAGGGCGACTGATCATCGAGCCTCACGTATTCGGCAACAGTGCAAACCCCTACAATATGTGAATAAAGAATAAATGATAAAGTCAGATTGGTATACTGGAAAGGGAAAATGATATGAAAGGTGGAATTATTGTTATAGATGAAGAGAAACTGATTTTATATTAATTTATAAAAATTGTTACATAAGAAGGAAATGAGATGATGATAGTAAGAGATTTAAGTAAGTATTCATATTATCCTGAAATATTACACTGAAAGATTATATTGATTGTTATATTATTTAAGAAGAGAAACTGATACTGTATTATTCTAGATTTCTTTCTTATAAAAGTAAGTGGATGATGTATTATTAAATAAGAGTTTTAATCTCCCTTGAAGTTTATAATTGGTTACTACTTACATATGTATACATGTATACTTGGTTACATTTTAAATTCCAGTTTACAATATTATCTTGCTGAGCTATTATAGCTCACTCTTGCTACTTATCTATATACAGCTAGGTACGCCGATACTCCGTACTACACCCCGCAAGAGGGTACGGGAAAGACGAACTTTTGAGAGAGTGTTGGAAACGCTTTCCGAGGTAGCTAGCGGACGGTTGGGTATTGATAGATTGTGTACATTAAGTGTGTAAGTTGGTGTAATAACTTTTGATTGTTGAAATGCTTCATGTCGAAGTATTATTTAGCAATGTGTTTAAGTATGATTCTGGGTTTGTAATAACTGTTTAACTCTAAACTTTTATTATGGTGAATGTTGTTCTCTGAGCATATGACTGGTGTGTGTGTGTATTACTGTGGGGTCAATTGCATAAGTATTAAATAAAAAAAAAAATCCCAATAGATATTGATTTTGAATGGAAGTTGGTCCGTGATGGCCCAGATTCATGACCCCGGATTTGGGGCTGTCACAGTTTGGTATCAGAGCTTAGAGTCATAATGCTCAGGAACAAGAGTGATAATAATAAATATATTATTAATAATAGAAATTTTGAACTCACATCGAGTTCAAGGAGGGGTTTATCGAATGAAGCGTTTATTCTAAGTAGTGATTATAATTTTATAGATTATTGCTAATAAAGGTTATTATGCCAAAAGTGTTAAGTTTATGTAGCACACGAGATCGATATGAAAAAGGGGAATACTTGATGTATCGGGAAGTGTACGTTAGATAACCTCGTGAGTAATTCCAGGGTGATTCATCATCTCTTATTCAAAAGGGGCCGGTATCTTTTCAAAACTTTTTGGTATCCTTGAAATGTGTTTCAAAATTGTATTAGTCAAAATATTCCTCTAAGATTATTTTTGGAAGATGGTATTTATCATTGTGATTTAAATTTTCCTCTATATTTCTTACTCCAACTAAGAGGAACAACCATATATGTATACACAAGGACAATCTGTCTGTGTGATAGAAAGTCGGAGGGGACGCCCTCACTTGTGTGACGTACGGTTCTTCCATCATATTGATTTCTCAAATATCCTTTTGTTTCAAATAAAAGTTATTTAAAACTCTTAATTTTATAAATTATTGTGGAACCCTTGCTTGTTTCTGGGTTCGTTTCAATTCAAAGTTTCCTAAATTCTATCAATTGTTTTGAATATAGAAGATTTCAGTAAAGGATGGGATAATGGAAGCAAAGTTTAGAGTATACGTGATTATATGAGGAAACTCGAGATTTCAAGGGAAATTTCAATAAGAGATAATTAGAGCTAGAAGCGTTTTGATATAAAAGAGGAAGGAATTTCTTGAGAAGAAATGGGTATATTTGAGGATTATTGAGATAAAAGAATATTAGGAATTTTAAGGTATAATTGAGATTTACTATTGAGAGTAAGGTGTATTTTGAGGGAAAAGTTAGAATAAGGATAAACAAAGGAAGTGGGGATAATTAATGAAGTTTGTGTATTCTGTCTAAATTCTATTGTATTTTGATATTAAATGTTGAGATTCAAGGATATTGATGTATATAAGGTGATTGACTTAAATGAAAAGGTTATTGTGCTAAAGGTGATACGCTTAATTACTAAAGTTGAGTTGAGAATATTATGGTATATAAATGAGTTAACTAGTGATATAATTGTGTATATGAGAATGTGTATATAGAAATGATGTATATTATACCCTAAATTTGGGTGATTAATGAAGAATATTGTTATATACAGAATCATGCCGCCTAAGCGTAATAATAGAATGAATGCAAGGGAAAATGAGAGAGAGGAAGGAAGTCATAATAGGCAGGGTGAAAACGCTCATAATGAACAAGATCATGAGGAAGAAGAAGATGAATCAACTGGTCAACAGGGAAATCAGGGTGGTAACCCTTTTAACCAATTTATGGAACTATTGAGGCAGAATTTAGCTAATCCACAGAATCCGCCACAACCACCTGTTCTTCCCAACCAGGCAGCTAACTCTTTTCGTGCTTTTAAGTCATTAAAACCCCCAGAATTTGAGGGAACCACTAACCCAGTAGCAGCCAGGGCATGGCTGAAAGAGATGGAGAAGGCTTTTGAGATACTGAGGGTAGAGGAAGATCAAAAGACAGTCTTTGCAGCCTATCTCCTAAAGGGAGAGGCAAATTATTGGTGGGAAGCTAAGAAAAATCTCGAGGGAGCGGGAGTGATAACTTGGGAGCGTTTCACTAGGGTGTTTCTAGACAAATATTCCCCTAGGTACTTAGAGAACCAGATGGAAATAAAATTTTTGGAGCTAAAGCAGGAAAATCTAACAGTGGCTGAGTATGAAACGAAATTTACCGAACTGTCTAGGTTTGTTCCAGAATTTGTGCGTACTGAGGAACAACGAGCGAAAAGGTTTCAACAAGGATTGAAACCATGGCTACGGACAAGAGTGGCACCATTTGAGTTGACTGATTATGCTGCGGTGGTTCAGAAGGCATCTATTATCGAGGCCGAGAGTGAACAAAACCAATTAGGTCGAGAGAACAAGAAAAGAAAATTTGAGGGTCCAAAAGGAGGTTCAAGTGAGGGAAGCTACTTTAATAAATTTGGTAAAGGACAAAAACCCCAGTTTGGAAAGTCAGGGAATAATAAGACTAACAGTGAGACGGTGAATCAAGGTGGTAGATCCACAGGAACCTTTCAGTCTAATCAATCGCGACCACCATTGCCAGATTGTAACACGTGTGGTAAGAAGCATTCAGGAGTGTGTAGAGTGTTAGGAATAACTTGCTTTAGGTGTGGACAAAAGGGGCATTTTCTAGACAAGTGTCCATTAGTCGATAGGAGTGACATGAAGTGTTACCAGTGTGGGAAATTAGGACACTTTGCCAGAGATTGCCGTTCCGGTGAGTCGTCCGCACCAGGACAAAGTATGACTGCTTCAAATAGACCTACTGCCAGGGTGTACAATATGACTTTAGGAGAGGCATTGAGAAAGCCGGATACAGATACAGGTGAACATATTTCTAGTATTTAAATTTTTAGTGTAAATGTTTGGTTAGGAATCAATGTGGTCAATGAATGGTATAGGTAGGTTGATAATCTAGATAAGGAAAATCAGTATCTGTTAGGGGTTAGAAATTCTATGAAAAGGAGAATAATAGTATTTTGGGGGTAAACCACAGACTTGTTTATATACGAACAGGAAATATATATTATAGGTAATATTTTCTTACAATTGTTTCAAAGAATCTTATTCTAGTCGGATTTCTGGAAGATTTTACAGAGACAAGATATAATAAGATCGAAGTGTGTATATTTTATGTCATGATAGAGATCAACATAGGGATAAACCATAAGTGAGATATACTACCATTCAGGGGAGGCCAATGTGGTGGCCGATACCCATAACCAAAAGAGGAATGTTGATGAATGACAAGCAAGTTTATGTTGGTGTATTTTTGCGCAAACAAGATAGAGATATTATGAAGGAAAAAGGATGGAGAAAGTGGTATAGAAGTTATAAGGTGTAGATGAAAAGGTATCTATGGACATTTCTGACGTGATTCCGGGACGGAATCCTTTTAAGGGGGGAAGGATGTAATAACCCTAACTTCAGTAATGCTACAGTGGTCACATGAATAGTAAATTTCGAGGATTTAGAGAAATGGTACGTAGGTACCCTATAATGGAAACAGAAAATGAATAAACAGAAACCATATTAATATTATACACTGAAATTAAGTGACTCGAAATGACGATAGATTTCAGAAATTCCTGAATATGGATTTTGAGGATTTTGATTTCGAATAAGCTTCTATTGGATATTGAGGAGCATGGAAATATTATAAGAATGACAAATTGAGGGATTAGTGAATTTAGATTAAACCAAGGGATTATTAAGTTAAGAGAATACCAAAGGAAATTGGATTCGTAAATGATTTCGAAAACCACTGAGATAATGAGGTTTACTCGAAACGAACCACAATTAGACGAGTATGGAAACCAAGCAACCAAGATTAGTAATATAACAAGGATACATACCATATTATTTACCAATGTGATGGGCATTTTACTTAGAAAACTTAGAAAATAAGAGATTAGAAAATCCAAGTGGTATCACTTTCCATTAACTTGTTTTAAGGGGGTAAATTAGTAACTTTGCAAGCTTTTAATCACTAAATATCTTCCAAGGCTTCTAGGACAAGCTAAAGCTAACAAATATTAACAAGATTAAAGAGGGATAAGATCAAAACAAAGAACAAAACTCTCTCCCCCATCCATATTACAATTTTCGGTCAAAACAAGAACAGCCCAGTAAAATGACCATAACTTCTTCGTTTCTCAGCCAAATTTTGTGTTCTATAGCTTTTTAGAAAGCCCATGAGATAACCTACAAGTCGTATTTCACAAGAGTTTTCCAGAAAAGCAAGGTAAAGGGGTCGTTTTTCATGTTCTTTCAGCTGATGAATAGTAATTCCGAATTGTTAACTTTGTTTTCATGGTTTCTTTAGTTGATTCAAGTTAATCTAAGGTTGTTTAAGGAGTGCCCAAGGTTTATCAAGGATTTTTAAGGGTTATCAAAGCTTCAAGAAGGTATAATCATGCTTGCTCTTTTATGTTTATGATGGATATAGTTGTGTTTAGTGATTAAGTGGTATAAATGTTATGATTATGATGTTATAAGTGTTTGTAAGTGATTAAAGTTGATTTTGGAAGGAGTATGTGCTTGTAACCATGGTTGGTAAGATGACCACATGGTGTAGGTGATGGTGTATAAGGTGGATGATTGATTTGGAGGAGTTTGATTTTGGAAAGTATGAAATTACAGCAGTTATAATGTCCGATTTTCGTTAGAACGAAAACTGCCCTGTTTTGTGACCCCTGCATTCATACGGTACCTCACTGCCTAGGTTACCAATTGACCATGAAATGATAGAGCTTAGTTCATAGATCGTTTTGATATAAGGTGCGTTAAAATCTGATGAACGGTTTAGGAGAAAAGTCAGTTTTAGTGAAAGACGTTCGATAACCGAGAAAACGTAATTGTATCAACTTTGAGGCTAAAGTTACCATACTTGGACATTTTTATAAGCCACGAAATTTTGGGATAAGGTAGTAGGGTGGTCAGAGGACCCTTGACAGTTGACCTTACATTAAAATTCGAAATCAATATTTTCTGAGAATTTTTACAGTTAAGTGTGGTCGTTAGGGAAAATGGTGAAAAACCACTGAAACTTCGTTTGAGCTTATAAATGGTTAAGTTCTTGAACCTTTGGGGTAATAGTGATACGTTAGGCATATATTGAAGTATCAAGGGTAATGTTATACAAGAGTGTAGTGAGTAAGAGATGTGATATTCTAATGACGGTCCTTTTGTGTTTATAGAAACTCCGGAAGAGGGACCAGCCTTACTGTCAGGATACAGGAACCGAGGCAAGATCTTTTCTATCCCTACTTGGAAATTATTTATCTTCAAAGAAACTTGATTTCATGAAATATATATATGAGATGCTATTGTTACTATATTGTTAAGAAATGGTTTTTCTCGATTATTGATGTAAAAAGGGAAGGTATATGAGTATGGTATGAATATGGATATGAGTATGAGTATGAGATGGATATGAATATACATAGAGATGATTATGCATGAAGTGAACATGCCTTATGATTAAGGGAATATGAAAGAATGGTATCAGTTGTTATCCAGGGTTATATGGTTTATAATACTATATTAAAAATATTCTTTTTGGTGTTAGTGGTATTATAAATATTATTTGATTATTAATTACTACTTTTTAAGTAGATGGAATATGTTATGGATATAAAAGCATATTTAAATTCTTGAATATAAAAGAGATGTCTGAATCATAATCAAAATATTATGTTATGAATATATTTTATAGAAATAATGTGCGAGAATGAAAATGATATGAGTGAATGATAATTGATAATGGAAGTGATATACGGAAATGAAAATGTGAAATGGTGTTGATAAATTGAATGATGATCTTATAAAAAGGGGAATTTACAATAATAAGCGTAAGAGGCCGTGTGGAAGTTGCACAGTCCAGCACTTAATAAGCGTAAGAGGCCGTGTGGAAGTTGCACAGTCCAGCACTTAATAAGCGTAAGAGGCCGTGTGGAAGTTGCACAGTCCAGCACTTAATAAGCGTAAGAGGCCGTGTGGAAGTTGCACAGTCCAGCACTTAATGTTTCATTTCGGCCCAAGAGTTGCCGAAGGAGGATGTAGTGGTAGACCTTCCTCCAGGAGGATGTTAGCAGGTGGCCTTCCTCCAGGGATGATGTTAGCAGGTGGCCTTCATTCCTTCTACCGGTAGTAAAAAGGGACGGATACGGAGGGCGACTGATCATCGAGCCTCACGTATTCGGCAACAGTGCAAACCCCTACAATATGTGAATAAAGAATAAATGATAAAGTCAGATTGGTGTACTGGAAAGGGAAAATGATATGAAAGGTGGAATTATTGTTATAGATGAAGAGAAACTGATTTTATATTAATTTATAAAAATTGTTACATAAGAAGGAAATGAGATGATGATAGTAAGAGATTTAAGTAAGTATTCATATTATCCTGAAATATTACACTGAAAGATTATATTGATTGTTATATTATTTAAGAAGAGAAACTGATACTGTATTATTCTAGATTTCTTTCTTATAAAAGTAAGTGGATGATGTATTATTAAATAAGAGTTTTAATCTCCCTTGAAGTTTATAATTGGTTACTACTTACATATGTATACATGTATACTTGGTTACATTTTAAATTCCAGTTTACAATATTATCTTGCTGAGCTATTATAGCTCACTCTTGCTACTTATCTATATACAGCTAGGTACGCCGATACTCCGTACTACACCCCGCAAGAGGGTACGGGAAAGACGAACTTTTGAGAGAGTGTTGGAAACGCTTTCCGAGGTAGCTAGCGGACGGTTGGGTATTGATAGATTGTGTACATTAAGTGTGTAAGTTGGTGTAATAACTTTTGATTGTTGAAATGCTTCATGTCGAAGTATTATTTAGCAATGTGTTTAAGTATGATTCTGGGTTTGTAATAACTGTTTAACTCTAAACTTTTATTATGGTGAATGTTGTTCTCTGAGCATATGACTGGTGTGTGTGTGTATTACTGTGGGGTCAATTGCATAAGTATTAAATAAAAAAAAAATCCCAATAGATATTGATTTTGAATGGAAGTTGGTCCGTGATGGCCCAGATTCATGACCCCGGATTTGGGGCTGTCACAGTTTGGTATCAGAGCTTAGAGTCATAATGCTCAGGAACAAGAGTGATAATAATAAATATATTATTAATAATAGAAATTTTGAACTCACATCGAGTTCAAGGAGGGGTTTATCGAATGAAGCGTTTATTCTAAGTAGTGATTATAATTTTATAGATTATTGCTAATAAAGGTTATTATGCCAAAAGTGTTAAGTTTATGTAGCACACGAGATCGATATGAAAAAGGGGAATACTTGATGTATCGGGAAGTGTACGTTAGATAACCTCGTGAGTAATTCCAGGGTGATTCATCATCTCTTATTCAAAAGGGGCCGGTATCTTTTCAAAACTTTTTGGTATCCTTGAAATGTGTTTCAAAATTGTATTAGTCAAAATATTCCTCTAAGATTATTTTTGGAAGATGGTATTTATCATTGTGATTTAAATTTTCCTCTATATTTCTTACTCCAACTAAGAGGAACAACCATATATGTATACACAAGGACAATCTGTCTGTGTGATAGAAAGTCGGAGGGGACGCCCTCACTTGTGTGACGTACGGTTCTTCCATCATATTGATTTCTCAAATATCCTTTTGTTTCAAATAAAAGTTATTTAAAACTCTTAATTTTATAAATTATTGTGGAACCCTTGCTTGTTTCTGGGTTCGTTTCAATTCAAAGTTTCCTAAATTCTATCAATTGTTTTGAATATAGAAGATTTCAGTAAAGGATGGGATAATGGAAGCAAAGTTTAGAGTATACGTGATTATATGAGGAAACTCGAGATTTCAAGGGAAATTTCAATAAGAGATAATTAGAGCTAGAAGCGTTTTGATATAAAAGAGGAAGGAATTTCTTGAGAAGAAATGGGTATATTTGAGGATTATTGAGATAAAAGAATATTAGGAATTTTAAGGTATAATTGAGATTTACTATTGAGAGTAAGGTGTATTTTGAGGGAAAAGTTAGAATAAGGATAAACAAAGGAAGTGGGGATAATTAATGAAGTTTGTGTATTCTGTCTAAATTCTATTGTATTTTGATATTAAATGTTGAGATTCAAGGATATTGATGTATATAAGGTGATTGACTTAAATGAAAAGGTTATTGTGCTAAAGGTGATACGCTTAATTACTAAAGTTGAGTTGAGAATATTATGGTATATAAATGAGTTAACTAGTGATATAATTGTGTATATGAGAATGTGTATATAGAAATGATGTATATTATACCCTAAATTTGGGTGATTAATGAAGAATATTGTTATATACAGAATCATGCCGCCTAAGCGTAATAATAGAATGAATGCAAGGGAAAATGAGAGAGAGGAAGGAAGTCATAATAGGCAGGGTGAAAACGCTCATAATGAACAAGATCATGAGGAAGAAGAAGATGAATCAACTGGTCAACAGGGAAATCAGGGTGGTAACCCTTTTAACCAATTTATGGAACTATTGAGGCAGAATTTAGCTAATCCACAGAATCCGCCACAACCACCTGTTCTTCCCAACCAGGCAGCTAACTCTTTTCGTGCTTTTAAGTCATTAAAACCCCCAGAATTTGAGGGAACCACTAACCCAGTAGCAGCCAGGGCATGGCTGAAAGAGATGGAGAAGGCTTTTGAGATACTGAGGGTAGAGGAAGATCAGAAGACAGTCTTTGCAGCCTATCTCCTAAAGGGAGAGGCAAATTATTGGTGGGAAGCTAAGAAAAATCTCGAGGGAGCGGGAGTGATAACTTGGGAGCGTTTCACTAGGGTGTTTCTAGACAAATATTCCCCTAGGTACTTAGAGAACCAGATGGAAATAAAATTTTTGGAGCTAAAGCAGGAAAATCTAACAGTGGCTGAGTATGAAACGAAATTTACCGAACTGTCTAGGTTTGTTCCAGAATTTGTGCGTACTGAGGAACAACGAGCGAAAAGGTTTCAACAAGGATTGAAACCATGGCTACGGACAAGAGTGGCACCATTTGAGTTGACTGATTATGCTGCGGTGGTTCAGAAGGCATCTATTATCGAGGCCGAGAGTGAACAAAACCAATTAGGTCGAGAGAACAAGAAAAGAAAATTTGAGGGTCCAAAAGGAGGTTCAAGTGAGGGAAGCTACTTTAATAAATTTGGTAAAGGACAAAAACCCCAGTTTGGAAAGTCAGGGAATAATAAGACTAACAGTGAGACGGTGAATCAAGGTGGTAGATCCACAGGAACCTTTCAGTCTAATCAATCGCGACCACCATTGCCAGATTGTAACACGTGTGGTAAGAAGCATTCAGGAGTGTGTAGAGTGTTAGGAATAACTTGCTTTAGGTGTGGACAAAAGGGGCATTTTCTAGACAAGTGTCCATTAGTCGATAGGAGTGACATGAAGTGTTACCAGTGTGGGAAATTAGGACACTTTGCCAGAGATTGCCGTTCCGGTGAGTCGTCCGCACCAGGACAAAGTATGACTGCTTCAAATAGACCTACTGCCAGGGTGTACAATATGACTTTAGGAGAGGCATTGAGAAAGCCGGATACAGATACAGGTGAACATATTTCTAGTATTTAAATTTTTAGTGTAAATGTTTGGTTAGGAATCAATGTGGTCAATGAATGGTATAGGTAGGTTGATAATCTAGATAAGGAAAATCAGTATCTGTTAGGGGTTAGAAATTCTATGAAAAGGAGAATAATAGTATTTTGGGGGTAAACCACAGACTTGTTTATATACGAACAGGAAATATATATTATAGGTAATATTTTCTTACAATTGTTTCAAAGAATCTTATTCTAGTCGGATTTCTGGAAGATTTTACAGAGACAAGATATAATAAGATCGAAGTGTGTATATTTTATGTCATGATAGAGATCAACATAGGGATAAACCATAAGTGAGATATACTACCATTCAGGGGAGGCCAATGTGGTGGCCGATACCCATAACCAAAAGAGGAATGTTGATGAATGACAAGCAAGTTTATGTTGGTGTATTTTTGCGCAAACAAGATAGAGATATTATGAAGGAAAAAGGATGGAGAAAGTGGTATAGAAGTTATAAGGTGTAGATGAAAAGGTATCTATGGACATTTCTGACGTGATTCCGGGACGGAATCCTTTTAAGGGGGGAAGGATGTAATAACCCTAACTTCAGTAATGCTACAGTGGTCACATGAATAGTAAATTTCGAGGATTTAGAGAAATGGTACGTAGGTACCCTATAATGGAAACAGAAAATGAATAAACAGAAACCATATTAATATTATACACTGAAATTAAGTGACTCGAAATGACGATAGATTTCAGAAATTCCTGAATATGGATTTTGAGGATTTTGATTTCGAATAAGCTTCTATTGGATATTGAGGAGCATGGAAATATTATAAGAATGACAAATTGAGGGATTAGTGAATTTAGATTAAACCAAGGGATTATTAAGTTAAGAGAATACCAAAGGAAATTGGATTCGTAAATGATTTCGAAAACCACTGAGATAATGAGGTTTACTCGAAACGAACCACAATTAGACGAGTATGGAAACCAAGCAACCAAGATTAGTAATATAACAAGGATACATACCATATTATTTACCAATGTGATGGGCATTTTACTTAGAAAACTTAGAAAATAAGAGATTAGAAAATCCAAGTGGTATCACTTTCCATTAACTTGTTTTAAGGGGGTAAATTAGTAACTTTGCAAGCTTTTAATCACTAAATATCTTCCAAGGCTTCTAGGACAAGCTAAAGCTAACAAATATTAACAAGATTAAAGAGGGATAAGATCAAAACAAAGAACAAAACTCTCTCCCCCATCCATATTACAATTTTCGGCCAAAACAAGAACAGCCCAGTAAAATAACCATAACTTCTTCGTTTCTCAGCCAAATTTTGTGTTCTATAGCTTTTTAGAAAGCCCATGAGATAACCTACAAGTCGTATTTCACAAGAGTTTTCCAGAAAAGCAAGGTAAAGGGGTCGTTTTTCATATTCTTTCAGCTGATGAATAGTAATTCCGAATTGTTAACTTTGTTTTCATGGTTTCTTTAGTTGATTCAAGTTAATCTAAGGTTGTTTAAGGAGTGCCCAAGGTTTATCAAGGATTTTTAAGGGTTATCAAAGCTTCAAGAAGGTATAATCATGCTTGCTCTTTTATGTTTATGATGGATATAGTTGTGTTTAGTGATTAAGTGGTATAAATGTTATGATTATGATGTTATAAGTGTTTGTAAGTGATTAAAGTTGATTTTGGAAGGAGTATGTGCTTGTAACCATGGTTGGTAAGATGACCACATGGTGTAGGTGATGGTGTATAAGGTGGATGATTGATTTGGAGGAGTTTGATTTTGGAAAGTATGAAATTACAGCAGTTATAATGTCCGATTTTCGTTAGAACGAAAACTGCCCTGTTTTGTGACCCCTGCATTCATACGGTACCTCACTGCCTAGGTTACCAATTGACCATGAAATGATAGAGCTTAGTTCATAGATCGTTTTGATATAAGGTGCGTTAAAATCTGATGAACGGTTTAGGAGAAAAGTCAGTTTTAGTGAAAGACGTTCGATAACCGAGAAAACGTAATTGTATCAACTTTGAGGCTAAAGTTACCATACTTGGACATTTTTATAAGCCACGAAATTTTGGGATAAGGTAGTAGGGTGGTCAGAGGACCCTTGACAGTTGACCTTACATTAAAATTCGAAATCAATATTTTCTGAGAATTTTTACAGTTAAGTGTGGTCGTTAGGGAAAATGGTGAAAAACCACTGAAACTTCGTTTGAGCTTATAAATGGTTAAGTTCTTGAACCTTTGGGGTAATAGTGATACGTTAGGCATATATTGAAGTATCAAGGGTAATGTTATACAAGAGTGTAGTGAGTAAGAGATGTGATATTCTAATGACGGTCCTTTTGTGTTTATAGAAACTCCGGAAGAGGGACCAGCCTTACTGTCAGGATACAGGAACCGAGGCAAGATCTTTTCTATCCCTACTTGGAAATTATTTATCTTCAAAGAAACTTGATTTCATGAAATATATATATGAGATGCTATTGTTACTATATTGTTAAGAAATGGTTTTTCTCGATTATTGATGTAAAAAGGGAAGGTATATGAGTATGGTATGAATATGGATATGAGTATGAGTATGAGATGGATATGAATATACATAGAGATGATTATGCATGAAGTGAACATGCCTTATGATTAAGGGAATATGAAAGAATGGTATCAGTTGTAATCCAGGGTTATATGGTTTATAATACTATATTAAAAATATTCTTTTTGGTGTTAGTGGTATTATAAATATTATTTGATTATTAATTACTACTTTTTAAGTAGATGGAATATGTTATGGATATAAAAGCATATTTAAATTCTTGAATATAAAAGAGATGTCTGAATCATAATCAAAGTATTATGTTATGAATATATTTTATAGAAATAATGTGCGAGAATGAAAATGATATGAGTGAATGATAATTGATAATGGAAGTGATATACGGAAATGAAAATGTGAAATGGTGTTGATAAATTGAATGATGATCTTATAAAAAGGGGAATTTACAATAATAAGCGTAAGAGGCCGTGTGGAAGTTGCACAGTCCAGCACTTAATAAGCGTAAGAGGCCGTGTGGAAGTTGCACAGTCCAGCACTTAATAAGCGTAAGAGGCCGTGTGGAAGTTGCACAGTCCAGCACTTAATAAGCGTAAGAGGCCGTGTGGAAGTTGCACAGTCCAGCACTTAATGTTTCATTTCGGCCCAAGAGTTGCCGAAGGAGGATGTAGTGGTAGACCTTCCTCCAGGAGGATGTTAGCAGGTGGCCTTCCTCTAGGGATGATGTTAGCAGGTGGCCTTCATTCCTTCTACCGGTAGTAAAAAGGGACGGATACGGAGGGCGACTGATCATCGAGCCTCACGTATTCGGCAACAGTGCAAACCCCTACAATATGTGAATAAAGAATAAATGATAAAGTCAGATTGGTATACTGGAAAGGGAAAATGATATGAAAGGTGGAATTATTGTTATAGATGAAGAGAAACTGATTTTATATTAATTTATAAAAATTGTTACATAAGAAGGAAATGAGATGATGATAGTAAGAGATTTAAGTAAGTATTCATATTATCCTGAAATATTACACTGAAAGATTATATTGATTGTTATATTATTTAAGAAGAGAAACTGATACTGTATTATTCTAGATTTCTTTCTTATAAAAGTAAGTGGATGATGTATTATTAAATAAGAGTTTTAATCTCCCTTGAAGTTTATAATTGGTTACTACTTACATATGTATACATGTATACTTGGTTACATTTTAAATTCCAGTTTACAATATTATCTTGCTGAGCTATTATAGCTCACTCTTGCTACTTATCTATATACAGCTAGGTACGCCGATACTCCGTACTACACCCCGCAAGAGGGTACGGGAAAGACGAACTTTTGAGAGAGTGTTGGAAACGCTTTCCGAGGTAGCTAGCGGACGGTTGGGTATTGATAGATTGTGTACATTAAGTGTGTAAGTTGGTGTAATAACTTTTGATTGTTGAAATGCTTCATGTCGAAGTATTATTCAGCAATGTGTTTAAGTATGATTCTGGGTTTGTAATAACTGTTTAACTCTAAACTTTTATTATGGTGAATGTTGTTCTCTGAGCATATGACTGGTGTGTGTGTGTATTACTGTGGGGTCAATTGCATAAGTATTAAATAAAAAAAAAAATCCCAAGAGATATTGATTTTGAATGGAAGTTGGTCCGTGATGGCCCAGATTCATGACCCCGGATTTGGGGCTGTCACAATTTCTCTATTCTTGACACTTATATCAGTAGCCTTATTACTCTCTTCATAATTCCACTAAGATTAATATGATACCATTTCTGGCAGAATTGCCATCTTCCAAACTCATAACACATAGCTTTGACTTCTGACTCTACTACTTGTCATCATACTGCCCTTTTGTTTACAGCCACAACTTCCCACATTTCTCTAAATAAAATCTCTAGGGGTTCTTTTCCTGGAATCTTATTTTCTGATCACGAGGTCCCGTTAATTTCTTCAAATTCTCATTCTAAAGGGAACTATTGTACCCTTTCTCTTCTAACTCCACATCTTCGGGGTTTCACATTCGTTTCTTAGCTAATTTTGGTGTCTTTGGTTTACACTCTTCTGAAAACTTTCTAATTTCTTTGCCTTCCTCCTTATTGACATTTTACTTCACCTCGGTTAACTTTCCACCAGCATTGATAATCATGATTTCTTACACTGGCCTTGCATAAGTCATTTACTCCGCATATTCGCTTTATTCCTCATTCAGTCTCAACCCCTGGTTAATTCTTACAAACCTTTGTTTTACTTTATTTTACGCAAATCATCTCTCCTTAATTCTACCATCCTATTGTATTCCATTTACTACCTCCACCTCACAATTGATGTCTAAAACAATCCTTCTTTAACATTGAACATCTTTACCAACATCTCCATCACCATCTTCTTTTCACCCTTTTACAATATCTGCAATAATGTGCTCTTATTTACTGCTCTTTTCCTTTATTCAATTTTCATTAGCCTCAATTCTTGTCCGTGACTCCTCGAATCGGTACTTATTCCAATTTGACATAACACATCCGTCTTAACCATCAAATTCTTGCACTTACATAACCAGTTCTTCGTCAGCCTCATTGAAGTTAAATCACTTAAGGCGTCGTCACGTCTAACTTCGTATCACGTTATCCTTAGAAACTTTGAAATCATCACATTTCCGACAAAGGAGGTCAACGAAATGAAAGGGGTATCAATATGAATATGGACTGAGTTTGTTTGACAAAACTTTTAGAAAGGAATTTAACCGAGAGATCAATTATGATCTTTGAACTATTTTCAGGTTGCATTTGTCACTAGATTAACCACCATAGTACATAAAGATGGCCAGTCTTTAGTACTTTCATGACAAACACAATCAGTGGCGTCCCACTGGACTTCTATCACAAAGATAAGATGTCCCTGAATCCCTATCTGCATAGGTTGTTCATCTCAGCTGGAATAGAGAAAATCAAGTATCCATGATAATGGAAAGGATTCAAGAGTTTCAAAGTATTTCTTGTAAAACTAGATCAAATACCATCTGAAAATATATATCTCGAAAGAATGGGACTGAATTCAAATAAATCTGATATACGAACTCATCATCGATTGATGGATAAAAGATTTTTTTAATAGATGCTTCAATGATTAATCAAGCAAACATTCAAGAAATTCCTAATTATTCATATCCTCACTCATGTCGGCTAAGCACTAATATACTTAGCTGCCAAAAACGGCTTGACTACAATGAGTTGAATAAATAAGAAGATCTCAATTCATTCTCGATTGTGAACCGTCACTGCGCAACGAATGCCTCAGCAACGATACCAACCGGGAATTAATTTACAACAATTCAAAGAAAGAATAGGAAATTTCTTCAGGTAATAACTTTGAACGAATCAATAATTAGGGGTGCACAATTATGCTTAACCTTCAATCCTTGTTAATACTCGCTTCTCACTTAGCATTCTTTACCTTCTCGTACCATCTCCGAAACGTTCCCATCGAAACTAATCTCGTAGGATGTCCTAAATTCTACGCGAAAATCTCGAGATCCTGAACTGGTAACTCCAGCTGTGTACTCAGCTTAAGCTGCTTCAGATTCACTGTTTTCCTAATAGCTCGATCCGTAAACGATTCGAACTTCTACTCGCGCGATATGCCGAAAGACCGATTAACGTCGTGACGCTTGCCATAGTATCCTAACGTGATCCTTATCCTAAACCGTTCTACCTGACTCCTAATCTATTTCAGTGACCATAACCTGTAGCTCTGATACCAACTTGTAGCATCCCAAAATCCGGGGTACAGATATGGGGCCACTAACCAATAAACAATATTATACATCTTTGAAAATAAACAACATTAATAATAAAAACCCCTTAAACCAAGATCTCTTACAGGTTATGGTATGAAACAAACTATCGAATTACATTACTACAACTCAATCTCAGAATAATAAAAATATACATTTGTGAATATGTGAAATCACTATCTAACTGTATCTCCTACCATGACAACTCGCAATCCACTGCCTGGCGAAATCTATAACTCGGCTGCCTCTTCTCGCTGCCCGGAGACCAATACTCATTGTCCACTACTAGATTTACTTAACTCCACTATTAACTGAGGAAGACAAACAAAAGCAAGGGTGAGCCAACAATGCTCAGCAAGTGCATAAGGTGATAGCAAATTCAATATCGAAACAAATCTGGTAACAAAAGAATTTCAACTTATACTGTGAAAGAATCTATAATGATACTTTTTAAATTGCCACGAGGACCAATACTTCACCATTACTGAGGTGCAACGGGAACTAGACGGATAAGTGTTTTGTTCAATCAAAATAAACATTGTAAACTTCAAAGAAACAAGACTTTAACAATTCAATACTGATACTCGAAAACTCAAGATCAAATGATAGCCATTTGATAAGAATACTTGGGAAATTCCTGGTCAAGCAATAAGAATCAAAGTCCAACTGGATACTCAATTTATAGATTAGAATTGGATTTTTTTCACTTCGACGCAACGAGTTAAAGTGGATGATCAGTCACACTAAAACTCCGGATATACTCTCTTGGTATATCCAAATACTCAACTGGATCCAAGGCCTCTTTTGGCCTAAAATATCATACTCATACTCTGACTGGCATCCTCAGTCATGAAAACATTTTTATTTAATAAAAACTTCCAATTCTATCTTTATACTCAAGCCAGGGGTCGGGACAATCGACTACCCTGTGTCAACCAATAACTGGAAACTCACGTTCCAGGAATATAACTCGTAATTGGAAATTCAACAGGGGAGCATTTACTATCATCAAGTATCGACAAGTTCGATACAATACAGGGGAATAAACGAATAACCAAGTTTTTCAGTAGATATCGACAAGTTCGATAATAATTGGGGAGAAGATTATAAAGAGTAATACTATGAATTCATATCAACAAGATAAGTATAAGCAGTTGGAGACATAACATCAATAACTCGATTACAGAGAAGGTCGAATTGCAGACAATAAAGGAAAACAATTGCAATTTGAATAACAACAATTTAAACTTTAACATAGAACAAGGATATGGTCGAGGACTAGGCATTTAATAAAATCTTCCAACATTTTGTATAGTTGGACTCAACATAAGCGAATGAAGTAGTTTATAAGGATCATTTGTGAGATAATCCCAAGAAAATTTATTTGTGAATTAGTTTAAAGAAAACACCACTTTGGTAAGATATGTTTAAAATCGGGAATTTCGTTGACAGGTATTTTGAAATCTGGATTATCTCTAATCAACGAATTTCTTAAATACAATCAAAGATAGCAAGGGATGGTATTCCACTGAGGAATCCAACGACATACCATGCGTAAGATATTGTGTAGAAAAAGTCATT
Organism: Kitagawia praeruptora; assembly: GCA_037693485.1. Lineage (NCBI taxonomy): Eukaryota > Viridiplantae > Streptophyta > Magnoliopsida > Apiales > Apiaceae > Kitagawia > Kitagawia praeruptora. Next base: position 3,968,555 of record CM075353.1, read on the forward strand.
GGGGAGGCTCGTTAAAATTCAATAGTTGAACTGAGGGTGGAAATAAATATTTTCCCGCTAATTGAAGAAACATTACATTTTCTAAATATACTTTATTCTCATCATACACTCCAACAAGAAATTGAACTGCATCACTTGAAAGATAAGTGAAGAGCAAAACATTTGCCTTGATTCATGGAGTTCCTGATTCTCCATCGATACTCAACTTATCTTCTCGCCAATCTCTTTCATTTACATGTGGTTTCTCACTCGGTCCCACTTTCATCCTTTGCACTTTACCAGCTTCCACATCAATTCACCCGCACTAGCCTTGGCTAGGTTTCCTCTTCAAACCTTTTCAAGGTCAAATACTATTTTAGTATCCAACTAAGCAAAATCTTATTGCTTTGTTCTACTCTACCCATACGCGTCCTATAACGCTTACTTATATAACTTATACAAACATACTTAATCACATTCATAATATAGTTTCAAGACAACCACTAAATCAAATACTTACTCCACATAAATACTTAACACATATGATTACTCGACACTTAGATACCATCTAGGCAACTATTTCACAACAATACATATCAACTATAACATTTACCTTGACTCTCGAAAATCACCATATACTTTTAAATCACCAAATCAAATAACTTAAATAGATTTTTAAATAAATTTGCAGGGGATTTTTAGAAAATTTCGGCATGAAGTATTCGTTTATCGGACTATGGGCACAGCCCCTCAAATGCAATTCAACCCTGCTTTAGCAAAAATAAAGATGCCTCAACTTGCAGCAACATAAAAATAAACAAATAAGAAAAGTACCCGCCCAGACATGCGGCACCTAGCACATAATAATTTACATTACACTACTACTTACGCTACACCAATGATCGTATTTCTCACGCATTTTAATGATACACGTGACAACCAATCATTGATGTTCGTAAGCCCTAGGGAACAACCCCTAGCACTAACTATTACTTACGCTATATCAATGATCACATCACTCAAGTATATTAATTATACTCATGATAGCTAATCATGGATATTCGTAAGCCCGAGGAACTAATTGTAGAGAATTACACAAGTACTTAAATATTGACATTTAAGACTCGTGATCTCATTACAACTCCTCGCAGATAAACAAATAACACATAACCACATAAACACATAAGGAAAGTAAACTAAAGGTTTATCCTTTCCTCAATATCACATTTGAAAACTATCCAACCAACATTTATAATTTACTTACCATACTTAACCCATATACTTTGCCACTGAGTACTTAACATTTATACATTTAATAAATACTACAACTCGATGTACAACATTTAGCACATAGGCACGTAAACATTTATAACTAGCAAAATCGCATAACCTTGACATATTATTCCGCTCTCACAATTAACAATTAATAATAATCAAAACATATTGTTCAACTCGAAATAAATCCCACAATGATACTTAACCACCACGATACTAAATAACTATATTCTCCGAATTATTCACGGAATTACAATAATGACATTGCAATTTAAACTAATTAATTTACAACAACTACATAATTAAATCACAATTAAATTACTACAATCACAATTATTTATATACTTTCCGAATTTAAACTACAAGAATTAAAACAATTATCTCGAAAATTACAACTAATTAAATACGAAAAATTAAATGGATAAAGCGCGAGATTATACCTTCCGAAATAAATCAATTCCCGCGACAATCTCTCTCTCCTTCCACCCTTGCTGTCCAGTTTCGCCCACTACTGCTGCTCGCGAACGCCACCACCGCCGGCCACCGCCACCGCGCGGTGGTGGTTCCCTTCCCCGCTGCACCTCGTGCCTCCCCTGCACATGCACACACACACACACAGTTACATACATACACGCACATCTGATTTGTATGTATATGTATGTATATACTCTAATTAATTTCCCCTCCCCCAATTCATCTTCTTCTTTCTTAATCTCCTCTTCTTTTCTCTCTATTATTCCCCCCAACTTCTCTCCCCCCTTCCGGAACTTTCCCGACTGTCGTGTTTTTTTCTACTAAATGGGCTTGGCCCATTACTCTTATATCTCCACTACCACTTTATTCCGGCCCAACTACATCTAATAAACGACTATAATAATTCCAATTAAATAAAACATTCGGAAAAAATTACACTTTTCATTTTTAAAATAAAGAATATAAAATTATGAACACCCACATATTTTTAAAATATTTTTCGGATCAAAAATGAATTAAATATGAATTTTCAAAGTTTTGATCCTTTAAAAACAATAAAACTCTTAAAATCCTTTTAAAATACCGAAACATCCAAATTAATTCACCCAACCATTTTAAAAGCTAAATAATATTATAAAGATAATATTACAAAAGATTTCATAATTTTTTTAATCCCTCCAATAATTTTAAAAAAATTTACAGAGGATAAAAAATACATGATTTAAGTATACTCAATCCTCAAAAATACAAATAAAAATACATGGGCCTTCACAACTTATCCAGATCATCATATAAACACATAAACACAACTTCATATATTTTTCACCTTTACAACTATATTCACAAAATATAATTTACAATTTCTGATAAATAAATAATATTAAAATCGAAATTTTCTAAGGCGTTATAAATACTCTCAACGAATTAAAGCGTAAGGTTGAAGGAGAGGTCTCTGCTGGCCCCGGAGAATCTCCTTTCTCCAAAAGACTAGAAGATGAAAGCAAGCAAACACACTTGAAACACCCCAGCTTGGACTCATATGATGGTAACGGAGATCCGGAAGAGCACTTAAGTTATTTTGATCAGCTAGCTCTCTTCTATGAGTACCGGGACCTAACATGCTGTAGATTCTTTGCCTCTACCTTAAGAGGAAGTTCTCAGAGATGGTTTTGTAGACTCCCTCCGAGGACCATTGACACATGGGCCGATTTCAAAAAAGCTTTTCTAAATAAGTTTAAGGCAAACCAACCACACGAGGTGCACACTGTCTTCTTTGAGACCATCGCGCAAAGAAGTGGAGAGACACTGGAAAATTATCTAAAGAGGTTCAAGGAGGCGATAAACAAAGTGGTGTCAGTTAATGAGACAGAAGCACTGGTACACTTGAGAAGGGGTCTAGACCCTTACGATTGTGAAAAATATATTTGCAAGCTCATGGAACATAAGCCAACCACATTGGCCAGAACATACGAGTTAGCTTCATACTTCATCACCGAGACGGAAGCTATGAGGGTGATGAAACAAACAAGAAATCCTCCTCAGCAGAGGCCATACATCCAAAAAGAATGTTTCACCTTCCACCATAACCAAAGGCCCATCCACGAACACCAAGTACAAACCACACATGGTCCCGCTTCACCATGGCCAAAACCCACTTTTGACAAGTCAAGACTTTCTTCTCCTATATCATCAAAGCCACCACGTAAACCTGAACCGGAATGGACATTGCTGAGTATGTCCCGGGCAAACATCTTGCGAGAAATACAAAACAAACCTTTCTATCAAACACCTCAACCACTTTGGACAGCCCCGGGTGATAGAGATTCCTCTAAGCATTGCGAATATCATGCCACACATGGGCATACTACAGAGAATTGCCTCTCCCTCAAATACTTCCTCGAGAGGTTGGTTCGCCAAGGGCTCATTAACCAATACCTTCCTCGACAAATTACTAATGCAAACAACACAAGTACTCCTTCCATATCTCAAACCAACAGAGATAAGAATATTGTCAATATAGTTATTGGAGGAACACAGTCCCCTCCACGAGCCCCTGAAACTCAGGAGGTTATGTCAATATCCCAAAATGATATGAAAGGAGATGTTATCACTTTCTCCGATGTTGACTTTGAGGGGGTCAATCCTTATAACACCGAAGCTTTAGTTGTCACTATAGAGACACGGGACAACGTGGTCAAAAAGGTTCTAATTGATAATGGGTCATCGGTGGACATAATCTTCACTCATTGTTGGGAAAGGATGAAGCTTGAAGACAAGTTAGAAGGATGTGAAGAAGAGGCACCACTCTATGGTTTTGGCCACAATGTAGTCCCCATATGTGGTTAACACTCCTTCCTCCTACAATATGATTTTGGGTAGACCAACCCTAACTTGCTTGAGAGCAATAACCTCCACTACACTCCTAAAAATGAAGTTCCCAACCCTTGCGGGGATAGGGGAGGTTAAAGGAGACACGGAAGCTTCGAAGTATTGTTATGGCTCCGCCCTCAATTTAGCTCAAACTAATCCAAGTAACATGAGGAGGGCTCAAACAGCCCAATGGAGGAAGGAAAAGAGGAAAAGGCACCTTGAGCACCAACGAAATCAAAAGAAAAGGATGAGAGACGTCCACATGGTAGAAAACACAGATCACGATCTCAAAGAACAACGTATGGATGCCTCTTTGAAAAGATGCTTACAAAAAGATGAAGTGCCAGTGGTTACACCCGCCGTCGAAACTAAAAAAATTGAATTAGTGCCCGGAGATGGGACGAAGCGTATAAGCATTGGAGCTGGGCTTGACTCGGTATTCAAAGAAGGACTAACTAAGTTGTTAAGAGAATATGCTGACATATTTGCTTGGAGCCCGAAAGAAATGCCTGGTCTCGATGAGTCGATAGCAATGCACAAGCTGAGTGTTCACAAAGATGCTGTCCCAAAGGTGCAAAAGAGAAGAAATTTCGCTCCCGATAGACAAAAGGCAATTGATGAGGAGATTGACAAAATGCTTGATACGGACCTTATCTGTGAAGTAACTTACTCCGAATGGGTAGCAAACGTGGTTTTGGTAAAAAAGGCTAATGGCAAATGGAGAGTTTGTGTGGACTACACCGATCTTAATGCATCATGTCCAAATGATCCTTACCCTCTTCCAAGTATTGATCAACTGATTGATGCCACCGCGGGTCATCTCATGCTAAGCTTCATGGATGCTTTTTGGGGATATAATCAAATCAAGTTGGCACCAGAAGATAGAGAGAAAACATCCTTCATCACTCACCGAGGAGTTTATTGTTACAAGGTCATGCCTTTCGGCCTTATCAATGCGGGAGCAACTTATCAAAGAATGATGAATAAAATCTTCGCCGGACAACTTGGTCGAAATATGGAGGTATATGTGGATGATATGATAGTTAAATCTTTACTTTTGGAGACTCACCTTGCAGACTTGAAGGAGTGCTTTGAGAAGTAGTTAGCTTCCTTTCTAGCTTTTTATTTCTTGCCTTTGCTTGTAGTCTGTTAAGCTTTAGAGTTCTCTAGGTATTTGGCCCCTTGGCTTGCACCAAGCTTATGAATTAGTTCATCATTTGTTTTACATGTTTAAAATAACAGAACAAATGAAGTAACTCAGAGAGAAAGCAAAACAAACTTCATTAGGCTGTCAAAGAATACTGATAAAATGGGCTCAACCCTTACATAAATACTCTATTTCCTACTAGGAACAGCATGCTCTGTTATGGTTTCATCCGAACCTTATTTCTATCCCTAATAGATAAAAGACCAAGTCTTTAAACATAATAAGTCTTGAGGTTCACTGCATGCCAAGTTCGGGGCACCTCAACCCCGTCCAAGGTTTCCAACTTGTAAGATCCTGGTCCTAACACCTTCCTAACTTGATATGGTCCTTCCCAGTTTGGTGCTAGCTTGCCTTTCTGGCCAACTCCTGAGGCTTCTATTTTTCTTAGAACCAAATCGCCTTGTCGAAAGAACCTCTCCTTAACCCTTTGGTTGTAGTGGAAGGATGCTCTCTTCTGATGTTCTGCATTCCTGGCATTCGCTTCATCTCTTACCTCGTCAATCAGATCAAGGGCTAGTCTCATGCCTTCTTCATTACTTTCTGGTTCATATTCTTCAACTCGGGGCGAAACATGCATAATCTCTAAGGGCACCACTGCCTCAGCTCCATAAGCCAGTAAGAAAGGGGTTTCTCCAGTTGTTACTTTGCAGGTAGTACGATACGCCCAAAGTATAGGCAGTAATTCATCCACCCTAGTATTTCTTGAACGTTCGACCCTTTTCTTGAGTCCATCAAGAATAATCCGATTGGCTACCTCAGCCTGTCCATTAGCTTGCGGATGAGGTACTGAAGTAAAATGAAGCTCGATAGCATTTTCCTCACAGTATTTCTTGAACTCTTCATTGTTGAATTGTGTCCCATTATCCATCACAAGGATTCGGGGAATTCCATACCTGCAAATAACGTTCTCCCAAAAGAACTGAGCAACTTGTTTGGTGGTTATCTTGGCTAAAGGTTTAGCCTCAATCCACTTAGTGAAGTAGTCAATGGCCACTATCAAGAACTTCCTTTGCGCTGAAGCTACAGGGAAAGGACCGAGTATGTCCATTCCCCACATTGCAAATGGAATAGGAGAGTTAACTGATGTTAACCTCTCAGGCGGCTGCCTTACAATTGGAGCATGCTTTTGGCATCTATCACACCTTTTAACATAATCCTGAGCATCAGCCAACATCTCTGGCCAATAAAATCCCAAACGAGTAATCTTATGAGCTAAAGCTCTGCCCCCCAAGTGCTGTCCACAGATCCCTCCATGAACTTCCTCCAATGCTTCCTTCGCCTCCTGGGGCCTTAAACACTTCAAGTATGGGATGACAAACGACCTTTTATAAAGGATGCCTTCAATTAGGGCATATCTTAATGCTCTCACTGACAGTTTCCGTGCTTCCAAGGCATTGTCAGGGAGCCATCCGGTTTCAAGATGAGCCTTGATAGGATCTATCCAACAGCCTCCTATATCGATTGGTGACACTAACTTCGAGTTGACGGTCGGGGCCTTCAAGACCTGGAAGTAAACACTCCCTGCATAATTTTCTATCTCAGAAGAAGCGAACTTGGATAGGGCATCGACCTTAACGTTCTCTTCTCTTGGGATGTGCTCAACATAACACTCTTCAAACTGGGTCATGACAGCTTTCACGACTCTCAGGTATTTCGCCATAGTTTCATCCTTAGCTTCAAACTCACCGTTCACTTGTGATACCACAAGCCTTGAGTCTCCACAAACTTTGAGGTTCTTGACCCTCATGATTTTGGCTAAGCCCAAACTAGCTATCAAAGCTTCATATTCAGCTTCGTTGTTGGTCGTTGGGAAGTCTAACTTCAAAGCATATTCAACTGTAAACCCATCAGGGCTTTGTAAGACCATACCTGCACCACTGGATTTCGTTTTTGATGCTCCATCAAAATAGAGCACCCAATACTCTTTCAGATCAGGTACAGGTTCCTCATGCTTATCCTCTTTCTCAGAGGTAGTTACCATCTCTTGCCCCCGACTTCTTGGTTGTTAATGGTGCATTCAACCATGAAGTCAGCCAATGCCTGAGCTTTAATGGCTGTCCGAGGCTTGTATATGATATCAAACTCTCCTAACTCAATCGCCCACTTGATTAGCCTTCCACTGGCTTTAGGGCTGTGCAGTATATTCCTCAACTGGTGGTTTGTCAAGACCTGAATCTTATGTGCCTGAAAGTAAGGTCACAGCTTTCTCGAGGCTGTTACTAACGCCAAAGCAAACTTTTCAATAGGTGAGTAATTCAACTCTGCCCCATGCAATACTTTGCTCACATAGTAGATAGGTTTCTGAACTTTCTTTTCTTCTCGGATAAGGACAGCACTCAATGCTTGTTCGTATACCGCCAGGTATATGTAAAGAGTCTCTCCGGGACCAGGCTTGGCCAATAGTGGGGCTTCAGCCATATACTTCTTCAGCTGCTCGAAGGCCTCTTGGCTTTTATCAGTCCATTCAAAATTTTTCACTTTCTTTAGTGCTTGAAAGAAAGGCAAGCACTTATCACCAGATTTGGAGATGAATCTCCCTAGAACAGCCACTCTGCCAGTTAACTTATGTACGTCCCTCACGGAACGGGGTGGTTCCATGTCTAAGATGGCTTTGATCTTGTCGGGGTTGGCCTCTATGCCTCTTTTTGAAACCATCAAACCCAAAAACTTTCCAGACCCAACGCCAAAAGCACACTTGACTGGATTCAACATCATCTTGTGGTGCCTCAGCACTTCGAATGCCTCTCTGAGGTGCTTAATGTGATCTGCCTTGAGTAGGCTCTTAACTAACATGTCATCAACATAGACCTCCATGGTTTTCCCAACCAGATGGGCAAATATCTTATTCACCAACCATTGGTATGTAGCTCCTGCATTTTTTAGTCCAAAAGCCATAACAAGGTAGCAGAAAACACCAAAGTCAGTTATGAAAGATACCTTTGGGATGTCATCCTTGTGCATCTTAATCTGATTGTAGCCGCTGAACCCGTCCATGAAACTCAGCATCTCATGTCCAGCTGTGGCATCTATCAACATGTCTATCCTTGGAAGGGGAAAACAATCCTTCGGACAGGCGTCATTCAGATCAGTAAAGTCTATACACATTCTCCACTTTCCATTCACCTTCTTGACCATCACAGGGTTTGGCAACCATTCGGGAAATTGAATTTCTTCAATGAACCCAGCCTCTAAGAGCTTATCAACCTCTTGCTTAATGGCCTCTTGCCTTTCGGGAGCAAAATTCCTTTTCTTCTGTTTTATCTTCTTACGGTCAGGATCAACATTCAACTTATGAGTTATGAGTTGGGGATCAATCCCTGGCATGTCGGTAGCTGTCCAAGCAAACACATCACTGTTCTCTTATAGGAACCTCGTCAACTCGCCCTTCAGGGGTTCCTTCACAGACGATCCTATATACGTAACTTTCTCAGGGTCGCCCAGTTCTAAAGAGATGGGAATTAAATCCTCTGCTGGCTTCCCTCGATGTTCATCATCACCACGGACATCCATGTCTTCAATCGGGAGTACCTGCCCCCCGACTCCATCAACTCTTAATGCAGATACATAACAACTCCTGGCCATCTTCTGGTCGCCCCTTTGTTCTCCGACACCATTCCGGGTTGGAAACTTGACCTTCATGTGGTAAGTAGAGGCAACAGCCTTGAATGCATGATGTCCAGTTCTACCCAAAATTGCGTTGTAAGTGGAGGCTGCCTTAATTATTAGAAAATTCAACATCTGAGTAGATTCTTTAGGTTCTTGCCCGATCGTCATGGGCAACTGGATAGTCCCTTCAACCTTAGACTCAACTCCATTAAATCCGTAGATTGGCATGTTTGTTGGGGTTAGCTGAGAGTCATTATACCCCATCTTTACGAATGCATCGTGAAACAGAATATCAACTGAAGCTCCATTGTCAATCAAGACCCGCTTCACTTCTGAGTTCCCAATCACAGGGGTTATGACCAACGGGTCGTCATGGGGGAATTTTACCCCTTCAAGATCAGAATCATCAAAACCAATCACTGTCTCAGTTCTAGCACGTTTCGGGGCCTCTCCCACGATGTGCATCACCTCTCTGGCATAGGCCTTTCGTGAGTTGCGAGTTGTGCCGGCTGCCGTTGGTCCTCCCCAAATTATGTTGATAACTGGCCCACGGGGCTGTGTGCTTCGATCACGGTTATTATCTTTTCTAGCATCATCTCTCCTGTCATAATCCCTTCTTTGGGATCCACGATCTTCACTCTTAGTGAATTTATTTATCTTTCCCTTACGGATTAAGAACTCAATATCATCCTTCAACTGTCTGCAATCATCTGTATCGTGTCCCACATCTTTGTGAAACCTGCAATATAGATCCTTGTTTCTCTTCTCGGGGTCTCCCCTAAGTGGTTTTGGCCATCGAAAGTCCTTATCTTTCTCGATATCCAATAGGATCTGGCTCCTTGGGGCATTCAACCTTGCATAGTCAGAGAACCTTGGTCCCAAACTCTTTTTTGGTGGAGAATCAGAGTCTTTGCTAGTTCGAGGATACTTGTCCCTAGCATCGTACTCATGCTCTTGCTTTCGCTTCTTCGTGTCATTGTTACCCCGACCTTTGCCTACTGTGATCTCCTTCTTCTTGCTATCCTCAGCTTTGATGTATTTATCATCCCTTCGTTGGAGCTCAGTCATATTCTCGGGAGGATGCTTTGCCAAAGACCTCTTAAAGTATAGGTCGGTGGAGCCATGCTCCAAGGCTACCATCGCCACCTTATTCTCCAAATCGGTGATTGAAAGGATATCTTCGATATATTATTTATTTTGGTATTTGTACGATTTAAACATAAATTTTAATTACACTTAGTTATCCTCTCCACTAGGTCATTAATTTAATTGATTCTGTCAAAAGTCAAAAGTCAAATTCTAGCAATATCTATTTTTAATTATAAGAGATATTCCATTATTGCGAAAAATTAAATAATATTTTTATGGAATATATCTCTATACCAAGGCAATAAGATCGAAAAAGAAATATTGATATTTTTTATTTTTTAGATCTCCGTTGCAAAATTGATAAGACGACAGGCTCGAACAAAGAATATTCGAGGATTAATATTCTTTAGAGAACTCGTGCTATATTTAACGATCAGTTTTTATTCAAAAATATTCCGCCTTCACACTCAAAATACTTTTATCCTCAAGAATATTAATATTCAGTGGTAGAATATTAATACTCATTTTTATCTCGTACCAGAAATATTTAAAGTAATTTTTCTCCCATATCTCAAATTTATTCTATTTTCGGAGAAAATTATTTTAAATACTCAAGAATATTTCCTACACTCTCAATATATTTTAGATATTAGAAAATATATTCTAAGTATTTATTTTAGTCAAAACATTGGTCAAAAGATCTATTTATTTCACGGAAAGACCAATCGTATTTTATTTGGAACCGAAAGCTGATTTAATCGTATTAAATCCAAATAAAATACTTTCACGTGCTAGAATGACTTGAAACTTGAGATGGATCACTTAAATGTTATTTTCTATGCATATTAAAAGTTTCGTAATTTTCTGAGAATTTTGGTCCGGGCACGAAAATCGAGGTAGTGGGTCCACGTTTGACCACAGTTGACTAAGTCAACGTTGACCATAGTTGACCAAAACTTCAAGAATTTCATTTTATGATATTCCTAAATTCTCCATAATTTTAGAATTATTTATTGGGAATTTTCATATTTATCGGGTATTTAATTAACAAAATATGTTACATATATACAAGGTTTTTGTTCCATCAAGCTTAGTTCAACCAACCAAGCTCTCTCCCACCTAGCAAGCTCATCTACCACCACTATTCGGCCTCCCGAAGGGCTTCCCAAGTTCGACCATAAGCCAAAATCCGGCCGAACCTCCGGCGAATTTTTCCGGCGATCTCCAAAAGTGGTAATTTTTAACTTCACCATTCGAGTCTTAACCGACCATTTTTATATACGTATAAGAGCTCTATACCTTCATCTTATCTTCTTTAATAAGCTCTTATAACGGATCTATATTTGACAACGGTCAAATATTTACATCGAGCTTGATTTGATTCCCTTCTATCACCTTAGTGTTCCGGGGGAAAAGAATCTAAAAGCCTTAATTAATTAAAACTTTAACGCACTTACTTTGGCCATTAATATTTATTATTGTGATATATATAACTGTACTAAAGCGTGATTTGTTTCCCTTCTATCACCTCTAGTGTTCCGGGGGAAATAAGTTATTAAGCTTCTATTTATATATTTTCCGCACTTTTTATTCTCGTCCTCACACTTGTGAGTGATTTTATTTTCCGCACCTTTTTTACTCGTCCTCACACTTGTGAGTGATTTTGTTTTCCGCACCTTTTTTACTCGTCCTCACACATGTGAGTGATTTTACCTTCCGCACTTTTTATTCTAGTCCTCACACTTGTGAGTGATTTTACTTTCCGCAACTCTTTTTCTTCGTCCTCACACTTGTGAGTGATTTTACTTTTCGCACTATTTTAACGCATAATAGCGGCCCTCATTTTATTCTATAGATAAAGTGAGCTACTTTTCTGCACGTGTGTGTTATATTTGTGTGTTGTGTTTAATTGGCCAAATTAATATTAAAAGTGCAAATTGTTAAAGTAATATTGTAACACTCTCGTTTAAATATAAATATGAATAGTCTAATCCAAGACTATATCGAACGAGAAGTTGTTTATCAAAGATCCTTAAGCTATAAAGCATATCAAGGACTTGATTTATACATTACTTCGAAAATAGACGTATTTTCAATAAAGAAGTAATTTCGTGTATACTTCGATCTTTACAAAAAGACGAACCAAAGTATACGATTATAAACCTTATAAGCCTACGAGCTTAAAGGACATGTTCAATATTTACAAACTCTGAGATATATTTAAATCTCACTATACGGAGTATTGTATTAAAAGTATTCTTCGATCTACAAGTCATATCGAATAAAGAATACACTTAAAGTCATAAGCAAATAAAGGCTTATTGAACTTAATTTTTAATTAATATTCGTGTAAGAATATTATAGTCACCCTAGGACATATTAGTCCAAAACCTCTCTTTATATTACGGTTTGTTTCGTAGATATTGTTTTCTAAGTTTTGCAGTAAGGTGAAGTTGAAGAGAGGTGATTCTCGTTCTAAGACCCAAGTCCTAGGCACTAGCGGGGAGTTAGTGGCCTTTGCACCGTGAAGAAGAGGAAAGACCCAAGACCTTTCATCTAAGATCCAAGACCGGCAAAAGCAAGGAATTCAAAGACTACACCAAGGGTTCTACATCAACTTTGAAGAAGTAGCGGGGAGTTGCTGTCTAAGATAAGTTGTGTAGGTTTCACAACGACTTTGAGGGAGTAACGGGGAGTTACGGTCCAAGACAAGTCTTGTGGGTATTACATTTATTTTGAGGGAGTAGCGGGTAGTTACGTATCAAGATAAATATTTGTAAGGTTGTGTAAGGCTTCTCCGCCTACTATAAAGGAGTCTCTTTATAGTGGAAGAAATCTCGAGTCCGGAGAGGAGCTCGGGGACTGGAGTAGGGGTGATCGAATCCATTAGGGGTTGCGCCATCGCGAACCAGGATAAAATCTCCTGTGTGGTATTTTCTTTCCTTGTCCTTTATTTCTGCACTTATAAACTGCATAAACGACTCGGTAAAGTTTTAAAAAGGGAAAATTATTTTAAAACGCCATAATAATTTTTAAATTGGTAATTAAACTATTCAACCCCCCCTTCTAGCTTAATATAGCCCTCTTACGGGACCTAACAATTGGCATTAGAGAGGTACTTTTTAACGTGTTTGTTGAGTGAATTGCAGATTTATAGGCACAACAAAAAGTGATCCTACATGGCGTATCTAAATACCATCGGTTGCGGTGAAGGCCTATCTAGCTCTCGCCCTACTCTATTTGATGGCACAAACTTTGCAACGTGGAAAACGAGATTTTGCATCTATGCTAGATCTCAAGGAGTCAAAGTTTGGATGGCCATAGAAGATGGAGTTGTTATTCCTACCGAAACAGTTGACGGTGTCATTGTTGAAAAGAAGGTTAGTGAATACACTCTCGCCGAGGAAAATATGATGAATATAGCCGCTAAAGTGGAAATGGTTCTCACAAGTGCACTTGCAGAAAAAGAATATAAAAGAGTAAATAATTGCAAGTCCGCACAAGAAATGTGGAACAAATTAGTGGTTACCTACGAAGGAACCATTGATATAAAAGATTCTCGAATGGATACTTTAATCCACAAATACGAGAACTTTAAACTCCAAGAGGGAGAAAATATCATCGATATGGAAACAAGATTTACTCGTATAATCGATGAATTATCTCAACTCGGAAAGAGTTATTCTCGAAATGAGAAGAACCGAAGAGTTCTCAAATCTTTACCTCCTAGTTGGAAGGTTAAAGTTACCACTATAAAAGAAATGCATAATCTAAATGATTATGACATTGATAGTTTGTTCGGAAATCTTCGTGCATACGAAGAAGACAATATTCTGGATAGGGTCATTCCTAAAGTGGAAGACAAAAAGAAAAATATGGCTTTAAAAGCTATATTAATTGATGAAAATGAAAATGACGAGGAGTTGAAGAACTCCAAGATCTCGATGAAAGCGAAATTGCTTTACTAACGAGACAACTTCGTCGTGTGCTACAAAGCAAAGCTCAAAGATACGGAAAAGGCTTCCTTAAATCGAATAATCAACAAAGAGTTTTTAACTCTAAAGGAAGACCTAATTACTCCCAAAATTATAGTCCTAACTATAAGAGTAATTTTCCAACAACGAGCTATAATAAAGGTAAAGGCACTCAAAATACGAATGCCTAGAATAATGCCAACAACAATAATAATCCTCCTTACACTCCTCCAAAATATAAAGAACAAACTCCGGAGGAAACACAAGAAGTGTGTTTCGAGTGTAAGCAATCGGGTCACTTCAAAAGAGAATGTCCTAAGCTCTATAAAGGAAGAATTCTCGTGGCGGAAAACGGTTGGGATTTAAGTGAAGATGAAGAAGCTCCGGAAGCTAGTGAAGAAGTTGTCAACTTGTGCTTAATGGCTATCGGGGATGAAGCTACTTCAACGGGAGCCTCCACTTCTCATCAAGAGGTAAGTTCTAATCTCAACTACATCTCAAATAAATTGCAATTGGATGAATCTAATTTGAATCTAGTTGATATGAGTAAGTATGATTTAATTGAGCTTGTAGTAGGTATCAACAATAAATATAAAGATGTTGATAAGAGATTCCATCTATTATGGTCCGAGAAAATGAAACTCGAAGAAATGTATCATAATCAAAGCAAAGAGTTTACTCGGATGATGGATATACAAACTAAAAATGAGAATGAAATGACATTTTTAAATGATCAAAATCATCTCTTAAAAGTTGAAGTAAACAACTTCAAAGACAACGCTCTCAATCTTGAAGTAGAAAATGTAGCATTAGTACTTCAAGTAGAAGAGTTAGAAAATGAGAAGTTGCAACTCAATGACAACATTAGTAACCTTAATGTTGATCTTTTGAACTTAAAGATTCAAAACGAATCAATGGTTCGAAATAATGCAATGTCTCAATCTCATGAAACCAATCTTGAAAAAAGAGAATGAGCTATCAAAAATCTTTGAGTTAAAAGAAAAAGAATTACAACAAGAAACTCAAAGATTAAAAGAAGAAAATTTCAAACTCATATCTCAAGTTATGGATCAAGAAAGATTCTTTAACAACAAGATTAATGCCTTACAAAGTGAAAAAGAAAATCTTGAAACTGTTGTTCAAAGATTTATTAAAGGCAATGAGATGTTAGATAAAATGGTACACTCAAAAGTCTCCTATAACCGTGAAGGTCTAGGATACGATATAAACGCTCATCCTAGAGAAGTTGTTCAACCAAGAGTGCAACCTATAATAGCTCCTCCAAAACCACAAACTTTAAAATGTACTTATTGCAACAAAGATGGACATTCGGTTCTCTATTGCAAATTCAAGAGTGGTGAATTTAAGGGGAAGCATGTATGGATTCTTAAAGGATCAAGACCATACACAAAGGTTGAAAAACAAGTACCATTTAACAAAAATGCTTATAATGGTCAAATGCACCAAAGGTTTCAACAACCTAGAATGCATCAAAATAGAAACACAATGCACTATAACAATGCTAGTAGGTATGCATCTAGAAATAATAATGCTCCTATTCGTAATTTCTATCCTCAAAATACTTCCTACTTTGCAAATGCTAGAAATAATATGCATCGTGTTAACTCTAGATTTTATGATAATGCTAGATATCCACAACATCATGTTAGACATCATGCACCTAGAAATGTCTATATACCTAACAATGATTATTCTATACCTAGATTTTATCATGCAAAATCGAATATTATTTATGATGGACTAACCCCAGGACCCTCAAGACAAAAGGGTACCTATAAATATAATTGATCTATTTTGTAGGTTTGTCTTGCCGCTAAACAAGACATGTGGTACCTTGATAGTGGTTGTTCGAGACACATGACCGGAAATGAGTCACTATTGAACAACATTAAAAAGGTCACTGCGGGGAGTGTCACATTTGGAGATAGTAGTATAGGCATCATTGTCGGCATCGGAGACATCGGGAATAGTCGCTTCAAGATTTCAAATGTACAACTAGTCACGGGACTAAAGTATAATCTTCTCTCGATAAGTCAACTTTGCGACAATGATTACAAGGTAATTTTCTATACTACTCATTGTTGTATTTTAGATAAAGATTGGAAATTAATTCTCACTTGCCCTCGAAACAAAAATGTATACACATGTGACATGAGCAAGAATGAGAATATATGCCTAATCACTACAAACGATGACCCTTGGTTATGGCATCGAAGATTAGGACATGCTAATATGAAGTTGATCAAAAATATATCAACTAAAGAGCATGTTCGAGGTATACCAAAATTGAATTATCTAAAAGATCATACTTGTGAAGCTTGCGAAATTGGAAAACAAATTCGAGCATCTCACAAAGCTAAATTCATGGTATCAACCTCTAGACTTCTCGAGCTTTTACACATGGATCTTATTGGTCCGGTTCCAATACAAAGTCTCGGAGGTTGTTCATACATGTTAGTAATCATTGATGATTATTCACGTGGACAGAATTCCTCAAATCAAAAAGTGATGCTTTTGAATCTTTCTCTTCTCTATGTAAAAATATTCAAAATCAACAAAATAGTACCATCGTCTATATTCGAACGGATCATGGTAAAGAATTTGAGAATTCTAGTTTTACGAACTTTTGTGATGAAAATGGAATCACACATAATTTTTCCGCACCATACACTCCACAATCAAATGGACTTGTAGAAAGGAAAAATAGAACATTACAAGAAATGGCAAGCACTATGCTTAATGAATATCGTCGACCTAAATATTTTTGGGCCGAAGCAATGTCAACTTCTTGCCATATTCTTAATCGGGTTTTGCTACGTCCAATATCTCAAAAGACTCCTTACGAGCTTTATTTTGGCAAAACACCGAAGCTTAGTTACTTTCGAGTATTTGGTTGCAAATGCTTCATATTAAACTCGAAAGACTATCTTACCAAATTTGATCCTAAATCAAATGAAGGTATATTTCTTGGATACTCTACAAATAGCAAAGCCTATCGAGTATTCAATCTTAAAACACTAGTGGTGGAAGAATCTATGAATGTTGCATTTGATGAAAGAAAACCACCATCAAAGTACAAAGATCTTGTTGAAAACGATAAAGTTGAACAAGATGATGTTGAAAATATAATTCGGTAATTCAAAATTATGGATCTCGGAACTCCTATCCCAAGAAATCCATTAGAATTAGCCGAAACGGAAGTAGAACTTCCTAAAGAAATTCCTATTATTAGAAGTCATCCACTAGATAATGTTCCTGGAGACTTAAATAAAGGAGTTCAAACGCGATCACAAGTACAAAACGTTGTGAATCATCTTAGTTTTCTATCTCAAATAGAACCTAAGACCGCTAAAGAAGCTTTGCTAGACGAGGATTGGATCTCGGCAATGCAAGATGAATTACTACAATTCACTCGTAGCAAAGTGTGGGAACTTGTTCCAAAACCCAAAGATACTTTCATAATTGGAACCAAGTGGGTATTTAAAAACAAGTTAGATGAAAACGGAACCGTTGTTAGAAATAAAGCGAGATTAGTCGCTCAAGGCTATACCCAAATGGAAGGGATAGACTTTGATGAAACTTATGCACCCGTAGCACGAATTGAATCTATTCGAATGCTATTAGCTTACGCGTGTCATAAAGATTTCAAGGTATACCAAATGGATGTCAAATCGGCTTTCTTAAACGGGATATTAGAAGAAGAAGTTTATGTCAAACAACCTCCCGATTTTGAAGATGTCACACATCCGGAGTATGTGTACAAATTATACAAAGCTTTATACGGCTTAAAACAAGCTCCAAGAGATTGGTATGAAAGGTTGAGCAAGTTCCTACTAGAAAACAATTTCAAAATGGGAACGGCCGATAAAACCTTATTTACAAGACAAGAAAAAGATGATATCTTGCTTGTACAAATATACGTAGATGACATCATTTTTGGATCAACCAATGATGCACTATGTAAAGAATTCTCTCATAATATGAGCAAGGAATTTGAAATGAGTATGATGGGTGAATTAAATTTCTTTTTAGGATTGCAAATAAGGCAATCGGATGAAGGCATACATATTTCACAATCGAAATATTGTAAAGAAATGCTAAAGAAATTTGAAATGGAAAATTCAAAACCCATATCTACTCCCATGTCGACTTCTGATAAATTAACAGAAGATCCCAACGGAATACCCGTTGACACTAAGAAATATCGAGGCATGATTGGTAGCTTGCTATATATTACCGCAAGTCGTCCCGATATTCAATATAGTGTTGGAAAGTGTGCTAGATTCCAAGTAGCACCAAAAGAATCTCACTTATCCGCGGTAAAACGGATATTGAGATATTTAAAAGGAACCACTGACATAGGTCTTTGGTATCCAAAAGGAGTACCATTCGACTTAGTATGTTTTTCTGATTCGGACTATGCCGGGCATTTAGTCGATAGAAAAAGTACAAGTGGTACATGTCAGTTTCTGGGAGGATGCCTAGTATCTTGGTTTTCCAAGAAACAAAATTCGGTATCTATTTCCACTACGGAAGCGGAGTATATAGCGGCCGCAAAATGTTGTGCTCAAATATTATGGATGAAGCAAACATTAGCCGAATATAATATTAAATTTGATGTAATCTCAATCTTATGCGATAACACGAGTGCTATTGATCTTAGTAAAAATCCCGTGTTACATTCAAGATCTAAGCATATAGATGTGAGACATCATTTCTTACGTGATCATGTCAATAAAAGCGATATAAAAATGACTCATATCGAAACTGAGTACAATCTCGCAGACATATTCACGAAACCATTGAATTCCGAAAGATTCACTAAACTCCGTTTGGATTTAGGAATGTTGGAAATTCCAAAATAATGGTTTATATTGATATATAAATATTATAAATATCTATATATTTTTTTGAGAATATTTATCATTATTTATAGTCATCTCACGAAAAAGATATCTTTCCGGATAATTAATTCTCTAAAACTCAAATTCATCGATGATGATAACATATGAAACTTTATCGATCGGGTTTTATCGAGAACTTAATCTTCCTTCTGGTAAAGATAAAACTATTCGAGTAAATATTTATCGGAATTAATTTCGGAAATATTTCTGAGATACTAAATAAATGATATTTATCTCAAATACAAAGAATCAACACATTAGTATAATTTCTGATATATATATATATATTCGTAATATATTATTATATTAATATATATTAATTATTTTCCAAAACTATTTTCGAAAATATATATATATATATATATTATTTTCAGTTTATTATTATATTTCTGACCCAGTCCATGTTCATTGGCCCAGCCCAACTCAGCTGACCCGATCCATTTCCAAA
This sequence comes from Kitagawia praeruptora, assembly GCA_037693485.1. Taxonomy (NCBI): domain Eukaryota; kingdom Viridiplantae; phylum Streptophyta; class Magnoliopsida; order Apiales; family Apiaceae; genus Kitagawia; species Kitagawia praeruptora. The sequence continues at coordinate 3,987,902 of CM075353.1, forward strand.
AACCCTACCATCTGAACCATTTATTCTTAATATGACTTAATCTGAGCCGTTTGTTTAAAAAATATATATACAAAATAAACACACGATATTCACTTTTAGTGTGTACTGTTCAGCTGCGTGAGTCGTGTCTTCTCTCAAACCCTAGTCTCTCTATCTCTCGCCGCTGTTTCAAAAACTCCGATCTAAACCCTAATCTCTTGATCGATTTCAAGCCTCTAAACACTAAATCGAGTCTATTTGTCATCCCTTGTACCAATTAATCTCAAAATCTGTACGAATCGAAGCTGAGTTAGGATAAATCAAAATGATTTTGAAAATTAAGTTGTTATCATCTCAATTGATATCGATTTACGAATCAAAATTGACAGATATATACATATATACACTCTATACACACACTTGAGCACCTGATTTCAAGTTTATTTTCGATTCATTTAAAACCCTAACTTTCTCTTGAGTGTTTTATGCAGGAATGATGAAGAAACTCCTAATTAAGGTGTATACTGGGCTAATAAGCTTCAAATCAAGCCTCGAAATGGTTTGAATTGGAAGAATCGGTGCGACTCAGTGAGCCAACTTGGTTAGTTTACTCGGTGACTCAACTCAAACTCGTGCGAGTTTAGAGTTTTAGGACTGGTAAGTACTCGAGAAGACTACGAGGCCTCGAGCAAAGGTATAACTTCGGTTAAACTCACTATGTTGCGTGTTCTCTGTGAAAACTATGTGATTACATAAGTGACCTTTGCTTGAACTGTCGTACTTGATGAAATGGTCCTCTTCTATAAATAAGTGTATGGTTGAATCACTGTAACTCGTATATCAGTTTAAGTATTGATACAACTGGGTTCTCAATTGTGTAAAGACTAGTGCTATGTTTCAAATCTTATTGATATATACATGTGTGATGATTCACTAGTCTGGATATTCGTAGTAACAACAAAAGAATAATGATGATTTTTGGTAATTAAAGAATATTTGCAAATTTGATTTATTAATGCCTGAGATTGAATTTATGAAATTTGACTTAGTCAAATACAAGTGCTGGTCAGGATACATTAAAATGAACAGATTGTGGGATATAATATAGCTGTTAAATGCTTTATAATTCTGGAAATTGAAATTGAAATTGAAATTGGTCAGGATACTTGGTCAACTGAGTAATTTGAGAAATTGAAATTGCTTATCTTGGTCCTCTCTATTTGGTTTGACTATGGTCAATATAATGTTGAAAATGCAAATTGTGGTTTCTATATATGTTGACTAAATGTGTGTGACCTTTCTGATAACCTCAATTCCTATCTAGCTGTCAGTTCACAATTACAACTATGCTAACTAAGTTTACAATTCTAGTTAGTATATACAGTCATGCATACACTCACACACTTGCCCTCACTCAAAGACCTGGCTAGGGATCCCTTTGAGAACCCTGGTATCTGGACACTGGGGTGCAACGGCCACTTAGATGAATTAGGATTCATACTTTGTATAATAATTATTTGTTTAATCCAATACCATGTTCTATAAAGTGGTGTATGTGTCCTGTTTTGTGATACCTACTTGTTTACCTTGTGTGACTCAGTCAATGAGTAATCTGTGCTCTTAAATGAAGAAAAGATTGTGGTCTGGTGTGCATGTCTCTTTCAATCAATCATTTGTAATATATATTACCTTGAGTCATGAATATATTCTTATAGTAATAAAAGTAGTAACTTGGCATTAAATGAAAAGTGATCTCAGTGGACTTTAAGGGTTACAAAATTGTCTTTAGGGGTTTTGTATTTTAGTGTAGACAGACATGTGTCCCCTTTTGTGCATACTTTGAAAATTCAAGTACATCATGCTCTTTTTATACACTGCATGTATTATATACTATATGTTATATTCTGTGAGCATTTGTGAGTTGCACTACTACACATGCCGGACATATTCTTTCATCCATTTTCTCTACAGAGCATCTTATTAAATTAAATCACTGTTTCATGTACCATGCTGCATCATATCTTGCATACTCTTACACTGAAGTTGTCACTTATTTGCACACATATCCGAATTGAGTTTCAAAAACTTCATGCATTGAGCCACAAAAATAGTTGTCATCTGGCATAGAGTATCTCTGTCAAATTGCATACAATCTTATACTTACATAGTATATCCATGCATGCTTTGTAATCCATTTAATGAAAACACTATAGATTTTTAAAATTTGCATCATATCTGGTGGGATTTCATGAAAACCTGTGCATGCTTGATCCTTATCTATCCAAATTGCCTTTATATATGTGTGTGTTCATGCATTCACAGGCACACACATCTGCACTCATCTCTTATGGATTTTACTCCATTAAACCCTAATCCAAAAGCCAAAAACCTCACTTTACTATCCTTGTTTCCAACCATGAATAGGAGAGATTTTAATCATTCTCTCTATGCTCCCTTCACTCCCTACTGTCACCCAGACAGTTCCAAAGAACACTATCACAAGAAAATCAAACATGAACCTTCAAACCTAAATGAATACACTTACTTTTCACATGCAAGTAAGCTACCTGTCTTTAGGAACCCTAACCCTAACCCAAACACTGTGTTTCAAGCTTTGCCTATATCTGAAAAATCTGTTAACCCCAAAAGGTTAGAACAAACATCAAACCTCCTACCCTAGTTAGACTTGCCACGACTGGTAAGCTTAATAGGATGCTTAAAAGTAATCAGCCAGGGATGATGGTCTTTGTCCCAACCAATGATGATATTCACAGCATGTTTACTAGTGTTAAGTGGGAAAACTATGTGTTTTATAGGGGTCCAAATTACTACACTCATCTTATTGCTGAATTTTATGCCAACATGGAGGTGCAACAAAGAGTTGATGGGATCCTTTATTTTAGCTCATTTGTGAATGGTAAGAATGTGCATGTAGACCATAATGTGCTAAATAAGGCTTTAAGGTTAGGAAACAAACCATCAGACTTACCTTGTGTCAATATATTTGAAAAATATGTCTTTAACCAAAGTGAGTTTGAACTGTTTCTTGGTTTATTTTGTGAGGAAGATGTGCCTGAAGGGTTGTGTGTTAGAGAGTTTGCTATCAACTTTAGACATCTCCTTCCTAGGTATCAACAGTTAGGCATTATAATTAAGTCTAACATTCTGCCCAAACCAAATCATGATAAATTCTTTGACTTTGTTGACCTAAAGGTGATGTTTAAGATTGTGTCCAACTCCATAGATTTTAATATCAACTATGTGATTGTGCTTAACATGATAAATGCATTCAATGTTGATTTTATGCCCTATGGATTGCTCTTAACCTCTGTCTTTGAAAATCACTACATACACATGTCTAGGATGCATCTAAACAAGATTGAATATTGTGCCATTGAAAGCTTGACTCAACCTAGAATTTCTTTGAAAAATTGTCAAACAAGCCACCCTAATAAGATTATCATTCCTTCTATTGCTCCCAAAACTGATGTCTATGTCATTCTTAGGGAAGAGGTTAAAAAGCTTAGTATAGAAGTTGATGCCCTTAAAAAAACAAACATAGAACTTCACAATAGGATTGAAAATCTAGAGGGAAAAATCAATAAGGGTAAAGAAATCATGGTTGAAGAGGTTGTTGCTGCATCTGCTAAAGAAATTGAGTGTAAGTTGTTTAGTGAATTGGCTTCTGTGAATTCTGGTGATGAAATGGACAAAGTTTATGCTTCTTTACCTGATCTAGGTGAAGATCTTGGTGTTGTTGCTTCTGATTCTGTTATGGATAAATCTGCACCTTGATTACTTGTTCTTGGATACTATAATGCTTGAAATATGTCTTTGAAATCTCTGCATGTTTTGAGTTGCTGTTTAAGAGTGCTTTTGGTGATGCTTCTGGTTTGTCGCTTTCTGTTGTAATAATACCAATGTAGTTGGTTCTCTACAATCATTGAACCACACTGATCAGTTGAGATCTTCTTTGTTTATATAAGACTACATTGACTGTATCTTTTATTTGCATCGTTTTCTGCTCTGTCCTTGGTTTGACTATATCTGCATCTCTAAATCTGACTTATCTTTCTATTAGTAGAAACACAGAAATCTACAATGCTCTTAATAAGTATGTCTTAATTGTCTTACATGAAATATCGAGTACATTTGGAAAAGAAATGAGAGATTGAAATAAACTTAATGATCTGTTAAGTACTACTCAAAGATATTTTGTGTTACAAAACTTAGTATGCAATCTCTATCTCAAAGAAAGATGTATGTTCATGATTCTATGAGAGACTTGGTCCACATTTTATAATTTTCTATATCAAAGTGAGTTATCTAATGGTTGATATTTCTATACTTGATGGTTCAGTAAAACTTGTGATATAATGTGAAAATCTGCATAGTTTTACAAGTCTAGTGAGTAAGTAAAACTCTATAAAGCACGTTGTGAACTTTAATTCAATTATCTTATCAGATTATTCAGTGCTATATAGTTGCAGATGGTGTATGAAGAACTGACTTTTTACAAGATCAGCCTTCAACATTGTTTATGGAAGTACAATTCGAGAAAACAAGTTATATTATTCAATTTTTTTCCCTTCGAAGTACTTGTACGATTTGTATAACTTATGTTTGTATGATTTATGTAATGAACTCTTATCGACTACTTTGTAATTTAAGATTACATAGTGTGATTGAATGAGTCATATGGTTTATTAAAATTCGTCTAAAAACTGTCAAGTCAGAAAAACAGAAATATGTTTTGGTAGTACACCAAAAACAGAATCTTCGACTAGCTACAGAAAAGAAGGAAATTGCCTGTTTCCAAAAACAAATCATCTATTAATGGGAAGCACACATTTTTGTCAAAACAAAATTATAGACGATTTCAAAAGAAAAATGATTGGTAAAACACCAATTACAAAGAAAAATCGTTCAAAATATGAACCTTTACAAAAAGAGACAAAAAGGGGAAGAACAAAAAAAAAATCGGAAAAACATTGATTCACAACGAATCATATTTCAAAAGGAAATCACAAAAATTTCGGTAATACACCGAATGTTTGTTATAAAAAGGGGAAGAGATAAATAATTTTGATAAAGGGAAGAGATAAATAATTGGTAAAAAGGAGAATCAAAAATGGGAAGAAAATTCAAGACCCCCAAACTTTTTGGTTGTATACCAAACAAAAAGGGGAAGACAAAATTAGACCCCCTAATTTAAAATTTTCAAAATTTCTTATATGAATTATGCCTAACAATATTTATCTAATAAGTTGTTTTGCAGGAATCAATTAGTGGAGAATAAGAGTTACCGCGTGCTTCGAATCAAGTTGAAAATATTTTTTTAACTCATGCATACACTAAGGGGAAGCACACACGGATAATTTTTTAAATTTTATGTTTTGTTTGGCAAATACCAAAAAGGGGAAGATTGAAAGGATATCTTCGATATATTATTTATTTTGGTATTTGTACGATTTAAACATAAATTTTAATTACACTTAGTTATCCTCTCCACTAGGTCATTAATTTAATTGATTCTGTCAAAAGTCAAAAGTCAAATTCTAGCAATATCTATTTTTAATTATAAGAGATATTCCATTATTGCGAAAAATTAAATAATATTTTAATGGAATATATCTCTATACCAAGGTAATAAGATCGAAAAAGAAATATTTATATTTTACATTTTTTAGATCTCCGTTGCAAAATTGATAAGGCGACAGGCTCGAACAAAGAATATTCGAGGATTAATATTCTTTAGAGAATTCGTGCTATATTTAACGATCAGTTTTTATTCAAAAATATTCCGCCTTCACACTCAAAATACTTTTATCCTCAAGAATATTAATATTCAGTGGTAGAATATTAATACTCATTTTTATCTCGTACCAGAAATATTTAAAGTAATTTTTCTCCCATATCTCAAATTTATTCTATTTTCGGAAAAAATTATTTTAAATACTCAAGAATATTTTCTACACTCTCAATATATTTTATATATTAGGAAATATATTCTAAGTATTTATTTTAGTCAAAACATTGGTCAAAAGATCTATCTATTTCACGGAAAGACCAATCGTATTTTATTTGGAACCGAAAGCTGATTTAATCGTATTAAATCCAAATAAAATAATTCCACTTGCTAGAATGACTTGAAACTTGATATGGATCACTTAAATGTTATTTTCTATGCATAGTAAAAGTTTCGTAATTTTCTGAGAATTTTGGTCCGGGCACGAAAATCGAGGCAGTGGGTCCACATTTGACCACAGTTGACTAAGTCAACGTTGACCATAGTTGACCAAAACTTCCAGAATTTCATTTTATGATATTCCTAAATGCTCCATAATTTTAGAATTATTTATTGGGAATTTTCATATTTATCGTGTATTTAATTAACAAAATATGTTACGTATTTATTCGTTAATTGATACGAGTCTGATACAATATATTAGAGATATATATCAGCTGGGATATTTTGTGTAGAATACCACCTCCACTTGCAAAGAAACACAAAACCACTCTCAACTAACACAAAACCACTTTCCACCTCATCAATCCAAGTGCTTTTAATCTCAACCACTCCTTTTTCCTCCAATCCTCACCCTTCCTTCCACCCAACTCCTCCTATAAATAAACCCCTTCCCCCAACCATTTCTATCAAGCTAAAGAGCCAAATAATTTCTGGGAATTTAGAAGTGGAAGCTCTCTCAATATATCCAAACACTCTCTACACCCACTTCATCTCAAAAACCTTCTCTTTCTTACATATACTTACATATATACAAGGTTTTTGTTCCATCAAGTTAGTTCAACCAACCAAGCTCTCTCCCACCTAGCAAGCTCATCTACCACCACTATTCGGCCTCCCGAAGGGCTGCCCAAGTTCGACCATAAGCCAAAATCCGGCCGAACCTCCGGCGAATTTTTCCGGCGAACTTTTTCCGGCGATCTCCAAAAGTGGTAATTTTTAGCTTCACCATTTGAGTCTTAGCCGACCATTTTTATATACGTATAAGAGCTCTATACCTTCATCTTATCTTCTTTAATAAGCTCTTATAACGGATCTATATTTGACGACGGTTAAATATTTACATCGAGCTTGATTTGATTCCCTTCTATCACCTTAGTGTTCCGGGGGAAAAGAATCTAAAAACCTTAATTAATTAAAACTTTAACGCACTTACTTTGGCCATTAATATTTATTATTGTGATATATATAACTATGCTAAATCGTGATTTGTTTCCCTTCTATCACCTCTAGTGTTCCGGGGGAAATAAGTTATTAAGCTTCTATTTATATATTTTCCGCACTTTTTATTCTCGTCCTCACACTTGTGAGTGATTTTATTTTCCGCACCTTTTTTACTCGTCCTCACACTTGTGAGTGATTTTATTTTCCGCACCTTTTTTACTCGTCCTCACACTTGTGAGTGATTTTACCTTCCGCACTTTTTATTCTAGTCCTCACACTTGTGAGTGATTTTACTTTCCGCAACTCTTTTTCTTCGTCCTCACACTTGTGAGTGATTTTACTTTTCGCACTATTTTAACGCATAATAGCGGCCCTCATTTTATCCTATAGATAAAGTGAGCTACTTTTCTGCACGTGTGTGTTATATTTGTGTGTTGTGTTTAATTGGCCAAATTAATATTAAAAGTGCAAATTGTTAAAGTAATATTGTAACACACTCGTTTAAATATAAATACGAATAGTCTAATCCAAGACTATATCGAACGAGAAGTTGTTTATCAAAGATCCTTAAGCTATAAAGCATATCAAGGACTTGATTTATACATTACTTCGAAAATAGACGTATTTTCAATAAAGAAGTAATTTCGTGTATACTTCGATCTTTACAAAAAGACGAACCAAAGTATACGATTATAAACCTTATAAGCCTACGAGCTTAAAGGACATATTCAATATTTACAAACTCTGAGATATATTTAAATCTCACTATACGGAGTATTGTATTAAAAGTATTCTTCGATCTACAAGTCATATCGAATAAAGAATACACTTAAAGTCATAAGCAAATAAAGGCTTATTGAACTTAATTTTTAATTAATATTCGTGTAAGAATATTATAGTCACCCTAGGACATATTAGTCCAAAACCTCTCTTTATATTACGGTTTGTTTCGTAGATATTGTTTTCTAAGTTTTGCAGTGAGGTGAAGTTGAAGTGAGGTGATTCTCGTTCTAAGACCCAAGTCCTAGGCACTAGCGGGGAGTTAGTGGCCTTTGCACCGTGAAGAAGAGGAAAGACCCAAGACCTTTCATCTAAGATCCAAGACCGGCAAAAGCAAGGAATTCAAAGACTACACCAAGGGTTCTACATCAACTTTGAAGAAGTAGCGGGGAGTTGCTGTCTAAGATAAGTTGTGTAGGTTTCACAACGACTTTGAGGGAGTAACGGGGAGTTACGGTCAAAGACAAGTCTTGTGGGTATTACATTTATTTTGAGGTAGTAGCGGGTAGTTACGTATCAAGATAAATATTTGTAAGGTTGTGTAAGGCTTCTCCGCCTACTATAAAGGAGTCTCTTTATAGTGGAAGAAATCTCGAGTCCGGAGAGGAGCTCGGGGACTGGAGTAGGGGTGAGCGAATCCATTAGGGGTTGCGCCATCGCGAACCAGGATAAAATCTCTTGTGTGGTATTTTCTTTCCTTGTCCTTTATTTCTGCACTTATAAACTGCATAAACGACTCGGTAAAGTTTTAAAAAGGGAAAATTATTTTAAAATGCCATAATAATTTTTAAATGGGTAATTAAGCTATTCAACCCCCCCTTCTAGCTTAATATAGCCCTCTTACGGGACCTAACAGTGATGTTCAAAGTCTCCTTAGTGAACCTCTTAAGGTAATCTCTCAGATTCTCATTCTTTCCTTGCACCACGTACATAAGAGACGCAGAGCTTTTCTCATGCACTTTTCCGCTGATAAACTTGCTAACAAAGGCAGCACTTAGCTCATTGAAAGAGCCAATTGAGTTTGCAGGTAACCGGCTGTACCATCTCTGAGCCATACCCGACAGGGTTTGAGGGAACGCCCTACATTTTAAGGCATCACTTGCAGGTTGTAGCAACAGTGCGTTCGAGAACGTCCTGACGTGGTTCACAGGATCACCTGTTCCATCATAAGCCTTAATTATCGGCATCTTGAACTTCTTTGAGATGCGGGCATTCATCACCTCCTCAGTAAACGGGGGCATTGGATCATCATGATCTCCAAGTGGCATCAAATCTTTGGGGTTGCCCCTAGGGGTTTCCACCCTTGTTGTTCTTCCAGTTGGGGCGTTGGCCCTCCTCTGTCTTCATGAAGACTTCTCGAGATCTATAAATGGAATCAGTCCTGAGGTTGGATGAGGCTGAGTTTGGTTCAACCTAGCCTGTTCCCTAGCAATATCTTCCTTTATCCTTAGAATCTCGGCCTCATGAGCCTTGATTCTCTCAGCAGCTGTTGAGGGGGGTCCATCATGGATAGTTTGTGTTCTCCTTCTTGGCTCTTTGCTAGCACGTCGCCTTCTCGGTGCTTCATCACGTTCATCATTAGTAGAGGATTCGTCAGTATAGGGGCCAGAGTAGTCAAGGTATTCTCGATCTCGGATCTGCAAGGCATGGCCACTAGGTCCAGGAGGGTAGTTAGGCAGGCCATACATTGGGTTGGTATTCCTGGGGAGATCCGTAGTATGGATATGAACTCCTGGCGGCGGGCGACTGGGATCAACTAGAGGAGAAACCAGCGTCTGAAGGGAGCTGGTTCCCTGACTCGGGTAGGTAACCAAAGGTAATGTTCCCTCGGTATGGGAATTCGTCCCTAGAGGTTGAGAAACCTGAGATTGAGTGATCGCCCCTATGGCTGGGGGTACCTGTTCAGTGACAGGCGGAGCAGAGCTAAGAGGTAGAGCCTCGGTTGCGATTGGCTCTGTAGTGCTTAGTGTTGTTCTTCGTGTTTGAACCATGGTTGATGTCTTCTTCCCACAGACGGTGCCAAATGTTATGGAATGAAAACTAGGTTATAAATATGACGGCTAGGGTTTGCGTATTTAATACTAGGGTGCGTGAGCTTCGTGCTTTAATGGCTGCTCTCGTGCTCGTGGCTGAATCTGCCTTCACAAGATGCCTACGTACTTTGATGAATATCAAAGATCAAGCCGAAAATGTAGTTCTGAGATGAGGGGTCTGACCCTTTATATAGGCTGAGAAGCCTAAGAATTGTGATAGGGTTAGGTGACTTGGTGGGCAAGTTAGCCTTGAGGAAGGTTCCAGACTCCTACCTTGTAGGAGTCTGTTTCCTTGTATGACTGTGTGCCTTGGAGGCTACTCATTTAAGAGATAACATCCTTATCTGACTTGTATTTCCCAGCTGTTAATTATCCCTTAATATTAATTACGAAATTAATATTTATTTAGGGTTTTTGGGCCACCTGGTGGGCTCCATGCTTGGACCATACTAGGTTTAATTAATGACACATTAAATATGTCTTTAGGGCTTACTTTTAGCCCATATCAAATGTTATTTTATTATGTACGTTAACACATCAATTTTTTTCTTTTCAAATACGAAAACCTTTTTTTATGAGAATAGTATTGGATTTATGAATAAATTTACTAATAGAAATATAATTAACTTATATTATAATTTTAGAACATCGTAAAAGATGTCACCGTCGTTCTTGTATTCTACTTCCAATAATATATTTAATTATATGTCTACTCTATATATTTAAACGCATATTCTATTTCCATTAGAATTTTTAATTATAATTTTTTTTATAGATTCGAATTCTTATTCTCTATAAATTCAAACTCTTATTCTACTTCCAATATAACTTTTAATTATATGTCTTTTCTACAAATTCTAACTCTTCTTCCCTATAAATTTGAACACCTATTCTATTTCTATATCTAATATTTTAAAAAATATTTTTATATTTATTAGTGTTAAAAATTCTAAAATTCTAAAAAATTAGAAAAAGATTGAGCCGCGTATTCTTCTTTCTATATATATATATATATATTTATATATTGATAGTAGCTGATTCAAAATTATCCACGAAATTATGGTGAAATATTGGATGTCAAAGCTGCAATAAAGAACGATCAATATTTGGAAAACTCATGATTCTACCATCCGAGTTAAAAATTGAATAAAGATCACATGAACTTGCCTAGTCTAACTAGTTATATGTATATTAGTTGGCCGGAAAGTTAATTTTTCACTTTCCATCTAAACAACTTGAAAATGGTTCTTTTCGAGTAGTGATCTATTATTGTGTTACCGTGTTTTGTTTTTAGCTTTCATTAAGGCTGCAAACGAACCGAGCTACTCGTTAGGCTCGACTCGACTCGTTTAACTCGACTCGACTCGATTCGTTAACGAGCTCGAGTTCGAACAAAAAAAATTGATCGTTAAGGTTATCGAATCGAGCCGAGTTTTTTTAGTGTTCGACTCGACTCGACTCGATATGGGCTCGAACTCGACTCGACTCGACTCGACTCGTTAAAACTCGAAAAATTAAAAAAAATTACTTTTTATTTTTTATCTCGAACGAAACTAATTTTTATATTTTGAAAATTTAGGAATATCACTAAATTAGATATATCTTGACATCCGTACGGTTGGATCGTTGAGAAATATTTTTAAAAAAATAGAATCAACAATCCGTGACAGAACACTAGTTACTAATATTAGTGATCTACTAAGATCTCGAACCAATTTAATTTTTTATTTTTTGAAAATTTGGGAATATCAATAAATTAGATATATTTTGACATCCGTACAGTTGGAACGTCGAGAAATAGTTTTTAAAAAATAGAAACAACAATCCGTGACAAAGCACTAGTTACTATTACAAGTTAGAATAGTAGTGATCTACTAAGATCTCGAACCAAATTAATTTTTTATTTTTTAAAAATTTGGGAATATCACTAAATTACATATATTTTTACATCCGTACGGTTAGATCGTCGAGAAATAGTTTTTAAAAAATAGAAACAACAATCCGTGACAAAGCACTAGTTACTAGTACTAGTTAGAATAGTAGTGATCTACTAAGATCTCGAACGAAATTAATTTTTTATTTTTTTGAAAATTTGGGAATATTACTAAATTAGATATATCGTGACATCCGTAAGGTTGGATCGTCGAGAAATATAAAAACAAGCCCAAAGAATGCCAAAAAAAAAACTGAAAAATTTGAGAACGACTCGAACTCGAGATCGACTCGACTCGAAATACTTGTGAACTACTCGGCTCGACTCGGTTGTTAACGAACTCGAGTTCGAACACAAGAATCTGCTCGATAAGCTTAACGAGTTTGGCTCGACTCGTTTAAAAAAACTCTAACTCGAACTCGTTTAGGAAAAACTCGACTCGGTTCGTTTGCAGCCCTAGCTTTCATCGAACAATAATTATTTATATTATTACCTTTTTAAGAAAGCAAGCAGTAATTTAGGAAAAAAAATTTAAAGCTCTTGGCCAACTTCCATCTATTCCTCTAATTGTAAGTGACACTATTGGACACTTTAACTAAAAATTTGATAAAGAACTTCTCGATTTTGTAAAGTGTTGTTACTTAGATATCTGGATGGTCAGTTTATGTTCACTTTAATAACATATAAGCAGAAACAAATTCAATGCAAAAATTACAAATTGAAAAGAAATTTGTAACATACCAATATACCATTGTAGTTAGATGTATAGACCAGCATATAATCATGCCAAACATCTTTCAAAAAAAAACCTATACAATATTGTATAAAATACATGTCTAACCTTTGGTGATCGAGTAAGCACCTGATCGAATGATATCAAAGACTCTACTTTCTTCGACCTAAATATTGGTTCACGCCTGACAAAAAGAAAAAGTAGAATTGTAAGAAAGTATTTTAAGAACAAAAGCAAATAAGAACATTTTATCGACGAAAGTGTGAAGATTGCAATTTAGAGATTTTAAATTTAGCTCCTTTTACTTTTATCTTTATGAGTAATTATAAATTCCAATTCTTTTTTTTTTATATAAAATTGTTCAGATTGCAGCTAACGATGACCATAAATACATGCACTATTGATATTAACACTACGCCATAAATGCTCATATGCAACGCTTTTAGAAAGTGTTTCAGTGAAAGTGTTTCGTTAGGTATGAAATTTTGCATCTAATGAAACAGAACTTGAACTGGTGTTGCATTACATATATTTAGTGTTGCATTTGATCCACGGTGTTTCACATAATGCAACACTAACAGCAGGCGTTGCATTAGATATTTTTTAATTTTAAAAAATGCTGATGTGGCACAGTGGGGTCCACACGTGCTGACGTGGCATTTGCTGACGTGGCAAGTGTGAGGCCCACAATTGCTGACGTGGCAAATGTGGGACCCACATTTGCTGACGTGTCATTGGCTGACGTGGCAGAAGCGTTGCATTAGGTGAAAGAGGTGTTGCATTTGCTGTTTAAAAGCGTTGCATTAGATATTTTTTAATTTTTAATAAATGCTGACGTGTCAGTTGTGGGACCCACCTGGGTGACGTGGCAGAGTGGGGCCCACCATGGTGACGTGGAAGAGGCCCACGGATGCTGATGTGGCAAGTGTGGGGCCCACAATTGCTGACGTGGCAGATGTGGGGCCCACAATTGCTGACGTGGCATTTGTTGACGTGGCAGAAACGTTGCATTATGTGAAAAAGGTGTTGCATTTGCTGTTTAGAAGCGTTGCATTAGATACTTCTCTTACCGGAATGATGAAACTATTTTTTTAAATTAATTTTTCGATGTTCCAATCGTACGGATGTCGAGATATAACCATTTTAGTGAATTGGTAAATTTTCGAAAAATCATTTGGTTTGGTTTTATAACGGTCAAATCGGTCAAAGTAGACATTCCTTTTAACTAGTCTCTTACCGGAATGATGAAACTATTTTTTTAAATTATTTTTTCGACGTTCCAATCGTACGGATGTCGAGATATAACAATTTTAGTGAAGTGGTAAATTTTTGAAAAATTTGCTAGATGCATTTGGTTTGGTTTTATAACGGTCAAATCGGTCAAAGTAAACATTCCTTTATAATACAGATAATTATTTGATATAGATAATTTATAATACTAACAAATACTAGAAATTTATAATATTTTTTTCAAGGTCCAAAACCAGCTTACAATGTTTTCTTAAATACATGTCGAATTTTAAAGTTTCCGTGATGAATTTATAAATTTGACTGAAACAACATTTTCGTGATGAATCTATTTTTTTAAATTAGTCTTGTCCCGAATGATGAATCAATTTTTTTTAAATTAAATTTTCGAAGTTCCAAACATACGGACGTCAAGATCTAACTATTTTAGTGATGTGGTAATTTTTTTAAAAAATTTGCTAGATGTATTTGGTTTGGTTTTATAATGGTCAAACCGGTCAAAGTAGCCTTTCCTTTTAACTAGTATTTTCCCGAATGATGAATCCTTTTTTTAAAATTATTTTTTCGACGTTCCAGATGTACGGATGTCAAGATCTAACGATTATAGTGATGTGGTAGATTTTTAAAAAATTTGCTAAATGTATTTGCTTTGATTTTATAACGGTCAAACCGGTCAAAGTAGGTTTTTTTTAACTAATCTTGTCCCGAATGATGAATCTATTTTTTTAAATTATTTTTTTGACGTTCCAAATGTACGAACGTCAAGATGTAACTTGTCTTGTCCCTAATGATGATTACATTTTTTAAAATTATTTTTTCAACAATTCATGTTGTAATTTTCTTTTTAACTAGTATCTATCATGTGGTAATTTTTTCTAAATTTTAAAAATTTTAAATTAAAAAAATTAAATTTAAGAAACATCACAAACACATCCGCATCAGAGAGACTTGAGCAAATCCCGAGGTGAAAATTTAGGCGGATAACTTTCCCCCCAAGACGAAATAATTTAGACACAACCAAATAGTACTCCCCCCAAAACACTCCCCTTTCCCCACAAGCACTCCCTTTGTCCCTCAGGCCTCACTACTCTCTCTCTCTCGACAAATCTCTCTGTCAATTCTCTCCTCAAACTTTCTCCACAAATTCCATTTATAATCTCTATACCTCCAATAGGTAATTGAATACACATGTCTCCTTTTCGATTAATTGGTATTTTCACTTATTTGGGTTTTCTTTTGAAATTGCAGGTAATTAGGGTTTTTTAATTTTTGGATGTAATTAAGGCTTCAAATTTGGGGCTTTCATTCTAGAGTTTTATTTAGGTAATCTCCAACTTCTTATTCTAGAGTTTAAATTTGGGGCTTTCATTCTAGAGATGGATCTGTCCTTATATGGGATGCCACTTATCCAGTCTTGTCTCTTCTATGTGTTTTACAAGGCGAGGTAAGAGTCTTGCAGTCAACATTTCTTTGATTTGTTTGCTTAAAGCAAACCAGTTTTGTTGATTGAGAAGTAGATATATGTATCTCAATTAATCTGCAGGTAAAAGGTGTAGAAGTTAATGGTTCAAGCTCATCAGTCTCAAAACTCGACTTCTGCTCCCTTACTTTTTGTTTAGCAGTCGGCAACAAATCTGGACTTGTAAGATGTGTTCTGTCTTATACTCTTATTTTTTGGCTATATATTTGTATTTGTTTGTATTGATAAAATTTGCTGTGAACTCATGTAGGTCCGTATTTACTGTCTCAGTGGCAGTTTGGATGAGCCAAGCTTCCACCTTGTTACTGAAATGAAATCTGAAGATAAGTTACTAAAATGTGCTAATCTTTTATGTGTTGTCATATACTTTACTTGCTATCTTGGTCGCTCTTCTGTTTAGTGTGCTTCAGTTAAAGATTACAGTTTGCTTTATATCAAGTTGATGGTTTTGTGCAATGAACTGAGATGCTAATTTTTTGCAGTATAGTTGTTTAAAATAGTGATTGATGTTTGCTGAGCTGCAAATATGTCGGTTGTATTGTTTATGTAGTTATTAGGTTGGTGACTCACAAACACTCTGATCACTCTTCATTACTCAGACTAATTCAATATATATTATTCGAATTAATAAACAAGGCAACTTTATAAGATGCTGTAAGGAGAGTAATGTGGTCTTTAATCACCCTTTCATAATCTGTTTTTTTTCTATTATAACTTTGAGCATGGAAGGGTCAACTTTGTACCCCAGCGTTGAAATTGGTAAAGTGGTATAAAATGACTCCTCAGAGCTATGATGCTCAAGCATACACATGCAGGCCCAGTCACCATTTCGGTGAAGGTAATCAAATCGATATCTAACTCACAAGCAGACAAGCCTATATCTAGCATATCCTAGTGTATAATGTATACATTAAATGTCAGTTTACATGTCTAAAGTATATCAGAATGTAGTACTTTGAGCACTTCAGTTATGCAGGCTATATCTTTTGCTGCTCATCTTAAATACATCATTTTCGTATTTCTCTTTATTTTAACTTAATTGCATAACCAGATAATGAACTAATGGCTAAACGTAATTCACCAAAGTTAACATTTCAGTTGGTCATTGCATTAACTATCTTCATCTTCAGCTTATAGTCTTACGAGAGGTAAAGGATTGAATTGTAGAGCTATTTTTAGCGTACTACAGTCTCCAGTTCTGGCCCTTCAATTTGCACGTGAGGGAGCCAAGCTTGCCGTTGGATATGAATGGGGTCGTGTGAGTACAGTTGACAATTCTGTATATTATTTTGGTTAATCTACTGGTCAGCTTTTTTAAGCACGAATATTTGGTGTCAACTGTCAATAATTATGTTTCAAGTTGCTGTGATTGATATGAGCTCATTATCAGTTTCTTTCTTGTCTGACTGTCTGTCTGAACCTAGCTCTCCTGTCGTAGCAATCACCTGGGAAGCTTTAAGACAAACCGGTGATCATATTGGAATTGTGTATATATTTCATCGACTCTTTACATATTTCTAGAGTTTTATTTAGGTAATCTCCAACTTCTTATTGTGTATATTGGAATTACTTTATATGATTTCATCGACTCTTTATATATTTCTATAATATATTCTGTGTGTAATTGTGTATATGTATTCGTCAAATGTCATTTCTTATGCATTAAAAAGCTTATTTCCCTTTTTCTAAGATCCTTTAGCTGACCTAATAGCACTGTATTAGCAAAATTGTGGGATCTTCTGAATAATTGTTGATTTATAATTTTAACAGTTTTTTGCACTGACTTTGAGGTTATTACTTTGTATTATTTGGTCAAGTATAATGATTTGTTCTCTTGCATTGCTTAAGTATTCTCTACAGAGGGATGACGAGTCTAATGCTAAAGCGAAGGAAGTTTTACGTGTGCGCGCCTATGGTTTGTCATATTTTACTCTTGGAATAAATATAAGGTGCGCCTTTTTACTCTATGCAAGTAACCAATCTTTACTGATATGAACTACTTATCTACATTAAGCTAACTGTATAGTTTCTGATTGCTTGTATACTGAATAATAAAACCATTGTCAATCTGAATCTGAAGTATTACGTTGTCAAGAAACTTTAGCTTCCCCGTTGGAGTCACATGATATTATGATAATGTAAATGCAAGGAAGTAACGGGATTCACTATTTTACTTGAAACTAGAAATATAATATATACCTATAGAAGCATGGCAGTTCATCTGTCATCCTGTTTATGATTTGAACTCTTGCACTGTATAACGTAGACCCCCACGTACCCGAATGTTGTTCTTGAATGATTTATATTTTCTGGATGAAAAAGATATCTTTTTAATCAAGTAAACAAGAACCGAATCTCAGGAAGAACACATAGTTCATCCACCTTATAAGCAATCAAATAAAAATATTCTTTTAAAGCACACAATCACAATAGTTTTCGATTGATTAAAGAGCTAAAAAATTAACTCAAAAATGAGATTCAGATCTCAGAAGTGGATGTATTTTTTCTAAGTCAATGCATTTATTTGTTTATTCAAATTTAAACAACCTTAGTTGTTTATTCAAAGAATCTAGAAAGTAAATCATGATTAACATAAAATAGGATTCAGAATCCAGTGACGATTATATGATAATATGATTTGGTTCTTGAGAAAGAGTATGTAACATGAATTCTTACACACCACTGTCATTTTTCAGAGTGCAGTAGTTGGTTCACACAAAGGAACTTGTCGCTTGTATAGCACAGCTGGTATCATCTGATCCCTCGATAACTTTCCATTTCTCTTGTTGCTATCTTCAACAAACATGTACTTGACCTGTTGAGTTAAGTTTTGTGTCTTAAAAAACTATTGAGTATCAAGATTCATGTTTTTTTATCTTCTGACAAATAATTGGTAATCTAGATTCTAAGCTAGAGCAGAAAGAGGACATCAACATTCGAACAAAGAAAAAAGCTCAGCCAAATTTTTTTTACAGGTTTTCAGGTGAATCTCTTTGTTTCTCTGATTTTGTTGTCTCGTACAAGACCTATGGTAAAGTTCATCCTTATAAGTACTAAACGATTCTAATTTTCATCACAGTATAACCCATCAAATCCTTCTGAACTGCTTATTACTTCTGCTGACTCACGGATTAGAATAATCGATGGATCAGATATCACTCACAAATTCAGAGGTATTTCATAGCCTCTTATGAGGTATTGGACACGTATTCAGTTCGTTTATCACCAAATTAATGAAATGTTGTTATTTAATATTACAGGATTTCGAAATACTAGCAGCCAGATTGCATCTTCCTTCAGTCCAGATGGAAAATATGTCATAAGTGCAAGCAAAGATTCTCAAGAGATTGAGCCCAAGTCTTTAATTATAGAGGTTTGTTTTTTTTGTATGAACTATTCCCTTAATTGGTTGTTTTCCTGTGTAAATAGGTTTACTTCAGAAAACACACTTAAATTTCTTGTGATTTTTGCAGGCTTATGAGAAGGGTTTGATGACAACGGTACTCCTATGACTCAAGGCGGCACCGAATAGCAATATGATTACGTAGTGGTTTCATACTTTAAAAATTTAGACTTAATCGTACGTGCTTGTTGGTTTAGAATTATGTTGGATTCCTTTTGGATGTATAACAAGTAATGGTTTTATTAGGTATTAGTACGATGTTGGTGTTGATGATTGTAACTATTTGGTGGCTGGTTGAATGTTTTGGATGGCTTTGAATGCCTTTGAATGCATTTTGATGGGTTTCTTTATGTAAGAAACATAATATTGCAGAAATTTTAATTAAAGCGTTGCATTTGATATTTTCAGTGTTGCATTTGGTAACTATAGTGTTGCATTTGGTCAGATACTAGTGTTTTAAAAAGCAAAAATGTGTTGCATTACATAGCTGTGGGCCCAGGGTTGACATGGTACATTGGACCCACTGCTGATGTGGCATGTGGGACCCATTGCCGACGTGGCATGGCAGGCCCCATCACTGACATGGCACGTGGGCCCCCACATGATGACATGGCAAGTGGGCCCCACATGCTGACGTGGCATGCCAGCTGGACTGTTGCTGACGTGGCATGCCAACTGGACTGTTGTTGACGTGGCATGCCAGCTGTACCCATTGGTGACCTGGCAAGCTAGTGGGACCCACTTAGTGACGTGGAATTGTAATTTTAACTAATATCAAATGCAACGCCCATTTGGTGTTGCATTTGAATGCTCTGGTGTTGCATTATATGTCAGATGCAACGCTTATTGATGTTGCTTTAGATGCCATAAAGCGTTGCCTTAGGGGGTCTAACAGGACGGTGGCGGATGCAACGCCCCCTGGTGTTGCATTTGGTCTAACGCAATGCTTTTTTGGCCTAAAGCAACAGTAAACATGGCGTTGCATTTGGGCGTTTATGGCGTAGTGTTAAAAAAACAAAAATAAAGGAAAACGCATATGGATAAAACAAAATATATCGTCGTCTTATATAACTCAAAGTCGTCAGGTAAGACTCATAAGATAAATTTGGATTACTTTTATAATTATATGTTTCCCTATAAATTAGAGTTTGAGTTCATTTATAAATTTGCAAGCCTTTTCTACTTAGAATATGTTATTTAATGTATCTTCTTTATAAACTCAAACTCTTCTTCTCCATTAACTTAAAGGGCTTTTCTCATAAATATATATAAAAAAGGAAATTTTTGCAATTCTACTTTTGTTAAGAAAAGTTATTTGCAATTTTACTAACCTAAGTTTTAAAATTGCAAAAATACTACCTTTTAGGGCAATCCTGCCCAGTTGCCCAACCTGCCCAGCCGTGCAACCACATTCAACCACATTCAACTTCTTTTTTTATATAAAGAAGGGTGCTATTTGGGTTCCACGGCCCCGCAGGGGCATATTCAACCAAATGCAACCACATTCAACTGAATGCAACCACATGCAACTAAATTTTTGATTCCATGTTCCATTTTTCATTTGTCATTTTCGACCTCATTTTTTAACTCTAATATATATATATATATATATATATATATATATATATATATATATATATATATATATATATATATATATATAGTAATGGCTCTGATACCAAATAGGAAAGTAGGAAAGCAGGCGGAAGATAGCAACACATGAGCTAGAGAGAAAGGAAGGAAAAACAATATTATTCAAGCGTACTGAATACAAGATACAAAGCTCTTTTAAATAGAGAGACTGGGGAGAACTCTATGATTAAAGTTCTGACTAGACACACCTAATAATAACAAACAGACAAACAACTTTTAATAAAGGTGAATTATTGAAGCCGGGTACACTCTTTGGGCCCCATCGTCACTTTAATAATTCTTACAGACAAACACCTTTAAACTAAAATACAAAGAAACTTTAAAAAAGCAAATATAATTGCAAACTCCACTGAATAAAGCAGATTCCATTATCTTCAAAAGCAACCATTATTGCTGGGAATCTTCAAAAGCAATCATTATTGCGTGTCAAGCTGTAAAATTCTGAAACCAAAGTAATCTTTGCTTTAATAATTTCTGCTTTTGAATTTTGCTCTGCAGATAATTATGAAGAAGACGAACCATCTCGAAGTCTTCTTGAATTTGTTGAGAAGTCCTATTTCTTCTTTCTTTCCAAGAAAGATTTTCTTGATGTAAAAAATAGGCATCTATTTGATCCTTAATGAGCTGAATTTTTCTCTCCTTTTTCTTTAATTTTGAAAAAGCTGGACCCAACATAACCATGATTAATTTTGAGGCTTTTTCCCTTTGCCAGAATTATTTGGCTGCTGTTCCTGAGGAACTGCAAATTGAACTAGAGCATCCCAGAAGTCTTCTAGGGATGGTTCTTCTTGAACAGATTCTTCAGCTTGAGATTCGCCTGCTAGACAATTATAAGTATTAGAATCCAGTGATCCCTGCGATGAAGAAGTCTTCATAGAATGATCCTCTTCTCTTGAAGGTTGAGATGGGAAAGAACTAAAAAATTGTTCTTTCATGAATGCTAAAACTCTAGCCATAATTTGCTGTTCTGATTCTGAGGGATATTTGTGATGAAAATAATCCCTTAAATTTGCCAAAGAGGGCTGAGCATTTTGGGCTGTAGAAGCCTTTCCCTTTTCAGTTGAAATATCAATCTGAATATTAGAAACTATAATTTTAATATCTTCTTTGGACATATTGGTCCACCATTTCAAGAAGAAATTTCTCTGGAGAATTGGGATCTTTAATTTTTTATCCTCTGCAATTGATATAGTCCACCTCCAAATCCAAGGGATTTGAAATTTGGTAAAGAATAATAAAGGACATTGTCCATAAATTAATTTGGTATATTTTGATACCAAAGGACTATTGTCACTCCAAGAAGCATATAGATTATAAATCTCTTCTGGCAAAATTTCCAGAGAGGGTCCAAATTTTGACTACCATTCATAGAACCAATTTGGAATGTGTTTATTACACACTTCGGGATTTATCGAAAAGAACCAAGAATGCTTGTTCTTTGGGTTTTGATAATAAAAAGCTTTAGTAAAAGCTTGGATATAATCCCAGTAATTGAAATAGATATATTTATCTCCAGCTATTCTGATAGCTTTCTCCGTATTAGGACTTAATCCCCATTCTCTGGGTAGCAATATCTTATTGATATGGCATTTGCTGAAGTTCATAAAACTTTCAGGATTGCTATTTTGAAAAGTATGGGTAATAGTTACCGATTCGGTAATTGTTAACAGAATTTCTAAATTCTGTCTGGCTTGATTTTGAAGCCCTGGGTATCCTCTGGATTCAAGGTACCTAGTTCTTAATGACCAACCATCTTGGTGCATTTGAACATCTTCTTCTTCCAGAAACATAATAGCTTCTGTAACAGGATTTTCGAAATATTCTTTTTCCTGTGGATCATCATTGACTGCTGCATCTTTATAAGATGTTTTCTTACTATTAGAAGAGGAAGGTATATCTTCCTTTTTTGGAGGTGCAGGTAATTGCTGCAAATTTCTCCCTCGATTATGAAAAACTGTCCAATCTCCTATTAGAGGAACAGTTGATTCTACACGGGGCAACATATTGTTACTCCCATAACCTCGACCACGGCCATATCCGCCGCGACCTCTTCCCCTAGAAGGGGTTGCCATTAATCTCCCTGTAAAAATTCACGAGTTAAATAATCAGCAAGAGAATTATTTTCTCCTTTGATATATTGGATATCGAATTCAAAGGCCGAAAGCTGGGCTTGCCATCCTGCAAAAATTTGTTTTGCTACAAGATTTTTAACATCTTTTTCAATAATTGATTTTACTGAACTACAATCAATTCTTAATAAAAATTTCTGATTTAATAAATCACCTTGAAATTTTGAAACACATTTTATTATGGAAAGCATTTCTTTCTTTACAGTCGAATATTTAGACTGAGTAGGATTCCATTTTCCTGAGGTAAATCTAACAAGAACTTCTTTAGAAGTTTCAGGGATAACCTGCTTTAAAATACCACCATATCCTATATCGGAGGCATCTGTTTCAACAATTTTAAAATACTTGGGATTTGCTAAAGATAAACAAGGTAAGCATTTTACCTTAGCTTTGATTTTCTGAACAGCCTGAGAATGATTCTCAGTCCACGGTTCAGGTTTTTTCTTAAGCCTAGAGTACAATATTGCTGTATCTTTGGCTAGATCTTGATAATATTCTGAAATATAATTCAGACTTCCTAAAAATCTTTGTAACTGTTTTTTATCAGTTATTTCATTAGGAAATTTAGAAGCAAACTCTATACTTCTGTCTATAGGAATAATTTTTCCTTGATTTATCATATGTCCCAAAAATCTAACTTGAGTTTGAAATAATTTCATTTTTGGGGCAGATATTACTAAACCATTATTTTTTATTAAACTCTTAAATATTTTTAAGTGTTTAATATGTTGCTCTATAGTTTTAGAAAATACTAAAACATCATCTATATAAACAATTATAAATTCAGAATAAGGATTGAAAATATCATTCATAATATTCTGAAACTCAGAAGGAGCATTCTTCTGACCAAATGGTAAGACATTCCATTCATAATGTCCAAAAGGAACTGTAAAAGCTGTTTTATATCTATCAGATTCTTTAATCTGAATTTGCCAATATCCTGACTTCATATCAAATTTAGAAAAGATTAAAGCATCGTTTAATCTGTCTAACAAATCTTTTTTGTTAGGAATAGGATATCTAATCCATTTTAAAACTTTATTAATAGGTTTATAATTAATAACTAATCTTGGCACACCTCTTTCTTTTTCAGCAGCATTGTTAACATAAAATGCTGTACAACTCCAAGGAGATTTAGACTTTCTAATTAAGCCTTTTTCTAAAAGGGAATTAATCTCCTTTTTACATAATTCTAAGTATTCTTTATTCATTTGAGCTGGCCTAGCCTTTGTAGGGATTTGGTTTTCATTAAAACCATCTATATAAGGAAGAGAAATAACTTGTTTCTTTCTATCCCAAAACGCATTAGGAAGATCATTACAAACTTCATCCATAAACTGATTTTCTATATTTTTTATCTGATTTTTAATATCAGGTTTCTTGAGCTGTTCATTAATGCTCAAAACTTTTATTTCTTCTTTAAGAAAACATAATTGGTTTTCTTTACTAAGAAGGCGATCATTAACCTCATTAATTATACGCGTTTGAGGTTCTGTAACAAATTCAAATTTTATTTTCTTTCCTTCTATTATGGTAGAAATCCCACTTGGATCAACATTGTTGAGGGGCATAATATTGTGAAGAAAAGGGTTTCCTAAAATTATTCTATGATTCATATTCTTTATTAGAATAAAAGAGGTAGGAAGACATATATCTTCATTACAAATGTAAGTATTTGGAAGCTTATAGCTAACTTGGAGTTTTTCTCCAGCAGCATGGGATATAGATTGAGTAGTTTTCTCAAAATATTTGGTAGGAATTAATCCTTCTTGAATACAATTCAAGTCGGCACCACTATCAACAAGAGCTATCTCATCTTTGAGAATAAATTCTCGACTTACCACTAGGGTAACTTTAATATACCATCTTTGAGATGTCACTTGCTCTAATAGAGCTAAATATTCGGTCTCTTTAGTATTACTAGCAGAGGGAATATCTTGTGATTCACTATGTATTATAGGCTTACTTTCTAATAAAGTAATCCTTTGAGTTAATAGAGTATTATTCTGTTTTATCTGATTAATTTCAGATTTTAATAGATTAACTTCTTTTCTTAAATCATTTAAAGAAACAGGAGTTTCTTTAATAGTAGATTTTTGAAATCTTTCTAAAACCTCACTTAATTGGTAAGGTACGTCTATAACTATGGGAGCTTCTTTTTCCTTATTGTTTTTAATAAGGGCTTCGAGCATTTGCTTCTTAAGCTCAAAATCGGTAATTGAATCTATAATTTTTAAGGCTCTATCTTGATCAGCCGTTAAGACGTTTAATCCATTCATGTCTACTATGGATTTATAATAATTTAGCTCATTACACTGACAATCATTGTTATCAGAATCCTGTGAATCAGATTCACTTGAGCTTTCATATATTAAAGCTAAATCTTCATTATCTGAAGATTCTCTCTCATCTTCAGAACTATGAAGCAAAACCTTTTCTAATTGTGAGCGTAATTGCTCATCCTCTATCTCATTAAGAGCTTTCTTAGTCCAACATTGGTTGGCATAATGACCAACTTTGCCACATTTATGACAAGTTATATCAATTCTTTTAGCTTTCCTTTTTCCCTTATTAGGGACAAAAGGTTTTCTCTCTGATTTATTATAAGATTTTTTCTTATAATTCTTTTTATAAGAATTTTTATTAAAAGGATATTTTGATTTATAAGGATTATTCTTATAAGTTTTATTCTTTTTATAAGCAATTTTTTGCTTTTTCTTTTCTGGATATCTAGGAATTTTTCCTATATCAAAAGCAAATTGATCACAAAATTCACCTAATTGGTGCTTCTCTGAAAGCTTTTGCTTTTTTAACTGGTTTCTTAACTTTATGTCATTACATAAAGCTAATCCTTCGTTAATACAATGACTAACAATTTCTCCATATGTTAGAGAATTATAATTAAGATTTATTCCATCATTCTTATTTCTTAAGGATTGCCTAACTCTTTCAGCGAAAAGATGGGGTAATCCGTCTACAAATTTAGACTTCCAATGTATGGAATTAGAGTCACTTAATTGATAAACTCTAGATAAAAATGTATCTTTATACCATCTAAAATGGGTCAAAGAAGGACATCTAAGATTTTGAAGAAGTGTACATAACTTCTCTGACACAGGGTATTAGTTCCTACAAAATGTTGTAGAATAGCAATACACAGTGTATAAACTGCATCTTCTTCTCCTGTGGTAACAACTCCATTTTCTATTTTAAGTATCTTCTTATGATTAAGAATTTCTGATCTTTGATCTAAGGTAAGATAATGTTCCCACCATCCCCTGATTTGTCCTACAAATCCTGTGGCTATAAAAGATGCTATCGCACTATCAGTGCTACCATTTTGTTTACAAACAGTAGAATACATCATTATTCGGTGTATAACATCGAATATTTGTTTTTCATTTAAGCCATCAATATTCCATTCATAGATAGCTTTTCCTGAATATGAAGTTTGAATGTATTCTGGTTCTTCAAATAGAAGATCCTGAGGAGAAGGTCTTTGGTAATAGAATTTTTCCAAAGGTTTTGGAGCATAAATAGGATTTATCTCCGCATTATTAATCTTTTGTTTAGCAAACATAGTTGCTAATTCATTAATCTCTTCTATTTCTTCAACAGATTCTAAATTTTCAGATTGTTGAGAAGAATCGTCTTTAGACAAGACTGCTAAATTTAAATTTAAATTATCAAACTTTTTCTGAAGAATTTGCATAAATTCTTCACCACTGGTTTCTGTTCTAAACCCCTTAATATGAATTGGAGGTTGAATCATAGGAATATCATCTCTATTGGTTGATGATTCTGGATTTTGTTTTTCTATTAATTTTTTAATAGAACTTAATTCGTTTTCTATAAATTGTTTAAGAGATATTATCTCCTTTTCTAAAGCTATACATTGATCACCTAAACATACAAGAAAGGTGTTAGTATAGTTTTGTGATTTAATAATCGCATTTAAATCCTTTACAGTAGCTTGAGAATTTTCAAGCTTTTGAATACTAGTATAAGCTGTAGCTTCTGTATTATTATTTAAGCAAATTGTTTGCTCTGGAGGAAATGGAGAACTAATGGATTCTCCCTTTGGAGTTTTCCAAGGTCTTTGTAACACTAAAATCTCTTTATTAGTGTTATCAAGATAGGTTTTTATAAACCAATTTACAAAAGGTATATAATCTTCTGTTTTAGCTATATACTCATAAAATTCATCTTTGAATTTATCTAGGTCTTTCGAAGAGTATTTCTTAAAATACCATTGCCTAAATTGGGCATGCTTTTCTTGTTGAAATTCCTTATTAAGGATTTCTCTCATTCTACTTCCTGGGGATAAATCAATCATTTAAATGGAAGCTCATTTCTGATTGAGTAGGAGATTCTCTACTCTTTTCATAAATTCCTTCTGGAATTTGATTCTGACTAATTCTTATTGAGTTTACAGATTCTATCTCTTCTTTTATTTGAGAAGTAGATGCTCTAGATGGATCTAGAACAGTAGGGGCTGTGATATAATCACTAGCATGGGAATACCTAGCAGATATAGTCCTAGGTAATCTAATAGATCTTTGAGGAGTAAATCTAATTTCTACATCCCCTTCAGTTGTCTGAATTATCTGATCAATATCTTTATTGACCTGTGGTTCTGGTTCTAATTCTTGAGGAAGAGACCAGGTTTCTGGAAAATTAATCTCTTTCCATTTTATCAACCTATTAGTTGCTACATTCGAGGTTAACAGATTGGTTTGAACTAAGGTTGTAGTTCCTTGAAAGGTAAATTGCCTAGCCTTAGGATTTAAGGTATTTAAAACCTTATAATAAATTCTATAGCATATGGCTATCACCTCACTTCCTGGTTTAAAATTATAACCACTAGTATGTATTGTCAGTTGCATAGCATCTAACAAGTTACTATCAGATAAAGATAGTGTCAAATTGGGAGCTACATCAAAGTAGACTGGTCCATGACATAGACTGGTTTCTATTAAAGCAACTAGAGATTGTTTAAAATCTCTACATCTACCGTCTCTAACATGGGCCATAATACTGGAATTTAAACCCATCAAAGTTAAGGGTTTGAAGGCTATTTGAATTAATCCAATATGGATAAAATTATAACCTTTATGAGGGAGTAAATCTTTTTTACTCAGTAATCTAATTGTTTGATCAGTGTCAGAAATTCTAATTGTTTGTTCCATCGTTTTGATGACCTGACGAGATTTAAAATCAAACATACCAATAGTATAAATTTGACTAAAGGGAACAGAGGGTATAACCCACTTATTGAGCTTATCCAAATTTTTTGGATATTCTACTAATTCAGCATTTTTAATCAAATCATTTTGATTATCATTATCATCTATCTCATGCATACTCATAGAGTAATGGAGCTAAAACTGTTGTGGTTGGTTGGATCTTAAAAGGGGTATTAAGTATGTTTATTTTTACAAAAAAGTAAATTTGACATAAAAGTACAATATTTTTGTTATCTTTGCAAACGACTTTCTCGTTTAACTATCAACCAGAGGGATAGACGGATAAAATCCACAAAAACAAAGATATGAAATATTTTAGCAAAACATTCTTTTATAAAATCATCAGAAAACCTCCCATTTTTTCACCCGGGATAAAAGATGATATTTTAAGAAGACACTAAAATATTTCGATTTTTTGCCTTTTTTTTTTTTTTTTTTTACATACTTAAGTAACCTTAAATATCCAACCTTCCACAACAGGGATTTAGCTACTGAAAAGCATTTAATGAAATAAAGAGATAATAGATATGTACCTTATTCAGCAAGCTAACAGTAATGGCTCTGATACCAAATAGGAAAGCAGGCGGAAGATAGGAAAGCAGTTTTTACAAAATAGTATTTAAAGTAAGAAGGGGGCTCAACACATGTGGTGCTTTCATTATATATATATATATATATATTAGAGTTCAGAAATGAGGTCGAAAATGACAAATGAAAAATGGAACATGCAATCAGCAACTGAATGCAACTAGTTGAATGCAACCACATTTTCAACCACATTCCAATTTATTTATTTTTTTAAGAAGGGTGCTATTTGGGTTCCATGGCCCCGCAGGGGCATATTCAACCAAATGCAACCACATTCAATTGAATGCAACCACATGCAACTAAATTTCTGATTTCATGTTCCATTTTTCATTTGTCATTTTCGACCTCATTTTTGAACTCTAATATATATATATATAGGCCTTTGCTCCATACAGAACACTCTTATATAACAAACAACAAAGAACACCTTAGATCTATTAGATCCTTTGGCCCCGCCAGGGGCACCCAATACAAAAAGTTGTTATTTTTTACCCTTTATCAAGCCAGCAAAAAAAAAATTAAAAATTTTACTGTTCATGATGACGTCACTGATGACGACATCGTCATGAACAGTAATTTTTTAATTTATTTTTTTTGAGATGATGGATGGATAGAGGGTAAAAAAATAAGAACTTTTTGTATTGGGTGACCCCGCCAGGGGCAATGGATCTATTAGATATGAGGTGTTCTTTATTTTTTATTATATAAGGTGTTTGCTATGGAGTACAACCCTATATATATATATATATATATATATATATATTAGAGTCCAAAAATGAGGTCGAAAATGACAAATGAAAAATGGAACATGAAATCAGCAACTGAATGCAACCAGTTGAATGTGGTTGCATTTGGTTGAATATCCCAAATCCACCAAAATCACCCACCTTAAAAAAAGTTGAATGTGGTTGAATATTGCCCCTGGCGGGGCCATGCAACCCAAATCTGTGACGCCCCCGACCCCGGTTTGATTTCCTCTGGAAAGAAACCGGCCCGAGGGTCCGCCAAAATTACATCACAACCTGCTAATATTTTTATTTTTTTTTGTAAATTTCGGCATGAAGTATTCGTAAATAGGACTATCCACCTGTTTTTTTTTTCAATTCAAAAATTCAATTCTATTACAAAAGTCTATCTCACCAAAAATTGTGCCACACACAACGCATCTCAACTACTATCTACTATGTACTGTAATTTGTAGAACTACAAGTCAACTTTGTCCTGACTTACCTCGTATCAACAGACGACCAAAGCCCACAACCAGCGCTTTAATCTTAAGTCAACCTACGACTACTAAATCCAACACCAGCTCTGCTGGTCCATCACTTCTTTCTACTTTCCCACGGATCCTTCTGAAGTCTTCGGTATCTCCTTTGATAATTTATAAAAGTAGAAGAATGAGTTATAAAGCTCAGCAAGTATATTTTGTAGTGAACCATTGAGGTTTTATAAAATAATTTAGTTTAGAAACCATTATCACTACACAAGTTATAATAAAATATAAAATCATACCGAAACCAGAATTCTGCCAAAGTATTAATCTTTTAAAACTGAGTAATCATTTCATAAATAGTTTGATTCCACAATAATCTGAACCTCAACACAAATTCATAGTAAACTGGATCTTAAAGCATTTTCACAATATTGCATATAAGCAATCAACATCATTTCACAATTCATAGTTTATAATAAAAATATAAACTTCACAATTACGTTGGGAAAACTGAGCATTCTACACACGACAAGTTCATCAAGTTCTACCAGTGGGGGTCCCCGACCTTTACTTCCTATTTCGGGAAGTTCACAAAGTTTCCATTTCTGGAAGTTCTACCAAATCTCCATTTCTGGAGGTTCATACTGTCTCCATTTCTGGAGGTTCTACCAATCCCATTTTTGGGAGTGATTCACTAGCAATGTCAGTCTGCTCAGTTTTCCTCAAAATCGCATTTCAACATATACTAGTTAAAACAATTTAACGAGTATTCATAATATTATAAAATCACACTTTAAACACTTCGGTTTAAAAGATATCTTTCTTTTAAAACTCATAAATCCACATTTCTACTTTTCTAATTAAACATCAATATTTCTTCTAAAATCCACAAATACACATTTCTATTCATCTAGTGCAAAAATCAATATTTTACTCGAAACAAGGTTTGCACTTTTATACGCATAAAAACGAAATACACCTAGAATTTAAAACACAGTAAATACGTTAACAAAAATATAACGCATTATTTTCAGTTTATCACAGCAAGATATACTTACAACCACCGCTATCCAAGCAGTCCAACAGTTCCTCACCCCACGTTTCCAATAACCTGGACAAGCATCATCAAACTCTTCAATCGCATATTCTCAATTTATTCTACTCACACTTTACAAAGTAACTAAATATCCATTAAAATGGGTGGTCGAAGTGGTACCTCTAGAGTTGTTTCCCAAATATCCATTAAAATCATTGACATCTTCTTAGATCACAATTCACCGAATAAGCTTCTATTGCTTACTAATCAGTACTCCAACTATTTCACAGCTTGCTCCTCGAAATCTGTATTTATAAAATCCCACGCTTAAAAATTACGGTCACAAGTCTCGTAAATCCTTCACATTTATTAGGCTGACGTTACAGTCCTTTTTACAGAAAATCGGGCATGACCTTTTCGTAATTAGACCCTACCCGGTGTCACAACACCTCAACAATCAATTCTATTTAATCATCAATAAACCAATTATCAATCCATACTCCACCAATTTCTACAAATCCACTTTTACAAATCAAGCACAATTTATCACTAAAATCGGCTACTTTAAAAACTAAACTCCAAAAATATTAACTCCACTATTTCACAAATTCCCGAATTAATTACGAAAATCTAACTTCTAAATATTCGACAAAACCCAAATTAATCTCTATGATTCACAACTACAATATTTAACGAGTCTTCAAAATTAACTCCGAAAATACTAAAAATTTCTCGAAAATGCATCTTCAAAATAATGAAATTAAAACACCCACTTACGGTGCCAAACACGCACACCACTATCGAACCATCACGCTTCTCCGATGACCACTACCGCTGCCCCGTATACACATTTTTTTCTTTTCGCGAACATTTGCCATTTTCACGACCACGCACCACCTCCCTCTTCTCCAAATTTTCTGTCCTACGTCTCTGCATCTCTCCGAAATCTCTCTCTGTAAATCTCTTCTCCTAACTTCTGTAATGCTCTCTCTTAAATATCTCGGCATCTCTCCCAATATCAAGAAATCTCTCCAGCCTTTTCTCTCCCTCTCTCTTTCCCTCTTTCTTTCTTTCTTTCTCCATATTCACCGATCTGTTTCTCCTATCTGCCTACATCTCTCTAACATCTCTCCATGTAAATCTCTTCTTCTATATTCCTAAATGCTCCCTCTATAAAATCTCTACAACTCTCCCAATATCCAGCAATCTCTCCTGCATTTTTCTCCTGCGTTTTTTTTATCCCTCCATCTCTCCCTCTCTTTCTTTCTCTTCTCATCCTCCTCTCATCCAACACCGCTGTCACCACCACCACCGCCACCATGGTGGTGGTTCTGCCTCCACCCCGCTGCCTATACACCACCTTCGGTCGCACCTCACACACACTCACACACAAATTCACACACCCCCACACCACTACATCATCTCCTCTCCTTTCCACCTCTCACCGTACTCCTCCTCTCCTTTCTGCTATCACAACACCTCGCCTGACCGCCGGAACGCCACCACCCGCCGGCCGCCTTCACACCCCCCACGAACAACACGACTACAGTACATATACATACACAATTTGGACACACAACACTCTTCTTCATCAGTAATTCGAAACCCCCAACACCAATCCTTCAATCTTTCTTTCAATTCCAAAACCCCCAACCTCAATTACAAACCCTAACTTATTTCCTTCTTTTTCCCAATTTTTTCTCTCTCCCCGTTTATTTCCTTCATCCCCACTGTTTTATTTAATTTTCAAAATAATTATACATCTTAACTTAATAAAAATTTAAGTCGTCAAAATCTCCAAAATCTCGTATTTAAAATAATTACGAGTCCACTTGCAAATTTCCCGGAAATAAATCCTAAAAATCATCTAACATCAAATAATTAATATTTGACATAATAATTTAATCCTTAACCAATAAAATAAATTATTCCTCAAAAATCCACAATTTATCGATTAAATTTATAAATTCTTCATTATCTCCAAAACGGTTCAAAATTTAACCGCAATAAATCTTATCCCCAATAAAATAATCAGAATTAATATTCTCGGAAATCGGGATGTTACATCCTTCCCTCCTTAGAAAAATTTCGTCCTCGAAATTGAGCGCACCTGGTCTCATCAAAACAAAGTGGGATACTTCCCTCTCATACTGTCTCCTGGTCTCCAAGTTCTTCTTTAACATCATGACTCTGTCACACAAAATTCATCAAAGGTACTACCTTCGTTCTTAACATCTGCTCTTGTCAATCATAGTTTCTATGGAGTTTTCTCAAATTTTAAACTCTCTTGAACATCTATCGGTTCATATTCCAATTCCTGGTTGACTCTTCAACCTGAAAGTTGCTCGGCACCACTTCTCACGAATACTATCTCTTCACATGATTTCAACAATAGATCTTAATCTTCTTCTAGAACAATTAGAAGGGTTCTCAAAAGAATATCATCAGTGATTCATCAAAATCATCACACAAGGATTAAGAAAATGAGTATTCAGACATGATAGGTTCACAAGTTCTACTATTGGGGTTCCCACCCAGCTAACCAACTTGTTAGCTTTACTTCCAACAATGAAGCATCAACAATTCACGATATCAATGTAAGAATACTCACTTCTCATCCCCAAATCATCAATCAAAAATCAAGATATCTCTCACGGTTGGAAATCAACAGTAATTCAGTACACACATATACTTACTCATCATCATTTGTATATATCTCCCATTTGAGAATACACACCCATTTTATCATCGTAATCATCATATTTCCTTTACAATTCAAAATCATCTCAAGTACTAGTAATATGGTCTTTCATCAATCGTTAACACGTAACTCTACTATCATCCACAGGTCACGTTATACATGATTTATCTCTACTATGCCAAAAAGGTAAAGATGTATAAGCTAGCATACACGTAGTCTCCAACAAAAACTGTAACAAAAGAAAATTATCATCACGGTCCTTAGCATCCTCCTCTTGTAGCTCTCGAAATTTTCAACAAAATCGCATTATCAAGATTTCCCTTTCTAGAATCCTACCATCAGTTCTTATCGTTCTTACTCTTGAAGTTGAATCATCTCATCCTGACACAAGAAGCATACTCATGATACTATTTATCATATATCCCAAATTCCATAATGTGTATATTCCCAAAAATTCCCAACCATTGCTATTTTCAATAAGCATCTTTAGAACCAAATTACGAGATCCTAAATTTAAGCCACAAATTCTCAAATGTCATCACATTCCAAGATTATCATATAACATCCCATCACTTCCTTTTTCCTTCTCTTTTTCTTCTTTCCAAACTACACTACACCATATATGGTCTTTAGCAACACCTAAAACCAGTGTTGGCATGTAAAATGTAGCCTTAGATGACTTTTTTTTTTGTATAAGCCAACACTATATTTTGATGTTGCAATTGATGTCAACGTATGTTGCCTTAAATAATATTTATTAACAAAGCCAACACTTTGTAGGATGTTACCATAGATTACCAAAAAAAAGTGTTAAAAAGGGGGGAAATGGAAATCTTATGGGAGGGAAATGAAAAATTTAGTGGGGGGAACTAAAATTTTGGGGGCCGTCTAAATTTATTCTAACACAAAAGAGAAAAAATATATTCTCACTCTCTCTATCACTCCGTAACAGGTATCTCTCTCGTTGTCTCTTCTCTCTAGCTCTCTCGTTCTCTCTTCTCTCTCTCTCGTTCTCTAAAATTTGTGTATGATATTTGTAGTATTTTTCTAAAATCTTCTCGCTCTTGTTGTGGATTCTCTAAACGAGGTATTCTCTCTCTCCTGTTTCTCTCTGTATCTCTCACGTTCTCTCAGTGCTCTCTTGTTTTCTTCATCAATCATGTTCTCGTTCGAATTTGAAGCTAGAGTTGTGTGGTTATTGTTAATTTAAGATTATAAACCTTAAAATTTGGGGATTTATTAATTTTTTCAATATTATGAAAAACCCTAATTTTAATTTTGAAAAATTTGGGGATTTTTAATTTGAGCATTAAATTTATTTTGTAGGTGATAATGGAAGGAGAATTAGTGTTGAGCTTTACGCTGAGAAGGTGAACAACAGGGTCTCTGCGCTGTTAGAAGGTATCTTGTACTTGACTTTGACTAATTGTTCTAAAAAGCTTTTTTCAATAATAATTTGTACTCTGTAAAATGCAGAACTTGGTGATTATATTGTTATTAAACATTTAAGCTGATAATCTACAAATGCATAATTTGAATTGCAGTTCAATTATATTTTTAATTCAACTCTTGTATCTCTATTAACTCAATTTATTATGTAACGTATATGAATTACTGTTCAATTATTCACTATTTCATATTTGATTTGTTTAAGGATAGAGACTATGTTGTTTATCCTAGATGCATGATCATGACAATCCTATACGTAATCTCTTTAATTTCTGTTTCTCTTTGTTGACTGGATTCGTTTCTACCGTTGTTTCGTGGAATTCTCAACTAGAGGTTAGTAGTGTACACGTTTCGTGTAATTGTTTTGACTTTGATTATGCTGTAAGTGTAATTAGAGGTTTACGATTGTGGAAAAACTAATTTGTAGTAATCGCAAATGAAACCATAGATATTAGTTCATTGTCGGATGATTGGTATTTGGAAGCGGATGAGTCTCTTGTTGATGATTCTGTTACTTCTGCTCATCTTAGGCGGTTACGATCATGGGCCTTCAGGTACAATAAAGCAACTTGTTTTTTTCAAAATATTATAATAGATGGGCTTAAAACGTAGAAATTAAAATGTCACAACTTAGTACTCCTAATTTCTAACAGCACTACCCTTAGCTCCCTAATAGCAGTATAATATTTTCAGTGATATGTTTATGATTTTTTTTTTGCCAAGCACATACACAAATCACAAGGTAGTGATATACTATGACACTAGGTAAATTGGCAAAATCTGCTACATTTCTGATAAAGCACGTGAGTGCTTACGCGAACATATACTATATGATCTCCTATATATAGATACAAAAGTGATACAATTTAATTCCACCAAATACTGGCGGAGTATTATTGTTATACTATCAAGTCTGTGACTGACAAGTTTACATTTGTTACATGATGCTTATTTAATATTATGTGATTTAATTTCTCTTTCAGAGGCAATTGGAGACTCTGGGTGCTCAATGGGCAGGTCTTGAAGACATGCTTAAAGAAATGAAACGAAAGGTGCGTACTAGACCTATATATTGCATCAACTCTGAGCAGGTTCTATTGACTAATAAGCATGAGGTGTCTTCAGCTTGTGTATAGGACTGTAAAACTAATGTGGTCACTCTGAGATGAGAGTAGTATTCTTATTTACTGTTAAGGAATTATCTATTGATTTACAAATTTTCTGACCCTTTATATTTGTTTTCTTTCTGATATAGTTCATGGACAGCACTTAAACGGGTAGATCCCTAAAAGTATTTATATGTTTTGACTAATTTCAGCACTATTAGAAACCAAGGTAAAAGAACGGAAGTGCTGATGATAGATAGTCTGGAAATTGCCAAAGAACATTTTTAATATATATTTTAGAATCCCCTAGCACTTTGTCAGATTTTCTTTTTATATAAAATGTTGAAATCCTAATAGATGGAACGTTTTGACACAAATACTGGCAGACTTCTTTTTAGGTGTTAAGATCATGGTATTTTCTAGAACTCTAGAACTCCAAGACCTGATCGTGATCAAAAGAGTTCTAGCACGATGTTAAGTTATCGATTCTCCTGAAATTAAATCTGGGTATGGGTTCAAATGTCCTAGTAGTATTCTTAAAAGTATCTGCTTTGGTAATATTGGGAGTTCTTGCTGTAAAAGTTGGCTTTTGCG
This sequence comes from Kitagawia praeruptora, assembly GCA_037693485.1. Lineage (NCBI taxonomy): Eukaryota > Viridiplantae > Streptophyta > Magnoliopsida > Apiales > Apiaceae > Kitagawia > Kitagawia praeruptora. The sequence goes on from CM075353.1 coordinate 4,024,398, forward strand.
TAACTCATAAGTAGAGGACAGTAATTAACTTTTTTGGCAAGTGGAAGTCTGCTCTATTTGGCATCACTTTAATGATTGCTTTCAACATGAGTTGTATATTGATAACTTGTTTTAAGCTGGATAGGATTTGGGAGGATCTAATTATCTTCAGATTCATGAATCTGAGCCTGCAATATTACACATTTTATATTAACGTGAGGTTGACAAACTACTTTTTTGTGTGTGTTTATTATTATTACGTCTGTCTTTAGTTATAGATTTCTATTTATGTAGTTGAGAAAGTTAAAGTATTTATGTAGTAAGGCGAATGAGGGAACTTAAATGGATCCATGCTAGATAATGTTGGTGTAAGAGAAAAAGAAGTCATTCCATGGAAGCTTAGCTTGTCGCAGATAGGTTTGTACTTTAGAAATACATTTTTGTCCAATCTTTAGTCAAATTTTTGAAAGCTAAAGTGCATGTGTTTAAGTGATGTGGCTTGTCAGTACTCACTTATTGTTTCCTGATTATTCATTGATTCATTCTAATTTTTTGCTAATTTTTATTTTATGTGCAGAGATGGAAAGAGCATTACTTCGTAAATGTTGGAACTGACTGTGGATTGACTATAGCTAGTTTTTATGAAGTGTGTTTTTCATGTAATGTTGGATCAACTAATGGCTTCTGGATCAGCTAGGTATATCTCTGCAACCACATGTGTACTCATTTATATTGTCAACATACATCTAATTTTTGATTAGATAGGCTGAAACTTTTATGGTTTTATCTAACCAGAAAATATTTGATATCCTATGTGACTTCGTTTTCTTCTCTTGCAGATGTTGTACACAGATTGCTTGCTGCATCTTTAGGAATATACAACTTCCAAATATTTTCCTAGAACAAGGGATAGTCTTTGTATCCGTTGTGCAGTTGTTAATGTTCTAGTTGCTAGGTATACTTTAGATTTATATTGTATTGTACGAATAAACGAGGAAGATTATATTTGTAAGTAGTGATCTTGCTACTTAAAGTTTTTTGTAAGTTGATATTTGGAATTTATTTCAATTTTAACGAAGTAATTTTAGTTTCTAGTTTTTGTTAGAATTTGGATTGGTATTGTCAATTTTATTGTATTGTACTCATCTAACAAAAAAATTACGTTGGTAAAGTATGAAAAGCGTTTAATAAATATATGTTGCCAAATACTGAAAGTGTTTTATCGATTAAATGTTGCAATAAAGTTAAGAAGGTGTTGCCAAAAAACAAAGTGTTAGGTGAACCAATGTTGCAATAGGAAAAAATTGATGTTGCAATAGGTCTATTACAACATCCCATTTAGTGTTGTTATACACCTGAAAGTGTTGGCATAGATGACTAATGCAACATCTATAGCGATGTGGCCGTAGGGTGGCAAAAGTGTTGGCTTACCCACCTAAGGCCACACGACCAGATCCAACACCACTGAAATTGGAAAAAGTGTAGCCTTAGACCAATTATGGGCTTATGGCAACACTTTTCAGGGTTATTTACACTTTTTTTGAGGTGTTGGCAAAGACCATATATGGTGTAGTGCTATGTCACACTTGTGACGCCTCCGGTCTAAACTTAATAACCTTTCTCATTCATATACGCTGACAATAATTGAACTTAATTCAATAATATATTCTCAATTTCTAGTCATCCCAAAATGCTTATATCAATCTCAATCCACGTCACAATATCAATCTTAAATAAATCTATGCATCATCACTCGAAATACTTAATCTTGAATCCATCATACACGTCTCAATGATTTTTCCCAAAAGTTCCTTGTATCAATGTAATCGATCAAATTCTTATTACTAATAACAATTAAAACCTCATATTCTGAAAATCTTAAATCCCAATATCGTCTAAATCTCAAAAGAAGGCTCTTAAAATTAATAACCTCATAATCTTCAAATATTAAAATAAATATTAGTCCATGTCCACAATAACAAAGCGCATCCTCAAATACAAATATCCATTCGTAGTTGCTAAAATAACGTCATCAACAATATTCTAGTTCCCAAAATCCTTACATTCAGGGTTACACGTCTTATCCCCGAACAAAAATTAAATCCCAAAAGACATCCTTAGAGTCGTGTCCAAAAATTCATAAAATAATTATTGCTCCCCAAAGCAATCACATCAAACTGTTATCATGCACTTTACATTAAAACTCTTCAAATTTCCACGCATTCGTGAATTCATCATATATATCCAATAATATTCTATCTAAAATCTTATTAGCATAAAATTCCAAAACTCATGATTTTCTTCACTTCTAATCCTTGAATAATATATTTTCTGATAACAAGGTCACATGTCAAAAATTGCATCTCTTAATAAAAGTCCAGTTGTCAAATCGTATGCTCAATTCTACAAGTTTATCTCATCAAAATAACTAAATCCTCAAACAAGGAAGAAGCACTATCATAGAATTATATATCCTCGAACAATTTTGCACATCCCAAAAATCACATATATCGCTAAACGATCTCCCTTACTCCACAAAAGTATTTCGAAAACCTATATCCTCAAAATTGATTCATGCTCTAAAATCCTCAATTCTTTAACCAATATCCTTGATAAGTATATTTACTGTCTTACTCATTGGTACTGTATCTAATAATCCACTATAACTCTACACAAGCCCTCATGCTTTTCAACATTCACTAAGGATCTTACTAACTCAAGACCCTAAAACTTAATCTCTCTTCCCATGCGAGAAACCTTTGCCTTGACAATATTATTCCTCGAAAACTTCAAATTCTACACATCCCTTCTTCAAATCCTTAGTTCCTTGACAATTTCAGTCATACAACACTTTATCTTTATACATATCTCACTCTTCTACTCCATAGCTTTGATACCACCTGTGACGCCCCCGACCCCGATTTGATTTCCTCTGGCGTGAGAGGACTTGCATGTGTGGTGTGTATTGGCATTTGATCTTTCACATGAGCTAGATGAATTTTGGGGGTACATTCACTAGAGGCCCTCACGAGACCTCACTCGTCCACTAAGGCTGCCTAGGGGTTTAAAGGGCTTGTTGCATATGCCAAATGCAACTGTGATCACCTACGGAAGTGGTAGTAGTAAGTAGTTATTTTATATTGATTTACTCGAGGACGAGCAATGGTTAAGTTGGGGGGGTATCTGATACATGCTAATTTTATGTACATTTTATAGCATGTTATCTCTCAATTATCCTTAGTTTGTAATAATTTTGTCCTTAATTAGTATTATTATTAGCATTTTAATTTGGATTGGATGATAAAATGAATTTGTATGTTTTTAGGATAATTTTGGAAGAAAAAGGAGCCCGATTGCACATCACCAAGAGACCGTAGATTAATCCTGGACGAACAAGGAGGAAATAAGAATTGTCACTAAAATATGGAAAGTGATATATTCTTAAAGCAGGAATCCCGGTTGGAATTAATATAATTTTTGTGAAGCGAAAGGAGTCCGGTTTCAAGCCCTCAATTGTCCGCAGCTTAGGATTTAAGGATTTATTTATATTAATAAATATTTAATTTATTTAGAAAATTATATTTATAAATATCTAATAATATTAAATATTTATTTTTATAATTTCTGGATTTAATTAATTATTTATTAATTAAAGATTATAAGTTGTGCGGGTTAAAAAGCATTTATACGGAGCCCGTTCAAAAGTCAAAAGCACATGCATTGAGGGCTTAATAAATATATGTTTGTTTGATTGTGATAATAATTCTCTATTTTTGCTAATCTATCATTGAGGGCTTAACCCAATTAAGGGCGTAGCTAACCTTTAATTGTATTCATAGGTATTGTGATAAATTGGGAGATGAGTCATAATTCTTGTTTATGATTTGATAGACATAGTTTAATTATTAAATCGGGAGATTAATAAGAGGACTATGAAACTTATAATTCTCCGGTCTTACAATCTAAAATTGTATTTCGATTGATCATGGGAGTGACTTTTGAAGTATGGTTGTAGACATTATTTTGTATCTTGGGAGAGGACATTATAAAAACTAGAAGAATTGTTTTTAGCAAAATATGAGAAAAATTAATATCACATTAAAACAATATTATTAAACCAATTGAAGAACCCTATTTCTCGGATTGCTTTTCCTCATCAATTAAGTTTTATTTGTACTTGTTTAAAATTAGTTTATTTGAACACACCAATTATTTCTCACATTTCTAGATAATAAGAAATTAAAACTTGAACTTGTATTAATAGTCCTTCCCTGCGAACGAACTTTTTCATAGAAAAATACTGTCAACAAATTGGCGCCACTGCCGGGGAAGGCATCAATATTAAGTTTGGGTTATTTATTTCTTTTAATTTAGATTTTATTTTATTTAAAAAAAAATTAGTTTTGTTAAATTTCAGTACGTATTTATTCATATTTTCTGTTTAAATTCGAAGCAAACCCAGCTCCCCTGTTTTATTCGAAGACCCAGCTCTATCCCTCTGTTTTTCTTTTTAACAAACCCAGCACCATCCATTCACCTCATCCTTTTTCCACCCTTATCTCCGATCACTGCAAGTTCTTGACACACACATACCCCCTGCAGTTCCTTCCTACCTCCACCACGCCTCCACAATACACCATCAATCCCCTTCTCCTTCCTCCCCTTTCTTTTTCTTCCTCCGAACAAGCACCGTACCACCTCCGTTCGCCTCCATTCTCCTCCACAACGCTGACTCTCATTCTTGTCCACACTCATCACCGTCATCCTCCGCCTCCTACTTACACAAAACCTACACCCCGCCGCTTCTTTCTTCCACCCATCGCCAATCTCCCTTCTCTTATCCTCTCGCCTCACACCCTTCTTCCCCCAACCACCACGCCATTCCTCCGCCTCCAAAGCAACCAAACCAACACACACACCCCCGTACCTTCTCTGTCCATAATTCGCCACTCCGCCTGTGTCACACCCACACCGATCACCGCGCCGACCACTACCACTGCCCCTTCTCTGTTCGAGTTCTGCAATGTTTCTTTTTTTGGTGTTGAATCTTTGTTTTTGATTGGTTTTTCTTGCGATTGATTTCGTTATTTTCTGTCGAATGTTAAGTCGCTGTTGGTATTGAGATTCGCTGCGTTGAATCATTGTCCGAGTTGTAGTTCGAGTTATGTGTAGAATAAATTGTTATAGCGTTAATGAGTTCGTGGGTTGAGTTGTAGAAGTAATTTGTGGATTTTTGTACCGAATTGCCGTTACTTGTAGTGCTTACTGTTCGATTTGGTTGCTATTTGGTTTTGTTTTCCGAGTTGTTTTGTTCTTAACCGAGTCCGAGTGGTGACGTTTTGTGTCCAGTCTGAGTATTCCGCTGGTTTGCTGAGTTTGTGTCACGGTTCTTGGGCATTGTTGATTTTGTAGTCCTACCATTTTGTTTACTGAATTGCTGGTTGTGACTGAGTTTGCAGCCAGTTTGTTGATGCTGTGTTGACCTCAGTCACGTAGCCGAGTCGCTGAGTTTCGAGTTGATTTTGCTGCGGGTTTTGCTGCTGTTTTCCCTAGTGTTGCTTTGGTGTGGTTTGCTTGTTATTGAGTTCTGTCTGAGTCGTACTGAGTTTCCATTCGTAGAGTTGTAATGAGTCGATTGGGTCTGAGTTTTGTTTGAAATTTTTGTTTCGGTTTTTATAGAATTTGATTTATAATACAAAATAGTGTGTTGTTGGTTGGTTTTTGGCGAGTTAATCTTACGAACGAGTCATGCCAAAATTTTTTTTCTGTAAATAAAATTCAAGTTAATTTAGTAAAAAAAAATAGATTAAAATTTAGTTTTAATTCGAACTTAGAATTTTTAGATTAAATTAGTTTTTTGTTCTTTTCACCTTTTATTTGCGATTTTGTTGTTTATTAATAATAATAATAAACAAGCCTTTTGCTTTAACTCTATCTTATTGGGGTTTTCATTTCAGGTGCTATAAATCTTGTATGTGACGTTCTACAAGTGCAGGAGATTTAGAATTTGACCCAGAAATTGAACGCACGGCTCGAATCTTAAGGCGAGAGGCAAAGCAAAGGAAAGAAAAATCTAAGATGGCTGACGAAGATCGTGAAGTTGCTATTATTGATGAGACTTCAATTTGGGACCATGAGACACCAAATCCTGCTAATTGCATGTACAAAACTCCAGAGATTGGCGCAACCCAATTCAACATTAATCCAAGCTTAATTCAGATGATCAGCAATCAAGCTTTTGAAGGAGATATTGAACTAGAGGACCCACACAGACATCTAGAGCATTTCGTGCAGATGTGTGGCTCATTCAGAATCAATGGTGTTACGAGTGACAAGATTCGTCTCCATATGTTTCCCTATTCTATTAAGGGAAGAGCTTTGGAATGGTTTCAACAACTTCCAGACAACGCGGTTGCTACATGGGAGAGTCTTTCTATTGCATTCTTGTCCAAATATTATCCTTCTGACAAGACGCAACAATTGAGGACTATGATTATGAGTTTTAAAGCACAACCGGGTGAAGGTCTATATAAGGCATGGGAGGGATTTAAGGCATTATTGAGGAAGTGTCCACATCATGGTTTGAAAGATTGGCAGGTCATTAATACTTTTTATGGGGCCATGAATGCAGATATTCGTTTGAGTTTAGATGTGGCTGCTGGTGGAAATTTTAAGAAGGCACCAATTACACAGGCTAAAGCACTTTTTGAGGATTTGGCATCTAATAATTATTCATGGGCACCTAGTGGGACAAGGTCAGCAAAAGCAGCACAAGATTCTGAGATGATCAACATGCTGGCTCTCAAATTGGATACTCTAACTCAGGAGATGCGAGGACAAAGGGCAAATGTGAATGCTATTTCTTCACCTATGGAAGGGTATAATAATTATGGTGCTAGTCAGAACTCTTATGTGCAACAATTTCCAGAAGAAGCATCTTTTATTCAGGGAAGACAACCGTGGCCTGTTCAGAATAACTCTTACTACAATCCAAATCAAAGGCCAAACAACAATCTTTCTTACAGTAATAATCATGCGGCTAATCCTTCTTATTCATTTCCAAGGCAGAATGAACCTCCTGGTTTTCAGTCACGACCACCGTATCAAGCACAACAGCAATATCAACCTCCGCCAAAGAAAGAACCAGCTGATTGGGAGGTTGCATTAAATAAGATTATGCAAGGAACTTCTGGGGCATTGGCTAATATGGAATCAAGAATAGATCAGATGGCATCATCTCAAAAGATGTTAGAAACACAGATTGGACAGATTGCCTCCAAAATGGGTGTTCGTGAGCAAGGTTCTCTTCCAAGTCAGCCCGACCAGACTGGTAAGGAACAATGCAAATCAATTACTTTGAGGAGTGGAAAAGAGTTGCCCGACGTTGAGGTTCTTAAGCCTAAAGAGAGGGATGCTGAAAAAGAAAATGAGATAGTAGTGATTGATGCAGAAAAGTTAGAAAAAGAAGATGAGAAGAAGAAGGAAGAAGAACCAGAAAAGCCGTATGTTCCTCCACCACCTTATGTTCCTCCTATTCCATTTCCACAGAGACTTCATAACAGGCAGTTAGAGAAGCAGTACGAGAAGTTCTTGACTATGTTCCGGCAGTTGCATGTTAATATTCCTTTGGCTGAAGCTTTGAATCAAATGCCACTTTATGATAAATTTCTTAAGGAGATGTTGACAAAGAAGAGGAAACTTGAGGATGCGGAAACCATTACGCTTAATGCTGAATGCAGTGCAGTTATCCAAAAGGCTATTCCTCAGAAATTGAAAGATCCGGGAAGCTTTTCTTTGCCTTGTACTATTGGGAAGATGGAGAACATGAAAGCCTTGTGTGACTTAGGGGCTAGTGTGAGTTTGATGCCATATTCAATTTGCAAACGACTTGGTCTTGGTGAGCTTAAAAAGACACGGATTTCACTTCAGTTGGCGGATCGTTCTGTTAAGTATCCGTTGGGGGTCATTGAAGATGTGGTAGTCAAAGTGGATAAATTTGTCATACCTTGTGATTTTGTGGTGTTAGAGATGGATGAAGATGTTGAAATGCCTATCATCTTGGGAAGGCCATTCTTGGCTACTGCTGGCACTACAATCGATGTTAAAGCTGGAAAATTGACATTGAATGTTGGCGAGGACAAAGTGGAATTTGATCTGAACATAGCAATGAAGATGCCTCCTTTTGGAGCAACTTGTTTTACTATTGACATAGTGGATGATATTGTGCAGCTCGAAAATGAATGTTGGCGAGGACAAAGTGGAATTTGATCTGAACATAGCAATGAAGATGCCTCCTTTTGGAGCAACTTGTTTTACTATTGACATAGTGGATGATATTGTGCAGCTCGAAAATGAACACTTCATGGGAGAAGAACGTGTGAAAGAAGTGGATGATAATGCTTGTGAGGAGAATGCTGAGATTGATGGGCAACTTTCTTCTATACGTAAATTTCGGAAGAAAAATCTGAATGAGATTAATATTGCACTTGGACCATTTGAGATGGTGTTGAAAGAACCACCATGAAAGAGAGAGTAAAAATGTCGAGCTAATGACGTTAAACAAGCGCTATTTGGGAGGCAACCCAAGGAATTTTATTGATTTGAATAATATTTTCTGTGTGTTTGGACTATGCATGAGGATCTTCATTTCAAGATGGATGTCAAAATGGCAGTTCTTGGTTGCACACTACAACCTCGACCATGATTCAGGGGAGCTCTTTCTTTTCTTCCTAGCATATTAGTCCATTGTGTTGTCATTTATATATATATAGTTTGTTTCTTTAGGTTATATGTGATTAGTGGTTGTTTCTTGTGGACAAGAAACATGATAAGTTGGGGGGTGTGTGTGTTCATTGTGATGTTAATATGGAAAGTGATTGTGTGTGTTCTTTGTGATGTTAATAAAAAAAAATTAAAAATTAAAAATCACAAAAATAATTCTAGCCTTGTGAAGATTACTTTTTCTACGTTAGCTTGATACATCTTTGCATGCTAAACGAATCTTGTGTTATTGACGCTTTTGATTGAGAATTGATATGCTTTGTTCTTGTGCACACACATACACTAGCAAGTTGAAACAAGTGAACTTATTGAATTTTGTAAGTGATCAAAATGACATGAATACGTGCAAGATAATTTGGTTTTCATGCTTTGAGTACAAGTAGGTGCATTAGAGAGATTATTTACTTGGGATTGATTATGATTTGCCACCAAGTGAGCTTTTGAGCCTATATGCATATCTTTTGCATCTTATATTCGTTTGCTTGAGTGTCCACATGTTGTTTGCATTGCTCGCATTTGTTTGAGACCTTTCTTAAAATGCATGACATTATTTGATGATAACATGATAAAGGCATTTAGGTATAACCTCATATTTCCTATATTGCCACACCATTTAAATATGATCAAATAGTTACCCCTTTGAGCTTAATCTTATTTTTCGGTGACACACCACATTACTTGCCTAAACCTTTTTCTTGTATTGGCCTTACATTAACTTGAACCCAATTGTCAAAGGCTAGTATAGTGCTTAAGGGAGTGATAAGGTGTGCAAAAAGGGGGGTTTATTGATGATCATTACTTTTGGGAAAATATTGGGTTTGGTTGTTACTTATTAGTCGAAGTTTGTGATAATATCAATGGATCATTGTTTTTGTTTATATTTTGCTCACTTAAAAAAAAATTATTTTTGTTTGATCCTTCTTTGTTCGACTAATCAAGTTAATTGTTGGAAAAGGAATTCAAGTGTGGGGATAACAGATGGGGAGTTGAATGATTTATGTTGTTGGGTACTAGCTTTTGACATTTCACTTTCTTTGGCTTTACTTGACATACCTTGTCCCTAGCCCCATTACAACCCGAATAAAGACCTTTTGACTATCATCGATGGTGTATGTTGTGTTAAAGTTAGATTGATACCAAATGTCAAGCATGCTTATGATTTTGTTGGAATTGAGTGATACACTTACCCTTGTTCTTGAGTGAATATTCTTTTGTGAGTGAAAGGTGAGTTATTACTTGTATTTTGCATATGAGATCCCAAGTTTTGACTCAAAGATGTACTCTTGTGGGCTTAGCATGATTACCAAATTATTCTTGCATCTGACATGGACTTTTGAGAACTTATGCATCTTCTTTGAGTAGACTATGTGAAAACTTGTACCTTCGACACCAAGGCATTGCATAATTCACTTTGATTCTTAAGTTGATGTGGCGTGAGAGGACTTGCATGTGTGGTGTGTATTGGCATTTGATCTTTCACATGAGCTAGATGGATTTTGGGGGTACATTCACTAGAGGCCCTCACGAGACCTCACTCGTCCACTAGGGCTGCCTAGGGGTTTAAAGGGCTTGTTGCATATGCCAAATGCAACCGTGATCACCTACGGAAGTGGTAGTAGTAAGTAGTTATTTTATATTGATTTACTCGAGGACGAGTAAAGGTTAAGTTGGGGGGTATTTGATACATGCTAATTTTATGTACATTTTGTAGCATGTTATCTCTCAATTATCCTTAGTTTGTAATAATTTTGTCCTTGATTAGTATTATTAGTAGCATTTTAATTTTGATTGGATGCTAAAATGAATTTGTATGTTTTTAGGATAATTTTGGAAGAAAAAGGAGCCCGATTGCACATCACCAAGAGACCGTAGATTAATCCTGGACGAACAAGGAGGAAATAAGAATTGTCACTAAAATATGGAAAATGATATATTCTTAAAGCAGGAATCCCGGTTGGAATTAATATAATTTTTGTGAAGCGAAAGGAGTCCGGTTCCAAGCCCTCAATTGTCCGCAGCTTAGGATTTAAGGATTTATTTATATTAAAAAATATTTAATTTATTTAGAAAATTATATTTATAAATATCTAATAATATTAGATATTTATTTTTATAATTTCTGGATTTAATTAATTATTTATTAATTAAAGATTATAAGCTGTGCGGGTTAAAAAGCATTTATACGGAGCCCGTTAAAAAGTCAAAAGCACATGCATTGTTTTTTTTTTCCACCAGAAGATGCCAAATTGGTTTGTTTATAAAAATCAAATGTCATACCTTGTCTGTCAATTTTTTCTGCAAGCTGGCGGCAAGTTTTCAATTTTGTGTTGCTGCATTTGACTATCGGATGAATTAATTATTGTAGATGGTGTGTTAAACTCTCCTATAAATAGGAAAGTTTTCTTTTGGTTAGAGATCACTCTGTACTGAAAAAAATATATCTCAGTTATACTCTTTCTTATTTTCATAAATTTTCTTTTGTAATTTTAGTTTTAGTTTAAACACATTGATTTTCTGCAAAGTTTTATTTCGGTTGAAGATTGTGAGGGAATTGCTTGGAGTGCTCAATCATTTCATTGGAAATTATTTCGGGAGGATAAATTCTTCAAGTTGTACTTTCTTTACTCTAAACTCTTTTAATTATGATTTTACCATTTATTATATGCTTATTTTATTTGTCTATCATGATTAACTAATTTCATAATCCGAGAATTGGGTAGTATTCGTTGGTGATATATGTTTGTTTGATTGTGATAATAATTCTCTATTTTTGCTAATCTATCATTGAGGGCTTAACCCAATTAAGGGCGTAGCTAACCTTTAATTGTATTCATAGGTATTGTGATAAATTGGGAGATGAGTCATAATTCTTGTTCATGATTTGATAGACATAGTTTAATTATTAAATCGGGAGATTAATAAGAGGACTATGAAACTTATAATTCTCCGGTCTTACAATCTAAAATTGTATTTCGATTGATCATGGGAGTGACTTTTGAAATATGGTTGTAGACATTATTTTGTATCTTGGGAGAGAACATTATAAAAATTAGAAGAATTGTTTTTAGCAAAATATGAGAAAAATATATATCACATTAAAACAATATTATTGAACCAATTGAAGAACCCTATTTCTCGGATTGCTTTTCCTCATCAATTAAGTTTTATTTGTACTTGTTTAAAATTAGTTTATTTGAACACACCAATTATTTCACACATTTCTAGATAATAAGAAATTAAAACTTGAACTTGTATTAATAGTCCTTCCCTGCGAACGAACTTATTCATAGAAATATACTATCAACAAAATCCACATTTCTACTTTTCTAATTAAACATCAATATTTCTTCTAAAATCCACAAATACACATTTCTACTCAAGTGCAAAAATCAATATTTTACTCGAAACAAGGTTTGCACTTTTATACGCATAAAAACGAAATACACCTAGAATTTAAAACACAGTAAATACGTTAACAAAAATATAACGCATTATTTTCAATTTATCACAGCAAGATATACTTATAACCACCGCTATCCAAGCAGTCCAACCGTTCCTCACCCTCTTCTTCTACCTTCTGTAATGCTCCCTCTTAAATATCTCGGCATCTCTCCCAATATCAAGAAATCTCTCCAGCCTTTTCTCTCCCTCTCTCTTTCCCTCTTTCTTTCTTTCTTTCTTTCTCCATCTTCACCGATCTGTTTCTCCTATCTGCCTACATCTCTCTAACATCTCTCCATGTAAATCTCTTCTTCTATATTCCGAAATGCTCCCTCTATAAAATCTCTACATCTCTCCCAATATCCAGCAATCTCTCCTGTGTTTTTTTATCCCTCCATCTCTCCCACTCTTTCTTTCTCTTCTCATCCTCCTCTCATACAACACCGCTGTCACCACCACCACCGCCACCATGGTGGTGGTTCTGCCTCCACCCCGCTGCCTATACACCACCTTCGGTCGCACCTCACACACACCCGCTGCCTATACACCACCTTCGGTCGCACCTCACACACACCCGCTGCCTATACACCACCTTCGGTCGCACCTCACACACACTCACACACACTCACACACAAATTCACACACCACTACATCATCTCCTCTCCTTCTCTCCACCTCTCATCGTACTCCTCCTCTCCTTTCTGCTATCACAACACCTCGCCTGACCGCCGGAACGCCACCACCCGCCGGCCGCCTTCACACCCCCCACGAACAACACGACTACAGTACATATACATACACAATTCGCACACACAACACTCTTCTTCATCAATAATTCGAAACCCCCAACACCAATCCTTCAATCTTTCTTTCAATTCCAAAACCCCCAACCTCAATTACAAACCCTAACTTTTTTCTTCTTTTTCTCAATTTTTTCTCTCTCCCCGTTAATTTCCTTCATCCCCACTGTTTTATTTTTTTTTTCTGTTCCCAGCCGTGTGTTTTGTTTTTGTCAAATTGGGCTTGGCCCAATACCTATAATTACTACTACTAATATTTAATCTGGGTCAAATTTAAAACACTACTCATTTATTCCTTTTATCACCTTTTTATTTCGGTTATAATTGTTTTTTTTCTAAAACAATTATCTCCCAAAATTTTCAAACTAATTATACATTTTAACTTAATAAAAATTTAAGTCATCAAAATCTCCAAAATCTCGTATTTAAAATAATTACGAGTCCACTTGCAAATTTCCCGGAAATAAATCCTAAAAATCATCTAACATAAAATAATTAATATTTGACATAAAAATTTAATCCTTAACCAATAAAATAAATTATTCCTCAAAAATCCACAATTTATCAATTAAATTTATAAATTCTTCATTATGTCCAAAACGGTTCAAAATTTAACCGCAATAAATCTTATCCCCAATAAAATAATCAGAATTAATATTCTCGGAAATCGGGATGTTACATCCTTCCCCCCTTAGAAAAATTTTGTCCTCGAAATTGAGCGCACCTGGTCTCATCAAAACAAAGTGGGATACTTCTCTCTCATACTGTCTCCTGGTCTCCAAGTTCTTCTTTAACATCATGACTCTGTCACACAAAATTCATCAAAGGTACTACCTTCGTTCTTAACATCTGCTCTTGTCAATCATAGTTTCTATGGAGTTTTCTCAAATTTTAAACTCTCTTGAACATCTATCGGTTCATATTCCAATTCCTGGTTGACTCTTCAACCTGAAAGTTGCTCGGCACCACTTCTCACGAATACTATCTCTTCACATGATTTCAACAATAGATCTTAATCTTCTTCTAGAACAATTAGAAGGGTTCTCAAAAGAATATCATCAGTGATTCATCAAAATCATCACACAAGGATTAAGAAAATGAGTATTCACAAAATCATCATTCTTTAGTTGAAATTAACAATACTGGGGCATAATAAGTTAAATCACAAACAAAAACAATGATACCAAGAATAATAAGAAAATAAGATGTACCGTTTTTCGATTGAAGATGGTTCTTTTTCGGTTGAAGAATTTGATTAACTTATTTACTTACAATTTCCTCGTTCAAATCATTTAATATATCAAAATTAATCAAATATCAATCTTTGTTGGCAAGATGAATAATATAATCTGTTGAATGTGAACAAATAAAATTAAAAGTGTAAAAAAGATGATTATGAAACATGAACTAAGCAGCTAATTAGTTGGAAGATTTTGCCGATATATCTATTCCGTTCTTGATTTATATAGCTAGCTTATTATTCTTTTATAAGGTTTCTTCGTGAATTCAAACTTTTTTTCTTTACAAATTCGAACGGTTATTCTACTTCCAATAAAAAATTTAATTATAAATATTTTTTATAAATTCGAAATCATATTCCACCTCCAATAGAACTTTTAATTATTTGGTTTACAATAAAACTTTTAATTATATGCCTTTTCTATCAATTCGAACTCTTCTCATCTATAAATTCAAATACCTATTCTATTTCTAATATGTTAAAAGATATTTTTATATTTATTAGTATTTATTCGAACTTCTATTCTTCTAATAGAATTTTTAATCATATGCCTTATAATTAAATACTTATTCTACTTACAATGGAACTTCTAATTATATGTCTTCCCAATAAATTCGAACTCTTATCATCTATAAATTCGAACGCATATTCTACTTCTAATATGTTAAAAGATATTTTTATATTTATTAATAAATATATTTTTTAGGAAGAAAATTTATGAGATTTTTAAAAAATCCTTTATTATCGAATATATTATTTTTTGTAGGATAGAATTGCAGTGGAAAACAGTAGTCAGTAGTAGTTTTTTGAGTGTCAAGACTTAGTGGAACATTTTTTAGGTTAACAATAAAGAGAAGAGGATGGCGTTGAGCGGGTGTTTGGTGCGTCGGATTGTTGGCGGTGGCATAATTGAAAGTCGCAAGTGTTTTATGCGTCTAAACTCAAACTCTCACTTCCCCCAAGTTATTCGTCAGGGTTTCCCCTTACGCCTTAAATTAAGTCGTAAATTCGAACTGTTATTTTCTATAAATTCGGACTCTTATTCTACTTTCAATAGAACTTTTAATCATATACTTTATAAATACTTATTCTACTTTCAATACAAATTTTATTTATATGTTTTTTCTATAAATTTGAACTCTTACTCTTTATAAATTCGAACTCCATATAACTTTTAATCATAAGCTTTATAAATACTTATTCTACTTCCAATAGAACTTCTAATCATATGTCTTCCTATAAATTCGAAATCTTCTCCTCTGCAAATTCGAACACCTATTCTACTTCTACTATGTTAAATGATATTTTTATATTTATAAGTGTTTAAAATTCTAAAATTCTAGAAAATTAGAAAAATAGATTGAGACGATCTTAGAGCGCCACCTAACCTCCCGTGTACTTTTTATATATATATATTGAAGATATTGATAATAATAAAAATAATACTAATAATAATAATAAAATTTATCCATTATACATATTAAAGATATTGATAATAATAATAATAATACTAGTCGATAAAGCCGCGCCGCGGCGGCGTTAAAATATTTTTAAAAAATTTCAATACATTTACGTTATATTATAATATTAATATTAAATTTTAATAACTAAATAATCTTCTCTAATGAATTGATTTCTTGTTAAACATGATTCTTTCGATTGAGCCGCTCTCTCGTTAAAACCGAAATCCCAACTTTAATTATAAAGACTTATATAATAATTTTTATCCATAAAATCGAACCGTAAAAATAAAAAAAAATTATGACATCAGTATCAAATTCTAATAGCTAATATAATCTTTTCTAGTGAGCCGTCATCCCGTTAAATACGTTTCGAGCCGCTCTTATTTGAAATCGAAATTTTAACTTCATTATATAAAGAGAGTAAATTCCAATTTTTATATTCTTTAAACTTAGAGCTTCCGCATGGGAATGTCTTTCTGTTATGTTAACATATCAAAAACATATACAAAGACTTTTCGTTACGGGAATAATATTAAATTTATGTATATATTTTTCTAATGCAAGTATAATTAACTTGTACAAAAAAGTTAAAATAAAGGATTTCTAAGAAAAGATATATGTAATTTTAAAAAATTGTATAAGATGTCTACACCGTCCTCGTATTCTACTTCCAATAAAACATTTAATTATATGTATTCCTTATATATTCAAGCATCTTTTATGCGGTCTTCTCTAATGAACCGCTTTCTCGCTAAACACGATTGTTACTATTGATCCGCTCTCTCGTTAAAACCAAAAACCTAACTTTTACATATATCACTTGTATGATAATGTTTATCCATAAAAATCAAATCCTAAAAATAAAATAAAATTTATAACACCAATATGATATTTTAATACGTAATACAATCTTTTATAAAGAGTCGTCTTCCCGTTAAACACGTTTCGAGCCGCTCTCATTTGGGATCGAAATTCCAACTTTATTACATATTATTGATGATACTTATCTTACACAATAACATACTCCTTAAAATCAAAACCTAAAAAATAGAGCGAATTCCAATTTACATTTATTCTAAATTTTCTAAAAATTATGAATTTTTAGAAAATGAAAACACATTATATTTTCTCTTTATATTATAGATATTCCTGTATTTATTTAGGATTCCAACATGACAATGTTCTTTTGTTATGTTAATACATCAATTATTTTCTTTTTTAAAAAACAATGACTTTTTTTTATGACAATAGTATTGGATTTTTGAATAAATTTTCCTAATATAAATATAAATAACTTTTATAAAAAAAATATAATTTAAGAATATCGTACTTTCTATTAAATATTTAATTAAATGTCTGCTCTATATATTCAAACACGTATTCTACTTCTAACAGAACTTTTATTTATATGTTTTTTCTAAAAATTTGAATTCTTATTCTCTGTAAATTTGAACTCTGTTGTGGAATAAAAAGTATAGTGTATTTATTGCGTATTAACTACTAGGGTTAGTGGAAGCTTCGAGCTTTAATGGTTGCACTTGTGTTTCGTGACTCAATCTGTCCTCAGAAGATGCCTACGTATCTCTGTATTGTTAGAGAATCAAGCCAAGATGTAGTTCTGAGAATGAGGGGTCAGGCCCTTATATAGGCTGAGAAGCCTAATAATCATAGTAGAATTGGGTGCCTTGGTGGACAAGCCACAACTTAGGCCCAATTCTAGAGTCTTCCTAATGATAAGAAGATAAGTATCAGAGATATATGCCTTGAAGGCTACTCTTAATTTGATTTAGTTTCCTTTTCAGACTCAATAACGAAGTCCTTTATCTGGCTGATTCATCAGCTACGAATTTTTTATTTAATTATGGTTTCGGGCCTCATTAATGGACCTTAACCTTGGACCAATCTAGGTTCATTTAATGCCATATTAAATGCGTCTATAGGGCTTATTTTTAGCCCATATCATTTGCCCCCTAACTTCTAGGAAAATTGATCAGGTTTTCGTAGAAGTTATAACTGTCTTTTTCGAGACTCGGGTTCGTTTTTATCCCTTACTGGGGACTCCTTAATTTTCCTACCCTTTTATGGGGATTTCGTTTTACACTGGTATTTCACTAATATCGTCTTGATTGTAAAGTGTGGAGCGACCTACACATTTACGACGATTTACCTTATTCGAGACTTTAACTTATGCTTGCTTTTAGCAATTTCGGCACTTTTATAGAGCGTTTATTCATTACTAGCATAAATTATGGCCCAATTTGTCAAGAAAATATTTCTATAATTTTCCTTTTATTTTTCTATACTTTTCCTAATATTTGAGGAATTTTCGTGTACTCATAGGTATTTTTCTTAATTATTCCAAATATTTTAGGAATTTTCTTGTACCCACAAGTATTTTTCGTAATTATTCCTAATAATTTAGGAATTTTCTTGTACCCACAGGTATTTTTCGTAATTATTTTTGACAATTTAAATATGTCATTTTATAAATTTTGAGGGATCAATACATCAACTCTCACAAAATTTGGGGTACTAAATAGTACTTTTCCGGGAGACCTCATTTGAGGTCGTCCAAACTCCAAAATTTGAGGAGGTCGTGACCATTCATGAGGTCAGTTACGACCTCAGCTGAGATCGTGTATGGCTCCGTTTGGGGGCTGGTCGTGGCTTTTTTGGTGGACAAATACGAGCTCATGTGAGATCGTCAAAGGCTTCATTATGGCCCTGCTCGTGGGATTTTTTGAGGTCAATCACGACCTCGACTTAGGTCGTCCAAGGCCTTATTTTGGCGGAGGTCGTACATTTGCCGAGGTGAATTTTGAGACCTCATTTGAGGTCGTGAGCAATATTTTTTTTTTGTAAATAATATTATTGAATAATATTATTTATTTTATTCAGCTTTTGAATAACTTTCATACCCAAATCAGGGGTGTCCTACCCGGATAAAATTTCACTTGAATAAAGCTTGATCGGATTTTATTATTAAATATTAATATTCTTTTACAAATTATTATTAAATAATAATTTTTCCTTGTAATTTTGTGTGAGGGTCCTAGCCCTGATAGACCTGAATTAAGGTCTTGAAGTGCTTAGAACTCAGTCCACGACCTGGATTGAGGTCGTGTAAGGCCTTTAATTTAGGCTGGTCGTGAGGCTCACGACCTCAATCCACGACCTGGATCGAGGTCGTGTAAGGCCTTCAATTTAGGCTGGTCGTGAGGCTTACGACCTTAATCCATGACCTGGATCAAGGTTGTGTAAGGCTTTCGATTTATTTCAGGTCTTGAGGTTCTATGACCTCAATTATGACCTGGATTGAGGTCGCCCAAGGGCCAAAATTTGACCTCGTCGTAGGCTCCCAGAGCTCATTCTTCGACCTGGATTGAGGTCGTGTAATGTCTCTTCACTGCCCTGATCGTGAGGTCTATAACCTCAATCCATGACCTGGATTGAGGTCGTGTAGTGTCCCCTAGGGGGCCTCCTCGTGAGGTAAACGATCTCAATTCACGACTTGGATTGAGGTCGTGTAAGGATACAAAATTGGCCTTCTCGTGAGGTAAACGATCTCAATTCACGACCTGGATTGAGGTCGTGTAAGGATACAAAATGGGCCTCCTCGTGAGGTAAACGATCTCAATTCACGACCTCGATTGAAGTCTTTTTAAAGCCTCGTTTATCCTAGGTCATGGTCATCACAACCTCACCTTTGAGACCTAGAGGAGGTCAATCGTGACTTGAAATTCCAGCCCCTGAAGACATGGATTGAGGTCATATTTTTGTCCTTTAACTCGATTATAAGGCCCGCTTACTCCATGAGTGTTTAAAAATCCACATCGTTTTGCTCGTTGCTCCGATTTGAGCTGACGATATATCAAATTGAAACTTGTTTCGAGCTCTAACTCCTTGCAATATTTTTTTTAACTTTCTGGTATTTTTTGAGCCTTCATTTGGATGGAGTTGGGCATTCGTGAGCCTTTATTCGGGGGGAACGTGGCCTATTCGAGCCTTTAGTTCCTTACAGCTAGCTTACCTGCCTCCGTGGCATCGTTTGGCAACCAGCCATTCTCAAGGTTTGCTTTGATAGGATCTATCCAGCATCCTCCTATCCCGATAGGAGCAATAAGCTTAAAATCAATTGTATGGGTTCTCTGAACTTGGAAGCACACGCTCCCAGAATGGATCTCGACCTCTGAAGAAGTATACTTAGATAAGTCATCGACCTTTGTATTCTCCTGGGCTATCGCAGCTTTCACAATCCTAAAGTATTTGGCCATATTCTTTTCTCTAGCCTCAAACTCTCCATCGACTTGTGAGACTACCAACTTTAAGCCTCCAGAGACTTTCAGGTTCTTCACCCTCAGAGCTCTTGAAGGTCAGCTATTAGAGCTTCATACTCTACCTCGTTGTAAGTTGTTTGGAAGTCCAACTTCAAGGCATACTCAACTGCAAGCCCATCGGGGATTTGCAGAACTAAACATGCATCACTGGTTTTTGTTTTGGATGCCCCATCAAAATAGAGCATCCAATACTCTTTATTCTCTTCCAGGAGCTTCTCACCTTGCTGACCTTCCTGGTCTATTACCTCCTGCCCCCGACTTCTTGGTTGTCAATGATATATTCAACCACGAAGTTAGCTAGAGCTTAGGCTTTGATGGCCGTCCTAGGCTTGTACTTCACATCAAATTCTCCTAGTTCGATTGCCCACTTGATGAGCCTTCAATTAAATTGAACGCGGCTTATTCGAGCCTTCAATTGCATGGAACATGGCCTATTCAAACATTCAATTACATTGAACGCGGCCCATTCGAGCCTTCAATTCCTTAGAGCTAGAAGCTTGTGGTTTCATCGAACCTTATTTCTACTTAGTCTGATCAGGCGGAGTGTCCTAACCGGATGCTCAGATATGATAAACCTTGAGGTTTGGGATGTGCCAAGTCTAGGTACCACGTTTCTTTCAAACAATTCCAGCTTGTAAGATCCTCGTTTTTGAATTGTTATCCATTTCTGGCTACAAGGATTGGTGGAAGTCCATATCTACGTATAACACTTTCCCACAAGAATTGTGTCATTTACTTGGTGGTTATCCAGGCTTGGGGTTTGGCCTCAGTCTACTTCATGAAGGTATCAATTGCAACTATCAGGAACTTCCTCTGGGCATTTGCCGCTGGGAGTGTTGGAACTGATGGTTTTCAATATTTCAGGGTATTGATCAACAGTTGCGTGTTTTTGTATATCGATCGCACATAACTTCTGGCATCAGCCATCATGTCTGGCCAATAGAATCCCAATTGGATCATCTTATGGGCAAGGGTCCTGCCCCCCGAGTGCTGCCTACAGATTTTCACGAGTTCTTTTAAGGCTAAATTCACGTTTTGATGCCTTAGTGTTCTTACTGACAACTTTCGTGCCTCCAAGGCATTGTCGGGTAACTGACCAGTTTCCTGGTGAGCCTTTGTAGAAGCTTTCCAATGATTTTTCATACCTACAGGTGTTATTAACTTTTCTCTCAACACTTCGGGTCTCCAAGACTTGGAAGTAAGAACTTTCAACATAATTCTCTATCTCTTAGGAGGCAAACATAGATAGGACATCAGTCTTCATGTTTTACTCCCTCGTAACACTCATTTAATTGAGTCAAGTTACAAGTATTTTGTCACGGCTCCAGGCCTGGCCTCGAACTCGCCCTTCACTTTCGGTACTACTGATCTTGAGTCTCCATAGACTTTAAGGTTTTGACCCTCGGGGCTCCGGCCAAACCAAGTATGGCTATCACGGCTTTGCATTTAGCCTCATTGTTTGTCGTTGGGGAATCATGAACCCATCGGGGTATGTTACCACTTAATTCTGTTTTTTGATTCTCCATCACAATTGATCCAATACTTCTTGAGTACCGCTTCTGGATTCTCCTTCTCTAATCCTTTGCCCTCCTCGGGTACTACCTCCTGCCCCCCGACTTCTTGGTTGTCAATGGTGTATTCAACCACGAAGTCAGTGAGTGCTTGGGGATTTATTGTGGTTACTCTGTCTCGTACAAGACCTTTCTCACATAACAGATGGGTTTCTGAACCTTGTCTTTCTCTTTTACGAGGACGACACTCAAAGCTGTATTAAATACAGCCAAGTATAGATGTTGTAACTTTCCATGATTTGGTTATGTCAACACCTGGAGGTTCCGTGTCAAGGATTGATCTACTCTTATCGGGGTTGGCCTCAGTTTCCATGTTTGTGGACCGTAAAACCCAAAAAAATTTCCGATCCTAGGCTGAAGGCTTATTAAGTCAGAGTCAATATCATCTTGTGGTGCCTTAACACCTCAAACGCCTTATGAGGATGCTCGATGTGATGTGCCTTATCGAGGCTCTTGATTAACATATCATTCTATGGACTTTTATAGTCTTCCCGCTAAGATGCTCACAGATCTTATTCATCAATCTTCAATATGTCGCCTCTTTGGGACGTCACCTTTATGCACTTTGATCCTAGCATTTTATGACCAGCTGCTGCGTTGGTCAATGTATCGTTCCTTGGTAGGGGGAAGTAGTCATTGAGACATGCATCATTCATATCATTGAAGTCCATGCACATCCGTCATTCTCCATTGGCTTTCCTGCCTCTTGGAATTAAAGTTTCTTTTCTTCCATTTTATCATCTATTTGGGTAGGCGTCTAGTTTACACGATTCTCGCGGATCGATCCCTGGAATATCAGCTACCGTCCAAGCAAATACAACAATGTTCTCTTGTAGGAACGCATCCAATATGCCCTTCAAGTGTTCATTCATCAACGCCCTGCGTGGGTAACTTTTCAGGTCCTTCGGGAACTAGGGGAGTGGGGACTAAGTCCTCGGTAGGTTTTCCTATTTGTTTCTAATCTTCTTGGACATCCATATCTTCAATCGGGAGGACCTGTCCCCCGACTTCATCAGGCCTCAAGGCGACCAAATAGTTATTATTTGATCTCTCTTTTCTTCATTAACTCCATTCCTTGCAGGAAATTTGATCATCAGGTCTTATCTTGAGGCAACCGCCTTAGGGGTGTTCAAGCCTATCCTTCCAAGGATAACATTGTAAGTGGAAGTTGTTTTAACCACCAAAAGGTTCAACATCTGAGTGGCCTCCATAGGCTCCCGTCCTATTATCTTGGACAGCCAAATAGTTTCTTCAACTCTTGACTCAACTCTATTGAACCCATAGACGGGCATGTTGGAGGGGGTCAATTTGAGAATCGTTGCATCCCATCTTTGAGAATACATCATGAAACGAGATATTCACTGATGTTCCATTGTCTACAAAGACTCCTTTCACTTGCGAGTTGCCTATCACAGGTGTTATGACCAACGGGTCATCATGGAGGCACTTGACCCCTTCAGAATCATCAAAGACAAATGTCATTTTTAGTATTTGCTCGCTATGGAGCTTCTCCTATAATGTGCATAACTTCTTGAGTGTAAGCTTTAGGGAGCGCTCCTTGTATTCCTGACCGCTGTCGGGCCTTCAAAAATCATGCTTATCATCGGCCCCCTAGGGCTATGGATTACGATCTCGATCGCCATCCTTCCTTTCATAATCTCTACTTCATAATACTGCCTTAGGTTACCCTGTTGGCCATCCTTGATGAACTTATTCAACTTTTCTCTTTGGATCAAAAACTTGATCTTGTGTTTCAGCTGTCTACAATCGTGAGTGATATTCCCCACTGGCTTATGGAACTGACCATATTGGTTATTGTTTCTCTTCCCGGGGTCAGCCCTTAGTGGCTTCAGCCATCAGAGATTCTTGTGTTTCTCAATGTCCATCAGGACTTGGCTCTTTTTATTATACAAATGTGCATGGATGGTGTACCTCGATCCTTGATTGTTCTTCTTCGAGGGAGAGTCAGAATCTTTACTTATTCGAGGATGCTTATCCTTAACATTCTACTCTTGACTACCTTTGCTTCTTGTTGTTTTCTCTATTGCCTCCAACAGGGGTCGAGGCTTCCCTTACACTTTCATCTACCTTAATGGCTACTCTACCTTCAAGGCTTTCTTGGTGATTCGATTCATGTAATCCTTCAAGGATTCATTCTTTCCATGTTCCACGTTCATGGGGATGTAAAACTTTTCTCATTAACTTTCTATCAATAAATGGGGCGATAAGTGCCTTACTTAGTCCTTTAAAGGATCCGGTCGAGTTCGGGGGCAACCGACTACACTATCGTTGTGTCATGCCCCCAGGGTTTGAAAGAACACCCTACACTTGATTGTGTTAGTCATGGATTGAAATTAATTAGCAGTGCATTGAAGGATGTCCTAATATGATTAGTGGGATCTCCTGCCTCATTACACACCTCGATAGTGGGCGTCTTGAGTTTCCTTGAGATATGAGCATTCATTATCTTGTTGGTGAAGGACATGATTGGATCGTCATGATCACCTAGAGGTATCGAGTCATCGGGATCAGCCCTTTGTGTATAAACCCTTCTCATCTTTGGGGTATCTTTTGACTTAATAACATGGGGGACCCTAGCCCTTGGGGGCTGCCTAGCCTCTTGTATTTCCAGATCTTTCTTCAATTTTTGGATAACACTTCATGAGTGAGTATCCTTCCTCCTAAAGTCTTGGGAGCCAGTCCTTCGGATCCATGGGGCTGAGAATGCCCTGACCCTCCTTTGAGCTCATTGCCTGGTTCTCCTTCTGAGATGGTTATCTTCATTAGTGGATGATGAATTGTCAACAGTATAAATTCGGAGAAATCACGACTCCTTCATTGGCATTCTAGGTCCTAATGCATTGAGGCATGTATGCCTCATGCTGTTGATCACTTCTACCATCGATGAATGATGTCCCTAAGTTCATTGTGTAATGATAGAGATGGACATCTGTAGTCCCAACGGTGCGCTAGAGGGCGACACCACCATCCGGAGGGGATTCGTCCCTGAATTCATTGAACCCACAATTGGCTGCTGCGGATGACTAATTTGAGCCCCTAAATCTCTTCTTCTATGGCATGAAGAGCCGTTCTTTGAGTCCCTCGGGGTTGAGAACGTCCTGCTCCTTCGGCGGGTTCCTTGCCTTGACATCTCCTACTAGAACGGATGTCCTCTTCCTCATCTTATTCAGACGAGAAGTCGTCTTTGGTGTATGATCCAGAGAAACTTTGGTTTCCTCCAACAAGGGGACCAAGCCTTCAATGTATTAAGGCACATACTTCTCATGAGTAAATGGATGGTTCCATCTGCAATTGGGAACGGTGACAACCCATAAACGGGGTTTTGAGTCATTGGGATTAGAATGACGGTGATGGCGATCTCTGCTCCTTGTGCTCCATTAGCCAGAGGTGAGACCATCATATGCAATTGAGGATTCACTCCTTGAGTTAGTGGATTTGGGTCATCCCTTGGGGAATCACCCCTTGGAGATGCGTCT
The DNA here is from genome assembly GCA_037693485.1 of Kitagawia praeruptora. Taxonomy (NCBI): domain Eukaryota; kingdom Viridiplantae; phylum Streptophyta; class Magnoliopsida; order Apiales; family Apiaceae; genus Kitagawia; species Kitagawia praeruptora. Next base: position 4,049,507 of record CM075353.1, read on the forward strand.
TTAGGGGAGTCGTTCCCTGAATGAAAGTCAAGGGGAGTGGATCATCAGTCCGATTGCTCTTTCATCGTCTTTAGTGTTTGGTTGAGACTTTTTCTCCCTGTTGCATGTGGAGGTTCCAAGCCTCAAATATGAGGTGAATCACCCCTTGAAAGGCAGAGTGTGTAAACTTGTAACACTATAACTAATGTAACTCAATTAAAGGAAAAGATACTTAACCAGAAGACAATCAAGAAAAAGAAGTCACAAGGAATCAACACTAAATGAAGACAAGGTAATTGATACAGTTGAACATGTTAACTATGATCAAGCCAAGAAGAAATCATTGAGAGAAGTTCAAGTCAAAGTTGTTCATGCCTCAGTGATTTGAGAAATCGAGAATCAAGATCATAACTATCAGTATCAACAAGACCAATTGATTTCAAGTGAACAAGAAGGAAAGCAAACTTTGGAAAGCCACGTTACTAAGTGAATATGGTAATTTATTCAAGAAGCAGAAACACTATCAAGACTAGTCACTTATGAACCAGACCAGTGCATCAAGTGTCAGGACATTGATAGCAAGTTTATGTCAGTAATAAAGACCCATGTTCAAGAGCTTGGTGAAGAATAAAGAAGACATGAAGATATCACAAGTTCAAGATGTGCATTGAAGTTTCAAGTTGAAGACCAGAATATTTTCTAAGTACTAAATGTTCTGGATGACCAAGTAGAATATTTCTAAGTAGAAGTTCTACTTAGAAATTCGAGATGGCTAAGTAGAAATTCTCAAGTAGAAGTTCTACTTAGAAATTCGAGATGGCTAAGTAGAAATTCTCAAGTAGAAGTTCTACTTAGAAATTCGAGATGGCTAAGTAGAAATTCTCAAGTAGAAGTTCTACTTAGAAATTCGAGATGGCTAGTAGAATTTCTACTTAGAGTGCAGCTTCAACATGACACATGGCATCTTCTGATTGGCAGATTTCCAGGCTTTCAAGATAAGGCAAGATTTATGTGGACATCATTGGGCCACGTATATCTTAGTCTTTGAAGACTACAGGACATAGATTACATGTAGTATAAATAGAAGTACTTGTGTAATGTTTTATTTTGGGGAAGAGAGCAATAGTTGAGGAAAACACAAGAAAAAGAGAGAGAGTGCATTCACAGAGCTTAGTATCATTCACTTCTCTCTGAACTTCTGTTATACTTTGTAATGAATGTTGTAGCAACCATTTCAAGTTATATATAAGAAATATATTCCTTGAATCTACGTGTTCATTTATTGCATCGTATTTATTGCTTCTCATATTCGAAAAGTTGTATTCACCCCCCCTCTACAACACATTTGGACCTAACAATTGGTATCAAAGCCGATGTTTAACATACAAAACATGGATCCTTGTGTTTGGTAGAAGAATCGTGAGTTTTCATTTTCTAGATCTACTTTTCTAAAATTCTAGAAAAGTGAGCTTTAATTCGTTTGTAGTGAAAACTCATCCGGAAAAATTATATAAATACTCCAGGTGTGATTATTTGGCTTGGGTGTATTTTAATTAATTTTTGTGAATTAATCTGGGTACTTTGATATTTGGTGTTCTTGAGTGTTCATCAATTGTTCTTATCAAAGAAGACAACCCAACAACTTTTTAATTTCCTTTTCAAAAGAAAAGATAGTCAAAAAGGTGTTTTTGGATTTTTGATGTGCGTTATTCATGGCCGAAAGCATAACAAAACATACTCAGTACCTAGCATGTGGGTTAGGCGAGTAAAGCATCAAAGTCAAAAAGGTGTTAAAGAGATAATATTGTTTATTCAATATTAAAGTAATCTGCAGAAAATTTATTCCAAGGACAAAAGTTCTACATAGAATTTCTACTTGAGAATTTCTACATAGAATTTCGACTTGGACAATTTCTACTTAACTTGGACAATTTCTACTTGGTGAAGTTCGACTTGAGCAAAATTTCTACTTAGAGAAATTTCGACTTAGGCAAAAGTTCTACATAGAATTTCTACTTGAGATTTTCTACATAGAATTTCGACTTGGACAATTTCTACTTGGTGAAGTTCGACTTGAGCAAAATTTCTACTTAGAGAAATTTCGACTTAGGCAAAAGTTCTACATATATATACTACATGGCCTAGTCTTGGGTACTTAGAAACTTTTAGTGACCAGAATTGAAATGGCTCCTAAAAATGCTTTCAAGATCCCAATGTTCAACCGAGATCACTATGAAGAATGGGTTTTCAGAATGAGACTCTATTTAGAGACTGTTAACCCTGAATATCTGGAAGTCCTTGACAAGGGTAAATTTGTTCCAATGGTGGTTATTCCTGCACATACGGAAGGAGGGGTGGTTATAGCACCTCGGTCTGAGCCCAAAAAGGCAGCGGACTTTTCGGATGCTGACAAGGAACAAATAGCTTGTGATACTACCGTACGACAAACCTTGATGGAATCTCTTGATCATGAAATGTTCAACATAGTCAAAGGTCTGACTACAACGAAGAAGATTTGGGACAAGATAGAAGTTGTCATGGAAGGATCTGCAGAGGTTAGAAGTAACAAGACACTCATACTCAAGATGGAGTATGACATCTTTAGAATACGAAAAGGAGAAGGCATAACGGAAGTCTATCTACGATTCAGTCAGTTGGTATTGGATTTGAATCTGAGAGGTGTAACTCTCCCCATGGTTGAGACCAATACGAGATATCTGAGGAACCAGCCAAAGAGCATTGAACATAGGGTCTACGCAATCAGAGAAACCAGAGATTTGCATACAACTTCTCTGGAAGAATATTATGGAATATTAAAGACCTATGAGCTGGAAACGCTTCAAGATCAAGCATGGGAAAATGATTCAAAGGGAAAAGAAACTGCATCAGGATTAGTTGCTGATGAGGAAGAGTCTAAGAAGGCAATGGTTGCAGCAAAGCCTAAATCATCACTTGCACCACATCAAGTTGATAATGATGACGAGTGCACATCTAATAGTGATGATGACTACTACACCCAAGAAGAGACTGAATTTATAGCTAGATATGAGATTGAGATGGAAGATCGCCAGGAAGCACAACCAGGATTAGGAGCTAAGGCTATTAAACAACAAGGGAAGAAAGGCATAAAAGAGGTTAAGGCTGAACGGATAAAGAAAGCATGTTATCACTGCAAATCTACTGAACATCTTTCTTATGCATGTAAAGCTAACATAAATGTTCCTGCTGCACATGCCATGCCTGCCACACATACAATGAATAATCTGCATCCGAATCATGCACAGTGTGGTCAACCTAATTGTATGCCATGCACTTTTAACATCATGCAAACTTTTGTGAATTTAATGAATGCATCTAGCCAGTCATGCTCAAATACTGCTGCTAGTTCAAACATCAAGAAAAAGCATGTGAGAGCCAAGACTGTCAGTCCTCCTAAAGTTAGGAGTGACAAACCTTCTCCTAGGACTGATAAACATGTCAAGTCTGAGAAAGGAAAGGAGAAAGTCGAAAGCTCTAGTAATGTTAAGAAAAGTGCATCTCCTATTGTTAAATCTGTTGATTCTCGATCTTATCGAAAAGCCGGGCCCAATCAAAGTTGGGTTCCGAAGAATGTCTAACCAATCTGTCATTGCAGGGCGTTAAGCAGAATAGAAATAAAGTTATATGGGTGCTAGACAGTGGAGCATCGAGGCATATGACTGGAAACAAGTCCCTGCTTACAGAATTGGTTATGAAGGCTGGCCCTTATGTTACCTTTGGAGATGACAGCATAGGTGTGACAAAGGGATATGGCAAACTGAAAACTGGTAATGTCATTATTGAAGATATTTCCTATGTTGAGGGACTGAAGCACAATCTGTTGAGTATCAGTCAATTCTGTGACAAAGGTTACGAAATTGTCTTCAACAAGAAAGGTGTATCAATCACTCACATCAAGGAAGGCTCATTAGCTTTGAGAGGAGTTCGAAAGGCAGATCTTTTTGTTGCAGACATGGATTCAGCAAATCAGAATGAGGTCACCTGTTTCTACAGAAAAGCCTCGGATGATGAAAGCTGGTTATGGCACAAAAAGCTATCTCACTTAAACTTCAAAACGATGAATGCTCTCGCGAGGCGAGAATTGGTGAGAGATCTACCTCAAATGGAGTTCGCTCCGAAAGGACTCTGTGAAGCTTGTGAAATGGGAAAGTCGAAGCGAGCATTGAATAAAAGCAAAGAAATTTCTAGTATTACTGAGCCTCTGCAACTTCTTCATATGGATTTGTTCGGCCCAGTGAATGTCCTATCTTTGTCTAGGAAAAGATATGCATTGGTAATCGTGGATGACTTCTCCAAGTATACATGGGTATTGTTCGCAATGACGAAAGACGAAGTACCTTTCCTAATCATTGATCACATCACTCAAATTGAGAATGTTTCAACACTTACTGTGAAGACGATTAGATCAGACAATGGCACTGAATTCAAAAACGCAGTGCTGAATGACTTTTGTGTATCTAAGGGAATACGTCGTCAGTATTCAGCCCCGAGAACTCCACAACAAAATGGAGTAGTTGAAAGGAAGAATAGAACATTGGTTGAAGCAGCAAGAACTTTGTTGTATGATTCGAAACTTCCTCTGTACTTCTGGGCAGAAGTAGTGAGTACCGTGTGTTACACTCAAAATCGATCCTTGATCATAAAAGATAAAGAAAAGACACCATGTGAGTTAATGAACGGCAGAAGACCAACAATCAAATACTTTCATGTCTTTGGAGCAAAATGCTATGTACTTATAGATGATGAAAATCTAGGCAAGTTTGCAGCAAAAGCTCGTGAAGGAATCTTTGTTGGTTACTCCACAGATGTGGTGGCAGCTTATAGGATGTTCTTAGTGAATGATCGAAAAGTGACTGAAAGCTACAACGTCAGATTCGACGATACCAAACTCCCATCAATTTCAAGAGATTCTAGTGAACCTGAGTCCCTAAAATTTCAGAATCTGGACTTAGAAGAACTTGAAGATGAACCTGAGTTGGTTGTCCCATTAAATGTTCCAAGTGTACGTGAAGAATCTGAGTCTAGTGAACAATCTAATTCTACAAGATCAGGAGAGACTTCTTCAGTACGAACCGGCAACAACTCAGGGGGAGTAAATAGCAGCTCAAGGACTACTGTTCAAGGCTCGAGTCGAGTTGACACTAGTTCTGTAGGAGCTGGCACTAACTCAGGGGGAGTTAGTGAAAATAATCAAAGTAGTCAGCACCACAACTCAGAAAGTCAAGCTGAATCATCAAGACAATTTCCAAGAGAACGGGTATGGAATAGAGACCATCCGTTTGAATTAATTATTGGTGATCCAGATGCTGGTGTGTCTACTAGAAGAACTGCAAGAGCTGACCTTGCTAATACTTGCTTATATTCTGGGTTCTTATCCAAGCTTGAACCTAAAGAAATAGAAGAAGCTCTTGGTGATGCTGATTGGGTGATTGCAATGCAAGAGGAACTCAATCAGTTTGAAAGGCAGAAAGTTTGGAAACTGGTACCCCGACCAAAGAACATATCAGTAATTGGAGCTAGGTGGGTATTCAGAAATAAAATGGATGAAAACGGACTTATAACACGAAACAAGGCTCGTTTGGTTGCAAAAGGTTATTCTCAGCGAGAAGGAATTGATTATGATGAGACCTATGCACCGGTTGCAAGACTTGAGGCAGTCAGGATGTTCTTGGCATTTGCAGCACATAAGAACTTCAAGGTTTTCCAGATGGATGTGAAAAGTGCCTTCCTGAATGGAGAGTTAGAAGAAGAAGTATATCTGGAACAGCCGCCTGGCTTCATTGATCCAGAACATGAAAATTTTGTGTATCTTCTCTTCAAATCTGTCTATGGCCTCAAGCAATCCCCAAGGCGATGGTATGAAACCCTATCCTTACTCTTAATTGAAAGTGGTTTTACTAGGGGAGTAATTGATAAAACATTGTTCTATAAAAATGTAAAGAATGATTTAATACTTGTTCAAGTCTATGTGGACGATATTATTTTTGGGTCATCTAATGAGCGCTTGTGCGAGAAATTTGCTAAGCTAATGCAGGAAAAATATGAGATGAGCATGATGGGAGAGCTGTCCTTCTTCCTTGGATTACAGATCAGTCAGAGAAAAGATGGTATCTTTATCTGTCAATCCAAGTACGTCAGAGATTTACTCAAGAAATACAATCTAGAAGATGCATCAGCAGCTAAGACTCCCATGGCTACAGCCACGAAGCTTGATGAAGACAAATCAGGTAAACCAGTTGACATCACAAGCTATCGAGGTATAATTGGCTCACTCCTCTATTTAACTGCAAGTAGACCCGATATAATGTTCGCAACTTGTTTATGTGCAAGGTTCCAAGCGGATCCTAGAGAATCACATCTCGTAGCCGTCAAAAAAATTTTTAGGTATCTCAAGGGCACACCAAATCTAGGGATTTGGTACCCAAGAGATACAGGTTTTAATCTAATTGGCTATTCGGATTCAGACTATGCAGGTTGCAGGATTGATAGGAAAAGCACATCTGGTGCTTGTCAATTTCTTGGCAAAAGATTGGTGTCCTGGCAAAGTAAAAAGCAACATACAGTATCTACTTCTACTGCTGAAGCTGAGTACATTGCTGCTGGAAGCTGTGTAGCTCAAATACTGTGGATGAGGAACCAATTGAAGGATTATGGCATGGAGCACAAGAAAATTCCAATTATGTGTGACAACACAAGTGCCATTGCCATAACCAACAATCCTGTAGATCACTCAAGAACCAAGCACATTGACATCAGGTATCACTTCATAAGAGAACATGTTGAGGAGGGGACTGTGGAACTACATTTTGTGCCCACAATGCAACAAATTGTAGATATATTCACCAAACCTCTTGATGAAGTAACATTCAATAGATTGGTTGGTGAATTGGGAATGCTTAACACAAGTTAGTAAAGCTTTCTATCTGTAAAATCCATGTTTATGTTTGTATATGCAAGCTACTTAATCATTATGTGCTTAGACTTTAAAATGCCTAATTAATGATTGTTATAGGTTGCATATAGTGTCATTTTACATGAATTCATTGTGTTTTAAGTGTCTTTTATAGCACAAATCTTTGAATTTATGCTTGTTAGATTGCATGATCATAGGGGGAGTTAAATTCATAATATTCTAAATTTTGCATGATTTTTAGATGAATTTACCTGTGTTTTTTCATGTAATTAGAGGCCTTAGAATTATCAAGGAATGTTTTAATTATGTCATATATTAAAATCCTTGAATTGATATTTATATTAATTTGGCAATATTAAGTGTTGAGTTTTTCAAAGAGAATTGTCAAATTATTCTAAGTATCTTCAAAATTTCGAGTTAGTCACTATCTCGAAACTCATCTTGAAATTCTACTTGAATTTCGATTTGAGCTTCCAGAGTGAAGTTTTGAAAATTCTAAGTCTGGGAAGAATTTCGAGTTAGTCTCTATCTCGAAATTCATCTCGAAATTCGACTTAGAGTTCGAATTCGAGTTACCAGAGTGCCTATTTCTATCTTCAAAATATTCGAGATAAGTTCTATCTCGAACTTTATCTCGAAGGTTGAGATAAGGTTCCATTTTTGGGGATATTTTGAAAAGAACTGAGAATAAATTCGAGTTAGTCTCTATCTCGAAACTCAACTCGAATTTCGACTTGATGTTCGAGATAGAGTTCTCAGTTGGTGGGATTTTTCGAGTTAACTTCTAACTCGAAACTTATCTCGAATTTCAGCTTGAAATTTTGAGATAGGTTTCCCTTGTGGTTTTGCTGCTTAATTGGTTCAAAAAGTGTTTGTTCGAGTTAACCTCTATCTCGAAATTCATCTCGAAGTTCGACTTGATAATTTTCGAGATAGAGTTCGACTTAAGAAGTTCGAGATAGAGTTCGACTTAAGTGTTCCCTGTATGGACTTAGTAATTTTCACTCTTTTTAACAGGGACATTTTTGTCATTTCACAATCATCTATATATACATCTCTAACTCGATGCATCATTCACTTTACCTAATTTTATTTTTACAGCAGCCTCTTCACAAAAACAAGGCGATTTCACAATTTCTTACCATTAATCCGTGTTTTTGTGATTAAACTCATACATATCACGAATTACTGCCAATTTTTAGACTAGTATTATCTGTGTGTTATCATTAATCTTTGTGTCTGTGTTTTGTAACCATTCATATTCACGCGCATATACATACACACGAACATCAATTGTTTGTGTAACTATTCAAAACACGATTTCCATATTCTCTATCTATATCCACACACGATTTCACTGGTATACACACACGAATATACATCTTCATTGAATATTCAGATTTAGTAATTGGCCACTGTTCATATCCCATAGTTTAATTTCTCAGATTGCTTTTGGTATTCTCGATAAATTGAAAGGGATAAAACTGTGAATTTGTTAATTACTTGTTTATATCCCGTAGTTTGATTTCTCGAAGTGATTCTTGGTATTCACAAAAGAAATTAAAAGGGCTATAACTTTAGTTTCTTTAATTGATTGTTTTTCGACAATACATCACATCTCTTAAGGAAAAACATTTAATTAAAATGGCTCACCAATTTTCACTTGCTAAAAACAAATATTATAATATTTCTACGGAAATTGGTGATCAACTCCCGCGCTTTAAGTTTTGGATACGATTTCTCAATTTGTACTCCAAAGCTAGCCATGCTTTTACTGCTAAACCTACATTAGTACATGATGCTTTACAGCAATTATGGACTAGTGCGGTTACTTTTGGGAGCAAAACAACCCCCTACGGTTTCAGGTTTACCTTAGCGGGTCAGGAATATGAGGTGACTGAAGAAATTGTCAACAGGGTTCTGCGATTCCCGATCAAAGATGCTTATGATCCAGAACCTACAGCTGCAGAACGCCTCAGATTCTTTGGAGAAATTGGATGTTATCCTCCGACTGGCCGGATCACAGGAAATGTTCAAAAACAATTCTTCCATGTGGAATGGAATTACTTTTTCGAAGCCATCACAAGATGTTTTCGGGCACGAGAAAGAGATTTCCACCAAATTCCCATTCCCATGCAAACCTTTGGAATTGCCCTAGCAAGAGAACTGGATATAAATTATGGACGCATAGTTCTCTCTGAGATAGTGGCTGTAATGGGATCTCATGCAAGCAAAGACCTCACCACAACTGATGTTGTCTGCTGGTTTCCTCGGTTTCTACAAATGCTGATTAATGATTTAATACCGAAGGATGCTCTTGCTGTTAGACATGGATTTGCCAGAAGCCCAACATCTGCACCGCTAGGGATGGGCACTAAGTCACTTTCAACAATTGTTAATCAGGATAAACATCAAGGTAAACCGATGTCAATTCCTGAAAACATTCAACTGTGGCTTACATATGATGCAGGAGTTACCACTTTGGCGGAATCATCGCAAGTTTCATCATATGCTCAGAATCCGTCTACTCATGCTGAGGCATTTGAAGGGATTCCTGATGAGCAAAGCGATGACGAACAAGGTAATGAATCAGGTAATCTCTCCCTGCATACTACTCATTCCTCTTCCTATGTATCTGATTCCGAGACCCAAGAGACTGCTAGCCCGCAGGATCTATCCCAGGGTGAGAGCTATATTTCTGAGTCTGACAAACATTCTTATTCTCTTTCACCCCTATCAACGGAAGTCAGAAAGCCAGCACATGTAGATGTAGGAAATGATGAGGAGAGTGACCCCGAAAAGCAGCCTCTTATTCGAAAGAAAGCCAAATTTTCTCATGCTGCTACTTCCAAACCCCAGTCAAACCCTAGTGTGTCACATGCAACCACTCCACCTCACGAGAGTGGTTCTCCCCTTGAACAATCTGCACATAGGGATTTTGGTGAAGATGATGTACCTTTTGAAGATACTGTTGCTTCAAAAGGACATGAAGTTTTAAAACCTTCAGCCGTACCTTCACCGGTACATACTGATGCTGCAAAGAGGATCGGTTCTGATGTTGTACAAGAAAACTTTGCAGCCTCTCAGCCTGAGATTCCAACTCAGGAACCAACAGAAATTGATCCCATAACTGCCAATTATATTGCTTATCCAGTTTCTGAAGTACTGTTTCATACTTTGGATCACTCATTGAAGACATACACGAGCGTGAGACAGGGAGTGTGTGTGAGAGGTTAGGGAGAGATGGACCTTCATTTTTAAGGCCCGAAACCGAGCGCCAAATACTAACAGAACGAGTAATAGAGCGAGGTCACCTAAACCAAACACCGTCCCTTAACATTGAAAATCTTGATACACATATGACTTCTATGGAAAATCAGATGAAGCAGTTCGGGCAGACGATGGGGCAGTTAGGGATTAACATTGGAAACAATCAAAGGGCTCTTGATGACTACGCAGCAAGAATGGCAAGTCAAGCTACAGCGTTTGATGCTTTGACAAACAAGGTCAATGACTTGGGCCATGCTGGTGGTGTCTTGGGAAGCACTCTGAATGAGAGGATGGGACAAATGGTGACTACAATGCATACAATGGCTGTGGAGATCAGTAGAATGATGTTCGCAGTTAGGAGTTTTGTGCCCCCGAAGTGTTTCGAGCCGCAACAACCTCCCCCCGATGCTGGTGCAGGTGGTGCTAGTGGAGCGGGAGCCTCTGGTTCTGATTTTGGAGGTTCTTATGCAGCTGGTGGATCTGAAGACCAAGGCGGAGTTCAGGATAACTCACCTAAGGGGGAGAGTGGAAAGGAGACGAGACAGCAGTCAGTTCATATCGAAGAAATTGAAGAATGTGTTGATCTTGTCAAGGAAATAGAAATTGAGCCGTCTATTGATGAAGAGGCTCTGAGGAAGAGAAAGGGTAAGGCAATAATGGTTGAACAAGATGAACCATTCGTTGACCTGAGTCATCAGGAAACAGTACAGGAGGTACTTGACTCAGATGCTGATATGGAAGACGTACCTTTGGCACATGCTATAAAGAGATCTTTGAAGGAACAAGGAGGAGGTGCTGGGATGTCTTTCGGAATGCCTGAAGAAGTTTCTGTTGATTAGGAAACCCTTAAGTCTCAACAGTTAGCCTTGGAACAAGCTGAGTTCCTTAAAATGAAGATGATGCAAGAACGTGCTGCGTTTCTAGAAAAGAAAGTGGAGCTACAAGGGAAGCAGTACGATCATGAGCTTGCAAGGCTAGCTGATCCTCAAGTTGATCTAGACAAGAAAAGGATAGGGCAGAAGTGGGATGAAGCAAGGAAGATATTTATGGGACCCTGTGCAAAAGGAGTTCATAACAAGGAGGCAGATGATCTGTTCTACAACCTGAATTTACAGAATCCAATGGCTGCGGACTACATAAGTGCATTGAAGAGATTAATTTCTAAAGTTAGGGTTGGATACAATGCAACGCTTAAGGAGTGACAGGTTATATTGTCTTTGGTAGAAGGAGTCCCAATGTCTTTCCTATATGTGGATGACCAATTCATAACGAGAAGATCTGCGTCAGAGTTGTTCTTGCTAGCAACAAAAATTCAATACTCTCAATCTGAGGAGCTAAGCATTCTGTATAGGGATCAGTTAATGCAGCTAGCAGAGGACAAGGGTCCAGAATTCTCAGCATATCCTAATGTTGTCCGGATGGTAGTTGACAGGAAAATGAAGAGGGTTAGCATGGAGGAAAAGGATTTAATGGAACTTTCAGTGGAATCTCTTAAAGTTGTCTGTAGACAAATGATAAGTAAGGGGTTCGCTTCTGAGCTTAAAGAAAAATCAGTGAAGATCATTGAAAGAGTCATATTCAAGAAGAGCAATGAGGTGTGGAAGTGTGATATCATTGCTCCAAACCCTCTCGATAACGTGAAGATTGAGCCGGAGCTAATAGAAAAGAAGTGGAATATTCTTCAAGCAATGAAGAATGTAGATGAAGCTCTGACTCTTCCTTCTGGAGCACTGGAACAAGGTGAGATAAGGGAGACAGTTGGCGTTCCAGGAAGAGATAGTGTATACTGGATACACGCTTTTGTTGATGATACAGTTGATGCCTTAGTATTCATAGATGCAGACCAGAATCAAACACTCTTGCATATGAGTAGAAAATGGCTGCTACAGACTCAAGATGCTGCATTTCTGGAGAGAGTATTATATGTGTTCAAATGGGGCGAAGTGGAAGATAAGTATGTGGAAGAAAAGCAGAGACTCATGAGTTACCTGTCTGAAGTAGTAGTGGAAAAGAAGTGAATGGAGAAAGATGCGGCTAGTGTCCACAATACTAACCGTGTCAAGGGCTATCCCAAAATGATCTATTGTCAGTTTAAAGCTGATAAAGCACATTGGAAACCTCAGCTTATAATGAAGAACTTTGAGGACATTCCAAAGATCAGGACTACTCAGGAGGTGAATAAACTCAGAAGGCTTTTCAAACATCCTTACCCAGAGCCCAAGAATCCTCTAGAAATGGAAGCTGTAAGTCTGTTGAATGCTAGGTGGGAGCAGCTTCACGATCCAGTGTACAAGAAAGAACAGCAGCAGAAGGAGAAGCGCAGAAGGCAGAAAGAAGAGAAAGACCAAGCTGCTGAAGCTAGGAAGAGGAAACGGAATTAGGGTTAAAGGTCAGAGTGGTGTGAACTTGAAGTTGGAAAAACTTCATGTCTTTCGGTTGCTTTAACTCACTTGAGGAAAATTCACCTTAGAGTGAATCCAATAAGGTGATATAAGTTTGACTAAAAGATATGAAATAATCCAGGTGATAGGAATCATTCAAATGATCTTTAATTCGAGGTTCGAATTCTGTTTCTAGTTTAAGTTCTTTGTATTGTTTTCAAGTACTTTTCAATTGTATATTATTCAAGACTGTAATGTTAATTATCTTTTCTCGACTCATTGTTTAGTTGAGTTATCCTTCATTAATTTGAATGTCATTGTTAGACAATCAAATAGGGGGAGATTGAAAGGCAGAGTGTGTAAACTTGTAACACTATAACTAATGTAACTCAATTAAAGGAAAAGATACTTAACCAGAAGACAATCAAGAACAAGAAGTCACAAGGAATCAACACTAAATGAAGACAAGGTAATTGATACAGTTGAACATGTTAACTATGATCAAGCCAAGAAGAAATCATTGAGAGAAGTTCAAGTCAAAGTTGTTCATGCCTCAGTGATTTGAGAAATCGAGAATCAAGATCATAACTATCAGTATCAACAAGACCAATTGATTTCAAGTGAACAAGAAGGAAAGCAAACTTTGGAAAGCCACGTTACTAAGTGAATATGGTAATTTATTCAAGAAGCAGAAACACTATCAAGACTAGTCACTTATGAACCAGACCAGTGCATCAAGTGTCAGGACATTGATAGCAAGTTTATGTCAGTAATAAAGACCCATGTTCAAGAGCTTGGTGAAGAATAAAGAAGACATGAAGATATCACAAGTTCAAGATGTGCATTGAAGTTTCAAGTTGAAGACCAGAATATTTTCTAAGTACTAAATGTTCTAGATGACCAAGTAGAATATTTCTAAGTAGAAGTTCTACTTAGAAATTCGAGATGGCTAAGTAGAAATTCTCAAGTAGAAGTTCTACTTAGAAATTCGAGATGGCTAAGTAGAAATTCTCAAGTAGAAGTTCTACTTAGAAATTCGAGATGGCTAGTAGAATTTCTACTTAGAGTGCAGCTTCAACATGACACATGGCATCTTCTGATTGGCAGATTTCCAAGCTTTCAAGATAAGGCAAGATTTATGTGGACATCATTGGGCCACGTATATCTTAGTCTTTGAAGACTACAGGACATAGATTACATGTAGTATAAATAGAAGTACTTGTGTAATGTTTTATTTTGGGGAAGAGAGCAATAGTTGAGGAAAACACAAGAAAAAGAGAGAGAGTGCATTCACAGAGCTTAGTATCATTCACTTCTCTCTGAACTTCTGTTATACTTTGTAATGAATGTTGTAGCAACCATTTCAAGTTATATATAAGAAATATATTCCTTGAATCTACGTGTTCATTTATTGCATCGTATTTATTGCTTCTCATATTCGAAAAGTTGTATTCACCCCCCCTCTACAACACATTTGGACCTAACACCCCTTGTTAGAGATCATGCTAATCAATAAGCGGTTATGGGGAAATCGTGCCTAAGATTGGGGATCTGTCCCTTAAGAGTTTAGAATCTATCTTTTTCGGCTCCTTGGAGTCTCATTTAAATTTTCGTTCCTAGAGGGTTCAACCCTTGAATAGTGATGGGTGTGGGCACTCTTCACCTTCTCAATAAAATGAATGGTAAGATTATCCTGACCTCCTAGTTGCATTAAATCATTGGGGTTAGACGTTGGGATCACTGTCCTTGGGACCTCAATCTTTCTATGCCTCCTTGAAGGCCTCCCCGAATCAACAAAGGGGATTTCTCTGACGTTTGTAATAGGGAGACAGTTTTATTGCTTCTCTTGTTCTTTCTTCAGTCACGCCCATCAGTGGGTTATTTTTCTGCATGCCTCCTCCTCGGGGCTCGATCTCGATCATCCTTAGATGATGAATCCTCGGTATAAGGTCCAGAATAATCTAGGTACCCTCCTTCATAGACAAGGCCTAGGCCTGTGATGTATGGGGGTTTATATGGCTTGTGCATTCGATATGCATGGCCACTTTCTCCAACGCCTCCTACGTTCAGGAGATAGATGAGTAGCCCGTAGGCTGGATTTGTGCTTGCGAGAATCACGGTGGTGGAGATCTATGCTCCATGGGGGTATGCCGTATCCAAGAAGGGAAATAACCATTAAGGGGATTCATCTCCTAGCCTTGGGGATTCATCCCTATGGGCTGCGATCCCTAGACATGAATTTCAGTAATTCGGAAATTCGTCCTTGGGGTTGAGAACCCAAAATCTGGGTACTCGTTTAAGGGGGTACAGACCCTTGTTTCGCAATCACGGGTATAGAAGTGCTAGTGGTGGTGTTCGTAGTCACCGATGCTCTCCGTGTGTTCATTATGGTTGATGTTTGATTCCCACAGACGGTGCCAAATGTTGTGGAATAAAAAGTATAGTGTATTTATTGCGTATTATCTACTAGGGTTAGTGGAAGCTTCGAGCTTTAATGGCTGCACTTGTGTTTCGTGACTCAATCTGTCCTCACAAGATGCCTACGTATCTCTGTATTGTTAGAGAATCAAGCCAAGACGTAGTTCTGAGAATGAGGGGTCAGGCCCTTATATAGGCTGAGAAGCCTAAGAATCATAGTAGAATTGGGTGCCTTGGTGGACAAGCCACAACTTAGGCCCAATTCTAGAGTCTTCCTAATGATAAGAAGATAAGTATCAGAGATATATGCCTTGGAGGCTACTCTTAATTTGATTTAGTTTCCTTTTCAGACTCAATAACGAAGTCCCTTATCTGGCTGATTTATTAGCTACGAATTTTTTATTTAATTATGGTTTCGGGCCTCATTAATGGACCTTAACCTTGGACCAATCTAGGTTCATTTAATGCCATATTAAATGCGTCTGTAGGGCTTATTTTTAGCCCATATCAAACTCCTATTCTACTTCCAGTAGAACTTTTAATTCCAATAGAACTTTTAATCATATGCGCTATAAATACTTATTCCACTTCCAATAGAACTTCTAATTATATATCTTCCCTATAAATTCGAACTATTCTCCTCTATAAATTCGAACACCTATTCTACTTCTAATATATTAAATGATATTTTTCTACTTCTAATAGAAATTTTATTTATATGTTTTTTTATAAATTCGAACTCTTATTCTCCATAAATTCGAACTCATATTCTACTTGCAATAGAACTTTTAATCATATGCATTATTAATACTTATTCTACTTCCAATAGAACTTCTAATCATGATGTCTTCCTTGTAAATTCGAACTCTTTTCCTCTATAAATTCGAACACCTATTCTACTTTTAATATGTTAAATGATATTTTTACATTTATTAGTGTTTAAAATTCTAAAATTCTAGAAAATTAGAAAAAAAGATTGAGACGATCTTAGAGCGCCACCTAAACTCCCGTGTATCCTCCTTTATATATATATATATAGAGAGAGAGTTAAGTTCTATGGAGACTACCATTTGAGTGGAGACCGTGGAGACCATATACATTATGCACTCAAAACATTGCAAAACAAATATATTTGCAAAGAATGTTCAATTAACATTATTATTTCATTCAAAATCTAAAAAATCATATATGATTTGCAAGCAGAACATGTTTTGGAGAACAATACGTTCTGCAATATTTTATTTGCATAACATACATGATTTTCAAGATTTTTAATGAAATTTGCATGTGAAACATATATGATCTTCAAGATTTTCATTGAAATAGATGGTATAGTGATTTTCATAGAACATGATTTTCAATAAATAAGTTTTTGCAATGTTTTGATTGATATTGGTCTCCGGTCTCCAATAAAAATGTTGGTCTCCATAGAACTTAACTATATATATATATATATATATATATATATATATATATATATATATATATATATATTGATATTGATTTACACATACCCGTCCGGTTCGTGCTTCGCACTATATTAATGTGCAAAACCATGTTTTAATGGTACGTAATAATACCAAAATACCAAAGTACCAAATTTGGTTATCACTTAACTCGGGGTTGTATTCCTTCCAACTACATAATTATATACAAGATTTATTTATTTAATTTAATTTCTTTAATTTCACCCCGTGTTCGATTCCCTATAACCACATTATTAACTAGCATTTATTTATTATATACTTTTATCATTCAATTATTTACAAGTTTATATTGAAATAAAACTTACTAATTATATTTATTTATTGATCTATTTTAACTTTTTTTAATTTCACCCGTATTCAATTCCCTATAATTACATAATTTAATAGTATTTATTTATTATATATTTTTATCATTCAATTTTTTACAAATACATATTAAAATAATATTCATTAATTATATTTATTATCGATAATTTACACGTGCCCGTCCGGCCCGTGCTACGTCGAAACGCACGTTGATACTAAGAGCATGTATACTCCGGTGCACGTTCACTCTCATAATTAGGGTTCTTGGCAGGCCAACATTCGGTCATTGAGCTCTAATTCCCGTAGATTCAGCCCCAATCATCACCAAAACACCTTCCCGTGTTCTTCGGAAATCCCTAGCCGTGAGCCTTCCCGGACGGCTAGCCAGAAATCTCCGACTGCGAGCCTTTCTAGGCAATTGGACGATTCCATAACCCGTGCGAAGCACGGGCATAGATTGAACACGAGTCGAGATTAAAATATTAGTATTAATACACTATTTAATTATATTATGTAGTTATAAAGAATCGAATCCGAGATAAAGTTAAAAAAATTAAAGTAAATAAATCTTTATAATTATGTCAGGAATTGAACTCCTTATAGGAAATCGAACACGCGATGAAATTAAAGAAATTAAATTAAATAATAAATCCTGTATAATTATGTAGTTGGAAAGAATCGAACCCCGTGTTAAGTGATAACCGTCAAACCCCATAATCGAACCCCTTATTGGAAATCGAACATGGGATGAAATTAAATTAAATAATAAATCTTGTATAATTATGTAGTTGGAAGGGATCGAACCTCGAGTTAATTTAAGTGATAACCAAATTTGGTACTTTTGGTACTTTGGTACTATTGTGTACCATTAAAACATGGTTTTGCACATTAATGTAATTATATTATTATTAATTGTATTTATTATTAATCTATTATAGATATATTTTAAATATTAATTAATGGAGCCCTAAGTCCTATATTCTCGATTTTTATTTCAATTTTTAGTTAATAGACTCCTAGTATATAACTTCATTATTAAATTAAATTAATATTTAATATTATGATTTTAATAGCGCATCAAGAAAACTTAAAATCCATGCTGAAAATTTCTACTAGTTATAATGCTATATGGTAATTGTTTTGTTCATTGTGTTTATAATAATTTTCAAAGGCACTTAGCAACGAGAGCCAACATCTCGTTAACAGCGGTGCAAATTCTACTCCTCTGGCTTCTGAGCTTACAAGCTTGGAAGATTCAACATTCAAAGTTGGGAAACTCTCAGTTGAGGAAAGGAAAGAAAAGATCCATCGTTACATGAAGAAAAGGAATGAGAGGAATTTCAGCAAGAAAATTAAGGTATCTTTAGTTGAAACTTGTAGAAATTCATTGATTCACTAGGCCTGATATATCCTATCAACATGATTTATGCATACAGAACTGATCATTTAACATTTTATCATGCAGTATGCTTGTCGAAAGACTCTGGCAGACAGTCGGCCTCGTGTCAGAGGAAGGTTTGCAAAGAATGATGATTTTGGAGAGAACACTAGAACTGCGTGTGGCATTCATGAAGATGACACAGATGACGACCTGATGAGATCACTTCATGTATGTACCTATTAGTGCCTTTCATGATATACATATTAATTAAATCCTCCCAACACTTTCAAGAATTTACAAGAACCGGTAACTTACATAATATAAGAGATCTTTTGACCTGGAGAATACATGTTAAGCTCTTCTTCCAACTCCTATGTTACATAATCTATGTTTCCTTTTAGGATAAGATGTCTCAGCTTATCCGACATCCAGTTTACTTTTGGTACACGAATAAAATTTATATTTCTGTTATCAACAATAAGAGTTTCTAGATATTTGAGTTTGTATATTAACTTGGATAAAGTGCATTTTTCATCTGGATGGTTATCTCCGGCCTTGATGCAAAGTGCTAAATACCTTAATTTTAACAGAGATCCAATTACAGTGGGAATGTTAGAGAGTCCAATACGAGATAAATCCATCACACTGAGATATTGGAATTTCCTGAGAACATCAAACAAATAGTCATTTTGGTACCTTTTATTTGCATAAGAGTTCCCCGATCCATTGCAACACAATATTGTTTGAACCATAGGTGCGGATGGAGTTCCAAGATGAAAGTACTCATGCAGTGACATAATGAAATTCTCCTCATCAACTTCTTGAGAGTGAAGTCTTTGCACCAGACTTGTTGTACGAGTTTCCTTTTTTTTATTTTGACCAAACGTTCTAAGAGTTTCTAGTAGTTTAGAAACAGCACTTTCGGACATTGGCATTTGACCAAATGTTGTAAGAGTTTCTAGTAGTTTAGAAACAGCACTTTCGGACGTTGGCATTTGATGCAAAAAATTCGCCTCACCTGCTTTTTTAATACACAATTCACGCAAGGCATCATGAACAATACATGCTTTAATTCCACCATTGGACCTGCGCTTAGAAATTATTACCAGACTTCTTGAAATCAGATCGTTCAAGTAACATGCTGCTACATCCTCCAAATTTGTTTCTGAGTCTTGAATTTTAATGAATCCCTCAGACACCCATAACAAAATTAACTTCCACGCTGGTATCTCGTAGTCCTCTGGGAATGCTGCAAAGTAGAGGAAACATGGTTTCAAGTGATCTGGCAAATGGTTGTAACTCAGCACTAGGGTTTCCATGTACTGCTCTGGGCCATTACTATTGATAGAGCTCATATCATGGGCAACCTGACTCCACCAGCTTAGTGTCGTGTCACTTGCAAGAATCCCAGCTATCACTACAATTGAAAGTGGCAGCCCCTGACATTTCCTAGCTATATGTGCCCCAATCTCAATCAAAGACAAAGGACATTTTTCTTCGAGAAACACCTTGTAATGAAGTAAATCCCAGCTTTCTTTCTCAGTTAAGAAACGCAAAGGATGCTGATACTGGATCTGTAGAGGCAGATTTGCAAGTCGACTTGTGATCACTATTCTACTTCCCACATTGTCATCTGGAAAACACAACATCCAATCGTTCCAGTCCTTAACATCCCATATGTCATCCATGACTACTAGATATCTCTGACCGCTCAGCCTTCGTTTCAGATTTACACTTAATTCCATATCACTGAAATCCTTAATTTCAGCATCAAAACCTGATTTTAAGATGCCAGATAAGAGATCACCCTTTTTAGGCTCTTGTGTGACCGTTGTCCAGGCACGAACATAAAAGTGATATACGATTGAAGGTTCATTAAAGATCCTCTTAACCAAAGTTGTCTTTCCTAGTCCAGCCATACCAACAACAGAAATAACCTGTAGCTGCTTTTTACCTCCCATACCTCCTTGCATCATCCTCAAAACCAACCACTGTTGTTACTCCTACATCATGTTGACGCCCCATTTTATGAAATGAGGGTTCCATTGCTAAGATCTATAATTTATCTGATTGGTTTGTTTGGCTTTGTTTTGTTCTTGATCTCTCTTGGTAATCTAGGCATAAGGTGTACTGCTCAAAAGTTAAGTAAAACAGGACAAGTCTATTCTCTCTCTCACGCATGAGAGTCCGCCGCTAGTCCCCCGGATCCCCGCCCCCATCCCCCCCATCCCCCCCATCCCCCTCTCTTCCCCCCGCCCTCTTTACCTCTCTTTCCCTCTCTTCCGCCCTCCGCCCTCCGCCCTCCGCCCCTCCGCCGCTCCGCCGCCCCGCTGCTCTCCGTCGCTTGTTTTTCTGATTCAATAAAATCGGGTGTTGCGTAAACCTCGAAGATTCCAATCGAGCTTTATTCTCGGATCTGTTTTGGATTTGAAGGATCCAGTTTTGATTGTAATTGATTGTTTGTTTTAGTTGATCTAAGTTTAATTCGGATCTAAGGTTTCTAAGCCTTTTCCGATTGTAAGATCGATTTTGCTTTGTTGTCTCACCTTTGTGTGAGTTTGATTTTGTCTCACCGCTTGTTTGTGTGAGTTTTTTTGTCTCACCGTTTGTGTGAGTTTTGGTGCTGGATTATATTATCTTGGAGGCTTGTACGGATAATATGGATAAACACTTTGATTTTGTCTCACCGCTTGTTTGTGTGAGTTTTTTTGTCTCACCGTTTGTGTGAGTTTTGGTGCTGGATTATATTATCTTGGAGGCTTGTACGGATAATATGGATAAACACTTTGATGAAGTGTTAGTGTGTAGGTCTGCGAATATTGTAGCTCATTGCTTAGCGAGGGCGACATATTCTATGTCAGGTCTTTTAGAGTGGAATGTTTCTGCTCGAGATTGTATCATCTGTAACCTTGAGATATTTTAATGCAAGTACGATTTTTCAAAAAAAAAAAAAGTTATCCATAGAGTCATCAAAAGGTGTACTGCTCAAAAGTAATCCATAGAGTGAACTTTGTCGGCCAAAAAAAAAAAAAAGAAAGAAGACTTAATTGCATTTTGTAACCTCAGTATTTAAGCCAAAATTCACTTCGCACCTAAAACTTGAAAAAATTGCAATTTGCATCTTGACTGTTTCAATCGCGCTACAGAGCATTTTTTTTCACTCAATTCCATCAAATATGATTGTTATCGTGTAACTTATGAGGGATATAGCTGGTATTATTGAATAAAATGGTCAAATCAGTCATTATATATCAATATCTCTGTTCATGGGGGAAAGGTGCATATATGGTCATTGGTTGGTTCAACAAACAGCAGGATTGATTAGGCGGGTTAACCAATTGGAAGCTGAAAATAAAGCTCTAGAAATGGCTTTGAAATGGCTTTGAAATTGAGTAAGGAGGAGAAGAAAAATGGGGGCTTTCACTGCTCTTGGTCGATTTTGCTGCTCTGCATTACATGAGCTGTACTCATAATTTATATGTTTTGTAACAAAAATATGGATGTGGTGATATGATAATGGGTAAAGATGTTTGTGAGAAGGTTGTAGTGGTTATGTTAAATTTGTCATATTAAGTTTGTAATGTAATGTATGCTTTTCAAGTTTAATGTGAGATCTTATTATTTATTAAGACTAATGACTTTAACTCAAATGAAATATGATGATTAGATGAAAAAGAAAGATAAATGTTGACATTATAAACACACCAGGTTCCAACATTACAAGTCTAATACATACCAAGCCGAAGCATCAAAACAAGTCTAATAGATACCAAAAACAAGCCATGTTTGCACATTAAAAATATAATAATTATGGCTTGACAATGACAAAAGTGAAGTGCACCACCAAAACAAGAACTGCTTTCTTTAATTAAACACCATTTTTAAGATGTCAAGAGAAGCAATATTCAAGTACCTTGGATAGGAAAACATTATGCTTGGAAAATTGATATCTTCAACATATCATTCCCTTTGTTCAGTTGATCTTCTTTAATTTCATGTGCAGACTGCACGACAGCGGGGTTACAATTCCTTATCTCAATCATCTCCAAGCTGTATATATCTCCTATACCAATAGGAATCTCTTTAAGTTGATAACAGCCTTCCAACTTTAAGTGCTGAAGGTTTGGAAATTGTTCAGTATAAGCACTCCATCGAACAATTTTGATGAACTTAAATGCCAAATGTTTGAGTTGACGGAACCCACCATCACTTGTTTCCCAGTGTTCTCCGCAGAATGCATCAAACTGTAATTTGAGCACTTCAAGGTTCGGCAGCATTCCAATTTTCTGCATTTCGTCCCATTTCAAATAAGTAGATACCAGTGTGAGCTTCTTCAGTGTTGATGGAAACATATTCGGGCTCGACAACTCCTTATATGTGCACTTGTCCTCTAAGGAACTGTCAGGGGTTAATTCGTTCTGCAAACTCAAATTTTCAAGATGTTCTAATTTATCGAGATTCGGAATCTCCAACATTGTGCGTGAAGGATACAGTGGTGCTTTGATGCCCAGCTTTCGCAGATTTCCAGTAATTAACAAGATATCCCTGTAGTGCTCAAGTTCAGACCGGTGCAAAAGAGTTTGCAAGTGTGGGAGACTTGAGCAGGGTCCTATTGGATCTCCAGTTGTGTTCCTGGGCAGTGTGATTGATAATGGATATTGGTCGTTATATATGTTTCCTTTTAGGATAAGATGTCTCAGCTTATCCGACATCCAGCTTACTTTTGGTACATCAATAAAATTTCTATTTCTGTTATCAACAATAAGTGTTTCTAGATATTTGAGTTCGTACAGTAACTTGGATAAAGTGTATTCTTCATCTGGATGGTTATCTCCGGCCTTGATGCAAAATGCTAAATACCTTAATTTTAACAGTGATCCAATTACAATGGGAATTATAGATAGTCCAATACTAGATAAATCCATCACACTGAGATATTTGAATACGCTGAGAAAATCTAACAGATGGTAGTTCTGATACCTTACATTTGCATTAGAGTTTCCCGATCCATTGCAACACAATATCGTTCGAACATTTGGATAAAAAGTGTTTTTGAACTTCTTTTTTTTAATTGATCTTGAAATGCTAATGCAGAGTCTAGGTGCCACAGGTGCAGATGAAGTTCCAAGATGAAAGTACCTTACAAGTTGCGTAATGAAATTCTCCTCGTCAACTTCTTGAAAGTGAAGTCTCTGTAGCAGACTTGTTGTACGAGTTTCTAGTTTAGAAACAAAATGTTCGTACGTTGGCATTTGGTGCAAAAAATTCGCCTCACCTGCTTTTTTAATACACAATTCACGCAAGGCGTCATGAACAATACACGCTTTAATTCCACCATTGGACCTGCGCTTAGAAATTATTACCAGGCTTCTTGAAATCAGATCGTTCAAGTAACATGCTGCTACCTCCTCCAAATTTGTTTCCGAGTCTTGAATTTTAATGAATCCCTCAGACACCCATAACAAAATTAACTTCCACGCTGGTATCTCGTAGTCCTCTGGGAATGCTGCAAAGTAGAGGAAACATGGTTTCAGGTGATTTGGCAAATGGTTGTAACTCAGCACTAGGGTTTCCATCTATTTCTCTGGGGCATTACTAGCGATAGAGCTCATTTCATGGGCAACTTGACTCCACCAGCTTATTGTCGTGTCACTTGCAAGAATCCCAGCTATCACTACAACTGAAAGTGGTAGCCCCTGACATTTTCTAGCTATATGTGCCCCAATCTCAATCAAAGACGAAGAACATTTTTCTTCGAGAAACACCTTGTACTGAAGTAAATCCCAGCTTTCTTTCTCAGTTAAGAAACGCAAAGGATGCTGGTATTGGACTGGTATAGGCAGGTTTGCAAGTCGACTAGTGAATAATATCCGACTTCCAACATTGTCATCAGGAAAACACAACATCAAATCGTTCCAGTCCTTACCATCCCATATGTCATCCATGACTACTAGATATCTTTGACCGCTCAGCCTTCGTTTCAGATTTACACTTAATTCCATATCACTGCAATCCTGAATTTCAGCATCAAAACCAGATTTTAAGATGCCAAGTAAGAGATCACTCTTTTTAGGCTCTTGTGTGACCGTTGTCCAGGCACGAACATAAAAGTGATATACGATTGAAGGTTCATTAAAGATCCTTTTGACCAAAGTTGTCTTTCCTAGTCCAGCCATACCAACAACAGAAATAACCTGTAGCTGCTTTTTACCTCCCATAAGTTGCTCTATAAGCCTCCTTGCATCATCCTCAAAACCAACCACACATTCTTTTCCTGCATCATGTTGACGCCCCATTTTCTGAATAGAGGGTTCCATTGCTAAGATCTATAATTTATCTGATTGGTTTGTATGGCTTTGTTCTTGGTCTGTCTTGGCAATCTAGGCATAAGGTGTACGTCTGCTCAAAAGTAATCCATAGAGTCAACTTTGTTGGCAAAAAATCAAAATACTTAATTGCACTTTGTAATCCCTGTATTTAAGCCAAAATTTACTTTGCACCTGAAACTTGAAACAATTGCAATTACATTCTGACTGTTTCAATTCCACTACAGTTTGCATTCTTTTCCCTCAATTCCGTCAAATATGACCGTTACCGTGTAACTTATGAGGATATAGCCGGTATTATTGAATATAATGATCAAATAAGTCATTACAATATCTCTGCTCTCTTTATGTTTTATATCTTAATTTTTTTTCAGTTGAGCTCTACAAACATCATCATCCATGGGGAAAGATGCATATGTGGTCAATGGTTGGTTCAACAAACAGTATGAACACAAGCAAATGTAGGTCGGAGATTCCTTGCGCAATAAACTTTACATTAACAAGTACTTTTCATATTCTTTATTTCTACACAATATTTTTAGAGTAAAGTATACTTTGTGTACCTGAATTTTGGCAAAGACACCACTTGAAATACCATAATTTAAAAACTACCACGGGCAATACTGAACAACCTATTTACTTACATTTAGTGTACTACCGTCTATTTGTCACTAAAGGAGTTAAATGGTTAGGGGTAAAACAATCTTTTCATTTCTTTCCTTTAAACCCAGCTCTCCCATTTCCATTTTCTTCACCGTTGTTATTCCCCTGTTCTCCCAGCCTCTTCTTTCCCTTCTTTTCCCCACACAACCCACGACGCATCCCCAAAACCCGTTTATTTTCGTTATTTAATTCTTAGAGTTTTGTATTCGTTGTTTTGTTTTTGTTTTTGAGTCCGGGTTTAATTCTCAACTTTGCTTGTTGTGCGATGAATTTCGCTGTTGGTTAGGTGTGTTCACTGGGTTTCTAACCACCCAGACAACAAACATGGGCAAGACAACAAACCCCCAACGCAACCACCAAGCAAGCCAAGCAACCCAAAAACCTATCTCAATGCCCACCATTACATATACATGACCTGGAGAGAAGTGAAGACATGAGAGAGTCAAACGAACCCACCAATAG
Organism: Kitagawia praeruptora; assembly: GCA_037693485.1. NCBI lineage: Eukaryota > Viridiplantae > Streptophyta > Magnoliopsida > Apiales > Apiaceae > Kitagawia > Kitagawia praeruptora. The sequence continues at coordinate 4,075,132 of CM075353.1, forward strand.
CAAGCAAACTGCCATGGTTCGGCTAGGCCAACCATCAAACAGTTGGAGCACAGTAGTAACGTGAGTGTTAGACAAGCCGGGAAGCCCTAAATCACCCACCACAAAGAATGTGAGACAACCGGAGGAACCCAACAAGCCGACCGCAAAAAACAACTTAACTCACTAGGCTCAAGTGCAGATACACCTCATGCTCATGCCAAGAGCAAGCAAAAGCAACAACCAACACCAAAACCATAAATAATCTGAAACAAATCAACCAAGACTGAAGAGGCCCAGAAAACGCAGTTCTAGTTAGTGGAGCTCGTTCAGGCAAAAAACCAAACACCTTGCAGGCAGTTCTGCTCAGAACGGTAGTCAATATTGTGAAGACCATGGAGCGAGCTAGAGAGGTCAAAACACTCAAAATAAAAGACAAACATGAAGATAAACCTTCAAAGTATCATGGGTAACCAAGAAACTAAATAAAAATCAAAGAAACATGAAGGAATCCATGATTTTCTATGCTGATGAACAGTACTACGGGAGCAGTCCAAGAGCAAGTTTAGAAATGCTAAAAAACGTTTTGTGAGCTGAGAAAACTCAAGAAAATGATGAATACAGGAGTATTTAGTTTTATGTCCACTTGTCTCTAGAGCCGCAATTTCGTACACAGCACGAAAATAATACGAAAATTACGGGTTTGGGTTGATTTTTGCGGTACACGAACACGAAAGTACATGAACACGAAATTATATGGATGAATTTAGTGTCGGTTTTGGGTTTTTCCTTGGGTACACGACATGAAATGAAAATACACGAAATAAATAAATATTTAAATAATTTTATTAAAATATATGAATACATATTTTAAAATGATATTTTATGTATAATTTTTACATAAGATAAATACAAAATAGTTTCAAATTTTACTTTCACAAGATTTAAGCACACTTTATTCCTTATGACATATTGACTTAAGACTCAATTATTGAAAAATTAATATTTAAATATTTTTATTTCTATTCAAAATTTACACGAAACACGACACGAAGCGAAATGAAGGTACATGAACACGTAACGAAACAAATCCTTAACGGATCGGTTTTGGATTTGACATTACGTACACGAAACACGAAAGTACACGACACGAAAGTATACGAAACGAACGTGCCAGATCTACTTGCCCCCCTTTTTACATCCATCTCTACGCGCAAAAATCTAGCTGAAAAGACTATTTTACCCCTGATCATTTGATAGAGTTAGTGACAAATAGACGTACACGAAATGTAAGTAAATAAGTTGTTCAGTATTGCCCGTGATAGTTTTTAAATTATGGTATTTCAAGTGATGTCTTGACCAAAGTTCAGATACACAAAATGTACTTTACTCATATTTTTATATCCTGGAAAATATTGCAATTTCCAATTCATTCGAAACATCGAATATATTTGAACTATAAGCACTTTATTTACATTGAGGAAGAATTGTACCACGGAATTTACAGACTTGGAAAATGCACTAGAAGATGTAACTCTGAAGGAGTATGCATTATGATATCCTGATGCCTTTGTATTCTGCTCGATGATTTTGCATTACACTACTTTGATTGAGTATGCAACATGCATCTTGATTCTTCTATCTTGCAAACTCTGTCAATCTTCATTTGTGTTGAGTAGAATTTTAGCGGATTTTAAGCTATGGCATACGTCATACTGTTTTAAATTTAGAATGCATTAGAAATTGGGTTTTATATCAAATAGGCCACCCATTTCATTCAAAACTATCAATTAGATCACCCATTTTAAAATTATATCATTTGAACCATTAAATTCATAATAAATATCTAATGGATACCTTTAAAATGTACTCGAGAAGTAAAAATAATTTTTCATTGAATTCTACACATTTTTCTTTAATGCTTCCATAACCAAACGAAAGGTTAATAATTCTAGTATTTTTTATAATATTTTTAGATTTTTAAAAATTCATTTACAATTTATTTTTAATTTTATTGTCATTTTCCTTGTTTTAGTTAAAATTAAATAGTAAATAAACTTTTTAAATTCTAAATATATTATCAAAAATACTAGAATTCACAATCTTTCATTTGATTATAGTAGTATTTAAGAAAAATGTGTAGAACTCGATGAAAAATTATTTTTACTTCTCGAGTACATTTTAAAGATATCCATCTGATATTTATTATGAATTTAATGGTTCAAATGATATAATTTTAAATGCAAATTACTTAGGTTAGGTTTCCGGCATTTTGTAATTATTGTCTTTGTAATGCACCAGGTTAGCTTATATTATAGATAGTACATAAATAATGACTGTAATTTTGTACATACTATTGCAGTTGTTCTGTAAATAAGTATATCAGTTTCGCGTAATAAACTTTACATTAACAAGTACTTTTCATATTTTACTAGCTGATAACCCGTGCGAAGCACGGGCATAGATTGAACACGAGTCGAGATTAAAAAATTAATATTAATACACTATTTAATTATGTAGTTATAAAGAATCGAACCTTATAGGAAATCGAACACGCGATGAAATTAAAGAAATTAAATAATAAATCTTATATAATTATGTAGTTGGAAAGAATCGAACCCCGAGTTAAGTGATAATCGTCAAACCCCTTAATCGAACCCCTTATAAGAAATCGAACATGGGGTGAAATTAAATTAAATAATAAATCTTGTATAATTATGTAGTTGGAAGGGATCGAACCCCGAGTTAAGTGATAACCAAATTTGGTATTTTTGGTACTTTGGTACTATTGTGTACCATTAAAACATGGTTTTGCACATTAATATAGAGTATAGATTTGAACTATAAGCACTCCATTAACAATTTACAGACCTATAATGCAAACTACTTAGGTTTCCGGTATATCCAAGCTGCAAAGTCTTTAAATTATATTTTCCTAGGAACTCCGGTGAACAATTTTAATAAATTAAAATGCCAAATGTTTGAGCTGACAGAACTGACCATCATTTGTTTCCCAATGTAGATAGAGGCTGGTTTGCAAGTCTGCACTTGCAATCACTACTCTACTTCCAACATTGTCATCTGAAAAACACAACACCAAATCGTTCCAGTCCTTGCTATCCCATGTCATCTACTCCCTCAGTCTCATCCATTTCTTTACAATTTCCTTTTTGGGCCGTCCCACTATTTCTTTACATTACCCAAAATAGCAACTTTTAACAATAAAATACATTATTATATCCACTACTTTATTCCACTTTTTCAACACTTTACACTATTACACCCACTATTTCATTTATTTTAACAATTAATTTACTATTACACCCACTACTTCACTTATTTTAACAATATTACACCCAATATCATTGGTCTCCGTACCCAGCCACCATGTAAACTATTGGCTGGGACGGAGGGAGTATGAGTATCCCTGACCGCTCAGCCTTCATTTTAGGTTGATGTTTAATTCCATATCACTGCAGTTCTCAATCTCCGTATCAAAACCTGATTTTAAGATGCCAGATAAGCCATCACTCTTTTTAGGCTCTTGTGTGACAGTTGTCCAGGCACGAACGTAGAATTGATATACGATCAACCTTTTTAACTAAAGTTGTCATTCCTACTCCAGCCATACCAACAACAGTGTTGGGCTTTAATTAATCTTAAACCATATTTATTGGACTTTGTCATTGGGCTGATGGGCTAGTTTATCAGTCCATGTAGTGTCAATAAAATAGTTGAAGTAGTCAGCTGTTAGGTCGAGTTTGTAGGATCGTGTGTTACTAGTTATGTAGTGGTGGGAGTAGTCTGTTTAAATCAATGTCCTATTTTTTAGCTAAGCAGTTCATGGAGTCTGTATGTATATATATGCTTTACATGTTAATGAAAAAGGTAAGTCATTTGACAAGCAAACTATGCTCTTCTCTGTTAGTTTATATTATAAGTAGTTGCGATATTTACAGCAATATGTTAGATTTCCAACAAACAGAACAATCACTCTTTCTAGGCTCTTGTGTGACAGTTGTCCAGGCACGAACGTAGGATTGATATACGATCGAAGGTTCATTAACCTTTTTAACTAAAGTTTTCCTTCCTACTCCAGCCATACCAACAACAGAACAAACTAAATGGAACTACGCAAGAATTGACTATATTTCTATAGTCACAACTCACAAGTGACCTTACAACAATAAAGCAGACGATTACAATTTACAAGTAACCTGAAGGTTCTTCCATTACTAGAACAAATCGAAACTTATAAGATCAGAATAAATTATAAAAGTGGAATCATAGTCAGAAATTAAGCGAGATCAGTCAATAATTTAATAAGCAAATAAAATACATAAGACCAGAGTACATACTAGCGAGATGTTCATGAGTACATACTAGAGAGGTCTCAGCAATAAGTAAAAGAGTAGAGTCTTTCAGAAGCAAAGCTAGCAGAGATGTCCATGTGGCTATTGCCTCGTTTGTTTCTTACATCTATTAGTCTCTTTCCTACGAAACTGGAAGAAGCAACCCGTAAGAATAAATGCAAAATTCTATGAAAAACATACCGGTATTCAGATGAGGTACACCGGTGTCATTCAGTTCCTGACATTTAATTGTAAAAACAAGAATATCTTTAAAGAATCTCTACAGAACTGCTTTCTTTAAATAAACACCATTTTTAAGATGTCAAGAAAAGCAATATTTAAGTACCTTGGATAGGAAAACATTATGCTTGGAAAACTGATATCTTCAACATATCATTCCCTTTGTTCAGTTGATCTTCCTTAATTTCATGTGCAGACTGCATGACAGCCCGGTTACAATTCCTTATCTCAATCATCTCCAAGCTGTATATATCTCCTATACCAATAGGAATCTCTTTAAGTTGATAACAGCCTTCCAACTTTAAGTGCTGAAGGTTTGGAAATTGTTCAGTATAAGCACTCCATCGAACAATTTTGATGAACTTAAATGCCAAATGCTTGAGTTGACGGAACCCGCCATCACTTGTTTCCCAGTGTTCACCACAGAATGCATCAAACTGTAATTTGAGAACTTCAAGGTTCGGCAGCATTCCAATTTTCTGCATTTCGTCCCATTTCAAATAAGTAGATACCAGTGTGAACTTCTTCAGGGTTGATGGAAACATATTTGGGCTCGACAACTCCTTATATGTAAACTTGTCCTCTAAGGATCTGAGATGGATAAAGTCGTTCTGCAAACTCAAATTTTCAAGATGTTCTAATTTATCGAGATTTGGAATCTCCAACATTGTGCATGAAGGATACAGTGGTGCTTTGATGCCCAGCTTTCGCAGATTTCCAGTAATTAACAAGATATCCCTGTAGTGGTAAAGTTCAGACGGGTGCAAAAGAGTTTGCAAAATTTGTTTCTCAAATAACATGCTGCTACCTCCTCCAAATTTGTTTCTGAGTTTTGAATTTTAATGAATCCCTCCGACACCCATAACAAAATTAACTTCCACGCTGGTATCTCGTAGTCCTCTGGGAATGCTGCAAAGTAGAGGAAACATGGTTTCAAGTGATTTGGCAAATGGTTGTAACTCAGCACTAGCGTTTCCATGTACTGCTCTGGGGCATTACTAGTGATAGAGCTCATATCATGGGCAACCTGACTCCACCAGCTTAGTTAAGAAACGCAAAGGATGCTGATACTGGACCTGTAGAGGCAGATTTGCAAGTCGACTTGTGATCACTATTCTACTTCCCACATTGTCATCTGGAAAACACAACATCCAATCGTTCCAGTCCTTAACATCCCATATGTCATCCATGACTACTAGATATCTCTGACCGCTCAGCCTTCGTTTCAGATTTACACTTAATTCCATATCACTGAAATCCTTAATTTCAGCATCAAAACCTGATTTTAAGATGCCAGATAAGAGATCACCCTTTTTAGGCTCTTGTGTGACGCTTGTCCAGGCACGAACATAGAAGTGATATACGATTGAAGGTTCATTAAAGATCCTCTTAACCAAAGTTGTCTTTCCTAGTCCAGCCATACCAACAACAGAAATAACCTGTAGCTGCTTTTTACCTCCCATAAGTTGCTCTATAAGCCTCCTTGCATCATCCTCAAAACCAACCACAGTTGTTACTCCTGCATCATGTTGACGCCCCATTTTATGAAATGAGGGTTCCATTGCTAAGATCTATAATTTATCTGATTGGTTTGTTTGGCTTTGTTTTGTTCTTGATCTCTCTTGGTAATCTAGGCATAAGGTGTACTGCTCAAAAGTAATCCATAGAGTCATCAAAAGGTGTACTGCTCAAAAGTAATCCATAGAGTGAACTTTGTCGGCCAAAAAAAAAAAAGAAAGAAGACTTAATTGCATTTTGTAACCTCAGTATTTAAGCCAAAATTCACTTCGCACCTAAAACTTGAAAAAATTGCAATTTGCATCTTGGCTGTTTCAATCGCGCTACATAGCATTTTTTTCACTCAATTCCATCAAATATGATTGTTATCGTGTAACTTATGAGGGATATAGCTGGTATTATTGAATAAAACGGTCAAATCAGTCATTATATATCAATATCTCTGTTCATGGGGGAAAGGTGCATATATGGTCATTGGTTGGTTCAACAAACAGCGTGGACACAAGCAAATGTAGGTCGGAGATTCCTTGCGTGTCCTGATCGTAGGTGCAAATAATCATTTGGATGGTTAGAGGATCATCTTTGTTATCGTGCTCAAACAATCATCCCAGGATTGATTAGGCGGGTTAACCAATTGGAAGCTGAAAATAAAGCTCTAGAAATGGCTTTGAAATTGAGTAAGGAGGAGAAGAAAAATGGGGGCTTTCACTGCTCTTGGTCGATTTTGCTGCTCTGCATTACATGAGCTGTACTCATAATTTATATGTTTTGTAACAAAAATATGGATGTGGTGATATGATAATGGGTAAAGATGTTTGTGAGAAGGTTGTAGTGGTTATGTTAAATTTGTCATATTAAGTTTGTAATGTAATGTATGCTTTTCAAGTTTAATGTGAGATCTTATTATTTATTAAGACTAATGACTTTAACTCAAATGAAATATGATGATTAGATGAAAAAGAAAGATAAATGTTGACATTATAAACACACCAGGTTCCAACATTACAAGTCTAATACATACCAAGCCGAAGCATCAAAACAAGTCTAATAGATACCAAAAACAAGCCATGTTTGCACATTAAAAATATAATAATTATGGCTTGACAATGACAAAAGTGAAGTGCACCACCAAAACAAGAACTGCTTTCTTTAATTAAACACCATTTTTAAGATGTCAAGAGAAGCAATATTCAAGTACCTTGGATAGGAAAACATTATGCTTGGAAAATTGATATCTTCAACATATCATTCCCTTTGTTCAGTTGATCTTCTTTAATTTCATGTGCAGACTGCACGACAGCGGGGTTACAATTCCTTATCTCAATCATCTCCAAGCTGTATATATCTCCTATACCAATAGGAATCTCTTTAAGTTGATAACAGCCTTCCAACTTTAAGTGATGAAGGTTTGGAAATTGTTCAGTATAAGCACTCCATTGAAAAATTTTGATGAACTTAAATGCCAAATATTTGAGTTGCCGGAACCCCCCATCACTTGTTTCCCAGTGTTCTCCGCAGAATGCATCAAACTGTAATTTGAGAACTTCAAGGTTCGGCAGCATTCCAATTTTCTGCATTTCGTCCCATTTCAAAAAAGTAGATACCAGTGTGAGCTTCTTCAGTGTTGATGGAAACATATTTGGGCTGGACAACTCCTTATATGTATACTTGAACACTAAGGATTCGTTCCGCAAACTCAAATTTTCAAGATGTTCTAATTTATCAAGATTTGGAATCTCCAACATTGTGCCTGAAGAAGGTGAAAGATACAGTCGTGCTTTGATGCCCAACTTTCGCAGATTTCCAGTAATTAACAAGATATCCCTGTAGTCCTCAAGTTGAGACTGGTGCAAAAGAGTTTGCAAGTGTGGGAGACTTGAGCAGGGTTCTATTGGATCTCCAGTTGTGTTCCTGGGCAGTGTGATTGATAATGGATTTAGGTTGTTAAATATGTTTCCTTTTAGGATAAGATGTCTCAGCTTATTCGAAATCCAGCTTACTTTTGGTACATCAATAAAATTTCTATTTCTGTTATCAACAATAAGAGTTTCTAGATATCTGAGTTTGTATATTAACTCGAATAAAGTGCGTTTTTCATCCGGATGGTTATCTCCGGCCTTGATGCAAAGTGCTAAATACCTCAATTTTAACAGAGATCCAATTACAATGGGAATGTTAGATAGTCCAATACCAGATAAATCCATCACACTGAGATTTTTGAATACCCTGAGAAAATCTAACAGATGGTAATTCTGGTACCTTATATTTGCATAAGAGTTACCCGATCCATTGCAACACAATATCGTTTGAACATTTGGATAAGAAAGAGTTCCAGGATAAAAGTACCTCCTCAGTTGCCTAATGAAATTCTCCTCGTCTTCTTCTTGAGAGTGAACTCTTTGTAGTACCAGACTTGTTGTACCAGACTTGAGGATAAAATGTTCGGACGTTGGCATTTGATGTAAAAAATTCGCCTCACCAGCTTTTTTAATACACAATTCACGCAAGGCATCATGAACAATACACGCTTTAATTCCACCATTGGACCTGTGCTTAGAAATTATTACCAGACTTCTTGAAATCAGATCGTTCAAGTAACATGCTGCTACATCCTCCAAATTTGTTTCTGAGTCTTGAATTTTAATGAATCCCTCAGACACCCATAACAAAATTAACTTCCACGCTGGTATCTCGTAGTCCTCTGGGAATGCTGCAAAGTAGAGGAAACATGGTTTCAAGTGATCTGGCAAATGGTTGTAACTCAGCACTAGCGTTTCCATGTACTGCTCTGGGGCATTACTAGTGATAGAGCTCATATCATGGGCAACCTGACTCCACCAGCTTATTGTCGTGTCACTTGCTAGAATCCCAGCTATCACTACAATTGAAAGTGGCAGCCCCTGACATTTCCTAGCTATATGTGCCCCAATCTCAATCAAAGACGAAGGACATTTTTCTTCGAGAAACACCTTGTTCTGAAGTAAATCCCAGCTTTCTTTCTCAGTTAAGAAACGCAAAGGATGCTGATACTGGACCTGTAGAGGCAGATTTGCAAGTCGACTTGTGATCACTATTCTACTTCCCACATTGTCATCTGGAAAACACAACACCAAATCGTTCCAGTCCTTAACATCCCATATGTCATCCATGACTACTAGATATCTCTGACCGCTCAGCCTTTGTTTCAGATTTAAACTTAACTCCATATCGCTGCAATTCTCAGTCTCAGCATTAAAACCTGATTTTAAGATGCTAGATAAGAGATTACTCTTTTTAGGCTCTTGTGTGACACTTGTCCAGGCACGAACATAGAAGTGATATACGATTGAAGGTTCATTAAAGATCCTTTTTACCAAAGTTGTCTTTCCTAGTCCAGCCATACCAACAACAGAGATAATCTGAAGCTGCTTTTTCCCTGCCATAAGTTTCTCCACCAGCATCCTTGCATCATCATCAAAACCAACCACAGTTGTTATTCCTTCATCATGCTGACTCCCCATTTTTCTTAAACTGCGATTTGAAGGTTCCATTAATGACCTGTTTTGAGGAGAATTTTATGTGGTTTAAAATATCCTTTTTTTTGTACAAGTTATATTGGCTTGATCGAGAGAGATAAGTTATCTGACCATGCTTGGCTGTGCTCTTATTCTAGGCAGATGACTAGGGCCAACTTAGTTAGCAAACAAAATATTAAAAATGGGGGCCAAATAAAGTACATGGTTTTCTTTTCTTAGAAATAGTTGTTATTTTTCTTTTTTATTTAAACCAAAACCTTCTCAAATGTTTTTTCTTTTGTTGAGAGAATATATTACATATGCCGTAATGGTGGGAAATGAGACCTTATGATTTCGGTTCTTCCTCGGAGAAGGGTAAATTCTCGGAGAAGATGAAACCACAAAATGATTCAACAATCAAGATTCTTCTGATTGGAGGGGTGGTTAACGAGGCTAGTACTAGGAATCTTGTGCAGAATTAAATTAGAATTTTGAAAATTTTATTATGTAAAAGTTAAAAAGAAGTTGGCAAATCCAGATTATATAGACAGCTTCGAGCTGATTTTACTTAATCTTGGACAACCAGATTTGGAACTCCAACTGCTACTACATGTTCTTTTAAAGTGAACTTTTGTTTCCAAGGATTTGAGCAAGTTCTCATGGCAAACATGTTTCTCAGTGTTTAATTTAATCAGGATTCTGGTGCTATGAGATAGGTTTAGAAACGAGATAAATTTAGCAAACTCATGTGGAATGCAAACTATTACAGAAGACCTACTCTGATGAATATTACTGAAGACACCATCCTACTGGAAATGGGAGTTCTAGACACGGAAAATTAAGTCTGCTAAAACAGGGTAACCCCTATTAAGAGGAGTTACATTGGTTTAACTTTCTTGATCATGACTTATATAAGTTCTTGGAATATGATTTTGTCCTATAATAGAGGAAGAACATTAGATATGCACAGCGGCTTTGATGATGAGACAAAACTAGTAGAGTGAGGTAGCCCAATATATTATACATTTGAATATTTGATAATTCTGATCAAGCGGTTCAACATTCTGCAAAAAAAAAAAACATATCAGTTTCACATATTCTAGTTAAACTAAAAAAAATAAGCCAGTTGAGGCTAACAAGGAGCTCTCAGCCTCTCACCATACTCCTGATCCTTCCAACTTAAAGAGATTTTCTTAACTAGTGCTGGTCAAGATACACTAAAAGCTGCCGAGGCAAATGAATGTATTGATGTAATCTTGCCATGCTGATCTTTTATATATGTCTCATTTATGTCTTTATCGCGTTGAGTAATTCAGGCTTTGAACATCAGGATTCTTGCATCTCTGCAATTTTGTAGACTTTTTCATGGTAAACTTTAATTGCAAATCTGAACTAATATATTAGTAGGTTGTCTTCTCCAAATCTGATAATTAAAAACAATAAGCGCATGTAACTTATTATGGATAGATTTTGGTAAATGCGACATCACACTTCAGTACCAGACCTTGTCTGTTATGTGGAAAAGTATTATCAAGATTTTCCATAGACATTTGATTGGGCATTGTTTCAAGGAAATTACCAGTGTCGTAGTACAGTAACAGGGACAGTAATACAAGTTATCCACTCCTCACTTGCAATAGTGATAAAAAATAATCTCAAATCCTAGCATTTCTTCCAGATATGGCCAGAGTATGTAATGATTACCATATTTAACATATCAACCTAAAAGAAGGAAATCAAGAATCTAAAATTTAATTGCTCTTGACATGTAAGATGTCGGTTCTATCATCAATAAGGTGCAACCATTGGTAAACTTTAATGATTTTCACTGAGGACTTCAATGTTCCACTGAAGGTATGGCTATGTATGGATTACCCAGAGCGCCAACATTGCCAGGACGGGACAAAACAACCTGCAGTTTTAGAGCATGCACAATTCTTGCATTCAGCAGATACAAATCAGATGGAAAGAAATTTAGAACTTCAATTTTATAAAATCAAGAGTATGCTAATCAAGTATGGAAAATATATAAATCAGACGCCTATAACTTGAGCCGATTTGTTTGTACAAATTTTCTATAATGTAACTTCTCCATAAAAATACCTGATAATTTCCGAGTGTGTTAGTCTTGAAACCAGCTCCGCAATAATCGAAATAATATTCCCAGGTACGAATGAACTTTTGGTCGAACCCCAGAGCAAGAATTTTGCTAGTTAAAAAAGCATTAAAAAGTTTCAGACTTCTACATTATATACCCAACAATACTTTCTTTTTTTTGCTAAAAATACCCAACAATAGTTATAGCTAATAATGACAAAAATACAACTTCTTTTATGTTTCTGGCATAGTTTTGCTCTTAATTTATACAATCTTCATGATGAGATTAAGCACACCTTTGTTTTTCCAAGAAGTTTGTTCTCCAACACCTGAGAGTCTGGTAGTAATGGATCCCCATGTTTTCGACATGTTCCACACTGCATTTGTATTGTGATTTCTAAAATTGTTTGACTTCTTTTTAAAAAACAAACATCTAAAAGATCAGGTGCAAAATTAACTTGGACTCTTACCATAGCCTGGATGAAGCTGCCATGGCTGATGTGACTCTACTGAGCGAAGGCAGACATCCACCAGGAAATATATACTCTTTAATAAAGTCAGAACTTCGTCTGTACTCATCATATCGCTCATCTGGTATTGATATGAACTGGAAATAGTTTCGAGTTGCATAAGCATGAGTTCAGGTACAAATGGTTTTCTTTTGATTATTATTTATATGCGCATGTGGCTGATACCTGAAGAACAAATATCCCGTTCTCTGCCAATAATGATTCACAGCAACCAAAAAATTCCTCCATGTATTCATGGCCAACAGCTTCTAACATCTCACTGCAAGTGATATTTGGTTAATTATATATATTAATTCATAGCATATGAAGTTGAGGTACAAGTTTATGTTTCAATGAATTTACCAGGATATAATACGATCAAATTTATTGGTTTCTTGCAGTTGGCGATAGTCACACAGAAGAAACTTTATGTTGCTCTGAAAATAAAGTTGGTATGTGTATTCATATAAATGAGTAAGCTAATGTGTAGTGGTATACATGAAGGTTGATTTTTGTCAAATATAGTACCTGAAGTCCTGCTTCCTTTACTTTCATTTCTGCATATCTTAGTTGCTCCTCGGAAAGGGTAATGCCGGTGTATTTACATCCAGTTCGTTTGACAATTTCTATTGCTAAACTTCCCCATCCACACCCAATCTCCAGAACTTCATGCTCCTTCTTAACTCTTGCCTGAATCAATTAGAAGGTAGGACTATAATCAGATGTTTCAATATAGATGTACAATCTATGCATTTACACAAAATGGCTCTGGGAGGTTTTTAACTTTAAGACTGACCTTCTCAATCAACATAGAGATTTTTCTCTGCTGTGCAGTTTTTAAGTCTTCACCCTCCATCTTTTAGACAAATGAGCAAAACATGAATATATAATTGCAATGTTGAAGATAAAATTACATTTGCTGTCTGAACAAACGGATGATAGAATCTGACCTTAAATTTTGCACACGAGTAAGTCATTGTTTCATCTAAGAATAGACCAAAAAGTTCATTCGACTGGAACATGAACACATAGACAATTTGTCAGCTAAATAGTGCCTTAATTTATGCTAGGCCTATATCTGTTTTTACAAATTGTTATCTTGTAGCAAGAAAAAAATTTCAGGTTCCAGTTGAATCACGGACCAGATCATAATGACGAGAGATGTTCCTGCGAGCTTGAGTAAGAGTGTTTTGCCTTGAAACATGATGAAAAAAATATTTGGCAGATGCTATTCCTGCGGTTAAAAACATTGGTGTCCACCAGTGACCAGCCCCTTCAAAAACCAAAGTACACACTGAAGTATTAATACTCAGTAGTAATTAGTATAACATTTAAAATGATTTTTAGTTAGAAATAATACCTTTGGTTTCTTACTCTTGACACAGAAGTTTTCAAATCTCTGTTGGCGATAAAAATCTGCAGTGTAGATTCCATCAAGGCAAAAATAAAATAAATTGGGAAGACATGAAATTTAACCGTAGACTACTTTTCTTACCATAAAGAGATTCAGTAGACCTTCTTTCTTGTCAACAAATGAAAAGTCGCCATTAATGTAGGCATCCGCAAGGCCTAAATCAGCTTGTGTGACAATCTATCGATTTTTTTCCCCACATGCAGAATATAAAAGAAGAGATTATTTGACAAAAGTTATTGCAAAATACTAATCTACGCCCGAGGTCTGACTATTAATCTTGCAGAACTAATATTCAAACATTTTGATAATCTTTAATCATGACTTTTAAATCTTACGCGTAACCCCTATTTATTATTTTACTATTAGTTGCAGTGAACTTGTACAGTTGTTACATATTATGCAAAAAAGATACGCAGACAATTTTTTTGTTTTAAAATTACCATACCTTTAATCCATCCTCATGGAATCCATAGCCTGAAAGAAGTACCAAAGTACCCATACATGTTAGAAACTTAAATCATTTTGATATCTCAAGTATGGAATGAGAATAATCGCTCAGAAGTTTCATGACACCGAAAAAAATAAGAGATATTTGATACTGATTATGTATTTATGTGACATTGACAATGTATTTTTGAATTACTTTTTTAAAGTTGAGGGTGAAAATTCACCATGGAGAGAAGTGCTCCAAAATTTTAGTTATTTAAATGTCAATAAGATGTGTTTATGGAAAGAAGTGCTCCATTAAATGTGTAAGTTGGTGAGAAGTGCATCAACAAATTGGATATGGTGAGAAGTGCACCATGTTTGTGGAGAGAAATGCTCCATGGTTGTGGAGAGAAGTGCTCCATGTTTGGGTGATGATGGGAAGTACATCGTCGTTTAAAATTTCTTAGTAAAGTTTACAATTTCGAATCAAGAGGGAGTGTTGGAGTTATGATTCAAAATTGTAACTCATGAAATAAATGTATTTTATTGTGTTTTATGTCTATTTAATTAGAGGAGATTTGTAACTCCATAGGCTACTTATGTGGCACTAATAGTGCTTATGTGATTTGTATGAGCTCTATATCAAGAGCATTGTGATGAATAAAACTATATGCTTCCACCAAATATTATCTCATATAATCTTTCTCTCCCTCTTGGATCAAAAAGCCATCAGTTCTTACATCTTTTAGTCTCTTTCCTACGAAACTGGAAGAAGCAACCGGTAAGAATAAATGCAAACTTCTATGAAAAACATACCGGTGAACACCATTTTTAAGATGTCAAGAGAAGCAATATTTAAGTACCTTGGAAAGGAAAACATTATGCTTGGAAAACTGATATCTTCAACATATCATTCCCTTTGTTCAGTTGATCTTCCTTAATTTCATGTGCAGACTGCATGACAGCCCGGTTACAATTCCTTATCTCAATCATCTCCAAGCTGTATATATCTCCTATACCAATAGGAATCTCTTTAAGTTGATAACAGCCTTCCAACTTTAAGTGCTGAAGGTTTGGAAATTGTTCAGTATAAGCACTCCATCGAACAATTTTGATGAACTTAAATGCCAAATATTTGAGTTGCCGGAACCCGCCATCACTTGTTTCCCAGTGTTCTCCGCAGAATGCATCAAACTGTAATTTGAGAACTTCAAGGTTCGGCAGCATTCCAATTTTCTGCATTTCGTCCCATTTCAAATAAGTAGATACCAGTGTGAGCTTCTTCAGTGTTGATGGAAACATATTCGGGCTCGACAACTCCTTATATGTGCACTTGTCCTCTAAGGAACTGTCATGGGTTAATTCATTCTGCAAACTCAAATTTTCAAGATGTTCTAATTTATCGAGATTCGGAATCTCCAACATTGTGCGTGAAGGATACAGTGGTGCTTTGATGCCCAGCTTTCGCAGATTTCCAGTAATTAACAAGATATCCCTGTAGTGCTCAAGTTCAGACCGGTGCAAAAGAGTTTGCAAGTGTGGGAGACTTGAGCAGGGTCCTATTGGATCTCCAGTTGTGTTCCTGGGCAGTGTGATTGATAATGGATATTGGTCGTTATATATGTTTCCTTTTAGGATAAGATGTCTCAGCTTATCCGACATCCAGCTTACTTTTGGTACATCAATAAAATTTCTATTTCTGTTATCAACAATAAGAGTTTCTAGATATTTGAGTTCGTACAGTAACTTGGATAAAGTGTATTCTTCATCTGGATGGTTATCTCCGGCCTTGATGCAAAATGCTAAATACCTTAATTTTAACAGTGATCCAATTACAATGGGAATTATAGATAGTCCAATACTAGATAAATCCATCACACTGAGATATTTGAATACGCTGAGAAAATCTAACAGATGGTAGTTCTGATACCTTACATTTGCATTAGAGTTTCCCGATCCATTGCAACACAATATCGTTCGAACATTTGGATAAAAAGTGTTTTTGAACTTCTTTTTTTTAATTGATCTTGAAATGCTAATGCAGAGTCTAGGTGCCACAGGTGCAGATGAAGTTCCAAGATGAAAGTACCTTACAAGTTGCGTAATGAAATTCTCCTCGTCAACTTCTTGAAAGTGAAGTCTCTGTAGCAGACTTGTTGTACGAGTTTCTAGTTTAGAAACAAAATGTTCCTACGTTGGCATTTGGTGCAAAAAATTCGCCTCACCTGCTTTTTTAATACACAATTCACGCAAGGCGTCATGAACAATACACGCTTTAATTCCACCATTGGACCTGCGCTTAGAAATTATTACCAGGCTTCTTGAAATCAGATCGTTCAAGTAACATGCTGCTACCTCCTCCAAATTTGTTTCCGAGTCTTGAATTTTAATGAATCCCTCAGACACCCATAACAAAATTAACTTCCACGCTGGTATGATAGACCCTTGGTCAGATACACATATTCTAGACGTAATAAAAGGGATGTCTAGGCTGTCTAATTGATCTGGACATCTAGGCTGTCTAATTGATACTACTAAATCAATTAGAATATATTAGTATCTGCTATAATTAATTAGTATGCAATCTGGGAGAATAAATTGATATCTTTTATATTTGGAAAGTAGAGGATGTGACAATATATATAATCCAGAAAGGAGTATTTGAGGGTAGGCAGAAATTGATTTGTATTGAGCTACTCATGCTCTGGGGAGAGTACCAGGTCTCTCGAATACCTGAGTATCTATTGTAACCAATAAAACACTCAAATCTCTTATAATTCTAGTCTATTGTTGGTATAGTTGCTGATTTATATCAAGGTTTCTATCATTTGGTATCAGAGCAGGTTATGACGAACACTAGAATGGATACGCGGGTGGAGTCGATGGAAAATGAATTGAAATCATTGAAGGAAGACATGAAACGGTTGCCTGTTGTGGAACACGGGATTGCAACCTTGGTGGACCAAGTTCAGCAGATGCGATGTACACAAGAGGAACTTATGAAAGAATTGAAAGACGCTGGCAAATCACCAGGAGGAAAAGGGTCAAAGTCAACAGAAACAGGATCAGGAAGCAGCGTCAGTGGTAAAGAAAAGTGGGAGAGACCTGATTTTAGGGCTCGAAAGATTGAGTTACCTATCTTTGAGGGTGAAGATCCAGATTCTTGGACGTATAGGGCAGAACGATTTTTTGCTTTGAATCGTCTTAATAACGCTGAAAGACTGGAAGCAGCAGTTGTGTGTTTGGAGGGTGACGCTCTTAATTGGTTCAGATGGGAAGATAAGCGTCGGAAGATAACAAGCTGGGAAGAATTGAAGTCTTTATTATTGAGAAGGTTTCGTAATAACCAAGAAGGCTCTATGTATGATAGATTTCTTGGCCTGAAACAAGAAACTACTGTGAAAGAATACAGGAAGCAATTTGAGATGTTGGCTGCCTCGTTGGAGCAAATTTCAGAACCTGTTCTGGAGTCTACATTTGTAAAGGGGTTAAAATCTGATATTAAGGGAGAATTAAGAGTACTGGAGCCCAATGGATTAGAAAAAACCATGGACCTGGCCCAAAAGGTTGAGGACAAAATTAGCATTAAAAAGGAACATAAGCGAGGATCCGGTAACATCAGTAGGGATGTTTCTAAGACCAGTGAACGTGGAACTACTGTAGGAGAGCGCCGTGGCGGGTATCGACGTTTGACAGATGCGGAGCTACAAGCTAAGCGTGCAAAAGGTTTGTGTTATCGTTGTGATGAAAAGTACTCTATCGGCCATCGATGTAAGCAACCAGAGTTGCAGGTCTTAGTGAGGCAAGAAGGAGAGCTGGAGGATAATGAAGGGATTGAAGACTTAAAAATTAAGGCCCATGATGTACAAACTGAAGCACAAACGGTGGAAGTATCACTAAATTCAGTTGTTGGGCTCACTCCACCGAAGACTATGAAAATGACAGGTAGCATCAATGGCCTTGAAGTCGTGGTTCTGGTGGATAGCGGTGCTTCACACAACTTTATTACTAAGGAGGTAGTCCAGAAATTGAATCTTTTGATTACTCCAACAGAAGCTTACGGGGTGCAAATGGGGTCTGGACAAGCAATTCCAAGCGAAGGTGTTTGCAAAGGGGTGCCTATTTCGTTACAAGGATTAGAAATTGTTGACGATTTCCTTCCATTGGAATTGGGGAGCACAGATGTAATTTTGGGAGTACAATGGCTTCAGACGCTAGGCAACACATATCACAATTGGACTACCCATACCATGAAGTTTACCATCGGAGGAAAAACGGTCAAGTTAAAAGGAGACCCGACGCTGCATAAAACTCGAATATCTCTAAAGGCCATGTTACGAACTTTGAAACACGAGGGAGCAGGTGTAATGGTGGAATTAGGGAGTTCGACAGTTGTGACTACCGAGGAAGATGCATCAACTCCCTTGGCAATTACGACGGTGTTGCAAAAGTTTGAAAAGGTTTTCCACATGCCTACAACTTTACCCCCACATAGAGGCCATGAGCATGCTATAATTTTGCGAGATGGGGTTCCTCCAATTAGTGTACGACCCTACCGTTACCCTCAAATCCAGAAGGATGAGATTGAGAAGTTAGTAAAAGAAATGCTAGCAGCGGGTATCATACAACCGAGCACCAGTCCCTTTTCGAGTCCAGTATTATTAGTGAAGAAAAAGGATGGGAGTTGGCGTTTTTGCATAGACTATCGTGCTTTGAATAAAGAAACCGTGCCAGATAAGTTTCCGATTCCGGTGATTGATGAATTGCTAGATGAGTTACATGGGTCAAATGTGTTTTCTAAATTAGATCTTAAATCTGGTTACCATCAAATTCGTGTAAAAGAGGAGGATGTGCATAAGACGGCTTTTCGAACTCATGAGGGGCACTACGAATTTCTTGTCATGCCTTTTGGACTTACTAATGCCCCATCAACCTTCCAATCCTTAATGAACGAAGTGTTTAAACCATACCTCCGTCGTTTTGTACTCGTATTCTTTGATGATATCTTGGTGTACAGTACAACAATTGAAGCCCACGCGGAACACTTGGCTGCGGTATTAGAGATATTGGATCGTCATGAATTATATGCTAATAAAAAAAAGTGCAGTTTTGCGCAGCAGCGAATAGAGTACTTGGGTCATATAATTTCAGGTGATGGAGTGGCAGTGGATCCATCCAAGATACAAGCCATGGTCGATTGGCCGCTTCCAAAGACTCTCAAAGAGTTGCGCGGTTTTTTGGGGCTTACTGGATATTACCGCAAGTTTGTTGAAAGTTATGGCAGTATAGCACGTCCTCTAACTGATCAGCTTCGAAAGGATCGATTTGGTTGGACCTCGGAAGCTACAACAGCATTTGAGAAGCTTAAAACAGCCATGGTATCTGTTCCGGTTCTTGCCTTGCCTGATTTTAGTAAGCAGTTCGTGGTGGAAACTGATGCATCTGGGTACGGGTTAGGAGCCGTGTTAATGCAAGATCAACGCCCTTTAGCTTATTACAGTCAAGTCCTGAATTCTCGATCCCAGTTGAAGTCCATTTACGAGAAAGAACTGATGGCAATAGTCTTCGCAGTGCAGAAATGGAGACCGTATCTTTTAGGAAGACAATTTGTTGTTCGTACTGACCAGCAAAGTCTTAAATATCTTTTGGAGCAGCGGTTGGTGAACATTGAGTACCAAAAGTGGCTAATAAAATTGTTGGGATATGATTTCATCATTCAGTATAGGCCTGGTGTGGGAAATCGTGCGGCTGATGCTCTGTCTCGCACTCCAATTGTGGCTGATTGCTCGGAGCTAACATACACCAACTGGGCAGATTGGAAGGTGCACCAAAAAGAGGTTGAAAATGATGAATTTCTGTCTCAGGTCATAGCTGATTTAAAATTGGGTAAGAATGTCCTTGAATTTAGTTTGGAACGTGATAAATTGTTGTATAAAGGTCGTTTGGTGTTGTCAAAGACCTCATCTTTGATTCCAACATTTTTGCGAGAGTATCATTGTTCTCCTATCGGGGGTCATGCAGGGGAGGTGAAAACCTACCAGAGGTTAGCTGCTGATGTGTTTTGGGTGGGAATGAAGAAGACCGTATGCGAGTTTGTGAAGAGTTGTAACACTTGTCAGCGCAACAAACACCTAGCAATGTCGCCAGCAGGTCTCCTACAACCCCTTGCATTGCCAAGTCAAGTATGGGAAGATTTAACGATGGACTTTATTGAGGGCCTACCAAAATCGGAAGGAGTGGACACAATTTTAGTTGTTGTTGATCGTTTGAGTAAGTACAGTCATTTCATTACTCTCAAACACCCTTTTACGGCTAAGAATGTGGCTGAAGCATTTTTGAAATATGTTGTTAAGTTGCATGGTGTGCCGCGTACTATTGTTTCTGATCGTGATAGAGTGTTTCTAAGCCATTTTTGGATGGAGTTGTTTCGATTGCAAGGTACTGACCTCCGTCATAGCACGGCTTACCATCCACAGACGGATGGCCAATCCGAGGTGGTTAATCGTTGTTTGGAGACTTATCTCAGATGCTTTGCTTCTGGTCAGCCCCGTAAATGGGCAAGGTGGATTTCATGGGCTGAGTATTGGTACAATACTAGCTTTCACAGTTCTTTGGGTTGTGCCCCGTTCAAGGTTCTTTATGGTCGAGAACCCCCTCCTCTGGTTCGTTACACGGAAGGGTCAACTGCAGTACTTGAGGTAGATTCTATGTTAGAAGAACGTGATGCGTTTCTTGATGACTTAAAGATGAATCTCCTTCGTGCACAACAAAAGATGAAACATTTAGCAGATACAAATCGTAGAGATGTTGAATACCAAGTGGGAGATAAAGTGTTTGTGAAGATTCGACCCTACCGACAACGCTCCTTGGCCGGACGCAAGAATGAGAAGTTAGCTGCTCGTTATTATGGTCCATTTGAAGTTTTACAACGCGTGGGACCAGTTGCGTATAAACTTAGTTTACCTCCTTCTACTTCTGTGCACCCAGTATTTCATGTTTCTCAGCTGAAACAAGCCAAAGGCACAGCTCATTCATCTCCCACTTTTCCACCACAATTAACAGCTGATTTGGAAATGATGGTTGAGCCAGCTGCAGTTCTGGACATGAGACATGGAAGATTGCAAAATTCCCAGGAGCTGGAAGTGCTGATTGAATGGAAGAACCTTCCCTCCTTTGAAGCCACTTGGGAGAAATTTGATGCGATCCAAAATCAGTTTCCTGATTTTCACCTTGAGGACAAGGTGAAAGTTCTGCGAGGGGGTAATGATAGACCCTTGGTCAGATACACATATTCTAGACGTAATAAAAGGGATGTCTAGGCTGTCTAATTGATCTGGACATCTAGGCTGTCTAATTGATACTACTAAATCAATTAGAATATATTAGTATCTGCTATAATTAATTAGTATGCAATCTGGGAGAATAAATTGATATCTTTTATATTTGGAAAGTAGAGGATGTGACAATATATATAATCCAGAAAGGAGTATTTGAGGGTAGGCAGAAATTGATTTGTATTGAGCTACTCATGCTCTGGGGAGAGTACCAGGTCTCTCGAATACCTGAGTATCTATTGTAACCAATAAAACACTCAAATCTCTTATAATTCTAGTCTATTGTTGGTATAGTTGCTGATTTATATCAAGGTTTCTATCATGGTATCTCGTAGTCCTCTGGGAATGCTGCAAAGTAGAGGAAACATGGTTTCAGGTGATTTGGCAAATGGTTGTAACTCAGCACTAGGGTTTCCATGTATTTCTCTGGGGCATTACTAGCGATAGAGCTCATTTCATGGGCAACTTGACTCCACCAGCTTATTGTCGTGTCACTTGCAAGAATCCCAGCTATCACTACAACTGAAAGTGGTAGCCCCTGACATTTTCTAGCTATATGTGCCCCAATCTCAATCAAAGACGAAGAACATTTTTCTTCGAGAAACACCTTGTACTGAAGTAAATCCCAGCTTTCTTTCTCAGTTAAGAAACGCAAAGGATGCTGGTATTGGACTGGTATAGGCAGGTTTGCAAGTCGACTAGTGAATAATATCCGACTTCCAACATTGTCATCAGGAAAACACAACATCAAATCGTTCCAGTCCTTACCATCCCATATGTCATCCATGACTACTAGATATCTTTGACCGCTCAGCCTTCGTTTCAGATTTACACTTAATTCCATATCACTGCAATCCTGAATTTCAGCATCAAAACCAGATTTTAAGATGCCAAGTAAGAGATCACTCTTTTTAGGCTCTTGTGTGACCGTTGTCCAGGCACGAACATAAAAGTGATATACGATTGAAGGTTCATTAAAGATCCTTTTGACCAAAGTTGTCTTTCCTAGTCCAGCCATACCAACAACAGAAATAACTTGTAGCTGCTTTTTACCTCCCATAAGTTGCTCTATAAGCCTCCTTGCATCATCCTCAAAACCAACCACACATTCTTTTCCTGCATCATGTTGACGCCCCATTTTCTGAATAGAGGGTTCCATTGCTAAGATCTATAATTTATCTGATTGGTTTGTATGGCTTTGTTCTTGGTCTGTCTTGGCAATCTAGGCATAAGGTGTACGTCTGCTCAAAAGTAATCCATAGAGTCAACTTTGTTGGCAAAAAATCAAAATACTTAATTGCACTTTGTAATCCCTGTATTTAAGCCAAAATTTACTTTGCACCTGAAACTTGAAACAATTGCAATTACATTCTGACTGTTTCAATTCCACTACAGTTTGCATTCTTTTCCCTCAATTCCGTCAAATATGACCGTTACCGTGTAACTTATGAGGATATAGCTGGTATTATTGAATATAATGATCAAATAAGTCATTACAATATCTCTGCTCTCTTTATGTTTTATATCTTAATTTTTTTTCAGTTGAGCTCTACAAACATCATCATCCATGGGGAAAGATGCATATGTGGTCAATGGTTGGTTCAACAAACAGTATGAACACAAGCAAATGTAGGTCGGAGATTCCTTGCGCAATAAACTTTACATTAACAAGTACTTTTCATATTCTTTATTTCTACACAATATTTTTAGAGTAAAGTATACTTTGTGTACCTGAATTTTGGCAAAGACACCACTTGAAATACCATAATTTAAAAACTACCACGGGCAATACTGAACAACCTATTTACTTACATTTAGTGTACTACCGTCTATTTGTCACTAAAGGAGTTAAATGGTTAGGGGTAAAACAATCTTTTCATTTCTTTCCTTTAAACCCAGCTCTCCCATTTCCATTTTCTTCACCGTTGTTATTCCCCTGTTCTCCCAGCCTCTTCTTTCCCTTCTTTTCCCCACGCAACCCACGACGCATCCCCAAAACCCGTTTATTTTCGTTATTTAATTCTTAGAGTTTTGTTTTCGTTGTTTTGTTTTTGTTTTTGAGTCCGGGTTTAATTCTCAACTTTGCTTGTTGTGCAATGAATTTCGCTGTTGGTTGGGTGTGTTCACTGGGTTTCTAACCACCCAGACAACAAACCCCCAACGCAACCACCAAGCAAGCCAAGCAACCCAAAAACCTATCTCAATGCCCACCATTACATATACATGACCTGGAGAGAAGTGAAGACATGAGAGAGTCAAACGAACCCACCAATAGCAAGCAAACTGCCATGGTTCGGCTAGGCCAACCATCAAACAGTTGGAGCACAGTAGTAACGTGAGTGTTAGACAAGCCGGGAAGCCCTAAATCACCCACCACAAAGAATGTGAGACAACCGGAGGAACCCAACAAGCCGACCGCAAAAAACAACTTAACTCACTAGGCTCAAGTGCAGATACACCTCATGCTCATGCCAAGAGCAAGCAAAAGCAACAAACAACACCAAAACCATAAATAATCTGAAACAAATCAACCAAGACTGAAGAGGCCCAGAAAACGCAGTTCTAGTGAGTGGAGCTCGTTCAGGCAAAAAACCAAACACCTTGCAGGCAGTTCTGCTCAGAACGGTAGTCAATATTGTGAAGACCATGGAGCGAGCTAGAGAGGTCAAAACACTCAAAATAAAAGACAAACATGAAGATAAACCTTCAAAGTATCATGGGTAACCAAGAAACTAAATAAAAATCAAAGAAACATGAAGGAATCCATGATTTTCTATGCTGATGAACAGTACTACGGGAGCAGTCCAAGAGCAAGTTTAGAAATGCTAAAAAACGTTTTGTGAGCTGAGAAAACTCAAGAAAATGATGAATACAGGAGTATTTAGTTTTATGTCTACTTGCCTCTAGAGCCGGCAATGTCTACTTGCTTCTAGAGCCGGCAATTTCGTACACGACACGAAAACGATACGAAAATTACGGGTTTGGGTTAATCTTTGCGGTACACGAACATGAAAGTACATGAACACCAAATTACACAGATGAATTTAGTGTCGGTTTTGGGTTTTCCCTTGGGTACACAACACGAAACGAAAATACACGAAATAAATAAATATTTAAATAATTTTATTAAAATTATATGAATACATATTTTAAAATGATATTTTATGTATAATTTTTACATAAGATAAATACAAAATAATTTCAAATTTTAGTTTCACAAGACTTAAGCACACTTCATTCCTTATGACATATTGACTTAAGACTCAACTAGTAAAAAATTTATATTTAAATATTTTTATTTCTATTCAAAATCTACACGAAACACGACACGTACACGAAATAAAGGTACACGAACACGAAACGAAACGAATCCTTAACCGGTCGGTTTTGGATTTGACATTACGTACACGAAACACGAAAGTACATGACACGAAAGTATACGAAACGAACGAATTGCCAGGTCTACTTGCCTCCCTTTTTACGTCCATCTCTACGCGAAAAAAGCTAGCTGAAAAGACTATTTTACCCCTGATCATTTGACAGAGTTAGTGACAAATAGACGGTGGTACAAGAAATGTAAGTAAATAAGTTGTTCAGTATTGCCCGTGATAGTTTTTAGATTATGGTATTTCAAGTGGTGTCTTGACCAAAATTCAGGTACACAAAGTGCACTTTACTCATATTTTTATATCCTGGAAAATATTGCAATTTCCGATTCATTCGAAACATCGAATATATTTGAACTATAAGCACTTTATTTACATTGAGGAAGAATTGTGCCACGGAATTTACAGACTTGGAAAATGCACTAGAAGCTGTAACTCTGAAGGAGTATGCATTATGATATCCTGATGCCTTTGTATTCTGCTCGATGATTTTGCATTACACTACTTTGATTGAGTATGCAACATGCATCTTGATTCTTCTATCTTGCAAACTCTGTCAATCTTCATTTGTGTTGAGTAGAATGCATTTTAGCGGATTTTAAGCTATGGCATACTTCATACTGTTTTAAATTTAGAATGCATTAGAAATTGGGTTTTATATCAAATAGTGTGAGAACCCATAGACTCATAATTTTTTAAATGGTGCGTATTGTGGAGTTATATTGGTACTCTTAATTTGGTATTTTAACTTTTGTAAATATGTACTACAAGAAAAAAACAAAAAAAAAATCAGTGATAACCAAGTTTATCTGGCAAACCATTACTGTAGAAGATTACAGGGAAGTCCAGAGTATGATTTTGATTGATTTATTTTAATTTTGTAAGGACACATTTTCCGCTCATTTTAGGATTATAACCTTTGAGTTTTGATTCCCTGTCAAGATGGGGATCATGTCTTCATATTGTTAAAAGCATTTATCTTTGAAGGCTCAAAAGAACTTGTCATTTGTCACATTATTGCGTGAGGTTATTTGGCTAACTTTGCAATGTTGCCTGAATTTGCTAATGTAGATAGGTGAAAATGGGAAATGCTATCTGGAACTCGTTGTTGGATGAATATTCGAGTTATATAGGATTTTTTCTTGTAGAAAGAAGACACTAATTTGATTTGAATGTATTGAGATATTACGAAAATAGTTTTATTTTGTAATTCGTTTTATTTGTCATTTTCTCAGTCAACAGTCAAACTAGATAAAAGCGGGAAATTCTGTTATTCTTGCTAGGCTGTCATTGGCTGTTTTGTTTGTATATATATACTCTGATTGAGAGATCACAGGCAACGATTTCATTTCATTTCTATAAACTCTGTAACAAACTAAATGTATGGGGACTTCATCTTCTCATGGTATCAGAGCACGAGGCTTCCGATCTGTTAAATTCTGCCATTACAGTTCTCTGGTTTGAAGCTTCTTTCATAAATCTGTATCTTGTTCTTGTTTTTGATCTGTTTCTACATCAGATTCTTGTTAATTTCTTCAATTGATATGCGATCTTACGCTGCTGTCGTTACATCTATGGCTGATAATACATCTTCGTCTTCACAAACTGTGAATTTAGGGACAAATTCTGCGATTTGCTATAATGATCCATATTTTCTTTCTTCGAATGATAACTCTAATTCTCAGTTAGGTCGTATTGTGTTTACTGGAAACAATTATGTGAATTGGAGTCGTAGTGTTCAATTAGCTCTTAGTGCTAAGAACAAGACAGGTTTCATTGATGGATCTATTTCTCGTCCTTCTGATGAATCAGTGGATCTTCAGAAGTGGATTAGAAATGATTATATGGTTACAGGCTGGTTTTTGAATTCAATTGATAAGAATATAGCAGAGAGTTTCATTTTTAATCCATCTGCTAGGGCTTTATGGCTAGAAATTAAGGAGAGGTATGGTCATGCTAATGCTCCTCAATTGTATGAATTTCACAAGACTTTGATGTGTATTTCTCAAAATGATGACTCGATTGTCGATTACTATAACAAATTGAAGAAGGTTTGGTGTTTGCACAAAATCACGCAAGCGTACGTGGTCACAAGTAATATAGATATAAGTTGAGTTCGTTCCCACAGAGATCTGGTTATGGTTTCAATTCGGTTCATGCACCTATGCAACAATGTATGATTATTATCCACTGCTAAGACAAATAATAAAAATGGGTTTTAACTATCTAAATTAAACTAAGATGCAAATTAATAAACTAAGAATTAATTAACTAATGAGAATTAAAATCGAATTACTTCTACAAGAGAAAACATGGTATCCTAACTTCATTAAATACTTCCTTTAGAGATCATGCCTTAATCAATGTATGTGATGGTTTTGATATCTGATCGGACAACACGAAACAAGTAAAAGTTACCTCTCGGTATACTAGTACCAAACTAAACATACATCCACAAAAGAGATAGAAGATGAATAGACACCAATTATGCTTAGACCCTATATCTCTATAGAATTTGAAAACATAACGGTTGAAGAACAAGTTATCCACATAGATCACATAGGGTAGCATAATATCTCTATTTACGCCACAAATCATGATGTTAAAACATCAACCTATCCTATGCTAGCATGGCAAGTCTAAATCTCAATATCCACTCTCGTTTCGCAAGAGATTAACAAATTAGATGTTCATGACGCATCTAAACACATGAAACACAACCATACAAGGATATCAATAATTCATCACACACATATCAAATAAGCAATCAACTACTAAATTCCATAAATAAATCCGTTAGGACCCCATGACAACGATTAGCTCATGATCGAACTTCTCATCGTCACGGGGTCTAATGAAAACATGATGTAAAACAAATACAATGATATAAATCTCTGGTGTGTGTTGTGTTCGTCGTGGTCTCCTTTTTGTGTCCCCAAGAGGTGTATTTATAGCCCCAAGTGCCTCCTCAACCAAGTAATTACCGTCTTTGATTTAGGATAGAATTCCGGTAATTTTCCTTTCTTAAATGAAATAGAATTGCAATTGCCATGTATAAGTCTGATTCTAGAAGCTTCTGGTCATCCAAGGTAATTCCACAATGATTAGAATTAGAAAACAATGCAATTTCCTTCTCAGAATGGGTTTCCAAAAGTTCTGGAATTTTCTGGCAGTGTCAGGTGCTAAAGACCACTTTAGAATGAAAGAGAATTCTGTTATCTTCGCGTGGGCAGTTGAATCGTCCAAAACGGATTTGTAGAACTCAAGATATGGCCAAAACAAAAATCAGAAATTTTGGCTGATTTTCCCGCGCCCGCGCCCGCCGCGCGCTACTGTTCATTCCCGCGTGCCCGCGCCCGAAATCAGCACAAATTAGGCGCGGCCGCGCCCGACCTATTGTTCATTTGCTGATTTTGCTCTATTTTCTTCGTTTTAACTCCGATTTTCATTCCGTTTCTTCCGGCACTCTCGCAATTTGATGTACTATCATTCTTTAAGCTCAAAACCCACCATTTAAGCATGGAAAACATCATCTCACATCCGACTATTATTCCTGCACAAATTCACTACAAACACATAAAAAATACCACATACTTGAGTCCAAGTACACCAATTTAAGCCGATACGAAGCATTCCAAGTGGATATAACATCCACTTATCATTTGGGATCAGTTACAAGTTATGGATCCTATTCCTAATTGTTCTTGTGGTGCTTTAGCTAAGTGTTCTTGTAATTTCATGAAGAAGTTGTTTGAAGCAGATCAGCTTAAGAAATTGATACAATTTGTTGCTGGTCTAAACAAAGGATATGATCAAGCTAAGATAAATATCTTGAGTATGGATCCCTTACCTACTGTGAATAAGATTTACCACATGTTGCAGCAAATTGAGAAACAAAATTCTATAGTTCATTCACAGTCTACAGAAATGAGTGCTTTATTAAGTATGCAGAACAATTCTTTTGGAACTAGAACTCAGAATTGGACAAACAAGAATTTTAGAGATCCTAAGAAGAACAAGAATGACAAGTTTTGTGAATATTGTAAGGTCAAAGGACATTTGAAAGATCAATGTTTCAAGTTGATTGGCTATCCTGATTGGTACAAAGGTAAACAAAATTCTGTCAATACTGCTAATACTGCAAGGACATCTGTTTCTTCTGGATCTTCGAAATTTGCTGGAAATACTCAAGAGGTCTTGGCTGGTTCTCCTCTGGATTTTGATAATTCTTTTCATCATAAGAATACAGAAAAGAGTGCAGATGAAGGAAATGTTCTTCTTTATAAAGAATTTCTCAAGTTCATGAATGCCAATCAATATCCTTCAGGTGGCAATACCATATCAGATACTGCTACTGCAATTAATTTTGCAGGTACTGTCTCTGCTTTTAACACTTCTTCTCCTCACATTTTATCTGATAAATGTGTATGGATAGTGGATACTGGAGCTAGTGACCACATGGTTACCTGTTTAGATGTCTTTATTGATACACAGAGTTTGACACATCCTTTACAAATTGCTCTTCCTGATGGAAGTATTAAACTTGTCCACACTGTTGGTTCAGTTATGCTAAATTCTATTATCAAACTCTCAAATGTGTTTTATATTCCTGAGTTCAAACACAATCTCTTATCTGTTGCTAGACTTGTTGATCAACATAATTTGATTGCTAATTTTCAATCCAATTCTTGTTCTTTCCAGGACCTATCAACTGGTCAAATCAAAGCTAATGGTATTAGGCATGGAGGATTATACAAATTCTTATCTGAGCCTGCTTCTGTTTATCCTCATGTCAACCATTATGCTTCTTCTGCTTCTTTATCTTCAAATTATAATCAGTCTTTTGTAAACACTTGTAATGTTTCCTTTGATGTAATTCATGCCAGATTTGGACATATGTCTATTGGCAAATTTCAACATATTCCTGATTTTTCTTCTTATAAAAATCTGTCTGAATTTGATTGTGAAGCTTGTGTTTTAGCTAAACATCATAAATTGCCCTTCAAATTGTCTGATTCAATTGCTACATGCTGTTTTGAATTGGTACATATAGATCTATGGGGTCCATATAAGACTCCTTCTTTATCTGGTGCCACATATTTTCTTACCATTCTAGATGATCACTCTAGAGTAACTTGGACACATCTTCTTCATTCTAAAACACAAGTTCCTCAGATTATTTTTGCATTTCTGAACTATGTTCATAACCAATTTTCTGCAAATGTTAAAATCATCAGAAGTGATAATGGTACAGAAATTGTACAAGATTTTTGTCAAAATTTGTTTTCAGAAAAAGGAATTATTCATCAAAGAACTGTAGCTGGTAATCCTCAACAGAATGGTAGGGTTGAAAGGAAACATAGACATTTATTGGATACAGCAAGGGCAATTAGATTTCATGCTAATCTTCCTCTTAAGTTTTTGGGGGATTGTATTCTTGCTTCTAATCATCTTATCAATATTATGCCTAGTTCTGTGTTATCTTGGAAGTCTCCTTATCACATTTTGATGAAGGAAGAACCTGATTATTCAAGATTAAGAATCATTGGTTGTTTATGTTATGCTGCCATTAAATCATCTGACAAGTTGGCTTCTAGAGCTTTAAGGTGTGTATTTTTGGGTTATCCCTATGCTCAGAAGGCTT
Source organism: Kitagawia praeruptora (assembly GCA_037693485.1). Taxonomy (NCBI): domain Eukaryota; kingdom Viridiplantae; phylum Streptophyta; class Magnoliopsida; order Apiales; family Apiaceae; genus Kitagawia; species Kitagawia praeruptora. Next base: position 4,105,525 of record CM075353.1, read on the forward strand.
ATAAATTGTATGATTTGGATAATCATAAGATTGTTCTTAGTAGGGATGTTTTGTTTAAGGAACATATTTTTCCTTTCAAACAATCCACTATTCAATCTGATCCTTCAGTTTCATCTCAACTTGATTTTTCTACTCCTGATTTTAATATTCCTCCATTCCTATCTCATGATCATTTATCTTCTGAGGTTCCTATTACATCTCATAATGATTCTAATCCTCCATCAAATCAATCTTCTAGTTCTTTACCAACTAGTTCTTTACCAACTCATTCTGCAGATTTTTCAAATCCTGAAAATTTGCATGTTTTACATGATCATGATCACATTTCTTCTGCACCTATCAGAAAATCTTCCAGACATACTATGGTTCCTAAAAGGTTTGATGATTTTGTTTTACCACAATTACCTTCCAAGGCTTTAAATGTGTTTACTGATATTCAGTTACAGCCTTTTAGTACAGCCTATTTGGCCACTTTAGACAATATGCTTTCTGTTCATGAGCCTTCTTCTTATTCTCAAGCTCAGCATGATCCTAAATGGGTTGCTGCTATGAAAAGTGAGTTGGATGCCTTAGAAGCAAATGAAACTTGGGATTTGGTTCCTTTACCACCTGGTCAAACTACAATTGATTGTAAATGGGTTTATAAAACTAAGTTTAATCCTGATGGTACCTTAAATAAGTGTAAGGCCAGATTAGTGGCCAGGGGTGATAAGCAAATCAAAGGGAAAGATTTTAAGTACACTTTCAGTCCTGTTGCCAGATTCACTACTGTTAGGGTTTTGATTGCCTTAGCTGCTGCAAATAACTGGCATCTTCATCAGCTAGATATAAACAATGCTTTTTTGCATGGTTATGTGGAGGAGGAGTTGTATATGCGACCTCCACCTGGTTATAATTGTCCTCCTGGTCTGGTTTGTAGACTTAAAAGATCATTATATGGCCTTAGACAGGTAGCTAGACAATGGAATTTTGAATTGAGTAAGTTTCTGATTGACATGGGTTTTACTCAGTCTAAGCAAGATTATTCCTTGTTTGTCAAAAAGGAATCAAATGGTGATTTTACTGCAGTTGTTGTTTATGTAGATGATTTACTTGTGACTGGTAATGTTCTTGCAAACATTCAGAAAGTCAAAGATGCTTTACATAAGGCTTTCACTATTAAAGATCTGGGTGAACTTTCTTATTTCCTTGGCATTGAAGTATCTAGATCTTCAGCTGGCATTCTTCTCAATCAGAGAAAGTACATTCTTGACCTATTGAAAGATACTGGTTTGGAGTCATGTAATTCTGTATTAACTCCATTTCCTAGTAATCTGCATTTGAGTACTACTGATGGTACTCCTATATCTGATCCTGAAGCTTATAGAAGGATTATTGGTAAGCTGTTATATCTGAATATGACAAGACCAGATATCTCTCATTCTGTCCAACAGTTAAGTCAGTTTCTTAATTCTCCTGCTGATACACATTACCAGGCTGCTATTCATGTTATCAAGTATCTGAAAGGTACTATCAACATGGGTCTGTTTTATTCTTCTCAGAACAATTTGGTTATGCAAGGCTATTCTGATTCAGATTGGGGTACTTGTCCTTTTTCTGCAAAATCTTTATCTGGTTATGCAATTTTTTTGGGAAATTCCTTAATTGCTTAGAAGACCAAGAAACAGAAGACTACCTCAAAAAGTACCTGTGAGGCTGAATATCGTAGTATGAGTTATACTACTAGTGAGCTTATCTGGCTTCATGGCTTATTGGCTGATTTACATGTTCAAATTCCATTACCAATCCGGTTGTTCTGTGACAATACAGCTGCTCAATACATTGCTGAGAATCAAGTGTTTCAAGAGAGAACTAAGCATCTTCGGGTTGATTGTCATTTTATTAGAGACTATGTTGATGCTCATTTCCTGCAGATTACACATGTTCAATCCTACTTACAACTTGCTGATTTAATGACAAAGAATCTGCCTTCTACAAAGTTACAGTTCCTTAGTTCCAAGCTTGGTCTTGTGTCTTCTCATCCACGTCCAGCTTGAAGGGGGGGGGGTATTGAGATATTACGAAAATAGTTTTATTTTGTAATTCGTTTTATTTGTCATTTTCTCAATCAACAGTCAAACTAGATAAAAGCGGGAAATTCTGTTATTCTTGTTAGGCTGACATTGGCTGTTTTGTTTGTATATATATACTCTGATTGAGAGATCACAGGCAACGATTTCATTTCATTTCTATAAACTCTGTAACAAACTAAATGTATGGGGACTTCGTCTTCTTCAGTTTTGATTCTAAGATGAAGAAATAGCTTCATCTTCTCAGAATGTGTCAATAGATATAACCTGTGAGATGTGTGCTCAAATTGCAACTTAGTAGAAGCCTCTGGGCATAGTTGCTAGTTTATTTAAAAATAAAAAAATAAAAAATCCAATTAGACTAATTCTTGCAAATGATCAAATGCATCATGAGTAAAACATATAACAATAATTAAGACCTAGCTTCTAGGCTATGACATTTCTTATTCCGATACTCCCTCTGTCCCATCCATTTCTTTACAATTTCCTTTTTGGGTCGTCCCACCATTTCTTTACATTACCCAAAATAGTAAGTTTTAACACTATTACACCCACTACTTCACTTATTTTAACAATACTTTACACTATTTCACCCACTACTTAACTTATTTTAACAATAAAATCACTATTACACCTACTACATCACTTATTTTAACAATAAAATCACTATTACACCCACTACTTCATTTATTTTAACAATATTACACTCACTTTACACCCACTATCCTTGACCTCCGTGCCCAGCCGCCATGTAAAGAATTGGCTGGGATGGAGGGAGTATATCTTTTATATATACTCCCTCCGTCTCTAAATACTTTTCTCATTTAAGTTGGACACGTTTGTCAATGTACACTTTTGATCGTTTATATCTTCAATTTCGTATTAGTATTAAATATAAAAACTTCAATGTATTAAAGTACTCATAAATACGAATCCAACGAAATCACTCATGACTATATTTGGTCTTTAGATTAGACTTAAATTAGTAATTTATCTCATGTTATGAACAGTCCCGACATATGAAATGAGAGTAGCATTATGAGACGGAGGGATTAGTAAAGATAGAGCTAAAGACATGAGATAGTGGATTTGTTACCTTCATAGGTGAAGTTAAGTGTGAGAAGCGATGGAGTCAGGAAATTTGTGCAAAGTTGAAAATCCAATTTAAGAATTGGAATCTTTATAATCAGAAATATACTTAGATTGGGAGTAAATCCAAGAATGAGAGTGATTAATCTTATGATAACAGAGTTTAAAAAAAAAATGCGAAGATTTCAAATGCAATTAGCTATTAAAGTTTTGAGTTAGAGAATTAATAAAGTAGAAATTCTTTGAGCCTTCCATGTGATTCTGAGGACAGAATCTTTTGAAGGAGGGGATAATGTGAGAACCATAGACTCATAAATTTTTAAATGGTGCGTATTGTGAAAAAAGGCCCCAAATATCATAATTTTAAAGCAAATGGCCCCAAATGTCACAGCTCAAAAATTTGGCCCCAAATATCACTCCAAAACACACTTTCGTGTAGCGTTCTGGTTTTTTTTTTTAAAACGCTATTGCGTTTAGCGTTTCAAGTATATATATATTTTTAATAACAACGTTATATAATCTAGCGTTTTGGGGTGTAAACGTGACTTTATGTGGTGTTTTAAGCCCAACCCAGTGTTGCTTTTAAAAAGCATCGAACACACATTTATAGCTTTGGGATTTTTTAGTTTTTTTTTATTCTTTCAAATCTTCAATAATTAACTTTTAGGATTTCCATTTTGGGTTTTAGAAATATTCGGAACGAATAAAATTTTAAATTTAAAAATAAAATTTTAATTAAATTTAGGGGTTCAACAATTAACTTTTGGGTTTCAACGTTTTCATTTTTGGGTTTTAGAAATATTTAGAACGACAAACCGTATACGAATTTAGGGTTTGGGATTTAGGGTTGTTTACAACCCTAAATCCTAGACCCTAACTTATCCTGATTTTTAAACGCGTCGCCAGATTCAATTTTTTAATCAAAATTTTAAAAATATAATTTTATTTAAATTTAGGGATTCAACAATTAACTTCTGGGTTCAACATTTCCGTTTTGGGTTTTAGAAATTACCCAAAACCAAACTTAAAGTAACGTTTCAAAAAAAAAAAACCAAAACCAAACTTAAAGCAGCGTTACAAGCCCAAAACCAAACTTCAAGTAGCGTTATAGCCCAAAACCAAATTTTAAGTAGCGTTTACAGTAAAAAAAATGAAAAAATGTCAAAAGGCTACACGATGTAGCATTTTCATAAAAAAAATGAAAACGCTACACGATGTAGTGTTTTAAAGTGATATATGGGACCAACTTTACAAATTGTGATATTTGGGGCCATTTTCTTTCAAATTGTGATATAGAGGGTCAACACCCGCGTATTGTGGAGTTATATTGGTACTCTTAATTAGGTATTTTAACTTTTGTAAATATGTACTACAAGAAAAAAAAAAGAATGTATTACTTATTTTAGAGATTTGGAATTTATTCTAAAATCTAAATTATATAGAATGTTAATTATATATTCTATTTTATTCTTTGTGAACTTTTTGATTATATTTACATTGAGTGTGATTGCAATAATGGAAAAATGGTTGTCTTATTTTATATTAATTAAGGATAAAGAAATGATATATGATAATTAAAGAAGTAGCATTAGGGAAGGATAATAAAAAAATAATAAAATATTCCATATCAAATGAGGGGGAAGGTGGAGAGAGGAGGGGAGGGGAGTCAGTTATCAAGGGGAGAGAAAAAAACAGGGATTTGTACTTCTATTCTTTCTTCTGTTACAATGAGCACGACGAGCACGACTGCTGGGAGATTAAGGTTTGTGTTGTTCAATTAGATAACACCTCTCAATTATCTTTATGCTAGGAAATAGTTTTTATAAACACTTGTCTTGGAATTTCTAAGTAGAGATTGGAGAAGGTGTGGTCGCATAATGTTTCATATAAAGATTGAACTCTCTGTATATGCGTGGGTGGAGTATAGAAGCTCATGCTTGTAATTGTATTAAATCTAATTGTGTGGAGCACAAGTTTGGGGAAACTTGAGATTGAAAAATAGCGGTATGACATACATTGATTGATATTTTAAATGTGCCAGTTTGTAACTGAAATGTGAGTTTGTTAACTCTGCATGTTAAGTATTCGATCATTTTTCTAAACTAATATTGTGGCATGAAATACAAAATCTTGATTGTCAAATTTATGAAGGTTGTTAGAGGTGCTCCGTGTAATTTTGCTTCTCAAAGATGGAAAAAGATAACTAAGGCAAGTTTACTACTTTCACTTTTTATATCGTTTACCCGATGTTATTTAAGTATATATGTTTATTATTTTTCTTTTTCTTGCTTGAGCTAGCACTTGTGAATAATTTATTTTCGATTGTGTAAATGATTTCTTGGTAACCTAAAATATTATATGTGGAGTTCATATATATCAAATGCTTGTTGAATTGGAATAATTTATGGCCTTCGTGGCTGGAGTTATTTATTAGCCTCGTGGCTGGAGTTATTTATTAGCCTTCGTGGCTGGAGTAAATTATAAGCCTTCGTGGCTGCTGGAGTTAATTAATGGCCTTTGTGGTTGGAGAAATTTATTGCCCTAGTGGCTGTTAAAGGTCGGGGGACCTTTTTACATTGCATGCAATGAGGGGATCACTACCAGGCTGATCACGTGTAGTGAATATGGAGAATGTCTACTTAGTTGTCTTAATTTAGTTCATTTTAAATCCTTTGGCATACTTTTGTATGGAAAATCATAAATGTTGGAGTATGCTTGAATTTTCTTATTATTTCTCATTGTTTCGAGAAATGTTGATTTGGAGTTAAAATTAATTTATATTATTTGGTATCAATTTGGGTTTTCCTCTATCTCGAGATATGCGAATACAAGATTTTTATTTTAAATATTTTCTGTGGGTTTTCTTAGCATTGTGTGAAGCATGTATTTTGAATTTGTGTCATTTCATTGATGTTTGTCAAGTAAGACAAATGATGGAGTTATATCTCTTTACTATTGTCTGCTAAATTTTGAATGTTGATATTATTGTGTTACATTGGTGGATGCTTCATCTTACACTAAATTTTCAGGCGGGTAGCATTTGAGAAGAGTTGACGTGTTTCATTAGTCGAGGAGGTTATTTCTCTGTAACTATTATAGTTATTTAGAAGTTGACGGAGCTTATTGCTTTAACTTAGTAGTAATTTTTCTGGGCATTAGTTGCTCATCTTTACAAATTGTTGTTTGTCAGTTAAACATCATGAAGGTGTAAGGTTAAGCTCAAGTAAAAGGATGCAGGTCACACACAAGACAATATGCACAATTTAATGAAGCTGGGATTTCAGGTTACTGTTATACTTCTTTGCCATTTAGTTTACAGAACAAGTGGAATGTAACAACCTAGATCCTCGACTAAAGATCAGGATTTGGGGATGTTACAAATAGGTCACCCATTTCACTCAAAACTATCAATTAGATCACCCATTTTAAAATTATATCATTTGAACCATTAAATTCATAATAAATATCAAATGGATACCTTTAAAATGTACTCGAGAAGTAAAAATAATTTTTCATTGAATTCTACACATTTTTCTTTAATGCTTCCATAACCAAACGAAAGGTTAATAATTCTAGTATTTCTGATAATTATTTTAGATTTTTAAAAATTCATTTACAATTTATTTTTAATTTTATTGTCATTTTCCTTGTTTTAGTTAAAATTAAATAGTAAACAAATTTTTTAAATTCTAAATATATAATCAAAAATACTAGAATTCATAACCTTTCATTTGATTATAGTAGTATTTAAGAAAAATGTGTAGAACTCGATGAAAAATTATTTTTACTTCTCGAGTACATTTTAAAGGTATTCATCTGATATTTATTATGAATTTAATGGTTCAAATGATATAATTTTGAAATGAGTGGTCTAATTGATAATTTTGAATGAAATGGGTGGCTTATTTGATATAAAACCCATTAGAAATTATATGCTTCGACTGTGCATTATAGACCTATAATGCAAACTACTTAGGTTTCCGGTATATCCAAGCTGCAAAGTCTTTAAATTATATTTTCCTAGGAACTCCAGTGAACAATTTTAATAAATTTACATGCCAAATGTTTGAGCTGACAGAACTCACCATCATTTGTTTCCCAGTGTAGAGGCTGGTTTGCAAGTCTGAACTTGTAATCACTATTCTACTTCCTACATTGTCATCTGAAAAACAAAACACCAAATCGTTCCAGTCCTTGCTATCCCTTGTCATCCATGAGTATCCCTTGCCCTCATTTTAGATTGATGTTTAATTCCATTTCACTGCAGTTCTCAATCTCCGTATCAAAACCTGATTTTAAGATGCCAGATAAGCCATCACTCTTTTAGGCTCTTGTGTGACAGTTGTCCAGGCACGAACGTAGAATTGATATACGATCAACCTTTTTAACTAAAGTTGTCATTCCTACTCCAGCCATACCAACAACAGAACAAACTAAATGGAACTATGAAAGAATTGACTATATTTCTATAGTCACAACTCACAAGTGACCTTACAACATTAAAGCGGATGATTACAATTTACAAGTAATCTGAAGGTTCTTCCATTACTAGAACAAATCGAAACTTATAAGATCAGAATAAATTATAAAGGTGGAATCATAGTCAGAAATTAAGTGAGATCAGTCAATAATTTAATAAGCAAATAAAATACATAAGACCAGAGTACAATTACATCATGAGTACATACTAGAGAGGTCTCAGCAATAAGTAAACAAGTAGAGTCTTTCAGAAGCAAAGCGAGCAGAGATGTCCATGTGGCTATTGCCTCGTTTGTTTCTTACATCTTTTAGTCTCTTTCCTACGAAACTGGAAGAAGCAACCGGTAAGAATAAATGCAAACTTCTATGAAAAACATACTGGTATTCAGATGAGGTACACCGGTGAACACCATTTTGAAGATGTCAAGAGAAGCAATATTTACGTACCTTGGATAGGAAAACATTATGCTTGGAAAATTAATATCTTCAACATATCATTCCCTTTGTTCAGTTGATCTCCTTTAATTTCATGTACAGACTGCACGACAGCCGGGTTGCAATTCCTTATCTCAATCATCTCCAAGCTGTATATATCTCCTATACCAATAGGAATCTCTTTAAGTTGATAACAGCCTTCCAACTTTAAGTGCCTAAGGTTTGGAAATTGTTCAGTATAAGCACTCCATCGAACAATTTTGATGAACTTAAATGCCAAATGCTTGAGTTGACGGAACCCTCCATCACTTGTTTCCCAGTGTTCACCACAGAATGCATCAAACTGTAATTTGAGAACTTCAAGGTTCGGGAGCATTCCAATTTTCTGCATTTCGTCCCATTTCAAAAAAGTAGATACCAGTGTGAGCTTCTTCAGTGTTGATGGAAACATATTTGGGCTCGACAACTCCTTATATGTGTACTTGTCATCTAAGGAACTGTCATGGTTTAATTCGTTCTGCAAACTCAAATTTTCAAGATGTTCTAATTTATCGAGATTTGGAATCTCCAACATTGTGCATGAAGGATACAGTGGTGCTTTGATGCCCAGCTTTCACAGATTTCCAGTAATTAACAAGACATCCCTGTAATTCTCAAGTGGAGACTGGTGCAAAAGAGTTTGCAAGTGTGGGAGACTTGAGCAGGGTGCCACAGGAGGTCCGATTCGATTTATCACCCTAAAGAGTGCTATTGGAAAACGTTGATTATCTATGTTTCCTTTTAGAATAAGATGTCTTAGCCTATCTGACATCCAATTTACTTTCGGTACATATATAGCATTTCTATTTCTGTTATGTACAATAAGGGTTTCCAGATATTTGAGTAAATAAACTGACTTGGATAAAGTGTAATTATCATCTGGATGGTTATCTCCGGCCTTGATGCAAAGTGCAATATACCTTAATTTTAGTAGAGATCCTATTACAACTGGAATGTTAGATAGTCCAATACTAGATAAATCCATCACACTGAGATATTGGAATACCCGGAGAACATCAAACAGATGGTCATTTTGGAACATTATATTTGCATAAGAGTTAGCCGATCCATTGCAACACAATATCGTTTGAACATTTGGATAAAAAGTCTTTGTAAATATCTTTTTAATCCGTTTAAATGAACTTGAAATATAATGCAGAGTTTAGGTGCCATAGGTGCAGATGGAGTTCCAAGATGAAAGTACCTTATCAGTTGCCTAATGAAATTCTCCTCATCAACTTCTTGAGAGTGAAGTCTTCGTGCGTTAGCATTTGATGCAAAAAATTCGCCTCACCTGCTTTTTTAATACACAATTCACGCAAGGCGTCATGAACAATACACGCTTTAATTCCACCATTGGACCTGCGCTTAGAAATTATTACCAGACTTCTTGAAATCAGATCGTTCAAGTAACATGCTGCTACCTCCTCCAAATTTCTTTCTGAGTCTTGAATTTTAATGAATCCCTCAGACACCCATAACAAAATTAACTTCCATGCTGGTATCTCGTAGTCCTCTGGGAATGCTGCAAAGTAGAGGAAACATGGTTTCAAGTGATCTGGCAAATGGTTGTAACTCAGCACTAGCGTTTCCATGTACTGCTCTGGGGCATTACTAGCGATAGAGCTCATTTCATGGGCAACTTGACTCCACCAGCTTAGTGTCATGTCACTTGCAAGAATCCCAGCTATCACTACAATTGAAAGTGGCAGCCTCTGACATTTTCTAGCTATATATGCCCCAATCTCAATCAAAGACGAAGGACATTTTTCTTCGAGAAACACCTTGTACTGAAGTAAATCCCAGCTTTCTTTCTCAGTTAAGAAACGCAAAGGATGCTGATACTGGACCCGTATAGGCAGATTTGCAAGTCGACTTGTGATCACTATTCTACTTCCCACATTGTCATCTGGAAAACACAACATCAAATCGTTCCAGTCCTTACCATCCCATATGTCATCCATGACTACTAGATATCTTTGACCGCTCAGCCTTCGTTTCAGGGTTACACTTAATTCCATATCGCTGCAATTCTCAGTCTCAGCATCAAAACCTGATTTCAAGATGCCAGATAAGAGATCACTCTTTTTAGGCTCTTGTGTGACCGTTGTCCAAGCACGAACATAGAAGTGATATACGATTGAAGGTTCATTAAAGATCCTCTTAACCAAAGTTGTCTTTCCTAGTCCAGCCATACCAACAACAGAAATAACCTGTAGCTGCTTTTTACCTCCCATAAGTTGCTCTATAAGCCTCCTTGCATCATCCTCAAAACCAACCACACTTTCTTTTCCTGCATCATGTTGACGCCCCATTTTCTGAATAGAAGGTTCCATTGCTAAGATTTATAATTTATCTGATTGATTTTTTTGGCTTTGTTTTGTTCTTGGTCTCTCTTGGTAATCTAGGCATAAGGTGTATTGCTCAAAAGTAATCCATAAAGTCAACTTTGTTGGCAAAAAAACAAAAGACTTAATTGCACTTTGTAATCCCTGTATTTAGGCTAAAATTTACTTTGCATCTGAAATTTAAAATAATTGCAATTTGCAATTGTTTCAATCTTGCTACAGTTAGCATCCTTTTCACTCAATTCCGTCAAATATGACCGTTATCGTGTAACTTATGACTTGTGAAGGGTATAGCTGGTATTATTGAATACAAGGATCAAATAAGTCATTACATATCAATATCTCTGCTCTCTTTATGTTTTTCATCTTAATTTATTTACACTGAGGAAGAATTGTGCCACGGAATTTACAGACTTGGAAAATGCACTAGAAGTTGCAACTCTGAAGGAGTATGCATTATGATATCTTGATGCCTTTGTATTCTACTCGATGATTTTGCATTACACTACTTTGATTGAGTGTGCAACATGCATCTTGATTCTTCTATCTTGCAAACTCTGTCAATCTTCATGTGTTGAGTAGAATGCATTTTAGCTGATTTTAAGCTATGCCATACTTCATACTGTTTTAAATTTAGAATGCATTAGAAATTACATGCTTCGACTTTGCATTATAGACCTAAAATGCAAACTACTTAGGTTTCTGGTATATCAATGCTGCAAAGTCTTTAAATTATATTTTCCTAGGAACTCCGGTGAACAATTTAATAAATTAAAATGCCAAATGTTTGATCGAGCTGACAGAACTCACCATCATTTGTTTTTCAATGTAGAGGCTGGTTTGCAAGTCTGACCTGTAATCACTATTCTACTTCCAACATTGTCATCTGAAAAACACAACACCAAATCTTTCCAGTCCTTACCATCCCATGTCATCCATGAGTATCTCTGACCGCTCAGCCTTCATTTTAGATTGATGTTTAATTCCATATCACTGCAATTCTCAATCTCCGTATCAAAACTTGATTTTAAGATGCCAGATAAGCCATCACTCTTTTAGGCTCTTGTGTGACAGTTGTCCAGGCACGAACGTAGAATTGATATAAGATCAAAGGTTCATTAACATTTTTAACTAAAGTTGTCCTTCCGACTCCAGCCATACCAACAACAGAACAAACTAACAACAACAGAACAAACTAAACGGAACTATGCAAGAATTGACTATAATTCTATAGTCACAACTCACAAGTGACCATACAACATTAAAGGGAACGATTACAAGTTACAAGTAATCTGAAGGTTCTTCCATTACTAGAACAAATCGAAATTTATAAAATCAGAATAAATTATAAAGGTGGAATCATAGTCAGATATTAAGCGAGATCAGTCAATAATTGAATAAGCAAATAAAATATATAAGACCAGAGTACACATCATGAGTACATACTAGAGAGGTCTCAGCAATAAGTAAACAAGTAGAGTCTTTCAGAAGCAAAGCGAGCAGAGATTATAAATGCTTAACCCCTTGAGTGTTCATTGAGTTTACGTGAGAATATATATACATGGAGCCAAGGATTTATTCCTTGGAACATTCCTTGAGACATTCCCTAAGTTGATAAATATAGTATTTAATATTACTACTGTCCATGATTTAAGCTAAAGTTCAGGGATAGTGGTTTGCTAGCTGTTACGCCCCCGCAAGATGGAGGATCCATTGGAGACTCCAATCTTGTGTCGCAGAAATAGAAATCGTGGTGTAGGAAGAGGCTTCGTCATAGAATCTGCAAGCTGGTCCTTTGTGGATATATAACAGACTTTGAGCTTGCCAGCCTGTACTTGTTGCCGAACAAAGTGATAATCCAGCGCTAGGTGTTTCATGCGGGAATGAAAAACAGGGTTGGGACTAAGGTAAGTGGCTCCAATGTTATCACAGTGGATGGTAGGAGGTTGTTTGTAAGAGACACCAAGCTCATGGAGTAAGTTCTGACTCCACTGAACTTCAGAGGAGGCATGTGCTAAGGCACGATATTCAGCCTCGGTAGAAAAACGAGCAACTGTGCGTTGTTTTGAGGATTTCCATGAGATGATGTTGGATCCCAAGTAAATCACGTAAACAGTAGTTGAGGTATGATCAACCTGATTACCACCCCAGTCGGCATCACTGAAACCGGTTAGAGTTAAGGAAGCATTACGTGTAAGTAGCAGGCCATGAAATATAGTTCCTTTAAGATAACGTACGACCCGTTTTAAAGCTTGCCAATGTAATTGGGAGGGTTTGTGCATGAACTGAGACAGCTTGTTGACAGCAAATGCAACATCTGGCCTTGTGATTGACAAGTACTGAAGGGCACTGACCAATTGTCGGAAGAGTGTGGGATCAGCATTGGCACTCCCATCGGACATCGTTAAGGAGGAGGCTGTGGACATAGGAGTGGCAACCTCCTTGGCACCATCAAGCTTGAAGCGTTGAAGAAGATCTCGAATGTATTGTTGCTGATATAGAAAACAGCCATGTGAAAGATGAATGACTTCCACCCCTAGAAAGTAATTGAGCGATCCAAGGTCCTTCAGAGATAACCGGGCAGAAAATCGACCAAACAAGTCTGCCAAGAATTGAGGATTGTTGCCGGTAATCATAATGTCATCAACATAGACGAGAATATAAACAATAATGCCCTCGTGATTGTAAATGAATAGAGAAGCATCGGAGATAGAGTTGATGAACTTATTCTCCAGCAAGAATGAACTTAATGCCTTGTACCAGTCTCGGGGAGCTTGTCGCAGGCCATATATTGGCTTCTTAAGTTTGCAAATATGATGCGGAAAAGATTTATGAATGAATCCTAGAGGTTGAACCATGTATACCTCATCAGTGAGAGTTCCTTGTAAAAATGCATTATTGATATCCAGTTGTTGAAAAGACCAACCGTTGGAGACAGCAAGAGAAAGCACAATGCGAATTGTTGTTGGTTTCACAACTGGACTGAAAGTTTCTGTGAAGTCAATTCCGGGTCGTTGATGGAATCCTTTGGCGACAAGGCGAGCCTTATATCGCTCAATTGTGCCATCAGAGTTGCGTTTAATCCGGAACACCCACCTACATCCAACTACATTTTTATTGCCATCACCAGGAACGAGATCCCATGTTCCATTATGCATAAGTGCATTAAATTCTGTGTTCATAGTGTTTCGCCAATTGATGTCCTGCATAGCTTGACTAACACAAGTGGGTTCTAGAGAGGCTAGGGTAGGATGTCGTGAGGAAGGAATGGGGGGACTGTGTTTGACAACAGTGTTAGTGATGAAATTTGAATTGAAATACTTGGGGTTGGGCTGGCGAACACGACGAGGTCGGTTATGAGGCTCAGTGGTAGATGGAATGGAAGATGTGGGCGTGGTTGAGGTGTCAGAAGGTGATGTGAGTGATTGTGACTGGGAGGGAGGTGGTGAGCTAGTTGATGGTGATATGGATTCATCATAGGGAACTATGGTTGGGTTTTGTTGGTCAGTGGAGAGTGTAGGTGTATGTGGAATGGTGTTGACAGGTTCGTGAGAATGGAAGGTCGGGTATGATGGCAGGTTCAGTGATGGACTAGGTGGAATAGAGGCTGCAGGTTCTGTGTTGTTCCTGGAAGAAAAATCAGTGAGAAGCAACTCCGTAGCCAGTGGAGAACCAGTAGATGTACCTGCCAAAGGAAGAATATGCTCGACAAATTTGACATGCCTACTGTGAAACAGTCTGTTAGTAGCGACATCAAAGCACTTATAGGAAGATTTAGAGGGTGAATAACCAAGAAAAAGACAAGGTTTAGATTTTGGTTGAACCTTTGACTGATTGTATGGTTTCAACCAGGGATAGCACAAGCAACCAAAAATTTTTAATCGATGATAGGATGGCATGTTCCCAAATAACAGTGCATAGGGTGTGCGAAAATTAAGAAGTTTAGAGGGCATTCTGTTGATCAAGTAAACGACAGCTTGAAATGCATGAGACCAGAATTTGAGGGGCATGGAGGCATGATGAAGAAGAGTGAGGCCTGTCTCAACAACATGACGATGTCGACGCTCAGCTTGGCCATTGTGTTCTGGTGTATGGGGTGGTGTGGTGAAGTGAGAAATTCCTAATGAGCTGAAGATGGGAGTAAGAGCTTGATATTCACCACCATTGTCAGAATATACAGAAATAATTTGTAATTGAAAAAAATTTTCCACGACCAATTTGAACTGTTGAAAGATAGACTTGACATCAGATTTTTGTGTTAGTGGATATAGCCAAATATATTTAGTAAAATGGTCAACAAAAATTACATAATATTTGAAGCCATTAATGGAGGGTGTAGTTGGTCCCCAAACATCGGTATAAACTAACTGCAAAGGTCGAGTGCTTGAAAGGGAAGAAGTGCCAAAAGGAAGCTTATGACTTTTAGTACAAGCACAGGCATTACAATGTAATTTGTAGTCAGTGGGAACATTGTTCATGATTTTGTGTCCTAGAAGAAAGGTACGAAGTACCGAAAAGGAAGGATGTCCTAAACGGTGATGCCATTCCGCAATTTGAGACTTGAGAGTGACATGAAGATGTGGTGAGATGGTGGATGTGGCATAGTAAACATCATTTCGGTTCTCCCCGCGCATAAGAGTCGCCCCCGTGCTGAGATCCTTTACCAAGAACTGTAGAGGAAAGAATTCAACGGAAACCTTATTAGTAGTATAGAATTTAGAAACAGAGATTAAATTCTTATTGATGGTTGGAACACAAAGAACATTTTTTAGATCGAAAGCACGAGTGCCAGAGTGTAATGTGGATGTGCCAGTATGAGTTATCGGCAAACCTATGTCGTTACCAACCAGAACTTCATCTGGTCCACCATATTCAGAGTGTTGATGGAGATTAGTCATATCAGGAGTCACATGGTGTGATGCCCCTGTGTCAAAAAGCCATGGTTGTGGCGCTTGCGGTGAAAACTGAGTGACATTGGCAACTGGATTGACGACTTCAATATCATTTTCCTTAAGAAGACGAGCAAACTTTCGTCACTCTTTAGTGCCATGCGTATGCAAATCACAGAAGGAGCAGTAGAGTGTTGATCTGGAGCCAGAGTGTGGTCGAGATGTCCAGTTTGACCGTGAGTAATGCTGAAAACGAGCAGTACCATGGAAATTGTTGCGCTGACCTTGATTGTGAGGTTTATAAGCTGGGCGACCTCTTGCATTATGATTGTAAGATGGGCGATTGTTTTCATTTCTTTGTGCATAGTTGGCTGTAACAACACTGGGTTCCATTGAGCTTTTCTTTAAGCCTCTTTCATGGTCTATAACCTTTTCATGGAGTTCAGCAAAGGACATAGGTGATTCTCGTACCTTGATTGCAGCAGCAAGTTCTTTGTAGTCTTCTCCTAAACCAACAAGTGTGTGAAGCACAAGATCATCATCGGATATTGTTTGTCCAACGAGACCGAGTTCATCAGCAGTAGCCTTCATGTCGTGGAGATATTCTTCAATTGGATGTGATCCACATGTGTTGTGTATAAGATGACTTTTGAGTGATATGATTCTGGATCGAGAGTTATTTGCATAAAGAGTAACCAGTCTTTCCCACATCTCATCAGCAGTGGTAGCAGTGGATATGAGAGGTTGAATTGTTTCATGGCAGCTTCATAGCATGGCATTGAGAATGATTTGGTCTTGACGATTCCATATGGTGTATAGAGGATTTAAAACCCCTGCTTCCAGAGTTTTTGCTGGAATTATGACAGATTTTTCAATGTAGCCAATGACTCCGAGACCTATGAGCACTAACCTGACTTGTGTGCGCCAGACATTAAAGTTGGAAGTGGTTAGTTTTGTGGGCATGTGAGTAGGTGCATTGACCTGAACAACAGTTGTGGCAGAGGTGATTTTAATGGAATGAGTCATAGTTAAATAAAGGGAAGATGATGAAGAACAGAGGAGGATCAAAGAAGATGAGGATCGAAGAGGGTGCGTTTAAGCGTGATAGCTCTGATACCATATAAATGCTTAACCCCTTGAGTGTTCATTGAGTTTACGTGAGAATATATATACATGGAGCCAAGGATTTATTCCTTGGAACATTCTTTGAAACATTCCTTGAGACATTCCCTAAGTTGATAAATATAGTATTTAATATTACTACTGTCCATGATTTAAGCTAAAGTTCAGGGATAGTGGTTTGCTAGCTGTTAGAGATGTCCATGTGGCTATTGCCTCGTTTGTTTCTTACATCTTTTAGTCTCTTTCCTACGAAACTGGAAGAAGCAACCGGTAAGAATAAATGCAAAAATCTTTGAAAAACATACCGGTATTCAGATGAGGTACACCGGTGTCATTCAGTTCCTGACATTTAATTATAAAAACAAGAATATCTTTAAAGAATCTCTACAGAACTGCTTTCATTAGTTAAACACCATTTTTAAGATGTCAAGAGAAGCAATATTTACGCACCTTGGATAGGAAAACATTATGCTTGGAAAATTGATATCTTCAACATATCATTCCCTTTGTTCAGTTGATCTTCTTTAATTTCATGTGCAGACTACACGACAGCGGGTTACAATTCCTAATCTCAATCATCTCCAAGCTGTATATATCTCCTATACCAATAGGAATCTCTGTAAGTTGATAACAGCCTTCCAACTTTAAGTGCTGAAGGTTTGGAAATTGTTCAGTATAAGCACTCCATCGAACAATTTTGATGAACTTAAATGCCAAATGTTTGAGTTGACGGAACCCGCCATCACTTGTTTCCCAGTGTTCTCCGCAGAATGTATTGAACTGTAATTTTAGAACTTCGAGGTTCGGCAGCATTCCAATTTTCTGCATTTCGTCCCATTTCAAAAAAGTAGATACCAGTGTGAGCTTCTTCAGAGTTGATGGAAACATATTTGGGCTCGACAACTCCTTATATGTAAACTTGTCCTCTAAGGAAATGAACTCAACGTTCTGCAAAATCAAACTCAAATTTTCAAGATGTTCTAATTTATCGAGATTTGGAATCTCCAACATTGTGCGTGAATAATGCAGTGGTGCTTTGATGCCCAGCTTTCGCAGATTTCTAGTAAATAACAAGATATCCGTGTTGTGGTAAAGTACAGACCGGTGCCTGATGTGGTATATTTTTGAGTTCGTTCTCAGGGAGGCAGGTTTTATCAATTTTAATTTAATTGTCACGAATTATTTCTAAATTAAAAACCATTATTGAGAATTTTTATAAAACTAAATAATGTAAATAAATGCGTTTTAAAGTCGATTTACTAAAAGTCTAGGGCAACCGGGTTCACCATGTTTACACCGAAACAAATTATATGGATATAGTAATTTAACGGATTTTAAATAATCAGAGCATTTGCTAATCTTTTTCAAGCATTAATGCTCTCGGAAATCAAATTATGATCTCGCACTAAAATTCAATTCCGCTATTCGTATGTACGCCTCTAGTGAATAAAATCTCTCGATCTATTATTCCTATTCGTAAATAATTAATTAATGATACCAGCCGATAACACAAATTAAATTTTATAACATATCGATTAGAATTATTTTATACCCGTTTAAACTACTAATAAAATTAAAGCATTATTGTGGTGTAAACAAGGCTTCCCCTTATACCCTAGAAATAAACTACTCACACATGCTATTAATAGAAACGACAAAAATATTTAAACAACACATATAAAACATATATTAATAAACAAGATAAAATTTAGGAGTACCTCAAATTTACAATAGAATGGAGAATCAAGCCAAATTGTACATAAAAGAGAAGAAAACCAAGCCCCTAATTTTAGCTCCTAGCCGAATGGAAAAAAATGTACAGAATGAAAAATGGTGTAAAGTAGTGTAATGATTACACTCTTTTTGTTTTTATGATGGTACAGAGAATGGAAATGTAATTTGATATGTAGTGCTCCAGTTTCTTCTCTGTCCGTCCGTGTTGGTTTTTTCTTTCTGAACAAATGCCTTCTGTCTTTTATAGGATAATGAATACATATGAAAGCAATCATGGAAGTCATAGTCCAAGATCATGCTGTATTTTTTTCTTCCCAAGATTGCTGCATTTACTGCTTTTTCAAGGCTTACTGCTTTTCTTTTCAAAGATGCCTGCTCCGTAATTTGCTGGCTGTCTTCTCTGTCCGTCCTGCATTTGCTGATTTCTTCTTCTTCAACTTTTCAAATTTTACTTTTTTGCTTTTCACTTTTTCACTTTATCTAAAATCCGAAAATTCATTTATTCCTCAGATTTCGAGATGCTCCAATCGAATTTTTGCTTAATTAATCCCTCCAAATTGAAGATAATTTCAGAAGCTTAGCGTGGACTGTAAGATCGTCCAAATCTGACTCCTACAACTCCAGATATGAATTAAATACTGTAGGAAGTGGGTGTAGCTCAATAAATCCGAATTTCTTCCAATTTTAGCTCCAAAATAGCTCTTTAAACCCAAATTCCTCCAAATTTAGAAATTCTTGTCTCCTGAAATAAAACATCAAAATTAATTCAATAAATATCCAAATCAATGCAAAATGCAATTAAATGTGGGAATAAAATTATATAAAATGTATATAAAAATATATCTTATCAAATATCCCCACACTAAGCATTTGCACGTCCTCGGACAAATAAGCGAAATAAAAACTAAATCCTAACTAATATCATTTTTGTAGATGACACGATTGCACTGAGCACGTGCAACAAGCCGTTAAACCCCTAGGCAGCCCTAGTAGGACGAGTGTTGTCTCGTGAGGGTTTATAGTGAATATACCCACAAAATTCATCTAGCTCATGCAAAAGACCACACATCAACACAACACCACACACACCTGTCCTCTCATGTCATAATCGGCTTAAGAATCAAAATGAAAATGCAATGCCTTGGTGTCTAAAGTGCAAGTATCCATATAGCGTACTCAAAGAAGATGCATAAGATCATAGAAATTCATGTCAAATGTAAGAATAAGTTGGTAAACATGCTAAGCACACAAGAGCACATCTTTAAGACACAACCTGGGATATCCTATGCAAAAGCAATAACTCACCATTCACTCACAAAAATATTCACTCAAAACAAAGGGTAAGTGTATCACTCAACTCCAACAATATCATAAACATGCTTCATCCTTGGTATCAATCTAACCTTTAACGCAACATACATCATTGATGACAATCAAAAGGTCTTTGTTAAGGTTGTAACGGGGCTAGGGATAAGGTATGTCAAGAAAGCCAAAGAAGGTTAAGTCAAAAGCTAGTACCTGACATTGAAGTTCAATCAACTCCCATAATTATTAAAACCTATAAATATTTCCCCACACTTGAGCTTTTATTTATAAACAACTTGACTAGTCGAATCAAAGTAGGATCACAAAGAATAAGTATGCTCTCGTATTTATTTAATTAATTCTTTTTTTTTGCAAGAGAGCTAAATAATAGCAAGAAAAATGATCCATAAATATGATTTCAAACTTCGACTAACAAGCTATGAACCAAACCCCAAATATTCCCCCAAAGTTATGATCATTAATAAACCCCCCCTTTTATGCACACCTTATCACTCCCTTAAGCACAATACTAGCCTTTGACAATTGGGTTCAAAATTAATGTAAGGCCAATACAATAAAAATGATATATGGCAGGTACATGGTGTGTCACCGAAAGAACAAGATTAGGCTCAAAGGGTTAACTAATGGATCATGTATAATGGTTTGGATATATAGGAAATATGAGGTTATCCTATTGCCTTTATCATGTTATCATCAATTAATGTCATGCATCTCAAGAAAGATCTCAAGCAAGTGCTAGCAATGCAAACGACAAGTGGACACTCAAGCAAACGAAAAATCATGCAAAAGATATGCATATAGGCTCAAAACTCACTTGGTGTGACAAAGCATAATCAATCCCAAATAACAGTCTCTCTAACGCACCTACTTGTAATCAAAGCATATAGACCAAATTACCTTGCACATATTCATGGCATTCTAATCATTTAGCACATTCAATAAGTCTACTAGTTTCTACTTGCTAGCGTACGTGTGTGCACAAGAACATCACATATCACTTCTCAATCAAAAGCATCCATAAACACAAGATTCCTAAGCATGCATGGGTGCATTTTCACAAGTAATCTTCACATGACTAGAATTATTTTTGGCATTTTTCAAATTTTTTAATTTTTTTGGATTTTTAAATATATATTTTTTAATTTTTTTATATACACTACGTTGAGAACACCGAGAACACCTCCCCACACTTAAGCGAGTCAATGTCCTCAATGACTCATTAACTAACCAAAGAAATCAACAATATATAAAACAAAAGGAAAAAAGAACTCCCCTTTGCAGAAGTATGATCCATGGGTTGCCTCCCAAGAAGCGCTTTTGTTTAACGTCGTTGGCTCGACTCAGCTGGTTCAGATCTCCGTGGAGGGGCTGTCAAGATAAATCACTTCCATCTTCCCTACGAATGCACCATCCACATATAATTTAAGGCGTTGACCTTTGACCTTAAATTTTGTTCCATCTCGTCCCATAACTTCAATAGCACCATAAAATTTGACATCGATGACAGTAAAAGGTCCGGACCATCTTGATTTTAGCTTCCCTGGAAAAAGTCGAAGTCTGGAATTGAACAATAGCACCTTGTCACCAACCTGAAAATCTCTTCTCTGAATCATCTTATCATGCATCTTCTTCGTTCTCTCCTTGTAAAGCCGAGAATTATCATAAGCATCAAATCGAAGCTCATCTAACTCATTAAGTTGAAGAAGTCTCGCTTGCCCCGCAGCCTTCAAATCCATATTGAGTTCTTTGATAGCCCAAAAGGCGCGATGTTCCAACTCCACTGGCAAGTGACATGCTTTACCCTAAACTAACCGATAAGGAGTGGTTCCTATAGGTGTTTTGTACACCGTACGATAAGCCCATAAAGCATCATCTAGCTTCAAGTACCAATCTTTCCTTGACTTTGCCACCATTTTCTCCAAAATGCTTTTGATTTGGCGGTTAGAAACCTCCACTTGGCCACTTGTTTGGGGGTGATATGCAAGAGGAACCTTGTGAGTAACGCCATATTTCTTCAACAAAGTTTCAAACTGGCGATGGCGAAAATGAGAACCACCATCACTTATCACTGTTCTAGGAACTCCAAAACGAGGGAAGATGATATTTTTAAAGAGCTTCATAACAACCTTGGAATCATTGTTTACTGATCCAGCAGCTTCAACCCACTTGGACACATAATCGACAGCAACTAAGATGTATCTCATCCCACAAGAGCTTGGGAAGGGTCCCATAAAATCAACACCCCATACGTCAAATATCTCGACCTCAAGAATACCAGTTTGAGGCATCTCATGGCATTTAGAAATATTACCCGTCCTTTGACATGCATCACACGCCAAACAGAAAGTACGAGCATCCTTAAATAGAGAGGGCCAATAGAAACCAGATTGTAGTACCTTAGCAGCAGTCTTAGAAGGACCATGGTGGCCTCCACATGCGAGAGAATGACAATGCTTGAGAATGTCATGTACTTCGAACTCAGGGACACATCTACGAAAGATTCCGTCAGCACACTTTCGATACAAGAAAGGGTCATCCCAAAAATATTGTTTAGCATCGTGATAAAACCTCTTTCTTTGCTGATAAGTCAGTTCTGGAGGGTGAGATCCACTAACACAGAAATTTGCAAAATCTGCATACCATGGAGTCTGAGTAGCAACCGAAAACAGGTGATCATCTGGAAAAGAATCGTCAATAGGAGTACTTGACGCAATGTCAGATTTGAAACGCAACCGTGAAAGATGATCCGCAACCACATTCTCAGCACCCTTCTTGTCTTTGATTTCCAAGTCAAATTCTTGGAGTAACAGAATCCAACGAATAAGCCTTGGCTTTGCTTCCTTCTTGGCTAACAAATATTTCAGTGCTGAATGATCTGTGTGAATAATGACTTTGGAGCCAATGAGATATGTCCGGAACTTGTCAAGAGCATAGACTACAGCTAGAAGCTCCTTCTCAGTGGTAGCATAATTGACCTGAGCTTCATCCAAGGTTTTACTTACATAGTAGATGGCGTGCAATACCTTGTCTTTCCTTTGACCGAGAACGGCTCCCACTGCATAATCACTTGCATCACACATGATTTCAAATGGAAGATTCCAATCTGGAGATTGAATGATTGGTGCACTTATCAAAGCTTCCTTAATCCTGTTAAAAGACTCCAAACAAGCGTCAATAAACACAAAGGTGGCATCCTTAAGCAACAATTGAGTGAGGGGTTTTGCAATTTTTGAAAAATCTTTTATAAAACGATGATAAAAACCCGCATGACCAAGGAAACTCCTCACTCCCTTGACATTAACAAGAGGAGGAAGCTTCTCAATCACCTCAATTTTTGCTTTGTCAACCTGGATGCCACGTTCAGAAATCAAATGACCAAGTACCACTCCTTCATTGACCATGAAGTGGCACTTTTCCCAATTTAAAACCAAATTCACCTCTTCACAACGTTTAAGCACTTTAGAGAGATTATGTAGACATACATCAAAATCAGACCCATAAACACTGAAATCATCCATAAATACTTCCATGATAGACTCTATGAAATCAGAAAATATGGCAGTCATGCAACGCTGAAAAGTAGCAGGGGCATTGCACAAACCAAAAGGCACTCTACGATATGCAAAAGTACCATATGGGCAAGTAAATGTAGTCTTTTCTTGATCATCAGGATGTATAGGGATCTGAAATAACCCTGAATATTCGTCTAAATAGCAAAAGTACTTATGCTTGGCAAGTCTTTCTAGCATCCGATCAATGAAAGGGAGAGGGTAATGGTCTTTTCTAGTAGCATTGTTTAACTTACTGTAATCAATGCACATTCGCCAATCGGTGACAATTCGAGTGGGAATTAATTCATCTTTATCATTCTTAATTACAGTTGTTCCTCCTTTCTTAGGGACTACCTGAACTGGGCTTACCCATTTAGAATCAGAAATCGGGTAAATGATGCCTGCATCTAACAACTTCAAAACTTCTTTTTTAATAACCTCTTGCATGTTAGGGTTCAAGCGACGTTGTCCCTGTATGCAAGGCTTATGGTCATCATCTAAGTGAATTCTATGCATGCAAAGGTCTGGGATAATTCCTGTAAGATCATCAATACTATACCCAATAGCTTTTCTATGCGCACGCAAAACAGTAAGAAGCTTAAAAACCTGGTCATCATCAAGACTAGAGCTAACAATCACAGGACAAGTCTTTTCATCATCAAGAAACACATATTTTCAGATTAGATGGCAAAGGCTTTAGCTCTAACTTGTTTACCTGAGGTTCACCACAAGAAGTGACAGTGTTCGTTACCTCACAATTCGGATCAGCTGCACCATCCAACTCAAGAACCAATGAATCGACTTCAACATGTCCTTCTCCTTCGTATGCTTCAAGCATGAGCACTGCTTCCAATGCATCATTTAATAAAATCTGAGGTGTCTCATCTTGGACAATTTCATCTACAACATCAATCCTGTAGCAAGTATTCTCAAGCAAATGGGATTTAAGAGCAGAGGTTAGAGTAAAAGTAATTTTATCATCACCAACGCTCAATGTGAGAGTCCCACTTTTTACATCAATAACAGCACCTGCAGTACAGAGAAATGGTCTACCTAAAATTATAAGTATTTGGCTGTCCTCTTCCATATCTAGAACTACAAAGTCTACAGGAATATAGAATTTTCCAACCCTAACAGGCACATCCTCTAAAATTCCAAGGGGATATTTTATCGAGCGGTCTGCCATTTGCAAAGTCATCTGTGTACATTTTAATTCTCCCATATTTAGTTTTTGAAAAACCGACACTACGCCATAAGTGAGCATACGCAACCCTTTTTACAAAGCGTTGCACAGAAAGCGTTTCGTTAGATAGAAGTTTTGGGTCTTTTGCAACTGAGCTGAATTGGTGTTGCGTTAGATATAGATTAGCGTTGCGTATTACCCACAGTGTTTCACATTATGCAACACTAACTGATGGCGTTGCGTTAGATAATTTTTTGTTTTTATAAATGGTGACGTGGCAGGAGTGGGACCCACATGTGTTGACGTGGCATTTGCTGACGTGGCACATGTGGGACCCACATTAGCTGACGTGGCAGAAGTGGGGCCCACCTTTGTTGACGTGGCATTTGCTGACGTGGCAGAAAGCGTTACATTAGATACCAGTAGTGTTGCGTTTGCTGTTTGAAGTGTTGCATTAGATATATTAATATTTTTTTTTAAAAAAAATATGGCGTGGCAGATGTGGGCCCCACAACTGCTGACGTGGCAGTGTGGGACCCACAAGGGTGACGTGGCAGGAGGCCTATCATGCTGACGTGGCAATTGTGGGACCCACAATTGCTGACGTGGCAGAAGTGGGGCCCACCTTTGCTGACGTGGCATTTGATGACGTGGCAGAAGCGTTGCATTAGATACCAGTAGTGTTGCGTTTGCTCTTTGAAGTGTTGCATTAGATATATTTATATATTTTTTTAAAAAAATGACGTGGCATATGTGGGACCCACCACTGATGACGTGGCAGTGTGGGACCCACATGGGTGATGTGGAAGGAGACCCAACATGCTGACGTGTCAATTGTGGGACCCACAATTACTGACGTGGCAGAAGTGGGATCCACCTCTGCTGACGTGGCATTTGCTGACGTGTCAGAAGCGTTGCATTAGGTATCAGTAGTGTTGCATTTGCTGTTTGAAGTGTTGCATTAGATATTTATTTTATTTTATTAACTAGTCTTGTCCCGAATGATGAATCTATTTTTTTAAATTATTTTTTCGACGTTCCAATCGCACGGGTGTCAAGATATAACGATTTTAGTGATGTGGTAATTTTTTAAAAAAATTCCTATATTTATTTTGTTGGGTTTTATAACGGGTCAAAGTCGACTTTCTTTTTAACTAGTCTTGTCCCGAATGATGAATCTATTTTTTTAAATTATTTTTTCAACGTTCCAATCGCACGAGTGTCAAGATATAACGATTTTAGTGATTTGGTAATTTTTTTAAAAATTTCCTATATTTATTTGGTTGAGTTTTATAACGGTCAAACCGGTCAAAGTCGACCTTCCTTTTAACTAGTCTTGTCCCGAATGATGAATCTATTTTTTTAAATTATTTTTTCGACGTTTCAATCGCACGGGTGTCAAGATATAACGATTTTAGTGATGTGGTAATTTTTTTAAAAAACTCCTATATTTATTTTGTTGGGTTTTATAACGGTCAAACGGGTCAAAGTCGACTTTCCTTTTAACTAGTCTTGTCCCGAATGATGAATCTATTTTTTTTAATTATTTTTTCGACGTTCCAATTGCACGAGTGTCAAGATATAACGATTTTAGTGATGTGGTAATTTTTTAAAAAATTTCCTATATTTATTTGGTTGGGTTTGTTAACGGTCAAACCGGTCGAAGTCGACCTTCCTTTTAACTAGTCTTGTCCCGAATGATAAATCTATTTTTTTAAATTATTTTTTCGATGTTCCAATCACACGGGTGTCAAGATATAACGATTTTAGTGATGTGGTAATTTTTTGAAAAATTTCCTATATTTATTTGGTTGAGTTTTATAACAGTCAAACCGGTCAAAGTCGACCTTCCTTTTAACTATTCTTGTCCCGAAAGATGAATCTATTTTTTAAAGTTATTTTTTCGACGTTCCAATCGCACGAGTGTCAAGATATAACGATTTTAGTGATGTGATAATTTTTTTAAAAAACTCCTATATTTATTTGGTTGGATTTTATAACGGTCAAATCGGTCAAAGTCGACCTTCCTTTTAACTAGTCTTGTCCCGAATGATGAATCTATTTTTTTAATTATTTTTTCGACGTTCCAATCGCACGAGTGTCAAGATATAACGTTTTTAGTGATGTGGTAATTTTTTTAAAAAAATTCCTATATTTATTTGGTTGGGTTTTATAACGGTCAAACCGGTATAAATTCCTATATTTATTTGGTTGGGTTTTAAATTATATTATAAATTTATAGTAGTGGTCTACTTTATTATAATGAATTTCTATTATAATTTTTATTAAATATTATTTTTGAATGTTTTAGTTATTTATATTTTTATTTTAAATAGGTGCTAAAATATTAGAATATCATTATTAAATAATTATTATTGTTTCAATTATTATTGTTATTTATTTGTATTAGATCGAATACATTTTATTAATTTATTTGAATATTGTTTGAATAATTTAAAATATTTGATAAACAATACACATATTTGTACATATTTTGCTAATTTATAATTGAGAGACACTTGGCATGCTACAATTTGTTGGAAGGAGATGGTTTGGATTGATGACATGTAAGACTTAAACAATCTGAATCGTTCATGCAATTAGGGATTAAATCCTGACCCTTCAAATATTTATAACTCCTTTTCTACCTACCCTTTATCATATCACTCTGCCGCCGCCCCCCCCACTCCACATCCCTCATCTCTCTCATCTAGTTGCTCTCTCTCTCTCTCTCGTTACACACATATACATATACATATAACCTTCTAAAATTTACATTTCTTAATCTATCCATCCAAAATTAGTGATTTATATATGAATATGTTCTATAAATTGAGCTCTATCTATACATATATAAATCAATCAATTTTGAGATGAAAATTTTCTAGGTAAGATTCGGCTTTGTTCGGTTTTTGGAGATATATGAACCATTTTGAAATTTCTGGGCTAATTTTGAGGATTGGTCAGTTTTTGTGTGCTGCTGATTCTATTGGAGTTATGGTTTTTGCTAGAGAGAGGCTTCTCTGGCTACACTGTATTCTGGTATATTTTCTGTATTTGGGTCTTAATCTTTGATTGGGTTCAGTTTTTTTTACTGTTTATTTACTTTATGGAATCTATTTCCTCTGTTTCTCTTCCTCTTTCACAGATCAATTCTTCAATTTTTAATTTTCGAAGCTACAATTTATAGGCCCTTGAGGATCCTGTGTCATCTGTTAGGGCGTTCGCTGAAGCTTTGGGAACTTTGCTTGCTCTTGGAATGAATCCTGAAGCACAGGTATTGTTCTGTTGTCAAGTTTTGTAATTTAATTCTCAATCTCAAAGCATTCTTTTCATACTAGGTTCAACCAAAAGGAAAAGGCAACGTAGTTCCAAAAAAACTTGAAGGCGGATTGCAGAAGCATCTCATTTTGCCATTCACAAAAGGTACTTTAATGTGTTTTAATGAATTCCCATGTAGTTGTTACTAGTGGAGTATGAGAATAGAAAATTTTCTAATTTTTGGTTATTTATTGAGCTCATTGTGTTAAATGAATATGCTACTTTAGTACTCCTTATGTCCCATTTTTTTGCTAAATCCTTATGTCCCATTTTAATTGACCGAAGTTGACATTTGAAGTATACTTGACTGTTTATGTCATATGCTTGTTTAGTAGCAGGTGGATGCTGCTCAAGACAAACACAATTATAGTTGGATGAAGAAGTTATGTAGAATGACTGATATTCCCTCATTACTAGATGAACATTAAAATAACAAAGTTGTAGTTTTCTCCTTAATGCTATAATAACTACCAAGTGGAGAAACCTAGAGCCTCAGTGCCATGATGAAAAT
This sequence comes from Kitagawia praeruptora, assembly GCA_037693485.1. NCBI lineage: Eukaryota > Viridiplantae > Streptophyta > Magnoliopsida > Apiales > Apiaceae > Kitagawia > Kitagawia praeruptora. The sequence continues at coordinate 4,133,621 of CM075353.1, forward strand.
TATGATTGAGTAATTTTGAAGAGAATGACAAGGGAAAACAATGAATAAGATATGCTTGTTATTCCATGCTAATCTGGTTTATGAATTTGGATCTTCTATAAGCTTCTGAAAATTAATCACATCTAATGACAATCTAATTTGGATGTGCTTACCTATATGCTTTTACACTTGATATTATCCTCACACTTCTGAATAATAGCTAAGATGTAAGAATTATTTGCCACCATATGTCCACCTAAATATTCACCTTTTTTATCGAAGCCTAAGCTGAATTCATTTGGCTACGCTGATTAAGTTATATTGGTGTTTTACATTCCAGGCTTCTGATAAAATGGTTGCAGGTAAAACCAACTAGTGCAGGGTCAAACATTGGAGTTACAATTGCGTATGACTTAAGTGATTCTCTAAAGAAAGCCAGGGAGATTATTTCGGAGGTAATTTATCATTATATCTTCTCAATCTTTTTTCTGGTTATCTTGTGTTGTTTTTATTTTATTGTGGCTTGAAATAGAACTGAATTTAAGTTCCAATGTATTTTATAGGATTCGAGATTTGCATATGAGGGGTTCTAATTTTTGGTTACAATCTTTTCGTTTTTATTAGTTGTTGGTGCGTTGCCTGCATACACGCACTTGCTGTCTTGATGTTAAATTTATTATTTTATTTCCTTTAGTTGCTTTGATGTAGCATGGCTTAATTTTATTTTATTTTGCCAAAGGCTTAAATTTTATTAATTACTCTTAAGTATAGTAAAATTGCATGAGTAGAATAATTAGTTCAAATAATTGTGCCTTTCTGCATGTTTTTAATTTTATATTAATACTTCTTTAAATCTTGTAATTAATTGCATAGAATTAATCAATCATTTCACTCTGATTATTACCATTAATGAATTCTTGTTGTTAACTGTTACATTTGTTTTTGCTTCGGATTTTTTCCTTTAGTTTTTCTTTTTCTGGCCCATTTTGCATAAGTAGTTGTGTAGCCCATATTGCATAATTAGGTTATTACATGGTTATATAAATGTATTAGTAATTATGTCACTAAATTGTTTTTCAGTTCAGGTGTTGTCATTTATCTCTATATGCTTCCCTGGGAGTTTAACATTCCTTAGTTTTCTAAATTGTTTTTCTCTGTATGCTTACATGAATTAAACACGTGCATTGATTACATTGTTTGAACTAATACTGATTTTGTAGAATAGATTTTTTGCTAGCACATATTTTTTACAATGCGTATCGGATACAGTCTTAACTTTTTACATCTTGTATAACATTTCATTTGCCCAGATTTCTCAAATGTTGGTTATTTGCTGCAAATTCCTCTCCCTGGACCAGGTTCTATCATTGGACGGGCAGTTGTTTTCCATGCTGATCCTGATGACTTGGGAAAGTTTAAATAATTTGTACCTTTTTATTTTTGAAGTTAGGATTCAACAGTATGCAGTTGTTTATTGCGATTAGAGTGAAATAATTTGTATTTTGTTTTTTTTTTGTTTTGGATGGAATTCATGTATGAACAAAATGGTGATTTCGAAATATTTATATAAAGTGTTGCATTTGACATTAGTTGATGTTGCATTTAAAAAGAATGGTGTTGCTTAAAAAAAAATTAGTGTTGCATTAGACTCAACTAGTGTTGCATTAGATAGTGGTCCCCACTGTTGACGTGGCATGTGGGCCCACTGCTAACGTGGCATGTGGGCTCCACTACTGACGTGGCATGTGGGCCCCATTGCTGACGTGGCACCTTGGTGGGCCCCACTGATGACATGGCATATGGGCCCCAGTGCTGACGTGGCACCTTGGTGGGCCCCACTGATGACGTGGCATGCCCCAATTTATGACGTGGCACTTATGGGCCCCACTAGTGACATGTCAGCATGCTGACGTGGCACCTTACTTCCATGTCAGCATGCTGACATGGCTGAAACATCTTATGCAACCCCATGAAGTGTTGCGTTTGCATGCTCTTGGTGTTGCATAAGGTCTCTTATGCAATGCTTTTCGAAGTGTTGCAATAGCTTGGAAAAGCATTGCGTTAGGGGTCTTACGCAACGCCAGTATTGGTAACGCCCCAAAAGCGTTGCATAAGACCTTACGCAACGCTTTTCAGGCCTTACGCAACTGAAAATGGGGGTTGCGTATGTGCGTTTATGGCGTAGTGCGAGAGAGGCATGACTGAGACGCTAGCGCCTAAATCACATAAAGCTCTATCAATTGAACAATGCACCTAAATGACACGGGATTGAAAAACTACCAGGATCTTTAAGTTTAGGTGGAGACTTATTCTGTAAAACAGCACTACATTCCTCAGTAAAAGCTACTATCTCTACCTCACCAAAGGACCTTTTCTTAGTGAGAATATCCTTAAGAAACTTTGCATATGATGGAACTTGAGAAATTAAATCAGTGAAGGGAACTGTTACCTCAAGGTTCTTGACAAGTGTCATGAACTTACCAAACTGCTGGTCCACCTTAGTTCTGTTCATCCTGCTAGGGAATGGGAGCTTTGGCATAAATGGTGGAGGGGTAACTGCAATCTTCTCTTTGTCCTTTTCCTTGCTTTCCTCAGTTTCACCTTCGTTAGTATCTTCAATAACTTTCTCTACCTTGTCTTCCTCAGAATTCTCTTTTTCTTGCTCAGTAAGAACATCGTCAGTAGGCATTGGAGGAGCCTCATATGTACGACCACTCCTAAGAGTAATGGCATTCACATTTTCCTTTGGATGAGTTGGTTGTGCTGGTAAAGAGCCTTGTTGCCTTGAAGACGAAGAACTAGCCATTTGAGCAATCTGAGTTTCTAGCATCTTATTATGAATCTCCATCTGGTTCATTTTTTGGTTTATATCCTCCATATTCTTTTGCATTTGTAACAATATCTTCATCATGTCACCTTGATTATCAGCCTGTGCAGCTTGATTCGCCTGAGGAGCATAATTCTGAGGAGGCCTCTGGAATCCAGGGGGATTCATAGGTCCTTGAGGAGGCCTATACTGCTGCTGTGGAGGAGGCTGGTACGACTGCTGATATTGCTGCTGATTAGGAACATTTGAATTCTGAGCGTTGTTGTTCCTATATGAGAAGTTTGGATGATCTTTCCAACCAGGATTCTAAGTGTTGGAATACGGATTGTACCGCTGTCTCTGTTGGAAAACATTTGCTTGCTCTATCTAAAAATTTTGTGAATTTTGAGCATTATATTGGCAATCGTTACCATAGTGGCCTTGGATGCCACAGACTTCACAAATAGGATAATTCCTAGGAGCCATGGATGACAATGCATTGATACTCATAGGTGGAGTAGAGGGCTGAGATGTCTTCAATGAGTGGATCTCCTGAGTCAATGCAGCGAGTTGAGATGATAATAAAGAATATGCATCCACTTCAAGTTTGCCCCCTTTCTTGGCTGCTCTCGGGTTACTGAAGTGATTGGCAGCCAAATTGGGAAGAAAAGCATGTGCATCATCAACTCCTTTGTCTAAAAACACGCCACCTGCAACGTTATCAACCATCCCTTTTGTTTCAGGATCAAGACCATTGTAGAAGCGTTTAAGCAGAAACCACTTCTCAAGACCATGGTGAGGGCATGCACGTTGATAATCCTTGAATCTGTCCCAAGCATCCCGAAGAGATTCGCCATAATCTTGCTTAAAACCCATCATCTTGTCGATCAAATCGTCGGTTCTGTTAGGAGGGAAGAACTCTGTTAAGAAAGCCTGAGCAATCTCATCCCACTCGGTCAAGTTAATATCATTCAACCATTTTTGAGCTTTGTCACGAAGAGAGAAACCGAATAACATGACTTTCAACTGGTCTGGAGTGACTCCCTGATGTTTAATTGTAGAACAGAGCTGTTGAAACCGTTGCAGATGATTTGTAGGGTCTTCAGAGGTAAGCCCAGCAAATTGATTCTGTTGGATCATAGTGAGCAAAGCAGGCTTGATTTTGAAATTTTCTGCTTGAATTGCTGGCATAGCAAGGCCGGTAGGTCCCCCACTCGGAGAGGGCTGTGAATAGTTCTTCAAAGATTTAACAGGAGGGTCGGCCATTTTAATCTCTGAGAAATGGATCTTTCGCTGCGTTTTATTTCTCTATTTATCGATATATTGTTGCAGAGGTACTCCAGAATCAAGATCCCGAGTAGAATCAGGAGTTGAAAATGCGTCTTCTGTAGACCTGTGCATCAACAACAAAAACAAGAAAAGCAGTAAAACCAGTCTCAATTGGAACTAAAATTCCAATGAGACAGTGGAAAAATAGACGAATTAAAATTGACACAAAATTTTAACAAACTAAACAAAATATGCAAATTATTATTATTATTATTACTATTTTTTTATTTTTTATTTTTTTATTTTTATTTTTTTTATATTAATAAACAAAAAGTTTTGGAAAAATTGGACATTTAAATTTTAATTTTTAAACTAAAAAATGAAAGAGTTAAAAACTAATTTAACAACTAATTAAAATTATTTTAAAATCTAATTAAATCCCAAAACAAATTTTATTATTAATTAAAGAATTTATTTAAAATTTTTACATGACTTGTTCGTTAATACGACTCGCCAAAATCAAATCAATCAAGCTTATTCGAGAAAACGACAACAATTAAAACTTCAGCAATTATCCAGAATTCACAGAAAACAAAACAAAAATCGAAAATGCTGAAACTCGGGACTGACTTGAAGAACAATAAACAGCAATGACATAAAAACAAAGGGTTACTCAACAAATTTAACAGCAGACTTAGCAACTCAGCAGCGAGCATAAAAGCAAATACGTGACTCAGTATCTCGGTACAATCGAATTAATCTAGATACAATTTACAGACTCCGCACATTCGACTTCAAGCTCGGAAAATAAACTCGATAATGCTCAGTACAGCAACTACTTGGCACCAAACGGACTCACATAACTCGGCTAATTTACTAAAATGAACAAACAACACTCCAACGAAAACCAACGAACACACAAAACCCGACTCAGACTCCTGGAACTCGAACTCAGCGCAGATTCAACAGCAAAATCAAGACTCAGGAATTAACACTCAACCAAAACCAAAAGAACATCAAATCACAGGCTAAACGCTCGTGAACAGTGACAACCCAGCAAAAATCCGGACACAACTCAAGCAAAACGACTCAACGACAGTACATAGTCGACTCAAACTCGGCAAAACCGAAAACAGAACTCCGCGATAACTCGGAAAAATTGCGTATCAAAACAGCGATTTAGTATTAACTATGAACTACGAACAACCGCGAGAAATCGAAACTTCAATACAAACAACGAACTCGGAATCAGTGATTAGCTCAGTTACGAATACCCTGCTCCGGAATCTAAAACGAATTACACGAGGCAAAGGGGAATGGGGCGAACTGGGTTTGAGGTTGAAATCGAAACAGGGGAAGGGAGAGTTTCGATGGGTGTTGTGAAGGAAAGAAGGCGGTAGAGGCGGAGTAAGGAGGTGCTGGCGTTGGTCGGGTGGAGGTGTGGTGGTGGAGAGGAGAAGAAGGGGAAGGAGATGGGAGATGGGTGGCGCGAGGGAGAAGAACGAAGAGATTGGAGGATGAGATGGGTTTTGTCGAAAAAACAGGGGAGACAATAAGTATGCCTATTACTTAAAACTAATATTTTTGAGTTTTTTTTACACTAAAACATAAGAATTAAATTTACAATTAAAAATTATAAAACCCGGACAATAAAACTAAAATTTATAAAAACTAACCGCCTCCCCGGCAGCGGCGCCAAATTTGATGTGGTATATTTTTAAGTTCGTTCTCAGGGAGGCAGGTTTTATCAATTTTAATTTAATTGTCACGAATTATTTCTAAATTAAAAACAATTATTGAGAATTTTTATAAAACTAAATAATGTAAATAAATGCGTTTTAAAGTCGATTTACTAAAAGTCTAGGGCAACCGGGTTCACCATGTTTACACCGAAACAAATTATATGGATATAGTAATTTAACGGATTTTAAATAATTAGAGCATTTGCTAATCTTTTTCAAGCATTAATGCTCTAGGAAATCAAATTATGCTCTCACACTAAAATTCAATTCCGCTATTCGTATGTACGCCTCTAGTGAATAAAATCTCTCGATCTATTATTCCTATTCGTAAATAATTAATTAATGATACCGGCCGATAACACAAATTAAATTTTATAACATATCGATTAGAATTATTTTATATCTGTTAAACAACTAATAAAATTAAAGCATTATTGTGGTGTAAACAAGGCTTCCCCTTATACCCTAGAAATAAACTACTCACACATGCTATTAATAGAAACGACAAAAATATTTAAACAAGACATATAAAACATATATTAATAAACAAGATAAAATTTAGGAGTACCTCAAATTTACAATAGAATGGAGAATCAAGCAAAATTGTACATAAAAGAGAAGAAAACCAAGGCCCTAATTTTAGCTCCTAGCCGAATGGAAAAAAATGTACAGAATGAAAAATGGTGTAAAGTAGTGTAATGATTACACTCTTTTTGTTTTTATGATGGTACAGAGAATGGAAATGTAATTTCATATGTAGTGCTCCATTTTCTTCTCTGTCCGTCCGTGTTGGTTTTTTCTTTCTGAACAAATGCCTTCTGTCTTTTATAGGATAATGAATACATATGAAAGCAATCATGGAAGTCATAGTCCAAGATCATGCTGTATTTTTTCTTCCCAAGATTGCTGCATGCACTGCTTTTTCAAGGCTTACTGCTTTTCTTTTCAAAGATGCCTGCTCCGTAATTTGCTGGCTGTCTTCTCTGTCCGTCCTGCATTTGCTGATTTCTTCTTCTTCAACTTTTCAAATTTTACTTTTTTGCTTTTCACTTTTTCACTTTATCTAAAATCCGAAAATTCATTTATTCCTCAGATTTCAAGCTGCTCCAATCGAATTTTTGCTTTATTAATCCCTCCAAATTGAAGATAATTTCATAAGCTTCGCGTGGACTGTAAGATCGTCCAAATCTGACTCCTACAACTCTGGATATGAATTAAATACTGTAGGAAGTGGGTGTAGCTCAATAAATCCGAATTTCTTCCAATTTTAGCTCCAAAATAGCTCTTTAAACCCAAATTCCTCCAAATTTAGAAATTCTTGTCTCCTGAAATAAAACATCAAAATTAATTCAATAAATATCCAAATCAATGCAAAATGCAATTAAATGTAGGAATAAAATTATATAAAATGTATATAAAAATATATCTTATCAGTGCAAAAGAGTTTGCAAGTGTGGGAGACTTGAGCAGGGACCTACTGGATCTCCAGTTGTGTTCCTGGGTATTTCGACATTTATGTTTCCTTTTAAGTTTATATTTAAATAAAACTTATTTATTTATCTATTTTAATTTTTTTAATTTCACCCGTATTCAATTCCCTATAATTACATAATTTAATAGTATTTATTTATTATATGTTTTTATCATTCAAATTTTTACAAATAAATATTAAAATAATATTCATTAATTATATTTATTATCAATAACTAGTCCATAAAGCTGCGCTTCGCGGCGGCGTTATAATATTTTTTATAAAAATTAAAATATTTACGTTATATTATAATATTAATATTAAATTTTAATAATTAAATATCCTTTTCTAATGAATCGATTTCTTGCTAAACACGATTCTTTCGATTGAGCCGCTCTCTCGTTAAAATCGAAATCTCAACTTTAACATATATTATAAAGACTTTTATAATATTTTTTATCCATATAATCGAACAATAAAAAAAATTATGACATCAATAACAAATTCTAATAGCTAATACAATTTTTTCTAGTCAGCCATCTTCCCGTTAAATACGTTTTGAGCCGCTCTTATTTGGAACCGAAATTCTAACTAATTATATAAAGAAAGTAAATTCCAATTTTTATATTCTTTAAATTTTCTAATATTTATAGAGTTTTAAAAATGAAAATACATCTTATATTTTTTGTATATATAGGTATTCATGTACTTATTTACAACTTCCGCATGTGAATGTCTTTCTGTTATGTTAACATATAAAAAAATAAATTCGAAGACTTTTCGTTACGGGAATAACATTAAATTTATGGATATATTTTTCTAATGCAAGTATAATTAACTTGTATAAAAAAGATAAATAAAGGATTCTAGGAAAAAAGATATATAGTTTTAAAAATCGTGTAAGACGTTTCTACCGTCCTCGTATTCTACTTCTAATAAAACATTTCATTTTATGTATTCCTTATATATTCAAACATCTTTATACGGTCTTCTGTAATGAATCACTTTCTCGTTAAACACGGTTATTACTATTTATCCACTCCCTCGTTAAGATCAAAAACCTAACTTTTACATATATCACTTGTATGATAATGTTTTTCCATAAAAATCAAATCCTAAAAATAAAATAAAATTTATAACATCAAAATGATATTTTAATAGCTAATACAATCTTTTATATTGAGCCGTCTTCCCGTTAAACACGTTTCGAGCCGCTCTCGTTTGGGTCGAAATTCCAAATTCATTACATATTATTAATGATATTTATCTTACACAACAACTTTTTTACTTAAAATTAAAACCTAAAAAATAGAGTGAATTCCGATTTATACTTTATCTACACTTTCTAAAATTTATGGAGTTTTAGAAAATAAAACACATCTTATTTTCTCTTTATATTATAGATACTCCTATTTTTATTTAGGATTCCTGCATGAGAATGTTCTTTTATAATGTTAACACATCAATTCTTTTCTTTTAAATACGATGACTTTTTTTATGATAATAGTATTGGATTTATGAATAAATTTTCCTAATAGAAGTATAATTAACTTATATAAAAAAATATATAATTTAAGAAGATCGTACTTTCTATAAAATATTTAGTTATATGGATGTTTTATATATTCAAACATCTATTCTACTTCTAATAGAACTTTTATTTATATGTTATTCTATAAATTCGAACTTTTATTCTCTATAAATTCAAACTCCTATTTTACTTCCAATAGAACTTTTAATCTTATGCTTTATAAATACTTATTCTACTTCCAATAGAAACTTTTATTTATATTGTTTTTCTATAAATTTGAACTCTTATCTCTATAAATTCGAACTCCTATTATACTTTCAATAGAACTTCTAAACATTTGCTTTATAAATACTTATTCTACTTCCAATAGAACTTCTAATCATATTTCTTCCTATAAATTCGAACTCTTCTCCTCTATAAATTCGAACACCTATTCAACTTCTAATATTTTAAATAATATTTATATATTTAAAAGTGTTTAAAATTCTAAAATTCTAGAAAATTAGAAAAATAGATTGAGACGATCTTAGAGCGCCACCTAAGCTCCCGGCATTATAATTTTTTTAAAAAATTCAATACATAATTATGTTATATTATATTTTCAATATTACTTTTACATATATTACTTGTATAACAATGTTTATCCATAAAAATCGAATCCTAAAAATGATATAAAATTTATAACGTCATACAATCTTTTTTAGTGAGCTGTCTTCCCGTTGAACACGTTTCGAGCCGGTCTCGTTTGGGATTGAAATTCCAACTTCATTACATATATTATTGATGATACTTATCTTATACAACTTTTTTCTTAAAATCAAAACCTAAAAATAGAGTGAATTCCAATTTTTAACATCAAACATAAACTCTTGCGTATCCTCCTTTCGAACTCTTATTCTCTATAAATCCGAACTCCTATTCTACTTTCAATAGAACTTTTAATCGTATGCCTTATGAATACTTATTATACTTCCAATAGAACTTCTAATTATATGTATTCGCTACAAATTCGAACTCTTCTCATCTATAAATTCGAACATCTATTCTACTTCTAATATATTAAAAGATATTTTAATATTTATTAATATTTATTAGAACTCCTATTCTACTTCTAATAGAACTTTTAATCATTTGCCTTATAATTAAATACATAATCTACTTCCAATGGAACTTCTAATTATATGTCTTAACTCTTACCTATAGATTCGAACTCTTATCATCTATAAATTCGAACACCCATTCTACTTCTAAAATGTTAAAAGATTTTTTTATATTTATTTTATTAGTATTTAAAAAAATTATGAATAAAAATATGAAATAAATTATAACAAAGATGTAGTTGATGAAGTAGCAATCACGATTACAAAGAAATCTAATACTTTTTCAATAGTACAAAATTAATAACTTAAATCTTGATATCTTTCATCTCGATTTTGGTTTTGCAGGAGAGAATACTCTACCTGGGGTCAATGGTGTTTGTCCTTCTACCTTTTACATTAAAATTCTCTCGAGAATCAACCAAATAATCATGTTAAATTCATATACCAATGAGGATATACCTTACTAAGACATAAATTCGATGGGTTCCCGTGCACAAAAAAATCATGTAAAATATATGTTAAGAAAAATAAATTTCCATTACACATAAAAAAATAGTGTAAACACAACTAAATCTAAAAATAAAAAACTTACTCAATCGTGCAAAATTGCAAATAGAAATTGTGAATTGAATATATATATAGAGAGAGATACATTTGGATTCTTTTTCTAATTATATGTGTTCCTTATAAATTAGAGTTCAGGTTGATTTATAAATTTGTAGGTCTTTTCTACTTTGAATATGTTAATTTGTTAGGTCCGGAATAACGTAGAAGGGGGGTTGAATACGTTATTTAAAAATATTTCGATTTTTGATGTGGTTATGAAATCCAAAATACTAAATCGAAATAACACAACCGTGTGGGAAATATCTTTAAATAGATAAAACCCGGAGGTTTGTTACACAATCTAATCCTATATATGGATCAGCTACAAAATCAAACACTCCTAAGGATAGTTTAGGCACGAGGACCTTCTACCCGACACTTCCTGAAAGCGGGCTAAGACGGCTTTCCTACTAGATGGACTGTCTAGCAGCTTACACAGAGAAGATATTTAAGAGAGAGAGAAAGTTGTGTGTTGAGGTGTGTTTTGAAATGAAATACAACAGGCCTATTTATAGATTTTAGAAAATCACTATGCAGCTAATATACGTAACTGATGACGATCCTGCTGCCTGTTTTTTTCAACTGCTGCCTGCTGCCTTTTTCAATCTCAGCCGAATTTCTAATTTTCAAAAGCTGATTGATTTTCAACAACTTTTGATTTACAAAAGTTTATAAAAACAAAACATGTGGGACCCTTGCATGACTTACCATAATCTGATTACTTTTCAAAATAACAAAATTATTTGAAGGTGGGACCCGATGAATAGTATTTTTCGTTACTATTCATGAATAGTAATTTCGGTTACTATTCATGAATAGTAATTTTGGTTACTATTCATTTTCTTCTTAATTTGACATCCTTAAATATTCAGCTTCCAAAATAGAGGATATCAATACTGCTTTCAATCATACCTCTTTAACAGTTTTTCTGAGTTAGATACTTTGATTCCTTCGTGAAGTGTTGACGCCTAGTGCAACTGGTCTGGTTCACAGGCGACTAACATTCACTCATGGTCTTTGTATCATATCTTTAATACCACTGTAATCTTTTGGCCCTTCAACTGAATCATCTGTACATCTTATTCTATCACTGAGGCTTGATCATGTTAATGAACTTCTTTCAGCGACTTGATCCTTGTTGGAGCCTGTTCTTCAACTTTCTCGATCCCTGTGTAGAGTTAACATTATTTATCTTTTATCCTAATTGAGTTATATATGTCCTCTATTACATATTACATTACATTATGCTTTACAATCTCCTCCTATTTGATTGTTAGGGTTTGACAAGCAAATACCTAGAGGATAACTCAACTGATACAAATAAAATACAAAGATAAATAATATTAAAGCGTATTCTGGATCATATATATACATTTTCCAGATTTCTAAAATTTAAAACAAGTTTAAGACAATTGTTCCTTTAGACTGAACATATCTTCAAGTTTGCCTTTGCTTTCTTTCCACATAGCACTAATACTCCCATTAGCTTTTCCTTTCCCAAGATAAAGTTAATTCCGTGTCAACAATCTTTTCCTTCCCTTTATTACGCCTAGTAGCTTCTTGCCCATCCCCCTTCTCCCCCTCAGTTGGGTTATCCTTCAAAATAGTAGGAGGTGGAGTCGGTAATTTAGACGAAGCTGTCTTCACCAAGGAATTAATTGCATGACTAAACTGGGCTGCCATGGAACTTAATTGAACCTGGAATGCATCATGTTGAATAAGTTGCAAATTTTTGATTTCTGCAATGGACTTACAGATATTTGACAACTCTTTCTCCATTGTTTGGACCCGTGTAAGAGTCTGCTGTATTCCTTTCTGGTTACAGGTGCATGTGGTTGAGTAGGTTGCTCACTCGTACGTTCTGCAGGTGTTTCACTCAACACTCTATATTCACTCGGTTTAGTGGTTTGGGTTACACTTACATGTTCTGTTTGTGCTTTCATCCTAGCCCCTTTTTCAGAGGTCACGGATGGTACAATGAAAGTTCGTGAGCTTCCGTCCTCGCGTGAAACGAGTTGCCGACCACTGGTAAAAAGTGGTAAATCTCGAAAGAGATCCAGAGATTTTCCCTCTGGGAGGTTAAACTTGAATCGATTAAATGGCACAAAACCCAAGTTTCTCTCGTATGTCTGTGAAGACACTTGGTTCATAAAAGAACCACCCACCAATGGATCATTCCGTAAAATGGAAGATTCACCAGCAGTTATTGAGGTAGGTAATTCCACCTCGGATGCCTGTGAAGGCATTTGATCTTTTGAAAGATCATCAACCACTCGTATGTTCCGTGAAATGGAACTCAAGATAGTTGCTCCCGTCAATTCAGCCTTATTTACATTTGCACTCATTGGATAAGAAAGAATTGTTTCACTAACATTTGCCGTTACCTCAGGTTCATTGGGTTTACTCCATTTAGAATGAGGTAGAGCGGCTGATGTAACTAACTCCTTATGTGGTGCTGCTGAGGCACTATCTCCCTCAATAATATGGATGACTGGTCGTTTAAGTGACAATTGTGGTGTAGGAGTTTGTTGTGTTTGTGTTTGCATTTGTAGAATGGGCTCTTCGACCTGTGTTAGAGTCGGTGGGATTTCCTGCTCTTGGTCGGGTAAGATGGCCACTGGGGGCTGTAGAAACTGTATTTCCTGTGACACAATAGGGAATACAGAGGTTGGAATAGCAGGGATTGAAATATTACCTTGTCGTATACCTGCTCTCACTGGTTGTGGTAACAACGGAAGTGGGACAGTCTTTAGATATTCAGTTAGGAATGTAGGCACATCCGTATATTTCTTTTTGCTTATGTAATTAATTACATTCGTCTTTATGGAAGAACATTCCATCTTTTGACCATTTTCCAAGCGTACCCTGTCTTCATCAATCAAAAAATCATTTAATATTAACTGTAGAAACCTTGGATATATTCATTTGACATTTTGAGTCCGAACATCTCTTGTTCCCAAGCGTTTCATTTTTAAAATGATTTGACCAAGCACTATTTTTCCAAAATTAATCCTCAAATTATTGGCGACCGCATACCCTATTATTTGAATAAATTCAGGTATTCGATCTTGATTTGTTCTATCTGAGGAAAAAACATGGTTAAGAGTGTGAAAGAAGAAATTCCAGTACTGGGTTAGAAACGTTCTAGAAAGATTACCAGTATTGAAATTTCCATCTTGGTACCTTATAAAACGAAAGAACATTTCAATCTGTTCAGGTGTAGGATCAGAAACGAGATTTTCCATAGGAAAATGAAGAATTCGATTAACATCTCGTTCAGTGACCCTAATCGACCTACCAAATAGTCGATATGTGAATGCACACCCGTCCTGTCCAGAAGTGTTAACCGCACTGCAATATAGTTCACACAATGCATCATGGTTAAGCTGCACCTGTGTAACTAAAGCATAACGGATTAATGAATGTTCATTCAGAAATTGTGTCCAAGCCCGAAATTGCTCATCCTGAATGGTTTCGATTTGCTGAATAGAAACAGGATTAACTTTAACAATTAAAAAGCTTCCCTGCAATGCCATTTTCAAAAACTTTGAGGAAATTCAAAAACAAAGGTTAGTGCGTATAGCAAGAATATGAAATCCGCTCTAAAAACCACCAGCTAGATTGTGAGATCTTTCCGGTCAAAGCTTGAAATATTCAGCAATTGTGTGTGTATGCTATGTATATCTGAAAATTGATGATGTTAAACACAAACAAAAACTCATCATTTATAAGGTTTTAAGTATTAGTGGGTTAGGTGTAATAGTGACAGGTTATGTTTGAAAAATAACACCGCTCCATAATTTCTCACCTAACTACCTAATTAGCCGAAAAAACATCTTATCACCGAAACCTGTCGGCCGAAAAAACATCTTATCGCCGAAACCTATCAGTCTATACACATACACATATAATACTTTTAATTATTGTGGATTTAAAAATAATCACACAGTAAATCAAGAATTAATCCACAATAATCAGATAAACTCACAATTAAATAGACATAAAATTAACAAAATATCATTAATTGATATATGTTAATAAAATATTTATTTAATTATGCTACAATTAACTCAATTATTTACTAACTAATTACCATAAAATATAGCATTTATAAGCGTGGTAATTAATATAGAGATACCTATAAAAAGAGGACTGGATGCAAAACAAATTCACAAGTACTAAACATATGGACATTTAAAATACATGTGAACTTATAACAAATTGCAGTTATTGATTATCCAAAATTAATTAGACAGATTTAACATCCCAAGTTCACCAACTAACCTGGAGAAAGTGGATTCATCCAGTGGTTTAGTAAAGATGTCTGCAATTTGTTGATCTGTAGGAACAAAATATAATACCACAGTTCCATTCATGACATGCTCTCGTAAGAAATGATACCTGATATCAATATGCTTAGTCCTGGTGTGTTGAACTGGATTGTTGGCAATGGCAATGGCACTCGTGTTGTCGCACAGAATTGGAATTTTGTCCAACATGAGTCCATAGTCCTGAAGTTGATTCCTCATCCACAGGATCTGAGCACAACAGCTACCTGCCGCAATGTATTCTACTTCGGCTGTCGAGGTAGATACTGAGTGTTGCTTCTTGCTGTACCAAGATACCAACCTTCTTCCTAGAAACTGACAGCTTCCAGAAGTACTTTTCCGATCAATCTTACAACCTGCGAAGTCAGAATCTGTATAGCCAATTAGGTCAAAACCTGTTCCTTTAGGGTACCAAATCCTAAGATTGGGGGTTCCCTTAAGGTATCTGAAAATACGTTTAACAGCTATAAGATGTGACTCTTTAGGGTTAGCCTGGAATCTAGCACATAGACAAGTTGCGAACATAATATCTGGTCTACTAGCAGTTAAGTACAAGAGAAAGCCGATCATACCTCGATACTTCGTGATGTCAACTGACTTACCAAATTTGTCTTCATCAAGCTTGACTGCAGTTGGCATCGGGGTCTTGGCAGTAGCTGCTTCTTCCATCCCATACTTCTTCAAAAGATCCTTTATGTATTTTGATTGGCAGATGAAAATACCATCAGGCTTCTGAACAACTTGAAGTCCAAGGAAGAAGGACAACTCACCCATCATGCTCATCTCGTACCTACTCTGCATTAGCTTAGCAAATCTCTTGCATAACAAGTCATTAGTAGAACCAAAAATTATATCATCCACATATACTTGCACCAAAATTATATCATTTTTATGCTTTTTATGAAAGAGAGTTTTGTCGATGATACCTCTTGTAAAACCATTCTCAAGTAAGAACTTGGAGAGAGTATCATACCATGTTCGAGGGGCTTGCTTGAGACCATAGAGAGCTTTGAAGAGAAAGTACACAAAACCTTCAAATTCCTTGTCTTTGAACCCAGGGGGTTGTTCAACATAGACTTCTTCCTCTAGATCTCCGTTCAAAAATGCACTCTTCACATCCATCTGAAAAACCTTAAAGTTTGAGTGTGCAGCAAATGCTAAGAACATCCTGATTGCTTCAAGCCTTGCAACTGGAGCATAGGTTTCATCATAATCAATTCCTTCTTCTTGAGAGTAACCCTTTGCTACCAATCGAGCCTTGTTCCTCGTAACAATACCATTTTCATCCAGTTTATTTCTAAACACCCATCTAGTGCCAATTACAGATTTATCTTTTGGTCTTGGCACCAGCTTCCATACTTTCTGCCTTTCGAACTGATTGAGTTCTTCCTGCATTGCAGTTACCCAATCTGGATCATCAAGAGCTTCATCAACCTTTTTAGGTTCAATTTTAGATAAAAATCCTGCGAAATTGCATTCATTCTGTGTTGCTCTTCTAGTTTGTACACCCGTGTCCGGTTCACCAATGATCTGTTCAAAGGGATGCGCTCTGCTCCATACCCTTTGTCTCGGCAGATTTGATCTTGATGATTCCCCAAGTTCATAATTGTGTTGAGTGTGATGACTAGTAGATCCAAAATCATTGTTTGCTCCCCCTGAGCTGTTGTTTTCAGAGTTTGATGAATCAGAGTTTAATGAACCAGCAGATGCATTCTTTGATGTTTCTTCACTTGATTGGGGTTCATTTTCATTGTTCACTTGCTCCCCCTCAACATGTGCTGCTGTCTGATCTACTGGTATAGATTGAACAATAGAGTCTGAAAGAGTATCAGAATTTTGTTCATTCTCAAATCTCAGCTGGTCATGTTCATCAAAATCTTCAAGTCCTATTATCTTTTTATCATCAAAAGACACATGGATAGATTCCATGACCAATTTTGTTCTCAGATTGTAGACTCTGAATGCTTTTGTGGATAGTGGGTATCCAACAAAGATTCCTTCATCAGCTTTTAAATCAAATTTGGAAAGCTATTCTGGATGAGTCTTAAGAACAAAACATTTACATCCAAACACATGAAAGTACTTCAGGTTTAGCTTCTTCTTTTTCACCATCTCATATGGTGTTTTACCATGCTTGTTTATAAGTGTAGCATTCTATGTGAAACAAGCAGCTTGCACAGCTTCAGCCCAGAAGTAAGTTGGCAGCTTTGCTTCATCAAGCATGGTCCTTGCAGCTTCTATGAGAGTCCTGTTCTTTCTCTCTACTACTCCATTTTGTTGTGGAGTTCCAGGTGCAGAGAATTCTTGCTTTATTCCATTTTCTTTACAAAACTCTTCCATGACTACATTCTTGAACTCAGTGCCATTATCACTCCTTATGATTTTCACTGTATGCTTAGATCCTTTGTCCAATTGTCTAACATGCTCTGTTAAGATTGATGCAGTTTCTTCTTTCTTGTGCATGAAATATACCCATGTATATCTGGTGTATTCATCAACAATAACCAAAGCATATCTTTTCTTTCCAATAGACATTATATTTACTGGACCAAATAAATCAACATGCAATAAGTGATATGGCTCAAGAATTGAGGATTCAGTCTTACTTTTGAATGAAGTTTTCCTTTGTTTTGCCTTTTGACATGAGTTACATAGGCCATCTGGAGTAAAAACTGATTTGGGCAATCCTCTCACAAGATCTTTCTTCACTAGTTCATTAATGCTGTTGAAATTCAGATGAGAAAGTCTCTTGTGCCAATCCCAGCTTTCTTCAATTGATGCTCTACTCAGTAGACAGATTGCAGAGCCATCAGAGTTTGTTGAAAGCTTGGCTTCATAAATGTTACCATGCTTGTATCCCTTCAGAACAACTTTTCCTGTAGATTTGCTTACAACTTCACCGTGTTCTTCAAGGAAATCCACATGATAACCTCTATCACAGATTTGACTCACACTTAGTAGATTATGTTTGAGTCCTGAGACTAGAGCTACAGATTCAATGATGACATTCCCAAGTTTGATATTGCCATATCCCAGAGTCCTTCCTATGTTGCCATCTCCATAAAAACACTTGGGCCAGCCTTCTCCACAAATTCTGATAGCAGGGTTTTATTTCCAATCATGTGTCCTGAGCATCCACTGTCCAGAACAAGGATACTTTTCCTGTTACCCTGCAATCACAAAAACCACTAATGATTAGTTTTAAGGACCCAGCCTTGCTTGGATCCTTTGGTCTTATTAAGTTTGTTAGCTTTTGCAGCAGAAGTCTTATCAGAGTTTGTGCTAACATTCTTTTTATCAGAATTTATACATGTAGAATCAATCTTGAATTTATTCAAAGAGGGTTTAAGTTCATAATAATCATAATACAACTTATGATACTCTTTGCATGTATAAATAGAATGCCAAATACTGCCACAGTGAAAACAAGGATTCTGTGGCTTAAACCTAACTGAACCACTCTTAACTCCTGACTTAGGAGGTATAGAGTTTATATTTTTATTCTTCCTGCAAAAAGCAGCAAGATGGTTAGGACTTCCACAGTTATAACATTTCTTCCTAGGAGCATTGGGAATAGGCATATAGTTATTGCTTTTACTGATGCCTACCTTTCCATTTCTGTTTTTCCTAGGTTCTTTTACCTTGTTTATTCTTTTTAACTCCTTCAGCTTGTGTTTAAGCTGTTTCTGAGACATTGAACTAATATCTACTGATTTGGCTTTATCCTGTTTTGGTTTGTCAGATTTTGGTACAAACCTCACATGATTAATTTTGGGTTTTTCAGCCTTTTCAGTAAATACAGGTTTAGAGGTCTCAGCTTCTAGGTTGACAGTTTTCTTTTTATCAGTGTAACCTAGACCTTCTTTCCAACAATCATTGTCTATGATATCCTGAGTTTTCTTACCAGAGTTAGTCCAAATTTTAAGAATGTTTCTTTCTTTAGCAAGTTCAGATTCAAGATAAGCATGCTTTTTCAATAATTCAGTTTTAACAAAAATAGCATCATCTCTCTCTTTCTGAATTTCTAACATCTGGACTAATTCTGATTCTAGATAATCATTTCTCTTTCTAAGGTCTAGACTTTCAGATTTTATTCTTTCATTTTCTAAAGTCTGATCTCTATAGCTAACATGCAAGTTTTTAAGAAAGAGTCTTAACTCAGATATATCAGTAGTATCAAAAGCTAGAATAGAGTGAGGTACCTTGGTCTCAGTAACTTCAGAGATACTATCAACATTTGCCATCAAGGCGTAGTTCACCTCATCTTCAGAGTCTGAAGTGTCAGCCCAGTCCTTCTTCTTTGTGATGTAAGCTTGACTTTTATCAGCTTTGGCTCTCTTGCACTCAGGTGCAAAATGTCCTTTCTCACCACAATTATAGCATGTGATCTTGGACTTGTCGACTTTCCCAGACCTGCTTTCCTTTCCCTCAGCTTTTCTGAAATTCTTCTTGTCAAAATTTGAATCTCTTCGTGTGAACTTCTTTCCCTTCCTGAAGTTCTTGTAAGCCATCTTCTTGAAGCCTTTCACCATTAGGGCTGCAAGTTGTATCATCTCAGCATCACTACCATCATCATCAGAGTCTGTGAGATTGTCAGAGTTTGAGTCATCATCAGAATTTGATGACTCAGTATCAGACTTTGTAATAAGAGCCTTTCCTTTGGATTGACTCTTTTTCACAGCAATTTCTTTAGAAGCTTTCTCCTTAGCTTTAAGAGCAATTGACTTGGTCTTGCTTCCATGCCTCTTGCTTCTTTGTTCCATCTCAAGCTCATGAGTCTTAAGCATTCCATAGATTTCATCAAGGGACATGTTTTCTAGATCATGATTGTCTCTGATGGTAGTGGCCTTTAAGTCCCATTTCTCAGGAAGAGCCAACAAGAATTTTAGATTGGAGTCTTCAAGATTATACTCCTTATCTACCAGTGATAGATCATTCAACAATTTCAGGAATCTGTCATATATGTCTGTTAATGTCTCATCAGCATTTGAGTCAAAGTGCTCATACTCCAGTGTGAGTATTGTTCTCCTGTTCTTTTTGATGGCTTTGGTTCCTTGACATCTGACTTCCAAAGCATCCCAAATCTCCTTAGCAGTTTTGCATCCAATGACCCTGTTAGACATAACATTGTCAAGGGCGTTATGTAATAAATGCCTTACTTTAGCATCTTTGCTAATAGAGGAGATATCTTCAGGAGTGTAGTCTTTCTTCTCTTTTGGAATCATTTTCTGTTCTTCTCCAGCAACTGCAACAGACAATTTTGTAGGCTTATGTGGACCATCATGGATTCTGTCTAAGTACTCTGGATCTGTAGCCTCCAGAAACATTTCCATCTTCACCTTCCATATGGGATATTCTGATGCCCTGAGTATTGAAACTCTAATTGATTCATATCTGCTTGTTGTTGGAGTTTGTGTTTTCTCTGTCATGATTGTATGGCTTTTTGTATAGTAACAGAATGGCTCAAAATGAACAGTACGGTATTTATGAAAAGTACCGTATCTGTGAATAGTACCGTATATGTAAATAGTACCGTATCTGTGAACAGTACCGTATTTGTGAGCAGTACCGTATCTGCGAATAGTACCGTATTTGTGGATAGTATCGTATATGTGAATAGTACCGTATCTGTAAATAGTACCGTATTTGTGAGTAGTGCCGTATTTGTGAATAGTACCGTATCTGTGAACAGTATCGTATCTGTGAACAGTAACGTACAACACCGGATCTGATCTGTATATCGATCAACCTGCTCTGATGCCAATTGTTAGGTCCGGAATAATGTAGAAGGGGGGTTGAATACGTTATTTAAAAATATTTCGATTTTTGATGTGGTTATGAAATCCAAAATACTAAATCGAAATAACACAACTATGTGGGAAATATCTTTAAATAGATAAAACTCGGAGGTTTGTTACACAATCTAATCGGGTTAAGTATCAAAGTGGTCACTGAAGTGGAAGCCAAATATCAATTTGTTCACCGATCTTTACGGGGTATCATTTGAGTCATTAAAGTCATAATAAATATCAAACAAATACCTGTATATATGCACTCGGGAAGTAAAAGTAATTTTTTATTGAGTTCTACACATTTTTCTTAAATGCTACTATAATCAAATGAAAGATTATGAATTCCAGTATTTTTAATAATATATTCAGAATTTAAAAAGTTTATTTACTATTTATTTTTAATTAAAACAAGGAAAATGACAATAAAATTAAAAATAAATAGTAAATGGATTTTTAAAAATCTAAATATATTATCAGAAATACTAGAATTATTAACCTTTCGTTTGGTTATGGAAGCATTCAAGAAAAATGTGTAGAACTCAATGAAAAATTATTTTTGCTTTTCGAGTACATTTTAAAGATATCCATTTGATATTTATTATGACTTCAATGATTTAAATGATACCCCGTAAAGATTGGTGAACGAATTGATATATGGCTTCCACTTCAGTGACCATTTTGATACTTAACCCCAATCTAATCCTATATATGGATCAGCTACAAAATCAAACACTCTTAAGGATAGTTTAGGCACGAGGACCTTCTACCCGACACTTCCTAAAAGTGGGCTAAGCCGGCTTTCCTACTAGATGGACTGTCTAGCAGCTTACACAGAGAAGATATTTAAGAGAGAGAGAAAGTTGTGTGTTGAGGTGTGTTTTGAAATGAAATACAACAGGCCTATTTATAGATTTTAGAAAATCACTATGCAGCTAATATACGTAACTGATGACGATCCTGCTGCCTGTTTTTTTCAACTGCTGCCTGCTGCCTTTTTCAATCTCAGCCGAATTTCTAATTTTCAAAAGCTGATTGATTTTCAACAACTTTTGATTTACAAAAGTTTATAAAAACAAAACATGTGGGACCCTTGCATGACTTACCATAATCTGATTACTTTTCAAAATAACAAAATCATTTGAAGGTGGGACCCGATGAATAGTATTTTTCGTTACTATTCATGAATAGTAATTTCGGTTACTATTCATGAATAGTAATTTCGGTTACTATTCATTTTCTTCTTAATTTGACATCCTTAAATATTCAGCTTCCAAAATAGAGGATATCAATACTGCTTTCAATCATACCTCTTTAACAGTTTTTCTGAGTTAGATACTTTGATTCCTTCGTGAAGTGTTGACGCCTAGTGCAACTGGTCTGGTTCACAGGCGACTAACATTCACTCATGGTCTTTGTATCATATCTTTAATACCACTGTAATCTTTTGGCCCTTCAACTGAATCATCTGTACATCTTATTCTGTCACTGAGGCTTGATCATGTTAATGAACTTCTTTCAGCGACTGGATCCTTGTTGGATGATGGTAGTATTTTTGTGAAGTTCGTTCGCAGGGAAGGACTGTTAATACCAGTTCAGGTTTTAATTTCTTACAATCTAGAAGTGTGGAGAAATAATTGGGTGTTTGTTTCTAACTAAATTTAACTAAAATAAGCAGTTAAAACTAAGTGATGAGGAAAGTAACCCGAGAACTAGGTTTCTTCAATTGGTTCAATAATGTTGATGTGATGCGTATCTCTCGTACTTTGCTAAAAACAATCCTTCTAATATTTATAAAATTCTCTCCCAAGGTAAATTATAGTGATTACAATCATCCCTTAATTGCCACTCACATGGTCAATCAAAGTATGAATATAAACTATTAAGACCCAAGAATTATAAGTTTCATAGTCCTTTTAATAATCTCCCGATTCAATAATAGAATTATGTCTATCATATCATGTACTAGAATTATAAATCCTCTCCCAATTCATTACAATTCCTAGAAATACAATTAATGGTTCATGACTCCCTTAATTGGGTTAAGCTCTCAATGATAGATTAGCAAAAGTAGAGAATTAGCATCACAATCAAACAATTATATATTACCAATGAATACTACCTAATTCTCGAATTATAGAATTAGTTACACATGCTAGATAAATAACACAAACATATATATAAAATCAAAACCATATTTACAAGAGTATAGAGTTAAGAAAAATACAACTTTGAAGAAATCTGTAAGTCTGAATTGAATCCCTTCAACCCTTGCCCAAGCTCTCCTTCAAAGTCTCTTCTTCTTCTCTCCGTTTATTATCTACCTCTACACTAAACTAACTACTAAACTATGAACTGAAATGTATGTTACAGGAAGTTTTCAGGATTGATTCAGACAAAAGCTTATGAACTACACACTTATTTATAGCAAATTTTAGCACACCATCTCCAATAATTAATCTAGCCGGTAAACAACTCCACAACAATGTTTTTCTTGAATTCTATTGTTTATTCAATGCATGAACTGGGCGGCTACTTGCTAATCAACAAACATGGGCTTATTTCGTCCTATTAGAAACGGGTTCCGTAAAAATGATTTTTAACCCGCATAGCTTGTAATCTTTAATTAATAAATAATTAATTAAATCCAGAAATTATAAAAATAAATATCTAATATTATTAGATATTTATAAATATAATTTTCTAAATAAATTAAATATTTATTAATATAAATAAATCCTTAAATCCTAAGCTGCGGACAATTGAGGGCTTGGAACCGGACTCTTTTCGCTTCACAAAAATTATATTAATTCCAACCGGGATTCCTGCTTTAAGAATATATCACTTTCCATATTTTAGTGACAATTCTTATTTCCTCCTTGTTCGTCCAGGATTAATCTACGGTCTCTTGGTAATGTGCAATCGGGCTCCTTTTTCTTCCAAAATTATCCTAAAAACATACAAATTCATTTTAGCACCCAATCCAAATTAAAATGCTAAGAACAATGCTAATCAAGGACAAAATTATTACAAACTAAGGATAATTGAGAGATAACATGCTATAAAATGTACATAAAATTAGCATGTATCATTGGAGCCTGTTCTTCAACTTTCTCGATCCCTGTGTAGAGTTAATATTATTTATCTTTTATCCTAATTGAGTTATATATGTCCTCTATTACATATTACATTACATTATGCTTTACATAATTAATATGTCTTCTTTATAAACTCAAATTCTTGTCCTCTACTAACTTAAACTCCTAAATCACCTCTTCTATTTCTAATATGATAAAAGATAGTTTCTTATTTATTAGTATTTAAAATTCTAAAACTTTAGAAAAATTAGAAAAATAGATTGAGACAATCTTAGAGCGCCACCTAAACGCCCGCGTATCCTCCTCTATATATTGATATATTTTTTCTATAAATTCGAACTCTTATTCCCTATAAATTTGAACTCCTATTCTACTTCCAATAGAACTTTTAATCATATGCTTTATAAATAATAATTATTCTACTTCCAATAGAAACTTTTATTTATATGTTTTTTTCTATAAATTTAAGAAACTTTTATTTATATGTTTTTTCTATAAATTTAAACTCTTATTCTCTATAAATTCGAATTCCTATTATACTTTCAATAGAACATTAGAACTTTTAATCATATGCTTTGTAAATACTTATTCTACTTCCAATAGAACTTCTAATCATATGTCTTCCTATAAATTCGAACTCTTCTCCTCTATAAATTTGAACACCTATTCTACTTCTAATATGTTAAATGATATTTTTATATTTATAAGTGTTTAAAATTCTAGAAAATTAGAAAAATAGATTGAGACGATATTAGAGCGCCACCTAAACTCCCGCGTATCCTCCTTTATATATATATATATATATATATATATATATATATATATATATATATAGAGTAAGGATCTAGGGAAAACCTCGTTTAATGGAAAACTTAGAAAACTAAATCGAAATATAGCATATATGGTATGCAAACTAATCGTTGGGAGATGAAGAAAAATGTGGTGAAATTAGATTTTAAAAAAATATCACCGGTTGACGGGAAAAATCAAATTAAAAAAGGAGGGGATTAGGTGTGATTCTGTGTGTGAGGGTGTATTTGATTAGTGTGTGGGTGCCCCTGGCGGGGCCATTGATCTTAATACATCTAATGGCTAGGATTAGTACCTTAGTTTTCTTCAAAAAATAAGTTCTCTTTTGAGCACTTGCCTATATATATATATATATATATATATATATATATATATATATATATTGATTTACACATACCCGTCCGGTCCGTGCTTCGCACTATATTAATGTGCAAAACCATGTTTTAATGGTACGTAATAATACCAAAATACCAAAGTACCAAATTTGGTTATCACTTAACTCGGGGTTGGATTCCTTCCAACTACATAATTATATACAAGATTTATTTATTTAATTTAATTTCTTTGATTTCACCCCGTGTTCGATTCCCTATAACCACATTATTAACTAGCATTTATTTTTTATATACTTTTATCATTCAATTCTTTACAAGTTTATATTGAAATAAAACTTACTAATTATATTTATTTATCTATTTTAACTTTTTTAATTTCACCCGTATTCAATTCCCTATAATTACATAATTTAATAGTATTTATTTATTATATATTTTTATCATTCAATTTTTTACAAATACATATTAAAATAATATTCATTAATTATATTTATTATCGATAATTTACACGTGCCCGTCCGGCCCGTGCTACGTCGAAACGCACGTTGATACTAAGAGCAAGTATACTCCGGTGTACGTTCGCTCTCATAATTAGGGTTCTTGGCAGGCCAACATTCGATCCTTGAGCTCTAATTCCAGTAGATTCAGCCCCAATCATCACCAAAACACCTTCCCGTGTTCTTCGGAAACCCCTAGCCGTGAGCCTTCCCGGACGGCTAGCCATAAATCTCCGACTGCGAGCCTTTCTAGGCAGTTGGACGATTCCATAACTCGTGCGAAGCACGGGCATAGATTGAACACGAGTCGAGATTAAAATATTAATATTAATACACTATTTAATTATATTATGTAGTTATAAAGAATCGAATCCGAGATAAAGTTAAAAAAATTAAAGTAAATAAATCTTTATAATTATGTCAGGAATTGAACCCCTTATTGGAAATTGAACACGCGATGAAATTAAAGAAATTAAATTAAATAATAAATCTAGTATAATTATGTAGTTGGAAAGAATCGAACCCCGAGTTAAGTGATAACCGTCAAACCCCATAATCGAACCCCTTATTGGAAATCGAACATGGGATGAAATTAAATTAAATAATAAATCTTGTATAATTATGTAGTTGGAAGGGATCGAACCTCGAGTTAAGTTAAGTGATAACCAAATTTGGTACTTTTGGTACTTTGGTACTATTGTGTACCATTAAAACATGGTTTTGCACATTAATGTAATTATTATATTATTATTATTAATTGTATTTATTATTAATCTATTATAGATATATTTTAAATATTAATTAATGGAGCTCTAAGTCCTATATTCTCGATTTTTATTTCAATTTTTAGTTAATAAGACTCCTAGTATATAACTTCATTATTAAAAAAAAAAAAAATAATATTTAATATTATGATTTTAATAGCGCATCAAGAAAACTTAAAATCCATGCTGAAAATTTCTACTAGTTATAATGCTTATATGGTAATTGTTTTGTTCATTGTGTTTATAATAATTTGCAAAGGCACTTAGCAACGAGAGCCAACATCTCGTTAACAGCGGTGCAAATTCTACTCCTCTGGCTTCTGAGCTTACAAGCTTGGAAGATTCAACATTCAAAGTTGGGAAACTCTCAGTTGAGGAAAGGAAAGAAAAGATCCATCGTTACATGAAGAAAAGGAATGAGAGGAATTTCAGCAAGAAAATTAAGGTATCTTTAGTTGAAACTTGTAGAAATTCATTGATTCACTAGGCCTGATATATCCTATCAACATGATTTATGCATACAGAACTGATCATTTAACATTTTATCATGCAGTATGCTTGTCGAAAGACTCTGGCAGACAGTCGGCCTCGTGTCAGAGGAAGGTTTGCAAAGAATGATGATTTTGGAGAGAACACTAGAACTGCGTGTGGCATTCATGAAGATGACACAGATGACGACCTGATGAGATCACTTCATGTATGTACCTATTAGTGCCTTTCATGATATACATATTAATTAAATCCTCCCAACACTTTCAAGAATTTACAAGAACCGGTAACTTACATAATATAAGAGATCTTTTGACCTGGAGAATACATGTTAAGCTCTTCTTCCAACTCCTAAAGGTTTTAGAAGAGCAAACCAAGCTACAAAATGATTGATACACTTGTCCGGAATCATTGCTTAGAATGAAGATGTTATCTGTTTGGCATTTAATGATGATTTTGGCACAGGTTGTTGTGAAAGAAGAAGATGAAATGATCGATTCTTCGGATATATTTGCACATATAAGTGGTGTGAATTCATTCAAATGCAACTATTCCATCCAATCCTGGATATGAGACATCATGGAATGAAGCACATCTTCTACAGTTTTAATCAGGCCCCTGTTTCCATCAGGATAGAGTACTGATCCTGGAATAAAATAGGGGATAAATAATCGAGGGCCATATTATGGCATTTTGTAATTATCATCTTTGTAATGCACCAGGTTAGCTTATATTATAGATAGTACATAAATAATGACTGTAATTTTGTACATACTACTATTGCATTCTAAGTTAATGCTCCAGTACTGTGTAAATGCTAGGGAGGTACTGGTCGAAGAAAGATATTTAGTTGTTCTGTAAATAAGTATCAGTTTCCTGGAAAATATTGCAATTTCCAGTTCTTTCGAAACATGGAATATTTGAACTATAAGCACTTTATTAACACTGAGGAAGAATTGTGTCACGGAATTTACAGACCTAAAATGCAAACTACTTAGGTTTCCGGTATATCCAAGCTGCAAAGTCTTTAAATTATATTTTCCTAGGAACTCCGGTGAACAATTTTAATAAATTAAAATGCCAAATGTTTGAGCTGACAGAACTCACCATCATTTGTTTCCCAATGTAGAGGCTGGTTTGCAAGTCTGACTTGTAATCACTATTCTACTTCCAACATTGTCATCTGAAAAACACAACACCAAATCGTTCCAGTCCTTGCTATCCCATGTCATCTATGAGTATCCCTGACCGCTCAGCCTTCATTTCAGATTGATGTTTAATTCCATATCACTGCAGTTCTCAATCTCCGTATCAATATCACAACTCACAAGTGACCTTACAACATTACAGCGGACGATTACAATTTACAAGTAATCTGAAGGTTCTTCCATTACTAGAACAAATCGAAACTTATAAGATCAGAATAAATTATAAAGGTGGAATCATAGTCAGAAATTAAGCGAGATCAGTCAATAATTTAATAAGCAAATAAAATACATAAGACCAGAGTACAATTACATCATGAGTACATACTAGAGAGGTCTCAGCAATAAGTAAACAAGTAGAGTCTTTCAGAAGCAAAGCGAGCAGAGATGTCCATGTAACTATTGCCTCGTTTGTTTCTTACATCTTTTAGTCTCTTTCCTACGAAACTGGAAGAAGCAACCGGTAAGAATAAATGCAAACTTCTATGAAAAACATACCGGTATTCAGATGAGGTACACCGGTGTCATTCAGTTCCTGACATTTTGTAAAAACAATAATATCTTTAAAGAATCTCTACAGAACTGCTTTCTTTTAATTAAACACCATTTTTAAGATGTCAAGAGAAGCAATATTTACGTACCTTGGATAGTAAAACATTATGCTTGGAAAATTGATATCTTCAACATATCATTCCCTTTGTTCAGTTGATCTTCTTTAATTTCATGTGCAGACTGCACGACAGCCGGGTTACAATTCCTTATCTCAATCATCTCCAAGCTGTATATATCTCCTATACCAATAGGAATCTCTTTAAGTTGATAACAGCCTTCCAACTTTAAGTGCCGAAGGTTTGGAAATTGTTCAGTATAAGCACTCCATCGAACAATTTTGATGAACTTAAATGCCAAATGCTTGAGTTGACGGAACCCGCCATCACTTGTTTCCCAGTGTTCACCACAGAATGCATCAAACTGTAATTTGAGAACTTCAAGGTTCGGCAGCATTCCAATTTTCTGCATTTCGTCCCATTTCAAATGAGTAGATACCAGTGTGAGCTTCTTCAGGGTTGATGGAAACATATTTGGGCTCGACAACTCCTTATATGTAAACTTGTCCTCTAAGGAACTGTCATGGTTTAATTCGTTCTGCAAACTCAAATTTTCGAGATGTTCTAATTTATCGAGATTTGGAATCTCCAACATTGTGCATGAAGGATACAGTGGTGCTTTGATGCCCAGCTTTCGCAGATTTCCAGTAATTAACAAGATATCCCTGTAGTGGTAAAGTTCAGACGGGTGCAAAAGAGTTTGCAAGTGTGGGAGACTTGTGCAAAAGGGTCCTATTGGATCTCCAGTTGTGTTCTTGGGTATTTCATCATCTATGTTTCCTTTTAGGATAAGATGTCTCAGCTTATCTGACATCCAGTTTACTTTTGGTACACGAATAAAATTTATATTTCTGTTATCAACAATAAGAGTTTCAAGATATTTGAGTTTGTATATTAACTTGGATAAAGTGCATTTTTCATCTGGATGGTTATCTCCGGCCTTGATGCAAAGTGCTAAATACCTTAATTTTAACAGAGATCCAATTACAGTGGGAATGTTAGAGAGTCCAATACGAGATAAATCCATCACACTGAGATATTGGAATTTCCTGAGAACATCAAACAGATAGTCATTTTGGTACCTTTTATTTGCATAAGAGTTCCCCGATCCATTGCAACACAATATTGTTTGAACCATAGGTGCGGATGGAGTTCCAAGATGAAAGTACTCATGCAGTGACATAATGAAATTCTCCTCATCAACTTCTTGAGAGTGAAGTCTTTGCACCAGACTTGTTGTACGAGTTTCCTTTTTTTTATTTTGACCAAACGTTCTAAGAGTTTCTAGTAGTTTAGAAACAGCACTTTCGGACATTGGCATTTGACCAAATGTTGTAAGAGTTTCTAGTAGTTTAGAAACAGCACTTTCGGACGTTGGCATTTGATGCAAAAAATTCGCCTCACCTGCTTTTTTAATACACAATTCACGCAAGGCATCATGAACAATACACGCTTTAATTCCACCATTGGACCTGCGCTTAGAAATTATTACCAGACTTCTTGAAATCAGATCGTTCAAGTAACATGCTGCTACATCCTCCAAATTTGTTTCTGAGTCTTGAATTTTAATGAATCCCTCAGACACCCATAACAAAATTAACTTCCACGCTGGTATCTCGTAGTCCTCTGGGAATGCTGCAAAGTAGAGGAAACATGGTTTCAAGTGATCTGGCAAATGGTTGTAACTCAGCACTAGGGTTTCCATGTACTGCTCTGGGCCATTACTAGTGATAGAGCTCATATCATGGGCAACCTGACTCCACCAGCTTAGTGTCGTGTCACTTGCAAGAATCCCAGCTATCACTACAATTGAAAGTGGCAGCCCCTGACATTTCCTAGCTATATGTGCCCCAATCTCAATCAAAGACAAAGGACATTTTTCTTCGAGAAACACCTTGTAATGAAGTAAATCCCAGCTTTCTTTCTCAGTTAAGAAACGCAAAGGATGCTGATACTGGATCTGTAGAGGCAGATTTGCAAGTCGACTTGTGATCACTATTCTACTTCCCACATTGTCATCTGGAAAACACAACATCCAATCGTTCCAGTCCTTAACATCCCATATGTCATCCATGACTACTAGATATCTCTGACCGCTCAGCCTTCGTTTCAGATTTACACTTAATTCCATATCACTGAAATCCTTAATTTCAGCATCAAAACCTGATTTTAAGATGCCAGATAAGAGATCACCCTTTTTAGGCTCTTGTGTGACCGTTGTCCAGGCACGAACATAAAAGTGATATACGATTGAAGGTTCATTAAAGATCCTCTTAACCAAAGTTGTCTTTCCTAGTCCAGCCATACCAACAACAGAAATAACCTGTAGCTGCTTTTTACCTCCCATAAGTTGCTCTATAAGCCTCCTTGCATCATCCTCAAAACCAACCACTGTTGTTACTCCTACATCATGTTGACGCCCCATTTTATGAAATGAGGGTTCCATTGCTAAGATCTATAATTTATCTGATTGGTTTGTTTGGCTTTGTTTTGTTCTTGATCTCTCTTGGTAATCTAGGCATAAGGTGTACTGCTCAAAAGTTAAGTAAAACAGGACAAGTCTATTCTCTCTCTCACGCATGAGAGTCCGCCGCTAGTCCCCCGGATCCCCGCCCCCATCCCCCCCATCCCCCCCATCCCCCTCTCTTCCCCCCGCCCTCTTTACCTCTCTTTCCCTCTCTTCCGCCCTCCGCCCTCCGCCCTCCGCCCCTCCGCCGCTCCGCCGCCCCGCTGCTCTCCGTCGCTTGTTTTTCTGATTCAATAAAATCGGGTGTTGCGTAAACCTCGAAGATTCCAATCGAGCTTTATTCTCGGATCTGTTTTGGATTTGAAGGATCCAGTTTTGATTGTAATTGATTGTTTGTTTTAGTTGATCTAAGTTTAATTCGGATCTAAGGTTTCTAAGCCTTTTCCGATTGTAAGATCGATTTTGCTTTGTTGTCTCACCTTTGTGTGAGTTTGATTTTGTCTCACCGCTTGTTTGTGTGAGTTTTTTTGTCTCACCGTTTGTGTGAGTTTTGGTGCTGGATTATATTATCTTGGAGGCTTGTACGGATAATATGGATAAACACTTTGATTTTGTCTCACCGCTTGTTTGTGTGAGTTTTTTTGTCTCACCGTTTGTGTGAGTTTTGGTGCTGGATTATATTATCTTGGAGGCTTGTACGGATAATATGGATAAACACTTTGATGAAGTGTTAGTGTGTAGGTCTGCGAATATTGTAGCTCATTGCTTAGCGAGGGCGACATATTCTATGTCAGGTCTTTTAGAGTGGAATGTTTCTGCTCGAGATTGTATCATCTGTAACCTTG
The DNA here is from genome assembly GCA_037693485.1 of Kitagawia praeruptora. Taxonomy (NCBI): domain Eukaryota; kingdom Viridiplantae; phylum Streptophyta; class Magnoliopsida; order Apiales; family Apiaceae; genus Kitagawia; species Kitagawia praeruptora. The sequence continues at coordinate 4,165,360 of CM075353.1, forward strand.
AGATATTTTAATGCAAGTACGATTTTTCAAAAAAAAAAAAAGTTATCCATAGAGTCATCAAAAGGTGTACTGCTCAAAAGTAATCCATAGAGTGAACTTTGTCGGCCAAAAAAAAAAAAAAGAAAGAAGACTTAATTGCATTTTGTAACCTCAGTATTTAAGCCAAAATTCACTTCGCACCTAAAACTTGAAAAAATTGCAATTTGCATCTTGACTGTTTCAATCGCGCTACAGAGCATTTTTTTTCACTCAATTCCATCAAATATGATTGTTATCGTGTAACTTATGAGGGATATAGCTGGTATTATTGAATAAAATGGTCAAATCAGTCATTATATATCAATATCTCTGTTCATGGGGGAAAGGTGCATATATGGTCATTGGTTGGTTCAACAAACAGCAGGATTGATTAGGCGGGTTAACCAATTGGAAGCTGAAAATAAAGCTCTAGAAATGGCTTTGAAATGGCTTTGAAATTGAGTAAGGAGGAGAAGAAAAATGGGGGCTTTCACTGCTCTTGGTCGATTTTGCTGCTCTGCATTACATGAGCTGTACTCATAATTTATATGTTTTGTAACAAAAATATGGATGTGGTGATATGATAATGGGTAAAGATGTTTGTGAGAAGGTTGTAGTGGTTATGTTAAATTTGTCATATTAAGTTTGTAATGTAATGTATGCTTTTCAAGTTTAATGTGAGATCTTATTATTTATTAAGACTAATGACTTTAACTCAAATGAAATATGATGATTAGATGAAAAAGAAAGATAAATGTTGACATTATAAACACACCAGGTTCCAACATTACAAGTCTAATACATACCAAGCCGAAGCATCAAAACAAGTCTAATAGATACCAAAAACAAGCCATGTTTGCACATTAAAAATATAATAATTATGGCTTGACAATGACAAAAGTGAAGTGCACCACCAAAACAAGAACTGCTTTCTTTAATTAAACACCATTTTTAAGATGTCAAGAGAAGCAATATTCAAGTACCTTGGATAGGAAAACATTATGCTTGGAAAATTGATATCTTCAACATATCATTCCCTTTGTTCAGTTGATCTTCTTTAATTTCATGTGCAGACTGCACGACAGCGGGGTTACAATTCCTTATCTCAATCATCTCCAAGCTGTATATATCTCCTATACCAATAGGAATCTCTTTAAGTTGATAACAGCCTTCCAACTTTAAGTGATGAAGGTTTGGAAATTGTTCAGTATAAGCACTCCATTGAAAAATTTTGATGAACTTAAATGCCAAATATTTGAGTTGCCGGAACCCCCCATCACTTGTTTCCCAGTGTTCTCCGCAGAATGCATCAAACTGTAATTTGAGAACTTCAAGGTTCGGCAGCATTCCAATTTTCTGCATTTCGTCCCATTTCAAAAAAGTAGATACCAGTGTGAGCTTCTTCAGTGTTGATGGAAACATATTTGGGCTGGACAACTCCTTATATGTATACTTGAACACTAAGGATTCGTTCCGCAAACTCAAATTTTCAAGATGTTCTAATTTATCAAGATTTGGAATCTCCAACATTGTGCCTGAAGAAGGTGAAAGATACAGTCGTGCTTTGATGCCCAACTTTCGCAGATTTCCAGTAATTAACAAGATATCCCTGTAGTCCTCAAGTTGAGACTGGTGCAAAAGAGTTTGCAAGTGTGGGAGACTTGAGCAGGGTTCTATTGGATCTCCAGTTGTGTTCCTGGGCAGTGTGATTGATAATGGATTTAGGTTGTTAAATATGTTTCCTTTTAGGATAAGATGTCTCAGCTTATTCGAAATCCAGCTTACTTTTGGTACATCAATAAAATTTCTATTTCTGTTATCAACAATAAGAGTTTCTAGATATCTGAGTTTGTATATTAACTCGAATAAAGTGCGTTTTTCATCCGGATGGTTATCTCCGGCCTTGATGCAAAGTGCTAAATACCTCAATTTTAACAGAGATCCAATTACAATGGGAATGTTAGATAGTCCAATACCAGATAAATCCATCACACTGAGATTTTTGAATACCCTGAGAAAATCTAACAGATGGTAATTCTGGTACCTTATATTTGCATAAGAGTTACCCGATCCATTGCAACACAATATCGTTTGAACATTTGGATAAGAAAGAGTTCCAGGATAAAAGTACCTCCTCAGTTGCCTAATGAAATTCTCCTCGTCTTCTTCTTGAGAGTGAACTCTTTGTAGTACCAGACTTGTTGTACCAGACTTGAGGATAAAATGTTCGGACGTTGGCATTTGATGTAAAAAATTCGCCTCACCAGCTTTTTTAATACACAATTCACGCAAGGCATCATGAACAATACACGCTTTAATTCCACCATTGGACCTGTGCTTAGAAATTATTACCAGACTTCTTGAAATCAGATCGTTCAAGTAACATGCTGCTACATCCTCCAAATTTGTTTCTGAGTCTTGAATTTTAATGAATCCCTCAGACACCCATAACAAAATTAACTTCCACGCTGGTATCTCGTAGTCCTCTGGGAATGCTGCAAAGTAGAGGAAACATGGTTTCAGGTGATTTGGCAAATGGTTGTAACTCAGCACTAGGGTTTCCATGTATTTCTCTGGGGCATTACTAGCGATAGAGCTCATATCATGGGCAACTTGACTCCACCAGCTTAGTGTCGTGTCACTTGCAAGAATCCCAGCTATCACTACAATTGAAAGTGGCAGCCCCTGACATTTTCTAGCTATATGTGCCCCAATCTCAATCAAAGACGAAGGACATTTTTCTTCGAGAAACACCTTGTACTGAAGTAAATCCCAGCTTTCTTTCTCATTTAAGAAACGCAAAGGATGCTGATACTGGATCTGTAGAGGCAGATTTGCAAGTCGACTTGTGATCACTATTCTACTTCCCACATTGTCATCTGGAAAACACAACACCAAATCGTTCCAGTCCTTAGCATCCCATATGTCATCCATGACTACTAGATATCTCTGACCGCTCAGCCTTTGTTTCAGATTTAAACTTAACTCCATATCGCTGCAATTCTCAGTCTCAGCATTAAAACCTGATTTTAAGATGCTAGATAAGAGATTACTCTTTTTAGGCTCTTGTGTGACAGTTGTCCAGGCACGAACATAGAAGTGATATACGATTGAAGGTTCATTAAAGATCCTCTTAACCAAAGTTGTCTTTCCTAGTCCAGCCATACCAACAACAGAGATAATCTGAAGCTGCTTTTTCCCTCCCATAAGTTTCTCCACCAGCATCCTTGCATCATCATCAAAACCAACCACAGTTGTTATTCCTGCATCATGCTGACTCCCCATTTTTCTTAAACTGCGATTTGAAGGTTCCATTAATGACCTGTTTTGAGGAGAATTTTATGTGGTTTAAAATAGCCTTCTTTTCTACAAGTTATATTGGCTTGATCAAGAGAGATAAGTTATCTGACCATGCTTGGCTGTGCTCTTATTCTAGGCAGATGACTAGGGCCAACTTAGTTAGCAAACAAAATATTGAAAATGGGGGCCAACTAAAGTACATGGTTTTCTTTTCTTAGAAATAGTTATTATTTTTCTTTTTTATTTAAACCAAAACCTTCTCAAATGTTTTTTCTTTTGTTGAGAGAATATATTACATATGCCGTAATGGTGGGAAATGAGGCCTTATGATATGGGTTCTTCCTCGAAGAAGGGTCAATTCTCGGAGAAGATGAAACCACGAAATGATTTAGTACTGGGATTCTTGTGCAGAATTAGATTACAATTTAAAAAATTTATTATGTAAAAGTTAAAAAAGAATTTGGCAAATCCAGATTATGTAGACAGCTTCGAGCTGATTTTACTTAATCTTGGACAACCAGATTTGGAACTCCAACTGCTACTACATGTTCTTTTAAAGTGAACTTTTGTTTCCAAGGAGAAGGTAGACACATAACAGATAACAGTGGACTCGGATATGAGCAAGTTCTCATGGCAAACATGTTTCTCAGTGTTTAATTTAATCAGGATTCTGGTGCTATGAGATAGGTTTACAAACGAGATAAATTTAGCAAACTCATGTGGAATGCAAACTAGTACAGAAGACCTACTCTGATGAATATTACTGAAGACACCATCCTACTGGAAATGGGAGTTCTAGACACTGGAAAATTAAGGCTACTAAAACAGGGATACCCCTATTAAGAGGAGTTACATTGGTTTAACTTTCTTGATCATGACTAAGGGGGTGTTTGGAAGTTAGAGGTTTGGGATAAAATTAGAGGTTTGGGGGTAGATTAGAGGTTTGACCAAATGAAACCTCTAATGTGAGTGTTTGGTTGTTAGAGGTTTGAGTTAGAGGTTTGAGATCAAAAAGCTAATTTTGAAAAAGCTCCTTTTAGGAGCTTTTTCAATTAGAGGTTTGATATGTGTCACAAAAAGTTATTCAAAAAGCTATTTACCAAACACTTTTATTCAAAACAGCTAATTTCAATCCGCTAGTCAAAACAGCTAATTCAATCCGCTAGTCAAAACAGCTAATTCAATCCGCTATCAGCTAACAGCTATCAGCTAATTGCCAAACAGGGCCTTATATTTTTTTTAGGGGTAGAAATAAGTTCTTGGAATATGATGATGAGACAAAACTAGTAGAGTGAGGTAGCTCAATAAATTATACATTTGAATATTTGATAATTCTGATCAAGCGGTTCAACATTCTGCAAAAAAAAAAAAAAACATATCAGTTCACATATTCTAGTTAAACTAAAAAAATAAGCCAGTTGAGGCTAACAAGGAGCTCTCAGCCTCTCACCATACTCCTGATCCTTCCATCCCAAAGAGATTTTCTTAACTAGTGCTGATCATGATACACTAAAAGCTGCCGAGGCAAATGAATGTATTGATGTTATCTTGACATGCTGATCTTATATATATGTCTCATTTTTGTCTTTATCACGACAAGTAATTCTGGCTTTGAACATCAGAATTCTTGCATCTCTGCAATTTTGTAGACTTTTTCATGGTAAACTTTAATTGCAAATCTGAACTAATATATTAGTAGGTTGTCTTCTCCAAATCTGATAATTAAAAACAATAAGCGCATGTAACTTATTATGGACAGATTTTGGTAAATGCAACATCACATTTCAGTACCAGACCTTGTCTGTTATGTGGAAAAGTATTATCAAGATTTTCCATAGACATTTGATTGGGCATTGTTTCAAGGAAATTACCAGTGTCGTAGTACAGGTAACAGGGACAGTAATACAAGTTATCAATGAGATAAATTGAATAACAGTGTACACAAAAAATGTATTAGGTTTGATCCCCGTAATGCCCAAATCTCCCCTCCACTCCTCACTTGCAATAGTGATAAAAAAATAATCTCAAATCCTAGCATTTCTTCCAGATATGGCCAGAGTATATAATGATTACTATATTTAACATATCAACCTAAAAGAAGGAAATCAAGAATCTAAAATTTAATTGCTCTTGACATGTAAGATGTGGTTCTATCATCAATAAGGTGCAACCATTGGTAAACTTTAATGATTTTCACTGAGGACTTCAATGTTCCACTGAAGGTATGGCTATGTATGGATTACCCAGAGCGCCAACATTGCCAGGACGGGACAAAACAACCTGCAGTTTTAGAGCATGCACAATTCTTGCATTCAGCAGATACAAATCAGATGGAAAGAAATTTAGAACTTCAATTTTATAAAATCAAGAGTATGCTAATCAAGTATGGAAAATATATAAATCAGACGCCTATAACTTGAGCCGATTTGTTTGTACAAATTTTCTATAATGTAACTTCTCCATAAAAATACCTGATAATTTCCGAGTGTGTTAGTCTTGAAACCAGCTCCGCAATAATCGAAATAATACTCCCAGGTACGAATGAACTTTTGGTCGAACCCCAGAGCAAGAATTTTGCTAGTTAAAAAAACATTAAACAATTTCAGACTTCTACATTATATACCCAACAATACTTTCTTCTTCTTTTTTTTTTTTTTTTTTTTTTTGCTAAAAATACCCAACAATAGTTATAGCTAATAATGACAAAAATAAAACTTCTTTTATGTTTCTGGCATAGTTTTGCTCTTAATTTATACAATCTTCATGATGAGATTAAGCACACCTTTGTTTTTCCAAGAAGTTTGTTCTCCAACACCTGAGAGTCTGGTAGTAATGGATCCCCATGTTTTCGACATGTTCCACACTGCATTTGTATTGCGATTTCTAAAGTTTCGACGTTTTTTAAAAAAACAAACATCTAAAAGATCAGGTGCAACATTAACTTGGACTCTTACCATAGCCTGGATGAAGCTGCCATGGCTGATGTGACTCTACTGAGCGAAGGCAGACATCCACCAGGAAATATATACTCTTTAATAAAGTCAGAACTTCGTCTGTACTCATCATATCGCTCATCTGGTATTGATATGAACTGGAAATAGTTTCGAGTTGCATAAGCATGAGTTCAGGTACAAATGGTTTTCTTTTGATTATTATTTATATGCGCATGTGGCTGATACCTGAAGAACAAATATCCCGTTCTCTGCCAATAATGATTCACAGCAACCAAAAAATTCCTCCATGTATTCATGGCCAACAGCTTCTAACATCTCACTGCAAGTGATATTTGGTTAATTATATATATTAATTCATAGCATATGAAGTTGAGGTACAAGTTTATGTTTCAATGAACTTACCAGGATATAATACGATCAAATTTATTGGTTTCTTGCAGTTGGCGATAGTCACACAGAAGAAACTTTATGTTGCTCTGAAAATAAAGTTGGTATGTGTATTCATATAAATGAGTAAGCTAATGTGTAGTGGTATACATGAAGGTTGATTTTTGTCAAATATAGTACCTGAAGTCCTGCTTCCTTTACTTTCATTTCTGCATATCTTAGTTGCTCCTCGGAAAGGGTAATGCCGGTGTATTTACATCCAGTTCGTTTGACAATTTCTATTGCTAAACTTCCCCATCCACACCCAATCTCCAGAACTTCATGCTCCTTCTTAACTCTTGCCTGAATCAATTTGAAGATAGGACTATAATAAGATGTTTCAATATAGATGTACAATCTATGCATTTACACAAAATGGCTCTGGGGGATTATAACTTTAAGACTGACCTTCTCAATTAGCATATAGATTTTTCTCTGCTGTGCAGTTTTTAAGTCTTCACCCTCCATCTTTTAGACAAATGAGCAAAACATGAATATATAATGGCAATGTTGAAGATAAAATTACATTTGCTGTCTGAACAAACGGATGATAGAATCTGACCTTAAATTTTGCACACGAGTAAGTCATTGTTTCATCTAAGAATAGACCAAAAAGTTCATTCGACTGGAACATGAACACAAAGACAATTTTTCAGCTAAATGTGCCTTAATTTATGCTAGGCCTATATATGTTTTTACAAATTGTTATCTTGTAGCAAGAAAAAAATTGAAGGTTCCAATTGAATCACGGACCAGATCATAATGACGAGAGATGTTCCTGCGAGCTTGAGTAAGAGTGTTTTGCCTTGAAACATGATGAAAAAAATATTTGGCAGATGCTATTCCTGCGGTTAAAAACATTGGTGTCCACCAGCCCCTTCAAAAACCAAAGTACGCACTGAAGTATTAATACTCAGTAGTAATTAGTAACATTTAAAATGATTTTTAGTTAGAAATAATACCTTTGGTTTCTTACTCTTGACACAGAAGTTTTCAAATCTCTGTTGGCGATAAAAATCTGCAGTGTAGATTCCATCAAGGCAAAAATAAAATAAATTGGGAAGACATGAAATTTAACCGTAGACTACTTTTCTTACCATAAAGAGATTCAGTAGACCTTCTTTCTTGTCAACAAATGAAAAATCTCCATTAATGTAGGCATCCGCAAGGCCTAAATCAGCTTGTGTGACAATCTATCGATTTTTTTCCCCACATGCAGAATATGAAAGAAGAGATTAATTCGACAGAAGTTATTGCAAAATACTAATCTATGCCCGAGGTCTGACTATTAATCTTGCAGAACTAATATTCAAACATTTTGATAATCTTTAAACATGACTTTTAAATTATACATCTCTGCACAAGTATCAAAGTTAAAATCTGTATACCTTCCAATAAAACTGAGGACTGTGAACTCTTAGATAAACCTTCAGAGAACTTTTCTTTGCAGTCCCTTCAAAGGTGAAAACTGTACCTCCTTCTTCCAATAAGCTGCAGCAGCAAATCAGCTAAACAAAATCAGGGTAGCTTCATATAATTGATATGTTAGAAAATTGAAAAAAAAAAAAGAGAATGATTGTAATGAGAGACCAGAATTTAGAACACAAGTATATGCAACATTCAACCTTTTAAGTGCGCATAAATATAACAAGGGAAATGATAATATCATGAAAATCATACTTTGATATTCCACCGGCAGAAAATTAATGAAATTATTATTAGCAACTCACATTAAACAGCCCGTAGTGATATAGGTTCCAAGGAACCTAGTGACAAAGAGGCGTGCCCCGGATTCTAACGTGGAAAGAACCATATGCTTGGGATTTCTTAAGAGAGTAGAATTCTTTCTGATTACATTGTTTGCAGCGACCATACCAGCCTGCATTTTCAATCCACTGTTAGCAACAATTTACTTTTGATATATTCAGGCAACCATCGTCTTGAATCGGGTTGACACTATTTTTTACATTATTTTATTAATGGATTACATCACAAACAACACTACAACCGTGTTACAAAAAAAGAAATGATAACATTAATAAAATAATTACCATACCTTTAATCCATCCTCATGGAATCCATAGCCTGAAAGAAGTACCAAAGTACCCATACATGTTAGAAACTTAAATCATTTTGATATCTCAAGTGTGGAATGAGAATAATCGCTCAGAAATTTCATGACACTGAAAGAAAATAAGAGATGTTTTATACTGATTATGTGACATTAACGATCTATTTTTGAATTAACTGCAACAGAAAAAATCAAGGCAACAATATTCAGTTCTAGTAAGGAAAAGAAAACTCTTATCACTTTCTCTTCTCGCTCAGTCTACCGGAAGAACAGTGTTGACAGTACTACTAAACCAGCACCAAAACACTTGTCTACAGTCTCACCATGGTATGCTCCACAGAACCAAATGCCTCTCTTCCCTTGAATGTTATCAAGCTCAAGTGATGCTTTTGATGCAGCAACATTGGGGACTGGATGGCCAGTTGTCCACTTAAGCAAGGTGTGATTAGGTACAACTGGGGGATTAAGAGTTACCAGATATGGTAACCCTTTCTGATTGATGTTCTGCACACAGAATATATTACACTACAATAAAAGACCACCATTTCAATATATAACAAAAGATGTCTTCAACGATGTCGGAATCCCTCGAATTTGATTATATTGTTTTTATCAATCACTTCTACTATAAAAAAAAATGACCTGTTTCTTTGATATTTGTAGTCATTATGCAACTCAATAATATTAATCATGAACCAAGAAGTGGATTCATCATCAATAACTAAAAAATAAAGAATTCTGATGATTAAAAGAAATTAAAAAGATGCCAAATCTTTTTTTTAAGCAAAAGGATGTCAAATCCATTTCTCAATATAAATTAGATCTTCTGGAAGAAACCAGGTTATCCAACAAATTTTTTTTTTTTTTTTTTGCTCTGGTTCTTCTTGTAATTTGGTTGAACATTGGGATAACATGTTATGAATTAAAAACTCGAATCCGATCAAGTTATCAAGTCTACTAATAGGCTGAACACATGTTTTTTTTAATCTTGAAAACATGTTTTTAAATTCTGAATCACCAAGAACAACTAACCTGGAGAACATTGAGCCAATACGTGAGGCAAACTTTATTATTTACATCTCCACGAAAGTTCCACGAACTCCACGCAGCTGGATTTTTGGGCATTAAATTTGTGTCACGATGAAGATAAATATCACTGCCAGAAAGATATAAGAATGACTTGCATTTTTGTACCTAAGTTCAGAACTCTGCAATACGCCAAGGTAGAGCCGTATTGAAATACAAAATAGTATGCACATAACAGAAATACCTGTACTCGTATTGAAAAGCTCCAAGTATTCTTGTTTCATCATGCGTTGCCTGTCCTAAGATTTTCAAAGCATCTGGGGCATGCACAGCCATTATACATCCATCGTACCTTGTTTGAGATCCATCTTCACAAATAACATCACAACCTGCTCAATTCAATATGTTCATGATTAGATTCCCGCAGTGCAATCTAAAGACAAATGCTTGATACTATACAACGACCTACTGAAACAGTTACGTTAAATTTAAATTCAGTGGGATCCTAAATATGTTAAGGCTCCAAATGGACCAATACATTAAAAGGCCTAGTGCTGTAGGATGAAAGAAATTTGGATTCAAATAAACATTAAGATAAGTTGCCATATCACATAAGCTGATAATATGTACTCAAGCACTTACCCCCATCAACTGTTGTAACAGATTGTACTGGGCAACCACTAAATATTTGGCAACCTCTACTAATCAGCTCCTCTTTTACCTATTGCCATGCTTACCATTTCAGTATCAGGTAGTAGATGATTTATAATTTAATCTTAGGACATTTTCAATCGAGAAAACTTGATCATTAATTCCAAAATTGAGGAATTTGATATATTATGTCACCTTGTTGACGTAGCTATGTGATCGACATCTTACAGTAAGCCACTGTGGACGCCCAAAGAGCTGCATGAAAACCAACAGTTGAGGTTGTTAGCAGTGCTTTTAATATCTCCGCAACATTCCAAAGTAGTGTTCAGACATGGGTTAAATTTAGACTACCTTTGAGCTAAACTTGCAAATTAAGTACCTGGAGTAGATGGTGATTGCGGCAAAAGGATAGAATTGCATAGGCAGAAAAGCTCATCACTCCTTCTGAAGGAGAAGACCAAATTGATGAACACATCGGGATCTGTAATATTTAGCAGTAAGTTATTACAATAATTAGAACATATTTCGAATTTGAGAGAATATGGTCACAGTAGTCATACAAGATATGCTTTTTGAAATAAATCCGAGTAACCATGAGAGCTGATAAAATGACCCAGTGTTTCACTGCGATCAATATCTGGATTGTTTTCAAGATCTTCAACGTATCTGCAACAATTATCACTTGAAAAATGAGCTAATGAACTAGCCAACTAAACTACGATAAACCAAATTTTAATTCCAGAAATTGAACTCTTTATACCGGAAGAGGAAATACAGCACATATTGCAGGAATACAATTCAAAATGTTCAACTAAATAGCAGTGTGCAGTCTACATTCATTAAGAATTTTTGTTAAACTAGATGGTCTTTGTTGAATTCATACTTAATTTATGTCTGGGGTTCCCTACATTCAAGGGGGCAAATAATTTCTACTCACTTTGTTCTTACATACGCTAGCAACGCTATTTTTTTGGAAAGAACTGAAAATCACAGAAACAATACCTGATAACATCATTTTTAAACTTGAATATTTCTCGTATCATTTGCCAAAAGTACGGATTCAAGGCATTCCTCTTTTGGGAGAAAAGACCAGACAAACCACCACGACTTCCCCACTCACAGCCCCGGCCATTCTCTAAACTCACGGACAAGGACATGTCCGAAACCTCCATGTCAACTCCAAGACTCTCAAAGAACTCCATCATGTTTGGATATGTGACCTGTATTAAATCACTTTCCCCGAGTCAGAAGACATCAGACGGAAAACAATGTACACAATAGAGATAAAAGTTATCACCACTTTCTTGCTGTCACATTAAATTGTAGCAAGAGTTGGTGCATTATGGAGGTAACTCGTAATGTAATTATCAAATCTTAATGCACATCAACAAACCAGAAGACATTTCTTCACACTGGCTGAAACCCCCAAACCTCTATACTATTTGTCCCTTGTGCCCCCAGTCCCTAATCCCCCAACTACAGGATTTGTCAACCTTACAGAAAAATCACCTGCTCTAATACAAAGTCTCGGAAACTCCAATCTCAGTTCATGTCCTCGTTCAATCTATGTCATATTTGTGAACTTATGTTTAATTTTTGCTTGACTATGATGCAATACTTGTATAGAGAAAAATGTTTTCCAGGATTTCTGGATGACTCCTCGAGTCATCCTGAAAAACATTCCTGAAAAACATTTTTCTTGATACAAGCATCCATTTCTATCTAATGTCAATAAGATTCATATTACAGAAACATCAAAAGTACATTCCTGGGTTTGTCCTGTTTATTAATCACTATAGACTAAACAGAAGAACCAAGAACCAGCTAACAAAGATTCAACATGTTGTGAAATATAATATGAATCATATATTACATAATTGAGTAAATTGCAGAGTGATGATCGTATTTTACATCAAATTTCAAAAATATTGCCAAACTAATGGCCAGTTTTATAAAAAGAGAAAATACTCTATAGTGAATAAGCCATATATCTAAGCTTGTGATCAAGGCCAGCAAGCCCAGCACCATGAGATTCTTGTATAAGGGTCCCCACTTATCCTGACCCTTATCACATTAGATTGTCATATCTAATGGATGTACCATGCATGCTGTTCCCTGCCTAAACTTCCAATTTTTTGAATCAATGAAGAAAATATCTATTCAACTCTTACTGAATCTAACACATGTACTCCCTCACTCCCATGAGATTTTTAACATGGGGTTCGGCACGGAGACCAAGAATAGTGGGTGTAATATTATTAAAATAAATGAAGTATTGGGTGTAATAATAATTTTATTGTTAAAATAAGTGAAGTAGTGGGTGTAATAGTGTAATAGTGTTGAAAAAGTAGAGTGAAGTAGTGGATGTAATAATGTATTTTATTTTTAAAAGTTAGTCTCTCCGTCCTACAGTTACTAATTTGGGACGTCCCAGGATTCTTTACATTACCCAAAATAGTAACTTTCAACAATAAAATACATTATTACATCCACTACTTTACTCCACTTTTTCAACACTTTGCATTATTACACCCACTATTTCATTTATTTTAACAATAAAATCACTATTACATCCACTACTTCATTTATTTTAATAATACTACACCCACTATCCTTGGTCTCCGTGTCCAGCCTCATGTAAAGAATCCAGCGGGACGGAGGGAATACTATTTTTAGTAATGTAAAGAATTGATGGACGTCCCAAAAAAGAAATTGTAAAGAAATAGATGGGATTGAGGAGTATTGTAAAAATGTAGCAATGCCAACAACCGAGAGGAAATGTATAACTTTTGTGTTCAGTTCAAGTTTGGCTCTACAATCTACGATTATTGTGCTCACGAATGTTTATTGTTTTATAATCGTCGTTTTATCAGTTTTTTAGCTAATGTGTTGAGTTGTTTCACAAATTTTATCGAGACGAACTAATAATCGTAGTTTAAATTCAACTCATTCACTGAAGTTAAAATTGATAAATAAACTCAAGTTCAGCTTCGTCAAAACGTGTATTTTCAGGACACGCTAGCCTGCCTGGGATTATTTTGCCCAGGACCGGCCGACCAGCCCCATGGTCAACACCGGCAGGTAAATCATGCTAACCGTGCGGTAAGACCCAGTGGCCGGGCACTTAAGCGATACGCTCAGTAATCCACGGTTACCTTCGTCAAACCTTCCACTGTCTCTCCAACACGGCTACACGCAGGGGGCGGGTGAGGTTCGAACCCGTGACCCTTTGGATCAACGCTAGGCCTCGTTTCCACTGAGGCAGCTCTCACGCTCAGCTTCTTTTACTTCTTAAAATGAATCTTTCTATAATCAACCGCTAACAAGCTAACTAAGAGCATCTCCAACCATGTTGAACCCTTAGCTAAAAATAATTAAAACATATTATAAATAAAAATTATAGAGATTATGTAAAAAAAATCAACTCCAATGGATCTTTTCCCTTGTCTATATTTTTAGTCAATGTCTATATTTTTTGTCATGTTGGCTATATTTGTCGAATCTCTACAGACCTGTAACAAGATTCCACATCATCTCTTACCATATTCAAATGATTTATTCTATTTATAATAACTTAAAATAATAATAACATACCATTTTTAAAATATAGCCAATCAATATAGCCAATACCATCAAAGCACAACGTCTTACAGGTTCAGTAAATTTTACATAATCAATATTTTCTATCATTTTAGCCAATCACTTTAACCAACCCCATTGAAGATGCTCTAACAATAATAGTTCTGATTAACAATACTTCCTCCAATCCCTTTTTAGTTGTCATGTTTGAGAAAAAAAATTGTTCCTAAATAGTTATCTCACTCTTATTCCAACACATTTTTATACCAATTTTTCCATATTTATCCTTCCATTCCTAATTCTAATGTTTGATTTTACAAATAAACTCACCATTTAATATAATAATTAGGGCAATACATGAAAATAACTAATAACATTAAATTTTTCCTGTGCGTTGATGTCACAGTTTGTTAAGAGGTCAATTTCTCCAATTTAGAGATTAAAACTAGTTTTAAGGTCTTCCGATGATTATTCTATCATTAGAAGACTAATAATTTGTATTAGAGTAAAGCTTACCAACTAGATACTTCCATATTAACATCAAATTAATAATTTGTTTCATTTGTAATCTTGTTTATAACTGTATACAACTACTAGATGATTCTACAACCACATATTTCAATCTCAAGGCTGTCATGTAGGGTTCAACTTGCCCTTTGCTGTAGTTCTATCATTATCTTTCGCATACTCCCTCCGTCCCAAATTACATGTTCTTTTTGATTTTTTAATGGTCAAATTGAATAATTTTTGGCTAGAAATTAGAAATCATTCGATTATTATTTTTAAAAATCGAAAGTTACATTTTAAAATAGATTGCATGTACTTTTTAATGATATAATTTTTTTATTTAAATAGATTGCATGTACTTTTTAATAATATAATTTTTTTATTTTTCTTAATTATATAATACATATAAATTTCAGTCAAACTTTGATTAATTTGACCAAACAAAAATGAAAAGGGACATATATAATCAGACGGAGGGAGTACTTTTTGGCCGCTCCTGTACACCCTACATCTACAACTTTCGAGTTTTGTCTTGTGTAAAACCGATTATTTTCATTGGCAAAAAAAAAAAAAAAACCGATTATTTTCAGAACATCAAAATAATTACCAAAAAAAAAGGGGGCGAGCGTGATTGATGTGTTTTTTCCTAAAAATGATGAATGTCGAAAATTCAAATACTCACGCACATCGACTCGAAAAATCGATTGTACAAAATAATAAAGAAGAGTATTACTAAACCATATTTCAAAAAAAAAAAAAAAAAAAAGAGTATTACTAAACCATAAGCCAATGGTATGACTTACGTTACAGGATTACATACTCCATTTTTTTATGTAATAATTTGTACCCTATGAAACATAGAGATAATGTTGGAATTACTGAAATTTTTCATAAATTTTGATATACTTAGCGGATAAGGCTAGGTTGCAAACACAATGACCACTGAATAATCAGCAAAATATTGTACCAAATTCACAAAAATGTGAAAGAAAAAATAATCACAAGTAAAAGTTTAGAGTAGTTACTCGATTGAACACCATGAAACCAAGGTCCAAGTCAACGTTATCGTCCACGGTGACAGTCTTAGCATGGCCACCAAGACTATCTTCTTTCTCGTAAAGTACCACATCAACGCCAGCTTTAGCTAGAACATATGCCGAAACAAGGCCACTAATGCCCGCTCCGATCACCGCAATTCTCATCTGTTGCATTTCACCAAATATCAACTTATTACAATGTATTTGTACATTTAATACAGGTCTTACTCAAATGAGAACCCGAAAATCAAATATTTTGCACTTTTCACTATATCGCTTCGTAAGTGCGGTTCTCGAGTTCTCATTTGAACCTGACCCGTTTATGAGCTCTTCATGTTAGTTAGAGGAGTAATGCTAGATATACATGTGTAAATACATAATGTTAGTAGGGTGGATATGTTTACATAATGTCATAGAGAGAAATTAAGACAAACCTCGGAAGAATGTGGAAACGAAAATGGGAGGAAGAAGAATGGACCAAAGAAAACTCAAAAAATGAGTACTAGTAAACTCTAAAATGGCCTCAGCTGTATTTACATTGATGTTATTCATATTAATATAGATACTTTAAATTTCTATGGATGTAAGCATATTATGGATGCATGTGATTGGAGGATAAGTCAAAAAGAGAAATGAAATGCAAAAATATTGTCCGTAAAGGAAACTTGAATGTTTAATGGAAACAAGAAGGCCACGTCTTTATCTTCCCCTACCATGTTTGTCTTTTTCTTTTTTTGCAAGGGGTGTGCGCAAAAGATAGGCCCGATCACATTTACTTCAAATTATAAAAACGGGGTATTTTTCATAAATATTTGTACCGAAAGTCAGGTACAGTATACATAGTTTTTCAGAAATTTAGAGTAACATACTGGAAACGTGAAACTAGGCTTCACCATATAAACTCAGAAAGCACGGTACTGTCGGTGCACATTTGTATACACTTGGAACACGCCCGATAATTTATGAGAAAATGTCAAAATGCCTAGATTTGAAGCTCCATGACCTGATATGCCTATGTGTGGGAGCAGTGATCCGATATGCCTATGTATTACGCATCCCTGTCATGCGTATATTGGGATGCGCATCTTTGAAATGCGTAACACGGATCACACATTTCCCAGATGCGTGATGACGTTGTAGTTAGTACATATGTAAATTTATTATACTGAAATGAGTAAACTGAGAAACAAGGAGTGTTGCCGGCCAAAGTATTGCTGATTTTAT
Organism: Kitagawia praeruptora; assembly: GCA_037693485.1. Taxonomy (NCBI): domain Eukaryota; kingdom Viridiplantae; phylum Streptophyta; class Magnoliopsida; order Apiales; family Apiaceae; genus Kitagawia; species Kitagawia praeruptora. The sequence continues at coordinate 4,182,153 of CM075353.1, forward strand.
TCAATAACTCGAATACATATAGAAAGAAACAGAACAACTGAAAGCAAGAAAAAAGAAGCAGAGAATATCTAGCCCTATACTCACTCAACTAACTAGATAGAAATACGAAATCGGAGGTGTGCTGAAATAGTAGAGCGATGGTGTGCTGAAATAATAGAGCGATTGTGTATGAATATGGCTGTTTTAGGGGATTAGGGTTGATGAAAAAAGAGGGGGCTGGACTTGGCAGGTGTCTCGATGTGTCTCGTGTATCGGATCCCATCATACCCAGATGCCTACGTACCTATATGTTTATATAGGATCAAGCCCACGTAGTTCTGTGAAATTGATTTGTGTCTATCCCTTAGAGACTTTAGGGATAAACTTCGTTAATCTGGGTGATTATTGATTTTATCTAATTTAATCTTATCGTTGTGATATCTTCGTGATTTGAAGAATATCGTTTGGAGATATTTTCCGTTATTGATTGATTGAGATTGATTCTTTCCTCATTTCAGGGAGAGGATATTACTTAGCGGTTAAGTAATATTTATTAATCTGAATTAATAATTAATAATTATTAGAAATTTGGGAGATTATTATATATGCCAAAAATATGGCATAACAACTAGCCCCCAGTTCTTCAGTGTAGCCTGCTGCAGTGGAGAACTAAGAATTCTTCAAGCTTCCAAATTTCTTGAGTCGCTGAAAAAAACTGAAAATAGATGATTAGAAAAACACTTAGAGCACCATTGTGCTCATTAGGCGTATGCGGATGCAAGTGTGATAGCATGCGATGACCACTATAAGATATATATTTGCCAAGGTTTTCAAATGTGCGAGCATAAATAATTCGTTTGAAATCCTTTGCGATCCTTGTTGTCTAGTTAGGACCTTGGCGCTTGTATATATCCCGAATTGGAATACACGCTTTTCAAGTGTCTGATGCAACCACATAAGGATGTGTCTGGCGAGGTATTCACTAAGAGTTGTAGATGTAATATAATTCTGGTGAACTTTCTGGTGAACTTTGCACGCACGCTGGTTGTGCATGTCTGAAAGATATTTTGCATAGGGATGCCTTCCCACCCATGCGACCTTGAGCTCAAGATCTGGTCATGGGCCTTCAATAATAATCCAGAGGGTGCTGCACTTTACTCAAGCGTATAGCATTGCGGAATTTATAACTTGTCCAGGCTACCTTACTTGGCAATTTAGTTCGCAAGTTTGAAAATATTTTTGGCATATATGTACTATCGCGATGATATATGAAAAATCTTTTGCAAATCCAAACGCAATAATAAATATGCTCTTTTAAGAATGTCGCGATATTTATTTCTTCAAAAGTAATGCTCTTTTTCTTTGTAGAAAATCTTTTTCAAACTTATGCGTCTCGCATATCTAATTTTTTCTTTCTTGAGAATAATGCAGTTCGTACGGGATTGTAAAATAAATCCACAATTCATCAAATCCACAATTCATCAAATCATAAATGTCGCTAATTCATCAACATAAATATCTCGTACGATATTTTCTAAATCCGAATAATTTTACAAGCATAAAAATATATTGCTCGCACGAATTTTCTGAATAATAAATATTTTTCTGGAAAAAATATTTAAAAAACATGATTATGCATGCATGGCAGGATATTTGGTATTTGCAGGTAAATAAAAAGATTAGATCGAAAACTTATATTTAGATATTGAAATCGAGTCGATTAAATTTTTGAGTCGCATGTCCTGCTGCGTTTCTTCTTGTTGTCAGCTTCTTTTCCTTTTTTTTTAATTCCCGCGGTGCTCACCATCTGCTTTGGTCTTTTTTTTTCTTTTTTTTTTCACACTCGCCTGACTCAGCCTGATTGTGCTTATGTGTTGCTTCTTTTTCTTTTTAATCATGCGGGCTCCACTACACCTATTTTTGCAATTTTGCTATCCAAGTTTTGCTTCTGGTTTTTTTTTTCCCCGCTCTGCTTCTTCTTCTTCTTGGTTCCTCCATTTTTTTAATTGACTATTGCTAGTCCCACGAACAAGTAAAATTCACCTTTTTTTTCTCTTTTTCATGTGCGATTTCTCTGCTTATTGCTTTTTCTTCGTTAATCTTCTTTCTCTTTTCATGTACACCACGTCGGGTCCCATAATAATAACATCCATTGTCTTGCTTGCTCTTGCTTCCTGTTAGTTTTTTTTTCTTCCAACCATGTGGCCCTTTCTCTTTTTTTTTTTGTCGTGCGCTCATATCAACTACTTGCTTCATCTTTTTTCCTTTCGTCGTCGTTACAAGCCACTGCCGTATCTTTAACTGTTCAAGCTGTGTTAATAAAAACCAAAAACCCCCCTAAAATCAACTAAATTATTCGTCCTCCACGAATAATAAAATCCCTCCTTCTAACGCCAAATGTTATAGGGAGAATATTGTATAACAATATTTTGGAGGTTGCTGAATTTATGGAGTAAAATACGGATATTCTGCTAAGAACACGAAGAACACGGAGGAGATTTGTAACTGTTTGTGGCTACTCTTGTCTATTGATTTTCAGTGGTGAACTGTTTCTCAAAAATTACAAGATGCCTACGTACCCTATTTATAGGGATCAAGCCAACGTAGTTCTCTTGGAGAAGAAGCTATCTTAGACGGGCTAGGGTTTCTATGGGCTCGGCTAGGCCCAAATCCACTAGATGTCTTGTTGGGCTGACATATCTTACCCATTTATTATATTTGGTGACTCACGGCCCCTTAAGGAACCTGTGGTTCGCGATGTACTGGCCTCGTTGGCGAGGCTTAATGGAGAAACTACATGGCCTCGCATGCGGCCTTGCTGGGCTAGTCATGCGAGGTGATCCATGTTATATGGAGATAATTATGCTCACGTGACCTCGCTGGGCCTGACCATGAACCTTCCTGATGCATTCTGTAGTTTGACAATGTACAAAATTGACTCCTTAGTGATGAGCTTTGTTGACCCATATTTCATTTCCAAGCCCATTAATGGTGATATCTTATTATTCCAGCCCATTAGGCCTGTTTAGGACTTATGCCAGATTCGGGCATAACACAACCTACTCGAGTCCTACATTGACTCAACTACTGATGCATCAAAACAAACTAACGACTACTTTATTAATTTAAAACTAAACAAAGCAAATAAAACAACTCAAGATTAAACCAACATTATCCTCCCTTAATCTTAGAGTTGTCCAGACAAATTCTCAATGCCCAGCAGCCTTCTCATTCTTTCAAACTTGAGCGTAGTCATAGCCTTAGTAAGGATATCCGCCTTCTGACACTCAGTGCTAACATGCTTCAGAATAATCTCCCCCCGTTCTACACATTCCCTAATAAAATGATAACGAACATGGATGTGTTTACTCCTTCCATGAAAGACTAGATTTTTAGCCAAGTCTATCGCCGATTTGTTATCAACAAATAACACCACTGGACCACTATTCTCATCTGTTATCTGATTCAAAACATTCTGAATCCATATGGCTTAACAAGCAGCTGCAGTTGCAACTATAAATTCTACTTTTCAGGATGAAAGAGCAACACAACATTGTTTCTGCGATACCCATGTAACAAGACTATCATTCAAGTAGAAACACATGCCTCCAGTACTTCTTCTATCATCCAAACTGCCAGCTAGGTCGCTATCTGCAAAGCTTGTTATCACATTGTTTCCACTATCCTTAGTGTCACCAGACCAAACTGCAATGTCCCTTGAACATAACGAATAATCCTTTTAACAGCATTTCGATGTATGACAGTTGGACGCTCCATGAACCTGTTTGCTATGCCCACAGAAAAAGCAATGTCTGGCCTAATGTGTACCAGATATTTGAGCCCTCCTATCACACTCTTGTATTCTGTAACATTCACTGCTTTGCCCTCCTTGTCTTTAACAAGTTGCTCCTTCGGATCCATTGGATATTTAGTTGGATTACAGCCCTTCATTCCAGCTTTCTCAATGATTTTTTTTGCATATCCCGTCTGCTTTAACTGTATACAACCCTTTTCTTGTTGTACTTCAATTCCCAGGTAGTAACTGAGCTTCCCCATGTCTGTCATGTCAAATCGTTGATTCACCTCTCTTTTAAATTTCTCAATAAGCTGCACACTGCTTCCAATCACCAACAAATCATCTACGTAGACTGCAACAATTAGTCTTTCTTCCCCTTCCTTTCTAGTATAGACAGCATGCTCTGAAGGACATTTAACAAACCCCAGACTTTCAAGATAGGAATTTAGTTTAGAGTACCAAGCTCGTGGAGCTTGACGAAGGCCATACAATGCCTTTTTTTAACTTATAGACCAGATTCTCTTTTCCTTCTTTCGTGAATCCATCAGGTTGTGCAACATAGACATCCTCACTTATATCTCCATTCAAAAATGCAATCTTCACATCAAGGTGGTGAACTTCCCACTCACACTTTGCTGCCAAATCCAACAATAAATGCACAGTTTCCAATCTTGTCACCGGAGCGAAAATCTCATCAAAATCGACTCCATGCTCTTGAACATACCCCTTAGCAACGAACCTCGCCTTGTATTTAATGATGTTACCCTCGGCATCCTTTTTTAGCTTGAAAATCCACTTCAAACCAATCATTTTCTTCCCAGCAGACAGTTCAGTCAACCTCCATGTGTTGTTCTCCTCGATTGATTGCATTTCTTTCTCCATAGCTAACTTCCAGTTTCTATCTTTTGCAGCTTGTGTATAGTTCATGGGTTCTTTAATTCGCATAAGATATAACTCTTCATCCAAATGCACTTCATCAGTTTCATTATACAGATCATCTAACTTCCTGGTTTTCCTTGGTTCTGTACTGTCATCGTAGTCATCTGGATTTATACTTCGAATTGGTGACTATGATCCTCGAGATGGTGTCTGCATAACTGATGCTTCACTATTTCCTGTTTGTGCAGTAAAAGAGTGGCCACTTCTTCAAGAACTACTTCCACTCAAGAAAGAACTTGTATTGTTGCTTGGAGGAGTATTGCTGCTCATGTCACTTAATTCATCTTCTTCTCCATCAGATTGATGCTCCACTGTATCCACTGTGCTCATACCTTCCACTGTAAACATCTCATTTCTTTCATCTTTATTACTGTCATCCCAAAGCCAGCACTTATCCTCTTCAAACGTGACATCTCTACTAACATGCACTCTTTTACTAAGAGGATCGTATAGTCTATATGCTTTTGTACCAGGCTCTTTGCCCAAATGAATCACTTGCTTGCAACGATCATCTAACTTCTGAATGTGCTGACTGGGAATCCTCATATGCCCGACACAACCAAAGACTTTAATATGGTGTCACTCCTGTAAGTGCACGTGTAGGAAAACGATTCAACAGATAAATCGAGTGTCTCACAGCCTCTCCCCACATGACTGAAGGTAATCTCATCTCTTTTAAACAGCTTCGTGCCATCTCCACCACTGTGCGATTTCTGCGTTCCACTACACCGTTTTGCTACGGTGTATATGGTGTTGTATAGTGCCTATCTATCCTATTTTCTCTACAGTACCTCACTGATGCGGTATATTTTTAAGTTCGTTCGCAGGGAGGCAGGTTTTATCAATTTTAATTCAATTGTTTCCGGGCAAAAACGATAATTATGGAAATATTTACTAACTAATTATTTATACTAATTTAACTAATTAATTAAATGATAAACAATGAATTTAAAATCTAGGGCAATTAGGTCCACCGTGCTTACACAATAACCGGCTTCTAAGCTAAATCAATTAATGTGATCATATAACTAGAGTATGCTAATCTCTCTCAAGCATTAACACTCTCGAAACATTCAACACAATTAACCAATTTTAGTAATTCAATTAATCAAGTAATTAGAGCTGTGTTAATCTCTCTCGAGCATTAACGCCCTCAGAAATCCAATGATGCTCTCGCACTCAAATTCAATTCTGCTAATCGTATGTGTGCCTCTAGTGAGTAAATCTCTCGATTCATACCCCTATTTGCATAGAATTAATTCATGATATCGGCCGATTACACAAATTAATGATTAAAACATAATCAACTAGAATTACCATAATCAATAAGATCACTGTGAAAATCATGCCAATTATAGTGCAAACATGGCTTCCCTTTTATGCCCTAGAACAAACTACTCACTAATATAAAAATTAAGAACAACTAAAATTATATAACAATCAATCTAAAATATATATTTAATAAACAAGAGAAAATAGAAAATACCTTACATTAACAAAGAATTAAGTCGAAGAAAATGTACATAAAAGAGAAGAAAACCAAGCCCCTAATTCCACAAATTTGCAGCAGCCGAATGAATGAAGATGAAATGCATGTGGTGTGTATAGTCTATACTGTGTACTTTCCCTAATCTAATGTCTATACTAAGATGTGATGATCTATTCCCCTGCACAAACTCTTCATTTATAGCCTCCATTTGCATAAAATAATTGCCTCCATGATTAGCTTCATCACTAGCTCCACTTTGCAAATTATTTTTCCTTTATTTTTTTCCCCACTTCATCACACTTTCGGCTGCACTAATATTCCAAATGGCTAAACACTCAATACACACACTTTACACTTTAAATAAATTACAATAAAATTCCAAAAGTAAAAGGATTTTTTTACTAAAATTCGGAACTGAATTTTCTCCTCAGATTTCGAGCTGCTCCAATCCAATTTTTTGCTTATTTAATCCCTCTGAATTGTAGATAATTTTCTAAGCTTCGCGTGGACTGTAAGATCGTCCAAATCCGACTCCTACAACTCCGGATATGAATTAAATACCGTAGAAAGTGGGTGTAGCTCAATAAATCCGAATTTCTTCCATTTTTAGCTCCCAAATAGCTCTTTAAACCCAAATTCTTCCAAACTTAAAAATTCTTGTCTTCTACAATAAAACATTAAAATTTATTAAATAAATATCCAAATAAATGCAAAATGCAATTAAATACGGGAATAAAATCATCTAAAATATATATAAAAATATATCCTATCAAACATCCCCACACTAAGCATTTGCACGTCCTCGGGCAAATAAGTGAAATAAAAACTAAATCCTAACTAATATCACTTTCGTAGATGACACGATTGCATTGAGCACATGCAACAAGCCGTTAAACCCCTAGGCAGCCCTAGTAGGACGAGTGTTGTCTCGTGAGGGTTTATAGTGAATTTACCCACAAAATCCATTTTTTTCTGCCAAGTCTCAAGTATGCAACATATCATAGTACTCCACACATGCAAAACTTAATTACACAATATAGAAAAGACAAGTCTTTCAATTTACGCATCATTTGTACAAGACTATCCAAGTAAGCACACAGTCTAGATAGACAAAAAGATCATGAAATATATATCAATGCCGCATTCAGTGAGTAACATGCTGTGGATATAAATGAAGCTCACAAAACTCTCAAATCACACAATTGTATAGGTGAAGTGTATTCGCTCAAGTTCAATCAATTAAGTCATGTGCTACCATATGCTTGGTTGTCCACCAAATCTCCACTACTTTGAATACATGCATGCACAAATCAAAAGGTCTTTGTTAAAGGTTGTAACGTGGCTAAGGTGAAGGGTAGGGAATCAAGAAAAAGGATAACAAGTGGCTAACTCGACAAACCAATAGAGTACAATGTTCATTTCTAATTAAAGCATTCAACATGAAATTTTTGATCATATAAGAGCTGATCAGACTTTTACAAGCATTAAACTCCAAGCACATATTACCATGTACTTTTCTACTTTCATATTGCACAAACCAATGAACACAACTCTACTTGATCCTTTTTTTCTTTTTTCTTTTTTTTTTATTCCCACCAAATTTTCACACTTTAACAAAGAAATCCCCACACTATGCACTCACCAACCTCTAAATGAATCAAAATGCTCTACTAGTAAATCAAGAGAAGAATAAACAAGTAGGCTCAAGAATTTAGATTGGTGATATACGAAAAGAACGGATAAAAGGCTCAAAGGGGTTCACTAAGGATATATGATTCAAGGGTACTGTTTGGATAAATATGGTTAATCCTAGTGCCTTTATCATTTTCATGCATACACATACCATGTAATCTCAAAATGGTTTAAAACAAGTTCTAGAGCAACATGCCAAATGATGAACAACACACAACAATAAAATTCGATCGATATAAAATGTACCAATCACAAATTAGGCTCAATAATCTCACAAGGTGAAAGCATGCTTCAGTACTCATTAAAATTGACAATGATGTATCTCAAGTTTTAAAATTTTCGCAAGCATGAACAAGGAATCATCAAGTAACAAATGATTTTCAGAGATATGACATGTCAAATAATCATGCAAAATAAGCTCACAAGATGCGTACCAATCCTTGTTAACACACTATGAGACGAGGCAATTAATTTTCTAATTTTCTAATTTTTTTGGAATTTTTAATTTTTTTAATTTTTTTGAATTTTTTTAGTCATCGAGAACCCATCCCCACACTTAAGTGGTTCATTGTCCTCAATGAACAAATATATAAAAGAAAAGTAAAAAAATAAAGAAAAGTAAGAAATACTCCCCTAATGCATAAGTATGAAGTGTCGAGGCGCTGAATGTCGAAGCATGTCGTGCCACTCCAAAAAGACCAAAAAAAACTGTTGCACGGGACCACTACGAGCATCAACAGTTGTTTTAATCCTGCACAAAATTTCCAAGCAAGCATTAGCCAATTTAGCTACTACATCAATAAATAACAATTGATCAAGAAAATATGTAGTTTTGGAAAATTTTGTGATAAAACAACGATAGAATTCATAGCCTTGAAAATGTTGAACTCCCTTAATATAAGGTGGGGGCTCTGGTGGTGGCTTTTCTTCACTCATGACTTTCACATGAGCCATTCGAACATCTTGGCTTATTGCATCATTGATTAAGTAGACACTTCCATTTTCTCCCTCTTCTCGAGCTTGAAACGTAGGAGCCACTTTGTATGGATCCTCAACCAGAATTTGAGAAATATCATCTTGGACAATATTTGTTATCACATCAACCTTGAAATAAGTGTTCTTGAGCAAAGAAGCCTTGTAATTAGAGGCTAGATCGAGAGCAAATTTATCAATACATGGTAGCTTAGGCACAGGTTGCGGAAGAGAAACAACAACCATCTCTGTATTGCTTTCCTTTGTAGCCTCATCATCAGTCACATTGTTCTCGGTAGCAGCAACATCATTGATCTCGTCATCGGTGGCATGCTCATTCTCTTTATCAATAGCCTCATCATCAACATATATGGAGAAACTATCGCTTATGAAATTGATAGCAGTCACTTCGGATCGGATAGATGATGATGGTAAATAGTAGAGCTGCCCTGTAGTAGAAGAGTTAGCCAACTGTGCAATTTGAGATTCAATTGCCAAACTTTGAGTTTCTAATTCTTTGATCGTCTTTAGCAGTTTATTCAAGATATCCCACATCTCCTTTGTCTGATCAGCTTGCACATCTACGCTGGGCTGAGAAACATGTAGATCTTCTTGTAGAGGAGGATATTGATATTCTTGTTGTGGCGGCTGCTCATATGACTGATAAAATTGTTGCTGATTATGATATGAAAAATTTTGAGCACCATTGTCCTGGTAGTAAAAATCTGGTTGATTCACGCATTCTTGATCAAAAGTGTTTGAATACTGATTGTACCCATATCCTTCTTCAAAAGAATTCATTTGTCCCAACTGAGCACTCTGAGAATTATAGACGTTGTAAAAGCATTCAAAACCAAAGTGACCATAAATTCCACAAACTTCACAGCCAGTGTAAGTTTCAGGGACCACTTGTGACATCTCAGTTGTACTCATCGGACATGTAAGGGGCTTTGCAGTCTTCCACAAGGCAATTTCTCGAGTATGTGCCTCTACTAAGAAAGAAAGATGTGCAAAAGTATCAACTTCATCCATTGCAGACCTGTAAACACACTACAAAGCAAAAAAAACGCAGTAAAATCTGTCTCAATTGGAACTAAAGTTCCAATGAGACAAAGGAAACATAGACAAACTAGAAATTTAACACAAAATTTAACAAATTAAACAATATAAAAATGTATTTTTTTTATTTTTATTTTTTTTTAAAATTAACACCGAAAAAAGAAAAAAAAAACCTTAACTCACAAACTGAAAACAACTCAACAACTCGGTTACGAAAAAATAAACGCAGAAACAAACTCACAAACTGTAACAATGACTCAAACTCGGAACAGAAATAAACAAAATTTAAACTATATATTTTTTTAAAAAGAAAATTAAATTAATACTCCCTCTGTCCCTCCCAATTCTTTACATTTTCCATTTTGGGATGTCCCTTCCAATTCTTTACATTTCCAAACTTTCCAAAAATAGTAAAGTTTTAACCTTTAAACAAATAAAAAGGGCCCACCATTTTCCACTACTTTCCTCCATCTTTCTAATCTATTACTTAAATATTGATAGGTCCCACAATTTTACCCACTTTCCACTCACTTTCTTTCTCTTCCCACTTACTTTTTTTTCATTTCTTAATCTCCGTGCCCAACCCAATTGTAAAGAATTGGGAGGGACGGAGGGAGTATGTCTTTAAACTAACAAAAACTGAATTTTAATTACAATATTAGAATTAAAAATTGATTTTATTTACATAAAATTCGACATGGCCCGTTTATAAATATGACTTGCCAATAAAACAGCCAAATCGAAACTCTACGAAAACTCAGACGGCAATTCGAACAAAAACGCAGCAAGAAAACACAATGCTGAAAATTCAACTCGGCCACTCAGTGAACTCGAAACCGGACTCAATCTCGAGAACTCGAAAAACATAACCACAAAAATGAATTCTCGACTAAACCAAAACTCGGAATCTGCACATCACCCAGCAATTCTCAGACAAATACCCAGTGCAAATCACGACTCAGTATAGTAACTCAGCGTAAACAACAAACACGCAAGACTCAACAACATTACTCGGCAAAAAAAAAAAAAAACGAACCCAGTCGACTCAAAAACAACACTCGGAAATACCCAGCAACAAACTTGGTAAATCGACTCAGCAAAAACAGAACACTAAGTGAGCCAACCCTGCAGCCATTTATGATCAACAACTCAGAAACGAATCAGGTGAATACAATGGTACGAAACCGAAGACTCCAAAAACACAAACGGAACACAGCAGCTACAGCAATTCAACAACTCGCAAAACTCGGAAAAATAACAAAACTTAGTAACATCAAAACTCGCACCAACAAGCAATGAAAAACAGCAAAAACCAAAGCAACTCAGCGTTAAACACAACTGCACACTCAGGACGTAGCGCGACACACAGACGAGGTGTTTGCAGCGGCTTCAACGACGATAAGAACAGAGTAAGGAAGGGCGAATCTGGGTTTTGAAAGGGAGAAATGGGGAGGTGGGAAAGGCTGCAGCGAACGAAAGGAAGAAGGAAAACAAAAGGGAAGGGGTAGTGTGATGAAAATAAAGAAGGATGAGGATTTGTGTTTGTTGAGAAGAGAAAAGGGGAGAATGTTTTGTTGGTGGTGAAAGAGAGATGTGGCGGAGTTGTGGGGAGGACTGAAACTGAAACAGGGGAGACGGTGGCTGTGTTGTTGCAGGAGGCGCGATGGTGGAAGGGAATGGTAGTACGATGGAGATGGCGCGGTCGTGCGAGAAGGAGGAGAGGCTGGGGATCGAAGGGGAGATGGGATAGGTTGTTTTATGTTGAAGTTGAATCGAGATGGGTGTTGGTGCTTGTGCAAGGAGGGAGATGGGTCTGATATTGCAGTGTTTTAAACAAAAACAGGGGAAACAGAGTAAAAGCTTCGAATTATCAACACAAAATAGACAGAAAACAAATGGTGGAAATTAATTAAGCTACTATTTTTTATTTTTTAAATCTAATATTTTTTTGGTTTTTTTTTTAATTATACTGAACAAAATAAAATCTAAACTACAAGAAACAATTAATTTAAAATCGATAATTTTTGCCTCCCCGGTAGCGGCGCCAAATTTGATGCGGTATATTTTTAAGTTCGTTCGCAGGGAGGCAGGTTTTATCAATTTTAATTCAATTGTTTCCGGGCAAAAACGATAATTATGGAAATATTTACTAACTAATTATTTATACTAATTTAACTAATTAATTAAATGATAAACAATGAATTTAAAATCTAGGGCAATTAGGTCCACCGTGCTTACACAATAACCGGCTTCTAAGCTAAATCAATTAATGTGATCATATAACTAGAGTATGCTAATCTCTCTCAAGCATTAACACTCTCGAAACATTCAACACAATTAACCAATTTTAGTAATTCAATTAATCAAGTAATTAGAGTTGTGTTAATCTCTCTCGAGCATTAACGCCCTCAGAAATCCAATGATGCTCTCGCACTCAAATTCAATTCTGCTAATCGTATGTGTGCCTCTAGTGAGTAAATCTCTCGATCCATACCCCTATTTGCATAGAATTAATTCATGATATCGGCCGATTACACAAATTAATGATTAAAACATAATCAACTAGAATAACCATAATCAATCAGATCACTGTGAAAATCATGCCAATTATAGTGCAAACATGGCTTCCCTTTTATGCCCTAGAACAAACTACTCACTAATATAAAAATTAAGAACAACTAAAATTATATAACAATCAATCTAAAATATATATTTAATAAACAAGAGAAAATAGAAAATACCTTACATTAACAAAGAATTAAGTCGAAGAAAATGTACATAAAAGAGAAGAAAACCAAGCCCCTAATTCCACAAATTTGCAGCAGCCGAATGAATGAAGATGAAATGCATGTGGTGTGTATAGTCTATACTGTGTACTTTCCCTAATCTAATGTCTATACTAAGATGTGATGATCTATTCCCCTGCACAAACTCTTCATTTATAGCCTCCATTTGCATAAAATAATTGCCTCCATGATTAGCTTCATCACTAGCTCCACTTTGCAAATTATTTTTCCTTTATTTTTTTCCCCACTTCATCACACTTTCGGCTGCACTAATATTCCAAATGGCTAAACACTCAATACACACACTTTACACTTTAAATAAATTACAATAAAATTCCAAAAGTAAAAGGATTTTTTTACTAAAATTCGGAACTGAATTTTCTCCTCAGATTTCGAGCTGCTCCAATCCAATTTTTTGCTTATTTAATCCCTCTGAATTGTAGATAATTTTCTAAGCTTCGCGTGGACTGTAAGATCGTCCAAATCTGACTCCTACAACTCCGGATATGAATTAAATACCGTAGAAAGCGGGTGTAGCTCAATAAATCCGAATTTCTTCCATTTTTAGCTCCCAAATAGCTCTTTAAACCCAAATTCTTCCAAACTTAAAAATTCTTGTCTTCTACAATAAAACATTAAAATTTATTAAATAAATATCCAAATAAATGCAAAATGTAATTAAATACGGGAATAAAATCATCTAAAATATATATAAAAATATATCCTATCACTCACGAACTCATTTGAGACAAACTCTCCCCCTCTGTCAGTTCTGAGAGTTCTTACTCTTCTTTTAGGCCCTCTTTCAACCAAAGCACAAAAATTTTGAAAAACACTCAAAGCCTCATTCTTTGCCTTCAAAAAATACAGCCACATATATCTACTGAAATCATCTACAAGCAAAAGAAAGTACCTTTTTCCCGAGGCAATTTCTGGTTCTATTGGACCACAAAGGTAGCCATGTATCAATTCCAATGCTTTTGTTGCACTGTAGTTTGACTTGCTTGGAAACTGCTTCCTTGTCTGCTTGGACATAAGGCACCCCTTGCACACCTCATTTAACACCAAGATTTTTGACATCCCATTTACCATATTCTCTTTGTGCATAAGTGACAAGGCATGGTAGTTTATATGACCCATACGCCTGTGCCATAATCTCGACATCACATCTTGTTTAGACAGCATGCATTCCTGTTTCACAGAGTTTATAACAATCTTGTAAAGTCTATTTGATGATCGTTTTACCTTCATGAGAAGCTTGTCACCATTATCGTACACCCAAAGCAGCTCTCCCTTTATTGCAATTCTATTACCTTGTTCAGTCATTTGCCCCAAGATGATGATATTATTCCTTAGAGTTGGGATATAATATACATCCTCCAGGGTGCGTGTTTCTCCATTTTTGCACTTAAAGACCACAGTTCCCTTGCCCTCAATTCGAACAGTGGATCCATCTCCAAAACTTACAGAGCCACGTATCTGTTCATCTAACTCCATAAACTTTGATTTGAAGCCAGTCATGTGACTACTGGCTCCATTGTCTAAATACCACACATTAGACTCATTTTGTAACTTTGACAATTTTGAAGGAAGAACTTGCTTTTCATTCAGATATGTACCTTTTGAGGCATCACCTTCACATTTTGCAAGAAGCAAGGCAGGTTCATCATCTTCGAATTTTGCCATGTTTGCTTCCTCCTTTGACTCTCTGTTACGCCTTGGTTTTCTACAATCTGCAGAAAATGACCATATGCTGAACAGTTGTAGCATCTCAGGTTACTCTTATCTCTCCCTCCTCGAGCTTTAAAGCTTGATGATGATCCATGTGGAGTTCTTTTGCTTGATCGTTTTTGCCATTCTTCACGAGTAAGCAGGAGTTTACTATCACTCCCTTCACGTTTTCGCCATTCTTCCTCCGTCAACATTAACTGTCCTTCATTTGATTCCTTCTCACTGCTTCCATTCAATCTTTCTTCGTGAGTTTTCAATGATCCCACTACCTCCTCTAATTTTAACTTCTCCAAATCACCAAATTGCTCCAAGGTCGAGGCAATTTGTAGAAATTTGTTTGGCACTACACGAAGTAGTTTCTTAACCACATAGGATTCTGACATGGTTTCACCTAAAGCTCGTATGTTGGTAACGAGCCCATTCAACTTTAGGTAGAAATCGTCTATCTGCTCATTGTCTTTCATTACCAGAGCCTCAAACTCAGACCTCAATGTTTGAGCTTTGGCTGTTTTTGCACGATCTGCTCCTTGGCACATCGTCTTCAGTGCTGTCCATGCCTCCTTGGCTGTTCCTTTATCTGCAATCGAGAGAATCATATCCTCAGGTAGTCCTTGGTACAGCATAGCCAAGGCCACCTTATCCACCTTTTCTTCAACAATCGCCTTTGGATCCGCCTGCTCTATCGCTGTCCAAACCCCTTGTGTTTGCATGTAAACCTTCATTTTCAATGCCCAAGTGGTGTAGTTATTCTTGGTCAGAATAGGATAGCATAGACCTATCGAACCCCCTGCCTTGACCTTGTTGATATCCATTTGAATACTCTTCGCCCTTCACTGAGAATCTCCGTGCGCTCTGATACCAAATGTAGTTAGTAACATATGTAAATTTACTATACTGAAATGAGTAAACTGAGAAACAAGGAGTTTTGCCAGCCAAAGCTTTGCTGATTTTATTCAATAACTCGAATACATATAGAAAGAAACAGAACAACTGAAAGCAAGAAAATAGGAGCTGAGAATATCTAGCCCTATACTCACTCAACTAACTAGATAGAAACCAACCTACTCGAGTCCAACATTGACTCAACTATTGATGCATCAAAACAAACTAACTAACGACTACTTTATTCATTTAAAACTAAACAAAGCAAATTAAACAACTCAAGATTAAACCAACAGACGTCAGATGACATCATTATCTATAAACAAGCTCCGGTATGCTCTGACCATAAAATCGCCTCTAAAATCGTCGACGTTCGTTCTTGACAATACGGCAACCTCCACAAAAATTGATTACAACAAAAGAATGCATAGGCCTGCCTCTACATTTTGACATCTCCATTTGTTGATTTTTGGCCCCGCAGGGGCATGCAAGAACTGATCGAAAAACTAAATCGGGGAAAAAGCTTCGAATTGGGTCTTCTCAATCCGGCGAAATAAATGACAATAGAAGCATATAGGATTGTAGATGGTGAAACGATGAACAATTTGGTGTATAATATGTGAGTGCTCGTTGTCTGTAGAGAACGAACGAAGCGGTTGAAAAAAAACGAGTAAAAACCCGGCGATGACAACCTGGGGACGAAGATGAACAGTGACTGATACACGCATGTTGAACATGCGTGTCTCAAGACACCCATGCGTGTCCCAAGCTGTAAAAATACGCACAAACTTAATTTTATGAAGAATACTCCTTTCTCAAATGCGTGTCCGATTATCCTGATTGGATATGGGTATATCGGACCATTGTTTCCCAAATATGGGTAGTTAGGGTCATCACCCATAATTTATTATGCAACACGAAAATTATTAGGCAACACGAAAATTAATATTAACATTTATATGTTGTGTATGTGACATGATAGTACATATCATATAATCAATATACACCCTATTTTGTGAAACCAACCGTGGAGATCATACATGCACTTAAAACATTACAAAACATATATATTTGCAAAGAATGTTCAATAAACATTATAATTTCATTCAAAATCTTAAAAATCATATATAATTTACAAGCAGAACATGTTTTGGAGAACAATACGTTCTCCAATATTTTGTTTACTAAACATACATAATTTTCAAGATTTTAATGAAATTTACATGTAAAACATATCTGATTTTCAAGATTTTCAATGAAATAAATAAAATAGTGATTTTCATAGAACATGATTTTCAATAAATAAGTTTTTGCAATGTTTTGATTGATATATGTCTCCACTAAAATTTTGGTCTCTCGTAATTCTACACGATTAAACATTAAAATATACTAACGTGTAAATTATCGATAATAAATATAATTAATGAATATTATTTTAATATGTATTTGTAAAAAATTGAATGATAAAAACATATAATAAATAAATACTATTAAATTATGTAATTATAGGAAATTGAATACGGGTGAAAATAAAAAAATTAAAATAAAAAAATAAATAAATATGATTAATAAGTTTTATTAAATATAAACTTGTAAAGAATTGAATGATAAAAGTATATAACAAATAGACGCTATTTAATTATGTGGCTATAGGGAATCGAACACGGGGTGAAATTAAAAAATTAAATTAACGAAATCAAACCCGAGTTAAGTGATACCCAAATTTGGTACGTTGCTAGTTTGGTACTATTGTGTACCATTAAAATGATTTCACACATTAATATAAAGTATAGATGTCATAAATGTATCACGGTTTTTGTCTAACAGCCGGTTTGGGCAACACGACTTTAAGGAGAAGCAGGCTTTAAGGAGGAAATGCTCCGTTTGGCTAGCCTGGCTTTAAGTCGATTTTAAGTTAAAAAATTGTTTTAAGTCATAAGTTCCATTTAGGTACTTTTGACTTATGACTTATGACTTATGCAGTTTTTTTTTTCACAATTCTTGTAAAGTTTAAATATTATGAATTTAAAATTTTTTTAAGCCAAATTTCACTTTAAGTCAAAATTATTAAACCCCCATTTAACTTTAAGTAAAATTACCCAAAACACTTTCATTCAACTTAGTAAACAACTTTACTTTTAAAAACACATCCATTAAGTCAAAATCAACTTATTTTAAGTCATGCCAAACACCCTGATGTAAAGGGATTCGTGATTTCCTACAACTGAGGACAAAGGGATTCGTGATTTCCTACAACTGGTTCGGTTTTTTTTTTTTCTATTCAATCTTCATTATCGTTCACTATTTTTGTTTATGATTGTCCTTTAAGACAATCATAAACTTTATATTAATTTTTGGAGAATTTCCTACATTTAATTTTTAAAATTATATGATTTTAAATATTTGCTATTTTTTATTTATAAAAGCCCGCAAAAAATTAATGATTATAATGATATGTCTTGATTTTATTAATTAAAATTAACTTTAGGTCACCCTTGAATAAAATAGGAAAAAAGTTTTTTGCTTTCACCATTGAAAACATTTTTTTTTTAAAATTTTTACATTCACATCCAAAATATTACCAAAGTCATCACAAAAAAAATTAAACATGTTTTTTAGTTCTTATTAGCAACATGTTCTTTTAACATTCTTCTCAGCAATGCTTTGTTTCTTTCTTTCATATGCAATTATATATATAAGATTACATTATATACACTGTTGTAAAAAGTAAGAATCAGACTTAATGGATAGAACCATTGTCCAGGGATTAATAGGATATTTGGGAATTAATTGGAATGATTAATCGGATAATCGAATTAGTAATCAGTGCGGTAACCATGGAACAGGGATTAATCGGTGATTAATTGCGATTAATCACCGATTTTTAGAACAGATGCTATATACAACTATAAATTATTTATTAGTGCAGTTTATATTGTTTTTTATAGTTATTTTTTAATAACTGAACCTAAATATATGAATATTTTACTAAAAATTATTATAATAAATAATTTTATTTAAATTTAAGTTGTAGAATATTAATTTTCCTCAAAAAAAATTATTAAATATTATATTTATAAATACATTATTTTATACATATTATTAATTGTAAAAAATTATTATTTACTAAAAAATTGACTGATTAAAGTCATTTAATTATTTAAAATTTTACATATTCATTTTTATTATACATTTAAATTGGTGGCGTTAAATTTTTAATTAGATGTAAGAATTTAAAATGCTAACATAATATTTTGGGATATTCCAAATGGTACCAATGTACAATTGACTTTTTCATTTGGTACTATCCAACATTTTTGACTTTCAAGTACTTTTGACTTCATCCATTTTATACCATTCTATCAAGCAAACGTTAATCAGACGTTATATTATTTTTAATGGTGATCACTATACAATTGGTTTTTCCATATGATATCATTCAGTATTTTTTTACTTCTACGTGGTAATATTTTTCTCTCACTAAAATCAATTTTTTCTTGGAATTTTCATAACTTATTTAATATGCTTTGTCTATAATAAGTCATTGATTCTCTAACTATAAATATTTCTGATAAGCAATCAAGCCATTCATTAGACTCGGATCCAATTGTCCAATCATAATAAACTTTGATCAATAGTTCAAAATATTAAATTAATATGTAAAATATAGAATCAACCCGTATGAACATATACATATATAATGTGTGCTCGGATCTGTCCAGGAGCTTCCGGAGGGTTTACTTTGACCGACAAAAGCGTTGAAAGAAACTAAATAATTTGAACTACATAGTTTATTATGATAAGACAATTGGATACTAGACTAATTAATGACTTGGATGGTGATCAAAAAAAGTGAGAGAATCAATGACTTACTATAGAGTAAACTGTATAGATAAATTGTGAAATTTAGAGGAAAATTTGACATAAATGAGAGAAAAATGGTATCAAATAGAAGTAAAAAATATTGAATGGTACCATATGGAAAAACCAATTGTATAATGGTAGCATTAAGAATAATCTAACATCTGACAAACGTTTGCTTGACAGATATGTATAAAATTGATGAAGCCAAAAGTACAGTAGTATCACTTGGATGTAAAAAATGTTAAATGATACCAGATGAAAATATCAATTGTACAATGGTATCATTTGAATATCCCTAATATTTTTTATGATAGTTGAGACCCACCTCTTCCACATATAGCCAAACCCAAAATAGGTGGCTCTGGACCAAGGATGAAACTAGGGTTATGCATGAATCACCATGATGGATATTGTTGTGGAATAAAAACTAGGTTATTAGATTGCGGCTAGGGTTTGATATATTTAATGCTAGGGTGCGTGAGCTTCGTGCTTCAATGGCTGCTTCTGCGTTCGAGACTTAAACGGTCCTCACAGAATGCCTACGTATCTCTGTATTTAGAGAATCAAGCCAATAAAACGTAGTTCTAGGTTGAGGGGTTTGACCCTTTATATAGGCTGAGAAGCCTAAGAATTAGGGTAGGAATAGGAGACTTGGAGGGCAAGCCACCGCCTCAAGGAAGGTTCCGGATCCATTCCTTTTAGGAATCAGTTTCCATGTTGAGATATGTATCTTGGAGGCTAAGTCAGGCAAAGGTTGTATCCTTGTTTGACTCTTATTGGCTGAGCTGTTTATTACCCCTAATATTAATTACGAAATTAATATAATAATTAGGGTTTGGGCCCATCTGGTGGGCCCCACGTTTGGACCATTCTAGGTCTAATTAATGCCACATTAAATGTGTCCCTAGGGCTTACTTTTAGCCCATATCATTTGCCCCCCAACTTCTAGGAAAATTGATCAGGTTTTCCTTGAAGTTTTTTTAACAGTCTTTCTCGAGACTTGGGTCAGGGTTTATTGCTCGTACGCGAGTATTTTCAACAATATCATCTTAATGCAAAGCGTGGAACGACCGACGCATTTACGACGATGTTAAATGGCACTAGACAGCGCTAATCAGCCTTAAACGATGTTTAAACAATGTTAAACAATGTTAAATGGCATAAAACAACACTAAACGGCGTTTACCGGCACTAAACGGTGCTTAAATGTAAAATTTTTCCATGTTTCTGGAATTTTTTAAGCTTTCCTCTTTTTTCTTTTTTTCTTTTTTTTTCAGCTCAATTTCGAGCTCAATTTTCGAGCTCAAACTGTCCCAGGTCGTGGCCATTTTCGAGCTCAATTAGTTCATTTTCGACCTGGACATTTTCGAGCTCAACTAGTGCACTTCGAGCTCAAAAACGAGCTCAAACAGTTCCAGGTCGTAGCCTTTTGACCTATTTCTTAAGTCATTTTCGACCTGGATGTTTCAAGCTCAATTAGTTCAATTTCGAGCTCAACAACGAGCTCAAATAGGGGCCAAGTCGTAGCTTTTTTCCAGGAAATCCAGTGTTTTTTCAACCTGGAATGGACGAGCTCCAATAGTGTCAAAACGACCTCGATATCGTTTAACCTCGACCTCAGTATAGCATAAGAACGACCTCAAAATAAATCCTAGGTCGTGGGGATTTTTTACATTTCCTTGTTCAAATTCGACCTGAGATTTTCGATCTCAAGTTATATTACAACGATCTCAATTGGAGTTGTAGGTCGTGGCTTTATTTTGCTTTTTATAAGTCAAAAATGACCTCAAGTGTGCGACCTCAAATCTGTCTTGTTCCGACCTCAATTTTCAAGGTTAGTTACGACCTCAGAATTAAGTTTTCCAGGTCTTCTAGCTGAGCTCGCATTTATTTAAGAAAATGAGATCGAATCTCACGACTTCGAGCCTTGTTTTGGCAACTCCAAATGGATTCTAATGGGCCCTGTCTTAATTTTTCTGGGCTGGACCTAAGTTTTCAAATCATTTGGGCCTACAAAACTTTTTAAGTTTTGGTTGGGCCTTTACTTTTGGTCATCATGACCTTAAATTAAAACCTTAATTAGGTTTATTAATATTGGTTGGGCCATAACAGGCCTTAATCACTTTAGCTAAACTTGGGCCTTAACAAGCCTATTGTTGTTGGGCCTTTTTAGAGTCCAACTTCATGTTGACAGCCCACAAAGTTTTCCAATAGGCTACAGCCGGTTGACCTTCTCCCAACCGGTTGAAATGCCCTAAATTCTTGCCTATATAAAGGCCAAAGCTTTCACTCTTACTTTCATTACAAAAGTTTCCATATTCTCTCTCAATATTCGAAGTTCTCTCAAGAAACTCATTTGAAGATATATAGAGTTTTTTTTGAAGATCATTCAAAGACTGTGGATTTTTCTTTGAATCTGCAGATTTTTGGGGATTCTTTGAAGATTTGAAGACGTTTTTCCAGAAAATTCATCAAGTTTCTTCATTTCGATTGAAGATTTGAAGATTTCATTTGAAGATTCAAAGTTACTCCCAGATTTCTCGAGTTTTCTCTTTGAAGGTATGGATTTCTTCCTCCTTTTCTCCAGATTTCTGGGAATTTTTCCTTGAACTTCTGAAGATTTAAAGATATTTTCTAAACATGCCTTGAAGATTTGAATGTTCTAATTCTTTTCACCATTCTTTTGCAGATTTTCTTTGAACTTCATAACTTTCCTTGAAGATTCACTAAGATGGCAGAAGATCGTGCTACTCAACGTTTCCAGAAATTGCAAGGGGCCTCAAAAAGAGGTATCATCATTCGTTCTCCCCTCATGAGTTTACAGGATATGATTTTAAATCGTAAAGAGGATTTTCCATCCTTGTCACACCTTGATTCCTTTAATCATAGTAACACCTTTCATGACATAGAAAAAATCACTGATTATAACAGGATGTATAAAATAGAATCACCCTATAGACTTGTCCCAGCTGAGCCTGGGGATTGATCTTGTCATTGGCGCCCCAATGCACTTTGTATTTATAGGGGTGCCATTGTTGCAGGGGTTCGATTCCCTTTTCATGAGTTTATTCCTAGGCTTTTAGCAGATGTAGGAATTAACCCTTGCCAACTTCCTCCCAACTCTTGGAGGGTGATCAACTGTTTTCTGGTCCTCTGCCTTAAAAACAAATTCCCTCTTTCTGTAGCTCTTTTTAGGAAGATTTTTCAATTTAAAAATTCTGCTGAATCTACCCCGGGTTGGGTTTACATTAGTCACCGTACTTCCACTCCTCCAATCTTTCACCCCCAATCTATTCCTGACTCCAACCCAAAGTGGAAGAAGGAGTTCATGTACTTGACATGGGAAGGTGGAGATTGGGGCAATGTTTTTCGTAGTACCTTTGGTAAGGTCGTAGATGGCAGTGCCAGTGATATTGAGCTAAATGAGGAAGAGACCTATACCTACCAGGAGCCCATCAAAGATAATCATTCTACTATGGCTTGGGATCTCCTGAATGAGTTCCAGCTTAAAACTTTGGGACTTTCCCGAGTGAACAATAAGGGTAATTTCCTTTCTTTTTGCATTCCTTTATTTGAATATGATTGTCTCATACCCATTATTTGTCTTTTGTTTTGTAATCGCAGCTGCAGCTTTTATCAACAAGACTAATGAGCCTGAAGATGGAGACACCGCTAGGTTGAAAAGGGCTCGTTCAGGGAAAGATCCTCGAGCCCCAACAGCCACGGATGCCTACTTGAGGCCCCATGTAGCTGATGTTGAAGAAGTAGATGGCTCTTCCAAGAGCGCTTGGCGTCCCAACTGGGGTATTAGGAAGAAGGACTCCATTGTTGGAGACTGCAGGCATGCCATGGATTGGTCTTATCACTCCATAACCCCTGGTGACTTCAAGGATTATGTATCTGGCTCCACTCTTGAAGGAGCTGAGAGCGCTGGAGCTCAGGCCTTTGCTGCTGTAAGCTCCTTACTATCCATTCTCTTATATACTTGTTTTGTTATTTGAATCGTGGTTTTAACTTTGTCTTTTGTAGGCTAATGCCAACTTCCAGGGGGCCATATTCCAGGCTAAGACTTGGCGTTCCAACTATGAGACTTACAAGGCAAAGTATGATGACTCTCAGGATGAACTGGGCTCTGTCAAAGCTACTTTAGCGAGGAGGGAGAAAGAGCTTTTAGAGTCTCAGGTTGAAAATGTCACTCTCAGGAAGAGCAAGGACGACCTGATTGATGACTACCTTTCCTCCCAGGAGTATGTGGGCTTCATGGAGAAGCATGACGACTCTCTATTCCCTTACCAGTTTACTCAGGGATGGGACGGAGCTCTTGCTGAGGTTACTAGGAGATTTCCTGGTACCCTTAATGTTTCAGACTTCCCTAGCCCTCATGCTCCCATGGCCTTGGCAGTGCAAGACACTCAGGAGGAGGACCAGGAGGATGATGAGAGGATCCTGGAGCCAGATCCCTCTGCTCATCTTGGCGCAGATGAAGAGGATGAGCATACTGGAGATGCTTAGTAGTTGATCTCTTTATCTATCTATTTATGTACTCTGCCTTTGGGCATGACTTTGTACTTTTGTTGACTTATTTAGAACTAGTCGTTTATGTATTCTGCCTTCGGGCATAACTTTTTAATTCGTAATCCAGGATGCTTCACAACTTATTCATATTTGCATGTGTAGTCTAGCATTTTATGCATATATATCAATAGGTAATGCTCATAGCTTATGCAAAGACATAGAATAGTCTTATTAATATAGAGAAATGGGCACAGCCCTTACATAGATACTCTACCTCCTATATCTCAAGTTTAAAACTTGGAATGGTTTCATCGACCTTATTTCTACTTCTATTACATAGGCAAAAAGCTAGGTCCTTTTCAGGAGAGCTTAAACATAGTAAACCTTGAGGTTCAATGCGTGCCAAGTCCGGGGCACCTCAACCCCGTCCAAGGTTTCCAGTTTGTAAGATCCTCGTCCTAGCGTCTTCTTGACTCGATACGGCCCTTCCCAGTTCGGGGCTAGCTTTCCCTTCTCACCAACTCCAGAAGCCTCGATCTTCCTAAGAACCAAGTCACCTTGCTGAAAGAACCTCTCCTTAACCCTGTGGTTGTAGTAGAAGGATGCTTTCTTTTGATGCTCCGCATTTCTGGCATTTGCCTCGTCCCTGACTTCATCAATCAAATCTAGGGCGAGCCTCATGCCTTCTTCATTAGTCTCTGGTTCAAATGCCTCAATCCGAGGTGATGCATGCATGATTTCTAGTGGTACAACTGCCTCGGCTCCATAAGCCAGTAGGAAAGGGGTTTCCCCAGTTGTTACTTTGCAAGTAGTACGATATGCCCAAAGTATAGGCAGTAATTCATCCACCCAAGTATTTCTTGATCGTTCGACCCTCTTCTTAAGTCCATCCAGGATGATTCGATTGGCCACCTCGGCCTGCCCATTCGCTTGCGGATGTGCCACTGAGGTAAAACGAAGCTCAATAGCATTTTCCTCACAATACTTCTTGAATTCCTCATTGTTAAACTGTGTCCCATTATCTGTCACAAGAATTCGCGGGATTCCATACCTACAAATTATGTTCTCCCAAAAGAACTGGGAAACTTGCTTGGTGGTTATCTTGGCTAAAGGCTTAGCCTCAATCCATTTAGTAAAGTAATCAATGGCGACAATCAGAAACTTCCTTTGTGCTGAAGCCATAGGGAAAGGACCAAGAATGTCCATCCCCCACATTGCAAACGGAATGGGAGAGCTGATTGAGGTTAACCTCTCAGGCGGCTGCCTTACAACAGGGGCGTGTTTTTGACATCTGTCACACTTCTTGACATAATCCTGGGCATCTGCTAACATCTCCGGCCAATAGAATCCCAGGCGGGTAATCTTGTGAGCTAGGGCTCTGCCCCCCAAGTGCTGCCCACAGATCCCTTCATGAACTTCTTCCAATGCTTCTCTTGCCTCTTGGGGCCTTAGGCACTTTAAGTACGGGATGACAAACGATCTCTTGTATAAGATGCCTTCAATCAAGGCATATCTCAATGCTCTCACTGACAATTTTCGTGCCTCCAAGGCATTGTTAGGGAGCCATCCGGTTTCTAGATGAGCTTTAATAGGATCTATCCAACAGCTTCCAACATCGATAGGTGCTACCAACTTAGAGTTGATGGTCGGGGCCTTCAAGACCTGGAAGTAAACACTACCTGCGTAATTCTCTATCTCAGAAGAAGCGAACTTAGAGAGGGCATCGGCCTTAACGTTCTCTTCCCTAGGAATGTGCTCCAGATAGCACTCCTCAAACTGAGTCATAACAGCTTTCACGACTCTGAGGTATTTTGCCATAGTTTCATCCTTGGCCTCAAACTCACCATTCACTTGCGAGACTACCAGTCTTGAATCTCCACACACTTTGAGGTTCTTGACTCTCATAACTCTGGCCAATCCCAATCCAGCTATTAATGCTTCATACTCAGCTTCATTGTTGGTTGTTGGAAAGTCCAACTTCAAAGCGTATTCAACTGTGAACCCATCGGGGCTTCGCAAAACCAAACCTGCACCACTAGATTTTGTTTTTGATGCTCCATCAAAATAGAGCACCCAATACTCTTTCTGATCAGGTACAAGTTCTTCATCCTTACTCTCAACCCCAGGGGTGGTTATTATCTCCTGCCCCCCGACTTCTTGGTTGCCAATGGTACATTCAACCACGAAGTCAGCTAATGCCTGAGCCTTGATGGCTGTCCGAGGCTTATATCCAATGTCAAATTCCCCGAGTTCGATTGCCCACTTAATTAGCCTTCCACTGACCTTCGGGCTATGCAGGATACTTCTCAACTGCTGGTCCGTCAGGACTTCAATCTTGTGTGACTGAAAGTAAGGTCGTAGTTTCCTTGAAGCCGTTACCAATGCCAAAGCAAACTTCTCAATGGTAGAATAGTTCAACTCAGCTCCGTGCAACACCTTACTTACGTAGTAGATGGGTTTCTGAACCTTATTCTCTTCCCTTATGAGGACGGCACTCAATGCTTGCTCAGATACCGCCAGGTATAGATAAAGAGTCTCTCCGATGTTAGGCTTGGCCAACAGCGGGGCTTCGGCCATGTATTTCTTCAATTGTTCGAAGGCCTCTTGGCTTTCAGGTGTCCATTCAAAATTCTTTACCTTTTTTAATGTTTGAAAGAAAGGTAAACGCTTATCACCCGACTTGGAGATAAACCTCCCTAAGGCTGCCGCTCGGCCTGTCAACTTCTGCACATCTCTTACAGAACGTGGTGGCTCCATGTCTAAAATCGCCTTGATCTTGTCAGGATTGGCCTCAATGCCTCTCTTTGAAACCATCAGCCCTAAAAACTTTCCAGATCCAACGCCAAAGGCACACTTGGCGGGATTCAACATCATTTTATGGTGCCTCAGCACTTCAAATGCCTCTTCGAGGTGTTTAATATGATCAGCCTTGAGTAGGCTCTTGACCAACATGTCATCAACATACACCTCCATGGTTTTTCCAATCAGATGGGCAAATATCTTGTTCACCAGGCGTTGGTAAGTAGCTCCTGCATTCTTTAGACCAAATGCCATAACGAGATAACAGAAGACACCAAAGTCAGTTATGAAAGATACCTTTGGGATGTCATCTTTGTGCATCTTAATCTGATTATAGCCGCTGAATCCATCCATGAAGCTTAACATCTCATGTCCAGCTGTGGCATCTATCAACATATCAATCCTTGGAAGGGGGAAACAATCTTTTGGACATGCATCGTTCAGGTCAGTGAAGTCTATACACATCCTCCACTTCCCATTCGCTTTTTTGACCATCACAGGGTTTGCTAACCATTCGGGAAACTGAATCTCTTCAATAAAACCAGCTTCCAAGAGCTTATCCACTTCTTGCTTAATGGCCTCTTGCCTCTCCGGAGCAAAGTTTCTCTTCTTCTGCTTTATTGTCTTCCTCTTGGGGTCAACATTCAACTTATGAGTTATAAGTTGGGGGTCAATCCCTGGCATATCAGCTGCTGTCCAAGCGAACACGTCGCTATTCTTTTGTAAGAATTCTATCAACTTGCCCTTCAAGGGTTCTTTCAGAGATGCTCCAACATAAGTAACTTTTTCAGGATCGTTAGGCTCTAGGGGTATGGGAATCAAATCCTCTGCTGGCTTCCCTCTATGCTCTTCATCATCACGGACATCCATGTCTTCAATTGGAAGGACCTGCCCCCCGACTCCATCGGCCCTCAGAGCGGCTACATAACAACTTCTTGCCATCTTCTGATCACCCTTCTGTTCTCCGACACCATTCCGTGTTGGAAACTTAATCTTCATATGATAAGAAGAGGCCACAGCCTTAAACGCATGTAATCCAGTCCTTCCAAGGATTGCGTTGTATGTTGAAGCTGCCTTAATCACCAAGAAATTCAACATCTGAGTCGTCTCCTTAGGCTCCTGTCCAATAGTTACGGGTAACTTAATAGTCCCTTCAACACTGGACTCCACTCCATTAAATCCATATATGGGCATGTTTGTAGGGGTCAACTGAGAGTTGTTGTACCCCATCTTCACAAACGCATCGTGAAACAAAATATCCACAGAAGCTCCATTGTCTATCAAGACTCGTTTTACTTCTGAATTCCCAATCACAGGAGTTATGACCAGCGGGTCATCATGGGGGAACTTCACCCCTTCCAAGTCTGAATCATCGAAACCAATTACCATCTCAGTTTTAGCACGCTTCGGGGCCTCTCCCACAATGTGCATTACTTCTCTAGCATAAGCCTTTCGAGAATTTCGAGTTGAACCGGCCGCTGTCGGGCCTCCCCAGATCATGTTGATAACCGGCCCTCGGGGCTGCGTGTTACGGTCACGATCATTATCCCTCCTGTCATTGTTTCTCCTGTTGTAATCCCCTCTTTGGGTTCCATGATCTCCACCCTTTGTGAAATTATTCAGCTTTCCTTTACGAATCAAGAATTCAATCTCGTCCTTCAACTGTCTGCAATCATCCGTGTCATGTCCCACGTCTCGGTGGAACCTACAGTATTGATCCTTGTTTCTCTTTGCAGGGTCACCCCTGAGTGGCTTCGGCCATCGGAAGTCTTTATCCTTCTCGATCTCTAACAAGATTTGGCTCCTAGGTGCATTCAACCTTGCATAGTCAGAGAATCTTGGTCCCATACTCTTCTTTGATGTTGACTCAGAATCTTTGCTAGTACGGGGATATTTGTCCCTAGCATCATACTCTTGGTCTTGCTTTCGCTTCTTCGTTTCATTATTACCCTTGCCATTATTTATCACGACATCCTTCAGGGTGCTGTCCTCGGCCTTGATATACTTATCAGCCCTTCGTTGGAGCTCAGCCATATTCTCGGGCGGGTGCTTTGCCAATGACCTTTTAAAGTAAAGATCGATGGTGCCGTGCTCCAGGGCTACCATGGCCACCTTGTTCTCTAGATCAGTAATATTTAATGTCTCCTTGGTGAACCTCTTAAGATAATCTCTCAGATTCTCATTCTTCCCTTGTACCACATACATGAGAGATGCAGAACTTTTCTCATGAACTCTCCCGCTGATAAATTGACTAACAAAAGCAGCACTTAACTCCTTAAAAGAGCCAATTGAGTTTGCAGGAAGTCGGCTATACCATCTTTGAGCCATACCTGACAAGGTTTGAGGGAACGCCCTACACTTCAAGGCGTCACTTGCAGGCTGTAGTAACAGTGCGTTCGAGAATGTCCTAACATGATTTGCGGGATCACCCGTTCCATCGTAAGCCTTAATTGTCGGCATCTTAAACTTCCTTGATATGTGGGCATTCATCACCTCCTCGGTGAATGGGGGCGTGGGATCATCAGGATCCCCAAGTGGCATCAGATCCTTGGGATTGCTCCTAGGGGTTTCCACCCTTGTAGTTCTTCCAGTTGGGGCGGTAGCCCTTCTTTGCCTTCTTGAAGGCCTCTCTAGATCTATAAAGGGAATCGGTCCTGACGTGGGAGGTGGCAAAGTCTGATTTGATCTGGCTTGCTCCCTGGCCATATCTTCCTTTAATCTCAAGATCTCGGCTTCATAAGCCTTAATCCTCTCAGTAGTTGTTGAAGGGAGTCCATCATGAGTAGTTCGAGTTCTCCCCATAGGTTCTTTACTTGCACGCCGCCTCCTCGGAGCTTCATCACGCTCGTAATCATCGCCAGAAGATGATTCATCTGAATAAGGACCAGAGAAATCGCGATAATCTCGATCTCGAATATACAGGGCATGACCACTTGGTCCAGCTCCGTAATTGGGCATCCCATACATTGGATTAGTGCTTATAGGGAGATCCGTAGTGTGGATCTGAACCCCTCGTGTAGGGTTGTTGGGGTCTACAATCAGGGAAGAAATCCCCACCTGAGGGGGGTTAGTCCCTGGAATTGTGTGGACGATCGGAGGTAGTGTACTCTCAACATGGGTAGTCGTCCCTAGGGGTTGAGAAACTTGATACGGAACGATAGTTCCGGATGTCGGAGGTACTTGCTCAGATGTCGAAAGTACCTGTTCAGTAAGGGGCGGAGCAGAGCTAAGAGGTAGAGCCTCGGTAGCGATTGGCTCTGTAGTGCTTGGTACAGTTCTTCGTGTTTGAACCATGATTGATGTCTAGTCCCACAGACGACGCCAAATGTTGTGGAATAAAAACTAGGTTATTAGATTGCGGCTAGGGTTTGATGTATTTAATGCTAGGGTGCGTGAGCTTCGTGCTTCAATGGCTGCTTCTGCGTTCGAGACTTAAACGGTCCTCACAGAATGCCTACGTATCTCTGTATTTAGAGAATCAAGCCAATAAAACGTAGTTCTAGGTTGAGGGGTTTGACCCTTTATATAGGCTGAGAAGCCTAAGAATTAGGGTAGGAATAGGAGACTTGGAGGGCAAGCCACCGCCTCAAGGAAGGTTCCGGATCCATTCCTTTTAGGAATCAGTTTCCATGTTGAGATAGGTATCTTGGAGGCTAAGTCAGGCAAAGGTTGTATCCTTGTTTGACTCTTATTGGCTGAGCTGTTTATTATCCCTAATATTAATTACGAAATTAATATAATAATTAGGGTTTGGGCCCATCTGGTGGGCCCCACGTTTGGACCATTCTAGGTCTAATTAATGGCACATTAAATGTGTCCCTAGGGCTTACTTTTAGCCCATATCAGATATAGTACAAATCATTCGAACAAATATGGGGATTATTCCATAGAAAATGAGCAATCTTAAGTAAAATGTAAGATGATCCATATATGATCTTTCTAACATTTTGAAATATGAGCAGGATATATTGGTACACGAAATGAATAATGTTACAAAAAATTTCGATTACTCAAATTATTACACTTTAAAAATGTAATTTATCATGTCCCAAAAAAAAAAATTAGTGCAAACCTACATATGTCACAAATTTATCCTATATACTATATATATAGAGGACATGTCTCTTGTTTAATTGGCAGTAAAATTAACCACAAACTTTCATCATTCCCCCTCTCACTAAGAATACATTTTTGACCTTAATTTCTGTTTCTCTCTCCCCTTGTTTTTCTCCATTTTTATATAATCATGTTCCATCTTATTATTTTTCCCTCCCTTCCGCCGGATATAAACATTTTCAACGTTATATCGTTTTTCCGGAAAGCCTCCTACCACTACCACCGCCACCACCTCAACCTTTGAACCACGACACACATAACAAACCGAACATATCCAGTATATTTTAATATTAAATTTTCATGAGATGGTTCAAACAAATGGAGACCAGGGGGAGACACCAGCATCGGACCTCATATGGCCATTCGGTCGTATAGAAGGCCTTGATGAAGATGACTTAAGCATGGCCGCTTATGAGATATTTTTTACAGCATGCAGGTCGTCACCGGGGTTTGGAGGAGGGCGGAATGCGATTAGCTTCTATCCTACGGAAGGGGACAGTGGTGGAGGGTCTCCAGTTAAAGGGCAAGGAGTAGGAATGGCAGTGACTAGCAAGATAAAAAGAGCCTTAGGTTTGAAAATAATCAAGAAAAGGCCACCTTCTTCTAGACGGACGCACTCATGGGGTTCAGGGCCAAATAATCCTAATTCTCCTCGTAATTCACCTCGTGATTCCCCACGTAATAGTCCATCACCAGGTGGAAGTCCGAGGATCGGGTATACGGTGCCAGCAACGAAAACGAAAAGACCATTAACGTCGGCTGAAATAATGAGGCAGCAAATGCAGGTGTCTGAACATAGTGATAATAGGCTTCGCAAAACGCTCATGAGGACTCTAGTTGGCCAAGTACGTATATTAGTTTGTCGCATGCATGCAATATATGTTGTCTTCATATACATTTCGCTTAGATGTTAAGGGCCTTTTTACTACAAAGTGGTCTTCTTCGAAAAAAATCACAGTCTGTATATGTATATGGAAAATGTTAAACACAGCCCTTAGGGCTATGGTTAAGGTGTTATGTGGTAGTTTTTAATTGGAGCAGGTGATGATGAGAGTCTTGTATGGAATATTTTTTCCGAAAATTTGTGGATTTTCAGTATCTATATGAATATGATAATTAAGAATATGATAATTAAGCTAATACATTCATTTTTAGTTAAGTGTGATGTTATGTATATTATTTACAGACGGGCAGGAGAGCCGAGACCATAATCCTTCCTTTAGAGCTTCTCCGCCATCTAAAGCCATCAGAATTCAACACAGCCGCAGAGTATCACCTTTGGCAAAGGCGTCAACTAAAGCTTCTTGAGGCTGGACTACTTCTCCACCCTTCTGTCCCAATTGAAAAATCGAACAAATATGCCATGAAATTGAACGACATTATTGCCTCCTCTGAAATCAAACCAATAGACACTAGCAAAAACTCTGAACAAATGAAAACTGTCTGTAGTTGCATTGCAGCTTTGGCATGGCGGACCTCTGATGATGAATCCCCCACAGGTGCTTGCCACTGGGCTGATGGTTATCCCCTTAATGTGCACATCTACATAGCCCTGCTTCGCACTATATTTGACACCAAGGACGAGACTTTGGTGCTTGATGAGGTTGATGAGCTTGTCGAGTTGATGAAAAAGACATGGTCTACATTGGGGATCGATAAGTTGGTGCACAATATGTGTTTTACTTGGGTGCTATTTGAACAATACATTGTCACTGGAGAAGTGGAGGTGGATTTACTTGCAGCAACATTGGCTATGATGTCCGAGATTGCACATGATGTGCAGACGGTTGATCGCGAGACGTTGGTGTATGTGAAAATGTTAAAGAGGGGATTGTCTTCTATTAAGAGGTGGTCCGAAAAAAAATTGCTTAACTATCATGCTAATTTTGATACTTACTCAAAACTTGGGGTGATGGAGATACTATTGCCATTGGCATCTACGATTACAAAGATATCGGAGGATGTTCCCGGTTATGCTACTCCAGTACAAGAGGATGGAGACATAGCAACTGAGCTAAATGGGAATAGAGCAGATCTTTACATTCGATCATCTTTGAGCAATGCATTCACAAAGGTAATTGTGATCCCACAAGTTTGAATCATTTGCTCTTTACATTTTTTTTTCGTGTGCAGCTATTCTGTAGTTTTATTTTCTAAATTTAAATTTTTTTCTTACCATCGTTTTCTTGTTTGCTACTATCTGTTAACAAAAGATGCTAGATGATGGTAACATGAATAGTGACACAATCGAAGTACATGACGTGGCTGATGCACTCATTCAAATAGCACAAGCCACACAAGAAATAGCAATGAAGGAAAAGGAAACCTATAGCTCAATACTAAAGAAATGGCACCCTGTTGCAGCTGGAGCTGCTGCAGTGACTCTCCATAATTGTTACGGCAGCTTATTGAAGCAATACTTAACTGGTACTTCACAGTTGCTATCGAATGAGGCCATTGAAGTATTGCATACCGCAGGAAAGCTAGAAAAGTTTCTAGTTCAGATGGCAGTCGAAGACTCTGTTGAATGCGAAGATGGAGGCAAAGCTATTGTGAGGGAGATGGCTCCTTATGAAGTTGAGTCTATTATAACAAGATCTATAAGGCAATGGATACAAGAGAGGTTGAAAAATGTGAAAGATGTTCTCCAGAGCGCCAAAGAGTCTGAGGTAACTATTAATTTTTTTTTCCCACTTCGTCTGGCATTAGAATAGAATTGATCACCATACATAGTACATCAGCCTCCAATATATAGATGAGATCGGTACAGATTAAGCAGCGGGATAACTTAATGGAATCAAATCTTTCTACATCTTTTACCTGTATATATGAATGAAGACTAATTAATCTGTTGTTGGCACATAGACTTGGAACCCAAAATCGAAGACGGAGCCATATGGGCATTCAGCAGTGGAGCTAATGAAACATGCCAAGCAAGCACTTGATGAATTCCTTGAAATCCCGGTAGGCATTGCAGAGGAATTAGCTCATGCGTTTGCTCATGGCTTAGAGGAACATTTCCGAGACTACACCACATTTGTCTCATCCTGCGGTATGACATCAAAATCCATTACTTAATATGCATACTGTGACGTTCATGAATTCACTTGATGATAAAACAATTTTTATTTTTTTTCAAATGAATGAAATTTAGGATCGAAAAAGAGTTATGTGCCAACACTCCCTGCACTCACAAGATGCAACAGAGACTCGAAAATCCGACTATTATGGAAAAAAGCCACTCCTTGCACGGTCACATCCTCGAATGCAGTAGACATTGACAACATAGAAGGTAACAGTCCAAGGCCTTCAACTAGTCGTGGAACGCAACGCCTTTACATCCGCCTCAACTCCTTACAGTACATCCTCTCCCAGCTCCAAGTGCTTGAAAAAACACTTTCCTTATCTACTTCCATCGTCTCCTCCCCACGTAACCGCTTTAATAACCGTAGTCGCCAGCTCCAAGGCAGCAACTACTTCGACCACACACGCTCGGCCATTAACTCTGCAACACAACATGTCTCCCAGGTAGCTGCATATAGACTAATATTTCTCGACTCAAACTCTGTTTTCTACGGAGGCCTATACATTCACGACGTGGAAAATGCACGTGTTCGACCAGCATTGAGAATTCTGAAGCAGAATCTCACCCTATTAAGTGCAATACTCGTGGAACGTATTCAACCATTGGCAATGAAAGAAGTAATGAAGGCCTCATTCGACGCCTTCCTCATGGTTTTACTAGCTGGAGGAGCATCTCGAGTATTTACACGAGCTGATCACCCCATGATAGAGGAGGACTTTGATCATTTGAAAAAAGTATTTACCCATGGAGAAGGTTTAGTTACTGAGGAGACAGTGGAGAAAGAAGCAGGCGCGGTAGAAGGCGTAGTGGAACTAATGGGAGATACTACTGAAAAACTTGTGGATGAATTTACTCATGCAGCTTGTGAGGCTAGTGGGATTGGAGTTGGTGGACAGAAGTTGCCAATGCCACCAACAACTGGTAGATGGAGTAGAGAAGATGCTAATACTATTCTAAGAGTTTTGTGTCATAGAAATGATAAGGCTTCTAATCATTTCTTGAAGTTGACATTTCAGTTGCCAAAGAGAAGGTGAATGATTCATGAGTTTAAGAACATGGGACTTTTTTAACCAATGTTCTTCAAGACTACACAAAAAGAATGGGCAATTTCGAACATTTGTAATGCATTATTTTGGCATGTAAATATGTTATGAAATGTGAACATTCTGCTATAGAAGGATTTGGGATTGAAAATTGTGAGAGCTGGGGCTATGTGAATCCTCTGGGTGAAATGAGAAGATGGAAGAGGAACTGTTTCTGTAATGTTAAGTTTCAACAAGCAGTTATCTTGTTAAAATATTAAGTTAACACAAACTGAGAGATGTAACATTTTAATGTATTGTACAGCTGTACTCTGTATACTGTTGCAAACTATTTTGTTACAAAACTTAGCAAAAAAAAAAAAACTACTATTTTGTTACAACTATTTAAATGTTTAAGAAATGGCACAGACGATGAAACCTTTGCAAAAATTCTTCCCCAGTGAAACATGATAAAATAAGCTGTAATTTTCATAAGAGTAACTCTACATACTGATCCTGAAAATGTACATGAGTGATTTTATTCATGATATTAGTAAATATGTTTGCAGTAGAGGTCCATATCGTTTCGAAAATGATTTTGGGTAATATAACATTTCTCTTTTAATAAAATGATCTTGGAACTAATCTTCTTCTCTCTTTCTCTCCCTTTTAACCCTAGTCTCCATTAAACATTTTTGAGGGGTTTCCATTGGGTTTTACCGGTGAAAAGCCCTAATTCAGTTTTCATTTTCCTTGTTTTCTTATGTTTCTTTTCAATAAAGTTCCCAATTTATTTTGGTTTTAATAATTCCCAATTTGTTTGGGTTGTGTTAGTCTTTCCTTGTGAGAGTTTGGTTTTTTGTTTGGATTGGATTTGGGAGTTTTCCATAGTCGAGGTTATAAATCGGCAAGTTTTTCATGATTTTGATTCAGAAATGAAGGTTACTATGGAATCACATTTATGGTCGTCGGTCCAGAATAGTTTGATGATAGTTGGTACAGTAAAAACATGTATATATCAATTATCTTCAAATCGCTTGGTTGTCTCTAGGAAGGATTCAACAGCGATCCCTTAGGCGTCTGTTTTTACGATTGTATTTGTAGATGCCGTATGACTTTTGATTAATGGATTGATTTCTTTTTGTTTAAAAAAAATGATCTTGGAACTTGTCATATGTTATTTACGAAGAAATTTGGGACAAAGAAGTGCACCTACATTGCTCGGGTCAAAAGTTTTTTATCTTAAAATTTAGACAAGCCAAATTTTTCATTTTGATTTTTGATAAGGTTATAATTATTTTTGGGGAAATGTTATTTCCAGAGCTATTTTTTTATTTTCAGAACAATATTTGTAGCATATGCCCCCTACATTCACAAAGTGTTGCATGTTGTGATACAATATGCTACAAATAGCTCTGGAAATAAAAAAACTGCTCTGGAAATAACAATTCCCTATTTTTGTTAGTGTGCTAGTCTTTTAATATGTTCAATGAATATATTCTCATATTTAAAATATATTCTCATATTTAAATTCAAAATCAAATTTTGAATAAATCAATTTAGCTATTTGAACAATCTGTGTTAGTATGTTAGACAGTGTTTGTGAATAATTTTGTTAATCCACGAATCTTATTTCAATAAATTATTTTATGTTCAATGGATAAAATTTATTAATATCAAACAAAAATAATAAAATTTATCTTTTTCATTTATATCATACATAAAATCATTTTATGGCATTTTATGTTGCATTTGACGATTTGGGGAAAACATACAAACCAAAAAGAAATAAAATTTGTAGAACTGTTTTTGAATTTACAAAATCATTTGTACAAATTGTTAGTTATAGTATTTTATACTATAATTTTCTACAAAATATGAACGCTAACATATACTCACTCTGTCCCACTCAAACGGCTTGTTTGACTTTTTTTGTTCAAACTGACCAAACTTTGACCGACTTTTAAAAATTATTGACTAACATTTTTATAAATCTAAAAAATGTAGGTTATAATAAATGATCTATATATTCTTATCATATTTTTTTCAATAAATATATTTAACATATAATATACGTAATTTAAGTTATAAAATTGGTCAATTTAACCAAGAAAAGTCAAACAAGTCACTTTAAGTGGGACGAAGGGAGTATTACAAATCTATGAACGTCAATAAACGAAACCCTTTTTGGTGTCACTTTTTTTTTGATTTCACCCTAAATTTCATTTTTTCTATAATTTATATTATTTTTAACATTTATAATTAAATTGTTAAAATTTTATTAAAATTACAATTTTTTATTATAATCCTTTCACTCCTAAATTTATATTTCTCCTATAATTACAATTTTTTATAATAACCCTTTCATTCTTAGATTTTTATTTTTCCTATAATTCTATTTTATTTTTAATAAAATATTAAATTAATACAATACTATTACAATTACAGTTTTTATTTTTATATTCATTGCACAAATAACGTATGTATGAGAATTATGTTTGTTTGATTTTTCTTTAAATAAATCTATAAATTTTATTAATAAACAAAATCCTGTTTTAATCCTATTTTTTTGTACCAAATTTAAATTTGGTTCACATCATTTTTGTTTTCATCCTAAAATCTTATTTGTCCTAAAATTTTATATTATTTGTTGAAACCATCATATTTGGTTTAGCTCCAATCCTATTCCCCTAGTTATTTTTTAAAATCACTATATTATTTTTTTTCCCTTGAATACTACCTCCAATCCTATTATCTTCGAGTTTTATGTTATTTTTTAAAATCGTCATATTTTAATTTACTCCTAAAATACTATTATCACATAAAATTCTATGTTATTTTTTTTAAAAAAGACAAATATAAAAATCCTATTATAATCATTTCTAGCTTCATTCATAAAATCCTATTCTGGTTTAAAGTACTTATAAAGTTAATTATTAATTACATAGCGGAAAAACGTAATATAATCATAATAAAAATAAGTGCAATAATATTATTAATATTAATATATAAATA
Organism: Kitagawia praeruptora; assembly: GCA_037693485.1. Taxonomy (NCBI): domain Eukaryota; kingdom Viridiplantae; phylum Streptophyta; class Magnoliopsida; order Apiales; family Apiaceae; genus Kitagawia; species Kitagawia praeruptora. Next base: position 4,219,894 of record CM075353.1, read on the forward strand.
ATATTAAATTTTAAAGTTAATTGTAATATAAAATTATTAATCAATTTAAATAAACTTTACCGACCAGGATTATCATCGGTATCTTATAAAAAAAAAAAATGTTAACAGAACACAAGGGCGGCTGAGACGGCTGACCGTCAAAACATACAACAAGCCTATACATATCTATCTACGTTAAATTTGTACAGTCAATAAAAATGGAAGAAATAAAAAGTGTGCTAGAATCAGTGAAGCGAAAGTCAGGAAAGACGTACAGTGAGATAGCGGAGGAGACAGGATTAACAAATGTATATGTAGCACAGTTGTTTAAGCGCCAAGCTCAACTCAAGCCTGATACTGTTCCTAAACTCAAAGCTGCCTTGCCTGAGTTGCCTGATCATGTTATTGATAAAATGATGGAGCCACCCATGAGATGTTATAATCCTAATTTGATTCAAGAACCCACTGTTTATAGGTACATATTTCCTGTTTTGTTTGAAATACGATACTCCCTCCGTCCCATTTTACATGTTTGAAATACCATGCTCTGTCCATTCCATTTTACATGTGGTTATTAGAAAATTGTTAGTTATATTCTTTTTGAAAAATGCTAGAGGTACCAAATTGGGTACCAAAAATTGTTACCAAATGAATGTGATTGGTTATAATTATAATGGGCCCGCCAGGGCCATCCAATTAAAACATTACAATTTGCCAAATCACTCATGCCTTGTCATTTGGGGACTTTTTTGGGGACTAAATTTAGGATCCCTAACACTACTCATTATTTTTTTTCGATAATTAATTGATTGAAAAATGGGAATAAAGCTGGCTAGCTGAGGTTTAAAAGAGTTGAATCTTGAAAATATTAAATTTCGGGATACTTTTGGGTTCTTTAGTTTTGAAATCTTGCATTGAGGGATCTCTAGAAAGTGGACTTAATAGGGGGTGTTAGTTTTGGGTTCCTGGGATGATTGACTTGTTTCGTACTATAATAAATTGTGAGAAATCCTTTGCCAACACGGATTGCTAATACCTGTGAAACCATTTCGATAGAAGTTCACTGATGCCTTCTTTTTATAAAGCAATTCAACTTCGATTTTTGGATAATTTACATCGCTTCTGGTTATATTGTAACCAAAACATTTCCTTTGTTTAAGAATCGTGATTTGATGCATCTTTGTGATGGGAATGGAGTGGAAACATGTGTTTGTGTTCATCTTTGTTTAAGTTCATGCCCGTTTCGTGTCTGTCTCTGTACATAGTGTCAATTGATCATGTTTCAGGTTGTGTCAAACATTGCCAATTGCCACCCTACCCAAAATACCACATTAAGAGGACCTGCATACTTAACATTTTACATCACGAATGTGAGAGGTGACACTTGAAATGCATTTTAATCATGAGGTCCTCTTTGTGTGTGTTGGGCCTTACTTCTGGATGTGGCATTTCAAGGCAACACCTAAAGAATACAATGTTTGAGTTTTGTTTTGCAAATGCATACAATATGCCATTTGCTTTAGAACTTTCTGAAGGTACTGTATTAGAGAGGTGTGCTTTTTGAGATATTTGTTGATCTTCAAATTTTGTAGACTGAATGAAGCTGTCATGCACTTTGGTGAGAGCATCAAAGATATTATCAATGAGGAATTTGGGGATGGCATGTAAGTTCTTCTGTGCTTCGATCACTTCTATATTATAGTTAAACGAATTCTTCGAAGGATTCTCACATTTCCTTGTAACCTGATAAGAAAACGTTCTTGTGTGTCTGTTCAGTATGTCAGCTATAGACTTCTACTGCTCCGTTGACAAAGTGAAAGGTGTAGATGGCAAAGATCGAGTAGTTTTGACTTTTGATGGAAAGTATCTGCCTTACTCTGAGCAGGTCAGTTTAGTTTTGTTACCTAGCTGAACATCATTTACTTTGATAACTGTAATGCTAAGCTGTTGTATATAATAACTCAACTCATGGTGGAGACTGGAGATACTGGTTTATTTGGAAACGTATAAACTAAATGTGTCTACATACTTGTACGTAGGAGAAAAGAAGGTGTATTGTTTTTTCTCATTTTGTGCAACTGAAGTCAATTTGCAAATTCTTGACATTCTGCATCTTATAATGGTACTATCTCTGCAATCCTTATACATATCTCTGCAATCCTTTTATCAATCAAAAAAATAAATTGCTTAATAAAGGGTTTTAAATCTTTTTCGGCCATAATTTTTTGTTCTTTAGACCGAGCTTTATTTAGGCAACCAACTTCATAAAGTTTCTCAAGCTACTGACATCGACATCGAGGGCCGTCTGTTGGGTTTCAACCCAATAGGATGTTATGGGCTTGGGTGGTCCAAGATATATGGGTAAGATAATAATTGTATTGTTAGACAATTATTATATATGGTATGTCTTGATCACTAAGTTGGGTAATTAGGTGCCAAGAATTGGAAGACTTGTATAACAAGTATGGTAAGACTTGTAGAACAAGTATGGCAAGTCTTGGTGGCTAAGTTTTGGGTGGCTATATATACATAGTCATATTGTATTTGTTTGATAATGTGAAAGCTTAAGAGATGTAGTCTTAAGTATTGTTTGGGAGGTGCTTGAGCATTGTTGGCTCAAGTATCGGGTTGGGACACCGTTAAGGTGTTATTGTTTTGATGTATTATTGATGATTGTTTTGATTAATAATACGAGTTTGGGGCGTGGGTGTTTCCACGTCAAGTATTTGTGTGTTCTTGTTTTGCGCTTTGGTAGATCTTGTCAATTATTGATTGGTATGTGCGCGCGCGCTCTGTATTGGTTGTTTGTGAATCTCGAATTGTGTAAGTCCCCTAACCTAACAGCGTCTACTTTATATGCACCTATTGGTTACAGAAATGCATCACAGATTTGTTTGTTTTTGTTTTGGGGGAAATAAGTGAAAAAAGGTGTATAAGTTATAGTTTAGCAGAAAGAATACTAATTGCTTTTTACGGATATAGGTTAATCCAAGACAATAGTGTGTTCTGTGTCATCTGATTATTAAGCTGTCTTTTCATTGCAGAAATCTGAGCATATGGTATCCAAGATTAAGGAATCAGGCAAATGAGTAACGAGGTTATCTTTAGCAAACTGCATAAATATCCTGCAGTAATGATCTATGTGCATCTTGTTTATTTGTGCATGAATTCACTTCAGTTTGTTAAAGCATCATGTTGTAAGTGCTTGCTTGTGTGAAGCTCATATTGGACTGAACACAATATATAATACTCCATGAATAAAAAAAACTAGTGCTTCATTGATTATGATTGCTTTTCAAGGGTTTATACTTTCAAAATAAAAATTGCCGAAAAGAAGGAAAAGGAATCTATAACGGCTTGATTCTTTAGGTTCCAAAAACAAAGAGTTTTGCAGGTTAAATACAAAATATTATGGCAAAACAAAGGAATCCAGTGCCAGAGAAAGGCCGGTCTAGAACAATGTTTTCCTTGTGTTTCGTTTCAGTCATGCTGTTGGTTTCCATAGCCTCCCAAGTCCCAAGTCCTAACATCTTGAGCTTTCCCGACTCTGCTTCATCTATAGGGCTACATTTTATTACAAAAAATAAAATCATTCTATAAACTACATATTAGTCAGAGATAATATACAACAAAATGTCCAAGGAGTTTATAAATACTATGAGTTTCTTCTGCTATAAACTAGTTTCCTCTGCTACAAACTAGTTTGTATAAACGGATGTAGGAAAAGTAGGTACTGTGAAACAACAGAAAAGGAAGTAAAAATGTAAAATTACTCAAAGACTTGCACTTGAGGCACGGTAACTGGGAAATCATTGATCTCATTCGTCCAAGGATTGTTCTCCCCAATCGGGTCAACATTTTTCAGAGCACGCCACACAGAACTGCTACACTTGAAGCCTGACCCGAATGCTATCTGCCAAACCTTGTCAGCTTTCCTGATCCTACCCTTGGCCTCAGTATATGCAAGCTCATACCAAACAGAACAGCTAGAAACGTTACCAAACCTATAGAGGGTCATTCTTGACGGCTCCATATGCCATTCCGTCATCTGCAAGTTCTTCTCCATTGCATCTAACACTGCTGGTCCTCCTGCATGGATACAAAAATGCCTGAAAGCTAGCTTAAAATCCGGATCATACGTCTTAATTTTCTTCTTGAAGAGCTTCTTGGCAAGCTTCGTCGTTAAAAACAAGAGTTGCTCAGAAACTGGAAGGACTAATGGGCCAAGCGTTGTGATGTTAGTTTTTATAGCATCTCCAGCAACAGCAATGAGTTCTTTTGAGAGCTTGATGCCTACTATGCTGTCATTGTCTTCTTGTTGTAATACGGAGTTGTAAGCTAAGTCATCTGCGCCCTTGTGAGTACGCACAGTATGAGTAAGTTGGTACTTGGAACAAAAGCGATCAATGGAGCGATTGGAGAGTAAAATCGCAGCCCCGCCCATGCGGAAGATGCAATTTGAGACAAGCATTGAGCGATCATTGCCACGATACCAGTTTTGGGTACTACAATCCAAGTTCAGTACAAGGGCGTAGCTATTTGGTTGCTCCTGTAGTTATGTCAATATTTGTTAGTCATTCTCCTACCTTAAATTCCAAAAAATAAAATAATATAGAAGAATGCTAAATTGAATGGATCTTGACATGTATATCATTTATATGTTAACAAGCCCCTTCATCCAACATTAGCCTATAGGATTTAAGAGCGGATCACTAGGAGTCTGGGAGCAATGTTTAAACCTTTTCCGAATTGACTCCCGGGCCTCTGCAACCGGTTGCAGAATAAGGCATATACAACACAAGGTTCCAGAACCGTGGATCAGCCATCCTACGACTCTGATTTTAAAAAAATTCGTACCGTACCATGGAAAGTTTATGCGGTACGGAGAAATTACTAAAATACCCCCCTATTTTCACATAAAAAATCCACTGTTCACCGTACCGCAGAATCTGCGGTACGAGAACAGTGAGGGCATTTTTGTAATTTCTCCGTACCGCGGAAAGTTTCTGCAGTACGGTACAAATTTATTTAAAATCAGAGCCGTTGGATCAACGATCCAAATCCAACGGCTCTGAAACCTTGTGTTGCGTAAACAGTCTGGTGCAACCGGTTGCACCAGACCGAACCCCATAATTTCCTAAGGAAAATGTTATACGAAGGTATAAGGCTATAGGTATGTACTTGTAGAAGACGTTTGGCAAGGTCAATACCAATCATTCCTGCACTGCATCCCATTCCGCCAAGGTTGTAGCTCAAAATATTGCTCCGTAGCTTGTAACGATTTACAATAGCGGAAGATAAAGATGGTATTGGATTGAACAGAGTGGAATTCAACACCAAAATTCCAATGTCATTTATATTCAGGCTGATCTTACTGAAGAGCTCATCAACGGTTCCAAACATCACCTTCTCTGCCTCTTTTCTAGCCTCCCTCATGTTCACTTCTGCTGGAACTGTCAACAGCCCCTCCGACAAATATGTCTTCTCACCTAATCCTGACCTTTCCAATACTTTCTTCTGAAAAGCCAAGCTTTCTTCAGTGAAAGCCCTGGAAATTCTTGAGAGGTGCATGAAATTTTGTTTGCTACACATTAGTGAGTCATCTGGCTTGTAACAAGCAAAATTTACCAGATAAACGTTTCGTGAACCTTGCTTGAAATTAAATATAACGAAAAATATAGCTAGACTACAAGAGAACAATATTTTTTCAGTGAGATGGAATTTAAGGTGGTTTAATAGCATGAACAAATCTTTTTCGGTGACGAAGGAAGAATGAATGTAAAAAATTGCCAGAGGGAGTATAAGGAAAAGATACATGTTTGCGGTGAGGTGATAGTATGCAAGTTTCACTCGAATCATTCTTAGTTGGATGTTTTCTTCTTCGTCAATAGATTTGTGAACACAAAGAATGTTTCTTTGTTGTTTTTGAAGTTGAGATAGATAAAGAACTTTGATGAGAATTGGATGAGCTGAGAAGATAGACGCAAACAATCTATACAATAGTACCAAGGTACTATTGATATGTAAATTATTATTGACAATAAATTTGGTTTTTGTGTGTATATTATTTATTATTGACTATGGTCGCCGGTTAGTAAACCCGAAGTCGACAAGCGCTCGATTACCTTCAAACTGAAAAGTCCACAAATCAACCCATTAGTAGTAAAAAGTCACAAGTAGTCGACATGCATTTACTAATTTAATATTCCAAATAATAATAATGGATCCCTGCATTTACATTAATTTTTAACGATAAAAACATCCTAAATTTCTAAATAATCATATTGAATTTCGTGCAAAATTGATGTATTAAGTGTAAAATTGATGTATTAAATGCATTTATCCATCTACATTAATGGGCTATGGTTAAGCATTATCCTTTTATTTAAATGTTAATTTTTTGTAGAATATATTTATTCAATTTATCCTATTTTACTATTTTATGATTATCAGCCTTTTTTATTAAATGAATCCAATACTCTTATGATGGAATTATTATACATATAGAATCAATTAAGATTGAACATAAAACTATGAATTTCCAGGCCTTTACAACAATAATAAATTATCAAGTTAAATATGGTGGTTGCATTGATTATAAGTGTTAATACCCTCCCGGAAGAAGACTTTTATCAATCTTAATACCCTTCCGGAGGAAGACTCTTAATACCCTCCCGGAAGGAGACTCTTAACATCCTTCCTCCAGCACATCCTTGCGGACAAAAGGCACATCCTTCCTCGAGCACATCCTTCCGGACAAGAAGAGTCACTACAAAAGGCACATCCTTCCTCCAGCACATCCTTCCGGACAAAAGGCACATCCTTCCTCCAGCACATCCTTCAGGACAAAAGGCACATCCTTCCTCCAACACATCCTTCCGGACAAAAGGCACATCCTTCCTCCAGCACATCCTTCCGGACAAAAGGCACATCCTTCCTCCAGCACATCCTTCCGGACAAAAGGCACATCCTTCCTCCAGCACATCCTTCCGGACAAGAAGAGGTAACACTAGGACCGGGTAAGGCCGGTTCGAACCCAAAAAACTGAACCGAACCGGTCCGGTTTTTTGGACCGAACCGACCGGATGCTCAGCCCTCTATAAATACCAAGCTAAATTCACACATTTAGGGGGCTGAAAATTCTCACATTCATTCACACACTCTCACATCTCACATTTTGCTCTCTAAATCTCAGTCACTAGTACTTGCATTTTCCGATATTGTTTCTTGTATTCTCCACCACCAAGTTACTTACTCTGATGCCGGAGGTGCTTGACGGCCACCACCCCCGGACAAGCATTGTTTTGCAGGCTCCCTTCCGACAGCTACACCACATCTCCGTCCAAACATCACCGGAAGAGAGAAAGTGCGGTAGAGTGGAGCGAGGAGCATTATCATTTGGCGCCAGAAGGAGGGGATTGTTTTCTCTTTGAAAGACCCTCCACCCTTTCCAGATTTACAAGAAGTAACAAGACATTATTATTAACAAGTTGTCTCAGATGGGACCGTCAAAGAACACGAGGTTGCAAGCCCGAACCACGGTTGATCCAAACAATCCAAACCAAATTGAAGAACAACTCCAAGGAACTCAACAAGAAATCATCCATGGTACCTCCCACCCCAGCGAACCCATCCTCCAAAGGATTGGCACTAGGGAGGAAGATCCTCCTCTCAACTTGGACTTGTCCCGTTTCGCTCCTAATCAAGTGAATTTTCTTCTCAACGTTGCGGCAAATCTCCAAATCCCAAATCAACAAAATAACCCACTTCGGTCTGACGGGAGGAGGGAACCACCTCCTCTCGAAGACGAAGCACATAGTGCAAACCACAATGGCAGCAAAAGACCAAGGATGACCAAGTCAATCTTTTCCCGTCTTGGCTCTTCCCAAGATACTAACCATGTCCGGCATGGAAAAAGTCACCATCGACCGGAGACATGGAGGACAAACAGGAGAGTGAGGGATCTTAAACATGAACTAGAGGCGAAAAAGGGAGAATATGAGAGAGAGAAAAAGAGATTGGAGGATGAGTTCTACCAAGAGAAGGAAAGGGAAAGAACTCCTGAGCCTACCCCGATCGGAGGCATTGGAAGCTCTCAGCAAGAAATCCTCAATACTCTCAACGAGTTAAAGCGCAAGGTTGAAGGAGAAGTCTCCGCTGGCCCCGGAGAATCTCCTTTCTCCAAAAGATTAGAAGATGAAAGCAAGCAAACACACTTGAAACACCCCAGCTTGGACTCATATGATGGTAACGGAGATCCGGAAGAGCACTTAAGTTATTTTGATCAGCTAGCTCTCTTCTATGAGTACCGGGACCTAACATGCTGTAGATTCTTTGCCTCTACCTTAAGAGGAAGTGCTCAGAGGTGGTTTTGTAGACTCCCTCCGAGGACCATTGACACATGGGCCGATTTCAAAAAAGTTTTCTAAATAAGTTTAAGGCAAACCAACCACACGAGGTGCACACTGTCTTCCTTGAGACCATCGCGCAAAGAAGTGGAGAGACACTGGAAAATTATCTAAAGAGGTTCAAGGAGGAGGTGAACAAAGTGGTGTCAGTTAATGAGACAGAAGCACTGGTACACTTGAGAAGGGGTCTAGACCCTTACGATTGTGAAAAATATATTTGCAAGCTCATGGAACATAAGCCAACCACATTGGCCAGAGCATACGAGTTAGCTTCACACTTCATCACCGAGACGGAAGCTATGAGGGTCATGAAACAAACAAGAAATCCTCCTCAGCAGAGGCCATACATCCAAAAGGAACGTTTCGCCTTCCACCATAACCAAAGGCCCATCCACGAACACCAAGTACAAACCACACATGGTCCCGCTTCGCCATGGCCAAAACCCACTTTCGACAAGTCAAGACTTTCTTCTCCTATATCATCAAAGCCACCACGTAAGCCTGAGCCGGAATGGACAGCACTGAGTATGTCCCGTGCAAACATTTTGCAAGAAATACGAAACAAACCCTTCTATCAGGCACCTCAACCACTTTGGACAGCCCCGGGGGATAGAGACTCCTCTAAGCATTGTGAATATCATGCCACACACGGGCATACTACAGAGGATTGCCTCTCCCTCAAATATTTCCTCGAAAGATTGGTTCGCCAAAGGCTCATCAACCAGTACCTTCCTCGACAAATTACTAATGCAAATATCACAAGTACTCCTTCCACATCTCAAACCAACATAGATAAGAATATTGTCAATATAGTTATTGGAGGAACACAATCCCCTCCACGAGCCCCTGAGACTCAGGAGGTTATGTCAATATCCCAAAATGATATGGAAGGAGATGTTATCACTTTCTCCGATGCTGACTTTGAGGGAGTCAATCCTTACAACACTGAAGCCCTTGTTGTCACCATAGAAACACGGGATAATGTGGTCAAGAAGGTATTGATCGATAATGGGTCATCGGTGGACATAATTTTCACTCATTGTTGGGAAAGGCTAAAGTTGGAAGACAAGTTAGAAGGATGTCAAGAAGAGGCACCACTTTATGGTTTTGGCCATAATGCAGTCCCCATAGTGGGAATAGTGAAGCTGCCCATACTCTTTGGAACAGCCCCAAGGCAAGCCCAACATATTATCAAACTCTACGTGGTTAACACTCCGTCCTCCTACAACATGATCCTGGGAAGACCTACCTTAACTCGTTTGAGAGCGATAACCTCCACCACACATCTAAAAATGAAGTTCCCAACCATCGCAGGGATAGGAGAGATCAAAGGAGACACGGAGGCTTCAAAGTACTGTTATGGATCTGCTCTCAACTTGGCTCAGACTGATCCAAGTAACGCGAGAAGGGCGCGGACAACCCAACGGAGGAAAGAAAAGAGGAAAAGGCACCTTGAGCACCAACGAAATCAGAGAAAGAGGATGAGAGATATCCAAATGGTTGAAAGCATTGATCATGATATCGAGGAGCAACGTATGGATGCTTCTTTGAAAAAATGTCTGCAAAAAGATGAAGTGCCAGTGGTTACACCCGCCGTAGAAACTGAAAAAATTGAACTGGTGCCGGGAGATGGGATGAAACGTATAAGCATTGGAGCTGGGCTTGACTCGATTTTTAAAGAAGGACTAACAAAGTTGTTACGAGAATATGCCGACATATTTGCTTGGAGCCCCAAGGAAATGCCCGGGCTTGATGAATCGATAGCAATGCACAAGTTGAATGTTTGCAAAGATGCTACCCCAAAGGTGCAAAAGAGAAGGAATTTTGCCCCCGATAGGCAAAAAGCAATTGATGAAGAAATTGATAAGATGCTTGATGCGGACCTTATTTGTGAAGTCACTTACCCTGAGTGGGTGGCAAATGTAGTTTTGGTAAAGAAGGCCAATGGCAAATGGAGAGTTTGTATCGACTACACTGATCTTAATGCGCTGTCCAAAAGACCCCTATCCTCTTCCAAGTATTGATCAGTTGATTGATGCCACCGCAGGTCACATCATGCTAAGCTTCATGGATGCTTTTTCGGGGTATAATCAAATCAAGATAGCACCCGAAGATAGAGAGAAAACATCCTTCATCACCCATCGAGGAGTCTATTGTTACAAGGTCATGCCCTTCGGCCTTATCAATGCGGGAGCAACTTATCAAAGAATGATGAATAAAATTTTTGCAGGACAACTTGGTCGTAATATGGAGGTGTATGTCGATGATATGATAGTTAAATCTTTATTGTTGGAAGCTCACCTCGGAGATTTGAAGGAATGTTTCGAGAAGTTAAAAGCTCACAACATGAAGCTAAATCCCGACAAATGTACATTTGGATTAGAGGCAGGAAAATTCTTAGGTTTCTTGGTCAGTCAAAGAGGGATAGAAGCCAATCCCGAGAAAATTCAAGCAATTTTGGATATGCATCCTCCTAAGACAATTCGTGATGTGCAAAGGTTAACAGGAAGATTAGCCGCCTTGAGAAGATTTATATCTAAGTTAGCGGAGAGATGTCTACCTTTCTTCCAAACCTTAAGGGGCGCAACATCTACGAAGGTTATCATGTGGACGCCCAAATGTCAAGCCGCCTTCGATGACTTGAAGGCTTACCTCTCAACCCCCCCTTTGTTAACAACAGCCGCTCCTACTGAACCCATAGCAATATACTTATCGGCGTCTGATGCAGCTGTTGGGGCAGTGTTAATCAAAGAAGATGAAGGAGGACAAAAGCCTATTTATTATGTAAGCCAAGTGCTAAAGGATGCGGAAACCCGCTACCCTCCTGTAGAAAAATTTGCATATGCCCTTGTCACTGCAAGTAGGAAGCTAAGGCATTACTTCCAAGGAAGGGAGATCAAGGTTATCACCAATCAACCTTTGAAGAAGCTTCTACACAAGCCAGATTTATCAGGGAGATTGATCAATTGGGCAGTAGAATTAAGTCAATTTTCTATCTCCTACGAGGCAAGGAAGGCCATTAAGGCACAAGCTCTATCGGACTTTATTGTAGAATGCTCGTTTGGTAATCAAGAAAAAATGTCAACTTTAGAGGATGATCCTTCTACCAAGGAACCTGTTCCTCCTCCGAACCCAACATGGAAACTCTTCGTGGATGGATCTTCTACTTCAACTAGGAGTGGAGCAGGGCTAATTCTGATCAACCCAGAAGGTTTCCAAGTAATGCAAGCCATAAGATTCACTTTCAAAGCTACCAACAATCAAGCTGAGTATGAAGCACTTATTGCAGGACTTAACCTAGCAAGGAGTCTCCAAGTTCAACACCTCTCCATCTTCAGTGATTCTCAAATTGTAGTAAGGCAAACCACTGGGGATTATGCTACAAAAGATATCATTCTTTCAAAGTATCAAGCCTTGGTCAAATCCCTCATTTCTCTCTTTGTCAACCACACACTTGTCCAAGTGGATAGAAGTGACAACACCATTGCGGATTTGCTCTCCAAGCTAGTGGAGTCAGAGAAAGACCACTTAGATGGTTCTGTCTATTTCGAAGAATTGAAAGTCCCGGCTATTGAGGGACAACAAATCATGGAAGTGGGCATTGCCGACTCAACTTGGATGACACCAATCATTGACTACTTGAAGGAAAATATTCTACCCGATGATTCCATCAAGGCAAAACAAATCCGCTCCCAAGCTGCCAAATATTTCATTCAAGATGACATTCTCTATAAGAGGACTTTCGATTCTCCTATCCTCAAGTGCATCGATCCAGATGAGGCTCTATATTGCATGAGAGAAGTTCATGAAGGGATTTGTGGAGATCATATGGGGGAAAAGCTCTCGCTCATAAAATTCTTAGGCAAGGATACTTTTGGCCTACTCTGATTAAGGATTGTAAAGCTTTTGTCAAGAAGTGTACACAGTGCCAGCTCTTCAGCAATGTCCCTAAGCAAGCACCAGCCTTGGCCTCATCAATTCTTTCCCCCATTCCCTTCGCCATGTGGGGGATCGACATCATGGGACCATTCCCCAAAGCCAGAGTAGAACTCCAATATGTGATGGTGGCAATTGATTACATGACTAAATGGGTGGAAGCTAAGGCACTAAGAACAATCACCCAAGAAGACACCATTAAGTTTGTTAATGAAAATATTATCACAAGGTTTGGAATCCCAAGAGTGATGGTGTCTGACAATGGAACCCAAATTGTCGGGTCAAAGTTCGTGAAATTCCTTTCTGAGAGAGGAGTAAAGCATAAGAAAGCCTCCGTATGCCATCCTCAAAGCAATGGACAGGTAGAAGTCACAAACCGAACCATTGTGCGAGGTTTAGAGAAAAGACTCCAAGCATCTAAGAAAAAATGGCCTGAATAGCTACCAAACGTGTTGTGGGCGTACCGCACATCCGCCCGGAGTAGTACCAAGGAAACTCCTTTCAAACTAGCTTTCGGTACCGAAGCCTTGCTCCCGGAAGAAGTGGGATCACCCTCCTACCGAGTCCTAAAGTTTGATAAAGAAGCCAACACCGAAGGTCTCCGAGACAACATTGAACTTATTGATGAAGTCAGAGATGAAGCTGTGCAAAGGATGGACACGTATAAGGAGAAAACCAAGGAATTCTTTGCTAAGAATACAAGAATTCGAAAATTTGAGGAAGGAGATTTGGTGTTACGGGCAACGGAAGCTTCCGACCCACGTCATACCGGAAAACTCATGCCCAAGTGGGAAGGCCCCTACAAGTTGAAACATGTGTTACGCTGATAAGTGGATTTATATCCACTTGGAGCATTCTAAATCGGCTTAAATTGATTGTCTTGGGCTCAAGTTTCTTGTAGTTTTGATGTGTTTTGTTTAGTTATGCAGATTTACAAGGATGTTGATTATGGTGGATGTTTTTGTCGTTTTTGGAGGTTTAATTTATTAAAATTCGGATTTATTGGGCTGCACGCGTGAGATTCACTGTTTGGGCCATATCTTGAGTTCTATAAGTCTGTTTTCAGCCCGTAAGCAGTCCACGCGAAGATAACGAGATTCTCTATCATTCTAAGGTGGTCCAGAAGCCCAATTACATCTGGAACGGCTCTGGAAAACAGAAGAAAAGTCAGCTACGAATTTCCCTTAAAAAACAGAATCAGTTTAGGAAACGTATCTTGCAGAAATTCTATTATAATTCTGTTTTGGTATTTTCTTGCTGGGCAAGGTGTCTAGAGCCTATATAAACACATCCAACCCTTGTAAATTAGATTAGGAAGATTATTATCATTAGGAGTAGAATTATTACATATCAATTACTTAGGTTTATTTGTATATTTTCATACTTTGTTTTTATCATGGTTTCATCAGATCCCATGATGACGAGAGGTTCGATTATGAACTAATCGTTGTCATGGGATTCTAACGGATTTATTTATGGAGCTTTAGTATCTTGATTGCTTTAAAAATCTGTGTGTGATGTATATTTGATATCCTCGTATGGTTGTGCTTATTGAATTTAGATGCGTAGCTAACATCTAATTTGTTAATCTCTTGCTAAACGAGAGTGGATCTTGAGATTTAGAACTTGCCATGCTAGCATAGGATAGGTTGATGTTAATCATCATGATTTGTGGCATGAATAGAGATATTATGCTACCCTATGTGATCTAAGTGGATAACTTGTGCTTCAACCTCTATGTTTTCAAATTCTATAGATATATAGGGTCTAAACATAATAGGTGCCTATTCATCTTCTATCTCTTTTGTGGATGTATGTGTAGATTGGTACTAGTATACCGAGAGGTAACTTTTACTCTTTTCGTGTTATCCGATCAGATATCATAACCATTGCATATAGTGATTAAAGGCGTCAGATCTAAGCAAAGTATTTAATGAAGTTAGGATTCCATGGTTTTTCTTGCAGAAGTAATTAGATTTAAATTCTTGTTAGTTAGTTAATTTGTAGTTTTGTTAATTTGCTTTTTAGTTAATTTAGTTTATTAAATCCAAAATTGTTATTTGTCTTAGCAGTGAATAATAATCATACATTGTTGCATAGGTGCATCTACTGAATTAAAACCATAACCAGATCTCTGTGGGAACGAACTCAACTTATATCTGTATTACTTGTGACCACGTACGCTTGCGTGATTTAGTGCAAACATACGCCCAGGTTCTTATAAGTTAGAAAGGTTGGATGGTACTGAAGTAAACAACACTTGGCATGGAGACAAGTTGCGAAAGTACTATACCTAAGGACATCTTGTTCCTTTCCCCTCTACTACTACTATTATTACTACTACAATGAAGTGTTGGAGGCATACTTCTATGAGTCTCCACAACACATTATCTTTGTTATTAATGATTCTCATCAACTACTCGTGTAATCATCCTTCATGAATGAAGTACCTATTTTCCAGTCACAATATATTGCAAGTAAAAGTATCTCAGACACAAGCAACATTATCTCAGAAACAAGGCAAGTAACATCGCCTCAGACACAAAAGAAACACTACCGCAGACAAAAGTAATATTATTCCAGACACAATTTTATGATGTATTTGTCTCGTAATTACTACAAACACAAAGATATCTTGCAACAATTCAGATACAAGTAATACTATCTGAGACACAAACGACATCATCTCAGACACAAGTAATATTCTCTCGAACACAAGGCATGCAAAGCTGCCTCAGACACAAAGTAACATCACCTCAGACAAAATTAAAGGCTTTGCTTTACCTCATGAGATTCATTCAGACACAAAGAAAACAAACTAAGTCACAAGTCACAAGGCAGGTAAAACCCATCATATATCAGTGGTGATTTGAAATACAGCATATATCAGTGGTGATTTTTGAGTATGATGCGGCTGCTGATCTAGTGAAATAAATAATATTTGAGGAAGCTAAAGGTTTCATTGTTTTTCTCAAAGAAACACTTAGTAAAATTTCAGGGAG
The DNA here is from genome assembly GCA_037693485.1 of Kitagawia praeruptora. Lineage (NCBI taxonomy): Eukaryota > Viridiplantae > Streptophyta > Magnoliopsida > Apiales > Apiaceae > Kitagawia > Kitagawia praeruptora. Next base: position 4,235,219 of record CM075353.1, read on the forward strand.
AGATACTTGGTAAAATTCCTTCTCCCTCCTCCAAAATTACTTCCTTCTCAAAGAAATACTTGGTAAGATTTTAAGGAGAGATCAAATTCCTTCTCCCTCCTCAAAGAAAATTTAGTATAATTCCAGGGGGGCAACAAAAATCCTTTCCTTCTACCAAAATTCCTCCTCCCACGAAAAATACTTCCTTCTCAAAATTCCTCCTCCCACAAAAAATACTTCCTTTTCAAAATTCCTTCTCCCACAAAAAAAAAAACAAAAAACAAAAAAACAAAAAAAAAATACTTTCTTCTCAAAATTTCTTCTCTCCAAAAAAAAAAAAAAAATCCTCCCCAGAAAATTCCTCCTTCTCCAAAAAAAATTAAAAATAAAAAAACTTCCCCTCTAAAAAAAAAAAAAAAAAAACTTCCTCCCCACAAAAAATCCCTCTTCCTCCTCCAAATCCCTCCTCCAAATCCTTCCTCCAAATCCCTCCTCCAAATCCTTCCTCAAAATCCCTCCTCAAAATCCCTTCCTCCAAATCCTTCCTCCAAATCCTTCCTCCAAATCCCTCCTCCAAATCCTTCCTCCAAATCCCTTCCTCCAAATCCCTCCTCCAAATCCTTCCTCCAAAATCCTTCCTCCAAATCCCTCCTCCAAAATCCTTTCTCAAAATCCCTCCTCCCCACAAAAAATACTTCCTTCTCAAAATCCCTCCTCCCCACAAAAATTACTTCCTTCTCAAATACTTCCTCCTCCTCCCAAAAATTACTTCCTTCTCAAATACTTCCTCCTCCTCCTCCCAAAAATTACTTCCTTCTCAAATACTTCCTCCTCCTCTCAAAAATTACTTCCTTCTCAAATACTTCCTCCTCCTCCCAAAAAATTACTTCCTTCTCAGACGCATTCCTCCTCAAAATCTCTCATCCCACAAAAATTACTTCCTTCTCAAAATCCCTCCTCCCCACAAAAATTACTTCCTTCTCAAATACTTCCTCCTCCTCCCAAAAAATTACTTCCTTCTCAGACGCATTCCTCCTCAAAATCTCTCATCCCACAAAAATTACTTCCTTCTCAAAATCCCTCATCCCACAAAAATTACTTCCTTCTCAAATACTTCCTCCTCCTCCCAAAAAATTACTTCCTTCTCAGACGCATTCCTCCTCAAAATCTCTCATCCCACAAAAATTACTTCCTTCTCAAAATCCCTCATCCCACAAAAATTACTTCCTTCTTAAATACTTCCTCCTCCTCCGAAAAAATTACTTCCTTCTCAGACGCATTCCTCCTCAAAATCTCTCATCCCACAAAAATTAATTCCTTCTCAAAATCTCTCCTCCCCACAAAAATTAATTCCTTCTCAAAATCCCTCATCCCCACAAAAATTACTTCCTTCTCAAAATCCCTCCCCTCACAAAATTACTTCCTTCACAAAATTCCCTCCTCCTGAGATAATTCCCCTCATCTACAAAAAAATCTTTCAATCTCGAATTTTGTTATTTTAGTTTTAAGACCTTTGCTAGCGGAAAACACCCGCCAGCAATGTCTGGGGGGCACTAAATTCAAATTTACTGAACTTTCATGGGATACTACATTCCTTGTCCCTCTTCCACCGCCAATATTTATGAAAAATTCTACAGCCATCACTAGTGGACTTTATCCACAAATGATGTCTGGGAGGGAACATAGCTCAAAACAATCAAAAAGATATTTGTAGGCAGAGAAGGAAATCATGTTTCATTCATTAGGGAAAATATTACAATGCAAAGAAGACAAGTGAAGGACAGACCCCTCAAGTCCTCTTTAGGACACAAAAGGAAATTTCTAAACTGTTTACACTAAATCACGCAAGCGCACGTGGTCACAAGTAATATATAAGGTTAAGTCCAAATTCGTTCCCACAGGGATCTGGTTATGGTTTTAATTCAGTAAACGCACCTATGCAACAGTGTATGATCTTAATTCACTGCTAAGACAATTAATAAATTAAGGTTTTAATTAACTAAATTAAACTAAGAAGCAAATTAAAAAAACTACGAATTAACTAACTAACAAGAATTGAAATCTAATTACTTCTGCAAGAAAAACCATGGGATCCTAACTTCATTAAATACTTTGCTTAGATCTGACGCCTTTAATCACCATATGCAATGGTTATGATATCTGATCGAATAACACGAAACAAGTATACGCTACTTCTCAGTATACGAATATCAAACTAAACATACATCCACAAAAGAGATAGAAGATGAATAGACACCAATTATGCTTAGACCCTATATCTCTATAGAATTTTAAAACATAAAGGTTGAAGCACAAATTATCCACATTGATCACATAGGGTAGCATATTATCTCTAATCATGCCACAAATCATGATGTTAAAACATCAACCTATCCTATGCTAGCATGGCAAGTTCTAAATCTCAAGATCCACTCTCGCTTCACAAGAGATTAACAAATTAGATGTTAGCTACGCATCTAAATACATGAAACACAACCATACGAGGATATCAGATATACATCACACACAGATCTGTAAAGCATCAAGATACTAAAGCTCCATAAATAAATCCGTTAGAATCCCATGACAACGATTAGTTCATAATCGAACCTCTCGTCATCATGGGATCTGATGAAACCATGATAAAAACAAAGTATGAAAATATACAAATAAACCTAAGTAATTGATATGTAATGGTTTTCTCCTAATGATGATGATCCTAATAATACAATTTACAAGGGTTGGATGTGTTTATATAGGCTCTAGAAGTCTTGCCCAGCAAGAAAATACCAAAACAGAATTATAATAGAATTTCTGCAAAATACGTTTCCTAAACTGATTCTGTTTTTTAAGGGAAATTCGTAGCTAACTTTTCTTCAGATTTTCTGGAACGTTCCAAACGTAATTGGACCTCTGGACCACCTTAGAATGATAGAGAATCTCGTTATCTTCGCGTGGACAGCTTACGGGCCTCAAACGGAGTTGTAGAACTCAAGATATGGCCAAAATAGTAAAAACTGTAATTTTTCAAGGGCAACTTGCGCCCAGCAGTCTGTTCTTCGCGCAAATTGCTCCTACCCGGCGCAATTTGCTCCTGGGAATCCTATCCCAAGTTGTAGAAAATCTCCCAGGCTTCGCGTGGGCAGTAAGATCGCTGAAAACGGACTTCTAGAACTCCAGATATGTCCAAAACAGTGCAGACTGCGCAACCGTCTCAAAAATCCGAATTTTAATTAATTTATTCTCCAAAAATGATAGAAGCATCAACCTTAATCAACATTCTCGTAAATCTGCACAACTAAACAAAACACATCAAAACCACCACAAACTTGAGTCCAAGACAATCAATTTAAGCCGATATGGAACGCTCCAAGTGGATATAAACTCCACTTATCACACCCCCAAACTTAAACCGATGCTTGTCCTCAAGCATAAACAATTACAACTAACTAACTAGTACCACTTCCGTAGGTGATCACGGTTGCATTTGGCATATGCAACAAGCCCTTTAAACCCCTAGGCAGCCCTAGTGGACGAGTATGGTCTCGTGAGGGCCTATAGCGAATGTACCCACAAAATCCAATGCAATGCAATGCATGAATGCAACTAAATGAAAATGCAATTAATCTAATACTAATATCCTACCATACCTTCAAATCCTCTCATGCCATATCAACTTAAGAATCAAAGTAAATACGCAATGTCTTGGTGTCGAAAGTGCAAGTATTCACATAGTCTACTCAATGAACATGCATAAGTTCTCAAAAGTCCATGTCAAATGTAAGAATAAGTTAGTAAACATGCTAAGCCTACATGAGTACATCTTTGAGACAAAACTCGGGATCTCATACGTAAAAACAGGCAAACACTCACAATCCACTCACAAAAGAATATTCACTCAAGAACAAGGGTAAGTGTATCACTCAATTCCAACAAAATCATAAGCATGCTTGACATTTGGTATCAATCTAACTCTTAACACAACATACATCAATGACGATAATCAAAAGGTCTTTAATTGGGTTGTAACGGGGCTAGGGACAAGGTATGTCTAGGGGTGGGAATCGGATAAAACGGATCCGGATATAGCCATATCCGAATCCGAATCCGGGAATTCAAAATCGTATCCGGATCCGAAAATATCCGAAAAAATTTTATCCGTATCCGAATCCGGCGGATATTATCCGGATACGGATAATATCCGAATCCGTATACATACACAACTCAGAAAATTCATCACCCACCGGAAAATCAACCGGCATATAACTTCCGTATCCTTTAGTATACGCAGTTGAATTAACAGATCTGGAAGCACTATCAGAGTTGTAAAACGACATCGTTGATGAAGAAGATGAGCGAGGCATGAGCTTGCCGGTGAGGAACGAGGAGGAATTCGACGGCGACGGAGACGACGACTTGCGGTTGTTGAACGGCGAACTACTCCGTCGTCATGATGAAGAAGAAGCTGCCATTATATGTGTGTGTGATGTGAGAGACTCACATGGTCTGAAGGAAGAAGAAAGTGTGTGTGTGTGTGTGTATTTGTTTTATATATGGTGTGTGTGTTTTCTCCGGCTGTAATTTGAATTGTAGTCAACTTTCGTGTGTCTTGGTTCTGTCTTCAAGGTACCACTCTTTCTCGAACCAACCAGACATGTAAGTGTATTTATTACCCTTTCACTTTTTTATTCCTAAGCTATTATTACCCATTCACTTTTATCTTGTAGGAATAAATAAAGGTTCTTTTTTCAAAAAAAAATAAATAAATAAAGATTCCTTTCACTTTCACTTTTACCTTTAAAATTTTATATAGAATTAAAATTTTAATATATATTATATATATTAAAAATATATATTATATATAATTAATTTCGGATACGGATACGCCAATATCCATATTCGTATTCTAAATTCTCGGATCCAGATACGGATAATATCCGGTTGACTCCGGATACGGATAATATCCGCTTTTTTCCGGATACGAATACAGATATTTCGGACGAATATCGGATTTTTCGGATTTTTTCCCAGCCCTAGGTATGTCAAATAAGCCAAAATAGGTGAAGTGCCAAAAGCTAGTAAGTACCATAATAAATCATACACAACACCCTATTTCCCCCCCACATAATTTTTCTATTTTTCCTCCAACAAAAACAATCGACGAGTCGACTAAAGTAGGATCACAACAAATACAAACATGCTCTCATAATATATTTTTCTTTTTTTTTTCTTTCTCTTTTCTCTTTTTTTTTTCGAGAGCTAAATAAAACAATAATATAAACAATAACAATGATCCCATGAATTTATTACAAATGCCGACTATTAAGTAAACAAACCCAATTTTCAATATTTCCCCCAAAAGTAAGACCAACAATAAACCCCCCTTTCACACCTTATTACTCCCTTAAGCACTCTACTAGCCTTTGACAATGTAGGTTCAAATTAATGTAAGGCCAATACAAGAAAAAGGTCTAGGCAAGTAATGTGGTATGTCACCGAAAAAATAGGATTAAGCTCAACGGGTTAACTAATTGATCATGTAAACATGGTATGGTAATATGGGAAAATATACGGTTATTCCTATATGCCTTTATCATTTTAATCGTCAAATAATGTCATGCGTTTCAAGAAAGACCTCAAACAACTGCTAGCAATGCAAACAATCTGTGGACACTCAAGCAAACGAATAAATTGCAAATATGCAATAAGGCTCAAAAACTCACTAGGTGGAAAAACATACTCAATCCCAAGCAAACATCTCTCTAACGCACCTACTTGTATTCAAAGCATGCAAACTAAATCATCTTGCACATATTCATGTCCTTCTAATCACTTACAACATTCAAAAAGTCTACTAGCTTCAACTTACTAGTGTATGTGTGTGCACAAGAACAAAGCATATCACTTCTCAATCAAAAGCGTCAACAACACAAAATTCCTATCATGCATGGGTGCAAATGCAAACTATTATGAACTCATATGAAATACAAACATAAAAACAAAATGTCCTATATGAAACAAACGTAGATAACACGAACATATATGCATAATTTACTACTACTAATATGCAAAGCATGAAATCCTACATGAACACAATGACTAACAATTACAATTATATATACACTACTTATCCCTCAAACCACCCCCAAAACTTAGAATATTCAATGTCCTCATTGAATGGAAGTAAATACAAGGGAAAGTAGAAAACATACCTTGGGTTGCCTCCCAAGAAGCGCTTCTTTAACGTCAATAGCTTGACGTTACTTCCAAGCCTCCATTAAGGATGATAATAATTTGCCTGGTCCTCTCTTCGCAATACTTCATTGTCATCACGACGGCACACTTTTTGCTCCTTCTCCTCGCTTGGCCTATTCATGTAGCAACTATGTCCAACTCCAATGCCTTCATCTGTTGACCCAAAATCTGTCAATTTGTAGAACAACACACATTCGCAGGCTTCACTTGAATATAATGGAGGAGGGTAAATGTAAATTGCTGAAGCCTTTGGTTCCTCAAAGAGAACTTCCTCCATTGGCTCTAATGCGCTACCTCCATCTTTAAACTCTGAGACAAGTAGAAGACCTGCATCTTTCCCATGTTCTTCAGCCTCTTGGTACGCACATACCAATTCTTGAAATTTCTGCAGCTCATCAGTGTCTATCCCAAATAGTGCCCTCTCCAAATCATCCACCATCCTAACATGATCAAATTCCTCACATGGCTTGTGAATGCTCACCTCATCTTGGAATTTGTCTTCCTCAATTAAGCATGCAGTACCTTGCTCCAAGTCACCGTTATTCTCTGGTGTTGCCTCTAGCATGAATTGCTGATTCTCTTGATCCAAGGCATTCCTAACTTGAGCAGCTATTGTTTCCAAAGATTTGATAGACGCCTCGTTACTCTTTATACGCATCCTAATCTCCTCCAAAGTCTCTTGTTCCAATGATCTCACAGCTTGAGCAACTAGAATCTCCAAAGATTTGATAAGCTTCTCATTATTCTCTGCAAGCATCCTAATCTCCTTCCTAATCTCCTTCAAATCATCATCTGACTGAAAAGTAGGAGTAGGTTGCTGATGTTGAAACTCTTCACTACCAAAGACATATGACATATCTGGAACATCTTGCTGGTACTGTCGAGGATGGTATTGAAAATATGGTTGCTCCTCATAAGTGACATATGGATCAACTCCTCCGTTGTAACAATATTGTGAGGGATCATGAACGCCAAAACACCGCTCACATTGTTGAGGCTGTTGAATACCACCTTGGTTGCTCCAGCACTGATACGCCTCATGTGCGCCCGCACATAGCTCACAAACACTAGCCACCTGCTGAACTCCATAGTAATTTAGAAAATCCATCTTCAACGGCAATGCTCTCTGTCAAGTACCTGAAACACCAACTAACTACAAGAATAGATGAGAAAAAGAAATCCGAGCCAGTGAACTCTAACGACCACTATTGACAAGCACATAAACCAAAAATAAAACACTGAAGATCCCCGGCAGCGGCGCCAAAAACTTGTTTACACTAAATCACGCAAGCGCACGTGGTCACAAGTAATATATAAGGTTAAGTCCAAATTCGTTCCCACAGGGATCTGGTTATGGTTTTAATTCAGTAAACGCACCTATGCAACAGTGTATGATCTTAATTCACTGCTAAGACAATTAATAAATTAAGGTTTTAATTAACTAAATTAAACTAAGAAGCAAATTAACAAAACTACGAATTAACTAACTAACAAGAATTGAAATCTAATTACTTCTGCAAGAAAAACCATGGGATCCTAACTTCATTAAATACTTTGCTTAGATCTGACGCCTTTAATCACCATATGCAATGGTTATGATATCTGATCGAATAACACGAAACAAGTATACGCTACTTCTCAGTATACGAATACCAAACTAAACATACATCCACAAAAGAGATAGAAGATGAATAGACACCAATTATGCTTAGACCCTATATCTCTATAGAATTTGAAAACATAAAGGTTGAAGCACAAGTTATCCACATTAATCACATAGGGTAGCATATTATCTCTAATCATGCCACAAATCATGATGTTAAAACATCAACCTATCCTATGCTAGCATGGCAAGTTCTAAATCTCAAGATCCACTCTCGCTTCACAAGAGATTAACAAATTAGATGTTAGCTACGCATCTAAATACATGAAACACAACCATACGAGGATATCAGATATACATCACACACAGATCTGTAAAGCATCAAGATACTAAAGCTCCATAAATAAATCCGTTAGAATCCCATGACAACGATTAGTTCATAATCGAACCTCTCGTCATCATGGGATCTGATGAAACCATGATAAAAACAAAGTATGAAAATATACAAATAAACCTAAGTAATTGATATGTAATGGTTTTCTCCTAATGATGATGATCCTAATAATACAATTTACAAGGGTTGGATGTGTTTATATAGGCTCTAGAAGTCTTGCCCAGCAAGAAAATACCAAAACAGAATTATAATAGAATTTCTGCAAAATACGTTTCCTAAACTGATTCTGTTTTTTAAGGGAAATTCGTAGCTAACTTTTCTTCAGATTTTCTGGAACGTTTCAAACGTAATTGGACCTCTGGACCACCTTAGAATGATAGAGAATCTCGTTATCTTCGCGTGGACAGCTTACGGGCCTCAAACGGAGTTGTAGAACTCAAGATATGGCCAAAATAGTAAAAACTGTAATTTTTCAAGGGCAACTTGCGCCCAACAGTCTGTTCTTCGCGCAAATTGCTCCTACCCGGCGCAATTTGCTCCTGGGAATCCTATCCCAAGTTGTAGAAAATCTCCCAGGCTTCGCGTGGGCAGTAAGATCGCTGAAAACGGACTTCTAGAACTCCAGATATGTCCAAAACAGTGCAGACTGCGCAACCGTCTCAAAAATCCGAATTTTAATTAATTTATTCTCCAAAAACGATAGAAGCATCAACCTTAATCAACATTCTCGTAAATCTGCACAACTAAACAAAACACATCAAAACCACCACAAACTTGAGTCCAAGACAATCAATTTAAGCCGATATGGAACGCTCCAAGTGGATATAAACTCCACTTATCATAAACCTAAGCTACAGAAGCATCTTCATCTTCAGAGTACTCCTCACGGACCACCTCCTCCTTCAGCTCCTGCAGCTTCGCCAACATGGCTCCTCGTTTGGTCATCTCCAAAGCCCTCAAGTGGTTGATCTTCTGCATGTAGAAGCGGTGCAGCTGGTTTGTCTCCCGAACTATTTCTTTAATGGCCTCACAAGCACGGGCACCAAGTGGCTCGTCTATCCAAATGTCATAGTGACACTCCCTGGTGACGCAACGCTCAAACCTCCGACCAGCATTATTTCCGGCCCATATGGTTTTCACTACCACGGGCATGTCACAGTAACAAGTCTTCCCTCCTCTCTCCATGAAAAATTTCTCAAGACTTACAACAGAGAAAGTATGAGATGAAATATTTTGAGAAAACATGATATCCAAACTCTTGAAGTAAACTCAAGTATTTATAGACCTCCAGCAACTAGCCGTTACAAAGAGCCGTTGAATCTATAAAATAATAAAAAGCATATCAGCACTACGCATTTACTCCTCCAAATCACTAAAGTAAATTGAAGGAGTGGGGGGCAATGTTGATACCCTCCCGGAAGAAGACTTTTATCAATCTTAATACCCTTCCGGAGGAAGACTCTTAATACCCTCCCGGAAGGAGACTCTTAATACCCTCCTGGAAGAAGACTCTTAACATCCTTCCTCCAGCACATCCTTCCGGACAAAAGGCACATCCTTCCTCGAGCACATCCTTCCGGACAAGAAGAGTCACTACAAAAGGCACATCCTTCCTCCAGCACATCCTTCCGGACAAAAGGCACATCCTTCCTCCAGCACATCCTTCCGGACAAAAGGCACATCCTTCCTCCAGCACATCCTTCCGGACAAAAGGCACATCCTTCCTCGAGCACATCCTTCCGGACAAGAAGAGGTAACACTAGGACCGGGTAAGGCCGGTTCGAACCCAAAAAACCGAACCGGTCCGGTTTTTTGGACCGAACCGACCGGATGCTCAGCCCTCTATAAATACCAAGCTAAATTCACACATTTAGGGGGCTGAAAATTCTCACATTCATTCACACACTCTCACATCTCACATTTTGCTCTCTAAATCTCAGTCACTAGTACTTGCATTTTCCGATATTGTTTCTTGTATTCTCCACCACCAAGTTACTTACTCTCACGCCGGAGGTGCTTGACGGCCACCACCCCCGGACAAGCATTGTTTTGCAGGCTCCCTTCCGACAGCTACACCACATCTCCGTCCAAACATCACCGGAAGAGAGAAAGTGCGGTAGAGTGGAGCGAGGAGCATTATCAATAAGTCATTTATATAACATGCATATATATGTGCGTATGTATATATGTATATTAATCCATGTTAACATTGGTATAAAGAGATTACCAATTATCAATGAGGATGCTAACTGAAAGTTCAAGTTTTTGATGCTCCTCTGCTGTTGTTGGAAGTTCTCCTACTATTGCCGGAAGTTCCTCTGTGTCCTTTTCATGTGGAAGTGCTAATAATTGGTCTTTTTAATTTCTTAGAGCATCTCCAATGCTACACACTCCTTAGGTAAAATGGTGATGTGTCATCAAATTTACATAAGGGTTTTAATTTTAGTCATCTCCGACCGTCTCTCCCATTATCTAAAATTTTAGATAATTTGATTCAGGTTGGCTATATATAGCCAACATCTAAATTTTTTACATTAGCACTATAAGTGAAACATCATCGTAACATCATCAATTGTTTGTATTTTTCTTATATAGCCAACCATTTTACATAATATCATTGGAGTACATTAGCTTACGGGTTCGACAAATTTTACATAATCATTATTTTACATAACCACTATACATAATACCATTGGAGATGCTCTTAAGTTTTTTTTTTTGGTCAAGCCTTTTTCTTTCTGAGGTTTAGTTGCGTTCTGTCTAATTCTCATATATCAATTCCTTTCCCCAACAATTACTGGAACCTCGAGATTATACATTATATCTACTTTTTTATTCAATATTAGATATTCCTATCTTTTTAGATATCTTATTAGAAAAAGTTAATAAGATGATTTATATTAATTTAAGAAAACATTAATTTGTTTTTTTAAAGTTGTGTTATCATATTTTTTTAAAAAACAAAAATTGTGCAAATACATTTATTTAACCTATTTTTAGATAACATGAAAAAAAATCAGGTTGTGTATAAATTAATTTGAGTTTTTTTATAAAGTTGTATTCACAAATTTTTTTTGTAAAAAAAAAAAAGAATTTTGACAAATGCAATATTTGATTATTTTAACTATTTGATCGGGCAGTAATTAAGTAATTGACTGTACTTTAGCTTTCTAGTTGAGTTCTTTTACATAAACAAGAGTCGATCTTGTCTCATTTCCCGTTATCACTTTTGTATTAGAATTTTTTTTTTTTGAAACCTTTTGCATTAGAAGTTAATTATAATATAATATAATCTTTAATAATATAATATAATCTTAATATAATCTTGATTGTTGCTTTAATTTAATAACGATCAAATGAATATAATCTTTTATAATATAATATAATCTTACAATAATCTTGACCGTTGATTTGATTTAATATCGATCCAATGGTGATTATTTTTTTCGCGATAATATATTCAACCAAATATCCACCTTATGCTTATTATATATAGGATATAAATATGCTAGCTTTATACTTGATGCACGGGTGGCTTTATTAAAATTTTGTAGCACGGTTATAATTTTTTTTCTTGTAAAATTAGTTTTATAGCATTTTGAATAGTTTATTTTTACTTTTAATAATAATAATACATATGTTATATGGTTGGCAGTATACATATGGTTTGTAGTATATATTTGTTTTTTTTTTCTTGTAAATGGTTTTTCTATAATTTATATTTTAAGGTTTAGACTAACATTTTTTTTATTTTATTGAATTACATAAGATATACTTCAAACATATAAATACTATATTCGTGTAACAATTTATTATCATTTTTTATCTTTTTGATTATGTAATTTAATGGTTATTTTAAAATTTTTAGATCTTTTGTTATATTGTTTTTATTGTTTTTAAAGGCATTTTTTAACTTTTTTGGAAATATCTGTGATATTAAATTTTTTTTATTTGTTTGAATATTGGTTATTTTTTCATGTTAATAATATATTTTTGCCATGTATGGTGTTTATTATGTGTTTTTGTTTAGAGTAATCTTAGGGGTTTTTATGTCGTATTATATTTAAATATTAATATAAATTTATTTTGTGGGTGTTTGGATTGCTTTCTAATTTAAAATATGTTCACTTATTGTTTTGTGTTCACTTTTTTAATTTAATTTTTCTTTTCAAAGTAGGAATTTGTTGATTTGTGCTCATATTTTTTTAATTTAAATTTCAGAAACATATTTTGTCAAACCTAAAAATAGAATCTTTAATATTTTTATTAAAATAATTTTTTCTTAAAGCACTTTTATTTGGGAAACGATTTTTTTTGTAAATTATATTTTAAGGTTTAGCATAACATATACTTTAATATTTCATATTTTTTTGGGGTGGTTTCTTCAGTTTTATTAGAATATATATAATATACTTTAGACATGTGGGAACTTAGTGGTTTAACTATTCTTTATATATATATGTATACTAGCTTAAACCTCGTGCGATGCACGGATTTTCTTTAATATTATATGATTTTTTTCAATAATTTGAATGATTTTTTTATGATATGAATTTTGTGAGTTAGATTTTTGAATGATATGATTTGATAATTACATACATATATATATATATATATATATATATATATATATATATATATATATATATATATATATATATATATATATATATATATATATATATATATATATATATGCAATATTTTTTCTAAAAAAGTAAAAACATTTAGTCATAAGATATAGATAAGAAGATACGTTTTAGCTGAAAGGGATAATAAGTTAATTATTAATTATTATGGTATTATTTATTGAATACAATTATTCGTAATATTATTGGAAAAAAAGAAGTTTTAGTAAGAGAAAAATGAAAAAGGTAACGTGTTTTAGTTGAAAATGTAATTTGTTAATTATTAATAATCATTATAATATTATTTTATTTTATTACATAAAATTGTCCGTCGTATTTTTATAATATAAAAGATACTCCGTAATGTGTTTTATCTAAAAATGAAATTAATTAGTTATTAAAAAAATAGAACAAGTAATATGTTTTTACCAATAATAAATATTTAAGTAAGGAAAATTAAGAAAAAATGAAAGTTTGAAAATGAGACATTTTAGTTTGAAAATATATAAAAGATATTACATTTTAGCTGAAAAAGGTAATCAATTAGTCATTAGTAATTATAATTTTATTAGCTTATTTCATTAAATAGAAAAGTTCGGCTCAATATAATCATGTTTTGAGGATCAGGCGTAGAGAACAATAAAAACACAGTTATTATTATTATTAGAAAAATAAATCAAATACATACTTTTCATTCTATAAATGCAAATAAAATAGGAATTGAGCAATTTTTGGGAGAAATTCTAAAGGTACCAAAAAAATCCCAAAAGTGAGTTGTCATATTTTGATTGGTTAGCGTTCTGCCTGTGCTACGTCCCTCTTTATTGTTTTTTTCTTAATTTTATTTTTCATTTGATTTATCTCATTTTTGAGAATCTTTCAACCAAATTCATAAGTTTTTTATCCATATTTTAAGTTTTGTTATTTTTAAAATCTGGTATATTTAAATGTGCAGTACAATGGTTTTTATAATTTTTATTATATTAATATTCAAAATATTTGCATGGGTCGCGATTAATTTTTCGAATAGATATTAAAAATTCATAAACACTTATTTCTAAATAAACACTTATTAAGATATTAAAAATTCATAAACACTTATTCAAAAATTTTAAGATATTAAAAAATTTTCGAATAGATATTAAAATTCATAAACTCTTATTCAAAATAAATCATTTGATTGTCTCTCAAAAAAAGATTGCATGTTTCAGCGATATGATAATGGATCACTACTGTGAAATATCCATTAAACGAACGTAATTAAGATAAAGGAAAACTTTCATCTAATCTAGTTTCCTATGTGTTTGTTCCATATCATTTTTACAAATTTTGTATTCTTTTATTAGTGAATTGATTTACTATAAAAAAATAAACATTATCAATTAACCAAACAAATCCAATATATCACGTTCTTTGAGTAAGATATGACTGTTAGAGTTTATGGTGATTGCTATCAGCTTATTTTTAATGATAACTTAAAATGTGTATATTCAGTTTGGGAGTTTGTATGTTGAATTTTTTATTCTTTTCTATCAGAATATGGTATATTAAACTTCATAGCGAGACACAGTAGTTCAATAGTTGATCGTATTTGGGGATGGAAAAATGCCCACTTTGATTTGATTCATGTATTATTAAACGATTTGAAAGTTGAATGAAAGCGTTATTTTTTGGCAAAAAAAAATAGTTTTCTTTTATCCAGAAATAAGGAAGGAAAATTAATTTGATCTGACGGTACCCGATCCGAACACAAAATTTTGGATATACCGAACCTGAATTTTTGGATTCAGATTTGGATATAAATTTTAAACCTGAAATAGTTTCGATTTGCATTTGGATTTAAGTTGTACCGAACCGATATCCTATCTGAAATCTGAAACTCGATCCACTATCGAAACCCGATACACAAATAATATAATATTATAATATGAAATTATTTTATGTTGTATTTTAGATGTAAGACATATTATTTTATTTATTTATAATCAAATATTTCATTAGAAATAGTCAATACTAATTTAGTAATTAGAATTTCTATTTCTCAATCTCTAATTTTATTGATATATTTAAGATTTAATTTTCTTTAATTTACATAAAATTTTCACTTCTGTGTCTAAAAAGAATTATTTTTTAACATTTTTTAAAATTTTAAATATATGTTATATTTGATTAAAGTTAATCATTTTAATTTTTAATTTTTGTATAAATATAATTAATATTGTTTGCGTTTAGCATTTATTTTAATTTGATTACATTATAACTAATTTTGAATACCCAAAAAAACCAAATCTAGTGAAATAATGACCAAAATACCTCATCTGGAGAAGCAAAGTCCCATTTTACTGACAGAACATGGTACATCGTGTATCATGATATTAGGGGTGTTGCGGAACACGAACTTCCGTAATAGGGCATGATACGGTACACGGTCTTCCGTGTTATGCATGATACGGAAGACCGTGTACCGTGTTTGGTGGGAGCGCAGCACGAACACGGTACACCGTGTTCCGTATCATGCTAACACGGAAGACCCTGTTCCGTATCATGCATAATACGGTACGCGGTGTACCGTATTCAGCTAATACGGAGGCCGAAACTCCGTATCCCATCGGTATTTCAGACCATTTTTTTTCAAAATCAGTATTTTGGGCCACAAGATCCCAAAAATGATTATTTTGGGCCATCACCCAAATCTAATCCATAATCCGACAAATTTAGTTTTGGATATTAATTTGGATTTGGATTTATTTTTAAAATCCAAAAATATTTGGATGTGGATTTGGATTTTACAAAATTTAGTGGATTTTGTCTATCCTTATATTGGATTTTGTTCTTTCTCTTTTGAGAGGAGGTTCCTTTATTTTGGCATCAAAGATCTTATATCTACAGGATTTTATTATATTGGTTCATTGATTTGGATAATATAGAATCGTAGTTATGGTCAGTTGTTCGAATACGTTCTCAGAAATCTCATATGTATTTGCCTCACGATTAGAATTAGAATAAATTTTTGGATTATTTCGCTCAAAAGACTATATATTTCTGTGATATAAGCGAGTGATGTACTACAATTTAAGATCTGATAAGCGGTTGTAGTTTGGATTAAGGAAACCTTGTTATCTTGAATCTTGATATGATCTATTTTAATATGTGTTTGTCCAATCTTGATTTTTTTTGCAGATGTATGACATTTTATTGATAAATTATTTATCTATAAAAAATAGTGATTTAGAAGAAATAATTTTGCAAATAATGATTATTTGTGTAGATGACATATGCCCTTTTGTTGATAAATTTATTATCTAAAAAAATTGGTTTATTAGAAGTTTTGCGCTGAGCTGACCAATTTGCTATGAAATATAAAAAAAAAGTGACTTATTAGAATTTTTGCACTGAGTTGACCAACTTGCTATGAAAACATTCCCTAACAATATCTTTATTAACTCTGTAATGAATTTTATTTTTTGGATAGATAATTTATACACCAAATAATGTCTAATACTATTTGAGAGTCTATTCAGTATCTTGAATAATTCAAATATATCGTCAAGTCAATTTATTTGTCCCATTTATTTTTTAATATTTTAATTGGTTGAATTTTTTTTTTATAATTGATTAATTTAAAAGTTTATATTACTTAAATTTCGAAGGTGTACTTGGAATATTGTAGTAAATATTTTTAAAATTTTAAAATATTTAATTGAATAAGAGTGGATTTATTCAAAAAAATTTGCACCTTATGATTGTAGATGGAGTGTTTGAGATATTAAAATATTATATTTTATAATATAAATAAAATAGACCAATGCATTAAAATAGTACATTTGTGTAAAAATAATTAATAAATACACAATTTTGGAAAATAGCTTTATACGTAGAGAATGGTGCAAAGAACAGATGTGCTAGTATATAATAATATTATTGTGATTGCTTTTTATAATTAATTTAATTTTAGTGGTAAATTCTAATTGGCTCTTATATATTTTTATGAAAATTAATTCGTAATATTGTAAATCGAAAGAGTGGAAAATTCATCTTACGAAAATAGCTTAATATTATATATTTGTATAATCCTAATTGATTTTAATTTATTACATTAATTTATTATAAATATTTTTGATATTAAAAAAATATGTAATATATGGATATGTTAAATAAAGTCATTACTATATTTAAATTAGAATTGTTAACTAACCGTGGTTAGTATAATAGAATAAGAATGATAAATAAGGAAAATTTTTAATATAATATGATTGGTCTAAAATTGAGGAATGAACTCTGATTGGTCCTAAAATAATTCATAGTTTTCTGATTGGCTACTGTATATAACTGTATACCTGGGTAGACTCAGGTATTATAATAAAAAAGATAACAAATTCTTAATTCTCAATAATGAAAATTAACATATTAAGGGAACTCTCCCTACTTATTAATAATATAATAAAGGCAATTCTCCATATTTTCTCACAATAATATATTAACATATATGTCAACAGAAGTGCACCTAACATTGCTCCCGACAAAGGTTTTTATCTTAAAATTAGACCAGCCAAATTTTCATTTTGATCTTTGATAAGTTTATGATTATTTTCGTTAGTGTGCTGGTCTTTTAATATGTTCAATGAATTTATTTTCATAATTTAAATATATTCTCATATTTAAAGTTAAAATCAATTTTTTTGTCACATTAATTCTATTATTTTTGTAACTGTGGGGTGCGATGGGCCCCCTTCATGGAATGAGAGAAGTGAAGGCTTTGCTTTGGAGCATTCAAGCGGGTATGATAGAATCGGTAGAAAAGGGATGGGATCAAACTTTTGTTGAAACAGACAATATGGAAGTATATGACATCATTCGAAATGCGGAGGATATGATCATGGACGAAGATATCAGGGATGTTGTGACGAAATTTCACTCTTTGTATACAAATTTCTTCAAGGAAGGAAAAACTCTGCGTCGTATATCTCATATTCCGCTCGAGATGAACAGGACTGCTGAGTTTATGGCACAATATGGGTTGGAAAGAATCACTTCATTTGTACTTGCTCCTGGTCTGTTTGGAGATCTTAATTCTTTCCTTGAAAACGATATGGGACTAGGACTTCCATTTAGTGTTGAACCAAACTTTGGAGAAGGTGAGGTGATCGATGCTTCGCCTCCAGCCTCCCCATGTCAACCTGCTGTGAATGAGCTCTCTGATCCTCATCTAGGAATGGCTGTGACTGCTTCTATTCCTCAATATGGTCAATTTACCCCCTCTTCACATCAACAGATTACCCTTCCTCCTATTTCAGTTTTCAACATGCAAATGGTGAACAACGTTAATGTTAACTTAAATCAGAAGGTCATTATTAACTTTGTGAATGCTACAGAAGAGGATAACAACATTGGCTCCTATTTCAACGATAACTCAAAAGGAAAGGTCAAGGTACTTCAGGGCTACGCTTTTAATAAAGATGGATTACTAAGCCAGGAGGCGATCAGAATCCTCGACAGTGGTAGCCTATCAGTCTTCTCTGATTCGTTTGGTAAACAGGAGATTGACTTAGAGGAACAGATTTGTGAAGGTGTCTATGCAAAAGACATTCTCCATGCTGCAGTGACTGGGAAACTTGTTGAGCTCCTGATAAAGGTAAATGATAAAAAACACAAGGTGGTAGAGATGGTTTGTTCAACTCAGGGCAAGCGTAAGGTGGAGGTTGGTAATGTCCAGCTGGATACTTTTGACGATCATATGGTTCTAGATGAAGTGTCTCTCCAGGTGGCTATGTTCGAAGAATGGACTATGGCTCAAGGAACTGAAGCCTAGGCTGGTCTCTTTCTATCTGCATGATTGCATGAATCTGGTTATGTTATATTTCTGTATTGGGCTGTATTGGGTATGTAGTTGCTTTGCTTGCTTGTCTCAGTTTTCCAAATTGAGATATGTAGTCTCAGTTGGTGTCTAGTGGTTAATGTTGTTTCATTCCATCTCAGTGATTGTATTGTCCTAAGGCATGGCCTGTTTTAATATATTCTTCGTTTATCAAAAAAAAAAAATTCTATTATTTTTGTATCTGTTCTGATACATGCTATTTCAAAATTCAGCTATTTGAACAAGCTGTGTTAGTGCCCGTTTGGCAAATTTGACGATGAACTTATAAGTTAATTATTTCGGAAAAAAAATTGTATTTACATACTTTTTTTAGAGAAAAATGTGTATTGGGAGTTTAATATTCGTTATCTTGCAAAAGTAAGTTATTTATTTCAGAAACAAATATACATTTCCTAACTTTTTTCCAAAATAAGTAACTTAATTCTGGAAAAATAAGGTTTTCCAAACGGACCCTTACTCTGGTAGACCCTGTTTGTGAATAATTTGGTTAATCCACGAATCTTATTTCAATTAATTATTTTATGTTCAATGGATAAAATTTATTAATATCAAACAAAAATAATCAAATTTATCATTTTCATTTCATATCATACATAAAATAAGTTTATGCCAATTTTTGTTGCATTTGACGATTTGGGGAAAACATAGAAACCAAAAAGAAATAAAATTTGTAGAACTGTTTTGGAATTTACAAAAGCATTTGTACAAACTGTTATTTATAGTATTAGCCTAAAACCCATGCGATGCACAGATTTTTTTAATATTATATAAAAAATTCATTAATTTAAATTAATTTTTTTAAAACATGAATTTTGGAGGCTTACATTTTTATATGAGATGATATGATAATAATTATATAAATGTTATCTGTGATATTTCAAGAAAATGAGGGATTTTAGTTAGAAATTATAGAAAAGATGATAGGTTTTAGTTAAAAAGAGAAATGGATTAATTATTACTCCCTCCGTCCTATTGAATACTCCTATTTTTATACAAAAAAAGAAAATATCAAAAAAAAAAATTATAGAACTATCCTTAAAATGCGTGTTAGATACGCAGTTTTTTATGTAAAGAAATGGATGGGACGGAGGGAGTAGTAATTATAAAATTATTATTTCGTTTTATTAAATAGAATGCCCGTGATATGATTAGAAAAATAGAGAATTTAGTTAGAAAAAATTAAAAAGGTAATATGTTTTATGTGAAAATGGTAATTGATTAGTTTATAGTAATTATAATTTAATTACATTATTTTACTGAATACAATTGCTTGTATTGCTTTTAGAAAAGAAGAAACTAATATTATCCGTGATATTTCTATTAAAAAAGGAATTTTAAAGATTTTAGTTCAGAAGAGTAATCGATTAATTATTAGTAATTATAAAATTATTACTTCATTATATTAAATAGAATGCCCGTGATATGATAAGAAAAATAGATAATTTAGGTAGAGAAAATTAAAAATGTAATATGTTCTAGGTGAAAAAGGCAATTGCTTAGTTTATAGTAATTATAATTTAATTACGTTATTTTATTGAATACAATTGCTCGTAATGTTTTTAGAAAAGAAAAAATTAATATTGTTCAATTATATTTTTATTAAAAGAGGGATTTTAGTTAGAAAATATAATATGTTTTAGCTGAAAAAGGTAATAAATCAAATAATAATATTATATTATTATTAGTTTATTTTATTAAATAGAATCGCCCGTGATATAATTGGAAAAAGATAAATTTTAGATAGAGAAAATAAAAAGGTAACGTGAAGATGATATGATTTATGTGAAAAAGGTTGTTATATCCCAAAATAAACATTCTCGCCCTATTGTGGATCTCGCCCAAATTAAGACGACTGGGTCCAATTACCATGACAACTCGCCCTAGTGGCAACAATCATGGACAGGAAGGAGATGGACCGTTTACTAGGTCCTTAGATTAATACATCCCGGACTAGATCACGCCTTTACAAGCGGATCTCGCCCTTTAAATGGGATCTCGCCCACACTCAGGACTGCCCTATAACTATTTTATCTCCGTAACTTAGGGAAAGCATTGACCCCGAAAATACCGGGTCAATAGCTTAACCGATACGTTCCGAGAAAGTAGTTGGGCTTTAAAGTCCATAATGATAGCATCAAAGGCGGTGGTTTCAATCCAATGGGCTTCCAAACAAGGTAACCTAGCCCATTACGATTACTTGCTCTCCAAGAACTACGTTTGGCTTGATTCCTATAAAGAGGATACGTAGGCACATTGTATGACACGATGCAAACCCTTGCAAAAAAGAGAGAATTCAATATTCGATCTAAATTGCAATAATCACATCATACAATCTCAGCCATTCCTAAAATATAAACCCTAACCCTAATTCATCCTACACCAATCACTACCATAATTCCAGCAACCCTCCCCGAATTTGTTTTCCCAAATTCCTCCGTTAACAAGTGGCGCTAGAAGGAGGGGTTTTGACATCTTAGGAGGAAGGATGTCCCAATCAAACCGTGAGCGTGTGGATAATCGGCGTATGGAAGAGGTTAGGACCAGAGAAAATCTGCCTCCGCCGCCGCCAAGGAGTAATTCTGTCGCAAGGAGCTCTGGGATGGGGAATCCCAATCATTCAGGGGGTTCGCACCGGAGGTCGGTGACTCCTAGGATTCCTAATAGGCGACCGAGTCCGCGGATAGGTGGAGATCCTCCCGTTCTGATGAGTAATACTGAGCTTTTTGACCAGATCACTTATATGGGCAATACGATCAATCGAATGGGGGCAAGAATGGATGCAATGGAAAGGGAAAGGCAGTTTCTCGAAGAAACTCGCCTGAATCAGGAGGGGCGACGCCCAAACCATGGGTGGGAGGCGAGTTATCGAACACCAGTTGGAGATCGACGCGTTGGGAGAGAATTTGACATGAATTACCAGCGTAACCTATACAGGGAGATTCCTTTCGAAGGGGATGTTCGAGTTGTTGGGGAGATTGGAGGAAATCGAAGGTTCCGGGCTGTCACTCCCAGAGCTTTAACTTTTGGTGATCCCTATGTTGAACTCCCTCCAGATAGAGAGGATCCCAGACAGTCAAGCCAAGTAGAGGGAGTTCGAGCTAGCGGTCAGAGGATCTTGGAACAAGAAAGGCGCCGTTCTCATCATGAGAATGAAGCTACGGGAGATCCTGATCCTGCGGCATTCACAATGGTTCGAGCCAGGAACCATAATCCCCAAATGGGGACCCAGAACCATTACAGCTTAGGGTATGGGGAGAGGAGGTCCTATGCCAATCTCTTTAATCAAGCAGAAGGGAACCGGAGAGGACCCATAGAATCTAACTTGGAGAGAGATCTGATGGCCTCTCGCGGTTATAATTTTTCCCGTCCAGAGAATTCTACTGTTGGAGATCGGTATCGATTCGAAGAGATAATGAATCAACAGCGGCGCGAGGAGGCCCCCCGTGGAATTCCTGGGTTTGAGGATTTGGACTTAAATGCGTTGCGTAGGTTGTTGGCACAATCGGAGGGACAGGCAGGGGCTATGTTTGAGCCGGCCCCGTCTCCTTTCTCTTTGGCAGTACGGGAAGCACCCCTTCCACCATCTTTCAGGGGGGTGGGAGATCTAAGGTTCACGGGAAGTTCTGACCCAGCTGAGTATATTGCAAGGTTTAATACAGAGATGGAGCTTTACCAAGTGGAGGACCTGACAAAGTGTAGGTTGCTAGCCTCAACACTACGGGGGAATGCTCATCAGTGGTTTCAAAAGTTAGGACCGGGCTCAATCACTTCTTGGGATCAAATGCGGAGAATGTTTTTAATTCAGTTCCAATCTTCTATTGTCTACGCTCCCCCTGTCACGACTCTAGCCAATATAAAGCAGAGAGAAGGGGAGACTCTTCAATCTTATTTCAGACGGTTCAATGCTGAGGTCCCCACTGTTCGAGGAGCTTCAGATGAAACTATCAAGAACTTTCTCATAGCTGGGGTGAGAGTAAATTCGGATTTTTGGAAAGAGCTTCAACGAAAAGAACCATTGACTCTTGCAGATCTCTACGCGCAAGCTGAACCCTTTAAGAGGGAGGAGGAAGCCTTGAAGAGAAGTGATTATCCTGAAACTAGTCGTAGGGGCAAACGCAAGGATAGGTCTCCAAGCCCAAAAGGAGATGCGAGGAGGAATGGCCGAGTTGATGTCAATATTGTTGATACTTGGGAGTCAGACCGATCAAGGTCACCTAGCCCGCCACGGTATCCTCCACCACCCCTATATTCTTTGAAAGATCAGGGTCATCCCCAGAACAGTATCTTCACACCTCTGGTGGCGTCTATTGGACATATTTTTGAGGTAACAAAAAAGGAGGGATTGTATAAGACACCGCTCCCCCTTTCGAAGAATGCTCAAAGAGATAAAAAGAGATACTGTACTTATCACGAATCTCATGGCCATGACACTCATCAATGTCGACAATTGAGGGAGGAGATTGAACTGCTTATTAGGAATGGGAAGTTGACCGAATGGGTCAGGAAAGTAAAGGCGGACGTCCCTCCTCGGGAGGAGGCTAAGAGGGACGGTCCCGAAGACAAAGATAGGCCGGATAATCAGAAGAAGACCACGTTCGTGAAAGAGGCGAGCATTCACACTATTTTTGGCGGGCCTCATGTTGGCGGGAATGGAAGAAATGCTATGGAGAGATATGCTCGCGAGGCAAGGGACCCTCCTCTAACAAATGTAAATCATTTATCAGAAAGACCTCCTAAGCTGTTTAAGGGGGAGGATACACAGATAATTTTTTCAGAAGAAGACGCTAAATGGGTTCATCACCCGCACAGCGATGCTTTGGTGGTAAATGTAAGAATCGGGGCAAGGAGTGTTCATCGGGTGTTTATTGATAATGGGAGTTCAGTGAATATTCTTTATTACGGAACTTATAAGAAGATGGGGCTTCTTGATAAAGAAATGACTCATGGAACGACCCACATTTACGGCTTTACAGGGGATTCTGTACGGGTCAAAGGTACTGTAAGGTTGTCGCTCACCTTGGGGGAAGACCCTTATTCAGCTACTCAAATGTTCGAGTTCTTGGTAGTTGATCAACCTACCTGCTATAATGCACTGCTTGGGAGACCGGTATTGAAAGAAATGAGGGTGGTGACATCAATATATCATCTAGCAATGAAGTTTCCTACTCCAGCGGGGATCGGATGTGTGAAGGGATGTCAATACGACTCCAGGGAGTGTTACAACAAGATGATGAAGTCTTCCTCAAAGGGTAAACAACGAGAGGAGATGCTGGACTTCAAAGAGGAAAGTGCTCAGGAAACCTTGAAATCGTTTGAACCTAGACCAGTTACCAATATGGTTTATACAGTGGAGTTTCCCGGCGAGGATGACTTGGCTAGTTACGAGACTTTAGTCAGGCAGAGTACTCCGCTCTTTCTGTTAGAGGCGCCACCTGTTTTGGGGAAGACTGTGGAAGTTACTATGGAAAATTCAGAAGCGGAGACTGCATTTGGGGAAGAGGTCGCAACTGACAGAACAAGGTATAGGGTGTTGATGATTGGGGCCCCTCCTCTTGTCAATCAAAATCCGTTTCAGGAAGGGATTGTTGAGGATGTCACTGACGAGGAAGAGGAACAAAGAAATCTTAGGACAAAAAAGGGAAAATTTGTTATGGAGTATGGAGACACTCCGATGGTTGAATTTCCAGATGATCTGATGATTGGGAGAGAAGGACTTAAATCGCCAGGGGATGAAATTGTTTCTATCCGAGAAGTGGGAGAGTCCAGTGGAACAAAGGAAATGGAGTTTGACTTGGATCCTCGGTTACCCGAGCCCAAGAAGAATATGGGTCCAGCGGAAAACACTGTGCCGGTTCTGGTAGACGAGAGAGACTCGTCTAAGGTATTATACATTGGGGCGAGGTTAGAGTCAGGCTTAAGGGAGAGGCTAGTTGGCTTTTTAAAGGAAAATCTGGATGTTTTTGCTTGGAGTCATGCTGACATGGTAGGAATTGATCCTGAAGTAATGTGCCATCATCTCAACATTGATCCATCTAAGAAGGGTATTCGGCAAAAGCGAAGGGCGGTCAGTGGTGAACGGGCTACTGCCTTGAAGGAGGAGGTTGATCGGCTGCTAAATGTCGGGTTAGTTAAAGAGTCCTTTTACCCGGATTGGTTGGCGAATCCGGTTTTAGTGAAGAAGTCTAATGGAAAGTGGAGAGTCTGTGTTGACTTCACCGACTTGAATAAAGCATGTAAGAAGGATAGCTTTCCTTTACCTAGGATTGATCAGTTGGTGGATGCTACTGCGGGGCATGCTTTACTCAGTTTCATGGACGCTTATTCAGGATACAATCAGATACCGATGTATGCGCCTGATCAGGAAAATACTTCTTTCATCACAGATAGGGGGTTGTATTGCTATATTGGAATGCCTTTCGGGCTACTCAACGCAGGGGCGACTTATCAGAGGTTAGTAAACAGGATGTTCAAAGATCAGATCGGGAAAACAATGGAAGTTTACGTAGATGACATGCTGGTAAAGTCGAAGGAAGCAGAAGATCATATCCGGCATCTGGAAGAGATGTTTCAAATCCTAAGGAAATTTCGTATGAAGCTTAATCCACAGAAATGTGTGTTTGGGGTGGAATCTGGGAAGTTTTTGGGATTCATGGTGAATCACAGGGGGATAGAAGCGAATCCTGCAAAGATACAAGCTCTTCTTGATATGAGATCTCCACGAACAGTGAAGGAGGTTCAAAGTTTGACTGGGAGAATTGCTACCTTGAATCGTTTTGTGTCCAAGTCTTCTGATAAGTGCAAAGAATTTTTCAAAGCTATCAAAGGTGTCGGGAAGAATTTCGAGTGGACTCTTGAGTGCGAGGAAGCTTTTCAGGCATTGAAAAATCATTTGGGATCTCCTCCGCTGCTATCAAAACCTCTTGAGGGCGAGGTTCTCATTTTGTACTTGGCTGTTTCGGAATACTCCGTTAGTGGGGTTCTCGTCCGAGAGGAAAATGAAGTCCAATATCCTGTTTATTACGTTAGTAAGAGGTTGTTGGAGGCAGAGATAAGGTATTCGAATATGGAGAAGTTGGTGTACGCTCTGATTTTGGCTTCCAGGAAATTGCGACCTTATTTTCAGGCACATAGAATAGAGGTCCGAACATCGTATCCTTTGAGGCAGATATTGCATAAACCTGAGACTTCTGGGCGAATGTTGAAGTGGGCTGTGGAGTTGGGGCAATTTGATGTAGAGTATAAGCCAAGAAGTGCTATAAAGGGACAGGCTCTTGCTGATTTTATTTTGGAATTTCCTCTAGCACATGAGGGCGATGCCTTGGCCGTGGTACCTAGCCCTCCTCCCGAGTTGATTCAGGAAAGGCCTACTTCGGCACCATGGTGGACTTTGTATGTGGATGGTGCATCAAACAATGAAGGTGCAGGTGCGGGGATTGTCTTGATCAGTCCAGAGGGACATCGTCTGAGGAGCGCGATTCATTTTGCTTTTCATGCAACGAATAATGATGCCGAGTATGAAGCTTTGATCTCGGGTTTGAAGCTCGCCCTCGAGATGAAGGTGGAAAATATAAACATCATGAGCGACTCAATGCTGGTTGTTTATCAGGTTAATGGGGGGTTTCAGGCTAGGGGACCCCGTACCGAGCTATACATGAAGTGTACCCAGAGATTGATGAGTTTGTTTCGGGAGGCGAAATTGGAGCAACTTCCTAGAAATGGTAATGAAGAGGCGGACGCTCTGGCTAAGTTAGGTTCTCAAAAGGAAGCCACTCTTTTAGGGGTTATTCCCTTGGAAGTCCAGAAGCAGCCCAGTGTCCCGGAGGTTGAATTAATGCAGGTCAATGTAACTGTGCGTGATACTTGGATGACCCCAATCTGGAAATATCTGAAGGAAGGAATTCTACCAGATGATAGAGTCGAGGCTAGAAGACTTAGATATAAAGCAGCTCGTTATGTGGATTTTGGAGGTTCTCTTTACAGACGGGGTTTTAATCAGCCATTATTGAAATGCATAGAGGGAGAGGAGTGCAATTATGTCCTACGAGAGGTCCATGAGGGAATCTGTGGAAATCACTCGGGGGGTGGTTCTCTTGCGCAAAAGATATTACGGCAAGGATATTTCTGGCCTACTCTTCGGGAGGATTCGATGGTTTTTGCTAGATCCTGTGATAAATGTCAAAGGTATGCCAATTACGTGAACAGTCCTGCAGCTCCTCTCACTTCTTTGACGAGTCCTTGGCCCTTTGCTATGTGGGGAATTGATTTGATAGGAGAGCTCCCTAGGGGGAAAGGAGGGGTGAAGTATGCTGTCGTGGCAGTTGATTATTTTACCAAGTGGGCAGAAGCAGAGCCTCTAGCTTCAATTACGGCAAAAAAGTTGGTGGATTTTGTTTATCGGTCTATCATTTGTCGTTTCGGGATTCCTTACAAGTTGATATCCGACAATGGGAAGCAGTTTGACAGTAAAGAGATGAGGCAGCTGTGTGAGAATTTGGGAATTAAGAAAAGTTTTTCTGCCGTTAGCCATCCTCAGACAAACGGCCAGACGGAAGCAGTGAATAAGATAATCAAGCACACGCTCAAGGCAAAGTTAGATGACAGTAAGGGGAGTTGGCCCGAAGAATTGCCTAATGTTTTATGGAGTTATAACACAACGCCTAGATCTACCACAGGAGAAACTCCTTTTTCTTTAACATATGGGTGTGAGGCCATGGTTCCAGTGGAGTTGGGTGCAGGGTCTTTTAGAAGAGATAATTACCAGCCGGAAGTGAATGAAGTTAATCATCGTCTTTATTTGGATTTGGCAGAGGAATTCAGAACGACTTCTCAAGCTAGGTTGGTATCTTACCAGCAAAGAGTGGCAAGGTTTTACAATTCAAAGGTTAGGGCGAGGCCTTTAAAGGTGGGCGATTATGTTCTCCGACGGGTGATGCCTAACACAAAAATCCAGAATCATGGAGTGTTTGGCGCTAATTGGGAAGGTCCCTATAGAGTGAGAGTAGTCTTATGGGAAGGAACTTATTATCTGGCCGACATGGAGGGGAAGCACATTCAGAGAGCTTGGAACATGGAACACTTGAAGAAATACTATCAGTAATGTATGTTCTACTTTTGTTATACTTTCCTTTAAATTATTATTTTCATGAAAGTCTAGGGGGGTAGTGCATGTACTCTTCCTTAGCCAGGATTTATATATTTATGAATAAAACATGCTTGTTTTCCTTGATTAAATTCTGTGATAGATGACCTCCTTTAAGGAGGATTTTCATAGATGTATGAAACGATGGTCTCCTTTGAGGAGAGTTTTAAAAATTAACTTCGGAAAATCCACCTCCTGTGAGGAGGGTATTTCTGGAATGGAGAACGACCTCCTTTGAGGAGGGTATCTCAAATTACCAAAGTCCTTGCAAAAACCGTACTTCCGGGGGGGATGTCCGTACTTCCGGCGCCTCATCAGGGCACGAACTTCGGGAAATCCACCTCCTGTGAGGAGGGATATTTCTGGAATGGGGAACGATCTCCTACGAGGAGGGTATCCCAAATTATCAAATCCTTGCAAAAACCGTACTTCCGGGGGGGATGTCCGTACTTCCGGCACCTCATCAGGGTTCGAGATTCGGAAAATCCACCTCCTGTGAGGAGGGTATTTCTGAGCTGAAACAATGATCTCCTTTGAGGAGAGTATCATAAATCAATTAAGTTCTGAGGAAAATGACTCTCTTAGAGGGAGATACCCTCGAGAAGATATGGTAGTTGTTACTATTGAAGGAAGAAATTTGTTAAAGTTAAAACTCATGAGTTAAGGCGAGATATGACAGATAGAGATGAAGGCATAAATAATCTACAACCTACTAAAAGGGGCGAGGCCTTTTAGAAGATAGAATTCATGCGGTCAACTTCTTATAGAAGGCGAGAACCTTATGTCTAGGCGAGATTGTCAGCTTGAAGAATATGCAGAAAGAGTTAAAAAGACAATTATAAAAAATAAACCAAGTGATTACAAGGGCGACGTCTTTAAATGGAGGACGCGCACTCCGGTTTCGAAATTAAGTTAAATGGATTACAAAGGGCGAGGCCATTAGAGGAGGGCCCGCACTCCTATTGTGTTCGCAATTATCATGAGTTCATATAGTCAGTTGCCAGTTGTATGAGTAGGCGAGACTTCTGTGGCATCCTTGTTCCGGGCTACTTCATTCTTTCTCGCCTCTTCGTCTTCGGCTGCCTTGAGCTCTGACGCTATCTTCTTGCGGAGGTCATCCTTTGCAGCTTCGATCAACTCAGCATTATCTGCTTTGAATGTAATCATATAACCTGGAGTTGAAGGGGCGAAGTGTTGAGCCCAGTTGTAATCAGGATCAGCTGCAAGAAAGTTCCGAAGATAGTCAAGGAATCCTGCACTATACGCCTCGCTTTGTCCTTTCCTCGAACTAGCAGAAAGCAAGTCGTTCTCGCTTTTCAACTTGGCAACCTCGTCTTCATGAGATTTCCTTAAGTTGTCGAGGTCGAAATTTGCCTTGTCCAACGCCAGCTGAAGTCTGTCAACATCATCTTTTCTAGCTTTGGTCTCGTTGTCGAGTTTTCTCTGAATCTCGCCCATCTTGGTGCTGTGGGAAGAAGCCTCGCTTTTTAGCTTTTTAAGAGATCTCTCTTGATCTTTAATAGTCGAGTTCTTCATAGCGAGGACCTTTAGGCCATGATAAAAAGCATCTCCAAGACCCGTCCTAAAGCTGAATTCAGCCTCCTCATCAGAACGATTCTTTAAAAGCTTAACATCATTGTCAGTGAAATTTTCCGCAGCAACAGAGCCAAAGGTTGAAACAACCGAGTCAGAAGGCGAATCTTCAACCACAATTCCTTTGTGCTTTTTGTGTGGCTGGTTTTTGGTTACATCATCCCGCCTCCTATTCTTATCTTGTTTCTCGCCAGCATTGATAGTTGATGGAGTAGGGCGAGGTATATTCAAAATGACCGAAGGAGCAGGGCGAGATTGATTAGCCATGGCTGAAGCTGTGGGTGCATCAGCGTATGGGTTTCGTCCGAATGGGAGCCTCGACATTTGACCTGAGGACGAGAATACAAGGGAGTTAAGAACATAGTAAAGACAAATATGTTTGTTTGGAAAAAGTACGTTAACACAAAATAAGATTATAAGTAAAGGGCGAGGTGGTGTTTTAAGGACGAGGTACCTTTACCAGTAAGCCCTTCTATTTGTTTTTTACGAGTACTTCTTTTAGTTCCTCTCTTGAATTTAACATATGGGATCTTTCCGTAGCCCTCATTATAGAAACCATGGGTACGAAGGTTATCAGGTACCACTAAGACATCGAGATCTTTCTTTAACCTAGGAAGTTGAGAAATAGCCAAGGCTCTGGCTGCAGCATCGCCTGTTAATTTTGTCTGGGTGGGTTTGTCTACAGAATAAACAAAATTACTTACAAGTGATTCAAGGACGAGATACTAATTTTTATAAGGACGAGATACTAATTTCTATAAAGACGAGATACTTACAAGGGTGTAGATTGAATTGAGTCCTAATCCTCGGAACGTCGTACATATAGAGAAAATCCTCTTTCCATATCTTCATATTACTGGGATTACCAGTGATAAAACCCTTCCTGTTATGACTTGGCCAAAAGGCGAGATAGTAGAATCCCACGTCTTTCCCACATCGTCTTAAAGAGAAAAAATGACTCAGCTCGGCCATGGTTGGGGCATCGTACCCTTCATTCCTATACATCATGTACAGACCAATAGCTGCCCTATAGCTATTGGGAGACAATTGTACTGGGGCGATATTAAAATAAGTAATGATTTGGTGAAGGTAAGGATGCATAGGCGTTCCAAAGCCAAGCTCTATCAACTTGTTGGTTAGAACCATTCTCGGCGTTGGTAACCCCTCGATATTGAAAATATGCATTCTCATAAAGGAGCGAGGTCGCAGCCATTTTCCTTCCAGGTTATAATACTCGATTAAAAACATAATTTCTTCTGAAGATATCTTTGAGGCGAGTCCTGCACAGGAGATTCTGCTTTGGTCGAACCTATGTTTCATTCTGAGTGGTTCGCTAACATCATCTTCAAAATCAAGATCGAGGTCGGTTATACGGACGGGTTGTTTGTATGGGTTGTTGGGAGGAGAAGGTAATTCCATGGCATAACGAACGGGCGAGACTGATAAAACCTCTTCCTCATCCTCGCCTTCTGCATCAGAACTCGTCCCAGGAGCCTCACTCTCGTCTTCATTGTCATCTTCAACCTCGACTTCATCTTCGGGATTAGGAAAATTAGAATTGTTCTCTAACATGGCTTTATATTTTGCAAGATCCTTCCCTGGGCCTTTACCTAATCTTGATGGGCCGGGTTGATCTGGATCTAAGACGGTAAATAAATCATAAAGATCTTCCTCATCTTCTGCATTCTCACCAAGATCTTGGGCGAGATATATACTAGCAACATCTTCAGCGTCGCCCAATTGGACGCTGTCTGATAAAGATATTACGTAGTTTGGGTTGGCTTCAATGTTTAGATTGTTGACATTTCTTTTATGAGCTTTTAACCAATTGGGGTCAAGGTATGTGTTAATCTCCTCCCTAGTGGAGGGTTTTGAAGAAGAGGGCGACATTCCCCTATCGACGGACGGCGAGCTCTCTCTCGACATCTGAAAGAGAGGGCGAGGACGAAGTCAAAGTATGTAGATAAGAAAAAACTAGTAAATAATATGACTTTAAGGAAATGTCCTCGCCCTCTTAATTAAGTATTCCTAAAGGACGCTAACGAAAGTTCTGTCGTAGAAGGGATTGATATGACAAAATATCTATCAGTAAGGAAATAATAAACCACAAGAGGGGTAAAGAGGTACCTTTGTTGAAGGAATCGCCTTTAGATATTGGAGGAGCGCCCACGAAATTAAGAACCTCGCCTTCCGTTCAGAATAAACTCGCCCGCCTTGATAAAAATTTTATCAGCGCTTCGTGAAGATAGTTAGATAAGTTAAGAAAATAGAAAGGAAATTTGAAGGTATTTATAGTAGTTGGGGGAAGAGGAAGAGTGAATACACGTGGCATTATGTGATTGGGTGATAAAAGAACAGAAAACGAGGTGTGACTATTGAGAGAATTAGTTTCTTTTATATATAAATATATTGCAAGAAACTGGGGGGTAGTTGTTATATCCCAAAATAAACATTCTCGCCCTATTGTGGATCTCGCCCAAATTAAGACGACTGGGTCCAATTACCATGACAACTCGCCCTAGTGGCAACAATCATGGACAGGAAGGAGATGGACCGTTTACTAGGTCCTTAGATTAATACATCCCGGACTAGATCACGCCTTTACAAGCGGATCTCGCCCTTTAAATGGGATCTCGCCCACACTCAGGACTGCCCTATAACTATTTTATCTCCGTAACTTAGGGAAAGCATTGACCCCGAAAATACCGGGTCAATAGCTTAACCGATACGTTCCGAGAAAGTAGTTGGGCTTTAAAGTCCATAATGATAGCATCAAAGGCGGTGGTTTCAATCCAATGGGCTTCCAAACAAGGTAACCTAGCCCATTACGATTACTTGCTCTCCAAGAACTACGTTTGGCTTGATTCCTATAAAGAGGATACGTAGGCACATTGTATGACACGATGCAAACCCTTGCAAAAAAGAGAGAATTCAATATTCGATCTAAATTGCAATAATCACATCATACAATCTCAGCCATTCCTAAAATATAAACCCTAACCCTAATTCATCCTACACCAATCACTACCATAATTCCAGCAACCCTCCCCGAATTTGTTTTCCCAAATTCCTCCGTTAACAAAGGTAATTGATTAGTTTATAATAATTTAATTGTGTTATTTTACTAAATAAAATTGTTCATAATTTTTAGAAAATGAGAAATTAATGTTGCCCGTTTGATTTCTTGAAAAAAGGGGAATTTAATTAGAAAAAATATAAAAGATGATATATTTTAACTGAAAACGTAATCGGTCAATTATTAGTATTATAATATTATTATTATTTATTAAATAGAAACGCCCATGATATAATTGGAAAAATGGAGTTTATAGTAAGAGAAAAGAAAAAAGGTAATGAACTGTCCATGATATAATTGGAAAAATATAGATTTTAGTTAGGTAAAAGAGAAGAGATAACATGTTTTGACTGAAAAAGGTAATTGATAAGTTAATAGTAATTTACTTTTTTTAGAGAAAAATGTGTATTAGGAGTTTAATATTCGTTATCTTGCAAAAGTAAGTTACTTATTTCAGAAATAAATATATATTTCCTAACTTTTTTCCAAAATAAGTAACTTAATTCTGGAAAAATAAGATTTTCCAAACGGACCCTTACTCTGGTAGACCCTGTTTGTGAATAATTTGGTTAATCCACGAATCTTATTTCAATTAATTATTTTATGTTCAATGGATAAAATTTATTTATATCAAACAAAATAATCAAATTTATCATTTTCATTTTATATCATACATAAAATAAGTTTATGCCATTTTTTGTTGCATTTGACGATTTGGGGAAAACATAGAAACCAAAAAAAAAAAAAAATTTGTAGAACTGTTTTTGAATTTACAAAAGCATTTGTACAAACTGTTATTTATAGTACTAGCCTAAAACCCGTGCGATGCACGGATTTTTTTTAACATTATATAAAAAATTCATTAATTTAAATTAATTTTTTTAAAACATGAATTTTGGAGGCTTATATTTTTATATGAGATGATATGATAATAATTATATAAATGTTATCTGTGATATTTCAAGAAAATGAGGAATTTTAGTTAGAAATTATAGAAAAAATGATAGGTTTTAGTTAAAAAGAGAAATCGATTAATTATTACTCCGTCCTATTGAATACTCCTATTTTTATACAAAAAAAGAAAATATCAAAAAAAAATTATAGAACTATCCTTAAAATGCACCTTAAAATGCGTGTTAGATACGCAGTTTTTTTATGTAAAGAAATGGATGAGACGGAGGGAGTAGTAATTATAAAATTATTATTTTGTTTTATTAAATAGAATGCCCGTGATATGATTAGAAAAATAGAGAATTTAGTTAGAAAAAATTAAAAAGGTAATATGTTTTATGTGAAAATGGTAATTGATTAGTTTATAGTAATTATAATTTAATTACATTATTTTACTGAATACAATTGCTCGTATTGCTTTTAGAAAAGAAGAAACTAATATTATCCGTGATATTTCTATTAAAAATGGAATTTTAAAGATTTTAGTTCAGAAGAGTAATCGATTAATTATTAGTAATTATAAAATTATTACTTCATTATATTAAATAGAATGCCCGTGATATGATTAGTAAAATAGAGAATTTAGGTAGAGAAAATTAAAAAGGTAATATGTTCTAGGTTAAAAAGGCAATTGCTTAGTTTATAGTAATTATAATTTAATTACGTTATTTTACTGAATACAATTGCTCGTAATATTTTTACAATAGAAAAAATTAATATTGTTCATTGATATTTTTATTAAAAGAGGAATTTTAGTTAGAAAATATAATACGTTTTAGCTGAAAAAAGTAATAAATCAAATAATAATATTATATTATTAACAGTTTATTTTATTAAATAGAATCGCCCGTGATATAATTGGAAAAAGATAAATTTTAGATAGAGAAAATAAAAAGGTAACGTGAAGATGATATGATTTATGTGAAAAAGGTAATTGATTAGTTTATAATAATTTAATTGTGTTATTTTACTAAATAAAATTGTTCATAATTTTTAGAAAATGAGAAATTAATGTTGCCCGTTTGATTTCTTGAAAAAAGGGGAATTTAATTAGAAAAAATATAAAAGATGATATATTTTAGCTGAAAAGGTAATCGGTCAATTATTAGTATTATAATATTATTATTATTTATTAAATAGAAACGCCCATGATATAATTGGAAAAATGGAGGTTATAGTAAGAGAAAAGAAAAAAGGTAATGAACTGTCCACGATATAATTGGAAAAATAGAGATTTTAGTTAAATAAAAGAGAAGAGATAACATGTTTTGACTGAAAAAAGGTAATTGATTAGTTAATAGTAATTATAATATAATTATGTAATTTTATTAAACAAAATTACTCCCAGTGTTTTTAAAAAGGAGAAATTTTAGTTAGTTAAAATTTAAAAGATATTCTATTTTACCTGAAAAAGGAAATTATTTAGTTATTGAAAAATAAAAAAGGTAATATGTTTAACATGAAAAAGAAATTGATTAATAAAAGAGAAATTTTAGTTAGATAAAATATAAAAGATATTGTAGTTTACCTGAAAAATAAAATTATTTAGTTCTTGAAAAATAAAAAAGATAATATGTGTAATCTGAAAAAAGAAATTGATTAATTAATAGGATGCGTAAGGGTAAATAAGTAAAATCAACATATACGACCGACCGACCAATTTAATGTTTCGATTTTGTGATGCACGGATTTTTTTAATATTATATAAAAAAATTCATCAATTTAAATTAATTTCATGATAATTATATAAATGTTATCTATAATACTTCGAGAAAATGAGGGATTTAAGTTTGAAAATATATAAAAGATGATAGATTTTAGTTGAAAAAGGTAATCGATTAATTATGATTAATTATAAAATTATTACTTCACTTTATTAAATAGAATGCCTGTAATATGATTAGAAAAATAGAGGATGTAGTTAGAGAAAATAAAAAGGCAATATGTTGTAGGTGAAAAAGGAATTGATTAGTTTATAGTAATTATACTTTAATTATGTCATTTTACTAAATAAATTGCTCAAAGTTTTTATAAAATGAAAAATTAATGTTACCCGTTATATTTCTACAAAAAAGTGAATTTAATTTAAAAAAACTAAAAAAGATGATAAATTTTAGTTAAAAAGGTAATCGGTTAATTATTAGTATCATAATATTATTATTTATTTTTATTGAATAGAAATGCCCGTGATATACTTGAAAAAAGGAGGTTTAGGTAACGTGTTTTGGCTTAAAAAGAAAAAGGTAACCGTCCAAGATATAATTGGAAAAAGAAAGATTTTAGTTAGAGAAAAAAGAAAAGTTAATGTGTTTTGATTGAAAAAGCTAATTGATTAGTTAATAGTAATTATAATATAATTATGTTATTTTATTAAATATAATTGTTTGTAATATTTTTAAAAATGAGAAATTTTAGTTACATAAAATGTAAAAGATATCCTAATTTACTTGAAAAAGGAAAGTATTTAATTATTGAAAATTGAAAAAGGTAATATGTTTAACCTAATAAAGGAAATTGATCCATAAAGGAGAAATTTTAGTTAGATAAAATATAAAAGATATTCTATTTTACCTGAAAAAGGAAATTATTTAGTTCTTGAAAAAGTAGAAAAAATAATATGTTTAATCTGAAAAAAGAAATTGATTAGTTAGAAAATATGTAATTGAAAAATAGAAAAGGTAATATGTTTAACCTCAAGAAAGAAATAAAATATAAAAGATATTCTATTTTACCTGAAAAGGGAAATTATTTAGTTCTTGAAAAAAGGTAGAAAAAAATAATATGTTTAATCTGAAAAGTAAATTGATTACTCCCTCTGTCCCTCCCATTTCTTTACACTTTCCTTTTTGGGTCGTCCCACCAATTCTTTACATTACTAAAAATAGTAACTTTTAACAATAAAATACATTATTACATCCACTACTTCACTCTACTTTTTCAACACTTTACACTATTACACCCACTACTTCACTTATTTTAACAATAAAATCACTATTACACCCACTACTTCATTTATTTTAACAATATTACACCCACTATCCTTGGTCTTCGTGCCCAAACCAAATGTAAAGAATTGGCCGGGACGAAGGGAGTAGTTAGTAAATATGTAATTGAAAAATAGAAAAGGTAATATGTTTACCCTCAAGAAAAAAACTGATTCATAAAGGAGAAATTTTAGTCAGATTAAATATAAAAGATATTGTATTTTAGATGAAATAGAAAAGGTTTTTTTTAGTTGATTTGAGTAAAATTTGAAATTGATAATAGATTAATAATATTAATCTTAATTAGGTGCAAGGGTAATTAGGTAAATTCAATAGGTACCGACCAACCAAACTTTTAATGTTTCGGAATTTATATAATGAACTAGCTTATAACCCGTGCGATGCACGGATTTTTGTTGATATGTAATAAATTTTATTTTATGTTATAATAATAATTTTATATAATCATTAATTAAAATATTTTGTTTTAATTTTAATATTAATAATTTAATATAAATTTAATTAATGATATGCATGGTTTAAAACTTATATTATAAAAGTTTAAAATAAATATGTCGTTGATAAAATTTGAAACTTGAAATTTTAGTAGATTAATTTAATCATATAATATATTCAATAATTAGATCTAATGATTCTGATTTTTTACTAAAAATTTAATGGTCATTATTCGTAATACAAATTTATATTATATTTTGTTACTGATTATATGATATGGTGTGATATTTTTGGGTATATATCAATTATTGCTAGATATGAATTGATTGGAAAATATGATATGATTGAGGTTTTTAAGTGTTTAAAAAAGGTAATATCTTCAATTAAAAGGAAATGTGAAAAAGGCAATCGACTAATTACCTTTAATTGAATTATGTTATTATTTATTTTGGGTGTTTTAATAGTATAGATACCATATATATTTTCTTTATAATGAAGGGTAAATAAGTAAATTCATGAAATACCAAAAAACATATACCAAAAAATAGGTACCAAAATTTTGTTTCGGTTATTATATAATTATTAATTAATTTTAATTTAATATAATTTTAATATACTCATGTTTACGGATTATACTAATGTTTCCTTATTATAAACAACGTATGCAGATTTTTAATATATTTTATTAACAATTGAAAAATATGGTGTGATATTTTCGGGTATATATTAATGATTGTAAAATTAGTTTTAAATTAAAAAGGTAACGTGTTTTAATTCAAAAGAAAATATTAATGAATATTAGTTTTAAATTAAAAAGGTAACGTGTTTTAATACGAAACGAAATATTAATGATTGGAAGATACATTGATGTTTTTAGGTGTTTATAAAAGGTAATATCTTCAATTAAAAGTAAATGTGAAAAAAGGCAAGCGACTACTTACCATTAATTATATTATGTTATTATTTTTTATAGGTGTTTTAAAAGTATAAATATCATATATTTATTTTTCTTTTTAATAAAGGGTAAATAAGTAAATTCACGAAGTACCAAAAAATTGGTACCAAAAAACAGGTACAAAAACTTTTAATGTTCCGGAATTAATATAATAGTATAGATAGTATAGACTTGGAAAGCAAAATCAAATGCCATGTCTCACCTTTCTTCTGTTGTCAATCGAATCTTCGGGTTAGGGCTGATCATTCGGTCGGTTCGGTTAAAAACCGAACCGAATTAGAAAAATCGAATAACTGAAATCCATTTTTTATCGAACTGAACTGAACCGATTTGTCACTAGAAACCGAACCGAAATATTTCAAACCGAACCGAAATATTTCACCAAAAACCGAACCGATTTAAAAATAAATATATATATATATATATTATTATTTTTTAATTTTAAAATTAATTTTAGTAGCAAATATATTAAAATAGGTAACAAATAAAATAAAATAAAACACAAACTATCAATTTAAATATTTAAACTTAATTTTGAATTAATTAAATCATGCATATATATAATATAAATAATATATATATATATATATATATATATATATATATATATATATATATATATATATATATATATATATAATTCGGTTATTTCGGTTTGAACCGAAAAATCGAACTTTCAAAAAAAAGGAAACCGAACCGAAATTCAACATTTCAGTTCGGTTTTTCGGTTTCGATTCGGTTTTGCTCACCCCTACTTCAGGTACTTCGTACTTGGACACTACTGACACAACTTGATGTGCAAGTTCATTCCACCTCTTCATGTAAACGCATGCAGTAATAAAGTATTAGTCAACTTTATATCAATTTTTAGTATAAATGTCATTAACCATGTATTTACTCCCTCTATCCCACCACCAGGATGTTTACATTCTTGGTGGGCACGGTGACAACACGGTGACAAATATATATATATATATATATATATATATATATATATATATATATATATATAGGTTTTTTCTCAAATACAAACCAATCCTTAAATACAAATTACAAACTAATATTAAATATTTTATATTTCATTTATTCTAACGGCCCCGCCAGGGGCACCTTCAAAAAAAGTGTTTAAATTCTTGGCTCCATTCATCAAAAAAAAAAAATTATTGTTCACTGCTGACGTGGTAGTGACGTCAGCAGTGAACAGTAATATTTTTATTTTTGAATGGAGCCAAGAATTTTAATCACTTTTTGTATTGGGGTACCCCTAATTTGATCATTAGATTAACTTGAAATGTTGGATTAGTATTTGGTTTTTAGTTTGTATTTAAGATTGGTTTGTAGTGGAGCAGGACTATATATATATATATATATATATATATATATATATATATATATATATATAGGATCACGCTCCAATAAGAACACTATTAGTATGAGAACAGTGAGAACACACATATTCACCACATTTCAAGCTATTTTAAAGGGCCTCGCTAGGGGACCTTCACAAAAAAATCTTATAATTCTACCCTCTATCCATTCATAAAAAAAAATTAACAAAAAACTTAAAAAAAGCTGCTGTCACGTCATCATTTTTAAATTTAAATTTTTTTTTTTTGATGAATGGATAGAGGGTAAAATTATATGACTTTTTCGTATTGGATGCCCCTGGCGGGGGGCCCTTTAGAATAAGTTGAAATGTGGTGTTCTCATTGTTCTCCACATATACAAGTTTTCACCTGAATCATACCATATATATATATATATATATATATATATATATATATATATATATAAGTAGGTAAAATAATGAAAAGTGGTAAAGTGGTGAGATTTGTCAATTTTTAATAATAGATTTGTGAAAATGGAGGAAGTTAGTGGGTGTAATAGTGTTTTATATTATTAAAAATTTACTATTTTTGGAATGTAAAAAAATGGATGGGACGGCCCAAAATAGTAACTGTAAAAAAATGGGTGGGACGGGGGAGTATGTAATTAGGATTAGATTGTTCCTTTTCGTCCACGCAGCGGAAATGTACAAGAAAGACAGAATCTGTTATTCTCCACCGTGACATCAGGAGTGGATTTGGTTTTATCCAGTAGTATCGGATATATATGAAGAATAATATTAAAATGATTAACATAATTATTACTCCCTCCGTCCCAACAGATTCTTTACAGTTACTATTTTGGGACGTTCCACCCATTTCTTTACATACCAAAAATTATAACTTTTAACAATAAAATACATTATTACATCCACTAATTCATTCTACTTTTTCAATACTTTACACTATTACACCCACTACTTTACTTATTTTAACAATAAAATCACTATTACATACACTACTACACTATTACACCCATTATTTAAATTATATTTCTTCTTGGTCTCTGTGTCCCAACCGTCTATAAACAACCAGCCAGCCGGAGGGAGTACTATTTATGTTAGGAGCTTGATTAACGGAACCAGTAGCTAATATTGACTATTTATGTACTATTACCAAACGGTTTCAGAGGCTACTCTGGTCTTCATGATAGTATTAGTATGTATTTTAAGACCAGGCAGTGTGTTTAAGGAGAGAGTATGGCACTTGCAGTTAAGGAATTGATGCCAAATCAGTTCTGCCTGTGTTTAAGGAGAGAGTATGGCACTTGCAGTTAAGGAATTGATGCCAAATCAGTTCGTAGGCGTTAGCTCCAGTAAAGAAAATTTTATTACTAAGTTTGTACCCTCTGGCCTTACTAACTCATCATTAATAAACTACTCAAACCTTTAAAAAGTTAATTGCGTGTCATGCTCATGCATCCGATATAAATTACTCAGGCCCTCTGTACAAGTCCATTCTAAAAGATTTACTCTGTCATACTCCCTCCGTCCTTTCCATTTCTTATCATTTCAAAATAGGGCGTCTGACACGCATTTGAAGGTGGATTTTAAGGATAGTTCCATAACTTATTTTGAAATTTTCTTTTTTTTGTATAAAAATAGAACAATCCTATTTTTATACAAAAAAAGAAAAACTTAAAAATAAGTTATGGAACTATCCTTAAAATTCACATTCAAATGCGTGCCACAAAGTGACAAAAAAGTGTAAAGAAATGGATAGGACGGAGGGAGTATCTAATACCAAAGTGTACATTTCAATTGGTCTCTTTTTGTTGCAACTTCTTTATTTGTCTAAAAAACCATTTTAACCTTATCCAATATAGAGCAGTATAAATAAAAAAATCTTATGCAGCTTAATACTTCAGTACTATCACTAATAAATACCAAGTAAACCCTTTTTCTGTACTATTATGTAGTAAGCTCTAATATAGTTCCGACATACATTACTTTATAATCTTTTGAACTGTTCTAATCATGTAGATTAATACACTACATTATCCTTTTTCTACACTACTATTGCAAAGGTAAAGAAACTTCACCTCATCAATCATAGAGAGAAACTGAGTTTCTAGCTAGCAGGAAACATGTACAGTTCTCTATAATAGATGATACAAATAAAGTTTTATTAGAATACCATAAA
The DNA here is from genome assembly GCA_037693485.1 of Kitagawia praeruptora. NCBI lineage: Eukaryota > Viridiplantae > Streptophyta > Magnoliopsida > Apiales > Apiaceae > Kitagawia > Kitagawia praeruptora. The sequence goes on from CM075353.1 coordinate 4,276,634, forward strand.
TTTGACAACCAATAAACCTGATATAGTATATTAGTACAATTAGTTTTTACCTTCGATGGTCCTTCTGTGTCCATGCCATAGCTTCCGGCATAGTAGAGGTTTGTTAAACGTACAAAATTGCAGACCTATAAATAATCAAAGTATATAACTTCAGTCAAGGGTTGTTAAAGTAATTGGAGTAAAGTTAAAAGCAATGTTGGTAGCTAGTTAATAATATTTGTACCTTCTCGTTGCTTCTTCTACTGACAATGGCAGTTGGAAATTTTTCAGAAAGTTGCTGTAATGTTGCTCTCATCTGTTATTCATGGAATTGAGTAAACTAGTTATTGTATTCTCCATAATCAAGAAGTTAAATAATAATGGTTGAGTAATAGAATGACATGTTTATATTAATTAATTGATAAATTTTATCGTTCGGTGCGTAGCACATGCGTAGCCGATGCGTAGCTCGTGCGTAGCCGGTGCGTAGCTCGTGCGTAGCCGGTGCGTAGCTCGTGCGTAGCTCGTGCGTAGCACGTGCGTAGCAGTTGCGTAGCAGTTGCGTAGCACGGATAGAATGCTAGTTAATGATTATAATGTTAGTTTTAAATAAAAAAGGTAACATGTTTTAATTAGAAAAACAATATTATTGATTGGAAGATATGGTACGATTAATGTTTTTAGGTGTTTTTAAATGGTAATATATTGAACTAAAAGTAAATGTGAAAAAGACAATCGACTAATTACCATTAATTATATTATGTTATTATTTATTTTAATAATTGGGATTATCAAACCAAAAATTATTATTATTTATTTTAATTAGGATAAACCGACAAAATTTTAATATTTCGGTTTTAATATAATAGTGTAGATAGTATAGTATAAACTTGTAAAAAGTTTATTATTCTATTTATTTAAACAAGTTATCAATATATAACTATGATCAACTTGATCTCATCAATTTAATTTTTTGCATTTTAACGAGGGATCAGATACATAAAATCATTTTAATTATAATAGTGATATATCTTCATGCCCCTTTTCAAAAAATTGAATAATTAGTTTATAAAAATATTAATATCAAAATTATAAACAATTTGGACTAACATTTCTTTTATAACTCAAAGAAAAGGCTATAGGCTTTAGAGGGATAAGAACCAATTTTCATAAAATGGTGTAAGTAGATGGTAAACATCAATAAATTAAAGATAATTTTATAAGTTTCGTGTGGATTGTAAAATCATCCAAATCTGATTTTTAGATTTTAAGATAGAGCCCAAATGGTAAATATGATTATTTTACACTAATAATAAATTAATAAATTCAATTCTAACACAACCTTTTTTAATTATACCCTTTTCAAATTATAATTTTCTTTTTAAAATTCAATTATAATACAACCTTTTTTAGTTATATCATTTCTAGATTATGATTTGCTTTTTAAAATTCACTTCTAATGCAACATTTTCTAATTATATCCTTTTTAGATTACATTTTTTTAATATAATGTAATCTTGATCATCTATTTATAAAAATATTAGATTCGACGGTTGAGATTATTTTGGTAGTACAGTGACCAAAATTATGGATAAGATATCTCCCACGTTTATTATATATAAGAATATAATTATATGATATATGATATAATGAGTTGATTAATTTTAATTGATTAAATTTTTTGTACACTAACTTAAAACCCGTGCGATGCACAAATTTTTTTATTTTAATATTATTTGCTTTTTTCATTGATTTAAATTAATTTTTTAAAATATGAAATTTGGAGGCTTACATTTTTATATGAGATGATTTGATAATAATTATATAAATGTTATCCATGATATTTCTAGAAATGGAGGGATTTAATTTAGAAAATATAGAGAAGATGATTGGTTTTAGTTTAAAAAGGTAATTAGTTAATTATTATCAGGTAATTAGGTAATTAGTTTAAAAAGGTAATTAGATAATAATATTATTAGGTAATTAGTTTAAAAAGGTAATTATATAAATGTTATCCATGATATTTCTAGAAATGGAGGGATTTAATTTAGAAAATATAGAGAAGATGATTGGTTTTAGTTTAAAAAGGTAATTAGTTAATTATTGGTAATTATAAAATTATTATTTTATTTTATTAAATAAATGTCCGTGATATGATTAGAAAAAAAAGAAGATTTAGTTAGAGAAAATTAAAAAGGTGACATGTTCAAGGTGAAAAGGTAATTGATTAGTTTATAGTAATTATAATTTAATCACGTTATTTTACTAAATACAATTGCTCGTAATTTTTTAGGAAATGAGAAATTAATATTATCCGTGATATTTCTATTAAAAGAGGGATTTTAGTTAGAAAATATAGAAAAGATCATACGTTTTAGCTGAAAAGGTAATCGATTAATTATTAATATTATAATATTAGAGAAAAATGTTCAACCGTAGGGAATTTCCTAAAGTTAACCCATCAAAACTACCTACGTAGTTTTGATGGATTTCTTTCTTTGATTTAAAAGGGCCCGCGGGGGACATTAATGATTGTGGATATATATATGTGTCACAATCGTAATGGTTAACTTTAGGAGAATTTCCTAAAGTTAACTTTAAGAACATATTACCAATATTATTATTAGTTTATTGTTTTAAATATAACCGTCCGTGATACAATTGAAAAAAGAGAGATGTTACTTAGAGAAAATAGAAAGGTAACGTGAAAATTAAAAAGATAACATGATTTATGTGGAAAAAGATAATTTATTAGTTTATAGTATGGTTTTTAGAAATTGAGAAATTAATGTTGCTAACGATATTTCTACAAAAAAATGGAATATTTAAATAGAAAAAATAGAAAAGATGATACGTTTTAGTTGAAAAGGTAATCGATTAATTATTAGTATTATAATGTTATTATTTTATTTTTATTAAATAGAAACGCCCGTGATATAATTGGAAAAAGAGAGGTTTTAGTAAGAGGAAAAAAAAAGGTAATGTGTTTTGGCTGAAAAAGGTAACCGTCCATGATATAATTGGAAAAAGAGAGATTTTAGTTAGAAAGAAAAAAGTTAACATGTTTTGGCTGAAAAAGGTAATTGATTAGTTAATAATAATTATAATATAATTATGTTATTTTCTCAAACAAAAGTACTCGTAGTGTTTTTAAAAAAGGAGAAATTTTAGTTAGATAAAACGTAAAAGATATTGTATTTGACCTGAAAAAGGAAATTATTTAGTTATTAAAAGAGGGAAAAGGTAATATGTTTAACCTGAAAAAGGAAATTGATTAATAAAGGAGAAATTTTAGTTAGATAAAATATAAAAGATATTGTATTTTACCTGAAAAAAGAAATTATTTAGTTATTGAAAAATAAAAAAGATAATAAGTTTAACCTGAAAAAAGAAATTGATTATTAGTAGGATGGATTTTATGTGTAATTGAGTAAGGGTAAATAAGTAAAATCAACAGGTACCATATCGACCGACCAACCGACCAACCAAACTTTTAATATTTCGGAACCGACCAACCAAACTTTTAATATTTCGGCTTTTATAGATAGTATAGATTTATATAATAGTATAGATTTTATATTACAATATTCTACGAATATGAATGCTAACATATATTACAAATCTATAAACGTCAATAAACGAAATCCTTTTTAACAGTATCAAGGTTGGTGCCATTTTTCTTTGATTTCATCCTAAATTTTATTTTTCCTAAAATTCTATATTATTTTTAACATTTATTATTAAATAAAAAATTTATTATAATTACAATTTTTTTATTATAATCCTTTCAATTCTAAATTTCTATTTCTCTTATAACTGCAATTTTTTATAATAACCCTTTCATCCTTAGATTTTTATTTCTCCTATAATTCTATTTTATTTTTAATAAAATAATAAATTACTACAATACTATTACAATTACAATTTTTATTTTTATAATCATTGCACAAATAACGTATTTATGAGAATTATGTTTGTTAGATTTTTCTTAAAATAATTTTAAATAATTTATAAACTTTATTAATAAGCAAAATTATGTTTTAATGCTATTTTTTGATACCAAATTTAAATTTGATTCACACCATTTTGTTTTCATCCTAAAATCCTATTTACCCTAAAATTTTAATGTTATTTGTTAAAACCATCATATTTGGTTTAGCCCCAATCCTGCCCCCCTACCATTCTATGTTATTTTTTAAAATCACCATATTTTGAATTTATCCCTAGAATACTATTATCACCTAAAATCCTATGTTATTTTTTCAAGAAAAATAAATATAAAAATCTGGCTTCATCCATAAAATCCTATTCTGGTTTAAAGTATTTATAAAATTAATTATTAATTACATAGCAAAAAAAGAGAAAATAACCAAAATGCCCCATTTCCAATAAGTATGGCCCTGCACTACCCCTTATATGCTGAATTGCGTGTGCCGCAATAGGTTTTTGAAAAAATGCTCCTGTTGCGCAACGGCGTGACACGCAACAGGGCTTGATACTGAGTACTAAATTGCGTGAAACAGAAGATGCAACATACGGAATACCGTATCTACCCCTGATACGTTAAATGAAGTGATTTGCTACACGACATATCTGTGGGATATTTAGGACCAAATTTCTGAAATGGGATAGGGAGGGTCATGAAGATTGGAAATAGGGTATTGTATTTGTGGGGTATTTAGGGCCAAATTTCTGAAATGGGATAGGGAGGGCAATGAAGATTGGAAATAGGGTAGTTTGGGCCATCACCCGCAAAAAAACGTAATATAATCATAATAAAAATAAGTCAAAAATTTGTAATAATATTATTAATATTAATATATAAAATAATATTAAATGTTAAATTAATCATAATATAAAATTATTAATCAATTTGAATAAACTTCATCGACCGGGATTTTTATCTTTTAAATAAAAATAAAAAAAAGTGCTTTATAAATAACCCCGACAAATCTAAGCCATACAAATGTTAAACAGAACACAAAGGCGGCTGACCATGAAAACATACAAGCCTTAGCCTATACATACATATCAATAAACGTTAAATAGTGAAGCGAAAGTCAGGCGGCCGATTTCTATAACAGAGATAAAAATAAATAACATACATACATATGTACGTTAAATTTGTACAATCAATAAAAATGGAAGAAATAAAAAGAGTGCTAGAATCAGTGAAGCGAAAGTCAGGAAAGACGTACAGTGAGATAGCGGAGGAGACAGGATTAACAAATGTATATGTAGCACAGTTGTTTAAGCGCCAAGCTCAACTCAAGCCTGATACTGTTCCTAAACTCAAAGCTGCCTTGCCTGAGTTGCCTGATCATGTTGTTGATAAAATGATGGAGCCACCCATGAGATGTTATAATCCTAATTTGATTCAAGAACCCACTGTTTATAGGTACACTATTTTACTTGACTGTTCTTTTTTTTTTTTTTTTTTTGTGTTTGTGCCAAAAGTTTTGTAGTTTATTTTGAAATAATCAAATCTTGGAAATGTTAAGTTTTGTAGTTTTGTGTGATTTTTTTCATTTTTGTGCTTTTGGGTTCTTTAGTTTAGAATTCTTGTATTAAGGGATCTTTAAAATGTGGGACTTAGTACAATACTTTAGAATCTATGGTTAATAATTTGGGGGTGTTAGTTTCGGGTTTTGGGTTTCGTGGATGATCGACTCATTCCATACTAGGATTGATTTGAGATATCTTTTACCAGCTGATGGTTAATACCTGTGGAACCATTGCATAGAAATTTGTTGACATCTTCTTTTAATATGTAAATGGACTTTGATTCTTGAATAATTTACATCTTTGTGATGAGAATGGAGTGTCATTTCGTGTTTGTTAAACATTTCCAGGGCTACCCAAAATATTACATTAGTGGACCAGCTAAAAAGGTCGCACATTGCACATTGTTGTATTTAAAAAATTTGACATCACGCGTGTGTGAGGTGTGGCTTGTAATGCATTTAAATCATAAGGTCGTATATGTGTTATCTGGGCCTTGTGAATTGTGGTATCTTAAGGCAACAACCTAAAGAATACAATGTTTGAATTTTATTTCTTGCAAATGCATAATATCTGCCATTTGCTTCAGAACTTTCCTAAAGTATTGTTTTCAGAGAGGCGTGCTTTGAGAACTTTCGCTGTTTTAAAATTTTGTAGACTAAATGAAGCTGTGATGCACTTTGGTGAGAGCATCAAAGATATTATCAATGAGGAATTCGGGGATGGCATGTAAGTACTTTTCCGGTTTAATCATACTATAGTTAAACGAATCCTTATATTGATGCATTGATATTACATTTGTAGTTCAAGCTTTACTATTGTATTAGCTATTGCCCACTTATATTGTCATGTTTAAGATCTCACGTAGCAACCGTTTGTTGATGATTCTGATTTCATGATTTTTAAGTGGCAAATAACAATAGATGATCTTTTGGATTTTGGAACCCAGGTTCATTCGTTTTAATATTTTAAAGTAGATGTAATACACTCGAAGCTCTTTGGTATTAAATTTGCAGTCGGTGTTAGTTTGTAATCTAATGAAGTTTAGGTCAATTTTGATTATAGAAAAATATTATTTTAATGTTTAATACTAATACTGCGGATGCTTCTAGAAGTTTTGTAAACATTCTGGGTTGGACTAATTATTCTTCCTGGTAATTGCTAAAAGGTAATCTGTTGATTTGATGTCTGCAACAGAGTTTGACATACAATAATTCAAATGTAAAACTAGAAAAAAAAATATTATTTGAAAAAAACTATCTATATATGTGATGAGTAATATATATCTTGATTGTGTAAACAAAAAATTGGTTTAAGTGGTGGAATATTATGTAACTAGATGTTATTATACTACATATAAAAGTACTAGTCAAATTTCTTTAGTTACTCAAATATTTTTCTGATCAACAACCAAGTCGAACCACATTCGATATTTGGAAGAGTAGCATCAAGAATGGAGGGAATGCATGTTATGACATTATATTGTGAACTCAGTGCTTCCTTTGGTTGGAAGGGACGGAGTGAAAGTTATATACAAAGTTAAAGGTGGAAGAGAAGGATGGAGGAGAGTTAAGTAAAAAAAATGAAAGGGGCCAAATTTTGTATGATAAAAACTGTAAATAAAATAAGTTAATTGTATGATGAAAACCGTGAAGAAAATAAGTTGGATAGAGAATGAAGCATTCATTCTCAAAGTGGTGAGTTTGACCTCTAGTATGGATCGGTAGGAATGGAGCAAGGACTGAATTTTATTGACCTCGGTACAAATTCCTGTTCCATTCCTCCGTTATCTTTATTTCCAACTAAACGGATTAAGACACTTATGTTCTTATTCGGTAGCATCTATATTTGTGTGGCACGTGGTGTTCTTATATGTTTACTGATAAAGGGTTGCATCATGGACTGCTATCCGAAATAGCTGTAGGTCATGGCAATATTTTTGGTAAAGTGGTCATGGCATTTTTTGTTTACGAAGCGTTCAAATAATTTGCGGTTCAAATGATCATGAAACCTCACTACAATTCAAATATTCAGCAAAAGAAAAATTACATTGTACACGTCTAGTGGAAGTTCGTGTATTTGCATAAATATACAGATTGAGACGATGGGTTGCAGATGAGAATGTGAATGTCTGAAACTTGTGTTGAAAGCATAGAGTTTTGTCAAAATTCATTATAAAAGATCTTTCAAGGGATTCTCACATTTCCTGATAAAAGAACATTCTTGTGTGCCTATTCAGTATGTCAGCTATAGACTTCTACTGCTCTGTTGACAAAGTGAAAGGTGTAGATGGGAAAGATCGAGTAGTTTTGACTTTTGATGGGAAGTATCTGCCTTACTCTGAGCAGGTCAGTTTAACTTTTTTACCTAGCTGAATATCATGCAATTTGAAAACCATACTATATGCTTCCTGTCATATGATAACTCAAGTCTTGGTGTTTATTTGAAAAGGTAAATAATAAATGTGTGTACAGACTCTTATGAATAAAAAAAGGGTGTATTTCTTAATCCCATTTTTTGCAGAGGAAATTAATTTGCAAATGCTTGACATTCTGAATCTTATGATGGTACTAATGTCGCAGTTGAAGAGGTGGCTCTCCTTGTACATTTAGTCCTTTTCAGTCAAAAAGAAAAATTGCTAAATAAAGGGTTTTAATTCTTTTTCACCATAATTTTTAGTTCTTTAGTTTAGACCAATCTTTATTTTGGCAACCAATTTCGCTAGGTTTCTCATACTACTGATATCAAGGGGTGTCTACATTATATGCACCTACTGGTTACAGAAATGCAACGCAATTTTGTTTGTTTGTTGGTGGGGTGGGTAACCAAATAAGTAAAAAAAAGTGTAAGTTATAGTTTAGCAGAAAGTTTACAATTTGCCTTTTACAAATATAGCTAATCCAAGGCGAAAGTATGTTCTGTGTCATCTAATTACTAAGCTGTATTTTCATTGCAGAAATCTGAGCATATGGTATCCAAGATTAAGGAATCAGGCAAATGAAAAACGAGGTTACCTTTAGCAAACTGCATAAATCTCCTACAGCTATGTTCTATATGCATCTCCTGTGTTTGTGCATGAATTCACTGCAGTTTGTTAAATTATCATGTTGTAAGCACATTGACCTTGCTCCTGTAAAGCTCATATTAGACCGAGCACAATTTATGGAACTCCATGAATAAAGAAAATTTAGTGCTTCGATTGATCATGCTTGCTTATTGAGGGTTTATAATTTCTAAATAGAAATTGCCAAAAAGAAGAAAAAGGAATCAATAACGGCTTGATTCTGCAGGTTTAAAAAATAAGTTTTGCAAGTCAAATACAAACTGTTATGACAGTAAACAAAGGAATCCAACGTCTTAAAGTATGTCAATATGTATGATACTTTCTTTCTGCCAAGCACTATATGTGAATATGCTTGATACAAGTATTTATACAGACTATAAACATGTTTGATACTTTGATCGTATGTATCTTTTGAACTAGTATAAAAGTTTCCAAATTGATAGAAGATAAAGATGGGAAATTGTGACATTTAATCATGTCTAGAATTGCATCGGTAGTCATTTCGAAATCTATCTCTTACGAGTCAAGATTGACATAGCCCAACGTCACCATACTGTCGAAATTTGAATAGACGTCAAATATTCAAACTATGTGCTCAGTGCTAACATGCAAGATCCTATGCTTCTTCTGAACTACACTAGTACAGAATTGTGGCCGGAAGCAAGATACTACACTTCTTTCGAACTACACTAGTACACAATTGTTGCTGGAATCGTCCTCTTAATCACATCGTTGTTCCTTTTTTTTTTTTGACATCTTCCACAGCACCGTCTAGCTCTTTACTCTAAACTGTGATCCAAGTCAGAGGAAGGCCTATCTAAAACAATGTTTTCCTTGTGTTTCTTTTCATTAAATGGCAATTCGCCGTTCATTTAAGGTACCTGTTTTTTCACTATTATCAACCAAGTTATTACGATTCACAGATGTCTATATATCTAGGGAAGTATCAAGCTGGTTGGATATTTATACGAAAATTCAGAACAAATCCCCTGATTGTTTGTCTTTAATATAATTTGGCATCATCCTGGACTTGATCTTTTCCCAGATTGTGCATGAGCTGATCTTCAGTCATGCTGTTGGTTCCCGTAGCCCCATCAACATCTTAAGCTTTCCCGACCCTACTTGATCTATGTAAAACTAGTAACTTCATCTCTATGAACAATGGAGTTTGACAGAGATTCAGAGAGAGAAAGAGAGAGAGAGAATGAGAGATGTGAAATATGAGTTTGTATTCAATTGATTAGTTACAAAATGTACAGGGAGTTTAACTTAAGTAGTAAAGCCAAGAAATACAGTTGACGGGAAAGTTTGTTACAGAGTATTTACAAGAATAGAGAAGCTAATATATGAATATCCAGTCTGTCATGTTGATGTGGCAATCCAGCTGTCACGTTATATCTCCAACACCCCCCTCAAGTTGGAGGGTGAAACAGTCATCCCCAACTTGCAAATAATGTCTTTGTGATGAAGACTTGTGAGAGGTTTAGTACAGACATCAGCTAGTTGGTTAGTTGTAGGAACATAAGATAGGGTAATAAGTCCAGAGAGTAGCTTTTCACGAACGAAATGACAATCTATATCAATGTATTTTGTCCGTTCGTAAAAAACAGGGTTCTTGGCAATGTAGATGGCTGCTTGATTATCACATTTAACTGGAACAGGCAAGATATCTGGTACATCTAACTCTTGTAAAAGTCTGGATAGCCAAGCCAATTCAGCTGTGATTCGTCTAAGGGACCGATACTTAAAGAAACAGTGTGTTGTTTCTTTGATTTCCAGGAAATCAGATTACCACCAAGGAGTATGACATATCCACTAACAAACTTGCGAGTATGTGAACAAGATGCCCAATCTGCATCACAATAAGCTGCAAGACTGAAGTCTGTAGTAGAATTGAAAAAGAGACCTTGAGAAGGATTAGATTTTAAGTATCTGAGAACATGTAAAGCTCATGTCCAGTGAGGAATTCTAGGTGAAGCCATGAATTGGCTTAAATGTTGAACAGCAAAAGACAAATCAGGTCGTGTATGGGTAAGAAAATTTAGTTTGCCAATAAGTTTCCTGTAGTTAGAAGGTTCTGAATAAAATTCACCCTCATCTGGAAGAAGTTTGGTAGACAAATCAAGAGGACTAACAACAGGAGATAGATCATGACAATCAAATTCAGTTAACAGATCATTAGTAAACTTGTGTTGAGAAACGACCATTCCTGTAGGAACAGAATTAAATTCAAGACCCAATAATGTAATGTACCAAGGTCCTTAATCTTGAAGGTAGAATCTAAGAATTGCTTGATGTTATTGATCTCAACTTCATCATTTCCAACAACCAAGATGTCATCAACATATATAGCCAAATAAACAACAGAGGTACTTTTGGCAAAAAAAAAAAATAGAGGTACCAGTTTTCTTATAAAGAAGAGAACAATCATTTTTAAAAGCTTGATATCTCATAGAGAAAAGAGCAGTAGTGAGTTTTTCAAACCAATTTCGTGAAGCCTGCTTCAGGCCATAAAGAGACTTTAGAAGCTTACAGACTAAGGCGGGATCAGAAACTTGAAGTCCAGGAGGTAATTGCATATAGACTTCTTCATGAAGATCACCATGGAGAAATGCATTATTAACATCCAATTGATACATTTTCCAACCCTTTTTGACAACAACTGCTACTAAACTTCGAATAGTGGTCATTTTCACTACTGGAGAAAATGTTTCTGTATAATCAATACCTTCTTTTTGTGTGAACCCCTTTACTACTAACCGTGCCTTATATCGTTCAATGTTACCATTAGCATGGTGTTTAACCCTAAAGACCCATTTGTAACTAATAGCTTTCTTACCAGGTGGAAGGTGAACCAAAGCCCATGTGTTATTAGCTTCAAGAGCTGCAAATTCATTAGCAATTGTTTGTTGCCACTCTGGATACTTAGATGCTATTTCATAGCTAGATGGTTCAACTGGTGGTAAAGACAAAGCAGAACTGGCAGTACAACAAACTGATTGAATAGGAGAATGAGTAGTAGAAGTACACAGAGAAGTGATTGACTGAGAGCAAATAACAGAATTGCACTGAGTTTGATAAGGATGAACAAAATCATGTAAATATTGTGGTAATTTTGAAGTTCTGGTGGAATGTCTAGTTGGTATGATTGGTGATGGTGGTGTAGAATTATTTTGAGAAGTTCAATGAATTGTGGAGGTGGCAGAATCTATGAATTCATGACTTGCAGTGTCATGATCATCAGTAAAAATATCATGAGTTATAGTGTCATGATTAGAATTTGGAGTAAGTATGACAGAAGGAATCTGTGTTTGAGAATTAGGAGCTGGTATTTGAAAATCTGGAACTGGCATTGGTAAAAATTGAGAAGTGGAAGACTTAATGTGACACCCCTAGATCCGGGGTCATGAATCCAGGTCATCACGGTCCAATTCCCATTTAATAACATTATATTCTTGACAGTCGAAATATAAATACTTGCTAATACTTATACAATAGACCCCACACTATAACATTACACACCAGTCATATGCTCAGAGAACAACATCCATAATAATAACAGTTTAAAGTTAAAAGAGTTATTACAACCCAGAATCTTACTTAAGAACATTGTTGAATAATGCTTCTACAGGAAGCATTTCAACAACCAAAAGTTTATTTCTCAAACTTACACACTTAATACACATAAGTCTACCAATACCCATCTGCCTATCAGCTACCTCAGGGATAGGCGCCAACACTTTCTCAAAATGTCGTCTTTCCCTTACCCTCTTGTGGGGTGTAGTGCGGAGTATCGGCATTTGACCTAGCTGTTAAATACATAAGTAGCAAGAGTGAGCTATAATAGCTCAACAAGTTAAATTTTGTAAACCAGCATCAAAGAAAACATATATATATATATATATATATATTAATATATATATATATATATTAATAAACGGAAGACCCATCATAATCATTAAGAAAAGAATTAATTCTTATTTATTAAATACACCATCTATTTATCTTTATAAGAAAAGAAATATAGAACAATATAATATCAGTTTCTCTTCTAATATGATATAATATCAGTTTCTCTTCTAACCATAAAAATAATTCCATAATTTCATACCATTTTTCCTTTTTCAGTATGTCAATATGTAACCAGTATCAATTCTTTCTTTAAATACTTTGGGGAAATCTGCTATCGCCTGATACGTTAGGACGATGATCAGTCGCCTAATCGTAAATGCTCTTTGTTTACTACTAGTAGAAAGAATGATCCAACCTGGTCATCATCCCTGGAGGAAGGCTCTCTGCTACATCCCCCTTCGGCATCCGTTGGGCCGTAATAAAATATTGAGTGCTGGACTGTGCCGAACACAGCCTCTTACGCTTGCAACACATAGCCTCTTACGCTTGCTGTTGTAATCCCCCTTTTTTCTCAAATCGTTATTCCATTTATAAAACACCATTCCATATTTTTCGTTTCCATTTCCATTCATATATATCATTTCCATTTCCATTTCCATATATCATCATCTTTAAAATACATACATCATAATACTTTGATTATAACTCAGACATCTCCTCCGTATTTAATAAAGCCAAATATGCTCTTATATACAAAATATTTCAACTATTTTAAAAGTATTAAATAATAATCAAATACTATTTATTAAATCACAAATGTTTAAAGATTATCTTTAACATAATATCATAAACCATATAACCCTAGATAACAACTGATACCATTTTCTTTCATATCCCTTTAGATCATAGAGTATATTCGCTCTTCCCATATTCATATCCATATCCAATAATCTCAACAAACAGGGAATATATCCCTAACCATATCTTCATATAAGATTCATATATTATTTACCAAAACCATTTTTTTTCTTTGAACATAAACAGTTTATTGAAATAAGGATAAAAGAAATCTTGCCTCGATTCCTAAATCCAAAAGGTATGACCCGTTGTTCGTCTTGAGTTTGTATAAAAACGAAAAGGATCATCGTCAGAATATATTCCACTTAACCACTTATATAGTAATGCCCTTAACACATACTATACGTTTAACATACTATTTATAGACCAAAAGTTCCAAGAACTTGTCCATTATTAGACTCCATAAAAGTTTCAGTGTTTTTCACCATTTCCTTATTAACCACACATGACTGTAAAATCCTTATATATATTATATGCCAACAAGGTCTTTCAAGGCTATTTAGTAAATTACGTGTTTACCCCTTATTTAATAAATTACGTATTTACCCCTGACAATTTTTAATATATTAAAAAATGTTGGTAGCAAGGCTTGAACCCATGTTATTTGGATTAGAAAGGAATTATGTTCCCATCTCCAACCACTACACCAAAGAAGAATTTATGTTACCTTTTTAAAAATCATTTACTACATGCACAAATAACTCCCATGTTCTATTTTACTGGGTCCCGGTCCCTGACAATCGTTTGTCAGGGACGGGTTATTTAACAATTAGTTTCTCAGCCGTTGGATCAACGATCCAACGGCTGAGATTAAAAAAAAATAAATTACGTTCCGCGAAAATTTTCCGAGGAACGTAATTTTTTTTTGTAATCCAGGGGGGCCGTTGGATCGTTGATCCAACGGTTCAGAAACTAATTGTTAAATAAGCGTTCCCTGACAATCCAGCTTCCTTTATTCAATATTACTACCTTGCTGGGAATTAAAAATTTTAATCAAATGAATTATGTTATCTATCTATTATGTTTAGTATGAGCATCAAATAAATTATGTTGTTTGTGTTTTATGTTTAGTATAGGTCAAAATGATTTTTGACGAGTTATGAAAAATTCAATATACTCGTTATAATAATTTAAAACATAATTTTGTGATTAGTTAAATAATTTACATATGAGATACAAACAATGTATTGATTTTTAATTAAATTAAAAAGCGTAGTTGGACTTGGGTAAAAAATTTAATCAAATGAATTATGTTATCTATCTAGTATGTTTAGTATGAGCATCAAATGAATTATGTTGTTTGTGTATTATGTTTAGTATAGGTCAAAATGATTTTTGATGAGATATAAAAAATTCAATATACCCGTTATAATAATTTAAAACATAATTTTGTGATCAGTTAAATAATTTACATATGAGATACAAACACTGTATTGATTTTTAATTAAATTAAAAAGCGTAGTTGGACTTGGGTTAGGACACGACATTATAAATTAGATTATAGATGCAATACAATTAATTATGAGATTAAGATGTATAGTTATGTTAATGAAAGATTGATATTTAAAAAAAAAAACTAAATTGTATATATAATACGTAATCGCTAGAATCACGAGTTTTACTACAATCAAATCAATATTAGGCTCTACACCACTAAAAATCAAAATGATAGTAGAATGACCGAACGTTCAACTTAAATCACTAAAATTTGAATCCAAATCACTAAAATTTTGAACGCAATTACCAAAATTTTCAAAATCTAAAAATCTAATAGTGTTCGAAGGTGCTGGTATGACGGTGGTAGAGTGGGTGAATGGGCTTTATAAACTCGGATATTATGTGAGAGGATGAAAAGTGAGATGAATGAGTGATCGGAGGTGTAGGGTGGTTGGAATTCGTGACAAATGTGTTTGCAAGTTATTTCTAGAGTGTTGGTCGATTTGGTGACATTAAAGAATTGTCGAGTGATAATAGTTTATAGATGTATACACACAATGTATCATACTTCAAATAATTTATTAAATGTATCACACCTTTTATCTATTATATTTCAAAAATTACGAATCATCTATCTTAAGAATCATAACAATTAAATTAGACAAATTTAAATGGTGCCCGTGCTTTGCACGGGTTATCATGCTAGTTTTTCATAAATTATCAATTTCGAATTTTGACACAACGTCAGTGGGGTTTGAATCTCTATTCACCCTACTATATTGTCCCAAAATTTCATAATTTCTAAAGGTTTTTAAGTATGGTAATTATGGCCTCAAAGTTGACACAATTGCATTTTCTCGGTTTCCGAACGACTTTCACTAAAACTCACTTTTCTCCTAAACGACGTACCTTATATCAAAACGATCTATGAACTAAGCTCTATCCTCTCATGGTCAGTTGACACACCCTACTGACCCTTACCAGTTCGTGACCTCTGCCCAAATACAAGGTAGTTTTAACGAAAATCGGACATTATAACGGCTATACTTTCATACTTTCCAAACTATCACCCTTCCAAACTCATCATCCAACACATATAGCATTCCATTTACCATGTGGTCATCACACCAGCCATGGTTACAAGCATATAACATCTCCATATTCAATCAACTCAACTTATAACACACATATAAGCATGGTTTCATGTCTTCTACAAGTTTAATCCTTAAACTAGCCATAATCCATAACAAACTCAAAAGGGTAAGAATGTTTATACCTTCCTTGATTCTCTAATAACACTAACAAAGCTTGATGATCCTTCAATAAGCCTTAGATAGTCCTTAGGAAGCTAAATCTTGATCATTAAAACAAGAACACAACTTAGTAATTTCGGAGTTACTATTCATCTGTTCAAAGAACTGCAAAAACGAGGGCCTTACCATGCTTTTATGGACGAGGCTCCTGAAGAAGAGTTGTAGAGCATCTTAATACCTTTCCAACAAGATATAGAACACAAAATTTCATCGAGAAATGAGGGAGATACGGCCATTTTTCTCAGCTGCTGCTTTACCCGAAAATGGAGAAGTTTGGTGTTGTTTGTTTCTCTTGATTAATAATTTGCCTAATGCCTTATCCCTTGTACATTTCTCTAATATTTGGGTGCATCTTGTTTAAGGTGGTGTTGGATATCTATATGACCAAGTGTTGATGGTCTAATGGACCATTTGTCAAGCTAGAAACATGTTACTCCATTTTGTGGTGTTTTACTACCATGTCCTTTCCTTTTTAAGATTCCTTCCACCACTACCCTTGCACTTTAGATATTGTTCCCTTAATATTGATGAAATCAGTTCTTATTACTCCTTGGGCTGAAATTTGGGCTCATGTTTGGGCCTCGTTCAAAGTTCTCTCGTCGTTTGATCCATCGAATGATTTCTGCGATCGTCTCAGTGGTTTCTCCTTTGTAAATTCCTTGGATATATAATATCCTCTCCCACATCATATATTAGTGTGTTAGGGTGATTCTAATCCTCAAGTAGGTATTAAATCTAATATCCTTGGTATATTCTTTTTTTCTCAGAAGTTGCTCTCTCGGGTTCTCAAGCATTCTCAAACTCGTTTAACAATCTAAATTCCTTTGGCATTTGCTTGACTTGATGACTTGATGACTCCTTGGTTTAACCTAATTTCACTATTTCCTCAAGATATAAACCCTTTAACATTTCTATACTCCTAAATATTACATTCAATAGAGTCTCAATCGAAATCGAAAATCCTTAAAGTCCATATTCAAGAATTTCTGAAATCCATTATCATTTTGAGTCACTCATTTTCATATTACAACACTAATATGGTTCCTGTTTATTCATTTTCCATTTCAAATCTAGGGTACTTACATACCATTTCCCTAAATCCTCAAAATTACTATTCATTTAGGCACTGTAGCATTCTAAAAGTTAGGGTTATTACAGTCTTCCCCCCTTAAAAGGATTCCGTCCCGGAATCACGTTGAAAATATCGATAATTACCTTTCCCACATAACACCTTCAAATTCTCATATTACTTCCTCTATCTTTGTTGAGTATTGAATACAGTAAAAAAATACAGAGGGGGGGGTGAATGGATTCTTGAACTTTTTCTCGTTCTTGAATCTGTGTAGCATGATATGTGTTTGTGTGTGCAAATGTGTAACCTTCCAAAACACTGCACACGTATGGTGTACATGCGTGGATACCCTACACGCAACATATGCATGCGTGGACAACTTATATTAAAATTTAAAATTAACTCCACTTTTTTACTAACGTGGACATCATATATTTTAATTTATGTACTACACACATGAGGATGATGCGTAAGCAGTGGATAAGTTTAAAAACAACCTTCACGAACTTCTTGATGCATGTGCAAACAGTAGTACCTTTTATTTAATTAAGTGAATGGGCCCACGTATACATGTTAGTAAATCAAGTCATTAACAGGATCGATAATTGGAAAACCCGCATTGAAACTGGATTGGTGGTGATTATTGCAAGAGCTCACCTTTCACAATTAAAGATTGTTCATTCGTTATCGGTTTTCACTTTCGGCATGTTTATAGCTGGTATCCGGCATGTAGATAGCTGGGGTGAAGAATCCATTTTCGGCATGTCTATAGCTGGTATCCGGCATGTAGATAGCTGGGGTGTCGCTCCTACTCTTGGGGTTTTTGAACACTGGGCTAACAATTGTTTTTATGTGATATGGTCATTTGTGATGCTGCTGTTTTCCGGGATGTTGGTGCAATATGGATTGCTCGGGATGTCTTCGACTTCGTTTTTAATTTCAAGAATTTTTAAATTCTATGTGTTAAACGATCAGAAAACAAATCAGCTAATTATGTTTAGTTTGTTATTTGTTTCTCAATCTGGTTGTAACGACAGTTGGAGATTTGTTCTGACTGTATTTTGTTATTTTTAATGAAACAATGCATTTCAAAAAAAAAAAAAGGATCGATAATTAACACAGTACACGCATGCTCTTGATGCGTAGGCTGTGGGCAAATAAGGCCATCTCTCCACTTTTCTCTAAAGGGGGATTATTTATGTTATTCATGGTTCTAAAAATCCCCGATTTAGCCGATTAATCCCCGATTAATCCTCTGTAAGGTAGCTAGCCGATTCGATTTTTGAAATCCGATTAATCCTGTAAATATATTTAAAATGATAAGTTTAATCGAAAATTAGACTAATATATTAAATATTATTATAATATCCGATTAATTCTCCGATTAATCCTTCCGATTAATCCCCGATTACCCGATTAATCTTAAATCGGTACCTCAACCGATTTATACCGATTACCGATTTTTACAACCATGATGTTATTTAATTAAAAATATCAAATAGCAGTATTGCAGTTTTTCCTTCTTGTCTAAATTATGATGATAACGCAGGATTTACGTTACCTCCACTCAACATTTTATTAAAGTGTAAATTGTTGCCCTGACCTGGAGGTACTACCAAACAACACTAGCTGAAGTAAAGATGAAATATTACTCAAAAACTTGTATTTTAGGCACGCTCACTGGGAAATCATTGATCTCATCGCTCCAAGGATTTTTATCGGCATTCAGGTCAATAGTTGTCAGAGCACGCCACACAGAACTGTTGCACTTGAAACCTGACCCAAATGCAATCTGCCAGACCCTGTCACCTTTTCGGATCCTGCCCTTAGCCTCAGCATATGCAAGCTGATACCACACAGAACAGCTAGAAGTGTTACCAAACCTATAGAGGGTCATCCTCGAAGGCTCCATATGCCATTCCGTCATCTTTAAATTCTTCTCCACTGCATCCAACACTGCTGGTCCTCCTGCATGAATGCAAAAATGCTCGATAGCTGACTTAAAATCTGGAACATATGTCTCGATTTTCATCTTCAAGAACTTTTTGGCAAGCTTCATTGCTAAAAATAAGAGTTGCTCGGACAGTGGAAGGACCAAAGGGCCTAATGTCGTGATGTTATTTTTTATTGCATCTCCAGCAACAGCAATAAGTTGTTTGGAGAGCTTGATGCCTACAATGTTGTCATCGTCTTCTTGTTGCAATACAGAGTTGTAAGCGAGGTCATCTGCACCCTTGTGAGTACGCACTGTATGAGTGAGTTGGTACTTGGAAGAAAATCTATCGACAGGGCAACTGGAGAGAAGAATTGCAGCGCCACCCATGCGGAAGATGCAATTCGAGACGAGCATTGAGCGATCATTGCCTCTATACCAGTTTTGGGTACTACATTCCAGATTCATTACCAGGGCGTAGTAATTCGAATGCACCTGTGGTCATGTTAAATAAATAAGCTACTATAAAACAAAACAAGATTAGCATATAAGATGTGAAGCTTTAGATATGTACTTGTAGAAGACGTTTGGCAAGGTCAATAGAAATATTTCCAGCGCTGCAACCCATTCCACCGAGATTGTAGCTGAGAATATTGCTTCGAAGCTTGTAACGATTAACAATAGCAGAAGATAATGATGGTGTTGGATTGAACAAACCGCAATTCAGCACCAAAATTCCAATGTCCTTACCCTTCACATTCTTCACCTTACGCAACAGCTCATCCATTGCGCCAAACATCACCTTCTCTGCCTCTTTACTTGCTTCCCTCGTGCTCACCTCTGGCGGAACTCTGAGCAACCCTTCTGAAAAATACGTCTTCTCACTTAATCCGGACCTCTCCAGTACTTTCTTCTGAAAAACCAGGCTTTCTTCCCTGAAGGCTCCTGATCTTCTCGATATTTCCATGAATTGTTGTTTGCTACACATTAGAGAGGAACTTGGCTTGTAACATGCAAAATTTACGAGATAAACATTTCTTGAAACTCGTTTGATATGAAATGTTACTAAAAACATGACTAAAGTACAGAACAATATTGTTTGAAGGATACGGAACTTGAGGTAGTTCGAAAGCATTACATGCAACATCAACAAATCTCTTTCGTCGATGGAAAAAAGAAGAATGCAAGTGATTGCTAGAAAGGGTAAAAGGAACAGATGCATTGAGTGTGTAATTAAATTCCTCAACACATTCGAATTTGATGAGCTGAGAAAGTGAGGAACGAACAATTTATAGTGAATGGATCCATTGCAAAGCAAGATACGAGTGATATAGACTTCACCTAAAACTATACACATGTAAAATATGCAATCCCTTAAAACCAGCTTATCTAACAAATTCAGTTACAGAAGTAATGAATCATAACTGATCACACATCTTAAAATTTTCGGTGCGATCCCGGATACACTGATATACCATTGCAGAAAGTCCTGTTGGGCGACAAACGGTTAGATGTGAGTAAATACAAAACACAAAGATGGCATTTTAGAACAGAAATGAAGAAACACAAAAAAAAGCTAGCATGTGCAAAAATATATAGCATGGACAGAGAAAGCCTTTTGAATGTACCTGTATACAAAGTAGAACCAAAGTACACTGAAAAGCTGTTTCAAATCTCATCAAAATTGTTAGCGGTGTGTACTTTCATTTTTTTTTGCTTAATTTTAAAACTGTGTAGAAAACAACTATTAAATTTGACAGTCTAGAACCCAGCTGTTTATTGCAGGTCTTAGATGGGTATGATGTATACACCTTAAGGTTTTTGGTGAAACGGTTTCTAACAATATGCAACCCTTACTTTTGATTCAAAAGAAGAGTTAATTACATAGTACATTGTTGGGTTTTCAGCCCAATACAATAGTATGAGTTTTGGTGATCCAAAATATATATGGATTAGGTAATAATTATATGTTTAGATAATTATTATAGATGGTATATTTAGATACCAAGTATGATAAGGATTGTAATTGGAAACCAAGTATGAAAAGGATGTTGGAAATGTGTATGGGCCTTGCACCAAATATATAAACTCTTTGTATAACACAAACACACACCTGTATATATTAATAATAATAGGCTACAACTTTTTTACACAACAACAATACTTCAGCCTTTTGTTCCTATCACTAGAGCTTCCTATCACTAGAGCTTCAGCTCTTTCTTTCTTTCTATCTCACTTCTTACACTTCGGTGTATTATTGTCACTTCAGTGTCTAATCTTTATATTACATATGGACAGCCATTTATATAGGCTTTGAAAACTTCACAATACCTCATGCCTTACGTATTAACCATTCATACATGCATGCAGCCTATTATGAATTCCTGACCAGCCTTCATGTTTGACTCTTCCAGATTTTTTACCTAACTGTTGTATTTCTTTGGTTCACATTATTTGACCATGCCCACCTTATTTTCAGGGGAACTTTATCTTGAATCATATACACCTACATGTGTTTTACTTCCTTCTGGACAGATGCCATATTGTTTCTTATTTTCACACCTCACGTTGATAAGCCTTCCAGTTGAACATTAATAGTTGCTCCTTTGTTTCACATGACTGCTGTCTTATTCTCTTATAAGCATATCAAGGTTAAACTTGCTGCCAACTTCTGTTCATATGAGGGTTTGAATTCTAACACTCCCCCTCAAACCCGAATTTGTATTTCGAGCTTATCTTTCATTTTGTGAAACACGCCCCACTTCAACGACTTCATAAATATATCATCTGAAATTTCTTTAGTCTTGTAGTGCATCTGTTCCCCAATTTTATGTTGCACGGGTTCTCGACTTTTGTTGCTTTCTTTGCTTGCCTTTAAACAAAATAATAAATAATCATTGGTTGTTTGTACCGTACTTGCCTCTTCATAGATAATATCCATACTCTGCCATTTCCTAGATGCTCCCCCTGAACTGTTGATGCTACCATCGAAATTGTCATTAATGGATACTTTACTTTGCAACACTTTTTCCAAATTGCTCGTATCATCATCAAATTTATTCATCCGTTGCTCGTGTGCTTGGAGCGAACCTACAAGCTCGTCAATCGAAATTGTTGACAAATCATTCAACTTCTCGATAGAAGTAACAACATGATCAAATTTTCTTGTCAGGGAGCGGAGGAGCTTTTTCATGACCTGAACCTCATCAAGCCTTTCACCATTCCTTTTCATCTCATTTGTCACCATTTTCAAACGCGTAACATATTCACCAATTTTTTCTAAACTCTCCATTTTGATATTTTCGAATTCGCCACAGAGTACTTGAGGCAACGCATTTTCCACTTTCTTGATAGCTTGGAATGATTTTTGCAGAATTTCC
This sequence comes from Kitagawia praeruptora, assembly GCA_037693485.1. Taxonomy (NCBI): domain Eukaryota; kingdom Viridiplantae; phylum Streptophyta; class Magnoliopsida; order Apiales; family Apiaceae; genus Kitagawia; species Kitagawia praeruptora. The sequence continues at coordinate 4,299,024 of CM075353.1, forward strand.
CAAGCTTCCTTTACTGTTTTCAATCCTGAAATTTTATCAAAAGTTGATTCATCAACACCTCGATAAATCATAAAATACGCCATTGTATTTTTCTTCCGGGACTCTATTAACGCCATCTTCTCAGCATTTGTGAGGGCTGCTTCGACAGTTGCATTGACGGGCTCATTATACCCGTTCTCGACTATGTCCCAGATGTCGTAAGAACTGAGTAGCTCTTTCATTTCGATACTCCATCTTTCATAATTTGTATCCGTCAATATCGGAATCTGCGCTTGCAAGAAACTCACCATTTTTTTAAAAAAAAATATCCTTGCACAGTATAAGTGAACAGTGCCGTATGTATGAATAGTACCTAATAAATAGTGTCGTACAGTATCCGTGAATAGTACCGTATGAACAGTATCTGTGAATTGTACCGTATGAACAGTACTTCGTCTTCTACGGCGTGAACAGTATTTTCCTGCAGAAATAGTTACCGGAATTTTTTTCAGAAATTTGCCAATTTCTTTTCCAAACGAAACCTTAGCTCTGATGCCACTTGTTGGAAACGTGTATGGGCCTTGCACCAAATATATAAACTCTTTGTATAACACAAACACACACCTGTATATATTAATAATAATAGGCTACAACTTTCTTACACAACAACAAGGCTTCAGCCTTTTGTTCCTATCACTAGAGCTTCAGCTCTTTCTTTCTTTCTATCTCACTTCTTACACTTCGGTGTATTATTGTCACTTTAGTGTCTAATCTTTATATTACTTATGGACAACCATATATTTAAGCTTTGAAAACTTCACAATACCTCATGCCTTACGTATTAACCATTCATACATGCATGCAGCCTACTATATTGAATTCCTGACCAGCCTTCATGTTTGACTCTTCCAGATTTTTTACCTAACTGTTGTATTTCTTTGGTTCACATTATTTGACCATGCCCACCTTATTTTCAGGGGAACTTTAGCTTGAATCATATACACCTACATGTGTTTTACTTCCTTCTGGACAGATGTCATATTGTTTCTTATTTTCACACCTCACGTTGATAAGCCTTCCAGTTGAACATTAATAGCTGCTCCTTTGTTTCACATGATTGTTGTCTTATTCTCTTATAAGCATATCATGGTTAAACTTGCTGCCAACTTCTGTTCATATGAGGGTTTGAATTCTAACAAAGGATATCTTGGTGGCTAAGTTTGTGATGGCTATATATACATAGTCATATTGTATTTGTCTGTGGGGAGGAGAAATAATAAGAGATGTAGTCTTAAGTATTGGTTGGGAGATGCTTGAGCATTGTTGGCTCAAGTATCGGGTTTGAACACCGTTAAGGTGTTATTGTTTTGATGTATTATTGATATTGTTAAGATTAATAATACAAGTTTGGGACGTGGGTGTTTCCACGACAAGTATTTGTGTGTTCTTGTTTTGCGCTTTGGTAGATCTTGTCAACTAATCGATTGGTTAGGTGTGTGCTCTGTTTTGGTGATTGTGAATCACGGATTGTGTAAATCCACTAACCTAACAAGTGGTATCAAGAGCCAAGGTTCGGGTTCGAGATGAATGAAGTTGAGGGAAAGTTCGAGGTTCAATTGGTATGGCAGAGCATGATGAAGAATTTGCTGACAAGGAGATTGCTGCTAAAGCGGGTAGAGACAAAGTTACGTGCGGTTTGACGGTTGGCCTTGCACCATGGATCAATCCTGTGTTCGGACTCAAGATGGAAGAAGATGGAAGAGGTCATCGCAATTGTTTCAATGGCTTGATCAACCAGGTGAACTGTTTGGATGATACTACGGATTTTCTTCAAGAGACCGAAGGATTGTGAAAGCAAGGATCGGGTGACTCAACATGTGGAAGAGCACTCGTGGTGGTTGATGCATGTGATTTTGTAGATGGATAAATCGTTATGGTGAAGAACGATGGTTTGGTTTGGAGGGTCACTATATGGGTTTTACGACACTCAATGATTGGAAGAACAAAAGGAGATTCTTGTTCGAGGGGAGGCGTTGGCGGATGGACGTCGTTGGCTTGATGGTGACCGTTATGGTTTGACCATTATGGTGACCGTTAATTCGACTATGAAATTGTATTGGGTTGAAGGGGAGGATTGTTGGGTTTTCAGCCCAATACAATAGTATGAGTTTTGGTGATCCAAAACATATATGGATTGGGTAATTGGAAACCAAGCATGAAAAGGATATCTTGGTGGCTAAGTTTGTGATGGCTATATATACATAGTCATATTGTATTTGTCTGTGGGGAGGTGAAATAATAAGAGATGTAGTCTTAAGTATTGGTTGGGAGATGCTTGAGCATTGTTGGATCAAGTATCGGGTTGGGACACCGTTAAGGTGTTATTGTTTTGATGTATTATTGATATTGTTAAGATTAATAATACAAGTTCGGGACGTGGGTGTTTCCACGTCAAGTATTTGTGTGTTCTTGTTTTGCGCTTTGGTAGATCTTGTCAACTAATCGATTGATTAGGTGTGTGCTCTGTTTTGGTGATTGTGAATCACGAATTTTGTAAGTCCCCTAACCTAACATACATATGCATTTGTATTTCAGTTAATTTCCTGATTTATTTGTCAGCTTCTGTCTTGTGGTATTTGTTATCATCATCTATAGACATGAGTGTCTCAACACAAAGCCAGCAGACAACAAATTAATGACACGCGAGATATGAGATTAAAAAGACAGAACACAGAAGATCATATCTCCATCTTTATATCTCTGCCAGAGCTTTTATTTTCTTAGTAAATCAAGTTCAAGTCCTTTGTAAAATTCTATCTGCTAGAACTTGTTTCCTTACCACTCTTGTACTACTAGCGAGTTTTTAATCCTAGTTTATATCTTAATTTTAATTAACAAATATAGAAAAGTTATGTCTAATTTGTTTTTATTAACTAGATATTACTTTGTACTGGAACAATCCTCAAGTTTTATACATATAAGTTTTATAATTTTCTAATTTTATATGTGTCATATATTATAATAATCCTAACTTAATTTAATTATAATATGTTAGTTCAATTTTTGATAAATATATTATTATCAATTAATGGTCAAAAAATAATATCGAATTAAAAATTAAAAGTTTAAAAAATGTAAAACTAGTGACATGTTTAAAATATAAAATGTGTATAATCAGGACAACAATTTTGTATCATATTTGTCATTTAATTCGTTAAAAAAAATTATTTTCGATAGAAAATGTATAAGAAATTGTGATTTAACCTATGAATATGATTTAAGGTTGGGGATGCAAATTGCAATTTATGAAAATATGTACACATAATTTAATAGGTAGTAAAGATAGGAAATGTAAAGTGTAATTAACTCTCATGAAGAGGCTTTTATTGATATATGTTCCTTTGGAAAAATGAATTTGTCCCAAATTATATTTTTCTTTTTTTTAATACAAATTTAAGATAATTTTCCAAAATTATTCCTATATTTATTATATCTAAAATTTGACTTTTTTCAAACTTAACTCTATTCTCATTTTTCATTGTATTAATTAAGGATACTAGGACTGGATTAGCCAGCCAATCCGGATAATACTGTTAGTAGTATTTTTGTGTGTTCGTTCGCAGGGAAGGACTGAATTGTAATATCAAAGTTCAGGTTTCTTATCTCTTTACGTCTAGAAGTATGTGAGAATAATTTTTGGTGTGTTTATAAACTAAATTAAACTAAACAAAATTAAACTAATTGTCAATAGAGAATAAAATATATGAGGAAAACAATCCAAGAACTGGGGTTCTTCACTTGGTTTCAATGCACATTCAATATCTATGTGATGTCTACGTTCTTACTCTGCTGAAAACAATTCTTCTAAGGTTATAATGTTCTCTTCCAAGATACAATATAGTGTCTACAACTACACCTTAATTGTCACTTCCGTGATACAATCAGAGTACAATCATAAACTATCACGCACCAAGAATTATAAGTCTCACAACTCTCCTATTAATCTCCCAATCAAATATTCGAGTTATGTCTGTTAAATCGTGTACTAAAATTGCAACTCCTCTTCCAAGTTATTACAATCCCTAAAATCCAATCAAAGGTTCATGACTCCCCTAATTGTGTTAAGCCCTCAATAACAGATCAGTAAAGCAAGAAAATCACAGATAATTAAACACACATGAATACCAAGGAATACTACCCAATCCTCAGATTAAAGATTTAGTTACACATAATTAAAGAAGAAAACAAAATAATAATAATAATGAATAAAAACATAATATTGAAGAAAGAATTGAAGATCGAAAGTACCTTGATACAATTAAAAGCTATGAATTGTTAGCTATGAAATTGTTATGATTTACAATGGTAGGATGTGTTTAAATAGGCTCTACAAATCTTTCCTAGAAAGAAATTGCCTTCTATTACAATTAGGATTTAAAGAAGGTACCCAAAACTGCCCAGAATACAATTAGAATTAGAAAAAGGGCAAAACAGTAAATTCATGGCCTTCTTTTTATAAGAAACGTGCGCGCCTTTAATAAGTACGTTTCTTGCACTTGTTTCCTTTTCCAAGTTGTAGAAAATCTCTCAAGCTTCGCGTGAGCAGTAAGATCGCTGAAAACGGACTTCTAGAACTCCAGATATGGCCAAAACAGTATAAGCTGCGCAGCCTTCCCGGAAAATCCGAATTTTAATCAATTAAATCTCCAAAAACGACAAAAGCTTAGATATTCTTGGAAACCTGCACAACTACACAAAACACATCAAAACTACACAAACTTGAGTCCAAAACAATCAATTTAAGCCGATTTAGAATGCTCCAAGTGGATATAAAATCCACTTATCAAACACCCCCAAACTTAAACCGATGCTTGTCCTCAAGCATAAACAATTATAACTACCTAATTAGTACCACTTCCGTAGGTGATCACGGTTGCATTTGACATATGCAACAAGCCCTTTAAACCCCTAGGCAGCCCTAGTGGACGAGTAAGGTCTCGTGAGGGCCTATAGCGAATGTACCCACAAAATCCATTTAACCTAATGCAATGCAATGCATGAATGCAACTAATATGCAAATGCAATTAATCTAGCCTACCATACCTTCAAATCCTCTCATGCCATATCAACTTAAGAATCAAAGTAAATACGCAATGTCTTGGTGTCGAAAGTGCAAGTATTCACATAGTCTACTCAATGAACATGCATAAGTTCTCACAAGTCCATGTCAAGTGTAAGAATAAGTTAGTAAACATGCTAAGCCTACAAGAGTACATCTTTGAGACAAAACTCGGGATCTCATACGCAAAAACAAGCAAACACTCACAATCCACTCACAAAAGAATATTCACTCAAGAACAAGGGTAAGTGTATCACTCAATTCCAACAAAATCATAAACATGCTTGACATTTGGTATCAATCTAACTCTTAACACAACATACATCAATGACGATAATCAAAAGGTCTTTAATTGGGTTGTAACGTGGGCTAGGGACAAGGTATGTCAAATAAGCCAAAATAGGTGAAGTGTCAAAAGCTAGTAAGCACCATAATAAATCATACACAACACTCAAGTTTCCCCCCACATAAATTTTACTAAGAACACTCGACTAGTCGACTAAAGTAGGATCATAACAAACACAAACATGCTCTCATAATATATTTTTTTTCCTTTTTTTTTTCTTTTTTTTTTCTTTTTTTTTCTTTTTTTTTCTTTTTTTTTCTTTTTTCTTTTTTTTTTCGAGAGCTAAATAAAACAATAATATAAACAATAACAATGATCCCACAATTTATTACATATGCCGACTATCAAGTAACAACCAAACCCAATCTCAATATTTTCCCCAAAAGTATGACCAACAATAAACCCCTCCCTGCACACCTTATTACTCCCTTAAGCACTTTACTAGCCTTTGACAATGTGGGTTCAAATTAATGTAAGGCCAATACAAGAAAAAGGTCTAGGCAAGTAATGTGGTATGTCACCGAAAGAATATGATTAAGCTCAACGGGTTGACTAATTGATTATGTAAACATGGTGTGGTAATATGGGAAAATATGCGGTTATTCCTAAATGCCTTTATCATTTTAATCGTCAAATAATGTCATGCGTTTCAAGAAAGACCTCAAACAACTGCTAGCAATGCAAACAATCCGTGGACACTCAAGCAAACAAATAAATTGCAAAAAATATGCAATATGGCTCAAAAACTCACTTGGTGGAAAAACATACTCAATCCCAAGCAAAAATCTCTCTAATGCACCGACTTGTATTCAAAGCATGCAAACTAAATCATCTTGCACATATTCATGTCCTTCTAATTACTTACAACATTCAATAAGTCTACTAGCTTCAACTTACTAGTGTATGTGTGTGCACAAGAACAAAGCATATCACTTCTCAATCAAAAGCGTCAACAACACAAAATTCCTATCAAGCATGAGTGCAAATGCAAACTACTATGAACTCACATGATATACGAAAAAAAAAACAGAATGTCCTATATGAAACAAACGTAAATAACACAACATATATGCATGATTTACTACTAATAATATGCAAAGCATGAAATCCTACATGAACAAATAATACAACAACAACTTACTAATCCCTCAAACCACCCCCAAACTTAAAATATTCAATGTCCGCATTGAATGGAAGTAAATACAAGGGATAGCAGAAAACATACCTACTCGTCCTCCTCCTCGGAGGAATCAGAATCTGGAGGTGGATACTGCGTACGAGCTCCATAGACTGGCCACCTTGCCTGAATACCTGCATCTCTCAAAGCTGTAGCCATATCCTGAGCATACTCCCTGTTACAAGCATAAATAGCATCCATCCGCCTATACAAACGCCTAAAGTGGGCATCCAAAACTCTCGGTACTCTTGAAACACGTGGCTGAGCGCCCGCTCCATGACCACTAGCACCAACATCATCAACAATATAACCAAGCCCCCTCGGATGTGGAACCCCACCTTGCCAGTCAGGCATTCGATCAATAGTCACATCAGTAATGGTAGCCAAAGGTGACTGCAACTCCTCCTCCGCACCCCATATAACACCACTATCCTTACACAAACCAGCTATAATAGAAGCATGGGGCATTGATGACAGCGCATTAGACTTTAAAAACCGCAGAATATTCTGATGAACAATATAAGCTACATCAATGTACTTTCCCTTTAGAATGCCCCAAAGAAGAATCGCTCTATCAGCTGTTACCTCACCCGTATGAGAAGTAGGCATAATATTCGCACAGATAAATAAATACCATGCTCGCGCAAACTTATTCATTGTAGAAGACAGAAAATTAATCGGCTCAGTGGTTCCCAATTTATACTTCCAAACTGTACCAGGAACACATAATTCACGAACAATTGCCTCCAAATCCACCTCCTTACTAGTCTTCCTTGCCCAATCTTCATCCCCCACAAGCTTAGGTGGTTGCCCCAAAATTGCACGAATAGCATCAATACTATAATCCACCTGTTTACCTCGAACTATACACATCTCATCCGGCTCACCTTTAGCATTTGCATAAAACTCCCTAACAATATTCACAGGAACCGGAGCAGGTGCCTTACAAATATCTCCCCAACGTAACTCACTAATCACATCAACCAACCCATAGTGACGAATTGGCAAAAATCCCTTTTCTTTCGCCACTGACCTTAACAACAATCTATTATACTCAACCTCCGCATCCGGAGAAGAAAATCTCTCCACCCTAATAGAACCACCCCTCATTCGCTTAGGCGCCATAATAATCAAATCCCCACTCAACAATAGCACCACCAATTTCCAAGAAATATCCCACCAAAAACCACCAAGAAAAATCACACCACAAATACCCAAGTAACAAGAATAATACAAAACCCCCAATTTACAAGAACACAAATCCGTAATAAAATAGAGAAAAGAAATCCCACTACGAATCAAAGAGGTGAACTTGTAATAATTTTCCCCCAAACTTGAATTTTTTAAGAGATGTAGAGGAGGAAGATAATGAATTGGGTGTGTATGGATGGGTATATATAGGCCATGGAGTGATAGGATGAATATAAGAATTTTAATGTGAAAAGGAAAAAATTTGGGTGGAATTTGGAATTTGATATAGGATAGAAAAAATATTTAATGAATAAAAGAAAAAGAATTAGAAAAGAAATAGGAATTTGAAATTTTTTTAGAAGAGATGAGGGGTTTTGGATTTGAAATAGGAAAATATTTAGGGGAAAGATGGGAGTATAAAAAGATTTGGGGGTGAAAATTTTTTTATATACATGCAAACTCACGCGGACAACAGGGTGAAGAAAAACAAAAAAATAAAAAAAACTTACCTGGACAGACGCCTGCTCCGCGCGTGGGGGGCAGACTGCCTCAAGAGCAGATGCGCCGGGGCAGGCTGCGTATCAGAGGTGCAGACTGCTGGAAGTGCAGTAACGCAGGAGCAGCCTGCGTTACACAGAGGCAGACTGCGCCAAGACCAGAAACGCAGGTGCAGCCTGCGTTACAGGGCTGCAACCTGCTCAAAAATTCGAATTTTTTTTTTTTTTTTTTTTTTAAATAAAAATCCTATGCTACATCAAGGTACAAAAAATGCTTGGGTTGCCTCCCAAGAAGCGCTCGTTTAACGTCAATAGCTTGACGTTACTTCCTCAACTCATAGTAGGGTCTTGGAGGTGAAGAATGCTCATTCCTCGCTCCACTGTTTCTCCAAGCAGGTATGGCTTAAGTCTCTGCCCGTTCACCTTGAATACATCTGACCCTTCTCTAGTAATCTCACAAACCCCATTAGGATAGACCTTCACAATCTCAAAAGGTCCGGACCATCTTGATCTAAGCTTTCCAGGGAATAAACGGAGTCTTGAATTAAACAATAGAACATGTTGCCCAACCTCAAATTCCTTCTTCTGAATGTGCTTGTCATGCCACAATTTGGTCTTCTCCTTGTATATACTAGCATTTTCATAAGATTGAAGCCTAATCTCCTCAAGCTCTTCAAGTTGAAGTAAACGCTTCTCTCCCGCAGATTTTAGATTAAAATTCAACTCTCTTGTCGCCCAAAATGCCTTATGCTGAAGTTCCACCGGCAAATGACATGGCTTCCCAAATATCAACCTATATGGAGACATTCCAATAGGTGTTTTAAACGCCGTCCTATATGCCCAAAGTGCATCATCAAGCTTTGTTGACCAATCCTTTCTTGACGCTGCCACTGTCTTCTCCAAAATTGACTTCAGCTCACGATTTGAAATCTCAACTTGTCCACTTGTTTGCGGATGATAAGGAGTTGCCACCTTTTGTGTCACACCATACTTTTTCAAGAGATCAGCCACCTGTTTATTGCAAAAGTGTGCACCTCCATCATTGATAATAACCCTTGGCACTCCAAATCTAGTGAACACATGCTTCTTTAGGAACTTCTTCACCACTCTAGCATCGTTAGTAGGAGATGCAATAGCTTCAACCCATTTAGAGACATAATCAACTCCCACCAAAATATACTGGTTCCCATAAGAAGATGGAAATGGACCCATGAAGTCCATCCCCCACACATCGAATATCTCTACCTCAAGAATAGATTGTAAAGGCATCTCGTTCCTCCTCGAAATATTTCCAACTCGCTGACATCTATCACACTTTGCCACAAAGTCTCTAGCATCCTGATGCATGGTTGGCCAATAGAATCCTGACTGCAAAACCTTCGCCACTGTCTTCATACTACTGTTATGGCCTCCACACTCAAGAGAATGACAATGCCTGAAAATATGAGGAACTTCATCATGAGGCACACATCTACGAAACATCCCATCAGCACACTCCTTGTAAAGTAGCGGTTCCTCCCAATAGTAGTGCTTCACATCATAAAAGAATTTCTTCTTTTGGTTATAAGATAGATCATCCGGCACAACTCCTCCCACAATATAGTTCACAAAATCTGCATACCATGGTGTAGACAAGGATACACCTAGAAGCTGCTCTTCCGGAAATTTATCATTGATAGGTTTTTCTCCTCCTACCTCTCCATCTCCTTGATCCAACCTAGATAAGTGATCAGCTACCAAATTCTCGGACCCCTTCTTATCTCGAATCTCAAGATCAAATTCCTGGAGTAAGAGAATCCAACGAACTAGACGAGGCTTGGCATCCTTCTTTGTCATCAAGAAACGAATTGCAGCATGATCTGAATAGACAATCACCTTAGACCCAACAAGATAGGATCTAAATTTATCAAGTGCAAACACCACTGCAAGTAGCTCTTTCTCCGTAGTTGAATAGTTGATTTGTGCATCATCAAGAGTCTTGCTTGCATAAGCTATCACATGCATACGCTTATCCTTCTTTTGCCCAAGAACAACACCCACAGCATAGTCACTAGCATCACACATGAGTTCAAATGGCAAGCTCCAATCGGGAGATGTAACTATAGGTGCAGAAGTAAGTTCCTTCTTCAGCTTGTTAAACGCAACAAGACAACTTTCATCAAATTCAAAAACACGATCCTTTTCAAGAAGATTACAGAGAGGCCGAGCTAACTTGGAAAAATCCTTGATGAACCGTCGATAAAAACCAGCATGACCAAGAAAGCTTCGAATTCCTTTCACAGATGAAGGTGGTGGCAATTTTTCAATAACTTCAATTTTTGCTCTATCGACCTCAATGCCTTTATTAGAGATTTTATGCCCAAGCACAATGCCTTCCTTCACCATAAAGTGACACTTTTCCCAATTAAGAACAAGATTAGTTTCAGTACATCTCTGCAACACCTTCGACAAACTGGCTAAACATGATTCAAAGGAAGAACCATAAACTGTGAAGTCATCCATGAAGACCTCCATGTCTTTTCCTATGAAATCTGAGAATATGTGGTTCATGAGCCGTTGAAACGTCGAAGGACCATTACACAAACCAAAAGGAAGCCTCCGATAAGCAAAAGTACCATAAGGACAAGTAAAAGTGGTCTTCTCCTGATCTTCGGGTGCAATAGGAATCTGAAAGTAGCCCGAGAAACCATCCAGAAAGTTGTAATACTCATTACCCGCCAACCTTTCGAGCATTTGATCAATGAATGGGAGGGGAAAGTGATCTTTGCGAGTAGCGTTATTCAACTTCCTGTAATCAATGCAAACTCTCCAACCTGTTACTGTTCTTGTGGGAATTAATTCATTCTTCTCATTGTGAACAACAGTCATCCCACCTTTCTTAGGCACAACATGAATAGGACTAACCCACTTACTGTGTGGAACCGAATATATGATACCAGCATCAAGCAACTTAGTGATTTCTTTCTTCACCACCTCTTGTAAATTCGGATTCAATCTTCTTTGTCCCTCAATCACAGGCTTATGATCATCTTCTAAGGCAATTCTATGCATGCAAAGAGCAGGGCTAATTCCCTTGATATCTTGAATTGTCCAACCAATAGCTGATTTATGTTGCCGAAGAACATGTAATAATTTTTCCAGCTCATCATCACTAAGCAATGCAGAAACTACCACAGGATATGTATCATTAGGACCAAGAAAGGCATACCTCAAATTAGCAGGTAGAGGTTTAAGTTCCACCTGTGGTGCCTCTGAAAGCGTAAAAACCATCTCAACTTCTGTGTCTCGAACAACAAGTGCTTCTTCTTCGACTACCTCATCTAATACCCTTTCTGCTCCCATGAAGTGTTCATTTTCTAGCTGCACAATTTCATCAACAATGTCAATGGTAAAACAAGTTGCTCCAAAAGGAGGTATCTTCATTGCTTTGTTCAGATCAAATTCCACTTTGTCCTCGCCAACATTCAATGTCAATTTTCCAGCTTTAACATCAATTGTAGTGCCAGCAGTAGCCAAGAATGGCCTTCCCAAGATAATGGGTATCTCGACATCTTCATCCATCTCTAACACCACAAAATCACAAGGTATGACAAATTTATCAACTTTGACAACCACATCTTCAACGACCCCCAAAGGATATTTAACAGAACGATCCGCTAACTGAAGTGAAATCCGTGTCTTTTTAAGCTCTCCAAGACCAAGTCGTTTGCAAATTGAATATGGCATCAAACTCACACTAGCCCCTAAATCACACAAGGCTTTCATGTTCTCCATCTTCCCAATAGTGCAAGGCAAAGAAAAGCTTCCCGGATCTTTCAACTTCTGAGGAATGGCCTTTTGGATGACTGCACTGCATTCAGCATTGAGAGTAATGGTTTCTGCATCCTCAAGTTTCCTCTTCTTTGTCAACATCTCCTTAAGAAATTTAGCATAGAGTGGCATTTGATTCAAAGCTTCAGCCAAAGGAATATTGACATGCAATTGCCGGAACATAGTCAAGAACTTCTCGTACTGCTTCTCTAACTGCCTGTTGTGAAGTCTCTGTGGAAAAGGAATTGGAGGAACATAAGGTGGTGGAGGAACATATGGCTTTTCTGGTTCTTCTTCCTTCTTCTCTTCATCTACCTTCTCTGACTTTTCTGCATCGATCTCTACTATCTCACTTTCTTTTTCAGCATCCTTCTCTTTAGGCTCAAGAACCTCAACCTCGGGCAACTCTTTCCCACTCCTCAAAGTAATTGCTTTGCATTGCTCTTTACCAGTCTGATCGGGTTGACTAGGAAGTGATCCTTGCTCACGAACACCCATCTTTGAGGCAATCTGTCCAATCTGCGTTTCTAGCATCTTTTGAGATGATGCCATCTGCTCTATTCTTGATTCCATATTAGCCAATGCCCCAGAAGTTCCTTGCATAATCTTATTCAGTGCAACCTCCCAATCAGCTGGTTCTTTCTTCGGAGGAGGTTGATACTGCTGCTGTGCTTGATATGGTGGTCGTGACTGAAAACCAGAAGGTTGATTCTGCCTTGGAAATGCATAAGAAGGATTAGCCGCATGATTATTACTGTAAGAAAGATTGTTGTTTGGCCTTTGATTTGGATTGTAGTAGGAGTTATTCTGAACCGGCCACGGCTGTCTTCCCTGAATGAAAGATGCTTCTTCTGGAAATTGTTGCACATAAGAATTCTGATTAGCACCATAATCATTATACCCCTCCATAGGTGAAGAAATAGCATTCACATTTGCTCTTTGTCCTCGCATCTCCTGAGTTAGAGTATCCAATTTTTGAGCCAACATGTTGATCATCTCAGAGTCTTGTGCTGCTTTAGCTGAGATCGTCCCACTAGGTGCCCATGAATAGTTATTAGATGCCAATTCCTCAAGGAGTGCTTTAGACTGTGTAGTTGGTGCCTTCTTGAAATTTCCACCAGCAGCTACATCCAAACTCAAACGAATATCTGCATTCATGGCCCCATAAAAAGTACTGATGATCTGCCAATCTTCCAAGCCGTGATGTGGACACTTCCTCAATAGTGCCTTGAATCTCTCCCATGCCTGATATAGACCTTCACCCGGTTGTGCTTTGAAACTCATAATCATAGTCCTCAGTTGTTGCGTCTTGTCAGAAGGATAATATTTGGACAAAAATGCAGTAGAAAGACTATCCCATGTAGCAACCGCAGTGTTTGGAAGTTGCTGAAACCATTCCAAAGCTCTTCCCTTAATAGAATAGGGAAACATATGGAGACGAATCTGATCACTCGTAACACCATTGATTCTGAATGAGCCACACATCTGCACGAAACGCTCTAGATGTCTGTGTGGGTCTTCTAATTCAATATCTCCTTCAAAAGCTTGATTGCTGATCATCTGAATTAAACTCGGGTTAATGTTGAATTGGGTTGCACCAATCTCTGGAGTTTTGTACATGCAATTGGCAGGATTAGGTGTCTCATGGTCCCAAATAGAAGTCTGATCAACATTAGCATCAGCATTAACATTTGCATTAACATTCGCGTTAACATTCTCAGCGTCCGTCATCTTAGCTTTATCTTTTCTTATCTTTCTCAAAGTACGCTCGATTTCAGGGTCAAATTCCAACTTTCTAACGCAAGATGAACGTAGCATACACCTGAAAATCACCAACAAAACAACTTGTGGAACCAATTAAAATCTAAACAATAAGAAACAATTAACCTAAACTCAACTATACTGCCTTCCCCGGCAGCGGCGCCAATTTGTTAGTAGTATTTTTGTGTGTTCGTTCGCAGGGAAGGACTGAATTGTAATATCAAAGTTCAGGTTTCTTATCTCTTTACGTCTAGAAGTATGTGAGAATAATTTTTGGTGTGTTTATAAACTAAATTAAACTAAACAAAATTAAACTAATTGTCAATAGAGAATAAAATATATGAGGAAAACAATCCAAGAACTGGGGTTCTTCACTTGGTTTCAATGCACATTCAATATCTATGTGATGTCTACGTTCTTACTCTGCTGAAAACAATTCTTCTAAGGTTATAATGTTCTCTTCCAAGATACAATATAGTGTCTACAACTACACCTTAATTGTCACTTCCGTGATACAATCAGAGTACAATCATAAACTATCACGCACCAAGAATTATAAGTCTCACAACTCTCCTATTAATCTCCCAATCAAATATTCGAGTTATGTCTGTTAAATCGTGTACTAAAATTGCAACTCCTCTTCCAAGTTATTACAATCCCTAAAATCCAATCAAAGGTTCATGACTCCCCTAATTGTGTTAAGCCCTCAATAACAGATCAGCAAAGCAAGAAAATCACAGATAATTAAACACACATGAATACCAAGGAATACTACCCAATCCTCAGATTAAAGATTTAGTTACACATAATTAAAGAAGAAAACAAAATAATAATAATAATGAATAAAAACATAATATTGAAGAAAGAATTGAAGATCGAAAGTACCTTGATACAATTAAAAGCTATGAATTGTTAGCTATGAAATTGTTATGATTTACAATGGTAGGATGTGTTTAAATAGGCTCTACAAATCTTTCCTAGAAAGAAATTGCCTTCTATTACAATTAGGATTTAAAGAAGGTACCCAAAACTGCCCAGAATACAATTAGAATTAGAAAAAGGGCAAAACAGTAAATTCATGGCCTTCTTTTTATAAGAAACGTGCGCGCCTTTAATAAATACGTTTCTTGCACTTGTTTCCTTTTCCAAGTTGTAGAAAATCTCTCAAGCTTCGCGTGAGCAGTAAGATCGCTGAAAACGGACTTCTAGAACTCCAGATATGGCCAAAACAGTATAAGCTGCGCAGCCTTCCCGGAAAATCCGAATTTTAATCAATTAAATCTCCAAAAACGACAAAAGCTTAGATATTCTTGGAAACCTGCACAACTACACAAAACACATCAAAACTACACAAACTTGAGTCCAAAACAATCAATTTAAGCCGATTTAGAATGCTCCAAGTGGATATAAAATCCACTTATCAAACACGACTCCTTAATCAATCCAATCTATAGAAGTCGATCAACCTCCTCCTTCAATGCTATAGACCTCTCTCCACTTACCGGTCGACATTTCTGGCAGATTCCTTTCTTGGTAGGATCTATATTCAGACGATGACACATGACTTCCGGGTCAATCCCCACCATATCGGCATGACTCCAAGCAAAAACATCCAGATTATTCAGGAGAAAATTAGTGAGCATCCCTCTCATCTCGGAATTCAACTGGGACCCGATTTTCAAAACCTTACTCGGATCTTTCTCATCTACCAATATTGAGAGTGTATCCTCCGCAGGGCCAGTCTTTTCAACCAACTGTGGAATTCTAGGATCCAGATCAGAATCAAAAATTCGTGGGTCCTCAACTAGCATGTCATCCTTGGAGGGCACACCCTCTTCAAGAGGGAATTCTTCCTCAACAAGGGTATGTACTAGACCTTCAAGCAACATCCGTCTTCCTTCAACCTGCTCCCCTATAAGGTTAAAAGAGATAACCTCCTCCGAGTCTTCCTCGATTTCTTCTAGAATTCCTTGTAAATTATCAAGTATCGGAATGCTCTCCCTGACTACCTCTTCAGGTTCTTGGACAAGATAATGAACTTTAACCTCTCCTGGAGGAAGATTCATCTCTCTTTCTAAACTTCCTTCTCTCAGGGCGCGCCCTCCACCTTGCTGCTTTCTAAACCCCTTGATTGCCTTGTGATAGAAATCCCTCGAATCATGCTGAGATCCTCGTATAGTTCCTACACCATTGGGTGTAGGAAATTTCATTGCAAGATGGTAGATAGAGGTTACAACCTTCATTTCTTTTAACAGAGGGCGCCCAATTAAAGCATTGTGAGATGATTCCACATTCAAAATCATAAAGTCCATCATTTGGGTCACAGAAAGAACCCCTTCACCGAGGGTTACTGGTAATTTGATAGCTCCCATGACTTTCACAGATTCGCCCGAAAAACCGTATATCCAACCACTGTCTGGAGTCATATCCTTATCAAGAAGTCCCAACTTCTTATAAGTACTGTAGTATAGGATGTTCACGGAACTTCCGTTGTCAACAAGAACCCGATGTACGTTCTTGGAACCAATCTGGATTGCTACCACCAAAGCATCGTTATGAGGATGGTGCACCAATCTAGCCTCTTCCTCAGTGAAAGTGATATCCACACATTCCCCCTTAAACAATTTGGGCGGCCTAAACTCCAAGCTGTTCACGTTAGTGAGGGATCGGTACTTTGCCTCTCTTGCATATCTCTCCAAAGCATGATTACTATCTCCTCCCAAGTACCGTCCTCCAAATATTGTATGAATACTACCTTCTCTGACAAATTTCTTCTCCTCGGGCTTATCATTATTCCGGAGGGCGCGCCCTCCATCCTTCCTATCCGGATTCTCCTTGTGCTTCTTTACTTCTCTGACAATCCATTCAGTCAAGAATTCGTCTTTGATCAGGTCCTCAATTTCATCCTTCAATTGCCGACACTCGTAAGTGTTGTGTCCTGAGGACTCATGAAACTCACAATACTTCTTCTTATCTCTACTGTGCCAAGAAGTTAATGGCTCCGGCTTCCTGAAGAATCCCTTATCTTTATTTACCTCAAAGATATGCTCAATAGAGGCAGCCAAAGGAGTATAATTACTTTCCCTTCTATCATAAGTGTAGGTATCTAGAAGTACTCAATTCCGTCCAACTTCAGTGGAATTCACACGATTAGCACCAATCCCAGTACGGAGTGTCGGACTCAAGGACCGATCTTTCCTTTTGTTAACTCTTCCTTTAGAATTTCCCTGGCTGTCTGTTTTCCGATTATCTGCCAAGGATTGTTCCACAATCTTGAAAGACTCAGTCTGTGCAAATACATCTGCCAAAGTAGGTGGGTCACGTCCTTGAAGATGTTTCCAGAAATCAGTTCCTACTGACAATCCAGCTATTAAGAAGCTTTTGAGTGTTTCATCAATTGCTCCTCTCACCAAGGTAGATTCCGAGTTGAATCTCTTAAAGTAAGATTGTAGACTTTCTCCTTCACTTTGCTTAATGTTAGCCAAAGTAGTGACAGGAGGAGCATACTTCACGGCTGCCTGGAACAGATTCCTCATCACCTGCCAAGATGTAATTACTCCTGGCCTAAGCTTCTGAAACCACTGTTGCGCACTCTCTCTAAATGTTGCTGCTAACAACCGGCATCTAGCTAAATCAGTCACCTGATAGACATCCATCTCAATATCAAACCGTCCCAGGAATTCTACAGGTTCTGCATTCCCATGGAAACGCAAATCATTTGTCATAGATCTGTATCCAGCAGGGAGTTGCACCTCTCTTACTTCAACTGAGAAGGGAGAGGAGGTTGGTGTCGTAGCAGATATCCTCCCTCCGTCCAAATGAGTAAGGAGCCTCTTCAAATCATCAATATTGAAAGTTCCCACACCAGGAATATTCTGAATGTTGAGCTGTGCACCAGCTTGTGTACCCCCCCTGTGGTATAGGCGGAACAGTTGTCTGAGCACCTCCAGGAGCCTCAGCATGAGTTTGCGTTGCAGTTCCCTCTTGAGTTTGCTGGCCTTGAGGATTCCCTTGCGGTTGTGGAGTTCCATGGGAATCTCGACGTTGCCCCTCAGAGTGAGGGCGCGTCCTCGATCTAGACTCACTAGAAGTACTTGAATGGACTTGGTAAATACGAGGAGATCTCCTTCCAGAGGGAGCGCCCTCAGTATTCCGTTGCTGCCTATCTCCCCTGTATGTCTCCACTCTTCTATCACTGTTATCATAATCGTATCTTCCTCCTGACTTTTCCCGAGGGGGAGCTTGTTCATATCCAAGAGGCCTCGACTTGTGATCAGGGGCACGCGCTGTGGATTATTATCAAGTGGAAGGGCTCGCTCATGTCCAAGGGGCCTCGACCTGTTACCAGGGGGCGCGCGCTGTGGATCACGGGGCCGCAATTCCAAACTCTTGTCTTTCTTCTGAAGTTCAAGGAGGTATATCCTGAGATCATCATCATTAAGCCTTATTTCAAGGCGTTCCTTCAAACTTGTAAAATCCCTTTTTTCACTAGCCAGCCTTTCCTCATCCTGTTGAATTTCAGCAGGGGTGCGCCCTGAGCGGTGAGGGTGAGGGCGCACCCTCTCTTGAGGATTCACCAACCTGCGATCATTTTCAACAGGGTGTTCAACTATAGGATCAGAATATTCTAACCTTCGAGGAGTAATTAGCTGAAATCTCTTCTCCTGATTTCCCGCGTTTCCTTGAGAATCTCCACTCGGTGGAGACTTTCCTGCCCGACGATGATTTTGTGGGATACTCCGAGATTTTCTCTTACTTCCTTGTTCTTCTTCCACAGAACTCAATCTTGCTCCGAAATTATTTATGGCATCTCCCGTGCAATACAACTGCTCCATTAATGTCGCGTTGCTGATAAGAACAGGCGGCCGTCCACCGGTGGTGGCTGGAGTTCCATGGTGGTGCGGAGGAGCAGAGATTTCCTCCGGAACATAAGATACATCACGCGCTTGATTACCCCCCAAGTTCTCCTCAGAGTCGTAATCATCTCTAGCACTAATGGTGAGACATCTTTTCCTCCTAAGATTCAGATCTTGATTGGCTCCCCTCCTTCTAGCGCTAATTTGTTGACGGAGGAATTTGGTAACAACAAAATTTGAGGTACTTCGCCGGAAACAAGATCTACAACGGTGGTTCTTTGCCGAAAAGAGTGGTGGCGTGTGGTGGCTGTTTGTAATTGGTGGCTGAGATTGATAGGGTTAGTGGCGGCTATTCAGAGCTCTCGACTTCTAACCCTTCAATCGGCCTACGTACCCCGATATTTATAGGGGATCAAGCCATACGTAGTTCTTGGAGAGCAAGAAACCCAAATGGGCTTGGATATCGGTCCAGCATCCGGAATGTTCTACTATGAGGCCTAACCACAAAAGGCCCAAGGCTCATCCAAGATCTCAAGACTTCACGAATATGGAAACTTCCCCCGTCGAGGACTAGTCCTATTCGCTACAAGCTATTTCTTGATTTCAAGGATGCAGGTAAAGCCATGGTTTACCCCAAGTGCAGAACGCATCCCTGTCCCCCGAATGAGAAGCACCCACCAGATAGCAGGACAGGTTATCCAGAGCTTTTGGGTGCAAAGTGCAGATTACTCCAAAGTTCTCCAATGAGAGCGCGCCCATTGGCTAGAGGAACAGAGCTCCAAAGCACACACCAAAGAGAGATCTATCTTTGCACTGAGGAGAACATGCCCTCAGTGTATAAGAAAGATCCCTAAATCTAGGAAAACCCCTAGAGGCCTTCTACGACGGACATCCCCTCCTGAGATACGACAGGAGGGAATTCTTCAATAATCAAATACAAAATTGACATTGTTGCCACCCTGGAATTCCAACATATCATCCAGGGCGCGCCCTAAACACCCAGAAAACCCTAATTTGTTCTCTAAAATCCCAAATTGAACCCGTTATTGACCCGAATCCATCTTGAAAATACCCGAACCGAATTTTGGCTATAACACCAACGTTGACATGACATGACACTCTTGATTTTGCCTATTTAGTAGAGTTGGTAAGTTGCTCAAAGGTTGTCAACCAATGTTGTCAACTTTTGGCAACTTCCCCAAATGGTTAAAACACATATATAATTAAAAAAATATTTATTTTGAATACTTATTATAGTTTTTGAGTTTTTTTAGAATGTGAATATGGAACCACATGCAATATTTAGAGGTTGGTAACTATCAAAGTATTTTCGAATAAATGTTACCGAAGTTGATATGGAAGAAGGATAAAATAAAAAATTAGTTGATGTGAATGATGTGTCAAGGTTGACAACTATCTTGACAATGTGTTGCAGCAAACGAAATAGTGTATTCATGACATATTGTGGGCAGCAGTTTTGAAATGGCATAGACAAAGTCATGAAAATTAGAAATAGGGCATTGTGACCCATCACCCTATTGTAAAAGCAGAATCACTTAATAGAGAAAATTTAAAATATGTAAAATTAAATAAACAAAAATAGACATGATAAATTACATATTTATATCTAGATAAATGTACTTGAACAAAATCAAAAAATATTTTAAAAAGCAAAAAAAAATATGCATTTTTGTATAGTTATTTCATGATTTTAGATTTTCATTAATTATATTGTAAAATTTTTAAAAAAAAAAATTATTTTAAAATTAATCCTTAAATTTGAGGCCCCTATTTCTTGGAGCCCGGTCGTCCCTGTTGCACCTGTATTTATCAGGCCTTGCTCTTGTCAATTATCTATTGATTGGTGGTCACTGGCAAGCCGACCAATCTTGTCATGACTAAATCTACATGCAAATTTAATGTGTGGAATTTGTGGATGAGAGGCACATAACCCAGCCAGCCAATCTTGAGACTAGTATGCATGATCAAAAGCTAAAACAGCAATTAATAACAATAGCTTATAGCCCGTGTAAAGTATGGGTTATTTTTAATTTTTTATAATTTATTTATAATATAATATAATAATATTATAAATATTAATTTAAACCTTATATCTTTATATATAATAATTTTTAGTATTAAATATAAATTAATATGTTATTGGCGGGAATCGAACCTTGAACCTCTGTATATAACAACTTTTAGTATTGTTATATCTAACGGTCATGATCTATTTGAGTTGCTGATCTAACGGTGATAAATGAGGGATAACCAAAAATGGGAATAACCAAAAAAGGGGTAACCAACTACAAATTATACCCCCTATTATAATATAGTATAGATATAGATTAGTTGAAATTTTTTTTTAAACTAATATTTTTCTTAATATGTATATTTTTTAAAAAAGATACATGCAAACTGGGACCAATAAAGTATTAAAAATACAAGTTAGCCGAATGTAGATTTTTGTTTCATCTGCACAAATTCACATGGTACGAGACAGAAAACTAGAACCTAGTTTGAGTTGTCTTTTTGCTCTTTTATATAAATAAGAAATATAGATAGGTAAATCAGTTAAGTGTTTAAGAGATGCTGGTACTTGTAGGATAGTTCAATATTGCAAATAATATTCATAAATATACGAAATTTATAAAAAAAAATATATGACATAAAAATAATTTGAAAGAGTCTTAAGTGCTTAAATTTGGTAAAAAAAAAAATTATTTTAATAAAGAAAACAAGAAAAATTAAGCAAACACCCCTGTATCCGCATTTACACATTCTTTAAGAACAACTAGTCGATAAAGCCACGCTTCGCGGCGGCGTTATAAATTTTTTTAAAAAAAAATTAACACATTTACGTTATATTGTAATATTAATTTTAAATTTTAATAATTAAATATCATTTTCTAATGAATCGATTTCTTGTTAAACACGATTCTTTCGATTGAGCCGCTCTCTCATTAAAATCAAAATCTCAACTTTAACATATATTATAAAGACTTATATAATATTTTTTATCCATAAAATCGAACAATAAAAAAAATTATGACATCAATATCAAATTATAATAGCTAATACAATCTTTTCTAGTGAGTCGTCTTCTCGTTAAATACGTTTTGAGTCGCTCTTATTTGGAACCGAAATTCTAACTAATTATATAAAGAAAATAAATTCCAATTTTTATATTCTTTAAACTTTCTAATATTTATAGAGTTTTAAAAATGAAAATACATCTTATTTTTTCTGTATATTATAGATATTCATGTACTTATTTACAACTTCTGCATGAGAATGTCTTTCTGTTATGTTAACATATAAAAAAATTAAATTCGAAGACTTTTCGTTACGGGAATAATATTAAATTTATGGATATATTTTTCTAATGCAAGTATAATTAACTTGTATAAAAAAGATAAAATAAAGGATTTCTAGGAAAAAAGATATATAATTTTAAAAATCGTGTAAGACGTCTCCACCATCCTCGTATTCTACTTCTATTAATAAAACATTTTTATTTTATGTATTCCTTATATATTCAAACATTTTTATACGGTCTTCTCTAATAAATCGCTTTCTCGTTAAACACGGTTATTACTATTTATCTGCTCCCTAGTTAAGACCAAAAACCTAACTTTTACATGTATCACTTATATGATAATGTTTATCCATAAAAATCAAATCCTAAAAATAAAATAAAATTTATAACATCAAAATGATATTTTAATAGCTAATACAATCTTTTATAGTGAGCCGTCTTCCTGTTAAACACGTTTCGAGCCGCTCTCGTTTGGGTCGAAATTCCAAATTCATTACATATTATTATTGATACTTATCTTACACAACAACTTTTTTCCTTAAAATTAAAACCTAAAAAATAGAGTGAATTCCAATTTTCTAAAATGGAGTTTTAGAAAATGAAAGCACATCTTATTTTCTCTTTATATTATAGATACTCCTATTTTTATTTAGGATTCCTGCATGAGAATGTTCTTTTATAATGTTAACACATCAATTCTTTTCTTTTAAATACGATGACTTTTTTATGATAATAGTATTGGATTTATGAATAAATTTTCCTAATAGAAGTATAATTAACTTATATAAAAAATATATAATTTAAGAAGATCGTACTTTCTATAAAATATTTAGTTATATGGATGCTCTATATATTCAAACACATATTCTACTTCTAATAGAACTTTTATTTATATGTTTTTCTATAAATTCGAACTCTTATTCTCTATAAATTCAAACTCTTATTCTACTTCCAATAGAACTTTTAATCGTATGCTTTATAAATACTTATTCTACTTCCAATAGAAACTTTTATTTATATGTTTTTTCTATAAATTTGAACTCTTATCTCTATAAATTCGAACTCCTATATTCTACTTTCAATAGAACTTTTAATCATATGCTTTATAAATACTTATTCTACTTACAACAGAACTTCTAATCATATGTCTTCCTATAAATTCGAACTCTTCACCACTATAAATATAAATTCGAACACCTATTCTACTTCTAATATGTTAAATGATATTTTTATATTTATAAGTGTTTAAAATTCTAGAAAATTAGAAAAATAGATTGAGACGATCTTAGAGCGCCACCTAAGCTCCCGCGTACCCTCCTTTTTATATATATATATATACTAGCTTTATTCCCGTGCGATGCACGGATAACTTTATTACTATTTTATATAGTTCAATTCTGATTTAAAAAAAATTTCCTTAAGAAATTAGTTTTATAGCATTTTGAATAATTTATTTTTACTCTTAATAATAAAAATACATATGTTATATGGTTTGTAAGTATACACTTATTTTTTTTTCTTGTAAATGGTTTTTTTATAATTTATATTTCAAATTTTAGGCAAAAATATTTTTTAGTATTCATAATTATTTTTGATACTGTTATTTTATAAAATTACATATGATATACTTGAAACATATAGGTACTATATTCATGTAATAATTTATTTTTATTTTTATCTTTTTGATTATGTAATTTAACGATTATCCTAAAAAATTTAGATATTTTCTTATAGTGTTTTTATAGTTTTTAAGGCATTTTTATTTTTAACTTTTTTGGAAATATGTGTGGTATTAAGTTTTTTTTAATTTGTTTGAATATTGATTATTTTTTCATATTAGTTTTATATTTTTCACATGTGTGGTGTTTATTATGTTTTTTTGTTTAGATAAATCTGGAATTTTTATATTGTACTATATTTAGATATTAATATAAATTTATTTTGTGGGTATTTAGATTGTTTTCTAATTTAAAATGTGTTTATTTATTGATTTATGTTCACTTTTTTTAATTAAAATTTTTTCTTTGCAAAGTAAGAATTTGTTTATTTGTTGATTTGTCCGCATATATTTTTTAATTTAAATTTTAGAAACATATTTATTGTCAAACCTAAAAATAGAAACTTTAGTGATTTTTATCAAAATATTTTTTTTCTTAAAGCCCTTTTATTTGGTAAACAATTTTTTTTGTAAATTATATTTTAAGTTTTAGCCTAACATATATATATTTTAATATTTCATATTTTTTGGGAAGTTTTTTCTATTTTATTGGAACATATATAATATACTTTATAAATTTGGGAATTTATTAGTTTAACTATTCTTTATATATTTATATGTGATTTTGTAATTGTGAACACACATGTAATTGTACTTTTTTTCAAAGAAATTTTGGACAATCTTTTTATGTTTTTGTGTTAATATATATTTATTTTAAATGCATTATATTGAATTTTATTGTTGATTTTAGTTTTCTACATTTAGATCTTTTTTTTGAATTGGCGTTTTTTTTTGTAGATTTTTTTTGTTGAATTTTGGTGTCAAAGGTTTTTTGATTACCTTTTTATTATCTTATTTTACCATATAATTTTTTAAAAACTTCTTTTTTGTTTTGTAATTAAATGTACATTCTTGTTTTTTTTAATTATTTTTTTAAATTGAAGTTCTGATGATATGCTTTGTTTACTTTTTTATTATATATAAAGAATGAATTTGTGACTTATTTTTAGTTATAATTTTTTACTAATTTATCCTTTTGTTAATATTAGAAACATATTTGTTGTCAAACTTAAATATAATATATTTTAATGTTTCATATTTACTGAAATTCTGATGGTGACTTGTCTATTTTATATAAAGAATGAATTTGTGATTTATTTTTCATTATGGTTTTTTGTTATTTTATCCTTATTTGTTAATTGTGTGTAAGTTTTGTGCTACTACAACTCTTTTTCCTATAATAATAACAATTAATTAAGTTGATGATGAATATTTAATTAGTTTATTCTTTATTAATTTACTTTCAATTTTTTTGTTGTTGAAATTTAATATTTTTGTAACTTTTAAATTATTAAATTATTATAGGAATTTTTGTACTTATTATATTTAGATTCTCTATTAATTATTTTATTTTGGATTTTCGGATTGTTTTTAATTTATTTACAATTTTAGTACCGAATCTAGAATATTTGCAAAATAATAAAATGCTAATTTGTTGATTTTTGTTAGTATAAATTTTAAAAACATGTTTGTTGTAAAATCTAAAAGTTAAAATTTTTTATGACTTTTTTAAAAAAATAGGTTTCATTGAAACTCTTTTTTGTGGTAAGGTTTTTTTTAATTATATTTTAAACTTTAGTATAAACTATTTTTGTAATAATTTTAGTAAACAATAATTTTTTTAACTTTAATTTGTTCTGTTTTATCATGTTATTTATTTTAGTGCATCCTTTTTTGATATTGTTTGTTAAATTAAAAATCCATTGGTAGCATAGTTTTAGTTGTTAGGGGAGGATAGTTTTAGCTTTTGATCCAATACTTGGGCCAACTTATTTTTTAGTCCATTTCTAATTTTTAATATACTTACCTTTATACCCCACCCTGACGACCAGACCACCTAACTGCCTTACGCCAATTATATATAGAATATAATATATATATATATATATATATATATATATATATATATTTATATATATATATATATATATATATATATATATATATATATATATACTGATGCAATTGTGATTATGAGTTATTTGAAAGATGAAATCATATAACTGTATATAAGTCTATTTAAAGAAGCTTTTCGTTTTCAACTAAAATATCCAACAAAGTTATACCATGTCTAAAAATTTAAATAAACAGAAGTGAATTGGATTAAGATGTTAAATACAAAAGAACCACTTACATACAGAGTTAAAGAAGTAGAACCGGCCAATCTACTTGCTCAAAAATCTAATCATGTTACAACTAAGGAAGATAGTACAAAGGAAAGGAGAAACAAAAGAGATAACATTGAGACTAAAGCTACTCATGGGGAACCTCATCATAAAGCTTTCATGTTATCCAAGCGACAACTAGCCTGCACAGAGTTATCGTATATTAGTCCCGAATGATTCATGAGAAATATCTCACTAGAGTATTTAGGATGATGTTGGGACAATATGCGGATTTAAAGAATAACAAGAAGAGTCATTGTACCAGAAACTTGTGTATCCCTCGTAAAATAGGCGAGAATTCAGTGCAAAACTTTTCCATATCAGCGTGGATGTTATCTGCTCCTCCTAGCACCTCCAGAAATCTTTTCCTATCAGGAACAAGCTTGATCGCAACCTGTGAGTTCCAAAAATGTATTACGGTCAATGGATATTCAATTGAGAAGCTAATGTTTTTCAGACCATCCCTACAAAGTATTAACCAGACTAATTCACTATACTAATGACACGTTTCTGATGGTTGAGCAGGTTGCCAAGGAAAGAAACATTACTGTAAAACTTGAACTGGCTAGCCACCCATGCCATTTCTTCAACGTCTTGCTATAGGAATCATTACAACATTGTTGCATTCCCCAATCTTGATGCTGAGATAAGTTACGAAATAGCTCCACTAGGAAGTCCATCGCTCTGCATGAAATTGTAGATTAGAGGTTTGACCAAATGAAACCTCTAATGTGAGTGTTTGGTTGTTAGAGGTTTGAGTTGGAGGTTTGGGATCAAAAAGCTAATTTTGAAAAAGCTCATTTTAGGAGTTTTTTCAATTAGAGGTTTGCTATGTGTCACAAAAAGTTATTCAAAAAGTTATTTACCAAACACTTTTATTCAAAACATCTAATTTCAATCCGCTAGTCAAAACAGCTAATTCAATCCGCTAGTCAAAACAGCTAATTCAATCCGCTATCAGCTAACAGCTATCAGCTAATTGCCAAACATGGTTGTGTACCCTGGATCTGCCTACTGTAGGTGTGAAAATCTATACAACGGAGAGAATGATATTAAATACCTCGTTAGCCAGAGAATGGCATTTGTGCAACTTGACCATGACTTTGCAGTGTCTGTTTCAACTTCTGGTTGTACAATACCAAACAAGTAGTTAAATTTGGTTGGATTTGTTTCGTATTTATGCTCCAATCTCTGCAATCGTTAAGAATCAAAAAGTTATTCATAATAAGACTCTGAAATAAAAATACCAATGGCTATGCAGCGTTTTCAATCAACAACACAAATCATTATCGGCTGGATTGGCTTTAGGGAAGCAGAATGTGCCCAATAAATTAGAGTACGCAGAGGTTCCAACCCTACATCCGTATATAATCCAAAGTAGATTTTTTGAACTCAACCTATACTCTTTTTCTTAATCCCTAATTATTGTATATCAGAAGTCTCTAGGAGTGGTGCAGTGCGGCATTGTTATTAAAAAAATTGGAGGGAGATAAATTATAATCGCAAATTATGAAATATAATATTTAGTTGAGGAGAGAAGAAAACTTACTGATATATTACCACCAACATCTGATTTTACAATGGCCATAGCAGGTCCAAATTTATCTGGCATGAAAGTGTAGAGGATTTCAATTAATCGTTGCAATGCTCAAGTACTGAAAAGTACATGTTAGAACTCGAGCAACAAAAACAATATTAGCCACTTTCTAGTGAAAATTTAAAGGATCAATTTATGTAACACCAACTCTCTCGTAGTATTAAAATCCGAAGAAATGAACTTAGGAAAAGAATCGAAATCTAGTCCGTGCGACTATGAATAAGGTAATAATTCGGAGATTATATCCCACATTCGAGCATGATGATGAATCAATATATTTACCAAGAGAACACACCTAATATGGGCAAACAAAGTCTGCATACATCCAAGAAAGGCTGAGTAAGCATATCCCCCTCATCGGATTTGACATGTTTCATTTTTTCTAAAGAAGCCGAAAATACGGTTCCTCTACTTTCCCCCATTATCACTGCAAACATATCAACAATGGCATTTGATCAAGAACAACAGCAATTAAATTATACTCAGAAGACAACAATGCATTGACAAGCAGAGAGAAACAAATGTACCTTGGATTCAATACAATGCATTCCAAAGATGAGAATAAAAAGAAATTTAGATAAGATAAAATTATACAACAATACAGGTGATGATTAAATTATGAGAATGTAAACATTAATCAAGAAAAATTGAAAGGGAAAAAAAATGTGCCTGCATGCTTTGATAGTCATAGATATATGGGGTCATAGGATCTTCGGGAGGTACTGCTGGTTTTGCGATGTGCCCCATATCATGGATTATTTACATTACTTTTGAAATTAGACCAAAATAATTGAAAATATTATGTTCAATTATTGAGAATAAAAATGTCATAAGTTTAATTTTTTTTTTTTTCAAATTTTAAAGTAAAAGCACTATGATGACAGAAAATGGTGTATTCTTGTATCCTCAACTCTCTATTACATTTTTCGAAATGAGACCAAAATCCCCTGTTATTTGAGTAATGTTATGGTATTAAACAGGGATATCAGTTAATATTGAAAATGATGTGACTTGTTGGTAGTATAAAACTATTTATTGATCGATATCAAAATGGTTATCGAAATGAATAAACATGAATTCATTATATAGGAAAATTAATGATTTTATCCTTTATTTTTTTAATCTTCTTTATTGTTTGATATCCTTTTTTGTCATTACACAACCATTTGGAGCAACCAATTTAGATTGGATTAACCTAAATCTAAATTTATACTATTTTTTTTTATCATTATACAATATTTGAATCGACCCAATTGACCCAAATCTAAACCTCTGCTATTATCCTTCGTTCTTTATTTTTTTTATGAAAGAGATTAAAAATGGACGGCTCGCTCGCTATGGTAGCTATGCTCGGGTTTATTGTTTCAGCGACTCATGTAGGCCCTATTAACAATCTGCTTGAACATCTTTCAAATCCCTGGCACAGAACTATCATACAGACACTTGCGGAACCTGGTCCATGACTGTAAATTGCAAAGCTATTGTATAGGACTGGAGATATATGATGCCTGTTAAAGTTTTCCTTTTTCTACTTTTACTCCATAGTAAAAGAAAAGGTAGACGGAATGAATATTGTTGATAAAAAAAATATAATTAATGATAATTAGTCGATTGTCTTTTTCAATTAAAAGATGTTTATTTATTATTTATATGATATTATCTTTTACAAATATCTAAAATATCATATCTTCCAATCAATAATTTTTTTTCTCTCTAATCAGCATTTGGAGCGATCCAATTGGATCAACCCAAATCTAAACCTCTACTATTATCCTTCATTTTTTATTAATAATATAATTAATGATAATTAGTTGATTGCCTTTTTCAATTAAAAGATGTTTACTTATAATTGATGATATTACCATTTATAAATACCTAAAATATCATATCTTTCAATCAATAATTTTTTTTCTCTCTAATTAAAACACGTTGACATCATATCTTCTAACCACTAACAAAATACAATAAAAATTCGTATACAACGAATAATATCCGTTTGATTTTAGTTAAAAATTAGAACTGTTAGATCTAATGATTAAATATATTACATGATTAATTTCCTCTTTCAGGTTAAACATATTATCTTTTCAATTTTTCAAAAACTAAATAATTTCCTTTTTCAAGTAAAATACAATATTTTTTATATTTTATCTAACTAAAATTTCTCCTTTATTAATCAATTTCCTTTTTCAGGTTAAACATATTACCTTTTCTATTTTTCAATAACTAAATAATTTACTTTTTAAGTAAAATACAACATCTTTTACATTTTATCTAACTAAAATTTCTCCTTTTTTAAAAACTACGATCAATTTTGTATAATAAAATAACGTAATTATATTATAATTAGTATTAACTAATCAATTACCTTTTTGAGCCAAAATACGTTACCTTTTCTCTTTTCTCTAACTAAAATCTCTTTTTTTCAAATTGTATCATGGACGGTTACCTTTTTCAAACACGTTATCTTTTTTTTCCTTTCTCTTACGAAAATCTCTTTTTTTCCTATTATATCATGGGCGATTCTATTTAATAAAAATAAAATAATAATATTATAGTACTAATAATTAACTGATTACCTTTACTAAAACGTATCATCTTTTATATTTTTTCTAATTAAATTCCCTTTTTTTCTAGAAATTTCAGGGGTAACATTAATTTCTCATTTTCTAAAAACTATGAGCAATTTTATTTAGTAAAATAACATAATTAAATTATAATTACTATAAATTAATCAATTACCTTTTTCACATAAATTATGTCATCTTTTTAATTTTCTCAAAATTTTGAATTAATCATTCCAATGATTAAAAAAAATCTCAATTGCATTTTAAAACTTTACTAATAGAGAAAACTAAATATATAGTTTCATTATTTTTTACCTATAAAATCTTTACTAATGAAGTAAAGTAAATATCTAAATTGCATTTTAAATTTTTACTAATCGAGGAAACTAAATATACAATTTCAATATCCTTACCTTTAAAATTGCATTTTAAAACATTGAAAATTTGGTAGGTTGATCGGTTGGTTGGTTGGTCGGTCGGTACGTTTTTACTTGATTACCATTACTTAATTATAAATAAAATTTCTCCTAATAACTAATCAATTTTTACTTAATTATAAAGGGTCCTGTTAACAACAGCCCTTAGGGCTATGTTTAAGGATTAATTTTTGCCATATGATGGCTTTTTATTGGATGATTTATGTGAATGCATGGGGGCACATACTTTTTTGCAAGTGGGGCACAACCTTGAACCAATTAAAAACTACCACATAACACCTTAACCATAGCCCTAAGGGCTGTGGTTAACATTTTCCAATTATAAATAAACAATTTCCCAATAACTAATCAATTTTCTTTTTTCAAGTAAAACATATTAAAATAATCAATTTCTTTAAAAAACGTTACCTTTTCTATTTCCTTTAGCTAAAATCTATAATTTTCCAATTATATGGCGCCGATCGGTTGGTTGGTCGGTCGGTCGGTCGATACCTATTGTTTTTACTTAATTACCCTTACTTAATTATAAATAAAATTTCTCCTAATAACTAATCAATTTCTATTTTCAAGTAAAACATATTAAAATAATCAATTTCTATTTTCAAGTAAAACATATTAAAATAATCAATTTCTCTAAATTGCATTTTAAATTTTTACTAATCGAGAAAATTAAATATACAACTCAATTGCATTTTAAATTTTATTATTAGTGGAAATTAAATATCACTAACAAAATATAATAAAAATTTCGTATACAATGAAAAATATCCGTTAGATTTTTAGTTAAAAATTAGAACTATTATATATTTATATAAAGGAGAAACGAGGGGTCTAAACCTCTACTATTATCCTTCATTTTTTTTAAAAAAAAATACTACCATAATACTAGCAAACATTAAGAATATATTGATATGATATTACCTTTTATAAATACCTAAAATATCATATCTTCCAATCAATAATGTTTTCCTCTCTAATCAGCATTTGGAGCGACCCAATTGGATCAACCCAAATCTAAACCTCTACTATTATCCTTCATTTTTTATTAATAATATAATTAATGATAATTAGTTGATTGCCTTTTCCAATTAAAAGATGTTTACTTATAATTGATGATATTACCTTTTATAAATATCTAAAATATCATATCTTCCCATCAATAATTTTTTTCTCCCTAATTAAAATGTTAACTCGAATAACTTGTAGAAGGGGGGGGGGGGTTGAATACAAGTTATATAATCGTGTCTGATTTTTGCTTGATTATATAAACAAGAATAAACGAATGAATCAAACTCTGTTTGTATTAATAAGATCAAATACAAACTCTACCAAAGGTGTACAAATACCTTTAGCAGCTGCTGACAATACAAATCTCTCTCTCTGTTTGTTTCGAACTCTCGAATACAAACCTTATACAGAGCTACGTACACGAACTCACAACACACTTGTTCGACTACGACACTTTTTACAATGATATAGAGAGAGTATTTATAATGCTACCTATCAACTAATAATAGAAAGATATAATCTATACATGACAATGTTCTGCCTTCTAGTCGATAGTTTCCTTCAATAGAAAACTCTTTCCTTCATAATATCTTCTTGCTTGTTCTTCAAACAACGATCCTGTTTTATAGCACTTGCCAGTTTCTGTAGCATCCATAATGACATCATCAGTAACAAGACTGATATCAGGATTTCATCTTGCATCAGTATCTGATCATCATCAGTATTAGACCGTCATCAGGATTTGCTCTTTGTTCCTGACATGTAGTCTCCGATACACTGTTCATTCCTGACTAAACTGTACAGATAACTGTCTTACACATAAATCCTATATATAGTGCTAAATCCTTTATAAGATCAGGATTACAAGAAGTATAATGTGTAAATTCTATTCTTAACATCACAACTCATGAATTATTCCTAACAATCTCCCCCTATTTATGCTTTAAAATCTGAAGCATAAATCTAAGTTGTGGATGTCAAAATATATAACAATACAACCAGAATAGAATTTATGAATGTAGAATTATGAAGTTAAGTACCTCCTTCCCAAATGTAGACGTTTATCTAGTACTTAGAATTATCTAGTACTTAGAAGAAAGAATTTTAACTATTAATGCTGCTCTTACTTTACCACTTCCTAGCTGAGATTCACCACTGTCACTTCTAGTTCTTCTTTTTACTTCCCTTCGTCTGCTCTTTATCTCCCCCAGTCTGGTGTTGTTGTCTTTGAATTGTCTTTATCTCCCCCTTTTTGACATCATCAACATTCATTCCAAGAGATTCAGAAACAGAACAAATGATATTCATCAGAACTGCTTGATTTTACATAATTGTGACTTGGTTATCTTCAAGTGATTAAAGTCTTGTTTGCATAGCAATTTGAGAATTCTGAATATCTTTCAAAACATCAGAATGAACTTCAATGTTGGAAGTGCTTCTAGTATCTTCAGAATCAGAATCAGAAAGAACTGTATCTTCAAGTCTTGTAGAAGAAGT
The DNA here is from genome assembly GCA_037693485.1 of Kitagawia praeruptora. Lineage (NCBI taxonomy): Eukaryota > Viridiplantae > Streptophyta > Magnoliopsida > Apiales > Apiaceae > Kitagawia > Kitagawia praeruptora. The sequence continues at coordinate 4,332,127 of CM075353.1, forward strand.
TGCTTGTGTTGTATGATATTCAAGTAATAAAACCTGATTAGAAGTATCAACATCTTCATCTTTCTGATCTGGAGCTGAAACATGATCATCATCTCCTTCACCAGTATTCTGTGTACTAACATCTTCAAATCCTGACTCCTCCTTAGAGTGATCAGAGACTGTAGATGTCTCAATTCTAGCTGATATTGGAAGTACATACAAAGGAACACTAGGATCATTAGGAACTTCATCTGGTACATATGTATCAAGAGATTGCTTTATCCTGGCACCTCTTCTGTTAATTATTCCTGCAATCCTCTCCTTTTGCTTCTGAGCTTTAACTTCTGACTTTGCACTGTGATGTGCTAGGTCATTCTTCTGATACATTTTGATGAATGAATAAGTACCAGCATCCATACCCAAATTTTCAGACCAAGATTCAGGAAAAACCTGATCCCAGAAATCAAACGATGGTTTCCTAATTTTCTCTCCCTCGCTATGGAGTTGATCATCCATACCCTCATTCTCACTTTGACTTACTAAAGTCAACACTCTTTCTACCTCACCTTTTTCCTGGTCAGGAGCCAGCCTCTCAGTTTGTGGATCTAAGTCCATCTTTTCAAATGTATCACTCAAATTTGGATAAGTGCTCTCATGACCTATAGAAAAATAGAGTTTAGAAGTAGTTTTTATACCTGAACTCACATGGAGAGAGGGTTCCTCATATGGCAAGGGGCTTGAGGTTTTCTCCAAGGAGTGAGCTGCTATAGTCTCTGAACCTATACAATCATCTACTTTCTTTCCAGAGACTACAGGCTCCAGTATACCACTTTCAGGTTCTTTACTAGACTCTGATGTCTTCAGTAATACTTCATTAGACACCATAGTTAGTACATCACCGTCTTTAAGTGCTGGGTCATGCGGGATTCTATCGCCGCTTCATAAAAGATTTTTCGAAGATTGCTCGACCTCTTACTGAGCTCTTGGGTAAGGAGGTACCTTTTGTGTTCACTGATGCTTGTGTTGAGGCTTTTGAAACATTGAAGAAAGCTCTTGTCTCTGCTCCAATTATACAACCACCGGATTGGAGTTTACCATTTGAGATCATGTGTGATGCTAGTGATCAAGCTATTGGTGCAGTCCTAGGCCAAAGGAAAGATGGAAAGCTACATGCTATATACTATACAAGCAAGACCTTGGATGGGGCTCAGATTAATTATGCAACAACAGAGAAAGAATTGCTAGCAGTGGTGTATTCTATGGAAAATTTTCGATCTTATCTCGTTGGTTCGAAAGTTATTGTTCACACTGATCATGCAGCTTTGAGATACTTGATGAGTAAGAAGGATGCTAAACCTCGTCTGATTCGTTGGATTTTGCTTCTTCAAGAATTTGACTTAGAGATTAAAGATAAGAAAGGGGCTGAGAACGTGGTTGCTGATCATCTTTCACGCCTTACTCTTGATGAGGATGATGGTAAATCTACTCCAATTGATGATTCTTTTCCTGATGATCATCTACTTTCTCTTGCAAGTCTAGAGGTTCCTTGGTATGCTGACATAGCTAATTTCTTAGCTAGTGGTACTGTTCCTCATGGATACTCATCGCAACAAAAGAAGAAATTTTTCTATGATGTGAGGAAGCACTTTTGGGATGATCCTTTTCTCTATAAATCTTGTGCTGATGGAGTCATTAGAAGATGTGTTCCGTATAATGAGATTGCTTCTATAATCTCACATTGTCACGATTTGCCAAGTGGTGGTCATGCAAGTACTACGAAAACTGCTGCAAAGATTCTTCAGTGCGGTTTTTATTGGCCAACTCTTTTTAAAGATGTCCACCAATATGTTCATTCTTGTGATCGTTGCCAAAGAACGGGGAATATTTCAAGGCGCAATGAGATGCCTCTTAATAGCATTCTTGAAGTGGAGCTTTTCGATGTGTGGGGAGTAGATTTCATGGGACCATTCCCTCCATCTTTTAAGAACAGGTATATCTTGGTAGCTGTGGATTACGTCTCGAAATGGGTTGAAGCCATTGCATCTCCCACTAATGATGCTCGTGTTATGAGCAAGTTCTTCAAGAAGACGATTTTTCCTAGATTTGGAGTGCCAAGGATTTAGATTAGTGATGGAGGAAAGCATTTTCTCGAGAATAGGTTCGAAGCTATGTTGAAGAAATATGGAGTTTATCATAAGGTGGGGCTTTCTTATCATCCCCAAACCAGTGGTCAGGTGGAGATCTCTAACCATGAAATAAAGATTATCTTGGAGAAGACAGTTGCAAAATCAAGGAAGGATTGGTCTACGAAGATTGATGATGCACTTTGGGCATATAGAACTGCATTTAAGACACCTATTGGGACAACTCCGTATAGATTGGTATATGGAAAAGCATATCATCTTCCCATTGAGTTAGAGCACCGTGCATTTTGGGCTATCAAAGGTCTGAATTTTGATATGTTAGCAGCGGGTGAGAAGAGACTTCTACAACTTAATGAGCTAGATGAGCTTCGTTTTGAGGCTTATGAAAGTTCTAAGCTTTACAAGGAGAAAACAAAGAAGTGGCATGACAAAGGGTTACTACGGAGAGAATTCAAGGAAGGGGAGCTAGTTCTTCTATTTAATTCAAGGTTGAGACTTTTTCCCAGAAAACTTCGTTCTAGGTGGTCGGGCCCGTTCAAGGTACGCAAGGTTTTTCCATATGGTGCAGTTGAATTGTTGAATACCCATGGAGAGTCATTTAAGGTGAATGGGCAAAGAGTGAAACATTATAGAGCTGGTGAACCAATTAATGAGGTGAATATTCAGTTGTCTTCCCCTTCTTCAGAATGATTGATGAGACGGTGTCGGGCTAACGACATTAAACAAATGCGCTTCTTGGGAGGCAACCCATGATTTTTGTAAGGTTAGTAAATTTTATTATTTTTATTTATTTTTGTATTTTTTTTAGGTTAGATATTTTTATATTAATAATTTTTTTTTACTCCCGCAAGATGCCTTGATGAATTTGTTGAAGTGTTTCAGGATATAATTATTTCGAATTTTGAAAAATCTCGGGAAAGGAAAAAGAGGAAAAAAAAATAAGTGAAAGCCACAATTTTGTGACTTTCAGCAAAGGAATACTGGCGGTTCAGTTTTTAATACCGGCGTTTTCGTTCCCTGATTACTTATATAAACGAGCAGCAATTCAATACCGGGGTATAGTCTTTTTGAACCCACGGTATTCATTCTCTGTGCACCTGCGTGGCTGCGTGAACAACCAATTCCAGTTATTCACTTCATCCAGCGCGCGTGGCTTCTTGACGAGCCCAATTGCATCCTTTGAGCAGGCCCATCTTCGCAAGCCCACACTGCAGGCCCAGTTCGTATTAAACCTGCAAGAGGTCCAGATACATTTGCTGCACACCATCTGCATCAGTTGTTGTTCAAGCCCATCTGCTGTTGTCAATTCAGGACATGCACCAGGACATGCACTTTGTGTAAAAAGTATGTTGACTAGTTATGGTAATGTTCCCATTCAGTTTCCTATAAAGTGAGAATTGAGCCAGAATTTTGCATGCTTTGATTGGAGCTTCCGCAATTATTTTTCGAGGACACTTCATGGCTACTAGGGGAGTATTTCTAACCTTTATTTGTATAATTTTTTTTTATTATTCTTTTTGTATTTTCTTCTTAGAATTGTTAGTTTTTTTTTCTTTTATTAAATTATTCATTGAGGACAATGAACCATTTAAGTGTGGGGATACGTTCTTAATGTATAAAAATCCAAAAAAATTATATATGATAAAAATGAAAAAAAAAATGAAAAAATTAGAAAACTTTTTGTATATATTTGCCTTGTCTCAAAAGTATGTTAGCACGGATAAGTACACATTTTGTAGACTAATTTCGCATGATTAATTCTGAGTGTTGTATTATAGAATAAAAATCATTTGTTGCTTGATAATTCCTTGTGTGCTTTCGAAAATTTAAAAACTTGAGATGCTTCTTAGTCAAATTTAGTGAGTCGAGCATGCTTTCACCTTGTGAGATTTTGAGCCTAATTAATGATTGATATATTTTATATCAATCAAATTTCTTTGTTGTGTGTTGTTCGTCAATTAGCATTGCTCTAAAACTTGTTTTGATACCTTGTTGAGACTACATGTTGCGTGTGTGCATGAAAATGATAAAGGCACTAGGATTAACCTCATTGACCTAAACACTATCCTTATGAGTTATATCCATAGTAAGCCCCCTTGAGCTTATATCTGTTTCTTTCAATTATCACCACTCTATAATTTTTTAGCCTACTTATTTATTCTTATCTTGATTTACTAGTAGAGCATTGTGATTCAACTTAAGGGTGGGTGAATGTTCAAGTGTGGGGATTTCTTTGTTAAGATTTGATATTTTGGTGGGAATTATATAATGTGGTTGCTTGATATTCTCAAAAAAAAAAAAAGAAAGAAAGAAAGAAAGAAAGAAAAAAAAAAGGAAAAAATGAAAAAATTTGAAGAAGATCGAATGAGAGTTATTGTTCATTGCTTATTGCAATGTGAAAGTGGGGAAGTACATAATGATGTGCATATGGGTTTAATGCTTGTGAAAGTTTGATTATCTTTTACATGATCTACTATTCATGTTGGGTGCTTTAATTAGAAGTGAACATTATGCTCTATTAGTTTATCAAGCTTAGCCACTTGTGAGCCTATTTCTTTGATATCCCACCCCATACCTAAGCCCCATTACAACCTTTAATGAAGACCTTTTGATTTGTGCATGCACATATACGAAGTAGTGGAGATTTGGTGGACAACCAAGCATATGGTAGCACATGTCTATTTTGATTGAACTTGAGTGAAACGCAAACACCTATACACTTGTGTGAATTGAGAGCAATGTGAGATTTTCTATCCGTGGCATGCTTACTTATTGAAGGAGACTTTGATGTTTATTTCATGATATTTTTGTCTGTCAAGACAACGTGTGCACACTTGGATTGTTTTGTGCAAGTGGTGTACTTTCAGATCTTCTCAGATTGTTGTGTGATTGAGGTTTGCATATGTGGAGTACTATGAATTGTTGCATGTTTAAGACTTGGTGATTGAAAATATTTGATTTTGTGGGTATATCTTCTATAAACCCTCACGAGACAACACTCGTCCTACTAGGGCTGCCTAGGGGTTTAACGGCTTGTTGCATATGCTCAATGCAATCGTGTCATCTACGAAAGTGATGTTAGTTAATTTTTATTTCTTTATTTGCCCGAGGACGTGCAAATGCTAAGTGTGGGGATGTTTGATAGAGTGTATATTTATATATATTTTATATGATTATATTCCTCATATTTATTATATTTTGCATTTAATTGGATTTTTATTTAATAGATTTTAATGTTTTATTGTAGGAAGCAAGGAAATCCTAAACTTGGAAGGATTGGAGAATAAAGAGCTTAATTGGAGATTTATTAGAAGGAAATTCGGATTTATTGGGCTGCACGCGCGTATTTCACTGTTTGGGTCATATCTCGAGTTCTAGAAGTCAGAATTAAGCGATTCAACAGCCCACACGAAGATAATTAAATTATCTATCATTCTAAGATGGTCCAGATGTCATATCACAACTGTAGCGGCCCAGAATTACTTTGGAAGAGTCAACTACGAATTTTCCTTGGAAATCTATTCAATTTAGGAAACGTACTTGTAAAATATTTTTATTAGAGACATATAAAAACATTAGAGATTATTATTATGAGGGAGATTCATACGTACGTATAGGTACACAGAGGGAGAGAGGAGAGCGATTTATCTTCTTGTGCAAAGATTAAAGATTAAAGGTTTTTTCTCTATTCTTATAATTATGTGTTCATCTTATAATTCTTGTTTTGTTAATTCAATTATGAGTGAGTAGATTATTAATCTAGGGTTAAGTAGAACCCTAGTTATGATTGATGTGTGAATTTCCAATTCCCCCAATTTGATTGTTTAATTGCTCTTGCTTATTTAGTTGTATTAATTAACAATTACAAATCAGACGTGATTATGTGTATTGTTTGAACCAATATCTAATTATCAGCGATAGTTGGATTTAGATGGTTGTGATTTATCCAATAAGAACATGAAATTCTCCATGAGAATAGGTAGAACGGATTGTTAGGAAATTAGGGTGCTGTGATTAATGTCTCTAAATTGCATGATACCATGAGAATAGGTTAGATTGAATTTTAAGAGAAGCCATTAATACTCGAGAGGGGTTATTGGTATTTATAGGGCGCATCTTTCCTACTGAGTAGAGGGCGATTAACTTGGGGAGGAAATTCACGAATGCATTAATTCATGCTAGTGGGGATACTTAATTCTGGATGTTTTTAATATTTGATTAATATAAACACAATTCGCTTTAGCATAAAATTAGTTTAATAATTTCTCAAAATCTATTGTGTTACTTGCTTAGCCGAGTTAAATCAGAAATAACTGGTGATTGATACTTTTGTCTCTGTGGGATCGACTCTGACTTACCCTACTACATAGTTAGAAGGATTTGTTAGAAATTATTATTTGATAGGCACACGACAGCCTTGTCAAATTTTTGAAGTAGGGGGTGGTAAACGCTCAACAACCTCGACCTTGGCTCTATCAACTTCAATGCCTCTTTTTGAAACAACATGACCCAAAACAACTCCCTCTTGTACCATAAAGTGACATTTTTCCCAATTGAGAATTAGATTAACTTCTTGACATCTATGAAGCACCTTCTCCAAGTTATGTAAGCATGCATCAAAAGAAGTTCCACTAACTGAGAAGTCATCCATAAAAACTTCCATAATGTCTTCAATGAAATCTGAGAAAATTGCCATCATACACCGCTGAAATGTGGGAGGAGCACAACATAGACCAAACGGCATTCTGCGGTATGCAAATGTACCATAGGGACATGTAAAAGTTGTCTTTTCTTGATCATTCGGATGGATAGGAATCTGGAAAAAACCTGAATATCCATCCAAGAAGCAGAAGTAAGAATGTTTCGCCAACCGTTCAAGCATTTGATCAATAAAAGGGAGAGGAAAATGATCTTTCCTTGTGGCCTTATTCAATTTCCGATAATCAATGCACATTCGCCACCCTGTGACAGTTCTAGTAGAAATCATCTCACCCTTATCATTCTTCACCACGGTCATTCCTCCTTTCTTTGGAAAAACATGCACAGGACTAACCCACTTGCTGTCAGAGATAGGATAGATTATACCTGCATCAAGAAGTTTTAAAACCTCCTTTTTTACCACCTCCATCATATTATGATTGAGTCTCCATTGAGGCTCAATAGAAGAAGCTTGTTCATCTTCCAGAATAATCTTATGCATGCAGAATGATGGATTAATGCCCTTAATATCATCAATGGAATACCCAATAACATTTTTATATTTTCTCAAGACCGTGAGCAACTGCTCAATTTGTATGTCATCAAGCTCAGAATTAACAATGATAGGATATGATTCATTAGGGCCCATAAACACATATTTCAAAGATGCAGGTAGTGGTTTCAGTTCTACCTTAGGAGGCGTGGAACTCTCCTTAACTTCCTCATGCTGTAGCACATTAGAATGTTCATGCTTATATGTAGGTGCTGCATCCAAAAGCTTCTCGTAACCCTGACACTCTCCATTTTCTTCATCAACATTACCCTCAAGAACAGCTTGAAGTGGATCCTCAGATAATAAAATTTTGGCTTTCATGTCGATCACTTCCTCTAGTGCATCCACCCTATTTACAGACTCATCCGTAGAAGGATGTCCCATTGTACTTTGCAACTTGAATTCCATCTTCTCTTCGCCTACCTCAAAAGAAATTCTTCCATTTTTCATGTCAATGATAGCTCCAGCTGTTGCTAAGAAAGGCCTCCCAAGAATGATAGAAATATTTGCATCTTCTTCCATTTCCATGACAACAAAATCACATGGAATATAAAACTTTCCTACCTTAAGGGGCACATCTTCAAGAATTCCAAGTGGAAATTTCACACTTCTGTTTGCCAGTTGTAAAGAGATACGTGTGGGTTTTAGTTCACCCATCTGAAGTTTTTCACAAATCGACAAAGGCATCAAACTGACACTGGCTCCAAGATCACACAAAGCTCTTTTTATTTCGACATCCCCAAGCTGAACAGGAATAGAGTAGCTACCTGGATCCGCTAACTTCTTCGGAAGATCATTTTGCAAGATGGCACTGCACTCTGCCGTTAATGAGATGGTAGAGCTTTCTTCAATTTTTCTCTTTCTTGACAAAATATCTTTAAGGAATTTTGCATAAGAGGGCATCTCCGTAATAGCATCCATGAATGGAATATTGATATGTAGCTTCTGCAAAATTTCAAGGAATTTCCCATACTTTTTCTCTAGCTTAGCTTGTGCCAACCTTTGTGGAAAAGGAATAGGTGGCACATACGGTTTAAGAGGAACATCTTCTGATTCTTTGGTTTCTTTCTCCCCGACCTCTAGTTCTACCGGTTTCTTTGTTGCAATCTCATCTTCACTTTCCTCAGCATTCACAACATTTTTGCTCGCATTCAATTCCGGTTGGTTCAATTCTTTACCACTCCTCAAAGTTATAGCATTGATATGGCCCCTTGACGGCTGCTCAGTTTGACCAGGAAGTTGGCCTGAAGACTTATTAAGTTGGCTCAACTGTTGAGAAATTTGAGTGATCGTGTTTTCCATCATTTTGTTGTGAGCCTTTATCTCATTGATACTTGAATCAAAGTGCTCGTTCTTCTTCGATTGAGTAGAGATAAATCCTTCCATAAGACTTTCCAAGTTAGATTTCTGCGGCTGAGCTTGCTGAAAACCAGGAGGCTGAGAAAAATTATTTTATGAAGATTTTCCTTGACCCTGATTGTTCCTGTAGGAGAAATTTGGATGATCTCTCCAACCTGGATTGTATGTGTTGGAGTAAGGATTATACTGCGGCCTCTGATTCTGATTGTAAAGAGCATTAGCTTGCTCAACTGCCATTCCAGAAGGATTGTATTGACAAGCAAGTTTGGTGTGTCCAACAACACCACATATCTCACATGAAGCAACAGTAGATGAAGTGCTTCTGGCATCCAATTGCTCAATCTTTTTGACCATAGCCTGCATAGTAGTATTCAACATGGTTAGAGCATCAACATCATACTTACCACCTTTCTTAGGATGATTTCGATCACTGTATGGATAATTATCATTAGACGCTATCTCGTCTAACAAAGCTTTCGCATCCTCAGTACTCTTCTTCATAATAGAACCACCAGAAGAAGCATCAACAAAATTTCGGAACTCTTGTGTTAACCCATTATAGAATGTTTGGATCAACAACCAGTCAAGAATTCCATGGTGAGGGCATTGTCTTTGAAGTCGCTTAAATTTTCTCCAAGCATCATGAAGTGACTCGTCATCGTCTTGACGAAAATTAGATATTTCATTCCTGAGCTTTGAAGTTTTCTTCTGACTGAAGAATTTTAGTAGAAAAGCCTTCGCAAGACTATCCCAAGTAGTGAACGTGTTTGGTCCTTCATCTTTCAACCAATCTTTTGCTGTATCTCGAAGAGAGAATGGAAATAAGCGCAGCTTTATAGCATCTTCACTAACATTAGTCAGCTTTATTGTATCACACTTTTCAAGAAAACTCTCAAGATGATCAACAGGATTTTCAGTGGACAATCCTGCGAAAAAATCATTGGAGATGAATTGGATGAACTGAGGCTTGAGTTCAAAGTGTGTAGCTGTGACTGTTGGTCTGACAATATTGGAAAGTACGCCTGTAGCATCTGGCATACCATGCTCCCTGAGAGCTTTAGCTGTTGTATCACCCATAATTTCCTTATCCTTGTTTTTCCTTCGCTTGCCTGCTTGCCTTCTTGCTGTAGCTTCAATTTCAGGATCAAGAGCAATTAAATTTTCAGTACCTGAACTTCGAGTGTGCATGCAACAAGAGAACTAGAAACGATGATTAATTAACAAGGGAATAATAGCCGAAGCAACACAACTAAAATACTTAGCTAAATCAATTCAAAATTAACTAATCTAACACTGCTTTGTCCCCGGTAGCGGCGCCAAAAATTTGACAAGGCTGTCGCGTGCCTATCAAATAATAATTTCTAACAAATCCTTCTAACTATGTAGTAGGGTAAGTCAGAGTCGATCCCATAGAGACAAAAGTATCAATCACCAGTTATTTCTGATTTAACTCGGCTAAGCAAGTAACACAATAGATTTTGAGAAATTATTAAACTAATTTTATGCTAAAGCGAATTGTGTTTATATTAATCAAATATTAAAAACATCCAGAATTAAGTATCCCCACTAGCATGAATTAATGCATTCGTGAATTTCCTCCCCAAGTTAATCGCACTCTACTCAGCAGGAAAGATGCGCCCTATAAATACCAATAACCCCTCTCGAGTATTAATGGCTTCTCTTAAAATTCAATCTAACCTATTCTCATGGTATCATGCAATTTAGAGACATTAATCACAGCACCCTAATTTCTTAACAATCCGTTCTACCTATTCTCATGGAGAATTTCATGTTCTTATTGGATAAATCACAACCATCTAAATCCAACTCTCGCTGATAATTAGATATTGGTTCAAACAATACACATAATCACGTCTGATTTGTAATTGTTAATTAATACAACTCAATAAGCAAGAGCAATTAAACAATCAAATTGGGGGAATTAGAAATTCACACATCAATCATAACTAGGGTTCTACTTAACCCTAGATTAATAATCTACTCACTCATAATTGAATTAACAAAACAAGAATTATAAGATGAACACATAATTATAAGAATAGAGAAAAAACCTTTAATCTTTAATCTTTGCACAAGAAGATAAATCGCTCTCCTCTCTCCCTCTGTGTATCTATACGTACGTATGAATCTCCCTCATAATAATAATCTCTAATATTTTTATATGTCTCTAATAAAAATATTTTACAAGTACGTTTCCTAAATTCCAAGGAAAATTCGTAGTTGACTCTTCCAAAGTAATTCTGGGCCGCTCCAGTTGTGATATGACATCTGGACCATCTTAGAATGATAGATAATTTAATTATCTTCGCGTGGGCTGTTGAATCGCTTAATTCTGACTTCTAGAACTCGAGATATGACCCAAACAGTGAAATACGCGCGTGCAGCCCAATAAATCCGAATTTCCTTCTAATAAATCTCCAATTAACCTCTTTATTCTCCAATCATTCCAAGTTTAGGATTTCCTTGCTTCTTACAATAAAACATTAAAATCTATTAAATAAAAATCCAATTAAATGCAAAATATAATAAATATGAGGAATATAATCATATAAAATATATATAAATATACACTCTATCATTTGCTGAGACTCACCCTCAAGGTGGATAGACTCTGACTGAACAATGTTTGTTTGATCTTCAAGAAAACCAGTCAAAGTTATTCCTCCCATATCATAGGGTATCTCACTTGCATTCTCAGTCATCACAGAAGACCTTTCAACATCAGCTATCACAGCTCCTGAGTCATCCTTCCTCTGACTAGATGGTTCTTGTGTTGCAGTGACTGTGATCTGATCTTTCCTACTATTCACCACTTGTGCAATAGTATCTTCTGTTGACTGCATTCCTCTATCTACTTCCTCCAGTTGTTCACCTTGAGCTGAGACATCTTCAATAATGACATCTTTGTCAAATAAATATGCATGAAGTGATTGAAGTGCAACATGCTTCGAGAGTCCAAATTTCTTGACTAATTGTCTTCTGACAGATACATAGAAATACATCTTCATTAAGTCAAGTCTTTGATGTAGAAGTCCATATTCTTCTGGAAATAAAAGTTTTGGTACTCTTTCAACCAAAAAATCTAGAACAGGCCTTGACAACTTCACTTTGAGAGAAATTAGTCCCATAGCCAGTCTGTATGATAATGTAGTTTCCCATGAAAAATCAATATCCAGATCTCTATGGTCATTTGCTGACTTAATTGTAGCTTCATTTGTAGAAACCTGCATAATGTTAGTTGGACTAGACTCTGTGTGTGTAGGTGACAATTGAATCTTTCTCCTTGTTCTCCTGGTATAGTGAGCAAAAGATTTATCCTGAGAAGACTCAAGAGGTGTAGACACAGAAGTGATCTTGGGATGAGATCCTTTTTTCATCTCTTTGTGCTAACAGAGAAAGTTGAATTGCAGCCTTCAATTCTGCTATCTCAGCAAGAGTTAAATCATCATCATCTTCACTAGAATTACTACTACTTGACACAACAAATCTTCTCTTCCTTACAACTGATATCTTTTGAGAAACACCAGAGGTTGGTTTCTTTGAAACAATAGGCTGTGGATCAAAATTTGGTTCTTGAACTGTTTCAGAGACTATAATGTTTTGGGCTACTTGGGTAGACACAGGTGGGTTCTCCTCCAAATGAGATTCCTGAGCCATTTCACCACAAAAGAAAGAAGAATTGTAGAGAGTAGGAAGACGAGTTTTAAGAATTACCTGAACATGATGTGGATAATGAATTGCAGGTATTTCATCTAGATTCTTTTCATTGTCCTTCTTTATAATGTCAGAGAAAATTCTCTTTTGCTGTTCATAAGAAGAAACACAATGTTCCCTACCAAATCTAGCTTCAACATCAGGAATAAAATGGTTAATAAACATTTGCAAAAATCTATGATAATAAACCATTTTCCTGTTTTGATCTCTTAACCCAAGTTTAATACTCATCTGACTTAAGATAATATGACCAATGTTAATTACTCTGTCATAAAGCAAACTATAAGCAATATGTGATGTAACAGAAGTAATTTGCTGAAAAGAACTACATTTACCAGTAAAACATTTAGCAATTTGATCAAAGTAAAAAGACCATTCCTTTCTAAGAAAAGACCTATTCAACTGGCTCATGTTGTCTAGAGGTCCACTATAACCTAATGCAGACAACATAGTTCTAACATCATCATCAGATGGTACATTCTCATAATTCAAACTAACAGGTAAGTGAAGTACTGAATTAATAACAGATTCAGTAATATCAAAAGAATCTTGTCCTAAGTGTAGAACAATCTTACCTGATTGACTCTGAGTAGAATCAATTACTTCAGCATTCTCCCAAGCTTGTGTGACAGCTGCTTGATTAATTTGTGGAGATGCTGTCAATGCATAACTTAATGGTCCATACGCCAGAAAGTCTATGATTGGATGAAAATCAGATGACACTCCTTCCTTGTTGGTGATAGCTGCTACATGATTGTTCGTCATAAAATCAAAGTCACCAAACTTGAAGGCTACTGATTTAGGTAATCTTCTCTTAGCTGCCATTTTTGATCATAATCCATCTATTGGATACAATCTTCCCCTAATTTCCTCAAAACTTGAGGATGAAGAATTTGGCCGAGAGTCTGAGGTTGATCTTGATGGGGATGCTATACATTTAAGTTAGCTGCTCTCATTCAAGTCGCCCAGACAAGGAATCCAAGAGTAGACGAGGCTGTTCAATCCCCTGATGGATTTCTTGAGATGCTCCTTGTCCTGTACCTCAGATTTCATATCAATAGACAAGTATAGGATTATCAGTAGAAGTTAGACAAAAAGATGTTGTATTTCATTTCCATATATGTAAAGCTTTCAATTAATGAAAATACAATTTCTTATTATCTACTTGTCTTTTGATTATTGAATGATGTATAAATTATCAGTATGCAAATATTAAAACTTGCTGGCATAGACTTAACACATCACAGAATTAGATTACTACACAAAGTAAACGTCAGGATTTGAAACAATTTTCACAATCCTGACACTGACACAATACTGATGACGTCAGTATCCTGATAACAAATCTAATCCTGATGATTATTAACAAGTCTATCATACTGAAATTTATCAAGGCAAAGTGTTATAGCTAAAGCATTTAACAATCAAATATAGATCCTGACAAGAATATCAAGTCTATAAGCTAAAAACAACATACCTTGCTACTATTGCAGATGTTAAAGATCTAAAAATTAAAATTCCTAACTCACTTACTAATCTACTAAATGTAGTCTCATCAAGTGGTTTAGTTAGAATATCTGCAAGCTGTTTGTCAGTAGGAACAAAATGAAGTTCCACAGTACCATTCTCAATATGTTCTCTAATAAAATGATACCTGACATCAATGTGCATAGTCCTTGAATGTTGAACTAGATTTTCTGCAATTTTAATAGCACTAGTATTATCACAAAACATAGGAATATTACTAAGTGTCATACCATAATCCATCAACCGATTTCTTATCCAAAGGAGCTGTGCACAACAACTGCATGCTGCTATGTACTCAGCTTCTGCAGTTGAGGTTGAGACAGATTGTTACTTCTTGCTTGCCCAAGAAATCAATCTGTTTCCCAAAAATTAACATGTACCTGTAGTGCTTTTCCTTTCTATTTTACACCCTGCATAATCAGAGTCTGAATAGCCAATTAGAAAGAAATCAGATTCTCTAGGGTACCACAAACCAAGATTTGGAGTTCCTTTGAGATATCTAAAAATTCTCTTCACAGCAATTAAATGAGATTCCTTAGGATCACTTTGGAATCTAGCACATAAACATGTAGAAAACATTATATCTGGCCTACTTGCAGTTAGATATAACAATGAGCCTATCATGCCTCTATAACTTGTATTATCCACACTCTTTCCCTTAGGATCAGAGTCTAGTTTAGTGGCTGTTGTGAAAGGCATATGACTCAGCCTATTTGTAGTTCGAGGACTCAACTCAACTTAAATTAGATTGTAATAAGTAAATAATATTATCTGTCACAGGAATCTCAGAAGATGCTATCTGTCAGAAGAAACAAGTCTACAAGTCAATCTATAGTTTTGATATTTTACACTGGAAGAAGTTCAGTCTACTGATCAAGCCTCAGTGTGGTATTCAAAGTCATGGATTTAATTCTAAAGGACAGAGATTTCTACAAGTGACAAGAGACAGTATCAGTACAGAATATTTGAAGAAAGTTGAGAGAAGAAATAGACCACAGCTTAAAGTCAAAATAAAGAAAAGCCGTTGGAGTTAGTCGTTCATGAACCAGACCGTGCATCGAGCGTCAACAATAATTCAGTGGAAGCTTTTTATTATTTTCAGTGGTTTAAAGAACAGATTTGGTTCTCAAAAGGAGGTATATTAATTCTTGTTAATTAATTAAATCAAGTAATTAATTTAATTAATAAATTAATTCTCAAAGAATTAATTTATTCATTAAAGTAATTATTAGATTAATTAATAAGAATTATTATATAAAAGAAATTAAATTAAATGATTAGTTAAAATCGTTTGATTTAATAAGGTTAGAAAATCTGTTCTATTATTACTCTCAAGAGTAATAACGGAGAGTAATGACAGCCTAAGTCAGAGAGTAATACTGGACAGTAATACTGGACAGTCATAATGGACAGTCATAATGGTCAGAGTAATACTGGACTGTCATAATGGACAGAGTAATAGTAGACTGTCATAATGAAGAGTCATATCAAGAGTAATATTGATCTGTCATGACAGCTCCTCGGGTGTCATAATGAACTGTCATAATGGCTTAAGATGAGTGTCATAATGGAGAGTCATAATGGATCAAAATATCTCCAAAATAGACAGAAGATTGTTTTTGTATATAAAGAAGAGGTGGCCAGTGACACAGCATATACACGGACAAGAAAAGAAAATACAGAAGCTCTCAAACTCTCTCATCTTTATATCACTGACGAAGCTTTTAATTTTCACCATAAATTCAGTTCAAGCCCCTTGTAATATTCTATCCGCAGGAACTTGTTTATTGATCACTCTTGTACTACTAGCGAATTAAGTTTCCTAGTTCTTATCTCGATTTTTATTAACTAAATTAGAAAAGTTCATGTCGAATTTTCTAATTAGTTTTTATTAACGTGATAATACTCTGTACTGATTTTGTAACAACCATCAAGTTTAATATATCGTTATATTTAACTTGAATTTTGTTTCAATTAATTCCGCACAAATTTGTCTAAACTAAATTTTATTTAACGGACAAATTTCGATAAAAAGATATAGATTGTATTCAACCCCCCCTTCTACAATCTTAACGGACCTAACAATTGGTATCCGAGCCGTTTGATTGATATACAAATCAAGATCCTATTCTTATTCAATTAAAAATCAAGCTCGAATTTTTAACTCTCTTAAAAATTCATCATGACTTCTAAAGCCATTGTTAAGATACCTATCTTTGACAAAGATAATTATGATATGTGGAAGAATAAGATGGAGTTGTTTCTAGAATGTACAAACGTTAAATATTTGGTTGTTTTGAAAACCGGACCTAAAACTCCTATGGTCTATGAAGATGAAGTTGAAGCTGAGGGTAAAATTGTGATTCCTGCTAAATCTTATGAAAAGGACCCTGCTACCTATACACCTGAGGAAAAGGAGGATGCAGGGCTTGATAAAAACCTCAGACTCATTCTAATAGATTCCCTGGATGCTGTGATGTATAGCCATGTGATGAATTGTAAAACTGCCAAACACATGTGGGAAACTATTGAAACCATTAATGAAGGAACCGATGAAGTCAGGGAGAACAGACTTCAAATCTTAACCTCTGAGTATGAACACTTCAGAGCTGGCCCTAATGAAGGCATTCAAGAAGTGTTTGAAAGGTATAAAAAAATAATCAACAACTTGCAAATCCATGGCAAGAACTATACACAGAAGGAGATTAATCTGAAGTTCTTACTGACTATGCCGATTCACCTGGAACACAGGATAACAGCAATAAGAGAATCTCGTGACTTGAATAAAGTTTCTCTTGAAAAACTCTTCGGTATTTTAAAAACCTATGAGTTGGAACAAGTCCAACAGAAAGAGATTCATGGTAAAGGTAGAGTTGCAAGTTCATCTACAGCATTAGTGGTTGAGGCTCCTAAGGAAGTGGAAGCTAAGGTTGTTCGACCTTACAGCTCAGACAAGGAGCAGACTGAAGTGGAACATGGTCAGACACCAGCTACTCAGGATGGAAGTGAGTTTTACTCATTAGAAGAATTGGATCAGTTGGAGGATGAATCCATGGCACTCATGGTTAGACAGTTTGGAAACTTTAGATTCAGGAGAAATCCTAAGTTCAAGTTCAAGTCTAATAACAGATTCCAGAGAGGAGGTTCCTCATCCTCCAGTAGCAGAGGTGGCTACAAAACTAGAACTGTTGATAGAAGCAAAATTCGTTGTTATAATTGCAATGAACTTGGACACTTTGCCACTGAGTGTCAGAAACCCAAACAAGCCCAGAAGAGAGATTATGTTCCTGAAAAGAAGAAACCTGGAAAAGCCTATGTGGCTGCTGGTAAAAGCTGGGATGACACAGATAGTGAAGATGAAGAATTTGGAAATCTTGCACTAATGGCAAATGGTGACATGCTCACTGAACCTAAACCACAGGTAAAACTTACTGACTCTGAGTTGGTTCGTCAGTTAGGTGGTTCCTTGGTTAATGCACAAAAACACATTGCTAGATTAAATCTGTTAAACACTGAACTTGAAAATGAAGTGTTAGAACTAAAAAAGGTGCATGTTAATCAAGATCAACAAAAAGAGGAAATAGCACGACTTAATAGAAGAGAGAAATCCATTCTAGAAGTAGTGACTAAACAACTTTCTAAAATTGCTGAACTTGAAACCAAGGTTAGTGCTTGCTTTAATTCTGTTAAACTTTCTAAAGAGCATTTCAATAAACAAGCTATAGAACGAACTGTAGGAATAGGGTTTGGTTATAACGAAGCTGTTGGATTGTTAGGCATAAATACCCCTAACCTTGTTAGTGCTAAAGAGAGGGGTATACCACATGTGCTTAAGAATGTTGAAGATCCGCTCTTTAAGAAGTCGATTGCAGAACCTCCAAACTTCACTTCTATCATTATTCAAGAAGAGATGCGTAATGAGGACAGTGCAAATGGCATAGTCCTTGATAATGTTAAATCTGTTAAGAAACCAGTTAAGGCTGTTTATTCAACCAGTTCATCTAAAACTGGGTTAAGTGGTAACAAGTTAAAAAAGAACAATAACATGTCTAACATGCATACCATGCCTATCGTTGATATTTCTCATAAAGCATGTGGTATTGTCAATTGTATGTCTTGTGCTTTTAATGTAATGTCTGCTTACTTTAATGGTAATCAAGCATGTGCTGGTAAGACTGCTCCTCGACAACATATGAATAAGAATAAAAATGTTAGATCAAAGACTGCTAGTCCTCCTCAAGTTAGGAGTGAGACATTTGTATCAAAGCCTAAACAGACTTTTGGTAAGGCTTCTTACAAGGTCAAATGTCCAGTCAATGAAACAAATGTCATTGCTGCTAAAGAAACATGGATACCCAAGATAAAACAAAAGATTGTCAAATCTGTTTATAGGGTCAAATGTTTGTTGGTTAGTGGTGAAAATGGTGTCAACGTTAAAAATGTTGTTTTGCCTGACAAAGGCCAATTCTTTAAGTATTTTGGACCCAATCAGATTTGGGTTCCGAAGAAGGTTTAACCTATTTGTCAATGCAGGGTGTGAAACAGGTTGATCGAGTGACCTGGATCTTGGACAGTGGGTGTTCAAGGCATATGACTGGAGATAGAACCCTGCTGACAAATGTGGTGGAGAAAGCCGGCCCAGTTGTTACCTTTGGAGATAACAGCATAGGTACAACTGATGGATATGGCAGATTGGAAGCTGGAAATGTTATCATTGATGAAGTGTCTTTTGTGAAAGGACTTGAGCACAATTTGTTAAGTGTCAGTCAATTTTGTGACAAGGGATTCGAGGCTTACTTCAACAAGAAGAATTGTCTAATCTCACACAAGAGACATGAACAACCATCTCTTACAGGAGTCAGAAAAGGCAATCTGTACGTGGCCAATATGAACACTAGAAGCACTGAAGAAATCAACTGCTTTTATTCTAAAGCATCTACAGATGAAAGTTGGCTATGGCACAAGAAACTCTCCCACCTTAATTTCAAGACAATGAATTCTCTAGTTAAAAGAGAACTGGTGAGAGGTTTACCTTCAATGGAATTCACTCAAGAAGGACTCTGTGATGCCTGTCAAAAAGGCAAATTGAAAACAGCAACTCACAGGAGCACTGACACATCATCAATAACTGAACCTCTACAACTGTTGCACATGGATCTGTTCGGTCCAGTTAATGTGATGTCTATGTCAAAGAAAAGATATGCTCTCGTGATTGTTGATGACTACTCAAAGTACACATAGGTTTTATTTCTGAATTCCAAAGATGAAACTCCACAGTTAGTGATTGATCACATCAAGT
This sequence comes from Kitagawia praeruptora, assembly GCA_037693485.1. NCBI lineage: Eukaryota > Viridiplantae > Streptophyta > Magnoliopsida > Apiales > Apiaceae > Kitagawia > Kitagawia praeruptora. The sequence goes on from CM075353.1 coordinate 4,351,421, forward strand.
TGATTGAAATGGAGTACAAGAAACCAGTAAGAGCAATAAGGTCAGACAATGGAACTGAATTTAAGAATGCAGTTCTAAATGATTTCTGTACTGAAAAGGGAATAACAAGGCAGTACTCAGCCCCAAGAACTCCTCAGCAAAATGGGGTAGTAGAAAGAAAGAATAGAACCTTGATTGAAGCTGCACGTACTATGTTAAGTGAATCAAGGCTTCCCTTGTACTTTTGGGCTGAAGCTGTCAATACTGCATGTTATACCCAGAATCGAACTTTAATCAACAAAGACTTGATGAAGACCCCCTATGAAATAATGTATGAGAAGAGACCAACACTCAAGTACTTTCATGTATTTGGAGCAAAATGCTTTGTGCTTAAAGATGGAGATGATCGTGGTGGAAAATTTGAGGCCAAAGCACATGAAGCAAATTTCATTGGTTATTCAAGAAGAGCTTACAGGGTGTATGTGATTGATCATCAGACAATGCTTGAAAGTGTCAATGTATCATTTGATGACACTAAACTTCCTAGTATCCAAATGGAGGATTCATCTGAAAAGTTATCTTTCGATGATATGACAGACTCCGATTCAGATGGTGACAACCAACCTGATGTTGTTGCTAATGATAACAGTAATAATGATGATAATGATCAGGGTGGTGGTGGTGGAAACAATGATCAGACTGGAGATACCACTGACACTCCTGAACATTCATCTAGTCAAACTGGCAACAACTCGGGGGGAGGTGATGAAGGATCAGCTGGTCATACTCAACATCATAATGAAGAACAAGGCGAATCATCAAGGTCAAATCTTCCCAGACAGACTGTGTGGAATAGAGCTCATCCTTTTGAGTTGATCGTTGGTGATCCAGATGTTGGTGTAAAAACTAGAAGGAGCTATCAAAATCAATGCAATTATTCTGGGTTTCTGTCTGCAATAGAACCCAAGAAAACAGAAGAAGCTCTTTCTGATCCTGATTGGGTGATTGCTATGCAAGATGAACTCAATCAATTTAAACAACAAGAAGTATGGAAGCTGGTACCCAGACCTAAAGACAGGAAAGTAGTTGATACCAGGTGGGTATTCAGAAACAAACTTGATGAAGATGGCATTGTAACTAGAAACAAAGCAAGACTGGTTGCTAAAGGTTATTCCCAAGCTGAAGGAATAGATTATGATGAAACCTATGCACCAGTGGCTAGACTTGAGGCTATAAGGATATTCTTGGCATTCGCAGCACATTCAAACTTCAAAGTTTATCAAATGGATGTCAAGAGTGCCTTCCTGAATGGCAATCTGGATGAAGAGGTATATGTAGAACAACCCCCTGGCTTTGAAGATCCAGAATTCATGGATTATGTCTACTTTCTCTTCAAGGCAATTTATGGTCTCAAACAAGCTCCAAGGAAATGGTATGACACTCTTTCTGAATTTTTACTTGAAAATGGATTTGTTAGAGGTGTCATAGACAAAACTCTCTTTACTAAGAAACATAAGAATGATACTATATTAGTCCAAGTCTATGTGGACGATATAATATTTGGGTCTACTAATGATCTTCTGTGCAAGAAATTTGCTAAGCTAATGCAGGGTAAATTTGAGATGAGCTTGATGGGTGAGCTGAAGTTCTTTCTTGGATTACAAGTAAGTCAAAGGACAGATGGAATTTTTATTTGTCAATCCAAGTATGTCAGAGAGCTCCTCAAGAAATATCAAATGGAGGACTCATCTTCAGCAAGAACACCATCATCAACAGCTATGAAATTTGGAGCTTGTGAAAATTCTGCCAAGGTAGATATCACAAGTTACAGAGGTATGATAGGTTCATTACTTTACCTTACTGCAAGTAGACCTGATATTATGTATGCTACATGCTTGTGTGCAAGATTCCAAGCGGATCCTAGAGATGTGCATCTCATTGCTGTTAAACGAATCTTGAGATATCTTAAGGGTACACCTAACTTAGGTATTTGGTACCCTAAAGAATCTGGTTTTAACCTTGTTGGATATACAGATTCAGATTATGCAGGAAGTGTTGTAGACAGAAAAAGTACCTCTGGGAGTTGTCAATTCCTAGGTGGTAGGTTGGTCTCCTGGTACAGCAAGAAGCAACAAACAGTTTCCAACTCAACAGCTGAAGCTGAATACATAGCTGCTGGAAGCTGTTGTGCTCAGATCTTGTGGATTAGGAATCAGCTACGTGACTATGGCTTTGTACTTGACAATATTCCAATTCTGTGTGACAATACAAGTGCCATAGCAATCTCCAACAATCCTGTGTAGCATACGAGGACAAAGCACATCGACATTAGGTATCATTTTATTCGAGAGCATGTCATGAATGGTACCGTGGAGTTACATTTTGTACCCACGGAAGAACAAACAGCAGATATTTTTACTAGGTCTCTTGACGAATCCATATTCACCAGAATTATTGGTGAATTGGGTATGTTAAATAGTCCTAGTAATTAAACTAGTTAATATCTGAGGGTTGCTCTTTAATAATTTATAAGTGATTATTGTGTTTATACATATTTTTTTTAAAAAAAAATCACTTGTATAATTATTTTATCAAATTACCCCCTTGCTTGTTAATTCTAAAATAATGTCATTTTCTGTGTTATATATCTCTACTTACTTCTTTTGAACTTGGAATAATTCATTTTGTTTAAAAATATTTTTCTCAAATTTTACAAGTAGTAAATTTGTTAGAAATCTATTTTTCTTGAAAATGTTATTATTTTAAAGTCACTTTGAATTTTTGTATTGATTTAATAAGTCATATTTTCTCTTTAAATGATTTTCTATAAGAAAGTTATTTTATTAGAAAATATATAGATTTATTAAGTCACTGCAAATATTTATGTAAATTATTAATATGTTGCTTTAATTAATAATTTGTAATGTTTGTCATTCTGTTATTACTATTCTATATCCGCTAAAAGGACACTTTATTGTCTTTTCAGTATTTTCTGTAAATTATTAATCAGTGTGTAAATTAATTTTAAATGATTCTGTTTTGTGTACATGGTCTGTAGATTCACTCTGTCAATATTCAGTTTTGAATTATTATTACTCTAAAGTCATAATCAGTTAATTCATTATTAATTTCAATGAGTAATAATAGTGTTAAACTGGGAGTAATAATCAGTTTGTCCTAGAGTAATAACAAGTAGTGACTAGAGTAATAACCGATTTATATCATTAATACTCTCGCTATTACTTGTTTAATTAGGTGTAATATTAGTCCAAGTGATATTCAGTATGTTTCAGTATTACTGACGTTATTACTCTTCCTTTTCCATTATTACTCTCCTCATTATTACTCTTGCAGATATGACTCACTGGTTTAGTCATATTGGTGTGTAATAATAGTTATTTTTTCCTATTTTTCTTAAAGTAATAACGTAGTAGTAGTCCGAGTAATATCCAGTTTATTTCATTATTACTTTCATTATTACTCTTCCTTTTTCTAATTCTACTCTCATTATTACTCATCCTCACAAGAGTAATAACAGGTCAATAATATTACTTAACCTGTTTTGTTTTGACAGAGTCATAACCACACAAACACTAACTCACGAGTAATAAGGCTCTGAGTACTACTCTCTGTTACAAGCGATACATACATATACATACACAGTCAAGTCGAATTGCTACCGGATTTTTCCCAGGAAATCGCTAATCTAAGATCACAGTTGTCTTGTTTGCGTGATTAGCTCTCTATTCATCCCAAAATCAAAGAACTTTGAACATTTTTCTCACCGTTTTTATCCAAAACCGTTGTTCACAAGATCTGAAAAATCGAGACTTTGGCTTTGATTTTCTAAAATCTAAAAATAGTACAGTGCTTATGTGTGTATAAGGATCAATCTCTGATTTTTCCAGAATTTTTGAACAACTCTTGATTAATTCGAATTTTGGGTGATTTTTAATTAATTTTGAAAATTCGAAAAATTCTTATTAAGCCTGGTTAATTTTTAAAAATCTGAGATTTTAAAGGGTTCTAAATTGTGATAAACATGGCTGATGTTTATAATAATTTTGAACTAGTTAAGCATAATTTGGTTGGTTATTTTGATCCCGAAAAATGTCCAGTTCAACGATTTAAGCCCTGGATCACCTTTTTGAATGAACATTCTATATGTCGCACTGCCTTGATTGCTGACGTTCCCTAAAAATTTGGTCCACTTAAAGAGATGTGTTCCACTGCTGTTATTGCCGAGGATGGAAGATCCTTTACTTTTGTGTTTAATGAAAATTCATACACAGTGAACGAATCAACTGTCATTGCTGCCTTAGATCTTCCAGCTGATAACTTTGTGGACTCACCTTCGAAAGATGACTTGACACATTTCTTCACGAGCATTAATTATCAAGAGGAGGTGGTAGATCTAAAGAAGATTAATAAGAAATTTTTTATTCAAGAATGGAATATCTTCTTTGACACTGTTGCGAAAGTGTTTGCCAACTCCACCAAGGGCAACTTTAATGTTATAACGACTATGTTACAAAATATTGGTTTTGCGATTGCCAACAATCGAAGAATTAATATTGGTAATATAATTCTGAATGTACTCATAATTCGTATAGCCAAGGCCAGAAAAGATTTTGATGCAGGTGAAAAGGTTTCATGTTTTTATCCTAGGTTCTTGACTTTGATCTTTAACCATCTAATCTCTGATGCAGACCGAGTTCAATTTAATAATGATCGAGTTCAAGTGTCTGGTAAACCAACAACGTTACTTTATACCAGGTTAGACACATCACTTGTCTTCCAGAACATCCCAGTGGTCATAACACCATATATGGCTAACTTCATAGACTTGCCAAATGTTATTCCTGCAATTGATGTTGTGCAACCTGAACAACCTGTACTTGATGTTGCATCGTACCAACCTGAACAAGTTCCTGAGCACATTGTACCAGCAGTTGAACAAGCAACACCTGATCTTGATCAAGCTGCTCCTGAACTTGCTATTCTTCCTGAGCAAGTAAGTCAATACCAAATGGTTCAACACACTACAACTGGAACTTCTACGGCATCTGCTGACCAGGTACTGTATTCTGATCCTTTAACTACTTCTACTGTGAAATCTACTTCTGGAACCCAAGTGGTTGTTAGGGCTGACCAGGGGATTGTAGCACCACAATCTCTAACCCAGGTCAAAGAGCCAAACACTGAGTCAAAACAATTCTACCATTACAAAAGAAAATTGCAGCCTAGAAGAACTAAAAGAAGTAGTGATGAAGTGAGTGAACCCACAGCTCTGCCTCTACTAAAAAAGAGTAGAAATGAACCTGAGGTAACTGTAAGCCCATCCATTTCCTCCCAACAGGATTTGGACATTGAAATAGCCGATAAACTGTTACTGGTTTCATCCTCCCAACAGGGTGACAGTATTGAAATTCGCCATAGGGCCATGGCACCTTGTACAGAGTCAAGCACACCCTTATTACTCACAATGAGGGAAAACATAACCTTAGAATCTGATGTTGCTAGGGACACTGAGCAAGGAGTGCACAATAGGTTTGTTACTGAAACAGTGCCTGCCATAGTTACGACAGAGGAGCCTTCACAGGCTTACGAAGGAAATCTTGATTCTGAGCCACTTATAATAGAATCATCATCTCCCCTCTCAGGTGGAACATACCTGGATCCCTTAAGGGAGTTTCCACTCGCAGTTTCGACTGGAGAAAGTGGAAGGCAACTCGGTCTTTCTATCACTGAAGCAATTCAGACATCAAATCCTAATGAGATGACAGAACTGACTGGGGATAGGGATTCGCGAACTCCCATTGCACCACCACTGACCTCCCAAGAGGAGGCTAGGGTGATTTCAACTGCAGGTACACCTTCTGGAGCTATGGAAATTGTGAGAAGTGATGTGAGGATCACCACTAAACTGAGTGAAACACATGCACGTCAGATGAGTGAAACTCAGAGTGATATTCAGGTGAGTGCACACACTGACACATACACTCATTCATTGGAAGAAAAGATTAAAGCTCTAGAAAAGGAACTTGAGGCAAGTAAAGCTGAAGCAAAATTACTTCGAGAACAAGTGGGTGAACGGTCTTCTTCATCTACCTCTGTCAAAAATCAGCTTGCTGTGATAAAGAATGACATCACCAAGATGAAGACAACATTCACAAACAAGTTCAACACTCTCGAATTATCTTATGAACAGGCACTTGATGATGCTGGAGAAGTTACTGTTACTCAAGATAAACTTATTTCTGTAATCTCCGACAAAGTTGAAACTCTTCAAACAGCATTAATTAAGAATCAATTGTCTACTGAACACCGTCTTGATGTGATTGAAAGGCAGAATGCACAACAAGGTAAAGGGATCAAACATTTGTTCAACATGATTAGCAGAACTCACACACCTACAGCAGAAGAAAGGGAATTCTTTGAAGGAAAAGGTGGAGATGGTGATGAGCGAGACCCTGGAGATGGTGCATTTCACACTTCGGTAGAGGATTCCTCAACTAAGGGGGAGAAGTCAAGAGAGGGAACTAGTAAAGACTCTGAAAAAGATAAATCTCAAGGTGAAAAAGGGAGAGATAAGGGGAAGAAGATAGCAGATTCTCAGAAGAGTGCTGAAGACATAGAAGACACTGAAGGGTATTACTACACAGGTGAACCAGACAACTTTGATGTTTTTGCTGATCTAAGGTTCTCTGATGTGGGTGAAAAAATACCAGAACCAGATTTTAGCAGCTGGGAAGATGAAGTGCCAGTTGACCCTGAATATGAAGCTGAGCAAGCAAAACTGGATTTTGAAGATAGCTGGGAAGGTGAACAAGGGAGAGATAAGGGGAAGAAGATAGCAGATTCTCAGAAGAGTGCTGAAGACATAGAAGACACTGAAGGGTATTACTACACAGGTGAACCAGACAACTTTGATGTTTTTGCTGATCTAAGGTTCTCTGATGTGGGTGAAAAAATACCAGAACCAGATTTTAGCAGCTGGGAAGATGAAGTGCCAGTTGACCCTGAATATGAAGCTGAGCAAGCAAAACTGGATTTTGAAGCTGAATTAGAAGTTGAAAGGCAAGAAGCAAATCTCAAATTGAGAGATGAAAAGCTTCAGAAAACACTAGATATGCTTGCACACAAAGAAAGACTTCAAAAAGAGGAAGCAGAAGCAAGGCAACGGGAACATGCACTTAAAGTTCAAGAAAGGAAGTTATACGTCAAGTTTAAGAGTGGTGAGAAATGGGAACGTGCTCAACGAATAATAGACTCACATCAATCTCTTGATAATGATGATTGTCGACTTCTTTCTATCTTTGAAAGACTCAAAGAGCTTAATCCAACACACGAGATGTACATGAGAGCCCTAAGAACAGAAGTTGTGAGAATAACAACTGCAGGTGAAACGAAAACAGATGAGTTCTTAATATTTGTTGATTGTCATGAGTTTGGAACACAAAGAGTGTCAATTCAGTTCTTCTATGACAAATCATTGACAGAAATCTGGGTTCTTAGACCAAAGGTAAGAACTTCTTCTGAGTTGGGTGTACTACTTCATGAAAAATTCAAAGGGTTTGCTGAAAGAGCTGGTCCAGAAATAGTTAAATTGCCTAGACAATTGAAATTCCTTAAAGGTGAAGTGCTTCATACAATCAATCTTGAGAATGAGGAATTGTTCACACACTCTGCCAGGCAGTTGGTCTATATTGAATATGTTCTGAGAAATCAAGGGTTTTCTACTAAAGAGAAGTTAGAAATTGCTGATCGCATTAAATCCTATGCAGAGGTCAAATTTCTTAAGGATTATGAGAAGTTCAAAGGTCAATTGAGAAAGGCACTTGGAATTCCACTGGTTCGTCCTACAGGATTCTCATCAAGAAAAGAGTTGCTAGTTGATGCAGAATTGCACAAAAATCTGCCAGAAATGGATGAACCAGAAGAAGGAGAAATAAGGAAGGAAGACAGTCAGAAATGAAGAACAGCTCTACATGTAATATCTTTAGAGTTAGATAGATCAAGATAGGATAATGTTTAATATGATCAGGCTAGAGGATCATCTATCTTGTATTTATCTTTATGTTTGAATCTGGAAATTGTTATAAATACCAGAACTTTTTCATTATTTACTTTGCAATTACAGTTTTATCATTTACTAGTTTAAGTTGAGTTAGTTGAGTTATCCTCTAGGAATTTGCTTGTTAGTTTATAACAAACAAATAGGGGGAGATTGAAAGGCATATGACTCAGCCTATTTGTAGTTCGAGGACTCAACTCAACTTAAATTAGATTGTAATAAGTAAATAATATTATCTGTCACAGGAATCTCAGAAGATGCTATCTGTCAGAAGAAACAAGTCTACAAGTCAATCTATAGTTTTGATATTTTACACTGGAAGAAGTTCAGTCTACTGATCAAGCCTCAGTGTGGTATTCATAGTCATGGATTTAATTCTAAAGGACAGAGATTTCTACAAGTGACAAGAGACAGTATCAGTACAGAATATTTGAAGAAAGTTGAGAGAAGAAATAGACCACAGCTTAAAGTCAAAATAAAGAAAAGCCGTTGGAGTTAGTCGTTCATGAACCAGACTGTGCATCGAGCGTCAACAATAATTCAGTGGAAGCTCTTTATTATTTTCAGTGGTTTAAAGAACAGATTTGGTTCTCAAAAGGAGGTATATTAATTCTTGTTAATTAATTAAATCAAGTAATTAATTTAATTAATAAATTAATTCTCAAAGAATTAATTTATTCATTAAAGTAATTATTAGATTAATTAATAAGAATTATTATATAAAAGAAATTAAATTAAATGATTAGTTAAAATCGTTTGATTTAATAAGGTTAGAAAATCTGTTCTATTATTACTCTCAAGAGTAATAACGGAGAGTAATGACAGCCTAAGTCAGAGAGTAATACTGGACAGTAATACTGGACAGTCATAATGGACAGTCATAATGGTCAGAGTAATACTGGACTGTCATAATGGACAGAGTAATAGTAGACTGTCATAATGAAGAGTCATATCAAGAGTAATATTGATCTGTCATGACAGCTCCTCGGGTGTCATAATGAACTGTCATAATGGCTTAAGTTGAGTGTCATAATGGAGAGTCATAATGGATCAAAATATCTCCAAAATAGACAGAAGATTGTTTTTGTATATAAAGAAGAGGTGGCCAGTGACACAGCATATACACGGACAAGAAAAGAAAATACAGAAGCTCTCAAACTCTCTCATCTTTATATCACTGACGAAGCTTTTAATTTTCACCATAAATTCAGTTCAAGCCCCTTGTAATATTCTATCCGCAGGAACTTGTTTATTGATCACTCTTGTACTACTAGCGAATTAAGTTTCCTAGTTCTTATCTCGATTTTTATTAACTAAATTAGAAAAGTTCATGTCGAATTTTCTAATTAGTTTTTATTAACGTGATAATACTCTGTACTGATTTTGTAACAACCATCAAGTTTAATATATCGTTATATTTAACTTGAATTTTGTTTCAATTAATTCCGCACAAATTTGTCTAAACTAAATTTTATTTAACGGACAAATTTCGATAAAAAGATATAGATTGTATTCAACCCCCCCTTCTACAATCTTAACGGACCTAACAAGTTGCCATGGGTGTTGTAGCATCCCAAAATCCGGGGTACAGATATGGGGCCACTAACCATAAACAATATTATACAACTCTGAATATAAATGGCATTTAATAATAAAACCTCTCAACCAAGATCACATACAGGTTATGGTATGAAACAACTATCGAATATCATTAATACAACTCAACCTCAGAATAAAAGAATATTATACAATTATATGAATTTACAAATTCACTTACTAACTCAATATCCAACCTTAACAATTCCCAATCCATTCTTTGAAAAGTCCATCACTCGAACGTCTCCCCTCGCTGTCTATAGAGCTATACCAACTGACCACTAAGTTCTCTGATCACCTCTAACAACTGAAGAAATAAACAGAAGCAAGAGTGAGCCAACAATGCACAGCAAGTGTAAATAGTGATGACAATTTCAATAACGACGACAATTTTTGACAACAATAGAGTTTCATCTCATTTTATGAAGGAATCAGTTATATCAACATTTCAATTGCCACGCGGCCAATAACTCACCATTCATAAGGTGCAACAAGAAATAGAACTGACAAGAATTCTGATATCAAGATATTCTTAAAACAGACTTTCAAGGAGTCAAGAATCAAACATCTCAATCTCAGGGTATAGATTAGAATTGGAATTTTTTTATTTATTTTTAAGAAAACATCATCAAGATTAGGCTGCTGATCAGTCAGCACTAACCCCGGACTAGCTCTCACAGCCCTGTCCTTAATTGGATCCATGGCACACATTGGCCTTAATTATTTCTGACCTTCACGGTCCGACCTTCACGGTCCGACCTTCACGGTCCACATTTTAAAAACATTTCCAATTCCAAATCATCCACACTAGGTGTCGGAACAATCGACCACCTTAATTCGCCAAACACCCTGGAAACTCACGTTCCAGGTTAACAACTCAAAATTAAGAGTCGATGAATAATTCACAATCAACAGGTGTCGACAAGTTCGACACAATGAAAGGGGAAATAAATAGTATCGACAAGTTCGATACAATAAAGGGTAATAATGGAATAATCAAGGTCATCAATAGGTATCGACAAGTTCGATACAATAAGTGGGTGTAAACGAATAACCAATAAGAATAAAAGATATCAACAAGATAGAAAGAAATAATTGGATTTATAACATCAGCAGTTTACGCAAAGAGAAATTCCATGTGAGCCAGAATAAAAACATAAATTGCAATAATATTTTCAACAATTGAAATTCTAGACTAAAGCAAGGAGATGGTCAAGTATTGGGCGTTTACTAAAACTTATACACACAGAAGAGTTTGAGCTTCCATAAGCGGATAAAATAGATTAGGAAAATTATTTGTAAAACAGTTTCAATATAGAAAGGTTCAGATCAACTTAGAGAAAATATTGTCCAAATGGAAATCCATTGGTAGAAACATACTAGATCAGAAATTTTGCCAGCAAGTTTTCGCAAGTTAAGAAAACTTGGATTTCCTTGCTTTAAAAACTTCTTGAGAGTATTTGACGAAAATAGAGGAAATGGCACTCCATTGACAAATTGTAAAAAGGTTATTTATAAGATTCCTTGTAAAACCGATATTTGAATTATGGGTGGGGAAAGTGAACAGCATCATGCTAATTTGAAGAAGCATATATATATCATCTTTCAACTATACTTGACTGTTAGGTCGAATACACAATATATAATCAAGTACTGTAATAGCAATTAACAAGAACACACGTCGTAGCACTTAAAAACTGTTTGGAATTAATAATTCCTCTCTCAGTGATGTAAAATATCACAGAGAGCTGCTAAGGTTACAATAAATGATATTCGTTCACGATGGATACCCTTCTAGGGTTAACCTAACTGTATTTATAAGATATACAGCTACGTACAATCGTTAATTGATTCTCCTAAAATTAAGCTATACAATTGATATCAATTACGATTGCTACACGTCTTCTAAGTCAACTCAATCTCTTTGACAGCTATCCAATCTTCAAAGATATTGCTTCCATATTAATCTTGAATTAATCTTCTAACTCTGTTGACTTGTAGACGCTTCCAGTAAACAGTATTTAGCAAACTCTGTTGCTCTCCTAGCTAACAGTGTTTGCGCTTCCTTGTTTTCAGCTAGTAGTGTTTACTCTTTCCTCTGTCAGCGTTTGCGCTTCCAGCTAACAGCGTATACTCAAACTCTGCTACGACTGCTTTCAATGACAAGTTAAACTCTTTTTACCTGTAACACTTAAACACTGACATTAAATCACATCAATTATATCTAACAATCTCCCCCAACTTGTTCATTAGAAAAATGTACAAGTTCACAGTAATTGATGATGTCAAAACAATCTAATAAAAACACAGTGTTTAACATATAACCAGAGTTTAATCTTGACTTAACAATATCTACAGGAAATTCAAATTACTTACAAATTCTGTCTACCTAACCTCCTCAAGATCTGAAGTTGTTCTGAGATAATCTATAAGCAATCTTCTTTCAGCATTTTCAAGCTCTATCTGCATGGCTTCCTTGATCTCTCTCAACTGAGGATCATTCTCATCAGTCTGATAGATAGCAGCTCTAAGATCGTAGATTTTGTTTCTTCTCATTTCATTTCCCAACCTGATATATTTCACTTCTTCAGACTTCACATTAAAATCCAGAACAGTAATTCCAAGATCAGTCTTCAGCTTTGTAGTCCCCTTCTCCATTTCTATCAGATTGCCATTCCAATCTCTGTACTTAGGAACATACTTGATGTTGTATTTCATTCCTCTTCTTGCAAGATTTTGAATCATCTTTTGTCTGAGCACATTTGCAACTGATTGAGCTCTTTGATTTCTTACTCTGAAAAGATACAAAACATATTCTAGTTCTTCCCAGTATTTTAAATCAATATCCTTCTCAGCAACCTTAAATACTGTTCCATCAGCCATGAAATATAGCAGAAAATCCTTCTCTAAACTCTTCTGATATACAAGCTGTACTGACTCCAGTCTGTCTAAACTCTCTTGAGTGACACCACGACCTGGAACAGCCAGTGAAGAAGGATCTCTGGGACCAACATATTGTCTTTTGTCTCTGTGTGAGCCTATACCTCCTTTGTTGTTTCCAATTTTACCAGATAAAGCTCTACCATCAGTGAAATCCATTGGAGCTGTAGATGCTAGATTTGGATCATGAAGAACTCCTTTTCCAAACTTTAATTTCAACTGAGAATACAATAGTGGTGTGGTCACAACTTGTGTAGCAACAGAGGTTGTACCTATCATTTTACTTTTGCTCTCTTCACCCATTACCCCTTTTAACTTCAACTTAGCATCAAGAGAAGACTTTCTTACCAACTTTCCTTCTTCTTCTTCTTCTTCTTGAATACCAGATAATTTTTCTCTGATTTCAATCCCTTTCATTGCAGGCTTTGAAGCTCTGACAGTCTTCTTTCCTTTCTTAGTCTTTAGTGCTTTTAAATGCTCTTTTTGCAACAACTTTTCTTCAGCTTATATGTCCTCAAGTGTAGCCTCAGCATTTTCTTCACGAAAGATTTTAACAGCCAACTCTTCATCTGTTTGTGGATTGTCAGTGAATGACAAATCCTTTTGCTTTGAAGTAGAGGTACTCTGAATATTTGTATCTGTCACCAAATTTGACTGTGACCTTGAAGACCTTCCATGTCCATGTCTAGGATTTGCACTTCTTACTTCCTTATCAGCATTGGCACCTTCTTCATCCAGATGATCTTTCTTTAACAGAGTTTGAGTTTGCTTACACTTAGTTTTAGCAATTCTCTCCCCCTTTTTAACATCATCATCATCTTGAATCAGAATAGAAGTGATCAACTCGAGAGAGTTGGCAATGGAATCAACCTTCTCAGACAGCAAAAACTGATTCTGTTCGACTTTGTTCAATCTGGCATTAAGATTCTCTTGAGCTTTGTAAAATTGTTGAAAAAGCTTAGCATTAGCTAGCTGAGATTTCTCTTCATGAATAGCAACTTCTGTTCGAAGATCAACAATGGCCTTCTTATTATCATCAAATCTGTGATTCAAAGACTTGATCTGAATCACTGTGCCTTGTAGACAAGTGTAGATATCAGGATTTGAAATCTTGGAGGAATGTGCCTGTAGAAAATTAGCTGCTCTGCCAGGAGGAAAGATACAATCTGACTTGTACCAATCAGCAGTTTGCTTTATCAAATAATCATCATCAATTTCTTGAACAGAAGGTCCAGCAAAATCTGGTTTTTCTCCTGTTTTCTGACCATCAGTTTGAAATTGTGCAGTTTCAGCTCCTGTACTTTTGTCTTCAAAAGAATCACTGACAGAAACATCAATATTCTCTTCAAGTTGCTCAGATTCTGCAACAGAGTTTCCATGTGAAGCTTCAACTTGCATAGGCTCAGAATTGGCCTTGGTTGGTTGATCAACCTCATCACCTCTTTCAGGAATGTGATGAGCATCAGAAATCAGCTCAGTATGTGATGCTATAGTTTCAGTGATGACAACTGTAGGCTGATCAGCTGCACCAGTTGCTTCAGAGTGAACAATAGGTGCGATAGGATCAGAGAATGGTAAGAATGAATCAAGAATATCATCCACTGGTGAAAAACCATCTCTATGATCCTCTTCTGCAGGCATGTTATCCTCTGCAGGCAAATCAATGTTTACAGGCACAGCATCATCCGCAGGCATTTCAACCTCTGCAGGAACAGCATTCTCTGCAACCTCAACAGTAGGTGTTTGCTGTAAAACCACCTCTGGAGCTTCAATATCTTGTTCATTATCAGAGTCTGTGAGAATCAGTCTCCTCCTCTTTGCTTGAGGAACTTCAACTATATCTTCTTCTTCACTAGAACTTTTCTCAACTGGTGGTGTTGGAGGCCTATTTGCCCTTTTAATAATTCTTCTGGAATAAACAGCTCTAGGAGATGTCTGTTTAGCCTTGGAATGTTTTGTGTTGAGGGCAATATGCTTCTTTCTTTTTGGTTTAGATGTTGGTTGAGATTGAGTAGTAGTGACAGGGTTTGTTGGCTCAAGTTGTGGTGATGTAGTAGGTACAGTGTTTGGTTGTGTTGGCTCAGGTGATGGTACAGGATGAGAGAGTATGGTTTCAGTATGATCAGTGGCTAAAGGTTCAGGCATAGTTTGTGTTTCAGGTTGTTGTGGCTGGTGTGGTTCTGGTGAAGGTGATTGAGAATCTCTGGGTTGATTTAGAAAGTTTTGCAGGGCAATTGGCATGACAAAAGAAGGTAAGTCTTTACCAACATCTTTGTTAGTCATATCTGAGAAAATTCTCTTAGTGACTCTAAAGGGTTGAATCACATCAGTTGCATCAACTTCTAATCCAGGGACACAGGCATTGAACAAAAGTTGACAAAACCTAGCAAAATAAACTGTAGTAGACTCTGACAACTTATCACCTAAGTTCATTAGCACATATCGACCAAAATCAAAATTACTGCCATAGAGTAGAGAATACCCAATTTGCAGACTATCCATTGGAATTGCATCCCAGTTGGTGACTTTCTTCTGGAATGTCCTGGTGATACAGTCAAAGAAAAAATTCTATTCTTTTCTGAGATTCGGCCTCCTCACACTGCCCAGCTTTGCCAAAGAATCCATATACCCAATCTCTGTTAACATTTCTCTCAGATTTTGCTCAGAGACAACAGCATACGAAGTATGTGTGTCAAAATCCATTGTCTCGCGAACAGTTTGTGGAGTAATCACAAACTCTTGTTCATCATGAGTAAAGATGATTGTTGGAGTCCCATTCTCTCCTCCATCTATATACCTTGAGTTTTGCCAGAAAGTGGCAATTTGAGATGCAGAAAGAACAGCAGGTTCAATCAGTGCCTGCCCAATTTCAGATTCACGAAGAAAATTTTGCATAAGGTGAAACGCCTCTGGAGCACGGTCAGTCTCGAGTAAAGCTGCATAGTTGTTAGGCACAAAACGAAGACCAAGTGTGGTAAAAGCTTTAGTCGCCATTAGCACAAGAAGTAAGCAAGAATTGACTGTGAAAGTGATATGTAAGAAAGATGTTTGTAAAAATGTCAAAGTGAAAAACAAAAGAAATCTGTGTTTTGGTAAAGTGAATATGAGTGGATGAGAAGTGATTGTAACAAAAATAATTTGAGTAGTAATTAAAAATTAAACTCAAACGTTTTTACATTGAAAGCACGCAACTGTCCCTAGAATAGTGTGAAAGTGGTACATAATGATGAGTGAGTGGGGCAGGTGTCAATCATCCAACGGTTCACTTAATCAAGCGCAGTAAAAGCCATTATTACTGCTGTCTTTTCTATTATCAAGACACTTTACCACAAAATACACTCATTAACAGCTGTCAAACACTCTATATACTCCAAAATTTTCAAGTTATCTTAATGAAAATTTACCTTAGAGTACGGAACACAATCCATCAGTGTTTGTCAAATTTTCAAACTTTATCACCGAAACCCTTTCAAAAAATGCACAGTTGTGAATATAATTGTGTGTGAAGCAGAGTTTACCAAATCAATTTTTAGAGCATCTAATATTTCATAAAATCCATAACGTAAATCAATAAACACTGGATGCATAAACTCTAATAGTAAACACTGATTATATGATGAATGCTAAACTCTGTAGTTACTGTAATACAGAAACTGAATTCTTCTATTCCCTTTGATGTCCATGATTATCCAAGTAGGCACACAGTCTTTGAAGACAAAAAGATCAAGAGATAGAAATCAAAGCATCATTCAGTGAGTTACATGTCAAGGATATCCTCACAAACTCTCAAAGCACATAAGTGTTTAGGTGAAGTGTTTACACTCAAATTCAATCAGTAAAAGCAGATACTACCATATGCTTGAATGTCCACCAAATCGACACTACTTTGAGTACATATATGCACAAATCAAAAGGACTTTATTCAGGGTTGTCATGTAGTAAGATCAAACAGGTGAGAAGAGATATTTATTTATTTATTTATTTATTTATTTTTTAAAAAAATGAGTGAATTTCGAACTGAACAATTTAACAGACCAAAATGTTCAGTCACACTATTAGTACATATTTGTACAAGATGATCAGTATATAATTTTTTTTTTTAATATATATACTGAGTAAACTTTTCTTTTCTTGAGAAACACTCACCTGCTTGCATTTGATTTTCCAAAAGAATATAACTGCTCTTAATAGACAGAGTTTAAAAAAAATGAGCAGTTAAGTAGGCTCAAAGGGGTTTACTAAGGGTAGAATTTATGAACAGTGTTTATTAACAGTGTTTGAAGAAAGATGGTAAATCCTAGTGCCTTTATCATTTTCATGCACACACATATCATGCAGTTCTAAAATGGTTTAACACAAGTTCTAGAGCAACATACTTACTGATGAATATCACACAACAATTAAAATCAGATCGATATAAAATGTATCAATCATATATTTGGCTCAAAATCTCACAGGGTGCAGACATGAATTGTTTCTCACAAAACTAAACAATGACAAATCTCAAGTTTTAAAATTTTCACAAGTACAAACAAGGAATCATCAAGAACTATGTATTACTTGGGGAACAGAATGTCACTAATCAGAGTTTAGAGTTCATCAATATCAGAAATTATTCATGAGAGGCAATGCACACAGTATTCATAAACTCAGAGTTTAGGACCAAATAAACTAAGAGATGCTCTAAATATGAAACATTATCATGCTGTGTTAACTTACTGCACAAATTCTGAGTAGATCACAGTGACTCAGAAAGAATCTTGATTTATTCACTGAGAATCATGCTTCATACATATTTCTTCATTGGTGTTTTCATTCAGACAAAAATCAACTCAGAATTCATAGAGTTTATCTAACATGATAACAGTGTATGACAGACAAACATGCTGACAGAGTTTAACAGTCTACATAACAGAGTTTAATCAACAAGGTTCACATAGCACTTAGCAAATCACAGAAATATGAGCAACACTTTTTATAAAAAAAATTTTTGAGTCTAACCAACATGTTTAGTCAAAACCAGATACCATTCCTAGTTCATTGACCAGCCTTGTAAATGCTGCTTCACTCAAAGGCTTGGTGAAAACATCTACAAGTTGTTGATCTGTAGGCACAAAGTGAAGCTCAATATTGCCTTCCTCTACATGCTCTCTGATAAAGTGATACCTTATGCTGATGTGCTTGGTCATTGAGTGTTGTACTGGATTACCTGTCATTGCAATAGCACTCTGGTTATCACAGAAAATAGGTATCTTGCTATACCTCAATCCATAATCCAGCAATTGATTCTTCATCCATAGAATCTGTGCACAGCAGCTGCCAGCAGCAATATACTCTGCTTCAGCTGTAGATGTTGATATAGATTTCTGTTTCTTGCTGTACCAAGATACAAGTCTGTCACCAAGAAATTGACAACTTCCACTTGTGCTTTTTCTATCAATCTTGCAACCTGCAAAGTCTGCATCAGAGTAACCAAGTAGCTTGAAATCTGATTCTCTTGGGTACCACAGCCCTAAAGTTACAGTGCCCTTGAGATACTTAAAAATCCTCTTCACAGCTGTTAAATGTGGTTCCCTTGGATCTGCCTGAAATCTTGCACACAGACATGTTGCATACATGATATCAGGTCTACTTGCTGTTAGATAGAGAAGAGAGCCAATCATTCCTCTGTAGCTTGTCATATCTACTGATGACCCTGTATCTTTGTCCAATTTTGTTGCAGTTGCCATGGGAGTTGTTGCAGATGAACAGTCAAGCATACCAAATTTCTTGAGAAGATTTCTGGTATATTTTGCTTGATTGATAAAGATTCCATCATCTGTTTGCTTCACCTGTAAGCCTAGAAAGTAACTTAGCTCTCCCATCATACTCATTTGATATCTGGACTGCATGAGCTTGGCAAACTTCTTACAGAGTTTATCATTAGTAGATCCAAAAATGATATCATCAACATATATCTGAACTAAAAGCAAGTCACTTCCAGATTTGAAATAAAACAGAGTTTTATCAATTGTACCTCTGTTGAATCCACTTTCTAAAAGAAACTGAGCCAGGGTTTCATACCATGCTCTTGGTGCCTGCTTAAGTCCATAAAGTGCCTTGTCTAACCTGTAGACATAGTCAGGATATTTTGGATCTACAAAACCTGGTGGTTGTTCAACAAACACTTCTTCTTCAAGTTTTCCATTTAGAAAAGCACTTTTCACATCCATTTGAAAAACCTTGAATTTCTTGTGAGAAGCATAAGCAAGAAACATCCTAATTGCCTCCAATCTGGCAACTGGTGCAAAAGTCTCATCATAGTCTATTCCCTCTTGCTGCGAATATCCTTTTGCCACAAGTCTTGCTTTGTTTCTTGTAACAACCCCTTCACTATCAGTTTTGTTTCTAAAGACCCACTTAGTACCAACAATGGATCTGTTCTTGGGCCTTGGTACAAGGGTCCATACTTCATTTCTCTCAAATTCATTTAGCTCTTCTTACATTGCTGTTATCCAGTTAGCATCTTTAAGAGCTTCTTCCACCTTCTTTGGCTCAGTTTGTGACAAGAATGCATGAAATAGACATTCATTTATTGTTACACTTCTTGTCCTTATTCTTGCATCTGGATCACCAATAATCAAATCAGGTGTGTGTGACTTAGTCCATTTTCTTGCAGAAGGCAAATTGCTTCTGTCATCATGTGATCCTCCCCCTTGATCCATGCTCTCCTGATTTTCTTGGTGCCTTTCTTCACTCCCTGATGCTCCCCTGAATTTGACTGCTCAAAGTTTGAACTGTCAGATTTTGAACCTTCAGAGTTTGAGTTACCAGAGTTTGATTCGGAATTTTCAACTGAGTCATTATCAGAATTTGAGTTATCACTTTGATTGGATTCTTCATGCTCCCCCTCAACTGGTTCTTCTCTTGTTTCTGGCTGAAAAGTCTCTTCAGCATTTACCAGTAGAGGTTCAGTGTTTAGCTGAGCAGAGTTTATCAGATCAGCCTCATCAGAGTTTATTTTATCAGAGATTAAATCTTCATTTTCAAAGTGTAGTTGATCATGTTCATTTACATCTTCAAGTCCAGTTATTTTCTTGTCATCGAAAGACACATGAATTGATTCCATGATCACTTTGGTTCTCAAATTATAAACTCTGAATGCCTTAGTTGACAGTGGATAGCCAACAAAAATTCCTTCATCTGCCTTCAAGTCAAATTTGGTCAACTGTTCAGGATGTGTTTTCAGAACAAAGCATTTGCACCCAAAAATATGAAAATATTTCAGGTTTGGCTTTTTTTCTCTCACCATTTCATATGGTGTTTTTCCATGCTTGTTGATCAAAGTTGCATTCTGTGTAAAGCAAGCAGTTTGAACAGCTTCTGCCCAGAAATAGGTTGGTAATTTTGCATCATCAAGCATAGTTCTGGCAGCTTCTATCAAAGTTCTGTTCTTCCTTTCAACTACACCATTCTGTTGTGGAGTGCCAGGTACAGAAAACTCTTGTTTAATTCCTTTGTTCTTGCAAAATTCTTCCATTGTTGAATTCCTGAATTCAGTTCCATTGTCACTTCTGATAATCTTCACTTGATTCTTTGACCCTTTGTCCAGTTGCATTATATGTTCTGCCAGTGTTAATGCAGTTTCATCCTTCTTTGCTAGAAAATACACCCAAGTGTATCTGGTGTATTCATCAACAATGACTAGAGCATATTTCTTCTTTCCAAGAGACATCACATTCACTGGTCCAAAAAGATCAACATGAAGAAGATGATAAGGATCAACAATTGAAGACTCAGATTTGCTTTTGAAAGAGGCTTTTCTCTGTTTGGCCTTTTGACAAGAATCACACAGGCCTTCTGCATTCAACAAAGACTTTGGTAGTCCTCTTACAAGATCATTCTTTATTAGCTCATTGATGTTGTTCAGGTTCAAATGAGAGAGTTTCTTGTGCCACTTCCAACTCTCTTCACTAGACATTCTTGTTGACAGACACACTGCTTTGCCATCAGTGTTTGTTGACAATTTTATTTCATAGATGTTATTGTGTCTGTTTCCAACTAGAGCAACTTTCCCTGTAGATTTACTGATGACTTGACAATATTCAGGCTGAAAATCTACATGATATCCTCTGTCACAGATTTGACTCACAGAAAGCAGATCATGCTTGAGTCCTGGAACCAGAGCTACATTTGTGATGATGACACTTCCAAGATTTATATTGCCATATCCCAGAGTATGTCCTATGTTGCCATCTCTATAGGAAACTTTTGGGCCAGCCTTCTCCTCATACTCTGATAGCAGGGCTTTATTTCCTGTCATGTGTCCTGAACATCCACTGTCCACGACTAGGGTACTTACCCTGGTGCCCTGCAATCACAAACAATCACTGATTGTTAGTTTTAAGGATCCAGACTTACTTGGATCCTTTTGCTTTATTGAATCTGTTAGTTTTTGCAGCAGATTTGTCACTATCAGAGTTTAAACTAACATTCTCATTCTTAGTACTTGCAGAATCAACTTTAACCCATTTCAAATTAGGTTTCAGTTCATAATAATTATGATAAATAGCATGATAATTCTTGCAAGTATAAATTAAGTGCCAACTACTTCCACAATGTTTGCACAGAGTTTGTGGTCTTGGTTTGACATTATCCTTTTTCACTCCAGATTTGGAGGGTAAAGAATTAATGTCTTTGTTCTTCCTGCAAAAACTAGCAAGATGATTAGTGCTACCACAATTATGACAAGTTTTTCTAGGTGCAAATGTAGCAAGCATTGGCTTAATTCCTGATGTTATGCCTACTTTTTCATTTCTGTTTTTCCTAGGCATTCTCTGTTTGTTGACAGATTTTATTTCTTTAAGCTTATGCTTGAGTTGTTTATCTGTCATTGAACCAATATTAACCTGTTTGACACAGGTTTTTAATGGCTCACTTTCAACAGCTCCATGTTCAGTTTTTACAGTACCATGAACAAATGTTCCAAATTTCTTAGTAGAAAGTGGTGGTCTAATCTTGACTGTATTCTGAAACCTAAGCACATCATCCTCAGAATAACCTAGACCTACTGTGTCTAACTGAAAAACCTCTTGAGTGTCTTTTCCAGAATGTGTCCAAGTTTTAATAATGTGCTTTGCATCCTCCAGTTCAGATTCTAGTTGCTTATACTTACCTAGCAACTCCTGTTCTATAAAAACAGCATCATCTCTTTCTTTCTGAATTTTATTCATGTTTTCTAGTTGTTCTTCAACAAGTTTATTTCTTTCTCTGAGTTGAGAACACTCATTCTTGATTCTCTCATTCTCTAAAGTCTGATCTCTATAACTGATATATAATGCCTTAAGATAAATTCTCAATTCAGTTATATTATCAGTATTATAAGCATAGGTGGTTGGAGGTACCTTAAGTTCAGAATCTTCATTCTGAGTAGAGGCAATGAGTGCATAGTTCACCTCCTCATCTGAATCTGAGGTGTCTGCCCAGTCTCTGCCTTTAGTGTAGAGTGCCTTTTCAGTTTTACCCTTCTTGCACTCAGGAGCATAGTGACCCATCTCCTTACACTTGTAGCATTGAATCTCAGATTTATCTTTCTTTCCAGATTTGGATTCCTTTCCTTCAGATTTGCTGAAATTCTTCCTGTCAGACTTTGAGTAATTCTTGGAGAATCTCTTTCCCTTCTTGAAGTTCTTGAATCCCATCTTCTTGAAAGTCTTTACCATCAATGCAGCCATTTGCATCATCTCTTCATCATCTTCAGAATCAGATGATTCATCTGTGTTTGAGTCAACATCAGTGTTTGATGACTCACTTTCTGAATTAATGACCAAGGCTTTTCCTCTTGCCTTCTTCCTTGATGCTTCTTTCTTTGAAGATTTTTCTTCAACTTTCAGTGCAACAGACTTTGACTTCCTGCTTGATCTTCTGTTTCTCTGCTCCATTTCTAATTCATGAGTCTTGAGCAGTCCATAGATTTCATCAATCTCAGTATCAGCAAGATCATAGTTGTCTCTTATGGTGGTTGTTTTCACATCCCACTTTTCAGGAAGAGAAAGAAGAAACTTGAGATTAGAGTCTTCCAGATCATATTCTTTGTTAACCAATGTGTTAGAAATGAT
Source organism: Kitagawia praeruptora (assembly GCA_037693485.1). Taxonomy (NCBI): domain Eukaryota; kingdom Viridiplantae; phylum Streptophyta; class Magnoliopsida; order Apiales; family Apiaceae; genus Kitagawia; species Kitagawia praeruptora. The sequence goes on from CM075353.1 coordinate 4,374,110, forward strand.
TGATGAAAACAGTGTTTGGAAGCTAAAGTCAGAAAACAGAGTTTAGCTGGAAGCAGTCAGAGTTTAGTTAAACACTGACTGGAAGCGCAAACAGAGTTTGTTAAATTCTGTAGCGGTATTGTCTGAAGAGTCAACAGTGTTTAAAGGTTGATGCAAGATAAATATGGAAGCAATATCTTTGAAGATTGGAAAGCTGTCAAAGAGATTGAGTTGACTTGGAAGACTGGAGCAATCGTGATTGATATCAATTGTATAGCTTGATTTTAGGAGAATCAGTTACTGATTGTACGAAGCTGTATGTTCTATAAATACAGTTAGGTTAACCCTAAAAGGGTAGTCGAACATTGAGAAATCTTTTGATTGTAACCTAAGCAGCTCTCTGTGATATTTACATCACCGAGAGAGGAATTATTAATTCCAAACAGTTTTTAATTGTTAAACAGTGTGTTCTTGTTAAGTTACTCATACAGTATTTGATTACTTATTGTGTATTCGACCTAACAAGTGGTATCAGAGACTAATCTGTTACTTTATTACAGTTAAAGATCCAAACACAAGAGTAATCAATGGCAGAGATACCTCCACCATCTGAGAAAGCCCCTACTACTGTTAGTAGGTATGAAACAATAAGGGTTCCTATACTTAGGCCATCAGAGTATGCAATTTGGAAGGTGAAAATGACCATGTTTCTGGAGGCTACAGATCCAGAATACCTTGATAGAATTTATGAAGGTCCTCACAAACCAACAAAATTATCTGCTGCTGCTGCTGGTGAGGAATCAAAGGTCATTCCAAAGGAAAAGAAAGATCTAACTGCTAAGGATCTTTCATCTATTGCAAAGGATGCAAAAGTAAGACATTTACTTCACAGTGCATTAGACAATGTTATGTCTAATAAAGTGATTAACTGCACCACTGCAAAGGAAATATGGGATGCACTTGAGGTTAGGTGTCAAGGAACTCCTGCAATCAAGAAAAACAGAAGAAATATACTCACTCAGGAGTATGAGCACTTTGAGGCAAAGTCTGATGAAACCATGACAGAAACATTTGACAGATTCTGTAAACTGCTCAATGATTTTCATTGGTTAACAAAGAGTATGATTTAGAAGACTCAAATCTCAAGTTTCTTCTTTCTCTACCTGAAAAGTGGGATGTGAAAACAACCACTATAAGAGATAATTATGAACTTGGTGAAACAGAGATTGATGAAATTTATGGACTGCTCAAAACCCATGAATTGGAATTGGAGCAGAGAATTAAAAGATCAAGTAGAAAGTCAAAGTCTGTTGCTCTTAAGGTTGAGGAGAAACCATCAAAGAAGGAGGCATCAAGGAGAAAGGCAAAAGGAAAAGCCTTAGTCATACATTCAGAGAATGAGTCATCAAACACTGATGTTGACTCAAACACTGATGGATCATCTGATTCTGAAGATGATGAAGAGATGATGCAAATGGCTGCATTGATGGTAAAGACCTTCAAGAAGATGGGATACAAGAACTTCAAGAAGGGAAAGAGATTCTCCAGGGACTACTCAAAGTCTGACAAGAAGAATTTCAAGAAAGCTGAGGGAAAGGACTTCAAATCTGGTAAGAAAGATAAGTCTGAAATTCAATGCTACAAGTGTAAGGAGATGGGACACTATGCTCCTGAGTGCAAGAAGGGTAAAACCGAAAAGGCACTCTACACCAAAGGCAGAGATTGGGCAGACACTTCAGATTCAGATGAGGAAGTCAACTATGCTCTCATGGCTACTACTCAGACTGAAAATGATGATCTCAAGGTACCTCCAACTACCTATGCTTATAACACTGATAATATAACTGAATTGAGAATTTATCTTAATGCATTGCATATCAGTTATAGGGATCAGACTTTAGAAAATGAGAGGATAAAGTCTGAGTGCTCTCAACTCAAAGAAAGAAATAAATTTGTTGAGGAACAGCTAGAGAACATGAATAAAATTCAAAAAGAGAGAGATGATGCAGTGTTTATAGAACAGGAGTTGCTAGGTAAGTATAAGCAACTAGAATCTGAATTGGAGGATACTAAACACATCATTAAAACTTGGACACACTCTGGTAAAGACACTCAAGAAGTGTTTCAGTCAGACACAGTAGGTCTAGGTTACTCTGTAGGAGATGAACTTAGATTTGAAAATCAGGTAAAGGTTAGACCACATTGTTCATCTGAGGGTAATGTCATGGGAACAGGTGGACCTAAGACTGAAGCACAGAAAAAGGCTGTTAGAGAGTCATATGCTAAAACTTTTGTTAAAGAGGCTAACATTGGTTTAATGACAGATAAACAACTCAAGCATAAGCTTAAGGAGATAAAATCTGTCAACAAACAGAGATTGCCTAAGAAAAACAAAAATGGAAAAGTAGGCATCACATCAGGAATTAAGCCAATGCTTGCTTCATTAGCTCCTAGAAAAACATGCTTTAATTGTGGTAGCACTAATCATCTTGCTAGTTTCTGCAGTAAGAATAAGAACATTAATTCTTTGCCCTCTAAAACTGCAGTAAAGAGTGATTATGTGAGAACTAGACCACAGACTTTATGCAAACACTGTGGAAGTACTTGGCATTCTATTTACACTTGCAGAGATTATCATGCTATTTACTATAATTACTATGAACCCAAGCCAAATTTGAAATGGGTTAAAGTAAACTCTGCAAATGTAAACTCTGAAAAAGTTAGCTTAAACTCTGTTAATGAAAATTCCGCTGCAAAAGCTAACAGAATTAAGAAAGCCAAAGGATCCAAGCAAGTCTGGATCCTTAAAACTAATAATCAGTGATTGTTTGTGATTGCAGGGCACCAGGGTTAGTACCCTAGTTGTGGACAGTGGATGTTCAGGACACATGACAGGAAATAAAGCCCTGCTATCAGAGTTTGAGGAGAAGGCTGGCCCAGAAGTTTCCTATGGAGATGGCAACATAGGACATACACTGGGATATGGCAATATTAATCTTGGAAATGTCATCATCACAAATGTAGCTCTGGTTCCAGGACTCAAGCATGATCTGCTATCTGTGAGTCAAATCTGTGACAGAGGATATCATGTGGATTTTCAGCCTGAATATTGTCAAGTGATCAGTAAATCTACAGGGAAAGTTGCTCTAGTTGGAAACAGACACAATAACATCTATGAAATCAAATTGTCAACAAACACTGATGGCAAAGCAGTGTGTCTGTCTACAAGGATGTCCAGTGAAGAGAGTTGGAAATGGCACAAGAAACTCTCTCATTTGAACCTGAACAACATCAATGAGCTAATCAAGAATGATCTTGTAAGAGGTCTACCAAAGTCCTTGTTGAATGTAGAAGGACTGTGTGATTCTTGTCAAAAGGCTAAACAGAGAAAAGTCTCCTTCAAAAGCAAATCTGAGTCTTCAATTGTTGATCCTTATCATCTACTACATGTTGATCTTTTTGGTCCAGTGAATGTAATGTCTCTTGGAAAGAAGAAATATGCTCTAGTCATTGTTGATGAATATACCAGGTTCACATGGGTATATTTTCTTGCAAAGAAGGATGAAACTGCATTAACACTGACAGAACATATATTACAACTGGAAAAAGGGTCAGAAATCAAGTGAAGATAATCAGAAGTGACAATGGAACTGAGTTCAGGAATTCATCTATGGAAGAATTTTGCAAGAGTAAAGGGATAAAACAAGAGTTTTCTGCACCTGGCACTCCACAACAAAATGGTGTAGTGGAGAGGAAGAATAGAACCTTGATAGAAGCTGCCAGAACCATGCTAGATGAAGCAAAGTTGCCAACATATTTCTGGGCAGAAGCAGTTCAAACTGCTTGTTTTACTCAAAATGCAACACTGATCAACAAGCATGGTAAAACACCATATGAAATGGTGAAGAAGAAAAAGCCAAATCTAAAATATTTTCATATTTTTGGATGCAAATGCTTTGTGTTGAAGACTCATCCTGAACAGTTGACCAAGTTTGACCTAAAGGCAGATGAAGGAATTTTTGTTGGCTATCCACTGTCAACAAAGGCATTCAGAGTTTATAATCTGAGAACTAGAGTGATCATGGAATCAATTCATGTGTCATTTGATGACAAGAAAATAACTGGACTTGAAGATGTAAATGAACATGATCAACTGCACTTTGAAAATGAAGATTTATTCTCTGAAAAAGTAAACTCTGATAAGACTGATTTGACAAACTCTATTGATCCAAACTCTGAACCTCTACTGGTAAATACTGAAGAAACTCTTCAATCAGAAACAAGGGAAGAACCAGTTGAGGGGGAGCATGAAGAATCACATCAAAGTGATGTTTCAAACACTGATAGTGACTCAGTTGATAATTCTGAATCAAACTCTGTTAGGTCGATTACACAATAAATAATCAAGAACTGTATAAATAAGTAACAAGAACACACGTTTTAACTTTTTAAAACTGTTTTGGAATTAATAATTCCTCTCTCGGTGATGTAAAGTATCACAGAGAGCTGCTTAGGTTACAAGAATGATGTTCGTTCACGTTCGATACCCTTCTAGGGTTAACCTAACTGTATTTATAAGATATACAGCTACGTACAATCGTAAATTGATTCTCCTAAAATTAAGCTATACAATTGATATCAATTACGATTGCTACACGTCTTCTAAGTCAACTCGATCTCTTTGACAGCTATCCAATCCTCAAAGATATCGCTTCCATATTAATATTAAATTAATCTTCAAACTCTGTTGACTTGTAGACGCTCCCAGTAGACAGACTTTAGCAAACTCTGTTCTCTCCACGCTAACAGTGTTTGCGCTTCCATGTATTCAGCTATCAGTGTTTACGCTTTCCTCTGTCAGCGTTTGCGCTTCCAGCAATCAGCGTATACTCAAACTCTGTTACAACTGCTTTCAATAACAAGTTAAACTCTCTTTACCTGAAACACTTAAACACTGACATTAAATCACATCAATTATATCTAACAATCTCCCCCAACTTGTTCATTAGAAAAATGTACAAGTTCATAATAATTGATGATGTCAAAACGAACAAATAAAAAACACAGTGTTTAACATATAATCAGAGTTTAAACTTGACTTAGCAAAATTTACAGAAAATACGAATTACTTACAAATTCTGTCTACCTAACCTCCTCAAGATCTGGAGTTGTTCTGAGATAATTGTTATACTAAATTTACGCAAGCGCACGTAGTCACAAGTAATACAATTAAAGTTCGTTCCACAGAGATCTGGTTATGTTCTATTCAGTAAATATGCCTATGCAACAATGTATGGTTTTAATTCACTGCTAAGAAAAATAACAAATTTGAGAATTGATTATCTAAATTATACTAAGTGCAAATTATAAACTAAGAATTAAACAATTAACGAGAATAAAAATCGAATTACTTATATGAGAATAAACATGGAATCCTAGTTTCATCATCTACTTCACTTAGAGTTGCAGCCTTTAATTAAAACATGCGATGGTTATGATATCTGATCGGATAACACGAAAAGAGTAAAAGTTACCTCTCGGTATACTAGTACCAATCTACACATACATCCACAAAAGAGATAGAAGATGAATAGGCACCTATTATGTTTAGACCCTATATCTCTATAGAATTTGAAAACATAAAGGTTGAAGCACAAGTTATCCACTTAGATCACATAGGGCAGTATAAGTATTCTCATCTCACACCACAATCATATTGATAACAATTATGAACCTATGCTAGCATGGCAAGTTCTAAATCTCAAGATCCACTCTCGCTTCACAAGAGATTAACAATTCAGTTTAGATGTTAGCTACGCATCCAAAAGCATTAAGATTAACCATACGAGGATATCAGTATTCACCACACATAAATCTTTAAGGCATGCAAACTACTAAGCTACATAGATAAATCCACTAGGATCCCACGACGACGATTAGCCCATAATTGAACCGTTCATCATCGTGGGATTTGATGAAAACATGATAAATAACAAGATATGAATAAAAGAAGTAATAGTATTAATAAAACTAAAGTTTGAGAAAACAAATCTAGAACAAAGGATGAAGTAGATCTAGATCCGTTGCTTGTCACGAGCGTTGAACCCTTCTCTCCTTTTCTCCCTTGCAGATCTAAGCTAGGTTACAATAATAAAACTATGATAATCTGTATATCTATATATCCCTCTATTACAATGGTAGGATGTGTTTAAATAGGCTCTAAAAGTCTTGCCCAGCAAGAAAATACCCAAAATAGAGTTAAAACAGAATTTCTGCAAAAGACGTTTCCTAAACTGATTCTGTTTTCTAGGGAAATTCGTGGCTGACTTGTCTTCTATTTTTCTGGAACGTCACAAACGCAATTGGGCCTCTGGACCACCTTAGAATGATAGAAAATCTCGTTATCTTCGCGTGGACAGCTTACGGGCTGAAAACAGACTTATAGAACTCAAGATATGGCCCAAACAGTGTAGACTGCACAACCCTTCTTAAAAATCCGAATTTTGATCAATTAATTCCCAAAAAATAATAGAAGCATCCACCTTAGTCAACCTTCTCGTAAATCTGCACAACTAAGCAAAACACATCAAAACTACCAGAAACTTGAGTCCAAGACAATCAATTTAAGCCGATTTAGAATGTTCCAAGTGGATATAAATCCACTTATCACACCCCCAAACTTAAACCGATGCTTGTCCTCAAGCATAAACAATTACAACTAACTAACTAACTAGTACCACTTCCGTAGGTGATCACGGTTGCATTTGGCATATGCAACAAGCCCTTTAAACCCCTAGGCAGCCCTAGTGGACGAGTAAGGTCTCGTGAGGGCCTATAGCGAATGTACCCACAAAATCCATTTAACCTAATGCAATGCAATGCATGAATGCAACTACTATGCAAATGCAATTAATCTAATCTACCATACCTTCAAATCCTCTCATGCCATATCAACTTAAGAATCAAAGTAAATACGCAATGTCTTGGTGTCGAAAGTGCAAGTATTCACATAGTCTACTCAATGAACATGCATAAGTTCTCACAAGTCCATGTCAAGTGTAAGAATAAGTTAGTAAACATGCTAAGCCTACAAGAGTACATCTTTGAGACAAAACTCGGGATCTCATACGCAAAAACAAGCAAACACTCACAATCCACTCACAAAAGAATATTCACTCAAGAACAAGGGTAAGTGTATCACTCAATTCCAACAAAATCATAAACACGCTTGACATTTGGTATCAATCTAACTCTTAACACAACATACATCAATGACGATAATCAAAAGGTCTTTAATTGGGTTGTAACGGGGCTAGGGATAAGGTATGTCAAATAAGCCAAAACAGGTGAAGTGTCAAAAGCTAGTAAGTACCATAATAAAGCATTCACCACACCCTATTTTTCCCCACATAATTTTTACTAAAAACAAACACTCAACTAGTCGACTGAAATAGGATCATAACAAACACAAACATGCTCTCATAATATTTTTTCTGTTTTTTTCTTCTTTTTTTTTTCTTTTTTTTTTCATTTTTTTTTTCATTTTTTTTCTTTCTTTTTTTTTTCTTTTTTTTTTTTCGAGAGCTAAATAAAACACAAACAATAATATAAACAATAACAATGATCCTATAATTTTATTACATATGCCGACTATCAAGTACACAAACCCAATTTCAATATTTCCCCCAAAGTACGACCAACAATAAACCCCTCCTTGCACACCATATTACTCCCTTAAGCACTCTACTAGCCTTTGACAATGTGGGTTCAAATTAATGTAAGGCCAATACAAGAAAAAGGTCTAGGCAAGTAATGTGGTATGTCACCGAAAAAAATAGGATTAAGCTCAACGGGTTAACTAATTGATCATGTAAACATGGTGTGGTAATATGGGAAAATATACGGTTATTCCTAAATGCCTTTATCATTTTAATCGTCAAATAATGTCATGCGTTTCAAGAAAGACCTCAAACAACTGCTAGCAATGCAAACAATCCGTGGACACTCAAGCAAACGAATAAATTGCAAATATGCAATAAGGCTCAAAATCTCACTTGGTGGAAAAACATACATAGATAAATTATGCATTATTGTTTGTGTTATCTACGTTTGTTTCATATAGGACATTCTGTTTTTATGTTTGTATATCATGTTTTAATTGTATTCCCGCCTGTCACGCGGGTGACCCGGGTTCGATCCCCGGCAGCGGCGCCAAAAACTTGTTATACTAAATTTACGCAAGCGCACGTAGTCACAAGTAATACAATTAAAGTTCGTTCCACAGAGATCTGGTTATGTTCTATTCAGTAAATATGCCTATGCAACAATGTATGGTTTTAATTCACTGCTAAGAAAAATAACAAATTTGAGAATTGATTATCTAAATTATACTAAGTGCAAATTATAAACTAAGAATTAAACAATTAACGAGAATAAAAATCGAATTACTTATATGAGAATAAACATGGAATCCTAGTTTCATCATCTACTTCACTTAGAGTTGCAGCCTTTAATTAAAACATGCGATGGTTATGATATCTGATCGGATAACACGAAAAGAGTAAAAGTTACCTCTCGGTATACTAGTACCAATCTACACATACATCCACAAAAGAGATAGAAGATGAATAGGCACCTATTATGTTTAGACCCTATATCTCTATAGAATTTGAAAACATAAAGGTTGAAGCACAAGTTATCCACTTAGATCACATAGGGCAGTATAAGTATTCTCATCTCACACCACAATCATATTGATAACAATTATGAACCTATGCTAGCATGGCAAGTTCTAAATCTCAAGATCCACTCTCGCTTCACAAGAGATTAACAATTCAGTTTAGATGTTAGCTACGCATCCAAAAGCATTAAGATTAACCATACGAGGATATCAGTATTCACCACACATAAATCTTTAAGGCATGCAAACTACTAAGCTACATAGATAAATCCACTAGGATCCCACGACGACGATTAGCCCATAATTGAACCGTTCATCATCGTGGGATTTGATGAAAACATGATAAATAACAAGATATGAATAAAAGAAGTAATAGTATTAATAAAACTAAAGTTTGAGAAAACAAATCTAGAACAAAGGATGAAGTAGATCTAGATCCGTTGCTTGTCACGAGCGTTGAACCCTTCTCTCCTTTTCTCCCTTGCAGATCTAAGCTAGGTTACAATAATAAAACTATGATAATCTGTATATCTATATATCCCTCTATTACAATGGTAGGATGTGTTTAAATAGGCTCTAAAAGTCTTGCCCAGCAAGAAAATACCCAAAATAGAGTTAAAACAGAATTTCTGCAAAAGACGTTTCCTAAACTGATTCTGTTTTCTAGGGAAATTCGTGGCTGACTTGTCTTCTATTTTTCTGGAACGTCACAAACGCAATTGGGCCTCTGGACCACCTTAGAATGATAGAAAATCTCGTTATCTTCGCGTGGACAGCTTACGGGCTGAAAACAGACTTATAGAACTCAAGATATGGCCCAAACAGTGTAGACTGCACAACCCTTCTTAAAAATCCGAATTTTGATCAATTAATTCCCAAAAAATAATAGAAGCATCCACCTTAGTCAACCTTCTCGTAAATCTGCACAACTAAGCAAAACACATCAAAACTACCAGAAACTTGAGTCCAAGACAATCAATTTAAGCCGATTTAGAATGTTCCAAGTGGATATAAATCCACTTATCAATAATCAATCAACAATCTCCTTTCAGCATTTTCAAGTTCAATTTCCATAGCTTGCTTGATCTCTCTTAACTCTGGATCATTTTCATCCGTTTGAAAAATAGCAGCCCTGAGATCATAGATCTTGTTTCTCCTCATTTCATTACCCAATCTGATGTACTTTAATTCTTCAGACTTTACATTGAAATCCAGAACTGTAATTCCAAGATCAGTCTTCAACCTTGTAGTTCCCTTCTGCATTTCAATCAGATTTCCATTCCAGTCTCTGTATTTTGGAACATACTTTTCAGCAGACTTTGTTCCTGTAGCAGCTTTAGCTTTCAGCATATGCTTCCTTATAGAATTAGCAATAATTTTAACTTGATTGCTTCTTCATTCACTCTATACACTGACCCATCTGCCATAAAGTATAATAGAAAGTGAATATCTAAGCTCCTTTGATGAACTACCTGAACTGATTCCAACTTGTCTAGATTTTCTTGATTAATACCAGAACCAAGAGATACAAGTGCAGAGGGATCTCTTGGACTGTTACTAAATCTCAAATCTCTTGTTGCACCTAATCCAGAAGTATTTCTCCCTGGTGGCTTTCCTGAACAAGATTTATTATGCTGATACCCACCAGTTACTCCTGCTTGTTCTTGCACTGGAATCTTTGCCCTTGAAAAACCAGGTAAAAGTTTACTTTGAGTCTGTACAACTTGTGTAGCAACAGAGGTTGTAACTATCATCTTGTCCTTGCTCTCTTCATCAACTTTCTCTTTTAACTTCAACTTAGCATCAAAAGAAGACTTTCTAACCAGCTTTCCAGTATCTTCTTCTTCTTCTTCTTGAATACCAGATAGTTTTTCTTTAATTACAATTCCTTTCATCACAGGCTTTGCAGACTTTGAAGTTTTAACAACTTTCTTCACTTTCTTGGACTTCACAGCTTTTAGATGTTCTTTCTGTAACAACTTCTCTTCAGCTTGAATATCCTCAAGTGTAGCTTCAGCATTCTCTTCTCGAAAAAGTTTTGCAGCCAATTCTTCATCTGTTTGTGGATTGTCAGAGAATAACAAATCCTTTGGCTTTGATCCTGAAGTACTCTGAGCATTTGAATCTATCACCAAATTCGGCTTTGACCTTGAAGACCTCCCATGTCCTTGTCTAAGATTCACATTTCTTAAGCCCTTATCAGCATTGGCTTCTTCATCATCATTTTTATCTTGCTTTGACAGAGTTTGATCTTTCTTACACTTGGTTTTAGAAACTCTCTCCCCCTTTTTGACATCATCACTGTCTTGAATCAGTATGGAGGTGATTAACTCAAGAGAATTTGCAATAGAATCAACTTTCTCAGCCAGTAAAGTCTGATTCTTTTCAACTGTACTCAGTCTGTCATTCAGATTAGATTGAGCTTTGGCAAATTGTTGAAAGAGTTTAGCATTAGCTAGTTGAGCTTTCTCCTCATGAGTAGCAACTTCTGTGCGAAGATCAACAATAGATTTCTGAGTGTCATCAAATCTATTATTCAAAGTTTTGATCTGTATCACCGTGCCTTGCAAACAAGTGAAAATGTCTGGATTTGTAATCTTTTTAGAATTGACTTCAAGAAACTTTTCTGCCCTTCCAGGAGGAAAAATACAGTCTGACTTGTACCATTCAGCAGTTTGCTTGGCCAAATAACCATCATCAATTTCATTATTAGAAGGCCCAGCAAAATCTGGTTTTTCACCTGTTTTCTGACCATCTGACTGATTTTGTGGTTGGTCAACTCTTATACTATTAGCTTCAACAGAATCACTCATTGATTCACTAGTAGAGGCAACAGAAAGACTAGGTTCTGGAGCAGCAATTTGTTCTTGAGCAATTTGTTCTTGAGCAACAATAGGTTCTTGAGCAACCTGTTTTCCTTTATCAATTTTAACAACTTGGGAAGCAGATAGAGTAGCCGGTTCAACCAGCGCTTGCCCAATTTCAGAATCTCGAAGAAAATTTTGCATAAGATGAAACGGCTCTGGTGCCCGGTCATTCTCAAGTATAGCTGCATAGTTGTTAGGCACAAAACGTAGACCAAAGACAGTGAAAGGTTTAGTTGCCATTGAATTAAGAAATAAGCAAGAATCAACTGTGAAAAGATTTTGCAAGAAAGGTGTTTGTGAAAATGCCAAGGTGAAAAACAAAGAGGTTCTCTGTTTTGGTAAAGTGAATACGTGTGGATAAAAATGATTGTGGCAAAAAGTAATTTGAGTTGTAGTTAAAAACTAAACTCAAACGATTTTTACTAGAAAACACGCAACTGTTCCCTTGAAAAGTGTAAAAGGGAAACATAATGATGAGTGAGTGGGACAGGTGTCACACATGCAACGGTTCACTTAAGACAGGCGCAGTAAAAGCCATTATTACCGCTGTCGTTCCATTTTTCAAGACACGTTACCACTAATGACACTAATTAACAGTTGTCAACTACTCCATTTACTCCAAAATTTTCAAATTATCTTAATGAAAATATACCTTAGAGTATGTAGCACAATCAATCAGTGTTTGTCCAATTTTCAATCTTTATCACAAAAACCCTTTCAAAAACGCACAGTCGTGATTTTCGTGTGTGAGTAGCAGAGTTTACCAAATCAATTTTTATAGCATCTAATATTTCATAAAACCCATATACCAAAACAATAAACACTGAATGCACAAACTCTCATATTAAACACAGAGTATATGATGAATGCTAAACTCTGTAGTTCCTTAATTACAGAAATCTGAATATCTCTGTTCCAGTTTATGATCATGATTATCCACGTAAGCACACAGTCATTAAAGACAAAAAGATCAGGAGATAAACATCATAGCATCATTCAGTGAGTTACATGTCAAGGATTTTCTCACAAACTCTCACATCACACAAGTGTTTAGGTGAAGTGTTTACTCTCAAATTCAATCATTAAAAGCAGATACTACCATAAGCTTGAATTTCCACCAAATCTACACCACTTCGATTACATATATGCACAAATCAAAAGGACTTTGTTCAGGGTTGTAATTGAGTGAAATCAAACAGATGAGAAGAGATATGTTTCGAATGAGAATTTTGAACTGAACTATTTATTTGATCAAAATGTTCAGTCAAATGGTTAGTACATTTTTGTACAAGATGATCAGTATATATACATTTTTTTTTTTTTATTTATTTATTGACATATATATATATACTGAGTAAGATATAGTATAAGGAATACTCACCTGCTTGAATCAGATTTAACAAAAGAATATAACTGCTCTTAATACTTTAGTATTCAAGAAAATGAGCAGTTAATTAGGCTCAAAAAGGGTTTACTACGGGTCATGTTTATGAACAGAGTTTATGAGCAGTGTTCAAAAATATTTTGAACAGTGTTTGAAGAAATGGTCAAAAATTGGTTAATCCTAATTGCCTTTGTCATCTTCATGCACACATATATCATGTAGTTCCAAAATGGTTTAATGCAAGTTCTAGAGCAACATACTTACTGATGAATATCACACAACAATAAACTCTGATTGATATAAAATGTATCAATTACTGATTTGGCTCAAAATCTCACAGGGTTCAGACATGAACTGTTTCTCACCAAACTAAACAATGACATATCTCAAGTTTTAAAATTTTCACAAGTGCAAACACAGAATCATCAAGAATCAAGTATGACTTGAAAACAGAGTGTCACTAATCAGAGTTTAGAGTTCATCAATATCAGTGTCATTCATGAGAGGCAATGCATGAAGTATTCATAGATTCAGAGTTTAGGATCAAATAAACTAAGAGATGCTCTAAATATGAAACAGTATCATGCTGTGTTAACTTACTGTGCAATTTCTGATTAGATTACAGTGACTCAAAAAGAATCTTGATTTATCACTGAAAATCATGCTCTATACATTTTTCTTCATCGGTATTTTCATTCAGACAAAAATCAATTCAGAATTCACAGAGTTTAACAAACGTATTAACAGTGTATGACCAACAATCATGCTAACAGAGTTTAACTAATAAGATTCACATAGCACTTTAGCAAATTACAGAGATATGAGCAACACTAACCAACATGTTTAGTCAAAACCAGATACCATCCCTAGTTCATTGACCAGTCTTGTAAATGTTGCTTCACTTAGAGGCTTTGTGAAAACATCTGCTAGTTGTTGATCTGTAGGCACAAAGTGAAGCTCAATATTGCCTTCCTCTACATGCTCTCTGATAAAGTGATACCTTATGCTGATGTGCTTGGTCATTGAGTGTTGTACTGGATTACCTGTCATTGCAATAGCACTTTGATTATCACAGAAAATAGGTATCTTGGAATACCTTAATCCATAATCCAGCAGTTGATTCTTCATCCATAGAATCTGTGCACAGCAACTACCAGCAGCAATATACTCTGCTTCAGCTGTAGATGTAGATATTGACTTCTGTTTCTTACTGTACCAAGATACTAGTCTGTCACCAAGAAATTGACAACTTCCACTTGTACTTTTTCTGTCAATCTTACATCCAGCAAAATCTGCATCAGAGTAACCAAGTAGCTTAAAATCTGATTCTCTTGGGTACCACAGTCCTAAGGTTACAGTGCCCTTGAGATATTTGAAAATCCTCTTCACAGCTGTTAAATGTGGTTCTCTTGGATCTGCCTGAAATCTTGCACACAGACAGGTGGCATACATGATATCAGGTCTACTAGCTGTTAAATAAAGTAGAGAACCAATCATCCCTCTGTAGCTTGTCATATCCACTGATGAACCTGTATCTTTGTCCAGTTTTGTTGCAGTTGCCATGGGAGTTGTTGCAGATGAACAGTCAAGCATGCCAAATTTCTTGAGTAGATTTCTAGTATATTTTGCTTGGTTAATGAAAATTCCATCATCTGTTTGCTTCACCTGTAAGCCTAGAAAATAGCTTAACTCTCCCATCATACTCATTTGATATCTAGACTGCATGAGCTTGGCAAATTTCTTACAGAGTTTATCATTAGTAGATCCAAAAATGATATCATCTACATATATCTGTACTAAGAGCAGGTCATTACCAGATTGAAAGTAAAACAGAGTTTTGTCAATAGTACCTCTGTGAAACCCACTTTCTAGCAGAAATTTAGCAAGTGTTTCATACCATGCCCTAGGTGCCTGTTTAAGTCCATAGAGTGCCTTGTCTAACCTGTAGACATGATCTGGATATTTTGGATCTACAAAACCAGGTGGTTGTTCAACAAATACTTCTTCTTCAAGTTTTCCATTCAGAAAAGCACTTTTCACATCCATTTGAAAAACCTTGAATTTCTTGTGAGAAGCATAGGCAAGAAACATCCTTATTGCCTCCAACCTGGCAACTGGAGCAAATGTTTCATCATAATCTATTCCTTCCTGCTGTGAATAGCCTTTTGCAACCAATCTTGCTTTGTTCCTTGTGATCACACCATCACTATCAGTTTTATTTCTGAAAACCCATTTAGTACCAACAATAGATCTGTTCTTTGGCCTTGGTACAAGGGTCCACACCTCATTTCTTTCAAATTCATTTAGCTCTTCTTGCATTGCTGTTATCCAGTCAGCATCTTTAAGAGCTTCTTCCACTTTCTTTGGCTCAGTTTGTGACAAGAATGCATGAAACAGACATTCATTTGTTGTTGCACTTCTTGTCCTTACTCTCGCATCTGGATCACCAATAATTAAATCAGGTGTATGTGACTTAGTCCATTTTCTTGCAGAAGGCAGATTGCTTCTGTCATCATGTGATCCTCCCCCTTGATCCATGCTCTCCTGATTTTCTTGGTGTCTTTCTTCATTTTCAGATGCTCCCCCTGAATGTGACTGCTCAGTATTTGAATGATCAGAATTTGAATCAACAGTGTTTGATTCAGAGTTATCAATTGAGTCACTATCAGTGTTTGAATTATCATTTTGATGTGATTCTTCATGCTCCCCCTCAACTGGTTCTTCCCTTGTTTCTGATTGAAAAGTTCCTTCAGTGTTTACCAGTAGAGGTTCTGAATTGACCTCAACAGAGTTTGTCAGATCTGTATCATCCGAGTTTAATAAATCTTCATTTTCAAAGTGCAGTTGATCATGCTCATTAACATCTTCAAGTCCAGTTATTTTCTTGTCATCAAATGACACATGAATAGACTCCATGATCACTCTGGTTCTCAGATTAAAAACTCTGAATGCCTTTGTTGACAGTGGATAGCCAACAAAAATTCCTTCATCTGCCTTTAGGTCAAATTTGGTCAACTGTTCAGGATGAGTCTTCAACACAAAGCACTTGCATCCAAAAATATGAAAATATTTTAGATTTGGCTTCTTCTTCTTCACCATTTCATATGGTGTTTTACCATGCTTGTTGATCAGTGTTGCATTTTGAGTAAAACAAGCAGTTTGAACCGCCTCTGCCCAGAAATATGTTGGCAATTTTGCTTCATCTAGCATGGTTCTGGCAGCTTCTATCAAAGTTCTGTTCTTCCTTTCCACTACACCATTTTGTTGTGGAGTGCCAGGTGCAGAAAACTCTTGTTTGATCCCTTTACTCTTGCAAAAATCTTCCATTGATGAATTCCTGAATTCAGTTCCATTGTCACTTCTGATTATTTTCACTTGATTCTTTGACTCTTTGTCCAGTTGTAATATATGTTCTGTCAGTGTTAAAGCAGTTTCATCTTTCTTTGCTAGAAAATACACCCATGTATATCTGGTGTATTCATCAACAATGACTAGAGCATATTTCTTCTTTCCAAGTGACATGACATTTACTGGTCCAAAAAGATCAACATGTAGGAGATGATAAGGATCAACAATTGAAGACTCAGATTTGCTCTTGAAAGAGGTTTTTCTCTGTTTGGCCTTTTGACAAGAATCACACAGGCCTTCTACATTCAATAATGATTTTGGTAGTCCTCTTGCAAGATCATTCTTTATGAGCTCATTGATATTGTTCAGATTCAAATGAGAGAGTTTCTTGTGCCATTTCCAACTCTCTTCACTGGACATCCTTGTAGACAGACACACTGCTTTGCCATCAGTGTTTGTTGACAATTTGATTTCATAGATGTTGTTGTGTCTGTTTCCAACTAGAGCAACTTTTCCTGTAGATTTGCTGATCACTTGACAATATTCAGGCTGAAAATCTACATGATATCCTCTGTCACAGATTTGACTCACAGATAGCAAATCATGCTTGAGTCCTGGAACCAGAGCTACATTTGTGATGATGACATTTCCAAGATTAATATTGCCATATCCCAGTGTATGTCCTATGTTGCCATCTCCATAGGAAACTTCTGGGCCAGCTTTCTCCTCATATTCTGATAGCAGGGCTTTATTTCCTGTCATGTGTCCTGAACATCCACTGTCCACGACTAGGGTACTGACCCTGGTGCCCTGCAATCACAAACAATCACTGATTATTAGTTTTAAGGATCCAGACTTGCTTGGATCCTTTGGCTTTCTTAATTCTGTTAGCTTTTGCAGCGGAATTCAAATTAACAGAGTTTAAGCTAACTTTTTCAGAGTTTACATTTGCAGAGTTTACTTTAACCCATTTCAAATTTGGTTTGGGTTCATAGTAATTATAATAAATAGCATGATAATCTCTGCAAGTGTAAATAGAATGCCATGTACTTCCACAGTGTTTGCATAAAGTCTGTGGTCTAGTTCTCACATAATCACTCTTTACTGCAGTTTTAGAAGGCAAAGAATTAATGTTCTTATTCTTACTGCAGAAACTAGCAAGATGACTAGTGCTACCACAATTAAAACATGTTTTCCTGGGAGCTAACGAAGCAAGCATTGGCTTAATTCCTGAGGTTATGCCTACCTTTCCATTTCTGTTTTTCTTAGGCATACTCTGTTTGTTGACAGATTTTATCTCCTTAAGCTTATGCTTGAGTTGTTTATCTGTCATTAAGCCAATGTTAGCCTCTTTAACAAAAGTTTTAGCATATGACTCTTTAACAGCCTTTTTCTGTGCTTCAGTCTTAGGTCCACCTGTTCCCATGACATTACCCTCAGATGAACAATATGGTCTAACTTTTACATGATTTTCAAACCTAAGTTCATCTCCAACAGAGTAACCTAGACCTACTGTATCTGACTGAAACACTTCTTGAGTGTCTTTACCAGAGTGTGTCCAAGTTTTAATGATGTGTTTACTATCCTCCAATTCTGATTCTAGTTGCTTATACTTACCTAGCAACTCCTGTTCAATAAACACTGCATCATCTCTCTCTTTTTGAATTTTATTCATGTTCTCTAGCTGTTCCTCAACAAATTTATTTCTTTCTTTGAGTTGAGAACACTCAGACTTTATCCTCTCATTTTCTAAGGTCTGATCCCTATAACTGATATGCAATGCTTTAAGATAAATTCTTAATTCAGTTATATTATCAGTGTTATAAGCATAGGTAGTTGGAGGTACCTTGAGATCATCATTATCATTCTGAGTAGTAGCCATGAGAGCATAGTTGACTTCCTCATCTGAATCTGAAGTGTCTGCCCAATCTCTGCCTTTGGTGTAGAGTGCCTTTTCAGTTTTACCCTTTTTGCACTCAGGAGCATAGTGACCCATCTCCTTACACTTGTAGCATTGAATTTCAGACTTATCTTGCTTTCCAGATTTGAAGTCCTTTCCTTCAGATTTCTTGAAATTCTTCTTATCAAACTTTGAGTAGTCCTTGGAGAATTTCTTTCCCTTCTTGAAGTTCTTGTATCCCATCTTCTTGAAGGTCTTTACCATCAATGCAGCCATTTGCATCATTTCTTCATCATCTTCAGAATCAGATGAATCATCTGTGTTTGAGTCAACATCAGTGTTTGATGACTCATTCTCTGAATGGATGACTAAGGCTTTCCCTTTTGCCTTTCTCCTTGATGCCTCCTTCTTTGATGGTTTCTCCTCAACCTTGAGAGCAACAGACTTTGACTTTCTACTAGATCTTTTGTTTCTCTGCTCCAATTCCAATTCATGAGTCTTGAGCAGTCCATAAATTTCATCAATCTCTGTCTCACCAAGTTCATAATTATCTCTAATAGTGGTCGTTTTCACATCCCACTTTTCAGGTAGAGAAAGAAGAAACTTGAGATTTGAATCTTCCAAATCATACTCTTTGTTCACCAATGACAAATCATTGAGCAGTTTACAGAATCTGTCAAATGTTTCTGTCATGGTTTCATCAGATTTTGCCTCAAAATGTTCATACTCCTGTGTGAGTATGTTCCTTCTGTTCTTCTTAATTGCAGGTGTTCCTTGACATCTAACCTCAAGTGCATCCCATATCTCCTTTGCAGTTGAGCAGTTTATCACTTTATTAGACATAACATTGTCTAATGCACTGTGAAGTAAATGCCTTACCTTCGCATCCTTTGCAATAGATGAAAGATCCTCAGCAGATAGATCTTTCTTCTCTTTTGGTATGACTTTTGGTTCCTCACCAGCAGCAGCAGCAGATAACTTTGTAGGTTTGTGAGGACCTTCATAAATTCTGTCCAAATATTCTGGATCTGTAGCCTCCAGAAACATGGTCATTTTCACCTTCCAAATTGCATACTCCAATGGCCTCAGGATAGGAACCCTAATTGTTTCATACCTACTAACAGTAGTAGGGGCTTTTTCAGATGGTGGAGGTATCTCTGCCATTGATTACTATTGTGTTTGGATCTTTGACTGTAATAAAGTAACAGATTTGGCTCTGATACCACTTGTTAGGTCGATTACACAATAAATAATCAAGAACTGTATAAATAAGTAACAAGAACACACGTTTTAACTTTTTAAAACTGTTTTGGAATTAATAATTCCTCTCTCGGTGATGTAAAGTATCACAGAGAGCTGCTTAGGTTACAAGAATGATGTTCGTTCACGTTCGATACCCTTCTAGGGTTAACCTAACTGTATTTATAAGATATACAGCTACGTACAATCGTAAATTGATTCTCCTAAAATTAAGCTATACAATTGATATCAATTACGATTGCTACACGTCTTCTAAGTCAACTCGATCTCTTTGACAGCTATCCAATCCTCAAAGATATCGCTTCCATATTAATATTAAATTAATCTTCAAACTCTGTTGACTTGTAGACGCTCCCAGTAGACAGACTTTAGCAAACTCTGTTCTCTCCACGCTAACAGTGTTTGCGCTTCCATGTATTCAGCTATCAGTGTTTACGCTTTCCTCTGTCAGCGTTTGCGCTTCCAGCAATCAGCGTATACTCAAACTCTGTTACAACTGCTTTCAATAACAAGTTAAACTCTCTTTACCTGAAACACTTAAACACTGACATTAAATCACATCAATTATATCTAACAAACTCTGTTGATTCAAACTCTGTTGATAATTCTGAGAAGTCACATTCAGGGGGAGCATCAGAAAATGAAGAAAGACACCAAGAAAATCAGGAGAGCATGGATCAAGGGGGAGGATCACATGATGACAGAAGCAATTTGCCTTCTGCAAGAAAATGGACTAAATCTCACACACCTGATTTGATTATTGGTGATCCAGATGCAAAAGTAAGGACAAGAAGTGCAACAACAAATGAATGTCTGTTTCATGCATTCTTGTCACAAAGTGAGCCAAAGAAAGTTGAAGAAGCTCTTAAAGATGCTGACTGGATAACAGCAATGAAAGAAGAGCTAAATGAATTTGAAAGAAATGAAGTGTGGACACTTGTACCAAGGCCCAAGAACAGATCCATTGTTGGTACTAAATGGGTTTTCAGGAATAAAACTGACAGTGAGGGTGTTATCACAAGGAACAAGGCAAGGCTGGTTGCAAAAGGCTACTCACAACAGGAAGGAATAGACTATGATGAAACATTTGCTCCAGTAGCTAGATTGGAGGCAATCAGAATCTTTCTTGCATATGCCTCTCACATGAAATTCAAAGTATTTCAAATGGATGTAAAAAGTGCATTTTTGAATGGAAAACTTGAAGAAGAAGTGTTTGTGGAACAACCACCAGGGTTTGTAGATCCAAAATATCCAGACTATGTCTACAGATTAGACAAGGCACTCTATGGACTTAAGCAGGCACCAAGGGCATGGTATGAAACCCTTGCCAAATTTCTACTAGAAAGTGGATTTCACAGAGGTACTATTGACAAAACTCTGTTTTACTTCCAAAATGGTAGTGACTTGCTTTTAGTTCAAATATATGTGGATGACATTATTTTTGGGTCTACTAATGATAAACTCTGCAAGAAGTTTGCCAAACTCATGCAGTCAAGATATCAAATGAGTATGATGGGAGAGCTTAGTTATTTTCTAGGCCTACAGGTGAAGCAAACAGATGATGGAATTTTTATAAATCAAGCAAAATATACCAGAAACCTTCTCAAGAAATTTGGTATGCTTGATTGTTCATCTGCAACAACTCCCATGGCAACTGCAACAAAATTGGACAAAGATGCAGGGTCATCAGTAGATATGACAAGTTACAGAGGAATGATTGGTTCTTTGCTCTATTTGACAGCTAGCAGACCTGATATCATGTATGCAACTTGTTTGTGTGCAAGATTTCAGGCAGATCCAAGAGAACCACATTTAACAGCAGTAAAGAGGATATTCAAGTACCTCAAGGGCACTATGACTTTGGGGCTGTGGTATCCAAGAGAATCAGAGTTTAAACTTCTTGGTTACTCTGATGCAGACTTTGCTGGATGTAAGATAGACAGAAAAAGCACCAGTGGAAGTTGTCAATTTCTGGGTGACAGACTTGTTTCCTGGTATAGCAAGAAACAGAAGTCAATATCTACATCTACAGCTGAAGTAGAGTATATTGCTGCTGGTAGCTGCTGTGCACAGATTTTATGGATGAAGAATCAACTGCTGGATTATGGATTAAGGTATACCAAGATACCTATTTACTGTGATAATCAAAGTGCTATTGCAATGACAGGTAATCCAGTACAAAATTCAATGACAAAGCACATCAGCATAAGGTATCACTTCATCAGAGAGCATGTAGAGGAAGGCAACATTGAGCTTCACTTTGTGTCTACAGAACAACAACTTGCAGATATCTTCACCAAGCCATTGAGTGAAGCTACATTTACAAGACTGGTCAATGAACTAGGAATGGTCTCTAGTTTTGACTAGAGATGTTGGTTAGACTCAAAAACTTATTTCTAAAATATGTTGCTCATGTTTCTGCAAATTGTTAAGTGCTATGTGAACCTTAGTATTAAACTCTGTTATGCATGTTTATGTTTAAAACTTTTTAAACTCTGTCAGCATGTCTGTCTGTTAAACACTGTTAACATGTTAGATACACTCAGTGAATTCAGAATTGATTTTTGTCTGAATGAAAACACTTACAGTGCATACACATCTTTTCTCTGAATATCTTCGTATCACTTTTTACTAATGGCAACTAAAGCGTTTGATGCAGCAGGGTTAGTTTTTCTCCCTAGTAACTATGCAGCACCGTTGGAGACTGTAAATGCTCCAGAGGCATTTCATGTGTTCCAAAATTTCTTGAAAGACTCTGAAATAGGGAAGGCTCTAACAGCACCAGCTACACTATCTGCTTCACAAATTGCTACTTTCTGGACAAACTCTGAATATGATGATGGAGGAGAGTCTGGCACTCCAACAATCATTTTCACTCATGAAGAATCAGAGTATATCATTACTCCAACTACTGTTAGGGATGCTTTGGACTTTGAGACACACACTTCTTACAGTGTTGTTGGTCATGATCGGTTGAGGACAATGTTGGAACAAATTGGATGTGCAGGAAACTTGAACAAGATAGGGTCTTTGAGACGGCCAAGTTTGAGAAAGGAATGGAGTTTCTTTTTCGATTGCATAACAAGGGCTTTTGGAAAGAAGACAACAAACTGGGATGCACTTCCTCTGGATACTCTCCAAATTGGTCATGCTCTACTATATGGAGGTAACTTCGATTTTGGTAGACTAGTACTAATGAACTTGGGAGAGCGTTTGTCTGAGTCTACTACTGTTTATTTTGCTCATTTTTGTCAACTGCTATATACTGCCTGTGTACCTAACATTCCAATTGATGAAGCTGATGTGATTCAGCCTTTTCAAGTTGCTAAGAGAATGTTTTCTGATTTGATAAACAAAGATGTCACTAAACAGCAAATACCTGAGATGTTTATGCCTTTAGCCTTACATAACTATGTAAACCAACCACAAGACTCTCAATCACCACAACAAATGCCTGAACCAATAGACACCATTAACTCTGAACCAACACCTACAACACCCACACCCACTGTACCTACTACATCTCATCAACCACAAACAGAAACCATAAACTCTCCACCAATAAATTCTCCACCCTTAAACACTGAACCCTCAAACACTGAAAACTTAAACACTGAACCATTAAACACTGACACTTTAAACACTGAAACCTTAAACTCTGAGCCAGCAACTACTGAACCAGCCAAAATCAAGCCAAAAAGAAAGAAACATACTGCCCAAAACACTAAACACTCAAAGGCTAAACAAACAATACCTGGAGCTGTTTATACCAGAAGGAAGAAACAGAAAGCAAACAGACCTTCACTTTCACCACCAAGAGAGAGCTCAAGTGAAGATGAAGAGGAGAATGTGGTGCCTCCAATCAAGAAAAGAAGATTAATTCTTTCTGATTCAGATGAAGAAAATCTTGTTGAAACTCCAGAGGTGGTTTCACAGCAAACACCTACTGTTGAGGTTACAGTGAATGTTGTTATACCTGCAGAGGTTGAAATACCTGCAGAGGATATTATCACTGACAAAGTTGAAATACCTGCAGAGGTTGAAATGCCTGCAGAGGATAATGTTAATGTTCCAATGCCTACAGAGGATAAAATGCCTGTAGAAGAGGATCACAGAGATGGTTTTTCACCAGTACATGATGTTCTTGATTCATTCTCTGATCCTATCTCACCTATTGTTCATACTGAAGCTCCTGGTGTAGCTGATGAGCTTGCAGTAAAAGTTCCTGAAGTTGAAGCATCACCCACAGAGCTGGTATCTTCTCCAATTCAAGACAAAGGTGATGAAGTTGATCAGGCAACAAAGATAATTTCTGAATCCATGCCTGTTGAAGCTACAAAGGCAAACTCTGTTGCAGAGCCTGTGCAACATGAGGTGATTATTGAAAAGGTTGCAGCAGTTATTGAAGAAACTGTGGCTGACACTGCTCAGCACAGTGGTTCTTTAAAAGATGATCAATCTAAGGATGCAAGTGCTGAAGATGAATCTGCTAGTAGTGCAAACTCTGACTCTTTTGTGAGTGCACCTGCACAGACAGATAATAAACATACACCTTTTGATCAGCCTTGTCCATCACATGCAATTGAAGTAGAGCATCTTGCTAAGTCTGCTGAAAATTGGTATAAACAAGATTGCATTTTTCCAAAAGGAAGAGCATCTGAGTTTGTTAAGCAAACTGCAAAGCAAATTTCAAATCCAGAGATCTTATCCTGTTTAAAGGCAACTGTGGTGCAAGTCAAGACTCTGGAAGGCAATTTTGCTGAAACAAAACAAGAGATTGCTTCTTTGAAGACTGAGATTCAGTCAAGAGAATTGAAGATGGAAAGAGAGTCTAAAATAAAAGCTGTTCAGCTGTCTAAAGTCCAAGACACTCTCTTTGCCAGGCTAGGAAAAGTTGAAGAAAATCAGACTGCTTTATTTGCTAAGGTTGATTCCATTGCTAATTCTTTGGAGCTCATTACATCAATCCTTATTCCTGATGATGTCAAAAAGGGGGAGAGAGTTGCTAAGTCAAAATGCAAAGTTTCTCAAACTCTGACTAAAAAGGATGATGCTGGAGATGGAGGGGCAAGTGAAAAGAGCAAGGTCTTAAACTCTGAAAAGCAAACTCTGAGATCTGGCAAATCTTTTGAATCACAGTCTGTTGGAATAAACACTGAAACTCAAGGTACTTCAAAGACCAAGAGTTTGAAATTAACATCAAACTCAAAGACTGATGAGGAGTTAGCTGTTAAGCTTTTTATGGAAGAGAATGCAGAAGGAGTTACTTTAGAAGATGCTAAAGCTGAAGAGAAGAGTTTACAAGAAAAGCATCTGAAAGCTCTAAAGTCTGAAAAAGCAAAGAAGAACATGAAAGTTGCTAAAGCTGCAAAGCCTGTTCTTAAAGGCATTCAAATCAAAGAACCTGTTGGTAAAGATCAAAGAATGCAAGTATTCAGAAAACCAACAGATGCAGAAGCCAAACAAAAGCTGAAAAGTATAGTTACAACCTCTGTTGATACACATGTTGTACAGAAGAATGAAAACACAACCTCTGTTGCTGCACAAGTTGTGACCACACCATTATTGTCTTATCAGTTGAAATCAACATTTAAAAAGGGTGCTCCTCATGATTCAAGACTAGAAGCTACAATTCCAATGGATTTCGCTGATGGTAGAGCTTTATCTGGTAAAGTTGGATACAACAAAGGAGGCATAGGCTCACACAGAGATAAAAGGCAATATGTTGGTCCTAGAGATCCTTCTTCACTGTCTGTTCCAGGTCGTGGTGTCACTCAAGAGAGTTTGGACAAACTGGAGTCAGTACAGCTTGTATATCAGAAGAGTCTAGAAAAGGATTTCTTGCTATATTTCATGGCTGATGGAACAGTATTTAAAGTCTCTGAAAAGGATATCGAATTAAAGTATGCTGAAGAACTTGAATATGTCCTATATATTTTCAGAGTGAGAAATCAAAGAGGTCAGTCAGTTGCAAATGTGCTTCAACAAAGAATGATTCAAAACCTTGCAAGAAGGCAAATGAAATTCAACAGCAAGTATGTTCCTAAATACAGAGATTGGAATGGCAATCTGATTGAAATGGAGAAGGGAACTACAAAACTGAAGACTGATCTTGGAATCACTGTTCTGGATTTCAATGTAAAATCTGAGGAAGTGAAATACATAAGGCTGGGAAATGAGATGAGAAGAAACAAAATCTACGATCTTAGAGCTGCTATCTATCAAACTGATGAGAATGATCCTCAGTTGAGAGAAATCAAAGAAGCTATGCAGATAGAGCTTGAAAATGCTGAAAGAAGGTTGCTTATAGACTATCTCAGAACAATGCCTGATCTGCAAGAGATTAGAAATTAAAGTCTGTAAGAATTTTCTTGTTTTCTGTAGAATTTGTTAAGTAATAGCTTAAACTCTGTTTGTATGTTAAACACTGTAAACTTTGTATTTGTTTTGACATCATCATTTACTGTAAAACTTGTACATTCTTGCTAATGGACAAGTTGGGGGAGATTGTTAGAAATGATTGATGAAAACAGTGTTTGGAAGCTAAAGTCAGAAAACAGAGTTTAGCTGGAAGCAGTCAGAGTTTAGTTAAACACTGACTGGAAGCGCAAACAAAGTTTGTTAAATTCTGTAGCGATATTGTCTGAAGAGTCAACAGTGTTTAAAGGTTGATGCAAGATAAATATGGAAGCAATATCTTTGAAGATTGGAAAGCTGTCAAAGAGATTGAGTTGACTTGGAAGACTGGAGCAATCGTGATTGATATCAATTGTATAGCTTGATTTTAGGAGAATCAGTTACTGATTGTACGAAGCTGTATGTTCTATAAATACAGTTAGGTTAACCCTAAAAGGGTAGTCGAACATTGAGAAATCTTTTGATTGTAACCTAAGCAGCTCTCTGTGATATTTACATCACCGAGAGAGGAATTATTAATTCCAAACAGTTTTTAATTATTAAACAGTGTGTTCTTGTTAAGTTACTCATACAGTATTTGATTACTTATTGTGTATTCGACCTAACACAATGATAGATCATTGAGCAGTTTACAGAATCTGTCAAATGTTTCTGTCATGGTTTCTTCAAACTTTGCCTTAAAATGCTCATACTCCTGAGTGAGTATGTTCCTTCTATTTTTCTTGATTGCAACAGTTCCTTGACATCTAACTTCAAGTGCATCCCATATTTCCTTCGCAGTTGTGCAGTTAATCACTTTGTTAGACATAACATTGTCAAGAGCACTATGAAGTAAGTGCCTTACTTTGGCATCCTTAGCAATAGATGAAAGATCCTCAGCAGTTAGATCTTTCTTTTCCTTAGGAATCATCTTTGATTCCTCACCAGCAACAGCAGCAGTTAACTTGGTAGGTTTATGAGGACCTTAAAAAATTCTATCAAGATATTCTGGATCTGTGGCTTCCAGAAACATGGTCATCTTTACCTTCCAAATTGCATACTCAGATGGCTTGAGTATGGGAACCCTAATCGTCTCATACCTACTAACAGTAGTAGGAGCTTTCTCAGAACCTGATGGAGGAGGAATCTCTGCCATTGATTACAATTGTGTTTGGATCTTAAAACTGTAATAAAGTAACAGATCTGGCTCTGATACCACTTGTTAGGTCGAATACACAATATATAATCAAGTACTGTAATAGCAATTAACAAGAACACACGTCGTAGCACTTAAAAACTGTTTGGAATTAATAATTCCTCTCTCAGTGATGTAAAATATCACAGAGAGCTGCTAAGGTTACAATAAATGATATTCGTTCACGATGGATACCCTTCTAGGGTGAACCTAACTGTATTTATAAGATATACCGCTACGTACAATCGTTAATTGATTCTCCTAAAATTAAGCTATACAATTGATATCAATTACGATTGCTACACGTCTTCTAAGTCAACTCAATCTCTTTGACAGCTATCCAATCTTCAAAGATATTGCTTCCATATTAATCTTGAATTAATCTTCTAACTCTGTTGACTTGTAGACGCTTCCAGTAAACAGTATTTAGTAAACTCTGTTGCTCTCCTAGCTAACAGTGTTTGCGCTTCCTTGTTTTCAGCTAGCAGTGTTTACTCTTTCCTCTGTCAGCGTTTGCGCTTCCAGCTAACAGCGTATACTCAAACTCTGCTACGATTGCTTTCAATGACAAGTTAAACTCTTTTTACCTGTAACATTTAAACACTGACATTAAATCACATCAATTATATCTAACATTGACCAACTCATTCATACGATAAATAAACTAATTGCATCACTTGAACAATAAGTGAATAGAAATAACACTTGCCTCAATAATTGAAGTTTCCAATTCCAATATCTCGATTCTTTACTCATTGTACAGTCTCTATTTCCCATTCGCTGGCCTTTACTCCGTCCTACATCTGTCTTTCTTCTATAACTTGTCAGTCGCTCCACGAGCACACTCGTCAATTCCCTTCATCTACATTCCACTTCCACATGCTCTGGCTCTTAGCTCGCCTCCTATGCGTACCTATATACAGGTAAGGCACTACTTCAGTACGCAACCAACCAGAATCTCACATGTTTATTCTAATCTACCCATACGTTCCCGAGCTCGTATAAAAGCAATAACATTTAGCACATAGAGTTATATATATATCAATTATACTAACGAAACCAAGTAGCTCACGTAAGTGCCCTTTTGTACGGTTACACATATGAAACAAGACAAATCCTCTTTTTACACCTTACCAAATTGAAGTCTTAACAAAAATGAAAGTAAGCAAATACTCACTGACTTAAAACTATTCTTGAATTCATGTTATGATCTACACCACATATACTTCCTTTAAACCAAACTCCAAACACTATGTTGATTACATTACTGCAATTCCAACTTGACAAGTTTATTTACCTTACAACCCACCAACGATCACTATCTTGCTTTTCCCTTTTTTCACTATTCGAACATAATCAAGAACTTGGACTACAACTTCGGACTCTGCTAGATACACTGTCTTAAATAATAACAATTATCACGCCTACCTTTAGGCTTACTATTTGTTAACAAACTGTCACCCTCTTAAAACCATAATACAATCACTGTCTTGCACATTATATATATATACACAAACAATTGACAACTGAATTTCCATTTCATACCAATTTCGAACCATACCAATTATTCCTTGTTTCTTTCTCCTTTTATTCTTTTCTCACTTTCGGCCCTTCAGCCTATCTCTTAACATACAACAGCTCACATACTACTCACACAGCATACCCACTATTTTCTTTGCAATACCTACACATAAACATAGCCACCCTCCTTACCGCCTCTTCTCCCTTCGAGCCATACGGCACCAAGATCACCATCAAAACCCTCTACCATCAGCCTTTCACCATCCAGACGCAACCTACGCTCAGCTGCTTAAACATTCACATCGCACACCCATTAAAACCACAAACAAAATCTCTGGTTTTCAGCCGAGACTCTCTTCCTGCCCACTGACTCCCCACCTCCAATCAAGTCTCCATACGATCAATTACACTACAGAAATCGACCACCAACTTCAACCACACACATACTCTCGCAGTTGAACGCACACACTCCACACTTATAGCTTCAAAACACTCATGCCCACCCTGGGTACACACGCACAGCAGCAACATCAAACCACCATCGACCTCAATAACAGAAAGAACCCAATCACTCGAACCTTGACTATAACGTACACACACCTCGCCATACACATACACGCTATTAACACCCACACCTGCGCATCTCCTCCTTAATCTCACATTAATTCTTTACTTTCCCCCTTCACTCTCCCCTATTTCTTCCCTCTGAACATCACAACCCGAGAGCACCAACACACAACATACAAAACCACACAACCACACACAAAGATTTATACCCGGCGAGTACAATAAGGCAGGGAGGAGGAGAGATTAAGTCGTAAGAATAACATCAATACAACAGGCATACAAAATTGGTAGGAAATCATGGGGAAAATAGAGAGCTTTACCCACACGAACCGAGCAGACCAGCCTCGGGAGGAATAAACCGGAAAAAGAAGAAGAAAAATAGGAGAGAGAGGTAGAAGATTTGAGATTGAGCGAGAGAATTCTAGAGAATTCTTCAAAGAACAGAACCGAGAGCAGAGAGACTGAAATGGGGAAGACTGGGTTTGGGGGTTAAAAAGAATAAGGAACAATTTAGAAAGTTCTAATTAAAAACAATTCAAATTCGCTTTGAAAAAAAATAGAAAATAATTGGGTAGTATCTGAGAAAAATCACAAAATCATTTTTAAAATATAAAGATTGAAATTAGCTACCTCCCCATATTTTTAAAATATTTTTAGGATCGAAAATGAAGCAAATATGAATTTTTACAAGTTTTGATCCTTTGATTGCAATAAAACTCTTAAAATCATTTTAAAATACTCAACCACCCAAATTAATCCACCCAACAATTTTAAAAACTCAATAAATATATAAAGATAATTTTACAAATGATTTCATGATTTTTAAGCCCTCCGATAATTTTATAAAATTTACAGAGGGTCAAAAATACATGATTTAAATATACTTAAATCCTCAAAATTACAAATAAAAATATATTGACCTTCACGGCTCATACTGATCATCATATAATCACACCAACATAACATCACACATATTCCACTTTCCAACAATACTCACATAATAATATTCGCATAATATAATTTACAATTTATAATAAATAAATAATATTAAAATCGAAATTTTCTAAGGCGTTATATCCTTCCCCCCTTAATAGGATTCTGTCCTCAGAATCAACGCTAAGGACACCATTAACAATTTTCTCAAACACCTTACTTTCACTTCCCAGGTTGCCTCTTCAACTTTAGGATTTCCCTTATCATTTCAAATTTTAACAAACTCGTCTTCTGCCCTCGAATTCCAAAATAACCTTAACTTTGACTTCTGAGTCCTATTACTCTAAACTCTTAACTCACGGGAACGAATATCTTTCCCCGACAATCGATATAGTTATTCGCATAGTGAACCATACTCTGCGTCAAAACTTATATCATCACGCAAATCTTTCGCAATAATACTGCAGTACATTTTGCCTATATTTACCACAATCTACACTTGCGCTTGGTATCATTCCCACGCTTTACTTATAACCACACGACTTTAAATATACTTCGAGAAAGAATCTCCAGAAATTCTCTGATCGCTTCCATTCCGCTTTCAAGTACTATGTCGATCAAGAAGGGAATAATCAAAAGTTTCTTCTTGTCTTTATTCCCGTATTCTTACCGAGTACCCAATTTGGGAACTTAACATTATTTCTTCCGCTTTCTGTTACCTCCTTGCAATCGAATACTATAACCAAACACGTACGCCCTTATAAACACATCAAGCATAATTCAATTAACAACTGAATTTTCTCTATTATAAAATAGTCTGGTTTGCCGAATCTTTGGAGGACATAGCCTCGATTATTTTCAGCTTTTGATAAGTAATATACATGTCACCTTGACTGTGACTTCACTTAATACAACACAGGATTGAGATATCCAACTTATTGCCAATTCTTCCGCCGTCACAGCTTCACTCGATACTAATCATAAAACAATTCTTTAATAATTCCCAACAAGCTCCCGCTTTTGTCACATGAATCTTCCACTCATCATGCATCATTATTTATTTACATCTCCTAAAACGAACCTTCCTCAGATAAAATTGTGAGAAAAAGGATATCAAGAAATTCTCAATCATTCTTACTCTTCTTTCACGTGCAATGTTACTTGAGAAGGGAATAATCGGAAACTTCTATCCATCCTTCATCTCATTGTTTTACTGAGTAACCGATTTAAAAATTTAACCTCATATCATATATTCCCAATCGTATCTTTGATACCGAACAACACGATCAATTTTCGCTGCACGTCAACCACAATTCGGTTCACAATTCCATTTTTCATCTCCTCCAAACATTGGTTGTTAAAACATTTGAAAGAAAATCTCGAACATTTTGTTGGTTTAAAACAAATCAAGGATTATTTTTAGTTACTGAAATTCCTTTTGAAAATATATTTTATAAGAATCATTTTAAAAGAAAAACATTTAAAATAATAAAGTTTTAAACAAAAAGCCTTGAAACAAAATTTCTTTAAAAACATTTAATCCTTCACCTTTCAAATTTTGAAAACTAGTAACTTCACCTTTGACATAACTTTTCACAATCATCATGGCGGAAACAACTTGTTTATAACTTCACTATCCAACACCCTCTGACTTTGACTTCCGATTCGCAACTTTGCATACTTGACGAGTCCTCAAATTTGACTCTATACATTACAACTTCAATATTTAACACCACTCACTTTATCACAGAATCATAATATCCAACATTCACATTAGAATTCTTGTGCAAAAATTTTCTTCCTTTTCTTGGAACCTTTTCATGGTCATTCTCGATTGATTTGCACACGCTTCACAAGTCCCCGAACATATTGAAATGTCATTTATGAATGTAATTAAATACTTCGTTCGAAGATTATTTAAAATCTTATGCTTCGTCAAACCGTTTCCTCTCCGATATCTCCTTCTTAGGCAAAATAACTTCACACCTTTAATATAACAATTCCTTAATCAGCTTAATCGTTAAGACTTCTACGCCTGCCTTTAGCCTCAAAACTCCGCTTTTACCCTTCTTGAAAATCAAGGTCTCATTTACTCGTTCCCACAATTTGCTAGTATTTTGTTGTTAGGAAATAAATCTAATCCTGAGTCATTCTTAACTCCTTTTTATAGTCAGCACAATCCACTTCTTGCTAACTTCCTTCATAATCGTATTAAATTTCTAGATCCTTAATAATTATGGAAGCAGTCATGTCGTTCTCATCATAAATTGCATCAAACTTGATATGATACCATTTCTGGTAAAATTCCCATCTCTCCAAGCTTATAACACATAGCTTTAACTTACGACTCTGCTACTTGTTACCACACTATCTTTATGGTTATAGCCACAACCTTTCACATTTATCTTAATAAAATTTCTAGGGATTATTCTCCCGAAATCTTATTTTCTGATCATGGGGTCTCGCTAATCTCTCCTAATTCTCATTATATAGGCATCTACGGTGCCCTTACTCTTCTAACTCCAATTCTTCGGGATTCCACATTCTTCCCTTAACTAAATTTTATATGTCTTCTATTTAGTCACTTCTGGAAACTTTATGGTTTCTCTGTCTTCCTCCTTATTGACATTTTATTCCATCTTGGTCTACTTTCCACCATCCTTGGTAATCCTGACTTTCTACACTGGCTTGCATAAGTTATTTATTCCACATATTCACCTTACTCCTCATTCAGTCCTGATTCGCCTTGATCATTCTTACAAACCATTCTGTTTTGCTTCATTCTGCTTTACTCAAGTCGTCCTTCCTTATTTCTAAAATCTTATGTCCAACGACAGGTTCCAAACATTCACAATCTTATGATATTCCATTTACTACCTCCGCCATTCAATAGATGTCTAAAACAATCTTCCTTCAACACCGAATATCTTACCCCAAACATCTCCATTCTCATTCTCTTTTCGCCCTTTAACAATATCTGTAATCATATGCTCTTATTTACTGTTCTTTTCCTTTATTCAATTCTCATTAGTCTCAAATCTTGTCCATGATTTCTCGAACCAGTACTTTTTCCAATATGACATGACTTATCTGTCTTAATCACCAAATTCTTAAACTTGTATAACCAATTCTTCGTCCATGCAGTTATAGTTCTATTATTTAAGACGTCGTCACGCCCATCTTCGCATTTCTTCAACATTAGGAATTTTGAAATCATTGAATTTTTGACAAAGGAGGTCAACGAAATGAATGGGGTATCAATATGAATATATACTGAGTTTGTTTGACAAAACCTTTAGAAAGGAATTCAACCGAGAGATCAATTATGATCTTTGAACTATTTTCAGGTTCCATTTGTCACTAGGTTAACCACCATAGTACATAAAGATGGCCAGGCTTTAGTACTTTCATGACAAACACAATCAGTGACGTCCCACTGGACTTCTATCACAAAGATAAGATGTCCTTGAATCCCTATCTGCATAGGTTGTTCATCTCAGCTGGAATAGAGAAAATCAAGTATTCATGATAATGGAAAAGATTCAAGAGTTTCTAAAATCTTCATGCAAAGCTGGATCAAATACCATCTGAAATATATTTTTTCTTTTCCCAAAAGAATGGGATTAAATTCGAATAAATCTGATATAGAAGACTCATCATCAATGGATGTATAGAAGACTTTTCAATAGATGGTTCAATGATTAATCAAGCAAACATTCAAGAAATTCCTAATTATTCATAACCTCACTCTTGTCGGCTAAGCACTAATATACTTAGCTGCCAAAACCGGCTGGACTACAATGAGTTGAATAAATAAGAAGATCTCAATTCATTCTCGATTGTGAACCATCACTGTGCAACGAATGCCTCAGCAACGATACCAACCAGGAATTAATTTACGATAATTCAAAGAAAGAATAGGAAATTTCTTCAGATAATGACTTTGAACGAATTAATAATTAGGGGTGCACAACTACGCTTAACCTTCAATCCTTGCTAATACTTGCTTCTTACTTCGCATTCTTAACCTTCTCGTACTATCTCCGAAACGTTCACATCGAAACTAATCTCGTAGGATGTCCTAAATTCTACGCAAAAATCTCGAGATAACGTCTCCCGAACTGATAACTCCAGTTGTTTACTTAGCTTAAGCTGCTTCAGATTCACTGTTTTGCTAATAGCTCGATTCGTAAACGATTCGAACATCTACTCGCACGATATGCCGAAAGATCGATTAACGTCGCGATGCTTGTCGAAGTATCCTAACGCGATCCTTATCCTAAACCGTTCTACTCGACTTCTATCTTACACTCATACCCTAACTCTCCTAATCTGTTTCAGTGACCATAACCTGTAGCTCTGATACCAACTTGTAGCATCCCAAAATCCGGGGTATAGATATGGGGACACTAACCATAAACAATATTATACAACTCTGAATATAAACAGCATTTAATAATAAAACCCCTCAACCAAGATCGCATACAGGTTATGGTATGAAATAACTATCGAATATCATTAATACAACTCAACCTCAGATTAAAAGAATATTATACAATTATATGAATTTACAAATTCACTTACTAACTCAATATCCAACCTTAACAATTCCCAATCCATTCTTTGAAAAGTCCATCACTCGAACGTCTCCCCTCGCTGTCTATAGAGCTATACCAACTGATCACTAAGTTCTCTGATCACCTCTAATAACTGGAGAAATAAACAGAAGCAAGAGTGAGCCAACAATGCTCAGCAAGTGTAAATAGTGATGACAATTTCAATAACGACGACAATTTTTGACAACAATAGAGTTTCATCTCATTTTAAGAAGGAATCAGTTATATCAACATTTCAATTGCCACGCGGCCAATAACTCACCATTCATAAGGTGCAACAAGAAATAGAACTGACAAGAATTCTGATATCAAGATATTCTTAAAACAGACTTTCAAGGAGTCAAGAATCAAACATCTCAATCTCAGGGTATAGATTAGAATTGGAATTTTTTTATTTATTTTTAAGAAAACATCATCAAGATTAGGCTGCTGATCAGTCAGCACTAACCCCGGACTAGCTCTCACAGCCCTGTCCTTAATTGGATCCATGGCACACATTGGCCTTAATTATTTCTGACCTTCACGGTCCGACCTTCACGGTCCACATTTTAAAAACATTTCCAATTCCAAATCATCCACACTAGGTGTCGGAACAATCGACCACCTTAATTCGCCAAACACCCTGGAAACTCACGTTCCAGGTTAACAACTCAAAATTAAGAGTCGATGAATAATTCACAATCAACAGGTGTCGACGAGTTCGACACAATGAAAGGGGAAATAAATAGTATCGACAAGTTCGATACAATAAAGGGTAATAACGGAATAATCAAGGTCATCAATAGGTATCGACAAGTTCGATACAATAAGTGGGTGTAAACGAATAACCAATAAGAATAAAAGATATCAACAAGATAGAAGGAAATAATTGGATTTATAACATCAGCAGTTTACGCAAAGAGAAATTCCATGTGAGCCAGAATAAAAACATAAATTGCAATAATATTTTCAACAATTGAAATTCTAGACTAAAACAAGGAGATGGTCAAGTATTGGGCGTTTACTAAAACTTATACACACAGAAGAGTTTGAGCTTCCATAAGCGGATAAAATAGATTAGGAAAATTATTTGTAAAACAGTTTCAATATAGAACGGTTCAGATCAACTTAGAGAAAATATTGTCCAAATGGAAATCCATTGGTAGAAACATACTAGATCAAAAATTTTGCCAGCAAGTTTTCGCAAGTTAAGAAAACTTGGATTTCCTTGCTTTAAAAACTTCTTGAGAGTATTTGACGAAAATAGAGGAAATGGCACTCCATTGACAAATTGTAAAAAGGTTATTTATAAGATTCCTTGTAAAACCGATATTTGAATTATGGGTGGGGAAAGTGAACAGCATCATGCTAATTTGAAGAAGCATATATATATCATCTTTCAACTATACTTGACCAACTCATTCATACGATACATAAACTAAATTGCATCACTTGAACAATAAGTGAATAGAAATAACACTTTCCTCAATAATTGAAGTTTCCAATTCCAATATCTCGAGTCTCTATTTCCCATTCGCTGGCCTTTACTCCGTCCTACATCTGTCTTTCTTCTATAACTTGTCAGTCGCTCCACGAGCACACTCGTCAATTCCCTTCATCTACATTCCACTTCCACATGCTCTGGCTCTTAGCTCGCCTCCTATGCGTACCTATATACAGGTAAGGTACTACTTCAGTACGCAACCAACCAGAATCTCACATGTTTATTCTAATCTACCCATACGTTCCCAAGCTCGTATAAAAGCAATAACATTTAGCACATAGAGTTATATATATATCAATTATACTAACGAAACCAAGTAGCTCACGTAAGTGCCCTTTTGTACGGTTACACATATGAAACAAGACAAATCCTCTTTTTACACCTTACCAAATTGAAGTCTTAACAAAAATGAAAGTAAGCAAATACTCACTGACTTAAAACTATTCTTGAATTCATGTTATGATCTACACCACATATACTTCCTTTAAACCAAACTCCAAACACTATGTTGATTACATTACTGCAATTCCAACTTGACAAGTTTATTTACTTTACAACCCACCAACGATCACTATCTTGCTTTTCCCTTTTTTCACTATTCGAACATAATCAAGAACTTGGACTACAACTTCGGACTCTGCTAGATACACTGTCCTCAATAATAACAATTACCACGCCTACCTTTAGGCTTACTATTTGTTAACAAACTGTCACCCTCTTAAAACCATAATACAATCACTGTCTTGCACATTATATATATAGGCTACCGGTCCCTGGCAAACGCATGCCAGGGACGGGTTATGGAGCATACGGCTTTTATGCCGTTGGATCGTTGATCCAACGGCTGTGATTTAAAAAACAACAACAACGTACCGCATAAACTTTATGCGGTACGGAGTAATTACAAAATGCCCCCCTGTTTTCATATAAAAATCTACTGTTCACCGTACCGCAGAAAGTTTCTGCGGTACGTGAACAGTAGGGACATTTTGGTAATTACTCCGTACCGCATAAAGTTTATGCGGTACGGTGTTGTTTTTTTTTTAAATTAGAGCCGTTGGATCAACGATCCAACGGCTTAAAAACCGTATGCTCGATAACCCGTCCCTGGCATGCGTTTGCCAGGGACCGGGACCCATATATATATACACAAACAATTGACAACTGAATTTCCATTTCATACCAATTTCGAACCATACCAATTATTCCTTGTTTCTTTCTCCTTTTATTCTTTTCTCACTTTCGGCCCTTCAGCCTATCTCTTAACATATAACAGCTCACATACTACTCACACAGCATACCCACTATTTTCTTTGCAATACCCACACATAAACATAGCCGCCCTCCTTACCGCCTCTTCTCCCTTCGAACCATACGGCACCAAGATCACCATCAAAACCCTCTACCATCAGCCTTTCACCATCCAGACGCGACCTACGCTCAGCTGCTTAAACATTCACATCGCACACCCATTAAAACCACAAACAAAATCTCTGGTTTTCAGCCGAGACTCTCTTCCTGCCCACTGACTCTCAACCTCCAATCAAGTCTCCATACGATCAATTACACTACAGAAATCGACCACCAACTTCAACCACACACATACTCTCGCAGTTGAACGCACACACTCCACACTTATAGCTTCAAAACACTCATACCCACCCTGGGTACACACGCACAGCAGCAACATCAAACCACCATCGACCTCAATAACAGAAAGAACCCAATCACTCGACCCTTGACTATAACGTACACACACCTCGCCATACACATACACGCTATTAACACCCACACCTGCGCATCTCCTCCTTAATCTCACATTAATTCTTTACTTTCCCCCTTCACTCTCCCCTATTTCTTCCCTCTGAACATCACAACCCGAGAGCACCAACACACTCTCGACCCACAGTGTACACACGCAACATACACACAACAACACAACCACACACAAAGATTTATACCCGGCGAGTACAATAAGGCAGGGGAGGAGGAGAGATTAAGTCGTAAGAATAACATCAATACAACAGGCATACAAAATTGGTAGGAAATCATGGGGAGAATAGAGAGCTTTACCCACACGAACCGAGCAGACCAGCCTCGGGAGGAATAAACCGGAAAAAGAAGAAGAAAAATAGGAGAGAGAGGTAGAAGATTTGAGATTGAGCAAGAGAATTCTAGAGAATTCTTCAAAGAACAGAACCGAGAGCAGAGAGACTGAAATGGGGAAGACTGGGTTTGGGGGTTAAAAAGAATAAGGAACAATTTAGAAAGTTCTAATTAAAAACAATTCAAATTCGCTTTAAAAAAAAATAGAAAATAATTGGGTAGTATCTGAGAAAAATCACAAAATCATTTTTAAAATATAAAGATTGAAATTAGCTACCTCCCCATATTTTTAAAATATTTTTAGGATCGAAAATGAATCAAATATGAATTTTTACAAGTTTTGATCCTTTGATTGCAATAAAACTCTTAAAATCATTTTAAAATACTCAACCACCCAAATTAATCCACCCAACAATTTTAAAAACTCAATAAATATATAAAGATAATTTTACAAATGATTTCATGATTTTTAAGCCCTCCGATAATTTTATAAAATTTACATAGGGTCAAAAATACATGATTTAAATATACTTAAATCCTCAAAATTACAAATAAAAATATATTGACCTTCACGGCTCATACTGATCATCATATAATCACACCAACATAACATCACACATATTCCACTTTCCAACAATACTCACATAATAATATTCACATAATATAATTTACAATTTATTAAAATCGAAATTTTCTAAGGCGTTATAGGTGTTTTTGCAACTGCACAGTCTTGAAAGTCAAACCTTCTTAAAAGATCTTTGATATACTTTGACTGATTAATGAAAATACCAGTCTCAGTCTGTTTGACCTGCAAGCCTAAGAAATAATTTAATTCACCCATCATGCTCATCTGATACTTAGACTGCATAAGCTTGCTAAACTTAGCACACAACTTTTCATTAGTAGAACCAAAAATAATATCATCAACATAAACTTGAACTAAAAGCAATTCACCTTTTATTTTTCTAAAGAATAGAGTTTTGTCAATTGTACCTCTTGTGAAGCCATTTTCAAGAAGAAATTTAGACAAAGTTTCATACCATGCTCTTGATGCCTGCTTTAGTCCATAGAGTGCCTTGTCAAGTTTGTAGACATGATTTGGAAATTTTGGATCAACAAATCCAGGTGGCTGTTCCACATACACTTCCTCATCAAGTTTGCCATTTAGAAAAGCACTCTTTACATCCATCTGGTATACCTTGAATTTTGAATGAGCTGCAAATGCAAGAAACATTCTGATTGCTTCCAATCTTGCTACAGGTGCAAAGGTCTCATCATAATCAATGCCTTCTTCCTGAGAATAACCCTTGGCCACCAGTCTAGCTTTGTTTTTTACAATCATACCAGATTCATCTAGCTTATTTCTGAAAACCCATCTTGCACCAACAATAGATCTATCTTCAGGTCTTGGTACCAGTTTCCAGACTTTATTTCTCTCAAACTCATTTAACTCCTCCTGCATTGCAATTACCCAATCAGGATCCTGTAAGGCTTCTTCAACCTTCTTAGGTTCATTTTTTGAGAGAAAGCAACTATACAAGCATTCATTTTGAATTGATCTTCTAGTTCGAACACCACTATTTGGATCACCAATTATTAAATTTTCAGTATGATCCTTTGTCCATTTTCTAACAGGTGGTAGATTGACTCTGCTAGTCTCTCCCCCTAAGTTAGTGGTATCTCTTGTAGAAGAATTCTCTCTACCTTCAAAAACTCTCCTTTGATCAATAGAATCAGTAGATTCCATATTGCTGCTAGTTACTGATCTTTCCTCAGTAGACTCTGAAAGATCAGTTCCTGATGGAATAGACTCTGAATAGCTAGTTTGCTCCTGATGATCACTGTGTTCTCTTTGATTTATTTGCTCCCCCTCAACAGTAGCATTCCTTTGAGAAGCAATAGAAATTCCTTCTGGAGAACCTTCATCATCACTGGAGAGTATCTCAGAATTCTTCAGATTTTCAAATTCCAATTTGTCATGGCTTTCATCAGTTTGCAAAATTCCAAATTTCTTATCATCAAATGCAACATGAATTGATTCCATAACAATGTGAGTTCTGAGATTATAAACTTTGAAGGCCTTAGATGCTGAATATCCTAGAAAAATTGCTTCATCCGATTTGGCTTCAAATTTTCCAAGTTGTTCTGGATGAACTTTTAGGACATAGCATTTGCATCCAAAGATGTGAAAGTATTTCACACTTGGTTTCTTTCCTTTGATCATCTTATAAGGAGTTTTTCCATGACTATTTACCAAGGTACAGTTTTGAGTGAAACATGCAGTGTTAATAGCTTCTGCCCAAAAGTAGGTTGGAAGGGTAAGCATGGTTCTTGCTGCCTCTATGAGAGTCCTGTTCTTTCTTTCCACTACACCATCTATTGAGGTGTACCAGGTGCAGAAAACTGTTGAGTGATTCCATTGTCTGCACAAAACCCCTCCATTATAGAATTCTTGAATTCTGTACCATTGTCACTCCTAAGTACTTTAACTTTATACTTAGAGTTATTCTGAATATTCTTTACAAGTTCAATGATTTGCTTAGGAGCTTCATCCTTCTTGTGTAGAAAGAACACCCATGTAAACCTTGTGAAATCATCCACTATCACTAGAGCATATATTTTCTTGCTGATAGACATAATGTTTACTGGACCAAACAAATCGAGATGTAGCATGTGAAATGGTTCAGTAATCGAATTTTCAGTCTTGCTCTTGAAGGTGGTTCTTTTTTGCTTTCCAAGCTGACATGCATCACAAAGTCCATCTTGCACATAATTTGCCTGAGGTAGGCCTCTCACCAGATTGTGCTTAACAAGTTGATTAAGCTTCTTGAAATTAAGATGTGAGAGCTTCTTGTGCCAATTCCAGCTTTCATCATTTGTTGCTTTACTGTAGAGACATCTAACAATTCCTTTAGATGTATCACTTAAGCTGGCTTCATATATGTTACCATGTCTTTGACCAGTTAGAACAATGTCTCCATTCTGCATATTCAAGATTTTGCATCCTTCTTTGTCAAAGATTGATTTGTAACCATTATCACCCAGTTGACTTATGCTTAAAAGAGTATGTTTCAAGCCTTCAACCAGTGCTACATTTTCTATGATGACATTCCCCAAAACAATTGAGCCATATCCTAGAGTTTCTCCTTTGTTGCCATCTCCAAAAGATATTACTGGGCCAGCTTTCCTCTCAAACTTTGTAAGCAGGGACTTCTTTCCAGTCATATGTCCAGAGCATCCACTGTCCAAGATAATTGAATGCTTCTTTCCTGTGCCCTTAACAGAGGATGGAGAAGTTTTCTTTGGAGATCCAGGTTTATCTGAGACATTTGCCATCAATGCAATGTTGTCATAATCCAATTCATCTTCAGAATCACTGGAATCAGCCCAATCCTTTTGTGTGACCATAAGTGCATTACCCTTTCCTGAATTCCTAGGCTTCTTACACTCACTAGCAAAGTGTCCAAGCTCGCTGCAGTTAAAGCACTTGATCTTGGCCTTATCAAGCTTGACAATTGTACCTTTGCCTTTGTCACTCTTCTTCTCCTCCTTCTTTTGAAAAGGTCCTTTGCTAAATCTTCTCCTGTTGAATCTTCCTTTCTTGAAGGCTTTAGCAAACATAGCAAAGAGTTTCTGCATCTCAGATTCGGAATCATTGTTGGCAGAGTCCATATCAGTAGTTGATAAGTGGATTTTATATCCACTTGGAACATTCTATATCGGCTTAAATTGATTGTCTTGGACTCAAGTTTGTTGTATTTTTGATGTGTTTTGTGTAGTTGTGCAGGGTTGTAGCTATCGGTTAGTGTTGGTGTTTCTAAATGATATTAGAGTGGAATTGAGCATTGGAATGAAGGATGGTGAATTTCCCTAAGCTACCATGAGGATTCATAAGTCAAGAATTGAAGAACGGGAAGGGGCAAAAGAATCGGAAGAGAAAATGGAAGTGAAATGAGAAAATTGTGGAAAATTCAGATTTGCCGGTAGGTTGCGCAGTCCACTTTGTTTTGGCCATATCTGGAGTTCTACAAGTCCGTTTGAGGCCCGTAAGCTGTCCACGCGAAGCTCGGAGAATGTTCTAGAGCATAAAAAGATTTATAGCAGAGTTCTCTGCGCGGCCGCGCCGAAAATACACTAAAAAGCCGCGCGGGCGCGCTGGGATAAATGCCAGAAATTTCAGCAGCGCGGGGGCGCCAGATTTACACTAGAATTCCGCGCGGCCGCGCCCAGCTGCGCCAGAAAATTCCCAGGAGCTGTCAGAATTCTATTTTTAATGGGAAATTACCTTGTTTTCTATTCCTAATCATTATGGAAGATGTTGAACGGCCAGAAACTTCCAGAATCATACTTAACAAGGGAATTGCAATTCTATTTCAATAAAAGATGGAAAATTACCGGAATTCTATCCTATTTCAATTACGGTAATTGCTTGGTCAAGGAGGCACTTGGGGGCTATAAATACACACCTTGGGGCACATCAAAATCATAATCTACACATCCTACACACTAAATTCGTTCATAGCACAAGGAAGAGAAGCCAAGGCGAGGATCGTGACGACAAGAAGATCTAGATATAGTTTTTCTTGTATTCCTTTGTGGAGGCGTATCTTTTGGATGCTTGTTACTTTCACGGATTTGTTCACTAAACCTTATTCTATTATTGATTTATTCATCTTCATCTTCATTATCTTGTTTTATATCATGCTTTCGTCAAATCCCATGGTGACGAAAGGTTCGATTATGAACTAATCGTTATCGTGGGATCCTAGTGGATTTATCTATGTAGCTTAGTAGTTTGCATGCCTTAAAGATTTATGTGTGGTGAATTCTTGATATCCTCGTATGGTTAATCTTAATGCTTTTAGATGCGTAGCTAACATCTAAATTGAATTGTTAATCTCTTGCTAAACGAGAGTGGATCTTGAGATTTAGAACTTACCATGCTAGCATAGGATAGGTTGATGTTAAGCATCATGATTTGTGGCATGAATAGAGATATTATGCTACCCTATGTGATCTAAGTGGATAACTTGTGCTTCAACCTTTATGTTTTCAAATTCTATAGAGATATAGGGTCTAAACATAATAGGTGCCTATTCATCTTCTATCTCTTTTGTGGATGTATGCGTAGATTGGTACTAGTATACCGAGAGGTAACTTTTACTCTTTTCGTGTTATCCGATCAGATATCAAAACCATCGCATGTTTTAATTAAAGGCTGCAACTCTAAGTGAAGTAGATGATGAAACTAGGATTCCATGTTTATTCTCATATAAGTAATTCGATTTTAATTCTTGTTAATTAGTTAATTCTTAATTTTATAATCTGCATCTTAGCTTAATTTAGGTAATCAAAACCATATTTATTATTTTTCTTAGCAGTGAATTAAAACCATACATTATTGCATAGGCATATTTACTGAATTGAACACCATTCTAGATCTCTGTGGGAACGAACTTGATTTAATCATATATTACTTGTGACTACGTGCGCTTGCGTAATTTTAGCATAACAAGTTTTTGGCGCCGCTGCCGGGGATCATCGGTGTTTTTATTTCAGTTTATGTGTTTGTCAATAGTGGTCGTTAGCGTTCATTGACTCGGATTCTTACTTAGTTTGTTTGTTTCGTGGTGTTTCAGGTACTTGAGTTTGTATGCAAACACGTTCGCAAGCTCGTTTACAAAGACTGGCAGAAGACGATCTTGTAGAGAATTTAGAGAATAAGGAAGAGGAGACTGAAACTACAGTAGCAATGGCAGATGCAGCAGCAGCTAAGGCTTTGAAGGACTATTCTCAGCCGAAACTTAATGACATTCAGTCGAGCATTGTTAGGCCAGCTATTGCAGCGAACAACTTTGAGATCAAGCCGGGCACAATTCAGATGGTGCAGAATTCAGTCCAGTTTGGGGGAGCTTCTACGGAGGATCCTAACATGCATGTTCGGGACTTTATTGAAATCTGCGACACTTTCAAGTGTAATGGTGTGACGGATGATGCTATCAGGTTGAGGCTTTTCCCATTCTCTCTAAGGGATAAGGCTAAGAGCTAGCTACACTCTTTACCACCTGGTTCCATTACTACATGGGAAGATCTTGCTCAGAAGTTTCTTACTAAATTCTTCCCTATGGCGAAAACTGCAGCAATAAGGAACCAGTTGACTCAATTTCAACAGCAATCTGGCGAGTCATTGTGTGAGGCTTGGGAACGCTACAAGGAGATGCTAAGGAAGTGTCCTCATCATGGCATGCCTGATTGGATGGTTATTAATGGTTTTTACAATGGGTTGGG
Organism: Kitagawia praeruptora; assembly: GCA_037693485.1. Lineage (NCBI taxonomy): Eukaryota > Viridiplantae > Streptophyta > Magnoliopsida > Apiales > Apiaceae > Kitagawia > Kitagawia praeruptora. Next base: position 4,418,633 of record CM075353.1, read on the forward strand.
AGCACAATCTAGGCCTTTGCTAGATGCAGCATCAGGTGGAGCTCTTTGGGCGAAGAGTTATGATGAAGCTTATGAACTTATTGAGATGATGGCTGCTAATGAATATCAGAATCCAACCCAGAGGCTTTCTCAAGGCAAGGTAGCAGGAGTTTTGGAAGTAGATACAGCTTCAATGATTACGGCTCAGTTGAAGGCTCTTGCTATGAAAGTGGATTCTCTTGCTAATTATGGAGTTCAGCAGGTGGCTAGTGTTTGTGAGTTATGTGCGGGCGCACATGAGATGAATCAGTGTGCTATCTCTTCCGAATCAGCACAGTTCGTGAGTAATTTCCAGAGACCTGCTGCACCAGTTCCAGCCACTTATCATCCCAACAACAGGAATCATCCCAACTTCAGCTGGAGCAACAATCAGAATACTCAACAACCTTATCAGCAAGCGAAGCCGTACAATCAAGGCTATCAACAACCTTATGCTCCAAGGACACCATATCAACCTCCGGGATTTCAGCAGCAACAACCCCAGGCTCATGCGGGGCAATCATCTAATGATAAATCTGATGAGATGTGGATAGCGTTAAAGAACTTACAAGCTGGTCAGAAGCTCTTAGAAACTCAGATAGGACAGATTGCAAGTGCCTTAGGTGGTAGGCCACAAGGAACTCTTCCTAGTGATACGGAGGTTAATCCAGGCAGGAGGGACAATAAAGAACAGGTGAATGCAGTTACTTTGAGATCTGGAAAAGTCACGAGTGATCCTAAATCATCAACTGAAGAAGATGAAGATGTTCAGAATCAGCAGGTTGAAAAATCTGCAGTGCCAGTAATTGAGAAATCTGATTTAGTGGCTGATCAGCTTGATGGTGAGAAGAGCAAGAAACCTGTTGGAAAGTCTACTCCGGAGCAATCTTCAAAGAATAATCAGATTTATCCACCTCCGCCATATCCTGGACGCTTGCAGAAAAGTCAAGAGATACAGTTTCAGAAATTTATGGATGTCTTCAAGAAACTGTCCATTAACATTCCTTTTGTTGAAGCGTTGGAGCAGATGCCAAGATATGCAAAGTTCATGAAGGATATTTTGTCAAGGAAGAGAAGGTTGGAAGATTTTGAAACAGTAGCTTTGACGGAGGAGTGTAGTGCTGTTCTGCAGCAGAAGTTGCCTCCTAAACTGAAAGATCCGGGAAGTTTCACTATTCCATGTACTATTGGCAACCTTTCATTCGGCAAATGTTTATGTGATTTGGGAGCTAGCATCAATCTCATGCCCTTGTCTGTTTTTAAGCAACTTGGTTTATCGGAGCCGAAGCCAACTAACATCTCTTTGCAGTTGGCTGATAGGACGATCACTTATCCGAGGGGTATAGTAGAGGATGTTTTGGTAAAAGTTGATAAGTTCATCTTTCCTGCTGATTTTGTGATCTTCGATTTTGAAGAAGATAAGAAGATTCCCATAATCTTGGGAAGACCGTTCTTGGCTACAGGAAAGACTTTGATTGATGTGCAAAAAGGAGAGCTTACAATGAGGGTGCAAGATCAGAGTGTAACCTTTAATGTGTTCAAGGCTATGAAATTTCCAACAGAGGATGAAGAGTGTTTTAGTGTGGAAACGGTGGATACGGGTCAGAGAAAGAAGTTGGATCAATTGTTGAGCGAAAATTCGAATATGAGCGTGCTAAAGCATCCTATCAGTGATTCCATTGACAGTTCTTCTGTTCGAGATCTCTCGAATGTCAAGCTCGGAAAACTTCCATCCCATTTGAAGTATGTCCTTCTGAATGATGAGTTGTTAATTTTTGAAGAGGGTCACGATAATGTGTTAAGAAGGTGGATCATGGATGATGAGGTAGAGGAGTGTTCTTATCAATCAACTGTGAAGCAAAAGCACCTTAGAGGTGTGAAGAAGAAAAAGAAAAAGTCGATTGGAGGAAGAGGCAAAGTGAAGTTTGATTTAGAGAAGATGTGGGAAGATAGCAAGAAGGTTGTTAAACAATGGGTGAATGGTTCTTCTGCTAAGGACAAGTCAAATGCAATCTTCGAGCCCCCATGATTTGAATCATATTTGTCCGGCTAAATGACGTTAACGACAGCGCTTCTTGGGAGGCAACCCATGTGTTCGGTAGTCAGGTATGTTCTCTACTATCCCTTGTATTTACTTCCATTCAATGCGGACATTGAATATTTTAAGTTTGGGGGTGGTTTGAGGGATTAGTAGTTGTTGTTCTATTATTGTGTTATGTAGGATATCATGTTTTGCATATTAGTGTAAGTCATGCATTTTATGTTCGTATTATCTACGTTTGTTTCATATAGGACATTTTGTTATTGTTGTTTGTTACCATGTGAGTTCATATTAGTTGCATTTTCATGGCATGCATTTTTCATGATCCCTTAAAATGAGCTGATTCTGATTGATAGGTAGATGTTGATTTGGGTGTGATGATGATGAGTAGAGGGCTAATTTATAGTTCCTAGGTAATTGACTTGCATGTTTCGGGAACAAAATTTTTACACAGTCTCATTGGGGTGCTTTTTGGGTTAGGTTGGAGTCATGCCTGTTGGATGTTTTGAGATTTAATCACTTGTTTATTCTTAGAATTTTCGTTATTCCCTTTATAGCGTAGGAACATTAAAGTCTAAGTTTGGGGGAAAACAGGAATTTCATGCTAGTTGTTAATAATGGCTAGGCGTCAAATGGCTAGTAGCCGGCTCATATTTATATGAGTAGTCTAGGGTTGGAAATGAGAAAGGCTCATTCCAGATCTTCAAAAAAAAAAAAAAAAAAAAAAAAAAAAAAAAAAAAGAGTCCAATTTTTATTTGTTTGTTATATGCAAAATTAACCAGAGTGAGCTCTTTAATACTCGAGTAATTAAGTCTGAGGGGACTTAGTCCTAGTAACCTAAAGCCTTTGTGGTTTGGGATTGCTGACCTAACACTCGCTACATGGGTATTATTGTATAAGCCTTTTGGGGTCTCATTCATTGCACAGTTAAATAAGCATGCGTATTGTATATAGTATTATGTGTCATAGTAATAAAGCATGAGTTTCTGTCTACCTTGGATAAGGGTGGAGGTGTTCCTAGGTTATGGAGTGTCTACAGTCTATTCTGTTTATAAACCTGTGATTGTCTTGACGGAAGTCATGTATGATTTTTGACCTAGTTCTGGGGGTATTTCTGATGAGCATTGCACACACGCACGTTTTTGTCATGTATTGTTAGTATACGGGGATTTAGTCGAGCTCTGCTTGGATTTGTTGCATTCGTTGAGATATTTGCTTGTTAGTTGGTTTTGGTGAGTTTGACGGGGATCTTTGCATTTTTCATATTAGTTGCATTCATGCATTGCATTGCATTAGGTTAAATGGATTTTGTGGGTACATTCGCTATAGGCCCTCACGAGACCTTACTCGTCCACTAGGGCTGCCTAGGGGTTTAAAGGGCTTGTTGCATATGCCAAATGCAACCGTGATCACCTACGGAAGTGGTACTAGTTAGTTAGTTAGTTAGTTGTAATTGTATATGCTTGAGGACAAGCATCGATTTAAGTTTGGGGGTGTGATAAGTGGATTTTATATCCACTTGGAACATTCTATATCGGCTTAAATTGATTGTCTTGGACTCAAGTTTGTTGTATTTTTGATGTGTTTTGTGTAGTTGTGCAGGGTTGTAGCTATCGGTTAGTGTTGGTGTTTCTAAATGATATTAGAGTGGAATTGAGCATTGGAATGAAGGATGGTGAATTTCCCTAAGCTACCATGAGGATTCATAAGTCAAGAATTGAAGAACGGGAAGGGGCAAAAGAATCGGAAGAGAAAATGGAAGTGAAATGAGAAAATTGTGGAAAATTTAGATTTGCCGGTAGGTTGCGCAGTCCACTTTGTTTTGGCCATATCTGGAGTTCTACAAGTCCGTTTGAGGCCCGTAAGCTGTCCACGCGAAGCTCGGAGAATGTTCTAGAGCATAAAAAGATTTATAGCAGAGTTCTCCGCGCGGCCGCGCCGAAAATACACTAAAAAGCCGCGCGGGCGCGCTGGGATAAATGCCAGAAATTTCAGCAGCGCGGGGGCGCCAGATTTACACTAGAATTCCGCGCGGCCGCGCCCAGCTGCGCCAGAAAATTCCCAGGAGCTGTCAGAATTCTATTTTTAATGGGAAATTACCTTGTTTTCTATTCCTAATCATTATGGAAGATGTTGAACGACCAGAAACTTCCAGAATCATACTTAACAAGGGAATTGCAATTCTATTTCAATAAAAGATGGAAAATTACCGGAATTCTATCCTATTTCAATTACGGTAATTGCTTGGTCAAGGAGGCACTTGGGGGCTATAAATACACACCTTGGGGCACATCAAAATCATAATCTACACATTCTACACACTAAATTCGTTCATAGCACAAGGAAGAGAAGCCAAGGCGAGGATCGTGACGACAAGAAGATCTAGATATAGTTTTTCTTGTATTCCTTTGTGGAGGCGTATCTTTTGGATGCTTGTTACTTTCACGGATTTGTTTACTAAACCTTATTCTATTATTGATTTATTCATCTTCATCTTCATTATCTTGTTTTATATCATGCTTTCGTCAAATCCCATGGTGACGAAAGGTTCGATTATGAACTAATCGTTATCGTGGGATCCTAGTGGATTTATCTATGTAGCTTAGTAGTTTGCATGCCTTAGAGATTTATGTGTGGTGAATTCTTGATATCCTCGTATGGTTAATCTTAATGCTTTTAGATGCGTAGCTAACATCTAAATTGAATTGTTAATCTCTTGCTAAACGAGAGTGGATCTTGAGATTTAGAACTTACCATGCTAGCATAGGATAGGTTGATGTTAAGCATCATGATTTGTGGCATGAATAGAGATATTATGCTACCCTATGTGATCTAAGTGGATAACTTGTGCTTCAACCTTTATGTTTTCAAATTCTATAGAGATATAGGGTCTAAACATAATAGGTGCCTATTCATCTTCTATCTCTTTTATGGATGTATGCGTAGATTGGTACAAGTATACCGAGAGGTAACTTTTAATCTTTTCGTGTTATCCGATCAGATATCAAAACCATCGCATGTTTTAATTAAAGGCTGCAACTCTAAGTGAAGTAGATGATGAAACTAGGATTCCATGTTTATTCTCATATAAGTAATTCGATTTTAATTCTTGTTAATTAGTTAATTCTTAATTTTATAATCTGCATCTTAGCTTAATTTAGGTAATCAAAACCATATTTATTATTTTTCTTAGCAGTGAATTAAAACCATACATTATTGCATAGGCATATTTACTGAATTGAACACCATTCTAGATCTCTGTGGGAACGAACTTGATTTAATCATATATTACTTGTGACTACGTGCGCTTGCGTAATTTTAGCATAACAAGTTCTCTGACTCAGAACTTTCTTTGCTTTTCTTCTTCCTTGAATTCTTTACAGCAATCTCTTCATGCTGTTCTTCAGGAAGCTTCTTTACTTCAGATTGAGCAGTAAGTGCAATAGTCTTCATCTTTCCTTCACTCCTGCTCTTCTTCTGCTGCTTGTCAAGTTCATAAGCTCTCAATTTTCCATATACTGCCTCTAATGAAATCTCATCCAGATCATTAACTTCCTCAATCGCAGATATCTTCTCATTGTAGAAATCAGGCAAAGCTTTCATGAACTTTGTATTCATATCCTCCAAGTCATAATATTTACCATGCATGGCCATCTCAATGATGAGTTTTGTAAACCTATCAAAGGTATCAGTAAGTGACTCACCAGACTTGGATTCAAAGTACTCATACTGTTGTATAAGTAATGTCCTCATATTCTTCCTGAAAGGCTTAGTTCCTTCACAGTGAACCTTAAGATTGTCCCATATATCCTTAGCAGTTTTACAAGAGAGAACATAGTTAGTGAGAACAGAATCAAGACTGTTGAATAATATGTTTCTCACTTTAGCATCTTTAAGAACATTCTCCTTGTCCTTATCTGACCATTCAGATTTTGGTTTCTCTGCTGTATGTTCTGGAACAACCACACCATCAACAGTTGCTTGTCCAACAACCTTCGTTGGGATAAAAGGTCCATCTCTGATTCTGTCAAGATAATCAGGATCTGTTGCTTCCAGATGATGCAACATCTTTACTTCCCATAGAGTATATTCGTTTCTCTTGAGCATAGGAATCTTAGTATTCCCATCCTTGTAACCAGACATGATTGCAGATCTTTATGATTATTCGAAATCAACCTGCTCTGATACCAATTGTTAACTCGAATAACTTGTAGAAGGGGGGGGGGGGTTGAATACAAGTTATATAATCGTGTCTGATTTTTGCTTGATTATATGAACAAGAATAAACGAATGAATCAAACTCTGTTTGTATTAATAAGATCAAATACAAACTCTACCAAAGGTGTACAAATACCTTTAGCAGTTGCTGACAATACAAATCTCTCTCTCTCTGTTTGTTTCGAACTCTCGAATAAAAACCTTATACAGAGCTACGTACACGAACTCACAACACACTTGGTCGACTACGACACTTTTTACAATGATATAGAGAGAGTATTTATAATGCTACCTATCAACTAATAACAGAAAGATATAATCTATACATGACAATGTTCTGCCTTCTAGTCGATAGTTTCCTTCAATAGAAAACTCTTTCCTTCATAATATCTTCTTGCTTGTTCTTCAAACAACGATCCTGTTTTATAGCACTTGCCAGTTTCTGTAGCATCCATAATGACATCATCAGTAACAAGACTGATATCAAGATTTCATCTTGCATCAGTATCTGATCATCATCAGTATTAGACCGTCATCAGGATTTGCTCTTTGTTCCTGACATGTAGTCTCCGATACACTGTTCATTCCTGACTAAACTGTACAGATAACTGTCTTACACATAAATCCTATATATAGTGCTAAATCCTTTATAAGATCAGGATTACAAGAAGTATAATGTGTAAATTCTATTCTTAACATCACAACTCATGAATTATTCCTAACATAAAACACGTTGACTTTTAATTTAAAACATAATATTGCAATAATTAATACATACCCAAAAATATGACATCATATCTACTAACCACTAACAAAATATAATAAAAATTCGTATACAACGAATAATATCCGTTAGATTTTTAGTTAAAATTAGAACTGTTAGATCTAATGATTAAATATGTTACATGATTAAATTTATTTACTAAAATTTCAAGGTCCGAATTCCGTCAATGATACTATTATCCTTCATTTTCTTAATCTTCTTTATTTCTTTGATGCCCCTTTTTACCATTACACAGCATTTGGAGCGACCCAATTTAGATTGGATCGACCCAAATCTAAACATATACTATTTTTTGTCATTACACAACATTTGGAGTAACCCAATTGGATCGACCCAAATATAAACCTCTACTATTATCTTTTTTTTATCTTTCTTTATTTATTTGATTCTCATTTTTGTCATTACTCAAATCTATCTATGTCTTTTTTCACTTTCAAGTCTAAGCCGCTCAAATCTTCACAATGCTGGATTTTGACTCATGTTTGCACTTTTCATATTTGAAAGCTGGGGTTTTCACCAAATTAACATCTCAACCCCCTGAAGTAGGGTTAAGATATGTGTACTAGACCTCCGTACGGGTCATATATGTTTGGTTCCGGTTTTTAGTTTGGCCATAAGAGTTAAGTTTATATTGATTTCACAATATTAAAAATTAGACAGGATAATATTTGTTTGGTTTTGATTTTGGTTTGGAATTTAAGAATTAAAGTTTTAATGAATTACCCGATGTTACAATAATATACAGGACACCAGAAAGGTACGTTTAAAATATTTGCTTGGCCTTTTAATTTTTGATTTTACATGTCATAATAACAAAGGTAATTGGAAATATTACCAGTTAATAACATTGACACAGTACAGACCATGTTATTTGTAAATAATCTTGGGACTCAATTTGATACTTATAGACATTATTTTGTTTTCAAGCAAGTTTACGTTCTTTATGGATTTGTTCAACTTAAGGTTCATGGGGTAGACATGCTACTTACCAGAAGGTCTTATGAAATAGCATACTTTATATCGGATGTCTCCGAAGGGACTATCAAATAACATACTTAGAAGCTCAGACCCACGTCACAAGCCTCACCCTCTGGGTCATGCAACATTGCTCCTATTTATGCTCTAAATATCTTCTTTACTCACGTTCAATTTTACTTCATATATGATCTCATATTTAGCACTTTCACTTGAGCTCCATATTAAAATATAAAAGCACTAACTTTTCCCTTTTTTAGTTTAGTTGACTTTTTGAGAGAGAATAGGTAGTGGAAAATGTGATTGTTATAATTTGTTGTAATCATACATTATTTGAAGATAAAAGTGAATAAGTGAGTTTCTTGCGGAGACCTGTGTTTTTGGTAAACAATATTATCCTTCATTTTTTTAATCTTCTTTATTTCTTTAATGCCCCTTTTTGTCATTACACAGCATTTAGAGCGACCCAATTTAGATTGGAACAAAAAAATTTATTATGATATTGTACTTATTTTCAGTAATGTTGTAGTACTACGATTGCACCTCCAGCCTTTCTCTTCTCATCCAGCTACATAATTTTAAATATTGAAAACAAAATACAACACAAGAAGAAGTTTGCATTTATAAATATAGATTAGAAGCAGGGAGAGAGATGTTTAGTTACAGATAGACTACATAGCAACAACATAAGTGATAAAAAGAAAGATGTTAGTTATAGATAGACTACATAGCAACAACATAAGTGATAAAAAGAAAGATGGTCCATATGATGATCAAGCTAATGAAGTATTGAAGTAATTAACAAGTCTGAACCACCTAAGCAACTTCCATTTTATAGGTATTGTTTATCATAACGTGGGTAATGGGTTTATGTATTCCCATTAATTTTATTTTTGGTCACCCCTTTAAGTTGATCACAAAAAAATTAACAACCCATCAAAATAAGTAGTTTAAAAATATATTCAAATTCAAATTATTATATTCGTTTCAATAAGAACATACTTTTAATATAATAAAGTCAATAAAATAAAAATTCAACAATTTCAGAAAGCGAGAGCCATGGTGAAAGACCTTAATTTGAACATAAACTATAAATCTACTAGAATTTTTATCTGATATTTTGGCTTGCTTATTTAATTTTCTAATTTACTTATTTTTAATAAAAGAATCTATATTAATAATATATATACAATGTATTTTCATACATGAATTTACTAATACAGTTTAATGGTCACGCTTTGGTGAGAACGAGAACAGTGAGAACACACATATTCACTACATTTCAATCTATTTTAAAGGGCCCCGCTAGGGGCATCTTCACAAAAAAAAGTCTTATAATTCTACCCTCTATCCATTCATAAAAAAAATTAACAAAAAATAAATAAAATGAGAACAGTGAGAACACACATATTCACTACATTTCAAGCTATTTTAAAGGGCCCCGCTTGGGGCATCCTCATACAAAAGTCTTATAATTCTACCCTCTATCCATTCATAAAAAAAATAACAAAAAAAATTAAAAAATGCTTGAAATGTGATCTCATTGTTCTTCAACATTTACATATTATATTAACTATGAGGTCTCATAGTTAATATAATATGTTCTTGATATTATATGAGATTTAATGTTTTGGAGCCATTCAATGTTTTGGAGCCATTGAGGGTGAAGTGATTATCATTTCCGCATTTGAATAATGAAGACAATTTATTATTATTTTCAATTAAAGAACAATATTTGTAAAAATATTTATTACTTTTATTGTAGATTTTGATGGATTAAATAAATTTTCAACATTGTTAAAATAGAATTGTATGCTACTTTTTTATATAAATTTTAGCATATCATTATTTTATTAAATACTTATATAACTGTATATAATATCTTTCTAAGAATTGATTACTTATATAATTGCATACAATATCTTTTTAAGAAATCAATCAAATTTGTTAAATTTTTGGTATTGTCAATTTCAATTAAATAAGATGTTTTAAGAAATCAATCAAATTTGTTAATTTTTTTGGTATTATCATTTTAAATTAAATAAGATGTCGTGTACGAAGTACGGGCAAAATGCTAGTATATATAATACATCAACACAAGAAAAAAATGGTACCAACTTACCCCTCATCTCTCGAAATTACTAATTTATCCTTCTTTTTCAATTTTTTGAAAAAAATGTGGTTGGTGGGAATTGAACTTAGTTCTTCAAGTTAATTCACACATCATTTTACCACTCCACCACTCATCACATATGTTTTGAATCATACACATTATAGATGTATGTGTGTGTCGTTTGAGCGAAAGAATTTATAATATTTTAATTATTGCGGCATATTAATAATTTTTTGTCGTGATTTTACTTTTACATTTATTGATTTGGACTATATATATTATCAAAATATCAATCATTGATACATAATATATGGTTTGATTATATTATAAAATTGTAATAATAATAATTATCAAAATGATAATAATAAAAGAGTACTATATAACTATTAGGGCTTAATGATCTTATAGTTAACTATAAGTAATTACTTAAAGTTAAGACATATTATAATACAGTTCGAAGGCTTTTTTTTTTTTTTAAATTCATAGGGATGGATTTCATTATTACAAAAATGTCATCCACCTTTTATACTCAAAATGCTGATAACTTTAGGTAATTACCTACAGTTAACTATAGCAACATTATTCTTTAACTATTATTCCCTTAAACAACCTAAGCACTCATCTATATGTGTTTTCAATAATATACATCATATCCATGTGTGTACCGCTTAAGCGGGGCAATATTTAATTTTATATAAAGAAAAAAAATATGAAATGTATAATGTATTTTTTATGAATATATATTAAATATAAGAGCAAGTCAATAACTAAAGTACTCTATTACTGATTTGAAAGCACCAATTTACCCCTAAGTTCATATTTATATATAGAAGTATAATTTTTAATGATAATCGAACTTGGACCATCGAGTTAAATTGTGCATCTTCATACCATCAGCCCGCATATTCACATGTGTGTTTTAAATCATACACACAATATGTATCTGTATGATACTAATGAAATATTAATAATTAAAAATTACTGGATTTTAAATGAGTTTTGGAATCTTTAATGGTTATCATTTATCGATTGAAGAATTACGTAAAATACACAATTGAGTTATAAAATGATATTATAATTAATATAATGGATATTATCTAACAATATATTAGAGTAAAAAATATTGAGAAGTTAACATAGAATGAAAATTGCATATTACTAAACAAGATACAATAATTTATTAGTCAAACTATTCGAGTCGTAAAAATATTTGGCTTTTAAAAAGACGAATTCTACAAATAATACATTAACTTTTACATACAAATTAGCTAATGTTCAATTTAAAAAATGACATTTTGTAAAAAAAATATATATTATATATGTTATATTATTTATGGAGGTAACTCAATGAAAATTAGACCAACACGGGAACAGAAATAAATGCAAATAATGTAAATGAAGAAATTGGAAGAAAACAAATAAAAGAGTTAGAAATGTAGTTTGAAGAAGTAAAAGCGAAAGACCTGAGAAGCATTTTACGCAGGTTTTTGATTAAAATCAGAACTGAAACCTACACTCTCAGAATGCAACATCTTGAAGACTATTTTGTTTCTAACTTGAATATTATTGGAGATCCAACTAAATGGATGCATCATTTTTGAAGAAAGTTTAAGATTGTAGATGTTCTGAAAAATCATATTAATTAGACAACACCCATAGAACACTCAAATTATATCTATGACATACAAAAGAATTTAAAACTGATATGATTGTTATCAATACTACTATTATTAGTTTCCAAAGTGCAAACTTAAACATATTTTATTAAGTACATATTAACCACATATACCAGCAATAAGAAAAATTTTATGAAAAATAATCATATTTTTCAAACGATATTGATTATGAATAATTTCATTAAAAATATAATTTAAACTAGCGACCCGTGCCTCGTACGGGTTTTAATGCTAGTTATATTATTAATAGCACAACAGGGGGTTTTGGAAGACAATTTAATCCACCTCATCGGCCACGTAGATGCCACGTCAGCTGTCACCTAGATGCCACCTCAGCTACTATATTGTATTGGTAATAAAAAAAATGATCCTAGTAAGAATTGAACTCATGACCTTTAAGTTAGAAGTGAGAGTCTTTACCACTATGCTAGACATGAGATTTGAAAATAATTTAAAACTCATCATTAATATATCGTGAGACAACCCTCATATATAATATTAAATGATAAAAAATTGTTTCTAGAAAGAATTGTATCCTTGACACCCTCATATATAATATTAAAGAATTCTAGCTTAGAAGGGAGATTCCTTAATATTAGGCTACACAACAGCTTTGAAAATATTATAAAACAAATTATTAATATATCGCGAGACAACCCCATATATTATATTAATGATAAAAAAATGTTCCTAATAAGAATTAAAGTATTGACCTCTAACTTAGAATGGAGATTCCTATCACTATGCTACATTAATTTTTTTGTCACGGTGAATCTATTATTTATATTATAAAACGCAATATCAATATATCGCGAGATAATTTAATTATCATGAAATTACTAAATTACCCTTCTTATATTATATAAATGATAAAAAAAATTGTTTCTAATGAAAATTAAACCGCTTACCTCTAACTTAGAAGTGATATTTTTTACCTCTTATGATTTAATTATAAAGTAACATAAATACATTGTAAGTGAGAATCCTTACCACTATGCTAGATATGAGTTTTGAATATATTCTAAAACTCATTATTAATATATCGTGAGACAACCCTCATATATTATATTAATGACAAAAAATTGTTCATAAAGAGAATTGAACAATTGACCTCTAACTTAGAAAAAAATTACTTATCACTATAGTAGACATTAGTTTTGGATATATTGTAAAACTTATTATTAATATATCGAGAGACAATTTAATTATCATGAAATTACTAAATTACTATATTATATTAATAATAACATTTCACTAATATATCACTAATGTATTAAAGAGAATTGAACCCTTAATCTCTAACTTAGAAAAAAGATTATTTACCATTATACTAGACATTAGTTTTGGATATATTGGAAAGCTCATTATTAATATATCAAGAGATAATCTAATTATCATGAAATTACTAAATTATCCCTCCTATATTATATTAATAATAATATGTCATTAATATATCGCTAATGTAACATTTCACAAGAATACATATATATAATTGCACTACATGTGATGCTAGAGGTTGCCCGTGCCTTGCACGGGCTACAAAGCTAGTTGAGTATTGAGTTATAACCAATCAAACATGTGACATTTGATCGATATTGATTTTATCAATAATCAGTGGTACTTAATACCAATTAAAAATGGTTTGCATACTAATAAACATGAAAATAAAACACTCCTCTTTTTTCAATTACTAAACTTTCTCATCGTAACAATAAAATTAGAAACAAATATAGAGCATGTTTGGCGGATCAGAAAAGCCAACTTAAATGGGCTTAAGCCCATTTCTACTTAATATATACCGTTTGGGTGATTTTTAAAATGGGCGTTTTAACGGTACATAAGTCCGTATCTGAAAAGTACAGAAACGGGTTCTTTTTTCTCTGACTTATCTCGTTTCTTTCGCAACCGACCTTAGCGCCTCTGTTTCTCTCCCCCTCTTTATACACTCGATACACACATGTATACATATATATATATATAACAATCTTCAAAATCATATTTTCTTTTTTCTTTTTACATTAATTATTCTCTCCCCCTCTTTACATTAATTATTCATGTTTTTTTTCTTTTTTGTTAATTTACGATGTTTGTGTTTTGCTAAATGGTAAAGTGTGTTTTTTAATTTTCTATTTATAAAATTTTAAAATATTAAGCTCAAAATATTCATGTATTAAGAAAATCTTTTATGCATTAAATTAAAAATAGTATAATTTATTTAGAAAAAATTAATAACTTATAAGTCATAATTGCCAAACACCTTTAACTTATAAGTTAAACATCCAAACACAAAAATATAAGTTGTAAGTAACTTATTACTTACTTCATATAAGTTACTTACTTCATATAAGTGTTAAGTAACTTATTTTAAGATTTCCCAAACGGCCCCATAATTTAATCATCACAACAACAATGACTTCTGCCGTCAAAGTCATGGCCGTGGCCACCCTTATGATGCTTGTTTTTGCAACTGAAATCGCATAAATCGTCTCGAAATATTTTGGGATCGCATAATAGAAAACAATTCGGCGGAATGTAAATTTTTGTTCCATCTGCACAAATTTATTCACAAAAAAAAAAAATCAGTCTTCGCAATATAAAAAAACAATTCGACGGAATGTAAGTCACTTAAAAATGATGGTTTATGCAATATAAGAAATAAATGTTAATGGATTTCCTTACAGAAGAAGTACATGTTTTATTCATTCAAATGTTTATATTTAGCACGTGCTTCAAGTGGTTTTTTTATTTCAAAATTTTAGTTATATTAAATTTTTAAATATCGAATAATATTTAATCATATTCAATTATGATTTTATAAAATCAAATTAAATCTGATCATATCCAATCTAATTTTAGAATTTTTGGAGGTACTCAATCTAAAAAATCTATCAAAATCTATTATTTAAAAACTGTTATTTGAAAAAGAATTAAAATTTTTGAATTGGATTTATATTTTGAAACCAAACATAAATTGAAGAAATTGTGATCATCTTTAAATAGAAAAACACCAACAAGGTGATGATATCCATCTCCCTGAAACCTTGACACCGCATAAATTTTAAGATTTCTGTGGCATGTTAAATATATATGATACTTGTTTGATGCTAGGATTTTATTCAACAGAGAGATGCTCATTAATTTAGTCAATTAAATAAATTTAAAGGAAATGGCAACAAATGGATTCTTAACTGTAAGAGCAAGTTCAACAGCTTCTCGTTCCTAAGTTGAAATTTAGGAAATTTAATAAAAAATTGAAAATACCACTCTAACAGTGCCATAGCGAATTCATAAAACACAATGAAAATATCTAGCCATCTCTTATTCCATTTTGATCAATTAAAAATTCACTTATAGGGATGATTGTTGGAGTTCATAAACAAATAATAAATTTCTTAAATCATTATGGATCATTATTTTATTATTTTATTATATTTATAGGGAACAAACTAAGGATTTATTGGACAATCTAAATGACTAGAAACCTTTTTCAAGTTGTCCTTGTTAATTACTGTTCATTCATGTCTTAACAAAGTCTATTTCATTCTTAAAGAACAATGATATCCTTGGGAGGGTACTTGATTGCATTCTTAATAATCTTCCTAGTAGCAGCATCAGAAAGGTCGATTCGACAAATATTTGATAGCTTAATGAGATATATAAAACATCCGATAATTCTTTTCTTAAGTGTTCATTATCCAATTCCTCCCAATTTGGTAATGTGACAACCCGGGTCAAATCCGAGCCTTTTTCGAAAATCGGATCGAGTCTCGATTCCGAATCCTAAATAAGTCAAAGTAAACTTGCCCAAATGCAACCAACTTGGGTAATCCACAAACCCACCACAGACCCCCCAAAAGATCATGATTTGTTGGTACACTTAGTAGTATTATTTTGCCATATAAACTAAACAGAAGTCCCATATCTACTCGATGTGGGATGTTGACGGAGGAATTTGGTAACAACAAAATTTGAGGTACGTCACCGGAATCAAGATCTATGATGGTGGCTCTTCGCCGGAAAAGTCGCCGGAGTGTGATGGTTGTGATGAATTGGGGGCTGAGATTGAGAGGGTTCTTGGTGGTGGCTCGTAGAGCTCTTCGCTTCCGTCCCCCTCAATTTGCCTACGTACCTCTGTATTTATAGAGGATCAAGCCCACGTAGTTCTTGGAGAGCAAGAAACCCAAATGGGCTTGGATTGACGAACTAGCTTCCGGAATGTTCTACTATGAGGCCTAACCACAAAGGCCCAAGGCTCATCCAGGATCTCAAGACTTCACGGATAAGGAAACTTCCCCCGTCGAGGACTAGTCCTATCCGCTACCAGCTATTTCTTGATTTCAAGGATGCAGGTATAGCCGTGGTTTACCCCAAGTGCAGAACGCATCCCTGTCCCCCGAATGAGAAGCACCCACCAGATAGCAGGACAGGTGATCCAGAGCTTTTGGGTGCAAAGTGCAGGATTACTCCAAAGTTCCCCAATGAGAGCGCGCCCATTGGCTACAGGAACAGAGCTCCCAAAGCACACACCAGAAAGTCCCCATCTTTCCACCTTAGGGCGCGCCCTTAGTGTCTAAGAAGGGTCCTTATATCCAGGCAAACCCCTGGAGGCCTTCTGCGACGGACATCCCCCTCCTGAGATACGACAGGAGGGAATTCTTCAATATCTCCTGGAATCCAAGCCTGAGTGGAATCCAAGCTTGAGTGGAATCCAAGCTTAAGTAGAATCCTTCATTAAAAACTATAAAAACTTGAGTAGAATTCCATCTTGAGTAGAATTCCAGCTTGAGTAGAAATCTCTGATATGGAAGTATCAATTAGGGCGCGCCCTCCCTATAAAGAAAGTGAGGGCGCGGCCTAGTTTCTTCAATCTGTGCCAAAACCATAATTTATCATGAAAATCCCCAAATTGAACCCGTATCTGACCCGGATCCATTTTAGAATACCCGAACCGAATTTTGGGCATAACAACTACCCCCCAATTCCATGTAAAATCAAAGATGAAGCATGGAATTTCAATCTAAACGACACCAAAATTTTTGTAGCTTTTCTTCTCCAAGGCGCGTCCTCATTCCTCTTATCTTCAAGATTCTATGCGGAGGGCGCGTCCTTCAATACTTCAATCCAAAATTTTATCTCCTTGACAACTCTAGTTTTAACTTCTTCGTAGAGGAATAACACAAATGCACCATATCTCTAAGCTTACATGAGCTTACTCGGCGTAAGAAACAAGAGATAGTATGCACAAGTGTAAACCTCTCACAGGGCTCGCCCTACATCTAAATATATATATATATATATGTACAGAGGGCGCGCCGTATGATATTATGGCGTACGGACCCCTTCAGATGTCATCCACATACACTTCTATGGTCTTCTCAAGTTCCTTTGGCATTAATCAAGCCAAAAGGCATTCCAATGTAGCAGTATAATCCTCTATCTGTGATGAAAGAAGTGTGCTCGCGTACATGGAAATCTGATTATAACCCGAATAAGCGTTCATGAAACTCAAGAGAACATGCCCTGTTGTTATATATATCTACCAACTGATCAATCACTTTGGTAGTAGGATTATTTAAACAAGCCAACGTTTAATATTCTATCCACCTCGATCTTCCTTTAACGCTATAGCTTTCTCTACTTAGAATTCAACTAAAAACCGATCTTCAAACTTTTACTTGAATCTCCAACATCCACCAAAATTGAGATTGTATCTTCTGTTGAATCTGTCTTTTCCACCGGTTGAGGCAATCTTGGATCAATATCAAAATCAAGATTTCGAGTGTCTTCAACCATGGCACCATCCTTGGAGGGCACATCCTCTTTGAGAGGGAAGTCTTCCTCGATAAGGGCATTCACCAAGCCTTCCAATAGCATTCTTCTTCCCTTGATATTTTCACCTTTAATGCTGAGGGCGCGCCCTCTGGGTGGACGCCTCCCCATCCTCTGATTCCTGAATAAAATAATGAGCTTGAATTCCTACCTTGATGTTGTTCATGATTCCTCCAGAACTTCTTTCAATGAGGGCGCGCCCTCCATCCCTTTATTCTCCTGAAACCTTTATTTCTTCCAACAAGGGGGCGCCCTACTAGGGCATTGTGAGCTATCTCCTGATCCAAAACCATGAATTCCATCATCCGAGTTACTGAGAGAGAACCTTCTCCAAGAGTTACTGGTAACCTGATTGCATCGATCACTTCACAACTTCTCCTGAAAAACCATAAATCCATGCATTTTCTGGAAATCCCAACTTCTTGTAAGTGTCGTAATACAGAATATTCACTGAACTTCCATTGTATACAAAAACCCGATGCACGTTCTTAGAGCCAATCCATAACCAAGGCATTATTATGTGGGTGGTACACCCATCTAGCTTTATCTTCGGTGAAAGTGATATCCGCACATTCTCCCTTGAACAATTTGGGCGGTCTTAACCCCAAGCTATTCACATCGGTGAGAGGTATATCTTGCCTCTCGAGCATATCTCTCCAAAGCATTGTTGCTATCACCCCCCAAGTGATGTCCTCCAAAGATAAAGCACTTCCTTCCTTGACAAATTTCTTCTCCATATTTTTGTCCTCATCACGGAGGGCGCGCCCTCCGTTCTTCTCAGGATTCTCCTTATGCTTCTTGACTTCTCTGACAATCCAATCGGTCAAGTATCCTTCCTTGATCAGATCTTCAATTTCATCCTTCAGCTGACGACATTCATGAGTATTGTGACTTGTCGACTATAGTACTCACATTGCTTCTTTCTATCCTTGCTTTTCCAGGCAGATAGAGGACCAGCTTCTTAAAAAGCCCTTTATTTTTGTTTACCTTAAAGATGTGTTCAATCGAAGCCGCCAACAGAGTGTAATTATTTGTCCGTCGATCATAAGAATACGTATCTGGAATTCCCCACTCTCTTCCAATACTAGTTGCATTCACTCCATTAGCACCGATTCCGGTACGATATACAGGACTTGTAATTATCCCCTTAGCGTTCCCTGAGCTTCTATCTTTCAATTTTACGCCAAGGATTACTCCACTATCTTAAAAGATTCAGTTTGTGCAAAAACATCAAACAACATAGTTGAATCCCTTTCTTGAAGACACTTCCAGAAATCCGTCTCTACTTGCAAACCAGTTATCAAGAAACTCTTAAGTGTCTCATCGGTCGTTCCTCTAACCAAAGCGAATTCTGCATTGAATCTTTTGAAGTAAGATTGAAGACTTTTGCCTTCTTTTTGCTTGATGTTGGCCAGAGTTGTAATGGGAGGAGCATACTTCACTGCTGCTCAGAACTTGGCTAAGAATAAAGTCCTCATCATCTCCCAATAGGTAATCACTCCAGATCCAAGCTTTTGAAACCATTGCTAAGCATTCTCACTGAAAGTTGTTGCCAGCAGATGACATCCAGCCAAGTCAGTTACTTGGTAAACATCCATCTCAATGTCAAAACATCCTAAGAATTCCACAGGGTCTGCATTTTCAAGAAAACGTAGATCATTGGTCATATATCTATATCATGTAGGGAGCTGTGCCTCTCTAACCTCTGTTGAAAATGGAGATGGAGCTTGTGCCGTAGAAGGTATCATCCCTCCATCCAAGTGAGAAAGAAGCCTCTTCAAGTCGTCGACATTAAAAATCCTCACACGTGGAATATTTTGAACATTTGGTGGCACAATTGTTTGAGTACCCCTCAAGGGTGGAGGTTTAGCTATCGTCTGAGCATTTCCTGGAGCTCCGGCATGAAGTGTGAGAATTACCTCTTGAATCTGAATTTGTTCCTTTTGACTTTAAGTTGTAGATTTCCTACAATCTGTGGATTCCCCTGAGCTCGTGGATTCCACTGATAACCTCCTTGATGTTTTCCTTTAGAGGGAGGGCGCGCCCTCACTTCACTAGAAGTACTTGAAGGAATTTGAGTGATACGAGGAGCTCTTTCTCCTGAGGGCGCATCCTCTTTGTTGTGAAGTCGCCTCTCTCATTGATACTTCTTCATCCTCTAATCTTCATGGTCTCAACTACTTCTTCCAGCATCACCTTGAGGAGGAGCTCGTTCATATCCAAGGGGCCTCGACCTGTGATCAGGGGGCGCGCGCTATGGATCACCATCTTAAGGAAGGGCTCGTTCATGTCAAGGGGCCTCGACCTGTAATCAGGGGGCACGCGCTGTGGATCATAGGTCCTCAATTCCAAGTGCTTCTCTTTCTTCTGATGCTCAAGGAGTACCATCCTTAGATTGTCGTCACCAAGCATTTCTTCAAGCTAGCAAAATCTCTATTTTCTCTAGGAAGCCTCTCTGTCACGTTAGATTTCATTGACGGCGCGCCCTGACCAATGTGGGTGAGGGGTCGCTTTCTCCTGAACAGCCGGCATCCTACAATCACGAACTTCTCCATAGGATGTTCAACAATAGGGGCTCCTTCTTCAAAATAATCCATCCTTCAAGGAGTCACCAGTTGAAACTTCCTATCTTGCACATCCTCCCCTCCTCAAGAGCTTCCTTTGACCAAGATACTATCAAGTGGATTGATGACTTCATAGTTCGGGAAGCTGCAACCATCAAATCTAAGAGGATTGCACTAGAGCTTCAAAAGAATGTGGTGATGGAGAGCGCATCCTCAAAAGAGGGAAGGCTTGCATACTTACAAGAAAAAGTTCCGCATCGCATCTTCTACCCGAAGGCGCGTCCTCCATTGTATGAGAATTATTCAAACTCATCCTTCAGGGCGCGCCCTACAGGCATAATCTTGCATTCTCGAAAACGTTGAAAATTTCACTAGGGAAAGTGTACACAAATTGTACATGGACTACCCCCCTAGACTAGGAGGTAATTAATTTAGCTTGTAGTCTACTATTCAGGCATTGCTCTACTTCAATCAACTTCTGGTAAAAAGAGTGCATTCTCTGGTCACGGGCTACTTCAAATCTCATCCCATGAAGGGGCATCTCAAAATGAGGCATCCTATGAATAACATCTCTCGAAGAGGCATCTCACTAGGAGGCATCCAATAAAGGGCATCTCACAAAAAGGCATCCTATGAAGGGCATCTCACGAAGAGGCATCCCCGTAGGGGTATTCTGCTGTTCACACAAACCTGAAATACGTGTATATGAAGGGCTAGGGAGGTGCATCAATACGACCCCCCAGCATCAGAATATCATTCCTTAAAGAAGCGTCTCTTAAAGAGGCATCCAAGAGGGGAATTTTAGGAGAGAGCCGTTGGAGTTGCTGAGGACGCGCCCTGTTGCTTAGGGCGCGCCTTATGTGGACGAGGGCAATGACAAAGTCTCTTCTAGTCCGGATGAATGTCATTCTTGTGTAAAGGGGCTCACTCATGACCTTGGGGCCTCAACCTGCCTATCAGGGGGCACACTCCAAGATTCATGGGGCCGCACATCAATATAATTTTCTTCAAGCAAAAGATAATTTGTGAATCATTGCGATCATACTTGTAGACAAAGTCGTAATATGAGGCTGATATGCTCAGGGCGCGCCCTGAAGCCTGTCACTCAAATCGTTGAAGATGTGAGGGCGCGTCCTCTGTAGCAAAGTATTGTTTCTTCATAGAGGGGCTCACTCACGACCTTGGGGCCACAACCTGATGATTAGGGGGCACACACTATGGTTCGTGGGGCCACAACTCAACAGCTTATTTCCTTCTAGAGTCCAAGCAGTAAATTATCCTCCTAGTTGGAGTCCGCTTGAGAATTTGCATCTTTCTTTGAGGGCGCGCCCTAACCAGAAAGGTCCTCTAACAAGAAAGTTCATTTAGGGCGCGTCCTATGTTGGAGGATTTTCCTGAAGTCGTGCATTTCTTTGAAGCGAAGAGCATCGCCCTGGGGTTGAGGATTCTCACCCTATTTTTCACTTGATGATCAGGCCAAACAATGTCATTCCCACATCCTTAGCTTCAGTATCTTCCAAAGAAATCTCAAGGAATCCAAGGGGCCCAGACCTGTTGTCAACAGTGGGCGCGCGCTGTGGATTTCAGTATTATCTCGACGAGGAGTCTGCTCAAATCCAAGGGGCCGCGACCTGCTATTAACAGGGGGCGCGCACTGTGGATTATCTCTCCATGCTAGAACTTGCTCATGTCCAAGGGGCCCAGACCTGTTATTAACAGCGGGCGCACGCTGTGGATTATTACTTCGTTGAAGGGCGCGTTCATGTCCAAGGGGCCCAGACCTGTTATTAACAGCGGGCGCGCGCTGTGGATCATGGGGCCTTGATTCCAAGTGTTCTCTGTTTTCTTAGCCAGGCAAACCCCTGTAGGCCTTCTCATCAGGTAAACCCCTGGAGGCCTTCTCATCAGGTAAACTCCTAGAGGCCTTCTCATCAGGTAAACCCCTGGAGGTCTTCTCATGCCAGCAAGGTTCTCTTCATTTTGCCGGATTTTATTGGGGTTATAGATTTCCTTGAGAGGCTTCCTGACGCTGTCCGCCTATATGAGGGCGCGTCCTTGACCTGGATTCACTGGGGCTGCCTGAATGAACTTGATGAATGCGAGGTCGCAATCTTGAGGGCGCGCCCTCATCATTGTGAGGCTGCGCATAACCTCTATACAATTTCATTCTCTTGTCACCGTTATCACGGTTATTTCTTCTTCCAGTATTATCGCGAGGGAGAATTTGTTCGAATCCAAGGGGCCGCAACCTGTTATCAACAGGGGGCGCGCGCTATGGATTACCACTCCGTGCTAGAACCCGTTTGCATCCAAGGGGCCCAGACCTGTTATTAACAGCGGGCGCGCGCTGTGGACTATCACTCCGTGGAAGGCTCGCTCATGTCCAAGGGGCCTCGACCTGTAATCAGGGGGCACGCGCTGTGGATCATGGGGCCTCGCTCCCGAGCCTTATTCCTTGACGTTCCTTCAAGCTAGCAAAGCTCCTCCTCATAGTAGCGAGGTTTTCCTTAATTCGTTGGATTTCACCAGATGGGTGAGGAGCCACCCTCTCTAGAGGATGCGTCCTGGAGATGAGGACGTGTTCAACCATCGAATTTTCCTAGAAGTTGGAAATCATCCGAGCCTTGGCTACCACCCTCAGGGCGCGCCCTGAGGGTTATTGGGTATTCTCTCTCACCATCTTTAATTCCATCTTTAACTCGAGGATTCTCCTACAAAAGTCCAAAAAACAAACAACAAAAATCTCAACAAAACAAGTCAAGGGTTACCTTGTGGGCACATCCTGATGGTGAGGACGCGCCCTAATGGTGGACGAGTTCCCGATAATTGCGTCTCTTCTCTGGAACATCCTTCTTCGAATCATATTTGAAATCGCCCCATGGAAAACCTAGTTCGACGTCATTGACCGGAAATCACCATTCTTGAAAATACCCGGAACTGTCTTTTTGCAACAGCAGCGTGAAAATCATCTTTAGAACCATCTTTTCTTCATCACATCGAATCTCACTAAGGGTGCGCCCAGAGCGGTGGGGATGAGGGTGCGCCCTCTCTTGAGGATCCAAAAACCACTTCGAGAACTTTCCTAACTTGGAGGGCTTTCTTTGTTCGGCGATGATTTCGTGGGATCTTCCGAGATTTTCTCCTACACTCTTGCACTTTCTCCGCAGAACTCAATCTTGACCCGAAGTTATTTATGGCATCTCCCATACGATAGAATTGCTCTAGTGATGCCGCCTTACTGATAGGAACGGGCGGCTGTCCGCCGGTGATGGCTGGAGTTCCATGGTGGTGCGGAGGAACAGAAATTTCCTCCGGAACAGAAGCTTCGTGACGAGCTTGGTTGCCCCCAAGCTATCTTCAGAACGTAATCCTCCTTTTCATGAAAACCCCCACGCTGATTATGAGACATCTTTTCCTCCTAAGATGAAGATCTTGATTGGCTGCCCTCCTTCTAGCGCCAATTTGTTGACGGAGGAATTTGGTAACAACAAAATTTGAGGTACGTCACCGGAATCAAGATCTATGATGGTGGCTCTTCGCCGGAAAAGTCGCCGGAGTGTGATGGTTGTGATGAATTGGGGGCTGAGATTGAGAGGGTTCTTGGTGGTGGCTCGTAGAGCTCTTCGCTTCCGTCCCCCTCAATTTGCCTACGTACCTCTGTATTTATAGAGGATCAAGCCCACGTAGTTCTTGGAGAGCAAGAAACCCAAATGGGCTTGGATTGACGAACTAGCTTCCGGAATGTTCTACTATGAGGCCTAACCACAAAGGCCCAAGGCTCATCCAGGATCTCAAGACTTCACGGATAAGGAAACTTCCCCCGTCGAGGACTAGTCCTATCCGCTACCAGCTATTTCTTGATTTCAAGGATGCAGGTATAGCCGTGGTTTACCCCAAGTGCAGAACGCATCCCTGTCCTCCGAATGAGAAGCACCCACCAGATAGCAGGACAGGTGATCCAGAGCTTTTGGGTGCAAAGTGCAGGTTTACTCCAAAGTTCCCCAATGAGAGCGCGCCCATTGGCTACAGGAACAGAGCTCCCAAAGCACACACCAGAAAGTCCCCATCTTTCCACCTTAGGGCGCGCCCTTAGTGTCTAAGAAGGGTCCTTATATCCAGGCAAACCCCTGGAGGCTTTCTGCGACGGACATCCCCCTCCTGAGATACGACAGGAGGGAATTCTTCAATATCTCCTGGAATCCAAGCCTGAGTGGAATCCAAGCTTGAGTGGAATCCAAGCTTAAGTAGAATCCTTCATTAAAAAATATAAAAACTTGAGTAGAATTCCATCTTGAGTAGAATTCCAGCTTGAGTAGAAATCTCTGATATGGAAGTATCAATTAGGGCGCGCCCTCCCTATAAGGAAAGTGAGGGCGCGGCCTAGTTTCTTCAATCTGTGCCAAAACCCTAATTTATCATGAAAATCCCCAAATTGAACCCGTATCTGACCCGGATCCATTTTAGAATACCCGAACCGAATTTTGGGCATAACATGGGACTAGGGTGTTACAAACTCTCCCACTTAAACTCCTGACGTCCTCGTCAGACCTGAACGGATATCTCATAGGTCCAAGATCGTTCCTCCATAGCCATTGTGGGATAATACCGGTTGGCTTCGTGTCCCCACCTCCGGATCTCTGTCCATTGTGGGATAATACCACCAGCCTTCGTGTCCCCACCTCCGGCAACTTAACGAATCAAGCATTCGAGAATCGGCTCTGATACCATATGTGACAACCCGGGTCAAATCCCGAGTTTTTTTCGAAAATTAGGTCGAGTCCCAATTCTGAATCTAAAATAAGCCAAAGTAAAGTGGCCCACACTACGCCACAAATGGGCTTCAACAACGCTTTTTTCAGTGTTACGAGCAAAAGTGTAGCCATATATGCCTTAAAATTGGTCTACGCCTACACATTTTTTCAATGTTAGCATTGCTATAAATTAGTGTTACTATAGACGTCATTCGGTATTTATGGTAACACCCAAATCGGTGTAGCCATTGGTCTTTAAAAAATGTGTAACCGTTGGCCTTTAAAATCAGTAAAAAAATAATTGGGCTCAATCTTTATCCCAAATTTCACTAAATTAAATTGGCGGGCTCCAAATATTTCAATTAAGCGGGTCAAATTTCAGTTTATCTCTCGATTATTCACTGTCTCAACTCTCTCTCAAGTCTCAACTCGCTCGCTCTCTCTCTCTCTCTCTCAACTCTCTCCGAAATATCCCTCTCTCTCAACTTTCTCCCAAATTTCAATTAAACACCAAGTAATTATAGGGCTTTCTCTCTCCGAGTTCTTCACGGGTTCTCTCTTTACGGGTTTTCTACAATTAGGGCTTGTAGATTAGGTTTTGTTCGGTTCAATTAGGATTCAATTTGGTTCTGTTCGGGTTCAATTTGGGTTCGATTTGGTTCGATTGTCTTCTTCTTTAACTATCTTCTTCATGTATTTCTTATTGCCTTCTTCTTGTTTGTTTTGATTAGGCCTTACTTGCTTATTTAGGGCTTCTTCTTCTTGTATATATAACATGGTTCAATTAGGGCTTTTTTGCTTGTTTGGGGATTCGATTATGAATGTTTGTTTGTGTATAACATGTTTCGATTTCTTTTTTTGTTTTTTTATATGTTTCGATTTTATCAAGTTAGATTTTTAGTTACGGTTTCGAAAGATGTTTTGGAACAATATTGGTTTGTTTAACAGCTTGAGCTCGTTTTACTTTAGTTTTGATTTTGTTGTAATTTATATGTAATTATAATTAATGTGTCTTTAGGAACGGCAACATTAGATGGCTGTTCAAGGCATGGAGCTCAGCATTAGGTAATTGGTTTATGTTCGTCTCTTTTGATATAGTCCATCTGGACACCAAATGACATATTTGGTTCTACTCATATTTGGCTCAGTATTGCTCTTGTAATGTCTTAATTATTTGTTATTACTTATGTGTATATCCTCCCATATGCGTAAATTACAAGGCCTGTTGTTCTTCTTTATGATTTAATAGCATAGAATTTTATCTGTTTTGATCTTGCCGTCAATGTGAATTATATCAACTAGCATGTTGTATAGATTTTAGAGGTGTTTTTATTTGTAAACGTTTCTGACTAGTACAAGTGTGCAACTTTTGTTAATTTTGGTTATCTTAAGATGTACTTGACGAGCCTGTTATGGTGATTAGTGATAGTGCATATCCATATACAACATGTTGGCTTGGTATTTTCTTTGCTTTTTACTGATTTCAGGGTCCCTTTTAGTTAAATTGTTGATTTTTCCTCTTTTTACTATATTGACATAATGAGTATACTTGGCAGATGGCACACTAATAATAGTACAAATTCCACCGTATTATTAATACCAACCTTTTATCTCAATTGGGAGAACATCTATATTAACGACTGTTTGTTTAATTTATTAAATCCCAGAACTTGTGGCATATAACATTTGGAAGATACCGGCATTTTATAATTGTTCATTAATTGCACAATTCATTACAATTTAGCACTTTATGGTAGTTGATCCTGACTATTGAGAATATGCATCCAAATAATATAGTTCTTCTCTAACATGTGTGGCTATGTTCTGTTGCAGGAGCCACGTTAAGCAAAGGATTTAACCGTGGGTTGGGGACACTATCAGCTGGGGGTTCAAATGTTAAAGATGCTACAAATGTTGATAATGATTCTAAAATTTTGTCTTCTGCTAATGATTTGCCTCCTATTGTGTTGCTTCATGGAATCTTTGGATTTGGTAAAGGGGTATGTCTTGATTTTTGTTGATGTTCACATAAGTATTTTTTTTCGAAAAATGATTGTGTTTTTTTAGATATGCACATTTTGTGAAAAAGAATTTTTCGGTGTTTTTTTTAATCAGAGATTGGGTGGATTATCGTATTTTGTTGGGGCAGAGAAGAAGGATGAAATAGTTTTGGTGCCTGATCTAGGTTCATTGACAAGCATATATGATAGGTGAGTGTTAATTGTGAATTGCCAATTTAGTTTGTTCAATGATTTTGGAAAACTGGATACTGATTTTCAGTGATTATTTGCTTGGGTGTTGCAAATGGAATGCAGGGCATTATCCTGAATTGGATGAGGAGCATCCTATTCATTTTGTTGGGCACTCGGCTGGGGCTCAGGTTGCTCGTGTAATTTAATTAATTGTATAACAGGTTGATTATTGCTTACATTTAGGGTTTAAATTCTGAGTTAAAAACATGAGATTATTGTTTGATTTAAAGTGTACTTCTAAGTTTACTGCTCCTTTAGTTGATTCATACAAGCTTTACATAAATCCCACTTCGTAAACAATTTGTAGGTACTTATTAGACTTTTTGGTTAGATGGGTGCATTCAGTTGCTTTGTATATCTGAATATGCCTTATGATTGTTTTTTATGTTAACAGGAAATCGAGAACTTGGAACTCGGAAGAACTAGATGGCTACACTTGGTGATATTGGCCTTGCTGCCGCTATCAATATTTTAACTGCACTTATATTTCTACAAAATTTCTTTGTTGATTTCTAGTTTTTCTTTGTTAGTTGCACATGGGACTCTTTTCTGAGCGCTGCTTAATTTGTATCCAGGATTATAAAAGGAAAAGCAATATTTTGTCAAGTACAGAGGTCTTGCTCACATTCACAACCAGTGGATTCCGAAAAGTTGGTTGTCTCCTGAAGCTGAAAAAGTTATTTAGATGGTTGATTTGTGGATTTGATGTAGTTATTTTGGATGGGATTTTATGTATTGGAATGGCTTTTGGATAGCCTTTATGTATTGGAATGTTTGACAATATTTTGAATGAGAATCTTTATTTTTCAATTTTACAGGTTGCCTTTCTTTATTTAAAATATTGGTATAGAGCCTGTAAAAATGTAACCATTGGCTCTAAAGTATTACTCAATATGTGTTGGCAAAAGATTATCAAAGTGTTGGCATAGGTCTACACCAACACTTTTAAAATTGTTACTACAAAGATAATGGTGTAGTCATAGATCTACAGCAACATCTTATAAGGTGTAGTCACAGATCAGAAAGGTGTTGGCATAGGGGTCTAAGCCTACACTTTTCCCGGTGTTACGAAAAATCGAAAAAGTATTAGCATAGGGGTCTATTGTAGCGGTCGATTTTGTAACACTGCCAATTTTGGTAAAAGTGTAGCCATAGCTGGTTTTAGGTTCTTTTAGCAACACTTTTTGCCCTATAAGCACACTTTTTTGGGCATAACTGTAGGCCATTTGTGGCGTAGTGCCAAATGCAACAAACTTGGGTAATTCACAAGCCCACCACAGGCCCCCAAAAGATCATGATTTGTTGGTGCACTTAGTAGTATTATTTTGCCTTATAAACTAAATAGAAGTCCCATATCTACTCGATGTGGGACTGTGGTGTTACAGGTAATCCCTTTTCGACTTCTCCTCTCCATTGAAATATCTCTGATAGTTCCCCTACTTCACCGACTCACGTAAGCACACACGGTCACAAGTAATATAGAATAAAGTTGAGTTCGTTCCCACGGAGATCTGGTTTAGGTTTCAATTCAATTAATGCACCTATGCCAATGTATGGTTTTTATTCACTGCTAAGATAATTAAAAAATTTGGGTTTTGATTATCTAAAATTAACTAAGGAAGTAAATTAACAAACTAAGAATTAATTAACTAACGAGAATTTTAATCGAATTACTTATGCAAGAGAAAACATGGGATCCTAACTTCATTAAATACTTCGTTTAGATCTGACACCTTTAATTACTATATGAATGGTTATGATATCTGATCAGACAACACGAAACAAGTATAGGCTACTTCTCAGTATACGAATACCAAACTACTCATACATCCACAAAAGAGATAGAAGATGAATAGACACCAATTATGTTTAGACCCTATATCTCTATAAGATTTGAAAACATAACGGTTGAAGAACAAGTTGTCCATAAAGATCATATAGGGTAGCATAAGATAGTTCAAATTACGCTACAAATCATGATGTCAAAGCAAACATAATCCTATGCTAGCATGACAAGTTCTAAATCTCAAGATCCACTCTCGCTTCAAAAGAGATTAACAATCTAGATGTTAGCTACGCATCTAACAATTAAGTACAACCATACGAGGATATCACAATTCATCACACATAGATCTTTAAAGCATCAAAATACTAAAACTCCATGAATAAATCCGTTAGAATCCCATGACAACGATTAGTTCATAATCGAACCGCTCGTCACCATGGGATCTGTTGAAAACATGATAGTAAAAAAAGTATTAACGATTACAAATAAACTAAAGTAATGAGTTAAGAAAACAAATCTGAAATCCAGAGTATCGCCTAATTTAGAAGAATACAAAAGTAGATCTAGATCTCCTAAGCTTGTCACGAGCATAGAATCCTTCTCCAAGTCTAAATCTCTATCTTCAGCTCTCTCTTTGTTTTTTCTAAGTAGTAGTACGTTCATGGATGTTAGAACGTGTTTATATAGGCTCTAGAATTCTTTTCCAGCATGAAAAGTCCTAAATTACAACTTAAAATCGGAATAGGAGAAAAATCAGCATTTTTCCAGAAGTAAGCAGCGCCCCTGCGCTGTTAAGTAGCGCAGCTGCGCCACCTGCATCTGCAAGATTCTAATTTCTTGCTATTTTCTTCATTTTGCATCCGTTTTCTCCCGTTCCTTTCGGGCTAGCTGCCGTTCATCAATTCCCTCGACTTAAAATCTTCACGGTAGCATAGAGAAACATTCCTTTCTTCATTCCAAGCTCAAATTAAACTCCAAAATTAATGGAAATCACCAACCCAAGCCGACGTAGTTAACCATGCACAAATAGACGAAAACACATCAAAAACACAACATACTTGAGGTCAAGTTAATCAATTTAAGCCGATATGAAGCGTTCCAAGTGGATATAAAATCCACTTATCAGCGACCTACACGTAAATGCAAATCATAATGACATCAGTGTAAAATAATCTAAAATTGCTCCAGATGTCTTTATGAAGCATATGGAACATAATTTGATCCCTCTAAAATGGCTTTTATCGTAGCATTGAGACAGGCTTCGTGTATAATTGTAGAAAAGTATGTGACATGTAGACTTGGAGGAAATGTTGCACTGCATACATGTTGTAAGATTCTATTAGATATAATATAAAGATCCAGTTGGATCCTCCTCTAACACCTTAATGTTTTAGATGAGTTGGTTACTTAACATGGTATCGGGATCAGGTTGGCGGGAGATTCAGGTTCGACTCCCCCAATATTCTCACAATTTATTTCGGACACGAAGGTAAATTAATGCCCCAAAAATGGGCGCTTGTGATCCATTCTCAATCGAAAATGGGCTTTCGAGTGAGGGGGAGTATTAGATATAATATAAAGATCCCATTTGGCCTTCCTCTAATACCTTAAGGTTTTAGAACAGATTCTAAAGTTTAGTACAACTTGAATAGCAGGTTCTGTGATTATGCAAATTGTTGAGGGGCTTCATATAATTTGTCGTTTACAACAACGAATACTACACTTGTGTGGATAAAGATTCTGGTAACAGTTTGTTGGCATGGAAATTAAGAATAAAAATTGTTATATTCCTAACCATTTTTTATATAATTTGTCGTTTACGTCATTACCGGTTGATAAGAACATTAAGAAGCATATTTTGGGGGCAGAATGTACATTAAGAAGATATATGTTGGTTTAGATCGAACTCTAAACCTATGGTAGTACTCGCTTATTATCGCTCTTACTCATATTATATAATAGGATATCTATACTATACTATTATAAGCAAAACAACCTCTATTTGGTTGATTGGTAGTTTGGTCACTTATTTGGTACACTCAATATAAACCATTGGATTTTAAAATAGATTAATGAAAACCGTTGATTATAAATAAAAAATTACATTAAAATAATAAAAATAAATATAAACAAATACAAAAAACAAGAAAAGAAAATTAAAACAAACACAACTTCTTCATCCTCGAACAACACTAGTAGATACAACCCATCCTATAATCTCCATACGTAATCACCACAATTAGTCTCGAACACACCCTCTAATCTCCATCTACGTCATCAACACAATCACTATATGTATCTATTTATAATTTATTTATTTCTCGGATATTTGTTTATTTTGTTAATATGCTTCCCCGGTCTTGCTCCTCGCAATTAGCTTGTACTTTGTGGCATTCATGAGAACAAATTGGCATTGCATGACAAGCTCAACCAAGACAACATATTAAATTTAACAGTTATTATACCAAATAATAGATACTAAGTCGATGTCTCAAAATTAAAAAATCCACCACATAAAATCTATAAAAAAAAGGACTTTATACTAGGAAAAAGGCCCTTTATCTCACAATTGGAAATAAAATGGTCCAAAGTATCACAATTTTGAAAAATGACCCTTACTATCACAACAAAACACATGTTAACTATGCGTTTATGGAAAAAGTTGAAGTTTGCTATCTTCTTGTTAGGCCAAGTGTAACACCCCCAGATCCGGGGTCAGGGATCTGGTCGTTACGGTCTCAATTTCCTTCCACAAGACCAACATAAATTAAAGTACAACCTTGTGACCCAAAACAACAACACAAAACATACCCGTTATAGTCCCAGAGATGAAATCAGAGTAATCATCAATATTATTAATCACAAGTTTGAGTTCTTACAACCCAAAGAATTACAATTCTACAATTACATGCTCTTTGCCATCCATTGGTATATGCCATATATATAAATACATTTGATGTGCAAATGCTAACAACTAGCCTACCAGAAGCTGCATCATCAGCAATGGTAGCTATGACCTCAGCGGTTGACACCTGCCTATGCTGAGTACGCCTTGCGCGGCCATCTGATCTAGCTGTTGTTGTGATATAAATAAATAAAGCAAGGGTGAGCAATAGCCCACCAAAATATAGTTGAACATTGATAATGTATAACAGTCCAAAATATCTTTGAAACCATATGCCATGCATTAAAGAACGTAGTACCACTATAAGGTATGAGATGAAGTTACAAGGTAACTCAAAATATAATTGTTCCGAAGAAATATCTGCTATGTCAAAGATAAGCAAGATATTATCAAATTTTCATAATAGAGGAACTTGCAGGAAGAATATTGCAATTCCAGTTCGAACACTTTTCAAACCTGCCAACAATGATAATGTTGCAGAAAATTTCCCAATTTGAAAGATGAACTAATACGGGAGCTTGCCGCGCCAGGAGCCACAACATTTACGATGATCAGTCGCATGTCATGCTCCCCATCATTTGTTCTCTACATGTAAAAGGAAGCACCGACGGATCGCCCGCCCTCTGGAACCCCCCGGCCAACGGTTGGGCCATTAATTGCTGGACCGGCGCCACTCGGCCACTTACGCGTCTCCTAGTTCGAATAACATCCATAACTCTGAAACATAAAGTTCGTCCCCCTTTCCCCAAGTATAGTACTTGTTGATAGGACTCCACAAAGTAGTCGTATCTAATTGGAAAGGAAAATTTCACCAATATTTCCCAAGCTGATGCTTGTTAATGGATAGACACTTGTTCCATCAATCTTACCCCTCGAGCGTTGAGGAGGTAACCAAAAAGATTCATATCGATGTTTGAAAGAATCAAGATGTGAGTGACAAGATAGTTTAGCAAGTATAGGACCGGGCAGTCCAATAAATAACATCTCCAAGTGAGGTCCCCTTATATATTTTTGGAAGTTGAGCGAGTATTTAAATCTTCTTATAAGATAGATTTAAATGGAAATAAAGTTTTGGGAACCTCCCCTTGATAAAAATAGTCATAAAATACTCCGAACTATTTTACACCATATCTGAAGATGAAATATAATCTTTGAATAATATGAATTATTATAAAAAGAACTTAAAAGAATTTAAATAAATATTCCAAGAATATTTATTAAATCAATAATAATTAAGGAATATGATTAAATCATAATATTGCTCGTAAGTAATCCTCGAATAAATACATAGAATTATTTACTAAATAACTCTCTTCTTTAAATGAATATTCAATATAATATTCATTAATTAAATAAACTCAAATAAATATTTAAAATAATATTCACTAAATAAATCAAACCTTAAATGAATATTTGAAAATAATATTCATTTAATAAATAATATACTAAATGAATAGCCGAATAATATTCTTTTCGTAATCAAAACTTTAATGGAATATTCGAAACAATATTCCTTAAGTAAATAAAACTCCAAATGAATATTTTAAAATAATATTCATCAAGTACATAAAATCTTAAATGAATATTCAAAATAATATTCATTTAATAAATAAATCCCAAATGAATATTCAATTGATATTCATTAAACAAATAATGTTCTAAATGAATATCCAAATAATTTTCATTTAAAAACTAATATTCTAAATAAATATCCAAATGATATTCATTTAGTAATCAAAACCTTAATATTCGAAATAATATTCCTTGAGTAATTAGAACTTCCAAAGAATACTTTTAAAATAATATTTATCAAATACGTAAAACTTAAATGAATATCCGAAAGTGATATTCATTTAGTGAATAAAATCCCAATGAATATCAAAGTAATTATTCATTAATAATCAACTCTAATGAATATTCAAGAATAATATGCATTTAATATTTCTCGACTGAAATAATACTCAAATAACGTTTCTCGAAAGATTTCCAAGTATTTGATACTTTTATGGAAATATAAATAATGTTTAATAATAACATTCCTAAAAAAATGAATACTACTTTGTCGTTGGAATCCCTCCGGGTTTCCACGACTATCTATATAACACAAAATACCGACTCCCGGTCTCATATTTAAAGAATAAATATCATACGCCCTTCACTAAGGGTCCTAGCAACACAATCCGGCTTATAACTGATAATCCATATCTAGTCTATAAGCCAATATTAATTCAGGGAACAAGTATTCCAATATACTTTGAAAACAAGCATGCATGCTATGGCATATGTATAACAACAATCATATATATTATCACAACAACAGTTCCAAGGTATTGGAAACTTGCCTGGTAATCCTGTAGGGGTAGTGTGCCTCGTGTCAATCCAATGATCTATAAATAGTCACAATAACCGAGGTCAATCACTTAACATTTCGAAGGTTAAGTATAACTTAACTTAAGTCATGTAAGTTTAGTCCAAAACACACCTCGAACCCATCCTTAATGTCGGATTTTTCGTATATCTTACTTAATCAATTATAATCTCGTTCTTTGCACCAATATGTGGTCTTGATAATTCTTAACAAGTTTCGTATTTTAGTCGACTCGAAATTCCCTTTTTAACTTAGCCAAAAAGGGTAGCCAAAGTAGTATCCCTAGAGGTGACTTTCCTGAGAATTACTATTCCGGGACTCACACTCCAACACTTTTAATAAATTACTGGAACCGTATTTAATTACGAAACCACTTATAAAATCATCTTTCGTATTTGTAATATTTATCATGAAATTTCCAATTCGAAGCCACGGGTCTAGATAGGTGAAATGTATTTTTGAAGTTCGGTCGACTACGGATCTTTACTATTCACACCTCTTTCACTAAAACGTTCATAACTCGGTAACCGTTAACTCAAATGACGCACCGTTTTCGCGTACATGATCTAGAGAATGTCTAGAAGGTAGCTAACTCAAAATTGGACTTAGATCAGAAGATTAATTTTTCGGATTTTTGCCAAAACAGGGCAGGAGCTTCTAGTGAATAGTGTTACCTCCGAAAAGTGGTTTCTTCGCACTTAACCTCGATTCGAACATTTTTATAAAATCGGAAAACGATCTATTTTACTTGTGGTTTTCTCTCACGCCTTCCTTATGACCTCTAATATTTAATTACCATGATTTGTCACTGACTTAGTCATGTTAAGGAATTCCAATTTCAGTTACGAACTTTCGTTTACGGTTTCAAACCACTGTTACGAATTTAATCATAACTCCTAAACCGTAAGTTCATTTCATACGAACTTTATATCAAAACGAAGCTTATAACATAATCTAGCTTATCATGGTAAAAATCGAAGCTAAACAGTGAGTTATAGGTTCTGTCAAATTCTTTTTCTTAAGGTTAACGAAATTTCGGCATTACGACAGCTATAAATCGAATATTTACCAAATTCCAAACCTCCCAATAATCATGATATCTACTCCCAACAACATATACATGATTTATAACCATGAACTGAGGCCAAGCAATGCCTTTCCGTTCATCTAAGCTATTTTTAACATTTATCAAAACCCAATCTTAATCATGCTTATAATCATGCTTATAACTTACTAATAACATAACTAAGTTTAAATCCATCAAGAACAAGCATATACCCAAAGTAAGATCTAGGGTTCATGAGGTTTATACCTTCCTTGGAGAGTGTTAAAGCCCTTGCTAAGCCTTGTATAGTCCATGTCTATCCTTAACCAAGCTTAGATCATCCAAGAAATCAAGATCCAAGAATTTTGTTCTTGAGGTTACTATTCACCCTAGACTTTGATGATTTTATTGAAAATGGAAACAATGGATTTTGAGGCTAATATTTTTAGGGTATAATTTTTATGAAATATAGGATCTAGGATAAAAGTTTGGTGATCAAACAATGGTTGGAAGAGGGTTTTTGATTCTTGAATTTCCCTTGAAGCCGAATGGGAGTAAAATGGAGAGAATGGAGAGTTTCTTGCTTTGGTTGCTTGGTTGATTGATCTAAAATGAATTATTGAATGTCCTTGGATAATATCTAGGCCATAAAGTCACTTTAATAAAGTGATTAAGTCATTGTATGCATCATCTTGCCAAGTGTTGGTGTTTAAAGATGTTGATGATAAGATTAAACTAAGCATATGGTTTGATTCTCTAAGTATGCTAGTTGCTCATGTAACTACTTAGTTACTTGCTCTTATCTACTAGCACATGGTTGCCCCTTGGCCCTCTGCTTGATTCTTTGTCCGGTTATTGCTCAATTCCTTGATCGTTCGAGAGAATAACTCATTCGTTTCTAGTTAGGGTTTTACCGAAAAACCTTATTAATATTTATAATACTATTCTCCATCTTTCTTAATACTTCTCGAATTTAAATTCCCTTAAATCCCTTTAATAAATCCTAAAGTCTGGCAGTGTCCAGGGAAATCTCGGAGAAAATAAAAGTGTTGTTTTTCAGAATCTGACAGTCATTACATACACTTATTTTCCCCTCGGATCACTAATACGAACTCAGAAATTCATTCCGGGTACTTCTATATAGTGTCGTCTCATAATATTCTTATTTCCATCAAAACACTATTCATCACTTATTCTCTTTTTTTGTCCTGGTACTTAGAAAATATCTTTGTGCTTCCTCGAGCGTTCCTTAACTTTTTCATGGAACCTCCGTGCTTGTAACCGATATCGATCTGGATGACATGAGGGTATCTATTTCTCTCTAGGGAATCTTATCTTAACTTTCTAGGAGATAGATTATTCTAATCTAAGTTATCACCCAATAGCATCCTTCAGGACATATAACCATGGAATATATATCCTTCCATTATTCATTCATTAAAGCCAGTATTACATTGTAGTTGTAACCAATATTCATTCTTACATCAATACATAATAAAAAGTTTTAATTCTACCCAAAAATCTGGGTTCTTACACCAAGGAATTGGGCCGGTAAAAAATTCTAAGCAAACACATGTGAATGATGCGTTGGTAGAGTGAAAACGCATGTGAATGATGTGTTTGTGCCATACACGCATCTTTAAGATGCGTTTTTAATTTATTTATTTTTTTGAAAAAAAAAATATTTTTTGTATTAAATCTGAAAATTAGTAAAAACGTATTTTAAAAATGCATTTTCATAAAACATAAGAAAATGATGCATTTTTGAGTGATAGAAAGTGCCATTTTTCAGAATTGTGATATTTTAGACCATTTTACTCTAAATTGTGATAGAAAGGGTCATTACCCTTTATATTATTAACGAGAAGTCCGTAAATATTTCCTACGAAGCAGTTAGTTGTTCTCTAAACTTGTGAAATAATAACCACATTTTAAAACGCATGTAATTGCTAATTTTATAAATTCTAAAACTTTTTATATAATATTAAAGTTTTTTTTATAAAATATTAATATTTTATACTTAAAAACATAAAATTCATAAAAAAAATTATTAATTCTTTAAAAAATTAAAATAATTAATTAGACTCTTAGAGCAAGTCCAGTAGGGGTTTCTAAGAAGGTTGCCAAGCCTACATGGCAAGGCAACCTTGGTTGCCAACCTATTGGAGTTAGGTGGTTGCCTCTTGGTTGCTTAGCAAGGTTGCCAAAAGTTGGCAACTTCCTAATTTGGATAAAACTCATTAAACAATTCAAAAGTATATTTACCTCTATCCACTTTTATGTTTCTGATATTTTTAATTTTTAAAATAAAATGTATATGGGGACCACATTAACAACTTTTGGAGTTGCCAACAATTGGAGTAAAATTTTAAAAAAAAGTTGCTAATAATGAGATGGATGTAAGAGAAAATAAAATATAATATAAATGCTGATTTGGCAACACTTGTTCAATCTCTGTAAGTCTCTTTTATGCTTAAACCCCTCATTGTATACTTCATTTTAATGTATGTATATGAACATGAAGATGGTTGTTTGTGTGTATACATTTCATTTGCAAACCCTAATTATCAAACATCAAACTCTTCACAGTTGTTTAATTAGGCTTGTTATTCGTGCTTATCGTACCAAAAGAATCATACCCACTACAGATTCTATAAGTTTTACTAGTTGTTTTCTCGAAAACAAATGTGGGTTGTCAGGAAAAGCCCTGATCAATGCTTTCATTTTGATTCCTCTGATCAAAGACCACACTCTGTTGTCGAACTCTTTCGAAAATTTGGATTCCCATTGTCTATTATTACCAAAATCGTTAGTTATTGTCCCCGAATTCTCCAATGGTATTCTGAGAAGACCATACTGCCAAAGCTTCAATTTTTGCATTCCATCTCAGCATCTCAAACACATGTAGTTGATATTGTTACCAAAAACCCGCGTATTCTTCATAGAAGTCTTGACAACCACCTAAAACATTTGCTTGAGCAGCTCGAATGTGTTACAGGCTCTTACCAAAGTGCAGTTGCTGTCTTCAATTGCAATCGAAATGTACTTGATGTAGGAAGTTCTAAAGCTTCATTGTTAAATGTGAAGTTTCTTGTCAGTTGTCACTCTTGGTGTTCCCAATTCTCAGATTTTGAAACTTTTGACAATGTATGGTGCGGTGTCTGGTATGCCAAATGACAAATTCCGTATTGTCGTGTCAAAGCTTATGGACATGGGTTTTGAACTTTCATCTTCATTTTTTCTCCATGCTCTCCAGACATTGAATTTTACAAACGACTCGACTTGGAAATCTAGATGTGTGCTGCTTAAAAGCTTTGGTTTCTCCTAGAGCTGTAATTCGGGCCGAGCCAGGCGAGTTCGAGAAGAGTAGTTATTCGAGCCAAGTTTTTTTTTCACGAGCCGAGCCGGCTCGTTTAACTAAACGAGCCAAATTTTCTGCCCGAACTCGGCTCGTTTACACAAACCAGCTTCCATGAAAGAAACACAGAAGTAGAGAGATAGAGCAAACACGAAAGTTATTGAATGCCATTTATGCTTTTTAGCTAAATAAATCTAAAGTATGCAAGTACAAGGTAATCTCCTTTGCTAGTTTAGATTTAATTCCAGAGTTTAATTTTGATCTTGCTGGGTCTTGAGCTTTAATTTGGGTTGTCCACAATATTTAAGTTGATGTATTGAGTCGTTCTGAAATGATATAAATCAACTCCTATAATATTAGCCTTTTCCTTGATGCTGTTTGAGCAGCATAAAAATCTTGTTACATAGAC
Source organism: Kitagawia praeruptora (assembly GCA_037693485.1). Lineage (NCBI taxonomy): Eukaryota > Viridiplantae > Streptophyta > Magnoliopsida > Apiales > Apiaceae > Kitagawia > Kitagawia praeruptora. The sequence continues at coordinate 4,457,726 of CM075353.1, forward strand.
TTTCTTACCATTTTGATAATCTCCATCATATACAGAAAGTTAAATTATTAGTTCTTCCTGATCTTTATAAGGTTGCATATAGTTCTAACCCCCTTTTATGTTTCTAGATCTCAAAGTTAATTATTTCTTTTATACTTTAGCACACACTTTTTTATTTACTGAAATATTTTCTTGCATTGACATATACATCATAGAATTCATCACACTAGACAATTTATTTCCCCAGGTACATGTATTATTGACACTGCTAACAAGCTATATACTGAAAGAATCAAAGGGATTGTCACTTTTAGTTGAATGCTGATGCACAGAAGCCAGTTTAAGTAATTTCTGCATTCGGAAGTAGTAGTGCAAGCACTGTGTTTGCCAAGAGATTAAAGACAGTATCTTGAGTCTTGACTATCTCTTTGAAACTGATGTTGCAACTGTTATAGCCAAAATTCGGTTCGGGTATTTTCAAGTTTGATTTGGGTCAATGATGGGTAAAATTAGGGTTTTTGGTAAAATGCAAGAAGTTCAGGCCGCGCCTTAACATTCAGGGCGCGCCCTAGATGTTATGATTTGACAGAACCTCATGCTTCTCGGAATTGCGGGAATTATTGAAGAATTCCCTCCCGTCGTATCTCAGGAGGGGGATGTCCGTCGTAGAAGGCCTCTAGGGGTTTTCTTAGATTTAGGGATCTTTCTTATACATTGAGGGCATGTTCTCCTCGGTGCAAAGATTGGTCTCTCTTTGGTGTGTGCTTTGGAGCTCTATTCCTGTAGCCAATGGGCGTGCTCTCATTGGGGAACTTTGGAGTAATCCGCACTTTGCACCCAAAAGCTCTGGATCACCTGTTCTGCTATCTGGTGGGTGCTTCTCATTCGGGGGACAGGAATGGGTTCTGCACTTGGGGTAAACCATGGCTATACCTGCATCCTTGAAATCAAGAAATAGCTTGTAGCAGATAGGACTAGTCCTCGACGGGGGAAGTTCCTTATCTGTGAAGTCTTGAGATCTTGGATGAGTCTTGGGCCTTTTGTGGTTAGGCCTCATAGTAGAACATTCCGGATGCTGGACCGACAATCCAAGCCCATTTGGGTTTCTTGCTCTCCAAGAACTACGTATGGCTTGATACTCTATAAATACCGGGGTACGTAGGCCGATTGAGGGGTTGGAAGTTGAGAGCTCTGAATAGCCGCCGCTAACCCTATCAATCTCAGCCACCAATCACAAACAGCCACCACACGCCACCACTCTTTTCAGCAAAGAACCACCGATGTAGATCTTGTTTCCGGTGAAGTACCTCGAATTTCGTTGTTACCAAATTCCTCCGTCAACAAATTGGCGCTAGAAGGAGGGGAGCCAATCAAGATCAGAATCTTAGGAGGAAAAGATGTCTCGCAATCAGCATGGACGTTTTAACGAAGGAGATGACTACGATTATGAAGATAGTCAAGGGGATAACCAAATTCGTGATGAAGCTTATATTCCAGAGGAAATTTCTGCTCCTCCGCACCATCATGGAACTCCAATCACTGCCAGCGGACAGCCACATGTTCTTATCAGTAACGCGGCATTAATGGAACAACTGTATCGTATGGGGGATGCCCTAAATAATTTCAGAGCAAGATTGAGTTCGGTGGAGGAAAATCATGGATCAAGGAGAGAATCTCGGAGTATCCCATGAAATCATCGCCGGTTAGGGAAATCCCCTCAGATTGAGGAGGATTCCCGAAGGAGGGAGGAAAATCAGGAAAAGAGATTTCAGCTGGTCACTCCTCGAAGGTTAGATTATTCTGATCCTATTGTTGAACATCCTAGTGAAGATAATTCTGAGCGCAGGTTGACGAATCCTCAAGAGAGGGCGCGCCCTCATCCTTACCGCTCAGGGCGCACTCCTGGTGAGATCCAAAGGGATGAAGAGCCAATGGCCAGGGAAAGGAGAGATTATGCCAGCTTGAAGGAACGCCTTGGAATAAGGCTTAATGATGACGATTTAAGGATGGTACTCCTTGAGCAACAGAAGAAAAGCAAGTATTTGGAATCAAGGCCCCATGATTCACAGCGCGTGCCCCCTGACAACAGGTCGAGGCCCCTTGGACATGAGCGGTCTCTTGCTCGCAATGACAATCCACAGCGCGCGCCCCTTGTTCACGACAGGTCGCGGCCCCTTGGATCTAAACAAGCTTTTCATCATGATACTCCTCGAAGAAGAGAAAACCGTGATAACGGTGATAGAAGAATGGATTTGCATCAAGAAAATGGGCAACCCCGTACTCAGGGCGCGCCCTCAGGTGGAAGATCCATCCGTATCCATCAAATTCCCTCAAGTACCTCTGGTGAGTCTAGGTTGAGGACGCGCCCCCACTCATGAGAGCAACATCAGAGAAGTTCCCAAGGGAATCCACAACCTCATGGAAACCCTGAAGGTCAGCAAACTCAAACTCAAGAGGATAATGTGATTCAACCATAAGCAGGAGCTCAAGGAGGCGCTCATACTGCGGCTCCGCCTCCGCCTCCACCTCCCGGGGGTACTCAAACTGTGGCACAACCAAATATCCAGAATATTCCCGGAGTGGGAACATTTAATGTGGATGATTTAAAGAAGCTTTTAGCCTATTTGGATGGAAGAAGAATATCCGCTACAGCACAAACATCCTCTCCATTCTCGACTGAGGTCAGGGAGGCACAACTCCCTACAGGGTACCGGTCTATGACTAATGATTTACGCTTTCATGGAAATGCTGACCCTGTAGAATTCTTGGGTCGTTTTGATATTGAAATTGATGTCTATCAGGTGACTGATTTGGCCAGATGTCGATTGTTGGCAGCAACATTTAGGGAAAGTGCGCAACAGTGGTTTCAGAAGCTCGGGCTAGGAGTAATTACATCTTGGCAGGAGATGAGGAATCTGTTTTTAACCAAATTCTAGGCAGCCGTGAAGTATGCTCCTCCTGTCACTACTTTGGCTAACATTAAGCAAATGGAAGGAGAAAGTCTACAATCTTACTTCAAGAGATTCAACTCGGAATCTACCTTGATGAGAGGAGCAACTGATGAAACGCTCAAAAGCTTCTTAATAGCTGGATTGTCAGTAGGAACTGATTTCTAGAAACATCTTCAAGGACGTGATCCACCTACTTTGGCTGATGTATTTGCACAGGCTGAGTCTTTCAAGATTGTAGAACAATCCTTGGCAGATAATAGAAAAACAGACAGTCAGGGGAATTTAAAAGGAAGAGTTAGTAAGAGGAAGGATCGGTCCTTGAGTCCCACACTCCGTACTGGGATCGGTGTTAATCGTGTGAATTCCACTGAAGTTGGACGGAATTGGGGACCTCCGGATACCTACACCTATGATAGAAGGGAAAGCAATTATACTCCTTTGGCTGCCTCTATTGAGCATATCTTTGAAGTAAATAAAGATAAAGGATTCTTCAGGAAGCCGGAGCCGTTAACTTCTTGGCAGAGTAGAGATAAGAAGAAATATTGTGATTTTCATGAATCCTCAGGACATAATACTTACGAGTGTCGGCAGTTGAAGGATGGAATTGAAGACCTGATCAAAGAGGGATTCCTGACTGAATGGATTATCAGAGAAGTGAAAAAGCACAAGGAGAACCCAGACAGAAAGGATGGAGGGCGCGCCCTCCGGAATAATGGTAAGCCCGAGGAGAAGAAATTTGTCAGAGAAGGTAGTATTCATACAATATTTGGAGGACGGCACTTGGGAGGAGATAGTAATCATGCTTTGGAGAGATATGCAAGAGAGGCAAAGTACCGACCCCTCACTAACGTAAATAGCTTGGAGTTTAGGCCGCCTAAATGGTGTAGGAACTATACGAGGATCTCAGCATGATTCAAGAGATCGCTATCATAGGGCGATCAAGGGATTTAGAAAATAGCAAGGTGGAGGGCACGCCCTGAGAGAGGGAAGTTCAGAAAGAAAGATGAGTCTTATTCCAAGAGAGGCTAAAGTTCATTATCTTGTCCAAGAACCTGAAGAGGTAGTGAGGGAAAACACTCCAATACTTGATAATTTATAAGAAAGAATTCTAAAAGAAATCGAGGAAGACTCGGAGGAAGTTATCTCTGTTAACCTTAGAGGAGAGCAGGTTGAAGGAAGACGGATGTTGCTTGAAGGCTTGGTGCATACCCTTGTTGAGGAAGACTTCCCTCTTGACGAGGATGTGCCCTCCAAGGATAAGGTGTTAGTTGAGGACCCTCGAAGTTTTGATTCTGATTTAGATCCTAGAATTCCACAGTTGGGTGAAAAGACTGGTCCTGCAGAGGATACAATCTCAATATTAGTAAATGAGAAGGATCCGAGTAAGGTTTTGAAAATCGGGTCCCAGTTGAATTCCGAGATGAAAAGGATGCTCACTGATTTTCTCCTGAATAATCTGGATGTTTTTACTTGGAGTCATGCTGATATGGTGGGGATCGACCCGGAAGTCATGTGTCATCATTTGAATATAGATCCCACCAAGAAAGGAATCCGCCAGAAACGTCGACCGGTAAGTGGAGAGAGAGCTATATCATTGAAGGAAGAGGTTGATAGACTTTTAGAAGTTGGGTTGATTAAGGAGTCATATTATCCGGATTGGCTGGCTAATCCAGTCCTAGTAAAGAAGCCAAATGGAAAATGGAGGAATTGAGGCAAATCCAGCAAAAATTAAGGCTTTGCTTGACATGAAATCCCCGTCTAGTGTGAAGCAAGTGCAGAGTTTGGCCGGAAGAATAGCAACATTAAATCGCTTTGTGTCAAAGTCTTCAGATAAATGCAGAGAGTTCTTTAAAGCAATCAAAGGAGCATCTAAGGATTTCGTATGGACTCCTGAGTGTGAAGAAGCTTTTCAGAAAATCAAAGAACAATTGGGGAATCCACCACTTTTGGCTAAGCCGGTGGAGGGAGAAATTTTAATTCTCTACTTGGCAGTGTCAGAATATTCCATTAGTGCGGTGTTGGTAAGAGAAGAAATTGATCATCAGTCTTCAGTATACTATGTGAGTAAGCGTTTGCTTGATGCAGAAACCCAGAAGGACGCGATGTTGTTGGGAACAGTTCCACTGCAAATTCAAGAAGTACCAAGTATCCCGGAAGTAGAAGTTATGGAAGTGGAAGCTATCCCGCATATTACTTGGATGACTCCAATTCAAGGATATATTCGTGAAGGGATTCTTCCAGAATACAAGGTTGAGGCAAGAAGAATTCGGTATCAAGCAGCAAGATTTGTAGAATATGATGGAATCCTATACAAGAGAGGTTTCAATCAACCACTCCTGAAGTGCATAGATGGAGATGAGTGCAATTACATCCTTCGGGAAATTCATGAAGGAATTTGTGGCAATCACTCGGGGGGTGGTTCATTGGCAATGAAGGTGTTAAGGCAGGGTTATTATTGGCCAACTTTGAAGAAGGATGCTTATGATTTTGTGAAGGCATGTGATAAGTGTCAGAGGTTTGCCCACTATACTACAAGTCCGGCTACTACTCTGACTTCCATGATGAGTCCGTGGCCTTTTGCTATGTGGGGGATAGATCTCTTTGGAGAAATCCCTAAAGCTAAGGGAAGCTTAAAATATGTTGTGGTGGCGGTTGATTATTTCACCAAATGGGCAGAGGCAATGCCCTTGGCCACAATCACTGCAAAGAAAATTCGAGCTTAAAATATGTTTTGTTTTCAACTTCATATGGAATTGGGGGGTAGTTGTTATAGCCAAAATTCAGTTCGGGTATTTTCAAGTTTGATTCGGGTCAATGATGGGTAAAATTAGGGTTTTTGGTAAAATGCAAGAAGTTCAGGACGCGCCTTAACATTCAGGGCGCGCCCTAGATGTTATGATTTGACAGAACCTCATGCTTCCCGGAATTGCGGGAATTATTGAAGAATTCCCTCCTATCGTATCTCAGGAGGGGAATGTCCGTCGTAGAAGGCCTCTAGGGGTTTTCCTAGATTTAGGGATCTTCCTTATACATTGAGGGCATGTTCTCCTCGGTGCAAAGATTGGTCTCTCTTTGGTGTGTGCTTTGGAGCTCTGTTCCTATAGCCAATGGGCGCGCTCTCATTGGGGAACTTTGGAGTAATCCGCACTCTGGATCACCTGTCCTGCTATCTGGTGGGTGCTTCTCATTCGGGGGACAGGGATGCGTTCTGCACTTGGGGTAAACCATGGCTATACCTGCATCCTTGAAATCAAGAAATAGCTTGTAGCAGATAGGACTAGTCCTCGACGGGGGAAGTTTCCTTATCTGTGAAGTCTTGAGATCTTGGATGAGCCTTGGGCCTTTTGTAGTTAGGCCTCATAGTAGAACATTCCGGATGTTGGACCGACAATCCAAGCCCATTTGGGTTTCTTGCTCTCCAAGAACTACGTATGGCTTGATCCCCTATAAATACCGGGGTACGTAGGCCGATTGAGGGGTTGGAAGTCGAGAGCTCTGAATAGCCGCCGCTAACCCTATCAATCTCAGCCACCAATCACAAACAGCCACCACACGCCACCACTCTTTTCGGCAAAGAACCATCGCTATAGATTTTGTTTCCGGCAAAGTACCTCGAATTTCGTTGTTATCAAATTCCTCCGTCAATAGCAACCATAAAAAGAATCAAGTCTAATCTTGTCCCAAAGCCTTGAAAATGAGGTTCCATTGTTGAAAATCATAATGAATTAGGACTTTGACCACAAGTTCTGACTTGTTAGGATAATACACACACTAGTACCTCTGTCAGAATGTTGTCTAGGCTAGCCAGAAGAAGTTAGTTTAGCAATGGCAAGAATTACAAATTACATTCACACATCATAGCAAACCAATCATGATCTTGCGTCAAATTTCACATATTGGGAAAAAAAAGAGAGGAAAAGATTAAGCTCCAGGAAATATTGATTTGGAGAAAAAGAATATCTATCAGTAGGAGAAAAACATATGTCGACAGTAGCCAGTTGAGTAACATGCAAAACGATATACGAAAAAATATCATAGTTGGAGGATCAAATTGCTTTTTGAAAATTGGAAAATCAATTATTCTATAAAACAAAATTTGTGATTCGTAGAAAAAAGATACTCTTGTTGGGTCGTTTACAATAATATCTTTGGAAGACTTTTGTGCTGATGTTTGAAGAGGCAATGCTTAATGACTAGAAACAGTGACTTCTGCTTTTTAATTATCTTACAGAAGCAAAATTATGATAGAGACTGAAGTCATTTACAAAATTTATAGGAAATTTATCTATAAATTTCTAGTTGAACTACTTTTGGAGTATTAAGCAACATGCTTGTCTAAATATTCGAATTTATTCAACACAACTATCGTTTCAAATTTATGAATTCTCGTGCTAAAACTATTAATGCTATTGAATAAACTACTGATACGATAACTATAAGAGTAGTGTTAGAGATATCAAATTGGGTACTAAAATTTATTTCTAAATGACGTGACACTAGTTATTTTAAGAGTAGTTATTGAATGCAGGGGATCAAATTTATTATTTACATAATAGTTAATCAATGACACGTAATTTTCCTAACTATAAATAATGTATACTTGAATAGTGAAGAAGATTGCGCATTGGAATATATCAAGCAATTACTGAATGAATTACAATCAAAGTGAATCGGATATAACATTCTCACTCCTGTTAACTCCAATAAAAATTGAAAACAAAAAGGTACTCTCTCCGTTTCAATTTGTGTGTCCTATTTTGACTTTGGACACTGTTTATTATAAATGATTGACTACTAATTTACCCATAATCTATAAGACCAAATATAGTCATGGTTGATCTTGTTGGATTCGTATTTATGAGGACTTTAATACAGTGAAGTTTTTATATTTAATACTAATACGAAATTGAAGATATTAATGATTAAAAGTATGTGTTGGCAAACGTGTCCAGAAGAAACAAGACACACAAATTGAAACGGAGGGAGTATTAAGATTTACATGCTAATTGACACACTTATCTAGTATTATTTAGAAGTGCTGCAGATGCAGAAACTGAAGAACCAGTATCGTTACTATAGCCTGAAGAATTAGTTTGGCTTCTCTGGGTAGTGTTCACAATGTAGTCTGAAGACACTGAAGACAAGTTTGATGGCATGGAATAGGTTGCCACAGGCATCTTGGGTGGGAGAGCAGGCAATGGAGCATCAAGATTAAGAACATGAATCGCTTGCTTGATGGAAGGCCTAATGTTCCTATCTGGATGTGCACACCAAAGCCCGACAATCATCAATCGTCTCATTTCATGCTTGTCATAATCTCCAGAGAGTTTCGGGTCAGCTGCTTCAAGAATTTGTTCCTTTCCATAAAGATCCCAAACCCACTTTACCAATTCTGTCTGACTTTCTTCTGCCTTGAGATCAATAGGTTTCCGACCACATGCTATTTCCAATGCTACAACTCCAAAGCTGAAAACGTCCGACTCCTTGCTAGCTTGTCCTGTGACAAAAAGTTCGGGCGCCATGTAGCCTCGTGTCCCAGCCACAATAGTTGTTTGTGCTCCCTTATCATGATCAACAAATCTGGCCAATCCGAAGTCACCTAGCTTAGTGTTAAAACTTGAATCTAACATGACATTGCTTGATTTAATATCTCTATGCACCACGTATTGGTCCCATTCTTCGTGTAGATAAAGCAATACTGATGCCAGGCCTTGAGCGATTTTATACCTTGCACTCCACGACAACAGGCTTTGCTCCTTGAAAAGATGGGAATCCAGGCTACCATTTTGCATGTACTCGTAAACGAGTAAAAGATTGTTTTGTTCATGGCACCAACCAATGAGCTGCACCAAATTTTTGTGTCTCAAACGACTAATGATCCTCACTTCTGATGCGTACTCCTTTATTCCTTGACTAGAATCTTTTGATACTCTCTTGACAGCCACGTAAAAATTCAATTCTTCCAAGAAGCCTTTGTAAACTTCCCCGAATCCTCCTTCTCCAAGTTTTTCATGTTGTGCAAAGTTACTTGTTGCCTTAGCAAGTGCGTTATACGAGAACTTTCTAGGTCCAGTTCCTTTTTCAAATTCACCATCCATGAAATCATCCTCAACAAGAATATTATCTTCTCTCTTTTTCTTCTTCAAGAAAAGGTATATGCCTGAAGTACAAACTAGAACAAAGCCCCCTACTGCCAATCCAACCACTATACCCGTCTTTTTATTCTTTGAGTTGGAGGGTACAGCTGTTTGACCTGCCTTATCTTCTTCTTCATCGAACTTGAGACTGGAATTGAATTCCCATGAACTGATCTTATTACTGTAAGTTAGTGCATATCCTGTTGCAGCTGAAAAGCCAAAGGTTACATACTCTGGCAAATAATCTCTTAAATCAACCACAAAGTTGAGACTTTGATATGTAGAACTATTTGTAGAAAATAAGACAGAGATTTAAACTAAGAAGAGAGGGATTGAGAGAGTAATGTACAAAATGGGTTTTTTATTTAATGACTACATTGTTGCTGTTGTTCTTAAGTTGAAATGAAAGCTACAGACTGATACTTATACAAGAAGGAAATTGCTACATGGTTTAATACCCCACACAACATGTGGTTGACACAAACTAGAACACTGATGTTTAATGCTCAGATCGCACTGAACACTACTGTCAGATCGCACTTCGTTTGATTCCCGAATCGCACTAACTGGATGGAATGGAGCTCCACATGCTTCTGCAGACACCACACTCATTCAAGGAAATAGTTTAATGTTTAGATTAACTTTTCCAACATTCTCCCCCTTAATCTAAACCTGGCAAAAGAAACCCATTTGGCTTTAAACTTCTTCACACGAGCAATTCACATATGCTCGTATGGCATGTCAACACCTGTGCCCGTCTGGCATATCGACTCCTGCACGCCCACTGGCACGTCTCCTGCGCTCCCACTAGCACGTCTCTGTTCCCGTCCGGCAATTCACATTTGCCCGGGACTTGGTGCGCACACAGCACACTCTCCAACCCTCTTTTCCGAAAGGTCATCACAGCCCGTATGACTTCCATCCTGTCTACACTCAAGACAAGGTTCAACACGCCCACATGGTGTTCCCTCGGGAATCACTATCCCCAGTCACTGTCGGGTGATCTAATCACTACCCTGACATCTCACGAGTCGATTTAGGCAACATGAAGAAAATCAACAATTACCCCCCAGCAAAATTCAATCCCGAAAAATGCCTTCAATGTAAACTCGACCCCGTGAACCTGTGACTTCAAATTTCATCAGCCGGTATGGCTTTCTTCCTGCCTGCACTCAGACAAGGTTCAACTCATTAGCCCGTATGGCTCTCTTCCTGCCTGCACTCAGACAAGGATCCAGACGCGTGCACACAGCAGTCAACATCAATATTGCTTTCGACGTCTATAGTAACTAACACTTGCACATACACTCCAGTCATACACCAACACTACACACTAACACTCATCGATGTCTTCATCACACATCTCGCAAGATTGTTGTAGTAGCCACTACAACAATCACCACTAACGTGTACCTCTTCGACTGCTGCGTCACAACAACAGTACTACCGCCCCAGTATTCCACAATTCAGCCTCCATATTCCAACCATAATGTCACAACAAATTTTCCATGGCTGAGATCTCTACCTCCGCTTCCGGTGTAAAGAAATCACTCACCATGGTCTTCACCATCTCATAACCACCAGAAAGTACCACGGACTGTCCAGAAACATGAGGATATTGAATACCCCATTTCCTGCAGTCCACACGGAGATCCCAACATTCTCCAACCAAAAATCTTCCAGATGCATTTCCTGCGCCTCATTCCACCGATTAGCTACCACATAGACTCTTGAAAGAAGCACGTATGCACCACTAGAGTCAACACCTTCATATTCGAAGATCTGCCTTGCCACTTCTTCACGTAGCTCTAGACCTCCACTTTTCTTCACGTAGCTCTAGACCTCCACTTTTCTTGGAACAGGAATACTTCTCCAGATCACAGCATCAGGTTTCATGAGCATGCTTGTAATAATATTAATCATTTCATCAATGTGTCCAGCCCGACCAAGGAGATCAACTAGGCTACCGTAGTGCTCTAGTACAGGCTGAATTCTGTATTCATTAACCATAACATCAAAATATCTTCGACCATCGACAACCAAACCCCTATGATTACAAGCAGCCAATACCCCTGTAAATGTGATAGGATTAGGCACTAACTCTTCTTCATGCTCTGCTTACGGAGAAATCCGTCTCTGACCCTCTCAGCTAGAGCTCCCTGCTCCTCTTGTTTGAAATCACTTGCTCCTATCATCTTGCTGGGTTTGTGTAGTCGCAAGTTTCATCTGCTCGATGGGACACCTGGAAAGCAGTGAATTTCTTGGATAGTTCACTAGCTCCCTGCCAAAATACCACTCCCCCCGATCTGTTCTTCTTTGCCGGCAATCAAACCAGACCATCTAACCATCATCACACTGATGTTGCTGCTGCTAGTATATGCACCACACAAGTGCATCACTCAATCTCCGAAAGCTCATGCACACACATGCACAGTACATAGGCACCAATCTATGCATGCTCCAACATACTCTGAAAGCACATGTTTAGATTATAATTCCAACTTCACTCCCTTAATCTAAACATGTCACCAAATATGACAGCAGCCAACATAGTTTTATGACAACTACTACCTTTTTGATAGCATCTCAACATTACCAGCTACAAACAAGATCTCCTCTGTCCGTAACATCTCTTCTCCGTCTCCGTAGAATCCTCCTGGAAGACACAAGCAACAAGCCCCCCTTTATCTAAAATAGACACCATCCTTCAGCATTTTTCCGGTCCGCATAGCAACAATGAATCACAGCAGGTCTGCAGCCTCATCCAAGGTCTCATACCCATTTCTAATCTCATCCTACTACGCATCTAAGTCACCTCCAACAAAACAAGACAACAGCCTTTACTTTCATCTTCTATTTGTTCGATTAGCAAACAAAACCACCTCAGCTGCTGGATATATAAGACTGCCAAACTATTCGCACTTTACTGAATTAGCATCCAGAAATCCTCCCAGAACAGGTACTACATCAGGCCCTCAACAACAACAAATAGTTGCCCAGAATTCCAATAACGAGGACTCTGTCCAGGCTACTATTGTGACATCTTTTGTTCCCCAGCAATCTGAGCAGGTGACTCTTTTCTTTTGGTGCTTTCGGCCTTGAATCACAAGCCTCAACAGGTTTTTCTTACAACCTCTTGCAATCTTTGCCTCAGCAACTACATCGATCTTAACACATACTACCACCCTACAACACTAACCGACCAACAAAACAACACACACATGTGCTTAGTACCCTCATCTCCACCGACTAGCATCAACCAATCGAAACATTACCATGACAACTCAACCTCCTGCACTTTTCAACACAACCCAAATAATCCTTATTCCCAATTTTACTCAGCAACATACCAATTCTACAACACTCCAACAACTATAAAATAATCACATAATACTAGCTAACTTCTTGTTACCAATTGCTGCTGCGCCTGCACTACCTTACCCAACAACAGCCCATCATCGAACAAGACTACAACCTAGCAACCACTATTTCTGCCCTTATATCCTCTATTTACAGACCCCAAAAATACTGAGAATTTAAGCTTACACATAACAACATATCTCAAACAAGACAACAAATAGCAAACTCCAGAAATTTAGAGAGATTTTCGGTGAAACAAAACATCAAACACTTTGTGTGCACAGATGGAAAGTTGAGTTTCAACGCTCAAAACACAGAGCAAATGAACATACACACGCAGAAGAAAAATGAGCATCGACGATCTCTAGAATCGCCCTCTCTGATACCAAGTGTAGAAAATAAGACAGAGATTTAAACTAAGAAGAGAGGGATTGAGAGAGTAATGTACAAAATGGGTTTTTTATTTAATGACTACATTGTTGCTGTTGTTCTTAAGTTGAAATGAAAGCTACAGACTGATACTTATACAAGAAGGAAATTGCTACATGGTTTAATACCCCACACAACATGTGGTTGACACAAACTAGAACACTGATGTTTAATGCTCAGATCGCACTGAACACTACTGTCAGATCGCACTTCGTTTGATTCCCGAATCGCACTAACTGGATGGAATGGAGCTCCACATGCTTCTGCAGACACCACACTCATTCAAGGAAATAGTTTAATGTTTAGATTAACTTTTCCAACACTATTCTGGCCATTTAAACTCGTACGGAAGGCAACACTAAGATTTTTTGAACTAGAAGCATAACTTATCCAAGCTTCATTTGTCCATCCATTCATAATACTAGAGTTACTATTAATCCAAGGCACACTAGCATTTGATCTCATAGAGTTGATATCAACACCTACATGCTCAGTAATATTTTCTGGATCCCACTCGATGTTCCTGAAATTGTCAAACTCAACAGCAACAAAATTATTCGCCGATGTGTTCAAAGCATGACCATCTTCTGCAAGTCCTAATGTTCCACCTTCTTTTGCCACTAATGAGACCCCGGTACCATTTGGAACAAGAAAGAAGGCGATCCCATCACCATACCTTGTTCTATTTTGCGAATCTATCACAAAAGTGAAATGGGTTGTGAAGTCGGTAAGGTTTCTCGAGGCCTTGTCCCATAGATGCAAAGGCTTTTTATAAGTAACTCGTCCAATGCTTGTATCAATCGCATGGCCAACCAAGCTTTTAGTGAGTTGGATGGCTTTATCAGCTATAAATGCATCTCGCTCCAAATTCATGTCATTTTTGTTGGGATCGAAGCTGGACAGGTTAAAATTTAAAGTTGCTGCAAATTGAATCGTACTAAAGAATATCGACAGAGATGCAATGACAATAGTGGGGCTTACAGGATTTCTTGATAGCAGATTGCTGCAAGCCATGCTTAAATTTAGAAAATGAATTTTGGAAGGTAAATTGATCTTTGATCTAGTGATGATTTCTAGCTGTATATTACCCCAAAATCATTTTTAAAAGAAAAATGCTAGAGGTACCAAATTGGGTACCAAAAATTGTTACCAAATGAATATGATTGGTTATAATTATAATGGGCCCGCCAGGGCCATCCAATTAAAACTTTACAATTTGCCAAATCACTCATGCCATGTCATTTGGGGACTTTTTTGGGGACTAAATTTGGGGTCCCTAGCACTACTCTTTAAAAGAAAGACGTCAATAATTTCAACGTTAAACCCAATTTGCCGAAAACAATAGCTTTGCCTTTGAAATGTTATTCAAAGACTGATCCTTGACTTTCATATTATACTACTCCCTCCGTTTTTTCCGATTGTTTACCATTTTTAAGTGATATCCGGTACGTATTTAAAAAAAATAAAAATAAATTATTGAATTATACTTAAAATGCGTGTCTAAAACCGGTTGAAAAATGTAACATATACTCCTAGCTAGACCTACAGATCATCTACGTTAGAGCAACTCCGATGGGAGTCACCCGTTAGGTATATTATCTACGTGGCTAAGTATATAGCTATCTTCTAAAAAAAACTCAAAAAAAACTCACTCTAACGCTGGACTCTCATTAGTTAAAATTATACATATCCTCTTCTAGTCTTCCAAATCTAGCAATCTCTAGCCCATCATCTATATCCCATCCAACTCATCTCCCGCTAAAATTCTATTTTTCCCATTCTTTTTACATTAATATATATGTTATTTAATTAATTTAAATATTTTATTATTTGAAAATATGTTATTTTACTATTGTCAAATTCAAATAATTTATATGTTATTTTTTGCTAACAAAATATGAAGTTTTTATTTTTAAAATATTTTAAAAATTTGGGAATGAAATTAAATTTAAAAAAATATACAATTTGTATTATAAAATAAAACTACTTTAATTAATTAAATAACATATATCCTTGTATATATAAAACCTTTATTTGATTGAATTTGACAATAGTAAAATAACATATTTTCAAATAATAAAATATTTAAATTAATTAAATAACATATATATTAATGTAAAAAGTTTATTTGATTGAATTTAGAAAAAAAAATATTTTTGAGTTTTATCCCGAATAAATAACTACTATTTGAAAATATAGCCGTTAGGATTTCAAAAATAATAAAGTAACATATTTTTAAATATAGCTAAGGTTTATAGCTAACACCGCTGGAGGACACAAGCTTACTGGTTCAACAAATTTAACATAATCATCTATTTTTCTGATTTTAGCTAACAATTATAGCTATTTCCCTTGGAGATGCTGTTAAGAGGTCTGTTTTTTTGTGTACGAATAAAAGTTATATGCATTATTACAACATGGCATCTAACATTCAAGTCTTCCAAAGTTACTAATATATATTGACGCCAGATGATTTCACAGACAATTGCGAAATCAATTTGCAGGAAGATAACAAGAAAAATCCTAAATATAAGAGATAATGTCTTTGCAATTAACTTTACTTTTAATGCCAAATTAGAGCATCTCCAATGGTTGATTAAAATGATAGAAAATACTGATTATGATCCGTTTTTTCGAATTATTTTCTATAATTTGAATATGATAAGAGATGATGTCTTATAGGTGTTTAGATACATCAGGAGGCTCGACAAATATAGACAACATCATGAGGTTGACTAAAAATATAGACAAAGGAAATGTTCCATTGGAGTTAATTTTTTTTACATAATCTTTAAATTTTTTATTTATAGCAATTTTTTTCCAATTGTTTCAATTTTTAAGTGTGTCTGGTCCGTTTTTTCCAATTGTTTACAGTTTTTAAGTGATGTTTGGTCCGTTTTTTCCAATTGTTTATAATTTTTAAGTGATGTACGGTACACATTTAAAAAAAAATAAAAATAAATTATTCAACTATCCTTAAAATTCATGCCTAAAACTCCTTGAAAAATGTAACAATTGGAAAAAACCGTGGGAATATAAAATTAGTAATTTACTTAATTGGATGACAGATGTATGAAAGATATAAACATATACTAGCTAGACCAACCTACCTATAGATCATCTGCCTTAAGAGGTCTGTTTTTTTGTGTACGAATAAAAGTCATATGCATTATTATAACATGGCATCTAACATTCAACTCTTCCAAAGTTATTAATATAGAGTAGTGCTAAAGACATCAAATTGGGTACTAAAATTGGGTACCAAATGACATGACAACAAACACTTGTCATTTTCAAATTTTTTGATTGGATGGCCCTGGCGGGCCCAGTATAACTATAACCAATTAAAACAAAGCCATATCATTTGGTGACAATTTTTGGTATCTAATTTTGGTACCTCCAACATTTTTCTTAATATATATTGACGCCAGATGATTTCGCAGACAATTGCGAAATCAATTTGCAGGAAGATAACAAGAAAAATCCTAAATATAAGAGATAGTGTCTTTGCAATTAACTTTACTTTTAATGCCAAATTAGAGCATCTCCAATGATTGATTAAAATGATAAAAAATATTAATTATAATCCGTTTTTTCAAATTATTTTCTATAATTTGAATATGATAAGAGATGATGTCTTATACATCATTGTCCCAAGTAATAGCATCAAGGTCAACAATTCGAATATTACTAAGTAAATGACGAGCCTCAAGCCCTCAATGGCATCCACATAATTAGAGCCAAAGAAAATCCAGCCTTCATTGTTCATGACTAGACCTGCTCTGGCACGATTAGGGATATAAAACAGAGGCAATGGAAGTAGGCCTGTCAATGGATCAAGAATCCGATCCGATCCGATCTGATCCAATCCGAATTTAGCGGGTATGGATCCTTCAAAAAATTATTCGATCCGGTAAGGATCCGATCCGATAATGATCCGATCCGATAAGGAGCGGGTATGGATTTAGCATGATCCGATCCGTTAACAATCCGATCCGAATCTATTTATATATTAAATATTTTTTATATATTATATATAATATTGTATATATATATATATAATATATATAATATAAAAAATATATCTACATATTTATATGTATTATATAATATATAATACACTATATTTATCATTTAGTATATATCACATATAATTTATTTATCATATATAATATAAAATTTATAAAAAAATATATAGACTTTTCGATTAACATCTAAAAATTTGAATACAAGTCAAATTACTAATCAAAATACTAATTGATCGTTAAATTACCAAATCAAATGAATTTATGGAATTTTAAATATGAATATGTCAATTTTATAATTTTGCATATTTTTCCTTTTTTTTAGTTAAACGGGTCGGACCTCCGATCCGAAATCCGAACGGATCGGGTATGGATCGGACTAAAAAATATCCGCCCCTGATCCGATCCGATCCGAACCCGAACAATCTTAATGGATTCGGATATGGATTTAGGATAATCCGATCCGAATCCGACCCGTTGACAGGCCTAAATGGAAGGACCATATCTCTCCAAGAGCGGACAATATGGAATCAGGAGGCTCGACAATATAGACAATCTCAGGTGGCTGACTAAAAATATAGACAAAGGAAATGTTCTATTGAAGTTAATTTTTTTTACATAATCTTTAAATTTTTTATTTATAGCAATTTTTTTCCAATTGTTTACAATTTTTAAGTGTGTCTGGTCCGTTTTTTCCAATTGTTTACAGTTTTTAAGTGATGTTTGGTCCGTTTTTTCCAATTGTTTACAAATTTTAAGTGATGTACGGTACACATTTAAAAAAAATTAAAAATAAGTTATTTAACTATCCTTAAAATTCATGTCTAAAACTCTTTGAAAAATGTAACAATTGGAAAAAACCGTGGGAATATAAAATTAGTAATTTACTTAATTGGATGACAGATGTATGAAAGATATAAACATATACTCCCTCCGTCCCATTTTGTAAGGCTTGGTTTGACTTTTACGGAGATTAAGAAAATACTATTTGACTTGCTAGGTGGTAGCATGTGGTTGGTTAGTTGTGAAAGTGGGTGTAAGTAGGTGTATAAAAAATGGGTAAAGTAGGAAAGTAGTGGGTGTAATAGTGTTTATTTAATAAAAAAGAAGTATAAAATAGAGAAGTAGTGGGTGTAATAGTGAAAAGTAATGTTCAAAAATAGTATGTTTAGTAGGTTCATTCTTTTTGGAACGTCCCAAAAAAGGAATAAGTGTCATATAAAATGGGACGGAGGGAGTACTAGCTAGACCAACCTACCTATAGATCATCTGCCTTAAGAGGTCTGTTTTTTTGTGTACGAATAAAAGTTATATGCATTATTATAACATGGCATCTAACATTCAAGTCTTCCAAAGTTATTAATATATATTGACGCCAGATGATTTCGCAGACAATTGCGAAATCAATTTGCAGGAAGATAACAAGAAAATTCCTAAATATAAAGAGATACTGTAGTGTCTTTGCAATTAAGAGCATCTCCAATGGGGGAGACCCCTTAGGTAAATTTTAAAATTAATTTCCATAAATATTAATTATAAAGAATGTGTAAAAAAATTTACACTCCAATGGGACAAAACTGTTATCTATAATTATAGATAATCTCTTGATGTTGGCTATATTTGTCGAACCTCTAGAGACCTGTAATGAATTGCCACATCACTTATTTCTATATTAAAATTATATATTCCATTAATAACAACTTGAAATATTAATAACATACCATTTTTAAAATATAGCCAATCATTATAGCCAATACCCTCGAAACACAATGTCTTACAGGTTCGACAAATTTTACATAATCAATATTTTATGTAATTTAGCCAATCATTTTTAGCTAACGTCATTGGAGATGCTCTAACTACTCCCTCCGTCCATTTCATTTCTTTACACTTTCTATTTTTGGTCGTTCATTCCATTTCTTTACATTACTAAAAATAGTAACTTTTAACAATAAAATACATTATTACATCCACTACTTCACTCCACCTTTTCAACCCTTTACACTATTACACCCACTACTTCACTTATTTTAAAAATAAAATTACTATTACACCCACTACTTCATTTATTTTAACAATATTACATCCACTATCTTGGTTTCCGTGCAAAAAACAAACGTAAAGAACTGAAAAAAACAGAGGGAGTAGATACTTATAAGTTTTAATGCCAAATTAGAGCATCTCCAATGGGTTGGCTAAAATGATTGACAAAAATGATAGAAAATACTGATTATGATCCGTTTTTTCGAATTGTTTTCTATAATTTGAATATGATAAGAGTTGATGTGTAATCTTCTTACAGGTCTTTAGATACATCAGGAGACTCGACAAATATAGCCAACATCAGGAGGTTGGCTAAAAATATAGACAAAGGAAATGTTCCATTGGAGTTAATTTTTTTTTACATAATTTCTAAATTTTTTATTTATAGCAATTTTTTTTCAATTGTTTACAATTTTTAAGTGTGTCCGATACGTTTTTTCCAATTGTTTACAGTTTTTAAGTGATGTTTGGTCCGTTTTTTTTCCAATTGTTTACAATTTTTAAGTGATGTACGGTACACATTTTAAAAAAAACTTAAAAATAGGTTATTGAACTATCCTTAAAATGCATGCCTAAAACTCCTTAAAAAAATGTAACAATTGGAAAAAACCATGGGAATATAAAATTAGTAATCTATACTATTATATAAATCCCGAAACATTGAAAGTTTTGGTACCTGTTTTATGGTACCTGTCTTTTGGTACTTTGTGAATTTACTTATGTACCCTTCATTATAAAGAAAAATATATATTAAAACACCTAAAATAAATTTTAACATAATATAATTAATGGTAATTAGTCGATTGCATTTTTCATATTTACTTTTTGTTAAAGATATTACCTTTTATCATATCTTCCAATCATTAATATTACCGTTCGAATTAAAATACATTTCCTTCTTGATTTAAAACTAATCTTACAATCATTAATATATATCCGAAAATATCATACAATATTTTTCAATTATTAATAAAATATATTAAAAATATATTTTGTTTATAATAAGGAAACATTAGTATAATCAGTAAACATGTGTATATTAAATTACATTAATTAAAATTAAAAATTATGTAAAAAATAATGATTATATAAATTGGTACCAGTTTTTTGGTACCTATTTTTTGGTACTTCGTGAATTTACTTATTTACCCTTTATTATAAAGAAAAATATATATTAAAACACCTAAAATAAATTTTAACATAATATAATTAAGGGTCCTGCTAACAACAGCTCTTAGGGCTATTTTTAATGATTAATTTTTGCCAAGTTGTGGATTTTTATTGGATGATTTATGTGAATGCATGGGGGCACATACTTTTTTGCAAGTGCATGTGGCACAACCTTGAGCCAATTAAAAACTACCACATAACACCTTAACCATAGCCCTAAGGGCTGTGGTTAACATTTTTCTATAATTAATGATAATTAGTCGATTGCATTTTTCATATTTACTTTTAGTTGAAAATGTTAGCTTTTATCATATCTTCCAATCATTAATAATACCTTTCGAATTAAAATACGTTTCCTTTTTTATTTAAAACTAATCTTACAATCATTAATATATATCCGAAAATATCATACAATATTTTTCAATTATTAATAAAATATATTAAAAATATACTTTATTTATAATAAAGAAACATTAGTATAATCCGTAAACATGTGTATACTAAATTAAATTAATTAAAATTAAAAATTACGTAAAAAATAATGATTATATAAATTGGTACCAGTTTTTTGGTACCTATTTTTTGGTACTTCGTGAATTTACTTATTTACCCTTCATTATAAAGAAAAATATATATTCAAACACTTAAAATAAATATTAACATAATATAATTAATGGTAAGTATTCGATTGCCTTTTTCATATATACTTTTTAGTTGAATATGTTACCTTTTATCATATCTTCCAATCATTAATATTTCCTTTCGAATTAAAATACGTTTCCTTTTTGATTTTAAACTAATCTTACAATCATTAATATATATCCGAAAATATCGTACCATATTTTTTAGTTATTAATAAAATCTATACTATTATATAAAAACCGAAACATTAAAAGTTTTGGTACCTATTTTTTGGTACCTATTTTTTGGTACTTCGTGAATTTACTTATTTACCCTTCATTATAAAAAAAATAAATACACCTAAAATAAGTAATAATATAATATAATTAATGGTAATTAGTCAAGATACTACTTTTTATAAACAACTAAAAATATCAATCGTATCACATCTTTTCATCATTAATATTTCCTTTCGAACTAAAAATCTAAAACACGTTATCTTTTTAATTTAAAACAAATCTTACAATCTAAAATAAGTAATAACATAATATAATTAATGGTAATTAGTCAAGATATTACCTTTTATAAACACCTAAAAACATACTCCCTCCCTCCCACCCACCCACCCATTTCTTTACATAAAAGTGCGTGTCTAGCACGGATTTTTAGGTGCATTTTAAGGATAGTTCTATAACTTATTTTTGATATTTTCTTTTTTTGTATAAAAATAGGAAACGTAAAGAATTCAAAGGGACGGAGGGAGTAAATCGTATTATATATTTCCATCATTAATATTTCCTTTCGAACTAAAACACGTTACCTTTTAATTTAAAACAAATCTATACTATTATATAAAAGTCGAAACATTAAAATTTTGGTACCTATTTTTTGGTATCTATTTTTTTGGTACATATTTTTGGTACTTCGTGAATTTAATTATTTACCCTTCATTATAAAAAAATACACCTAAAATAAGTAATAACATAATATAATTAATGATAATTTGTCAAGATACTACCTTTTACAAACAACTTAAAACATCAATCGTATCATATCTTTCCATCATTAATATTTCCTTTACTAAAAGTCTAAAAGACGTTACCTTTTTAATTTAAAACAAATCTTACAATCTAAAATAAGTAATAACATAATATAATTAATGGTAAGTAGTCAAGATATTACTGATAAGTGGAGTTTATATCCACTTGGAACATTCTAAATCGGCTTAAATTGATTGTCTTGGGCTCAAGTTTCTTGTAGTTTTGATGTGTTTTGTTTAGTTGTGCAGATTTACAAGGATGTTGATTATGGTGGATGTTTTTGTTGTTTTTGGAGATTTAATTTATGAAAATTCGGATTTATTGGGCTGCACGCTTGAGATTCACTGTTTGGGCCATATCTTGAGTTCTATAAGTCTGTTTTCAGCCCGTAAGCAGTCCACGCGAAGATAACGAGATTCTCTATCATTCTAAGGTGGTCCAGAAGCCCAATTACGTCTGGAACGGCTCTGGAAAACAGAAGAAAAGTCAGCTACGAATTTCCCTTTAAAACAGAATCAGTTTAGGAAACGTATCTTGCAGAAATTCTATTATAATTCTGTTTTGGTATTTTCTTGCTGGGGAAGACTTTTAGAGCCTATATAAACACATCCAACCCTTGTAAATTAGATAATGAGGAAGATCATCATCATTAGGAGTAGAACTATTACATATCAATCACTTAGGTTTATTTGTATATTTTCATACTTTGTTTTTATCATGGTTTCATCAGATCCCATGATGACGAGAGGTTCGATTATGAACTAATCGTTGTCATGGGATTCTAACGGAGTTATTTATGGAGCTTTAGTATCTTGATTGCTTTAAAGATCTGTGTGTGATGTATATCTGATATCCTCGTATGGTTGTGCTTATTGAATTTAGATGCGTAGCTAACATCTAATTTGTTAATCTCTTGCTAAACGAGAGTGGATCTTGAGATTTAGAACTTGCCATGCTAGCATAGGATAGGTTGATGTTAATCATCATGATTTGTGGCATGAATAGAGATATTATGCTACCCTATGTGATCTTAGTGGATAACTTGTGCTTCAACCTCTATGTTTTCAAATTCTATAGAGATATAGGGTCTAAACATAATAGGTGCCTATTCATCTTCTATCTCTTTTGTGGATGTATGTGTAGATTGGTACTAGTATACCGAGAGGTAACTTTTACTCTTTTCGTGTTATCCGATCAGATATCATAACCATTGCATATAGTGATTAAAGGCGTCAGATCTAAGCGAAGTATTTAATGAAGTTAGGATTCCATGGTTTTTCTTGCAGACGTAATTAGATTTTAATTCTTGTTAGTTAGTTAATTCGTAGTTTTGTTAATTTGTTTTTTTAGTTAATTTAGATAGTTAAATCCCATATTTGTTATTTGTCTTAGCAGTGCATAATAACCATACACTGTTGCATAGGTGCGTTTACTGAATTAAAACCATAACCAGATCTCTGTGGGAACGAACTCGACTTATATCTGTATTACTTGTGACCACGTACGCTTGCGTGTTTTAGTGTAAACAAGTTTTTGGCGCCGCTGCCGGGGATCATTGGTGTTTTATTTTTGGTTTATGTGCTTGTCAATAGTGGTCGTTAGAGTTCACTGACTCGGATTTCTTTTTCTCATCTTTTCTTGTAGTTAGTTGGTGTTTCAGGTACTTGTCAGAGAGCATTGCCGTTGAAGATGGATTTTCTAAATTACTATGGAGTTCAGCAGGTGGCTAGTGTTTGCGAGCTATGTGCGGGCGCACATGAGACGTATCAGTGCTGGAGCAACCAAGGTGGTATTCAACAGCCTCAGCCATGTGAGCAGTGTTTGGGTGTTCATGATCCTTCACAATATTGTTACTACGGAGGAGTTGATCCATATGTCAGTTATGAGGAACAACCATATTTTCAATACTATCCTCAACAGTACCAGCAAGATGTTCCAGATATGTCATATGTCTTTGGTAGTGAAGAGTTTCAACATCAGCAACCTACTCCTACTTATCAATCAGATGATGATTTGAAGGAGATTAGGAAGGAGATTAGGATGCTTGCAGAGAATAATGAGAAGCTTATCAAATCTATGGGGACATTAGCTGCTCAAGTTTTGAGAGTCTTGGAACAAGAGAATCAACAATTCATACCAGAAGCAATTCCAGAAAATAACGGTGACTTGGAGCAAGGTACTGCATGCTTAATTGAAGAAGACAAATTCCAAGAGGAGGAGAGTGTTCATAAGCCATGTGAGGAATTTGATCAAGCTAGTGAGGTGGATGATTTGGAAAGGGCACTATTTGAGACAGACACTGATGAGCTACGCAAATTTCAAGAATTGTTTTGTGCGAACCTAGAAGACACTGTTGGGCTACAGAAATTTCAAGAATTGGTATGTGCGAACCAAGAGGTTGATGATCATGAGAAAGATGCAGGTCTTCTACTTGTCTCAGAATTTAAAGATGGAGGTAGCGCATTAGAGCCAATGGAGGAAGTTCTCTTTGAGGAACCAAAGGCTTCAGCAACTTACATTTACCCTCCTCCATTATATTCAAGCGAACCCCGCGAGTGTGTGTTGTTCTACAAATTGACAGATTTTGGGTCAACAGATGAAGGCATTGGAATAGGACATATTTGTTACACGAATAGGCCAAGCGAGGAGAAAAGGCAAAAAGTGTGCCGCCGAGATGATGATGAAGTATTGCGAAGAGAGGACCAGGCAAACTATTATCATCCTTAATGGAAACTTGGAAGTAACGTCAAGCTATTGACGTTAAAGAAGCGCCTCGTGGGAGGCAACCCATGCATTAGTATAGGAAAAAAAAAGAAAAAAAAAAAAATTTTGAGTGTTGTGTGAAAAAAAAAAAAAAAAAAAAAAAATCAAAAAATCGAATTTTTGGTGTGTCACGCAGGAGCAACCTGCGTTACAGGGCAAATTGCGCCCCTGTTGCGCAACTTGCGCCTGCGCAACTGGAATGGGGGCAGCTTGCGCCTCTGTCGCGCAAGTTGCATCAACGTGTCTGGAATGGAGGCAAATTGCTGCCCTCACGCGCAGGTTGCGCGTCGTCCAGGAGATAAAGTTTTTTTCAGCCTGTCACTGTTGTCCTGTGCGTGTTGTTGTCTTATGTTATAAAAAAAAAAAAAAATTCTTCTCACCCCTTCTTTTCTTTTTATATCCCCATTCTCTCTAATTCTAATCCTTTTTCAATTCCAAAACCTTCCATCTTTTCTCCAAAAATTCTAAACCAATTTCTTTTCTAATTCTAATTTTATTCTTATTATTATTATTATTTTTATTATTATTATTATAGTTATTATTTATTATTATTATTATTATTATTATTTTCTTTATTATTATCTTTATTATTATTCTTATTATTTATTATTATTATTATTATTATTATTATTATTATTATTATTATTATTATTATTATTATATACACACCTATACATACAAATCCAATTTCTCTTCTATTTTATTTTAATCTCTAAAAATTCAATTCTAAAGAGGAATTTATTGCAAGTTCACCTCTTTGATTCGTATTGGGTAAATCTTTTTCTCTAATCTTATCTTTATTACGAATTTGTGTTCTTGTCAATTTTGGGTTTTGTAGTATTCAGGCAAGGTGGCCAGTCTATGGAGCTCGTGCGCAATATCCTCCACCAGATTCATCCGAGGAGGGTGACTGCTTCGATATTCAGGTATGTTTTCTGCTATCCCTTGTATTTACTTCCATTCAATGCGGACATTGAATATTTTAAGTTTGGGGGTGGTTTGAGGGATTAGTAGTTGTATATATTGTTGTATTTTGTGTTCATATAGGATTTCATGTTTGCATAGTAGTGATAATTCATGCATGATTGTTATGTTCGTATTATCTACGTGTGTTCATATAGGACATTTTGTTTTATTTTTGTATACCATGTGAGTTTTCATTTAGTTGCATTTTCATGGCATGCATATTTCATGATCTCTTAGGACGAGCTGATTCTGATTGATAGGTGGATGTTGATTTGGGTGTGATGATGATGAGTAGAGGGCTGATTTATAGTTTCTATGAAATTGACTTGCATGTTACGGGAACAAAATTTATTACACAGTCTCATTGGGGTGCTTTTGGGCTAGGTTAGGGTCATGCCTGTGGGATGTTTTGAGATTTAATCACTTGTTTATATTTAGAATTTTCGTTATTCCCTTTATAGCGTAGGAACATTAAAGTCTAAGTTTGGGGGAAACCAGGAATTTTCATGCTAGTTGTTCATAATTGTTAATAATGGCTAGGCGTCAAATGGCTAGTAGCCGGCTCATATTTATATGAGTAGTCTAGGGTTGGAAATGAGAAAGGCTCATTCCAGATTGCAGAAAAAAAGAAAGAAAAAAAAGAAAAAGAAAAAAAAAGAAAAAAAAAAGAGTCAATAAGTTATTTGTTTATATGCAAAATTAACCAGAGTGAGCTCTTTAATACTCGAGTAATTAAGTCTGAGGGGACTTAGTCCTAGTAACCTAAAGCCCTTGTGGTTTGGGATTGCTGACCTAACACTCGCTACATGGGTATTATTGTATAAGCCTTTTGGGGTCTCATTCATTGCACGGTTAAATAAGCATGCGTATTGTATATTCTATTATGTGTCATAGTAATAAAGCATGAGTTTCTGTCTACCTTGGATAAGGGTGGAGGTGTTCCTAGGTTATGGAGTGTCTACAGTCTATTCTGATTATAAACCTGTGATTGTCTTGACGGAAAGCATGTATGATTTTTGACCTAGTTTTGGGAGTATTTCTGATGAGCATCGCACACACGCACGTTTCTGTTCATGTATTTGTTAGTATACGGGGATTTAGTCGAGCTCTGCTTGAATTTGTTACATTCTTTGAGATATTTACTTGTTAGTTGGTTTTGGTGAGTTTGAAGGGGATCTTGCATTTTCATAGTAGTTGCATTCATGCATTGCATTGCATTAGGTTAAATGGATTTTGTGGGTACATTTGCTATAGGCCCTCACGAGACCTTACTCGTCCACTAGGGCTGCCTAGGGGTTTAAAGGGCTTGTTGCATATGCCAAATGCAACCGTGATCACCTACGGAAGTGGTACTAGTTAGTTAGTTGTAATTGTTAATGCTTGAGGACAAGCATCGGTTTAAGTTTGGGGGTGTGATAAGTGGAGTTTATATCCACTTGGAACATTCTAAATCGGCTTAAATTGATTGTCTTGGGCTCAAGTTTCTTGTAGTTTTGATGTGTTTTGTTTAGTTGTGCAGATTTACAAGGATGTTGATTATGGTGGATGTTTTTGTTGTTTTTGGAGATTTAATTTATGAAAATTCGGATTTATTGGGCTACACGCTTGAGATTCACTGTTTGGGCCATATCTTGAGTTCTATAAGTCTGTTTTCAGCCCGTAAGCAGTCCACGCGAAGATAACGAGATTCTCTATCATTCTAAGGTGGTCCAAAAGCCCAATTACGTCTGGAACGGCTCTGGAAAACAGAAGAAAAGTCAGCTACGAATTTCCCTTTAAAACAGAATCAGTTTAGGAAACGTATCTTGCAGAAATTCTATTATAATTCTGTTTTGGTATTTTCTTGCTGGGGAAGACTTTTAGAGCCTATATAAACACATCCAACCCTTGTAAATTAGATAATGAGGAAGATCATCATCATTAGGAGTAGAACTATTACATATCAATCACTTAGGTTTATTTGTATATTTTCATACTTTGTTTTTATCATGGTTTCATCAGATCCCATGATGACGAGAGGTTCGATTATGAACTAATCGTTGTCATGGGATTCTAACGGAGTTATTTATGGAGCTTTAGTATCTTGATTGCTTTAAAGATCTGTGTGTGATGTATATCTGATATCCTCGTATGGTTGTGCTTATTGAATTTAGATGCGTAGCTAACATCTAATTTGTTAATCTCTTGCTAAACGAGAGTGGATCTTGAGATTTAGAACTTGCCATGCTAGCATAGGATAGGTTGATGTTAATCATCATGATTTGTGGCATGAATAGAGATATTATGCTACCCTATGTGATCTTAGTGGATAACTTGTGCTTCAACCTCTATGTTTTCAAATTCTATAGAGATATAGGGTCTAAACATAATAGGTGCCTATTCATCTTCTATCTCTTTTGTGGATGTATGTGTAGATTGGTACTAGTATACCGAGAGGTAACTTTTACTCTTTTCGTGTTATCCGATCAGATATCATAACCATTGCATATAGTGATTAAAGGCGTCAGATCTAAGCGAAGTATTTAATGAAGTTAGGATTCCATGGTTTTTCTTGCAGACGTAATTAGATTTTAATTCTTGTTAGTTAGTTAATTCGTAGTTTTGTTAATTTGTTTTTTTAGTTAATTTAGATAGTTAAATCCCATATTTGTTATTTGTCTTAGCAGTGCATAATAACCATACACTGTTGCATAGGTGCGTTTACTGAATTAGAACCATAACCAGATCTCTGTGGGAACGAACTCGACTTATATCTGTATTACTTGTGACCACGTACGCTTGCGTGTTTTAGTGTAAACAATTACCTTTTATAAACACCTAAAAACACCAATCGTATCATATCTTTTCATCATTAATATTTCATTTCGAACTAAAACACGTTATCTTTTTAATTTAAAACAAATCTTATAATCATTAATATATACCCGAAAATATCACATTAATATAATAAAATTAACGGTAATTAGTCGATTGTCTTTTTCATATTTACTTTTAGTTGAAGATATTACATTTTATAAACACGTAAAAACATGAATTATATCATATCTTTCGATCATTAATATTTCCTTTCGAACTAAAACACATTACATTTTTAATTTAAAATAAATCTTTCAATCATTAATATACAACCGAAAATATCACACCATAATTTTCAAGTAAAATGTAACACCTAAAATAAATAACAATATAATATAATTAATGGTAATTAGTCGATTGCATTTTTCATATTTACTTTCAGTTGAAAATATTACCTTTTATAAACACCTAAAAAGATCAATTGTATCATTTTTCAATCATTAATATTTCCTTTCTAATTAAAACACATTACCTTTTTAATTTACAACAAATCTTACAATCATTAATATATACTCGAAAATATCACACCAAAATTTTCAATTATTAATAAATATATTAAAAATCATATACGTTGTTTATAATAAGGTAACATTATTATAATCTGTAAACATGAGTATATTAAATTATAACAAATTAAAATTAAAAAAATTATTAAAATAATGATTATATAAAAAATTTAATTTTAATATTAAATAAAATTTATAACATAATACAAGAAACTCGTGCATTGCAATACTAATAATTAATCGATTATCTTTTCAACTAAAACATATCATCTTTCTATTTTTTCTAATTAATTTCCTTTTTTTCCTAGAAATATAACGGGCAATGTTAATTTCTCATTTTCTAAAAAACACTAGGAGCAATTTTAATTAATAAATGAACATAATTAAATTATAATTAGTATAAACTAATCAATTATCTTTTTCACCTAAAACATGTCACCTTTTTAATTTTCCCGTTATCTTTTCTATTTTCTCTAACTAAAATATCTCATTTTTCAATTATATTAAGGGCAGTTCTATTATATGAAATAAAATAGTAATATGATAATACTAATAATTAATCGATTAACTTTTTTAGTTAAAACATATCATTTTTTCTATATTTTATAATTAAAATCTCTCTTTTCCTAGAAATATCACGGGCAACAATAATTTCTCTTTTTCTAAAAATATTACAAGCAATTTATTTAGTAAAATAACATAATTAACTTATAATTACTATAAACTAATCAATTATCTTTTTCACCTAAAACATTTTTTCAATTATATCATGGATATTCTATCTAATAAAAAAATAATTTTATAATTACTTATAATTAACCGATTATCTTTTTCAACTGAAATCCATCATCTTTTCTAAATTTTTAACTAAAATTCCCCATTTTCTAGAATTATCACAAATAACATTTATATAATTATCATCATATAATCTCATTTAAAAATTTAAGTCTCCAAAAATCATGTTTTAAAAAAATTAATTCAAATAATTAAAAAATTTCATATAATATTAAAAAAATCCGTGCATCGCACGGGTTTTAAGCTAGTTTACTTAATTTGATGACAGATGTATGAAAGATATAAACATATACTCCCTATCGTTAAAAGTAGGGGCATGGTCTGCGTACATCTCACCCCCCCGACCCTGCTCTGAGCGGGATATACTGGGTATGTTTGGTTTGGTTTGGTTTAGCTAGACCAACCTACCTATAGATCATCTGCGTTAAGAGGTCTGTGTTTTTTGTGTACGAATAAAAGTTATATGCATTATTACAACATGGCATCTAACATTCAAGTCTTCCAAAGTTATTTTTTTTTTTTTAGAAAGGCCAGGTAATGCATTGATAATAAAAGAGCTACAGCAGCGGGAGAAGCCCATAGCTGGACTTTGAGGATTACAATCATCGATCCAAAAGACCTAGCAAGAGGGAAACTGACCTTCTAACCACTAAACTATCCAATAACTTGAACTGGGAACTAGCAATCCACAACTAATAAAGACTAAACAGAATCCTTAATGCAAAGTGTTCAATGGGTGGTCTCCTACAACCCCATCTGCATAACCATTGCCGAAGATAAAATCTTCAGCCATCACCTTGTGGACATTCACTACTTCAGGAGCTTCCATCATCTCGCTGTCCACCGCTATAAAATCCTCATGAAAGTGGAATCCTTGCAGATGTAGATTGTGAGACAGTCTAGGGAAACTCACTGCAGGATAATTCAACATTATGCTATAAATTCTGATCAAATCACAGACGGATCCATTCTGAGGCTATTTTAGATAATTTGGATCCATTTTTGGCAAGAAAATCAGCTTCTTGATTTAAATCCCTAGCACACTGAATAACGGTTAATTCAAAATTTGATTCTATCAATTCCCGCCTTACATTTATCCATATCTTAATTTCTTGTAAAAGCCAATAAGCATCAATACAGATGATCACCTTTTTCTTCTGTGACTCAGGGGCTGCAAACAAACTGTTGATTAGAAAAACACAAGCCTCCCTTTCTGACATTAGTGGACTATTTCCTGAGGACGGACCAGAGAATAAAAAGGCGACGTGCCTGTTATGGTTAAATACCACACCTCCAATCCCCGCAGCGATAGAGTCATAGGGCCCTTTGAACCATGATCCATCTGAGAAACCAACAAGGTCATATTTTGAAAAAAGGATATTGAGGAAATTGTCTTTTCTGTTAACAATGTGCAATTTTAGGAATCCAATCAGATTTAAATCCCAAATATTTTGCATTCCTTCTTTATGAATGGGAACCCAATTGCATGACCTCATCCATTTATAAGTTGTAGCTTTAAGTGTAAAAGCCAAACTCTCTTTGTTTTTCCTCAAGTTGTTGAATATGCAATCGTTCCTTGCTCTCCAAATTGTCCATAGGGTCACAGCAACAAATGTTGGCCAGTACCTCTTGAATTCCTTCCCTGGATTATAGATGAACAAAGATTCTAATGAGAATGGGTGAATTAGCAATGAACTCCTGGACAATCCCAGCCAATCTTTTATTATGCTCCAAACTATATCTGCTAAATAACAATCCGAGAAAAGATGAGTAGTGTCCTCATTGGCTAGACCACACCAAGAACACACTGTACTAATCATCATGCCTCTACTTGCCAGCAAATTTTTGGTGGGCAGAATATTGTGATTAAATTTCCAGAGAAAAATTTTGACCGATGGAGGTACTTTGCATTTCCAGACTAGATTCCACCTATTAGGATCTTGCTGACTATCATTAGACAAAATGTTATATCCCTGCTTGGCAGTATACCTACTTGAGTTCACTTTCCAGAGTACAATATTTTTACGATTTGAAGGATTAAAATTCAAAATTATATCCATCAGCTTCCCCTCCTCTTCCATTTCCCATGACCTTAATGATCTTCTCCACAAATGGGTTGTATCATCGAGATGATTCTTGCACAATTCCTGCATTTCATTGATTGAAGAGTCCTTATGGAAACTGAGATCAAACAATCTCGGAAAACATTCCTTCAGTGGCTTGTCCTCGAACCAATGATCGCACCAAAAATTGGTTTTGTTGCCAACTCCCGGTTTGCTGAGGAAATCATCCTTCTTGAATAATTTGAATTTTGAAAATTCAGCTATTGAGAATATGCTTTTCATCACTGGAGATATTTTAGAACTGTTCCTGGTGGTTGAGTTCCATTCTCCATATTTGACCTGCAAAATGCGATTCCACAAGCTGTCCCTTTCCTCTCTGTGATTCCACCACCACTTAGCCAGGAGGGAAATATTCTTCTTTTTAATAGAAGATATGCCCAATCCACCCTCCTCCTTCTTAGAACATAATTTACTCCACTTTAAATAGTGCATTTTTCTGGAGTTGGATGCCAAACCATTCCAGAAGAAGTCTTTTCTGATTCTATCTATTCTTTTGATTACTTCCTCTGGAATTTTGTATAAATTCAGCCAATATACAGGGATGCTATCCAACACTGACTTCAGAATTATCAGACGTCCTGCCAACGTAGTATCCAACTTCTTCCAGAACTTTAGTTTTTTGTGAAACTTATTAATAAGTGGAGTCCAGAAATCTATTCGTCTGGGAGATTTGCCAATCTGAGCACCGAGATAAGACATTGGCCACGATCCTACATTGCAGTTAAGCATAGAGGCCCATCTTTGTAAGGACTGGTGCTCCTCTTCCGGACCAAATAAGAAACTTTTATTGAAGTTAACTTTAAGCCCTGACATAATCTCAAAGAGTTTCAGCACTGCTTTGATTCCTCTTACTGAGTGGACATCATCCTTGATGAAAAGGATCGTATCATCCGCGAACTGCAAATGTGAGACCTCGCAAGAATTCCCAATTTTTTTACCACTGAAAACACCAAGCTGGACTGCTTTGTCTAACATTTGATGCAACATTTATATATATTGACGCCAGATGATTTCGCAGTCAATTGCGAAATCAATTTGCAGGAAGATAACAAGAAAATTCCTAAATATAAAGAGATAGTGTCTTTGTAATTAACTTGATACTTTTAATGTCAAATTAGAGCATCTTCAATATGCTTGGCTAAAATGATTTGTAAAAATGATAAAAAATATTGATTATGTAAAATTTATTGAACCTGTAAGGCGTTGTGCTTCAATGGTACTGGCTATATTTTAAAAATAGTATGCTACTATTATTTTAAGTTATTATAAATAGAATATATCATTTGAATATGCTAAGAGATGATGTGAAATCTTCTTATATGTCTTTAGATACATCAGGAGGTTCGACAAATATAGCCAACATCAGGAGGTTGACTAAAAATATAGACAAGGGAAATGTCCCATTGGAATTAATTTTTTTTACATAATCTCTATAATTTTTACTAGTCGGTAGATTTGCAAAAATGATAAAAAATATTGATTATGTAAAATTTATTGAACTTGTAAGGCGTTGTTCTTCATCGGTACTGGCTATATTGATTTGCTATATTTTAAAAATAGTATGCTATTATTATTTTAAGTTATTATAAATAGAATATATCATTTGAATATGGTAATAGATTATGTGAAATCTTCTTATAGGTCTTTAGATACATCAGAAGGTTCGACAAATATAACCAACATCAGGAGGTTGGCTAAAAATATAGACAAGGGAAATATCCCATTGGAATTAATTTTTTTTTACATAATCTCTATAATTTTTACTAGTCGGTAACACGTGCAAAGCACGGACCGGGCGGGCACGTGTAAATTATCGATAATAAATACAATTAATGAATATTATTTTAATATGTATTTGTAAAAAATTGAATGATAAAAACATATATTAAATAAATAATAATATTAAATTATGTAATTATAGGGAATTGAATACAAGTGAAATTTGAAAAATTAAAATAGATAAATAAATAAATATAATTAATAGGTTTTATTTAAATATAAACTTGTAAAGAATTGAATGATAAAAGTATATAACAAATAAACACTATTTAATTATGTGGTTATAGGGAATCGAACACGGGGTGAAATTAAAGAAATTAAATTAAATAAATAAATCTTGTATAATTATGTAGTTGAAAGGAATCAAACCACGTGCTAAGTGATAACCAAATTTGGTACTTTGGTATTTTGGTACTATTTTGTACTATTAAAACATGGTTTTGCATATTAATATAGAGTATAAATTTGTAGCATACTAGCTTAAAACCCGTGTGATGCACGGATTTCTTTTAATACTATATGAGTTTTTAATTAATTTTAATTATTTTTTTAAATATGAATTTTGGAGGATGAAAATTTTAAATTAGATGAGTTGAGAATAATTATATAAATGTTATCCGTGGTATTTTTAGGAAAAGAGGAATTTTAGTTAGAAAATATTGAAAAGATGATAAATTTTAGTTGAAAAATGTTATCGGTTAATTATAAGTATTTATAAAATTAGTATTTAATTTTATCAAATAGAATGCCATGATTTAATTGGAAAAAGAGAGGTATTAGTTAGAAAAATTAAAAAGGAAACACATTTTAGGTGAAAAAGGTAATTGATTAGTTTATAGTAATTATAATTCTATTATGTTATTTTACTAAATAAAATTGCTCGTAATATTTTTAGAAAAGGAAAAATTAATCGGTTAATTATTAATATTATAATATTAATATTATAATATTGTTATTTTATTTTATTAAATAGAACTGCCCGTGATATAATTGAATAAAGATAGATTTAGTTAGAGAAAATAGAAAAGCTAATGTGAAAATTAAAAAGTTGTCATGTTTTAGGTGAAAAAAGGTAATTGATTAGTTTATAATAATTACAATTTAATTTATGTTAGTTTGCTAAATTCAATTGCTCGTAGTATTTATTATTTATTTTATTAAATAGAAGCACCCGTAATATAGTTGGAAAAAAAGATATTTCAGTTACAGAATAGAGAAAATGTAACATACTATGGTTGAAAAAGGTAATTAATTAGTTAATAGTAATTATAATATAATTATGTTATTTTATTAAACAAAATTGCTCGTAGTATTTATAAGAAATGAGAAATTTTAGTTAGATACAATATAATAGATATTGTCGTTTACCTGAAAAGGGAAATTAATTAGTTAGTGAAAAATAGAAAAGGTGATATGTTTAATCTAAAGAAGGAAATTAAATAGTTAATAGGATGGATTTTATTTGTAATTAAGTAAGGGTAAATAAGTAAAATCTGTTAAGTAACCAACTCATCTAAAACCTTAAGGTGTTAGAGGGAGGCCTTATATGAATCCTATATTATATTCTAACACTCCCCCTCACTCGAAAGCCCATTTTTGGGTCGAAGAGTGGATCACGGGCGCTCATCTTTGGAGCATAACTTGCCTTCGTGTCCATATTAAATACCGAGAATATTGGGGGTCGTAGAGAGTCGAACCTAGGACCTCTGCGTGCCTGAGCTCTGATACCATGTTAAGTAACCAACTCATCTAAAACCTTAAGGTGTTAGAGGGAGGCCTTATATGAATCTTATATTATATTCTAACAAAATCAACAGGTACCGTACCGACCAACCAAACTTTTAATGTTTCGGCTTTTATATAGTAGTGTAGATCGATATTGTGTTTTACTTGAAAAGGGAAATTAATTAGTTAATAAAAAATAGAAACGGTAATATGTTTAATCTAAAGAAGTAAATTAATTAGTTAATATGATGGATTTTATATGTAATTAAGTAAGGGTAAATAAGTAAAATCAACAGGTACCGTACCGACCAACCAAACTTTTAATGTTTCGGCTTTTATATATAACTAGCTTATAACCCGTGCAAAGCACGAGTTACTTTTAAATATTTTTAAAATTATATGATTAAATAAAATAGAGTTTTATAATTTATTATGAAATTAATTTAACTTTTTAAAATTATTTAATAAATCACATGTATTGTTCAGAACTAATAATTTAAAATCTTAATGTAAATTTGTTGTTGACTGGATTCGAACCAGGATTTAAATATAGAATATTTCTTATTATTAGATCTAACGATTATCATCTATCTACTAAATATCTAACGGTCACTATTGTTTTAAATGGTTGAACCAAACAACCAAATTATATCCATGTTTGCTTATTATATATTAGTATAGATGCATATATATTTTTATAATATTTTATTAATGATTGTAAGGTGCGGTGTGATATATTTGGGTTTATATTAGTGATTGCAAGATTAGTTTTAAATTTAAAGGTAGCATGTTTTAGTTAGAAAACAAATATTAACGTTTGTAAGATGTGGTACAATTTTAGGTGTTTATAAAATGTAATTTCTTCAATTAAAAGTAAATGTTAAAAAGGAAATCGGCTAATAACTATTTATTATATTATTATAAATAATAATTAAGTAGGATAATTAAGTAAAATAACATGTTTTATTAGTTAAGGGTAAATAAGTAAAATCAATGGGTACCGACCAACCAAACTTTTAATGTTTCGGCTTTTATATAATAGTATAGATATTATAAATAATAATTAAGTAAAACAATATGTTTTATTAGTTAAGGATAAATAATTAAAATCAATGGGTACCTACCAACCAAACTTTTAATGTTTCGGCTTTTATAGAATAGTATAAATAGTATAAATTTTAATTACTTTTAACTAAGGTATCTGCTCTTAGTCTTAAGTCCACTTATGGACTTTTAGTGAGAAATTGACAACCAATGTTTTAACAAAAATAAACAATAAAAATTCTAAGATGCTGCTAATTTAAATTCCTGATTAAATAATTACTTCACGGAAAATGTTGCCCAAATCTATATCTATACTATACTATACTATAATATAATGAGCGAAATGGGGTATAATTTGTAGTTTGGTTACCCCTATTTTTGGTTATCCCCCATTCACAACCGTTAGATATTCAACTCAAATAGATCATGACCGTTAGATACAACAATACTAAAAGTTGGAGGTCTAAGGTTCGAATCCCGCCAACAACATTTTAATATAAAATTAATACTAGATTATGTTATATAGAAAGGTTGAAGGTTCGATTCCTACCAACAGCATATTGATTTATGTTTAATACTAAAAATTATTATATACAAAGGTCTAAAATTTGAATTCTCCCAACATATTAAAAGTAATGTTTATAATATTATATAGACTAAATTGCACCGTAGTGACCAAAGTATTTTCAATTTTGCACGGAAATGGCTAAATTTTAATTCATGTCAGCGTAGTGGCTAAATTTTAATTTTTGACGCGAAAAAGGTGCTCCGACTCCCTTCCGTTAAATCGACATTGACAGCGTTAGTTAGGGTTCTTCATAAAATTTGGGGCTTTTTGATTCATTGATTTTCCGGTTGAATTGATTGTTTTTATAGCTTCATATTGATGCTAGGAGTTCAATTCCATGTTCAATTTCACCGTTCTATTGTTAGTTTTATTAATTCGAATTCTAGGGTTCTTGAGTCAAATTAGGATTTTTTTTATTCTGAAATTTTCCAATTGATTTGATGATTCATATAGCTTCTAGGGGTCCTAAGGAGCATGTGTATGTGTTTAATTGCATCATTGTTTTAGAGAATTGTGTAATTCGATCTTTGAGTTTTAACCGATCATAAAATCAATTCGTTAATGAATTTTGTTGCTTGTCTGTATAAACTGATTCCATGGTTGGATTGTACATGTTATCAGCTTCGTTTTGACATTAAAAACTCTGAGTTTGATTTAGAAATGATTGAAACCATAGTTGGCCGGAATCCATGTCGAGCTCGCCGGGTTTTGCTCGAATTTGATCATTTATGTTTGTTTTTGGTTCGTTTGTTATGGTTGTAGTACTTTGTGTGTTAAGGAAGCTCACCGGAGCTGTTGTGGGTCGCCGGAAACTGCAAAATCTCGCCGGATTATTATTAACTAACGCCGTCAATGTTGATTTAACGGAATGGAGTCTGAGCACCTTTTTTGCGTCAAAAATTAAAATTTAGCCATTACATTGGCATTAATTAAAATTTAGCCACCTCCATGCAAAATTGAAAATATTTTGGCCACTACAATGCAATTTAGTCTATTATATAGACTAAATTATAAGTAAATTAAAAATAACCCGTGCTTCGCACAGGCTATAAGCTAATGTAATTAAAAATTGCTTTTAAACTAACAAAAGAAAATCGAAATTATTGAGAAAATTACTATAATATCAAAATTGTGATATGTATTCGCACTCATTAGTCTCGTATGCTCCTACATCAATGGTTTCGGCTAGGAAGGAATTTGTCCTCGGTTATATAATAATATGATCCAACACATACTCTCTTTTAATCAGCTCCAGACTATCATCGATTGCAATCCTAATGCAACTGATCTCCTTAGAGGCAGCCTATATATTCTTACTCAACCCAAATCATTTTTGTCCAATATTCAGTTTCAAATTACACATTGTGTGTTCTAATCTCAAATTTTTGAAAATTCTGTAAAAGCCAATATTTGAACAGACCCTGAGACCACATGACAGATTTAGTAAAGCTATTTTGAAGCTCAAGGGATTTTGATATCTTTGGCTTGTTTGGCTACGACTTAAAATAAATTACTTATTTTCGGGTAAAAATTTCATATTTTGATAATTTTTTTATACAAATATTTAATGTATGTTTGAAATTCCATAAATTGCAAAAATAGTTAACTTTTTTAGAAAAAAATTAGGAATTTTTAACTTTGTCTTATAATAAGTTGACTTATTCTGGAAAATAAGTTCCCCTAAACACCCCGAATCATCTTCATGATATCTCCTCCAAGCTCTCCATGCATTGCCCTTTCACAAAGATTCAACATGGAAATCTAGATGTGTGTTGTTTAGAAGCTTGTGAATCTCTAATGACAAGGTTCTTTCAAATTTCAAGAATCGGTGGTAGTTTCTTGAAATTAATGAAACTTCTAATAAGGAGAATAATATTAATGAAAGATCGGTGGTAGTTTCAAATTTCTAATAAGGAGAATAATATTAATGAAAGATCGAATTTTTTTTTCTCAAAGAACAAATTGCATATATTTGATTTGTATAATTGTTGGGATACAAAAGTTTGAGTTGCTTGGGGTTTGCAATTTCTCAAGGCCGACCCTGAACAGGGATATCAGTTAGTATTGCAAAATAAAGTCACTTGTTGGTAATATGATATTGATATCTAAATGGATATAGGTGAATTCATTATATTTAATTACAATTAATTAAATATAAAATTATTCATTGATCGATATCAAAACGGTTATCGAAATGAATAAACATGAATTCATTATATTGAGTATTGAGTTATAACCAATCACATGTGACATTTGATGAATATTAATTTTATCTTAATACCAATTAAAAATGGTTTGCATACAAATAAATATGAAAATAAAACACTCTTTTAATTCTTTTTTCAATTACTGAACTTTCTCATCGTAACAATAAAATTAGGAACAAATATAATCTAATCATCACAGCAACAAAGATTTTTGCCATCAAAATCATGGCAGTGGCCACCCTTATGATGCTTGTTTTTGCAACTGAAATCGCATAAATCGTCTGGAAATGTTTTGGGATCGCAGAATAGAATGCAACTCGGAGGAATGAAAATTTTTGTTCCATCTGCATAAATTTAATCAAAAAAAATTCAATCTTCTGAAAGCACATATAATACATAAAAATTATCTACACAACAAATTAATGAAATATAAATATACGAGTGATTATTTAAAATTCTGGTTCCGCTACTAGATACGTAAACTAGGCACGAGAGAAGGTACCGTGAGGGCTAACAGAAGCGGATGCAATAGAAAGTGAAGCTACAACTAAAAAAGCAATGATCATCTTCATCATGGCCATCTTCTTCTTAGTGTTTGCTACTCTTTGCTGTGTGTTATGAAAGAAGTGATGATTTGCTAACCTATTTATAAGCGGATACCAACATCAAGAGAGATGACAAATTTGCATATATTAATTATTGTTACTTTTATGGATGAATTACAAGTGATAATATAAGAAAATCTGTTATGAGATTTTTTTTTGGAAATAAATTTTTTTTACAAAAATAATTGTTATCTCTCAAATATGATGTCTTATGTAATATAAGAAATAAATGTTAATGGATTTCCTTACAAAAGAAGTACATGTTTTATTCATTCAAATGTTTATATTTGACACGAGCTTCAAGCATTTTTTTTTAATTTCAAAATTTTAGTTGTATTCAATTTTTAAATATCGAATAATATCTAATCATATTCAGTTATGATTTTATAAAATCATATAAAATCTGATCATATCCAATCTAATTTTAAATATTTTGGAGGTACTACTGAATCTAAAAAATCTATCAAAATCTATCATTTTAAAAACTATTAATTTGAAAAGGAATTAAAATTTTATGAATTAGATTTTTTTTTTCTTTATGTTTTGAAACAAAACATTAATTGAAGAAATTGTGATCATCTTTAAATAGAAAAACACCAGCAGAGCTGAAGATTTTCACCTCTTGAGACCGTGACACAGCATAATTTTAAGATTTTAGTGGAATGTTTAATATCTATGATACTTGTTTGATGCCAGGATTTTATTCAACAGAGAGATGCTCATTAATTTAGTTAATTAAATAAATTTAAAGGAAATGGCAAGGGGTGTTCATCAAACCGCACAAATCGCTCGTCCCGCACCACACCATATCGTCCCGCGTGGTTTAAATTTTTCGTGGTGCGGTCGTGATTTGCATTTTAGCCAAACCGCACGATGCGGTGTGATTTGTGGTTTGGGGATTTATTCTCGCGGTTCAGACCGTACCGTATATTATATAATATTACTATATTTATAAATATATATACATGTAGAGTCCCACACTAAGGAGGCCCATATTATATGGAGAATTGGAGAGAACCAATCTTAGCCATCCAATTAATTAATGGCAAAACTGTAATTTAGTTTAAAAGTCGGGATATTTTATAAATTAAATAAAAAAACCGTTAAAACAAATACACGCCGACCACGCCTCAAGCTTTCTCTGCAAACAACAATACACACACAAATTCAACGAAAAAACAATCAATAAACAACCAGAAACATCTTCAAATCCAGGTTCATCTTCAAATTGAGTTTTGCACGTCAATTACAAAACCAAAAGGTAATGATTCTACATTTAATTTTTTGACTTGAATTCATAATTTAACTAGTTTTTTTTTGTTATTTCTTCAGGTTAATCTCAATCGACTAGAGAAAAGTAGAGATTAAGATGTTTCCGAGGAGAATAGGTATTATTAGGTGATTTTGTTTTTAAAAATGCATATTCATGTTTAATATGATATGATTCTATTGGTATTTGTGGATGTTGGTCAATTTTTCTTGCTTATAACTTTGATTCTGTAGTAGAATGCGAGCTTATAGTTAATTTTATGTGTAACTACATCTGTTATAAAAAAAAATGGTTCTGTAATAGAACAGATTTTGTAAAATTCTAGTTCTAGACTGGATTCATGTATGAATTTATTTTTTTTCAGAATTTTGATTTTAAATTAAGGTTTTGTAATAGAATCAGTTTTGTAAAGTTCTGGTTCTAGAGTAGATTCATGTATAAATTTATTTTTTTTCCCAAAATTTTGTTTCGAAATTAAGGTTATGTAATGGAACCATAAAATTTGAAGTTGAGTTTGAACAATAGAACTAATTTAGGTCTTTATTAGCTAGTTGATGTTAAGGGATTTTGTGTATAAATCATAAGGTATAAATTGTGGTTCTGTAGTAGAAATGAAAATAAAATTGTATTTCTATAATACAGGCATGTAAAATTTTTATTTTTGCAAAATTTGGTTTTAAAATTAAGGTTCTGTAATAGATTTTTTTTTTTAACTATATATATGCCCATTTATAGTTTTTGATTTTGTATACTAAGCTACCTTGTCCTTCTCTACTTATACAACTTTGCGTGTTTGTGTGTTATGATTTTAAAAATCTTTTCTTGTTTAAATTTTGATTCTGTAGTAGAATGCTAATTTAATAGCTAACTGAAATTTATTCGCTAATTATTACATAGTGGACTTGTAGTTCTGTAATAGAACCAAAGTTTACTAGGTTTGACACTTAAATCTTGTTTACAGCCTCATCTATATTTGGAGGTCTGAAAGTAGAACAACTATTCGTAAATTTCAATTTTGTGTATATTTGTACATTTGATTCTGATCTAATGTGTTCTAATATGGAATCATTAGGTGATCTAGTGTATTTTGAGGTGCAAATAAATCTAAGTCTCTTTTGGTCCCAGGTAATTCAAC
This sequence comes from Kitagawia praeruptora, assembly GCA_037693485.1. Classification (NCBI taxonomy): domain Eukaryota; kingdom Viridiplantae; phylum Streptophyta; class Magnoliopsida; order Apiales; family Apiaceae; genus Kitagawia; species Kitagawia praeruptora. The sequence continues at coordinate 4,499,823 of CM075353.1, forward strand.
ATACAAAGCAAATTCAATTTACTTTACTAATGATTCTAAGACTTATTTAATTGATTCTACAACAATTTTTACTTATACAACAAAACTTGTGCATATAGAGGTTGATCAATTATATAGTAGAATCAATTTTTATTTTTAGTTATTGAGGTGTCTTCTATAGTTGAATCAATATTTATATTTTGAGCCTATGAGCTTATGTATTAGAATCATACTTATGAGTTTCTGGTAAATTTTATATAATATTTTAATATAGAATCAAAATATAATTTAATTATAGTGTCAGTTCTAAAGTCACTTATGAGTTGGGGACTATTTTCAAATGGTGAATTTGTTCATATTGCGATTTAGCTGGGTTTGTTTTGGGAATGTAGCGCGTTTATTCTATCTTAAGGCAGGGGGTTATTGAGATTTAGGATATAGAATTTTTTGATGCATTGCATTTTAGTCTCTCTTGATGAACTGTGTTATTTCTAGTTGTTAGTGTTGGTGCAGATATGGACAACGTTGTAGCTCTCTAAAGGCTATCAACGATAGTTCTACGGAAATGCTTATGGTTGATTAAGAACATGCCAGATCGAGAATACGCTATATCGAGATCTTGATGGTCGGTGAGTAAGATTGAGATGCTATATCAGCTGAATCAATAAAGATGACAATTTCTGAGGAGAGTGGCCACACATTGGCCGCGATCAATATTAATGCTCAAATTTTTAACAGAATCCTGCTATTAATAATACAGTCTTCATGGGTATTTGTAGTTAAGTACCAGATATATCACCTACTGATCCGAAATCGACAAAAACTCTGTTCCAATTATCAAATATATCAAAGCAAAATTTACATCCTGATTTATCAATATCTTTCTTTACTTGACACTAGCAACCTAGTGAAGTTGATTATGGGTCTAGTTTGTATTTTGTATCATATGGAAGAGTAAGCACAAGGTTAAGCAATATTTTATAATACTAGCTGATAACCCGTGCGAAGCACGGCATACAAATTGAACACCAATTGAAATTAAAATATTAATATTAATATACTATTTAATTGTACAGTATAGAGAATCGAACCCGAGATAAAACTAAAAAAATTTAAATAAATAAATCTTTATAATTATGTAGTTGTAAGGAATCGAACTCGAGGTGAAGCTAAAAAAAAATTGAAGTAAATAAATCTTGTATAAGTATGTAGTTGTAAGGAATCGAATCCCGAATTTAATGATAACCAAATTTGGTATTTTGGTACTTTGGAACTATTGTGTACCATTAAAACATGGTTTTATACATTAATAAAGAGTATAGATATCCTAGTCGTTACTGAAGGCATGTACCTTATAATGGAAAACTCGACTTGCCATTTTTTGTAATTTTAATTGTAAAATGCAACTCACTACAATTATTTATTTGTAATATAAAATGCTTTATTAAATTATAAGAATTGGTCATTTTACAACATGTTTCAAGTTTTTTTCAAGTAAATAGACCTCAGTGCAAATAGAGAAAGTTGTTTCCTTGGCATTTTGGTAGAATGCAATTTTTAAGAATTCAATATGTGTTGGCTCTACTTGACAACTAGTAGTTTGAAGGACAACATAGCACAACCCCTAAAAGAAACTACTTATGCTTGTGTTGTAGTCATTGAGTGTCAAGAAGCGAAGGCAAAAATTAAATTAGAGGTTGTCATTACTATAATTTATCCATCAATTTTTTTCTAAAATACAAATGTTGCCTTTGTTCAAAAGGAAAATATAACAAGTTAACATAATAAGAACAAATATAACAATGTAACATCCTCTTGTAACAATAATAATAAAATAATAATAATAACTAATCTGCTGCATTAATATTTAATCCCAAATATTGGAGACTAGTGCTATGATTCCTCTCGCTACAAACTTTGCCAAATAAGTATGAGTGTCCAATGAAACTCATCGGCTCACCTTTGAGTCTTTCAATTGTAGGCTCAAAAGGTCCTCGTACATGGTAAACTTCATTTTTCATGTAACTCCACAAGGTAATATAACCACTCTACGACAAATCATAATAGATGATTTTGACGAGAGTTGTCCATGTGTCTGTCATCCCAATGAATGACAAAAGATGTAAGCTACCAACCCAATGAAACACAACCTAATTGTATAACATGAAATGCAAAATTTTGATTCTAATGTACAATTAAACAAAAACGAACCTTATCACATCTTTTATAAGTATTTTATAAACAAAACTTCGCTTTTAACAAACTTATCATGTTTTTTATTAAAAAAATAACTACATCATATGGATAAATTTAAGAATTTACGCTTCTCTTAGACAAAGAGAGAAAGATGGTGGTGATTAGCTGACCATTCGTAACCCTAACAAATTCACAACTATTCACTGCCATTCTGTAGAAAACAGAAAAATACAACAAAACAAAAACGCAAAATATGCACCAGATGCTCCTCTATATTAATCCAATATCACTTGCCCTCCATTGAAAGCATCACCCTTCTACTGGCCATTAAACATGATCAACTTATACTTAGATTAAAATAAATGTGCGTTATAATTGAAATGAGAAAAATAGGTCACTAGCATAACTTTCGTCACTTGAAACTACACAAAAATAAAGCACTTTTGAAAACTATACATGAAAAAGTCATGTCATTAGATCTACTAAAAAGACAAAAACACACATCATTACAAAATTTAAGACAAAAATATACATCTTTAAAATTTATATGTACTAAATATATGTACTTCAATTCTATAGCAGAATCGGAAATACAAATTTGTAAAATTGATCATACTATTAAGGTTCCATGGAAGAATCAAAATTGTTGGGAAAAATTTTGTGACTCGGCTAATTGTTCTATAATAGAATCAAAAAGTTTATCTAAAAGTTTACAGTACAATCAATGGCAAATTACAACAATAAAAACCAAAAAAACAAACGTTCATTTCAAATTAAAAAGTTCGAAGTCAAGACAAATAAATTAACTCTCTTTCTTTAAATGATTCAAAGAATATGAATCAAAATACTTCAAGGACAATGATACCACATACTTTTCACTATCTTCCTTTCTAATGTGTAGCCTATAATTGTTAAGCGTAAACAACAGCTGACAAAACCCCGAGTATAACCAGTATACTACGATATAAAAGGAAAGTGCAGACTGCAGGTTTGCCTTTTATAGACAAACGGCTCCATCACATGTATGAAATTCAGATTATCGTGGTTGCATTACGACAAGTAACACAATATTTTAGTAAAAAAATAAGATTACAAGGGTTGTTTGTCCTTGAAACTTCGACTATATGAATGGACACAGTTTATCCTAAGCTTGTTAGAAGTGCAGAAGCAAAATACTACTGATAGCATTTTAAAATCATAAGTTTATGAATGCCATTTATGCTTTATAGCTAAATAAATCTAAAGTATGCAAGTACAAGGTAATCTCCTTTGCTAGTTTAGATTTAATTCCAGAGTTTAATTTTGATCTTGCTGGGTCTTGAGCTTTAATTTGGGCGGCCCACAATATTTAAGTTAATGTATTTAGTTGTTCTGAAATGATAAAAATCATCTCCTATATATTAGCCTTCCTTGATTTAAAGCCTGTTTGAGCAGCACCACTTGAAAATCTCGTTACTTAGACTTTCTTACCATTTTGATAATCTCCATAATATACAGAAAGTTAATTATTAGTTCTTCTGATCTTTATAAGGTTGCATATAGTTCTAACCCTCTTTTATGTTTCTAGATCTCAAAGTTAATCATTTCTTTTATACTTTAGCACACACTTTTTTATTTACTGAAATATTTTCTTGCATTGACGTATACATCATAGAATTCATCACACCAGACATCTTTTTTTTTCCAGATACATGTCTTATTGAATATTACTATTCTTAATAAGTGTGCATGATAAAAAAACGGCAATTAAAATGAAATGAAGGGAGTACTGACTAATGTCCAGGAGAGATCCAACCGTAAAAAATTATCTAAAATCTGTTTATTAGGAGTTTGGATCCTTATCTCAATAAGCGCTAGGTATCTTCCCTATGCCACTACCTGGTAGGCTGGTACTTTATTTGATATAAAGATATATTATTTCAGTTATTGGAAATAGCTTAGATCTGTAATATGCAAGCTCTCAATTCCCACCTAGCAAAAGAAAAAAAAATCCTAGACTTTTTTGAAGGTTGCATATAAGAAAGAATTGATTGCTTCTTCCTCCTTTCTTTAACACCAAATATGAATGAGCGTAAAGGGACTCGAGGCCTGCTAGTACTCCTTAATGCTGCCTTTTCTGTTAGTCCAAATTCATCATCCAACTTTTTTATTGTATGCTCGCATTCACTTTGGAGGGTAAATACGTGATCTATGCCTGTTTGCAACTCTTCATTCACCTTATTGTTCTCTTGCTTCATGTTCAAAACTTCTCCTTGAAACTTTGCAGCTTGATGACTACTGAACGTAATCTCGTCTTCCTCAACGCCCTCGTTCAACGCAGCTGCTATTGCTTCTTGAATGTTGCATAACGATGAGAATCTACGATTAAGTTCTTCCTTTAACGATTCGCTTTGTTCTATTCATACTCTTAATTCTGCCTTTATGTCGTTAAGGTGGTTGAATACTGCACGCACTTCTGATTTAAGATCTGCATGAACTTTTTCAGTATTGGACATTGATGTGTTCGACTTTCTCTCTGGTTTCTTTGCTTCCCTCGTCTGAAATGTTAATATCTCATCTTGTAAATCTCTTATCTCGTCTTGAAATTGCTGTACTTTCTGAAATGCAGCACTAAACCTTAACCAGAAATCAAGATTCTCATCAAGTAGCGAATCAATTTGAATCTTTAGTTCTTCCACCACTAGTGACAGTGGTTTAGGTTGATTGACTAAAGTAGTGATTTCGTCCTCCACTTTATCTTCCGGAGAAGGGTGTGATTCTGCTCTTTCAGTTGAGTACTCGAATTACTTGCTTCTGGTGCATTTTCTTACAATTTGTGCCGCAAAGAATTAATTTCCTGGTCCCTCTTAGCAACAGCACTTTTCAGTTCTCCTACTTGTAGTGTTGTTTGAAAGAGGGCATCACTATCCTTCTCCTGGTTAAGAAGCTTCTTCTTGACTTCTTTGTAGTTTCTTAAAACTGTAGTGTATTCTTTCATAAGAATCTTTTCTTTATCTTCTAAACCATTCAAGAGCAACTGCAGCCAGTTTAGCTCCTCATCAGACTCTTCTCCTTTATTTGATGTTTCGACATTGGTTAGCTTTTCTATGGATTGGGACGGACCTTCCTTCTCTGCCTTGTCAGATTTATCATGTTTTTCTTCACCTTCACTCTTTTGATCCCAAACAGGTAATGCTCTTTGATTCTGTTTAGTTGTGTCTGCTTTCATTTCTTCTTTCTTTGAAGCATTGGAGCTCATCACACCGTCGCCAGTTGATACTCCATGGTTTTTGTCATCCGATGTTTCTTGGTTCTGCTCTTCTTCTTCTTCTGGCTTGACACTTTGAAGCATCTCAGATAGTTGATCAAGTCTACTACGAGCCTCATTGAAACGTGCTCGTAGGTTAGTGCTCTTAATTACAACATTCTGGTTTAAATTGTTGAGTCCTTTAAATTTGTCTTCTAAATCCTTTACTCTATTGCTCAAAATGTGTTGGTCGTCTGCCAGAGTTGCTTTATCATCTTCCAAGTGCCGAATGTGTGAGTTAAGTTCACTTGCTTCTGCTCTCAGCCTTTCAATTAAAGCAGTCTGCGACGAAACTGAACTTTCCAGATTGATCACCTTATTGACAAGATCATCAATGTTCTGAGCCATTTCTGTCACGGTGACAGAGTTAGCATCATATTCTTCTTTAAGTTTATGCCTCATTGCCTCCAATTTCTGTCCCTCGGGGCCAACCTCGTCTTGATTGATCGCTCCACGGCATGAATAAAGTCAATTTTCTCAACAACAGCTTTATTCTATCTTCCAGCTGCTATAACAAAGCAGCTTTATTCACTAGATTTGCAAGGTCTGCCCTGCAGAGTATTCAAAGTCCACAAATCACTTCTAAAGTGTCAACAAAAAATTATTTGGAAGCATCCCATTAAACCAATATGTATATATTTACCCAGTGAAACCAGTTGTCATAGAAGCTACATTAACTAGATCAACATCCTCTCCGGGTGGAAGCTCCTTCTTGGAAATATGGCACTTAAAATGGCTTCTCTTCCAAATTCTATCCAGTACGTGTCTCAACCTAGAAACCAAATTAAGTTCATTTTTTTGCTTATACACATGACAAGGCATGACTTGTTTTTTAGAAAATAGAAACAGACCATAACAACACGATCAAATCTTCCTGCAGGACGCCGCGAAGTGCAGGGTCCAATACATCGGACCGGTTAGTTGCTCCGAGAACAATCACAGCCGAGTTGCTGTCAAAACCATCCATATCCTGCAGTTTAGTTGTACACATGAAATATATACATACAGTCCACATTGTTTTGGATGCTAAACAAATGAAAAATCTTACAGTAAGTAACTGGTTCAGGGTTTGCTCTCGCTCATCATTGCTGACAATGCGAAACTTACCATGACCACTCTTTACAGCATCTATCTGCACAGAATAGTAAAGAAGGCTAAGACTCGCCCAAGAAGATTTGAGTTAAAGAAGTGCAACGACAAAGTGAAATATTTGCATAGTAGTGGGCACGGAACGCTCCCATGCCAACGTACAATTCGACGAATTCATACATAGAGTGATATTCTAATTTTTTTTCCCACTTATTTTTACAAAATAATTACTCCGTATATATTTACATGTCAATTGTCACTAAATAATTTTTAAAATCAATATTTCATGCATTAATCAAATACTAGCTTATAACCCGTGCGATGCACGGATTTTTGTTGATATGTAATAAATTTTGTTTTATGGTATAATTATATTTTTATATAATCAATATTTAAAATATTTTATTTTAATTTTAATAATTTAATATAAATTTAATTAATAATATGCATGATTTAAAACTTATATTATAAAATGTTAAAATAAATATGTCGTTGATAAAATTTGAAACTTGAAATTTTATTAAAATAATTTAATCATATAATATATTTAATAATTAGATCTAATGATTCTGATTTTTTACTAAAAATTTAATGGTCATTATTCGTAATACGAATTTCTATTATATTTTGTTACTGATTATATGATATGGTGTGATATTTTTGGGTATATATTAATTATTGTTAGATATGAATTGATTGGAAAATATGATATGATTGAGGTTTTTAGGTGTTTATAAAAGATAATATCTTCAACTAAAAGTAAATGTGAAAAAGGCAATCGACTAATTACCTTTAATTGTATCATGTTATTATTTATTTTGGGTATAGATATCATATATTTTTTTTATAATGAAGGGTAAATAAGTAAATTTATGAAATACCAAAAACATATACCAAAAAATAGGTACCAAAATTTTTAATGTTTCGGGTATTATATAATTATTAATTAATTTTAATTTAATGTAATTTTAATATACTCATGTTTATGGATTATACTAATGTTTCCTTATTATAAACAACGTATGCAGATTTTTAATATATTTTATTAACAATTGAAAAATATGTTGTGATATTTTCGGGTATATATTAATGATTGTAAAATTAGTTTTAAATTAAAAAAGTAATTCGAAAGAAAATATTAATGATTGGAAGATACATTGTGTTTATAAAAGGTAATATCTTCAATTAAAAGTAAATGTGAAAAAAGGCAAGCGACTACTTACGATTAATTATATTATGTTATTATTTATTATAGGTGTTTTAAAAGTATAAATATCATATATTTATTTGTCTTTTTAGTAAAGGATAAATAAGTAAATTCACGAATTACCAAAAACAGGTACCAAAACTTTTAATGTTCCGGAATTTATCTATTTATCATTAATTATAGCGTGTTTTAATTGGAAAGAAAATATGAATGACGGAAAAATATGATACGGTTGATGTTTTTAGGTGTTTTATAAAAGGTATTTTCTCGAATAATTACCATTAATTATATTATGTTGTTATTTATTTTAGGTGTACTTATGTTTCTTTATAATGAAGGGTAAATAAGTAAATTCACTTAGTACAAAAAAACAGGTACCAAAACTTTCAATGTTTCGGAATTTATATAATAGTATAGATTTTGTTACTGATTATATGATATGATGTGATATTTTTGAGTATATATTAATTATTGCTAGATATGAATTGATTGGAAAATATGATATGATTGAGGTTTTTAGGTGTTTATAAAAGGTAATATCTTCAACTAAAAGTAAATGTGAAAAAGGCAATCGACTAATTACCTTTAATTGTATTATGTCATTATTTATTTTTGGTTAATTATTGATAGATATGAATTGATTAGAAAATATGATATGATTGAGGTTTTTAGGTGTTTATAAAAGGTAATATCTTCAACTAAAAGTAAATGTGAAAAAGGCAATCGACTAATTACTTTTAATTGTATTGTGTTTTATTTATTTTTGGTGTTTTAATAGTATAAATATCATATATATTTTTCTTTATAATGAAGGGTAAATAAGTAAATTCACGAAATACCAAAAAACATATATCAAAAAATAGGTACCAAAATTTTTAATTTTTCGACAATTATATAATTATTAATTAATTTTAATTTAATATAATTTTAATATACTCATGTTTACGGATTATACTAATATTTCCTTATTATAAACAATACATGCAGATTTTTAATATATTTTATTAACAATTGAAAAATATGGTGTGATATTTTCGGGTATATATTAATGATTGTAAAATTAATTTTAAATTAAAAAGGTAACGTGTTTTATTTTAAAAGAAAATATTAATGAAGATTAGTTTTAAATTAAAAATGTAACGTGTGTTAATTCAATATTTATGATTGGAAGATACATTGATGTTTTTAGGTGTTTATAAAAGGTAATATCTTCAATTAAAAGTAAATGTGAAAAAAGGCAAGCGACTAATTACCATTAATTGTATTATGTTATTATTTATTATAGGTGTTTTAAAAGTATAAATATCATATATTTATTTTCTTTTTAACAAAGGGTAAATAAGTAAATTCACGAAGTACCAAAAAACTGGTACCAAAAAACATGTACCAAAACTTTCAATGTTTCGGAATTTATAAGGAATTATTTTAGGACCAATCAGAGCTAATTCCTAAAATTTAGACCTTTCCTTATTTACAATCTCACCCTACCTCTTTAACCATGGTTAGTTAACACTTTTAATTTAAATACAATAATGATTTTATTAAACATATCCATAAATATCTATTTTTTAAATCAAAAAATATTTAATAGAAAAACACAATTTTAATTTGAAATCAATCACGACACCGATGCGGTTCGACATACGTTCGCTATTATAACCCGTCATTGCACCCACACTTAATACATTCTTAGGCCGTGTAAGTTTTAAGATCGATCATTTACGAATCAAGATTGTACTATGAGTTTTATTGCCCGTTTTCTAAGTTATTTACCAAAGTCATAATCAAGTATGCTTTTAGGGGTTCGTTTGCGTTTAACCTTGATTCGAACATTTTTATAAAATTGGAAAACGATCTATTCGACATGAAGTTTTCTCCCACACCTTCCTTTTTACCTCTAATATTTAATTATCATTATTCACCACTGCATTACTCGAGTTAAGGGGGTTTAAATACAGTTACGAACTTTCGTTTACAGTTTCGAACCACTTTTATTAAATCGGCCATATCTCCTAAACCGTATATCCGTTTCATACGAACTTTATATCAAAACGAAGCTCATAACATAATCTAGCTTATCACGGCAGAAAATGAAGCTTATCAGTGAGTTAAGGCTACTGCTATGCACGGATTTCAAGGGTTAATGAAATTTCAGCATTACGACGGCTATGTTTACATGTTTTCCAAAATTCAAACCATCCAATGATCATGGTTTACACTCCAAAAAACACATACATATTATTTATCCATGAACTAAGACCAAACAATGCCTTTCCGTTCATCTAGACTAATTTAACATTTAACAAAGCTCATGCATAAACTTAAGGTCCTAAACATGCATTAAATCCATATAACTCATCTAAAATACCAAAACTTAACTAAGAGCTAGGTTTTCAAGAGTGGTATGCCTTCCTTGATGTATGAATGAACTTAGTAAACCTTGGTTAGTCCTTATCTAGCCTTAATATAGCTTGATCTATCCAAAGAAATCAAGAAAAGAAAAGTTAGTTCATAAGAACACTATTCATCAAGAACTTTGATCATAAGTAAATTCACTTAGTACAAAAAAACAGGTACCAAAACTTTCAATTTTTTCGGAATTTATATAATAGTATAGATTTTGTTACTGATTATATGATATGATGTGATATTTTTGAGTATATATTAATTATTGCTAGATATGAATTGATTGGAAAATATGATATGATTGAGGTTTTTAGGTGTTTATAAAAGGTAATATCTTCAACTAAAAGTAAATGTGAAAAAGGCAATCGACTAATTACCTTTAATTGTATTATGTCATTATTTATTTTTGGTTAATTATTGATAGATATGAATTGATTAGAAAATATGATATGATTGAGGTTTTTAGGTGTTTATAAAAGGTAATATCTTCAACTAAAAGTAAATATGAAAAGGCAATCGACTAATTACCTTTAATTGTATTATGTTTTATTTATTTTTGGTGTTTTAATAGTATAAATATCATATATATTTTTCTTTATAATGAAGGGTAAATAAGTAAATTCACGAAATACCAAAAAACATATATCAAAAAATAGGTACCAAAATTTTTAATTTTTCGACAATTATATAATTATTAATTAATTTTAATTTAATATAATTTTAATATACTCATGTTTACGGATTATACTAATATTTCCTTATTATAAACAATACATGCAGATTTTTAATATATTTTATTAACAATTGAAAAATATGGTGTGATATTTTCGGGTATATATTAATGATTGTAAAATTAATTTTAAATTAAAAAGGTAACGTGTTTTAGTTTAAAAGAAAATATTAATGAAGATTAGTTTTAAATTAAAAATGTAACGTGTGTTAATTCAATATTTATGATTGGAAGATACATTGATGTTTTTAGGTGTTTATAAAAGGTAATATCTTCAATTAAAAGTAAATGTGAAAAAAGGCAAGCGACTAATTACCATTAATTGTATTATGTTATTATTTATTATAGGTGTTTTAAAAGTATAAATATCATATATTTATTTTCTTTTTAACAAAGGGTAAATAAGTAAATTCACGAAGTACCAAAAAACTGGTACCAAAAAACAGGTACCAAAAAATAGGTACCAAAACTTTCAATGTTTCGGAATTTATATAATAGTATAGATTAAACAAGATTTATGCAATATTTTTAAAATTTTGACTGAGATTCTAAAACAGATTCATAAATTTGTGAGATTCAAAAACAAATTCAAATTTTTTTTTCATATTTTTTTAATTACTTACAGATAGTTATTGAAGTCTTATATAATTCTATATATAGGAAGCAAAATTCTCCTGTACAGAGCCCCTAAATTAGAGGATCTTGCAAAACGATCTGCCCGGCCAACAAAGATATCTAAAGTTAGTAACTCACAATAGCACAGACATAATCACCTACAGGCTACAGACTATAGAATCTATCTTCATTTCCAGCTAAAACATTTTCAAAAACTTGTCAGAAACTCTCAAAAATTTCGCTAAAATGTCTTGCATTTTCTCACTTTCTTGCACTCTTTTCCTTCTTAGTCTTTATCTTGAAATGGGGTCTATCTTTACCCTAGTTTCTTTGTGTTACTCAATGAATAAAGTTCGTATCTTTATGCATATATATTTGATATGAATTTGTAAGTAGCAGCGTAGAAAAATGCCATAATGATGAGTAAAAATTGTACATATAAACATGGTTATTGATACAAAATGTATTCAAGTTTTCCTATGGAAAGCTCTTGGCTTTCAATGAAAACTTGTTATAATCTTGTAATGAAATATCCAATCCCATCTTTTGTAACAACATTGTTCTTCCTTCTGTATATGTTTCTTCGTCCTTTTCTCTTTGTCTTTTTAATTAATTTGCTCCCGGCTTGTTTCTGCTTTAGCTGCTGTGATTTAAAGAGTTTTCTTTCGTGCTGATCTTAAAGGATTTAAAAATGTCGAAGGATATAAAAATATTGATGAGAAGACTCCAATTGTTAAAGATGATGACATGGGTAAAAATGTTATAGCGTCTCGGGTGATAGTCAGACAACTAGACGGAGAAATGTGAATAAGAAAAATATGGAAGATTATACACATAGCAGCATTGAGGACAAAAATGTTGCAAATCCAGCATTCCGGCTGGATTTGGTGGTGATTTTGGTTGATAAATCTGCGGTGGCAGAGATGATATAGATGAAACAGAAGGAGAAATTTCAGACGACTTGGAAGATAATGCACACGAATATACACACAACGCTGTACATTGGAGTATCCATGATCGAATTAATCTTGGGCATGTTAGCAATTCTGAGATAGAAAGGGACAATAATACATGACGGAAAGCTAGAAAATTATTAGAAATAAAGGTCAGCAATGCAGTAATGACCCCTACCAGAGATTACTCCCGGGATTGTATATCTTCCATAAAGACAGAAAGAAAGAACCATTTTATTGTTAACAATCCTGATATATCACCTATTCCTGGTTCAGCTCCTTCTGTTTTGTTGCCAATGCACAATCCTTTGGACATTCTTTATGATCTGCAAGAGGAAAAGAACATTCAGGAAAGTTTTCAAAATAAAATTTTGGCAGATCAACACAAGAACTCGATGTTTTGCAGGCATGAGAGCTTTAATCTGGGTGCTTTCTGTCCAATAGGATCCTGGCAAGATGAAACATTTCATGACTTTTCATTTCATCCTAGGCCTCTTGAGAGACTTGAATACTCCAGAGCAGTAAATAAGGCAGGTATAGTGAGGTCTAATATATCTACCTTAACAAGTTCACCAGTGCCACTCACTCATCTCGGTTGTCTTACTAATTCACTTATCTCCGTTGTCTTACTAACTCATTCTTAGTACCATTCCATTTCAGATAAAGAGGTTGACAAGATAAAGAGGTTGAGAAGAACGTGCCTCATGCTCCTAGCATTTCTTTTGCTCCTGACTTGCAGGAGGACGTATCAGAAGTTAGTTCCCCACAGAGCACTACATCAAATGAAAAATCTTCTTTACTTGATGATTATATTAACAGAGAGGCTGCTGCTGGTTTTGAAGATATGTGGGCAGGTTCATCTCAACTATCTGGAGTATATATAAATGAAGTCGGTGAGCAAGACTTCATCGATATTAGGTTCTCGAGAATTAACCCTAACTTAGATCCTAATACATCAAACTTGCAACCAGAATGCGTTGCTCAACAAGATATAATTAGCTCTCACTCACAACCTTCAAATTTACCTGATAGCATTCAAGGCCAGACTAATGATTACAAGTCAGACCATCCTGCTGCATCCAATTCTATACAAACCCACCTCCAGCAAATGATTTAGAACATTTAACTAAAAGGCGTCAAATTCTGAAAATTTTGAGGTAAGTCAATTTGTTGCTTAATTACAGCAATATGGGAACTTGGATGTGGTCCTTCCAAAAAAATAAGATAATATACTAATAAGGCATGTTTAGACTATGTCCCCATTCTCAATGTCTTGTTCACTTTTTTCATAATTACGTTTAGCAAATTAAGATCTGATAACCTCATGTCAACTTCGTTGTTATACATCTCTCGTCCTTTCAACTTTTAGGTGGGAAAAGAAAATAAGGGCACCTCTTTGTTCATTTTTATCTTGCACAAAGTTGATGCTATTAGGATAGAAAGTGAATTGCCGTTGTTTTATATGTAACTCTCTCGATTAGTGTTGGAAATAATAATCCAACTTGCATTTTAAAATATTCACGTTTTCATTTATTTTGTTTTCAGAATATATTTAGAGGAGATTATGTAGGAGCTTTTGAATTAGTATTAGTAGTTGAGTTTATTTAGGAGAGTTGATATGTACGTAGTAGTTGATCCTAGCTAGTTTATAGGTATTCTAGTTGCACGTATGTGTTACTAGTTTACGTGTGATATATACATGCACTACTACACACAGTATATAAGTTAGTTTGTATCTTTCATTTTGAAAATGAACATAAGTGAATACAATGTAGCCTCTAGTGACAAGCTTGTGTTCTAGTAATGTATTGTTTTAGTTATCTTTCGTCTTTTGATTTGCAACAGTGGTATCAGAGCTAGAGGGGGGGTTCAAGGCTTAACAGCCTTCCCTCCGTTCCTTGGGTGGTGGCGACACGAACGCCGGTGGCAAAGTTGCATGTGTAGTATGAGATGCATGTGTAGTATGGAGCTGCCGAGAAAGACGAGGCGATGTGTGGGTGAGAAGTGCACCTTGGAGAGAAGTGCTCCAAAAAAAAAAACAAAGTATATGTGAGGTTGATGAGAAGTGCATCAACAAAGTAAATGGGAGGGTGATGAGAAGTGCATCACAAGATGAAGAGAAGTGCTTCATAAGTTTAGATTAAGGGGATATGTTGGTGAGAAGTGCATCAACAAACGAAGATGGTGGTGATGAGAAGTGCATCACACAATCGAAGGAGACAAATGTTTGATAAAAAAATTTATACATCAACAAAGAAGTGGCAAAAAGTCCATCAAGAAATCGAAAAGTAGTTCATGATTTTATTTTATCTGAACATTTGAAGCAAGGAAGTATGGAGTTTGCTAGGAGTCAAAGAAGTTGGCATTGCAAGTTTGGATTATGGGGGTGAATGTTGGAAAAAATAATCCAACTTGCATTTTAAAATATTCACGTTTTCATTTATTTTGTTTTCAGAATATATTTAGAGGAGATTATGTAGGAGCTTTTGAGTTAGTATTAGTAGTTGAGTTTATTTAGGAGAGTTGATATGTACGTAGTAGTTGATCCTAGCTAGTTTATAGGTATTCTAGTTGCACGTATGTGTTACTGGTTTACGTGTGATATATACATGCACTACTACACACAGTATATAAGTTAGTTTGTATCTTTCATTATGAAAATGAACATAAGAGCATCTCCAAGAGTCTCTTAGCTCACTCCTAAATATATTATAAACAATTAAGCTCTTAGCAAGTTATTACATTGATTTGTGTGTCAACTCCAACAATGCTCTCTATTATGGCTCTTTATTTTATATTTTATTCATATTTCAATTCAATTTGAACAAACAATCAATAGATGAAAGAGAAGAACCACTATTTTACTAATAAAATATTAAGTTAAGAGCTACTAGTTGCTCCTAAAATAGAGGAGAGAGAAGAAGCTCTTAACTTTTTAAAGAGCCTCTAAGAGTCTCTTGGAGCTTGATTTTTACTCTCTCTCCTCATTTTTTGAGTTAAGAGCTACAATAGAGAGCCTCTTGGAGATGCTCTAAGTGAATACAATGTAGCCTCTGGTGACAAGCTTGTGTTCTAGTAATGTATTGTTTTAGTTATCTTTCGTCTTTTGATTTGCAACAATTAGTACAAAACTAATCCCAACAAATGGTTAAATAAAGCATTTTGATGTCATGTTGTCCATCAGTGCTATTAATCACACCGGCCTTTTGTGCACTTACACTTAATCATAAATCTCCCAACGCCGCATTGATGTTTATTGGTATATCATCAAATCAAGGACCAAGTTAATTAAACTACTGTTGTGGAATAAAAACTAGGTTATGATTATGACGGCTAGGGTTTGTGAGCTTCAAGCTTTAATGGCTGCTTCTGCGTTCGAGACTAAACGGTCCTCACAGAATGCCTACGTATCTCTGTATTAGAGAATCAAGCCAAGAAAACGTAGTTCTGAGAATGAGGGGTCAGACCCTTTATATAGGCTGAGAAGCCTAGGAATTATGGTAGGAGTAGGTGACTTGGTGGGCAAGCCACCGCCTTGAGGAAGGTTCTAGACCCCTTCCTTGTAGGAGTCAGTTTCCATGTTGGAATATGTATCTTGGAGGCTAAGTCAGGCAAGAGTAATATCCTTGTTTGACTCTTATTTGCTGAGCTGTTTATTACCCCTAATATTAATTACGAAATTAATATTATAGTTAGGGTTTGGGCCCATCTGGTGGGCCCCACGTTTGGACCATTCTAGGTCTAATAAATGCCACATTAAATGTGTCTTTAGGGCTTACTTTCAGCCCATATCATTTGCCCCCCAACTTCTAGGAAAACTGATCAGGTTTTCCTTGAAGTTATAACGGCCTTATTCGAGACTTTGGTCGGGGTTTATTGCTCTTACGTGAGTATTTTCAACAATATCATCTTAATGTAAAGCGTGGAGCGACCGACGCATTTACGACGATGTTGAACGACACTAATCAGTGTTAAACGGCACTACACAGCGCTAATCAGCCTTAAACAATGTTTAAACAGTGTTAAACAATGTTAAGTGGCATAAAATGGCACTAACGGCACTAATCGGTGCTAAACAGTGCTAACCGGCACTAATCTGTGCTAACATGCACTAAACAGTGCTTAAACAGCACTAAACGGTGCTAATCGGCACTAATCTGTGCTAATAGGCACTAAACAGTGCTTAAACAGCACTAAACGATGCTAATCTCGACCTCTTTTTATCATTAACAATCATCCGAGATTCGCTGAAAAAGTCGAGATTTAGGTTTAAAAAGTTCACTGAAAAAGTAGGGATCCAGGACCAAGAACTGAACCTGGACCGGGGGGATCCAGGTTCAGAAGCTGGTCGGCTGGACCCCCTGAAAATGACCTGGTCGGCCGGAAGCTGGTCGGCTGGGATCTGGTCGGCCAGAAGCTGGTCGGCTGGGACCTGGTTGGCCAGAAATTCCTCTTCTAGGGCTAACTAGTCAGTAGTTGGCCTAAAAAACTTGAACTTAGACTCCTTCTTGATTTTAATAGAGAGTGTGGATCCAGGATCAGAAACCATCCATGGTCCTAAGGATCCAGAATCTTGATCTTGATTACGAATCGTCAGTTTGGTCGTTTGTGACTTCATGGCTAACTTTGGCCTTCATGACTCATCTTGGCCTTCATGGCTAACCTTGGCCTCTCTTTAACATTGATAATCATCTGATATTCGCTGAAAAAGTCGAGAACCATGTCCGAAATCATTTGCTGAAAAAGTTGGGATCCAGGACCAAGAACTGAACCTGGACCGGGGGGATCCAGGTTCAGAAGCTGGTCGGCTGAACCCCCTCAAAACAACCTGGTCGGCCGGGACCTGGTCTTCCGGGACCTGGTCGGCTGATCCTCCTTAAAAAGAGCTGATCGGCCGGGACCTGGTCTTCCGGGACCTGGTCGGCTGATCCTCCTTAAAAAGAGCTGATCGGCCGGGACCTGGTCTTCCGGGACCTGGTCGGCTGATCCTCCTTAAAAAGAGCTGATCGGCCGGGACCTGGTCTTCCGGGACCTGGTCGGCTGAGACCCCTAGTGCGTCGCGGTCGATTGCTTCTTGGCTAGCTGGTTGACCCGGACGTGAAAATTATTCGTGATCTTGCGGATCAAGAACCTTGATCTGAATCTCAAGTCACTATTTTGGTCATTCATGACTTTGTTATCTTAAGGATCAAGAAACTTGACCTTGATCTTAAACTTTTATCATGGATCTAGGATCTAAAACTGTCCGTGATCCTAAGGATCAAGAATCTTGATCTTGATCACGAGTCGTCAGTTTGGTCATTCGTGACTTCATGGCTAACCTTGGCCTTAATGGCTAATCTTGGCCTTCATGGCTAACCTTGGCCTCCCTTTAGCATTGGCAATAATCCGAGATTTGCTGAAAAAGTCGAGATTTAGGTTTGAAAACTATTCAAAGTTCACTGAAAAAGTTGGGATCCAGGACCAAGTACTGAACCTAGACCGGTCGGATCCAGGTTCAGGAGCTGGTCGGCTGGACCTCCTTAAAAGGAGCTGGTCAGCCAAGACCTGGTCGGCCGGGGTCTCCAAGACTATAGAAAACTCAGAGATCTTCGCGTGGACAGTAAGATCGTCCAAATCTGATACCCGGAGCTAAAGATATGGCCCAAACAACGTCAACAGTCCGTGTAGGACTGAAAATCAGTCTTGGTCGGCTGGACCCCCTTAAAAGGAGCTGGTCGGCCAAGACCTGGTCGGCCGGGGTCTCCAAGACTATAGAAAACTCAGAGATCTTCGCGTGGACAGTAAGATCGTCCAAATCTGATACCCGGAGCTAAAGATATGGCCCAAACAACGTCAACAGTCCGTGTAGGACTGAAAATCAGTCTTGGTCGGCTGACGCCCTCCTCGGAGCTTGGTCTTGAACCTTGAGTTCATTCATGGTTGTTGGTTATCATCAACCCTTGACTCTCATCCTTGTGATGAAGTTCTTTAGTTCTTACCTCATCTTTGTTTCTCATGGAGGAGGTCTTCCTTCTCGGTTGATCATTCAGGTAGTTCACTTGCTCCTTAGCACTTGACTTTAGGCCTGGTATGCCTTTGTTGGTTTTCAACCCTTTAGCTTGATTCTAGGTTTCCAACCTTATTTTCTTATGCTCATATAACCTTTCTTAGGTCTCAACTTGATTGACAACTCTTGGTTCGAGTCCTTAAACTCAAACGACAAGCTCGATTGGAGGCAGACAGCCTTGTTGGCCATCGAGGCTTAATTAATGTTGTGTTGAGATTTGAAGTTCAAGGATTCAATCCTTAATCTTTGGAATGTGTTCATCATCCCAGATTTCCAACCTGTAGAATCCTCGTCCTGGTGTCTTCCTGACTCGATACGACCCTTCCCAATTGGGGGATAGTCTTCCCTTCTGGCCAACTCTGGAGGCCTCTATCTTCCTCAGAGTCAAGTTGTCTTGTCGAAAGAACTTCTCCTTAACCCTTTGGTCGCAGTGGAAAGATGCTTTCTTCTGACGCTCTGCGTTTCTAGCATTCGCTTCATCCCTAACCTCGTCAATCAGATCGAGGGCGAGCCTCGCGCCTTTTTCATTGGTCTCGTGATCATATGCTTCCACTCTTGGCGATGCATGTGTAATCTCTAGGGGGCACAACTGCCTTGACTCCATAAGCCAGCAAAAACGGGGTTGCTTCAGTTATCACTTCGTAGGTGGTGTGGTATACCCAAAGTATAGGCAGCAACTCATCCACCTAAGTGTTTCTTGATCGTCCGACCCTCTTCTTCAGTCCATCAAGGATAATTCAATTTGCTACCTCAGCTTGTCCATTAGCCTCAGGGTGAGCTACTGAAGAAAAGCGAAGTTCAATAACATTCTCCTTGCAGTACTTCTTAAACTCTTCATTGTTGAATTTTGTCCCATTATCCGTCACAAGGATTCGGGGGATTCCCTATCTGCAGATGATGCTCTCCCAAAAGAACTGGGAAATTTGTTTGGTGGTTATCTTGGCTAAGGGCTTAGCCTCAATCCACTTAGTGAAGTAGTCGATGGCCACTATCATAAACTTCCTTTGTGCCGAAGCCATAGGGAAAGGACCTAGTATGTCCATTCCCCACATTGCAAACGAGATGGGAGAATTGATCGAAGTTAACATCTCAGGCGGCTGCCTTACAATTGGAGCGTGCTTTTGACATCTGTCACACTTCTTGACATAATTCTGCGCATCGGCCAACATCTCTGGCCAATAGAATCCCAGTCGTGTGATCTTGTGAGCTAGGGCTCTGCCCCCCAAGTGTTGCCCACATATCCCTTCATGAACTTCCTCCAAGGCTTCTCTTGCCCCTTGGGGCCTCAAGCACTTCAGGTACGGGACGACAAACGATCTTTTGTAGAGGATGCCTTCAATCAAGGCGTATCTCAATGCCCTCACTGACAGCTTTCGTGCCTCCAAGGCATTGTCAGGGAGCCAGCCTGTCTCGAGGTGAGCTTTGATAGGGTCAATCCAGCAACCTCCCATATCAATCGGTGCTATCAACTTAGAATTGATGGTCGGGGCCTTCAAGACTTGGAAGTAAACACTCCCTGCATAGTTCTCAATTTCAGAAGAAGCAAATTTAGACAAGGCATCGGCCTTAGCGTTCTCCTCTCTCGGAATGTGTTCCACATAGCATTCCTCAAACTGAGTCATAACAGCTTTCACGACTCTCAGGTATTTTGCCATAGTCTCATCATTGGCTTCAAACTCGCCATTCACTTGCGAGACCACCAGTCTTGAATCTCCACACACTTTGAGGTTCTTGACCCTCATGACTCTAGCTAAGCCCAATCCAGCTATCAATGCCTCATACTCAGCTTCATTGTTGGTAGTAGGAAAATCCAACTTCAAAGCATACTCAACTGTGAACCCATCGGGGCTTTGCAGAACTAAACCTGCATGGCTTGATTTTGTTTTTGATGCTCCATCAAAATAGAGCACCCAATATTCCTTCTGACCAGTTACAAGTTCCTCATCTTTATCTCCACTCTCAGTGGTAGTTACTATCTCCTGCCCCCCGACTTCTTGGTTGTTAATGGTGCATTCAACCACGAAGTCAGCCAATGCCTGAGCCTTGACGGCTGTCCGAGGCTTATACTTGATATCAAACTCTCCAAGTTATATGGCCCACTTGATTAGCTTTCCACTGGCCTTAGGGCTATGCAATATGTTCCTCAGTTGCTGGTCCGTCCGGACTTCAATTTTGTGAGCCTGGAAGTACGATCGTAGCTTCCTCGAGGCCGTTATCAATGCCAAGGCAAACTTCTCGATGGTAGAGTAATTTAACTCAGCCCCATGCAACACCTTGCTTACGTAGTAGATGGGTTTCTGAACCTTGCTTTCTTCTTGAACGAGAACGGTACTCAGTGCTTGCTCAGATACTGCCAAGTATAGGTAGAGAGTCTCTCCGGGACTAGTTTAGCCAACAACGGGGCTTCGGCCATGTACTTCTTCAATTGTTCAAAGACCTCCTGGCTCTAAGGTGTCCACTCAAAATTTTTCACTTTCTTCAATGCTTGAAAGAACGACAAACATTTATCACCAGATTTGGAGATGAATCTCCCCAAGGCCGCAAATCGGCCTGTCAACTTCTACACATCTCTTATAGAGCGTGGTGGCTTCATGTATAAGATCTCCTTGATCTTGTCATGGTTGGCCTCAATGCCTCTTTTTGAAACCATCAGTCCTAAAAACTTCCCAGATCCAATGCCAAAGGCACACTTGGCTGGATTCAACATCATCTTGTGGTGCCTCAGCACTTCAAATGCATCTCCGAGGTGTTTAATATGATCTGCCGTGAATAGGCTCTTGACTAACATATCATCAATATAGACCTCCATGGTTTTTCCAATTAGATGGGCAAATATTTTATTCACCAATCGTTGGTAAGTAGCTCCTGTATTCTTTAGCACAAATGCCATAGCAAGATAACAGAAAACACCAAAGTCGGTTATGAAAGATACCTTAGGGATGTCGTCCTTATGTATCTTGATCTGGTTGTATCCACTGAAACCATCCATGAAACTCAGCATCTCGTGCCCAACTGTGGCATCTATCAACGTATCTATCCTTGGTAGAGGGAAACAATCCTTAGGACATGCATCATTCAAGTCAGTGAAGTCTATACACATCCTCCACTTCCCATTTGCCTTCTTGACCATCACAGGGTTAGCCAACCACTTGAGGAACTGAATCTCTTCAATAAACCCAGCTTATAAGAGCATGCCAACTTCTTGTTTAATGGCCTCTTGCCTTTCTGGAGCGAAATTCCTCTTCTTCTGCTTTAATGTCGTTCATTTAGGATCGACATTCAATTTGTGAGTTATGAGCTGGGGATCAATCCCTGGCATATCAATTGCTGTCCAAGCAAACACATCACTATCCTCTTGTAAGAATGCTGTCAACTTGCCCTTCAAGGGGTTCCTTCAATTGGCTTTCGGGCTATGCAATATGTTTCTTCAACGGGTGGTCCATCAGGACTTCAACGTTTGTCTTGGTTCCATCATTTTTTTTTTTTGTTTTTCTTGATTCTAGGTCAAGGATTCAAGGTTGATTCCTCGATTTAGATTTCCAATTAAACAATCATGTGGGCTTCTCGCCTTTTAAACTCTTTAAAACGAGAGTTTGCTTGAACTTCTTGATCATTGTTTAAGGTTCTCTATTGGTCTTCTACCTTAGATTCTCCATCCAAGTCATTTTTGAAAACATTAAAAAGTGGCTAGTCTTTAGCCTCCACAGCCTTGCATGGCTTTGATTGCCAGATGTCTTTTATCCCGGATCCTTCAAGGAATTGAAACACTTATTTGGTTGTGTTGTAACCTAACTCTCGTCCCTTCAGAGTTTTATTTATGCGTTTGTTTGCTTCCATTTGTATATTCTTTTATTTTCGGTACTTGGTCATCTTTGACTTACACACATCAGGTGCTTGGTACATAAATAGAATCATAGAACGAAAAGCAAACTTGCATTAATAACATAAATGGGTTCAACCTTTATATAGAGTACTACTGTCCTACTCAGAGCGACATGCTCTGCATGGTTTCATCGAACCTTATTTCTACTTCTACTAGATAAATATGAAGCTAAGTCCAACTTTGCAAGACTAGGCCTGCATGGCTTGATTTTGTTTTTGATGCTCCATCAAAATAGAGCACCTACTACTCCTTCTAGTCTCCTCATTCTTCTTCTGAAGTTCACTTTCTTCTTGGGGTACTATCTCTTGCCCCCGACTTCTTGGTTGCCAATGTTACATTCAACCACGAAGTCAGTTGATGCCTTAGCCTTGATGGCTGTTCGAGGCTTATGTGTGATGTCCTCTTCTGGACTTTCTTTGTGTTCCTTATCACTGCGGATGTCCATGTCTTCAATCGGAAGGACCTGCCCCCCGACTCCGTCAGGCCTTAACGCGGCTACATAACAGCTTCGTGCCATCTTTTGATTGCCTTTATGTTCTCCAACACCATTCTGGGTTGGGAACTTGATCTTCATATGATAAGTTGAGGCAACAGCCTTGAATGCATGAAGTCCAGCCCTTCCGAGGATAACGTTGTACGTTGAAACCGCCTTGATTACCAGGAAGTTCAACATCTGAGTGGCCTTCTTGGGCTCCTGTCCAATAGTCATAGGCAATTGAATAGTCCCTTCAACTTTAGATCCTACGCATTAAATCCATATATAGGCATGTTATTTGGGGTCAACTGAGAATCATTGTAACCCATCTTCACAAATGCATCATGAAATAGAACGTCAACGGAAGCTCCATTATTTATCAAGACTCGCTTCACTTCTGAGTTTCCAATTACAGGAGTTATGACCAACGGGTCGTCATGGGGGAACTTCACCCCTTCAAGATCAGAATCATCAAAACCAAGTGTGATTTCAGTCCTAGCCCGCTTCGGGGCCTCTCCCACGATGTGTATCACTTCTCTGGCGTACGCCTTTCGAGAGTTTCGAGTTGTACCGGCCGCTGTCGGGCCTCCCCAGATCATATTGATAACTGGCCCTCGGGGCTGTGTGTTACGAGCACGATCGCCATCCCTTCTGTTATAATCTCTAATTCGATTAACACGATCTTCACCCTTAGTGAAGTTGCTCAATTTCCCTCTACGGATCAAGAACTCGATCTCATCTTCGAGTTGCTTGCAATCATCTGTATCATGCCCCACATCGCGGTGGAATCTACAGTACTGACCCTTGTTTCTCTTTGCGGGATCACCCCTAAGTGGCTTCGGCCATCGAAAATCTTTGTCTTTCTCAATATCTAACAAGATCTGACTCCTAGGAGCATTCAATCTTGCATAGTCGTTGAATCTTGGTCCCAAACTCTTCTTCGGTTCTTCTTAGGGGCATAGTCGGAGTCCTCGCTAGTTCGGGGATACTTGTCCCTAGCATCATACTCCAGGTCATCATACTCCTGGTCTTGCTTTCGCTTCTTGAAGTCGTTGTTACCTCCTCCCTCACTTACTGTGGCTTCTTTCTTCATGCTATCTTCAGCTTTAATGTACTTGTCAGCCCTTCGTTGGAGCTCAGCCATGTTTTCAGGAGGATGCTTCGCCAATGACCTTTTAAAGAATAGATCAGTGGTTCCGTGTTCCAGGGCTACCATGGCCACCTTATTCTCCAGATCAGTGATGTTCAAAGTCTCCTTGGTGAACCTCTTAAGGTAGTCTCTCAGATTTTCGTTCTTCCCTTGTACCACATACATAAGGGATGCAGAACTTTTCTCATGAACTCTCCCGCTAATGAATTGGCTGACAAAAGCGGCGCTCAACTCCTTAAAAGAGCCAATCGAATTCGTAGGTAGGCGGCTATACCATCTTTGAGCCATGCCCGACAGGGTTTGAGGGAACGCCCTACACTTCAAGGCGTCGCTTGCAGGCTGCAACAGCAGTGCATTTGAGAACGTCCTAACATGGTTTGCGGGATAACCCGTTCCATCATAAGCCTTAATTGTCGGCATCTTGAACTTCTTTGAGATACGAGCATTCATCACCTCCTCAGTAAACGGGGGTGTGGGATCATCAGGATCCCCAAGTGGCATCAGATCCTTGGGGTTGCTCTTGGGGGTTTCCACCCTTGTTGTTTTTCCAGTTGGGGCATCAGCCCTTCTTTGCCTTCTTGAAGGCCTTTCCAAATCTATAAAGGGAATCGGTCCTGATGTTGGAGGAGGTTGAGTCTGATTTGACCTAGCTTGTTCTCTTGCCATATCTTCCTTTAATCTTAAAATCTCGGCTTCATAAGCCTTGATTCTTTCCGCAGTTGTAGACGGGGGTCCATCATAGACAGTTTGATGACTCCTCCGGGGTTCTCTGCTAGCACGTCGCCTTCTTGGGGCTTCATCACGATCAACATCAGTTGATGAATCGTCAGTATAGGGGCCAGAGTAATCAAGATACACTCGATCTCGGATCTGCAAGGCATGACCACTGGGTCCAGGAGGGTAGTTAGGCAGGCCATACATCGGGTTAGTACTCACGGGGAGATCCGTAGTATGGATCTGTACCCCTGGTGGTGGGTAACTGGGATCAACTAGAGGAGAGACCAGCGTCTGGAGGGAGCTGGTTCCTTGACCTGGGTGAACGACCATAGGTAACGTTCTCTCGACATGGGGATTCGTCCCTGGAGGTTGAGAAACCTGAGTTTGAGTGATCGCCCCTGTGGTTGGGGGTACTTGTTCAGTGACAGGCGGAGCAGAGCTTAGAGGTAGAGCCTCGGTAGCGATTGGCTCGGTAGTGCTTGGTGCTGTTCTTCGTGTTTGAACCATGGTTGATGTCTTTTTCCCACAGACGGCGCCAAATGTTGTGGAATAAAAACTAGGTTATGATTATGACGGCTAGGGTTTGTGAGCTTCAAGCTTTAATGGCTGCTTCTGCGTTCGAGACTAAACGGTCCTCACAGAATGCCTACGTATCTCTGTATTAGAGAATCAAGCCAAGAAAACGTAGTTCTGAGAATGAGGGGTCAGACCCTTTATATAGGCTGAGAAGCCTAGGAATTATGGTAGGAGTAGGTGACTTGGTGGGCAAGCCACCGCCTTGAGGAAGGTTCTAGACCCCTTCCTTGTAGGAGTCAGTTTCCATGTTGGAATATGTATCTTGGAGGCTAAGTCAGGCAAGAGTAATATCCTTGTTTGACTCTTATTTGCTGAGCTGTTTATTACCCCTAATATTAATTACGAAATTAATATTATAGTTAGGGTTTGGGCCCATCTGGTGGGCCCCACGTTTGGACCATTCTAGGTCTAATAAATGCCACATTAAATGTGTCTTTAGGGCTTACTTTCAGCCCATATCAACTACTTTAATCTGTTGTTATAATTAGTTTGCTCTATAGATGAACTTAAAGATTAATTATTTCGGTTCAAGTACTACATTTTTGTATGAGAAATGCAATTTGATGAACTAATTAACGAACTCATAGCGTGGATAAAAATGTTTACCACATGCAGATCATTTCCTCGTGATCTTTCAGGCTGTTGCTCACCCGAATACGTATTCTTGTGATCTTTCTGGCAAATTATGGCAACCCGTCTCTATGTCCTCATCTTCGTCATCACGGGGTTTTCTCCTGAGAAGCTGAGCTCTATGCGATCCAATTTGAAAAGAAACATTAAAGACTATAACTAATGTTAACCAATTTACCAGAATACATTTAACGAATTATCAACTATTCATGAAAATCCGACTTAAATATAGTACAGGGAAACTACAATCATCCATTTCCTCAGTTTAGACATAGAAGACCATGTTGCCAAATAATTTTAATTATTTGATAATATTTCAAACCCACCGTACCGCAATACAATCACAGCAACTATATATGATAGACTAGAAATAGCCTAGGTCCAATTAGGCCCAACCTCAGGCCCAAAGTCACAAACAATCCAGCTCATGAGAATAAGAGCATCCCAGCCCAGGCTAGTGGGCCCGGACCCGGAGCCATCGCTACGTGGCGTGGTCCCCTCCCCAGACTAAGGGACCCCAGATCGGCGACACTCAGCGCACGTGGCAGTCCAGCTCAGCCGACATTCCCACACCTGGCGCTGACCGATACTAAATGCCAATGAATGACATGTGTCAAATCATGTCCACAGCAACACTGGCACACTCAAGTCAACGGTCCCCACAAATAGGGACACGTGTCCTACATCCCAGGAATTCAACAACCTGTCCCCCGAATCCAACGGTCAGGAGTAGAGGTAACCCACCCCTAAACCCTAGGCCCTAGGGCTATAAATACCCCTAGAAAATAGGGTTTATGGGTTAGACATTATTACACACCTATACACATTTATTACTTTGTGATACTCTACTTGATTATTACCTTCCAAAGCCAACTCTTATTCTCACGCCGGAGGCACCTCGGGGCTAAACCCCCCCTCCGGTGTTGTTTTGCAGACACCCCACTACAGCTACACCACTTCCGAGGCAGAAGTTGGCGAGGAAGTACCCGATCAAGATTCAGAGTTATCAATATATACAGGATTTCTTTTAGTTTTCGAGTATTATTACAATTAAGCATCTCAAAAATATGGTGGAAAAGTTTGAAAGTGGGTAACACCCCGGCGACCTCACAACACCCCAAGAAATAGGAGATCCACTTCGCTGCATTCGGGGTCAGTTAGGTAATGGAAGCCCGTATTCAAACAAGCACAAGGACTTAACGAACTGATGACACATAGGCCCATACCCCGACCTCAGGTGCTCCAACCAAACTCCGACCCAACCTCCCTTAGGTCTATGGTAAATTTTCTCTCCGGGCTCCGGCCACCTCCATTCCACATCATCATCCAAGTGGAATGTGGCCCGGAAAATTTGATTCCACTGAACCGGCTCCTCTATATACTGAGCCCTAAACGGAGCGACATCCATCCCGGAGCCAAGTTTATTTCTGAACTTAGAATCCAAGAAGGCCTCGTTACACTCAGTCATCAGCGCCACGTCCGGGTTCTGGGAGAACTCCGTACTAAGATTCCTAAAAAAATGGGCTTGGGGGATCCCGGGTCCTTCCTAACAAAGTAGTACTTGGAGTAGCCCCAACTACCGTCCGGCTCACTAAGGCTGAACCCCGGACCCATATCCTTGGTCGCAATCTTGGTAAGCACGGGGAGGCTGCTCTTCTTTTTACCCATTATACACCACTCTAAATCTATCAAGTCGAGGCTGCTATCCGAAGAACTAACACTAGCGGACGAGCTCCGGCCACCTCCATTCCACATCATCATCCAAGTGGAATGTGGCCCCGAAAATTTGATCCCACTGAACCGGCTCCTCTATATACTGAGCCCTAAACGGAGCGACATCCATCCCGGAGCCAGGTTTATTTCTGAACTTAGAATCCAAGAAGGCCTCGTTATACTCAGTCATCAGCGCCACGTCCGGGTTCTGGGAGAACTCCGTACTAAGATCCCTAAAAAAATGTGCTTGGGGGATCCCCGGGTCCTTCCTAACAAAGTAGTACTTGGAGTAGCCCCAACTACCGTCCGGCTCACTAAGGCTGAACCCCGGACCCATATCCTTTGTCGCAATCTTGGTAAGCACGGGGAGGCTGCTCTTCTTTTTATCCGTTATACACCACTCTAAATCTATCAAGTCGAGGCTGCTATCCGAAGAACTAACACTAGCGGACGAGCTACCGGGGTCGGAGAGAGGGATTAACACCCACCTAGCAGTTACACGGGTTTTTCTAATCGTAAAAGGGAACTACCCCGGGCTACATACAGAAGTACTACAACCCCGGAGAACAGACACAACAAAATTAAATAAAAGGAAGAAGCCGGAATGAGGAGACTTACAAAAGATTAAGAAGCCGAAGAAAGGGAGAGATTAGGAGAATCTGAATTGCCACTAGCCCGGAGTCCGTGTCCTCAGAGAAACGTGATGACGATAGCAAGTTGAAAACTCGTAAAAGACAAAAGTGAAGGAGACAACCACTATTTATAAGCAAAGCTGTTGGATCGAACCGTCGAGACACGTGGCAGCCCATGAATGGCCAACGGTTCAAAAACTCGGAGAAAGAAAAAAGAAAAAAGAGAAAGAAAATAGCTGGCATCCACTATCCGGACCAGACATCTCCAAAAACAAAATTCATAACATATACATATACAAAAATATATATACATATGTATATATATGTATACAGATAAATGCGAACCAGCCACATCACCCTTAGCCCCGGGGATGCGCCTTTCAGCACACACCCCGGGCCTGGGGGGCAACCAAAAGCAAAATTTTTCTTCTAAGTTACCCAAAGTCATGAAACTTTGGACTTGTGAAGATAACACATCACCCTTAGCCCCGGGGATGCGCCTTTCAGCACACACCCCGGGCCTGTGGGGCAACCAAAAGCAAAATTTTTCTTCTAAGTTACCCAAAGTCATGAAACTTTGGACTTGTGAAGATAACACATCACCCTTAGCCCCAGGGATGCGCTTCTCACCACACATCACCCCGGGCCTAGGGGGCAACCAAAGCCAAATTTTTCTTTTAAGTTACCCAAAGTCATGAAACTTTGGACTTGTGAAGATAACACATCACCCTTAGCCTCGGGGATGCGCTTCTCAACATACACCCCGGGCCTGGGGGGCAACCAAAGCCAAATTTTTCTTCTAAGTTACCCAAAGTCATGAAACTTTGGACTTGTTAAGATAACACATCACCCTTAGCCCCGGGGATACGCCTCTCAGCATACACCTCGGGCCTGGGGGGCAACCAAAGCCAAATTCTTCTTCTAAGTTACCCAAAGTAATGAAACTTTGGACTTGTGAAAGTAACACATAACTCCTAGCCCCAAGGATGACTACTTCAGCATACACCCCGGGCCTGGGGAGCAACCAAAAGTAAAAATTCTTCTCCAAGACAATGAAGTTCATATATTCCCACTACTCCCCCATCCGGGAGAATTCGCATGAGGGAGTGGGGGAAAAATGATAGGCTAGAAATAGCCCAAACCCAATTAGGCCCAACCTTAGGCCCAATGCCACAAGCAATCCAGCTCATGAGAATAAGAGCAGCCCAGCCCAGGCTAGTAGGCCCGGACCCGGAGCCATCGCTATGTGGCGTGGTCCCCTCCCCAAACTAGGGGACCCCAGATCGGCGACACTCAGCGCACGTGGCAGTCCAGCTCAGCCGACATTCTCACACCTGGCGCTGACCGATACTAAATGCCAATGAATGACATGTGCCAAATCATGTCCACAGCAACACTGCACACTCAAGTCAACGGTCCCCACAAATAGGGACACGTGTCCTACATCCCGGGAATTCAGCAACCTGTCCCCCGAATCCAACGGTCAGGAGTAGAGGTAACCCACCCCTAAACCCTAGGCCCTAGGGCTATAAATACCCCTAGAAAATAAGGTTTAGGGGTTAGACATTATTACACACCTACACACATTTATAACTTTGTGATACTCTACTTGATTATTACCTTCCAAGCCAACTCTTATTCTCACGCCGGAGGCACCTCGGGGCCAAACCCCCCCTCCGGTGTTGTTTTGCAGACATCCCACTACAGCTACACCACTTCCGAGGCAGGAATTGGCGAGAAAGTACCCGATCAAGATTCAGAGTTATCAATATATACATGATTTCTTTTAGTTTTCGAGTATTATTAAAATTAAGCATCTCAAGAATAATATTTAGAGGTGGATGATTTTTTTTCCTTTTGCATTTTTATTAGTAATTTGCCAAAATGCTTTAATTAAGGAACATATATGTGTATCAACAATAATATTTGAAACTCGTGATTTCTTCACTTTACCAAATTTTATAGGCATAAAAGAACAATTATCTTTCTGCAACTCGCGCGATTTGAGAAGTCTTATGTCCCTGAAGTTCGACCGAATGCATTTTTTAAATGAGTACTAAAGAGGGAGATGAGAATTTGGTAGGAAAAACACCCGTATATTGATTTTATAAATTTTTCTTATTATAGCATTTAATTAATATCATTCTAAAAAGGCCAACTAAACGGCAGACATCTTCAAAATTATAAACAAAATACATGGAAAGCTAACCAGGTGCACTGCAAATGCAAGTTTAGTAGATTAGTAAGTAGAAAGATAAAGAACAGGCCTTGCGTGATGTCCTATAAACTGATTATAGCAATTAAGTTGAATGGATCTCACAAGCGCATGTACTCATGATAAATGACTACACTACCCAAAAAGAGCACAATCAAGTAGACAACTTAGGTAAGAGCTAGAGGAGAGCAAACCCCAATTCGGTTTGGTTTTTAGGTAAAATCGGAACCGAAACCGGAAGTCCTCGATTTTAAAAATTGAAAATTGTAACCGCAACCGAATCATCGGTTTTAGTTTCGGTTTTAAAACCCCAGTTCAATTTTTATCGGTTCGGTTTCGGTTTTAAAACCGAATAATATATAAAAGAGACAAAATATTATAGCACACATAACTTGGTCCAAGTTTACAAAAACCAAACCGAACCGGCATTTCGCTCTCCCTAAGGATAATAACAATAGCAAGTGATAATGCTAGAGAGACTATGACAAAAACCAATTTTGATAGACTAACAACTTCATGTTTAGGTTTGTTACCTCCACAAGAATTAGGCAACCCCTGGCCGCACAATCGTGGATTCTTTTGCAAAAATAAAGCTGGACGGTCAATTATGAGATATTGAGGAACCTCGCCTGATAGCACAATGAGTCGGCCCAATTCCATTACATTACCTAAATTAGGTTATAGTTTACTGCTTAATCTAAAAATATATATATATATCTAAATTTCAAAAAATTTAATATAAATTATATATATATATATATATATTATTTATTTTAATAAATGATTCAATTTTAGCCGGTTCGGTTTTAACCTATAACCGGAACCGAAACTGAAAGTCTAGGTTTTTAAAAATCAAAAACCACAACGGTCGGTTCGGTTTCGGTTTTTTCAGTTCTGTTTTTGCTGGTTTTGGTTCGGTTATGGTTTTAATTCGATTTTTTGCTGACCCCTAGTAAGAGACATGGGTTAGAATCATTGTGCAGAAGGGGACCAGAATGAAGGACTTCAATTCAGTATATTGCTACATCTAGAGTAACAAGTTACCTCATCATGTACTCGTTTGAATGGTTCCCTTTGATTTCACAATTCCAAGTCCCAAAAACTTTGCATGAGTACAGGGGTTTTCTGATATGTTCCCTACTAGGGCTGCCACACCAGCCATCGTAGGAATGCCCCTGCAAGATGTTTCAAATGTCAAATTAACTTGGAGTGGATGAGTATTTCCTAGCACACAATAAATATCATAGAACTCACCCCTAAACAGGCATGCGACCATACACAGATGACATGTACAGATAAACTCCAATAGGTCATAGGTGAGATAGGTCATATAGATGCATTGCAGGGCATCATGCTAGGATTTACATACAAAGAAGTGAAAGGCCTTATAGGACCAAATGCAGTGTTATTCTGATATGGGGTCGCGTGAGTTTACACACCCCAACTGCATTCGTATAGTTACCTGCAATTTGAACAATAATAAGTTGCAATGAACTTAGACATATAATTTGCGAACAAACAAATGGTGCAGTGTATTACCGGCCTGTAGAATAGGATGTGGACCATAATCAAAGGAGCAGTCTCTTATAAAATGGTATGGAGCATCACACGTGTAACATGTACGGTCCGCCTGATCCAACATATTAATTTAAGATATATGAAAGAAGCACATAATTTCTAAAAGACAAAGTTTAATAGCGTTCGAGAATGTCATGTCTCCAGCATTAACATCAGTATATCGACTTGACT
This sequence comes from Kitagawia praeruptora, assembly GCA_037693485.1. Taxonomy (NCBI): domain Eukaryota; kingdom Viridiplantae; phylum Streptophyta; class Magnoliopsida; order Apiales; family Apiaceae; genus Kitagawia; species Kitagawia praeruptora. The sequence goes on from CM075353.1 coordinate 4,532,073, forward strand.
CAATAAAATGGGCTAGTCTTGAACTCGATATCGAGCTTACATAAGCATTAACAAATAAATCAATAGAGGTGCATATATTAATCTACTCCTATACAAGACTTTATGAGGCATACACATGATAATGCGATGAGCAATTCATTCAAGCCATACAAAATTGCAGAGTATGTAAATGTCAAGATAATACAACAATGAAAATAACATCCTCAACCACTTTTAAAAGAGGGTTTTTTCCAGCCACTGCCATAATTGAAGCCAAAATACAGACCCATAGAGACGGAGTACAGTTAAGTGATTACAAAATATTTCCATATGAATGATACTAACATAAGCCACAATATCGGCGATTGATGTAGCTTTCAAGGACAAATCTCGTATTTTCCGTGTGTTTGATCAAGTGCTTTTTTACTAAATACGGGACCAAGTTCAAGTGTAGATCGAAAAGGATGTGCACTTGGTTGAGGTACCACGTATTAAGTTGAAATCCTTTCTTCCAAATGAGTTTGATCAAATTTGTTGCGGATTTCCTTCCTAGATATCTCATAGCTAGTTTCATTACCACTTTCCAATAGGACCCCTTTCCAAACCTCTGATAATAAACTTCATGCTTGTTACCTTCGAAATTTCATAGTTCTTCACTCTTCTGATTCTCTTTCATGGAATACCAGTATCGTCCCATCATTCTTAACAGCCTTTTACCCTACAGAATATACTGTATAGTTTGGGGAAGTGAAAAAAAATAACAGAGAAACTACACATGAAATCAGGGTCCGTCCTAGGATTTTGGGTGCCATAGGCGAACATTTAAAATGGTGCCCCTTATATTAGCAAAACGACTTTTATATTAGCAAAACAGATATTACAATATAAGTACTTAGACTATACATCTTCACTAAACTAAATAGCAATAACAACTAACCGCAAGTCAACAACAAAAATGATAAACTACAAAAGCAAGTTAACATAAAAACAAGCAATACCTCTTTCAAAAAATCCATCAGCTTGTGTTTGCTAGACTACTGACTACCAAGACTTGCTTTTTGTTTATGTAAATATAGATGTACCAACCACCAACCACGACCGCCCGCTTGTCACTTGATAGCATGAGTCTTGATAGAATGAGTTTTTTTATTATTGATTTGTTATTGTGGATTGTTGAAATTAAGTTGGAAGGATGTGAATAATGAAGCGGTAAAAGTTAAAACCCTTGTTTTGTATAGGAGATCTGGGATATGAAAAGCACTTAATTATTATTGGTCAAAAATTAAAAATAAAATAATGGTGGGTTAGTTTTTTAAAATTAACACTGATGTTTTTGTTAAAAATAAAAATGAAAACTGAATTTGGGTCTAAGAATAATTGTCCAACTCCTAAAAAATACATCCTCCTCCTCCTCCTTTTATGAAAAATGCATCGCTTTACGAGAAGAGCGGGAAAAGTTAGACCAAAACAAACCCAATTGTTTTTTAAAAAAATTGGAGCTACGATTTCTCAAATGGCTACATCGAAATGAATCAGCGTAATTAAGGACTAGCACAAAGCCGTTGACCTTCTTGAGTAGTTTTGGTTTTCTAGATCTTTTGTGTGTCTTTTGCCTCCTTCTATTTTGTTCTGTCTTGTTTAATTTGAATGTCTTTCTTAATTTAATTTTTTTTTTCCCTGTTTTTTGCTTGTTGATGCTAATAAAGCATAGGAAAATAAAAGCCAAATTTAAGTTCATATGGACGGAACACAACAGAAAGGGATAGAGATTACTATGGGGGAAAACAAAATAACGATCTAAAAACTATTGTTACCATTGTAACCAGGTGTTTGGTTCTTAACACGACATCATCTATCACAATTGGGATGTTCACAAGAAGATGTATAGAGGGAGATCCTATTGATTGCAATATCTGTGGGACATGCTTCCCAAGCAACAATTTTGTGAAAGAACACTGAAATGACAAACATCAAGTAAGGAATTGAGTTATTTATTGTCATCTCAGTTGAGTACTGCTTTACTTTTTCAAGTTTTTCATTGTAATGCTCATTTGCTTGTTCTACTTTTAAGGTTGTACATTACATAATGTTTTTTAATGTGCACACTACATGTTCGATAAAATGTATCTGTAAAAAATGTAATGTTTTTGCCTTCTTATGCAGAACTTCTTGTAACATCTCTATCCTAGCATAAATATTTAATTCTAATAAATAGAATTGTTTATTACTAATACAACTCACAAGACTTAAAATTTGTTAAAATATTTTATAAGGAATTTAGAACATTTTTATATTTAATGTATCTATACTTCCAAAAATCGTAGAAAGAGATCGGTAAGTCGGAATTAGGCGTATAAATACTCTATGAGGAGGTAATAAAGTGAATAATATATTAAAAATATGAGAAACCAAATTCTACACCGAAAATCGTTAGGATCGAATTTTATTTAATAAAGAAATGAGCTACTAGGGCATTTGGGTAAATTGAGAGGATGAATTATTGATATATGGATAAGTATTAGTTTAACACACCAAAAACACTATTCACCTTCATCTTTTCTAGCAAAAATCGATTGGAGAGGGAGAAGAAATGAAATCTTTGCTAGCTAGAAATCATAGTGGAAAAATCTAGTAAAAATATATATGCATCCAAATACATACATATATATATATATACACACATAAATCCTAGCTAAATTAGTGAGATAAGTGGGTCAATTAGGGTTTGAAGAGGCTGATTTCTTGAGAAGAAATCGGGGAAAAGCTTGGATTAGTGTGGGTTAGCTTGGATTGAAGTCATATTAACTTAAAGGAAAGCTTGCAAGGTATACCTCTCTTCTAATCCTTTATATTTCATTAGTAGTGGTAATATATTAAGCTTTTATGATGTTAATAATATGAGGAGGATGGGATTATGTTTGTGTTGTTGATTATGGAGATTTTGACGAGTGAGAAGGAAGGTATAAGATGGATTGAGGAATTAAATTTTAGAAAGTCGTTTTGGACGCCGGAAGGCTGTCCAAAACACCACTGATGTATAGTGAATTCAGAGCTATGTAGCCCCTGTTTTGTACAGTGGGTATAGGATGAAAGTATTCTACTCGGAGTCTAGTTTATGTAGCCGCAAACGGTGAGTCGATTGGATTAACGAACTAGGAGTTATGGCTGTTTTGGTACAGGATGTCCATGACCTATGGGTTTGATAAAAAATGAACTTTGGAAAAATGTTTCACCTAGCTAAACATCTTAGTTTCGTATGAAACTTGGAGGGATGGTATAAAAATGATTATAGAATATCTCAGAGGTGGGTTCATGTCAAAATAAAAATCCTACGATTTGTAGTGATTTTTAAAGTGTGGCTGGTCGTAGTGGTAATGCCCTGGTTTTGAACTTGCTGCGAGAGATTGTTGTACCAACTTTGAGCGAGTATTTGACCTAGCTATACTAATCGATTTAAGCTAAAATTTGGAGGATAGCAAGGTCTTATGTTAGATAGTGAAATGGAAAAGATTTCGTGTGAAAATGTTATGTTTTGAAATTATGAAAGATGTCGTAACATAGGGGTTTAATAAGGATTTCTTAATAAGATCATTACAAGTAGGTATTTTGGGGCTTAAATAACTTGATTAAAAACCTTTGACAAGATAGTTTTATGAATAGTTAACGTAGACCCGTGAAGGTGATGTGTTGGGCAAAAAATTAGTATAAAGATATGAAACTAGATTTAACCAAGTGCACACATAAGTGTAATAAAGATTGATTCTTATGTGTTTATAGAGTACCCGAGACATGGAAGGAGCGTGGATAGAATATCACCAAGAATCATTGAAAGAAGTGCAGAGGCCAAGGTAAGTATTTATCAAAACTTTGCTTTATATATGTATACTCTATAATAACTTGTGATATTTATGGGATTAAAAGATATAACTAAGAAATGCTCAAGACTTGAATATATATATATATATATATATATATATATATATATATATATATTAGGGATCTAGAGAAAACCCCTTTAAAAGGAGAACTTAGAAAACTAAATTAAAATATAGCACATATGGTATTCAAACTGATCGTTGGGAGATGGAAAAAAATGTGGTGAAATTAGATTTAAAAAAAATATCACCGATTGACGGGAAAAATCAAATTAAAACGGAGGGGATTAGGTGGGATTGTGTGTGAGGGTGTATTTGATTAGTGTGTGGGTGCCCCTGGCGGGGCCATTGATTATAATACATACAATGGTTAGGATTAGTACCTTAGTTTTCTTCAAAAAAAGAGTTCTCTTTTGAGCCACACCTATATATATATATATATAATGAGACCCCTCTTATAATGAGACCCTCTCTTATAATGAGTCCCCCTCATATTTCTTTTATTCTAAAGGGTCCCGCCAGGGGCACCCAATACGAAAAAGTCTTATAATCATATCCTCTATCCATTCATCAAAAAAAATTCTAAAAAAAAAAAACTGTTGCCACGTCATCATTTTTTTTTTTGAAAAAAAAAATTACTTTTTTTTTAATTTTTTTTTTATGAATGAATAGAGGATAGAATTATAAAAAATTTTGTATTGGGTGCCCCTGGCGGGGCCCTTTAAAATAGATGAAATATGAGGGGGACTCATTATAAGAGAGGGTCTCATTATAAGAGGGGTCTCATTTGAGCACCTCCCTATATATATATTACTAGAAAGAATTACATGATTTATCAGAATATGGGGGTTTATATGATACGTGATGATTGTGATGTGTTTTGATAGACGTAGTCGTTACGTGGACTTTAAATGATTTCATGAGAATGTTATTTGGAAATTATACGGTTACTTGAATCTATATGTTACTAAAATGGATTAAGTTGATTATCTGGGATTATATGCTATATGGCTATATGATTACGTGATGAAAGTACATACACGATGACTATATTATATTGAAATGAAGTATCACGTGGCTATAAATGATGGTTATATGAAAGTTATATGACTTTGAATAAGTGCGTGGACAAAAAGTGATCATAAAACAATATGTGGATACATAAACAGGTTATATGCATACAGTGCAGATACTGTAAAGTAAAGAAAAAGGATATACTGCAAGGATCGTAAGGACCCCTAAAGAGGGCCGTATATACAGAAAGGAGAAATATGAATACATGATAAAGGTCATCTGTACATGGATGAATATATAGATAAATGCTTGATATATATAATGATACAAAGTATATGTTGTATGCATGTCATTCATTGCATTCATGTACATTCGACTAAATAAAGGCATTGTGACTGTCAATTGTACTTTAGGGAATAAATGGCCTAGCTAGTCGGGAAAGTCCTCGAGACTATAAACATGGAATATTCCGGGAATAAAGTCAACTATAAACATTAAGAGCCCTAAGAGGCCGGGATTATATGCAAGTCCTTGAGACTATAAACATGGGACATGGTCTCGGGAAATTCTAAAGTTATGTTGATCAGTCACAACAAAATAAAGAACATGGAGTCACATGAGTATGTTGCATACATTCATAGTAAATGATTACTTGGCGTTACTGGATGATTATCTGGAATGAATTATGTAGTACGTGTTGAAACGGTGTTCAAACATGTTCTTTGAAAATATATGGTGATATTATGAATTTCTCCTATACGTGCTGGTTGTATATGATTTCTTGAATAATAGTGAAATGATTATCTGAAATTAATATATGTGATGATAAGTTGACTAGGTGTTCAAAGATATGATTGGATGATATGTACTCGTTATATATATATATATATATATATATATATATATATATATATATATATATATATATATAGGCAAGTGCTCAAAAGAGAACTTATTTTTTGAAGAAAACTAAGGTACTAATCCTAGCCATTAGATGTATTAAGATCAATGGCTCCGCCAGGGGCACCCACACACTAATCAAATACACTCTCACACACAGAATCACACCTAATCCCCTCCATTTTTAATTTGATTTTTTCCGTCAATCGGTGATATTTTTTTTAAATCTAATTTCACCACATTTTTCTTCATCTCCCAACGATTAGTTTGCATACCATATATGCTATATTTCGATTTAGTTTTCTAAGTTTTCCATTAAATGAGGTTTTCCCTAGTTCCTTAATATATATATATATATATATATATATATATAGGGTTAGGCTCCAGAGAGAACACCCTTAAAAAGAGGACGAGAGAACACATCATCTAACCATTGAATCTATTAGATCTAATGGTCCCGCCAACAACACCCAATACAAAAAAGTCTTATAATTTTACCCTCTATCCATTCATTAAAAAAATATAAAAAAAAATTTAAAAAGATAATGATGATGATGATGTCACTGTGACGTCACAACAGGTTTTTAAATTTTTTTTTATGAATGGATAGAGACTAGAATTATAAGACTTTTTTGTATTGGGTGCCCCTGGCGGGGCCATTAGATTTAATAGATTCAATGGTTAGATGATGTGTTCTCTCGTTATCTTTTTAAGGGTGTTCTCTCTAGAACCTTGGCCCATATATATATATATATATATATGATTAGCCTACAGGGTTCAATGTGAATGGTTTAACAAATTATCACAAATATACAGATGACCGTCGAGTCCATAGATGACTTCTGGGTTATATACAGAAAATATTCAGATCTTATATATAAAATTGTTTGTAATAATAAATGTGTGGATTAGAGTCGTTGAACTGATAACAGGGATAAGACTACGGAAAGATACAAGGAGAGTTGGGTAAATAAAGAGAGAATGAATTACAGGTATATGTAATGACACTACGAGTTTTTACGAGTTAACAGGTATATACAGATATCTTTATAAAACGCGAAATACTGGATTGTCGGTTTAGAAATATGTAAATTTTACCAGAGTATATTATATGATGATATATGTTCACTGAGTTGCGACTCATTAAAATCGCTTATGTTTTTCAGGTTAAGTTGTATGATCGGCCAGCTGGATCTCCAGAGTCTCTCCTCCTCAGTATTTGCATATATAAATATGTTAAGTTTTTATTTCCGCTATTAAGATTAAATGTTGAGTTATCGTGTTGTGTTATATTGTATAGTTGTTCACCTGATCGGTTAGGACAGGTTGAACTTGTAGTTGTTTTATTAAAAGTTGGAATTGTTGTTTGGTTGTAAATGAAATTTGGTTTCGTTTGTATTACAGGTGGATAGTCCGATTTGCGAATATTTCATGCTGAAATTTTCTAAAATTCCCCTGTATCAAAGTCTGTTTTATCTAATTAATTCAAATAGTTGAGAGCATGCTTTAACTGCTAAGTGTTATGTGTATAGTGAGTCACATTTTCTAAAGTTTTCAGCTTCCGCATTGCAAAAGTATTTTAGAGGATTAATGTATAATCTTTTTAAAAGTAATATTGTTATTCAGGGTTTTATTTATTCCCTAAAATGATTTTGAGAAAATGACACATATATATAGGGACATTCGAGAATTTTATTGTAAAAAGTATATTTTCAGTATTGGGAAGTCAGGGTGTGACACTTCGAACCTCTCCATCGAATTTTGCCTTTCTTGAATTATAACTACCTTTCATATGGACACATGATCATGATTTATTTTAGCAACAAGTACATATCATGCTTCTTAGAGGGGGCTATCTGGCACAAAATGCATTATATATATATATAGGCTTTTGCTCAAATACAAATCACTCTTAAAATGAGAACTACAAACCAACACTAAATATATTATATTTCATCTATTCTAAGGGCCCCGTTAGGGGCACCTTCACAAAAAATGTCCTAAATTAACTCACCAACGTCTTGCAAAAAAAAAAATCACTGTTCACGCTGACGTCACTGCCATGTCAGCACAATGAACAGTGATTTTTTTTATTGAATAGAGGGTAGATTATTATACATTTTTTGTATTGGGGTACCCCTAGTTTGGTCATTAGTTTGGTCATTAAATTAGCTTGAAATTTGATTTTTAGGTTTGTATTCTAAGGAGGTTTGTATTGGAGTAGCCCCTATATATATATTTATACCATTGTGCCGATCAATATTCGCCATTTGTTTCGTCAGGTTCTTCGCCTACCAAATTGCACAGCTCATTCTCCTACAAAAGCCATAGATCCTCGATCTTTAAGCCACCCAATCTAGGTATTCAAATTATTTTACCCTCACGGTATATTATTATTATTTTACTACTCCGTATATTGTATCATTAAATTACTTATTTAGTTTGATTTATACACTCATGATCAGGATGATAGAGAATACTAATTAAACTAGCTTCGTAGCCCGTGCCAGGCACAAGCATTTTCTAGGTATAAATACATTGTGAGTTATATGCTAAGAGATTTTTGGTGTCTGTGTATTGACATCAGTTTGTAACTTTTGAGTTACAGACTTGTAGGTAGGCATTGGCATGGATTTTGAATAATTAAGTAGTTGAACAGCAAACAATGCAACACATTGACCCCTAAGGAGTCAGATGTTGCCATAATATAGACCCCTTTTGTATTTTATGAGCTTCAAGTGCAACTTGTTTTGGCTACCATTATGCATTACATGAGATGGGTGAAGTTTTATCGGTAATAACCATACAGATTTTGAAGAAGGATCAGTGTTTATTGGTCTCCATTTTCTCTCTACTGGTAAGTTCTTTTGGATCCCAGAAAGGCACCCTTCCCGTTTGGTGGCGTAGAATGAGAACTACATCTCCTGAACTCCTCTATGCCATTTCTAGCGATCACGCGTAACATCAAATGCAGTTACTGCAGAATATTGCATCCGCTTTTATAATGTTGAATATAGGTGGTATTGTGAATTATGTATCTTGCAACCTCTTTACCATAAACGAAATTTTAATTTGAAGCATTGTTTTTTATACAGACCTCTTCTTAAAATCCCAATTATATTAAGCTTACTAAAGTTTTTAGTATCCTTCATGAGACCACAATATCTCGTTTTGCATCTCTGAGACTCTTTCCCAATTTATTTCCATCACGGTTATCATCCTCTTTCCGAGCACCCTACATCAAACAAATAACAAACTTACACTAACCGGTATTGTTGCAACACTAACCATATATATATAGACACATACACACTACGAGTTTAAAGTAGTTGACACAATTATAGGTTGCATCCACGTAATAGGCCATTCAAGAGTTTCCACAATTATAAGTTGCCTTAACTGATAGTACATATGAAACTTTTATTTAACCTGTCCTTGTGTGAAATGTACAAGATCAGCAAGTTACCTAAATAATAGTGTCCAAATAACCAATTAGTGTATATGGAGTATAAAATTATTTGCATGAACTACCATGAATAATCACTTGGTGGATGGACATATGTCTACCTGACATATATAAGTCGTAACTCATCCCTAGAGTGTAGATGAAAAGAATAAAGTGTAATTTATCATCTTCCTACTAAGTTCAAAGGAAATGTGTAGGAAAATTAAAGTTATAGTGGGTAAATATACATCATATCATAGAATTTGACACAACTACATGGTAGTGCACTTTTGAAATATCTGCCACGATAGATATAGACCACAATAAAATAACAAAATCATTCACCGTAAGGTGTACAGTACTTTAATATCCCCTCATACGGAACTATTGTCCTTAAGTTTCTTTTATCATTTGTAAGTGTACAAATTTAATAAAGTTCCATGTACTTTAATTTAGATTGGCATCAATAGTAGCTAACATAGTTTAGGACAATCAATGTTTATTTACTAATTTTATAATATTATGAGAATGAGAACATAGGCGGGAGGATAAAAGGCCCAAAGAATAAATCATAATTAGCCTTAAGCTTGCTAAATAATGTATACATAACTCATCCATACAACAACACGAAAGATTCTAGGCCTGAGTATGAAACTCATCCACCTTTGTTGTACAAACCTGGATATCTGTTAGGACATTTGCATTAACTTTTTCCTTAAATATGTTATCAAATGACTAAAATGTTGGACAATTAAACGTAAAAGTTATACACAATTCTCATTGCCAACCTACATCTGTTTAACTCATAAATATTTTATAATTTATTTTTCCCATTGGCTATTACTATTACTATTGTATTAGAATTCATATTATTCACAGTGGTTATTACTATTGTATTAACAACTACAAGAGCATTACACATTACATCTTAAGTGCAAGTTCGTTGTGTACAAGAAAAAGAGCAACCACAACATCTATTATACTATGATTATCTATAACATAAAATGAGCAAGCATACATTCAAAATTGCCGTTACCGAGTATTTACAAGTCGCATGCAACTAACTTATTTAGAATATTCGGATAAAGATATGGGAAATAGATTTGAGGACAATAAGATGCACCTCAATCTTTTCATCGGTGAGTTTCCACGTTTGTATCAGGAAGTTTCACCCAAGCCTGAATGTTTGTTGCTTCCTCACCAATCCTGAATCAATTACAATCATATTTTTAGTATTACCCTTCATATAGTAATCCAGATAGTAGTGTAAACATATTGATACTACAATATGAAAAAACATAGGTACTCGCTATGCTCGAGCTATTTTTGTATTTCTTTTAACTATGCTTGCTTCATTCTTTTCAAACTCTCTAATATGGGAATATAGATAGCAACAAGGGAAATTCACCATTTTCACCCCATGTTTCATCAGCGGTTAGCTGTCAATACACTAATACAGAAAGTGTGACTAATAATTGGACAACTCTTGCATAAACAGTGAGCCAACAAAATATACATGCCACAAAGCTTGAGTCTTGTAACATAAAATCCTTGTTGTTGTTCCTAAGACCTATGAATTGGAACAGATCCAGAGAAAAGAGATATATGGCAAGGGCAGGGTTGTAAGCACGTCAACAACACTAGTGGCAGAAGCACCTTTGGACAAAGAACTGAAGGCGGTTGTACCGTCAAAGAATGTCCAGGAATATGTTATTCCAGAGATATGGAATACTCCAGAAAGTAAGGAAGATGGTGAGTTCTACACACCAGAGGAACTGGATTAGCTTGAAAATGAATCTCTAGCCTTGATTGCCAGGAAGTTTGACAACATGAGATTTAGAAGAAACTCCTCATACAAATTTAAACCAACTGCTAGAAGGTTTCAAAGTTTGGCAACTGATTGAATACATACATGTATCACCATAGAGAATCAAAGTTTAAAGTCTTCAGTGCTGTCATAGAAAGAAGTTCATTAATATTTTCAAGCCTCTGTGAAGTATAAAAGTTCAGAAGATTTCAGTGTTAGAGAAATGTGGTGGTTGAAGTATAAGTATCACAGGATCTCAGTGAACAGAAGCAAATGGAATAGTTGAGGCAATGTCAACTGATATTAAAAAGACAACGAAGACAATTAAATTTAAGTGTTAGTCGTCTGTGAACCAGACCAGTGTACTAGGAGTAGGAATCAGCACAACACGTAAAGAATTATCGTTACAATTCAAAAGATCAGTTAACTTCAAGTGGAACCCAAAGTCAAGCCAAACCCCAGCTTAAGTCAAAAAGCTAGAATCAAGTCAAAGAAAGTTAACATCTGAAGAAATGTTTTGATTTTGACAAAAAGCGCCAAAAAGAAGAAATTATAAGTCAAGTATACTTTGAAACGCGACTACACAGGGTTTCATCAATAGAATCGCGTTTCAGTGGTTGGGTAATGTTTAGCCAAGGCAATCATCCTAAGACGCGAACACTCAAGGTTGCATCTGTTCAATCGCGTATCAGGGTTCTCAAATAAGGCTTCGAAGTCAAAGCATCCCAAAACGCGATCACTCAGTGTTGCATATGTTAAATCGCGTCTCAGAGTTGTCATGTGTTAACCAAGGCTTTCATATTCATTGAAACGCAACAGCTTAGTGTTTCAAGTGGCCCATCGCGTCTCGGGTCAAGGAAATACATATTCCAAGTCTAAGGGGTCTTGAAACGCGATGGAACAAGGGTGACAATGTTGGTTCGCACTTCAGCAAATTTCCATTTTATTAAAATCAATACATTTTTTTTACAATGTACACTACAAAAGGAATTTCAACAGATGCAGAACATAATTATCTTCTTTACAACAACACTAAACTTACGGGAAGCCATTAAATCCAATCATAAATACCCAAAGCTTTGTGTTGTATATCTGTTGTGATTCATTACAGCTAATCCTTGGATTAGAGTGTAGCACCTCATGTTGTGGAATGAGCCTTTACTTGTGGAATACTTGAGATGTAGTGTCTTTACTTATGAAATCCTTGAGATATAGAATATGTTTTTTCACAGATAGAGTCCTTGAGATATCGAATCTGCCTTTGACTTGTTGACTTCTTGAGATATCGAATAGTGACTTTGACATATCCAGCTCTTGAGATATCGAATCCCTGACTTCTCTAATAGCACAAATCACTTCTCGAATTTTTACTTATCAAATCTTCATTCTTCAAACTCCAACTGTGTTTATTTCTTCAGCCTTGTTCTTCAAACTTGAGGCATGATCCATGGATCTTCTTTCAAGCATTATTTCATGACTTTTTGTACAATCACATAGATAGAGTTGGTGCCCATTACAAGTACAATTTACAAGATAGAAAAGCCTACCTAAAAATGGCTCCCCGGTTAAGGGGTCATGTAAGTAGTAATATAAGGGGCATGTTTGGGAAATCTTATTTTTCAGAAATAATTTACTTATTCTGGAAAAAAGTTAGGAAATATGTACTTTTTTCTGAAATAAGTAACTTATTTTTGCAAGATAATGAATATTAAACTCCCCATACACTTTTTTTTTTCTTAAAAAAGTAGGTAAATACGATTTTTTTCCCCGAAATAAGTAAATTATAAGTTCGATTTAAGATTTGGCAAATGGGACCAAAGTATTAGAGCATCTCCAATGGCGTTAGCTAAAAATGATTGACTAAATTACATAAAATATTGATTATGTAAAATTTGTCGAACCCGTAAGACATTGTGTTCCGAGGGTATTGGCTATAATGATTGGATATATTTTAAAAATGGTATGTTATTAATATTTCAAGTTGTTATTAATGGAATAAATAATTTTAATATAGAAATAAGTGATGTGGCAATTCATTACAGGTCTCTAGAGGTTCGACAAATATAGCCAACATCAAGAGATTATCTATAATTATAGACAAGGGTTATGTCCCGTTGGAGTGCAAATTGTTTTACACATTCTTTATAATTCTTATTTATGGTAATTGATTTCAAATTTTACCTAAGAGGTCTCTCCCATTGGAGATGCTCTTACTATGATCAAGTAGGCTTGTTATAATATGGTTACAAACATGCCTCTATGAGACTGTGTCTAACAGAGTCAAACCTACCCTATAAGACCATCTCCTACCCAACTTCAAAATTGTACTTTTAGACCATTTTAGTGTAAAAATATACTCCAACCCAACTTTAAAACCTACACCATTTTGGTATCATACCAAAAATTATACCAAATTTGGTATTACACCATATTTTCCTATATTCTCCTTTTACTTCTTACCTAAAACAAAATTGTTCCATCTATATCCCACCGACCTTTTCACTTTTGTACTTAGTTTTGTACTTTAGTAATAATAAAATAACCTATATAATACAAGAATGGTGTAAAATTTAGTGTGAGTGGGTTTGAGTCAAATTTAAAAATAGTGTGATGGATATTTAGCAAAAAAAAATAATAATAATGTGATGGGTTGTAGATACTCTAATAATAAGAATGTCGGTTTGTATAAGGTTGAAACCTGAAAGTAGAGGAAAAGTAATTTGTATTCAAAAATATAAATGTAACTTAATTTATTTAATTTAAATTAATTCAATTTATAATCGGGAATACAACATGAATTGATTTTTAAAAAAAATAAAAATGGAACTTAAAATGTTAGTATATTTTTAAGACTAAATTGCATTTCGCAACCCTTTGGTTCTTTCCAAAATCACTTTGGTATTCATAGTTTGCATAAATGCACTTTGCAACCCACAACTTAATTTGCCGGTACAAATTGCACCCCTTTCGTCTGTTTTTGACCAAATTGCCCTTGATAATTAAGGAAAATTTTAAAAAAAATTAAGGAAAAATTCGAAAAAATAGAAAAAAATTTAAAAAAATTTAGGAAAAATTCGAAAAATTAGAATTTTTTTTAAAAAATTTAGGAAAAATTTGAAAAATAAAAAAATTAGGAAAATTTTAAAAAAATTTAGGAAAAATTCAAAATATCGGAAAAAATTTCGATTTAGGAAAAATTTCAAAATTAGGAAAAATTCAAAATTTCGAAAAATAAAATATGGCATAACAATAAAAATCGAAAAATTTAGTACTTTTTAAAAAATAAAATATGGAAAATTGCAATTTTTCGAATTTTTGCTTTTTCCAAAATTTTGAATTTTTCCTAAATTTTTGTATTTTCGAATTTTTCCTAATTTTTTTTTGAATTTTTCATAAATTTTCGAATTTTTGAAAATATCCCTTAGTTTATTAAAAATTTTCGAATTTTTGCTTTTTCCTACATTTCGAATTTTTCCTAAATTTTCGAATTTTCTAATTTTTCCTAATTTTTTTCGAATTTTTCCTTTTTTTTTGAATTTTTATTAATTTTGTAATTTTTTCCTAAATTTTCGAATTTTTCCTTAACTTTTTAAAAATTTTCCTTAATTATCAAGGGCAATTTGGTCAAAAACAGACGAAAGGGGTGCAATTTGAACCGGCAAATTAAGTTGTGGGTTGCAAAGTACATTTATGCAAACTATGAATACCAAAGTGATTTTGGAAAGAACCAAAGGGTTGCGAAATGCAATTTAGTCTATTTTTAAAGTATCTTTTAATAATCCTTTAAAAATTAATTTTACACCAATGTCAAAAAGTTGAATTTTCAAAAAGGTTTAGCCACTAGGATATCTGAAACTGGGCCAACAAACCCAAACCCGGCCTGTAAAACAAAACTGGCCCAGAATAGAAAAGTAACCTCAGCAGCTCAATACTATACACACAATAGATACACACACAAAAACAAAACCCTAAATCTCATCTCAACCGCCGCTCTCTCCTGTCAAAAGCAATCATGGTGAGTAATTCCTTTACATAAATATGTATGTAAGTGTGTATGTATATGCTGATATTTGTGTGTATATTTGCAGCCGTTCAAGCGATACGTTGAGATCGGAAGAGTTGCGCTTGTCAACTATGGAAAAGATTATGGAAAGCTGGTTGTTATTGTTGATGTTATTGACCAGAACAGAGTACGTCTCTTTACTCTGTTCTTTGTTCATTCATTTTGCTTCATTACGATATCGTCTGAAGCAAAATGAATACACACATTTATGTGGTTAAGTTTTAGAAATGTCGTAATGAAGCAAAATGAATATACATATCTATGTGGTTAAGTTTTAAAAATGTACTTATATGATATGTGTTTTTATATTAAGTGTTTATGTTTTCGAGATTATTGTGGTTTTTACGGGATGGTAGGAATATATGTTAGATTTGTTGAGGTTGAGATTTGTAATTAGGTGATTTCTAATTGATGGAATATGGTACGAGTATGTAGTAAGGTGGAGTTTCAACATAGATTGAGGATAGTATGTTACGTGTAAAATTGTTTGTACTTTAGGATTTCTTATGCTAAGTATTGTATCAATGTAGATGCTATGATGTGCTCCTTTTGGTTTGAAGAAATGAATTGAAACGAAATGAAAGAGTAGTGAAATTTGTACTATTTAATGGGTAATTATTTGTAGATTTTTTATTGCTACTACAATGAAGTTCAATCCCACTAATATTACCAGAAGCTAGTAAACTGTAGAATTTTTATTTTTTTATTTGTGTATTTTTTTTTTGATATTTTTATGCAAGAGTGCCAATGTGTCTTTTGTGTATTACAGATTTACTTGTGTACCTGCATATATGTGTATATACCTATTGATCATACATTTGATCTTATGGATAGAATGATGAAATCTTTGTGCAAAAGCAGCATCATTATCTGGTGCAGTGAGCAGCACATTCCACACGAGATTTCTGACTAGTTCAAAATCTATTTTGATTATTTTTTGCTGAATGCTGTAAAAACTTAGCTTACTCAGTTATAATTCCACTCAAAGTGGTGTCTGAGGAGGGTAAATGTACGCAGACCATGCCCCTATACAATAGGTAGGCTGTTTCCGAAGGACCCCCGGCCAAATACAAATACAAAGAAAGGAAACTAATACAATCTAAACTCACACACACCCAGGGGTCGAACCCTTGACCTCCTACAAAGGAGACAAGGGTTCAACCCACTGCACCAACATGTTGTTGGCTTGCTGAATGCTGTAATTTTGTTAATGAAAGATGAGCTGAACTATAGGGTAATTGTGTGAATGCTATGGGAAATATGTTAGTTGCCTGACCATTTGTGAACACTTAGTTAAGGCCAAAAAAATGTCTTATCTTGAAAAATTGCCGAGTCCGACACTTTTACACATACCATAACCTATGTCAGATACTTCCAGTCAAACCCAGGTGACAGATATGATGAGGCTAGAGGTGTGCTAAAAATATTATGATACTGTGTCATGTTACTTCACTTGGGGGAATATATCAGTTCCTAAGTTCTTCTAGAGACAATTTTCCACCTTAGGACCTAATTTACTATTGCAATCTATTTCGTAGTGACCCAGGCCCATGTATGTCACAATTTTTTCATTCATTGCTAGTAATTTTGCCTTGCCACAATGCTACTTGTCTGCTGCTGATCTTCTTAATTGTAAATGTAAAGTAAATTAATGAAATATGATTTGGATATTCCAGCACAAATTTCATATTTGGACTGCTTAATAAGTTATTATGTCTTTAATTTACGATGTTCTGAAGTCTGAACTGACCGCACCTTTACATTTATCAGGCTCTTGTGGATGCACCCGATATGGTGAGAGGCCAAATGAACTTCAAAAGGCTGACACTAACAGATATTACAATCGACATCAGTAGGACCCCTAAGAAGAAGGTACTGGTCAAAGCAATGGAGGCTGCAGGTAAACCTACTGTCAAGCTAACTTTATGCATTTATATGTAATCTGTAACACTGCAGGGTGGTTATAACTGGTTTTAAATAATGTCAGATGTTAAGAACAAATGGGAGAACAGCTCCTGGGGAAGGAAATTTATTGTTCAAAAACGCAGGGCAGCCCTTAATGACTTCGATAGGTTCAAGCTTATGTTGGCGAAAATTAAGGTTTGTCCTCGAAACCCATGGTGACTAAAAGCTTTCATCTGTCTGTGCTTTTAGCACATTTATGTTTGACCCTTTTATCTAATCTGTATACATTTATGATGCATTTACAGAAGGCTAGTTTGGTCCGGGAAGAACTTGCGAAACTGAAGAAGCAGGCAGCATAAGCATTGGAATGATTTTCATTTGCAAACAATTTTATGATTTTTCCTTGATCTTATACTTATGGATTTGTACTAAATCAAATCATAGATCTTGCATTTCCCAGTTGTATGAGGTTTATGTCTGCCATATTGTTCACATAGCCGTACTTTTAATTGTGTTGGGGCATGGGCTTCAAGACCTATGTATATCTTTGCATTTCACGTGTTTTTGTTACAAGTGCTAGGTGATGGGTGCCCATGCGTCGGATGAGATGCTTACTGCCTAGCCTAAGTGGTAACGCTCAGATCGATCCACCTCGGGCCTCCTCACCGGAGTACAAAATATGGCGGGGGGAACTAGGTTTTAAACTTCTGATAACCAAATATGGATGGCTAATGCTTTTAAATTGTTTAGTAAATGTGTACTCTTGAATCTTGGTGAATGGACTAATAATGCATGTCTGATGTCTCCGTGGAGAGTGGACAGTTTTTTTTAAATCAAAACTCAAATAGTATCAATTGATATGAAAGTAGATACTTATGGAGTGGAGTCGTAAAAATTAAAATAGACTAGTACAAATGAGAAATTAAATCCATGTAGGTCGTTTGAGTTAGGTCTGTCAACGGGTCGGATTTGGATCGGATTATCCTAAATCTATATCCGAATCCATTAAAAATTTTCGGGTTCGGATCGGATCAGGGGCGGATATTTTTTAGTCCAATCTATACCCGATCCGTTCGGGTTTCGGATTTTCGGATCGGAGGTCCGACCCATTTAATTAAAAAAAAAAAGAAAATTATGCAAAATTATAAAATTGACATATCCAGATTTAAAATTTCATAAATTCATTTGATTTGGTAATTTAACGGTCAACTAGTATTTTGATTACTTTAACTTGTATTCAAATTTTTAGATGTTATTCGAAAAGTCAATATACTTTTTTATAAATTTTATATTATATATGATAAATAAAATATATATAATATATACTAAATAATAAATATATTATATAATACATATAAATAATAAATATAACATATATTATATATATAATATACTATAGATATGTAAATATATTTTTATATTATATATTATATATAATAAATATATTATATATAAAATATATAAAATATTTAATATACTATAGATATGTAAATATATTTTTATATTATATATTATATATAATAAATATATTTATATAATATATAAATATATTCGGATCTGATCGTTAACGGATCGGATCATGCTAAATCCATACCCACTCCTTATCGGATCGGATCCTTATCGGATCGGATCCATATCGGATCGGATATTTTTTTGAAGGATCCATACCCGCTAATTTCGGATTGGATCGGATCGGATCGGATCGAATTCTTGATCCATTGACAGACCTAGTTTGAGTGAAGACACTAGTGCCAATAAAGTTTTCTTAAGCAAATTAATCAATTTTTGACTAAATATTAAAAAATATTCAATTTTTTTTTTGAAAACGGAAAGTTGCATTGTAACATGGATTAGATATAGTTTTTAATTATATAATTTTTTTATTTTTTTGAATTATATAATACATATAAATTTCGGTAAAATTTTGATCAATTTGACCAATCAAATGTATTTTAAGACGGAGGGAGTACTAATAGACTCGTAGTACAGTATCTAGACCGTCTTTATAGTACTCCCTCTACCCCATAACATTTCCTGTTTTGACTTATTACACTAATCATTATAAGCGGTTGATTATTAATTTACGCATAATTTATATGATAAAATATAGTCATGAGTGATATTGTTCGATTCGTATTTGTGAGTACTTTAATATAGTGAAGTTTTTATATTTAATACTAATATGAAATTAACGATTAAAAGTGTACGTTGGCAAACAGGAAAAGTTTTTAGAGACGGAGGGAGTAGTAAATACTAGGGGTGTGCACGGGTCGGTTTGGAGCATTTTCTACCTAAAACCGTTACCAAACTGTATATGTCGATTCGGTTCGGTTTTTACTTTATAACCGTTACCAAACCGTCCTAAACGGTTTTTTTCGGTTTGATTAACCATTTAACGGTTTCGGTTTTTTCCCGGTTTTTTCCTACAACTACACGGTTGCATATTAGTCATTTAGTCTTATTAGACCTACATGGCACTACTGAGAGCCCAGCAGCCCAGCTGCCCAGCACATTGTTGTACACAAAATACATGATTTACCATGAAGTCATGAACAAAGAATTTATGATCAGTGAATTTCACTGGGTTCATTTATAAGATTGGTACAGAATAGGCTTCCGTTTACTCAGGTTAGAAGTTCAAATACGCTATATCCTAATTTCTTCTTAATTTTTTAGGCTTCTTGCTTCATTTCCATTTTGCTTGAATGGCTGAATCAATTACATTCTTATTTATTCAAGTCAATTGTTTTGAGCTGATTGATAAGTTGGTCACTGAGTTGTGACCAACATTTGTGATCTGAATTAAGAATCTTCATTTTTTTTTGGGGATCAAACTTCAGAGCATGGGGTTTTCTAAATCTAGTTTCTCAGTACTTGCAAAGTAGGATAGAAAGATGAAATAGACCTAAAATGTCCTCTGCAAACAATTAGAATATACGTGTAACTAGTTCATGGCAGAACTAGAGCATATGAGGACCTTCCAATGGAGTCCAATCCAAAATTAACGTATCTTCAACTTTGACATCAATTCATCTTGATCTCCAAAAAGCTTACCGGTGCAGGTAACTTTGGACCTTGGAAAAGATCCATAATCATAGCTTAATAAACTACAATCAAACTGGGTATAGAGATTATGTAGAACCTGATGAAATTTCATCGGTCAGGCTCAACAGGAAATCGTTAATTGCAAAAGTATAGCTGGATTTTGAACAATTTACCTGCAAAACGCCCTAGCATAAAAGCAAGAACCAATATCACAAGTATTGGAATTTGGAACAAACTGGTGTAAACTGATGAGAAAAATAATGTCAAACTGCTGAAAACAATATCATAATTCATACCTACCAAAAGAAATGGTGAGATCTGTAAAGAATACTAATGCCAAACTGCTAAACGGGCTTTCCATGTCATATACAAGAGTCTCTCTCCCTTGGAAAACATTCACATATTGTGCAAAGACTAGAAAACAGTAGACAGAGTACAAGCAATAGGCTTCAGATTGGTTTCCCATCTCCCTAACCATTTGTAGAACTTCATCATATATACCAGTATAAGCATGTCCTACAAGAACTGTGTTTCAAGAAAAAAATCTTTTTAATGTTTTTCAAGCACCACACACTAAAATTGATGATTTATACCATTCCTAAAAGAATACCTTCATCCAACTAACATACATTCCATTCCTAAACCTAACAGTCAAGTGTCAAACAAGTCTAACTTAAATGTATAATAATTTAGACCAAACAATAAAGACATCGTTGACCTACTTTTATCCGTCATTTGTCAAATGACAGAAGATTAGTTCTTGAAATTGTGTAACGGAGCACCTGCAAGAAAAGTACATAGCATAAAAGCAAAAAGCCATCATCATAACTAAAAAACAAACTGCTGAATTCTGTTAAAAGGAAGAAAAAATGTCAAACTGCAGAAAGACGGGCAACTTTTATCCACAGTTTTCAACTGATTTAACAGGCAACAAAAGTTTACGATAACTTATGAAACCAACAAGCACACGTCATTTACAGTGAACATGTAACTTGAAACTAAAGCAGGTGAATGACCTGCAAAACCCTCATTTCTAAATTATCTTTATTTAATGTTTACAAAGCATTAGAACAAAGTTTGATGAAATATGAAAAAATTCCTTAAGATTTCAGTCTTACCGCACCATGACATGTATTGTTCACATTTGAAGTAGCCATAACAACATCAAAAACAACACCATTGACGTAAATATCGTGGACTATTTGATCTTCTGCAAGTTCCTCAATTTCTTCATCATCTTCGCTTTCATTTTCTGAATCTGCAGAGTCTTTAAAAATGATATAACAACTTGGTTAATGATATTGTTTAGCTTAAATATTACTATATCAGAAGAAGATGGATTTTTAAGTTTACCAGAACTGATTTCAGGCAACTCGAATAATCGTTCCACTTTTGATTTACCAAACACACTTAGCTCAAAACGACTACTACCACAATATGTGAACATTAATATATCAAACATTTTCACAAATTGTTTCATATATAAAGGTGCAAGACCATATATTCTTTTGTCCCCCAAAGATAGTTTTCGAGGAAAGACGTCTCCATTGTTCAGTATAATAGAAACATCTTTTGGCATATTTCTACAAAACTTTTGTTGGAATGTCTCTGGAATGACCTGTTATAATTTGTTAAACATTTGATAGTAAGCAAATGTGGAATTGGTTAATGAGTTTATAGGAGTGCATTTAGAATTTCTTACAGCTCCTCCATGTGTCTGCATCATACCAATGCTTAATGACAGAAAGTTCGAACCTACTCCTGTTTCCCTTTCTGGTAAGAATTGAGATTTTAAAAAGTATCAGTAAGTTGCATGAAATGAAGATTTCTATAACAGTTAAGGTTTCAAATATAACATACCTTTTAAGTTCACCATGGCACGTGGTCTTTGTCTTAAAGAGATATAGTCGTACTCCGTATAGGATTCATTGAAAACATTTATTAAGAAATTTCCAGGTCCTATATAACATAGTACAATGACCCCTTTTCCCCTAATATCAAACTCTCTGTAAATCTTGCCAAAGTTTGTAAAACAGAGATCTATTTTACTGTATTGCACATGAAACTGTTGTCCATATGGTCTAAGTAATTTGACAACTGAATTCAGCTCTTTTCTATATTGATTGTCATAATCCTTTTCGACTCTCTAAAACAGAAAAATGTAGTAAGATAACAATGATAGAAAACGATCAAAAAGGTTATAGATAGTTAAAAATCCAAATTGTTCTCATACCAAGATATTGTTTTCAATTTCGTCCAAGTGTACGTATCTCAAGAGTTTAGGAATTCTTCCATCCGGCCTAACCATGCTTCCAGGAATACTCTTTTTTTAGAAGAAAAAGACATTTAAATGTAAGAAACTATCTTTTCTCTTATATGTTATATGTTGAGCAATATAAAGCAACAAATATCGATTTTTATCCTTATTTATTTCAGAACTTTTGTTCCAAATCAAAGAGCACAAACACATTGGAAAGCACAGTTCATAAAAATCCCTCAATTTCTACATAATTGTCTAACATTCAGAAGATTATTTTTGTAAATATGACTTAGAGTCCATAACACATCCAAATATACAAAACCCAGAACCAAATTTCGGATTCTATTGAGTTGAAATATGATCCTTAACAATACATAACACTATGTATCCAATTTTTTGTTTTCTATACACACAATGAAAAACACGTATCTAACATTAACCAGTCAATAGAGATAACTTTTGTAATCAAAATCAAAGCATTACATACATAATATATGATGTATTCAAGGCATAATATAAATGAATTTATATTAATAAGCCGTATATAACTTTGAATTTATACATCCATGATTTCCAATATCAAAGTAAGCATCAATATTCTTACAAAATCAAACACTTTAGAGTATATAATCACACTTCCCAGTAACAATACCACAGGGACCAGTAACCCATATCAATCAAATTCGTATCTAACAGATGTTGATTAAACAGATAAGTAGAAGAACAATTGAATATAAGCAAAATTGTATACCTCCATTGTTCTTAAGCTTGATTAGATCGAGATTGGAATAGAGAGTATGAAGATTCAACTTTTTCTTTGTCTTCCAATTGAGAATGTGTGCAATGTCAAATACCTCTGCATGCAACTGACGATTTTGGGGGTTTTCCCGTTTTCAAGGTCCGTTCCCGTTTATAAAATTAAATATATCCTTTTGTTAATTTATGTCTTTTTTACCAACCAAATTGTTATTGTAATGAGGCTTTTACATTAAATTTTACATTAATTAAATTAATGTGTTGTACAATTTTCTATGAATATTTTATAATTTTTTTTGGAAGTTAATTTTGTAATTGTAGTTGAATGTTAATTTTAATATTTTAATATTTTGACAAATGTAATTAATTTGGAATTTTTTGGAAAATATATATTTATAGTAAAAAAATTATGTATTTAATCAATTGGATTACAATTACATTTTATTAATACTCCCTATGTCCATCCTTTTTCTTTACATTTGGGAACGTAATTCAGGTACGGAATTTAAGTTGCATTTTGCGGATAGTTTCATATCATATTTTCAACTAATTTTTTTTGTACAAAAATAAAATTGTTATATTTTTATACAAAAATTAAATTTTTAAAAATATGTTATGGAACTATACTCTTTAAGAGTCTTAAAATGCGTCTCAAGCAGTCAAAAAAATCTTTAAAGAAATGTGAGGGACAGATGGAGTAATAATCATATAGAATTTATTAATAATAATCTAATAAATATGTGTAATTCCTATTTTTATTTTTTAAATTTTTTTTTAAAGGTAGATGAAGATGTTGAATTTTTTTTATGTATTTTTTAAAACTGAATTTTGTACAAAATATCCGTTTTGTAATGAATTGATATATTAATGTATTTAATAAATTAGTGTAATTTATTTAAAGAATAAAAATAAAAAATTTACATTGGTTTTGGATCGCGTGCGTAGCGCGGGCAATGTCCCTAGTTTGTCAAATGACAGAAGATTAGTTCTTGAAATTGTGTAACGGAGCACCTGCAAGAAAAGTACATAGCATAAAAGCAAAAAGCCATCATCATAACTAACAAAACAAACTGCTGAATTCTGTTAAAAGGAAGAAAAAATGTCAAACTGCCGAAAGACGGGCAACTTTTATCCACAGTTTTCAACTGATTTAACAGGCAACAAAAGTTTACGATAACTTATGAAACCAACAAGCACACGTCATTTACAGTGAACATGTAACTTGAAACTAAAGCAGGTGAATGACCTGCAAAACCCTCATTTCTAAATACTTTTCACTCCACATATATACTCAAATGAAAACAACCCTATCAGAATCTCTTTTGGTGTTCAGTTGGCTTTGTTTGCTTAACTATGCTTCGCTATCTGCTGTAGTTATGAACAAATTAGTATAGGTTCAGCTCAAGCAGATCCATCCTGCTTTGAGACCTCAAGTTTCGAAGGCAAGAGGCTAAGAAAGCTTCCTTGAGCAGGTGGAGGAGAGGCAGAATCCCACTCTTCATCTGTAAAATATTTGTTCATATTAGTATTATAACACACAAGATGGTAATATTACCTGGGGTTTGCTCATGCTTTAGCTATAATATTCAAAATTAATATATATTATTTAAGTCCTTCCCGTTCCCTAGAGTAGACCCATTTGGAAACATCCTAATATTGATGAATCGTGAATTTAATTGCTGGACAATCTTTTCTTTCTTGTACAAGTGATGTATATGTTGTGGAACATGGCAGGTCAAAGGCAGGTGGGAAGGGGAAGAGATCTTACTGAAAAGGGACTTCACAGTTGGCCTCTTGGGTTTTGAGCTCTTCTTTTTTAGTTCAGCTGAAAAGATGCAAGTAATCAAATTTATAGACATTATCACCCAATACTAAAGGACAAAGCTAACATTACAAATCTCACGGATATCTAATAATAATGCATTACTATGAATAACCATTTTGTATATTGCGACAAGAAAAAAAAAAAAAAGAAGAAGCTGAAGTGGGTCTATGTACCAATTCCAGGCAATTCATGATCATTTACAATTTCAAAGTTCTTATATGTGTAGCCCATAAAGTTGACATCCTTAGATGAGAGCATCTGCAAAACATATGAGAAGGTGAAAAGTTAAAGCACAAATGCATA
Organism: Kitagawia praeruptora; assembly: GCA_037693485.1. Lineage (NCBI taxonomy): Eukaryota > Viridiplantae > Streptophyta > Magnoliopsida > Apiales > Apiaceae > Kitagawia > Kitagawia praeruptora. The sequence goes on from CM075353.1 coordinate 4,557,250, forward strand.
TTCTTTCAACTTCTAAAAATCACAAGTGGCAAAACAAAATAAATCGGGAAGATCCAATTCAGCCAAAAAAGTAGTTCGCACAACTGTCAGCTTATTCTTGAGCCTCTACTCCAATTAAATAAAGCTAACAAAATTTTGGAAGTACGACTCTAAACTGAATCCATAGAAGTTACTGATAGTACTATTTTACACAATCTCAGTTCTTCTTAAGGGCATCCTAGATTCCTAATGGTAATTCTCCTTGTTTGGAAGTTCTTGAGGACCCTTTAAAGGACTGTTTTTGGGAGAAATCTGAAGAAGAGAGTTATAAGAACGCAAAATACCCGAAAGGATATACTGTAGTAGTAATTAATCCATACCTAACATATTTATATGTTATATTCTAGCTTACTTCAAACAAAAAAAGTAATAACTTGTTTATAGAGTTAATTTAGTTTCACATTTTTCTTCTGCTATGTATTTTATGAAATTTCAAAAATTGAGCTATTTACTTGGCCCCCACTGGATCTCAATTCATCCACCCTGATTGGAACAAATGCATGTAACTAGAAAGTAGAGTACCAACCTTCCTCCATGGACCTGCCTTTGCTGCAGTGGATATTTGACTGTCAGCCTGCAAAAACATAAATCAAGCATAAGAAATAAAAGGATCATAGTCTGATGGACATAATTTACCATTGATTTATTAGACAGACTAGTGCACCTCTTCGAACTTTTCGAAATTCTGAGTATCCAACTCATCATTAACTTCGGGAATAAATGCAGCTTTCATTTGATATAGTTTGTCCCATTCAATACCAGCGAACCATGGGTGAGCCTGAATATTAGCGACTAACCAGGTTAATTTGCTAATTTGATGATAATATCAGTCCACATGAAAACTACATAAAATCATACCTTTATTTCATATGCACCTTTCGTACCCAATCTCCTTTCAACATTACATAATAATTTACTAATAAGATCTTTTGCTTCTGGAGATAGGTTAGCTTCTTCTGGAAATTTCAAGTAAGTTCTCCAATTCACTATCTGCACCAATTAGATATATATAATTCAACAAGATGCAGAGTTTAAGTAGATGTAAGAGACAAGGCATTGGAATTATGTATGCAACTATACAATTAACATCGTCTAATAATGATGTGGGATCGTGTAATAATTATGTGGCAGAAAATCTAATAATCATTTATGATATTTGGGCCACGAAAAAACCACATAAATTTAAAAAAAAATCGACATACATCATGCTTCATTGTTATATGATGGAAAATATACACTGAAGTTTCAACAATTAGTTATATAACTATATAAAGGCGGTGGATCCAAAATTTGATGGAAATCATCACTGCATGCTTAATACCTAGCCCATATACCGGGCAAGACTATGATAAAATGTTCAACCTGGTAGAATTGCCAACCCACTATGATGAAGAGGTTGACAATCCTGCAAGAGCCATATTTTAGACAGGAACATTAAAACTAAATATAGAGGATGGTATCTTAAGATGAGTCTTCACACAGTCTGTAAACGTAAACACAACTAAATCTTATAAATATAAAAGTAAATGATCAGAAACTCTTGATGTCAGGGTACGAGACTTTAAATAATCATATTATATTAATCTTTCAAGATGCAGACAACTTTGCCATAATCATCGGTGGAATGATATAAATACACATACACCGAACACAACTAAAGAGATAGCGTGATAATTTACCTTAGCATGTTCATAAACGATGTACATCCAAGGAATACATTAAACAAAAGTGACAAGTATGAGAGAATACGACAATATAAAATAGACTCACTACAAAGCAACTGATCAAATGTGAAGATATTCATAATACCTTTCTACAAGTAGTCATGGGTTCGTCAGAATAAAAAGGAGGAAATCCAACAAGCATTTCATACATAATGGCACCAAGAGACCACCTGGGATTGTACAAAACATAATCAATCTGGTGATCTTTCGAAATATAAAATTTCTTACTAAAGAAGAAAGGGATAATTCAGAATCAAACCAATCGCATTCCATTCCATATCCTTTCTTAAGTAAAACTTCTGGCGCAATATAATCAGGTGTGCCAACAGTTGAATAAGCCTGCATAAAGATGATAAATAGTTCTATTAAAAAAAAGATTTCTAACAAGACATGCCGTTTAGAACATTTGACTGCACGGTGCATTGCTTGAATATTTAAAGGCTTGATCCAGCATAAATCCTACATATAAGGCTACTAATTTGAAAATTTGAGGAGCTATACTATATCAAGGTTATTCCAACTAGGTTCACCATTGATGATATACATAAACAACTATGATTTGCTAGGGGATGTGAAATAGAGAGAAATTAGAAAACACATCAACAGTGTAATGTTTCATCAGCACAATTACGAAAGGAACAAGCTATCGTAGATATCTCAGGAAGAGAAAGAGAGTATAATCAAGACAACTCTTCATCTTAAGATGGTAATATGTTTCATACTTACAAATAGACGCTGTCATCTTTCTTGTTTTATGCTGAGTAGAAATATTCAAACTAGAACCAAAATGTGACATACACAAACATAAGGAAGCGAGAAATTCAGGTTTAACCTGCTTCACAAAAGACAAAATCTACACAACTCTGTATTCCAAACGGAAACTCAACAATCATTATGGAAGGTGAGGGACTCAACAGCATTATTTACACTATAATCAAGACCTTCACTTTTGTCATCCACATTTGCGACTAGTCCTAATACATCTTGCACAAAAATAAAACCATTACACTCTAATATCATGAAGTCTCTATCACCTAAAACAAGATCAGGAAAATCATTAGAGACGATTCCATCACTTCGATTTGCATTCTATGTCTTAATTACATGTGACTGTTTGATTAATATATGACAAGATATCCACGATCAAAGTTGGGAGTGGAATAGAATTTTAAGCATGCTTTAAACCTACCAGATTTCAATACTTTAGTTTATGGTCAATCGAGAATATCTAAAAACATAAGAAGCATGAATGAGAGAGAATTTATACAAGCATCCTTCTATTCCTCTGCCAATGCTGCAGCTGCTCCTGTTGAGTACGTTTGGGTGGTGCAGGACGCCCATCACTTTGAAGAGCCCCGCTAAGATTTTTTCCCACAGAAAAATCCTTCTCCTGAAGAATGCTGCAGTCCAGTGGCTTACATAAACCAAAATCTGACAGTTTCATGTGGCCATGTCTATCGAGCAGCAGATTGTCTGGCTTAATATCCCTGTAATAAACAAATAAGGTAAAAGATATTATTTAATTTTTCCAATACCAGTGAACTTGCCTAAGATGCCATATTATTAAGAAAGCTTGTAGTAAGAATAGAAAGAAAGCTTGTAGTAAGAAAGGAATAAGTTAGAAAGCTCGGGTAGCTCATATTGTATAATAAGTTAATTGGGCTAATGTGTAAGGAAACGAGAAGACCTTTTAATCAGTGACTCTTATAAGAAGCATATCAGTAGCTCAAATGATTGGGTAAAAATATAATTATAATTACTACATACCGACCTATGTATATAATTGTGTTTATGGATGGATTCAATAGCCAAAACTGTTTCTCCAACATAAAACCTAGCCTCATCTTCAGTGAGCGTATCTTTTCGCATGAGTAAAGTCATCATATCTCCGCCCGGAAGATACTCCATTATAAGATAAAGATTCTCTTCGTCTTGGAAGGAACAATAGAGTTTGACAATGCAATTGCTGTCAACCTCTGCAAGCAGATTCCTTTCAGCTTTAACATGCTCAACCTATTGCAGCATATCAGAAAACAGAAAACATTAAAAAAATTGACCAACATATGCACCATAATGTTCTTAAAAAAGATTTTACCTGGCCTCTTCTAAGCATTTCTGACTTCTTCAGCTTTTTCATGGCATACACATGGCCGGTTGTCTTCTCTTTGCATATTCTTACCTGCATGTCGGGAAAGGAATTGAAAGGAAGTGAAATTTTAAGTAAAGAAGTTGAAACGTTGTTGATGATAGGACATCATAACCATAATCTTCTTAGGGACCATGCATATACCTCTAAGAGATGGAGAAAAGATGAAGCAAAAACCAACAAGGCAACAACTAAGCCCGCATTATAAGAAATGTTCAAAAGTGGCAAACCATGTACATCATGGTCCTCGAAAGATTTCTCATCTTGATAAAAGTTGTACAGGGTAACAAATTATGAATTTCCAACAATTTACACCAATTAGCTAAACCCACAAAAAATTTGTAGAAGCAGGTTTTTGGTCATAAATGATGTAATTCGGTAAAATACACAAGCCTTATATGCTTTCTAAAATCTTGTATGCCCTTCTACATTCTGATGTGGAAATGTGGGGACTCAATCAAATCAAGGTTTAAATTATCAAGTCAGGTCTCAATAATATATCTAAGAAACCAAGAGTATAAAGACAATTGATGACAGTAGATGAAATGTTGAATTTATTGATACCAGTGAATAAACCTGACCAATGTGATTTTTCACAAGAGAAATATGTTTGACATTGGAAATAAATGCTCAAAATCCAATCGTCAGGACAAATAAATTCAAAAGTAAAATATTATAGAGGGGCTCAAACGCGGAATAAATAGAAAAATTGTTAACAAAGTGAAGAGCGGATTAATTATGCTATTTACTTCTCTGAGGTATAAGACACATCTCTAAGCAACTGACTTGTCTGCGGTCCAATATAAATGAACAGAAAGATCACCAATCACAAACATAAGACGAATTAAAAGCTCGGAACTTCTTAAATTGTTTATTAGTATATATTACATTACATAGAGGTGACTAGAGGACTTAAATTCAATCAATCTCAATCCTACAAAATTTAGTTCTGGTCAAGAAAGAAGACTGCATGCTAGTAAAGTAATCTTTAATGATATGATAATATGTCTTCCAATATTCTAATTTTAAGAATTCAAAACTAGTCTTTGCCCTTTATTATGCCATACCGAGCAAAGAATATCTCAAATAGGACCCTCACTACCAGTTAGCAAGTAAGTGGGAAACTATTAAAACAAAATTTGTTTAGTCTTTTGAAATCTAGCTCAGAGAAGGTATATCAGGGTATCAATAGGCCAGTTGTACGATGAGAATAACTGCTGGTTTTAAGGATATAGAGTTCATTAAATACAGGAATAGGGATACCTAAATTATGATAGGAACCAATGACAGGTTGGCATAGATACTATAGCACATATATAAAGATCAGCAAAATCTTGACTGGATCCATTAAATATGCATATCGGTCTTACAAGTACATGCTTTCCAGAAGGGGAGGAAAAATAACAAATTACCTCGCCAAATGCACCCTTGCCTATCATCGTCAAAGGCTCAAAATCCTCAGCACCCATTTTGTGCCTCTGAAGACGCATATACTCAGTTTCCTTTTTTTCCAGGTACTTGCGTATGTTGGTCTGCTCTTCTGGGGTGGCCTCAGTATCAGCCAGCTTCTTCTCGAGCATATTACGTCTACAAAAAGAAAGTTCATCAGTCGCTATTTTCATCTTACAAGATACAGAAATCAAATACTAAAAAATATAAGAGGTAAAATCAAATCCTTATATAGATGTAGTTCGAACACTGCAGTATAAACATAGAGAGCAATAGCATTAACAAACAACATGTTGAAAAATCTCAAACTGCAAAACCATTTGATAGTTCCACTGATTAGTGGAGGCTTCAGACAGACAGTGTTAGACACACACACACACACAGACTTCAAATGATTTGTTGGTACAACTGGGTTAAAATAAATGTTGTGGCAATTTCCAAAATGAAGCTAAAATTAACCTACAATCAATTTTATGTACAGTAATGAAGTTAAGGCATCAGCCAACAGCCCACAAAGACGGTTTGATTTGTTTTACATAATCATAAACAAAAGTAGTAAAAAAGCAATTACTTAAAAGCTTAAACTTAACAACAATGATGTCATAGGCATTGTAGGAGACTTCTCCCTATAATCTGGTAACTACCGATAACCAAAACACAGGAAGGGCTCTAAAGGATATACAACCATTCGCCCATCTAATATATTGGTAGCCTGAATTATTACAGCTATAAGATTCAAAGGGAAATTGTTATTGGTCTTAAAATGATATTTTTAATTATAATTCTTAGGCAGACTACTCTAATTAAATAGGTCCATGTATATATTATTAGTGGGTGGACGTAAGTATTCTATGCCACGTCTCCCTAACAAATATAGTGATTTCACGATATATCTTTGTGTGGCTGAGTGGTGTTTCTTGAGGTGGGTGAAATCAGATCTAATTCCGATCTAGTGGTGTTTCTGGGAAGTGCATTTTAAGCTGCAGTAGCAAGTTATTCTAATAATCTAATTCAATTAACCATCAGCTTACTTGGACCTTATAGCTTAATTAATTTAGTCTGCAACATATGGAAATGTTAGAGATGCATTTGTTAAGTGCAAGTAGTTACATTCATTAGTCGCAAGTATTAAAACATATTTTAATGCAAACATAAAGGGGAGATCTCTTTTCTGCGCAACATTTGGTCCAGCTCTTTACAGGGCTTATGTATGTTAGATAAAGCTACTCATATGCTCAGTTTGACATGTCTTTAGTCGCTACAATGAACTATGGGTTTTAGTTGTTATAAATGTTGTAGATACCTTTATTTTTGGCCAAACTTTCGGCAGATTTGCTTCCTTTCATTAAATACTTTTAAACATATACTGTATCTCTTTATTAAGGTTGAAAGTAGTTGTGAAGCACAACAGTAGTTATAAGGGTTTCTATTAAATATTGGCATAGTGATCTCACAAGCTTTTGCTAGCATTTTAGATTAAAAAAAAATTGTAGTTAAATATGACCAACATTTTTCTCTTCTTTTGTTAACAATATACTATTTAGTTCTTAGCTAGGGTTAGGAGCATTAAATAGTGGTTACAAGGGACTTTTTTAACATTTATCTATTATATTTATTGCATATAAGCTTTCACTAGCGATTGACATCCCAATTCTCTAGATTCAAATCTTTTTATCTTTTTATTTACTTACAATAATAGCCTAATATGTACTTACGCTAATTAGATTAACGATTTTTAAGTATATGAAATTAATCTCTCACTTAAGCCTAGTATCAGTTCTAGTTAAGGTCTCTAATTAGGGTCCATGATTAATTTGGTAAAGACAAAAAGTTAACATGGAACATTGTAAATAAGTTTATTACATGAGTTCATTATACAAGTTAACATAGAGAATGTTACCTTTTCTTAAGTACACGAGTTCAATATATAACAAATTAACAATTTAATTCGATCACCCTAAAAACATTTATTATGTCCTTGTCCGTATTTAGGGTACACGAATGACAATTATCAAGACCTAAGCCCATATAAGGAAGAAAATGTCAGGAAGAGGAATGGGAGAAGACACTTCAAGGAAAGTTTCACAGAACGACTAGGAGTATAAAATATATAGATTCCTCTACAACTCTATTACCCCGACTCTTCATTTTGCCTCAAATACCTGTGTCGGACACTCGACACTCAGATATGGGTATCAGGGTATGGTTTGGACACTCTCGGATGTGAATTTTAGGCCAAAAACATGTAAATTTTTCATAATATTGCCGAGTCCGAAACTTGGATACGTATCCATGTTGAACACTTTCAGCCGAGTTCGGGTAACAAAGCTCTACAGTAGCTAAAGAGGGTTATTAGTTGGTTAGGTTCAAGTAATACAATAAAATCTGAACTTATTTTAAATACATATACTTACATACTTTGTAGTAACTTATTGTCCTTCACATCAACTTTTTTTACTTACCATTAGTATCGCTACTGATTATATTTTGTTAATTTTATTTAGGTATTCACTATCCATTTTCCTTACACTTCTACAGGGTTTTTTTTTTTTTGCAGTGTGGTCATTTAGCATCTACTTACAGGTGTATAAATGTATTTTACAAAGGCATGGTTTTTATTTCTATATCTAACCTCTCACTTCTTTAATTTGTTACAAAAGAAAAAAGTTTCCCTTTTCCTTAGCAAGTTGCTTCTGTTCTATTTAAATTTTACTCATCTGCTTAAGTTCACATTAGATACACACAAATTGGTAGCCATATTTTACCAAATATAGCAGTTTGGTGGCTAATTGTTAAAATTCAAAATATGGTGGCCAAACACTGCTTTCATCTTTCCTTATAGTGGCAGTCGGCCACTTTGACCGCCACTTATTTGAAAGACGGAAGCAATATATGTCCACCAGTTTTAGTGAGTGCTGAGTAGCCACTTTTTCCGAAGGTGGAAATGATACCTGGCCACCAAATTGCGAATTTGAAAATCTAGCTCCCACAGTTCTACAGTAGGTAAAGGTTCAGCAATCACTTGGAAATTTCTCAAAAAAAATAAATAAATAAACTTCATTCTGTTGGCGATGGGAGTTATCATAATCAAGTTTAAACAATTTTAGATGTGCGGATAGGTAGACAAAGTAGCATAATCCTTAACTTCAGTTTATGACTATTTGTTGGTCAATTCTTTTTAAAGATTTGATATATTAAACAACTAGCAACCACCATTCGAATCAGCAAATATTATAGTGACGCATGCAAATATAAATATAAAACTTATCCGTGTCATATAGAATCGTCAGTAGGCATTTTGCAATGACATGCATACCACTTAATTTCGTAGCACGTAAGAAAGGCAATCATATCAGCAAAAATAGCAAATCAAATGATGTCATCATAGTTTATAAGTAGAATTTTATTACTTTTAAGTATAAATTTTGGAAATTGTACTTTTCAGACCAGCAAGTCACCATCAAATATAGACATTACAATCAGTGCATTATATATTAGTACACAGAAAACACGTAAGATATATGAACCTAAATACTTGCGACCATGAAATCACGTAAACAAGAGTGCAGATGTTCAATCACAAATAGTTAGTCAGCTAATATAACCTAAACCAATTCTAAAAAGATTAATTACACACATATGCATCAAACACATATTGACCTTCATGTTGTTTCTATTTCAAATTAGAACAGGTCACAAAATAACGGACTGGCTACTAACACAAACTATGATACATCATATAATATAAGGTAGTGAGAAATTTTAAAATCAGCGCTTACACGCAAATGAATCAAAACCCTTCTAAACTTTAATGAATGTGGTGTGTCATATGATCCAAAACGAAATAAGAATTCACAAAATAAACAGACCAGACTACTAAAAACAAACTAAGATTAACAGAATAAAAAAAAAGCAAAAGGATCATACCGCTCCCTTCGCTCCTGCAGGTTTTTCATTTGGTCCTTGTAATGCTTCTCGATATACTGCTTTGCTGCTGCAACCTTCTGCTTTGTGGCAACAGAAGGTGCTTCTTCCCTAGTTGGGGCATTCGAGCCTTCTCTCCCATTACTTGTGGTTTCATTCTTCCTTGAAGACTTAGCCTTACTTTTCGATCTAAATTTGTTAAACCAACACTTAGTAGCCTCCATACGTATTTGTTAAACCAACACGTTATCTTCTAATCAGCGCTCAAATAAATCCTGTAACTTTAAATTTTAGAAATGCTCCCATTCAGTCACAATCAAACAGGCATCAGCAATCAGTAATTTAATATACAGCAAGAGAAATCATATCACATATGGCAAATTAATACTTCCAGTGTGTTCGTCTGCTAATATTATCACCTCTTACAATCGCTATAAAGGAAAAATAACAAATCTCAGCAGCCATTAATCATAAAATCAAGAGAACCAACTATAAACACACTTTCTTTAGTAGCATAATAGCATTTTATCAAAAACTCGGAGTTGTTCACAACTCAATTGGACAAACAAGAAAGGTACTAAAGTGATTGCTTTTTTTAATTTCAACTGAAAGAGACCAAAAAAAATTACAGCCACGCACACAGTTATGAAACTGCAATTCTGCATTCAAAAATGAATGTTTGCATCCATCTACGATTCCACATTATATTCAATCATAAAATCACAAACCCTTCACCACATTAATCCCGAAAACCAAACCCTTAAACTAAATTCAAGTAAAAAAAACTCCAGATCAAACTTAACAACATCAAAAAGAACAAACAAACCATCAAACTAAACACAACTGAACAGTCCCACTAGTCCAAAAAGAAAAAAAAAAACTCAAAAAGATACAAACTTTACATCAAAAAACCATTATTGGACCCCAAAATCAAGAATTAAAGTACTAGATCAAACATAAAAACAGAAAGATTAAGAATTTACCAAATGGGTTTGCAGCAGCTGGGTCAAGAAGAGTGATTGCAAACCTATACACACAAGGAATGCAAAATCTTGAAGTTATACATGTAAAGAAATGAAGAAACTAGAATGAACACTATTCTGCAAGTAAATTTGTACTTTATTCACATCCTCCACCAGTTTTTTTTTTTTTTTTGCTGATTCAATTTGGAATGTTATGTTCTTCTCCACCCCTTTTTTCTTTTTCTTTATTTTCTCTCTCTACACTTTTTATCTCTCTCCTCTCCACTCTCTCAGTCTCTCTCTCTCTTTCTCTCTCCCCCCTTCTTCTCTCACCTTGTAATAAAATTTATGTTTTAAATTTAAATGCAACTTTTGTGATTGGAATTTTGGGGAGATATTGATACTATGCTCATGATATAATTAGAATTTGTGCTGCCAGTGAGAAATGTTTGGAATTATTATTATTTTGGCCCTTCTGGAATCAAATTGTTCAATATTTAATTTTCCTTTCTTGGGAATTTCTAGTTCTTTATTCCAAATTTGTAGTATTTTTTTCATTTTTACCCTTTTTTGGAATCAAATTATTTAAATATTTACTTTCTTACTTTTGGGAATTTTTAATTCTTCATATATTTAAAAGGCTTATCTCTTATTCTGTTCGATTCTCGCTCACCATTAACAAAAATAACTCACATATTGTACTCTGCCAAAAATTAAGAATATTCTATTAATTCTAAGAGATTTATTATATTATTAATAGCCCAATAAGGATCTATTAATTCATGAGACATAAAATTCAATCTAAAATCATAAGACATTTTATTCAGGGCGTGTTTGGGAACTCACATTACTGTTAGCTTATGGCTTATAAGGCCATAAGCACTTATGGGGGTGTTTGCCAAAATAAGTTTTAGCTCAACTTATAACTTATAAACCCATAAGTTGAATGTTAAGAATTCTTAACTTTCAACTTATAACTTTTAACTTATTCTCGATATACGCAATATATAATATCCTTCAAATATTCAAAATCATATATTTCTCGATCCATTCATTAGAAAATTGATATGTATATATCAAATTTCCCTATTCATCGATATCTATCCAATGATATCCATTGTTATATATAAAAAATAAATATTTTTAAAATTATAAAAAAAAGTTAACTTATAAGTTCTGATTTACCAAACACTCTACTGACTGCTCTACTTATCACTTATATGACATAAGTGCTTATAAGTCATAAGCTACTACTTATTTTAAGATACCCCAAACATACACTCAATTTGATATGACTAGTTTATCCTTATATTTAATATTTTCTAAAAAAATGTTGTTGGAAGGATTTGAACTTGTGTCTCCAAATTAATGTTTACACATTCTTACCACTAGACCACTCACTCACGTGTGTTCAAAATAATAAACATTATATGTATGTGTGAAGGTATGTGTGCATGTGTGTGTTTTTGTGTGGCTCGAGTGAAATAAATATCTTGTATTTCAATTATTGCGACATGTTAATAAATTTTAGTCTTGAGTTTATTTTTATATTTATTGATTCATATTAAAATACCTCATATTTATAACATAAACTAATGTTGCACAATATGAAAGAATGACCAAAATACTTCATCTGGAGAAGCAAAGGCCCGATTTATTGACGGGACACGGTAAACCGTGCACCGTGATATGAGGTATAACACGGTACATCGTCTTCCGTAACAGGCCATGATACGGTACACGGTGTACCGTGTTCCGTATAACACGGTGTACTGTGTCTCGTGTTAGGTGGGTGCGCAGCACTAACACGGTGGATCGTGTTCCGTATCATGCATAACACGGTGGACCGTGTAACGTATTCCTCTAATACGGAGGCCGAAACTCAGTATCCCGTCGGTATTTCGGGCCATTTTTTTCAGAATCAGTATTTTGGGTCACTAGATCACAAAAATGATTATTTTGGGCCATCACCCGCATAATATATAGTTTAGTTATACATTTTTAATTGTAATAATAATCTTGATTAAAATTTACTATGTAATGATAATTTCATAATACAACCAAACCATTCATTCATACGTCTTTTCAAATAAAAACATAATATCTCTTTGTGTGCCGCGTGAGTGGGATAATATATGAATTTATACAAAGAAAATATATATGAAATTCATAATATATTTTTAATGAATAATTAAATATAAGAGTAAGTCAACAACTAAAGTATAGCAAAGCTACTAGCTCTTTTGGACTAAACAAGCGATGAATTAGTATATTTGGGACTTGACATAATTTTTGAAAAAATTCAATTCGATCACAGTTGTCATAAGATTGATCATGGTTGTGTATTTGCACATATTATTTTTGATATTCTACTCATTAAGAAAAAAATTGAAATAATATCACAGTTTAAAATAAAACCTTGCGACATCTTTAACAATGATGAGTTCTCCAATAGATGATCACTATATCATAATTTGTTATTTCATGCAAATTTAGAAAAAAAAAAACAATTTCGTATTATAAATTAAAAAGGCTTTTCGCCAACTAATGGAACTTGGTAAATGCATAGAAATCTAAAGATTTTGGACCATACCCTTAACGAAAATATTTTAAGTTGTAAATCCTTATTTAATTAAAATTACATTTTATTTAAACAGTTGTGAGCAAAATCTTGAACTTCACACATTTATTTACTTCAATATAGTTAGTTTTATGTTTTACGGAATAAATTAATGTATTGTTTATTGAAATCAATTGGATAAAATTTAATTAAACTAAAAAAATTTAAATTTGCGGAAACAGTGTTTAACGCTAGCCATTATCATACAAATTTGGTGATAATTCAAACTATATATTATAAAATAATGACTAGTGTTGAAATACGCAATAGAAGAACATTTTTTACATTAAGAAAGCTCCCGTAATAAAAGTTTGGAATGCGAATGAGATAAACGAAATTACTAAATCTCAACTCAAACTTAAATTAAAATAATCCATAATCCTATTTTCAATAGAAGTTCTCGGTATTGTCATATTTTTAATACCTAAAAATTGGAGTTTAAGAAATGTACACATATCACAATGTTGTTGCAAATATTTACAATGAAAAAGATGCACTATCATTTCAAAATAAAATTTAGGGATATTTACAAAACTACCTAATTTTTAAAAATTATTTACAAAAATACGGTTTTTAGGTTGTAAAGGTTGCAAAACTGACACCGCATGTGACAAAGGTTGCAAATGAGCTTAAAACGCAGACAAAAAAAGGTTGCACGCATTTGAAAAAAAGATTGCAAGTCGTATTTTTGAAAAAATTTGTTGCAACTTGGGTAGTTTTGAAAAAAACCGTAAAATTTACCCAAGCAAAAAAATCTACCAATTATACTTAGTATTAAAAACTCTTACTTTTTTCCATATTTCTCCATTGCTTGTACTCAATAAACTAATAAACGACATGTCTTGCTTTATAAATAAAATAAAATAATAATTTACAAGTAATTCATCAATATGTTAGCGTTGTCCAAATAGCATTTTCTTGCACTCCCAAATTACTATATAATTTCAATATTTGATGAAAAATTCATTTAAATTTAGCGGTATTATAGGATCATTTTAGATGTGTTTAGGATATTTAGCACATTTAAGTACCATATTATCTACTAATTTTAGAGTATCACCAAGAACCTCTTTATTTTCGTTTTTAAGTTGAGATTTAAGGAGAGAGAAGAAAAAAATGTGCCCAAGAGACTCTTAGTCACTCCTAAATTCTTTAAAAATGTAATCTCTCTCCTCAATTGTAAAAGTTTCTTACCACTCCTAATCAATATTTATAATAAATTCATAAAATGCATTCTCTCTCTCCCCCCACTTGTTTTTATACTTTTACAAATTCAACTTACTTTTAATAATATAAAATTAAATAAGTAGTGAGTATAAAGAGTATTTTTGGAGATGAATGTACATTAAGTTACTAGGAACCAACATTTTATATTATATTTAAGAATCTCTTGGAGATGCTCTTACCGATCATTTGAATTTGCATAATCAAATTATGCATTGAATACTGGCTGAATTGAGAACATTTTAAAAATGTGTGTTATGAATGAAAAAAGAGTGACGAAACTCAAAGAAATAAGATATGCGATAATGAAAAAAAATTATATTCATTATTATAAGATGACCCTACCTCGCACGAGTTATTATGCTAGTTTCTTTTAATAGATACAAAAGAGATAATTTAAAAAGATAACAATATGCATCACTCAAATATCTTAGAGCATCTCCAACAGAATAGCTAAAATTGGTTGGCTAAATTGGACCTGTAGGACATTATGTAAAATTTGTTGTATCTGTAAGACATTTTACTTCAATGGTATTAGCTATATTGGTTGGCTATATTTTAAAAATAGTATGTTATTAATAATTTAGGTTGTTATAAATAGAATATATCACTTCAATATTGTAATGAATGATGTGGAATCTTCTTACAGATTTCTTATAGCTATATAGAGGTTCGACAAATATAGTCAATCTATAGAAATTATCTAAAATTATAGCTAACAACTTTGACCCATTGGAGTTCAAGTTTTTTTTAGATAATCTCTATAATTTTTATTTATGGTATCTTTTATCTAATTTTAGCTAAGGATTTGTTGTGGTTGGAGATGCTCTTATAAAATCTTTATTGAATTTATTATTATAAGCTATTTGTTTGTATTTATTATAAGCTATTTGTTTGTATTATTGAATGATTTTAGGTGTTATAAATTTTGAAATGTTATACTGTTCCGATTTGCATTAAATATTGGGACATTTATTTTCAAATTATGAGTTGTCAATTTGTCATCCTTTTACATATTTTTCAAATCAGTTGGATCCTCCTCCTACATAAATATGAATCTCATAAATAATTATAAGTGTCATTTAAGAACAAATTTAATATTAAATTTGGACCATGTAACACTATTCATAAATAATTGTTACAGATTTACAGTAACGAAGACAGCAAACATTTACAAGGAGGTCAAATTTATTTTTTTCATCAACATAATAAAATATCCAATAAATCAAATACACGAAAATACTAGTCAAACACTTATATATAGTAGCGTTCTATATTCGTTCAAATCACAAAATTTATCTAAAATTTATTTTGTACAAAATCTATCTAAAAATTATTTTGTAAGGAACGTTTTACGTTCGTTCAAATCACAAAACTCATCTAAAATTTTATTTTTTAAGGATCAAGATTTTTATTCACTAGGGATCAAAAATTATTTTTAAACAAACATATAAGTAAAAATATAAATTTATATAAAATTTTAATATATAGTATTATGACAACTCTAGGAGGACCATGATCCCTTCTGACCGTCCCTACAATTTATATCTTTAGAATATTTATCTAAGTTAAATTAAATTTGAATAAAAAAAATGTCTCCTATATTTTTAACGCAAAAGTTTAGAATTTCCAACATTCACATGAGTTTAAAATGTGGACTGTGGTCTCTCATTCGTTTGATTTCGATAAATTATGTTATCATTCTGGTAGACAAGACAGTAATTTCAATAAATAATATTGTCTCTTGATTAACAAAATGGCAGTTCGAATAAAATCGTTTGAACGCAACCACAACCAGTCTCATAAATAAGTTCAAACTCAACTATATTTTTTTATCGAAACAAAATTATATATTGGATTAAAATTTAAATTTAAACTTAATATTTATGAACTTGACTTGTTAAACTCGAACTCGACTATAACTTAATAATTTTCTAACTTATTTTTAAATATTTATGTGTCATTGTTTTAAAAAATTTTATATATTATTAACTTGCTTATTATTTCATAAAATATTACAAAAAAAAAAAATGCCTCACAATTTAAGGTGCCTGCTTACAAAAAAACCCACAATCCTTGCAATGTTTGGGAGAATGAATAGGGGACTAGGGGAGGGACTCCTCAATTGATGGCAATTTTGGGGAACCATTTTCAAAGTCGATGCCCCATAAAAAGGAAAAGTTTGGCTATAAAGATCAACCTTTTACATTGTATATATTTAATAAATTACTTTAATCCAAATTGTCTTTACTGGATTACACTAACTAATTAGTTTCTTATCCAAAGCAAAGTCAACTTTTGTTATATTTACGTAGAGTAAACTTCAAAGTGATTGTCAGATTTTACACTCATTTTCATAAAAGTGGCCAAATTTTCAATTTTGCAAAATGGTGGTCAGACTTGCCTTTTTCCTTTTAAAAAGGTGGCTACATGCGATTTTCAGCTTTTTGGCAGGGGTAAAATGGGAAAAAATGCTAAAAATCCCAAAAATTGTCCACAAAAATTCCTAAATTAATATATGTCACCATATGATTGGTTATATTCGTAATAATAATAATAATGACCCCATGTATGCACATCAATTCAATAAAAAAATCCACAAATATGAGTTGTCAAGATTTAATTAGTCAATTTATGTGCATGCATGAAGGGGGCATTATTATTATTATTATTATTATTATTATTATTATTATTATTATTATTACGAATATAATCAATTATATGGTGACACATATTAATTTGGGGATTTTTTGGATAATTTTTGGGGTTTTTAGCATTATTTTTTAGTAAAATAACATATTTTCCCATTTTACCCCTGCCAAATAAGCTAAAAATCATATCCAGCCACTTTTTTGAAAGGAAAAAAGCAAGTTTGACAACCTTTTTGCAAAATTGAAAATCTAACCACTTTTTTAAAAATAAGTGTAAAATCTGACCATTTTTTTGCAATTGACTCTATTTACGTATAAATAATACTGATAGTTCAAGTGGTTAGAGGGCTGTTAATGATACTTGTTTCGTATTAAAATTAAAATTAAATTAAATAGTATGGTATAAACTTTCAAGAAATTATGTACATTTTGAATTAATGACTCTGAAAAATAGAAAAAATAGATTATTGACACCCAACTGGAATGGAAAACAAGCTCTGGCAGAAAGAAAAAGAAGACAATGACTCCATTATACGTGGGGTGGGGGTGAGAAGATGGGCCGATGGGGGTGGGGGAAGGTGGATAATTACAAATGAATGAATGAATGAATGAAGCATGAAACATAATCTAACGTTAGCAAATAGCAATGCAGGGGATTACAGAACATGGCAAGTTACAATGACAACTACGACAATATTAATGAGAACTGTAATTGCCTAAAAGCAAAGGCAAACATATTGGCCTCAGTTCGGTCATGGGTACTTATGTTTTCCAAATTAATATAAGGCACAAATGGTAAACATTCACACCCATAACTATACTAATATATTAAATTCGAAAATTGAAAGCTTGTCGATTTGGTTTTCGGTTTGATTATCCTAATTATTAAAATAAAATAAATAATAATATTATTAAAAAAAAAGTTTGACTATTTAGGTTTATATATCTTACAAATGAGTATATGTTCTAACAAATTTCGGGATGAGCGAGAATTGAACCCAGATCCTGAAACGACAAAAGATAAACCCTTACCACTTGAGCTATCTCATTGCGCTCAAAAATTAGTTGAAATTTTATTACAAATGTTAACGTAATTATATTCTGATTAAAATTCTTATTAAAGCTAATTATTAATGTTAACGTAATTATATTCCGATTAAAATTCCTCCACCCGCATACATACTCTTATCCTAATTATTAAAATAAATAATAACATAATAGAATTAATGGTAATTAGCGGATTACCCTTTTCACATTTACTTTTAGTAGAACATATTATCTTTTATAAACACCTAAAAACATCAATCATATCATATATTCAAATCATTAATATTTCCTTTATAATTAAAAAAAGTTACCATTTTGATTTAAAGCTAATCTTACAATCTATACTATTATATTAAAGCCGAAACATTGAAAGTTTGTCGATTGGGTTTTCGATGTGGTTATCCTAATTATTGAAATAAATAATATAATTAGTGGTGATTAATCGATTGCCTAAGATATAAATTCTTATAAACAGCTAAAAACATCAATTGAACCATATCTTTCGATCATTAATATATTTTTTTCTAATTAAAACATGTTATCTCTTAATTTAAAACTATTATTGTAATAATTAATTTATACACAAAAAATCACACCATATCTTATCGCCATTATTTTTAGTAATTATTTTTTTTAATTAAAACATGTTACCTTTTAATTTAAAACTAATCTTGCAATTATTAATATATACCCAAAAATATCACACCATATCTTCCAATCATTATTTTTAGCAATAAATAAGAATCGTTAGGTCTAATAATAAGGTATATTATATGATTAAATTAATTTACTAAAAATTCAAGGTTTGAGCCCGTCAATGACATTTTTAATTTAAAACTTTACAATATAATTTTAAATCATGCATATCATTAATTAAATTTATATTAAATTAAAATTTAAAAAATATTGTAAATAATAATTATATAAAAAATAATAATAATGTCAAATAAAATTTATAATATATCAAAATAAATCTATATATGTTTATCGCATGAGTTATAAGCTAATATAAATAAACAACATTCATATGATTGTTACATTATATTTTACTTGAACGAGATTCCCATGTATTTACGCATAAACAGGTTTTGTAAGATATATTGCAATAATTTTCGGATCCGATCCTGTACGATGTATATCCATTATTCTGAGAACAAATGATTATTGTTTGTATGCTCAGACAGTTATACTTAAACTTCAATTCAGTTTGGTTGGTCTCCCAGCTAAGAGCATATCGTGATATTCTGTATATTAGTCATAATAACGTCCAAAATTTCCTCATTTTGTTATATCAACTTCATCAACATGTACATAAATATTTTGGTTTCCTTGAGAGCATTTCCAACGATGTTGGTTGTAAATTTGTAATGATCGGTTAAAATGATATAAAATACTGATTATGTAAAATTTGTTAAACCAGTAAGGTGTTGTGCTTCAAGTTGATTATAATCATTGACTATATTTTAAAAATGATATGTTATTCTTATTTTAAATTATTAAAAATAAAATATATTATTTTAATATGGCAATTGATGTGGAGTTTTACTATACGTCTCTAAAAGTTCAGCATCCAAATATAATGAGATGGTTCAGCAAATATATCCAATATAATGAGGTTATCTATAATTTTAATTAAATAAAATGTACCATTGGAGTGAAAAATTTTACACACTTTTTATAATTATTATTTATGCTAATTTATTTCAAATTTTATGTGATAGGTCTCTTCTATCGGAGATGCTCTTATAGCATTTTTCAGAAGACCATGTACATCTCCCTACTACATGAAACATTATAATCACTCTGGGCTAACAAATAATATAGTATGAACAAATTCCATCTCCTCTTACTAAGAAAAAAATGAAAGATCAAATTTCAATAGATTAAGCGGTGTATGAATATCCAATTTTTTCCCCCGTAGACCACACTATAATATCTGAATCAAGGCTCGCAAGGGTGAAATGTTCCTTAACTTGTCCCTACTACAGAGAATTTTGTATGTTCAAATCAGAACTGAACATTCGTGTTATACTGGAAACTAGAAAAACTATAACAAACGTAAAAAGAAGAACACGGATAGGCAGAAGAGAAAAGTTTTACTAATTTTGAGGATACAGATTACAGCACAAAACTGCAGATTCAGATCTAGATTATCGATTCAAATTACCGATTTTGATCTAGATTACAGAGTCAGATTACAGATTCTGATTTATCTAGATTATGACATAGAGAGTTTATATAGTACTCTCTAACCGGTTACAGAATAGCCCAGAATAATAGGCCCAAAATAGATAACCCAAGATAACCGAAGTCCCAACGTTTGGGGCATTACAGATTCAAGGCATATTCTAACAAATCTCCACCTTGATTTGAATTCTCTCACAAATAACAGATGTACCAGATGCACCATAATAATGCCAGATGTACCAGATGCACCATAATAATGCCAGATGTACCAGAAAAAACTCTTATGCCTCAGATTTGCCCCCAAAAGGGCAATCAACAACTCCGAACATTTAGCAAGTCCAAACAATATTGAAACTTACTATGTGGAACCGGCTTGGTGAGCATATCAGCTGGGTTATGAGCAATACCCACTTTGATCACCTTAATTCTCTTGTACCATTGCCTCGGAGACTGCTTTAGTCCATACAAAGCCTTCAATAACTTACAAGTATAGTCTTCCTTACCAGGAACCTTAAACCCATCTGATTGAGTCATGTATATCTTATCAATCTCCGAGGACGCAACAACAACAAAACCTGATAACGTAGAACCTTGAAGAAGATACAAGGTATCACATTTAACACCTTTCAAAACCACATTAGAACCCTTGCAGACATGTAGAACTCCACATTCACCTTGAAAACTGAAACCCTTGATGTCTAACATACTCAAAGATATCAGATTTTTTGTCATAAGTGAAACATGCCTAACATCATTCAATGTGCAGAATTTACCATCATGTGTCCGAATTTTAATCGAACCTATTCCAACCGTTTTACAAGCAAAACCGTTAGCCATAGAAATATTGCCTTAGTCTACTTGCTCATAGGTTGTAAACCACTCCCTACGCGGACATATATGGTAAGACGCTCCAGAGTGAAGAATCCACACATCAGAGTGATGCATGTGATCAGCAGCAACAAGAGCAATATCTTCTTCAGAAGTAGCACCAGCTACAGCAGCAATACCTGAAGCATCAGTACCTGCCAATTTATCATGTTGCTTCTTTTTCTTGGGACAATCAGATTCCAGTGTCCCTTCTCTTTACAGTAATTACAGATATCATTAGGTTTTGGACCCTTATGAACTGGTTTCTTGAATTTATTCTTCCCCGACTTTCCATGTCCATTACTCCCACTGGTTATTAATCCAACAGCCTGATTATCTGCACATGTACCAGCCGCCTTATGGCGCAGCTCTCTAGTATGGAGAGCAGATCTAACATCTTCTAGAGAAATAGTATCTTTGCCAACAATAAACGATTGCACAAAATTCTCATATGATAATGGCAAAAAACTAACAGAAGTAAAGCAACATCATCATCTTCCACTTTAACATCAATATTACGCAATTCTAATAAGATTGTGTTTAACTGATCTAAGTGATCTCGAAAAGGCATACCTTCTTGCAATCGCAGACTAAACAGACGTTGCTTCAGAAACAACTCATTTGTTAAAGACTTTGTCATGTAGTGTAAGAACCCAGATTTTTGGGTAGAATTACAACTTTTATTATGCATTGATGTAAGAGTGAACAGTGGTTACAACTACATTGTAATACTGGCTTTAAAGAATGAATAATGAAAGGATATATATATTCCAAGGTTATATGGCCTGAAGGATGCTATTGGGTGATAACTTAGATTAGAATAATCTATCTCCTAGAAAGTTAAGATAAGATTCCCTAGAGAGAAATAGATACCCTCATGTCATCCAAATCAATATCTATTATAAGCCCAGCGGTTCCGTAAAAAGGTTAAGGAACACTCGAGGGTGAACCAGGTTCATTTTCCTAATTATAGGAATTAAATAAAAATAAGTGATGAATAGTGATTTTGGTGGAATTTGGAATATTATTATAATAATGTTATACCCGGTATTCGGAACGGATTTCTGAGTTCGTATTAGTGATCCAGGAGGAAAATAAGTGTATGTAATTGCGATAAGATTTCAGAAAATCCGAACTTTATTTTTATGGAAAATTTGACCGAGCAGGGAAGAGTATATCAATGCAATCAAGACAAGAGAATTAAAATGCCAAGGATTCAAGGATTTTATTTAAATTATGATTTGAGGATTTAGGATGAAAATATTCGAGTTAGAATAATAAGCGTTCTAGAAATCGTTAGAACTTTGTAACGAGATTAAGCGATCAAGCGAACGTGAAAGGAATTATGAGTTAAATACATAACGAGATGAGAAACCC
Source organism: Kitagawia praeruptora (assembly GCA_037693485.1). Lineage (NCBI taxonomy): Eukaryota > Viridiplantae > Streptophyta > Magnoliopsida > Apiales > Apiaceae > Kitagawia > Kitagawia praeruptora. Next base: position 4,579,467 of record CM075353.1, read on the forward strand.
TACAAGATCATCTGGTTTAATATTGCATGGAATTGGTGGAAAAGAAAATGAGAAAAGAAAAGAAAAAGCAAGAATGAGGTGTATGTTCAAGGATGTGACAACAAGGCTCTTTGTCATCTTATTTCCTACAAACCACAAGTGATTAACACATGGATTAGAGATTGACATAGCTGCTATACAACACCAAATATCATACAAACACTTTCCAACAACTAGTCAAACAAGAAAGAAAGAGAGAAAAGCAAGAACAACCAAGAAAACACCAAACTGCCGAGCAGAAACCAAAGCCAAAGAAAAATTCATATCTCCATTTATATCCATGATAAAATCACCAAATTTTAACCACAACCTCTCTACTCCATGGGCAATATTCGTTCAAAATTTCATGGCATTCTAATGAGTGTAGCCTAGTCAAATATCCTCCCCAAGTGAAGAACACCAAACTCTCCACAAAACTTCCATTCGGCTTTCTTGAAATTCAAGAATCAAAAACTCACTTCCCACCATTGTTTGATCTTGAAACTTTTATGGTGAGACTTACATTTCATATAAATGATCTCCTAAAAATCCTAGCTTCAATCTCTTCTTTTTCCATTTTCAAAAAAATCATTAAAGAGGAGGGTGAATAGTGTTCTTCAAGAACTAACTTTGATTTTCATGTTTCTTTGGTTGATCTTAGGGTTGTTAAAGCTAGACAAGGACCATACCAAGCTTTGTAAGGCCATATCACACCCTCAAGAAGGTATAATGATCTTGAAACCCTAGATCTTACTTTGAGACTATGCATGTTCTTGATGATTTAGTGTAGTTAGGGTGTTAACATGACTATAAGCATGATTAGTTAGTGATTTGAGTTGATCTATGTAATTTGATGGGTATGTTGTTAAGGTCAGTGGATGTTGGACTTGTAAGATGGATAATATGATTATGAGATGTATGGTATGCTTGGTGTGGCTTGGTTTTAGTGTTACGATTAGTAGAACGTTCGATTTATAGCCGTCGTAATGCCCGATTTTCGTTTAATCTTGAAATCCGAATTTGACAGTAGATAAAACTCACTGCATAGCTTCGACTTATGCCATGATTAGCTAGATCATGTTACAAGCTTCGTTTTTATATAAAGATCGCATGAAATGGACTTACGGTTTAGGAGTTATGATTAAATTCGTAAAAGTGGTTCGAAACCGTAAACGAAAGTTCGTAACTGAAATTGGATCCCTTTAATACCACGAAATCAGTGGCGAATCTTGATAATTAAATATTAGAGGTAAAAAGGAAGGTGTGGGAGAAAACCACATGTCGAATGGATCGTTTTCCGATTTTATAAAAATGTTTGAATCGAGGTTAAACGCGAACGAACCCCTTAAAGGTATGACTTTGGTTATAACTTAGAAAATGGGCGATAACACTCGAGGTATAATCTTGATTCGTAAACGACCAACCTTAGAACTTACACGACTTAAGTATATACCAAGTATAAGCATGATGACATGTCTTGATAACGAACGAATGTCGGATCGTATCGGTGATAAAAAGAGTTACACTAAAAGAGACGTAACAAGATAACTCGAAAACATGTTTCGATTTAAGTGGAGTTTATACTTAGCCTTTTAATAAGCGTTAAGTGGTTAATCTTAAATATTCTGATTGTTTATAGATTGTCGAGCTGACCCGGGACACATTACCCTACCCGCACTCGATTCTCAGGCAAGTTTCCAATACTTGGAACTGTTGTGGTGATAATATATATGATGATTGTTTTGTACATATGCCATAGAATGCATGCCTACTTTCAAGTTAATATTGAATTACTTGTTCCCTAAATTGATATCGGCTTATAGACTATATATGAAATATCAGTTATAAGCCGGATTGTTTGGTTAAGACCCTTAGCGAAGGGCGTATGATATTCATACTTCAAATATAGACCGGGAGTCGATATTTTGTAATATATAAATAGTCGTGGAAACCCGGAGGGATCCCAGCGACAAATTTATTACTTCGAGGATTTTTATTCGATTACGAATCTTTCGAGGAACGTTATTTGAGTATTACCTCAGTGAAGGAATATTTAATGAATATTATTTTAATATTCATTTAGAATGTCATTTATTAAATGAATATTATTTTGATCATTCATTGGAGTTATTTAGTTAATGAATATTATTTTGAATATTCATTAGAGTCATTTGGTTGACGAATATCATTCCCAAATATTCATTTGGCTTACTTATTATTATTTGGGATATTCATTTGATCTTTATTTATTTAATGAATATTACTTTCGAATATTCATTTAAGGTTTGATTTACTTAATGAATATTATTTTAAAATATTCATTGGAAGTTCTATTTACTCAAGGAATATTACTTCGAATATTCCTTTAAAGTTTTGATTACTAAATGAATATTTTCGGATATTCATTTAGAATATTATTTGTTAAATGAATATTATTTTGGGATATTCATTTAGAATATTATTTGTTTAATGAATATTATTTGGATTTTCATTTGGAATGTTATTTGTTAAATGAATATTATTTTCAAATATTCATTTAAGGTTCGACTTATTCAGTAAATATTAACTTAAATATTTATTTAAGTTTATTTATTCAATAAATATTATTTTAAATATTCATTTAAGAAGAGATTTATTTAATAAATAGTTCTATATTCATTCGAGGATTACTTACGAGCAATATTATGATTTAATAATATTCCGTAATTATTATTGACTTAATAAATATTCTTGGAATATTTAATTAAATTCTTTTGAATTCTTTTTGTAATGATTTATATTATTCAAAGGTTATCCTTCACCTTCAGATATTATGTAAAATATTTCGGAGTCTTTTATGACTATTTTATCAAGGGGAGGTTCCCAAAACTTTATTTTCATTTAAATCTATCTTATAAGAAGATTTAAATACTCGCTCAACTCCAAAAATTATATAAGGGGACCTCACTTGGAGATGTTATTTATTGGACTGCCCGGTCCTATACTTGCTAAAACTATCTTGTCACTCACATCTTGATTCTTTCAAGCATCGATATGAGTCTTTTGGTTACCTCCTCAACGCTCGAGGGGTATGATTGATGTAACAAGTTTATATCCATTAACAAGCATCAGCTTGGGAAATATTGGTGAATTTTCCTTTCCAATTAGATACGACTACTTTGTGGAGTCCTATCAACAAGTGTTACACTTGGGGAAAAGGGGAACGAACTTTACGTTTCAGAGTCATGGATGATATTCGAACTAGGAGACGCGTAAGTGGCCGAGTGGCGCCGGTCCAGCAATAGCCCAACCGTTGGCTGAGGAGTTCCAGAGGGCGGTAGATAAGTAAATCCGTCGGAGCTACCTTCTACATGTAGAGAACGACTGATGAGATGCATGACATACGACTGATCATCGTAAACGTCAGGGCATCTGGCGCGGCAATCCTCCCGTATTAGTTCATCTTCTAAAAGTGAGAAATTTCGGCAACACTGTTGGTGTTGGCAAGGCGAAAAGTGTTGAAACCGGAATTGCAATATTTTTCCTGCAAGTTCCTCTCTTATGATAATTGAGAATATCTTGCTTATCTTTTGCATAGCAGATATTTATTCAAAACAAATATATTTTTGAGTTACCTTGTAACTTTATCTCATACCTTATATTGGTACTACATCATTAATGCATGACATATGGTTTCAAAGATATTTTGGACTGTTATATATTATCACTGTTCAATTATATTTCTGGTGGGCTATTGCTCACCCTTGCTTTATTTATTTATATCACAACAACAGCTAGATCTGATGGCCGCGCAAGGCGCACACAGCGTAAGCAGGTGTCAACCGTCAGAGGTTTACCGCTAAGGTCTTGGCTACCTTTGTTGAGGATGCAACTACTGGTAGGCTAGTTGTTAGCAATTGAGCCTCAAATGTATTTATATTATGGTATCTATTAATGGATGACAAAGAGTATGTAATTGTACAATTGTAATTCTTTGGGTTGTAAGAACTCAAACTCGTGATTAATAATATTGTTGGTTACTCTGATTTCATCTCTGGGACTATAACGGGTGTGTTTTATGTTGTTGTTTTGGGTCACAAGGTTGTAATTTAAATTATGTTGGTTTTGTGGTTGGATATTGAGACCGTAACGACTAGATCCCTGACCCTGGATCTGGGGGTGTTACATGTAGAGACTTTCAAGCTTCAATCACAAACCAGACGCGGTATCCTCCTCCACGATTTCAGTAATAATATCATCTGCAAGACACAACAAAATTGTTGAGTGTGCCTTTTCTTCTAGACTGGCCATCTCAGCACTTTCAGGATCCGCCGTCGATTTCTTTTTCAACGGCGCCCAGAGCCCCTGTTGCTTTAACTATTAGCCGTTTGATTAGCTAGTACAATGTCAAAACCATCAGATTGTGCAACATCGATAAAATCCAAGTCATTGTCACTTATGTGAGGTCTTGCGTTATCCTGTTGGATGACAATATGTTTACTACAATCTGATGGCCATTTAGCCTTAATAGCTGGGACAATATTTTCGATTAAACAACTTTTAACCATAACTTTGGTAATACTTTCAATAGGTTTAACTTCTATTACACCCTTGGCTCTATTTTTACTTGCTCTAGCTACTGCCTCCTCAAATGTGAAAGGAAATATTCCTACTTTTCCATCAAAGGTACAAATTCCATCTTCATTATATCTAGGCCTTGCAACCGCACTCATAAACATAACCTTAGTTATAAATCTCTTGGACTTGGTTCTATGAGGTTCTAGTTCATCGGGCAGCAAGTAGTATTTTTGTGATGTCCTTAATTGTCATATAAAACCACTTCTCGTCAATGTGAACTATATTAAACATGTTTATATAGGTAGGATTTGTATGAATTGTTGAGCTTTCGATATGATTTAAAACGAACTTCACCCTTGCCTCCATATTTTGAAGTGTTAAATAAGGTTTCAAGGCATTTGAATTTGGTTTGATTTCCCCTTTTTGAATGAGCATATGGACAGTGGATTTGTTTGCACCTAACTGAAAAGAAAGTGTTCGGATATTGGTTCTTAAGCGTAAAGGAATTGATTTTACCTTTTGTAAATCCAAAACATATCCTTGATTGCCACCTTTGTATTTTCTCTGCACATTAGGATGTTCATTTTTCTTTACTGCTTGTTGAACTGCTTTCCATATCTTGGAGATTGTCATCCTACTTACTGTATAATCAGAGGCAATTTTGTTGATTGTTCCCTTCTCAAGCTTGTCATTGTTGTAATTTAGTGATAGCAGCTGAACAATTTGATTCTTTTCTAAGTTTGTCAATCTATTTCCTTTTGCAGGACCCACAATAGAAGCTGGATTTGAGAAGGTTTTCTAAGTTTGTCAATCTATTTCCTTTTGCAGGACCCACAATAGAAGCTGGATTTGAGGAGGTATTAACAGAAGCACTGAAACCTGTACTTGGATCTTCTCTTAAATCTGGAAAGATGGATGTTGCTGCCATTTTTGTTGGCTTTTGATAGATAAAGTACTTTGTGCAGTGTAACTTTTGAGAATGAAGTTGTAACTTGTTTATTTATAGTAGGTGTATGTCTATAGGGTGGCAAACTTGGAATGGCTGGCGGGCTCCTGTAATGAGTTTCCCCCCAAAATTAATCCTTTTTGCTTTATGTACTTAGTTTCCCCCCAAAAGTTAATCCCATCTATTTTATATCCTTAAATATTCCTTGGATCTACTAACTTATATTATATGCAATGCATTGGTCTTTGTGCAAAATCCCTATGTAAACTATCAACAGGGACAGAGGGAGTAGTATTTTTGCAAATAGAAATTTTAAAAATAGTATTTTTGATAAATACTCTAAATATTACTAGTACTTGGTGTAAAAATGAAATTGGGTGGGAGATGGTCATCGAATGGGCCAAACTAGTGATGTGCAGGCCCAACTCTCTGTACAAACTTATTACAGAACTGGGCGGACTTATATAAAACATGTGGAGTATGTACTTGTAAGTTGTAACACATGACCTAACATAACTGAGTCTCGAGTTACACACAGCTGAGTTGGAGAAGACGCAGCTGGTCGAGTAACAATGGGTCGAAGCGATGACTCACGGCAGAGAAGAAAGAACAAATTGAAAAGCAGAAAACAAAACGATTCTCTCAAAGTCTCTACTCGCGTTGCCGCTATCATCGCTGCCAAGAAGCGCCGCAAGACTGGCAAACGCACGCACTGTCAGGTACCCTTATTTTCCTAAACCATTTTGGATAAATTGTGGAAATAACTTTTAAGTGAATTATAAGTGATAAGTGAGAGGTAGATGTAATAACTTATAAGTGATATACCAAAGTGCATTTGGGCTGAGAATGCAAATTGGAAATAACTCGAATAGAATTAATTTCGCGTTTCTTGATTAGTTGTTATTGATGCTATGTAACTAGTAAACAAATGATTGTAAATGGTTATTTGATGAGTTTGTGTATACAATTGAAGAGTTACCATTTTATTGCTTTGAATAGTAGCCACAGTAAAATTCTTACCCTCTAATGAATTGCCACTCTACTCACAACTTGAGAGTCTCAATCCATCTTTACCTTTGCTGCCCACGTTCTCTGACTGCTCTGTCATTTCTGAAATCCTTGTTTTGCTTAGGCCTTACCAAATACCGGACACCCTTATCACCTTTGACCTTCCCCTAAACTGCACGTCTGCACCCTCACATTGCTAATGCACCATCTTCTGTAATCTGTCTCCTATGCAATTTCCGACAATACACCCGGTGGTAAAAATTTGTGCTCCCTTACAAATTTTCCCCAATATGTCTCTAGTCTTCCTCCCTTTGTCATTTTCGCTGATTTGCTGGCATACTACTACAGATATAGATTAACTTTATAAAACTGAAGGAATGAACTACTAATATATTTTAAGAAAGGAAGCGGCGCCTTTAATTTTATGATGCATGTAAGCTGCTCTGTGGAAAGCCAAAGGAAGTTTCCTTAAATAAATAACGGAACATAAGATGCTTATTACTTTTGCTAATGAGCACAACCTTCCTAATTTCTAACTTGTATTGCGTGTTGCGACTCCACAGGGAATGTGTTATAGTCTTCCGACTCCTGAGGATCCCTTCAATGATAGATATGCCAATGAGGAAACTAATAAGATAAAAGAAAAGAAACAAAAGCCTGCAAAAACTGATCGAGGGAAGGTTATCAACGGTCATACAGAGGCAGGAAAGAAAAAAACCGATATGGTTAATGTGAGAAGGGGAAAGTACTTGGGTGTTGACAAGGAGCAGATGATTGATGATGTGCAACAGGATGGTGATATGAATATTACAAAAATAAAGGCTCATCTAGCCGGGAAGAGTGGCAAAAATGGCCACTTGTTTGAAACCCAAGAATGCCCTTCTAAATTTCTAATATTGTGCTTGAATTCAATACAGAATGCATTGCGGCATGATCGAGGATCTTTTACAGATGTGGACAAACCTTTATTCGTTGACACATGGGGAGTTGAATTCTGGAAATGTTTTTCACTTGGAAAAGACATGGTAGATGCAAGCGGAGCTTGTTCTACAACAGAGCAAATAGCTTGGATAACTTCAACTGCTGCGGATACCATAGCAAGGAAGGAAAAAGAAGGATTGTCAATCCCAATTCCATTCTTATTGTTCCTCGTTGCATCCAAAGAGAAGGCCTCAATGGTTTGTACAATTCGATTCTTTTTATATTTGGACAAGTTTCTCACTTCCCCCTGATTAGTACATTTTCCTCATCAAAACATGCTCTGTAATATGATGACAATCATTTCTTTGTACGGAGCTATTTCTTTTTACCACACACACAAACATCTTAATGCTTGGGAAATATATATGATGGACCTCCTCAACATACTGACAACCTTGTAGAGATGACCAAGTGGAGCTAGTTTCTAGTACATCATATCAGCTTCTTTCTGCAGCGCAGATGACCTGAAACTGCAGTTATTTAAGTTTTAAGCCAAAACCCAAAAGCGACTAATCTGTCAAAATATAAAAATGTCTTTATATTTGCCATATTTCCTTGTACAATTGTCATTCTTGTTCAAATGAAAAGCTAATGAAGTTATGTTCTCCTCTCACCATCTCTTATCGCTTTCCCTCTTTTTGAATGACAATTTTGGTTTTGGTCAGGTTCGCTCTGTGTGCAAGCCTTTGAAGGCTCTTGGTATTCATTCCGTGAGTCTGCATTCTGGAGCATCCCTGGATCATCAGATTCAAGGGTAGGTCGTAAATGAATGTTTCTTTCATTTTTTCGTGCTTTAGTTTTAAAAAAAAAAAAAAGATTTCATAAAGTGGCTGTCAATTATATTCTGTTAAGCCTTTTGACTTGGTGCCTTTAGAACATTGGATATATGTAGCATCAACTCTATAAAACAGTTAGCAATTTTTTTCATCATATTAAAATGTGTATGGTTAGCTATGAGCAACACCAGGGTTTGATTTTACAATTGATGACATTTTTTCCTGGTAACTTGGTCCAGAAGACTTTATGTTATTGATCTTAAGAGAAAGTTTCAGTTTTTGCCACCAGATATATGCTAAATAGACACCGAGTAATTGCGTTGTATCAGGAAAAACTCTTTCATTCCGATAGAACTCTTTGGAAATTAAAACGGTGTAGAAGTAAAGAGGACTAATTTACATAATTAAATAGTTTAAGAATTGAAGTAAAGTAATAACAGAAATGTAGAAGAGACTTGAGAGAATACATCAGATTCAAGAGAGAAACTGATGTTGAAAAGGTAGTTATATGGAGGGGAAGTAGTTGGAGAAAGAGAACTTTGTTCTATGAAATTCAATAGCTTCTACTATGTATAGATGTCAAACTAGTCACTAGTGTTGACTCTTGACTCCCAAGTATATAGTAACACTGTAGCCCTACACAATTCTAGTGCCTAAACTAAAATTTTAATGTATCTGACTAGTGGAACTTGTATTGAGTTGTGCAAAATTATGGTTCACATTATTACTCTGGCGTTTTCATATGTAGGTGTCTAAGAGTTGCAATTCGCAGTGTATATACGCCAACAGTAATTGAAAGAGTGTAATTAGCAATTGGAGAACTAATACATGGTAGATATTTGGAAAGGCTATACCTTGCTTTAAGATTCCCATATCCCTTCTACATATTGATGACTAGTCCTTGCCTACATAAGAATATATACTTTAACTAGGAATCTTTTGTATGAATTGCATTTGGCATGTCTTTTTATATATTTATGTATAAAAGTATACTCAAGTACATGCACACACATCTTCTTATATTTTTTTCTAAGCATGTGTTATCCCCTCAGACTAAAGAGCTGTGAGCCAGAGTTTCTTGTTTCTACGCCGGAGAGGCTTCTGGAGCTTATCTCCTTGAACGCTGTTGATATAGCTGGCATCTCATTATTGGTAATACTTTGATCTTCCCTTCTTTTTTTTTGGGTAATGTCAATTGCATAAAGATAATAGATGTGGCCAACAAAGCAGGTGAGTACCTCAGTAACCGATAATTGTGCACCAGCTAAACCAAATAGCAGCAAGTAGCTGGTCAAGATGGAAGTCTTTCATTAACATTAATCAGTCAGTCTACCAGTTGAATTTGTTCAACTAGATTTGACTAATGACTTTTATATGCAATTACAGGTTGTTGATGGACTGCACTCTAATGCTGATGAAGGGATTCAACCCGAAATTATCAATTCTATAAGGAAACATATTCGCGGCACTCCCCAAACTTTAATTTTTACTGATGGCCTGCACAATGACTCCATTCCGGCAGTGCATAGCCTACTCCCACAAACAGTGTGCAGATTAGGGCTCAAAGATGCTGTCAAAGTGCCTGCATCATGTAGTCCGTGAATCTCAAGAAGAACAACTAGCAAAGATCCGACTAGTTTTCACTTGAATTTGAAATTTTGAGTTTCCTTTTTAGAATGTATTGAATAGAAGTTTACTCCATTGAATCTCAGTGAGTATTCAGTTTCTAATTTATTTCTTGTTGGAGCAAGTAATTTGTTTTACTTAAAAGTTGCCTTGTATTCAAAATTTCAAATATATGCACCTGTCAAGTATTAACATCATAAAGTTGATTAAAATTTAATTTCAAAACTTTAAAATCAAAATAATAAATAATAATAGAGAAAAATGGACCTATGTAAGGGGTCTTGCAAGGGCATTTTTCTAAATATAAATTATTTTACAATGATTTTACATAAATACCCTTACATTTATATTGTAATTGTTTTAATCTCAAGGTTTGTACCTGAGATCATCCTCGGGGGCACATGAATAATAATAATTTTAATCTCAGTTGTTGATGAGTTTTATGAACTTTGAGTTCATAAAGTTGATTATAGTTGGGGGTCTCTAATGGTTGACACTCTTCTCTTCACTTTGAGTGAAAATTTTGCAAGGCACCGAACAATTTCTACAAGGTCATATTTGTTTAAATAAATTATAATTTCCTAATTATTAATTTAGAGAATATTATTTTCAATTTAAATAAATATTTGTTTAAAATTTGAATAATTTTCAAATTTTTTATGGTAGATCATTAAATTATAATAATTTTATCAAACTGTAGCCAAATAGGGTTTGATCACAACTTTGGATATTCATAGTTTAAATTGCGCACACTAAATTTGTTTGATGCTATTATGCTTCACCATTTTAGTATACAAAATGTTTAAGTTTGCAATCTACACTATGAGATTGAATCACACCGATCTCAAATAATCCATAGAACTGAAAGGGAAAACTCATAAAATTTATTGACGTACACCTAGAATCACCAAGCATCTAAACTAAAAAACTACTCGATTCGATCCTAAATTAAAATATGAATCGCCTGATTGTGGCTAATCTTAAATTAAGCCATGTTTTCGTGGAGCTGCACCTCAGATTTTGGTTGTTTATTATCATCACCACCTTTTGGAGTCTTTCTCCAGTAACAAGCATATAGTGTGAGCTGCATCACTCCAGAAAGGAATCCAAGACCATTTGGAATCTGCAACAAGAGATCAATTTAATTATTAAAGCAGCATAAATATATCATGTGAAAGATTTACGTAACTTGTATAGGTAAATTAAATTACCACAAGGTTAATATCGAATCTGAGTAAGCCATAGACGAGCCAGCACGCTCCGTTAAGGGTTCCTGCTGCTGAAAGCCAAAAAGGCATGTACTCCACACTTTTTGTCGTGATCACCTTTTTCTGTTACACATGTATTCATGATGATGAGATTTGCAGAGATTCAACATTTAGTACAAACATATAACTGATATACTGGATTAGTCGAGCAAAAGTTGGTCCGGACACCGGTTTATAAAAAAAAAGAAAAAGATAACTGATGTACTTACCGCGACAGTAAGAGGAGAGAAATACATGCCAATATTGCAGATTATGCAAATAATTCCGATAATAAGAGTTCTCTTCTTGATGGTAGGAACTATTCCAATGACCAATCCACTAACCACGGCAACAACCACCAACTCCAACAAAAATAAACCTCCCACGTACTTCTGCAATATCCAAATGCATGCATATATAATTAAAATCAGTGATTCAGTAAACGTATAATCAATTGTATGGTAGAAAGTACCCTTTGTTTATTGTCTCTGGCATAAATGAGGAACATCGAGAGATAAATCAACTCGATAACAAGACCGATTCCATTAATGGTTAGAACCAGGGTGCTTCCCGGATGAATAAAAGGGGTACCATATAACACCCAGAAGAGACAGTTGATCGTCGTTCCAAGATATGGGTCAGGTTTGAACTCTTCCACTGTTTTGTTCTGATAAATTCTGATAAATGTTGGCCTACAAAAACAAACACACAATTTCGGGATTCATCCATCAGTAATCAAAATTTACTCCTATATATGATTGATTATAAAACTTTAATGTTATCAATAGTGTCAATAATGTCATTAGTGCAGTGCTAATGTTTCCGATAAGCCAGCAAGAGTAGAAGAAATAAAATTGTGTGTAAAAGGGAGAGATGGAGTTTACACTGGAGAAATAAACAGGCCAAAAGAGATGACATTTCCTGTTTTAAGGAGAAGCAAAGAAATTAAAATCATCACATGCCGAAAAAAAAACCCGTAAAATATAATGCACATATGAGCAAACAAAACTACACCATGCATGCAAAAGAATTTCAAAATGACAACCTGCATCAGAAAATGTGACAATAAACGTAATTCGAAAAACATAAACACATCGATATCTATTCGATCAAGCTATATACATAATTCGAAAAAAAACATAAACACGTCGATTTATTCAAATAAACGTAAAATATAATCAAATATACATAATTTTACTTCGATGTAACCAGCATTTTGTACATAACGGATTAATTAGAAAGTAATACTCACCGATTAGACCGACAACGGTACGTATAGCCATCACGTTCACCATTTTTAAAGCTGAGAGATTAAGGAGAGAAGAGGTGTAAAAATGAGAAGTTAATAAGTTAAAAAGCTCGGTACAAGATTTTATAAGGAAGAACTATCACATTATATAGGAGATTTGTTACGAGAGTTTTGATTAAACTTTGGATAAATGAGTTATCCTATAACTAACTTCATCCTCAACTTACTCCTACTACAAGTCAGACATTTTGTTGTTTCAGTTAAACTCTGCCACCTCGAAAAAATAACAAGATAAACTTTGGTAGAGTAAATCTTTATACACACTCAACTTCAACACTCCAAACTCACTATTATTTGACCTAAATTATAGAAGAGTAGTTAATTATTAATGTATTATTAGAGCACAAATGTATAATTGATTTACTAATTTCTTAACAACTCGATTTTATACTGAAACAAGTCTTTAAAACTTTAGCAAACTAAACTTTTACATTTTTATTTATTTTAACAAAGAAAACACATATTTATTTATATGTTATTATTAAGTTTAATGATCTCATCCTCATTTATAATAATTTATATATCCTAATTAATTTATGCACTATAATTTTAAACATTGATTTGAAAAAAATCTGGATCAAACCGTAGCATATGGTAAGAATGATTAAAAAAAAAGACAACATGGTCTGTGTTTGTGTTTTCTGCGAGAAGCTTAATTATTTAGTAAATTATGTCAATTTAGATTTTTCAAATAAACATATAAATTGATCGAAAGAAACAAGTACGTGATACGACTTGGAAATTAAGTAAAATTTTAAGGTGCTTAATAAAACATTATGCATGAACAATTATTAAATTATATTAAATTTTCAAAGTTTCCCTTTACATACATTTAAATAATAAAGTGAAGTACGAATTGTGAAAATTATTTTGAATTCTCACTCTTATATTCAAGTCCGTTGATAATTAAACTTTTTTAGATTTCTCAAATTCAAGTCCGTTGATAATTAAACTATTTTAGATTTCTCAAGTACGTTCAAATGTTCAATTAAATTTCAATAAGAAATTAAATTAAACTAAAATAATATATGATGATTTAGCCACCACTACATGAATCTTGGCTAAATTACATTGTCAATTTACGGTCGAATTTAGCTAAATGACCGTAATTGATTTTAATGTAGTGGAATTTAGCAAAAATCAATCGAATTTAACACATTTGAATGGCTAAATTCGACTGCTTAAATTCGACTGGAATCAGTTGAATTTATTTTTACATAAATTTTTGAATTTTTCGGCAAAAATTTGAATTTCTCGCCTAAAGAACTTACTTTTGACCGTTCCCAGTAAAATTTATAAAATCGACTGCTTGCTTTAGTGTAATCGAATTCTTAAATTTGACTGTTTTTTGTTGTCGAATTTATAAATTCGACTAGCTTTTTGTTTATCAAATTTATAATCTTCACATGGCGTTGCCAGTCATATTTATAAATTCGACTTATTTTTTAGTCGAATTTATTGAACACCAAAATGTTTTGGTTTGTTAAATTCGACTGCAAGCAATCTAATTAACATGCTATAAACAGTCATGCATATGGATATGACTGTTTTCGTCGAATTTAATTTTAAATAATTTAGCAAAATTTAGACGGGAATTTTTCGCTTAAACTTAAATTCGACGACTGCTGTTTAATTCGATAGTATCTGGTCAAATTTAATGTTGCGAAAACTTTTGGTTGTCAAATAAATTCGATTGGTTAAATTCGACTGCTTAAATTTGATCCCACTTAAAATCGATTGGATACAATCGAATCTATATTTGACCAATAATTAATTAAAGTTAACCCTAAATTCGATTGTTTACTTTATCAAATTTGTTCGATTAAATTTAACCAAATTTTCTTGCAGTGCACATTCAAAATATAAAAGGTATTTGAAAGACAAAGTATAACATACATAATAATTGTATACGGTACCAGTGCATGTCTTGATAACAAAATTTTGGAAAATTTTCAAAAATATTCATATCTTCAAATTATTTTTTCCAAAAAAGGGCAAAAATTGTTACGCACATTGCAAACACTTTCATTTCTGTGAAAGATGCAACATTTACATTTGGATTATAAATGAGTTGTATCATATTTTTTTAAAAAAAATTGTAATTTGGATATTTTTGAAAAAGATTCCGAACTTTTTGAATGTATGCTTAGAACAAAATACATTCGAGTAAAAAGGTTTATAATTGTTTTTTATATTCTATTTGTACTAATTCTTAAATATTTTACTTTTTTTTACTATTTATGTACCTAATGATGATGATGATAATAATAATATTAAAAATAGTTAAAATTTCAAATAAAAATTTGTGATCATTTAACGAATTCGTTCAACCATATTGTTAAATAGAAAGTCATATCGAGTGAAAGTTAAAGAATTATAAAAAAATTATATCTGACTACAATAATAATAATAATATGGAAAATGCTAGAGATCTTAAATTGGATCCCAAAAAATTTCTCAAATGATACGTGTCATTTTTTGATTGATCATATTATAATTAAATAAGATAGCCAGATAGGCACCTGGTCCTGGATTATCATTAACACCAACTAAAATTGTCTATAATATTACAAAATCACCAATACCATATCATTTGAAAACTCCTTTTGAAATCTAATTTGGGATGCTAGCACTACTCTAATAATAAAACAGAGAGTATGATTGCAGCGTGAGTCAACATCTAACATTCAACTGTATGAATACATCAAGTCATTTAAAGTGGAAAATTCATAAAATCGTTAACGCTGTGTTCTCAAGTTTTTTGTTAAAAAAGATAATGGAATAGAAAAGAATGAAAAAATAAAGAAGCAAAAAAAATTCTTTAACATGTTCCCTAGTTTTTTCCTAAATCATGAGAGAAATTTTGAAAAAAGTGAGTTGGAGGGAAATTTTTGAAAATGCATGTGAGATGAGAGCTTCTTTCCCAATCATTCCATTTTAAGAAAAACTTTTAGAAAGAAATTTTTGTAAATTTTCTTTTCTCTTCTCTTCCCAAAAAATTAGGGAGCACACTTCTAAAAGAAAATTTTAAAATTTTCTCTTCCGTTCTTTTCTCTTTTCTCTAAATTTTAATTCGGGAGCACAACGTAAAATCATATTTTATTATGATTGTTCATTAAAATCTTAGTTGGGGTCTCTAATGGTTGATACTTTTCACTTTTAAGCGAAAATTTGCAAGGCACCTAACAATTTCTACAAGATCATTTTTTAAAAATAAATTATAATTTCCAAATTATTAATTCAAAGAATATTATTTTCTGAAATTAGATTTCAAACATAATTTTGATTAGCGGGATAGTAAGACTCATCTGGCTAAGAGCATCTTCGATGGGTACTAGCTAAAATATTAGTTGACATACCATAATTAATAATTATACATAATTTGTAAAAAAATGCTCACTCGACCGGTATAAATTTGGGATATTTACAAAACTACCTAACTTTTTGAAACTATTTACAAAAATACAATTTTTTGTTTGCAAAGGCTGCAAAACTGGTACCGCAGGTGGAAAAGATTGCAAATGAGCTTAAAACGCAGGCAAAAAAAGGTTGCAAAAGTTTACCGAAAAAAAAAGTTGCAAAGGTTGCAAATCGTATTTTTGAAAAAATCTGTTGCAACTTGGGTAGTTTTGAAAAAAACCTATAAATTTTAGCCAACATGATTATATTTGCAATATTTATCAAATTTGTATAGATTTTCAGAGACTTGTAATAAAATAAGACATCATCTGTTACCATATTAATTATAAAATATTCTATTTATAACAACTTAAATAATAATAACATTTTATTTTTAAAATATAGCTAAAATTATAGTCAATCCCATGTAGCACAATACAATACGGTTGAACCTCGATAAAGTAATAATTGATAAAGTAATAACCTCGATATAATAATATTTTTTTTCGGTCCCAACATAATGGAAACAGTGTATTTTTACTCTCGATAAAGTAATAAACTCAAAGTAACCTTTTTTTCCGATCCCAATTCCCAAGCGTATTACTTTAAAGAGCGGATTCAATAAATTTTGGTCAAAGTATTTTACTAGAATGTAAATTTTATTAGAATTTGAATAATTTCCAATTTTTTTTATGTTAGATCATTAAATTAAAATAATTTAATCAAACTGTAGCCAACTAGGGTTTGATCACAAGTTTGGATATTCATAGTTTAAATTGCGCGCACTAAATTTGTTTGATGCTCAATGGGTTCTCTGAAACAACTAATCTATTCAATCTTCTCCTATTTTTCATCTCTTTTCATACAACAATCTACTTCTTCTAATGACTCTAATTCACGTGCTGCGTGTAAGCTTAATGCCTACTATGTTTCGAGTATGAAAGAGGTAGATAAGGCTGTTAGTGCTGATGCTGACGCTGTTGGGCATTATCGAAAAGCTGTGAAGAAGATATTGAGTGAAGCTAGTTCCATGCCTCTTCCATGCTGTAAAACTTCCAGGTATATTTGTTTTTTCTTTTTGCATGGATATATTTGGTTATGATTCAACGAGATCTTGCGACACAACTTGTTATCTGTTCACCACGTACATTATTTCTATTACAATGTTTTATCTTTTATGATTTTGCACAGTATTTTTAGTTTGAATTAGTTCATGTAGTTACTTGGATTTTACTTGGGAGTGTTAATGTGTTATGGTCAATGAGTTTGTGTTTGATTTGGCAAAATATGAATGTGTGAGTGACAACGTTTGCAAAATTCTCCATAACTAAGTAAAAGTGATTTTTCACTTACAAGTTACTGAATGTGTTGTGCCCAAAATTCGCCTTGGGCTTGATTTAAGGCCCATTAAGGTCACGAGTTTGAGTAATGTGGATATGGATGGATAGGTTGGACTAGGTATGGATGTTTTGGCCCAATATGCCTTGGAAATATACTGAAAGATGAAGATTCTGGCATCTGGTTCGGGTTCATTCATGCTGGGGTTCAGGTGTCTGAACCCTAGATGGAGGTACTGTTGTGTGGGAGGCCTGATAGGGGTTCATGCAGGTGAAGGGCTTCCGGGTAGGGGTTCACACTCGTACCCCGACAGTCCGCGGGAATTGGCCCAGCAGCCTCCTAAATTGTAGGAAAACGGATATATATCACTCTAATTGACTTTTGGATAACTCCTAAACATCAGGGACGACCCAACAACCTCTGGAATCGTGGATAATCATCATATATACATGGATTATGTATATGTATGCGGATATATGATGGAAAATCATATAAATATGAAGATAACTATGGTTTTATGGAGGGATAACTACTGGATAAACATATCATCTGGGATAATTAGCTAGATCAGTTCAGTTGAGGAAGATAAATATAAAACATATATGATATATACACTACGTATATATATAGGCGGTTGTACAGTGGAAGGCCAGGGTTCAGGCAGTGTCCTAAGGGAGCTAGGACTCTTCTTCATCAACAAAATAACCAATGGATCATCATGGTCAGGAGGATAAGGTTTATCAAAACGTGGCTGGGCTATCAACAAGGAGTCCAAAACCCTAGAACTACATGGGACTTGATTCCTATAAATATAGGATATGTAGGCACTTTGCAAGGGTTGAATCTCACTTCTCTCTACAAAAATCATGTAGAAACTTGAGCAATACACATATCTGGCAGCTGGGATCGACTGAGTAGGAATTACTCCGTCCTTGTTGTCCGGTGACCTTGCAAACTCAGTCCCAAAATCATTACAAACAACCGCCCATTCTGGCAGTTGAACGCCGAGCTGTGAACGCTTGAACGCCGATTCTGCAGCCGGAAATCAAGCGATTCATCCGTTATTCCAGCGATATTCTCTCGAAGTGTTGTACCAAATTCCTCTCACAACATTTTTGGCGCTAGAAGGAGGGGCTTTAGATGATCTTTTGAGAGGAAAGATTGCGAAAAGCTCCGGCGATGAACATACACCGAAGAACAATGGAGGTGACCACAAAATTGAGATCGAGGAAGGAGGTCACCAATCGAGATGTGGCGGATTATATCATATGGATGGACTGAAAAATCGAGTCTCTAGAAAAAAAGATACAAAAAGATGAAAAAATGGAGGAAAAATCATGGCTTATCGAAAAAAGGATGAAGAAAAAGGAAAGTTACCCGTAACCTTTATTCTGGTCATTTGGTGGTAAAATGCATAAAAGAAGGGATGTGGCTTTGAAGTCTTGGAAAGAATGGCTGGAAAATAACTGTTTTGGATGCTAAATTCCGATAGGAAGGGTCCAGAATAGGGGTTCAACTATGCGGGGTTCCGCGATCCAGAAACTCTCATATCAAGAGTGTGTTAATGTATAACTGAATGTATGAGGAACTGAATGTCCACATGTTGATGGAGATAATGGCCATCTGGAGAGGTACCAGTTGAGGGGTTCAAGGGCTAAAGGCAGGAGGAACCTCAATCTAGAGGTCGCACCCATGACAGAAGGCACTCGGATCCAGATGAACCCCCAGTTTCTCAACCAGAAGGTTTCTCGCAAATGAACCCCCAAATACATAATTTTGGCATTCGACAAATAGGCTTTTATAGTCGAAAAGTGGAGAATATCAATCTAAGGGTTCAACCACTATGAGGTTAAGGTCTATCAAGGCTCCCCCTTCAACAATTCTGGGGTTAAACAAGTCCAGGAGTTTCCATTAAAAATTGTGGAGCACAATCCATGAAGGGAGTAAATGGGTGAACTTGAATGATGATGAGGGTACGAACACCATGATTGATGAGCTATATGTGAATCCCAGCGCAGATAAGGGTGCGAACCTCCTGATAGATAAGTAACAGGTGAACCCCAGTGCACATAGGGGTACGACCCCCCTGATTGAAGGGGTACGGGTGAACCTAAATTGAAGCAGGGATGCGAACCCCGTAATTAATGATCAGTAGGTAAACCTGGATGATGGCAAGGATATCAATTCCCTCATTGGTGAGCTATCGGAAATATTTTACATTATCCTCTTAGATACCTCTTGTTTCTTACAACGAGCTAGCTCATGTAAGCTTAGAGGTGTCTTGTTGATAATTCACATATTCGGTACGAAGGCTTCCCATCAACATTGATCATGAGAACACGAATGAGCAAGAAGAGAAAGCTTCCATGAAAAGGAGGTTTATTGGTGAGAGGAACCCGGATAGGGGTTCGATGATGATAGGTTCAAGGAAAATAAGCCCTAGAAACCTGAGGCTTCACTTAACAGAAGGCCGAGTATGTTCAATAGACTGGGCAGGAAGCTTATAATGAAGTTTGTCAAACTAAAATGTGGAAAATATTGGTAAAAAGGACTTCCCCGGAAAAGAGCTTCCCAGAAATGGGGTTCGTATACGATAGGTTCGATGATGGAAGGCTCTTTGCTCATAAGCAAGAAGCTGAATAATGAGAAGGCCTGCAATAAGCAAGAAGAACCCGGGAAGCAACCTGGAAAAGGGTTTAAGCATGGAAAATCCCATTCAAAGGCTTTAAGCCAAAATGGAAAATATTGGAACTCAATGTAGGGGTTCCACCATGGTAATTGTGTCACTCGACATGAGGACCCCAAAAGAATTAATTAGTGCCTAAAGGGGATTCATCAAGAAAAACAATTTTGGCCATGTTTGGCCTCTTATGCAACAAATGGGCGTTACACAACTAGTATGGGATACTCAAATGGTTAAATGAAGGAAATGGTTAGAAGTGGACACCTCACTGTACGGTTACGATGGAAGCTCCGTTCAGGATACTTAGGGAATCATGTTACCAGTAGCCCTGCTGATGGAACCCTATAAAGTGGTTCCAGTTTTTCGGGGGGTAGCACCACCCATTACGTTAATGTAAATGGCTGCTCTAATGGAGGATTATGAAGGCAGAATGCAATAAGTAGAAGCAGTAGTTGAGAAGCTTTTCAAAAAAAAAAAATGAATCAACGAAGCCCAGAGAAATGAGGTTGCCCCACTAAAGGCAAAAGCATCTTATAAAGGTTCTCGCGGTGAAAACTTCACTAACAGTGGAAGGGGAAATTTGAAATATATATCCAGCTAAGAGCGTTGGGTGCCAAGCAATAACCTAAATGAAGCTCGAGCAAAAAGCTTATCGTGGAAGTTGAAGGTGGACTCGAATCTCTCACGAACTGAAAATATCACTGGTAGTATTGAAGGATGAACCCCTCTTATCCACCCCCTTGGAAGGAGTTATGGTTGAGAGCGTATTCTCCAACACTATGGTAGGATGACCCGTTTTGAAGGAGATGCAAATGGTGGACTTAATTTATATTATGGCTTAAAGGTTCTCATACTGTAAACCCCTCAAGCACCAGAAGCTAGAAGGTTTCCCACATTGGGGTTCCTCTGCTATAAGCCCCCTAGACATCAGAAGTCGGAACACAGAGATACCTCAAGAAAGGAATTACGAGAGGAATTGAGGATTATAATCTCGATGGAATTATGGAAAAGATGCTACTAGGCAAGGAATGAGGTATGAATGACCTCTCGATCAATAAAGAGATGGTTGCGAGGTTCATACGCGAACCCCTTAAGGAAAAACTAGAAGCTACAACAGCTTAAAGAAACAACAAAGCTAACAACGGAACCTCAATTGGAATGAACTTGGGTTTGCATACACCAAGGAGATGGAAAAGAATCAGGGGTAGCTTCCACCAAGACACTGTTGCTAGCGGCTTCCCCACCTAAGGATGGAAGAAATCTGAATACAGGTGAAAGGCATACTGGGGGGTACTGGTTGAAGCACCTAAGCGGAGGCCAAAGAAAAAATGGTTACGTACCATCTAGACAAAGAAAATGGTTATATACCTCGCATTTATAAGGAGGAGCATGGATTCCCACACGGATTAAAAAAGAGGTTGAAACTACGGTAAGACGTGTATAGCCAGCTTCACGGATGTCCATTTAGACTTCTCCTCAAAGAGGATAAGAATTTGAATATGATCAAATATTGGCCATGGACAAACTACGCTGAGGAATCGGGGGGTAGTGGATACAAGGCTACATGGAGGATTTCTAAGATGCACCCTATTTTTAAATGAGAAGATGTACAAAGGAGGTTCAGGTTCGTGAACCCTTGGCGGCCTTCAGCCTCAAAACCCCTTACTGGGTTACAGCAACAAAACTTAGTATAAAACGGGATCATCAGCAATCAACATGGTTGGATTTATAGGCGGTCACAACTATGTCTACGGTATACGCCTAGGGTGGGATCTTGAAGGCATGCGTACTTGATACCTGTGGCGGGAGGTTCTGTCAATTAAACCTACGGAAGCTTGATTTATGTGAATTTTTGTACCAAGGAGGTTTGTGAAATGAGGTTTCGAACTTGGAACCTGAAAGAGATCCTTGGAATACAATATGAGGTGATATGGATACAATCATCAAGATTCAAAGGCGTGCGAGGATGACAAGCATGTGTGGGCGTACGTGCATCGAGCATAAAAGGCTGGAAGGGTTATTGATGGAACCACGATGTAGGGGTACGACAACCGAACCCTGGAGGTTCAAGAATAGAATTTATGGAGTCATCGTCAAGAAAAAATAACATGGTCTTTCTTGGAAGGAATTTACGAGCAGTAGTCGCTTCACCTTTGAAACCCCTTGTTTCTTACAATGAGTACGCTCACGTAAGCTTAGAGGTTTAGGGTGAAGGTTGATTGAGCCTGAGTAAGGATTATATTAGGTTCCTCTTGCATTAATGGCTACAAGGAACTGGGGGGTAGTGGATGGTATACTGCCGTGATGGTATCTTGAAAATGGTAAATTTTTAAGCAAACAGAACTTTTATACAATGAATAGGTCAGGACTCAGGACCATGAGATTCTTGAGGTTTTGGTATGCGAACCCCTAATGGAATCTAATTCGAGGTACCCCTGGAAGATAGATCAAGGAGCATATGCAGATTGGATTTCATGAATTAATTTGGAAAGGATTTCTCATGTATGGATTATGCATGAGCTGGATTTACCATGTATGGATTATGCATGGAGAGGATTTCTCATGTATGGATTATGCATGAGCTGGATTTATAGCATATGGATTATATGCTAAAGGAACATGTATGGATTATACATGAATCGCATGTGGATTACTTTCACAAGGCAGGATTGGAAGCACATGGATTATGTGCTAATTGATTACACGGACTATATGGAACATGCATGGATTATACATGAATCAAGGCAGGCACATGTATGGATTATACATGAATCAAGGCATGCACATGTATGGATTATACATGAATCAAGGCAGGAACATGTATGGATTATACATGCATCACATGTGGATTGCATGTGAATGGATGGGAACCCCAAGGCAGGCTGGACCTAGGGACGCTAGGGCCATAAGGTTCACTCGTTTGAACCCTGAAAAGGCGTAACGCCGATAAACTTCCATGTAATCATGTTGGTGGACAACCAACCCCGTTATGGGACTTATGTACAGCTGTGGAAGCTACGTACAATTTGGCAAACGGCTTCGCCACGACCCCAGGGAAACTGGGTGAGTGAGGTCTAACTCTTGGAAATTGGAACGCTAAGGATTTTAGTGGTGTAAGAAAATCACATTGGATTGGCATAATAGCTTCGCCACGACCCCAGGGAAACTGGGTGAGTGAAGTTTAACTCTTGGAAATTAACATCGTAAGGAATTAACATCGTAAGGAAATTAGCATTGTGAGGAAATCACATGGAACCTCATTGAGGGAATCTTCGAGGATGGAACCTGGTCGAGGGAAACTCCTATGGTGGAACCTCATTAATGGGAATTCTTCATGCACTCTAGATCTGATCCTGAAGACCGGTCTAGGATTAGGGGTTCAGTCGGTAAGAGGTTTTATCTTATATTAGTGGAAGCCCGGGGGTAAGGTATGAGCGCTTATCTGTGAAATATTTTTTATGACTTGATTAAAACTATGATCACTTTATCTTTGCCTTTATTTGCTTAACTGTTGTGAATGACTATGTGTACTTATATGCTTTGTGTGCTATGTATACTTATGTGCTTCAAGTCTTATGTTCACATGCCTTCTTTATCTGTTCATGTGTTATTGTTTACGTGAACCTAGTTCTTTACTATAAAGATAGGTTATGCCGATGAACTTTAGGGGGCTGTACGTGTATGGACCTATTAGGTAGGAACCTTTTAGGTATGAACCTCTTAGGTACGGGCTTCCTCTAGGAGTATGGATTGGATTTTGATCTAGATTGGATTTGGATTGGATTTAGATCTGGATTGGATTTGGATTGGACTTGGATTTGGATTGGACTTGGATTTGGATTGGATTTGGATCTGGATGGGATTTGGATTGGATTTGGATCTGGATTGGACTTGGATTTGGGTTGGATTTGGATTTGGATTGGACTTGGATTTTGATTGGATTTGGATTTGGATTGGATTTGGATTTCATGGATTGAATTTCTCATGTATGGATTATGCATGAGTAGGTTTTAACATGTATGGATTATGCATGTCATGGGTTCGCGTCGATCCTAGGGACACTAGGCTAGCGAAACTCCCATCAACTTAAAGCCCACGTAAGCCCAATCTAAGGCCCATAGCGAACAGGAGAAGGTAAATTCTCTCCGGGAAAAGATATCAAAAAAGCAGGGGCAAGTTTCAACCAGACTACAAGTGCTGCTCGGGCAAACAGGTCAGCATTTATCATTCTTGTTTTTCGACACTGTTGGATGGTCCTTTTAATGGATGATATATGTTATATATTTGCTGACATTTCAATTGATGGCTTTTCTAAATATTTTATGTCAGGTGCTGAATCGATTAAAAAGGTATGGACTGTTACTATTATTCTGCGAGTTTATTAGATTGCTATAGAACAAGTCCTTTTTTCCTTGAGAGGAGTTTGTTCAATGCCCTTGCAGAGTAAAACCTCGAAACAACAGGCTTATAACTTCATTATATACCTGGATCTTCATATTAGGATTCTAATCTACTTTGTAGTTTAAATAACCATACCTTTTTTGTTATATGAAGTATTCCTCTAAGTTCTACAAAATTTGGAGCAATGCCTTGTTAACTTAACGTTACTATTTTTGCTTTTAAATAATTATATAAGAATATTCACAACATAACACTTTGACCTCAGGAACAAACTGGAGCAGTTATACGAACAGCATCTAGTCCTAAACAAGTAGCATCACAAAATTCTTCTGGTCCCAGTGGACATAATTCTACTATCATAAATGGCATATTAAGAGCCCGTTTGGCCCCCCTTAAATTTTTTTTTATCTACTTAAAGTGATTTCGTGCTGTTTGTCTAACCTTAAATTTTTCCACTTAAAGTTAGTTTTAGTTCCACTTATTTTTTTTCTCATATCAATTTTTATGTATTTGAGTCACCTTTTAACTTGTATTGTATTCTTTGCATATATTTGTATTTTATACTTTCAAAAAAATCTAAATTTCTTTTTTTTTTTAATTAATTTTTTAAAAATAAATTTACTTTAAGTGGAATTAGCCAAACAGATACACCTAACTTTAAGTGAAAAATATCACTTTTCACTTAAAGTGAGTAAGTAGCACTTTAAGTGATAAGTAACAATTTTTAAGTTAAGCCAAACACCCTCTAAAAGTCAGGGCTCTGAAACCTGCACAAGATAATGGTGATGATGGAAAATTTGTAGAAATGATAGAATCCGAGATCCTGGAGAGAAGACCTTCTGACAAATGGGAAGATATTGGTTAGAAACTGCAGCCTTTAATAATAAGATCCAGTTATCACCGTGTATTATAATATTTACTTGTACATTACTTCACACTTGTTATAAACAGCTGGTCTTGAAATGGCAAAGAGTGCTTTAAAGGAAATGGTAATCCTACCAATGGCGAGAAAAGACCTATTTTTTGGTCTTCGTACACCATCCAAAGGTGCTATTTCGACAATTTTATCATTTGATATCTTTACTTTAGTTCTGAAAGAACATATAGTCGCTTACATATGTTTCTGTTGGCAGGTTTGCTTCTCTTTGGTCCACCAGGTACTGGGAAGACCATGCTAGCTAAGGCAGTTGCATCAGAATCGAATGCTACCTTTTTTAATATTACTCCTTCATCACTTCAAAGTGGGTATGTCTTTGCCCTTACAATGTACCTGTGTGTGCGTTTACTATTGCCCCTTATTTTTTTTAGAACCGTAATTTCTTTCTGTCCTAACTTCAACAGATGGGAGAGAGTGAAAAGCTTGTTCGGACACTTTTCATGGTTGCAAATTCTAGGAAGCCGTCTGTAATATTTATTGATGAAGTAAGGAACTGCCTCTGAGTTAGTTTTCGGTAGCTTTTAGCTTAGTGTGTTGCCCACCTCTGTCCTAAAGCTTTTTAAGCTATTAGTTGTTCCTATGTTACTTTGATCCTAATTGTCTGTCTTGATATGTTGGTCCTCTGCCTTTGCTGCTACTAAATTGTAATTATATTTTATGTTTTATAAGAATTGCACAAGGTTGTACTTGTATCTTTGACAGATTGATAGCATTGTGTTCAATGTTTATTTTTTGCTAAATTATTGTGTTTGATGTTACTTTGATCATATTTGTCTTATATCTTAACGTGTCAGTCTGCTGCTACTGAATTTTGAGTGTATTTTTTTACCCCTGGTTCTGTTAACGCCCTTTAGCCGCGTATTTATCTGTAACAGATTGATAGTATTCTGTCAGCAAGGACATCCAGAGAGAATGATTCAAGCATAAGACTGAAGTCGGAGTTTTTAGTTCAGTTTGATGGGTTGGCCTCAAAGTCTGATGATCTTGTAGTCATCGGTAACATTCATATTTGCTTAGTAATGCCTTATTTTGATTTTGATATTCAGTTCCTTGGAGTTATTTCTTTCCAGAAGTTCACCGTAGAATATTGGTCAACTGCCAGA
The DNA here is from genome assembly GCA_037693485.1 of Kitagawia praeruptora. Taxonomy (NCBI): domain Eukaryota; kingdom Viridiplantae; phylum Streptophyta; class Magnoliopsida; order Apiales; family Apiaceae; genus Kitagawia; species Kitagawia praeruptora. The sequence goes on from CM075353.1 coordinate 4,605,796, forward strand.
TGGCTTCTAAGCCCAACTTCTTTTGGGACATTTTTGTTTTTCTTCCTTTAACTCCTGGAAGCATACTGTCTAAGTGTTTACTGCTTCCGTCATTCTTTGTACCTCTGATTTTATCATTATTCTTTGGATTGTTTTCACAACAAATATCGACAAAGAAAAAGGAATTAAGTCAGAAGGAAGTGAGTTGCCTTTTATCAAGGCATGTGAATGCAGCAGCATTTCATGAATAGAAGCTTTAAGCAGTTGACAAATGAACTTTGTTATATACATCAGTACATTACTTTTTGTCGTCGTAACACCAGTTTACCTCTATGCAGGTGCAACTAATAGACCACAGGAATTGGATGATGCAGTGCTAAGGAGATTGGTAAGTGTGTAAATGTTTGTCTAGTACTGGGAACTGGCTATGATTTCGTAGTTAGAATGAATCTTGTTACAAAGAATATTCTACCTTATATGACAGTTAAAAGCTGATAAGTTAAAGTTTATAACGAATATGACTTCTTTCAGTAATCAGCTTGAGACCCGCTATTAAAACCAACTCCTTGTTAAATAGGTGAAGAGAATCTACATTCCGTTGCCAGATGAAAATGTTCGAAGAATTCTTTTGAAGCACAAGCTGAAAGAACCGGCATTTTCCTTGCCTAGTAAGTTGTTGTACATGTCTTTAGCATGTTAAACACAAGGTGTTTTTCCAAGTTTCTGTTTGGACTAAAGAAAAACATATGCGTCTATGTGACCTGAGCTGGATTGCTACATAGGTTATTCAGTTTTTCTTGTGCTGAAATTTTTTACAGTTATTCGTTTAGTGTGCCAACAAAGTTATTAGTTCAGATTTATTTACTGTACTTAAGGTGTCGTAATCCTTCTTGTTTCTGCATCAGGCAGAGACCTACAGAGACTTGCAAAAGAGACAGAAGGTAAAATGACTCTGAGTTATTTGGTCTTTTCGATGCAACTATAAAGAAAGGACATGCTTTGTTGATTCTGTACCGATTACTATATCATAAAATTATGCAAACCACATGGATTTCATGATGATGCACACCAATAGTAAAATTGTGTTTAGATAGATGTGTTTCATGTACATTATTATACTGGTCACCCGTCACCCTGCTTATTGTTTTAGGATACTCTGGAAGTGATTTGGATGCCGTATGCAAGGATGCTGCGATGATGCCACTGAGAGAGCTTTCATCAAACGGAAAAATTTCTACGATCAAACCGGACCAGGTACTCCTCTTAATTAATTTAAAGGTTTATATAATATTTTTTTTTTTGTTTTCGGAACACATTTGGGTACCAAAATGGTTTCCAAAATATTTTTATTAGTGGAATTTATATTAACACACGTGGGATCCATTACATTTACGAGTAAGCAACCAATAAAAATTACAACTCATCGTTTGGAAAATTATTTGGGAAAATTTTTGGGAGCTCCTGAATTACTCCAAGGGTATATTGCATTTTGGTCTCTTTTTAATCATCTTTTTGTGCAAATATTGCACTGTGCTCATCTGAGATTTTGGCTCATGCACAGCGTTGTAGAACTCGATGTTGAATGGTAATCCTCAGAAGTACACACCGACCTTTTTATTGTAATCATTCATTTTTCTTGGTGATGTGAACTATTTCAGGTGAGGCTTAAAATACGAAGATTTTGAGAGTGCCATGAATCGTACAAAATCTAGCATTAATATAAGCAAGTTAGAAGAGCTCGAACAATGGAACAAGAAATTCGGATGTAACAGAGATTAAAGCATACACCGTCGTGATGGGCAAGAAGACGCATTTTACAGCTCCGGAGGGCAAAATTAGCTCAGAGTAGCTTTCAATGAGAATGAGCTGCGGCATGTTTGTATGATCTTAGTTTTTGATCTATAACATGAAACGATACATGCAGAACAATGAATAGAAAAAGAAATGACCGGGTATCAAAAGAACGCACTCGTGTAATTTATATTCAAAATATTTTGCTTTTTAATGTATATTAACAGGATATCGGAGGTACATTTACAATCTAAAATATTTGAACTATTTTTAACATTGCATGGCCAAAAATGTATAATACAAGACACAAGTAGTCTATAACTTATGAACTATATCAAATTGTGTAATAAATAGAAGAAAAACAGTTTGCATAATTCTACAACAAACACTGGTGATCTCGTATAGCCCTTAGGCGCAAGGGGTATGCAAGTATACTGTAGTATAAACCAAGTTTCTACTACTATGTGTTTTTCAGGCTTTCACTTGTGAGCCACAACTTCTTTTGGATGACAAGTACAATATCATCTCCATCTTGGTCTTCGGAAGAGGAATCTGTGGTCACTGCTTCCCAATGTAATGCATTTAAATATTTCTTTACAAAATTGATAACACGTTGTTTGTCCCTGATTATAACGAAACCTGTTGGTCTGAGGATGCGATCCATCTCAATCAGGAGATCCTCGCCACTACAACCTTTCTTCTCGATGTCAGAAAACACAGTCCAGGCGTGGAGCAGGTCATATGTTCGGGGATACGTTGAGTAGGCCTCACACCTATAAATAGATTTTCAATTCAATACCACTATAAGATGCATGATTAGGAACTTCAAGTATTTTACCATAAGAAATTGCAGATATAATATCTAAAGAAACAGTGTAGATTCGTAACCAGATGAGCCTGATACTTCTGCAACAGTCATGTCAGAGTCATGTATCAGCACAGGTCATGAGACTCTGGTAGATAGTAAAGTTTCTTCGTTTATGAAAGAAGGCCAAAACGAGTGGGATGTAGATTTGGTCAATGACATTTTTAGTGAAAGGGATGCAAGTTTGATTTTATCGATTCCAATACAGAGACTGGATAATGATTCTTGGTTCTGGAGAAAAGATAAGGTGGGGCAATATATGGTGAAAAGTGCTTATGCTAGTATACGTGACAGTGCAGTGGCCAACCACACGAGCAGTAATTCTGGGTTTTGGAATAAAATTTGGAATTTGAAGATACCTCTGAAAGTGAAGCATTTTATCTGGAGAGCAATTAAGGAATGTTTGCCCACAAAAGTTCATCTTCGTAGCAGAAGAGTAGACATTGATATCAGGTGCCCAGTTCGTAATCTAGCTGAAGAAACGACAGTTCATGTATTAATTGCATGTCCCATAGCAGTTCTATGTTGGCAATACCTGGGATATGTTTCTGATCAGCAAACTGATATGAATGTAGGAGAATGGGTAGCTGAGGTGCTGCAACACAGCAGACGTAATGTGATAAATAAAGTGTTTATGGTGGCTTGGGCTATTTGGAACAACAGAAATGATGTAGTGTGGAAGCAGAAAGGGAAGGAGTATATCGAGATAGTAACATCAGCAACTCAAGTCCTTAACAATTGGGAGAGTGCACAAGATAGGTCATTCGACAACTCTTTTGGGTTCATAACTCAAGCGGATGGCGACGTGTGCTGGAGACAACCAACAGCAGGAACAGTTAAGGTAAACACTGATGCAGCTTTATTCGAAGACTCCAATATGTATAGTTATGCAATGGTGATACGGGATCACGAAGGAAACATGTTGGAAGCTAGATCGAAATGCAGACAAGGACGGTTAAATCCAGAAATGGCAGAAGCAATTGGTATAAGAGAAGCATTAAGTTGGGTGAAGGAATCAGATTGTCCAGCAGCTGTGGTAGAGTCTGATTGCTTAGGTGCGATTCAGGCCATAAGATGCTCATCAGTGAACTTGTCATACTTTGGACGGGTAATTGATTGCAAAAAACTTCTAGTTGAGTAAGAGTCGAGAAAGGTGACTTTAAAATTTGTTAAACGGTCCGCGAACATGGTAGCTCACTATTTAGCGAGATATTCAAGTTCTATAGCTGATCGTAGTTGGAAAATGGGGGATGCCCATTTTGATTTAATTCATGTATTGTTGAATGATTTGAAGGTTTAATAAAATCATCTTATCTTCTGGCAAAAAAAAAAAATAACTGTCATGTAGTAATTCTGATGTACTGAACAATAAAGTTTCTAGACCGAACAGTAAGTACACATCAATGTTGCAACATAAAAATTCAAAATGAAGTCAAGGCACCAGTTCTGTTTACCAAAAAATTAAAAATACGTACCAATTGTGGACCGAGCCAATCAAGCCTCTATCATATATTAGCTTGAGTGTGTTAGGTCCCTCTTCAGAGACAATATTCATCACCCAGACATCCTTATTCTTCAGTGAAGCTCCAAATGACCCTAGATTTGCCTTCATGTCCAATATATTCCTCAAGGTGTCGGATGAAATCTTGGGACTCAGTAGCTCCCAGTATTTCTCAATCCTTTTCTGCCAAAGTTCCTGTTGCGCAAATGAAAAAATGATTACTGCTTAGTCCATAAATCTAATGTTTCCGGGAGAGCATCCATATGCAAAGGTGAGACTGAGAACAGAGATGATAAACATATAAAACAGATGGAGTCTTGATTCAGATTACCGTGTCTTTTTCAAATGTTTCACTTGAATAACCAAAATCAGCAAGCCGCGGAGGTGGAGCAGTTAGGCGTGCAGGCCAAGGTGCAAGTCCACTTCCCCCAGTTCTATGATCACCTGATAAAGAAAACCAAAGATTTGGTTATGTAGTTTTAGGCTCTATGCTTATGTTCTTAAAGTCCTCAAAATCATAGGCCTTCAGAGATGATAATCAAGTCATAGGAGCTACCATTCAAACAATCCTAAAAAAAAAACGAATTGACACCTACAAATGAATATTCTTCAGCTCTAATTAACACATTATGAACAATAATAGATAAAAGTAACTTACTATCAGAGTAGGAGGTGATGCATGCTTCCATTGGTACACCAGAAACTGCATCTGGATCATCATCAGATTTGCATAGAGGTGGTTGAGTACCAGGCTCTCTTTCCATATAACAATCATTGTTTAGTGGTTTGACCCATATGACAGTTTGGTTCCTTTTCACAGCTATTTTCCAGCACATGCGTTCCACAAGTGCACTCATCTCTTTCCATATTCTAAGATCCTCTTCATCTTGTGCATATGCTTCGGGAGAGGAGTAGGCAAAATAACCTCCAGGTCTGAGAAGTCTATCTAACTCAAGGAGGAGGATTCCATCCCTTTGCAGCCAATCAATTCTACAACGAGAACAGTGAGCGAGTTCAAATGATCTGCTAGGGTAGGGAAGCCTCTGCGTCCCTAAGACCCCAAGATATGCGGGGATCCCTCTCTCTAAAGCAAACTGAATTTGATTTTGATGCACATCATTAGGTGCTACAGACATGGTGAGTATATCATTTGAAAGAAGATATGCCCCAAAACTTGCAACACCACAACCAATATCTAGAACTGTTCGTAATCTTCCTTTATTGTTTATATTGTCGTCTGAAAAGTTAAGCATCTGCCATTTCAAACCACCAACAAAACTATCACAAAACGAGGGATGAGAAAACCTAACACTTAAACAGACTATCCTTAAGAATTTAGCACATGTCTAGTATTTCCTAGGAATGCTCTGATTAGCGATTTAGGGTTAAGAAGTCTTACATTAGCAAGTGATTTGATGTACTTATCAGCTCCATAGTGGAAATGAGTACCTCCACCAGGAAAATTAATCTTCTGACCTTTGACAACCATCCAGTTTTGATCAGATTTCTCACTTGCAAGATGAGTATGGGGAATATTTGCTTTCCACACCTCATCTCTGCTTTTTGGCCACTTGATTGGGATCTGAAGCAGAATAATTGTGATAAACAACAAATAGGTAAATCAACAAAAAAGTGATAATAAAAAAACGATTCTGAAATTTCTCACAATAACTTACCTTATATCCTGGTGGGGGTGGAATCAAGCAATTGAATCGTCGTTCAGGCATCGGGCAATGTCTTTCGTAATGTTCCATCAAAGAAAGATCCAATTTCAGTCTTGTTTGGTATATAAGATTCCTGTCTAGGCAGGGTATCAATTCCGAATGCCTATCGTCACATACCTAAACATAACAAAATTAAGCATTAAATTATTTACTTTTCTTATTAAAGAAAAGACAAGCTGGTAGCCACAAAGTAGACTAGTACAAAGAGAACTTACGGGGAAACTCTTTGATACCGTATCCTCACTATCATCAAGGCCCAACTTGAATGAAGTGTCGTCTTGTCTAGAATCTGCACTTTCATCATTACCCAAATAAGATGATCCAAGTTTCTTTAGGGACCTGCTTCCATACTCTAACGCAGACTCAGCACTGCTCCGGGAGCCAAAATAAAAATACAGAAACAAAAAGATTGTGACAACAGCCACTGAAGTAAGCAAGCGTCTCTTCTGGGATCCATCTGATTTTCCCTTCATACTTAAAATATATTTTCACTTGCTGAATAGCCTATCCGCTGGCGCTTTAGTTTCCACAAGAAAAAGATCTCATTAATCTCTTACGTATCAAATTACGTAACTAGCAAAATGAAATCTTCCAAGGCTCTTTTTCAAGATTCAAATGTTCAGATCCGTTACTCCAATGCAAAGAACACAATCTTATTGACCAACCTGTAGAGGAAAGAGACTGGTATTAATTTTGCAGGTTGGACAAAACACACTTGCTAGGATTGCCTAGGAGTAAGATAGCCATAGCATGAAATAACCACACAAAGAACGTTCCTACATATTACAAGTCTATTACTGTCATCAAAATGAAATACCACACGTGATGTGATAAATTTAAATGGACATGTATAACTATAAATTCCTAGACAAGAAGAGATCAATATGGACAATTTCCCATATCATGAGAAGTGATTCCAAAATCATGAAAAATTTAGCACAAATAATATATTTCACTTCTGCATTCTGTTAGTTTCACATCAGAGATGTATCCAATTACTCCGCGTGTTATATGAAGTGTTATTTACTTCAAACCAGAAATGAATTTATTTTAGCTTAGTTGATAAAACTATAAAAGAGTAATCATATGGAGAAGGTAAAGCTAATTACAAGATCCGTTGTTCTTTAAATTTCACAAGATCACGCCAAAACTGCAACGTTCAAACTATGGTTGATTGACTTCACAAGTTTAAAAAAGCGCATATATTTTAATCTAACTGCGGACATACTTGATATATAGCAAATTACAAGAAGCAGAGTAATCATCAATATACAACTGCAAAGCCTAAAAATTGCAGCAAAAATGCAAAACACAACAATATTAGATCCACTAACTTGCAAAGTTGCTATCATCATTATATCTGCTGCATTATATTATTTCAGTTAACTACAAACACAGGAAACTAAAAAAGATTCTAACTCTAAAAGATTCAGAATCTCAGCCACCTAAACACATCAAATCAAGAACTGATAAAGATTCATTTTTTCAAGAAATGCAACTAAATCAAGATTCTACCCTAACTTACTAATATTTGTGATCCAAATATAGAAGATGCATGAAATAACTACACAAAAACAGTATAAAAAGCTGCCCATTAACTTAAGTTGATATAAATTAAGTTCACCAGATCTACATAGTAAGTTGAAACCCCACTAAATTTAGCTGAACACCTCAACACCCATGAATCTTGTGTGTGTGTGTGTGTGTGTAGCAAAAGAAGAAATCTGAAAATGAACTTACAGATATTGGAATGGCAGAGAGATCTGAAATAGGAAAGTTGGCTGAAGTGAGTAAAGCAGTGTTAGGCAACTACAAGATTCTTTCCCACTTGAACAAATGGACACTGTATCTATATAAACAAGATTAAGATAGTTAAAACTTGTAGTTAGATCTCCAATGTTTATTACTGTCCTTGTTTGCTGTATTTTAGTTGTCCTAAAAGAAGCCGCAATTTTTTTAGAAAAATTAGTTAAAATTATAAATTTTCATTAACTTTAAATTCTATATATTCAATTTGATTCCAACTCTTTAAATATCTATACTATATTATAATAAGCAAAAGGTATATTTTTATAGTTTAGTTAATCCTTTATTTTTGGCCCCTCATTTTTTGTTATACCTTTCATTCACGATCGTTAGATTTCAACTCAAATAAATGATAACCGTTACATATAATAATACTAAAAATTGTTATATACAGAGGTATAAGGTTCGATTTTCAACACAAATAAATGATGACCGTTACATATAATAATACTAAAAATTGTTATATACAGAGGTAAAGGTTCGATTCTCACCAACAACATATTAATTTATTTATATTTAATACTAAAAATTGTTATATACAAAGGTACCTTAAGTTGTTAGAATGAAAGTCCATTTTTTGGTTGCAAATAGTCGAACCTAGAATTTTTGCGAAATGAACTGTATGATAACATGTTAAGTAACCAATTAATCTCCGATTACTTAACATCGTATTTTGCACGATTTTTGAACTAGTTATAAGCTACTATACTAAAAAAATATGTAAACAGAATAATTAAAAATTTTGTTTATTTGTGAAGGCTCACTTTCAGCCGTTTTAGGCTTCATGGAACCTTTTTTATTTTGCCAAGTTAGTTGAAATTTTGTTAAGGCTTCATCTAAAAAAGAAAACAGGTACAGAAAATATTGGGCAAGACCGCAAGAGAGTACATGAATGGGGTGGCTTGCTCGTAAAACTGACCCAGTTGAAATATGGGTTTCGAGTCCAATCTCTTAAAATTTATGATATTAACCAGAATGAATATGTTGGAACCAGATTTATCCGAAGGCCTACTTCGGTTTTGACCTGCAAGACAAAAGAATGCGAGGGTGTTGACCCTCGATTCACCTCCGGTGTAAGAGTAAGTATTCTGGTTCTTTAAGATAATAAACGTAAAGAGTTTGTGTTTAGAATTACTTGAGGTGGATATGAATTAGATGCCTCTGCTTATTTGGTTTCTTCCTCATTTTATAGTGTTCGGCCGGGGCCTACTGGAGGTGGAAAAGAGAGCATAATATTACCTTCATCATCGACACTTAAGTACTTTGACTGACTTTTGATAAGGTGCTGATGGAATCCAATGAACAGTACAAAGAATCCAATGCCGAAGGATCTCTATGTCTTGGATTCTTTGAGTTGTACAGTGATGGGCTTTCCTGTAGGCCCATTGGGTCGATGGCCTTCCAACATGTCCCTGGTCTTCGGTAGGAGGTATCCTCAGGGTGAAGACCAAAATCTACAGCCCTTCTTCGGAGGGTACATCCTTTCTTTGATGTCTTCGGAACAAACATATTCTTCGGAGTATATACATCTTTGGAGAGCATATGTCTTCGGAATATACATGCCTTCGGAAAACATATATCTTCGGAATATATATATGATGACAGCTATTTTTCGGATAAGGATGACAGCTATTTGTGAAGAGATTCCGCACGGGAAGTCGTGTCCTTTAATGATGACAGCTGTCTTTCTCGAGATTTGCGCAGAAATCCCAACCGTTGAATTTGTAACGTCTTCTCTTCCAAGAGTCACGTCTTTTCTTATTTAAAACCCTTAAGCCCTTTCATTTTTCTTTCTTTATTCTACACATTTCGCAAATACTCTCCAGAGCATTTCTTATAATTCCAACAATAGGGAACGTGGTTTCATCGGGTTCCAGTCTTCTAGTCCCAGTTGCGGTTCATCTTCAAATTCATTATCCCCAAGAAACTGACCTCATTTCCTTTTGGACAACAGTAAGTTTTTCTTTTCCCCCCTTTGTGTTATCTGTAAACTGAATAATTTTATTTTGGGTTTGTATGTGAGTTGTATGTATTGTGTGTATATCTGTATATGCATGTGTAGATGAAGAGTTTTGATAAAGTAGGTGTTTCTTGGTGGATAGGTTTATGAAATAGAAAGGATTTTGACACTGTGTCTCTTTTTCTTTTGATTCATGCTTCTGTTTTGGGGTTTTTGGGTTTTTAGGCGTTAAGAACACTCCTCGGTATGTTCAATATTTATGAACATCATTCAATACCTTTAGTTTAGTGAGTCCTTTAGACTTCATTCGGCCGATTGATCCAAGCCCTCTGTACTCGATCCTTGGCCGAATGGGCTTTTCCCAGTTTTCTTATTTTCCGAGTACATGGCTAATTCTTCTGTTTACGAACGCAGGAGATGGATCAATCGGTTGCAACCTCTTCGTATTCTGCTATGGCTCACTTCGGTGATGAGATTAAATTCCCAGCAGCGAATATTCTCTCGGTGATGTCCGAAGAAGAAGTTTTAATGATGCACAGTAGATACGAATTCCCCGAACAGTTTGAGGCTTATCAGGCCGAGGAGGATGATTTGATTTATCATACTCCTGTTTCTCCTTGTCCCCATGGAAGTTTTAAAGTAGGCATCTCCGAGCGAGCCTTTTATTGTGGCCTTCGGCTTCCTCTTCTTTCCATTATAAGGAGATTTTTAATTCGTACGAGGATAGCTTTGGGTCAATTGGATCCGAATAGTTTTATTCACTTCAACGCCTTCCAGACGCGCTGCATAAAGGCTGAGGTCGAACCTACCCTAGCTCTATTTCTCCATCAGTATGACTTCAGGAAAAATCCTAAGTCAGCTGGCTTTTACAACATAGCCCGAAGAACTGGTCGAAGAGATTGGGCGGCCACTAATTCCAACAATGCTACGACACATAGTAGGTGGTTTTTCATTAGTGGCCCTCGATTAGATAATTATCGAGTATGGAGAGAGGTAAATCCGAAGGAAATAATCGCCCCGGAACTGTCCGATGCTGACAAGGCAAATTTTATAAAAATCAATCGGCTGATGGTCCCTGATAAGATCCCATTATCTATGAGCCGCGATCAGGAATTTCTTGATGCCTTGTTTTTTCGTGGTGGTAACTTAGCTTTTTCACTTTAGCTAATAATACTTTTTGTTTTTTATAGTTCTTACTGACTTCGTGATTTTTTACAGTGTCTTCTAAAGCAGACCTAGCTCGGAGGCAAGCTGAGAGAGCTGCCAAGAAGAAGGCCGAAGAGGAAGCTAGGTTGCTTCGGTCGGCTAGTCAAGGCCATGAAAATATTTTCAACATTCCTGAGAGTTCTTCGGCCAATCCCGAGAAATCTTCGGCCTCTCCTGCTGATGAGTTTGTAAATGATTCAAACAAGAGGCCTAATACCGATGGGCCGGTTCAGACCTATCGTCCCTCTTGGTCGATTTTATCTACCGATAAATTTGCGGCTCCAGCTCCCGAAGAAGTGAAGCAGGTGTCCGAGGACTTTCTTCATGCTATGATTTTGCCTGCCGATCGTTCTTCTTACGACTCGGCCGATCCCATCACTGCATGCTCCGAGCTATTGGGTCATTTCACCATGGTATTTTTTCTCTCTTTGTGCTTGTAATATTTGTATCATTTTCCCTTCGTTTATACTTTGTTTATTCTTGCTTCAGGCCGGTCCTTGGGCTGCGGCTGTGATGGACAAAGTGAAAGATATGACCAAGCAACTGAAGGAAGCAGAATCTCTTCAGCTTCGGGTGAACAACCTGGTGATCGAGCGTGACGCTTTGGGAGTTGAGAGGGACAATCTCAAGAAACTGGTCAATAGGAGAACCGAGCAAGCCAAGCGAACTCGGCGATTGCTGAAGAAGTCCGAGAAGAAGATGATTCAATGCGAGGATAGGAGCTATGGAGCTGGTTTCGATGAGGCGGTGGTTCGGGTTCATCAACAGGGTTGGGATTACAAACAGATCTTGGGTATGTTTGAGGATCCCATTACTCATCTTCCGGAACCCGATCTCCCTCTTGAAGTTAGTTCAGGCTCCGAACCTGAACTCTCCGATTGAACAGAACTTTTTGTTTTTAATCAAACGATGTAAGCCTTCGGGCATAACTTTTTCCTTTGAATTTGGTATCTTTGAACCTAACGTTTATCTTTATGTATTTCGTCCCATTATATTTGGGTTTTCTTTATATCTTCGGCCGTAGCCTAGCTATAATGTCCTTAGCATAATTTGTAATTTTTATGCGTCTTCGGATCAATTTGCACCTTCGGACTTGGCCTAGCGTAGTTTTAGGTGGCTTCGGACAATTAAATTGTCCTTGGCATTTTTTCACTTATGCATCTTCGGACTTGGCCTAGCATAGTTTTAGGTGGCTTCGGACAATTAAATTGTCCTTGACATTTTTTCACTTATGCATCTTCGGACTTGGCCTAGCATAGTTTTAGGTGGCTTCGGACAATTAAATTGTCCTTGGCATTTTTTCACTTATGCATCTTCGGACTTGGCCTAGCATAGTTTTAGGTGGCTTCGGACAATTAAATTGTCCTTGGCATTTTTTCACTTATGCATCTTCGGACTTGGCCTAGCATAGTTTTAGGTGGCTTCGGACAATTAAATTGTCCTTGGCATTTTTTCACTTATGCATCTTCGGACTTGGCCTAGCATAGTTTTAGGTGGCTTCGGACAATTAAATTGTCCTTGGCATTTTTTCACTTATGCATCTTCGGACTTGGCCTAGCATAGTTTTAGGTGGCTTCGGACAATTAAATTGTCCTTGGCATTTTTTCACTTATGCATCTTCGGACTTGGCCTAGCATAGTTTTAGGTGGCTTCGGACAATTAAATTGTCCTTGGCATTTTTTCACTTATGCATCTTCGGACTTGGCCTAGCATAGTTTTAGGTGGCTTCGGACAATTAAATTGTCCTTGGCATTTTTTCACTTATGCATCTTCGGACTTGGCCTAGCATAGTTTATGATTTCTTCGGACAACTGTTGCATCTTCGGCCGTGGCCTAGCTGTTGCCCCTTAGTATGTAGGAATTTTTGAAAATGATTAAGATTTAATTCATTTGGTGAAAAATTATTTCCTCCCAATCTTAATCATATCAAAGAATGAACTGGATACTAGAAAGTATATAAAGACACATATTTTCATTTGGTCGTCCCCAAAGATGGGTTCTTTATACATGATCATTCGGTTTTCATGCGGCTAATAATGAAATATGTAACTAGGAAGCTTACTGATAAAAACGACGAAGGCGAGATGCGTGCCATGTGTTTTTTATGAGCTTTCCATCCGAATGAGCCAATTTGTACGTTCCTGGACGAACGACCTCTACTACTATGTAGGGACCCTCCCAATTGGGCATAAGTTTGCCCTGTTTGGTTGGCATCGAAGTAGCTAGCTCCCGAAGGACTAAGTCTCCCACATGGAAGGATCTTTTCTTTATCCCTGAATCATAGTATTGAGCTGCCTGAAGTTGGTATCTTAAGTTCCTTTGATAGGCTGCTTCCCTTTCCTCTTCTAGGAGATCTATATTTGCTCGGAGCCCATCTTCGTTCGTTTTAACATTAAATACTTGTGTCCGATAGGATTCTAGACCAACCTCTGCTGGCATCAAAGCGTCAGTGCCGAAGGCTAATTTGAATGGCGTTTCCCCGGTTGATGACCTTGGAGTAGTTCGGTAAGCCCATAGGACATATGGCAATTCTTCGGCCCAAAGTCCTTTAGAATCTCCAAGCCTCTTTTTGATTCCATCGAAGATGATTTTGTTAGCTGCCTCGATTGCTCCATTCCCTTGAGGGTGACCGACCGAGCTAAACCTTTGTTGAATTCCAAATTCGAATAGGAACTTTCGGAACTTGCTTCCAATGAATTGCGTCCCATTATCTGATACACATATCATCGGGATGCCGAATCTTAATATTACTTGCTCCAACATGAATTTTTTGGCGGCCTCTTCGGTGATGGCTGAGAGGGGTCTAGCTTCCACCCACTTGGTCATATAGTCAATCGCCACGATGCAATATTTGGCCTGTTTTGTGCTGGTTGGTAAAATGCCCACAATATCTACGGCCCACATTGCGAAGGGAATTGGATTGAGTACCGATGTCATTTCTTGTGGTGGTTGCTTCGGAATGTTACTGAATATCTGACATTGTTTGCATTTTTTGGCATAGTTCGAGGCATCCTCCCTTATCTTCGGCCAATAGAAACCTTGCCTTAATATTTTAAAGGCAAGCGATCGACCAACAAGATGCTCTCCACAAATGCCTTCGTGGATACTTTCTACTGCCATCCTCTGTTCTTCGGGGTTTAGGCATCTGAGTAGCGGCTGAACGGCTGATCTTCGAAATAACCTCCCTTCGACAATGGTATAACTGGCTGATCGGTGTCTTATCTTTTGGGCTTGTCTTTTGTCGAGTGGGAGAATGTCCTTTTCCAAGAAAGCCCTAATCGGCGTCATCCAATTAATTCCTTGGTGTATTTCCAAACATTGTTTTTTATCTATCGAAGGTGTCTTTACTTCGGTTAGGTAGATTGAGCCCGTGAGGTTATGAGTTTCTGCCGAAGCTAGCCTTGATAGAGCGTCGGCTCGACTATTATTATCTCGAGCAACTTGGTTTAATTCGAACGACTCAAATGATTTTGAATTTTCGCGTACCTTCGTAGCGTAGGCTTTCGTTCGTGGATCTTTTTGTCCGTATTCTCCTGAAAATTGTTTGACAACAAGCATGGAATCGCTGAAAGCTCTCAAGTGTTTTACTTCCAAATTCTTGGCTAGATCTAGGCCTGCTAATACAGCTTCGTATTCGGCTTCGTTGTTGGTCAGGGAAAAAGTGAACCTGATTGCTTGGCATATCTCAAAGCCTTCGGGACTGGTTAGGATTAATCCTGCCCCACATTTCGATCCAGCTACCGAACCATCTACAAAGAGCTTCCATTTTCCAGGCGAACGGATCAATTGTTCTTCGGGAGCTAGATCTTTTGGTTCGGAGAAAGAACATTCTACTAGGAAATCGGCTAGGGTTTGTGCTTTAATTGCCGTCCTCGGAATGAATTCCAAATCATACTCTCCTAATTCGACTGACCAAGCAACAACCCTGCCCGATGCCTCAGGTCTTCGCATGATTTTCTTCAAGGGTTGGTCGGTTACTACTTGAATTGTTCGGCCTTGGAAATAGTGTCGTAACTTTCTCGATGCCATGACCAATCCGTATGCCAACTTTTCTGCGTTCGGGTACCTTGTCTCCGCGTCCTTCAGTATATGAGATACGTAGAACACTGGATGTTGGTTTCCTTCGTGCAATTTGACTAACACCGCCCCCAGTGTTCGGTCGTTTACTGCAAGATATAGTTGTAAAGTTTCGTTCGGGTTCGGCCTCATCAAGAGTGGGGTATTCATTAGATATTCTTTTACTTCGTCAAACGCCTTTTGGCAATTTTGCCCCCATTCGAAGTTTTTTGATCCTCTAAGCACCTCGAAAAACGGTAGAGCTTTTTCACCTGATCTAGAGATGAACCTCCTCAATGCTGCCATTCGGCCAGTCAGCTTTTGAACGTCTCTTATTGTCTTCGGTGCCTCCATGTCGATCACTGCTTTGATTTTTTCGGGATTTGCTTCTATTCCTCGGGCGCTGACCATGTAGCCTAGGAATTTTCCACTACTGACACCGAACGTGCATTTGTTCGGATTGATCCTCATGTTGTTTTTTCTGAGGGTTTCGAAGCACTCTCTTAAATCTTCGGCATGATCTTTGAAAAGAGATTTGACAATCACGTCATCCACATAACATTCCATGTTTCGACCTATTTGTGCTTTGAAGACTTTGTTGATCATTTTCTGGAAAGTTGCCCCTGCGTTTTTTAATCCGAAGGGCATCTTAATATAGGCATAAGTGCCATTTGGAGTGATGAACGCTGTTTTTGGGATATCTTCGGTATTCATAGCAATTTGATGGTATCCGGAGAAAGCATCTAAAAAGCTAAGTATTTGATGTCCCGAAGTGGCATCTATCAGCTGATCAATGTTCGGCAGTGGGTAATGATCCTTCGGGCAGTGTTTGTTTAGATCAGTGTAATCGACGCACATCCTCCATTTGCCGTTGGATTTTTTGACTACTACCACGTTTGCCAACCAATCGGGGTAGTCTATCTCTTCGATGAATTTGGCTTCTAGGAGTTTTTCAACTTCGACTTGAATTACCTTTTGTCTTTCCATGGCGAAATTTCGTTTCTTTTGTTTTACCGGTTTGGCATCGGGCTTTACATTTAGGCAATGTTTAACAATCGAAGGATCTAGTCCTGGCATGTCTTCGGGGTTCCAAGCGAACACGTCGTGGAATTCCCTTATGACTTTGACCACCCTTTTCTTCAACTCTGGTTCCATATTCTTGCCTATTTGTATCATCTTGCCTGATTGTCCTATGTATAGCTCTACCTCCTCGGTTTCAATTGCTGGTTCGGCGATTGGACTAGATAGGTCAGCTCCAAATTTCTCTAGTTCTATATTCAGCAATTGATGACTGCTCCCAGCATCGTTTTCGCTCCTCTTTCTTTTGCCTGCTTCGGTCATTTCTTCATCTTTGCCTTTCTCTAGATCTTCCAGCATGATTATTCGTGCGGCTTTCTGATCACCTCTCATTTCTCCGATCCCATGCTCGGTGGGGAATTTTAGTTTCAAGTGAGGAATGGAGGAAACAGCCTGGAATGAGGACAAGGCCGGTCTTCCGAGGATTCCATTGTAGGGACTGTCCACTCGAACCACGTAGAATTTTGATTCTTTGGTCACTGTGTAGGGGGCTTTTCCTAGCAATATGGAGAGAGTGATTGTTCCTTCGATCGGTACAGGTTGATTTCCGAACCCATACAATGGTGCTTCGTGACAGGGCTCTAACTGTTCTCCTCCGAGGTTCATTTTACAGTAGGTTCGGTGATATAGAATATTCACCGAACTTCCTTCGTCTATTAATACTCTCCAAATCTTGTTTTCCCCAATGACTGGGTTTATCACAAGTGGGTCTTCGTGCGGCCAAATCACGTCTTCGTAATCATCTTCTGTGAAACAGATAGGCAGGGATTGTCTTGATGCATTCGTTTGATAAAGGTTGTAGATTTGCCTCGCATATTTCTTTCGGGCCGTTTTACTATCACGATCGAGGATTGTTCCTCCGGAGATGGTTCTCACCTCTCCTCGATATTTCTCTGACACTTCGGCTTCTTTTTTCTTTTCTTTGTTATCTAATTTCTCCCTTAGGTCTCCAATGAACTGTGTGAGATCTCCATCTCTGATCATCTTTTCTATCAACTTCTTTAAATGAAAACATTCATCAGTGTTGTGACCCTTGTCCTGATGGTAGTCACAGAATTTGTTTTCATTCCTTCGGTATTCAGGAGCTCTCATTTTTGGTGGACGAATGAATCCGGGCTTGCCCTTGATTTCGTGGAGAATTTTTGAGATGGGTGTGTTGAGGGGTGTGAACACAGTACTATCTCGGTATCGGTTTTGCTCGGTTTCTTTATTTGGCCTCATGTCGTTGATTCGGCTCCTGATATCGCCGCGATCTCTTCTATCGTTCCTTCTGTCCTCCCTTCGGTCGTTCTTGTCATTCTTCTTGTCTTTATATCCCCCGATGGATTCCATTTTTCTTCGGATGGCTTCCCCTCGCAAGTATATATCATTTAGAGATTTGGGAGGTATGTCGTAAAGAGAGGACCGAAGCTTTTTACCCTTGATGGGATCGAGTCCTGCTGAAAGAAATCCAGCGGCCTTAACTTTATCTAGGTTGGTCACCATTCCTGCTTCGTCCTTGAATCTGGCTAAGTATTCTCCCAGCTCTTCGTTTGGTCTTTGCCTACAATGTATGAGTGCTTCGGTATCCTTTTCTCTTCGGCATATATGAGAATAATGCCGAAGGAATTTTCTTTTGATTTGACTGTATGAACCGATCGATCTTGGCCTCAATGAACGATACCACATGGATGCTGATCTTTTTAGGTAGGTTTTGAACATTTTGCACAGCATGACATCGCAATGTCCCATACCAGTCATGAGTGATTCATACTTTTCACAATGATCTTCGGGGTCACCTTTCCCATTGAATTCGTTCATCTTCGGAAATTGTCTTCCTGGGGGAGGTCGGTATTGTTCAATATCTTCGGTTATCACAGGTTCATGGTTTATTTTCTTTTCTCCGAACATAACTTTCTCTAGCCTTCGGATTCGGTCGTTTGTATGGGGACCTTCCTCCTCAGAGTCCGAAGAGTCGGCTGTTTTGGATTTGGTTCTTTTAGATTGTGAGTCAGAGTTCCAGGACTCGTCTTCCTCGTTTCTGATCCTTTTTTCTTTTTCATTTCCATTTTTCGGGTCCTCGCTTTCTAGGGCCTCACGGAGCAGCTTCTCTTGTAACTCGATCTCTTCTCTTCGAAGCTTTAAGGCCTCTAATCTCAACTGATCGGCCTTTTTCTGTAGGGTCGATCTTTCTTCTTTATCGTTTCTTTCTTTCTCTATTTCCTTCTGCTTCGCCTTTTGCTGCTCTCGCCATTTCCTTAACATTTCTTGTTGTTCGAGAGGGGAAGGTATTTCTCCTTCTTCACTGAAGTTTAATGTTCTTCGGACGGCGGGAGTAGCTTGTTGAGAAGCAGGAGTTCCCTGGGTAAGAGGAGGAACGAGGGGACTGTTTCCAGCCACGGTGCTTCCTTCTGGCATGGGCGTTTGTTCGATCATCATAGCTTTTTGATAAATCTTAACACAAATGTATCTCTACGTTCCCACAGACGGCGCCAAATGTTGGAACCAGATTTATCCGAAGGCCTACTTCGGTTTTGACCTGCAAGACAAAAGAATGCGAGGGTGTTGACCCTCGATTCACCTCCGGTGTAAGAGTAAGTATTCTGGTTCTTTAAGATAATAAACGTAAAGAGTTTGTGTTTAGAATTACTTGAGGTGGATATGAATTAGATGCCTCTGCTTATTTGGTTTCTTCCTCATTTTATAGTGTTCGGCCGGGGCCTACTGGAGGTGGAAAAGAGAGCATAATATTACCTTCATCATCGACACTTAAGTACTTTGACTGACTTTTGATAAGGTGCTGATGGAATCCAATGAACAGTACAAAGAATCCAATGCCGAAGGATCTCTATGTCTTGGATTCTTTGAGTTGTACAGTGATGGGCTTTCCTGTAGGCCCATTGGGTCGATGGCCTTCCAACAGAATACACGTGAAAAAAATATATTAATTTTTTCTTTCGATCATGGTTGTAAAAATCGGTAATCGGTATAAATCGGTTGAGGTGCCGATTTAGGATTAATCGGATAATCGGGGATTAATCGGAAGGATTAATCGAAGTATTAATCGGATATTATAATAATATTTAATATATTAGCCTAATTTATAATTAAACATATCATTTTAAATAAATTCACAGGATTAATCGGATTTCAAAAATCGAATCATTTGTTTACCTTACAAAGGATTAATCGGGGATTAATCGGCTAAATCGGGGATTTTTAGAATCATGCTTTCGATGCAAAAATTAATGTAAGGTAATTAAGTCACTATTATTTTTAATAAAATTTATAGCCAAGTGTTCACTATTCTTCTTTAAGACCAGATGGGCAGATGGTGAAGCGAGTTCTGTTGCGGCAGGAACAGTGACGGACTAGTTTATATCAAAACTAGTCGATAAAGCTGCGCTTCGCGGCGGCATCACAATTTCTTTAAAAAAATTCAATACATATTTATGTTATATTATCAATATTAAATTTTAATAATTATATAATTTTTTCTAATGAACTGATTTCTTGTTAAACACGATTTTTTCGATTGAACCGCTCTCTCGTTAAAATCGAAATCCCAACTTTAACATATATTACAAAGACTTGTATTATAATTTTTATCCATAAAAATCGAATCCTAAAAATAAAAATAAAAAATTATGACATCAGTTTCAAATTCTAATAGTTAATACAATCTTTTCTAGGAACCGTCTTCCCGTTGAAACATGTTTCGAGCCGTTCTTATTTAGAATCGAAATTCTAACTTCGTTACTTATTATTGATGACACTTATTTGATGCAATAATTTTAAAAAAAAGTTAAAACCTTAAAAGAGAGTAAATTCCAATTTGTACATTTTTTAAACTTTCTAATATTTATGAAATTTTAAAAGATGAAAATGCATCTTACATTTTCGGTACTACTCTCTCGTTAAGATCAAAACCTTAACTTTTAAGTATAGTACTTGTATAACAATGTTTATCCATAAAAATCGAATCCTAAAAATGAAATAAAATTTATAACGTCAATATCAAATTCTAATAGCTGATACAATCTTTTCTAATGAGTCGTCTTCCATTTAAACACGTTTCGAGCCGCTCTCCTTTGGGATCGAAATTTCAACTTCATTACATATTATTGATGATACTTATCTTATACAACTTTTAACTTAAAATCAAAACCTAAAAATAGAGTGAATTCCAATTTTTATTTTCTCCAAGCTTTCTAAAATTTATGAAGTTCTAAAAAATAAAAAAAACATCTTATTTTTTCTTTATATTATAGATACTCTTGTATTTATTTAGGGTTCCCGTATTAGAATGTTATTTTATTATGATATTTAGTAATGACGTGGTAGTGACATTAGCAGTGACACGTCAATAATGGTGTCACATCAGCATTTGATTTTACCACAAAATCAAAAAATTGGTCTTTTCTTACTATAGAACCAAAAAAAATTGGTTTCTTTTTTATGAAACTAAAACTTAAAAATTTGATTCTATCATAAAATAATGGCCAACATAATATGGTTTTCTATACAATGATGGCCAACATATCTATTAACATACAAATATTCCATTAATTACTACAAAAAGATTTTACCTTGTGTTCTGTATAGATTCCTTTAATGACCGGACCTAATTTCACGTAACACCTGTGCAAAAGGTATGAAAACATGTACTCCCTCCGTCCCATAAAACTCTTCCCATTTCTCTTGGACACGTTTGCCAACGCACACTTTTACTCGTTAATATCTTTAATTTCGTAATAGTATTGAATATAAAAACTTCACTGTATTAAAGTACTCATAAATACGAATCCAACAAGATCACTCATGACTATATTTAGATTTATAGATTATACGTAAATTAATAATTTGTCTCTTGTTATGAACAGTACCGACATTTGAAAGGGGAAAAGTTTAATGGCACAGAGGGAGTAGCACATAAGATGTTAAACCAAATGAAATAACACTTATTTGTCAAAAAAAAAAAAAGAATTAACACTTAAAAATTAATAGGAAGAGGTATATTTATCATTTTCATGGTTCACTTTGATCTTTGATTCGATTTGATCGTATGTCCAAAAACCTTCATCAATTCAATAATTTTGTATAATAATAAAAAAAAAGTATCAAACGTATATAAAATTCTATTCACCTAAAAGAAAGAAAAAGGAAGCAAGAACTATATGATCAAAAGAACTATATGATCTATGATCAGGGTTATCATTAGTGATCAATCTTTTTATAAATATATATTATACTTTTAATAGAATATCTAATTATATGTCTTTCATATAAAGTCGAATTATTCTCCTTTATAAATTCGAACACCTATTCCACTTCTAATATGTTAAAAAATATTTTTATATTTATTAGTATTTAAAATCCTAAAATTCTATAAAATTAAAAAAATAGATTGAAACGATCTTAGAGCGCCACCTAGGCGCCCGCGTATCCTCCTTTATATATATATATATATATATATATATATATATATATATATATATATATATATATATATTGAATATTAAATTTTAATAGTTAACACGGTCTTCTTTAATGAAACAATTTTTCATTAAACACGGTTCTTTCCATTGAGCCACTTTCTCGTTAAAGTCGAAACCCCAAGTTTTAAATATATATTACTTTTATAATATATATATATATATATATATATATATATATATATATATATATATATATATATATATATAAATCGAACCCTAAAAATCAAATAAAATTTATAACATCATTATCAAATTCTAATAATTAATAAGATCCTTCCTAGTGAGCCATCTTCCCGCTAGTAGGGCTGCACAACTTTTCGTGCTGGACCGGTAAATTAGACCGGACCGGACCGAATATAACCGGTCCGGTCCCCGGTTCACAAAATCAAAAAAATCCGGTCTTCGGTCCGGTCCGGTCCAAACCCTGAAAACACCCGATTCGGATCGGACCGGACCGGATTTTATGTATATAGTTAATTTTACACTATTTTGTCTTTTAAATTATATAGTTTAATGATTAAATATTAACACATAACATATTTTGAAAACTACACCTAGAGGGGGGGTGAATAGGTGTATTAGACTAACTATATCCAATTTTAAAAATTACCGAACAATAAAACTGCTGACTAGTCAGCTTGCTGATTGGAATATAAAACAGTCTGTCAGCTAGCTAAGACGAGTAAATGTAGTGCAGAAAAATAAGAACACCAAGGATTTTAGCCAGGTTCGACCCCTAATCCCCTATGGTCTACGTCCTGGTCCCTTACCAACCCGGTAAGAGAATATATTATTGATCAACGAAAATACCAATTACAAGATCCAATAATATATCTCCCTATGCACCTGTTGTTGATAGTAGCTTGCTACTGCTGACTAGTCAGCTTGCTGATTGGAATATAAAACAGTCTGTCAGCTAGCTAAGACGAGTAAATGTAGTGCAGAAAAATAAGAACACCAAGGATTTTAGCCAGGTTCGACCCCTAATCCCCTATGGTCTACGTCCTGGTCCCTTACCAACCCGGTAAGAGAATATATTATTGATCAACGAAAATACCAATTACAAGATCCAATAATATATCTCCCTATGCACCTGTTGTTGATAGCAGCTTGCTGAAACCCCTTGTCCCTTGAACCAAATGCTCTCTAAGAACTATACTACCCCTGAGTACAATCTTCTCTAGCAAACTAGTTCCCGAACCCTTGTCTCCAAGCCTGCCTATCCAACAACAACACTTACACGTTGAACAATACAAGAAGAAAAGTGTTTACAACTCAAAACTATGAACTCTATAATATATCAATATCGTATATAATACTAGAGCTCGTTTAGGAAGAATTTGAATGAAGGCACTGAGTTGATTTTGTGTGTTCTTGAAGGTGTTCCTTTGAGCATAAACCACACATGAATTTATAGCAAGGTAGATGAACTTGAATTTCTTTAATTCTTGCCCATACGCTCCTCATGTTGAATTTGATGCTTCTTCCATTGAAATTTGATGAAGGCAAGTTATTCAAACCTGCACAACGTCTTTGTTGAAGAAGTAGAATAGAAAGTCCCTTGCACATGCCAAAAGAATTATTAGAGTTGTTAAAATCAAAAGGTTAGTCAAAAGGTTCCTTGATTTAAGGGATTTTGTTTTGAAAGAAACTTTAAAGAAAGTGGAGCTCTAATATATAATACAACACATATATATATATTAGACAGCTTGTACACGTTGTTTTCTATAATATCTCCTTGATTTTAGGACTCCAAAATCTGTCCAAGCTGATTATGGTCTGTGGCTGTCAGCTTGCTGTTATCGTCTGTTTTCACCGTCTCAGCTTGCTGTTATGTCACAACTGTATTGTCTCAACTTGCTATCATTCTCTGTTTGCAATGTATCATCTTGTTGACAATGAGATACTCAGCTATTAATTAGGTCATGTAAAACAAAGTTAGAACATAGCCAAAAAGCTAGCTATAATATTCGGTTACAAGCTTATCAGCTTGCTGACAGAGTGATCATCAAAACTATAAGGCTA
The DNA here is from genome assembly GCA_037693485.1 of Kitagawia praeruptora. NCBI lineage: Eukaryota > Viridiplantae > Streptophyta > Magnoliopsida > Apiales > Apiaceae > Kitagawia > Kitagawia praeruptora. The sequence continues at coordinate 4,629,263 of CM075353.1, forward strand.
TCAATCTCCCCCTTTTTGATGATTACTCAATAATTTATAGGAGAGTAAAACTCCCCCTAAATCCATGCTTCCTGTAAAACAAGATTAAATAATAAAGCATGAAATATTCACAAACAACATTTGTATTCATCATCAAAATATCAAGCTAACAATCTCCCCCTTTTTGATGATGACATACTAGAATGCATCGGAAAGACTATGTTGCTCCCCCTAAAACAAAATATCTCAACATATAGTCATGTAATCAGGTTAACATATATCATCGTATGCAATAGGATATACACACGAATCATCCCTGCATAAAAACACTCGTTGATAAATCCCAAACATGTATAGAATATAACATTATAGCCCTTTTATCACATGTATTCATATTCTTCTCCCCCTATGACATCATCAGAAAATGTTTAACAAGATAAGCATGTAAGCATAAAACATGAAGTAAACCATTTAACAAGCAATAGGATGGTTATTTATATAAAGTTAGATAAATCAAACCAGCATGCTTAATACATATTTTCAGGTTATTCATGTGGAAGGTAGCTTGCTTATTAGACAATACACATTCCAAATGATGATGAATGTGACTTCATCTCATTACACCAATCAATCAGCCATAGTAATGTTCCATTTTTTTTTGTTTCCTGCAAAATATAATGTATATATACATATATTTATCCCATCTATATGCTAGAGGAATCTTGTTAGTACCATAATATATAACAATCTAATTATGAAAAAATTATGCACGAACAAATAGCATACTTACTACTTGGATACCCAAATTTGGTTGGATCCACCATGGTCAGTAGATAGAACATAAAGAATGTGTAGATCAGACTTCTTGACCCACTTTTGAATCACTTTTGGAGCTTGATTCCTTGTTCTCATTATTCTATCAGCTTGATGTCGGTAAACTGTCTGTCTGTTCCAGTAAGCTGGCTCTACTTGAACTTTGCAATTTTTTGCTAAATGGCCCTTCTTTTGACATTTTTGACAAATCTTCCAAGGCATGGCATAGTCATACGGAATTCCATTCTTTCCATTATATTTGAGACTTGTTGAAGCTCCTCCAAGTCCTTCATTTTTCAAAGGAACCTTAGCTTGCTTCATCATAGATTTTAGTACTTCCTCTCCTTGAACAAATTTTCCCATTCCTTTTTGGAGATTTTTCACTTCCTGTTCCAGTTCCTTTATTCTCTCAATTTTCTGATTTTCTTCTTTTGAACTTGATTCCTCAAGTTTAAATTTCTCAATACATGCATCTTTGACTTCAACTTCTGCTATCAGCTTGCTGACTTCCTTTTGCAAAACATCATTTCTTTTGATTACGACTTTATTCAATCCTTTCAATTGAGTGATCTTGGCCTTGAGCTCAATGACCTCATCATGTGTATTTTCCAGAGCATTTTCAGCCATAAAATCAGAAACAACCTTCTTAAGATTAGCATTCTTCTCTTTCAGCTTGCTGTTTGCAACTTTTAGTGCTAAAACTTCTTCCATTGACATACTACTATGTTCCTGCATGGTTAGTTTTTCCAATACAAAATCATCAGTAGACAAGTCATAGTTGAATGAATTTACCTCACTACTATTATCTTCTGAATTCGAGGCATCACTTTCAATAAGATCTTCCTTCGTGTTCTCTTGTGAGATATCTCCTTCATCCATTCCAACAAGTGCTAAATTAATCATTTCATCATTGGAATCATCATCAGAAGCCGATTCCTCATCATCACTCCATGATAAAAATGCTTTAGATTTCTTTTTGTCTCTTGAGGCAGCTTGCTGATTAGGCTTATTTTTCAGCTTGTAACAATTTCTTTTGTAGTGGCCCGTCTTGCCACATTCAAAACATGTTAGATCATTACTTTCTCTGGAGAACTTCTGGTTGGTGGAGAGTATCTTCTCCTTCTTCATTTTATTTCTGAATTTAATCATTTTATTGATCTTCCTTGTTATGATAGCAAGGTCTTCATCAGATTCCAGCTTGCTGACAGAATCAGCATGAAGTGCTAAGTTCTTCATTTGAGAGGCTGGTGCATGAGTATCACTTTTCTTGCTTTCCAAAATTTTACTTTCAAATTGTTCCAATTCAGCAAACACAGCCAATTGATCCATACTATCAATGTTTGGTGATGATTCCAAGGCCGTCACCTTTGGTTCGAAGACAAATGGCACCACACTTAGGATTTTCATATTGATTTCTTCTTGAGGGATGGTCTTTCCAAGTTGTTTTAGTGCATTCATATTCATTTGAAACCTTGCCTGACTTTCTCTGATTGTTTCACTTTCTTCAAGTTTGAAATTTCCAAACTCATTCATTAGCTTGCTTAGTTTCACCTTCTTTAAACTTTTAGATCCTTCATGACATAACTCCAATGTATCCCATATTTCTTTTGCTGTTTTGCATGAAGATATCTTGTCACATTCAGTTGAACACAATCCATTCATGTGGGAGTTCCTAGCCTTGCCATTGTAGCCATACTTTATTAGTTCGGCATCCGTAAGCTTGTCAACATCTTTTGGCTTACCATCTTCTTTAAAGAATTCAAAATTGCCCTTTTGCACAACTCTTAGCACAAGTGGTTCTCTGGAAAGATAGACCTCCATACGACATTTCCACCAGTTGTAATTTTCGGTACCAAGCAAAAGAGGAGCCCGAAAATCCGATGTTCCTTCGGGATATTTGTCAGCCATTTGATCGATACTTTTCCTGTTACAGAAATGTTAGTATACCAAGCTCTGATACCAATTGAAAATACACACCTAGAGGGGTTGAATAGGTGTTATGGCCAACTATCTCCAATTTAAAAAATTACCGAACAATAAAACTGCTGACTAGTCAGCTTGCTGATTGGAATATAAAACAGTCTGTCAGCTAGCTAAGACGAGTAAATGTAGTGCAGAAAAATAAGAACACCAAGGATTTTAACCAGGTTCGACCCCTAATCCCCTATGGTCTACGTCCTGGTCCCTTACCAACCCGGTAAGAGAATATATTATTGATCAACGAAAATACCAATTACAAGATCCAATAATATATCTCCCTATGCACCTGTTGTTGATAGCAGCTTGCTGAAACCCCTTGTCCCTTGAACCAAATGCTCTCTAAGAACTATACTACCCCTGAGTACAATCTTCTCTAGCAAACTAGTTCCCGAACCCTTGTCTCCAAGCCTGCCTATCCAACAACAACACTTACACGTTGAACAATACAAGAAGAAAAGTGTTTACAACTCAAAACTATGAACTCTATAATATATCAATATCGTATATAATACTAGAGCTCGTTTAGGAAGAATTTGAATGAAGGCACTGAGTTGATTTTGTGTGTTCTTGAAGGTGTTCCTTTGAGCATAAACCACACATGAATTTATAGCAAGGTAGATGAACTTGAATTTCTTTAATTCTTGCCCATACGCTCCTCATGTTGAATTTGATGCTTCTTCCATTGAAATTTGATGAAGGCAAGTTATTCAAACCTGCACAACGTCTTTGTTGAAGAAGTAGAATAGAAAGTCCCTTGCACATGCCAAAAGAATTATTAGAGTTGTTAAAATCAAAAGGTTAGTCAAAAGGTTCCTTGATTTAAGGGATTTTGTTTTGAAAGAAACTTTAAAGAAAGTGGAGCTCTAATATATAATACAACACATATATATATATTAGACAGCTTGTACACGTTGTTTTCTATAATATCTCCTTGATTTTAGGACTCCAAAATCTGTCCAAGCTGATTATGGTCTGTGGCTGTCAGCTTGCTGTTATCGTCTGTTTTCACCGTCTCAGCTTGCTGTTATGTCACAACTGTATTGTCTCAACTTGCTATCATTCTCTGTTTGCAATGTATCATCTTGTTGACAATGAGATACTCAGCTATTAATTAGGTCATGTAAAACAAAGTTAGAACATAGCCAAAAAGCTAGCTATAATATTCGGTTACAAGCTTATCAGCTTGCTGACAGAGTGATCATCAAAACTATAAGGCTATCAATCTCCCCCTTTTTGATGATTACTCAATAATTTATAGGAGAGTAAAACTCCCCCTAAATCCATGCTTCCTGTAAAACAAGATTAAATAATAAAGCATGAAATATTCACAAACAACATTTGTATTCATCATCAAAATATCAAGCTAACAATCTCCCCCTTTTTGATGATGACATACTAGAATGCATCGGAAAGACTATGTTGCTCCCCCTAAAACAAAATATCTCAACATATAGTCATGTAATCAGGTTAACATATATCATCGTATGCAATAGGATATACACACGAATCATCCCTGCATAAAAACACTCGTTGATAAATCCCAAACATGTATAGAATATAACATTATAGCCCTTTTATCACATGTATTCATATTCTTCTCCCCCTATGACATCATCAGAAAAGGTTTAACAAGATAAGCATGTAAGCATAAAACATGAAGTAAACCATTTAACAAGCAATAGGATGGTTATATATATAAAGTTAGATAAATCAAACCAGCATGCTTAATACATATTTTCAGGTTATTCATGTGGAAGGTAGCTTGCTTATTAGACAATACACATTCCAAATGATGATGAATGTGACTTCATCTCATTACACCAATCAATCAGCCATAGTAATGTTCCATTTTTTTTTTGTTTCCTGCAAAATATAATGTATATATACATATATTTATCCCATCTATATGCTAGAGGAATCTTGTTAGTACCATAATATATAACAATCTAATTATGAAAAAATTATGCACGAACAAATAGCATACTTACTACTTGGATACCCAAATTTGGTTGGATCCACCATGGTCAGTAGATAGAACATAAAGAATGTGTAGATCAGACTTCTTGACCCACTTTTGAATCACTTTTGGAGCTTGATTCCTTGTTCTCATTATTCTATCAGCTTGATGTCGGTAAACTGTCTGTCTGTTCCAGTAAGCTGGCTCTACTTGAACTTTGCAATTTTTTGCTAAATGGCCCTTCTTTTGACATTTTTGACAAATCTTCCAAGGCATGGCATAGTCATACGGAATTCCATTCTTTCCATTATATTTGAGACTTGTTGAAGCTCCTCCAAGTCCTTCATTTTTCAAAGGAACCTTAGCTTGCTTCATCATAGATTTTAGTACTTCCTCTCCTTGAACAAATTTTCCCATTCCTTTTTGGAGATTTTTCACTTCCTGTTCCAGTTCCTTTATTCTCTCAATTTTCTGATTTTCTTCTTTTGAACTTGATTCCTCAAGTTTAAATTTCTCAATACATGCATCTTTGACTTCAACTTCTGCTATCAGCTTGCTGACTTCCTTTTGCAAAACATCATTTCTTTTGATTACGACTTTATTCAATCCTTTCAATTGAGTGATCTTGGCCTTGAGCTCAATGACCTCATCATGTGTATTTTCCAGAGCATTTTCAGCCATAAAATCAGAAACAACCTTCTTAAGATTAGCATTCTTCTCTTTCAGCTTGCTGTTTGCAACTTTTAGTGCTAAAACTTCTTCCATTGACATACTACTATGTTCCTGCATGGTTAGTTTTTCCAATACAAAATCATCAGTAGACAAGTCATAGTTGAATGAATTTACCTCACTACTATTATCTTCCGAATTCGAGGCATCACTTTCAATAAGATCTTCCTTCGTGTTCTCTTGTGAGATATCTCCTTCATCCATTCCAACAAGTGCTAAATTAATCATTTCATCATTGGAATCATCATCAGAAGCCGATTCCTCATCATCACTCCATGATAAAAATGCTTTAGATTTCTTTTTGTCTCTTGAGGCAGCTTGCTGATTAGGCTTATTTTTCAGCTTGTAACAATTTCTTTTGTAGTGGCCCGTCTTGCCACATTCAAAACATGTTAGATCATTACTTTCTCTGGAGAACTTCTGGTTGGTGGAGAGTATCTTCTCCTTCTTCATCTTATTTCTGAATTTAATCATTTTATTGATCTTCCTTGTTATGATAGCAAGGTCTTCATCAGATTCCAGCTTGCTGACAGAATCAGCATGAAGTGCTAAGTTCTTCATTTGAGAGGCTGGTGCATGAGTATCACTTTTCTTGCTTTCCAAAATTTTACTTTCAAATTGTTCCAATTCAGCAAACACAGCCAATTGATCCATTCTATCAATGTTTGGTGATGATTCCAAGGCCGTCACCTTTGGTTCGAAGACAAATGGCACCACACTTAGGATTTTCATATTGATTTCTTCTTGAGGGATGGTCTTTCCAAGTTGTTTTAATGCATTCATATTCATTTGAAACCTTGCCTGACTTTCTCTGATTGTTTCACTTTCTTCAAGTTTGAAATTTCCAAACTCATTCATTAGCTTGCTTAGTTTCACCTTCTTTAAACTTTTAGATCCTTCATGACATAACTCCAATGTATCCCATATTTCTTTTGCTGTTTTGCATGAAGATATCTTGTCACATTCAGTTGAACATAATCCATTCATGTGGGAGTTCCTAGCCTTGCCATTGTAGCCATACTTTATTAGTTCGGCATCCGTAAGCTTGTCAACATCTTTTGGCTTACCATCTTCTTTAAAGAATTCAAAATTGCCCTTTTGCACAACTCTTAGCACAAGTGGTTCTCTGGAAAGATAGACCTCCATACGACATTTCCACCAGTTGTAATTTTCGGTACCAAGCAAAAGAGGAGCCCGAAAATCCGATGTTCCTTCGGGATATTTGTCAGCCATTTGATCGATACTTTTCCTGTTACAGAAATGTTAGTATACCAAGCTCTGATACCAATTGAAAATACACACCTAGAGGGGTTGAATAGGTGTTATGGCCAACTATCTCCAATTTAAAAAATTACCGAACAATAAAACTGCTGACTAGTCAGCTTGCTGATTGGAATATAAAACAGTCTGTCAGCTAGCTAAGACGAGTAAATGTAGTGCAGAAAAATAAGAACACCAAGGATTTTAGCCAGGTTCGACCCCTAATCCCCTATGGTCTACGTCCTGGTCCCTTACCAACCCGGTAAGAGAATATATTATTGATCAACGAAAATACCAATTACAAGATCCAATAATATATCTCCCTATGCACCTGTTGTTGATAGCAGCTTGCTGAAACCCCTTGTCCCTTGAACCAAATGCTCTCTAAGAACTATACTACCCCTGGGTACAATCTTCTCTAGCAAACTAGTTCCCGAACCCTTGTCTCCAAGCCTGCCTATCCAACAACAACACTTACATGTTGAACAATACAAGAAGAAAAGTGTTTACAACTCAAAACTATGAACTCTATAATATATCAATATCGTATATAATACTAGAGCTCGTTTAGGAAGAATTTGAATGAAGGCACTGAGTTGATTTTGTGTGTTCTTGAAGGTGTTCCTTTGAGCATAAACCACACATGAATTTATAGCAAGGTAGATGAACTTGAATTTCTTTAATTCTTGCCCATACGCTCCTCATGTTGAATTTGATGCTTCTTCCATTGAAATTTGATGAAGGCAAGTTAGTCAAACCTGCACAACGTCTTTGTTGAAGAAGTAGAATAGAAAGTCCCTTGCACATGCCAAAAGAATTATTAGAGTTGTTAAAATCAAAAGGTTAGTCAAAAGGTTCCTTGATTTAAGGGATTTTGTTTTGAAAGAAACTTTAAAGAAAGTGGAGCTCTAATATATAATACAACACATATATATATTAGACAGCTTGTACACGTTGTTTTCTATAATATCTCCTTGATTTTAGGACTCCAAAATCTGTCCAAGCTGATTCTGGTCTGTGGCTGTCAGCTTGCTGTTATCGTCTGTTTTCACCGTCTCAGCTTGCTGTTATGTCACAGTTGTATTGTCTCAACTTGCTATCATTCTCTGTTTGCAATGTATCAGCTTGTTGACAATGAGATACTCAGCTATTAATTAGGTCATGTAAAATAAAGTTAGAACATAGCCAAAAAGCTAGCTATAATATTCGGTTACAAGCTTATCAGCTTGCTGACAGAGTGATCATCAAAACTAAAAGGCTATCATATTTTAGTGATCCAAATTGGTAAATAATAAATTTATGAAATAATATATATAAATACTATAATATAAATGATTAAATTTTATATTTCATACTATATAATTTATAATTGCGTTTACAAATTAATGTTACTTTACAAATAATATTATATTTACTTATTTTTTAATTTAAATTAACTTACCAAATAATTTAAATATCAACAAATAATGAAAATTAAATTATAAAAATTAAATTTTTTTATAAAATATTAACTAACCGGTCCATACCGGTCCATACCGGTCCGATTCCGTTCCGGTCCGGTCCAAAGACCGATTATGACCGGTCCGGTCCCCGGTCCATGAATTCAATAAAATTCGGTCTTCGGTCCGGTTCGATTCGGTTCGGTCCGGTCCGATTTTGGACCTTTGTGCAGCCCTACCCGCTAGATATGATTCAAGCCGCTTTCTTTTGAAATCGAAGTTCCAACTTCTTTAGATATTATTGATGATACTTATCTTATAGAATTATGTTGTGGAATAAAAAATAGGTTACGAATTGTATTTAATGCTAGGGTTCGGGAGCTTCGTGCTTTAATGGCTGTTTCCGTGTATCGAGACTAATCGGTCCTCACAGAGTGCCTACGTATCTCAGAGTTGAGAATCAAGCCAAGATGTAGTTCTGAGAATGAGGGGTCAGACCCTTTATATAGGCTGAGAAGCCCTAGAGTCGTGGTAGAATTAGGTGACTTGGTGGGCAAGTCACCGCCTTGAGGAAGGTTCTAGACTCCTTCCTTGTAGGAATCAGTTTCCTTGTTGAAGTAAGTGCGTTGGAGGCTAAGTCAAGCGGGAGTAATATCCTTATCCGACTCTTATCGCTAAGCTGGTTATTATCCTTAATATTAATTATGAAATTAATATTATAAATAGGGTTTGGGCCCATATAATGGGCCCCAAGTTTTGACCATATTGGGCCTAATTAATGCCACATTAAATATGTCTTTAGGGCTTATTTTTAACCCGTATCATTTGCCCCCCAACTTCTAGGAAAACTGATCAGGTTTTCTTTGAAGTTTTAACGGCCTTATTCGAGACTCGGGTCAGGGTTTATTGCTCATATGCAAGCATTTTCAACAATATTGTCTTAATGCAAAGCGTGGAACGACCGACACATTTACAACGACCATAAACGACACTAAACGGCGCTAATCAGCCTTAAACGACGTTTAAACAGTTTTAAACGACGTTGAACGGCATAAAACGGCACTAAACGGTGCTAAACGGCGCTAAACAGCCTTAAATGACGTTTAAACGGTGTTAAACGACGTTAAACGGCATAAAATGACACTAAATGGCGCTAATCAGCCTTAAAAGACATTTAAACAGTGTTAAACGATGTTAAACGGCATAAAACGGCACTAAACGGCGCTAAACAGCTTTAAACGACGTTTAAACGGTGTTAAATAACGTTAAACGGCATAAAACGGCATTAAACGGTTCTAAACGATGCTAAACGGCGCTAAACATATTTTATTTCAAACCCATTTTCATATTCTTCACGGAATATGGCCAATCAGAAATCTTCATGGTCTTGACGAAACCGGGTTGACTGAAAATATTCATACCCCTGATCGCTCCCGGTTGGACAGAAAATACCCGTAGTCTTGATTAACCCCGGTCGGCCGAAGCCTCCCGAGGGCGCTGGTCGGCCAGCCACCGGTCGGTTGAAGCCTTCTGGTTTGCCCCGGTCGGCCGGCTTCCGGTTGGCTATTTTTTTATTTTTTTTGCATTCTTGGCTTCAATACTTCAACTTCCCTCTTGAATACAATGTTTTCATGAACATGTATATTCGTGGTCTTGATGAACATGAGTTTTCGTGGTCTTGATGAACATGAGTTTTCGTGGTCTTGAAGAACATGAGTTTTCGTGGTCTTGACGACCATGAGTTTTCGTGGTCTTGATGACCATGAGTTTTCGTGGTCTTGATGACCATGAGTTTTCATGGTCTTGACAACCATGAGTTTTCTTGTTCGTGACGACCATGAGTTTAGAGAATCAGCAATATGGTCATTCATGACTTTTGCTTAAGACTTCCCTTGATTTCTCGATTAGCACTGCTAAACCTGTACTTTACGTTAATCACTTGATTAGGCTTCTAAAGCTTCTTTATCAGATACCAACTAACATTTTCAGCTCCTTATTTTGAATTTTTGACGACTCTCTCCATTTATTAACAGATAGTTTTCCTCTCTTCTTTGCATTTATCCGATACATGACCTGTAAACACGACCCGGCCTGCATCTCAACCTATGATAACAGGTCACACTTTTTCTATAAAAGAAGGGGAGCATCCTTCATTCTTCCTCACTTCTTCATTTCTCAAATCTTTTTCAAGCTCTAAAATTCTCTAGTTCTTTAGCTTTTCAAGTTCATCTTCAAGTTCACGCTCGACATGGCTGACAAACGCTCGGCTGTCCCTCCAATCTCTATGCAGGAAGCTATGAGGAAGAGGAGCATGGCAAGAACGGTTAAAGGTATGTTAAGACTCAAGCCTCCTCGTTATGTTGATCGTCGATTTGATTCTTTATTAGACTTGTTGAGCACCATGGGGGAAGCCTTTCCCAACAGTTCAGACTTGGCTGCATTCCATTGTCATTCTAAGTTGAAAAAGAAAGACATTATGAAGATTAGGAGTAAGTATAGTTTTCCTGATGTGATTAAGGTTCGCGTACCAAATCCGGGAGACCGGACTTGCAATTGGCACCCAGAAAGATTATTTGTTTTTAAAGGTACTTTGGAGGCGGGATTAAGGTTCCCGGTTCATCCCTTTATCATCAGATTCCTGGCGGAGCTCCAAATCCACCTGTGTCAACTGTATCCTAACTCCTGGAGGTTCTTGATTATCTTCATGATAAGGTGTAAGGAGTTAGGCATCACTTGGGATACAACTTTGTTCAGAAGTATCTTCATGATCAAGAATTCTCCTGAGTCCTCACCAGGATATGTTGGTTTTCAACTCCGAAATAGGCTTCCTCATATTGTAAACTCCTTCTCCTTTCCCGATTCTCATCATACTTGGGATAGGGAATTTGTCGTTTTGGAATGGGAAGGTGGCGACTGGGGCCACTTTTTTGTTAAGAAATTCGGGTTTGTGGAAGATAGTTCACACTTCGTGTGTGACCTTACCGAGCAACAATTACTTGACAGGGATAAACTGCTTGCCGATGAAGGGCGCACTCATTATAAAACTATTCTTACTGAGAAGAAGCTTATCGAAGCTGGCCTAAGCTTTCTTTCTGTTGAGGGTAATTTTTCCTTCATGACTTCATTATGAACTATGTTTGTTCTTATTCCGATATCTTTTCTTTCATATTTCAGCTGTTGAGGAGTTGGACAATCTCCCTGAGAATCAACCAACTGTTACAAGGTGAATGATGAAGAAGGCGGAGGCTCAACTGAATCCTCCTGAAAGACAAGTTCCTCAATTCCTAGTGGGATGTAGCCAAGGGGAAAGAGGTCCCGAAATGCTGGTGAAGGCGTTAGAATTCCCTTCACTCCAGATTGGGGCATCTGCGAGTAAGATTCTGTTATGGGGAGCTCCGCCTTGTCCTTAGATTGGTCAAGACTCTCTATCACCCCTCCTGATCTCCTGACCGTCACTGCGGGGGATAAAATCGATGAATCTGAGCGCCTCGGAGCTCAGGCCTTATATCAGGTACCAACTGGTGTACTTAGTGTTTTTGTTTACTTCGTTGGTTACAAATGTTTTTTTAACTCCCTTATTGCAGGTCAATGCCTATCTTCAATCCGCGACCCGCCAAGGTCGTGCTCATAGGGATGACAATGCCATACTGAAGAACGAGAAAGCAAAGCTCCAAGAGCATATTCAAGACTTGGACTCTAGAGCTGTCCGAGCTGAGGCCAACTGCCATTCTCTTCAAAAGAATCTTCATTCTATGGCCAAGAAGTTATCTTCCAAAGCTGACAAAGTGATTGATGCCTACCATAAGTCAGAAAGATTTTATGAGATGATAGATAGGCATGACGATGAAATGCGGCCCTTTAACATGTCTGTTGGTTGGAACAAAACCGTTGGTGTTGTTAGTAACAAGTATCCTGAAGTGGTCAACCCAGCAGACTTCCCTTGCCCTAATTGGGCTGTTGGTGGTGGAAGTCAAGCGGATCATGCATCAGGCTCTAGGGGCAGCCGTCGTCCTTCTGGTACGAAGAAAGTGGCAAATGTTGTTAGCTCCGGATCGTCCTCTTCCCGTTCTACTGGGAAAAAGGCTATGTCAGAGAGAGAGGTGGCTGTGAGGTAATCTTTCCCCAGCAAGCAACTTCGTGCCATAGTCGAATCTTCGACCGAGACTTCAGAAGAAGAAGGGGACGTGGTGAAGAAGGGAGCGGCGCAACCTATGGAGACGGAAGCCGAAGATGGTGACGATGATGAAAATAATGAAGGCTCCGAAGAGGAGGATGGGGAAGATGAAGAGGAGGAGGGAGAAGAGCAAGAAGTGGTAAGGGAATCCTCCGAGGAGTAGGTGGCCTTGCATGGCCTTTGTTATAGCCGTTTGTGGCTTTATCTTTCCAGTTTTTAATCAAGGTCCTTCAGGACTTAATGATAGAGTATATTTTTATATATATTCTAGATGATTTTATTCTCATATTTATTGTGTTTTGCATTGATTTGGATTTTTATTTAATAGATTTTATTGTTTTATTGTAGGAAATAAAGAATTCATGACTTGGAAGGATTTGGAGCAAAAAGAGCTATTTTGGAGATAAAATAGGAGAAAATTCGTATTATTGGGTTACACGGGCTGTGCTACACTGTTTTGGCCATATCTTGAGTTCCAGAAGTCAGAATTTGACGATCTTACTGTCCACGCGAAGCTTGTGGAATTATCTTTAATTCAGAGGTGGTCCAATAAGCAAAATCCAGTTGGAAGAGCCCCGAAACAGAGGAGTAAATATAGTTACGAATTTTAATTAAGGAATCCTATTCAGTTATGGAATCCTACTTGTAATTTATTTAGAGTACTAAAATACTTTTATTGGGCAAGACTTTTACAGCCTATATAAACACATCTAGGGTATTATTTTAAGGGGATTCATAACCTATTCTCATTACTATTCATATTTTTAGATCTAGAACTATTTTAGAGATAGACTTTTGAGAGAAAAGGGAGAGAATCAATTGGAGAAGAAGATTGAAGGAAGGAGCGAAGGAATTCGTCCGGAGTTTAAGACACTTCAAGATTTGTATTCTTTGTTCTTAAATTCTAAACTCATGATTTGTGGTTTTTATATATATACACTTGTTTTGTTCAATTATGAGTAGTTAATTCCTTTTATCCAAGAGTTGGGTAGTATTCGTTGATTTATCGAGTTTGTTTGATTTCTCTTGTTATTGTTAATCTGTCATTGAGCGCTTTATACAATTAGAAGAGTAGCTAACTTTTGATTGTATCTTAGGAGTTGTGATAACTTGGAAGAGGAGTTGCTATTCTAGTACATGATATGATAGACATAATTCAAGTATTTGATTGGAAGATTAATATGCGAATTGTGAAACATATAATCCTTGGTTTTAATAGTTTATGATTATATCTTGATTGTATCATGGAAGTGACAATTAGGTGTAGTTGTAGGCACTATAATCTACCTTGGAAGAGGAGGTTGTAAATCTTAGAAGGATTGTTTTTAACGAACAAGAGACACAAATTAGACATTCTTGGTAGTCAATTGAAGAACCCCAAATCTTGGATTATTTTCTCTCATCGTTATTATATAGTTTTTATTTGTTTATTAGTTTAATTTAGTTAATAATCATAATCACCAATCTATTCTTCCACACTTCTGAATTGCAAGAGATAAAAGACTTGAGATTGACATTGATATCAGTCCTTCCCTGTGAACGAACACACAAAAATACTACTAACAAATTGGCGCCGCTGCCGGGGAAGGCAGTATAGTTGAGTTTAGGTTAATTGTTTTTTAGTGTTTAGATTTTATCTTTGTATATATTTTTCTTTTCTTTCTTTTTGTGTTTCTTTCTTTGGTGTGTCTACAGGTTCTTTGAGGTAGACAACTTAAACAGGTTTTGAGGAGAGAGACTAGATGGAGTACAACTTTGGTTGGAACAATGCTCAGAATTTCTACAACAGTCAGGAACAATATCAATACTTCAATCCTTACTCACAATTCAATTCCTATGAGGATTGTAATGCATATCAGGTGAATTCGTTCTATTCTGAGAACTCATTTTATGCTCCATATGCCCCTAGCAATGATTATTCGTATTCGTTTGAAAATCAATATCATGATGATGTTTATCCATATATGTGTGATGATGTTGATACGAGTTTAACTCAGTCTAATCCTTCTTTACTTGCTGATTGGGAGATTGCGCTCAATAAAATGATTCAAGGAACTCAGTCTAATCCTCCTTTACTTTCTTTGGGAGTTGTTGATAAACCAACTTTAGAGATTGCTAGTGACAATGATATTCCATGTGATTCAATAGCTTGGTACGAGGAGAATGCTAAACTAAATAATTTTATTTGGGAAGTTCGAGCAGTGTGGTATGAAGGTTGTTATAGAACTCCCCCTTGTGTCAATTTTCCTCTATGCCATGATTCTTGTTTAGCAATTGATGATAATGTTGTGTCTGATGAGTCTACTTGTGTAGTTGATAATTGTCCCATGCGCATTAATGATAATTTGGATGCAATTGAAATTCTACCAAATCTAGAAAATTTTGAGCTTAATACATTGGTAGACGAGATTAAAATTGATGAGTGTCCAATTATAGAAGAGAAGGAAGTTAAGATTGATGAAGTTGAAAATCTTGCTTTAGAGTATAAGGATCCGATTTGGGAGGAGTATATGAGTCGTGCTTATAATGATTATTCTGATGACTTTTCTAGCTATTTTGATGTTTCCAAGTCTCTTGAGCATGATAGGTTCTTGGAAGTTTTCGTACCTTTCAATGAATCTAAGGTTTATTTGCACAATATGCTTATATTAGAAATTCGTAGATATGTGCATCTGTTTGCTTTTTATCCTCATTGAAGTTTCCAGGTATAATACGTCAAGCTATTGACGTTAAAGAAGCGCTTCGTGGGAGGCAACCCATGCATTAGTGTAGGAAAAAAAAAAAAAAAAATTTTTTGAGTGTTTTAAAAAAAAAAAAAAAAAGAAAAAAAAAAAAAGAACAGTAGCGCACTCTGCACCCCCAACACGCAGGCAGCGCCTGCGTGACTGCTTTCCGCGCAGTCTGCTACCCGGTAACGCAGGTTGCTCCTGCGTGTCTGTCTTTCGCGCGCCCAGCGCCCCTGAAACGCAGCCTGCGGCTGCGTTACACCCTTGTTCTGCCAGATTTTTTTCCGAAAATTCTTGTTTTTCACCTCTAAAATTCCCACAAATTCTATCTTAACTCAAATTTCTTCAATTCTAAATTCCTATATCTATCCTACATCAAATCTTAACCTCTCCAAATCTCTCCTACACTCTAAATTTTTAAATCTCATCTATCCATCATCTTATATATATACACACCTAGCCATACAAATCCAATTCCTCTTCTATTTATTTAAATCTCTAAAAATTCAATTCTAAAGAGGAATTAATTGCAAGTTCACCTCTTCAATTCGTAGTGGGTTTATTTATTCTCTCAAATTTTATTTTGATTACGAATTTGTGTTCTTGTAAATTGGGATTTATATTATTTTTGATATATTGGTATTTTTGGTGTGATATTGCTTGGTAATTTTTGGTGGAGCTTCTTGTGAGTTGGGTACTGATTCTTTTGGCTAGTAAGCATGGGAGAGATAGTGCTAATGTTGGGAAATTTCGTTTTCGACGGTGGAGGTTAAATTTAATCGGCTGATGTGAGGCTAATTGCTAAGGAAAGGGGATTTTTGCGAGAAAAAAAAAAATTGTTGGGTTGGTTCATATGATTGGTGAGTGGGTGGCTTCTAAGCGACTGAGGGGTGGTTTTCACAACCGACATCTTGATTCCAGGGGAGTTTTCTTTCTTTTCTTTTTAGTGTAGTTTTATTTTGTTTTTTGTTGTAGTTTTGTATCTTGTTCAATAGTTCATTGGGGACAATGAACCGCTTAAGTGTGGGGAGGTGTTCTCAACGTAGTGTATTACTTGTTTAAAAAAAAAAAAATCCAAAAAAAAAAAAAAATTAAAAATTTAAAAATACCAAAAATAATTATAGCCATGCAATTTGATTAGTTGTTGTATTTTGCTTGATACACCCATGCATGCGTAGAATTCTTGTGTTTATTGACGCTTTTGTATGAGAAGTGACGTGCTTTGTTCTTGTGCACACACTTACACTAGCAAGTTGAAGCTGGTAGACTTAATTGGATGTTGTAAGTGATTAGAATGACATGAATATGTGCAAGATGACTTGGTTTACATGCTTTGAGTACAAGTAGGTGCGTTAGAGAGTCTTGTTACCTGGGATTGATTATGTTTTGTCACACCAAGTGAGTTTTTGAGCCTATATGCATATCTTTTGCATGATTTTTCGTTTGCTTGAGTGTCCACATGTTGTTTGCATTGCTAGCACTTACTTGAGATCTTTCTTGAAATGCATGACATTAATTGATGATAAGATGATAAAGGCAATTAGGTATAACCTCGTATTTCCCATATTTCCACACCTTATAAACATGATCAATTAGTTAACCCTTTGAGCGTAATCCTATTCTTTCGGTGACACACCACATTACTTGCCATTATCCTTTTTATTCTATTGGCCTTACATTGAATTTGAACCTAAATTGTCAAAGGCTAGTATCGTTCTAAAGGGAGTAATAAGGTGTTCATAAAAGGGGGGGTTATTGATGATCATACTTTTGGGGAATATAGATTTTGGATTGATGCTTGCTAGTCGAAATTCATAAAAATATCTATGGATCATTGTGTTTATTCCTTAGCTCTCTTTGAAAAAAAAAAAAACAGAAAAAAAAATAATATAAATAAATAAATTTGAGAGCATTCTTATGTTTGTATGATCCTTCTTCATTCGACTAGTCAAGTTATTATGTAAGGGTTATTGAAAAATCCAAGTGTGGGGAAGTATTGGTTTTAATAGAAAGGGAGTTGAATAATGATTATTGTTGGGTACTAGCTTTTGACATTAACCTGTTTTAGCTTTACTTGACATACCTGGTCCCTAGCCCACGCTACAACCCGAATAAAGACCTTTTGATTGTCATCAGTGATGTATGTTGTGTTGAGAGTGAGATTGATTGCGAGTGTCAAGTTGTGTTTATGATTTTGTTGGAATTGAGTGATACACTTAACCTTGTTCTTGAGTGAATATTTTTGAGTGAAAGGTGAGTTATTACTTGTTTTGGCATAGGAGATCCCAGGTTTAGACTTAAAGATGTATTTCTTGTAGGCTTAGCATGATTACCAACGATTTTTACACTTGACATGAATTTTTATGACCTTCTGCATGTTGGTTGAGTAGACTACGTGAATACTTGCACTTTCGACACCAAGACATCGTATGTTTACTTTGATTCTTAAGTTGATGTGGCATGAGAGGACTTGTGTGTGTGGTGTTGTGTTAGCATTGATCTTTTGCATGGTTAGATGAATTTTGTGGGTAGATTCACTATAAACCCTCACGAGACAACACTCGTCCTACTAGGGCTGCCTAGGGGTTTAACGGCTTGTTGCATATGCTCAATGCAATCGTGTCATCTACGAAAGTGATGTTTTTTAGGACTTAGTTTTTATTTCACTTATTTGCCCGAGGACGTGCAAATGCTTAGTGTGGGGATGTTTGATAGAGTATATTTTTATATATATTCTAGATGATTTTATTCTCATATTTATTGTGTTTTGCATTGATTTGGATTTTTATTTAATAGATTTTATTGTTTTATTGTAGGAAATAAAGAATTCATGACTTGGAAGGATTTGGAGCAAAAAGAGCTATTTTGGAGATAAAATAGGAGAAAATTCGTATTATTGGGTTACACGGGCTGTGCTACACTGTTTTGGCCATATCTTGAGTTCCAGAAGTCAGAATTTGACGATCTTACTGTCCACGCGAAGCTTGTGGAATTATCTTTAATTCAGAGGTGGTCCAATAAGCAAAATCCAGTTGGAAGAGCCCCGAAACAGAGGAGTAAATATAGTTACGAATTTTAATTAAGGAATCCTATTCAGTTATGGAATCCTACTTGTAATTTATTTAGAGTACTAAAATACTTTTATTGGGCAAAACTTTTACAGCCTATATAAACACATCTAGGGTATTATTTTAAGGGGATTCATAACCTATTCTCATTACTATTCATATTTTTAGATCTAGAACTATTTTAGAGATAGACTTTTGAGAGAAAAGGGAGAGAATCAATTGGAGAAGAAGATTGAAGGAAGGAGCGAAGGAATTCGTCCGGAGTTCAAGACACTTCAAGATTTGTATTCTTTGTTCTTAAATTCTAAACTCATGATTTGTGGTTTTTATATATATACACTTGTTTTGTTCAATTATGAGTAGTTAATTCCCTTTATCCAAGAGTTGGGTAGTATTCGTTGATTTATCGAGTTTGTTTGATTTCTCTTGTTATTGTTAATCTGTCATTGAGCGCTTTATACAATTAGAAGAGTAGCTAACTTTTGATTGTATCTTAGGAGTTGTGATAACTTGGAAGAGGAGTTGCTATTCTAGTACATGATATGATAGACATAATTCAAGTATTTGATTGGAAGATTAATATGCGAATTGTGAAACATATAATCCTTGGTTTTAATAGTTTATGATTATATCTTGATTGTATCATGGAAGTGACAATTAGGTGTAGTTGTAGGCACTATAATCTACCATGGAAGAGGAGGTTGTAAATCTTAGAAGGATTGTTTTTAACGAACAAGAGACACAAATTAGACATTCTTGGTAGTCAATTGAAGAACCCCAAATCTTGGATTATTTTCTCTCATCGTTATTATATAGTTTTTATTTGTTTATTAGTTTAATTTAGTTAATAATCATAATCACCAATCTATTCTTCCACACTTCTGAATTGCAAGAGATAAAAGACTTGAGATTGACATTGATATCAGTCCTTCCCTGTGAACGAACACACAAAAATACTACTAACACTTAACTTTAATTTGTGGTTTGTAACTTAACTCCATATTCGGCCCCTTGGGGGTGTTTATCTATGCACTTGTTTTATTTCCATTTGTGTATTCTTTATTTTCGTTACTTGGTCATCTCTGACTTGCACTCATCAGGTGCTTGGCACATAAATAAAATCACACAATCATAGAATGGAAAACAAACTTGCATTAATAACTTGAACGGGTTCAACCCTTACATACTTTACTACTGTCCTACTCGGGGTACTAGGCCCTGGAATGGTTCCATCGAACCTTATTTCTACTTCTCCTACTAGATAGATAAAAGACAAGTCCTTACTAGGAAGGCTTACACATAATAAATCTTGAGGTTCAAAGCATGCCAAGTACGGGGCACCTCACTCCCGTCCAAGGTCTCCAACTTATATGCTCCTCGTCCTAATGTCTTCTTGACTCGATATGGCCCTTCCCAGTTAGGGGCCAGCTTTCCCTTTTCGCCAACTCCAGAGGCCTCTATCTTTCTTAGAACCAAGTCACCTTGCTGGAAGAACCTCACCTTAACCCTATGGTTGTAGTAAAAGGATTCCCTCTTCTGATGTTCCACATTCTTGGCGTTTGCCTCGTCCCTGATTTCATCAATCAGATCAAGGGCGAGCCTCATGCCTTCTTCGTTAGTCTCCTGTTCGTATGCCTCAACTCGAGGTGATGCATGCATGATCTCCAAGGGCACAACTACCTCAGCTCCGTAAGCCAGCAAAAACGGGGTTGCTCCAGTTGTCACCTTATAGGTGGTGCGATATGCCCAGAGTATAGGCAGTAACTCATCCACCCAAGTGTTCCTTGAGCGTTCAACTCTTTTCTTCAGTCCATCACTACTAGAAAAACGTCAATAGACAACAGTTTTTAACCGATGTCTAGCCAATTTGAACCGATGTCTAGGTGGGTGTAGAGAAAAGTCCAACCCTTTTACATCGGTTTATAACCGATGTCAAATAGTATCTGTAACATCGGTTACTAACAACTAACTTCGGTTTATAACCGATGTCAAATATTATCTGTAACATCGGTTACTGATAACTAACTGATGCAAAACATAGTAACAAACATCAGTTCTTTAAAAATTTCGTTGTATATGGTATCCTTCAACAACAGGTTTTGTAATATCTGGGAATTTCGTACTCTATAAATAATATTATTTGGCATTAAAAATATTATTATGTGCCTTAATTGATGAGTCATTACATGTTTGTGTGTTTGTGAATATGTGTTACGTGTCAAATTGCTAGATGTGTTGACGTGGAATTTTATTAAAATTCTGTATAGTTTTTAAATGATAAAACATGATTTTTAATTGCGCTTAAACATTTTTATAAAATTCTTGGAGTTAGTAAAAATCATGAAATTTCTTGTTTTATTATCTTTATGCATTTAAAGACTTTTTAAAAATAAAAGTTTAATTTATTTTCGCATTAAAATATTTTACAAGGATTTTTCCAATTATTTTCCTTTTTAAAATATTAAAACTTGTAAAATTCAAATCTTTTTATAAAAACGATTTTAAAAATGTTTTAAAAATATATTGAGGAAGAGAATTTCATATTTTAATTTTAGGTGTCAATAAATTATTTTTGGATCCAAAATATTTGTCAATTAGAATTTAAATTGTAAGTCTTTTAATTAATTAAAAGATGTATCATTAAAATGTGATTTAATTACATGTGTGTGTGTGTGTAGGCTAGACAAAAACCCTCCCCTCCCCTTTTTTTTTTCATTCGGCCGAGACAACCCCCCCCACTGTCTTCATCTCTCTTTTCTCTCAAATTCTCTAAACCTCCATTGATTCTCAAGCTTTAATCAAGGTAATTCCTCCATTAAAACCTCACACTATTATACATAAAAACACTCCTCTTGTCATCCTCTACAAACCCATGGTTTTAAATTTCAATTTTCTTCACTTTTCCAATTTAGGGTTTTTCGAAAATTGAAGAATCAAGGTAAGTTTGTGGGTGTTGATGATTGGGTATACTCCCTGGAAGAGACCCACGAATTTTCGGGCTCTCCGGAGGACCCCAAACCTTCGGCCATGATTGAAAGTGAGCCGCAGGGTTGCATGCAAGTGTTAATTTTATGATTTTACATGATTAGTAGGTGATATGTGATTGCATGTAAGTTTTTATAACTTTTTAAGTTGATTATGATGATGGGTTTGAGTTTTTATAAGATTTCAAGTTGTGGGTATGCTTGTTTTGTTAGTTGATGATTGTTAGTAGGTGTAAAATTAAAAGGGTTAGTGGTTTTGATGATTAAGTGTTATGAACTTTGATGGGTTAAGTTTATAATTTGATTTTGATTGTAAAATTTATAAGTAACATTGGTGGGTATGTGAGATTATGGTTTTGTGAATTGATATGCATGTAAGTCATTGTGTAAGTGTTGTTGTGAGGGTTTATGTGTGATTGTTGGTGAAGAAAGGGAGAGACCGAGAGAGAGATTGAGAGAGAGGGAGAGAGACCGAGAGGGAGGAAGAGAGAGATAGAGAGGGAGAAGCCGAGAGAGATAGAGAGGGAGAGAGAGAGGCCGAGAGGCCGAGAGAGAGAGGAGGAGAAGAGAGATTGTGGGAGTTGTGTGAATTTTTGTGAGTTACTTGCTTGAATTGTTTAAGTGCTAATTGATTAAACTGTTACATGAATTAATTGGTTGCATGATTTAAATTGTTATGTGAATTTGAATATTGGATTGTAAGTAAGTCATCTTAGAGTTAGTAAGTGATTGTGAATTGTGGTTAGTAGTGGTGGTTTGTTGATGGAGTTGTAGGCATTGGTGGTGTTTGGTAATTGCCTTGTGATTGTTTGAGACCGATTATATTCGGTATGGTTTGACGACTATACAAAGGAGATGCCGCCGAAATTTCTAAAAATATAATGAATGATTTCCAAAACCCTAAAGGCACATCTCCAATGTTAAGTCGTAGAATCATTATAGTACTATACCATACTACATTGTAGGTTAAGTGAATTACATGCTAAGTGACTTACATGACTTATGTGTTTACATGTATATATGAATGTATGTATATAGCATGGTTATATCGATGGGGCGTTAGCACTATTAGGATTGCTTTGTGATATGTAAACAAAAGAGGGGAAAATAAGATATTGTTTATTATTATTATAGGTCCGAGTAGGAGGCCTGGCAAGGAGCCGATTGAAGAGGACGCTATCTAGTTTGAACTCGTGATTTAAGGCAAGTGTACTATCTTACCTTGTTGATACCATATATTGAATGCCATGAGATATCGAATTGCTAGGTTGTCACAAATTAATACTTTATTCTTTCCGACCTTAATATTGTCGTATACCTTGTGATTGAATCGTATTCCTTGAACTTGAACTTGAACTCGAACTTAAACTTCAACTTGAACTTGAACTTGAACTTGATTTGTTAATCGATGACCACATTGCTTGGAAACCCTTTCGTATTTTCTTGAATTCTTGAACCCTTGAATCAACTATATAAATATCGTCTTGTTTGATGAATTCTTTTCTACCTTAAAACACTGATTAATTCTTGACTTATTTTCTTGATTTAACCAAAGTACTCTAAACAGAATCCCAACTTCTAAGAATCCAAAATATCGACTTTCTTCATTTGACCTTGTCATTTATTCGAAATTGAGAATCCTATTCTTGTTGATTAACCACTTGATATAACATTGATAATCTTGTTTCTTTGAGATGAATTGAAATTGATAAACATTGTTTAACCTAAATGGAATTGGATGGAATGTTACTTTGACCGAGGCGCCGGTCCAAATCATGTTACTATTATAGGCCAATGTGTGCCTGGGATCCCCTTATATTTGATGAACACCGTATTGGATATGCGGGTTCGGAGCTCTGTCGTGGGCTGATCACCCAGCTTTGCTCGTAGCGTCTTATCAGATATTCCAATTCCTTCTCATTTAATTTTAATATTGATTCAGTTGATACAGTTCATTTGCAGATTTTATATCTTGCATTACAGTTGAATTATTGTGCCAGTCTTATATTGTTGTTTATGCACTTGCTGAGCAATTGGCTCAATGATATTATTTTCCTTAACCTTTCAGTGAAACTCGGAGATGGTAAGGACTCTTGAGACTGCGCGTAAGAATTGTGGTGGTTCAGGTGTAGCCTATAGGAGGCAGTTCCAGGTAGAAGGGAGTGGCGATGTGATGAATCTTATTTTGCTAGACTTTTGAACTTATTCTGTAATCTTTTGACTTAGAATAATTTGTGGTTTGTAATAATAAGTTGTTTTGAATTGGTAGTTATATTGTTTCAAACTCTTACCTGTTGGCGATCTAGGCGTGGGATTGGTAATGTCTAATTAATTAATATGCATGCTTTACCATTATTTAGTTAAATTTAATTAAGGGATTTGGGGCCGTCACAGGTTTGGTATCAGAGCCACAGGTTTGAGTCACTGAACAATATAGGTTTAGGTAACAAGATAGATCACATTTTCAATAATCACTTAGGATTAAAATAGAAACTCACTTAGAATGTAAATAGTATGATATTTCTAAAAGAATAGGATTGATTGACCCATATTATCGAGAGTGTTTAAGTAGAATGCTTCTAAGTTTTATCTGACGCTATATATATATATATATATATATATTATTATTATTATTGGCAGCGACAGAGGGCACCAGGACCTTCAGCTCCACCTCCGGCCGAGATAGCAGATACTGTACCTTTCCCCGTCTATCAGGAGTTGCTTAGGGAGTGTGATCATCTTTATGGTGAGAACGCTCAGCTTCAGAGGAGAGTTGATGCATTGTATAATGATGATGAGGATATACCCGAGGATCATGTCCTGACTCTTGCATCCAGGCTTCAGTCACTCACCGAGATGGCTAACGAGAGGCTTCGCGCTATGGTACCTTATCGAGATTGGGAGAGTTATGCTATGGTTCAGATGATGGTGGACG
The DNA here is from genome assembly GCA_037693485.1 of Kitagawia praeruptora. Classification (NCBI taxonomy): domain Eukaryota; kingdom Viridiplantae; phylum Streptophyta; class Magnoliopsida; order Apiales; family Apiaceae; genus Kitagawia; species Kitagawia praeruptora. The sequence continues at coordinate 4,653,307 of CM075353.1, forward strand.
AGCTTCAGCGTGTGATCAGCCAGTTGCTGGATAATTAGTTTTATATTATGGGTTTATGAGATGGCTTATAGTATAGCCATATGATTATCAGACTTGTGTTGTTAGACCTTATCGTATTTTCAGTTTCGGTTTTCGAACTTTATGTTGGTTGGTACTTTGAACCTTTGGATTTGGGTTATCGGTGGATGTCATCGGTGCCGTATCGTTTATTATTATCGTTTCCTTTTTATCGTATTATTTGGCCGCGTGAGATTGTTTAAATTTTAGGTTGTACCATGTCATATTAGAACTGTTAGACTATATTGTGCCATGTTGTGGTTAGATGTATGCTTGTGGATAAATAGATGATTGTTTAATATTCAGAAAGATGCCTCCAAGAAGGAGCAATACTAGAGCTAATCAAAATAGGGATCAAGATGATCAGAATAGGGATGATAATCAAGGCAATATGGATATGGCCCAGCTTTTGGGACTTTTGCAACAGCAGACGACTACTTTGGCTCAGCAGCAGCAGCTACTTCAGCAACAACATCAGCAATTGCAATAGCAACAAGGACAGCAACAACCAGCCCAACTTGTGGTAACTTTTAAGTCTTTTCAGGCTGTGAAACCCCCAGATTTTCAAGGAACAAAAGATCCAGTTGTAGCCCAGATATGGCTTAAGGAAATGGAGAAGGCCTTTGCATTGGTGAAGGTTAGTGATGAGCAGAAGGTAGAATTTGCTAGTTATTTTCTTAAGGGTGAATCTAATTATTGGTGGGAGTCGGCTAAGGAATTGGAAGCAGTAGAAGTGATTCAGTGGGATAGATTTAAAAGGATTTTTCTGGAGAAGTATTTTCCTAGATATATGCAGAATCAGATGGAGTTAAAGTTCTTTAATCTTAAGCAGGAAAATATGAGTGTTGATGAGTATGAGAAGAAGTTTACAGAATTAGCAAGGTTTGTAGGAGATTATGTGGATACGGATGAAAAGAGAGCGAAGAGGTTTCAACAGGGATTGAAGCCATGGTTAAGGAGCAGAGTTACAGCTTTTGAGATCAATTCGTATGCAGAAGTGGTTCAGAAGGCAATGATAATAGAAGGTGAGAGTGATCAGAATCAGAAGGAAAGGGGCAACTTAAAGAGGAAAGTGGAAGCAATAGAAAGGAATCAGGATCAAGGAAAGTCAGCAAATCAGATGGAGAGGAAGCCCGGATTTCAGAACCAGGTAAGAAATTTTAAAAGGAATGTGCCCAGAAACAAGAACTCAGAAACTCTTCCTCAGAACCCCAATCAACCAAGATTTCCCCGACCCTCTATTCCAGAGTGCAAGAATTGTTCTAAGAGGCATACCGGAGCGTGTGTGAAGGCAGATATTGTTTGTTTCAAGTGTAATCAGAAAGGTCATTATGCTAACGAGTGCAGGAATCCGAAATCGAGTGTGACTTGTTACAAGTATGGGAAAGTAGGACATATGGCTAGGGAGTGCAGATCGCCTGTTCCAAATAACAACTTGATGAGATTGACTACCTCTACCCCAATGAACCAAGTGGCAACATCTCAGATTCCAACTCAGATTCTAAATCCACCTGTACTTCAGCAAGTTCCAGCCCTTCAAGCTCAGAGTTATCAAGCTTCAGCATATCCGATTCGTGCCAGGACCTTCAACATGAACATGAATGATGCAGTAAGAAGCTCGGATGTAGTGGCAGGTACGCTTTTCGTGAACGCCATTAGTGCAAAAGTGTTAATTGATTCAGGTGCTACTAGATCGTTTGTTGCTAAAGATTTTGTGAATAAGTTGAAGTGTGATACTCGTATGTTAAGAGAATCTTTGAATATTGTGTTAGCTAATCAGGATCAGATACCAGTAGATAGGGTATGTTCACCTTGTGCAGTAGAGATTTCAGGTTATCTTTTTCCCGTCACCTTGATACCTTTTCAACTAGGAGATTTTGATATAATTTTAGGAATGGATTGGCTTGCCGAGTATGATGCGCATATTGATTGTAAGAATAAGAAGGTTACATTGAGATCTTCAGAAGGCGTTAGAGTTATCTTTAAGGGGCGTAAGCAGGCTAGTACGTTTCTTACCATGATGCAAACCAAGAGATTGTTAAGGAAAGGATGTGAGGCTTATCTTGCTTATGTGATAGACAAGAGTCGAGAAGAAGTGAAATTAGGGGATATTCCTGTAGTTAATGAGTTTCCCGATGTTTTTCCCGAAGAACTACCCGATTTACCTCCAGATCATCAGATCGAGTTCGCGATTGACTTAGCACCAGGGACAGAACCTATTTCCAAGGCTCCATATAGAATGGCACCGTTTGAAATGAAGGAACTCGCCAGTCAACTTCAGGATTTATTGAACAAAGGAGTTATAAGACCAAGTGTATCACCCTGGGGAGCGCCAGTATTGTTCGTGAAGAAGAAAGATGGAAGTATGAGACTATGTATCGACTATCGAGAGTTGAATAAGTTGACTATCAAGAATAGATACCCGTTACCAAGGATTGATGATTTGTTCGACCAGTTGAAAGGAGCGACATGTTTTTCGAAGATAGATCTAAGATCAGGATATCATCAGCTGAAAATCAAACCAGAGGATATACCGAAGACTGCTTTTCGAACAAGGTATTTTAAGATTTTCCTCAAGGATATGGATTCCTGATGTGAAAGAATTGAAAGAAGAGTTGTTGTGTGATGCCCATAGTTCTAAGTTTTCATTACATCCTGGAAGCACGAAAATGTATCAAGATTTGAAGAAGAACTTTTGGTGGCCAGACATGAAAAGAGAAATTGCAGAGTGGGTAAGTCTTTGTTATACATGCCAAAGAGTGAAAGCAGAACATCAAAGACCAAGTGGATTAATTCAACCATTGGAGATACCTGAGTGGAAGTGGGAGCACATTGCAATGGATTTTGTAGTAGGTCTACCAAGATCGAAGGCTAATCATGATGCTATTTGGGTTATAGTTGACCGACTGACGAAATCAGCTCATTTCTTGCCGATTAACGAAAGATTTTCGCTAGATAAGTTGGTGCATTTGTACTTGAAGGAGATTGTGACTCGTCATGGAGTTCCAGTATCCATAGTATCTGACAGAGATCCACGTTTTAACTCAAGATTTTGGAGACAGTTTCAAGAACATCTCGGAACGCAACTCAGAATGAGTACTGCTTATCATCCTCAGACAGATGGTCAGAGTGAAAGAACGATTCAGACAATTGAAGACATGCTTAGAGTTTGTGCAATAGATTTTAAAGGCAATTGGGACGAGCATCTACCTTTGGTGGAATTTTCTTACAACAACAGCTATCATGCTAGTATTGGAATGCCTCCATATGAAGCTCTCTATGGAAGGAAGTGTAGATCTCCTGTGTGTTGGGAAGAAGTTGGTGAACGAAAGATAGTAGGACCAGAATTGATTCAGCAGACGAAAGAGACAGTGGAACTAATTCAGAAAAGATTGCGAGCTGCTCAAGACAGACAGAGAAAGTATGCGGATCCAGCAAGAAAGAAAGTAGATTTTGAAGTAGGTGATCCAGTGTTGCTAAAAGTTTCGCCATGGAAAGGATTAACCAGATTTGGGAAGAAAGGAAAGTTGAGTCCAAGATTTGTAGGACCTTTTGAGATTCTGCGACGTGTAGGCAAAGTAGCTTATGAATTAGCTTTACCGCCTCAGATGCAGCATATTCATAATGTTTTTCATGTATCGATGCTTAAGAAGTTTCATCCTGACACTAAGTGTGTAATAGATTATGAGCCAGTAGAAATTCAGCCAGATTTGTATTATGTAGAGCGGCCGATCAGAATAGAAGATCGCCGAGAGAAAGTGCTTAGAAATAAATCAGTAGCTTTAGTTAAAGTTTTGTGGAGGAACCCTAAGGTTGAAGAGTCAACCTGGGAGTTAGAAAGTGATATGTTAGAACAGTACCCTCATTTGTTTACATAGCTGATTCTGGGGACAGAATCCTTTTAAGGGGGGAAGGATGTAATATCTGGGAATTTCGTACTCTATAAATAATATTATTTGGCATTAAAAATATTATTATGTGCCTTAATTGATGAGTCATTACATGTTTGTGTGTTTGTGAATATGTGTTACGTGTCAAATTGCTAGATGTGTTGACGTGGAATTTTATTAAAATTCTGTATAGTTTTTAAATGATAAAACATGATTTTTAATTGCGCTTAAACATTTTTATAAAATTCTTGGAGTTAGTAAAAATCATGAAATTTCTTGTTTTATTATCTTTATGCATTTAAAGACTTTTTAAAAATAAAAGTTTAATTTATTTTCGCATTAAAATATTTTACAAGGATTTTTCCAATTATTTTCCTTTTTAAAATATTAAAACTTGTAAAATTCAAATCTTTTTATAAAAACGATTTTAAAAATGTTTTAAAAATATATTGAGGAAGAGAATTTCATATTTTAATTTTAGGTGTCAATAAATTATTTTTGGATCCAAAATATTTGTCAATTAGAATTTAAATTGTAAGTCTTTTAATTAATTAAAAGATGTATCATTAAAATGTGATTTAATTACATGTGTGTGTGTGTGTAGGCTAGACAAAAACCCTCCCCTCCCCTTTTTTTTTCATTCGGCCGAGACAACCCCCCCCACTGTCTTCATCTCTCTTTTCTCTCAAATTCTCTAAACCTCCATTGATTCTCAAGCTTTAATCAAGGTAATTCCTCCATTAAAACCTCACACTATTATACATAAAAACACTCCTCTTGTCATCCTCTACAAACCCATGGTTTTAAATTTCAATTTTCTTCACTTTTCCAATTTAGGGTTTTTCGAAAATTGAAGAATCAAGGTAAGTTTGTGGGTGTTGATGATTGGGTATACTCCCTGGAAGAGACCCACGAATTTTCGGGCTCTCCGGAGGACCCCAAACCTTCGGCCATGATTGAAAGTGAGCCGAAGGGTTGCATGCAAGTGTTAATTTTATGATTTTACATGATTAGTAGGTGATATGTGATTGCATGTAAGTTTTTATAACTTTTTAAGTTGATTATGATGATGGGTTTGAGTTTTTATAAGATTTCAAGTTGTGGGTATGCTTGTTTTGTTAGTTGATGATTGTTAGTAGGTGTAAAATTAAAAGGGTTAGTGGTTTTGATGATTAAGTGTTATGAACTTTGATGGGTTAAGTTTATAATTTGATTTTGATTGTAAAATTTATAAGTAACATTGGTGGGTATGTGAGATTATGGTTTTGTGAATTGATATGCATGTAAGTCATTGTGTAAGTGTTGTTGTGAGGGTTTGTGTGTGATTGTTGGTGAAGAAAGGGAGAGACCGAGAGAGAGATTGAGAGAGAGGGAGAGAGACCGAGAGGGAGGAAGAGAGAGATAGAGAGGGAGAAGCCGAGAGAGATAGAGAGGGAGAGAGAGAGGCCGAGAGGCCGAGAGAGAGAGGAGGAGAAGAGAGATTGTGGGAGTTGTGTGAATTATTGTGAGTTACTTGCTTGAATTGTTTAAGTGCTAATTGATTAAACTGTTACATGAATTAATTGGTTGCATGATTTAAATTGTTATGTGAATTTGAATATTGGATTGTAAGTAAGTCATCTTAGAGTTAGTAAGTGATTGTGAATTGTGGTTAGTAGTGGTGGTTTGTTGATGGAGTTGTAGGCATTGGTGGTGTTTGGTAATTGCCTTGTGATTGTTTGAGACCGATTATATTCGGTATGGTTTGACGACTATACAAAGGAGATGCCGCCGAAATTTCTAAAAATATAATGAATGATTTCCAAAACCCTAAAGGCACATCTCCAATGTTAAGTCGTAGAATCATTATAGTACTATACCATACTACATTGTAGGTTAAGTGAATTACATGCTAAGTGACTTACATGACTTATGTGTTTACATGTATATATGAATGTATGTATATAGCATGGTTATATCGATGGGGCGTTAGCACTATTAGGATTGCTTTGTGATATGTAAACAAAAGAGGGGAAAATAAGATATTGTTTATTATTATTATAGGTCCGAGTAGGAGGCCTGGCAAGGAGCCGATTGAAGAGGACGCTATCTAGTTTGAACTCGTGATTTAAGGCAAGTGTACTATCTTACCTTGTTGATACCATATATTGAATGCCATGAGATATCGAATTGCTAGGTTGTCACAAATTAATACTTTATTCTTTCCGACCTTAATATTGTCGTATACCTTGTGATTGAATCGTATTCCTTGAACTTGAACTTGAACTCGAACTTAAACTTCAACTTGAACTTGAACTTGAACTTGATTTGTTAATCGATGACCACATTGCTTGGAAACCCTTTCGTATTTTCTTGAATTCTTGAACCCTTGAATCAACTATATAAATATCGTCTTGTTTGATGAATTCTTTTCTACCTTAAAACACTGATTAATTCTTGACTTATTTTCTTGATTTAACCAAAGTACTCTAAACAGAATCCCAACTTCTAAGAATCCAAAATATTGACTTTCTTCATTTGACCTTGTCATTTATTCGAAATTGAGAATCCTATTCTTGTTGATTAACCACTTGATATAACATTGATAATCTTGTTTCTTTGAGATGAATTGAAATTGATAAACATTGTTTAACCTAAATGGAATTGGATGGAATGTTACTTTGACCGAGGCACCGGTCCAAATCATGTTACTATTATAGGCCAATGTGTGCCTGGGATCCCCTTATATTTGATGAACACCGTATTGGATATGCGGGTTCGGAGCTCTGTCGTGGGCTGATCACCCAGCTTTGCTCGTAGCGTCTTATCAGATATTCCAATTCCTTCTCATTTAATTTTAATATTGATTCAGTTGATACAGTTCATTTACAGATTTTATATCTTGCATTACAGTTGAATTATTGTGCCAGTCTTATATTGTTGTTTATGCACTTGCTGAGCAATTGGCTCAATGATATTATTTTCCTTAACCTTTCAGTGAAACTCGAAGATGGTAAGGACTCTTGAGACTGCGCGTAAGAATTGTGGTGGTTCAGGTGTAGCCTATAGGAGGCAGTTCCAGGTAGAAGGGAGTGGCGATGTGATGAATCTTATTTTGCTAGACTTTTGAACTTAGTCTGTAATCTTTTGACTTAAAATAATTTGTGGTTTGTAATAATAAGTTGTTTTGAATTGGTAGTTATATTGTTTCAAACTCTTACATGTTGGCGATCTAGGCGTGGGATTGGTAATGTCTAATTAATTAATATGCATGCTTTACCATTATTTAGTTAAATTTAATTAAGGGATTTGGGGCCGTCACAGGTTTGGTTTATGCAACGTTGACTTAAGCTCTCTTAGACATCAGTTATAAACTGATGTCAAAAGCATGAACAATGTGATGCTATTGTGTTTAAATTACATCAGTTTGTTTTGTGCTAACGATGTTACTGTGTGTAAATTACAACAGTTTCATTTCTACTAATGATGTTTATACTTATTATAAACATCAGTTTCATTGAGTTTAACTGATGTATTATTGTTATAACAATGCTAGCCAAAATAGTAGCATATATAATTTTAGACCATTCTCACAAACCAAATTAAGAAAGAAATTCTCACATAAATCAAAAAACAAACTTTGTATATTAATGTAACAAAGACATTCACTACAATTGTTCAAAATAAGTCAACATATTCTAAAACTATGATAACAACAACAGATATCACTAGTTCATTTCTACCCAACCAAACCTTAGCAGCAGTGTCTTGGCCTTGTTCAAGATGATACATATCATTATTCAGTTATAGAAAAAACTACGAATTATGTATATGCAGAGGCATTTTAAAATATCTCCTTCGGTAGCCAAATTACATACCCAAGTGCACCATAAGTCCCAAGGAAAACAACAGATGAGTTCCTGGCCGCTAAAAGTGCCTGCCAGAACAAAAATAGGCAAATGAAAAGCTAATTATGCGTATGATATAATGTTGAGTGTCCGCATGATAATTACTATACTCAAAAGGGTGAATTTGTCTCCTGCATTTATAGAGGAACATACAAAATTACAATCACAAGATAGCTATCTAGTATTGACACGAATGATGATAGAAAGAACACATGAACATTAAGTTACCTTTATCTTTATCAAAATAAAATAAAGTATCATCATGAAAAATTAGTAAAGTAGTAGCTTGTACCATGAGGATTTGTAAGTTGGCCAGAATCCATTTGTAAGAACTGTGACATTCAAATCAATCCCCGTACGGGCAACTCCTTTAATACTACGATACTCCACGTATCTATTCTGGGTTTCTTTGGCTAAGGACAAATCTAAAAAACAAGTCAATAGTCTCTAGGATAATAGTTGATATAGGAAAAAAAAACTAGTAAACATAAACCTGTAAAACTCAGCAAAAAGATCTTTTTCACAAACATATGCAAGGAGCTTGACAACCTGTGAAGTCCAGTAAAATGAATTAATCATAATGTCAACTACCATTCTCATGACTAAATACAAAATAAGCATAAAAAGACACTACCTTATCTAGTGTTTCTTCAAAAGCTTCATAACTCAAATCACTTCCACCCTTTGTGAGTATATTATTACAAAATGAAGCTAGTAGTTCTGCACTTGAAGAGCCGGATACATTTTTGTTGTAAACGACCTCAAAAGCTTCTTTCAAAGCCGAGAGAAAAATTAACAAGTTTAATGATGTCATGCAGAAAGCATAAACTAAAAAAAAAAAAAAACTTAAGAGCACTAATATAAGTTAGCACTGGTATATAAGTTAGCACATCACCACATTTTATAAGTTAGCACTAGTATATGCAACATCACCACATCACTACTTTTTTACACATATATATAGCCTTAATTCACATTCAAGTCCTTTGTTTCCATAAGAATCAATATTGTTACAAGTTTTTAACCACTCAATTCAACTGCATATAATATGGGCTTAACTAAAATTCTGCACGAATAATCCCATCTGTAGTTGCTATAACATTGCATGGATCTCTTGTTCTCATAAATATCAGCACATGACAAGTGTGCGAGGAGGTAGTGCCATACAAGTAGAAACAATTAAGAAAACAAGTATATTAAAGTGTTCATGAAACATAATTTTTCGAGCATGAACTGTCCTTGACTCCGTAACAAAATGAAAACTAAACATGGTTATCACCTAAACTGTTTTGTCGATGAGATTCTTTCGTTGTTGAGCATCATACACTTGACAAATCATTCCTAGCACTTCAATTCTTCGCGCCTTGAGCTTTTCCACACCCACATATACATTTTTCTAGTAAAACCATTACAAAGCCAAGAAACAAGCACACCCACTTAAAACCAGAATTACAATTCTTGATGTAAACAAGATAAAGGTTTAAGCATTATAAAACATATAAATTATAAATCATACGAGACTTGAAGAATCAACAATTGCATAAATTTAAACATCAATTGCGAAACCATCCAAACCAGACTAAACCTCAACATCGAGGTAATGTAAAACTGACCCAAACAAGTTCTTTCTCATCTCTGAAGAAATAAAAATTAGTAACTAAAAATAAAATTGAAAATATTAGTAACTGATTATTACCTAGACAATTTCTCCTTTAAATGTTGCTCATGTATTAAAAACATGAAAAACGAATTAGAAAATTAAGGGTTCGAGTTCAAAAACCCCCCATTTAGAACTGAATCAAAGTAATTCTAATTTGCACACACATACAAGTTTACTCACTTACCGATTTGTGTTTTGTAGCAGTGAACAAATAGATTTGAGTAGTGAATTAAACTTTACGAATTATGATTAGGATTACGAATTAACCTGAGCAATGAAGTATGAGAAATTAGGGTTGCGAAGTGAGCTTTCAGTTGAGAGTGAAAGAGAGAGGGGGCCGGTGAGGTCGTCGAGAGAGAGAAAGAGGCCGTCGAGAGAGGTGAGGTGAGTGAGAGACGGTGAGGCGGTCGAGAGGGATGAGGTGAGAGAGAGAGAGAGAGAGTGAAAGCTGGGGATATGTTTTTTTTGTGTTTTTCTGCTGGGTGAGGATATTGTCTACTCAAAAAATTTGGGGGAACTAAAATTTCGCTAAGGGGGAATATTGTCTGAAGGGGGGAATGAAAATTTCACTAAGTGGGCAAAATTGTGTGGGCGCGGAAACAACAAATTTTTTTAAGCCTACTTTAGACATCAGTTATTTTTTTACCGATGTCATAATATGTCAAAGACATCAGTTGTTTTTTAACCGATGTCATTGATATGTCAAAGACATCAGTTTTTTTTACCGATGTCATTGATATGTCAATGATATGTTAATGACATCGGTTGGCTTGAAATGTGATTTCTTAATATATCAAAGACATCAGTTTGTTTTCGACCGATGTAATTGATATTATTTACATCGGTGACATCATGAACCGATGTTAAAGGGGCGATGTCTATTCTACTTTTTCTAGTAGTGCATCCAGGATAATTCGATTGGCTATCTCTGCCTGTCCATTAGCTTGCGGATGTGTTACTGAAGTAAAACGAAGTTCAATAGCATTTTCCTCGCAGTATTTCTTAAACTCTTCATTATTGAACTGTGTCCCATTATCCGTCACAAGAATTCGGGGAATTCCGTATCTGCAAATGACGTTCTCCCAAAAGAACTGGGCAACTTGCTTGGTGGTTATCTTGGCTAGAGGTTTAACCTCAATCCACTTGGTGAAGTAGTCGATGGCCACTATCAAAAACTTCCTTTGTGTTGACGCCATAGGGAAAGGACCAAGTATGTCCATCCCCCACATTGCAAATGGGATGGGAGAATTAACTGAAGTTAACATCTCGGGCGGTTGCCTTACAATGGGGGCGTGCTTTTGACATCTGTCACACTTCTTGACATAATTCTGTGCATCTGCCAACATCTCTGGCCAATAGAATCCCAGACGGGTGACCTTGTGGGCTAGGGCTCTGCCCCCCAAGTGTTGCCTACAGATCCCTTCATGAACTTCTTCTAATGCTTCCTTAGCCTCTTGGGGCCTTAAACACTTCAAATATGGGATAACAAACGATCTCTTGTAAAGGATGCCTTCGATCAAGGCGTATCTCAATGCTCTTACTGATAGCTTTCGTGCCTCCAAGGCCTTGTCAGGGAGCCAGCCGGTTTCGAGGTGAGCTTTGATGGGATCCATCCAGCAGCTTCCTATATCAATTGGTGCCACCAACTTCGAGTTAATGGTCGGGGCCTTCAAGACCTGGAAGTAAACACTCCCTGCATAATTCTCGATTTCAGAAGAAGCGAACTTGGACAGGGCATCGGCCTTAACGTTCTCTTCCCTCGGAATATGCTCCACATAGCACTCATCGAACTGAGTCATAACGGCTTTCACAACTCTCATATATTTCGCCATAGTTTCATCTTTGGCGTCAAACTCACCATTCACTTGCGAGACTACCAGTCTTGAATCTCCACAAACTTTGAGGTTCTTGACCCTCATGACTCTGGCCAAGCCTAAACCAGCTATCAACGCCTCATACTCCGCTTCATTGTTGGTAGTGGGAAAGTCCAATTTCAAAGCGTACTCAATTATGAACCCATCGGGGCTTTGCAAAACCAAACCTGCACCACTAGATTTTGTTTTTGATGCTCCATCAAAATAGAGCATCCAATACTCCTTGAGATCAGGTACTATTTCCTCTTCTTTTTCCTCCTTCTCAGGGGTAGTTACTATCTCTTGCCCCCGACCTCTTGGTTGTTAATGGTGCATTCAACCACGAAGTCAGCCAATGCCTGAGCCTTAATGGTTGTTCGAGGCTTGTATGTGATATCAAACTCTCCTAACTCAATCGCCCACTTGATTAGCCTTCCACTGGCCTTAGAGCTATGAAATATGTTCCTCAATTGTTGGTCAGTCAAGACTTGAATCTTATGTGCCTGAAAGTAAGGTCGCAACTTTCTCGAGGCTGTCACCAATGCCAAAGCGAACTTCTCGATAGGTTAGTAATTCAACTCAGCCCCATGCAACACCTTGCTCACATAGTAGATAGGTTTCTGAATTTTCTTCTCTTCTCGAATGAGAACAGCACTCAATGCTTGTTCAGATACCGCCAAGTATAGGTAAAGAGTCTCTTCGGGACTAGGTCTGGCCAACAGTGGGGCTTTAGCCATGTATTTCTTCAACTGATCAAAGGCCTCTTGACTCTCAGGAGTCCATTCAAAAATTTTCACCTTCTTCAATGCTTGAAAGAAAGGCAAGCATTTGTCACCAGATTTGGAAATGAATCTCCCCAATGCTGCAACTTGGCCAGTTAGTTTCTGTACATCTCGTATAGAACGGGGTGGTTCCATTTCCAGAATTGCCTTGATCTTGTCAGGGTTGGCCTCTATGCCTCTTTTCGAAACAATCAATCCCAAAAAATTTCCTGATCCAACTCCAAAAGCACACTTGGCTGGATTCAACATCATCTTGTGGTGCCTCAGCACTTCGAATGCCTCTCTGAGGTGCATAATGTGATCTGCCTTGCAAAGGCTCTTGACTAACATGTCATCAACATAGACCTCCATGGTTTTCCCAATCAGATGGGCAAATATCTTATTCACCAGTCGTTGATAAGTAGCGCCTGCATTCTTTAGACCAAAAACCATAACAAGATAGCAAAAAACACCAAAGTCAGTTATAAAAGATACCTTTGGGATGTCATCCTTGTGCATCTTAATCTGATTGTAACCGCTGAACCCGTCCATGAAGCTTAACATCTCATGTCCAGCTGTGGCATCTATCAACATGTCTATCCTTGGCAGGGGAAAACAATCCTTCGGACACGCATCATTCAAATCAGTGAAGTCTATACACATTCTCCACTTCCCATTAGCCTTCTTGACCATCACAGGGTTAGCTAACCATTCGGGAAACTGAATCTCTTCAATAAACCCAGCTTCCAAAAGCTTGTCAACTTCTTGCTTAATGGCTTCTTGCCTTTCAGGAGCAAAATTTCTCCTCTTCTGCTTTATTGTTTTCCGTTCGGGATCGACATTCAATCTGTGAGTTATGAGTTGGGGATCAATCCCTGGCATATCAGCTGCGGTCCAAGCAAACACATCACTATTTTCTTCTAAAAATGTCGTCAACCTACCCTTCAAGGGTTCCTTTAGCGAAGCTCCTATGTAAGTAACTTTCTCAGGGTCGCCCAGCTCTAGAGGTATGGGGATCAACTCCTCTGCTGGCTTCCCTCGGTGTTCATCATCACCATGGACATCCATGTCTTCAATTGGGAGTACCTGCCCCCGACTCCATCAGCTCTCAATGCAGACACATAGCAACTTCTTGCCATCTTCTGATCGCCTTTTTGTTCTCCAACACCATTCCTGGTTGGAAACTTAATCTTCATGTGGTAAGTGAAGGCAACAGCCTTGAACGCATGAAGTCCGGTTCTTCCCATGATTGCATTATAAGTTGAGGATGCCTTGATTACCAGAAAATTCAACATCTGAGTAGCCTCCTTAGGTTCCTGCCCGATTGTCATGGGCAACTGAACAGTCCCTTCAACTTTGGACTCAACCCCATTAAATCCATAGATGGGCATGTTGGTCGGGGTCAACTGAGAATCAGTGTATCACATTTTTACAAATGCATCATGAAATAAAATATCAACCGAAGCTCCATTGTCTATCAAGACTCTCTTTACTTCTGAATTTCCAATTACAGGGGTTATGACCAGCGGGACGTCATGGGGGAACTTCACCCCTTCAAGGTCAGAATCATCAAAACCAATTGCTATTTCAGTCCTGGCACGTTTTGGGGCCTCTCCCACGATGTGCATCACTTCTCTGGCATACGCCTTTCGAGAATTTCGAGTTGTGCCAGCCGCCGTCGGGCCTCCCCAGATCATGTTGGTAACTGGCCCTCGGGGCTGTGTGTTACGATCACGATCATTATCCCTTCTATCATTGTCTCTCCTGTCATAATCCCTTCTTTGGGCTCCACGATCTTCACCCTTAGTGAATTTATTCAGTTTTCCTTTGCAAATCAGGAACTCAATCTCGTCTTTCAACTATCTGCAATCATCCGTATCATGTCCCACATCGCGGTGGAACCTACAGTATTGATCCTTGTTCCTCTTGGCGGGATCACCCCTGAGTGGTTTCGGCCATCGAAAGTCCTTATCCTTCTCAATTTCTAACAAGATTTGGCTCCTAGGAGCGTTCAATCTTGCGTAGTCAGAAAACATCGGTCCCAAATTCTTCTTTGGTGTTGACTTAGAATCTTTGCTAGTACGGGGATACTTGTCCCTAGCATCATACTCCTGGTCTTGCTTTCATTTCTTGGAATCATTATTACCCTTGCCATTGCCTCCCGCGACTTCTTTCTTCATACTATCCTCAGCCTTGATATACTTGTTAGCCCTCGCTGGAGTTCGGCCGTGTTTTTAGGAGGATGCTTTGCTAACGACCTTTTAAAGAATTCATCAGTGGTCCTATGTTCCAAAGCTACCATGGCCACCTTGTTTTCCAAGTCAGTGATGTTCAATGTCTCCTTAGTGAACCTCTTGAGGTAATCTCTCAAGTTTTCGTTCTTTCCTTGCACCACGTACATGAGAGACGCGAAACTTTTTTCGTGAACTTTCCCGCTGATGAACTTGCTAACAAAAGCGGTGCTCAGCTCCTTAAAAGAGCTAATTGAATTCGCAGGTAGACGGCTATACCATCTTTGAGCCATGATTGACAGAGTTTGAGGAAACGCCCTACACTTCAAGGCGTCACTTACGGGCTGCAACAGCAGTGCGTTTGAGAACGTCCTAACATGATTTGCGGGATCACCCGTTCCATCATAAGCCTTGATTGTCGGCATCTTGAACTTCCTGGAGATGTGAGCATTCATCACCTCCTCGGTAAACGGGGGTGTGGGATCATCAGGATCCCCAAGTGGCATCAGATCCTTGGGGTTGCCCCTGGGGGTTTCCACCCTTGTTGTTCTTCCAGTTGGGGCGTCAGCCCTTCTCTGCCTTCTTGAAGACCTTTCTAAGACTATGATGGGAATTGGTTCTGAGGTTGGAGGAGGTTGAGTCTGATTCAATCTAGCTTGTTCTCTAGCAATATCTTCTTTTATCCTTAAAATCTCGCCCTCATTAGCCTTGATTCTCTCAGCAGCTGTCAAAGGGGGTTCATCATGGATGGTTTGTGTTCTTCTTCTAGGTTCTCTGCTAGCACGTCGCCTCCTCGGGGCTTCATCATGGTAATCATCATCAGAGGACGATTCATCAGTATAGGGACCAGAATAATCACGATACTCTCGATCTCGGATCTGCAAGGCATGACCACTTGGTCCAGCTCCTTGAGTAGGAGGGTTGTTAGGCATCCCATACATGGGGTTGGTGTTCACGGGGAGATCCGTAGTATGGTTCTGGACCCCATGTGGGGGGTTGTTAGGATCGACAACCAAGGGAGAAACCACCATCTGAAGAGGATTAGTCCCTTGATTTGTGTGGACGATCGGAGGTAACGTACTCTCAACATGGGAAGTTGTCCCTAGAGATTGAGAAACTTGATGTTGAACAATCGCCTCGGTCGTTGGGGGCACCAGATCCGTAGTGGGCGGTGCAGAATTG
Source organism: Kitagawia praeruptora (assembly GCA_037693485.1). Taxonomy (NCBI): domain Eukaryota; kingdom Viridiplantae; phylum Streptophyta; class Magnoliopsida; order Apiales; family Apiaceae; genus Kitagawia; species Kitagawia praeruptora. The sequence goes on from CM075353.1 coordinate 4,668,828, forward strand.
AGTGGTAGAGGCTCGGTAATTATTGGTGTCCTTCGTGTTTGAACCATGGTTGATGTCTTGGTCCCACAGACGGCGCCAAATGTTGTGGAATAAAAACTAGGTTACGAATTGTATTTAATGCTAGGGTTCGGGAGCTTCGTGCTTTAATGGCTGTTTCCGTGTATCGAGACTAATCGGTCCTCACAGAGTGCCTACGTATCTCAGAGTTGAGAATCAAGCCAAGACGTAGTTCTGAGAATGAGGGGTCAGACCCTTTATATAGGCTGAGAAGCCCTAGAGTCGTGGTAGAATTAGGTGACTTAGTGGGCAAGTCACCGCCTTGAGGAAGGTTCTAGACTCCTTCCTTGTAGGAATCAGTTTCCTTGTAGAAGTAGGTGCCTTGGAGGCTAAGTCAAGCGGGAGTAATATCCTTATCTGACTCTTATCGCTAAGCTGGTTATTACCCTTAATATTAATTACGAAATTATATTATAAATAGGGTTTGGGCCCATATAATGGGCCCCACGTTTTGACCATATTGGGCCTAATTAATGCCACATTAAATAAGTCTTTAGGGCTTATTTTTAACCCGTATCAAATTACTTTTTTCCTTAAAATCAAAACCTAAAAAGAGAGTGAATTCTAATTATTACTTTCTCTAAACTTTCTAAAATTTATGTAATTTTGAAAAATGAAAATATATCTTATTTTCTCTATATATTATAAATACTCTTGTATTTATTTACGGTTCCCACATGAGAATGCCCTTCTATTTTGTTAACAAATCATTTTTTTTAAATACGAAAACTTTTTGTTATGAGAATAGTATTGGATTTGTGAATATATTTTTGTAATGCAAATATAATTAGCTTATATAAAAGTTTTGAAATAAAGGATTTTTGATTTAAAAGATTGTAAATGATATCAACATCGTCCTTGTATTCTACTTCCAATAACATATAATTATATGTCTCCTCTGTATATTTAAATACCTATTCTACTTTTAGTACCTATTCTACTTTTAGTAGAACTTTTAATTATATGTTCTTTTTATAAATTCAAATTTTTATATTTTATAAATTCAAAATCCTATTCTACTTCCAATAGAACATTTAATTATATGCCTTACAAACACCTAATATATTTCCAATAGAACTTTTAATTATGTGTTTTTTCTATAAATTCAAGTTCTTATTCTTTATAAATTCGAACTTCTATTTTATTTCTAATAAAACTTTTAATTATATGCCTTACAAACACCTATTATATTTATAATATAAATTTTAATTATATGTCTTACCTATAAATTCGAATGTTTCTACTTTACAAATTCGAACACATATTATACTTCTACGTTAAATGATATTTTTATATTTATTAATATTTAAAATTTTAAAATTCTATAAAAGTAAAAAAAAAAAAAGTTGACTGAGAGCACCTAAGAGACCTCCTGTATTTAGAAAAAATATAGAATCTAAGCCTCCTAAAAACTGGAAATCTAAATAGCAACTACACTGGGAAGAACTTAAAACAAAACTTATAAGAAGCTACTACAAAAATCATAAGATCTCAAATGATAAACGTGATCATGCATTCGTGTAACAATAATTATCAACCTTAATCACGTAATCACCCAGGAGCCAGGATGCTACAGGAAAAGAAAATCAATGAACAAAAGCAAACGACTATTCTAAAATTTAAAATTATCACTACTACAAAACTGAACTTAGGATATAGCACTTAGATAGCATTTTTCCAAAAGCGCTATCGGAGTGCTTTACTTCAATAGCGTTTTTTAGAAAAGCATAATGTAAGTTAATAAATAAAAAATCAAAAATATATACTAAGATAGCGTTTAAGTAAAAAACGCTATTGTAGCTTGCACTTAGATAGCGTTTTCTAGACATGCTCTACAAATTACTGTATTTTAAGAAATATATCTTTATTTTTTATTTATAATTTTAACACTAAAACACGAAAAAATGCCTCGACTGTGTTCATTCGCGTCTATAATTTTAGGTCATAACCCTCTCTCACCTCAGCCTCTGCCTCGCCGCTCAACCTCGCCACTCTCAACACCCTCTCGCCGCTAATACAATCTTTGTTCTCAACCTCTGTTCTCTACCTCTATTCTATTTGGGATTAAAGATTAGTTTGACTGAGGTTTCATCTCTTAACTCTCTCTCTCTCTCTCTCTCGATATTCTCTCTCTCTCCCTCCTTCCCTCTCTCCTCTCTCTCTCTCAAATTAAGGTATAACAGAACACGGGCTTAGCCGTGAAACTTTAGGGTTCACTTTTTAGGGGTTTAATTTTAGGGTTCAATTTTGGGGGTTTAATTTTAGGGTTCAATTGTTATATTAATGGGATGTTCAATTTAGGGTTCAATTTTAGGGGTTCAATAAACTATGATTATAGGTGTGTGTCTAAACTATATCTGAAGTTCTCTCAACTCATCTATATGTGTTTATGCAGCTAATTCAAATGAATTGCTCTGCAGTTGAGTTGTGAGCTTCTTCGGCTCTTTGTCACAGGCTTAATTCTTTCCCTAGAGAAGTAATTCCTCTCATGCTGCACCTTCTACAGGTTCTTCACTACTAGATTTTATAATATTTTTTATTTTGCCGAGTCTGTGTGTTGATGTTGATTACTAATTAATGTTTGTCGAATTATTATTTTGTCGAGTCTGATAGTTGTGTTTGTAGCTAAGTCGCTTCTGTTTTTGGCTGATTCAATTTGAAGAGTCTGTGCTGAGTTCTGAGTTTTGTACTGTTGAGTCTGTGTGCCTTGTATTTCGTTTTCGTTAGTTGTCTTATATGTCTGAAGATTGTTAGCTGTTTGATTTTAATCGAGTTCATTTGCTGATTTGATGGCTAACATTAGGTACTGAAGATTTTAATCGAGTTCATTTGCTGATTTTAATCGAGTTCATTTGCTGATTTGATGGCTAACATTTGATTTTAATCGAGTTCATTTGAAGATTTTAATCGAGTTCATTTGCTGATTTGATGGCTAACATTTGATTTTAATCGAGTTTTGTTCTGAAGATTGTTAGCTGTCTGAAGAGAGCTTTAGCTACTGATCAGAGATCACTTAAGTCACTTGAGGGTGCCAACATTAATAGGTCCCTCCTTGCACTGACTAGCTGCATCAATGCACTTGTCGAGGGAAAGAAACACATCTCTAGCAATGAAGATCAAATGTTGAACATCAAATACACCTAGGTAGCAATGAAGTAGTCTAGCACTTATATTGTAAAGGGGTATTTGTTGATTTGGTACATTATAACTTTACAAGTAATTATTGTTGTATTGATGAGATGTTTCCTTTTTGGACAATTGCCGGCATATGATGCAAATGAGGACATAGTTCAAGTACCTGAATCTGAACCAGACCAGGCTAAGTTGTTACTTGAGTTGCAAAAAGAGAACCGGGAATTGAGGGTTCAATTGGCTAAGCAGCAGTAGAAGTTGTTAGCAGTGCAAGCACAATCCTTGGCAGCAAATTCCTCTCATGCTGGACCTTCTACAGGTTCTTCACTTCAAACCCCTCTGCGACCTTCTTGCAAAGCCAATGAGAAACAGAAAAACCGGCCATCATTTTTGGCTGGGAATTGTTTTACACCCGAATCCAAGAGAAAGATAGGAGATGAGGAGACAGTGAAAGATCTTAAGCAGACTGTGAAGGTGTTAGAGGCAAAAATTGAGAGAATTAATAAGGATCATGCATGACAGATAAAGCAAAAAGAAGCTCTAGATCGTGGTTTGTCCGTTCATAGCCTTGGCAAGTATTGACAGGCTTCCCCAAGGAAATGAGCAACAAGATGACTGTAAGAGAAGCTCACTACTACGTAAAGGATGCTATCTCAAGCTCACTAGATTTTTTTTTTGATTTTACATTGTTTACTGGAATTTATATCTTATATTGTTCCTTGTTATTTTGAGATATTGATTTTATGAAACTTGTTGTTGATATTCGTGGTTTATTTCGGTTCTTCTTAGTACAACTTTTGTTGGGATGTTTGTGTGATTGGAGTTGGCATGTATATTTCCATTTGCATTTTGCATTTTTTTCTATATTTTTTGTTTAAAAAATTAGGATTATTACAGGGGAAGAAAATTTTTTAAAAAAATTGATATATGCTTGTATAGCATTTCTAGAAGTGCTATCTAAGTGTATGCGCTTAGGAAACACTTATTAGATAGGGTTTCTGAAAATGCTATCTAAGAGCCTCACTTACAGAATGACAAAAAAACGCTATCTAAGTGATTCTCACTTCAATAGCGGCTCCTTAGATAGCGTTTAAAAATGCTATGTAAGTGCTAAAAAAAACGCTATCTAAGTGCAAATCTGTAGTAGTGTATATAGAGAATCATAAATAAGATGTTATAACAAATCTTAATACATGGCATTAAAATTATTAATAGTTTGAATGAGCTATATATATATATATATATAGGGTCTTATTCTAATAGAAACTAACTTAGAATAGAAACTAGAGAAACTAAACCTAAATTAAATATTTCAAGCTAATCTAATGACCAATTAGGGGTACCCCAATACAAAAAACGTTTAAAATTATTGGCTCTATTCAAAAAAAATTTAAAGAAATTAAAAAAATTAAAAAAAAAAGTTACTGTTCACGTGATGACATGACACGTGAAAAGTAACTTTTTTTATATATATTTTTGTTGAATAGAGCCAAGAATTTTATAAGTTTTTTGTGAAGGTGCTCCTAGCGGGGCCATTAAAATAAATGAAATATAATTTATTTAGTGTAGGTTTCTAGTTTCTATTCTAAGGTTGGTTTCTATTTGAACGCTAGCCTATATATATATAGGGTCTTACTCAAACAGAAACCAAATTAAAATAGAAACTAGAAACTAAACCCTAATCTAATATTTAAAGCTAATCTAATGACCAAACTAGGGGGACCCCAATACAAAAAGTTTATAATATTCTAGGTTCCATTCAGTAAAAAAAAAAAATTACCGTTCACTGCTGACGTGGCAGTGACGTCAGCGTGAACAATATTTTATTTTTATTTTTTGCTGGATGGAGCCAATAATTTTAAATACTTTTTGTGAAGGTGCCCCTGACGGGGCCATTAGAATAAATGAAATATAATTTATTTAGTGTTGGTTTCTAGTTTTTATTTTAAGGGAGGTTTCTATTTGATCACTAGCCTATATATATATGTATATATATGCTGTTGTGACCAAAATCTTGCATGGATAAGATTTAGGCCCATGATGAGTTTTGGGTCCAATCCACAAGGAAAGAGGATGTTTCAGAGGGCTTCCAGGGTACCCGTGGTAACCCATGAAAACTGGTGAGAGGGCTCCCGGATAATAGGGCTCCCAGATGACAAGGCTCCTGGAAAGCAGGCTTCCCAAAATAGCCTACCAGAGGGGCTACCGGAGGGGTTACCGGAGGGGCTACCGCCGGAACCCCCAGCTTCCCCGGAAGCCTGGCAGAAACACATATTCAGACTAGGACAGCCATCAGATAAGGCTTCCAGTATGGCTTTCATACTTGGGCTATCGGATTCAGGTTACCGGGGGGTACCGGAGCCAGGCTACCGGGCGGTACCCCCAGCTTCCGCCGGAAGCCTGATTAGGCTGCCAATTCAGATAAGGCACACTTCCTACTTTTTAGGAGCACGTCTCTACAGCTGAAATACACCTCTAAACGGATAATTATTCAGTTATTCGAGGATATACATCATATATACATGATAAATCCTTCATTCTTCAGATAAACATCATGAGATTGGCTTCCAACAGTCTTAGTACGGCTTGGAAACCTCATAAATACATCACAATCAGTTGATACACGTCAATATCAATCATTATCTCATCAAATACGAGATAACTCATCACAAACAACCGAACTTATCAATCAAGAACTACATACGGGCTTGATCCACTATAAATAGTGGTATGTAGGCAGTTTACGGGGTCTCTTCTCGAAACGCACGTTGATACTAAGAGCATGTATACTCCGGTGCACGTTCACTCTCATAATTAGGGTTCTTGGCAGGCCAACATTCGGTTCTTGAGCTCTAATTCCCGTAGATTCAGCCCCAATCATCACCAAAACACCTTCCCGTGTTCTTCGGAAACCCCTAGGCGTGAGCCTTCCCGGGCGGCTAGCCATAAATCTCTGACTGCGAGCCTTTCTGGGCAGTTGGACGATTCCATATTTAACGGCGCTATTCCAGCAACGGCCTCCACGTAGTTGTGTAAAAATCCTCCCACAACAATTGGCGCTAGAAGGAGGGGCCCTTTTATTATCATCTTTTGGAGGAAAAGATGTTTGACCGCTCCGGCAATGATGAAACGCCGTCTAACGGTATTGACAAAGAAAATAGTGATAAAAAGCATATTGCTACCATCCATGACATGTATCAGTACATCAAACGAATGGGAGAAAAATTGGACTCCCTTGAAAGAGCTTCTGAATTGAAGAAGGAGTGTGAAATGGAGCTTAATCCATTGCCAAAACGAGATGAACAAGAAACGATTCCAGGATGAAACTCGCATGAAGAAGGGCCTGGAGATATTTTTTGAGATGATATGCAGGGGTATGAAATTCCGTTAAAATATGAGATGATCAATAGTGGCATCATTGGTGCACAAAATGAGCCAAATACGGGATTGGATGGCCTAATTGTTGGCCGGAAACCGCAAAGAATGGACGAAATTTCCCCTAAAAGAAGTGATCTGAAGAGATCTCAGATGGGGGCTCAAAAGGACCTTCGAGGACCAGTGCAATCAGGGTGCCAAGGGGGCTTCCACCTGGGATCCCGCCTAGGGGTACCATAGCATCATCATGAAAGGTGGACGAGATTTCCCCTGAAAGAAGTAATCTGAAGAGATCTCAGATGGGGGCTCAAAAGGACCTTTGAGGACCAGTGCAATCAGGGTGCCAAGGGGGCTTCCACCTGGGATCCCGCCTAGGGGTACCATGGCATCATCATGAAAGGTGGACGAAATTTCCCCTGAAAGAAGTAATCTGAAGAGATCTCAGTTAGGGGCTCAAAAAGGCTTTCGAGGATGAAGGCAATCAGGGTGCCAATGGGGCTTCCACCTAGGATCCCGCCTAGGGGTACCATGGCATCATCATGAAAGGTGGGCAAAATTTCCCCTAAAAGAAGTAATCTGAAGAGATCTCATATGGGGGATCAAAAGGGCCTTCGAGGACGAATGCAATCAGGGTGCCAAGGGGGCTTCCACCTGGGATCCCGCCTAGGGGTACCAAGGCATCAGCATGAAGGACTCCCGTTGGAAACCCATCAATACTAAGGCCGGAACGAATCTCAAGCATATAGCCATGTCAGTGAAGGAAAGTTCTTATCTTTTGGAAGCCCAGTAGCTGGATGGATAAAGCATAAGTCAGGCTTCCGGCATACTTGCGGCCTTGGAGGCAACCGTGAAATGAATCCAGACAATATGGATGAAGAATATATACCCTCCAACGGGCAACCGGACCCATTTATTGTTGAAAGGCTGAGCAAAGCCTGGGAGGCATGAAAGGCAGAGTGTATAAACTTGTAACACTATAACTAATGTAACTCAATTAAAGGAAAAGATACTTAACCAGAAGACAATCAAGAACAAGAAGTCACAAGAAATCAACACTATATGAAGACAAGGTAATTGATACAATTGAACATGTTAACTATGATCGAGCCAAGAAGAAATCGTTGAGAGAAGTTCAAGTCAAAGTTGTTCATGCCTCAGTGATTTGAGAAATCGAGAATCAAGATCATAACTATCAGTATCAACAAGACAAATTGATTTCAAGTGAACAAGAAGGAAAGCGAACATTGGAAAGCCAAGTTACTAAGTGAATATGGTAATTTATTCGAGAAGCAGAAACACTATCAAGACTAGTCACTTATGAACCAGACCAGTGCATCAAGTGTCAGGACATTGATAGCAAGTTTATGTCAGTAATAAAGATCCATGTTCAAGAGCTTGCTGAAGAATAAAGAAGACATGAAGATATCACAAGTTCAAGATGTGCATTGAAGTTTCAAGTTGAAGACCAGAATATTTTCTAAGTACTAAATATTCTAGATGACCAAGTAGAATATTTCTAAGTAGAAGTTCTACTTAGAAATTCGAGATGGCTAAGTAGAAATTCTCAAGTAGAAGTTCTACTTAGAGTGCAGCTTCAACATGACACATGGCATCTTCTGATTGGTAGATTTCCAAGCTTTCAAGATAAGGCAAGATTTATGTGGACATCATTGGGCCACGTATATCTTAGTCTTTGAAGACTACAGGACATAGATTACATGTAGTATAAATAGAAGTACTTGTGTGATGTTTATTTTTAGAGAGCTATAATTGAGAAAACACAAGAAAAAAGAGAGAGAGTACATTCACAGAGCTTAGAATCATTCACTTCTCTCTGAACTTCTGTTATACTTTGTAATGAATGTTGTAGCAACCATTTCAAGTTATATATATAAGAAATATATTCCTTGAATCTGCGTGTTCATTTATTGCTTCTCATATTCGAAAAGTTGTATTCACCCCCCTCTACAACACATTTGGACCTAACAAGGCAGATGGGCCACCACTCCCCAGGTTCTGTGCAATGAGTGGCAGCCTCGAATATGATGGTAGCCCTGGATTCGGTAACCCTGAAATTCGGTAGCCCTAGATCCGGAAGCCCTGAATCCGGTAACCCTGGATTCGGTAGCCCTGGATTCGGTAGCCCTGGATCCGGTAACCCTGAAATCTTGTAGCCCTAGATCCGGAAGCCCTAGATCCGGAAACCCTAAAATTCGGAAGCCCTGGATCCGGTAGCCCCGAAGGCAGAACACCAAGGAGCCAAACTGACTAGCAACATGATTGGATTGGGGTCCCAAGGAAGGCACCCTGAATTGCCACCCATCAGGAAACCCCAGTGGAAGGTCTCTTTTGGGCATAGGCTCAATGATATACAACTTATTAGTTGTAGCTGTGTAACTTTGAACTCAGTTATCATGAATTTTGTCATTCGTAGACACTCGAGGGGTAGCGCATATGCACCACCCGTGGTAATATCAAAATGCTCTACCAATTGAATATCTATAAAGCTGGAAGCAGATTCCTATTCGCTGTCTTCATAAGCAAAATGCCTAATACAATTGACAAATGAGATCAGTAGTCAAAAAAAGAGAAATGATGACGATGTTATAAACATGTGGGCAAAAAAGCCAGTAAAAAGAAGATGTGCACTTATAGTGTGGGGCTTCCACCATGGAAACCTTGTGTCAAGGTTCCCAATTCATTCGGGGGGTAGCACCACCAATAATATTGATGTTGGAAGCTGGTAAAGGAAACCATGGAATTAAAAAATTCTTCCTCATGAGCAATTTGATAGTGCGGAAGCAAATACAGGGCTTCCGGTGCAACTGATTAGCATCCCGGAACATAAATGCCATGTAGAAAATGAGTGACCTACCAGCCACGTTGCTAAACGGGAACAACTCAGACGATGAGAAGGTCCTCAAATATGATTTTAGGAAAGCTGAACTAAGGCATATCCTATAATTCTGTAAAAAGGTTACCGGCTTTAGAAGACAAGTGAGTGATAGCCTCAATTGCCATTTGACCATGAGGCTTCCCATCCAAAATAAGAAGGGTTGCCTAGAAGGGCCACTAACACAATCTCGAAGAGCACTACCAAGTCTCTCACCCTAGAAGAAAAGGCATGAAAGCCCTTAAGATGAACTAATGGAGGTGCCAATACCAAGAAAACAAAGGAAGCTCTTGGAAAAGGGGCAACCAAGTTCCCAACAGCTCCAGGCAGCACAGTCATGATGGCAGCCTGACGAGAAGCCTCATGAGAACGACGAGGATGGCGAAGGGCTAGAGGCTACCAAATAAAGAAGGCCTATATATCATGGTCACCTCAAGCTCCTAAAAGATTTACGAACCAGAAGTTTCCCTCATAAGATGCTCCTATGGGAAGCCTCTCCAACAGTTGAAGCTCAAATCATGAGATATCGTTGGGAAAGAATTATGAAAGCAAACAAAATTCTGGAAAGCTACCACAAAAATATTAAAGGGATACCGATGATCTCACTACCAAAAAAGAAGCGATATGAGGCCCACATATGGCATGCCACTTGGGTTGCCCCATATTAGGGCTACCAACTATTTGGCAAATGTACAATGGAAGGTTATCCTGAAAGTATGCAAGGAAACCAGAGGCAACTGAAAAGCCCTCATAATCAAAGAAAAACCTCTCAAAGAGGTTGTTGTGGGAAAGAGATGGCTTCCCCCTGAAAAATATGGATGGCAGCCTCCCGCACAAGAAATGGAGAAAATCTAAAATGCCCACGGAGGGTCTACATGAAGATGCTCACGAGAACAACCAATCAAAATAATGAAAGGAGGCTTCCTATCAAGAAGAAAATGGGTATAGGCCTTCCAATGATGAAGAGAGATGTGGCTTCCCAATTAAGGTTCGTGGACCTAACGGAGCTACAGCAAGTTATGATACAATACCCAGCTTCCCGGGTACAGATTCAAGCCTTCCTTATACATTTGTTGACTTATGATTAATTGGAAAAGAAGGGCATGGAAGCCCCACAAACATAGTTCCACATGGCAGCCAGGCTACCATCCAGAACTAGGAGGGTAGTGGATGTACATCCCTCTGTAGCATGCTAAAATTATCAGAATTTTAAACTTTTCATGATTGTTACCAGACATGTATGGAACCTTGACTGGTTCACATGGCATACTTGGTTATTTGGGCATGTATGGAACCCTGATCGGCATACATGGATCCCCTCATTATTTGGGCTTGTGTGGAACCCTGATTGGCACACATGGATCCCTTCATTACCAGACATGTATGGAACCTTGAGTGGTTCACATGGCTTACTTGGTCACTAGGGCATGTATGGAACCCTGATCGGCATACATGACTTCCTTCATTTTTTGGGCTTGTGTGGAACCCTGATTGGCACACATGGATCCCTCCATTACCAGACATGTACGGAACCTTGAATGGTTTACATGGCTTACTTGGTCACTAGGGCATGTATGGAACCCTGATCGGCATACATGACTCCCTTCATTACTTGGGCTTGTGTGGAACCCTGATCGGCACACATGGATCCCTCCATTACCAGACATGTACGGAACCTTGAATGGTTCACATGGCTTACTTGGTCACTAGGGCATGTATGGAACCCTGATCGACATACATGACTCCCTTCATTACTTGAGCTTGTGTGGAACCCTGATCGGCACACATGGATCCCTTTATTACCAGACATGTATGGAACCTTGAATGGTTCACATGGCTTACTTGGTCACTAGAGCATGTATGGAACCCTGATCGGCATACATGACTCCCTGCATTTTTTGGGCTTGTGTGGAACCCTGATTGGCACACATGGATCCCTCAACTACCAGACATGTGCATAGCCTTGACTGGCTCACATGGCTTACTTGGTCACTAGGGCATGTATGGAACCCTGATTGGCATACATGACTCCCTGCATTTCTTGGGCTTGTGTGGAACCCTGATTGGCACTCATGGATCCCTCAACTAACAGACATGTGCATAGCCTTGACTGGCTCACATGGCTTACTTGGTCATTAGGGCATGTATGGAACCCTGATCGGCATACATGGATCCCTTCATTTTTTGGGCTTGTGTGGTACCCTGATCGGCACACCTGGATCCCTTCCTTTTTAGTCATGTATGGAACCCTGATTGGCATATATACATGGCTTCCTTTGTTTTTAATCATGTATGGAACCGTGATTGGCATACATCGATCTTTCAATCACTAACCTACGTGGTTACAAGAGTTAACTCGTGTGGATTATCAAAGATTATACTAATGTAGCCTTGCAGGAATGGCTTACATGGCATTATCACACTCGATTCATAAAATAATTGGGGCTCCCAGAATGAAGGCTCCCGGGCCGAGCTTCCGGCACCCAGGCTACCAGTAATGGGTAATTGCCAGTAAGGCTCCCAAAGCCAGGTTCCATACTGCGGGCTTCCAGGAACTATAGGGTTACCGGACGGTACCCCCACACCCAGGGTGGCAACCACGCGGACTAAGGATAAGGCTCCCCGGAACAGACGCTTCCAGGATGAGCTACCGGTGTAAGGCTTCCACAAACAAGGCTCCCAGGATGGGGCTCCCAGAATCAGGCTTCCGGGTGACCAGCTCCCACAACGAAAGCCCCTAAGGTGGAAGTTGTAACCTCAAGGGATAAGGTACATGCAACCCCATATGCTTTTGAGCAACCTACACGGGTATGTGAAGACTAAACTCACCCCCTTTGAATTATGGAAATGCTCATACACTCTATTACTCTTACAAGCTTGCTATTAAAAGAGTTAGCTTGTCCATTGATGTTTAGTTAAAGAACACATATGCGTACCTTATGACTATAAAAGAAAAATGATTAAGCATTTAGGAGTAGATCTATGATCCCCTTTAATGACTTGCAAAGGTTACCTCCTATATGGAAGCTTAATTTGATTATCATTTTTACTTGTAGAGTAGTATTCTCTTCATAGTACACAATCCTATCAAACTTCGAACACCTCGCTTACTTAGGAAAGCATTCACTACGATGCTAAGTAAATGGTTAGCCCCTAATAATCAGATTTAGGCTTAGCTAGAATGCCTTAGACTAAATATAACTGCTTAAACGTACTAGAATTTGAATGGTAGGCCTAATGCCTAAACAGATTTTACTAAGTTGCTTATGCGCTAGATAGTAACCCATGCACTTTAAACGTTAAGTGATAGAAAGAGGTTACCTAGTGATGGATATAGATTCTATTAACATACGTCTAAGGCGAATAATCGGATAACCCTACTAAAGACAGGCCTAAAGCATGATCAAGGTATACATTCATAAAACTAGATAACGATTAGTTTACAAACCAACCAACCTAATGATTATATTTTAAGGTTCCTGTTGGTAGAGTTTTTAAGGCTTTGCAGGATCGGCTTTCGAAGCTAAGCAGATTTTAGAAGATGAGCAGATTCCTACTCCAAAAATGGTTCATAAATATTGAGGTTCCAAGACGGAAGCTCTAATACTTTCTACACCAGACAAAGTTCTAGAACCAAAAGAGCTTGGAGGATGAAGGTTTCATTGAACCTAGGGCATCCACGATGGAGCTTCAAGGATGAAACATCCAAGATGGGGATTGTAACAGCCCCAAATCCGGGGTCTGGGATTTAGAGTAGTCACGATCCATTTAATCCTTTCCTTACCTGTATTACTCACAATGTACACAATTCAACTGTTTATGACCCCACAATATATATCTCACACACACACACAGGTTAGAGTCTCAGAAACGACACAATACATCAACTGCGGAATAAATAACTTTCATTACAATACCCAAATGTTTTACAAAGTCTGATACTGGTACAATCTCTAAGTAATTGTACATTACCAACTAAAGATCCGGATGATTACAATCTTCTCATTCCACTCACATCTATACATAAGCTCAACAAGCTGCGGCCTGATCTGACTGGTTCGTATCATCTCCGGAATCACTGGTGCCCTTGACATCCTGCTTCGCTGCTCTATAATATATATAAAACAATAGCAAGAGTGAGCAAATAGCTCAGCAAGGTAATGAAAGCATGGCATAACTCTGCCTATGACTTAACCCAGAATAAGGCGGGTATAAGACAATAATTGTCAAAATATCTCTTTACCGAAAATATTTCCTCATCGGAATATATTCCAAAAATAGTACTATTGTAGTACTCCAAATATCATTTCGTAATATCTTTGCAAACTTTAATTATACTATTGAACCACGTTCTAGTATATTATAAAAGGATGAGGTTTCAAAGTAAACCAATATAACCTTTTTGTAGAAAAGGAATATCTGCTATATGAGTGTAAGCAAAGTATCAACATATAACTTAAACATGAAGTTATAAGGTGATTCAATATAAACAACCCCCTTACCATAACCCCGGTTATGTAAGGTAACCACAGAGTCATGTAAAGGATGACGTTACAAGGTAACTCAAAATATATCTTTCTTAGAAATATTTGCTATGCCAGAATAAGCAAGATATCATCAATTTTCATAATAGAGGAACTTGCAGGAAGAATATTGCAATTACAGTTCAAACACTTTTCAACCATGCCAACAATGATAATGTTGCAGATAATTTCCCAATTTGGAAGATGAACTAATACGGGAGCTTGCCGCGCCAGGAGCCACAACATTTACGATGATCAGTCGCATGTCATGCTCCCCATCATTTGTTCTCTACATGTAGAAGGAAGCACCGAGGGATCGCCCGCCCTCTGGAAGCCCCCGGCCAACGGTTGGGCCATTAATTGCTGGACCGGCGCCACTCGGCCACTTACGCGTCTCCTAGTTCGAATAACATCCATAACTCTGAAACATAAAGTTCGTCCCCCTTTCCCCAAGTATAGTACTTGTTGATAGGACTCCACAAAGTAGTCGTATCTAATTGGAAAGGAAAATTTCACCAATATTTCCCAAGCTGATGCTTGTTAATGGATAGACACTTGTTCCATCAATCTTACCCCTCGAGCGTTGAGGAGGTAACCAAAAAGATTCATATCGATGTTTGAAAGAATCAAGATGTGAGTGACAAGATAGTTTAGCAAGTATAGGACCTGGCAGTCCAATAAATAACATTTCTCAAGTGAGGTCCCCTTATATATTTTTGGAAGTTGAGCGAGTATTTAAATCTTCTTTAAGATAGATTTAAATGAAAATAAAGTTTGGGAACCTCCCTTCGATAAAATAGTCATAAAATACTTCGAAATATTTTACACCATATCTGAAGGTGAAAGATAATCTTTGAATAATATGAATTATTATAAAAAGACTTCAAAATAATTTAATTAAATATTCCAAGAATATTTATTAAGTCAATAATAATTACGGAATATTATTAAATCGTAATATTGCTCGTAAGTAATCTTCGAATGATGATGAAGTAACAAAAAGAATCGCTTTGAAGAATAACAACCAAGTTGCGAGGGAAAAGAGTAATATCAACAGATTTATGACCGGGCAGTCAAATAAAATAAATAACAGCTCTCGAGTACAGCTCCCTTATATTTGAAAGTTCTGGGCGAGTGTTTAAGTCTTCCTGTAAGATAGACCTTAAACGAAAAATAGAGTTTTGAGAACCTTTCCTCGATAAAATAAACATAATAAGACTCAGAAATATTTTACATGATATTTGAAGATCAGAATAATATTTGAATAAGATAAATCATTTTTAAAATTAGTTGAAATAATTAAATAAATATTCAAAGAATATTTATTAATTCATAGGTAATTAAAGAATATTCTTAGTATAAAATATTGCTCATAAATAACTCTCGAATGAATATATAAAATATTCACCAAATAAACAATTCCTCGAGTAAATATTCAAAATAATATTTGAATCAATCCTCAAATGAATATCTAAAGTAATATTCAAATAAATAAATCCTCGCATGAATATAAAATAAATAAATTCTTAAATGAATATCCCAAAATAATATTCATTAAATAAATCCTTAAATGAATATTCAAAGTAATATTCACTTAATAAATAACTGCAAATGAATATTCAAAAATAATATTCATTTAATATATCTAAACTTTAAATGAATATCCAAAAATAATATTCATTTAATATATAACAATTGAATAACATTATTCAATATCTAGATCAGAAAAGAATGCCCAAGATATATAAAAAAAATATCTCGACTCCCGGTCTATGGATGGAGAATAAGAATCATACGCCCGACACTAAGGGCATTTGCAAAAACCCGGCTTATAACTAATATCCCATATCTAGTTGATAAGCCAAATATCAATCATATCCAAATAATAACCTTCGAATGAGGTAATATTCAAGTAACATTTCTCGAATCATTTCTGAGTAATTAATACTTTTTGAAAATACAAATAATGATTATTAATATTATTCCTCAATTCAGATAATAATCTGTCGTTGGAGTCCTTCCGGGTTTCCACGACTATCCTTATATGTCAGAATACCGACTCCCGGTCTAGAATCAAAACAATAAATATGCTCTTATCAATAGAGCCACAAGGTATACCGGTTTATAAATACTTTACCTCAAAGCTCGTACATAAACCGAAAGTCAAATTTACGCTATAAGCATATATCGCAAAACTATGCAATTCAATATATGCCAAAAGCAGTATTATACAACAATACTTCAAAGTATCGAAATAGGAAACTTGCCTGATGCTCGAGAAGTGGTAGGGCTCGTGACGATGTCGGGCAATCTAGACAAGGCCAAAAAGAAAACGTACGATTATTCCCCTAGATAATCCACTTAATATCTAAAGCATAAACACGTACGCGAATCACAACCAAGACATTACTAACTCGTTTTAGGCTCATACTAAGTCCATGTCAATCGACAAATACTTAGGTCGAAGGTTCGTTTTAGAAATCGAATCTCGTTCGCCCGTTTCACTAAGTGGTTTACAAGGTTATAATCAGGTGTTCCTCTACGGGGTTCCTTCGCACTTAACCTTGATTCAAACATTTTTATAAAATCCAAAAATAATCTTTTCGACACGATGTCTTCTCTCATATCTTCATTATGACCTCTAGTATTTAATTACCAAGACTCGTAACCGAATTACTCGTTTTAAAGGGGTCCAGTTGAAGTTACAAACTCATGCTTACGATTACGAACCGCTTTTACGAATTTTACCATAACGCCCAAACCGTAAGTCAGATTGCTACGATTCTTGTGCCAAAATGATCTATGATTCCAGACCTACAGTTATGGGTCGAGTTTTCATCTTGGTCAGAAGCTTTTTGGTTCGGTGATACTCCATTTTTAAGGGTTAATGAAATTTCGTCATTACGACGGCTATAACTCGGATATTTCCAAAATTAAAATCCTCCAAATAATCAATCAATCCACCACCAATACTCATGGACACTATTCATCATCCTCACCACTGCCTAAACTGGTCTTGGAGTTAAAATTCATATTTTTCCATTTTCATAACACCCACACAACATACATGCTCTAAATCATGCATCTAAGTCAAAATTCATCTAAAGCTCCATTAAAACTCATAATCTAACCAAGGGGGTTCAAGTGTTATACCTCTATTTGAAGCTTAAGGATGATATTAAGGCCTCACAAGTCTAGATCCTTGCTTAGAACATCCTTTGGAAGCTATATCATCAAGAAAACAAAACATGAAAATCATAAGTTTACTATTCATCAAGAACATAGAATGTTTGTAAATTAAAATGAAAATCTTCCACTTACTTTCTTGCTCTCAAACTTGGTGGGTCTTCCTAACTTCCTTCAAGCTTTGATTTAAGCTATAGATCATGAATTGTGGTTGGCTAGAACTTGAGTTGTGAAAAATTTACTATTCATCATCTCTTTTTTTTCTTAAAAACCGAATATGAAGAAATGAATGGTGGTGGTGTTTTTGCTTTCTCTTTTCTTGAGTAATACATGTAGTTATCTTCTTATTCAACCTCATCTTATCTTCATGTGGTGGCACCTTCCTATTGGTCCATTTAGATTACCTTTATCCAACCATAATTGCAAGATAGTCCTTAGCTTTATGGTTATTGCATCCAAGTCCTTCCTTCCATTTTATTATTTCACCAAGGGGCTTCTACTCTTAAATATCTTCACATAACTGTTTGCCTTGTAGTTGGGCCAAAACTTGGGCCTTTACCAAGCTCTGGGGCTTTTTGTTTGGGCTTTATGCAAAGTTCTTTAGTCGTTTGACTCATCGATTGTATTCTGTGATCGTCTCAGTGGTTTATCTCTTGTAAATCCCTTGGATATAATTATCTTGATGATCATGTAGGATAATTAATCTTGATATGAACTCAATCCATAATCCATGATTCGTTCGCTTTATCGCTTAATCTCGTTATAACGTTTCAGCGGTTTCTAGAGCGTTCGCTTCGCTGCCTCGGTGCTTTTCGTTCTAAATTCTCAAATCCAATATAATAAAATTCCAAAATATTAAATCCTCAATTTTCTAAAATTTAATATCTCATTTCTTGAATATAATAATATATAATTCACTAATCGGTCAAATATTACACCAAAATTAAAATAGGAATTTCTGAATTTCGATCGTCTCTGCATACACTTATTTACTCTGTGGATCACTAATATGACTTCGAAACATCCATACCGCGTCCCGTACATAGGGTGGCGTGAAAAGTTTTCCAACTTACAAAATCACTATTCATTCACCGAATTACTATGCACGTACGGGAAACACTATGCACGTATGGAAAATACTATACCATCCTCATTTCCCTTCTCGGGCTCATTAACTCATTTCTTGGACGATAGATTATTCTTTTCTATATCGTCAACCTTTGAATTACTCTATCCTGACCATACATATACGAATCGGGATCATCATCCATAGCAATATCCATTCACTACAATCATTGTTCTTTGGAATCACCATTCATTAATGCTCTTTAACCACAATAAGAAAAGTTTTAATTCTACCCAAAATTCGGGTTATTACAGTCTCCCCTCCTTAAAAGGATTCCATCCTCGGAATCAGTTTAGGAATAACTGGGGTTACTTCTATCGCATTGCACTTTCTATTTCTCAGGTGGATTCTTCCACTCCTCGATTTTTCTTCAAATCTCTCACTAGCTTGACAACCTTATCTCTTAGCGCTTGCTCTTTTCTATTCATAATTTCCACAGGTTGTCCTTCGTAGTTCAGATTCGGTTATGTATATCTATCTGCTCGTACTCTGTCATTTGTCAGGCATCTATAGTATACTGATGAGGCACATACGCAAGAACCATGTTATGACCATTTTACCGGTTTGGGTGAGGCTGGCTCATAGGCCACCTTCCTGACGCGTTTAAACTCTAAGATGGCCCAATGAATCTTGGGCTAAACTTCCTTTCATTCTAATCTTGTTAATCCCTCCCATGAGGATATTTTTTTTTTTTTATTACAAACCTCGAACCTCATATTCTCTATCTTGTTTGCACAGTAATACATCAACAAAAACTTGCTTGTTATAACCCTCTATTAATTCTAGATATTTCCCAATTCCATTGTATAAATGTCAACTCTATTGTCGACGGGGTACTCCATATTGAAACTAGTTCGAGTATTCTAGCAATCGATTCGATTAACTCTTGATGTCTAGTAACGAGCTCGTCGGCCATCACTGTTTTGGCCTCACTATCTCATTGTTATCTACTATCACCCCCGGTGTTCCAACCTCTTCTTTAATCATCTCACAGAATGCCAATCTACCTCCTGTGTTCGTTCAGTCATTCTCTATTATCTCATCTCTTCTCCTTTCTGAAAGAAAGGCGAATCTCTTGGGAAATTTATTTGCGGGGAACGTTGTCTAGCTCGAGGACTCTTAATTCTTTTATCACAAATCATAATCTTCATATACACACAAGCACACTTATTTTCAGATCCGATAGATCTGAAAGTCAACCATGTTTGATCCTTTTTGATTTCGCACCTTTCCTTCATATACACGACGTTTCGATATACTTAGGCGAAAACTATCGCGGATAACTCACCGCCAATTCATCAAATTCCATAAAAATTTATGGGCGCATAGTCAACCCAAAATAACCTCGCTGAGAACTCGTAGTGCCTATCCTAGTACGAATCGCAGTCTTGGGTATATTTTCGAATTTAACTTCCAACTGGTGATGTCCAGTTCCTAATAAGTTTGGAAAAATACACAGCGTCCCTCAGCTGCTCAAACAATCTTCTACAACGGAACCTATTCGCAATGTTGACTCGTGCAACTCTCGGGGTTCGATGCACAATCTCGTGCTAACATCTTTCTTTCTTACAACAACACCGGGCTCTCCACGGTGGTACGTTGGGTCTTATTATACTCTTGCCCAACAATCCTTGTAACTGAGTTGCTAATTCTTTCATGGCCGTTGGGACTAGCAGGAGATGCAGTGCTATACTCTGAATACTCAATATTCATTATTATGTCATCCAAATCGATATCTGGTAGCTCATAAAACCTTGTACAACCTTCCAAGGCCATTGCAATTTTCTTTATACTTGATATCTCTTTTCTAAGCGTCAACCATAAGGGCTAATTAAGCATAAGATCTCTGACGTCAAAATTTCTTAGTTCGAACTATATTCAAGAATCTCTGAGTCTGTTCCCATCCTTTAATTATCACTCACTTTTTCCTTTATAACCAATTTGGCTCCATTGGCATCCACCAATCCATCCTGATTATAATATCAAATTACCCCTACTTGAAAGGAATCAAATCTATTTGGAAGGGTCAACCTCATATTTCTAGTTTACACTTAATGTACCAATATTTATGGAAAATACCTCAGTTGGTTCGTAATCTGGGTAGATTCTCTTGAATACATCCTCAACTTTTCACTCACTGGGACTTATTAATGGCTAGGTGTTTTTCTCTTGGCATCAACCACATAAGCTAGATGAGCCATACATCCATCCCATACTAACTCGTTTGTTCATATTATCGTACGAAACTTCGTAACTCGCTTTTGTCCTTAAAGGACCACTCCCCTTCTCTGGGCAATCAAAACTTCATTCCAATACCGTCATGCGATTCTGGATCCATTGTTTCAGCCCTAGTTGAAACCTACGCCTCTCTTCTCATTTGTATTTACAAACTCCGGAACAAACCTTGGCACTCAGAAAACTTGGCCTCATATTCTGCCACAGTCATAGTTCCTCGTTTTAACTCTAGAACTTTTATTTCCATCTGGATTTTCATATATATAGAAAACATTTCTCTAAGAACAACAAACTGAATCTCCCTCAAGTCAAAACACCTTTTTCCCTCTAGGTTTGCCTTAGATTCTCACCAGTGATTCGCCTCTCCCTTCAGGAGATAGGCGGCTACCACCGTTTTCAGAATCTCTGCAATACTCAGTATCACAATTGATTTCTTCATCTCTTTAAGCCAAGATCTGACCTCTACTGGCTCAGTGGTTTCATGGAATTCTGTGGGTTTCTATCCGATAGCGTTACCATTGGAGTTTCACGACACGTCGCTATTCCTCCCACACATATCGATTAGCCAACCTTCCATTATCATAATATCCTTGAGATAGAGAATAACTAATTATGTTGATATGTCACCCATATTCTGTTCGTCTTAGGGATCCGCTCTTGCCATAGGATATTTCGTGGCGAATCTAATTCCTATAAGCGAATTTTGACTTATTCGATCTGGTTGGCCTCCCCATGGGATTCAATAAAGATAACAAGAATCATGGAGCTTCGAAAATATGGCTTCCATATCAAGGAAAATGTCACACACTGGTGATTATAAGGTTATGAGTTTTAAGGTAACCTTATGTGAGATAATAGAATTTACCGAGAGATCAATACGATCGTAAGAACTTAATGTTGCGTGTCTCAATTAAGACATTACTAAAGGTAATTAGCCTTCTTGTATTTCGCAACTTACAAGTGATGGCATCCCATCAGACTTCTATCACACAGATAGATGGTCCTTGCAGCCCCTATAAGTATAGGGTTGTTCGTCTCAGTGGAAATTGATAAGTACGAAAGAAATTCCAAGTCAAGTTAATAATTATCATCATTTGACAAGTAAATTCTCAAATGGACACCTTGGATCTAAAGTAAACAGGTTCCAAGGTGCAATTTCTAAAGGAAAGATAGCTAGTAAGATACTGGTATTCAACAAGCAAGTGGTGATGTATCCCCAAAGGATTATTCACCATTAGAAGTGAAAGCTTGAATAATATCGTTTGACAGGGCGTTGAAAACCCGAAAGTAGGTATCGTGACAGCCTCTGGCAGAATTGAAACTAAATTTGAATTAACACAAGTGTTATAAAATAACTTCGAAGAAGGACTATTCCCTTTTATCAAAATTCTCTCTTGGAGAGATGTCACGATAGATCATAGATTAAGAATAATCAACATAATTTGCAATTGGGGAGGGTACTTGCCAAGGTCTCTACGGATGCCTTATATGCTGGCTCCTTGGATAATCGTATGATTCTAAAGCTTTTATTATCAATACACCCTAAGGTGCTCGATACTTACGTCATTGTCGACTCATAATAGTCGCTAAGGTTCAACCATCGACATTTCCAATCGTAGGAAATTCTATTCAGCTCAGCGCGGGCCTATCAGGCAAGCGCTCTACTCTTATAGGATGGCTTCGGTACCGGTGTCGCCTATAGTAACGACGAATTCCACATGTCGAGTGAGCGATACTCCAGAACGTCGTTAGAAGCCTACCTGCTTAAATTCGGCCACTTGTATAGCTGTCTTAGGCAGAATATTTTTCTTCTCGCATTTAATCATGCGTACTACATGAGTTTATCCTTCACGGCATTACAACCTTTTTATTTAAGTCAATCCCCGACCCTCTTAGTCCATCTTGTCTCTTAAAATATGTCTCGTCTTAGCGCATTCAGGTTACAATAACACTTTGCGTAGTACGTACATACACAATCTTTCTCGAGGCAATAAAATGCCTTAGCACTGTAGTAAACACCGTCCTTGGTGGAATCGCTGATCGTGGGGGATTAAACGCCATAGATAAGGCAATGCTTTTACGGGTTAGGGTAACTAGGTACCATTAATCATATACGAAGGTCGATCGTCTCAGTTCTCACGTATGCTGCCTCTTAAGGGCACTGCAACAAACTACGAGTAACGGGTCTCGTTCTGGTCGAATTAATCCACCGGTATTGGCTATACTGCCTCTACCTCCTCTGCTTTTGGGGATCTACCCCATACTCTTCGTCATACCTCTTGATGAATCATAATTGACTCCCAATTCTTATTTCATCACTTATTTGATCTCTGAGGATTTGTCTGGTCCTATCCTAAGACCTCAAGTAACATACTACATCTTTATCAATCGACACGTTCTCTATAAGTTTCTTTCCTTGACTCATCCTAGGGTCTTCTCTAGATCCTCCTATGGATATCCCTTTTATTGGGTCTCCATCTGTCTCAAAGAGCGCATCATCAAATGCCTACTCGAAGGCCTCGGGATCTGATACCTCAGACTCCCATCCATCTATAAATCATACAAATCAGGGTTTCTGACCATAACGTCCTAAGTATGGTTTCCCAAAAGAAGTCCCCTCTCGGGCTTCATCTCCAACAGTCAGGGTCATGTCCTTCAACCCGACTATGAACTCTACTTGAGCTCTAGGTATTCTCATTATCCCTAAGGGTATTGTAAGACTCGATCTCCTATCGTTTTTGAGGACTGTAACCTAACTCTCTGATACCATTTCTGTAACAGCCCCAAATCCGGGGTCTGGGATTTAGAGTAGTCACGATCCATTTAATCCTTGCCTTACCTGTATTACTCACAATGTACACAATTCAACTGTTTATGACCCCACAATATATATCTCACACACACACACAGGTTAGAGTCTCAGAAACGACACAATACATCAACTGCGGAATAAATAACTTTCATTACAATACCCAAATGTTTTACAAAGTCTGATACTGGTACAATCTCTAAGTAATGGTAAATTACCAACTAAATATCCGGATGATTACAATCTTCTCATTCCACTCACATCTATACATAAGCTCAACAAGCTGCGGCCTGATCTGACTGGTTCGTATCATCTCCGGAATCACTGGTGCCCTTGACATCCTGCTTCGCTGCTCTATAATATATATAAAACAATAGCAAGAGTGAGCAAATAGCTCAGCAAGGTAATGAAAGCATGGCATAACTCTGCCTATGACTTAACCCAGAATAAGGCGGGTATAAGACAATAATTGTCAAAATATCTCTTTACCGAAAATATTTCCTCATCAGAATATATTCCAAAAATAGTACTATTGTAGTACTCCAAATATCATTTCGTAATATCTTTGCAAACTTTAATTATACTATTGAACCACGTTCTAGTATATTATAAAAGGATGAGGTTTCAAAGTAAACCAATATAACCTTTTTGTAGAAAAGGAATATCTGCTATATGAGTGTAAGCAAAGTATCAACATATAACTTAAAGATGAAGTTATAAGGTGATTCAATATAAACAACCCCCTTACCATAACCCCGGTTATGTAAGGTAACCACAGAGTCATGTAAAGGATGACGTTACAAGGTAACTCAAAATATATCTTTCTTAGAAATATCTGCTATGCCAGAATAAGCAAGATATCATCAATTTTCATAATAGAGGAACTTGCAGGAAGAATATTGCAATTACAGTTCAAACACTTTTCAACCCTGCCAACAATGATAATGTTGCAGATAATTTCCCAATTTGGAAGATGAACTAATACGGGAGCTTGCCGCGCCAGGAGCCACAACATTTACGATGATCAGTCGCATGTCATGCTCCCCATCATTTGTTCTCTACATGTAGAAGGAAGCACCGACGGATCGCCCACCCTCTGGAACCCCCCGGCCAACGGTTGGGCCATTAATTGCTGGACCGGCGCCACTCGGCCACTTACGCGTCTCCTAGTTCGAATAACATCCATAACTCTGAAACATAAAGTTCGTCCCCCTTTCCCCAAGTATAGTACTTGTTGATAGGACTCCACAAAGTAGTCGTATCTAATTGGAAAGGAAAATTTCACCAATATTTCCCAAGCTGATGCTTGTTAATGGATAGACACTTGTTCCATCAATCTTACCCCTCGAGCGTTGAGGAGGTAACCAAAAAGATTCATATCGATGTTTGAAAGAATCAAGATGTGAGTGACAAGATAGTTTAGCAAGTATAGGACCTGGCAGTCCAATAAATAACATTTCTCAAGTGAGGTCCCCTTATATATTTTTGGAAGTTGAGCGAGTATTTAAATCTTCTTTAAGATAGATTTAAATGAAAATAAAGTTTGGGAACCTCCCTTCGATAAAATAGTCATAAAATACTCCGAAATATTTTACACCATATCTGAAGGTGAAAGATAATCTTTGAATAATATGAATTATTATAAAAAGACTTCAAAATAATTTAATTAAATATTCCAAGAATATTTATTAAGTCAATAATAATTACGGAATATTATTAAATCGTAATATTGCTCGTAAGTAATCTTCGAATGATGATGAAGTAACAAAAAGAATCGCTTTGAAGAATAACAACCAAGTTGCGAGGGAAAAGAGTAATATCAACAGATTTATGACCGGGCAGTCAAATAAAATAAATAACAGCTCTCGAGTACAGCTCCCTTATATTTGAAAGTTCTGGGCGAGTGTTTAAGTCTTCCTGTAAGATAGACCTTAAACGGAAAATAGAGTTTTGAGAACCTTTCCTCGATAAAATAAACATAATAAGACTCAGAAATATTTTACATGATATTTGAAGATCAGAATAATATTTGAATAAGATAAATCATTTTTAAAATTAGTTGAAATAATTAAATAAATATTCAAAGAATATTTATTAATTCATAGGTAATTAAAGAATATTCTTAGTATAAAATATTGCTCATAAATAACTCTCGAATGAATATATAAAATATTCACCAAATAAACAATTCCTCGAGTAAATATTCAAAATAATATTTGAATCAATCCTCAAATGAATATCTAAAGTAATATTCAAATAAATAAATCCTCGCATGAATATAAAATAAATAAATTCTTAAATGAATATCCCAAAATAATATTCATTAAATAAATCCTTAAATGAATATTCAAAGTAATATTCACTTAATAAATAACTGCAAATGAATATTCAAAAATAATATTCATTTAATATATCTAAACTTTAAATGAATATCCAAAAATAATATTCATTTAATATATAACAATTGAATAACATTATTCAATATCTAGATTAGAAAAGAATGCCCAAGATATATAAAAAAAAATATCTCGACTCCCGGTCTATGGATGGAGAGTAAGAATCATACGCCCGACACTAAGGGCATTTGCAAAAACCCGGCTTATAACTAATATCCCATATCTAGTTGATAAGCCAAATATCAATCATATCCAAATAATAACCTTCGAATGAGGTAATATTCAAGTAACATTTCTCGAATCATTTCTGAGTAATTAATACTTTTTGAAAATACAAATAATGATTATTAATATTATTCCTCAATTCAGATAATAATCTGTCGTTGGAGTCCTTCCGGGTTTCCACGACTATCCTTATATGTCAGAATACCGACTCCCGGTCTAGAATCAAAACAATAAATATGCTCTTATCAATAGAGCCACAAGGTATACCGGTTTATAAATACTTTACCTCAAAGCTCGTACATAAACCGAAAGTCAAATTTACGCTATAAGCATATATCGCAAAACTATGCAATTCAATATATGCCAAAAGCAGTATTATACAACAATACTTCAAAGTATCGAAATAGGAAACTTGCCTGATGCTCGAGAAGTGGTAGGGCTCGTGATGATGTCGGGCAATCTAGACAAGGCCAAAAAGAAAACGTACGATTATTCCCCTAGATAATCCACTTAATATCTAAAGCATAAACACGTAAGCGAATCACAACCAAGACATTACTAACTCGTTTTAGGCTCATACTAAGTCCATGTCAATCGACAAATACTTAGGTCGAAGGTTCGTTTTAGAAATCGAATCTCGTTCGCCCGTTTCACTAAGTGGTTTACAAGGTTATAATCAGGTGTTCCTCTACGGGGTTCCTTCGCACTTAACCTTGATTCAAACATTTTTATAAAATCCAAAAATAATCTTTTCGACACGATGTCTTCTCTCATATCTTCATTATGACCTCTAGTATTTTATTACCAAGACTCGTAACCGAATTACTCGTTTTAAAGGGGTCCAATTGAAGTTACAAACTCATGCTTACGATTACGAACCGCTTTTACGAAGTTTACCATAACGCCCAAACCGTAAGTCAGATTGCTACGATTCTTGTGCCAAAATGATCTATGATTCCAGACCTACAGTTATTGGTCGAGTGTTCATCTTGGTCAGAAGCTTTTTGGTTCGGTGATACTCCATTTTTAAGGGTTAATGAAATTTCGCCATTACGACGGCTATAACTCGGATATTTCCAAAATTAAAATCCTCCAAATAATCAATCAATCCACCACCAATACTCATGGACACTATTCATCATCCTCACCACTGCCTAAACTGGTCTTGGAGTTAAAATTCATATTTTTCCATTTTCATAACACCCACACAACATACATGCTCTAAATCATGCATCTAAGTCAAAATTCATCTAAAGCTCCATTAAAACTCATAATCTAACCAAGGGGGTTCAAGTGTTATACCTCTATTTGAAGCTTAAGGATGATATTAAGGCCTCACAAGTCTAGATCCTTGCTTAGAACATCCTTTGGAAGCTATATCATCAAGAAAACAAAACATGAAAATCATAAGTTTACTATTCATCAAGAACATAGAATGTTTGTAAATTAAAATGAAAATCTTCCACTTACTTTCTTGCTCTCAAACTTGGTGGGTCTTCCTAACTTCCTTCAAGCTTTGATTTAAGCTATAGATCATGAATTGTGGTTGGCTAGAACTTGAGTTGTGAAAAATTTACTATTCATCATCTTTTTTTTCTTAAAAACCGAATATGAAGAAATGAATGGTGGTGGTGTTTTTGCTTTCTCTTTTCTTGAATAATACATGTAGTTATCTTCTTATTCAACCTCATCTTATCTTCATGTGGTGGCACCTTCCTATTGGTCCATTTAGATTACCTTTATCCAACCATAATTGCAAGATAGTCCTTAGCTTTATGGTTATTGCATCCAAGTCCTTCCTTCCATTTTATTATTTCACCAAGGGGCTTCTACTCTTAAATATCTTCACATAACTGTTTGCCTTGTAGTTGGGCCAAAACTTGGGCCTTTACCAAGCTCTGGGGCTTTTTGTTTGGGCTTTATGCAAAGTTCTTTAGTCGTTTGACTCATCGATTGTATTCTGTGATCGTCTCAGTGGTTTATCTATTGTAAATCCCTCGGATATAATTCTCTTGATGATCATGTAGGATAATTAATCTTGATATGAACTCAATCCATAATCCATGATTCGTTCGCTTTATCGCTTAATCTCGTTATAACGTTTCAGCGGTTTCTAGAACGTTCGCTTCGCTGCCTCGGTGCTTTTCGTTCTAAATTCTCAAATCCAATATAATAAAATTCCAAAATATTAAATCCTCAATTTTCTAAAATTTAATATCTCATGTCTTGAATATAATAATATATAATTCACTAATCGGTCAAATATTACACCAAAATTAAAATAGGAATTTCTGAATTTCGATCGTCTCTGCATACACTTATTTACTCCGTGGATCACTAATATGACTTCGAAACATCCATACCGCGTCCCGTACATAGGGTGGCGTGAAAAGTTTTCCAACTTACAAAATCACTATTCATTCACCGAATTACTATGCACGTACGGGAAACACTATGCACGTATGGAAAATACTATACCATCCACATTTCCCTTCTCGGGCTCATTAACTCATTTCTTGGACGATAGATTATTCTTTTCTATATCGTCAACCTTTGAATTACTCTATCCTGACCATACATATACGAATCGGGATCATCATCCATAGCAATATCCATTCACTACAATCATTGTTCTTTGGAATCACCATTCATTAATGCTCTTTAACCACAATAAGAAAAGTTTTAATTCTACCCAAAATTCGGGTTATTATAGGGATCTTAGGATGGGGCTTCCAGAATAAAACATCTAGAGTGAGGATCCCAAGATGGGGTTTCCAGGATGAAGCATCCAGGATGGCTATCCCGAGGTGGGGCTACCAAGACGAGATGTCACGGTGGAAGCTCTTAGATGAATACTACGATCTCGAAGGGCAGGGTTCCAGTCACCCACAATGCATGTGAACAATCATTACGGGTTACCGTTGAAACAGTTGAAGGTTCCAAAGTTGGAAGCTCCTTCGCTGCTCCTATGATGAAGACGAGGTAATATTTATGATGCAACTGAATGCACACGTCATAACCAAATTACACAGGTATGTGAGAAACTAAACCCTCCTTAATTGCATGAAATTGCACTCTATGAGAAGTATGTGAAATGATTATCCCTTAGGCTTAAGATTATTACTTTTTGATATGCCAAATTCATTGAAATCCTTGCGTGAATAGGAGAATTCGGTATGCTAGAGGTATTAAGTCAAGATGATTAGCAAGACCTACAAGATATCTTTCATTGCGCATCCTATGTGACTCTACCACATGAATATCTGCATGATGCTAAATGACTCTTGCCTACTAAAATTCAAATATGCTATTGTCATGTCTAGATACTGCCTAAGTAATACATATGTTGTCACTCACTTAAGATACTTGAGATGAACATAAGGCATGCACTAGAAAATATATTCTGAGATAAGTAATGTTTGAGGTTAATAGATTCCTTGAATGTTTATTTGTAGCTAATGGCTAGCCTATATCTTTAGTGCTCACCTGCAATGGATAGCATGCAAGGTTAATGTTATTCACCTGTAACTAACAGCTTGCAGGTTCCTTGCTGTTTACCTACTACTAATAGGTTTCATCCTATATACCTATTGCTGACTGTTTACATATTATTTATATGCAATTAATAGCTTGCAGGATGATTGCTATTCACCTGAAGCAAATGGCTTCCAAGTTCCATGATGTTTACCTATGGCTAACAAGTTTCCTTGTTATTACTTATAGCTAACGACTAATGATTTCTTTGATATTCATCTGCAACTAATGGTATGCAGGTTCCTTGATACTTACTTGAAGCTTATAGCTAACAACTTCCAACTAATAGCTTCTAGCTTGTAGCTTCCATTCTGCATCTTCTGTCAAATAACTTGCAGGGTCATTGATGATCAGCTACAGCCAACAACTTCTAGACTTCACAAAAGTAAGATTAAAGCTGGAATGGGCTGACATATTACATGAGAAAGAGATCTAAGGGCTCGGGGGGTAACTCGGTTCCCCAACACCCTACCACAAAGAGGAAAAAGGGGTTCCCATCAGAAGTTCACATGAAACAAGGGGCTTCCACCCTCAACGTTCAGCAACGGAAACCCGAATCCGGATCGACACGATAAGAACAAAGATAAGTTCTACTCTACTGCCTTTGCATTTTCACTATCATGCATATTTTCCACACTTATAAAGAAGATTTTTCAACATTCATCTGAAAACTTTGCTGAGATGCATGTTCTGTCAAAAAGATCATTATTTTGCCTTGCATAAATTCACAAACATATGAATATGCCTACATGATCTGAATTATACCTGAACCAATACATGAAAATCATCATGATTTACACAATGCATGTGTTTTTATAAACATTTTTTCGAAATTGCTAGCTGAAACTGTCGAGTAGGTACCTAGGCACGCTATATGCCCCACATGTTACCACTTGGAAAGACATGGCAGCGATTGAAGGTGTCTCCACGACCTTCCATTGGTTCCTCTTGGGACACGCATACAAGATTATTAATGACATAAGCGCACATATGAGATTATGTGTTGCCTCCTAAAAATTCATGCGAGTACAAATCACTTACAACTTATAGGAGAAGTCCTCAAAATACTCATTAAAGGAGAAGTCCTCAAAATACTCATTAATGGAGAAGTCCTCAAAATACTCATTATAGGAGAAGTCCTCAAAATACTCAACAATTTCTTTGGGGATCCAATGCGTTGGAATAATGGAAACATTTGAAAATTGTGGCATACTGCCTGAAAAAGTTTGTTCGCCAAGGTCCTACTTGATTGGAGAAGCGGCAACATACATTTTTTACAAAATCATTTGCACTAGCATATTCATACTTTCCCGTATGCATCAAATATGTGTGATCTTGTGCATTATCTTTAAGGGATACTTAGCCCTCGTTACTTATCTCTTTTTCTAGTTGTCTTGGTAGCCCAGGTTTTGGACGCTTGAGGCATCCCTGCAACCACAGAAGCTTCCAGACATCAAAAGATTCTT
The DNA here is from genome assembly GCA_037693485.1 of Kitagawia praeruptora. Lineage (NCBI taxonomy): Eukaryota > Viridiplantae > Streptophyta > Magnoliopsida > Apiales > Apiaceae > Kitagawia > Kitagawia praeruptora. The sequence goes on from CM075353.1 coordinate 4,699,785, forward strand.
ATATGAAGGCCAATTTGGTAGAGAAAGGAAGCATCTCAGAACGTAAAGTCATGATTTTTAAAAAAGAAATGCCAGAAGCCGGTAGCCCCATGATATGATGCCAACCGGAGTACCACGAATGATATGAAGTGAAAAGAAGATATCCTTGATTTGAGAACTCACATTGAAATACGTATGCATAAGCAGAGTGTTTCCTGTTTCTTACGCCGAGTTAGCTCATGTAAGCTTGGGAACACGATGTGGAAAATGTGTACTTCTCTGAGAGAATAATAAGAAAGGATTGGACCTTACCTTGTTCTGGTTCCTCTTGCACTTATGCTTCAAGGAACCGGGGGGTAATTGTTGTGACTAAAATCTTGCATGGATCAGATTTAGGCCCATGATGAGTTTTGGGTCCAATCCACAAGGAAAGAGGATGTTTCAGAGGGCTTCCAGGGTACCCGTGGTAACCCATGAAAACTGGTGAGAGGGCTCCCGAATAATAGGGCTCCCAGATGACAAGGCTCCTCGAAAGCAGGCTTCCCAAAATAGCCTACCAGAGGGGCTACCGGAGGGGTTACCGGAGGGGCTACCGCCGGAACCCCCAGCTTCCCCGGAAGCCTGGCAGAAACACATATTCAGACTAGGACAGCCATCAGATAAGGCTTCCAGTATGGCTTTCATACTTGGGCTATCGGATTCAGGTTACCGGGGGGTACCGGAGCCAGGCTACTGGGCGGTACCCCCAGCTTCCGCCGGAAGCCTGATTAGGCTGCCAATTCAGATAAGGCACACTTCCTACTTTTTAGGAGCACGTCTCTACAGCTGAAATACACCTCTAAACGGATAATTATTCAGTTATTCGAGGATATACATCATATATACATGATAAATCCTTCATTCTTCAGATAAACATCATGAGATTGGCTTCCAACAGTCCTAGTACGGCTTGGAAACCTCATAAATACATCACAATCAGTTGATACACGTCAATATCAATCATTATCTCATCAGATACGAGATAACTCATCACAAACAACCGAACTTATCAATCAAGAACTACATGCGGGCTTGATCCACTATAAATAGTGGTATGTAGGCAATTTACGGGGTCTCTTCTCGAAACGCACGTTGATACTAAGAGCATGTATACTCCGGTGCACGTTCACTCTCATAATTAGGGTTCTTGGCAGGCCAACATTCGGTCCTTGAGCTCTAATTCCCGTAGATTCAGCCCCAATCATCACCAAAACACCTTCCCGTGTTCTTCGGAAACCCCTAGGCGTGAGCCTTCCCGGGCGGCTAGCCATAAATCTCTGACTGCGAGCCTTTCTGGGCAGTTGGACGATTCCATATTTAACGGCGCTATTCCAGCAACGGCCTCCACGTAGTTGTGTAAAAATCCTCCCACAACATATGCCATTGTTCCATGGAGAATCATCTTACGTGGAGAACCGTGGAGAACCACTTGAAATGCATTAAAATTGCTTTATATATAAGGGCCCCGCAGGGGCATCTTCACAAAAAAGCCTTATAATTCTATCCTCTATCTAATTATAAAAAAATTACAAAAAAAAGTTTTTTTAAAATTTTCAAAAAATGATGACGTGGCAACAATTTTTTAATTTTTTTTTAAAATTTTTTAAATTTTTTCTTTTTGATGAATGAATAGAGGGTAGAATTATAAGACTTTTTTGTTAAGGGGCCCCGTCAGGAGCCTTATATAAAGGACAATTTTAATGCATTTTAAGTGGTTATCCACGGTTCTCCACGTAAGATGGTTCTCCAATTATATATATATATATATATATATATATATATATATATATATATATATATATATATATATATATAGAGTAGGGATCTAGAGAAAACCCCTTTAAAAAGAGAACTTAGAAAACTAAATTAAAATATAGCACATATGGTATTCAAACTGATCGTTGGGAGATGGAGAAAAATGTGGTGAAATTAGATTTTAAAAAAATATCACCGATTGACGGGAAAAATCAAATTAAAAACGGAGGGGATTAGGTGGGATTGTGTGTGTGAGAGTGCATTTGATTAGTGTGTGGGTGCCCCTGGCGGGGCCATTGATTATAATACATCCAATGGTTAGGATTAGTACCTTAGTTTTCTTCAAAAAAAGAGTTCTCTTTTGATCATTTGCCTATATTATATATATATATATATATATATATATATATATATATATATATATATATATATATATATATATATATATATATATATATATACTATTGAAATTTAGAATTCAAGTAGGGTCGTGTAATTAACCTTGACACTTGAAAATATTAACATTCATGAGTCATGACAATCCCGTAAAAAAAATTCATGAAAATGAAGTATTATTTTACACTTTGTGGTCTGTAGCATATTATGCGGCGCATCAAAATTTTGCTCATCTCCATGCTCAGAACATGCTTAGAGCAACTCCAATCCGTCACTAAATTATTATAATAGTGATGGATATAGTGTCAAACTCACTCCAATGCAACACTAAAATGATGAGCCAAGATCATCAAATGAGTTTTGGGTCAACAAATTTGGTGACAAAAGTACACTTGGTGATCCTTGGTCACCAAATTTGGTGACTTTCAAAATTCCAACAATACCCCTATATTTTTTAACAAAACAACTTTTTTCCATCTATGTCCTACTATTTGTTCTTGTAATTTTTTTCCAACTTATTTGTTCTCATAATTTTCAACTTTAAATTTTTATCAATTGAAACTTCTTTTCTTCTTAGCTCTTGTTAAAAATTTTATCTATGTCCTACTATTTATTCCTAACTCTTGTTAATTCTAAAATGTCGTAATTCTAAAATATCAATTTTCAACAAAATTTTGATTTTGATTTTTTTAATTAATTTTTATATTAATAAATTTAATATTATGCGACCATAACATTACAATTTAAAATATAATAGATATTAATAATGTAAATCGAACAAAGTTAGAATATTCTATTTTATTGGCGAAAGATTCCTTTTAGTGACAAGTTTAGTGATCATGAGTTGGAGTGTATTTTGTGAATGATGTAATTTTATCACCAAAATAGTGTTTCTAGGACACTATTTTAGTGTCTTGGGTTGGAGATGGTCTTAGAAGGGGAAGAAGTAGTGGTCAGACTTCGGATGATAATAAATTATTTTATTTTAAGAGTTTTTATAATAACTTTTAGTTATATGTGTTGTCTATAAACTCGAATTCTTCTTTTATGTAACTTTCAATGTCAATTCTACATGAAATATGTTACCTATTGTACTTAATTAAATTACGTTAAATAAAATTTTAATTATTTATTTTTGAAATCACAAAACTCTATAAAAATTAGAAAAATAGATTGAAGCGATACGAGAGACGTCACCTAAGCTCTTCTATTTCTAACTGGCGTAAAAACCTGTGCGAGGCACGGGTCGCTAGCTTAAATTGTATTTTTAAATTATATTGTGCTTGATCAATATCATTTAAAGTATATGATTGATTTTAATTGAATTTTGCTTGTTAATGACATATGTGACTATTGTGTACTTATTTAGGTATGTTCAAGTTTGTAATCTGAAAATAATACGAGTAATATTGATAGTAGTCATGTCAGTTTTTAATTTTGTTGTGAATAACAGAGTAGAATTCGAGTGTTTTATGGATGTCCTAAATTGTTCTTTCAATTCTTTGAAAATGATGCATCCACTTAGTTGGATCTCCAATATTATTCAAGATAGAAACAAAATAGCGTTGAAGATGTTGTATTCTGATAGTGTAGGTTTTACTCTAGATTTTAAATAAAAAATTCGTAACACGATACTCGGGTCTTGCACTTTCACTTCTTAAAACTATCTTTCTAACTCTTCCATCTCTTTTCTTTTAATTTCTTCATTTTAAGCATCCTTTGCCTTTATTTCTCTTCCTCTGTCCGTCTCACTTTCAAAATATCAGATAATTTTAATTGACTGAGTGTATATCTTTTGTATCTACAGGCTTATCAAACTTGAGAATATTTTTTCGTAATTGTATCATCATTAGTTGAAGTTGCTCATAGCTTTGAACAATAAATTTATCCTTTCTTTTTTCAGATACAGCTTCATCCAAAGATACTAATTGGAGTGAACCAAATAGACTAAAGACTTGAATGAGTTTGTTGTTTCTCTTACTGAATTTTGTATATGCATGCTTTGTTCAGTTATTAAAAGTTCATGCGAATCACTAGTCTCTCGCTTTACTTATTTTCTAAAATTTATTGTATTTTTTTAATTTATTACAAAGTTCTAAAAATTTACCTTTCTATCAACTGTATTTTGGTAAATAAATATTTGATAAATCAATAAATTTGTCAAATAAATAATTTATATAGTTTTATATATTGCCATCGATAGAGAATAATATTAATAAATGATATAATATTGCCCCGCTTACGCGGCAAATACACAAAGATATCATGTATATTATTGAAAACATGTATGAATGAGTGGTCGGGTTGTTTAAGGGAATTATCATTATATAGTAAATTTTTGTTATTGATATTATGTTGATTGTTATTATTATTATTAATATTATTATTATTATTATTATTATTATTATTATTATTATTTCAGTTTTAAAACGTATAACCAAACCATATATTATGTATCACTAACTGATAATTTGATTTAATATAATATACTATAATTTGAATCAATAAATGTAAAAATAAAACTATAACCAAAAATTGGTAATATGTTGCAATAATTAAAAATATCAAATTTTGTTTCACTCAAGCAACATGCACACACACCTATAATGTGTATAATATATTATAATCCAAATCAATAAATGTAAGAATAAATTGATGACTAAAATTTGTTAATATACCGCAATAGCTAAAGTACCTAAAATTTGTTAATATGTCACAGTAACTAAAGTACCATATTTTTCTCACTTACACGACACACTTGCACACATATAATGTGTATCTAAAATGTCTCATGAATTATAGCCCCTTGTTGGACTATTATATATATAATAAAATGATAGATAAAAGTAAAAATAGAATAACAGAGAGGTCGAACTAATGTAAAAAGAGTTTTAACTCCATAACAAAAAACATGATGTAGCACAACGGTTTGGAGAAAGAAATATATAGAGGAGGTTGTTGGTTCAATTCCCCATAAACACGAAATAATTTATTTTTTTTCTTCAATTAAGGGAGTGGCAAATCAGTGTAATTTTGTAATATATAAGGGTAAAATTGTAATTTCATAGAGGGTTTATTGGTTCAAAATGCCCCTAGAATATCCTCTTGTTCTCCTATTATATATAGAAGAAGATATATGTTAAAAGATTTTTTAAGTTTAATAGTGTTTATTCGAACACCTATTTTATTTCCAATAGAACTTTTAATCATACGTCTTATAATTAAATACATATTCTACTTACAATAGAACTTTTAATTATATGTCTTCCCTATAAATTCGAACTCTTCTCCTCCATTAATTTGAACACCTATTCTATTCCTAATATGTTAAAAATATTTTTATATTTATTAGTATTTAAAATTCTAAAATTCTAAAAAATTAGAAAAACAGATTAAGACGATCTTATAGCGCCATCTAAACGCCCGCGTATCCTCCTTTATATATATATATATATTGATGATTTTAAAAATATAAATTAATTTAAATTTTCTATATTAAAATATATTTAAAAAGAAAAAAGAATTCCATATTATGTTACCAACATTTAAATTGAGTAGAGTAACAATTTGAAATGTTTATAATCTTTAAAATCATGTCAAAAATATTAATGGTGAAAATTAAAAATTAAAAAAATAGAAGAAATCTATACTATACTATAATAAGTAAACTAGGGGATAATTGGTAGTTTGGTAGTTTGGTTCAACCCTATTTTTTAGCCATAATTTTAGTTCAATTAAAAATAAATTTAATTACGAGTAATATTTTATCTACCTAAAAATATTCCCGGGTAAGCAAAGATTTAGCCGAGAGTTTTGATGGAGAGGAATGGCGTGTGTGTGTTTTTTTTTTTAAAAAAAATTTTATTAACAGGAGAGTGTTTTGTGTGTTTTTTTACATTTTTTTTATTATTAATAAACATTTTTTTTATTAATAATAATAACAGAGATTTAAGCAAATTAAAGAGTGACCAAATGAGTGACCAATAAAAGAGTACCAAACCGACAACCAAATATATCCTATTTCGCTTATAATAGTATTAAATTAAGGGATAATTTGTAGTTTGGTAGTTTGGTTCAACCCTATTTTTCAATATTAAAAAACATAATAAACAAATAACAAATTATACTATAACAAATTAAAATTAATATTTATAATATTATATTACACTATGAACAAATTACAAAAATTTAAAAGCAACCCGTGCTTTGCACGGTTATAAGCTGTTAATGTTAAAGTTGGAAAACAAAGATAAAAAGTAACTCAAAACACTAGCAAAGGTTCGAACTCCAGCTTTCATGGAAATGGTTAAAGCCTTGAACCAGTTACATACAAAATACATGAATTATGTGTATTACTATGTTTATATTTCAAAACTCAGGGGGGGGGGGGTTAGGATCCCTGGATCTCACTGGGCAGGAAGGATAAGGTTCTAATTCGAGTCTGATCGAGCTGATAGAATAATTAATGGCCGAATTCGAGTTTGAGTATTTTTTAAATGAATTAAACCGTTTGTTTAATTTAAATGAGTTCACATTTTTTGGTAAACTCATTTGTTTATTAACGAGTTAAGTTGAGTTACTTGCGAGTTAATTGAATGACTAAATAAATCGAGTCGGGTATATTATTAGCTCATTAACCTTAAAGATTAATATGTTTTCAAAAAAAAACCTTAAAGATTAATAAAAATAAAAGTACGATCTTGGTTCACCTTGAGAATTGTTAGAAGAGATACTTATTTATAAGCTTATAAGTGTTATATTGTCAAAAAAATAGTATGCAACTAGATTTTAGTTTATAAATAATAAATTTAAAATTTAAAAATTATTTATTATAATTATAAATGAATCCGGATTCATATTCAAACCGAATCTAACTAAACGAGTTCAAGCTTGTTTCAAATTCAACTCGAATACAATCTCGAGTAAAGTTGAGTAAAAATTAACGAGCTAAGCCTATATTTCCAAGGAAAGACATGAACATGTTACATAAATTGATGGTTCTCACTCTCAGTTTAGTGTTCATATTTTAGGGGGCGCATACTGCATGCAATTGGTCGGGTTTTTGAAATTTACCGACCGATCAACAACCATTCAACATATTTGATAATTTTACGAAACATTATATTCAAAATTTGTCCATTACCTCATTTAAGAATTAAAAAATTAAATTGAATCAATTCGATTTGATAGAGGTCAACTCATCGAAATAATTTTGTTCAGTATATTGATCGAATTCAAGCATTGTGAAAAAATCAATTAAACCCGTCAATCAATTGTTAGGAACCAGAAAACTAATTTAAATAGTTTGAAAAACTGGACTGTGGCCAAGACTTGACAAGCCACTGGGGAAGAAGCAGTAAAGATTAAAATCCAAGAAACATAATCAGAAATGCTGCTGCGATATAAGTGGGCCGACATAGACAGAGATGCTCACGTGGGAGTGGGCCATGTACTACTTATCTTTGTGTCAAATCAATGTGGGCCAATCCAGACTGGGCTAGCGTATAGAGTCAAGACTACACACTCAAACAAGATTATGAATCTCATACGAATCCTAGTAAGCATCCAACAAAGATCATGCTCTGTTTTTTTACGGAATGTCGATAATTTATTTTTTATTTTTTTTAAAACAATAATTTTTTTTTAAAAAAGTAAGTAAGTGAGTAAATGTTTTTTATTATTAAAAAATTCAATAATTTCATGAATCGAGAGTAATTCAGTGGTAAAACAATTCACTTATCATTTCCAAGATCTTGGATATCAAAAAATCAGAAGATCGATAGTAGCTATATAAAAATCAAATACGAGAAATAAACATGTGAAATTAGCTATTAAAAAAAATCAAAAGACGTAGAGTAAACAAGTTTAACCATATAAGATGCCATGCATCCGTGTTTTCGAGATCCCAGCTTCGATTCCAATGTATGCATGAATAAAATTAATAGAGGTGCACGCATGCAAATTGCGATAAAACATACAGTAAACAAATTACTAGCAAAAGCATTTAACATTCACGGGAATCGTACCTATTTTTCAACATGAAGATCACGAATGTGGAAGAAAAAGAAGATGACAACGACACCTTCTACCATTCACGATTGGATGCAAAAGTAGGGTAGAGTGTGTGTGTCTGTTTGTGAGTTGTGACAGTGGTCAAACAGTGAACAAGCAGAAGATAACTATTCGCTCAGGTGATTCACTCGTGTGTATTCAGATTTCAGCTATACATAATAATTCAATCTTCATTTCTCTTCCAGTTCTACGAGTCCATGGATACACATTAATTTGACTGACATTTCTAACATCCAGACTATCAGACTTTGTTTTTCATTCACTTCAGTAGCATATATTAGGGTCAGTTATGCCAACTTTTTCCTAAATTCTAGAACTCACTTGTAGTATTTCTGCATAAAATAATAAATATTTTATTCATGTAATTTTTGCATGTTTAATTTTTTAAACATTTTTATAAGAATCAAAAAGAGATTGATTAAGGTGGAAAAATGTTTGATATTACATAACAAAAGTTATGGCTAGTAGAAATTCGTTGAACTATGGTTTTAATTAGGGGTGATCAAAAAATTGAATTCAAATCGAAATCGAATCGAAACCGACGAAAACCGAACAAAAAAATTGAAACCGAACCGATGGTTACGGTTTTCGATTTTTAAAAATCGAGACTTTCGGTTCCGATTATAAGTTAAAACTGTACCGATTATTAAATAAATAATACATATATATATATATATATATATATATAGGGTTGGACTCCATAGCAAACACCTTATATAACAAACAACAAAGAACACCTCATATCTAATAGATCCATTGCCCCTGGCGGGGCCACCCAATACAAAAAGTTCTTATTTTTTTAGGCTCTATCCATCCAGCAAAAAAAAAAAAAATTTGAAATTTTTACTGTTCATCAATGACGTCATCAGTGACGTCATCATGAACAGTAAAAATTTAAAAATTTTTTTTTGCTGGATGGATAGAGCCTAAAAAAATAAGAACTTTTTGTATTGGGTGCCCCTGGCGGGGCCAATGGATCTATTGGAATAAATGATTTTATAGTGTTCTTTATTGTTTGTTATATAAGAGTGTTCTTTATGGAGCAAAGGCCTATATATATATATATATAATTTGCATTAAATTTTTTGAAATTTAAATACATATATTTTTTTAGATTAAGCAGTAAACTGTAACGTAATTTATGTAATGGAATTGGGCCGACTCAATATGCTATTGGGCGAGGTTCCTCGGTCTCTCATAATTGGCCATCCAGCTTCATTTTTGCAAAGGAATCTAGGACTGTGCGGCCAGAGATTGTCTAGTTCTTGTGGAGGTAACAAGCCTAAACATAAAGTTGTTGATCTATTAAAATTGGTTTCTTTCATAGTCTGTTTAGCATTATCATTTGCTATTGTTATTATCCTTAGTAAGAGTGAAACTTCGATTCGGTTTGATTTTTGTAAACTTGGACAAGTTATGTACGCTATAATATTTTGTCTCCTTTATACATTGTTCGATTTTAAAATCGAAACCGAACCGATAAAAACCGAATCGGAGTTTTAAAACCGAAACCAATGGTTCGATTTTCCGGTTTTCGATTTTTAAATTGGCTATCATCAGCTCGTGTCGTGAGATGTTTGGTCAAGTCCTATAACGAACGAAACCCTCGTTTTGTGTTGCTGAGACATGCGCCTAAGGAGAAAGTCTTTGCAATCGAAGTGAGCCGAGTAGTCGAGTGACATGCCAGCGCTACTAATTGAGTGCCAACACGTAGCTGTACTGTCAGTAAGAAGGTAGCCGACACCTTTCAAAGCACTTTCTAGTGTGTTGAAACTTGCTTCTTCTCCAAAGTTTTCTTGGTCATCAATACGACCTGTCATTAATAGAACCGATCTGATTCTCTGAACAATCGGAATTTCGTACTTCTGTCGGAGTGAAAACAGGAAGAATTCAAAACGTATGTCGGAATTGGATCCGGATTCCCCAGACCCGGCATAAGAGAAGGGCTTTAGAAAACTTTCGATTTTGATTCCGATTTTACCAAAAAATCGAATCGAACCGGAATTTGCTCTACCCTATAGTTTCAACCCTAATGGATCCGCTAGGGTTGGTTTGTGTCTAGCACATTCTATTATCTTCTTCAAGCGGAAGTGGTTTTGGGTTGTATGATTTATGCCCTACACGGCTACACCGTAGGCGAAAGCGATTTGTGCTGCGATATTTATTTAATTTTATAATATAAACATAAATCATTGCTTTATCTTGTCGAGTCGAGTAATTGTTTTTTAAATTAGCACATATAATTTAAGGTAATAATCAAAAGTACCAATTTTTAATTTTCTTTTTACAATTTTAACATCTTATAAAAAAAATTGAAAAAATACCTCCTGCAAGAAGCAATAAAATGCAATCTATTTTTACATTTTTGTGAAAAATAATTTGAAGTTAATTTTGTTTACAATTGAGGTTACTTTTGGTTGCATTCGAGATTACATTTGATTTAATCTATGCAATTTGTTAAGCAATATATTATGCAACTAAAAATGATTTCAATTATTAAACTTTTAAAGTTGCATTTATGATTGATATCAGTTGCAAAAATTGCAAAACGTATTTTTACAAATATTTTATAAAAATTGATATTTTTATAAAAAAACAGAGTAATTCTTAAAAGAAGATATTTTTGTAAAAAAAATGGATTCAATATTCATGACCTATAATTTATTGATGTTAGTACGCTGACTGTGATCAGTAAAGATTCTTAATTAAATAGACTGTTGGTGAGCTGATCGATCAGATGAACAATTGATCAGTAATTCTGTCACTGGTACATTACATATGATAGTGTTTTCACTTGTGTACAAAAATTATTAAAGAAAGACTCGTTATATTGTTAATCGTAGATGTGAATTTCAATTTATGCCATGTCCTTCGTAAGAGTCTCTGGCTCTCTGCTACCTTTGCAAAATGAACATTGAGATATGCTTTATATTACAAATATTTATTAATTATTTGTGATCACGTAATATTAGATTGTTGATATCTTCGATTGTTCATATCTTCGCAACAATTGTTGTGAGTAAATAGAATTTATGCAAATGATAATTCTGGTTAAATTAAATCTGTTTATATTTTACGCTGTGTTTTGTTTTGTTAAAGCAAACTTGAACGATATGTAATAAATTGGTCAATGTTAAGATCAAAACCGTACTTCGAAATATAAATATATAGAGTTAACATGGATGGATACAGAGATACATACAAGTATTAATTACATAATAATAAATGCATATTAGTTCATATCAGTTATTATTATGTAATAAATATGTTAGTGTTCCAATACCCAAATAGCCCCGGAAATATAACATAGATATAATTAGTATGGGTAAATATAACTTTTTATATAAATAAATTTGCTCATAGAACATACAATACATACAATATATACATACATTTATGTTGTACAATCTATTAATATTTCATTATTTGTGATCTATTAATTTTTGTATAATTATTATGCATATTTATACATACATACACATGTACAAACATAAATAAATACATATATAAATTTTTGTAGATATATAATAATATGCTATAATATTATATACATACATACATACTATATAGCAGACATACATACATACGTACATTTATGTTTTATAATCTATTAATATTTCATAATTTGTAATCTATTAATTATTGTATAATTAATATGCATATACATACATATATAAATTTTTGTGGATATGTAATAATGTCCTATAATATTCACTAACATATACCATATCTTATTAATCATTTTAGATCAAAACCGTACTTCGAAATATAAATATATAGAGTTAACATGGATGGATACAGAGATACATACAAGTATCAATTACATAATAATAAATGCATATTAGTTCATATTAGTTATTATGTAGTAACCGTACTTCGAAATATAAATATATAGAGTTAACATGGATGGATACAGAGATACATACAAGTATTAATTACATAATAATAAATGCATTTTAGTTCATATTAGTTATTATTATGTACTCCCTCCGTCCCATTGAATTATTAACATTTGCGGACCAGTTTCCGGCACGGATTTTAAGGTGCATTTTAAGGATAGTTCTATAACTTATTTTTGATATTTTCTTTTTTTTGTATAAAAATAAAACAATCCTATTTTTATACAAAAAAAGAAAATATCAAAAATAAGTTACAGAACTATCCTTAAAATGCACCTTAAAATTCGTGTCAAATACGCAGTTTTTTATGTTAAGAAATGGATGGGACGGAGGGAGTAATAAATATGTTAGTGTTCGAATAATTAAATAGCCCCCGGAAATATAAAATAGATATAATTAATAGGGGTAAATATAATTTTTTATATGAATAAATTTGCTCATGCATGGAACCCTCCCCTAAATGTGTGTGTCAGTGTGTGTGTATGTGTGTTTGTTTGTTATATTGTTTTATGCGTTTACGTATTAAAGATGTGATTGGTGAGTTTTACGATAGTTAATGTTAATACAAGTTTGTATTATATATACTTATATATACGCATGAAGGTTCTTTTTTTGTATTGTGATATTTTTTTATAATATTTAATTCGTAAATAATTATAGTAGATATAAAATGATTAATAAGATATGGTATATGTTGGTGAATATTATAGTACATTATTACATATGCACAAAAATTTATATATGCATGTATTTATGTTTGTACATGTGTATGTATGTATAAATATGCATATTAATTATACAATAATTAATAGATTACAAATAATGAAATATTAATAGATTATACAACATAAATGTATGTATGTATGTATGTATGTATGTATGTATGTATGTATGTATGTATGTATGTATGTACGTCTGCTATATAGTATGTATGTATGTATATAATATGATAGTATATTATTATATATCTACAAAAATTTATATATGTATGTATTTATGTTTGTACATGTGTATGTATGTATAAATATGCATAATAATTATACAACAATTAATAGATTACAAATAATGAAATATTAATAGACTGTACAACATAAATGTATGTATATATTGTATGTATGTATGTATGCATATAATTAATAATTATGTATGTATGTACGTATGCATGTATAATTAATAATTATACATTAATATATAATTACCTACAAATATACATTGTAATTAATAATTATACATTATCTGAGGTAAGCAAGCCAACTGAGATTTATCTACAAATTAATATATATAAACAAAAATATTTAGTACGTATGTATGTATATAATATTATAGTATATTTTTATATATTCACAGAAATTTGGATATGTATGTATTTATGTTTGTACATGTATATGTATGTATAAATATGCATATTAATTATACAACAATTAATAGATTACAAATAATGAAATATTAATAGATCATACAACATAAATGTATGTGTGTGTGTGTGTATGTATGTATATAATATTATAGGTTATTATTATATATATGTATGTATATAATATTATAGTTTATTATTATATATCCATAGAAATTTATATATGTATGTATTTGTATTTGTACATGTGTATGTATGTAAAAATATGCATATTAATTATACAACAATTAATAGATTACAAATAAAGAAATATTAATAGATTGTTTAACATAAATGTATGTATGTACGCATGCATGTATAATTAATAATTATGTAAGTATGTATGGATATATGTATGTACGTATGTATATATGTATGTATGTATGTATGTATGTAAGTATGTATGTATGTAAGTATGTAAGCATGTGTGTATGTACGTATTAATGTATAATTATGTATGTATGTATGTATGTATGTATGTATGTATGTATGTATGTATATGTGTTTGTATGTATGTATATGTGTATGTATAATTATTGGGATTATATATTATACAAATATTTATGTATGTTGCTAATGATTTTTAATATTAACTTAAATGCTCACACAGCTCAGCTGGTTATGGTGTTGCATTTAGTTATGCAAGGTCATGGGTTCAAACCGTTTGAATAGCATTATTTTGAAAAATATTTAGAGTTAGGTTTGAAGTGAGGTTCGGAGGGACCGAGCCTATGAATTAATTTGTTCAGGGAAACCCCTTGTTGGTGTATTAGATATATATATATATATATATATATATATATATATATATATATATAATAGATTTAATTTATTTATTACTTACTATAATAAAGGTTATTTTAGCAATTTTCTATTTTAGAATCGAATGAACCACTTCTTTTTTACACATTTCAATGCATTCGGTTGAGCTACTTGTAAACATTACTTTTTCGATTTTTTTGTTTTTTATAATTTAAAAATAAAAATAAAAATACAAAAAAAAATTGAAAATATATTATTTACAAATACTTCAACCGAACACATTTAAATTCGTGAAAGAAATAATGACATTTTTACAATTTTTTTTAACTTTTTGACGAGAATACCAATTCTGAATTTTTTGACCACGCATTTCAAAAATGGGTAATAGTATTACTTATTTGTCAAATGGGTATTTCATATATATAAAGTAAAAAAAATTAATTTTTTTTTAAAAAAAATTAATTGTGTTACGCATTTAAGGAATGCGTAATACCTTCATAATCGGTGTGTTACCCATTCCCAGAATGCATATCACAATTATTTAAATTTTTTAAATTTTTTTTTCATATTTTTGAACTTTTTTTACTTGATACCCATTACTCAAATGCGTACTAGCATTATCCGTTTTGAAAATGAGTAATTGGCTGGACCGAGGTAGTAAACCTAGCAATTTAGAGCACCTCCAAAAGACTCTTTTAAACAAGTTATTAAGTTCAAAAAATAAAGAGCATGAGAAAAAAAAATGAGTTTCAAACATTTTCTTATTCTTAGTGG
Organism: Kitagawia praeruptora; assembly: GCA_037693485.1. NCBI lineage: Eukaryota > Viridiplantae > Streptophyta > Magnoliopsida > Apiales > Apiaceae > Kitagawia > Kitagawia praeruptora. The sequence goes on from CM075353.1 coordinate 4,714,854, forward strand.
CTATTAAAAAAATTTAAGAATCTTTTTACTCTACTCAATTCTAAGAGTTACTACATGGTTGTTAACTATTTTTTACTAATAATAAAATATTTACTTGTATATTGTATATGGTTGAATTTAAATATTTGTCAATTGTTATAGTTAAGTTTGAAATTTTAATAAAATATAAATTACGTATCAAAATAAAAAATATTATTGGAATTGATAGAAAAATCTATGTACTAACTTGTTGTGATGGTTGAAAATGCTCTTAGCCAGGAATTTATCTTTTATGAAACCCTGGCAACCCTTTATTATCCGATTGTATTGTATTCCTATGAACCCACATGTATATATGAACTTACTACTACTCGAGTAGTTAGCTCATAGCTGCAGTCGTCCCCAAAATCATACAAGTAGAATATTTAGTACTCCGTACTCCCACCGTCCCTTAATATTCTTCTCGTTTGGGAAAAAACACGGGTTTAAAGAAAAAAAAAATTTTAAATAGTAGTGGGTGAAATAATGAGTATTGAATATTATTTTTAAGAGTTAGTGGATAGAATAGTGGGTACTTAATATTATTTTAAGGAGTAGTGGGTGGAGTAGTGTTTATTAAATATAGATATTTTATGACCTAAAATATAAATGGGAAAAGTTTTTTTAATGTCTCGATAAGAAAAATGAGAAGAGTTTTAAGGAAAAGAGGAAGTACTAGACAAGAGGTGACACAATGCTTTTATAAAGTTAATAAAATATCATTAATATTCTAACAACCTCAATTAAAATAATACACAAAGAAACCATTTGGTAAGATTTGCAAATCTATGAAAAGTATAAGCTAATTATAAAGATCTCATACAGTAGATTGTAACTGCGGATTAGACACTACCACTGCTTTCATCTAATGTAACTCCATAAGATAAGGTTGCAATAGTACGGAGTAACATAATAGTAGTACACAGATACACAATTAACACAAGCACTTGGTTCACTGCAAGAAAATCGGTTTTTGTTACTGAATTCAGTCGGATGAAAATTCACTTTTGACAAACAATAGGCTAAAAAGATGTTAAGTTACGAGACTTTTGACAAACAATAGGCTAAAAAGATGTTAAGTTATGAGTTTTCCTAAAGCTGTTAGAGATTTTCGTTTTCACAAAAAATAGCGTTATATCGAAACATAATATGCAGATACAATGAAGGGCACTAATTAATTAATTAAAGGTAACACATACTTCTGCAGAAATGACATATTTGATCACTTCAATCTCATACAACATTATTATAGATAATTCATAATGCAGTTCTTCGAATAGATCAATAGTTGACAAATAAAAAGACAGAAACTACTACTACAAACACTTGAAATAGATTATAAATTTATATAGAGTTGATCGAGAAATACGAGATTTAGGTAATGATCATTTATCATCCATTTAATTACTTGAGGATGGGGGAGCTTGCAATAGTGCTGCAGGTGAATGCTGCAACTGTGGTGGCCTCTTTCTCTTCTTCTTCTCATAGCTGATTCCTCTTGCTTTCGACTGCGAATCTCGGATTTCACGAAGATAAAGCCTAACAGCTCGAGCTCCAAACGGGTTCGCTTCCGGCTTCCCGCCATTTTCCTCGTAGGCAGCCCTGAGTCGGCCTATGAGTGCATCAAGGCTGCCCCAAGCCTGCCTAAGAGGACACGGACAAGGGGCAGGAGGATTAGGGTGCCCGTAAAACGGGCACAACTGATTGTGAACCTTAGTCTTTCCAAACTGGTCAAGGTACCGGAGGAATTCAAGAACATGAGCTCCGCTACAACGACAAAGTGATAGCGGAGGACGGTGGTTACGGAGGTATTGACCAAAGGTGTTCCAGTCACGGCGCTTCTGGTTTTCGTATCGGCTTAGGGTTGTTGGTGAAGTAGCTGAATTAGATGAGGAGGAAGCCAAGGAGTTTGTGTTTGAGGTGGACATGAGCATGGTCGTGGTGACTGAGTTTGCTGAGTTCACAAGTTCTTGATTTGAGTTCATTTTGATTGTATGAAAAAGAATTAAAGGCCCTATCTTTTATTTATATTGATGGATCAAGAACTAGGGTTTCATACTTGCATTTGCATACCTTTAAAATATATGTAAATATAGATCTAGTGGATATGAAATGTTTTGTGATGTAAGAAAAGAGATCAAGAAGATTCAAGAATGTTGATAGTTTTTTTTTTACCTCTATTTTTTGAATCTTTTTGTTGATTTGATGAAAACCTAAGAAAATTATCCAAACATGGAGGTTTTATGGGAAGAGAGATGGAGAAGTGGTAGTGTGATTAAGGGGTAGTTGGCTTTATCTTGGCTTAGTTTTTTGAAATGTAAGAGAGAGAGAGGATAGGAACATAGTTTCCTACAAAAGGGGAAACAAGGTACTATTCATCTCCCTCAACAACAACAGTGAATTGGTAGACAGAAGGAGAGGGGATGGGGAAGTAATGGTATTTGGCAAGTTTGAAGGGACTTGGTTAGGGCTTTTGTGGAAATAAAAAGAGGTTGACAGTAAGATGGATATGACTGATGGTGACATCCCCCAAATTAATTGATTGTTTTAGTGGAGAGGGAATATTGTAGAGTAGTAGAGTACTAGTAATTCACTACTAGTACTCTCCTACTATTGGTTGTATAGGATCTATTTCCTCTTCTGTGATTTTACTAAGAAACCCATGAAATTGTGTTGTGGATATTTACATCATTTTGTTTGCATTTATTTTTGTGTCGTTCCGGTTTTTGTTTATTTATTTTCCTTTAGCTAATTGTTTTTGTTCATTTCTTGATTCTTTAAGCATGTCTGGGGGACAACGTTCGAAATACTTCATAATTTTACATGAAATGAACTCGATTACAACTACAAGTAGGGTTTGAAAGTGTTAAGGTTTAGAACAGTATAGTTCTACAATAATGACTTTATCCTGAGCTTCGGTGAATACCAACATCGGATCATCTCTTGATAGTAACAAGTAAAAAAATGACTCTTACCTCACATCTCTTGATCTAGCGATATCTCTCTCGTTATTTCGGGATGTCGAGATATAAATATCTAAAAAAAATATTCCTAGTATAGGCGGAAAATACGTAATTTTTTTATTATTAATTAAGTGAGAACAGAAATGTACAGGAACAATTTGACATTCAGTTCAAACTCAAATTCAATTCAATGAGATAAATTAAGTACTATTCTTATTAAGTTTAGACACAAAGATTGAGCTTGGCCAGAAAATAATTAAATTAACTCGATAGTTTAGTTTACAAATTTTAATTTGAAATATATTTTATGTTGGCGGACAAATGTATGTATGTACAAAAAAGAAAAGCGCACTTAATTTGTTACAACTATACGAAACTAAACTGCTCTAACTCTTCTCTCATCAGTCAAGGGTTACAAGAGGGACTTCAATGTGATAGCTCAACTGTTATAACTACAATTAGAATACATGGTAGTACTATTTATTTACTGTGTTAAATTCTCATGGTAGTATTCTAAGGTTTAAGAGCATGTCCAAGGTTCCTTCATCATTTTTTGAAAAGCATCACTTAGGAACTCCAAGAAGCTCCCCATCCCTTCTCTTAATTAAATCAAATTTTAATGAAAATGAAGTAAAAAACCAACTCCAACACTCTCCTAGTGCCTCCCTACAAACTTAGGAGCTCCAAAACTTTTCTCATTAGTGAGAAGCATATGTTGGCTCCTAAACTTATTTTATATTAATATATTAATCCCCTCCAAAATCTACCCACCATTTCCCTCTATTTCCTGAAGCTTATCAAACTCCAAATTTGTTCTCTTTCTCCGATTTATAAGTGGTTTCATCTTTAGCATAAGATTCTCGCTATTATTTACCTGCAGTTCTAGCACCTACTATGAAGGTTTCCTTTTCCTTTGTGTTATTTTAGCAAAGAAAGTATTTGAAGTACAGATAACCGATATAAATAAAAAGTAGATTAAAAATCGATAGAGATAAATTTGAGAAGGATTGTTGAAGTCCAACTATACATTTGTATTTAAAATGACTTAAGAGCCTATATAATAATAATTTTTATAAGGAGTTTGATAAGCAACTCTTGGAGTAGCTCTAATAGCATCACAAAAATCACCTCCAACAACCTCCTAGTAATTCTTTAGAAACTTAAGAGTTATTAAGAACTTCTCAAACTTAAGGCTCTTTCTCCTTTCTCTACTCCATTTTTTATTAGTATACATCACTAAATAATACAATAAACAAGTTGGATACAATAAGAATACAATAAACAATACAATAAAAATAGATTGAAAGGTCAAATGAAGAGGCTTGTTCGAGACATTGTGCAAATTTACTTCTTAAATAGTTAAGAGTCAATTTAATTACAAAAAGGATCAGCGAGTAGTATGCTAAGAGCATCTTGGAAGGATTTGAAAATTTGAAAATTCTTCATTTTATAAATTTGAATTATTTGAAGACTTGAAGTATATAATATTATTTATGTTAGAAGCCATTTCACCCAAAACCTTAAGGTGTTGGGCTCACTATGGGGTAAGAGTGGTCACTAGGAGCCCATATTTGGAGCAATACCTTAGTGCCAAATTAAATTGATAATATTGGGGGTGGTGGAGTTCGAACTTGAGACCTCCACAAACACCGGAGCTCTGATACCATGTTAGAAACCATTTCACCCAAAACCTTAAGGTGTTGAAAAAGGTCCTTTAAAGAATCTTATACTCTCATATATTTAACAATTTAGGGTCCTAGAAATTAATTTCACTTGGTCTCGAAAATTTCAGGACCGTCCTGCATATTGCTTGAATCTTAATATTGCGGATTCATTTGCAGGATTAGTGAAGATAAATTTTTATAACTTTTCTCCAAATGTAACATCCTATTATATGTTGAAGAAAAATGGAAAAAGGTTACTTTTGTAAAACGAATACTTCATTAATTACTAAATATAATGTTTCAAGCTAAATCTATTGAACTACGGAGTATATTTTGTGATGAGCCAAATCACTATCTGCACAAATCGACAACAAAAGGTTATTTACGAAAATACCCTCTGTTGTCGATATCATTGAGAATAACTTGCAAAGAGACAACTCAAAACTAAGCAGCTGCAACTATAAAGTCTACAAGGTTCATCAATAATTACAGGTACTGTGTATCTCATAGTCTCACATAAATTATCCACCTACACATCTACACGTGTAAGGGGAACCGGGGTCTAACAATTTACCAAATCTTGGTGTACCGGTAAAAAGAGTAATGTTACATATATCGAATTAGATTCCAAATATGTCATCATCGTATTTTTATTCGTGTAAATTATATATATAAACAACAGAACAAGTAGTCCATCATATTTATAATAAAATATATAACAATATAATGATACCTTATCATTCAAAAATCGTTTTAGAAATGATTTTGGAAAGCATAACTGTTGTTGGAGTAATTTCGTAACAACACGAAATCGAAGGTGTGCTAGAATAATAGAACGATTTGTGTGAATGTGATTGTTTTAGGGGATTTAGGAGTTTATTAAAAAAGAGAGGGGCTGAACCTGACAGATGTCTCAACTTATTTCGCGTATCGAATTATATTCCATATGCCAAGATGCCTAGTTGTCTCGTGTCTCAATTTGGCATAACAATAACATTAATCAAAATAAAAATATTATTCTTACCACATACCCTAGAATGTTGCTGTATGTCTAATGGTAAAAATGTCTAATATATGGTAAGACTTAGGATCAATATTTGTTCGGCAATATTCTCAGATAATTACTGATACATCATCGCCCATCGGACTTTTAGATAACTAAGATTGCACAATTTTTTTTAATTAATTTTCGAAAATCAAACGAGAATGGAGCCTAGATTTTTATTTTTATTTTCGTTTCGCCCTGGTCATGCAAGAAAGGGGTTAAATAGCACTTACATCACTGTAGTCACTACGAACTTGCAAGTGGGTCACTAAGTTAAAAAAGCTTACAATCGCATAACTGAACTACAATTACTTATCAATCGTATCACTAAACTTGCAAATAATCACATAAACGTTAAAATCCCTTGACTTTTAACGGATCTCCGTTAAAATTGTACAGCTAAGGAGCCACGTGCGATCCATGTCACGCCAGGTCATGCCATGTCAGATGACAACTCAAACGGACTATACATAACCGACCCGTTAGAAAAACACAAAACAAATAATAAAACCTAGATTAAACTTAATTAAACACGAACAAAACACAGTCAATCGAGAGAGTGAAGAGAGGCGATAAAGGCGATCGAATATTGACGGAGGAGGTGATCGATTCGTGGGTTGAAGATTGACTACTCTCAATCAATCATGTAAGTAATCTATCTTCTCTTCTTGTTTGGTCCCTATTTTCATGTAATTTGATTTCGAAAAACCCTAATTCATTCCTTAGTCTGTTGGTTGTTCGTGTATTGTTTGTATTATATTATGATGTATGTATAATCTATGTATCTACAACAGGTCGTTGAGAGTAGTATTGTATTATGATGGTGCTTTTGTTCAGTCTCAATATACTGGTATACGAAGATATGAATCGAAGAAAAGAATTGTTAAAAATCACATTGAGGTTGACAAGTTAAGTGTCAAAGATATTAGGGGTATGTTCTCTGCTGTTGTTGGAAATAATGATAAGGTGTATTACATGTGTAATGGTATTACTCCTGATGAAGGGTTTATAGAACTTGTTAGGGATGATCAGGTTCCCGAGTTGGTTTATTTGGCAAAGAGATTAGGTGATGGTGGCGTTGTTAGGTTACATCTCTATAAACTAAATCTTGAGGAGGATGGGAATGAAAATGACTTGTTCAATACAGGGGAGTGTGAAAATGAGTTAGGGAATGGTAATGAGGAAGTAAATGAGTTGGAACATGGTACTGAGGGTGATGCTACTGATAGTGAGAATGAAGAATGGGATAAAGAATCTGATAGTGAAATGGATTTTGGGAACAGTGGTAGTGATAGTGACTTGTCTGAATGCAGAAAAATAAGAGAGGAAGTCAGAAGAGAACAAAAATTACTAGATGATGAACTAAATGAAGAGATAAGGCAGACATTGCAGAATTATAAAAGTAGAGTGCCAGAATCTGATTCAGATTCAGATTATTATGGTTCATACAATAGTGAAGATGAGACAGATGAGGATGTTGCATATGCTGACCCCCCTGCATTTAAAAGAAAGAAAAGGGTAAATGAGGTTTTTCACACAGACACACCTGCAAAGGATATCAAGTGGGTTCCAGGATTGATTTTCGGGGATAAAAGTAATTTAAAGCAACTGTGAGAAGCTTTTCTATTGACACAGGTAGGCCACTTCGATATCTAGTGGATGACAAAAGGAGGATGCAAGTAGCATGTGCAAAAGGATGTCCTTTTAAGATGTGGGTGTCTTACATAGAAAAGAGGGACTGTTGGCAGATCAAAACTGTTAATGATGATCATAACTGTATCTACCATTACACAAATAAACTTGTCACTGTAAAATACCTAGCAGATGTGTATGGCCAAAAGATTAGAAGAAATCCTAGCTGGAAATTAAAGGAGATACAGGAAGAATTCAAGAGGGTGTTAATTCAAGACTGTATGTGGAGGACAATTGTTATCAGCTATAGGCAGAGATTGGAATAACTCAATGTTTCCTATTGCCATGGCAGTTGTGGAGACTGAAAGTTATGCCACCTGGAGTTGGTTCTTGCTATTATTGATTGAAGATCTTGATCTGAGAGATGGATATGGAATTACATTAATTTCGGATCAACAGAAGGTACAAACCAATCTCTTAACTTTATTATGCTATCTTCATATTGAAGATGTACTTACTTGATTTGATTGTGTAGGGTTTGGAGAAAGCAGTCAAGGAATTTCTGCCACATGTGGAACACAGAAATTGCACCAGGCACATATATTCAAACTTAAAGAAGAAATTTGGGAGTGAAGCTGTTAAAGGTGCTTTTTGGACAGCTGCTAATGCCACACATCCAGAATCCTTCAAATCTGCAATGAAAGCCCTTGAAAGAGTTTCTAAAGGAGCTGCTGAAAGGTTGAAAGAGTTTGATCCTAAAGTATGGTCCAAAGCATACTTTAAGACTCATTCCAAGAGTGAAAGCACAGAAAACAATATCTCCGAATGCTTTAACTCATGGGTACTAAAGTCCAGGTACATGCCTCTCATTGATATGCTTACTGATATTCATGACTTGCTTATGGAAAGGCTTCATAAGAAAAGAGATTCAATGACTGAAAAGGACTGTATAGTTCTTCCAAGAATTAAGAAAATATTAGATGAAGCAGTCAAAGAAAGTAATGAATGCAGTGTTCTTTGGGATGGTAAGGAGAATTTTCAAGTCAAGTGGAGAGGGATAGGTTATTGTGTCAATCTGAAGGAAAGGACTTGTTCATGTAGGGTGTGGGAGTTAAGTGGTATTCCTTGTTCTCATTCCATTTCTGCAATACGTAAGATGAGAAAGGATCCAATTGACTTTATTGAACACTGGTTTAAGAAAGAAACTTATATGAAGACCTATTCACATTGCTTAGAAGTCTTGAGAGGTGAGCCTTTCTGGGAAGATACACTTGGAGATGAGATTCTGCCACCACCAATAGTAAAACAGCTGAGGGGTAGGCCTAAAAGGCAAAGGAGGAGGGAAGGGTGGGAAGGAGGAGGTGGAAGAGTAACCAAGGGAACTTTTAGTAGAGTCACTAAGATGGGAAGAGTAATGCATTGTTCAATCTGCAGGGAGAGGGGACATAAAAAAGGAAAATGTCCTAATAGACCAGCTGACTATGTAGAAAATCCACCAAAAAAGAGGGCTCCAAAGAGAAAGACAATGAATGCAGAGGAGATAGAAGTAGTAGAAGAAATGGAGAGGGCTGCAAAAGAGGTTGAGACGGGTGAAGCATCATTAATGTTGGAGGCTTTCTTCAATGATAATGAAGAGAGGGCACAACCACCTACAACACCTAGAAGAAGCCAGAGACTTGTGTTTGTAAGTTTATACATATTGCTCTTTTTAATATTCTGTATTATGTCTCATAGTTTTAATTATTCCTATTTGTTCCTTTTAATACAGATGCCTACACCTAACCTTCAATCTGCACATGGCCTTGGTGGGACTCCTCCACCTTCAATGCCAATTTCACAAGTTGCTGGGACCAGTCAACCACTAAGGAAAAAACTTCCGGTAAAGAGGCCTAACAATGGGAAGGGATTCACTGCCCCAAGACCGAAAAAGTAGTGGCCTAATGTTTTCTAATATGATAGTGGGGAACTAATATTGTTAATGTCTTTTGTGGTTTGTTCAATGTCGTGAATGATGGATTTGTGTTAAATATTTTGGTTGTAACTGCACAATGAATGACAGGACCTTTATTTATCTATGAAATATGATGTATCTTTTGGTATCTTTTTTTGTTTTTTATGATTTGTTTGGTGGTTACAAGAATTTAAGAACAGAACAGTAAAATTAATTATACTCGAACACAAAGAGATACAAGAACACATCAAAATTCATGACAAAAAATTCATTACAAGAATTATAACTTACACATCCAAATAAAAACACCAAAGATACAAGAACAAAAAAATAACCAAACACCCATCTTTATTGTACTGGTTGTATTATGCATTTTTTTCTCCAATTTTTCCAATCTGCTCACACAATCATCATCATCAATCTGCACTTCATGTCTCTTCACCAGTTCTTCATCTTCCATGGCCAACTTATTTTTTAGCATTTCAATTTCATCCTTTCTCATTGACAGTTCATCCAGCAGTTCCAAAATAACTTCTCTACCTCGATCAGTATATTCCGGATCACGCCACAAAAAAAAATTACATCTTCTCATTTCCCTATACCTACTGCAACCATAGAACCTTCGCCCCGGATTTTTTGTTCCGGATTTCAAAGCTGCCCAAACACCGGCTTCAATCCCGCACTTGCAATTCACAACTCCCATTCCATTCGACTTTGTTAATCTTCGATCTCCACGGTAGTTGCTATTAGAGTTGGAAGAGCTCATATTAGGAGAAATATTAGGAGAAGAGAAAGAAAAGAATAAGGGGAAAGAAAGAACTGAATAACAAAGAAAGAAAGAAATGAATCCATTGTATCTAAATACGATGGATATGGGTCGGGTCAGATTAGTTGCCACGTAAGCCAATCCATGTCAGCCACCCGTTAAATATTAAACGGTTGTAACGGCAGTTATTAAATTGAAAGTTTTGTGATGTTCAGTTATGCGATTGTAAGCTTTTTTAACTTAGTGACCCACTTGCAAGTTCATAGTGACTACAATGATGTAAGTGCTATTTAACCCTGCAAGAAAGTAGCTGGTTCTTCTTAGCTTAGATCAGGATTGATCCTAGCCGGCCAGTGGTCCATTGTTTCCTATTTCAATTATTTATTTTTCTTTGTTAACTGAATTTTCCATTATAACTCCATGATATCTCACTGTTAATTAAAGTGGCTTAATGAATAATTCATAAACATCGACTTCAATTTTTTAGCCGATACCTGCTAGGTTGGTGATGAAAGGTGATGAAAGGTCGATGTTCGAATTTTGGTAGGAAAAATGTATACATATACATTCAAATACTATGTGTTGTGAGAGGAATTTGGTACAACACTTCGAGAGAATATCGCTGGAATAACGGATGAATCGCTTGATTTTCGGCTGCAGAATCGGCGTTCAAGCGTTTACAGCCCGGCGTTCAACTGCCAGAGTGGGCGGTTGTTTGTAATGATTTTGGGACTGAGTTTGCAAGGTCACCGGACAGCAAGGACGGAGTAATTCCTACTCAGTCGATCCCAGCTGCCAAAGATGTGTATTGCTCAAGTTTTCTACATGATCCATGCAGAGTGAAGTGAGATTCAACCCTTGCAAAGTGCCAACATATCCTATATTTATAGGAATCAAGTCCCATGTAGTTCTAGGGTTTTGGACTCCTTGTTGATAGCCCAGCCACGTTTTGATAAACCTTATCCTCCTAACCATGATGATCCATTGGTTATTTTGTTGATAAAGAAGAGTCCTAGCTCCCTTAGGACACTGCCTGAACCCTGGCCTTCCACTGTACAACCGCCTATATATATACGTAGTGTATATATCATATATGTTTTATATTTATCTTCCTCAACTGAACTGATCCAGCTAATTATCCCAGATGATATGTTTATCCAGTAGTTATCCCTCCATAAAACCATAGTTATCTTCATATTTATATGATTTTCCATCATATATCCGCATATATATACATAATCCATGTATATATGATGATTATCCACGATTCCAGAGGTTGTTGGGTCGTTCCCGATGTTTAGGAGTTATCCAAAAGTCAATTAGAGTGATATATATCCGTTCTCCTACAATTTAGGAGGCTGCTGGGCCAATTCCCGCGGACTGTCGGGGTACGAGTGTGAACCCCTGCCTGGAAGCCCTTCACCTGCATGAACCCCTATCAGGCCTCCCACACAACAGTACCTCCATCTAGGGTTCAGACACCTGAACCCCAGCATGAATGAACCCGAACCAGATGCCAGAATCTTAATCTTTCAGTATACTTCCAAGGCATATTGGGCCAAAACATCCATACCTAGTCCAGCCTATCCATCCATATCCACATTACTCAAACTCGTGACCTTAATGGGCCTTAAATCAAGCCCAAGGCAAATTTTGGGCACAACAACTACCCCCCGGTTCCTTGTAGCTATTAAATGCAAAAGGAACCAAGATAAATCGAGGCCCAATCCTTCCTTATCTTCCTCAGAAAAATACATAGCTTCCACATCATGCTTCCAAGCTTACATGAGCTAACTCGGCGTAAGAAACAGGAAACATAATGCTTCCACATATGTACCCCATCTGAATCCTTAAATGAACTCCTTCCACATACCTTAGACTATGCATAGCGTACCAGTTCCAATCATGAGCTTTTTATCCTTATCACCTGAACCTACCAACTTCCAGCCTTCCTCCTTGAAAACCATAGCTTGACTTTTCGATATATTTCTTTTCCTTGTGAGGTTGGCCTCCATGTGTCAATCCTTGTGGGTGAAGCCATGAAGCTTCCGCTGTTGCATATAGGCTTCAATCTTCCAGAACCCTGTGCTACCAGGACAACTAGAAAAGTGATTAGTAACATGAGCTAAGTAGCTCACATATATAATGCAAATAGCGCATAGATATATAATGCATAGATGCAAATATGATTATGCGGGTGCATATGATTTTGTATAAATAAACCCATTACTGCCTTCACACTTAAGTAGAACCTTGGCGAACGTACTCCTCAAGACATATGCCACAATATTTAGAGATTTTCATGAAACCATCACAATGGACCTCCCAAGATATTGCTAAGTACTTTGAGGACTTCTCCAATGATGCCCAGTGTTGTGGGACTTCTCCAAACTGTTCCCATAAACCATGGGACTTTGCCAATCCATGCCCATAAACTATGGGGCTTTCCCCGAGTGAACCTATAATCCATATGATGCAGATGATCTTATATACGTACCCCAGGAGGGACCAATGTAAGGTTATAGAAACCTCCTCAATTGTAACTATGTCTTTCCAAGTGGTTACGTTATGAGGCATATAGCATGCCTAAGTGCCTATCAGCCAGCAAGTTTGAAAATAATTTTGAAACTCATGCATAATGTAAGTAAATATATGTCATGATGACCCTTTGTGTGTAAATCCATGCAAGTGTTAAACCATGTGATACGCGCATTCAGATGAACATGAATTAATGCATAATAGAAGATAATGACCCATTTGAAAAGATAGACTTCGCAATGAAGTTTTTGGCTAGATGCTATATAAATTTCCTTGTATGCATAGAAAACATGTGTGATAGAGAATATGTAAAAGAATGAAAGTAGAACTTATCTTTTCTTTTAGCACGTCAATCCAAATTAGAGTTCAACCAGAGAACCCTTCAGGTTGGGGCTGGCTCCCTTTGAGCATAAGATGAAGACCTCTTTCCATTATGTAAGTCCTTCCATTGTGAGATGTTGAATACCCCCCCAAGTATCAGAGATCCTTCCTGCATGATATGTAAGCCTTCCTCCACTTGAATCCTTGAACCTTGGTTTGTGCATATTCCATATGTAAAGTAGACTGCTTAGGGGTACGTTCAAGCCCTAGGGGTTCACCCAGTTGTACCCTTGAATGTTTTATAAATATCCAGGCTTCACGCAATAGCCTTAACTTGTATATATTTGTTCACCACTACCTGTCAAGGGTTCACGTGGGCTCACCACACTACCTGTTGAGGGTTCACGTGGGCCTAACCACACTGCCTGCCAAGGGCTTACGTGGGCTTTAAGTTGATGTGAGTTTCGCTAGCCTAGTGTCCCTAGGATCGACGCGAACCCATGACATGCATAATCCATACATGTTAAAACCTACTCATGCATAATCCATACATGAGAAATCCAATCCATGAAATCCAAATCCAATCCAAATCCAAATCCAATCCAAATCCAAATCCAAATCCAAATCCAAGTCCAATCCAAATCCAAATCCAAGTCCAATCCAGATCCAAATCCAATCCAAATCCCATCCAGATCCAAATCCAATCCAAATCCAAGTCCAATCCAAATCCAAATCCAATCCAAATCCAAATCCAATCCAGATCCAAATCCAATCCAAATCCCATCCAGATCCAAATCCATACTCCTAGAGGAAGCCCGTACCTAAAAGGTTCATACCTAAAAGGTTCCTACCTAACAAGTCCATACACGTACTACCCCCTAGAGTTCTTTGGCATAACCTATCTTTTAGTAAAGAACTAGGTTCACGTAAACAATAACACATGAACACATAAAGAAGGCATGTGAACATAAGACATGAAGCACATAAGTACACATAGCACACAAAGCATATAAGCAGTTAAACAAATAAAGGCAAAGATAAAGTGATCATAGTTTTAATCGAAGTCATAAAAATTATTTCAAAGATAAGCGCTCATACCTTCCCCCGGGCTTCCACTAATATAAGATAGAACCTCTTACCAACTGAACCCCTAATCCTAGACCGGTCTTCGGGATCAGACCTAGAGTGTATGAAGAATTCCCATTAACAAGGTTCCATCATAGAAGTTTCCCTCGACCAGGTTCCATTCTAGAAGATTCCCTCAATGAGGTTCCATGTGATTTACTCACAATGCTAATTTCCTTATGATGTTAATTCCCTCACGATGTTAATTTCCTCACGATGTTAGTTTCCTTACGATGTTAATTTCCAAGAGTTAAACTTCACTCACCTAGTTTCCCTGGGGTCGTGGCGAAGCCGTCTTCCATCCAATGTGATTTCCTCACACCGCTAAAATCCTTAGCGTTCCAGTTTCCGAGAGTTAGACCTCACTCACCCAGTTTCCCTGGGGTCATGGCGAAGACATTTGCTAAATTGTACGTAGCTTCCACAGCTGTACATAAGTCCCATAACGGGGTTGGTTGTCCACCAATATGATTACACGGAAGTTTATCGACGTTACGCCTTTTTAGGGTTCAAACGAGTGAACCTCCATATAGGGGAACTTTATGGCCCTAGCGTCCCTAGGTCCAGCCTGCCTTGGGGTTCCCATCCATTCACATGTAATCCACATGTGATGCATGTATAATCCATACATGTTCCTGCCTTGGTTCATGTATAATCCATACATGTGCCTGCCTTGATTCATGTATAATCCATACATGTTCCATATAGTCCGTGTAATCAATTAGCACATAATCCATGTGCTTCCAATCCTGCCTTGTGCACGTAATCCACACGCAATTCATGTATAATCCATACATGTTCCTTTAGCATATAATCCATATGCTATAAATCCGGCTCATGCATAATCCATACATGAGAAATCCTCTCAATGCATAATCCATACATGGTAAATCCAGCTCATGCATAATCCATACATGAGAAATCCTTTCCAAATCAATTCACGAAATCCAATCTGCATATGCTCCTTGATCTAGCTTCCAGGGGTGCCTCTAATTAGATTCCATTAGGGGTTCGCATACCAGAACCTCAAGAATCTCATGGTCCTGAGCCCTGACCCATTCATTGTAAATAAGTTCCGTTTGATTAAAAAATTAACCATTTTCAAGATACCATCACGGCAGTATACCGTCCACTACCCCCCGGTTCCTTGTAGCCATTACATGCAAGAGAAACCTTATGTAATCCACAATCAGGTTCAATCAACCTTCACCCTGAACCTCTATGCTTACGTGAGTGTACTCATTATAAGAAACAATGGGTATTATAGGTGAAGCGGCTACTGCTTGTAATATTCCTTCCAAGAAAGACCATGCTATTTTTTTTTCTTAATGATGACTCCATAAATTCTATTCTTGAACCTCCGGGATTCGGTTGTCGTACCCCTTTATCGTGGTTGCCTCAACTTAATTTTTGGCAGCTTACTTCTGATGCACGTATGCCGACACATACTTGCCATCCTTACACACTTCTACATCCTGATGATTATATCCATGCCACCCGATATGGTTTTCCAATGATCTCCTCCATGTTCCAAGTTTGAAACCATATTTCACAACCCTCCTTGGTACCAGAAATTCATATAAATCAAGCTTCCCTGAGTTCAATTGACTAAACCTCCCGTCATAGGATTCAGCTACGCCAACCTTTAAGATCTTACTCCAGGTGTATGCCGTGAATATAGTTGTGACCACCTATAAATCCAACCATGTTGATTACTGAAAAATTGTGTTTTATGCCGAGTGTTATCGCTGTAACCCAGTAAGGGGTTTTGAGGCTGAAGGCCGCCAAGGGTTCACGAACCTGAACCTCCTTTGTACATCTTCTCATTTAAAAATAGGGTGCATCTTAGAAATCCTCCATGTAGCCTGGTATCCACTACCCCCCGATTCCTCAGCGTAAATTGTCCATGGCCAATATTGGATCATATTCAACTTCTTATCCTCTTTGAGGAGAAGTCTAAATGGACATCCGTGAAGCTGGGTATACATGTCTCACCGTAGTTTCAACTTCTTTTTTTTAATCCGTGTGGGAAGCCATGCTCCTCCTTATAAATGCGAGGTATGTAACCATTTTCTTTGTCTAGATGGTACGTAACCATTTTTTCTTTGGCCTCCGCTTAGGTGCTTCAACCAGTACCCCCCCAGTATGTCTTTCACTTATATTCAGATTTCTTCCATCCTTAGGTGGGGAATCCGCTAGCAACAGTGTCTTGGTGGAAGCTACCCCTGATTCTTTTCCATCTCCTTGGTGTATGTAAACCCAAGTCCATTCCAATTGAGGTTCCGTTATTATCTTTGTTGTTTCCATAAGCTTTTGCAGCTTCTAGTTTTTTCCTTTAAGGGTTCGCGTATGAACCTCGCAACCATCTCTTTATTGATCGAGAGGTCATTCATACCTCATTCCTTGCCTAGTAGCATCTTTTACATAATTCCATCGAGATTATAATCCTCAGTTCCTTTCATAATTCCTTTCTTGAGGTATCTCTGTGTTCCGACTTCTGATGTCTAGGGGGCTTATAGCAGAGGAACCCCAATGTGGGAAACCTTCTAGCTTCTGTTGCTTGAGGGGTTTACAATATGAGAACCTTCATAACCATAATATAAATTAAGTCCACCATTTGCATCTCCTTCAGAACGGGTCATCCTACCATAGTGTTGTAGAATACGCTCTCAACCATAACTCCTTCTAAGGGAGTGGATAAGAGGGGTTCATCCTTCAATACTACCAGTGATATTTTCAGTTCGTGAGAGATTCGAGTCCACCTTTAACTTCCACGATAAGCTTTTTGCTAGAGCTTCATTTAGGTCATTTCTTGGGACCCAACACTCTTAGCTGGATATATATTTCAAATTTCCCCCTTCCACTGTTAGTGAAGTTTTCACCGTGAGAACCTTTATAAGCTGCTTTTGCCTTTAGTGGGGCAACCTCATTTCTCTGGGCTTCATTGATTCATTTTTTTTTTTTGAAAAGCTTCTCAACTGTTGCTTCTACATGTTGCATTCTGCCTTCATAATCCTCCATTAGAGCAACCATTTACATCAACGTAATTGGTGGTGCTACCCTCCAAAAAACTGGAACCACTTTATGGGGTTCCATCAGCAGGGCTGCTGGTAACATGATCCCCCAAGTATCCTGAACGGAGCTTCCATCGTATCCGTACAGTGAGGTGTCCACTTCTAACCATTTCCTTGATCTAACCATTTGAGTATCCCATACCAGTTGTGTAACGCCCATTTGTTGCATAAGAGGCCAAACATGGCCAAGATTGTTTTTCTTAATGAATCCCCTTTAGGCACTAATTAATTCTTTTGGGGTCCTCATGTCGAGTGACACAACTACAATGGTGGAACCCCTACATTGAGTTCCAATATTTTCCATTTTGGCTTAAAGCCTTTGAATGGGATTTTCCATGCTTAAACCCTTTTCCAGGTTGCTTACCGGGTTCTTCTTGCTTATTGCGAGCCTTCTCATTATTCAGCTTCTTGCTTATGAGCAAGGGGCCTTCCATCATCGAACCTATCGTATACGAACCCCATTTCTGGGAAGCTCTTTTCCGGGGGAGTCCTTTTTACCGATCTTTTCCACATTTTAGTTTGACAAGCTTCATAATAAGCTTCCTGCCCAGTCTATTGAACATACTCGACCTTCTGTTAATTGAAGCCTCAGGGTTCTAGGGCTTATTTTCCTAGAACCTATCATCATCGAACCCCTATCCGGGTTCCTCTCACCAATAAACCTCCTTTTCATGGAAGCTTTCTCTTCTTGCTCATTCGTGTTCTTATGATCAATGTTGATGGGAAACCTTCGTACGGAATATGTGAATTATCAATAAGACACCTCTAAGCTTACATGAGCTAGCTCGTTGTATAAGAAACAAGAGGTATCTAAGAGGATAATGTAAAATATTTCCGATAGCTCACCAATGAGGGAATTCAAATCCTTGCCATCATCCAGGTTTACATACTGATCATTAATTATGGGGTTCGTACCCCCATTATCATTCAAGTTCACCCATTTACTCCCTTCATGGATTGTGCTCCACAATTTTTAATGGAAACTCCTTAACTTGTTTAACCCCAGAATTGTTGAAGGGGGAGCCTTGATAGACCTTAACCTCCAAGTGGTTGAATCCTTAGATTGATATTCTCTATTTTTCGACTATAAAAGCCTATTTGTCGAATGCCAAAATTATGTATTTGGGGGTTCATCTACGAGAAACCTTCTGGTTAAGAAATTGGGGGTTCATCTGCGAAGAACCTTCTGGTTGAGAAACTAGGGGTTCATCTGGATCCGAGTGCCTTCTGTCATGGGTGCGACCTCCAGATTGAGGTTCCTCCTGCCTTTAACCTTTGAACCCCTCAACTGGTACCTTTCCAGATGGCCATTATCTCCATCAACATGTGGACATTCAGTTCCTCATACATTCAGTTATACATTAACACACTCTTGATGTGAGAGTTTCTGGATCGCGGAACCCCGCATAGCTGAACCCCTATTCTGGACCCTTCCTATCGAAATTTAGCATCCAAAACAGTTATTTTCCCGGCATTCTTTCCAAGACCTCAGAGCCACATCCCTTCTTTTATGCATTTTACCACCAAATTACCAGAATAAAGGTTATGGGTAACCTTTCTTCTTCTTCATCCTTTTTTTTCGATAAGCCATGATTTTCCCTCCATTTTTTTTATCTTTTTGTATCTTTTTTTCCAGAGACTCGATTTTCCAGTCAATCCACATGATATAATCCGCCACATCTCGATTGGTGACCTCCTTCCTCGATCTCAATTTCGTGGTCACCTCCATTGTTCTTCGGTGTATGTTCATCGCCGGAGCTTTTCATTATCTTTCCTCTCAAAAGATCATCCAATCCCCTCCTTCTAGCGCCAAAAATGTTGTGAGAGGAATTTGGTACAACACTTCGAGAGAATATCGCTGGAATAACGGATGAATCGCTTGATTTTCGGCTGCAGAATCGGCGTTCAAGAGTTTACAGCCCGGCGTTCAACTGCCAGAGTGGGCGGTTGTTTGTAATGATTTTGGGACTGAGTTTGCAAGGTCACCGGACAACAAGGACGGAGTAATTCCTACTCAGTCGATCCCAGCTGCCAGAGATGTGTATTGCTCAAGTTTTCTACATGATCCATGCAGAGTGAAGTGAGATTCAACCCTTGCAAAGTGCCTACATATCCTATATTTATAGGAATCAAGTCCCATGTAGTTCTAGGGTTTTGGACTCCTTGTTGATAGCCCAGCCACGTTTTGATAAACCTTATCCTCCTAACCATGATGATCCATTGGTTATTTTGTTGATAAAGAAGAGTCCTAGCTCCCTTAGGACACTGCCTGAACCCTGGCCTTCCACTGTACAACCGCCTATATATATACGTAGTGTATATATCATATATGTTTTATATTTATCTTCCTCAACTGAACTGATCCAGCTAATTATCCCAGATGATATGTTTATCCAGTAGTTATCCCTCCATAAAACCATAGTTATCTTCATATTTATATGATTTTCCATCATATATCCGCATATATATACATAATCCATGTATATATGATGATTATCCACGATTCCAGAGGTTGTTGGGTCGTCCCCGATGTTTAGGAGTTATCCAAAAGTCAATTAGAGTGATATATATCCGTTCTCCTACAATTTAGGAGGCTGCTGGGCCAATTCCCGCGGATTGTCGGGGTACGAGTGTGAACCCCTGCCTGGAAGCCCTTCACCTGCATGAACCCCTATCAGGCCTCCCACACAACAGTACCTCCATCTAGGGTTCAGACACCTGAACCCCAGCATGAATGAACCCGAACCAGATGCCAGAATCTTAATCTTTCAGTATATTTCCAAGGCATATTAGGCCAAAACATCCATACCTAGTCCAGCCTATCCATCCATATCCACATTACTCAAACTCGTAACCTTAATGGGCCTTAAATCAAGCACAAGACAAATTTTGGGCACAACACTATGCAACGATCTTTGAAATCGATCGTTTTATAAACACATGACAGTATGATACAACTTTTATGCTCGTTTTGTTTCGTTTTGATTGAGCCCTTACTGAATCCCATATTTTTTACTCCTCAAACGTACGACTCATGATAAGACCCCAACTACATTGATGACTTGAGGATCGCATCAGTCCCAGTTTAAACACACACAAAAATCACATCAATATCATTTAATGTGTTAACCAATGTTTCAATTGCAGATTATCTCAGAAATTGTTGCAAGATAAGAAATTGGCATTTAATAATTATTAGTATCAGAATCAAAGAGGTCATTTTTGTGTCCGAATTATTTGAATATAAACAGTACTCCACACATATTGCAGCAGAGTTAGTACTTGGGTACTCCAATGAAACTGTTTGATTCAGTGAGCAGCTTTCACGTAAAATTATAAACAAGGATGCTGCAGCCTTGCATGCTTGTCCTATGGAAAAATAATCTTGATATTAAAAAAAGGCAACGGTCTCCTGCAAATGTATGTTTTTTATTGTTTAACCAACACAAGTTTACCGTACCGCAGAAACTTTACGTGGTACGGAGAAATTACCAAAGTGCCCCCTGTTTTCACATAAAAAATCTACTGTTCACCGCAGAAAGTTTCTGTAATACGTGAACAGTGGGGGCATTTTGGTAATTTCTCCGTACCGCGGAAAATTTCTGTGGTACGATAAAATATTTTTTTTAAATCAGAGTCGTTGGATCAACGATCCAACAGCTCTGAAACCTTTTGTTTTGTAAACAGTCTGGTGCAATCGGTTGCACCAGACCGGACCCCTTAAAAAAAAGAGTGAAAGCTGCATGCAAAGATGTACAAATGTGACTAGCCATTTGATTCTAACTATTTCTGCAGAATATATCAGTTTTGCTCAACTTCTAAGTATTCAACTAATCATGTTACTCATTGTGAGAATAATGCTGTACTACACACTTGTAGCTTTAACTTCATTTTTGGCTCGTTGGAACGTAGTACAATATAATATCTAGTTGGGGGGAGACCTCTGCTACCTAAATTTTTTGATAAACTGGTTTAATATTGCTTATACGTAAATTCTTTAAAGTTTGAAGCAACAAAAAGACTCTTTAATCCGAGCCATTGAAACAATGAGCTTCCTTGGTTCTAATAATAAATTAATAATATATACGCAACCAGTTAATCACTAAGTTTCAGAAATTTGCTTACGGGAATGCATCTCATGCCATGCTATCTCTGTTGGAATCCATGGTTTCATTAGAGAGAAATGGAGATTACATTTGTTTAAAGTTTTAAGAATTTTACGATTTATAGGGTTCACGCTTGGGATTTTGGACTTCATATTAATTTTTGACTTTCGGATCGAATTCGATTCCCATCCAAAATTCATTGAATGCATGTGTCTCTGGTTTAGTTTTCGGACATTTTTCGATTTTAAATTTGGATACCAATTTTGAAATGAAATTATATTCTTTTCGCATTTTAATTTTTGAGTTTTGAATAAATTTGATTCCTATCCGAATTCCAGTGAATGTGTCTCTAATTTAGTTTTCAGACATTTTTCTGACTTCAAATTTGGATAACAATTTTGGAATGAATTATATCGTTATATATAATTTGAGTAAAGAGTTAGTTAGAGTACATGCTATCCTATATAAACAAACACACAAAACACGTAACTATGATATATTAGATTAGAAAAAGAAATGTGTAATAGTTAAATATTTATAAATACACAAAATTCTTTAAAATATATTCTAAACATTAAGATAGTTAGATAGCATTTCGAAAAATATTTCACAAAAGAAGAAAATGTATGTGGTGCTAGAGTTGCGAATAAATGTTAAGAAATCAAATTTTCCAAAAACAAATAATATATTTACCAGTTAGTAACAATATATTTACATATTAAAACTTGTTAAAATATATACAAAGAATAGATAAATAAATCTATCTATACTATACTATTATATTAAAGCCGAAACATTGAAAGTTTGGTCGGTTTGGTTTTCGGTTTGGTTATCCTAATTATTAAAATAAATAATGACGTAATATAATTAATGATAATTAGTCATTGCCATTTTCACATTTACTTTAGTTAAATATATTACCTTTTATAAAAATATCAATCGTACCATATTTTCAAATCATTAATATTTCCTTCCTAATTAAAATACGTTATCTTTTTTATTTAAAACTAATCTTATAATCATTAATATATATACCAAAAATATCACAACATATTTTCAATTATTAATAAAATATATTAAAAATCCATATACGTTATTTACTATTGTGCTCTATCTCAAGATCTAAACATCAGATTTGGATGATTTTACAGCCTACGTGAAGGTTATAAAATTATCTTTAATTTAGGGATGATTTAACAATTATTATCGAAATGGAAAAACTCAAAATCTCAGAGATTATAAATACGAATTTTTACATGAATCCTATTCAGTGTAGAAGACGTACATTGATAATCCTATTCAATATAGAAAACTAAATTATATATTATTTAAATAATTGACATTCACTTTTTCATCTTTAAGTATAAATATATTTTTTAGTTTACATGTTAAAAGGTAAAATATTTTTTTTCCTAGATTCAACGTTTTTCATCTATTTATTTTATTATCTAACGATTCTTATTTATTTTGTCGTACTGAATACCAGATTACCAACTACCAAAATTTTGGACAAAATCACTTTTACACTTATTATTAAAACTAAAAATTGTATTTTTGTTGTTAGTATTACTATTTTCAAATAATTAGAAGGGTATTTTGATAATCAAAACGAAATATAAGCAGATTTATAATTGAATAAAATTTTCAACGTAAAAAATTGTCAATTTCTTCTTTTTTTTCCTGCGTAGTTTTAATTGGAAAGTAATTTTTAAACTATCACTAAATTAAAGATTATTTTGTTAATTTCATGTAGGCTGTAAAATCGTCAAAATCAAATTTTAAAAATTCAAGATTTAACACAAATATTAAATTGAACGTGCAAAATCTTATATATATAAATTTTTAACAAAAAATTGATATGTAAATTAATAACATATAGATATTAAAAATTAATATAATTATAGATATTAAAAAAGGAGCTGTGCGTTGCACGGGTATAAGCTAGTACTATTATATAAAATCCGAAACATTAAAAGTTTGGTTCAACGGTACCTGTTGAATTTACCTAATTACCCTTACTCAATTACAGATCTACTAACTAATCATTTTCCTTTTTCAGGTTACACATATTATCTTTTCTATTTTCAAGAACTAAATAATTTCCTTTTCCAGGTAAAATACAATATCTTTTATATTTTATCTAACTAAAATTTCTCATTTATTAATCAATTTCCTAAATAACCTTTTCTATTTAGTTATTATATTTATTATATTTTATATTTTCTATTTTTTATAATTACATTCCCTTTTTTTCTAATATAACCTTTTCTATTTTTTAATAACTAAATGATTTCCTTTTACATTTTAAAATATAATATCTTTTACATTTTATCTAACTATAAAACACTACGAACAATTTTGTTTAATAAAATAACATAATTATATATAATTACTATTAACTAATCAATTACCTTTTTCAGTCAAAACACATTACCTTTTCTCTTTCCTCTAACTAAAATCTCTCTTTTTCCAATTATATCATGGACGGTTACCTTTTCAAGCAAAACACGTTACCTTTTTTCTTTCTTCTTACTAAAACCTCCATTTTTCTAATTATATTACAGGCGTTCTATTTAATAATTACTTTTTATAAATACCTAAAAACATCAATCAATCATTAATATTTCCTTTCGAATTAAAACACATTACCATTTTAATTTAAAACAATTCTTATAATCATTATTATATACCCGAAAATATCAAACCATAATTTTCAAGAAAAGTATAACACCTAAAATAAATAATAACATAATATAATTAATGGTAATTAGTCGATTGTCCTTTTCACATTAACATCATAAAATTAAAGGTAAATGATACTCCTATGGTTTTGATGATCACATTCAGCATGCTATTTGCTTGTAGTTTGATATAAAACATTGTGTTATGGTTGTACTAACTTGGTTTTGCAGGGTATAATAAGTTTACAGAGAATATATATACAGCAAGCCACTTGGTGTTACAACAGAGACAGTTTGGCAAGCCATTTGCACTGACAGACACAAACAGCAAGCCATTTGCAAACTGCCAGAAATCCTGAAGATATATATCAAGACAAATTCTCATGGATGTAATTCAGGAAATATATTGTGAGGACTCTTTATTATATAATACGTACACAATATATTCTAGAGCTCAAATCTTTTCAAAATATCTTTCTTTAAATTATTTTATAAAACTTATAGGAGTTTCCTTATTTAAAAGATTTCTTTCTACAAAATCTCCTATACGCGTTTTATATCTATACAAATCAGAAGGGTTATGTTTTCATCGATTTCTTTCTTCCAAACCCTCTGTCTAACGTTCACAAGAACGTTTGTAAAATCTCTAACCAATTGAACGTTGGAAATTGATTCTAATAGTTCGAATAAATTGGTGATTGATTTTCTGAACGTTGGTGTGAAGCTTTATAAACTGATTCTTGTGTTCATTCGTTTCTAACAATCCAGAGAACATTCAGAGAAAACTTTCAAGCACACAAGATTACAAACAACACGGTTTTTCATTGCTATATCTTTCGATCTCTCGAGCTCTTAATATATTCTATATGTGCTATATCTTAGAGAGTTCATAGTTTGAGTTGTATTCATCTATTGATTGTATTGTTCGATTTGTAAGGTTTAGTTGTTGGACAAGTTGGCTTGGGAACTAGGGTTTGGTGATCGTTGCTAGAGAAGTATACTTGGGAAGTATAGCTTAGAGAGCAAGTTCAGAAACAGGAGTTCAGCACGCCATTTGTCAACAGCTGGGTATTAAGGGAGATATATTATTGTATCTTGTAATTGGTTTTATTTCAGTGATCAATAATATATTCTCTTACCAAGTTGGTAAGGGACCATGCAGGACGTAGACCATAGGGGTTAGGGGTCGAACCTGGCTAAAAGTCTCTGTGTTCTTTATTTTCTGCTCTTTACTTACTGCTTGCATCTGGCTTACTATTTCTGTACTTTACTGTACTGATTATCTGTGCATTCAGCATACCATTTGTCTCTGCATAAAACGAAATCAGTAAGCTATTTCTGGTAATTTTTAAAATCGGTTTTAGTTAAACATAATTAGCCATTTACACCTATTCACCCCCCTCTAGCTAGGTGTGCATTTTCAGTAATTAGTCGATTGCTTTTTTCACATTTAATTTTAGTTGAAGATATTATCTTTTATAAATACCTTACCTTTTTTTGAATTAAAACATTTTACCCTTTTAATTTAAAACAAATATGATAATCATTAATATATACAGAAAAATGTTAGTCACAGAGGCATGCCTGCTTACATCAAATAATAAGCCTAATTGTTTGTAATGCTTTGCATTACTTACATGACTTCTTAAATGAGGGAACCTCTAGTTGTAGAGTCTCTACTTGTTCTGTACTTGTAATAGGCACCAAATCCTAGTTGTGTAACTGTACTTATATAGTCAAGAATAATGCTTGAAAGAAGTTCCAAGGTTCATGTCTCAAGCAAGGAGATAAAGACTGTCAAATAATCACAGTTGGGATTTGAAGAAAATGAAGAATTTGCCTAAGTACCAATTCGAGAAGTACATTTGTCTATTCGAGAAGTCTAGCATTCGAGAAGTCAGGGATTCGATATCTCAGAAGACACTATTCAATATCTCTGAATACACTGTTCGATATCTCAGAGATTCGATATGTCTATTACTTTGTTCGAGAAGTCAAGAAGTCAAGAAGTCAAAAGTGGTATTCGAGTTCTCAAGGAGTCAACAAGTCAAAGTTCCATTCGATATCTCAAGGACTCAGAAAGCTATTCGATATCTCAAGGATTTGATAAGTCAAGTGTTCTATTCGACAACTCAAGGAATCCTGATGAAAAAGAGCTATTCGAGAAGTAATTCGATATGTCAATATAACAGTGTTCGAGAACTCAGAGTTATCGATCAAGTCAATTCTAGTTCTCGAATCACTTACTTAGTCACTTCTCGAATACATTCTTGGAGACAAAATACTGGAGAAATTGTACAAGTCAGAAACCTGCAACAAGCCAATGCACTTTATGGACCTCAATCTGTAACGTGCTCTGGAAAGCCTACAAAGAAGCTTGGAGAGATATAGAAGAGACAAAGGGCTAAAGAAGTGGATCTGAACAGGCTTTGTAAAGTCAAATCTATAACCGTTTGGACTCTTACTCAAATAGGATAGACAGACTAGAAAGTAATTTGTTTTAGCTACCTTATTTGTAGTAAGTAGGTTGTATCCATGTTCTATAAGGATACAGTCTCACTTTCTTAGCAATTAACTTTTTGAAAGTCAAGTTTTTCATATTCATTGTAAGCCATATCTCTCTGAGAAAAACGAAGCTGAGAATACTATCATTTGTATTCACAGATTGTAGCAACCTTTATCTAATAATATATTAGATTAAAGTGATATTGTGACTTGTGTTTTTTCTTTATCTGCACCTACATCTTTGCACACACAAACACTTATCTGCTACACAGACTCAACAAAGAAAAGTTCAAGAATTCATTCACCCCCCCTCTGTATTCTTTTAATATATTCTATACTCAACAAGTGGTATCAGAGCGGGCTGTTGATTCAAAAACAGAAAACGATCATGAGTTCGAATACACCAAAGACCACAGGAAAGGTGAAAGTCCCTAAGTTTGACAAAGAAAACTACAACCTCTGGAAGATCAAGATGCAGTTGTTCATCAAAGCATCTCATTATTTGTATCCTGAGATTCTCAAGAATGGTCCATTTGTTCCGCAACAGGAGATTCCTGAAAAGACTGTTGGAACCACTACTATTCAAAGATCTTATTTGGCTAAGGATCCATCCTAATGGACAGAATCAGAAAAGGAGATGGTTGCCCTTGACAGTCACCTCATGTTGCTGATTATAGATTCCATGGACATGTCAATGTTTGCAAACATTGCTTTATGTACCACTGCCAAAGAAATATGGGATCACATTGAGGTGTTATGTGAAGGAACTGATGAGGTCAGAGAGAACAAGAAACAGATACTGGTCATACAGTATGAAGCTTTCATGGCACAGCCCAAGGAAAGCATCACTGAGATGTTTGAGAGATTTCACAAGCTAGTTACTGAGTTACAGATGAATGGCAAGGTTTACAGCACCAAGGAATTGAACATGAAGTTTCTGCTATCTTCACCAAATCATCTAGAGCAAAGGGTCATTTCTCTAAGGGAAAGAGATTTGAACAAAGTTACATATGATGTGCTCTATGGGGTTTTAAAAACTCATGAGCTTGAGTTGCTTCAGAAAAGGGCTATCCAAGCAAACCAAGGCAGAATGATAAACACATCATGTGCCTTGATTATCAACAAATCTATTCAAGACCTAGAAGCATCTACAAGCCAATTAAGGATAGAGGAGGTAGTGGAAGATGAAGAAACTGAAGCTGAGGTAAGTGAACCTGTTGAGGAGAAGGAGGAAGAAGAGTTTTACACTCTTGAAGAACTGGATGGGATGGAAAATACTTCATATGCTTTCATGGCCAGAAAATTTCCAAACATCAGATTCAAGAGGAATCAACCCTTCAAACTCAAAACCCAAAACCATTCATTCAACAAGAACAAGGCACCTTTGAAACCAAACAAGAATAAGTTCAAAACCAGCCATGCGGATAGGTCATCTGTAAGGTGTTATAGATGCAATGACCCAGGGCATTTTGCCAGTGAATGCAAGAAGCCTAAAAAGAAGGATAGAGATTATCTTGAGCTCGAAGCTAAGTATGAGGCCCTTCTGAAAAAGCAGACACAAGGTAAGGCCTACATAGGTGAAGGGAAGTGTTGGGATGATTCTTACAGTGATGGAGAGGAACCAAAATTTTACAATTATGCCTTGATAGCCAATTCCAAGGATGACACATCTCCATCAGATCCTCATGTACCATCTCTCACTACTATAGACATGTCTGTTTCTGAGTATAAATGCATGATTGAACAACTATCTGTTGAGATGTTTAACATTCATACTAGTATGACTGCAGCTAATGAAGAGATTACCAAACTGTCTACTAGAAATAAAATGTTAATAAAAAAGAATGAGGAACTTGAGCTAACTGCGATGCAAGTAGAAAACCTTAAGAAAGAAGTTGAATATCTGCAGAATAAGGTCTTGTGTGCTAGTCAGGTTGAAAAGGCTCTTAGGGATGAATTAGCTGAAAATGAATTCAAACTGAAAACGTTTAAGAAATCATCTGGTCTAGTGCAATCCTACTGTGAGAAAATTCAAGCAAAACCCAAAGCTGCTATTGGACTTGACTATGGCACTGATGTGTAAAATTATGTCTAACCGCAAGCGCACGGTATCAATTGTAGTAGATACTAGTAAATACGGGTCGATTCCTCAAGGAGACAGTTTCAATTTCAATTCAATTGTTATTAATTGTTTCTAGTCACAAACGATTATTTTGGAATTTTATTAACTACTAAAGCAAATTTAACAATGATTTAAATTAATTAATTAAAGGATCCAGGGCAATTCAGGTTCACCATGCTTACACCAAACAAATCACAAAGGTATAGCTTTTTAATGGGATTAAGTAATTAAAGTAATAGTTAATCTTTTTCAAGCATTAACACTCTCAGAATATCTAATGATGTTTCCACACTCACCTTCAATTCTGCTAATTGTATGTAAGCCTCTAGTAGTAAAATCTTTCGATCTATTACTCCTATTGCAATCAATTAATTCGTGATATTGCGCAATTACACAAATTAAGAATTAGAACATATCAATCAGAATTACTCTTTACCCATCAATTTACTAATCAAATTAAGCCCAAATCATGGTGCAAACATGGCTCCCCTTAATACCCTAGAATAAAATTACTCACTCATGGTAGAATAAAAACTAACAATAATAATAATGAAAGAAGCCATAATAAACATGTAATTAATAAAGAAAAGATAAGAAATACCTTAAACCTTTGAATAACGAGGAACAATTAAATCCAAGAATTAAATTGAGCTTGATGGAGAGAAGAAAATAAAACCCTAGCTTTTAATATATTTAATAACGTATGTCCCAATTGTGTGTAAAAGATATCCCAAAAATATTTATATAGAGGTTACAAGGCTAAATAATTGCTACCATTAAAAGCCCAGCAGGAATATAATAATTAATAGAATTAGAATAGGAGACAAAAAAGGCAGGCGTGGGACAAACTAGAATTCTTTTGTTTTGTTTTCAATTTCACGTGGCCAGTACACAAGCGCACGCGCCAGACTTGTCTTTATTTCTGTTTTTTCCGCGCGCTGGACAGAAAAGAAGTAGCGCCACAGCGCTATATTCCGCGCTCCTGCGCCATGCAGTCTCTGTCCATTCTGCTTTTATTTTTCTTTTTTTTCTGCACCAGACTTGTCCCCGCGCCACAGCGCTGTATTCCACGCTACTGCGCCATGTGGCTCCTGTTGATCATAAAATTCTGCTCCAAAAATGCTTAGAAACGAACCGAAATTTCATCCTTTCACCTCATAAATTTATAAAATCATTCCTTTGAATTAAAAACACCGTAAAATCATCAAATAATGTCAAATTCCTTCCAACTTGACATTTATTTATTTCCTGCAACAAACTCAAATAAAACTAATTAAATCGACACGATTATTCGCAAAAGCACCGTAAATGTGGGAATAAAATCCTATAAAATATATATAAAATAACCTCTATCAAATATCCCCACACTTTGCACTTTGAGCGTCCTCGTGCAAACTAACATAATAATTATACTAACTAATTAGTACCACTTCCGTAGGTGATCACGGTTGCATTTGGCATATGCAACAAGCCCTTTAAACCCCTAGGTAGCCCTAGTGGACGAGTAAGGTCTCGTGAGGGTTTATAGTGAATATACCCACAAAATTCATCCAACCATGCAAAAGATTAATGCCAATACAACACCACACACACAAGTCCTCTCATGCCACATCAGCTTAAGAATCAAAATGAAAATGCAATGCCTTGGTGTCTAAAGTGCAAGTATCCACATAGTCTACTCAAAGAAGATGCATAAGATCATAGAAATTCATGTCAAATGTAAGAATAGGTTGGTAAACATGCTAAGCACACAAGAGCACATCTTTGAGACACAACCTGGGATATCCTATGCAAAAGCAACAACTCACCGTTCACTCACAAAAATATTCACTCAAAACAATTGGTAAGTGTTTCACTCAACTCCAACAATATCATAAACATGCTTCGTCCTTGTTATCAATCTAACCTTTAACGCAACATACATCATCAATGACAATCAAAAGGTCTTTGTTAAGGTTGTAACGGGGCTAGGGACAAGGTATGTCAAGAAAGCCAAAGAAGGTTAAGTCAAAAGCTAGTACCTGACAATAAAATTCAAACAACTCCCATACTTTCATCCCCACACTTGAACCTTTATTTATAAACAACTTGACTAGTCGAATCAAAGTAGGATCTCAAAAGATAAAAATGCTCTCATATTTATTTTTCTGTTTCTTTTTTCAGTTTTTATTCTTTTCTTTTTTTTTTCTTTTTTTTTTCAAGAGAGCAAAATAAAAGCAAGAACAGCGATCCCATAAATATGATTTCAAACTTCGACTAACAAGCTATGAATCAAACCCCAAATATTCCCCCAAAGTTATGATCATCAATAAAACCCCCCCTTTATGCACACCTTATCACTCCCTTACGAACAATACTAGCCTTTGACAATTGGGTTCAAATTTAATGTAAGGCCAATAGAATAAAAATGATAATGGCAAGTAACTTGGTGTGTCACCGAAAGAATAAGATTAGGCTCAAAGGGTTAACTAATGGATCATGTATAAATGGTTTGGATATATGGGAAATATGAAGTTATACCTAATTGCCTTTATCATGTTATCATCAATTAATGTCATGCATCTTAAGAAAGACCTCAAGCAAGTGCTAGCAATGCAAACGACAAGTGGACACTCAAGCAAACGAAAAATCATGCAAAAGATATGCATATAGGCTCAAATCTCGCTTGGTGTGACAAAACATAATCAATCCCAAATATCAGTCTCTCTAACGCACCTACTTGTACTCAAAGCATATAGACCAAATTACCTTGCACATATTCATGTCATTCTAATCACTTAGCACATTCAATAAGTCTACTAGTTTCTACTTGCTAGTGTAAGTGTGTGCACAAGAACATCACATAACACTTCTCAATCAAAAGCGTCAATAAACACAAGATTCCTACGCATGCATGGGTGTATCAAGCAAATACAACAACTAATCAAATTGGATGGCTAGAATTATTTTTGGTATTTTTTAATTTTTTAATTTTTTTGGATTTTTTTTTTAATATACACTATGTTGAGAACACCTCCCCACACTTAAGCGAGTCAATGTCCTCAATGACTCATTTAACTAAACAAAGAAATCTACAATATATAACACAGAAGGAAAGAAGAACTCCCCTTTTCAGAAGCATGATCCATGGGTTGCCTCCCAAGAAGCGGTTTTGGTTAACGTCGTTGGCTCGACTCAGCTGGTTCAGATCTCCGTGGAGGGGTTGTCAAGATAAATCACTTCCATCTTCCCTACGAATGCACCATCCACATATAATTTAAGGCGTTGACCATTGACCTTAAACTTTGTTCCATCTTGTCCCATAACTTCAATAGCACCATAAAATTTGACATCGGTGATAGTAAAAGGTCCGGACCATCTGGATTTGAGCTTCCCCGGAAAAAGTCGAAGTCTGGAATTGAACAACAACACCTTGTCACCCACCTGAAAATCTCTTCTCTGAATCATCTTGTCATGCATCTTCTTCGTTCTCTCCTTGTAAAGCCGAGAGTTGTCATAAGCATCAAAACGAAGCTCATCTAACTCATTAAGTTGAAGGAGTCTCGCTTGCCCCGCAGCCTTCAAATCCATGTTGAGTTCTTTGATAGCCCAAAAGGCGCGATGTTCCAACTCCACTGGCAAGTGACATGCTTTACCATAAACCAACCGATAAGGAGTGGTTCCTATAGGTGTTTTGTATGCCGTTCGATAAGCCCACAAAGCATCATCTAGCTTCAAATACCAATCTTTCCTTGACTTTTCCACCATCTTCTCCAAAATGCTTTTGATTTGGCGGTTAGAAACCTCCACTTGGCCGCTTGTTTGAGGGTGATATGCAAGAGCTACCTTGTGAGTAACGCCATATTTCTTCAACAAAGTTTCAAACTGTCGATGGCGAAAATGAGAACCACCATCGCTTATCACTGTTCTAGGGACTCCAAATCGTGGGAAAATAATATGCTTGAAAAGCTTCATAACAACCTTAGAATCATTGGTTACTGATCCAACTGCTTCAACCCACTTGGACACATAATCTACAGCAACTAAGATGTACCTCATCCCACAAGAACTTGGGAAGGGTCCCATAAAATCAACACCCCATACGTCAAATATCTCGACCTCAAGAATACCGGTTTGAGGCATCTCATGGCGTTTAGAAATATTACCCGTCCTTTGACATGCATCACACGCCAAACAGAAAGCACGAGCATCCTTAAATAGAGACGGCCAAAAGAACCCGGATTGAAGTATCTTAGCAGCAGTTTTGGAAGGACCATGGTGACCTCCACATGCGAGAGAATGACAATGCTTGAGAATGTCATGTACTTCGAACTCAGGGACACATCTACGAAAGATTCCATCAGC
This sequence comes from Kitagawia praeruptora, assembly GCA_037693485.1. Lineage (NCBI taxonomy): Eukaryota > Viridiplantae > Streptophyta > Magnoliopsida > Apiales > Apiaceae > Kitagawia > Kitagawia praeruptora. The sequence continues at coordinate 4,747,709 of CM075353.1, forward strand.
ACACTTGCGATACAAGAAAGGGTCATCCCAAAAATATTGTTTAGCATCGTGATAAAACCGCTTTCTTTGCTGATAAGTCAATTCTGGAGGGTGAGATCCACTAACACAGAAATTTGCAAAATCTGCATACCATGGAGTTTGAGTAGCAACCGAAAACAAGTGATCATCTGGAAAAGAATCGTCAATAAGAGTGTTTGACGCAATATCAGATTTGAAACGCAACCGTGAAAGATGATCCGCAACTACATTCTCAGCACCCTTCTTGTCTTTGATTTCCAAGTCAAATTCTTGGAGTAACAGAATCCAACGAATAAGCCTTGGCTTTGCTTCCTTCTTCGCCAACAGATATTTAAATGCCGAATGATCAGTGTGAACAATGACTTTGGAGCCAATGAGATAGGCTCGGAATTTGTCAAGAGCGTAGACCACAGCTAGAAGTTCCTTCTCAATAGTAGCATAATTGACTTGAGCTTCATCCAAGGTTTTACTTGCATAGTAGATGGCGTGCAATACCTTGTCTTTCCTTTGACCGAGAACTGCTCCAACAGCATAATCACTTGCATCACACATGATTTCAAATGGAAGATTCCAATCTGGAGATTGAATGATTGGTGCACTTATCAAGGCTTCCTTAATCCTGTTAAAAGACTCCAAACAAGCGTCAGTAAACACAAAGGTGGCATCCTTAAGCAACAATTGAGTGAGGGGTTTTGCAATTTTTGAAAAATCTTTTATAAAATGACGATAAAAACCAGCATGACCAAGGAAACTCCTCACTCCCTTGACATTAACAGGAGGAGGAAGTTTCTCAATCACCTCAATTTTTGCTTTGTCAACCTGGATGCCACGTTCAGAAATCAAATGACCAAGTACCACTCCTTCATTGACCATAAAGTGGCACTTTTCCCAATTCAAAACCAAATTCACCTCTTCACAACGTTTAAGCACTTTAGAAAGATTATGCAAACATACATCAAAATCAGACCCATAAACACTGAAATCATCCATAAATACTTCCATGATAGACTCTATGAAATCAGAAAATATGGCAGTCATGCAACGCTGAAAAGTAGCAGGGGCATTGCACAAACCAAAAGGCACTCTACGATATGCAAAGGTACCATATGGGCAAGTAAATGTAGTCTTTTCTTGGTCATCAGGATGTATAGGGATCTGAAAGAACCCTGAATATCCGTCTAAATAGCAAAAGTACTTATGCTTAGCAAGTCTTTCTAACATCTGATCAATGAAAGGGAGAGGGTAATGGTCTTTTCTAGTAGCAGTGTTTAACTTACGGTAATCAATGCACATTCGCCAACCGGTGACAATTCGAGTAGGAATTAATTCATCTTTATCATTCTTAATTACCGTTGTTCCTCCTTTCTTAGGGACTACCTGAACTGGGCTTACCCATTTAGAATCAGAAATCGGGTAAATGATGCCCGCATCTAACAATTTCAAAACTTCTTTTTTAACAACCTCTTGCATGTTAGGGTTCAAGCGACGTTGTCCCTGTATGCAAGGCCTATGGTCATCATCTAAGTGAATTATATGCATGCAAAAGTCTGGGCTAATCCCTGTAAGATCATCAATACTATACCCAATAGCTTTTCTATGTGCACGCAAAACAGTAAGAAGCTTAAAAACTTGGTTATCATCAAGACTAGAGCTAACAATCACAGGACAAGTCTTTTCATCATCAAGAAACACATATTTAAGATTAGATGGCAAAGACTTTAACTCTAACTTGTTTACCTGAGGTTCACTACAAGAAGTGTCAGTGTTGGTTACCTCACAATTCAGATCAGCTGCACCATCCAACTCAAGAATCAATGAATCGACTTCAGCATGTCCTTCTCCTTCTGAAGCTTCAAGCATGAGCACTGCTTCCAATGCATCATTCAATAGAATCTGAGGCATCTCATCTCGGACAATTCCATCTATAACATCAATCCTGCAGCAAGTATTCTCAAGCAAAGGGGATTTAAGAGCAGAGGTTAGAGTAAAAGTAATTTTATCATCACCAACGCTCAATGTGAGAGTCCCACTTTTAACATCAATAACAGCACCTGCAGTACAAAGAAATGGTCTACCTAAAATAATAGGTATCTGGCTATCCTCTTCCATATCTAGAACTACAAAGTCTACAGGAATATAGAATTTTCCAACCCTAACAGGCACATCCTCTAAAATTCCAAGGGGATATTTTATCGAACGGTCTGCCATTTGTAAAGTCATCTGTGTACATTTTAATTCTCCCATATTTAGTTTTTGAAAAACCGAGAGAGGCATGACTGAGACGCTAGCGCCTAAATCACATAAAGCTTTATCAATGAATAATGCACCTAAATGACACGGGATCGAAAAACTACCAGGATCTTTAAGCTTAGGTGGAGACTTATTCTGTAAAACAGCACTACACTCTTCAGTAAAAGCTACTGTCTCTACCTCACCAAAAGACCTTTTCTTAGTGAGAATATCCTTAAGAAACTTTGCATATGATGGAACTTGAGAAATTAAATCAGTGAAAGGAACTGTTACCTCAAGATTCTTGACAAGTGTCATGAACTTACCAAACTGCTGGTCCACCTTAGTTCTGTTCATCCTGCTAGGGAATGGGAGCTTTGGCACAAATGGTGGAGGAGTAACTGCAGTCTTCTCTTTGTCCTTTTTCTTACTTTCCTCAGTTTCATCTTCACTTGCATCTTCAACAACTTTCTCTACCTTGTCTTCCTCAGAATTCTTTTCTTCTTTCTCAGTAGGAACATCGTCAGTAGGCATTGGAGGAGCATCATATGTACGACCACTCCTAAGAGCAATGGCATTCACATTTTCCTTTGGCTGAGTTGATTATGCTGGTAAAGAGCCTTGTTGCCTTGTAGATGAAGAACTGGCCATTTGAGCAATCTGAGTTTCCAGCATCTTATTATGTATCTCCATCTGGTTCATCTTTGTTTGCATTTGTAACAATATCTTCATCATATCACCTTGATTATCCACCTGTGCAGCTTGATTTGCTTGAGGAGCATAATTCTGAGGAGGCCTTTGGAATCCAGGGGGATTCATAGGTCCTTGCGGAGGCCTATACTGCTGCTGTGGAGGAAGCTGATACGACTGCTGATATTGTTGTTGATTAGGAACTCTTGAATTCTGAGCATTATTGTTCCTATATGAGAAGTTCGGATGATCTTTCCAACCAGGATTATAAGTGTTGGAATACGGATTGTACTGCTGCCTCTGTTGGAAAACATTTGCTTGCTCCATCTGAAAATGTTGTGAATTTTGAGCATTGTATTGGCAATCGTTACCATAGTGGCCTTGGATGCCACAGACTTCACAAACAGGATTATTCATAGGAGCCATGGATGACAATGCATTGATACTCATAGGTTGTGTAGAGGGCTGAGATGTCTTCAATGAGTGGATCTCCTAAGTCAATGCAGCGAGTTGAGATGATAATAGAGAATAAGCATCCACTTCAAGTTTACCTCCTTTCTTGGTTGCTCTCGGGTTACTGAAGTGATTGGCAGCCAAATTTGAAAGAAAATCATGTGCATCATCAACTCCCTTATCCAGAAATACACCACCTGCAGCATTATCAACCATACCTTTTGTTTCAGGGTCAAGACCATTGTAGAAGCGTTTAAGAAGAAACCACTTCTCAAGACCATGGTGAGGGCATGCACGTTGAAGATCCTTAAATCTGTCCCAAGCATCCCGAAGAGATTCGCCATAATCTTGCTTAAAACCCATCATCTTGTCGATCAAATCATCAGTTCTGTTGGGAGGGAAGAACTCAGTTAAGAAGGCTTGAGAAATTTTATCCCACTCGGTCAAATCAATATCATTCAACCATTTTTGAGCTTTGTCACGAAGAGAGAAACCGAACAACATGACTTTCAACTGGTCTGGAGTAACTCCCTTATGTTTAATTGTAGAACAGAGCTGTTGAAACCTTTGTAGATGAAGTGTAGGGTCTTCAGAGGGAAGACCAGCAAACTGATTATGTTGGATCATAGTGAGCAAAGCAGGCTTGATCTCGAAATTCTCTGCTTGAATTGCTGACATAACAAGGCTAGTAGGTACCCCACTCGGAGAGGGCTGTGAGTAGTTCTTCATAGATTTAGGAGGAAGGTCCGCCATTTTAATCTTTGATTCAGATATCCTTTGCTGCTTCTCTTTCCTTTGTTGATCTATGTATTGTTGACAAGTAATCCCAAAATCTGGACTAAGAAGAGTTGTATCTGCTTCTGCTTGATCTTCTTTCGTTTGAGACCTGGTCTTGGGCATCAACAACTAAACAAGGAAAAGCAGTAAGATCGGTCTCAATTGGAACAAGTGTTCTAAAGAGACAAGAGAAACAATATAAAACAATCAAACTAAAATAATAGAAACTAGGCGTCTCCCCAGCAGCGGCGCCAAAAACTTGATGTGTAAAATTATGTCTAACCGCAAGCGCACGGTATCAATTGTAGTAGATACTAGTAAATACGGGTCGATTCCTCAAGGAGACAGTTTCAATTTCAATTCAATTGTTATTAATTGTTTCTAGTCACAAACGATTATTTTGGAATTTTATTAACTACTAAAGCAAATTTAACAATGATTTAAATTAATTAATTAAAGGATCCAGGGCAATTCAGGTTCACCATGCTTACACCAAACAAATCACAAAGGTATAGCTTTTTAATGGGATTAAGTAATTAAAGTAATAGTTAATCTTTTTCAAGCATTAACACTCTCAGAATATCTAATGATGTTTCCACACTCACCTTCAATTCTGCTAATTGTATGTAAGCCTCTAGTAGTAAAATCTTTCGATCTATTACTCCTATTGCAATCAATTAATCCGTGATATTGCGCAATTACACAAATTAAGAATTAGAACATATCAATCAGAATTACTCTTTACCCATCAATTTACTAATCAAATTAAGCCCAAATCATGGTGCAAACATGGCTCCCCTTAATACCCTAGAATAAAATTACTCACTCATGGTAGAATAAAAACTAACAATAATAATAATGAAAGAAGCCATAATAAACATGTAATTAATAAAGAGAAGATAAGAAATACCTTAAACCTTTGAATAACGAGGAACAATTAAATCCAAGAATTAAATTGAGCTTGATGGAGAGAAGAAAATAAAACCCTAGCTTTTAATATATTTAATAACGTATGTCCCAATTGTGTGTAAAAGATATCCCAAAAATATTTATATAGAGGTTACAAGGCTAAATAATTGCTACCATTAAAAGCCCAGCAGGAATATAATAATTAATAGAATTAGAATAGGAGACAAAAAAGGCAGGCGTGGGACAAACTAGAATTCTTTTGTTTTGTTTTCAATTTCACGTGGCCAGTACACAAGCGCACGCGCCAGACTTGTCTTTATTTCTGTTTTTTCCGCGCGCTGGACAGAAAAGAAGTAGCGCCACAGCGCTATATTCCGCGCTCCTGCGCCATGCAGTCTCTGTCCATTCTGCTTTTATTTTTCTTTTTTTTCTGCCCCAGACTTGTCCCCGCGCCACAGTGCTGTGTTCCACGCTACTGCGCCATGTGGCTCCTGTTGATCATAAAATTCTGCTCCAAAAATGCTTAGAAACGAACCGAAATTTCATCCTTTCACCTCATAAATTTATAAAATCATTCCTTTGAATTAAAAACACCGTAAAATCATCAAATAATGTCAAATTCCTTCCAACTTGACATTTATTTATTTCCTGCAACAAACTCAAATAAAACTAATTAAATCGACACGATTATTCGCAAAAGCACCGTAAATGTGGGAATAAAATCCTATAAAATATATATAAAATGCACTCTATCAGGCACTCTTAACAGAGAAAAGGCTATGATGTCATTGAAGATGACACTGTTGTTCAAGAGGAAGTCCCTCACATCTTGAAAAAGGCTGAGACTCCTATTTTTAAAGAATCAACATTTGAAATTGATGAGGATGCCTTACTCATCAAGCAAATGTTAAATGATGAAGATGAGACACAATCCAGTGAACAACAAGCATCCTCTAAGAGTGAGAGTGTCAAGTCAAAAGCCAAGGAGCCAGTAGGTAATAGGTCAAGACCTAAGAAGTTTGTTAAGTTTGTTTCAGCTGGGAAGAGTGAATCTGAGAAGAAAGTGGCTAAGAAGAAACAGAACAGAAATTGCAAGTTTGGGATTAACAAAGATAATAATTATGCTTGTATGCCTAATGCCCCTAGGAAAACTTGTCAGGACTGTTCCAGTACCAATCATCTAACTCATGCATGCAAGAAACCTGTTGGTAGTGTGCCCAAACCTTTCTATGATTGTTCTGTGCCCCTAAGACATAGAGATGCTCCATTCTGTGATAAATTTGATTGTATGCCATGCAACATGAATGTTATAACTAGTTGTTTTAATTTGAGAAGGCAATTCATTGATGGTTGTATCAGTCACAATTCTCACACACACTACACAAGGTCAAAGTCTTCAAGTCCTCCTAAAGCTAGGAAGGTACCTTTGTCACCTAAGTCTGAGGCCTCAGGCTCTAAGACTTCTAACAGTGATAAGAAGACTAACACCAAGAAAGTTGATAAGCATGTTGTTTATGATAAAACTGTTTCTAAGTCACATGGACCCATACTTGTTTGGGTACCAAAGGAGAAGTAATACCTTTGTGCTTGCAGGGAAAAGAAAGTGAAAAGAAGGTCATGTGGATTTTGGACAGTGGATGCTCAAATCATATGACTGGTGATATGGCCCTGCTATCACAGTATGAGGAGAAGGCTGGCCCAATGGTTGCTTTTGGAGATGACAGCATGGGTAACACACAGGGATATGGTAAGTTGAAAGTTGGAAATGTCATCATTGAAGATGTAGCACTGGTCAAGGGACTCAAGCATAATCTGCTAAGTGTTGGTCAGTTTACCGATAGGGGATTCAAGGTGGATTTTGACAAAGATGAATGTTAGATCACTTACAAGAAGACTGGGGACTTTGCTCTATCTGGAGTAAGGAAAGGAAGCCTGTTTGTAGCCAATATGGACTCTGCAAACAAGGACAAAATTTGTTGCTTCTACTCAAAAGCATCAAATGAAGATTGTTGGATGTGGCACAAGAAATTATCACACCTGAACTTTAAAGCCATTAATTCTCTAGTCAAAAGAGTGTTAGTGAGAGGCATGCCCACACTCGAGTTCTGTCAAGAAGAAGTGTGTGAGGCTTGTCAAAAGGGAAAACTGAAACGATCAAGCCACAAGTCAAAGACAGTGACATCAATAACCAAGCCCCTGTAACTCATTCATATGGATTTGTTTGGGCCTGTCAATGTCATGTCACTAGGAAGAAAGAAGTATGCCTTGGTGATGGTTGATGACTTTACAAGGTATACATGGGTGGAATTTCTGGCATCAAAAGATGAGGCTCCATAAGTAATCATTGAGCACATAAAGAAAGTTGACAAGGAAGCAAAGGCCAATAATGCAAGGACTCCACAACAAAATGGAATTTCTCAGCAATTCTCAGCTCCAAGGACTCCACAACAAAATGGAGTTGTTGAGAGAAAGAATAGAACTCTGATTGAGGCTGCTAGAACAATGTTACTTGATGCAAAGATGCCTACATGTTTTTGGGCTGAGGCTGTGAGCACTGCATGCTATATCCAGAACAGAACCCTCATCAACAAAAACACTGGAAAGACACCTTACAATTTGATGACTGGAAAGAAGCCTACTCTAAAGTATGTTCATACTTTTGGAAGCAAATGCTTTATATTGAAGGATAATTCTGAATATGTTGGTAAGTTTGATGCAAAGGCATTTGAAAGAATTTTTCTTGGCTACTCTATGGAAAGAATTGCATACAAAGTTTATGTCATCAGTCAAAAGAAAATTATGGAAAGCACAGATGTGACATTTGATGACAACAAACTACCTTGACTAGAATAAGCCAATGATGAAGATAAAGATCCATTGAAGTTTGATAATCTAGATGATTCTGATGAAGAGACTGAAACTGAAGTTGAAACTCAAGTTCAACAGACTCAAGTGAATGATGATACAAGAGAAGAATTTGTGCTAATCAACAGTTAAGAAACAAGCATCCAAGACACACCTGTGAGTAGTGGCAACCTCACAGGGGGAGGAAATCAGGATGATCATGATTTGGATGATGAAGCAACATCAAGAATGAGAAATGAGGCTGAGCACTCAAGGAAATGGGATAGATCACACATTGCAGAGCAAATCATTGGAGATCCCAATGCAGGAGTAATGACTAGAAGAGCAACTCAGAATGAGTGTCTCTATGGTTGTTTCCTATCTCAGGTTGAGCCTAAGAAACTTGATGATGCACTGTTGGATCCAGATTGGATCAATGCCATGCAAGAGGAGCTGAATCAATTTGAAAAGAACAAAGTATGGGAACTTGTGCCTGCACCAAAGAATAGAACAATTGTTGGAACAAAATGGGTTCTGAAGAATAAGATGGATGAAGATGGTGTAATAGTAAGAAACAAAGCAAGGTTGGTTGCAAAAGTATACTCTCAACAAGAAGGCATTGATTATGATGAGACATTTGCCCTTGTTGCTAGATTGGAAGCCATCGAAATATTCTTGGCATTTGCTGCTCACTCAAACTTTAAAGTTTATCAAATGGATGTCAAGAGTGCATTTCTGAATGGAGAGTTGGAAGAAGAAGTTTATGTGCAACAACCACCTGGCTTTGAGGATCCACACTGATACTCCTATGGTTTTGATGATCACTTTCAGCAAGCTATTTTGCTTGTAGTTTGATATAAAACATTGTGTTATGGTTGTACTAACTTGGTTTTGCAGGGTATATTAAGTTTTCAGAGAATATATATACGGCAAGCCATTTGGTGTTACAACAGAGACAGTTTGGCAAGCCATTTGCACTGACAGACACAAACAGCAAGCCATATGCAAACTGCCAGGAATCCTGAAGATATTTATCAAGACAAATTCTCATGGATGTAATTCAGGAAATATATTGTGAGGATTCTTTATTATATATTACGTACACAATATATTCTAGAGCTCAAATCTTTTCAAATATCCTTATTTAAATTATTTTATAAAACTTATAGGGGTTTCCTTATTTAAAAGATTTCTTTCTACAAAATCTCCTATACACGTTTTTATATCTATACAAATTAGAAAGGTTAAGTTTTCTACGATTCATCTCTTCCAAACCCTCTATCAAACGTTCACAAGAACGTTGGTAAAATCTCTAACCAATTGAACGTTGGAAATTGATTTCTTATAGTTCGAATAATTGGTGATTGATTTTCCGAACGTTGGTTGTGAGACTATAAATATTTTGTTCTTGTGTTCATTCGTTGCTAACACTTCAGAGAAAATATTCAAGCACACAAGATTTCAAACAACTCGGTTTTTCATTGCTATATCTTTCATTCTCTCGAGCTCTTAGTATATTGATACGTGCTATATCTTAAAGAGTTCATAGTTTGAGTTGTATTATTTATTGATTGTATTGTTCGATTTGTAAGGATTAGTTGTTGGACAGTTTGGCTAGGGAACTAGGGTTTGGTGAACGTTGCTAGAGAAGTATACTTGGGAAGTATAGCTTAGAGAGCAAGTTCAGAAACAGGAGTTCAGCACGCCATTTGTCAACAGCTGGGTGTTAAGGGAGATATATTGTTGTATCTTGTAATTGGCTTATTTCAGTGATCAATAATATATTCTCTTACCAAGTTGGTAAGGGACCAGGACGTAGACCATAGGGGTTAGGGGTCGAACCTGGCTAAAAGTCTCTGTGTTCTTTATTTTCTGTTATTTACTTACTGCTTGCATTTAGCTTACTGCTTCTGCACTTTACTGTACTGATTATCTGTGCAATCAGCATACCATTTGTCTCTGCATAAAACGAAATCAGTAAGCTGTTTCTGGTAATTTTTAAAATCGGTTTTAGTTGAACATAGTTAGCCATTTACACCTATTCACCCCCCTCTAGGTGTGCATTTTCATTTGGTATCAGAGATTTGGTATACTAACAATTCTGTAACAGGAAAGTATTCGATCATAATGGCTGAAAACTATCCCGAAGGAAAATCTGATTTTAGGCCTCCACTTCTTCATGGCACACACAACTACCACTGGTGGAAAAGCAGCATGGAAACTCACTTATCCAGAGATCCATTAGTTCTGAGAGTTGTGCAAAAAGGTCCATATGTCTTTCTTGACAAGGATGGCAAGCCAAAGGATGTTGATGATCTCACTCCGGATGAATTAATCAAAGTTGGCTACAATGGAAAGGCAAGGAGTTCTCTTATGAATGGTTTGAACCAGGCTGAATATGATAAAGTATCTTCACTCAAATAAGCAAAAGAAATGTGGGATGCTTTGGAGACTTATCATGAAGGTTCGAAATCTCTAAAGAAGGTGAAACTTAGCAAGCTAATGAATGACTTTGGAAACTTCAAGCTTAATGAAGGTGAAACTATCAAGGATAGTCAAGCACGGTTTCAAGTTACTATTAACTCACTGAAGAGGCTTGGAAAATCTATACCACAAGATGAAATCAATATGAAGGTCTTAAGTGCAGTACCATTTATCTACGAAGCCAAAGTTACTGCCTTGGAATCCTCACCACTTATTGATACTATGGATCACTTGGATGTATTTGCTGAGCTAGAGCAATTTGAAAACAAGATAAATGGAAATCAGGAGGGAAGTTCAAGTGTTAAAGCTCCAACAGAAAAGATGAAGAATATGGCTCTCCATTCTAAAAACAGCAAGCCAATTGACTCTAATGATGAATCTGATTCAGATGAGGAACTTGCACTTATTTCAAAGAAGATCAAAAGGCTGATAGAAAAGAAGAACATGATGAAAAGGGAAAGAGGTGGCTACTACAACAACAAGAAAGGCTCAAAAGACTCTAAGGAGGAAACTTGTTTCGAATGTGGCAAGCCAGGTCATTATAAAAGGAACTGCTACAAACTGAAGTCAAAACAGCCTACTGTTTTCAAGGATAAGAAGAAATCAAAGGCTCTACTGACTTGGAGTGATGATGATTCAGATTCCAGTGATGACTCAAGTGAAGAAATGGTGAACTTAGCACTTGTTGGAATTGAAGATGAATCTGTTCTAGGAAATTCAGAAGGAGTATATGCAGAAACTGATTCTGAAGAGGATCCTAGTGAGGTAAACTCTTCTAATGAGTATATTTCTTCAGATGATACATTGTTAGATTCACTAACCATGCAGGAACAAAATAGTGTTACAATTGAAGAACATATGGCACTAAAGTCTGAAATCAGCAAGCTGACTGATAAGAATGCATATTTATCCAAAATGGTAAAAGATCTGTTGCCAAAAATGGAAGAATGGGATTCAACTTCATTCAGTAAAGCTACAGAGATCAAGGAACTAAATACTAAGAACAGACATTTAGAGGCTAATGTCAAGTTACTTGAAAAGAGAAACAAGACCTTGACTGAAGAAATCAAAGAGCTAAGGTCTGATGTCAAAACTAAAGCTAAAGCATTGGAATCATACAAAATGAAGGAATCTAGCCAAGCCGAATCCTCAAAAACTGCTGAAAAGAGAGTTCAACAAGCTGAACTCATCAAACAGCAAGCTGAAGTGATCACCATCCTAGAAACAGAAGTTAAAGATCTCAAGAAGGGTATGGAAACTTTTTTTCAAGGTGAAGACACTTTAAAGACAATGATGAAGAAGGCAAAGGTCCCCTTAGTCAGAGAAGGAGTTGGCATGAATCTCAACAAGAAAGATAAGGTGCTCAAATATGATGGAAGGAATGGCATTCCCTACAATTATGATATGCCTTGGAAGACATGCAACAAATGTGGTGGAAAAGGACATCTGGAAAAGAATTGTGTGGTTCAAGTATATCATAAGACGAAAACAGCATACCAGAATGGATCAGGCAAACAGAAAATAGCTTACCAGAATGGACCAGACAGGAGACAAACAGAATACCAGAATGCAAATAGCAGGAGACAAACAGCTTACCAACAGAATGATCAGTCCCCAAAAGTGGTCCAAATGTGGATCAAGAAATCTGATTTAAATGCTTTATATATTCTTGCTACTAACCAACCTGGACCCAAACCTATATGGGTACCAAAACATTGAGTTATTTTTGTTTGTTTTGTAGATGTGCCTTGCTGCTAAGGTCAAGTCAAAGCAATGGATCTTGGACAGTGGATGCACAAGACATATGTGTGGAGACAAATCTCAGTTTATGAATCTCAAAATGAAAAAGGGTGGAAGAGTGACAATTGGGAATAGCAAAACTCTTCAAATCCTTGGTATCGGTTCTATTGGTAATAGTATTATTTCAATTGATAAAGTTCAATATGTCAAAGGTCTTACTTATAATTTGCTTAGTGTCACTCAATTATTTGATGATGGACATCATGTTGAATTGGGCATTGATAAAGCTATTATTACTATTGGTTCTAACAAAATCCCCCTAGTTGCTAGAAGGGAAGGAAATATATATGTATTAGACTTTGTTATGCAGGAAACAGCATGCTGTTTGGCTGCAGTGGATAATGACCCATATATTTGGCATAGAAGATTGGGTCATGCACACATGGATTTGCTCAGAAAGTTATCAAGCAAGAAACTAGTGAGAGGGCTGCCCAAGCTAAAGTATGTCAAAACAGAAGTATGTTCAGCTTGCCAGTTGGGAAAACAGCTTCGTAGTACTCACAAATCAAAGAAAATGGTATCTACTTCTAAACCCTTAGAGCTTCTGCATTTGGACTTATTTGGTCCAGAAGCTTACAAGAGTATTGGAGGTAAACAATATGGTTTTGTGATTGTAAATGATTATTCTAGATTTACATGGGTATTATTTCTTCGTACTAAAGATTGTGCCTTTGATGAGTTTAAGAAGCTAATCAAATTACTTGAGAACAAGTTGAATACAAGACTTGTAGGTATTAGGAGTGATAGAGGAGGTGAATTTCTCAACAAAGACTTCGTTGATTATTGTGAAAAAGGAGGAATTACACATGAATTTTCTGCACCAAGGACTCCACAGCAAAACGGAGTGGTAGAAAGGAAGAACAGGTCACTACAAGAAACAGCAAGGACTCTTTTGCAAGAAAGCAAGTTGCCTAGAAGTTTTTGGGCAGAAGCAGTGAATACAGCGTGCTATTTGTTGAACAGAGTCATAATCAGGCCTATTTTGAACAAAACTCCGTATGAATTGTTGAGGAAAAAGAAGCCAAACATTAGTTACTTCAAAATCTTTGGCTCAAAGTGTTTTGTGCTCAAGACAATTGATAATGATGGTAAATTCGATGCTAAATCTTATGAGGCTATTTTTCTTGGCTATTCTTTAACTAGTAGAGCATATAGAGTTTATAATTTAAATAAACATATAGTTGAAGAATCTATTGATGTTACTTTTCAAGAACCTAACAATGATCTGCCAAGAGATGAGGAAGAATTTGCAGGTGAAACTGATAACATACAACCTCAAGTTACTGGAAATCAGCAAGCCAACAATTCTGCTGAAACTGGAAGTCAGCAAGCCAACAACACTACTGAGAATGGAAAACAGCAAGCTGGAAATGCAAATTAGCAAGCTGAAGTGGTCAGAATCACTTCACATGAAGAAATTGCTCAACATTCTCTACCAAAAGCTACAAGGACAGTAAAGAATCATCCTCCAGAACTTGTCATTGGAAATATCTCAGATGGAATCACAACAAGGAGAGGAAAAGCAAACTTTTGTGCTTATGCTTCCTTTTTAGCTCAAGAAGAACCCAAAAATATCAAGGAAGCACTAGAAGATGAAAATTGGATCATGGCAATGCAAGAGGAACTCAACCAATTCGAGAGATGTGATGTTTGGGAACTTGTAAAACCACCAGAAGATGCTTCTATCATAGGAACCAAATGGGTGTTCAAGAACAAAGTGGATGAATTTGGAACAGTTACTCGAAATAAGGCAAGGCTCGTGGCTCAAGGCTATAATCAACAAGAAGGAATTGATTTTGAAGAAACATATGCACCTGTAGCTCGTTTAGAATCAATCAGAATGCTTCTTGCTTATGCATGCTACAAGAAATTCAAGTTATATCAAATGGACGTAAAGAGTGCATTCCTAAATGGCGTGCTGGATGAGGAAGTCTATGTCAAACAGCCTCCTGGATTCGAACATGAGAAGTTTCATGACTATGTTTACAAGCTCAAGAAGGCATTATATGGTTTAAGACAGGCCCCTAGAGCGTGGTATGAGAGGCTTAGTAAGTTTTTTCTCAAAAATGGATTTACTCGAGGTAATATCGATCCAACATTATTTACAAAGCAAAATGGTAAAGATATTCTTGTTGTACAAATATATGTGGATGATATTGTATTTGGTGCTACTAATGAATCTATGTGTGAGTGGTTTTCTAAGTGCATGTACAATGAATTTGACATGAGCATGATGGGGGAACTCAACTATTTCTTGGGTCTCCAAATCAAGCAAACCAATGATGGTATTTATGTGCATCAATCCAAGTATACAAAGAATCTGCTCAAAAGATTTGGTTATGAAGATGTCAAAGCAAAAACAACTCCTATGACTCAAAACAGCAAGCTGTTTGTAGATGAAAATGGTAAGGATGTGGATGTCAAAAGGTATAGAGGTATGATTGGAAGTTTATTATATTTAACTGCCTCAAGACCTGATATCATGTATAGTGTTTGTGTTTGTGCAAGGTTTCAATCCAACCCTAAAGAGTCTCACTTAAATGCAGTTAAAAGGATTTTTAAATACTTAAGTGGTATTATCAATCTTGGTTTGTTCTATCCTATCACAAATACTTTTGATCTCGTGGGGTATAGTGATGCAGATTATGCAGGGTCTCAAACTGATAGAAAGAGTACAAGTGGTGTTTGTACATTCCTTGGACAAAGCTTGGTTTCGTGGCAAAGCAAAAAGCAAGCTTCTGTGGCTCTATCAACGGCTGAAGGAGAGTATCTAGCAGCTGGTAGCTGTTGTTCTCAAATTTTATGGATGATTCAGACTCTAAGGGATTTCAATATCAAGTGTGGCAAAATTCAAATATATTGTGACAACACGAGTGCTATCAATATCTCTAAGAATCCTGTGAATCACTCAAGAACGAAGCATATTGACGTTCGTCACCATTTCTTAAGAGATAATGCAGCAAAAGGGAAGATTGAGTTGGTATTTGTCTCAACTGAAGTTCAACTAGCAGATATCTTCACAAAGCCATTGGCTGAAGAAA
This sequence comes from Kitagawia praeruptora, assembly GCA_037693485.1. Lineage (NCBI taxonomy): Eukaryota > Viridiplantae > Streptophyta > Magnoliopsida > Apiales > Apiaceae > Kitagawia > Kitagawia praeruptora. The sequence goes on from CM075353.1 coordinate 4,762,954, forward strand.
GATTTGCAGCCATTCGAATGGAACTTGGCATGTGTACTGTGTAGTCAGCAAGCTGACAAGCACAGAATGGGTAACGTTGGCTTACCATTTGTATCTGAACTGTTTATATGCCATTACCATGATTTAATTTTTTTAAAATTTATTTCTCTATGCTTATTCCAGACCTGGACTAATATTCTTTTTGTTAGATTTTTGATGGATTAGGGGGGAGAAATTTAGGAGAATTTATTTGCTTGTTTGGTCAAAATATTCGTGTGGATGTGATTAATTATGCTTGTTTATCTTGAATCTGTTTTATATCAAAATGTACTAATATGCAGGGATTTAGGGGGAGTTATTATTTCTCCTAAATATTGTGTAATCATCAAAAAGGGGGAGATTGATACTCCTATGGTTTTGATGATCACTTTCAGCAAGCTATTTTGCTTGTAGTTTGATATAAAACATTGTGTTATGGTTGTACTAACTTGGTTTTGCAGGGTATATTAAGTTTTCAGAGAATATATATACAGCAAGCCATTTGGTGTTACAACAGAGACAGTTTGGCAAGCCATTTGCACTGACAGACACAAACAGCAAGCCATATGCAAACTGCCAGGAATCCTGAAGATATTTATCAAGACAAATTCTCATGGATGTAATTCAGGAAAATATTGTGAGGATTCTTTATTATATATTACGTACACAATATATTCTAGAGCTCAAATCTTTTCAAATATCCTTATTTAAATTATTTTATAAAACTTATAGGGGTTTCCTTATTTAAAAGATTTCTTTCTACAAAATCTCCTATACACGTTTTTATATCTATACAAATTAGAAGGGTTAAGTTTTCTACGATTCATCTCTTCCAAACCCTCTGTCAAACGTTCACAAGAACGTTGGTAAAATCTCTAACCAATTGAACGTTGGAAATTGATTTCTTATAGTTCGAATAATTGGTGATTGATTTTCCGAACGTTGGTTGTGAGACTATAAATATTTTGTTCTTGTGTTCATTCGTTGCTAACACTTCAGAGAAAATATTCAAGCACACAAGATTTCAAACAACTCGGTTTTTCATTGCTATATCTTTCATTCTCTCGAGCTCTTAGTATATTGATACGTGCTATATCTTAAAGAGTTCATAGTTTGAGTTGTATTATTTATTGATTGTATTGTTCGATTTGTAAGGATTAGTTGTTGGACAGTTTGGCTAGGGAACTAGGGTTTGGTGAACGTTGCTAGAGAAGTATACTTGGGAAGTATAGCTTAGAGAGCAAGTTCAGAAACAGGAGTTCAGCACGCCATTTGTCAACAGCTGGGTGTTAAGGGAGATATATTGTTGTATCTTGTAATTGGCTTATTTCAGTGATCAATAATATATTCTCTTACCAAGTTGGTAAGGGACCAGGACGTAGACCATAGGGGTTAGGGGTCGAACCTGGCTAAAAGTCTCTGTGTTCTTTATTTTCTGTTATTTACTTACTGCTTGCATTTAGCTTACTGCTTCTGCACTTTACTGTACTGATTATCTGTGCAATCAGCATACCATTTGTCTCTGCATAAAACGAAATCAGTAAGCTGTTTCTGGTAATTTTTAAAATCGGTTTTAGTTGAACATAGTTAGCCATTTACACCTATTCACCCCCCTCTTGGTGTGCATTTTCACACACTTCCCAGAATTTGTCTACAGACTGCTTAAGGCACTGCATGGACTTAAGCAGGCTCCAAGGGCATGGTATGATACTTTATCTCAATTTCTCCTTGAAAATCAATTCACTAGAGGCACACTGGACAAGACACTGTTTTACAAGAAGCATGGTGGTGATATTATCCTAGTTCAGATTTATGTGGATGATATCATTTTTGGCTCAACAAATGAGAAGCTGTGTGAGAAATTCTCTAAACTCATGCAGAGCAGATATGAGATGAGTATGATGGGAGAGCTGACATTCTTTCTTGGGTTGCAATCCAGTCAAAGGAAGATGGTATCTTTATCAGTCAGACCAAGTCATCAAGGATTTATTGAAGAAGTTTGATTTGGAAGATTGCTCACCTGCAAAGACACCCATGGCCACTACCACTAAATTGGATGAAGATGCTAAAGGCAAGAAACTAGATATCTCAGTCTACAGAGGCATGGTTGGTTCTCTACTCTATCTCACTGCAAGTAGGCCAGATATCATGTTTGCTACATGCTTGTGTGCAAGGTTTCAATCAAATCTAAAAGAATCACATTTGATTGCTATAAAAAGGATCTTTAAATATCTAAAGGGCACTCCAAACTTGGGTCTATGGTATCCTAAGGACACAGGGTTCAATCTGGTTGGTTATTCTGATGCTGATTATGCTGGATGCAGAGTGGATATAAAAAGCACCTCAGGTAGCTGCCAGTTTCTTGGACAAAGGTTAGTCTCTTGGTATAGCAAGAAACAACAATCTATGTCAACTTCTACAGCTGAGGCTGAATACATAGCTGCTGGAAGTTGCTGTGCTCAAGTGCTTTGGATTAGAAATCAACTTAGGGATTATGGACTTGTGTTGGAAAGAATTCCAATCATGTGTGATAACACAAGTGTAATCTCTATAGTTGCCAATCCTGTCAATCATTATAGGACAAAGCACATTGACATCAGTTATCATTTCATTAGAGAACATGCAACTAATGGAACCATTGAGTTGCATTATGTCTCTACAGATAAACAACTAGCTGATATATTCACTAAGCCATTAGATGAAGCCACCTTCACAAGGTTGGTTAGTGAGATTGGAATGCTGAATTCTTCAGATTCTGGCTAAGTGAATACATCACCTAGTTTGTTGCAGCAGTAAACACTTACTTTATCTAAATTCTCAATATTTTTGGAGTAAGTGTTGGCTGAAATATGATTTATAAATACATCAAATCTGTTGCATATGTTGGAAAATCATATTTTCTTGTTAACTTGAAATTTTTATGAAATTTTGAGAGAATCACTGTTTAATTTACTAGAATATTCTTAAATGAATATGGCTGGTGAATTTTAAAAGATAGTGAAAATTAATTTTTGTGAGTGATGAGTATATTTCGATAAGTCAGACTTTTCGAGTGATTCATTATTCGACATCTCTAACAAGTCTCATTAGAGCACTCTCGAGTTCTCTAATAGAGTCTTTTAGAGTTATCGAATAGAGGTATTCTTGACTTCTCGAATATAGTGTTTTAGTTCTCTAATGACTGAGTTCTCGAATACTATATTTGAGTTCTCGAATCATTTGAAAAGGCTGAATTCTCACTGAATCTTAACCGATTTTGGACTTTTGTCTAAAATTTTAATTCACTCATAAAAACACATTTTACCTAATTTAGAATTTATTCTAAGTTAGATAGCTGCCAGCTGTGAGTTTTCAACCTGCTTGAGTTATCGAATAAGCCTTTCTTGACTTATCGAATAGTTGTTTTCTACTTCTCGAATGCTTGACTTATCGATACAAAACATACATCTAATCGACAATTCAAGTACTTCATACTTATACAATTTCACATCTATTCGATTCATTTCATTCGATTTCTCAAGCATCAAAGCTTCCAAAACCCCTGAAAACCCTAACTGCTAAAAGCTAAATTTCTTCTTCAACCTTCATTTTCTTTTCTCTTCTCTCCGAATCAATGGCAACTATGAAATTCAACACTAACTTCATTGCTATCTCAAGTGATGTCGAAGCCCCAAATGCTAACTACAAGTGTTTCGTCAAATGGATGTCTGAATCTTATATCAAAGAAGCACTTACGGCCAACCCAACTCTGTATCTAAACATTCTGGAGCAATTTTGGAATACTGCCATTACAGAAACAGTTGCTCTAGATGATGGCAGTCTGGGTTATATCATTAACTGCAAGATACTTGGTAAAGAGTTCAGCATCACTTCTGAGGACATGAGCAAGGCCCTGGGTCTTCACCAGAATGAGTATGATGACCTTGTAACAGAAGATCAACTAGTGGAATTCTTTGAACTAATAAGGTACTCAGACACCATCAAGGTTGGAAATTTAAAACGGGCACATCTACGAAAAGAGTAGAGCTATGTGTTTGCCACTCTCCTGCAAGTATTCAGTGGAAGGAAATCCAGCTTTGACCAACTAAGTGCTCCTGTTCAACAGATATGCTATTCACTTGCCTATGATAGGAAAATTGATATTGGAAAGCTCATAATGCAGGAACTCTATGGAAAACTTGGTAAGAACACAACCAAGAGAGGTAATGATATCTTCTTTCCTAGGTTTATTCAGTCTGTACTTAATTATCTAGATAAAAATGTGGTTGATTTACCTGGTTTAGATAAAAGTAGATTAGGCTACCCTAGATCCATGACCAAACTCATTTTTGGTAATTTGGATACTAGGAATGATGTGGATGTAAGGCTTGTAATAACTTCCCATATGCAGAAGTTATTTGAGTCTTACCCCCACAACTTGCCAACATTTGCCTCCAAATCTGAGTTAGCCAGACCCAAGCAAGTAGAACACAGTGCTAACCCAGGGTCTGCTAACCAACCACCTCAACCAAACACTCTACCAAACACTGAGCCAACTACATCATCCTCTCAAAAGGGTGATGTTAGTAAAAAGGAGAAGAAGAGAAAATAGGTTGCTTCTGCACCTTTAACCATTTTATCTGAAGCAACATTGGCTTTAGAATTAGGAAGTGAGGCACCTGAGTCACCCCTAATCAGGCCAAAGAAGAAGAAAACTAAAACCACCTCTTCAGTCACACAAATGGCTGAAGTTATAAAATCAACAGGGTGCATCATGACAGTGCTTCAGGATCAGGGTCTGTTCCACAATAATTGACGGTTAAAGCACTTCAAAGCTTAATTGTGGATCAGATCCCTGAGTTCACAAAGATTGCTCAACACCTTCTCACTGCCAACATGCCAAATCAAGATTATGAAGCCATTCTTTTATGCCACAGAGATGATGTGGAGATGCAAAAGACTAAGATAGTGGAGGATACTATGAGAGATGGCAATGTAGATGCCTGGCTGCAAGGAAAATATGACATACCTCTCTCAGAAGGCCTCCAGTACATCAGAGAAGAGTATATCACTGCACTGGGGACAAATGCCTAATATCTCTCCCCTAGTGAGGTGTATGAAGCAGTCAATGACAACTACAAGGGCATTCTCAAGGCTGCACACTACCTTGGAAAGGGTCTCAAAACAGAAATTAATGGTGTATGTCAAGCCACAACCCAGGAGGTGAAGGAGATAAAGAGAGCTTCTGAGGCCAAATTCCGTAAGTTGGAGACTGTAATCAAGGACATACTGGAATGCAAATCTACATGCACCAAGATGGACCATGGTTTGGCTCTTCTAAAAGATTCAGTCACAGGTCTAGGACATAAATTTCAAACTCTATCTGATCAGACTATCGCATCCAATGCCATGCTGAGGACAATGTTCAAAAATCTTTATGGAGACAGGCTAGTGACTGAAGTCCCTGTGCATGAACTGTCAAAGTATGAGGTGAAGAGACTGCAAGATCAATCCTTGTCTGGTTTCAGGGCACATGATCTATTCTCTAAAGTGGATACTCTTGAGAAGGAGGTGGCGTCTCTCAAAGAATCTAATGCTCATCTTACAGAAAAGGTTGCACTTCTTAACGATCAGTTGGACACTCAAGCAACCACCACAGCTGATGTCCTTCTACATCAGCAATCTATGTTGGCTGCTATGATGAAGCATATGGGTCTCCCTCTATGTAATAACCCGAATTTTGGGTAGAATTAAAACTTTTCTTATTGTGGTTAAAGAGCATTAATGAATGGTGATTCCAAAGAACAATGATTGTAGTGAATGGATATTGCTATGGATGATGATCCTGATTCGTATATGTATGGTCAGAATAGAGTAATTCAAAGGTTGACGATATAGAAAAGAATAATCTATCGTCCAAGAAATGAGTTAATGAGCCCGAGAAGGGAAATGAGGATGGTATAGTATTTTCCATACGTGCATAGTGTTTCCCGTACGTGCATAGTGTTTCCTGTACGTGCATAGTAATTCGGTGAATGAATAGTGATTTTGTAAGTTGGAAAACTTTTCATGCCACCCTATGTACGGGACGCGGTATGGATGTTTCGAAGTCATATTAGGAATCTATGGAGGAAATAAGTGTATGTAAAGATGATCGGAATTCAGAAATTCCAATTTTAATTCTGGCATAATATTTGACCGAGCAGTGAATTATATATCAGTATTATCAAGAAATGAGATATTAAATTTGAGAAATTGAGGATTTAATATTTTGGAATTTTATTATAATTGATTTGAGAATTTAGAACGAAAACCATAGAGATAGTGAAACGAGCATTCTAGAAACCGCTGGAACTTTATAACGAGATTAAGCGATAAAGCGAACGAATCATGGGTTACGGATTGATTTCATAACAAGATTAAATATCCTACATGATCATCAAGAGAATTATATCAAGTGGATTAAATGATTAATCAATGGTTAAATCAAAACAATTTAGAAGTTAAGTGATTTAAATCACTTAAATCAAACAAGAAACAAAACAAATATCTAGCAAGCTTCTTGCATACTCTTTGCACAAGGATCTAGGACCATAAAGCTACTTTATACAACTGATCGTATCTTGCAAACATCATCAAATTAGAGTTGAATTAGTCAAGATTGGTGGAAAAAGAAAAAGAAGAACAAAGAGATCCAAAGCTGCCTAGCAGAAACACCCTCAAAGAAAAATTCATAACTCAAGATCTAGAGCTTCAAAAATCACCAAATTTTAACCATAGCTTCTCCACTCCATGGGCAAGATTCGTTCCAAATTTCATGGAAATCCAAGTAGTATAGCCTAGTCAAATCCATGCTTAAAGTTGGAGGACCAAAACTGTCCAGGTTCTGAACAGTAGCAAGATGGGGCTGAAAACCCTAGCTCCCATGGTTGGATTCTTGTGTTCTATAGCTCAAAAGAAAGCCCTTGAAGAGTAGAAGGTGTGGTAAAAATTTTAGAACCAAACTCTTAGTTTTTGATTTTATATGATTTTTACAAGATTGATGAGGAATAGTAACTTTTGATTTTCATGTTTTGCTTTCTTGATTCTATGGCTTCCAAATGATGTTCTAAGCAATTATTAAGAGTTGTGAGGCCTTATTATCATCCTTGAACTTCAAACCAAGGTATAATCTTTGAAACCCCTTTGTTGAATTGTTAGTAGTATTTTTTGTGTGTTCGTTCTCAGGGAAGGACTGAATTGTAATATCGAGTTCAAGTTTTTATCTCTCACAATTTAGGAGTGTAGAAGAATGTTTGGTGTGTTTATAAACTAAATTAAACTAATTATCAATAGAGAATAAGATCTATGAGGAAAACAATCCAAGAACTGGGGTTCTTCACTTGGTTTCAATGCACATTCAATATCTATGTGACATCTACGTTCTTACTCTGCTGAAAACAATTCTTCTAAGGTTATAATGTTCTCTCCCAAGATACAATATAGTGTCTACAACTACACCTTAATTGTCACTTCCGTGATACAATCAGAGTACAATCATAAACTATCACGCACCAAGAATTATAAGTCTCACAACTCTCCTATTAATCTCCCAATCAAATATTCGAGTTATGTCTGTTAAATCGTGTACTAAAATTGCAACTCCTCTTCCAAGTTATTACAATCCCTAAAATCCAATCAAAGGTTCATGACTCCCCTAATTGTGTTAAGCCCTCAATAACAGATCAGCAAAGCAAGAAAATCACAGATAATTAAACACACATGAATACCAAGGAATACTACCCAATCCTCAGATTAAAGATTTAGTTACACATAATTAAAGAAGAAAACAAAATAATAATAATAATGAATAAAAACATAATATTGAAGAAAGAATTGAAGATCGAAAGTACCTTGATACAATTAAAAGCTATGAATTGTTAGCTATCAATTGTTAGCTATGAATTGTTATGATTTACAATGGTATGATGTGTTTATATAGGCTCTACAAATCTTGCCCAGCAAGATATTGCCTTCTATTACAATTAGGATTTAAAGAAGGTACCAAAAACTGCCCAGAATACAATTAGAATTAGAAAAAGGGCAAAACAGTAAATTCCAAGCCTTCTTTAATAAGAACACGCGCGCGATGTTAATCAGCACGTTTCTTGCACTTGTTTCCTATCCCAAGTTGTAGAAAATCTCTCAAGCTTCGCGTGGGCAGTAAGATCGCTGAAAACGGACTTCTAGAACTCCAGATATGACCAAAACAGTATAAGCTGCGCAGCCTTCCCGGAAAATCCGAATTTTAATCAATTAAATCTCCAAAAACGACAAAAGCTTAGATATTCTTGCAAACCTGCACAACTACACAAAACACATCAAAACTACACAAACTTGAGTCCAAAACAATCAATTTAAGCCGAACGGAGACATTCCAAGTGGATATAAAATCCACTTATCAAACCCCCAAACTTAAACTGATGCTTGTCCTCAAGCATAAACAATTACAACTACCTAATTAGTACCACTTCCGTAGGTGATCACGGTTGCATTTGGCATATGCAACAAGCCCTTTAAACCCCTAGGCAGCCCTAGTGGACGAGTAAGGTCTCGTGAGGGCCTATAGTGAATGTACCCACAAAATCCATTTAACCTAATGCAATGCAATGCATGAATGCAACTAATATGAAAAATGCAATTAATCTAGCCTACCATACCTTCAAATCCTCTCATGCCATATCAACTTAAGAATCAAAGTAAATACGCAATGTCTTGGTGTCGAAAGTGCAAGTATTCACATAGTCTACTCAATGAACATGCATAAGTTCTCACAAGCCCATGTCAAGTGTAAGAATAAGTTAGTAAACATGCTAAGCCTACAAGAGTACATCTTTGAGACAAAACTCGGGATCTCATACGCAAAAACAAGCAAACACTCACAATCCACTCACAAAAGAATATTCACTCAAGATCAAGGGTAAGTGTATCACTCAATTCCAACAAAATCATAAACATGCTTGACATTTGGTATCAATCTAATTCTTAACACAACATACATCAATGACGATAATCAAAAGGTCTTTAATTGGGTTGTAACGTGGCTAGGGACAAGGTATGTCAAATAAGCCAAAAACAGGTGAAGTGTCAAAAGCTAGTAAGCACCATAATAAATCATACACAACACTCTATTTTCCCCCCCACATAAATTTTACTAAGAACACTCGACTAGTCGACTAAAGTAGGATCACAACAAACACAAACTTGCTCTCATAATATATTTTTTTCTTTTTTTTTTCTCTTTTTTTTTTTTTTTTTCCCTTTTTTTTTTTTTTTTTCGAGAGCTAAATAAAACAATAATATAAATAATAACAATGATCCCCCAATTTATTACATATGCCGACTATCAAGTAAACAACCAAACCCAATCTCAATATTTTCCCCAAAAGTATGACCAACAATAAACCCCTCCTTGCACACCTTATTACTCCCTTAAGCACTATACTAGCCTTTGACAATGTGGGTTCAAATTAATGTAAGGCCAATACAAGAAAAAGGTCTAGGCAAGTAATGTGGTATGTCACCGAAAAAAAATAGGATTAAGCTCAACGGGTTAACTAATTGATCATGTAAACTTGGTGTGGTAATATGGGAAAATATGCGGTTATTCCTAAATGCCTTTATCATTTTAATCGTCAAATAATGTCATGCGTTTCAAGAAAGACCTCAAACAACTGCTAGCAATGCAAACAATCCGTGGACACTCAAGCAAACGAATAAATTGCAAAAAATATGCAATATGGCTCAAAATCTCACTTGGTGGAAAAACATACTCAATCCCAAGCAAAAATCTCTCTAATGCACCGACTTGTATTCAAAGCATGTAAACTAAATCATCTTGCACATATTCATGTCCTTCTAATTACTTACAACATTCAATAAGTCTACTAGCTTCAACTTACTAGTGTATGTGTGTGCACAAGAACAAAGCATATCACTTCTCAATCAAAAGCGTCAACAACACAAAATTCCTATCAAGCATGGGTGCAAATGCAAACTATTATGAACTCACATGATATACGGAAAAAAATAAAAACAGAATGTCCTATATGAAACAAACGTAGATAACACAAACATAAATGCATAATTTACTACTACTAATATGCAAAGCATGAAATCCTACATGAACAAATAATACAACAACAACTACTAATCCCTCAAACCACCCCCAAACTTAAAATATTCAATGTCCTCATTGAATGGAAGTAAATACAAGGGATAGCAGAAAACATACCTACTCGTCCTCCTCCTCTGATGAATCTGGCGGAGGATACTGCATACGAGCTCCATAGTCTGGCCACCTTGCCTGAACACTACAAAATCCAATTGACAAGAACACAAATTCGTAATAAAAATAAGATTAGAGAAAAAGATTTACCCAATACGAATCAAAGAGGTGAACTTGCAATTAATTCCTCTTTAGAATTGAATTTTTAGAGATTTAAATAAATAGAAGAGGAATTGGATTTGTATGTATAGGTGGGTATATAAAAAATAATAATAATAATAATAAGAATAATACTAATAATAAGAATAATAAATAAAAATAATAAAGATAATAATAAATAAGAAAATAATAATAATAATAATAAATAATAACTATAATAATAATAAATAATAATAATAATAATAATAATAATAATAATAATAATAATAATAATAATAATATAAATAGGTTTAGAATTTTTGGAGAAAAGATGGGGGTTTTGGAATTGAAATAGGAAAAGATTTAGGTGGAATGGGGGTATAAATAGAATGAGGGGGCAAAGAATTTTTTTTTTTTTTTTATATAAAACAGCTGAAACACAAAGAATCGGACAACACTGCTAAACTGCAATCTGCGGGCGCGTGAAGCAACCTGCACAACATCCAGACGCGAAGACGCAGGCTGCGTTACAGCCCCGCAGTCTGCCCCTATACCAGTAACGCAGGCGCAACCTGCGTTACACACTGCGCCAGAGACAGAAACGCAGGCGCAGCCTGCGTTACACACTCAAAAATCGATTTTTTTTTTTTTTATATAACACAACACTCAAATTTTTTTTTTTTTTTTTTTAACACTAATGCATGGGTTGCCTCCCACCAAGCGCTTCTTTAACGTCAATAGCTTGACGTATTCATTCATAAAATCTTCAATGAGGACAAAAAGCAAACAGATGCACATATCTACGAATTTCTAATATAAGCATATTGTGCAAATAAACCTTAGATTCATTGAAAGGTACGAAAACTTCCAAGAACCTATCATGCTCAAGAGACTTGGAAACATCAAAATAGCTAGAAAAGTCGTCAGAATAATCATTATAAGTACGACTCATATACTCCTCCCAAATCGGATCCTTATACTCTAAAGCAAGATTTTCAATTTCATCAATCTTAACTTCCTTCTCTTCTATAATTGGACACTCATCAATTTTAATCTCGTCTACCAATGTATTAAGCTCAAAATTTTCTAGATTTGGTAGAATTTCAATTGCATCCAAATTATCACTAATGCGCATGGGACAATTATCAACTACACAAGTAGACTCATCAGACACAACATTATCATCAATTGCTAAACAAGAATCATGGCATAGAGGAAAATTTACACAAGGGGGAGTTCGATAACATCCTTCATACCACACTGCTCGAACTTCCCAAATAAAATTATTTAGTTTAGCATTCTCCTCGTACCAAGCTATTGAATCACATGGAATATCATTGTCACTAGCAATTTCTAAAGTTGGTTCATCAACAACTCCCAATGAAAGTAAGGGAGGATTAGACTGAGTTCCTTGAATCATTTTATTGAGCGCAATCTCCCAATCAGCAAGTAAAGAAGGATTAGACTGAGTTAAACTCGTATCAACATCATTACACATATATGGAATAAGATCATCATGATATTGATTTTCAAACGAATACGAATAATCATTGCTAGGGGCATATGGAGCATAAAATGAGTTCTCAGAATAGAACGAATTCACCTGATATGCATTACAATCCTCATAAGCATTGAATTGTCGGTAAGGATTGAAGTCTTGATATTGTTCCTGACTGTTGTAGAAATTCTGAGCATTGTTCCAACCAAAGTTGTACTCCATCTAGTCTCTCTCCTCAAAACCTGTTTAAGTTGTCTACCTCAAAGAACCTGTAGACACACCAAAGAAAGAAACACAAAAAGAAAGAAAAGAAAAATATATACAAAGATAAAATCTAAACAATAAGAAACAATTAACCTAAACTCAACTATACTGCCTTCCCCGGCAGCGGCGCCAATTTGTTAGTAGTATTTTTTGTGTGTTCGTTCTCAGGGAAGGACTGAATTGTAATATCAAGTTCAAGTTTTTATCTCTCACAATTTAGGAGTGTAGAAGAATGTTTGGTGTGTTTATAAACTAAATTAAACTAAACAAAATTAAACTAATTATCAATAGAGAATAAAATCTATGAGGAAAACAATCCAAGAACTGGGGTTCTTCACTTGGTTTCAATGCACATTCAATATCTATGTGACATCTACGTTCTTACTCTGCTGAAAACAATTCTTCTAAGGTTATAATGTTCTCTCCCAAGATACAATATAGTGTCTACAACTACACCTTAATTGTCACTTCCGTGATACAATCAGAGTACAATCATAAACTATCATGCACCAAGAATTATAAGTCTCACAACTCTCCTATTAATCTCCCAATCAAATATTCGAGTTATGTCTGTTAAATCGTGTACTAAAATTGCAACTCCTCTTCCAAGTTATTACAATCCCTAAAATCCAATCAAAGGTTCATGACTCCCCTAATTGTGTTAAGCCCTCAATAACAGATCAGCAAAGCAAGAAAATCACAGATAATTAAACACACATGAATACCAAGGAATACTACCCAATCCTCAGATTAAAGATTTAGTTACACATAATTAAAGAAGAAAACAAAATAATAATAATAATGAATAAAAACATAATATTGAAGAAAGAATTGAAGATCGAAAGTACCTTGATACAATTAAAAGCTATGAATTGTTAGCTATCAATTGTTAGCTATGAATTGTTAGGATTTACAATGGTATGATGTGTTTATATAGGCTCTACAAATCTTGCCCAGCAAGATATTGCCTTCTATTACAATTAGGATTTAAAGAAGGTACCCAAAACTGCCCAGAATACAATTAGAATTAGAAAAAGGGCAAAACAGTAAATTCCAAGCCTTCTTTAATAAGAACACGCGCGCGATGTTAATCAACACGTTTCTTGCACTTGTTTCCTATCCCAAGTTGTAGAAAATCTCTCAAGCTTCGCGTGGGCAGTAAGATCGCTGAAAACGGACTTCTAGAACTCCAGATATGACCAAAACAGTATAAGCTGCGCAGCCTTCCAGGAAAATCCTAATTTTAATCAATTAAATCTCCAAAAACGACAAAAGCTTAGATATTCTTGCAAACCTGCACAACTACACAAAACACATCAAAACTACACAAACTTGAGTCCAAAACAATCAATTTAAGCCGAACGGAGACATTCCAAGTGGATATAAAATCCACTTATCATGAATCATGAGTTTTAATGGATTTTTGGATGAGTTTTTGAGTTATATGCATGTTTAGAGCACTAGAGCTATGTAAGAGTTTTGTTAGATGTTAAAATATGTTGCACAGCTCCAAGACCTATTTAGACAGTGAGGGAGACAATGAATAGTGTCCATGAGTGTTGGTGGTGGATTGGATGATTATTTGGAGGATTTTAATTTTGGAAATATCCGAGTTATAGCCGTCGTAATGGCGAAATTTCTTTGACCCTTAAAAACCATTCATAACAGTAGATGTAACCTTCTGAACTTATTGAGTATATGACATGTATTCGAAGATCTCGAGTCATAGATCATTTTGGCGCAAGAATCGTATCATTTTGACTTACGGCTTAGGCGTTATTGTAAAATCCGTAAAAGCAGTTCGTAAGTCTACGCTTGAGTTCGTAACTTCAATTGAACCCCTTTAAAACGAGTAATTTGGTTACGAATCTTAGTACTTAAATACTAGAGGTCATAATGAAGATATAAGAGAAGACCTCGTGTCAAAAAGATTATTTTTGGATTTTATAAAAATGTTTGAATCAAGGTTAAGTGCGAAGGAACCCTTTAGAGGAACACTTGATTATAACCTTGTAAACCACTTAGTGAAACGGGCGAACGAGATTCGATTTCTAAAATGAACCTTCGACCTAAGTATTTGTCGATTGACATGGACTTAGTAGGAGCCTAAAACGAGTTAGTAATGTCTTGGTTGTGATTCGCGTACTTGTTTATGCTTTAGATATTAAGTGGATTATCTAGGGGAATAATCTTACGTTTTCTTTTTGGCTTTGTCTAGATTGCCCGACATCGTCACGAGCCCTACCACTTCTCGAGCATCAAGCAAGTTTCCTATTTCGATACTTTGAAGTATTGTTGTATAATACTGCTTTTGGCATATATTGAATTGCATAGTTTTGCGATATATGCTTATAGCGTAAATTTGATTTTCGGTTTATGTACGAGCTTTGAGGTAAAGTATTTATAAACCGGTATACCTTGTGGCTCTATAGATAAGAGCATATTTATTGTTTTGACTCTAGACCGGGAGTCGGTATTCTGACATATAAGGATAGTCGAGGAAACCCGGAAGGATTCCAACGACAGATTATTATCTAAATTGAGGAATAATATTAATAATCATTATTTATATTTTCAAAAAGTATTAATTACTCAGAAATGATTCGAGAAATGTTACTTGAATATTACCTCATTCGAAGGTTATTATTTGGATATGATTGATATTTGGCTTATCAACTAGATATGGGATATTAGTTATAAGCCGGGTTTTTGCAAATGCCCTTAGTGTCGGGCGTATGATTCTTATTCTCCATCCATAGACCGGGAGTCGAGATTTTTTTATATATCTTGGGCATTCTTTTCTGATCTAGATATTGAATAATGTTATTCAATTGTTATATATTAAATGAATATTATTTTTGGATATTCATTTAAAGTTTAGATATATTAAATGAATATTATTTTTGAATATTCATTTGCAGTTATTTATTAAGTGAATATTATTTTGAATATTCATTTAAGGATTTATTTAATGAATATTATTTTGGGATATTCATTTAAGAATTTATTTATTTATTTTATATTCATGCGAGGATTTATTTATTTGAATATTACTTTAGATATTCATTTGAGGATTGATTCAAATATTATTTTGAATATTTACTCGAGGAATTTTTTTATTTGGTGAATATTTTATATATTCATTCGAGAGTTATTTATGAGCAATATTTTATACTAAGAATATTATTTAATTATCTATGAATTAATAAATATTCTTTGAATATTTATTTAATTATTTCAACTAATTTTAAAAATGATTTATCTTATTCAAATATTATTCTGATCTTCAAATATCATGTAAAATATTTCTGAGTCTTATTATGTTTATTTTATCGAGGAAAGGTTCTCAAAACTCTATTTTCCGTTTAAGGCCTATCTTATAGGAAGACTTAAACACTCGCTCAGAACTTTCAAATATAAGGGAGCTGTACTCGAGAGCTGTTATTTATTTTATTTGACTACCCGGTCATAAATCTGTTGATATTACTCTTTTCCCTCGCAACTTGGTTGCTATTCATCAAAGCGATTCTTTTTGTTACTTCATCATCATTCGAAGATTACTTACGAGCAATATTATGATTTAATAATATTCCGTAATTATTATTGACTTAATAAATATTCTTGGAATATTTAATTAAATTATTTTGAAGTCTTTTTATAATAATTCATATTATTCAAAGATTATCTTTCACCTTCAGATATGGTGTAAAATATTTCGGAGTATTTTATGACTATTTTTATCGAGGGGAGGTTCCCAAACTTTATTTTCATTTAAATCTATCTTAAAGAAGATTTAAATACTCGCTCAACTTCCAAAAATATATAAGGGGACCTCACTTGAGAGATGTTATTTATTGGACTGCCCGGTCATATACTTGCTAAACTATCTGGTCACTCACATCTTGATTCTTTTCAAATATGAATATGAGTCTTTTTGGTTACCTCCTCAACACTCGAGGGGTAAGATTGATGGAACAAGTTTATATCCATTAACAAGCATCAGCTTGGGAAATATTGGTGAATCTTTCTTTCCAACTAGATACGACTACTTTGTGGAGTCTTATCAACAAGTATTATACTTGGGGAAAGGGGGACGAACTTTATGTTTCGGAGTCATGGATGTTATTGAACTAGGAGACGCGTAAGTGGCCGAGTGGCGCCGGTCCAGCAATGGCCCAACCGTTGGCCGGGGGGTTCCAGAGGGCGGGCAATCCGTCGGTGCTTCCTTCTACATGTAGAGAACAAATGATGGGGAGCATGACATGCGACTGATCATCGTAAATGTTGTGGCTCCTAGCGCGGCAAGCTCCCGTATTAGTTCATCTTCCAAATTGGGAAATTATCTGCAACATTATCATTGTTGGCAGGGTTGAAAAGTGTTTGAACTGTAATTGCAATATTCTTCCTGCAAGTTCCTCTATTATGAAAATTGATGATATCTTGCTTATTCTGGCATAGCAGATATTTCTAAGAAAGATATATTTTGAGTTACCTTGTAACGTCATCTTTTATATGACTCTGTGGTTACCTTACATAACCGGGGTTATGGTAAGGGGGTTGTTTATATTGAATCACCTTATAAGTTCATCTTTTAATTTATATGTTGATACTCTGCTTATACTTATATAGCAGATATTTCTTTCCTACAGAAAGATTATATTGGTTTACTTTGAAACCTCATCCTTTTATAATATACTAGAACTTGGTTCAATAGTATAATAAAAGTTTGCATAGATATTATGAAATGACATTTGGAGTACTACAATAGTACTGTTTTTGGAATATATTCTGATAAGGAAATACTTTCGGTAAAGAGATATTTTGACAATTATTGTTTAATACCCCCCTTATTCTGGGTTAAGTCATAGGCAGAGTTATGCCATGTTTTCATTACCTTGCTGAGCTATTTGCTCACTCTTGCTATTGTTTTATATATATTATAGAGCAGTGAAGCAGGATGTCATGGGCACCAGTGATCCCGAAGAGTAGTACGAACCAGTCGGATCAGGTTGCAGCTGGCTGCATTTAAATTATGTATAGATATGAATGGTAGGAGAAGATTGTAATCATCAGAAGTCAGAGTTGGAATTGTAACATTTCCTATATATTGTTTCAATAACAGATTTTGTAAGACAATTGGGTATTGTAATAAAAGTTGTTTATTCCGCAGTTGTTGTATAGTATCGTTTCTGAGACTCTAACCTGTGTGTGTGTGAGAGAGATATATATATTGTGGGGGTCATAAGCCATTGAAATATGTGTAGTGTGAGTAATACAGGTAAGACAAGAAGTAAATGGATCGTGACTACTCTAAATCCCAGACCCCGAATTTGGGGCTGTTACAGAAATGGTATCAGAGCGTTAGGTTACAGTCCTCAGAAACGATAGGAGATCGAGTCTTACAATACCCTTAGGGATAATGAGAATACCTAGAGCTCAAGTAGAGTTCATAGTCGGGTTGAAGGATATGACCCTGACTATTGGAGATGAAGCCCGAGAGGGGACTTCTTTTGGGAAACCATACTTAGGACGTTATGGTTAGAAACCCTGATTTGTATGATTTATAGATGGATGGGAGTCTGAGGTACCAGATCCCGAGGCCTTCGAGTAGGCATTTGATGATGCGCTCCTTGAGACGGATGGAGACCCAATAAAAGGGATATCCATAGGAGGATCTAGAAAAGACCCTAGGATGGGTCAAGGAAAGAAACTTATAGAGAATGTGTCGATTGATAAAGATGTAGTATGTTACTTGAGGTCTTATGATAGGACCAGACGAATCCTCAAAGATCAAATAAGTGACGAAATAAGAATTGGGAGTCAATTATGATTCATCAAGAGGTATGACGAAGAGTATGGGGTAGAGCCCCAAAAGCAGAGGAGGTAGAGGCAGTATAGCCAATATCGGTGGATTAATTCGACCAGAACGAGACCTGTTACTCGTAGTTTATTGCAGTGCCCTTAAGAGGAAGCATACGTGAGAACTGAGACGATCGACCTTCGTATATGATTAAGGGTACCTAGTTACCCTAACCCGTAAAGGCATTGCCTTATCTATGGCGTTTAATTCCCCACGATCAGCAATTCCACCAAGGACGGTGTTTACTACAGTGCTGAGGCATTTTATTGCCTCGAGAAAGAATGTGTATGTACGTACTACGCAAAGTGTTATTGTAACCTGAATGCGCTAAGACGGGATATATTTAAAGAGACAAGATGGACTAAGAGAGTCGGGGATTGACTTAAATAAAAAGGTTGTGATGCCGTGAAGGATAAACTCATGTAGCACGCATGATTTAATGCGAGAAGAAAAATATTCTGCTAACGGCAGCTATACCAGTGGCCAGATTTAAGCAGGTGGCTTCTAACGATGTTCTGGAGTATCGCTCACTCGACATGTGGAATTCATCGTTACTATAGGCGACACCGGTACCGAAGTCATCCTATAAGAATAGAGCGCTTGCCTGATAGGCCCGCGCTGAGCTGAATAGACTTTCCTATGATTGCAAATGTCGATGGTTGAACCTTAGCGACTATTATGAGTCGGCAATGACGTAAGTATCGAGCACCTTAGGGTGTATAGATAAGAAAAGCTTTAGAATCAAACGATTATCTGAGGAGCCAGCATATAAGGCATCCGTAGAGACCTTGGCAAGTACCCTCCCCAATTGCAAATTATGTTGATTATTCTTAATCTATGATCTATTGTGACATCTCTCCAAGAGAGAATTTTGAAAAAAGGGAATAGTCCTTCTTCGAAGTTATTTTATAACACTTGTGTTAATTCACATTTAGTTTCAATTCTGCCAGAGGCTGTCACGATACCTACTTTTGGGTTTTCAATGCCCTGTCAAACGATGTTATTCAAGCTTTCACTTCTAATGGTGAATAATCCTATGGTGATACATCACCACTTGCTTGTTGAATACCAGTATCTTACTGGCTATCTTTCCTTTGGAAATCTCACCTTGGAACCTGTTTACTTTAGATCCAAGGTGTCCATTTGAGAATTTACTTGTCAAATGATGATAATTATTAACTTGACTTGGAATTTCTTTCGTACTTATCAATTTCCACTGAGACGAACAACCCTATACTTATAGGGGCTACAAGGACCATCTATCTGTGTGATAGAAGTCTGATGGGACGCCATCACTTGTAAGTTGCGAAATACAAGAAGGCTAATTACCTTTAGTAATGTCTTAATTAAGACACGCAACATTGAGTTCTTATGATCATATTGATCTCTCAGTAAATTTTTTCATTTCAAATAAGGTTACCTTAAAACTCATAACCTTATGATCACCAATGTGTGATGTTTCTTTGATATGAGAGCTATCCTTTTAAAGCTCCATGATTCTTGTTATCTTTATTAAATTTCAAAGGGGATGCCAACCAGGTAAAATAAGTCAAAATTCGCTGATAGGAATTAGATTCGCAACAAAATAGGCTATGGCAAGAGCGGATCCCTAAGACAAATAGAATATAGGTGACATGACGATGAATTAGTTTATGTTCTCTCTCAAGGATATTATGATAGTGGAAAGTTGGTCAATCGATATATGCGAGAGGATTGGCAATGTGTTGTGAAACCCCAATGGTAGTGGAGTCGGTTAGAACCCACATAATTTCATGGAACCACTGACCCAATGGAGGTCAGAGATTGGCTTAAAGAGATGAAGAAATCAATTGTGATACTAAGTATTGCAGAAAAGCTGAAAACGATGGTCGCCGCCTATCTCCTGAAGGGAGAGGCGAATCCCTGGTGAGAATGGTAAGACAAACCTAGAGGTAAAAGGTGTTGTGACTTGGGAGAGATTCAGATTATTGCTTTTAGAGAAATGTTTTATGAAATATATAAAGATCCAGATGAAAATAAAAGTTCTAGTGTTGAAATAAGAAACCATGACTATGGCAGAGTATGAGGCCAAGTTATGGGATATGAAAGAGAAATGAGCCCGTAGGTTTCGACTAAAGCTAAAACAACGAACCCAGAATCGCGTGGCGATGTTGGAGTGAAATTTATGATTGCCCTGAAAGGGGAGTGGTCCTTTAAGGACAGAAGTAAATTATGAAGTCCTTGCAATAATGCGAGCCAACAAGTTACTATGGGATGGATGTATGGCTTATCTAGCTTCTGTGGTTGATACCAAGAGAAAAACACCTAGCCAACGATAAATCCCAGTGATTGAAGAGTTTGGGAATGTATTCCAGAGAACCTACCCAGAGTACCACTCGATCGAGAGATTTGATTCCTTTCGAATTATGGAGAAATTGATATTATAATAATGATGGATTAGTTGATACCCAATGGAGCCAAATTGATTATGAGGGAAATAATTTAAGGATAAAGACGGAGTTAGAGATTTTGGAATCTAGTTCCGATTAAGAGATTATGATGCCAGAAATATGAGGCTTGATTAGCTCATGTGGTTGACCCCGAGGAAAGAGACACCAAGTATAATTATAATGATTTTGGGAGGTTGTACAAGGTTTTAATAAGCTACCAGATATCGATTTGGATGACATAATAATGAATATCGAGTATTCAGAGCCTAGTGCTGCATCTCCCGTTAGCCCAGTAGGAATAAAAGAATTAGCAACTCAGATGCGAGGATTGTTGAATAAGAGTGCAATAAGACTCAGTATGCCACCGTGAAGAACCGGTGTGTTGTAAGAAAGAAATATGTTAGCACAAGATTGTGCATCGAACCTCGAGAGTTGAATGAGTCAACATTGAGTACAGGTACTGTTGTATAAGATTGTTTGAGCAGCCCAGGGACACTGTGTATTTTCCAAACTTATTAGGAAATTGGACATCACCGGTTGGAAGTTAAAAATCGAAGATATACCCAAGATTGCGATTCGCACTAGGTATAGACACTATGAAATTGTAAGTGATGTCATTTTGGGTTGACTATTGCACCCACAACTTTTATGGAATTTAATGAATTGGCTGTGAGTTATCTGAGATAGCTTTCGCCCTAAATATATCGAAACATCGTATATATGAAGGAAAGGTGCGAAATCAAAAAGGATCAAACATGATCGACTTTCAGACCTATCAGATCTGAAAAAATGTGTGCTTATGTGTATATGAAGATTATGAGTTGTGATAAAAGGATTAAGAGTCCTCGAACCAGACAACGTTCCCCGCAAACAAATTTCCCAAGAGATTCACATTTCTTTCAGAAAGGAGAAGAGATGAGATAATAGAGAATGACTGAACGAACACAGGAGGTAGATTGGCATTCTGTGAGATGATTAAAGAAGAGGTTGGAACACCGGGGGTGATAGTAGATAACAATGAGATAGCGAGGCCAAAACAGTGATGGCCGACGAGCTCGTTACTAGACATCAAGAGTTAATCGAATCGATTGCTAGAATACTCGAACTAGTTTCAATACGGAGTACCCCGTCGACAATAGAGTTGACATTTATACAATGGAATTGGGAAATATCTAGAATTAATAGAGGGTTATGACAAGCAAGTTTTTGTTGATGTATTACTGTGCAAACAAGATAGAGAATATGAGATTCGAGATTTGTAATGAGAAAAGGTGTTATGCAAAATCACGCAAGCGCACGTTGTCACAAGTAATATATGATTAAATCAAGTTCGTTCCCACAGAGATCTAGAATGGTGTTCAATTCAATTAATGTACCTATACACCGATGTATGGTTTTTATCCACTGCTAAGACAAATAATAAATTGGATTTTTATTATCTACTAAATTAATTATCAAACTAAAGATTAACTAATTAAAGAGATTAAAGTCGAATTACTAATATGAGAATAAAACATGGAATCCTAGTTTCATCATCTACTTCACTTAGAGTTGCAGCCTTTAATTAAAACATGCGATGGTTTTGATATCTGATCGGATAACACGAAACAAGTATACGCTACCTGTCAGCATACGCATACCAAACTAAACATACATCCACAAAAGAGATAGAAGATGAATAGACACCAATTATGCTTAGACCCTATATGTCTATAGAATTTGAAAACATAATGGTTGAAGAACAAGTTATCCATAAAGATCACACAGGGCAGTATAAGTATTTTCATCTCACACCACAAATCATATTGATAAACAATTATGAACCTATGCTAGCATGGCAAGTTCTAAATCTCAAGATCCACTTTCACTTCACAAGAGATTAACAATTCAATTTAGATGTTAGCTACGCATCCAAAAGCATTAAGATTAACCATACGAGGATATCAATAATTCACCACACATAAATCTTTAAGGCATGCAAACTACTAAGCTACATAGATAAATCCACTAGGATCCCATGACAACGATTAGTTCATAACTAAACCTTTCGTCACCATGGGATTTGATGAAAACATGATAATTGACAAAATATAAAAGGAAGAAATAATATTAATAGTAAAAGAACACAAAAGATGAAGTAGATCTTGATCCGTTGCTTGTCACGAGCGTTGAATCTCCTTCTCCTTTTCTCCCTTGCAATTCTATGTTATGTTACAATAATAAAGCTATGATAATCTCCTATTTTACAAGGCTAAGATGTGTTTATATAGGCCTAGATATCTTGCCCAGCAAGAAAAACAACCTAGAATACAATTGGAAATAGGTTTAAGTACCAAAAATACAATTAGAACTCGTTTAGGGGCAAAACGGACATTTTTCAGCAAATTCTCCCCGCAGGAGCGCTGCCTGCGCAGCCTAGAGCGCAGCCTGCGCTTCATTTTCTGTTTCTGGAACTTTCTGGAGTGCAGCCTGCGCTTGGAGAGCGCAGCCTGCGCTGGTGCTCCTGCCCAGAATTTTTATTTTGATTTATTCTTGTAGAAAATTTCCCAAGCTTCGCGTGGACAGTAAGATCGTCCAAAACGGACTTCTAGAACTCCAGATATGGCCAAAACAGTGTAGACTGCGCAACATACCCTGAAAACTGAATTTTCCACAATTTGCTCATTTTTCATCCGTTTTCTCTTCCGATTCTTTTGCCACTTCCTGTTCTTCAATTCTAGACTTATAACTCCTCTTGATAGTTGATATTAAGTCGTCATTCTTCATTCCATATCATAAATCAACTCCAAAAATAACGGAAAGTTCACCCATAATCGACATTTCTTCAAACCTGCACGTTTAAGCAAAACACATCAAAAATACCACAAACTTGAGTCCAAGTACACCAATTTAAGCCGATATGGAACGTTCCAAGTGGATATAAATCCACTTATCAAAAGGTATCCTCATGGAAGGAATTAACAAGATTAGAATGAAAGGAAGTTTAGCCCAAGATTCATTGGGCCATCTGAGAGTTTAAACGCGTCAGGAAGGTGGCCTATGAGCCAGCCTCACCCAAACCGGTAAAATGGTCATAACATGGTTCTTGCGTATGTGCCTCATCAGTATACTATAGATGCCCGACAAATAACAGAGTACGAGCAGATAGATATACATAACCGAATCTGAACTACGAAGGACAACCTGTGGAAATTATGAATAGAAAAGAGCAAGCACTAAGAGATAAGGTTGTCAAGCTAGTGAGAGATTTGAAGAAAAATCAAGAAGTGGAAGAATCCACCTGAGAAATAGAAAGTGCAATGCGATAGAAGTAACCCCAGTTATTCCTAAACTGATTCCGAGGACGGAATCCTTTTAAGGAGGGGAGACTGTAATAACCCGAATTTTGGGTAGAATTAAAACTTTTCTTATTGTGGTTAAAGAGCATTAATGAATGGTGATTCCAAAGAACAATGATTGTAGTGAATGGATATTGCTATGGATGATGATCCCGATTCGTATATGTATGGTCAGAATAGAGTAATTCAAAGGTTGACGATATAGAAAAGAATAATCTATCGTCCAAGAAATGAGTTAATGAGCCCGAGAAGGGAAATGAGGATGGTATAGTATTTTCCATACGTGCATAGTGTTTCCCGTACGTGCATAGTGTTTCCCGTACGTGCATAGTGTATCCTGTACGTGCATAGTAATTCGGTGAATGAATAGTGATTTTGTAAGTTGGAAAAATTTTCACGCCACCCTATGTACGGGACACGGTATGGATGTTTCGAAGTCATATTAGGAATCTACGGAGGAAATAAGTGTATGTAAAGATGATCGGAATTCAGAAATTCCAATTTTAATTCTGGCATAATATTTGACCGAGCAGTGAATTATATATCAGTATTATCAAGAAATGAGATATTAAATTTGAGAAATTGAGGATTTAATATTTTGGAATTTTATTATAATTGATTTGAGAATTTAGAACGAAAACCATAGAGATAGTGAAACGAGCATTCTAGAAACCGCTGGAACTTTATAACGAGATTAAGCGATAAAGCGAACGAATCATGGGTTACGGATTGATTTCATAACAAGATTAAATATCCTACATGATCATCAAGAGAATTATATCAAGTGGATTAAATGATTAATCAAGGGTTAAATCAAAACAATTTAGAAGTTAAGTGATTTAAATCACTTAAATCAAACAAGAAACAAAACAAATATCTAGCAAGCTTCTTGCATACTCTTTGCACAAGGATCTAGGACCATAAAGCTACTTTATACAACTGATCTTATCTTGCAAACATCATCAAATTAGAGTTGAATTAGTCAAGATTGGTGGAAAAAGAAAAAGAAGAACAAAGAGATCCAAAGCTGCCTAGCAGAAACACCCTCAAAGAAAAATTCATAACTCAAGATCTAGAGCTTCAAAAATCACCAAATTTTAACCATAGCTTCTCCACTCCATGGGCAAGATTCGTTCCAAATTTCATGGACATCCAAGTAGTATAGCCTAGTCAAATCCATGCTTAAAGTTGGAGGACCAAAACTGTCCAGGTTCTGAACAGTAGCAAGATGGGGCTGAAAACCCTAGCTCCCATGGTTGGATTCTTGTGTTCTATAGCTCAAAAGAAAGCCCTTGAAGAGTAGAAGGTGTGGTAAAAATTTTAGAACCAAACTCTTAGTTTTTGATTTTATATGATTTTTACAAGATTGATGAGGAATAGTAACTTTTGATTTTCATGTTTTGCTTTCTTGATTCTATGGCCTCCAAATGATGTTCTAAGCAATTATCAAGAGTTGTGAGGCCTTATTATCATCCTTGAACTTCAAACCAAGGTATAATCTTTGAAACCCCTTTGTTGAATCATGAGTTTTAATGGATTTTTGGATGAGTTTTTGAGTTATATGCATGTTTAGAGCACTAGAGCTATGTAAGAGTTTTGTTAGATGTTAAAATCTGTTGCACAGCTCCAAGACCTATTTAAACAGTGAGGGAGACAATGAATAGTGTCCATGAGTGTTGGTGGTGGATTGGATGATTATTTGGAGGATCTTAATTTTGGAAATATCCGAGTTATAGCCGTCGTAATGGCGAAATTTCTTTGACCCTTAAAAACCATTCATAACAGTAGATGTAACCTTCTGAACTTGATAAGTGCATAATTTTGCATATTTTTATTGCCTATTTATTGTTTGAATTCATATTTTAATAAATTATTTTGTTGCATTTCAGGAAAATTCGAGAAAACTGAAGAAATGGCAAAATAAATAAATAAAGTGCAAGAAATGACAAAAGAAGAAAAAGAAGGACCAAAACAAGAAGAAAAGGAAAAGCAAGGGGTGGTGGTGCATTTTTGTAGTCAACTAAATGGATGGCTAGGATTAAACCACACCAAACCTAAATGAATGGCCAAGATTAGCCCACACCAACCCCTAAACCCTAAAAATCTTCTATAAATACCTTCATCATTCTCTTGTAAAAAGACCATACACCATTACCTTAGATAGTAGAATTAGTAGTAGTAGTTCATCTCCCAAAATTTTAGTTGCAATATTTTTTTTTTCTATTGTAAACACTCTTTATTTTTATGCAATTTCAAGTTTCATTTAATTTCTTACACTTCTCTTTCATTTCTCTCCTTGTTCTTTATTTCGTTATTTTCGTAAATTCTCGGGTGGATAAAGTAGCAACGCTAACCACACGGGATTGAAAGTATCGATATGAAGAATTTGTTTTCGTAATTTAAATTTTCGTTTTAATGTTAGTTACGCCCATTTAAATCTCCATTTTATTGTGGGTCATTTATTTCTAAATCACTGTCTTAGTATAATTATAATTTTTAATTTCATAATTAGTCTCTTTAATTTCGTATTTAATTTTAAAAAATAAAAAAAAACATTAGTTATAATAATTTCTAGCATTTTATTTGTACCAGTTTTACATGTTTAATTCGAAGCTTAATACTAATACCCCTGTTTCTGTCTAATAAACTCAGCTTGTTTTCTTGTTTTCATCACATCTTCTTCTTCACTACAAAACGCAAATCACCCCTTTTCTCGTTTCCAATTTCTGCAATTCAAAAGCCCAGTTCTTTATATCTTCTTCATCATCGATTCCACCACAGCCCACAAACACCCATCTCACTTCTTCGTCTCTCTCCCCATCTCTATCTCTCTCTCTTTCCCTCTTTAATCGAACCATTCCTCCTCCCCTGTCTTCGACTTCGATTCTTACACACTCCCTCTCCTTTGTTTTACTTCGAATTAAAATCCCCTTCCCCAGCTTCGTTTTTTTTAGAATCCTTGAGTTTGTGTTGATGCCGATTTTGTATTATAGTTGAATCAACTTGGTTTTGCTTTTTTTTCGACTGAGTTTGTAGATGATTTGTTTGGAGTTTGTTGCGATTTGAGTTTTGTTGGGAGGTTGAGTTTTGCGAAGTGTAGAGTTACATTATTTTGTGAGATTGAGTGTAGAGTTGCTATGTAATATCGAGTTGTTTTGCCACTGAGTTCTCGTTTTTGTCGTTGAGTTCGAGTTACTGAGTTACTGATTTGGTTTCGATTGGTTCCGTTCGCTGCTCGTGATTGTAAATTATCGTTGGTCGCTGAGTTTCGTTTGCTGGGTTGAATGTATTCATTTGAGATTTCTGTTGCTACGATTATATAGTCCTTGCTGCGCCTTGCTTATGTTGTTTCGGGCTTAAAGTTTCTTTTGTGTGGTTGCATAGATTCTCTGCGTTCGTGTTCATGTCGATACAAGTATTTGAGTTTTGCTGAGAGTCCTAGTTTGTTTGAATTTTTTGCCGAGTTTTTGCAGCGTTTTATTCGTGTTGAATAGCCGAGTCATTACCGAGTTGTTGCTTGATGTTTGCCGATTGAGCTTGAGTTTTTGGTCGAATTCGTTGAGTTTGCTGAGGTCTATTTCTTATTAATTACAGTGTTGCTTTGTCCTGAGTCTTGCTGAGTTTTAGTTTTAATTTCCGAAATTTTGTAATGAGTTGAGTTGTGAGTTTCGTTTGAGGTTTGGGTTGAGTTCGGTTCTAAGTCTTGTTACTGAATTTTGTGCTGCGATTTAGGAGTTGTTCTGCTAGTCTGAGTCCTGTACTTTGTCTGTTTTAAGCTTGTGTAAAGTGATGAGTTTAGTCTTAATTCACAGTCCGAACGTTTGTTTTGATTTAATGAGTTGGCTATATTTGTAGGTTGTAAATCGAGGTTGTAGAGTTTATGATACTGCGTTTGTATTTGCTGTTTTCTGTGTCGATTAGCTGCTAGTCAGGCTATCCGTTTTATTGTAAATTCGTCGAGTTCATAGTTGTTGTTGCAGGATGATTGTTTCACTGGTTTGTTGTGTTGGATTGTTTGGTTTTGGAGAAAAATTGCTTTTGGTTTGTTTCTGGCCAAGTCAAATATACGAACAATACATGTCGAATTTTCCTAAATTTTCCTGTAAATAATTTGTAAATTCTAGTTTTAAAAAAAAGAAAAAGAAAAAAAGAAAAAAAGTTTTAGAATAAAATCTAATTTTAATTCGAATTTAGTATTTTTAGCGTAATTTAGTTTTTTATTCTTTTCGCTTTTAGTTACTTTAGTTTAAAATTAGATTTTCTTTTATGACTTAAATAGTAAAAATCTGAAATTTTTAAAACCCAATTTTCCAAAAATCAATTATTCTAGTTTGATTAAATTAAAAATTAAGGATCGCGAAAATATTAGTCCCTGTGGATCGAATCTTAAATATTAAAACGATGATCGTGCGCTTGCGATATTAAATTACACGTTTTTAGCACATCGAGTTTTTGGCGCCGCTGCCGGGGACTATAATTTTTCGCGCCTTGATTTTTAATTTTTCGGATTAGTTTTATTTCTTGTCTCATTTTTTATCTCATTTTTTTTAGGAAAGTTGGAAATTCGGGAATCTTCTCGCGGAGCTTGGAACGAAAATTGGAATTTTTGGAAGCATGCTTCGGTAACCCGTATCTCACTCTTTTCGCCTTTTTATTTTAGAAAATCACAAAAAAATTGAAAATTGAAAAAAAAAAAATATAAAAAAAATTAGTTGTAAATACATAATTGTTGCATCATGCATTTAATCACTTAGGAGCACATCATCTAGATTTTTATTTCTTTGTTTTTAATTTTTCGTACCGTATAAATTGTGGTGATTGCTGGAGGACCCAAAGGTACGTTAAATTCTTTTTTCTTTTAGATTAGGACACGTAGTGTAAGCATCCATATTTGTTTACCGCTTTTGTATATATCTCGTTGTTTGTTGCATTATTTGTTAGCTTTAATAAAATTAATTAGACGTATGCCCCTAGAAATTTCGCGCTCAATTAGGAAGGTACCTAAGAAACAACGTAATCATTAATTATTCCAACTCTTTGGTGTCTAGGCAAGCGAAAGCTTACCTGGCCAATTAGGATTTGGTGTCTAGGCTGGTGTTTAGCCTCTTGGCAATGCTTGCACCTACCTGGCCAAATCGGTTCGAATAAATTCTGATTTACCGAGTTTTTGGTAGTCCTTACAGTTAGGAGCAAGGTCTAGTTTATCAAGGAACCCTAGATATAGGATTTTTCTTTTTCACCCTTTCTTTTGTTTGTTTAATTTTCGCACTTATTTGCTATGTGTTTCCTTTCTTGGTTTATGCGAACTATTTGGCTTAGGGATAATTCTGCTAGACTAGTGAGATCGTTTGAGATTTCTTCCTCGTCTAATTCCGAGTCTTTAGATTATTCCGAACCAATAGAAACCATTGCCATGTCTCTTAAGGACCGTTGCTATCCCACCCGTTCTGCTCAACCCTCGTGTATCACTCTTCCCCCGGTTAATGGTAATAACTTCGAGATTAAAGCCCATCACATTAGCATGTTACCTAAATTCACCGGGAGTGATGGTGAGGACCCGTATCTTTTCCTTCATGAGTTCGAGGAGGTTTGTGCCTTACAAAAACTCCAACAATTGACCGAAGACTCCATTAGGCTTAGACTCATAAACTTCGCTTTGAAAGAAAACGCTAAGAAATGGTTGTATAGTCTTCCCGTTAATTCTATTTCCACGTGGGAGGGATTTGTGGTAATGTTTCTAAAAAAATATTTTCCTAACCACAAGACTACAAGGATTACAAATGAAATAAATCAATTTCATCAAAAAGAAAATGAGTCCTTTTGGAAATTATTTGATCGTTTCAAAAGTCTTTTATCACAATGCCCCCACCACGGAATAGAAAAATGGAGACTGTGCAAAATTGTTTACGAAGCCTTGGATAGTCGAACCACTGCCTTATTAGAGTCAATGTGTCAAGGTAAATTCATGGAAAAAGATGAGGACGAAGGGTGGGAATTTTTTGAAGAGTTAGCCGAAAAGACCATGTTGTGGGAGTCTACCAGGGAACCTAATAAGTCCAACGAGTCGTCTAGTTCATCTAGGGGTTTGCACTCGATTGGAAGCAATGTCGCAACCGATGCTAAGTTGGCCACCCTAACTAGACGA
Source organism: Kitagawia praeruptora (assembly GCA_037693485.1). Taxonomy (NCBI): domain Eukaryota; kingdom Viridiplantae; phylum Streptophyta; class Magnoliopsida; order Apiales; family Apiaceae; genus Kitagawia; species Kitagawia praeruptora. The sequence continues at coordinate 4,792,890 of CM075353.1, forward strand.
CTCGAAGCTTTAGAAACATATAGTGGCCCTTCACACATGTCTAATTACCCGAATCAGGGGATGCAAAACCCGCAAGACTTTCAACAAGTCAACGCGATGTTTCAACCAAACCAAAGGAGTGATCCGTTTTCTTCTACTTATAATCCCGGGTGGAAGAACCACCCGAATTTCTCGTGGAACCAAGGCCAAAGTTACCAATCTCCGACACCTTCTTTTCAAAGGCCGAATCAAAACTCGTTTCCACCTCAACATCAAGGTCCTTATCCAACTCAAGCTCCTTCCCACCCTCCCGGGTTTAACGATACGGATAAGCGACTTAATTCCTTAGAGAAGAATATCGAGGCTTTAGTGAAATCCCAAACTAACTTCATGCAAACCATAGCTCAAGATAGGCAATTGTTGAATTCTAATGCGCAAGCCATAGCTAAGTTAGAGGTTCAAGTGAGTCAATTAGCCAACACCATGAGCGAGCGTGAGAAGAATAAATTTCCAAGTCAACCTGAGGTAAACCCTAGATTTCCCCTCAACCAAAGACCTCCTGAAAGTATTAATGCCATAATTTCTCTAAGGTCGGGGAAGCAAGTTGACAATCAAGTAGGTGTCGAGTCTCCAGAAAAAGAGGAAGAGTCAAATGTTGAATCTGACCCTAATATTGATCACTCAACTCCTGATTCAACAGAATCTTCTCATAAACCTTCCTCATCTTCCCAAACACCTTCTTCCTCTTCACCTGCCAAATCTTCGATTGATACTCCACTTCCAAAATCCCTTCCCGATGTGTCTAATGAGCGAGTCTTTAAGCCAAAAGCTCCGTATCCTCAAAGACTCCTCCGTCCTAAGCAATCGGCTCAAGTAGACAAGATTTTTGAAGTCTTTAAGCAAGTCGAGATAAACATTCCTCTTTTAGATGCCATTCAACAAATTCCTTCATATGACAAGTGTCTAAAAGATTTGAGTACTCATAAGCGATCCACCCATGTCCCTAAAAAAGCCTTTTTGACATCTCATGTGAGTTCAATTCTTTCAAATCAAATTCCCGTGAAATATAAGGACCCCGGTTGTCCTACAATTTCATGCGTCATAGGCGATACCTTTGTGGATAAAGCTTTACTGGACTTAGGAGCGAGCGTGAATCTTCTTCCATTTTCTGTTTATCAAGCCCTAGGGTTAGGGGACCTTAAGAAGACAAACATGACGCTTCAAATAGCTGATCGTTCTGTAAAAATGCCTAAGGGAATAATTGAAGATGTCTTAATTAAGGTTGGTGATTTTATCTTCCCGGTTGACTTTATTGTTCTCGAGACTCAACCCGTAACGAATCCCAAGAACCAAATTCCTGTCATTTTAGGAAGACCTTTTCTTGCTACATCTAATGCCTTAATCAATTGTAGGAATGGTTCGATGAAACTCACTTTCGGAAACATGACCATTGACCTTAACATTTTTAATGTCGGAAAAGAACCCAATGAGCTTTATGAACCATCAATAGGGGTTAACGTTGTCAACAAAATTGTCACATGGTCTAGTTTCGAAGATAGTGAGATTGAGTCTCTCCTCGTTGAGGATTTTAAAGTCAACCATGAGTCTACTCGAGAATATACTGATTCATTGAGAGATATGACTTCAGAAGAGATGTTGAGAGAGTTAGAGGCGATTTGTTCTACGTGGGAGACCCCATCCGAGATTGTTAGTAGTGAGCCTATCGTTGAGAGTCCCGTTGTACCATATCCACCTGCATTTGACTTGATTTTGTATCATTCCGAGTTTGATCAATAGCCTTTAGGAGAAACCGGACCCTCGCCTTTTGTCAGTCCTAGTGATTCGACCTCGAACCAGACTTTCATTGTCCCTAATCTGCTTAAACAAAATAAAGAAGCCTCAAGTTGGTTTAGGGAAAACACTAGTGATTCTTGTCCTAATAGGTTGTATGATCCTATGTTGCTGGAGAAAATTTATTCTAATCCAAATTTTCAAAAATGTCTTGAATTTTTCTCACAGCTTCATCCAAATTTTCCTACTGGAATCGGCTGATTCGCTTTTATGTCTTTACCTCCCCTCGTGAAGTCCAGGTATGGGGGAGGAATTGTTTGTGTCAGTTGTTGTTCTTTTGTTGTTTTTAGAAGTTTTTCGTCTCCGTCAGCCCTTATCAGGTATTATCTCCTCATTCTCATTTGTCATTTCTGTTACATTTGAATACATTGAGGACAATGCATGATTTAGGTATGGGGGAGGGTTTAATACATAAAAAAAAATTGAAAAATCCAAAAAAAATTAAAAAATGAAAAAATCACAAAAAGAGTTGTAAAATAGTAGAGTTCTAATCTTATTCTAGTCTTGTTAATTGATTACTAGTTGCTTGATGCACCCTTACATGCTATGATAATCTTGTGGTCAGTTAGCTTTTGATTGAGAAGTGATTTGCTAAAGTTCTTGTCCACACACTTACACTAACAAGGTGAAACTAGTAGACTTATTTGAATTGTGCAAGAAATTAGAAGGTCATGATTAGGTGTAAGATGAGTTGGTTTCATGCTTTGAGTACAAGTAGGTGCACTAATGATACCTTTACTTGAGATTGATTATGTTCTACCACACCAGGTGAGTTTTGAGCCCATATGCACATCTTTTGCATTTAAATTCTTTTGCTTGAGTGTCCACTTGTCATTTGCATTGCTAGCACTTGTTTGAGTTCTTTCTTAAAATACATGACATTGATTGATGATAAGATGATAAAGGCATTTAGGAATAACCCGTATTTCCAAAATATCCACACCATTCTTATGTGATCAATTAGTAAACCCTTTGAGCTTAATCATATTCGTTCGGTGACACACCACATTACTCGCCTAAGACCTTTTTCTTGTTTAGCCTTACGTATTCGTGATCCCAATTTGTCAAAGGCTAGTAGGAACTTGAGGGAGCAATAAGGTGTGTGAAACAGGGTTTACTTTTGTTCATAACTTTTGAGGAAATATATGTTTTGTTGGTTATCTTGTTAGTCGATTTTCTGTAAAGGAGAATTATGGTTGCTTATATTTATCTTAGCTCTCATAAAAAAAAAATTGAAAAAAAAATTGAAAAAGAAAAAGAAAAAATATATATATATATGAGAGCATACTTATGTTTTTGTAATCCTCCTTCATTCGACTAGTCAAGTCTTTTTGTTGAAATTAGAAAATAATGTGTGGGGAGTAAGTTTGGTGTTGTGCATAATTTTCATAGTGACTACTAGCTTTTGACACTTCACCTTGTTTTGGCCTTACTTGACATACCTTGTCCCTAGCCCCATTACAACCCAAATAAAGACCTTTTGATTATCATCATCAATGTATGTTGTGTTCAAGTTAGAATGATACCAAGTGTCGAGCATGCTTTTGATTTTGTTGGAATTGAGTGATACACTTACCCTTGTTCTTGAGTGAATTTTATTTTGTGAGTGAAATGTGAGGTATTGCTTGTTTCTTTTGCATATGAGATCTCAAGTTTTGACTCTAAGGTGTGCTCTTGTAGACTTAGCATGGTTTCCAATAATTTTTGCACTTGACATGAAATCACTCTTGCATGCTTCTTTAAGTCGACCATGTGAATCCTTGTACTTTTTACACCAAGACTTTGCGAATTCATTTTGATTCTTAAGTTGATGTATCATGAGAGGACATGTATGTGTGGTGTTGCATTTTATACGAATTAGATGGATTTTGTGGGTACATTCACTACAGGCCCTCACGAGACCTTACTCGTCCACTAGGGCTGCCTAGGGGTTTAAAGGGCTTGTTGCATATGCCAAATGCAACCGTCACACCTACGAAAAGGAGTATAGGACTTTTTATCTAGATTCTCTTTTTGTTTTTGTTTTACTCGAGGACGAGCAAAAGATAGGTATGGGGGCATTTGATAAGTGCATAATTTTGCATATTTTTATTGCCTATTTATTGTTTGAATTCATATTTTAATAAATTATTTTGTTGCATTTCAGGAAAATTCGAGAAAACTGAAGAAATGGCAAAATAAATAAATGAAGTGCAAGAAATGACAAAAGAAGAAAAAGAAGGACCAAAACAAGAAGAAAAGGAAAAGCAAGGGGTGGTGCTGCATTTTTGTAGTCAACTAAATGGATGGCTAGGATTAAACCACACCAAACCTAAATGAATGGCCAAGATTAGCCCACACCAACCCCTAAACCCTAAAAATCTTCTATAAATACCTTCATCATTCTCTTGTAAAAAGACCATACACCATTACCTTAGATAGTAGAATTAGTAGTAGTAGTTCATCTCCCAAAATTTTAGTTGCAATATTTTTTTTTCTATTGTAAACACTCTTTATTTTTATGTAATTTCAAGTTTCATTTAATTTCTTACACTTCTCTTTTATTTCTCTCCTTGTTCTTTATTTCGTTATTTTCGTAAATTCTCGGGTGGATAAAGTAGCAACGCTAACCACACGGGATTGAAAGTATCGATATGAAGAATTTGTTTTCGTAATTTAAATTTTCGTTTTAATGTTAGTTACGCCCATTTAAATCTCCATTTTATTGTGGGTCATTTATTTCTAAATCACTGTCTTAGTATAATTATAATTTTTAATTTCATAATTAGTCTCTTTAATTTCGTATTTAATTTTAAAAAATAAAAAAAAACATTAGTTATAATAATTTCTAGCATTTTATTTGTACCAGTTTTACATGTTTAATTCGAAGCTTAATACTAATACCCCTGTTTCTGTCTAATAAACTCAGCTTGTTTTCTTGTTTTCATCACATCTTCTTCTTCACTACAAAACGCAAATCACCCCTTTTCTCGTTTCCAATTTCTGCAATTCAAAAGCCCAGTTCTTTATATCTTCTTCATCATCGATTCCACCACAGCCCACAAACACCCATCTCACTTCTTCGTCTCTCTCCCCATCTCTATCTCTCTCTCTTTCCCTCTTTAATCGAACCATTCCTCCTCCCCTGTCTTCGACTTCGATTCTTACACACTCCCTCTCCTTTGTTTTACTTCGAATTAAAATCCCCTTCCCCAGCTTCGTTTTTTTTAGAATCCTTGAGTTTGTGTTGATGCCGATTTTGTATTATAGTTGAATCAACTTGGTTTTGCTTTTTTTTCGACTGAGTTTGTAGATGATTTGTTTGGAGTTTGTTGCGATTTGAGTTTTGTTGGGAGGTTGAGTTTTGCGAAGTGTAGAGTTACATTATTTTGTGAGATTGAGTGTAGAGTTGCTATGTAATATCGAGTTGTTTTGCCACTGAGTTCTCGTTTTCGTCGTTGAGTTCGAGTTACTGAGTTACTGATTTGGTTTCGATTGGTTCCGTTCGCTGCTCGTGATTGTAAATTATCGTTGGTCGCTGAGTTTCGTTTGCTGGGTTGAATGTATTCATTTGAGATTTCTGTTGCTACGATTATATAGTCCTTGCTGCGCCTTGCTTATGTTGTTTCGGGCTTAAAGTTTCTTTTGTGTGGTTGCATAGATTCTCTGCGTTCGTGTTCATGTCGATACAAGTATTTGAGTTTTGCTGAGAGTCCTAGTTTGTTTGAATTTTTTGCCGAGTTTTTGCAGCGTTTTATTCGTGTTGAATAGCCGAGTCATTACCGAGTTGTTGCTTGATGTTTGCCGATTGAGCTTGAGTTTTTGGTCGAATTCGTTGAGTTTGCTGAGGTCTATTTCTTATTAATTACAGTGTTGCTTTGTCCTGAGTCTTGCTGAGTTTTAGTTTTAATTTCCGAAATTTTGTAATGAGTTGAGTTGTGAGTTTCGTTTGAGGTTTGGGTTGAGTTCGGTTCTAAGTCTTGTTACTGAATTTTGTGCTGCGATTTAGGAGTTGTTCTGCTAGTCTGAGTCCTGTACTTTGTCTGTTTTAAGCTTGTGTAAAGTGATGAGTTTAGTCTTAATTCACAGTCCGAACGTTTGTTTTGATTTAATGAGTTGGCTATATTTGTAGGTTGTAAATCGAGGTTGTAGAGTTTATGATACTGCGTTTGTATTTGCTGTTTTCTGTGTCGATTAGCTGCTAGTCAGGCTATCCGTTTTATTGTAAATTCGTCGAGTTCATAGTTGTTGTTGCAGGATGATTGTTTCACTGGTTTGTTGTGTTGGATTGTTTGGTTTTGGAGAAAAATTGCTTTTGGTTTGTTTCTGGCCAAGTCAAATATACGAACAATACATGTCGAATTTTCCTAAATTTTCCTGTAAATAATTTGTAAATTCTAGTTTTAAAAAAAAGAAAAAGAAAAAAGAAAAAAAGTTTTTGAATAAAATCTAATTTTAATTCGAATTTAGTATTTTTAGCGTAATTTAGTTTTTTATTCTTTTCGCTTTTAGTTACTTTAGTTTAAAATTAGATTTTCTTTTATGACTTAAATAGTAAAAATCTGAAATTTTTAAAACCCAATTTTCCAAAAATCAATTATTCTAGTTTGATTAAATTAAAAATTAAGGATCGCGAAAATATTAGTCCCTGTGGATCGAATCTTAAATATTAAAACGATGATAGTGCGCTTGCGATATTAAATTACACGTTTTTAGCACATCAGAACTTATTGAGTATATGACATGTATTCGAAGATCTCGAGTCATAGATCATTTTGGCGCAAGAATCGTAGCATTTTGACTTACGGCTTAGGCGTTATGGTAAAATCCGTAAAAGCAGTTCGTAAGTCTAAGCTTGAGTTCGTAACTTCAATTGAACCCCTTTAAAACGAGTAATTTGGTTACGAATCTTAGTACTTAAATACTAGAGGTCATAATGAAGATATAAGAGAAGACCTCGTGTCAAAAAGATTATTTTTGGATTTTATAAAAATGTTTGAATCAAGGTTAAGTGCGAAGGAACCCTTTAGAGGAACACTTGATTATAACCTTGTAAACCACTTAGTGAAACGGGCGAACGAGATTCGATTTCTAAAATGAACCTTCGACCTAAGTATTTGTCGATTGACATGGACTTAGTATGAGCCTAAAACGAGTTAGTAATGTCTTGGTTGTGATTCGCGTACTTGTTTATGCTTTAGATATTAAGTGGATTATCTAGGGGAATAATCGTACGTTTTCTTTTTGGCTTTGTCTAGATTGCCCGACATCGTCACGAGCCCTACCACTTCTCGAGCATCAGGCAAGTTTCCTATTTCGATACTTTGAAGTATTGTTGTATAATACTGCTTTTGGCATATATTGAATTGCATAGTTTTGCGATATATGCTTATAGCGTAAATTTGACTTTCGGTTTATGTACGAGCTTTGAGGTAAAGTATTTATAAACCGGTATACCTTGTGGCTCTATAGATAAGAGCATATTTATTGTTTTGACTCTAGACCGGGAGTCGGTATTCTGACATATAAGGATAGTCGAGGAAACCCGGAAGAATTCCAACGACAGATTATTATCTAAATTGAGGAATAATATTAATAATCATTATTTATATTTTCAAAAAGTATTAATTACTCAGAAATGATTCGAGAAATGTTACTTGAATATTACCTCATTCGAAGGTTATTATTTGGATATGATTGATATTTGGCTTATCAACTAGATATGGGATATTAGTTATAAGCCGGGTTTTTGCAAATGCCCTTAGTGTCGGGCGTATGATTCTTATTCTCCATCCATAGACCGGGAGTCGAGATTTTTTTATATATCTTGGGCATTCTTTTCTGATCTAGATATTGAATAATGTTATTCAATTGTTATATATTAAATGAATATTATTTTTGGATATTCATTTAAAGTTTAGATATATTAAATGAATATTATTTTTGAATATTCATTTGCAGTTATTTATTAAGTGAATATTATTTTGAATATTCATATAAGGATTTATTTAATGAATATTATTTTGGGATATTCATTTAAGAATTTATTTATTTATTTTATATTCATGCGAGGATTTATTTATTTGAATATTACTTTAGATATTCATTTGAGGATTGATTCAAATATTATTTTGAATATTTACTCGAGGAATTTTTTTATTTGGTGAATATTTTATATATTCATTCGAGAGTTATTTATGAGCAATATTTTATACTAAGAATATTATTTAATTATCTATGAATTAATAAATATTCTTTGAATATTTATTTAATTATTTCAACTAATTTTAAAAATGATTTATCTTATTCAAATATTATTCTGATCTTCAAATATCATGTAAAATATTTCTGAGTCTTATTATGTTTATTTTATCGAGGAAAGGTTCTCAAAACTCTATTTTCCGTTTAAGGCCTATCTTATAGGAAGACTTAAACACTCGCTCAGAACTTTCAAATATAAGGGAGCTGTACTCGAGAGCTGTTATTTATTTTATTTGACTGTCCGGTCATAAATCTGTTGATATTACTCTTTTCCCTCGCAACTTGGTTGCTATTCATCAAAGCGATTCTTTTTGTTACTTCATCATCATTCGAAGATTACTTACGAGCAATATTATGATTTAATAATATTCCGTAATTATTATTGACTTAATAAATATTCTTGGAATATTTAATTAAATTATTTTGAAGTCTTTTTATAATAATTCATATTATTCAAAGATTATCTTTCACCTTCAGATATGGTGTAAAATATTTCGGAGTATTTTATGACTATTTTTATCGAGGGGAGGTTCCCAAACTTTATTTTCATTTAAATCTATCTTAAAGAAGATTTAAATACTCGCTCAACTTCCAAAAATATATAAGGGGACCTCACTTGAGAGATGTTATTTATTGGACTGCCCGGTCCTATACTTGCTAAACTATCTGGTCACTCACATCTTGATTCTTTTCAAATATGAATATGAGTCTTTTTGGTTACCTCCTCAACACTCGAGGGGTAAGATTGATGGAACAAGTTTATATCCATTAACAAGCATCAGCTTGGGAAATATTGGTGAATCTTTCTTTCCAACTAGATACGACTACTTTGTGGAGTCTTATCAACAAGTATTATACTTGGGGAAAGGGGGACGAACTTTATGTTTCGGAGTCATGGATGTTATTGAACTAGGAGACGCGTAAGTGGCCGAGTGGCGCCGGTCCAGCAATGGCCCAACCGTTGGCCGGGGGGTTCCAGAGGGCGGGCAATCCGTCGGTGCTTCCTTCTACATGTAGAGAACAAATGATGGGGAGCATGACATGCGACTGATCATCGTAAATGTTGTGGCTCCTAGCGCGGCAAGCTCCCGTATTAGTTCATCTTCCAAATTGGGAAATTATCTGCAACATTATCATTGTTGGCAGGGTTGAAAAGTGTTTGAACTGTAATTGCAATATTCTTCCTGCAAGTTCCTCTATTATGAAAATTGATGATATCTTGCTTATTCTGGCATAGCAGATATTTCTAAGAAAGATATATTTTGAGTTACCTTGTAACGTCATCTTTTATATGACTCTGTGGTTACCTTACATAACCGGGGTTATGGTAAGGGGGTTGTTTATATTGAATCACCTTATAAGTTCATCTTTTAATTTATATGTTGATACTCTGCTTATACTTATATAGCAGATATTTCTTTCCTACAGAAAGATTATATTGGTTTACTTTGAAACCTCATCCTTTTATAATATACTAGAACTTGGTTCAATAGTATAATAAAAGTTTGCAGAGATATTATGAAATGACATTTGGAGTACTACAATAGTACTGTTTTTGGAATATATTCTGATAAGGAAATACTTTCGGTAAAGAGATATTTTGACAATTATTGTCTTATACCCGCCTTATTCTGGGTTAAGTCATAGGCAGAGTTATGCCATGTTTTCATTACCTTGCTGAGCTATTTGCTCACTCTTGCTATTGTTTTATATATATTATAGAGCAGTGAAGCAGGATGTCATGGGCACCAGTGATCCCGAAGAGTAGTACGAACCAGTCGGATCAGGCTGCAGCTGGCTGCATTTAAATTATGTATAGATATGAATGGTAGGAGAAGATTGTAATCATCAGAAGTCAGAGTTGGAATTGTAACATTTCCTATATATTGTTTCAATAACAGATTTTGTAAGACAATTGGGTATTGTAATAAAAGTTGTTTATTCCGCAGTTGTTGTATAGTATCGTTTCTGAGACTCTAACCTGTGTGTGTGTGAGAGAGATATATATATTGTGGGGTCATAAGCCATTGAAATATGTGCAGTGTGAGTAATACAGGTAAGACAAGGAGTAAATGGATCATGACTACTGTTAGTAGTATTTTTTGTGTGTTCGTTCTCAGGGAAGGACTGAATTGTAATATCGAGTTCAAGTTTTTATCTCTCACAATTTAGAAGTGTAGAAGAATGTTTGGTGTGTTTATAAACTAAATTAAACTAAACAAAATTAAACTAATTATCAAAAGAGAATAAAATATATGAGGAAAACAATCCAAGAACTGGGGTTCTTCACTTGGTCTCAATGCACATTCAATATCTATGTGATGTCTACGTTCTTACTCTGCTGAAAACAATTCTTCTAAGGTTATAATGTTCTCTTCCAAGATACAATATAATGTCTACAACTATACCCTAATTGTCACTTCCGTGATACAATCAAAGACAATCATAAACTATTAAGCTCCAAGAATTATAAGTCTCACAATTCGCATATTAATCTCCCAATCAAATACTTGAATTATGTCTGTTAAATCATGTACTAGAATTGCAACTCCTCTTCCAAGTTATTACAATCCCTAGAATACAATCAAAAGTTAGCTACTCTTCTAATTGTGTTAAGCCCTCAATAACAGATCAGCAAAGCAAGAAAATCACGTAATCAAGCATGCATGAATACCAAGGAATACTACCCAATCCTCAGATTAGAGAATTAGTTACACATAATTAAAGAAGAAAACAAAATAATAATAATAATTAATGAAAACATAATATTGAAAACGAATTGAAAATCAAAAGTACTTTGATACGATTACAAGCTATGAAGTGTTATCTATGAATTGTTCTAATTTACAATGGTAGGATGTGTTTATATAGGCTCTACAAATCTTGCCCAGCAAGAAATTGCCTTCTATTACAATTAGGATTTAAAGAAGGTACCCAAAACTGCCCAGAATACAATTAGAATTAGAAAAAGGGCAAAACAGTAAATTCCCAGCCTTCTTTAATAAAGATTACGTGCGCGCCTTTAATAAATACGTTTCTTGCACTTGTTTCCTATCCCAGGTTGTAGAAAATCTCTCAAGCTTCGCGTGGGCAGTAAGATCGCTGAAAACGGACTTCTAGAACTCCAGATATGGCCAAAACAGTATAAGCTGCGCAGCCTTCCCGGAAAATCCGAATTTTAATCAATTAAATCTCCAAAAACGACAAAAGCTTAGATATTCTTGCAAACCTGCACAACTACACAAAACACATCAAAACTACACAAACTTGAGTCCAAAACAATCAATTTAAGCCGATATAGAATGTTCCAAGTGGATATAAAATCCACTTATCAAACACCCCCAAACTTAAACCGATGCTTGTCCTCAAGCATAAACAATTATAACTACCTAACTAGTACCACTTCCGTAGGTGATCACGGTTGCATTTGGCATATGCAACAAGCCCTTTAAACCCCTAGGCAGCCCTAGTGGACGAGTAAGGTCTCGTGAGGGCCTATAGCGAATGTACCCACAAAATCCATTTACCTAGTGCAATGCAATGCATGAATGCAACTAATATGAAAAATGCAATTAATCTAATCTACCATACCTTCAAATCCTCTCATGCCATATCAACTTAAGAATCAAAGTAAATACGCAATGTCTTGGTGTCGAAAGTGCAAGTATTCATATAGTCTACTCAATGAACATGCATAAGTTCTCACAAGTCCATGTCAAGTGTAAGAATAAGTTAGTAAACATGCTAAGCCTACAAGAGTACATCTTTGAGACAAAACTCGGGATCTCATACGCAAAAATAAGCAAACACTCACAATCCACTCACAAAAGAATATTCACTCAAGAACAAGGGTAAGTGTATCACTCAATTCCAACAAAATCATAAACATGCTTGACATTTGGTATCAATCTAACTCTTAACACAACATACATCAATGACGATAATCAAAAGGTCTTTAATTGGGTTGTAACGGGGCTAGGGACAAGGTATGTCAAATAAGCCAAAATAGGTGAAGTGTCAAAAGCTAGTAAGCACCATAATAAATCATTCACAACACCCTATTTTCCCCCACATAAATTTTACTAAGAACACTCGACTAGTCGACTAAAGTAGGATCACAACAAACACAAACTTGCTCTCATAATATATTTTTTTTCTTTTTTTTTTCTTTTTTTTTTCTTTTTTTTTTCTTTTTTTTTTCTTTTGTTTTTCGAGAGCTAAATAAAACAATAATATTAACAATAACAATGATCCCACAATTTATTACATATGTCGACTATCAAGTAAACAAACAAACCCAATTTCAATATTTTCCCCAAAAGTATGACCAACAATAAACCCCTCCTTGCACACCTTATTACTCCCTTAAGCACTTTACTAGCCTTTGACAATGTGGGTTCAAATTAATGTAAGGCCAATACAAGAAAAAGGTCTAGGCAAGTAATGTGGTATGTCACCGAAAAAATAGGATTAAGCTCAACGGGTTAACTAATTGATCATGTAAACATGGTGTGGTAATATGGGAAAATATGCGGTTATTCCTAAATGCCTTTATCATTTTAATCGTCAAATAATGTCATGCGTTTCAAGAAAGACCTCAAACAACTGCTAGCAATGCAAACAATCCGTGGACACTCAAGCAAACGAATAAATTGCAAAAAATATGCAATATGGCTCAAAATCTCACTTGGTGGAAAAACATACTCAATCCCAAGCAAAAAATCTCTCTAACGCACCAACTTGTATTCAAAGCATGCAAACTAAATCATCTTGCACATATTCATGTTCTTCTAATTACTTACAACATTCAATAAGTCTACTAGCTTCAACTTACTAGTGTATGTGTGTGCACAAGAACAAAGCATATCACTTCTCAATCAAAAGCATTAACAACACAAAATTCCTATCAAGCATGGGTGCAAATGCAAACTATTATGAACTCACATGATATACGAAAAAAAAACAAAAAAAAAACAGAATGTCCTATATGAAACAAACGTAGATAACACGAACAAATATGCATAATTTACTACTACTAATATGCAAATCATGAAATCCTACATGAACAAATAATACAACAACAACTACTAATCCCTCAAACCACCCCCAAACTTAAAATATTCAATGTCCGCATTTAATGGAAGTAAATACAAGGGATAGTAGAAAACATACCTACTCGTCCTCCTCCTCGGAGGAATCAGAATCTGGCGGAGGATATTGCGTACGAGTTCTATAGACTGGCCACCTTTCATGAACACTACAAAATCCAATTGACAAGAACACAAATTCGTAATAAAAATAAGATTAGAGAAAAAGATTTACCCAATACGAATCAAAGAGGTGAACTTGCAATTAATTCCTCTTTAGAATTGAATTTTTAGAAATTTAAATAAATAGAAGAGGAATTGGATTTGTATGTATAGGTGGATATATAAAATAATAATAATAATAATAATAAATAATAATAATAATAAATAATAATAATAATAAAAATAATAATAAGAATAATAATAATAATAATAATAATAATAATAATAATAATAAATTAGAATTAGAAAAGAAATTGGTTTAGAATTTTGGAGAAAAGATGGGAGGTTTTGGAATTGAAATAGGAAAAGAATTAGGTAAAATAGGGGTATAAATAGAATGGGGGTGGAAGAAAACTTTTTTATATATATATAAACAGGTACAACACACAGACAGAAGAAGAGACCACGCTGATTTTTTTTTTTTTTTCCACGCGCAACTGCCAGCGTGAGGGGCAACCTGCTCCAGCACCAGACGCGCATGCGCAGTCTGCGCAACAGCCATGCAGGCTGCTTCAAGTCCAGTAACGCAGGCGCAGCCTGCGTTACACCCCTGCAACCTGCCCTGAAAGCAGTAACGCAGGCGCAGCCTGCGTTACACACTGAAAATTCGATTTTTTTTTTTTTTTTTTTTTTTTGAAAACACTCAAAATTTTTTTTTTTCCTACACTAATGCGTGGGTTGCCTCCCACGAAGCGCTTCTTTAACGTCAATAGCTTGACGTATTTCTACCTGCAAACTTCAATGAACAGAAAAAGCAAACAGATGCACATATCTACGAATTTCTAATATAAGCATATTGTGCAAATAAACCTTAGATTCATTGAAAGGTACGAAAACTTTCAAGAACCTATCATGCTCAAGAGACTTGGAAACATCAAAATAGCTAGAAAAGTCGTCAGAATAATCATTATAAGTACGACTCATATACTCCTCCCAAATCGGATCCTTATACTCTAAAGCAAGATTTTCAATTTCATCAATCTTAACTTCCTTCTCTTCTATAATTGGACACTCATCAATTTTAATCTCGTCTACCAATGTATTAAGCTCAAAATTTTCTAGATTTGGTAGAATTTCAATTGCATCCAAATTATCATTAATGCGCATGGGACAATTATCAACTACACAAGTAGACTCATCAGTCACAACATTATCATCAATTGCTAAACAAGAATCATGGCATAGAGGAAAATTGACACAAGGAGGAGTTCGATAACATCCTTCATACCACACTGCTCGAACTTCCCAAATAAAATTATTTAGTTTAGCATTCTCCTCGTACCAAGCTATTGAATCACATGGAATATCATTATCACTAGCAATCTCTAAAGTTGGTTCATCAAAAACTCCTAAAGAAAGTAAGGGAGGATTAGACTGAGTTCCTTGAATTATTTTATTGAGCGCAATCTCCCAATCAGCAAGTAAAGAAGGATTAGACTGATTTAAACTCGTATCAACATCATTACACATATATGGATAAACATCATCATGATATTGATTTTCAAACGAATATGAATAATCATTGCTAGGGGCATATGGAGCATAAAATGAGTTCTCAGAATAGAACGAATTCACCTGATATGCATTACAATCCTCATAACCATTAAATTGTGGGTAAGGATTGAAATCTTGATATTGTTCCTGACTGTTGTAGAAATTCTGAGCGTTGTTCCAACCAAAGTTGTACTCCATCTAGTCTCTCTCCTCAAAACCAAAGAAAGAAATACAAAAAGAAAGAAAAGAAAAATATATACAAAGATAAAATCTAAACTACAAGAAACAATTAACCTAAACTCAACTATACTGCCTTCCCCGGCAGCGGCGCCAATTTGTTAGTAGTATTTTTTGTGTGTTCGTTCTCAGGGAAGGACTGAATTGTAATATCGAGTTCAAGTTTTTATCTCTCACAATTTAGAAGTGTAGAAGAATGTTTGGTGTGTTTATAAACTAAATTAAACTAAACAAAATTAAACTAATTATCAAAAGAGAATAAAATATATGAGGAAAACAATCCAAGAACTGGGGTTCTTCACTTGGTCTCAATGCACATTCAATATCTATGTGATGTCTACGTTCTTACTCTGCTGAAAACAATTCTTCTAAGGTTATAATGTTCTCTTCCAAGATACAATATAATGTCTACAACTATACCCTAATTGTCACTTCCGTGATACAATCAAAGACAATCATAAACTATTAAGCTCCAAGAATTATAAGTCTCACAATTCGCATATTAATCTCCCAATCAAATACTTGAATTATGTCTGTTAAATCATGTACTAGAATTGCAACTCCTCTTCCAAGTTATTACAATCCCTAGAATACAATCAAAAGTTAGCTACTCTTCTAATTGTGTTAAGCCCTCAATAACAGATCAGCAAAGCAAGAAAATCACGTAATCAAGCATGCATGAATACCAAGGAATACTACCCAATCCTCAGATTAGAGAATTAGTTACACATAATTAAAGAAGAAAACAAAATAATAATAATAATTAATGAAAACATAATATTGAAAACGAATTGAAAATCAAAAGTACTTTGATACGATTACAAGCTATGAAGTGTTATCTATGAATTGTTCTAATTTACAATGGTAGGATGTGTTTATATAGGCTCTACAAATCTTGCCCAGCAAGAAATTGCCTTCTATTACAATTAGGATTTAAAGAAGGTACCCAAAACTGCCCAGAATACAATTAGAATTAGAAAAAGGGCAAAACAGTAAATTCCCAGCCTTCTTTAATAAAGATTACGTGCGCGCCTTTAATAAATACGTTTCTTGCACTTGTTTCCTATCCCAGGTTGTAGAAAATCTCTCAAGCTTCGCGTGGGCAGTAAGATCGCTGAAAACGGACTTCTAGAACTCCAGATATGGCCAAAACAGTATAAGCTGCGCAGCCTTCCCGGAAAATCCGAATTTTAATCAATTAAATCTCCAAAAACGACAAAAGCTTAGATATTCTTGGAAACCTGCACAACTACACAAAACACATCAAAACTACACAAACTTGAGTCCAAAACAATCAATTTAAGCCGATATAGAATGTTCCAAGTGGATATAAAATCCACTTATCAACTACTCTAAATCCCAGATCCCGGATTTGGGGCTGTTACACTCTACCTGAAGAATCTTCAAACCCAAAGGTCACTTCTAAAGCCTCTGTGCCTGACAACAAGCCTAAGGGGGAGAAGAGGACAAGGAATTCAAATACAAAGGGGGAGAAACCTAAGGAGTAGGGATGGGAAAAAAATCCGATCCGACGGATACCCGATTCGAAATCCGATTTTTTATCCGATCCGAACCCGATATTTTGGATTTGGATATGGATATGGATTTAAATTTTAAACCCGAAAGATTTTGGATATGGATATGGATTTCATGAAACCCGATCCGAAACCCGATCCGAAACCCGATCAAAACCCGAGCCGAACCCGAAACCCGAAAAATACCCGACTTTTATTTATTATATTTCATATTTTATATATTATATATTATATATAAATATATATTATAAATACATATTATACATACACTATTTTATATATATATATATATATATATATATTATATTTGGGTCAAGTTCTATGGAGTACAGTTTAATTGGAGTACGTTGGAGTACATATACGTTCTGCACTCAAAATATTTTAAAATTTATTGTTTTGCAAACCTTGTTATATGAATATCATAATTTCATTAATAATTTTGAAAATCATGTATATTTTGCAATATGTTCATCTTGAAAATCCTTTATGTTTTGCAATCAGAACATATATGTTTTGCAACCCAAATGTGTTTTGCAGAACAATTCATTTTGCAATATTTTGTTAGCAAAACATACAAAATTTTCAAGATTCTCGATGAAATAATGATGTTCATGTAATAAGATTTGCAAAATAATAAATTTTAAAATATTTTGAGTGCAGAACGTATGTGTACTCCAACGTACTCCAATTAAACTGTACTCCATAGAACTTTTCTCTATTATATTATATATAAATGTATATTATAAATACATATTATACATACACATATCTTTGAGACATAAGATATGGAAAGATCGAGAAAATAAATTGTCATGGATGTAGCGGTATTTTTTAACTTACTTACACAATTTTTTTTATTTTTTTGTTAAGCAACTTATTTACACTATTTTTAATTTTGAATACCCGGAAAAAACCCGATCCGACCCGAAACCCGACGGATTTGGATTTGGATATTGAGTTTTGGATCCGAAACCCGATACGATCCGAAACCCGAAAATATTTGAATTTGGATTTGGATTTTGCAAAACCCGAGCCGAACCCGACCCGTTCCCATCCCTACTAAGGAGGAAGGTATAAAGATAAAAGAGGGTAGTCACCAAAGGGCATCTAAATCTCTAACCCATGTGCCAGGCAAAGGCAAATCCAAGGCTGATGAATCTCCATCCTCTCTGCTAGTGGTCACTCTACCACCTGTGCACATCACTACACCTAGTGGCCAAAAGCAAACTATCACTACTACAGTGGTGGTAGGGTCCATGCCAAGTAACCTAGTTCATAATCCTAGACATGAGGATGACCCAGTGGAAGCTAGTGTGATCACTGAGGCTAAGCTGATAGAAGTAGCAAATTCAGAGACTTATCATGATGCTGCTTTCTTGAAGTTTCTGCAAGTCTCAAAGGCAAAGGTAGGAGGAGATGCCTTGTTGTACAGGAGAAGCCTCAAAGACCAAATTGAATATCTAACAGTAATTCCAAGGAAGCTGAATCAAATCTATCTCAGGGAAATCATGATGGTGGCCAATGGCAAGATATGGCACCTATGTAAGAACCCTAATTTTTGGTAATATTTTATTTTATTTAATATCTTGTGGCAATGTCAATATGGAACCTTTCTGGTCATCCCTGTGATTAATAGAATTGATTGTCTGGGAAACTGTGTTGTTGTATTCCCTATGTAAGATAAAAAGGGAGATTGTGAAGGCAGGAGTCTTGTTGTTAGTGAGATTTATAAAACTTGGGATTTGAGAATGATTAGAGTGTTACAAGATTTATTAAGGATCATGACAAGGAATTATGGGCATTAGAGGAATTTACACAATTAGTACTTAAGGAATTATAGGGGAAATCCCTACGCGACAAAATATTATTACGAGAGATTAATTAAGATACGATACGAATTAAAGATTAGATAATAAACATTGGTGGGAGAATAATAATACAAGGAGTAGTATTGCATGCAAGCCCATGCAACCAAGTAGTTAGAAACCAAGCCAACTAGTTAGCCATTGGAAGATGAATAGTAGTTGGTTACTTGCTTTTTGAAAAAGGAGGAGACATGTAGTACAAGAACCATACCTATAGCCATACCTAGGTGTACCATGCTTGTACATACAATTATATGTATCACCCAACACTTTAACCTCAATTATTCAACCAACACACACCACAAAATATCAAACACAAAAACATTTCCCCCCCCTTTTACCTTGCTCTCGGCCAAGGCTAAGAAACCAAGGAAGAAATTTTCTTTCTCCAACTTCTCATCACTCATAAATCATAATATAATTCCTAGGTCATCTACATCATCTAAGCAAGGTATGCTAGCAATTTCACTCCATTTCATCCATCCAATTCCAAGTTATAAATTATTAAAGTTTGGATGAATAGTAACCAAGTTTGTTCTTCCTTTAGATCTTGCATTGTGAGTGTTGTAGGAGGCCATCTAAGGTGTTTTTAAGTTGTATAAAGATTGTTCAAGGTCTCTAGGAGCTCAAGAAGGTATGAAATCTCAAACCACCCTTGGTTATGTGTTGTTCATGTAGTATGGTAGTAGATCCATGCATTTTAGGGGTTATCTTGAATGTATATGTATTGGATAACATGGATCTTGGGTTTTGATGTTGAGATGGTGAATTTTATGACTATGGTGAACATATATATCTCCATGAGTGTTATGAGTCATGATCTAAGTGTTTTAAGTGGTGTTTATGTTATGGAAGCATGAAAAATGGTTGATCTAAGTGAATTGAGCTTGCTGATTTTGTCCAGGAACTTTGATCTGTGTTATGAGTCATGACCTGATGTCCTACCTTATATTGTTGGAAAGATAATTGAATGTAGTTTCTGGATATGTAAGATTCATAGCTAGGTGATGTGTGGATGTTTAGTTATGGCCGGAGGAGTGAATGTTGTTTCTGGACTATGGACTGCATAAAGTGACCCCCTTGTGAACCTTGTTTAAACACCTTAAAAAATATTTGGGATCATGGAAAAATTAGAGAAGCTAGGAAATACAGTGGTGAAGGCTACCCAAAAAGAATTGGATTAAAATACGAATTTTTGAATTTTATAAAAATGCTAGAGTAAATTTCGCGCAAGGGAAAAAGTCGTTAGTGGAGCATAATTCTAGGAGTAATGGTTATGGTTCAAACGTGGTAACTAAATTAAGTCGAGTAAGTGACGAGCGTAAACGAGTGATGTCATGGACCTATAGTGAGGCTAGGGAGTCATAAGACGAAGTCGTTAAGTTAATCTCGTATCCCCTTAAAACCCCGTAATTAGAAAGAAGTTGTTAAGGTACTAACGAACGATTATTGTTTATGTATAGATCGTTCGAATTCGCACGCTCGACCACCCCAACCAAACCAAGGCAAGTTTTCCAATCCTAAGTATTTAATTTCAAAAGATTATATTCTTGATTTTACCCATGCAAGTTTACTTTTCAAAACTTATATATAAGGATTTTTCACTGTTGTGTTTGTAGTTCCGAACGTATTATATGCGTATGCTTTATGAGATTATGTTGAAGTTTGAGATATATGCATATGTGTTTGTACACCCTTGAACTTAGAATGAAAATGTTTCTTCAGACAACGACTCTAGCAATAGAGGTCGTAGCGGTCCAAATATACTATTGACCGGGGAGCGGTATATTATTGTATCATGATTAAATTACAAAAACCCGAAAGGTCATTCGGGAAGTATCGTATACTTACGTATTTATTATTTTTACGTTGTTAAAAATACTCAAAAATATCTATCTTGGATTGAAAGCTTATTTTAATTAAATAATTATTTTACTAATTGTTTATATATTAAATCTAAAAATATTATTTATTAATTATCGTTCATTATTTTAAAGACAAAACTAATCCAAGATACCTTCAGCGTTTTCAAACTTGAACTCTTTCGGACCCAACACATTTTTCGAAAACCCCCGGTCAGCATTTGCTTCTTGTACGTTTTTCAAGAATTATCGAACGACTGAGGTCGAACTTCAACTACTCAAGTTTTCTATCAAAATGATTTTGAAAAGAAAAGAAAAAGGGGACTCTGGCAGGTGTGGGAATCGTTGACGAACGATTCCTGGGATGTGTAAGCGGCCGTGAGCCAGGCGGTCCATCAATTATTATTCCGGCCCAGGTGTTGCCGAAGGATGATTACGGATGTAGTTTTCATCGAGGGTGATTACGGATGTAGTTTTCACCCAAGGGTAGTTACGGATGTAGTTTCTATCCTTCTACTAGTAGAGAAGACCCGCGGATTATTGGACTTGGATGTGGCGACTGATCATCGTCAATCCTTGTCAGGTTTTCATGTTTTCTTCCAGTCCCATCCTCCACTTTGGAAAAATACTCAAACACTGCTTCTTGGGCCTAAGTGCCAAGTTGCCGATAGTGTGGTTTTTGATGAGAAAATATTGATATTGTGCAGTATCTAGAACTGCAAGATTTTCTATAAAGATTGGCACGTGTTAGTGCACTCTTGCAATTATTTCAAAAGAATGAAATGTTTTTGAATGAGAAACCTCCTAAGCTAATGGAAGGAAAGAGGTTTTGCAATAACGTATTCCCTGTACAGTATGATAACCGTAGAGTGTTTTGCCGAAAATGATATGCTTATATACATATATATTCAAACTTGAGATATATTGAAATGAGAACCTTGTAAAGGATTCATATGTTATTCTTAAAGCTCCTTAGTGAGTATAAATGTTTTATACAAACTCGGGCATATATATTGTCGAGTTATGTTTTGTAATCTGAGATATACACCCATACAGTTGGGAACGTTTTCAAAATAAACCACTTTATTATTTTCCAAAATGGTGAACTTGCTGAGCATTATGTAGCTCATTCTTGCTTTATAAAAACTTTTCAGAAAGGGAAGAATTTGGCCGATTAACTCCGCACCAGCAGAAGAGGAGTAGAAGAATTACCCGGAGATGATTTAGTCCCTGATAAATACTACAGAGTAGTCTGATAGGTTTTCAACTGTAATAGTAAGACTGTCTTCAAGTGTAGTTGTATAAGTGGAATTGCGTAAGACTCTGGATGGTACAGATGAATTGTAATATTTAGTGTTACTTTTGATTATCGTTTCTGAGGCTCTAACTTGTATGTGCGTAAGATTGAGGTCTGGATGGATGTATTGTTGAGTTGTAAAGTTAATACAGGTATGATATGGTTGAATGGTGATGTGACGACCTGAATCTCTGACCTCGGATTTGGGGGCGTCACAGAAATGGTATCAGAGAGATAAGTTACAGTACTCAGAAACGAGAAGTGTTAAGAGTTAAGTCTAAGTAGGAGAATGACATACGAGATCATAGTAAACTTATTATTGGACTTCCGGAAGAGGTACCGGTGAGTAGAATGGGCCGGAGTGTTACTAGAGGTATTATACTAGGGTCGATAGAATCCTTAGAGACCTGCAGAATGATGAATGGAGATTTGAGAGTCGTACATGACCTATCATAGGTAATGACATAGGAAGCAGAGCGAAATCTCGAGAGCAGCTGAGGTAGAGGCGATATTGCAAATATGATCAGATGACTAGGCTGGCATAAATTTTGTGGCCCATATTCCTCCACAGTTTAGGAGGCGGCATTTTAAGAATCAAGAAGTTTGGACTTCCCTACATAATTAGGAGTACTTAGTACTTGGATTAATGAAAGTCTTTTACTTTGGTTATAAGATCCGATTTTCGATAAGTAACGGGTTTCCTTGAAGGATGGTCACTATGTCGTTGTGGATTCCATTACCCTTGATGGCGAATTTTACATGTGTCATACGAGAATGTTATCATAAGACGAGCGTGCTAGATAATTCCACGCATGATTCGGACGCTAGAGCTTAGTAGTTCAACTTAGAGAACAAACAAGCAGAATTAACAAAGCGACTCTAGTGAAGTTGAATATGGTTGCAACGAGCGATACAGTGATCTCAGAGTCTACCAAAGGAAGAGACCAGTGAGTCCATACTGGAATTATTTGATAGAAATTTTAGCAGAGACTACACATATATACTTGTAAACCTATATATTGCTGGTAACGTATGTTCACGTGCACACACACCGCCACTGAACCTATGGACTGCATTGAGATCCCTGAGAGATCTCTTTGATCTGTTCCCAGGGGGAACTGGCCACTTGTGATTCATGTCGGAAGGCGTGAAGTAGGACCCTATGGACTTAGCAGGTGTCCCCGGAATGATGTGAAGCTTGGCCTTCAAGATAAAGCGCGAGAATGACAGATATATTGTGAAACCCTAACTCGATAAATGACTTTAAGATGATGATTGAGAGACGTACTAGTTGGTGTCTTGAATTACGAAGACGAAGAGATGGAGTTACCCTTATAGTGGTGATAGTGAGATGCACGAATGGTTATTAACTTATTTTGGTAACTACCGGCTGGAGCACTACTTCATTTTAAACTGTTCACTAACCATGTTACCTCGATTAGTTTATATCAGGTAATCCTTCTAGCTTTCTACTTCAAACTTGTGGAATAACCACCAGTGATATACTTTCTCTAAACCGGGACTCATCCAAAGTATCTTATTTGACCCCCGAGTATTCTATTTGAAGTTTATAATTATTTCGTTCTGCTCAGGACTATTTACACTTCCTTTCAATTATCCAAGGAATGTTCAACAATCGTTTCCTTAATTAATCAATGAATATTCCTAAACGAATATTGATATTTGACTACTTCTTTCATACTTGCATTCTTCAGTCGAGCCCATAAATATTTATCCACTTGTTGAGAACAGGGATGATCTAACATCCAGATATTCCTCATGAGTCCTTTCTCCTATTCAAAATGAGATTATGCGTCTTACGTTGAAATCATAGTAAGGATATCATTCTGATATTGGTATTCCGAATTTAATTCTATTGTAGGATCTGATAAAGCATGTGTACGGAGACACCCTTGGGTGGACCGTTTCACTGATAAGTAATATTTGATGAGAGGTTATCGATTGTTCCGATACCTAGAACATTCTCTTCAGATTTTATAGTTTTCTTTTTCAAACTTAATAACTTCTTATTCCCATTCGTTGTCCGAGTAGCCTAAAGTTTCTTCAGTGGCTACGATGTTGAAATTCCGTTCTAGCCAATTAAAACTGGCTAGTCGATATGTCAATATGAATGACTAGTTGATTGTTCTAACTAGTCAAAATTGTAATGTTGTGAAGAACACCTAGCTAATTGTCCTAGCTAGTGGTGATGTCTCAAACGGGTGAATTAGCAAATTTTGTCTCGCTAGTTTCTAGTGTTTCTTGAAAAGGACTAGTTATTGTTCCACTGGTCCAAATCCCAATTTAATTCATTCCGCAATGCATTTTGCATGTGGTAAAGTATGATGATGAAAGTTTTGATGAATAACTTGATTGAGACCTAGTGAGGTCGCCCACTCGACTTGAACTCTTACCCATCTTCGTATCAGACTTTATATCACTTGAATATTTTATTCTTTCATTCATACAACGAGAATTCATTTGAAACCATTGATTACTTGAATGACAAACTACTTCAATCTTTAATTGTCATGGAGTAGAATTTCTTTCTATTGGCTGACCTTCATCAATGCGACTTTAGATTTCCTCTTATTTTTCAAGAGGAAAAGTATTAACCAGATGTAAGAATTGTATAAAGACCATCTTTATGACTTTTGTATCCAACAATCATTGCCCTCGTGCAACATTCTCTATGATATCACATTACAAGATTATCAGGACATGAAGGAATAGACCTTGTTGTATTCTTTTGTCCATCCTTACATCTCCGAAAAATCGAGACTCCTAGTATTTAGAACCCTCAACATTCTTGGAACATCCAATGTGGAATTCTTATTGAAATTATCTATTGGACCTTGTTATTTTGAAACCATTCCTTTCAAAAGCGATTACTCTAAGGTGAACGGGAGGTACAATTGTGAACCGTTGCACCAATTTGAGATCAGAAACCAAATGTTGTAATTGTGCAGCCAGAGCGTTATGCCGAGTGATTATTTAAAGTAGGATAACATGTCGGGGCATACCACAAGACCTTTAATATTAGTGTGAGGAAAGTTATAGGAAATGATGAGGTGGTTGGGAGTACGTTCCTACCAACCGTTGTCAGGATGTTATAGTAATGAATTCTGGAGTTACCAAGCCTTTTCCTGATCCAAGAAATTCAAATCGATTGTGATGTAAGACATATCCTTAGAGGAAACTAACATGGAAGTGAGATGGACAAGAAAGGAAGAAATATCGTGGCAAGAATGTGAAGCTTTACTTAGCTAAAAGGGAGTGATGCACATAGCGAGACATAATGTTTAAAAGGCCCTTAATAGCAAATGGATGCATGGATATATCCCAATGATCCTTCGAGATTACCACCTAATCAAGTTTATTGGGAATCGCAGCAGCATACAGGCCTCAGGCTGATTGGCGCCAGTTGTGAAAAAGGACGAGCGCATGACATCTTACCTATACCATCGAGAACTGAAACCCTTATCGGAAATGGAGGAATTATTGACTAGTTAAAGTGCATAGTTGTTTTTCAAAGATAAGGTTAAAGAGAAGGTTTCACCAACTCCAGATCGACCTCTGTACGGCACCAAAGTCGGCATTTCACATTAATGTAAACATTATAAATTCTGGTAGTATCATGTGGATCGACTAATGAGTTAGAAGCCTTTATGGATTAATGAACAAAGTTTTGGAATGAAATGAGATATTAGCAACAACCTCGTTGTTAGCTATACTTGATGATAAAAAAAAAGAGGACTTTAAGAGTCACGATGATGCGTCTTTCAAGAGTTTAAGAGGTGTGCTGATGCAGTAGAAAGGGGATGATAGCCTATACTTCTAAACAACATAAAGGTTACGGGATAGGATATACTAACCGTGAGTCGGGGATTAGTCATGATAGCGTTCACGCATAAAACTGAGACGTTAACTTTATGAGAAAAGTGTGAAAGTTTTCCACAAGTGCCATAAGTATATCTTCATATTAGAACTAAACATAAGAAATAGAAGGTGACGAAAGGGAGCAGGGAGTATAATGGAGAAATTTGTTATTTCCCAGGAAAGGCCAGTGTGGTGACCGATACCTATAGAAGAGATTATTCGAAATTGGAATTCGATCAGTATTGACCAAGAAAATAGAGTATATACAATAAAGATTAATGTTAGAGGGAAATGAGTAAATTATGGGGAAGGACAAAGATGTATAGAGAATTAAGAGAATGTTTGGCAAACGGAGGTAGAAAATGGTATTGGCAAACTATTAAGTACAAACGCGACATGTCAAAAGCAGAATGATAGGGATCTAGTGGATCAATTCCGCCCGTAGAAAAATCTTGAACGTGGACAGAATTATAATGAATTTCATGAGTGGGTCGCCGAAGACCGAGCCAAGAGATGGCCCTAGTTGACTTATAATTGCTGGACCAAGTGATTTACCTACGAGAGACTTTCCATTTAGAAGATTATCGATTTATATACGGAAGAGATGGTGGTGCAATATAAAACTTCTGCAGTGATTACGTCAGATAGAGACTTAAGGGACGAAGAATTATCCAGACGATCGAAGTTATATTTACTGTCGTGCCTTAGATTTCACGGGGCAGTCGAGAATAAAAACTTGTCCATGAAATGAACGTTGTTATCACGATCGTCACCATGCGAACGCAAATCCGTCTCTTGTAAAGCGTACTACGAGAGAAGAAGTTTCGCTTTTCTTGCGTTACGAAGAAGTCGATGAACGAGGGATATAGTAGCTGAACTGGTTCGACGTATACCGAAGACTATATAGTATCCACAGCAAGTGGTAATGACCGACGGGAGGCAACATATGCGTGCTAATCAAGCCAAGGAAAATGAGGAATACCGTGCGTAATGACGTTGTCTCAGATTATAGAACACGACCACAAAGTATTCACGGCCCAACGATACAAGGACTCAACACGGATACTATGAACAGGGTAGAAGAGTAACGTATAAGTAGTGGGATAACAATTTTCATTCATAGAACAACCGATAAGGAATACAGGTCGAGGAGAGCATGCGTTGAGAAGCAACATTAAAGCGTTGGTGAGACTGCAATAACCCTAATTTTCATGAATATTCGAACCTGGATGAAAATTAATTTTATGGGTGGATGAGAAATTTTTGCAATCACGATATGTACGAATTATTAAATGAAGATTTCGAATTGATATTAGGCCTTTACGGTGCAGACGAGTATATGTAAAAGTCCTTAGTTTTTACAAAACCCATTATTTCGAATGGTCAAATTTTATGAGATATCAAAGGAGTATGAGGTGGGAGACTTCGTGATGCTAAAGGTATCCCCCTGAGAAGGGTTGAGGCGGTTTGGTAAGAAAGGGAAGCTAAGTCTGAGGTTATTGGACCTTTTGAGATTTTGAGGCGTATTGGGAAGTTAGCCTACGAGTAGCCTTGCCCCCAAGCTTGCAGCAAATTCATAATGCGTTTCATGTGTCTATGTTACGACCCTACCACACCGATCATCGGCATGTGATAGAGTACGACCAAGTGGACCTACAACCAGACTTAACATATGTGGAGCAACCCGTAGAAATCATGGATAGAAAAGAACAGGTGTTGAGGAACAAGGTTGTCAAACTAGTGAGAGTCTTGTGGAGGAACCAGAATGTCGAAGAATCAACATGGGAACTAGAAAACGCAATGCGTGAAAAGCACCCCCAACTGTTTTCAACCTGATTCCGGGACGGAATCCTTTTAAGGAGGGGAGGCTGTAAGAACCCTAATTTTTGGTAATATTTTATTTTATTTAATATCTTGTGGCAATGTCAATATGGAACCTTTCTGGTCATCCCTGTGATTAATAGAATTGATTGTCTGGGAAACTGTGTTGTTGTATTCCCTATGTAAGATAAAAAGGGAGATTGTGAAGGCAGGAGTCTTGTTGTTAGTGAGATTTATAAAACTTGGGATTTGAGAATGATTAGAGTGTTACAAGATTTATTAAGGATCATGACAAGGAATTATGGGCATTAGAGGAATTTACACAATTAGTACTTAAGGAATTATAGGGGAAATCCCTACGCGACAAAATATTATTACGAGAGATTAATTAAGATACGATACGAATTAAAGATTAGATAATAAACATTGGTGGGAGAATAATAATACAAGGAGTAGTATTGCATGCAAGCCCATGCAACCAAGTAGTTAGAAACCAAGCCAACTAGTTAGCCATTGGAAGATGAATAGTAGTTGGTTACTTGCTTTTTGAAAAAGGAGGAGACATGTAGTACAAGAACCATACCTATAGCCATACCTAGGTGTACCATGCTTGTACATACAATTATATGTATCACCCAACACTTTAACCTCAATTATTCAACCAACACACACCATAAAATATCAAACACAAAAACATTTCCCCCCCCCCTTTTACCTTGCTCTCGGCCAAGGCTAAGAAACCAAGGAAGAAATTTTCTTTCTCCAACTTCTCATCACTCATAAATCATAATATAATTCCTAGGTCATCTACATCATCTAAGCAAGGTATGCTAGCAATTTCACTCCATTTCATCCATCCAATTCCAAGTTATAAATTATTAAAGTTTGGATGAATAGTAACCAAGTTTGTTCTTCCTTTAGATCTTGCATTGTGAGTGTTGTAGGAGGCCATCTAAGGTGTTTTTAAGTTGTATAAAGATTGTTCAAGGTCTCTAGGAGCTCAAGAAGGTATGAAATCTCAAACCACCCTTGGTTATGTGTTGTTCATGTAGTATGGTAGTAGATCCATGCATTTTAGGGGTTATCTTGAATGTATATGTATTGGATAACATGGATCTTGGGTTTTGATGTTGAGATGGTGAATTTTATGACTATGGTGAACATATATATCTCCATGAGTGTTATGAGTCATGATCTAAGTGTTTTAAGTGGTGTTTATGTTATGGAAGCATGAAAAATGGTTGATCTAAGTGAATTGAGCTTGCTGATTTTGTCCAGGAACTTTGATCTGTGTTGTAGCACGATTTTGAACACCCAAATGATGTCCCCTGATGTCCTACCTTATATTGTTGGAAAGATAATTGAATGTAGTTTCTGGATATGTAAGATTCATAGCTAGGTGATGTGTGGATTTTTAGTTATGGCCGGAGGAGTGAATGTTGTTTCTGGACTATGGACTGCATAAAGTGACCCCCTTGTGAACCTTGTTTAAACACCTTAAAAAATATTTGGGATCATGGAAATATTAGAGAAGCTAGGAAATACAGTGGTGAAGGCTACCCAAAAAGAATTGGATTAAAATACGAATTTTTGAATTTTATAAAAATGCTAGAGTAAATTTCGCGCAAGGGAAAAAGTCGTTAGTGGAGCATAATTCTAGGAGTAATGGTTATGGTTCAAACGTGGTAACTAAATTAAGTCGAGTAAGTGACGAGCATAAACGAGTGATGTCATGGACCTATAGTGAGGCTAGGGAGTCATAAGACGAAGTCGTTAAGTTAATCTCGTATCCCCTTAAAACCCCGTAATTAGAAAGAAGTTGTTAAGGTACTAACGAACGATTATTGTTTATGTATAGATCGTTCGAATTCGCACGCTCGACCACCCCAACCAAACCAAGGCAAGTTTTCCAACCCTAAGTATTTAATTTCAAAAGATTATATTCTTGATTTTACCCATGCAAGTTTACTTTTCAAAACTTATATATAAGGATTTTTCACTGTTGTGTTTGTAGTTCCGAACGTATTATATGCGTATGCTTTATGAGATTATGTTGAAGTTTGAGATATATGCATATGTGTTTGTACACCCTTGAACTTAGAATGAAAATGTTTCTTCAGACAACGACTCTAGCAATAGAGGTCGTAGCGGTCCAAATATACTATTGACCGGGGAGCGGTATATTATTGTATCATGATTAAATTACAAAAACCCGAAAGGTCATTCGGGAAGTATCGTATACTTACGTATTTATTATTTTTACGTTGTTAAAAATACTCAAAAATATCTATCTTGGATTGAAAGCTTATTTTAATTAAATAATTATTTTACTAATTGTTTATATATTAAATCTAAAAATATTATTTATTAATTATCGTTCATTATTTTAAAGACAAAACTAATCCAAGATACCTTCAGCGTTTTCAAACTTGAACTCTTTCGGACCCAACACATTTTTCGAAAACCCCCGGTCAGCATTTGCTTCTTGTACGTTTTTCAAGAATTATCGAACGACTGAGGTCGAACTTCAACTACTCAAGTTTTCTATCAAAATGATTTTGAAAAGAAAAGAAAAAGGGGACTCTGGCAGGTGTGGGAATCGTTGACGAACGATTCCTGGGATGTGTAAGCGGTCGTGAGCCAGGCGGTCCATCAATTATTATTCCGGCCCAGGTGTTGCCGAAGGATGATTACGGATGTAGTTTTCATCGAGGGTGATTACAGATGTAGTTTTCACCCAAGGGTAGTTACGGATGTAGTTTCTATCCTTCTACTAGTAGAGAAGACCCGCGGATTATTGGACTTGGATGTGGCGACTGATCATCGTCAATCCTTGTCAGGTTTTCATGTTTTCTTCCAGTCCCATCCTCCACTTTGGAAAAATACTCAAACACTGCTTCTTGGGCCTAAGTGCCAAGTTGCCGATAGTGTGGTTTTTGATGAGAAAATATTGATATTGTGCAGTATCTAGAACTGCAAGATTTTCTATAAAGATTGGCACGTGTTAGTGCACTCTTGCAATTATTTCAAAAGAATGAAATGTTTTTGAATGAGAAACCTCCTAAGCTAATGGAAGGAAAGAGGTTTTGCAATAACGTATTCCCTGTACAGTATGATAACCGTAGAGTGTTTTGCCGAAAATGATATGCTTATATACATATATATTCAAACTTGAGATATATTGAAATGAGAACCTTGTAAAGGATTCATATGTTATTCTTAAAGCTCCTTAGTGAGTATAAATGTTTTATACAAACTCGGGCATATATATTGTCGAGTTATGTTTTGTAATCTGAGATATACACCCATACAGTTGGGAACGTTTTCAAAATAAACCACTTTATTATTTTCCAAAATGGTGAACTTGCTGAGCATTATGTAGCTCATTCTTGCTTTATAAAAACTTTTCAGAAAGGGAAGAATTTGGCCGATTAACTCCGCACCAGCAGAAGAGGAGTAGAAGAATTACCCCGAGATGATTTAGTCCCTGATAAATACTACAGAGTAGTCTGATAGGTTTTCAACTGTAATAGTAAGACTGTCTTCAAGTGTAGTTGTATAAGTGGAATTGCGTAAGACTCTGGATGGTACAGATGAATTGTAATATTTAGTGTTACTTTTGATTATCGTTTCTGAGGCTCTAACTTGTATGTGCGTAAGATTGAGGTCTGGATGGATGTATTGTTGAGTTGTAAAGTTAATACAGGTATGATATGGTTGAATGGTGATGTGACGACCTGAATCTCTGACCTCGGATTTGGGGGCGTCACAACCTATCTATTGACACATTGAATGCCCTTAAATTCACTGAGATTGATGCCATCTTGGAATTAATTGAGCAGAAAGGGGAGAACAACAGGAGTCTGTACACTGAACTGAGGAATGGTCAACAAGCTAGACTTCCTGAAGTATGCATTAAACCAATAACCATCTTCTATCAGTCTGGTACAAGAATTCAAGATGTTAATCAGTTAGTTATTCCCAGTGATCTCACCCCTCGAAACCACAGACTCATTATTGCTGTTGCTGATCAGCTACAAAAGAAGGGTGGAGTCAGAACTGCTGAAGAGTTGGAAGCACTACACATCCTAAGATCATTCATTGCTACTGGTGTAATTCCAGAAATGGCTCAGCCTAGGAGGAATAAGGATGATAAAGATGATGATAAAAGTGATGGGAGGAGAATTCATCACAGAAGTAATAAGGATGTTAAAAGTGAGAAGAAAAAAGATAGAAAGGACAAGAAAAATGATGATGACCAAGGCAAAATCAATGAGAGGAAGATTGGAAAATAGCAAGTCTTAGGCATTGCTAGCAGTAACCTTACCACAACACAAGACTCTGAGTCTAGGGTGAATACTGTTAGTAATGACCTACCAAAATCTGATTCAATGGCTTCTGCAACTGTTTTGTCACCTCAAGAAGAGAAGAAGATTCAAGTCAAGAAACCATGTGTATGTTTCAGAAAGCAAACTGCTAATGGACTACTACTATGGTCTACCAGCAAAGGTCAAAAATTTCTGCCAAGCAACCATGTAAAGAGGAATAAATTTAAGCATGTTGCAAGAAGGGTGAAGTTATCCAAGTCAAAGGCACTGACAATTATTCCAGGATTGAACCTACCACCTCTGGATGAAAACTATGATGAAGACCAACTGCAGTTCCTATGGGCTCAAAGAATCTATCATGTTGCCATTGTTGATGATTTTCTTGAAATTAAATATATTGATGGAAGACAGAAGAAATTCAGACAAGGAACATGTCAGCACTGGGGCAGGCTATATGACATAGAAAGAATAATTGCAATGTTGGATTCTGAAAACAGAGTGGAAAGGGTATGGAAGCTGGAGTTAATTGACTTTGTTAAAATGAAGAGAGATCACCAGGCAGAAATGAAAAGGAAAAGTGAAGAGCTTCTAAAGAAAAAGGAGGAGGAGTTGGTTGCAATGGAAGCTAAGGCTGATGAATTGAGAGCTATGGGTCTGTGCAGAGTCAAGTTTAATCCTTACATCATTGAGTACAAGAAATATGGTAGAAATGTAAAGATTAGAATGGACTACATCAGTTCCTATTCTGAGAAACAGCTGAATGAAGTACTCAAGGATTTGTCAGGCTCCCCTCTAATTGAAGAACTCACTGCAATGGAAGACATTATTCTTGCCATGGAGGAAAATGCAAAGAAGAAAGCCAAAGAAGCTGAAGAGAAGATGAAAAATGAGAATCTGCAAGCCAAAGCTCAAGAGATGAATCCAAAAGGATATGGCTAGTAGTTTTTCATATCTTGTAAGAATACTTCTATGAACTTTCTTCAATCAATCTACATACCTGTACTTTTAAAGTTTTATCTTTATGTATGTTAGGCTTGTTATCAGGCATGAAATTGTGACTAAGGGTCTTACTCACAATTTGAGGGAGATTGTTAGTCACAGAGGCATGCCTGCTTACATCAAATAACAAGCCTAATTGTTTGTAATGCTTTGCATTACTTACATGACCACTTAACTGAGGGAACCTCTAGTTGTAGAGTCTCTACTTGTTCTGTACTTGTAATAGGCACCAAATCCTAGTTGTGTAACTGTACTTATATAGCCAAGAATAATGCTTGAAAGAAGTTCCAAGGTTCATGCCTCAAGCAAGGAGATAAAGACTGTAATCACAGTTGGGATGTGAAGAAAATGAAGAATTTGCCTAAGTACCAATTCGAGAAGTACATTTGTCTATTCGAGAAGTCTAGCATTCGAGAAGTCAGGGATTCGATATCTCAGAAGTCACTATTCGATATCTCTGAATACAATGTTCGATATCTCAGAGATTCGATATGTCTATTACTCTATTCGGGAACTCAAGAAGTCAATAAGTCAAAAGTGGTATTCGAGTTCTCAAGGAGTCAACAAGTCAAAGTTCCATTCGATATCTCTAGGACTCAGAAAGCTATTCGATATCTCAAGGATTCGATAAGTCAAGTGTTCTATTCGACAACTCAAGGAATCCTAATGAAAAAGAGCAAGTAATTCGATATGTCAATATAACAGTGTTCGAGAACTCAGAGTTATCGATCAAGTCAATTCTAGTTCTCGAATCACTTACTTAGTCACTTCTCGAATACATTCTTGGAGACAAAATACTGGAGAAATTGTACAAGTCAGAAACCTGCAACAAGCCAATGCACTTTATGGACCTCAATCTGTAACGTGCTCTGGAAAGCCTACAAAGAATCTTGGAGAGATATAGAAGACACAAAGGGCTAAAGAAGTGGATCTGAACAGGCTTTGTAAAGTCAAATCTATAACCGTTTGGACTTTTACTCAAATAGGATAGACAGACTAGAAAGTAATTTGTTTTAGCTACCTTATTTGTTGTAAGTAGGTTGTATCCATGTTCTATAAGGATACAGCCTCACTTCCTTAGCAATTAACTTTTTGAGAGTCAAGTTTTTCATATTCATTGTAAACCATATCTCTCTGAGAAAAATGAAGCTGAGAATACTATCATTTGTATTCACAGATTGTAGCAACCTTTATCTAATAATATATTTGATTAAAGTGATATTGTGACTTGTGTTGTTCTTTATCCGCACCTACATCTTTGCACACACAAACACTTATCTGCTACACAGACTCAACAAAGAAAAGTTAGAATCCATTCACCCCCCTCTGTATTCTTTTACTGTATTCTATACTCAACAAAAAATATAACATCATAATTTTCAAGAAAAATATAGCCCGAAAATATCGCACCATATTTTTCTATTATTAATAAAATACATTAAAAATCATATACGTTGTTTATAAAAAGGAAACATTAGTATAATCCGTCAACATGAGTATATTAAATTATATCAAATTTTAAAAATTATTAGAAATAATGATTATATAAAAATATAATTTTAATATTAAATAAAATTTATAACATATTACAAGAAACGCGTGCATTGCACGGGTTATAAGTTAGTTATAATATTGAAGTTGAAACATTGAAAATTTTATCGGTTTGGTTTAGGTACAGTTATCTTAATTAATAAATAAGAAATAATATAATTAATGTTAAGCAGCCGATTGCCTTTTCTAATTAAAATACGTATTTATACTACTATATTAAAGTCAAAATATTGAAAGTTTGTATATTTGGTTATCCTAATTATTAAAATAAATAATAAAATCATATAATTAATGGTAATTAGCCAAGTGGCCTTTTTCACATATACTTTTAGTTAAAAATTTTACCTTTCATAAACACCTAAAATCATTATCATATTTTTCGATCATTAATATTTCATTTCGAATTAAAACACGTTACCTTTTTAATTTAAAACAAATCTTACAATCATTAATATATACCCAAAAATATCACACCATAATTTTCAAGAAAAATGTAGCACCTAAAATAAATAATAACATAATATAATTATTGATAATTAGTCGATTGCCTTTTTCACATTTACTTTTAATTGAAGATATTAAATTTTATAAACTTCTAAAAAGATCAATTGTATCATATATTTCAGTCATTAATATTTCCTTTCTAATTAAAACACGTTACCTTTTTAATTTACAACAAATCTTACAATATATACCCAAAAATATTGCACCATATTTTTCAATTATTAATAAAATATATTAAAAATCGTTTACGTTATTTATAATAAGGAAACAGTAATATAATCCGTAAACATGAGTACATTAAATTATATCAAATTAAAATAAAAAAATTATTAAAATTAGTGATTATATAAAAAACATAATTATAATATTAAATAAAATTTATAACATAATATTAGAAATCCGTGCATTGCACGGGTTATATGCTAGTATTATTAAATTTCAATGGTGTAAAAATAGGTAATACCTCGAGTGATATATAAAAAACACACATTATCGACTATATGCTTAATTGTAAATTACATATTATCAAATTAAGTATTATTAAAAGTTTAAAAAAAGAGAAAATTACCAAAATAATCATTTTTGAGACTTAGTGGCCCAAAATACTAAAAAGAGGAATTATGGCCCTATTTACCGACCTAACACGGTGAATCGTGTTCCGTGTCTGATGGATAATACGTTGATTGGTGTTCCGTATCTCTCTGCTCCTCTCCTCTATCTCCCCCTTCTCATATGTTTTCCCTGGCCCCGCAAGGGCGTTAACGGTTAACCATAGCAAATTCTGATTACTTAACTCTTGTTCTACATATAAAGAATCCAGAATTTCAACAACTAAGACAATCATATCCACCATCGGAACTATCGCTGCCACTGAAACTTTTTTAGACGATTCTCCAATCAACTGACAATGGTGATCAATGAGTATGATGGGATGGAGAGCAATGAAATCTATGATGCTGCGGTGGTCTACCTAGGATCTATAGTCTCTCCAAACACGAGTAGTCTTAAAGTTACTAAACCAGAACAAGAAAACAACATCTCACTCACCATGGAGCGTAATGAAGAGGTGTTAGATACATTCAGTGGAGTTCAATTCAAGTGGACTTGGGTGTGTAAACAACTGGAACAATCCAATACATACTACAATCGTTACAAAATGAGATCCTTTAAATCTGAAGTCCGCTACTTCGAGCTCAGTTTTCACAAAAAACACAAAGAAAAAGCTCTTAATTCATACTTGCCATTCATTCTAAAAGAAGCTAAAGACAAGAAACAGGAGATGAAAACTCTAAAGATATTCACTCTCTATTCGGAAGGCTGCAACTATTCACCTTCGGAAACCTGGCAATCAGTTAGTCTTGATCACCCAGCAACTTTCGAGACACTTGCAATGGATGTAGAACTGAAGAAAACAGTCATGAAAGATTTGGAGAGGAATTAATTGTATGTAATCGGAATTAGTTGTAGTTGTATGCAGAACAAGAGTCAGGCTTTACTTTACTTGATAAAGTGCAGATGGACACGTTACACGGTGCTCCGTGTCTGTTTATATAACGTTGGACAGTGTTCCGTATTTGGCTCTATCACGGTGGACGGTGTTCCGTATTAGCTTAATACGGTGGACGGTACTCCGTATTAGCTTAATACGGTACACGAAACACCGTATCTGGTCGGTATTTAAGGCCAAATATTTGCAGATCAGTATTTTGGGCAAACAATATTTATTTTTGATTATTTTGGGCCTTCACCCTTAAAAAAATTCTAATCAGAATAAAAAATGTTTATTTAATTTTTTGATATGAGTAAAAATATTTCTATTATTTCAATTATTATATGGCAAAGAATTAGAGATAATCAAACTTGTATCACTAGTTAGGTAGTATTACTTTATTCAAAATCTATGCTATATTATAATAATCAAAATATTGAAAATTTTAGTAAATGGTTTTTGATATTTCGTGTTTATTTTATTTCATTTATTTATATATTGCTATATTATAATTGCTGAAACATTAAAAGTTTTGATACCAATTTTTTATTAATTCGTGTTTTTACTTAATTACCAATACTTAGTTTTGGTACCTGTTTTTTTGGTAATTCGTATTTTTACTTAATTTCCATTATTTATATATTAATATATTTTTACCTAAATACCCTTATTTATAGCTAGTCATACTGTTATCTTAAAGTCAAAATATGGAAAGATAAGAAAAATATAATTATAAATTATTAATCAATTTCCTTTTTATGTATAGCATGTTATCTTTTATATTTTTTTTAATAACTAATCAATTTCTTTTTTCATATAAAACTTACCTGTTATATTCAATAGCATATTTTAATTACTGATAAATTATCGATTACCTTTTCAGATAAAATATATGATCTTTTCTAATTCAAATTTTGCTTTTCCTATTATCTTTTCTAATTCAAATTTTGCCTTTCCTAAAAATATCACGGGCACCTCATATCTAATTATTAAATTAAATTATATCATTCAAAAATTTTGAACATAAAAAATTCG
Organism: Kitagawia praeruptora; assembly: GCA_037693485.1. Classification (NCBI taxonomy): domain Eukaryota; kingdom Viridiplantae; phylum Streptophyta; class Magnoliopsida; order Apiales; family Apiaceae; genus Kitagawia; species Kitagawia praeruptora. Next base: position 4,830,165 of record CM075353.1, read on the forward strand.
TATATTAAAAAATTTAATGATAAAAAAAATTCGTATATCAATACAAATTAGTAAAAAATTATTTAATATTAAAAAATTTGTGCATTACACGGGTTCTAAATTATTAAATATTAGGGCTTGGAGTCTTTAAAGGTCACAATAGAAAAATTTTCTAATTAGTGCGGTTTATTATCATATTTAATTAATGAATATTTTTTGACGAAACTAGCTAGTCTCAGCCAACTAGTAGAATAGATCCGTATGAATGTAAAGATTATGTCAAAAATAATGTTGTAGAATAGTTTCTATACAAATTTAAGTTGTGGAGCATTGGTAATTTATAATAATATTGTTTCTTATATAACGTTAGCGGTAGATATTAATTGATTATCATTTGTTAAAAAATGATTGTTCTAAATCACTAGATCATTTGAAATTTTATGTATTAATTTATTTTTATTAAATATTAGCTTAAAATTAGTGTGACAGACGGATTTTTTTTAATATTATAAGAATTTTTCATTAATTTGTTTTATTTTTTAAAAATATGAATTTTGGAGGTTTAAATTTTTAAATGAGATAATTTGGTAAAAATTTGTATATATATTATCCGTGATATTTTAAGAAAAGGAGAGATTTTAGTTAGAAAAATAAAAAATATAATAGGATTTAGTTGAAAATAGTAATCGGTTAATAATTAATAAATATAAAATTATTATTTTACTTTATTAAATAGAATGCCCATGATATAATTGGAAAAAGAGAAACTTAGTTAGAAAAAATTAAAAAATTAACCTATGTTAGGTGAAATAGGTAATTTGTTAGTTTATAATAATTATAATTTAATTATGTTATTTTACTAAATAAAATTCCTCGTAAAGTTTCAAGAAAAGGAGAAATTAATGTTGTCCGTGATATTTCTAGAAAAAGATAGATTTTAGTTAAAAATATAGAAAAGATGATATGTTTTAGCTGAAAAAGGTAATTTGTTAATTAATAGTATTATAATATAATTATTTTTTTGTATTAAATAGAACCGTTCGTTATATAATTGGAAAATGAGATATTTTAGTTAGAGAAAACAGAAAAGGTAACGTGAAAATTAAAAAGATGGCATGCTTTAGGTGAAAAATGTAATTGATAAATTTATAGTAATTATAATTTAATTATGTTATTTTACTGAATAAAATTGCTCATAAGGTTTTTAGAAAACGAGAAATTAATGTTGCCCGTGATATTTATAGAAAAAAGGGAATTTAATTAGAAAAAAATAGATAAGATGATACGTTTTAGCTGAAAAGGTAATAGGTTAATTATTAGTATTATAATATTATTTTATTTTTATTAAATAGAACAGAGAGGTTTTATTTAGAGAAAAGAAAAAAAAAACGTGCTTTAACTGTAAAAGGTAACCGCCCATGATATAATTGGAAAAAGAGAGATATTAGTTAGAGAAAATATAACGTATTTTAGCTGAAAAAGATAATTAATTATTTAATATTAATTATAATATAATTATGTTTTTTTATTAAACAAAATTGCTCGTAATGTTTTTAAAAAATAAGAAATTTTATTTAGATAAAATATAAAAGATGTTGTATTTTACCGGAAAAGATAAATTATTTAGTTATTGGAAAATAGAAAAGAGAATATGTTTAACCTAAAAAAAGAAAATTGATTAGTAAAGTAGAAATTTTAGTTCGATAAAATATAAGAAGTATTGTATGTTACTTGAAAAATGTAATTATTTAGTTATTGAAAAATGGAAAAGTTAATGCATTTAATCTGAAAAAATAAATTGATTTTTTAGTAGGATAAATTTTATCTATAATTAAGTAAGGGTAAACAATTAAATTCAACATGTATTGTGCCTACCAACCGACCTAACTTTTATATTTTGGTTGTTATATAATAGTAAAGATTTATTAAACAAAATTGCTCATAGTATTTTTTAAAAAGAAGAAATTTTAGTTAGATAAAATGTAAACTATGTTTTTCCTGAAAAAGAAAATTGTTTAGTTATTGAAAAATAGAAAAAATAATATGTTTAACCTGAAAATGAAAATTGATTAGTAAATGAGAAATTTTAGTTAGATAAAATATGAAAAATATTATATGTTACCTGAAACAGAAAATTATTTAATTATTGAAAAATAGAAAAATTAATATATTTAACTTGAAAAGAAAATTGATTAATTAGTAGGATGGATTTCATCTGTTATCAAGTAAGGATAAATAAGTAAAATCAACAGGTACCGATCGATCAAATTTTTAATGTTTCGGTTCTTATATAATACTAGCTTATAACCCGTGCAATGCACGGATTTATTATATTATATTATAAATTTTATTTAATATTATAATTACGTTTTTTATAATCATTATTTTTAATAATTTTTTAAATTTTATCTAATATAATTCAATATACTCATGTTTAAAAATTATATTAATATTTCCTTATTATAAACAATGTATACGATTTTTAATATATTTTATTAATAATTGAGAAATATGATGTGATATTTTCGGGTATATATTAATGATTGTAAGATTTGTTGTAAATTAAAAAGGTAATGTGTTTTAATTAAAAAGAAAATATTAATGATTAATTATCATTAATTTAGATTTGTTTTAAATTAAAAAGGTAATGTGTTTGAATTTGAAAGAAAATATTAATGATCAAAAGATATGATACGATTGATGTTTTTAGGTGTTTATAAAAGGTAATATGTTCAACTAAAAGTAAATGTGAAAAAGGCAATCGACTAATTACAATTAATTTTATTATCTTAATCGACTAATTATCATTAATTATAACGTGTTTTAATTGGAAAGAAAATATTAATGACGGAAAGATATGATACGATTGATGTTTTTAGAGGCAATCGACTAATTATCATTAATTTTATTATATTAATGTGAAAAAAGGCAATCGACTAATTACCATTAATTTTATTATCTTAATCGACTAATTATCATTAATTATAACGTGTTTTAATTGGAAAGAAAATATTAATGACGGAAAATATGATATGATTGATGTTTTTAGACTAATATTAATGACGGAAAATATGATATGATTGATGTTTTTAGACTAATATTAATCGACTAATATGATATGTAAGTTTCCCCCACTATTACACCCACTACCTTCCCCCACTATCTCATATTTAACAATAAAAAACACTATTACACCCACTACTTTCCTCCACTATCTCACATCTATTATTAAAAATTGATAGATCCCACCACTTTACCAACTTTTCATCTAACTTTACTCATTTTTTATATGGGTCCTGTTAACAACAGCCCTTAGGGCTATGTTTAAGGATTAATTTTTGTCATGTGGTGGATTTTTATTGGATGATTTATGTGAATGCATGGGGGCACATACTTTTTTGCAAGTGGGGCACAACCTTGAGCCAATTAAAAACTACCACATAACACCTTAACCATAGCCCTAAGGGCTGTGGTTAACATTTTCCTTTTTATATATCATCTTGGTCTCCGTGTCCCCCTCCAACGTAAACAAATGAGGGGGACGAAGGGAGTATCTTAATCGACTAATTATCATTAATTATAACGTGTTTTAATTGGAAAGAAAATATTAATGACGGAAAGATATGATACGATTGATGTTTTTAGAGGCAATCGACTAATTATCATTAATTTTATTATATTAATGTGAAAAAGGCAATCGACTAATTACCATTAATTTTATTATCTGAATCGACTAATTATCATTAATTATTACGTGTTTTAATTGGAAAGAAAATATTAATGACGGAAAGATATGATACGATTGATGTTTTTAGGTGTTTATAAAAGGTATTATCTCGACTAATTATCATTAATTATATTATGTTATTATTTATTTTAGGTGTATTTATGTTTTTTTATAATGAAGGGTAAATAAGTAAATTCACTCAGTACCAAAAAACAGGTACCAAAACTTTCAATGTTTCGGAATTTATATAATAGTATAGATTATAGATTTATTAAACAAAATTGCGCGTAGTATATTTAATAAAGGAGAAATTAGTTAGATAAAATATAAAAGATATTGTATTTTACCTAAAAAAGAAAGTTAATTAGTTATTGAAAAATAGAAAAGATAATATGTCTAACTTTAAGGAAATTGATTAGTAAAGAAAAAACTTTAGTTAGATAAAATGTAAAAGATATTGTATGTTACCTGAGAAAGAAAATAATTTAATTTTTGAAAAATAGAAAAGTTAATATATTTAAACTGAAAAAGGAAATTGATTAGTTTGTATGATGGATTTTATGTGTAATTAATTAAAATCAACGGGTACAATACCAACAAAACATTTAATGTTTCAGGTATTATATAATAATAATAATAATATAGATAATTTATTATAATACATGAGTCGCTATACGTCAGTTAACCAATCAGAATCGAGGAATTATTACCAATCAGAGCTAATTTCTAAATTTTAGATCAATCATTTTATATTAAGAAGTTTTCTTATTTACAATCTCACCCAACCCCTTTAATCATAATTAGTTAACACTTTTAATTGAAATACAATAATGATTTTATTAAACATATTCATAAATACATTTTTTTAATCAAAAAATATTTACTAGAAAATCACAATTTTAATTTGAAATCAATCATGATATACCATTATATATTTTAAATTAAATTTCATAATTAATCATTTATTAATCAACCACTCTTTTAATATAAAGTCAGTCACAATTATATTATCATACATTATAAATTGATTTTTATAATATATTGTTGTGGGAGGATTTTAGCACAACTACGTGGAGGCCGTTGCTGGAATAGCGTCGTAAAATATGGAATCGCCCAACTGCCCGGAAAGGCTCGTAGTCGGAGATTTGAGGCTAGCCGCCCAGGAAGGCACACGGCTAGGGGTTACCGAAGAACACGGGAAGGTGTTTTTGTGATGATTGAGACTGAATCTGCGGGATAGGGCTCAAGGACCGTATGTTGGCCTGCCAAAAACCCTAATTTGACTGTGTCACACAAGAGTGCACGTGCTCTAGCTACTCAAGGAGTGTAAAGTGTCGAAGAAGATCCCGCAAACTGCCTACATACCACTATTTATAGTGGATCAAGCCCGTATGTAGTTCTTGATTGATGAGTTCGGTTATTTGTGATGAGTTATCTCGTATCTTATGAGATAATCATTGATGTTATCGTTTATCAACTGATTGTGATGTAGTTATGAGGTTTCCAAGCCTTATCAGGACTGTTGGAAGCCTATCCACTGATGTTTATCTCATGAATGCATGATTTATCAAGTAATAATGATATTTATCTCTGAATAATCGTGTAATTATCTGATCATATGAAGTGTATATTGGTTGTAGAGACGTGCTCCTAAAAGATAGGAGGATGTCCTTATCTGGATATGTGATTCTGCCAGGCTTCCAGGGAAGCTGGGGTACCGCCGGTAGCTAGGCTCCGGTAGCCCTGCTAGCTGGCTGTGGTAACCGTACTGGAAGCCCTATCTGGTAGCTGTCCTAGTTACCTTGCTATAGTAATTATGGGCTGCAGGTTATCCTTAAGGGGTCATGCCCCGGGATCCTAAGTCCTATGCTTACTTAATATTTACCTCATGGTAGCCCCTGTGGCAGGCTGACTATGGAAGCCTAATATTCCGGAGCCTTATAATAACAGCTGGAAGCTAGGGATTTAATCAAGGGAAACTAGTTCCTGGGACCCTAGGCTTTGTATCTATTAATGATCCTTCTAGAATAGCTCTCCTGGGCTGCCATGGGCCCTTGGAAGCCTCACTGATCATCTAATTCATCTACGAATTGGACCCTAAACCCTCAATGAGCCTAAATCTGACCCATGCAAGATTTTGGTCACAACATATATATTGTAGAATTATAATCGATATTAAATAATTATAATCTAACTTAACTAAAAAAAACTGAAAAAAAATTGTTAATAAAATAATTAATAAATTAATATAAACGAATTTAAATAGAATAATGACCATAAGTACGTATTTTTTAAACCAAAAAATATTTACTAAAAAATCACAATTTTAATTTAAAATCAATCACGATATACTATTATATATTTTAAATTAAATTTCATAATTCATCATTAATTAATCAACCACTCTTTTAATATAGAGTCAACCACAATCATATTATCATACATTATAAATTGATTTTTATGATATATATTGTACAATTATAATTGATATTAAATAATTATAATCAAATTAACTTAACTAAAAATTTGAAAAATTCAAATTTGAAATCAAATTTTAAATAACTTGGATAAAATCCATACATTCAAAAATTTGATTTTTTTATAAGCTCAAAAATATTTTTATTTGTTGATAAAATTAATTATTAAATGCATATAAGCCAACACTACAAAATTCGATTTGAACAAATTTTACATAGCTTGGATAAAATCCATATCTTAAAAAACTCGATTTTTTGAAAGGTTCAAAAATATATTTGTTCAAAATTTGTTAATAAAATAATTAATAAATTCATATAAACGAATTTAAATACAATAATGATTTTATTAAATATATCCATAAATACCTATTATTAAATACAATAATAATTAATATAAACGAATTTAAATAGAATAATGACCATAAGTACATATTTTTTAAACCAAAAAATATTTACTAAAAAATCACAATTTTAATTTGAAATCAATCACAATATACTATTATATATTTTAAATTAAATTTCATAATTAATCTTTTATTAATCAACCACTCTTTTAATATAAAATCAATCACAATCATTTTATCGTATATTATAAATTGATTTTTATAATATATATTGTACAATTATAATCGATATTAAATAATTATAATCTAACTAATGAAAATATTTTTATTGAACATTTCCATAATAAATTGGTCAATTTAGTACAAATTTTATTATAAATCTCTATTTATTTATTGATAATTAATTCATCAATAAAAGGACATATGTCATCCACAAAAATAATCAAACATGCAAAAATCATCAATAAAAGGGCATACAACATCTACAAAAACAATATTTAAAATTGAACAAACACATAGTAAATTAGATCACTAATTTTTTTTATCCAATCATTGAACAGATCTTCAATTATGGTACATCTCTAGCTTATATCACTAAATTATACATTCTTTTTGGCGAGATAATCTAACAATTTGTTATAAACATGAGGAATATGTATATCTGAATTGTCATAACGTATTCAAACAATCGAGCAAAACTGTGATACTATACTATCCGAATCAATGAACTAATATAACAAAATCTAATATATGGATAGATAAAATCCACGAACATGATATTAGACTCTCAATAAACAGAGATATTTATTGAAAGCCAAGGTAAAATCAAGGAAAAGAAAATAAAGCTTATCATTTACAAGGAGATAGTACAAAATCTAATATTTTGGTAGATAATCCACCACAGGTGTTGAGTATTGAATACAACAAAAGAATAAAGAGGGGGTGAATGGATTCTTGAACTTTTTCTTGTTCTTGAATCTATGTAGCAAGATAAGTGTTTGTGTGTGCAAATATGTAGGTGCGAATAAAGAACAACACAAGACACAATATCACTTTAATCTAATATTGTATTAGATAAAGGTTGCTATAATCTGTGAATACAAATGGTAGTATTCTCAGCTTCGTTTTTCTCAGAAAGATATATCTTACAATGTGTATGAAAAACTTAATCAACTAAAGAAGTGAGATGGTATTCTTATAGAACATGAATACAACTCACTTAATACAAATAAGGTTACAGGATAAATTACTTTCTTATATGTCTATCCTTTTTGAGTAAGCATCCAAACGGCTACAGATTTGACTTTGCAAAGTTCTGTTCAGATCCACTTCTTTAGCTCTTTGTCTCTTCTATATCTCTCCAAGCTTACTTGTAGGCTTTTCAGAGCACGTTACAGATTTTGGTCCATAAAGTGCATTGGCTTGTTGCAGGTTTCTGACTTGTACAATTTCTTCAGTATTTTGTCTCCAAGAATGTATTAGAGAAGTGACTAAGTGATTGATTCGAGAACTAGGATTAGATAACTCTGAGTTCTCGAATACTGTATGATTGACATATCGAATCACTTCTCGAATAACACTTTTCTCCAGGGTTCCTTGAGTTATTGAATAGAACACTTGACTTGTCGAATCCCTGAGATATCGAATAGCTTTCTGAGTACTTGAGATATCGAATGGAACTTTGACTTGTTGAATTTTTGAGAACTCGAATACCACTTTGACTTGTTGACTTCTAGAGTTCTCGAATAGAGTATTAGACATGTCGAATCTCTGAGATATCGAATGAGATATCGAATAGTTCATTCAGAGATATCGAACAATGTCTTCTCAGATATCGAATCTCTGACTTCTCGAATGCTAGACTTCTCGAATAGACAAATGTACTTCTCGAATTGGTACTTAGGCAAATTCTTCATTTCTTCAAATCCCAACTGTGATTATTTGATAGTCTTAATCTTTTTGCTTAACGCATGAACCTTGGAACTTCTTTCAAGCATTATTCTTGACTTTATAAGTACAGTTACACAACTAGGATTTGATGCCTATTACAAGTACAAAACAAATAGAAACTCTACAACTAGAGGTTCCCTCAGTTAAGAGGTCATGTAAGTAATGCAAAGCATTACAAACAATTAGGCTTGTTATTAGATGTATACAGGCATGCCTCTGTGACTAACAATCTCCCCCAAATTGTGAGTAAGATTCTTAGTCACAATTTCATGTCTGATAACAAGCCTAACATACATAAAGATAGAACTTGAAAAGTACAGGTATGTAGATTGATTGAAGAAAATACATAGAAGTATTCTTACAAGTTATGAGGAACTACTAGCCATATCCTTTTGGATTGATCTCTTGAGCTTTGGCTTGCAGATTCTCATTTTCCATCTTTTACTCAGCTTCTTTAGCTTTCTTCTTTGCATTTTCTTCCATAGCAAGAATAATGTCTTCCATTGCAGTGAGTTCTTCAATTAGAGGGGAGCCTGACAAATCCTTGAGTACTTCATTCAGCTATTTCTCAAAGTAGGAACTGATGTAGTCCATTCTAATCTTTACATTTCTACCATATTTCTTGTATTCAATGATGTAAGGATTAAATTTGACTCTACACAGACCCTTAGCCCTCAATTCATCAGCCTTAGCTTCCATTGCAGCAAACTCCTCCTCTCTTTTCTTTAGTAGCTCTTCACTGTTCTTTTTCTGTTCTACCTGGTGATCTCTCTTCATTTTGATAAAGTCAATTAACTCCAGCTTCCATACCCTTTCCACTCTATCTTCAGAGTCCAACAATGCAATAATCCTTTCTATATCATATAGCTTGTCCCAATGCTGACATGTCCCTTGCCTGAATTTCTTCTGTCTCCCATCAGTTTATTTAAATTCAAGACAATCATCAACAATGGCAACATGATAGATTCTTTAAGCTCTTAGAAATTGAAGTTGGTCTTCATCAAAGTCTTCATCTAGTGGTGGTAGGTTTAAGCCATGAATAATTGTCAGTGCCTTAGACTTGGATAGTTTCACTCTTCTTGCAGCTTGTTTGAATTTGACTCTTTTCACTTGGTGGCTTGGCAGAAACTTGTGACCTTTGCTTGTAGACCATTGTAGTACTCCATTAGCAGTTTGCTTTTGGAAATATACACCTGGTTTCTTGATTTGAATCCTCTTCTCTTCTTGAGGTGGCAAAACAGTTGCAGAAGCCATTGAATCAGATTTTGGTAGGTCATTACTAACAGTATTCACCCTAGACTTAGAGTCTTGTGTTGTGGTGAGTTTACTGCTAGCAATGCCTAAGGCTTGCTATTTTCCAATCTTCCTCTCATAGACTTTGCCTTGGTCATCACCATCTTTCTTTGTTAGTCACAGAGGCATGCCTGTATACATCTAATAACAAGCCTAACTGTTTGTAATGCTCTGCATTACCTACATGACCTCTTAACTGAGGGAACCTCTAGTTGTAGAGTTTCTACTTGTTCTGTACTTATAATAGGCACCAAATCCTAGTTGTGTAACTGTACTTATAGAGTCAAAAATAATGCTTGAAATAAGTTCCAAGTTTCATGCCTCAAGCAAGAAGATAAAGACTGTCAAATAATCAAAGTTGGGATTTGAAGAAATGAAGAATTTGCCTAAGTACCAATTCGAGAAGTATATTTGTCTATTCGAGAAGTACAACATTCGAGAAGTTAGGGATTCGATATCTCAAGACACTATTCGATATCTCTGAATACACTGTTCGATATCTCATTCGATATCTCAGAGATTCGATATGTCTACTACTCTATTCGAGAACTCAAGAAGTCAACAAGTCAAAGTGGTATTCGAGTTCTCAAAGAGTCAACAAGTCAAAGTTCCATTCGATATCTCAAGGACTCAGAAAACTATTCGATATCTCAAGGATTCGATAAGTCAAATGTTCTATTCGACAACTCAAGGAATCCTGATGGAAAAGAGCTATTCGAGAAGTGGTTCGATATGTCAATATAACAGTGTTCGAGAACTCAGAGTAATCGATCAAGTCAATTCTAGTTCTCGAATCACTTACTTAGTCACTTCTCGAATACATTCTTGGAGACATAATACTGAAGAAATTGTTTAAGTCAGAAACCTGCAACAAGCCAATGCACTTTATGGACCACAATCTGTAACGTGCTCTGGAAAACCTACAAGGAAGCTTGGAGAGATATAGAAGAGACAAAGGGCTAAAGAAGTGGATCTGAACAGGCTTTGCAAAGTCAAATCTGTAACCGTTTGGACACTTACTCAAATAGGATAGACAGACTAGAAAGTAAATTGTTTAGCTACCTCATTTGTAGTAAGTAGGTTGTATCCATGTTCTATAAGGATACAGTCTCACTTCCTTAGCAATTAACTTTTGGGAGTCAAGTTTTTCATACAGCTCTTTCCAGCTGGCTACTGGCTTGCTCTCTCTGAGAAAAACGAAGCTGAGAATACTATCATTTGTATTCACATATTGTAGAAACCTTTATCTAATAATACATTAGATTAAAGTGATATTGTGTCTTGTGTTGTTCTTTATCCGCACCTACACCTTGTACACACAAACACTTATCTGCTACATAGACTCGAGACAAGAAAAGTTTAAGAATCCATTCACCCCCCCTCTGTATTCTTTTACTGTATTCAATACTCAACAAGTGGTATCAGGGCAAGCTGTTTATTCAAAAACAGAAAAACGATCATGAGTTCGAATACACCAAAGACTACAGGAACGGTGAAAGTCCCTAAGTTTGATAAAGAGAATTATAACCTCTGGAAGATAAAGATGCAGTTGTTCATCAAAGCATCTCATCATTTGTATCCAGAGATTCTTAAGAATGGTCCATTTGTTCCCCAACAGGAGATTCCTGAAAAGACTGTTGGAACCACTACTATTCCAAGATCTTATGTGGCTAAGGATCCATCCAAATGGACAGAATCAGAAAAGGACATGGTTGCCCTTGACATTCACCTTATGTTGCTGATTATAGATTCCATGGACATGTCAATGTTTGCAAACATTGCTTCATGTACCACTGCCAAAGAAATGTGGGATCATATTGAGGTGTTATGTGAAGGAACTGATGAGGTCAGAGAAAAAAAAGAAACAGATACTGGTCACACAGTATGAGGCTTTCATGGCACAACCCAAGGAAAGCATTACTGAGATGTTTGAGAGATTTCACAAGCTAGTTACTGAGTTGCAGATGAATGACAAGGTTTACAGCACCAAGGAGTTAAACATGAAGTTTCTGCTATCTTCACCAAACCATCTAGAGCAAAGGGTCATCTCTCTAAGGGAAAAAGATTTGAACAAAATCACTTATGATGTGCTCTATGGGGTTTTAAAGACTCATGAGCTTGAGTTGCTTCAGAAAAGAGCTATCTAAGCCAACCAAGGCAGAATGATAAACACATCATATGCCTTGATTGTCAACAAATCTATTCAAGACCTAGAAGCATCTACAAGCCAATTGAGGATAGAGGAGGTAGTGGAAGAGGAAGAAACTGAAGCTGAGGAAAGTGAACCTGTTGAGGAGAAGGAGGAAGATGAGTTCTATACTCTTGAAGAACTAGATGGAATGGAAAACACTTCATATGCTTTCATGGCCAGAAAATTTCCAAACATCAGATTTAAGAGGAACCAACCCTTCAAACCTAAAACCCAAAACCATTCATTCAACAAGAGCAAGGCACCTGTGAAACCAAACAAGAATAAGTTCAAAACTAGCCATGTGGATAGGTCATCTGTAAGGTGCTATAGATGCAATGACCTAGGGCATTTTGCCAGTGAATGCAAGAAGCCTAAAAAGAAGGATAAAGATTATCTTGAGCTCGAAGCTAAGTATGAGGCCCTTCTGAAAAAGCAGACACAAGGTAAGGCCTATATAGCTGAAGGGAAGTGTTGGGATGATTCTTACAGTGATGGAGAGGAACAAGAATTTTGCAATTATGCCTTGATGGCCAATTCCAAGGATGACACATCTCCATCAAACCCTCAGGTACTATCTCTCACTACTATAGACATGTCTGTTTCTGAGTATAAATGCATGATTGAACAATTATCTGTTGAGATGTTTAACATTCATACTAGTATGACTGCTGCTAATGAAGAAATTGCTAAACTGTCTACTAGAAATGAAATGTTAACCAAAAAGAATGAGGAACTTGAGCTAACTGCTATGCAAGTAGAAAACCTTAAGAAAGAAGTTGAATATCTGCAGAATAAGGTTTTGTGTGCTAGTCAGGTTAAAAAGGCTCTTAGGGATGAATTAGCTAAAAATGAATTCAAACTGAAAAATTTCAAGAAATCATCTGGTCTAGTGCAATCCTACTATGAGAAAATTGAAGCAAAACCCAAGGCTGCTATTGGACTTGATTATGACACTCTTGAACAGAGAAAAGGCTATGCTATCATTAAAGATGACTCAGTTGTTCATGAGGAAGTGCCTCACATTTTGAAGAAGACTGAAAATCCAATTTTTAAGGAATCAACATTTGAAATTGATGAGGATGCCTTACTCATCAAACAAATGTTGAATGATGAGGATGAGGCACAATCCAATGAACAACAAGCATCCTCCAAGAGTGAGAGTGTCAAGTCAAAAGCCAAGGAGCCAGTAGTTGATAGGCCAAGACCTAAGAAGTTTGCTAAGTTTGTTTCAGCTGGGAAGAGTGAATCAGAGAAGAAAGTGACTAAGAAGAAACCGAACAGAAATGGCAAGTTAGGGATTAACAAAGATAACAACTATGCTCATATGCCTAATGCTCCTAGGAAAACTTGTCAGAACTGTTTCAGTACCAATCATCTAACTCATGCATGCAAAAAACCTGTTGGTAGTGTGCCTAAGCCTTTCTATGATTGTTCTGTGTCTCTAAGACATAGAGATGCACCATTTTGTGATAAATTTGACTGTATGCCATGCAATATGAATGTTATGACTACTTGTTTCAATCTGAGAAGGCAATTCATTGATGGTTGTATCAGTCACAATTCTCACACACAATACACTAGGTCAAAGTCTTCGAGTCCTCCTAAAGCTAGGAAGGTACCTCTGTCACCTAAGTCTGAAACCTCAGGTTCTAAGACTTCTAACAGTGACAAGAAGACTAATGCCAAGAAAGTTTACAAGCATGTTGTTTATGATAAAATTGTTTCTAAGTCACATGGACCCAAACTTGTTTGGGTACCAAAGGAGAAGTAATACCTTTGTGTTTGCAGGGCAAAGAAAGTGAAAAGAATGTCATGTGGATTTTGGACAGTGGATGCTCAAATCATATGACTGGTGATATGGCCCTGCTATCACAGTATGAGGAAAAGGCTGGCCCAATGGTTGCTTTTGGAGATGACAGCATGGGTAACACATTGGGATATGGCAAGTTAAAAGTTGGAAATGTCATCATTAAAGATGTAGCACTGGTCAAGGGACTCAAGCATAATCTTCTAAGTGTTGGTCAGTTTACTGATAGAGGATTCAAGGTGGATTTTGACAAAGATGAATGTTTGATCACCCACAAGAAGACTGGTGATTTTGCTCTATCTAGAGTAAGGAAATGAAGCCTGTTTGTAGCCAATATGGACTCTGCAAACAAGGACAAAATTTGTTGCCTTTACTCAAAAGCAATAATTGAAGATTGTTGGCTGTGGCACAAGAAACTATCACACCTGAACTTCAAAGCCATTAATTCTCTAGTCAAAAGAGAGTTAGTGAGAGGCATGCCCACACTTGAATTCTGTCAAGAAGGAGTGTGTGAGGCTTGTCAAAAAGGAAAGATGAAAAGATCAAGCCACAAGTCAAAGACAGTGACATCAATAACCAAGCCCCTACAACTCATTCATATGGATTTGTTTGGGCCTGTCAATATTATGTCACTAGGAAGAAATAAGTATACCTTGGTAATGGTTGATGACTTTACAAGGTATACATGGGTGGAATTTCTCGCATCAAAAGATGAGGCTCCACAAGTAATCATTGAGCACATAAAGAAAGTTGACAAGGAAGCAAAGGCCAATAATGCAAGTGTGATTGCACTGAGAAGTGATAATAGAACAGAGTTCAGAAATGCCATACTTGAAGCATTCTACAAAGAGAATGGTATTTCTTAGCAATTCTCAGCTCCAAGGACTCCACAACAAAATGGAGTTGTTGAGAGGAAGAATAGAACTCTAATTGAGGCTGCTAGAACAATGTTACTTGATGCAAAGATGCCTACATGTTTTTGGGCTGAGGTTGTAAGCACTGCATGCTATATCCAGAACAGAACCCTCATCAACAAAAACACTGGAAAGACACCTTACAACTTGATGACTGGAAAGAAGCCCACTCTAAAGTACGTTCATACTTTTGGAAGCAAATGCTTTGTATTGAAGGATAATTCTGAATATGTTGGAAAGTTTGATGCAAAGGCATTTGAAGGAATTTTTCTTGGCTACTCTATGGAGAGAATTACATACAAAGTTTATGTCATCAGTCAAAAGAAGATTATGGAAAGCACAGATGGGACATTTGATGACAGCAAACTACCTGGACTAGAAGAAGCCAATGATGAAGATAAAGATCCATTAAGGTTTGATAATCTAGATGATTCTGATGAAGAGATTGGAACTAAAGTTGAGACTCAAGTTCAACAAACTCAAGTGAATGATGACACAAGAGAAGAATTTGTACCAATCAATAGTGGAGAAACAAGCATCCAAGACACACCTGTGAGTAGTGGCAGCATCACAGGGGGAGGAAATGAGAATGATCAGGACTTGGATGATGAAGCAACATCAAGAATGAGAAATCAGGCTGAGCATTCAAGGAAATGGGATAGATCACACACTGTAGAGCAAATCATTGGAGATCCTAATGCAGGAGTAAGGACTAGGAGAGCAACTCAGAATGAGTGCCTCTATGGATGTTTTTTATCTCAAGTTGAGCCTAAGAAACTTGATGATGCACTGTTGGATCTAGATTGGATTGTTGCCATGCAAGAGGTGCTGAATCAATTTGAAAGGAACAAAGTATGGGAACTTGTGCCTGCACCAAAGAATAGAACCATTGTTGGAACAAAATGGGTTCTGAAGAATAAGATGGATGAAGATGGTGTAATAGTAAGAAACAAATCAAGGTTGGTTGCAAAAGGATACTCTCAACAGGAAGGCATTGATTATGATGAGACATTTGCCCCTGTTGCTAGATTGGAAGCCATCAGAATATTCTTGGCATTTGCTGCTCATTCAAACTTTAAAGTGTATCAAATGGATGTCAAAAGTGCATTTCTGAATGGAGAGTTGGAAGAAGAAGTTTATGTGCAACAACCACCTGGCTTTGAGGATCCACACTTCCCAGAATTTGTTTACAGACTGCTTAAGGCACTATATGGATTTAAGCAGGCTCCAAAGGCATGGTATGATACTTTATCTCAATTTTTCCTTGAAAATCAATTCACTAGAGGCACACTGGACAAGACACTGTTTTACAAGAAGCATGGTGGTGATATTATCCTAGTTCAGATTTATGTGGATGATATCATTTTTGGCTCAACAAATGAGAAGCTGTGTGAGAAATTCTCTAAACTCATGCAGAGCAGATATGAGATGAGTATGATGGGAGAGCTGACATTCTTTCTTGGGTTGTAAGTCAGTCAAAGGAAGGATGGTATCTTTATCAGTCAGACCAAGTACATCAAGGATTTATTGAAGAAGTTTGATTTGGAAGATTGCTCACCTGCAAAGACACCCATGGCCACTGCCACTAAATTGGATGAAGATGCTAAAGGCAAGAAAGTAGATATCTCAGTCTACAGAGGCATGGTTGGTTCTCTACTCTACCTCACTGCAAGTAGGCCAGACATCATGTTTGCTACATGCTTGTGTGCAAGGTTTCAATCAAATCCAAAAGTATCACATTTGGTTGATATAAAAAGGATCTTTAGATATCTGAAGGGCACTCCAAACTTGGGTTTATGGTATCCTAAGGACACAGGGTTCAATCTGGTTGGTTAATCTGATGCTGATTATCCTGGATGCAGAGTGGATAGGAAAAGCACCTCAGGTAGCTGCCAGTTTCTTGGACAAAGGTTAGTGTCTTGGTATAGCAAGAAACAACAATCTGTGTCAACTTCTACAGTTGAGGCTGAATACATAGCTGCTGGAAGTTGCTGTGCTTAAGTGCTTTGGATTAGAAATCAACTTAGAGATTTTGGACTTGTGTTGGAAAGAATTCCAATCATGTGTGACAACACAAGTGCAATCTCTATAGTTGCCAATCCTGTCAATCATTCTAGGACAAAGCACATTGACATCAGATATCATTTCATAAGGGAACATGCAACTAATGGAACCATTGAGTTGCATTATGTTTCTACAGATAAACAACTAAATGATATATTCACTAAGCCATTAGATGAAGCCACCTTCACAAGGTTGGTTAGTGAGATTGGAATGCTGAATTCTTCAGATTCTGGCTAGGTGAAGACAACATCTAGATTGTTGCAGCAGTAAACACTTACTTTATCTAAATTCTCAATATTTTTGGAGTAAGTGTTGGCTGAAATATGATGTATAAATATTTCAAATCTGTTGCATATTTGGAAAATCATATTTTCTTGTTAACTTGAAATTTATATGAAATTTTGAGAAAATCACTGTTTAATTTGCTAGAATATTCTTGAATGAATATGGCTGGTAAATTTTAAAAAGATTGTGAAAATTGAGTTTCTATGAGTATATTTTGACAAGTCAGACTTCTCGAGTGATTCACTATTTGACATCTCTAACAAGTCTCATTAGAGCACTTTCGAATTCTCGAATAGAGTCTTTTAGAGTTCTCGAATAGAGGTTTTCTTGACTTCTCGAATATAGTTTTTTAGTTCTCGATTGACTGAGTTCTCGAATACTATATTTGAGTTCTCGAATCATTTGAAAATGCTGATTTCTCGCTGAATTTTAACCGATTTTGGATTTTTATTCAGAATTCAGAATTACTCATAAAAACATATTTTACCTAATTTAGATTTATTTCTAAGTTAGATAACTGCCAGCTGTGAGTTACAACCTGCTTGAGTTATCGAATAAGCCTTTCTTGACTTATCGAATGTTGTTGAATGCCTGACTTGTCGATACAAAACATACATCTAATCGACAATTCGAGTACTTCATACTTATACAATTTCACATCTATTCGATTCATTTCATTCGATTTCTCAAGCATCTAAACTCCCAAACCTCTGAAACCCTAACTGCAAAAAAGCTAAATTTCTTCTTTAACCTTCAATTTCTCCTCTCTCTCTTACACAAATGGCAACAGTAAAGTTCTACACCAATTTCATTGCTCTAACTAGTGATGTTGAGGCACCCTACGCTAACTTCAAGTGCTTTGTGAAGTGGATGTCTGAATCATACATAAAAAATGCTCTATCTGTCAACCCAACTCTATATCTAGACATTCTAGAACAGTTCTGGAAGTCTGCTACAGTGGAGGTGGTGGCTCTTGACTTTACAATAACCTCGTACATCATTTACTGCAAGATTCAAGATAAGAAAATCATTATCACCACAGAAGATATGAATGAAGCACTTGGGATGGGCACCAAACAAGAGGTGTATGACCCACTAGCTACAAATGCTGAATTGGAAGACTTCTTTGATTTCATCAAATATGCAGACAAAATCAGTCTTGGGCATCTGAATAGGAAGCATTTGAGGAAGGAATGGAGCTATGTGTTTGCTACACTTCTTCAAGTCTTCACTACATGAAAATCCAGCTATGACCAAATCAGTACACCTGCACAGCAAATAGGCTATGCCTTAGCATTTGGAAAGAAGATAGATGTTGGCCTTATTATTCTACAGGAGCTGTATGGGAGACTTGGTAAGAACTCAGCCAAGAGAGGTAATGAAATTTTCTTCCCTCGTTTTATTCAATCTGTACTTAACTTCTTAGATAATAAATTGATTGAATTAGATGGGATGAATAAAAATAGAATAGGCTATCCTAAATCCATGACCAAACTCATTTTTGGTAACTTGGAGACTAGGAATGATGTGGATGTAAGACTTAACATAACTCCCCATATGGAGAGTTTGTTTAGGACTTACCCCCACAACATGCCGACATTTGACTCAAAGTCACAGTTAGCACAGCCCAAGCAAGTAGGACAAAATGCTAACCCAGGGCTTGCTAACCAACCCTCTCATCCAAACACCTTACCACACAGTGAGCCAACTGCATCATCCTCTCAAAAGGGTGATGTTAGTAAAAAGAAGAGAAATGAGATAGCCTCTGCACCTTTAACCATCTTGTCTGAAGTAGCATTGGCTGTAGAGTTAGAAAGTGAGGCACCTGAGTCACCCCTTATCAGGCCAAAGAAGAAGAAAACTAAAACCACCTCTTCAGTCACACAAATGGCTGAAGTTGTAAAATCAGGGGCAAACAGTTCACTAGATGTATCCTCTCAACAGGGTGCATCTATAAAATCAAGCATCCTCCCCAATGCACCTATCTGTACAGAGTCAGTACATGGGAGTGATAAGGCTGGCACAACACTGAGTGGAGAGCACATCACAGTTGAAACTCCCTCTATCTCTCAGGGGGAGTTGCCAAAATCTATTCCACAAGACACTTCTCTTCCAGAATCTACCACTCAAATTTCTTTGCAGCCTGTAACTCAAGCAATTGAGGAGCAAGGCATTGATCATCAAGAATTCTTTTCTCTTGATGAGCCAATGGATTCAAGTGACTTGGTGCATGACACCTTGTTCACCACCCAGGACCCACATTTAGATGGTGAGGGAATGCATGCTGGGGCATCTCCTAATGACACCATCACAAACACAGAGGTTCCACTAGTCTTCACTAGAGACTCTGTGCCTGTGTCAACTGCTGGTGTAACTCATCCCACTTCTGTGGAGACACTAGTAGTAGAGTCAATCCATCCGGTTACAGAAGTTGCATCTGTAACTGAGGAGTCTAGCTTGCCTAGCTCTAGCTCTGACTTTATGTCACAATGACTGAAGCCTGTGCACCATGACAGTGCTTCAGGATCAGGGTCTGTTCCACAACAATTGACGGTTGAAGCACTTCAAATCTTAATTGTGGATCAGATCCCTGAGTTCACAAAGATTGCACAACACCTCCTCACTGCCAACCTGCCCAATCCTGACTATGAAGCTATACTCTTGTGCCATAAAGAGGATGTGGAGCTACAGCAGGCGAAAATTATAGATGATACTGAGAGAGAAGGCAATGCAGATGCCTGGCTGCAAGGAAAATATGACATTCATCTTTCAGAAGGCCTACAGTACCTCAGAGAGGAGTACATCACTTCACTAGGGTCCAATGCCAAATCTCTCACCCCTAGTGATGTGTATGAAGCAGTCAATGACAGTTACAAGGGAATTCTCAAGGCTGCACACTACCTTGGCAAGGGTCTAAAGACAGAAGTCACAGAAGTGTGTACAGCCACAACCAAGGAGGTGCATGAGATAAAAAAGGTTTTTGATTCCAAATTCCCTCAATTGGAGATTGTGGTCAAGGACATTCTAGCCTGCAAGTCTAGCTACACCAAAATGGACAATGGCTTGGCCATTCTCAAAGATACTATCACAGGGCTGGGGCACAAATTTCAGAATCTCACTGATCAGACCACTGAGGCCAATGCCATGCTCAGGACACTATTTGCCAACCAGTATGAAGATAAGTTAGTCACTGAAGTCCCAGTGCATGATTTGACTAGGTTTGAAGTGCAGAGACTTAAAGATCAATCCTTTTCTGGCTTCAAATCCACTGAATTATTCATGAAGGTAGATTCACTTGAGAAGGAGGTAGCCACTCTCACTCAGTCAAATGCTCATCTTACAGATAAGGTTGCACAGCTCACTGATCAGTTGGACACTCAAGCAACCACCACAGCTGATGTTCTTCTGCATCAACAATCTATGGTGGCTGCTATGATGAAGCATATGGGTCTCCCTCTCCCTGAAGAATCTTCCAACCCAAAGGTCACTTCTAAAGCCTCTGTGCCTGACAACAAGCCTAAGGGGGAGAAGAGAACAAGGAATTCAAATACAAAGGGGGAGAAACCTAAGGAAAAAGGTATAAAGTTAAGTGAGGGTGATCACCAAAGGGCCTCTAAATCTCTAACTCATGTGCCAGGCAAAGGCAAATCAAAGGTTGATGAGCCTCCATTGTAACGCCCCGATTTCGCAATACTGAAAATATACTTTTATAATAAAATAGACTTGGATACAGGGAATTTTAGAAATTTTCGGCATGTAGTATTCATAAATCGGACTATCCACCTGTATTTCAACTCAAACCAAATTCCAATTCTCAATCACAAATAAAACTTAATACACCAACGATTCCTCACCGAGGATCGATTCCAGGTTATGGTATGAAACAAGAATCTAAACTATACAAATTATTAGAACTTCTATCTCAACTCTAAAAACAAATCGTTATACCGTCTAATCTGTAGCGTAATCCAAAACTGTGCTCGCCCGCGTTAGCTCTGAAATCTATTCCGAATAGTATCCTCCTCGCTCATTCGCATTTGAAAATATAGGTAGGTCATCCTTAAACCTAACTGCAAAGGGTTAGGTAAAACAAAGCAAGAGTGAGCCAAAGAACGCTCAGCAAGTTAATAATATAGTGAAACAATGATATTACGATAATTCATTGATGAACAATATCAATGAATATTCTGTCTCAAGAGATCATTCAATTTCAATCATAGAGTAAAACTTTTCCATTTTCTTCAACTAATTGCCTAAGATAAAACTTTGAGAAAAAGAATATCAAGAAATTCCCCAATCATTCTTACTCCACTTTCACGTACAATGTTACTCGTGAAGGGAATAACTGAGAACCTCTATCCATCCTTAATCCCATTATTTTACTAAGTTCCAAATTTTATAAAGTAGAAAACAACTAACTTTGATATCCACAATTTTGAAACTAATGAGCATTTACCTTGAAACATATATATCTTATAAAAAAAACGTTCATTTCTTTCATCACTTTTCACTAAAACATTCTTTTCTTCAAAACTCTTTCATCTTTGAAATATTCTTTTCGCAAAACCTTTTGAAAACATTTTTAAGCTGATTGGAGTTTTTTTCACGACTACGGACAATACGGGTGATCAGCCACGTAAAGTCCCCAGCCCGGACACTCAATCCGTCTGGAAATAAAATTGGGTTCCCAATTAGGCAACACATTGGCCTATAAAGGTGCTGGACTGGTCCCACCAGAACTACAGCACAAAAATAAAACATGCTGGACCGGCGTCACCCGGCCTCTTACGCCTCCAATCTGAAGGAATTCGTGGAAAACATTTTTAACGAAATTCCCCCACATCAAATCTTTAAAACCTTTAAAACACTTCACTTTTAAGTCCTTTATACTCACTGATAACAGATCAGCCCAGTATAAGGAATTTTAAAAACATCTTTAATTAATTAATCCATTTTCATTTTCAATTATAAAAGACTGAGGGTGGTCAGGGAAGCAATTGATATAATGAATCATAAACAAAAAGAACAATAAGATTGAACTAAACATGGCATGGTTCAACAAAACAGAATCATATATCATCATCAATGAATACATTAATCAATTAAGGAAAGGAGTAATTGTTACGATTCTAGAATTTGCACAGCAATCTACAAGGAATTCATGGAATAAAAGAATTTGAAGTTCAAATGAGAAATTGGGTTACTGCCCTGGTTTTAACTCAATGAAGAGTCATTAGTCAATAAAGAACAAAACAAGTGTTTGGGTTCCGGAATTTAATTCAAGGGTTATGAAATCTGGTTTCGCTGGTATGGTTTAAAGGAACAAACATAAGGAAAAATATTAAGATAAAGCAAGGCATAAATTTTAAGTCAAGGTTTATGGTTTAACAAGAAACATGGTAAATAATAGGGTATATGAGTTTAAATACTGATTCATAAGGATAAGCAAGGCCCGGGTGTTTCAACAATAATTTATAAGGAATAATCAATAAGGTATAAAGGGTTCAACAATAATTGAAAAGATATAGTAGTAAGGTATAAGGATTTAAACAACAGTTCTTAAGCAGTTGAGGGAATCTGAACTTAAATACAAGGTTCAAGTCACTAGAAACAAAAGAAAGGGGTGTAGGCCTTAACAAAATGATTTGGAAGAAAATCTTATAAATAATAGAGACAGATTCACATCATTCAATATCAATATGAATAGTATAAATACTTGCAAGAAGGAATTTGAAGGAACATATGAACAGCACAGGATATTTCACATCACTTGAACGATAAGTGAGGGATAGTATACTTGCCTCAATACATGAAGTTTCCAATTTCAATATCTCGACTCTTTTCTCTCTTACATCCATCTCTCTTTCCTTATACATTGGCCCCTACTGGATCATACATTTATCTTTCTTTGGTAACTTGTCATCCTCTACATGAAACACTTGTCAACTCCGATAATCTTTCCATTCCTCAATATTCCATATACGTGAGCGCTGGCTCTTACTGACCTCATACAGGTACCTATATAAAGGTAAAGTAATACTTCAATTCGCATATAATCGAAATCATCTAACTCGTTCTACCCAAACGCGTCCTATACACTTAACAATTTATAACCTATAGCTCATGCAGATCATATTCTCGAAATAGTAATATATAATCACAGAATCACGTAATATTATTATCTCACCTGTTGTCGTACAACCAACACCAATAATAATTAGGAAACCAAGCATCAATCTCAACTCCATCTTATTCTTACAATTTACATGTGTATAACCCTCTTGGCACCACATTCACTCCAGTGACAATCACACAACCTCGTACTAATATAAACACACACGTACATTACTATAAACACGACCCACACAATGTCCTACTCACACACTATATAATTACCAACACTCCCCCCACCTATTGTATTTACACAGGCATACCAACACATATTTATCTTGCAGGTACAATTGCATAATCAAAACCCTTATAAAAAAAATTTTGAACATTCACAAAACCATATTTCAAGTGTACAATTGACCCCACTTAATTACCAAAACTCGTCCAGAATTTCATAAAAGCTGATGACACATTCAACATCCAACCAAACCTCAAGTCTTTTCAAAAATTTAACTTAGCCAGTCATTAAACACAATTCCAAACAACTATAAAGCCATAATAGTTATGCTAACGAATAACCATCATAGCAATCACTATTGGAGGTTTTAAACCAAAATTTCCACAAACTATAACTAATAACTGAATACTCATCACAATTTCAATTATATATATATCCCAATTAGCATAACAGTCAGGGAGAAATACATATATACGCGCCCGAAATCATTCAACCAGACTCCAATTTCGTCCAAATTCTTAGCCTTACCTTATCAATACACACACCCTTGAATTCACCACACCTCCTTCTATCCATTTTTTTTTCACCGCCACCTGCACCCTCTGCATTCAAGATACCCACTAAGATGACACTCCTTTGACACCACTACCACCCTCCTGCCTCCTTTTTCTCTCTGCCGCACGCCTTCAATCTCGCACCAACTCCCTTTTCGCACACCCAACTAGACCTCTACACAAAAGCCCCAACCTCGGTTTCTCACAAAACACCCAACATACATAAGCTGCACAGCCTCATTCTTTTCGGCCTTAGCACACAAAACGTACCAGTCTCCTTCCTTCATCGACTTCAAGCCACCCAGACACGACCCATACGCACACACAGCCACAACTTCACCACAACCCAGCTTCAAATCAGTGTCAAAAATAGGGGAGGGGAAGCACAAACTCACCACGCACAGCAACCTTCTTTACACCCATTATAGCAGTTAACACATAGTATACATACGAATTTCGCACACACATCTATTTACACGCACACACGATTTCTTGCACAAACACGCAGCCCCAGCAGCTTTCACGAACAGGGGAGGGGGAGGAACCTAGTGAACTCGGTCAAAACAACCCCAAACACAGCAGCAACTCGGTAACCAGCAACCCACCGAACACACACCACGACCCGGATTGAGCACACACAGTAAAGGGGAGGGGGTTTTGAGGAGAATGGATTAAGAAGAAGGGAACCCACCATCGCCACTATACACTGCAGTGATATACACACACCGGAATCAATACACAGCGGGGAGAGGGAGAGATTGGGAGAGAGTTGTGTGAGAAAGAGGGAAAGAGATCTGTGGGAGATATTAGAGAGATATTTCGATAGAGATGGAGAGAAGTCGAGAGAGTTCGAGAGAAACCGACTGAGAAACTGAAATGGGGAAAAAGAAAGCCGGGTTCTCTGTTAATAGAATTAGGAACAAAAATGGTAATTGATTAATTGTATTTTTTTGTTAAAAACAAATCAATTTAATTCTGTAAAATTTATAAATTAAATAAATATGTTTGAGTAAAAATATCAATATTAGTTTTAAAATGTAGAAAATGAAATTAGCTATCTTACCATATTTTTAAAATATTTTTGGGATCAAGGATGAAGTAAATATGAATTTTACAAGATAAGATTCTTTAAATGCATAAAACTCTTAAAATTATCTTAAAATATTTAAACACCCAAAATAATTCTTTCGATAATTTTTAAAACTAAATAATATTATAAAGAGGATAACACAAAAATTTCAGAATTTTTAAATACTCCGATACTTTTATAAAAAAAAATTCAAAGATCAATATTACACAATTTAAATAGATTTTAACCATCAAAATTCAAATAAAAATACACGGACTCACATTTCACATATAAATCATCACGTAAACATGCAAACCTGACGTCACATATATACAATCCCTAAAAAAAATTACCTCATATAATTACTAAATTTCTAGGGCGTTATATCCATCTTCTCTGCCAGTGGTCACTCTACCAACTGTGCACATTACCACTCCTGATGGCCAAAAGCAGTCAATCACAACCACAGTGATTGCAGGGAGCATGCCATCTGACAACCTTCCCTCTAAAGTTGAAAGTGTCAAACCTGTGGAGGTTAAGGTGGTTAATGAGGCCAAGCTACAAGAAGTTGCAAACTCTAATGTCTATCATGATGATGCATTCTTGGAGTTTCTGAAAGTCTCAAGGGAACAGGCTGCAGACACCCAAATATATCTGAGGAGGCTGAGGGATCAGATTGACTACTTCACTGTGATACCTAGGAGGATCAATGGCTTATGGTACAAGGAAGTAATGATGGTGGCAAAATCAAGAATCTGGCATCTAGGCTACAACACTCTACAAACTTTGAAGCATTCTGAAATAGATGCATTGATCAGGCTGATTGAGAAGAAGGATTCAAATGAGAACAATAAGAGTCTATATGATGAGGTGAGGAATGGTTAACCTTCTAGGCTCCCAGAAGTGTTTAAGAAGCCATGGACAATTGTCTATCAAGCTGGCACCAAAATTGATGATATTAAACAACTGGTGATTCCTCATGATCTCAAAACTCAAAATCACAGACTTATTATTGCAATCACTGATCAACTTCAAAAGAAGGCTGGAGCAAGAAATGCAGAAGAAGTAGAGGCACTACACATCCTCAGATCCTTCATAGCAACTGGTGTAATTCCAGAGATTGCTAAGTCTTGGAAAGATAAGAATGACAAAGATGAGGATAGAAGTGATGGGAGGAAAAGACATCACAGGAGTGATAAGGGAGATGATGACAAGAAAAAGAAGAAAGATGACAAAGAAAAGAAAGATGGCAGGGACCAAGGGAAAGTCTATGAGAGGACAAGTGTAAAACAGCAAGCCATAGGCATTGTTAACAGTAACCTCACCACTACACAAGACTCTAAGTCTAGGGTGAATACTGTTAGTAGTGACCTACAAAAGCCAAATTCCATGGCCTCTGCAAATGTTTCACTACCTCAAGAAAAGGAGATGCTAATCAAGAAACCACTTGTGTATATCAAAAAGCATACTGCTAATGGTATACTACAATAGTCCAAAGACAAAGGTCTTAAATTTTTCTCAAGCAACAAAGGAAAGAAGCTGAAATGGAAGATGTCAGCCAGAAGGGCAAGAAAGGTGAAAACATCTACATCTCAGGCACTCACAATCATTCCTGGACTAGACTTGCCCTGTCTCAATATAGACTATGATGAAGATGAGATGGCATATCAACTGGCTCAGAGAATCTATCATGTAGCTATAGTTGATGACTTCCTGGAGTTCAAATACACTGATGGGATATTCAAAAGATTCAAGAAAGGCATGTGTGAACATTGGGGCAAGTTACATGATCTACAAGGAATAATGGTGCTACTCAACCTTGAGAATGAAGAGGAGAGAAGGTGGAAAATTGAGATAGCTCATTTTATCAAGATGAAAAGAGATCATGAGGAAGAGTTGAGAAAGAAGTATGAAGCTTTGAAGATAAAGAGAGAAGAAGAGTTAGCTGCTCAAGAAGCCAAAGCTGAAGAATTGAGAGCTAAAGGGTTATGCAGAGTCAAGTATAATCCTTACATTGTGGAATACATGAAATATGGTAGAAATGTGAAGATTAGAATGGATTACATTAGCTCTTACTCTGAAGCCAAACTGAATGAAGTCATCGGAGACCTATCTGGCTCACCTCTCATTGAAGAACTCACTACCATGGAAGACATCATCCAGGCAATGAGTGATGCAAAGAAAGCCAAGGAAGAAAAAGAAAAGGAGAATCTACAAGCCAAATCTCAAAAAGGAGGATCAAAGTAAAATGGCTAGTATTTCTTCATAACTGTGAGAATGCTTTCTTTGTAATAATATTCAATCAATTTCATACATGGACTTGTCAAGATTTATCTTTATGTATGATAGGCTTGTTATCAGACATGAAATTGTGACTAAGGGTCTTACTCATAATTTGGGGGAGGTTGTTAGTCACAGAGGCATGCCTGTATACATCTAATAACAAGCCTAACTGTTTGTAATGCTCTGCATTACCTACATGACCTCTTAACTGAGGGAGCCCCTAGTTGTAGAGTTTCTACTTGTTTTGTACTTATAATATGCACCAAATCCTAGTTGTGTAACTGTACTTATAGAGTCAAGAATAATGCTTGAAAGAAGTTCCAAGGTTCATGCCTCATGCAAGAAGATAAAGACTGTCAAATAATCACAGTTGGGATTTGAAGAAATGAAGAATTTGCCTAAGTACCAATTCGAGAAGAATATTTGTCTATTCGAGAAGTCCAGCATTCGAGAAGTTAGGGATTCGATATCTCAAGACACTATTTGATATCTCTGAATACACTGTTCGATATCTCATTCGATATCTCAGAGATTCGATATGTCTACTACTCTATTCGAGAACTCAAGAAGTCAACAAGTCAAAGTGGTATTCGAGTTTTCAAAGAGTCAACAAGTCAAAGTTCCATTCGATATCTCAAGGACTCAGAAAGTTATTCGATATCTCGAGGATTCGATAAGTCAAATGTTCTATTCGACAACTCAAGGAATCCTGATGGAAAAGAGCTATTCGAGAAGTGGTTCGATATGTCAATATAACAGTGTTCGAGAACTCAGAATTATCGATCAAGTCAATTCTAGTTCTCGAATCACTTACTTAGTCACTTCTCGAATACATTCTTGGAGACAAAATACTGAAGAAATTATACAAGTCAGAAACCTGCAACAAGCCAATGCACTTTATGGACCACAATCTGTAACGTGCTCTGGAAAGCCTACAAGGAAGCTTGGAGAGATATAGAAGAGACAAAGGGCTAAAGAAGTGGATCTGAACAGGCTTTGCAAAGTCAAATCTGTAATCGTTTGGACACTTACTCAAATAGGATAGACAGACTAGAAAGTAAATTGTTTAGCTACCTCATTTGTAGTAAGTAGGTTGTATCCATGTTCTATAAGGATACAGTCTCACTTCCTTAGCAATTAACTTTTGTGAGTCAAGTTTTTCATACACTGTAAGCTATATCTCTCTGAGAAAAATGAAGCTGAGAATACTATCATTTGTATTCACAGATTGTAGCAACCTTTATCTAATAATACATTAGATTAAAGTGATATTGTGTCTTGTGTTGTTCTTTATCCGCACCTACACCTTGCACACACAAACACCTATCTGCTACATAGACTCGAGACAAGAAAAGTTCAAGAATCCATTCACCCCCCCTCTGTATTCTTTTACTGTATTCAATACTCAACATTCTTGTCTTTGTTGTCCTTTTTCTTCTTCTCATCTTTATCACCCTTATCACTCCTGTGATGTCTTCTCCTTCCATCACTTTTGTCTTCATCTTCATCATCCTTATTCCTCCTAGGTTGGGCCATTTCTGGAATTGCACCAGTTGCTATGAAAGATCTGAGGATGTGCAGTGCTTCTATTTCTTCAGCATTTCCAACTCCAACTTTCTTCTGTAGTTGATCAATGATAGCAATAACAAGTTTGTGATTTCGAGGAGTGAGATCATTGGGAATGACCAACTGTTTAATGTCTTCAATTTTGGTGCCAGACTGATAGATGATTGTCCATGGATTCTTAATCACTTCTGGCAGCCGTGAAGGTTGGCCATTCCTCAAGTCATCATACAGACTTTTATTGTTCTCATTTCTCTTCTCAATAAGCTCAATCAGTGCATCTATCTCTGAGTGCTTTAGGGCTTGTAGAGTCTTGTAGGTTAGATGCCATATCTTGGACTTGGACACCATCATTATTTCCTTGATCCATACTTCATCTATCTTTCTGAGTATATCACAGTGAGATAGTCAATCTGATCCTTCAAGCTCCTCAGATAAAATTGAGTGTCACTAGCCTGTTCCCTTGAGACTTTCAGAAACTCCAAGAATGCTTCATCATGATAGACATTTGAATTGGCAACTTCTTGTAGCTTGGCCTCAGTAACCACCTTAACTTCTATAGGCTTGGCACTTTTAGATTTGGAGGATGGAGGTTTATCAGATGGCATGCTCCCTGCAACCACTGTGGTTGTGATAGATTGTTTCTGGCCGCTTGGAGTAATGACATGCACAGTTGATAGAGTAACAACTGGCAGAGAGGTTGGAGGCTCATCAACTTTAGATTATCCTTTGCCTGGCACATGGGTTATAGATTTTGAAGCCCTTTGATAACCACACTCATTTATTTTGATGCCTTTTGCTTGAGGTTTCTCCCCCTTTGGATTTGAGTTACTTGATGTCCTCTTCTCCCCCTTAGGCTTGTTGTCAGGCATAGAGGCTGTAGGAGTGACCTTTGGGGTTAAAGATTCTTCAGGTAGAGGGAGACCCATATGCTTCATCATTGCAGACAACATCACTTGTCGATGTAGAAGAACCTCAGCTGTGGTGGTGGCTTGAGTGCTCAAATGCTCAGTTAGAGTTGCAACTTTGTCTGTCAAATGACCATTAGATTCTTTGAGAGAAACTACCTCCTTTTCAAGAGTATCCACTTTAGTGAATAGCTCATTGGCCTTAAAACCAGATAGGGATTGATCTTGCAGTCTCTTCACTTCATACTTGGACATCTCATGCACAGGGACCTCAGTCACCAGGTTATCTCCATATTGATTTTTAAAGAGGGTCCTGAGCATGGCATTGACACCGGTTGTCTGATCAAATAGAACTTGAAATTTATGCCCCAGACCTGTGACAATATCCTTTAGTAGAGCTAGACCATTATCCATTTTGGTGCAGGTGGTGTTGCAGTGTTTAAGGTCCTTTAAAACATTGTCTAGCTGAGGGAATTTTGCATCAAAGGTCCTCTTGATTTCTTCCACTGAGGTGGCTGTTTTAACACACACTTTGTTGACTTCAATCTTGACTCCCTTTCCAAGATAGTGTGCAGCCTTGAACAATCCTTTGTGAGAATCATTCATAGATTCATACACTTCACCAGGGGTCAGAGATTTGGCATTGGAACCCAGTGAAGTGATGTATTCCTCTCTGAGATATTGAAGAGCTTCATCAAGAGTAATATCACATTTTCCTTGCAATCAGGCATCCACATTGCCATCTCTCTCAGCATCATCAATTATCTTTGTCTTTTGCATCTCCACATCATCTCTATGGCATATTAGAATGGCTTCATAGTCTCGATTAGGCATGTTGGAGGTGACCAAGTTCTGAGCTATCTTGACAAACTCAGGAATCTAATCCATAACTAAGCTTTGAAGTGCTTCAACCGTCAATTGTGGTGGAACAGATCCTGATCCTGAAGCACTGTCATGTTGCACAGGCTTCAGCCATTGTGACATAAAGTCAGAGCTAGAGCTAGGCAAGCTAGACTCCTCAGTTACAGATGCAACTTCTGTAACCGGATGGATTGACTCTACTACTGTTGTCTCCACAGGAGTGGGATGAGTTACAACAGTAGTTGATACAGGCACAGAGTCTCTAGTAAAAACTAGTGAATCCTCTGTGTTTGTGATGGTGTCATCAGGATATGCCCCAGCTTGCATTCCCTCACCATCTGAATGTGGTTTCTGGGTGGTGAGCAAAATGTCATGTACTAAGTCAATTGAGTCCATTGGCTCACCAAGAGAAAAGAATTCTTGGTGATCAATGCCTTGCTCTTCAATTTCTTGAATTATAGGCTCCAAAGAAATTTGAGATGTAGATTCTGGAAGAGAAGTGTCTTTTAGAATGGATTTTGGCAACTCCCCCTGAGAAATAGAGGGAGTTTCAAGTGTGATGTGCTCTCCACTCAGTGTTGTGCCAGCCTTATCACTCCCAGGTGCTGACTCTTTGCAAATAGGTGCATTGGGGAGGATGCTTGATTCTATAGATGCACCTTGTTGAGAGGATACATCTAGTGAGCTGTTTGCCCCTGATTTTACAACTTCAGCCATTTGTGTGATTGAAGAGGTGGTTTTAGATTTCTTCTTCTTTGGCCTTTGTAAGGGTGACTCAGGTTCCTCACTTTCTATACCTAATTCAACAGCCAGTGCTGCTTCTGATAAGATGGTTAAAGGTGAAGAAGCAACCTGTTTTTTATTCTTCTCCTTTTTACTAACACCACCCTGTTGAGAGGATGATGTAGGTGGCTCTGTGTTTGGTTGAGAAGGTTGGTTAGCAGGCCCTGGGTTAGCATTGTATTCTGCTTGCTTGGGCTGTGCTAACTAAGATTTGGAATCAAATGTTGGCATGTTGTGGGGGTAAGTCCTAAAAAACCCTCCACATGGGGAGTTATGTTAAGTCTTACATCCACATCATTCCTAGTCTCCAAATTACCAAAAATGAGTTTGGTCATGGATTTAGGATAGCCTATTCTATTTCTATATATCCCAGGTAATTCAATCAATTTATCATTTTTAAAATTAAGTACAGATTGAATAAAGCGAGGGAAGGAAATGTCAGTACCTCTCTTGGTTGAGTTCTTACCAAGTCTCCCATACAACTCTTGCATAATGAGTTGACCAACATTGATCTTTTTCCCATAAGCTAAGGCATAGCCTATTTGCTGTGCAGGTGCACTGATTTGATCATAGCTTGACTTCCTTGCAGTGAAGACTTGAAGAATGGTGGCAAAGACATAACTCCATTCCTTCCTCAAGAACTTCATATTCAAGTGTCCACTCTGAGTAGTTGATAAAATCAAAGAAGTCCTCCAATTCACCATTTGTAGCTTGATCATCATACACTTCCTGTTGTAAGCCCAGTGCTTGATTCATGTCTTCAGTAGTGATAGTGATTTCCTTGTCCTGAATCTTGCAATAGATTATGTACGATGTTATTGCGCTTTCTAGGGCTACAACTTCCACAGTAGCACTTCTCCAAAACTGTTCCAGGAGGTCTAGACAGAGTTGGATTGGCTGAGAGTGCATCATTGATGTATGACTCAGACATCCACTTTACAAAGCATTTGAAATTGGCATTTGGTGCCTCAACATCACTGGTTAGGACGATAAAGTTGGTGTTGAATTTCACGGTTACCCTTGATACAGAGAGAAGAGAGAAAGAGTAACGGTTGAAGAAGAAATTTAGCTTTTGCAGTTAGGGTTTTCAGAGGTTTTGGGGGTTTAGATGCTTGAGAGATCGAATGAAATGAATCGAATAGATGTAGAATTGTATAAGTATGAAGTACTTGAATTGTCGATTAGATATATATTTTGTATCGACAAGTCAAGCATTCGAGAAGTAGAAAACAACTATTCGAGAAGTCAAGAAAGGCTTAATCGATATCTCAAGCAGGTTGAAAACTCACAGCTGGCAATTATCTAACTTAGAATAAATTCTAAATTAGGTAAAATATGTTTTTATGAGTGATTTAAAAATTCTGAATAAAAATCCAAAAACGGTTAAGATTCAGCGAGAATTCAGCCTTTTCAAATGATTCGAGAACTCAAACATAGTATTCGAGAACTCAGTCATTATAGGACTAAAATACTCTATTCGAGAAGTCAAGAATACCTCTATTCGATATCTCTAAGACTCTATTCGAGAACTTGAGAGTGCTCTAATGAGGCTTGTTAGAGATGTCGAGCAGTGTTAGGAATAATTCATAAGTTGTGATGTTAAGAATAGAATTTACGCATTATACTTCTTGTAATCCTGATCTTATAAAGGATTTAGCACTATATATAGGATTTATGTGTAAGACAGTTATCTGTACAGTTTAGTCAGGAATGAACAGTGTATCGGAGACTACATGTCAGGAACAAAGAGCAAATCCTGATGACAGTCTAATACTGATGATGATCAGATACTGATGCAAGATGAAATCCTGATATCAGTCGTGTTACTGATGATGTTATTATGGATGCTACAAAAACTGGCAAGTGCTATAAAACAGGATCTTTGTTTGAAGAACAAGCAAGAAGATATTATGAAGGAAAGAGTTTTCTATTGATGGAAACTATCGACTAGAAGGCAGAACATTGTCATGTATAGATTATATCTTTATGTTATTAGTTGATAGGTAGCATTATAAATACTCTCTCAATATCATTGTAAAGAGCGTGTGTTGTGAGTTCGTGTGCGTAGCTCTGTGTAAGGTTTGTATTCGAGAGTTCGAAACAAACAGAGAGAGAGAGTTTTGTATTGTCAGCAGCTGCTAAAGGTATTGTACACCTTTGGTAGAGTTTGTATTTGATCTTATTAATACAAACAGAGTTTGATTCATTCATTTATTCTTGTTCATATAATCAAGCAAAAATCAGACACGATTATATAACTTGTATTCAACCCCCCCTTCTACAAGTTATTCGAGTTAACAATTGGTATCAGAGCAGGTTGATTTCGAATAATCATAAAGATCTGCAATCATGTCTGGTTACAAGGATGGGAATACTAAGATTCCTATGCTCAAGAGAAACGAATATACTCTATGGGAAGTAAAGATGTTGCATCATCTGGAAGCAACAGATCCTGATTATCTTGACAGAATCAGAGATGGACCTTTTGTTCCAACAAAAGTCGTTGGACAAGCAACTGTTGATGGTGTGGTTGTTCCAGAACATACAGCAGAGAAGCCAAAATCTGAATGGTCAGATAAAGACAAGGAGAATGTTCTTAAAGATGCTAAAGTGAGAAACATATTATTCAACAGTCTTGATTCTGTTCTCACTAACTATGTTCTCTCTTGTAAAACTGCTAAGGATATATGGGACAATCTTAAGGTTCACTGTGAAGGAACTAAGCCTGTCAGGAAGAATATGAGGACATTACTTATACAACAGTATGAGTACTTTAAATCCAAGTCTGGTGAGTCACTTACTGATACCTTTGATAGGTTTACAAAACTCATCAATGAGATGGCCATGCATGGTAAATATTATGACTTAGAGGATATGAATACAAAGTTCATGAAAGCTTTGCCTGATTTCTACAATGAGAAGATATCTGCGATTGAGGAAGCTAATGATCTGGATGAGATTTCATTAGAAGCAGTATATGGAAAATTGAGAGCTTATGAACTTGACAAGCAACAGAAGAAGAGCAAGAGTGAAGGAAAGATGAAAACTATTGCGCTTACTGCTCAATCTGAAGTAAAGAAGCTTCCTGAAGAACAGCATGAAGAGATTGCTGTAAAGAATTCAAGGAAGAAGAAAAGCAAAGAAAGTTCTGAGTCAGAGACTACTGATATAGACTCTGACAACAATGATTCTGAATCTGAGATGCAGGAACTCTTTGCTATGTTTACTAAAGCTTTCAAGAAAGGTAGATTCAACAGGAGAAGATTTAGCAAAGGACCTTTTCAAAAGAAGGAGGAGAAGAAGAGTGACAAAGGCAAAAGTACAATTGTCAAGCTTGATAAGGCCAAGATCAAGTGCTTTAACTGCAGCGAGCTTGGACACTTTGCTAGTGAGTGTAAGAAGCCTAGGAATTCAGGAAAGGGTAATGCACTTATGGTCACACAGAAGGATTGGGCTGATTCCAGTGATTCTGAAGATGAATTGGATTATGACAACATTGCATTGATGGCAAATAGTTCAGACAAACCTGGATCTCCAAAGAAAACTTCTCCATCCTCTGTTAAGGTATCACTTCACTCTCTTGATTCATTTGATAGCTTAAATTCTGATGAAATTAGATCTATCCAAGCTGAGTTTAAGAATCTTATGACTAATTTTAGAATTCTTACTTGTGAAAGAGATGAACTTAAGGTTAAGAATGATAAATTAGTTGATAGAAATAATTTTCTTGAATCTGAATTAATTCAAATGGAAGAATACAAGTTAAGTTCTGATAAAGCTAAGCATGATTATAGTGTTATTCTTGAGGCTTATGACTATGTCAGAAAAGAACTAGAAGAAGAGAGAGATGTGATTAAGACCATTAACAATTCCAGTAAAAAGACTATAGAAATCTTTGAAAGTGGAATTCGTGGTAAGGTTAATGGTTTAGGTTTTGATAAGGCTAGACAAGAATAAAGAGTAGCTATTGTCAATGATGATAGTAAAATAGAAGCTAACACATCTAAATCTGAAGGTAAGAAAAGTGTTTCTGAACCTAATCATGTTAAATTTGTTGATTCAAAAGGTACCCCTGTTGTACACAAAAGGATTAACAATAGTAATTCAGATGAGAAAGTGTTAGAGAAACCTAAGAATGTAAACATAGGGTTTCTGTCTAAGTCTCAATTGAAACAGAAATTAGATGGTCTTTCAAAGTCTAGCAAGATCAAAAGAAATAGGAATGGAAAAGAAGGTATTAACAAAGAGAATAATTACAAGAATATACCTGATACACCTAGGAAAAAATGCTATAAGTGTGGAAATCATAATCATTTGGCCCTAGACTGCAATCAAAAACCTTCTTGGAAAATTGAGGCCAGATTCCCCAAGACTCAGAAAATTCAATACCAACCACAAAAAGCTTGTTATCATTGTGGTAGTTTACTTCATTCCATTTACATGTGTAGAGAATATCATGAACTGTATTATGAATATTATTCCTTGAAATCTGAAACTCCTAGTCACAA
The DNA here is from genome assembly GCA_037693485.1 of Kitagawia praeruptora. Classification (NCBI taxonomy): domain Eukaryota; kingdom Viridiplantae; phylum Streptophyta; class Magnoliopsida; order Apiales; family Apiaceae; genus Kitagawia; species Kitagawia praeruptora. Next base: position 4,866,074 of record CM075353.1, read on the forward strand.
ACAGTTTGTGAAATCAGAGTCTAAAGTTAACTCTGCAACAGGTAAAATAAAAGCAAAATCTTCAAAGCCTGTCGTCTCTAAACCTAGTAAGAAAGGATCCAATCAAAGTTGGGTCCTAAAAAATTCTAACTAGTTACTTTTTGTTTGCAGGGCACAGGAAAGAAGCATTCAATTATCTTGGACAGTGGATGCTCTGGACATATGACTGGAAAGAAGTCCCTGCTTACAAAGTTTGAGAGGAAAGCTGGCCCAGTAATATCTTTTGGAGATGGCAACAAAGGAGAAACTCTGGGATATGGCTCAATTGTTTTGGGGAATGTCATCATAGAAAATGTAGCACTGGTGAAGGCTTGAAACATACTCTTTTAAGCATAAGTCAACTGGGTGATAAAGGTTACAAATCAATCTTTGACAGAGAAGGATGGAAAATGTTAGGTCGAATACACAATAGTTATTCAAATACTGTATGAGTAACTTAACAAGAACACACTGTTTAATACTTAAAACTGTTTGGAATTAACAATTCCTCTCTCAGTGATGTAAAATATCACAGAGAGCTGCTTAGGTTACAATCAATGAATTTCTCAATGTTTGATTACCCTTCTAGGGTTAACCTAACTGTATTTATAGAACATACAGCTTCATACAATCAGTAATTGATTCTCCTATAATTAAGCTATACAATTGATATCAATCACGATTGCTCCAGTCTTCCAAGTCAACTCAATCTCTTTGACAGCTTTCCAATCTTCAAAGATATTGCTTCCATATTTATCTTGAATCAATCTTCAAACACTGTTGACTCTTCAGACAATACCGCTACAGAGTTTAACAACCTCTGTTGCGCTTCCAGTCAGTGTTTAACTAAACTCTGACTGCTTCCAGCTAAACTCTGTTTTGTCACTAAAGCTTCCAAACACTGTTCTCATCAATCATTTCTAACAATCTCCCCCAACTTGTCCATTAGCAAGAATGTACAAGTTTACAGTAAATGATGATGTCAAAACAAATACAAAGTTTTACAGTGTTTAACATACAAACAGAGTTTAAACTTTTACTTAACAAACTTACAACTTTTGTCTACCTAACTTCCTCAATATCTGGAGTTGTTCTGAGATAATCAATCAACAATCTTCTCTCAGCATTTTCAAGTTCAACCTCCATAGCTTCCTTGATCTCTCTTAAATCTGGATCATTTTCATCAGTTTGAAAAATAGCAGCTCTGAGATCATAAATCTTGTTTCTTCTCATTTCATTTTCCAACCTGATGTACTTCACTTCTTCAGACTTTACATTGAAATCCAGAACAGTAATTCCAAGATCAGTCTTCAGCTTTGAAGTCCCCTTTTCCATTTCTATCAGATTGCCATTCCAATCTCTGTACTTAGGAACATATCTTTCAGCAGACTTTGATCCTGTAACAACTTTAGCTTTCTGCATATACCCCCTTATAGAATTGGCAATAAGCTGTGTTTGACGATTTCTGACTCTGAAGATATGCAAGACATACTGAAGTTCCTCAAATAATTTTAGCTTGATTGCTTCTTCATTCACTCTATACACTGACCCATCTGCCATAAAGTATAATAGAAAGTGAATGTCTAAGCTCCTTTGACGAACTAGCTGAACTGAATCCAACTTATCTAGATTTTCTTGAGTAATACCAGAACCAAGAGATACAAGTGCAGAGGGATCTCTTGGACTGTTACTAAATCTCAAATCTCTTCTCGAACCTAAGCCAGAAGTATTCCTGCCTGGTGGCTTTCCTGAACATGCAACATTATGCTGATATCCACCAGTCACTCCTGCATCTTCTTGCACTGGAATCTTTGGCCTTGAAAAACCAGGTAAGGGTTTACTTTGTGTCTGTACAACTTGTGTGACAACAGAGGTTGTAACAATCATTTTGCCCTTGTTCTCCTCATTCATTACCCCTTTTAACTTCAATTTAGCATCAAGAGAAGACTTTCTGATCAACTTTTCTTTATCTTCTTCTTCTTCTTCTTCTTGAATGCCAGTTAACTTCTCTTTAATTTCAATGCCTTTAAGAATAGGCTTTGCAGCTTTAGCAATTTTCACATTCTTCTTCAATTTATCAGACTTTAAAACCTTCAGATGCTTTTCTTGTAGACTTTTCTCTTCAGCTTTAGCATCTTCTAAAGTAACTCCTTCTGCATTCTCTTCCATAAAAAGCTTAACAGCTAACTCCTCATCAGTCTTTGGATTTGATATTAATTCCAAACTCTTGGTTTTTGAAGTACCTTGAGTTTCAATGTTTATTCCAACAGACTGTGACTTAAGAGATTTGCCAGTTCTCAGAGTTTGCCTTTCAGAGTTTAATACCTTACTCTTATCACTTGCCCCTCCATCTCCAGCATCATCCTTTTGAGACAGAGTTTGAGAAACTTTGCATTTAGACTTAGCAACTCTCTCCCCCTTTTTGACATCATCAGGAATGAGTATAGATGTGATGAGTTCCAAAGAGTTAGCAATAGAATCAACCTTAGCCAACAAAGTAGCTTGATTTTCTTCAACCTTTCCTAGCCTGGCAAAGAGAGTATCTTGAACTTTAGACAGCTGTGCAGCTTTGATTTTGGACTCTCATTCCATCTTCATTTCTCTTGACTGAATCTCAGTCTTCAAGGAAGCAATTTCTTGTTTAGTTTCAGCAAAATTTCCATCTAGAGTTTTGACTTGTACCACAGTTGCCTTTAAACAGGATAAAATCTCTGGATTTGAAATTTGCTTTGCAGTCTGCTTAACAAAATCAGCTGCTCTCCCTTTTGGAAAAATACAGTCTTGTTTATACCAATTAGCAGCATATTTAGCAAGATGCTCTTCTTCAATTGCATGAGATGGACAAGGCTGATCAAAAGGTGTATGTTTATTTTCAGTCTGTGCTGGTGCACTCAGAAAAGAATCAGAGTTTGCACTGCTGTCAGATTCATCTTCAGCACTTGCATCTTTAGCTTGAGCATCTTTGAAAGAATCACTGTGCTGAGCAGTGTCAGCCACAGTTTCTGCAACAACTTTTGCAATCTTTTCAACAGTCTCCTCATATTGCACAGGCTCTGCAACAGATTTTATATTTGTATCTTCAACAGGCATAGATTCAGAAATTATCTTAGTTGCCTGATCAACTTCATCACCTTTGTCAGGAATTTGATAACCCTCAGAGATTAACTCTGTATGTGATGCTACAGGCTGAACAGCTGTACCAGTTGCTTCAGAATGAACAACAGGTGAGATAGGATCAGAGAATGGTTCAAATGAGTCAAAAATATCATCCATTGGTGAAAAACCATCTCTGTTATCCTCTTCTGCAGGAATTTTATCCTCTGCAGGTGCTTCAACATTTTCAGCATCCTCTGCAGGCATTTCAACCTCTGCAGGTATAGCAATATTCTCTGCAACCTCAACAGTAGGTGTTTGCAGTGAAACCACCTCTGGAGCTTCAATAATATTCTCATCATCAGATTCTGAAAGAATTAATCTTCTCTTCTTGACTTGAGACACTACAATCTCCTCTTCATCTTCACTTGAGCTCTCTCTTGGTGGTGAAAGTGAAGGTCTGTTTGCCTTTTATTTCTTCCTTCTTGTATAAACAGCTCCAAGTAGTGTCTGTTTAGCCTTTGAGTGTTTAGTGTTTTGGGCAGTGTGGATTTTTCTTTTAGGTTTGGATTTGGCTTGTTCAGTAGGTGCTGGCTCAGAGTTTAAGGTTTCAGTATTTAAGGTTTTAGAGTTTACTGGTGGAGAGTTTATTTTTGGAGAGTTTATTGGTTCTGGTTGTGGTTGATGAGATGTAGTAGGTACAGTGGTTGTGGGTGTTGTGGGTGTTGGTTCAGAATTTATGGTGTCTAATGGTTCAGGCATGTGTTGTGATGATTGAGAATCTTGAGGTTGGTTTTCATAGTTCTGTAAGGCTAGTGGCAGAAACATATCAGGTATGTGCTGTTTAGTAACATCTTTGTTTGTCAAATCAGAAAACATTCTTTTAGCTACTTGAAAAGGCTGAATCACATCAGCTTCATCAATTGGAATGTTAGGCACACAAGCAGTAAATAGCATTTGACAAAAACGAGCAAAATAAACAGAAGTAGGCTCAGACAAACGCTCTCCCAAATTCATTAGCACTAATCTACCAAAATCGAAATTACCTCCATATAGTAGAGCATGACCAATTTGGAGAGTGTCAAGAGGAAGTGCATCCCAGTTTGTTGTCTTCTTGCCAAAAGCTCTTGTAATGCAATCGAAAAAGAAACTCCATTCCTTTCTTAAAAGTGGCCGTCTCAAAGACCCTATCTTATTCAAGTTGCCTGCACATCAAATTTGCTCCAACATTGTCCTCAAGCGATCATGACCAACAACACTGTAAGAAGTGTGAGTCTCAAAATCCAGAGCATCTCTAACTGTAGTTGGAGTAATAATATACTCTGATTCATCATGAGTGAAAGTGATTGTTGGAGTGCCAGACTCTTCTCCATCATCATATACAGAGTTTGTCCAGAAAGTAGCAATTTGTGAAGCAGATAGTGTTGGTGGTGCAGTTAGAGCCTTCCCTATTTCAGAGTCTTTCAAGAAATTTTGGAACACATGAAACGCCTCTGGAGCATTTGCAGTCTCCAGTGGTGCTGCATAGTTGCTAGGAAGAAAAACTAACCCTGCTGCATCAAACGCTTTAGTTGCCATTAGTAAGATGTGATTCGAAGATATTCAGAGAAAAGATGTACGGTAAGTGTTTACCAAAATGTGAAGGAGAGTATATGAGAATTTTGAAAGTAAATGAATATGCAAGTAACTGTGAGTGGGTGAATATGAATAGATGTGAAGTGAGAGAACAAAAACGATTAGAGTAAAACTAAAACTCAATCGTTTATTCAGTAAAAGCGCGTAACTGATTGTAGAGTAATGTGTGAGTGGGACACTATCATGGGACACGTGTCAAACAACCAATGGATCACTTAATAATTACCACTGTCATTCCTATAATCACGACACTTTGACATATTTACACTAATTAACAGTTGTCAACTACCTCAATTACTCCAAAATAGTCAAATCATCTCAATGAAACATAACCTTAGAGTACTTAACACAACTCAACAGTGTTTATCAATTTTCCAACTTTATCACTAACAACCCTTTCAAAAATTGCATAGTTGTGAATATGAGTGTGTGTTAAGCAGAGTTTACTAAAATCAATTTTTAGAGCATCTAATATTTCATAAAATCCATAACTAAAATCAATAAACACTGAATGCACAAACTCTCATATTTAAACACTGATTGTTTGATGAATGCTAAACTCTGTAGTTACTGTAATACAGAAATCTGAAAACTTCTATTCCCTTTGATGTCCATGATTATCCAAGTAAGCACACAGTCTTTGAAGACAAAAAGATCAAGAGATAGAAATCAGAGCATCATTCAGTGAATAACAGTCATGAATTTGATAATCTCACAAACTCTCTAAGCACACAAGTGTTTAGGTGAAGTGTTTACACTCACATTCAATCAGAAATAGCAGAATCTACCATATGCTTGAATGTCCACCAAATCTACACTACTTTGAATACATGTATGCACAAATCAAAAGGACTTTATTCAGGGTTGTAATGGAGTAATGGAGTAAGATCAAACAGATGAGTAGAGATGTTTTATTCATGAGTGAATTTCAAGCTGAACATTTTAATAGAGCAAAGTATTCAGTCATACTGTTAGTACATATTTGTACAAGGTCAGTATATATATGCCTTTTTTTTATTATTATTATTTTATTTTTATTTAGCATATATACTGAGTACACTTTTCTTTTCTTTAGAAACAGTCACCTGCTTGATTGTTTTCAAAAAAAAATATAACTGCTCTGAATACTTCAGAGTTTAAGAAAAATGAGCAGTTAATTAGGCTCAAAGGGGTTTACTAAGAATGGTATTTATGAACAGTGTTTGTACAGTGTTTGAACAGTGTTCAAAAGAATTTTGAACAGTGTTGGAAAGAATGGTAAATCCTATTGCCTTTATCATTTTCATGCACACACATATCATGTAGTCTCAAGATGGTTTAATACAAGTTCTAGAGAAACATGCTTCCTGATGAATATCACACAACAATAAATACTGATTGATATAAAATGTATCAATCACTGATTTGACTCAAACTCTCACAGGATGTAGTCATGAATCTGAACTCACCAAACTAATCAATGACACATCTCAAGTTTTATGGTTTTCACAAGTACAAACAAGGAATCATCAGGAACCATACCTTTGGAAACAGAATGTCACTTATCAGAGTTTAGAGTTCATCAATAACAGAATTTTTTTTATGAGAGGCAATGCACACAATATTCATAGACTCAGAGTTTAAGACTGAATAAACTAAGAGATGTTATAAATATGAAACAGTATCATGCTGTGTTGATTTACTGCACAAAGTCTGATTAGATTACAGTGAATCAGAAAGAATCATGATTTAATTACTGAGAATCATGCTTCATACATTTTTCTTCATTGGTGTTTTCATTCAGACAAAAATCAATTCTGAATTCACTGAGTGTATCCAACATATTAACAGTGTTTAACAGACAGACATGCTGACAGAGTTTAACAAGGTTTAAACATAAGCATGCATAACAGAGTTTAATACTAAGGTTCACATAGCACTTAACAATTTGTATAACATGAGCAATAAGTTTTTGAGATAAGTCTTTGAGTCTAACCAACATCTCTAGTCAAAACTAGAGACCATTCCTAGTTCATTGACCAGTCTTGTAAATGTCGCTTCACTCAATGGCTTGGTGAAGATATCTGCAAGTTGTTGTTCTGTAGACACAAAGTGAAGCTCAATGTTGCCTTCCTCTACATGCTCTCTGATGAAGTGATACCTTATGCTGATGTGCTTTGTCATTGAATGTTGTACTGGATTACCTGTCATTGCAATAGCACTTTGATTATCACAGTAAATAGGTATCTTGGTATACCTTAATCCATAATCCAGCAGTTGATTCTTCATCCATAAAATCTGTGCACAACAGCTACCAGCAGCAATATACTCTGCTTCAGCTGTAGATGTAGATATTGACTTCTGTTTCTTGCTGTACCAGGAAACAAGTCTGTCACCCAGAAATTGACAACTTCCACTGGTGCTTTTTCTGTCTATCTTACAGCCTGCAAAGTCTGCATCTGAATAACCAAGTAGTTTAAACTCTGATTCTCTTGGATACCACAGCCCCAAAGTCATAGTGCCCTTGAGATACTTAAAAATCCTCTTTACTGCTGTTAAATGTGGTTCTCTTGGATCTGCCTGGAACCTTGCACACATACAAGTGGCATACATGATGTCAGGTCTACTAGCTGTTAAATAGAGTAGAGAACCAATCATTCCTCTGTAACTTGTCATATCTACTGATGACCCTGCATCTTTGTCCAATTTTGTTGCAGTTGCCATGGGAGTTGTTGCAGATGAACAGTCAAGCATACCAAATTTCTTGAGAAGATTTCTGGTATATTTTGCTTGATTTATAAAAATTCCATCATCTGTTTGCTTCACCTGTAGGCCTAGAAAATAACTAAGCTCTCCCATCATACTCATTTGATATCTTGACTACATGAGTTTGGCAAACTTCTTACAGAGCTTATCATTAGTAGATCCAAAAATGATGTCATCCACATATATCTGTACTAAAAGCAAGTCACTACCAGATTGAAAGTAAAACAGAGTTTTGTCAATAGTACCTCTGTGAAATCCACTTTCTAGTAGAAATTTAGCAAGGGTTTCATACCATGCCCTTGGTGCCTGCTTAAGTCCATAGAGTGCCTTGTCTAACCTGTAGACATAGTCTGGATGTTTTGGATCTACAAAGCCTGGTGGTTGTTCCACAAACACTTCTTCTTCAAGTTTTCCATTCAAAAATGCACTTTTTACATCCATCTGAAACACTTTGAATTTCATGTGAGAGGCATATGCAAGAAAGATTCTGATTGCCTCCAATCTAGCAACTGGAGCAAATGTTTCATCATAGTCTATTCCTTCCTGTTGTGAATAGCCTTTTGCAACCAGTCTTGCTTTGTTTCTTGTGACAACACCCTCACTGTCAGTTTTATTTCTGAAAACCCATTTAGTACCAACAATGGATCTGTTCTTGGGCCTTGGTACAAGTGTCCACACTTCATTTCTTTCAAATTCATTTAGCTCTTCTTGCATTGCTGTTATCCAGTCAGCATCTTTAAGAGCTTCTTCCACTTTCTTTGGCTCAGATTGTGACAAGAATGCATGAAACAGACATTCATTTGTTGTTGCACTTCTTGTCCTTACTCTTGCATCAGGATCACCAATAATCAAATCAGGTGTGTGGGATTTAGTCCATTTTCTTGCAGAAGGCAGATTGCTTTTGTCATCATGTGATCCTCCCCCTTGATCCATGTTATCCTGATTTTCTTGGTGTCTCTCTTCATTTTCTGATGCTCCACCTGAATGTGACTTCTCAGAATTATCAACAGAGTTTGAATCAACAGAGTTTGATTCAGAATTATCAACTGAGTCACTTTCAGAGTTTGAATTATCACTTTGATGTGATTCTTCATGCTCCCCCTCAACTGGTTCTTCCCTTGTTTCTGATTGAAGAGTTTCTTTAGTATTTACCAGTAGAGGTTCAGAGTTTAGATCAACAGAGTTTGTCAGATCAGTCTGATCAGAGTTTACTTTTTCAGAGAATAAATCTTCATTTTCAAAGTGCAGTTGATCATGTTCATTGACATCTTCAAGTCCAGTTATTTTCTTGTCATCAAATGACACATGAATTGATTCCATGATCACTCTGGTTCTCAAATTATAAACTCTGAATGCCTTTGTTGACAGTGGATAGCCAACAAAAAATTCCTTCATCTGCCTTTAGATCAAATTTGGTCAACTGTTCAGGATGAGTCTTCAACACAAAGCAGTTTGAACTGCTTCTGCCCAGAAATATGTTGGCAATTTTGCTTCATCTAGCATGGTTCTGGCAGCTTCTATCAAGGTTCTATTCTTCCTCTCCACTACACCATTTTGTTATGGAGTACCAGGTGCAGAAAACTCTTGTTTGATTCCTTTACTCTTGCAAAATTCTTCCATTGATGAATTCCTGAATTCAGTTCCATTGTCACTTCTGATTATCTTCACTTGATTCTCTGACCCTTTGTCCAGTTGGATTATATGTTCTGTCAGTGTTAATGCAGTTTCAGCCTTCTTTGCAAGAAAATATACCCATGTGTATCTGGTATATTCATCAACAATGACTAGAGCATATTTCTTCTTTCCAAGAGACATCACATTCACTGGTCCAAAAAAATCAACATGTAGGAGATGATAAGGATCAACAATTGAAGACTCAGATTTGCTTTTGAAGGAGGCTTTTCTCTGTTTGGCCTTTTGACAAGAATCACACAGGCCTTCTACATTCAACAAAGACCTTGGTAGACCTCTTACAAGATCATTCTTGATTAGCTCATTGATGTTGTTCAGGTTCAAATGAGAGAGTTTCTTGTGCCATTTCCAACTCTCTTCACTGGACATTCTTGTAGACAGACACACTGCTTTGCCATCAGTGTTTGTTGACAATTTAATTTCATAGATGTTATTGTGTCTGTTTCCAACTAGAGCAACTTTCCCTGTAGATTTACTGATCACTTGACAATATTCAGGCTGAAAATCCACATGATATCCTCTGTCACAGATTTGACTCACAGATAGCAAATCATGCTTGAGTCCTGGAACCAGAGCTACATTTGTGATGATGACATTTCCAAGATTAATATTGCCATATCCCAGAGTATGTCCTATGTTGCCATCTCCATAGGAAACTTTTGGGCCAGCCTTCTCCTCATACTCTGATAGCAGGGCTTTATTTCCAGTCATGTGTCCTGAACATCCACTGTCCACGACTAGGGTACTCACCCTGGTGCCCTGCAATCACAAACAATCACTGATTGTTAGTTTTAAGGATCCAGACTTGCTTGGATCCTTTGGCTTTCTTAATTCTGTTAGCTTTTGCAGCGGAATTCACATTATCAGAGTTTAAGCTAACTTTTTCAGAGTTTACATTTGCAGAGTTTACTTTAACCCATTTCAAATTTGGTTTGGGTTCATAGTAATTATAGTAAATAGCATGATAATCTCTGCAAGTGTAAATAGAATGCCATGTACTTCCACAGTGTTTGCATAAAGTCTGTGGTCTAGTTCTCACATAATCACTCTTTAATGCAGTTTTAGAGGGCAAAGAATTAATGTTCTTATTCTTACTGCAGAAACTAGCAAGATGATTAGTGCTACCACAATTAAAGCATGTTTTTCTAGGAGCTAATGAAGCAAGCATTGGCTTAATTCCTGATGTTATGCCTACCTTTCCATTTTTGTTTTTCCTAGGCATTTTCTGTTTGTTGACAGATTTTATCTCCTTAAGCTTATGCTTGAGTTGTTTATCTGTCATTAAACCAATGTTAGCCTCTTTAACAAAAGTCTTAGCATATGACTCTTTAACAGCCTTTTTCTCAGCTTCAGTCTTAGATCCACCTGTTCCCATGACATTACCTTCAGATGAACGATGTGGTCTAACTTTAACCATATTTTCAAATCTAAGTTCATCTCCTTCAGAGTAACCTAGACCTACTGTATCTGACTGAAACACTTCTTGTGTATCTTTACCAGAGTGTGTCCAAGTTTTAATGATGTGTTTAGTATCCTCCAATTCAGATTCTAGTTGCTTATACTTACCTAGCAACTCCTGTTCAATAAACACTGCATCATCTCTCTCCTTCTGAAGTTTATTCATGTTCTCAAGCTTTTCCTCAACTAGTTTGTTTCTGTCTTTGAGTTGAGAGCACTCAGTCTTTATCCTCTCATTTTCTAATGTCTGATCCCTATAACTGATATGCAATGCTTTAAGATAAATTCTTAATTCAGTTATATTATCAGTGTTATAAGCATAGGTAGTTGGGGGTACCTTGAGATCATCATTTTCAGTCTGAGTAGTAGCCATGAGAGCATAGTTGACTTCCTCATCTGAATCTGAAGTGTCTGCCCAATCTCTGCCTTTGGTATAGAGTGCCTTTTCAGTTTTACCCTTCTTGCACTCAGGAGCATAGTGACCCATCTCCTTACACTTGTAGCATTGAATTTCAGACTTATCTTTCTTACCAGATTTGAAGTCCTTTCCCTCAGATTTCTTGAAATTCTTCTTGTCAGACTTTGAGTAGTCCCTGGAGAATCTCTTTCCCTTCTTGAAGTTCTTGAATCCCATCTTCTTGAAGGTCTTTACCATCAATGCAGCCATTTGCATCATCTCTTCATCATCTTCAGAATCAGATGTTTCATCTGTATTTGAGTCATCATCAGTGTTTGATGACTCACTTTCTGAGTGTATGTAAGAACCCAGATTTTTGGGTAGAATTAAAACTTTTATTATGTATTGATGTAAGAATGAACAGTGGTTACAACTACAATGTAATACTGGCTTTAATGAATAATTAATGAAAGGATATAGATTCCAAGGTTATATGTCCTGAAGGATGCTATTGGGTAATAACTTAGATTAGAATAATCTATCTCCTAGAATGTTAAAGATAAGATTCCCTAGAGAGAAATAGATACCCTCATGTCATCCAAATCAATATCTATTATAAGCCCAGCGGTTCCGTAAAAAGGTTAAGGAACACTCGAGGGTGAACCAGGTTCATTTTCCTAACTATAGGAATTAAATAAAAATAAGTGATGAATAGTGATTTTGGTGGAATTTGGAATATTATTATAATAATGTTATACCCGGTATTCGGAACGGATTTCTGAGTTCGTATTAGTGATCCAGGAGGAAAATAAGTGTATGTAAAAGTTGTCGGATTCAGAAACAGAGCACTTTCATTTTCTCCGAGAATTCCCTGGACACTGCCAAACTTAAGGATTTATTTAAGGGATTTAAGGAATTTAAATTCGAGAAGTATTAAGAAAGATGGAGAATGTTATTATAAATATTAAGAAGGTTTTCGGTAAAACCCTAACTAGAAACGAATGAGTTATTCCCTCGAACGATCAACGAATTAAGCAATAAACGGACAAAAGAACAAGCAGAGGACTAAGATACATACATGTGCAAGTGGATGGAGTAAGTAACTAAGCTAGTGGCAAGAAGTAACTAGCACACTTAGGATTAAACCAAGCATACAAGATATTATCTCTTAAAATGCTACTTGTCCACTTGATTAGGAAACTTCCTTGACACACCACTTTTATTAAAGCCACTTGACATTAGATATTATCCAAAGAAGTCACTTTATGCATTATTAGATGATACCAAGCAAGAAAACAAGGCAACTCTCTCTCCCCCCTTGAAAACAAGCCATTCGGCTTTCTTGATTAATTCAAGAATCAAACTCAACCTTCCCACCATTGTTTGATCACCAAACTTTTATCCTAGATCCTATATTTCATAAAAATTAGAAATCTTAGCCTCAAAATCCATTGTTTTCATTTTCAATAAAATCATCAAAGTCTAGGTGAATAGTAACTTCAAGAACAAATCTTGGTTTTTCTTGATTTCTTGGATGATCTAAGCTCGGTTATGGATGGTTATGGACTATACAAGGCTTAGCAAGGTCTTTACACACTCCAAGGAAGGTATAAATCTTAAGAACCTTAGATCTTACTTTGAGTTTTAATGATGTTCTTGATGGTTTTGAATTAGTATGGTTATGGTGATGATTAAAGCATGATTAGCTAGTGGTTTAAGTTGATCTAAGTATGATGATGATTATGATGTTAAAGTCAGTGGTTCTTGGTCTTGTAAGATGGATAATATGATTAAGAGATGTATGGTATGCCCGGTGTGGCTTGATTTTAGTGTTACGATTAGTAGAACGTTCGATTTATAGCCGTCGTAATGCCCGATTTTCGTTTAATCTTGAAATCCGAACTTAACAGTAGATAAAACTCACTGCATAGCTTCGACTTATGCCATGATTAGCTAGATCATGTTACAAGCTTCGTTTTGATATAAAGATCGCATGAAATGGACTTACGGTTTAGGAGTTATGATTAAATTCGTAAAAGTGGTTCGAAATCGTAAACGAAAGTTCGTAACTGAAATTGGATCCCTTTATTACCATGAAATCAGTGGCAAATCTTGATAATTAAAAATTAGAGATCATAAGGATAGTGTGAGAAAATACCTCGTATTAAAAAGATCGTTTTTCGATTTTATAAAAATGTTCGAATCGAGATTAAACGCGAACGAACCCCTTAAAGGTATGACTTTGGTTATAACTTAGAAAACGGGCGATAACACTCGAAGTATAATCTTGATTCGTAAACGACCAACCTTAGAACTTATACGACTTAAGTATATACCAAGTATAAGCATGATGACATGTCTTGATAACGAACGAATGTCGGATCTTATCGGTGATAAAAAGAGTTACACCATAAGAGACGTAACGAGATAACTCGAAAACATGTTTCGATTTAAGTGGAGTTTATACTTAGCCTTTTAATAAGCATTAAGTGGTTAATCTTAAATATTCTGATTGTTTATAGATTGTCGAGCTGACCCGGGACACATTACCCCTACCCGCACTCGATTCTCAGGCAAGTTTCCAATACTTGGAACTGTTGTTGTGATAATATATATGATGATTGTTTTATACATATGCCATAGAATGCATGCCTACTTTCAAGTTAATATTGAATTACTTGTTCCCTAAATTGATATCGGCTTATAGACTATATATGAAATATCAGTTATAAGCCGGATTGTTGGTTAAGACCCTTAGCGAAAGGCGTATGATATTCATACTTCAAATATAGACCGGGAGTCGATATTTTGTAATATATAAATAGTCGTGGAAACCCGGAGGGATCCCAGCGACAAATTTATTACTTCGAGGATTTTTATTCGATTACGAATCTTTCGAGGAACGTTATTTGAGTATTACCTCAGTGAAGGAATATTTAATGAATATTATTTTAATATTCATTTAGAATGTCATTTATTAAATGAATATTATTTTGATCATTCATTGGAGTTATTTAGTTAATGAATATTATTTTGAATATTCATTAGAGTTATTTGGTTGACGAATATCATTTCCAAATATTCATTTGGCTTACTTATTATTATTTGGGATATTCATTTGATCTTTATTTATTTAATGAATATTACTTTCGAATATTCATTTAAGGATTGATTTACTTAATGAATATTATTTTAAAATATTCATTGGAAGTTCTATTTACTCAAGGAATATTACTTCGAATATTCCTTTAAAGTTTTGATTACTAAGTGAATATTTTCGGATATTCATTTAGAATATTATTTGTTAAATGAATATTATTTGGATATTCATTTGGAATGTTATTTGTTAAATGAATATTATTTTCAAATATTCATTTAAGGTTTGATTTATTCAGTAAATATTATTTTAAATATTTATTTAAGTTTATTTATTCAATGAATATTATTTTAAATATTCATTTAAGAAGAGATTTATTTAATAAATAGTTCTATATTCATTCGAGGATTACTTATGAGAAATATTATGATTTAATAATATTCCGTAATTATTATTGACTTAATAAATATTCTTGGAATATTTAATTAAATTCGCTTGAATTGTTTTTGTAATGATTTATATTATTCAAAGGTTATCCTTCACCTTCAGATATTATGTAAAATATTTCGAAGTCTTTTATGACTATTTATATCAAGGGGAGGTTCCTAAACTTTAATTTCATTTAAATCTATCTTAAAGAAGATTTAAATACTCGCTCAACTTCCAAACGTATATAAGGGGACCTCACTTGAGCGATGTTATTTATTGGACTGCCCGGTCCTATCCTTGCTAAAACTATCTTGTCACTCACATCTTGATTCTTTCAAGCATCGATATGAGTCTTTTGGTTACCTCCTCAACGCTCGAGGGGTATGATTGATGTAACAAGTTTATATCCATTAACAAGCATCAGCTTGGGAAATATTGGTGAATTTTCCTTACCAATTAGATACGACTACTTTGTGGAGTCCTATCAACAAGTGTTACACTTGGGGAAAAAGGGGAACGAACTTTACGTTTCAGAGTCATGGATGATATTCGAACTAGGAGACGCGTAAGTGGCCGAGTGGCGCCGGTCCAGCAATAGCCCAACCGTTGGCTGAGGAGTTCCAGAGGGCGGTAGATAAGTAAATCCGTCGGAGCTACCTTCTACATGTAGAGAACGACTGATGAGATGCATGACATACGACTGATCATCGTAAACGTCAGGGCATCTGGCACGGCAATGCTCCCGTATTAGTTCATCTTCTAAAAGTGAGAAATTTCTGCAACACTGTTGGTGTTGGCAAGGTGAAAAAGTGTTGAAACCGGAATTGCAATATTTTTCCTGCAAGTTCCTCTTTTATGATAATTGAGAATATCTTGCTTATCTTTTGCATAGCAGATATTTATTCAAAACAAATATATTTTTGAGTTACCTTGTAACTTCATCTCATACCTTATATTGGTACTACATCGTTAATGCATGGCATATGGTTTCAAAGATATTTTGAACTGTTATATATTATCACTGTTCAATTATATTTCTGGTGGGCTATTGCTCACCCTTGCTTTATTTATTTATATCACAACAACAGCTAGATCAGATGGCCGCGCAAGGCGCACACAGCGTAAGCAGGTGTCAACCGTCAGAGGTTTACCGCTAAGGTCTTGGCTACCTTTGTTGAGGATGCAACTACTGGTAGGCTAGTTGTTAGCAATTGAGCCTCAAATGTATTTATATTATGGTATCTATTAATGGATGGCAAAGAGTATGTAATTGTACAATTGTAATTCTTTGGGTTGTAAGAACTCAAACTCGTGATTAATAATATTGTTGGTTACTCTGATTTCATCTCTGGGACTATAACGGGTGTGTTTTATGTTGTTGTTTTGGGTCACAAGGTTGTAATTTAAATTATGTTGGTTTTGTGGATGGATATGGAGACCGTAACGACCAGATCCCTGACCCTGGATCTGGGGGTGTTACAGAAATGGTATCAGAGAGAGCGTTATATATCCCCAGAGATGATGCGACGTTAAAACAATAAATTCATTAAGATAATAAGAACTCTTGCCAAGTTCATAGTCGGACTACTTAATGTAGTACTGACGTATAAAACCCTTATGGGAACTATTAAGTATCATGATAGTGACTTAGCTCGTTCTTGTATCGACTAGTAAGGCGATAGACCTTGGGGATTACGAGCAGTAACATAATGATGCTTGTTTTGATGTTGAAGATCGGATGGTGGATTCGATATAGTACCCTACTGAGGACCGGAAGAGGTTCCAGCAGAGAGGGAGAATCCTGTTAGAGACAGGGAAGTTTACCTTGAGGAGATGAGGGCTGCAGCCAGAGAGACTGTAAGAATCTAGATATAGTGCTCAGAGAAGCGAGCTTAAAGAATTGAGATATTATTAAGAGAATTAAAGAGGCATATTGGATTCATAGCCGGACTACCGAATGAAGTGCCAGCAAGTAAGATGGATTTGAGGAATTACTCAAGATCGTATGTAAGGATAGATAAGAATCCTTGGAGACTTTCAGATTAATGAGAAAGGAATTAGAATGATGCATGATTATCAAAGACATTGATATAGGACGGGGAGCAGAGTCCCTAGGAACAGTTAAGACATAGGTGGCAAGTGCCATATCTTCAGATAAATGGATTAGTGTGAATCTTATTAATGATAATTCGCCGTGAGAAGGCAGATTTCCTAGGTTATAATTTATAAAGTCAATTGAGATTGATGAGGTGGTTTATCCAGTGAGATGTCCATTTTATGAATGGATTAGCTAAGAAAGTAAAGATAGTGGAAAGCAATGGCCTGAATGGATAAAGTTATATAAGGAAGTAGTAAGCGAGACAATGATCTCGGAACCTACAAGACTAAAAGACCAGTGAGTCTATGATAAACTAGTAATGAGGCTATCGTCAAGAAACCAAGTATAAGTTCAGTTCAATTCAGTGAAATGATGAACCAGAAACATTAGTTGCATGTGATTCAGAAGAATATTAAATTCTTTCTTTTCCTTGCATGGATTATGGTAGTTACCTTAAGTTTATTCTGACACTGAATCATAAATGGATTAGGCAAGGCGAGCAGTGGTCAAGATGTAATTGAGAATGCTTCTAGGTGCAACCTGAAAGAACAGGTGTAGGGCATGTTCTTGAAATAAGAGTTTTGGCAAAATGAAGTCCAGCAATAGGACACATGATCAATAAGAGTAGTGTTGGTCGGCCCTACCAAGTTAAAGACAGTTTCAAATGGAGATTGGCCAACCACGCTGGCAAAGGTGAGAAATTTCATAAAATTCACAAGGTATTACCAAAGATTTGCTCAGGACTTTACAGAAAGTGTAGTCCCGTAACCCGACTTATTATAAGAATAAAAGTTTGAATGGACAAGATAAACGTGAGAAGATCTTCCTGGAGCTAAAGGTAAAAACTGGTGATGACCCAGCATTGGCGTTACCTAATGGAAGAAGGAGAATTTTGGAATATATTAGGATGCACCTCGTACAGGTTTAGGTGTTGTGCTTGTGCAACATGACAACATAATTTTCGAATACAATTGGACAACACGGTTCACCAGATTCGGATGACCTTGGTAGTGCCAATTCTGGGAAGCGACTGACCCCGATGGTAGCGTTCCTTCTGAGACTAGTTGTTAAGTAGACTGGTATTCGGTAGTATCGACTATTAGGACAAGCATGTATCGGGGAGGTATGGCATGTTTAGTTTGAAACTTTTGATTCCCCTTCTAAGGACGATGTATATTTGGTTTCCTTCTAATGATTAAACTCCCAGCTTTATGTCAATCATTTCGCTACTGTAACTGTTTATGGTTCGACCAGCTCAGATGTTCATAGAAATATTCCTTGGGTATCGAAATGGATTTTCTTAATGTAACCAGTGGGTGGATAGATTGACTGAAATTTCCCTAATCCTGGAAAGGAATTGGACAAAATTTGGCAAACCTTGTCTTTCGGATTATCTGAATACATCACTGAAGAGAGTGGAAACTGAAGCAAACCCTAGGAATTGGGTAAGGTAGCCGCTACACGGATTGGTAGATAGATCCTAATTATTACGATTGATTATAGAGATAAAATTTTGAAGTTGAGATTAGACGGAAAAAAGGGAATTGTAATAAGAAACAAGCCGGACTAAGAAAGTTCGGGATTGACTTAAATGAAAAGGTTGTTATGCCAGAATGTTAAGCTTTTGTGGCACGTGAAATTGATAAGAGTAACTAGAAGAATAAAAGAAAAGTAAAGGTGACCGGAGACGGTACCGAGAGGTCAAGTGAGACTTATATGGAGTAAAATTTTGAAAAAAAAAAAAAAATCAAAAGGTATCAAGTAGAAGGCACTATGCCAACAATTGCTAGAAAAGTAATGCTATTAGCCAACCCCTAAATTCACATATTTTAGTGTGGCCAGTTGGGGCCAAGTCACTAAGGATTGTCAAGTGACTAATCCAGCAATGTAAGGACAAAGCGGGGTGCTTCTAACAAAGTGCCAACCGCAAGAACTTTTGATGAAGAATGAATTGAGATACATGATGATGGATTTTATAAATACCATGGATGTGTTGGGAATGAGGATGGTGACCATTAAAGGTTATGAGGATTGTCAGAGATGGTGCAGTATGATGCATAAATGTTATCTGAAACTTGGTGTCCTCAAGAGGAGCATTAGGCATTAAGAGATTCACGTTGAACACGACCAATATCTTCCAGAACATCCTTGCTACCATTACCAAGTTCTGTAAGAAAGACAGATAGACATACGTTGTCTTTTGGGAAAGTCATATAGACTGACATTCGTTTGAAAGGAGAGGTAACATTAAGCTACCTATAGATATCAAGATTGGAATAATTGAAAAGAGACCCTTATTATGGATATATGATTGCCAAGTACAGGATGTAAGTATTCCTTGAAAATGGAATTGAGGATAGAATGTCCATAGATTAATACGAACCCTGGGGGATGCACAAAGGATAGCATTACCCCTAATATAGACATTGTGAAATCAGACGATATAAGTTGAATCGACCAAGGTATCAATAACCTGTAAAGATTGGTAGAAAGGAGTCTCTAAAAGTACATAGACAGAATTGTTATCGAATTGGTTAATAATGTTTGATATACCCTGTACCCAGAAGATACAGGAAGAATGATGAGGATGACCTAAGGAACCCTATAAGGGAAGTTTGGTAAGGAATGTATGACATAGTAACAATAAGGCCAGAGGAAGTATGTGTGAAACCATGAGAAAGTATGGATTGAACCAATAAGGTTGAGATTATCCTAAAACAAGAAGGGATTTAAGTAAGGAAATATCCTAGGTATGATTGGGAGTACTGGTAGTAAAGTTCACACTAGAAAGGTGGAAGCAATGACTTTTGGAAAAGACTGATAGATGCTTTCTCTCATTCAGCAGGATTTAAGGGAGAATGCTTCCACCCTGAGTTGGAATAGATCCAGAAAACATGGATCTCAAGAAATTATTATAATCAGGAAAGGCCAACGAGGTGGCCGACACTTTAAGTATAGGGGAGTAAGTATAAATGCTCATACCAAAGAAATAGAATGATAATGTAAGGACCTCGATGGTCATAATGTGGTAGAGGAAGTTACATCCCGTCTAATGATTTTGCCAGGATCAACTATAAGAATAGTTTAAGTAAAGATTCGATTCCTGATGTTGCCAGTAGCACATTACCGACATTAGGAGGCTCTACGACAGACCAGACCAAATTCCCCAAGAGACTCGCCTTTTCTTTGGAAAGAGAGAGGGGAGGTTAAGTAACAAGGAATTGATAGTAGATGACCAAAAACAGAGATGGTACAAATACTGATAAGCCAAATGGCACGATGATGAATGACAAGCAAGTTTATGTTGGTGTATTTCTGTGCAAACAAGATAGAGAATTATGAGGTTGGCAAGTGATTAAGCAAACCGATAAGCTTTTAGTCTTCTACCGGAGATATATGATTAATAATCTCCCCAGTCTGTTCCAGCTGCGATGCTGGAAGCTTTCCTGCAATTTTATCTGCTTCATGTAATATCTACGTCAAGTTCAGGAAGCATTCCCTATGGGTAGGGAATAGTGATTATTTTGTTTTCCTAGAGGATCTTGAATTGACAATTATGATGCTTAGTTGTTAAAGCACTAAGTAAACGATAAACGATGGTGATCCTTCTGAGAAATTAGGTGGTAATGACTGTGGAAATGTCGAAGTGAATCTAAGTTAGAGAAATCATCCAGGTTTATTTCGGATGGTGTAATTTCTGGATCGACGGGATATTTGAAATGAAGAATTAGGTTATGATGGTTCATAAAATGATTATAGTAGAAATAAAGACAAGAGACTGATAGAGATGGAAATAGAATTGGGAATTAATAAGAGAGTCAGGTAGGCAGACTCATGAGAAGCTCCAGTAGTGAAGCGAGAAGAGTATGGAATTAGCAAGGTAAGGGTATTGGCCAAAACGGAAAGTTGGAATTAGGAGCATGAATGACATACAAATTGACTCCTTTTAAGTTTGGAAAATCCGAGGAAATATGGAATAGTTTGATTGAGTAATAAAAGAGACTCATGGAATGAGAAAGTGAAATCTAGATGGTTGAACAAAGGAAAGTTTGACCACAAACGTGCCACGTATATTGAATAAAGGTAACACGCGTTCCCCTAATAAGGTGACGGTGGAGTTCAATAACAGAAGTGAATGAGAACTAGATGATAAGATGGATGTGATTGATAAAGAAAAGAATGGGAAATAATTATGGAATATGAAGCAAGAAATGTTATGAATGGATTGATGAATGGGTTTTTCCTAACGAGCACTCGGAACGACAACCTGATAGTGTTAGAATTATGAGTATGAAAGAGCCAGTGTCGGGGCGTGAAATGTGAGTAATAATAATGTCAAGCGGGAAATCCAAGATTTAACCTGAGAGGTTGAAGGATTTTCCAAAAAGTAAGTGGTGCTAATATCAATCAAGAGTATAGGTCCATAGAATGATGGACAGAATAGCAGGGACATGTGATATGTGAGATTACGAAAAAGTGGAATTTGATACGAATATGATTATTTCTCTTCTCTAATAAACCTCTATAGTTCAGAGGTAAATTCTAAGTATGATGTTTTGACAATCATGAAAACTTTCATATATGATTCTTTGAAATTCGTTCTTTTCTTCTCCCTTATTTATCTTCTTCTAAATTGAGAAGAACAACCCTTTAAGGAGGGGAGGTAATACTACGTGACTCTCTGTCTGTGTGATAGGAGTCTAAGTGGAATGCCATTAATTGTTTAATTGCTTGTCAAGTACTAAAGGCTGGCCCCCTTCTGTACTAGCTATGCAATATAACAAATGTTCATTGATCAAAGTGATCTCTCGATAAATTTTTTTTTTCTTTTCCACCTAAAAATATATACATCGAGATTAAGAAGATTAAAGCGATCAGGAAATTGCAAAAATTACGAGTGAGGTTATCTCCGGAATTCGTAGCGCCTTAGTGATACCAAAGTCACTGCACGTACCAATAAGGTTAATAGTATAAGAACGGACAAGAGCGTACCGGATGATGTGTTATGCGAAAGTATCAAAGAATTGGTAGAACGGATAAAGGGTGTGTTGTAACACCAGTATGATGTGCTTTAGAAAGATTGGAATGTGTAAGGATCGACCAGAGAATTGGGAAGCGAAATAACCAACAAGTACCCAATTGTCTTCTACTTGATTCCGGGACGGAATCCTTTTAAGGAGGGGAGACTGTAAGAACCCAGATTTTTGGGTAGAATTAAAACTTTTATTATGTATTGATGTAAGAATGAACAGTGGTTACAACTACAATGTAATACTGGCTTTAATGAATAATTAATGAAAGGATATAGATTCCAAGGTTATATGTCCTGAAGGATGCTATTGGGTAATAACTTAGATTAGAATAATCTATCTCCTAGAATGTTAAAGATAAGATTCCCTAGAGAGAAATAGATACCCTCATGTCATCCAAATCAATATCTATTATAAGTCCAGCGGTTCCGTAAAAAGGTTAAGGAACACTCGAGGGTGAACCAGGTTCATTTTCCTAACTATAGGAATTAAATAAAAATAAGTGATGAATAGTGATTTTGGTGGAATTTGGAATATTATTATAATAATGTTATACCCGGTATTCGGAACGGATTTCTGAGTTCGTATTAGTGATCCAGGAGGAAAATAAGTGTATGTAAAAGCTGTCGGATTCAGAAACAGAGCACTTTCATTTTCTCCGAGAATTCCCTGGACACTGCCAAACTTAAGGATTTATTTAAGGGATTTAAGGAATTTAAATTCGAGAAGTATTAAGAAAGATGGAGAATGTTATTATAAATATTAAGAAGGTTTTCGGTAAAACCCTAACTAGAAACGAATGAGTTATTCCCTCGAACGATCAACGAATTAAGCAATAAACGGACAAAAGAACAAGCAGAGGACTAAGATACATACATGTGCAAGTGGATGGAGTAAGTAACTAAGCTAGTGGCAAGAAGTAACTAGCACACTTAGGATTAAACCAAGCATACAAGATATTATCTCTTAAAATGCTACTTGTCCACTTGATTAGGAAACTTCCTTGACACACCACTTTTATTAAAGCCACTTGACATTAGATATTATCCAAAGATGTCACTTTATGCATTATTAGATGAGACCAAGCAAGAAAACAAGGCAACTCTCTCTCCCCCCTTGAAAACAAGCCATTCGGCTTTCTTGATTAATTCAAGAATCAAACTCAACCTTCCCACCATTGTTTGATCACCAAACTTTTATCCTAGATCCTATATTTCATAAAAATTAGAAATCTTAGCCTCAAAATCCATTGTTTTCATTTTCAATAAAATCATCAAAGTCTAGGGTGAATAGTAACTTCAAGAACAAATCTTGGTTTTTCTTGATTTCTTGGATGATCTAAGCTCGGTTATGGATGGTTATGGACTATACAAGGCTTAGCAAGGTCTTTACACACTCCAAGGAAGGTATAAATCTTAAGAACCTTAGATCTTACTTTGAGTTTTAATGATGTTCTTGATGGTTTTGAATTAGTATGGTTATGGTGATGATTAAAGCATGATTAGCTAGTGGTTTAAGTTGATCTAAGTATGATGATGATTATGATGTCAAAGTCAGTGGTTCTTGGTCTTGTAAGATGGATAATATGATTAAGAGATGTATGGTATGCCCGGTGTGGCTTGATTTTAGTGTTACGATTAGTAGAACGTTCGATTTATAGCCGTCGTAATGCCCGATTTTTGTTTAATCTTGAAATCCGAACTTAACAGTAGATAAAACTCACTGCATAGCTTCGACTTATGCCATGATTAGCTAGATCATGTTACAAGCTTCGTTTTGATATAAAGATCGCATGAAATGGACTTACGGTTTAGGAGTTATGATTAAATTCGTAAAAGTGGTTCGAAATCGTAAACGAAAGTTCGTAACTGAAATTGGATCCCTTTATTACCATGAAATCAGTGGCGAATCTTGATAATTAAAAATTAGAGATCATAAGGATAGTGTGAGAAAATACCTCGTATTAAAAAGATCGTTTTTCGATTTTATAAAAATGTTCGAATCGAGATTAAACGCGAACGAACCCCTTAAAGGTATGACTTTGGTTATAACTTAGAAAACGGGCGATAACACTCGAAGTATAATCTTGATTCGTAAACGACCAACCTTAGAACTTATACGACTTAAGTATATACCAAGTATAAGCATGATGACATGTCTTGATAACGAACGAATGTCGGATCTTATCGGTGATAAAAAGAGTTACACCATAAGAGACGTAACGAGATAACTCGAAAACATGTTTCGATTTAAGTGGAGTTTATACTTAGCCTTTTAATAAGCATTAAGTGGTTAATCTTAAATATTCTGATTGTTTATAGATTGTCGAGCTGACCCGGGACACATTACCCCTACCCGCACTCGATTCTCAGGCAAGTTTCCAATACTTGGAACTGTTGTTGTGATAATATATATGATGATTGTTTTATACATATGCCATAGAATGCATGCCTACTTTCAAGTTAATATTGAATTACTTGTTCCCTAAATTGATATCGGCTTATAGACTATATATGAAATATCAGTTATAAGCCGGATTGTTGGTTAAGACCCTTAGCGAAAGGCGTATGATATTCATACTTCAAATATAGACCGGGAGTCGATATTTTGTAATATATAAATAGTCGTGGAAACCCGGAGGGATCCCAGCGACAAATTTATTACTTCGAGGATTTTTATTCGATTACGAATCTTTCGAGGAACGTTATTTGAGTATTACCTCAGTGAAGGAATATTTAATGAATATTATTTTAATATTCATTTAGAATGTCATTTATTAAATGAATATTATTTTGATCATTCATTGGAGTTATTTAGTTAATGAATATTATTTTGAATATTCATTAGAGTTATTTGGTTGACGAATATCATTTCCAAATATTCATTTGGCTTACTTATTATTATTTGGGATATTCATTTGATCTTTATTTATTTAATGAATATTACTTTCGAATATTCATTTAAGGATTGATTTACTTAATGAATATTATTTTAAAATATTCATTGGAAGTTCTATTTACTCAAGGAATATTACTTCGAATATTCCTTTAAAGTTTTGATTACTAAGTGAATATTTTCGGATATTCATTTAGAATATTATTTGTTAAATGAATATTATTTGGATATTCATTTGGAATGTTATTTGTTAAATGAATATTATTTTCAAATATTCATTTAAGGTTTGATTTATTCAGTAAATATTATTTTAAATATTTATTTAAGTTTATTTATTCAATGAATATTATTTTAAATATTCATTTAAGAAGAGATTTATTTAATAAATAGTTCTATATTCATTCGAGGATTACTTATGAGAAATATTATGATTTAATAATATTCCGTAATTATTATTGACTTAATAAATATTCTTGGAATATTTAATTAAATTCGTTTGAATTGTTTTTGTAATGATTTATATTATTCAAAGGTTATCCTTCACCTTCAGATATTATGTAAAATATTTCGAAGTCTTTTATGACTATTTATATCAAGGGGAGGTTCCTAAACTTTAATTTCATTTAAATCTATCTTAAAGAAGATTTAAATACTCGCTCAACTTCCAAACGTATATAAGGGGACCTCACTTGAGCGATGTTATTTATTGGACTGCCCGGTCCTATCCTTGCTAAAACTATCTTGTCACTCACATCTTGATTCTTTCAAGCATCGATATGAGTCTTTTGGTTACCTCCTCAACGCTCGAGGGGTATGATTGATGTAACAAGTTTATATCCATTAACAAGCATCAGCTTGGGAAATATTGGTGAATTTTCCTTACCAATTAGATACGACTACTTTGTGGAGTCCTATCAACAAGTGTTACACTTGGGGAAAAAGGGGAACGAACTTTACGTTTCAGAGTCATGGATGATATTCGAACTAGGAGACGCGTAAGTGGCCGAGTGGCGCCGGTCCAGCAATAGCCCAACCGTTGGCTGAGGAGTTCCAGAGGGCGGTAGATAAGTAAATCCGTCGGAGCTACCTTCTACATGTAGAGAACGACTGATGAGATGCATGACATACGACTGATCATCGTAAACGTCAGGGCATCTGGCACGGCAATGCTCCCGTATTAGTTCATCTTCTAAAAGTGAGAAATTTCTGCAACACTGTTGGTGTTGGCAAGGTGAAAAAGTGTTGAAACCGGAATTGCAATATTTTTCCTGCAAGTTCCTCTTTTATGATAATTGAGAATATCTTGCTTATCTTTTGCATAGCAGATATTTATTCAAAACAAATATATTTTTGAGTTACCTTGTAACTTCATCTCATACCTTATATTGGTACTACATCGTTAATGCATGGCATATGGTTTCAAAGATATTTTGAACTGTTATATATTATCACTGTTCAATTATATTTCCGGTGGGCTATTGCTCACCCTTGCTTTATTTATTTATATCACAACAACAGCTAGATCAGATGGCCGCGCAAGGCGCACACAGCGTAAGCAGGTGTCAACCGTCAGAGGTTTACCGCTAAGGTCTTGGCTACCTTTGTTGAGGATGCAACTACTGGTAGGCTAGTTGTTAGCAATTGAGCCTCAAATGTATTTATATTATGGTATCTATTAATGGATGGCAAAGAGTATGTAATTGTACAATTGTAATTCTTTGGGTTGTAAGAACTCAAACTCGTGATTAATAATATTATTGGTTACTCTGATTTCATCTCTGGGACTATAACGGGTGTGTTTTATGTTGTTGTTTTGGGTCACAAGGTTGTAATTTAAATTATGTTGGTTTTGTGGATGGATATGGAGACCGTAACGACCAGATCCCTGACCCTGGATCTGGGGGTGTTACAGTTTATGACTAAAGCTTTTCCTTTTTCCTTTTTCCTTGATGCTTCCTTCTTTGATGGTTTCTCCTCAACCTTAAGTGCCACAGACTTGGACTTTCTACTTGATCTTTTGTTTCTCTGCTCCAATTCCAATTCATGGGTTTTGAGCAGCCCATAAATTTCATCAATCTCTGTTTCACCAAGTTCATAATTATCTCTTATAGTGGTTGTTTTCACATCCCACTTTTCAGGTAGAGAAAGAAGAAACTTGAGATTTGAGTCTTCTAAATCATACTCTTTGTTAACCAATGACAAATCATTGAGCAGTTTACAGAATCTGTCAAATGTTTCTGTCATGGTTTCTTCAGACTTTGCCTCAAAGTGCTCATACTCCTGAGTGAGTATGTTTCTTCTGTTTTTCTTGATTGCAGGAGTTCCTTGACACCTAACCTCAAGTGCATCCCATATTTCCTTTGCAGTTGTGCAATTAATCACTTTATTAGACATAACATTGTCTAATGCACTGTGAAGTAAGTGTCTTACTTTTGCATCCTTTGCAATAGATGAAAGATCCTCAGCAGTTAGATCTTTCTTTTCTTTAGGAATGACCTTTGATTCCTCACCAGCAGCAGCAGATAGCTTTGTAGGTTTGTGAGGACCTTCATAAATTCTATCAAGGTATTCTGGATCTGTAGCCTCCAGAAACATGGTCATCTTCACCTTCCAAATTGCATACTCTGATGGCCTAAGTATAGGAACCCTAATTGTTTCATACCTACTAACAGTAGTAGGGGCTTTCTCAGATGGTAGAGGTATCTCTGCCATTGATTACTATTGTGTTTTTGGATCTTTAACTGTAATAAAGTAACAGATTTGCTCTGATACCACTTGTTAGGTCGAATACACAATAGTTAATCAAATACTGTATGAGTAACTTAACAAGAACACGCTGTTTAATACTTAAAAACTGTTTGGAATTAACAATTCCTCTCTCAGTGATGTAAAATATCACAGAGAGCTGCTCAGGTTACAATCAATGAATTTCTCAATGTTTGATTACCCTTCTAGGGTTAACCTAACTGTATTTATAGAACATACAGCTTCATACAATCAGTAATTGATTCTCCTATAATTAAGCTATACAATTGATATCAATCACGATTGCTCCAGTCTTCCAAGTCAACTCAATCTCTTTGACAGCTTTCCAATCTTCAAAGATATTGCTTCCATATTTATCTTGAATCAATCTTCAAACACTGTTGACTCTTCAGACAATACCGCTACAGAGTTTAACAACCTCTGTTGCGCTTCCAGTCAGTGTTTAACTAAACTCTGACTGCTTTCAGCTAAACTCTGTTTTGTCACTATAGCTTCCAAACACTGTTCTCATCAATCATTTCTAACAGAAAATCTTGAATATGCAGAATGGAGACATTGTTCTAACTGGTCAAAGACATGGTAACATATATGAAGCCAGCTTAAGTGATACATCTAAAGGAATTGTTAGATGTCTCTACAGCAAAGCAACAAGTGATGAAAGCTGGAATTGGCACAAGAAGCTCTCACATCTTAATTTCAAGAAACTTAATCAACTTGTTAAGCACAATTTTGTGAGAGGCCTACCCCAGGCAAATTTTGTGCAAGATGGACTTTGTGATGCATGTCAGCTTGGAAAGCAAAGAAGAACCACTTTCAAGAGCAAGACTGAAAATTCAATTACTGAACCATTTCACATGCTACATCTTGATCTGTTTGGTCCAGTAAACATTATGTCTATCAGCAAGAAAAGATATGCTCTAGTTATAGTGGATGATTTCACAAGGTTTACATGGGTGTTCTTTCTACACAAGAAGGATGAAGCTCATAGCAAATCATTGAACTTATCAAGAATATTTGTGACAGCCCCAAATCCGGGGTCATGAATTTGGGCCATCATGAACCAACTTCCATTCAAATTCAATATCTCTTGGGTTTTTTTTTTTTTTTTTTTTTTTTATAATTAATAATTATGCAATTGACCCCACAGTAATATACACACACACACCAGTCATATGCTCAGAGAACAACATTCACCATAATAAGAGTTTAGAATTTAACAAGTTATTACAACCCAGAATCATACTTCAGTACATTGTTGAGTGATGCTTCTACAAGAAGCATTTCAACAACCAAATTTATTACAATCTTTCAAACTTACACACTTAATATACATAAAACTACTAAACCCCTTGCGCTGGTCGTCTACCTCGGGGACTGATGCTAACGAACTCTCAGTAGGTCGCCTTTCCCTTACCCTCTTGCGGGGCGTTCTGCGTAGTATTGGCATACCTAGCTGTATATAGATAAGTAGCAAGAGTGAGCTATAATAGCTCAGCAAGATAATATTGAAAATTTGTATTTAAATGTAACCAAGTATACATGTATATACATATGTAAGCAGTAACCAATTTATAAACTTTAAGGAAGAATAAAACTCTTATTTAATAATACATCATCCACTTACTATTATAAGAAAGAATTCTAAGATAATACAGTATCAGTTTCTCTTCTTAAACAATGTAATAATCAATATACCCTTTCAGTGTAATATTTCAAATAATATAAATAATTAAATAAATCTCTCACTATCATCTTCTCATTTCCTTTCTATACAGTAATTTTATAAATTAATATAAAATCAGTTTCTCTTCATCTATATTAATAATTTCATCGTCTCATATCACTTTTCTGTTTTCAGTTATAGAAATCTGAAAACCATTTTTTTTCATTTCTTTCTTTCAAGTTTTGGGGATATATACTGGCGCCAGATACGTAGGACGATGATCAGTCGCCTGACCGTATCCGCTCTCTGTTTACTACTAGTAGAAGGAATGAAGGCCACCTGCATAACATCATCCCTGGAGGAAGGCCACCTGCATAACATCCTCCCTTGGCATCTTCGTGCCGAATCATGAATACTAGACTATGTCGCACACAGCCCTGACATAGCCTCTTATGCAATTTTGTTGCTAATCCCCCTTGTTATAAGATCATTATTCAATTTATCAACACCATTTCACATTTCCATATGTCATTCACTTATCTCATTTCCATTCTCGCACATTACTTCTATAAAATATATGTATATAACATACACTAAAAGAATGTTTATAATATAGCATTATACATCATATAACCCTAGATAGCAACTGATACCATTCTCTTTCATATCTCCTTTACCCTAGAGCATATTCGCTCCATTCATAATCATCTCTGTATTCATATTTCAGAAAACATATTCATCTCTCTTTAACTTCCCATAATCAAGAAAATATATTCCTTGCAATATAGCAACAAAAGCATCACATATACATAAATATATTCCATGATATCATTATTATTCCGAAGATAAATAATTTTTAAAGTAGGGATAGAAGGATCTTGCCTCGATTTCTGTATCCTGACAGTGGGGCTGGTTCCTCCTCCGGAATTACTATAAACACAAAAGGTCCATCATTAGCATACTACATCTCTTACTCACCATCCTCTTGTATAACAAAACCCTTTACACTTCAACATACGTTTAATGTGTTATTATTATCCCAAAGGTTCAAGAACTTAACCATTTATAAGCTCAATCGAAGTTTCAGGGGTTTTTACCATTTCCCCTAACAACCACACTCGACTGTAAAATTTCTTATAAATTTTAGAATTCGAATTTTAATGCAAGGTCAACTGGTATTAGTTCTTTGACCACACTACTACCATCTCCCAAAATTTCGTGACTTTTAAACATGTTAAAGTATGGTAACTATGACCTCAAATTTGGTACAATTACGATTTCTCGACTTTCGAACGTCTTTCACTAAAACTGACTTTTCTCCTAAACCGTACGTCAGATTTTAACGCACCTTATATCAAAACGATCTATGAACTAGGCTCTATCATTTCATGGTCACTAAGTGTGCTAGACAGTAAGGTACCGTACTGCATTGGTGTCCAAAAACAGGGCAGTTTGTAGTTCTAACGAAAATCGGACATTATAACTGCTGTAATTTCATACTTTCCAAAATTTCACCCCTCCAAAATCATCATCAAACACCATAATCAAACCCCACACCATGTGGACTACATTCCAGCCATGGTTCCAAGTTCTCAACACAAATTTCATATCCAACTCAACCATTCATAACACATATTCATCATAAACTTTCCATTAACAACACTTAACTATTAACCACTTCAATATCTACTATAAATACAAAAGGGCAAGGGTTATTATACCTCCTTGAAGCTTGAAGAATACTTAATGATCCTTAATATTCCTTGTACACACCTTGAACAACCTTGATTTAGCTTGGATTAACTAAAGGAGCCATAAAAACAAAGATTAAAACTTGAAAACTACTATTCATTACTATTCATCTTGCACTTGAATGATTTTATTACCTTGGCAAATGATGTTAGATGGCTATGAAACTTGGTGGATATCTCTTTCTAGTCTCCAAGAACCTCCATGATTTTTCCTTGGATTTGATCTTGATGCTAACTAGGGTTTTGATTTTTATTTTCTTTCTTTTTTTCTACTTTGGCCGAATGGTGTTCTAAGGAAGGGAGAGAGTTTTCTTGTGTTCTTTTTCTAATCTCATCTTAATATCTAATCTTTAGAGTGTTGTAGAAGATTGGTGAAAAAAATCTATATGTTAAAAGACTAATCTACCCTTAAATTTGGTTTAGTGGAAGATGACATCATCTTGATGACCTAATAATTCCATTTTAATTTCTAAGTATAATACTAATGATCTTGATAAGTAAAAATGTGGTATGTATCCTTGTTATGTTAATAATCTTGGTTGCTTAATCTCCATATTCGTCTAATTGTGGTTCGTTACGAATGTACCTCATTATCTCAGTGGTTTTGAGATCGTTTAACAATCCAAATTCCATTGGTATTCTCTTAACTTAAAAATCCCTTGGCTCAATTCTAAATTCACTAATCCCTCAATATATAATTCTTATAATGTTTCCATGCTCCTTAGTGTCCAATAGAAACTTATTCGAAATCAAAATCCTCAAAATTTCATGCTTCAGGAATTTCTGAAATCTAACGTCATTTCGAGTCACTTATTTTCAATGTACACTACTAATATGATTTCTGTTTATTCACTTTCCATTTCCATTATAGAGTACCTATATACCATTTCTCTAAATCCTCAAAATTTACTATTCATTTGACCACTGTAGCATTACTGAAGTTAGGGTTATTACATCCTTCCCCCCTTAAAAGGATTCCGTCCCGGAATCACGTCAAAATGTCCATAGATACCTTTTCATTTACACCTTATAACTTCTATATCACTTTCTCCATCCTCTTTCCTTCATAATATCCCTATCTTGTTCGCGCAGAATTTCTCCAACATAAACTTGCTTGTCCTTCATCAACATTCCTCTTTTAATTATGGGTACCGGCCACCACATTGGCCTCTCCTGACTGGTAGTGTATCTCACTTATGGTTTATCCCTATTTTGATC
The DNA here is from genome assembly GCA_037693485.1 of Kitagawia praeruptora. Classification (NCBI taxonomy): domain Eukaryota; kingdom Viridiplantae; phylum Streptophyta; class Magnoliopsida; order Apiales; family Apiaceae; genus Kitagawia; species Kitagawia praeruptora. The sequence goes on from CM075353.1 coordinate 4,898,059, forward strand.
TCTATCATGACATAAAATATACACACTTCGATCTTATTATATCTCGTCTCTGTAAAATCTTCCAGAAATCCGACTGGAATAGAATTCCTTGAAACAATTGTAAGAAAATACTTCCTATAATATATATTTCCTGTTCGTGTATAAACAAGCCTGTGGTTTACCCCCAAAATACTATTATTCTCCTTTTCATAGAATTTCTAACCCCTAACAGATACTGATTTTCCTTATCTAGATTATCAACCTACCTATACCATTCATTGACCACATTGATCCCTAACCAAACATTTACACTAAAAATTTAAATACTAGAAAAATGTTCACCTGCATCTGTATCCGGCCTTCTCAATGCCTCTCCTAAAGTCATATTGTACACCCTGGCAGTAGGTTTATTTGAAGCAGTCACACTCTGTTCTGGCATAGATGATCCCCCTGAACGGCAATCTCTGGCAATGTGTCCTAGTTTCCCACACTGGTAACACTTGATGTCCCTCTTAGGATTGGTATTAGCCGATGGGCACTGATTAAAATAGTGTCCTTTTTGTCCACAGTTAAAGCAGTTTATTTCTAACACTCTACACACTCCTGAATGCTTCTTACCACACGTGTTACAGTCTGGAAGTGGTGTTCGAGATTGACTAGATTGAAAAGTTCCTGTGGATCTACCACCCTGATTCACAGTCTCACTGGTAGTCTTATTATTCCCTGACTTTCCTCCAAACTGGGGTTTTTGTCCTTTACCAAATTTGTTAAAATAGCTCCCCTCACTTGAACCTCCCTTCTGACCCTCAAATTTCCTTTTCTTACTCTCTCGTCCTATTTGAGTCTGTTCACTCTCAGCTTCGATAATAGATGCCTTATGAACTACCGCAGCATACTCGGTCAACTCAAATGGTGCCACTCTAGTACGTAGCCATGGTTTCAATCCTTGTTGGAACCTTTTCGCTCGTTGCTCTTCAGTACGCACGAATTCTGGAACAAACCTAGACAGTTCTGTAAACTTAGTTTCATACTCTGCCACTGATAGGTTTTCCTGCTTTAGCTCCAAAAATTTTATTTCCATCTGGTTCTCCAAGTACCTAGGGGAATATTTGTCTAGAAACATCCTAGTGAAACGCTCCCAAGTTATCACTCCCGCTCCTTCCAGATTCTTTTGAGCTTCCCACCAGTAATTTGCCTCTCCCTTTAGGAGGTAGGCTGCAAAAATTGTCTTCTGATCTTCCTCTACCCTCAGTATCTCAAAAGCCTTTTCCATCTCTTTCAGCCATGCCCTGGCTGCTACTGGGTTAGTGGTTCCCTCAAATTCTGGGGGTTTTAGTGACTTAAAAGCACGAAAAGAGTTAGCTGCCTGGTTGGGAAGAACAGGTGGCTGTGGCTGATTCTGCGGATTAGCTAAATTCTGCCTCATTAGTTCCATAAATTGGTTAAAAAGGTTACCACCCTGACTTCCCTGTTGGCCAGTTGATTCGTCTTCTTCTTCCTCACGATCTTGTTCATTATGAGCGTTTTCATCCTGCCTATTCTGACTTGCTTCCTCTCTATCATTTTCCCTTGCATTCATTCTATTATTACGCTTAGGCGGCATGATTCTGTATATAATAATATTCTTCATTAATCACCCAAATTTAGGGTACAATATACATCATTTCCATATATGCACAACTATATTATTAGTTAATCTTATTTATGCATCCCAATATTTTAAATTCACACAAGTAATATTTAATCATAATACAACTTTGACAATTAAGCTTAGTACCTTTAGCACAATACCCTTTTCATTTAAGTCAATCACCTCATGTATACCAATATTTCTGAATCTCAACATTTAATATCAAAATACAATAAAATTAGGCAAAGTACATAAACTTCATTAATTTACATAAATATTTTACAACTTGGGTACAACATCTTTTACTACTAATATCATACATCATAAAGTACAAGGTTCGAAACCCCAAAAGCATAACTGTACATACTAACTCGCTATAACAAAAGCACTACTAGCTGTCCTCTAATCAGACTGGGATTAAGACAGTAAACAACTAACCTAATCCCCAAAATGACATCCACAAGATGACTAGTCTGATTAGTATCCGAAACTACTACTCCTAATCATGGTAACGACGCCCTGATAACGTCCCTGATCTGCGCTACCATAGTGGTGACTGTATCAACTATATGAGCCCTCCATACTGGATCCCCTCTGTCTCCCAACATCGTCCTAATGTCACCGAGTGCCCGTAGCTCGATACTGACTATGCTCAAATTCAACCCATCTGGTATCACACCTCCTCCTCCTCTCGCCCTGTCTAACCTCTGTATAAGCGTATCTATAGTCCGACGGGACTCATCCAGCTGTCCCTGAAGGGCAAAGTACTCTGACAAGAAAATAGCTGGCAACTGGCCAGCTGGAAACATAGGTGCCTCCTGAGGTGGCATAGCATCTGGGGGAGGTACATCTACAAGTGGGGGTGCATCCACTGGTGGAGGTGGTGGTGGTGCAAATGGTGGGGATGGAGGAACTGGCTCTGTGTCCGCATCCTCGGAAGGATCATCCTCCAACTCATCCTCTGACATGATAAAGTGTCCCGGTGGAGTGAACTGCTCAGCTGGATCCTCAAAAGGGTCGGGACTAGGTAAAGGAGATGGAACTGGGACAGGTGGGACAGGAGTAGGAGTCACGTGAATGTCCCTCCACTCAATCGGCTCCTCAGGTATAACAGATAACCTAGGCCTCTTACGTAAAGGCATCTCCTCCTCAGGAATATCCGTCCGCACTCGGGAAGGACCGGCCCCATCAGGTCCTACATATGGTCTACCAGAATATGGCACTATGGCCACAGCATCCCTCTGCCTGCGCTCCTCAGCCTCCTCCCTCAGTCTCTGCTCATATCTCTCTCTAGCACTCGCCCGTCGTCTCTCCCTGAGGTCATCAATAGCATACTCTGGAACCTCTACACCTACCAGCAACAAATCTCTAATCTCCTGCTCAGGTAGTCCTAGCCACTGGGGGTCTCGGCTCGGCTCACCCATCTCACGAACATGACTGGGCTCTCCCATCTCCTCTCCCTATAAGGTAAACATAAACTATATTAGTAATAATTTATAAAATTATAATCAATGCTTAAAAATAAAACTACCTGCGATATACCACCCTTGAACTTGATGGAAGTTCAAAATTTAATATTATAAATGATACAATATTATTATCACTCTTGTTCCTGAGCATTATGACTCTTAGCTCTGATACCAACTGTGACAGCCCCAAATCCGGGGTCATGAATTTGGGCCATCATGAACCAACTTCCATTCAAATTCAATATCTCTTGGGTTTTTTTTTTTTTTTTTTTTTTTTATAATTAATAATTATGCAATTGACCCCACAGTAATATACACACACACACCAGTCATATGCTCAGAGAACAACATTCACCATAATAAGAGTTTAGAATTTAACAAGTTATTACAACCCAGAATCATACTTCAGTACATTGTTGAGTGATGCTTCTACAAGAAGCATTTCAACAACCAAATTTATTACAATCTTTCAAACTTACACACTTAATATACATAAAACTACTAAACCCCTTGCGCTGGTCGTCTACCTCGGGGACTGATGCTAACGAACTCTCAGTAGGTCGCCTTTCCCTTACCCTCTTGCGGGGCGTTCTGCGTAGTATTGGCATACCTAGCTGTATATAGATAAGTAGCAAGAGTGAGCTATAATAGCTCAGCAAGATAATATTGAAAATTTGTATTTAAATGTAACCAAGTATACATGTATATACATATGTAAGCAGTAACCAATTTATAAACTTTAAGGAAGAATAAAACTCTTATTTAATAATACATCATCCACTTACTATTATAAGAAAGAATTCTAAGATAATACAGTATCAGTTTCTCTTCTTAAACAATGTAATAATCAATATACCCTTTCAGTGTAATATTTCAAATAATATAAATAATTAAATAAATCTCTCACTATCATCTTCTCATTTCCTTTCTATACAGTAATTTTATAAATTAATATAAAATCAGTTTCTCTTCATCTATATTAATAATTTCATCGTCTCATATCACTTTTCTGTTTTCAGTTATAGAAATCTGAAAACCATTTTTTTTCATTTCTTTCTTTCAAGTTTTGGGGATATATACTGGCGCCAGATACGTAGGACGATGATCAGTCGCCTGACCGTATCCGCTCTCTGTTTACTACTAGTAGAAGGAATGAAGGCCACCTGCATAACATCATCCCTGGAGGAAGGCCACCTGCATAACATCCTCCCTTGGCATCTTCGTGCCGAATCATGAATACTAGACTATGTCGCACACAGCCCTGACATAGCCTCTTATGCAATTTTGTTGCTAATCCCCCTTGTTATAAGATCATTATTCAATTTATCAACACCATTTCACATTTCCATATGTCATTCACTTATCTCATTTCCATTCTCGCACATTACTTCTATAAAATATATGTATATAACATACACTAAAAGAATGTTTATAATATAGCATTATACATCATATAACCCTAGATAGCAACTGATACCATTCTCTTTCATATCTCCTTTACCCTAGAGCATATTCGCTCCATTCATAATCATCTCTGTATTCATATTTCAGAAAACATATTCATCTCTCTTTAACTTCCCATAATCAAGAAAATATATTCCTTGCAATATAGCAACAAAAGCATCACATATACATAAATATATTCCATGATATCATTATTATTCCGAAGATAAATAATTTTTAAAGTAGGGATAGAAGGATCTTGCCTCGATTTCTGTATCCTGACAGTGGGGCTGGTTCCTCCTCCGGAATTACTATAAACACAAAAGGTCCATCATTAGCATACTACATCTCTTACTCACCATCCTCTTGTATAACAAAACCCTTTACACTTCAACATACGTTTAATGTGTTATTATTATCCCAAAGGTTCAAGAACTTAACCATTTATAAGCTCAATCGAAGTTTCAGGGGTTTTTACCATTTCCCCTAACAACCACACTCGACTGTAAAATTTCTTATAAATTTTAGAATTCGAATTTTAATGCAAGGTCAACTGGTATTAGTTCTTTGACCACACTACTACCATCTCCCAAAATTTCGTGACTTTTAAACATGTTAAAGTATGGTAACTATGACCTCAAATTTGGTACAATTACGATTTCTCGACTTTCGAACGTCTTTCACTAAAACTGACTTTTCTCCTAAACCGTACGTCAGATTTTAACGCACCTTATATCAAAACGATCTATGAACTAGGCTCTATCATTTCATGGTCACTAAGTGTGCTAGACAGTAAGGTACCGTACTGCATTGGTGTCCAAAAACAGGGCAGTTTGTAGTTCTAACGAAAATCGGACATTATAACTGCTGTAATTTCATACTTTCCAAAATTTCACCCCTCCAAAATCATCATCAAACACCATAATCAAACCCCACACCATGTGGACTACATTCCAGCCATGGTTCCAAGTTCTCAACACAAATTTCATATCCAACTCAACCATTCATAACACATATTCATCATAAACTTTCCATTAACAACACTTAACTATTAACCACTTCAATATCTACTATAAATACAAAAGGGCAAGGGTTATTATACCTCCTTGAAGCTTGAAGAATACTTAATGATCCTTAATATTCCTTGTACACACCTTGAACAACCTTGATTTAGCTTGGATTAACTAAAGGAGCCATAAAAACAAAGATTAAAACTTGAAAACTACTATTCATTACTATTCATCTTGCACTTGAATGATTTTATTACCTTGGCAAATGATGTTAGATGGCTATGAAACTTGGTGGATATCTCTTTCTAGTCTCCAAGAACCTCCATGATTTTTCCTTGGATTTGATCTTGATGCTAACTAGGGTTTTGATTTTTATTTTCTTTCTTTTTTTCTACTTTGGCCGAATGGTGTTCTAAGGAAGGGAGAGAGTTTTCTTGTGTTCTTTTTCTAATCTCATCTTAATATCTAATCTTTAGAGTGTTGTAGAAGATTGGTGAAAAAAATCTATATGTTAAAAGACTAATCTACCCTTAAATTTGGTTTAGTGGAAGATGACATCATCTTGATGACCTAATAATTCCATTTTAATTTCTAAGTATAATACTAATGATCTTGATAAGTAAAAATGTGGTATGTATCCTTGTTATGTTAATAATCTTGGTTGCTTAATCTCCATATTCGTCTAATTGTGGTTCGTTACGAATGTACCTCATTATCTCAGTGGTTTTGAGATCGTTTAACAATCCAAATTCCATTGGTATTCTCTTAACTTAAAAATCCCTTGGCTCAATTCTAAATTCACTAATCCCTCAATATATAATTCTTATAATGTTTCCATGCTCCTTAGTGTCCAATAGAAACTTATTCGAAATCAAAATCCTCAAAATTTCATGCTTCAGGAATTTCTGAAATCTAACGTCATTTCGAGTCACTTATTTTCAATGTACACTACTAATATGATTTCTGTTTATTCACTTTCCATTTCCATTATAGAGTACCTATATACCATTTCTCTAAATCCTCAAAATTTACTATTCATTTGACCACTGTAGCATTACTGAAGTTAGGGTTATTACAATATTCATAATAACTCTGAGTACAAAATCAAAGTACTTAGAAGTGACAATGGTACAGAATTCAAGAATTCTATAATGGAGGAGTTTTGTGCAGACAAAGGAATCACTCAACAGTTTTCTGCACCTGGTACACCTCAACAGAATGGTGTAGTGGAAAGAAAGAACAGGACTCTCATAGAGGCAGCAAGAACCATGCTTGCAGATGCAAAACTTTCAACCTACTTTTGGGCAGAAACTATTAACACTGCATGTTTCACTCAAAACTGTACCTTGGTAAATAGTCATGGAAAAACTCCCTATGAGATGATCAAAGGAAAGAAACCAAGTGTGAAATACTTTCACATCTTTGGATGCAAATGCTATGTCCTAAAAGTTCATCCAGAACAACTTGGAAAATTTGAAGCCAAATCGGATGAAGCAATTTTTCTAGGATATTCAGCATCTAAAGCCTTCAAAGTTTATAATCTCAGAACTCACATTGTTATGGAATCAATTCATGTTGCATTTGATGATAAGAAATTTGGAATTCTGTAAACTGATGAAAGCCATGACAAATTGGAATTTGAAAATCTGAAGAATTCTGAGATACTCTCCAGTGATGATGAAGGTTCTCCAGAAGGAATTTCTATTGCTTCTCAAAGGAATGCTACTGTTGAGGGGGAGCAAATAAATCAAAGAGAACACAGTGATCATCAGGAGCAGACTAGCCTTTCAGAGTCTACTCCATCAGGAATTGACGTTTTAGAGTCTACTTCATCAGGAACTGATCTTTCAGAGTCTATTGAGGAAAGATCAGTAACTAGCAGCAATATGGAATCTACTGATTCTATTGATCAAAGGAGAGTTTTTGAAGGTAGAGAGAATTCTTCTACAAGAGATACCACTAACTTAGGGGGAGAGACTAGCAGAGTTAATCTACCACCTGTTAGAAAATGGACAAAGGATCATACTGAAGATTTGATAATTGGTGATCCAAATAGTGGTGTTCGAACTAGAAGATCAATTCAAAATGAATGCTTGTATAGTTGCTTTCTCTCAAAGAATGAACCTAAGAAGGTTGAAGAAGCCTTACAGGATCCTGATTGGGTAATTGCAATGTAGGAGGAGTTAAATGAGTTTGAGAGAAACAAAGTCTGGAAACTGGTACCAAGACCTAAAGATAGATCTATTGTTGGTGCAAGATGGGTTTTCAGAAACAAGCTAGATGAATTTGGTATAATTGTAAGAAACAAAGCTAGACTGGTGGTCAAGGGTTATTCTCAGGAAGAAGGCATTGATTATGATGAGACCTTTGCACCTGTAGCAAGATTGGAAGCAATCAGAATGTTTCTTGCATTTGCAGCTCATTCAAAATTCAAGGTATACCAGATGGATGTAAAGAGTGCTTTTCTAAATGGCAAACTTGATGAGGAAGTGTATGTGGAACAGCCACCTAGATTTGTTGATCCAAAGTTTCCAAATCATGTCTACAAACTTGACAAGGCACTCTATGGACTAAAGCAGGCACCAAGAGCATGGTATGAGACTTTGTCTAAATTTCTTCTTGAAAATGGCTTCACAAGAGGTACAATTGACAAAACTCTATTCTTTAGAAAGATAAAAGGTGAATTGCTTTTAGTTCAAGTTTATGTTGATGATATTATTTTTGGTTCTACTAATGAAAAGTTGTGTGCTAAGTTTACCAAGCTTATGCAGTCTAAGTATCAGATGAGCATGATGGGTGAATTAAATTATTTCTTAGGCTTGCAGGTCAAACAGACTGAGACTGGTATTTTCATTAATCAGTCAAAGTATATCAAAGATCTTTTAAGAAGGTTTGACTTTCAAGACTGTTCAGTTGCAAAAACACCCATGGCAACAGCCACTAAACTAGACTCTGATCCTAAGGGAAAGAGTGTGGATAATACTAGTTATAGAGGCATGATAGGTTCATTGTTATATCTAACTGCAAGTAGGCCAGATATAATGTTTTCTACCTGTTTATGTGCTAGATTCCAAAGTGATCCTAAAGAATCTCATTTAATTGCTGTGAAGAGAATTTTTAGATATCTCAAAGGAACTCCAAATCTTGGTTTGTGGTACCCTAGAGAATCTGATTTCTTTCTAATTGGCTATTCAGACTCTGATTATGCAGGGTGTAAGATAGACAGGAAAAGCACTACAGGTACATGTCAATTTTTGGGAAACGGATTGATTTCTTGGGCAAGCAAGAAGCAACAATCTGTCTCAACCTCAACTGCAGAAGCTGAGTACATAGCAGTAGGCAGTTGTTGTGCACAGCTCCTTTGGATAAGAAATCAGTTGATGGATTATGGTATGACACTTAGTAATATTCCTATGTTTTGTGATAATACTAGTGCTATTAAAATTGCAGAAAATCCAGTTCAACATTCAAGGACTAAGCACATTGATGTCAGGTATCATTGTATTAGAGAACATATTGAGAATGGTACTGTGGAACTTCATTTTGTTCCTACTGACAAACAGCTTGCAGATATTCTAACTAAACCACTTGATGAGACTACATTCAGTATATTAGTAAGTGAGTTAGGAATGTTAAATTTTTAGATCTTTAACATCTGCAAATGTAGCAAGGTATGTTGTTTTTAGCTTATAGACTTGATATTCTTGTCAGGATCTATATTTGATTGTTAAATGCTTTAGCTATAACATTTTGCCTTGATAAATTTCAGTATGATAGACTTGTTAATAATCATCAGGATTAGATTTGTTATCAGGATGCTGACGTCATCAGTATTGTGTCAGTATCAGGATTATGAAAATTGTTTCAGATCCTGACGTTTACTTTGTGTAGTAATCTAATTCTGTGATGTGTTAAGTCTATGCCAGCATGTTTTGATATTTGCATACTGATAATTTATACATCATTCAATAATCAAAAGACAAGTAGATAACAAGTAATTGTATTTTCATTAATTGAAAGCATTACATATATGGAAATGAAATACAACATCTTTTTGTCTAATTTCTACTGATAATTCTATACTTGTCTATTGATATGAATTCTGAGGTACAGGACAAGGAGCATCTCAAGAAATCCATCAGGGGATTGAATAGCCTTGTTTACTCTTGGATTCCTTGTCTGGGCGACTTGAATGAGAGCAGCTAACTTAAATGAATAGCGTCTCCATCAAGATCAACCTCAGACTCTCGGCCAAATTCTTCATCCTCAAGTTTTGAGGAGGTTAGGGGAAGATTGTATCCAACAGATGGATGTTCTAGGAGAAACCTCTGGATATTATCGGAAATCAATTCATACATGATTAGTTCGATGAGAAGAGTCGTCTTTTCAAAGAGATGATCAAGAGCAGGATGTTCATCGACTGTGAAAAATCTAAAGAATTGGTTTGAATGGAATTTTGGTTTGAGAAGCATTGTTGAGAAGAAAAGAAATTGAAAGATTTATGGAGAAAGGCATAAGGCGTCCGTTTCTTTTAAAGAAAGACTTGAGAAGCTGAACAGTCACTTGGAAGTTTTAATGAAGTCAGATGCTAATTATTGCGTGTGACTGTATTTCTTGTTTTCAAGAAATATTGAATATATCTAACCAATTGATTTTTGTTCATATTAATTGCTTATTTCTTTTTCAGATAAAAGAAAAATGCCACGTGGAAACTCCATATTAAGTCTCTGGAATCAGGATGATATTGATCAGGATTTCATGTGTGACCATCAGGATTTGAAAATTATATTTTTTAAATCACATTGCATTTTGTGATTATTTTGATGGGAGGTCAACAGGAAAAAGAAGCTGATCATTATTGATGTTTATCTTGATAATACCCTGATTTATTTCATGAAAATCAATTTTGGATTTTATTTTCCAAAAATCGTGGGTAACCGCATTTTTCAGGGACTGACACCTGTCAATCTACGTGTCAATGTGGGATAGTGGTCTGAAAGATTTGTGAAATATATTTGTTTTGAAACTCTAATCGTGTAATTGCTTTCTCTAATTTTACATTCTCTAAAGCAAAAACCACTCTTAAGTTTTCAAAATCACTAATCCATTTCAAGAATTTTCAAGTTCTTTTCAGATCAAAAATGGCAGCTCAGAGAAGATTACCTAAATCAGTAGCCTTCAAGTTTGGTGGCTTTGATTTTATGACAAACAATCATGTAGCAGCTATCACCAACAAGGAAGGAGTGTCATCTGATTTTCATCCAATCATGGACTTTCTGGCGTATGGACCATTAAGTTATGCATTGACAGCATCTCCACAAATTAATCAAGCAGCTGTTTCACAAGCTTGGGAGAATGCTGAGGTAATTGATTCTACTCAGAGTCAATCAGGTAAGATTGTTCTACATTTAGGACAAGATTCATTTGACATTACTGAATCTGTTGTTAATTCAGTACTTTGCTTACCTGTTATTGATAATTTTACAAGTGAACCATCTGATGATAATGTAAGAACTATGTTGTCTGAATTAGGTTATAGTGGACCTCTAGACAACATGAGCCAGTTGAATAGGTCTTTTCTTAGAAAGGAATGGTCTTTCTTCTTTGATCAAATTGCTAAATGTTTTACTGGTAAATGTAGTTCTTTTCAGCAAATTACTTCTGTTACATCACATATTGCTTATAGTTTGCTTTATGACAGAGTAATTAACATTGGTCACATTATCTTAAGTCAGATGAGTATTAAACTTGGGTCAAGAGATCAAAACAGGAAAATGGTTTATTATCATAGATTTATGCAAATGTTTATTAACCATTTTATTCCTGATGTTGAAGCTAGATTTGGTAGGGAACATTGTATTTCTTCTTATGAACAGCAAAAGCGAATTTTCTCTGACATTACAAAGAAGGACAATGAAAAGAATCTATATGAAATACCTGCAATTCATTATCCACATCATGTTCAGGTAATTCTTAAAACTCATCTTCCTACTTTTTACAATTCTTCTTTCTTTTGTGGTGAAATGGCTCAGGAATCTCATTTGGAGGAGAAACCACCTGTGTCTACCCAAGTAGCCGAAAACATTATAGTCTCTGAAACAATTCAAGAACCAAATTTTGATCCACAGCCTATTGTTTCAAAGAAACCAACCTCTGGTGTTTCTCAAAAGACATCAGTTGTAAGGAAGAGAAGATTTGTTGTGTCAAGTAGTAGTAGTTCTAGTGAAGATGATGATGATTTAACTCTTGCTGAGAGAGCAGAATTGAAGGCTGCAATTCAACTTTCTCTGTTAGCACAAAGAGATGAAAAACCTAGCCACAGCCAGGCTGCAGTCTCCCAAAAGGCTGTAGTTCTTAAAAAGGGAAAACAGTTACTTGATACTATCTCTCAAAAGACTGTGTCTATTGAACAAAGATCTCATCCCAAGATCACTTCTGTGTCTACACCTCTTGAGTCTTCTCAGGATAAATCTTTTGCTCACTACACCAGGAGAACAAGGAGAAAGATTCAATTGTCACCTACACACACAGAGTCTAGTCCAACTAATATCATGAAGGTCTCTACAAATGAAGCTACAATCAAGTCAACAAATGACCATAGAGATCTGGATATTGATTCTTCATGGGAAACTACATTATCATACAGACTGGCTATGGGACTAATTTCTCTCAAAGTGAAGTTGTCAAGGCCTGTTCTAGATTTTTTGGTTGAAAGAGTACCAAAACTTTTATTTCCAGATGAATATGGACTTCTACATCAAAGACTTGACTTAATGAAGATGTATTTCTATGTATCTGTCAGAAGACAATTAGTCAAGAAATTTGGACTCTCGAAGCATGTTGCACTTCAATCACTTCATGCATATTTATTTGACAAAGATGTCATTATTGAAGATGCCTCAGCTCAAGGTGAACAACTGGAGGAAGTAGATAGAGGGAAGCAGTCAACAGAAGATACTATTGCACCAGTGGTGAATAGTAGGAAAGATCAGATCATAGTCACTGTAACACAAGAACCATCTAGTCAGAGGTTGGATGACTCAGGAGCTGTGATAACTGATGTTGAAAGGTCTTCTGTGATGACTGAGAATGCAAGTGAGATACCCTATGATATGGGAGGAATGACTTTGGTTGATTTTTCTAAAGATCAAACAAATTTTGTTCGGTCAGAGTCTATCCACCTTGAGGGTAAGTCTCAGCAAACAACACTTAAAGACGGTGATGTACTAACTATGGTGTCTAATGAAGTATTACTGAAGACATCAGAGTCTAGTAAAGAACCTGAAAGTGGTATACTGGAGCCTGTAGTCTCTGGAAGGAAAGAAGATGATTGTAAGGGTTCAGAGACTATAGCAGCTCACTCCTTGGAGAAAACCTCAAGCCCCTTTCCATATGAGGAACCCTCTCTCCATGTGAGTTTAGGTATAAAAACTCCTTCTAAACCCTATTTTTTTGTAGGTCATGAGAGCACTTATCCAAATTTGAGTGATACACTTGAAAAGATGGACTCAGATCCACAAACTGAGAGGCTGGCTCCTGACCAGGCAAAAGGTGAGGTAGAAAGAGTGTTGACTTTAGTAAGTCAAAGTGAGAATGTGGGTATGGATGATCAACTCCATAGTGAGGGAGAGAAAATTAGGAAACCATCGTTTGATTTCTGGGATCAGGTTTTTCCTGAATCTTGGTCTGAAAATTTAGGTATGGATGCTGGTACTTATTCATTCATCAAAATGTATCAGAAGAATGACCTAGCACATCACAATGCAAAGCCAGAAGTTAAAGCTCAAAAGCAAAAGGAGAGGCTTGCAGGAATCATTAACAGAAGAGGTGCCAGGATAAAGCAATCTCTTGATACATATGTACCAGATGAAGTTCCTAATGATCCTAGTGTTCCTTTGTATGTACTTCCAATATCAGCTAGAATTGAGACATCTACAGTCTCTGATCACTCTAACGAGGAGTCAGGATTTGAAGATGTTAGTACACAGAATACTGGTGAAGGAGATGATGATCATGTTTCAGTTCCAGATCAGAAAGATGAAGATGTTGATACTTCTAATCAGGTTTTATTACTTGAATATCATACAACTCAAGCAACTTCTTCTACAAGACTTGAAGATACAGTTCTTTCTGATTCTGATGCTGAAGATACTAGAAGCACTTCCAACATTGAAGTTCATTCTGATGTTTTGAAAGATATTCAGAATTCTCAAATTGCTATGCAAACAAGACTTTAATCACTTGAAGATAACCAAGTCATAATTATGGAAAATCAAGCAGTTCTGATGAATATCATTTGTTCTGTTTCTGAATCTCTTGGAATTAATGTTGCTGATGTCAAAAAGGGGGAGATAAAGACAATTCAAAGACAACAACAACAACACCACCAGACTGGGGGAGATAAAGTTGGGGGAGATAAAGAGCAGACAAAGGGAAGTAAAAAGAAGAACTAGGAGTGACAGTGGTGAATCTCAGCTAGGAAGTGGTAAAGGAAGAGCAGCATTAATAGTTAAAATTCTTTCTTCTAAGTACTAGATAAACGTCTACATCTGGGAAGAAGGTACTTAACTTCATAATTCTACATTCATAAATTCTATTCTGGTTGTATTGTTATATGTTTTGACATCCACAACTTAGATTTATGCTTCAGATTTTAAAGCATAAATAGGGGGAGATTGTTAGGAATAATTCATAAGTTGTGATGTTAAGAATAGAATTTACGCATTATACTTCTTGTAATCCTGATCTTATAAAGGATTTAGCACTATATATAGGATTTATGTGTAAGACAGTTATCTGTACAGTTTAGTCAGGAATGAACAGTGTATCGGAGACTACATGTCAGGAACAAAGAGCAAATCCTGATGACAGTCTAATACTGATGATGATCAGATACTGATGCAAGATGAAATCCTGATATCAGTCATGTTACTGATGATGTCATTATGGATGCAACAGAAACTGGCAAGTGCTATAAAACAGGATCTTTGTTTGAAGAACAAGCAAGAAGATATTATGAAGGAAAGAGTTTTCTATTGATGGAAACTATCGACTAGAAGGCAGAACATTGTCATGTATAGATTATATCTTTCTGTTATTAGTTGATAGGTAGCATTATAAATACTCTCTCAATATCATTGTAAAGAGCGTGTGTTGTGAGTTCGTGTGCGTAGCTCTGTGTAAGGTTTGTATTCGAGAGTTCGAAACAAACAGAGAGAGAGATTTGTATTGTCAGCAGCTGCTAAAGGTATTGTACACCTTTGGTAGAGTTTGTATTTGATCTTATTAATACAAACAGAGTTTGATTCATTCGTTTATTCTTGTTCATATAATCAAGCAAAAATCAGACACGATTATATAACTTGTATTCAACCCCCCCTTCTACAAGTTATTCGAGTTAACAAGCAGTGAATCATTCGAGAAGTCTGACTTATCGAAATATACTCATCACTCATAAATATCAATTTTCACTATCTTTTAAAATTTACCAGTCATATTCAATGAAGAATATTCTAGCAAATTAAACTGTGATTTTCTCAAAATTTCATAGAAATTTCAAGTTGACAAAGTATGATTTTCCAACATATGCAACAGATTTGAAATATTTATAAATCATATTTCAGCCAACACTTACTCCAAAAATATTGAGAATTTAGATAAAGTAAGTGTTTACTGCTGCAACAATCTAGATGATATATTCACTTATCCAGAATCAGAAAAATTCAGCATTCCAATCTCACCAACCAACCTTGTGAAGGTGGCTTCATCTAATGGCTTAGTGAATATGTCAGCTAGTTGTTTATCAGTAGAGACATAATGCAACTCAATGGTTCCATTAGTTGCATGTTCTCTAATGAAATGATATTTGATGTCAATGTGCTTTGTTCTAGAACGATTGATAGGATTGGCAACTATAGAGACTGCACTTGTGTTGTCACACATGATTGGAATTCTTTCCAACACAAGTCCATAATCTCTAAGTTGATTTCTAATCCAAAGCACTTGAGCACAACAACTTCCAGCAGCTATGTATTCAGCCTCAGCTGTAAAAGTTGACACAGATTGCTGTTTCTTGCTATACCAAGAGACTAACCTTTGTCCAAGAGACTGGCAGCTACCTGAGGTGCTTTTCCTATCCACTCTGCATCCAACATAATCAGCATCAGAATAACCAATTAGATTGAACCCTGTGTCCTTAGGATACCATAGACCCAAGTTTGGAGTGCCCTTCAGATATCTAAAGATCCTTTTTATAGCAATTAAATGTGATTCTTTTGGATTTGATTAAAAACTTGCACACAAACATGTACCAAACATGATGTCTGGCCTACTTGCAGTGAGGTAGAGTAGAGAACCAATCATGCCTCTGTAAACTGAGATATCTACTTTCTTGCATTTAGCATCTTCATCCAATTTAGTGGCAGTGGCCATGAGTGCCTTTGCAGGTGAGCAATCTTCTAAGTCAAACTTCTTCAATAAATCCTTGATGTACTTGGTTTGATTGATAAAAGTGTCATCCTTCCTTTGACTAACTTGCAATCCAAGAAAGAATGTTAACTCTCCCATCGTACTCATCTCATATCTGCTCTGCATGAGCTTAGAGAATTTCTCACACAGCTTCTCATTTGTAGAGCCAAATATAATATCATCCACATAGATATGAACTAGGATAATATCATCACCATGTTTCTTGTAAAACAGTGTCTTGTCCAATGTTCCTCTAGTGAATTGATTTTCAAGGAGAAATTGTGATAAAGTGTCATACCATGCCCTTGGAGCCTGCTTAAGTCCATACAATGCCTTAAGCAATCTGTAAACAAATTCTGGAAAATGTGGATCCTCAAAGCCAGGTGGTTGTTGCACATAAACTTCTTCTTCCAACTCTCCATTCAGAAATGCACTCTTGACATCCATTTGATAAACTTTAAAGTTTGAGTGAGCAGCAAATGCCAAGAATATTCTGATGGCTTCCAATCTAGCAATAGGGGCAAATGTCTCATCATAATCAATGCCTTCCTGTTGAGAGTATCCTTTTGCAACCAACCTTGCTTTGTTTCTTACTAGTACACCATCTTCATCCATCTTATTCTTCAGAACCAATTTTGTTCCAACAATGGTTCTATTCTTTGGTGCAGGCACAAGTTCCCATACTTTGTTTCTTTCAAATTGATTCAGCTCCTCTTGCATGACAATAATCCAATCTGGATCCAACAGTGCATCATCAAGTTTCTTAGGCTCAATCTGAGATAGAAAATAGCCATAGAGGCACTCATTTTGAGTTGCTCTCCTAGTCCTTACTCCTGCATTTGGATATCCAATAATTTGCTCAACAATGTGTGATCTATCCCATTTCCTTGAGTGCTCAGTCTGATTTCTCATTGTTGATGTTGCTTCATCATCCAAGTCATGATCATCTTCATTTCCTCCCCTGTGAGGTTGACACTATTCACAGGTGTGTCTTGGATGCTTGTTTCTCCACTATTGATTGGCACAAATTCTTCTCTTGTACCATCATTCACTTGAGTTTGTTGAACTTGAGTTTCAACTCCAGTTTCAATCTCTTCATCAGAATCATCTAGATTATCAAACTTTAATGGATCTTTATCTTCATCATTGGCTTCTTCTAATCCAGGTAGTTTGTTGTCATCAAATGTCACATCAGTGCTTTCCATAATTTTCTTTTGATTGATGACATAAACTTTGTATGCAATTCTTTCCATAGAGTAGCCAAGAAAAATTCCTTCAAATGCCTTTGCATCAAATTTTCCAACATATTCTGAATTATCCTTCAATACAAAGCATTTGCTTCCAAAAGTATGAACATACTTTAGAGTAGGCTTCTTTCCAGTCATCAAATTGTAAGGTGTCTTTCCAGTATTTTTGTTGATGAGGGTTTTGTTCTGGATATAGCATGCAGTGCTCACAGCCTCAGCCCAAAAACATGTAGGCATCTTTGCATCAAGCAACATTGTTCTAGCAAGCTCAATTAGAGTTCTATTCTTTCTCTCAACAACTCCATTTTGTTGTGGAGTCCTTGGAGCTGAGAATTGCTGAGAAATTCCATTCTCTTTGCAGAATGCTTCAAGTATGGCATTTCTGAACTCTGTTCCATTATCACTTCTCAATGCAATCACACTTGCATTGTTGGCCTTTGCTTCCTTGTCAACTTTCTTTATGTGCTCAATGATTACTTGTGGAGCCTCATCTTTTGATGCCAGAAATTCCACCCATGTATACCTAGTAAAGTCATCAACCATCACCAAGGCATACTTCTTTCTTCCTAATGACATAATATTGACAGGCCCAAAAAAATCCATATGAATGAGTTGCAGGGGCTTGGTTATTGATGTCACTGTCTTTGACTTGTGGCTTGATCTTTTCATCTTTCCTCTTTGACAAGCCTCACACACTCCTTCTTGACAGAATTCAAGTATGGGCATGTCTCTCACTAACTCTCTTTTGACTAGAGAATTAATGGCTTTGAAGTTCAAGTGTGATAACCTCTTGTGCCACAGCCAACAATCTTCATTTGATGCTTTTGAGTAGAAACAACAAATTTTGTCCTTGTTTGCAGAGTCCATATTGGCTACAAACAGGCTTCCTTTCCTTACTCCAGATAGAGCAAAATCACCAGTTTTCTTGTGGGTGATCAAACATTCATCTTTTTCAAAATCCACTTTGAATCCTCTATCAGTAAACTGACCAACACTTAGCAGATTATGCTTGAGTCCCTTGACTAGTGCTACATCTTCAATGATGACATTACCAACTTTCAACTTGTCATATCCCAGTGTGTTACCCATGCTGTCATCTCCAAAAGCAACCATTGGGTCAGCCTTCTCCTCATACTGTGATAGCAGGGCCATATCACCAGTTAAGAGGTAATGTAAGTAATAGAAAGCATTACAAACAATTAGGCTTGTTATTAGATGTATACAGGCATGCCTCTGTGACTAACAACAGGCAACATGATACTAGACTCTCAATGATATTTTTATTGAAAAATAAAGAAAAATCAAGAAATAAATTCTAAAAAAAACTTAAAAAACTGATATTAGCTCCTAAACTTTAGTTTAGCATTTTGGGGGAAAGGAGGAGAGAGAGAGAGAGAGAGAGAGAGAGAGAGAGAGAGAGAGAGAGAGAGAGAGAGAGAGAAGCTACGGTTTTTGTTATAAAAAATATTAATAATGATAAATAAAAAAGTTGATACACTTAAAATTATATATTGTTTTTAACAAAAGGTTGCCTTTTTGAATTTTGTATTCTTGAATTAAAGTAATAGTATTAATTCCCATATCTTAACCTAAGAGCATATATTGAATTTGCTTGGTTGGTTGATTATATTTTTTTTTATATCAACAAAGCATAAATATGGCTAAGAAAACTAAATAACTTGGTAGAAACATTCTACACAAAGATGTATATTTATTAACGAGAAATAAGAAAAAATAAAAAGGAGGGTTTCATTTTGTTTTGAAGATTTTACACCATGCATGCTATAAGACATATAAATATATATTTACCTAATTTGGATACATAGTAATATTTCATGTAATTATTTTATTTTTTCTATTCGTGTATTTCGTTTCATTTCGTGTACAAGAAAAAAATTGTGTAATTTAGTGTCATTTTCTGTTCTAATTTTGATCGGGTACACGATTTAATATCATGTCATTTTTGTTCAAACCCTAAAGTACATGACATGAATGTACAAAACGATTTGTCAGGTCTACATAAGCTATTTATTCTTATATATGTCGGAAAAATATATTCACTATTAAAGGAAAATGAATTTCAAGTTATTTAACCCGAAATCTGAATTTCAAGGACAAATATAAGGACAAGTATATAACAGTGTGATTATGTGTTTATATATTACACACTTGATTTCAATTTTATGGACATTAACTTATTTTCACAAGTTAGTCAAATTAAAAAAGGGTAGGTGATAATCATTTTCATATGTCTTATTTTAAGAATAAAAGAAAACTAAAATTTATTATTCCATGTTTTACTAGAAAAGAATAAAAAAATCAAAATACAAACTTTCAAACTGAAAATGCACATTTTAAGTTGTCTTTACAAATAAGCTAAGGGCAATAACCATAAAATCTAACAATCATATGTTACTCCAAGAGCGCGATATATTGAATTTGTTTGGTTAGTTGATAATATTTCTCTTATAGTAAATCAATTCATTAATAAAAAGACATAATTTGTAAAAATGATATTGAACAATCACACAGCGAACTAGATTAGATGAAAGTTTCTATTGTTATAAACGTTCGTGTCATATATCTTGCACAGTAGATATCCTTTCTCATATCGCTGATCATTCAACCTTTTTTTGATAGACATTCTAATGATTTATTGGAGTCATGAGGATTAAGTTTCTATACATGTTTAATATGCAATCGGAAAATTAACCACGACCATACAAATATTTTCACTGAATTAATATAATAAATATTTTAAGAATTCGATTGAATAAATATACCTAATTCTCAGAATATGAGTGAAAAATTTGTTAACATGATACGTAGAAATATTCTCTAACAAAGAGAAAAATAAAATGAAAGCTAAATTTTAAAAAAAACAATAAAGAGGGATTTTGAACTTTTTAACGGGGGTTGTATTTGTTTTGATGATTGATTCATAATATTAATATTAATTCAATTGGTATGAATTCACGAATAATTAATTTTATACTTAAGTTAATTAACATTCCAATAAAATTATATATTTTTCTAAATAAAAATTAAAATTAATTAATTAATACAATTTATCGATCGTTGCGTAGCATGAGTAGAACGCTAGTTTACAACCATACATGAGTTGGATTTTTAATTAAATACCCAAATATTATAAATTTGAAGTGTACTAATAGAATTTTTTTTAAAATTGATCTTTAGATTTCCCCCCTAATTATTATACTGCCTATGCATTATTTTGTTGAAGCAGATATAATACGGCTAATTACGTATTACAGAAAAGGAAACAACAGACTGAAAATAATTCCTTGAAAAAATAGATATTGAAAATGAAAGACAATTTAATAGTCCAATATTGCCCTAGGTAATATAATTTTGGTAAACCGTTTTTTCGAACTTATTTTTTTGTGTAATGTTAGTAACCCAAATTGTTAACCAAATATTGTTACCAATAATTACGGATGTAATTTAAACCGAGCCGGCTCGAACTCGACTCGAGATCGACTCGAAAAAATGGGTTCGACTCGGCTCGAACTCGTTATCGAGCTCGAGTACGTTTTCGGGCTCGATTAAAAACTCGAGTTGAGCCGAGTTTTTTGAAGCTCGACTCGAGCTCGACTCGATAAACTCGAACTCGGACTCGACTCAACTCGAACTCGAACTCGAACTCGATTAATTTTTTTTTTTTTTTTCTTAATAATAGTAATGTGTTTATTATTTTATGTGTCATCACTCAACTATTTATGAAAATTACTTTTAAACTTAACTTGAGATTTTTTTCATATGTTATGTGCAATATTATATTATTAGTATAATTAGTGAAATTTTGAATTAAATTTGTTCTAATATGAGAATATGAGATATTTATTTATACATTTTTATAAATAGTTTATACAAATTTTATTGTAAAATTTAAATTGATAATTTTTTTTTAGTTATTAGCTTTTTTTCTTTGCAAAAATTTTAAAATGCAAAACTTACATTTCAAATATTTTTTAAGAAATTTAATTTTAAAAAACGAGAAGAAATAATATAGCATAGTACATCATCAAATGTCACCTTACCTAGTGCCAAAAATCAAAACAATAATTGATTCCAATGCTATAAAAAATTGATGAAGGTGCGGTAGATTATGGATGAGTAAATTAGAACTCCAATACTTAATTAAAATCCAAAAGACTGCGAATAGATAAGTGATGAGTTACAAGTTCTCTAAACACATATGAGCTCAGAGTCAAAAAAATGTTTTACATTTTATTATTCTTATTATCATCGTTTACTAGTTAAATGTTTAGATATTTAGATGCATAATCTGTACTAAAGATATAATTTATCCGTAAATATAAGAATAGAATAAACTAAAAGTTTACTTAATTGATTGGAAAAGTTGATTATCGAAATCATAAAATATAAAATTTCGAAAGTTTATTCTCATTTAAAATTGGGGAAATAATATAACAAATAGTTTTCATGGAGCTTAAGTCAAAACTCGAAAACTCGACAAGAACCCGATAAACTCGATAAGAACCCGATAAACTCGAAAACTCGGTAAGAACCCGAAAAATTCGATAAAACTCGATAAGCTCGAAAACTCGAAAACTCGAAAACTCGATAAAAACTCGAAAACTCGTTTAAAAACTCGATAAGCTCGAAAGCTCGGTTAAAAACTTGATAAGCTCGAAAGCTCGATAACAACTCGAACTCGACTTGTGTAGTAAACGAGTCGAGTTCGAACACAAATTTCAGACTCGATAAATTTTAGGCTCGACTCGACTCGTGAAAAAAAAACTAGAACTTGAAAAAAATAAAGTTCGAACTCGACTCGACTCGACTCGACTCGAATTACATCCCTACCAATGATGTAGCTTCGATGACGTGCCAGATTAAAAAATTTTGATTTGGGAGGTTAGTGTGAATGAGGGGGTCCATTTTGTTATGACCAATTAAAATAAGACAATTATTATTTAGAAATTATTTTGGGTACCAATTTGGGGTACCTAGCATTTTCTTTTTTCTTTTTATATTGCAGGGCTAAAAGAGTTGGTGATGTCCAGAATATATAAACGAGCAATTGCTATAATTGCTAGATAAGATGTCAAACTTTACATTGTAAATCAATTTTGTCTGACTTGTGGGAAAAATAATCTATTATCTGAAAAAGTTGCAGGTTTTAAATCTTATAACAAATTGATATGAAAATCAATTCAAACATGTAAAATTACCATAGATTTTGCCAATGAGCTCCTTCCAAGAAATTTCTTTATGAAACTTTTCCTTAATTAACATCCATTAACATTATATAATATGACACATATGCATAATCAATGTTATAGTTCTATTCAACCTTCTATCTATTGAAAATCCTCCATCAATTCATTTTTAATTTAGTTGCTCCCCCATGAACAACATGGCAAAGAACTTCCTAACCTAGTGGCAAAGGCTGTTTACGATAGATCACAAGTTCGATTTCCTCTACCCTTTGTAATTAATATTGTCCTTGTGGCTCATTTGCATCAAAAAAAAGAAAAACATGACAAAGAACAAAGTTACAGGAAGGAAAAAACAGAGAGAAGTGAAGCCAATAGATGATACAACTAGTCGTCAAGTCACTTTTTCCAAGCGTCGTGTTGGTGTTTTCAAAAAAGCCAGCGAACTTTGTGTCCTAACCGGTGCTGAGGCTACAGTTCTTTGTGAATCCACTACAAGATTTTTTGATTCAGACAAACGTTTTACACCGTCGTGTGAAGCCCTGATTTTCCGTGGTCTATTGAGATGCCGTCTGTTATGCGTATCAGACAACAGCAGCTTAACCGTTGTCTGTGTTGCAGACAGATAACATACGTGATTTCAAAACTGTTGTCTGAAACTTGGGTCATACAACGATTAAGTTTTTGAAAATGTTGTGTGTAATACCTGGATCATACAATGATGTTTTAAATTTGGTCTATTGTCTGATTATGCTTTTAACAAGGGTTGTTTTAGAAATGTCTGTTGTGAAATACTTGGATCATACAATGGTTTTTTAAATTTGGTCTATTGTCTGATTATGTTTTTAACAAGAGTTTTTTGAGACATGTCTATTGTGTAATAACTGGATCAGACAATGGTTTTTTTAATTTGGTCTATTGTCTCATTATGATTTCAACAAGGGTTTCTTGAGATATGTCTATTGTGTACTACCTGAATCATACAATGGTTTTTAAAATTTGGTATATTTTCTGTTATTTTTGCCATCTATAGACAATGGTTTGTTTAATTTGAACTGTTATTTCTGCCATATACAGACAATGGTTCCCGTAAAATAAAGCGTTGTCTCTTCGTTATGTTCACAACAATTTCTTGAAAGATAACCATTGTTAGAGACCTTAGCACACAATGGTATTAATCATCCAAAGCATCATTTTTATTTGATTCACACTATGGTTTAATTTAAACCATTTTCCCATTTTTATTCATAAACAATGATTTACCAAAATAAAAATACAAAATCAGAACATTTACGAAAAATCCAAATATTAAAAAAATTACAAATACACAACTTGTCCACAAAACTAAAATAAAAAGGACAAAATAAAAGCCGTAGTTCTTAGAATCATAGTTCCTAATTTTAATTGCAGGGCAACTTCACTAAGTTTTGATCAGGACTGTCAAAACTGCTTGGGCATTCTGCTACTTGCCCAACTCTCGGCATTGATCAGAATATATGACTTTTTTTTATCTATCATCATTTGCAACTCTTCAGCAGCCTTCTGTACTTCCCGCAGCAAAACACCAGAGCCTAACTTTTCCTTTTTCTCTAGCTTGTTCCCTAGCTCGCGTAGTACTCTAGCTCCTACAGTACCGACTCTTTGAATCTCATTGCTGAAAAAATGTCGTAAGTCAGCTGATGCCTACAAAATTGATTAATGTAAACCCTATAAGCAACATAACAAAGCTCAACAAATAGTTGATAAAGTCTGTGGTGGGAAAAGTATTATGTTCTTAGTTTAGACCTCCGGATGCATGCGTTTCAGTTCTCATAAGATGGTGTTCAACAATAGTTAAGATGGTGAAAAGGATACTTGAGTTTTAGTTAGACATAAGAAAAGTAACAACCAATTTAGACATTTTTACTAGCGCCAATTGTTTTACTGTCTGCTTCATTGCCAAAATGTGTTCTAGGCTACAGCGGTGTATTAGGTGCTTTGGTCAAAACAATCAAACAGTATATCAACCCCATAAATTAGAACTACCTAAACTTCACTTGTATCTCAGCAAGTATACAACCATGCATTACCATGATCATAAATGCACATTGTCTCAGCGCATTGCTTACTTTAACATAGTCACTCCAAGGATATCTGAACATCTTGTAACATCCATGAGGTGGTTCCCACACAGCGAAGCTCAACAGCAAAAAGGATATAAACATATATAGAATGAAGTAATGCATGCTTCCTATCTATCTTCTGTCAAATGTACATACTAAAGTAAACCTAAACCACGTACCAAAGATTCCCCTTTACAATGGATCATCAGAAGCTTGATATGTAAGAATCTTGGAAGGGATTCTCTCATATTCAACACATTGCAGGTATCCCTTGACACAGCCTGCAGTTCACATGAAGTTGCAACACCATTAAAGTTTTTCACAACTAATTTGTGCAAATCCTCACCAGCCCAAATGGGGTAAACACATACATTTACAAGCAAACAAACATCAGGTTGATACAGTATGTCGGCAAGAATACCCAGAACCCGTATTCGTATTACTTCATTGCCGGATACAGTTTCAAATAGCTTGCACAGAATCCTTATTACCAAAACAAAGTAATTCGTTAACATCATATGAATCTTTAATTTCTCACCTTAAAATTAAATCTATAGTAGACAACTGAATTCTAACATTGAGATGTAAAGTCAATAACTTGTACTACATACAGACCTGCAATAAAGATGCTAATAACAATTCCAACTTCTTGAAACTTTCCAGCCAATAAGGATAATTCAGCAATACAAAGAGCTAGTCCTCCTGCTGAAAACATTCCAAAAGCGTGATTAAATCCTTTTCTAAATATGGCCCCTGCATTTTTAAAACAAATCCCAAAAGCAAAACAAAACAAACACACTAGTAATCGACATAGATTGTTAACTCATAGTTGTAGAGAATTGGTTTCATCACTCAATTAAGACTAGAGGGCAGCGGTGTAACTTGTAAGCCATTTGCCTTGCACAATCAATTCCATAATCATACAAAACACATATTTTATTAATTTGTTTAGCTGAAAATTCAAATAAATTTCAAAGGCTTTGACCTAAAAAACCTAAAAAAAAACCCACCCATTATCAAAAAACCCATATAAAAAAACCCATCAAAACCCCATTATCAAACCACCCATATCTCAAAACACACACACTATTCAAAAAAACAAAGCAAGAAAATAACCAACTAAGCCAGTTGTGGAAGGTTGTATGTACAATTCATCAGCCAATCAAGCAAAATACAGCAAGTAAGAGAGCAAATCGAACAAATCAAGTAGAGAAGAGAACAAATCGAGCCGTCTTGACAGCTAATCGAGTAGAGAAAATATCAATTGAACTAGCAAGAACTACTACCTGAGGGTTGCAATTGATGAAGAACTACTACCTATCCCAGAAATTGAAGTCCTTAAGCTGAAGCCCCATCCGAGAGAAATGTTGGAGCAGAGGAGAGGTTTGTGTTAATGATTTTGGGTTGGTGTGTCGCTTGTTTTGATTTTGGAGAAAGAAGGGGCAAGAGAAATTTTAATTTAGGGGAAGTGAAACAAAGGGGGGAGAATGAAATTTTGATAGGGGGAAAATCAATGGGACGAGGGAAGTTCAAATTTTTTGGATGAATACGCTGTGAACTGAAAATAATGGGCAGGGGGGATTGAAAATTGAAACTCCTAAGTTTTGATGATAACAAACAGCAGGCCATTTGGCTTGATTTCAGATATAAAACAGCATACCATATGTATATGTGCTAACTTGTTTTTACAGAGAATTCAGTTTACTGATTATATAATCAGATTGGAGCAAACAGCAAGCCATCCTTTCAAATAGCCTACCAGTTTCGCAAACAGCATGTTGATTTCAGTCTGGGCAGTTTTACCGAATATAAAGCAATCAAGGAACATCAAGTGGAAACTTGTTAGGGTTAATTGTATGGGTCCTCTGATTATATTAGAATATATAAAACACCCATATCTCTCACATGCTTGGAGACAAACAATATTCCTTATGATTGTTTAAGAAAAGTAAAGTCTACTTTTCTTTAATTTAGACACCCACCTTACTTCCACTCAAATACTCACATGATAAAATCTTTATCATATATTATCTTTGTCATACAAATTCCTTGAACCACCAGCTATACACGTTATTATCACCTTCACTCAAGATATTCACTTGATTCTCATCATTATAATTTATTCTCTTTGACATACTCATTCCATGCAACACCTGCAACACACGTGAATATCACTTCTTCTTCAAACTCCTCTCTCGTTTTCTTCAAACAGAATCTGATCAAGCAACGGTAACATTTATGTCCGTTGAAGCTCAAGAATTTAATTTCTTCTCTTGCTTTCATTCGCCTATAAAAGAACTAATATCATTCAGTTCTTCATAACGATACAGTGCAGAAAATAAAGAGCCCTTACAATACTCAAAGCTTTCTTTGCTAAATTCTTTAATCCTTCAAACCCATTTCATTCGTATATATCTATATATTCAGAGGGTCATAGGTTGAGTTGTATCATTCAAACTTGTATTGTTCAGATTGTATTTAAATTGTTGCTGTACAAACGTTGGCTTAGCGTTTAGGGTGAGTCGAACTAGACTAGAGAAGTAAGCTTGGTAAGTGTTACTTAGAGAGTTAGTTCTGCACAGGAAACAGCAAGCCATTTGTAAGCAGCAGGGTATAAGGGAGATATATTGTTGTATCTTGTAATCGGATTATAATTGATCAATAATATATTCTCTTACCAAGTTTGGTAAGGGACCAGGACGTAGACCATAGGGGTTTAGGGGTCGAACCTGGCTAAAAGATTGTGTGTCTCATTTTACTTACTGTTTATTTCATACTGCATTGCATATTAAACACAAACAGCGTGCCATTTGTAAACTGTGTTATTACAAACAGCAAGCTGTTTCTGGTATTTTTCAAAACAGTTCATAAATAAGCATTGTTAGCCATAAACACATATTCACCCCCCCCCTCTAGGTGTTGTTTTCAATTGGTATCAGAGCGAGGTATACTAATATTTCTGTAACAGGAAGGTATCGATCATGGCTGAACAATATCTCGAAGCTAAATCTGATTATAGAGCTCCTCTCCTCACTGGATCAGAAAATTACAACTGGTGGAAATGTAGAATGGAAACATTCTTGTCCAAGAGACCACTGGTGTTAAGAGTGGTACAGAAAGGAGACTTCGAATTTCTAGATGACAAGAATAATCCAAAAGATGTCGATGATCTCACTCCCGATGAGATTATTAAATGTGGTTATAATGGAGAAGCTAGAAATTCTATAATGAACGCATTAGACCAAGCTGAGTATGACAAAGTTTCATCTCTAAAGACAGCAAAGGAAATGTGGGATGCTTTGGAAACTTACCATGAAGGCTCAACAACTTTGAGAAAGGTGAAGCTTAGCAAACTAATGAACGACTTTGGAAACTTCAAACTCAAGGATGATGAAACTATCAAGGAAGGTCAAGCAAGGTTCCAGGTTACTATAAATTCTTTAAAAAGACTTGGAAAGGATATTCCACAAGATGAAATTAACATGAAAGTGTTAAGTGCTGTACCATTTATTTATGAAGCTAAGGTCACGGCCTTGGAATCATCCTCAACAATCGACACCATGGATCACCTAGCTGTTTTTGCTGAGCTAGAACAGTTTGAAAGTAAGATAATCAAAAGTCAGATTGAAGGTGTTCGGGTTCCTGTAGCCAAAATGAAGAATTTGGCTCTTCATTCTACAAACAGCAAGCTAGCCACTGCATCCAGCAAGCTGACAGATTCTGATGAAGAATCTAATGAAGAAATGGCTCTCATCTCACAAAAGATCAAGAGACTGAATGAGAAGAAAAACAGAATGAAAAAGGAAAGAGCAAGTTTCAACAACAACAAGAAAGCCAAGGAGCAAAATTGTTTCGAATGTGGCAAGTCAGGCCATTTTAAAAGAGATTGTTACAAGCTGAAGTCAAAACAGCCTGCTATTTTCAAAGATAGAAGAAAATCAAAGGCTTTATTGACTTGGAGTGATGATGATTCAGACTCCAGTGATGACTCAAGTGAAGACATGGTGAATTTGGCACTTGTAGGTCTAAATGATGAAGAAAGCTCACAAGGGTCAATAAAAGAAGATTTTGTGGATAGTGATTTTTTAGACTCGGAAGATGATGCAAGTGAGGTAAACTCAATTAATTCTGATTTATCTTCCTCTCCTATTATACTAGAAGAACTAACCATGCAGGTACCAAGTAATGTCTCTATTATTGAGTTCATGGAACTGAAAAATAAGAATGGCAAGCTGGAAAAGAAGAACAATCAGTTGAAGAATATTATTTCTGAGTTAATGGCTGAGAAGGCTCCAGAATTAAATCATGATGATCTTATCACTGATTTAAAAGAGAAACTAGTTCAATTCGAAGGTGTAAACAAAGTAATTCTACAAAGGAATGAAGCACTCATGAAAGAACTCAGAAATTTGAAGGCAGATATTGAAGCCAAAAATGAATGTATAAAATCATTCAAGCATAAAGAATCCAGCCAAGCCGAATCCTCAAAAACTGCTGAAAAGAGAAAACAGCAAGCTGAACTTGTCAAATAGCAAGCTGAATTGATTTCTCTTCTAGAAAAAGAAGTCAAAGACCTTCAGAAAGGGATGGAAACATTTTTTCAAGGTGAAGACAGCTTAAAGACAATGATGAAGAAGGCAAATGTCCCCTTGGTCAGAGAAGGAGTTGGCATAAAATCAAACAATAAACTTGGTGCACTCAAATACGATGGAAGAAATGGCATACCATACAATTATGCCATGCCTTGGAAGATATGTAACAAGTGTAGAGGAAAAGGCCATCTGGAAAAACACTGTGTAGTTCAAGTAAACCCTAAAGGGAAAACAGCTTACTAGAAGAGGCCAGTCAGAAGACAAACAGCACGCCAGAATGCTCCTGACAGAAGACAAACAACATACCAAAAGTCACCAAAAGTGATCCAAATATGGATCAAGAAAGCTGATTTAAATGTTCTATATATTCTTGCTACTAACCAACCTGGACCCAAACCTATATGGGTTCCAAAACATTAAGTTGGTGTTTGTTTGTTTTGTAGATATGTCTTGCCACCAAAGTAAAGTCAAATCGATGGATTTTGGATAGCGGATGCACTAGACATATGTGTGGAGACAAATCTCAGTTCATGAGTCTCGAAATGAAGAAAGGTGGAAGAGTTACAATTGGAAATAGCAAGACTCTTCGAATACTTGGTATTGGTTCCATTGGTAATAGTAATATTTCGATTGATAAAGTTCAATATGTCAAAGGTCTTTCATATAATTTACTTAGTGTCACTCAATTATTTGATGATGGACATTTTGTTAAGTTTGGCATAGATAAAACTGTTATTACTATTGGTGCTAACAAAATCCCCCTAGTTGCTAGAAGGGAAGGAAATATATATGTATTAGATTTCGAAATGCAGGAAACAACATGCTGTTTGGCTGCAATCGACAATGATCCATATATATGGCATAGAAGGTTGGGACATGCACACATGGACTTGCTTAATAAATTATCAAGCAAGAATCTGGTCAGAGGACTACCAAAACTGAAATATTCTAAGGTTGAAGTATGTTCAGCATGCCAATTGGGTAAACAAATTCGAAGTACTCACAAAGCAAAGAAAATGGTATCTACTTCTAAACCTCTAGAGCTTCTGCACTTGGACTTATTTGGTCCAGAATCTTATAAGAGTATTGGAGGTAAACAATATGGTTTTGTTATTGTAGATGATTATTCTAGATTTACTTGGGTATTATTTCTCCGTACTAAAGATTGTGCTTTTGATGAGTTTGAGAAATTGATTAAATTACTTGAGAACAAGCATGATACAAGACTTATAGGTATAAGAAGTGACAGAGGAGGTGAATTTGTCAATGAAAAATTTATTGCATATTGTGAAGAAAGAGGAATCTCTCATGAATTTTCTGCTCCAAGGACTCCACAACAAAATGGAGTGGTGGAAAGGAAGAATAGGTCACTTCAAGAAACAGCAAGGACTCTACTGCAAGAAAGCAAGCTGCCTAGAAGTTTTTGGGCCGAAGCTGTGAATACAGCATGCTATTTGTTGAATCGAATCATATCAATTGTTGAGAAATAAGAAGCCTAATATCAGTTACTTCAAGATTTTTGGTTCTAAGTGTTTTGTGCTCAAGACAATTGGTAAAGATGGTAAATTCGATGCTAAATCCTATGAAGCTATATTTCTTGGTTATTCTTTAACAAGTAGAGCTTATAGAGTTTATAATGTTAATAAACATATTGTTGAAGAATCTATTGATGTTTCTTTTCAAGAATCTAACAATGATCTACCAAGAGATGAGGAAGAATTTGCAGGACAGCAAGCTGGAAGTGCAAATCAGCAAGCTGGAAGTGCAAATCAGCAAGCTGGAAGTGCAAATTAGCAAGATGAAAGTTCAGAACAGCAAACTAAAAATGAAGATGAAAATGAAAGTCAGCAAGCCAAGGATGATGTAGACAATATCAATCAGCAAGCTGGAAGTTCAAGTCAGCAAGCTGAAGTGGAAGATACAATCTCCAAAATTGCAAAAATGTCTTTGGAAGGCCCTAGAGGATCAAGGACTACTGAGAAACTACCTATTTATGATGAAAAAGATCAGTCACCTCGAGCAAAGATAAGAAGGACAACTAATGAAGAAATAGCTCAATATTCTTTACCGAGGGCAACAAGAACGGTCAAGAATCATCCTCCAGAGTTAGTCATTGGTGACATTACTGATGGAATTACTACAAGAAGAGGAAAAGCAAATTATTGTGCTCATGCAGCCTTCCTAGCTCAAGAAGAACCCAAAAATATCAATGAAGCATTAGAAGATGAGAATTGGATCATGGCTATGCAAGAAGAATTAAATCAGTTCGAAAGATGCGAAGTTTGGGAACTTGTCAAGCCACCAGAAGATGCTTCAATCATTGGCACAAAATGGGTATTTAAAAACAAAGTTGATGAATTTGGCACCGTTACTCGAAATAAAGCAAGGCTTGTGGCTCAAGGATATAATCAACAAGAAGGCATTGACTTTGATCAAACTTATGCTCATGTTGCTCGTTTGGAATCAATAAGGATGCTTCTTGCCTATGCATGTTTCAAGAAATTCAAGCTATATCAAATGGACGTAAAGAGTGCATTCCTAAATGGCTTGCTGAAAGAGGAAGTTTATGTAAAACAGCCTCCTGGATTCGAACATGAACAGTATCCAGACTATGTGTTCAAGCTAAAGAAGGCTCTTTATGGTTTAAAACAGGCTCCAAGGGCTTGGTACAAAAGGCTTAGTAAGTTTCTTATTAAAAATGGATTCATTCGAGGTAAAATCGATCCCACATTATTTATTAAGCAAGATGGTAAAGATATTCTTATTGTACAAATATATGTGGATGATATTATTTTTGGAGCTACTAATGAATCTATGTGTAAGTGGTTTTCCAAGTGTATGCATAGTGAGTTCGAAATGAGCATGATGGGTGAGCTCAATTATTTCTTGGGTCTTCAAATCAAGCAATCTAAGGATGGAATTTTTATACATCAATCCAAGTATACAAAAAGTCTACATAAGAGATTCGGTTATGAAGATGTTAAATCAAAATCAACTCCTATGATTCAAAACAGCAAGCTGTTTGCAGATGAAAATGGTAAGGCTGTTGATATTAAAAAATATCAAGGTATGATTGGTAGCTTACTATATTTAACTGCTTCTAGACCTGACATCATGTATAGTGTGTGTGTTTGTGCTAGGTTTCAATCCAACCCTAAAGAATCTCACTTAAATGCTATTAAAAGAATATTTCGATATTTAAGTGGTACCATTTCTCTTGGTTTGTTCTATCCTATCACAAATGCTTTTGATCTTGTTGGGTATAGTGATGCAGATTATGCAGGTTGTCAAGTTGATAGAAAAAGTACTAGTGGTGTTTGTACATTCCTCGGACAAAGCTTAGTTTCATGGCAATGCAAGAAACAAACCTCTGTTGCTTTATCCACGGCCGAAGGAGAGTACCTAGCAGCTGGGAGTTGTTGTTCTCAACTTCTATGGATGATTCAAACACTAAGGGATTTTGATATCAAGTGTGGAAGGATTCCAATAAATTGTGACAACACTAGCACCATCAACATTTCAAAAAATCCGGTGAACCACTCAAGAACGAAGCATATAGATGTTCGACACCATTTCTTGAGAGATAATGTTGCTAAAGGAAAGATAGAGTTGGTCTTTGTTCCAACTGAATTTCAACTAGCTGATATTTTCACAAAACCCCTTGCTGAAGAGAGATTTTCTGTCATTCGAATGCAACTTGGTATGTGTTCTATGTAGAACAGCGTGCTGGATGATAAGTACTGGACAGGTTAGCTTACCATTTGTTCCAGTTACATATTATACATGGCATACTGTTTGTGATTCCATCTCTGGCTTACCATTTGTGTGATATTAGATATCCTATGAATCTATGTGTCCTGATTTGATAATATATGCTAAATGATTACATAGTGTTCAAATTGATTGAAATTCCAGAAAATTTAGTATATCTGTTCGAAATAGGAATTAATTGGATTTTTGTTTTTCTTGTTTGTTTCTATTTTTCATAAAATTCTATTCGATTATTTTACTAAAATATTAATAAGATATTTAGTTTTATCTTTAATTCTAAAATATCTCCCATAAAATTATCAAAAAGAAAAAGAGGCCCGTAGTCAATTCATTTTCATTTCTCTCCACCAAAACACTCTCAGAGGCGATTAGGGTTTCATCAAGCGGCGATTTTTAGGGTTCTATCTCTCTGTCAATCATCATGACTCGAACCAGGAAATCAAGTCTCATTGCAAACGCAACTCCATCCAAGAAAGAAAAGGTCTTGATTGAATTGGATAATGCGGCTCATAACAGCGGGAACGAGGTTTCTCAGACTCCGGAATCGAAAAGGTTGAAGGGTATTCCTCAATTTGCTAGCCCTGATTTCAAATCTCGTTTCTCTACCATGGAGTTGGGCACTCGGACTCTCATCACTGCTCCTCTTATCGACAGTAAGATTATTGCTCCTCTTACTGATGTTGGAATTATTCAGTTGTTTCAAGATGTTGGTATTGACTCCTTTATTCTCAATTTACCTAAAGTCTATTATCCTGACCTTGTTCGAGAATATTATGCTAATCTACACTTTGATAAATTTGGAAATATTTGTTCAACTGTGCGTGGAAAGAAAATTCAATTCAACACATCTCTGTTTAGCTCTATCCTAGATGTTGATTATCAATCTGAGCTTGATGTGTATACAGCTCAAACTAATTTGGAGTTTCCTGATTTTTCTATAAAAGATCAACTGTCAATCTTAATTGGTTCTGATTTGGTTGGGGAGTCTGCACCTCCCAGTACTACTGAGGTTACACCACTGGCTCACTTAATCTTTAAGATTGTTAGATCACACATCTGTCCTAGAATGGGGAATAAGTCTAATTTCACTAATCAAGATGTGGTATTGGTTGCTATGATCTTAACTGGTAGGAAGTTTGATATCTCATCTCTTATCATGCAAAAGATGCTTAGTACTCTTGAGAAAACCTCCACTAGAATCCCCTATGCTCAGCTTCTCACAAAAGTGTTTGTGACCTTTCGAATAGATTTCAAGAAAGCCCTTAAAATAAATGTCAAGGAAGTCTTTGATCACAAGACCCTAACTCAGAATAATATTCAGCTTGTGGATGGTATAGTAACAAGGATTTTGCCTCCACCTTCTGATGATATTCCTGAGATTAGCGAACCTTCCAATCCTACTCCTGGTGCTTCTGAATTTACATCTACTGAAAGTGTTTCTGAGATTAAGAAGGAGTTGCAAGCAGTCAAAAATGTTCTTAAGGTGATAACATCAGACTGTCAAACAATCAAGACAGTTATGAAAGGATTTCACAAGGATATGAAATCCATGAGGGACTTGTTGCTCAAGACAGCTGGAACCACATCGGCCACTCATTCTGCGGTAGACACTGACTTGGGACTTGACAAATTGGCTCAAGCTGCTGCAAAAGATGCTCCAGAAGATGATGAAGGGGGCACAGACAAAGAAGGAGATGAGGACTTCCATGTTTCTCCCAGGGTTACACCAACAGACTCTTAATTTTTGATGAATTAAGGGGGAGAAAATTTGGAGAATTAATGAACTTTGTTGCTTTTATTTCTATGCTACTCTCTTTGGTTTTAAAAACTCTGTCCTGCTAGTATGTTGTGTTTGTGTTGAACTTATTTTGGTGGCATCTGTTATGTCTTGGTTGAATATTTGCTGATCATTATGGTTAATGATTTCTATGCTTAAATGCCTGAATGTGTTATATCGGTTGCTTTAATCAATAGAACTGTTTTATATCTAACTCTTTGAGATGCAGGAATTTAGGGGGAGTTTTAAATAATTCTCCTAAATTAGTTGTAATCATCAAAAAAGGGGAGATTGAAACTCCTAAGTTTTGATGATAACAAACAGCAAGCCATTTGGCTTGATTTCAGATATAAAACAGCATACCATATGTATATGTGCTAACTTGTTTTTACAGAGAATTCAGTTTACTGATTATATAATCAGATTGGAACAAACAGCAAGCCATCCTTTCAAATAGCCTACCAGTTTCGCAAACAGCATGCTGATTTCAGTCTGGGCAGTTTTACCGAATATAAAGCAATCAAGGAACATCAAGTGGAAACTTGTTAGGGTTAATTGTATGGGTCCTCTGATTATATTAGAATATATAAAACACCCATATCTCTCACATGCTTGGAGACAAACAATATTCCTTATGATTGTTTAAGAAAAGTAAAGTCTACTTTTCTTTAATTTAGACACCCACCTTACTTCCACTCAAATACTCACATGATAAAATCTTTATCATATATTATCTTTGTCATACAAATTCCTTGAACCACCAGCTATACACGTTATTATCACCTTCACTCAAGATATTCACTTGATTCTCATCATTATAATTTATTCTCTTTGACATACTCATTCCATGCAACACCTGCAACACACGTGAATATCACTTCTTCTTCAAACTCCTCTCTCGTTTTCTTCAAACAGAATCTGATCAAGCAACGGTAACATTTATGTCCGTTGAAGCTCAAGAATTTAATTTCTTCTCTTGCTTTCATTCGCCTATAAAAGAACTAATATCATTCAGTTCTTCACAACGATACAGTGCAGAAAATAAAGAGCCCTTACAATACTCAAAGCTTTCTTTGCTAAATTCTTTAATCCTTCAAACCCATTTCATTCGTATATATCTATATATTCAGAGGGTCATAGGTTGAGTTGTATCATTCAAACTTGTATTGTTCAGATTGTATTTAAATTGTTGCTGTACAAACGTTGGCTTAGCGTTTAGGGTGAGTCGAACTAGACTAGAGAAGTAAGCTTGGGAAGTGTTACTTAGAGAGTTAGTTCTGCACAGGAAACAGCAAGCCATTTGTAAGCAGCAGGGTATAAGGGAGATATATTGTTGTATCTTGTAATCGGATTATAATTGATCAATAATATATTCTCTTACCAAGTTTGGTAAGGGACCAGGACGTAGACCATAGGGGTTTAGGGGTCGAACCTGGCTAAAAGATTGTGTGTCTCATTTTACTTACTGTTTATTTCATACTGCATTGCATATTAAACACAAACAACGTGCCATTTGTAAACTGTGTTATTACAAACAGCAAGCTGTTTCTGGTATTTTTCAAAACAGTTCATAAATAAGCATTGTTAGCCATAAACACCTATTCACCCCCCCTCTAGGTGTTGTTTTCAAAAATTTGGTCAAGGGGGGAAATAACTTTTGGAAAATGGGGAATTTGTGGTCTTTCACATTTAACGTTTTTTAATTTTATTTTAATTTTATCAAAAATTTATTTGATTTCAATTTTAAAATTTTAAATTTTACATATATGTATGTACTCATTTTAGTGTTGGGAAATATTCGAAAAATAAAAAGGACGGGTTGTACGTGATTTGTCACGAATTGTTTTTTCTATTTTTGTAAAAAAAAATCTCGATAATCTAACTATAAGGATGTCAAGATATATCTAACATAATGATATTCACAAATTTTCAAAAAATAAAAAATTAATTTGGTTCGTAAAATTTAATATTTAATAAACGAATGTTTAGTTTTAGTGTTGGGAAAAAATAATGAAAAAACAACAAGGTCCGATTGTACGAGATTTTAACAAAACCGTAGTAAAAGTGGTGCTTCCTTTAACGAGGCACGATCTAGATGCACTGGATAATTTTTTTTGAATGATTTACTCGACGATCGAACCGTACGGATGTTAATAAACACTCGTTTTAGTGTTGGGAAAAAATAATGAAAAAATAACAAGGTCCGGTTGTACGAGATTTTAACAAAAACGTAGTAAATGTAGTGCTTCCTTTAACGAAGCACGATCCAGATGCACTGGATAATTTTTTTTGAATGATTTACTCGACGATCGAACCGTATGGATGTTAATAGACACTCATTTCAGTGTTCGAAAAAAATAATCAAAAAATAAAAAGGTCGGGTTGTACGCGATTTTAACCAAAACGTGGTAAAATCCTGCTTCCTAAAACGGGGCACGTTCCAGATTCACTGAATGATTTTTTTTGAATGTTTTATTCGACGATCGAACCGTACGGATGTTAATAGACACTCATTTCAGTGTTTGGAAAAAATAATCAAAAAATAAAAAGGTCGCGTTGTACGAGATTTTAACCAAAACGTAGTAAAAGTGATGCTTCCTATAACGGGGCACGATCCAGATTCACTGAATGATTTTTTTAAATGATTTCTTCGACGATCGAACCGTACGGATGTTAATAGATACTCATTTCAATGTTGGTAAAAAATAAAAAGGTCGGGTTGTACGAGATTTTAACCAATACGTAGTAAAATGCCGCTTCCCGTAACGGGGTACGATCCAGATTCACTGAATGATTTTTTTTAATGTTTTATTTGACGATCGAATCGTACGGATGTTAATAGACACTCATTTCAGTGTTGGAAAAAAATAATCAAAAAATAAAAAGATCGGGTTGTACGCGATTTTAACCAAAACGTGGTAAAATCCTGCTTCCTAAAACGGGACACGATCCAGATTCACTGAATGATTTTTTTGAATGTTTTCTTCGACGATCGAACCGTACGGATGTTAATAGACACTCATTTAAGTGTTTGGAAAAAATAATCAAAAAATAAAAAGGTCGGGTTGTACGAGATTTTAACCAAAACGTGGTAAAATCCTGCTTCCTAAAACGGGGCACGATCCAGATTCACTGAATGATTTTTTTAAATGATTTCTTTGACGATCGAACCGTACGGATGTTAATAGACACTCATTTCAATGTTGGGAAAAAATTATCAAAAAATAAAAAGGTCGGGTTGTACAAGATTTTAACCAAAACGTAGTAAAATGCTGCTTCCCGTAACGGGGCACGATCCAAATTCACTCAATGATTTTTTTGAATGATTTACTCGACGATCGAACCGTACAGATGTTAATAGACACTCATTTCAGTGTTGGAAAAAAATAATCAAAAAATAAAAAGGTCAGGTTGTACGCGATTTTAACCAAAACGTGGTAAAATCCTGCTTCCTAAAACGGGGCACGATACAGATTCACTGAATGATTTTTTTGAATGTTTTCTTCGACGATCGAACCGTACGGATTTTAATAGACACTCATTTTAGTATTTGGAAAAAATAATCAAAAAATAAAAAGGTCGGGTTGTACGAGATTTTAACCAAAACGTGGTAAAATCTTGCTTCCTAAAACGGGGCACGATCCAGATTCACTGAATGATTTTTTTAAATGATTTCTTCGACGATCGAACCGTATGGATGTTAATAGACACTCATTTCAATGTTGGGAAAAAATAATCAAAAAATAAAAAGGTCGGGTTGTACGAGATTTTAACCAAAACGTAGTAAAATGCTGCTTCCCGTAACGGGGCACGATCCAAATTCACTCAATGATTTTTTTGAATGATTTACTCGACGATCGAACCGTATGGATGTTAATAGACACTCATTTCAGTGTTGGAAAAAAATAATCAAAAAATAAAAAGGTCGGGTTGTACGAGATTTTAACCAAAACGTGGTAAAATCCTGCTTCCTAAAACGGGGCACGATCCAGATTCACTGAATGATTTTTTTTAATGTTTTCTTCGACGATCGAACTGTACGGATGTTAATAGACACTCATTTCAGTGTTGGAAAAAATTAATCAAAAAATAAAAAGGTCGGGTTGTACGAGATTTTAACCAAAATGTAGTAAAATGCTACTTCCCGTAACGGGGCACGATCCAAATTCACTCAATGATTTTTTTGAATGCTTTCTTCGACGATCGAACCATACGGATGTTAAGATCTTATGATTTTAGTGAAGATATAAAAAATTAGAAAATTTAATATTAATCTTGTATGATTTTATAATGTAACGTCCCAATAGTACTACTCTCTTTAATTAATCTCGTTCTGATTTGACATAATATTTTTTAGTGATATTAAGATCTTATGATTTTAATGATGTGCACAAAAAATAAATTTAATCTTATAACAAATAAATTATTTAAAAATGAAATTTACGTTTGTAAAAAATAAATTATTTAAAAGGTAAGTACCCATACATTAAAAATTAAATTCATTTTCATTATCCTTTACATTAAAAATTAAATTCATTTTCATTACCCTCTTTTATCTCCTAACACACGGCAATTTCAATTCCAAACCCAAATTTCAATTCCCCAATTTCAATTCCCTCCTTGATTTCAATTCCCCAATTTCAATTCCCTCCCTTCATTTCAATTCCCCAATTTCAATTCCCTCCCTTCATTTAAGTTCCCTCTTTTATCTCCTAACACAAAACACACAAACACTGGTTAAGAACACTGGCTTAGATTTTGTTTGTTCCAGTTAGGGCTTCGATGTGTTTGAATTTGGGGATGCCATGATTTTAAATTAGGTGAGTTTCCGGTGCTCCTTATGAATTAAGCTCCCTCAAAGATTGCTTTTGTGGTGCTCCTTATGAGTTCGTAATTGATTAACCAGTGATTGATGATGTACACTGGTGTTTAATGTTGTAGTCAATTATCAGGTTAAGCTTGAGGATGGGACGGTCATCGCAAAGGCAGATGCAGTAGAGTTCACTATACAAGATGATAATCTTGTTTCATATTCATCTCACAGTGAAATTGATTGGAAAGTTGCAAGACGGTACTGTGTTTTTAAAAAAGGGTCATGATTGTGATGAAGAGCCTTTTGAATTCCAGACCGATAAAGGTACTAAATGGTACCCTAGTGTCAAATTTAAGAGCCCATTCAGTTTGTTAAATGCTGTAAGTTTATGAGTTTGTAGGCAAGCTTATTCGGCTTGTATGTATTGATCTAAGCTCTTAAATTTGTATGTTTTTTCTGTTCTCTCTGTTAAATATGATAGAGTAGAATTTTGTTTTCTTTAGTTATCTTTTTATATTCAGGATCAATACTTATGTTGTTATTTGAGTGCTTCTGTTGGTATCTTTCCAAAATGACATAAGATTTAAACTTGTGTACAACTATACATCAACTGTGTCTTGCTTTCGTTTTTGGCAATCTAGTAAAAATTATGATAGTCTACTTTTCTGCTGCTCATAAATGTTATGTTAAAATTATAACTACAAAAAAAGTATCTAACCATGTTTTTACTTGACCCTTGTATTTCACTTCATGTGTGGAATGTCATGTTTAATTCCTACTTTCTACCAAATAATTTATAATGTGATTATGGAATTGGTTCTCATAACTTTTTTTTTTGCAGATGTTCTTGTCACTTTCATGCATAATCGCAATAGGGACCAACCTGAGCCAGTTCATTTGCATTGGCAGATTCACAGCAGTGTCATTTCAAGTACTTGGCCATATGAGAACAATCCTTGTTTTGGTCTTGGGATTCTTGTTCTTTGGAAATGAGGGTCTCAATATACAAGTGGTCATTGGCATGGTCATAGCCATAGTTGGAATGGTCTGGTACGGGAATGCATCTTCTAAGCCAGGCGGCAAGGAACGACGCAGCCACTCTATTTCGAGGAGCGGCCAACAGAAGCTTGTTCCATCTTTAGAATCAACTGAACTCGATGACAAGGTGTAATCATATCTAAATTTTAATTGGAGCATACAGAGGTAGCTGATACGTTATATACCAATAAAGCTTTAGCAATCCGATTCTAGATATAGAGCTCAAGGGTTTTTTGTACAACTATATAGAGCTCCTATTTTTTTTTTATCCCATTATTATAAATTTAATAATTTATTCTTGTGTATTTTTTAAATGATTGAAACACACTTTCTTCCAGTTTACCATATGTGATATATCTTTTCATTTGTTGACAATTTAGTTTTCTGGTCAGGTTGTGATTTTTCTGGTCAAATTGTGATTTGTGACATATGGCTTGAATGACTTTGTAAATTGTGAAGTTTGTTCTAATGAGAGTTGTTTCATGAGCATTTTTGTTTTAAATGGAGATTGTATCAATGCATATATTTTGTAATCAATACCATATCTGTGTTTCTTGTATTCTCGTGAAATCAGGGAACCAGTGGGTTTGCCATCGAAATATAACACCTCAAATAATAGCTGCAAAACTACAAATAGTGCAAAAAAAAAAAAATTAAGGGCACAAAGAAAGTTATTACAATTTAGCTTAAAAAACTCTGAACCAAGCTAGATTCAGAATCATTTCCTGTGTCAAAGCCTTTTGGCAGGGGTTGGGTTGGCTGGTGTTTGGTATGGCATTGTATTGCCTTTGATGTTTGGTGTGTTTGGCAAGGGTTAGCCAAATTTCAATTTTTTTTTCCTACTGTAAAATCAGACAACGGTTTTTAACTACCAAACGCTTGTATGAGAGCTAAAGAACTCAGAGTACAAAACAATTGTGTGATGCATGCCATTCAGACAACAATATTCACAAACCATTATCTGATTAAATTTTATACAACGTCTATCAAAACACTTGTCTGATTTTAACAACGTTTTTGGAAAGCATTGTCTGAAGTTTCTTCAGACAATGCTTTCCAAAAGCGTTGTTAAAATCAGACAATAGTATTTAGTCACCGTTGTGTGATCGACCATAGCCCTATTTCAATTTTTTTTCCTACTGTAAAATCAGACAACGGTTTTTAACTACCAAACGCTTGTGTGAGAGCTAAAGAACTCAGAGTACAAAACAATTGTGTGATGCATGCCATTCAGACGACAATATTCACAAACCATTATCTGATTAAATTTTATACAACGTCTATCAAAACACTTGTCTGATTTTAACAACGTTTTTGGAAAGCATTGTCCGAAGTTTCTTCAGACAATGCTTTCCAAAAGCGTTGTTAAAATCAGACAATAGTATTTAGTCACCGTTGTGTGATCGCATTTGAAGCAATATCTGATAAAAACAGTTGTCTAACTTTTACAACGGTTTTGATAACCATTGTAAGACAACCTGTTAGACAACACTACTTTCCAAAACCGATGTAAAACTGTTGTCGATTTTGATCTTTCAGACAACACTTTTGAAAACTGTCGTTAAGTTCACTATCAGACAATAGACAGAAAAGCTTGAATAAAAAACCGTTGTGTAAAAATTTCGGCCAACGCTTTTTTGTCAAAGCGTTGTCTGATGTGTGTCGTCTGAATGCAAAATTCTTGTAGTGATCTGTCGGTGGACGTGTTTTTGCATTTGGCCATCCATCGGTTGAACAGGTCGTCGATAAATATCTAGGTAACAAGAATTTTTCTGAGTTGCCAGGGTATAATTTTGCAGCAACTGAAGACTATGTTAATTCCTCATGCATGCATGAGGAGTTGAAGAAACAGTATTTGGAAATTTCTAAGGAGATGGAAATTGAGAAAAGTAAATCAGAAAAAATGAGTTTAATATATGATAAATTTGAAAAGAATAAGGAGGAGGGTGATTTCTGGTGGCAACAACCTTTCGATCATTTAGAGGAAGAAGAACTGGAGGAGTATATAAGTTCAATGGAAAAATTGGTGAATAATTTGAAATTGAGAGCTAACGATCTGAGACTGATTAGAACATCTTCATCGATGTTGGCTGCTGGTAATACATTGAATTCAAATGATATTGAATCATCAGGAGAATAAGAACCATACAACAAAGGAGGGTTAAATATCAAAGTGGTCACTGAACTGAAGCCC
This sequence comes from Kitagawia praeruptora, assembly GCA_037693485.1. Taxonomy (NCBI): domain Eukaryota; kingdom Viridiplantae; phylum Streptophyta; class Magnoliopsida; order Apiales; family Apiaceae; genus Kitagawia; species Kitagawia praeruptora. Next base: position 4,940,795 of record CM075353.1, read on the forward strand.
ATATATCATTTTACTCATCGATCTCAACGGGGTATCATTTGAATTACTAAAGTCATAATAAATAATAAATATCAAAGAGATAACTCTAAATATGTGTTTGAAAACTAAAAATAATCTTTTGTTGATTCTGCACATTTTTCTTGAATGCTACCGCAACCAAATTAAACGTTGTTAAATTCTAGTATTTCAGATAATATATTTAGATTTTTAAAAATTCATTTACTATTTTTTTTAATTTTATAGTCAGATTTCTTGTTTTAATTAAAAATAAATAGTAAATAAACTTTTTAGTTTCTAAATATATTATCTAAAATACTAGAATTTAACAATGTTTTATTTGTTTGCGGTAGCATTCAAAAATAATGTGCAAAATCAACAAAAACTTATTTTTATTTTTCGAACACATATTTAGAATTATCTATTTGATATTTATTATGACTTTAGTGATTCAAATGATACCCCGATGAGTAAAATGATACTCCCTCCGTCCCAATGGGATGTTAACGTTTGCTTTTTGCACGGAAACCAAGATAGTGAGTGTAATATTGTTAAAATAAATGAAGTAGTGGGTGTAATAGTGATTTTATAGTTAAAATAAGTTAAGTAGTGGATGTAATAGTGTAAAGTATTGTTAAAATAAGTGAAGTAGTGGGTGTAATAGTGTTAAAACTTACTATTTTAGGAAATGTTAACAATCTATTGGGACATCCCAAAATAGAAAGTGTTAAGAATCAAAAGGGACGGAGGGAGTATATGAACTTCACTTCAATGACCATTTTGATATTTAACCCCAACAAAGGATCATAGATTGCCGCATGAGTTTTTTGCAACTAAGAATGTGCCTAAACAAGATAATGGAGTGTCAGATGAGTTTTTTGCAATTACTAAGAGTAAGTCCAACAATGTCCTAAATGTTGTCCTAAATCAATATTTAAGATATTTAGTCACTTTTTGTACTCCAACAATGTCCCAGTGGTGTCTTAAAACACCAGGACATTCATCTCATACCCTTTTTTTAAGGCACCTCTATACTTGTCCTAAATCATTTTTAACAATCAAAAATTAACTTCCCTCCTTTTCTACACTTCCCTCTCCTCTCTTTTTTCCCTTCCCTCCAATTCTAATTCAAATATATTATTATTTTAATTTATATGGCACAAGTATAAGGCATGTTGTTGGAATTGATACACAAAAATCATGACTTAAATCACTAGGACACTGTATTGAGCACCAACTAGGACATTGTTGGAATTGCTCTAAAAAGGATTATGACTTGCCGGAGGAGTGTCAAATGAGTTTGTGAAGGATCTCACTACGAAGGGTTATGGCTTGCCAGAGAGTCTGACTAAGCACGATTATAGAGTGCCTGATGAATTTTTCGCAAACAAGAATCCGACAACGAAAGATTATGGCATGTCAGATGAGTTTTCCACAGATACGAAATTGAATTTTAATGATGATGGATTTCTGGATGAGTTGTTGGCGACAAATGACCCAAATTTCAATGATGAATTGGATGCCCATTTCACCGATCTCGAACTTCCAATTGATTGTGGTAATAATGTGCAGGTTCCTAATATTTGATACTAATGTATTACCTGCTTTCAATTTTTTTGTCCACCTAAATAGTTAGACTTTCAAAAAAAATCATTTTGGTACTGATCACTGATGTTCCTACTGATTAGAGTTTGATTTTTAAGCATAGGATTACGGATGGACAAAGTGTTTGTTCTACTTGATTCAGTTTATTAAACTTAATAGTATATCTATGTTGAACAACGTTAACTAGTATATTTACGTTTAAGATTATGCTTGACGTGATGGTTAAGTATTTGATTGTAATTCTCTGTATTTGCCAAGTCACATTCTAATCCCATCCCATTGAGACATCAAAGATTTTTTGAGTACCTGTCGATGTGGGATGTGGGAGTCCTGTTAAAAACCACAACTTCTTTTTACAGCTGACATTTTTACAAGGAACACACTTTCTGGCACAAACATAATAGGGTATGTGACCATTACAAACAGGATCGAAGGAGTTGTAATATTTTAGATTATGTGGTTTACTGCTGCATTTTATTGAAATTTTAATTTCTAAAAATGATATTATGTGCTATATAAACAAGGATGCTAGGGGATGGGAAAAAAATCCAATCCGACGGATACTCGATTCGAAATCCGATTTTTTATCCGATCCGAACCCGATATTTTGGATTTGGATATGGATATGGATTTAAATTTTAAACCCGAAAGATTTTGGATATGGATTTCATGAAATCCGATCCGAAACCCGATCCGAAACCCGAAACCCGATCAAAACCCGAGCCGAACCCGAAACCCGAAAAATACCCGACTTTTATTTATTATATTTTATATATTATATATTATATATTATATATAAATGTATATTATAAATACATATTATACATACACTATTTTATATATATATATATATATATATATATATTATATATAAATGTATATTACAAATACATATTATACATACACATATCTTTGAGACATAAGATATGGAAAGATCGAGAAAATAAATTGTCATGGATGTAGCAGTATTTTTTAACTTACTTACACAATTTTTTTATTTTTTTGTTAAGCAACTTATTTACACTATTTTTAATTTTGAATACCCGAAAAAACCCTGATCCGATCCGAAACCCGACGGATTTGGATTTGGATATTGAGTTTCGGATCCGAAACCCGATACGATCCGAAACCCGAAACCCGAAAATATTTGGATTTGGATTTGGATTTTGCAAAACCCGAGCCGAACCCGGCCCGTTCCCATCCCTAGATGCTACTGCTGTTTTTTGCATCCTATAGACACTCCAAATGATAAAATCACCCATTTGATTACAATTGTTACTGCACAAGCAATTTGCTTTAGTTGAGCTTATTTAATATATACACAATAAATCTTTTACAAAATTTAAGGTTCCAAGCAAAGTAAGGAATACTACTAGTGAAACACTGACACTGTTCTGTCCCAAAACCCAATATAAACAGAAACATAATGTTTCACAAATTTGCCTACCCGAATAATGCAGTGCTCTTTGTTGATTTTCCAGGATCAGCAGACTCGCGAAAATAAACTGTAATTTTTGCACCTGCATATCATTTACAGACTTTATTATTCCAGTCAGACAAAAATGACAATTTTATTACTTCAAAAGTCATATAAAGAAGATGGGTCATAAATAATGTGAATGTATATCATGCAGAGACAACCCCAAAAGGAAAGAAACATGGGATATTCTCTTTGGTACACTCGTGGAATTGGCTTTTGCCAATGGTACCATCACATTTTTTGCTTCTATACGTGGTACACCTGAAATATTGTTTCTCTCTTAGTCATACCCTTTTTTAAGTAAAACGTTAAAAAAACGTTAAACGCCGTTTAATCACTGTTAATGAATATTAAAAATAATAGGATATTCTCTTTGGTACACTCGTGGAATTGGCTTTTGCCAATGGTAACATCACATTTTTGGCTTCTATACGTGGTGCACCTGAAATATTAACAGTCAACAGAAGGGCATGACTAAGAGAAAAACAATATGTCAGGTGTACCATGTATAGAAACCAAAAATGTGATGGTACCATTGGCAAAAACCAATTCCACGAGCCAATTACCATACTTGTGACATACAAGACCCAGAAATTATCCTTTCCTAGTTTCTTTAGTATTTTTTTTTTTGCCAACGATGTGCAATTTTGGGTGCTCTTGCAACCATGGTACATGGAAGACTTGGCATGCCCGTTTTCTGATTATCATGTATGCATGCAAATGACATACCACTACCAGTTTATGCATGAGATCATGAGGATTACATATACTAATTAAAGATTCGTCGGTACCTTCTTTACATTTAGACTGCATAGAGCCGTATAACTTGATCAATATTGGCTCGACACACTGGGCAACCCCACTTCTTGGCTTTGATCTCATTTAAGCAAGACATGCATCCAGCCATATGCCCACATGGGATGCAAGCTCCCTCGACTGGGGCATCCAAACATATTACACATGAAGAAGTGCTAGCCTCTTCTTTCATTTCAGCAGTTATAGCAGGCAAGGTCTCAACATCTTGAGAAGATAAACCAACTGGGGTAGAATCAATTGACGGATAATGGATTGGCCCATCATCTATAATTGCATCTGTTATAAGCGGTGCTGATGCGGTCAAAACTGGACCAGGGGTCTCATCTGCTGTATGGTTTACAGAATGAATGCCAGTCTCAGTATCCATATGTTGGGAAGAAGTGCCACTTGAACCAACCTCATGGACTTTTGACCCATTACTGCTACCTTTATGAGGAGCAGAAGCTTCCATAGCAGCTGAACCATTGTGATCTGTGATCTGCGAAGAGTTGGACGAACTAGTGGATGCATGTGCTTCAGGAAAGAGTTGAGTTTGAGTAACACGGTTAGGTGGCCGGTCTTCCATAGCTGACTGAAGAGATGCGCTGATTGCCATTGCTAATTCTAAATCTTCTGCTGTTGATGGGCCAGATACTGTTTTAGCAGGGACTTGAGGTTGGGGAGGATATGCCGGGTGCATCACCTAGATATTTTGAGCAACAAATGTCATGCTACAGGCTTTTCGTTGTTAAGGGAAAAATTTCTAGGTGAAGCTCTAACTAAAACATGTGTGTGTGTGTGTGTGTATAAACATGCCTCTGGAAATTTTTTGATGTAATACACAATCAGGGGACACCAAACCTCTTTGACGTAAGAAGAAGCTAACAAACCTTGCGGACACAGAGAATTGTCTAACACCAATCATGCACAAATTTTAACTTCACTATAATGCTCAAGTCAAAAAGATCTAAAGGAAATCAATGATGGTTGTACCTGAGGAATTCCTTTACATGCATTGCTGAACCACTGCAATTGTTGTTTGTCACCTACGTTAGCAGGGGCAAGTTTGATCCGAGACTCTGCAAAAAAACAGCTAAATTCATGTTTTTAACAAAAAAAACACTAAATTGCAATACGCACCCCTTTGGTTTGGACCAAAGTCACTTTAGTACCAATACTTTCAACAATTACACTTTGCATCCCTCAACATGTTTGGGCGCTGCACATTACACCCCTTTCGTGTATTTTTACCAAAAACCCAGGGATAATTTGGTAAATTCAGAATACTTAATTACATTTTGATCCCTAAAGTATGAAATTTTGCACACATGAACCCTTTTGAACAAAAACTTTCGAATTTTTATAAATATTTTCAAAATTTTCCTAAATTTTTTCGAATTTTTCCTAATTTTTTTCGAATTTTTCCGTGCATCGTTTAGAAAAATTCGAAAAAATTTAGAAAAAATTCGAAAAATTTAGGAAAAAATCGAAAAAACTTATGAAAATTCGTTAATTTTTATTCAAGGGTTCATTTATGCAACATTTCGTATTTTAGGGATCAAAATGTAATTAAGTATTCTGAATTTACCAAATTATCAAGGGCAATTTGGTAAAAATACACGAAAGGGGTGCAATGTGCAACGCCCAAACATGTTGAGGGATGCAAAGTGCAATTGTTGAAAGTTTTGGTACCAAAGTGATTTTGGTCCGAACCAAAGGGATGCGTTTTGCAATTTAGTCCAAAAAAATGATACTAGAAGGATTTATAGTATCTATATACAAATATGTAATTTTTTCTCTGCTGTATAATTATTTGGATAATTGAATCCCAAAATCACTGAATGTAGCTTACAAGATCGAGAGTATTATTAATCCATTTTGTGGAAAGCTCGTTCTTAGACATGTTGAAATTTTTTTGTAGCTTACAAGATTGAATGTAAGTATACAAGATTGAGAGTATTATCCTAAAGTCTTTAACCAATCATAAGTTCGGTATTGTTCCCAGAGCAACTCACCTATGCCACAGTAACAGCTGAAATTTTAGCTACTGTATTTCTTGCTTTTTTAGGTTAGGCCTCTCCAAGAAGCCCCAATTATATCTTATTTTCTCTCATGATACACCATATTCTCTATACGCAAATCCTTGAGACACTTAAAGCCTTGATGGTATTTTGGATATGGTTCTAGGCTGCTAGGAGTATTCTAACAGCAAGAACAAGAATTTCACCTTTCTACTTAGTCATCAGCGATTTATGCCAAGAACCCAAGACATACACATGGTTAGTGGCAGAGTGCTGCATTAATTATGTCACCTATAAAATATAATAGTTGGGCCTAAAGACCGCAAGTATTTATATTCCTACTTTTTTTATATTACGTACTCCAAAACTTAATATACTTACGCCTAAATCCATGAGGTCTACATCTTGCCTCTTGGGAGAGCAAGAGACCCCTCCTTCGTCTCCAGCGCTTTGGTACTATTCATGAAGACAATAACCAATTACAGTTCAGATATATGCCTGTACCATATGTATAATTATATATATACTAATTATTATGTAAAAAGTCACAAAGCATATATACATAGAATAAGGTAAAAAATATTACTGCTGGAAATATCAGAAATAACCACTGCAGGATCAGCCTGATTTAAATTTAGCTCCTCCAAATTAGCCTTCCATAGTGCAACAATTGTGCGAGGTTTGGCATCCTGCTTGTTCATTAAAAGTGTTATAGAGGTTCACACAATAGATTATTTAACAAATTTACAGTGATCTACCATGCATATAACATATATAACAGAAATCAGGTTATCTCACTGATTCTACTACCAAGATAATTTATGTGAGATAAAGACGGGCTTTACAAATATGAATTGTGATATGACTAAATACATAATCATAACAAATACGGGGATAAAGTTGTCTGATCATTAGTAAAAAATTTCGATGATAAACAGTCCCCCTAAATTTCCCAAATAGTTAAAGACCAAAAGGCAAAAAATTGATATCATCTGTGGCTTGCCTATATACCTCATAACACAACATTAAGCTTGGCCTATAAGAATCAGATAACAAGTAACGCATACGTGATTTAGCAAAAAAAAAAAAGGCATACGTGAACTATACTGCAAAAAAATAATTAAGCTGTTACCCCACTGGTGAAGCATTTTCTAACCACAATTGCAAAGCTTTTAGCCTTTTAGAACTACAGAACTAGTAAAATCTTTCGACGACAATTTTAAATTGGGTAAATTATGTCAACGGAGCAAACATTATAAACACAGCTGTAACACGTAAAGCATTGGTGATTCATGCTATTCAGAGACTGGTAATGCTTAAGTTATAACTTCTAAGATCCAAGTACCTGCGGATTAGTATATATAGCGAGCTCCAACTTGAAAGGTTTTGAGAGATCACGAGAACCGCATGGCAAAACGACGACCCATCTGAAAACATGGTGACACAGATTAACATAAACAGTGAGCAAACTGTGCTGATTCTTCTTTTGCAACAATGAATATAAAAGTATTATGGCCATAATACAATCTTTTAACCCTCAAATTTAGCACATGCAAACTGTGCTTATTCTTGTTTTGCAACGATGAATATACAAATATAATGGCCATAATACAATTTTTAACCCTCAAATTTAACACATTGCCTTCCTAGCACCCTAAGCTATGTTTGGACTCGAACCACCTTAATGTTACTTAATATACTCCAATAGTCCAATTAACCCCCTTTCCTATCTAAAAAAGTCGTAAGTCTGCAAGAAACTCCTAGTACCCTAGCTAGTGGCTAGCACCTTGAGATTTTATATAATTCATTGCAGACCCTACATGTAGAAGGAAATAAAAGAAACTACCTCTGGGCAACAAAAAAGTTGGCTTTGATCAGCAATCACACAAAAATTGGAAAATTCCGGCCATTTTGCCAGAAAAAAATCTGTTTACAGTAGGGCATCAGATAACACCGAGGTTCTACGAGTTTAAAGCATAATCGGAGCAAGGACAACAAGGTGCTAAATTTCAGGTCCAGAAGATATTTTAAGCCCAAAATATGCAGAGGACAGAGATAAGATGCAGAGGGCTTTTCACATTAACCGATATTTTAAAAGGGAAAGAGGATGAGATCTAGACTTGCTTAATGTTAAGGTCGAAGAACCAAGTCATTTTTGCTAAGGTCCAATATATAGTACATGAAACATGATCCTAGGCTAAGGCTCAATATGATTACTTGTCATTGTCATCTCCTTTATGGTTGTTATTCTTGTCTTCTCCTGAGAGGATTCTGGAAAGACAGTTGTCCATGTTTTAGACGAGCAGGGTTTTATTATTTCAATTTTTCTTTGTATGAGCAGATTAGAAACAGATTTTATCTATGTTACTCGGACTCTTCATTTTCCCTAGGAGTACCCGTGTCGGACACTCGACACTCGGACACGGACACTTGGACTTGGACACTTATTTTAGGCCAAAAACATGCACGTTTTTCAAAATATTGCCGAGTCTGACACATGGACACGTATCCATGTCGGACACTTCTAGCCGAGTCCGAGTAACATAGGATTTTATGAATGAAAGAGAAACAGATATAATGCAATTCTTGTATGCATTATTTTATTCAGTTTTCATTTAGAGTTCCTGTTTGAAGTGACTGTTGATTACTCCACATAAAGATTTACAAAGCAGGGGAAATTGCCTAGTTCATTCAATAAATACCGGTTTTTAATATTGAAACCCATGTTTAGGTCCGCCTCAACCCTGCTTCAACAGTAGAAGGTTTTCCACCATCTAATTTTCCTAGGCATCTAGGCCGTAAAGTGACCTCATAAAAGGACTACACTATGGAGTGTTGTTCGATCACTTAAATTTTACTTTACATATATATGAGATGTGGGTGCATATCCATGTAATCAAGATATAAAGTAATGCATACACTTTTCGCGAAAGCAGTTGCGGAGCAAGTAGCTCAAGAAAGCCTGGCCCATAAAACTCTCGCATCCAACCGGAAAATAAGCAGATATGGCCCTGAAAAGTATCAAGAAGTAATAAAATTCTACACTAATGGAAGATATAAGAAATAATTATCATTCTTGTAAACCAGAAAAAAATGGTAAAATTCATTTGAATTTTCAGCAAGTACCTCAATTGCGCGGACTACATTGCCCCACCCCTTAACCCGAGCAACATCAAGTGGTGTTTGACAGTCATCATTCATCACCAAAGCATTTGCTAAAATTATTCATATAAGAACGATTAATTAGAAAGAAGGGGTTTCCTGTCATTTAAAGCCCGTAGATAAAATATCATATAAAACTGATAGCTGCTATTCAAACTAACCTCCACTTGAAAGGAGCAATTTTACAGTTTGTTCCAGACCTCTTTTAGAAGCATGGTGCAGGGGGGTTCCAGCCTGACGGCCTACATATTATACCAATATTTTGGAGAAGAATAAAGCAATGGTTAGAAAAGTCAGATGCACAATGAAATTTCCAAGGTTAAAAAATTATGCACAACCATTGTAGCGAACAAGTGCTACAAACTACTAATGACAATAGTATACACAGTACTACATATCACCGTCCCAAAAACAAAAAGTACTACAAATCACTGCCACGGTATTACAATGGCCAGTCCCAGGAATACAAAGTACCAAAATCATCAGTCCTCCAATTACAAATTACCAGTTTGTAGTTTGTACGATAATTTAGTTTATACTTGAATGAACATGAACACCTTTTTGTGTAGAATATTTAAGTTTAAAACTCAGACCCAGAAGAAGACTTATCAAAAAGAATAGAGCATATCCAATGCATTCCTATAGAGTATAGGCTATAATTTAGCACCAAACAGAAAACACCCTGCTCCAATGCAATGCTAAAAATATATGAAAAATAGTAAAATGCAATACTTGGTACTAAATACAGGATCAAGTATAGATGTTTCTATAACTGCCACATAGGCATGCAAGTGGAAACATGGAGGTTAGCGAATAAGTAAAGTAATGTTGACAAATATAACTGTGATTTGAAGGTACTAAATACTTGGTACTAAATACAGGATCAAGTATAGATGTTTCTATAACTGCAACGTAGGCATGCAAGTGGAAACATGGAGGGAAGTGAATAAGTAAAGTAATGGTGACAAATATAACTGTGATTTGAAGGTGTGGTGATTAAATAGTATAGGTAAATTTAGATATATTTGGGGTCATCTAAAAACTAAGCACTGGACTACAAAGACTACAAATTCTACTTTAGCATCATAAATCACTTATAATTTCATAATATAGCAATAGCTATAAGTATTTGAGCACTACCATTTGGACATGCTCTTAAAGAAATCCGATGTATGATATTGTTGAAATCCTATAGCAGTGTGATTTAAAGTTAAAAGAACTTACGAAAAAAGTAAATGCATTTAGTAAATCTCAATAACGTTCAAGGGAAAGAGGGATTACCAGGACGATAAGCATTAACATTGGCACCCAAGCCAATCAATGTTGTGGCAACATTACGAAGCTCTGGATTAAGGCAAGCCACTATAAGTGGAGTTTTCCCTTCTTTATCCAACCACTGCAACCAAACCAATCAAACTCTACTTATCAAAACCATGAAACTACCTTTACCTAACAAATCACAGGCAATACATCCATTCCACAGCAAAAATAGCATAAAATCAAAAATTTAATGAGAAACAAGCAAAAACAATCAAAATTTCACCACTTTTCCATATCACACACACAAAATAGAGCATAAAAATCAAAACTTTGATGAAAAACAAGCAAAAAGAATCAAAATTTCACGAGTCACACACAATATTGCACCTAGCAACACACTTTTCATCCTATTAACACACAAATATAACTCCAAAAAACCCAAATAAGACATAACTTCAAACCCCATTACACACACATATTACAACACAAAATTGAGCATAAAAATCAAAACTTTACTGAAAAACAAGCAAAAAAATAAAGATTTCACAATTCCCACACAATTATATAACAATAAAACTAAAAAATTGTAATATTACCTCAAGGCCAGCCCCATCACTGTGAAGAGCTTTAATACCTTCAATATTACCAGAATTCACCTGCTGATAAAGCAATTCATCTTTAGATGGCTGTTGACCCATTGAACAAACTGTAATGTACAAAATTTGTGTCTATAGTGTGTGTATAGATTGAGGAGAAAAGTGATCAAGAAAAGGGAGTTTTGGAGAAGTAAATGAAGTGGGTGTGTGTATCTTTCTTCTTCAAGAAGGATGCTTACGTTTATTAGCGTGTGGGGTGATGGTTTTAGGACAGAACATTCAATTCCTAGGACTTTCTTGATCACATTGGTAATAAAATATGGGTCGTGGTCCAGACAATTGTTGATTTCACAGTAGTTGCATCGTTAATCCAACGATTGAGATTAAAAAAAAAAAAATTACTGTCCGCTATAATTTTCCGTGGATAGGCAAGGGCGGAAAATTTCCGCGAACAGGCAATTTGCCTATCCGCGGAAAATTAAAGCGGACAGTAATTTTTTTTTAATCCAGGGGGCGTTGGATCGTTGGGATGTTTTTTTTCTTTATAATAAGTTAATTTATTTTACTTTTAAAAAAAGTTAATTTATTTTAAGATAAAATTAGATATTTCTAAATTTTTTAAAAAAAATTATTTTTTTTTATAATTTAAAGAATCTTAAATATATATTAAATATGAAATTTTCATATTTTGACCCAAAAAAAAGGTAAGCCAATCAGGCCATTATTAGTTGAACAAACAAACACGGTGTTAGCTTAACCGCGTTGATGTTATGCAATGTACAGTAAAACCTCGTTAAGTTAAATTAATAGTACGATAAATTAATCCGTTTAAGAAAAAAGTACGATAAATTAATATTTTAACTGAAAATTTTTAATACTAATAAAATAATGATAGTATAAATTTTATCTTGATTAATTAATAAAGTTTTATTGTAATGCAATTTTACGAATAATACATGTTCGTTTTACGAATTTTTTTTGTTAATGATATTGGTATAAATAAATGTATAAAAATTTATTGTATTTCATTCATTAATTTTCAAAATATGATGCGTGTTATTTGATTTATAATTTTTGTACCCGTTTTGCTATTTTTTATTTTTCTTAACTTAAGTGTGTATATCTATACTATTATATAAAAGTCGAAACATTAAAAGTTTTGGTACCTATTTTTTGGTACTTGTATTTTGGTATCTGTTTTTTGATACTTCGTGAATTTACTTATTGTTATTCCCAGATTACACACTTGTATAATTGTAGAAGGGGGGTTGAATACAATTTTTGATATTTATAAATTTCGGATAAGAACCATACAAATCTATAAGGGGATAATTACTGAATGAGAAAAGATTCATAAACACATAAAAAATCAAGTGGTTAAATGTACCACCTGAGACTTTAATACGAAGAAAACTTTGTGATACAAATGTACACAACTTCTGTTTTACAACACTTTGCTTCTAAGGATATTCAAGAAACCCTAAGCAAATATGTCTGTTTTCTTAGTTTCTAAAGAGTTGCTACACTTGGTTATATATCCCAAGTTTACAAGTACTACAGGAACAAGATAATATTAATCTAATTCAAGTTGACTTGCTACTCCACTCCAAATCCACATGTAGCCGAAAGGTTGTCCTTGTGAACAGATGTGTCCCCAGCACCTTTCTTGTATGTACTGTGTAAATGGAATGCTTCTTTCTTCTGTGTTTCCAAAGTATGGCTGCCATACTGCTTTTAATACCTACTATCAACCCATGTGATCTGTCAGTCAAACATGTCCTTATCAACTGCTAATTCCCAGCTAGCATAGAAGAAAGTGTTAATGATTATCCGTTGATGTTGTACACAGTCATCCGTTGATGGTAGTTTGAGCTGTATCCGTTGATAGAGTATATTTGAGTTGTATCCGTTGATAGAGTCCTGTTCTCATCCGTTGATACACTTTCACTTAGACAGAATTACATAGCATAGCTTATTTACAATTGGCTACCCTATTCTGCCTATCCATTGATGGTCAACATGACTCTGAATAAAAACACTATCAACTGATAAATAGAGATACTGCAGTATGCTACAAAACCTCATCCGTTGATGAGCTACCTGTCAACGAATAGAGTTATAATGTCTCATCCGTTGACAGTTACAAAACATGACTTATACAATTTTGTGCATAGAATGTGAAGTTATCATCAAGTATAACATATTCCTAACAATCTCCCCCAATTTATGCTTGATGAACATAAAGTCATAAATTTAGGACCTTGATGATAACAAAACATTTCCCTAGAGATATTTACTGATAGATGCATAATCGTATTAAGCTTCAAAATTTAAACACAGAAAGTTTGAGAAATTTACAGAGAAAGATTGCTCCTCTAGTCTGAGCAGGTCATTAATGTTTTCTTTCTCTTGTTGGCACCACTCTTGATTTTCCTTCCTTAGCAGAATTTGATTCAATCTAGATTTGGAGTTGCCTGTAGAAGGCTTCTTCTTCAGCAATCTTTGAATTCAGCTTTGATTGCAACCACCTAAGGTATTGGGTGCTAGCCTTAGATAGTTGATCCTCCAACATGAAGAATCTCCTGTTTCCACCTTCATCCCTGAATTCCATCATCCAATAAGGTTGAATGTGGATTTTCTGTCCATTGTATGGGATCTTCAATTTCTTGGGTAAACTTGATGGAGAATTTCATTCTGCTCTAATCTGTTCAATCCTCTTGATTATCTCATGCCTGGCTACCATGGAGAACCCTGTATGTCTCTTAATGGCAGAGAATACTTTGGTTAAGATTTGATAATTTTCTCCAAGTACCTTCTGTAAAGGCCATGTCCTCTCTTTTCCTCCTTTGTAGACAAACACTAATCTCTCAGGTAGTTGTTTGTATTTGTCAATTCCTCTCACTTCTGACACTTCATCCATATATAGATTGATGCCAGGATATTCTTCTATAACTGCCTGATAGATGTAGTCTTCCTTGTTCTCAGCAGGTGACTGTTTAACAATAGAGGGCACCTTAGATATTTGGATAGGCAACTTTGGAGTTTGCTTTCTTGAGGCCCTTTTCTTCTGTATTGATTCAAACAGAAATTTAGGAACCTCAATTTTGTCAAACTCCACTGGTTCCTCCTTTGGCTCTATTTGTTGTTCATGGAAGTTTACAGATGGGTTTATTACCTCTTGAGGCATTTGAACTGGTAATTGTGTGCCACTTGTTTCTCTGGATCCTTTCTGTGGAGAAATAGGTCTGTTTGGTCTTTGCTTTTTCTGTCTTTTCTGTACCCTGACCTTGGTGCCACCTTTTCTCTTAACTGGCTTAGGAGGTTCCTCAGACTCCTTTTCTTCACTTTATAACTCATCCTCTAACTCTTGAGCTAGCCTGGCTAGCCTCTCTTCTGAGTTTTCATTTGGAAATTCAGTATTTGGATGAGCTTCTCTTAGCAGCCTTGAAGTCTCTTCCCTCTTGGCTTCAACAAATCTAGGATGGCTGTTGGAGATGTTCAGAATTTTTCCATTCCTTGTGATTACAGCCATCCATTCTCTTACTCTTTTATTAGTCTTTTGCTTGAACTCCATGATAGCTTCTCCCATTAGCTTCTCTTCATCATCCTTGGGAAATGGATAGTCCAGTTGTAACTTGTTCTTCCCATTTGCTTTTGGTGGAGAGTAAACTCTGGCTTTTATGATGGGTTCAAATTCTTTGACATAAGAAGGTTCAGCATCATAATATGTAGGAGCCACAATTGTTGGAGTGAGCACCTTCAGAATTGTAGTAGATATTGTTGGAGCTGAGGTTTGGCTAGAGAACAGAGTTGATGCAATAGATTCATTGATCAACCTTTCTGACCTCATTATCCTTTCATTTTGTTCCTCTCTTATCTTTTGTAGAGCTTCAATCTTGGCTAGCTTTTCCTCTTCTGTCATGTTTGAGAGATCAAACTCTTCAGATAGAGGTTTGGATTTGCTGGGGGAAGCTTTGACAATAAAGTCCTGTGGATTGACCACTATGGTAGGCTGCTGATCCCCCTCACTTGCTGCTTCTCTCCTTTCAGAAATAGAGATTTGACTTGTAGTTGCCACAGCCTCTTCCACTTTCTCCCCCTTTTTGTTAGCATCAAGGGTTTGAATAGAAGTAGGGGCTGCAACCAACTTTTATAAAGGTTGAGTTTGCAGTTTCTGATGTTGAAGAAATTGCTCCATCTGGGATTCCATCTTTTCCACTCGAGTGGTGAGTTGTTGCACAGACTTAGCCAAGCTGTCTTCTTTGATGAATCTTTGTTGCAACACCCTCTGAGTGGCTGTAGGAGCCAACTGCTCCAACTTGGAATCCACAGAAATCTTCACATCTTTAATATCTTGCTTGACCTCCTCTAAGTTTGATCTTTGAATCACCATTTGCATCTTTTGCAACTTGAGAGAGTCAATTGCTTGTTGCAGAACAGCCTGTCTTTGGGGATCTACACTTTGGTGCTCAGCCATGGCAGATTTATATTGCATTATGATCTCCAAATCAATGTCAAGATAGGTGTAGCTAGTAGCAAATTTCCAATCATGAGTACTGCTAGCACCTTCATCCTCAGTGCTCTGGCTGGCTTCACTGTCAAATTCTTCAATGTCTTCATCTTCAGCAATGGATGGCAGAGCTTCTAAAGATTCCTTAGCTCTTTGTAGTGACTGTGAGGTGTGTACTAGGTGCATTGCCTCCTCTGCTTCCACATTGCTTTGGCGAGCCAGAACATGATAGGCAGGTGAAGGAATAAAGGTTTCAGCATCCAAAGAGATGGAGTCAATCATTGACTGATATTCTTTTTGATATTCCATGTCCTTGGTTGCATCATCAACCTCCATTGGCTCACTTACAATGGCTTCTCCTTCCAACCTTATGCCTCATGTAGTCCCTTCTCTCCTCTCATCTCTCTTTTCTTGCATCAAGGGCTTCCCTTGGCTCACACCTCTCACACCCTCACCTTCACCTACTAAGGTGGAACTCTCAATCTCTCCTTTTGCCTGACCGGAAGAAATGGTCAGCCTCTCATTATTTTGCTCTCCTTTTGTCTGCTCACAAGGCAGCCTCTCACTCCCTTCCCTCATTCCTAAAAGTGTTTCAACTACTACAAACTCCTCCACAGTTGACATGGGAATGTCACATTTTGCAGTGGTAGAGAGAGTTGTCAACGGATAAAGTGTATCCGTTGATGTAATAGTTATTGTTGTCAACGGATGATTAGTTGTAGACACATCCGTTGATGGAGAAACACTTGTATCCGTTGATGAAGGAAAAAGAGTATCCGTTAAAGTGAAAACCAACACTGAATCTGTGGCGATTGATTTTAAGGAAGAGGCCACAGATAGTGTTGTGAGTTCAGGAATGGAAGATTGATGGCCCAACAAATCATCTAAAAGATGATGACCACCAATTGTTGAGTGGGGCTTCTCCAAGAATTTTAAAGATGGAGAATCAGGAATTGATGTAAATATCATATCCACATCCAGAGAAGGAGTTGGTGATGGTGGATTGAAATGTGTATCGATTTGAAGGTTAAGATCAAGGGGCTGTGACTCCACATTTATTGAAGTCACATCAAATTGAATTTGAGAAGGTACAGTTTGATGTACTGTGTGTGCACCCTGTGATTCCCCAATGGTTTTGGATTTTACTCTTCTACCATAGGTTTTTGAGTGAGAGCTATCTATGTCTCTTGCCCTTTTGTGCAGTGTTCCTGGAGTGGAACTTAAATCAGTAGTCACATCCTGTTGAGAGGATGTAACTAGAATTTGGCTTGAAGGTTCATTAACAGTCTTTTGAGAGACTGAAATGTTGGTTGCACCTGCCTCACCTTCCTTATCCTTAGGGCTTCTTTGATGTTCACCCTATCCCTCACCACTCACTACCACCTTCACACTCCCCTCAAGAGTTTTGGTAGTTTTTGCAACAGGTGCCTTTTGAGAGACACCTGAGGTTTGTCTTTTAGATTGTGATTTTGGAACTCTGGATTTGGTCACTTTGGTAGGAGCCTGTTTGGTCACAGCTACAGACTCCATTGTGACACTAGAAGGCAAAGAAATTTGGGGGTTGGAGATAGGAGTTTCAGGGTTGGAAACAGTTGCCTGAACAATTGGTAGATATACCAATTGTACTTCTACATTTAGGTTCATTCGAATCAAATCACTTAAGACTCTTTTCTCCTGAACAAAACAATTGAACTTGTTATCCGGGTTAGCAATGGGTAGCTCATTCTCAGATACATGCAGTGCTAAGAGCATCAAAAATCTAGCAAAATAAATATTCTTGCTCCTAGTTTCCTTTTTACCTAATTTAGCTGCTATTTCATACATGACTAGTGTGCCAAAATTATAGAATTTATCAGTCAAAAGCATACATGGCATAACTAGCATGGAATTGGTAACAGCATCAAAGTTACTAATTTTGCCAGAAAAAGTTTTAATGAAGGCATCACAAAAATAACTCCATTCTTTAACCATACCTTTCCTAACAATTTTCCCTAAGTTCTCAGTACTAAGGGTATAATTTATGGAATTAAGCATGGAAACAATTTCAGCATTACTGGGTACTTCCAAACAGTTATTCTCAGGCAATTTTAAACAAGCAGTTATCACATCAGAATTAACTACATAGTTTTTACCCTTCAAAGAAAAAGCAAGTGTACCGTCTGTGCCAATGTACTCAGCAGATGCCCACACCTCTTCAATTAATTACCTCGTGGATTAGAGGAGTGGTGGCAGTCATAGCATATGACAGTTTGCATTTCTTCACGAAATTCATCATGGTGTGATATGCTTCTGGAGCATTCACTGTATCAATAAAGGCCGCGAAATTGTTCTTCTCATAGGTAAACCCAGTGGAAGACTTCATCTTAACAATAGGCGCCATTGAAGTGTTTGAACTTTTGTTGCAGAGAGTTTTAGTGAAGAAGATGCAGTTAACTTATGAGATTCTTGAAAATGAATAAAAGTGAGATGTGAGAGCACAAGACAGACTTTTATATTTTTCAAGAATTAAAAATGAAATAATTAAAAGTAATTACTCCATTGGACAAAAGTAACTGTCAGATAATAAATGAAAAGAAAAGAAGTACAGCCGTGACTAAATATACACGTTTACCAACGGCTATAAAAAAAATATGTATATCGACGGATAAAGAATGGACGGTTGAGAAAACAGTTTATCCATCGATGACGTGGACAACCTGTTATCCGTTGACATACGAAAATCTAGTAATGTGTTTATACTACCAACTGATAAAAGGGTATCCGTTGATAAGCAAATTTTGCCTTAGACAAAATTTCTGTAGAAAATTTTTCTGAGAGTTTTTAATTCTCAAGAAAATCAAAACACATTTCTATTTTCTAGCTGCAATACA
This sequence comes from Kitagawia praeruptora, assembly GCA_037693485.1. Lineage (NCBI taxonomy): Eukaryota > Viridiplantae > Streptophyta > Magnoliopsida > Apiales > Apiaceae > Kitagawia > Kitagawia praeruptora. The sequence goes on from CM075353.1 coordinate 4,959,091, forward strand.
GTATGATTAGATATCACTAGGAATTATGAAAAATTAAGCATACCTAGTTCACCTACCAACCTTGTGAATGAAGATTCATCAAGAGGCTTGGTGAAGATATCTGCAAGCTGCATTTCACTTGGCACAAAGTGCATTTCTACTGTACCATTCATCACATGCTCTCTAATGAAGTGGTATTTGATGTCAATATGATTGGTTATCGAATGTTGCACTGGATTCTCTGTGATGGCAATAACACTAGTGTTGTCACATAAAATTGGAATCTTCTCAACTTTTAGACCATAGTCAATAAGTTGATTTTTCATCCAAAGAATCTATGCACAACAACTTCCAGCAGCAATGTACTCAGCTTCAGCTGTAGAAGTGGAGACTGAGTTCTGTTTCTTACTTAACCATGACACAAGCCTGTTCCCTAGAAATTGACAGGAGCCTGTAGTACTTTTCCTATCAATTCTGCAACCTGCATAGTCTTCATCTGAATAGCCAATTAGATCAAAACCAGAATCTCTTGGGTACCAAATGCCAAGGTTTGGTGTTCCCTTGAGATACCTGAAAATTCTCTTAATAGCAATCAAGTGAGACTCTCTAGGGTCAGCTTGAAATCTAGCACAAAGACAAGTGGAATATTATATCAGGTCTACTAGCTGTTAGATATAGAAGTGAGCCTACCATGCCTCTATAGCTTGAGATGTCCACAGACTTTTCCTTAGTATTCAACTCAAGCTTAGTTGCAGTGGCCATAGGTGTTTTTGCAGAGGCACAATCCATTAAGTCAAATTTCTTTAAAAGATCATAAATATATTTTGTTTGACTTATGAAAATTCCCTCATTAACTTGCTTCACTTGTAAACCAAGAAAGTAAGTTAATTCACCCATCATGCTCATTCCATACCTACTTTGCATAAGTTTGGCAAACCTTTTGCAAAGCTTCTCATCTGTAGACCCAAAAATAATATCATCTACATAGATTTGAACAAGTATTGAAGAACCATTGACATTTCTATGAAATAAGGTTTTATCTACTATACCTCTAGTGAAGTGATTCTCCAAAAGAAATTGAGATAAAGTGTCATACCAGGCTCTTGGTGCTTGCTTCAAACCATAAAGTGCTTTCAAGAGAAGATATACATATTCTAGAAATTCTGGATCTTCAAAGCCAGGAGGTTGATGGACATATACCTCTTCTTCCAGTTCCCCATTCAGAAAGGCACTTTTGACATCCATCTGATAGACTTTGAAATTTGCATGTGCTGTATAGGCTAGGAAAATTCTAATTGCCTCAAGTCTTGCCACTGGAGCAAAAGTTTCATCAAAATCTATCCCTTCTTCTTGAGAATAGCCCTTTGCCACTAATCTAGCTTTATTCCTCACAATTATGCCATTTTCATCAGTCTTATTCTTGAGAACCCATTTGGTACCCATGACACCTCTATCATCAGGTTTGGGCACAAGCTTCCATACTTTATTTCTCTCAAATTGGTTTAGCTCTTCTTGCATTGCTAAGACCCAATCTGGATCTAGAAGGGCATCTTCCACTTTCTTAGGTTCCTCTTGAGACAGGAAACTACTGTATAAGTATTCTTCTTATGTGGCCCTCCTAGTTTGGACTCTTGAGTTTGAGTCACCAATGATTAACTCAAAAGGATGATCTTTGGTCCATTTTCTTGAAGGTGGAAGGTTTGATCTAGATGAGGTTGCTTCATCTAAATGAGCATGATCTTGTTGATTGGTCATTGAGTTTTGACTTTGAGAAACTCCCCCTGAGTTTGTTGTCCTTGCGGAATTATGAAGTTGACTGTCAATGGATGCATCATTTTGTCTATCAACGGATGCTCCATTTTGCATGTCGACGGATGCATGAGAATGCCTGTCAACGGATGCATCTGATGCTCCAGTATAACTGTCAACGGATGCTTCATTTCCAGTGTTAGCATCACTTCTAGTTGGACCAACAACTCTAGGTGAATTTTCATGGTCATGATCTTCATTTTCCTCATCATCATCAATGTACATTCTTCCTTCTACCTCATTTTCAAATCTCAACTTTTCATGGAAGCCTTCATCATTTAGACCTAGAATCTTTTGATCATCAAACACAATATATACAGATTCCATAACAATGTTGGTTCTTAGATTGTAGACTCTATAGGCTTTCCCTGCTGCATACCCAACAAAGATAGCTTCATCTGCCTTTGCTTCAAATTTGCCCAAGTTATCTCCATGATTCCTTAGCACAAAACACTTACATCCAAAGACATGAAGAAAAGCTAAAGTTGGTTTCTTGTTGGTGAATAACTGATAAGGAGTCATTCATCTAGCTTGATTGACCAAGGAAATATTTTGAGTGAAACAGGCAGTGTTGACAGCTTCAGCCCAGAAATATGTTGGCAATCTTGATTCACCTAGTATTGTTCTAGCTGCTTCAATGAGAGTTCTGTTTTTCCTTTCAACAACCCCATTTTGTTGAGGTATTCTAGCAGCAGAAAACTCATGGACAATTCCATTCTCTTCACAGAAAATCTTCATTGTGGAATTTTTGAATTCAGTGCCATTGTCACTCCTGATTCTTTGTACTTTGACTTCAGAACCATTGTTTACTAGTCTGAGATGATTGATGATGATTTCACTTGCACAATCTTTGGAGTGCAGAAAGAAGGTCCATGTAAACTTAGAAAAATCATCTACTGTTAGGTCGAATACACAATAGGTAATCAAATACTGTATGAGTAACTTAACAAGAACACACTGTTTAATACTTAAAAACTGTTTGGAATTAACAATTCCTCTCTCAGTGATGTAAAATATCACAGAGAGCTGCTTAGGTTACAATCAATGAATTTCTCAATGTTCGATACCCTTCTAGGGTTAACCTAACTGTATTTATAAAACATACAGCTTCGTACAATCAGTAATTGATTCTCCTATAATTAAGCTATACAATTGATATCAATCATGATTGCTTCAAATCTTCCAAGTCAACTCAATCTCTTTGACAGCTTTCCAATCTTCAAAGATATTGCTTCCATATTTATCTTGTATGAATCTTCAAACACTGTTGACTATTCAGACATTACCGCTACAGAGTTTAACAATCTCTGTTGCGCTTCCAGTCAGTGTTTAACTAAACTCTGACTGCTTCCAGCTAAACTCTGTTTTGTTACTTTAGCTTCCAAACACTATTCTCATCAATCATTTCTAACAATCTCCCCCAACTTGTTCATTAGCAAGAATGTACAAGTTTACAGTAAATGATGATGTCAAAACAAATACAAAGTCTACAGTGTTTAACAAACAGAGTTTAAGCTTTTACTTAACAAATTCTATAGAAAATAAGAAAATCCTTACAGACTTCAAATTCTAATCTCTTGAAGATCTGGCATTGTTCTGAGATAGTCTATAAGCAATCTTCTTTCAGCATTTTCAAGCTCTATCTGCATAGCTTCCTTGATTTCTCTCAACTGAGGATCATTCTCATCAGTCTGATAGATAGCAGCTCTAAGATCGTAGATTTTGTTTCTCCTCATTTCATTTCCCAACCTGATATATTTCACTTCCTCAGACTTCACATTAAAATCCAGAACAGTAATTCCAAGATCTGTCTTTAGCTTTGTAGTCCCCTTCTCCATTTCTATCAGATTCCCATTCCAGTCTCTGTACTTTGGAACATACTTGCTGTTGTACTTCATATTTCTTCTGGCAAGATTTTGAATCATCTTTTGTCTGAGTACATTTGCAACTGACTGAGCTCTTTGATTTCTTACTCTGAAAAGATACAGAACATATTCTAGTTCTTCCCAGTATTTTAAATCAATATCCTTCTCATCAACTTTAAACACTGTTCCATCAGCCATGAAATATAGCAGAAAATCCTTCTCTAAACTCTTCTGATTAACAAGCTGTACTAACTCCAGTCTGTCTAAACTCTCTTGAGTGACACCACGACCTGGAACAGCCAATGAAGAAGGATATCTGGGACCAACATATTGTCTTGTGTCTCTGTGTGAGCCTATGCCTCCTTTGTTGTATCCGATTTTACCAGATAAGGCTCTACCATCAGTGAAATCCATTGGAACTGTAGCTTCTAGCCTTGAATCATGAAGAACACCTTTTCCAAATGTTGATTTCAACTGAGAAGACAATAATGGTGTGGTCACAACTTGTGCAGTAACAGAGGTTGTGTCTTCATTCTTCTGTACAACATGTGTATCAACAGAGGTTGTAACAATACTTTTCAGCTTTTGCTTAGCTTCTGCATCTGTTGGTTTTCTGAACACTTGCATCCTTTGATTTGTACCAACTGGTTCTTTGATTTGAATACCTTTAAGAACAGGCTTTGCAGCTTTAACAACTTTCACATTCTTCTTTAATTTATCAGACTTTAAAGCCTTCAAATGCTTTTCTTGCAGACTCTTCTCTTCAGCTTTAGCATCTTCTATAGTAACTCCTTCTGCATTCTCTTCCATGAAAAGCTTAACAGCTAACTCTTCATCAGTCTTTGGATTTGATATTAATTCCAAACTCTTGGTTTTTGAAGTACCTTGAGTTTCAGTGTTTATTCCAACAGACTGTGACTTAAGAGATTTGCCAAATCTCGGAGTTAGTGTTTCAGAGTTTAAAGCCTTACTCTTATCACTTGCCCCTCCATCTCCAGCATCATCCTTCTTTTCAAGCAGAGTTTGAGAAATTTTACAGTTAGACTTAGCAACTCTCTCCCCCTTTTTGACATCATCAGGAATGAGTATAGATGTAATGAGCTCCAAAGAGTTAGCAATGGAATCAACCTTAGCAAACAAGGCAGTTTGATTTTCTTCAACCTTTCCTAGCCTGGCAAAGAGAGTATCTTGAACTTTAGAAAGCTGTGCAGCTTTGATTTTTGACTCTCTTTCCATTGTCATTTCTCTAGTCTGTATCTCAGTTTTCAAAGAAGCAATTTGTTGTTTTGTTTCAGGAAAATTTCCATCCAGAGTTTTGACTTGTACCACAGTTGCCTTTAAACAGGATAAAATCTCTGGATTTGAAATTTGACTAGCAGTCTGCTTAACAAAATCAGCTGCTCTCCCTTTTGGAAAAATACAGTCTTGTTTATACCAATTAGCAGCAGATTTAGCAAGGTGCTCTTCTTCAATTGCATGAGATGGACAAGGCTGATCAAAAGGTTTATGTTTATTATCAGTCTGTGCTGGTGCACTCAGAAAAGAATCAGAGTTTGCACTGTTTTCAGATTCATCTTCAACACTTGCATCATTTGCTTGAGCATCTTGTAAAGAACCACTGTGCTGAGCTGTGTCAGCCACAGTTTCTGCAACAACTTCTGCAATCTTGTCAATAGTCTCCTCATGTTGCACAGGCTCTGCAACAGAGCTTGCATTTGTAGCTTCAACAGGCATAGATTCAGAATTTTTCTTAGTTGCTTGATCAACCTCATCACCTTTGTCTAGAATTGGAGAAGTATTAGATATTAGCTCTGTGTGTGATGCTGCAGCTTCAGAAAAATTAACTGCAGGCTCATCAGCTACACCAGGAGCTTCAGTGTGAACAACGGGTGAGATAGAATCAAGAATTGGTTGAAATGAATCAAGAAAATCATTCATTGGTGAAAAACCATTTCTGTAATCCTCTTCTACAGGAATGTTATCCTCTGTAGGTACTTCAACATTAACAGCATCCTCTGCAGGCATTTCAACCTCTGCAGGTATTTCAACATTGACTGGCACAGCATCCTCTACAGGTATAGCAACATTCTCTGCAACCTCAACAGTAGGTGTTTGCTGTGAAACCACCTCTGGAGCTTCAACAACATGCTCATCATCAGATTCTGAAAGAATTAATCTCCTCTTCTTGACTTGAGAAACTACAATCTCCTCTTCTTCTTCACTAGAGCTCTCCTTAGGTGGTGAAAGTGAAGGTCTGTTTGCCTTTTGTTTCTTTCTTCTGGTATAAACAGCTCCAGGTAATATCTGTTTAGCCTTTGAGTGTTTAGTGTTTTGGGCAGTGTGTATTTTTCTTTTTGGTTTGGATTTAGGTTTTTCAGTAGGTGCTGTCTCAGAGTTTAAGGTTTCAGAGTTTATTGGTGGAGAGTTTATTGGTTCTGGTTGTGGTTGATGAGATGTAGTAGGTACAGTGGTTGTAGGTGCAAAAAACTTGTTATGCTAGATTCACGCAAGCGCACGTAGTCACAAGTAATACAATTAAAGTTCGTTCCACAGAGATCTTGGTTAAGTTTTACTCAGAAAATATGTCTATGCAATAATGCATGGTTTTAATTCACTGCTAAGAAAATAACAAATAGGGTTTGATTAACTAAATTAAACTAAGATGCAATTTATAAAACTAAGAATTAACAATTAACTAGACTTAAATTCGGATTACTTATATGAGAATAAACATGGAATCCTAGCTTCATTATCTACTTCACTTAGAGTTGCAGCCTTCGATTAAAACATGCGATGGTTTTGATATCTGATCGAACAACACGAAAAGAGTAAAAGTTACCTCTCGGTATACTAGTACCAATCTAAGCATACATCCACAAAAGATAGAAGATGAATAGTCACCTATTATGTTTAGACCCTATATCTCTATAGAATTTGAAAACATAAAGGTTGAAGCACAAGTTATTCACTTAGATCACATAGGGTAGCATAATATCTCTATTCATGCCACAAATCATGATGATTACATCAACCTATCCTATGCTAGCATGGCAAGTTCTAAATCTCAAGATCCACTCTCGTTTAGCAAGAGATTAACAAATTAGATGTTCGCGACGCACCTAAATTCAATAAGCATGACCATACAAGGATATCAATAATTCACCACACATAAATCTCTAAGGCATGCAAACTACTAAGCTACATAGATAAATCCACTAGGACCCCACGATAACGATTAGTTCATAATCGAACCTTTCGTCACCATGGGATTTGATGAAAGCATGGTAGTAAACAAGATAAAGAAGATGATGAATAAATCAATAATAAAATAAGGTTTAGCGAACAAATCCGGAAAAGTAATGAGCATCCACAAGATACGCCTAACAAAGGAATACAAGAAAACTATGTCTAGATCTTCTTGTTGTCACGATCCTCGCCTTGGCTTCTCTCCCTTCTTGCTCTGAACGAATTATGTGTGTAGGATGTGTAGATGATGATTTTTCTGTGCCCCAAGGTGTGTATTTATAGCCCCCAAGTGCCTCCTTGACCAAGCGATTACCGTATTTGAAATAGGATAGAATTCCGGTAATTTTCCATCTTTAATTGTAATAGAATTGCAATTCCCTTTTTTAAGTTGAATTCCAGAAGCTTCAAATCGTCCACAACAATTGCCATCTTGATTAGGAGAAGAAAACGGCAAATTTCCTAATTTAAAGCTGATTCCAGAAAGTTACTGCCGAGTCCCGCGCGGCCGCGCGCGCCCAAGGCTTAAGCCACCGCGCCCGCGCGCACAAATCCTGCAAACTATTTCTTCCGCGCGCCCGCGCCCAGTACAAGCTATTCCTGGCGCGCCCGCGCCCAGAGAATGCTGACAGACCGCATTTTGTTCTTTTAAGTTGATTTCTTCCCTGCTTCCAATTGCAACTCCAAGCACTTGATCTTCTTGACATTAAAAACACCATATTACCACTAAATGTGATAACTACACCTGGAAATAAACCCTGCACAAATCTCACAAAAACATATTAAAACACACACATACTTGAGATACAAGACACCAATTTAAGCCGAAATAGAATGATCCAAATGGATATAAATCCACTTATCAGTAGGTGTTGTGGGTGTTGATTCAGAATGTATGGTGTCTAATGGTTCAGGCATGTGTTGTGGTGATTGAGAATCCTGAGGTTGGTTAACATAGTTTTGTAAGGCTAGTGGCATAAACATATAAGGTATTTGCTGTTTAGTAACATCTTTATTTGTCAAATCAGAAAACATCCTTTTAGCAACTTGAAAAGGCTGAATGACATCAGCTTCATCAATTGTAAGATTAGGCACACAAGCAGTAAATAGTATTTGACAAAATCGAGCAAAATAAACAGAAGTAGGCTCAGACAAACGCTCTCTCAAATTCATTAGCACTAGTCTACCAAAATCGAAATTACCTCCATACAGTAGAGCATGGCCAATTTGAAGAGTGTCAAGAGGAAGTGCATCCCAATTTGTTGTCTTCTTTCCAAAAGTTCTTGTAATGCAATCGAAAAAGAAACTCCATTCCTTTCTCAAAAGTGGCCTTCTCAGAGACCCCAGCTTATTCAAATTTCCTGCACATCCAATTTGCTGCAACATTGTCCTCAAGTGGTCGTGACCAACAACACTGTAAGAAGTGTGAGTCTCAAAATCCAAAGCATCCCTAACCGTAGTTGGAGTAATGATATACTCTGATTCAGCATGAGTGAAAGTGATTGTTGGAGTGCCAGACTCTTCTCCATCATCATATACAGAGTTTGTCCAAAAAGTAGCAATTTGTGAAGCAGACAGTATTGGTGGTGCAGTTAAAGCCTTCCCTATTTCAGAATCTTTCAAGAAATTTTGAAACAAATGAAACGCCTCTGGAGCATTTGCATTCTCCAGTGGAGCTGCATAGTTGCTAGGAAGAAAAATTAACCCTGCTGCATCAAACGCTTTGGTTGCCATTAGTAAGATATGATACGAAGATATTCAGAGAAAAGATGTATGGTAAGTGTTTACCAAAATGTGAAGGAGAGTGAATAAGAATTTTGAAAGTGATTGGTTATGCAAGTAACTGTGAGTGGGTGAATATTAATCGATGTGAAGTGAGAGAACAAAAACGATTAGAGTAAAACCAAAACTCAATCGTTTATTTAATGAAAGCGCGCAATTGATTGTAGAGTAATGTGTAAGTGGGACACTATCGTGGGACACGTGTCAAACAACTAATGGATCACTTAATAATTACCGTTGTCATTCCTATAATCACGACACTTTGACATATTTACACTAATTAACAGTTGTCAACTACCCCAATTACTCCAAAATAGTCAAATCATCTCAATGAAACTTTACCTTAGAGTACTTAACACAACTCAACAATGTTTATCAATTTTCCAACTTTATCACTGAAACCCTTTCAAAAATTGCACAGTTGTGAATATGAGTGTGTGTGAAGCAGAGTTTACCAAAATCAATTTTTAGAGCATCTAATATTTCATAAAATCCATAACAAAAAAAAAAAAATAAACACTGAATGCACAAACTCTCATAGTAAACACTGATTGTTTGATGAATGCTAAACTCTGTAGTTACTGTTATACAGAAATCTGAAAACTTCTATTCCCATTGATGTCCATGATTATCCAAGTAAGCACATAGTCTTTGAAGACTAAAAGATCAAGAGATAGAAATCAGAGCATCATTCAGTGAATAACAATCATGAACTTGATAAACTCACAAACTCTCAAAGCACACAGGTGTTTAGGTGAAGTGTTTACACTCACATTCAATCAGGAAAAGCAGATTCTACCATATGCTTGAATGTCCACCAAATCTACACTACTTTGAGTGCATGTATGCACAAATCAAAAGGACTTTATTCAGGGTTGTAATGAGGTAAGATTAAACAGATGAGAAGAGATGTTTTATTCATGAGTGAATTTCAAACTGAACATTTTAATAGACCAAAGTGTTCAGTCACACTGTTAGTACATATTTGCACAAGATCAGTATATATGCCCTTTTTTTTTATTTAACATATATACTGAAAAACTTTTCTTTTCTTGAGAAACACTCATCTGCTTGATTTTTTTTTTTTTCAAAAGAATATAACTGCTCTTAATACTTCAGAGTATAAGAAAAATGAGCAGTTAATTAGGCTCAAAGGGGTTTACTAAGGGTGGTATTTATGAACAGTGTTTGAACAGTGTTCAAAAGAATTTTGAACAGTGTTTGAAGGAATGGTAAATCCTATTGCCTTTATCATTTTCATGCACACACATATCATGTAGTCTCAAAGTGGTTTAATACAAGTTCTAGAGAAACATACTTCCTGATGAACATCACACAACAATAAATACTGATTGATAGAAAATGTATCAATCACTGATTTGGCTCAAACTCTCACAGGGTGTAAACATGAATCTGAACTCACCAAACTAATCAATGACACATCTCAAGTTTTATGGTTTTCACAAGTACAAACAAGGAATCATCAGGAACCATACCTTTGGGAACAGAATGTCACTAATCAGAGTTTAGAGTTCATCAATAACCAAAATTATTTATGAGAGGCAATGCACACAATATTCATAAACTCAGAGTTTAGGACTGAATAAACTAAGAGATGCTATAAATATGAAATAGTATCATGCTGTGTTGATTTACTGCACAAAATCTGATTAGATTACAGTGACTCAGAAAGAATCATGATTTAATTACTGAGAATCATGCTTCATACATTTTTCTTCATTGGTGTTTTCATTCAGACAATAATCAATTCTGAATTCACTGAGTGTATCCAACATGATAACAGTGTTTAACAGACAGACATGCTGACAGAGTTTAACAAGGTTTAAACATAAGCATGCATAACAGAGTTTAATACTAAGGTTCACATAGCACTTAACAATTTGCATAACATGAGCAATAAGTTTTTGAGTCTAACCAACATCACTAGTCAAAACTAGAGACCATTCCTAGTTCATTGACCAGTCTTGTAAATGTAGCTTCACTCAATGGCTTGGTGAAGATATCTGCAAGTTGTTGTTCTGTAGACACAAAGTGAAGCTCAATGTTGCCTTCCTCTACATGCTCTCTGATGAAGTGATACCTTATGCTGATGTGCTTTGTCATTGAATGTTGTACTGGATTACCTGTCATTGCAATAGCACTTTGATTATCACAGTAAATAGGTATCTTGGTATACCTCAATCCATAATCCAGCAGTTGATTCTTCATCCATAAAATCTGTGCACAGCAGCTACCAGCAGCAATATACTCTGCTTCAGCTGTAGATGTAGATATTGACTTCTGTTTCTTGCTGTACCAGGAAACAATTCTGTCTCCCAGAAATTGACAACTTCCACTGGTGCTTTTTCTGTCTATCTTACAGCCTGCAAAGTCTGCATCTGAATAACCAAGTAGTTTAAACTCTGATTCTCTTGGATACCACAGCCCCAAAGTTATAGTGCCCTTGAGATACTTAAAAATCCTCTTTACTGCTGTTAAATGTGGTTCTCTTGGATCTGCCTGGAACCTTGCACACAAACAAGTGGCATACATGATATCAGGTCTACTAGCTGTTAAATAGAGTAGAGAACCAATCATTCCTCTATAACATGTCATATCTACTGATGACCCTGCATCTTTGTCCAATTTTGTTGCAGTTGCCATGGGAGTTGTTGCAGATGAACAGTCAAGCATGCCAAATTTCTTGAGAAGATTTCTGGTATATTTTGCTTGATTTATAAAAATTCCATCATCTGTTTGCTTCACCTGTAGGCCTAGAAAATAACTAAGCTCTCCCATCATACTCATTTGATATCTTGACTGCATGAGTTTGGCAAACTTCTTACAGAGTTTATCATTAGTAGATCCAAAAATGATGTCATCTACATAGATCTGAACTAAGAGCAAGTCACTACCAGATTGGAAGTGAAACAGAGTTTTGTCAATAGTACCTCTGTGAAATCCACTTTCTAGTAGAAATTTGGCAAGAGTTTCATACCATGCCCTTGGTGCCTGCTTAAGTCCATAGAGTGCTTGTCTAACCTGTAGACATAGTCTGGATATTTTGTATCTACAAAACCTGGTGGTTGTTCCACAAACACTTCTTCTTCAAGTTTTCCATTTAAAAATGCACTTTTTACATCCATCTGAAACACTTTGAATTTCTTATGAGAGGCATATGCTAGAAAGATTCTGATTGCCTCCAATCTAGCAACTGGAGCAAATGTTTCATCATAGTCTATTCCTTCCTGTTGTGAATAGCCTTTTGCAACCAGTCTTGCTTTGTTTCTTATGATAACACCCTCACTGTCAGTTTTATTTCTGAAAACCCATTTAGTACCAACAATGGATCTGTTCTTGGGCCTTGGTACAAGGGTCCACACTTCATTTCTTTCAAATTCATTTAGCTCTTCTTGTATTGCTGTTATCCAGTCAGCATCTTTAAGAGCTTCTTCTACTTTCTTTGGCTCAGATTGTGACAAGAATGCATGAAACAGACATTCATTTGTTGTTGCACTTCTTGTCCTTACTTTTGCATCTGGATCACCAATAATTAAATCAGGTGTGTGTGACTTAGTCCATTTTCTTGCAGAAGGCAAATTACTTCTGTCATCATGTGATCCTCCCCCTTGATCCATGCTCTCCTGATTTTCTTGGTGCCTCTCTTCATTTTCTGATGCTCCCCCTGAATGTGACTGCTCAGAATTATCAACAGAGTTTGAATCAACAGAGTTTGATTCAGAATTATCAACTGAGTCACTATCAGTGTTTGAATTATCACTCTGATGTGATTCTTCATGCTCCCCCTCAACTGGTTCTTCCCTTGTTTCTGATTGAAGAGTTTCTTCAGTATTTACCAGTCGAGGTTCAGAGTTTAGATCAACAGAGTTTGTCAGATCAGTCTGATCAGAGTTTACTTTTTCAGAGAATAAGTCTTCATTTTCAAAGTGGAGTAGATCATGTTCATTGACATCTTCAAGTCCAGTTATTTTCTTGTCATCAAATGACACATGAATTGATTCCATGATCACTCTAGTTCTCAGATTATAAACTCTGAATGCCTTAGTTGACAGTGGATAGCCAACAAAAATTCCTTCATCTGCCTTTAGGTCAAATTTGGTCAACTGTTCAGGATGAGTCTTCAACACAAAGCACTTGCATCCAAAAATATGAAAATATTTTAGATTTGGCTTTTTCTTCTTCACCATTTCATATGGTGTTTTACCATGCTTGTTGATCAGTGTTGCATTTTGAGTAAAACAAGCAGTTTGAACTGCTTCTGCCCAGAAATATGTTGGCAATTTTGCTTCATCTAGCATGGTTCTTGCAGCTTCTATCAAGGTTCTGTTCTTCCTCTCCACTACACCATTTTGTTGTGGAGTGCCAGGTGAAGAAAACTCCTGTTTGATTCCTTTGCTCTTGCAAAATTCTTCCATTGATGAATTCCTGAATTCAGTTCCATTGTCACTTCTGATTATCTTCACTTGATTTTCTGACCCTTTGTCCAGTTGTAAAATATGTTCTGTCAGTGTTAATGCAGTTTCATCCTTCTTTGCAAGAAAATATACCCATGTGTATCTGGTATATTCATCAACAATGACTAGAGCATATTTCTTCTTTCCAAGAGACATGACATTCACTGGTCCAAAAAGATCAACATGTAGGAGATGATAAGGATCAACAATTGAAGACTCAGATTTGCTTTTGAAGGAGGCTTTTCTCTGTTTGGCCTTTTGACAAGAATCACACAGGCCTTCTACATTCAACAAAGACCTTGGTAGACCTCTTACAAGATCATTCTTTATTAGCTCATTGATGTTGTTCAGATTTAAATGAGAGAGTTTCTTGTGCCACTTCCAACTCTCTTCACTGGACATTCTTGTTGACAGACACACTGCTTTGCCATCAGTGTTTGTTGACAATTTAATTTCATAGATGTTATTGTGTCTGTTTCCAACTAGAGCAACTTTCCCTGTAGATTTACTGATCACTTGACAATATTCAGGCTGAAAATCTACATGATATCCTCTGTCATAGATTTGACTCACAGATAGCAGATCATGCTTGAGTCCTGGAACCAGAGCTACATTTGTGATGATGACACTCCCAAGATTAATATTGCCATATCCCAGAGTATGTCCTATGTTGCCATCTCCATAGGAAACTTTTGGGCCAGCCTTCTCCTCATACTCTGATAGCAGGGCTTTATTTCCTGTCATGTGTCCTGAACATCCACTGTCCACGACTAGGGTACTAACCCTGTTGCCCTGCAATCACAAACAATCACTGATTATTAGTTTTAAGGATCCAGACTTGCTTGGATCCTTTGGCTTTCTTAATTCTGTTAGCTTTTGCAGCGGAATTCACATTATCAGAGTTTAAGCTAACTTTTTCAGAGTTTACATTTGCAGAGTTTACTTTAACCCATTTCAAATTTGGCTTGGGTTCATAGTAATTATAGTAAAGAGCATGATAATCTCTGCAAGTGTAAATAGAATGCCATGTACTTCCACAGTGTGTACATAAAGTCTGTGGTCTAGTCCTCACATAATCATTTTTAACTGCAGTTTTAGAGGGCAAAGAATTAATGTTCTTATTCTTACTGCAGAAACTAGCAAGATGATTAGTGCTACCACAATTAAAGCATGTTTTTCTAGGAGCTAATGAAGCAAGCATTGGTTTAATTCCTGATGTTATGCCTACCTTTCCATTTTTGTTTTTCTTAGGCATTCTCTGTTTGTTGACAGATTTTATCTCTTTAAGCTTATGCTTGAGTTATTTATCTGTCATTAAACCAATGTTAGCCTCTTTAACAAAAGTCTTAGCATATGATTCTTTAACAGCCTTTTTCTCAGCTTCAGTCTTAGGTCCACCTGTTCCCATAACATTACCTTCAGATGAACGATGTGGTCTAACTTTTACCAAATTTTCAAATCTAAGTTCATCTCCTTCAGAGTAACCTAGACCTACTGTATCTGACTGAAACACTTCTTGAGTGTCTTTACCAGAGTGTGTCCAAGTTTTAATAATGTGTTTAGCATCCTCCAATTCAGATTCTAGTTGCTTATACTTACCTAGCAACTCCTGTTCAATAAACACTGCATCATCTCTCTCTTTCTGAACTTTATTCATGTTCTCTAGCTGTTCCTCAACAAGTTTATTTCTATCTTTGAGTTGAGAGCACTCATTTTTTATCCTCTCATTTTCTAAAGTCTGATCCCTATAACTGATATGTAATGCTTTAAGATAAATTCTCAATTCAGTTATATTATCAGTATTATAAGCATAGGTAGTTGGGGGTACCTTTAGATCATCATCTTCATTCTGAGTAGTAGCCATGAGTGCATAGTTCACTTCCTCATCTGAATCTGAAGTGTCTGCCCAATCTCTGCCTTTGGTGTAGAGTGCCTTTTCAGTTTTACCCTTCTTGCACTCAGGAGCATAGTGACCCATCTCCTTACACTTGTAGCATTGAATCTCAGACTTATCTTTCTTACCAGATTTGAAGTCCTTTCCCTCAGATTTCTTGAAATTCTTCTTGTCAGACTTAGAGTAGTCCTTGGAGAATCTCTTTCCCTTCTTGAAGTTCTTGAATCCCATCTTCTTGAAGGTCTTTACCATCAATGCAGCCATTTGCATCATCTCTTCATCATCTTCAGAATCAGATGTTCCATCTGTGTTTGAGTCAACATCAGTGTTTGATGACTCACTTTCTGAGTGTATGACTAAAGCTTTTCCTTTTGCCTTTCTTCTTGATGCTTCCTTCTTTGATGGTTTCTCCTCAACCTTAAGAGCAACAGACTTTGACTTTCTACTTGATCTTTTGTTTCTCTGCTCCAATTCCAATTCATGGGTTTTGAGCAGGCCATAAATTTCATCAATCTCTGTTTCACCAAGTTCATAGTTATCTCTTATGGTGGTTGTTTTCACATCCCACTTTTCAGGTAGAGAAAGAAGAAACTTGAGATTTGAGTCTTCTAAATCATACTCTTTGTTAACCAATGACAAATCATTTAGCAATTTACAGAATCTGTCAAATGTTTCTGTCATGGTTTCTTCAGACTTTGCCTCAAAATGCTCATACTCCTGAGTGAGTATGTTTCTTCTGTTTTTCTTGATTGCAGGAGTTCCTTGGCACCTAACCTCAAGTGCATCCCATATTTCCTTTGCAGTTGTGCAATTAATCACTTTATTAGACATAACATTGTCTAAGGCACTGTGAAGTAAATGTCTTACTTTTGCATCCTTTGCAATAGATGAAAGATCCTCAGCAGTTAGATCTTTCTTTTCTTTTGGAATGACCTTTGATTCCTCACCAGCAGCAGCAGCAGATAACTTTGTAGGTTTGTGAGGACCTTCATATATTCTATCAAGATATTCTGGATCTGTAGCCTCCAGAAACATGGTCATCTTTACTTTCCAAATTGCATACTCTAATGGCCTAAGTATAGGAACCCTAATTGTTTCATACCTACTAACAGTAGTAGGAGCTTTCTCAGATGGTGGAGGTATCTCTACCATTGATTACTATTGTGTTTGGATCTTTAACTGTAATAAAGTAACAGATTGGCTCTGATACCACTTGTTAGGTCGAATACACAATAGGTAATCAAATACTGTATGAGTAACTTAACAAGAACACACTGTTTAATACTTAAAAACTGTTTGGAATTAACAATTCCTCTCTCAGTGATGTAAAATATCACAGAGAGCTGCTTAGGTTACAATCAATGAATTTCTCAATGTTCGATACCCTTCTAGGGTTAACCTAACTGTATTTATAAAACATACAGCTTCGTACAATCAGTAATTGATTCTCCTATAATTAAGCTATACAATTGATATCAATCACGATTGCTTCAAATCTTCCAAGTCAACTCAATCTCTTTGACAGCTTTCCAATCTTCAAAGATATTGCTTCCATATTTATCTTGTATCAATCTTCAAACACTGTTGACTCTTCAGACATTACCGCTACAGAGTTTAACAATCTCTGTTGCGCTTCCAGTCAGTGTTTAACTAAACTCTGACTGCTTCCAGCTAAACTCTGTTTTGTTACTTTAGCTTCCAAACACTGTTCTCATCAATCATTTCTAACATCTACAATCACCAGACAATATTTCTTCTTTGAAATGGACATGACATTTACTGGACCAAATAAGTCCATATGCAGCAATTGAAGTGGCTTAACAATGGATGACTCTGTCTTTCTCTTAAAGGATGATTTCTTTTGTTTCCCTAATTGGCAGGCATCACACAGTCCATCCTTGATGAACTCCAATTGAGGGATTCCTCTAGCCAGATCCTTTCTTACCAAATCATTCATAACTTTAAAATTCAAATGTGACAGTTTTTTATGCCATAGCCAACTCTCATCCTTGCTTGCTTTGCTGAAGAGACAAGTGATGGATTCTGAGCATACTGAGTTGAAGTCAGTTATGTAAACATTTCCTTTTCTAAAGCCTGTCAATAACACATTGTTGTTTTCCTTGGCAGAAACAACACAGGCTTCTTTAGTGAACTTTACTTCATAGTCTTTGTCACAAATCTGACTGACACTCAGCAAATTGTGCTTCAAACCTTCAACTAAAGCCACTTCTACAATGATGACATTGTCCTTTGAAATAAAGCCATATCCCTTAGTATATCCTTTGCTGTCATCTCCAAAGGTAATTCTAGGGCCAGCTGCCTCCTTAAACTCTGTGAGCAGGGTTGAATCTCCTGTCATGTGCCTAGAGCATCCACTATCTAGGTACCATAGATTCCTTCTATTTCCCTGCACACATTCCAAAATACAAATCAAGTTGATTTTGGTACCCAAGTTTCCTTGGGTCCTTTCTTGTTAGCCTTTGGTTTTGCACTCTTAGCAATCTTCACTTTAGGTGTAGATGCTTGAGTGATAGGTTTTGACAGATGCTTATTTGCATAAATATTTGATGCATGCATTTGTGGAAAATTGGCATACATATTATTCATGCTAGGAATGCTCCATGACATTTGTGGCATATTCACAGATTGAAAATAAGGATTAGACACATATGGCATGTTCACATATGGATTTGAAAAACTAGCATTCTGATACAAACCAGGCATAACAGGCATTGCAGGCATACTTGGCATAGATTGAGTTACATGAACAGGAGTCCTTTTAACAGACTTGCAATTAGAAGATAGGTGATTGACACTATTACAATTACCACAAGTTTTCCTAGGAGCAAACTTGTCAGGAGAATAATTGTTTTTCTTGTTGATGCCTATCTTACCATTTCTGTTCTTTTTCTTTTTACCCTCAGTCTCTACCTTTTCATTAACTTATTTACCAACAGCCCTTTTGTTAAGTAAATCACCTGCCTTAGCCTTCTCACTTGATTTGGCTTGGCTACTTTCACCAGAAACAAAGTTCTTGGCTACTGGACCATACTGATTATTCAGTTTCTTGAGTTTCTTCTTACTAACAGACTTTTTGTTAGTGGACGGATACCTCTCATCCGTTGATGATTCATCTGTCAACGGATGATCACTATCCGTTGATTCACAAATAGTCTCTAGATCCTTAAGGCAAGGTTCTAGCTCCTTTTTCTTTTGAGTCCAGGTATCCCTCACAAATGATTCTATTCCCTGGACTTTTATTATGTTTTGAGAAATATTCCTACAGTTTTGAAATTTAGCAATTATCCCTTATTCTTTTTCAAGCTGGTCTCTTAAAATCAGTTCTCTTTTTAACACAGCTTCAAGTTCACTTTTAGCATCATTGCAATCAACTCTCATTTTCTCAAATTCTAGAAATTGAATTTCTAGAGCAGCATTTCTATCACTTAAAAATAGATTAGTCTCTTTAATCCTATTGTTCTCTTTAGTAAGTGATTTAAGAGTAACACTCAAGTGATATAGTTCAGTAGACATTTCATCTATAACACTATTACATTCCTCTTTGGTGAGCTCAGAGAGATTAGTAGAAAATACCTGATTGCTAGCTGAACTTGCTTCCTGCTCAGAATCAGCCATCAATGCAAGATTGACAAACTCAGCATCATCATCAGAATGATTTCCATCAGCAGCCCAGTCATACTCTTGGGTCATGAATGCCTTTCCTTTCTGTCTGAGAAGATCAAAATATTTCTTCTTGAAGTCAACAGTTTCAGTTGGCTTTCCCTTGTTCTCAGATCTAGGCTTCCTGCATTCACTTATCATGTGACCAGTAATTCCATAATTGTAGCATTTAATTTTGGATTTATCCACATAGTTGCTTGTGGAAAAATCCTTGTTAAATGGCTTAGCCACCCCAGAGTTTCTTCTGAATTTTAGCTTAGAGAATCTCCTAGATAGAAAGGCTAAATGCTCATCTATCTCATCCAATTCATCCTGCTGAAGGACACTCATTTCTTCAGACACTTTTTCCTTGCTTTTGCTTGATTCTGCTCTACCTTCACAAACCTCCCTGTTTGGTGTAGATTTAGCAGATTCAGTCCTCTTCTCCTCCTTCTGCTCCAAGTTTGCAACAAGTGCAACTAACCCACTTTTCTTTTGGGCCTTCTCAATTTCTTCATCCTGCTCCATTTGTAGTTCATATGTCTTTAAAGTTCCATAGAGCCTTTCAAGAGTAAATGTCTTGTACTCTTGAGTGTTTCTTAGAGAAACAGTCATTGGTTTCCACTCTTTGGGCAGTGATCTCAGAAACTTGAGATTAGAATCTTTCACTTGGTAGATTCTTCCATACAGTTTCAAGCCATTCAGTAGCTTCTGAAATCTACTAAATGTGTCATTTAATGTCTCTCCATTCTTGAAATGGAAGTGCTCATACTGTTGGATCAGTAGTTGCATCTTGTTTTCCCTTACCTGTTCTGTACCTTCACAAAGCGTTTGAACAATGTCCCATACTTCCTTGGAGGTAGTACAGTTGATAACATTGTCAACCATGTCTATTTCTAAGCCATTAAACAGAATATTCATGGTCTTTTTATCTTTGTAGACTTCTGCAACGTCCTCAGTACTCCACTCAGAAACAGGTTTGGGAATGTAAGTGTCTGGTGCATCTGCAGCAAGGCCAACTCTTGACGCAGTCTTCATTGGAACATGAGGACCCTTCTCAATGCAATCTACAAAACCTTCATCAATAGACATGAGATGTAGACGCATTTTTACTTTCCAGTGAAAGTAATTTTCTCTATCAAGAACTGGTATCTTTACTCCATAATCCTTCTTAGACATGTTGGAAGTGTGTTGATCTTTAAACTTCAAATATGTTAGAAGCTCACTCTAATACCAATTGTTATTCCCAGATTACACACTTGTATAATTGTAGAAGGGGGGGTTGAATACAATTCTTGATATTTATAAATTTTGGATAAGAACCACAGAAATCTATAAGGGGATAATTACTGAATGAGAAAAGATTCACAAACACATAAAAAATCAGGTGGTTAAATGTACCACCTGAGACTTTTATTCGAAGAAAACTCTGTGATACAAATGTACACAGCTTCTGTTTTACAACTCTTTGCTTCTAAGGATATTCAAGAAACCCTAAGCAAATATGTCTGTTTTCTTAGTTTCTAAAGAGTTACTACACTTGGTTATATATCCCAAGTTTACAAGTACTACAGGAACAAGATAATATTAATCTAATTCAAGTTGACTTGCTACTCTACTCCAAATCCACATGTAGCCGAAAGGTTGTCCTTGTGAACCGATGTGTCCCCAGCACCTTTCTTGTATGTACTGTGTAAATGGAATGCTTCTTTCTTTTGTGTTTCCAAAGTATGGCTGCCATACTGCTTTTTATACCTACTATCAACCCATGTGATCTGTCAGTCAAACCTGTCCTTATCAACTGCTAATTCCCAGCTAGCATAGAAGAAAGTGTTAATGATTATCCGCTGATGTTGTACACAATCATCCGTTGATGGTAGTTTGAGCTGTATCCGTTGATAGAGTAGATTTGAGTTGTATCCGTTGATAGAGTCATGTTCTCATCCGTTGATACACTTTCACTTAGACAGAATTACATAGCATAGCTTATTTACAATTGGCTACCCTATTCTGCCTATCCATTGATGGTCAACATGACTCTGAATAAAAACACTATCAACTGATAAATAGAGATACTGCAGTATGCTACAAAACCTCATCCGTTGACAGTTACAAAAACATGACTTATACAATTTTGTGCATAGAATGTGAAGTTATCATCAAGTACAACATATTCCTAACACTTATTTACCCTACATTAAAAAAAATATATTCGATATCTATACTATTAAAACAACTAAAATAAATTATAACATAAAATAATTAATGGTAATTAGTCGATTGTCTTTTTCACATTTACTTTTAGTTATATATATTACCTTTTATAAACACCTAAAAACATCAATCGTATCATATCTTCCGATCATTAATATTTTCTTTCGAATTAAAACACGTTACCTTTTTGTTTTACAAGGAAACATTACTATAATTATTCATTAAAAAGAAAAATATATTCGATATATATACTATTAAAATACCTAAAATAATTAATAATATAAAATAATTAAAGGTAATTAATCGATTGTCTTTTCACATTTACTTTTAGTTAAAGATATTACCTTTTATAAACACCTAAAAACATCAATCGTATCATATTTTCCAATCATTAATATTTTCTTTCAAATTAAATCACATTACCTTTTTTAATTAATAAAATATATTAAAAATCCATATACGTTATTTATAATAAGGAAATATTAGTATAATTCGTAAACATGAGTTTATTAAAGGGATATTTACATAAATAAATAAGATTTTAATAATTATTTCCAATTTTACTACCACCCAACTATCTTTTCACTTCTATAAAATCATTTTTTCAAAAATACTACCTCATTATACTTTTATGTTTTCAAAATTCCAAAAATACTACCTTCCTCAATTGCAACTTTTGCAACCTCATTTGCAACTTCCAGTTTTCAAATTTCTGATTTCATGTTCTGGGGTTCAGATGTCATTTTCGACCTCTTTTTTGGACTCTGATATATATATATATATATATATCAGAGTCCAAAAAAGAGGTCGAAAATGACATCTGACAAATGGAACTTGAAATCAGATATTTGAAAACTGGAAGTTGCAAATGAGGTTGCAAGGCCCCGCCAAGGGCACTCATAATTGGTGAATTTGGGTTGCAAGGCCCCGCCAGGGGCACTCATAATTGGTGAATTTGGGTTGCAAGGCCCCGCCAGGGGCACTCAAAATTGGTGGATTTCTGATTTGCAACTTTCAGTTTTCAGTTGCAAAAGTTGCAACTGAGGTTGCAAAAGTTGCAACTGAAAACTGAGGTTGCAAAAGTTGCAACTGAGGTTGCAAAAGTTGCAACTGAGGAGTTGCAACTGAGGTTGCAAAAGTTGCAACTGAGGTTGCAAAAGTTGCAACCGAGGTTGCAAAAGTTGCAACTGAAAACTGAGGAGTTGCAACCTCAGTTGCAAAAGTTGCAACCTCAGTTGCAAAAGTTGCAACTGAGGTTGCAAAAGTTGCAACTGAGGTTGCAAAAGTTGCAACTGAGGTTGAAAAAGTTGCAACTGAAAACTGAGGTTGCAAAAGTTGCAACTGAGGTTGCAAAAGTTGCAACTGAGGAGTTGCAACTGAGGTTGCAAAAGTTGCAACTGAGGTTACAAAAGTTGCAACTGAAAACTGAAAGTTGCAAATCAAAAATCCACCAATTATGAGTGCCCCTGGCGGGGCCTTGCAACCCAAATTCACCAATTATGAGTGCCCTTGGCGGGGCCTTGCAACCTCATTTGCAACTTCCAGTTTTCAAATTTCTGATTTCAAGTTCCATTTGTCAGATGTCATTTTCGACCTCTTTTTTGGACTCTGATATATATATATATATATATATATATATATATATATATATATATATATATATATATATATATATATATATCAGAGTCCAAAAAAGAGGTCGAAAATGACATCTGAACCCCAGAACATGAAATCAGAAATTTGAAAACTGGAAGTTGCAAATGAGGTTGCAAAAGTTGCAATTGAGGAAGGTAGTATTTTTGGAATTTTGAAAACAAGGTCGGTATTTTTAGAATTTCAGAAAGATGGGTAGTATATATTTAAAAATCTGATAGTTCACATGGGTAGTTTTGAAACTATCCCTTTATTAAATTATATTAAATTAAAATTATAAATTCATGAAAAATAATGATTATATAACATAATTTCAATATTAAATAAAATTTATAACATAATAAAAAAAACACCATATCAATAAATTTTATTTATAACATAATAAATTTTATTATTTTAAATTTACCCTTCATTATAAAGAAAAATATATATATGATATCTATACTATTAAAACTCCTAAATTAAATAATTACATAATATAATTAATGGTAAGTAGTCCATTGTCTTTTTTCACATTTACTTTTAACTGAAGATATTACATTTTATAAACACCTAAAAACATCCAATCGTATCATATTTTTCAATCATTAATATTTTTTCTCGAATTTAAAACTAATCTTACAATCTTTAATATATACCCCGACAATATCACATAATATTTTTCAATTATTAATAAAATATATTAAAAATCATTATACGTTGTTCATAATAAGCAAATATTAGTATAATCCGTAAACATGAGTATATTAAATTATATTAAATTAAAATTAATTAATTATATAATAGCCGAAACATTTAAAAATTTGGTACCTATTTTTGGTATATGTTTTTTAGTATTTCGTGAATTTACTTATTTAACCTTCATTATAAAGAAAAATATATAAAATATCTATACTATTAAAACACCTAAAATAAATAATAACATAATATAATTAATGGTAATTAGTCGATTGCATTTTTCACATTTACTTTTAGTTGAAGATATTACCTTTTACGAACACATAAAGACATCAATCATATCATATCTTCCATTCATATTATATTTAGCAATAATTAATATATACCCAAAAATATCACATCATAACTTCTAATCACTAACAAAATATTATAGAAATCCGTATACTACGTATAATGATCTAAATCATTATGCTACATATCATATCTTCCTATGGTCTCTACTTTTGATGCTAGATTGGCCAGTTGGAAATGTAGCAGTCTCAATCAGGTCGGTAGAAGGGTTCTCATTCAATCTACCCTCAATAATCTTCCTTCTTATTGGATGTCTTTGTTTAAGATCCCTAAGGGAATTTTGCTTCAGCTGGAAAGAACCAGGAGGAGATTCTTCTGGAAGGAGTTAGGTGCCAAGGGGGAGTCCAAAAGAAAGTTACACCTATTGAAGTGGGATTCAATCTGTGCACCTAGGATACTAGGTGGGTTGGGCCTTCAGAAATTAGAATTAAAAAATAATGCTTTGCTGGGAAAGTGGTTTTGGAAATGGTGGTCAGAAAGGAACAAACCTTGGAGGAAACTCATTCTGGATAAATACAATCTTAATTCTCATATAGGGTTGGATCAGTGTAGAGGATTAGTTAATGCTTCTGATATGCTGAAAGGTATTAGTTTAGTGATGAATGATTCTAAATTGAATCAGGTGTTTAATTCTATCAATTTTTCTTGGAAGGTGGGTAATGGTTTAGAAGTTTTATTTTAGGAAGATATCTGGAGGGAGGGTGGCTCCTTGGCTTCTAAATTTGTAAGACTTTACAATCTGTCTTGCTGGAAGAAGGTTTCAGTTAAATTATTCATTGAAACTGGAGGAATAGAGATTCTGGAGGGAGGTGGTCAAGAAATCTGAGGAATGGGAGATTAATCTGTCTAAGGAATTAGAGGGCATTATTCAAGAAGTGACTCTTCAAAGGCAGGGTATGATCTATATTTTGATGACTCAGAGATTAATATTGCTAATTGGTCTAAGTTGTGGAGAATCAAAGCACCACCTAAAGTGATATTATTCTTATAGAAGATTGAGCATGGAGTGCTTCCTACTGCAAAATTTCTCTCCAGAAGATTGAATAATGGGATCAGCTCCTTATGTAAGAGGTGCATTCTTTTAAATCTAGAGGAAGACATTCTTCATATTTTTTGGAAATGTTCTTTTGCCTTGGAAGTCTGGACAAAAGTAGCAGACTGGTGGGGTATTAACAGAAGCAAAATGTCTTCTCTTCAAGGTAATACATGGAAATTGATGGGAATCTTTAATAGCTCTCTTACTTATAAAGTGTGGGAAATTGTTGTAGCTTCTACATTGTGGTCTCTATGGTTATCTAGGAATGAAGGCTTGTTTAATAACAAAAAGGATTCTGTCAAGTTAGTGATGGAACTGAATAAATTCAGATCATTTAGTTGGTGTGAATCTTTGGATTTGATCAGTACAGACATGTTCAATCTTTGGTCTGTCAACCCAGTGGGTGTAATTCTTACTTCCAATAAAAGTAGGAGAGCTGACATTTTTCTTACATGGAATACAAAGTTATTAGGGTTTGTTGATGGATCTTGGTCAGCCAATAGAAATGGTAAAGTCCAAGCAGGCATAGGAGGGTTCTTATTAGATGAAGATCAGTTGTTAAGCTTCATTTTTTCAGGTCCTTCAATTGCCACTTCTCCTCAGGAAGCAAAAAGGGAAGCAATCTTGTTTCTTGTCTCAAAAGTAAAGGAAACTATCTCTCCCTTGATTAAATTAGTAATCTGCACTGATTGTTTATCATTGGTAGATAGTTTTAACAAAGCTAGAGCTGGTTTTACTAAGGGAATTCAAAATGTTTGGGGTAATTTATTATGGCTGCCTGAACTACATTTGTTGTATGTTTCAAGAAATGATCTAAGAGGAGAAGATGACTTAGCAAAAAGTGGCTCTCTCAGAAAGAAATCAATGGCTGCATGGTGTTAAAATGATTCGGTGTGCTATTAGTTAAGAATAGGGGCAGTTAGTTGATGAATTCTTGTATGCAGGTTTAGTCTTACTTGTAAATATTTGGGCTGATTGAGTACATTTGGGTGGGTTCCTGGATTAAGAGTTGATTGGGCTACTAATGTGATTTAGTTGGGCTTTTTGGAATATTAGCTCAATCGAAGATATCATTTTCAAGGGTTTTAGATTATACAAGAGAAATATGAAGAGACTCAAGGGGGTATATTATAGAAAAAATAAAAAGTTCTATTAATTCAAAGGATTTGGACGAGTATTAGAGGGGCTAACATCTCTCTATTCGCCTCGGGCAGTTAAAAAGGCAATAATTACTTGCATATTCTCGAGATTTTTTGGGGATATATACTCGCCAAGCAGTGTTTTGTTCTCTCATTATTATTTCTTAGTTCCTTTTACAGAGTAGTTTAGTCTTTCATCTAGGGTTTAGAATGGAGAAGGGTGGGGATTATCCTTTGGAGGGCTTTGTCAAGGTCAATGTTCACTCTTTCACTCTTAACCAGCCTTTGCCTAATGGCAATGACTCTAGAATTGGCATTGTATAAGAGATGATGAAGGGGTGATCATTAAGATGGTGTCAGGGTCTATCTAAGACCTCACTGAGAGGGCTAATGAACTTTGGGGCTTGTTGGCTGGTTTACGTACTGCTTTCTTCGAAGGCATAAACAACATAGAGCTGGAGTCGGATAACACAGAAGCTTTAAAGGAATGGGAGGACTGGAGATGGTTTCTTGACCCAAACCATTCAAGGGTTATTCAGCAACTGGAGCAGAGAAAGAAGGATAAGAAACTAAAGCTGGTGGTGAAAGCTTATGAGGAGAGTGAGAACAGATTGGCTCGGTACCTAGCGGTTGATGGTGCAAGAAACAGGCTGGTGGTTTTTAGGAGGTCTTTTGGTCGTGTTCGTGAAATTTGGAGATGTGACATGGGGTTAGGTTCTGCTTCTGGCATTTTTTATGAGTTTTCGGAAGAGAAGTATAATAATATGCAGGAGCATGAGGTTCTTAATGTGGATGGGGAAATGGGTGTTGGGTTTGCAGATATGTCTGATGAAGAGGAGGAGGCTTGGTTGGTCCGTGACATGCATGTGCCTGGGAACAATGATGCTGTTCAGGTGGTGGTTGGACTTCCAGCGCAAGGAAATGGTAATGGTGTGGTGCTTGATAATGGTCAGGTTGATAATCAGGGTGTTGATCCATTGGCTTCTGATGAAAATGTTCGAGCAAGGGGCGGAGGCGAAGATGCTGAGATGCAAGAAGATTGATTGCACCAGTCATGTTGGGGGTTTCTGTCATTGGTCCGTGGTTCAGTCTGTGCTTCTCTATTGGTCGTTTCAAATTCCTGCTTTGTTTTGTTGCTTTAATTATTTAGTCTGTTAATTTTAATTTCTGCTGCTAAACATTTGGGAGCCCAGTTGGTTGTTTGGGCTGGATTGTTGGTTTGGATCTTTTGGACTTGGGCCTTATTAATGCATTTGGTTTATTAAAAAAAAACGTATAATGACCATTAGATTTTTAGTAAAAAATCAGAATCGTCATATCTAATGATTAAATATATTATATAATTAAATTAATTTACTAAAATTTTAAGGTTCGGATTCTATCAACGACATATTTATTTACAAATTTTATAATATAAGTTTTAAACCATGCACATTATTAATTAAATTTATATTAAATTATTAATATTAAAATTAAAATAAAATATTGTAAATGATGGTTCTATAAAAATATAATTTTAACATAAAATAAAATTCGTTACTTATCAAAAAATATTCATGCATCGCACGGGTTATAAGCTAGTTTTTATTAAAAAAGAATGAAGGTTTGTAAAAACGTGAATTTTAGGTAACAAAACAATGCACTTAAAATATGATGAAGGCGGCTAAACAGAGTCGCCCTGCCAAGAAAAACTACTAGGATGTTGGTCTCATTTATCATAATTTTAAGATAAATGATCCTAAATATCATAATTCAAAAACTTGGTCCCAAATATCATTTCAAAACACACTCTAATATAGTGTTTTGATTATTTTCCCTTTTTTTTAAAACGCAAATGCGTTTAGCGTTGGGGGGTTTTGTTTTGTTTTTTTTGTTTTGTTTTGTTTGGTTGAACCGCTAGTTGACAGTTGATTTTCAAAGGTTTGGTTACAACCAACGCCACTTTATGTGGCGTTTAGGTGTTTTAACTTTTTTTTTTCTTTTTTCTTTTTGTTTTTTCTTGTTTTTTTGTTTTCTCCTAAATACATATCTGCAAAAAAAATATTAAAAAACTTATTTATAAAGGGTCAATTAAAATATAAAATTAGATTTTTTAAAGTTCTTATACGGTTTATTCGTCATTCCGAATATTTCTAAAATCCAAAATGGAAACGTTGAACCCCAAAAGTTAATTGTTGAACCCATAAATTTAATTAAAATTGTATTTTTTAAATTTAAAAATTTTAATTAAAAATTTGAATCCGGCGGCCTGATTTTTAAACGTTTACGCGTTTAAAAATCAGGATAAGTTAGGGTTTAGGGTTGTTTCCAAACCCTAAACCCTAAATTCGTATACGGTTTAGACGTCGTTCTGAATATTTCTAAAACCCAAAATTGAAATGTTGAACCCCAAAATTTAATTGTTGAACCCCTAAATTTAATTTAAATTGTTGTTTTTTAATTTAAAATTTTTAATTTAAAAAATTGAATCCGGCGGCCTGATTTTTAAACGCTAACACGTTTAAAAATCAGGATTCGTTAGGGTTTAGGGTTGTAAACCCAAACCAAACCCTAAGTTCGTATACGGTTTATTCGTCGTTCCGAATATTTCTGAAACCCAAAATGTAAACATTGAACCCCAAAAGTTAATTGTTGAACCCCTAAATTTAATTAACATTGTATTTTTTAAATTAAAAAAAATACAATTTTGATTGAACATTTGAGTTTAAATTATAATATTATTAGGAAAAAAAACAAACAACACTATAAACGCCACATCAATTGGCGTCTTCCCCCTTCCCCCGTCCCCCGAATCCCCAACGCTACCTGAAACTTGTTAAAACCATCCACAAACGCTACTTACAGTAGAGTTCATCCCCTTCCCCCGAAAACGCTACATAATGTAGCATTCCCCACCCCTTTTTCTCTCTAAATGCTACACGATTCAGCGTTAAAAAAAAAGTTCAGAATGCTAGACGATGATGTGTCTTGGTGTGATATTTGGGGCCACGTTTTTGAGCTGTGATATTTAGGATCATTTGCTTTCAAATTGTGATATTGGGGGCCTTTTCTCAAACTACTACAAGAACTCATGTTCCCTTTCATTTTTGTTAAAAAAACTTGACAAAATTTTCCTAATAAAACTACTACCAATAGCAAACCACAATATTGGCTATCTCAGCTTCTAGACATTTATCAAGTAATTATGGAAGTTTGGAAGTTTGTAGCTTCAGTAGCAATCTCAGTGATTCTGACTATCATTGGCAACTTAGCACTAAAATTGTACTAGAGGCAATGGGTGCGACCAAATAAGTTATAAAGACAATTGAAAGAGTTGGGGTTCAAAGGAAATCCTTATAGATTTCGATCTGCATGGAGACATGAAGGAGTTCTTCAGCAGAGCAGCAGAAGCACTTTCAAAACCCATCGAGTTCTCTCACGATATTGGGGCACGAGCTTTACCATTTGAGCATCACTGTAGAATATAAGAACTGATATAAGAAGAATAGGACAAGATTGAACAAAGAAGAAAAGATTGACAAACATATGTACAAAACTACAAACTAGATTTTTCATTAAGGACTACATTGTTACTCTCTCTTATCATGTAAAAATAGATTACGTACAAGCTTATAAAGAAACTAAACACCACAAATTGTGGCTACAGATAAGGAAAACAGAATCACACCACCTCCCTAATACTACTCCACTTCTATTATTATTTGCTGGCATTCCTAAAATCTCTCTGAAACTTAATGACCAAATCAATTACTTAAACACACAGCTGAAATAGAATAAGGCAATCAAATATTCAAGATTAACTCCAACAATCACACTATCAAGAAGCATGGTACGTAATCGCCATCATGTACTATTGTTAGCTTGCTTTACATTAAACTAAGTTTAAAGTGTAAGAAGTTGATTATGGTCATTAATTAGTTTAATGTCTATTGCATATTCCTCTTCTCTGTAAATCTTGATAACAATAGCTCATCGACCCTTGGTCTGGACATGTTAAGCAGATAATTTCCATAATTTGCTGGGAAAAACTCGTATATATGGTTCGGAGCTAAACCAAGGCTAATCATTATGGATCCGATGCTAGTTAAGGAGATTTTATCTAAGCCTGATGACTTCCATAAAGTGCATCCGGATCCGATTGCTGACCTTGTTGTAGGAGGGCTTTCAACAGCTCGTGGTGAAAAATGAATCCAAATCTTCTACACCGCTTTAGGTGTGCCATTCCATGTACCACCTTAGGTGGTTGTTTTTTATTGGCTTATCTCTCATTAATATAAATGGGACCCTCCCTGCATTCACACCAACCACCCAATCAAAAACAACCACCTAAGGTGGCGCATGGAGTGGCACACCTAAAGTGGTGTAGAAGATTTGGACTCGTGAAAAATGGGCAAGACATTAGAAAAATTAATCAACCTGGCTTTTATTTGGGGGTTAATATCAAATATATCAATTCATTCCCAACGGATTATCCTTGAATCATTATAAATATCATATAAATACATTTATATATGTACTCGAAAAATAAAATTAATTTTTCATTAAATTTTATACATTTTTGTGGAAGGCTATTGTAACCAAATAAAAGGTTATGAATTCTAAAATTTTTTATAATACAATTAAATTTTAAAAAAATTATTTACTTTTACTATCCGAGTATATATATAGAGGTACTTTAATACAATTTAGTTACCAATTTAATACTAACCCTTTTATTTGGAGAAGCTAAAGATATGCTTCAACGGAGGCCCATTTGAATTTAGAGTAAAAATGAGTTTCATTTGGTTGTAAATATTTTTAAAAAAATGTAAAATTAAATTACATTTGGTTACAAATTGTATATTTGTAAATATTTTCAAAAGATAATAAAATTATAAAATAATTGAAAAAATAGTTTTTGATAATTTCTCTTTTATTGTATTGTTCAATAGTCGCGAATCGTAATGGTTGGGCCGAATTAATATAATGTGATTATTTTTTATTTTTATTTTTGAAATAATGTGATTATTTATCTATGTAGCATGGGAATTAGGATACTTTTTTTTTTGAAATAAAAGCACTTGCCTTACTTATATTAAATCAAAACTCAAAACATCACTGATGAATTCAGGGGCATTCCCCTGCCATTCATGAAAACCTGACATAGAAATAGAGGCCCTAGCTAATGTATGAGTCACTACATTCGCAGATTTATAAACAAATTGCACCTTAGCCTCATCAAAGTGCTTAAAATCTTCAACACACTCCGCTATAATGGAATAAAAATTTGATCTACCAGATCCACCATTACAAGCATCCACGATCATCTTCGAGTCGAGCTCGAAAATACATTTATTGAAACCCATAGCCACTGTCCAACCAACAGCATCACTCAGACTTCGAGCTTCAGCCTCTTTTACACTCCATTCACCAGCAATATCCATACATCTCGCATGCAGAAATTGCCCATCTTCATCCCTTATCACTGCTCCAGTCCCAATCTGATGTGTACCAGGAATATGTGCTGCATCCGTATTAATCTTAACCCATCCCATGATTGGTTTTTGCCACACCTTACTACCCACACTCTGACCTCTCCTCGTACTCTCCACCTACTAGGCACTCTTCCAATCCTCCAACATCTTTGTTGTTGTTGCCTTAGTACCATATACTGACATATTAATACGCTCCAAAAGCCATTTATTTCGGCGATTCCAGATGTGCCAACAAAATAACGACAGTGCTGCTGCTTGACTCCTTGTACACTGTGCAAAGATTCTCAGAAAGACATCAAACACATTTTCATATGGGTGCGAAGTTACATTACAAATTTGGTAGTCAAAATTTGAAGTCAAGGGAATATAATCTTTTTTTAATACTAGCTTATAACCCGTGCAGCATACGGCTTCTTTTCTAATATTTATAATTATATTAATTTGTTAATATTTATTTATTATTTGTTTACATATCAAATTGTTGTTAAAATATGATATATATATAAGATTTTACACGTTCAATTTACTATATGTTTTAACTTGAATTCTTACTATGTGTTTTAACTTCAATCTTGATTTGGATGATTTTACAATCCACGTGAAATTAACAAAATAATCTTTAATTTAATGATGATTTAACAATTTTTCTCCAATTAAAACTATCAAGAAACAAAATAGAGATGAAACTGACGGTTTTTCATTGAAAATTCTATTCGATTTAGGAAATCTACTTATATTTCATTTTGATTATCAAAATAACCTTCTTATTATTTGAAGATAATTGTATTAACAACCAAATACAGTTTTAATAATAAATGTAAGATGGATTTTGTCCAAAACTTTTGTAGTCGGTAGTCTGGTCCTCACTACGACAAAGTAAATAAAAACCATTAAATCTTAAAATAAATAGATGACAAACGTTGGATCTAACATAAAAATTATTGGGATATTTACATAAATACATAAATTATTTCCAATTTTACTACCATCCAACTATCTTTTCACTTCTATAAAATCATTTTTTCAAAAATACTACCTCATTATAATTTTATGTTTTCAAAATTCCAAAAATACTACCTTTCTCAATTGCAACTTTTGCAACCTCATTTGCAACTTCCAGTTTTCAAATTTCTGATTTCAAGTTCTGGGGTTCAGATGTCATTTTCGACCACTTTTTTGGAATCTAGATATATATATAGGGTTGGACTCCATAACAAACACCTTATATAACAAAAAATAAAGAACACCTTAGATCTAATAGATCCAATACCCCTAGCGGGGCCACCCAATACAAAAAGTTCTTATTTTTTTACCTTCTATCCATCCATCATCTCAAAAAAAAAAAGTTTCTGTTCATGATGATGACGTTATCAGTGACGTCATCATGAACAGTAAACTTTTATTTTTATTTTTTGCTGGCTTGATAGAGGGTAAAAAAATAACAACTTTTTATATTGGGTGCCCCTGGCGGGGCCAAAGGATCTAATAGATCTAAGGTGTTCTTTATTGTTTGTTATATAAGAGTGTTCTGTATGGAGCAAAGGCCTATATGGGTTGGACTCCATAACAAACACCTTATATAACAAACAATAAAGAACACCTCATATCTAATAGATCCATTGCCCCTGGCGGGGCCACCTAATACAAAAAGTTTTTATTTTTTTACCCTCTATCCATCCATCATCTAAAAAAATTTTAAAAAGTTACTGTTCATGATGATGACGTCATCATTGACGTCATCATGAACAGTAATTTTTTTTTATTTTTTTTTATTTTTTTTGCTGGCTTGATAGAGGGTAAAAAAATAATAACTTTTTGTATTGGGTGCCCCTGGTGGGGCCAAAGGATTTAATAGATCTAAGGTGTTCTATGTTGTTTGTTATATAAGAGTGTTCTGTATGGAGCAAAGGCCTATATGAGTAGGGATCTAGAGAAAACCCCTTTAAAAGGAGAACTTAGAAAACTAAATTAAAATATAGCACATATGGTATTCAAACTGATCGTTGGGAGATGGAGAAAAATGTGGTGAAATTAGATTTTAAAAAAATATCACCGATTGACGGGAAAAATCAAATTAAAAATGGAGGGGATTAGGTGGGATTGTGTGTGTGAGGGTGTATTTGATTAGTGTGTGGGTGCCCCTGGCGGGGCCATTGATTATAATACATCTAATGGTTAGGATTAGTACCTTAGTTTTCTTCAAAAAAAGAGTTCTCTTTTGATTATTTGCCTATATGAATATATATTCCAAAAAAGTGGTCGAAAATGACATCTGAACCCCAGAACTTGAAATCAGAAATTCGTAGCATCTCAGTTGCAAATGAGGTTGCAAGGCCCAGCCAGGGGCAATCATAATTGGTGAATTGGGGTTGCAAGGCCCCGCCAGGGGCACTCATAATTGGTGGATTTCTGATTTGCAACTTTCAGTTTTCAGTTGCAAAAGTTGCAACCGAGGTTGCAAACCGCAGTTGCAACTGAGATTGCAATCGCAGTTGTAAAAGTTGCAACTGAGGTTGCAACCTCAGTTGCAAAAGTTGCAACTGAGGTTTGAGGTTGCAAACCTCAGTTGCAACCTCAGTTGCAAAAGTTGCAACTGAGGTTGCAAAAGTTGCAACTGAGGTTTGAGGTTGCAAACCTCAGTTGCAACCTCAGTTGCAAGTTACAACTGAAGTTGCAAAAGTTGCAACTGAGTTTGCAAAAGTTGCAACTGAGGTTTGAGGTTGCAAACCTCAGTTGCAAAAGTTGCAACTGAAGTTGCAAAAGTTGCAACTGAAAACTGAAAGTTGCAAATCAGAAATCCACCAATTATGAGTGCCCCCGGCGGGGCCTTGCAACCCAAATTCACCAATTATGAGTGTCCCTGGCGGGGCCTTGCAACCCAAATTCACCAATTATGAGTGCCCCTGGCAGGGCCTTGCAACCTCATTTGCAACTGAGATGCTACGAATTTCTGATTTCAAGTTCTGGGGTTCAGATGTCATTTTCGACCACTTTTTTGGATATATATATATATATATATAAGTGGTCGAAAATGACATCTGAACCCCAGAACTTGAAATCAGAAATTTGAAAACTGGAAGTTGCAAATGAGGTTGCAAAAGTTGCAATTGAGGAAGGTAGTATTTTTGGAATTTTGAAAACAAGGTCGGTATTTTTAGAATTTTAGAAAGGTTGGTAGTATATATTTAAAAATCTAATAGTTCACATGGGTAGTTTTGAAACTATCCCAAAATTATTTTATATTTTAACATGTAAACTAAAAAGTGTATTTATATTAAAATACGAAAAGGTGCATGTCAATGATTTAAATCATATATTATTAGGTTTTCTATATTAAATAGGATTATCAATGTAGGTTTTCTACATTGAATAGGATAAATGTAAAAATTTGTAATTATATTTTCTCTTTAGATTCTGAGCGTTTACATTTGGATAATAATTATTAAATCATCACTAAATTAAAAATAATTTTATGAGTTTTGTGTGGGCTGTAAAATCATACAAAGCTAATTTGTAGATCTCGAGATTGTGCCCCAAATAATAAATATGAACTTTTGTTAATATTACCTTTTCGGATTATACTATCTTCTTAAAATTCAATTATAATACAACATGTTTAATTAAATTATTTTTAGATTATAATTTTTTTAATATGATATAGTCATGATCGTCTATTTTTAAAAATATTAGATTCGACGTTTGAGATTATTTTGGCGGTACATGGACCAAAATTATAGATAAAGTCCATTTTACGTTTATTAAATATGAGGATAATATAATTTATAATTCAACGGATGACTTTTAATCCAACGGATCATATGTTTTTGGTAGTACAGTGACTAGACCAAAAATTTGGATAAGATCACTTTTACGCTTATATATAAGGATATAATGTATAGCTTATATATTTATTGTTAATTTTATATAATCCTGTACGATACACATATTTTAAACTTATATTTAAATATTTAATTTATTAACTTAATAAATGATAAATTATTTCATTATCATTGACCTTAATTTTTATGATTTTATTTCTTAGTTTTGTAAAATATAAAATTAAAATAATTAAATTTTGAAATAACACAAAAAATTGTAATTATGTAAAATAGAATCCACTTAAATATTAAATTTAATATTAATATTATCATGTAGTATTTGATATACTATTTTTGTGATTTACCTATATATTTTGATATTATTCACGATATCTACGTATGTCAAAACTTTATAGTATACTGGGCATGTGCCATGTGGGTTACACATGATCGTCTCCGTAGTTAGCATGTGGGATGTATAGTAAATTGGATTTTGGTTGTGATTTCGGTTGGATAATAGCATAATGTATTATTTTTCTATTAAATTACCGACTCCATTCATAATTAGAGAAACAAAGTTCTTAAAAATCAATGTAAGCATGTTTTATATTTTATTTTTAATTATGTAGTTGGTGAGAATCGAACTTATGACCTATGGTAATACTTTTTTATTATCTCTCTTACTTTTATTATATACTAGATTATAACCCGTGCAAGTTTGCAACGCACGGTTCCTTTTTTAATATTTATAATTATATTAATTTTTTAAAATTTTATATGTTATTAATTTACATATCAAATTATTATTATATAAATTTTGCACGTTTGATTTAATATTTATATTCTATCTTTAATTCTTAAAATTTGATTTGGACAATTACAACCCACGTGAAATTACAAAATAATATTTAATTTAGATATGGTTTAATAATATTTTTTGTAAAATCTACGCAGGAAAAAAAGAGAAAAAGAAATTAACGATTTTTTAAGCTGAAAATTCTATTTGATTTATGAGTTCTACTTATAATTCGTTTTGATTATCAAATACCCTTGTAATAATTTGAAGATAGTTCTACTAACAACCCAAATACAATTTTAATAATAAGTGTAAGAGGGATTTTGTTCAAAATTTTGATAATCGGTAGTCTGGTCAATTTCTTGTCCAAAACTTTGATAATCGGTAGTGTGGTCCTCCATACAATAAAAATCTTAAAATAAATAGATGAAAACCATTGGATTAAAAAATATTTTATATTTTAATATTTTATAAACTAAAAAGTATATTTATATTGTAATACGATAATATAAATATGTCAATTATTTAAATCATATATAATTAGGTTTTATACATTGAATAACATTATCATTGTACGACTTCTATATTGAATGTGATTAATGTAAAAATTCGTAATTATATTTTTTTTTTTGAGATTTTGAGTATTTCTATTTGAATAATAATTATTAAATCATCATTAAATTAAAGATAATTTTATGAAATTTGCGTGGATTGTTAAATCATTCAAATCTGATTTCTAGATCTCAATGTTAACTCGAATAACTTGTAGAAGGGGGGTTGAATACAAGTTATATAATCGTGTCTGATTTTTTCTTGATTATATGAACAAGAATAAACGAATGAATCAAACTCTTGTTTGTATTAATAAGATCAAATACAAACTCTACCAAAGGTGTACAATACCTTTAGCAGCTGCTGACAATACAAATCCCTCTCTCTGTTTGTTTCGAACTCTTGAATACAAACCTTATACAGAGCTACGCACACGAACTCACAACTTCGTCGCTCTTTTACAATGATATTGAGAGAGTATTTATAATGCTACCTATCAACTAATAACAGAAAGACATAATCTATACATGACAATGTTCTGCCTTCTAGTCGATAGTTTTCTTCAATAGAAAACTCTTTCCTTCATAATATCTTCTTGCTTGTTCTTCAAACAACGATCCTGTTTTATAGCACTTGCCAGTTTCTGTAGCATCCATAATGACATCATCAGTAACACGACTGATATCAGGATCTGTACACTGCATCAGTATCTGATCAACCATCAGTATTGGACCATCATCAGGATTTGCTCTCTGTTCCTGACATGTAGTCTCCGATACACTGTTCATTCCTGACTAAACTATACAGATAACTGTCTTTACACATAAATTCTATATACAGTGCTAAATCCTTTATAAGATCAGGATTACAAGAAGTATAATGTGTAAATTCTATTCTTAACATCACAACTTATGAATTATTCCTAACAATCTCCCCCTATTTATGCTTTACAATCTGAAGCATAAATCTAAGTTGTGGATGTCAAAACATATAACAATACAACCAGAATAGAATTTATAAATGTAGAATTATGAAGTTAAGTACCTCCTTCTCAGATGTAGACGATTATCTAGTACTTAGAAGAAAGAATTTTAACTATTAATGCTGCTCTTCCTTTACCACTTCCTAGCTGAGATTCACCACTGTCACTCCTGCTAGTTCTTCTTTTTACTACCCTTTGTCTGATCTTTATCTCCCCCAGCTTTATCATCCCCAGTCTGGTGGTGTTGTTGTTGTTGTCTTTGAATTGACTTTATCTCCCCCTTTTTGACATCAGCAACATTAATTCCAAGAGATTCAGAAACAGAGCAAATGAGATTCATAAGAACTGCTTGATTTTCCATAATTGTGACTTGGTTATCTTCAAGTGATTGAAGTCTTGTTTGAATATCAATTTGAGAATTCTGAATATCTTTCAAAACATCAGAATGAACTTCAATGTTGGAAGTGCTTCTAGTATCTCTAGTATCAGAATCAGAAAGAACTGTATCGTCAAGTCTTGTAGAAGAAGTTGCTTGATTTGTATGATACTCAAGTAATAAAACCTGATTAGAAGTATCAACATCTTCATCTTTCTGTTCTGAAACTGAAACATGATCATCATTTCCTTCACCAGTATTCTGTGTACTAACATCTTCAAATCCTGACTCCTCCTTAGAGTGATCAGAGACTGTTGATGTTTCAATTCGAGCTGATATTGGAAGTACATACAAAGGAACACTAGGATCATTAGAATCTTCATCTGGTACATATGTATCAAGAGATTGCTTTATCCTGGCACCTCTTCTGTTAATGATTCCTGCAAGCCTCTCCTTTTGCTTCTGAGCTTTAACTTCTGGCTTTGCATTGTGATGTGCTAGGTCATTCTTCTGATACATTTTGATGAATGAATAAGTACCAGCATCCATACCCAAATTTTCAGACCAAGATTCAGGAAAAACCTGATCCCAGAAATCAAATGATGGTTTCCTAATTTTCTCTCCCTCACTATGGAGTTGATCATCCATACCCTCATTCTCACTTTGACTTACTAAAGTCAACACTCTTTCTACCTCACCTTTTGCCTGGTCAAGAGCCAGCCGCTCAAATTGTGGATCTAAGTCCATCTTTTCAAGTGTATCACTCAAATTTAGATAAGTGCTTTCATGACCTACAAAAAAATAGAGTTTAGAAGGAGTTTTTATACCTGAACTCACATGGAGAGAGGGTTCCTCATTTGGCATGTGGCTTGAGGTTTTCTCCAAGGAGTGAGCTGCTATAGTCTCTGAACCCTTACAATCATCTTCTTTCCTTTCAGAAACTACAGGCTCCAGTATACCACTTTCAGGTTCTTTACTAGACTCTGATGTCTTCAGTAATACTTCATTAGACACCATAGTTAGTACATCACCATCTTTAAGTGTTGTTTGCTGAGACACACCCTCAAGGTGGATAGACTCTGACTGAACAAAATTTGTTTGATCTTCAGAAAAATCAACCAAAGTCATTCCTCCCATATCATAGGGTATCTCACTTGCATTCTCAGTCATCACGGAAGTCCTTTCAACATCAGCTATCACAGCTCCTGAGTCATCCTTCCTCTGACTAGATGGTTCTTGTGTTACAGTGACTGTGATCTGATCTTTCCTACTATTCACCACTGATGCAATAGTATCTTCTGTTGACTGCTTCCCTCTATCTACTTCCTCCAGTTGTTCACCTTGAGCTGAAGCATCTTCAATAATTACATTCTTGTCAAATAAATATGCATGAAGTGATTGAAGTGCACCATGTTTCGAGAGTCCAAATTTCTTGACTAATTGTCTTCTGACAGACACATAGAAATACATCTTCATTAAGTCAAGTCTTTGATGTAAAAGTCCATATTCATCTGGAAATAAAAGTTTTGGTACTCTTTCAACCAAAAAGTCTAGAACAGGCCTTGACAACTTCACTTTGAGAGAAATTAGTCCCATAGCCAGTCTGTATGATAATGTAGTTTCCCATGAAGAATCAATATCCAGATCTCTCTTGTCAAATACTGACATAGATGTAGCTTGATTTGTAGAAACCTGCATGATATTAGTTGGACTAGACTCTGTGTGTGTAGGTGACAATTGAATCTTTCTCCTTGTTCTCCTGATATAGTGAGCAAAAGATTTATCCTGAGAAGACTCAAGAGGTGTAGACACAGAAGTGATCTTGGGATGAGATCTTTGTTCAATAGACACAGTCTTTTGAGAGACAGTATCCAGTAACTGTTTTCCCTTTTTAAGAACTACAGTCTTTTGGGAGACTGCAGCCTGGCTGTGACTAGGTTTTTCATCTCTTTGTGCTAACAAAGAAAGTTGAATTGCAGCCTTCAATTCTGCTCTCTCAGCAAGAGTTAAATCATCATCATCTTCACTAGAATTACTACTACTACTTGACACAACAAATCTTCTC
The DNA here is from genome assembly GCA_037693485.1 of Kitagawia praeruptora. Taxonomy (NCBI): domain Eukaryota; kingdom Viridiplantae; phylum Streptophyta; class Magnoliopsida; order Apiales; family Apiaceae; genus Kitagawia; species Kitagawia praeruptora. The sequence goes on from CM075353.1 coordinate 4,998,932, forward strand.
TTCCTTACAACTGATGTCTTTTGAGAAACACCAGAGGTTGGTTTCTTTGAAACAATAGGCTGTGGATCAAAATTTGGTTCTTGAATTGTTTCAGAGACTATAATGTTTTGGGCTACTTGGGTAGACACAGGTGGGCTCTCCTCCAATTGAGATTCCTGAGCCATTTCACCACAAAAGAAAGAAGAATTGTAGAAAGTAGGAAGATGAGTTTTAAGAATTACCTGAACATGATATGGATAATGAATTTCAGGTATTTCATCTAGATTCTTTTCATTGTCCTTCTTTGTAATGTCAGAGAAAATTCTCTTTTGCTGTTCATAAGAAGAAACAAAATGTTCTCTACCAAATCTAGTTTCAACATCAGGAATAAAATGGTTAACAAACAATTGCATAAATCTATGATAATAAACCATTTTCCTGTTTTGATCTCTTAACCCAAGTTTAATACTCATCTGACTTAAGATAATATGACCAATGTTGATTACTCTGTCATAAAGCAAACTATAAGCAATATGTGAAGTAACAGAAGTAATTTGCTGAAAAGAACTACATTTGCCAGTAAAACATTTAGCAATTTGATCAAGGTAAAAAGACCATTCCTTTCTAAGAAAAGACCTATTCAACTGGCTCATGTTATCTAGAGGTCCACTATAACCTAATTCAGACAACATAGTTCTTATATTATCATCAGATGGTACATTCTCATAACTATCAGTAACAGGTAAGCAAAGTACTGAATTAACAACCGATTCAGTAATGTCAAATGAATCTTGTCCTAAATGTAGAACAATCTTACCTGATTGACTCTGAGTAGAATCAATTACCTCAGCATTCTTCCAAGCTTGTGAAACAGCTACTTGATTAATCTGTGGAGATGCTGTCAATGCATAACTTAATGGTCCATATGCTAGAAAGTCCATGATTGGATGAAAATCAGATGATACTCCTTCCTTGTTGGTGATAGCTGCAACATGATTGTTTGTCATAAAATCAAAGTCACCAAACTTGAAGGCTACTGATTTAGGTAATCTTCTCTGAGCTGCCATTTTTGATCTGAAAAGAAACTTGAAAAATTCTTGAAATGGATTAGTGATTTTGAAAACTCAAAAGTGATTTTTGCTTTAGAGAATGTAAAATTAGAGAAAGCAATTACACTATTAGAGTTTCAAAACAAATATATTTCACAAATCTTTCAGACCACTATCCCACGTTGACACGTAGATTGACAGGTGTCAGTCCCTGAAAAATGCGGTTACCCACGATTTTTGGAAAATAAAATCCAAAATTGATTTTTCATGAAATAGATCAGGGTATAAATAAGTAATACTGATCAACTTCCTTTTCCTGATGACCTCTCATCAAAATAATCACAAAATGCAATGTGATTTAAAAATATAATTTTCAAATCCTGATGGTCACACATGAAATCCTGACCAATATCATCAGAGACTTAATATGGAGTTTTCCACGTGGCATTTTTCTTTTATCTGAAAAAGAAATAAACAATTAATCTGAACAGAAAATCAATTGGTTAGATATTTTCAATATTTCTTGAAACAAGAAATATAGTCACACGCAATAATTAGCATTTGACTTCATTAAAACTTCCAAGTGACTGCTCAGCTTCTCACGTCTTCCTTTAAAAGAACCAGACGCCTTATGTCATTCTCCATAACCTTTCAATTTCTTTTCTTCTTAACAATGCTTCTCAAACCAAAAACCCCTTCAAACCAATTTTCCAGATTTTTCTTGATCGATGAACATCCTGTTCTTGATCATCTCTTTGAACAAATGACTCTTCTCATCGAACTAATCATGAATGGATTGGTTTTCGAAAATATCCAGAGGTTTCTCCTAGAACATCCATCTGTTGGATACAATCTTCCCCTAACCTCCTCAAAACTTGAGGATGAAGAATTTGGCCGAGAGTCTGAGGTTGATCTTGATGGAGATGCTATTGATTTAAGTTAGCTGCTCTCATTCAAGTCGCCCAGACAAGGAATCCAAGAACAAACGAGGCTTTCATCCCCTGATGGATTTCTTGAGATGCTCCTTGTCCTGTTCCTCAGAATTCATATCAAAGACAAGTATAGAATAGAAATTTAGACAAAAAGATGTTGTATTTCATTTCCATGTAATGATTTCTATTAATGAAAATACAGTTTCTTGTTATCCGCTTGTCTTTTGATTTTTGAATGATGTATAAATTATCAGTATGCAAATATTAAAACTTGCTAGCATAGACTTAACACATCACAGAATCAGATTACTATACAAAGTAAACGTCAGGATCTGAGACAATTTTCATAATCCTGATACTGACACAATACTGATGACGTCAGCATCCTGATGACAAATCTAATCCTTATGATTATTAACAAGTCTATCATACTGAAATTTATCAAGGCAAAGTGTTATAGCTAAAACATTTAACAATCAAATATAGATCCTGACAGGAATATCAAGTCTATAAGCTAAGAACAACATACCTTGCTACTTTTGCAGATGTTACAGATCTAAAAATTTAACATTCCTAACTCACTTACTAGTCTACTGAATGTAGTCTCATCAAGTGGTTTAGTTAGAATATCTGCAAGCTGTTTGTCAGTAGGAACAAAATGAAGTTCCACAGTACCATTCTCAATATGTTCTCTAATAAAATGATACCTGACATCAATGTGCTTAGTCCTTGAGTGTTGAACTGGATTTTCTGCAATTTTAATAGCACTAGTATTATCACAAAACATAGGAATATTACTAAGTGTCATACCATAATCCAGTAACTGATTTCTTATCCAAAGGAGCTGTGCACAACAACTGCCTGCTGCTATGTACTCAGCTTCTGCAGTTGAGGTTGAAACAGATTGTTGCTTCTTGCTTGCCCAAGAAATCAATCTATTTCCCAAGAATTGACATGTACCTGTAGTGCTTTTCCTGTCTATCTTACACCCTGCATAATCAGAGTCTGAATAGCCAATTAGGAAGAAATCAGATTCTCTAGGATACCACAAACCAAGATTTGGAGTTCCTTTGAGATATCTAAAAATTCTCTTCACAGCAATTAAATGAGATTCCTTAGGATCACTTTGGAATCTAGCACATAAACAGGTAGAAAACATTATATCTGGCCTACTTGCAGTTAGATATAACAATGAGCCTATCATGCCTCTATAACTAGTATTATCCACACTCTTTCCTTTAGGATCAGAGTCTAGTTTAGTGGCTGTTGCCATGGGTGTTTTTGCAACTGCACAGTCTTGAAAGTCAAACCTTCTTAAAAGATCTTTGATATACTTTGACTGATTAATGAAAATACCAGTCTCAGTCTGTTTGACCTGCAAGCCTAAGAAATAATTTAGTTCACCCATCATGCTCATCTGATACTTAGACTGCATAAGCTTGCTAAACTTAGCACACAACTTTTCATTAGCAGAACCAAAAATAATATCATCAACATAAACTTGAACTAAAAGCAATTCACCTTTTATCTTTCTAAAGAATAGAGTTTTGTCAATTGTACCTCTTGTGAAGCCATTTTCAAGAAGAAATTTAGACAAAGTCTCATACCATGCTCTTGGTGCCTGCTTTAGTCCATAGAGTGCCTTGTCAAGTTTGTAGACATGATTTGGAAACTTTGGATCAACAAATCCAGGTGACTGTTCTACATAAACTTCTTCATCAAGTTTGCCATTTAGAAAAGCACTCTTTACATCCATCTGGTATACCTTGAATTTTGAATGAGCTGCAAATGCAAGAAACATTCTGATTGCTTCCAATCTTGCTACAGGTGCAAAGGTCTCATCATAATCAATGCCTTCTTCCTGAGAATAACCCTTGGCCATCAGTCTTGCTTTGTTTCTTACAATCATACCAGATTCATCTAGCTTGTTTCTGAAAACCCATCTTGCACCAACAATAGATCTATCTTTAGGTCTTGGTACCAGTTTCCAAACTTTGTTTCTCTCAAACTCATTTAACTCCTCCTGCATTGCAATTACCCAACCAGGATCCTGTAAGGCTTCTTCAACCTTCTTAGGTTCATTCTTTGAGAGAAAGCAACTATACAAGCATTCATTTTGAATTGATCTTCTAGTTCGAACACCACTATTTGGATCACCAATTATCAAGTCTTCAGTATGATCCTTTGTCCATTTTCTAACAGGTGGTAGATTAACTCTGCTAGTCTCTCCCCCTAAGTTAGTGGTATCCCTTGTAGAAGAATTCTCTCTACCTTCAAAAACTCTCCTTTGATCAATAGAATCAGTAGATTCCATATTGCTGCTAGTTACTGATCTTTCCTCAGTAGACTCTGAAAGGTCAGTTCCTGATGGAGTAGACTCTGAAACGTCAATTCCTGATGGAATAGATTCTGAAAGACTAGTCTACTCCTGATGATCACTGTGTTCTCTTTGATTCATTTGCTCCCCCTCAACAGTAGCATTTCTTTGAGAAGCAATAGAAATTCCTTCTGGAGAACCTTCATTATCACTTGAGAGTATCTCAGAATTCTTCAGATTTTCAAATTCCAGTTTGTCATGGCTTTCATCAGTTTGCAAAATTCCAAATTTCTTATCATCAAATGCAACATGAATTGATTCCATAACAACGTGAGTTCTGAGATTATAAACTTTGAAGGCCTTAGATGCTGAATATCCTAGAAAAATTGCTTCATCCGATTTGGCTTCAAATTTTCCAAGTTGTTCTGGATGAACTTTTAGGACATAGCATTTGCATCCAAAGATGTGAAAATATTTCACACTTGGTTTCTTTCCTTTGATCATCTCATAGGGAGTTTTTCCATGACTATTTACCAAGGTACAGTTCTGAGTGAAACATGCAGTGTTAATAGCTTCTGCCCAAAAGTAGGTTGGAAGTTTTGCATCTGCAAGCATGGTTCTTGCTGCCTCTATGAGAGTCCTGTTCTTTCTTTCCACTACACCATTTTGTTGAGGTGTACCAGGTGCAGAAAACTGTTGAGTGATTCCATTGTCTGCACAAAACCCCTCCATTGTAGAATTCTTGAATTCTGTACCATTGTCACTCCTAAGTACTTTGACTTTGTACTCAGAGTTATTATGAATATTCTTGATGAGTTCAATGATTTGCTGAGGAGCTTCATCCTTCTTGTGTAGAAAGAACACCCATGTGAACCTTGTGAAATCATCCACCATAACTAGAGCATATCTTTTCTTGCTGATAGACATAATGTTTACTGGACCAAACAGATCAAGATGTAGCATGTGAAATGGTTCAGTAATTGAATTTTCAGTCTTGCTCTTGAAAGTGGTTCTTCTTTGCTTTCCAAGCTGACATGCATCACAAAGTCCATCTTGCACAAAATTCGCCTGAGGTAGGCCTCTCACCAAATTGTTTTTAACAAGTTGATTAAGCTTCTTGAAATTAAGATGTGAGAGCTTCTTGTGCCAATTCTAGCTTTCATCACTTGTTGCTTTGCTATAGAGACATCTAACAATTCCTTTAGATGTATCACTTAAGCTGGCTTCATATATGTTACCATGTCTTTGACCAGTTAGAACAATGTCTTCATTCTGCATATTCAAGACTTTGCATCCTTCTCTGTCAAAGATTGATTTGTAACCTTTATCACCCAGTTGACTTATGCTTAAAAGAGTATGTTTCAAGCCTTCAACCAGTGCTACATTTTCTATGATGACATTCCCCAAAACAATTGAGCCATATCCCAGAGTTTCTCCTTTCTTGCCATCTCCAAAAGATATTACTGGGCCAGCTTTCCTCTCAAACTTTGTAAGCAGGGACTTCTTTCCAGTCATATGTCCAGAGCATCCACTGTCCAAGATAATTGAATGCTTCTTTCCTGTGCCCTGCAAACAAAAAGTAACTAGTTAGAATTTTTTAGGACCCAACTTTGATTGGATCCTTTCTTACTAGATTTAGAGACAACAGACTTTGAAGATTTTGCTTTTATTTTACCTGTTGCAGAGTCAACTTTAGACTCTGATCTCACAAACTGTTTGTGACTAGGAGTTTCAGATTTCAAAGAATAATAGTCATAATACAGTTCATGATATTCTCTACACATGTAAATGGAATGAAGTAAACTACCACAATGATAACAAGCTTTTTGTGGTTGGTATTGAATTTTCTGAGTCTTGGGGAATCTGGACTCAGTTTTCCAAGAAGGTTTTTGATTGCAGTCTAGGGCCAAATGATTATGATTTCCACACTTATAGCATTTTTTCCTAGGTGCATCAGGTACATTCTTGTAATTATTCTCTTTGTTAATACCTTCTTTTCCATTCCTATTTCTTTTGATCTTGCTAGACTCTGAAAGACCATCTAATCTCTGTTTCAACTGAGACTTAGACAGAAACCCTATGTTTACATTCTTAGGTTTCTCTAACACTTTCTCATCTGAATAACTATTGTTAATCCTTTTGTGTACAACAGGGGTACCTTTTGAATCAACAAATTTAACATGATTAGGTTCAGAAACAATTTTCTTACCTTCAGATTTAGATGTGTTAGCTTCTACCTTACTATCATTATTGATAGTAGCTACTTTTTCTTCTTGTCTAGCCTTATCAAAACCTAAACCATTAACCTTACCACGAATTCCACTCTCAAAGATTTCTATTGTCTTCTTACTGGAATTGTTAATGGTTTTAATCACATCTCTCTCTTCTTCTAGTTCTTTTCTGACATAGTCATAAGCCTCAAGAATAACACTATAATCATGCTTAGCTTTATCAAAACTTAACTTGTATTCTTCCATTTGAATTAATTCAGATTCAAGAAAATTATTTCTATCAACTAATTTATCATTCTTAACCTTAAGTTCATCTCTTTCACAAGTAAGAATTCTAAAATTAGTCATAAGATTTTTGAACTCAGCATGGATAGATCTAATTTCATCAGAATTTAAGCTATCAAATGAATCAAGAGAGTGAAGTGATACCTTAACAGAGGATGAAGAAGTTTTCTTTGGAGATCCAGGTTTGTCTGAACTATTGCCCATCAATGCAATGTTGTCATAATCCAATTCATCTTCAGAGTCACTGGAATCAGCCCAATCCTTCTGTGTGACCATAAGTGCATTACCCTTTCCTGAATTTCTAGGCTTCTTACACTCACTAGCAAAGTGTCCAAGCTCGCTGCAGTTAAAGCACTTGATCTTGGCCTTATCAAGCTTGACAATTGTACTTTTGCTTTTGTCACTCTTCTTCTCCTCCTTCTTTTGAAAAGGTCCTTTGCTAAATCTTCTCCTGCTGAATCTTCCTTTCTTGAAAGCTTTAGCAAACATAGCAAAGAGTTCTTGCATCTCAGATTCAGAATCATTGTTGTCAGAGTCCATATCAGTAGTCTCTGACTCAGAACTTTCTTTGCTTTTCTTCTTCCTTGAATTCTTTACAGCAATCTCTTCATGCTGTTCTTCAGGAAGCTTCTTAACTTCAGATTGAGCAGTAAGTGCAATAGACTTCATCTTTCCTTCACTCCTGCTCTTCTTCTGCTGCTTGTCAAGTTCATAAGCTCTCAATTTTCCATATACTGCCTCTAATGAAATCTCATCCAGATCATTAGCTTCCTCGATCGCGGATATCTTCTCATTGTAGAAATCAGGCAAAGCTTTCATGAACTTTGTATTCATATCCTCCAAGTCATAATATTTACCATGCATGGCCATCTCATTGATGAGTTTTGTAAACCTATCAAAGGTATCAGTAAGTGACTCACCAGACTTGGATTCAAAGTACTCATACTGTTGTATAAGTAATGTCCTCATATTCTTCCTGACAGGCTTAGTTCCTTCACAGTGAACCTTAAGATTGTCCCATATATCCTTAGCAGTTTTACAAGAGAGAACATAGTTAGTGAGAACAGAATCAAGACTGTTGAATAATATGTTTCTCACTTTAGCATCTTTGAGAACATTCTCCTTGTCCTTATCTGACCATTCAGATTTTGGCTTCTCTGCTGTATGTTCTGGAACAACCACACCATCAACAGTTGCTTGTCCAACGACCTTTGTTGGAACAAAAGGTCCATCTCTGATTCTGTCAAGATAATCAGGATCTGTTGCTTCCAGATGATGCAACATTTTTACTTCCCATAGAGTATATTCGTTTCTCTTGAGCATAGGAATTTTAGTATTCCCATCCTTGTAACCAGACATGATTGCAGATCTTTATGATTATTCGAAATCAACCTGCTCTGATACCAATTGTTAACTCGAATAACTTGTAGAAGGGGGGTTGAATACAAGTTATATAATCGTGTCTGATTTTTTCTTGATTATATGAACAAGAATAAACGAATGAATCAAACTCTTGTTTGTATTAATAAGATCAAATACAAACTCTACCAAAGGTGTACAATACCTTTAGCAGCTGCTGACAATACAAATCTCTCTCTCTGTTTGTTTCGAACTCTTGAATACAAACCTTATACAGAGCTACGCACACGAACTCACAACTTCGTCGCTCTTTTACAATGATATTGAGAGAGTATTTATAATGCTACCTATCAACTAATAACAGAAAGACATAATCTATACATGACAATGTTCTGCCTTCTAGTCGATAGTTTCCTTCAATAGAAAACTCTTTCCTTCATAATATCTTCTTGCTTGTTCTTCAAACAACGATCCTGTTTTATAGCACTTGCCAGTTTCTGTAGCATCCATAATGACATCATCAGTAACACGACTGATATCAGGATCTGTACACTGCATCAGTATCTGATCAACCATCAGTATTGGACCATCATCAGGATTTGCTCTCTGTTCCTGACATGTAGTCTCCGATACACTGTTCATTCCTGACTAAACTATACAGATAACTGTCTTTACACATAAATTCTATATACAGTGCTAAATCCTTTATAAGATCAGGATTACAAGAAGTATAATGTGTAAATTCTATTCTTAACATCACAACTTATGAATTATTCCTAACACTCAAGATAAAGCTCAAATAGTAAATATGAATTTTTTTAAACACTAATAAAAAATAAATAAAATTCAATTATAATACAACCTTTTCAGATTATAATTCTTTTTTAAAATTCAATTTGAATACAGCCTTTTTTTTAATAATAAGTACGTAAGAGAGATTTTGTCCAAAATTTTGATAATCGGTAGTCTCGTCAATAAGTGTAAGAGGGCTTTTGTCTAAAACTTTGATAACCGGTAGTCTAGTCCTCCGTACGATAAAGATCTTAAATAAATAGATGAAAACCTTTGGATTAAAAAATATTTTATATTTTAATATATTATAAAATAAAAAATGTATTTATATTGTAATACGATAATATAAATATGTCAATGATTTTAATCATATATAATTAGGTTTTCTACATTGAATAGCATTTTCATTGTATGACTTCTATATTGAATAGGATCAATATAAAAATTTGTAATCATACTTTTTCTTGAGATTTTGAGTGCCATTTGAATAATAATTATTAAATTATCATTAAATTATCATTAAATTAAAGATAATTTCATGAGATTCGCGTGGATTGTTAAATCATCCAAATCTGATTTCTAGATTTCAAGATAAAGATCAAATAGTAAAAATGAATTTTTTCAAATACTAATAAAAAAATCAATTCTAATACAACATTTTTTAATTATATCCTTTTGAGATTATAATTTTATTTAAAATTAAATTTCATTACAACCTTTTTTAATTATATCCCTTTTAGATTACAATTTTTTTAAAAATTCACTTCTAATGCAGCATTTTCTAATTAACCATATATCATTTTTAGATTATAATTTTCTTTTTAATGTGATCTAATCTTGATCATCTATTTTTTATCCAACGGATCATATGATTTTGGTAGTATAGTGAACAGACCAAAAATTTGAATAAGTTATTATATATAACTCTAATTAATCATATCCTTTGTAGATTATAATTTTCTTTTTAATGTGATCTAATCTTGATCGTCTATTTTTAATCCAACGGATATAGTACAACGACGACGACCGAAAATTTGGATAAGATCTCCCTTATGCTTATTATATATAAGGTATTAATAAGATATAATTTAGAGCATTTCCAATGGCGTTATAAAATATTGATTATGTAAAATTATCGAACCTGTAAGACATGGTTAAAAATGATTGGCTAAATTACATACTCCCTCAGTCCCAATCAATTGTCTACATTTCTGAGAGAGTGTCCGGCACGCATTTTAAGATGCATATAAAGTATACTTCTATAACTTATTTTTAAAACTTTCTTTTTTTAATAAAAATATAAACATTCTACTTTTATTCAAAATCATAAAATTGTAAAAATAAATTACAAAATTATATTTTATATGCCTCTTAAAATGCGTGTCAGACACTCTTTCAGAAATGTAAACAAATGGGTGGGACGGAAGGAGTAAAATAATGATTGGCTAAATTACATAAAATATTGATTATGTAAAATTTATCGAACCTGTAAGACATTGTGTTTCGAGGGTATTGGCTATAATGATTGACTATATTTTAAAAATTGTATGCTATTAATATTTCAAGTTGTTATTAATGAAATATATTATTTTAATATAAAAAATAAATGATGTGACAATTCACTACAGGTCTCTAGAGGTTCGACAAATATAATCAATATCAAGAAATTATCTATAATTATAGATAATAAATCATATTCAAATCCGTTAAAAAACCCTAAAATCATATTCAAATCCGTTAAAAATTTTCGGATTCGGATTGGATGAAGGATCAGATATTTTTTAGGTGATCCATATCCGATCCGTTAGGATTTCAAGTTATCGGATCGGACATCCGATCCGTTTAATAAATTTTAAAAATATATATTTTATATTTTTAATTTGAAAATAGTATTTTAAAATTTTTAAACGAAATAAAAATTAAAATTCTGACATATACATTGCCAAATCCAAATTTATATTCCAAAATAATATTATTTATAAAAAAAAATTATATATTATATATTACATAAATATATAAAGAGTAAAGTGCACTTTGTGTATATGCAGTTACTGTGTCAGACCACTTGAGATACTATACTTCAAAAAGTATCACGGGTTATATTGCACTTTAATTTTTGTTACGAGTTGCCCCTTTCCGTTAACTTGTCATAACTCCGTCAATCAGTATGGGGTAAAAAAGACATTAAACACCTGCAACCTTATCACCCACCTGCCCCTCTTCTCCATTCACAGTCTTATCACCCACCTTCTTCATTCTCCGTTCACCTCCTTCAATTCCAAGCCTCCAACCACCACCCATTTCCTCCGTTCACTTTCACCGACCTCCTTACTCCTCTCCTCCTTCATTAACAATCACCACTTCACCCCTTTCTCCTCTGTCCTTCATCACCCACCAACCTCTCACTCCGACTCTCACCCCTAACCCAATTCACAACACAGAAACACCGACCATCCAATCATTTTTTTTTTCTTTTCAGCCAACCCACCTCGTCAATCCCCCTCCACCGCCATCAACCCACCACGCCTTTGAAGCCACTACTCCTCCAATACCCTCCCCCTTCATTTTGTTTCCCATTCTTATCATAACAAGTAAGCCAAATATTATACAGCAATTTCACATCATCCCATTTTTGTAAAGGCATCCAAGTAGCAAAAAACTCTGTAATTGCCTCTAAATCGAAGCTCAGTGCAATTCTTTTAAACCTCATATGTTGGGGCTCCATGAATGAGACTGAAGGGACCAAAGATTGGGTCGGCCCAGATGGGTTTTGAGATGGTGGGTCAGAGATGAGGTGTTGGGGTTGTTGAGAGAGAAATGGGGAGGTGGAGATGGGTTTGAAGAAGATGGGGTTTAGGGTTTTCAGGAGAAGAGGTCGAGATATGTTGAGAATTATGTTCATCGCCATTGTTAGGTTCTTGTGAGTCACCTCAACTCTGTTTTTGCGGACAAATCTAACACAAATGGGGGATTAATTAGGGTTTTAGATTTATACATACATGTTTTGTATTCAAGGAAGTTGGGACGGAGTATCATTTTTACTCGAGTTGAACTTGGAGACGTAATTATTGTGGTCTAGGTAAAGGATCGATGCATATATTGCAGAAACAAAAAGATACATTAAAAAGTCTTTTTTACCCCTAGGCTGACAGACAACGTTAAGGTGATTTAACGGAAAAGGGAAACTTGTAACGAAAAGTAAAGTGCAGTATAGCCCGTGGTACTTTTTGAATTACAGTATCTCAAGTGGTCTGACACACTAACTGCATATACACAAAGTGCACTTTACTCATATATAAACTACATAACAAATATAATATATTCGAATCGAATTGTTATCAGATCGGATCATACGAATCGAATATCCATATTTACTAATTTAACTACGAATCGAATCCAAATTTAATCTATTGACATGTCTAGGACCAAGTAATGTTTACGAGGGATCGATCTAAAATTACATAGGCACCTTTATAGTTTTAGCTTTTAGGTATGTAGAATTCTAGATTAGGTGTTTTTTTAATTCTTTATTTATATCATAAAGAGAAAGAAAAAGGAATCCACTGCTTAGAAAAACAAAATCTAGTAGTAATAGTTTAAAGGAAAGGACAAAATCCAAGGGTGGTAATGTGGCATGCCAGACTTGATCGTTGGCTTTTTTGGGATCATTACCTTCATATATCGTATTTTATTAATTATAATTATTAGTTTATAACCCGTGCAATGCAGAAAGAATGCCCAAAATACCCAAAAATCCCCTACCCACTGCCCAGATGCGGAAACACCGACCAAACTGCCCACGGGATGCGCCATTTGGGAAGGCGCATCCGGGCATTGTTCATCGCCAGAATTTGTGTGCAACTCAGGTCGTCCGGGGAGAGCTCCTTGTCGGCGACTTCATCGACTTCGATTGGTATCGTCGATTATGAGGCTCTTCCACCCCGAAACGAACACAAATTGACCACAAGCTGTTGTCCTTACTCTTCCCAATCTCCGTTCATCTCCTCTGGCCCCGCAGGGGCGTGAAAGACGATGTCGGAATGTCGACGGCGATGAAAATCGCCATTTTGGGCGAATCGAATTTGGCAAAACAAATGCAATGAAACTAGTATATTCGTGTAGAGCATCCATTTGCGGTTCGAATGATATATATTATGTGGTTCGAAACTTTGTGATTTGGACGAACAGAGACGAACAAAAAACGAGCCGGAATCGTGTTTCTCGGCGACTCTGGGAACGACGAAGACGACTTAAGATGCGCTGTTCGAACATGCGCATCTAGTGATACGCATGTTAGCGCATGTTGGAACAGCGTATCTTACGTCATCTCTGACGTAAGATACGCCCTTTCAGAATGCGTATCAGCAGATACGCGGGACCTGTTAGCCTATGCGGAGGAGAGTTCAGTAACAAATTAGTCGTATCCTTTGGATACGCTAATTCTGTTGGCGTATCTGAAGCCACGCCTCTTCCTGAGGCGTATCAGCTGGGTATTTAGGGCGGTTCCTTCCAGCGGTGGGTATTTTGGTTCCCAAACAATAAAAAGTGGGTAAAAAAGGCAATCACCCTGCAATGCACGGGTTTATTGTACTATGTTATAAATTTTATTTAAGTATTAAAATTATGTTTTTATATAATGATTATTTTCAATAATTTTTTTAATTTTAATTTTATATATAATTTAATATACTCATGTTTACGGATTATACTAATGTTTCCTTATTATAAATAACGTATACGATTTTTAACATATTTTATTAATAATTGAAAAATATGATGTGATATTTTTGGGTATATATTGTAAGATTTGTTGTAAATTAAAAAGGTAACGCGTTTTAATTAGAAAGGAAATATTAATGATGGAAAAATATGATACGATTGATCTTTTTAGGTGTTTATAAATGGTAATATCTTCAATTAAAAGTAAATGCGAAAAAAGCAATCGACTAATTATCATTAATTATATTATGTTATTATTTATTTTAGGTGCTATATTATTCTTGAAAATTATGGTGTGATATTTTTGGGTATATATTAATGATTATAAGATTTGTTTTAAATTAAAAAGGTAACGTGTTTTAATTCGAAATGAAATATTAATGATCGAAAGATATGATACGATTGATGTTTTTAGGTATTTATAAAAGGTAATATTATAAAATAAAATTTGTTACATATCAAAAAAAATCCGTGCATCGCACACAGGTTATAAGCTAGTATTATGAAAAAATAAATGTATTATAAATTGTTGGATAACCCTTTCCCAAGCTTCGGGATCCATATTTAGGTTCAGTTTAAATTTTTAACTATATTTTGATCTATGAACTATGCATTTTTCAGATTTGATATCCATGTTTAGGTTTGTAAAGATTCATGTATTTATTTAACCCATTCTTAATTATGGAAAATCTACGTATCAATATAAATATCATTAATGTCAATTAAAATGTTATGGTAAGCTCATTAATAAAAATTTGAATTAAACTTTCGATTGGGTAAGTTTTTTGATGCATATCATCATACAATATATATAATAAAATATTTTAATTGAAATAATCTTTAAATATATTTGTTATAATAATAAAAAGATAATCTTTTATTTCATTGATACTATTTCTTTCACAATTACAATTAGAAATATACAATTTTTTGATTTTTTGATTAACAACAGATTTTCTTATATTTATAATTTTTATAGAATTATTTTTTGAAATACCCGTGTACGTATCATGGGCTATAATCTAGTATTTACAATAAATGAAACAATTGCATTGACATCATTGTATATTATAAAAATTAAAGTTCAGCAGGTAAAGAGAAAATGCCCAAAATGCCTAGATTTGGAGCCCCATGGCCTGATATGCTGATATGCGGAAGGACTGGCCCGATATACCAACAAGATACGCATCCCGTAGATGCGTATCTTAAGATACGCTTGATCAATATGCGCAACAAGAGTAACGAATCTGAGAAATGCGCAATGATGTCAGCTGACGTCATTATCTCATTTGCAGCAATGGTGTCGTCTAAGCTCCAAAATCGCCAAAAAATCGCACCCATTCGTTCTCCTTATTCCGGCAATTTCCACCGATTCTGAGATAACGAAAAGGAAGTCCATGCCTACCTCTCCATTTATTCATGACCGATTTAAGTGTTTTGGCCCCTCAGGGGCGTGCACAAGCTCTCGAAAAAACCAATCGGAAAATGGATTTGGTTTTGGGGCATTGCAATCCGGCAAAACAATCGAAAAAAGAGGGATATAGGCATATAGAGGAGGACAAGTCGATCCGTTTGGTATATTGTATGGTATCGTTCGATACCTGTAGGTGGTGAAAAGAGTGGTTGACCTTTTTGAGAATAACGCGTCTCCGGCGTGAGGAAGAAGACGATGAACAGTGATGGTGGACACGCATGTTGAACATGCGCATCACCTGTCACGCATGTTCAACATGCGTAACCCTTGTTGATTTTTACGACACAATCTTCATTTTGTGAAGGACACGCATGTGTCAAAGGAGTGTCCGGACACTCATTTCCCGCATGCGTGTCCCGTGGGTAAATAGGGCCATGTATTCCGAAAATTGGTATTTTGGACCATTTATTTTGTGAGGTGGGCATTTAGGGCCATCACCCGCGGGTAAAGAAGTACTCTATAAAATTCTAAAAAGAAATTATGTTGTTTATATAATTCAGAGAGACAAGTGGTGGAACAGATGGGTTAGGTTGAAATATAGTTGCTCCTCGGGGGATGCTTTAGAAATGGTATCTCATTCCAACAAAATATCAGAATGTTTCTCAAGTTTACTGTAGTTAGCAAATAAATCAAAGCTGCAGGGCTATTTAAATGTAGAAAAGTTCATGTGGCATATCAGAGATGGAGAATGTGTACTTTTCTGGGAGGACTACTGGTATCCGGAGGGTATACTAATGAGTTTGTTTCCTAGAGTGTATAAAATTTTCAAGCTGAAACATATCAATGTCAGAAATTTTAAAGTATTATTGGAATGCTATGAAGTGTACGGTTAGACCTTTTGGTGTAGACAACTTAGCAAGTGGGAAATGGATGTAGTAGATGATATATTAAAGATTTGCTCAAAAATCTCTTTGCAAGGAAGGAAAGGATACATTAATTTGGCTTTCTGTGAATAAGGAGTATTGTGCGGCTAGTAGCTATGCGTTGTTGCAGAATGATTAGAGAGCCTCAGAAGTTAATTGGAAATTTATCTGGAACTTTAAGGTTCCTCCAAGGGTTCTCGTATTCCTTTGGCAATACTTTCAGGTAATTCTTCCCATAGGTAGGTTCCTAGCAAGTAGATTTAGCACTGACCCCTCTTTTTCAAGTGTATGTAAGTGGTGCAATAATGAAGAGGAATCTCAATTTCATTTATTCTGGAAGTGTGAACCAGCTTTGTGGGCTTGGAATTTCGTCTCAAAGTGGTAGAATGTTGGAATTTAAGATTGTTTTCATATACAGAGTGGTTTAATGTCGAAAAGTCCAACTGTAAGAACTGCATGGGAGATCACTTGGTCGGCAACATTGTGGACCATATGGTTGTGTCGAAATCAAGTTGTTTTTCAAGGGGTTAAATTAAAGAAAGAAGAATTATTGTTTTTAGTTGTGCTCAGATCCAGAATGTGGTGTCAAGCTGTGAATCTAATTGATGATTCCAATTTATGGAATACTAACCCAGTGGGACTGATCCTTAGTTCAAGCATCTCAAGGAAGAGAAGCTTATTATCCTGTAATGCAACATTGTATGGCTTCATAGATGGTGCTTGGAAGCCTGCTAGCAACTCTGAACATCATGCAGGTATTGGTGGGTATGTGAAGGACTCTGATGGAAATTTGGTATTAATATTCTCTGGTCCAGTTGAGGCTTGCTCAGCCTTTCAATGTGAAGTTGAAGCCATGCTCTTTGTAATACGGAAACTAGCTTCAAGTCAGTGGAACAAAAGCCATTGTGTTTTATACATAGATTCTGCAGAACTTATAAAGGAAATTCAGAAAATCAAGTTTAGTATCGATCACCATTTGGAGGATGAGATCAAGAATTTCTTGATCTTTTCTAAGATTGAATTTAAAAAAGTGAATAGAGTACTGAACTGTGAAGCTGATAACTTGGCAAAACAAGGCATTTCAAGAAATAAAATTCTATTCGCATGGTGTTGAGTTGGGCCTTGGTGATCCGATTAATTAGTATTGGGATGGGTTTGTTTTCTTGGGCCTGGTATTAGTTCTTTTTGAGTGAATTAATAATAAGATATTTACTAGTTTTATTATTGGGAGTAATTCTAACAGTCGGGGAATAGAGGGGTGCATGGAGTAATGTGCAGACATGAATATCCCAGTCCCTAGTCTAGTCTTTAAAAGCCTTGGGTGTGTTTTTAACAAGTTCACATCACTATTATTCCTCTCTCTTCAAAATGAATAATGTAGATGCTGGGGTTCAATGGACAATGCCATCTCATGGGGTGGTTAAAATAACGCGCATGGTTGTTTCTCTGATCAACCTTTCGAGAATGGGAACAGAACTGGAATAGGCTTTGTCTTTAGAGATGATACGGGTCGAATTCTGAGAATGGTGGGAGGCTCTCTAGGAATTCAAGAGGCCAGAATTAATGAGTTTTATGCTATGTTGATGGCTCTCCGAAGAGTTTATTGGGAGAATTATAATGATTTAATTCTTGAAACTGACAATGTCGCAGCATTCTGGGAGTGGACTTTTGTCAACATGGAAGGGGTGGTGCCGGAACACAGGTATGTTGTTAATCAGTTGGAGCAACGTAAGGCAGATAAGAATCTAAGGTTGGAAGTTAGGGCAGTATCTCAAGAATCTAATCAGTTAGTAAGATTCCTTGCTCAACATGGAGCGCAACACTTGAATGGGTTGGTGATTTTTGAAGCAACTTTTGGTAGGATACGTGAATTGTGGTTTAATGATATGGGACTCGGACCATTGGGAGAGCAATTTCAGGAGGTGTGGGAAGGCGATTTGAATGAGGATGAAGAGATGCAGGAAGAGGTTGTTGAGCAGGAAGAAGTTATCTGATTTATGGCGCTTAGTCCTAGTCTGATATCTCAAGGTTTTAAGTAGTGTTTTGCTAGTGTTTTGCTAGTGTTTTGTTGTTGTTTTGTTATGGTGTCTAGAAGATCTATAGGGTCAAAATGTATTGTGGGAATGAATTGTTAAGAGTTGGAGGCGGCTACTCTACTGAGAGTTATGTTGGGTGTATTTGAATTATGATCAATAATATTTCCTGCTTTTAAAAAAAAGTAGATTGTAATAAAAAAATTATAGTTACAACAGAAATCCAACAATTTTAAAAGAGACTAATTTAGAGATAGAATCAAAATAGGGATGAGATCATATTTGGTATCAAAATTTCATTAAAAATAGATTTCACTTATTAAAAAAGAATTATTTATTTTATTATTTAAGAAAATCAAGAAAATAGAACGTATATGTATGTGATTAAAAAGAGGTTTCGCTTGTTAGTAAAAGATTGTATATTACAAATATAATAATTATAATTATAATAGGATTACTATTTTAATTTTTTATAAAAAAATAATGTATAATTTTAGGAGAAATAGGATTTTAGGAATGAAACCATAATATGATTATAATAGAATATATATATATATATATATATATATATATATATATATATATATATATATATATATATATATATAAAAAGTAGCATAGAATTTTAAAGCCAGTAGAATTCTAAAGGTAAAACCAATATATGATTGGAATTTGAAAAATAACATAGAATTTTACGGGAAATAGAATTTCAGGGCTGAAACATAATTGGTACCAAAATACCATTAAAATTATATTTGCCTTATTAATAAGAACTAGCATAAAAACCCGTGCGAGGCACGGGTCGCTATTTTAAATTGTATTTTTAAATTAAATTGTACATGATTAATGTCTTTCAAAGTACTCCATGTGATTGATTTTAATGGAATTTTGCTTGTTAATGACACATATGTGATTATTGTGTACTTATTTAAGTATGTTCAAGTTTGTAATCTGAAAATTAATATGAGTAATATTGATAGTAGTCATGTTAGTTTTTATTTTTATGAGTCATATAATAGAATTCGAGTGTTTTATGGGCATTGTCTAATTAAGATGATTTTTCATAACACTTACAATACTAAACTGGTCTTCCACTTCTTTGAAAATGATACATTCATTTAGTTCGATCTCCAATAATATTCAAGATACAAACTAAATAGGCTTCAAGATATTGCATTCTGCGAATATAGGTTTTACTCTTGATATTAATCAAAAACTTCGTAAATCTTCAAATATTCTACTCAGGCCTTGCGTTTTCACTTCTTAAAACTATCTTTCCAACACTTTCATCCATTTTCTTCTAATTTCTTCATTTTAAGCATCCTTTGCCCTTTATTATTCCTCTGTCCGCTAGACTTTTAAAACACCAGATAATTCTAATTGACTGAGTAAATATATCTTGTGTAACTACAAGCTTATCACACTCTAGAATATTTTTTCATACTTTTATCATTATAAGTTGAAGTTGCTCATATGCCTTATGTTCGTGCTTTAACAATGAATTAATCATTTCTTTTTTCAAATACAGTTTTATCCAAAGATCCTAATTTGAGTGAACAGATAGACCAAAGACTTGAATGAGTTTGTTGTTTATTTTAGCGAATTACGAGCCTCTAGCTAGCTTTACTTATTTTCTAAAATTTATTATAATTTTTTTAATTGATATTTTAATTATTTAAAAAAATTCAAAATTTTTACCTTTAATCAATTGTGTCTTGGTAAATAAATATTTGATAAATCAATAAATTCGTCAAATAAATAATTTGTGTAGTTCTATATATTGACATCGATAGAGAATAATATTAATAAATGATATAAGATAATATACTATAATCCGAATCAATAAATGTAAAAATAAAATATAGCCAAAAATTGTTAATATATTACAATAATAAAAATATCAAAATTTGTTTCACTCAAGTAATGCATGCACACACATCTATAATGTGTATGATTTAAAACACATGTGACTAAGACCCGTTTGACAACGGCTTTAAGTAGGAGTTTAAAGTTATTATTTACTTTAAATCAAAAAATGTCTGCTTGTGTAATAAGTTAGAAATTGACTTAAAGTTTAAAAAATAGCTTAAAGTCAAAAGTTGGTAGGAGGTACTTTTTTGAATGACTTATTTTGTTTTGAGAATTTTATTTGATTAAAATTAATATCATCATTCAAATAGATAATTTATCAAATTTATTTTTATGTTTACATTTTTAACTATTCATAAGTCACTCATAATATAAAATTAGTCAAATAGATATTGACTTAAAATTTTTACTTTTCACTATGATTTAGTGATAGAAAGATGTGTGAATTAAATCGGTGACCCTATGAATATTATGTTGATTATTATTATTATTATTATTATTATTATTATTATTTTAAAGTTTAATTTAGCTCCAAAGTTATTTACAAATGTATTACTGTTAAGACATTCACATATTACTTGTATGATTTATAAACACATGTGACATTGTGGCGTAGTGGCAAGAGCATGCATAAGTTACTTGATAGATTTCCATGAACAACACTTTTTTTAATAAAAATGTATTGGTATTTTACCTAAATTTAATTTAGCTCCATAGTTATTTACAAATCTATTACTCTTAAATGACATTCACTTATTATGTGTATGGTTTGAAAACACATGTGACATTGTAGCGTAGTGGTAAGAACTTGCCTAAGTTATTTGATAGACTCAAGTTCGATTCCCATGAACAACACATTTTTTAATAAATATTAAACATGAGGGCAAATTGGTCTTTTCATGTGCATTAAAAAATCTCACATTTTCTTCTTATGTTGGCCTATTATATATATATATATATAATAGATTATTTTATTTATTATTTATTTAAGATTATTTTAAGAAATTCATGAAAATAAAACATGCATGTTTCTGATTAAAGAAGAGACCCGCTTATTAATAAATGTTATAGTCTTATTGATTACAATTAAAAATTGTAATTAAAACAATATTTCTATTTTAATTTTTTTTTTTAAACAACATAAAATTCTAGGAGAAATTGGATTTTAGGGATGAAACCAGAATATGCTTATACCTTCCCTACTTCTTCTTCGTCTTCAAAGCAAAGTTTTGCTCTCTACCTTCCCTACTTCTTCTTCGTCTTCTTCAGGCCTTCTCCTCCGACGGTGGTTTATCCACCGACCGGAGGCCCCTTTTCTTGTTCAGTTTTTTATATCTTTCAATAATCATCATCCTTCTGAGAGGATTATGAGTTTTTTGCTTGGTTACCCATTAATTGGGTTTATATGTCTCTCCTTGTGAGAGTTTGTTTGATTTGTTTGGTTTGTGTTATGATCTATAACAGATCAGATCTGCTAAGAATGATTTTGATGATGTTTTGGGGGATCTGGAAAGTCCGCATCGATGCTGGGAAGCTGATGATTATTGCAAAATCTCACCACTCACAACCAAAGATTGTTCATCATCTATTGGGGGTTTTTACTTTCGGCATGTCTATAGCTGTTAACCGGCATGTAGATAGCTGGGGTATTACCCATCCTTGGGAGGTTCCTATTTTCGACATGTCTATAGCTGGTATCCGGCATGTAGATAGCTGGAGTGGAATTCCAACTGAGGCTTCTGAACACTGGGGTATCAACGGTGATACTCCTATGGTTTTGATGATCATTTTCAGCAAGCTATTTGCTTGTAGTTTGATATAAAACATTGTGTTATGGTTGTACTAACTTGGTTTTGCAGGCTACTGATTGTTTACATAGAATATACAAACAGCAAGCTATCTGGTGCTATAACAGAGACAGTTCAGCAAGCCATTTCACACTGACCGACTCAAACAGCAGATTTTCACAACTGGCAGACTCAAACAGCAAGCCATTCGAAACTGCCAGAATTCTTGAAGATAAAGATCAAGACAAATTCTCATGGATTTACTTCAGGAAATATATTGTGAGGATTCTTTATTATATAATACGTAAACAATATATTATAGAGCTCAAAATCTTTTCAAATATCTTTCTTTAATTTATTTTATAAAACTTATAGGAGTTTCCTTATTTAAAAGATTTCTTTCTACAAAATCTCCTATACGCGTTTTTATCTATACAAATCAGAAGGGTTAAGTTTTCTACGATTCATCTCTTCCAAACCCTCTGTCAAACGTTCACAAGAACGTTGGTAAAATCTCTGTGATCATTTGAACGTTAGAAATTGATTTCTAAATCGTTCGAATAATGATTGATTGATTTTCCGAACGTTGTTTGTGAGGCTATATATAGTTTATTCTTGTGTTCATTCGAAAACAACACTTCAGAGAAAATATTCAAGCACACAAGATTTCAAACAACTCAGTTTTCCATTGCTATATCTTTCGTTTTCTCGAGCTCTTGATATATTCTATACGTGCTATATTCTAAAGAGTTCATAGTTTGAGTTGTATCCTCTATTGATTGTATTGTTCGATTTGTAAGGATTAGTTGTTGGACAGTTTGGCTAGGGAACTAGGGTTTGGTGAACGTTGCTAGAGAAGTATACTTGGGAAGTATAGCTTAGAGAGCAAGTTCAGAAACAGGAGTTCAGCACGCCATTTGTCAACAGCTGGGATAAAAGGGAGATATATTGTTGTATCTTGTAATTGGTTTTATTTCAGTGATCAATAATATATTCTCTTACCAAGTTGGTAAGGGACCAGGACGTAGACCATAGGGGTTAGGGGTCGAACCTGGCTAAAAGACTTTGTGTTCTTTATTTTCTGTTATTTACTTACTGCTTGCATTTAGCTTACTGTTTCTGCACTTTACTGTACTTGTTGTCTGTGTATTCAGCATACTGTTTCTGCTTAAAACGTAATCAGTAAGCTGTTTCTGGTAATTCTTAAAATCAGTTTTAGTTATACATAGTTAGCCATTTACACCTATTCACCCCCCCTCTAGGTGTGCATTTTCATTTGGTATCAGAGCTTTGGTATACTAACAATTCTGTAACAGGAAAGTATTCGATCATAATGGCTGAAAACTATCCCGAAGGAAAATCTGATTTTAGGCCTCCACTTCTCCATGGCACACACAACTACCACTGGTGGAAAAGCAGCATGGAAACTCATTTATCCAGAGATCCATTAGTTCTGAGAGTTGTGCAAAAAGGTCCATATGTCTTTCTTGACAAGGAAGGCAAGCCAAGAGATGTTGATGATCTCACTCCGGATGAATTAATCAAACTTGGCTACAATGGAAAGGCAAGGAGTTCTCTTATGAATGGTTTGAACCAGGCTGAATATGATAAAGTATCTTCACTCAAATCAGCAAAAGAAATGTGGGATGCTTTGGAGACTTATCATGAAGGTTCGAAATCTCTAAAGAAGGTGAAACTTAGCAAGCTAATGAATGATTTTGGAAATTTCAAGCTTAATGAAGGTGAAACTATCAAGGATAGTCAAGCAAGGTTTCAAGTTACTATTAACTCACTGAAGAGGCTTGGAAAATCTATACCACAAGATGAAATCAATATGAAGGTATTAAGTGCAGTACCATTTATCTACGAAGCCAAAGTTACTGCCTTGGAATCCTCACCACTTATTGATACTATGGATCACTTGGCTGTATTTGCTGAGCTAGAGCAATTTGAAAGCAAGATAAATGGAAATCAGGTGGGAAGTTCAAGTGCTAAAGCTCCAACAGAAAAGATGAAGAATATGGCTCTCCATTCTAAAAACAGCAAGCCAATTGACTCTAATGATGAATCTGATTCAGATGAGGAACTTGCACTTATTTCAAAGAAGATCAAGAGGCTGATAGAAAAGAAGAATATGATGAAAAGGGAAAGAGGTGGCTACTACAACAACAAGAAAGGCTCAAAAGACTCAAAGGAGGAGACTTGTTTCGAATGTGGCAAGCCAGGCCATTATAAAAGGAACTGCTACAAACTAAAGTCAAAACAGCCTACTGTTTTCAAGGACAAGAAGAAATCAAAGGCTCTACTGACTTGGAGTGATGATGATTCTGATTCCAGTGATGACTCAAGTGAAGAGATGGTGAACTTAGCACTTGTTGGACTGGAAGAACAATATGGTCTAGGAAATTCAGAAGGAGTGTATGCTGAAACCGATTCTGAAGAGGATGAGAGTGAGGTAAACTCTTTTAATGATTATATTTCTTCAGATGATACATTGTTAGACTCACTAACCATGCAGGAACAAAATAGTGTTACAATTGAAGAACATATGGCATTAAAGGCTGAAATCAGCAAGCTGACTGATAAAAATGCCTATTTATCCAAAATGGTAAAAGATCTGTTGCCAAAAATGGAAGAATGGGATTCAACTTCATTCAGTAAAGCTACAGAGATCAAGGAACTGAATACTAAGAACAGACACTTAGAGGCAAATGTCAAGTTACTTGAGAAGAGAAACAAGACCTTGACTGAAGAAATCAAAGAGCTAAGGTCTGATGTCAAAACTAAAGCTAAAGCATTGGAATCATACAAAATGAAGGAATCTAGTCAAGCCGAATCCTCAAAAACTGCTGAAAAGAGAGTCCAGCAAGCTGAACTCATCAAACAGCAAGCTGAAGTGATCACTCTCCTAGAAACAGAAGTTAAAGATCTCAAGAAGGGCATGGAAACTTTTGTTCAAGGTGAAGACACCTTAAAGACAATGATGAAGAAGGCAAATGTACCTTTGGTCAGAGAAGGTGTTGGTCTAAACTTCAACAAGAAAAATAAAGTGCTCAAATATGATGGAAGGAATGGCATTCCCTACAATTATGCTATGCCTTGGAAGACATGCAACAAATGTGGTGGAAAAGGACATCTGGAAAAGAATTGTGTGGTTCAAGTATATCATAAGACGAAAACAGCATACCAGAGTGGATCAGGCAAACAGAAAATAGCTTATGAACCAGACAGGAGACAAACAGCATACCAGAATGTTTCTGGCAGAAGACAAACAGCTTACCAACAGAATGATCAGTCCCCCAAAGTGATCCAAAAGTGGATCAAGAAATCTGATTTAAATGCTTTATATATTCTTGCTACTAACCAACCTGGACCCAAACCTATATGGGTACCAAAACATTGAGGTATTTTTGTTTGTTTTGTAGATGTGCCTTGCTGCTAAGGTCAAGACAAAGCAATGGATCTTGGACAGTGGATGCACAAGACATATGTGTGGAGACAAATCTCAGTTTATGAATCTCAAAATGAAAAAGGGTGGAAGAGTGACAATTGGGAATAGCAAAACTCTTCAAATCCTTGGTACTGGTTCTATTGGTAATAGTAATATTTCAATTGATAAAGTTCAATATGTCAAAGGTCTTTCTTATAACTTGCTGAGTGTTACTCAATTATTTGATGATGGACATCATGTTGAATTAGGCATTGATAAAGCTGTTATTACTATTGGTACTAACAAATTCCCCCTAGTTGCTAGAAGGGAAGGAAATATATATGTATTAGACTTTGATTTGCAGGAAACAGCATGCTGTTTAGCTGCAATGGATAATGACCCATATATTTGGCATAGAAGATTGGGACATGCACACATGGATTTGATCAGAAAGTTATCAAGCAAGAAACTAGTGAGAGGGCTGCCCAAGCTAAAGTATGTCAAAACAGAAGTATGTTCAGCTTGCCAGTTGGGAAAACAGCTTCGAAGTACTCACAAATCAAAGAAAATGGTATCTACTTCTAAACCCTTAGAGCTTCTGCATTTGGACTTATTTGGTCCAGAAGCTTACAAGAGTATTGGAGGTAAACAATATGGTTTTGTGATTGTAGATGATTATTCTAGATTTACATGGGTATTATTTCTTCGTACTAAAGATTGTGCTTTTGATGAGTTTAAGAAGCTAATCAAATTACTTGAGAACAAGTTGAATACAAGACTTGTAGGTATAAGAAGTGATAGAGGAGGAGAATTTCTCAACAAAGACTTCATTGCTTATTGTGAAAAAAGAGGAATTACACATGAATTTTCTGCACCAAGGACTCCACAGCAAAACGGAGTGGTAGAAAGGAAGAACAGGTCACTACAAGAAACAGCAAGGACTCTATTGCAAGAAAGCAAGCTGCCTAGAAGTTTTTGGGCAGAAGCAGTGAATACAGCGTGCTATTTGTTGAACAGAGTCATAATCAGGCCTATCTTGGACAAAACTCCGTATGAATTGTTGAGGAAAAAGAAGCCAAACATTAGTTACTTCAAAATCTTTGGCTCAAAGTGTTTTGTGCTCAAGACAATTGATAATGATGGTAAATTCGATGCTAAATCTTATGAAGCTATTTTTCTTGGCTATTCTTTAACTAGTAGAGCATATAGAGTTTATAATTTAAATAAACATATAGTTGAAGAATCTATTGATGTTACTTTTCAAGAACCTAACAATGATCTGCCAAGAGACGAGGAAGAATTTGCAGGTGAAATTGATAATATACAACATCAAGTTGCTGGAAATCAGCAAGCCAACAATTCTGCTGAAACTGGAAATCAGCAAGCCAAAAATACTACTGAGAATGGAAAACAGCAAGCTGGAACTGCAAATCAGCAAGCTGAAGTGGTCAGAATCACTTCACATGAAGAAATTGCTCAACATTCTCTACCAAAGGCTACAAGGACAGTAAAGAATCATCCTCCAGAACTTGTCATTGGAAATATTTCAGATGGAATCACAACAAGGAGAGGAAAAGCAAACTTTTGTGCTTATGCTGCCTTTTTAGCTCAAGAAGAACCCAAAAATATCAAGGAAGCACTAGAAGATGAAAATTGGATCATGGCAATGCAAGAGGAACTCAACCAATTCGAAAGATGTGATGTTTGGGAACTTGTAAAGCCACCAGAAGATGCTTCTATCATAGGAACCAAATGGGTGTTCAAGAACAAAGTGGATGAATTTGGAACAGTTACTCGAAATAAGGCAAGGCTCGTGGCTCAAGGCTATAATCAACAAGAAGGAATTGATTTTGAAGAAACATATGCACCTGTAGCTCGTTTAGAATCAATCAGAATGCTTCTTGCTTATGCATGCTACAAGAAATTCAAGTTATATCAAATGGACGTAAAAAGTGCATTCCTAAATGGCGTGCTGGATGAGGAAGTCTATGTCAAACAGCCTCCTGGATTCGAACATGAGAAGTTTCATGACTATGTTTACAAGCTCAAGAAGGCATTATATGGTTTAAGACAAGCCCCTAGAGCGTGGTATGAGAGGCTTAGTAAGTTTCTTCTCAAAAATGGATTTACTCGAGGTAATATCGATCCAACATTATTTACAAAGCTAAATGGTAAAGATATTCTTGTTGTACAAATATATGTGGATGATATTGTGTTTGGTGCTACTAATGAATCTATGTGTGAGTGGTTTTCTAAGTGCATGTACAATGAATTCGACATGAGCATGATGGGAGAACTTAACTATTTCTTGGGTCTTCAAATCAAGCAAACCAATGATGGTATTTATGTGCATCAATCAAAGTATACAAAGAATCTGCTCAAAAGATTTGGTTATGAAGATGTCAAAGCAAAAACAACTCCTATGACTCAAAACAGCAAGCTGTTTGCAGATGAGAATGGTAAGGATGTGGATGTCAAAAGGTATAGAGGTATGATTGGAAGTTTATTATATTTAACTGCCTCAAGACCTGATATCATGTATATTGTTTGTGTTTGTGCAAGGTTTCAATCAAACCCTAAAGAGTCTCACTTAAATGCGGTTAAAAGAATTTTTAAATACTTAAGTGGTACTATCAATCTTGGTTTGTTCTATCCTATCACAAATACTTTTGATCTCGTGGGGTATAGTGATGCAGATTATGCAGGGTCACAAACTGATAGAAAGAGTACAAGTGGTGTTTGTACATTCCTTGGACAAAGCTTGGTTTCGTGGCAAAGCAAAAAGCAAGCTTCTGTGGCTCTATCAACGGCTGAAGGAGAGTATCTAGCAGCTGGTAGCTGTTGCTCTCAAATTTTATGGATGATTCAGACTTTAAGGGACTTCAATATCAAGTGTGGCAAAATTCCAATATATTGTGACAACACGAGTGCTATCAATATCTCCAAGAATCCTGTGAATCACTCAAGAACAAAGCATATCGACGTTCGTCATCATTTCTTGAGAGATAATGCAGCAAAAGGGAAGATTGAGTTGGTATTTGTCTCAACTGAAGTTCAACTAGCAGATATCTTCACAAAGCCATTGGCTGAAGAAAGATTTGCAGCCATTCGAATGGAACTTGGCATGTGTACTGTGTAGTCAGCAAGCTGACAAGCACAGAATGGGTAACGTTGGCTTACCATTTGTATCTGAACTGTTTATATGCCATTACCATGATTTAATTTTTTAAATTTATTTCTCTATGATTATTCCAGACCTGGTCTAATATTCTTTCTGTTAGTTTTTTGATGGATTAAGGGGGAGAAATTTTAGGAGAATTTATTTGCTTGTTTGGTCAAGATATTCGATATGGACAGTCAAGATATTCGATATGGACATGATTATTGTTTTATATCAAAATGTACTAATATGCAGGGATTTAGGGGGAGTTCTTATTTCTCCTAAATATTGTGTAATCATCAAAAAGGGGGAGATTGATACTCCTATGGTTTTGATGATCATTTTCAGCAAGCTATTTGCTTGTAGTTTGATATAAAACATTGTGTTATGGTTGTACTAACTTGGTTTTGCAGGCTACTGATTGTTTACATAGAATATACAAACAGCAAGCTATCTGGTGCTATAACAGAGACAGTTCAGCAAGCCATTTCACACTGACAGACTCAAACAGCAGATTTTCACAACTGGCAGACTCAAACAGCAAGCCATTCGAAACTGCCAGAATTCTTGAAGATAAAGATCAAGACAAATTCTCATGGATTTACTTCAGGAAATATATTGTGAGGATTCTTTATTATATAATACGTAAACAATATATTATAGAGCTCAAAATCTTTTCAAATATCTTTCTTTAATTTATTTTATAAAACTTATAGGAGTTTCCTTATTTAAAAGATTTCTTTCTGCAAAATCTCCTATACGCGTTTTTATCTATACAAATCAGAAGGGTTAAGTTTTCTACGATTCATCTCTTCCAAACCCTCTGTCAAACGTTCACAAGAACGTTGGTAAAATCTCTGTGATCATTTGAACGTTAGAAATTGATTTCTAAATCGTTCGAATAATGATTGATTGATTTTCCGAACGTTGTTTGTGAGGCTATATATAGTTTATTCTTGTGTTCATTCGAAAACAACACTTCAGAGAAAATATTCAAGCACACAAGATTTCAAACAACTCAGTTTTCCATTGCTATATCTTTCGTTTTCTCGAGCTCTTGATATATTCTATACGTGCTATATTCTAAAGAGTTCATAGTTTGAGTTGTATCCTCTATTGATTGTATTGTTCGATTTGTAAGGATTAGTTGTTGGACAGTTTGGCTAGGGAACTAGGGTTTGGTGAACGTTGCTAGAGAAGTATACTTGGGAAGTATAGCTTAGAGAGCAAGTTCAGAAACAGGAGTTCAGCACGCCATTTGTCAACAGCTGGGATAAAAGGGAGATATATTGTTGTATCTTGTAATTGGTTTTATTTCAGTGATCAATAATATATTCTCTTACCAAGTTGGTAAGGGACCAGGACGTAGACCATAGGGGTTAGGGGTCGAACCTGGCTAAAAGACTTTGTGTTCTTTATTTTCTGTTATTTACTTACTGCTTGCATTTAGCTTACTGTTTCTGCACTTTACTGTACTTGTTGTCTGTGTATTCAGCATACTGTTTCTGCTTAAAACGTAATCAGTAAGCTGTTTCTGGTAATTCTTAAAATCAGTTTTAGTTATACATAGTTAGCCATTTACACCTATTCACCCCCCCTCTAGGTGTGCATTTTCAAACGGATCTTACGTGACGTGGTCAATTGTAACACCGCTGCTCTCAGGGATGTTGACACAGTTTGGATCATTTCGGATGTCTTCGAATTCATTTTTAGATTCAAGAACTTTTAAGTTCAATTTGTTAAACGATGAGAAAATAATTTATTTGTTTTTCAACCTCGTCGTATCGACAGTCGGGGGTTTGTCCCAATGTTTTATGTTGTATTGGTTTGATTTATGAATATATCCTCCCGCATTTCGTAAAAAAAAGAATTTCTATTTTTATTTTAAAAAATAATAGAATTTTGGTGGTGAAACCAAAATATGGCGGGGTTTAAAAAATAACATAGAATTTTAGAGGAAATAGGATTCTAGAGATGAAACCAAGATATGGTAATTTTATAAAATAACATAGAATTCCAGGGGAAATAGGATCCTATGGGTGAAATCGGTGTGAACCAAATTTGGTACAAAGTAACATCATTAAAAACGGTTTTTCTTATTAATTAAGGTTATAGATTTATTTAAAATATTTTAAAAAATTAAGCAAATATTACATAATAGATACGTTATTTGTGCAATTCAGTATGATTATTACAATTAAAATCTCATTAAAAATAGATTTCACTTATTAAAAAAGAATTATTTATTTTATTATTTAAGAAAATCAAGAAAATAGAACGTATATGTATGTGATTAAAAAGAGGTTTCGCTTGTTAGTAAAAGATTGTATATTACAAATATAATAATTATAATTATAATAGGATTACTATTTTAATTTTTTTATAAAAAAATAATGTATAATTTTAGGAGAAATAGGATTTTAGGAATGAAACCATAATATGATTATAATAGAATATATATATATATATATATATATATATATATATATATATATATATATATATATATATATATATATATATAAAGTAGCATAGAATTTTAAAGCCAGTAGAATTCTAAAGGTAAAACCAATATATGATTGGAATTTGAAAAATAACATAGAATTTTACGGGAAATAGAATTTCAGGGCTGAAACATAATTGGTACCAAAATACCATTAAAATTATATTTGCCTTATTAATAAGAACTAGCATAAAAACCCGTGCGAGGCACGGGTCGCTATTTTAAATTGTATTTTTTAAATTAAATTGTACATGATTAATGTCTTTCAAAGTACTCCATGTGATTGATTTTAATGGAATTTTACTTGTTAATGACACATATGTGATTATTGTGTACTTATTTAAGTATGTTCAAGTTTGTAATCTGAAAATTAATATGAGTAATATTGATAGTAGTCATGTTAGTTTTTATTTTTATGAGTCATATAATAGAATTCGAGTATTTTATGGGCATTGTCTAATTAAGATGATTTTTCATAACACTTACAATACTAAACTGTTCTTCCACTTCTTTGAAAATGATACATCCATTTAGTTCGATCTCCAATAATATTCAAGATACAAACTAAATAGGCTTCAAGATATTGCATTCTGCGAATATAGGTTTTACTCTTGATATTAATCAAAAACTTCGTAAATCTTCAAATATTCTACTCAGGCCTTGCGTTTTCACTTCTTAAAACTATCTTTCCAACACTTTCATCCATTTTCTTCTAATTTCTTCATTTTAAGCATCCTTTGCCCTTTATTATTCCTCTGTCCGCTAGACTTTTAAAACACCAGATAATTCTAATTGACTGAGTAAATATATCTTGTGTAACTACAAGCTTATCACACTCTAGAATATTTTTTCATACTTTTATCATTATAAGTTGAAGTTGCTCATATGCCTTATGTTCGTGCTTTAACAATGAATTAATCATTTCTTTTTTCAAATACAGTTTCATCCAAAGATCCTAATTTGAGTGAACAGATAGACCAAAGACTTGAATGAGTTTGTTGTTTATTTTAGCGAATTACGAGCCTCTAGCTAGCTTTACTTATTTTCTAAAATTTATTATAATTTTTTAATTGATATTTTAATTATTTAAAAAAATTCAAAATTTTTACCTTTAATCAATTGTGTCTTGGTAAATAAATATTTGATAAATCAATAAATTCGTCAAATAAATAATTTGTATAGTTCTATATATTGACATCGATGGAGAATAATATTAATAAATGATATAAGATAATATACTATAATCCGAATCAATAAATGTAAAAATAAAATATAGCCAAAAATTGTTAATATATTACAATAATAAAAATATCAAAATTTGTTTCACTCAAGTAATGCATGCACACACATCTATAATGTGTATGATTTAAAACACATGTGACTAAGACCCGTTTGACAACGGCTTTAAGTAGGAGTTTAAAGTTATTATTTACTTTAAATCAAAAAATGTCTGCTTGTGTAATAAGTTAGAAATTGACTTAAAGTTCAAAAAATAGCTTAAAGTCAAAAGTTGGTAGGAGGTACTTTTTTGAATGACTTATTTTGTTTTGAGAATTTTATTTGATTAAAATTAATATCATCATTCAAATAGATAATTTATCAAATTTATTTTTATGTTTACATTTTTAACTATTCATAAGTCACTCATAATATAAAATTAGTCAAATAGATATTGACTTAAAATTTTTACTTTTCACTATGAATTAGTGATAGAAAGATGTGTGAATTAATTCGATGACCCTATGAATATTATGTTGATTATTATTATTATTATTATTATTATTATTATTATTATTATTATTATTATTATTATTATTATTATTATTATTATTTTAAAGTTTAATTTAGCTCCAAAGTTATTTACAAATGTATTACTGTTAAGACATTCACATATTACTTGTATGATTTATAAACACATGTGACATTGTGGCGTAGTGGCAAGAGCATGCATAAGTTACTTGATAGATTTCCATGAACAACACTTTTTTTAATAAAAATGTATTGGTATTTTACCTAAATTTAATTTAGCTCCATAGTTATTTACAAATCTATTACTCTTAAATGACATTCACTTATTATGTGTATGGTTTGAAAACACATGTGACATTGTAGCGTAGTGGTAAGAACCTGCCTAAGTTATTTGATAGACTCAAGTTCGATTTCCATGAACAACACATTTTTTAATAAATATTAAACATGAGGGCAAATTGGTCTTTTCATGTGCATTAAAAAATCTCACATTTTCTTCTTATGTTGGCCTATTATATATATATATATATAATAGATTATTTTATTTATTATTTATTTAAGATTATTTTAAGAAATTCATGAAAATAAAACATGCATGTTTCTGATTAAAGAAGAGACCCGCTTATTAATAAATGTTATAGTCTTATTGATTACAATTAAAAATTGTAATTAAAACAATATTTCTATTTTAAATTTTTTTTTTAAACAACATAAAATTCTAGGAGAAATTGGATTTTAGGGATGAAACCAGAATATGCTTATACCTTCCCTACTTCTTCTTCGTCTTCAAAGCAAAGTTTTGCTCTCTACCTTCCCTACTTCTTCTTCGTCTTCTTCAGGCCTCCTCCTCCGGCGGTGGTTTATCCACCGACCGGAGGCCAACGATCGGAGGCCCCTTTTCTTGTTCAGTTTTTTATATCTTTCAATAATCATCATCCTTCTGAGAGGATTATGAGTTTTTTGCTTGGTTACCCATTAATTGGGTTTATATGTCTCTCCTTGTGAGAGTTTGTTTGTCTCTCCTTGTGAGAGTTTGTTTGATTTGTTTGGTTTGTGTTATGATCTATAACAGATCAGATCTGCTAAGAATGATTTTGATGATGTTTTGGGGGATCTGGAAAGTCCGCATCGACGCTGGGAAGCTGATGATTATTGCAAAATCTCACCACTCATAACCAAAGATTGTTCATCATCTATTGGGGGTTTTTACTTTCGGCATGTCTATAGCTGTTAACCAGCATGTAGATAGCTGGGGTATTACCCATCCTTGGGAGGTTCCTATTTTCGGCATGTCTATAGCTGGTATCCGGCATGTAGATAGCTGGAGTGGAATTCCAACTGAGGCTTCTAAACACTGGGGTATCAACGGATCTTACGTGACGTGGTCAATTGTAACACCGCTGCTCTCAGGGATGTTGACACAGTTTGGATCATTTCGGATGTCTTCGAATTCATTTTTAGATTCAAGAACTTTTAAGTTCAATTTGTTAAACGATGAGAAAATAATTTATTTGTTTTTCAACCTCGTCGTATCGACAGTCGGGGGTTTGTCCCACTGTTTTATGTTGTATTGGTTTGATTTATGAATATATCCTCCCGCATTTCGTAAAAAAAAAGAATTTCTATTTTTATTTTAAAAAATAATAGAATTTTGGTGGTGAAACCAAAATATGGCGGGGTTTAAAAAATAACATAGAATTTTAGAGGAAATAGGATTCTAGAGATGAAACCAAGATATGGTAATTTTATAAAATAACATAGAATTCCAGGGGAAATAGGATCCTATGGGTGAAATCGGTGTGAACCAAATTTGGTACAAAGTAACATCATTAAAAACGGTTTTTCTTATTAATTAAGGTTATAGATTTATTTAAAATATTTTAAAAAATTAAGCAAATATTACATAATAGATACGTTATTTGTGCAATTTAGTATGATTATTACAATTAAAATTGAAAATAATTGTCCGATAAGCTTACCGAACATTGTTCGATTCATTAAGAATTTGTTTGTGTTCATTAAAATTTCGTCAGAGTTCGGTTCGTTTACAATTCTACAAGTAGGGATCAGTACAATACTCATTAACAAAATAATGATTTATATTCAAATTTGCATAAATGCCCATTTTACACAAACATATCCCATCTAAGCCCAGACCAAAGATTGGTTACATATGGAGCCTGTTTGACTAATGGGCTTTTCCAGTTTCAACTTCATCCGTTGCCAAACATCTATGTTTAACAAAAAATACACCCTATGTCCAATTCATTTTTTTACAATTTCCTTTTTGGAATATCCCATCAATTCTTTACATTACTAAAAATAGTAACTTTTAACAATAAAATACATTATTACATTCACTACTTCATCCCACTTTTTCAACACTTTACACTATTACACCCACTACTTCACTTATTTTAGCAATAAAATCACTATTACACTCAATACTTCACTTATTTTAACAATAAAATCACTATTACACCCACTACTTCATTTATCTTAACAATATTTCTTGGTCTCCGTACAAAAAGGTAATGTAAAGAAATCGCCGGGACGGAGGGAATACATTTTACGGAGTAATCTATGTGATTTATGGTACTTGTCATGTACTTGTAAATCATTGCAGACGAACCGAACCTGACGGACACATTTTTTTCCCTAAGTTTGTATATTTTTTAGAAACATACTAGGTAATCCAAATTTATTCCCTAAAGTTCATGTATTATTGATAACTTTTCTTGTAAAATGATTAATCGTGCATATATATAGACGCATGAATTCACGAATTAAAACCTGTGAAGTATCTGTCAAGTATCGTGCCAAGAAAAGAAAACTGTTCTTTCGAATTTCGATGACCAACTTTCCTTACCACGGACGGGGCAAAAAAATTTGAGGTCCTATGCGAGATCTTAAAATTTGGTTCTCCATTTATATCTTAATATGAATTCAAAATAAAATCTAACAAATTCATTTAAATAGAGATGCTCTTTTTGCAGGTTTTACAATAAAATTATTATGAAGTAATCGGAATTTTTTTATTCAAAATTTCAAACTCTCTACATACATATAAATATATATAAAGAGGAAAAAATTTTGAGACCCTATATTTTTGGGGCCCTGTTCAATCGCTCACCCTGCACACCCCAACCCCACCCCTGTTCCTTACCTGGAAGGCCGGAAGGATAACACCAACTAAAATAATTGAGTGGCAAAACAATGCACGTGAAATGATGGAGCCGTGGAGGTCCATCCTCCATCCATCACTCTGTCTGTTTGCATCCAAAAAATTGAATCGAAATTTATGAAATCAAAATTGATTTTATCTTTAAATTGAAAAATTCGATTATTATTCAAAAATTAATTTGATTCGATTTGAATAAAAATTTAATTGAAAATAATTCAAAATAAAAGATTCGATTATGACCTGAAACTGATTGATCAAAATCGAATAAAAAATATCCAAACCAAATATGAATCGAAGTATTGGATCCAATTTAAATCCGAATTCGAAAAATGATAAAATTAAATAATTGTTATAATTTTAGCATGTTATAATGAATAGGTTATATACATTAACAAACATTTCATTCAATATTTACCTATTCATGAGCAAGATGTATATTTAAATTAATTTTATGCCAAATATATTATAATTATTTAATCATCTTTTTTAAAAGATACATAATTTGAAATTAGAAATATAATATTCAATAATAAGGTACTTTTTGAAAGTTCATAAATTAAAATAACGAATAAATAGTGATCCAAAAATATCCAACCAATTCTTATCCGAATCGAATTTTAACCGATTTTAATCCGAATTAGATCCGATCCGATTCGAACTACATTCAAATATATCATAACTAAAAGTTGATCCGATCTGAAATCGATCAGGTTTCCGATTTGCCAGGTCTAGGTTCGATCGTAGACACAGAAATAAGTGCACTATCATATTTGATGGTACAAGTGTGCTAACAATTCTTCAGATTGGTCAAGGTGAAAACTGTTCCGAATATCGGATTATCAAAAAGAGAAAAAATGATTAAAAAAATTACTTGACAAAATAAAAAATACAGGTAACGACATTATTATTAAATTATAATTCCTGCAAAACACGTGCATTTTAAATATTTTATGTTTTACGATTGAATAAGATAACAAATAATAATATATGCAAAGTGATCTATTGTTGTAATTTGTTGTAATTGAAAAAGATTACCGAAAATAAAAGGTGAACCAACAAGATAATGGGTGTAATATTATTAAAATAAATGAAGTAGTAGGTGTAATAGTGATTTTATTGTTAAAATAAATTAAGTAGTGGGTGTAATATTGTAAAGTATTGTTAAAATAAGTGAAGTAGTGGATGTAATAGTGTTAAAACTTACGTAGTACTATTTTAAGAAATGTTAAGAATCTATTGGGACATCCAAAATATAAAGTGTTAAGAATAAAAAAGGGACGGAGGGAGTACTAGTTTAGTATAGATGTACAGTGTAATCTACCAACTAAATATGGAAGTATACAAGGCAGCTCACTGGCAATAGCAAACCACAATTTTGGGTATCAGTTATCACAATCCTAGACATTTACCAAGTAAATTATGGAAGTTTGGAAGTTTGCAGCTTCAATACCAATCTCAGTTATTTTGATTTTCATTGGCAACTTTGCACTAAAATTGTATCAAAGGCAATGGGTGAGGCCAAATAAGATACAGAAACAATTGAACGAGTTGGGGTTTAAAGGTAATCCTTATAGATTCCTGCATGGAGACATGAAGGAGTTCTTCAGCATAGCAGCAGAAGCAACTTCCAAGCCAATCGAGTTTTCTCACGACATTGGAGCACGAGTTTTACCATATGAGCATCATATTGTCAAGAAGCATGGTAACTAATCGCCACAATGTACTATCTCTCATATTAGTATGTCGCTATTGTGTTGGCTTGCTTTACATTAACACAAAGATTAAGTTGTAAAAAATTGATCATGGTCTCTAGCTTTTTTGTCTAGTGTATATTCGTAGCTAGTCTCTGTAAATCTTGCTAGCAAGGGGTCATCGACCCTTGGTGTGGACATGTTAAGCGGAAAATTTTCGTAAATATTTGCAGGCAAGAACTCATTTATATGGTTTGGAGCAAAACCAAGGTTAAACATTATGGATCCAATGCTAGTTAAGGAGATTTTGTCTAAGCCTGATGACTTCCATAAAGTGTATCCGGATCCAGTTGCTGACCTTGTTGTAGGAGGGCTTTCGACAGCTCATGGCGAAAAGTGGCCAAGACATAGAAAAATAATCAACCTTGCTTTTAATTTAGAGAAGCTAAAGGTATGTTTCTCCTGAGGCAGAGTTAGAGTCATAGGACAAGATTAATTAATTCATATATATACATTGATGAATTCTTTTATTTACGTTTGAAGGGCACATTACCTGAAATACACTTGAGTTGTAAAGACACAATCAGTAAGTGGAAGAAATTGGTCACAGCAACAGGAGCTACCGAAATCGATGCATGGCCTTATATAGAAAATCTGGCTCGTGATATGATTTCTCGAGCAGCCTTTGGTAGCAATTTTGAAGAAGGACGAAGAATATTTCAACTCCACGAGATGCAAGCCGATCTCGCGTTTCAGTTTATGGCTACTAGTTATATCCCATGGGCTAGGTAACACTGATCTTATATGCTTGATATTCCACTTATTTTGGACCGAGGAGCACTCTTAAATTTGAAAATATTGTTGTTTTGATGGATATTCTTTACATGTAGGCACTTTAAAGTTAAAGAAAATAGGAAAATGAAAGTATTAAACAAGGAAATGATAGATCAACTGAGTAGGATTGTCAAGAAAAGAGAAGAGACGCTTAAAAGAGGAGAAAAAGTGAACAAAGATGACTTGTTAAGTGTATTAATGGAAGCCACCAGGAAAGAGATGCAAGAAGAAGGATCAGGAATGAGTATGGAAGAAGTGATAGATGAATGCAAGGTTTTTTATTCGGCTGGAGCAGATTCAACTGCACGTTTACTGGTGTGGACTATTGTATGTTTGAGCAAACATACTGACTGGCAATCTCGTGCTAGAGAAGAGGTTTTTCAGGTTATGGGACACAACGATATCGATTTTGAAAAGCTTAATCACCTCAAAATTGTAAGACTTACTCTGTCTCAAAACAATTTCTTAACTTATTCCAAAGAACATATGTAAAGATTTATACTTTTTCGATAATATGTGTTTTTTTAGATCATATGAAGATCTGGTATCTTTAATTGCAGATTAACATGATATTGTACGAGGTACTTAGGCTATATCCACCAGCAGGTATGCTCCTTCGAGCTACTTCAAAGAAGATGAAACTAGGAAATCTAACAATACCAGCGTGGGTACACTTGACAATGCCAGTCATTTTTCACAATCATGACACTGAAATTTGGGGAGAAGACGCGAAAGAGTTTAATCCGCAAAGGTTTTCTGAAGGAATTTCGAATGCAACGAAAGGATTGCCAGTGTTTATTCCATTCAGTTGGGGTCCTAGAACATGCATTGGCCAACACTTTGCCATGATAGAAGTGAAAATGGCTGTAGCAATGATCTTACAAAACTTCTCTTTCGAGCTTTCGCCCTCGTATCTGCATGCTCCTGAGCTCTATTTTCTAATGCGACCACAGTATGGTGCTAGAATAATTCTACAAGACCTTTAAAATGCAATTGTATGCAATAAGATTGGCCATGTTTGTTGTTGTATTTTGGAAAGTGAACCTACAAAAGTTTTACAAAGTTCAACTCAATTTATGCCAATATTTATAGTACACATATTTCACTTTTGACATTGCCTAAACCTTCGAGGCTCCGACCTCCGATTAGACCATAACTTTGAGGTAACAACTACAAAATGGTTAATAATCCAAATTCATTCTACGCTTTTTCATCTGCTAAATACTACAGTACCAAGCACTTCTTTATACTTTTCTTTTATGAATATCCTATAAAAATGTATTAAATAAATGGGTTCATTTGCTAAATACTACCAACCACTACTTTATACTTTTCTGAATATTCTATAAACGTAAATAACTGGGCGAAACCGAGAGAGTATTTTGGTCCCATAAACGGTAATCTCTTGACTTATATATTTTGTGTATAAAAGTATAAATTATATATTTTCGTATAAACAAAAAATTAAAAAATTATTTACAAATACTCATTCAAATATATTAAAATGCGTGCACGCGTGCAACAATAAATTAATCAAATGAAATGAAATGAACAGATTTAAACATTTCTTGAACGCAAAGTTAAATTATAACTGGAAAATGATAGATTTACATAAATTTTCACAAAAATTTTCATAAAATAAAATAATAAGTGTGTTAATTTGATTGGTTATAACACAATGGAGTCCCTACATTGGAAGATTGTCCAAAATACCAACTTTTATGACCCCCATTGCCCAAAATACCCGTTTTTCAAAACACCGCCCAAATACCCACGGGTCACAAGTCACACCCATGGGTGAGGCGTAACCGGCCACTGTAGCAACCAATCGTCGGCGAAAAAGCTTAATTTGGGCGTTTCTATTCTGGTGAATAAAACGCAAGGAAACTGGTACGGATGTGTAGAGGGTGATGAGACGAATCTATTGGTGTGCATAACGTGCCTGAAAAAACACGGTAGGGGAGTGAACGGAGGGAGAGAAAATAACTCGCCGGATTCACGATTTGAAATGTAAACAGTGAGATCTCGAATTCTTGTAATCGATATGTAGTAAAACTTGTATAATCTTGTAGAGGAGACAAAGGCGGTTCGATTAGTATGTAGGTTGTGACCTGAAGTTCACCGGAAATGGGTTAACGAATAGAGAAGAAAAGTCACCGGTGAGATCTCGCTCGCCAGAGTTCTGGAGACGAAGGAGGCGGCGGATGCGCATGTGGAACACGCGTATCCGTTGATGCGCCTTTGAAAATAACGTATCTCACTTACCTACGCCTTTGGAGATGACGTATCACTCCTTACC
The DNA here is from genome assembly GCA_037693485.1 of Kitagawia praeruptora. NCBI lineage: Eukaryota > Viridiplantae > Streptophyta > Magnoliopsida > Apiales > Apiaceae > Kitagawia > Kitagawia praeruptora. The sequence goes on from CM075353.1 coordinate 5,039,471, forward strand.
TGCGCCGTTGGATATGGCATATCCACTCAATTCTCCAACACTTTAGGCGTGATTGACGACATACTTCCACCCCATGGGCGTATCAGCACATACGTTGATGAGTGTAGCGTGACTGCTGAGTATTTTGGGCGTTACTTAAGCGCCATGGGTATTTTGGTTAGAGATGATTAAAAAATGGGTATTTAGGGCACTCACCCCCTACATTCACATTAATATCAACCAATAAAAATATTTATTAGTGAAATCCAACTCATTCTGTAAATGTTTCTATGCAAATTTTTTGTGCACCTAGCACTACTTATTATAATTAGATTAGAGTATTAGAAATACTAGCCGATAATCCGTGCGAAGCACGGATCGTAATAAATTATCATAAATTTTTAATTTTCAACTTTTTTTGAATAACATAAAATCTTGAAGCACCAAGTTGTATACAATGCTATATTCTCGACTTTTATTTCGATTTTTAGTTAATAGACTCCTAGTATATAACTTCCCTATTAAATTAAATTAATATTTAATATTATTATTTTAATTAATTAAATTTACATAACTTCATTCTGGTAATATAATATAAGAGTAGCTATATTATTAATTGTATTTATTATTAATCTATTATAGATACTTTTAAATATTAATGAAAGGAGTCCTAAGTTCTATTTAATACTATATTCCTGATTTTTTATTAATTAAAGGAGTCCTAAGTTCTATTTGATACTACATTCATGACTTTTATTTCAATTTTTAGTTAATAAACTCATAGTATATAATTTCATTATTAAATTAAATTATTATATAATATTACAATTTTAAAATATATAGTGGCATACCGTGCATACCGCAGTATACATGGCATACCATTTAAAGGGAGTCTCTGCTTTTAATAAAGAGTATAGATTGGCCATGTTCCATGAAAAACACCCTTATATAAAGAACAATAAAGAACACTAGAGAATCAATCTAAGAGCAACTCCAACCCAACACGAAATCACTATAATAGTGATGGATATAGTGTCAAAACTACTATAATTCAACACTAAAATAGTGACCCATGATCACCAAATGAGTTTTGGGTCACCAAATTTGGTGACAAAAGTACATTTGGTGATCCTTGATCACCAAATTTAAACCATCTCCAACCCAAGGCACCAAAATAGTGTCCTAAAGACACTATTTTGGTGAAAATTTCATTATTCACAAAATGCACTCCAATCCATGGTCACTATACTTGACACTAAAAAGAATCTTTTATCAATAAAATAGAATATTCTAACTTTGTTCAAGTTTTACATTATTAATATCTATTATATTTTAAATTGTAATGTTATGGTCGCATAATATTTAATTGAAACTCCTAAGTTTTGATGATAACAAACAGCAAGCCATTTGGCTTGATTTCAGATATAAAACAGCATGCCATATGTATATGTACTAACTTGGTTTTGCAGGAAAAAACAGCTTACTGATTATATTATCAGTTTAAGTCAGACAGCAAGCCATTTTATGCAAATGGCGTACCAGCTTCACAAACAGCTCGCTGGTTTCATCCTGGACAGTTTGCCGAATATGAAGATATTCAAAGAACATCAAGAAGAATCTTTATTAGGGTTATATGTATGGGTCCTCTGAATATATATGTCTATATTATCTCCCATACCTCAATCATTCTTAAAGACAAAAACAAAGTTCCTTGAGATTTAATATGTAAAGTAAAGTCTTACTTTCTCATACCCATACCTCCACTAAAACCAATCACATGTTTCACTATTGTCCTATTCTCTTTACTTCATTTCATTCTCTACATCACCTGCTATACACGTTCTCACCATCTCTTCTTCAAAGTCTTCTCCACGTGTTTTCTTCACCATATGCTCTTTGACATACACAGTCCATACAACTCCTGCAACTCACGTGAACATCACTTCTTCTTCATTGCTTAAACACATCACATGGGACACATATTCCCTGTATGTTTCAAACTCCATACACGCAGCTTGCAGAGAATCAAACACCCCATTACTGAAAAGAAGCTCTCCATTACCAACGGCTAAAATTCATACCGTTGGAGCTCAGAAATTAATCTCTTCACTTGTTTTCTCACGCCTATAAAAGAACTGATATCATTCAGTTTTTATCAACGATACAGTGCAGAAAATTAAAGAGCCTTACAAAACTCAAAGCTTTCATTGCAAAATTCTTAAACCTTCAAACCCATTTCAGTCGTATATATATCTATATATTCAGAGGGTCATAGGTTGAGTTGTATCATTCAAACTTGTATTGTTCAGATTGTATTTATTTGTTGCTGTACAAACGTTGGCTTAGTGTGTTAGGGTGAGTCGAGCTAGACTAGAGAAGTAAGCTTGGGAAGTGTTACTTAGAAAGTTAGTTCAGCACAGGAACAGCAAGCCATTTGTAAGCAACAGGGTATAAGGGAGATATATTGTTGTATCTTGTAATCGGATTATAGTTGATCAATAATATATTCTCTTACCAAGTTTGGTAAGGGACCAGGACGTAGACCATAGGGGTTTAGGGGTCGAACCTGGCTAAAAGATTGTGTGTTCTATTTTACTTACTGTTTATTTCATTCTGCATTGCATATTAAACTTAAACAGCGTGCCATTTGTAAACTGTGTTATTACAAACAGCAAGCTGTTTTCGGTATTTTTCAAAACAGTTCTTAAATTAGCATTGTTATTCATAAACACCTATTCACCCCCCCTCTAGGTGTTATTTTCAATTGGTATCAGAGCGAGGTATACTAATATTTCTGTAACAGGAAGGTATCGATCATGGGTGAACAATATATCGAAGCTAAATCAGATTATAGAGCTCCTCTCCTCACTGGATCAGAAAATTACAACTGGTGGAAATGTAGAATGGAAACATTCTTGTCCAAGAGACCCCTGGTATTAAGAGTGGTGCAAAAAGGAGACTTCGAATTTCTGGATGATAAGAACAATCCAAAAGATGTTGATGATCTTACTCCCGATGAGATTATCAAATGTGGTTACAATGGAGAAGCCAGAAATTCTATAATGAATGCATTAGACCAAGCTGAGTATGATAAAGTTTCTTCTCTAAAGACAGCAAAGGAAATGTGGGATGCTTTGGAAACCTACCATGAAGGATCAACAACTTTGAGAAAGGTGAAGCTAAGCAAACTAATGAACGACTTTGGAAACTTCAAGCTCAAGGAAGATGAAACTATCAAGGAAGGCCAAGCAAGGTTCCAGGTTACTATAAACTCCTTAAAGAGACTTGGAAAAGATATTCCACAGGATGAAATTAACATGAAAGTGTTAAGTGCTGTACCATTTATTTATGAGGCTAAGGTCACGGCTTTGGAATCATCCTCAACAATCGACACCATGGATCATCTAGCTGTTTTTGCTGAGCTAGAACAATTTGAAAGTAAAATAAATAAAAGTCAGATTGAAGGTGCTAGGGTTCCTCTAGCCAAAATGAAGAATTTGGCTCTTCAGTCCACAAACAGCAAGCCAGCCACTGCATCCAGCAAGCTGACAGATTCTGATGAAGAATCTGATGAAGAAATGGCACTCATTTCTCAAAAAATCAAGAGACTGATTGAGAAGAAAAATAGAATGAAAAAGGAAAGAGCAAATTTCAACTTCAACAAGAAAGCTAAGGAACAAAATTGCTTCGAATGTGGCAAGCCAGGCCATTTTAAAAGAGACTGTTTCAAGCTGAAGTCAAAACAGCCTGCTGGTTTCAAAGACAGAAGAAAAGCAAAGGCCTTACTGACTTGGAGTGATGATGACTCAGACTCCAGTGATGACTCAAGTGAAGACATGGTAAATTTGGCACTTGTAGGTCTAAATGATGAAGAATGCTCACAAGGATCCATAGAAGAAGGTCTTGTAGAAAGTGATTTTTCAGATTCGGAAGATGATGCAAGTGAGGTAAACTCAATTAATTCTGATCTATCTTCCTCTCCTTTTATTCTAGAAGAACTAACCATGCAGGAACCAAGTAATGTGTCTATTATTGAGTTCATGGAACTGAAGAATAAGAATAGCAAGCTGGAAAAGAAGAACAGCCAGCTGAAGAATATTATTTCTGAATTAATGGCTGAGAAGGGTCCAGAATTAAATCATGATGATTTAATCACGGATTTAAAAGAAAAACTAGTTCAATTCGAAGGTGTCAACAAAGTAATTCTTCAAAGGAATGAAGCACTCATGAAGGAACTCAGAAACTTGAAGGCAGATATTGAAGCAAAAGATGAATGTATAAAATCATTCAAGCATAAAGAATCCAGCCAAGCCGAATCCTCAAAAACTGCTGAAAAGAGAAAACAGCAAGCTGAACTTGTCAAACAGCAAGCTGAATTGATTTCTCTTTTAGAACAAGAAGTTAAAGACCTTCAGAAAGGAATGGAAACATTTGTTCAAGGTGAAGACAGTTTAAAGGCAATGATGAACAAGGCAAATGTTCCTTTGGTCAGAGAAGGAGTTGGCATGAAGTCAAACAACAAACTTGATGCACTCAAATATGATGGAAGAAATGGCATACCATACAACTATGCCATGCCATGGAAGATATGCAACAAGTGTGGAGGAAAAGGCCATCTGGAAAAACACTGTGTAGCTCAAGTAAACCCTAAAGGGAAAACAGCTTACCAGAAGAGGCCAGTCAGAAGACAAACAGCACGCTGGAATGCTCCTGACAGAAGACAAACAGCCTACCAACAGTCATCAAAAGTGATCCAAATGTGGATCAAGAAAGCTGATTTGAATGTGTTATATATCCTTGCTACTAACCAACTTGGACCCAATCCTATATGGGTTCCAAAACATTAAATTGGTATTTGTTTGTTTTGTAGATATGTCTCGCCGCTAAAGTAAAGTCAAATCAATGGATTTTGGATAGCGGATGCACTCGACATATGTGTGGAGATAAATCTCAGTTTATGAAGCTCAAAATGAAGAAAGGAGGAAAAGTTACCATTGGCAATAGCAAGACACTTCGAATTCTTGGTATTGGTTCCATTGGCAATAGTAATATTTCGATTAAAAATGTTCAATATGTCAAAGGTCTTTCATATAACCTACTTAGTGTCACTCAATTATTTGATGATGGACATTTTGTTAAGTTTGGCATAGATAAAACTATTATTACTATTGGTGCTAACAAAATCCCCCTAGTTGCTAGAAGGGAAGGAAATATATATGTATTAGATTTCGATATGCAGGAAACAGCATGCTGTTTGGCTGCAATCGACAATGATCCATATATATGGCATAGGAGGTTGGGACATGCACACATGGACCTGCTTAATAAACTTTCAAGCAAGAATCTGGTCAGAGGTCTACCAAAACTGAAGTACTCTAAGACTGAAGTATGTTCAGCATGCCAATTGGGGAAACAAATTCGAAGTACTCACAAAGCTAAGAAAATGGTATCTACTTCTAAACCTTTAGAGCTTCTGCACTTGGACTTATTTGGTCCTGAAGCTTATAAAAGTATTGGAGGTAAACAATACGGTTTTGTAATTGTAGATGATTTTTCTAGATTTACTTGGGTACTATTTCTTCGTACTAAAGATTGTGCTTTTGATGAATTTGAGAAACTGATTAAATTACTTGAGAACAAGCATGATACAAGACTTGTAGGTATAAGAAGTGATAGAGGAGGTGAATTCGTCAATGAGAAATTCATTACATATTGTGAACAAAGAGGAATCTCCCATGAATTTTCTGCTCCAAGGACTCCACAGCAAAATGGAGTGGTGGAAAGGAAGAATAGGTCACTTCAAGAAACAGCAAGGACTCTACTGCAAGAAAGCAAACTGCCTAGGAGTTTTTGGGCCGAAGCTGTGAATACAGCATGCTATTTGTTAAACAGAATTATTATCAGGCCAATTTTGGATAAAACTCCATATCAACTGTTAAGAAACAAGAAGCCGAATATCAGTTACTTCAAGATTTTTGGCTCCAAGTGTTTTGTGCTCAAGACAATTGGTAAAGATGGTAAATTCGATGCTAAATCCTATGAGGCTATATTTCTTGGTTATTCTTTAACAAGTAGAGCTTATAGAGTTTATAATATTAATAAACATATTGTTGAAGAATCTATTGATGTTACTTTTCAAGAACCTAACAATGATCTACCAAGAGATGAGGAAGATTTTGCAGGACAGCAAGCTGGAAGTGAAAATCAGCAAGCTGGAAGTGAAAATCAGCAAGCTGGAGGTGCAAATCAGCAAACTGGCAGTGCAAATCAGCAAGAGGAAAGTTCAGAACAGCAATCTGAAGATGAACATGAAGAAGATAGTCAGCAAGTCAAGGATGATATAGACAACAACAATCAGCATGCTGAAAGTCCAAGACAGCAAGCTGAAATGGAAAATACAATCTCCAGAATTGCAAAAATGTCTTTGGGAGGCCCTAGAGGATCAAGGACTCCTGAGAAACTACCTATTTATGATGAGAAAGATCAGTCACCTCGAGAAAGGATAAGAAAGAAAACTCATGAAGAAATGGCTCAACATTCTTTACCAAGGGCAACAAGAACGGTTAAGAATCATCCTCCGGAGTTGGTCATTGGTGACATTACTGATGGAATTACCACAAGAAGAGGAAAGGCAAATTATTGTGCTCATGCAGCCTTCCTAGCTCAAGAAGAACCCAAAAATATCAATGAAGCATTAGAAGATGAAAATTGGATCATGGCGATGCAAGAAGAATTAAATCAGTTTGAAAGATGTGAAGTTTGGGAACTTGTCAAGCCACCAGAAGATGCTTCAATCATTGGAACAAGATGGGTGTTTAAAAACAAAGTTGATGAATTTGGCACCGTTACTCGAAATAAAGCAAGGCTTGTAGCTCAAGGATATAATCAACAAGAAGGCATTGACTTTGATCAAACTTATGCTCCTGTTGCACGTTTGGAATCAATTAGGATGCTTCTTGCCTATGCATGTTTCAAGAAATTCAAGCTATATCAAATGGACGTAAAGAGCGCATTCCTAAATGGCTTGCTGGAAGAGGAAGTTTATGTAAAACAGCCTCCTGGATTCGAGCATGAACAGTATCCAGACTATGTGTTCAAACTAAAGAAGGCTCTTTATGGTTTAAAGCAGGCTCCAAGGGCCTGGTACAAAAGGCTTAGTAAGTTTCTCATCAAAAATGGTTTTATTCGAGGTAAAATCGATCCCACATTATTTATTAAGCAAGATGGTAAAGATATTCTTATTGTACAAATATATGTGGATGATATTATTTTTGGAGCTACTAATGAATCTATGTGTAAGTGGTTTTCTAAGTGTATGCATAGTGAGTTCGAAATGAGCTTGATGGGTGAGCTCAACTATTTCTTGGGTCTTCAAATCAAGCAATCTAATGATGGAATTTTTGTACATCAATCCAAGTATACAAAGAATCTGCTCAAAAGATTTGGTTATGAAGATGTTAAGTCAAAATCAACTCCTATGATGCAAAACAGCAAGCTGTTTGCAGATGAAAATGGTAAGGCTGTTGATATCAAAAGATATCGAGGTATGATTGGAAGCCTACTGTATTTAACTGCTTCTAGACCTGACATAATGTATAGTGTATGTGTTTGTGCAAGATTTCAATCAAACCCTAAAGAATCTCACTTAAATGCCATTAAAAGAATATTTCGATATTTAAGTGGTACCATTTCTCTTGGTTTGTTCTATCCTATCACAAATACTTTTGATCTTGTTGGGTATAGTGATGCAGATTATGCAGGTTGCCTAATTGATAGAAAAAGCACTAGTGGTGTGTGTACATTTCTTGGACAAAGCCTAGTGTCTTGGCAATGCAAGAAACAAACTTCGGTTGCTTTATCCACTGCAGAAGGGGAGTATCTAGCAGCTGGGAGCTGTTGTTCTCAACTTCTATGGATGATTCAAACTCTAAGGGACTTTGATATCAAGTGTAGAAAAGTTCCAATCAACTGTGACAACACTAGCACCATTAGCATTTCTAAAAATCCGGTGAATCACTCAAGAACGAAGCATATTGATGTTCGACACCATTTCTTGAGAGATAATGTTGCTAAGGGCAAGATAGAGTTGGTTTTTGTTCCAACTGAATTCCAACTAGCCGATATTTTCACAAAGCCTCTTGCCGAAGAGAGATTTTCAGTCATTCGCATGCAACTTGGTATGTGTTCTATGTAAAACAGCATGCTGGAAGTTGAGTACTGGACAGGTTAGCTTACCATTTGTTCCAGTTACATATTATTTATGGCATACTGTTTGTTATTCCATTTCTGGCTTACCATTTGTGCGAAAGCAGATATCATATGAATTTATGTGTCCAAAATTAATGATATGTGCTAAATGATTATATGGTGTTAAAATTATTCGAATTCTAGAAAATTTCCTTCATTTGTTAGAAATAGGAATTTATTGGATTTTTGTTTTTCTTGTTTGTTTCTATCTTAATATTCTTTTCCATATAATTCTATCTGATTTTGTTATAAATAAATATTTAGTGTTTAAAATCTAAATATTCTCCCTTAAAAAAACATTAAAAAGAAAAAGAGGGTTAAGTCGGTTCAGTTCATTCTCTCTATCAATCAAAACACTCTCAAGCGGCGTCTAGGGTTTTCTTCAAGCGGCGATTTTCTTCAAGGTTTCATCTCTCAGACAAACATCATGACTCGTACCAGGAAGTCAGGCCTTATTGCAAACACTGCCTCATCAAAGAAGGAGAAAGTATTGATTGAATTGGACAATGTCGCTCACAACAGTGGCGATGAAGTTTCTCAAACCCCGGAGTCGAAGAGATTGAAGGGTACTCCTCTCTTCGCCAGCCCTGAGTTCGAAACACGGTTCTCTACAATGGAATTGGGGACTCGCAATCTCATCACTGCTCCTCTGATAGACAGTAAGATTATCGATCCCCTCTCTGATGTTGGTATTATTAAGTTATTTGAAGATGTTGGAATCGATTCTTTTATTCTCAACCTACCTAAGGTTTATTACCCTGACCTGGTTAGAGAATACTATGCTAATCTTCATGCGGATAAATTTGGTAATATTTGTTCCACTGTGAATGGAAAGAGAATTCAATTCAACACCTCTCTATTTAGTTCCATTCTAGATGTTAATTATGAATCCGAGCTTGATGTGTACACTGCTCAATCTGCCTTAGAATTCCCTGATTTTTCTGTCAAGGATCAACTCGCTATCTTGATTGGTTCTGACCTGGTCGGTGAGGTTGCTCCTCCCAGTACCACTGAAGTTACCCCCTTGGCTCATTTAGTTTTTAAGCTGGTTAGGTCTCACATCTGTCCTAGGATGGGGAACAAGTCAAATTTCACTAATCAGGATGTGGTATTGGTTGCCATGATTCTAGCTGGTAGGAAGTTTGATTTGTCATCTCTCATTATGCAAAAAATGCTCAGCACCCTTGATAAGACATCCACTGGTATCCCCTACGCTCAAGTTCTTACTAAGGTGTTTTCAACCTTTCGGATAGATGTCAAGAAAGCCCTGAAAATCAATGTCAAAGAAGTCTTTGATCTTAAGACTTTAACTCAGAACAATATCCAACTTGTGGATGGTTTAGTCACCAGAATTTTACCTCCACCCTCTTCTGTTGATCCTCCTGAAATTGGTGAACCATCCAACCCTACACCTGCTACCTCTGAATTTACATCCTCTGAAAGTGTCTCTGAGCTCAAGAAGGAACTGCAAGCAGTCAAGCAGGCTTTGAAGGTGATATCTTGTGACTGTCAAACCATCAAGACTGTTATGAAAGGTTTTCACAAGGACCTGAAATTGGTGAGGGACTTCTTGCTCAAGCCAGCTGGAACAACATCTGCTTCTCATTCTGCAGTTGATACTGATTTGGGGCTTGAAAAATTGGCTCAAGTTGCTGCTAAAGAAGCCCCTGAAGAAGAGGAAGATGGCACAGATAAGGAAGGAGATGGAGACTTTCATATTGCTCCAAGGACTGCACCCTCAGAATCTTAGTACTTTTTGATGCATTAAGGGGGAGAATAATTTGGAGAATTTGTGTTTTTATGACTGCAAACTTGTGTTTTATCTCTGTTTTTAAAAAACCTTGTCCTGTCAGTTTGTTTGGTTTGTATTGAACTTATTTTGGTTTGACTTGGTTGAATATTTGGTGGTTAATGTTAAATATTTGGTGGTTAATGATCTCTATGCTTAAATGCTTAATGTGTTATATGGGTTGCCTTAATTAATCAATTGTTTTATATCTAACACTTTGAGATGCAGGAATTTAGGGGGAGTTTTTAATAATTCTCCTAAATTAGTTGTAATCATCAAAAAGGGGGAGATTGAAACTCCTAAGTTTTGATGATAACAAACAGCAAGCCATTTGGCTTGATTTCAGATATAAAACAGCATGCCATATGTATATGTACTAACTTGGTTTTGCAGGAAAAAACAGCTTACTGATTATATTATCAGTTTAAGTCAGACAGCAAGCCATTTTATGCAAATGGCGTACCAGCTTCACAAACAGCTCGCTGGTTTCATCCTGGACAGTTTGCCGAATATGAAGATATTCAAAGAACATCAAGAAGAATCTTTATTAGGGTTATATGTATGGGTCCTCTGAATATATATGTCTATATTATCTCCCATACCTCAATCATTCTTAAAGACAAAAACAAAGTTCCTTGAGATTTAATATGTAAAGTAAAGTCTTACTTTCTCATACCCATACCTCCACTAAAACCAATCACATGTTTCACTATTGTCCTATTCTCTTTACTTCATTTCATTCTCTACATCACCTGCTATACACGTTCTCACCATCTCTTCTTCAAAGTCTTCTCCACGTGTTTTCTTCACCATATGCTCTTTGACATACACAGTCCATACAACTCCTGCAACTCACGTGAACATCACTTCTTCTTCATTGCTTAAACACATCACATGGGACACATATTCCCTGTATGTTTCAAACTCCATACACGCAGCTTGCAGAGAATCAAACACCCCATTACTGAAAAGAAGCTCTCCATTACCAACGGCTAAAATTCATACCGTTGGAGCTCAGAAATTAATCTCTTCACTTGTTTTCTCACGCCTATAAAAGAACTGATATCATTCAGTTTTTATCAACGATACAGTGCAGAAAATTAAAGAGCCTTACAAAACTCAAAGCTTTCATTGCAAAATTCTTAAACCTTCAAACCCATTTCAGTCGTATATATATCTATATATTCAGAGGGTCATAGGTTGAGTTGTATCATTCAAACTTGTATTGTTCAGATTGTATTTATTTGTTGCTGTACAAACGTTGGCTTAGTGTGTTAGGGTGAGTCGAGCTAGACTAGAGAAGTAAGCTTGGGAAGTGTTACTTAGAAAGTTAGTTCAGCACAGGAACAGCAAGCCATTTGTAAGCAACAGGGTATAAGGGAGATATATTGTTGTATCTTGTAATCGGATTATAGTTGATCAATAATATATTCTCTTACCAAGTTTGGTAAGGGACCAGGACGTAGACCATAGGGGTTTAGGGGTCGAACCTGGCTAAAAGATTGTGTGTTCTATTTTACTTACTGTTTATTTCATTCTGCATTGCATATTAAACTTAAACAGCGTGCCATTTGTAAACTGTGTTATTACAAACAGCAAGCTGTTTTCGGTATTTTTCAAAACAGTTCTTAAATTAGCATTGTTATTCATAAACACCTATTCACCCCCCCTCTAGGTGTTATTTTCATTAATTTATTAATATAAAAAATTATTTATAAAAAAACAATATCCAAATTTTGTTAAAATTTAGTTAAAAGTTTAAAAAGGAATAAATCACAATTAACAAATGTTCCCAGTTGATATAACTAAGAAATAAAAGTGGAATTCTTCCCGAAGGTGCTCAATCAAAGCATTGCGAAGTTCAAAATGAGCTTCCTTATCTTTGATTTGTCGATATCTACTTAGAAAGTTTTGAAATTTGATATCTTCATTTCTTATTTATCATTATGATGTTATTTTTATAATTAAATTTGGTGTGTTGTTTATAATTCATGATTAAGAATTTTAAATAACACACCAAATTTAATTATAAAAATAACATCATAGTGATAAATATAATTTAAACAAAGTTAAAATATAATAGATATTAATAATGTAAAAATTGAACAAATTTAGAATATTCTATTTTATTAGAGAAAGATTCTTTTTAGTGTCAAGTATAGTGATCATGGGTTGGAGTGCATTTTGTGAATGATGTAATTTTGTCACAAAAATAGTGTTTCTAGGACAATATTTTGGTGTCTTGGGTTGGAGATGGTCTAAACCATTGAATCCATCAATCAATTATGATCTAACGGCCCCGCCAGGGGCACCCACACAATTGAAATACACCCTCACATACTAGATAAAAAAATGAATGAACAGTGGTTGATGACGTGACAAGCCACGTCGGCAGATGCCAATTGGCACTTCTACGTCAACAGGTGGCCCCCTTTGCTGGCGTGGTAGTGCCACGTGGTACCTGCTGACATGGCACTGCCATGTCATCATTTGCTGCCATGGCAATGACACGTGGTAGTGCCACGTTAGCAGGTGTCATGTGGCACTGCCGCGTGGCTGTGACACATCATCATTTGGTGACATGGCAGTGCCACGTGGCATCTGCGGACGTGGATGTCACGTCATCAATCGTTGTTCACTTGAATTATTAATCTTTTCTTTTTTGAAATTTTTATGATAGTGTTTTTTATTATTTTTTATATAAGGTGTTCTTTCTGTAGTGGAACTCTAGAAATATAATCGCTAAGAAAGATGATATAATATATAGGGTAGGTGAACTCCCGTCCGGAAAGGAACCAGTACACAAATGTACATGATACATTTATTACTCTCTCCATCCCTCTCATTTCTTTACAGTTTCTATTTTGGGAATTTCTTCTCATTTCTTTACATACCATAAATAGCAACTTTTAACAATAAAATACATTATTACATCCACTACTTCACTATACTTTTTTAACAATTTACACTATTACACCCGCTGCTTCACTTATTTTAACAATAAAATAACTATTACACCCACTACTTCACTTATTTTAACAATAAAATCACTATTACATCCACTACTTCACTTATTTTAATCATAATCTTAGGTCTCCGTGAAAAAACCCAACGTAAAGAACCACGAGGGACGGAGGGAGTACATTTTACTAAAGGGTTAAATCTCAAAGTGTTCACTGAATTGGAGGGTTAGTATCAAATTGTTAACTCTAATTGTCGGTATCTCATGTATACCAGTATAGTTGCAAGTAATGATAGCAACGTTGTGTTCGAAAAATAAAAGTAATTTTTTTGTTGATTCGGCACATTTGTTTTTGAATGTTACCGCAACCAAATGAAAAATTATTAGATTCTAGTATTTTAGATAATATATTTAGAATTTAAAAAGTTTATTTACTATTTATTTTAAATTAAAACAAGGAAAATGACTATAAAATTAAAAATAAATAGTAAATGATTTTTAAAAAATCTAAATAAATTATCTGAAATAGTAGAATTTAACAATTTTTCATTTGGTTGTGGTAGCATTTAAGAAAAATGTGTAGAATTAACAAAAGATTATTTTTAGTTTTCGAACACAACGTTGTTGTCATTATTTGCAACTATAATGGTATATATGAGATGCCAATAACTAGAGTGAGCAATTTGATACTAACCCTCCATTTCACTATATTTAGAATATTTAAATACTACTGTAATCAAATGAAAGGTTATGAATTCTAGTATTTTTGACAATATATTTAGAATTTAACAAGTTTATTTACTATTTATTTTTAATTAAAACAAGGAAAATGATAATAAAATTAAAAATTAATATTAAATGAATTTTTAAAAATCTAAAAATATTATCAGAAATACTCGAATTATTAACCTTTCGTTTGGTTATGGAAGCATTAAAGAAAAATGTGTAGAACTCAATGAAAAATTATTTTTACTTCTCGAGTACATTTTAAAGGTATACATTTGATATTTATTATGAATTTAATGGTTCGAATGATATAGTTTTAGAATGGGTGGTCTAATTATTGATTTATTTTTTACTCTCGCCTATATGACGAGTTCTGTTCTCTCGCCTATATGACGAGTTATTCTTAATTCGATATTTCTTTTCACTATTAAGTTTCCTATTTGATTTGTTCTATAATGGCTAGTTCTTCACGTGGTAAAAACATTATGGATAGTTATGCTGCGTTAACTATTGGAGATGATGAAGATGAAGGTCTGATTTTAAATGAGATTCCGGAGGAAACTGTAAAGGTGGAGTACGATCGATGCCTGGTTGGAAGCTTTATGACAAGTAAGAAGATAAACTTTCTGGCAATGCAAGACACATTGGCAGCAGTTTGGAGGCCAGTGAAAGGTGTATTCATGGAGGAGACGAGTATTCATAATATCTTCTTGTTCAAGTTCTTTCATGATCTGGATATGCAGAGGGTGTTGGATGAAGGTCCATGGACATTTAATCAGCAAGTCCTGTTGCTCAAGAAGTTGGACAAGGGGGAGCAGTTACAATCAATTAAGCTATCGGAATTGTTCATTTGGCTTCAAGTCTACGATTTACCAGTGGGTTATAATTCAGAGAGTATTCATACATCCATTGGGAATTATGTGGGTAGATTCTTAGCATCTGATCCAAAAAATTTTAAAGGATTATGGAGGAATTATGTAAGAATTAAGGTAGCCATTGATATTGGTCGTCCGCTAAGGAAGGGAATGCGTATTAAGAAAAGTGGAGGAGAATGGATGTGGATATCTTTTAAGTATGAAAAGCTACCAACGTTTTGTTTCTTCTGCGGTTTGATTGGTCATGCTGAGCGTTTTTGTGAGAAGTTATATGATAATCCAGAAGGGCAAGAGGAAAGAAAGTATGACAGCTCTCTTAGAGCAATGACCAGAAATCAAATCTTTAACCGTGAGAATCAATGGATTCGTAATGCAGAAGGGGGAAAGGTGATTCCAGGTTCTACGGGGCATGCAGTTGGAAAGAAAATTGATGAAGACAGGGAAGAAGATAGGGTAACGACTTCGCGTAATGAGAGGGAGAGTAGCATAATTAAAGGCGGAAAGGGTGGCAATACAGATGTGCTAATGAATTTGCAAGAAGATGGTAAGGATAACGTAACTGAAGATGTGGATATGGGCGAAAATGATGGAATATTAGTTTCAAATTCAAAAAGGCCGCGCAAAGAGGAGAGTAATCAAATCTTGGTATTGGGCCCTACTGAGAGTTCGACTATTGGGCTGAATGAGGATGGGAAAGAGACTGTCCAACAGAACCAAAAAAACATGTTAATGGCGGGTGTTGCATTGCAGCCCCGCCAATCATTATGAATGCCTTAGCTTTTAACTGCCAGGGCTTGGGTAATCCTGGGAAAATTCGGTTCCTTAAACATCTAACCCTTACAGAAAAACCATCTTTTATTTTTCTTAGTGAGACTATTAGCAGCTATTCTAGGATGGAGGAGGTATGTCGTAAGCTAGGTTATGAAGGTCTTTTAGCAGTAGAGCCTCGTGGTAAGAGTGGTGGCATTGCTATGTTATGGAAGAATACGGATAAGGTGAACCTGTTAAGTCTCTCTCAGTCACATATCGACATAGTGATTAAGTCAGTTGATGGGGGCGATTGGCGGTTGACAGGCATTTATGGAGAACCAGAAAGAGCTCAGAGACATAAAACATGGGACCTGCTACGAAACTTATCGAGAGATGCAAATTTGCCATGGTGTTTGATGGGGGATTTTAACAACGTAACTTCACAGGCTGACAAAAAAGGTGGGGCGAGTTATCCGAGTTACTTAATTGAGGGGTTCAACAGCTGTTTGCAGGACACAGATCTTCAAGATATGGACATTATTGGTCACCAATTTACCTGGGAGAGAGGACGGAACACGAGTCATTGGGTGGAGATTCGTCTGGACAGAGTACTTGTTAATACACTTTGGAGGTGTTTATTTCAAATGACTAAAGTCTATAACATAGAAGGAACACCTTCAGATCACAGTCCACTTCTAATGATTCCAGAGCAGCAAATCAGAGGCAACAGGATGAAACAGTTTCGGTTCGAAAATGCTTGGTTAACAGAACCTATGTGCTCTCAGATTATTAAAGACTGTTGGGAAGGGGATGAGCATAGAAGTGTCAGTCAAAAGGTTAAAAATTGCGCTCAAAGTTTGGAAATATGGGGAAGAGAAATCACAGGGTGTTTTGGTAAGCGAATAAAGGATTGTAAGGTACAGTTAAAGGCTCTCAGAAACAAACAAGACCCCCAGTCCATAGCTGATTATGATATGGCAAGAAAGCAGCTTCACTTGGTCTTAGATCAAAAAGAAATTTTTTGGAGACAAAGGTCCAAGCAATTATGGTTACAAGCTGGCGACAAGAATACGAAATATTTCCATGCATCTTGTAGTAGAAGGAGGAGTAACAATCATTTTCAGCGTTTAAAGAATGATGAAGGGGAATGGATAGACTGGAAGTCTGGTTTGCAGGACCTAATTAAAGGCTACTTTCAGCAAGTGTTTACGGAGGAACACACGGAGTTAGAAGGGGTTCTGGAGTGCATTCCAAAATCCATAACGGAGCAGCAAAATGAGGATCTTCTTTTACCAATATCTGATCAGGAGGTTAAAGATGCTTTATTTAATATGCACCCAGACAAAGCGCCGGGGCCAGATGGGATGACCCCTGCATTCTTTCAGAAGAATTGGAATATTGTTGGTAAGGAGGTAATCCAGTTAACAAAGAATTTCTTTGAGACAGGGGAGTTGTTGAAAGAAATGAACGTTACTAACATTGTTCTTATTCCAAAAAAGAAGCATCCTACTAAGGTGACAGAGTTGAGACCGATTGCATTATGCAACGTAGTGGTGAAAATCATTACAAAAGTTATTGCGAATCGTCTGAAAAAGGTTTTGGATTCTATAATCTCGGACACCCAAAGCGCGTTTCTTCCAGGTCGCTTAATATCGGATAACATCATGATTTCTTTTGAGGTCATGCATTATCTAAAAAGAAAGAAGTTTGGGAAGGAAGGGTACATGGCTCTTAAATTGGATATGTCCAAGGCCTATGATCGTATCGAGTGGAAGTTTTTGGAAGGAATGCTTTTGACTATGGGGTTTAGTAACTGGTGGACCCATTTGATTCTGCAATGTGTGACAACAGTAGAGTATAATATTGTCCAGGGGGAGTTTGAAATTGGTCCTATCATTCCTAGTAGGGGGCTGAGACAAGGGGACCCCTTGTCTCCTTATCTCTTTATAATTTGTGCTGAAGGTTTGTCAGCGTTAATCAGGCAATATGAGACTCGAAAATGGCTGAAAGGAATCAAAATTTGTAGAAAAGCTCCAGTGTTAACTCACATGCTGTTTGCAGACGATAGCTACCTCTACTGTAAAGCAGATCAGGAGGAAGCTTCTAGAGTTATTGAGTTACTGAATGTATACGAGAAAGCCTCGGGCCAAAGGATTAATAGAAGCAAGTCCACAGTGTTTTTCAGTGCTAATGTAATTGAGTACAATAAAGAAATGGTTTGCCACAATATGCAGATTCAGGAAGCAGACTCCTCTTCTAAGTATTTAGGCCTTCCAAGTATACTTGGCAGGAATAAATCAGTGGTATTTGGGTATTTGAAAGATAAAGTGAGGGCTAGTATTCAGAGCTGGGCAGAGAGAAATGTGTCAAGACCTGCGAAGGAAATTTTGATTAAAATGGTGGCTCAAACTCTTTCATCTTATGCGATGAACGTGTTCTTACTGCCCCTCGAGTTGATCAAGGATATTGAAGTGTGCTTATCTAAATTCTTCTGGCAATCTTCTCAGAAGAATAGTTGTAACACCCCCAAATCCGGGGTCAGGGATTTGGTCGTCACGCGGAAATTCTCATTAACAATTCACCTGTTTAACAACATTAATCCATCTGTAATCATTGGATAACTGAAATACAATCATTGAGACCCCAACTACCAAGCATCTTATAGGTTATAGGGCTAGAAACAAGAACTAAAGTCTTTACATTACTCACTTCATTACATCCATTGAATCAAATTACACCGTGTCTTACAAATCTTATTCCGCTAGTATAGCTTCGTTGAGAAGTATACCAGCAACTAGTTCTACTCTATACAATGTGATATATATATTACACATTAATAAAACCATATTTAACTTACTCCAACTATAGATGTTCTGGATCACGTCGTCTTCATAAGGGTACCTTGTCTGCCTGCTTCTTCCAAGCTATGCAGATAATTCTCATCCGTTTACCTCTTTCTGAAAGGCTAATATATAAAACAACAAACAAGTATGAGCGAAAGAATTGCTCAGCAAGTGGTTACTAGTGTTCACAAAAATCTCCCATCATATACATGGGGTTTTCATAATACCACGGATACTTAATATCATTAATAAAATATATGTATCCAAGAAACCTCAATAGGGAAAGTATAACGATTAAAATAATCATTAAATGAACATGATAAGTTCATAATCACAATAATGACCTTTCCGTCAAAATATCTGCTATGAAAAGAAGATAAGCAGAAAATCAATATATAAATATCATCTTTCATGATATATCTGTAATCTTTATCGCAATATGAATAGTTCTGGAATTTTATAAAAGGATGAGGTTTCAAAACACACCAATAACCTTTTTGTAAAATCATGTCTGTTATATCAACCATAAGGAGAATATCAGCATATAACTTAAAAGATGAATTTATAAGGAAGGTTATTGTAACATCAGTTTTCACACTTTTTAAAACCCTGCCAACATGACCGGCAAACCTTTCAGTACATGTTGCAGAAATATCCGCAATTGGATGATGAACTAATACGGGAGTATCTCGCACCAGATGTCACAACCTTACGATGATCAGTCATAAGTTGTGCATCTCCAAATTTTGTTTCTCTACATGTAGATGGAAGAACTGACGGATTTACTTGTCTACCGCCATCTTGATCTCCCGCCAACGGTTGGGCATAGTCGGGACCGGCGCAACTCGGACCCCTTTTAATAATGATGGACCGTCCCACGGCCACTTACACGATTATCAGTGATGGACTGATTCACAGCCTCATACACACATACTCCTAGTTCGAGTAAAATCCATGACTCTGAAACATAAAGTTCGTCCTCCTTTTCCCCGAGTAATAACTCGTTGATACAACTCCACAAAGTAGTTGTATCTAATTGGAAAGGAAAATTTACCAATATTTCCCGAGCAGTAGCTCGTTAATGGATTAACACTTGTTACAGCAATCCTACTCCTCGAGTGTTGAGGAAGTAGCCAGAGTCCCCTGACTCATAATAACTGGGCTCAAAATAAGTTCTCGACATTTTTCGTGACTCAGAAGTCAGGTAAAATAGAATTTCTCAAATAGAGTTTCCCAGTTTTGAAGGAAAACGACGCCATTGCAGGCTAGGAGTTGATTTAAGATCATCAGGGAAACCTTATAATACTTTTGGAAAATCGTTGTTAAGCAACATAGATTAGGTGCTCAACGTTATTTAGGGAAAACCCAGAAGATCGAAAGTATTCGAGATACTTTTAATAAAACTCAGAAATATACTCTATAATTATTGAAGTCAAATATGCTTTTAAATACATAAACTATTCCATCTATATTAAAAGTATTTAATAAATATTCAGATAATATTTATTAAATCAAGAATGTTTAAAGAATATATTTAAATAAAATAATTACGCTTAAACCCAGAAGTGAATATTCAAAATAATATTCATTAAATAAATAATCATTAAATGATTATTCAAAAAGCCTTTAAATGAATATTCAAAATAATATTCATTTAATAAATAAATAATGAAATAATTTATAATTAACAACCTTTAAATGAATATTCGAAATAATATTCATCAATTAAATAGCCCTTAATAATAATGATAAAGTATTTAAATGAATATCCAAAATAATATTCATTAACTTTAAATGAATATTCGAAATAATGTTCGTCAAATAAACAACCCTTATTAATAATAAGGAAAACTTTAAATGAATATTTAGGATAATATTCGTTAAGTAAATAGACATTTAAAGATAACTAGAAACCTTTAAATGAAAATCCGAATTAAGATTCATTTAAATAAATAACTCGCGTATGATTATGAAATCATACTTTAAATAAACATTTGAAACGATGTTTTCCATGTAATTATAATCCTCGAATATTATTTACTAAATAAATAATACTCAGAAAATAACTGTAATACGTACACGATATACCACCTCGCGGTTCGTAACAAATTAGTCGAAACATATGCCCTATACTAAGGGCTATCATAAACCCAGCTTATAGCTACTAGATCACCTCTAGTCTATAAGTCGTCTAATTAAAAATTTCACTTCAAGTATGACAATATATTAAGTCAAAACAACTATGCATATACCTTGCATCGTATATCGTGAAATATTCAATAATACTCTTAATGAAATAGTATTTGATTAATATTCCTCAAGTGAGATTATACTCAAATAACAATCCTTGAATCTGACTCAAGTAATAAATGCTTTTTGAAATTATAGTAATAATACTAAATAACATTCCTCAGAGTACATAGTACTTTGCCGCTGGAATCCCTCCGGGTTTCCACGACTATTTACATATATCCAAATACCGACTCCCGGTCTAGAGTCGAACACAAGAAGTATGCTCTTATACTTAGAGCTACAAGATCCACCGGTTCATAACTATTCATCTTAAATCTTATATGTGAATTAGAAGGCCAACTATATATATATATATATATATATATATATATGGCAATATAAGTAATAACTGCAAAACTGTGTAACTCTATACATGGAAAAACAGGAATATAGAACCAATACTACAAAGTATGGTTTAGAACACTTGCCTGGTATTCGAGAAGTAGTAGGGCATGTGACAATGTCGAACAATCTAGACAAGGTCAAAGAAAACATTAGGTTAATCCCTTGGATACTCTATTTATACATCAACGCTTAAACACATAAGCGAGACACAACTATAGTACTACTAGCTTGCTTTAGGCTCGTACTAGGTCCATGTTAATCAACAAATACTTAGGTCGAAGATTCTTTTTAGCAATTGGATCTCGTTCGCTCGTTTTACTAAGTGGTTCTCAAAGTTATAGCCAAGTGCTCTAAGGGGTTCCTTCGCACTTAACCTTTATTCGAACATTTTTATAAAATCGGAAAACGATCCATTTGACATGTGGTTTTCTCTCATACCTTCCATATGATCTCTAGTATTTATTTACCAAGATTCTCCACTGATTAACATGATTTACGAGGGTTCAATTCAAGTTACTAACTTTTACTTACGGTTTCGAACCAATTTTAGTAATTTGACCATAACTCCTAAACCGTAAGTCGGATTGTTTCAATTCTCATGCCAAAATGATCTATGGCTCGAGATATACAAGGAAAAGTCATAACATTACCAAGGTCAGGAATTTATATTAACTGCCATGCTCGGTTTCTAAGTGTTAACAAAAATTCGGCATTACGACGGCTATAATTCGGACGTTCCAAAAATCATAATCATCCCACCAAGCCACACCGGGCATCAATACAATTTATAAACATGATTCTCATCTCAACAAACCCTAGAACCACTGATCTTAACCTCAAAATCATCATGCTTCTTAAATCACATAACTAACTACATAATCATGCTTATAATCACCACTATAATCATACAAGGCTAAAACCATCAAAAACATATATAAATCTCAAATCAAATGCTAGGGTTTCAAGAGGTCTACCTTCCTTGGAGTATTTTCTAGCCTCACTAAGCTTTGTATGATCCTTGAGTGGCCTTAAGCTAGCTAAATCAACCATAAGAATCAAAGAAAACCATATTAGTTCTTGAAGAACACTATTCATCACTCAACTTGTAAAAATCATAAAAAATCGAAAAACAAGAGTTTAGCTCTCAAGCTTTTACCACATCCTGGGTTCTTCATAAGCTTTATTTTGAGCTATAGATCATGAAATTTGAAGCTTGGAAGCTATGGTTTTGAACCCGTTTTTCCTACTGGATAGAAACTGGTCAGATTGGGTTTCCCAACTTTGAGCATGGATTTGACTAGGTTATACTACTTGGATTGCAATGAAATTTTGAATGAACCTTGTCCATGAAGTGGAGAAGCTATGGTTAAAATATGGTGATTTTAGACTCTCTATATTGGGAGATATGAATTTTTATTTCATAGTGCTTCTTGCTGGGCAGGTTTAAGAAAATGGAGAGAGATTGTGTTTTCTTGATTTGTTTTGTGGTAATAATGCATAAAGTGATCCTTTGATAGATAATATCTCATCTTGGTTGTGTTAGTGGAGTGTGATGCACTAGATGATGCAATTGGGCAAGACATGTGTTGTGTTTTAAATGGTTGCTAGCTAACTTGGAGTTGGATTTAGCTAAGTACTTGTTCATTCCATAACCAAGCTAGTTACTTGAGCCCACTTGGTTTCTAGATATTTTCTAGTGGCTTATGCATGACTCTTGCTTCCTCTGGTTGTTTCTTTTGTCCGGTTATTGCTCAATTTCGCTAATCGTTCGAAAGAATATCTCAAGGATTTCTACTTTGGGTTTTACCGGAAACCTTCTTAATAATAACACTAATATATTTAATCCTCCTTTATAATTCTTGGATTTAAATCCCTTAAATCTTTTTAATAAATTCTTCCTTTGACTCTTGATATACCATATCCTTAATCCATGATTCGTTCGCTCAATCGCTTAATCTCGTTTTAATAACTCAGCGGTTTCTAGAACGTGCATTTCACTGTCTCAGAGGTTTTCGTTCTAAATCCTCAAATCAAATATAACAAAATCCTAACATATTAAATCCTTAATTCCTCAAAATTAATATCTCATTTCTTGAATATAATAATATATAATTCACTGCCCGGTCAAATATTACACCGAAATACAAATTGGAATTTCTGAATTCCGATCGTCTTTGCATACACTTATTTGCTCTGTAGATCACTAATATGACTTCAGAATATCCATCCTATGTCTCGTACATAGATGACATGAAAATTTTTCTTAATCCTCAAAATCACTATTCACGCATGACAACACTATTCACGTATACACTTATTCTTAATAAGAAAAGTTTTAATTCTACAGAAAAATCTGGGTTCTTACAGTCTCCCCTCCTTAAAAGGATTCCGTCCCGGAATCAGTTTAGGAATCACTGGGGTTACTCCTTCTTTGTTTCACTCTTTCAACTTCCAGGTGGATTCTTCCACATCTTGATCTTCTCACAATTCCTTATTAGTTTGAAAACCTTGTTCCTTAACACTTGCACATTTCTAACCATGATTTCCACAGGAATACCTTTAGCATCACGCATCTCCAATCTCATATTCTCTATCCTGTTTACGCAGAAATATACCTATATGAACTGGCTTGTCAATCTTCAACATGCCATTTAGCTTATCAATAGCAGTACTAACTCTATCCATCTTGGATTTCACTAGTCATTTGCTGGTAAAATCTTTTGTCTCTTTGGCTTGTCGAATTAACTCGGTTTCCAGTATCTTTATCTTGCCAGCCTCCTTCCAACACAAGGAAGAGCGACAACTCTTCTCACAACGGCCTCGTAAGGTGGTATCCCTATATATTATGGTGTCGTCTAGGTGCATCTAATACCTCGAACTATGGGTCTTGTGTAAAATCTCATCCTTGAATCCCCGAATCTTCGGAGTCCATCTCTTTTCTCCTTTTGACTAAGACATTGGTCATCACATTGGCCTCCCCTGAATGGTAGAGCATCTTATAGTCGTATCTTGATCTCTATCATGACATAAGGTCTTAATGCTCCGACCTTTAAAGATATCTTCTCTGTAAAAATTTTCATAAAATAAGCTCTAAAAATACTCCTTGAAACAATTGTAAGAAAATATTGGTTATAATCTATATTTCCTGTTTGTACTTAAACGGGCATATACTTTACCCTCTTTCTTGAAAATTTTCCTTGCTCTTTCCTTCTGCATAATATATACTTGAGGCTTTTAAGGTCCATATAATGTTTCCAAATCTTTTGGAGCGAAAACCATCGCTGCTAATTCCAATTTATGGGTGGGTATCTAGTCTCTCACTCTTTTAACTGTCTGAATGCATACACTCTTACTCTACGGTGCTGTATCAGCACACAATCTAAACCTTTATGAGATGCATCATTACATATCACAAAGTCTTCCTTACTATCTGGTAGGGCCAAAACTGGGTTGACACCAACCTCTTTTCAATTCTTGCAAACTCTCCCCACACTTAGGAGTCCATTCCAACTTCTCAGTCTTTCTCGTAAATCGTGTCAACGGTGCTGCTATCTTAGCAAGGTCCTGCACGAATTTCCTATAATAGCCTGTCAGGTCTATAAAACTTCTCACCTCTGTGGGTGTAGTTGGTCTCTCCCAATTGAAACAACTTATATTTTAGCAGGATCCTTTAATACTCCCTTTGTAATAACCACACGTCTTAGAAATTGGGCTTCATTAAACCATAATTCACACTTTGAGAATTTGGCATGCAACTGCTCTTCTCATATTAACTCTAAAACAATTTTTAATTGTTCGTCCTCTGGATATATCAAGACGTCATCAATAAATACAATAACGAGCTTATCTAAATATTTCTTGAACACTTGATTCACTGAATCCATAAAACTACGGGTGCGTTAATCACCCAGATGACATTGCTAAAAGCACATAGTGTCTATACCTATTGCGAACGCAGTATTGGGTATATCCTCGGGTTTAATCTTTAACTGGTGGCATCCAGTTCTCAATTCAATCTCGGAAAATACATATCATTTCATTTTCACAACCAACACCGAGGCTCCCCACGGTGATGCACTGGGTCTTATCATACTCTTGCCCATCATTTGTCACTGATTCGCTACTCTTTCCTTTCTACTAGGGTTAATCCATAACAGTTTCTATTTCCCGGTCTGATGGTAATCTAGGTAGATTTATTGGAATACGTTATCGAACTTGTCAATTGTCAGGGTTCTTTAACCCTTCACCTCAACACTTATTCTGCAATTTCAGAACTAGCGTCTGTTCGTAAACAACTTTTCCCTAATCCCAATCCAACTACGGTGCCTCTATCGGGCACCGCTGTCACTGAAGTTTCCCATTACTTCGTCATTCCTTTCAGATATAGTTTGACCCAATTTTTATTCGTATAATCTCCTTGAGGAGGAGTAAACTGATTCTATCGATATGTCGCTGGTATACTAATCGTTTTGGGACTCGCTCTTATCCTCGGCGATTCCATTGCGAATCTAATCTATATTAACGAATTTCGCTTATCTGACCTGGTTGGCATCCCCTTGGAATTCATTAGAGATAACAAGAATCATGGAGCTATGAAAAAAATAGCTGTCATATCTAGACAAATGTCACACCATGGTGATCATAAGATTATGAATTTTAAAGCAAATCTTATTTGAGATAAGAGAATTTACCAAGTAGATCAATATGATCAAAAGAACTAACGTTGCGTGCCTCAGTTAAGACATTACTAAAGGTAATTATCCTTCTTGTATTTCACAACACACAAGTGATGGCGTCCCATCAGACTTCTATCACATAGACAGATAGTCCTTGTGGCCCCTATAAGAATAGGGTTGTTCGTCTCGGTGGAAGAAGAGAAATATGAAGTAATTCGAAATCAAGGTAATAAATT
The DNA here is from genome assembly GCA_037693485.1 of Kitagawia praeruptora. NCBI lineage: Eukaryota > Viridiplantae > Streptophyta > Magnoliopsida > Apiales > Apiaceae > Kitagawia > Kitagawia praeruptora. Next base: position 5,065,191 of record CM075353.1, read on the forward strand.
ATCGTCTTTCGACAAATAATTCTCAGAGGGACACCTGGAAGAAATTTCCAAGGTGCGATTTCAAACGAAAGAATAACCAGAAGATACTGGTATCTATAACAAGCAAGTGGTGTTGTACCACCTTAAGACTATCCATTATTGAAGGAAAGTGGAAGTTTGAATAGCTTCATTTGACAAGGCTTAAGAAACCTGAAAGTAGGTATCATGACAGCCTCTGGCACTACTGAAACCCAGTATGGATGAACACAAGTACAACAATGTATCTTTAGAAGAAGCATATCCCATATAAGGAAGCTCTCGTTTGGAGAGATGTCAAATAATTCATAGGTCGGGGAGGTAATCAAAATGATTCACAAATGGGGAGGGTACTGCCAATGTCTCTACGGATGCCTTCTATGTCGGCTCATCTAATAGATAATCGTTCCATTCTAAAGTTTTCTTCTGGATGCACCTTAGAGTGCTTGATAATTTACGTTATTGTCGATTCATACTAGACGCTAAAGTCTCAACCATCCACATTTACCATCGTAAAGAGTTCTATCCAACTTGGCGCAATCCTCTCAGCAAATGTTCCATTTTACACGAAAACTTCAATATTGGTGCCGCCCTCAGTAATGGCGAATTCTATTCCTCTAATAGGTGGTATTCCGGAAGATCGTTAGACAATACATGCTTAAATCCGGTATCTATCTCAATCATCCTTATACCAACCTTTTTATTTAAGTCAATCTCCAAATTACTCATTTGGTCTTGGTCCTTAATTATATTTCGCCTTTATCGTCCAATATCAACTTCATCATTTTATCTCTACAATCCATTTTAACAATCCGGGTCTGTCCACCCATCCATATGGCGGTTACCTTAACCAATCGACCAGGTTTACTCTAGTTTTCACTCTCTTTGGCGACATTCCCTGATAATCAGAAAGACAAGGTTTGCCAAAAATTTGTCGAATCTCTTCCCAATATCAGGGAAATTTGGTCAGTCTATTTATCCACTGGTAATACTAGGAAATCAATTTCGAAACTGATAAGTGGATTTTATATCCACTTGGAACATTCTAAATCGGCTTAAATTGGTTGCTTTGACCTCAAGATTGTGGTAGTTTTGATGTGTTTGTTAATTGTGCAGGGTTGGAATAATGTTGATTAAGATCGTTGTTTCCGTTGCTTTTGGAGTTGGATTCGGGCCTAATGATATAGAATGGAGTCTTGTTATGGTTCACCATGAGGATTCCAAGCATAGAGGATTGAAAACGGAAGAGAATGCAAAAAGAACGGGAGCAAACGGAGCAAAAACGAAGGAGAAAAAGCTGAAAAACGAAGGAGAAAAGAACGGGACCAGAATTTACCCGAGCAAAGTGCGCCAGATTTGAGCAAAGTGCTCGGGAATGACCAGATTTTGGCCGAGCAAAGTGCGCCAGTTCTTGAGCAAAGTGCTCGGGGACGTGCTGATTTTCCAGTTTTGCCCTTATTTGATCTGAAATTGTATTTTAAGTGTTTTTTGACATTAAAATCGTTTCCTAGTTGTTTTTTAGGTATTTTTTTATTATTGGGCAAAGGTAGGAAACGTGTTTTGATATATCATCATCCAACCCTTGTAATTAGAGGACAGATACATACGTACGTATTATAAGCTAGGGTTTTGAGGAGGAGAGAAAAGGAGAAGAAATTCTTCCAAGCTATTCTTGAACCTTTGTATTCTTCGATTGTGGGGATTAATTCTAAACCTTATTCTTCTTCTCTATTTTATTTACTTGTTTATTTTAGAGTTATGTTTTCATTGGAACCCATGATGATGATTAGTTCGATCATGAACTAATTCGTTGTCATGGGGGTTTAGTGGACTTATTCATGAATTCTATGTGTTGAATCTTCTCGATGCCTATAGTGTGATTGATGTGATATCCTATCATGGTTGATTTGATTCGTTATAGGAGAGTAGCTAACTCCTGTAATTGCGTGTTAATTCTTGTTGAAGCGAAAGTGGAAATAAGAGTTTAGAACTTGCCATGTTAGCGTAGGTTTATGCGTGATATTATCATTCGTAATTAGTGTCATAATTCTAATCGTTTTATGACGACTATGTGATCAATTGAATGCTTGCACCTCAACCATTATGTTTATTTCTTTATAGACATATGAAGACTTGGCATAATCGGGAGACTAAATGATTTCTATCTTTATTGTGGATATTGTTTAGGATGGTATTTGTTTAACGGAAGTTGGCTTATATCAGTTTTGTGTGTTCGATCAGGTGTTACTAAATCACATGAACAAGGCTAGGGATTTGGAGACTATAGATGGATTGTTTAAAGAAACTAAACTCCCATGTTTTATTTGCAATAAGTAATTCGACGTAAATCTCAGTTAAGCAGTTGATAATTAGTTATAATTTCTTAGATAAATTTTAGTGATAACAACAATCCTCTTTATTATTTGGTTTAGCATCGGAAAACAATCATACATTGGTGAGTGAGTAGCTAGACAATATAACGAGTCCCTGTAGGAACGAACCTTATTTGCTATCTGTATTACTTGAGATCACGTGCACTTGCGTGTTGAGTTGGTCGTAACAAGTTTTTGGCGCCGCTGCCGGGGACGCGGTTTTATTTTGTTTAGTTTCAATATTTGCCATCAGTGGTCATTGAATTTCGGTGACTAGGACGTTTTCATAAAATTTCTTGTTGGTGAATTTCAGGTACTTGTTGAGAGTTTATGCGTACACGAGCTCGTGCACGTAGAGACGAACTAGCACGTACAGAAGAACTAGCTAGGAGAAGACTTGATTTCGATTTAAAAGACAATCTTGAAGCAAAGGAAGTTATGGCAAATCAAGAACCAGCAGCGAAGGCTTTGAGTGAATTCTCTCAGCCGAAAGTGGAGGACATCCATTCTAGTATTGTTCGCCCAGCTATAGGGTCTAACAATTTCGAGCTAAGGCCAAACATCATTCAGATGATTCAGAACACAGTCCAGTTTGGGGGTGGTCCTGCTGAAGATCCCAATGCTCATATTAGGGACTTCCTTGAGATCTGTGACACCTTCAAATTCAACGGAGTTACAGATGACGCAATCAGATTGAGGCTATTTCCTTTCTCTCTTAAGGATAAAGCCAAGAGTTGGTTACATTCTATGCCATCAGGCTCTATTACAACATGGGCAGACTGTGCTCAAAAGTTCTTGACTAAGTATTTCTCCATGGCAAAGACAGCAGCTTATAGGAATGCAATTTCTCAGTTTGCTCAGCATTCCCAGGAATCTCTGGGAGAAGCTTGGGAGAGGTACAAGGAGATATTGGCACGTTGTCCTCATCATGGAATGCCGGATTGGATGATAATCAGCAATTTCTATAACGGGTTGGGAGTTCAGTCCCGGCCTATGTTAGATGCAGCTTCTGGAGGTGCGCTATGGGCAAAAAGCTATGAGGATGCTTATAATCTGATTGAAATGATGTCGGCCAATGAGTTTCAGAATCCTACTCAACGCTTGCCACCTGCTAAAGTGGCTGGAGTTCTTGACTTGGATGCAGCTACTGCTATTGCTGCCCAACTCAAAGCGTTGACAATGAAGGTAGATTCCCTTTCTAATCTTGGTACTAACCAGGTTGCTATGGTGTGTGAATTGTGTGCAGGGGCACATGACACAAATATGTGTGCTATCTCAGCTGAATCCGCACAATTTGTTGGTAATTTTCAAAGATCTCAGCAACCAGTGCCACAATTTTATCATCCCAATAATCGGAATCATCCTAACTTCAGTTGGAGCAATAATCAGGGAGGTGCTCAGCAACCACAAAATCAGCAGTTCAATGCAAGGCCAAGTAATCAGAACTATCAACCACCACCTTATGCTCCAAGGCAACCATTCAATCCACCGGGGTTTCAACCATCTCAAGGAACTTCATTGAATCAGTCTGAGAAGTCGGAATTGGAAGAGCTTCGGATGATGTATAAGAGTCAGGCCGTGTCATTGAAAACTTTAGAGAATCAAATTGGCCAGCTAGCCAATGCTTTGTTGAACCGTCAACCAGGAACGCTTCCGAGTGACACAGAGGTGAATCCAGGCAAGAAAGATCAAAAGGAACAGGTTCAGGCAATAACATTACGATCAGGAAGAAGTCCACAAGGTCAGAACGTAGAAAAAGAGACCGAGGAAAAACTTGAATCTTCAGTCGAGGTCGAATCTGGTTCTGATTTGCTTCCTAATGCTACTCCTTCAGCTCCTATCATTCACAGGAGTGTTAATTCTCAAAAAGAAGTAGAAGATAAGGTGTTTCCACCTCCTCCATTCCCAAAACGAATTCAAAGGCAAAAGTTAGACAAGCAATTTGCTAAGTTCTTGGATGTATTCAAGAAGCTGCAGATTAACATACCATTTGCGGAGGCTCTTGAGCAAATGCCGAGCTATGCGAAGTTCATGAAGGGTATTCTCTCGAAGAAATTGAAACTTGAGGAGTTAGAGACCGTTGCCTTGACGGAGGAATGTAGTGCCATCTTGCAACAAAAGTTGCCTCCTAAGTTGAAGGATCCGGGAAGCTTCACCATTCCATGCACTATTGGAGACATCTCATTCAGCAAATGTTTGTGTGATTTGGGTGCAAGTATTAATCTCATGCCCTTATCAGTTTTCATGCAACTTGGTCTTCCAGAGCCAAGGCCCACTACCATGACTTTACAACTTGCTGACCGTTCTGTTACTTATCCGCGAGGGATAGTTGAGGATGTTTTGGTGAAGGTCGACAAACTTATCTTTCCAGCCGACTTTGTTATTCTTGACTTCGAGGAAGACAAGAAGATCCCTATCATCTTGGGACGACCATTCTTGGCGACAGGCCGAACTCTTATCGATGTCCAAAAGGGGGAACTCACTATGAGGGTGCACGATCAAGATGTCACTTTTAATGTTTTCAATGCAATGAAGCTTCCAACTGACGATGAAGAGTGTTTCAAAATTGATATGGTCGACAAGGTGGTTAACCCCGCAACTCAACACTTGATAAAAGCTGATGTGTTGGAAAGAGTTCTTGCTAATGACTTGGAGGTTGAGACCGAAGAGGATGAAGAACAATTGAAATATCTTAATGCATCACCATGGAAGAAGTTTCAAAGCTCATTTGAATCATTGGGGTTGTCAGAATTGAAAAAGTCTCATGTTAGACTTAAGCCATCCATCGAGGAAGCACCTACATTGGAACTTAAGCCATTGCCTGAACATTTGAGGTATGCCTATCTTGGTGATTCTTCTACTTTACCTGTTATTATATCTTCTCAGCTTTCAGGAATAGAAGAGGAAAAACTATTGCGAATCTTAAGGGATTCCAAATCAGCCATTGGGTGGACTATAGCAGACATCAAGGGTATCAGTCCGTCGTACTGCATGCACAAAATTCCTTTGATAGAGGGAGCTAACCCTACAGTTGATAATCAAAGGAGACTGAATCCTGTCATGAAAGAAGTTGTGAAAAAGGAAATTCTTAAATGGCTTGACGCGGGCATTATCTACCCGATCTCTGATAGTTCTTGGGTGAGTCCGGTACAGTGTGTGCCTAAGAAGGGGGGCATGACAGTGGTGACTAATGAGAAGAACGAGCTCATTCCTACGCGAACAGTTACGGGTTGGAGGATTTGCATGGATTATCGGAAATTGAACAAGGCCACTCGGAAAGATCATTTCCCACTTCCATTCATTGATCAGATGCTCGACAGATTGGCTGGACATCAGTACTATTGCTTGCTTGATGGGTATTCTGGTTACAATCAGATTTGCATAGCACCCGAGGATCAGGAGAAGACTACATTCACTTGTCCATTTGGTACATTCGCATTCAGACGTGTTTCTTTCGGGTTGTGTGGTGCACCAGCTACTTTTCAAAGGTGCATGATGGCCATCTTCTCTGACATGATTGGAATTAATGTGGAAGTATTCATGGACGACTTCTCAGTCTTTGGGGATTCTTTTGATGAGTGCTTGGAAAACTTGAGTTTGGTTCTAAAACGTTGTGTGGAGACGAATCTTGTTCTAAATTGGGAAAAGTGCCATTTCATGGTGCAAGAAGGTGTCATTCTGGGACACAAGGTGTCGTGTAAAGGTTTGGAAGTTGACAAAGCAAAGGTGGAGACTATTGAGAACCTTCCTGCCCCTGTTTCAGTCAAGGGTATTCGCAGCTTCCTTGGTCATGCGGGATTCTACAGGCGCTTCATAAAGGATTTCTCTAAAATTTCTAAGCCGTTATGCAATCTTTTGGAAAAAGATGTGCCATTCAAGTTTGATGAGGCTTGTTCACATGCGTTTGAGATCTTGAAGAAGAAACTAATTTCTGCTCCAGTTATTACAGCTCCTGATTGGAGTCAACCATTTGCTTTGATGTGTGATGCCAGCGATTATGCACTTGGGGCCGTTCTAGGCCAAAGGAAAGAAAAAGTGTTCCACGTTATTTACTATGCAAGTAAAACACTAACTGATGCTCAGTTGAACTACACTACCACTGAGAAGGAACTACTTGCTATTGTCTACGGGTTTGAAAAGTTTCGCTCTTATCTGCTTGGTACAAAGGTGACAGTTTATACGGATCATGCTGCCATTCGCTATCTCCTTGCGAAGAAGGATTCTAAGCCAAGATTGATTCGTTGGGTTCTTCTGTTACAAGAATTCGATGTGGAAATTAAGGATAGAAAGGGGACGGAGAATCAGGTAGCTGACCATCTCTCTAGATTGGAAGATCATGGCAAGTCACCTAAAGACAACACGGTCATTAATGAGTTCTTCCCTGATGAGCAATTATTCAAAGTGCAAGATGATGAACCATGGTTTGCAGACTTCGTGAATTATCTAGTAAGCAACATCACTCCACCTGAGCTCTCTCATGCTCAAAGGAAGAAATTTTTGCACGATGTCAAGCAATATATTTGGGATGAACCGTTTTTGTTCAAGCAAGGAGCTGATCAGATTATTAGGCGTTGTGTTCCTTACGGTGAGACCGAGGCTATTCTAAGTGATTTTCATGCTACAGCTTATGGAGGTCATTATGCAGGTGAGAAGACAGCCACACGTATTCTTCAAGCAGGGTTCTATTGGCCAACTCTATTCAAGGATGCTCATCAGTTTGTGTTGAGGTGCGATCGATGTCAGCGAGTTGGTAATATTTCTCGTAGGGACGAGATGCCTCTAAATGTCATGTTGGAGGTAGAGATCTTTGACGTGTGGGGAATCGACTTCATGGGACCGTTCATTCCGTCATGTGGTAATCAATATATTCTTCTGGCCGTGGATTATGTGTCTAAGTGGGTGGAGGTCAAAGCACTTCCAACGAATGATGCTAAGGTGGTGCTCAATTTTCTCCACAAGAACATATTTACTCGATTTGGCACTCCACGAGTTATAATCAGTGATGAGGGTACACATTTTTGCAATCGGAAGTTTACATCTCTGATGGCACGCTATAACATCAATCATCGAGTTGCTACAGCTTATCATCCTCAAACCAATGGGCAAGCCGAGGTCTCTAATCGCGAAATTAAACGGATTCTTGAGAAGGTAGTTAGTCCTTCTAGGAAGGATTGGGCATTGAAGCTGGATGAAGCAGTGTGGGCTTATCGGACAGCCTATAAAACGCCGTTGGGAATGTCACCATTTCAACTAGTGTATGGGAAAGCTTGCCATCTTCCAGCTGAGTTAGAGCACAAGGCATATTGGGCATTGAAGAAGCTGAATTTTGATCTTACAGCAGCAGGTGAGAGGCGTATGGTTCAGTTGAATGAAATGGACGAGTTCCGTTTGCAAGCTTATGAGAACAACAAACTCTACAAAGAGAAAGTAAAAAGGTGGCATGATCGTAGGTTGGTTCTTAAGACGTTTGTACCCGGACAATTGGTTTTGTTGTATAACTCTCGGCTTCGGTTATTCCCTGGGAAGTTGAAGTCACGTTGGTCAGGCCCATTCACAGTCAAAACACTTTTTCAACATGGGGCAGTGGAGATTTTTGACAAGTTACCGGAACAGTCGTTCAAGGTCAATGGTCAGCGGTTGAAACCATATTTTGGAGAAAAGTTGAATCGCGAAATTGAGACTGCGGTTCTAATTTGTGCAAATTAAGGAGATGGAAGTCACGTCAAGCTAATGACGTAAAAGAAGCGCTTCTTGGGAGGCAACCCAAGTATTGTGGTATACAAGAATTTTTCTTCTTCTTTGAAAAAAAAAAAAAAAAAAAAAAAAAAAAAAAAAAAAAAAAAAAAATAGAACAGCAGCTTCCCGCGCAAACTGCGCCATTTCAGCGCAGACTGCGCCTGTAACGCAGATTGAAATCGCGCAAACAGCGCCAGGCTCGCGCAATCTGCGCCTGCGTGACCAGAACCCCACCGCGCAATCTGCGCCTGCGTCTCGCGCACTCTGCGCGTGTGTTACCAGATTTCATCCGCGCACACTGCGCTAAAAGTCGCGCACACAGCGCCCAACCTCCCTGTTCAGCCGACCTGTTGCATAAAAAAAAAAAAAAAAAATTTTTCCCCAAAACCAATAACCCATCTCTCATCTTATATACACATCCTACTACACTTCTATATCTTAAATCAAAAACCCTAACACCTCCTTCTCCAATTCTATATCTAATTCCTCTCCTAACCCAATTCCATCTCACCTTATATATACATATCTCTATATTTATACATCATCATCCATTAAAAATTCCTCCATACACTTTTCTATATATACACTTCTCATTCACAAATTATACCCATCCATCAATTCCAATCTCAAGGGGAGGATATATTCAATTTTTGGAGGCTTATTCTTGCAAGGACACCTCTTCAATTCGTATGGTATTGTTCTAATCTCATCTTTGTAATTGCTACGAATTGTGTTCTTGCCAATTAGGGTTTGGTTGTGTTCTTGAATTGGGAGTTTTTGGTGAAATTCGAATTTTGTGGTGTGTTTTGTGGTTCTTGTTGTTATGGCTCCCAAAAGACAAAAATTGGTAGGTAGTAGTAGTAGTAGCCGTCCATCGGTGGATGAGGATGCTATTGTGGAAGAAGGAGTAGTGAAATTTGTGAATTCGGATGCCGAGGCGGAGTACGGTCGATTAGTTCGTAAGGGAGTTATAAAGGAGAGGATGTTTGTGCCTCGTGATAATAAGGAGATGGTGGCTATGGTGAATGCGAGGGGTTGGAAGGTATTTTGTGAATTTGCTAATGTTGTGCCATTGAATGTTGTTCGGGAGTTTTACGCTAATGCTTCAGTAGAGAAGAATAACTCCACGATTGTTAGGGGACAACAAGTTGATTATTCTCCTCGAGCAATTCGGAATTTGATTGATCAGCCACCTAAACCAAGGGGTGTTGCGGAATGGGGACGAAAGACGGTGGGGGATGTTGATCTTGATGTTGTCATCGGTGAGTTGTGTGTTCCAGGGGCGGTATGGAGGTGTAAGGCGGGTACTAACGAAAAGAGGAATTTTCCGTCCGCTTCATTGACTAAGTTTGCCCGTGCATGGTTCTTATTCATATGTACTAGTATCCTTCCGTCGTCTCATGTGACGGAAGTTACTGTTGACAGGGCTATCCTTTTGTGGGGGATTTTAAATGGTGAGTATGTCGATTTGGGTTACTTGATTAATCAAACTATTCTTCGATTTTTGAAGGGTAATTCGACAGCTAGTATTCCCTATGCTTCCATTATTACGGGATTGTGTGATGCTGCAAAAGTGCAGTCGTTTGTGGATGAGCCGTTGCAACAGCCTGGGGCTCCTATTGGTGATTCGTCTATTGGGCGAATGAAGGAGGCCGAAGGTGGTGTTAGTGGTGCGGGTGGTAGTGTAGCTGAGGGATCGGGAGTTGCTAGAGCCGGTTCACAGCAGAGTACGGGGAATATGTCCACTCTTGAGTCTTATTTGCGGCGATTGACTAGGCGGTTGGATGTTATGCATGATAGCAGTCGTCAATATTCAGAAGACATGGGCATCGCTTTGGAGGCAAAATTTCAGTCACCGAGTACTCCGGTTCAGTGGCCTATCTTTGGATCCCGGATTCCATATCCACCAACTGATTCTTCGGAAGGTGACGGAGGCGAGGACGAGTAGGTATGCCTTGCACTCTTTTGATTCTTACCTTCAATGTGGACATTGCAATTTTTAAGTTTGGGGGTGGGGATTAAAGGTGCATTTGTATTAGTTGTATAATAGATGTGTTGCATGTCATGTTAGGAGCATAATTGCATGTTAGTGTAGAGCATGTTTGTTCTATTTTTATGTATGCCATATAGGACATTCTGTTTATTGTGATATTTATGTTCATATAGTTGCATTTGCATTGCATAGCATGCATTTTTCATGATCCCTTAGAACGAGCTAATTCTGATTGGTGGATAGATGTCTAATTGGTTGTGGTAATGATGAATAGAGGGTTGATTTATAGTTCCCATGGAATTGACTTGCATGTTACGGAAACAGAATCTTTTCACTAGTCTCATTAGGTGCTTTTGGGCTAGGTTAGGGTCATGCCTGTTTGGATGTTTGAGACTTAATCACTTGATTATAATTAGAATTTTCGTTATTCCCTTGATGACGTAGGAGCAATAAAGTCTAAGTTTGGGGGACACCAAGGTTTTCATGCTAGTTGTTAATATTTGTCAATAATGGCTAGGCGTCAAATGGCTAGTAGCCAGCTCATATTTATATGAGTAGTCTAGGGTTGGAATTGAGAATTCTCGTTCCAGATTGCATTCATTAAAAAAAAAAAAAAAAAAAAAAAATGAATGAAAAAAAATGAGAAAAAAAAAGAAAAAAAAAGAGTCATGTAAATAATTTAAATGCAAAATTAACCAGAGTGAGCTCTTTAATACTCGAGTTATTAAGTCCGAGGGGACTTAGTCCTAGTGACCTAAGGCTTTATAGTCTGGGATCCTGCTGACCTAACACTCGCTACATGGGTATTATTGTATAAGCCTTTTGGGGTCTCACTCATTGCACGGTTAAATAAGCATGCGTAGTGTATATAGTATTTAGTGTCATAGTAATAAAGCATGAATTCTTGGTTAACTTGAATAAGGATGGTGGTGTTCCTAGGTTATGAAGTGTCTACAGTCTATTCTTTTTATAAACCTGTGATTGTCTTGGTGAAGGATAGGTATGGTTTTTGACCTAGTGTTGGGAGCATTTCTGATGAGCATTGCACACACACACGTTTCTGTTCATGTACTGTTAGTATACGGGGGCTTAGTCGAGCTCTATTCGGATTTAGTTGCATTCTTTGAGGCAGATGGTTGCTAGTTGGTTTTGGTCAGTTTAAAGGGGATTGTTGCATTTTCATATAGTTGCATTCATATTGTTAGTTGCATTATTAGATGGATTTTGTGGGTACATTCACTATAGGCCCTCACGAGACCTTACTCGTCCACTAGGGCTGCCTAGGGGTTTAAAGGGCTTGTTGCATATGCCAAATGCAACCGTGATCACCTACGGAAGTGGTACTAATTAGTTAGTTAGTTGTAATTGTATATGCTTGAGGACAAGCATCAGTTTAAGTTTGGGGGTGTGATAAGTGGATTTTATATCCACTTGGAACATTCTAAATCGGCTTAAATTGGTTGCTTTGACCTCAAGATTGTGGTAGTTTTGATGTGTTTGTTAATTGTGCAGGGTTGGAATAATGTTGATTAAGATCGTTGTTTCCGTTGCTTTTGGAGTTGGATTCGGGCCTAATGATATAGAATGGAGTCTTGTTATGGTTCACCATGAGGATTCCAAGCATAGAGGATTGAAAACGGAAGAGAATGCAAAAAGAACGGGAGCAAACGGAGCAAAAACGAAGGAGAAAAAGCTGAAAAACGAAGGAGAAAAGAACGGGACCAGAATTTACCCGAGCAAAGTGCGCCAGATTTGAGCAAAGTGCTCGGGAATGACCAGATTTTGGCCGAGCAAAGTGCGCCAGTTCTTGAGCAAAGTGCTCGGGGACGTGCTGATTTTCCAGTTTTGCCCTTATTTGATCTGAAATTGTATTTTAAGTGTTTTTTGACATTAAAATCGTTTCCTAGTTGTTTTTTAGGTATTTTTTTATTATTGGGCAAAGGTAGGAAACGTGTTTTGATATATCATCATCCAACCCTTGTAATTAGAGGACAGATACATACGTACGTATTATAAGCTAGGGTTTTGAGGAGGAGAGAAAAGGAGAAGAAATTCTTCCAAGCTATTCTTGAACCTTTGTATTCTTCGATTGTGGGGATTAATTCTAAACCTTATTCTTCTTCTCTATTTTATTTACTTGTTTATTTTAGAGTTATGTTTTCATTGGAACCCATGATGATGATTAGTTCGATCATGAACTAATTCGTTGTCATGGGGGTTTAGTGGACTTATTCATGAATTCTATGTGTTGAATCTTCTCGATGCCTATAGTGTGATTGATGTGATATCCTATCATGGTTGATTTGATTCGTTATAGGAGAGTAGCTAACTCCTGTAATTGCGTGTTAATTCTTGTTGAAGCGAAAGTGGAAATAAGAGTTTAGAACTTGCCATGTTAGCGTAGGTTTATGCGTGATATTATCATTCGTAATTAGTGTCATAATTCTAATCGTTTTATGACGACTATGTGATCAATTGAATGCTTGCACCTCAACCATTATGTTTATTTCTTTATAGACATATGAAGACTTGGCATAATCGGGAGACTAAATGATTTCTATCTTTATTGTGGATATTGTTTAGGATGGTATTTGTTTAACGGAAGTTGGCTTATATCAGTTTTGTGTGTTCGATCAGGTGTTACTAAATCACATGAACAAGGCTAGGGATTTGGAGACTATAGATGGATTGTTTAAAGAAACTAAACTCCCATGTTTTATTTGCAATAAGTAATTCGACGTAAATCTCAGTTAAGCAGTTGATAATTAGTTATAATTTCTTAGATAAATTTTAGTGATAACAACAATCCTCTTTATTATTTGGTTTAGCATCGGAAAACAATCATACATTGGTGAGTGAGTAGCTAGACAATATAACGAGTCCCTGTAGGAACGAACCTTATTTGCTATCTGTATTACTTGAGATCACGTGCACTTGCGTGTTGAGTTGGTCGTAACAGAAACCTGAAGAACAATTCTATGAACATCCAAACAGGTAAAATCGTAAGCAGTCATGATAACATAATAATCGACATAAGTTGGAAATTCAACCACTGAAAGGGAACACCATATATACATCCCATAGAAGGGAAATCAAAGGTTTCACACGGAACATGCCACATTTTCCTGATACATATACGTCCGAGTAGTCCATATTACCAACAGTCAGTTTACTTAACCCCCCCACTTAAAGGGAACATTGCTTTATAACTAGTCATTCATCAAAACCGGCAGTACCCAGATCTGACTCCGGCTTCTCAGTTCTATCCTCGTAATTTCCTCCTCGGCCGCCAGCCGGGTCCTCTACTCATTTGTCCTTGTATTTATTCCAATCAAATCAATAGCCAAGTTCCCAATGATCCAGTCGTGGGCAACAGTTGATACTACCTCTATCTCGTCTTTTCTTAAAACTCTACTCCATTCACTTCATCATATCTCCTGATGAATCATAATCGACTCCAAATTCTTGTCTTGTCACTTAATCACTCTCTAAGGATTCTATCGGTCCTCAAGTGAACATATCACATATTTATCAATAGGCTCGTTCTCTACAAGATTATTCCTTTGACCTTCCATGAGGTCCTCCTCTAGATCCTCCTCTAGATCCTCCTCTGGATCCTCCTCTATCGGGCCAGCGTCCATCTCAAGGAACACATCATTATGTGTCTGCTCGGAGGCCTCGGGGTCTGGCATATTCGGTATCTCAACCCTCTCTACCACAATATCCAATGTCAACTTTCTATACTTCATCATCATTTTGAAAATTCCCTATAGTTCGGGGAATACATAACTGCATCCATGAATTCCCTCAAATCATCTTAAATTCATGTCTCGGGCGATCTATGCCCCTGTCGACCAATACTTATCTCTGAGCATTCTTTGGTAGATATTCATCACCACAAGAAGCGAGGTCTGCATCATCATATTCTTCAACGTAGCATTCACACCTTAACTTAACCGTTGGTACTATATCCAATAGTCCAACATGAACTCTACATGAGTTCTAACGTTCTCACATAACTATACACACTCCTACTCACTCTCGTTTCTAGTTTACTATAACCTCAGCTCTGATACCATTTCTGTAACACCCCCAAATCCGGGGTCAGGGATTTGGTCGTCACGCGGAAATTCTCATTAACAATTCACCTGTTTAACAACATTAATCCATCTGTAATCAATGGATAACTGAAATACAATCATTGAGACCCCAACTACCAAGCATCTTATAGGTTATAGGGCTAGAAACAAGAACTAAAGTCTTTACATTACTCACTTCATTACATCCATTGAATCAAATTACACCGTGTCTTACAAATCTTATTCCGCTAGTATAGCTTCGTTGAGAAGTATACCAGCAACTAGTTCTACTCTATACAATGTGATATATATATTACACATTAATAAAACCATATTTAACTTACTCCTACTATAGATGTTCTGGATCACGTCATCTTCATAAGGGTACCTTGTCTGCCTGCTTCTTCCAAGCTATGCAGATAATTCACATCCGTTTACCTCTTTCTGAAAGGCTAATATATAAAACAACAAACAAGTATGAGCGAAAGAATTGCTCAGCAAGTGGTTACTAGTGTTCACAAAAATCTCCCATCATATACATGGGGTTTTCATAATACCACGGATACTTAATATCATTAATAAAATATATGTATCCAAGAAACCTCAATAGGGAAAGTATAACGATTAAAATAATCATTAAATGAACATGATAAGTTCATAATCACAATAATGACCTTTCCGTCAAAATATCTGCTATGAAAAGAAGATAAGCAGAAAATCAATATATAAATATCATCTTTCATGATATATCTGTAATCTTTATCGCAATATGAATAGTTCTGGAATTTTATAAAAGGATGAGGTTTCAAAACACACCAATAACCTTTTTGTAAAATCATGTCTGCTATATCAACCATAAGGAGAATATCAGCATATAACTTAAAAGATGAATTTATAAGGAAGGTTATTGTAACATCAGTTTTCACACTTTTTAAAACCCTGCCAACATGACCGGCAAACCTTTCAGTACATGTTGCAGAAATATCCGCAATTGGATGATGAACTAATACGGGAGTATCTCGCACCAGATGTCACAACCTTACGATGATCAGTCATAAGTTGTGCATCTCCAAATTTTGTTTCTCTACATGTAGATGGAAGAACTGACAGATTTACTTGTCTACCGCCATCTTGATCTCCCGCCAACGGTTGGGCATAGTCGGGACCGGCGCAACTCGGACCCCTTTTAATAATGATGGACCATCCCACGGCCACTTACACGATTATCAGTGATGGACTGATTCACAGCCTCATACACACATACTCCTAGTTCGAGTAAAATCCATGACTCTGAAACATAAAGTTCGTCCTCCTTTTCCCCGAGTAATAACTCGTTGATACAATTCCACAAAGTAGTTGTATCTAATTGGAAAGGAAAATTTACCAATATTTCCCGAGCAGTATCTCGTTAATGGATTAACACTTGTTACAGCAATCCTACTCCTCGAGTGTTGAGGAAGTAGCCAGAGTCCCCTGACTCATAATAACTGGGCTCAAAATAAGTTCTCGACATTTTTCGTGACTCAGAAGTCAGGTAAAATAGAATTTCTCAAATAGAGTTTCCCAGTTTTGAAGGAAAACGACGCCATTGCAGGCTAGGAGTTGATTTAAGATCATCAGGGAAACCTTATAATACTTTTGGAAAATCGTTGTTAAGCAACATAGATTAGGTGCTCAACGTTATTTAGGGAAAACCCAGAAGATCGAAAGTATTCGAGATACTTTTAATAAAACTCAGAAATATACTCTATAATTATTGAAGTCAAATATGCTTTTAAATACATAAACTATTCCATCTATATTAAAAGTATTTAATAAATATTCAGATAATATTTATTAAATCAAGAATGTTTAAAGAATATATTTAAATAAAATAATTACGCTTAAACCCAGAAGTGAATATTCAAAATAATATTCATTAAATAAATAATCATTAAATGATTATTCAAAAAGCCTTTAAATGAATATTCAAAATAATATTCATTTAATAAATAAATAATGAAATAATTTATAATTAACAACCTTTAAATGAATATTCGAAATAATATTCATCAATTAAATAGCCCTTAATAATAATGATAAAGTATTTAAATGAATATCCAAAATAATATTCATTAACTTTAAATGAATATTCGAAATAATGTTCGTCAAATAAACAACCCTTATTAATAATAAGGAAAACTTTAAATGAATATTTAGGATAATATTCGTTAAGTAAATAGACATTTAAAGATAACTAGAAACCTTTAAATGAAAATCCGAATTAAGATTCATTTAAATAAATAACTCGCGTATGATTATGAAATCATACTTTAAATAAACATTTGAAACGATGTTTTCCATGTAATTATAATCCTCGAATATTATTTACTAAATAAATAATACTCAGAAAATAACTGTAATACGTACACGATATACCACCTCGCGGTTCGTAACAAATTAGTCGAAACATATGCCCTATACTAAGGGCTATCATAAACCCAGCTTATAGCTACTAGATCACCTCTAGTCTATAAGTCGTCTAATTAAAAATTTCACTTCAAGTATGACAATATATTAAGTCAAAACAACTATGCATATACCTTGCATCGTATATCGTGAAATATTCAATAATACTCTTAATGAAATAGTATTTGATTAATATTCCTCAAGTGAGATTATACTCAAATAACAATCCTTGAATCTGACTCAAGTAATAAATGCTTTTTGAAATTATAGTAATAATACTAAATAACATTCCTCAGAGTACATAGTACTTTGCCGCTGGAATCCCTCCGGGTTTCCACGACTATTTACATATATCCAAATACCGACTCCCGGTCTAGAGTCGAACACAAGAAGTATGCTCTTATACTTAGAGCTACAAGATCCACCGGTTCATAACTATTCATCTTAAATCTTATATGTGAATTAGAAGGCCAACTATATATATATATATATGGCAATATAAGCAATAACTGCAAAACTGTGTAACTCTATACATGGAAAAACAGGAATATAGAACCAATACTACAAAGTATGGTTTAGAACACTTGCCTGGTATTCGAGAAGTAGTAGGGCATGTGACAATGTCGAACAATCTAGACAAGGTCAAAGAAAACATTAGGTTAATCCCTTGGATACTCTATTTATACATCAACGCTTAAACACATAAGCGAGACACAACTATAGTACTACTAGCTTGCTTTAGGCTCGTACTAGGTCCATGTTAATCAACAAATACTTAGGTCGAAGATTCGTTTTAGCAATTGGATCTCGTTCGCTCGTTTTACTAAGTGGTTCTCAAAGTTATAGCCAAGTGCTCTAAGGGGTTCCTTCGCACTTAACCTTTATTCGAACATTTTTATAAAATCGGAAAACGATCCATTTGACATGTGGTTTTCTCTCATACCTTCCATATGATCTCTAGTATTTATTTACCAAGATTCTCCACTGATTAACATGCTTTACGAGGGTTCAATTCAAGTTACTAACTTTTACTTACGGTTTCGAACCAATTTTAGTAATTTGACCATAACTCCTAAACCGTAAGTCGGATTGTTTCAATTCTCATGCCAAAATGATCTATGGCTCGAGATATACAAGGACAAGTCATAACATTACCAAGGTCAGGAATTTATATTAACTGCCATGCTCGGTTTCTAAGTGTTAACAAAAATTCGGCATTACGACGGCTATAATTCGGACGTTCCAAAAATCATAATCATCCCACCAAGCCACACCGGGCATCAATACAATTTATAAACATGATTCTCATCTCAACAAACCCTAGAACCACTGATCTTAACCTCAAAATCATCATGCTTCTTAAATCACATAACTAACTACATAATCATGCTTATAATCACCACTATAATCATACAAGGCTAAAACCATCAAAAACATATATAAATCTCAAATCAAATGCTAGGGTTTCAAGAGGTCTACCTTCCTTGGAGTATTTTCTAGCCTCACTAAGCTTTGTATGATCCTTGAGTGGCCTTAAGCTAGCTAAATCAACCATAAGAATCAAAGAAAACCATATTAGTTCTTGAAGAACACTATTCATCACTCAACTTGTAAAAATCATAAAAAATCGAAAAACAAGAGTTTAGCTCTCAAACTTTTACCACATCCTGGGTTCTTCATAAGCTTTATTTTGAGCTATAGATCATGAAATTTGAAGCTTGGAAGCTATGGTTTTGAACCCGTTTTTCCTACTGGATAGAAACTGGTCAGATTGGGTTTCCCAACTTTGAGCATGGATTTGACTAGGTTATACTACTTGGATTGCAATGAAATTTTGAATGAACCTTGTCCATGGAGTGGAGAAGCTATGGTTAAAATATGGTGATTTTAGACTCTCTATATTGGGAGATATGAATTTTTATTTCATAGTGCTTCTTGCTGGGCAGGTTTAAGAAAATGGAGAGAGATTGTGTTTTCTTGATTTGTTTTGTGGTAATAATGCATAAAGTGATCCTTTGATAGATAATATCTCATCTTGGTTGTGTTAGTGGAGTGTGATGCACTAGATGATGCAATTGGGCAAGACATGTGTTGTGTTTTAAATGGTTGCTAGCTAACTTGGAGTTGGATTTAGCTAAGTACTTGTTCATTCCATAACCAAGCTAGTTACTTGAGCCCACTTGGTTTCTAGATATTTTCTAGTGGCTTATGCATGACTCTTGCTTCCTCTGGTTGTTTCTTTTGTCCGGTTATTGCTCAATTTCGCTAATCGTTCGAAAGAATATCTCAAGGATTTCTACTTTGGGTTTTACCGGAAACCTTCTTAATAATAACACTAATATATTTAATCCTCCTTTATAATTCTTGGATTTAAATCCCTTAAATCTTTTTAATAAATTCTTCCTTTGACTCTTGATATACCATATCCTTAATCCATGATTCGTTCGCTCAATCGCTTAATCTCGTTTTAATAACTCAGCGGTTTCTAGAACGTGCATTTCACTGTCTCAGAGGTTTTCGTTCTAAATCCTCAAATCAAATATAACAAAATCCTAACATATTAAATCCTTAATTCCTCAAAATTAATATCTCATTTCTTGAATATAATAATATATAATTCACTGCCCGATCAAATATTACACCGAAATACAAATTGGAATTTCTGAATTCCGATCGTCTTTGCATACACTTATTTGCTCTGTAGATCACTAATATGACTTCAGAATATCCATCCTATGTCTCGTACATAGATGACATGAAAATTTTTCTTAATCCTCAAAATCACTATTCACGCATGACAACACTATTCACGTATACACTTATTCTTAATAAGAAAAGTTTTAATTCTACAGAAAAATCTGGGTTCTTACAATAGTTCTAAAATTAGTTGGATTTCTTGGGATAGAATGTCCAAACACAAGCATGCTGGGGGACTGGGATTCAGAGATCTACGGGATTTCAACCTAGCCATGCTAGGGAAGCAATGTTGGCGCCTCATTACTAACCAGAACAGTCTGGTGGCAAGATTATACAAAGCAAAATATTATCCAGATTCGACATTTATGGAAGCTAAGCTTGGTAGTAGTCCAAGTTTTATCTGGCGTAGCATTCTCGAAGCTAAAGAAGTCATAGCTGCAGGTTCAAGTTGGAGAATCGGTAATGGAAAAGATATTCAAATCTTAAATCAACCGTGGCTAAATGATATGGAGAATGCCTATGTTACTACTGTTTCTCAGTCTTTGGTAGATCAGAAGGTATGCTCTTTGTTCAGAGTGGACACTAAGGAGTGGGATCTTGAGATTATACGGGACATATTTGAAATTGGAGATCAGGAAAGAATTCTTAATACAAGCATCGAGCAAGACCTGGGTAATGATGTATTGAACTGGAAGTCAGAAAATACGGGGCAATACTCAGTCAAAAGTGCATACAGGTTATTACAATCTCAGAAAGGTGCTTGGAATGCAGGTGACTCGACTAGTTTTTGGAAATGTCTGTGGCAAACTAAAGCACCCCCTCAAGTTCTAAATGTTTTCTGGAGAGCAGCTAGTTTTAGTTTACCGACTATGACACAACTTCAGACCAAGCATGTGCAGGTTACAAGTCAATGTCCAGTTTGCAGAGAGAAACCAGAAACTATAATGCATGCGTTGGTTCAGTGTCCTGTGGCATCCAGGTGTTGGCAGATCTTTAAGCCAGATATTAACACGGATGTAAATGTGGAGTTTATGCAGTGGTTACAGCAAGTGTTAACAGGTCAGTCGTGTAGCATGAAAGCCAAAATCATCACTTTGTGCTGGTCCATTTGGCGATCTAGAAATGACTTGGTGTGGAACAATAGGAAGTGGCCAGTCTTGAGGATTGTAGCTAAAGCATGGGAGTATCTTTCACAGTGGAGTGTAGCCCAGAGTAGAGTATTTTGTGTGCCCCTCAAACCCCCGGTAGAGGGGGATGGGGCTATGTCCTGGGTTAAGCCGCAACAGAATGAAGTAAAGATTACCGTGGATGCAGCAGTCTTTGAAGGTCGTGGAGAATCGGGTTGTGGAATCATTGCTAGAGATTACCAGGGTCATTTACTTTTGGCCAAGACGAAGTTAATTTCAGAAGCTCTTAATCCCACGTTGGCAGAAGCAATTTCAGTTAAAGAGGCGCTTAGTTGGGCAAAGGAGATGAAGTGGGATATGATCACAGTGGAGTCAGATTGCCTGAACGTGGTCCAGTTGATAAGAAGTGCAGTCCCGTTACGGTCTAGGCTTGGATCAATAATTGAGGATTGTAGAGAGATGGCTCGTCATTTCAACAGCTTTAAGTTGTATTTTATTAAACGATCTGCGAATATGTCGGCACATGAACTTGCTCATGCCTCGCATATGTACCCTGATCGTATCTTTGGTTGGCGGTCTGTTCCGACCAAAGTTAAGGATTGTCTTAATCTTGATTTAATGATATAAAATATCAGCATTTCGTCAAAAAAAAAAAGAATGGGTGGTCTAATTGATAGTTTTGAGTGAAATGAGTGGCCTATTTGAAATAAAACCCTTTTTTTAAAAAATATCAAATTATAATTTTTTTTTTCAAAAATACGATGCAAGCTCATTTGCAATTGTTTGCAAATTGCTGTGTAATCATATATGAAACTTTAAAGGTATCTTTGAAAAAGAGATTGAAAATATGGGTATTATTAATAACTTTCCTAAATTTTAGTTAATAGATTAAAAAACAAAATTATATACCTTTTTAAAAAATAAATCATTGAAAATTAATTAAATGGTTAAAAGGATTATATAACAAAACAAAATTTATTCAAAATTGTTAGTTCCCGTATGAGGGCTATATTAAGCTAGAATGGGGGTTGAATAGCTTAATTACCATGTTAAATATAATTGATGTGAATGATATCTGTTGCCCAGTAATTAACAATTATAGAAGGGGGGTTGAATAAAATTGTATAAGATTTTCGACTTAAACAGTAATAACACAAGTATGAATCAATAACAGCTTTATTAATTCTGATATAAAACTGTTACAAACCTCTCTTAAGAAATTCTTATGTTCTTAAGAGCTGCTAGGTTACAAGATAACTCGTGTAAGCGATTACAATAATGTAAAACCTAAACTGTGTTTATATAGAGTACACAGTTACACTAATAATTACAAGATATTCTAAATCAATTACATATAACTCTGAATGCATATCTTGTATGATAGCTGCCTTCCTATAAATTAGGAACCGACATATCAATCTTCATTGATCTCTGGTCTAATGAGAATCTTTACGAAATCCTGACCAGCTTCTAATACTGACAATACCTTCATACTGACGTTGTATTACTGATGACGTCAGCATCAGTATCTTGATCAGTAACAATCCAGATCCTGATATCACTTGAATCAATATCTAACAATCTCCCCCAATTTGTACTTAATGAAATAAAGCACAAATTATTTGATTCAATGATGTCAAAAACTCAAAACAAAATTCTACTAGTAATCTTCAGGCTTAGTCTCAGAAATTCTCACAAAGAAATTATTTATCTTCAAGAAACTTGATAACAATTCCTCTTCCTTCTCTGCCAGAATCTGAATCAGTCTTTTCTTCAGATTCCCTGAGTTCTTCATTGTTCTTATCAATCTGATAAATACCAGCCCTGAGATTCTGAATTGAGCTCCTTGGTAAATCTAACTCTCCCAACAGTAAATATGCAAGATCTCTTCCTCCAGGATTCAAAGATAACTGTTTTTGCATCAGAATTACTTCTTTAACAGCTGAACCCTTTTGCATTTCTACTTCTTGACCTTCTGTGTTCAAGTACATAGGAGTATAATTACCATCATACCTTGATCCACCATCTAGAAACCAGGATTTGATTGTACTTAAGATCATACCACACCAGTTTTGATAAACACTGGCTTCTGTATCAGGAATTCCTCTGTTTTCAAGTAAATTATAAAGAACATATTTCAGTTCTTTTGTTGTCTTGCATAACACATCATGAATAAACAGTCTTTTAACACTCTTGTCCTTCATGAAGTATAACATCTTCTCCACTTTCTTAGAGTCCACAACGCAAGCAACAATTGCAACAGATTCAAGTTCCCAAAGATCATCAATAGTCAGTTCATCACCAAATTTCTTAGCAAGAAAATGTTGATCCATCTGAGCTGTAAATTCTATTTCAGCATCTCTAAAACCAATACCACTTCTAGTGTAAGGTACCAATCCTATCAGTTCAGATTGCATTTTGATCCATATTGGTGGAGATTTATCAGATTCAGAAGCTTTAGCTTTCTGAAGACCAGAAGTCATTGGAGGTGGTAAATACATACCAGCAGATTTAAAAATCCTTGGTCCAGTATACTTCATATCATCAACATGAACCCACTTTCTTCCTTTCTGCTTGTGCTTTGACTCACTAGGAATTTCCTCCTCAAAAACTTTCTTGGAATCATACCACACATCTTTATCAGATTCAATGATTCGTTTCAAGTACTCAATTCTTGCACCTTCAATAATGTCATTATTAGTTTTCTTGAGATTTCTCTCTTCTTCAACTTCCCTGAACCTTCTTTTATTAATCTCATCTGATTGAGATCCTTCAGAAACACCTTCCTGTGCTTTCACCACTGACTTTTTCCTCCTAGTTCTTAGCAAACTATCTTCTTCAACTGTTTCATCAGAAACATTAAATTTGTTGTCTGGAACCAATTCAAGAAGAAGTGGAGTTTTCTTCTTTCTTCCATCAGAAACTTCTTTAATTCTGATTCCACTAAATCTTGTCTGCCTTGTACTTGCCTATACAGTATTTCTTCCTCTGCCTCTATTTCTTCCTCCTCTACCTCTTCCTCTTCTTGCAGTAGGAGCTTCCTTCTGTCTTGCAATCTCCTCAAAAATCCTGTTTTTTTCCTTTACAATTTCATCAGTAGTCATATCAGGATTTTCTTCAGAAGTTAATTCAAGTGCCTTTTTAGCATGATACTGATGAAACTTATCACTGTTTCGATAAACAAGTTCACTTCCACCTGATTCAGTGATAATTTCTTCAAAAAGATGAGGAGCATCCTGTACATCAGTAATCAACATATCTTCATCACCTTCATGAATTGTAGACAGAGTTTGCCTTCTTTTTCCAGATTCAGAAACATGAGTTGACTAATTAGTTCGAGTCTGAGTTGAACTCCTTCCCTTTACTAAACCAGCATCAGAGGTTCCTTTTCCTTTCCCATAATGTTGTTGAGTACTAGTACCACCATCATTTCCAGAAGTATCATCCTTATCCTTTCTCACAACTGGATCAGGTGTACATTTTGTTTTGACTACCTTCTCCCCCTTTTTGACATATGCATCTTCTTCAATAAAGAAAGATAAGATAAGCTTGAGTGTCTCATCAATATTGTCAATTTTCGATTCCAAGACAGCCATTCTTGACTTCATCTTCGTTTCAAGTGCCTTAACATCATCAGCAAGAAGACGAGCTTGAGAAGCAGTAGCATATATAGAAACAGTTGTTTGAATACCCGCTTGAAATTTAGCATTAACATCCTTCATAGAATCAATCTCACTCTTCAATCCCTTTGCTAGAAGAGCATTAGTTTTGAGAAGAGCCTTAAGTTCAGGAGTAGGCATCCTCGTGGCAATGTGACCAGAATGAAAAAGAGCATTCTGAAAATTCATCTCAGCATTCGGCTGATTCCATTCAATATCCCATTCATATCCCCTTGCAGCTTGAGTATCAGCAGGAAGTGTAGAACTGTACTCCCCTTTGAACTCTTCTTGAGTAACAGACTGCATGTATCTACTCGAAGATCCATAATTAGATAGTAGACTTGCTTTTATTGCTGCCTGCATTTGAATTGCCTCAGGATCATCTTCAGCATGATCATCATCATCATCTGAGCTATCATCAGACTCAGGAAGTTTATTATCCACATTATCTTCAGGATTCATAATTCCTTTCAATCTCAAATCAACAGTAGATGGAACTGTTGGTTCCTGAAGACCTGCAATAGGAATAGAAACATTTCCTAGATCTCTCTTTTCTTTTAAAGTGATCTCATCACTTCTCACAACATTACCTAAGTTGCTTTCAATAGCAACTTCTACCTCACTAGAAGTTTGTAACTTCTCACTCATGTCTTCCTCTCCTTTTGCCAGTTGAGGAGACTGCCTCTCATCACTCTTCTTTTTCTCTAATTGTTTTCTCTCATCCTCACTAGAAAAGATCTGGCTCATTATTATTTGTGAAGAAATAAGAGGTGGCTGAGAAGAGTGGACTGAAGTCATACAAATAGAGGTATCCCTTGTATCAGGTCTATCTGTAATCATACTATCAGTGTTAAGAGAAGTAGAGATAGAAGTGTTACCTGACGAAGTAGGTAGCGAGTCCATTGGCCTTGCAGAAATTGGCTCGATAAGCAATGGAATAGCTGGATCAATAGTACTTGCATCAGGATTGACAACTACAACTAAAGCATGACTTGCATCAGTATTTACTACTGATGGTTCTTGTGTAGTCTGAGGTTGTGAAGCTTCTTCAACACTTTGAGTTAAAGGTTCTTGTGTGTTTCCCTCAAGTGCAGTGTCCTTCAGTACATGAGCAGCTTTATCAGCCAGACTTTGAACTAAGTCAATTTCAAATTCAGAAGCCCCTTGAGCATTGTCAGGAAACTCCTTTGCTGTTGTGACGGTGCCTGCATCTTCACTTTGAGAAGATGGTTCTTGTGGGGCAGGAATATTCTTGTCTTCACTTTCCCTTTGAGAGAGTGGTTCTTGTGGGACTATTCCTTCAGCAATGTTTGCATCCATACTTTGAATGGATGGTTCTTGTGTGACTGGATCTGCAGTAGCTGCTGAACTACTTTGAAGTTCAGGTTCTTGTGGGCTAGATCCTTTCAGAGGTGAAGTGGTCCTCTGTTTCTTTTGTCTCTGAAAAACCTTCTCAGAAGCATCTTTCTGTTGAAGTGAGACAGGTTTGAATCCAAGCTGTGCTGCAATCTTGTTCACATCATCTACAGACATCTCAATTACTCTTCTCTTTGGAGATGCAGGTTCTGGAGAATCAGAAATTTCAACAGTCTTCACAGGTGTAGCATCAGGAGTAGAAATATCAGGATTGGTAGTTGAGTCAGGAACTGATGATACAACCAGATTCTGATCGTTTTCTATAGTATCATCAAGATTCTGTATCTCTAGAGGAATGAAGTATGGACTCTTTTTATGTAATCTCCTTCTTTTCTTTGGCTTTTCAGAAATAGCCATTTCTTTGGGAGCTACAGTAATGACTTCCTTTTTCTTCAAAGCAACAGATAAAGGAACTTTGTCATCATCAGAATCATAATCAGACTCAGAATCAATTTTCTGACTGAATTTCCTCTTTTCTCCTATTTCCTTATACACCCCAATGTCAATCAAGGATTGATCAACTTTAAGCACCGATTTCTCCTTTGCCAGGACCCCTTGTGACTTCTTTTGAGAGTGGGTTTGAGTGGAGAAATCCTTTGATCCTGATTGTCTTCCAGACACATCAGACCTAGCTAATTTCTTTGATTTTACAACTAATGCCTTTTGTGAGACACCAGAGGTGGATGACTGTTTGGTAGAGTGTTTGAGTTGAGTGCTTTAGTTAGAAACAGGATTGGTAGTGTCTTGTCTCATAGCACCAGAACTAGGTCCTTGACCATCAGTGATTGATCCATAATGAGTAGGCATTTTCTTGGTTAAAAGAAGCCTGACCTCGGAATGTATGCAGTTATACCTTCAAAACCATTTGCCTTATCACTCTTAAGCAGAGAACTGATGTTGTTAGCAGAAATCTTAAAGATAGATAAATCTGTATCATCAGCAAATTCAACATTGGGACATTGGTACGAGAATATTAACTGAATAAATCTAATATAGCAGACAAAACCACATTTATCTTTCTTTCTAGCAGTTAATGCTCGTAATATGAAAGACCCATAATCAAAAGGAGTTTCATAGATTAGAGAGTACCCAATGTGAACTGAGGCAGTAGGTAAGGCATCAAAGTTAGACACCTTATTCAAGAAACACCTACTAATGGTATCAAAGAAGAAATTCCATTCCTTCTTTAGCTTGGTTCTGAATAAATCTCCAAATTTCTTTGGTTGTCCATTGTAGCTCAACTTTAAAGCAAACTCCAAAAGAAAAGCATCAGTAATCTTTTCTAGAGTCTCACCATTTAGAGATGGTAGTTGAAGAACTTTACAAACAACATCTGGAGTGACTTGATGTGTAACACCATTGTATTCAAAACTCATATTTGGCTTTCTTGATGACATACACTCACCAAAAATAGCAGTACTCCATACCTGCATAGCACTCTTAAAAGAAACTTTGGCAGGTTGAGTTAGAGCATAATTGATTGAACTTGAGGCCAAAAGATCCTGAATGATATGAAAATCATTATCTAGTTCCTGATGATCAATAACTGCAGTAAAGTTGTTAGGAGCAAAAGTAACACCATGAATTACAACTTTATTGTTTATGAATGCAGACGAAGACATTTTTAAATCGAATGTGTAGGAATTTGTGATTTTCGATTTAGGGTTTGTGTTCGCACAAAGTGATAGAGAAGATACAATACTGATACTTTGAGAATCAAAAGAATCAATTTAGAAAATTAAATTGATTATAAACAGAACTAATGTTTTCTCAAAGACAGATGTCAGCAATCTACTCGTGTACACATAGGTAATGGACAAAATTATGTGTAAGAGTGGTAATAACCGCACGCGACACGATTTACAAACTGTATGTATATACTCAAGTGAGTACTATACACGCGCCCGTATTATTTGAGAAATAAGATTGTGATAAAAATAAAACAAGGTAATTTGTTTTAATTAAAGAAATTAAAACATCACAATTAAAAAAAACCTGGTACTTACACCAGAAATATGAATCGTTTCATATTCTCGTTCCACTCTTCTCTATTTAATCCTAGAGACTTGTCCACTTACTTTTTAACCCTTCTCTTTCTTCTTCTCTCCTGCAAACCAAAAGGTTTTCTCACAAAATATCTTAGTACAGAGATGACAAATCTTACCATCAAAGAAAAGAATCTTCATATCGTCGAGAAAAGAGATATCTTCAGTTATACTCGTGAAGAGTTTGATACTTTCGACTGGGAAAGACAACTTGAGACTCTCTGGTTGCAGATGGATGCAGGTCTCGAGGAAATCGAGAAAGAAAAACCTGCAAAAGTGATTGACATCGATGCTGCCCTTCAAGCAACATTAGCATGGCTTTCATCTAAGGCATCCTCATCCAACTCTATCAACCATTGTTAATGAATATGTCAGCAAAAATAACCTTATCCCTATCAACCTCCACCCAAACAAAGTGGCAAAGATGGGATCTGGGATGGCTACTAACAATGGAGTGGTTTGGACTTTATTTCCTGTTGAATAGATTAGTAGATAGAGAACAAAAAGATGTAATCTATGAATGTACTCTTTCTTATTATCAATGAAAATTTTGTTTCTCTAATCTTATTCATTGTTTTCTGCATTGAACTTGTTCTTCAAATAATTAAATCAAAGAAATAAACATGAAAACTAATGAAAGTAATCACCTTATTACAAGTTCAAGAATCACAAGTATATCATGAAAATAGAACAGAAACAAAATACTGATATACATTACTGATAAGTGAAACGTCGCATCAGTATTTGATGTTTGACTGAAGTCAGGATTGACTTTTCATCAAGATTCGAAATGCATCAGGATTCGTCGAACATCAGTATTTGATCTTTCTCTGTTCTCAGAAACTATCATAGTTTACCATTCCTAGTTCATTCACCAACTTTGTAAATGTAGCTTCATGAAGTGGCTTGGTGAATATATCAGCTAGCTGTTGATCAGTAGGAACAAAGTGTAACTCAATTGTCCCTTCCATTACTTGCTCTCTTATGAAATGATATCTGATACTGATATGCTTAGTAAGAGAATGCTGCACTGGATTTCCTGTCATAGCAATAGCACTTTGGTTATCACAATAAATAGGTATTTTTGAATATGACAAACCATAGTCCATTAGCTGATTTCTCATCCACATGATCTGAGCACAACAGCTTCCTGCAGTAATGTACTCAGCTTCTGCAGTTGATGTAGAGATAGACTTTTGCTTTTTACTGAACCAAGAAACAAGTCTTCCTCCAAGAAACTGACAACTGCCTGAAGTACTTTTCCTGTCTATTTTACAGCCTGCAAAATCAGCATCAGAATAACCACATAAATTAAAATCAGATTCCCTAGCATACCAAAGGCCAAGTGATGGTGTGCCCTTCAAGTATCTGAAAATCCTTTTGACAGCTATAAGATGTGGTTCTCTGGGTTCTGCCTAAAATCTTGCACATAGACAGGTTGCATACGTGATATCTGGTCTACTAGCAGTTAGATACAACAGTGAGCCAATCATACCTCTGTAATTAGTTACATCTACCTTAGTACCTTGATTAGGATCAAGTTTGATAGCTGTAGCTCTGGGAGTTGATGCAGTAGAGCTGTCTTGCATGTTAAACTTTTTCAATAGGTTCTTTGTGTATTTTAACTGATTGATAAAAATTCCATCATCAGTCTGTTTAACTTGTAGACCTAAGAAATAGCTCATCTCTCCCATCATGCTCATTTGATATCTAGACTGCATTAGCTTTGAAAAATTCTCACATAATTTAGAGTTAGTTGACCCAAAAATGATATCATCAACATAAATTTGAACTAATAGCAAATCCTTACCATGATTCAAATAAAACAAGGTTTTATCAATTGTACCTCTTTTGAATCCACTTTCCAGTAGGAATTGAGCCAATGTCTCATACCAGGCTCTTGGAGCTTGCTTTAGTCCATAAAGTGCTTTATCCAGTCTATAGACATAATCTGGATGTTTTGAATCAACGAAACCAGGAGGTTGTTCAACATAAACTTCCTCTTCTAATTCACCATTGAGAAAAGCACTTTTCACATCCATTTGGAAAACTTTAAATTTCTTGTGGGCTGCATAAGCAAGAAAAATTCTGATAGCTTCCAGTCTTGCAACAGGAGCAAATGTCTCATCATAGTCTATTCCTTCTTGTTGAGAATATCCTTTTGCAACTAGTCTCGCTTTATTTCTGATGATAGTGCCATCTGAATCTGTCTTGTTTCTGAACACCCACTTTGTACCTACAATGGACCTTCCTTTAGGCCTTGGTACAAGTTTCCAGACATCATTTCTTTCAAACTCATTTAGTTCTTCTTGCATAGCCATTACCCAATCAGCATCCTTTAGTGCATCTTTAACTTTCTTAGGTTCCTCCTTTGACAGAAAGTTATGATAAAGACATTCATTTGAGTTGCACTTCTGGTTCTAACACCTACTTCAGGATTCCCAATAATTAAATCAGGTGTATGACTTTTAGTCCATTTCCTTGTTGGTGGTAGATCATTCCTTGAATTTGATGCTCCCCCATGATTGGTGTTATCTTCAAAAGAACCACTGTTTTTAGAAGCTCCCCCTGAGATATTGATATATGTTTCTGATCTGCTATCAGAATTGTCACTTGAATCTATTTCTGATGAATCTCTTCCTGATGTTTGATTTGATTCATTGTTGATGGTCTCTTTATATTGCTCCCCCTCAACATTTGCATTTCCAATTTTCCATCAGTTATCTGTATTTCATCAGTAATAACAAGTTCATCAGTATTTGATGAATTTTCAGTATCTGACAAGATTCCACCAAAATTCTTGGAGGCTTCATTTGCAAAAATCAAATCATCATGTAAGTCTTCAGAAATTCCTGTAATCTTCTTATCATCGAAAGATACATTTATTGACTCCATGACTGTCTTTGTTCTTAGATTGTAGACTTTAAAGGCTCTTGATGATGGATAGCCAATAAAGATGCCCTCATCAGCTTTAGTTTCAAATTTTCCAAGCTGTTCAGGATGAGGTCTTAGAACAAAGCACATACAGCCAAATACATGCAAATGCTTCAGACTTGGCTTCTTTTCCTTGATCATCTGATAAGGAGTTACACCATGTCTGTTAATCAATGTAATATTCTGAGTGTAGCATGCTGTATTGACTGCTTCTGCCCAGAAATATGTCGGAAGTTTAGCTTCCTCCAACATAGTTCTTCCTGCTTCTATAAGAGTTCTGTTCTTTCTTTCAACTACTCCATTTTGCTGGGGTGTGCCTGGAGCAGAGAATTGTTGAACTATTCCTTTGTATTTGCAGAACTCTTCCATTGCTGAATTCTTGAATTCAGTTCCATTATCACTTCTTAAAATCTTGACTTTATACTTTGTGCCAGTCTCAATGAGTCTCACATGGTCCAAAAGTATCTCAGCTGTTTCGTCCTTTCTGTGTAGAAAATACACCCATGTATATCTAGTATATTCATCAACAATTACTAGAGTATATCTCTTCTTACTGATGGACATTATGTTTACTGGTCCAAATAAGTCAAGATGAAGCATGTGATAAGGTTCATCAATTGAGGATTCTGTTTTGCTCTTAAAAGATGTCCTTCTTTGTTTAGCCTTCTGACAAGCATCACAAAGTCCATCTGGAGTATATAATACCTTAGGTAATCCTCTCACTAAATCTTTCTTTACCAATTCATTTATATTGTTGAAGTTGAGATGAGAAAGCTTCTTGTGCCAACTCCAACTTTCATCTACAGTTGCTTTACCGATGAGGCATGTAGAGTGTCCATCAGTATTGGTATAGATGTTAGCTTCATAAATATTACCATGTCTTTGTCCAGTTAAAGCAACCTTCCTTGAAGATTTACTGATAACTTCAAAATGAGTATCATAGAAGTTGACGTGATAACCTCTGTCAGTGATTTGACTAACACTAAGCAGATTGTGTTTGAGTCCTTTCACCAGAGCTACTTTTTCAATGATGACATTTCCAATGATAATACTGCCATATCCCAAAGTTTGTCCAATGTTGCCATCTCCATAAGACACAGTTAGGCCAGCCTTTTCCTCAAATTCTGATAGCAAGGATTTGTCTCCAGTCATGTGTACAGAACATCCACTATCCATGACTAACACATTTTTCTTTTTGCCCTGCAATCAGAATCACAAAGAATTCAGTTAGAATTTTTAAGAACCCACACTTGTTGGGTTCTTTTATCATGCAATTTAACATTTTTAGCAGCAGAAGTTTTCTTAACAAAAATTTTTCCTTTAGGATTACCTCCTTTAGAATTTATTTTGTTATCATCAGAATTAACAGATGCATTCCTAGAATTCACATTCTTTATTTTGCCAGAATTTGTACTTTTATTGAATTTAGGCAATGGCTCATAAACATTTTAGTACAAATTATGATATTCTTCACACATATAAATAGAATGCCATTTACTACCACAATGAAAACAGGGATTTTGTGGTTTATAAAATACTGTCCTATTCCTAATGTCAGACTTAGGAATAACAGTAGTCTTCTTCTTACCATTCCTTATAATTATAATATACTTATAATTATGGGCCATCTTTCTTGGTGCATTTGGAATATACTTATAATTATTCTCTTTGTTTATTCCAACTTTACCATTCCTGTTTCTTTTGACAGTAGTGACTCTCTTCTTATCTAACACATCACAGATTTTATCTCTCAGTTGTTTCTTTGACAAAAGACCAACATTTTTGTTTTGGACAGACTTTGATTTAGAATTCTGTGTAGAAGTGGATCCCTCTTCAGTAATTGATTTGGAATTTTCTGGATACACATAATTCACAGGCTTTAATTTAGTCTTTGTACTGTCTGTAACATATCTATAGGTTTTTGGATTTGTCAAGTCATTGATAACAACTCTTCCTGGATTTGACGAAACAACCTTTTCCTTGTTCTTTTTCTCATTCTCTGGCTTATAACCTAGACACTCTTTCCAGTTTTTATCTGTAATTATCTCATGAGTTTTTGTTCCAGAGTGTGTCCAAGTTCTGAGTCTTTCATTAGCATCCTTAAGTTGCATTTCAAGTTCTTTACATTTAAACTCTATTTCAAGTTTCATGTGTTTAGCATTATCACATTCTGTTTGAACTTCCTGCAAGAAAATTAACTCAGCTTCTAAATGATCATTTCTTTTAGTTACCTCTGCCATCTGAGATTTTATTCTTGTATTTTCAAGATATTGACTCCTAAAGCTGATATGCAGAGACTTAAGAAAAGACCTTAACTCAGAGACATTATTTGTATCAAAATCAAACAAAGTTTCAGATACCTTAGTTTCAGCAGCAGCAACAGTCTCATCAGTATTGGCCATTGTTAGGTCCAAATGTGTTGTAGAGGGGGGGTGAATACAACTTTTCGAATATGAGAAGCAATAAATACGATGCAATAAATGAACACACAGATTCAAGGAATATATTTCTTATATATATAACTTGAAATGGTTGCTACAACATTCATTACAAAGTATAACAGAAGTTCAGAGAGAAGTGAATGATACTAAGCTCTGTGAATGCACTCTCTCTCTTTTTCTTGTGTTTTCTCAATTATAGCTCTCTAAAAAAAAACATCACACAAGTACTTCTATTTATACTACATGTAATCTATGTCCTGTAGTCTTCAAAGACTAAGATATACGTGGCCCAATGATGTCCACATAAATCTTGCCTTATCTTGAAAGCTTGGAAATCTGCCAATCAGAAGATGCCATGTGTCATGTTGAAGCTGCACTCTAAGTAGAAGTTCTACTTGAGAATTTCTACTTAGCCATCTCGAATTTCTAAGTAGAACTTCTACTTAGAAATATTCTACTTGGTCATCTAGAATATTTAGTACTTAGAAAATATTCTGGTCTTCAACTTGAAACTTCAATGCACATCTTGAACTTGTGATATCTTCATGTCTTCTTTATTCTTCAGCAAGCTCTTGAACATGGATCTTTATTACTGACATAAACTTGCTATCAATGTCCTGACACTTGATGCAATGGTCTGGTTCATAAGTGACTAGTCTTGATAGTGTTTCTGCTTCTCGAATAAATTACCATATTCACTTAGTAACTTGGCTTTCCAATGTTCGCTTTCCTTCTTGTTCACTTGAAATCAATTGGTCTTGTTGATACTGATAGTTATGATCTTGATTCTCGATTTCTCAAATCACTGAGGCATGAACAACTTTGACTTGAACTTCTCTCAACGATTTCTTCTTGGCTTGATCATAGTTAACATGTTCAATTGTATCAATTACCTTGTCTTCATATAGTGTTGATTTCTTGTGACTTCTTGTTCTTGATTGTCTTCTGGTTAAGTATCTTTTCCTTTAATTGAGTTACATTAGTTATAGTGTTACAAGTTTATACACTCTGCCTTTCAATCTCCCCCTATTTGATTGTCTAACAATGACATTCAAATTAATGAAGGATAACTCAACTAAACAATGAGACGAGAAAAGATAATTAACATTACAGTCTTGAATAATATACAATTGAAAAGTACTTGAAAACAATACAAAGAACTTAAACTAGAAACAGAATTCGAACTTTTAATTAAATATCATTTGAGTGATTCCTATCACCTGGATTATTTCATACCTTTTAGTCAAACTTATATCACCTTATTGGATTCACTCTAAGGTGAATTTTCCTCAAGTGAGTTAAAGCAACCGAAAGACATAAAGGTTTTCCAACTTCAAGTTCACACCACTATGACCTTTAACCCTAATTCCGTTTCCTCTTCCTAGCTTCAGCAGCTTGGTCTTTCTCTTCTTTCTGCCTTCTGCGCTTCTCCTTCTGCTGCTGATCTTTCTTGTACACTGGATCGTGAAGCTGCTCCCATCTAGCATTCAACAGACTTACAGCTTCCATTTCTAGAGGATTCTTGGGCTCTGGGTAAGGATGTTTGAAAAGCCTTCTGAGTTTGTTCACCTCCTGAGTAGTCCTGATCTTTGGAATGTCCTCAAAGTTCTTCATTATAAGCTGAGGTTTCCAATGAGCTTTATCAGCTTTAAACTGACAATAGATCATTTTGGGATAGCCCTTGACACGGTTAGTATTGTGGATACTAGCCGCATCTTTCTCCATTCGCTTCTTTTCCACTACTACTTCAGACAGGTAACTCACGAGTCTCTGCTTTTCTTCCTCATACTTAACTTCCACTTCGTCCCACTTGAACACATATAATACTCTCTCCAGAAATGCAGCATCTTGAGTCTGTAGCAGCCAATTTCTACTCATATGCAAGATTGTTTTATTCTAGTCTGCATCTATGAATACTAAGGCATCAGCTGTATCATCAACATAAGAGTGTATCCAGTATACACTATCTCTTCCTGGAACGCCAACTGTCTCCCTTATCTCTCCTTGTTCCAGTGCTCCAGAAGGAAGAGTCAGAGCTTCATCTACATTCTTCATTGCTTGAAGAATATTCCATTTCTTCTCTATCAGCTCCGGCTCAATCTTCACGTTATCGAGAGGGTTTGGAGCAATGATATCACACTTCCACACCTCATTGCTCTTCATGAATATGACTCTTTCAATGATCTTCACTGATTTATCTTTAAGCTCAGAAGCGAATCCCTTACTCATCATTTGTCTACAGACGGCTTTAAGAGATTCCACTGAAAGTTCCATTAAATCCTTTTCCTCCATGCTAACCCTCTTCATTTTCTTGTCAACCACCATCCGGACAACATTAGGATATGCTGAGAATTCTGGACCCTTGTCCTCTGCTAGCTGCATTAACTGATCCCTATACAGAATGCTTAGCTTCTCAGATTGAGAGTATTGAATTTTTGTTGCTAGCAAGAACAACTCTGACGCAGATCTTCTCGTTATGAATTGGTCATCCACATATAAGAAAGACATTGGGACTCCTTCTACCAAAGACAATATAACCTGCCACTCCTTAAGCGTTGCATTGTATCCAACCCTGACTTTAGAAATTAATCTCTTCAATGCACTTATGTAGTCCGCAGCCATTGGATTCTGCAAATTCAGGTTATAGAACAGATCATCTGCCTCCTTGTTATGAACTCCTTTTGCACAGGGTCCCATAAATATCTTCCTTGCTTCATCCCACTTCTGCCCTATCCATTTCTTGTCCAGATCAACTTGAGGATCAGCTAGCCTTGCAAGCTCATAATCGTACTGCTTCCCTTGTAGCTCCACTTTCTTTTCTAGAAACGCAGCACTTTCTTGCATCATCTTCATTTTAAAGAACTCAGCTTGTTCCAAGGCTAACTGTTGAGACTTAAGGGTTTCCTCATCAACAGTAACTTCTTCAGGCATTCCGAAAGACATCCCAGCACCTCCACCTTGATCCTTCAAAGATCTCTTTATAGCATGTTCCAAAGGTATGTCTTCCATATCAGAATCTGAGTCATGTGCCTTCTGTACTGTTTCCTGATGACTCAGGTCAACGAATGGCTCATCTTGCTCAACCGCTATTGCCTTACCCTTTCTCCTCCTCAGAGCCTCTTCATCAATAGACGGCTCAATTTCTATTTCCTTGACAAGATCAGCATGTCTTCAATTTCTTCGATATGAACTGCCTGCTGTCTCGTCTCTTTTCCACTCTCCCCCTTAGGTGAGTTATCCTGAACTCCACCCTGGTCTTCAGATCCACCAGCTGCATAAGAACCTCCAAAACCAGAACCAGAGACTCCTGCTCCACTAGCACCACCTGCACCAGCATCGAGGGGAGGTTGTTGCGGCTCGAAACACTCAGGGGGCACAAAATTTCTGATTGCGAACATCACTCTACTGATCTCCACAGCCAGTGTATCCATTGTAGTCTCCATTGCTCCCATCCTCTCATTCAGAGTGTTTCCCAAGACACCACCAGCATGGCCCAAGTCCTTTACCTTGTTTGTCAAAACATTAAAAGCTGTAGCTTGACTTGCCATTCGTGCTGCGTAGTCATCAAGAGCCCTTTGATTGTTTCCAATGTTCATCCCTAACTGCCCCATCGTCTGCCCAAACTGCTTCATCTGATTTTCCATAGAAGTCATACGTGTATCAAGATTTTCAATGTTAAGGGACGGTGTTTGGTTTAGGTTACCTCGCTCTAATACTCGTTCTGTTAGTATTTGGCGCTCGGTTTCGGGCCTTAAAAGGAAGGTCCCTCTCTCCCTAACCTCTCACACACACTCCCTGTCTCACGCTCGTGTATGTCTTCAATAAGTGATCCAAAATATGAAGCAGTACCTGCAGAAACTGGATAAACAATATAATTTGCAGTTATGAGATCAATTTCTGTTGGTTCCTGAGTTGGAATCTCAGGCTAAGAGGCTGCAAAGTGTTCTTGTACAACATCAGAACCGATCCTCTTTGCAGCATCAGTACGTACCGGTGAAGGTACGGCTGAAGCTCTTAAAGCTTCATGTCCTTTTGAAGCAACAGTATCTTCAAAAGGTACATAATCCTCACCAAAATCCCTATGTGCAGATTGTTCAAGGGGAGGACCACTCTCGTGAGGTGGAGTGGTTGCGTGTGACAGACTAGGGTTTGACTGAGGTTTAGAAGTAGCAGCATGAGAAAATTTGGCTTTCTTTCGAGTAAGAGGCTGCTCTTCGGGGTCACTCGCCTCATCATATCCTACATTTACATGTGCTGGCTGTCTGGATTCCGGTGACAGGGGTGAACGAGAATAAGAATGTATGACAGACTCAGAAATATGGCTCTCACCCTGGGATAGATCCTGCGGGCTAGCAGTCTCTTGGGTTCCGGAATCAGATACATAGGAAGAGGAATGAGTAGTATGCAAAGAGAGATTACCTGATTCATTACCTTGTTCGTCATCGCTCTGCTCATCAGGAATCCCTTCAAATGCCTCAGCATGAGCAGACGGATTCTGAGCATATGATGAAACTTGCGATGATTCCGCCAAAGTGGTAACTCCTGCATCATATTTAAGCCACAGTTGAATGTTTTCAGGAATTGACATTGGTTTACCTGGATGTTTATCCTGATTATCAATTGTTGAAAGTGACTTGGTGCCCATCCCTAGTGGTGCAGATGTTGGGCTTCTGGCAAATCCCTGTCTAACAGCAAGAGCATCCTTCGGTATTAACTCATTAATCAGCATCTGTAAGAACCGAGGAAACCAGCAGACAACATCTGTTGTGTTGAGGTCTCTGCTTGCAGGAGATCCCATTACACCCACTATCTCAGAGAGAACTATGCGTCCATAATTTATATCCAGTTCTCTTGCTAGGGCAATTCCAAAGTTTTGCATGAGAATTGGAATTTGATGAAAATCTTTTTCACGTGCCCGAAAACATTTTGTGATAGCCTCGAAAAAGTAATTCCATTCCACATGAAAGAATTGTTTTTGGATGTTTCCAGTGATCCGGCCAGTCGGAGTATAACATCCTATTTCTTCAAAGAAACTGAGGCGTTCTACAGCTGTAGGTTCTGGATCATAAGCATCTTTTATCGGGAATTCCAGAACCCTGTTGACAATTTCTTCAGTCACCTCATATTCCTGACCCGCTAGGGTAAACCTGAAACCATAGGGGGTTGTTTTGCTCCCAAAAGTAACCGCACTAGTCCATAATTGCTGTAAAGCATCATGTACTAGTGTAGGTTTAGCAGTAAAAGCATGGCTAGCTTTGGAGTACAAATTGAGAAATCGTATCCAAAACTTAAAGCGCGGGTGTTGATCACCAATTTCCGTAGAAATATTATAATAATTGTTTTTAGCAAGTGAAAAATGGTGAACCATTTTAATTAAATGTTTTTCCTAAAAAAAATGTGAAATTTAATTTTAATTTTCGAAAAACAATTAATTAAAGAACACACAAAGTTAAAGCCCTTTTAATTAATCGAGAAAACCAACAGTTACTCGAACAAATTAAACTACGGGATATTAACTGTAAACAATTAGAGGCGAATGTTACAAGCCCAAGGAGATGTATATTCGTGTGTGTATAGCAGTGAAATCAACTGTGTATACACCAGTGAAATCGTGTGTATATGCGTGTGTATATTATCGAGAATAGAGAAAGTGAACAGTTGAACAAACACACAAACACACAGATTAATGACCACACACACAGATAATAGCTGTCTAAATTTGGGCAGTAATTCGTGATCCGTACGAGTTTAATCACAAAAATCACGAACAGTGGTTTGTAAGTCGAAATCGCCTGTATGTATATGGAGGCTGCTGTAAAACTGAATTAGGTAAAAGTGAATGAATGGATCGAGTTAGAGATGTATATATAGGCATGATTGTGAAATGACAAAAGTGTCCCTGTTAAAAAGAATGAAAACACTAAGTACATACAGGGAGAACCTAAGTCGAACTCTATCTCGAACATTATCTCGAACTTCGAGATAAAGTTCGAGATAGATGTTAACTCGAACAACCAACTCGAACAAACAATGTTATTTCCAACAAATAATGTTAACTCGAACACTTGAACCATTTAATCAGTAAAGACCATTTAAACAGCAAAAACCACCATGGAATACCTATCTCGAACTTCAAGTCGAAATTCGAGATAAGTTTCGAGTTAGGAGTTAAACTCGAAAAATTCCTGTAACCAACTGAGAATTCTATCTCGAACATCAAGTCGAAATTCGAGATGAGTTTCGAGATAGATTAACTCGAAGTTATTCTCTCAGACTTGGATCTTTTCAAAATATCCCCTCAAGTGGAACCTCATCTCAACCTTCGAGATAAAGTTCGAGATAGAACTTATCTCGAATATTTTGAAGATAGAAATAGGCACTCTGGTAATTCGAATTCGAACTCTAAGTCGAATTTCGAGATGAATTTCGAGATAGAGACTAACTCGAAATTCTTCCCAGACTTAAAATTTTCAAAACTTCACTCTGGAAGCTCAAATCGAAAATCAAGTAGAATTTCAAGATGAGTTTCGAGATAGTGACTAACTCGAAATTTTGAAGATACTTAGAATAATTTGACAATTCTCTTTGAAAAACTCAACACTTAATATTGCCAAATTAATATAAATATCAATTCAAGGATTTTAATATATGACATAATTAAAACATTCCTTGATAATTCTAAGGCCTCTAATTACATGAAAAACACAGGTAAATTCATCTAAAAATCATGCAAAATTTAGAATATTATGAATTTAACT
Organism: Kitagawia praeruptora; assembly: GCA_037693485.1. NCBI lineage: Eukaryota > Viridiplantae > Streptophyta > Magnoliopsida > Apiales > Apiaceae > Kitagawia > Kitagawia praeruptora. The sequence goes on from CM075353.1 coordinate 5,104,911, forward strand.
CCCCCTATGATCATGCAATCTAACAAGCATAAATTCAAAGATTTGTGCTATAAAAGACACTTAAAACACAATGAATTCATGTAAAATGACACTATATGCAACCTATAACAATCATTAATTAGGCATTTTAAAGTCTAAGCACATAATGATTAAGTAGCTTGCATATACAAACATAAACATGGATTTTACAGATAGAAAGCTTTACTAACTTGTGTTAAGCATTCCCAATTCACCAACCAATCTATTGAATGTTACTTCATCAAGAGGTTTGGTGAATATATCTGCAATTTGTTGAATTGTGGGCACAAAATGTAGTTCCACAGTCCCCTCCTCAACATGTTCTCTTATGAAGTGATATCTGATGTCAATGTGCTTGGTTCTTGAGTGATCTACAGGATTGTTGGTTATGGCAATGGCACTTGTGTTGTCACACATAATTGGAATTTTCTTGTGCTCCATGCCATAATCCTTCAATTGGTTCCTCATCCACAGTATTTGAGCTACACAGCTTCCAGCAGCAATGTACTCAGCTTCAGCAGTAGACGTAGATACTGTATGTTGCTTTTTACTTTGCCAGGACACCAATCTTCTGCCAAGAAATTGACAAGCACCAGATGTGCTTTTCCTATCAATCCTGCAACCTGCATAGTCTGAATCCGTATAGCCAATTAGATTAAAACCTGTATCTCTTGGGTACCAAATTCCTAGATTTGGTGTGCCCTTGAGATACCTAAAAATTCTTTTGACGGCTATGAGATGTGATTCTCTAGGATCCGCTTGGAATCTTGCACATAAACAAGTCGCGAACATTATATCGGGTCTACTTGCAGTTAAATAGAGGAGTGAGCCAATCATACCTCGATAGCTTGTGATGTCAACTGGTTTACCTGATTTGTCTTCATCAAGCTTCGTGGCTGTTGCCATGGGAGTCTTAGCTGCTGATGCATCTTCTAGATTGTACTTTTTGAGTAAATCTCTGACGTACTTGGATTGACTGATAAAGATACCATCTTTTCTCTGACTGATCTGTAATCCAAGGAAGAAGGACAGCTCTTCCATCATGCTCATCTCATATTTTTCTTGCATTAGCTTAGCAAATTTCTCGCACAAGCGCTCATTAGATGACCCAAAAATAATATCGTCCACATAGACTTGAACAAGTATTAAATCATTCTTTACATTTTTATAGAACAATGTTTTATCAATTACTCCCCTAGTAAAACCACTTTCAATTAAGAATAGGGATAGGGTTTCATACCAACACCTTGGGGATTGCCTGAGGCCATAGACAGATTTGAAGAGAAGATACACAAAATCTACAAGTTCTGGATCAATGAAGCCAGGCGGCTGTTCCAGATACACTTCTTCTTCTAACTCTCCGTTCAGGAAGGCACATTTCACATCCATCTGAAAAACCTTGAAGTTCTTATGTGCTGCAAATGCCAAGAACATCCTGACTGCCTCAAGTCTTGCAACCGGTGCATAGGTCTCATCATAATCAATTCCTTCTCGCTGAGAATAACCTTTTGCAACCAAACGAGCCTTGTTTCGTGTTACAAGTACGTTTTCATCCATTTTATTTTTGAATACCCACCTAGCTCCAATTACTGATTTGTTCTTTGGTCGGGGTACCAGTTTCCAAACTTTCTGCCTTTCAAACTGATTGTGTTCCTCTTGCATTGCAATCACCCAATCAGCATCACCAAGAGCTTCTTCTATTTCTTTAGGTTCAAGCTTGGATAAGAACCCAGAATATAAGCAAATATTAGCCAGGTCAGCTCTTGTAGTTCTTCTAGTAGTCACACCAGCATCTAGATCACCAATAATTAATTCAAACGGATGGTCTCTATTCCATACCCGTTCTCTTGGAAATTGTCTTGATGATTCAGCGTGACTTTCTGAGTTGTGGTGCTGACTACTTTGATTAGTTTCACTAACTCCCCCTGAGTTAGTGCCAGCTCCTACAGAACTAGTGTCATCTCGTCTCGAGCCTTGAACACTTGTTCTTGAACTGCTATTTACTCCCCCTGAGTTGTTGCCGGTTCGTACTGAAGAAGTCTCTTCTGATCTTATCGAATTAGATTGTCCACTAGACTCAGGTTCTTCACGTACACTTGGAACATTTAATGGGACAACCAACTCAGGTTCATCTTCAAGTTCTTCTAAGTCCAGATTCTGAAATTTTAGGGACTCAGGTTCACTAGAATCTCTTGAAATTGATGAGAGTTTGGTATCGTCGAATCTGACGTTGTAGCTTTCAGTCACTTTTCGATCATTTACTAAGAACACCCTATAAGCTGCTACCACATCTGTGGAGTAACCAACAAAGATTCCTTCACGAGCTTTTGCTGCAAACTTGCCTAGATTTTCATCATCTATAAGAACATAGCATTTTGCTCCAAAGACATGAAAGTATTTGATTGTTGGTCTTCTGCCGTTCATTAGCTCACATGGTGTCTTTTCTTTATCTTTTATGATCAAGGATCGATTTTGAGTGTAACACACGGTACTCACTGCTTCGGCCCAGAAGTATAGAGGAAGTTTCGAATCATACAACAAAGTTCTTGCTGCTTCAACCAATGTTCTATTCTTCCTTTCAACTACTCCATTTTGCTGTGGAGTTCTCGGTGCTGAATACTGATGACGTATTCCCTTAGATACACAGAAGTCATTCAGCACTGCGTTTTTGAATTCAGTGCCATTGTCTGATCTAATCGTCTTCACAGTAAGTGTTGAAACATTCTCAATTTGATTGATGTGATCAATGATTAAGAAAGGTACCTCGTCTTTCGTCATTGAGAACAATACCCATGTATACTTGGAAAAATCATCCACGATTACCAATGCATATCTTTTCCTAGACAAAGATAGGACATTCACTGGGCCAAACAAATCCATATGAAGAAGTTGCAGAGGCTCAGTAATACTAGAAATTTCTTTGCTTTTATGCGATGCTCGCTTCGACTTTCCCATTTCACAAGCTTCACAGAGTCCTTTCGGAGCGAACTCCATTTGAGGTAGATCTCTCACCAATTCTCGCCTCGCGAGAGCATTCATCGTTTTGAAGTTTAAGTGAGATAATTTTTTGTGCCATAACCAGCTTTCATCATCCGAAGCTTTGCTGTAGAAACAGGTGACTTCATTCTGATTTGCTGAATCCATGTCTGCAACAAAAAGATCTGCCCTTCGAACTCCTCTCAAAGCCAGTGAACCTTCCTTGATGTGAGTGATTGATACACCTTTCTTGTTGAAGACAATTTCGTAACCTTTGTCACAGAATTGACTGATACTCAACAAATTGTGCTTTAATCCCTCAACATAGGAAATATCTTCAATGATGACATTGCCAGTTTTCAGTTTGCCATATCCCTTTGTCACACCTATGCTGTCATCTCCAAAGGTAACATAAGGGCCAGCCTTCATAACCAACTCTATAAGCAGGGACTTGTTTCCAGTCATATGCCTCGATGCTCCACTGTCTAGCACCCATATGACTTTATTTCTATTTTGCTTAATGCCCTGCAATGACAGATTGGTTAGACATTCTTCGGAACCCAACTTTGATTGGGCCCGGCTTTTCGATAAGATCGATAATCAACAGATTTAACAACAGGAGATGCACTTTTCTTAACATTACTAGAGCTTTCGACTTTCTCCTTTCCTTTCTCAGACTTGACATGTTTGTCAGTCCTAGGAGAAGGTTTTTCACTCCTAACTTTAGGAGGACTGACAGTCTTGGCTCTCACATGCTTTTTCTTGATGTTTGAACTAGCAGCAGTATTTGAGCATGACTGGCTAGATGCATTCATTAAATTCACAAAAGTTTGCATGATGTTAAAAGTGCATGGCATACAATTAGGTTGACCACACTGTGCATGATTCTGATGTGGATTATTCATTGTATGTGTGACAGGCATGGCATATGCAGCAGGAACATTTATGTTAGCTTTACATGCATAAGAAAGATGTTCAGTAGATTTGCAGTGATAACATGCTTTCTTTATTCGTTCAGCCTTAACCTCTTTTATGCCTTTCTTCCCTTGTTGTTTAACAGCCTTAGCTCCTATTCCTGGTCTAGATTCATCTCTAGGGAAATTGATTTTAACTTGTTTGATAGGAGTTATAGGTTGTGCGTTCTGGCGATCTTCCATCTCAATCTCATATCTAGCTATTAATTCAGTCTCTTCTTCTTCTATTCTAGGAACCAGGTGTTTGTAGATGGGTTTGACAGAAGATTTAAAAATGCTAGGAATTTCATTTTTAAGGTCACTGGAACTAGTATCGATAGGTCTCTTCCCTTCTTTCTTAGAAAGGTCAGAATAATCAAGTCCTACACCTACTCCAGTTATCTTCTTAAATACGTCATTATCTACATACACTTTACTAGCAGCTAGTTTGTAAGCTTCGCATTTAGTTTCTAACTCAGCTAGTTTGTTCCTAAGACATGCTTCTATTTCTCCCTTAAGGATGAGCTTGTGTTCCAAAGATTTAATGAAATCTCTTAGGGAAGTATCTACAGTGCAAGCAGCCTCTAACTCTTCCACTTTTGCCTCAAGCATTCTGCTTTTGGCGACAAGTGTTTTCTGTTCCTTTTGAGAAGTGTCTAGGCTTTTGCACAACATATAGATCTCTTCGCTAAGAGCCCCGTTCTGTTCCTTATAATCGTCAATGGACATTTCTACTTTAAGGGTTAGAACTGGTACCTCTGGTTCCTCTGATGTCTCAGCCATGAGGGCAAAGTTTGCTACATGAGTAACATCTTCCTCATCTGAATCATCCCAAGCTCTTCCTTCTGTTACTAATAAAGCTCTTTTTCCATGTCTTTCCTTCACCAGCGATTCATACTTGCTTTTGAGGGCTTCATATGTCTCTTTTGGATAAGTCTGTTTAGGCTTTTTGCAGTCAGTAGCAAAATGTCCAGCTTCACCACAATTATAGCATTTGAACTTCATTTTGAAATCCAAAGGAGATTTGTAGCTGGTACTCTTGCCTTTGCTTTTGTAGCCTGACGAACTACCACCACCCTTAGCAGCCCGATAGTAAGATGAAGAATTTCTCTATGGTCGATTGCTCTTTCTGAATCTCATGTTGCTGAACTTCCTTGCCATGTATGCCACGACACTATCGTCCATGTTGTCCAGCTCTTCTTGGGTGAAGTAGTCATCATCACTGTTAGATGTGCACTCGTCATCATTATCAACTTGATGTGGTGCATGTGATGATTTAGTCTTTTCTGCAACCATTGCCTTCTTAGACTCTTCCTCATCAGCAACTAATCCTGATGCAGTTTCTTTTCCTTTTGAATCATTGTCCCATGCTTGATCTTGAAGTGTTTCCAGCTCATAGGTCTTTAATATTCCATAATATTCTTCCAGAGAAGTTGTATGCAAATCTCTGGTTTCTCTTACTGCGTAGACCCTATGTTCAATGCTCTTTGGCTGGTTTCTCAGATATCTCGTATTGGTCTCAACCATGGGGAGAGTTACACCTCTCAGATTCAAATCCAATACTAACTGACTGAATCTTAGATAGACGTCTGTTATGCCTTCTCCTTTTCTTATTCTGAAGGTGTCATACTCCATCTTGAGTATGAGTGTCTTGTTGCTTCTAACCTCTGCAGATCCTTCCATGACAACTTCTATCTTGTCCCAAATCTTCTTTGCTGTATTCAAACCTTTGACTATGTTGAACATTTCATGATCAAGAGATTCCATCAAGGTTTGTCTTACAGAAGTATCATAAGCTATTTGCTCCTTGTCAGCATCCGTAAAGTCCGCTGCCTTTTTAGGCTCAGACCGAGCAGGTATAACCTCCTCTCCTTCCGTACGCTCAGGAATAGCTTTCATTGGAACAAATTTACCCTTTTCAAGGACTTCCAGATATTCAGGGTTAATTGTCTCTAAGTAGAGTCTCATTCTGAAAACCCACTCTTCATAGTGATCTCGGTTGAACATTGGGATCTTGAATGTATTTTTAGGAGCCATTTCAATTCTGGTCACTAAAAAGTTTCTAAGTACCCAAGACTAGGCTAAGTAGAATATATATGTAGAACTTCTGCCAAGTCGAAATTTCTCCAAGTAGAAATTTTGCTCAAGTCGAACTTCACCAAGTAGAAATTGTCCAAGTCGAAATTCTATGTAGAAAATCTCAAGTAGAAATTCTATGTAGAACTTTTGTCCTTAGAATAAATTTTCTGCAGATTACTTTAATATTGAATAAACAATATTATCTCTTTAACACCTTTTTGACTTTGATGCTTTACTCACCTAACCCACCTAACCCACATGCTAGGTACTGCTTATGTCTTGTACACTTTCGGCCGTGAATAATGCAAATCAAAAAGTCCAAAAACACCTTTTTATTCTTTTACTATTTATCTGTTTGAAAAGGAGATCAAAAAGTTGTTGGGTTGTCTTCTTTGATAAGAACAGATGATGAACACTCAAGAACACCAAATATCAATGAACCCAGATTAATTCACAAAAATTAATTAACATACACCCAAGCTAAATAATCACACCTGGAGTATTTAAATAATTTTTCGGATGAGTTTTCACTACCAACGAATTAAAGCACACTTTTCGAGAAAATGAAAAGTAGATCTAGAAAATGAAAACTCACGATTCTTCTACCAAACACAAGGATCTATGTTTTGTATGTTAAACATCCGCTCTGATACCAATTGTTAGGTCCAAATGTGTTGTAGAGGGGGGGTGAATACAACTTTTCGAATATGAGAAGCAATAAATACGATGTAATAAATGAACACACAGATTCAAGGAATATATTTCTTATATATATAACTTGAAATGGTTGCTACAACATTCATTACAAAGTATAACAGAAGTTCAGAGAGAAGTGAATGATACTAAGCTCTGTGAATGCACTCTCTCTCTTTTTCTTGTGTTTTCTCAATTATAGCTCTCTAAAAAAACATCACACAAGTACTTCTATTTATACTACATGTAATCTATGTCCCGTAGTCTTCAAAGACTAAGATATACGTGGCCCAATGATGTCCACATAAATCTTGCCTTATCTTGAAAGCTTGGAAATCTGCCAATCAGAAGATGCCATGTGTCATGTTGAAGCTGCACTCTAAGTAGAACTTCTACTTGAGAATTTCTACTTAGCCATCTCGAATTTCTAAGTAGAACTTCTACTTAGAAATATTCTACTTGGTCATCTAGAATATTTAGTACTTAGAAAATATTCTGGTCTTCAACTTGAAACTTCAATGCACATCTTGAACTTGTGATATCTTCATGTCTTCTTTATTCTTCAGCAAGCTCTTGAACATGGATCTTTATTACTGACATAAACTTGCTATCAATGTCCTGACACTTGATGCACTGGTCTGGTTCATAAGTGACTAGTCTTGATAGTGTTTCTGCTTCTCGAATAAATTACCATATTCACTTAGTAACTTGGCTTTCCCATGTTCGCTTTCCTTCTTGTTCACTTGAAATCAATTGGTCTTGTTGATACTGATAGTTATGATCTTGATTCTTGATTTCTCAAATCACTGAGGCATGAACAACTTTGACTTGAACTTCTCTCAACGATTTCTTCTTGGCTTGATCATAGTTAACATGTTCAATTGTATCAATTACCTTGTCTTCATATATTGTTGATTTCTTGTGACTTCTTGTTCTTGATTGTCTTCTAGTTAAGTATCTTTTCCTTTAATTGAGTTACATTAGTTATAGTGTTACAAGTTTATACACTCTGCCTTTCAGCCATTAGTGCATAATTCACCTCTTCTTCTTTAGATTCTGAGGAAGAGTCCATCCAATCCTTGCTTGATGAGATAAGAGCTTTGGTCTTTGCCTTTTTGCACTCAGTTGCAAAATGACCCATTCCATCACAGTTGTAGCATCTGACTTTTGATTTGTCAAATTTGCTGCTTTTATCTTCTTTCTTCTTGTACTTGTCTTTGTCAGCATTGAAGGTTTTCTTCTGGAACTTCCCTTGCTTCCTAGCCTTTCTGAACTTCATCTTCTTGAAGCCCTTGACTATCATAGAAACCATCTCCATCATATCAGAATCAGTAGAGTCATCATCAGTATCAGAATCAGACTTAGCATCAGTATCTGATGATGAGTCATCAGGAATTGACTCCACGACTCTACTTTTTCTAGAAGAACCTTCTTCAGCTTTTCCTTTTGATTTTGATTCAACATTCAAAGCAACAGATTTTGCTTTGACATTTTTCTTGTTCTTCCTCTGTTGAACCTCAAGATCATAGGTTCTTAACATCCCATAGACTTCATCAAGAGACAGCATCTTCAGATCATATTGATGCCTTATGATTGAAGCTTGAGTATCCCACTCCTCAGTTAGAGCTCTTAGAAACTTGGTATTTGAATCCTCTGGATCATACTCTTTGCCAACTAGAGATAGATTATTCAGCAGTGTTAGAAATCTATCATAGATATCAGTAAGGCTCTCATCAGTTCTAGCATCAAACTGTTCATACTCCTGAATCAACAGAGCCCTTCTGTTTCTTTTGATAGACTCAGTGCCTTGACATTGAGTTTCCAAAGTATCCCAAATTTCCTTTGCAGTCTTGCATGCTATGACCCTGTTTGACATGACATTATCAAGACTTTTGTGCAATATATTTTTTACCTTTGCATCTTTAAGCACTTGAGCCTTTTCTTCTGGAGTCCACTCACTCTTTACCTTGATGACATAGTGTTCAGCAACAGTTTCAGTTCTTGCAACTAATCTTGTTGGAAGAAATGGTCCATCATTGATCCTATCAAGATAGTCAGGATCAGTAGCTTCCAGATACATTAACATCTTCACCTTCCATGTTGGATACTCATTTTTCTTGAGAATGGGAATCTTAATGCTTTCATACTTGCTTGTCGACATCTTAAGATCGTTTCTGATTATTATTAATCAGTTAAGCTCTGATACCAATTGTTGCCCAGTAATTAACAATTGTAGAAGGGGGTTGAATACAATTGTATAAGATTTTCGACTTAAACAGTAATAACACAAGTATGAATCAATAACAGCTTTATTAATTCTGATATAAAACTGTTACAAACCTCTCTTAAGAAATTCTTATGTTCTTAAGAGCTGCTAGGTTACAAGATAACTCGTGTAAGCGATTACAATAATGTAAAACCTAAACTGTGTTTATATAGAGTACACAGTTACACTATCAATTACAAGATATTCTAAATCAATTACATATAACTCTGAATGCATATCTTGTATGATAGCTGCCTTCCTATAAATTAGGAATCGACATATCAATCTTCCTTGATCTCTGGTCTAATGAGAATCTTTACGAAATCCTGACTAGCTTCTAATACTGACAATACCTTCATACTGACGTTGTATTACTGATGACGTCAGCATCAGTATCTTGATCAATAACAATCCAGATCCTGATATCACTTGAATCAATATCTAACAATATCAGTGTTTAAGTGTTACAGTGATTCATCAGAGTTTAACTGGAAGCTGGAAGCAATCAGAGTTTAATTAAACTCTCATGGTTGGAATCTCGACAGAGTTTGCTAAACTCTGTCAGGATGAAACGTCTACTGGTCATCAGACTTTGAAGAATATTTGAAGATAATTATGGAAGCGATATCTTTGAAGATTGGATAGCTGTCAAAGAGATCGTGTTGACTAAGGAGACGTGTAACAATCATAATTGATAGCATTTGTATAGCTGATTTATAGAAGTATTAATTATTGATTGTATCGTAGCTGTATATCTTTATAAATACAGTTAGGTTAACACTAGAAGGGTATCGAAAAACGTATAATCTTATCATTGTAACCTAAGCAGCACTCTATGATATTTTACATCACTGAGAGAGGAGTTTTTAATTCCAAACAGTTTTTTGATGCCCAGTAATTAACAATTGTAGAAGGGGGGTTGAATACAATTGTGTAAGATTTTTGACTTAAACAGAAATAACACAAGTATGAATCAATAACAGCTTTATTAATTCTGATATAAAACTATTACAAACTCTCTTAAGAAATCCTTATGTTCTTAAGAGCTGCTAGGTTACAAGATAACTCGTGTAAGCGATTACAATAATGTAAAACCTAAACTGTGTTTATATAGCGTACACAGTTGCACTATCAATTACAAGACATTCTAAGTCAATTACATATAACTCTGACTGCATATCTTGTATGATAGTTGCCTTCCTATAATTTAAGAACCGACATATCAATCTTCCTTGATCTCTGGTATGATGAGAATCTTCACGAAATCCTGACCAGCTTCTAATACTGACGATACCTTCATACTGACGTTGTATTACTAATGACGTCAACATCAGTATCTGATCAGTAACAATCCAGATCCTGATATCACTTGAATCAATATCTAACAATCTCCCCTAATTTGTACTTAATGAAATAAAGCACAAATTATTTGATTCAATGATGTCAAAAACTCAAAACAAAATTCTATAAGGAATCTTCAGGTTCAGTCTCAGAATTCCTTACAAAGAAATTTGTTAGGAATAATTCATGAGTTGTGATGTTAAGAATAGAATTTTACTTATACTTCTTGTATATCATGATCTTATAAAGGATTTAGCACTTTGTATAGGAGATATGTGTTAGACCGTAATCTGTAGAATTAAGTCAGGAACAGTGCATCGAGTACTACATGTCAGGAACTGAGATTGAATCTTGATATGACAAGTCAAATACTGATCGAGTACTGATGGGATGGTCAGATCCTGATGCAAGATAGAATCCTGATATCAGTCGTGTTACTGATGATGTCATTATGGATGCTACAGAAACTGGCAAGTGCTATAAAACAGGATCTTTGTTTGAGGAACAAACAAGAAGATTTCATGAAGGAAAGAATTTTCTATTGATGGAAACTATCAACTGGATGGCAGAACATTGTCATGTATAGATTATCTTTCTGTGATTAGTTGATAGGTAGCATTATAAATACTCTCTCTATATCATTGTAAAAAAGCGTTCGAGTCGTGAGTTTTGTGTGCGTAGCTCTGTATAAGGTTTGTATTCGAGAGTTCGAAACAAACAGAGAGAGAGATTTATTTTGTCAGCAGCTGCTAAAGGTATTTGTACACCTTTGGTAGAGTTTGTATTTGATCTTATTAATACAAACAATTTGATTAATTTGTTTGTTCTTGTTTATCTAATCAAGCAAAAATCAGACACGATTATATAACTTGTATTCAACCCCCCTTCTACAAGTTATTCGAGTTAACAAAATTACTTATCCGCAAGAAACTTAATAGTAACTCCTCTTCTTTTTCTTCTAGAATCAGAATCAATCTTTTCTTCAACTTCTTAAGTTCTTCATTGTTCTTAATCTGATAAATACCAGCCCTGAGATTTTGAATTGAACTCCTTGGTAAATCTAAATCTCCCAACAGTAAATATGCAAGATCTCTTCCACCAGGATTCAAAGACAACTGTTCTTGCATCAGAATTACTTCTTTAACAGTTGATAAGTGGATTTTATATCCACTTGGAATGTTCCATATCGGCTTAAATTGGTGTATTTAGACTCAAGTTTGTTGTCGTTTTGATGTGTTTTATTTACTTGTGCAGGTTTGAAGAAATGTCAATTAGGGGTGAACTTTCCGTTGTTTTTGGAGTTGATTTCGATATGGAATGAAGAATGGTGACTTAATATCAACTATCAAGAGGATTACAAGTCAGTGGATTGAAGACGAGAAGTTATTACAAGAAGAACGGAAGAAAAAGGCTGAAAAACGAAGGAAAAAATGCAGAAAAATCAGCTGGATAGCAGAGAGAGCGCTGACAGTGCTTATAGCAGCGCAGGCTGCGCTTGAATAGTGCCAGGACAGAGAAAGCAGCACTGGCTGCGCTCCATACAACGCTGGCTGCGCTTGGCCGGGAGAAAATTGCTGAAAAATGTCCTTTTTACCCCTATTCGAATTCTAATTGTATTTTTGGTACCCAAACCTATTGCCAATTGTATTCAGAATTGTCTTCAACAGATCGGGCTTCCTCAGCATCAACGAATGGTGTTCCACGCTCTTCACCTCGAGCATGTTGAGATCTTACACCAGTCGATACTACTTCTACATCATCTTCATTGCTTTCACCACTCATCATTTTCAAATGATAGATCTTCATGGAAACCTTCATCTATCAACCCTTGGATTTTCTTGTCATCAAAGACAACATGTATGGATTCCATAACAATTTTAAGTCTTAGGTTATAGATTCTATATGATTTCCCTGTTGAATATCCAACAAAGATAGCTTCATCTGTTTTGGTGTCAAACTTTCCAATGTTTTCACCCTGATTTCTCAGGACAAAACATTTGCAGCCAAAGACATGTAAGAAGTTAACTGTTAGCTTCTTTCCTTTGAATAGTTGGTATGGAGTCAGTCCTTTTGCTTGATTGATCAAAGAAATATTCTGAGTATAGCAGGCAGTGTTGACAGCTTCGGCCCAGAAATATGTTGGCAACTTTAATTCTTCAAGCATTGTTCTTGCAGCTTCAATGAGAGTCCTGTTTTTCTTTTCTACTACACCATTTTGTTGAAGAGTACTAGGTGCAGAGAATTCTTGGATAATTCCTTTTTCTTCACAAAACTCTCTCATCATAGAATTCTTGAACTCAGTCCCATTGTCACTTCTCATCTTTTTTACTCTGAAAGAGGGATTATTATTGATTGTTCTGATATGGTTGATGATGATTTCTCCTGCCTCATCCTTGGAGTGCAGGAAGAATGTCCACGTGTATTTAGAGAAGTCATCCACAATCACTAGAAAGTATCTCTTCTTAGAGATTGACATCACATTAACTGGTCCGAATAGATCCATATGAAGTAGCTGTAGAGGATGATCAATGGAGGACATTAACTTGGATTTGAAAGAGGCCTTCTTTTGCTTCCCTTTTTGGCATGCATCACACAATCCATCCTTGGAGAAGTCCAATTTTGGAATACCTCTAACCAGATCCTTTTTCACCAACTCATTCATTACTTGGAAATTCAAGTGTGACAGTTTCTTGTGCCATAGCCAACCTTCATCTACACTTGCCTTGCTGAAAAGGCATGCAGCTGTATCTACACTTGTTGAATTGAAGTCAGCTGTGTACACATTCCCTTTCCGGTAGCCTGTCATCACTACCTTGTTGTCATTTTTCCTGAAAACAACACAAGCTTCTGTCGTAAACCATACATTTTGACCTTTATCACATAGTTGACTGATACTCATCAAATTATGCTTAAGTCCATCAACTAGTGCTACATCCTCAATGACAACATTTCCTTTTGAAATCGAGCCATATCCTCTAATATATCCTTTGTTGTTGTCTCCAAAGGTATTGCTAGGGCCAGCTCTCTCCTCGAACTTAGTGAGCAGGGTAGAATCTCCAGTCATATGTATGGAACAGCCATTATCCAGATACCAGAGGTTATTTTGGTCTCCCTGCACACATCAAAACCAAATCAAGTTGATATTAGTACCCAAGTTTCATTGGTTCCTGCAGTGTTAGCCTCTTTCTTGCCTCTCAAATCTTTTCTGTCCTTTGGTCCAGATTGAGTTAGATCAATCTTGACTCTGGGAGTGGGCCTTTGAAAGCCAAGATTTGAGCCATGCTCAAATGTTAGGAATTATGTTGTCCTTGATGATATACACAACCATAAAATACTTTGAAAAACATATGAGCACGAGTTTAAGTTTTGTAACTTATCAACGGATATCCAAGCCATGTACATCCGTTGATGAGGCAGCTTATCAATCGATAAGTCTGTAGCATACCTTGTATTTAAGTTTGAGTTTGTTGCTGAATATCATAGTTGATAGTTATCCTAAGTCATGTTGACTATCAAAGGATATACAGAATAGGGTAGCTAATTATATATAAGTTGTGTTATGTAATTCTGTATAAGTGAAGTGATGATCAACGGATAAAGGTCCTATGTCTACAACAACGGATAAAAGCTTCAATCAATAATGTCTTGGGATTAGAGGTTGATGGCGACTTGACATGCCTGACAGATCACATGGATTGATGAACTTAAATGAGGTATGGGAACCAGTATTGGAAACGAAGAAGAAAAAGAAACATTCCTTATTCTCACAAGCAATTTAGCTGGTAAATCTAGTGCATATCTGTCCAAGACAACCAGACAAAATTGCATCACATGGAGACAAGGAGTGGCAGCAACCCTGCAGGATACTTTGACTTGTAAGATTCGTTTATTTTGTAGGGTTTGTAATCTTGAAGTAAGATATATACTTCAAGGGTAGCATAGCTAAAATAGAGAAGAGAAACACTGAGCAAAAAGCTTTAAGCATTAGGTTCTCTTGTAATAGTTTTAGCTTTGTATTCGCAGCTGTGTACTCAGTTTACACAGAGAAATTTTCTTCAATACAACCCTCAGGTGGAGACGTGAAAAACCCCCACCTAAAAGTTTTAAGTGTGTTGTGTATCTGTTCTTTACATTATAGTCTTCAAATTAACCATCTGCTTCCATTGATATTACAAGTGTTGTTCAAAATTCGAAAGAATTTTACAAGATTGTATTCAACCCCTTTGTCCTTCTTTCCCATGGTGCTAGATCTTTAAACTTCTTGTATGTTAGAAGCTCACTCGAGCTAAAAGCCCCGGGACTCGTAACAAGGCGCAACTTTATTTCCTTATGCTTAGCCAGGCACAAGCACCACGTTTCGAATAGGGAGATGCTGGACACCCCAACATCAAATGCATTATAGAAATTGGAGTTAGGCATAGTCTGTGCATGCATGCTATTCATTATCCATGGGATCTGAGGTATATTGAAGGCATTATAGTATGAATTATGCATGAATGGCATGTTTGCATATAGGCTAGATGCACGAGCAAATTGAGCATTAGTGTTAGGCATAACATACATAGCAGAAGTAGGCAAGTGTAAAGGCATGGGAGCATTTTTCAATTTTCTACAGCAAGCAGATAGGTGATTAACACTACCACAATTAACACATTCTTTTCTAGGAGCATACTTATCTGGTATATAATTGTTGTGTTTATTAATCCCTACTTTGCCATTCCTGTTCTTTCTCATTCCTTTAGCTCTTGACTCAACTTTCTCTAACTTGTCCTTCAATTGCTTTTGGGACAAGTGACCTATGTTTGCTTTCTCAACTGATTTCGTTTAGCTACATTCTCCTATCTCAAAGTTTTTGTTGATGGGACCATATTGATTATTCAATTTAACTAGAGTTGCCTTGCTGACAGTTTTGGCTTTCGATGGATGACATTGTTCTGTATGTATCCATCGATGGCTCATTGTTCAACGGATAACTACAGGCATCATCCATTGACACACTATCTGAGGCAGTCTCTCCATCAACTCCTAACTTTGCTTCTCCTAACTTGCTAAGGGCATTCAAACCTTGAGAACGACAAATTTCTTCTCTACATCATTAGGTTTTCCCCAAGTAGCAAATAGGTCCTGGTTTTTCTTCAACTGTTCTTTCAGAATATCCTCTCGTTTAAGAGCTTCACTCAATCCATCTTTAGCTTCCTGGCAATCTCTTCTCATAACCTCAAACTCGATTAACTGAGTTTCTATCAAAGCATTCATATCACTTAACTTTTCATTTAGATCTTTTATTCTCTTGTTTTCTTTGTTAAGCGATTTTAGGGAAACATGCATGTTATACAATTCAAGAGACATCTCATCAATTGTACTAGCACATTCAGCTTTAGACAGATCAGATAGGTTAGAAGAGAATACCTGGTTGCTTGCTGAACTAGCTTCTTCATCTTTCTCATTTGCCATGAGGGCAAGGTTGATAAACTCTTCTTCTACATCAGAATCTCTACCAGCAGCCCAATCACTGTCTCTAGACACAAATGCTTTTTCCTTCTGATTGAGAAGATCGAAATATTTCTTCTTGTAGTCAACAGTTCCAAACTGTTTCTTCTCATTCTCAGCTTTAGGCTTTCTGCATTCATTGGCAAAATGGCCAGCAATTCCACAATTGAAACATTTGAACTTAGATCTGTCAACCATGTTTTTAGATGATTGACCATTCTTTCTGAATTGCCTGCCTCCTACTGGATTCCTTTTCAACTTAAGCTTTGAGAATCTCCTTGACAAGAATGCTAGATAGTCATCCAAGTCATCAGATTCACCTCCACTTGATGCATCGAATTCTTCAATCAACTTGTTTTTCCCTCTGCTAGTATCAGCTCCACCTTCACAAGTCTCTGAACTTGGTGTGGTTTTTGTTCTCTCCATCTTCTCACTCACTTGGCTTACTGGAATATTGGCCACCAAGGCAACATATCCAGCCTTCTTCTGGATCTTCTCCACTTCCTCATCTTATTGCATTTCAAGCTCATAGGTTTTCAGGATACCATATAGTCTCTCAAGTGTAAATTCTTTGTAGTCTTGAGAGTTTCTCAATGAGACTATCACTGGCTTCCATTCCTTAGGAAGAGATCTCAGAATTTTTAGGTTGGAGTCCTTGGTTTCATATTTCCTCCCATACAACTTCAGACCATTTAGTAGCTTTTGAAATCTGCTAAATATATCTGTCAAATTTTCACCAGAGGCATAGTGAAAATGCTCATATTGTTGTATTAGGAGCTGCATCTTGTTTTCTCTGACTTATTCAGTTCCTTCACAGATTGTATGAATGGTATCCCACAATTGCTTAGCAGAAGTGCAGTTTATAACACAATCAAACATATCTTGGTCAATACCATTGAATAAGATGTTCATGACCTTCTTATCCTTATGTATCACTTCCAAGTCCTCATCTGTGAACTCAGCCTGAGATTTTGGAATTGACCTTCCAGCAGCTGCAGAACCAGCAGCTTCACCAACACCAGAGTTAGGCTTCATAGGAACATGAGGGCCTTTCTCTATGCAGTCAACATAATCTTCGTCTAGTGCTGAGAGATGAAGATGCATCTTTACCTTCCAATGAAAGTAGTTGTCTTTGTCAAGAATTGGAATCTTGACCCCTGTGTCCTTCTTTCCCATGGTGCTAGATCTTTAAACTTCTTGTATGTTAGAAGCTTGCTCTGATACCAATTGATATTTCCCAGTTGCACACCTCAAGATTGTAGAAGGGGGGTTGAATACAATCTTGTAAATTTCTTTCGATTTAAACAATACAACAATTAAACTTCAATGGAGACAGATGGATAAGTCGAAGACTAAAACGTAAAGAGACAGAAATGAACAAACACACAACACACTTAAAAATTTCAGGTGGGGTTTTCTCGACTCCACCTGAGGGTTGTAATGAAGAAAACTTCTCTGTGTAAATGAGTACACAGCTGCGAATACAAAGCTAAACTATTACAAGAGAACCTAATGCTTATTGCTTTTTAGCTCAGTGTTTCTCTTCTCTGTTTAGCTATGCTACACTTGAGGTATATATATACTCCAAGTTTACAAACCCTACAAAATAAACGAATCTTACAAGTCAAAGTATTCTACAGGGTTGCTGCCACTCCTTGTCTCCATGTGATACAATTTTGTCTGGTTGTCTTGGACAGATATGCACTAGATTTACCAGCTAGATTGTTTGTGAGAATAAGGAATGTTTCTTTTCCTTCTTCGTTTCCAATACTGGTTCACATACCTCTTTTAAGTTTATCAACCCATGTGATCTGTCAAGCATGTCAAGTCGCCATCAACCTCTAATCCCAAGACATTATTGGTTGAGGCATTTTATCCGTTGAAGTAGACATAGATCGACAGGTTGATTTATGCTTGTTGATAATACCATATCCGTTGACGTAGAATCTTCATCCGTTGATCACCACTTCACTTATACAGAATTACATAACACAACCTATATACAATTAGCTACCCTATTCTTCATATCCATTGATAGTCAACATGACTTAGGATATCTAGCAACTATGGCATTGTCAACCAAACTAAAACTTAAATACAAGGTATGCTACAGACTTATCAGTTGATAAGTTGGCTCATCAACGGATGTACATAGATTGGATATCCGTTGATAAGTTAAAAAACTTAATCTTGTACACATATGTTTTTCAAGGTGTTTTATGAATGTATATCATCAAGGACAACATAATTCCTAACATAAACTTACCATAGATAATATATATTGCATTAATGATACGCATAAGCTTCAAAACGTATAGGTCAAATAGTCATATGGATCTTCTACAAACCAAAATTGGATACCAAACCAAAAATATGGATAGTCCATGGATCTAAATAGAGTTAATAATTTAATCCGAACCTAAATATGGATACCGAACATATCGTATGGGTTATCCAGTAATTTATAATATATAGATAGATATCATGGACGGTTACCTTTTTCAGCCAAAACACGTTACCTTTTTTCTTTTCTGTTACTAAAACCTCTTCTTTTCCAATTATATCACAGACGTTTCTATTTAATAAAAATAAAGTAATAATATTATAATACTAACAATTAACTGATTACCTTTTCAGCTAAAACGTATCGTCATTTCTATTTTTCCTAATTAAATTTCCTTTTTTTTAGAAATATCACGGGCAACATTAATTTCTCATTTTCTAAAAACTATGAGTAATTTTATTTAGTAAAATGACATAATTAAATTATAATTATTATAAGCTAATTAATTACCATTTTCACTTAAACCATGTCATCTTTTTAATTTTCACGTTACCTTTCTATTTTCTCTAACTAAAATCTCTATTTTTCCAATTATATCAAGGGCGGTTCTATTTAATAAAATAAATTAATAATATTTTAATATCAATAATTAACCGATTACTTTTTTCAGCTAAAACATATTATTTTTTCTATATTTTCTAACTAAAATCTTTCTTTTAATAGACATATCACGGACAATATTAATTTCTCCTTTTCTAAAAATATTACGTACAATTGTATTTAGTAAAATAATGTAATTAAATTATAATTACTATAAATTAATCAATTAACTTTTTTACCAAGAACATGTTACCTTTTTAATTTTCTCTAACTAAATCCTATCCTTTTGTAATCATATCACCGGCATTCTATTTAATTAATAAAATAAAATAAAAATTTATAATTACCAATAATTAACCGATTACCTTTTTCAACTAAAACCTATCATCTTTTCTATTTCTAACTAAAATCCTTCCATTTCTAAAAATATCGCGGATAACATTTATATAATTATTATCAAATCATCTCATATAAAAATGTAAGCCTCCAAAATTCATGTTTAAAAAAATTAATTTAGATAAATGAAAAAATTCATATAATATTAAAATAAAAAAATTTGTGCATCGCACGGGTTTTAAGCTAGTATGATATAATTACGAAACGAGAGAAAAACTACTTTAAATATTTTTGGCACGAGAGAAAAATATTCCTGAGAATAAAAAGTCTTTTCTATGATGAGAAAATATTTTGAGTGTGAAGACAGAATATTTTTCGAATAAAAAAAGATCGTTTTTTAATTTAGCACGAGTTCTTTGAAGAATATTAAATATCGAATATTCTTTGTTCGAGTTTGTCGCCATATTAATATCGCAACGGAGATCTAAAAAATATCAAACCTTGATATTTCCTTTTCGATCTTATTGCCTTGGTAGAGATATATTCCATAAAATATAATTTTGATTTTTCAGCAAAATAGAATATCTCTTATAATTTAAAATAGGATAATAATTTTGCTAGAGTTGACCATTGACTTTTGACCGAATTAATTAAATAAATGACTTAGTGGAGAGGATTCTATGTGTATTTAAATTTTATTTTAGATCGTACAAATACCAAAATAAATATTATATCGCAGATATCCTTTCAAAAATGATTTTCAATATAATTAAATTAAAATCAACTTTTTTGTTTAAATTTAAAATTAACCTTTTTAAATTTGTATACGATATTATTCTGTATTACAATCTAATTTTATATTTGTGGGAGAAAATTAAAATTATTTACAGAATTATATAGTAGAATTAATTATTTTCTTCGGGACTCTATGGAAGAGAAGGGCTCTATCGGGAATAATGATCTAATTGTATATAAATTTTTTATTTATTTTTAATTTTTACATAAATATAGCTCATTTCATTAATATTTTATTTAATAGTTTGTGCTAAATTCTTTATAAATTTGAATTTACATTCTATTTAATATATATTAAATATTTTAGTTGCCAATCAATCATTGAGATTACTAAATTTGAAATAATAATCCCCATTGGTGTAAGGGGATCTAGGCCCAGTTGGTATAAGAGCTGGATTAATTTTTTTTTTTTTTTTTTTTGTCTGCAAGAGCTAGATTAATTGGTTGTAAGCCTTGACCTTTTTCTAATATTATTAAGCTTAACAAAAAAGAATTTAAATGATAATACTATATAATAATGCTAAAAATATTGAATAGGAAAATTACCAAAAATATCATTTAATTATTTTTTTTGCGATTTCAGCATCTTTTGAAAATATTTGCAAAAATATCTTCTACACCAAAACAATCAAATGCAACCTAATTTTAAACTTTTCTGAAAAATGATTTGAAATTGATTCTGATTGCGTTTAAGGTTTATTTTGGTTGCGTTGCATTTGATTTAATCGATGCAACTTGTTAAGAAACCTATTTGATAAACAAAAATGAATTCAATTATTAAAATATTAAAGTTGCATTAATGGTTATTTTGATGCCTGGTTGCAAAATTTGCAGAACATATTTTTACAAATATTTTATAAAAATTGATATTTTTACAAAATAAATTTCTTAAGAAAAGGTATTTCTGAATATTTATGAAAAAATCCCTATTGAATATTACTTCGTCCCATTTTACATGTTGTTTTGTAAAAATCATGAATATTAAAAAAATGGTTAAATGGATAAAATTTTCAAATTCATACATTTAATTAATATGTTGAAAAATGAGAAAAATTTGAGAAAAGTCAAATTTAAAAATAATAAATACAAAATTTGCATTGATATAATGAAAAAAATAAGTTATATAAAGTAAGTTCATTTTTTAAAAGAATCTGCATTGAAAGAAGGAAAAAAAATAAGTTATATAAATATAGGGTCTTACTCAAATAAAAACTAAATTATAATATAAACTAAAAATCAAACCTTAATCCAATATTTCAAGTTAATCTAATAATCAAATTAGGGATACCCAATACAAAAAAATGTATAATAATCCACCCTCTATTAAGCAAAAAAAAAAAGTTAGTGTTCATTGCTGACGTGGTAGTGACGTGAGCAGTGAACCTTAATTTTTTTTCTTCTGAGTATTGTTAAGTTAATTTATGACATTTTTGTGAATGTGAAAAGATGAAATATAATTTTTTTAGTATTGATTTCTAATTTCTGTTTTAACTTTGATTTCTATTTGATCACTAACCTAAAAATATATTCATTTTTCAAAAGAATATTTGTAATGGGATGAAAGTAATATATTAAATTATGCTATATCTCGTGATTCATGTCGCACGAGTCACGACGCATTCCTCCACCAGGAGCATGTCTAAGAGCATGTTCGACAACTCCTTAAAATAATCTTGGTGAACTTATTTTTGGGTAAAATTTCATATTTAGATAATGATTTTTTATATAAGTATTTAATTTATGTTTGAAATTTTATAATTTACAAAAAAAAGTTAATTTTTTCATAAAAAAGTTAGCAATCTTTAATTTTATTTTAAAATAAGTTTGACTTATTCTGAAAAACAAGTTTCCCATACACCCACCGGCTTTTGTTTTTTGATAATTACCAACTTTTTTGTGCTGTACCATTTGTTTTGTTCAATTATCGTTTTGGTAGGGAAATAATGAGGTTGGAGTAAGGCTGTAATTCGAGTCGGGTGGCTCGCGAGCCTACCCGGCT
Source organism: Kitagawia praeruptora (assembly GCA_037693485.1). NCBI lineage: Eukaryota > Viridiplantae > Streptophyta > Magnoliopsida > Apiales > Apiaceae > Kitagawia > Kitagawia praeruptora. The sequence goes on from CM075353.1 coordinate 5,126,741, forward strand.
CGAACTCGTTTAACTGAACCCGGCTCGAATCGAGCTCGTAAACGAGTCGAGCTCGGCAGCGATTTTAGGCTCGTTTATATAAACGAGCCGGTCCGGGTATGTGCCGAGCTCGAATGAAACCCGGCTCGAAAACTCGAACTCGACCCGGCTCGACTCGAACTCGACCCGGCTCGAGCTCGTTTACAAATTTTTTTGTTGTTTTTCAAAATATTGTTTCTATTTTTTAAAAAATATTTCTGGACGATCCAACCGTACGGATGTCAAGATATATTTAATTAAATGATATTCCCAAATTTTCAAAAAATAAGAGATTAATTTGGTTGGAGATCTTAATAGAACACTACTATATTGTCTTGTACTCGTAACTAGTGCTTCGTCCCAGATTATTGTTTCTATTCTTTTAAAAATATTTTTCGACGATCCAACCGTACGGATGTCAAGATATATCTAATTAAATGATATTCCCAAATTTTGAAAAAATAAAAAATTAATTTGGTTGGAGATCTTAATAGAACAGTACTATATTGTCTTGTACTCGTAACTAGTGCTTCGTCCCAGATTATTGTTTCTATTTTTTTAAAAATATTTTTCGACGATCCAACCGTACGGATGTCAAGATATATCTAATTAAATGATATTCCCAAATTTTTAAAAAATAAAAAATTAATTTGGTTGGAGATCTTAATAGAACACTACTATATTGTCTTGTACTCGTAACTAGTGCTTCGTCCCAGATTATTGTTTCTATTCTTTTAAAAATATTTTTCGACGATCCAACCGTACGGATGTCAAGATATATCTAATTAAATGATATTCCCAAATTTTTAAAAAATAAAAAATTAATTTGGTTGGAGATTTTAATAGAACACGACTATATTGTCTTGTACTTGTAACTAGTGCTTCGTCCCATATTATTGTTTCTATTTTTAAAAAAATATTTTTCGACGATCCAACCGTACGGATGTCAAGATATATCTAATTAAATGATATTCCCAAATTTTGAAAAAATAAAAAATTAATTTGGTTGAAGATCTTAATAGAACACTACTATATTGTCTAGTACTCATAACTAGTGCTTTGTCCCAGATTATTGTTTCTATTTTTTTAAAAATATTTTTCGACGATCCAACCATACGGATGTCAAGATATATCTAATTAAATGATATTCCCAAATTTTGAAAAAATAAAAAATTAATTTGGTTGAAGATCTTAATAGAACACTACTATATTGTCTAGTACTCGTAACTAGTGCTTCGTCCCATATTATTGTTTCTATTTTTTTAAAAATATTTTTCGACGATCCAACCATACGGATGTCAAGATATATCTAATTAAATGATATTCCCAAATTTTGAAAAAATAAAAAATTAATTTGATTGGAGATCTTAATAGAAACTCGTTAGGCTCGTTTAACAGCTCGTTAGGCTCGGCTCGTTTAACAGCTTGTTAGGCTCGGCTCGTTTAATAGAACTCGATCCGACTCGTATAACAGTAACTCGCCTCGACTCGTGAGGGCTCGCGAGTAGCTCGACCCGACTCGTGTAACAAACGAGCCGAGTTCGGCGGGGATTTTCGGCTCGTTTAATAAACGAGCTCGGCTCGACTCGTCAGAAAAAGCTCGGCTCGATTTAAAGCTCGGCTCGAACTCGCCCGGCTCGACTCGAATTACAGCCCTAGGTTGGAGACTTGGAGTGTTGCAGTGTTGCACTGGTTGATCTAACATGTTTCAATAATGTAGCATTCGGTCCCATTTTAAACAATTCAAACATGTCTAAAAGATTATCAACTTTTTCCTTTTTATATTATGTACAAGACTATGAGTTTAATAATTTATACAGAGTAAAATAATTATTTTATCGTTAAGAAGCAGTGTTGTAAAAAGCGGGAATCGAACTTAATCGGTGGAGGTACTGTCCAGGGATTAATCGGATAATCGGGGATTAATCGGAATGATTAATCGGAGCTAATTTAATATTATTTTTAAATATATTTATTATTAATATATGTAATTAATTTATTATTTTGATTGTACATGAATAATTATCATATATTTATACAAATATATTTAAAATATATAGCATTATTAAAGTAAATATAAATTTTAAGATCTAATTTTTGAATTGGGGTCAATATGAGAGAAAAAATTGATAAAATTCATGATTTAACCGTTTAAAATATTAATTTCGTATATGAGAATAAGATTTTTCTTAAAATTTATTCAATTTTATACTTTTTGAATTTTGATTTTTTTTTAAAATTTTTCTACAAATTTTTCAATTTTTTTATCAATGAGGCCGATTTTTAACCGATTAATCCGATTTTTGACCGATTAATCCCGATTTTGACCGACTTTTGAGCGATTTTTGGAAAAACGATTTTTTAACCAAACAACGATTAATCAGTACGGTGGATAACCGAACAGCGATTAATCGACGATTAATCCCGATTAATCGACGATTAATCCCGATTAATCGACGATTAATCCCGATTAATCGCCGATTTTTAGAACAGAGTTAAGAAGTGAAGTGTAGCAAGCACCAAGGTTCAAGTTAATGTTTTGAGTAATGAAATGGTCCAAAACTTCAAGATGTTAGGAGGAACTCTTATATCAATTATATATAATATTAAACCCTTGTGAACAATCAAAAGAAAAACATACAAAATCCAAATGATAGAGGAAGTTCATGTCATGTCAGGTTATCCATTCATTCGAAACATTTAAAATAGACTAATTGCAGGGGAATGAACTTAACTATTTTTTCTGACACGAAAATGGCCCAATTATTTTTTAAGTTGATGCTTGCATTTTTTCAATCATACTCCCTTCGTCCCAGCTAATTATTAGCATTTCAAAATAGAGTTTCTGGCACGCATTTTAAGGTAGATTTTAAGGATAGTTCCATAACTTTTTTTTGAAATTTTCTTTTTTTGTATAAAAATAGAACAATCCTATTTTTATACAAAAAAAGAAAATTTCAAAAATAAGTTATGGAACTATCCTTAAACTTCATCTTAAAATGCGTGTCAGAAAGTGATAAAAAAAAGTGTTAAGAATTGGATGGGACAGAGGGAGTAGTAATTAAGTCATAAATTAAATATACTCATCTGTTTAGCAAAAAAATAATTAGGCCATCATACTGTCTATTTTTATATTTAGACCATTTTTATGCAAAAAAAAAAAAAAAATAGTTAAGGCCGTTTTTTAAAATATTAGGGGGTGATGGCCCAAAATAATCACCTGGGAAACTGGATGGCCCTTTTTACTGACGGGACACGGTACATCGTGTACCGTGATAGGGGGTGTGATGCGGAGAAGCGTCCTCCGTAACAGGGCATGATACGGAGCTCCGTCTTCCGTGTTATGCATGATACGGTGGACGGTGTTCCGTGACAGTGCTGCGCACCCACCTAACACGGAAGACCGTGTTCCGTATCATGAATAACACGTATCATGCATAATACGGTACACGGTGTACCGTATTAGGGTAATACGGAGGCCGAAACTCCGTATCCCGTCGGTATTTCGGGCCATTTTTTTCAAAATCAGTATTTTGGGCAAAAACTTAGGAAAAATAGGCATTTTGGTAATTTTCTCAATATTAGGAGCCTGTCTTAATTTTCAATAAGAATACGTATTCTCTCAAAACATGTTATATATGTGGAGAAACTTGAGTGTTAGTTTGTGTTATCTTTAGAAAGTCCATTTTCATTTATATGAATCTTATATTTTTTTATTTTATAAATGAAAATTAATCTGTAAGTTTATAGGTGATGCATCAGAGAAAGCTACATTATATTTTAGAATTCATTTGGTAATTGATAAATAAGCTCCAAAATTTACTATTTAAGTTCAAAATCTTACTTTTAAATATAAATTTACATAATTACCCTTAACTATGAATTTGCACTCTTTTGTTTTAATTAAAAAAAATTCTTATATCAAAAATTCATTCTAAAATAACCCTCTTTTAATTTATTGAAGACTTCAATTTATGCCAGATTAGTATTTTGCTTTATTACTAATGAGCATTAGTGTTGCTTTATATGTTGATTTTAAATGTTTACAGAATATAGCTATTTGCGATTGTAGCATTGCCATCCAAATATTTCATGGTTTTAGGTCATGTAGCTAAAAAATTGCATTACTGGATGCTATTATCTACAAAAATAAGAGGGGTAGAAAATTCCAGAAGTTTGTTATACCATTAAAGAAGTTTATGTTTCTCAATATTCGACCCATTAATTATAGTAGCAAAATTTACTTGTCGAAATTTCAATCAAAAAATCAAGGATAGTTAAGTAATTCACATATCAAAAAGTAAGATTTGGAGCTTAAATAGTAAATTTAGGAGCTTAATTATCAATTTCTCATTCATTTTACATATTATAAGAAACTTTAAAAGAAATGATTTTACAAATCTTCATATATCATAATTTTACTTGGAGAAAACAAGCCAAGTGTAAATACTAAATACACAAAACGTGAAACCTGTAACTTGAATTTCTTTTGAAGACCAATACGCCCAACACTACAGAAATTATCACTCTTAAGTCTCTAAGCCTGAAAGCCAAGCCCAATATGAACAGCGCTGTAACGAAAATGATAACCAAACCATCAAAAAAAGATACTGACCGACATTGGAGGTGTTTGGCAAAAATTATAAGCTCCTTTTTTGGATTTTAAGTCCGGTTGTGCTTATTTAAGAGTGTTTGGGTAACGATTTTTTTTAAGGATTTATGATCTTAAGTTCATAAGTTGAAAATTAGAAAGTTCCAACTTTTTTCCTGCTTATTTACTATTCACTAATCTCTCCATTTTTAATTGGATTTTTCCCTTCAATCAGCGATATTTTTGTCAAATCTAACTTCACCATATTTTTCTCCATCTCCCAACGATCATTTTGCATACCATATGTGCTATATTTCGACGTGATTTAGGAAAATTTTATAAAAATATTTGTTCTACAGTAAACTTACAATTTCTGATTTACCAAACACTTTACTAACTTATAAGTTCTGATTTACTTATCACTTATAATCAACTTTTTAACTTAAAACAATAAGTTACTTTTTTTAAGTTACGCCAAACGGGCTCATTTTAAGGTCCATTTGGCTTTTCTTTTAAAAAAAAGTAAATTAGAAATTGAAAAATACATTTTGACAAAAAAATTGAAAATACATAACTTTACCTCTATAAAAAAATAACCTCTTTATAATAAAGAAAAACTTACATTCCCAACAATATATAATTAATTTAAAAATTACCTCTATTTCTGGAAAATGTTAACCACGCTGAGTTTCGTTCAAAATTGATGTATTAGGTATAAGATTGATTTAATAAATGCATTTATCTATACCCTTTAGAAATAGGGAAATTATCCCATATACTATCTTTTTAAAACTATTTTCAAAAATACTACCACTTTAAAAGTTATTTACAAAAATACTATATTTTAAGTTTTATTTTCAAAAATACTATCTTTTAAGTTTTATTTTCAAAAATACGATTTGCAACCTATGTAACTTTTTGTATATATGGGCGGCGCCAGCCGCAACTTTTAATTTTTGGTTGCAAAGGTTGGAACGGTTGCAAAGGTTGCATATGAATTTCCGATTGCAACTTCCAGTTTTCAGTTGTCATTTTCGACCTCTTTTTTGAAACCAATAGAAACCAATTCTTAAATAGAAACTAGAAACTAACACTAAATAAATTATATTTCATTTATTCTAATAGCCCCGCCAGGGGCACCTTCACAAAATGTGTTTAAATTCTTGGCTCCATCCAACAAAAAAAAATTACTGTTCACGCTGACGTCACTGCCACGTCAGCAGTGCACAGTTTTTTTTTTTTTTTTTGCTGAATGGAACCTAAAATTTTAGACAATTTTTATATTGGGGTACCCCTAATTTGGTCATTAGATTAGCTTGAAATGTTAGATTATCTTCATCGTCAAATCGTGATGATTCTTTCATACTTGCGATAGAAATTCGAAGCATTTAAGACAATAAACGAATGAGTTAGGTAGTCATGAGGGCTAAAGGCTCTCGACACACCCGTCAATCGTCTATTGCCTTTAGCATTGATTGCCATTCCTTACAACTTTAGAATGATAAAGGCGCGAAGCACCGTACAAGAAGGTGCGAATCACCGTTAACCGGTAACGATTTGTAGATCTGGTGGTGTTGGTGGTGATGGTGTGGTCATGGTGGTGGTGGGTGGGTGGTAGTGGTGGTGGGGGGGGGGTAGGGTGATGGAAGAAGAAATGGGTTTTGTTCAAGTTTCTGCTGAACTAGTCTGTGATTTGCACCTTATAATTTAGTGATTTTCTTAATATAAACGACTGATTTCTATAATATAATTTAGTGATTTCTCAGGGGACTGGGTCTGGTTTCTATTTTCTATTTTAAATTGGTTTCTAGTGGATTAGGACTATATATATATAGTTCAAAAAAGAGGTCGAAAATGACAACTGAAAATTGAAACTTGAACTTCCAATTTTCAGTTTTCGGCTCCATATAAGGTTGCATATGAGGTTGCTACTGAAGGGTTTAGAGCATCAAACGCAGCGGAATTAAATGTGAAAAAGAATAAAAATCGAAACCCTACCGCAGGATCCATGCAAAAACATGATATTTAATTCGGAGTTAGATGATTACCTTAAAGAAGCTTTACAAATTGATGACAAATGGAGGTCCAAAACAATCACCACGAAGCGCTCTTCGAGATCTACGTTGCCAAAGTAGTCCACACGAACGCTTGATCGTCCAACGATCACCGGAGCCGGTACTAGCCGAATTAAGAACCTGCCTCTTTCTCTCTCTCTTGCCTCTCACACGTTTTTCTCTAAAAACGAATTGCAAAAATCTATCCCTGAACAATACATCATAATGTATTTATAGGGATTTGGCTAAACCCTAAATCGAATTGGGCTTCTCCAAACCCATTCTGATTTGGTTTTAATATTAAATTCAAATTCTATTTAATTATAATTAAGACCAGCTCAATTAATTAAATATCCAATTTCGAATTTAATAATTTAATTTAAATTCGTAATTTAAATTAAAACTCCTTTTAAACGTTCTTATTGTGTAACCCTTTAGGTTATTATTACGTTGGCAATAATTTTAATATCTAATAATAAAATTATAAACAATGAGCGGCATCTAGTAATACATCATTGCTACCCAAGTAATAATAATAATTGGTGATCCAATTAAACCTTTCGTGATTAATGTTTCCGTGTACTATAATCTCTTTAACCAAATATTATAGATTAAACTCGAGGCATGTCATTAGTCATCCTCTTCAACGTTTAATCCGGATTTCCTTGATCAATGAGTAGACTATTAAAACAAATCAATATTTGAGCATGGCCATGCATTTTCATAGTCTCACTCAATCAAGATGCCAATAATATCTCTCCTAATAATAGGAGGGTTAAATCCTTTATCTATCATTCATATTTCTCATACGACTCATAATATACCCGATATACACTTTTATCATCACCTGGTCAAAGGTAACTTTTAATGTAGTCAAAGTATATTAATCCTCGTATAGAAATATAATGATCTCAAGTCTAAGGATCATTACACCATTATCACTGTGAGTCTTTCTAATGACATTATCAACATGTAGAATCTCACCGTGGGTTAAACCAGTGCCATGTATAAAATTACATGCACCTATGTTCTTGACTTTAGTATCACTATACCTATGACCAATGAGATGTGGTCATCCGTCAACAAACATGCTAATATTTATGCATTATAATTGTCCCATATTAATAATGCTCGATTAGGGATATTTAGGAATATAAACACTATTCATATAATCTCATTTTTAAGTCACATACTTAAAGATATAGAATACATGTTCTATATTCCAAGGACATTTATTACTCTAATATTTATATCGCGGTAAACTAAAACATAATAAATTAATGTAGAATAATCAGTAGAACATAATCATTAAATAACAAAATAGTCTTTCCTAGAAGCACAACTACATTGTCTCTAGGGCACTAACACTATCAATCTCCCACTTGCACTAGAGCCAATCGCCCATGTATCTAATACCCATGGAACTAGTGTGACCTTCGTGCTTCTGCTGCGACAAAGCCTTAGTCATTGGGTCCGCAACATTATCATTAGTATGCACTTTACATATATGTTATCTCCTATATCATTAATCTCTCGAAAAAGGTGATATCTTCTAAGTAAATGCTTTGCCTAGGAATGGGACCTTGGTTCCTTAGTCTGCGCAATGGCTCCATTGTTATCGCAATACAGATCAACTGGATCTGCGATCGATGGAACCATACCAAATCCTGTAATAAACTTCCAAATCCAAACAGCCTCTTTAGATGCTTCACTGGCAGCAATATACTTAGCTTCCATTGTAGAATCAGCTACTGTCTCTTGCTTTGAACTTTTCAAGCTTATAGCACCTCCATCTAGACAAAACACGAATCCAGACTGGGATACAGAATCGTCCCTATCTTTCTGGAAACTAGCATCAGTGTAACCTCTTACAACCAGCTTCTCATCTCCTCCATATATCAAGAACAAATCTTTAGTCCATTTAAGGCACTTAAAAATATTCTTGACAGCTGTCCAATGACCCTCACCTGGATTAGACTGGTATCTGCTCGTCATGCTTAAAGCATACGAGACATCTGGACGAGTACATTGAAAATACACACCTAGAGGGGGGTGAATAGGTGTAAATGGATAACTATCTGCAACTAAGTCCGATTTTAAAAAATTACCAGAAACAGCTTACTGATTTCGTTTTATGCAGAGACAGATGGTAAGCTGAATGTATGCTGAATGCAAACAGTATACTGAATATAAAGACAGTAAGTACAGTAAAGTGCATAAACAGTAAGCTAAATGCAAGCAGAAGGTAAATAACAGAAAATAAAGAACACAGAGACTTTTAGCCAGGTTCGACCCCTAACCCCTATGGTCTACGTCCTGGTCCCTTACCAACTTGGTAAGAGAATATATTATTGATCACTGAAATAAGCCAATTACAAGATACAATAATATATCTCCCTCAATACCCAGCTGTTGACAAATGGCGTGCTGAACTCCTGTTTCTGAACTTGCTCTCTAAGCTATACTTCCCAAGTATACTTCTCTAGCAACGTTCACCAAACCCTAGTTCCCTAGCCAAACTGTCCAACAACTAATCCTTACAAATCGAACAATACAATTAATAAAGGATACAACTCAAACTATGAACTCTTTAAGATATAGCACGTATCAATATACTAAGAGCTCGAGAGAATTAAAAGATATAGCAATGAAAAAACCGAGTTGTTTGAAATCTTGTGTGTTTGAATATTTTCTCTTCAGTGTTAGAAACGAATGAACACAAGACAAATTATAAATAGTCTCACAACCAACGTTCAGAAAATCAATCAACCATTATTCGAACGATTTAGAAATCAATTTCTAACGTTCAAATGATCACAGAGATTTTACCAACGTTCTTGTGAACGTTTGACAGAGAGTTTGAAAGAGATGAATCGTTTGAAAAGTTTAACCCTTCTGTTCTGTATGTATAAAACGTGTATAGGAGGTTTTAGCAAGAATATCTTTTAAAAACGGAAACTCCTATAAGATTTATCACGGTTTTAATAAAAGATATTTGAAAAGATTTGAGCTCTAAATATATTGTATACGTATTATATGATAAAGATATCTTACAATATATTTCCTGAAATAAAAACCATGAGAAACAATCTTGATCTTTGTCTTCAGGATTTCTGCCAGTTGCGAATGGCTTGCTGTTTGAGTCTGCCAGTTGTGAAAGTCTGCTGTTTGAGTCTGTCAGTGTGAAATGGCTTGCTGGACTGTTTCTGTTATAGCACCAGATAGCTTGCTGTTTGTATATTCTCTGTAAACAATCAGTACACTTAATATACCCTGCAAAACCAAGTTAGTACAACCATAACACAATGTTTTATATCAAACTACAAGCAAATAGCTTGCTGAAAGTGATCATCAAAACCATAGGAGTATCAATCTCCCCCTTTTTGATGATTACACAATATTTAGGAGAAATAAAAACTCCCCCTAAATCCCTGCATATTAGTACATTTTGATATAAAACAGATTCAAGATAAACAAGCATAATAGTTATATCTAAATCGAATATCTTGACCAAACGGTTCTCCTAAATTTCTCCCCCTTAATCCATCAAAATTCAACAAAGAGAATATTAGTCCAGGTCTGGAATAAGCATAGAGAAATAAATTTTAAAAATTAAATCATGGTAATGGCATATAAACAATTCAGATACAAATGGTAAGCCAACGTTACCCATTCTGTGCTTGTCAGCTTGCTGACTACACAGTACACATGCCAAGTTCCATTCGAATAGCTGCAAATCTTTCTTCAGCCAATGGCTTTGTGAAGATATCTGCTAGTTGAACTTCAGTTGATACAAATACCAACTCAATCTTCCCCTTTGCTGCATTATCTCTTAAGAAATGGTGACGAACGTCAATATGCTTCGTTCTTGAGTGATTGACAGGATTCTTGGAGATATTGATAGCACTCGTGTTGTCACAATATATTGGAATTTTGCCACACTTGATATTGAAATCCCTTAGAGTCTGAATCATCCATACAATTTGAGAGCAACAGCTACCAGCTGCTAGATACTCTCCTTCGGCCGTTGATAGAGCCACAGAAGCTTGCTTTTTGCTTTGCCATGAAACCAAGCTTTGTCCAAGGAATGTACAAACACCACTTGTACTCTTTCTATCAGTTTGAGACCCTGCATAATCTGCATCACTATACCCCACGAGATCAAAAGTATTTGTGATAGGATAGAACAAACCAAGATTGATAGTACCACTTAAGTATTTAAAAATCCTTTTAACCGCATTTAAGTGAGACTCTTTAGGGTTGGATTGAAACCTTGCACAAACACAAACACTATACATGATATCAGGTCTTGAGGCAGTTAAATATAGTAGACTTCCAATCATACCTCTATACCTTTTGACATCCACATCCTTACCATTCTCATCTGCAAACAGCTTGCTGTTTTGAGTCATAGGAGTTGTTTTTGCTTTGACATCTTCAAAACCAAATCTTTTGAGCAGATTCTTTGTATACTTGGATTGATGGACATAAATACCATCATTGGTTTGCTTGATTTGGAGACCCAAGAAATAGTTGAGTTCCCCCATCATGCTCATGTCAAATTCATCGTACATGCACTTAGAAAACCACTCACACATAGATTCATTAGTAGAACCAAATACAATATCATCCACATATATTTGTACAACAAGAATATCTTTACCATTTTGCTTTATAAATAATGTGGGATCGATATTACCTCGAGTGAATCCATTTTTGAGAAGAAACTTACTAAGTCTCTCATACCACGCTCTAGGGGCCTGCCTTAAACCATATAATGCCTTCTTGAGCTTGTAAACATAATCATGAAACTTCTCATGTTCGAATCCATGAGGCTGTTTGACATAGACTTCCTCATTCAGCACGCCATTTAGAAATGCGCTTTTTACGTCCATTTGATATAACTTGAATTTCTTGTAGCTTGCATAAGCAATAAGCATTCTGATTGATTCTAAACGAGCAACAGGAGCATATGTTTCATCAAAATCAATTCCTTCTTGTTGATTATAGCCTTGAGCCACGAGCCTTGCTTTATTTCGAGTGACGGTTCCAAACTCATCCACTTTGTTCTTGAGCACCCATTTGGTTCCTATGATAGAAGCATCTTCTGGTGGCTTTACAAGTTCCCAAACATCACATCTCTCGAATTGGTTGAGTTCCTCTTGCATGGCCATGATCCAGTTTTCATCTTCTAATGCTTCCTTGAAATTTTTGGGTTCTTCTTGAGCTAAAAAGGCAGCATAAGCACAAAAGTTTGCTTTTCCTCTTCTTGTTGTGATTCCATCTGATATATTTCCAATGACAAGTTCTGGAGGATGATTCTTTACTGTCCTTGTAGCCTTTGGTAGAGAATATTGAGCAATTTCTTCATTTGAAGTTATTCTGACCACTTCAGCTTGCTGACTTGAAGTTCCAGCTTGCTGTTTTCCATTCTCAGTAGTGTTCTTGGCTTGCTGACTTCCAGTTTCAGCAGTATTGTTGGCTTGCTGATTTCCAGTAACTTGAGGTTGTATATTATCAGTTTCACCTGCAAATTCTTCCTCATCTCTTGGCAGATCATTGTTAGGTTCTTGAAAAGTAACATCAATAGATTCTTCTACTATATGTTTATTTAAATTATAAACTCTATATGCTCTACTAGTTAAAGAATAGCCAAGAAAAATTGCTTCATAAGACTTAGCATCGAATTTACCATCATTATCAATTGTCTTGAGCACAAAACACTTTGAGCCAAAGATTTTGAAGTAACTAATGTTTGGCTTCTTTTTCCTCAACAATTCATACAGAGTTTTGTTCAAGATAGGCCTGATTATGACTCTGTTCAACAAATAGCACGCTGTATTCACTGCTTCTGCCCAAAAACTTCTAGGCAGCTTGCTTTCTTGCAAAAGAGTCCTTGCTGTTTCTTGTAGTGATCTGTTCTTCCTTTCTACCACTCCATTCTGTTGTGGAGTCCTTGGTGCAGAAAATTCATGTGTAATTCCTCTTTTTTTCACAATAAGCAATGAAGTCTTTGTTGAGAAATTCACCTCCTCTATCACTTCTTATACCTACAAGCTTTGTATCCAACTTGTTCTCAAGTAATTTGATTAGCTTCTTAAACTCATCAAAAGCACAATCTTTAGTACGAAGAAATAATACCCATGAAAATCTAGAATAATCATCTACAATCACAAAACCATATTGTTTACCTCCAATACTCTTGTAAGCTTCTGGACCAAATAAGTCCAAATGCAGAAGCTCTAAGGGTTTAGAAGTAGATACCATTTTCTTTGATTTGTGAGTACTTCGAAGCTGTTTTCCCAATTGGCAAGCTGAACAGACTTCTGTTTTGACATACTTTAGCTTGGGCAGCCCTCTCACTAGTTTCTTGCTTGATAACTTTCTGAGCAAATCCATGTGTGCATGTCCCAATCTTCTATGCCAAATATATGGGTCATTATCCACTGCAGCCAAACAGCATGCTGTTTCCTGCATATCAAAGTTTAATACATATATATTTCCTTCCCTTCTAGCAACTAGGGGGAATTTGTTAGTACCAATAGTAATAATAGCTTTATCAATGCCTAATTCAACATGATGTCCATCATCAAATAATTGAGTAACACTCAGCAAGTTATAAGAAAGACCTTTGACATATTGAACTTTATCAATTGAAATATTACTATTACCAATAGAACCGGTACCAAGGATTTGAAGAGTTTTGCTATTCCCAATTGTCACTCTTCCACCCTTTTTCATTTTGAGATTAATAAACTGAGATTTGTCTCCACACATATGTCTTGTGCATCCACTGTCCAAGATCCATTGCTTTGACTTGACCTTAGCAGCAAGGCACATCTACAAAACAAACAAAAATACCTCAATGTTTTGGTACCCATATAGGTTTGGGTCCAGGTTGGTTAGTAGCAAGAATATATAAAGCATTTAAATCAGATTTCTTGATCCACATTTGGACCACTTTTGGGGACTGATTTTGCTTGCTGTCATTCTGTTGGTGAGCTGTTTGTCTCCTGCTATTTGTATTCTGGTATGCTGTTTGTCTCCTGTCTGGTCCATTCTGGTAAGCTATTTTCTGTTTGCCTGATCCATTCTGGTATGCTGTTTTCGTCTTATGATATACTTGAACCACACAATTCTTTTCCAGATGTCCTTTTCCACCACATTTGTTGCATGTCTTCCAAGGCATAGCATAATTGTATGGAATGCCATTCCTTCCATCATATTTGAGCACCTTATCTTTCTTGTTGAAGTTTAGACCAACACCTTCTCCGACTAAGGGGACATTTGCCTTCTTCATCATTGTCTTTAAAGTGTCTTCACCTTAAACAAAAGTTTCCATGCCCTTCTTGAGATCTTTGACTTCTGTTTCTAGGAGAGTGATCACTTCAGCTTGCTGTTTGATGAGTTCAGCTTGCTGAACTCTCTTTTCAGCAGTTTTTGAGGATTCGGCTTGGCTAGATTCCTTCATTTTGTATGATTCCAATGCTTTAGCTTTAGTTTTGACATCAGACCTTAGCTCTTTGATTTCTTCAGTCAAGGTCTTGTTTCTCTTTTCAAGTAACTTGACATTAGCCTCTAAATGTCTGTTCTTAGTATTGAGTTCCTTGATCTCTGTAGCTTTACTGAATGAAGTTGAATCCCATTCTTCCATTTTTGGCAACAGATCTTTTACCATTTTGGATAAATAGGCATTCTTATCAGTCAGCTTGCTGATTTCAGCCTTTAGTGCCATGTGTTCTTCAATTGTAACACTATTTTGTTCCTGCATGGTTAGTGAATCTAACAATGTATCATCTGAAGAAATGTAATCATTAGAAGAGTTTACCTCACTAGAATCCTCTTCAGAATCAGTTTCAGCATACACTCCTTCTGAATTTCCTTGAGTATATTCATCTTCAATTCCAACAAGTGCTAAGTTCACCATTTCTTCTCTTGAGTCATCACTGGAATCTGAATCATCATCACTCCAAGTCAGTAGAGCCTTTGATTTCTTTTTTTTCCTTGAAAACAATAGGCTGTTTTGACTTTAGTTTGTAGTAGTTCCTTTTATAATGGCCTGGCTTGCCACATTCGAAACAAGTTTCCTCCTTAGAGTCTTTTGAGCCTTTCTTGTTGTTGTAGTAGCCACCTCTTTCCCTTTTCATCATGTTCTTCTTTTCTATCAGCCTCTTGATCTTCTTTGAAATAAGTGCAAGTTCCTCATTTGAATCAGATTTCTAATTAGAGTCAATTGGCTTGCTGTTTTTAGAATGGAGAGCCATATTCTTCATCTTTTCTGTTGGAGCTTTAACACTTGAACTTCCCACCTGATTTCCATTTATCTTGCTTTCAAATTGCTCTAGCTCAGCAAATACAGCCAAGTGATCCATAGTATCAATAAGTGGTGAGGATTCCAAGGCAGTAACTTTGGCTTCGTAGATAAATGGTACTGCACTTAAGACCTTCATATTGATTTCATCTTGTGGTATAGATTTTCCAAGCCTCTTCAGTGAGTTAATAGTAACTTGAAACCGTGCTTGACTATCCTTGATAGTTTCACCTTCATTAAGCTTGAAGTTTCCAAAGTCATTCATTAGCTTGCTAAGTTTCACCTTCTTTAGAGATTTCGAACCTTCATGATAAGTCTCCAAAGCATCCCACATTTCTTTTGCTGATTTGAGTGAAGATACTTTATCATATTCAGCCTGGTTCAAACCATTCATAAGAGAACTCCTAGCCTTTCCATTGTAGCCAAGTTTGATTAATTCATCCAGAGTGAGATCATCAACATCCTTTGGCTTGCCATCCTTGTCAAGAAAGACATATGGACCTTTTTGCACAACTCTCAGAACTAATGGATCTCTGGATAAGTGAGTTTCCATGCTGCTTTTCCACCAGTGGTAGTTGTGTGTGCCATGAAGAAGTGGAGGCCTAAAATCAGATTTTCCTTCGGGATAGTTTTCAGCCATTATGATCGAATACTTTCCTGTTACAGAATTGTTAGTATACCAAGGATCTGATACCAAATGAAAATACACACCTAGAGGGGGGGTGAATAGGTGTAAATGGCTAACTATCTGCAACTAAGTCCGATTTTAAAAAATTACCAGAAACAGCTTACTGATTTCGTTTTATGCAGAGACAGATGGTAAGCTGAATGTATGCTGAATGCAAACAGTATACTAAATATAAAGAAAGTAAGTACAGTAAAGTGCATAAACAATAAGCTAAATGCAAGCAGAAGGTAAATAACAGAAAATAAAGAACACAGAGACTTTTAGCCAGGTTCGACCCCTAACCCCTATGGTCTACGTCCTGGTCCCTTACCAACTTGGTAAGAGAATATATTATTGATCACTGAAATAAGCCAATTACAAGATACAATAATATATCTCCCTCAATACCCAGCTGTTGACAAATGGCGTGCTGAACTCCTGTTTCTGAACTTGCTCTCTAAGCTATACTTCCCAAGTATACTTCTCTAGCAACGTTCACCAAACCCTAGTTCCCTAGCCAAACTGTCCAACAACTAATCCTTACAAATCGAACAATACAATCAATAAAGGATACAACTCAAACTATGAACTCTTTAAGATATAGCACGTATCAATATACTAAGAGCTCGAGAGAATTAAAAGATATAGCAATGAAAAAACCGAGTTGTTTGAAATCTTGTGTGCTTGAATATTTTCTCTTCAGTGTTAGAAATGAATGAACACAAGACAAATTATAAATAGTCTCACAACCAACGTTCGGAAAATCAATCAACCATTATTCGAACGATTTAGAAATCAATTTCTAACGTTCAAATGATCACAGAGATTTTACCAACGTTCTTGTGAACGTTTGACAGAGAGTTTGAAAGAGATGAATCGTTTGAAAAGTTTAACCCTTCTGTTCTGTATGTATAAAACGTGTATAGGAGGTTTTAGCAAGAATATCTTTTAAAAACGGAAACTCCTATAAGATTTATCACGGTTTTAATAAAAGATATTTGAAAAGATTTGAGCTCTAAATATATTGTATACGTATTATATGATAAAGATATCTTACAATATATTTCCTGAAATAAAAACCATGAGAAACAATCTTGATCTTTGTCTTCAGGATTTCTGCCAGTTGTGAATGGCTTGCTGTTTGAGTCTGCCAGTTGTGAAAGTCTGCTGTTTGAGTCTGTCAGTGTGAAATGGCTTGCTGGACTGTTTCTGTTATAGCACCAGATAGCTTGCTGTTTGTATATTCTCTGTAAACAATCAGTACACTTAATATACCCTACAAAACCAAGTTAGTACAACCATAACACAATGTTTTATATCAAACTACAAGCAAATAGCTTGCTGAAAGTGATCATCAAAACCATAGGAGTATCATACATATCATTGCATACATTATAGAACCAATTTCCGAAGCATATGGTACTTTACTCATACGGTCCTTATCATCTGATGATTTATGATAGTTTTCCTTTGAGATCACTATCCCATGAGACACTAGGACATATCCCCTCTTTGCCTCTTGCATCCCAAAACGATGCAACACCTTGTCAATGTATGTACTCTAACTTAAGCCGATTAATCTTTTAGATCTATCTCTATAGATCCTGATCCCTAAGATATAGTTTGCATTGCCTAAGTCTTTCATAGAGAAACATTTTCCCAACCAAGTCTTCAAAGCCTGTAGAGAAGGAATGTCATTCCCTATTGGTAATATGTCATCTACATATAATACTAGGAATGCCACATGGCTCCCACTAACCTTTTTGTAAACACACGGCTCATCCTCATTTTGTATGAAGCCAAACTCTTTGACTGTTTCATCAAAATTAATGTTCCATCTTCTAGAGGCTTGCTTTAATCCATAAATGGATTGTCGCAACTTACAAACCATTCTAGTAAACCTCGAATCGACAAAACCCTGAGGCCGTGTCATGTACACATCCTCTTCTAAGCTCCCATTTAAGAAAGCGGTCTTGACATCCATTTGCCAGATCTCATAGTCATAACAAGCTGCTATCGCAAGCAAAATCCTGATGGATTTTATCATAACTACTGGTGAGAAAGTTTCATCATAGTCAATACCATGAATTTGCTTGAAACCTTTCGCCACTAGTCTTGCTTTGTAGGTCTGTAAATTTCCATCCATGTCAGTTTTCTTCTTGAAAACCCACTTGCACTCTATGGGTTTTACCCCATCAGGTGGTTCAACCAAAGTCCATACTTGGTTTTCATACATGGAATCCATCTCAGATTTTATGGCCTCCAGCCATCTCTCAGAATCTGGACTGTTAGATATTGATTCAAGTGATATCGGGATCTGGACTGTTACTGATCAAATACTGATGCTGACGTCATCAGTAATACAACGTCAGTATGAAGGTGTTATCAGGATTAGAAGCTGGTCAGGATTACGTGAAGATTCTAATCAGACCAGAGATCAAGGAAGATTGATATGTCGGTTGCTAAATTGTAGGAAGGCAGCTATCATACAAGATATACATTCAGAGTAATATGTCATTGATTTAGAATATCTTGTGATTGATAGTGGAGCTGTGTATGTTATATAAACACAGTTTAGGTTTTACATAATTGTAATCGCTTACACGAGTCATCTTGTAACCTAGCAGCTCTTAAGAACATAAGGATTTCTTAAGAGAGTTTGTAACAGTTTTATATCAGAGTTAATAAAGCTATTATTGATTCATACTTGTGTTATTTCTGTTTAAGTCAAAAATCTTATACAATTGTATTCAACCCTCCTTCTACAATTGTTAATTACTGGGCAACAATTGGTATCAGAGCTAACTGATTAATATTAATCAGAAATGATCTGAAGATGTCGACAAGCAAGTATGAAAGTATCAAGATTCCCATTCTCAAGAAAACTGAGTATCCAACATTGAAGGTGAAAATGTTGATGTATCTAGAAGCAACTGATCCAGACTATCTTGATAGGATTAATGATGGTCATTTTATGCCAATAACTTTGGTTGGTCGAACAGATATAGTTCCAGAACATTATGTCATGAAGGAAAAGAGTAAATGGACTCCAGAGGAAAAGGCTCAAGTGCTTAAAGATGCAAAGGTAAAGAATATTTTGCATAACAGTCTTGATAATGTCATGTCAAACAGGGTAATAGCATGCAAGACTACAAAGGAAATTTGGGATACCTTGGAAACTCAATGTCAAGGCACTGAATCTATCAAAAGAAACAGAAGGGCTCTGTTGATTCAGGAGTATGAGCAGTTTGACGCTAAATCTCACTGATATGTATGATAGATTTCTGACACTGTTGAATAATCTATCTCTAGTTGGCAAAGAGTATGATCCATAGGATTCAAATACCAAGTTTCTAAGAGCTTTGACTGAGGAGTGGGATACTCAAGCTTCAATCATAAGGCATCAGTATGATCTGAAGATGCTGTCTCTTGATGAAGTGTATGGGATGCTGAGAACCTATGATCTTGAGGTTCAACAAAGAAAGAGTAAGAAGGATGTCAAGGCAAAATCTGTTGCTTTGAATGTGGAATCAAAATCAAAGGGAAAAGCTGAGGAGGTTTCTAGCAGAAAGAGTAGAGTTGTAGAGTCAATTCCTGATGACTCATCATCAGATACTGATGCTAAGTCTCATTCTGATACTGATGATGACTCTACTGATTCTGATATGATGGAGATGGTTGCTATGATAGTCAAGGGCTTCAAAAAGATGAAGTTCAGAAAGGCTAGGAAGCAAGGGAAGTTCCAGAAGAAAACCTTCAATGCCGACAAAGACAGGTACAAAAAGAAAGAAGAGAAAAGCAGCAAATTTGATAAGTCAAAAGTCAGATGCTACAACTGCGATGAAATGGGTCACTTTGCAACTGAGTGCAAGAAGACCAAAAGTAAAGCTCTTATCTCATCAAGCAAGGATTGGATGGACTCATCATCTGACACTGAAGAAGAGAAAGTGAATTATGCTTTGATGGCTAATACTGATGAGACTGCTGCTGCTGAAAATAAGGTATCTGAAACTTTGTTTGATTTTGATACTAATAGTATATCTGAGTTAAGATCATTTCTAAAATCTCTGCATATTAGTTTTAGAAGTCAGTCTCTTGAAAATGCAAGAATAAAATCTGAAATGGCAGAGGTAGCTAAGAGAAATGATCATCTAGAATCTGAGTTACTTTTCTTGAATGAGGTACAAGCAGAATGTGATAACGCTAAACACATGAAACTAGAAATGGAGTTTAAATGTACTGAACTTGAAAAAGAACTTGAGGATGCTAAAAAAACTCAAAACCTGGATACATTCTGGAATGAAAACTCATGATATTATCACTGATAAAAATTGGAAAGAGTGTCTAGGATATAATCTAGAGAATGAGAAAAAGAAGAAAGGTAAGGTTGTTACTGATGAAACAACAAAACTAGGAAGAGTTGTTGTTGATGAGTCAACAAATCCAAAAACCTACAGATATGTTACAGATAGTACTAAAACTAAGTTAAAACCTGTTGATTATGTGTATCCAGAAAATCCCAAATCTACTTCAGAAAAGGGATCCACTTCTACTCATAAGTCTGATACTAGAACTGTCAAGAACAAAAATGTAGGTCTTTTGTCTAAGAAACAGCTAAGGGACAAAATCTGTCAAGTGATAGATATGAAGAAAGTCCCAACTGTCAAAAGAAATAGGAATGGTAAAGTTGGAATAAACAAGGAGAATAATTATAAGTATATTCCAAATGCACCAAGGAAAGTATGTTTTAATTGTGGTAACTCTAATCATCTTGCTATTGATTGCAGGAGGAGTAAAAAGAAGGCTACTGTAGTTCCTAAGTCTGATATTAGGAATAAATCAGTATTTTATAAACCACAGAATCCTAGTTTCCACTGTGGCAGTAAATGGCATTCGATTTATATGTGTGAAGAATATCATAATTTGTACTACAATTATTATGAGCCTTTGCCGAAATTTAATAAAAGTGCAAATTTTGATAAAACAAAGGATTTGAATTCTAAGCATGCATTTGTAACATCTGATAAGAACAGGGCAAATTCTGATGGAATCCATCCAGAAGAAGCTGTTTTTACTAAAAAAATCTTCTGTTGCTAAAAATGTTAAATTGCATGAAAAGAGAACCCAACAAGTGTGGGTTCTTAAAAATTCTAACTGAGTTCTTTGTGGTTCTGATTGCAGGGTAAAAAGAAAAATGTGTTAGTCATGGACAGTGGATGTTCTGTGCACATGACTGGAGACAAAACCTTGCTATCAGAATTTGAGGAAAAGGCTGGCCCAACTGTGCCTTATGGAGATGGCAACATTGGACAAACTTTGGGATATGGCAATATAATCATTGGAAATGTCATCGCTGAAAAAGTAGCTCTGGTGAAAGGACTCAAACACAATTTGCTAAGTGTTAGTCAAATCACAGACAGAGGTTATCATGTCAACTTCTATGATACTCATTTTGAAGTAATCAGCAAAACTTCAGGGAAAGTTGCATTAACTGGTCAAAGGCATGGTAACATTTATGAAGCCAACATCTATACCAATACTGATGGACACTCTACATGTCTCATTAGTAAAGCTTCTGTAGATGAAAGTTGGAATTGGCACAAGAAGCTTTCTCATCTCAACTTCAACAATATCAATGAGTTGGTAAAGAAAGATTTGGTAAGAGGATTACCAAAGGTACTGTATACTCCAGATGGACTCTGTGATGCTTGTTAGAAGGCTAAACAGAGAAGGACATCATTTAAGAGTAAAACAGAATCCTCAATTGATGAACCATATCACATGTTCCACCTTGACTTATTTGGACCAGTCAATATAATGTCCATCAGCAAGAAAAGGTACACTCTAGTTATTGTTGATGAATATACTAGATATACCTGGGTGTATTTTCTACAAAGAAAAGATGAAACTGCTGGAATACTTCTGGACCATGTAAGAATGATTGAGACTGGCACAAAGTATAAAGTCAAGATTTTAAGAAGTGATAATGGAACTGAATTCAAGAATTCAGCAATGGAAGAGTTCTACAAATACAAAGGAATAGTTCAACAATTCTCTGCTCCAGGCACACCCCAGCAAAATGGATTGGTTGAAAGAAAGAACACAACTCTTATTGAAGCTGGCAGAACTATGTTGGAGGAAGCTAAACTACCTACATATTTCTGGGCATAAGCAGTCAACACAGCATGCTACACTCAGAACATTACACTGATCAACGGACATGGTGTAACTCCTTATCAGATGATCAAGGAAAAGAAGCCAAGTCTAAAGCATTTGCATGTATTTCGCTGTAAGTGCTTTGTTCTAAGACCTCATCCTGAACAGCTTGGAAAATTCGAGACTAAAGCTGATGAGGGCATCTTTATTGGCTATTCATCATCAAGAGCCTTTAAAGTCTACTATCTAAGAACAAAGACAGTCATGGAGTCTATAAATGTATCCTTCGATGATAAGAAGATTACAGGAATTATTGAAGACTTACATGATGATTTGATTTTTGCAAATGAAGCTACCAAGAATTCTGATGAAATCTTGTCAGATACTGATACTCCATCAAATCCTGACGATCCAATCATTCCTGATGTAACACAAATTATTGATGATAACGCAAATGTTGAGGGAGAGCAACTACAAGAGACCATCGACACTGAATCAAATCAAACATCAGGAGGAGATTCATCAAAAACAGATTCAAGTGACAATTCTGACAGTAGATCAGAAAGAGATAGCAATATCTCAGGGGGAGCTTCTAGCAATACTAGTTCTTTTGAAGATAACACCGATCCAGGGGGAGCATCAAATTCAAGGAATGATTTACCACCAGCAAGGAAATGGACTAAAAGCCATACACCTGATTTAATTATTGGAAATCCTGAAGCAGGTGTGAGAACCAGGAGTGTAACTCAGAATGAATGTCTTTATCATAACTTTCTATCAAAGGAGGAACCTAAGAAAGTTGAAGATGCACTCAAAGATGCTGATTGGGTTATGGCTATGCAAGAAGAACTAAATGAGTTTGAAAGAAATGAAGTCTGGAAACTTGTACCAATACCAAAAGGAAGGTCAATTGTAGGTACAAAATGGGTGTTCAGAAACAAGACAGATTCAGATGGCACCATTATAAGAAATAAAGCAAGACTAGTTGCAAAGGGGTATTCTCAACAGGAAGGAATAAACTATGATGAGACATTTGTTCCTGTTGCAAGATTGGAAGCTATCAGAATCTTTCTGGCATATGCAGCCCATAAGAAATTCAAAGTTTTTCAGATGGATGTGAAAAGTGCTTTTCTCAATGGAGAATTAGAAGAGGAAGTTTATGTTGAACAACCTCCTGGCTTCATTGATTCAAAACATCCAGATTATGTCTATAGACTGGATAAAGCACTTTATGGACTAAAGCAAGCTCCAAGAGCCTGGTATGAAACATTGGCTCAATTCTTACTAGAAAGTGGATTCAAAAGAGGTACAATTGATAAAACCTTGTTTTATTTGAATCATGGTAAGGATTTGCTGTTAGTTCAAATTTATGTTGATGATATCATTTTTGGGTCAACTAAATCCAAATTGTGTGAGAATTTCTCAAAGCTAATGCAGTCTAGATATCAAATGAGCATGATGGGAGAGATGAGCTATTTCTTAGGTCTGCAAGTTAAACAGACTGATGATGGAATTTTTATCAATCAGTCAAAATACACAAAGAATCTTTTGAAGAAGTTTAACATGCAAGACAGCTCTATTGCATCAGCTCCCATAGCTACAGCTACCAAGCTTGATCCTAATCAAGGTACTGAGGTAGATGTAACCAACTACAGAGGTATGATTGGCTCACTCTTGTATCTAACTGCTAGTAGACCAGATATCATGTATGCAACCTGTCTATGTGCAAGATTTCAGGCAAATCCCAGAGAACCACATCTTATTGCAGTCAAAAGGATTTTCAGATACTTGAAAGGCACCCCATCTCTTGGCCTTTGGTATGCTAGAGAGTCTGATTTTAATTTATGTGGTTATTCAGATGCTGATTTTGCAGGCTGCAAAATAGACAGAAAAAGTACTTCAGGCAGTTGTCAGTTTCTTGGAGGAAGACTTGTTTCTTGGTTTAGTAAAAAGCAAAAGTCTATCTCTACATCAACTGCAGAAGCTGAGTACATTGCTGCTGGAAGCTGTTGTGCTCAGATTATGTGGATGAGAAATCAGCTAATGGACTATGGTTTGTCAAATTCAAAAATACCTATTTATTGTGATAATCAAAGTGCTATTGCTATGACAGGAAATCCAGTACATCATTCTCTTACTAAGCATATCAGTATCAGATATCATTTTATAAGAGAGCAAGTTATGGAAGGAACAATTGAGCTACACTTTGTTCCTACTGATCAACAGTTAGCTGATATATTCACCAAGCCACTACCTGAAGCTACGTTTACAAAGTTGGTGAATGAACTGGGAATGATAAACTATGATAGTTTATGAGAACAGAGAAAGATCAAATACTGATACTCGTCAAATTCTGATACATTTCGAATCCTGATGAAAAGTCAATCCTGACTCCAGTCAAACATCGAATACTGATGCGACGCTTCATCTATCAGTAATGTATTTCAGTATCTAAGTACTTCATTTTCTGTTCTGTTTTCCTGATACACTTGTGACTATCGAACTTGTTAATAAGGTGATTACTTTAATTAGTTTTCATGATTATTTCTTTGATTTAATTATTTGAATAACAAGTTAAATGCAGAAAACAGTGAATAAGATTAGAGAAACAAAGTTTTTCATTGATAATAAGAAAGAGATTACATTCAAAGATTACATCGTTTTGTTCTCTATCTACTAATCTATTCAACAGGAAAAATAAAGTCCAAACCACTCCATTGTTAGCAGTCATCCCAGATCCCATCTTTGCCACTTTGTTTGAGTGGAGGTTGATAGGGATAAGGTTATTTTTGGTGACTTATTCATTAACAATAGTTGATGGAGTTGGATGAGGATGTCTTAGACGAAAGCCATGCTAATGTTGCTTGGAGGGCAGCATCGATGTCAATCACTTTTGCAGGTCTTTCTTTCTTAATTTCTTCGAGACCAGCATCCATCTGTAACCACAGAGTCTCAAGTTGTCTTTCCCAGTTGAAAGCATCAAACTCTTCACGAGTGTAACTGAAGATATCTCTCTTTTCGATGAGATGGAGATTCTTTTCTTTAATGGTAGAGTTCGCCATTTCTTTGTTAAGATATTTTCTGTGAAGAGCTTTTGGTTTACAGGAGAGAAGAAGGGTTAAAGAGATAGTGGACAAGTCTCTTGGTGTTAAATAGAGTAAGGAGTGGAACGAGAATCTGAAACGGTTCATATTCTGGTGTTGGTACCAGGTATTTTTAGATTGTGATGTTTTAATTTCTTTAAATTAAAACAAATTACCTTGTTTTATTTTTTATCACAATCTTATTTCTCGAAAACTGTGGGCGCGTGTGTTGTACTCACTTGAGTATATACATACAATTTGTAAAATCATGTCACGTGTGGTTATCACCACTCTTACACGTAATTTGGTCCATTACCTATGTAAGCACGAGTCGATTACTGACATTTGTCCTTTGAGAAATCATTAGTTTCATTTAAAATCAATTTGGTTTTCTAAATTGATTATTTAATTCTCAAAGTATCAGTATTGTATCGTCTCTTTCACTTTGTGTGAAAATAAACCCTAACTGCTCAAGTGTAACGCCCCCTTCCTAAAATGGGAGGAGATATTACTTATAATCCATAAACCTGTAAACAGAGCACTAAAAACAATCTCTAAATAATGATTAAATAGTCTAATAACCTCCAAATAATATTAAAACTTCAAATTACAATTCAAGCCAATAAATATGAAAAACTAAAATCTCTAAATAAGTCTGCAAGTCTAAATAATGCTAAAAGTTCATAAGTCCTAATCAATGGAATAAGGGTAGCTCTCCACACACAATCCCAGATCCCCCTAAGCACCTGCCAGAAAAAGAATACGGCATGAGCCAATTGCCCAGTACGGATTTGGAATACAATTTATAAAACAAAAAAAAAACAGATATGTATATTTGACAATTATAATAAAACATTTATTTTCAAAATATGCATGGCTGAAGCAACGTGGGGCTAGGATATTTCATACCGAGATCAGAACAGAACAGAACAAATACAAATACACACATCATAGGGTACCTAATGTGTGCAACAAATCGGATAACGTGTACGGCATATACACGTCACCGTCAAATCAAATCACAAATCTAATCTGGGTGCACCCACGTATCCTGAAACAAATATCAAAATGCGCAAAAGCTCGCCACCTGAGCTATCAGAAGGATACGCCGTGACCAATCACAATGCCACGGAAGTGTCATGTCACTGGTACCGCAATGACATGGCTGTAGTACCCCTACAGCTGGTTAACTCGGTATACCCTATATCACTAAGGGTTCAAATAAAATATTTCACAAATTCTTTAAAATCACAATAACATATATTTGAGCATTTCCAACAAATATATAATTTGCAAAATTTCAGAAAGTCACAGAAACAGATATTTAAATATTTTCAAAACGAATATAAAAATCACTTTCCAAAATCAACGAGTCAAAACATTTTATTTTTTTTAAAATCAGAAGAGTCAAAACAATTATAATCATGCAAATAAATTTGAGGACAAAACAGATTTAATATAGTTAATCCTAAGACGAGCAACGCTGAATAAAAAGGAGAGAGAATCTGTACCTCGACAATAACAATCTGAGACACTCACAAAATCCAAAAATGATCAACTAAATTCCCGGTCCCCAATCTAAAAATAAAAATAAAAATTAATTAAAATTAATTAATGATACAAATGATTTGATATGTAAACTAGCCTGTCATTACTACATTCATTTTATAACTTATTTATATGGTTCCAAATTTATTATAAAATTTTAATATATTTTTTTTACAGAGACTTCATATTCAACTTAATCACATGAGATATTAACATGATGGGTGTCTCTGTACAAAAGCAAAACCTTGCGGAAGTTATTTATATAACAATTAACAAATATAATATAATACTCCTTATTTAACACTTATACGGTTTACATGACAAGGCATTATATATATCAAGTTTAGATCCCTTAAAAGTGTTATTATATTAACACACTAACACATATGATCACATAACTAACTAGAACCATAAAAATTATACCATTTAAGTTAATTCATAACATACATAAATAATGTGATTAGCCGAGCTACGAACCCTTCATGCAAGCTAATTATATACAATGTAAACAGACATGTTAAAACAGAGCATGGCCTCCTCGGCTATTTTGAATCACAAGAAATTAACCAATTTGATAATTAAAACACATGGATCATGGCCTATTACAATATAATAATTATTAAAATAAGTACTCTCGGCCTCAATAGTAACTCGAACACCAAATCATGATATCAAATACAGCTAATGTAATGGTTTCACAAAAAGAAAATATATAATATATAATATGAAAATATAAAATACACTACGTAGAGCAAATATGTTATTAGTATTATTAAAAGTTAAAACTTGATTCTTTACTTATACAACAACAAGGAGCATGTTATAGAAAGTAGTACAAGTACAGATTATAGGACAAAACCACGTACGTGTTAAATTAAGTTATAAAGCAAAGCAAAGTACCTTTCAATTGGTTGTGTTTACAAGACAATCTAACTTCTTGTCTCTCCTGTTAGTCTCCCTCGCCGATTCACCGTGGGCTTTAATAACAATCTTCTCTAGGGATTATAACATTAGGGTTGATTTAATATATAAGCACAAGACATCATTTTTTTTAATTAGTAATTTTATTAAATAACTAATTCTCTTTTAAATGAAATATTATTATTATTATTATTATTATTATTATTATTATTATTATTATTATTATATAAAGTATGTAAAATTCCTATATATTTCATATGTGACAATCCGGGTCAAATCCCGAGCCTTTTTTTCGAAAATCGGGTCGAGTCCCAATTCCGAATCCGAAATAAGCCAAAGTAAACTGGCCCAAATGCCGCCAACTTTGGTAATCCACAAGCCCACCACAGGCCCCCAAAAGATCATGATTTTGTTGGTGCATTTAGTAGTAGTACTTTGCCTTATAAACTGAACAGAAGTCCCAAATCTCCTCGATGTGGGACTGGGGTGTTACAAACTCCCCCCACTTAAACTCCTGACGTCCTCGTCAGGCCAGAACGGATATCCAATAGGTCTAAGATCGTTCTTCCCTAGCCATTGTGGGATAATACCGGCTGGCTTTGTGTCCCCACCTCCGGACCTCTATCCATTGTGGGATAATACCACCAGCCTTCGTGTCCCCACCTCCGGTAACTTGACGAATCAAGCTTTCGAGAGTCGGCTCTGAAACCATATATGACAACCCGGGTCAAATCCCGAGCCTTTTTTTCAAAAATCGGGTCGAGTCCCAATTCCGAATTCGAAATAAGCCAAAGTAAACTGGCCCAAATGCCGCCAACTTTGGTAATCCACAAGCCCACCACAGGCCCCCAAAAGATCATGATTTTGTTGGTGCATTTAGTAGTAGTACTTTGCCTTATAAACTGAACAGAAGTCCTAAATCTCCTCGATGTGGGACTGGGGTGTTACATCAAGATACAATATCTCTCCATTACAATGGAAAATCAATTGTTTGCAAATAGTAAGGTTGTCATTAATGGTGTTACTTTTGCACCTAACAATTTTGTTGTTGTTCTTAATCATCAGGACTTGACGAATGATTTTCATATCATTCAAGATTTCTTTGCCTCAAGTCCGATTAACTATGCATTAACTCAACCGTCCAAGGTTTCTTTCAAGAGTGTTATGCAGGTGTGGTCAATAGCAGTTTTTGGTGAAGGAATGACAACAAAGAATCCATACATGTCCTTTGAGTACAATGGTACTACATATAATGTGACTCCAGAGGTGATAGTGAAAGCTCTACAACTACCATCTCTCAATGGCAAACCAGCAGAAAGTGTTTCTGATGCTACACTTCTTGATTTTGCAAAGAGTCTTGGGATCAAAGGACAACCAATGAAGTTTGGGGAATTATACATAACAAAGCTTAATAAGGAATGGAATTTCTTCTTTGATACCATCAGTCAGTGTTATCTGAATAAAGTTTCTAACTTTGATGCATTGCCTTCAGCTTCAGTTCAAATTGGGTACTCTCTAATCCATGAAACTCATTTTGATTATGGATTATTTCTTTTGAAAGCATTTTATGCTAGAAAAACAGAGAAGTGCGGATATGTCTATTTTATTAGATTCTTTCAATTGATATTCTCATATTTATGTCCCAATGTTGAATTTGAAAATGATGATAAATTGCCTATCTTTAAGATTTCTGAAAACAATATTAAATCTTTGGAGAAATCTGATAAGGTAAATAACTTGGAAGGCAATCCTATTATTCCTAATAAGGTCAGGCTTTTTTTTGACAAAGAGAATGCCTACTCATTATGGATCTATTACTGGTGGTCTTGGACCTATTTTTGGTGCTATGAGACAGGAAATTACCCATCATGTTTCTGACCAAAGCATACAACCCAAACACTCTATCAAACAGTCATCCACCTTTGGTGTCTCACAAAAGGCATCAGTTGTAAAATCAAAGAAATTAGCTAGATCTGATGTGTCTGGAAGATAATCAGGATCAAAGAATTTTCCACTCCAAACTACTCTCAAAAGAAGTCACAAGGGGGTGAACAAGGGGTCCTGGCTAAGGAGAAATATGTGCTTGAGATTGATCAATCTTTGATTGATATAGGGGTGTATAAGGAAACATGAGAAAAGAGGAAATTCAGTCAGAAAATTGATTCTGAGTCTGATTATGATTCTGATGCTGATAAATTGCCTTTATCGGTTTCTTTGAAGAAAAAGGAAGTTACTACTGTTGTTCATAAAGAAATGGCTATTTCTGAAAAACCAAAGAAGAGAAGGAGATTACTTAAGAAAAGCCAATACTTCATTCCTCTGGAGATACGGAATCTTGATGATGATATAGAGAACATTCTGAATCCGATTGTATCATCAGTTCCTTACGCAACTGTAGACCCTGATATCTCTACTCCTGATACTTCACCTGTGAAGGCTGTTGAAATCTCTTATTCTTCAGCTCCTACATCTCCAAAAAGAAGGATAATTGAAATGTCTGTGGATGATGTGAACAAAATTACTGCACAGCTTGGATTAAAGTCTGTCTCACTCAAACAGAAAGATGCTACTGAAAAGGTCTTTCATAGACAGAAGAAACAGAGGATTACTTCACCTCTGAGAGGATCTAGCCCACAAGAACCTGAACTTTAAAATAGTTCAGCAGCTACTGCAGATCCAGTCACACAAGAACCATCCACTAAAAGTGTGGATGCAGACATTACTGAAGGAATAGTCCCACAAGAACCACTTTCTCAAAGGGAAAGTGAAGACAAGAATATTCCTGCCCCACAAGAACCATCTTCTCAAAGTGAAGATGCAGGCAAAATCACATCAGCAAAGGAGTTTCCTGACACTGCTCAAGGGGCTTCTGAAATTGAGTTTGACTTAGTTCAAAGTCTGGCAGATAAAGTTGCTCATGATAAGCATATTGCGGAATGTGATGATATACTTAAGGACACTACATATGAGGGAAGTACACAAGAACCTTTGACTCAAAGTGTTGAAGAAGCTTCACAACCTCAAGCTACACAAGAACCATCAGTAGAAAATACTGATTCAAGTCATGCTTTAGTTACAGCTGTCAATCCTGATGCAAGTACCACTGATCCAAATATTCCACTGCTTATTGAGCCGATTTCTGCAAGGCCAATGGAATCATTAACTACTTCATCAGGTAACACTTCTTTCTCTACTTCTTTTAATACTGATAGTATGATTACAGATAGACCTGATACAAGGGATACCTCTATTTGTATGACTTCAGTCCACTCTTCTCAGCCACCTCTTATTTCTTTGAATTTGTTGAGCTAGAACCTTTCAAGTGAGAATGAAAGTAAACAATTAGAGAAAAAGAAGAGTGAAGAGAGGCAGTCTCCTGTACTGGCAAAAGGAGAGGTAGAAAAGAGTGAGAAGTTACAAACTTATGGAGAAGTAGCAGTTACCATTGAAAGTAACTTAGGTAACATTGTGAGAAGTGATGTGATCACTTTAAAAGAACAGAGAGATCTAGGAAATGTTTCTATTCCCATTGCAGGTTTTCAGGAATCAACAGTTCCATCTATTGTTGATCTAAAATTGAAAGGAGTTATGAATCCTGAAGATAATGTGGATGATCAAATTCCTGAGGCTGATGACAACTCAGATGATGATGATGATGATGATGATGCTGATGATAATCCTGAAACAAATCAACTACAAGCAGTTCTCAAAGCAAGTCTAGGATCTACTCATGGATCTTCTAGTAAGTATATGCAGTCTGTTACTCAAGAAGAGTTCAGAGGGGAGTATAGTTCTCAACTTCCTGAACATACTAGAGCCATGAGAGGTTATGGATTGGATACTGAATGGAATCAGCCAACTGCTGAGATGAACTTCAATAATGCTCTTTTTTATTCCAGTCATATTGTTACTAGGATGTCTACTCCTGAGCTTAAGGCTCTTCTCAAGACTTCTACTCTTTTGGCAAAAGGATTGAAAGATGAAGTCAAGACTATCAAGTATGATAATGAAAATTTTCATGCTCGGTTTCTCAAGGATTATGCTGAAATTCCTACTACTCATCAGTTTGCACGTTTAAGTACTTCTTTCACTACAAGGATGGATACTGTGGAAGTTAAAGTTGATACCTTGTCTTTTAAAGTTGATACTATTGATGAAACTCTCAAGCTTATCTTGTCTTTCTTTATTGAAGAGGGTTCTGATGTCAAAAAGGGGGAGAAGGTAATCAAAACAAAATGCACACCTAATCCAGTTGTAAGAAATGATGATGATACTTCTGGAAATGATATTGGTGGTCAGTTAAATAAAGCAGAAACCTCTGATGCTGCTTTAGTGACAAGGAAAAGTACATCTCAAACTCAAACAAAGCAGTCAACTCATGTTTCTAAATCTGGCAAGAGAACAGTGAGGACGATGGTGCAATCTCAAGTTATGACAGAAGAACAATTTCAAGCGCCTGGTCTAAATCAGACACTTCCAACAATTTATGAAGAAATTGAAGATTTGTTCATTATTGATATAAAAGATGTTCCACATCTTTTCAAGAAAATAACTTCTAAGATAGGTGAAAGTGAGATTGTTTATCACAATGATGTTAAAGTTCAACAACATCATGCTAGGGAAGCATTAGCCTTAGTTTCTAAAGAAAATACTGACATGAGTACTCAAGAGTTTTTAGAAGAACAGAAGAAGATTCTTGAAGAAATTGAAAGATAGAAAGAAGCTCCTGTTGCAGGAAGAGGAAGAGGCAGAGGAGGTAGAAACAGAGGCAGAGGAAGGAAACCTATACAAGCAAGTACAAGGTAGACAAGGTCTAGTGGTATCACAATTGAAGAAATTTCTGATGATAAAAAGAAGAAAACTTCACTTCTTCTTGAAATGATTCCAGACAACAAGTTCAATGATCCTGATGAAACTGTCAATACAGAAGTTGAAGAAGAAAGTTTGCTGAGAACTAGAAGGAGAAAGTCTATTGTGAAAGCACAGGAAGATGTTCCTGAAATGACTCAGATTGTTACTTCTGATATTGATGCTTCAATCAGAGAAGAAGAAAGAAGAATCAAGAAAACTGAAAATGACATTGTTGATGATGCAAGAAGTGAGTACTTAAAAAGAATCTTTGAATCTGATAAAGATTTATGGTATGATTCTAACAAAGTTTTTAAGGAGGAAATTTCAAGTGAACCACAGTCCAAGAAGAAAGGAGGAAAATGGAAAGATATTGATGATATGAAGTATACTGGACCGGGGATTTTCAGATTTGCTGGAATAGTTTTACCACCTCCAATTACTCCTGGTCTTCAGAAAGCTAAAATTTCTGAGTCTGATAAAACTCCACCAAGATGGAAAAGAATACAATCTGAACTGATAGGGATGGAATCTCGCACTAGAGGTGGTATTGGTTTTAGAAATGCTGAATTAAAATCTATAGCTCAGACAGATCAACATTTTCTTGTTAAGAAACTTGGTGATGAACAGACTATTGATGATCTTTGGGAACTTGAATCTGTTGCGATTGTTGCTTGCAATGTGGACTCTAAGAAAGTAGAGAAGATGTTGTACTTCATGAAGGATAAGAGTGTTAAGAAGCTGTTTATTCATGATGTTTTGTGCAAGTCAACAAAAGAACTGAAATATGTTCTTTATCTACTTGAGAACAGAAGAATTCCTGATACAGAAGCCAGTGTTTATCATAACTGGTGTTCCATGATCTTCAGAACAATCAAATCCAGATATCTAGAAGGAGGATCGAGGTATGATGGTAATTATACTCCCATGTACTTGAATTCAGAGGGACAAGAAGTAGAAATGCAAAGGGGTTCAGCTATTAAAGAAGTGATATTGTATCAAGAACAGTTGTCTTTGAATCCTGGTGGAAGAGATCTTGCATATTTACTGTTGGGAGAATTAGATTTACCAAGGAGCTCAATTCAAAATCTCAGAGCTGGTATCTATCAGATTGATAAGAACAATGAAGAACTCAAGAATCTGAAGAAAAGACTTATTCAGATTCTGGGAGAAAAAGAAGAGTTACTATCAAGTTTCTTGCAGATAAGTAATTTCTTTTTGAGAATTTCTGAGACTAAGCCTAAAGATTACTTGTAGAATTTTGTTTTGAGTTTTTGACATCATTGAATCAAAGAATTTGTGCTTTATTTCATTAAGTACCAATTGGGGGAGATTGTTAGATATTGATTCAAGTGATATCAGAATCTAGACTGTTACTGATCAGATACTGATGCTGACGTCATCAGTAATACAACGTCAGTATGAAGGTGTTATCAGGATTAGAAGTTGGTCAGGATTACGTGAAGATTCTAATCAGACCAGAGATCAAGGAAGATTGATATGTCGGTTGCTAAATTGTAGGAAGGCAGCTATCATACAAGATATACATTCAGAGTAATATGTAATTGATTTAGAATATCTTGTGATTGATAGTGGAGCTGTGTATGTTATATAAACACAGTTTAGGTTTTACATAATTGTAATCGCTTACACGAGTCATCTTGTAACCTAGCAGCTCTTAAGAACATAAGGATTTCTTAAGAGAGTTTGTAACAGTTTTATATCAGAGTTAATAAAGCTGTTATTTATTCATACTTGTGTTATTTCTGTTTAAGTCAAAAATCTTATACAATTGTATTCAACCCCCCTTCTACAATTGTTAATTACTGGGCAACATGGACTATTCATAGCATCCTTGTAGGTGAGAGGCTCATCATTATCTACAAGCATCACATCGCCACTTTGAGTCAGGAGAAATCTTAACAAACTCTATGCCTCCAAGTTCACAATCCTATTGTGGTCACTTAGTTAAGTCGAACCCAAAGGTCTGACAGTTGAGTATCACTAACTTACTCGATCGCGCCTTACCACGATAAACGAGGGTACTCCACTTTGGTGCACCTACCCTTTGTCGATCTAGGTGTTGACGAGTGTTTCCCATTTGGAAGGCATCTTAAACTTAATATTTTTTAACTTAGGGTTTTTTAATTAAAACGACCCTGATCCCATCATAAAGAGATTCCCAATTTTTCCTTGAATTAAATACTTTAAATCAATATTAACCAATGGTTTGATTTCCAGGTTGTTGGAGGAGTCACAAGTGGCCTCACTTAATACCCAACTTCCTTACAGGTATGACCCGTTTTTGACAAAATCTTCCCATATCGAAATAATTGAAAATTCGTATTTAATTCCATGTTTCATAAACACAGAAATCTCATAGTCGTTATTGTTTAATTATAAAATCTCAAGTCGTTGCAGATTTTATCTTGTTTAAGCAGGCATGGCATGGGTGTCGTATCTAATACATACATGATTAATCTAATTAAACATGCATCTTTATCTCTACACATACATTGTATCGCATACATTTATATATATGTAAAGTGCATAAATTAAATGTGTTTGGTTATGGCCCATCCTATATGATCTTTTCAAGCTAATGAAAAGATCAAGGTCAATCTATGGTGGTTAACAAAATACAATTTAAATACATGTCTTCTCCATTGCATCTTCGTGGGGAATCGCCTCCTTACTTCCTTGTTCTTCTTGTCTTCTTTAATAGTTACATTGAATAATTGAAAAACATGCTACACTAATAAACTTACAAGATGATCTCGAGTTACATTCGAGATTTATTAATTACAAGGAATAACAACATGTAAGTCGTATTTAGAAACAAAACCATAAAATCAAAACCACTATTCTATTGGTCTTAGGGCCATAACCAATCACCATGCTCATATAACAATTAAGAACATGTAACAATATCATATTTCAGATGATCCAATCAAAGAAATCATATAACGCAAAAATCAAAAAATTAGAATCAAATTCTGATAATAATAAATCGCCGTTTTCAGGCACTAAACGGCGTCAAACGCCTTACAGATGAGTCGATGATAGCGTTACTATCAGTTTTGTTCAGACGCTCATTTCCAGTCAAAAAACACATATCGTTTGCGAAAATCGGACAGTGGACACAGATTTCACCAAATCTACGCAGCGTATACAGAAATCGTATCGTATATAATCCCCATATCAAGAACAAGCATAAATCATATATATCAGTATATATACAGATTATGTAATCATCATATGATCATCTCAATCATCATTAACATACAGTTTATACATATATATCAAAATCAACGCATCACACATGACAATCATCAAACATGATCGTATATATATATATATATATATATATATATATATATATATATATCAAAACTGTAACATACAACCGAATTAAAACGTTTTTGCAAGTAGCTCTGATGCCATTGAAGGGTTTCGAGAATCAAACGCAGCGGAATTAAATGCGAAAAAGAATAAAAATCGAAACCCTACCGCAGGATCCATGTAAAAACATGATATTTAATTCGGAGTTAGAGGATTACCTTAAAGAAGCTTTACAAATTGATGACAGATGGAGGTCCAAAACAATCACCACGAAGCCCTCTTCGAGATCTACGTTGCCAAAGTAGTCCACACGAACGCTTGATCGTCCAACGATCACCGGAGCCGGTACTAACCGAATTAAGAACCTGTCTCTCTCTCTCTCTCTCTTGCCTCTCACACGTTTTTCTCTAAAAACGAATTGCAAAAATCTATTCATGAACAATACATCATAATGTATTTATAGGGAAGAGAGATTGGGCTAAACCCAAAATCGAATTGGGCTTCTCCAAACCCATTCTAATTTGGTTTTAATATTAAAATCAAATTCTATTTAATTATAATTAAGACCAGCTCAATTAATTAAATATCCAATTTCGAATTAAATAATTTAATTTGAATTCGTAATTTAAATTAAAACTCCTTTTAAACGTTCTTATTGTGTAACCCTTTAGGTTATTATTACGTTGGCAATAATTTTAATATCCAATAATAAAATTATAAACAATGAGCGGCATCTAGTAATACATCATTGCTACCCAAGTAATAATAATAATTGTTGATCCAATTAAACCTTTCGTGATTAATGTTTCCGTGTAATATAATCTTTTTAACCAAATATTATAGATTAAACTCGAGGCATGTCATTAGTCATCCTCTTCAACGTTTAATCCGGATTTCCTTGATCAATGAGTAGACTATTAAAACAAATCAATATTTGAGCATGGCCATGCATTTTCATAGTCTCACTCAATTAAGTCGCCAATAATATCTCTCCTAATAATAGGAGGGTTAAATCCTTTATCTATCATTCATATTTCTCATACGACTCATAATATACCCGATGTACACTTTTATCATCACCCGGTCAAAGGTAACTTTTAATGTAGTCAAAGTATATTAATCCTCGTATAAAAATATAATGATCTCAAGTCTAAGGATCATTACACCACTATCACTGTGAGTCTTTCTAATGACATTATCAACATGTAGAATATCACCGTGGGTTAATCTAGTGCCATGTATAAAATTACATGCAGCTATGTTCTTGACTTTTGTATCACACCTATGACCAATGAGATGTGGTAATCCGTCAACAAACATACTAATCTTTATGAATTATAATTGTCCCATATTAATAATGCTCGATTAGAGATATTTAGGAATATAAACACTATTCATATAATCTCATTTTTAAGTCAAATACTTAAAGATATAGAATACATGTTCTATATTCCAAGGACATTTATTACTCTAACATTTATATCGCAGTAAATTAAGACATAATAAATTAATGTAGAATAATCAGTAGAACATAATCATTAAATATAAAAAATTGTCTTTTCTAGAAGCACAACTACATTGTCTCTAGGGCACTAACACTATCAGCTACGTAACTTGCAACCTTATATGCTATATAGGGAAGCAGACGAATTTCCGATTGCAAGTTCCAATGATTCTATTATGATCTAATGGACCCGCCAGGGGCACCCAATAGAAAAGTTCTTATTTCCAACCATTGCAACTTACAGTTTTCAATTGCAAATTTTGCAACATTTGCAACATTTGCAACTCACACGCCTGCGCCACCGGTAGTTATAAATGAGGTTGCATAGGTTGCTAACCGTATTTTTGAAAAAAGAATTTTAAAGAAAGGTATTTTTAGAAATAGTTTTAAAAGTGGTAGTATTTTTAAAAAAAATAATTTGAAGGATAGATATTTTTGAAAAAATCCCTTAAAAATAACCTTCTTATAATAACATTTTTTTTCCCATTTCAAGGATGTAACATTTTTTCCCGTACAGAAATTTTACTGTATTTCAAGGATTCGAGCGTGGCATAAAAAGCCAAAAACTGTACAATCTATGACAAAAATTACATATATGAATTTGAATAATATAAATTTAACTCTTAATAAATTATTAACATATGAAAAAACAAGTTCTTTAAATTGAGTATATCTTATTGATGAATATCACAGTGATATACGGAGTATAAAAATAACTTTGCTTGGTTTTCCGTCCCCATATGAAGAACCAAGTTAGTCAAATACTGGTTTATTCAACTGTTCTACCTTCACATCACCATGAACAAAAGTACGATACATAAAAAGAAATTGAAAATCACTACGCTGGCTTTATATTTTTCTAATTCAGTGAATGATGCTAACTTTTCGCCATTGAACACCTTTTTATCCCCACCATAAATTCTAAAAATCTCTACTTAAAAGTCAAATAAGAACGCCATGCATCACACTGAAAATTTTAACTTCTACTTTTCTAGTACATCGCCTTCAAAATTCTGGCAAATCTTTTAATTCTCCGGCTCCACTAAAAAGATTGTCCCAAAAGTCCATTTCAGCATCAACATTGCCACTATCTTGAAATTCTTGAAACTCCTCAATACCAGGGAACCCTGCATTTTGATCATCTAAGCCTAATCCCTCGGACCAAAAACTTTCGTCAATTTCTGGAATTTTCGAGCTCTCTGATGACTCCATGATTTGTTCCGACTTAATGATACGTCTAGCCATGGCTGATGAGTCTGTGACCGATGAGAGTTCGCTAGCCGAACGTTGTGGGCTATTTTTCGGATTTTCAAAATCCACTTGCATTTTAACATTCGACTCTTTTTTGACCTTGTCATGAGTGAATTGATCATAGTTCTTTAGCTTTTTCTTCAAGTGAGTATGCCAGACATTTTTGATTTCATTGTCTGTTCTCCCCGGTAGTTTCGCAGCAATTGCTGCCCATCTAGCAAAAAAACAACAGCACATGTATAAGATAACAACACGAGTGCAGAAACTGTATAATTAAATGATAGTGGATGGAAGAATAAGATGAGCACATTCGGCTGGGTTTTGTCGCACAATGGCCTAAAGAATGCAACATCATGTACTCGAGTAATAATACGATAAATAACTAGTTTTGATATCGCAACGATTTAATTTGAAAGCTCTAAACAATTTGCGGGTAAATTACAAATCTACAGAGACCGATAAACTGCTAATATAAAACTCTCT
This sequence comes from Kitagawia praeruptora, assembly GCA_037693485.1. Classification (NCBI taxonomy): domain Eukaryota; kingdom Viridiplantae; phylum Streptophyta; class Magnoliopsida; order Apiales; family Apiaceae; genus Kitagawia; species Kitagawia praeruptora. The sequence goes on from CM075353.1 coordinate 5,165,518, forward strand.
CAAATGTCGTTCTACTTAACTATCTAGTTTGCGAATAATCTGGATGTCGGCCTTCATAGGCAAGAATCAAGATCCTCCTTCAACTCTTTAAAATTTTATATCTTATTACTAAAAAACAAGACACGCCTTCAATATTGTATATACTTGTTCTGATCCTTGACGAAAAGTACAAACACAGAGTGCTTGTTTTGATTAATATGAAGATTCTTTGAATAGATTCGTAAAAGGCCACATCAATAAACTACCACAAACACATGTATACACATCCATGACCCGTTGATGTATAATACTCTTGAATGTGTACATTATTGATTTCATAACATCTCGAATTCCTCCCATATTGAACAAGACAAATTACAAAACAAAAATCCATGCAACCTAAATTAACTGATGCTGAATTCAATATTCAGGTTCTGCTTTCGAGATTTTTCTTTTTTTGACAATAAAGTGCTTATAAACTTACAAATGAGTATTTGTTCTAACAATTTTCGGTTTTCGGGGATGAGCAAGGATCGAAACCATGACATGGGTTGACAAAGGTTCTGCTTTCGAGATTTATTTTAGTACTCCTAATTATACTAGTTTTGGTCCAAGATTAAAAAAATTAAAGATACTGTATCTGGTTTGAATTTCAAATGTGTCTCATAAGTCATAATGAACTAAAAAAGTATAATCAATTTAGATGTATCATTCATGTGATAGACTGCACACTATTTGTGAATTGTGACTATGATGACACCCATAGAATATGGAGTACCTTTTATTCCTTGGCTTTTGGTAAATGAATATTATACTCCCTCTGTTTTTTTTATATGACGTTTGATTTTTTGCACACATTTCCAAGTGCTTTGACCGGGTACTTAAAATTATTATTTTTAAAATTTTCTTTTTGTGAATTAAAATATTTATTGTGTATTTTAATTCAAAAAAAGAAAATCTTAAAAATAATAATTATAAGTGCCCGGTCAAAGCATTGGATTTGTGTGCAAAAAGAAGCGTCATGTAAAAAACAGAGGGAGTATGATTTTAGCATATTTTTATTATTTACCTTGAATACCGACAAAAATACAAAATATAAATATAAGATTATAAACAACACCAATTCAAAAAAAAAAAAAAAAATTATAAACAACAATTTCTTAAGATTATAAGGATAGATTAATATGTGCCAATTCCACAATTCTCATGCTTACAAAAAAAAAATAAAAATTCATTTCAAGAGGAGTTAAATTATATTAACGCACCTATTACCAAGCTGTTGATGCAGTTGAATGATAGTCTCTTCCTCTTCTTGGCTAAAATTTCCCCTTTTGATGTCTGGTCTTAAGTAGTTTATCCATCTCAGCCTGCAACTCTTCCCACACCTTAGAAGTCCTAAAGGTTTCATTAGTTAGATATATATAACCACTAGTAACGAAGGCTGAGATCCTGTGATAAATAATCGTGATGTTCCATTTTTTGGGCACAGAAATGCAAATATATGCTAAGTACTAAACATGTAAGCCTTGTAAACATAGAAATTAACCAAAAGGAGAGAAATTTTCATATGGGTTCTTGGATAATTATATGCAAAAAGGAAATACAAAAAGAGTGAAAAAAAATTATAATTACCGGCTAGTTTAGGAAGAGCCCTCCAATTTCCATGACCATTTTGTTGAATATAAGAGATGAGAACTTGATCTTCTTCACTACTCCATGGCCCTTTCTTCAGTCCCATTTTTTCACAGCAAGGAGCTCTTCCCATCTTTTTGTGTTTAATAATCAACTCATGTGATGGTCTCTCTCTCTTCTTAAGTTCTCTTCTTAAGTTGATGTATGTAGAATTAAATATTATTTGTATATATACTTGCACATGTACAAATATGTGTGCGTTTGGTCAATATTCTATTCTAAGATTATACTCCTCCATCCCACAATAGTAATCTTTTTGAGAGATTTTTTTTTCCCATAATACATGTCCATTTCCAATTTTCAATATAAATTTATGATCACTTTTACTAAACTACCCTTTTTGAAAATTGTATTGTAATTAATGAGGATTGACCAAGAGTATAAAATAGCTCATATTCTTAAAGTCAATGTATTTATTATGGGAATAAAAGGAAATGTATCATCTAATTAATGTTTTCTTAAAATGCATAATTTTTTCAAAAGAGACTTGTATTGTGGGACGGAAAGAGTAAATTGAATTACTTTTTTTCTTTTTTGAATAATGAATTAAATATTTTTGTTCAAATATAAAGATTCTAGCTACGAGTATCACATGTGTATATGTAAGTTACAAAGTCTTAACTTTTAAATTTCCGAGAACAAAGAATTTTATAGGTCCAGCACTTTTCCCCCTTATTCATTTTGGGTTACAAAAATATGTTATTATTTATTTGGATTTCTTTTAATTTATTAAAATTTACTATATTACAGATTTCTTTTAACTTTTTAAAATTTATTCAATCGGGATTTCTAATGTTTTGTGGATTTTGAAATCTAAGTATATTTCATTTGGATTTCTATCAATTAACATCTTAAAATATTCAATCGAGATTTTATATTTTTTAAAAATCTAATGGCTAATAAAAGATTTAAAGTTTTAAATGTATTTTTTTTTAAATTAAGAAGCATTTAATATGAATTATAAAAAATCTTTTCAAATTTGATGATATTAAAATTTTAGTGACTTTCTAAAATTTATAAATTATTTTTTTTGTTAAATTTTGTTATACATATTTTAAAACTGTCTAAAATTTGAGTTTAAGTTGAGAGATTTGAAATCCTAACTTTGTGTGAGCTCTACTTAACATTTATAAATTACTAACTTATAACCCATTCTACGCACGAATTTCTTTTGATATATGTAGTAAATTTTATTTTATGTTAAAATTATAATTTAATATAATAATTATTTTCAATAATTAATTTAAATTTAAATAATTTAATATAAATTTTATTAATGATATGCATGTTTTAAAACTTATATTACAAATTTTAAATAATTATGTTGTTGACGAAATTCGAACATTGAAATTCTAATAAATTAATTTTATCATATACTATATCTAAATATTAGATCTAGTGATTCTGATTTTTTACTAAAAACTAACGATTATTATTCGTTGTGTACGTATTTCTATTATATTTTGTTAGTGTTTAGACGATATGTTGTGATACTTTTTGGTATATATTAATTATTGCAAGATATTATTTTAATTAGAAAATAAATATTATTATTTAGAAGATACGATATTTTTAGTGTTTATAAAAGATAATGTCATCAATTAAAATTAACGCCTTATATTTAAAAAAGACAATCGCCTATTAGAAAGAAAATATTAATTATTGGAAGATGTTGTATGATTGATGTTTTTAGGTGTTTATAAACGGTAATATATTCAACTAAAAATAATGTGAAAAGGGCAATAGTTAATTAGTTAGTTATCATTAATTATATTATATTATCATTAAATTTTATAATTAAGATAATCAAATCGAAAACCATCTTATATTATTTTTGAATATATATTAATAATTGAAAAATTAATTTTAAATTAAAAAAACGTATTTTATTACTCCATCGCCCTTTCTTCGGTCCCATTTTTTCACAGCAACTCATGTGATGGTCTCTCTCTCTTCTTAAGTTGATGTATGTAGAATTAAATACATTATTTGTATATATACTTGCACATGTACGAATATGTGTGCGTTTGGTCAATATTCTATTCTAAGATTATAAATTGAATTAATTTTTTTCTATTTGAATAATGAATTAAATATTTTTGTTCAAAGAAAAGAAATGTAAAGATTCTAGCTACGAGTATCACATATTCACATGTAAAGGTAAGTTACAAAGTCTTAACTTTTAAATTTTCGAGAACAAAGAATTTTATAGGTCCAGCACTTTTCTCCCTTTTCATTTTGGATTACAAAAATATGTTATTATTTAATTGGATTTCTTTTAATTTATTAAAATTTATTGTATTATAGATTTCGTTTAACTTTTTAAAATTGATTCAATCGAGATTTCTAATATTTTGTGGATTTTGAAATCTAAGTATTTCATTTGGATTTCTATCTATTAATATCTTAAAATATTCAATCAGGATTTTATATTTTTAAAAATGTAATGGCTAATAAAAGATTTAAAGTTTTAAATTTATTTTTTTTATAATTAAGAAGCATTTAATATGAATGTTGTGATTTATGAGTGATAGCATAAATACAATTTAAATATATTTCCCTGTACTTAGATTTTACTAAGTTGAACATACTGTCACAGCCAGAGTATGTCGTTGTAATCGAATAATTACTGTCATGTAATAATTGCATGATTTGGTAGAAGTTCATACATTTGTTCAATGCTCAAGTAATACATCCAGAAAACAGCAATAAAAAAAGTTACTGTCATGTTCTTGAAAGTAAGGTAACAAGAAAACAAATTTTGCAAATTCACGACAAAGCTACGTCTGACAGCAACATTGGCTGAAGCATGGGACAGTAACATTATCACACTTGACATCAAGTCTGGAGTTCCGACAGCAACATTGGTTGGAACTCGTACCGTCAACTACTGAATATTCTTTTGACAGCAGACTCGGCGGTTAAGGTTACTGTCACATTGAATTATTTGATTTGGGTACTTTTCTCAGTCAAAGCCCGTGACAGGTTACATGTTCAAGAAACAGATTTGCTGCAACACTCTATCGTTTGTAGCAGACCTGCAAAGATTACGACAGAAGCTTAAGAGATTCACAAGACAAGGCTGGTCAATTCGAGGTGTATGTTATATCCACATCTACTAGAATTGTATTAGCTAGAAATAGAAAGAATCTAGGTTGCTTTACTTGTAAGGTTTATCCTGTCTGTATAGCACTTGAAAACGACAGCAGCTCAACACCCCATGCGATAGAGACAACAGAGTATCTTAGTCTATTTAGATACACATCTCAGATTCTTTTATAATGCACATGTACGCACACGAAGCAATCTTGTAATCTCACAAGACAACGAAGCTGGAGAAACTTTTCTCTAGGTTGTAGCAACACTTCGCACAAAATAAATAAAACATTTATTTTTTGAGAAATCTTGTTTCACTTATTGCCTGCATACATCTACTGATAAGTTATAATCTTTATCATTGTTGTTGTTTTAAAGATTGAATTTTATCAGTATTGTATTCAACCCCCCCTTCTGCAATACTCCGGGACCAACAACTGGTATCAGAGCATCCAGATTGAAAATCTGAAGATCATGACGAGTGTTCAGAAGTCAAGTGAAATCAAGATTCCAGTCTTTGATAAAGAGAACTGTTAACACAAAATCACGTAAGCGTACGTGGTCATAAGTAATATAGATATAAGTTATATTCGTTTCCCACAGAGATCTGGTTTAGGTTTCAATTCAGTCAATGCACCTATGCAACAATGTATGATTTTTATTCACTGCTAAGACAATTAACAAGATTAGGTCTTGATTAACTAAGTTTAACTAAGAAGCAATTTAATAAAACTAAGAATTACTTAACTAATGAGAATTAAAATCGAATTTCTTATATGAGACTAAACATGGGATCCTAACTTCATTAAATACTTCGCTTAGATCTGACGCCTTTAATCACTATATGCAATGGTTATGATATCTGATCGGATAACACGAAACAAGTACACGCTAGCTATCAGCATACGTATACCAAACTAAACATACATCCACAAAATAGATAGAAGATGAATAGACACCAATTATGCTTAGACCCTATATGTCCATAGAATTTGAAAACATAACGGTTGAAGAGCAAGTTATCCATAAAGATCACATAGGACAGTATAAGTATTTTCATCTCACACTACAAATCATATTGATAACAATTATGAACCTATGCTAGCATGGCAAGTTCTAAATCTCAAGATCCACTTTCACTTCACAAGAGATTAACAAATTAGATGTTAGCTACGCATCTAACAATTAAGCATAACCATACGAGGATATCAGATATACATCACACACAGATCTTTAAAGCATCAAGATACTAAAGCTCCATAAATAAATATGTTAGAATCCCATGACAATGATTAGTTCATAATTGAACCTCTCGTCATCATGGGATCAAGTGAAACCATGATAATGAATCAATATAAGAATTCTATGTTATAATATGCTAACTAATGATATGAACGATACAAATTACAATGCTAAGATGTGTTTTTATAGGCCTAGATATCTTGCCCAGCAAGAAAAGTAACCTACAATACAACTAGAAATAGGTTTTGATACCAAAAATACAATTAGAATTCGAATAGGGGCAAAAATGTCAAAAATCAGCAAATCAGGCCGGCTGGAGCGCTGCCTGCGCCTCCTGGAGCGCTGCCAGCGCTTGGATCCCTGTTCTGGCACTTCTGGGGCGCTGCCAGCGCTTGGAGAGCACTGCCAGTGCTTGGATTTCTGGCCAGGTTTTTGATTTTGCTTTATTCTTGTAGAAAATTACCCAAGCTTCGCGTGGACAGTAAGATCGTCCAAAATGGACTTTTAGAATTCCAGATATGGTCAAAACAGTGTAGACTGCGCAACATACCCTGAAATTCGAATTTTCCACAATTTGCTCATTTCTCATCCGTTTTATCTTCCGATTCTTTTGCCACTTCCCGTTCTTCAATTCTTAAGCGTTATGATACTCATGGTAGCCTAGAAATATACGTTATTTTTGTCAAAAAAAAAAAAAGAAATATACGTTATCCTTCATTCCATTGCGCAAATCATCTCCAAAATTGACGAAAACACCAACCCTAAACGATATTTCGCAAACCTGCACAACTAAACACAAACACACCAAAACTACAACAAACTTGAGGCCAAGTGAAACAATTTAAGCCGATATAGAATGCTCTAAATGGATATAAAATCCATTTATCAAGAACTACAATTTCTGGAAAAGAAAGATCTTGTTATTTATCAAAGCTGCCCATCCACTGTACATGGGAATCCTTGAGAACGGCCCCCCTTCATACCTCAGAAGGAAGTAGTTGCTGCTACTGTGAATGATGAACTCATTCCAGCCCACTGGGTTGCTAAGAAGCCTTCAGAGTACACAGAGACCGAAAAGGAGAAAGTAGTTTTGGACGACTACTTACAACTCATCTTACTCGATTCTCTTACATTAGACAAAGTCATGTGTGGTACTGTCATGGGATGTACATTTACAAAAGAGATGTGGAGTAAGATAGAGCTGTTGTGTGAAGGAAGTGAAGAGATCCGTGAGAATAAAAGGCAAATTCTTGTATCACAATATGAAGCCTTTATGGCTAAACCAGGCGAAGAACTTACACACATGTTTGAGAGGTTTAGTAAGCTAATAGTTGAGTTACAAATTCATGGAAAGTTCTATGATAGAAAGGAGATTAACATCAAATTTATGCTCACTCTCCCTGAGCATCTTGAGCACAAGGTCACAGCCATAAGAGAAGGAAGAAACTTGAATGATGTTTCTCTTGACTCTTTATGGTGTGCTCAAATCATATGAACTCGAACTTTTTCAAAAGAGAGCTATTCAAACTGGAACCAAAGGAAAGGTAGCAAACATGTCAGGAGCCCTTGTAGCTCATGAACCCCAAGTAGCTTGTCCAAGTGAACCTTCACAATGTTCACAACCAACACAGATGCCATCTTTGAAGATTGAAGAGGTGTTGGATGACGAGGAGATGGTGGTTCTGCAGCTCAAAGATGTTGAAGATGAAGACTTCTACACAGTAGAAGAGATTGAAAGCATGGATAATCCAATCATGGCTTATATGGCTAAGAGATTCAAGAATATCAAGTTCAGAAGGGACAAGTTGTTAGTGTAGGTGCCCTAGAGGCAATACATTGTTTCTCGAATAAATCTTATGTCATTTGATTATTTAATAAATGTATTTATTATGACTTTAATTACTGCGATATATTTGTTAGCATAATAAATGTCCTTAGAATAATGATACACATTATATAGTTTAAGTATTTAACTTGAACTTGAGATTATATAATATATCATATTCTTAAAGGTCCCTAGTCGAGTATTATTATATAGGACAATAATAATACATAAATAGACTAGTATGTTGTTGACTGATAACCACATCTCATTGGTTATAAGTATGGAGATACTAAAGTCAAAACATAGGTACATGTAAGGGTACATGGCACTGGACAGACCCACCGTGAGATTCTTCATGTTAATTAAGTCATAAGAAAGACTCACAGTGATAATGGTGTAATGATCCTTTGACTTGAGATCATTATATTTCTATACGAGGATAATATACTTTGACTACATTAAAAGTTATCTTTGACCGGGTAATGATAAAAGTGGACATCGGGTATATTGTGAATCGTATGAGAAATATGAATGATAGATAAAGGATTTAACCCTCCTATCAAGTAGGAGAGATATTATTGGCCTCTTGATTGAGTGGGACTATAAAATGCATGGCCGTGCTCAAATAATGATTTGTTATTAATAGTCTACTCATGGATCAAGTAAACCCGGATTAAATTATGAAGAGGATGACATTAAACATGCCTCGAGTTTAATCTATAATATTTGGTTAAAGGGATTATATTACACGGGTACATTAATCACAAAAAGGTTTATCGAATCACGATTTAATTATTATTTAATTGGGTAGCAATGATGTATTACTAGATACCGCTCATTGTTTATAATTTTATTGGAGAATAAAATTATTGCCAAAATAAATAATAACCTACAGGGTCACACACATAGAACATTTTAAAGGAAGAATTAATTTAAATTATGAATTTAAATTATGAATTTAAATTAATTAATGATAAGTTGGATTTTATTATATTAATTAAGTGAGACTTAATTAAGCTATAATAAAATACAAAGAGATATGAGATATGATTTTAATAATTAAGTTTGACTTAATTATTATTTATTTGAATAATAGAATTAGATTTTATTATTTAAATAAATCATATTTGGGCTAGGTTTTTGATAAGGGATTTTGGCTTTATACTATCCTATATATAAAGATATGGGGTAAAGGATTTGGTACGTGAAAAATCAGTAGAGCCGCATCCCAAAAACCAAAACCCTAAAAAAAAAACTACATCTCATATTTTCATTGGAGGCTAGTACCTCCTTTCCATTGAAGAATCGTTCTTGGAGTGTTCGTGTGGATACCGTAGAGGAGGCTTCGAAGAGGAGCGCTCAATATTCGTGGGAGGCTTGCATCTCCATCGTTCTTTAAACGTAAAGCTTCGATAAGGTAATCGTTCTTACTACCATGATTATTCGATATATTATACATGGATCCGGGCTTGGTTTCGATTTTTTTATTTACTGTTTCCGCTGCGTATATGCGATCGAAACCAACAATGGTATCAGAGCTGCTTGTATAATATGATAATCTGGTTAAATATGCAGTATATGATCTGTTATAGAATTACCAGTTCTGATTTTATTTCCCCGTGAACCCTAATGCATGAACACTTCGATTTCTATGTTTCGATAAGTCTGGTTTTGCTTGAGTCTTCGATCTGTTGCAAACTGATGTGTATTAATGAGATTAAAACGTGGCTAAACGTATGAGATACCAGTAAAACGCATACATGATTTGTAGTCAGTAATACTAGTTTTGTATAAGAACCCTACGTACTGTATGACTGAAACGAACTGCATGCTTCGTTTTCTTCTATTTTGTTGCGTCCAGATGATCTGTACTGGATTAATGGGATTAAATCGTAACCTTAACGTTTAACAAACCAGTTGAAGTCGTAACAGGAGATAAGATTTGCAGAGATTCAGTTCATGCGTAAAACCTATACATACATGTTCATATCGTCTAGGTTTTGGTTTCAAAACGTTCTTGAATCAATGTTATATGATTGTGTTTGTGCTTCTGAGTATTCGTAAGGTCTGTACGATCAGGTTGGAATCAAAATCGCGACTTACAATGATCAAACGATCGAACTGGGTAATCTGAAAAACTGCAGAAAATCGCATGTACAGGTGATGCGCATACTCAGTATGCGCATCTGCTAGGGTTTCGACCATTAACGCATACGTAGAATGCGTTACTGATAGAATTAACAGATTATGTCTGTTGCGCATACTGTAGATGCGCAACAGCTGTTTTAATAAAAAAAAAAAAAAAAATCAGCTAGGTTTTGCATGCTAGATTAAATTATAATTGTTAAAGTTTAACTTGGAGTATGCAAAATTTTATTAATTAGTAATTATGATTACTAGATTAATTTTTAATTAAAGTGCGTTAATTTTATTATTTATGATTTGATCATATTTAATTTATGTTGTATAAAATTGTGTTTATACAATATGTGATGCTTTTAATTGCTATGTGAGCATGATGCATGGTTATGGCCCCAAGACCTAGTTTTCAATTTATTTTATTAATTTTAATTTATGGTTTGTAATAATTAAATACGACTTGCATGTCGTTTTTCCTTTTGTAATTATTTTATCTCGAATGCAACTCGAGTTCTTTTGTAAAATGTTTCAAGAGGAGCTTGGAGGCACTCAAGGCAGCTTTGGAAGCGAAGCAAGAGATTTTGTAATAATTAGTTATTACCACCATAGATTGACCTTGATTTTTCCATTAGCTTGGAAAAAATCGCATAGGATTGGGCCATAACCATAGCATATTAATTAAGGTGATGCACTTTACATATGATGCATGTGTAGAGTAACAAATGTATGCATATTTTAATTAGATTAATGATGTATGCATGTATTAGATACGTCACCCATGCCATGCTTGCCATGCTAAACAAGATAAAATCTGTAACGATTCGAGATTTTAAAATGAACAAACGATCATGAGATTTCTGTGTTTATGAAACACGGAATTAAATACGAATTTTAAAATATTTAGATATGGGGAGATTTTGTCAAAAACAGGTTTTACCTGTAAGGAAGTTGGGTATTAAGTGAGGCCACTTGTGACTCCTCCAACAACCTGGAAATCAAACTATTGATGAATATTGATTTGAAGTATTTAATTCAAGGAAAAATTGGGAATCTCTTTATGATGGGATCATGGTCGTTTTAATTTTGAAACCCCTTAACAAAAATATTAAGTTTTAATCGGATGCTTTCCAATGAATGAACACTCATTGAATCCTAGATCGATAAGGGGAATGACTGCCAGTGGCAGGGGACTCCTGTCTATCGTGGTGAGATGTGACGAATATAAGCGGTTATATTCGACCGTTGTATCATTGGGTTTAACTTAACTGAGTCGTCATAATAAGGTGAAAATAAACGGTTATATTCAATTATTATGAACTTAGAAGCATAGAGTTTGGTTCAAAATCTATTAGATAGACAAGAACAATTGTTGTTCACCAAACTATCCAAGAATTATATATGATATAATTGACAAATGTTGTCTACCTAAATAGTCATGTTTTAAGGACTACCAGTGGTTGACTTAGGATATGACGAAATATGGATCTTGGCTCACTAGAAAGATTTATGGGATATTCTTTCCGATTTAATAGTAAGGGCTATTAATTTGATAAAAATAGTGGGAGATATATTATGAATATATCATAATCATTTGAACATAATAATAATAACTCAGACAATCTAATGTTTATTTTGTGCTTTTAACATTGTAGATACTAAATAATGACAAACAACACAAACTCTCTATCCGTTCGATCAATCCTTGAGAAGGATAGATTGAAGGAGGATCTGAAGAAGAAGAAGGCTCAACAAGCTTCTACTTCAGGAATATATGTTATAGAAGTCAATCTGTCTACTTCTACATCTTGGGTATTGGATACTGGATGTGCTTCTCACATTTGTATAAATGTGCAGGAACTGCAGAGAAGTAGGACTTTGGCTAAGGGAGAAGTGGACCTACGAGTAGGCAATGGAGCAAGAGTTGCTGCTTTAGCCGTAGGAACTTATTATCTATCTTTGCCCTCTGGGCTTGTTTTAGAACTTGAAGACTGTTATTACGTGCCTGCGATTCGCAGAAACATTATTTCTGTTTCTTGTTTGGACAAGAAAGGTTTTTCGTTTATAATAAAGAACAATAGTTGCTCTTTTGCTTTAAATGATTTAACCTATGGTGTTGCGCGTTTATTTAATGGTTTATATGTTCTTGATTTTGATAATCCTGTCTGTAACATAGAAAACAAACGACTTAAAGTTAATGACTCAAATCAAACATACCTCTGGCATTGTCGTCTAGGTCATATAAATGAGAAACGCATATCCAAATTACATAAGGATGGATACTTGGATAAGTTTGATTTTGAATCATACGAAAAATGCGAATCTTGTTTGCTTGGTAAGATGACTAAAGCCCCTTTTACTGGTAAGGGTCAAAGGGCCACTGAACGTTTGGAGCTAATACATAGTGATGTATGTGGCCCAATGCGTGTGATGGCTAGAGGTGGCTACTACTACTTCATAACATTTACTGATGACTTCAGTAGATATGGATATGTGTATCTTATGAAGAATAAATCCGATTCTTTTGAAAAATTCAAAGAATACAAGGCTGAAGTAGAGAAGCAAATAGGCGGAGGTGCAAGTATTAAAATCTTACGATCCGATCGTGGGGGTGAATACTTAAGCACCGAATTTAAAGAGTATTTAAAGGAGTGTGGTATTGTATCACAACTCACTCCGCCAGGTACACCTCAATGGAATGGAGTTTCAGAGAGGAGAAATCGTACTCTGTTGGACATGGTACGATCGATGATGAGTCATGCAGATCTTCCAATAAGTTTCTGGGGTTATGCTCTAGAAACAGCGGCTTTCACACTTAACCGTGTTCCAACCAAGAAGGTTCAAAAGACTCCATATGAGATATGGGAGGAGAAACGGTCAAGCATGAACTTTATGAAAGTTTGGGGATGCAAGGCGTTTGTAAAACGTCAAGTATCTGACAAGCTTGGACCTAAATCCGAAGAGTGCAATTTTGTGGGATACCCTAAAGAAACAAAGGCGTATTATTTTTATAGTCCTTCTGAGCAGAAAGTGTTCATTGCTCGAGATGCTGTCTTCATGGAAAGAGATTTTGTTTCCAAAAGAGACAGTGGGAGCACTATAGATCTCGATGAAGATCGAGAACCACAAAATAGCATTGAACTTGAGGTGGAACAAGAGCAGAATAATGATAATGCTCAAGAAACACAGGTTGTTCGTAGATCTGGTAGAATTCGCCATGAGCCAGAGAGATATGGATTTCTTTTGACTCAATGTGGGGATTTGATGCTCATAGATGAGGATGAGCCTCTCACATACCAAGATGCTATGAACAGTCCAGACTCTAAGAGATGGCTTGAAGCCATGAAATCCGAGATGGATTCCATGTACGAAAACCAAGTTTGGGATTTGGTTGATCCACCTGAAGGGGTAAAACCCGTAGGGTGCAAGTGGGTTTTCAAGAAGAAAACTGACATGGAAGGAAATGTTCAGACCTATAAAGCAAGACTGGTTGCGAAAGGGTTCAAACAAATTCATGGTATTGACTATGATGAAACTTTCTCACCAGTTGCCATGGTCAAGTCCATACGGATTTTGCTTGCAATTGCAGCATTCCATGATTACGAAATCTGGCAAATGGATGTCAAAACAGCTTTCCTTAATGGGAGCCTTGAAGAGGATGTGTACATGACACAACCTGAAGGTTTTGTCGATCCAAGGAATGTTGGCAAGGTATGTAAATTACGACGATCCATTTATGGATTGAAGCAAGCCTCTAGGAGATGGAATATTCGTTTTGATGAAACAGTCAAGGAGTATGGTTTTATTCAAAACGAGGATGAACCTTGTGTTTACAAGAAGGTTAGTGGGAGCCATGTGGCATTCATAGTACTGTATGTTGATGACATACTACTAATGGGGAATGACATACCTTCTCTAAAGGCTGTTAAGACTTGGTTAGGGAGCAATTTCTCTATGAAAGACTTGGGAGAGGCAACCTACATTCTAGGAATGAGGATCTATAGAGATAGATCTAAAAGGATGATCGGTCTAAGTCAGAGTACATACATTGATAAGGTTTTGCATCGTTTTGGTATGCAAAATGCTAAAAGGGGATATGTCCCTGTGTCTCAAGGGATAACGATTTCTAAAGACAAGTGTCCGAAATCATTAGATGAGAAGGACCACATGAATAAAGTTCCATATGCATCAGCAATTGGATCTATCATGTATGCGATGGTATGTACTCGCCCCGATGTTTCGTATGCTTTGAGCATGACGAGCAGATACCAGTCTAATCCAGGTGAAGGTCACTGGACGGCAGTCAAGAATATTCTAAAGTACCTGAAAAGGACTAAAGATTCATTCTTGGTGTATGGAGGAGAGGAGAAACTGGTTGTAAAGGGTTACACCGATGCAAGTTTCCAAACAGACAGGGATGATACTGTATCACAGTCTGGTTTTGTGTTTTGTCTAAATGGAGGTGCTGTAAGCTGGAAGAGTTCAAAGCAAGAAACAGTAGCTGATTCTACAATGGAGGCTGAGTACATTGCAGCTTGTGAAGCGGCTAAGGAGGCAGTTTGGATTCGAAAATTCATTTCTGATTTGGAAGTGGTTCCATCGATTGCAGATCCCATTGATCTATACTGCGATAATAATGGGGCCATCGCACAGGCTAGAGAGCCTAGATCGCACTCCCGATCCAAACATATACTCAGAAGATATCACCTCATACGAGAGATTAATGAAAGGGGTGAAATACATATATGTAAAGTGCATACAAATGATAACATTGCAGACCCACTGACCAAAGGCCTGTCGCAGCAGAAGCACGACGGTCACACTAGTTCCATGGGTATTAGATACATGGGTGATTGGCTCTAGTGCAAGTGGGAGATTGTTAGTGTAGGTGCCCTAGAGGCAATACATTGTTTCTCGAATAAATCTTATGTCATTTGATTATTTAATAAATGTATTTATTATGACTTTAATTACTGCGATATATTTGTTAGCATAATAAATGTCCTTAGAATAATGATACACATTATATAGTTTAAGTATTTAACTTGAACTTGAGATTATATAATATATCATATTCTTAAAGGTCCCTAGTCGAGTATTATTATATAGGACAATAATAATACATAAATAGACTAGTATGTTGTTGACTGATAACCACATCTCATTGGTTATAAGTATGGAGATACTAAAGTCAAAACATAGGTACATGTAAGGGTACATGGCACTGGACAGACCCACCGTGAGATTCTTCATGTTAATTAAGTCATAAGAAAGACTCACAGTGATAATGGTGTAATGATCCTTTGACTTGAGATCATTATATTTCTATACGAGGATAATATACTTTGACTACATTAAAAGTTATCTTTGACCGGGTAATGATAAAAGTGGACATCGGGTATATTGTGAATCGTATGAGAAATATGAATGATAGATAAAGGATTTAACCCTCCTATCAAGTAGGAGAGATATTATTGGCCTCTTGATTGAGTGGGACTATAAAATGCATGGCCGTGCTCAAATAATGATTTGTTATTAATAGTCTACTCATGGATCAAGTAAACCCGGATTAAATTATGAAGAGGATGACATTAAACATGCCTCGAGTTTAATCTATAATATTTGGTTAAAGGGATTATATTACACGGGTACATTAATCACAAAAAGGTTTATCGAATCACGATTTAATTATTATTTAATTGGGTAGCAATGATGTATTACTAGATACCGCTCATTGTTTATAATTTTATTGGAGAATAAAATTATTGCCAAAATAAATAATAACCTACAGGGTCACACACATAGAACATTTTAAAGGAAGAATTAATTTAAATTATGAATTTAAATTAATTAATGATAAGTTGGATTTTATTATATTAATTAAGTGAGACTTAATTAAGCTATAATAAAATACAAAGAGATATGAGATATGATTTTAATAATTAAGTTTGACTTAATTATTATTTATTTGAATAATAGAATTAGATTTTATTATTTAAATAAATCATATTTGGGCTAGGTTTTTGATAAGGGATTTTGGCTTTATACTATCCTATATATAAAGATATGGGGTAAAGGATTTGGTACGTGAAAAATCAGTAGAGCCGCATCCCAAAAACCAAAACCCTAAAAAAAAAACTACATCTCATATTTTCATTGGAGGCTAGTACCTCCTTTCCATTGAAGAATCGTTCTTGGAGTGTTCGTGTGGATACCGTAGAGGAGGCTTCGAAGAGGAGCGCTCAATATTCGTGGGAGGCTTGCATCTCCATCGTTCTTTAAACGTAAAGCTTCGATAAGGTAATCGTTCTTACTACCATGATTATTCGATATATTATACATGGATCCGGGCTTGGTTTCGATTTTTTATTTACTGTTTCCGCTGCGTATATGCGATCGAAACCAACACAAGTCATACAAGCCACAGAGTCAATCATCTAAGTTCAACATGGGAAGTTTTTCAAAAGCCACTGGTGGTGCCACAAGAGGAGGATACAAGACAGGGATGGTGGATAGGTCGAAGTTCAGGTGTTACAACTGCAATGAGCTAGGTCATTTTGCTACTGAGTGCAGAAGACCAAAACAGAATCAGAGAAAAGGATCTGGAAATCAATTTAAGAGGAATCAAGGAAGAGCCTATGTTGTAAAGCATAATGTAATGTAATATGTAATAGAGGACATATATAACTCAACTAGGATAAAAGATAAATAATATTAACTCTATACAGGGATCGTGAAAGTTGAAGAACAGGCATCAACAAGGATTAAGTCGCTGAAAGAAGTTCATTAACATGATCAAGCCTCAGTGACAGAATAAGATGTACAGATGATTCAGTTGAAGGGCCAAAAGATTACAGTGGTCTTAAAGACATGATACAAAGACCATGAGTGAATGTTAGTCGTCTGTGAACCAGACCAGTTGCACTAGGCGTCAACACTTCACAAAGGAATCGAAGTATCTAACTCAGAAAAACTGTTAAGAGGTATGATTGAGTTTATAGCAGTATTGATATCCTCCATTTTGGAAGCTGCATATTTAAGGATGTCAAATTAAGAGGAAAATGAATAGTATTCAAAATTACTATTCATATGAATAGTAACCAAAATCACTATTCATATGAATAGTAACCGAAATCACTATTCACATGAATAGTACTATTCATATGAATAGTAACCGAAATTACTATTCATGAATAGTAACGAAAATTACTATTCATCCGGGGCCCACGTGAATAGTACTGTTCAGATAGTGGCTGGTGGGGCCCACGTCCAAAATATTTTCAACATACACGTTTTTGTGGTTGTTGGAATAGTGTTACTATGCAGGTGGGGCCCACGGGGGTTGTTGAAATAGTGCAGCATAGTGACTTTCTAAAACCTATAAATAGGCCTGTTGTATTTCATTTCAAAACACACCTCAACACACAACTTTCTATTCTCTCTCTTATATCATCTCTGTGTAAGCTGCTAGACAGTCCATCTAGTAGGAAAGCCGGCTTAGCCCATTTTCAGGAAGTGTCGGGTAGAAGGTCCTCGTGCCTAAACTATCCTTAGGAGTGTTTGATTTTGTAGCTGATCCATATATAGGATTAGATTGTGTAGCAAACCTCCGGGCTTTATCTATTTAAAGATATTTCCCACACAATTATGTTATTTCGATTTAGTATTTTTGATTTCATATCCACATAAAAAAATGAAATATTTTTAAATAACGTATTCAACCCCCCTTCTACGTTATTCCGGACCTAACAATTTGCATCAGAGCCACTCTGTTATTATACAACAGTTAAGATCCAAAAAGCTATACAAACATGACAGAGAAAACACAAACTCCAACAACAAGCAGATATGAATCAATTAGAGTTCCAATACTCAGGGCATCAGAATATCCCATATGGAAGGTGAAGATGGAAATGTTTCTGGAGGCTACAGATCCAGAGTACTTAGACAGAATCCATGATGGCCCACATAAGCCTACCAAATTGTCTGTTGCAATTGCTGGAGAGGAACAGAAAATGATTCCAAAGGAAAAGAAAGACTACACCCCTGAAGATATCTCCTCTATTAGCAAAGATGCCAAGGTAAGGCATTTATTACATAACGCCATTGACAATGTTATGTCTAACAGGGTCATTGGATGCAAAACTGCTAAAGAGATTTGGGATGCTTTGGAAGTCAGATGTCAAGGAACCAAAGCCATCAAAAAGAACAGGAGAATAATACTCACACAGGAGTACGAGCACTTTGAATCAAATACTGATGAGTCATTAACAGATATATATGACAGATTCCTGAAATTGCTGAATGATCTGTCACTGGTAGATAAAGAGTATGATCTTGAAGACTCCAATCTGAAATTCTTGTTGGCTCTTCCTGAGAAGTGGGATTTAAAGGCCACTACCATCAGAGACAATTATGATCTGCAAGACATGTCTCTTGATGAAATCTATGGAATGCTCAAAACTCATGAGCTTGAGATGGAACAAAGAAGCAAGAGGCATGGAGGCAAGTCTAAGTCAGTTGCTCTTAAAGCTGAAGAGAAAGCTTCTAAAGAAGTTGCTGTGAAAAAGAGTCAATCCAATAGAAAGGTTCTTTTTACAAAGTCTGATACTGAGTCATCAAACTCTAATGATGACTCAAACTCTGACAATCTCATAGACTATGATGATGATGGCAGTGATGCTGAAATGAAACAACTTGCAGCCCTGATGGTAAGAAGCTTCAAGAAGATGGCTTACAAGAACTTCGGAAAAAGAAAGAAGTTCACACGAAGAGATTCAAATTTTGAAAAGAATAATTTCAGAAAAGCTGAGGGAAAGGAAAGTAGGTCTGGGAAAGTGGACAAGTCCAAGATCACATGCTATAATTGTGGTGAGAAAGGATATTTTGCACCTGAGTGCAAGAAAGCCAAAGTTGATAAAGGTCAAGCTTACATCACAAAGAAGAAGGACTGGGCTGACACTTCAGACTCTGAAGATGAGGTGAACTATGCCTTGATGGCAAATGTTGATAGTATCTCTGAAGCTACTGAGACCAAGGTACCTCACTCTAATCTAGCTTTTGATACTACTGATATATCTGAGTTAAGACTCTTTCTTAAAAACTTGCATGTTAGCTACAGAGATCAGACTTTAGAAAATGAAAGAATAAAATCTGAAAGTCTAGACCTTAGAAAGAGAAATGACTATCTAGAATTAGAATTAGTCCAGATGTTACAAATTCAGAAAGAGAAAGATGGTGCTATTTTTGTTAAAACTGAATTATTGAAAAAGCATGCTTATCTTGAATCTGAACTTGCTAAAGAACGAAACATTATTAAAACTTGGACTAACTCTGGGAAAACTACTCAGATTATCATAGAGAATGATTGTTGGAAAGAAGGTCTAGGTTACACTGATAAAAAGAAAACTGCCAACCTAGAAGCTGAGACCTCTAAACTTGTATTTACTGAAAGGGCTGCAAAGCCCAAAATTAATCCTGTGAGGTTTGTACCAAAATCTGACAAACCAAAACAGGAAGTCAAATCAGTAAATATTGACTTAATGTCTCAGAAACAGCTTAAACACAAGCTGAAGGAGATAAAAAGAGTGAACAAGGTAAAAGAACCTAGGAAAAACAGAAATGGAAAGGTAGGCGTCAATAAAAGCAACAACTATATGCCTATTCTCAATGCTCCTAGGAAGAAATGTTACAACTGTGGAAATCCTAACCATCTTGCTACTTTTTGCAGGAAGAATAAAAATATAAACTCTATACCTCCTAAGTCAGGAGTTAAGAGTGGTTCAGTTAGGTTTAAGCCACAGAATCCTTGTTTTCACTGTGGCAGTATTTGGCATTCTATTTATACATGCAAAGAGTATCATAAGTTGTATTATGATTATTATGAACTTAAACCCTCTTTGAATAAATTCAAGATTGATTCTACATGTATAAATTCTGATAAAAAGAATGTTAGCACAAACTCTAATAAGACTTCTGCTGCAAAAGCTAACAAACTTAATAAGGCCAAAGGATCCAAGCAAGTCTGGGTCCTTAAAACTAATCATTAGTGGTTTTTTTTTATTGCAGGGTAACAGGAAAAATATCCTTGTTCTGGACAGTGGATGCTCAGGACACATGACAGGAAATAAAGCCCTGCTATCAGAATTTGAGAAGAAAGCTGGCCCAAGTGTTTCTAATGGAGATGGCAACATAGGAAGGACTCTGGGATATGGCAATATCAAACTTGGGAATGTCATCATTGAAACTGTAGCTCTAGTCTCAGGACTCAAACATAATCTACTAAGTGTGAGTCAAATCTGTGACAGAGGTTATCATGTGGATTTCTTTGAAGAACATGGTGAAGTTGTAAGCAAATCTACAGGAAAAGTTGTTCTGAAGGGATACAGGCTTGGTAACATTTATGAAGCCAAGCTTTCAATAAACTCTGATGGCTCTGCAATCTGTCTACTGAGTAGAGCATCAATTAAAGAAAGCCGGGATTGGCACAAAAGACTTTCTCATCTGAATTTCAACAGCATTAATGAGCTAGTAAAGAAAGATCTTGTGAGAGGATTGCCCAAATCAGTTTTTACTCTAGATGGCCTATGTGACTCATGTCAAAAGGCAAAACAAAGGAAAACTTCATTCAAAAGTAAGACTGAATCCTCAATTCTTGAGCCATATCACTTATTGCATGTTGATTTATTTGGTCCAGTAAATATAATGTCTATTGGAAAGAAAAGATATGCTTTGGTTATTGTTGATGAATACACCAGATGTAACGCCCCCAAATCCCCCACAGGAATCTAGGTCGTCACATCTCTTGCGGAATATTCGATCACCTGCTCACAATATAATCTACCATAATATTCATAATACACATTATCTTTTACTCCACGGTTATAGTCTTAGAACAAGCACTCAATAGTTCCAAAATATAATACATCTGAAATTCACTTCCCAGAATCTCTAAAATACTATTACAACTCCAAAGTACTAGATAATAAAACATTATACAAACACCTTCCCAGTCTGCACCCTTCTCAAATGCTATAAGGTTAACACACTGCATCAGTCGTCTTCCCTTTCCCTTAATCACGGTTCACTGTACTAGAATCAGCTCTGATTACCCCTGTTTTATAATATATAAATAGCAAGTATGAGCCAAAGAATGCCCAGCAAGTATATATAGATATCATATAATACAACAAAAACTCGATCAAAATATGGTTTTTACCACGCTATAATATATATTTTTAGAAAGAGATCAACTCGGAATTTTTATAAATCTCGAAATACTACTCATATTAAAAATAAATATATCTCAATAACTTCTCAAAATACTACTCATATGAAAGAATAAATATATCTTAATAACTTCTCAAAATACTACTCGTATGAAAGAATAAATACATCTCAATAACTTCTCAAAATACTCCTCATATAACTCAAAAATACTCCTCAGAACTGCTCAATTGATTTGAATAAATAAAATTTACCAACTGCTCAGATCAACCCTCTAGTTAACAGAACCACAAAGGCATCGGTTAACTCTTAGGATGTCAAAGATTGGATTTCTGCTCATAACGCCTTCTCAAGTAATGGATGATCAATCCATTGTCACTTCTCAATTCTATCGATAGAAAGGATGGTCGACGTCTCGAACCACCCTAAATACTTCTCAGAAGGGTAAGCCCGTCTTTCTCGTGCCCATCACCCTTAATACATATCAGAAGAGTGAGCCCGTCTTTCTCGTGCCCATCACTCTTCAATAACCGATTGGGCCGGTGCGTTACTCCGGTCACTTTTGCTTTTAGAGGCAATAAATCACAACTTACTTTATATATATATAACCCCACTCTAAAATATAAATATTCTATAGTATGAAAATATTATTAAATATATCTTTATCATCTCTTCTACAAATACGACTGAAGTATCTCAATAAATGTACCAACTCATAAAATAGATTTCAACACCTCGTATAATAATTTCAACACCTCAAATAATAATATCAACATCTCGAATAATAATATCAACACCTCGAATAATAATAGATTTTGATATAAACCACAAGAAAGAATATTTGATTTTGTATATCGAAAATTTAATCAGCATATTTTAAAATAAATACTCCGAACGATGGAGTACGAATTAGTAAACTTGCAATTATGGATTTAAATCTATTCAACACATTTCATATATTTAAAAATACAGATACTCTGAACAATAGAGTATACATAAATAAACTTGCCTGGTTTTGCGGTACGATACTCCAACTTGTTCCACGTCTCTGGTTCTCCGGCATTTCACCTTCTCGGGTCTAGTTCAACTATTATTAACTCAACTTCTGATCACCTTTCAATCAACTTCTATTCACCTTTATATGGTACCTTTGCATATCTACAACTTTCGTTCTTTAAGCTTTTCCAAACGAGTCTCCTAACTCCTCCGAAATCCTACCCCAAAATGGTTCCTCGAGTAATTCTAAAACTCAACATTTTTATACGAAACCTTTTCTATTTTTAAATCCATCAAATAATAATTTAATAATAATCCAATTTTTAGCTTCTAAAATAATCTGGTCCGATCCGATTAATTAAAATAATCCGAAAATGTTAAATATCAATCCTCCAAATAATACCCTTGACATCCTATATAAAAAAACTCAATCAATAAATAATCCTCAAACAATTATCTTACCCCCCGATAAAGAAACATAATTAACCAATTAATCCTCGAGACAATAATTAATCCTCCAATTAAATAAATAAACCCTCAAATCAACAATTAATCCTCGAATTAAATAAATAAAATCCTCAAGAACAATTAATCCTCGAAATAAATAAATCCTCAAAATACAATTAATCCTCGAATTAAATAATTACATCCTCAAGACAACAATTAATAATCGAATTAAATAAATAAAGCCTCAAAACACATTAAATCCTCAATTTAAATAAATAAATCCTCAAATTGAATAAATAAATCCTCGGGACAAAAATTAATCCTCAGACCTCAATTTAAACCACAATAATTATTTCACTTTAATACCCTCATCATTTTAAATACCTCTTTTATCAATGAACCATTAAGTCACTAAATTATGTCCAAATAATCACTAATTATTTCTAATTATTTACTAAATCAATTACCATTTTTATTTAATTATTTATTACTAACAATTTTAAACAATAATCCAGATTTAACAAACTGATTGACCCCCTTTTTAGTTATTACCCGATTAAAACAGTCAACTATCAATTTATCAACACGCTATTATTTTAATATTTTTATTCCCAACTACAACACCGTGTGGGTCCCACCTCACCGTATGGGTCCCACCTGCAACACCACCACCGAGCCCACCTCCATCCCCTCGACTGCCTCTCTTCCTCAATCTCTCCGTCAATCTCTCCCACCTCCCTCTCCTCTCTATCTCCGTCCATCCCTTTCGCATCTCTCTTTCAATTTCCCTCTCCTCAAACCTCTCTCTTCGCCGCCCATCTCGTTCTCTCTCTTTCCTCTCTTCAACCTCTCAATCTCTCCGTCCACCACCTCCTCTGTCTCTCCCTTACGCTCTCCATCTCTCCCTCCGCCTCTCTCCTCTTCGCCTCCATCTCTCCCTCCTCTCTTCTCCCGTATCTCTATCTCTCTCCCTCCTCCGTCGTCTCTCTATTTCACCAACACACTCGACCAACACCACCACCACATCGGTGGTGGTCGTCCCCTTATTACTCCGTTTCCCCTCTCCGACTACAACACAAAACACAACGAATTCGACAACAATCCAATCAACCGAAACAATTTACAATACCTGTGGCTTGAGCTCCGATTGTATGTATATATATATATATATATATATATATATAGTTTGAGTTTTATTTTTACAAAGAAGAAGAGAGTAGTCGAGTCTTTTGTTTGAAAAGGAAAGAGGCAGTTTTGGTATAAAAGAGAGACAGGAGAAATGGTGTTCAAAGAAATATGGAGGTTGTGGTTTGTGTTACAAGCTGATTGTAAATAAATACAAGCCAATTTGCTTTTTATTACGTTAAAGGAGAAAAAACGTGGGATTAAAATAATGTAGTGGCACAAAACATGGACAGTGTTTTTCTGCCAGTGGAATAAAAAAAACAATCGTGGGGGACAAAATGTAAATGTAGTAATAATGAACATGTCTCAATGATTTTGTTTCCCCTGCTGTCTAATTAAAACGAGACTCTAATTTCGTTTTATAAAATAAATTCGACCCAAAATTAAAATCTTATTTTTCCTATTTTTAATAAATACCAAATAAATATAATTAAATAGCAAATATAATATTTACTTACATATGAATATTTAAAATTTCGAAATTTTACTAGAACGTACTAAAAAAAAATATACCAGTGCATCGCTCTTAATTAAAATTTAAATACCGAGAAAAAAAATTGTTCGAAAATTCGCGGATATTACAGTCTTCCCTCCTTAAAAGGATTCCGTCCTCGGAATCAACGTAGGCAAAAACTAAGGTTGCTTATTTCGTACTCTACACTCCGATATCCCCTCATTACTTTTACAAATTTTATGCTCCCCATATCTCAATTATAAACTCTTATGCTCTACCATCTATTTTCTTCGTAGCTCATCATTTATACCCGCTTTCTTCGTTTATCCTTATCCTGACTTGATCCTCAAAATACACCTCACCCTCAATCATAATTCTCAATTATGCCTTAATACTCCTCATATTCTTTTCTCTTACTAATCATCAAATACACTTCTTTCTTCTCATCCAAATCCTCCTGAATCAATTCAATCTAAGCCTTTACCATAGCTGCTTCTTATACCCATATCATATAGAACCCTATCTAGAACACTGCATCATTATATTAAATCTATTATTTCAATCCCTGTTGAAATTTTCTAGCTCCTGCTTTCAAATCCATACATAATACTATCATACTTTTCTTGTTTTGTTTCCATTTATAAAATCCACTCTATTTATTTCTTCTACACTTCTCCAAAAGTCACAGCCTCACTC
This sequence comes from Kitagawia praeruptora, assembly GCA_037693485.1. Taxonomy (NCBI): domain Eukaryota; kingdom Viridiplantae; phylum Streptophyta; class Magnoliopsida; order Apiales; family Apiaceae; genus Kitagawia; species Kitagawia praeruptora. The sequence goes on from CM075353.1 coordinate 5,190,492, forward strand.
GATACAACTTATCCCAATATGGTTTAGTCTAATAAAACTGAATACCCATGAAATATTTATTTATGAAAACAAACAGCACATATCTGTACATATTCATATATATACACATATATACCTGCAGTTGTATATATATGCATATTTATGGATACATAACTGTATATACTCAAATTTCACCCAATAAATAAATCATGGATACACATTTCTCTCGTCCTAATTGATTCTACTACTGCTAATGGCCATCATGCCTCCACCCCACAACTCCTTGAAATCCTACTATAAATATACCTATCGGTTCCTTGGCTTCTAACCTCTCTCTTATATAGTCCTAACTCCTCCTACACTCGTTCTAAGATTTATAACCTACTTCTCTGATACCATTACTGTAACGCCCCCAAATCCCCCACAGGAATCTAGGTCGTCACATCTCTTGCGGAATATTCGATCACCTGCTCACAATATAATCTACCATAATATTCATAATACACACTATCTTTTACTCCACGGTTATAGTCTTAGAACAAGCACTCAATAGTTCCAAAATATAATACATCTCAAATTCACTTCCCAGAATCTCTAAAATACTATTACAACTCCAAAGTACTAGATAATAAAACATTATACAAACACCTTCCCAGTCTGCACCCTTCTCAAATGCTATAAGGTTAACACACTGCATCAATCGTCTTCCCTTTCCCTTAATCACGGTTCACTGTACTAGAATCAGCTCTGATTACCCCTGTTTTATAATATATAAATAGCAAGTATGAGCCAAAGAATGCCCAGCAAGTATATATAGATATCATATAATACAACAAAAACTCGATCAAAATATGGTTTTTACCACGCTATAATATATATTTTTAGAAAGAGATCAACTCGGAATTTTTATAAATCTCGAAATACTACTCATATTAAAAATAAATATATCTCAATAACTTCTCAAAATACTACTCATATGAAAGAATAAATATATCTTAATAACTTCTCAAAATACTACTCGTATGAAAGAATAAATACATCTCAATAACTTCTCAAAATACTCCTCATATAACTCAAAAATACTCCTCAGAACTGCTCAATTGATTTGAATAAATAAAATTTACCAACTGCTCAGATCAACCCTCTAGTTAACAGAACCACAAAGGAATCGGTTAACTGTTAGGATGTCAAAGATTGGATTTCTGCTCATAACGCCTTCTCAAGTAATGGATGATCAATCCATTGTCACTTCTCAATTCTATCGATAGAAAGGATGGTCGACGTCTCGAACCACCCTAAATACTTCTCAGAAGGGTAAGCCCGTCTTTCTCGTGCCCATCACCCTTAATACATATCAGAAGAGTGAGCCCGTCTTTCTCGTGCACATCACTCTTCAATAACCGATTGGGCCGGTGCGTTACTCCGGTCACTTTTGCTTTTAGAGGCAATAAATCACAACTTACTTTATATATATATAACCCCACTCTAAAATATAAATATTCTATAGTATGAAAATATTATTAAATATATCTTTATCATCTCTTCTACAAATACGACTGAAGTATCTCAATAAATGTACCAACTCATAAAATAGATTTCAACACCTCGTATAATAATTTCAACACCTCAAATAATAATATCAACATCTCGAATAATAATATCAACACCTCGAATAATAATAGATTTTGATATAAACCACAAGAAAGAATATTTGATTTTGTATATCGAAAATTTAATCAGCATATTTTAAAATAAATACTCCGAACGATGGAGTACGAATTAGTAAACTTGCAATTATGGATTTAAATCTATTCAACACATTTCATATATTTAAAAATACAGATACTCTGAACAATAGAGTATACATAAATAAACTTGCCTGGTTTTGCGGTACGATACTCCAACTTGTTCCACGTCTCTGGTTCTCCGGCATTTCACCTTCTCGGGTCTAGTTCAACTATTATTAACTCAACTTCTGATCACCTTTCAATCAACTTCTATTCACCTTTATATGGTACCTTTGCATATCTACAACTTTCGTTCTTTAAGCTTTTCCAAACGAGTCTCCTAACTCCTCCGAAATCCTACCCCAAAATGGTTCCTCGAGTAATTCTAAAACTCAACATTTTTATACGAAACCTTTTCTATTTTTAAATCCATCAAATAATAATTTAATAATAATCCAATTTTTAGCTTCTAAAATAATCTGGTCCGATCCGATTAATTAAAATAATCCGAAAATGTTAAATATCAATCCTCCAAATAATACCCTTGACATCCTATATAAAAAAACTCAATCAATAAATAATCCTCAAACAATTATCTTACCCCCCGATAAAGAAACATAATTAACCAATTAATCCTCGAGACAATAATTAATCCTCCAATTAAATAAATAAACCCTCAAATCAACAATTAATCCTCGAATTAAATAAATAAAATCCTCAAGAACAATTAATCCTCGAAATAAATAAATCCTCAAAATACAATTAATCCTCGAATTAAATAATTACATCCTCAAGACAACAATTAATAATCGAATTAAATAAATAAAGCCTCAAAACACATTAAATCCTCAATTTAAATAAATAAATCCTCAAATTGAATAAATAAATCCTCGGGACAAAAATTAATCCTCAGACCTCAATTTAAACCACAATAATTATTTCACTTTAATACCCTCATCATTTTAAATACCTCTTTTATCAATGAACCATTAAGTCACTAAATTATGTCCAAATAATCACTAATTATTTCTAATTATTTACTAAATCAATTACCATTTTTATTTAATTATTTATTACTAACAATTTTAAACAATAATCCAGATTTAACAAACTGATTGACCCCCTTTTTAGTTATTACCCGATTAAAACAGTCAACTATCAATTTATCAACACGCTATTATTTTAATATTTTTATTCCCAACTACAACACCGTGTGGGTCCCACCTCACCGTATGGGTCCCACCTGCAACACCACCACCGAGCCCACCTCCATCCCCTCGACTGCCTCTCTTCCTCAATCTCTCCGTCAATCTCTCCCACCTCCCTCTCCTCTCTATCTCCGTCCATCCCTTTCGCATCTCTCTTTCAATTTCCCTCTCCTCAAACCTCTCTCTTCGCCGCCCATCTCGTTCTCTCTCTTTCCTCTCTTCAACCTCTCAATCTCTCCGTCCACCACCTCCTCTGTCTCTCCCTTACGCTCTCCATCTCTCCCTCCGCCTCTCTCCTCTTCGCCTCCATCTCTCCCTCCTCTCTTCTCCCGTATCTCTATCTCTCTCCCTCCTCCGTCGTCTCTCTATTTCACCAACACACTCGACCAACACCACCACCACATCGGTGGTGGTCGTCCCCTTATTACTCCGTTTCCCCTCTCCGACTACAACACAAAACACAACGAATTCGACAACAATCCAATCAACCGAAACAATTTACAATACCTGTGGCTTGAGCTCCGATTGTATGTATATATATATATATATATATATATATATATATAGTTTGAGTTTTATTTTTACAAAGAAGAAGAGAGTAGTCGAGTCTTTTGTTTGAAAAGGAAAGAGGCAGTTTTGGTATAAAAGAGAGACAGGAGAAATGGTGTTCAAAGAAATATGGAGGTTGTGGTTTGTGTTACAAGCTGATTGTAAATAAATACAAGCCAATTTGCTTTTTATTACGTTAAAGGAGAAAAAACGTGGGATTAAAATAATGTAGTGGCACAAAACATGGACAGTGTTTTTCTGCCAGTGGAATAAAAAAAACAATCGTGGGGGACAAAATGTAAATGTAGTAATAATGACCATGTCTCAATGATTTTGTTTCCCCTGCTGTCTAATTAAAACGAGACTCTAATTTCGTTTTATAAAATAAATTCGACCCAAAATTAAAATCTTATTTTTCCTATTTTTAATAAATACCAAATAAATATAATTAAATAGCAAATATAATATTTACTTACATATGAATATTTAAAATTTCGAAATTTTACTAGAACGTACTAAAAAAAAATATACCAGTGCATCGCTCTTAATTAAAATTTAAATACCGAGAAAAAAAATTGTTCGAAAATTCGCGGATATTACAGTCTTCCCTCCTTAAAAGGATTCCGTCCTCGGAATCAACGTAGGCAAAAACTAAGGTTGCTTATTTCGTACTCTACACTCCGATATCCCCTCATTACTTTTACAAATTTTATGCTCCCCATATCTCAATTATAAACTCTTATGCTCTACCATCTATTTTCTTCGTAGCTCATCATTTATACCCGCTTTCTTCGTTTATCCTTATCCTGACTTGATCCTCAAAATACACCTCACCCTCAATCATAATTCTCAATTATGCCTTAATACTCCTCATATTCTTTTCTCTTACTAATCATCAAATACACTTCTTTCTTCTCATCCAAATCCTCCTGAATCAATTCAATCTAAGCCTTTACCATAGCTGCTTCTTATACCCATATCATATAGAACCCTATCTAGAACACTGCATCATTATATTAAATCTATTATTTCAATCCCTGTTGAAATTTTCTAGCTCCTGCTTTCAAATCCATACATAATACTATCATACTTTTCTTGTTTTGTTTCCATTTATAAAATCCACTCTATTTATTTCTTCTACACTTCTCCAAAAGTCACAGCCTCACTCGATACAACTTATCCCAATATGGTTTAGTCTAATAAAACTGAATACCCATGAAATATTTATTTATGAAAACAAACAGCACATATCTGTACATATTCATATATATACACATATATACCTGCAGTTGTATATATATGCATATTTATGGATACATAACTGTATATACTCAAATTTCACCCAATAAATAAATCATGGATACACATTTCTCTCGTCCTAATTGATTCTACTACTGCTAATGGCCATCATGCCTCCACCCCACAACTCCTTGAAATCCTACTATAAATATACCTATCGGTTCCTTGGCTTCTAACCTCTCTCTTATATAGTCCTAACTCCTCCTACACTCGTTCTAAGATTTATAACCTACTTCTCTGATACCATTACTGTAACGCCCCCAAATCCCCCACAGGAATCTAGGTCGTCACATCTCTTGCGGAATATTCGATCACCTGCTCACAATATAATCTACCATAATATTCATAATACACACTATCTTTTACTCCACGGTTATAGTCTTAGAACAAGCACTCAATAGTTCCAAAATATAATACATCTCAAATTCACTTCCCAGAATCTCTAAAATACTATTACAACTCCAAAGTACTAGATAATAAAACATTATACAAACACCTTCCCAGTCTGCACCCTTCTCAAATGCTATAAGGTTAACACACTGCATCAATCGTCTTCCCTTTCCCTTAATCACGGTTCACTGTACTAGAATCAGCTCTGATTACCCCTGTTTTATAATATATAAATAGCAAGTATGAGCCAAAGAATGCCCAGCAAGTATATATAGATATCATATAATACAACAAAAACTCGATCAAAATATGGTTTTTACCACGCTATAATATATATTTTTAGAAAGAGATCAACTTGGAATTTTTATAAATCTCGAAATACTACTCATATTAAAAATAAATATATCTCAATAACTTCTCAAAATACTACTCATATGAAAGAATAAATATATCTTAATAACTTCTCAAAATACTACTCGTATGAAAGAATAAATACATCTCAATAACTTCTCAAAATACTCCTCATATAACTCAAAAATACTCCTCAGAACTGCTCAATTGATTTGAATAAATAAAATTTACCAACTGCTCAGATCAACCCTCTAGTTAACAGAACCACAAAGGAATCGGTTAACTGTTAGGATGTCAAAGATTGGATTTCTGCTCATAACGCCTTCTCAAGTAATGGATGATCAATCCATTGTCACTTCTCAATTCTATCGATAGAAAGGATGGTCGACGTCTCGAACCACCCTAAATACTTCTCAGAAGGGTAAGCCCGTCTTTCTCGTGCCCATCACCCTTAATACATATCAGAAGAGTGAGCCCGTCTTTCTCGTGCACATCACTCTTCAATAACCGATTGGGCCGGTGCGTTACTCCGGTCACTTTTGCTTTTAGAGGCAATAAATCACAACTTACTTTATATATATATAACCCCACTCTAAAATATAAATATTCTATAGTATGAAAATATTATTAAATATATCTTTATCATCTCTTCTACAAATACGACTGAAGTATCTCAATAAATGTACCAACTCATAAAATAGATTTCAACACCTCGTATAATAATTTCAACACCTCAAATAATAATATCAACATCTCGAATAATAATATCAACACCTCGAATAATAATAGATTTTGATATAAACCACAAGAAAGAATATTTGATTTTGTATATCGAAAATTTAATCAGCATATTTTAAAATAAATACTCCGAACGATGGAGTACGAATTAGTAAACTTGCAATTATGGATTTAAATCTATTCAACACATTTCATATATTTAAAAATACAGATACTCTGAACAATAGAGTATACATAAATAAACTTGCCTGGTTTTGCGGTACGATACTCCAACTTGTTTCACGTCTCTGGTTCTCCGGCATTTCACCTTCTCGGGTCTAGTTCAACTATTATTAACTCAACTTCTGATCACCTTTCAATCAACTTCTATTCACCTTTATATGGTACCTTTGCATATCTACAACTTTCGTTCTTTAAGCTTTTCCAAACGAGTCTCCTAACTCCTCCGAAATCCTACCCCAAAATGGTTCCTCGAGTAATTCTAAAACTCAACATTTTTATACGAAACCTTTTCTATTTTTAAATCCATCAAATAATAATTTAATAATAATCCAATTTTTAGCTTCTAAAATAATCTGGTCCGATCCGATTAATTAAAATAATCCGAAAATGTTAAATATCAATCCTCCAAATAATACCCTTGACATCCTATATAAAAAAACTCAATCAATAAATAATCCTCAAACAATTATCTTACCCCCCGATAAAGAAACATAATTAACCAATTAATCCTCGAGACAATAATTAATCCTCCAATTAAATAAATAAACCCTCAAATCAACAATTAATCCTCGAATTAAATAAATAAAATCCTCAAGAACAATTAATCCTCGAAATAAATAAATCCTCAAAATACAATTAATCCTCGAATTAAATAATTACATCCTCAAGACAACAATTAATAATCGAATTAAATAAATAAAGCCTCAAAACACAATAAATCCTCAATTTAAATAAATAAATCCTCAAATTGAATAAATAAATCCTCGGGACAAAAATTAATCCTCAGACCTCAATTTAAACCACAATAATTATTTCACTTTAATACCCTCATCATTTTAAATACCTCTTTTATCAATGAACCATTAAGTCACTAAATTATGTCCAAATAATCACTAATTATTTCTAATTATTTACTAAATCAATTACCATTTTTATTTAATTATTTATTACTAACAATTTTAAACAATAATCCAGATTTAACAAACTGATTGACCCCCTTTTTAGTTATTACCCGATTAAAACAGTCAACTATCAATTTATCAACACGCTATTATTTTAATATTTTTATTCCCAACTACAACACCGTGTGGGTCCCACCTCACCGTATGGGTCCCACCTGCAACACCACCACCGAGCCCACCTCCATCCCCTCGACTGCCTCTCTTCCTCAATCTCTCCGTCAATCTCTCCCACCTCCCTCTCCTCTCTATCTCCGTCCATCCCTTTCGCATCTCTCTCTCAATTTCCCTCTCCTCAAACCTCTCTCTTCGCCGCCCATCTCGTTCTCTCTCTTTCCTCTCTTCAACCTCTCAATCTCTCCGTCCACCACCTCCTCTGTCTCTCCCTTACGCTCTCCATCTCTCCCTCCGCCTCTCTCCTCTTCGCCTCCATCTCTCCCTCCTCTCTTCTCCCGTATCTCTATCTCTCTCCCTCCTCCGTCATCTCTCTATTTCACCAACACACTCGACCAACACCACCACCACATCGGTGGTGGTCGTCCCCTTATTACTCCGTTTCCCCTCTCCGACTACAACACAAAACACAACGAATTCGACAACAATCCAATCAACCGAAACAATTTACAATACCTGTGGCTTGAGCTCCGATTGTATGTATATATATATATATATAGTTTGAGTTTTATTTTTACAAAGAAGAAGAGAGTAGTCGAGTCTTTTGTTTGAAAAGGAAAGAGGCAGTTTTGGTATAAAAGAGAGACAGGAGAAATGGTGTTCAAAGAAATATGGAGGTTGTGGTTTGTGTTACAAGCTGATTGTAAATAAATACAAGCCAATTTGCTTTTTATTACGTTAAAGGAGAAAAAACGTGGGATTAAAATAATGTAGTGGCACAAAACATGGACAGTGTTTTTCTGCCAGTGGAATAAAAAAAAACAATCGTGGGGGACAAAATGTAAATGTAGTAATAATGACCATGTCTCAATGATTTTGTTTCCCCTGCTGTCTAATTAAAAAGAGACTCTAATTTCGTTTTATAAAATAAATTCGACCCAAAATTAAAATCTTATTTTTCCTATTTTTAATAAATACCAAATAAATATAATTAAATAGCAAATATAATATTTACTTACATATGAATATTTAAAATTTCGAAATTTTACTAGAACGTACTAAAAAAAATATACCAGTGCATCGCTCTTAATTAAAATTTAAATACCGAGAAAAAAAATTGTTCGAAAATTCGCGGATATTACAGTCTTCCCTCCTTAAAAGGATTCCGTCCTCGGAATCAACGTAGGCAAAAACTAAGGTTGCTTATTTCGTACTCTACACTCCGATATCCCCTCATTACTTTTACAAATTTTATGCTCCCCATATCTCAATTATAAACTCTTATGCTCTACCATCTATTTTCTTCGTAGCTCATCATTTATACCCGCTTTCTTCGTTTATCCTTATCCTGACTTGATCCTCAAAATACACCTCACCCTCAATCATAATTCTCAATTATGCCTTAATACTCCTCATATTCTTTTCTCTTACTAATCATCAAATACACTTCTTTCTTCTCATCCAAATCCTCCTGAATCAATTCAATCTAAGCCTTTACCATAGCTGCTTCTTATACCCATATCATATAGAACCCTATCTAGAACACTGCATCATTATATTAAATCTATTATTTCAATCCCTGTTGAAATTTTCTAGCTCCTGCTTTCAAATCCATACATAATACTATCATACTTTTCTTGTTTTGTTTCCATTTATAAAATCCACTCTATTTATTTCTTCTACACTTCTCCAAAAGTCACAGCCTCACTCGATACAACTTATCCCAATATGGTTTAGTCTAATAAAACTGAATACCCATGAAATATTTATTTATGAAAACAAACAGCACATATCTGTACATATTCATATATATACACATATATACCTGCAGTTGTATATATATGCATATTTATGGATACATAACTGTATATACTCAAATTTCACCCAATAAATAAATCATGGATACACATTTCTCTCGTCCTAATTGATTCTACTACTGCTAATGGCCATCATGCCTCCACCCCACAACTCCTTGAAATCCTACTATAAATATACCTATCGGTTCCTTGGCTTCTAACCTCTCTCTTATATAGTCCTAACTCCTCCTACACTCGTTCTAAGATTTATAACCTACTTCTCTGATACCATTACTGTAACGCCCCCAAATCCCCCACAGGAATCTAGGTCGTCACATCTCTTGCGGAATATTCGATCACCTGCTCACAATATAATCTACCATAATATTCATAATACACACTATCTTTTACTCCACGGTTATAGTCTTAGAACAAGCACTCAATAGTTCCAAAATATAATACATCTCAAATTCACTTCCCAGAATCTCTAAAATACTATTACAACTCCAAAGTACTAGATAATAAAACATTATACAAACACCTTCCCAGTCTGCACCCTTCTCAAATGCTATAAGGTTAACACACTGCATCAATCGTCTTCCCTTTCCCTTAATCACGGTTCACTGTACTAGAATCAGCTCTGATTACCCCTGTTTTATAATATATAAATAGCAAGTATGAGCCAAAGAATGCCCAGCAAGTATATATAGATATCATATAATACAACAAAAACTCGATCAAAATATGGTTTTTACCACGCTATAATATATATTTTTAGAAAGAGATCAACTCGGAATTTTTATAAATCTCGAAATACTACTCATATTAAAAATAAATATATCTCAATAACTTCTCAAAATACTACTCATATGAAAGAATAAATATATCTTAATAACTTCTCAAAATACTACTCGTATGAAAGAATAAATACATCTCAATAACTTCTCAAAATACTCCTCATATAACTCAAAAATACTCCTCAGAACTGCTCAATTGATTTGAATAAATAAAATTTACCAACTGCTCAGATCAACCCTCTAGTTAACAGAACCACAAAGGCATCGGTTAACTGTTAGGATGTCAAAGATTGGATTTCTGCTCATAACGCCTTCTCAAGTAATGGATGATCAATCCATTGTCACTTCTCAATTCTATCGATAGAAAGGATGGTCGACGTCTCGAACCACCCTAAATACTTCTCAGAAGGGTAAGCCCGTCTTTCTCGTGCCCATCACCCTTAATACATATCAGAAGAGTGAGCCCGTCTTTCTCGTGCCCATCACTCTTCAATAACCGATTGGGCCGGTGCGTTACTCCGGTCACTTTTGCTTTTAGAGGCAATAAATCACAACTTACTTTATATATATATAACCCCACTCTAAAATATAAATATTCTATAGTATGAAAATATTATTAAATATATCTTTATCATCTCTTCTACAAATACGACTGAAGTATCTCAATAAATGTACCAACTCATAAAATAGATTTCAACACCTCGTATAATAATTTCAACACCTCAAATAATAATATCAACATCTCGAATAATAATATCAACACCTCGAATAATAATAGATTTTGATATAAACCACAAGAAAGAATATTTGATTTTGTATATCGAAAATTTAATCAGCATATTTTAAAATAAATACTCCGAACGATGGAGTACGAATTAGTAAACTTGCAATTATGGATTTAAATCTATTCAACACATTTCATATATTTAAAAATACAGATACTCTGAACAATAGAGTATACATAAATAAACTTGCCTGGTTTTGCGGTACGATACTCCAACTTGTTCCACGTCTCTGGTTCTCCGGCATTTCACCTTCTCGGGTCTAGTTCAACTATTATTAACTCAACTTCTGATCACCTTTCAATCAACTTCTATTCACCTTTATATGGTACCTTTGCATATCTACAACTTTCGTTCTTTAAGCTTTTCCAAACGAGTCTCCTAACTCCTCCGAAATCCTACCCCAAAATGGTTCCTCGAGTAATTCTAAAACTCAACATTTTTATACGAAACCTTTTCTATTTTTAAATCCATCAAATAATAATTTAATAATAATCCGATTTTTAGCTTCTAAAATAATCTGGTCCGATCCGATTAATTAAAATAATCCGAAAATGTTAAATATCAATCCTCCAAATAATACCCTTGACATCCTATATAAAAAAACTCAATCAATAAATAATCCTCAAACAATTATCTTACCCCCCGATAAAGAAACATAATTAACCAATTAATCCTCGAGACAATAATTAATCCTCCAATTAAATAAATAAACCCTCAAATCAACAATTAATCCTCGAATTAAATAAATAAAATCCTCAAGAACAATTAATCCTCGAAATAAATAAATCCTCAAAATACAATTAATCCTCGAATTAAATAATTACATCCTCAAGACAACAATTAATAATCGAATTAAATAAATAAAGCCTCAAAACACAATAAATCCTCAATTTAAATAAATAAATCCTCAAATTGAATAAATAAATCCTCGGGACAAAAATTAATCCTCAGACCTCAATTTAAACCACAATAATTATTTCACTTTAATACCCTCATCATTTTAAATACCTCTTTTATCAATGAACCATTAAGTCACTAAATTATGTCCAAATAATCACTAATTATTTCTAATTATTTACTAAATCAATTACCATTTTTATTTAATTATTTATTACTAACAATTTTAAACAATAATCCAGATTTAACAAACTGATTGACCCCCTTTTTAGTTATTACCCGATTAAAACAGTCAACTATCAATTTATCAACACGCTATTATTTTAATATTTTTATTCCCAACTACAACACCGTGTGGGTCCCACCTCACCGTATGGGTCCCACCTGCAACACCACCACCGAGCCCACCTCCATCCCCTCGACTGCCTCTCTTCCTCAATCTCTCCGTCAATCTCTCCCACCTCCCTCTCCTCTCTATCTCCGTCCATCCCTTTCGCATCTCTCTTTCAATTTCCCTCTCCTCAAACCTCTCTCTTCGCCGCCCATCTCGTTCTCTCTCTTTCCTCTCTTCAACCTCTCAATCTCTCCGTCCACCACCTCCTCTGTCTCTCCCTTACGCTCTCCATCTCTCCCTCCGCCTCTCTCCTCTTCGCCTCCATCTCTCCCTCCTCTCTTCTCCCGTATCTCTATCTCTCTCCCTCCTCCGTCGTCTCTCTATTTCACCAACACACTCGACCAACACGACCACCACATCGGTGGTGGTCGTCCCCTTATTACTCCGTTTCCCCTCTCCGACTACAACACAAAACACAACGAATTCGACAACAATCCAATCAACCGAAACAATTTACAATACCTGTGGCTTGAGCTCCGATTGTATGTATATATATATATATATATATATATATATAGTTTGAGTTTTATTTTTACAAAGAAGAAGAGAGTAGTCGAGTCTTTTGTTTGAAAAGGAAAGAGGCAGTTTTGGTATAAAAGAGAGACAGGAGAAATGGTGTTCAAAGAAATATGGAGGTTGTGGTTTGTGTTACAAGCTGATTGTAAATAAATACAAGCCAATTTGCTGTTTATTACGTTAAAGGAGAAAAAACGTGGGATTAAAATAATGTAGTGGCACAAAACATGGACAGTGTTTTTCTGCCAGTGGAATAAAAAAAAACAATCGTGGGGGACAAAATGTAAATGTAGTAATAATGACCATGTCTCAATGATTTTGTTTCCCCTGCTGTCTAATTAAAACGAGACTCTAATTTCGTTTTATAAAATAAATTCGACCCAAAATTAAAATCTTATTTTTCCTATTTTTAATAAATACCAAATAAATATAATTAAATAGCAAATATAATATTTACTTAAATATGAATATTTAAAATTTCGAAATTTTACTAGAACGTACTAAAAAAAATATACCAGTGCATCGCTCTTAATTAAAATTTAAATACCGAGAAAAAAAATTGTTCGAAAATTCGCGGATATTACACCAGATATACATGGGTATATTTCATGCACAAGAAAGAAGAAATTGCATCAATCTTAACAGAGCCTGTCAGACAACTGGACAAAGGATCTAAGCATACAGTGAAAATCATAAGGAGTGATAATGGCACTGAGTTCAAGAATGTAGCCATGGAAGAGTTTTGTAAAGAAAATGGAATAAAGCAAGAATTCTCTGCACCTGGAACTCCACAACAAAATGGAGTAGTAGAGAGAAAGAACATGACTCTCATTGAAGCTGCAAGGACCATGCTCGATGAAGCAAAGCTGCCAGCTTACTTCTGGGCTGAAGCTGTGCAAGCTGTTTGTTTCACATAGAATGCTACACTCATAAACAAGCATGGTAAAACACCATATGAGATGGTGAAAAAGAAGAAGCCGAACCTGAAGTACTTTCATGTGTTTGGATGTAAATGTTTTGTTCTTAAAACTTATCCAGAACAGCTTTCCAAATTTGATTTAAAAGCTGATGAAGGAATCTTTGTTGGATACCCACTATCAACAAAAGCATTCAGAGTCTATAATCTGAGAACAAAAGTGGTCATGGAATCTATCCATGTGTCTTTTGATGATAAAAAGATAACAGGACTTGAAGATTTTGATGAACATGACCAGCTGAGATTTGAGAATGAAGAAATAAATGCTGATCTACAAAATTCTGATATTCTTTCAGACTCTATTGTTCAATCTATACCAGTAGATCAGACAGCAGCACATGTTGAGGGGGAGAAAGTGAACGATGAAAATGAACCCCAATCAAGTGAAGAAACATCAAAGAATGCATTTGCTGATTTATTAAACTCTGATTCATCAAACTTTGAAAGCAACAGCTCAGGGGGAGCAAACAATGATTTTGGATCTACTAGTCATCACACTCAACACAATTATGAACTTGGGGAATCATCAAGATCAAATCTGCCGAGACAAAGGGTATGGAGTAGAGCGCATCCCTTTGAACAGATCATTGGTGAACCGGACACGGGTGTACAGACTAGAAGAGCAACACAGAATGAATGCAATTTCGCAGGATTTTTATCTCAAATTGAACCTAAAAAGGTTAATGAAGCTCTTGATGATCCAGATTGGGTAACTGCAATGCAGGAAGAACTCAATCAGTTCGAAAGGCAGAAAGTATGGAAGCTGGTGCCAAGACCAAAAGATAAATCTGTAATTGGCACTAGATGGGTGAGTTGTCCTTTTTCCTTGGACTTCAAGTTGTTCAGAAGCCTGATGGTATTTTCATCTGCCAATCAAAATACATAAAGGATCTTCTGAAGAAGTATGGGATGGAAGAAGCAGCTACTGCCAAGACCCCGATGCCAACTGCAATCAAGCTTGATGAAGACAAATCTGGTAAGTCAGTTGACATCACGAAGTATCGAGGTATGATCGGCTCTCTCTTGTACTTAACTGCTAGTAGACCAGATATTATGTTCGCAACTTGTCTATGTGCTAGATTTCAGGCTAACCCTAAAGAGTCACATCTTATAGCTATTAAACGTATTTTCAGATACCTTAAGGGAACCCCCAATCTTGGGATTTGGTACCCTAAAGGAACAGGTTTTGACCTAATTGGCTATACAGATTCTGACTTCGCAGGTTGTAAGATTGATAGGAAAAGTACTTCTGGAAGCTGTCAGTTTCTAGGAAGAAGGTTGGTATCTTGGTACAGCAAGAAGCAACACTCAGTATCTACCTCGACAGCCGAAGCAGAATACATTGCGGCAGGTAGTTGTTGTGCTCAGATCCTGTGGATGAGGAATCAACTTCAGGACTATGGACTCATGTTGGACAAAATTCCAATTCTATGCGACAACACGAGTGCCATTGCCATTGCCAACAATCCAGTTCAACACACCAGGACTAAGCACATTGATATCAGGTATCATTTCTTACGAGAGCATGTCATGAATGGAACTGTGGTATTATATTTTGTTCCCACAGATGAACAAATTGCAGACATCTTTACTAAACCACTGGATGAATCCACTTTCTCCAGGAAATACAGTTTCTACAGCCCCCAGTGGCCATCTTACCCGACCAAGAGCAGGAAATCCCACCGACTCTAACACAGGTCGAAGAGCCCATTCTACAAATGCAAACACAAACACAACAAACTCCTACACCTCAATTGTCACTTAAACGACCAGTCATCCACATTATTGAGGGAGATAGTGCCTCAGCAGCACCACATAAGGAGTTAGTTACAACAGCCGCTCTACCTCATTCTAAATGAAGTAAACCCAATGAACTTGAGGTAACGGCAACTGTTAGTAAAACAATTTTTTCTTATCCAATGAGTGCAAATGTAAATGAGGTTGAATTGACGGGAGCAACTATCTTGACTTCCATTTCATGAAACATACGAGTGGTTGATGATCTTTCTAAAGATCAGATGCCTTCACAGGCATCCGAGGTGGAATTACCTACCTCAATAACTGCTGGTGAATCTTCCGTTTTACGGAAAGATCCATTGGTGAGTGGTTCTTTTATGAACCAAGTGTCTTCACAGACGTACGAGGGAAACTTGGGTTTTGTGTCATTTAATCGATTCAAGTTTAACCTCCCAGAGGGAAAATCTCTGGATCTCTTTCGAGATTTACCACTTTTTACCAGTGGTCGGCAACTCGCTTCACGCGAGGACGGAAGCTCATGAACTTTCATTGCACCATCCGTGACCTCTGAAAAAGGGGCTAGGATGATTTCATTTGCAGGTACACATATCGGTGGAAGCTCTAGAGGAAAGTTGAGGGAAACACCAACAGAACATGTAAGTGTAACCCAAACCACTAAACCGAGTGAATATAGAGTGTTGAGTGAAACACCTGCAGAACATACGAGTGAGCAACCTACTCAACCACATGCACCTGTAACCAGAAAGGAATATAGAAGACTCCTTACACGGGTCCAAACAATGGAGAAAGAGTTGCAAAATATCTGTAAGTCCATTGCAGAAATAAAAAATTTGCAACTTATTCAACATGATGCATTCCAGGTTCAATTAAATTCCATGGCATCCCAGTTTAGTCATGCAATTCATTCCTTGGGGAAGACAGCTTCCTCTAATTTACCAACTCCACATCCTACTAGTCTGGAGGATAACCCAACTGAGGGGGAGAAGGTGGATGATCAAGAAGCTACTAGGCGTAATAAGGGCAAGGAAAAGGTTGTTGACACAGAATTAACTTTATTTTGGGAAAGGAAAAGCTAATTGGAATATTCGTGCTATGTGGAAAGAAAGCAAAGGCAAACTTGAAGATATGTTCAGTCTAGAGGAACAATTGTCTTGTACTTGGAAATCTGGAAAATGTATATATGATCCAGAATGTACTCTAATATTATTTATCTTTGTATTTCATTTTTGTTTTTTTTATCAGTTGAGTTATCCTCTAGGAATTTGCTTGTCAAACCCTAACAATCAAATAGGGGGAGACTGTAAAGCATAATGTAATGTAATATGTAATAGAGGACATATATAACTCAACTAGGATAAAAGATAAATAATATTAACTCTATACAGGGATCGTGAAAGTTGAAGAACAGGCATCAACAAGGATCAAGTCGCTGAAAGAAGTTCATTAACATGATCAAGCCTCAGTGACAGAATAAGATGTACAGATGATTCAGTTGAAGGGCCAAAAGATTACAGTGGTCTTAAAGACATGATACAAAGACCATGAGTGAATGTTAGTCGTCTGTGAACCAGACCAGTTGCACTAGGCGTCAACACTTCACAAAGGAATCGAAGTATCTAACTCAGAAAAACTGTTAAGAGGTATGATCGAGTTTAGAGCAGTATTGATATCCTCCATTTTGGAAGCTGCATATTTAAGGATGTCAAATTAAGAGTAAAATGAATAGTATTCAAAATTACTATTCATATGAATAGTAACCAAATCACTATTCATATGAATAGTAACCGAAATCACTATTCACATGAATAGTACTATTCATATGAATAGTAACCGAAATTACTATTCATGAATAGTAACGAAAATTACTATTCATCCGGGGCCCACGTGAATAGTACTGTTCAAACAGTGGCTGGTGGGGCCCACGTCCAAAATATTTTCAACATACACGTTTTTTTGGTTGTTGGAATAGTGTTACTATGCAGGTGGGGCCCACGGGGGTTGTTGAAATAGTGCAACATAGTGACTTTCTAAAACCTATAAATAGGCCTGTTGTATTTCATTTCAAAACACACCTCAACACACAACTTTCTATTCTCTCTCTTATATCATCTCTGTGTAAGCTGCTAGACAGTCCATCTAGTAGGAAAGCCGGCTTAGCCCGTTTTTCAGGAAGTGTCGGGTAGAAGGTCCTCGTGCCTAAACTATCCTTAGGAGTGTTTGATTTTATAGTTGATCCATATATAGGATTAGATTGTGTAGCAAACCTCCGGGCTTTATCTATTTAAAGATATTTCCCACACAATTGTGTTATTTCGATTTAGTATTTTTGATTTCATATCCACATCAAAAATCGAAATATTTTTAAATAACGTATTCAACCCCCTTCTACGTTATTCCGGACCTAACATATGTGTCTGAGGGAAAATGCTCGGATGAGTCTGAAGATGAAGAAGAAGAAGAAGAAGAAGAAGAGTTTGTAAACTTAGCCCTCATGGCTAATTCTGACGAAGAAGCTTCAAGTTCATCTAACCAGGTACTATCTCTCATTTTACTTGATATGTCTAAAACTGAGTATAAACATACCATTGAAGATTTAAGTGCTGAGATGTTTAACATTCATGTTAGTTTATCTGCTGCTCACGAAGAAATTGCTAAGTTAACTAAATAGAATGAAACTCTCAAATCTGAAAATGAAATGTTATTGCTTAGAACCAGTCCCCTAGATTCATTAGCTCAGGAGAATGCTAGATTGAAAAATGATATTGTCTGTGCGAAGGAAATAGAAGAATTTCTCAGGAATCAAATTGCAAAAATGAGTTTAAACTCAAAGCTTTTAGAAACTCTTCTAAGTTAGTCCAGGAATATAATGATAATCACACTCAGAATCAAAAGATAGGAATAGGTTTTGAGTACGGTAGAAGGCGTGGAAAGGCAATTGCTCTTGATCATAGTGATGCTGTCAAACCTCATATTCTCAAAAGAGTTTACAACCCGATTTTCAAAAATCTTCAAGCTGATTTTGATGAAACCTCCTTGTTCATCAAACAAGAGCTACTTGATGAAGATGAGTGCATTGACAACACACTGAGCGAAGGAAAAGATACTGTCAAGTCTCCCGTGATAAAAACTCTACCAAGCAATCAGACAGAATGTTCTAAAGTAGCTGACAACAAGGATGAGACAGAAACTTCAAAAGATACTGTCAAGAGAGAACCCAAGACAGCAACTTTCAAACCTGCTGTCAAGATAGAGGGAAAGAAAGATATTGTCAAAGGTAGCTCGACAGCAACTTCAGAACATACTGTCAAGTCAAATGTCTACAAGCCTAAGAATAGAAATGGCAAGTTAGGGATTGACAAGAAGAATGGATATAGTTATGTTAAGGATGCCCCTAGGAAGTTTTGCAATAATTGTGGATCATCTCAACATTTAACATTTGTTTGTAAGAAACCCAAACAGGACAAGGTTAATGCGACCAATGTTAGTGGTAACTTACATAGAACCCCCATTATGCAAAGAAATATGGATGTCTGTAATAACATTGACTGTATGCCATGCAAAATTGTTGTTATGAGTACTTGTTTTAATTTGCCTATTCTGTTTACTGAAAGATGCTCCTATTTAGAAACTGCTGAGACTTCTATGCCTGCCTATGTTGGTAAAAAGGCTGTTTCCACTAAGAGAAAGACCAAGTCTAACTCTAGAAAGAAGTGGACAGCAAAAGAAGTCAAACATGAGGATTCTAGTGTTGATTTAAATGTGAAGCAGAATGATATGAACAATGATGCTGTAACTGCAGGACCCAACAGAGTTTGGGTACCAGATGCAAATTAAAATCATCTGTTTTGCAGGGCAAGAAGCAGAAGCAGGTCATGTGGATCATCGACAATGGATGTTCCAGGCACATGACTGGTGATATAGCCCTGCTATCACATTTTGTGGAGAAAGCCGGCTCAATCATAACTTTTGGAGACAACAGCTAAGGTTACACTGTGGGATATGGCTGTTTGGAAATTGGAAATGTTGTCATTGAAGATATTTCTCTTGTTGATGGATTGAAGCACAACCTACTCAGTGTCAGCCAATTCATTGACAGGGGATTCAAGGTTGATTTTGATATGATGGTTTGTAATATCTATCACAAGAAGGATGGAAGCCTCTTCTTGAAGGGAGTCAGGAAAGGAAGCTTGTTTGTTGAAGTCTTAAACTCTGTGAAGAAAGACAAGGCTTACTATTTTTATAGTAAAGCATCAATTGGTGAAAGCATGCTTTGGCACAGGAAGCTCTCACATCTCAATTTCAAGAATATGAATATTCCGATGAAGAAGGATTTGGTGAGAGGACTACCTTAACAGGAATTCTGTCAAGAAGGACTATGCGAGGATTGTCAAATGGGTAAATTGAAAAGATCTGTGCACAAGTCAAATCAAGTGAATACCAACACTGAGCCATTCAAATTAATTCATATGGATTTGTTTGGTCCAGTAAATGTTCAATCTCTTGCAAGAAAGAGATATGCCCTAGTAATGGTGGATGACTACTCAAGGTACACTTGGGTGAAGTTTTTAGAGACAAAGGACGAAGCTGCTCAAGAAATCATTGATCACATAAGAGTTCTTGAAAGAACCCCTAATGCTCAAGTTCAATATATGAGGAGTGACAATGGTATTGAGTTTAGAAATGCCACATTAGGAAACTTCTGCAAGGAGGAAGGCATTGTCCAACAATTCTCCACTGCCAAGACACCACAACAAAATGGAGTTGTAGAAAGGAAGAACAGAACTCTCATTGAAGCTGCGAGAACTATGTTGAATGATTCTAAATTACTACCATATTTCTGGGTAGAAGCTATTAACACAACTTGCTACACACAGAACAGAACCTTGATCAACAAGACTCATGGAAACACTCCTTACTACCTGTTAACAGGAAAGAAACCTACTGTCAAATATTTTCATGTATTTGGAAGTAAGTGTTTCTTGATGATTGACAACCATGAAAAGGAAAGGAAAGTTTGATGCTAAAGCTTATGAAGGCATTTTCATGGGATACAGATTAGAAAGGACTACCTACAGAGTCTATGTCATTGATCACAAAGTCATTGAAGAAAGTGTAAATGTCACATTTGATGAAACAAAGTTCCCAGGATTGCAAGAGGATGGTCAAATGGAGCCTCTTAGATTTGAAAATCAAGGGTATTTGGAAGAAGAAGAAATTGTTGCTGATGAACCTACTTGTACTCAGGACATTGAGTTTGAGAGAAATGTTGTCAACACCAATGATGCTACTCAAACTCCAGCTCAGTCTCAAACTATATCAGCTAATCATCAGAATGAGAATGATTCTGGAGATGTTGAAGAACATGAAGGAGAAAACATCAATGGTGGAGAATCAACCCCTCAAAGAGGAGATGAACAAGCAGATCAAGAAAGAAGCTTGCCTAGAACCACTAAGTGGAACAGAGATCACACCAGCAATCTAATTATTGGTGATCCCACTACTGGTATAAGGACAAGGAGAAATATTTTTGCTGACATCATGTTTTCATGTTTTCTATCTCAAACTGAGCCAAAGTCAATTGATGAAGCATTGTTGGATTCGGATTAGCTGGTCCCTAGACCTAAAGGGAAATCAGTCGTTGACACAAAGTGGGTTTTCAGAAACAAGCTGGATGAAAGTGGAAATGTGACAAGAAACAAGGCAAGGCTAGTAGCTAAAGGTTATTGTCAACAGGAAGGGATCGATTATGATGAAACATTTGCACCTGTTGCCAGACTTGAAGCTATTCAGATATTCTTAGCCTATGCTGCACACTGTAACTTCAAGGTGTTCCAAATGGATGTCAAAAGTGCCTTTCTTAATGGAGAACTAGAAGAGGAAGTGTATGTTGAACAGCCACCTGGATTTGAGGATACTGAGTTGTATGACTTTGTCTACAAGCTGTTCAAAGCACTCTATGGATTGAAGCAAGCCCCCAGAGCTTGGTATGAAATTCTCTCTACTTTTCTCATTGAGAATCAATTTATAAGAGGTGTGGTGGATAAGACACTGTTCTACAAGCACCATAACAAGGACATCATTCTGGTTCAGATTTATGTTGATGACATAATCTTTGGTTCTACAAATGAGAAGCTGTGTGAAAAGTTTTCATCTCTTATGAAGAGCAAATATGAGATGAGCATGATGGAAGAACTGGCATTTTTCCTAGGTCTACAAATTCATCAAAAGGATGATGGCATCTTCATAATCCAATCGAAATATGTCAAAAAACTTCTCAAAAAGTTCAACATGGAAGATGCATCACCTGCCAAGACACATATCTCTACTGCAACCAAGTTGGATTTGGATTCTAAAGGATAGAAAGTGGATTCTAGTACCTACAGAGGCATGGTGGGATCGTTGCTGTATATAACTGCTAGCAGACCAGACATTATGTTTGCTACATGTTTCTGTGCAAGGTTTCAAGCTGATCCAAAAGAATCACACTTAGTAGCAATCAAGAGAATCTTTAGATATCTCAAAGGCACTCCAAACTTAGGCCTTTGGTATCCTAAAGATACTGGATTTGATTTGATTGGTTATTCGGATTCAGACTATGCTGGATGCAAGATTGACAGGAAAAGTACAACATGAAGCTGTCAATTTCTTGGTGGAAGATTAGTGTCATGGTTTAGCAAGAAGCAGCATTCTGTATCTACTTCAACTGCAGAAGTTGAATACATTGCAGCTGGAAGTTGCTGTGCTCAAATTTTTTGGATGAAAAATCAGCTAATGGATTATGGTTTAGAGTTATCCAATATCCCTATTTATTGTGATAACACTAGTGCCATAGCCATCTCAGATAATCCGGTTCAACACTCCAGGACAAAGCATATTGATATCAGACATCATTTCCTAAGAGAGTATGTTGAAAAGGGAACTGTGAAGCTGATCTATGTTCCAACAAAAAAACAACTTGCAGATATTTTCACGAAGCCACTAGATGAAGCAACCTTCAACAGGTTGGTAAGTGAATTGGGAATGCTAAATCTGGTATGTTAACTTACTAGTTATTACATTTTCAAAGTGGTTAAATCACAGCTTGTGACCGTAGCTTTCAATGCTAAATCTTATGTGCTACTTGTTTATTTGACAGCATGTTTGTTATGACTATGCTAAATTTAAATCACATGCCTGTTTCAACTTATGTAATGAGTAATGACGTGACATTAACTTAATTCATACGCGTGCTAGTGATAAGTATTCGCGTCATTTGAAATGACCCCGGGTATTTGTCAGTCTTTTTAACTTAAAGTTTAATTACTTTATTAAAAAGAAGAGTTTGGGAAATTGGAACGTCACCTAGGGTCCTATAAAATGTGCACGAGACTAAATATCATTTCACACACAATCACTCACGCCTTGAGAAAGAAAAAGAGGATCTCTACAATGGAGACCAAGGATGTCATTTCTCAAAAGCCAAAAGTCTGGTGTGAACCAGGTCACGAAGAGGAAATAGAGGAGCTCTTCAAAGTTATGGATGAAGTGCTGGAAGAAGAATTAGCAGAGAAAGAGAAAGCTGCCAAGGATAAAGTTGAGAAGGATCTTGAGGACTGGTTGGAATTGCTAGTCTTCGTCGAGGTTCTTCTTCAGGCAGAAGGGCTGATTGATGAAACAGTTCATGTGGAACTGTATGAGCTTGCTTCTAATGATGAAGAGAATGTATATTATTTTTAATGTTTAATAAAAAAAATCTTTTCATCTTTTGCACTGTTCATGCTTTTTCTGCTAGATTCCCATACCTTGGTTATCTGCTGGGTAATGCATGTGTCTGTTTATTTGTTTGTGTGTATGGATGTTTGTGGATGTGTGACTGTCGAACAAATATGTGCTTAAATCGATTAAAATGCTAATTGGTAATTTTCGCTTAAGCAATAGGCAAAGTCGATTAAAATTCATGGCACAAATTATTTCCGCTTAAGTTGCTGTCAATAAGTGAAGATGCTGTCACGATGTGTGTAAGAACCCAGATTTTTGGGTAGAATTAAAACTTTTTATTATGTATTAATGTAAGAGTGAACAGTGGTTACAACTACAATGTAATACCGGCTTTAATGAATGAATAATGAAAGGATATAGATTCCAAGGTTATATGTCCTGAAGGATGCTATTGGGTGATAACTTAGATTAGAATAATCTATCTCCTAGAAAGTTAAGATAAGATTCCCTAGAGAGAAATAGATACCCTCATGTCATCCAGATCAATATCGGTTACAAGTACGGAGGTTCCATGGAAGAGTTAAGGAACGCTCGAGGAAGCACAAAGATATTTTCTAAGTACCAGGACTAAAAAGAGGATAAGTGATGAATAGTGTTATTGATGGAAATAAGAATATTATGAGACGACACTATATAGAAGTACCCGGAATGAATTTCTGAGTTCGTATTAGTGATCCGAGGGGAAAATAAGTGTATGTAAAGACTGTCAGATTCTGAAAAACAGCACTTTTATTTTCTCCGAGATTTCCCTGGGCACTGCCAGACATAAGGATTTATTAAAGGGATTTAAGGAATTTAAATTCGAGAAGTGTTAAGAAAGATGGAGAATAGTATTATAAATATTAAGAAGGTTTCCGGTAAAACCCTAATTAGAAACGAATGAGTTATTCCCTCGAACGATCAACGAATTAAGCAATAACCGGACAAAAAGAAACAAGCAGAGAGCAAGATGCATGTATGTGTGCAGGTGATAAATATCTATCAACCATGAAGTTACACAAGTAACCAATACTTAGAGATGTAAACTAGTACTTAGCACCACTTGATCATCTCACCACAAAACAATGACATTTGTCCAATCAAAACACATCATGCATGACCATTAGCTTTAATAAAGATACTTTATGACCAAAGATATTATCCTAACATCACAATAATTCATTTTCACCACATGAGCCAAGCAAGAGACCAAGCAAAAATCTTATTCTCCCATTTCTTCAAGCATTCGGCTTTCTTGGAAATTCCAAGATCAAAATCCAACTTCCAACCATTTGTTGATCTTGAAACTTTTATGGTGAGTCTTACATTTCATAAAAATGATCTCCTCAAAATCTTAGCATCAAACTCATCTTTTTCCATTTTCAAATAAATCATTAAATATGAGGATGAATAGTGTTTTCATGAACTAATCTTGTTTTTCCTTGATTTCTTTGGTTGATTTAGCAAGCTTAAGCACTCCTAAGGATCATACCAAGCTTTTTAAGGCTAGTACATACTCTCAAGAAGGTATAACAACTTGAAACCCTAGATCTTGTTTTGAGTTTAGGCATGTTCTTGATGGATCTAGCTTAGTGATGATTATATTCATGTTATAAGCATGCTTAGTTAGTGATTTAGTGATTCAAATAGAATGATGATTATTGTGCTGAAGCATGATGTTATTGGATTGATTAAGATGTATACGAAGTGTAGAAATTGTGTGGATGCCCGGTGTGGCTTGGTTGGTGTGTTATGATTTTAGAAACATTCGATTTATAGCCGTCGTAATATCGAAATTTCGATAACCTTAATAAAACGAGTTTGACAGTAGGTATAACTCACTGCCTAGCTTTGTAATCTGCCATGTTAAGGTATATTATGTTATGAGCTTCGTTTTGATATAAGGATCGCATGAAACGGACTTACGGTTTAGGAGTTATGATTAAATTCGTAAAAGTGGTTCGAAACCGTAATCGGAAGTTTGTAACTGATATTGAACCCCTTTAATGTTGTTAAGTCAGTGGCGAATCTTGTTAATTAAATATTAGAGGTCATAAGGAAGGCGTGAGAGAAAACCACAAGTAAAATGGATCGTTTTCCGATTTTATAAAAATGTTCGAATCGAGGTTAAGTGCGAAGAAACCACTTTTTGGAGGTAGCACTATTCACCAAAAAGCTCCTGCCCTGTTTTAGTGAAATCTGTAAAAATTGATCTTCTGACCAAAGTCAAATTTTGAGTTAGTTACCTTCTAGACATTCTCTAGATCGTGTACGCGAAAACGGTGCGTCATTTGAGTTAACGGTTACCGAGTTATGAACGTTTTAGTGAAAGAGGTGTGAATAGTAAAGATCCGTAGTTGACTGAACTTCGAAAATACATTTCACTTATCTAGACCCGTGGCTTCGAATTGGAAATTTTATGATAAATATTACAAATACCAAATGTCATTTTAAAAGTGGTTTCGTAATTAAATATGTTTCCAGTGATTTATTAAAAGTGTTGAAGTGCGAGTCACGGAATAGTAATTCTCAGAAAAGTCAACTCTAGGGGTACTACTTTGGCCACCCATTTTGGCTAGATTAAAAGAGGAATCTCGAGTCGACTAAAACATGAAACTTGTTAAGAATTATCAAGACAACATATTGCTGCAAAGAACGAGGCTATAAATTATTAAGCGAGATGTACGAAAGATCCGACATTAAGGATGGATTCGAGTGTCGGATTATAGCGGTATTAATAAGAGTTATGTTAGGGTTTGCCTAACGAGATAATTTGAAAATGTGTTTTAACCTAAGTTAAATATATACTTAGCATGTCGAAATGTTAAAGTGATTAACCTCGGATATTGTGACTATTTATAGATCACCGGATTGAACCGAGGTACACTACACCCACAGGATTACCAGGCAAGTTTTCAACCTTCTTGAAGGCTGTTGTTGTGATAATATATATATGAATTAATTCTGTTATATATATGCCATAGCATGCATGCCTACTTTCAAGTTATATTGCAATACTTGTTCCCTGAATTGATATTGGCTTATAGACTAGATACGATATATCAGTATAAGCCGGATTTTTGGTTAAGACCCTTAGTGAAGGGCATGTGATATTCATTCTTTAAATGTAGACCGGGAGTCGGTATTTTGAGATATAGATGTAGTCTTGGAAACCCGGAGGGATTCCAACGACAGATTAGTATTCCTTTTGAGGAATGTTATTATTAAACATTAATTATATTTCCATAAAGTATTAATTACTTGGAAATCTTTCGAGAAATGTTATTTGAGTATTATCTCAGTCAAGAAATATTAAATGAATATTATTTTGAATATTCATTTAGAGTTTGATTATTTCATGAATACTATTTCAAGATTCATTTAGAATATTGTTTATTAAATGAATATTACTTTCGAATATTCATTTAAGGTTTTATCTAATCAATGAATATTACTTTAAGATATTCCTTTGAAATTCTAATTACTTAAGGAACATTATTTCAAATATTCCTTGAGAGTATTGATTACTAAATGAATATAATTTGGATATTCATTTAGAATAGTATTTATTAAATGAATATTATTTGGATATTCATTTAAGGTTTTATTTACTTAATGAATATTATTTTAAAATATTCAATTGAAGTTCTAATTACTTAAGGAATATTATTTTGAATATTTCTTTAAAGTTTTGATTACTAAATGAATATTAATTGGATATTCATTTAGAATACTATTTATTTAATGAATATTATTTTCAAATATTCATTTAAGGTTTGATTTACTTAATGATCATTATTTTAAATATTTATTTGAGTTTATCTATTTAACGAATATCATCTTGAATATTCATTGGAAGTTTTATTTATTTAATGAATATTATTTTGAATATTCATTTAAGAAGAGATTTATTTAATAAATAATTTTATATATTCATTCGAGGATTACTTACGAGTAATATTATGATTTAAAAATAGCCCTTAATTATTATTGATTTAATAAATATTCTTGGAATATTTATGTAAATTCTTTTAAATTCTCTTTATAATGATTTATATCATACAAAGATTATCTTTTACCTTCAGATATTATGTAAAATATTTCAGAGTCTTCTTATGACTATTTTATCAAGGGGAGGTTCCCAAAACTCTATTTTTATTTAAATCTATCTTAAAAGAAGATTTAAATACTCGCCCAAACTTCCAAAAACGTATAAGGGGACCTCACTTGAGAGCTGTTATTTATTTGACTGCCCGATCATATACTTGCTAAAACTATCTTGTCACTCACATCTTGATTCGTTCAAACATCGATATGAGTCTTTCGGTTACCTCCTCAAAGCTCGAGGGGTAAGATTGATGGAACTAGTTTATATCCATTAACAAGCATCAGCTTGGGAAATATTGGTGAATTTTCCTTTCCAATTAGATACGACTACTTTGTGGAGTCCTATCAACAAGTGTTATACTTGGGGAAAAGGGGAACGAACTTTACGTTTCAGAGTCATGGATGATATTCGAACTAGAAGATGCGTAAGTGGCCGAGTGGCACCAGTCCAGCTATAGCCCAACCGTTGGCTGAGGAGTTCCAGAGGGCGGTAGACAAGTAAATCCGTCGGAGCTACCTTCTACATGTAGAGAACGACTGATGAGATGCATGACATACAACTGATCATCGTAAACGTCAGGGCATCTGGCACGGCAATGCTCCCGTATTAGTTCATCTTCCAAAAGTGAGAAATTCTGCAACACTATTGGTGTTGGCAAGGTGAAAAAGTGTTGAAACTGGAATTGCAATATTTTTCTTGCAAGTTCCTCTTTTATGATAATTGAGAATATCTTGCTTATCTTTTGTATAGCAGATATGTCCACAAAATATATATGTTGAGTTACCTAGTAACTTCATCTTTTAAGTTATACTGGCATCATTTCCGTAAATGCATGGCATATGGTTTCAAAGATATTTTGGACTGTTATATACTATTACTGTTCAATTATATTTGTGGTGGGCTATTGCTCACCCTTGCTTTATTTATTTATATCATAACAACAGTTAGATCAGATGGCCGCACAAGGTGCACTTGGTGCGAGCAGGTGTCAGCCGTCAGAGGATTAACCGCTGAGATCTTAGCTACCATTGCTGAAGAGTAAGCTGTTGGTAGGCTAGTTGTTAGATTTTGTATATCAAATGTATTATTGATTTGGTATATATAAATGGACGGCAAAGAGTACGTAAATTATTAATGTAATTTCTTGGGTTGTAAGGACTCAATTGTGTGATTAATAAAATTTGGTTACTCTGATTACATCTCTAGGACTATAACGGGTGTGTTCTATATTGTTGTTTGGGTCACAAGGTTGTAATTTAAATTATGTTGGTTTTGTGGATGGAGGTTGAGACCGTAACGACCAGATCCCTGACCCCGGATATGGGGGTGTTACAGAAATGGTATCAGAGAGAGCGTTATAAATCCCAGAGATGACGCGACGTTAAAACAATAAATTCATTAAGATAATAAGAACTCTTGCCAAGTTCATAGTCGGACTACATAATGTAGTATTGACATATAAAACCCTTATGGGAACCCTAAAGTATCATGATAGTAACTTAGCTCGTTCTTGTATCGACTAGTAAGGCGACAGACCTTGGGGATTATGAGCAGTAACACAATGATGCTTTTTTTAATGTTGAAGATCGGATGGTGGATTCGATAGAGTACCCTACTGAGGACCCGGAAGAGGTTCCAGCAGAGGAGGAGAATATTGATAAGTATAAGGAGTTTACCCTTAAGGAAATGAGGGCTACAGCCAGAGAGACTGTAAGGGTTAAGGTATAGTGCGCAGAGAAGTGAGCGTAAAGAACTGAGATATTATTAAGAAAACTAAAGATGCGTATTGGATTTATAGCTGGACTGCTAGATGAAGTACCAGCAAGTAAGATGGATTTGAGGAATTACTCGAGATCTTATATGGGGTTAGATAAGAATCCTTAGAGACTTCTAGATTGAGGGAAAAAGAGTTAGAATGGTACATGGTTATCAATGACAAAGATAGAGGACAAGGAGCAGAGTCTCCAGGAGCAATTGAGATAGAGGCGAGAAGTGTCATATCATTTGATAATGGGTTAAGCTTGAATATTGTTAATATTAATTCGCCCTGAGAAGGCAGATTTCATAGGTTATAATTTTTGAAACCAAGTTGAGATTAATAAGGTGGTTTTATTCAGTAAGGTGTCCATTTTATGAAGAGATCAACTTAGAAAGTGTAGATGGTGGAAAGTGATGGCCTGAATGGATAAAGTTACATAAGGAGGTAGTAAGCGAGAAAATGATCTCGGAACCTACCAGAGGAAAAGACCCGTAAGTCAATGATAAACTCGTAATGAGATTAAGTATAAGGTTATTTTAACCCAGTGGAATGACGAACCAGCAACATTGGATGCAAGTGATTTAAAAGAAGATTAAATTCTTTCTTTTCCTGGAATGGATTATAGTAGTTACATTAGTTTGCTTCGAAGCAGAACCATAAATGGATCAAGTATTACGATCAGTGCTTAAAAGGTAATGGAGGATGTTTTAAAGATGAAGCCTAAAGAAGTAAGTGTATGCCAAATTCTGGCAAGATAAAGCTCAGCTATTAGGACACGTGATCAATAGTAAGTAATGTTGATTGACCCCACCGATTTAAAGGCAGTTTCACTTGAGTCAGGCCAACCACACCGGCAAAGGTGAGAAATTTCATAAGATTCACAAGGTATTATCAAAGATTGCGGTACCGTAACCCGACTTATCTATAAGATTAAAGAGTTTGAATGGATAAGATAAATATGAGAAAATCTTCATGGAGCTAAAGATGAAATTGGTGACGACCCAACGCTGGCATCGCCTAACTGGAAGGAGGAAAATTTTGCAATATTTTATGGTGCATCTCACGCAGGGTAGGTTCTGTGCTTATACAACACGACATCATAATTTCGAATACATTTGGACAACACGATTTACCAGATTTGGATGGCATTGGTAGTGCCAACTTTGTGGAACGACTAACTACAACGGTAGTGTTCCTTCTGAAACTAGTTGTTAAAAAGACCGGTATTCGGTATTATCGATTATTAGGGCGAATATGTATCGGGGAGGTGTGGTATGTTTTGGTTTGAAACTTTTGATTCCCCTTCTAGGGGGGTATATATTTGATTTCTTTCCAATGGTTAAACTCCCAACTTTAAGTCAATCATTTCGTTAATATAACTGTTTATGGTTCCACCCGCTTGGATGTTCCTAGAAATATTCTTCGGGTATCGAAATGGATCTTCTTAGTATCACCAGTGGGTGGATAGATTGCCTGGAATTTCCTTAATCCTGGAAAGGAATTTGACAAAATTTGGCAAACCTTGTCTTTCTGATTATCTGAATACGTCACCGAAGAGAATAAAAACTGGGGCGAACCCTATGGATTAGGTAAGGTAGCCGCTATACGAGCTGGTGGACAGACCCCAATTATTACGATTGATTATAGAGACAAAATTTTAAAGTTGAGATTGGACGGAAAAAGGGAAAGGTAATTAAGAAACGACCTGGACTAAGAAATTTCGGGATTGACTTAAATGAAAAGGTTGTTATTCCAGAAGTGTTAGGTTTTGTGGCACGTGGAATTAATAAGAATAGTAGAAAGAATAAAAGTAAAGGAAAGGTGACCAGAGACGGTACCGAGAAGTCGATTGAGGCTTATATGGAATAAAGTTTTGAAAAGATCAAAAGGTATCAAAGTAGAAGGCACTATGCCAGCAATTGCTAGAAAAGTAATGCTATTAGCCGACCCCTAAACTCAAATATTTTAGCATGGCCAGTTGGGGCCAAGTCACTAAGGCTTATCAAGTGACTGAACCAGCAATGTAAGGACAAAGCGGGGTGCTTCTAATCAAGTGCCAACCGCGAGGACTTTTGATATAAAATGAATTGACATGCAGGATGATGGATTTAGTAGGATTGAGGATAGTAACCAATGAAAAGTTACGAAGATTGTCAAAGATGGTGCAGTATGATGCATAAATGTTATCTGAAACTTAGTGTCCTCAAAAGGAGCATTAGGCACTAAGAGATTCACGTTGAACACGACCAATATCTTCCAGAACATCCTTTCTACCATTACCAAGTTCTGTAAGAAAGACAGATAGACATATGTTGTCTTTTGGAAGGTTATATAGACTGACATTCGTTTGAAAGAAGAGGTTAGCATTAGGCTACCTATAGGTTATCAAGATGAGAGTGATTGAAAAGAGACCCTTATTAAGGATATATGATTGAATTGCCAAGTACAGGAAGTATGTATTCCTTCAAAATAGAATTGAGGATAGAATGTCCAGAGATTAAGATGAACCCTGGGGGATGCACAAAGGATAACATCAACCCTAATAAAGACATTGTGAAATCAGACGATATAAGTTGAATCGACAAGGTATCAATAACCTATAAGGATTTGTGAAAAGAAGTCTCGAAAAGTACATAGACATAATTATTATAGAGTTGATTAATGATGGTTGATGTACCCTGTACCCAGAAGATACAGGAGGAATGATGAGGATGACCTAAGAAACCTTATAAGGGAAGAGGTAATATTCCGAACTTAAAAAGGGAAGTTTGGTAAGGAATGTATGACATAATAATAATAAGGCCAGATGAAGCATGTGTGAAACCATGAGAAAGAATGGATTGAACCAAAAAGGTTGAGATTTTCCTAAAATAAGAAAGGACTGAGATAAGAAATATCCTAGATATGATTGGGAGTAACCGTGATAAAGTTCCCACAGAAAGGTGGAAGCAATGATTTTTGGAAAAAGACTGGAATATGTTTTCTCTCATCTAGCAGAGTTCAAGGGAGGATGCTTCCACCCTGAGTTGGAATAGATCCAGAAAATATGGATTTCAAGAAAATATTAAATTCAGGAAAGGCCAATGAGGTGGCCGACACTTTAAGTATAAGGGAGTAAGTATATATGTTCATACTAAAGAGATAGAATGATAGTGTAAAGGACCTTGATGGTCATAATGTGATAGAGGAAGTTACATTCCGTCTGATGATTGTGCTAGGATCAACTATAAGAATAGTTTAAGTAAAGATTTGATTCCTGATGTTGCCGGTAGCACATTACCGACATTAGGAGGCTCTACGAAAGGCCAGAACAAATTCCCCAAGAGACTCACCTTTCCTTTGGAAAGAGAGGGGGGAGGTTAAGTAACAAGGAATTGGTAGTAGATGACCAGAAACAGAGATGGTACAAATGCTGATAAGCTAAATGGCATGATGATGAATGATAAAAAGGTTATTGTTGGTGTATTTCTGTGCAAACAAGATAGAGCACATGAAGTTAAAGATTCGTGATGCTGAAAGGTATCCCTGTATTAAGGATTAACGAGATTTGGAAAGTGATTAAGTAAAACGCTGAACTTCCAGCCTTCAACAAGAGATATATGATTAATAATCTCCTCAACCTATCCTAGCTGCAATGCTTGGAGCTCTTCTGCAATTCTATCTTCTTCATGTGATATCTGTATCAAGTTCAGGAAGTATTCCTTATGGGTAAGGAATAGTGATTATTCTGTCTTCCTAAGAGAGTGGTGATTTGACAAATCATGAAACCCGTATGTCTAGCTATTAAAGCCCTATGTAAATGATAAACGATGATGATTTATCCATGGACCACATTAATGTGGTGGTGATTTTCTGCGGAATTAGATGATAACGACTGTGGAAGGGTCGGAATTGAATCTAAGTTAGAGAAATCATCCAGGTTTGTTTCGGATGGTTTAAATTTTGGAATGACTTGATATTTGAAATATTGATTAGGATATGATGGTCCATA
Organism: Kitagawia praeruptora; assembly: GCA_037693485.1. Classification (NCBI taxonomy): domain Eukaryota; kingdom Viridiplantae; phylum Streptophyta; class Magnoliopsida; order Apiales; family Apiaceae; genus Kitagawia; species Kitagawia praeruptora. The sequence continues at coordinate 5,223,542 of CM075353.1, forward strand.
GAAAGATGGACAGAACATCGAGAATGCGTTAACACAAGAGATTACGATAAAATAATATTTATTACGATTACGACTATTTTCTTCTTTGACAAACCTCTATAGTTCAGGGGTAAATTCCAAGTATGATATTTTGCAATCAAAAATAACAAATAAAATTTTTTTTACAAATCCTTGAAATTCTTTTCTTTTCTTCTCACTTATTCATATTCTTCTGAATTGAGGAGAACAACCCTTTAAGGAGGGGAGGTACTGCTACGTGACGATCTATCTGTGTGATAGAAGTCTAAGTGGAATGCCATTAATTGTTTTATTGCTTGTCAAGTACTAAAGGCTGGCCCCTTCTATACTAACTATGCAATATAACAAATGTTCATTGATCATAGTGATCTCTCAATAAATTTTTCCACTTCAATATAAATAGATCCAGATTGCGAAGGTAAAAGCGATCAGGAACGTAGTACAAGTAAGGTTATCTCCGAATTCGTAGCGCGATAGTGGTACCAAAGTCACTGCACGTACCAATAAGGAAAATAGTATATGACTGGGTAAGAGCGTAACCCAGGTAATGTGTTGTACGAAAGTATCAAAGAATTGGTAGAACGGATAAAGAGTGTATTGTAACACCAGTACGATGTGCTTTAGAAAGATTGGAATGTGTAAGGATCGACCAGAGAATTGGAAAGCGAAATAACCAACAAGTACCCAATTGTCTTCTACCTGATTCCGGGACGGAATCCTTTTAAGGAGGGGAGACTGTAAGAACCCAGATTTTTGGGTAGAATTAAAACTTTTTATTATGTATTAATGTAAGAGTGAACAGTGGTAACAACTACAATGTAATACTGGCTTTAATGAAGGAATAATGAAAGGATATAGATTCCAAGGTTATATGTCCTGAAGGATGCTATTGGGTGATAACTTAGATTAGAATAATCTATCTCCTAGAAAGTTAAGATAAGATTCCCTAGAGAGAAATAGATACCCTCATGTCATCCAGATCAATATCGGTTACAAGTACGGAGGTTCCATGGAAGAGTTAAGGAACGCTCGAGGAAGCACAAAGATATTTTCTAAGTACCAGGACTAAAAAGAGGATAAGTGATGAATAGTGTTATTGATGGAAATAAGAATATTATGAGACGACACTATATAGAAGTACCCGGAATGAATTTCTGAGTTCGTATTAGTGATCCGAGGGGAAAATAAGTGTATGTAAAGACTGTCAGATTCTGAAAAATAGCACTTTTATTTTCTCCGAGATTTCCCTGGGCACTGCCAGACATAAGGATTTATTAAAGGGATTTAAGGAATTTAAATTCGAGAAGTGTTAAGAAAGATGGAGAATAGTATTATAAATATTAAGAAGGTTTCCGGTAAAACCCTAATTAGAAACGAATGAGTTATTCCCTCGAACGATCAACGAATTAAGCAATAACCGGACAAAAAGAAACAAGCAGAGAGCAAGATGCATGTATGTGTGCAGGTGATAAATATCTATCAACCATGAAGTTACACAAGTAACCAATACTTAGAGATGTAAACTAGTACTTAGCACCACTTGATCATCTCACCACAAAACAATGACATTTGTCCATTCAAACCACATCATGCATGACCATTAGCTTTAATAAAGCTACTTTATGACCAAAGATATTATCCTAACATCACAATAATTCATTTTCACCACATGAGCCAAGCAAGAGACCAAGCAAAAATCTTATTCTCCCATTTCTTCAAGCATTCGGCTTTCTTGGAAATTCCAAGATCAAAATCCAACTTCCAACCATTTGTTGATCTTGAAACTTTTATGGTGAGTCTTAAATTTCATAAAAATGATCTCCTCAAAATCTTAGCATCAAACTCATCTTTTTCCATTTTCAAATAAATCATTAAATATGAGGATGAATAGTGTTTTCATGAACTAATCTTGTTTTTCCTTGATTTCTTTGGTTGATTTAGCAAGCTTAAGCACTCCTAAGGATCATACCAAGCTTTTTAAGGCTAGTACATACTCTCAAGAAGGTATAACAACTTGAAACCCTAGATCTTGTTTTGAGTTTAGGCATGTTCTTGATGGATCTAGCTTAGTGATGATTATATTCATGTTATACGCATGCTTAGTTAGTGATTTAGTGATTCAAATAGAATGATGATTATTGTGGTGAAGCATGATGTTATTGGACTGATTAAGATGTATACGAAGTGTAGAAATTGTGTGGATGCCCGGTGTGGCTTGGTTGGTGTGTTATGATTTTAGAAACATTCGATTTATAGCCGTCGTAATGTCGAAATTTTGATAACCTTAATAAAACGAGTTTGACAGTAGGTATAACTCACTGCCTAGCTTTGTAATCTGCCATGTTAAGGTAGATTATGTTATGAGCTTCGTTTTGATATAAGGATCTCATGAAACGGACTTACGGTTTAGGCGTTATGATTAAATTCGTAAAAGTGGTTCGAAACCGTAATCGGAAGTTTGTAACTGATATTGAACCCCTTTAATGTTGTTAAGTCAGTGGCGAATCTTGTTAATTAAATATTAGAGGTCATAAGGAAGGCGTGAGAGAAAACCACAAGTAAAATGGATCGTTTTCCGATTTTATAAAAATGTTCGAATCGAGGTTAAGTGCGAAGAAACCACTTTTTGGAGGTAGCACTATTCACCAAAAAGCTCCTGCCCTGTTTTAGTGAAATCTGTAAAAATTGATCTTCTGACCAAAGTCAAATTTTGAGTTAGTTACCTTCTAGACATTCTCTAGATCATGTACGCGAAAACGGTGCGTCATTTGAGTTAACGGTTACCGAGTTATGAACGTTTTAGTGAAAGAAGTGTGAATAGTAAAGATCCGTAGTTGACTGAACTTCGAAAATACATTTCACTTATCTAGACCCGTGGCTTCGAATTGGAAATTTTATGATAAATATTACAAATACCAAATGTCATTTTAAAAGTGGTTTCGTAATTAAATATGTTTCCAGTGATTTATTAAAAGTGTTGAAGTGCGAGTCACGGAATAGTAATTCTCAGAAAAGTCAACTCTAGGGGTACTACTTTGGCCACCCATTTTGGCTAGATTAAAAGAGGAATCTCGAGTCGACTAAAACATGAAACTTGTTAAGAATTATCAAGACAACATATTGCTGCAAAGAACGAGGCTATAAATGATTAAGCGAGATGTACGAAAGATCCGACATTAAGGATGGATTCGAGTGTCGGATTATAGCGGTATTAATAAGAGTTATGTTAGGGTTTGCCTAACGAGATAATTTGAAAATGTGTTTTAACCTAAGTTAAATATATACTTAGCATGTCGAAATGTTAAAGTGATTAACCTCGGATATTGTGACTATTTATAGATCACCGGATTGAACCGAGGTGCACTACACCCACAGGATTACCAGGCAAGTTTTCAACCTTCTTGAAGGCTGTTGTTGTGATAATATATATATGAATTAATTCTGTTATATATATGCCATAGCATGCATGCCTACTTTCAAGTTATATTGCAATACTTGTTCCCTGAATTGATATTGGCATATAGACTAGATACGATATATCAGTATAAGCCGGATTTTTGGTTAAGACCCTTAGTGAAGGGCATGTGATATTCATTCTTTAAATGTAGACCGGGAGTCGGTATTTTGAAATATAGATGTAGTCTTGGAAACCCGGAGGGATTCCAACGACAGATTAGTATTCCTTTTGAGGAATGTTATTATTAAACATTAATTATATTTCCATAAAGTATTAATTACATGGAAATCTTTCGAGAAATGTTATTTGAGTATTATCTCAGTCGAGAAATATTAAATGAATATTATTTCGAATATTCATTTAGAGTTTGATTATTTCATGAATACTATTTCAAGATTCATTTAAAATATTGTTTATTAAATGAATATTACTTTCGAATATTCATTTAAGGTTTTATCTAATCAATGAATATTACTTTAAGATATTCCTTTGAAATTCTAATTACTTAAGGAACATTATTTCAAATATTCCTTGAGAGTATTGATTACTAAATGAATATAATTTGGATATTCATTTAGAATAGTATTTATTAAATGAATATTATTTGGATATTCATTTAAGGTTTTATTTACTTAATGAATATTATTTTAAAATATTCAATTGAAGTTCTAATTACTTAAGGAATATTATTTTGAATATTTCTTTAAAGTTTTGATTACTAAATGAATATTAATTGGATATTCATTTAGAATACTATTTATTTAATGAATATTATTTTCAAATATTCATTTAAGGTTTGATTTACTTAATGATCATTATTTTAAATATTTATTTGAGTTTATCTATTTAACGAATATCATCTTGAATATTCATTGGAAGTTTTATTTATTTAATGAATATTATTTTGAATATTCATTTAAGAAGAGATTTATTTAATAAATAATTTTATATATTCATTCGAGGATTACTTACGAGTAATATTATGATTTAAAAATAGTCCTTAATTATTATTGATTTAATAAATATTCTTGGAATATTTATGTAAATTCTTTTGAATTCTCTTTATAATGATTTATATCATACAAAGATTATCTTTTACCTTCAGATATTATGTAAAATATTTCAGAGTCTTCTTATGACTATTTTATCAAGGGGAGGTTCCCAAAACTCTATTTTTATTTAAATCTATCTTAAAAGAAGATTTAAATACTCGCCCAAACTTCCAAAAACGTATAAGGGGACCTCACTTGAGAGCTGTTATTTATTTGACTGCCCGATCATATACTTGCTAAAACTATCTTGTCACTCACATCTTGATTCGTTCAAACATCGATATGAGTCTTTCGGTTACATCCTCAAAGATCGAGGGGTAAGATTGATGGAACAAGTTTATATCCATTAACAAGCATCAGCTTGGGAAATATTGGTGAATTTTCCTTTCCAATTAGATACGACTACTTTGTGGAGTCCTATCAACAAGTGTTATACTTGGGGAAAAGGGGAACGAACTTTACGTTTCTGAGTCATGGATGATATTCGAACTAGGAGATGCGTAAGTGGCCGAGTGGCGCCGGTCCAGCTATAGCCCAACCGTTGGCTGAGGAGTTCCAGAGGGCGGTAGACAAGTAAATCCGTCGGAGCTACCTTCTACATGTAGAGAACGACTGATGAGATGCATGATATACGACTGATCATCGTAAACGTCAGGGCATCTGGCGCGGCAATGCTCCCGTATTAGTTCATCTTCCAAAAGTGAGAAATTCTGCAACACTATTGGTGTTGGCAAGGTGAAAAAGTATTGAAACTGGAATTGCAATATTTTTCCTGCAAGTTCCTCTTTTATGATAATTGAGAATATCTTGCTTATCTTTTGTATAGCAGATATGTCCACAAAATATATATGTTGAGTTACCTAGTAACTTCATCTTTTAAGTTATACTGGCATCATTTCCGTAAATGCATGGCATATGGTTTCAAAGATATTTTGGACTGTTATATACTATTACTGTTCAATTATATTTGTGGTGGGCTATTGCTCACCCTTGCTTTATTTATTTATATCACAACAACAGTTAGATCAGATGGCCACACAAGGTGCACTTGGTGCGAGCAGGTGTCAGCCGTCAGAGGATTAACCACTGAGATCTTAGCTACCATTGCTGAAGAGTAAGCTGTTGGTAGGCTAGTTGTTAGATTTTGTATATCAAATGTATTATTGATTTGGTATATATAAATGGACGGCAAAGAGTACGTAAATTATTAATGTAATTTATTGGGTTGTAAGGACTCAATTGTGTGATTAATAAAATTTGGTTACTCTGATTACATCTCTAGGACTATAACGGGCGTGTTCTATATTGTTGTTTGGGTCACAAGGTTGTAATTTAAATTATGTTGGTTTTGTGGATGGAGGTTGAGACCGTAACGACCAGATCCCTGACCCCGGATCTGGGGGTGTTACAATGTGCCTTGATAGCAAGTTTCCTAGACGACACAATGGAAAAAGTCTCTGTCATGCAATTTAAAGGAAATTGTATAAATTGCTTAATGATGATAGTATGTTCTTGCGACGATGTTACTGTCAAGCAAAACCTGTTGTCATCCTCTCAAAATTACTAATGAATTTGTTATAGCGCACATGTTACTATCAAGATTAGTGGACCAAATTAATTGGGATCTTACCTCCACGATTTACAGCCACTACAAAGTAACTACCCACGACACCACGTGACTGATTAATGGGCTAAGACATTGCTACTTTCCCCTTTTTTAGTAAAACATTTGCTATTTCCATGTAAGCAACTGTCAAACACACAAACACTTAACTCTCAACAGAACCTCTCTCTCTCAAAAGCAAAAATCTCTCTCCAAAGCTCAAAGCAAGAAATGGCACCCAAACAATCCTCTTCTCAAACAAACTTTGCTGGTATTCTCACTGCTGGAGATGCTGGTGAAGGTTTTAAAGGACTCATATCCTTTATCAACAAGTCCTATCTGGGTCATGCTATAACATTTACACCATCTTTGAACCTAGAAAGACTTGAAGAATTCTGGAACACTGCCCAGGTTCTAGGAGGTGCAGGTAATGACACCATAAATTGCACAATCATAGGAGTTACCCGCACTCTCACAATAAAAGGCATCAACGAAGCTTTAGGAACTGGACTACAAGCTAAAGAATCATACAAGGAACTTATAAGTGATGAAACCCTAAAGAAGTTTTTCTTAAAAATTGGGTATTCTGGTCTTGTTCTTGAAGAGGGTACAACAAATGGAACTCTACTGGTGAAATGGACAAAAAGCATTTGAGAAAAGAATGGAGCATGGTTTTTGATGTCATGGTGAAGGTTTTCTCAACCAAAACCACTGGTTGGAATGGAATTCCCTCTGATATCAAGAAGCTCACTCACTCTCTAGTTCATGGATACAAAGTGGATGTAGGAAAGTTGCTTATGAGTCAACTCAAGTCAGCTCTGAGCAGGAAGGTACATGTCTATCCTCGCTCACTCACTCAAGTTGCTTATGTGGTATTGATGATAATGCATCTCTTACAATGGAATGCAATGTTTTGAAAAGAAATACACACACATCACTCAATTCACAAAATTCAAATGCACATATTCCACTCTGTTTCACCAAGCACATGGCTGATTAAGAGCCTAATCTTGATTTTGCACTACCCTCTGGGTATGTTATTTTCTCCTCTAAGAATGAAGCTGAATTAGACCCAAATTCAGTTAACCCACATTTTACTCAATACATTCATATCAGATCATCTAGACAACCAAAGACCACAAAAGCAACTTTGCAAGAATCCAAGAAAAGACCCTTGGAAACTGGTATTGGTAGTAGTTCTGAGAATGTTGAGGGAGAAACTGCACTAGATGCAGCAAATAAGGATGTTAGTATAAGTGAACCCATAGTGGTTCCTCTTGAGCTTATGAAGAAGAGAGCTAAGAGGGGCAAAGCCACTGTTAGCCACCCCACAATCTCACAAAAGGCTGTGGAGGATAAAAGGGAATCAAACACATCCCTAAGTACTTCTTCTCAACAAGAAGTGAACTGGCCTGTCTCACAAGGCATCCTGTAAAGAGTCAGCACAACCTCATGTACTCACTCATGAGGAGCCTACACTTGCAGAAATGCACAAAGAGTTAGGGCACAGTGAGTGTCATGAAACTTCTACTCTTGATGTTCCACAAGTTGCCCCTGTGGAACAGTCAAAAATCTCTTCTATACCATCATCTTTTTTATTCTCTACTCCATCAATTGTTTCTTCTCAACAACCTAGAGAGGGGGACATTCCCAACCCTTCAAGTTTTGATTATCCATCTGAAGTCATGGATGAGCCCCCATCAAGTGGTCCACAAGAACCCATTTCTTAAAGTGAAATGGATACCACTCTCTCAAACACTGAGCTAGATCAAGATGGTAATCTGCTAGAAAATGAAATAGCCAATATCTTGGTCGAACTCCAAAAAGCAACTGACCTTCAGAAAGTTGATGTCACAGCCTCAGCTGCTGTCAAAGACACCACAAAAGTTGTTGTCAACCCACCTGTGGACAGTAACATTTTGGGTAAAGATGCTGTCACCTCTACACAGCCTGATCATGATACAGTAATTGTTGAAGCTACTTCAGATGATGATCAAATCACTATCTCTACTATAAAGGTACAATCTAAACTTTATACTTCTTCAATTAAAATGCATGCAAGTACTGCTCATACCCATGCATCTAGGATGAGTGAGGGAGTGAAAAGAAAAAGAGAGATAAAAGAAAAGAGAGGTGAGCATAAAAATGAGAGGCAACCAAACGAGCTGGCAAAAGGTGAGGGACTTGAGCATGTCCAGAGTGAAATTGAGGGATCTCCACACACAAAGGCACTAGGCCTTGAGAGTCATTCTGTGAGGAGTGATGAGATCACTCAGAAAAACAATGAGAGTGTGAGAAACCTTATAGCCTCCTTGCCCCAGTCTTTTTCTTTTCCATCAAAAAGATTGAGGACTGGTGGTCCTTCTAAGCAAGCTAAATCAAGGTTGAAATCCCTTGAGGACAGATGTGCATCCATGGAAGCTAAACTTGATACTCTGTCCACTATGTTAGCTACTGGTTTTGCTGAGATTCAACAAACTCTTCTATCATTCTCTGCTATCCTTGGTGCTGCCAACTCAACTAAGGGGGAGAAAGTGGTAGATCAGAATAAGGGTAAGGGAGAGAAAGTGGTAGATCGGGAGAAAGTGGTAGATCTGAATAAAGCAAACCTGGTAGAAAAAGAGAAACAAGGTGGAGCTACAGGTGAGGGGGAGCCAAGAAGTGAGGGGGAGCAAGTTATGGAAGAAGATGGAGATGGAAGTGAGGGGGAGCAAGAGGAAGAAGAAAGAAACTTTGGTGAATAACTAAAGGCAGCTGGAGATGGTGAGTTGATTGAAGGAGAGATAGATGGTGAGGCAGTATTGTTATCTAAAGAAGTGTTGGAGCAATTGAAGAAAACTCAAAAGTCTGAGAGAACAGTACTACCACCACTAAAAATCAATGAACCAAATCTTGAAGAAACTGAAGCTCCATTCCAGAAGTTGTAGAAGGAATGGAGAGAAAAGGAAATTCAAAATGCTCTGGGTAAAGGCAAAGGTAAAATGTCTGAGTATGTGAACATATCTACTGGAACTACTTGGTCAGATGGAAGTGAATATGCCCCTGAAGATGCAGAATTGATGATGGTTGATCACATGGAGAGTACTTTGAACAACAAAGATGAAGAATTCAGTAAGTTGGTGGATGAATCAATTAGTGAAGCAGGAGGAGGTTTTACAAAATTGGCATCAACACTGAAGAGCAAAGTAATAAGTATCTCTATGAGAATCAACTTGGAAAGAAGATGGGCTATTCAAGTTTATATGAAGAATCGTTTAACCATATTTATCACAATGTAACTTTTGCAAAGTCTACATGCTAGAGTACTCCAAGTCCTTGGAACCTTGGTAGTCAGAAATTCAACAACCTTCAATGATAGTCTGTTAGCACAAATTAAAAGGATGGTTGAAGACAAACTCCCTGAGGTGATTCAAAATCCTTATGGTGTGTGTTTCATAAGGATCACAAAAACAGGAGCAAGAAGGTTGGATTTCTTACCATTGGATAAAGTCTCAGGACTAAGCACTGAAACAATCATGACAGTGCTGAAGAAAATTCTTAAATCCAGTATCACCAGTGACAAGGTTAAAGCTGTCAAGGATATTCACAGGCTATTGGCAAAAAGAGATAAGGAAATTAGCTCAATCATAAAGAAGCTGATCTCTGATTCTAATGCCAAGATAGGAGGAAGCTACACCTATGATGATACTTTGGATGATGATGAGGATGACATTGGGGGAAGTGGTGGACCTGGAGAAATCAGGAGTTCTAGAAGAGAAGCCTTCGAGAATGTTGAAACACAAACTCAGATGGATGCTACCCAAGAAGAACAAGAAACTCCTAGTACTGAAAAGAAAGATGTTGTCAATGATAAAGGGGAGTTAGAAATTCTTGAAGCCTTGGAGGCAAGTATCTTGAGACTTGTAGTTGAATGTTTTTGATCTGGAGAAAGATACTGTCAACAAGGATACTGTCAAAATAGCTGAAGACACCCAAGTGAAAGATGCTGTTAAGAGCCAAACAGAAGAAGCTGTCAAAGGTGTTGTCATGAAAGATGCCGTCAAGAGTCAAATTGAGGAAATTGTCAAGGTACGAAAGCTTGTTAAGAACTTCACGTCTAACAGAAGAAAGACAAGAGCACAAGTCTATCGTACAACTAATATAAAAGGGAAGATAGTTGCAGCACAGAAAGAGAAGAGCATCTCTGAATGCTTTTCCTAGAAGGAGATTCAAGATCATCCAAGGAATTCTGAAGTTCAGAACATACACTTATGATTTTGAAACTTGGTTTGATCTAAAAGATGCTGAAGTATTTCCTTCTCGAGTGATTCAAGGGTACATTGAAGAAATTGAAGATGATGCCAGATCACCAGAAGAAAAAGTTTTAGTTGAAGACCTCAAGAAGGCAAAACATGAAGCTCTCAGAAGAGTGGGAAAAATCTGAACAACTGGAGACTGCTAAATCAAGTTAAGTTAATCTCTGATTCGCTCATTCAATAGGAGCAATTGACACTACGCCATAGATGGCCTATCGCAACCTTTTGGCATGGGTGTTACCACTATGAGTGTTACCATAGCTATGAAATTTTTTACCTATCGCAACCTTTTGATTGTGGTGTTACTATAGGCACAAAAGTATGTTACTTTAGTTATAAAAGGTGTTAACAGTGGGCAACACCATGAGGTGTGTTACCATAGAGTATTCATTAAAAAAAATTATTTAATTTAAAATTAATGATTTAATAATTATTTGACTTTAAAAATAATTAATTTTAACAAAATCATTGAAATAATCATTTTAAAACGTAATATTCCATCAAATAATTAAATTATTGATTTTTCATAAATATTAAATTTTGTTTATAAATTTCACATAAAAAGGTTTTAAAATAAAATAATATATATCCAAAAAATTCATATCAAGAAAGTAATGAAGATATTAAATTTTAACTAAATGTATTAAATTTTGAAAATATGAATTCTAAAAATTATATTAATATAAATAATATGAATATCTCCTAATTTTAATACAAATATTGATATGCAATTTTAAAAAATTAAGTTATTTATCAAAAAAGGAACTTATCAAATGAATTATTGCATTTTTTAAAAAATATAAGTTTATCAAAAAAATATCTCATTAATTTAAATATTAATATTTATTTATCATTTACAATGTACAATTTAAAAAAAATATAAAAATAAAATATAAATAAATATCATTATTCTTTTTATCAAAGTAGAGAATAGCACGCCTACCGGTGAAATGTTGGAACGATAGATAATCCCGCCCAACACTTTCACTCTTTCCCTATCCCATTTACAAATTATTTCAACACCTCTCTCTCTTTTATTTTCACATCTCTCTCTCTCTCAAAATTCTTCTCCCCACTCTCCCAATTCTCACTCCTTCAGCTTCAAAAATTCGATAACCCTAATTTCTCATGTGCTCAAGTTAATTGGGGGTTCCTCTGAGTTTCGGGTCTCCCCTCTCCTCTCTCTTTCTTATCTATACATACATACATATATAGGCACTTATATAATTCATCTACTTAGATCTATTGCCTCTGTTGCTTTTCTTAAATGTAATTGTTCCTCTTAATTGATTTTACAATTGTACAATATTAAATAGGAATTGTTGAATTATTTATAATTTATTGTTCTGATTGAAACTTAGTGCTTAAAAATTAAAACTTTGGTGTACTAGTGTTTGTTTTTTATTTGAAGGATAATTAGTGAATGTGTGGTTGTGGTAGGTGATTGTGTTTGAAAATGTCTCGAGTTTATGTCGGAAATTTGGACCCGCGAGTTACTGAGCGGGAGCTTGAGGATGAGTTTCGCAAGTATGGAGTTATTCGAAGGTAATAAGACATATGTTGGAGGCAAATTGAGATGTGTTTTGTTTTCAACTGGGTTGTGTGTGTGTAATGTATCATGTACTATGTTCTTATTGTAATGTGCTTAAATTGATTTCAAGTTCTATGACTGTTGGTTATTATAATCTTTTTTGTAGTGTTTGGGTTGCAAAAAGGCCTCCAAGTTATGCTTTCATTGACTTTGATGATAGAAGAGATGCTGAAGATGCTATTCGTGAAATAGATGGTATGGCAAATTGTAGCATTTTTTATCATGTCCATTCCAATTAGTAGTAGTATTCTTGAACGCACTAGAGAGAACCTCACTGAAGCTGCAACTTTGAAGGAAAGGTTTGTGCTTGGCACAAATCTTAGTCGAAGAGTGGTTGCTACAGCTGCTTCCACTGTAATTGCTTTATGTTTTCTTTTGCATATTTAAATATTTAGTAATCTGGCTATCAAATATTTTATATAAAGATTCTGTTCTAGTGCACCACACTAATTTTGCTGAATAATGACATGAAATGTAATTTGTAGGCAGAAGCTACAGCTGCTGGAGAAAGCAGTTTCCTATCACACACTCACTGATGCATTGGCAAGGGCAACATACATCGTAATTATGATATACCTGTACAAACATTTATACCAGACAACTTTACATTGTCAAATTGCCTCGGAGAAGTTTTGTCTATTTTAGAGTCTGGTGTCTAGCTATAAGAAGAGAAGACTGGAAGCAACAAATTTTTCTTACTCCTCTCTCTCACTTTTGTAGATGAGACTTGCAGGTGTTGAAGTAGATGAAGAGAAGACTGTTACAGAATCTGATTTGTTGTCTGAGGTAATAACTTCTGTTTCGGACTACCTTTGATTACTTGTTTATTGTTCAATCTGTAACTCGTTAGTTTCATGAAACACTGTTACAGTAATCATTTTGCAGAATTGCCAGACTATGGTATATAAATTATACATTGGTGTTCTGGCGGTATCTTGTAAAGATGTGGTATTTTGAGGATTGAACAAAGGTGTTTTATGAAACCTAATTGGTCAATTTATTCAAAGATCTTGAGCAGGAGAGTTCATTAAAAGATTAATTCCTATAAATTATTGTCACAAATACTTTTTTTTCCCACTTTATATTCTTTGGCTTTTTATGTATTTAAATCACCCTCCTGGTCTACTTGGAGACTTGGAGTCTTTAGGATGGTGCTGTGTATAGAGTTGGACTTCAGTAAGGTTGTTTAAATAAGAAAAGCTTGCAGTTGGGCTATTCTTTCTTGTTAATATGCTTCGTGTATATAATGCCTTGTAAATGTACTTCTTATATGGTCATGCATATGCTTAGTAGATAAGTCTTTATCGACCTCTTTATAAACTTTTTGCATTCTTGATTGCTTTTGCGCCCCTCCCTACACTTGCTGATTACGGTCTTGTCAGATTGTATTTAAGGTCTTGTCAGTTTTTATTTAAGCTTGTACTTTGCAGAACCTTGAGCTTATATAGATCTCATCATCATCATCAGTTCATTTCAAGTTCTGAATCACTTTCTCACTAGCCGGTACTCTTTTTCTGGGTTTCATTATCTGATTTTGTTGCAACTTTTTTTTTTGGTTTTGCTGAAGAAGCTTTTCTTCTTTCATTTCAAAAGGTTCTTGTGATAATTTTAGGTGTAAGATGTACCTTTTTGTTGTGATTGCCTATGTATTATCTGATACAAGTATCAAGTAATAATTAACTTTGCAGTCATTTTTTTATTAACAGATGCAAGAGAAATTGAGGGTTTGGGGTCAGGCCTTTGCAAATGCATTCCAAAATAAAAATTATAAAGAAGCCGAAAAGTCCATCCAGAGGATGACATACTACAAGCGGGTGAATGAAGAGATTGTTAAGAAGCTCTAGCTGCAGGTAATGGCTAATTCTCCTTGTTTATTAAACATCTAACACCAAGAGGACTAATATGATTATAATCTCCCAATTTCACCATGCATATTTTATCAGAGGGTTGTAATTGAACTAGTAAGAAACACGATAACTTAAGTGTTCATTTTGGGACCTTTAAATGTTGCTGATGAGGGGAATTACTAGACAAGAGGATTGGGGCAACGGCTTCTTGGTAGGGTGTCACAGCTCAACTTTAAATAGCTATGGGGGTTACTATCCAGGCACTGTCCAGTGATCATGGAGAAGTATTGGCCCGGATGAGGGGGTAATTTTAGAAAGAGCCAACTATATGCCATAGCTGGTTTAAAAATTATGATGTCTGGTAGATTAGTTTTAAAAGTTATAAGAAAAATTAAGGCACCTAGAGTTGTTTTTCTGTCAGGGGCACCTAGAGTTGTTTGTATTACACAATATACATTTAGTAGAAATACTTTTAACAGATGTAAGTGCCTCTAATTGTAATAGCATCTTGGGTGACCCATTTTATTTATTTATTTTTCGGAAAAACTTGACAAATGTTATTTTCATGTTTCTTCTCCAGATGGCAGATGGACGTAGTTAACTTTCATACCAACACTTCATTCAGATCTACTTTACATTTACATATTGTCTCCTGCATGTAATTAGTTTATCTACGCCCTTTTTATGACGGGAAACTCGTGTCTTGGTGTTTCGTTCAGTTTTTGTCCCATAACGATATCTAACGGAGTTCACAGGAGATATTATTAGTGGTCCAAACCCTTATGCAGGAAGCCTGTTTGCTGAGAAGCTCATTGAAGAGTTTGAATTACTTGTCAATTAATCTTACATGGTCCTCTTCACTCTTCTCACTCTTTTGTTGAAGAGTCTGACCCTGCATCAACAAGGAGATGCAAAAATGCAAGCCAACTCAAGGAGATGCTAGTACTATTACTCATGATTTGTAGGCAATACAAAAATTGCATAGTACCATTTGAGCTAGTATGCATGTTATTAGCTCTAGTACTTGTACGTTTTAAGTTTTGTTCATTAGCTAGTGTTGGTAGATATTTTTGGATGATTGGTTTTGTACAAGATGATCTTATTGAAATGATGTTGGATGATGTTATTGAAATGTAATTAATTTGGTTCTTGATTTCTTTTACTTGAAAATGTAATATTTAAATGTCAATTTTTTTTGTTAAAAAATTATTTATAAATGATTTTAATTATGTAACACACAATGTGTTACAATTGGTAAAAGAGGGTGTTACAATAGATTGTTGACCCCACCTAGATGTGGGCCCCACATTTGTCCATGTGCAAAATTGTATTATCTGTTGTAACACACAAACTATGTTACTATAGAGTGTTTAAGATGTTGCTATAGAGGTTTTTGGTAACCACATTTGCTATGTTACCTTAGGCTGTGTTTTGATGTTACCTTAGATACCTGTAGTTACTGCTGAGAACCTAACACAGCTGAAGTGTTACCATAGCCCTATTTTGGCCTATGGTAACTTCAAAATGGGGTCTATGGTAACACAGTTTGGGGGTTGCTATAGGCCATCTATGGCGTAGTGTGATTTGTAGTTAGTTCATAAGCTTCATGTTCTAGATTTTTCTTAACATTTATCAGATATGGTATTTCAACTATTCTGATCTATGTTAGTTAAGTTGTTAGCACGTTTTAATTGTAAATTTGTTGTTATTGTCCATAAAAACAAATTGGGGGAGATTGTTGGGATTTATGGGTGATAGAATAGAGACAACTTAACTATATTACTTTGTACTTAGTCTTTACTAAGTTGAACATACGGTCACAGCCAGAGTATGTCATTGTAATCGAATAATTGCTATCATGTAATAATTGTATGATTTAGGAGAAGTTCATACATTTGTTCAAGCCACAAGTATAATACATCCAGAAGATAGCAAAAATAAAAGTTACTGTCATGTTCTTGACAGTAAGGTTACAAGAAGACAAATGTTGCAAAGTCACGACAAAGCTACATCTGACAGCAACATTGGCTGAAGCATGTGATAGTAACATTATCACACTTGACAACAAGTCTGGAGTTCCGACAGCAACATTGGCGGGACCTCGTACTGTCAACTACTGAATATTCCTTTGACAGCAGACTCGGCGGTTAAGGTTACTGTCACATTGAATTATTTGATTTGGGTACTTTTCTCAATCAAAGCCCGTGACAGGTTACATGTTCAAGAAACAGATTTGCTGCAACACTCTCTCATTTGTAGCAGACCTGCAAAGACTACGATAGAAGCTTAAGAGATTCACAAGACAAGACTGGTCAATTCGAGGTGTATGTTATATCCACATCTACTAGAATTGTATTAGCTAGAAATAGAAAGAATCTAGGTTGCTTTACTTGTAAGGTTTATCCTGTCTGTATAGCAACTTGTGCAAATTGTAATGAGCTGGCACTTGAAAACGACAGCAGCTCAACATCCCATGCGATAGAGACAACAGAGTATCTTAGTCTACTTAGATACACATCTCAGATTCTTTTCTATGCACATATACGCACACGAAGCAATCTTGTAATCTCACAAGACAACGAAGCTGGAGAAACTTTTCTCTAGGTTGTAGCAACACTTCGCACAAAATAAATAAAATATTTATTTTATGAGAAATCTTGTTTCACTTATTGCTTGCATACATCTACTGATAACTTATAATCTTTATCATTGTTGTTGTTTTAAACAATGAATTTTATCAGTATTGCATTCAACCTCTCCCCCTTCTGCAATACTCCGGGACCAACAACGAATTATAAGAAATCTTTTCAAATTTGATGATATTAAAATTTTGGTGACTTTCTAAAATTTATAAACTAATTTTTTTTTGTTAAATTTTGTTAAACATATTTTAAAACTGTCTAAAATTTGAGTTTAAGTTGAGAGATTTGGAATCCCAATTTTGTGTGAGCTCTACTTAACATTTATAAATTACTAGCTTATAACCCGTGCGATGCACAAATTTCTTTTGATATATGTAGTAAATTTTATTTTATCTTAAAATTATAGTTTTATATAATAATTACTTTCAATAATTAATTTAAATTTAAATAATTTAATATAAATTTAATTAATGATATACATGGTTTAAAACTGATATTATAAAATTTTAAAATAAATATGTTGTTGACGGAATTCGAACATTGAAATTTTAGTAAATTAATTTTATCATATACTATATCTAAATATTAGATCTAATGATTCTGATTTTTTTACTAAAAACTAACGATTATTATTCGTTGTGCACGTATTTCTATTATATTTTGTTAGCGATCAGAAGAGACAAGCAAACTGAGCTCTCTAATATTCTAGGAGTGCACAATGACATAGAAAGCAGCAACTACCTGGGGCTTCCTTCATTGGTAGGGAGGTCCAAAAAACGAGTATTTGGTTTCTTGAACGAGCGTGTCATGAAAACAATTCAATCTTCGAGTAATAAACCCATATCACGAGCTGTGAAATCAGTGTTAATCAGGAATGTGGCTCAAACAATCCCTTCGTACACCATGTCGTGTTTTCTGTTGCCTAAAACCTTATATCAAGATATCGAACGAGCTTTTAACAGTTACTGGTGGCAGTCAGGGTCATATCTCAAGAAAGAAAGGGGTAAAATGGCACGCGTTGGACGCAATGAGCATGCCCAAAGGTAGATGAGGGCTGGGTTATAAAAATCTGTTTGGGTTTAATATTGCGTTGTTAGTGAAACACATATGAAAATGTATTCAAGATCCTAATGCTTTAGCTTCTCATATCTTAAGAGCTAGATATTTTCCAGGGACTCATATTTTGAATGCTGGTAAGGGACAGGGGTCGAGTTTCTTATGGTTGGGTATTTGGCAGGCCAAAGAAAAATTGAAAGGTGGGTTTAAGTGAGTGGTGGGTGATGGGAGTGATATTGTTGCAACTAAGGATCAATGGCTAGTAAGTAAAACAGGATTCACAGTTGAAGACTCTCACAGGTATGCAGGGAGAAATGAAAGAGTTTAATCGTTATTTTACCCAGAAACAAAGATCTTGGATGTATGAAGAGTGCAGGAGCTTATTGATGTAGTTTTTGTCAAGTTCGTTCGCAGGGAAGGACTATTGATTCAAGTTCAGGTTTTAATCTCTTAATATCTAGAAGTGTGAGAAATAATTGGTGTGTTTGTTGTAAACTAACTTAAACCAGAGAGCAAATAAGAATTACAATTTAAAAATGATAAGAAAACAATCCAGAAACTAGGGTTCTTCAATGGTATTAATGAATGAATGTGTTCAAGTTTGTGATTTTCAAGTCTCGTGCTCTTGGTAAAAACGTTCCACTAATGTTTATATTGTTCTCTCCCAAGATACACTATAATGCCCACAACTACACATTGATGTCACTCCCAAGATCAAGCAACACATAATTACGAACTATTTAAGCCCAAGGAATTTTAGTCTCGTAACTCGCATATTAATCTCCCAATTAAATACTTGAATTACGTCTGTTGTATCATAAACTAGAACTATAAATCCTCTCCCGATTCATTACAATTCCTAAAGATACAATCAAGAGTTCGCGACTCCCTCAATTGTGTTAAGTACTCAACAACAGATTAGCAAGGCAGATAAATCACAATATAACTACACAAGCATATTAACCATTGAATACTACCTAATTCCCGGATTAGGGAATTAGTTACTCATAATGAATGAAGAAAACAAACATATATTAATAACCAAAACCATGTTTACAAGAGTATCGAGTCAAGAAAAATACAACTTGAAGAATCTCGTAAAGTTTGGATGGAATCCCTTCAATCCTTGCTTGAGCTCTCTCCTCTCTATTCTCTACCTCAAAGAATACTACCCACAAGAAAACCCTAATTCTCATCTCTAATATACGACCCCGATACTTTAAAAGTCATACAAGGTAACTAAAATTTAATTACAATAGAATAAATAAATCTATTTTTATTCAGCTCAAAACCCCTGAATGTGATGCTCAGGCCCCCTGAGCTTGCTGCAGCTTCCCTCAAGGCCCCTGAGTGCGAGGCTCAGGTCCTGAGGCTCTAAAAAGGCAAAAATCTGTTTTGCTCAAGGCTCTTGAGCCTAAGCTCAGGACCCATTTTCTCTAGTTTTTGTCTCCTTTCAGCATGCCTTCTTGTCCCCAACACCTTGCTCCTTTGGAATCTCCTACAAACATAGAAAACACTCACTTAGCATCCATATAAGTTAAATAACAATTAACATTATTTATGTAGGACTAAAGCATCAAAAACAAGGGCTAAATGAGGATTAATATGAAGCAAAATATCTATATATTAACCATACATCAGAGCTTTCACAGCAGATGATGCTTTAGCTATTCTGGCAACTAGGGTGCCTCAACACGTAGCCCGTGATAGAATAGCGTGGTCCAGTTCAAATGACGGAAGGTATCATGTAAAGTCTGTATACAGGTTTTGGTTTGATCAAAATGTTAGAAGCACTGCAGTTACTCAATCGAAGGGGTGGAATAAATTATGGAATTTATCTTTGCCCCATAAGATGAAAATTTTTCTCTGGCATTTCTGTCGAAACAACATTCCAGTCAGGAATAGGCTTAAGGCCAAGGGTGTTTCATTACATATATTATGTCCTTTTTGTACAGATGTTGAACATTTGCTTAACTTGTTCTTTGATTGTCCGTTTGCTCAGGATTGTTGGAGGTCTCTAGGTCTTGTTTACGACATGAGTACAGTGTACTACGCTCCTGACTGGCTTCTTGGTAAGTTGGAGATAGGCACTAGGGAAGAAATTCAAAAAATCAACACAGTTCTATATGGTATCTGGTATTGGAGGAACAAGAAGGTGTGGGAAGAGAAAACTATATCTGATAACATTGCTATGATTAACAGTTTTTGGGCATGTTAAAAAGTGGCAGGAAGCTAGAGCGAGGAAGGAGGTTAAGGCATTAGTTCAACATTCTTGTGACAAGGTAAACAAACGAAAGTGGAAACCACCAGCCGATAACACATTCAAGGTCAACGTGGATGCTTCTGTGTTTCCAGGTGCTTTAGAATTCATAGTTGGTATGGTAATTCGCGATCATAAGGGTGCTTTTCTGGAGGGTAGAAATCTTGCTCTGCCTTGTCCATCTTCAGTATTTGAAACTGAATATATAAGGGTTAGAGAGGCATTATCCTAGGTATTGAGTCGACAGGAACGAAGAGTAGTGTGGAAACGGATTCGCTACTCACATGTGCTACAATATAGAGCTCAAGAGGGAATATGCTGGAAGTTGGTCACGTCATTGATCAATGTAAAGCTATGTTGGGAGTATTGCCGGAGATCAGTGTCATTCACATTTGTAAGCAAGCCAACAAGTTGGCTAATGGTTTAGCTCGTTTACCTTGTTTGGTTAATAGCTTCAATGTTTTTGCATCTCCTCCTACACACTTGTTGGAGACTGTTTTTTATGATGCTTCTACTTAATGAAATTTCCTTTTGGTTTAAAAAAAGAAGAAGATATGTTGTGATACTTTTTGGTAAATATTAATTATTGCAAGATAATATTTTAATTAAAAAAGAAATATTATTAATTAGAAGATACGACATTTTTAGCGTTTATAAAAGATAATGTCATCAATTAAAAATCAACGCCTTATAATTAAAAAAGGCAATCGGCTAATTAGAAAGGAAATATTAATTATTGGAAAATGTGCTAATTAGAAAGGAAATATTAATTATTGGAAGATGTTGTATGATTGATGTTTTTAGGTGTTTATAAAAGTTAATATATTCAAATAAAAGTAAATGTGAAAAGGGCAATAGTTAATTATCATTAATTATATTATATTATCATTTTTTTTGAGTAATGGGATATATTATCATTTAATTTTATAATTAAGATAGTCAAACCGAAAACCATATTATATATTATATTCTTATATATAACTAGCTTATAACCCGTGCAAAGCACGGGTTACTTTTAATTTTTTTATAATTTATTTATTGTGTAATATGATATTATAAATATTAATATGTTATTGGAAGAATTCGAACCTTAAATTTTTGTATATAATAATTTTTAATATTAAATATAAATTAATATATATTATTGACATGAATCGAACCATAGACCTCTGTATATAATAACTTTTAATACTGTTGTATCTGCGGTCATGATCTACTTGAATTGAAGATCCAACGGTTATGAGTAATTTGGTTAACCATACTACAAACTACAAAAGATTTCTAGTTTGCTTATAATAATATAGTATAGATAAGTGTAAAAGGGATCTTATCCATAACTTTGGTTTGGTCACTGTACCGCCAAAATAATCTCAACCGTCGAATATAATATTAATAAAAATAGACGATCAAGATTATATCATATTAAAAAGAAAATTATAATCTAAAAATGATATAATTAAAAAGGTTGTATTAGAATTGAATTTTAAAAAGAAGTTATAATCTGAAAAGGATATAAAAGATTGTATTAGAATTGAATTTTATTTATTTATTTATTAACATTAAAAAGGTTCATATTTACTATTTAGCCTCTATCTCGAGATATAGAAATCAGATTTGGATGATTTTACAGTCCACGCAAAACTCATAAAATTATCTTTAATTTAGTGATAATTTAATCATTATTATCCAAATGAAAACACTCATAATCTCAAGAGAAAATATAATTATGAATTTTTACATTAATTATATTTAGTGTAGAATACCTATATTAATAATCATATTTAATATAGAAAACCTAATTATATATAATTTAAATCATTCACAAGCAATTTTTCGTATTTCATTATCAATACACTTTTTAGTTTACATGTTAAAATATTAAACATTTTTTATGCTAGTTCCTACATTTTTTATCTATTTATTTTAAGATTTAACAGTTCTTATTTATTTTATCGTACTGAGGACCACACTACCAAATACCAAAATTTTGGACAAAATCCCTCCTGCACTTATTATTAAAATTGTATTTGGTTGTTAGTATAACTATCTTCAAATAATCAGAAGGTTATTTTGACAATCAAAACAAAATATAAATAAATTTTCTAAATGGAATAAAATTTTCAATATAAAAAATCGTCAATTTCATCTCTTTTGTTTTTTGGTAGTTTTAATTGAAGAAAATTGTAAAATCATCAATAAATTAAAGATTATTTTGTTAATTTCACGTAGGTTGTAAAATCATCCAAATCAAGTTTTAAGAATTGAAGATAAAATACATAATAAATTGAACGTGTAAAATTATATATATATATATATATATATATATATATATATATATGGAAATTGGTCACAAGCCACAGTTGGATATTTTTAAATATCCAACCAACCCATCTTATCCCACTAAAATGTCCAATTAACGGTCAGGATGAAGTTATACTTACGCTATATAATATAGCGTATACGCTCTATTATATGGCGTAATACGCTCTATAATATAGCGTATACACTCTACAATATAGCGTATTGTATATTCTCATTTTTACCCTTAATCTGTTCCGCTCTATTATATATCTTAGCCGAGAACTACACCAATTTCAGCTCAAACAGCCCTTCATGTTTTGAAATATCATTTCAAGAGTGTTCTTGAGTTTATACCCAATCTTAAATCATTTGGAGATATATTTTACACCATCACAAACTTAATCTACACCAATCTATACCTATTTTTAATCTACCAATCTTAATTTATTTATCCAAATTTGTTCAAATTTGAAGATTTTGAAGACTTTGAAGACTTAGAAGATTGAGCTTGGAGTACCAATCCCAAATTAAGATTTTGAAGATTGAGCTTGGAATTTAAGGTTAGCTTTCTATTTAATCCATGGCTTTTTTCATTTTTTCTAAGTTAAAATCTCCTAATAAGACACCTAGTAAGATTGAGATTGAGATAGAAAATGAAGATATTAATGAAAATCCACACACCACTAAAATAATAGATCTTGATGATGATAATAATGAAGATGTTAAGAATGATGATGTTGATGATGATGGTGATGTTGTCTATGATGTTGATGATGGTGATGACAATGATGATGGTGAAGGCAATGATGATGGTGAAGGTAATGGTGTTTCTTTGGATGATTTGAATGATGTTTACCCATGTGTTGGTCAATTATTCGATAGTTTAGATGAAGTGGAGAGGTTTTATAGAGATTATGGTAGGCGTATTGGTTTTGAAGTAATAATTAGAACTACACATAAACATTCAAAAACTAAAAAGATTTGTTCGCGTTTGTATATATGTCGAAAGGGTGGGAGATTAGCCTCAAAATCTTTGGATGATGAAGGTGAAGTTTCAAAAAAAAAGAGAAATAGAGATTCTCTTGGTAGAACAAAGTGTAAGGCGCGAATGTATGTTGTTCATAGAGAGACATCAAAGAAGTGAGAGGTAACATTGGTTAATTTGGTACACAATCATGAGATGGTTTCACCTAGTAAGGTACATTTCATGCAAAGGCCAAGAAACATAACACCCATCATGCGAGAATTGATTATAATTTTGAGTAACTCGGGTATTGGGCCTCAACAATCTTTGAATGTAATGGGTGAGCTTACGGGAAGCTTAGAGAATATTGGATTTACTAGTCAAGAGATTCGGAATGTTTTGCGTGATATTAGACATCATGTATTTGATTCGAGTGATGCCAAAGAAGGTTTGAAATTACTCCAAGAATTGAAATGTAATAGTTTTGGGGAATTTTTCTATCGAGTAGATGTTGATGAGGATAATCGGGTGCGTTCCATGTTGTGGGTTGATCCAAGATCGTTAAATGCATATAAAATTTTTGGAGACGTGGTAGTATTTGACTCCACATACCGCACCAATAGGTATAGTATGGCATTTGTACCTATTACGGGGGTGAACCACCACTACCAATCCATATTGTTTGGGTTTGCACTAATAAAGGATGAGAAAGAAAGTTCTTACGTATGGGTTTTGAAGAATTGGTTGGAAGCTATAGGAAATAAGCCTCCAATCTCAATCATCACCGATCAAGACATTGCACTTGAAAATGCAATTGCCGAAGTTTTACCAAACACGAACCATCTTTATTGTACTTGGCATATAAGTACTAAATTCGGGGAGAAGTTATCCGGTTTGTACACATATGAACCACATTTCAAAGAAGATTTCAACTTATGTTTGTACAAGTCAATGACGGTTGAACAATTTGAAAATAGGTGGGAAGATTTGGTTGAAAAATATAACTTGGTTGATCATGGTTGGTTGCAAGAAATGTATTATGTTCGACATAAGTGGGTTCGTGTGTACACTAAACTTCATTTCACTACCGGGATAACAACTACCTCGAGAAGTGAGTCAATGAATGCATTTTTTGACGAGTATGTAAAATCTAGCACCGGTTTGAAAGAGTTTATAGAGAATTCACAAAAAGCATTGGAGAAACAATATCTTCGTGAGAAAGAAGCGGACTATGAAACAAAGTATAAGGAAAGGTCAAGAATAACATCATCCTCATTGGAGAATCATGCGGCATCTATTTATACAAAAGAAATGTTTAGACGTTTTCAACACGAACTTAAACAAAGTGGAGCCTATGTTGTGAATGAGAGAGCTTCAATGAGTACTATGTTATTTAAGGTGTACGAAGCACATAAGACCACGGTGGCGGAGGAAAATAGAAAAGTTTATCAAATAACTGTGACCAATGATATGATAAATTGTATTTATCGAAAATTCGAAAGTTCGGGAATGATTTGTCGTCATATTATTCGATACTTGAATATGATGCAATGGACGGAGATCCCTTCAAATTTAATTAACTTGAGATGGACAATTGGAGCAAATAAAATTGCCGGGTCTATATCGTATAAACCTCCTATCATTGGCGATATTCTTCAATCACAACCCACCCGATATACAATTTTGTGCAAAGCCTTTCAAGATTTTGCAGCTCGTGGAAGTTGTTCGGTTCCAAGATTTAAATACGTCATGGGATTGATTGAAGAAGAGTCGGAATATGTGGAAAAATTTCCTATGGAGATGCCTTCTACGAAAAAAGCACCATCATGTGAGGATGAACGTGGAGGTGAAGATTTTGATGGATTTGAAGATTTTGAAGATTTGAAAGACACTATAATTTCTACCACTAAAGGTTGCAAGAGGGAAAGAATGAAAAGTGGCATAGAAAAGTCCACCCCAAAAAAATCAAGAAAATGTAATCTTTGCAAAGAATTTGATGTTAAACATGATTCACGAAATTGTCCAAAAAAATTAGAAAAGTCGATTCCCAAAAAGTCCAAATCAAAAAAACCAAGGAAATGTAATTCGTGATTTTACTTTTTAGTGAATTTGGTATTGATTTTGTTGATTTGGTTAGTAATTTTCAATTTGGTATTGATTTTGTTAGCAATTTTCAATTTGGTTAGCAATTTTCAATTTGGTACTTGAATTTGGTACAAAAAGAAAAAAACTGAGCCAAAAAAAACTGCATTGTACTTACGCTATATTATATAGCATAAGTACAGTGATTTTACCCACTTGAATTTGGTTAGCAATTTTCAATTTGGTACTTGAATTTGGTATTAAAAAAAACTGAGCAAAAAAAAAACTGCACTGTTACTTACGCTATATTATAGAGCGTAAGTACAATGATTTTTTCCTTATAGGCAAAACTGCACTGTACTTACGCTATATTATAGAGCGTAAGTACAGTGTGATTTTCCCCTATTTTTCATGTTCACCCTGTTTTCCTACTCAACAAACAACTAAAACCCTATTTTTTCATAATTCCAAAAACAAACAAGTATCAATCTCAAAAACAAACTATTAACAACTATCAATCTCAAAAACAAACTATTAACAACTATCAATCTAAAAAAACAAACTATTTACATACAAATCTCAGAAGATTCCAAAAACAAACAAGTAATCAACAATCTCTAAAAATTCGAACTATTAACATACAATCTCAAACTATTAAATTACAATCCCGCTAGTCTTGCATCTTGGGACGACAAAGTCAAATGCCGAGCTTGGTTTTTATGAAGCTCCCAACCAATACGTCGTCGGAAATTTGTGATCATATCATCATTCCATTGGACACCACACCAATCTTGGGTATTGCAAGTCAATATACAATCTATATATTTCATAACAAAAACTCCACAATCCCAAGGAGTGGTTTGCCTAGGTCGCTCAACGACGTTTTCAACATCAGGGAATACGACATGTTCAAATTTTTTAGGATCCAACCGATGCAACATGAGAGGGACCAATTTTTCCTATCAAACAAACATGAATTGTCTTAGTAATGTATCAAACAATACTAACATAAATATGGACTACTAGAAATTAAAAAAAGGAAGATAAAATATACCACAATGTAGAACTGCGTCTTGTATAGCTCTTTTAATTTCATGCAAGGAGCATCGTCCCTTAGAGGATCAAACAAAGATATTCTAAAATCGATCATTAACCACAAGAATAGAATCCAATGACCACCAACAACAAGCGGCATGATAATATAGTCATAATTGGTCACCATTTCATCATCCTTTATGCCATATGCTTTAAAGTCCGTATCAATGGCCGTCCATTCACTAGCTTTCCTTTTTACGGGATTCTTCTTCATTGGTTTGCAATGATGAGCCCCCATCACTTGGAAGAACCACGGAGACATGAAGAAATATTTGATGACACCTTCTTGATGACCAAAGAGGGTTTTTTTCTCTTTCTTCAAGCAATACCATATAGCAATCGATTATAGTATCCTCCACTTCAAAGCCCGGTTTCAAAGAAAGAACCGCTTTTGCACTACAATTGATTGGAAGATTTTTAGGCTTACCACATTCCCACCAATTTTCATTCAACCAATTTACTTTATTTTTCTTAATCGACTTTACAAGGGATCCTTTATCAAATTGGGTAGGATTAATAATTGGAGCACTAGGACCAACCATGTCCCTTGGATTTGTTGATAAACCCTAAAATGAACATAGTGAACAAATGAGTTATTAACGACTTACTAATTGACAAAGTGACATTGTGAAATTACAAATAAGAAATTATACCTCAATCGGAGCCTCTTCCAATTCGAAATGTACACTAGGATCATCGTCGAATTGGGTTGGATTAAGAATTGGAGCACTATGACCAACCATAAAAGTTTCTTGAGTATCATAAGGATGGTCATCACTTTCATACCCCTCGAAATAATTTTCCTTCTCGGGACTAATTTCTTGGGTCTTTTTTGCCTTTCTTTTAGGCAAACAACTCTTGAAATCGGGTCTTTCATATGTCGAGCCATATGTCTCGAGCATCAATTCATCAAATTTATTCACGAAGTTTGGCAATATTTCCTCGTGAAAAATCCCCGGCATATCATAAGAGCAAAGCCTACTCATGTCTCGAGCGGTACATATGATCTACAATACATATGAAGCAAGGATAAAGTATAAATACAAATAAAAAAATATTCAACGAAACTATCTCAAATAACATACTCCATGTTATAAAAAATACGTACCAAGTCCATTGTCTTGGCATTGTCGAACTTGTCTTTCGGTTGTTGGAATATTTTCGGATCCTTGGTTGGTTTTGAAGGCGGCAAAATCTTTAATTTGGTAACATTATAGTACCAATCCATATACTCCTCTAGAGATATGGCATTCAAAGGTGGCCCCAAAATACCAACACCATTTTGCACAAATTCATTCCAAATAACTACATATCGAGCAAAATTGAGATAATGTTGATATACAAAAGAATGTTCGGATCTCACCCTCAACGTTGCCATATCATCCGGTGGTGGCGGCGGAATGCTTAATGGAAAACCAAATTGTCTTCCCACCCTTTCCGGAAATTGATGTTCAACATCTTCAAAAAACACAAGGGGCACATGAGCTAGACCGACAAAAAAAGCCCACCGAAATTGGGCATCAAAACGCCGATGGAAGCGAGCATATGGCATCCAATTAACCCATTGTGCGTCAAAGTTATCGAACATCCCGTGATATGCATCAATATTGTGATGCATATTAAAGTACTTCAATTTTCCCGGGCCAACGGGATTAATCGCCCATGCCAAAGCCCTAGGCCATATATGCTCGGTTTGAGATGCTAGCTTAGGTTGTCCCGGACGCAACCTCTCACGTGCCAAAAGCATCAATATTGTCAAGCATCCCGAAATAGACTTACAATCCTTATGACTTGCCTTAAATAAATTCCTATATAGATAGGCAAGTGCCGCTGCACCCCAAGCATACCCAAAAATTCTCGATGTATCAATCAACAAGGGAATTAATCTTGGATGAGCCACATTGTTTGATTTTGTGGGGAACAATATCTCCCCACACAAATAAATTTCTAGAAGCTCCCGATCGTCCTCGTTCGGGCACTTGCAATATCTACTCCTCAAAAAATTTAATTTAACGTCACCTCTACCCAAAGCTTCCTTCCTTTCCTCTAATGAGAGTGTCGGATCTGGCCAATCATGTAACCAAAGATTAGTTACGTTAATTGTGTCACCCAAAGTTACCGCCTCTCCAACAACCGGAAGCCCCGTCAACATGTACACATCTTCAAGTGTCACCGTCATCTCCCCGAAAGGAAAGTGGAATGTATTGGTTTCCGACCTCCAACGCTCCACTAATGAAGTAATTAAAGTCACATCATTTTGCATAACGGTTTTTGGGTTGGTAAACATTCCGAAACCCCAATGTTGTAAAAGATGAATTTGATATACCTCTAATTTCCATTCATTAAGCAATGAGGTACTTTGACGGATTGTAAGTTTGTCACGATGATTACCAACCCATATACTACTACTTATATGGTTATCTTGGTCGACAAGGAGAGAAGGATCAATCGGATCGCAAAAATCTTCCATCTAAAATTCGATATTTTATAAAAAAACTTTAATGCATACAAAAAAAATCCAAACTACACAAATCCAAACTTAATCCACAATGCAAACTTTAATCCAATAAATTTTAATCCTAATAATTCGAAAATTATCCACAAATTCGAACCCTAATTCGAAAATTATACACAAATTTGAACCCTAATTCGAAAAATTATCAACAAATTCGAAACCTAATTCGAAAATTATTCACAAATTTGAACCCTAATTCGAAAAGTATACATAAATTCGAACCCTAATTCGAAAAATTATCAACAAATTCGAACCCTAATTCAAAAATTATCCACAAATTCGAACCTTAATTCGACCCAATTCGAAAATTATATACATACATGTATACATGTACACAAATCTACAATTAGATGATTTTGAAGATATATACATACATACATACATGTACACAAATCTAACACACATCTTAACAATTAGATGACATATAGATACAAGAAATAGACACGAAATTACTCACTTTATATGAAGAAATGATGAAATTGATGATGATTTACTTCCGATTCCGGTGGATTTGCGCTTTCCGGTGGTTTGTGGATGATTTACTAACTTAATATTTTGTAAAATGATGTATATTGCAACCACAATACGCTATATTATGTTTTGTGTAAAACAAAACCCGATTTTGTAAAAAAAACCGTTTACGCTATATAGTATAACGTCTTACGCTATATTATATAGCGTAAGTTTAAACCGGCACGTTGCAACACGTGGCAGATTGTGGGATAAAGAGGTAAAAAGGCTTACGCTGTATAATATAGCGTAAACTTTTAAATCCCAGCCGTCCATTTCTTTAGTGGATGGTTATAGATGGGTTAGATCAATATTCAAAAATATCGAACTGTGGCTGTAGAAGAGGACCCTATATATATATATATATATATATATATATATATATATATATCAATTTCATAACAACAATTTGATATGTAAACTAATAACAAATAAATAATAAAAAATAATATAATAACTATTAGAAAAAGAATCGTGCGTTGCACGGGTTATAAGTTAGTATTAATAATTTGGATAATCAACCGAAAACTAAACCGACAAATTTCATTGTTGTGTGATATTTTCGGGTATATATTAATGATTGTAAGATTAGTTTTAAATTAAAAAGTTAACGTATTTTAATTAGAAAGAAAATATTATTGATCGAAATATATGGTATGACTGATATTTTTAGGTGTTTATAAAAGATAATATCTTTAACTAAAAGTAAATGTTAAAAAGGCAATCGGCTAATTAGCATAATTATATTATACTATTATTTATTTTAATAATTAAGATAACCAAACCGAAAACCAAATCGACAAATGTTTGATCTTTTGATTTTAATATAATAGTATAGATTTATAATCCAAGTCGCTTAGAATCTTGTAAATTTCATGGATTTTTAATAAAATGTGAAAATGATTATAAATGTTCTATTTTTTTTGGTCGGAGTTTTATAAGATTTTTAGTATTTAATGAATACTAACTCATTTTTCTTTATTTTTGTATAGAATTTGTTAAGAAGTGTGTAAATATGTGAAAATCTATATTATTATATAAAAACCGAAACATTAAAAGTTTTGGTACCTGTTTTTTGGTACGTATTGAATTTACTTATTTATCCTTTATTATAAAGAAAAATTATATATATATAATATCTATACTATTAAACTCTTAAAAAAATATAAAATAATATAATTAATGCTAAGTAATCGATTGCCTTTTTTAACATTTACATTTAATTGAAGATATTACTTTTTATAAACACCTAAATCTATACTATGTTATATAAAAGTCGAGACATTAAAAGTTTTGGGATATTACCTTTTATAAACACCTAAAAATATCAATCGTATCATATCTTTCAATAATTAATATTTACTTTCAAATTAAAACACGTTAACTTTTTAATTTAAAACTAATCTTACAATAATTAATATATACCAGAAAATATCACATCATATTTTTCAATTATTAATAAAATATATTAAAAATCTATATACGTTGTTTATAATAAAAAAAAATATTACTATAATTCGTAAAAATGAGTATATTAAATTATATTAAAATAAAAATAATTAATTTTATAATAGCCGAAACATTAAAAATTTTGTTACCTATTTTTTGGTATATATTTTTTAGTATTTCGTGAATTTACTTATATAACCTTTATTATAAAATATATATATATATATATATACGATATCTATACTATTAAAACATCTAAAATAAATAATAACATAATATAATAAATGGTAATTAGACGATTGTTTTGTTCACATTTACTTTTAATCGAAGATATTAACTTTTATGAACACCTAAAAACATCAATCATATCGTATCTTCCAATCATATCATATCTAGCAATAATTAATATATAACCAAAAATATCATATCATATCTTCTAATCACTAACAAAATATAATAGAAATCCGTATAATACGAATAATGACCATTAGATTTTTAGTAAAAAATCAGAATCGTTAGATCTAATGATTAAATATATCATATAATTAAATTAATTTACTAAAA
Source organism: Kitagawia praeruptora (assembly GCA_037693485.1). Lineage (NCBI taxonomy): Eukaryota > Viridiplantae > Streptophyta > Magnoliopsida > Apiales > Apiaceae > Kitagawia > Kitagawia praeruptora. The sequence continues at coordinate 5,254,843 of CM075353.1, forward strand.
TTTCAAGTTTCGAATTCAATCAATGACATATTTATTTTAAAATTTTATAATATAAGTTTTAAACCATGTGTATCATTAATTAAATTTATATAAAATTATTAAAATTAAAATTAAAATAAAATATTGTAAATAATGATTTATCAAAATATAATTGTAACATAAAATAAAATTTGTTATATATCAAAAATAATCGGTGTATCGCACGGGTTATAAGGTAGTATACATTTATTTTCCGAGATACTGCATTTTTTAAAACTCATAATGGAAGTAAAATCAGAAACTTTTTATTTTAAATTCACAAAATAGTACTTATATGTTAAAATATTTTAAATTTGAATGACACGCACCTTTTTTTTTTTTGACGAGTGATACACACCCTTTTTTTTTTTTTGACGAGTGATACACACCCTCAAGTTCATTAAATCTTTTATTTTAAAGTGTTCATTTTAAAGCAGCGAAACATTTGTAATGTTTGGACCATTGCTTGGACAAGCCCAACTTGTTGGAAGTATATCAACTTATACCAGTTTTACTACCATCCCCAAAATCCACTTAAGTAGATATAACAAGCCCAGAATGAACATAATTTCATTGGCCCAATTTCTAAAAAAGTAAAAATTCTTCCTTAAATTGAGTAATTATTTTATTTTCATTGAAATACGATTTTTCGCAAATTTTTTTTTTGGAAGAAAAAAAAAGTCTCTTTTACGGGATACCCACAAGTAGACCGACTCACAAAACGCGGAGCAAACTGGTGTGTGATTTTTTTAACCCTGCTTAGATTTGTAATAATCATGTTTGCTGTTCTCATTCCGATTCTGATTAGGATTTTGTTATATTGCCCTGCCTATATATACTCATGTACCGTGCGTTTTCTAGTTAGATTTTGTTCTAGTTATCTAGCTAGGATCGTTTTAAATTCGACTTTAATAATATAGTAGAGCACAATATATATATTGGTATTATAGTTCATAGAAATTTAAAAATATTATAATTTGTAATGGCAATCGTAGAGGATCAAGGAAGACTCAAACCCGTGTTTCGCACGAAATTCGAACGTCAACTGGATTCAACTAAGTACACCTCTTCGAATTGTTCATACAGTTGTGATCTTGGTCGTGTTAATGACAATGAGAGGGACAGAACTCGAGAGAAGAGGATGCGTGATTGTTATGTTCGAAGTAGTCAGTTGGATGAACAGCATTGTGCTCGAAAGAAGCCACGGTTGGAGAAACCTGACAAGATCAGTGAGCGTGAAAAAGAATTGAATGCTATACCTATAAGAGAAGCATATTCTTTTGGTTCAAACATGCCGAAAAAGAGGGTCATGAAGCCTAGTCAGAAGTTCCGTTCGTTTGATTGGGATGATAGTGAGGATACTTCTAAAGATGTGAATTCTTTGTACCAGAATCCTCATGAGGCAAGGCCTTTATTTGGTCGTGGTTTTCGTGCTGGGATTGATCGTTGTGAACAGAAAAGAGTTGCGAAGAAGGAGATAAGGGACGCGATCAGGAAGAAGGAAGGTATGGTGGAAAAGGCTGATGCGGGACATCAGCTTAAGAGGAAAAGTGATGCTGATTGTTTGTACGATAAATTTGATATGAGGGTGGAGCAACATTGGTCGAATAAGAATTTAGGAGAGATGACTGACAGAGACTGGAGGATCTTTCGGGAAGATTTTAATATTTCTTATAAGGGTGGTTCTCGAATTCCTCACCCGATCAGGAGTTGGAATGAGAGTAAGTTGAGTACTGAGTTATTGGACGCTGTGAAAAGAGTTGGGTACAAGACCCCTTCTCCTATTCAAATGGCAGCTATTCCCCTTGGATTGCAGCAACGCGATGTTATTGGTGTTGCTGAGACAGGTTCCGGGAAGACAGCTGCTTTTGTAATTCCCATGTTGGCTTATGTATCTAGACTACCTCCTATTAGTGAAGAGAATGAGGCTGAGGGTCCATATGCTGTTGTGATGGCACCTACTCGAGAACTTGCCCAGCAGATTGAACACGAGACAGTGAAATTTGCTCACTTTTTGGGTATTAGAGTTGTTTCTATTATTGGTGGCCAGCCCATTGAAGAGCAAGCGTTCAAGATTAGGCAAGGGTGTGAGGTTGTGATTGGAACTCCAGGGCGTCTTATTGATTGCTTGGAGAGGCGATATATTGTTCTGAACCAGTGTAACTATGTTGTTCTTGATGAGGCTGATCGAATGATTGATATGGGTTTTGAACCCCAAGTTGTAGGAGTTTTGGATGCAATGCCTTCAACCAATCTTAAACCAAGGGATGAAGATGATGAACTAGATAAGAAAAAGATTTACCGGACAACTTACATGTTCAGTGCAACCATGCCCCCTGTTGTTGAGCGTCTTGCGAAGAAGTACTTGAGAAATCCTGTTATTGTTACTGTGGGGACTACTGGAAAGGCCGCGGACCTCATTACTCAACATGTAATAATGGTAAAAGAATCTGAGAAAATGTCTAGGTTACACAAGATACTTGATGAACTTGGTGATAAGACTGCCATTGTATTCGTAAATTCTATAAAGTCTGCTAATACACTTTTCAGGGCTTTGGATAAGGCAGGTTATCATGTTACAAAAATTCATGCTGGCAAGTTGGAGAATAATAGAGACATCAGCTTGGAATCATTTAGGAAAAAGAAATACAATGTCATGGTTGCCACAGATGTAGTAGCAAGAGGTATTGATATACCTGATGTTTCCCATGTGATTAATTATGATACGCCTGGCAATATTGAAATGTACACACATCGTATTGGAAGAACTGGGCGTGCAGGAAAGACAGGTATCGCGACAACATTTTTGACTATACATGACACTAAAATATTCTATGACCTCAAGCATATGCTTATTCAGAGTAACAGCCCCGTGCCACCAGAATTGTCAAGACACGAGGCTTCCAAATTCAAGCCTGGTTCCATTCCTGACAGACCACAAAGACGCAATGACAGAGTCTTTGCATTTTAAGACAGTAGCTTTTATTATGATTTGAAGCTCTAAATGGTCAGGAATTTCTGCTGCAACAGGCAAGTATTAATTTAAGCGTTATAATTGTAGCTTTAAGTGCTGAAATTTTAGGCAGACAATATTATATCCTCCATGCTGTATAAATGTCATTTCTTCCCCTGCTACTAGAAATTCACTATGTTTGCAATGTTATATGATCTCAAATTGTATGCATCACTGGTTTTACCTGTTGTTTTCTCAGGCACTGGTTTAATTTCTGTTTGAATCACTATATAAATTGAAACTTTGCTGGATGGAAATATATATCAACATTTCGAATAAACAGAAGTCATGGCACTGGTTTTGTAGTCTATATTTAAGTAATTTAGCATTAGAGTTTTCTTCGATTTATATAAGTAACAACTTTACACTAGCAGCTGCAGGGTCTGGTATTTCCGAACTTAGAGGCTTTTAAACAGTGATCAGTGATTTTTGGTCAACTTCTTTTTTAGTAGTAATATAATTTGGGGATAACTTGAGAGTATTTGTTAGTCGGAATTTGCAGGAATTAACCCTCATGGGATACTTCTTGTCGGAACCTTGATAGGAAAAGTCTGATGGTTCTTGGAAATAAATGGATGCATTTCCTCGTACAGTTTTGCTTTCGATATGTACATGAAAGTATGTAAACAGATACCAGATGCAGATACCATTTTTAGTGATCTGTTCTTTGCGTTGAGTTGTTACTAAAAGCCAGAACCCCCTGCAGTTACCCTGCTATTCCGGATGCTGCTGATTTACCATGTCTCATTAAAAGGAGCCTTGCAGGAGAAGACTCGGCTCAAACAACAAACGTGATGGCCTAAACTTAAGAAGAAAAATTGTTAAGCGCAAGTATTCTACTTCCAAGTTTATTTAATTTATTTCTCTCTTAATATCCTATCCTATATATAAGATGGTCGTCTGGTCTTTAGTGCTAATACATGCTCCCTCACCCCAACAGCTGGTTTACCTTGAGAATGAGGCTTCTGACAGACAGGTGCATTTTAACGGTTTTTTAATTTTTTTGGATAAAAATATAATATATATTATTATAAAAAAAAAAAGAAAATTTTAAAAATAAGTTATGGAACTACCATTAAAATACCCCTTAAAATGCGTGTCAAAAAATGTAAAAAAAAAAGTAAAGAATTGGTTGAGACGGAGGAAGTAATTTTTACTTAAATATAAAAAAGAAACCCAACCTAAAATCTGAATACAAGAAATTTACAAACTATCTAAATATAAAAAATGTGTAAGTTACATAATAAAAAAATATATAAAAAAACGTGAATCTGGAACATTATATTTCAAGTATATCATGTATAATAAATACTGGTAACATAAAATATTTACTTATAATTTCTTCAATAAAAACATTTCTTAGATTTATATTAAAAAACAAACATAAATAAACAAAAGAAATGCAACTCTATTGAAAAACAATATTTCTATTTCATCATATAATTATTTTGCGAAAACTACTGACGCAATACTACAGTTGTAAAAAGATTTAAGAACCCCAAAAAGAAATATAATATAAAATCAACATATTATGCCATAAAAAAATTTCAAAAATTAAAAATTACAAAAACGTAATATTTAATCAACAATTAAATTAAAACTAAATTTATATAATCCAAACCAAAGAAATACACATCAACAAATTCATCAATTATGATTATAATTAAATGAATTATATTAGTTATTTTATTATTATTTAATGTGAAAATTACAATTTAAATAACACTAAAAATTTTATACACAAAAATAACACTAATAAAAGTATTTATAGAGTAGAAGCAAAATGGTGACAGTAGTTTACACTGAATTGCAAAAAAAGTGACCGAACTTTCAGATTTTCAGTTTAGTGGCTATTGATCTTTTTTCACATACTTTTTTAAAAATTAAAAATAATTTTGGCCGCTATTTTAGAAATCAAAAACAATTTTGGCCACTATTTTAGAAATAAAAAACAATTTTGATCACTTATTTTAAAAATTAAAAAAACTTTGCTAAATATTTAAAAAAAAAAAAAAACAAAGTGTGACCACTAAAATGAAAATTTGAAAATTCTGCTACTTTCTTGTAATTCAATGTAAACTATGATCACCATTTTACTTTTTACTTATATCTCTTATATATACTAGTTTATAACCCATGGCCCATGCAACGCACGTCTCTTTTTTTAATATTTAAATTATATTAATTTTTAAAAAATTTATATATTACTAATTTATATATCAAATTGTTCTTAAAAAATTGATATATATAAGATTTTACAAGTTTGATTTAATTTTTGTACGCTATCTTAAATTCTTAAAATTTGATTTGGACTATTACAGCCCACGTGAAATTAATAAAATAATCTTTAATTTAATGACGGTTTAACAATTTTTTTCTTATTAAATCTACACATAAAAAAATAAGAGAAGAAATTGACGATTTTTTACATTGAAAAATCTATTTGAGTTATGAATTCTACTTATAATTCGTTTTGATTATCAAAATACCCATGTAATTATTTGAAGATAGTTCTACTAACAACCTAATACAATTTTAATAATAAGTGGCAGAGAGATTTTGTCCAAAACTTTGATAATAGTTAATCTTGTCCTCCGTGCGACAAATATCATATATAAATAGATGAAAATCGTTGGATCTAGCATAAAAAAAAAATTAATATGTTAAAAACTAAAAAGTGTATTTATATTGAAATACGAAAATGTATATGTCAATTATTTAAATAATATATAATTAGGTTTAAACATTGAATAGGATTAATGTGAAATTTTTTAATTATACTTTCTCTTGAGATTATAAGTATTTCCATTTGAATAATAAGTATTAAATCATCACTAAATTCAATATAATTTTATGAGGTTCGCGTGGATTTTTTTTATTTTTATTTTTTGCTAAGTATTTGCGTGGATTGTTAAATCATCTAAATCTGATTTCTAGATCTCAAGATAAAGCCCAAATAGTAAATATGAATTTTTTTATTACTAATAAAAAAATAAATAAAATTCAATTCTACTACAACCTTTTTTTTTTTGAAGCAAGTGTATTAAATTCAATAAATTAAAGCCATACGGCATCTACAAATCATATCGAGTAGAACAAACATAATTGTATCGCTGGACATCCAAAGGAGACCAAAAGCGAAATTTTGACGGAGATATATACATTTGTATCCCCAACACCCGTTTGAGCTTATCGACCATGAGTGTAGAACCAAAATAGCTTGAATCACTAAATCCAAATCCACGCTCCCACAAGCACCCACAAGCCGGAGAGAAAAACAAGCTCCCACAAAACGGAGAGAAACCAAGACTCCCACAAAACGGAGAGAAACCAAGCACTTAAACATCACAAGCTAAAAATCCAAACTGCAATTTCAAATAAAACTTAGATCTGCAAAATCAAAGCCACAGCAAGAGATAATCGGTCCACACACAGATCCAAAACCCGATTAAATCAAGAAGAAGGAAGATCCAAAGCTTTGAAGATATAGATCTAAAACACAAAACCAAACTTACTCCAAAATAGGAGATTATTGAAGAAAACAAAAGTAATCAAATAAACTACAGGATTTGGGGCTTTCCACCGGAAAAACCGATTGAAGCCCCGTCGAAAAGAGCTGCCGGAAGATAAGATAAGAGGGGGAAGAGGTGGAAGGGAGAGAGTTGAGAGAGAAAGGAGAAAGACTAGGATGATTAAGAATCCTGGCTGTTAGAACGCAGACTGAGTATACTACAACCTTTTTTAATTATATCATTTTCAAATTATAATTTTCTTTTTAAAATTCAATTATAATACAACATTTTTAAAATTATATCTTTTTAGATTTAGTTTTCTTTTTAAAATTCACTTCTAATGCAAGTTTTTCTAATTATATCCTTTTTAGGTTATAATTTTCTTTTTGATGTTTATTTTTATCCAACAGATCATATGATTTTGGTAGTACAGTGACCAGACCAAAAATTTGGATAAGATCCCTCTTATGCTTATTATATATAAGGATATAATAATACCATAACATGTACCATTTTAGGCCCCGTTTGGCAAATTTTTTTGCCAACTTATAAGTTACTTATTTCGGGAAAAAAATTCGTATTTACATACTTTTTTTAGAGAAAAGTGTGTATGAGGAGTTTAATATTCGTTATCTTGTAAAAATAAGTTATTTATTTCAGAAAAAAGTACATATTTCTTAACTTTTTTCCAGAATAAGTAACTTATTTCTGAAAAATAAGATTTCCCAAACGGACCCTTAATTCATCTGAAATTGCTATTTTGACCAACTACATTCATTAATACACAGCAATTAAAATTCGTATTTAATATATTTATTTAATCTACTTAATTATAACACTTTCGTTACATTGCAATTCATTATATCTAACTAATTATACGTGAATGTATATGTATAATCAATATTTACATAGAATCGCGTTAAAATTAGAACTTTATGATTGATTTACATATGTTCCTGCAAATTACACTATATTTATGTTATAATTAAGCATTCGAATAAGTTTGTGCCTAGTACGAGTATAGAAGGCTTAAAACTCATTATAACTTATAAGTGATCTAACATTATTAAAGAAATAATATTATAATATTAAATTAATTCAAATTATTAGCTACATATTTTTGTTATGCAATCTACAGAATAAATTAATTTTGTGTACTATAATTTAGTATTTTTACTTTATAGAAATGTGTAATACAATATTTTTTTTATACTTTCTTGACTCGTATGCATTATTTGACATTCAGTAATGTCAAATACAACAAATACATGATTTTGAGCACTTTGGGAAAATAAATTTAAAAAAAAATAAAGGGCACATCTAAATGTTTTAACCAAAATGGAAGATCTTGAAAAGGGAACAAAACAAACGTTGCTTAAAAAAGAACGCGACAAACTAAAAAATTTTAATCACCACAATATCAATTGCTAATATTAATATCAAAACGTAACGAGAAAAATTGCAATACCAATTATAAAATAGAGCAATCCCGTAACTTGTACGGGAATTGAAACTAGTTTATAAAATAATAATCCCTCGGTCCCACCCAATTGTTAAACACTTTTTTTGTCACTTTGTGACACACATTTTTAAGGTGAATTTTAAGAATAGTTCCATAACTTATTTTTAAATTTCTTTTTGTATAAAATTAGAATTATTCTATTTGTATACAGAAAAAAAATTCTAAAATAAATTATGCAAATACCCTTAAAATCCACCTTAATACCCTTTTTTAAAATGTTAACAAATTTTTGAAAGGTTAACAAAGGGTTGGGACTGAGCTAGTAACAAAACAACCTGTGTGCAAGCAATCCAAATCTTCTACACCACTTTAGGTGTGCCACTCCATGTGGCATCTTAGGTGGTTGTTTTTGATTGAGTGGTTGTTGTGAATGCGGGGAGGTCCCATTTATATTAATGAAATATGAGCAAATAAAAAACAATCACCTAATGTGACACATGGAGTGGCATAGGCATAATGCTATAGTTGTTAAAATTTGCATTAACACTTATAAATAAACTCAGACATCAAGCATTTCGTCAAAAAAAAAAACTCAGACATCAAGCCGGATTGATATATATTCTGGAGGATGCATACAACTTGTATATTTCGAAATTAACATGTACTAGTCTTTCAGAAAGACTACAACAATATAGTACACCGGAATTACATAGAGATTGTTGTATCGTAAAGGTTCAAGTTTTTAAGTTGCTGCATTACATACATAATTTAATTAAACTGGGACTGTCCTGCTATGCTGTGGCCTCGACTCCATCTCCTCTTCTTCTACATTTTCTTGAGACATTTCTTCCAAAGAAATTCCATTTGATTCAGGGACCAAGAATGTAAACATCATTCCAAGTGCGTTGACAACGCCAAGAACTATAAGGGAGTTCTTCATTCCAATACCTGCCGGATATCCTTTGTCTGTCTGGGTCTTGTCCTGGCTCTGAGATGCATACAAAAACCCGAATGCTCCGACCATCGCCCCAGCTTTTCCAGATGCTGCTGATATACCATGACAAGTAGAACGTAACCGTGCAGGGAAAATTTCAGCTGGAACAACAAATGTAGTTGCATTTGGACCAAAATTTGAGAAGAAAAAGGTCAGTGAGTACATAACCACAAATCCAATTCGGTTTTCTTTATGTTGCCAGTGATCATATGGAATAGCCAAAGCAAACATGAACACGGTCATGAAAAAGAAGCCCATTAGTTGAATCTTGAATCTTCCCATTCTATCAATGAATGCCACAGTAAACCAGTAGCCAGGGACAGTACTGAAGAGAGCAATAAGAGTTTGAGCCCTTGCAATCTTGTAAACCTCTTCAATTGCGTTCATAGTTTTAGCTTTAGGAAGCCATCCAACATTGGTGAAAATATCTTTTTGGAAAAGATTGGAACTGTAGAAAGCAATATCCAACAAGAACCATGTACTAGTGGTTCCAAGCAAATGAAGACCGTGGCGTCTGAGAAATTCTCTGCTAAACAAACCAAATTGTTTCTTTGTTACCTCCTCCACTTTGTCTGGTTCTGCAACTATATCCATTTGCAACACTTTGGACATATCAGAAGCAGCCTGTTTTGCATTTTTAGCCACTAAAGCCGTGTAACGTGCAGTTTCTGGCATTTTCATGCGCCAATAGTATGTCATGGCAGCAGGAATCGCACCAAACATGAGAATTATTCGCCACACATAATCAGCTTGATCAACAGTAGAGCCAAGAGCATCAACTTCATATGCAGGAGCTGGGAAACTCGACTTAAAAGACGCGGACACAATGATTGCAAACACACCTCCTGCCAAAATTCCAAATCCCTGCATTGCAAAGACTGCTGCAATGAAAGCTCCACGAGTCTTTTTGTTAGCATATTCGGACATAATTGTGGCAGAAAGAGGGTAATCACCACCAATGCCAAAGCCCAACCAAAACCTAAAGAAACACAATGTAGTAATAACAGCTTTAGGATTGTCACTAAAAGAAAGGCCAGAGGCAATTGAGCAGATGACCATGATCATAAGTGTCATTCCATAGACTCGTTTTCGCCCCATCTTGTCTCCAAGCCATCCGAAAAACAGTTGACCAGCAATGGTGCCAACGAATGCAACACCGTTGACTGCTGCAGCGACGCCTGGAGGCAGAGTTCCGGGCTTGGGATCACCATCTACATGGTAGTAAATTCGTCCTAGCAATTTCGTGACAAGGGAGATGCAAAACAAGTCATATGCATCTGTGAAAAATCCCATGCCAGCAATAACAATTGCAGTGAAGTGATACAACTGTGTTTTGGCCACATCAAGTGCATTAAGCACTTTCAATTCGTCTCTTGCCATTGTTGTTTCGGATCCTCGAACACTACTGCAACAAAAAAGATACAATATTTACTTTTTGTTAAATAAATAATTCTATAAACCCGAAATAATAAACTATATCATACTAGATTATAACCCGAAACCGGTACAAAATATATATTTTTTGTCCACATTCTATGCCGGCATGTATGACCCGGTGAGTCCATTCAATTAATTAAATAGGTGACTACTGACTATATGATGTACCTTGAATATGACATATGGGAAGAACATGTGAATATAAATTAAAGTAATATTAATATATTATTATTATTATATAAAAACCAGCGAACAAGTTGACGTACATGAGTACATGACAAGGAGAAGTATTTAAAATATTTTCATGCATGTCAAATTAAAGCCATAATATGTAACAGCTGTTTCATAAAGTAGTGCATAGAGATTCCGGGAGATACCCTTTTGACTTTTAGCCTTTAGTTCTTTCATCTTAATTGTAATTCCATCATGTAATTATTGTAAAAAAGTTCAAAACAATGATTTTTTTATGGAGATTGGATTAAAGCCCATACTCCCTCTGTTTTTTTTATACGACGCTTAATTTTTTGTACATAAATTCAAATGTTTTGACCGGGCACTTATAATTATTATTAAGATTTTCTTTTTTAAATTAAAATACACAATAAATATTTTAATTCACAAAAAGAAAATTTTAAAAATAATAATTTTAAGTACCCGGTCAAAGAACTTGGAAATGTGTGCAAAAAGTCAAACATCATATTAAAAAAAACAGAGGGAGTATAAGTTTTGAGATTTCATTACTAATCCTCTTCGATTCAAGTTGCACTTGGTGGATTCGAGAGTTAACCGTCTTTTTTATGGTTTCGGATGGCAGATCTAAGTTTTCTTGGATTTTCTTTTGTAATTTCAATTTGTTGTTATTTTGGCTTGTATTTTGCAGATTGGTTTCTCTCCCTGGTGAGAGTTTGGATGTTCTCTCCTTTATTTGTGAGAGTATGATTTCGGATCTAATGAAACAAGTTTATAGGATGTTGCATTTATGGTCGAATATTCAAGCAGCATTAGCCCCAGGTGGAGGTCCAACCGCATCGAGTACACATAAATCTTCATACGAGAGGGGCAATATCATCTTCAACAAATTGTCTGATTATGATTTAATCAGTATTTGTTTATGTTTTTCGTTGTTCGACTATTTTTGTAGATGTCGTATGACTTATCATTAATGAATGAAATTTTACTCAAAAAAAAAAAAAAAAATGATGGACGCATTCACATAAATATCCATTAATCAAAATTTGACAACTAATTAATCACGGATTTTTAGCATGTGCCTTTGAACACACACCAGACAAACCCTATGTTTTGTAAATGAAGGCAGCACAGAAGATAAGGTTATTAAAATATGTTTGGAGGAGAGTGCTTGTTGTTGAAGAATTGATGTACTAGGCACTTTGAAAAGTCAAAAGATATATTACAGTAAAGCAGCTTCTAAAACTTTGTTCAGAAAGAGAAAAGTTTCCCTCGAGGTAACAAAAGAAAAGGTAGCAGATCAAACAGTGAAACAGAAACGTCCGAGGAAGAACTTTCCGGAAAAGCAAAAGCTTTATCGAGGTTTAAGATTTGCCAAGGAAAGATCTTAAAGGTTGAAGCTAGACAAACCCATACTTGTTGCAAAGAATAACTATAAGTCTATAACACATGGAGAGATAATCTAATCTATAATTACAAGTTGAGAGGGTTCGAGTTTCAGTACAGACACGTAGTAACGGGGACAAAGTATGTTGACAATGAAAATAGAGATAGTCTTGGAAACCCAGGTTGAGTGATTGTCATTAGAATAACATATGACGTCTAAACAACCATGTATGTTATAAGTATTGCATATTTGCATATGTGAACATATGTTATTATACTAGTAAACTGATTATCGTGTACGTAAAACAAAAGCAAAAGAAATGAAAGAACTTAAACTCACCTTAGAGAATTCACAAATTTCTAGGAGGAAGAGGATCAATGTTAGCAACTTGAATACACACACATGTACATGTATGTATAGATTGTGAAGAGAAGACTACACACTAGGCGTGAGAGGAGGTGTGGTAGGAGTAGGAGAGTATGGACTGGAATGAGAAGTAGGGTGCATATTTATGTTACTCGGGGAGACTTTGATGTTGGCATCTTAAAGAGAATATTCTTTATTTTACATAATTTTTTAGTATAATACAACCTCGGCTTGGCTTCTTAACAGCTGGGTTTCACCACGTTTGTAAGATTAGTATTCACACTTGGCATGATCTCAATTCTCAACGAATTGCTTAAACTTAAGACTGTAGAACTCCATTTGGTCAAATTGTAGGACTTGCAATGCAAGTCCCCAAGTTTGCAAATTTACTGCTGTGTTAACTATCTGACCTTTGACTCTCTGTGCAACTTGAAAATTGGATAAGCTCGCGTTCTCGAGCTGGTATGGCAGTGTCGGATTGACTATAAACTGATTGGCGTTAGAAGTATCAAATTGGTTATTAAAATTTGTTACCAAATGATAGGGCATAAATTACTTTGACATTTTGGAATGTTGTAATTGGATTGCCCTGACGGGCCCATTATAATTATAATCAATCAAAATCATTTTGTAACAATTTTTGGTACTCAATTTGGTATCATTAGCATTTTTCAAAAAATAATCACCAATTGTTTACGTTTATGAGAAAGTGCACATTCTGAAATTTATTTTTAAAATTTTCTTTTTTTGAATAAAAATATTAACATCCTACTTTTATTAAAAATCATAAAATTGTAAAAATAAGTTATAAGTTATAAGTTAAAAGTTAAGAATTCTAACATTCAACTTATGGATTTATAAGTTATAAGTTCAGCTAAAACTTATTTTGGCAAACACCCCCATAAGTGCTTATGGGCTTATAAGCCATAAGTTCACGGTAATAAGTGGAAACAAACAGGCTCTATGTGGGTGTTTGGCTTACCTTAAAATGAGTAGTTATGACTTATAAGCATAATTGTCATATAAGTGATAAGTAGATCAGAAATTATAAGTCATTAGAGTGTTTGGTGAATCAGAACTTATAAATCAGTAGAATGTTTGGTAAATCAGAACTTATAAGTTAACTTTTTTTTATTTTCAAAATATTTGTTTTTTAATATATATCAATGGATGTCATTGGATAGATCTCGATGAGTAGAGAAATTTGATATATACATATCAATTTTCTAATGAACGGATCAAAAGATATATGATTTTGAAGATTTAAAGGATATTATATATTACGTATATCGAGAAATAAGAATAAGTTGAAAGTTGACATATAAGTCATAAGTTGAGCTAAAACTTAAATATGCAAACACCCCTAAAAAGTTCTTTATGGCCTTATAAGCCATAAGTTGGGTAAGATATGGAAAGCCAAACAGCCCCTATATTTCATATGCACCTTAAAATGCATGTTAGACACTCTTTCAGAAATGTAAACAAATGGGTGGGATGGAGGGAACAAATTACTAAAAGATGGAATTTAAATTTCAAGTTATATATATTATTCGTTTAAGCATTTTCTTGTTTTTTTTATAACAAAGCATTTTCTTGTTATTTGTAATTAATGATTTGTTACAAAAATACGAAAGTAATTTTAAGTCATAGTGCTGTAACTTACGGTTTTTTTTTTTTAATAAACCGTACTTGCTTCTCATTAAATAGAATTAATAATCAATACATCATAAATGAAATCCGGAGCTATGTAAGACCATTCTTGGATGCCTGACATGGAATGAGTGACCCTGGCTAGCTTATGAGCTACCTCATTCGCAAACTTATGAATAAACTGAACTAGCACGTCATCAAAGTGCTTAAAGAAATCAATACAATCAGACAAAATAGTGTGAAAATATGCCTTTCCTTTTACTCCCTTGCATTCTTCTGCTAATAACTTCGCATCCGTCTCGAATATGCATCTTCTATACCCAAGTTCTTTTGACCATGATAATGCCTCCTTCAACCCCACAGCTTCAGCCTCTCTTGGTTGCAAGTCTATTTCTAATTTCTGATTCCTTGCTCGAAGAAAACTGCCATGCTCATCTCGAACTACGCATCCAATACCAATGCTCCCACTGTCCAGAAACACAGCCGCATCGATATTCACCTTTACCCAACCCTGTGGTGGCGGAAACCATCTCCTATTACTTACATTTACTACTGGATTCCTTCGTGATTTTTCTTCCTGACATTTCCTCCATTCTGCTAACAGATTTACTGCTGTGGCTTGGACCCCAAACTCTGAAATACTAACCTTGTCCCATATCCACTTATTCCGTCTACACCACAAACTCCAACATATCATCACTATTGTCACCAGTTTTTCCCTTGAACACACACTGAATAACTGGTTTATTATATCAGCAGCCGTTCCTACATAGTAGGTCTGACAGACTTCTTGGATCCCCGTTCTTGCCCACACACCCCTTGCAAACGAGCAGTCAAAAAGAACATGTGTATCATCTTCATTTCGACCGAGACACCAAGCACATCTGATATCCACCTGCACTCGTTTAGTTGCCAACTTTACAGTAGTTGCTAAGCACCCCCTGCAAACTCTCCATAGTAAATTAGTTACCTTACTTGGTAAATTCAACGACCACAACTTCCTCCAAAAACCAGCATTTATCCATTCATGTTCCCCTTGAAGATGCCTATAACAGCTTTTCATCGAAAAACAACCTTTTTCGTCCAATAACCAAAACCAGGAATCAACTCCTCCACTTCTTGGGATTGGAATACTCCTAATCAACCTACTGTCTCTTTCATTGCAGACAGCAGAAATAACATCCTCATCCCACTTTGTTTTATTTTCATCCATGAAACTAGCAACTTTAACTCCATCCAACTCTTGTGGCATACTCGTTGTCATATATCCATTATATTTACATGGAAGCCAAGGAACTTTCCATACATCCGTACTCTCCCCATTACAAATACGTCTCCTGCTCCCTGCTTTAATAACACTCTGCGATGCAATTATACTTCGCCACATGTAACTTGGGTTTGCACCAACTCTGCCTCCAAGAACTCAGACCTGGGAAAATACTTCGCCTTCATCAAACTCGTGACCAGTGGATTTTCATTATTTAACAATCTCCAACCCTGCTTTGCAAGCATTGCCACGTTAAACTTACTCAACTCCCTAAACCCCAAACCTCCACCTGCTTTGGCAGTACACAACCGATCCCATAATAACCATCTAATACCCCTATCCTCTCCATCATTACCCCACCAAAAAGCGTTCATAAGCCTTTGTATCCCAGTACACACTTCACTCGGGATTTGAAAAAGATTCACCCAGAAGTTAGGAATCGTTTGGTCTGCTGTTTTCAAAAGCACCAGTTTCCCCCCCTCGAGATTGGCTTATTTCTCCATACCTGCAGCTTAGCACTAATACGATCTGTTAAGAACCCAAATGCATTACTTTTATTCCTCCCTATAAGCATTGGCAAACCCAGATAATTCCCAGGTGTGGAAGCTTCATTCACCTGTAAGATATCACAGACCTGTGCTCTAATATCAACATGAGTGTTTGGACTAAAAACAACATTTGACTTCCTTAGATTTATAGCCTGGCCTGACAACTTCTCATACCTCATAAGAATATTTCTCATACTATTAGCTTCCCCTTCCGTTGCCTTGAAAAAAAAATAGCAATCATCTGCAAAAAGTAGGTGTGATATTGCTGGTGCACCTCGAGCAATAGAACAGCCATGAATAAGACTCACCCCCTCATATCTTCTTATAATGGAACTTAACCCCTCTGTACAGAGAATATACAGATATGGGGATATCGGATCTCCTTGTCGAATCCCTCGTTGTGGAATAACATTTCCAAATTCCACCCCGTCATGCATAAAACAGAGGGTTGTAAACGAACCGAGCCGAGCCGAGCTTTGATTGAAATGAGCCGAGCTCTGACCTTAACAAACCGAGCCGAGCTTTGATCTTAACGAACCGAGCTGATTTCTTAACGAACCGAGCCGAGCTTTGACCGAACCGACTTAACACACCTCATCACTCTATCCACCCATGTTCCATTAAAACCAAACTTTTCCAACATATGTTCTAGAAAACACCATTCAAGCCTATCATATGCCTTTGACAAATCAATTTTAAAACCAACTACCCCATTACTACCCTGTGTTTTCCTTCGTATATAATGGTTAATCTCGAACGCAATTAATGCATTATCTGTGAGCAACCTTCCTTCGACAAAAGCACTTTGTTTATCAGAAATCAAACTTGGCAAGCACAATTTCAACCGATTTGCCATGACCTTTGATAAAATTCGAAACAGAACGTTACATAGTGAGATCGGCCTCAAATCCGTCATTTGTTCTGGTTTTTTAACCTTAGGTGTTAGACACACCATTGTGCGATTAATTCCTTCTGGCAAATTCCCTGTATTAAAAAACTTCTGACAAAACTTTATTACATCTCCTCCCACAATCTTCCAGTACGCTTGAAAGAAACCAGGGTTCATCCCATCATGCCCCGGTGATTTATCCGGATGCATGGAGAACACAACACATTGCACTTCTTCTCCTGTAACTGACTGGATGAGATTCTGGTTTTGCTCCTCCGTAACTTGCTGCACTGTTTCCCTATTCGATAACCTATCTGTTGGCATTGTCGTCTGAAATAATTCAGAGAAATACTCATTAACAATATTCATTATTTCCTCCTTACCTTTCTGCCAATTCCCCTCCTTATCTTTTAATTTCCTCAACTGATTATGCTGCTTTCTTCCCGAAGCAAATTTATGAAAAAACTTTGAATTCTGGTCCCCTTCCTTAAACCAAAATTGCTTAGCCCTTTGCCTTCAATACACTTCCTGCTTCTCCAATAACTTTAAAAACTCTCACCTAGCTTCATTGTATTTGCTAATACCATATGCATCCCTTCGTGAACGAAACCTTCGCATTAAACTTCTATATTTCTGAATATTCAGTCGCATCTCCTTCACTTTACCACCCCCCATTCCTCTAGTTTAAGACAACAATAGTTAACTTTTGCAACTATACTTGTTTCCTCTCCTTGCAACCAACTATCTTGAACTAATATAAAACACTCATCTTCTCGAATCCATACATTTTCAAACTGAAATTTCCTCACTTTTTTTACATACACCATCTTGTTAAGTTCCAGAAATAATGGCATACGATCTGAGGTTGAAACCTCCAAAACCTTTACTTCAGTCGCTGGAAACATCTCACTCCAGTCTTTATTAGCAAGGCCTCTGTCAAGTCTTTCCTGGACCCATCTTGCACTCCCCCTAGATTTCTCCCATGTAAATTCGCTTCCAGTGAAACCCAAATCGTGAAGGTTACATTCATTCACTACTGCCTTAAAACCTTCGAGTAGCACATTCGGATGTCTTCTCCCTCCTTTCTTCTTATGTACATACATAAGGTCATTGAAGTCCCCTATTATGCACCATGGTAACTGTGATTCAGCTGCTAAATGTCGTAACAAAGCCCACGATTCCTGCCTTCTTTGTCTCTCAGGGCATCCATAAAATCCCGTATATCTCCACCTACCTACTTGCTCACATACGACCTCAAAATCTATATAATGATTACAACTTCCTCTAATCTCCACCCCCCTCTCATTTTTCCACATCAAAGCTAACCCTCCGCTATGACCTTGCGCATCCACCACAAAACAGCCCGCATAATGAACAGCTTTACAAACTTTCTCCACTACACTTTTATTCACTAACGTCTCAGAAAGGAAAATCAAACTTGGCCTTAACGGACTAATGATTTCCTTAAGAAATCGAACTGCTCGTGGATTCGCCAGACCACGACAGTTCCAAACTAGGAAACTCATAATACTCGGCGGGCCTGGAGTCCAGGTCCCGCCCCTTGCAAGTTTTTTGAATCCATTATTTCATTCTCCTCTAAATTTTTTGGTGGCCCATCTAACTACATATGAACAGGCCCAAGTCCCGTTGTATTTTGGTCCACCTCAATTCTTTTCCTTTTTGCCTCCAAAATTATATTTGCATTATCTGTTAGTCCGCCCAAATTTGAATTTGCAACTTCCCTATCTTCCTCTTCCTGATTTCTTGGCCTTATCATAACAGCATGATTCTCTCCCCGTTTTTCTCGCACAATTCCTCCACTCTCTGTAAATCTCGCCAGTGCACTCTCCTCCTTCCCGACTGACGTACCACCACTGTTTTCCGTCCACCTCCTATCACCATCCATATTTCGCAGCCACCTTGCCCCAACATTGTTCTTAATACTTCTATTCTGTGTCCTCAGCCACACACTATACGACCGTTCTATTTCTTTATCAGGATTTGCATACACGATATTGCACTATTAAAAAAGTAAAACTTCAAACCGTTCTATCTCTTTATATATAGAGATGTAAGGTTCGAGACGGTTCCAGGGAGAGTTGTCCTAGGCAATGTACCTAGGACCTCCAAAATTATATGGGCCACATTATCCTCCCATAATATATACATTAACTAATGTTAATAAAATTTTAGTAAAAAAATAATCACACTCATTTATTTTTAATTCAATATCAATATTTTTTTATATAGTATAAATTCAAGGTTTAGAATTGTTCGGTTAATTTTGGTATTTTATTCCAAATATTAAATACTTTATGTCTTAGTTGTTTTTGATTGCAGCCCTTTTTTCAAATATATTTATTAAATAAAGCATTTTTTTTAGAGAAAATAAGTTTTTTTGCAAAAATAGTTTTTAAAAATTTAAATTACAAAATCTCTAAAATATTGCAGTTGGATTTCACTTACGAGCTTTAAATTGACTATTCGATCGACAAAAAGTCCATAAAAAAATTTTGTCAATCCAACTCACGATCGACATGCGTCAACCCGCTATTAGCGGGTTAGCAACTAAAACAATCAATCTAACATTCGAAATATTCGGGACCAAAATTTATGTTTGGTTCATGGATCAATCCAAACTAGGGCTTTCAAATTATTGGAGACGGCCCTGCACACCCACAATATTTAAATTAAAAATGAATACTAAAGATGTTATATAAAAAGGTTGAGGTTCAATTCCCGTCAACAATATACTAATTTAAATTATTCTTAAAAGTTGTTTATATATAAAGGTTGAAGATTCAAATTTTCTCAATATATTTAAATTAATATTTAAATTATATATATTATTTTGTTAATAAATTAAAAATAAATCGTGATTTGCAGGAGCACTGACTGTTAGAATTAACTCGCGTACGAGAATATAACGAAATAAGGCCATCGCATATGAATGAATTAAATACAACTTGTCTTTAGTCTTCACCATGCATATCTTAGCTTGTGTTCGGGTTCATATGAAATATGATACAGAATTCTGTCTTGTGATCCCATTAACATCACAATAATTTACAACTTGTCCCTCGACAATCTCGTCTTCACGATGCATACATTTCGTTAATTCGGGTCCATATAAAATAGTACGATACAAAAGACTCTTGTATGATGCTCACAAAAGTCTCGAGTCAACTCAACTAGACATATGAGCATTCAAGAGTAATCAATAAGCTTAACCTGTCCAATGACTTGGAGGCAGACTTGCTACCAAAGGGTTACAACGATTTTCTGGGGCTCTAGCAAGCTAAAAGAGAATCCGATCAAACGGGATAAAAGAATTTATATTACTTCAATGATGAGTCCGAAAATAGGAGATATATAGGAGTATATCTATACAGGTAAGATGATTCTCCATAGAGTGTGATTCTATATATCTGTATCTATACAGGGTCCAGAGAGATCTTAGATATCTTAAGTGTTGACATTCAGAATGTAAGTATTGCTAGTCCATAATTAGGACCATTTCTACTCGTTGCCACATTGGTGAGTGCGGAAATAAATAAATCAAAACTTGATGTGTGAAAAAAATCTACAGTAAAAAGCTCATGCTATCAAGTATCAAGGTCGATAAATTATTAAATTCTATTGCGTCAAGTTAAATAACCGAATCTCCTAATAAGCGTGTAGACATGAACTAAATTAAATTAGCTGTTGCTGTCTTGCTGATATTCGCTTTCACACAAATTAAATTTAGATGCTTCCTCTTATCTTTCTTCCTCGCATTACATCAAATGAAATTTCTGTTTGTCTTTCGTCTTCTTTGTATCTTGTTCTTGTGTTGGGGTCCAGTTCCTATGAACCTATGATACAAAAGTCTGAGTCAACTATTCATTCAGCATTAACTATGTAAAGTACACAAATAAAAAAGATCAATTTTTTTGAATAATTTGGTTAAAATGCCTTGAAAGGGAATATATGTTCTAGAAAATTTTGGGGTGAGCGAAATTTGAACTTAAAATATGGGATAATAAAAAATAAGTTCTAATTACTTGAATTATCTTATCGTGTTAAAAAAAGAAACCAATTTATAAGCAATTTATCGAATTATTAATTTATTTAGTAAGTTTCTCAATGGGACGGGAAAAGTAGGGAATCTGCCCAATCCCGAATGGAGTAACTCAGTAACCCCTCCCCGTTTAGATGGGGACTCGGGCATTAACGAAGATTAAAATTTGACCCGTTTAAATATGGGGTGCACATGGTAATTATATGATTGACGCGGGAAAAATCTGTTTCGAATTAAATATAATATATATTTTTTACAATATAATAAATTGTACTTTTATCATATAACATTATATGTTTAAAATATATAATAAATTATAACGTGTTTATAATATATTTGTATAGTATGTACCTAAAATAATGTAGAATGTGTTTTAAATTTTAAGTATTTGTTTTAGTATAAATGTTATATAATTTATAATTTATAATAAAAAATATGAACATATTTTTAAAAAAATTAGTCATTAAATGGGATGGGAAGAAAACGGGACGGGACGTGGACTTAATATTATGTGGATAAATAAAAAATCATTGCGACGGGAAATAAGGTAGGAATATGAGAGTAAGTCCAAGAACAAGAGTGTCCTAATAGATGTCTTATAAATATTATAAATTATAGTGATCTAATAACTTAGGACATTATTTTAAAACATGCACTCCAACAACAATCCTTATCCACATTCCTTATTATTAAAATAATAATATATTTTAGTAGGAAGGGGGGAAGTGGGAAAAGAAATTGGAGGTAAAATTATTTATTATTATTAAAAGTAAAGTGAGGATTGTCTAGGACAGCCTTATTTTTAAGACAAGTGATACATGTCCTTGTTAGAAAATGGAGTTTTTAGAGCATAAGTATTTTATGTTCTTGATGTTAATTCCTGTTTTTAACGATTGGAAATTGTTCCTTGGTATGAGGACTTAAATTTTCATATATGGGTCTAAGTAATTTTCTTAGTGAAACCCATAGAGAAATGGAGTTGAAGTTAGTAGCTTGAATAAGCTTGAAATGAGAATGTGTATTTGTCCCACATTGAAATAAATAAAGGGGGTTGTTGGCTTTATATAGAATCACACACATGGGTAGTGTACAACTACTAAGGTGTATGATGGTGCATGGTGTTACTGTGTGCTCCACGCGCGCGCACACACACGCGCGCCGCCGCCGCCTGCCTCGCCACGCCACGTCTCGACTCGCCTCGGGTCGTGTCGGCTCGGTCGAAGGGCGATTTGGGCGAATGTCTCGGCATCTCGCGTACGCGAGGCGACCTGGTGATAAGTGGATTTATATCCACTTGGAGCATTCTAAATCGGCTTAAATTGATTGTCTTGGACTCAAGTTTCTTGTAGTTTTGATGTGTTTTGCTTAGTTGTGCAGATTTACGAGAATGTTGATTAAGGTGGATGCTTCTATCGTTTTTGGAGATTTAATTGATTAAAATTCGGATTTATGTTGATTAAGGTGGATGCTTCTATCGTTTTTGGAGATTTAATTGATTAAAATTCGGATTTTCTGGGATGGCTGCGCAGCTTACACTGTTTTGGCCATATCTAGAGTTCTGTAAGTCCGTTTTCAGCGATCTTACTGCCCACGCGAAGCTTGAGAGATTTTCTACAACCTGGGATAGGAAGCACGTGCAAGTAATGTGCTGAATTAAATCGCGCACGTATTCTTTGTGAAGCATGGCTGGGAAATTACTGTTTTGCCCTTTTCAAGTTCTAATTATATTCCGGGCAGTTTTTAGCACCTTAATTGAATTCTAATTGTAATAGAAGATATTTTCTTGCTGGGCAAGAAAGCTAGAGCCTCTAAAAACACATCTAAGCATTGTAATAGATATACACATTATAATAGCTTTATTATTGTAACCTAGCTTAGATCTGCAAGGGAGAAAAGGAGAGAAGGATTCAACGCTCGTGACAAGCAACGGATCTAGATCTACTTCATCTTTTGTGTTACTTTGGATTATAGATTTGTTTTCTCAACTTTTGTTTTATTAATATTATTGCTTCTTTTATCCATATCTTGTTTATTATCATGTTTTCATCAAATCCCATGACGATGAACGGTTTAATTATGAACTAATCGTTATCATGGGATCCTAGTGAATTTATCTATGTAGCTTAGTAGTTTTCAATGCTTAAAGATTTATGTGTGGTGAATTCTTGATATCCTCGTATGGTTAATCTTAATGCTTTTGGATGCGTAGCTAACATCTAAATTGAATTGTTAATCTCTTGGAAACGAGAGTGGATCTTGATATTTAGAACTTGCCATGCTAGCATAGGATAGGTTGATGTTTTTATTGAAATTTAATTATTTATTAAAAACTTATATTTTATCATTGTCTCTAAAAAGTAAAAACTACTTACATGAATTGATAATACACGACATCGAGTCAATACCTAATACACAAAGTCACAAACCACAATTCTCAAGCGGCGCTGCTTCTTCTTTCTTCAATTCTTGAATCCCTTTCTTTCTTCAATTCTTCGATCCCTAATTATAAACCCTATTCCTAATCAGCTAACCCTAATCCTAACTGTTCGTATAAGGTATGTAATTTAACAGCAGTTTGATTGGGTTCTTTTTTCTTAATTGTAATGTTCCTGTTTCTTAATTTAACAGTAGTTTCTTAATTTAACAATAGTTTGATTGGGTTCTTGTTTGTTAATTTAACAGCGGTTTGATTGGGCATTTGCTAAGTAGTCTGGTAATCCGGGAAGTTGTTTACCAAAGCCAACATTAAGACCCTTTAATAATGTATCAGATCAAGCATTCAAACTCTTATTTCTATTGGTATACATTTTTCAGGTACTGATATTGCTGGACAAACTGAAAAGGAGTGTTGATTTGTGGGCAAACCGGCAAAGAAATGATATCATTGTAGAGTGCACCAAATATTGTTTTTTCTTTGTAAATCAGTTGCAAATAGTTGTGATCGTATTTGTTTTGTTCAAAAATATTGGCCAATGGTCAGGATGTTCATGGTTGTGTTAATATCTCCTGCTAAACTACTATTTCAACTTTCAAATCTACATTTACTGCTGAATAGTTTAATTTTTAATTCTTAATTAGTTTAGACTGTATTTTTGGTGGTTTTTCAAAAACGGATCCGGATATTATCCGGATACGGATACCGGATTCGGATATTTTTCCCCTCAAATTCTCGGATCCGGATACGAATTCGGATATGATTTTATGTTCCCGGATACGGATTCGAATATGGCCATATCCGGTTCCGTATTATCCGTTTGACACCCCTGGCTATGATTCCTCTTTATTTTATGTTTATTTTTTCGTACATTAATGAAACTTCAAATAGTTCTTCACCTATATTGTGTCCGTACGTCTTTCCAATAGAGTAATTTTCTTTTGATTTGAAACTGAAGATCATTCCTTCAGTGATGATGTATGCGTTTAACAGTCTAAATAATTCTTGGAAAGTAAGGTAGCAGGAGGCAGGGACGGAACCAGGATTTAAACATGGGGTGGGCTTGATAAATCTTTATCGAAGTTTCGTGAGTCGATCACCCATATCATCAAATTCATCAATCATCATTTCTATGTTAATCTCCTTAACAAATTGTCTCTATGTATATATAACCATTATATCTTCCAGAAATTCATTATTTTCTCTTCTTTGTTTAAAGAATTGGGTAACTTTTTGTTTGAATGAGCTAGGCTAAATACATAAATGTGCTTACAAATATGAATAATACATATACCTACTAATTTTTTTTTTTAAATCTTCCTGGGCTTAAGCCCAGGGAAGCCCTTCTATAGTTCCGTCTCTGGTAGGAGGTGCTTTATATTCCGGTTCGTCTTGAACAATAACAACAACAACAACAATAATAATAATAATAATAATAATAATAATAATAGTAATAATAATAATAATTTGCATTGACGTAAATAAACGGCAGCAATACGCCAATATTTATCATCAATTGTAGTGGGAAAGGAGAGGGGCAATGTAGTTGTATGCGTACCTTCTTTATTTGAATTTGGTTAACAATAGTTAGATGCATAGCATTGACTTGCTTTTTGGTACATGTAGTCAACGAAATCTAAAAGTTAAAAACTGTAGGAGTGATGTTATAGGGTAATATTCTTTTAATGTCAAACTTTGGTTCTTTTTATTTAAAAATAATATAATTGGTGCAGCCTATTTTAAGGGCAATAATTGAAGCACGCAATCAGTATGCAATTACAGATGATAGAGAAACGAACATGTTGCTCTTGTTCCTCTAATTTTTTTACAATTTTTTATTAATTATCACGTATTTTAAGTTGTATAAAAAATACATTTCATAATTTATTTTTTGTTTATTTAAAGTTTTATTCAAAAGAAAAAAATTAAAATAATTTATGAAACTACACTTTATATAAGTATTAAAATACGTGTTAAATGCTCTGTTCGAAATGTAAAAAATTTAATATGACGGAGAAAGTATCAATTATAATTAATAAGAAAAAGGAATTTATTAGAATGTGACAAAATAATTCAAATGATAAAAAATTATTTCTTATTATCTCAATTCTATATTCGATTTTTGCTCCACTCAAATTTTTTTGAGAATTGAGAAAAAAGAAAAATGAATCCGTTAATCTCTAATTTTGTGTCATATTCAAATCCTGACATACACATCATCTAGATGTAAGATATTTTTAATTTGTTTACGCGTTATACCTTCAATTTTTTAAGTTGTTGCTATATTATTACGAAACCGCTGTAAGCCGATTTGTTTGGCACCTTGTGACAATTTCCTGGAATTAAGGTGATTTGTATGGACTATGGTGATTGTTTATGTAAATAAATGTATCAATTTTATGTTACAAAATTTTGTAAAGTTTAACTGTAAACATAATAATTTTTTTTTAAAAAGTCACTTCAGATTTAAAATTTCATATCCTGTGGTTATCGATATTAGTGTTGATGACGAAGTTGAAAAGTTTAGTAATTTATTAGAAGAAATAACACTTCTCTCATTCAAAAACTCATTTTTAGATAAAAAAAAAGTGAATAACTTGTGCTCATTTTTGCCTTCGTGTGCAATATTAAAAATATCACTTAGGATTTGTAGATAATTGAATTTGGGAATTCTCCATACCTGAGCTCTAATACCATTTTAATAATCCACTCATTTAAAAACTTAAGTTATTAAATAATGGTGGTCATATATGGATCTTATAAAAAATGAACTTACCCATTTTAATACTAATTTAAGATTATTATAACTATACATTCATTATTCCTCTAATTTCTGTGACTAGAAATGAATGATACGGAGTAATAAAGTTAACTTACTAACTTAGACAGCTCACATGAGATGGAGGGAGTTTTCTAACAGTTTTAAAAAGATTTGTAGCATCTGAAAAAAAACAAAAAGATTTGTAGCACATTAGTGAAGAAGAAAATGATGGATTTTCACGGTTATAGAGACCATTCATGTCCGTTACCAGACTCCTGTTTCTTCAGGTAAACATGAGGACTTAATACACAAAATTTTGTAAAATCAAGTCAACAGTTTAGGATGTGTTCACTTGGAAAGAATGGAATGTGGTAGAAATAGAATGAAAATTGTAAACAAAATTTATTAGGAAAAAGGGATGTTGGGGAAAATAATGAACAAATATGAGGGAGATTAAGATTTTTATGATGAAGATTGCAAGGAAAATGATGAAGATTGGGAATGGAGCATTTCTTCCAAAACATGTGGGTTAGATTTCTAGTTCATATTATTTGGAGAGGAATGAAGCAAGGAATGAAATTTGTTATAGCCAAAATTCGGTTCGGGTATTTCAAGATGGATTCGGGTCCAATACGGGTTCAATTTGGGGAATTCTAGGATTAATTAGGGTTTTGGCAGGTAATAGAGAAGTCAGGCCGCGCCCTATCCTTTTCTACAAAGAGGGCGCGCCCTAAATACAAAAACATGGTGACAAATTTATTCAAGTTGATTTTCTGAGAAGACATTGAAGAAATCTCTCTTAGGAATCCATTCAAGCATGGATTCCACCCAAGCTGGAATTCCAGAAGTTGAAGAATTCCCTCCTGTCGTATCTCAGGAGGGGGATGTCCGTCGCAGAAGGCCTCCAGGGGTTTGCCTGGATATAAGGACCCTTCTTAGACACTAAGGGCGCGCCCTAAGGTGGAAAGATGGGTACTTTTTGGTGTGTGCTTTGGGAGCTCTGTTCCTGTAGCCAATGGGCGCGCCCTCATTGGGAAACTTTGGAGTAATCCTGCACTTTGCACCCAAAAGCTCTGGATCACCTGTCCTGCTATCTGGTGGGTGCTTCTCATTCGGGGGACAGGGATGCGTTCTGCACTTGGGGTAAATCACGGCTATACCTGCATCCTTGAAATCAAGAAATAGCTGGTAGCGGATAGGACTAGTCCTCGACGGGGGAAGTTTCCTTATCCGTGAAGTCTTGAGATCCTGGATGAGCCTTGGGCCTTTGTGGTTAGGCCTCATAGTAGAACATTCCGGAGGCTGGTCCGTTATCCAAGCCCATTTGGGTTTCTTGCTCTCCAAGAACTACGTATGGCTTGATCCCCTATAAATACCGGGGTATGTAGGCCGATTGAGGGGTCGAAAGTTGAGAGCTCACGGGCAACCCTTACGAACCCTAATCAATCTCAGCCACCACTTACTTACAACCACCCACACAACCACTTTTTCCGACGAAGAACCGCTGTTACAGATCTTGTTTCCGACGACGTACCAGAAATTTTGTTGTTCCCAAATTCCTCCGTCAACAAATTGGCGCTAGAAGGAGGGGAGCCAATCAAGATCTTCATCTTAGGAGGAAAAGATGTCTCACAATCAACGCAGGGGTTCTCACGAAGAAGAGGGTTACGATTTTGAAGATAGCATGGGGGGAAATCCAACCCACCATGAGGCTTATGTTCCGGAGGAAGTCCATCAGGGGACTCCAATCACCGTGGGTGGTCAGCCGCCTGTTCTTATCAGTAACGCGGCATTAATGGAACAACTGTACCGCATGTGTGATGCCCCAAATAATTTCGGGGCAAGATTGTGTTCCGTGGAGGAAAATCAGGGATCAAGGAGAAAATCTCGGAGTATCCCACGAAATCATCATCGAACAGGGAAAGCCCTTCAAGTCGAGGAAAGCTCTCGTAGAGACGGCGAAGTGCAGGAGAAGAGATTTCAGCTAATTACTCCTCGAAGGTTAGAATACTCTGATCCTATTATTGAACATCCTAGTGAAGATAATTCTGAGCGCAGGTTGTTGAATCCCGAAGCTAGGGCGCGCCCTCACCCTCACCGTTCAGGGCGCACCCCTAGTGAGATTCAGCGGGATGAAGAACAGATTGCTAAGGAGAAGAGAGATTTTGCAAGTTTGAAAGAACGCCTTGGAATAAGGCTTAATGACGATGACCTTAGGATATATCTCCTCGAACTTCAGAAGAAAGACAAAAATTTGGAATCGCGGTCCCGTGATCCACAGCGCGCGCCCCCTGTCGGTGACAGGTCGAGGCCCCTTGGACATGAGCGAGCCCTTCCTCAGAATGGAAATCCACAGCGTGCGCCCCCTGTTAATGATAGGACGCGGCCCCTTGGATTTGAACAAGCTCCTTATCGAGGCAATGCTGGAAGACGAAATAGCCGTGATGACGGTGATAGAAGAATGGAGTTATACAGAGGCGACAGGCGACCTCGTAATAAAGAGGGCGCGCCTTCTGGTTTTAGATCCCTTCGCATTCATCAAGTACCTTCGAGCCCTTCAAATGAGTCCAGGTCAAGGACGCGCCCTAACTCAGGGGAACAATATTAAAGAGGATCGCGAGAGAATCCACAACCTCGAGGGAATCAACCACTACACCATAAAAGGCCTACGACCACATTTAGAGTCTATGTTGCCTTTGGATATGTTGCCTTTGCCATGCACTTTTTGGCTATTACAACATTATCATTTTTATGTTGCCTTAGGTAACAAAAATATGTTGGCATTGAATAAAAGTGTTTAAATGTTGCCTTAGATATGAAATTGTGTTGTCATAATTTTGTAATGAACAAAATTTTATATTTTCTACTATTTTTTTTTACTTTTTTCACATGAAATTTACTTTATTTGGATAAAAATTAAAGCAAGAAGATTTTATAAAAATCTAGAATATGTCCGTAGAATTTAATATTTCATTATAAAGGTTAAAACGTTTTAAGATGAATAATTTTATTTTGATGTTCATTAAATATTATTAAACAAAAATTTTAAAATGATTTTTTTCTAAATAAATTTTAATATATCATTAAAATAAAAATATTGTCATATATGATTAAAAATATTTGAATATATTATTTCAGACTATGTAAAAAGAATTGAATGTTTTTAGCAAAAAAAAAAAAGAATTGAATGCTTAATTAATAATTTTAATTATTGTTCCAAATAAATTAATTGATTTATAAAAAAATGTAATTAAAGAATTTTAGAAAAATATAAAATCTATCAAATAAATGATAATTCTATTTTTATAAATATTAACATAGTTTTATTAAATTTAAAATAAATAATTATTTTTTAAAAAAAATTAAAAACTCACAATTAATTGCAAATGGCAGCTGAAATATAAGAGCGGCAAAAGAGCAGCACTTTTCAAGTTTTCATTTTTTTTTCACTTAGACAAAATAATTGAAACTTTCCCTCTCTCCCATTTCATTCTCGCTCCCACTCTCTCTCAGGTCTCAGCACTCTTTCTCTCTCTCTCTAACACAATCTGTCTCTCCCGTCCGATTTCATTCTCTCTCCCCCCCTCTCTCTCTCTTAGATGTCGTCTCTCTCTCACAATCTATCTCTCCGTTCAATCGATTTGAAGCTTCCGTTTGAATAACTTCTTCTTCAATTAGGGTTTTTTTGGTTTGAGTTAGGATTTCTTATTCATTTGATTTTCATTAATTGCGCTTTAGTTTTAATTAATTGGTTCTCTCTCTTTATTTCAGGACTGAACTGGTTGCTTATTCACTCTAATTGCTTCGATTTGGCTTGCCTTGATTTGGTCCGATTTGGGATTTTTTTGATCTAGGCATAGATCTCTCTCTCTCTCTCTGAGACGCGGTGCTTTGATTATTCGCCGACTTTGTGTACTTTTGGATGCTGAAATAGTTTACCGTGAGCTTTCCACCATACTCGATGGTGAATCTGACCTGGAATTTGCATCTATTATAGTTCAGGTTGTAGAATTACATAGAGACTTATATGTTGTGATATACGTTTTTTAGAGTTATAAATCTCTAGTCTAATTCCTTTAGTTGGTGTATATAGTACATTACATACGAAGTTACTTATCCAGAAAAATTGAAGACCCTATTACTTGCAATATATTGTGTTAAGTTACTTATCAGCCAAAACCAAAACCACCCAGTACTTGTACTAATTAATTGTCTCAATGTCATTTAAATTGCTTTAATTTTTTTTCCTATGATGCTTAGGTGACACAGTTTTGCATTTTCGAATTGTGTTACATGCTTTGAATTTGATTTTGCTTACTTCATCTGAGTTGTCTGACCTTCGAGATCTACTCTGGTGAATTCGGCTAGAACAGACTTATTTCTTGCCTTGTATGCTTCATGGTGCCATTCACCCATGGTAATAATTAGTCTTTGTTTATTATCTCAGGCAAGAGCTGAGAACTTTTAGCATTCCATATTTCCTGTTTATGTAATTATGTGTGTCACTGTTTTGATCATTTAATGTTCACGGTACTGATGCTCTATGGTTGGCATTTATCTACAGCCTCAGGATTTTCACTCTTGAAATTGCATTCAATTCATTGAGTGCTTTATAAAGTATTAGAAAAAAACATATTTTTGTTAATTTTAAAATGTAATATCAACTACTCTCTGTTATAGTATGAAATAAGATGTCTAATCCTTGAATATTACTGGAATACTGATTTTGTGTTATCTTTTTGTTTTATTTTCTTATGAAAAGGTGATTGTGGAGAAGGCTGAAAAAAGTGATATTCCTAACATTGACAAGAAAAAGTAAGTGATCTTTTTGTTAATTATTTGTCCTTCCCTGATATTTTTATCATTGTAGTAAATACCACTTTTGGATGATGCTTACAGTTTCCCTGAAATCAGTATTTAGTTTCAATCACCTGAAAAAAGGTTTATCATCTTAGTATGAAAATGTGGTTGAGAAAAGTTGATGAAAGTCGCGGGCAATATAAAACAAAATTAAAAGTAAACACGGTTTAAAATTTAAAAAGTGCTGGATGTTATGTTAAAATAAGAAAAAAAATCGTTTTGTATTAGTTGATCATGACTTTTAGTGCAACTATGCTTTAATAACAAGAAAGGAATTACCTTCCATCGGAGGATTTAGGCTTTGTCAGGATTACACATCTAATTAAGGTTAGGATTTTGTGAAGCATTGAAAAACTATATCATAATTTTTTTTTCAACTCTTAACACTGAGAAAGTAGAACAGTCTAAAAGGCAGGGCAGTGCGTGGAAGGCTAGTTATATAATTTTCCTTGTTACCTAACCTGTTCATTCTGACTTAATGTTATCAGATACCTTGTTCCAGCTGACCTGACTGTTGGGCAATTTGTTTATGTGATTCGGAAAAGAATCAAACTAAGTGCTGAAAAAGCAATATTCATCTTTGTGGATAATGTGCTCCCACCCACAGGTAATTGCATTGCTAGTGCCACAGTAAGTTATATCACATCTGTGTTTTGTTTCAACTAGTTAAACTGTAATGTCTGTTATTGCAGGAGCAATAATGTCCAGCATATATGATGATAAGAAGGATGCAGATGGCTTTCTCTATGTCACATAAAAGTGACCAACAAGACTATAATAATGTCTGTTCTGTTTCTCAGGCGTATCCTGAGGCTGGTGAGCTCAATTTTACTTCTGAATTGTCACTCAATTAGTTGTTACTGTATTTTTTGATATTAAAATATTGTTACTATAAAGTAGGATTCTAGTTCTTATTAAGCACATAGAATGTCAGTTGTACATTGTCATTCAAGTTTACTTGGCATCCTTGTATTGGTTGGTCAGTATCTCAAAATAGTTCACGTCTGCTATATCATTTGTTCTCTGTTGTTTATCGAGAAATGTCGTTGATATCAAATTACTACTATTAGTTTAATTATAGTCCTGCTTTTACTCTATGTTATGCATTGCGATTGTAATTACTCTGTTCTAGTAAGAACTGGCATCATCATTGTAACTACTATAACTCGTTTTATTGTTATTTATAGTGATTATATTTAGCTTATGATATGTTCCAGTAAATGTTTTGTCTGTATTTGGTAGTCAGAAATGCTAGCAAAATCTTGCAATGTGAAAACACCACCTTACATACATGAATTGCTTCAAGGTTTTTGCACATTTAGTACTTCATAATTCATAAATTTTTAGGGTTGAATATACTTAAGCGAGTGTCAAAATCAGAAAGGTACTAATATGTCTTTTATTGCTGTGAATGTTTTCGCTTTGGGACTGGCTAATGTTATCGGATGACTATTCATCATTGGTCACAACGTGAGTAAATGTTAGCAGATATATATTGTTAATTTGATAATCCTAACAGTTCAAGTTGTTATTCAGTTTGAGTAGACTAATAATTTGATATCCTGCAAGTAGTAGTACTATATGATTCAGAACATTATCTATGTATCTTACTAATAAAATAAAGGTGTACAGACTATCAACAGTTGATTGGTTTATGTTTAAACACGTTTAGAAACATTTTTAGTTAGTTCTTCATTAACGTGAATTTGAATGTGGATCTGCACAATTTGTGCCTTGATATATTAATGTATGTTAAATTTTATATTGGCTTCATGTATCCTGTGAACTGTTATTATTTCTGATATTTTGAGCCTTTATCAGGGCTGAAGTTGAAAGGCTAGAAGCCAGTAGAGCCGAGTTACTACATAAGATCGAGAAGGAGGTATGTAATATATGTAGCCTTGTTACCCTATTCCAAACTTTATACTTTATATGTTGAACAATTGTCATGTATCATTTTATGAATTTTGTTTCTTCAACACTGCACTACAGGAAAAAGCAAATGCAGTTCTATATGAAAAATTGAAGAAACACAAGAATTCTTTACATGAACAACGGCACTACAGGAAAGAGTTCTATTTTGTTTCTTCTGCACTGCACTACAGGAAAGACTCCACGAACAGTTGCAGCAGGAGAGGGACTTGAGGGCTGCACTGGAAGCTAGACTGGAAGTTTCTGAGGGTGCCTCCTCTGGTGATGATAAGGTCAGTTTCTGTACAGTGACCATCATCCAGGAACTATACTAGTCAGTATACTGAATGGTAGTTTTTAAGGTCAAGGAGGAGATTGAAGATATTTCAGGAGCAAAGACAGATGCTACCATTAGGAGCCAGGACGCTGATGATCCCAAACCACAACTTAATCAACAGGAATCTAGATTATTCTGATTTTAGTGAATCTAGATTATGTAGTATGGATTATTCTGATTGTTGGTTGTATTGATTTGGTATTTTGTGAATGCATATTTTAATATATTTGATTTTCTGGTGGAAATAGAAAAGTGTTGCCATTGATGGTATAAAATGTTGGCAAAAGGAAAATTAATGTTGGCAAAAGGAAAATTAATTTTAACAAAAGTTACTAGAAAATGTTGCTATACGCTAAAATTTGTGTTGCCATAAAAATGGGTCCCATAAGTGGGCCCCACAGTGGGTCCCAAAAGTGGGCCCCACTATGGGTCCTAAAAGTGGGCCCAACTGGGGGGTCCACTGGTGGGACCCATTATTTTTAAAAAAAATATTACACAAAGGCAACATAATATTATGTTACTAAAGACTACTAGTAATGTTGCTAAAAGAAGGCTATGCCAACATTAAAACTGATGTTGCCATAGAGAATAAGAATGTTGCCATTGACCCCCAAAGGCAACGGCAAAAATGGCAACATCAGCAAAATGTTACCTTAGGGGTTTTTTGGCCGTACAGCAACATATTTCGGGCCTACGCCAACACTTTTTTGGTGTTGCCGTAGGCCTTTTATGGTGTAGTGAACGGCTTCAGGGAAATCCAGAGCGTGAGGGAAATCCTCAAGGTCAGCAAACTCAAACTCAAGGGGATGTCGAGGTTCAACCTCAAGCAGGAACTCAAGGAGGTGTTCTGACAGCGGCTCCACCTCCACCCCCGGGGGTACTCAAACTGCGGCACAACCAAATATTCAAAATGTTCCCGGGGTTGGGACTTTCAATGTGGATGATTTGAAGAAGCTCCTTGCTCACTTGGATGGAGGAAGAATATCTGCTACTGCACAAACATCCTCTCCATTCTCAACCGAAGTAAGAGAGGTGCAGCTTCCTACTGGGTATAGATCTATGACAAATGATTTGCGCTTTCATGGAAATGCAGACCCTATTGAATTCCTCGGACGCTTTGATATCGAGATGGATGTTTATCAAGTGACAGAGCTGGCTAGGTGTCGATTGTTGGCAGCAACTTTCAGGGAGAGTGCTCAGCAATGGTTTCAGAAACTTGGCCCGGGAGTTATTACATCTTGGCAGGTGATGAGGAATTTGTTTTTGACTAAATTCCAGGCGGTGGTGAAATATACCCCTCCAGTAACAACTTTGGCCAATATCAAACAGAGGGAATGTGAAAGTCTGCAATCCTACTTCAAGAGATTCAACTCGGAATCAACTCTGGTGAGATGAGCAATTGACGAAACGCTCAAGAGTTTCTTAATAGCTGGATTGTCAGTAGGAACTGACTTTTGGAAGCATCTTCAAGGGAGAGATCCGCCTACTCTAGCCGATGTGTTTGCACAGGCTGAGTCTTTCAAGATTGTAGAGCAATCCTTAGCAGACAATCGGAAATCAGATTCTCAAAGCGGTGTTAAGGGAAAGACTAACAAGAGGAAGGATAGGTCACCTAGCCCAATACGTCGTATAGCGACTGATGCTAATCGAGTGAATTTAACTGATTCTAGAAGAAATTGGGGCCCCCCAGATACTTACACCTATGATCAAAGGTCGGGTAATTATACACCCCTTGCAGCCTCCATTGAACATATCTTCGAAGTAAACAAAAATAAAGGATTTTTTAGGAGGCCAGAGCCTCTCTCTTCTTGGCAAAGCAAAGACAAGAAAAAGTATTGTGAATTCCATGAGTCTTCAGGGCACAATACTCACGAATGCCGTCAATTGAAGGATGAAATTGAAGATTTAATCAAAGAAGGGTATTTGGCGGAATGGATTGTCAGAGATGTGAAAAAACATAGGGAGAATCCTGATAAGAGAGATGGAGGGCGCGCCCTCCATGTTGATGGCAAGCCTGAAGAGAAGAAGTTTGTCAAGGAAGGAAGTATTCACACCATCTTTGGTGGACGCCACCTGGGAGGTGACAGCAATCATGCTATGGAGAGGTATACTAGGGAAGCAAGATACCGACCTCTTACAAATGTGAGTAGTTTGGAATTGAGGCCGCCTAAATTGTTCAAAGGAGAATTTGCTGATATCACTTTCACTGAAGAAGAAGCAAGATGGGTACACCATCCTCACAATGATGCTTTGGTGGTGGCAATTCAGATTGGGTCCAAGAATGTGCATCGAGTTTTTGTTGATAATGGAAGTTCGGTGAATATTCTATATTACAGCACTTACCAAAAGCTGGGACTTCTAGATAAGGATATGATTCAAGATAACGGATGGATCTATGGTTTTTCGGGCGAATCTGTAAAGGTCATGGGAGCTATCAGGTTACCAGTAACTCTCGGGGAAGGAACTCTTTCTGTGACTCAAATGATGGATTTCATGATTTTGAATGTGGAATCGTCACACAATGCTTTAGTAGGACGTCCTTTGTTAAAAGAAATGAAGGTTGTGACTTCTGTATATCATCTTGCAATGAAGTTTCCTACACCAAACGGTGTGGGAACAATCCGAGGATCCCAGCATGATTCGAGAGATTATTATCACAAGGCAATAAAGGGATTCAGGAAACTGCAGAATGGAGGGCGCGCCCTCAATGAAAGTAGTTCAGGGGTTATGAGTATTGTCCCGGGAGAAGTAAAAGTACACTATCTTGTCCAAGAACAAGTAGAAGACGCGCCCCCATTTAGGGCGCGCCCTGAGGAGAGTATTCCAGTGCTTGATGATCTTCAGGATGGGATTCTGGAGGAAATTGAAGAAGACTCAGAGGAGGTGATTTCAGTTAATATCAGAGGTGAATAGGTTGAAGGGAGGCGAATGTTACTTGAAGGCTTGGTGCATACCCTTGTTGAGGAAGACTTCCCTCTTAAAGAGGACGCGCCCTCCAAGGATGCAGCACCAATCGAGGATCCACGAAACTTTGATTTTGATCTAGATCCGAGAACACCACAACCTGTGGAAAAGACTGGTCCTGCAGAGGATACCATCCCAATCATGGTGGATGAGAAAGATGCAGATAAAATTTTAAGAATTGGATCTCAACTGAATTCCAAACTGAGAGGAATGCTCACCAATTTTCTCTTGAATAACTTGGATGTGTTTGCTTGGAGTCATGCTGATATGGTGGGAATCGATTCAAAGGTTATGTGTCATCATCTGAACATAGATCCCACCAAGAAAGGAATTCGCCAGAAACGTCGACCTGTGAGTGGAGAAAGAGCTATAGCATTAAAAGAGGAAGTTGATAGACTTCTAGATGTTGGTTTGATCAAGGAATCATATTATCCAAATTGGTTGGCTAATCCAGTTCTTGTCAAGAAGCCTAATGGAAAGTGGAGAACTTGTGTGGATTTCACGGATCTGAACAAGGCTTGTCCAAAAGATAGTTTTCCTCTCCCTCGAATTGATCAGTTGGTGGATGCTACAGCTGGCCATGCTCTTTTGAGTTTCATGGATGCTTACTCGGGCTACAATCAGATTCCTATGTATGAGCCAGATCAGGAGCATACTTCTTTCATCACAGATAGAGGTTTGTACTATTACATTGGAATGCCATTCGGTTTGATTAACGCCGGAGCCACCTATCAAAGGTTGGTAAACAAGATGTTCAAAGATCTGATTGGGAAAACTATGGAAGTGTATGTGGATGATATGCTTGTTAAATCTTTGAGGGCAGAAGACCATGTGAAGCATTTAGAGCAGATGTTCGAAGTATTGAGAAAGTTCAGAATGAAGTTGAATCCTAAAAAATGTGTGTTTGGAGTGGAATCCCGAAAGTTCTTGGGATTCATTGTCAACCATCGCGGGATCGAGGCGAATCCAGCCAAGATTAAAGCCTTACTTGACATGAAATCTCCATCTAGTGTGAAGCAAGTTCAGAGTTTGGCTGGGAGAATTGCCGCACTAAATCGCTTTGTGTCAAAATCTTCTGATAGATGCAGAGAATTCTTCAAGGCAATCAAGGGAGCATCCAAAGATTTCACGTGGACTCCCGAGTGTGAAGAAGCTTTTCAGAAAATCAAGGAGCAGTTGGGGAATCCTCCGCTCTTAGCCAAGCCCGTGGAAGGAGAAACTTTGATATTGTACTTGGCAGTTTCGGAGTACTCCATTAGTGCAGTATTGGTAAGAGAAGAGATTGATCATCAGTCCCCGATTTACTATGTGAGCAAGCATTTGCATGATGCAGAGACTCGATATACCAGTATGGAAAAGTTGGTTTATGCCTTAATTTTGGCGGCAAGAAAACTTCGTCCTTACTTTCAAGCTCATAAGATCGAGGTTCGTACTGCTTATCCATTGAGGAATATTCTTCACAAACCGGAAGCTTCAGGAAGAATGTTGAAATGGGCCATCGAATTAGGACAGTTTGATTTGGAATATATACCAACAACAGCAATTAAAGGTCAGGCTTTAGCAGATTTTATCCTGGAGTTTGATTTAGAGACTGAGGAAAAGTCGCTTGTATTAATGGAACCTGGAATTCCTCCTGAGAGGGCGCGCCCTCTTGAGGAAGTTCCTCAACCTTGGTGGAAGTTGCATGTAGATGGAGCCGTGAACAATGGGGGAGCTGGTGCAGGAGTAATTTTGGTGACACCTGAAGGAAATCAATTCATGAGTGCAATTCACTTCAAATTTGAGGCAACTAATAATGATGCGGAGTATGAGGCTTTGATTAATGGATTGAAGATGGATTTGGAAATGAAGGTAGCAAAGTTGATCGTATCAAGTGATTCGGAGTTAGTAGTCAGACAGATCAAAGGAGGTTTTCAGTGTAGAGGTCCGAGAACAGAGCTCTACATGAAGTGTGCACAGCGATTAATTCAGAAGTTTCGAGAAGTAAGGTTGGATTGTATTCCTCGGGATGAAAATTGCAGTGCAGATGTTTTAGCTAAGTTAGGATCTCAGAAAGATGCTATGCTGTTGGGAACGGTTCCTCTACAAGTTCAAGAAGTGCCCAGTATTCCGGAAGTAGAAATTATGGAAGTGGAAATTATCCCGCAAGCTACTTGGATGACTCCAATTTTAGAGTATCTCCGTATGAGGATTCTTCCGAGCAATAAGATTGAAGCAAGGCGTCTTCGATATCATGCTGCCAGGTTTGTAGAGTATGATGAAATTCTATATAAGAGAGGTTTCAATCAACCGCTTCTGAAGTGCATAGATGGAGATGAATGCAATTATATCCTAAGGGAGGTGCATGAAGGAATTTGTGGTAATCACTCGGGGGGTGGTTCGTTGGCAATGAAGGTGTTAAGGCAAGGTTATTATTGGCCTACTATGAAGAAGGATGCCTATGGGTTTGTCAAGGCATGTGATAAATGTCAGAGGTTTGCCAATTTTTCAACGCTTTCGGTGACTACTTTGACTTCTATGATGAGTCCATGGCCATTTGCTATGTGGGGAATCGATCTTATTGGAGAACTCCCCAAGTCCAAGGGAGGAGTCAAGTATGCTGTAGTTGCTGTAGATTACTTCACCAAATGGGCGGAAGCAATGCCCTTGGCCACAATCACAGCGAAGAAAATCAGGGATTTTGTGTTTAATTCCATTGTGTGCAGGTTTGGGATTCCCTACAAGCTTATTTCAGATAATGGAAAGCAATTTGACAGTAAGGAATTACGAAAGCTATGTGAAGACTTGGGAATCAAGAAGGAATTCGCAGCCGTGTATCATCCTCAGAGCAATGGGCAGACTGAAGCTATCAACAAGATAATCAAGCATACTTTGAAAACCAAGCTAGAAGAAAGTAAAGGAAATTGGCCCGAGGAGCTTCCTATGGTTTTGTGGTCGTATAATACAACTCCGAGGACAACAACTGGGGAATCACCTTTCATGTTGTCTTATGGATGTGAGGCAATGGTTCCAGTAGAAATTGGAGCAGGGTCATTTCGAAGGGATTTCTATGATGAAGAAACTAATATGATAAATCAAAGGTTGAATCTGGATTTTTTGGAGTAGACAAGGATTAACTCACAGTTGAGGTTGGCAACTTATCAGCAAAGGATTGCAAGGTATTACAACAGGAAAGTGAAGATTCGTCCTTTTAATGTGGGTGATTTGGTTCTTCGAAAGGTTATGCCAAATACAAGAGTTGCAGCTCATGGAGTTTTTGGTCCAAACTGGGAAGGGCCATACAAGATCAAGTCTATCATTTGGGAAGGAACTTATCATCTGGAAGACTTGGATGGCAATACAATTTCCAGAGCATGGAATGCGGAGCATTTGAAGAAATATTATCAGTAGGGTGTGGCTTTGGCCCCTTATTGTATGAAGGCTATATATAAGTTAAACTAGTATCAATAATTGTTCTCCTAGTCTAGGGGGGTAGTACATATACGCCTTCCTTAGTTCTAGTTGAGATTTATTATTTTTATATTGTGGTTTTTCGAAGATTATTCTCCTTAGCTTGGGGGGTAATACATGTATACCTTCCCCTGTTCTGTCGAGATTTAAATTTAATAAAGAAGTCATTTGAAGATTATTGAAGTATGTCAAGATATTTTTAGCTGTTTCTTGAAGATTTTTTGATTGAAGAACGAGAAGTCGTGCCCCATATCTTAGGGCGCGCCCTATTAAATTCTGCATAATTACAAGTAATATTGACAAGATAAAGGGATACTGGAAATGCCCTAGGGCGCGTCCTCAACCTATATTTAAAGAATTCCTGAAGATATTAAATCACAGTTAAAGTTTAAGTTGAAGATATTTTCTTAAATGAGAAGGTCACGCCCCCGGTTAGGGCGCGCCCTCATTTGAAGAATTTAACAAATAAAAACATGAACATAAGTAATAAGCATAGCAAAGTTCAAAAGGCACTAAAGGTTAGGAATTACAACTTGCAGGGTTTTACAAAGGACCCGCGCCTTAAAAGTTAAAGTGAAAATTCGGACAGAGTTTGAATGTAGAACCCTAAGACGCGTCCTTGGAATGTGAAGGGGGCGCGTCCTGGGCATTGTTTGGACGAATAACTGTAATGGGAGATACATCTTCGGGAGGAGAGCTTGGATTGGGGATAGCTGTAGAGCTTGGATTAGGAATATCCTGGGCTGCTGGAACGTTTTCAGTGGAAGGCGCGCCTTCAGGGTCTTCTTCCAGGCCAAGTTCGATCCTTTTTGCCTTAATGGCATTTGCATGCAGTATCTTGAATTGCTTAATGTCCTCAGCACTTTCTGGACCAAACTTTTCTTCCCAATTATAAACACTTTCCCAATCTCCCCCAAATAATGGTATAAATTTCATTCCATTTTCCCCTCATTTCTCCCCTCATTCCATTCAATCCAAGTCAAAATTTTGTAAAATCAAGTCCAACAGCTTCACTATCTAATTTCTTAATTTAGAATTAGGGAATTTGATATAAAATGAAGCTCCAATGTTTCCGTGATTTATTAAATCACTAAGAATCCCTAATGTGTTCATATTTACACATCTTTGTTTGTGCGTCTTTGCTTTACATAATTTGGTTATGGGCGCGCAAGGAGGCTGCCGTCTTTTTGTTTCATCCACTTGTCACCGGTTTACATTACGTTTTCCGTTTTCACGTACCACAAGTCCACAAGTATGTATATTCATGTCAAATTAAGGTTGCATGCATCATGCATGCACTAATATTTCAAATTAAACGGTATTTCAAATATTCTCACATGATTAGATGATGTAAGTGTCAAATCCTAAGGTTCCATTCACTTGGCATGAGTTAAATGAATTTTGACAGGAATGCAATATCAATTTCGACTGTAATGAAAATGTAGATTGTTCATTTGGGACAAAAAAATGGAATGAATCATTCCAATATTCATTTCTTTTCATCAGAACTGTTGAGTTTCATTATATCCAAAATATATGTGGAATAAACTCATAAAAGATAAAGAATTCGGTAAATTTGAGAAAAGTACTTTCAATTTTTTTCTTAAAGGAGTGTTGCAGATTTCGAAAATCGGAACTATTCGGTTGAGGTACGATTTACGATTTATCGGGTGATTCGGTTGAAAAATCGGCGATTTATCGGTGATTTTTGCAAAATCAGTCGAATTTGTTCCAAAATTTTGATCGATTTTTGGTCGATATATTTATTTGCGATTTTTCAGAAATCAACCGATTTCAATAACAATAAGTTAAACTTATAATTTTTATCTCTTTAGAGCAAGTGGTTGACTTTAATTAGTCTCAATTACACTAAATCCAGATATACCAATCGCAGTCTTAACATCAACGAGCCTGAGTGTACTAAAGCAGTGGTCGATCGGGTCACAACTGTTTATAAGATCTTAGCTACTATATACCAAATCAAAAAAGTCAACTTTCTAAAGAAAGTCAGATATGCAAGCACAGTTTGTTATCAAGTGTAACAAGTGTACGGCTTTTTCTGATGTTATCTTCTTTAAAGGATACAGTATATACTTATATAGGGTATGAATTTGAACAACAATCTCAGTGCTAGGAATCCAGGTATAAATGGACATCTCAAGGGAGAATCACGTAGACTGTACAGTTTTTTAAATGATTTTGACAATAAGGCACTTTGGAACGTGTGTTTGGAAGTAGGGATGGGAAAAAAATCCGATCCGACGGATACCCGATTCGAAATCCGATTTTTTATCCGATCCGAACCCGATATTTTGGATTTGGATATGGATATGGATTTAAATTTTAAACCCGAAAGATTTTGGATATGGATATGGATTTCATGAAACCCGATCCGAAACCCGATCCGAAACCCGAAACCCGAAACCCGATTAAAACCCGAGCCGAACCCGAAACCCGAAAAATACCCGACTTTTATTTATTATATTTATATTTTATATATTATATATTATATATAAATGTATATTATAAATACATATTATACATACACTATTTTATATATATATATATATATATATTATATATATATAAATGTATATTATAAATACATATTATACATACACATATCTTTGAGACATAAGATATGGAAAGATCGAGAAAATAAATTGTCATGGATGTAGCGGTATTTTTTAATTTACTTACACAATTTTTTTTTATTTTTTTGTTAAGCAACTTATTTACACTATTTTTAATTTTGAATACCCGAAAAAAACCCGATCCGATCCGAAACCCGACGGATTTGGATTTGGATATTGAGTTTTGGATCCGAAACCCGATACGATCCGAAACCCAAAACCCGAAAATATTTGGATTTGGATTTGGATTTTGCAAAACCCGAGCCGAACCCGACCCGTTCCCATCCCTATTTGGAAGTGTGAGAGCATCAACGTTGAGGAAGTATATAACCGGATCGGGTTTGAATCGAAATCCATTTAATTATTTGATTTAGATAAGAATCTTAACGAACTTTGGATAATTCAAGAGTTTTGGATGAGCTGGGATCCCCTTACTCCGTGTCTCCTCTGTGTCTCCTTGTTTTTTTAATACAAAATGAGTGTCCCTGCGGGGCCCATTTTAAATAAAAAATATTTTTTATTTAAAATGGACCCCGCAGAGGCACTCATTTTGTATTAAAAAAGCAAGGGGACACGGAGGAGACACGGAGGAAGGGGACAGATGATCCAGACCTGTTTTGGATCATCGTAGACTAGTAGAGTTATAAATCCTTTCAAATTAAAAAGAAATCTATTACATATCTAATACACCAACAGGGGTTTCCCTGAGCAAATTTATTCATAGGCTCGGACCCCCGAACCTCACTCCAAACCTAACTCTAAGGGGCCCATTTTAAATAAAAAATATTTTTATTTAAAATGGACCCCGCAGGGGCACTCATTTTGTATTAAAAAAGCAAGGGGACACGGAGGAGACACGGAGGAAGGGGACAGATGATCCAGACCTGTTTTGGATCATCGTAGACTAGTAGAGTTATAAATCCTTTCAAATTAAAAAGAAATCTATTACATATCTAATACACCAACAGGGGTTTCCCTGAGCAAATTTATTCATAGGCTCGGACCCCCGAACCTCACTCCAAACCTAACTCTAAATATTTGTAAAAATAATGTTATTCAAAGGATTCGAACCCAAGACTTTACATAACTAATGCAACACCATAACCAGTTGAGCTATGTGAACATTTGAGCTTATATTAAAAATCATTATCTACATACATAAACACATATATACATACATACATAATTATTAATTATACTACACATACATAAATAAATATACGTATACGTACATACACACATACATACATATATACATACATACATACATACATACATATATACATACATACACTACATACATAATTATTAATTATACATACATAAACATAAATAATTATACATGCATATGTACATACACACACACATACATACATACATACATACATATATCCATACATACATACATAATTATTAATTATACATGCATAAGTACTATATACATACATACATACATACATACATACATTTAGGTTGTATAATCTATTAATATTTCATTATTTGTAATATATTAATTGTTGTATAATTAATATGCATATTTATATATACGAACACATGTACAAACATAAATACATACATATATAAATTTATGTGGATATATATATAATAATATACTATAATATTATATACATGCATACATGCATACATACTATATAACATACATACATGCATACATACATACATGCATGCATGCATGCATACATACATACATGCATGCATGCATGCATACATACATACATACATACATTTATATTGTATAATCTATTAATATTTTATTATTTGTAATCTATTAATTGTTGTATAATTAATATGCATATTTATACATACATACACATGTACAAACATAAATACATACATATATAAATTTTTGTGGATATATAACAATGTACTATAATATTATATACATACACATACTACATATTTTTGTTTATATGTATTAATTTGTAGATAAATCTCAGTTGGCTTAACTCAGATAATGTATAATTATTAATTATAATGTATATTTGTAGATAATTATTAATTATACATGCATACATACGTACATACATACATACATAACTATTAATTATACATGCATACATACATATATACATATATACATACATACATTC
Organism: Kitagawia praeruptora; assembly: GCA_037693485.1. Taxonomy (NCBI): domain Eukaryota; kingdom Viridiplantae; phylum Streptophyta; class Magnoliopsida; order Apiales; family Apiaceae; genus Kitagawia; species Kitagawia praeruptora. The sequence goes on from CM075353.1 coordinate 5,299,096, forward strand.
ATACATACATAGTTACATACATACATACATATATACATATATACATACATACATACATACATATATGCATGCATAGTTATGTTGTATGTATATATGTATGTATGTATATATGCATACATACATATATACATACAACATAACTATTAATTATACATGCATACGTATATGCATACATACATACATGTAATATATACATACATTTATGTTGTATAATCTATTAATATTTCATTATTTGTAATCTATTAATTGTTGTATAATTAATATGCATATTTATACATACATACACATGTACAAACATAAATACATACATATATAAATTTATGTGCATATATAATAATCTACTATAATATTATATACATATATACATACATACTATATAGCATACATACATACATACATTTATGTTTTATAATCTATTAATATTTCATTATTTATAATATATTAATTACTGCATAATTATACATATAAAAACTTGTACAAACATAAATATATATATAAATTTATGTGGATATGTTATAATGTACTATAATATTCACTAACATATACCATATCTTATTAATCATTTTAGATCTACTTTAATTATTTACGAATTACATATTACAAAAAATATCCCAATACAAAAAAAACCTTCATGCCTATCTATATATATTATAATGCCTGAAGATCGAAAATGCATCAGAAGAATTCAAGATATTTTTCTTGAATTTTCGTTTTTTTGATTTTTTTTTATTAAAATTATTTTCTTGCATTAAATAGCTGTTAATGATATTTTAATTAGTCATTAATTACACCTGTTAAACATATATTAAATTTACTCTATTTAATTTGTTTAAAAATTAGCAAATTTTATTTGAACATTATAGTTTTTATTTCAATATTAAATATTAATTACTTATAGTTAAATTTATTTTTAGGTAAAATGATAACTAAAAATTGTTTATATCCCTATTCAAGATCACTACTATACTTTCTTTTCATATGATTGTGGATCATGGATTGATTTTAACTTCTCAAGCAATTTTTATTATCAATAATTATGAAAGTCGTAATAAATTATGGAAGTACAAGATCTTCACTTAATATCTAGAATTTGTATTCAAACAATATATACAAATTTTTAATTTTGCACATGAAAAAATTACACATGGGTTATGATCAATCGATTAAATTTAACAAACCCAGCCATTTTATCGGAAGATAAAATTGATAAAAAAGCTATACACCCATTGTTTCATCATATTGTGTCGAAATAAATTAATATTTTAATTAAATAAATTTTTACACTATTATTGATATGTACATTATGAGAGGGGTGTCGGCTTAAAAAAACGTTATCAACCTTAACTTCTCAAGCAATCTTTATTATCAATGATTGTGGAAGTTGTAATAAATTATGGAAGTACACAGTTCTGTACTTAATATATAAAATTTGTATACAAATAATATGGACAAATTTTTACTTTTGAACATGAATAAATTACACATGAGTCATGACCAAACTAATTAAACTAAACAAACCCAACCATTTATAAAAAATTTATACACCCATTGTTTCATTATATTGTGTCAAAATAAAAATAATATCCTAATTAAATAAATTCTTACACTATTATTGAACATGTATATTACGAGAGGGGCGTCGGCTTTAAAAAACATTATTAAGTTATATTCAATATTTGTAACTTTTGATCGTAAAGATTACATTCGTATTGTAATTTTTATTTTTATATGTTTGTGATATTTTTAAGATTATCCCTACTTTAGATATATAATGAGAGTATTTTTTCAACTAATAATTCATGTAAATTGTGTTTAAATCAATTGTTTTAGGGAAATTCATAAGAGATCAATCAATTTTTAAAAATAATAGAAATTAATTTATCTATTTTAAATACTTTAAAGTAAAATTTTATAAATCACGTGAAGCGCGGATAAATTATAATAGCAGGAGATCGAAGAGACTTTCACTCTGAAACTTCAAAATATCTTTCTTAATTTTTCACATTTTTGTTTTTTTATTAAATAATTCCTTGCATTAAATATGATTATAATTAGTCATTAATTGTACCTATTAAAGTTATATTAAATATACTTTATTTTATACTTAAAACAAAAGTTTAGCCAATAATTATTATAATTATCTATATAAATATTTAAATTATTATTATTTGTTTATTAGAACATTTTAATTATTATATTTATACAAAATATTAATTATCCATATAAAAGTACAATTATTTCAAATTAAAATGATAAAATAGAATTATTTATATAGTTCATTTCTAATCCTTATTCAAAATCACTAAATAAAAATTCGGCAATAATAAATAAACGGTTTTAACTTTTCGATAAATTCGTAATCAGTGACTGTAAGAATCATGATAAGTTACGGAAGTATATAAATTTTCCAATTAAAATCTACAATTTAAAATACAAGTAATATTATATAATTTACTTTTACACATGAACAAAAATACACATGGGATATGATCAACTCGATTAAATTGAACCAATCCAACCTTTTTCTTTATTGATTAAATTAATAAAAAGTTATACATCCGTTGTTTCAATATATTATGTTGGAATAAATTAATATTCTAACTAAACACATTCTTATACTATTATTAATCAATTAATCGTGCATGTATGTTTTGAGATGGGCGTCGGCTTTGAATAACATTTTATTTAATATTTATAAATTTTATTACAAAATTATGTTGACATTGTAATTTGGTAGTAAAAAAAATAAGAGGCATTTATGTAGTTGTTGAAGTTGATAATATGTTGATAATATGAAACATGACTTAGCATTTTAATTCTATTTTCTTTGTCATACAACCAAATTTATCGACAAGTTAAGTCAATCATACTTTTAATCACATTTACATTTTGCTTCATTTTTCCGTCATACAAACAAATTATCAACAAACTAAGCAATCACGTCTTTCATAATGGCATCGATAACAAAAATATTTCAAAAGTGTTATTTTTACTTATCTATTGTCAAACTTTACAAATATTTATCAATTGAATTTCAAAATCATTTTTTATGCAACAAAATATATGTCATCAATATTTTCGAAAATATTATTATTAACACTTAAAAGTTTAACTAAAACATGTTTTCTTTCTGCTAATTCTTTTTTCTATTTAATTACATTTACACAAGTTTCAATTTATTATATAAACTTTCAAATATTAAACTCAACGAACAATAACGTTATATATATAATTTTTAAAAATATTTTTGTGCCGCACGTAGCGCGGCTTTATATTACCTAGTGTAAGTATAATACAAACTTGTATTAACATTAACTATCGTAAAACTCATCAATGGTTATATATATATATATATATATATATATATATATATATATATATATATATATATAGGGTCCTGGTCCCTGACAATCATTTGTCAGGGACCGGTTATTTAACAATCGGTTCCACAGCCGTTGGATCGTTGATCTAACGGCTGAGATTAAAAATTTTTTTTTTTTACTCTCCGCTATTCTGCCTATCCGCGAAAAATTTCCGCGGACAGGCAATCTGCCTATCCGCGGAAAATTATAGCGGACAGTAAAAAATTTTTGTAATCCAGGGGGGCCGTTGGATCAACGATTCAACGGTTTAGGAACCGATTGTTAAATAACCGGTCCCTGACAAATGATTGTCAGGGACCAAAACCCATATATATATATATATATATAATAGAGCAAATGGGGGGGGGGTGGGTTCCATGAGCAAATTTATTCATATAAAAAGTCATATTTACCTCTACTAATTATATCTATGTTATATTTCCGGAGGCTATTTAGGTATTGCAACACTAACATATTTATTACATATATAATAATAACTAATATGAACTAATATGCATTTATTATTATGTAATTAATACTTGAAAGTATCTATGTATTCATCCATGTTAACTCTATATATTTATATTTCGAAGTACGGTTTTGATCTTAACATTGACCAATTTATTACATATCGTTCAAGTTTATTTTAACAAAACAAAACATAGCGTAAAATGTAAAATAGATTTAATTTAACCAGAATTATAATTTGCATGTCACGATCGAGTATTGCATAAATTCTATTTACTCAGAACAATTGCTACAAAGATATGAACAATCGAAGATAACAACAAATCAATCCTACGTGATTACGAATAATTCATAAATTTGTAATCTAGAGCATGCCCGTGCCTTGCACGGGCTACCAAGCTAGTTAAAAATAATACAAGACAGGGTGACTAGAAGTGAGCAAAATTATTAAACGATTTTCATAATTAATAACACCACTCACAACATAGAGATCGACATACAGATGATCTGAATTCTGAACCCTTACAAAAACTAATTAATCAAGTGTACTCATTTAGGCCGCTAATTAAGTATACTTAACATATATAAAGGAAGTTACGTACAATGTAGGAGCCGTTTGGGAAATCTTAAAATAAGTTACTTAACACTTATATGAAGTAAGTAAATTATATGAAGTAAGTAATAAGTGACTTACAACTTATATTTTCGTGTTTGGGTGTTTAACTTATAAGTTGGTAAAATATTTATTAAATTAAATTTAAAAATATTAATTATTTAATATAATAATTCCAGTACATGCATATGACATTTATAAATATAAATGTAAAAATATAAAATATTAAACAAGTTAAAAAATCAAGTAATACGAAATAAGTTGGAAAAAAGTACGTCATTACTAACTTATCACTTATCAACTTATTTGGCAAAATAAGTCCGTTCTACTTGTGCACACAAACGGTCCGAAATAAGTTGAAACGGACTTATCCTCAGATAAGTCCGTTTTTCCCGGTAGACAAACACCCCCGTAATTTGACGTTTTTAAACTTAAATGACACAATATTCTCATATTAAAATAAAACAAAGAATAATGCTAGGTACCTCAAATTGGATCTCAAATTTTTTCTCAAATTACACGTGTCATTATCTGAATGGTTATAACTATAATGACCCGTCAGGGCCATATTAATCTCATCAATTAAAATCATTTGGGAGCATTTTTTGGGTAATAATTTGGATATCTAGCATTACTCTAATAGAAAGAATACGCTGGCCATTATTTAACATTCACACACATACCAGCTCATCTTAATTTGTTAAATCACACCGGGACTGTGCGACTAGGAGCCTCTGCTGCAGGAACATCGTCACCATCTTCTTCATTTTCCCCTGACAATTCCTCTAGTGATTTACCTTTCGGTTCGGGTACCAAAAATGTAAACACCATTCCCAGAAAATTAACAACACCGAGAACAATAAGCGAATTCTTCACTCCGATTCCTGTAGGATACCCTGCATCGGTTTTCTTGGGATCGGTACTCTGTGAAGAATAAAGAAATCCATAAGCTCCAATTATAGCCCCCGCTTTACCTGCTGCAGCGGATATTCCATGACATGTCGATCTCAATCTGGCTGGAAAAATCTCAGCAGGCACAACAAAAGTTGTTGCATTAGGCCCGAAATTCGCGAAGAAGAAGGTTAATGAATACATGATAATAAACCCTATGCGATTGGACTTTTCAGTCCAATGATCGTAAGGAATTGCGAGTGCAAACATGAAGACTGTCATGAAAAAGAAGCCCATTAATTGAATAGCAAATCTTCCCATGATATCGATTAATGCCACGGTGAACCAGTATCCAGGGACTGTACTGCACATGGCAATTATGGTTTGAGCTCTAGCTATTCTGTAAACTTCGTGAACAGCATTCATTGTTTTTGCTGGTGGAATCCATCCAACTGCGGTGAAAACATCTTTCTGGAACAAGTTTTGGCTATAGAAAGCAATGTCTAGTAAGAACCACGTAGAACATGTTCCAAGTAAGTGAAGGCCATGGCGTTTTGCGAATTGTTTTGAAAACAATCCGAAAGAATTTCTAGTGTCCTGTGCAATTTGTGCTACTTTAACCTCTTCTGCCTCGATCTCAACTTGCAACACTTTAGCCATATCATTAGCTGCTTGTTTTGCGTTTTTTGCAACTAGGGCTGTGTAACGGGCAGTTTCGGGCATTTTCATTCGCCAATAGTACGTTAAAGCAGCTGGCAAAGCCCCAAACATTAGTATAATCCTCCATATATAGTCAGCTTCTGGCACTGTCGAGGCTAATGCATTGACTTCATAAGTTGGTGCTGGGTATGCATGGTCAAAAGCTGCTGAAACAATTAAACCAACAATTCCACCAGCCATAATTCCGAACCCTTGCATGGCGAAAACAGCAGCAATGAAAGCCCCACGCGTCTTTTTGTTAGCATATTCGGACATAATTGTAGCCGAAAGAGGGTAATCGCCACCGATGCCAAAGCCTAGCCAAAACCTAAAGAAGCAAAGAGTAGTCATCACACCTTTAGGACTATTCCCAAAGGAAAGCCCAGAGGCAACTGAACAAATAACCATGACAAGTAGAGTAAGGCCGTAGACTTTTTTACGTCCCATTTTGTCACCGAGCCACCCGAAAAAGAGTTGACCTACTAGGGTTCCGACAAGGGCGACCCCTGTGACTGAAGATGATACGCCTGGAGGTAAGACCCCGGGTTTCGGAGCTCCTACTTTGTGGTAGTAAATGCGTCCGAGTAACTTGGTGACCAAGGAAATGCTGAAGAGATCGTATGCGTCTGTGAAAAATCCCATTCCAGCTATAACAATTGCAGTGAAATGGTATAGTTGAGTCTTAGCAATATCAAGTGCATTAAGCACTTCTAGCTGCTGTCGAACCATGGCTAGCTTAATTACTCAGATACCGAATTTGCTTCAATAAGACAAAGAAGTCCCGTGTTATTGTTTTAGTAATGTTGGATAGAAAAAATCTAGATAAAATTCAGTTAGATATATGTACACAATTAGTACTGCATGCATGCATGCAAGCATGAACTAATTTGGGAACTAATTCGCTAGGCATATATTTTAAATATCGATGAATTTTTCCAAGTGGATTGATTGACTGATTAAGGAACTAATTCGATGGATATAAACTGAGTACTAATCATACATATAGATAAACATATTTCAAATATCAATTACTTTTTTCGAAGTAAATTGATGGATCACGTAACTAATTTGATGGACATAAACTAAGTACTAGTCATACATATAAATTATTACGCTGATTAATTTTTTGTACATCTATAATAATTGATAAACCAGAATGTAACAAAGTTTTGTCATACATATAAACTATTATGCTGATAAATTTTGTTGTACATCTATAATAATTGATAAATCAGAATGTAACAAAGTTTTTGAGTAAAAATTATAAGGATAGTTTCGAAAAATTATACATGCATATATATATGTTTGAAGAGTAGTGCTACAGGTACCAAATTGGGTACCAAAATTGGGTACCAAATGACATGGCAAAAGACACTTGTAAATTTAAAATATTTTGATTGGAGAGCCCTGGCAGGCCCACTATAACTATAACCAATTAAAACAAGCCACATCATTTGGTAACAATTTTTGCTACCTAATTTTGATACCTCTAGCATTTTTCATGTTTGAATGCAAAAAAATAACATTTATTATTGAACAATATATAAAAAAATTGACTACTACTTGGAATACGGGCCCGGTATACACTCTACACAACTTTGTAGGTTACGTACCGTAGCACTCACTCACACTTACCAATTGGTTATTGCATCAATTTGTGAAGCTAAAATGACGAAATTCAAAATTTATTAACGATCAATTTTTTGATGTTTTTGACTAATATAACCGATCATGGGATATTTTCGTTCCGACAACCCAAATTGATCGGTTATAACATTATCATCCACACTGATTTCGATCATAAACAACCGATTTCGTCAATCTTACAATAAAAAGCCAAATGCATACAACCAACTTACAAAATGAATGATAAATTTGTATGTATACCTGTAGCTCCTGATATTGCAAAGTAATGCTACTACACAGCCAGAGAAATATGAAGAACCGAAGATATTTCTATTTTCGGGCAGGCGTCGTCTTATATAGGAAGAGCGTAATTTTCCAATTTGATAAGCAAACAGCATATAATTAAGCATATTTCGGATATACCTTTTTTTGTCAACTGTTTCCTTCGTACATAACATATATAAAAAATTCCAGCAGTATATATATTAATTTTGTTATTAAAAAAATAGTCGTCGTGAGCTCACTACAGAGAGTTCTCCATCTACACTTCATCGATTAGCAACTAGTGCAATTTGCAAATCAATAAATTAGTTATTTTATTTGTGCATATAAATTGTTATTGAAATTGGCCGATTTCTGAAAAATCATTGATAAATCGGTCAAAAATTGGTCAAAATTTTGGAATCGATTTAACCGATTTTTGTGAAAATTGCCGATTTTTCAACCGAATCACCCGATAATATAAATTGGTATCTCAACCGAATAGTTCCGATTTCCGAAATTTGCAACACTGTGCATATATAATAAAGTAAAATGCATGTGGTTAGCAAATGGCACATATATATATTACTCCCTTAGTTCCTCTCATTTCTTTACAGTTTCTATTTTGGGATGTGCCTCTTATTTCTTTATATAATATAAAGAGTAACTTTTAACAATAAAATAAATTTTTGCATCCATTACTTCATTCCACTTTTTCAACACTTTACATTATTACACCCACTACTTCATTTATTTTAACAATAAAATTATTATTACACCCATTACTTTACTTATTTTAATTATAATTCTTGATCAACGTGAAAAAATTCAATGTATACAACCACGGGGACGGAGGGAGTAGTAAGTTTGACAAATGTAATCGGTTTCTTCTATTTGTGGTTAATTGCTTATATTCGAGAGAAAGTAATAAATTGCATAAAGATATAGAAAAATGCAGCCTTGCTTTTTTTTTTTTAGGTACGTTTTCTTAAATTATAAGATATATTCTATATTCTTTATTAAAAGCAGAAACCTCTTCTTAATGGTATGCCATGTCTATCGTGGTATGCCACTAAATATTAATTAATCTAATTAATTAAAATCATAATATTAAGTATTAATTTAATTTAATAATGAAGTTATATACTAGGAGTCTATTAACTAAAAATTGAAATAAAAGTCGAGAATATAGGACTTAGGGCTCCATTAATTAATATTTAAAAAGTATCTATAATAGATTAATAATAAATACAATTAATAATATAACTATTCTTATATTATCAGAGAGAAGTTATATAAATTTAATTAATTAAAATAATAATATATAAAATATTAATTTATTTTAATTTATTATTGAAGTTATATACTAGGAGTCAATTAACTAACAATCGAAATAAAAGTCGAGAATATGGCATAAACTAGAAGTAATCCAACGATTAATAATGGTTCTTCAATTCTCTTTTAGTGTTTAGTTCTCTATTGATCCAGATTCTATAAATATTATTGATAATTAAATTATGGTCAACAGAAACATGCGTTTTTATAAATAAAATTTAAATTTTATTTTCATTTAATTATTTAATCAAAATAATATGATAAATTATTTTATTTAAAAAAATAAAATTTAAAACTTAAAATAATTGATCATGATCCGTGCTTCGCACGGATTATCGTCTTGTAAGTCTAAATAGTCAAAAAAAACAAAGAAGAGAATAAGTAACATATAGATTGCACAATGTTCGGCAAATATTTACATTGAGAATAAAGAACCTAACCAAAATTATGCATAATTATAGAGGTCCGAGTACAAAGAATTAATAAATATATAAAATAAATGTACATTGATATGATAAAAAAAGCTAAATTAAATTAATAATTATTCGTATTTTTATGCATTAATTTGGTATTGATAAACGAGAAGGATAGGTGAAGATTATCTAACATTTATTAAACAAATTTAGCAAAAAAAAAAACATTTATTAAACAAAATTTGAACTATGTTTCAACATATCCTCTCTATTAATCAAATAAAATTTCATATCTGTATGTTCTCATTTGATATTGACGAATTTCGAAGGATATTCAAAAGTAAATTACTTAAGTATTTGATAAAATCTTAATCATTATTTAACATTTATGTTGAACCAAGTATTTAACAACTTAAAATAAATTTATATTTCTTGTGCTAGTTTGACAACTAAAAGAGTACCCACAATAATTCCCGAGTTCAGTTTCCCACCTGCCAGGCACGATCTAACAACTTTTGCGCCAACCTGTATGTTGTGCCCAAAATCTCCATGAGCTAGATTTAGGACCATTAAGCTATAGAGTCCAATCCATATGGGCCAGAATATAGATCCAGTACAAGATATGAGGATCAGACATGATGAAATGAGCACTCGCTGAGAAGACAGTCAAGAAGCTATAAGTATCATGAGGTTCCTGATGAACCGGAAGCTGAGTAGATTACGAATGGACCAGGTTCCTCCCCGCAGAAGAGTTCAAGACAGCATAGCAACAGCCATAGAGATGCCAAGAGCATATGAAGAGCTATCCAGTCTAACCAGTTTGTTATTTGTGCAGGTACAGGTACCTATAAAGAGGTCCCTAAGCAATGTGTCCCGAAATAAGGAGGTTCCTGAGAAACAGGTTCCTAGACAGAGGTTCCTGAGAACCAGGTTCTGAAATAAAGGTTCCTGAGCACCAGGTTCCTGAGACATAGGTTCCTGAGCGTAACCAATTAGAAAGAGACCGAATTATTATTGGAGTGTAATTCTAGGGCGCAGTTGATCCTAGAATGCCTCTAATAGACATGAGAATTATAGTAGGGTACGAACTCGAGTTCTACTCTACTTAGCCAACTAGTTTGTGAAAGGCGCTAAGGGAACCTGAGTCCTACACGAATTAGACAACCGAATACAGCTGGTCAAGCAGAATCAGCTTCGCATTACAACTACGTGAGCTTGATCCCTATATAAACAAGGGTACGTAGGCACCTTGAGAGAACAGACACAGATCTCGCTAATGGAACCTGCGATGATTCTCGTAACCTCTCAAGCTCAGCTCACCCCCACCATCAAATCACACCCAAATCACTAAAAACAGCCAATTACATGTGTTACACTTGTAAATTCCAGCGGGCCTCCGAAAATCACGTTGATTACGAAAATCCTCCATCAACATTGGCGCTAGAAGGAAGGGCCCCTTGCCTTGCTTGTTTGTGGAGGACAAACAAGAAATCGAATAAAAGGATGGGTGGTTATATCGTGTTATTAGAGTTGGCTTGAGAGCGACACTCGTGGATGTTGTGTAAAAAACTTATACACGCAAACAACATAAACTATACAAAATCATGATGGATGCATAAGATGATGATGATGATCATACGCAGCGTGAAAGTCAGATGACCAATATCTTCCCTCGAGACCCTATATTTATAGGTGAAACTTATTCACGTAATGATTCTAACATGTATCAATGGAGTTTGGTTTGGTGAAGACAACCGGCAGTGTTCATGGGTCAAACAGATAAAGGATCATAGCTGTTTTGTTGATTAACCTACGGTAGAGCGAGATGTGGCGAACAATGATACATCTGACAAGCAACGATTATTGTTTGAGAAGCAAAGATTAACCGGTAGGCAACGTGAAGGTTAGATGCAGGATACATGGTGATACATCTCTTATAACCCCAATAAACATAAACACCGGGGGGCCGGTGTCGAAACGAAACGATGAGAACAAATATGGTGGTGGTTTTCGTTACTGTAGAATCAAAACGATCAGGTAATCACTACCTAAAAGTCAGCACGGGTTAAAAAGAGGGGATTGGTCCACACCCATCAGGCGAGACTGTTTCGAAACATAGCTCGGACATGTGCGTGAGCTTGTTCATTCGAGGGACTAGTCATCAGCAGAGAGAACGATCATGTTAAGGTTCAAGGTTCAAATTTTATGGTGGCAGCTTTTGCAATTTAAAGTTCCATACAAACGTGAACATAAATAGAAGCAAAGGGATCCATGCTGGTGGGCTGCGATATAGAGTTATGAGATGCGCCAGTGAAAGCATTAAGACATGAGATAGGACTGAAGATGTACCAATTCTAGCAGATGTTGGCTTCATATTTTCTTACAAACTGATACACTAATAATATATGAGTGTGGAAGAGAATATACAAAACAAATCGTATTGATGTCATTGTTTAGGTAAGTTCAGTTGTGAAGACGGAGAGAATAATAAGCAATGCTTGACTGGAGGAAGCTGCTCTAGCGATGACTGGGACATAAAGTAACACTAGGTCCAGTTTCAACCTTCACTTACAATCTGCCATACAACTTCATACACATCGGAACAAATGGAAAAGATGTTTGAATATGAGTTGGATGATACAACTTACCAAGGCTGTGATTATCGTACGAATTGAAGACAGCGGAGCAGTGATCATTACATCAAGAAACCTCAATCGTGGCTATCTAGTTTATTACTTGTAAAAAGGAGATGCTGAAAGTCTGCTACGGACAAGAAACTTGCAAATGGTGATGCCCTATCATATATATACTCAGGATATTATCGACGATGTTAGCTGCAATTGAATGAGAAAATCGCCTTGAAGGACAACATCAAGGTAGTTCAGTCAATGAAAGATGATAAGCATATGGGTAGGTCTGTTAGAGAGCGTGGTGGTTTGATAAAAAACAACTAATAGTCAGCAACAACCAGTGTTTGAAAAGTGTCAAGCAAAGTGAGGATGCTGGTGGGCGCATGACATGCAATGAGGAATCAGAAGCTTCAGACGGTGATAGTTTTCTAAGGAGCCATAAAACAAAATACAAGCAGGGATGGATGTCAAGATGAGACAAAGACGTTGACTGATATACAAGTCGTTGGGTTGAAGAGCCAGGGGACGTCCCCATGGTTGCAAGCTCGGAACAAGAACAATGTGTTGGTGAAGCTTAAGTTAGTGAAAACATGCCCAAAAGATACAATAAAGAGAAACACGTGGTTCTTTGTAGTTAGGGTGATGGAAGCAAGCAACATCAGCTATACATATGAGTATGCTAGTATATGGATACATGGTGTGTATCGGTGGATTCGTTATATTGACCAACGATCAAGTTTTAAGAAGATGAAGTGCGGTACCTGTTTTGTTGATCACGTGGTGCTAATAAATTATCAAGGTTATGAGTACGGGAAGTTGATTGAGCGTGGGGTGAAGAAAACATCTCCCCAAGACTGCTGTTACAAGAAAGATTGATAGAACGTGGGTGTACGCTTGTTCCCAGGGATTTGATCACAGAGAAGAGATCAGGAAGCAATCAGACAGTGTCGAGGTTGGCGTCAAAAAAGACCAGTGGCTGACAAAAGTTTCCGTAAATACTGGTGGTAAGGATGGGCTGATGAAAAGCACAGGTGGAGAAGGCTAGCTTCAGTGCGGAAGGAATCATATCTGTAGTACTATATAAGCGACCAGTGCTTCAAGGGAAGTTCAAGGAAAAAGCATATATATAAAAAAAACACCAGGAGAGAGTTAAAAGATTGGTAGCATTAATTTGGCTACAGGAATAAGGTCAGTGGATCATTGGCATAAAACTACGATGCATTACGGAAGTAATGGTAAACGTCCAGGATAGGTGCTCCACAGTTCCATGCAGATATGTTTCCGCAGAAACAATGCGAGAATTACACGCCAGCAACAAAGAAGAAGGAATAGCTAGAGTCGGGTGGAGTTACATGAATACATCATGCAACTGCAGCAACACAAAATCTCAGAGATGAAACGAGGATGAGGGGTCAGAGACATGAACATTGTCTCCGTAGCGACATAAACTGAGCATCCAACGGCGATAGGAACCAAACGGGATTAAGAGTATATTACGTTGGAACAAAGGCCAGTAGAGTGATGCGTGTAGCTTGTTCTTTTGAGGATCTGGTTACAAGTGTGCAGAACAAAGGCTTGGAGGTTTTTTAAAGTATAGTGGTTCCTCTGGTTACCTTCAGATAAGTAATAGCAAGATATCAACGGTTATAGAGCCGAAGATATGTGCAGAGATGTGATGATTTGTGCAATATGTAGTTTGGGCAACTGCTCTTGAAGATTAAACCCTGGACAAAAATCAAATAGTATAAGAAGTAGCAAATGACAGCGGGACACCTCTAATTATATATGCGTGTTGGTGGTAATGTTAGGCTGATGAAACACATACCGCAGAAGTAGATTGAATTTAAGTTTGGAAGGAATTATACCTGCTAGGGTACAGGAACATAGTAACACAAATTGTCAAGAAGGGTGTGAAAGCTGCTGTTTATGATTACTACTGGGTTATGAGTGGAAAAGCTTTGGCGATGTTTGATGGCCAGAACCGGGTAAATTGAGGAAGCACTAATCGTGTATGTGTGTCAATGAAGCTTCGCTGCGCAAGTTCCCAATAATAACATCATAAAGGTCCAGAGAACACGAAGAATTGTGATGATGTTTTGTACCAACAGCGGCATTGATGAAACAGAAGAGCATGAAATCGCAGCAGCAACAGGCTAGTATTTGTGTGAAAGATGTGTATAACCACGGAAAAATTGGAGATCATGCCCAGGAGGAAAGGTTGACAACAATCTGATAGTACTGGCATTGAAAACAAGGACAACAAGATTTTTGGGTTTAACAGCAAAGACAATGCAATTACGACAAAGTGGTGTTGGTGACAAACAACAGCTATATTGTTGGACACTTGTGTATATGAAAGCCAAGAATTGTCAAGAAGATGCTGGTTTTGAATGACACACCTTATAAGTAGCGACACATTGGCTGTGAGACATCTAAAGGGAGAAGATAAGCTGCATGATGCTGCTGAGATTATAAACAGACTGACAAAAACAATGTGTATACCCAGCTTGCTCGTTCGAAGGTTATTATATAGATCACAGCCACAATGAGAAGCAAATGGTTAGTATATCAAAGCACGGAGTGGTGGAAGCAAAAAAGAAGCCCATTGCAGAAAAATCAGAATTTGAGGCTGTTTTTGAGCTAACTTTGCGGAATAAACTGCTTTGATCTGGAAGGTTCCAAGTGTAGTATGATATACCATTGGAAAGCGCTGATAAGAAAAAAGCAAGGATGAGGTATGACAGTGGCACGATAGTGGCTGATGTTTGAAGTATGAATAAAAAGAGGATGCAATGGTTTCGATCGAAGAAAATGGAGTGCACATTCCTATTCAATCAGGAGCAGCACCTTAAGCTAAGTTTTCTGCTCTCTTTTTATTATTTAATTCTGCAAACAGGTATACATTTTATGCCATTCATGCATTAAAGTACTTGATTAAATATAGAAAATTCATGCCAGTCGTAGTTAAACAGATAGATTAAAATGAATAGCATGCACCCTTGAGAGATACAAGCTAGTAACAGAAGTGATGAATTGAGGTTAGCTAGCAGTAGATCCTCGAAGTAACATAGTAAGAGAATTCATCTGACTAGCATGCTAATAAAAATGAGAAAGTCATTAAAAAGAAATTAGATTTAATATTCTACATATGTGACCTAAATCAATATTTGCATGAGACATATATAATAAAATGCATGTGCATATTATGTGCCCAGTTATCATGTCAATAATATTCATTAATGTGCATTAATCATGTCATGAAAATATATTGTTACATTGTATATATGCTTGCAAAAAATTGAGATATCGTGCAGGATTGCTCGCTAAGTATTACAGAATGAAAGTGAGGAGCTTCATTCAATTCAATGAGCTGCTGGAAATACTTTGCAAATAGTCTCTCTTAACATCTCTTGTTTCTTACAATGAGTTAGCTCGCGTAAGCTTAGAGGTGTTGTATTGGGATATTTGTAGTTGATATAGAGGTTCACTCTCAGTGTGTGTCATAAGAGGTTGAAAAGAATGAGAGAAAGAGATATAGCAAGATGATTCAGAATGAAAAAAGACCTACTGACATGAGGTTCCCGGAACCAGAGGTCTTCCCCCGTACACAAGAATTTTTCTGATGAGGAAAAAATGAGGTCTCAAGAAGAATATACCTCACTCATGAAGTCATATGACAAGGAAGAAATTAGAGGAAAAGTTGAAGCTATAAGCAAGAATGGCACGAAGAAGTCGGAGTATCGATCGAAGCATTAGAAAAGATTCAGCATGACTTGAAGAATAGATTAGGTCACTAGCAACCTCAGAAAAGGAACCTCATTCAGTGACCTGATAGACATAGTTGATGTTAATTTATGAAAGTTTCAGATACAGAAGAGTAACTTTGATAAGGTTAAACAGTTTAGATCCCCCAATAGATATAAGGGAACCTCTTGAAAAGGAAAAGAAGTGAAGCTCAAGCTGAAGAAAGCATGCATTACTCAACTTCACAGACGAATATTCAGCAACTTGTTAGAGAGCAATTGACATGATGACTAGAAGTAGTATTAGCAAGACCAGAGAAATTGATATTTGTTATGACGAGATAAATTGAGCACTTTGCCTCAAGGTTAATGAAGAATTATGGAGCTTCCAGAATCTAGTTCTCCATCGAAGACAAGCTTCCCTGCAGAACTGGGGGGTAGTATAATTACTATTGCAAAAATCAAGGATTTCAAAATTTTAAGAGAATTCAGGTTAAGGAGCCTCACGATCAGGTTCGGGAACCTCATAGCTCAGATTTGGTTCAGAAACCTTGCGGATTGAGTTGGTCTAGTACCTTGAAGAGCAACATGCTTGCATCATGAACACTTCAATGAGTTTTTAAAGCTTAACGGAGGCTTCCACTTCACAGCAGATCAATCTAGAGAAAGATCCAGGTGATACCTCTCCATTTATGCTTACATATTCGTAGAAACCTCCCAGGTACGCGCAACAAACTCTTGCTATACATAAAGCATGCATAAGCATCTATGCTGTTGAGATCTTATATGAGATAAAGCTATGATTATGTCTTGATTATGTTTCTAGATGTTAGAATGCACATTTACATGCAGCTCGCAGGTTCCTTGATATTTACCTACATTTAGTAGATTCCTTGCTATTTACTTGCACCTCGCAGGTTCCTTAATGTTTACCTGCAGATCGCGGGTTCCTCGATATATACCTATAGCTTCCAGGTTTAATTATATTTACCTGTAGCTAACAGGTTCTGCGTTACTCATATGGAAATTCTGGTAATAGCTTCCAGATTTAGTTGTTTTACTAGCATCTAGTGGATTATTTGCTATTTTCTTGTAACTAACATGTTGCAGGATCATTCATATATGCCTGAAGCTTGTATGTGACAGCTTCCAGGATCATTGATATTGGTTCAATTGTATTTTTTCGAAGCTCACAGTAACAGCTTCCAAGTTCACCTGCAGTCAACAGGTTTATATGAAGAGATTCCGGTACACATACCGCGAGAGCTTTCTATCCATAAAGGATCACATAATATCCAACTGGATTCACGTAAGTCTTCGCCAGATTAGTATTCTGATTAGACAGCATGGCATTTCTTTTAGCAAGAATTGATGATAGTAGAAGAAGATCTATTTTGCTTATGATGAGGTTAGTCTTCCTCATTCTTAGAATGACGATGATGATTATAGCTTCCTTATTGTTCTTTTACGTAACAGTAATTACCCAAAAGAACTGGGGGGTAGTATTCCTACTTAGACAGTATTGTGCATGATATGATTAGCCTTTTTCATATGCCAATTTGAAAATTTTAAGTGCTTGTTTTAGTACTTGTATTGTGGAACAGGTTACCTTGACTAACAGGTTCCTATAGCATTGACAGTATTTGCAGGTTACCTTGACTAACAGGTTCCTGTAGTTTTGACAGTATTCACGAAGTATGGGTATGAATTGATAGAATGTGCAGACTACGATTGATTGATCAGAATTAGCTTGTAGACAGATTGTGTTGAGAAAAGTATTAAGCCCCTGGCAGCTTCCCGAGCAAGCATTGAATTAAGCCTCAGGCAGCTTCCTGAGCAAGAGTTAAGTCTCAGGCAGCTTCCTGAGCAAGTATTAAGCCTCGGGCAGCTTCCCGAGCAAGCATTGAATTAAGCCTCAGGCAGCTTCCTGAGCAAGAGTTAAGTCTCAGGCAGCTTCCTGAGCAAGTATTAAGCCTCGGGCAGCTTCCCGAGCAAGCATTGAATTAAGCCTCAGGCAGCTTCCTGAGCAAGAGTTAAGTCTCAGGCAACTTCCTGAGCAAGTATTAAGCCTCGGGCAGCTTCCCGAGCAAGCATTGAATTAAGCCTCAGGCAGCTTCCTGAGCAAGAGTTAAGTCTCAGGCAGCTTCCTGAGCAAGTATTAAGCCTCGGGCAGCTTCCCGAGCAAGCATTGAGAAAACCTCAGGTAGCTTCCTGAGCAAATGTGATTAAAAAGCCTCAGCTGACTGAGCACGACATTGTTGCCAAAAGCCTCAAGTTCCTTGAGCACGTGAAATAAAGTCCTGACAAAAGGCATCTAAAGTCCTGACAAAAGGCATCTAAAGTCCTGACAAAAGGCATCTAAAGTCCTGACAAAAGGCACCTAAAGTCCTGACAAAAGGCACCTAAAGTCCTGACAAAAGGCACCTTAAAGGAACCAACACGCCTCGAGGCATGTTGGGACCTAGAGTTTAGGATTGGGAACCAAGCAGGTGACCTTTCCAAAAGAAAAAAGGAACCAACACGCCTCGAGGCATGTTGGGACCTAGAGTTTAGGATTGGGAACCAAGCAGGTGACCTTTCCAAAAGAAAAAAGGAACCAACATGCCTCGAGGCATGTTGGGACCTAGAGTTTAGGATTGGGAACCAAGCAGGTGACCTTTCCAAGAGAAAAAAAAAGGAACTAACACGCCTCGAGGCATGTTGGGACCTAGAGATTAGGATTGGGAGCCAAGCAGGCAACCTTTCCAAGAGTTGACCCGAATTATGTAAGAGAAATTTTACTAACATTAACTAGTTTCTGTTTTATGTTTATTGTTTGCTTTGCAGGATTAGTAATCATCAACAGCTATTCATAAGGAACCTGGTCTAGCTATTCAGCAATGAAAAGTTAAGAAGTTATCAAGAAAGATTATGGTTTAGATTATGGTTTTGGAAATAGTACTCGAAGTATGAAGACAAGAAGTTCTAAGTTTACAAAGGTTTGATAGCTCCAAGTAGAGCAAGCAGCTGAGGTTTCTAGGAAGCTATTTAGATGGCTCAAGAGGTTCCAGGGTTTTTTCATCCTACGAATAATGGAGATTCCTGGGGTTATAAGCAAGCTGCCAACATATTTTATAAAAGCATTGGATGAGAGATCAGTTCGTACAAGTCAGTTCGGAAGAAGAAAGAAGTATTGCTTGAACAATTATAGAGTATTTATGACGAGTTTCGCAGTCTGATGATAATGATCTACGAGAAGATGACTTCAAGAAAGTTTCCAAGTTAGTTTTCAGCACGATCCTTTGATTTTTTTGATTTGAGGATTTAATTTGGAATCTGCATACAAAAGCGTAGTGTATCCTGTTTCTTACGCCGAGTTAGCTCATGTAAGCTTGGATGCACGATGTGAAAATTATGCATTTTCCCAAAAGGAGTAAATAAAGGTTGAACCTCTTGATTGGAAGCTGTTGAGGTGCTACTCGCTTTTCAAAGACTTCTGGATATACAAAAGACATGTGAAGACATTGAAGACAAAGATCACTTAAGAAGATACAAGAGTAAGCAGAAGTATGATAAGATCCCGAAACCTCAGAAGTGTCCTTGGAGAGATTTTGCAAAGTTATTAGAAGAATGTAAAGAGAATGACTAGCAGTTTAGGAGTGAAGATTTGTCAGAAGAATGAGTTTCGAAGAAGAAGAATAGAACATGTTCCTCACCAAGAAAGAAGCTGATCGATACTATGTTTACTAAAACATTATGTGTCCTGTTTCTTACGCCGAGTTAGCTCATGTAAGCTTGGATACGTGTTGTTGAAGTAATACATTTTAAGAAAAGTGATAAAGCATTGAACCCTATATCAGAAAGTTGAATAGGTTCCTCTCGTATTGCATGACTTCAAGGAACCGGGGGGTAGTTGTTGTGCCCAAAATCTCCATGGGCTAGATTTAGGACCATTAAGCTATAGGGTCCAATCCATATGGGCCAGAATATAGATCCAGTACAAGATATGAGGATCAGACATGATGAAATGAGCACTCACTGAGAAGACAGTCAAGAAGCTATAAGTATCATGAGGTTCCTGATGAACCGGAAGCTGAGTAGATTACGAATAGACCAGGTTCCTCCCCGCAGAAGAGTTCAAGACAGCATAGCAACAGCCATAGAGATGCCAAGAGCATATGAAGAGCTATCCAGTCTAACCAGTTTGTTATTTGTGCAGGTACAGGTACCTATAAAGAGGTCCCTAAGCAATGTGTCCCGAAATAAGGAGGTTCCTAAGAAACAGGTTCCTAGACAGAGGTTCCTGAGAACCAGGTTCCGAAATATAGGTTCCTGAGCACCAGGTTCCTGAGACATAGGTTCCTGAGCACTAGGTTCCTGAGACATAGGTTCCTGAGCACCAAGTTCCTGAGCGTAACCAATCAGAAAGAGACCGAATTATTATTGGAGTGTAATTCTAGGGCGCAATTGATCCTAGAATGCCTCTAATAGACATGAGAATTATAGTAGGGTACGAACTCGAGTTCTACTCTACTTAGCCAACTAGTTCGTGAAAGGCTCTAAGGGAACCTGAGTCCTACACGAATTAGACAACCGAAAACAGCTGGTCAAGAAGAATCAGCTTCGCATTAGAACTACGTGAGCTTGATCCCTATATAAACAAGGGTACGTAGGCACCTTGAGAGAACAGACAAAGATCTCGCTAATGGAACCTGCGATGATTCTCGTAACCTCTCAAGCTCAGCTCACCCCCACCATCAAATCACACCCAAATCACTAAAAACAGCCAATTACATGTGTTACACTTGTAAATTCCAGCGGGCCTCCGAAAATCACGTTGATTACGAAAATCCTCCATCAACACTGTATAACCACAGTGAGATCAGGAGTGGAGCTATAAAAGTCAGCCCTTTTAATTATATTGGTTAATTAACTTAATTGAACCACCCCCTTGTGCAGATGAACAGTCAGTTTAGAATTAATTAAAAAAATAAATATCTTATGCGATAAAAATATTTTTTTTTTGAATCATATGCGATAAAAATATTGTTTACAACAAAATCAGAATCACACGTTATCATGTTCTGTACGCCCTAATCTCTGTTATTCAACACACATCAATTGTTTGCCCTAATCTCTGTTATTTATTCTTAACTGTTTGGTATCAATTCAGTGATGTTATCTTCAGTGATACTACTCAATATTACTCGTTAAGAATAATATCTTAAGAATAATATCTTCGGTGATAGCCACAAGGCTTGTTTGGTTGTGGGTGCTATCTTGGCATCAGTAGGTTCAACATTCTCCTCTAAAGTACCCACAACCAAACAAGCCTGGGATTCTCTACATACCATGTACGCCAACAAATCACACACGAGAATAATTATGCAGGATCAAGCACTTACCACTGCGCTAAAAGCTCCGGAACTGATAGCTAGGTGCAACATTATTTTCATACCCCTTAGCCAGTGTACCTAGCATCACGGTTCGATTTAGGGAGATGCTGGACATTGCCAACAATCCCCCCCAGCATCTGCCCACCACTACCCCGTGATAGCACAAATGCCTTATTTTGCATAAATGCTCTCCGTGGGATTCGAACCCGCGACCTAGCTCTGATACCAAATATTGAAAATATGAACATATCAAAGTAATAAACAAGAAGGACAATGATATGTACAAAGTGAAAATACCTAAGGGACTACATTGTATTAGTTCTATTTCTTCCTCAAAAGCATTACAAGATATATAGACTCAACAGTTGTTGTGCCCAAAATCTCTATGGGCTAGATTTAGACCCATTAAGCTATAGGGTTCGGTCTATACGAGCTAGAAGATTGATCCAGTACGATTTATGAAGATTAGATAGAAGAAATGACTAAGGAAGTATGAGTATCAGGAGGTTCCCAATGGTCAGGAAGCTAAGCAGAGTATTAGAAGGCCAGGTTCCTCCCAGCAGAAGAGTTCGAGTTAGCATAGCAACAGCCATAGAGATGTCAAGAGCATATGAAGAGCTATCTAGACTAACCAGTTTGTTATTTGTGCAGGTACTGACGCCTAAAAGGGAGGTCCCTAAGCGATATGTCCCAAAATAAGGAGGTTCCTGAGAAACAGGCTCCTGAGATGTAGGTTCCTGTGCACCAGGTTCCTACAAGTTGCCAACAGAAGGTTCTAGAAGCCATCTAGAACAGATAAACGAATTGGTATCTGAGTATAATTCTAGGGCGCAGATGATCCTAGAATAACTCTGACCAATAAGAGAATCATAGTAGGGTACGAACTCGAGTTCTACTCTACTTAACTAACTAGTTCGTGAAAGGCTCTAAAGGAACCTGAGTCCTACACGAACTGAGTGATCGAATACAGCCATTCCAGCAAGAGACAGAGTCCCATTAGAACTACGTGAGCTTGATCCCTATATATACAAGGGTACGTAGGCACCTCAAGGGTAAGAGGCACTCAGTTCTCTGATTTTCTCTAAAGGCACTTGAGATTATTGGAGACACCCTCGAGCACAGCTCAACCCCCACAAACACAACCCAAACCTTTCACAGAACAGTTGATCGCTAGCCTATACAACTACCCGTAGACCTCTCATAAGTTGTTACGAAATCCACTCATCAACATTGGCGCTAGAAGGAGGGGCTAGTTAATATCTTAAGAGTGGAAAAGATGCCAGGCAACTCTGATAGCGAAGCAACCCGTTCTGAGCGACAGATTCACGAGGGGAACAAATCTCCTCCCAGAGCACCGAAGGTTACTAAAGCAGCTATGATGGAAATTTTAAAGACTGTGGGAGAACGTTTGTCGACTTTGGAGCAGGCTTCAAGTAAAAAGAAGAAAAAGAAGGCAAAGAAAGGCAAGAAGTCGAAGGTTACTCCGAAACAGTTGAACTTTGAGGAAGAAGAATCTAAGAATGGAGAGGAGGTTCCAGAAGATAGTGGAGAACCAAAGCAGAATAATGGTGACGAAGAACTAGAGAATCCTGAGAAGAGTAAAACTGTTAGCAAGGGTCGTACAGGGTCCAAGGGAAAGAAGAAAACCAAGACTGGAGGTTCTTCACAGAAAAAGAAGAAAAATAAAGACCCATCTATTGAGATAATTGAAGAAGAAAGCACGGATTCAGACGAGGATACTGAAGAATCAAGCACTGCAGAGTCGCAAGAGGAGGAAGGAACGAGTAAAAAGACAAGGGCGGAAGCTACTGGGGAGGTGACAGTAGAAGATATCAAGAAAATTTTGACTCAATTCAAGGACGAAAAGAATCTTGCTGTGAATCCTATAACTGCTTCTCTTTTCACTAAGAAGGTTCGAAAGTCGGCTCTGCCTAGGTCTTATAGGCCTTCGAATGAGTTGAAATTCGATGGAACTAGTGACCCCATTGAATACCTCAGTCGTTTCGATACAGAGATGGATGTCTATCAAGTGAAGGAAGCCACCAAGTGCAGGTTACTAGCTGCAACTCTACAGGGTGGAGCCCATCAATGGTTCAAAAGGTTACCTGCTGATTCGATTGGTTCTTGGGCGAGTATGGGGAAGCTCTTCGTCACTCAATTTAGAGCATCTGTTGCGTTCGCACCACCAACCAATACCTTAGCCAATATCAAGCAAAGACCTAGTGAGACATTGACAGAATATTTCAAGAGGTTTAATGCAGAGGTTCCAAAGGTTAGGAAAGCATCTGAGGAAACCATAAAGAATTTCTTAATTGCTGGAGTCAAAGGAGGCTCGGACTTTTGGAAAGCACTTCAAAGAAAAGAACCAGAGACGTTGGCAGATTTTTATGCCCAGGCAGAACCCTTCCGTCTGGTGGAGGAATCTCTGGCCGAGTTAAAGAAGGATCCAGATTTCGTAAGGCAAAGTGGAAGCAAGAGGTCGAGACAAAGAAGCCCCAATGGTCGTGACAATAAAAAGGTGGTTAGTCGTACATCCCAGGTGAAGCCTGAGGCTGTGAATCCTACTAAACCTGTCATGAGTCAGGTCCCGCCACCAGCTTCCTATAACAACAACAAACATGAGAGACCTGTCTATGAAACTTTCACCCCTTTGGTAGCCCCGATCGACCACATTTACGCGATGAATGAGAAGTCCTCGTGGTTTAAGAAGCCTTTCAGAACTGGTCCTCCAGGGAATAAGAATGAGCGCCCATACTGTGACTTCCATGATAACAATGGGCATAATACTGCAGACTGTCGTCATCTCAGGGACCTAATTGAAACTCTAATCAGACAAGGGAGGTTGAGTGAATGGGTGGCTCAAGAAGGCAAAAAGTATAGAGATGAGAAGACTCAGAAGACACAGACACAGGAACCTGTCGTGATGGAAGGACCACCTAAGGCTGGGTGCATACGCACAATTATAGGAGGTCCCCACATTGGAGGAAGCAGGAGGAGTGCCATGGAGAGGTATACCCGTGAAGCTAAAGAACGTCCTTTGACCAGTATTTACAATCTGTCACAGAGATCTCCAAGGCTGTTTGAAGGAGAGGATGCAGATATTACTTTCACTAAAGAAGATGCTTCTTGGGTACACCATCCCCATACCGATGCTTTAGTGGTTGAGGCAGGAATCGGGTCTTATGAGGTTCATCGAGTGCTAGTTGATAATGGAAGCTCTGTAAACTTGTTATCTTACTCAGCTTTCAAGAAGATGCATTTTCTGGATAAAGACTTAACTCCAACGAACGATACCTTGTATGGATTCACTAATAATCAAGTTCCTATCAAAGGTAAGATTCGTTTGTCAGTAACTCTAGGTGATAAACCATGTTGCATTACATAGCTGGCAGAATTCATTGTTATAGAAGAGAATATGAATTACAATGCTATTCTGGGAAGACCCATTTTGAAGGAGATGAGGGTGGTAACCTCCATTTACCATCTAACTATGAATTTCCCAACACCAAAGGGAATTGGTGTAGTTCGAGGATGCCAGTATGAGTCCAGAGAGTGCTACACCAAAGCTTTGCAACATGCTGCTAAGGCTGCTAAATTGCCTGAACCCATGGACGAGGTTCATGATGATTTTCCAGGAAAGAACCCAGATAAAATAACGCTCGACCTGCGTAGTCCACCTTCAGAAGGTTTTGTGCCAACATCCTGTAGAGCTGTAAGAATTGAAGAGGTTACAGAAGAGGAACCTCATGCTGAGATTCCAGTTTTTTAGGGACCAGATAACCCTTACTTGCTGATAAAAAGTGCACCTCCTACGGACAAGGATGGTGATGTGTGTGTGGCAGAAGGATTGGATGAAGAAAAATCCCGAAAACTGAAACATAATGGGAGCAATGAAGACAGTCAGCCAGCATTAAAGAGAAGGAATGTCATGCATGAAGTTCAGGAATCGTCTACAGTCCAGGAACCTCAAGAGGATTCAACCACAAAGATGGAGGTAGACTTAGATCCACGAATGCCAGAAACCATGGTCAAGGCCGGACCAGCTGGTGAAACTTTGGATGTAAAGATCAATGATAAGGATGGTACAAAAGTGTTGAAGATTGGAGCCCAACTCGACCTAACCTTAAAGGAATCTCTTATTACCTTTTTGGGCAAGAACCTGGATGTGTTTGCATGGTGTCACGCAGATATGGAAGGGATAGATCCAAGGGTCATGTGTCATAAGCTGAATATTGATCCAGAAAAGAAAGGAGTGAGACAAAAGTGAAGACCAGTTAGTGGAGAAAGAGCTCAAGCATTGAAAGAAGAGGTCGACAGGTTATTGGATGCAGGATTGGTTAAAGAATCTTTCTACCCAGTATGGTTGGCAAACCCTGTTTTGGTGAAGAAACCTAATGGGAAATGGAGAACCTGTGTGGACTTCACAGATCTCAACAAAGCATGCTCGAAAGACAGTTTCCCGCTGCCACGGATTGATCAGCTAGTGGATGCAACAGCTGGACATGCCCTACTCAGCTTCATGGATGCATATTCAGGTTACAATCAAATTCCTATGTATGAACCTGATCAAGAGCACACTTCTTTTATTACGGATAGAGGTCTTTATTGCTATGTATGCATGCCATTTGGATTGATTAATGCTGGAGCCACATACCAACGGTTAGTAAATATGATGTTTAAAGACCAAATTGGCCATACTATGGAAGTATATGTGGATGATATGCTAGTCAAGTCTAAGGAAGCTGTTGACCATGTAAAGCACTTAGAAGAAATTTTTGGAATCTTGCGAAAGTACAGAATGAAGCTGAACCCTCAAAAATGTGTATTCGGGGTAGAATCAGGAAAGTTTCTGGGTTTCATGGTGAACCACAGAGGTATCGAAGCCAACCCAGTCAAGATTAAAGCATTGATTGATATGAGGTCACCGAGAACTGTGAGAGAGGTTCAGTCCCTTACAGGAAGAGTGGCAGCCCTGAATAGATTCATTTCGAAGTCCACTGATAAGTGTCAGGAGTTCTTTAAAGCTATAAAGAAAGGAAGCAAATTCGAGTGGACAGCAGAATGTGAGATAGCGTTTGGAAGGTTAAAGGAGCATTTGGGGAGCCCCCCACTGTTAGCCAAACCTGTGGATGGAGAAACATTGATACTTTACTTGGTCGTATCAGAGTATTCCATTAGTGCAGTTCTGGTTCGAGAAGAGAATGGACAGCAGAGCCCAGTCTACTATGTTAGTAAAAGGTTACTTGATGCAGAAACAAGGTATACAGGAATGGAGAAACTGGTTTTTGCCTTGATTCTAGCTTCCAGGAAGCTGCGACCTTACTTCCAAGCTCATAAGATTGAGGTAAGAACCTCATATCCACTTAAGCAAGTGATGCATAGGCCAGAAACTTCTGGGAGAATGCTAAAGTGGGCTGTGGAATTAGGACAGTTCGACATAGAATATAAGCCAAAGACAGCAATCAAAGCTCAAGCTCTAGCAGATTTCTTAATCGAGTTTCCACCTCATGTAGAGGTTACCGGCCAGGAGGGGCCAAAAGAGGTGGTAGAAAACCAGGCAGATAATGACAACTGTGCACCTTGGTGGACACTGTATGTGGATGGAGCTGCTAACAGTGGTGGAGCAGGTGCAGGCATAGAACTAGTTAGTCCAGAAGGGCACCAACTCTATAGCTCGATTCATTTTGCTTTTAAAGCCACGAACAATGATGCAGAGTATGAGGCATTGATTGCAGGCCTCAAGTTAGCTTTGGAGATATTAGTGGAGAATATTAAAGTGTTCAGTGATTCGATGTTAGTAGTTTGGCAGATTCGTGGTGGTTTTCAGGCGAGAGGTCCAAGAACAGACTTGTATTTGAGGTACTCCCAGGAGTTGATCGCGAGGTTCAAAGAGGTGAAGCTAGATCAAATACCTCGAGGAAAGAATACCAAGGCAGATGCATTGGCCAAGCTAGGATCTCAGAGAGAATCCACGTTATTGGGGGTAATTCCACTTCAGATTCAGGAGCAACCTAGTGTTTTCAAAGAAGAGGTAATGGACATCGAGTTCCCAGTTGAAGATTCCTGGATGACCCCAATACATCGTTACCTGGATAAAGGGGAACTACCTCCCAGTCAAGATGATGCCAGGAAGCTGAGGTATCATGCAGCCAAGTATGTAATCTATGATGGAGTTCTGTATAGACGAGGATTCAATCAACCTTTGCTTAAGTGTGTAGCTGGAGAACAATGCAAGTATATCCTCGAGGAGATTCATGAAGGAGTATGTGGAAATCACTCGGGGGTAATTCTTTAGCCATGAAGGTCCTTCGACAAGGATATTATTGGCCAACCATCAAAGCAGATGCTACCAAATTCGTACAGGCATGCAGTAATTGTCAGAGGTTTGCAAATTTTGATAATCGTCCCGTAGCACCTATCAAACCGATTGTTAGTCCTTGGTGTAAGAACCCAGATTTTTTATAGAATTAAAACTTTTTAGTATGTAATAATATGGGAATGAATAGTGGTTATGACTGCGATGTAACGAATGTCTATTAAATGAATGCAATGGATTTGAATTCAATTATTTATATGTCATGCAGAATACTTTTGGTTGACGGCATAGATAAGAATGATCTATCTCCTAAGGATATAAGTATATTACTTCAAGTAAGATTATTCTTGTGTCATCCAAATCAATACCTATTATAAGTCCAGCGGTTCCGTAAAAAGGTTAAGAAGCACTCGAGAGTGAACCAGGTTCATTTTCCTAATTATAGGAATTAAATAAAAATAAGTGATGAATAGTGATTTTGGTGGAATTTGGAATATTATTATAATAATGTTATACCCGGTATTCGGAACGGATTTTTGAGTTCGTATTAGTGATCCAGGAAGAAAATAAGTGTATGTAAAAGCTGTCGGATTCAGAAAAAGAGCACTTTTATTTTCTCCGAGAATTCCCTGGACACTGCAAGACATAAGGAATTATAAAAGGGATTTAAGGAATTTAAATTCGAGAAGTATTAAGTAAGATGAAGAATAGTATTAGAAATATTAAGAAGGTTTTCGGTAAAACCCTAACTAGAAACGAATGAGTTATTCCTACGAACGATCAATCGAATTGAGCAATAACCGGACAAAAGAGCAAGCAGAGAGCAAGATGCATGCATGTGCAAGAAAGGAAAATATCTAGTAACCAAGTGGTGACACAAGTAACTAGGGTACTTAGCAAGCTAACTACTTGGTTAAGCCTTAAATCAACCAATGATCAACACTTGTCTCCTAATTACATCATTCCTTGCATCATACCTTTAATAAAGCTACTTTATCATCCAAGATATTATCTTAACACCACAATAATACAATTTGGATGAGAGTAAAGCAAACACACCAAGCAAGAACATCAATCTCTCTCTTTTATTTCCATTCGGCAATACCATTAATTCCAAAATCAAAATTCAACTTCCAACCATTTGTTGATCTTGAAACTTTTATGGTGAGACTTATATTTCATATAAATGATCTCCTCAAAATCCTAGCTTCAATCTCTTCTTTTTCCATTTTCAAAAAAATGATTTAAGAGGAGGGTGAATAGTGTTTTCATGAACTAATCTTGATTTTCCTTGATTTCTTTGGTTGATTTAGCAAGCTTAAGCACTTCTAAGGACCATACCAAGCATAGTGAGGCTAGATCATACTCCAAGGAAGGTATAACAACTTGAAACCCTAGGCTTTACTTTGAGATTTTGCATGCTCTTGATGGGTTTTAGTATAAGATGTGATATTAGCATGATTATAAGCATGATTATGATTTAGATTTGATAAATGTTAAAAATAGTTAAGATGAACGGAAAGGCATTGCTTGGCCTCAGTTCATGGTGGTATATCATGTATATGTTGTTTGGGATGGATACCTTGATTATTGGAAGGTTTGGAATTTAGAAATATTCGATTTATAGCCGTCGTAATGCCGAAATTTCGTTAACATTAAGAACACGAATTTGACAGAAGGTATAACTCACTGATTAGCTTCGACTTATGCCATGATTAGCTAGATTATGTTATGAGCTTCGTTTGGATATAAAGATCGCATGAAACAGACTTACGGTTTAGGAGTTATGATTAAATTCATAAAAGTGGTTCTGAACCGTAATCAAAAGTTCGTAACCGAAATTGGATCCCTTTAATGTTGTTTAATCAGTGGCGAATCGTGATAATTAAATAATAGAGATAAAAAGGAAGGTGTGGGAGAAGACCGCATGTCAAATGGATCGTTTTCCGATTTTATAAAAATGTTCGAATCTAGGTTAAGTACGAAAGTACCCCTAAGAGGTATACTTGGTTATAACTTCGGTAAACCACCTAGAAAACGATCGATAAATATCGAGATCTAATATTTCGACTTTAAAACTTATACGATTTAAATACTTACCATATGTAAGTGTAATGTCATGCTTTAGTAACGAACAAGTATCGGGTAATAAAAGCAATAGTAAGAGTGAATTAGAGGGGTAAAACGAAACGACTTGAAAACGTGTTTCGATTTAAGTTAAGTTTATACGTAACCTTTTGAAAGGTGTTAAGTGATTAATCCCGAATGCCTTGGCTAATTATAGATCATCAGGCTGACCCGGGACACGCTACTACTACCCCTACTCGTACTCGAATTCCAGGCAAGTCTTCGAACCTTTCTTTTTAAGGCTGTTGTTGTGAATATATATATATATATGTTTCTGTTACAGTACATATGCCATAGCATGCATGCCTACTTTTAAAGTCATATTGTGATACTTGTTCCCTGATTTATTGTTGGCTTATAAGCTAGATTGATATATATCAGTTATAAGCCGGAAATTATTTAGACCCTTAATCGAAGGGCAGTGAATCTCATTCTTTGATTATAGACCGGGAGTCGATATTCCTTGATATATTGATTTTATTTTCAGAGGAAAATATTTAAGTAAATATTTTCCATTTGTTATCTGGCGAATATTGTCGGGATATTCCTTGAGATTATTTGATAAATATTATTCGGATTATTCATCAGATGTTTATTTATTCGAGGAATATTATATGTTTAATATTCATCTATAGTCGATTAAATATTCGAATATTATTTCGAACTCTCAGTTAAGTTATTTAATTAGAGAATATTCATTCTTATTTACTCGATAAATATTATTTTGAATATTCATTCGAGTTTATTTATTTAATGAATATTATTTTAATATTCATTCGAGTCTTATTTATTTAAATGAATATTATTTCGAATATTCATTCGATCTCTATTTATTTTATAAATATTAGTTGAGCATTGATTCGAACTTCAATTATTCGATAAATATTATCTTCGACATTCAGTTAAAGTCAATTCTATTATTGAACATGATTTTAAATATTCATTCGATATTCTTTTCTTCGATAATTATTATTAAGTCGAATATTCATTATTTATTCAATGAATATGGTCTCAAATATTCAATCGATAATTACTTCATCAATAAGTATCATTCTTAAGTTGAATATTCATTACTTATTCAATGAATATTATTTCAAATATCCATTTGACGATTATTTCATCAATAAAATACTATTATTATTAATGAGAATATTCATTATTCGTCCAATGAATATTATTCTGAACAATTATTCAAAGATTATTCCGAGCAACACCTTTCCAATAACCGTGACTCAAGAAATATTCTTGGAATATTTATTTAATTCTTCTAACTCGTTTCTAAGATACTTGGTTTCATTCACATAGTATCATCAACCCTCGAATATTATATATAAATTATTTTAGAGTCTTATTATTATTATTATTATATTATCAAGGAAGGTTCTCAGTAATTCCATCCTTCCTTCGATTCGAATATAAGGGAACCTGACTTGAAGAATGTTATTTATCTTGTGACTGCCCGGTCATAAATTATTCGTTCACTCGCAACTTGGTTGCTATTATTCATGGTATTACGTGTACCCACTCATTATTCGAGGGGTAGGAATATTGGAACAAGTCATTATCCATTAACAAGTAGCAGCTTGGGAAATATTGGTAAATTTTCCTTTCCATTTAGATATGACTACCTGGTGGAGTCTTATCAACAAGTATTATACTTGGGGAAAGGGGGACAAACTTTACGTTTCAAAGTTATGTATATGGAATGAACTAGGAGACGCGTAAGTGGCCGAGTGGCGCCGGTCCAGCAATAGCCCAACCGTTGGCTTAGGAGTTCCAGAGGGCGGTAAACAAGTAAATCCGTCGGAGCTACCTTCTACATGTAGAGAACGACTGATGAGATGCATGACATACGACTGATCCCCGTAAACGTCAGGGCATCTGGCGCGGCAATGCTCCCGTATTAGTTCATCACTCAATGTTGGAAATTTTCTGCAACACCATCATAGTTGGCAGAGTTGAAAAGTATTTCAAACTGGAATTGCAATATCATTCTGCAAGTTCCTATTTTTATGAAAATGATGCTATCTTGCTTATTTTGGCATAGCATATGCTTCCACAAAATATACATCTATTGAGTTACCTTGTAACTTCATCCTTTATATTAAACTGGCAATATTTTCTCTAATGCATGGCATATGATTTCAAAACATATCTTTGAACTGTCTTATATATTACTGCACAGTTATATATTGTTGGTGGGCTGTTGCTCACCCTTGCTGAAAGGCAGAGTGTATAAACTTGTAACACTATAACTAATGTAACTCAATTAAAAGAAAAGATACTTAACCAGAAGACAATCAAGAACAAGAAGTCACAAGAAATCAACACTATATGAAGACAAGGTAATTGATACAATTGAACATGTTAACTATGATCAAGCCAAGAAGAAATCATTGAGAGAAGTTCAAGTCAAAGTTGTTCAGGCCTCAGTGATTTGAGAAATCGAGAATCAAGATCATAACTATCAGTATCAACAAGACCAATTGATTTCAAGTGAACAAGAAGGAAAGCGAATATTGGAAAGCCAAGTTACTAAGTGAATATGGTAATTTATTCAAGAAGCAGAAACACTATCAAGACTAGTCACTTATGAACCAGACCAGTGCATCAAGTGTCAGGACATTGATAGCAAGTTTATGTCAGTAATAAAGATCCATGTTCAAGAGCTTGCTGAAGAATAAAGAAGACATGAAGATATCACAAGCTCAAGATGTGCATTGAAGTTTCAAGTTGAAGACCAGAATATTTTCTAAGTACTAAATGTTCTGGATGGCCAAGTAGAATATTTCTAAGTAGAAGTTCGACTTAGAAATTTCGAGATGGCTAAGTAGAAATTCTCAAGTAGAAGTTCTACTTAGAGTGCAGCTTCAACATGACACATGGCATCTTCTGATTGGCAGATTTCCAAGCTTTCAAGATAAGGCAAGATTTATGTGGACATCATTGGGCCACGTACATCTTAGTCTTTGAAGACTACAGGACATAGATTACATGTAGTATAAATAGAAGCACTTGTGTAATGTTTTAGTTAGTGAGCAATATTGAGAAAAACACAAGAAAAAGAGAGAGAGTATATTCACAGAGCTTAGAATCATTCACTTCTCTCTGAACTTCTGTTATACTTTGTAATGAATGTTGTAGCAACCTTTTCAAGTTATATATAAAGAAATATATTCCTTGAATCTGTGTGTTCATTTATTGCTTCTCATAATCGAAAAGTTGTATTCACCCCCCCTCTACAACACATTTGGACCTAACAATTGGTATCAGAGCGGATGTTTAACATACAAAACATAGATCCTTATGTTTGGTAGAAGAATCGTGAGTTTTCATTTTCTAGATCTACTTTTCTAAAATTCTAGAAAAGTGAGCTTTAATTCGTTTCCAGTGAAAACTCATCTGGGAAAAATTATTTAAATACTCCAGGTGTGATTATTTGGCTTGGGTGTATTTTAATTAATTTTTGTGAATTAATCTGGGTTCATTGATATTTGGTGTTCTTGAGTGTTCATCATCTGTTCTTATCAAAGAAGATAACCCAACAACTTTTTGATCTCCTTTTTCAAACAAATAAGATAGTCAAAAAGGTGTTTTTGTACTTTTGATTTGATTATTATTCCTTGGCCGAAAGCAAAAGAAAGTGTACTCAGTGCTTAGCAAGTGGGTTAGTCACTTTCGGTGTGTAAAGTAATCAAAAGTCAAAAAGGGTGTTAAAGTGATAATATTGTTTATTCAATATTAAAAGTAATCTGCAGAAAATTATTCTAAGGACAAAAAGTTCTACATAGAATTTCTACTTGAGATTTTCTACATAGAATTTCGACTTGGACAATTTCTACTTGGTGAATTTCGACTTGGACAATTTCTACTTAGAGAAATTTCGACTTGAGCAAAATTTCTACTTAGAGAAATTTCGACTTGGCAGAAGTTCTACATAGATATTCTACATAGCCTAGTCTTGGGTACTTAGAAATTTTTAGTGACAAGATTTGAAATGGCTCCTAAAAATTCTTTCAAGATCCCAATGTTCAACCGAGATCACTATGAAGAATGGGTTTTCAGAATGAGACTCTACTTAGAGACTATTAACCCTGAGTATCTGGAAGTCCTTGAAAAGGGTAAATTTGTTCCAATGAAAGCTATTCCTGAGCGTACGGAAGGAGAGGAGGTTTTACCTGCTCGGTCTGAGCCTAAAAAGGCAGCGGACTTTACGGATGCTGACAAGGAGCAAATAGCTTATGATACTTCTGTAAGACAAACCTTGATGGAATCCCTCGATCATGAAATGTTCAACATAGTCAAAGGTTTGAATACAGCAAAGAAGATTTGGGACAAGATAGAAGTTGTCATGGAAGGATCTGCAGAGGTTAGAAGCAACAAGACACTTATACTCAAGATGGAGTATGACACCTTCAGAATAAGAAAAGGAGAAAGCATAACAGACGTCTATCTACGATTCAGTCAGTTGGTATTAGATTTGAATCTGAGAGGTGTTACTCTCCCCATGGTTGAGACCAATACGAGATATCTGAGGAACCAGCCAAAGAGCATTGAACATAGGGTCTACGCAATCAGAGAAACCAGAGATTTGCATACAACTTCTCTGGAAGAATATTATGGAATTCTGAAGACCTATGAGCTGGAGACACTTCAAGATCAAGCATGGGACAATGATTCAAAAGGAAAAGAAACTGCATCAGGATTAGTTGCTGATGAGGAAGAGTCTAAGAAGGCAATGGTTGCAGCAAAGCCTAAATCATCACCTGCACCGCATCAAGTTGATAATGATGACGAGTGTGCATCTAACAGTGATGATGACTACTTCACCCAAGAAGAGCTGGACAACATGGACGATAGTGTCGTGGCATACATGGCAAGGAAGTTCAGCAACATGAGATTTAGAAAGAGCAACCGACCACAGAGAAATTCTTCATCTTACTATCGGGCTGCTAAGGGTGGTGGTAGTTCGTCAGGCTACAAAAGCAAAGGCAAGAGTACCAGCTACAAATCTCCGTTGGATTTCAAAATGAAGTTCAATTGCTATAATTGTGGTGAACCTGGACATTTTGCCTCGGACTGCAAAAAGCCTAAACAGACTTATCCAAAAGAGACATTTGAAGCCCTCAAAAGCAAGTATGAATCGCTGGTGAAAGAAAAACATGGTAAAAGAGCTTTAGTAGTAACAGAAGGAAGAGCTTGGGATGATTCAGATGAGGAAGATGTTACTCATGTAGCAAACTTTGCGCTCATGACTGAGACATCAGAGGAACCAGAGGTACCAGTT
Organism: Kitagawia praeruptora; assembly: GCA_037693485.1. Lineage (NCBI taxonomy): Eukaryota > Viridiplantae > Streptophyta > Magnoliopsida > Apiales > Apiaceae > Kitagawia > Kitagawia praeruptora. The sequence goes on from CM075353.1 coordinate 5,334,242, forward strand.
CTAACCCTTAAAGTAGAAATGTCTATTGATGATTATAAGGAACAGAACGGGGCTCTTAGCGAAGAGATCTACATGTTGTGCAAAAGCCTAGACACTTCTCAAAAGGAACAGAAAACACTTGTCGCCAAAAGCAGAATGCTTGAGGCAAAAGTGGAAGAGTTAGAGGCTGCTTGCACTGTAGATACTTCCCTAAGAGATTTTATTAAATCTTTGGAACACAAGCTCGTCCTTAAGGCAGAAATAGAATCATGTTTAAGGAACAAACTAGCTGAGTTAGAAACTAAATGTGAAGCTTACAAACTAGCTGCTAGTAAAGTGTATGTAGATAATGACGTATTTAAGAAGATAACTGGAGTAGGTGTAGGACTTGATTATTCTAACCTTTCTAACAAAGAAGGAAAGAGACCTATAGACACTAGTTCCAGTGACCTTAAAAATGAAATTCCTAGCATTTTTAAATCTTCTGTCAAACCCATCTACAAACACCTTGTTCCTAGAATAGAAGAAGAAGAGACTGAATTGATAGCTAGATATGAGATTGAGATGGAAGATCGCCAGAAAGCACAACCCATAACTCCTATCAAACAAGTTAAAATCAATTTTCCTAGAGATGAATCTAGACTAGGAATAGGAGCTAAGGCTGTTAAACAACAAGGGAAGAAAGGCATAAAAGAGGTTAAGGCTGAACGAATAAAGAAAGCATGTTATCACTGCAAATCTACTGAACATCTTTCTTATGCATGTAAAGCTAACATAAATGTTCCTGCTGCACATGCCATGCCTATCACACATACAATGAATAATCTGCATCAGAATCATGCACAGTGTGGTCAACCTAATTGTATGCCATGCACTTTTAATGTCATGCAAACTTTTGTGAATTTAATGAATGCATCTAGCCAGTCATGCTTAAATACTGCTGCTAGTTCAAACATCAAGAAAAAGCATGTGAGAGCCAAGACTGTCAGTCCTCCTAAAGTTAGGAGTGACAAACCTTCTCCTAGGACTGACAAACATGTCAAGTCTGAGAAAGGAAAGGAGGAAGTCGAAAGCTCTAGTAATGTTAAGAAAAGTGCATCTCCTGTTGTTAAATCTGTTGATTCTAAATCTTATCGAAAAGCCGGGCCCAATCAAAGTTGGGTTCCGAAGAAAGTCTAATCAATCTGTCATTGCAGGGCATTAAGCAAAAGAGAAATAAAGTTATATGGGTGCTAGACAGTGGAGCATCGAGGCATATGACTGGAAACAAGTCCCTGCTTACAGAGTTGGTTAAGAAAGCTGGCCCTTATGTTACCTTTGGAGATGACAGCATAGGTGTGACAAAGGGATATGGCAAACTGAAAACTGGCAATGTCATCATTGAAGATATTTCCTATGTTGAGGGATTAAAGCATAATTTGTTGAGTATCAGTCAATTCTGTGACAAAGGTTACGAAATTGTCTTCAACAAGAAAGGTGTATCAATCACTCACATCAAGGAAGGTTCACTGGCTTTGAGAGGAGTTCGAAAGGCAGATCTTTTTGTTGCAGACATGGATTCAGCAAATCAGAATGAAGTCACCTGTTTCTACAGCAAAGCTTCGGATGATGAAAGCTGGTTATGGCACAAAAAGTTATCTCACTTAAACTTCAAAACGATGAATGCTCTCGCGAGGCGAGAATTGGTGAGAGATCTACCTCAAATGGAGTTCGCTCCGAAAGGACTCTGTGAAGCCTGTGAAATGGGAAAGTCGAAACGAGCATCGCATAAAAGCAAAGAAATTTCTAGTATCACTGAGCCTCTGCAACTTCTTCATATGGATTTGTTTGGCCCAGTGAATGTCCTATCTTTATCTAGGAAAAGATATGCATTGGTAATCGTGGATGACTTCTCCAAGTATACATGGGTATTGTTCGCAATGACGAAAGACGAAGTACCTTTCCTAATCATTGATCACATCACTCAAATTGAGAATGTTTCAACACTTACTGTGAAGACGATTAGATCAGACAATGGCACTGAATTTAAAAACGCAGTGCTAAATGACTTCTGTGTATCTAAGGGAATACGTCGTCAGTATTCAGCCCCGAGAACTCCACAACAAAATGGAGTAGTTGAAAGGAAGAATAGAACATTGGTTGAAGCAGCAAGAACTTTGTTGTATGATTCGAAACTTCCTCTGTATTTCTGGGCAGAAGCAGTGAGTACCGTGTGTTACACTCAAAATCGATCCTTGATCATAAAAGATAAAGAAAAGACACCATGTGAGCTAATGAACGGAAGAAGACCAACAATCAAATACTTTCATGTCTTCGGAGCAAAATGCTATGTACTTATAGATGATGAAAATCTAGGCAAGTTTGCAGCAAAAGCTCGTGAAGGAATCTTTGTTGGTTACTCCACAGATGTGGTAGCAGCTTATAGGGTGTTCTTAGTAAATGATCGAAAAGTGACTGAAAGCTACAACGTCAGATTCGACGATACCAAACTCTCATCAATTTCAAGAGATTCTAGTGAACCTGAGTCCCTAAAATTTCAGAATCTGGACTTAGAAGAACTTGAAGATGAACCTGAGTTGGTTGTCCCATTAAATGTTCCAAGTGTACGTGAAGAACCTGAGTCTAGTGAACAAGCTAATTCTACAAGATCAGGAGAGACTTCTTCAGTACGAACCGGCAACAACTCAGGGGGAGTAAATAGCAGCTCAAGGACTACTGTTCAAGGCTCGAGTCGAGTTGACTCTAGTTCTGTAGGAGCTGGTACTAACTCAGGGGGAGTTAGTGAAAGTAATCAAAGTAGTCAGCACCACAACTCAGAAAGTCATGCTGAATCATCAAGAAAATTTCCAAGAGAACGGGTATGGAATAGAGACCATCCGTTTGAATTAATTATTGGTGATCCAGATGCTGGTGTGTCTACTAGAAGAAATGCAAGAGCTGACCTGGCTAATATTTGCTTATATTCTGGGTTCTTATCCAAGCTTGAACCTAAAGAAATAGAAGAAGCTCTTGGTGATGCTGATTGGGTGATTGCAATGCAAGAGGAACTCAATCAGTTTGAAAGGCAGAAAGTTTGGAAGCTGGTACCCCGACCAAAGAACAAATCAGTAATTGGAGCAAGGTGGGTATTCAGAAATAAAATGGATGAAAACGGACTTGTAACACGAAACAAGGCTCGTTTGGTTGCAAAAGGTTATTCTCAGCGAGAAGGAATTGATTATGATGAGACCTATGCACCAGTTGCAAGACTTGAGGCAGTCAGGATGTTTTTGGCATTTGCAGCACATAAGAACTTCAAGGTTTTCCAGATGGATGTGAAAAGTGCCTTCCTGAACGGAGAGTTAGAAGAAGAAGTGTATCTGGAACAGCCGCCTGGCTTCATTGATCCAGAACTTGTAGATTTTGTGTATCTTCTCTTCAAATCTGTCTATGGCCTCAGGCAATCCCCAAGATGTTGGTATGAAACCCTATCTGTATTCTTAATTGAAAGTGGTTTTACTAGGGGAGTAATTGACAAAACATTGTTCTATAAGAATGTGAAGAATGATTTAATACTTGTTCAAGTCTATGTGGACGATATTATCTTCGGGTCATCTAATGAGCGCTTGTGCGAGAAATTTGCTAAGCTAATGCAAGAGAAATACGAGATGAGCATGATGGGAGAGCTGTCTTTCTTCCTTGGATTACAGATCAGTCAGAGAAAAGATGGTATCTTTATCTGTCAATCCAAATACGTCAGAGATTTACTCAAGAAGTATAATCTAGAAGATGCATCAGCAGCTAAGACTCCCATGGCAACAGCCACGAAGCTTGATGAAGACAAATCAGGTAAATCAGTTGACATCACAAGCTATCGAGGTATGATTGGCTCACTTCTCTATTTAACTGCAAGTAGACCAGACATAATGTTCGCAACTTGTTTATGTGCAAGGTTCCAAGCGGATCCTAGAGAATCACATCTCATAGCCGTCAAAAGAATTTTTAGGTATCTCAAGGGCACACCAAATTTAGGAATTTGGTACCCAAGAGATACAGGTTTTAATCTAATTGGCTATACGGATTCAGACTATGCAGGTTGCAGGATTGATAGGAAAAGCACATCTGGTGCTTGTCAATTTCTTGGTAGAAGATTGGTGTCCTGGCAAAGTAAAAAGCAACATACAGTATCTACTTCTACTGCTGAAGCTGAGTACATTGCTGCTAGAAGCTGTGTAGCTCAAATACTGTGGATGAGAAACCAATTGAAAGATTATGGCATGGAGCACAAGAAAATTCCAATTATGTGTGACAACACAAGTGCCATTGCCATAACCAACAATCCTGTAGATCACTCAAGAACCAAGCACATTGACATCAGATATCACTTCATAAGAGAACATGTCGAGGAGGGGACTGTGGAGCTACATTTTGTGCCCACAATGCAACAAATTGCAGATATATTCACCAAACCTCTTGATGAAGTAACATTCAATAGGTTGGTTGGTGAATTGGGAATGCTTAACACAAGTTAGTAAAGCCTTCTATCTGTAAAATCCATGGTTATATTTATATATGCAAGCTATTTAATCATTATGTGTTTAGACTTTAAAATGCCTAATTAATGATTATTATAGGGTGCATATAGTGTGATTTTGCATGAATTCAGTGTGTTTTAAGTGTCTTTTATAGCACAAATCTGTGAATTTATGCTTGTTAGATTGCATGAACATAGGGGGAGTTAAATTCATAATATTCTAAATTTTGCATGATTTTTAGATGAATTTACCTGTGTTTTTCATGTAATTAGAGGCCTTAGAATTATCAAGGAATGTTTTAATTATGTCATATATTAAAATCCTTGAATTGATATTTATATTAATTTGGCAAAATTAATTGTTGAGTTTTTCAAAGAAAAATTGTCAAATTATTCTAAGTATCTTCAAAATTTCGAGTTAATCACTATCTCGAAACTCATCTTGAAATTCTAGTTGAATTTCGATTTGAGCTTCCAGAGTGAAGTTTTGAAAATTCTAAGTCTGGGAGAAATTTCGAGTTAGCCTCTATCTCGAAATTTATCTCGAAATTTGACTTAAGGCTCGAATTTGAGTTACCAGTGTGCCTATTTCCTTATTCAAAATATTCCATATAATGTCTATTTTACAGGGGATATTTTTTGAAATAATCTGAGAGAATAACTTCGAATTATTCAATAATTTCGAGTTAGACTCTATCTCGAAACTCAACTCGAATTTCGACTTGATGTTCGAGATAGAGCTCTCAGTTGGTCTAAGAGGATTTTTCGAGTTAACTCCTAACTCGAACTTTATCTCGAATTTCGACTTAGAATTTCGAGATAGGTTTCCCTAGTAATGTTGGTGGTTTGTGCTGTTTACATGGTCTTTAATAGATAAATGGTTCAAGTTTTTCGAGTTAACAGCTATCTCGAACTCCATCTCGAAGTTCGACTTAAAAAAGTTCGAGATAGACTTCGAGATAGACTTCGACTTAGACTTCGAGATAGAATTTCGACTTGAGTTCTCCGTGTATGTACTTAAGTTTTCATAATTTTTAACAGGGACACTTTAGTCATTTCACATTAATGTCTATATATACATCTCTAACTCGATCTATTATTTCACTTTTACCTAGTTCAGTTTTACAGCCGCACCATATACATACAGGCGATTTCGTAGTTACAACCACTGATTCGTGATTTTTGTGATTAATCTCATACAGACCACGAATTAATGCCCAATTTTAGACTGCTATCATCTGTGTGTTTTCATTAATCTCTGTTCTTGTGTGTTTGTGTAACGGTTCATCTTTCTTGAGATATATACACACGTATATACACACAAAAGTTCACAGATCTGTACAAACACGATTTCACACACAAGCACTTCACTGTTAAAGCAGATTTAGATATTGGTTCGAAATTTGCCTTCCATTAACTGTTAGTTAAATCCCGTAGTTTAATTTTTCAAAAAGGGACTTTTGTTGTTCTTGATAAATTAAAAGGGATATAACGGTTCATTCTAAAATTAATTGTTTTTCATAAATTAAAATTAATTTTCACATCTTTTAAAAGAAAAACTTTTAATTAAAATGGCTCACCAATTTTCACTTGCCAAAAACAATTTTTATAATATTTCTACGGAAATTGGTGATCAACTCCCGCGCTTTAAGTCTTGGATACGATTTCTCAATTTGTATTCCAAAGCTAGCGATGCTTTTACTGCTAAACCTACACTAGTACATGATGCTTTACAGCAATTATGGACTAGTGCGGTTTCTTTTGGGAGCAAATCAACCCCCTTTGGTTTCAGGTTTACCTTAGCGGGTCAGGAATATGAGGTGACTGAACAAATTGTCAACAAGGTTCTGGGATTCCCCATTAAAGATGCTTATGATCCAGAACCTACAGCTGCACAACGCCTCAGTTTCTTTGAAGAAATAGGATGTTATCCTCCGACTAGCCGGATCACTGGAAACATCCAAAAACAATTCTTTCATGTGGAATGGAATTACTTTTTCGAGGCCATCACAAGATGTTTTCGGGCACGAGAAAGCGATTACCATCAAATTTCCATTCCCATGCAAAACCTTGGAATTGCCCTAGCAAGAGAGCTGAATATAAATTATGGACGAATAGTTCTCTCTGAGATAGTGGCTGTGATGGGATCTCCTGCAAGCAGAGACCTCAACACAACAGATGTTGTCTGCTGGTTTCCTCGGTTCTTACAGATGCTGATTAATCATTTAATACCGAAGGATGCTCTTGCAGTTAGACAGAGTTTTGCCAGAAGTCAAACATCTGCACCACTAGGGATGGGCACTAAGTCACTTTCAACAATTGATAATCAGGACAAACATCAAGGTAAACCAATGTCAATTCCTGAAAACATTCAACAGTGGCTTATATATGATGCAGGAGTTACCACCGTGGTGGAATCATCGCAAGTTTCATCATATGCTCAGAATCGGTCTGCTCATGCTGAGGCATTTGAAGAGATTCCTGATGAGCAAAGCGGTGACGAACAAGGTAATGAATCAGGTAATCTCTCTCTGCATACTACTCACTCCTCTTCCTATGTTTCTGATTCCCAGACCCAAGAGACTGCTAGCCCGCAGGATCTATCCCAGGGTGAGAGCTATATTTCTAATTCTTTGTCACCCATGTCACCGGAATCCAAACAGCCAGCACATGTAGATGTAGGAAATGATGAGGAGAGTGACCCCGAAGAGCAGCCTCTTATTCGCAAGAAAGCCAAAACTTCTCATGCTGCTACTTCTAAACCTCAGTCAAACCCTAGCGTGTCACACGCAACCACTCCACCTCACGAGAGTGGTTCACCCCTTGAACTATCTGCACATAAGGATTTTGATGATGATTATGTACCTCTTGAAGATACTGTTGCTTCAAGAGGACATAAAGCTTTAAAAGCTTCAGCCGTACCTTCACCGGTACGTACTGATGCTACAAAGAGGATCGGTTCTGATGTCGTACAAGAACACTTTGTAGCCTCTCAGCCTGAGATTCCAACTCAGGAACAAACAGCATTTGATCCCATAACTGCAAATTATATTGCTTATCCAGTTTCTACAGGTACTGCTTCATATTTTGGATCATTTATTGAAGATATACACGAGCGTGAGACAGGGAGTGTGTGTGAGAGGTTAGGGAGAGAGGGACCTTCATTTTTAAGGCCCGAAACCGAGCGCCAAATACCAACAGAACGAGAATTAGAGCGAGGTCACCTAAACCAAACACCGTCCCTTAATACTGAAAATCTTGAAACTCGTATGTCTTCTATGGAAAATCAAATGAAGCAGTTTGGGCAGTCAATGGGGCAGTTAGGGATGAACGTTGGAAACAATCAAAGGGCCCTTGACGACTACGCAGCACGAATGGCAAGTCAAGCTACAGCTTTTAATGATTTGACAAACAAGGTAAATGACTTGGGCCATGCTGCTGGTGTCTTGGGAAACACTCTGAATGACAGGATGGGAGCAATGGAGCTTACAATGGATACTCTAGCTGTGGAGATCAGTAGAGTTATGTTCGCAATCAGAAGTTTTGTGCCCCCAGAGTGTTTCGCGCCGCAACAACCTCCCCCCGATGCTGGTACAGGTGGTGCTAGTGGAGCAGGACCCTATGGTTCTGGTTTTGAAGATTCTTACGTAGCTGGTGGATCTGGAGACCAGGGTGGAGTTCAGGATAACTCACCTAAGGGGGAGAGTATAAAGGAGACGAGACAGCAGGGAGTTCAACTCGAAGAAATTCCAGAACAAGCTGATCTTGTAAAAGAAATAGAATTTGAGCCGTCTATTGATGAAGAGGCTCTGAGAAGGAAAAAGGGTAAGGCCATAGCGATTGAGCAAGATGAGCCATTCGTTGATCTGAGTTATCAAGAAAAAGTACAGGTGGTACTAGACTCAGATTCCGATATGGAAGACGCACCTTTGAAACAAGCTATAAAGAGATCATTGAAAGATCAAGGTGGAGGTGCTGGGATGTCTGTCGGAAGGCCTGAAGAAATTACTGTTGATGAGGAAACCCTGAAATCTCAAAAGTTAGCCTTGGAACAAGCTGAGTTCTTTAAAATGAAGGCAATGCAAGATCGTGCTGCGTTTCAGGAAAAGAAAGCGGAGCTACAAGGGAAGCAGTATGATTATGAGCTTGCAAGGCTAGCTGATCCTCAAACTGATCTGGACAATAGAAGGTTAGGGCAGAAGTGGGATGACGCAAGGAAGATATTGATGGGACCATGTACGAAAGGAGCTCATAACAAGGAGGCAGATGATCTGTTCTACAACCTAAATTTGCAGAATCCAATGGCTGCTGACTACATAAGTGCTTTAAAGAGATTAATTTCTAAAGTCAGGGTTGGATACAATTCAACGCAAAAGGAGTGGCAGGTTATTTTGTCTTTCACAGAAGGAGTCCCAATGTCTTTCATGTATGTGGATGACCAATTCATGACGAGAAGATCTGCATCAGAGTTGTTCTTGCTAGCAACAAAAATTCAATACTCTCATTCTGAGAATCTAAGCATTCTGTATAGGGATCAGTTAATGCAGCTAGCAGAGGACAAGGGTCCAGAATTCTCAGCATATCCAAATGTTGTCCGGATGGTGGTTGACAGTAAATTGAAGAGGGTGAGCCTGGAGGAAAAGGACTTAATGGAACTTTCAGTGGAATCTCTTAAGGCCGTCTGTAGACAAATGATGGGTAAGGGATTCGCTTCTGAGCTTAAAGATAAATCAGTAAAGATCATTGAAAGTGCCATATTCAAGAAGAGCAATGAGGTGTGGAAGTGTGATGTCATTGCTCCAAACCCTCTTGATAATGTGAAGATTGAACCAGAGCTAATAGAGAAGAAATGGAATATTCTTCAAGCTATGAAGAATGTAGATGAAGCTCTGAATCTTCCTACTGGAGAACTGGAACAAGGAGAGATAAGGGAGATAGTTGGTGTTCCAGGAAGAGACAGTGTATACTGGATACACTCTTTTGTTGATAATACAGCTGATGCCTTAGTATTCATAGATGCAGACCAGAATCAAACATTCTTACATATGAGTAGACAATGGCTGCTGCAGACTCAAGATGCTGCATTTCTGGAGAAAGTGTTATATGTGTTCAAATGGGAAGATGTGGAAGTTAAGTATGTGACAGAAAAGCAGAGACTCGTGAGTTACCTGTCTGATGTAGTAGTGGAAAAGAAGCGATTGGAGCAAGATGCGGCTAGTGTCCACAATACTAACCGTGTCAAAGGCTATCCCAAAATGATCTATTGTCAGTTTAAAGCTGATAAAACTCATAGGAAACCTCGGCTTATAATGAAGAAATTTGAGGAAATTCCAGAGATCAGGACTACTCAGGAGGTGGACAAACTCAGAAGGCTTTTCAAACATCCTTACCCAGAACCCAGGAACCCTCTAGAAATGGAAGCAGTAAGTTTGTTGAATGATAGGTGGACGCAACTTCATGATCCAGTATATAAGAAACAAAAGCAGCAGGAGGAGAAGCGCAGAAGGCAGAAAGAAGAAAAGGACCAAGCTGTTGAAGCTAGGAAGAGGAAACGGAATTAGGGTTAAAGGTCAGAGTGGTGTGAACTTGAAGTTGGAAAAACTTCATGTCTTTCGGTTGCTTTAACTCACTTGAGGAAAATTCACCTTAGAGTGAATCCAATAAGGTGATATAAGTTTGACTAAAAGATATGAAATAATCCAGGTGATAGGAATCATTCAAATGATCTTTAATTCGAGGTTCGAATTCTGTTTCTAGTTTAAGTTCTTTGTATTGTTTTCAAGTACTTTTCAATTGTATATTTTTCAAGAATGTAATGTTAATTATCTTTTCTCGTCTCTTGTTTAGTTGAGTTATCCTTCATTAATTTGAATGTCATTGTTAGACAATCAAATTGGGGGAGATTGAAAGGCAGAGTGTATAAACTTGTAACACTATAACTAATGTAACTCAATTAAAAGAAAAGATACTTAACCAGAAGACAATCAAGAACAAGAAGTCACAAGAAATCAACACTATATGAAGACAAGGTAATTGATACAATTGAACATGTTAACTATGATCAAGCCAAGAAGAAATCATTGAGAGAAGTTCAAGTCAAAGTTGTTCAGGCCTCAGTGATTTGAGAAATCGAGAATCAAGATCATAACTATCAGTATCAACAAGACCAATTGATTTCAAGTGAACAAGAAGGAAAGCGAATATTGGAAAGCCAAGTTACTAAGTGAATATGGTAATTTATTCAAGAAGCAGAAACACTATCAAGACTAGTCACTTATGAACCAGACCAGTGCATCAAGTGTCAGGACATTGATAGCAAGTTTATGTCAGTAATAAAGATCCATGTTCAAGAGCTTGCTGAAGAATAAAGAAGACATGAAGATATCACAAGCTCAAGATGTGCATTGAAGTTTCAAGTTGAAGACCAGAATATTTTCTAAGTACTAAATGTTCTGGATGGCCAAGTAGAATATTTCTAAGTAGAAGTTCGACTTAGAAATTTCGAGATGGCTAAGTAGAAATTCTCAAGTAGAAGTTCTACTTAGAGTGCAGCTTCAACATGACACATGGCATCTTCTAATTGGCAGATTTCCAAGCTTTCAAGATAAGGCAAGATTTATGTGGACATCATTGGGCCACGTACATCTTAGTCTTTGAAGACTACAGGACATAGATTACATGTAGTATAAATAGAAGCACTTGTGTAATGTTTTAGTTAGTGAGCAATATTGAGAAAAACACAAGAAAAAGAGAGAGAGTATATTCACAGAGCTTAGAATCATTCACTTCTCTCTGAACTTCTGTTATACTTTGTAATGAATGTTGTAGCAACCTTTTCAAGTTATATATAAAGAAATATATTCCTTGAATCTGTGTGTTCATTTATTGCATCGTATTTATTGCTTCTCATAATCGAAAAGTTGTATTCACCCCCCCTCTACAACACATTTGGACCTAACACTTGCTTATTTATTATGTCACAACAACAGCTAGGTCACATGGCCCGCGTCAGGCGCACTCGGCGCAAGCAGGTTACCCGCCCCACAGGGCTACCCGTTGATATCATCGCTGCCATTGCTGAGGTAGCATAGCTCAGCAGCCTTTGATTACCAGTTTAATTATATGTATCAATAATGATTAATCAATGGCAAAACTTTTAAACTTATGATGTTATCTTTTTGGCTTGTAATAACTTTTATTCGTAAACCAGTAATGCAAGACTTATTTCAATTTCATCTCTGGGACTATAACTGTGTGTGTGTGAGTGGTTATTGTTGTGGGGTCACAGCAGGTGATTTATTTATTGTGAACTCAAGTAAAGTATTAATCATGGAAAATAAGACCGTAACGACCCGATCCCGGACCCCGGATCAGGGGGTGTTACAGAAATGGTATCAGAGAGAGAGTTATAAATCCCAAGAGATGATGCGACGCTATACAATAATAAATTCACTAAGATAATAAGAACTCTTGCCAAGTTCACTTAAAACCCTTATAGGAACTTTTAAGTATCATGATAGTAATATAATTCGTCATTGTGTAGGCGAGCGACATCTCGGATCCGGGGGAGTATGAGAGACAGCACGATGATGCGATCCAGGCCGCCGAGGGCTCGGCGATGGTAGATTCAGATGCTGATACTGATGTTGTTGAGTCAGAGGAGGAGGACCCTGAGGTCCAGGTGGATACTGATACTGATGTCATGGAGTCAGAGGAGGAGGACCCTGAGGAGGTCCAGGTTGATGCTGATACTGATGTTGTTGAGTCAGAGGAGGAGGTCCAGGCCGTAGGGGATGCTGAGTTAGTTGCTGAGGATGTTGATGATGAGGACCCTGAGGAGGACCAGCTTATACCTGAGGGTAGAGAGATTGGGGAGGACTTTTGGGTTGTGACTCAGATTAGGACTTTGGAGGAGGATACTGACATGACCACGGATCAGGTGGTACTGGTAGATGAGGGTGATGAGGGAGATATAGATGAGCCAGTAGTTGGTGTTGTAGGGAGTTCTGGACTTCTTGTGCCACTTCTCTCTGATGAGAGAGCCCCTACCCCGCCACCACTACCTATGAGCCCATTGTCAGATGAGTTTGAGGCATTGACCCCAGAGCCACAGCAGGCAGAGGCTGCCCTTCCAGCAGATCCAGCCCCTCCACCCCATGGTCCGACAGGGGACGTCCCAGCATGTTTTCACCACTATGTTGTGGGCAGACTTACTTCTGAGGTAGCCGTGGCTGAGGCCAGGCTGGCAGAGTCCCGCAGAGAGCTAGCCGCAGAGAGAGAGGCCCGGTTGAGGCACCTGGGTGGTAGGCGTGCCAGAGCTAGAGATATGTATAGGCAGGTGACCGGCATAGAGCTGAGGGCCCGTGTGAGGGTGCGACAGTTACCCAGTGATGGGCATGGCATGGTATCCAGGGCTGATGCAGAGGAGATTTTCCGCCTTGCTATGAGGAGGGTTCTAGATTTGGCCCGCCGTCGTGGCTGACTGCAGGGATAGTGATGTATTGGTCTAGTTGTCTAGTCTTGTACGGTCATAGTAGTGCCGATTTTTGGTAGGGATAGTTTCAGCTTGTAGTTCCCTGTTGCAGACTAGACAGATAGACAGCTTATTTCACTTTTGACTAGTTATTATTCGGATGGTTGTATTTCTTTTAAAACTGTTGTTGTATGTCAGATATTGTACCGTTTGGTACTTGGTATATATTTATTTCCCTTTTCAGTCATTTCAGTTTTCTTATGACGCGATCACTAGTTTATTATATTATATCTGTCTGTACTGCTTTCGGCTAAAACTGCCATGATATATAGAACTGTGGGATCCTAAATCCATTTATGCATCGATATTGTGAGGAAAACCCTCTGAAATAGGTAAATAAACCTAATGTATATTGTCCAAATTTTCAGTAAAATGCCTCCGAGAAGAATGGGTACTAGGGCTAACCCTCACGAATCTACTGACCAAGAAAGTCACAATCAACATGAGGAAAATTTTGAGTATAATGAAGAACAGGATCAGGACTATAATGAGCAGGAGGATTCCCATTATGGGATGGGGGATGAAACTTTCTATACTGCAGAGTTTGAAGAGGAAATAGAAGAAAGGGAAACTGAAGTCGAACATCAGGGGGAGAACCAGGGCGGAAACCCCATGGGACAATTTATGGATCTGCTCAGGCAAAATTTGAACCAACATCCCCAACCACCCCAAGGAAACAACACCACTGTGGCCAATTCCTTTAGGGCCTTCAAGTCCCTCAAACCCCCAGAGTTTCACGGATCGGCTGACCCCGTAGAGGCAAGAGCCTGGGTCAAGGAAATGGAGAAATCTTTCGAGATTCTGAGTATTGGGGAAGCCCAAAAGACTGTCTTTGCTACCTACTTGCTAAAAGGAGAGGCCAACTATTGGTGGGAAGCTAAGAAGAATATGGAGACCGATGCTATTGTAACCTGGGATAGGTTTAAACAATTGTTTCTAGAGAAGTATTTCCCAAAGTTTATGAAAACCCAGATGGAGCTTAAGTTTCTAGAGCTAAAGCAGAACAACTTGTCGGTGGCCGATTATGAAGCCAAGTTTACTGAGTTATCACGATTCGTACCAGAGTTTGTGGACACTGAAGAAAAGAAAGCTAACAGGTTTCAACAAGGGCTGAAACAGTGGATTCAGAACAGAGTGGCCATTTTAGAGATTACTGATTATGCCACCTTGGTGCAAAAGGCAACCATTGTGGAAGCAGGGAGCGATCAGATGCAAAGAGAGAGAGAGAAGGGGGGATTAAAGAGAAAGCATGCCAGCATGGGCGGAGGTTCCGCAGGGGGAAGGCCCCCGAATAGGTTCAACCGAGGAGCAGTTTCCCTACCTGGGAGGAGTGTTGGGTTTAAACCATCTGGGAGTGCAACTGTGAGCCAGGGCGGCCAACAAGCAGGAGTGTCCCGTTCCCATCATTCCAGACCTCCACTTCCAATATGTGCCACTTGTGGGAAGAGACATTCCGGGGTGTGTACTCAGAAACAGACGGTCTGTTATAAGTGTGGGCGAGCAGGCCACTATGCCCACCAGTGTACCGCAATTGCTCCTACTGCCAGCAAAGGCACTACTTGTTTTCAGTGTGGTCGTCCAGGTCACATGAGGAGGGATTGCCCGATGAACAAGCCAGCAGCATCAGGGGCAAGCAGAGCTGCCTCCAACAGGCCACCAACTGCCAGAACTTTTAACATGACAGTACAAGATGCCGTGAGGAACACGGATGTGATAGCAGGTACATTTTCCCTCAATTCAGTCAGTGCAAATGTTTTATTTGATTCTGGGGCAACTAAGTCTTTTATATCTAGAGATTTTGCACATAAATTGAAACTTAAAACTCAACCACTAAGGGAGTCTTTGCAAGTAGAGATAGCTAATCAGGAAGTCGTTCCAGTTAATCAGATTCACTCCGATTGCAAAATAGAAATAGGAGGACGATCCTTCTGTGTTGATTTGATCCCTTTTAAGCTAGGGGAATTCGATGTTATTTTGGGAATGGACTGGTTGTCTCGTAATAATGCGCAAATAGATTGTAAAGGGAAAAAGGTTAAGTTGAAAACCCCAGGAAATAAGGAAATAGTGTTTAAAGGGTTACGACAGACCCAGACCATTCTAACCATGGCACAGACCAAGAGACTGCTAAGAAAAGGAAACGAAGCTTATTTAGCTTACGTTATCGACACCCAGAAAGAGGCGCCCAAGATACAAGACATTCCAGTGGTTAACGAATTTGAAGATGTGTTTCCTGAAGATCTTCCTGGATTACCACCAGATAGAGTGATTGAGTTTGCTATCGAGTTAGCCCCGGGGACGGCGCCAGTTTCAAAGGCCCCATACCGATTAGCACCAGTGGAAATGAAAGAGCTAGCAAAGCAATTACAGGAATTGTTGGATAAGGGTATGATAAGACCCAGTGTGTCGCCTTGGGGCGCACCAGTATTGTTCGTCAAGAAAAAGGACGGGAGTATGAGGTTATGCATCGACTATCGAGAGTTGAACAAGCTAACAATAAAGAATAAGTACCCGTTGCCCAGAATTGATGATTTGTTTGACCAGCTAAGAGGAGCTGTGTATTTCTCCAAGATTGACTTGAGAACCGGATATCACCAACTAAAGATTAAACCTGAAGATATTCCAAAGACTGCATTCCGTACTAGGTATGGACATTATGAGTTCTTGGTGATGTCATTCGGATTGACCAACGCCCCAGCAGCTTTCATGGATTTAATGAATAGACTGTTCAAGGAATATTTGGACCAGTTTGTTATAGTCTTTATTGATGATATTTTGATCTACTCAAAGACAGAAGAAGAGCACGCTGAGCATTTGAGGATAACCTTGGAAACACTCCGGAAGGAGCAGTTATATGCCAAATTCTCAAAGTGTGAGTTCTGGAAAAATGAAGTACAATTTTTAGGGCACGTAATCAACAAAGATGGAGTGCTAGTTGACCCCTCCAAGATAGAGGCAGTTTCAAATTGGGAGCGACCAACCACTCCAACAGAGGTAAGGAGTTTCATAGGGTTAGCAGGATATTATAGACGATTTGTTCAAGATTTTGCAAAGATTGCAGCCCCGTTAACTCGACTTACCCGGAAAACTGAGAAATTTGAATGGACTGAAAAATGCGAGAAGAGTTTTCAAGAACTGAAGAAGAGGTTGGTAACGGCCCCAGTATTGGCGTTGCCTGATGGAAAAGGAGATTTTGTGATTTACAGTGATGCTTCGCATAAAGGATTGGGATGCGTGCTTATGCAGCACGGCAAGGTAATAGCATATGCGTCAAGACAATTGAAGGATTACGAGATCCGATACCCCACCCATGATCTGGAATTAGCAGCAATTGTTTTTGCCTTAAAAATTTGGAGTCACTACTTGTATGGAGAGAAGTGTGAGATTTACACTGACCATAAGAGCCTCAAGTACATTTTTACGCAGAAAGAGCTTAACATGCGCCAGAGAAGATGGCTAGAGCTAATCAAGGATTACGACTGTGAGATTCGTTATCACCCAGGCAAAGCCAATGTGGTGGCTGACGCCCTTAGTAGGAAAGAGAAGCTCAAAATGATAACTACAGAGGAAGAATTGATAAAAGACTTTGAGAGGCTGGAAATTGAGATTAAGGTACCTGAAGAAGGTCAAGAAAAGTTGATGGAAATTCGAATCCAGCCTCTACTGTTGGAAAAGATTAGGTTATGCCAAGAGCAAATGATGGAAGCAGAAAAGAACTCGACAGAGGAGTTAATGACTGGGGAAGAAATCAAGTGCGAAAAAGATAAAGGAGGAATCATGAGATATATGTGGAGGATATGGGTCCCAAACGATCAGGAACTCAAGGAAGAAATTCTATATGAGGCACACAACTCAGGATACTCAGTGCACCCCGGTAGCACCAAGATGTATAGAGATTTGAAAGAGTACTACTGGTGGCCCAACATGAAAAAGGACGTGGTAGAATGGGTAAGCAAATGCTTGACTTGCCAGAAAGTGAAAGCAGAGCACCAGAGGCCTAGTGGACTTCTACACCCCTTGGAGATTCCCGAATGGAAATGGGAACATATCGCTATGGACTTCGTAGTAGGTTTGCCAAGGACCAAAGCGAATCATGATGCCATATGGGTGATTATAGACCGACTAACAAAGTCAGCTCACTTCCTACCGATCAACGAAAGGTACACGGTTGATAGGCTTGTAGACCTCTACCTCAAGGAAATAGTGGCGCGACATGGAGTCCCAGTCGCCATAGTATCTGACAGAGATCCCAGATTTAACTCCAGGTTTTGGAGGAGCTTTCAGGAATGTGTTGGAACCAGGCTAAACATGAGTACAGCTTACCATCCCCAGACAGACGGGCAAAGTGAAAGGACCATCCAGACACTAGAAGATATGTTGAGAGTCTGTGCTATAGACTTTAAAGGAAATTGGGATGATCACTTGCCATTGATTGAGTTCTCCTACAACAATAGCTTTCATTCAAGCATAGGGATGCCGCCTTACGAGGCCCTTTATGGAAGGAAATGCCGATCTCCCTTATATTGGGATGAAGTTGGAGAGCGAAAGATGCTCGGGCCTGAGATGGTCCAACGGACTAAAGATGCAGTGGATCTAATCAGAGGACGGCTGGTAGCAGCCCAAGACCGACAAAAGAAATATGCCGACTTAGCTCGGAAAGGAAAAGAATATGAGGTGGGAGACCTAGTGTTCTTGAAGGTGTCTCCTTGGAAGGGTTTAATGAGGTTTGGAAAGAAAGGGAAGCTGAGCCCAAGATATATTGGGCCATTTGAAATCTTAAGACGTATTGGGGGGCTAGCTTATGAACTGGCATTACCCCCAAACCTGCAGCAAGTGCACAATGTGTTCCATGTCTCAATGCTAAGGAAATATAACCCAGATGCCAAGCACATAGTGGAATATGAGCACGTGGACATGCAACCAGATTTGACCTACGTAGAGCAACCTGTGGAAATCATAGACAGAAAAGATCAAGTGCTCCGAAACAAGGTCATCAAGCTTGTCAGAGTTTTATGGCAGAATCACAACATAGAAGAATCAACCTGGGAGCTAGAAAGTGCAATGATGGAAAAGTACCCCCATTTGTTTTCAAGCTGATTCCGGGACGAAATCCTTTTAAGGAGGGGAGACTGTAAGAACCCAGATTTTTGATAGAATTAAAACTTTTTAGTATGTAATAATATGGGAATGAATAGTGATTATGACTGCGATGTAACGAATGTCTATTAAATGAATGGAATGGATTTGAATTCAATTATTTATATGTCATGCAGAATACTTTTGGTTGACGGCATAGATAAGAATGATCTATCTCCTAAGGATATAAGTATATTACTTCAAGTAAGATTATTCTTGTGTCATCCAAATCAATACCTATTATAAGTCCAGCGGTTCCGTAAAAAGGTTAAGAAGCACTCGAGAGTGAACCAGGTTCATTTTCCTAATTATAGGAATTAAATAAAAATAAGTGATGAATAGTGATTTTGGTGGAATTTGGAATATTATTATAATAATGTTATACCCGGTATTCGGAACGGATTTCTGAGTTCGTATTAGTGATCCAGGAAGAAAATAAGTGTATGTAAAAGCTGTCGGATTCAGAAAAAGAGCACTTTTATTTTCTCCGAGAATTCCCTGGACACTGCAAGACATAAGGAATTATAAAAGGGATTTAAGGAATTTAAATTCGAGAAGTATTAAGTAAGATGAAGAATAGTATTAGAAATATTAAGAAGGTTTTCGGTAAAACCCTAACTAGAAACGAATGAGTTATTCCTACGAACGATCAATCGAATTGAGCAATAACCGGACAAAAGAGCAAGCAGAGAGCAAGATGCATGCATGTGCAAGAAAGGAAAATATCTAGTAACCAAGTGGTGACACAAGTAACTAGGGTACTTAGCAAGCTAACTACTTGGTTAAGCCTTAAATCAACCAATGATCAACACTTGTCTCCTAATTACATCATTCCTTGCATCATACCTTTAATAAAGCTACTTTATCATCCAATATATTATCTTAACACCACAATAATACAATTTGGATGAGAGTAAAGCAAACACACCAAGCAAGAACATCAATCTCTCTCTTTTATTTCCATTCGGCAATACCATTAATTCCAAAATCAAAATTCAACTTCCAACCATTTGTTGATCTTGAAACTTTTATGGTGAGACTTATATTTCATATAAATGATCTCCTCAAAATCCTAGCTTCAATATCTTCTTTTTCCATTTTCAAAAAAATGATTTAAGAGGAGGGTGAATAGTGTTTTCATGAACTAATCTTGTTTTTCCTTGATTTCTTTGGTTGATTTAGCAAGCTTAAGCACTTCTAAGGACCATACCAAGCATAGTGAGGCTAGATCATACTCCAAGGAGGTATAACAACTTGAAACCCTAGGCTTTACTTTGAGATTTTGCATGCTCTTGATGGGTTTTAGTATAAGATGTGATATTAGCATGATTATAAGCATGATTATGATTTAGATTTGATAAATGTTAAAAATAGTTAAGATGAACGGAAAGGCATTGCTTGGCCTCAGTTCATGGTGGTATATCATGTATATGTTGTTTGGGATGGATACCTTGATTATTGGAAGGTTTGGAATTTAGAAATATTCGATTTATAGCCGTCGTAATGCCGAAATTTCGTTAACATTAAGAACACGAATTTGACAGAAGGTATAACTCACTGATTAGCTTCGACTTATGCCATGATTAGCTAGATTATGTTATGAGCTTCGTTTGGATATAAAGATCGCATGAAACAGACTTACGGTTTAGGAGTTATGATTAAATTCATAAAAGTGGTTCTGAACCGTAATCAAAAGTTCGTAACCGAAATTGGATCCCTTTAATGTTGTTTAATCAGTGGCGAATCGTGATAATTAAATAATAGAGATAAAAAGGAAGGTGTGGGAGAAGACCGCATGTCAAATGGATCGTTTTCCGATTTTATAAAAATGTTCGAATCTAGGTTAAGTACGAAAGTACCCCTAAGAGGTATACTTGGTTATAACTTCGGTAAACCACCTAGAAAACGATCGATAAATATCGAGATCTAATATTTCGACTTTAAAACTTATACGATTTAAATACTTACCATATGTAAGTGTAATGTCATGCTTTAGTAACGAACAAGTATCGGGTAATAAAAGCAATAGTAAGAGTGAATTAGAGGGGTAAAACGAAACGACTTGAAAACGTGTTTCGATTTAAGTTAAGTTTATACGTAACCTTTTGAAAGGTGTTAAGTGATTAATCCCGAATGCCTTGGCTAATTATAGATCATCAGGCTGACCCGGGACACGCTACTACTACCCCTACTCGTACTCGAATTCCAGGCAAGTCTTCGAACCTTTCTTTTTAAGGCTGTTGTTGTGAATATATATATATATATGTTTCTGTTACAGTACATATGCCATAGCATGCATGCCTACTTTTAAAGTCATATTGTGATACTTGTTCCCTGATTTATTGTTGGCTTATAAGCTAGATTGATATATATCAGTTATAAGCCGGAAATTATTTAGACCCTTAATCGAAGGGCAGTGAATCTCATTCTTTGATTATAGACCGGGAGTCGATATTCCTTGATATATTGATTTTATTTTCAGAGGAAAATATTTAAGTAAATATTTTCCATTTGTTATCTGGCGAATATTGTCGGGATATTCCTTGAGATTATTTGATAAATATTATTCGGATTATTCATCAGATGTTTATTTATTCGAGGAATATTATATGTTTAATATTCATCTATAGTCGATTAAATATTCGAATATTATTTCGAACTCTCAGTTAAGTTATTTAATTAGAGAATATTCATTCTTATTTACTCGATAAATATTATTTTGAATATTCATTCGAGTTTATTTATTTAATGAATATTATTTTAATATTCATTCGAGTCTTATTTATTTAAATGAATATTATTTCGAATATTCATTCGATCTCTATTTATTTTATAAATATTAGTTGAGCATTGATTCGAACTTCAGTTATTCGATAAATATTATCTTCGACATTCAGTTAAAGTCAATTCTATTATTGAACATGATTTTAAATATTCATTCGATATTCTTTTCTTCGATAATTATTATTAAGTCGAATATTCATTATTTATTCAATGAATATGGTCTCAAATATTCAATCGATAATTACTTCATCAATAAGTATCATTCTTAAGTTGAATATTCATTACTTATTCAATGAATATTATTTCAAATATCCATTTGACGATTATTTCATCAATAAAATACTATTATTATTAATGAGAATATTCATTATTCGTCCAATGAATATTATTCTGAACAGTTATTCAAAGATTATTCCGAGCAACACCTTTCCAATAACCGTGACTCAAGAAATATTCTTGGAATATTTATTTAATTCTTCTAACTCGTTTCTAAGATACTTGGTTTCATTCACATAGTATCATCAACCCTCGAATATTATATATAAATTATTTTAGAGTCCTATTATTATTATTATTATATTATCAAGGAAGGTTCTCAGTAATTCCATCCTTCCTTCGATTCGAATATAAGGGAACCTGACTTGAAGAATGTTATTTATCTTGTGACTGCCCGGTCATAAATTATTCGTTCACTCGCAACTTGGTTGCTATTATTCATGGTATTACGTGTACCCACTCATTATTCGAGGGGTAGGAATATTGGAACAAGTCATTATCCATTAACAAGCAGCAGCTTGGGAAATATTGGTAAATTTTCCTTTCCATTTAGATATGACTACCTGGTGGAGTCTTATCAACAAGTATTATACTTGGGGAAAGGGGGACAAACTTTACGTTTCAAAGTTATGGATATGGAATGAACTAGGAGACGCGTAAGTGGCTGAGTGGCGCCGGTCCAGCAATAGCCCAACCGTTGGCTTAGGAGTTCCAGAGGGCGGTAAACAAGTAAATCCGTCGGAGCTACCTTCTACATGTAGAGAACGACTGATGAGATGCATGACATACGACTGATCCCCGTAAACGTCAGGGCATCTGGCGCGGCAATGCTCCCGTATTAGTTCATCACTCAATGTTGGAAATTTTCTGCAACACCATCATAGTTGGCAGAGTTGAAAAGTATTTCAAACTGGAATTGCAATATCATTCTGCAAGTTCCTATTTTTATGAAAATGATGCTATCTTGCTTATTTTGGCATAGCATATGCTTCCACAAAATATACATCTATTGAGTTACCTTGTAACTTCATCCTTTATATTAAACTGGCAATATTTTCTCTAATGCATGGCATATGATTTCAAAACATATCTTTGAACTGTCTTATATATTACTGCACAGTTATATATTGTTGGTGGGCTGTTGCTCACCCTTGCTTATTTATTATGTCACAACAACAGCTAGGTCACATGGCCCGCGTCAGGCGCACTCGGCGCAAGCAGGTTACCCGCCCCACAGGGCTACCCGTTGATATCATCGCTGCCATTGCTGAGGTAGCATAGCTCAGCAGCCTTTGATTACCAGTTTAATTATATGTATCAATAATGATTAATCAACGGCAAAACTTTTAAACTTATGATGTTATCTTTTTGGCTTGTAATAACTTTTATTCGTAAACCAGTAATGCAAGACTTATTTCAATTTCATCTCTGGGACTATAACTGTGTGTGTGTGAGTGGTTATTGTTGTGGGGTCACAGCAGGTGATTTATTTATTGTGGACTCAAGTAAAGTATTAATCATGGAAAATAAGACCGTAACGACCCGATCCCGGACCCCGGATCAGGGGGGTGTTACACTTGGCCATTCGCTGTTTGGGGAATAGACCTCATTGGAGAACTCCCGAAAGGAAAATGAGGAGTGAAATATGCAGTGGTTGCAATTGATTATTTTACAAAGTGGACAAAAGCAGAACCACTTGCTAAGATTACAGCATCAAAGTTGACTGAGTTCGTGTTTCGAGCCATTGTATGCAGGTTTGGCATTCCACAGAAACTGATTTTTGACAACGGGAAGCAGTTTGATAGTAGAGAGCTTAGAGGGTTGTGTGAGCAGTTTGGAATTCAGAAGGCATTTTCAGCAGTGTATTATCCGCAGAGTAATGGACAGACTGAAGCAGTGAATAAGATTATCAAGCACACTTTGAAGACGAGGCTTGAAGATAAGAAAGGAAGCTGGCCAGAGGAGCTTCCTGGAGTCTTGTGGTCGTATAACACCACGCCTAGAACTACAACTGGTGAGTCTCCTTTTACTCTCGCTTATGGTTGTGAAGCTATGGTACCTGTGGAAGTTGGAACAGGTTCCTTGAGAAGAAAGTATTTTGATCCCGAGAGCAATGAGGTCAATCATAGACTGTATTTGGACATGGTCGAAGAGTTGAGAGCAGATTCGCAAGTGAAGTTAGCAGCATATCAACAGAGAGTTCGAAGGTATTACAACAAAAAGGTGAAGGCAAGACCTTTTAAAGTTGGAGACCTAGTTCTGAGAAAAGTCATGCCAAATACCAGGGTTCTGGCACATGGAGCTTTTGGAGCAAATTGGGAAGGACCTTACCAGATAAAGTCAGCCATTTGGGAAGAAACCTACCACTTGATGGATATGGATGGGAATCTCATTCCGAGAGCTTGGAATGCAGAACATCTCAAGAAGTATTATCAGTAACTCTTTTATGTGTTTTTTCTTAGGAAAAGTAAGGCTCTTTCAGCCAGGAATAAAGGCAGCTTATTAGTTATAGCTGACCAGCATTTTGATTTCAGTATTTGATTATGCATGTACTCGGGGGGTACTTGATGTGAACCTCCCTACTCGCAAGACGATTTCTTTTTAAAGTATTGAGCGATAGATAGCTCTACGTTGAATATTTTGAGTGCATTCTTTGCAGCTATAGCTCCTTAATAGTTCTTTTGCGTAACAATAATTACCCAAAAGAACTGGGGGGTAGTATTCCTACTTAGACAGTATTGTGCATGATATGATTAGCCTTTTTCATATGCCAATTTGAAAATTTTAAGTGCTTGTTTTAATACTTGTATTGTGGAACAGGTTACCTTGACTAACAGGTTCCTGTAGCATTGACAGTATTTGCAGGTTACCTTGACTAACAGGTTCCTGCAGTTTTGACAGTATTCACGAAGTATGAGTATGAATTGACAAATGTGCAGACTACGATTGATTGATCAGAATTAGCTTGCAGGCAGCTTCCTGAGCATGAATTAAGCCTTGGGTAGCTTCCCGAGCACGCATTGACAAAGTCTCAGGTAGCTTCCTGAGCAAATGTGATTGAAAAGCCTCAGTTGATTGAGCACGACATTGTTGCCAAAAGTCTCAAGTTCCTTGAGCACTTTAATTAAAGTCCTGACAAAAGGCACCTAAAGTCCTGACAAAAGGCACCTAAAGTCCTGATAAAAAGGCACCTAAAGGAACCTGTGTGGAACCTCGACCGACACACTTGTTCTTAAAGAGAAGCCTAATATGCTCTCCCTCATGTGGAACCGTCTTTGGCACATGGGAAGAAGGGATAAAATCCTTAGCATTTACCTTCATAAGATGTCTAGCCTGACACATGAAGAAGAGGAATCTGTGTGGACTCCCAGAACGGCGCACAGGTTCCTAGAATCGCCTCGAGGCACAAAAAGGAACCAACATGCCTCGAGGCATGTTGGGACCTAGAGAATAGGATTGGGAACCAAGCAGGTTACCTTTCCAATAGAAAAAAGGGACCAACATGCCTCGAGGCATGTTGGAACCTGGAGATAAGGATTGGGAGCCAAGCAGGCAACCTTTCCAAGAGATGACCCGAATTAAACAAGAGAAAGATTCTATTAACGTTAACTGTTTTTGTTTTATGTTTATTTTGCTGGATTAATACTCGTAGGAACCTGGTTTTGATGTAGAAAAGTTATTAAAGAAAGCTACGGGTTAGATTATCGACTCGAGGTGTAAACATAGAGGTTCCAGGTTTTACAACTCAGCTGTAGTTTGTTGCATTTATTTTGAGAATAAACAAGTGGAAATATGCGTGTGTTCTGTTTCTTACAATGGGTTAGCCCGCGTAAGCTTGAACATATGACTAAGGAAGCTGAGTTATTCTCTAGTGCATAACAGTGAAGTGTTTCATGAGGTTTTGAAGAAAAGTACGTAGTAAGTTAAGATTCGAACAAAGAAATATGTATGTGCTTATCCTGGACAAGAGATATGTAGCAAAAGTAAATAGCTATTATAAAAAAAACCATAGAGAGTTATGGGTACAAAGACCCAGGAAACCAGCATAAAGAGTTATTGGCACGAAGGCCATGGAAACCAAATTTAAAGTTTACATTAT
Source organism: Kitagawia praeruptora (assembly GCA_037693485.1). Taxonomy (NCBI): domain Eukaryota; kingdom Viridiplantae; phylum Streptophyta; class Magnoliopsida; order Apiales; family Apiaceae; genus Kitagawia; species Kitagawia praeruptora. The sequence continues at coordinate 5,359,559 of CM075353.1, forward strand.
GCAAGGCACTACGAGGGGCCCGCAACCTCATCAAAAGTTATTAAGAGTTCAATAAATCATAAAAGTTTCAAGCAGTAGGAGTTTTGTCTGGATCCTCAATAGCTGGAGGAGTTGGAAGGACAGGTTGAGCCTCTTCAGTACCAGGAACCTCTGCAGTCTCAAGGATAGTACCTAGAGACCTCTCAACCGTAGCCACGGGAGGTACAAGGTCCTGTGGAATCGCTGCTTCATCTTCAAAGTCATGGATCATGCTTACCACGTCGTCGCCCAAGAGAGACCAATTTAGTTCAGGCATTTTCTCCCACATAGACTTCATATAGTCTCGAATGCCTTCATTATAACCTTCATCATATCTAGCTTTCTCTTGGACGAGCATGGATGATTTGACGGTAGCAGCAACAGTGTTTAAAGCATCAACTTGAGCTTCTAGCTCATTAACCTTCTCCAGCATCGACAGTCTTTCATCACCCAGATTCTTGACTTGAGCCTGAAGCTTTTCCTTGTCATTCTTTAAAGAGGTCTCAACAGCTTTGGCCCTCCTTACCGCAGCAGTGGCAATATTCACGCTCTCCTCCCTAGCAGCCAGCTCCTCTTTGAGTTTTGAGATCTCTCCTTGCAATCGGAGGTCATACTGTGTCTTCAAAGCAAAATCATCACAGTATCGAAGGGCAAAGAATGCATTTTGGGTAGCAGAGAACCTCATGGCATGCATAGCCTCAGTAGAATCCATCTTGGCCCAGCTGGCAATCGCTTCTGGAAGCACATGTGTATCAATCAATTCTTTAAATTGATTCTGTGCCACAGCTGATTCAACTTTCACAGCTTTGCTCTTCTTCATGGACCTGGTTTATGAACTCCCAGAGAGGTCAAGAGTAGTTTGAGCTAGCTTGCTCTTGGAGGAGCTAGATGGTTGAGTCTGGACGGAGGCTGGGGTAGGAACTTGGCTGATTGGAGTTGCTGTGAGAAGAATCTCCTGTGTCTCAACATCAGCTTTAAAGATCTCGTCTACATTCTTGGTTCGTTTGATGAAAGAGGGAACTTTGGGAGCCATGTCTGCATAAGACAATAAGTTAAAAATTAGAAAGGTATGCATGGAGTAAAAAGATGTATTCACAAAGATACAGTCAAGAAGGAAAGACATAACAATAAGGAAGCTCATACCGGTGTTTGAAGGAATAAAACCTAGGGAAGTCAAATTTTCAGGGGTCATCAGAATCAAGCAGTCCCTAATGGAAGTTGATAGTTTCAAGATCTCTTTTTCCCTCTCTAAACACACTCCAGTCAGAACGGTTTGTTTGGGAATATTTGGTCGACGATTAAAAGCACACCTAACATCAGGGCAGTCAAAACAATAGACAAATTGCTCTTGCCACAAATCAAAATTTTGTTTAACATTTTTTATACATTGGCCCTGATGACAAGGCCATGCTGACAGATAAAAACAACCTGAGCTTCTCCCGGTATCTTTCAACCTAAAGAAATAACCTAACTCAGGGGCAGACAGGGGAGTTGTGAATTTGCTGGAATACAGAATAAAGGTGCTGATGGCCAAACGATAAGAGTTGGGAGTCATTTGCATAGGTGCTAAGTTATAAAACTCTAGTAATTCCCTTAGAAAAGGATGAAGGGGTATAGAAAAACCTACTCTTAAAAAAGCAGCAGAAATGACAGCATTGGGAATCCCACGATCAGGGGTTCTGACATCAAACATGTGAGCTCTTTCACCAGGCTTAGGAATCACAATACTACAGATTGGACGGGGACATTCCTCAAGAAGTTTTTCTAATCTAACAGAGGTCATGATGGAATCAGTTTTCTCACAAAAAGGTGTAATTTCCTGTTTGAACAACTCTCTCTCAACAGTCACCTCACTCTGAAAATCAGGTTCTAAGAGGGATTCGAGTTTAAGTGCAGGCTTTGACACCTCCTCATCATCAGAGGGCCAATCATCTCCTAAGTCGATAAATGTAGGGATAGGAGGTTGAGACAATGGAGATACTGTGGGTTTAATGAGTATGTCCTCAGGTTCATTTACATTGGGTATTACAACCCTGGATCTAGTTCTCTCACCAATCAGCATAGCAACTAAGGGTTGAATTGAAGATTGGTGGTCAGAATGGGTAGATTCAGAAGACATCTGCAAAAAGATAGACGAAGAAGGGTCAGGTCTTTATGGAACCTAGGAGAAAGATTAGGGTTCTAAAGTGTTTAGACACGGTGCAGTTATTGACAGGGTATATTACAGAAAACCTTGAAGAAGGCATGTACCAACAAAATTAGAAACACATGAATAGACAGACAGCTAAAGATTATGATAAAATCATGACGACGCAACCATGAATCGACGGTTAAAGTACTGATAAACCAGAGATTGTGAACGTTCGTGTGTGTGAAATATGGAGTGTGAAGAACAGATAAAGACGCGTACATACGAAGAAAACGACGGCATGCAAAGTCCAAAGAAACAGATGATTGAAAAACGAGACAAGGACATGAGAGAATAGAAAGAAATAAGTCGAAACCATACCTTGATTTGAGTTGAACGGCGACGGAGAAGATGAATTAAGCGGACGACTGTCGAACTCCTCTTGTTCTTTCTCAAAAAGTTTTTGCAAGTGTTGGTAAAGGTAAAAACGGACATGAGGGGTTGAGAGATAATTAAATAGTCAAGGTAAATGGGAAACAGCTCGCACACGTGGCAGCACATTACTGGAGCGGTAAAGTGAAGAGGTACACGCGTGAGAAGCGTGTGAACCTTGGGAACTTACACATTAACTACAGCTTTGGTAAGTGATAAGTATAATTCAAATTTTGAATTATCTTCTACAACCAACCATTATCCCCTCTTAAATTATTAAATTTAAAGAGGCGTGAAGTCGAGTGACAAGTTAGAATCCCTGGGAAGTTGAATGCAAACATAGAGTAGATTTCGAGAGCTGAAGCAAGAAGAAGAAAATAGCGAGATAACAGGTTCCTTAATACAAAGGAAGCTTACTCAAGATTATATCAAGCTGAAAATATTCTATGTCCTGTTTCCTATGCCGAGTTAGCTCATGTAGGCTTGGATATACAATGTTGAAGCGAGGTATAGTCACCAGAATGGTTTAGCATTGAATCTTTGATCGTAGAATAGGTTCCTTTCACATTACATGACTTCAAGGAACCGGGGGGTACTTGTTGTGCCCAAAATCTCTATGGGCTAGATTTAGACCCATTAAGCTATAGGGTTCGGTCCATACGAGCTAGAAGATTGATCCAGTACGATTTATGAAGATTAGATAGAAGAAATGACTAAGGAAGTATGAGTATCAGGAGGTTCCCAATGGTCAGGAAGCTAAGCAGAGTATTAGAAGGCCAGGTTCCTCCCAGCAGAAGAGTTCGAGTTAGCATAGCAACAGCCATAGAGATGCCAAGAGCATATGAAGAGCTATCCAGACTAACCAGTTTGTTATTTGTGCAGGTACTGACGCCTAAAAGGGAGGTCCCTAAGCGATATGTCCCGAAATAAGGAGGTTCCTGAGAAACAGGCTCATGAGATGTAGGTTCCTGAGCACCAGGTTCCTACAAGTTGCCAACAGAAGGTTCTAGAAGCCATCTAGAACAGATAAACGAATTGGTATCTGAGTATAATTCTAGGGCGCAGATGATCCTAGAATAACTCTGACCAATAAGAGAATCATAGTAGGGTACGAACTCGAGTTCTACTCTACTTAGCTAACTAGTTCGTGAAAGGCTCTAAAGGAACCTGAGTCCTACACGAACTGAGTGATCGAATACAGCCATTCCAGCAAGAGACAGAGTCCCATTAGAACTACGTGAGCTTGATCCCTATATATACAAGGGTACGTAGGCACCTCAAGGGTAAGAGGCATTCAGTTCTCTGATTTTCTCTAAAGGCACTTGAGATTATTGGAGACACTCTCGAGCACAGCTCAACCCCCACAAACACAACCCAAACCTTTCACAGAACAGTTGATCGCTAGCCTATACAACTACCCGTAGACCTCTCATAAGTTGTTACGAAATCCACTCATCAACAACAGTCATAAAGCAAGTAATCAGGACATGATTAAAACAACTTCCTAAATCAACTCCACTACTACCCACTCAATTACGATCCTACAAACACGCTAAAACTCAACTACTTGAATAGACCAAGTCAGCTACTAAACTAACGGGCTGACTAAATAATTATTTCATTTGTTTAGATTAAATTCCAACAACTTAGTCTCCAAGATCAACTCACTCGAATCACAAAGGATCAGAAGTCCATTGCCGAGCATCTTCGCGAGACACAATCCATTAAAGATGAAATAGCCACTGCCGACTCGCCCATGTCTAACGAGGAAATTAGTCAAAATACTTGCAGGACTCAATTCCGATTATAGCAACATAGTCTTGATACCATAAGAAAGTGAGCAGTAAGTATGCGGATTGTATTGTCTTCTAAGAGAGGTTACATTGATTTATATATTACAACAGGAAGAAATATACATTGAACCTAGACGATAAAATTTATAATCCATGGGAGTGATTGTAGCCACAATCTAAGGCTTGATTATTTGTTCATATCTTCGGTTGATTTGATGCTGATATGATATGATATAGTTTTATTACATATTTCAATTCAAAAATTTGCAAACAAATTCTGTTTTATAGTTTGTGAACTAGTTTGTTACTGTAGTTTGTGAACAAATTCATAAATATGATTCACTAATAAATTCATACACAAACTCGATATATTTGTTCGTGAGCATGTTTTATTGACATTTCACATGAATTCTTGATTCATGATAACTATTAAATAATTATGTATTGTGTACGAAATAATATGTTAATTCCTCCATTATTATTTTTCAATAAATCCGTATATTATTTACATTATAGATATTCAAATTACACCATATGTCATTGGAAATTAAATATTATTTTGCTAGCTATGTGTTGCTAAATCTGATCCATATTAATTTGACTCATTGATAATTTTATGCTAAAAGCATGTCTCTAATTTTCGAGTTTTTATCCAATTGCTTCCTTCTTATTTTGATGCATTAAAAAGTAAAAAATTTCTAAAAAATTTGAGTTGTTGGTGAATGCGAGATAGTGAATTATATTCATGAGTTAGAGTAATCCAATGCTAGATGCTAAATTGCTATTGCTATAATATAAAATCAAAAAGTGAATTTTGGTGCTAAAATAAAACTCAACCTCCAAAGCTAGTTCTGTAACTAGTTTCAAATTTAACCAATTATTTTAACTTTTACCTAACGCTTTTAACTTCTCCCTTTACCAAGAAGGTTCGAAAGTCGACTTTACCCAGATCCTATAGGCCTTCGAATGAATTGAAGTTTGATGGAACCACGGACCCTATTGAGTACTTAAGTCATTTTGACACAGAGATGGATGTTTATCAAGTAAAGGAGGCTACTAGGTATAGGTTATTGGCTGCAACTCTGCAGGGTGGAGCTCATCAATGGTTCAAGAGGTTACCTGCTGATTTAATTGGTTCCTGGGAAAGCATGGGAAACTCTTTGTTACTCAACTTAGGGCATCAGTAGCATTTGCACCACCTACCAATACCTTAGCCAATATCAAGCAGAGACCTACCGAGACGTTGATAGAATATTTTAAGAGGTTCAATGCAGAGGTTCCAAAGGTTAGAAAAGCATCTGAGGAGACTATAAAGAATTTCTTGATAGCTGAAGTCAAAAGGGGTTCTGATTTCTGGAAGGATTTGCAAGGGAAGGAACCTGAGACGCTGGCGGATTTCTATTCTCAGGCAGAATCTTTTCGTTTGGTTGAGGAGTCCTTGGCTGATTTGAAGAAGGATCCAGATTATGAGAATCAAAGTGGATGGTCAGGAAACAAGAGGTCAAGGCCAAGAAGTCCTAACAACCGTGACAATAAGAAGGTGGTTAGTCGTACATCTCAAGTGAAACCTGAAGCGGAAGCTGTGAATCCTACCAGGTCTGCTATGAACCAGGTGCCACCACCAGCTTCCTACAATAATCCCAAGAAGAAAAGGCCTGTTTATGAAACTTTTACCCCTTTGGTAGCTCCAATTGATCATATTTATGCTATGAATGAAAAGTCCTCATGGTTTAGGAAACCTTTCAGAACAGGTCCTCCAGGAAATAAGAATGAGCGTCCATATTGTGATTTTCATGATAACAATGGGCATAATACTGCAGATTGTCGCCATCTGAGGGATTTAATTGAAACTTTAATCAGGCAAGGACAGTTAACTGAATGGGTAGATCTGGAAGGAAAGAAGTATAGAGAGGAGAAAATGTAGAAAACACCGGAACCTATGTTGATAGAAGGACCACCTAAAACTGGATGCATACGAACTATTATTGGAGGTCCCCATGTTGGAGGAAGCGGTAGAAACGACATGGAAAGGTATACTCGTGAAACTAGGGAGCGACCGTTGACCAATGTTTGTAATCTATCTCAGAGGTCACCCAGATTGTTTGAAGGGGAGGATGCAGATATTACTTTTACTGAAGAGGATGCTTTCTGGGTACATAACCCCCACACAGATGCTTTGGTGATTGAAGCAGGAATTGGGTCTTATGAGGTTCATCGAGTGTTAGTGGATAATGGAAGCTCTGTGAATCTTCTGTCGTATTCAGCCTTCAAGAAGATGCATTTTCTGGACCTTGTATGGCTTTACCAATAATTAAGTTCCAATCAAAGGTAAGATTCGTTTACCAGTAACTTTAGGAGATAAGCCTTGTTGCATTACATAGCTATCAGAGTTTATTGTTATATAAGACAACATGAATTATAATGCTATCCTTGGGAGACCAATTCTGAAAGAGATGAGGGTAGTAACCTCGATTTATCACCTAACTATGAAGTTTCCAACACCATGTGGCATTGGTATAGTTCGAGGTTGTCAGTATGAGTCTAGAGAATGCTACTCAAAGGCTTTGCAGCATGTTGCTAAGGCTGCTAAGCTACCTGAGCCAATGGATGAGGTTCCTGATGATTTTCCGGGGAAGAATCCGGATGATATAACAGTTGATCTACGTAGCCAGCCATTGGAGGATTTTGTGCCAGCATCGTGCAGAGCAGTGAGAATTGAAGAGATCACAGAAGAGGAACCTCACGCTGAGATTCCAGTTCTTCAAGGATCAGATACCCCTCACTTGCTCTTAAAAATGCACCCCCTATGGATAATGATGGTGATGTATGTATGATAGAGGAATTGGATGTTGATAATTCTCGAAAATTGAAGCATAGTGGAAGTGATGAAGATAGTCAGCCAGTTGCTAAGAAAAGGAATGTCATGCAGGAAGCACATGTACCACTTGTTGTGGAGGAACCCCAAGAAGATGTGGTGGTAGAGATGGATATAGATTTGGATCCTCGAATGCCAGAAACGGTTGTTAAAGCTGGACCAGCTGGCGAGACATTGGATGTGAAGATAATTGATAAGGATGGTGCAAAGGTTTTGAAGATTGGAGCTCACCTGGAACCAACTTTGAAGGAATCTCTTGTTTCTTTCCTGAGTAAGAATTTAGATGTCTTTGCTTGGTGCCTTGCAGACATGGAAGGAATAGACCCAAGAGTCATGTGTCACAAATTGAATGTTGATCCAGAAAAGAAAGGTGTGAGACAAAAGCGAAGACCAGTCAGTAGAGAGAGAGCTCAGGCATTGAAAGAAGAGGTTGATAGGTTACTGGATGCAGGTTTGGTCAAAGAATCTTTCTATCCTGTATGGTTAGCAAATCCTGTTTTGGTAAAGACGCCCAATGGAAAATGGAGGACTTGTGTGGACTTCACAGATCTTAACAAAGCATGCCCAAATTATAGCTTCCCATTGCCACGAATTGATCAACTAGTGGATGCAACAGCTGGACATGCCTTACTCAGTTTTATGGATGCATATTCAGGTTACAATCAAATCCCTATGTATGAACCTGATCAGGAACATACTTCTTTTATTACGGATAGAGGTCTTTATTGTTATGTATGCATGCCATTTGGATTGATTAATGCTGGAGCCACATATCAATGGCTAGTAAACATGATGTTTAAAGAGCAAATTGGCAAAACTATGGAGGTATATGTGGATGATATGTTGGTTAAATCTAAGGAAGCTGTTGATCATGTGAAGCACTTAGAAGAGATGTTTGGAATCTTGCGAAAATACAGAATGAAGTTAAACCCCTAGAAGTGTGTATTTAGGGTAGAATCTGGGAAATTCCTAGGGTTCATGGTGAATCACGGAGGTATAGAAGCGAATCCAGTCAAGATTAAAGCAATGATTGATATGAAGTCACCAAGAACTGTGAGGGAGGTTCAGTCTCTTACAGGAAGAGTTGCATCTTTGAATACATTCATCTCGAGGTCTATAGACAATTGTCAAGAATTCTTTAAAGCCATAAAGAAAGGAAGTAAGTTCGAGTGGACTGAGGAATGTGAGATAGCCTTTGAGAAATTGAAAGAGCATTTGGGAAGCCCTCCGTTGTTAGCTAAACCTGTTGATGGAGAGACATTAGTACTCCACTTGGCTGTGTCAGAATATTCTATTAGTGCAGTCTTAGTTCGAGAAGAAGATGGACAGTAGAGCCCAGTTTATTATGTTAGTAAGAGGTTGTTTGATGCAGAAACGATGTATACAGGAATGGAGAAGCTGATTTATGCTTTGATTCTAGCTTCCAGGAAGCTGCGACCTTATTTTCAGGCACACAAGATTGAAGTGCGAACCTCGTACCCACTTAGACAGGTGATGCACAGGCCAGAAACTTCAGGGAGAATGTTGAAGTGGTCTGTGGAATTGGGGTAGTTTGACATAGAATATAAGCCCAAAAAAGTAATTAAAGCCCAAGCTTTGGCAGATTTCTTGATTGAGTTTCCGCCTCATGTGGAGGTTACTGGCCAGGAGGTACCGCAAGAGTTAGAAAAAGAGTAGATGGAAGATGATAATTGTGCACCTTGGTGGACATTGTACGTGGATGGAGCTGCTAATAGTAATGGAGAAGGTGCAGGCATAGAGCTAGTAAGCCCAGAAGGACATAGGTTGCATAGTTCGATTCACTTTCCTTTCAAGGCCACCAATAATGATGCAGAGTATGAGGCATTAATTGCAGGTCTCAAGCTAGCATTAGAGATGAAAGTCGAGAATATTAGAGTGTTCAGTGACTCAATGTTAGTAGTTTGGCAGATTCGTGGTGGATTCCAAGCAAGAGGTCCATGAACAGACTTATATTTGAGGTATTCCCAAGAGTTACTTGCAAAGTTCAGAGAAGTGAAGCTAGATCAGATACCTCGAAGGCAAAATACAAATGCAGATGCATTAGCTAAATTAGGCTCGTAGAGAGAATCCACATTACTGGGTGTGATTCCACTTCAGATTCAAGAGCAGCCTAGTGTTTTTAGAGAAGAGGTGATGGACATTGAATTTCCAGTTGAAGATTCATGGATGACTCCTATCTATAATTATTTGACAAAAGGAGAGATACCTTCTAATCAAGATGAAGCTAGAAGGTTGAAGTATCATGTTGCCAAGTATGTAATTTATGATGGAGTCCTATATAAGCGAGGATTCAATCAGCCTTTGCTTAAATGTGTAGCTGGAGAGCAGTGCAGGTATATTCTTGAAGAGATTCACGAAGGAGTGTGTGGAAATCACTCGGGGGGTGGCTCTTTAGCTTTGAAAGTTCTACGACAAGGATACTTCTGGCCAACCCTCAAAACAGATGCTTACAAGTTTGTATAGGCATGCAGCAATTTTCAGAAGTTTGCAAATTTTGATAGCAGACCTGTAGCTCCTATTAAGCAGATTGTTAGTCCTTGGCCATTTGCAGTTTGGGGGATAGATCTCATTAGGGAGCTCTCAACAGGAAAGGGTGGAGTAAAATATGCAGTGGTAGCAGTTGATTACTTCACAAAGTGGGTAGAAGCAGGACCACTTGCTAAGATTAAGCATTAAAGTTGACTGAGTTTATTTTTTGAGCAATTATTTGCAGGTTCGGTCTTCCCCAGAAGCTGATCTCTGACAATGGGAAGCAATTTGATAGCAGAGAGCTTAGAGGATTGTGCGAGCAGTTTGGAATTCAGAAAGCATTTTTAGTAGTGTATTATTCGCAGAGTAATGGACAGACTGAAGCTGTGAACAAGATTGTCAAGCATACTTTGAAGATAAGGCTTGAAGATAAGAAAGGAAGCTGGCTAGAGGAGCTTCCTGGAGTCTTGTGGTCGTACAATACCACTCCAAGAACGATAACTGGTGAGTCTCCTTTTACTCTCGCTTATGGTTGTGAAGCTATGGTACCTGGACAGACTGAAGCTGTGAACAAGATTGTCAAGCATACTTTGAAGATAAGGCTTGAAGATAAGAAAGGAAGCTGGCTAGAGGAGCTTCCTGGAGTCTTGTGGTCGTACAATACCACTCCAAGAACGACAACTGGTGAGTCTCCTTTTACTCTCGCTTATGGTTGTGAAGCTATGGTACCTGTGGAAGTTGGAACAGGTTCCTTAAGGAGAAAGCATTATGACCCCGAGAACGATGAGGTCAATCATAGATTTTATTTAGATATGATCGAAGAGTTGAGGACAGATTCGCAAGTGAAACTAGCAGCATAATAGCAAAGAGTTCGAAGGTATTATAACAAAAAGGTGAGAGCAAGTCCTTTTAAAGTTGGAGACCTAGTTTTGAGGAAAGTCATGCCAAACACCAAAGTTCTGGCACATGGAGCTTTTGGAGCGAATTGGGAAGGACCTTACTAGATAAAGTCAGCCATTTGGGAAGGAGCCTACCATTTGATGGATATGGATGGGAATCTCATTCCGAGATCTTGGAATGCAGAGCATCTCAAGAAGTATTATCAGTAATTCTCTTTTACTATGCTTTCTTAGGAAAAGTAAGGCTCTTTCAGCCCAAGAATAAAGGCAGCATATTAGTTATAGCTGACCAGAATTGTTGATTTCAATATTTATTTTTGCATGTAATCGGGGGGGGGGGGGGGGGGCGTGCTTGATGTGAACTTTCCTATTTGCAAGACAGTTTTTAGTATTGAGCAATGATAGTTCTACGTTGAATTTTTATCTTTCAGTATTGATGATTATAGCTTCCTAATAGTTCTTTTACGTAACAATAATTACCCAAAAGAACTGGGGGGGGTAGTATTCCTACTTAGACAGTATTGTACATGATATGATTAGCCATTTCATATGCCAATTTAAAATTTTTAATTGCTTCTTTTAGTACTTGTATTGTAAAACAGGTTACCTTGACAAACAGGTTCCTGTAGCATTGACAGTATACGAATATGAATGTGAACCTGAGTCGAAAAGGTTCCGAGAAGTATGAATATGCAGATTATGATTTATTGATTCGAGAAAAAGCCTCAGGTAGCTTCCTGGGCAGATTTGAATGAAAAGTCTCAGCTGACTGAGCACGACATTTTTGCTAAAAGCCTCAAGATCCTTGAGCACATGATCTAAAGTCCTGACAAAAGGCACCTAAAGTCCTGATAAAAGGCACCTAAAGTCCTGACAAAAAGCACCTTAAAGGAACCTGTATGGAGCCGAGACTGGCATACAGGAACCTGAAACTATATGTTTCACCCCTCCGTGGAGCCGCCACTGGCACGAGAGGAAGTGGGAACTTGTGTGGAGCCTAGACCGGCACACTTGTTCTTAAAGAGAAGCCTAATAAGCTCTCCCTCATGTGGAACCGTCTCTGGCATATGGGAAGATAGAATAAGTTCCTTAGCATTTACCTTCATAAGATGTCTAGCTTGACACATGAAAAAGAGGAATCTGTGTGGACTCCCAGAACGGCGCACAGGTTCCTAGAATCGCCTCGAGGCAAGAGAAAAAAGGAACCAACATGCCTCGAGGCATGTTCGGACCTAGAGATTAGGATTTGGAACCAAGCAGGTTACCTTTCCAAGAGACAAAAGGAACCAACATGCCTCGAGGCATGTTGGGACCTAGAGATTAGGATTGGGAGCCAAACAGGCGATCTTTCCAAGAGTTGACCCAAATTAAACAAGAGAAATTTTACTAACCTTAACTGTTTTCTGTTTTATGTTTTATGTTTTTATTTGCAGGGTTAATCAGCTATTTCAGGGAACCTGGTTTAATTATTGGGGGATATAAGAATGTTAAGGAAAGATACAATTCAGATTATGGTGGTGAATACATGTTTCGAAGTGTGAAATAAAGAGTTTCCAAATCTACAAGTAAGCTGTATTTAGTTACATTTGTCTTGAAGAAATTATAAGTGAAAGTATGAATGCATACTGTTTCTTACAACGGGTTAGCCCACGTAAGCTTGGGTGCATAGATATGGACGCTAATTAATTCTTAAGATGCATGATGATAGAGTGTTTTATGAAGTTTTAGGAAAAAATTGTGCAGTAGTAGTTTTAGACGCAAATAGGGAGTTAAGCATGCATGATTGTATAAGTAAACTAAGAGATATGGCAAAACAGACAGTTATCATTGGAAACATAAAAGTTAAGGGGTACAAGGACCCTGGAGAACCAGCAACCAAAGTTATAGGCACGAAGGCCATCGAAACCAAATTCAAAAGGTACATCTCGCGAGGCACTACGAGGGGCCCGCAACCTCATCAAAAGTTTTCATATTATCAAAGTTTAAAAGAAATATAGCAAGTTCAAGAAGGAGGAACTTCGTTGGAATCCTTAGTGATATCTGGTGCTGGGAGAACAGGTGGAGTAGCTTCTGGAGCAGGAACTACTGCAGTCTCAAGGTTAAAACCTAGAGACCTCTCAACCGTTGTAACGGGAGGTACATGGTCTTGTGGAGTCATAACTTCTTTCTCAAAATCTTTAATCATGCCCACAACGTCTTCACCCAGTAGGGACCAGTTTAACTCAGGCATCTTCTCCCACATGGACCTCATGTAGTCTCGGACACCTTCGTTATAACCTTCATCATACATGGCTTTCTCTTGTATGAGCATAGAAGATTTGATAGCATCAGCAGCAGCATTCAAGGCATCCACCTGAGTTTCTAGTTCATTAACTTTCTCTAGCATTGATAGTTTCTCATCATTCAGAGTTTTAGCTTGAGCCTGAAGTTTCTTCTTATCATTCTTCAAAGAGGTTTCAACAGTTTTAGCCCTCCTCACAGCAGCAGTAGCTAGGTTCACCCTCTCCTCCTTAGCAGCCAACTCCTCCTTCAACTTCGAAACTTCTCCTTGCAATCGGAGGTCGTATTGTGTCTTCTCAGCAAAAGCATCGCAATACCTGGGGGCGAAAAATGCATTCTAGGCAGCAGAGAACCTCATGACATGCATAGCTTCAGTGGAATCCATATTGGCCCAGCTGGCAACCGCTTCTGGAAGCACGTGTGTATCAATCAATTCTTTAAATTGATTTTAGGCCACAGCTGATTCAACTTTCACAGCTTTACCTTTCTTCATGGACCTGGTTTGTGAGCTCCCAGAAAGGTCAAGAGTAGTCTGAGCTAACTTGCGCTTGGAGGAACTGGATGGTTGAGTCTGGATGGAAGCTGGGGTAGGAACTTGACTGATTGGAGTTGCAGTAAGCGGAACCTCCTTATCTTCATTCTTGAAGATCTCATCCACGTTTTTGGTTCGCTTAACAAAAGAAGGAACCTTGGGAACCATGTCTGCATAAGTCAATAATTTAAGGTTAGAGGTGTATATATGAAACAAATGAATGAAATTGCACAGATACAGTTAATAAGAGAAACATAACTACGAGGAAACTCATACCAGAAGTTGAAGGAATAAAACCTAGGGCGGTTAGGTTATCAGGAGTCATCAGAATCAAACAATCTCTAGTGGAGGCTGATAGTTTCAGGATTTCAGTTGCTCTTTCCAAACAAACTCCAGTAAGGATGGTTTATTTAGGAATATTGGGTCGACAATTAAACTCATATATAACATAGGGGCAGTTATAGGAATACAGAAACTGTTCCGGCCATTGTTCAAAATTTTGTTTAACATTTTTTATGCACTGACCCTGGTGGCAAGGCCAGGCTGAGAGGTAAAAACAGCCAGAACTTCTCCCCGTGTCTTTCAATCTGAAGAAATAGCCCAATTCTGGAGCTGTCAAAGGAACTATAAATTTGCTGGAATATAGTATAAAGGTGTTGATGGCTAACCGATAAGAATTAGGGGTAAGTTGCATTGGTGCTAGTTCGTAAAAGTCTAGGGCCTCTCGTAAGAAAGGATGAAGAGGCATGGAAACACCTACCCTCAAGAAAGCAGAAGAGATAACGACATGAGGGATACCTTGTTTTGGGACTTTCAGATCAAACCTGTGAGCTCTCTCACCAGGTTCTGGGATCGTTATATTACAGATAGGGCGGTGACATTCCTCGAATAGTCTTTCTAGTTTAGCTGAGGTCATGATGGAATCTGATTTTTCACAAAAAGGGACAATCTCCTGTTTGAATGGCTCTCTTTCTACAGATATCTCATTTTGAAAGTCGGGTTCTAGGAGGGACTCAAGTTCAAGCTCGGGTTTTGATACCTCCTCATTATCGGACGGCCAATCTTCTCCTAAATCAATTAAACTCAGGGATTTGTTTTGGTCATTGATGTTAAGAGGTCTCACAAGAATATCTTGAGGTTCACTAGCATTTGGAATTAAAACTCTAGATCTAGTCCTATTACCGATAGATTTAGTAAGGACAGGGTTAATTGAAGAATGATGGTCGGAGTGTGTTGAGTCAGAAGACATCTGCAAGAAACAGACGAAGAAAGGTCAGGTTTTTGGGACTCTTAGGAGAGAAAATTGTGGTTTTGAGATGTTTAAACAATCATAACTATGAGATACGGGGGAGTTAGTGAAATACACAGAAATTAAAACATACATCGATTACAGCATGAAGCATATAGAAGATGAACGGATAGTTAACAGTTATAATAAAAATCATGGCGATATGATTGTGAATCGACGAATAGACAACCATTAAGCAAGGTATAGTGGACAGTCATGTGTGGAACATAGATTGTGAAGAATAAATATAGACACATACTTACAGAGACCAGAAACGAAGAAGAACGTCGACATGCAAGAAATGAGTCAAGAATGTTAAAGAACGGAAGACATGAGTCATAATCATACCTCGGATTGAAGAAAACGGCGACGGAGAGTTTGGATTGAGCTGGTGACCGTCGGACTCCTCCTTCTCTCTCTCTAAGGGTTTTAGAAAATATTTGGTAAAGGTAAAAATGGACCTGAGAGGGTAGAAGCGATTAAATAGTCGGGGTAAATGAGAAATAGCCCATACACGTGGCAACAAATGACTAGCGCGTTGAATGAAGAGGTACACGCGCAAGAGGCGTGTGAATCTTGGGAAGAAATCATATTAACTGCAGCTTGGGCAAGTGATAAGGGTTAATTCAAATTTTGAATTATCGTTCCAAGATATTTGCAGTCGGAAGTTATCTCCTCTACAAATTTTTAAATTATAAAAATACAAAGAGACGTGATGATGAGAGACAAGTTAAATTCCCTGGGAAGCTAAATTCAGATATTGAGAGCTGCGATCTGAAGAAGAAAGTAGTAAAATAACAGGTTCCTTAATAAGAAGGAAGCTGATTAAAGATGTAATCGCTGAGAATATTTTATGTCCTGTATCCTACGCTGAGTTAGCTCATGTAGGCTTGGATGTATAATATTGGAGTGAGGGATTGAGAAAGGAATGATGTAGCACCGAACCCATGAATAGAGAGCGAGATAGGTTCCTTTCACATTACATGATTTCAAGGAACCGGGGGGTACTTGTTGTGCCCAAAATCATCATGGGCTGAATTTAGGCCCACTAGCCTTATAAGTTCAATCCATAAGATAGATCCAGTACAAGACAGGAAGAATTAGATATGAAGAAATGAGCATCAGACTGAGAAATGATCAAGAAACCATGAATACCAGGAGGTTCATAAAGGTCTGGAAGCTGAGTAGATCATTCGAAGACCAGGTTCCCCTAAGCAGAAGAGTTCGAATTAGTATAGTTACAGTCACGAAAAGAGGTAAGAGTATGCAAAGACCTTAAATAAGTTAACCAGCCTAACATGTTTGTTATTTGTGCAGGTACAGGTACCTAGAAAGAGGTTCCTGAGCAGTATGTCCCGAAATAAGGAGGTTCCTGAGAAACAGGCTCCTAAGATATAGGTTTCTGAGCACCAAGTTCCTAAGCATGACCGACAAAACGTTATAGAAGGTACCTAGAATAGATAAACGCATTATTATTGGAGTATAATTCTAGGGCACAGATGATCCTAGAATATCTCTGATATACGAGAGAATTAGAATGGGGTACGAACTCGAGTTCTACTCTATTCCAACAACTAGTTCGTGAAAGGCTCTAAAGGAACCCGAGTCTTACACAAACTAGGTAATCAAGCACAGCTATTCCAGCAGAGACAGAGTCACATTAGAACTACGTGAGCTTGATTCCTATATAAAGGATACGTAGGCACCTTGAGGGTAAGACAAATTCAGCTCTCTAATTCTCTCTAAAGGCATCTGAGATTATTGGAGACACCCTCGATCTCAGCTCAACCCCACAAACATAACCCAAATCATCCATTGAACAGTTGATCGTTAGCCTTACAACTCACCGAGAACCTCACAAAAGTTGTTACGAAATTCACTCATCAACGCACCAAGGATGCATAATATCGCAATAGCACCAAGGATGCATCCAACTATAGCACCCCTTTGAAGATGAGTTTTTTAGCACTTGGTGCTATAAGCACCAAGGATATCATTACATTGGACTTGTTCTTAGTAATACCTCGTGAGACATGTTGGTGAACTGTTCACGAATATGTTCGTAGATAACATTTTTCTTAATGAGTTGATCACAAATTAAAATATTGACTTAATAAAAGTTCGAGTTCGAATTCGATATGTTTATACCAAACAGATACATTAATAATTAAGAATTTAGCTTGATTCGAATCATTACAGTCCTTTTCTCAATAATCTGTTATCTATATAATAACCCCAATTAAACTTAAAATTCAAATGGTTAGAGAGAGTCGAACTTGGATTTATCAACAATTTTGCGCAACAACATACCACTAGCTCATATGTACCGTCACTCATACACATTAGATGTGAATGTATGCGTAATTTTACTGAAAAAATATTTGGAACATATGTGATTTCTTTTTTTAAAGCGGAAACATCAGAACTTGTTTATTAAAATTACATACAAAATGAATCATATCAAACATGTAATCATACGTTAACAAAAGAATAAATTGAAAAATGCTATATGATATTATATATGAGGATTTAAGATCAATTGACTAAAAATGTGGGTCAACTAAATAATTGAAGTTAAAAAAAACTAACATTTTTGATAATTTCAAAATAAAAAGAAAACTATAAAAGGTACATGGGCTTCAAAAAATTAAAGTGTAAATTTGATTTAAAAATATTAAAAAATTCAAAATATAGGAACACACGTAATAATTAGCAGAATTAAATATATGCTACTTACTATTTCTTAATATTAAATTAGTATATTTTATTTATATAAGTTGAATCATAAATCTTTGGATGGTTTAATAAGATAGCCCTAATTATATTAAAATATATAACAATTTTAAAAGACGGGATTTTTAAAAGTATACAAGAAAAGTTATCAAAAGAGTTTTGAAAATATTTTGTGTAAAATATTTAGACAAATTAAATAATATAACAAAATATATGATTAAATAAACAGGTTTGATAAATGTTTAAAATATACTTACTGGCTCTAAATTTGTTAAAATATGTAGCAATTTTAATAGATTGGAGTTTTAAAAATGTAAAAGAAAAATTATCAAAAGAAAATATATGAATTTTAAAAATATTTTGGTTTAAAATATTTAGACAAATTAAATAATGTAACAAAATTTTTTTATTAAAAAATAGGTCAGATAAATGTTTAAACTATACTTACTTTTACAAAAAAATCTTGTGGATATGTGTATTAAGAATAAATTAAGAGTTATATATTTAACAAATAAAAATATTGTTTTAATGATAGGTATATTAATAATTACAAAATTATGAATATTTTTAAGCACTTGTGATACCGTATTTTAGAATTTTTAATCATATATATATTATAGTAATATAAAAAAATAGATTTGCACAAACAATATTAAAAATATACTTTCAAAAAATGACCACGAATGATATATTTATATATATATATATATATCTGTTGTGCCCAAAATCCGTCTTGGGTTTGATTTAAGGCCCATTAAGGTTACGGGTTCGAGTAGTGTGGATATGGAAGGATACGCTGGACTAGGTATGGATGTTTTGGCCCAATATGCCTTGAAAACATATTGGACTAGCTCTAATCATATATTTATGAAGATAATCATGGAACCATAAGGATAATTTTCATGGCTGGTGGAATAACTGATTGGATCAGCTTTGTTGGAGAAGATAAGGCATATCAAAACGGGCTATCAATAAGGACTCCAAAATCCTAGAACTACATGGGACTTGATTCCTATAAATATAGGATATGTAGGCACTTTGCAAGGGTTGAATCTCACTTCTCTCTACAAAAATCATGTAGAAAACTTGAGCAATACACATATCTAGCAGCTAGGATCGACTGAGTAGGAATTACTCCGTCCTTACTGTTCGGTGACCTTGCAAACTCAGTCCCAAAATCATTACAAACAACCGCCCATTCTGGCAGTTGAATGTCGGGCTGTAAACGCTTGAACGCCGATTCTGCAACCGAAAATCAAGCGATTCATCCGTTATTTCAGCGATATTCTCTCGAAGTGTTGTATCAAATTCCTCTCACAACAATATCAACTATTTAGATTAGTCAAATGGACCGTAAATCTTCATCGTACAAATCTTTATCGAAAAAATTATTTATTCGATCTATAAATATAAGCATTACTTTTAAGTGCCCCAATAGATTAAGATATTTTAGCCAATCTAAAATTTATAAGTTTATGCATGTTGGGCCAAAGTACATATTTAGAAATGGGACTTGGCCCAATTTTAAAAAAATATATTTAATTTAACAGAAGTTATTGCATATGATATGAGAGTCTATCCTATTAGAAGAATAATCTTTACTAGTATTCATAAGTTTGTTTATGGGTTTCACAAGAATGTTGAATATTGTAATACCACACGTTGATAATTATTATGTTTGAGACTTTTAAAATTTTGTGATAATTGTAAATTTTGAGCATATTATAACGGTTTCACAAATCAACAATAATCTGAAGAATTACTTTCTACACAAAAATAGCCTTGGTCCATGTTAATGGAGGAATTTGGTGATAATAAATTCGGGGAGGTGTTTGCACTAAATCACGCAAGCGTACGTGGTCACAAGTAATATAGAATAAAGTTGAGTTCGTTCCCACAGAGATCTGGTTTAGGTTTCAATTCAGTCAATGTACCTATGCAACAATGTATGGTTTTTATTCACTGCTAAGACAATTAACAAATTTGGGTTTTAATTAACTAAATTAACTAAGAAGTAAACTAAGAAGTAAATTAACAAACTAAGAATTAACTAACTAACGAGAATTGGAATCGGATTACTTATGCAAGAGAAAACATGGGATCCTAACTTTATTAAATACTTTGCTTAGATCTGACGCCTTTAATCACTGTATGCAATAGTTATGATATCTGATCAGACAACACGAAACAAGTATACGCTACTTCTCAGTATACGAATACCAAACTAAACATACATCCACAAAAGAGATAGAAGATGAATAGACACCAATTATGCTTAGACCCAATATCTCTATAAGATTTGAAAACATAACGGTTGAAGAACAAGTTGTCTATTAAGATCACATAGGACATCATAATATCTCTATTTACGCTACAAATCATGATGTTAAAACATCAACCTATCCTATGCTAGCATGGCAAGTTCTAAATCTCAAGATTCACTCTCGCTTCACAAGAGATTAACAAATTAGATGTTAGCTACGCATCTAAATTCATAAAACACAATCATACGAGGATATCAGATATACATCAAACACAGGTCTTTAAAGCATCAAGATATTAAAGCTCCATAAATAAATCCATTAGAATCCCATGACAATGATTAGTTCGTAATTGAACCTCTCGTCATCATGGGATCAAGTGAAACCATGATAATAAAACAAGATATGAATTCTATGTTATAATATGCTAACTAATGATACAAATTACAATGGTAGGATGTGTTTATATATGCTCTAGAAGTCTTGTCCAACAAGAAATTCCCCAAAATAGAGTTAAAATAGAATTTTTGCATTTTAGCATAAAATACGTTTCCTAAACTGATTCTGTTTTTAAGAAAAATTCGTAGCTGACTTTTCTTCAGTATTTCTGGGTCGTTCCATTTGTAATTGGACATCTGGATCACTTTAGAATGATATAGAATATCGTTATCTTCGAGTGGACTGTAAGATCGCCTAAAACGGACTTGTAGAACTCAAGATATAACCAAAACAAAAATCCAAAAATCTGGCAGAATTTCTCCACGCTGGCTCCGCCCAGCCTCCTACATCCCGCACTGTCTGCGCGCTCCCACGCGCTGACTGCGTTCAGCCTTCTGTCTAAGGTTGTAGAATATCTCATAGGCTTCGCGTGGACAGTAAGATCGCTGAAAACGGATTTCTAGAACTCCAGATATGGCCAAAACAGTGTAGACTGCGCAACCTACCCGTAAAATCCGAATTTTAATCAATTTAACCTCCAACTCTTAATTCTGCAAAACTCAATGAAAACGCATTAAACACACCACATACTTGAGTCCAAGTAATCAATTTAAGCCGATACGAAGCATTCCAAGTGGATATAAAATCCACTTATCACACCCCCAAACTTAAACCGATGTTTGTCCTCAAGCGTAAACAAATATAACTATATACAACTAACTAGTACCACTTCCGTAGGTGATCACGGTTGCATTTGGCATATGCAACAAGCCCTTTAAACCCCTAGGCAGCCCTAGTGGATGAGTAAGGTCTCGTGAGGGCCTATAGCGAATGTTCCCACAAAATCCAATGCAATGCAATGCATGAATGCAACTAATATGAAAATGCAAAGATCCCCAACAAACTAACCAAAACCAACTAGCAAGAAAATATCTCAAAGAATGCACTAAATCCAAATAGAGCTCGACTAAGCCCCCGTATACTAACAATACATGACAAGAACGTGCGTGTGTGCAATTCTCATCAGAAATACTCCTAAAATTAGATCAAAATCATACTCATTCTTCGCCAAGACAATCACAGGTTTATAAATAGAATAGACGGTAAACACTTCATAACCTAGGAACACTCCATCCTCATTCAAGTTAGACAGGAATTCATGCTTTATTACTAACAACTACGACACATACTACTATATATAATACGCATGCTTATTTAACTGTGCAATGAATGAGACCCCAAAAGGCTTATACAATAATACCCATGTAGCGAGTGTTAGGTCAGCAATCCCAAACCACAAGGGCTTTTGGTTACTAGGACTAAGTCCCCTCAGACTTAATTACTCGAGTATTAAAGAGCTCACTTGTGGTTAATTTTGCATTTAACAATTGGACTTTTGACTTTTTTTTTTCTTTTTTTTTCTGATTTTTTTTTTCTTTTTTTATATGCAATCTGGAATGAGAATTCTCATCCAACCCTAGACTACTCATAAAATATGAGCCGGCTACTAGCCATTTGACAACTAGCCATTATTAACAACTAGCATGAAATTCCTAGTTTCCCCCAAACTTAGACTTTAGTGATCCTACATCATCAAGGGAATAACGAAAATTCTAAATATAAGCAAGTGATTAAATCTAAAACAACCTAACAAGCATGACCTCAACCTAGCCCAAAAGCAAACGATGAGACTGTGTAAAAGTTTTGTTTCTGAAACATGCAAGTCAATTTCATAGGAACTATAAATCAGCCCTCTATTCATCAATACCACTCTCAATAAGACACCTACCTACCAATCAGAATTAGCTCGTCCTAAGGGATCATGAAATATGCATGCCATAAAAATGCAACTAACATGAACTCACATGGTATAATAACAAAATAACAGAATGTCCTATATGAAGCAAACATAAATAATACGAACAAGCATGCATGAATTACTACTAATATACAAAATATGATATCTATATGAACACAATGACACACAAATAACTACTACATACTACTTATCCCCACAATCACCCCCAAACTTAAAATATTCAATGTCCCCATTGAATGGAAGGTAATACAAGGGATAGTAGAAAACATACCTAATTGTCGAAACATGTGGGTTGCCTCCCATGAAGCGCTTGTTTAGAGTCATTAGCTAGACATGGCAATGGCTTTTTCTCTTAAAAATTTCTACACCGTATCTCTATATGGCCATTTAATTATCTTTTCCGGGGCTACATCCTCGATGACAAGTTTCCGCCTTCTTTGCTCCTCAAAAGTGTTCGTAACATTGTTCTCTTCACTACCTGACAAGTTAGCAACAATAATAATAATAATAATAATAATAATAGGCAAAGTAGATGATTGACCCAAATATACATACCTCAGCTGATCTGGTGGTTTAAACTCGAGTTTGGAAGTTTCTTCAACATGATGATTTTCATTATTAACCACCAAAGACTGAGCAAGAGTGGAAATAGACGGATTAGGAACGAAAGTGGGTAGTTCACCAACAGAAGTCTTCACAATAGACTTAGGATCAAAAGAACTCTCCTCAAGTTGAATTTCATGTTTAGAACAAATAGCATTCAATTCATTTAACATCTCATCAGAAGTAAAATTCCTATACAACTCATGAAGTTCTTCATTGCTCTCATACTCTAACAAAGCATATTCCTCAAAAAAATACTCAATTGCACTATCCTCAAGATTTGACCATGAAACAACCGCATCAATCAGCACCTTAGAATCCCAGAGATCAGCCAAGCCTAGCGACTCACACTCTTCCTCCTCATCACTATCCACCACAGGTCCTGACAAAACAGAATGTTCTTCTTATCATGTAGGGTCTTGATCTTGAATTTCTTTTTCATCCTCAATTGCTGAATTCTGATCGTTCGTGACTTTTCCAGATCTGAGTGTTATGGCATTAACCTGCTCCATACCATCTTGTTTTCCTGGATTCACCTCTATGTCACTAGGAAGAACTCCCTGCGGTCCGTTGAGAAAGGCACTTGCAATTTGCCCAATCTGATTCTCCAATGTCTTGAGAGATACCGCCTGACTTTTAATCATCAACCTCAATTCATCCAATTCAGATTTTTCATTCGAAGATTGACCATCATCCCTATGAAACTGTTGCTGCTGAAAATCTTGATTGTTGCTCCAGCCGAAATTGGGATGATAGGTGGCTGGAGCTGGTTGCGAAGGTTGCTGGAAGTTGCTCACAAACAATACCGATTCAGAAGATATGGCACATTGACTCGTCTCATGTGCGCCCTCACATAGCTCACAAACACTAGCAACTTGAGGCACCCCATGCTTTGACATAAAATCCAATTTCTTATTAAGTGCCTCTAGCTGAGCTGCTAGAACTGTGACTGTATTAACTTCCAGAATTCCTGCTAATTTTCCTTGTGATAATCTCTGAGTTGGATTCTGGTATTCATTCGCAGCCATCATCTCAATTAGCTCATAAGCTTTCGCATAGCTCTTAGCCCATAAAGTTCCACCTGATGCTGCATCTAGTATGGGTCTTGACTGTGCACCCAAGCCATTATAAAAGCAGTTAATTACCATCCAATCAGGCATCCCATGATGTGGACACTTCCTTAGCATCTCCTTATATCGCTCCCAAGCCTCGCACAAAGATTCTTCAGACTACTGTGAAAATTAAGTAATATCGTTCCTGATTGCTGCGGTCTTTGCCATGGGGAAAAATTTAGTGAGAAATCTCTGAGCAAGATCCTCCCATGTCAAAATAGAATCTACTAGTAGAGAGTGCAACCAGCCCTTAGCTTTATCCCTCAAAGAGAATGGGAAAAGTCTCAATTTGATAGCATCTTCCGACATCCCGTTGATCTTGAAAGTGTCGTAGATCTCAATGAAATTCCGGGTGTGCATGTTAGGATCTTCAGTCGGAGCACCCCCAAACTGAACCGAATTCTGCACCATCTGAATTATGCTAGGCTTGATTTCGAAAGTATTAGCTGCAATAGCTGGCCTGACAATGCTAAATTGGACGTCACTGATCTTTGGTTGAGAATCATACATCAATGCTTTCGCTGCTTCTGCTAGTTCTCCTATTGCTACCTGCAACACATAAAACTAAACAACTATGTAAGAAACAATCCGAGTCAGTGAACTCTAACGACCACTGATGACAAGCACATAAACTAAAAATAAAATACCGATGATCCCCGGCAGCGGCGCCAAAAACTTGTTTGCACTAAACACGCAAGCGTATGTGGTCACAAGTAATATAAAATAAAGTTGAGTTCGTTCCCACAGAGATCTTGTTTAGGTTTCAATTCAGTCAATGTACCTATACAACAATGTATGGTTTTTATTCACTGCTAAGACAATTAACAAATTTGGGTTTTAATTAACTAAATTAACTAAGAAGTAAATTAACAAACTAAGAATTAACTAACTAACGAGAATTGGAATCGGATTACTTATGCAAGAGAAAACATGGGATCCTAACTTCATTAAATACTTTGCTTAGATCTGACGCCTTTAATCACTGTATGCAAAAGTTATGATATCTGATCAGACAACACGAAACAAGTATACGCTACTTCTTAGTATATGAATGCCAAACTAAACATACATCCACAAAAGAGATAAAAGGTGAATAGACACCAATTATGCTTAGATCATATATCTCTATAAGATTTGAAAACATAACGGTTGAAGAAGAAGTTGTCTATTAAGATCACATAGGACAGCATAATATCTCTATTTACGCTACAAATCATGATGTTAAAACATCAACCTATCCTATGCTAGCATGACAAGTTCTAAATCTCAAGATTCACTCTCGCTTCACAAGAGATTAACAAATTAGATGTTAGCTACGCATCTAAATTCATAAAGCACAACCATACAAGGATATCAGATATACATCACACACATATCTTTAAAGCATCAAGATACTAAAGCTCCATAAATAAATCCGTTAGAATCCCTTGACAATGATTAGTTCGTAATTGAACCTCTCATCATCATGGGATGAAGTGAAACCATGATAATAAAACAAATATGAATTCTATGTTATAATATGCTAACTAATGATACAAATTACAATAGTAGGATGTGTTTATATAGGCTTTAGAAGTCTTGTCCAACAAGAAATTCCCCAAAATAGAGTTAAAATAGAATTTCTACAATTTAGTAAAAAATACGTTTCCTAAACTGATTCTGTTTTTAATGAAAATTCGTAGCTGACTTTTCTTCAGTATTTCTGGGCCGTTCCAGTTGTTATTAGACATCTGGACCACTTTAGAATGATAGAGAATCTTGTTATCTTCGCGTGGACTGTAAGATCGCCTAAAACGGAATTGTAGAACTCAAGATATAACCAAAACAAAAATCCGAAAATCTGGCAGAATTTCTCCGCGCTGGCTGCGCCCAACCTCCTGCATCCCGCGCTGCCTGCGCGCTCCCATGCCCTGCCTACGCACAGCCTTCTGTCCAAGGTTGTAGATAATCTCCCAGGCTTCGCGTGGACAGTAAGATCGCTGAAAACGGACTTCTAGAACTCCAGATATGGCTAAAACAGTGTAGACTGCGCAACCTACCCGGAAAATCTGAATTTTAATCAATTTAACCTCCAACTCTTAATTCTGCAAAACTCAATGAAAACGCATTAAACACACCATATACTTGAGTCCAAGTAATCCATTTAAGCCGATACGAAGCATTCCAAGTGGATATAAAATCCACTTATCAGGAGGGTTGCTGGAATTGTGTTGGTGGTTGACAACGATGAACGGCATAGGACGTTAAGGGTTAGGGTTTCTGATTTGGGGATGGCTGAAATTGTATGCGTGATGTAATCGCAATTAAGATCGAATATCAAATTCTCTCTTTTTCTCAAGGGTTGCATCGTGCCATACAATATGCCTACGTACCCTATTTATAGGGATCAAGCCAGACGTAGTTCTTGGGGAGCAAGTAATCGATATAGGTTAGGTTTCCTTGTTTAAGAAGCCCATAGGACCGGGGCCACCGCCTTTGACGGAATCGTCGTGGGCCTTAAGCCCATCTATTTTCTCAGAGCTACGTCATAATCCATAGTCTTTAGCATCTTCCAAGTAGCTGCACTAGGAAGATTCCCGTTCTGAAGCCTAAAGAGCGAGACCTTCATAGATGAGGGGCTTATCAGAGTTCATAAATAAATTCTTTGTCATGGGTTAGATCCATTGAGAGGACGGCACCTTCTAATTGTGGGCACTACACCATAGATTGCATATTGCAACAATAGGAATACATTGCCTTAAGGCCTATATTTGTTGCAGTAGAGTCTATGGCAATGAATTTGGAAAATTTGGTCGTTGCATCCGCCCCATTGCAACAGAGCCATATAGCAACGTTTTTGACGCCATATAGCAACACAATTAAATCATTGCAATAAAATTCAATAGCAACATTTTAAGCTCTACAGCAACGATTAAAAACTATTGCAACAGCGTAAGAGTGTAGTGAATTGACACTTTAAGGCAACATTTCTGAGACCAATTGCAATGATTTTTTATTAATTAATGCAACATATATATTTGTACCATGTGGCAACATTTTTTTTGAAAAAAATAGTAGGTTCATGTTGTAAATACAATAAACCAAGGTAATTTATAGCCAAAAATCCAAGCATCATCATTTCATAAACCAAGGCATATTTATGCCAAAAATCCAACTACACCATTATTGTGCTACATTAGCAATAATTCAAAAGCAACACCATATAACGACATTGTCGTACATCCAAAATGTAAAGTCAAGACAAAATGACTAAGTCACATATACAATTAGCTACACCAAACAGCCGTGAGAGAATTTTAACATAAACTACATGTGGTCTATCAAACTATCACGAATGAAATAAACATTAAGTAACAGGCAAATGACTCATGTGTATAGCTTCATCATCATCTACATCAACCTCATCTTCCTCATCGTCCTCGTCTCTGGCCACGCCCGTCGTCGATGCACCAAATTGAAAATAATTTATTTATGCTCTACTATGTTCGCACTTAACTACAAAATATAGCAAATGTGGCAAGTAGGGATCGAACCCAAGGGAATAGTGTTCAATACTAGTGTAAAGTAAAATGGTGGAGGGGGTTTTGAGTTGGTTGTGGTATTTTATCAAACACCTTGCATACAAGAAATAAATTGCTAGAGAAATATGACTAAATTAATGGCAATCATCCAATTTTACTAACATAGCAAGCACAATGAGTGAATAAGCAAGATAAAGAGATATTTCACCCAAGGATAATGAAAACTCAAGAACTTCACCCAAACACATATAAGCAAGAAATAATCAACTCTACCTAACCAAGATAATTGGTGGAGCACACAATCACTTATTTCTCTTCTAAAAACACTAATTTAGTGAAGCACATAAATTAGTTGTCTTGATACTAGCAACCAATAGTGAAGCCCTACAAATTTAACCAAATCAAGGAATCAAACAAAGAGAGGTTAGGACAACCCCAAGGATGAGAAGCTCAACCTAGGTATTTGCACTTAAAGCTTGAGGATTTAGGTAAACTAAACCTTGTGCTGCTACAATGAATGCACTAACAATTACGGATTAACACAAACAATTAGCAATTGAATTCACAAGAAGAGCAAATTGAAGCAACTTAGAATTCTCCAAGCAAAATCATAAACAATACAACTCAAGCATTCAAGATAGAGTGAAATAGATCTTACTTAAAATGAAATGGGTTAGTACAAGAGCTCCTTCCTTAAGCCAAATAAATGAAGTTAGTTACTCATAATCAATGCTAGATTATGAGTAATAAATGTTTCTCTCTACTCACTAACCATAATTGAATGTTGTTGAAGAGGTAAATATGAGATGAAGATAAGATATGTTTTCTTTGTTTACATCAACTCTATTAATACATCAACTAGACAAGAGGACAAGATGGACAATTGCTTCCAAAAATTTCCAGCAAGTGTTGAACGGCCGTACAACAGCCCGTACAAGAGACTGCTCATTTTAAACTATTCGAATGGCCTAGCGAACGGCCTGCGGAACGGCCGTGCAAGACAAAATCTTCAAGATAATACATTAAACACCTCCCGGCAACACGAGCTTGCATCTTCTTACTTCCCTCTTGAATAATATTTACTTTCAAGCCCAAAATAAGTCATCTTTTCAACAATTAAGCATGATGCACTGAAAGATGAAAAACATAATTAATATCGATAAAACAACATTCGGAACTAACAAAAATGCAAGAGAATGAAAGACAAAACGTGTATAAAATTCAATATCCTCATGATCGTCTTCCCATTCTTCAATATCCTACTTGCAAACATTACTAGAAAATTAGTCACATCTAACATTGTAGAAGTGCAAGATTATTTTATGCAAAGATTTACAAAGAGAGATGATTTCAGTATAATACAATCTGAACCATTTTAGTATATTGCCAAGCATGAAGACTTACACTGATGTTTACTCTATGCTTGACTATATTTGAGCAAACCAAAATAGATAGCTGCACAAACTTCTTTTTCTAGGATGAGCAAAAGTCAAAGGAGACTATTCCTAGCAAGAACAGAACCAGTTAAAGAGAATTTTGTGTCCAAGAAGGTAGTCACCTCTAAAATATTCTTTAAGACAATCAGCTATTGAACTAACAGAGAATAAGAAATTAGCAACCTGTATGACAAAATCAACTGAGCCATGTCTAGGACCGGAAAGTTTTGGCCGAATGCCAGCATAGCTAGGCTCCAGCAATCCATCCTTCAGATCTGGATAGTACTCCCTTATCTCAGAATAAAACTGATTTTCACGGTCAGCACAGACTGAGTAATTAAACTTGGTAAAAGTTTGAAAAATAGAACTCTAGTAAGTAGACCATAGTTTGAAAAATAGAACTCTAGTAAGTAGACCATAGGCCGCTTGATTGAGTAACAGTGCAGGACTAAGACTTAAAAGGATTAAATAACATTGAATATTGGTCACAAAAAATGATGCATCAAATAATTTAAAATTACATGAAATACGTTTTAAAAAATGACTCTTGTAACTTGTTTGAATTTGTCTAGAGATGATTTAATAGATTAAAATTACATGTATACTTGTTCAATCAACAGGTTGTGACTGAAATCATAACTCGTCATTTAATATTTTTTGTTAAAATATTAACCATTAAGAATATTACATTTAAACTAATACAATATAGAAAAAATACCTAGTTTCAGTTTGCTCTTTAAGTAATCAATTAGCAGGTTTTGTACTCAACTATAACATCAAAAAAGACTCAAACGAATACCTAATGACTTAACAGAGCAAAGCTAAATTAAGTACAAGTACAATCACATGCCAACTCAAGTCAAATTTAAAGGAGGCCGGCGAGAAAACATTAGTTCAAACACGAGCGGAATGTGATAATAATCTGATGATGGCTAAAAATTTGTAACAATTCAACCCGATTTCAACATAAGCATCAATTATAAATTTATAAAAATTCTGACAAGCTGAATCATATAATGCCCCCTCCACGGGTTAGCAAGTTTATAGCTTTTATGTGTGTAGTGCATTGTCAAAACTAAGTCTTTTTGGAAACAACCTAGTGAAAGTAAGGCAAATCTGTTTATGTATCTATCTCCGGAGATATGTCAGCATATATCTTACCCTCCCTGCATTGCGAATTACAATAAACACACATATACAAAAGTACAGAACCCTCAATTTAAAAAGGGCATAACAAAAAATAGAAATTAATGATAATGAATTCTAAAGTAAAGAAAGAAATGAGAGAGAGAGAGAGAGATTAAAAGGGGGCACCTTGAGATCACTGTTGGACCTGTTGGAAAGAACATCCTTAAAATCAGGGCCAGTGATAATAGTCTTCCACTTCCCAACGCCATGTTTGTCTACCCCTGCTTTCAGTGCTGCTTCTTCCTCTCTTGTCCACTTTTGCTTTTGAATCCCCATTTCACAATTGCACACTCACCTCTCCAATTATCTTCACAAGGTTGAAGCTCTACATTTTCTATACAAAGAGTGATTAGCTCCAATTATCCACTTAAACATACATACACAAAGCTTGGAAACAGGGGTTAGACATAATAAGAGAACAAGGCACTTATAAATAGATGTTCTAAACAAAGTATTAAACAAAAAACCTCAAATTGAAACATAGTCAAGAACTCCAAATTAAAACACAAAATTATGAATACAAACTAAAACCCATACATATGTAAATTTAAAAACCTACATTAAACCGTAATTAACAATATAATCTCCAATTTAAAAAAATAGAACCCTAACTGAAACTCTATTTAAAACTACATTTGGGAAAAAAGGATAATGGGGAATATTATACCTTCTTCATGCTTTATAATCTTCTTCGCTTTTTTGCTTTCTTCAACCTAAGTGTCTTCTTTAATTTAGTTTTCTTTGATTTAGTCTGTGAATGTGTACCATGTATGCTTGTATGTCTATGTGCGTTTATGTGCCATTATTGTCTTTTTTTTTATTTTGATTTATTAAGCCGGGCAAAGTTTTAAAAGGCCGCTCAAATTTTTGAGGAGCCCGCCTAAATTTTGGGCCTAAAAGTTATATTTACTGCAACGATTTAAGAAAAATATTGCAATAGACCGAATGTTTTTAACACTCTTAAATTTTTTCAATACTATTGCAATGTTTTTCGAAGGCATTGCAATATATGTGATTTGGTTTATCAATAGCAACGTTTTTTGACAAACCTTTATAAATGTGGTTGCAATATGCAATTTATGGTGTAGTGAGATGCATATTTTTATGTGCGTTTGGGCCAAGCCCAATATTTTTATCTTTTATTCCTATTATGACCCATAAGGCGGGTCATCTTTCTTGGGCCAATTGGAGGGCGAGATCTCCAAAATAGGCGAGGCTATTCTTGGGCATAACAGTCTAAAAGAAGTTGAACTACTTCAGACTGATTAGGCAACTTTAACCAGCTTTTGAAATAAAACAAAAATGAAAATGTTGACAAAAAAACAAATTACTTATTGTTCAGTTTCTTTGGTTAATAATTAATTATCAGATTTTCAACTAGACATAAATACTCACAAGAAATTCGATTCATTCCAATAGGAAAAAACGGTCGAAATCAACTTTTTTCCATTTTAATTAGTCGAAATTAGCTAATTTCGACCGAAATCGAGATGATCGTTTATGGCTTGGTCGAAAATAAGAAGAATGTTTTCCCCAGTTAAATTCGACCAAGAAAGTTCGATCGCTTAAAAATGATCACTTTTATTTGATCATATTCAGTTATTTTTAGGATGTCCAGGATTTTCACCTGAAAATAATTCAGGGTTTCATCTAAATTTGAAATTCCCGCCCAGGAACACTAAATTTGACCATATCTTATTGAATTTAATATGCTAAATTTGACCGAATTTGATCGAATTTAATGAAAAACAGTTACTTTTTTTTAAAAAAAATATCAGAATCTGTTGCTCTATGAATTTAATTATTCAACCCATTTTCTGTTCTACGAATTCAACCCGTTTTTTTCACCTCATTACTAATTTTTGCATAACACTAATGTAATTTATCAAACATAAATGAACATAATGATGATGCTATCTTTTATTAATCTTAAAATTATTGTATATATGTAATATACGATTCCCAATACCACAATTTTTACTCTTCTTAAAGTATTTTGAAAAACAAACACTACCAAAAATTACTCTACTCAAATAATATCCAAATGTGAAAAAAAATCATAATATATATATATATATATATATATATATATACACTTATATTATTGAAAATGAACTCACCGAAAATGATGGAGGTGAACTCATCGGAAGTGGTGGATGTGAGCTTACCAGATGTAAAAAATTAAAAATATAAAACACTTTGTTAGAGGATGTGTTAACTTGAAAGATGTAGATGTATTACTTGGGCTTGAGTAACAATATATACAGTATTTTGTTAAGGAAATAAGTTTCTAGTAAGAGTATAAGTAATATTTATAAGAAAATAGGATTGGATGAATGAAGATTATAAACTAGAAAGAGTTTGGTGTAGATTGGAGAAAGAATATGGAATGTTTAAAAGAATATAGGATTGGGTGAATGAAGATATAAAAGAGAAAGATATGGGTGTAATCGTATTAATGGTTAGGATGAAATTATTTTAAAAATAAAATGGACGGTCTAGATTAATTTTATAGAGCAATCCATGTGCTTTCTCCTTAGCCAATCGAAACGTGCCACCTGGTAACGAAAAATTGTTTTCATCTAAAATTCACAGTTACCAAATAGATATGATCGAAAATAGAAGCACGGCCATTCAACTGAATTTAGTCGAATTTACCATATTTGGCCGAATTTAAGATTCAATTCAACTGATTAGGATTTTTGGTTGAATTTATTCGAAAACAATATTTATTATTTTTTGGTATACTCTTTAATTATCCAAATTTTCACATCCGTACGGTTGGATTACTTATAAACTAATTTTAAAAAATAAAAATTCCAATCCTAATCCATACCTCAAACCCTTATAAATCCAAACTCTAAACTCTATATTCTACCGAACATCTTGTCATTGTAGCAGATTAAGAAGATTTTTTTCTTCTCATTATTATTTTCTAATTTTTTTTAATGCAATATGTCTTCTGGATATATACTATCATATTTGTTTTTGTATTTTTTTTCAAACTAATTGGACATTTTTCAAATTTATTGAAAGTATCTGATGAGTATAATTTCAACATTTTCTTATCATATAATATTGTTTTTGTACAAACTAAATTTGTACATATGATGAATGTTATCCTTCTATTTATAAATATTTTTTCAAGATATGTACAAACATTTAAATATTTAATAAAGATTTTTCAAATTTTTGAAAATAATAAATTCAACCAAATTTAGTCACATTTATTAAATTCGAAATAATAACATTTTTACTATTTTATTTTAACTTTTTGACGAGAATAAATTTTTTTGGCCAAAAATACCAGTGTATGAAGGGATTCATCCTGATTTCGAGAAGCTTTTAAAGTTGTATTTTTCGTACTTTAATTCTTGAACTCATGGTTTACGTTTTTAATTCATATTTGTTTTACCTTATCATGAGTAGCTAACACCTTTTTCCAAGAGTTCGGTAGTATTCATTGGCTTATTGAGTTTGTTTGAATGTATTGTAGTTTTCTTGTCATTGTTAATCTATCATTGAGAGCTTTATACAGTTAGAAGAGTCGCGGACTTTTAATTGAATATTTAGGAATTATAATGAATCGGGAGAGGAGTTGTAATTCTAGTACATGATATGATAGACGTGATTTAAGTATTAGATCGGCAGATTGATATGCGAATTGTGAAATTGATAATCCTTGGTTCTTAATAGTCTATAGTTATACTTTGTAAGACCATGGAGTGGCATTCAAGGGATAATTGTAGGCACTATAATTTAACTTGGGAGAGGATTTTATAAAAATTAGAAGGATTGTTTTTAGCAAAACAATATACACAAATTAGATATTCATGATGTACAATTGAAAAACCCTAATTCTTGGATTGCTTTCTCTCTCATACTTATTATATAGTTTTTATTTGTTTATTAGATTAATTAATAGATAATCACACACCCACAAATTCTTTCACACTTCTAGATTGTGAGGGATAAAAGACTTGGAATTGATATTGATATTAGTCCTTCCATGCGAACAAAATTCTAAAAATATACATCAACACGATTCCAGTCGATGGTATTTATCTAACTTAATTCGATCGAACTTATATATTTACGACCATATATAGTCGAATGAATGTTAAATTCGACCTTATAATTTAGTTTTTCTAGTCAAAATTATTACATGAAAAATTAAGATTAGTTATAATCTAAAAAGGAAATATTAAAATTTATAAATATTTTTTGTATACTTTTTAATCATCAAAATCTTGACAGGTTAGATGATTAAAAAGAATTTAAAAAAGGGGTCCGTTCCCTAGCAAACAATTGCTAGGGAACTGTTTCACATCATATGGTTTCAGGACCGTTGGATCGTTGATCCAACGATCCTGATTTAAAAAAAAAAATTACACTTACACCGTACCGTCGGAACTTTCCGCGGTACGGAGAAATTACAAAAATACCCCCACTGTTCACGTACCGCAGAAAGTTTCTACGGTACGATGAATAGTAGATTTTTGATTTGAAAACAGGGGGACATTTTTGTAATTACCCTGTACCGCAGAAACTTTCCGCGGTACGGTATAATTTTTTTTTTAAACCCCAACCATTGGATCAACGATCCAACGACTGGAACACCATATGTTATGTAACAGTGAACTAGCAAACATTTGCTAGTGAACGCTGTCCTTTAAAAAATTAGAAACCGTAACTCTAATCTACACCTCAAACCTTAAATCCAAAACCTAAATGCCATATTCTACCAAGTTATTTTATTCATGTAGCGAGTTGTGAAGAATTTGTTTAAGTTATTTTATTTATGTAGCGAATTGTGAAGAATTTGTTTATTGGTTTACCATTATTTTCTAAAAAAATTCCAACAACTTTATCATGTTTTTGTAATACTATCACATTTTTTTTGTATTTTTTCAAATTAATTACATATTTATTTAAAATTTTTGAAAATATTAAATTGATTAAAATTCAACATTCTCTTATCATACAATTGTGTCGTTATAGAAACAAAATTTTGAGATCAAGAAAATTAATCCTTGTATTTTTAAATAATATTTGGTGATATGTACTAATCTTAAAATATGTAACTATAAATTATTAAAAAATTTCAAAAAAATGTTCAACCAAATATGGTCATATTTAGTTAAATTCTACTACATCGGGTCGAACTTATAGTCAATAAATGGTTTTACGTTTAAAGTGAAGGCAACGTTCACTCCAACAATTTTCAAAATAAAAAAGGCGGCAATTTTCCTGCCTAGGCAGTAGGCTAAAAATATCATATATGGTCGAACACATTTTCTGCAACAGTGTTTTATGGATGGAAAAGTTGCCGCGTTTTTCGACCAGTTCCTAAAAACGGTCGAATCTATCTATCTATTATATATCTAATACATCAATAGGGGGTTTCCCTGAGCAAATTTATTCACAGGCTCGGACCCTCGAACCTCACTCCAAACCTAACAACCTCGCTCCAAACCTAACTCTAAAGGCTCGCACCCCCGAACCTCACTCCAAACCTAACTCTAAATATTTATAAAAATATTGTTATTCAAGGGTTTTGAACCCCTGACCTTACAGAACTAAATTCAACAACATAACCAGTTGAGCTATGTGAGCATTTGAATTTATATTGAAAATCATTAGCTACGTACATAAATATTTGTATAATCAATAATTATACATACATAAACACATACATACATACATACATACATAATTATTAATTATACATACACATACATAAATAATTATACATGCATATGTACATACACACACACACATACATACATACATTATATACATAATTATTAATTATACATACACATATATAAATAATTATACATGCATATGTACATATACACACACATACATACATACATCCATACATGCATACATACTGCATACATACATACATAAATACATATATTTATGTTGTATAATCTATTAATATTTCATTATTTGTAATCTATTAATTGTTGTATAATTAATATGCATATTTATATATACATACACATGTACAAACATAAATACATACATATATTAATTTATGTGTATATATAATAATATATTATAATATTATATACATACATACATGCATACATGCATACATACATACATACATACATACTATGTAACATACATACATACATACATGCAAACATACATACATATATACATTTATATTGTATAATCTATTAATATTTCATTATTTGTAATATATTAATTGTTGTATAATTAATATGCATATTTATACATACATACACACATATGTACAAACATAAATACATACATATATAAATTTCCGTGGATATGTAATAATATACTATAATATTACATACCTACATACATACTATATATTTTTGTTTATATATATTAATTTGTAGATAAATCTCAGTTGGCTTAACTCAGATAAATCTCAGTTGGCTTAACTCAGATAATGTATAATTATTAATTATAATGTATATTTGTAGATAATTATACATTAATGTATAATTATTAATTATACATGCATACGTATGTATATACATACATACATACAGACATACATATATACATACAACATAATTATTAATTATACATGCATACGTACATACATACATACATGGATGCATACATACATACATACATACATACATTTAATATATACATACATACAAACATACATACATATAATATATACATACACTTATGTTGTATAATTTGTTAATATTTCATTATTTGTAATCTATTAATTGTTGTATATTTAATATGCATATTTATACATATGTACACATGTACAAACATAAATACATACATATATACATTTCTGTGGATATATAATAATATACTATAATATTATATACATATATACATACATACTATATAGCATGCATGCATGCATGCATACATACATACATACATACATACATACATACATACATACATACATACATTTATGTTGTATAATCTATTGAAATTTCATTATTAGTAATATATTAATTACTGTATAATCAATATGCATATTTATACATATATACACATGTACAAACATAAACACATACATATATAAATTTATGTGGATATGTTATAATATACTATAATATTCACTAACATATACCATATTCTATTAATCATTTTAGACGTACTGTAATTATTTACGAATTAAATATTATAAAAATATCCCAGTACAAAAAAAACCTTAATGTGTATATAAGTATAATACAAATTTGTATTAACATTAACTATCGTAAAACTCATCAATCACATCTTTAATACGTAAACGCACAAAACAATATAACAAATATATATATATATATATATATATATATATATATATATATATATAGGGTTGGACTCCATAGCAAACACCTTATATAACAAACAATAAAGAACACCTCATATCTAATAGATCCATTGCCCCTGGCGGGGCCACCCAATACAAAAAGTTCTTATTTTTTTACCCTCTATCCGTCCATCATCTCAAAAAAAAATTAAAATTAAAAAGTTACTGTTCATGATGATGATGTCATCAATGACGTCATCATGAACAGTAATTTTTTTTAAAGCTTTTTTTTAATATTTTTTTGCTGGCTTGATAGATGGTAAAAAAATAATAACTTTTTGTATTGGGTGTCCCTGGCGGGGCCAAAGGATCTAATAGATCTAAGGTGTTCTTTGTTGTTTGTTATATAAGAGTGTTCTGTATGGAGCAAAGGCCTATATATATATATATATATAGGGTTGGACTCCATAAAGAACACTTTAAATAAAGAACAACAAAGAACACCTCATATCTAATAGATCCATTGCCCCTGGCGGGGCCACCCAATACAAAAAGTTCTTATTTTTTTAGGCTCTATCCATCCAGCAAAAAAAAAAAATTGAAAATTTTACTGTTCATCGATGACGTCATCAGTGACGTCATCATGAACAGTAAAATTTTCAAAATTTTTTTTTTTTTTTGCTGGATGGATAGAGCCTAAAAAAATAAGAACTTTTTGTATTGGGTGTCCCTGGCGGGGCCAATGGATCTATTGGAATAAATGATTTTATAGTGTTCTTTATTGTTCTTTATATAAGAGTGTTCTTTATGGAGCAAAGGCCTATATATATATAGGCCTTTGCTCCATAAAGAACAATAAAGAACACTATAAAATCATTTATTCCAATAGATCCATTGGCCCCGCCAGGGGCACCCAATACAAAAAGTTCTTATTTTTTTAGGCTCTATCCATCCAGCAAAAAAAAAAAAAAATTGAAAATTTTACTGTTCATGATGACGTCACTGATGACGTCATCGATGAACAGTAAAATTTTCATTTTTTTTTTTTTGCTGGATGGATAGAGCCTAAAAAAATAAGAACTTTTTGTATTGGGTGGCCCCGCCAGGGGCAATGGATCTATTAGATATGAGGTGTTCTTTATTGTTCTTTATTTAAAGTGTTCTTTATGGAGTCCAACCCATATATATATATATATATATATATATATATATATATATATATATATATATATATATATATATAATAGAGCAAATGGGAGGGTTCATAAGCAAATTTATTCATATAAAAAGTCATATTTACCCCTACTAATTATGTCTATGTTATATTTTTAGGGGCTATTTAGGTATTGCAACACTAACATATTTATTACATAATAATAAATGATATGAACTAATATGCATTTATTATTATGTAATTAATACTTGTATATATCTCTGTATCCATCCATGTTAACTCTATATATTTATATTTCGAAGTACGATTTTGATCTTAACATTCACCAATTTATTACATATCGTTCAAGTTTGCTTTAACAAAACAAAACATAGCGTAAAATATAAAACAAATTTAATTTAACCAGAATTATAATTTGCATGTCACGATCGGGTATTGCATAAATTCTATTTACTCATAACAATTGCCGCAAAGATATGAATAATCGAAGATATCAACAATCCAATCCTACGTTACTACGAATAATTCATAAATATTTGTAATATAGAGCATGTCCGTGCAGATCCAAAATAACGAAATGCAACAAATATAATAAATATAATTATTTATATTTTAATTGCTCGATTTTAAACTAAAATTTTACAAATGATGTTATGAGTAAAAGAGGATTATACAAAGTACACCTTTCCTCTTTAAATAAATGAGTAGCACTCAAGAAAGAATCATCTTACATAGAGAACCATCTATTTTTTTTTATTATATAAGAGAACCATTTTTTAAATTTTTTTTTATCACATTGTATTGATTCTTTAATGAAATAATTTTGGTCAATCTAGAATATGCCCGTGCTACAAAGCTAGTTATATATCTAATAGGATAACAGGGGGTTTCCCTGAGTAAATTTAATCATAGGCTCGGCTCCTCCGAACCTCACTCCAAACCTAATTCTAATCTAATTATTTGTAAAAACATTGTAATAAAGGAGGTTTGAACCCATGTCCTTGTACAACTAAGTTAAACATCATAACCAATTGAGCTATGTGAACATTTGAGTTTTTATTAAAAATCATTAACCAAATACATAAATATTTTTTTTATGCATACATACATATATACATGCATACATAAATGAATATATAGATGCATGCATAAATACATACATACATATATAGTTATATACACACATACATACATACTCACATACATACATACATACATTTATGCTGTATAATCTATTAATATTCATTATTTGTAATCTATTAATTGTTGTATAATTTATATACATATTTATACATACATACATACATACATACACATGTACAAACATAAATACATACTTAAACATCATAACAAATTATACATATTTATACATACATACACATGTACAAACATAAATACATACTTAAACATTATAACCAATTGAGCTATGTGAACATTTATCATTAACACATACATAAATATTTTTTTGTTTATACATACATGCATACATACATGAATACATACATTAATATATGCATACATACATACATACACACGCATACACACATGCATACATACATACATACATACATACATACATACATACATACACACATACACACATACACACATACATACATACATACATACATACATACATATATTTATGTTGTATAATCTATTAATATTCATTATTTGTATTCTAATAATTGTTGTATAATTTATATACACATTTATACATACATACATACACATGTACAAACATAGGGGTTTCCCTGAGCAAATTTAATCATAGGCTCGGCTCCTCCGAACCTCACTCCAAACCTAATTCTAATCTAATTATTTGTAAAAACATTGTAATAAAGGAGGTTTGAACCCATGACCTTGCACAACTAAGTTAAACATCATAACTATTTGAGCTATGTGAACATTTGAGTTTTTATTAAAAATCATTAACCACATACATAAATATTTTTTTTATGCATACATGCATACATGCATACATACATGAATACATAAATGAATATATACATGCATGCATAAATACATACATACATATATATATATATATAGTTATATACACACATACATACATACATACATACATTTATGCTGTATAATCTATTAATATTCATTATTTGTAATCTATTAATTGTTGTATAATTTATATATATACATATTTATACATACATACATACATACACATGTACAAAAATAAATACATATTTAAACATCACAACAAATTATACATATTTATACATACATACACATGTACAAACATAAATACATACTTAAACATTATAACCAATTGAGTTATGTGAACATTTTAGTTTATATTAAAAATCATTAACACATACATAAATATTTTTTTGTTTATACATACATACATACATACATACATGCATACATCCATGCATACATGCATGAATATATACATGAATATATGCATACATACATACATACACACACATACATACATGCATACATACATACATACATACATACATACATACATACATACATATATACACACATACATACATACATACATACATACATTTATGTTGTATAATCTATTAATATTCATTATTTGTATTCTAATAATTGTTGTATAATTTATATACACATTTATACATACATACATAAACATGTACAAACATAAATACATACATATATAAATTTCTATGGATAGATACTAATTTATTATAATATTCACTAATATATACCATATCTCATTAATCATTTTAAATCTACTATAAATATTTATGAATTAAATACTATAAAAAATATCACAATACAAAAAAAACCTTCATGCGTATATAAGTATAATACAAACTTGTATTAAGATTAACTATCATAAAATTCATCGATCAATCACATCTTTAATACGTAAACGCACAAAACAATATAACAAACACGTATGTATATATATATATATATATATATATATATATATATATATATATATATATATATATATATATATATATATAGAGTCTTGTTCTAATAGAAACTAACTTAGAATAGAAACTAGAAACTAAACATAAACTAAATATTTCAAGCTAATCTAATGACCAAATTAGGGGTACTCCAATACAAAAAACGTTTAAAATTATTGGCTCTATTCAACAAAAATATAAAAAAAAAATTAAAAATGTAAAAAAAGTTACTGTTCACGTGATGACGTGGCACGTGAACAGTAACTTTTTTTTAAAATTTTTTTTTTAATATTTTTGTTGGATAGAGCCAAGAATTTTATAAGTTTTTTGTGAAGGTGCCCCTAGCGGGGCCATTAAAATAAATGAAATATAATTTATTTAGTGTAGGTTTCTAGTTTCTATTCTAAGGTTGGTTTCTATTTGAACGCATATATATATATATATATATATATATATATATATATATATATATATATATAATATAGCAAATGGGGGTTTCCATGAGCAAATATTTTCATATAAAAAGTCATATTTACCCCTACTAATTATATCTATGTTATATTTTCGGGGACTATTTAGGGTAATGCAACAATAGCATATTTATTACATAATAATAACTGATATGAACTAATATGCATTTTTTATTATGTAATTAGTACTTGTATGTATCTCTGTATCCATCCATGTTAACTATATATATTTAAATTTCGAAGTACAATTTCGATCTTACCATTGACCTATTTATTACATATCGTTCAAGTTTGCTTTAACAAAATAAAGCATGGCTTAAAATATAAAACAGATTTAATTCAACCAGAATTATAATTTGCATGTTACGATCGGATATTGCGTAAATTCTGTTTTCTCACAACAATTGCTGCGAAGATATCAACAATTCAATCCTACGTGATCACGAGTAATTCATAATGTTTGTAATCTAGAGTATGTCCGTGCCTTGCACGGGCTACGAAGCTAGTTCAGTCTTATTTTCGATCGGTCATTTTCAATCGTACTTAAATTTGATCGTTTAGAATTGAATATAATTTTGACTGAAATTGGATTCATGTTGATTTTAAATTCGATCTGTTATGATCGAATTTAGTCACGGTCGAATTTAGCCGATCTTTTTAGAATATTCTCAACTAAAATTTTTTAGAGCATTCTCAACTAATTAAGTTGTGCATTTTAGAGCAACGAAAAATTTCTTCGCAAAGACACATTTATGTGAGATGCATGCTAAAATTAAAAATACTCCAGAATTCTTTAACATTGCATATATGTTGAACTCCTCTACCCTGACGCAATATAAAAATTAATCGAACGAACCGAAACCTTCTAGCTGGCCATTATTTAACAGTTTTACAGCTAGTAGGTGGAACTTCCACACACGAACAATCAAACAGGTGATCTTAACTAGCTAGTTCACACCGGGACTGTGCGACTAGAAGGTGCCGCTGCCGGAACATCATCGCTATCATCTTCATTTTCCCCTGACAATTCCTCTAGCGATTTACCATTCGGTTCGGGTACTAAAAATGTAAACGCCATTCCCAGAAAATTAACAACACCAAGAACAATAAGCGAATTCTTCACTCCGATTCCTGTAGGATACCCTGCATCAGTTTTCTTGGGATCGGTACTCTGTGAAGAATAAAGAAATCCATAAGCTCCAATTATAGCCCCCGCTTTACCTGCTGCAGCGGATATTCCATGACATGTCGATCTTAATCTGGCTGGAAAAATCTTATAGATTAGACATAAATTAGTAATTTATCTTATGTTATGAACAGTCCCGACATATGAAATGAGAGTAACATTATGAGACGGAGGGAGTACCTTCTTTTGTCAACTGTGTCCCTCCGTACCTAACATGTTTTCCAAAATTGTCATCAAATGCTGATGTATAATCAATGTAAAAATAACTTTTCTAATAATAAGATAAGATGATAAAATTTCACCACATATCAAAGCACATCACTTAATAAAAAATTTAAGAAATTTTTTAGAAAACCCAGCACTACTCTTTATAAACTCCACCAGTTCATTTCATTATCATTAAGAATCGTCGTGAGTTCAGTACAGCAACTAGTGCAAATCAATAAATTATTAAGTTTGACAAATTTGCTTTGCTGTTTTCTTTTAATTTACATCTAACACTAAATTAAATCGCGATTTAATTAAAAGAGAAAAATTGATGATATTATTATTTTGCAAAATTAATATCGTTAAATATGAAAGAACCAATATTCTGAATAAATTCTTTAGAACTCCCATACAAAGAATTAGAAAATATATATATGTGTGTGAACGAAGAGACGGTATGTATTGCTATAATTTATAGAGTTTATTGCATTTTGTACTTCATATCTTTGGAGAAAACATGTTTAAGTACTCATATTTTTTTACTGGCAATTCTTTGGAAGTACTCATACTTTTTTATTGGCAGTTCAGAACCATAACTTTTCTTCCAATTTTATTTTGCACCCTTTTTCTTTATTTGACTATTAGGGTAGTTTTGTAATTACATCGTAATTTCATTTTACATCAAAAAATTTATTTTAATTTGATTTAATTGTCTAAAATATTATTACTTTCAAATATTAATACGTTGTGCTATATTTAATTAAATTCATTCATGGTAATATAAGAATTTTAATGATGTTCTAGCCTTATGACTATACATTTTATTTAATTTTTAAAATTTTTGAATAAGATATTCTTAAATTGCATAATATTATAATTTTTTTTATATAATTAAGATTTTCATTAATGAGGTTGATAATACTTCAAGAAAAACTCGAATCCCAACCAACCCAAACAAACCCAAGACAATGGGTCCAAAAGATCCCTAAACATGGGAAACAAACCTAGCAGACAAGGAAACAGCAAGCATGCCAAGAAGAAGGCTGCGAGCGAAACAACAGAAAACCTAGAGTCTGCGAAAAGAGAGCTAAACAAAAGTAGTAGAAAACTAAATCCCAGAAAACCTATCCAACTAATCTTCTCCTCCGTTAACCGAGACTTGATCGTGAATGGCCACCGGCACCACTGCTTGCCGAGAACCCTGCCTTGATCATCGATAGGGATTGCAGAAACTTGTAGTTGAGGAATTGGTGGGCCAAAATCCATGTTCAAATCCAACTTCTCTTGAAGACGATCAAAGGGCTCATAGACGAAGTGCATTGAAGACCAGTTGTTTAAGCCTACAACTGCCAAATAATGTGCAGCATGGTTGGAAGTTTCTGGGACACAATGGATAATATTATCCCACTCAGGATTGTAGCCTAGCAATTTCTTGATCTGCTCAACGATCCAAAAACAAGTCATATCATCTCTACCATCAAGACGAGTAACTTCAAAGTAAGGATTGTAGTTATCCGTTTCTATAGGTGAACCAGTTCGCAATTAGAAAGTCTTGCATGGTTGAGTCCAAGGTGAATGGCCCAAAG
Source organism: Kitagawia praeruptora (assembly GCA_037693485.1). NCBI lineage: Eukaryota > Viridiplantae > Streptophyta > Magnoliopsida > Apiales > Apiaceae > Kitagawia > Kitagawia praeruptora. The sequence goes on from CM075353.1 coordinate 5,404,207, forward strand.
CTGAGTAGCAAGTGGAGAGAGGCCTCTCATGATCCCAGTAAGAGCCTTGATCATCCTTCCACGATGGTCCCGGATGATGATATCGACGCCATTGTTGTTCCCATTGACATGTCGCGAGGTGTGAAGCATATGAACATTGGCTTTGAATGTTCCTCGAAGAGGAGCTTTCCATGTAGAAAAGTTATGAGTAGAGGATATGGGATTGGTGAGGACAGTATATCAGTTATTTATTTGTAAGGAAAAAAATTAATTTACAATTGCATCATCACATTATTCAATTAAATCAAATAGTACATAACCTTTTTTAAATAAAAAGGATTATATTTATTAATATAAAATTAAATTACAACATTTTTATGTAAAATCAATTATATATTTCATGTTAAATGATTATCTTTATTAATAAAATGACTAAAATGCCCCTAACATTTAATGGTATTTTGACGGAATCAGTTCACAGTTATAAATTGAAAGAAAAATTGAAGTATTGAAGATAGATCGTCACGAAACAAAATTTGAATATTTAAGCGTGTTTCTTTATGGGTTACAAACTTTAATAAACTCTAACTTATAACCAAAAATTATAAATTGAAGGAAAAATGGTTCCACAATTGTTGGATAAAATATTTATCTTACACACTAGCAAATCTAATATTTTTGTTAATAATTTATTTTGTGGGGAAAAATAAACAAATGTGTGCTTGAAACTTTATAAAGTCCACTCTTAGACTTTAGACTTAATTAATATTTAATAAGACAGCTGGAAAATGACCCATATTTTTTTTAGAGTAAACCTTAGCATACATCCTTATTCACTACTAACACACTACTAGTATTAAAATAAAGCCCCTGGCGGGGCCCATTTTAATAAAACAAAAAATAAAAAAATTATTTACAATATAATATACTAGTCCTATAATTTAGGTAGTGAGTTAGTAGTGAATAAGGATGTATGCCAATATTTATTCTTTTTTTTAAGATTGAAAGTAACTTGTTGGATAAATTCTTTATTAGCTTTATTTATAGAAGTATACATGCGTGGAATGATTAACATTTAAAATTTTAATTACCATAGAATGGTAGCTCATTAGTAAAAATATTGGAATAAATAAATAATTCAAATAATTTATATAAAATTTTATGGTATCTTAAAATTTAATTTTTTTAAATAGTACTAATATACAAACTTTTTTTGTAAGTCTAATTTATAATTAGTTTTCCTATATTATATAATAGGATTTTTTTCATAAATACGTAAATCTAGAATTTTTTTTTGCAAAAAAAAACTTTTTTAAATTTTTTTTACAAATATATCATCTTATTTGTAAAAATACGGTTTACAACCAAATCAACCAAATGTAACTCTTTGCAATATGTAATCTGCTGGACAATCATATATGCAACCATATGCAATTTTGCATTTGCATCTAATTTCAACTCTATATTTATAAATAAGATGGTATTTTTGTAAATTATTTTTCTGAAAAAAAAAATTTTGTAAATATTTTGATAAGATAATAAAATCATAAATTTTTTTGAAAAAATACTATATTTTTAATAAATTTATATTATTATATAAAAATTAAAACATTAAAAATTTAGTCAATTGTACATGTTGATTTTACTATAAGTGGCCTAATTTAATCTGAACTACCCATGTGGTGATGCTTTCTACAAATTCCGATGGTTGATTCATAACCCAACTAAATCGATCTAAGGGTTTTAATATTTTATCATTGTTATGGTTTAGCGAGTTTGTCGGTTTACGATGATCATTGTTTCAAAAAGAACCAAATTATATAGAGAATTTTAACAAATCATCTTTTCTTTAATTTTTTTCTAGAAAAAAAATTTAAATAAGTAATTTATTTAATTAAAAAAACAAATTTAAAAAAATCAAAGATGAGTGCCCGTGATCCACTCTTCGATCCATAAATGAGATTTCGAGTGAGGAGGAGTGTTAGAATATAATATAAAGATCCGTTTGGGTCTCCCTCTAAAACCTTAAGATTTTAAATGAACCGGTTCTTAACATGGTATCAGAGCTCACGCTTGGCGGAGGACTTAGGTTCGATTCCCTGCCACCCCCAATATTCTCACATTTATTTCGGACACGAAGACAAAAATTATGTCCCAAAGATGGGCGTCCACGATCCACTCTCGACCCAAAAAATCAACATGATAGTGGTGACGTGGCCATGTCATCATTTGGTTCTACCATAAAATCAAAAATTTGAGTTTTTTTTATAAAATCAAAAATTAAAACTTTCATTCTAATATAGAATGAGAAAATTAATAATGTAATATAATTCTCTATATAAAAAAAGTTTTCACTAGAATGCTACTCGTTTACGACATTGTCCAAGTGCACTAGACTTGATTTAGTATTTTAGTGAGAACATAATCGACCTACGGGTTTCCAAAAAGAGAAAAAAATAAGCTTTAGAAGTCCTGGTGCAGTGGTTTATTTCATCCGTACAAAACTTTTAAGGTTGTTCATTCTAGTAAAATTCTGTTTATTTAAGTGCGGAAATTTGCAGTCCGTTTCCAAGTTTAGACTAGAAAGAACAGAACAACATATTTTTCACTTTTTCTACCACCACTGATTATTGAATGTAGCAAAAAAGAATTGAGGCTAGCATACAAACAGGGTAATCCAAGCTACAAGGAATATCTATACACTTATGGACGTTTAATAGTCAATTAACGTTAGTACAATATCAACCTGGAGATATATGCAATGTGCATGTATCAGAATTCGAAAAACCAAGTTTCATATCCTAATTGTTTGACCTCTGTATCCAGCAGTAGAAGATCAAGATGACCAAAGAAGGCTAAATGATGCAGAAGGTCGCGATAACTCAGTTATTTCGAAAATAAAATCTGAAGACTGTCGAGATCTCCCATTGTCTAGTTGTGTGACAAAGAAAACAATGAAATGAATGACTAGTATGCTCTTAATTCTGTTGAGGACACCTATACAAGAAGGCTGAACCATCAAATTTTGATTCCCTATACAAATTCAGCTGCCACTTGGAGCGGAAATGAGATGGTTCATTAGCATTAAAACCCGTACCCAACCCATTTACATGTTTTCTGAACCAAAGATGTCAAAGACCACATTGTTGAACAGCTTGATTAATCCTTTACCTGTGTACCATAACTGATTTCGTGAGCACATAAACAACGATACTCCTGAAAAGGAAGAAAAATATAGCATAGTCTTAAGACGATCTTGGTGGTGCTCTCTAATTTTTTTAAGTACTTTCAAGGTTTTCTATTCCAGTCATAACTCCCGTAGTTACCCACCTTCCCAGTTTACAATCTCCATTTCATCCTCTTTTTGCATCAAGTGACAGAGCTTCAAGTTTCATCAACTTAGTGAACTGCAGGCCAAATCACAATATTAGAAAGGAGCTCCTAGATCCAAAAAAAAAAAAATTTATTTAAGAGCTCAAGTTCGGACTTAATTGGTTTCCAAGTTATAAATAGAACAAGTGCCGAACATGTATGCTCTAACATAATTGACCAACCTGAGATGTCTTCAGTTCCAGTTCTTCCCACTCTTGAGATGAGTTACTTCCTTCCACTATCCCAGTCCCAGCATAAAATAATGCACCATGTCCCTATTATATCCCATGTTCAGTAACAAGATTGCTGAGGAAGTGCAGTTGGTGAAATCATAGAACATTTCAAACAAAACATCTCTGATTCCTAGATTACGAAATTTATATCAACACAACCGAAGGTTTTTTGCAATTTGGCATGAACACATAATGAAGTAGATTATAAGAGAGATTACGAGTTCACAGCGAACAATGGCCCACTTCTTAGCTCACCTTTTCTACCAAGGCTGACCTTATACCTACTGCAAACTCACTCTCTCCTCCTCCAAACCAACCAACAGGACCAGCATACATTCCTCGGTCAAACATTTCTGTACAACATTATGACTGATTAGAAGAACTGAGTACTGAAAAACATACATACAAAGGGTGCAGAAATACTGGATATATACTGATAGAAATAGAGTGTACTCTTGCAGGAAATCACCACGACCAAGTCTTCAACATGAAATGTTGAGTGAAGAAATTGAAATTTATCAAAAGGGAGCCAATTAGCATATATTTTACACTACTGAAATTCCCTTCTGCAGAAGGCTGACCACCAAAGAGCCGTGTAAACATAAAAGTATTGAACTAATAATGAAATAGAGTGTAGAACAAAGAATGGAGAAGCTATTGAAGTATTACTATGCTAAAGATTGCATCTCCTGGTGAAGAAGCCTAGTACACTAATTACACAGGGTGACTTAGCTTAATAACAATCACCACTGTTTTACCCAGGCTGTGCATCCAGAATACTAATAATATCCAGAGCAGCTGCATTCGGTAATAAGAGGCCATCTTTTATGTATGTGGTCAATTATTAATTTGAAACAGTAATAGGTATCTTCTCTAATTCAGAAATGTCTCATTGTGCATCCAAGAATAATAGTATCTGATATAGAATACAATATCTTAAGTGAACTGGATTAAATTAAGCCAAAATGATTGTAAAAGAGATAGACTACAAGCTAATAGGAAAAACACATACCGGTTTCTGTTATTAAAAGTCTGGCCTCTTCTGTCGGGAACCCACAAACTGCAGGACTTGGATGAAGAGATGACAAAATATAAAACTGGAAAGGAAGAACAATTTGAATTCAAGTTTATGAAGTAGATAATTATTACTGAAAGAAACTTAAGCAAATTGGAACATGAAACTACTTGCACTTAAGATTTTACCTCATCGTCTTCACTTCTCAGTCTTCCAGTCAAGTGAGCATAGAGATGTTGAACTCTTCGAAGTTTTCGTATAGCTTTTTTTGGTTCAATCAAAACATTCCAACATACAGCCTACAGAGCAGAACAATCACTTGAATAGGTGCAGGTTAAGTGGAAAACAAAAGCTAACAACGTACTTGCATACAGTGAAGCATCAAGTCAACATATTTAGATTTTTAACAGTACAAATCTCTATTTAGATTTAAAATAGTAGATTTTACAATTAAAGGTAATTTAATCAAACTCGATAATAAAATATTTGTGTTAAGAACTTCTAAACTTTCTCCGAATCAACCACTGAACCTTCTTATTTTTTTCTTTCAGTCCTTTTATAAGAGGCAAGTAGGAGCACTCATGTCAAGTGTTGACTTAAGCAGCTACCACTGCCACTACATTGAGGCCTCTGCCTCTGTGTGTGGAGGGAGGGGGGAGGGAGCAGGGAGGGAGAGGGAGGGGGAGAGATATGGGGGTCCGATCACATTAATGTTAATACATATAACATACTAACATAGTAATATAAATGTTAATATTATGACAACCGCAAGCATCAACACAGAAGAAAAAACAAAAACTATGCAGACCTAATCATGGTGCGTGCAAACTGTACACTTGCCTCTAGTTTTCTTCTTATGCACTCACGCACTATTTTAAACTCGCGGTGGTCCTTGCGACTGCAAATTTAAATAAGTACAAAATTTTATTAAAATTGTGATCAAACAGTGAAAGACATGGCTATAATTTCCACTACGAAAGAAGCATTCACTATTGTAGTAAGACCTGGAAAGCAGATCAAATTCAATCTGAAGATCAAGGGCCTCCGAGTCACCTCTAGCTCGGGTTCCAGCTAAAGCTTCACTACATATACTAAGTGAGTCTCGATGAAACAGTTGCTCTGGCTATTCACAAAGTTTTACATAAGAGATTAACAATACAGCTATACAATAAAAGCACTGAGCAAAAACAGAAAATTTATGAAAACAAATTAATGTAGTATAAAAAATATCAATTGTAAAAAGTGCTTAAAAGACAGCAAGATGCAAATATCATATATGCATATGTGGTGCCGTGGGATCTCAATATGTATTGAGTCCCCTACGAAGGAAAATGGAGGCAACAAAAATAGGTCATAATATCAGTTCTACCATATGACATAATATAGGTCATAACAAATGGTTCAGTAAGTTAAAACTAATTGCGATCAAGAGAATCCGAATTGCTAAGATCAGCTACTGATAAAAAAATGATTTTCCCCTTTATTTCTATCCAGAAAAAAGCAAGGAGAGACATTTTACAACTTGAAAATGTAAATTAGTAGTAGTGCTTCCAGAAAGGACAAGATGTGTGTGAAATCATGAACGATTACATATAAATATGCAGAAGTACACAGGCCTTTTACATTCAATAAGTTTTCACATGTTGAGTTGCACTTACAGTGTTACCAATAAATGCTGGTGCATCAGGAGGCTGAAGACAGAATTGATAAGCATTTTCTCCTTCAACCTATTATATTAAGAGCAAGAAAATATGTAACAGAAATATCCAACATAGAAGGTTATGTGTGTCTTAGATCAAGCGAGCAACACCTGTAAATAAGCCAGCCATATTAAAGGGTCGATATCAGGAGTTGTCAAAACTCTGCTGCTACGCGCAAGTACAACCTGATTTTCAGCAAAAGTCCAAGTTAATAAAAGCTGATATTCTAGATTAGTGACAATAAGGAGGTAAATGGAACAGAAAAGTGAAAAAATGAATACTGATTCACAGGTATGACCATTTTAATAATAGAAAACAGGAAAAGAGTAGATCTTTACTGTAATTTGGTTTCTTATTTATTACAAAACTAATTGACTATGAGGCACAATAGGGTGATGTAGAGTACACAAACTTATACTACCTTAATGAGCGATGAGTTGTTCCTGCTTATCATCTGCAAAGCCCTATTCACAGAAAGATCCCAATAGCTCTTACTTGGAATATGATTATTGCTGACGATGAATGTATTAGGAACTTCTTTACTTAACCTCACAATAGCAGAGGAAATCTGCAACATCCCATAAAATTAAAAGATATACACACACGAACAGATTCATTAATAGTACTTCATTTATAATCTGTTTAGTGAATTCCACTTTAAGTTTGCTCAAAAAAGAAAGAAAAGAATTCCATTTCCAGGAGAAGGATCAAGGAACCTGTCGCATTGTGTCTTGAAGTTGGGATATTGCCATTCCAAATGTCCAGAATAGTGAATTATCCCATGCGATAGTTGTAGCAAGTATCGAGCTTCCTTCAAGCTCATCAAACTCAACCTGTTATCCAGAAGCCAATGTATCATTTATGCACACTCTAAAGAACTTGGACCAATTGACATGTCATACGTGGCAGCTTAAAAATGATCGACTGGAAAAAGTACTATAATACCTGTGGAATCATGAAGTAAAATGAACCAAAAGCCTTCCATTCAGATGATACATGAGCCGTTGCATCAAAGCGGATAGCCCCATAAGCACGAATCAACGGGCACTTCTTAGAAAGAAACCTTATGATCATATTATAATGCCAAAAGTTATAGGCTCCCTCAATTCCAGGTCAACGGAAAAAGATTTGTAGGATAAAACGCAATTTACAACATTACGTGCAATGGATATCAAGAATGCCTACCCATTTTGGATATACAGGAGTTATACTGCAGAGTGCAAACAGGGTTCCGGTCTCTTTTTATTTATGGTAATAATAATGGTATGTTAAATGAATTTGGATTGTACAGGAGACCAAAAAATCCCCACTGAATATACTTTGAAAATCTTGATAAAAGAGAGAAAACACACACACATCCTCGATTGAACTAATAAATATTATTACTATTATGAAGTATGGTTTAAGAGTCAGCACAGTTAGTACCATTCTTTTTATTCCAATGTTTCTTAGAAGTCCAGATAATTCACCGAAACAACTTCTCAATTCTAGGAGTAAGGATATTAGACCATTTAGCTTGGTTCCAGACAGAGTGTTACTTTGTGTGACTACGAAATTGAACTTACAGCTACATTTAAGCTACAAGTACACCCGTGTAATCTCATACTAGAAGCTATACTTGTAAATACAAGTTGAACTTAAGTTACACATAAATTTTAAGTACACCCTTGTAATTTAATACTAAAGAAACTCGAGCAAATTGTTTTAATAAAGCAATAGAATGTGTAAGGTGATTAGACCAAAAAAGGAAAGTACCTCTTAATGGAGCGCCAATGGTGGAAGGAGAAAGGACTGATGTGTCGAAAGAATACTGCACTTCCCAAACCAGCAACGCTAACAACACTATCATCGTCGTCATCATCATTACTTAAGTTTTGATGATGATGATTATTGTTACCATTAACATGATTTTTGTTGTTGCCATTAATATGATTGTTGATGAGAAAATCAGGAGGAGTGTTGTTGTTTTTGTGACTTCGTCCTGAGAAGAAACATCGAGGGAGCAACTCATCTTCTTGTTTTTGGGCACGCAGCCAGTCTATTGCCTCTATTTGTTCCTCTATTTGCACCTACATATCATTTTATTTTTGGCAAAACACAAGAAAACGATATTCGTTACAAATATAAATATATAATCTTGCATTCTACAACTCTCCACTCCAGAGTGTTCTAAATATCGGCCTAGGCATTTCTACGCTAGGCAGATTAAAAACTCCTACTTTTTTCGAAAATTGGTCATTAAAACATGATTAATAAAAAATCGAAACTGCTAAGGAAATTAATAGAATTAAAAGAGTATGAAAGGTAAAGTGGAAGAATAGAGCGTGTCCTGAAAATACACGTTTTGACGAAAGTGGAAGAATAGATATGAAGGCAACAAAAAAAAACAAGAAGAGATATAGGAGGCTAAATGGGAGGGTGAGAACCAACCACGTGGCAAAAAAACCAATTATCTCTCATCATAACAGAACATATGCACTACAATTTACAGAAAAGTAAGTGCAGTGAAGATGATACTTGAGCTAGCTAGTGGATATGATTACTGATTATGTTTACTTATGTATGTACCTGGAGTCGAATAATACCGGAGTCGAATGGAGGTGGTTTTGATTTGAGTTGATATAAAGCAGAGTTGAGAGAGTCCATAGCCAATGCAGGAGTTGAAACAGGTGGAAATGACAGGGTTTGTATAGTCCCCAGAGGAGTAGTAGTTGATGCTTCTTGTTTCGAACAACCATTCATCGAAAGTAATGGGCTTAACTGGTTTCTTCTCTGCTACCTCCATTCCATATCCAACACAAACATGGTCAGTCAGTTAAACATACATAGTATACATGTTCAAGAAGATAAACTAATCAACCACCTCTTGGTTTCTTGGTTTAACGGTATCTCCCTTGCTCCTCTTGTCGGAGGAGGTCGAGAGTTCAAATCTTGTCAGAAACAAGATGTGTGCGAGAGTGTGTTAATTATCGAAAAAAAAGAAAAAGAAAGATAAACTAGTATAAGATGCATACATGGTTATTGTAGAAATGGATAGAATGTCTTGCATTGTTAGTTGAAGTTGTATAGGAAGTGGACATGGCAGGGGAAGCAGACCTTGTGGAGCATTTCATGGCTTCAAGCTCCAACAGCCATGACTTCCCTGCCATGTACACAAACAGCTGAGTTTAAAGATATGACAAGAGATATACAAAGAGATGAGCCAATTGGATATCTTCTGATATTCCAGTTTATCTAATTAAGATGTATTTCTTTTTCTTTTTTTACTAAAGGATATCATGTCACCCAACATATACTTTACTAGAATAAATTCTTAACAAAATACATTCAACATGAGTGTTAACATGAGTGTTAATATATGATATGATCGCATGGTTATAAAAATCGGTAATCGGTATAAATCGGTTGAAGTACTGATTTAAAATTAATCGGGTAATCGGGGATTAATCGGAGTATTAATCGGATATTATAATAATACTAGCTGATAACCCGTGCGAAGCACGGGCATAGATTGAACACGAGTCGAGATTAAAAAATTAATATTAATACACTATTTAATTATGTAGTTATAAAGAATCGAACCTTATAGGAAATCGAACACGCGATGAAATTAAAGAAATTAAATAATAAATCTTATATAATTATGTAGTTGGAAAGAATCGAACCCCGAGTTAAGTGATAATCGTCAAACCCCTTAATCGAACCCCTTATAAGAAATCGAACATGGGGTGAAATTAAATTAAATAATAAATCTTGTATAATTATGTAGTTGGAAGGGATCGAACCCCGAGTTAAGTGATAACCAAATTTGGTATTTTTGGTACTTTGGTACTATTGTGTACCATTAAAACATGGTTTTGCACATTAATATAGAGTATAGATTTAATATATTAGTCTAATTTACAGTTAAACATATCATTTTAAATATATTCATAGGATTAATCGGATTTCAAAAATCGAATCGGTTAGCTATCTTACAGAGAATTAATCGGGGATTAATCGGTTAAATCGGGAATTTTTAGAACCATGTATGATCGTGATGAAATTCATTTTACTAACATTTTAAGGTTTAAGGTTTTAAAATAATAGGTAACTTAATATTTTACATGCTAGGACGATAATTTAACAATGAACAATTATCCACAAGAAAAATCAACAACCAGAAATGTAAACAATATGGCTACAAAATGCTCTCAGCTCTGGCAACATGTTATTCTATGTTAGACGAAATCAAGAAAAATCAACAACCAAATATATAAAAAACATGGCTACAAAATGCTCTCAGCTATGACAATATGTTATTCTATGTTAGACGAAATTTGATCCCGAACATGGCAATCTACTTACATCCTTACCGTTTAGTGAAGTCAATGGTTGATCCCAGGAACTCTAGATCACAAGAGGAGGGTAGAAGGTCAAAAGTCACAATTTTTTTTGTTATCTAATTTGATTGGATGATTATATTTTTTATCAATGAAAAGATTATTTGGTAACTCATGTATAAATTAATGTTATCTTCTAAGCAAAATCTTTATTTCGTAAACAATAATAAAACAACCAATAAACATATTTTTGGACTAAATTTATTTATTTGTCTAATTATGTTTCTCACAAAAATATGTCAATTTTTTAAATTTAGATGGTTTAACCGCCTATCTCAATTTGGCAAACGGTCAAAAGCAAACGGTTGCTAAATACTGTTATACAACATACGGGTTCCTAGCCGTTGGGTCAACAACTTGCACCGTACCGCAAAAATTTTCCGCGGTACGAGGCACGTACCGCAGAAATCTCCCCTTGTTTCCACACCAAAAACAATACTATACACGTACCGCAGAAAGTTTCTGCGGTACGTGTTACACAACATATACTCATTTGCAGAGGAACGTACCCCTCTCAATTTTACCACCTACACCAATTTTCAGAACATCATTACTTCTAATTTCTATTTTTTATTTTTTGAAGACGTAATCAGACGTCTGATTTCTTATTGAACAATGTTAGGCTACCAAAAAAAAAAATTTAAAAAAATTTCAAGATGAAGTGACATGTATAACTTGGTAAAGTAAGAAATTTTAATTGGGGAATTCATATAAATGCATGCAGAGTTCATCACATAGTTATTTAATTAATTAATAATAAGAAGATACATGTTATTTTGGACACTTTTTTCTTATGAAAAATATTTTTTCTTATGGGAAATAAGAAAGTAAAATGTATGAAACCAAACAAAAGTATCCAAAATGACATGTGTTTTCTTGGTTGATTAAATAACTAATATGATAGATCTTACATAGTTCATATGAATCCCTCAATTAAAATTTTCCATTTTACCACGTTACCACCATGTTATTTTAAAAACATTTTTGAATTTTTTTTTTTTGATTTTCTAGCGTTACCTGAACTTTCTGATATAATGCATACCAACTCAATAATGTATTTCTTCAATTTACTTTCGAAATGTTCAATTACATACTGCTCATCTAATTCAAGATCCCCAAAATTAATTTTCACGACTTTTTAAAGGTATATAAAGGTACAAAAAAACAATAACATGACATAAATACAAATTCATGTACATAGACTAGCATTCCGTTGAGCATCAAGTCTATTTTCCAGCATACTGTACCTGAGACCATTGCATACATTCTCAAAATTGGTTTTCAACATCAAAACTAATGATTATTACAACAGCCATTCTACATTATTCCTGCTCTGTTTATCGTACGGTGGTTAACGCCCATTATTCTATTTATTCGAGACTGCTTCCAATGGTTTTATCCTCCTGTACAAAAAAACTTCCGATTCCATTAACATCTGCATTCTGTCCTAGGCACCACCGACTGAATCATGCTCTTCCGCGGACAGCTTGAACATTCAACTTGTGCCAATGAATGACTGGAAATAAGTTGGAGTTATATAAGAAACTAGCCGAGGTAATAAAAAAAACTATTTAACTATTGAGATGAATCGTTAATATGCTGCTGAGCAGAACACGAAAAATGTGAGAAACAGATGTAGGTTGTAGATGCAATGATGCATAGAAACATCTACTTGGAAGCAGCCAATACACAATAACTGAGCAAACAATCAAGAAGAGATGATCTCCAACTGCACGTCTGTTCTGAGATTTAGGAATATGCTCTTGCTTAATTCAACAATAGGAACTATCGCGGATTTTCTCAATGCATTTATAAATCTACTAACTATTCTAAATTCTAATTCATCAGTTAGGAAGTCTTTCTAGTAATCTATTTCCAAAAATTTTGGAAGACGAAATACAATAAAGACTAATAAATCACAACTAAAATAAACATTAGTCAGTGGAAGATTACCTTTGTTTTGGTGAAGAAAGGGTTTCCTCGCACTGTACTTAAGCTCCCTAACATAAACTTCGGATTCTTTTCTTCAGGCTTTAGTATTTGGAAAGAGCACAACAAAGTTTCATCCACGCTCATCAAGACACCAGCATTATCAAATTCTCCACAGTAGTTGGGGGCTGAGAATATAGTTACAAGTTGTCTGTCTGCAAAAAACTCATATCCATCTTCGACTACCTGCAAGCATGAATTGATAATAAGAGAGTGAAGATCATTAGGTAAGGGACTAAGACAACAACAGGAAAATGAACATGTGGTTAATGTTTACTGAAGTGCCATTCTCTGATTGAGTTACTGAACTAAATTTACCTCTTTTTTTTAGTTAGTGTGAAATTGTGAATATCTATTTTAAAAAAAATTGGACGAATTTCCAGTGGGCAACGACGAGCTTAGGCGGACATAGGATTCCCATTTTTTATATAACAAATAAACTTCCAGCATTACATGGAATTACGGATATATATGCAACAAATGAAAAAAAAATGTTTCCTGTATGTCTGCTGCCTCTCTTCCTCTCTGAAGACAGAACTCAACCATCTGTCAGTCATCATTCTAGTTTGTCCCGCCCTTCCATCTTATCTAATCGCATCAATTTCACCAAATAAAACCTTGTAGAGTTGTAGATCATCTTATTTCTTTTTTGGCAGTACTTTAAAGACTTCTCCAGTGGTATTAATGGGTTTGGGTAACAATTTTCATATTGATTGGGTAACAGTTATCATATTTACTTCAATATCACCATAAACACAATCACCTTATCCTTTCTCCGTTTCAGTAGAGTTTTAGAGTTTACTTGGTAACAATGGTCAGAAAAAGAGATGGAGAGCATTACAAGATAGAAGACAGAAAAATAAGGCAACTATAGTCTTTTTATTGAGTACATTAGAACTATCTGATTTGTTAGTAACTTGTTTATAGACTAAGTTTAGCCAAGTAACCTGACAAAAGATAACAACAGTAGCCCAAGCTAGATTTAAATCAGAAACAAGTAAATAAGAGTTCATAATTTTGCTGTAATAATACAGAGAAAATATATACCTGGTGAGCACGGCATATAAGGTCAAGATCATGCTTTTGAAGAAACTCTGTCACCTTATCGGCACCAAAGGTATAGGATACTCCCCTATCGTTAGGTCCCCACCCTTTAATATTTCTGCTTGGATCTGACCACAGTAGATCACAGAGTAATCCACTCTCTGGAACATTAACTGGACGCTTCAAATTCCTAATTTGATCTAAACTGTTCAAGTCAGGTGAAAGACCTCCATGCATACACAGTATCCTCTCATCAATGAGGGCTGCCACTGGAAGGCAGTTAAAAGTATCCGTAAAGAGTTTCCATATTTTAACATTGAATCTTCGCTTACACTCATCATAAAATCCATATATGCGATTTACAGAATCACATTCGTGATTGCCCCTCAAAAGGAAAATATTTTTAGGATACTTTATCTTGAATGCAAGGAGAAGGCATATAGTTTCCAAACCATTCTTTCCACGATCCACATAATCACCCAAAAATAAATATTTGGATTTTGGAGGGAAGCCACCATAATCAAAAAGCCTCAGTAAATCAGAATATTGACCATGAATGTCCCCTAATCATTTCAAAAAATTAATATAAAAATCAGAAATTATCAAATTATTTTCTTGATACAGACACTAGGAAGATAATGTGTCTGAAGCAGGTTTGCACCAACTCTCAAACTCACAACCTAAAACTGCTAAAAAGATATTTAATTAGGCACACACAAATGAAATGGAAATTACATATAAATTTTAGGGGAGGCATGTACATCAGTATATGTACAAACAATTTGTAAGCCTTCTCTTAAAGGACTCAAAATTCATAAAATACATGACAGAGGAAGTCTCCATCACTCCATCCCGGTAGGAAGCAAGTGAGGTGAGGTTTTTGGGATGGACCAGTATGAAACACTCAAGCTCAAGAACAAAGAACAAGGGCAATAGCGATACTACTTTACTGGTTTTTCCCTGTCGATTTAGTTATTACTAAAAGACCCAAGCACCTAAAGGCTAAAACAATTCAAAGAATCTCCTTAGATGACAAGTTACAACATCCTAACAGAACATATTTCATGTCTCCCCCCTCACATAAGACAAGGTTCCATTGTCATTATCCCCGTGCAGAACTACTGGCAGTTTGAAGACCAGTATTCAAACAAAATGTAACTGTAATCCGTTAAAAAAAAATTAACATACACAGTAAAAGTAGAAACTCTAACTCCGAATACTGCATCTTTGCAATTATAAAAGCTCCACGAAACCACAAGAAACGAGTCATAATTTAAGCCAACAAGTAACAACTATGAAATGAAATATTCACTGACTATGCAAATAAACTGCTGCCATTACAAAATCTTCCTGTGTCAATTCAATTCAGCCATGGTGAACTACTGAACTTAATCAAGTCAACTTTAATAACTATCTTTACTATACCGAATTAACTTAGCAATTAGTCAAGTACCCAAGAAGACAACATCAAGAACTTCCAAACCCACCTCAAGCATAAACTAAACTTATCAAATATCAATACATCACATAAGCTTCATGAACAAAATAAAAATAAAAATTGATAAAGATATACCACAAATTTTAATAGGTGCCTCGAGGTCCAAAAGAGTGGGCTGTTTCAAGAACAAATCTTTAGAACAAAGGCAAAGCTGTTTGATCTCTGACTCTTTTAACAGCACTTGTTTCCCTGCACTCCTTCTAACTTGTAATAATCTGTTGATTATATCATCAAGAACCAAAGTTTCCATATCAACCTTAATAAGGCTCTACAACAACTTATAAAAACTTTACACAATACACATATATAAAGTCAAGTAGGGTTGGACAAAATATTGTAACTGGCCTTGTTCTTGGTTGTTAGCATGCTAGTTGGGTAAGAAAATATGAAAATTTTAATATTGAACTGATCAAAAGACTAAAGAGCCAAAGAAAGAATAACAAGTGAATAGATTCTTTTCATAATACAGCAGCAAAGAATATGTAAAAGATGGAAAAAGTCAATGGTTAGTGATTCTTTATATGTAGATTGTGCTGTACTAGTTTTGTGTATCTATCAAGATTGCACTATCTGTTGGGCTGAGATTTGAGAATGACAACAACCGGTGGTCCAATTGTATAATGACAGAGAAAAGTCTTACAGAGAATACTTAAACAAATTAAGATTTCAAATATGTAGTAGAGTATTATTTATGTTAGTCACCAAAAGTTTATCACAAGCAACCAAGGCCAAGTTGATGTGCAACCAACTTTTTTTTTTCTGGTTGCTGATTTGTGCAACCAAGTTTGACACAGCCAAAAGCTCTAATAATATTGACTTGTTCTTTACCTGAAATTGCCTTTGTTTAAGCAAGGATCTATACAGAAAGCAACAACTCTCATGTAAACAAATAAGAGAGAAATTAAGCAGTACACTGCTTTACTACATAAAATGGATATGCTTATTTTTATTGCAAATTTGAACAATTGAAAAGGAAATCATTATCATTAGAAATCCTCGGAAATAAAAGAAATGCATGCTCAGATGCTGGTAATGTTCAGAAAATTCAACTTAGTACTCAGCCTAATTAAGTAAAACTCTGATGGCTTTAAAGTAATTCATAAAGCCTTATTTCGTGAACTTACATATTCTCTCAATCAATCATCATACCAAACTAGCTTTCCATACTCTTTACGCGAAATAGCAACTTCCATCGCAATCTCAGGATTGATTGCCCCATCATGATCTAAGAACAGAGTGAACAAATTCTTCGAAAATCCACTCAGCAAAGCCACTCCAGTTTGTTTGGCTGTCACCGGTGTGGCACATGAGCCACTGAGATTCCAAAACAAAATTTCAGGAACTTCATACCCATTTTTTTTAAATTTCTTCCGAATGGCCTGGTAATCGGTCTCCCATCTATTCGGTGATGCTTGACTGAACTCCATATGACTGAAAACGAACACCCTCTTTATCATTTGATCTTTGCTCAGCTTTGAAACAAGAGCAACATTCAATATCTGATCAAAAACCCTTCGAAAATTCGTGTTATGTCCGTATTCCATGCTTTCAAAAAATTTACACTTCTCTAATAGACTTTTTCCTTCTATAAATTGAAGCTGTGGGTTTTGACTAAATGTGATTACCTGACCCTTCCAAGGCCCTTCACTTAACTCAGAAAGCAATAAACCAAGCCCACGCGAGACATTCTTTAAAAATGGATCCCTATATGTCGAAACATCACAAACTGCAATACTATTAGATAGTTTACCTTTTTGTATCACATCATCTACCATCCTTTTCCATTGCAGCTCTGCAACAGTCTCTTTTCCTTCAGTCTCGCCTTCCAGACAAGTCTTAATTATATCATGAGGAAACAATGCACCCGCTGCAATCTTTGCCTTCCCTTCTTTGACATCCTCGAGATACTTGGTAAACCTTTCTTTGTCATGCCACATGAATACATCAGTGTAATTCTTCATTGCAACAGATGCAACTCTGTTGTATGCAAGTGAGTTCCACTTTTGTGAACTCATATAAACCTCAGGTAACTGCAGTACCTCACGGAGCGGAACCAATACTTGTTTCCTCAACCTGTCTCTAACTCTATACTCATAATGTGCATCCTCAATTCCTTCGTATTCAGGGTAAGATTCACGTGGAAATACTTTCCTTGCAATGCTTCCACAAATATATGTATACTTATCATAGAATGAATCAAGTGAAGGACACCATTTTGCTGCTAAACTAATTTTATTAGTCTTACCCGAATTTAAGCAATCCATATCCGTCTTCAACATATCCGCAAACAGACTCGAAACCTTTTCGTACAAGAACTCAAAATATCTATCTCTGTTATACAACTTCCATAATTTCTTAGCTCTTTGAAGCCGCTTCTCCTTTCTTAAAATGCTAGCCATTTCGCTTTCCACTCTCATTTTCATGTCATTTGCTTCCACCCTCCCTTCTCTCGGCAGCAATGCTCTCAATCTCTTGTCTTTCTCAACCTCTTTCATGCTAGGCTTTTTACGATCATAAGGTCTTAGATCATTACGCGCTTTACAATTATTTTTTTTCGTTTTCCAATTACTTTGAATAACTGCTCTGGCTTGTTTACCTTCAATTAACAAAAACAAAACCTCAAGCATATCCTTAAGATAACCGAACGAGGCCATTGCCGATAAATTACAAGCTAAATTCTTGTTGTGATTCTCATGCAGCCAAAGCGCAGCTTCGTAAAAACTTACTTTATCCCCTTTACCACTCCCCTTGACTCCTCGAAGATTACAAATAAGTTTAAGAGTGGTAAGTGGATCATGATCCCATGCCTTCTTCAAATGATAACTAACACCACCTGTAGTCCTGTTGGGAACCAAGACTTGAAAAAAAAAGTCCAAGCATGGATTGCCTGCGCTCGAATACGCAGGCGAATTCTTCTTGGTTAAGGCCATGTGAGGGTAATGGTAATACTCATATTCGAATCGCGACGCAACGCTTTGAGATGACATGCATTTTGTCTGCAGTTTCACATGTTCAGATGGAGAAGAAGCTAGGGTTTTAGGTATGAGATTTAAGTGTTGAGAATGATAAGTTAAGGTTAAAAAACCTCGTTTCATGAGATTATGTGTGCAGAGTGACTGCATGGCTTTAACCTTTAGGTTAAAAAAACTAAAGAAACAGAACAGATTTGTAAATGATGAGATTTATAGATGATTATAAACAAAATGGTTTTGATCAAGATGGCTGATTACTCTAATTAAGTGTTTATGTCAAGTACGTGTTTGCTTAGTGATTAGGCCGAACATGAAATGATAAAGATTCTGATTTGATGATTTCAGTTTTTAATGTTTATCCTATTTGATTTTTTACCTAATTACCAACTATTGAGCGTTAATGTACTTGTTTTATGGTGAATTTCCGGTGAAAATAAAGCCTTGGAATAAGGCTAGGTTCCAAAATCTCGGTTAAAATTAAATGATTATTTTGCTCGGTTTCCATGACTTTGCATAGTTATCTTATCTAAATCAATGTACGGGGATTTATATACCCAAAACGGTTCCCAAAAGTATTCCCAAATAACATGTGGCGTGATGTTATTTGTGGGATTCATATGTATGCATGGGGGGTCCATTTCATTTATGGAAAAATAGCCAATAATATTGTGACAACTCAGCATTTGGGAATTTTTTTGGGAACGGTTTCGGGGACTCTAGCATTACTCTTTATATTATTACTATTTTAAAAAGTAAATCAAAGATCTTCCTAATGCCGCGGTATAGGCAATTTATTTTTTGTTGGTCAACAATAATTTTATGTCATTTTAGGAAACTCGCATAATTGATAATTTTTGTAAGTAATGCTACATATACCGAAAACATTTTCAAATTAAGTTCCCAATTTATTTGGGTTTCAATTATTCCCAATTTATTTGGGCTGTGTTTGCCTCTCCTTGTGAGAGTTTGGTTTTTGTTTGGATTGAATTTGGAAGTTTTCCATGGCCGAGGTTATAGATCGGCAAGTTTTTCATGATTTTGATTCAGAGATGAAGTCTACTATGGAATCGCATCTATGGTCGTCGGTTCAGAACAGTTCGATGATTGCAGTAAAAACATGTATATATCAATTATCTTCAAATCGCTTGGTTGCCTTTAGAAAGGATTCAATAGCGATCCCCTTAAGCGTCTGTTCTTGCGATTGTTTTTGTAGATGCCGTATGGCTTTTGATTAATGGATTGATTTTTTTTGTTCAAAAAAAAAATATATATATACCATGGCATTTTTTATTTTATTTTTTGCATAAATGAATGATTTCATTTAAAAGATAGAATTTACACAAAACGTAGGAAATGAGACATTCTTTCATCCACAAAAGTTTATCATCTATCCGAAAAGTATACTTAACTAATCTGTATGCTTAACCAATCCATGGATCGTAAGACTAACATGAGAAAGAGATTCCTCCGAGAGATTAGACAATAAAACCTCTATATCACAGAAGAAGACTTCATACATAGGTATGCCTTGTTAAAAACCCCGCAAGAGCAAAATTCTATGGAAAAAAAGCTCAAGGGGGAAAAAAGAGCGTCCCACTCAATACAACCATACATCGATATACATAAGGCTATAAGCAAAAAAACCAAGGACTTTTTGTTGTTTTCACTTTATGTTAGAAAAAGAAAGAATTGTGGAGCACACATGGGAACACATAAAGCTAACATGGGAAGTAACATGGAGCTGTTGGCGTTGTTAGAAAGTCAAATGAACAAGCAGGATTTCAGGAGCTGATATTGTTTGACATTAGGAGTTGGAGCTGTAATTGTTGACATTTGGAGTTGTAGTATTCTTCTTTTTATATTAGCACCTTGTTGTATATAATCAGCCACATTCATGCAATGTAATGTATCCATTTTTCAATGTTTTACATGGTATCAGAGCAGTGAGAGATCCTCATAACGCTGTCCAATCTGCTACCGTTCTTAACCACCATGGCTGATGACAACAACCTAGTTAGAAACGATGACTTCTCAACCCAAATAGCCAACATTCTCAAAAACAATCTTACCTCCCAAAACACAAATCACAAACTATCCGATAGCCTACAAATCAGTATCAAACTAAACAGCCAGAACTATGCCCTCTGGGCAAGAATGATCCGTGTAGCAATTGGCGGAAAATCAAAAGCACTACTTTCTCATCTTTCTGGAAACCCACCAAGCCAGACAGACGAGAAATACAAACAATGGGAACAAGATGACCTTGTGGTATTTTCTTGGCTCATCCAAAACATCGAACCATCGTTGGCTAGTAACCTAACCGAGTTTCCTACAGCAAAAACACTATGGGATGCTCTTGTGGTCACGTATAGCAGCGGAAAAGATAAGTTGCAGGCATTCAATTTACATGTCAAAGCCAACTAATTTAAGCAGAATGTCCTACCACTTGAAGATTTCTGGATAGTGTTGAAAGGAATCTGGGGTGAGATTGAAAGACGAGATCCAAACCCGATGACCTGCGCTAAAGACATTACTACCTATAACACCATTATGGCAAAACAAAAACTCTTCCAGTTTTTGAATGCCCTAGACCAAAAGTTTGATCCCATAAAAAGGGAAATTCTGAGATGGGAATCCCTCCCAACGGCGGAGGCCGCTTATGCCGCTGTTTGAAAAGAAACGGCTCATCAGAACATTCTTAGAACCGGTTCCTCTCCATCACAGGGCATTGCTGCTGGTCTCATTACCATCAAGGCAGGAGGCGTCGGGTATGCCACACAACGCAGGCCGATCGTGAAATCATCTGGAACTCCAACACGGGTTGACAAATCCAAGCTCAAATGTACTCATTGTGGTATGGTCAAACATACAAAGGAACAATGTTTCAAGTTGATGGGTTATATCTAGAGTGGTGGGGTGATGGTCATAAGAAAGGGAAGAAAGATGAAGGGGAGGCGTCTGCCACCGTGGACAAGGGCAGCAACGCACACAACCAGACGAGTGCTTTCATGGCAATAGCGACTGATTGTGTGGAACAAGATACAGGTGATATTGTATATAAGGAAGTATCTTATAACCCTTCAAAGTTCTTTTCTTCTCAAGTTTTAAGTAATAAAACAAATTACACAAATATTGGAAAGGTCAATATGGCAATAAACGATGGATCTTGGATTTTTGATTGTGGTGCCACAGACACCATGACATACGACCCTTCCGATATTTGTGTTGACTCAAAACCCCGAAGGACACACATACAAGCTGCAAACGGGGAAGTTATGCCAGTAAAGGGTGGAGGCACAATAAAATTATCACCAATATTCAGATTACCGAATTGCCTTTATATTCTATCTCTCTCTCACAAGCTTTTATCTATAAGTCATGTGACAAAAGAGTTGAATTGCACGCTTCTAATACATCCTACTTTTTGTATACTACAGGACATCAGGACGGGAACGATCATTGGACGTGGCACTGAACGGCAGGGGCTGTATTATGTAGATGAAGTGATGCAGCAAGGTACTGTAAATTTGGTTCATGGCACCACAGACAGAGAGGCATGGCTATGGCATAGAAGACTTGGACACCCATCTTCTAGATATTTACATTATCTATTCCCTAAACTCTTTCGTTCAAATAAATCATTAAACTGTGAAACGTGTGTTTTAGCCAAAAGTCATAGGCACTCTTTTAAACCAAACAATACTAGAGTCGATCATCCGTTTGATTTAATTCATTCTGATGTGTGGGGTCCTGCACCAATTATGGGGGGACACAATTTTTGGTACTGTCTTTTATTTGTTGATGATTGCACACGTATGTCTTGGACTTATTTCTTGAAACATAAATCCGAAGTATTTGATAAATTTGTTATGCCATGATCAAAACCCAGTTTCAACGAGACATTAAAGTCCTTCGGTCAGATAATGGAGAAGAATTTGTGAACACCTCCATGAAACAATTTTTTCAAATAAAAGGAATGATTCACCAAACCTCGTGTCAACATACTCCAGAACAAAATGGAGTTACCGAACGAAAAAATTGTATCCTTTTAGAAATAACCTGAGCCCTCATAATCGAATCACATGTCCCAACTACATTCTAGCCGGAAGCCCTCGCGACGGCAATATATCTCATAAATAGACTTCCTACAAAGATCCTTAAGTTTAAAACACCATTGCAAACACTATTTGAGTACACCAAAATACCTCACATCCTTACCCTAGAACCTCGTGTATTTGGATGCTCTGTCTTTGTTCACATACCTAAGACCGAACGAACCAAAATCGATCCATGTGCTGAAAAATGTGTATTCGTGGGATATGGTATTGACAAGAAGGGGTATCGATGTTACAATCCAAAGAAACGTCACATATACACTACGATAGATTGTAACTTTCTTGAAACCGAATATTTTTACCTCGCCCAACACATTGGTCAGGGGAAGAGAGAAAATAGTGATAGAGTGGGTTGGCTAAGTTGGATACCATCATCAGAGGAAGTCAATCATAGTACCCAAGCTGAGTCACCTCCATCTACAGAACCTACAGTCAGTGTCACTGAACATGATCTTCCCAACTGGATGTCTGAGGTAAGTATTCAAGGCAATATTCATACTGATGTTTTTAACATTAATGATGCTGGTAATACTAATGATGTTGGTAGGTCTGAGTTTTTGGATACTCATGAAGAAACAACTGAACCAACCATTTCGTCACTAGAGGAACAACTTCCAAGTGTAACTGAAGAAGCAACAGAGAGGTATGTCCTTCCACCAAGGACCAACAGGGGTGTACCTCCAAAGAAATACTCTCCTGAGAAAGAAAGTCGCCACTCCAGATACCCCATGGCAAACATTGCAAAAGGAAACTTGACGGAAGAAGAAAAAAGGTTTAGGTCTGCTATTTTTTCTAAAGAAACCCCAACCTCTATCAAGGAAGCATTGGAATCAAAGAATGGGAAAAATGTGTCCTACCTCCAGGAAAAAGACTGTGGGATGTCGCTGGGTGTTCACTACGAAGTATAAGCCGGATGGAACGATTGAGCGGTGTAAAGCCCGATTGGTGGCTAAGGGGTATACTCAGACCTATGGGATTGATTATTCTGAAACCTTCTCTCCCGTTGCCAAAATCGACACAGTCAGAGTCCTATTCTCAATAGCAGCAAATGAAAGTTGGCCTCTCCATCAACTTGATGTAAAAAATGCCTTCTTGCATGGAGAGCTTAAAGAAGAGGTGTATATGGAGGCTCCTCCTGGATTTACAGAGGACTTTAAGGATGGTGAAGTTTGTCGTCTTAAGAAGTCTATCTATGGATTGAAACAATCCCCTAGAGCATGGTTTGGGAGGTTCACTATGGCAATGAAGAAATATGGCTTCAAACAAAGTAATTCTGATCATACCCTGTTTCTTAAACGATGAGGTAAGCTAGTAACATGTCTTATTATTTATGTTGATGACATGATTATTACTGGAAATGACGAAGAGGAGATGAATAAATTGAAAGAAAATTTATTCGCTGAGTTCGAGATGAAAGACTTGGGCAGACTTAAGTATTTCTTGGGTATCGAAGTTCTTAGGTCTAAACAAGGAATTTTCATTTGCCAAAAAAGGTACATTCTAGACTTGCGGGTGTGAGAAAGGTAAGAACTTCGATACCCTGACATTGCATACGCAGTAGGGGTGGTCAGCCAATTTATGCATGAACCGCAAGCTTCCCACATGGAGGCAGTCTGGAGGATTATTAAATATCTTAAGGGAACAGTTGGACATGGAGTTTTGTTTAAATCACATGGGCATCTGAAGGTTCAGGCATACACTGATGCAGATTAGGCAGGAGACAAAGGAGATCGAAGGTCAACCTCTGGTTACTTCACTCTGGTTGGAGGGAATCTTATCAAATGGAAGAGTAAAAAACAAAAGGTTGTTGCCCTATCAAGTGCTGAGGCGGAGTTCAGAGGGGTCGCACGGGGTCTAGCTGAGGTACTCTGGATATGAAAACTCTTAACTGAGGTTGGTTTTTCACAAAATAAAGCTACTAAAATCATGTGTGATAATAAAGCAGCCATATAAATCTCAGAAAATCCAGTGCAACATGACCGAACTAAACATGTGGAGGTTGACAGACATTTCATTAAGGAAAAATTGGAGGCAAAGATCATAAAACTGCCTTTGGTCCAATCTGACGATCAACTAGCTGACATTTTAACAAAAGCCACAAGCGGGAGAATCTTTGCAAACAGTTTGAGCAAGTTGAATATTGGTGATCCCACTATTCAACTTGAGGGGGAGTGTTAGAAAAAGAAAGAATTGTGGAGCACACATGGGAACACATAAAGCTAACATGGGAAGTAACATGGAGTTATTGGCGTTGTTAGAAAGTCAAATGAACAAGAAGGATTTCAGGAGTTGATATTGTTTGACATTAGGAGCCGGAGCTGTAATTGTTGACATTTGGAGTTGTAGTATTCTTCTTTTCATATTAGCACCTTGTTGTATATAATCAGCCACATTCATGCAATGTAATGTATCCCTTTTTTAATGTTTTACACTTTACACCCAAGATTCTGCTTCCCTCCGTCTCCTCTTTACACTTCTTCTCACCCAAGAAACTCACCCAATAAAAACAACTTCATCTTCTCTTTACAATTCTTCTCGCCCCAAGAAACTGAAAGATTATCTAAAACAAACACTGCAAATAAATCATGTAAAAAAACCATTTATTGAAATTACTTTAACAATTATATACTACATATCTACTAACTAAAAAAGAACAGTTTTAGATATCTAACCAAAGGGGACCCCTTTGGTTAGGTACATAAAACGTCGGGTTCTCATCAATATCAATATATTCCTAATGTCTTCTAGTATTGCATTTCAAAAATTACTGCTTTTATCCTTCATTTTTTAAAATCTTCTTTATTTCTTTGATGCCCTTTGATAAGTGGATTTTATATCCACTTGAAGCGTTCCATTTCGGCTTAAATTGATGTTTTGGTCTCAAGTATGTTGTGTTTTTAATGCGTTTTAGTGAGTTTGTGCAGGGTTATTATCTTAAGGTTGGATGATTTAAATTGCATATTTTATGATGGAATTGAGCTCTACAAGTGAAAAATGACAATCTGCAAAAGAAACGAAGGAAAAAGGAGTTAAAACGAAGAAAATCAGCTCCCGGCAGCCAAAGGAGCGCAGCCAGCGCGCAAAGGAGTGCAGCCAGCGCTATGAACAGTGAAAGGAGCGCAGCCAGCGCATGAACAGTAGCCACCAGCGCAGCCAGCGCGTAAAAATTCTGCCAGAATTTCGGATTTTGTTTTGGCCATATCTTGAGTTCTACAACTCCGTTTTGGACGATCTTATAGTCCACGCGAAGCCAACGAGATTCTCTATCATTCTAAAGTGGTCCAGATGTCTAATTACTACTGGAACGGTCCAGAAATACTGAAGAAAAGTCAGCTACAAATTTTCCTTAAAAACAGAATCAGTTTAGGAAACGTATTTTGCCGAAATTCTATTTTAACTCTATTTTGGGTATTTTCTTACTGGGCAAGAATTATAGAGCCTATATAAACACATCCAACCTTTGTAATTTGTATCATTAGGAGTAGAACCATTACATATCAATTACTTAGATTTATTTGTATCTTTTCATACTTTGTTTTTATCATGGTTTCACTTGATCCCATGATGACGAGCGGTTCGATTATGAACTAATCGTTGTCATGGGATTCTAACAGATTTATTTATGGAGCTTTAGTATCTTGAATGCTTTAAAGATCTATGTGTGATGAATATCTGATATCCTCGTATGGTTATGCTTACTTGATAGATGCGTCATGAACATCTAATTTGTTAATCTCTTGTGAAGCGAGAGTGGATCTTGAGATTTAGAACTTGCCATGCTAGCATAGGATAGGTTGATGTTTTAACATCATGATTTGTGGTGTAAATAGAGATATTATGCTGTCCTATGTGATCAATGTGGATAACTTGTTCTTCAACCGTTATGTTTTCAAATTCTATAGAGATATAGGGTCTAAGCATAATTGGTGTCTATTCATCTTCTATCTCTTTTGTGGATGTATGTTTAGTTTGGTATTCGTATACTGAGAAGTAGCGTATACTTGTTTCGTGTTATCCGATCAGATATCATAACCATTGCATATAGTGATTAAAGGCGTCAGATCTAAGCAAAGTGTTTAATGAAATTAGGATCCCATGTTTTCTCTTGCAGAAGTAATTCGATTTTAATTCTCGTTAGTTAGTTAATTCTTAGTTTGTTAATTTGTTTTTTTTAGTTAATCTTATTTAATCAAAACCCAATTTGTTAATTGTCTTAGCAATGAATAATAATCATACATTGTTGCATAGGTACATCTACTGAATTAAAACCATAACCAGATCTCTGTGGGAACGAACTTGACTTCTATCTGTATTACTTGTGACCACGTGCGCTTGCGTGAATTAGTGCAAACAAGTTTTTTGGCGCCGCTGCCGGGGATCATCGGTGTTTTATTTTTAGTTTATGTGCTTGTCATCAGTGGTCGTTAGAGTTCACTGACTCGGATTGTTTCTTATATAGTTGTTTAGTTTTATGTGTTGCAGGTAGCAATGGGAGAAAAAGCAGCAGCAGCGAAAGCATTGATGTATTATTCTCAACCAAAGATCAAGGACATCCAATTTAGCATTGTCAGGCCAGTTATTGCAGCTAATACTTTCGAAATTAAGCCTAGCATAATTCAGATGGTGCAAAATTCGGTTCAGTTTGGGGGTGCTCCGACTGAAGATCCTAACATGCACATCCGGGACTTTATTGAGATCTACGGCACTTTCAAGATCAACGGTGTGTCGGAAGATGCTATCAAATTGAGACTTTTCCCATTCTCTCTTAGGGATAAGGCTAAGGGCTGGTTGCACTCTTTACCAGCCGGTTCCATTACTACATGGGAAGATCTTGCTCAGAAATTTCTCACTAAATTTTTCCCCATGGCAAAGACCGTAGCAATCAGGAATGCTATTACTCAGTTTTCACAGCAGTCTGGAGAATCTTTGTGCGAGGCTTGGGAGAGATATAAGGAGATGCTAAGGAAGTGTCCACATCATGGGATGCCTGATTGGATGGTGATTAACTGCTTTTATAATGGCTTGGGTGCACAGTCAAGACCCATGCTAGATGCAGCATCAGGTGGAGCTTTATGGGCTAAGAGCTATGCGGAAGCTTATGAGCTAATTGAGATGATGATTGCGAATGAATACCAGAATCCAACTCAGAGATTATCACAAGGCAAATTAGCAAGAATTCTGGAAGTTAATACAGTCACAGCTCTAGCAGCTCAGCTAGAGGCGCTTAATAAGAAATTGGATTTTATGTCAAAGCATGGGGTGCCTCAAGTTGCTAGTGTTTGTGAGCTATGTGAGGGCGCACATGAGACGAGTCAATGTGCCATATCTTCTGAATCGACACAGTTTGTGAGCAACTTCCAGCAACCTTCGCAATCAGCTCCAGCCACCTATCATCCCAATTTCGGCTGGAGCAACAATCAAGATTTTCAGCAGCAAAAGTTTCATGGGGATGATGGTCAATCTTCGAATGAAAAATCTGAATTGGATGAATTGAGGTTGATGATTAAAAATCAGGCGGTATCTCTCAAGACATTGGAGAATCAAATTGGGCAAATTGCAAGTGCCTTTCTCAACGGACCGCAGGGAGTTCTTCCTAGTGACACAGAGGTGAATCCAGGAAAACAAGATGGCATGGAGCAGGTTAATGCCATAACACTCAGATCTGGAAAAGTCACGAACGATCAGAATTCAGCAATTGAGGATGAAGAAGGAATTCACGATCAAGACCCAACAGAAAAAGAAGAAAATTCTATTTTGTCAGAACTTGTGGTGGATAGTGATGAGGAGGAAGAGTGTGAGTCGCTAGGCTTGGCTGATCTCTGGGATTCTAAGGTGCAGGTTGATGAGGTGGTTTCATGGTCAAATCTTGAGGATAGTGCAATTGAGTCTTTTCTTGAGGAAGATGTTTTGATTGAGGGTAATGAAGATCTTCATGAGTTGTATAGGAATTTTACTTCTGATGAGATGTTAGAGGAATTGAAGGTCATTTGTTCTAAGCATGAAATTCAACTTGAGGAAAGTTCTTTTGATCCTAAGTCTGTTGTGAAGACTTCTATTGGTGAACTACCCACTTTCATTCCTAATCCATCTATTTCCACTCTTGCTCAGTCTTTGGTGGTTAATAATGAAAATCATCATATTGAAGAAGCTTCCAAACTCGAGCTTAAACTATCAGATCACCTGAGGTATGCATATTTGGGTCAATCATTTACTATTCCTATTATTATTGTTGCTAACTTGTCAGGTAGTGAAGAGAACATTGTTGTTGACACCTTTGAAGAGCGAAGAAGGCTGAAACTTGTTATCAAGGATGTAGCACCGAAAAAGATAATTAAATGGCCATATTAAGTTACGGTATAGATATTTTCAAGAGAAAAAGCCATGGTCATGTCTAGCTAAAGACTTTAAACAAAGGCGCTTCGTGGGAGGCAACCCACGTGTTTTGGTATTTTTAGGTATGTTTCCTACTATCCCTTGTATTTACTTCCATTCAATGCGGACATTGAATATTTCAAGTTTGGGGGTGGTTTAGGGGATAAGTAGTGTGTAGTAGTTATTTATGTCATTGTGTTCATGTAGGTATCATATTTTGCATGTTTAGTGGTAATTCATTCATGTTTGTTCGTATTATTTATGTGTGTTTCATGTAGGACATTCTGCTTTTATTTTCGTATTTCATGTGAGTTCATTTTAGTTGCATTTTCATGGCATGCATATTTCATGATCCCTTAGGACGAGCTGATTTTGATTGGTAGGTAGATGTTTAATTGAGTATGGTAATGATGAGTAGAGGGTTGATTTATAGTTTCTATGAAATTGACTTGCATGTTACGGGAACAAAACTTTTACACAAGTCTCATTGTTTGCTTTTGGGCTAGGTTGAGGTCATGCTTGTTTTGATGTTTTGAGATTTAATCACCTGATTATATTTAGAATTTTCGTTATTCCCTTGATGGCGTAGGATTACTAAAGTCTAAGTTTGGGGGAAACCAGGAATTTCATGCTAGTTGTTAATAATGGCTAGGTGTCAATTGGCTAGTAGCCGGCTCATATTTATATGAGTAGTCTAGGGTTGGAATTGAGAATTCTCATTCCAGATTGCATGAAAAACAAATTGAAAAAAAAAAAGAAAAAAAAAATAAAAAAAAGAAAAAAAAGTCAAAAGTTCAATTGTTAAATGCAGAATTAACCACGAGTGAGCTCTTTAATACTCGAGCCATTAAGTCTGAGGGGACTTAGTCCTACTAACCTAAAGCTCTTGTGGTTTGGGATTGCTGACCTAACACTCGCTACATGGGTATTATTGTATATAAGCCTTTTGGGGTCTCATTCATTGCACGGTTAAATAAGCATGCGTATTGTATATAGTATTATGTGTCATAGTGTAATAATAAAGCATGAATTCCTGCCTAACTTGAATGAGGATGGAGGTGTTTCTAAGTTATGAAGTGTCTACAGTCTATTCTATTTATAAACTTGTGATTGTCTTGAAAAGAACATGTATGATTTCGATCTAGTTTTGGGAGTATTTCTGATGAGCATCGCACACACGCACATTTTTGTTCATGTATTGTTAGTATACGGGGACTTAGTCGAGCTCTATTTGGATTTAGTTGCATTCTTTGAGATATTTGCTTGCTAGTTGGTTTTGGTTAGTTCAAGGGGATCTTTGCATTTTCATAATAGTTGCATTCATGCATTGCATTGTTTTTGAATTATTTAGTTAGATGGATTTTGTGGGTACATTCGCTATAGGCCCTCACGAGACCTTACTCGTCCACTAGGACTGCCTAGGGGTTTAAAGGGCTTGTTGCATATGCCAAATGCAACCGTGATCACCTACGGAAGTGGTACTAGCTAGTTGTATATAGTTATATTTGTGTATGCTTCAGGACAAGCATCGGTTTAAGTTTGGGGGTGTGATAAGTGGATTTTATATCCACTTGAAGCGTTCCATTTCGGCTTAAATTGATGTTTTGGTCTCAAGTATGTTGTGTTTTTGTTGCGTTTTAGTGAGTTTGTGCAGAGTTATTATCTTAAGGTTGGATGATTTAAATTGCATATTTTATGGTGGAATTGAGCTCTAGAAGTGAAAAATGACAATCTGCAAAAGAAACGAAGGAAAAC
The DNA here is from genome assembly GCA_037693485.1 of Kitagawia praeruptora. NCBI lineage: Eukaryota > Viridiplantae > Streptophyta > Magnoliopsida > Apiales > Apiaceae > Kitagawia > Kitagawia praeruptora. The sequence goes on from CM075353.1 coordinate 5,434,633, forward strand.
GGAGTTAAAACGAAGAAAATCAGCTCCCGGCAGCCAAAGGAGCGCAGCCAGCGCGCAAAGGAGTGCAGCCGGCGCTATGAATAGTGAAAGGAGCGCAGCCAGCGCATGAATAGTAGCCACCAGCGCAGCCAGCGCGCGCAAAAATTCTGTCAGAATTTCGGATTTTGTTTTGGCCATATCTTGAGTTCTACAACTCCGTTTTGGGCGATCTTACAGTCCACGCGAAGCTAACGAGATTCTCTATCATTCTAAAGTGGTCCAGATGTCCAATTACTACTGGAATGGTCCATAAATACTAAAGAAAAGTCAGCTACGAATTTTCCTTAAAAACAGAATCAGTTTAGGAAACGTATTTTGCAGAAATTCTATTTTAACTCTATTTTGGGTATTTTCTTGCTGGGCAAGAATTATAGAGCCTATATAAACACATCCAACCTTTGTAATTTGTATCATTAGGAGTAAAACCATTACATATCAATTACTTAGATTTATTTGTATATTTTCATACTTTGTTTTTATCATGGTTTCACTTGATCCCATGATGACGAGCGGTTCGATTATGAACTAATCGTTGTCATGGGATTCTAACGGATTTATTTATGGAGCTTTAGTATCTTGATTGTTTTAAAAATCTATGTGTGATGAATATCTGATATCCTGGTATGGTTATGCTTACTTGATAGATGCGTCATGAACATCTAATTTGTTAATCTCTTGTGAAGCGAGAGTGGATCTTGAGATTTAGAACTTGCCATGCTAACATAGGATAGGTTGATGTTTTAACATCATGATTTGTGGCGTAAATAGAGATATTATGCTGCTCTATGTGATCAATGTGGATAACTTGTTCTTCAACCGTTATGTTTTCAAATTCTATAGAGATATGGGGTCTAAGCATAATTGGTGTCTATTCATCTTCTATCTCTTTTGTGGATGTATGTTTAGTTTGGTATTCGTATACTGAGAAGTAGCGTATACTTGTTTCGTGTTATCCGATCAGATATCATAACCATTGCATATAGTGATTAAAGGCGTCAGATCTAAGCAAAGTATTTAATGAAATTAGGATCCCATGTTTTCTCTTGCAGAAGTAATTCGATTTTAATTCTCGTTAGTTAGTTAATTCTTAGTTTGTTAATTTGTTTTTTTTTAGTTAATCTTATTTAATCAAAACCCAATTTGTTAATTGTCTTAGCAGTGAATAATAATCATACATTGTTGCATAGGTACATCTACTGAATTAAAACCATAACCAGATCTCTGTGGGAACGAACTTGACTTCTATCTGTATTACTTGTGACCACGTGCGCTTGCGTGAATTAGTGCAAACACCTTTTTTTGTCATTACACAGGAAGATTACTGCTTTTATCCTTTATTTTTTTAATCTTCTTTATTTCTTTGATGTCCCTTTTTATCATTACACAGCATTTGGAGCGACCCAATTTAGATTGGATCGACCCAAATCTAAATCTATACTATTTTTTATCATTACACAACATTTGGATCGACCCAATTAGATTGACCCAAATATAAACCTCTACTATTATCCTTCATTTTTTTTATTAATAATATAATAAATAATAATTAGCCGATTGCCCTTTTCAATTAAAAGATGTTTACTTATAATTTAGAGAAAAGTGCACTTTGTGTACCTGCAGTTTAGGCCAATTAGCATTTGCAATACCGTGGTCCTCAAACTAGCACTTGCAATACCGTTCTTCTTACCCCGTTAGCAAAGTGTGTACATCCGTCAAGTCCCAGCTGACGGCGTTAGAATTCAGTTTAAAATTCTGGTGTTCTTCAGAATCAAACTAATATTTGAAGGCGTTACCGGATTCCATTTTCGAAGTTCAAGTAGCCGAATCGAAGCTCGTAACACAATCTATCTAAATACATCATCAATTTTATGACTTGGTAATTTCTTAATTTTTCTTAATTTTGATATTTTCGAATTAATTTATAAAAACATAAAATTATGATACGTTGCTTATTTGATATGGTTGTCTTAATTAAAGTGATAGATCTGTTAGTAAGGAGTGTGATGGTTTTTTTGTTTCTTGATTTGGGTGAATATTCGTGAACGACAATTTTTTTTTATGCCGGAGAATGAAATTGACGGGGTTGTTTAAGGATTCCGAGCATACCATCTTGTAGAGGAGAAAAAGATGAGTCTGCTGCCATTTAAATGACTTGTTTTTGTTAAGAAATGAATGAGATATTGAAGTTTTAATTCTTCAAAAGCTTCAACAATGGTGGAAATGGGTTTGTGAAGAAGATAATGCAAAAAGTTAACAGCTAGTTGACGGATGTACATACTTTGCTAACGGGGCGCGAAGAACGGTATTGCAAGTGCTAGTTTCAGGACCACGATATTGCAAGTGCTAATTGACCTAAACTGCAGGTACACAAAATGCACTTTTCTCTATAATTTATATGACATTACCTTTTATAAATACCTAAAATATCATATCTTCCAATCAATAATTTTTTTTCTCTAATCAGCATTTGGAGCGATCCAATTGGATCAACCCAAATCTAAACCTCTACTTTTATCATTCATTTTTTATTAATAATATAATTAATGATAATTAGCTGATTGCCTTTTTCAATTAAAATATGTTTACTTATAATTGATGATATTAACTTTTATAAATACCTAAAATATCATATCTTCCAATCAATAATTTGTTTCTCTCTAATTAAAACACGTTGACTTTTAATTTAAAAGATAATATTGCAATAATTAATACATACCCAAAAATATGACATCATATCTTCTAACAACTAATTGATTTTTACTTATTTACCCTTACACAAATAAAATCCATCGTACTAACTGATTAATTTCTGTTTTCAGGTTAAACATATTATCTTCTCTATTTTTTAATAAATAAATAATTTCCTTTTTCAGGTAAATTCAATATCTTTTATATTTTATTTAAATAAAATTTCCATCCTACTAACTAATTAATTTCCCTTCTCAGGTTAAACATATTATCTTTTCTATTTTTCAAAAACTAAATAATTTCCTTTTTCAGGTAAAATACAATATTTTTTATATTTTATCTAACTAAAATTTCTCCTTTATTAATCAATTTACTTTTTCAGGTTAAACATATTACCTTTTCTATTTTTCAATAATGAAATAATTTCCTTTTTTAAAAACTACAATCAATTTTGTATAATAAAATAACATAATTATACTATAATTAGTATTAACTAATCAATTACCTTTTTGAGCCAAAATACGTTACATTTTCTCTTTTCTCTAACTAAAATCTCTCTTTTTCCAATTGTATCATGAACGGTTACCTTTTTCAAACACGTTACCTTTTTTCCTTTCTCTTATGAAAATCTCTCTTTTTCCAATTATATCACGGGCGATTCTATTTAACAAAAATAAAATAATAATATTATAGTACTAATAATTAACTGATTACCTTTTCAACTAAAACGTATCATTTTTTATATTTTTTCTAATTAAATTCCCTTTTTTTCTAGAAATTTCAGGGACAACATTAATTTCTCATTTTCTAAAACTATGAGCAATTTTATTTAGTAAAATAACATAATTAAATTATAATTACTATAAACTAATCAATTACCTTTTTCACATAAATTATGTCATCTTTTTAATTTTCACGTTACCTTTCTACTTTTTAAAACTAAAATCTCTCTTTTTCCGATTATATCACGGACGGTTCTGTTTAATACAATAAACTAATAATATTATAATAATAATTTAGCGATTACCTTTTTTATCTAAAACGTATCATCTTCTATTTAATGAAATAAAATAATAATTATATAAATACTAATAATTAGCTCCTCTAAACAGCCTGGTAAAGAGCATAGCACGGCCGGGGAAAAAAAATTAAAAAATGCTTGAAATGTGCTCTAATTTTTCTCCAACATTTACATATTATATTAACTATGAGGTCTCATAGTTAATATAATTTGTTCTTGATATTATATGAGGTTTAATGTTTTGGAACCATTTAATGTTTTGGAGCCATTGGGGGTGAAGGGATTATCATTTCCGCATTTGAATAATGAAGACAATTTATTATTGTTTTAATATCCGTTAGATTTTTAGTTAAAATTAGAACTGTTAGATCTAATGATTAAATATGTTACATGATTAAATTTATTTACTAAAATTTCTAGGTTCGAATTCCGTCAAAGATACTATTATCCTTAATTTTCTTAATCTTCTTTATTTCTTTGATGCCCCTTTTTACCATTACACAGCATTTGGAGCGATCCAGTTTAGATTGGATCGATCCAAATCTAAACATATACTATTTTTTGTCATTACACAACATTTGGAGTAACCCAATTGGATCGACCTAAATCTAAACCTCTACTATTATCCTTTATTTTTTTTTATCTTTCTTTATTTCTTTGATTCTCCTTTTTGTCATTACTCAAATCTATCTCTATCATTTTTCACCTTCAAGTCCAAGCCGCTCAAATATTCACACTGCTGGATTTTGACGCATGTTTGCACTTTTCAGATTTGAAAGCTGGGTTTTTCACCAAATTAACATCTCAACCACCTGAAGTAGGTTAAGGTATGTGTACTAGACTTCCGTACGGGTCATATATGTTTGGTTCTGGTTTTTAGTTTGGCCATAAGAGTTAAGTTTTTATTGATTTCACAGTATTAAAAATTATATGGGATAATATTTGTTTGGTTTTGATTTTGGTTTGGAATTTAAGAATTAAAGTTTTAATGAATTACCCGATGTTATAATAATATACAGGACACCGGAAAGGTACCTTTAAAATATTTGCTTAGCCTTTCAATTTTCGATTTTACATGTCATAATAACAAAGGTAGTTGGAAAGATTACCAGTTAATAACATTGACAAAGTACAAACCATGTTATTTGTAAATAATCTTGGGACTCAATTTGATACTTATAGACATTATTTTGTTTTCAAGCAAGTTTATGTTCTTTATGGATTTGTTCAACTTAAGGTTCATGGGGTAGACATGCTACATACCAGAAGGTCTTATGGAATAGCATACTTTTTATCGGATGTCTCCGAAGGGACTATGGAATAGCATACTTAGAAGCTCAGACCCACGTCACAAGCCTCACCCTCTGGGTCAGGCAACATTGCTCTTATTTATGCTCTAAATATTTTCTTTACTCGCGTTCAGTTTCACTTCATATATGATCTCATATTTAGCACTTTCACTTGAGCTTCATATTAAAATATAAAAGCACTAACTTTTCCTTTTTTCAGTTTAGTTGGATTTTTGAGAGAGAATAGGTAGTGGAAAATGTGATTGCTATAATTTGTACTCATACATTATTTGAAGATAAAAGTGAATAAGTGAGCTTCTTGCGGAGACCTGTGTTTTTGGTAAACAATATTATCCTTCATATTTTTAATCTTCTTTATTTCTTTAATGCCCCTTTTTGTCATTACACAGCATTTAGCGACCCAATTTAGATTGGAACAAAAAATTCTATTATGATATTGTACTTATTTTCAGTAATGTTGCAGTACTACGATTGCACCTCCATACTTTCTCTTCTCCTCCAGCTACATAATTTTAAATATTGAAAACAAAATACATACAAGAAGAAGTTTGCATTTATAAATATAGATTACAAACAGAGAGAGATGTTTAGTTACAGATAGACTACAGAGCAACAACATATGTGATAAAAAGAAAGATGTTAGTTACAGATAGACTACATAGCAGCAACATAAGTTATAAAAAGAAAGATGGTCCACATGATGATCAAGCTAATGAAGTATTGAAGTAATTAAAAAGCCTGAACCACATAAGCAACTTCGATTTTATAGGTATTGTTTATCATAACGTGGGTAATGGGTTTATGTATTCCCATTAATTTTATTTTTGGTCACCCCTCTAAGTTGATCACAAAAAAATTAACAACCCATCAAAATAAGTAGTTTAAAAATATATTCAAATTCAAATTACTATATTCGTTTCAAGAAGAACATTCTTTTTTTATAATAAAGTCAATAAAATAAAAATTCAACAATTTCAGAAAGCGAGAGCCATGGTGAAAGACCTTAATTTGAACATAAACTATAAATCTACTAGAATATTTATCAGATATTTTGGCTTGCTTATTTAATTGTATAATTTACTTATTTTTAATAAAAGAATCTGTATTAATAATATATATACACTGTATTTTCGTACATGAATTTACTAATACAGTTTAATGGTCACGCTCTGATGAGAATGAGAACAGTGAGAACACACATATTCACTACATTTCAAGCTATTTTAAAGGGCCCCGCTAGGGGCATCTTCACAAAAAAAGTATTATAATTCTACCCTCTATCCATTCATAAAAAAAATTAACAAAAAATAAAATAAAATGAGAACAGTGAGAACACACATATTCGCTACATTTCAAGCTATTTTAAAGGACCCCGTTCTTATAATTTTACCCTCTATCCATTCATAAAAAAAATTAACAAAAAAAATTAAAATTTGCTTGAAATGTGGTGTGACGCCCCCAAATCCGAGGTCAAAGATTCAGGTCGTCACATCACCATCCAACCATATCATACCTGTATTAACTTTACAACTCAACAATACATACATCCAGACCTCAATCTTACGCACATACAAGTTAGAGCCTCAGAAACGATAACCAAAAGTAACACTAAATATTACAATTCATCTGTACAATCCAGAATCTTACGCACTTCCACTTATACAACTACACTTGAAGACGAGTCTTACTATTACAGTTGAAAACCTATCAGACTTACTCTGTATTATTTATCCGGAACTAAGTCATCTCGGGATAAATCTTCTACTCCTCTTCTGCTGGTACGGAGTTAACTGACCAAATTCTTCTCTTTCTGAAAAGTTTTTATAAAGCAAGAATGAGCTACATAATGCTCAGCAAGTTCGCCATTTTGAAAAATAATAATGTGGTTTATTTCGAAAATGTTCCCAACTGTATGGGTATATATCTCAGATTTCAAAACATAATTCGACAATATATATGTCCGAGTTTGAATAAAACATTTATACTCGCTAAGGAGCTTTAAGAATAACATATGAAACCTTTATAAGGTTCCCATTTCAATATATCTCAGGTTTGAAAATATATACATATTAGTATATCATTTTCGGCAAAACACTCTACGGTTAACATACTGTACAGGGAATACATTATTGCAAAACCTCTTTCCTTCCATTAGCTTAGAAGGTTTCTCATTCAAAAACATTTCATTCTTTGGAATAATTGCAAGAGTGCACTAACACGTGCCAATCTTTATAGAAAATCTTGCAGTTCTAGATACTACACGATGTCAATATTTTTCTTATCAAAACCACACTATCGGCAACTTGGCACTTAGGCCCAAGAAGCAGTGTTTGAGTATTTTTCCAAAGTGGAGGATGGGACTGGAAGAAAACATAAAAACCTGACAAGGATTGACGATGATCAATCGCCACAACCAAGTCCAACAATCAGCGGGTCTTCTCTACCGGTAGAAGGATAGAAACTACATCCGTAACTATCCTCGGGTGAAAACTACATCCGTAATCACCCTCGATGAAAACTACATCCGTAATCATCCTTCGGCAACACCTGGGCCGGAATAATAATTGATGGACCGCCTGGCTCACGACCGCTTACACATCCCGGGAATCGTTCGTCAACGATTCCCACACCTGCCAGAGTCCCATTTTTCTTTTCTTTTCAAAAATCATTTTGATAGAAAATTCGAGTAGTTGAAGTTCGACCTCAGTCGACCGATAATTCTTGAAAAACGTAATAGAAGCAAAACCTGACCGGGGGTTTTCGAAAATGTTTTGGGTTCGAAAGAGTTCGAGTTTGAAAACGCTAAAGGTATCTTGGATTAGTTTTGTCTTTAAAATAATGAACGATAATTAATAAATACTATTTTGAGATTTAATATAAATAGTTAATAAAATAATTATTTAATTAAAATAAGCTTTTAATCCAAGATAAATATTTTTTTTGTATTTATACTAATTTTTAAGAAAATAATAAATACTTAAGTATACGATACTTCCCGAATGACCCTTCGGGTTTTCGTAATTCAATTACGATACAATAATATACCGCTCCCCGGTCAATAGTATATTTGGACCGCTACGACCTCTATTGCTAGAGTCGTTGTCCGAAGAAAACACTTTTATTCTAAGTTCAAGGGTGTACAAACACATATGCATATATCTCAAACTTCAACATAACTCGTAAAGCATAAGCATATAATACGTTTGGAAGCTATAAACACAATAGTGAAAATCCTTATATATAAGTTTTGAAAAGTAAACTTGCATAGATAAAATCAAGAATATAATCTTTTGAAATTAAATACTTAGGGATGGAAAACTTGCCTTGGTGAGGTTGGGGTGGTCGGCTCGCGAAGTGGAATGTAAATCTATACATAATCAATATTTGTACGTTAGTACCTTAACAACGCTACTTAATCATAAGGTTTTAAAAATCGTAAGACCAACTTAACGACTCCACTTGTGACCACTAACCCTCTCATATGACCATGTCATCATATTATCACTTTCGTTACCCATTCGACTCAAATCTATTCCTCGAACTCGAAACTCAAGTGAATATTCTTAAAACTACTTTAAACTAATCCCCTAAGTGGTTTTTCACTTGCGCACACCTCGCTCTAACATTTTTATAAAATTGAAAAATTCGAGTTTTAATCAGATTCTTTTTGGGCAGCCTTCCTTACTGTAAGACCTAGCTAACCTCAATTTTTCACAATGTTTGTAGAAAGTTTGGGGGTCCAAAGACAGTTCACAAACAGACCATATAGTGCAGTCCGGATTTCAGAACCACTCCTCACTCTTCTGGTCATAACTCAAAATCTATACATCACCTAGTTATGAACCTTATATTTCCAGAAACTACATTCAGTTATCTTTCCAACAATATATGGTACGACCTCAGGGGACAATATTTGGGAGTTCAAAATCATGTTACAAGACAGGTCAATGTTCCTGGAAAAACTCAGCAAGCATGTACCACTTAGATCAACCAATTTTCTCAATTGCACAACACAACCAATACCTAATTCACTTAGTTCATGCTTTATAACACTCATGGAGATACATATACTATCCACAATCATAAAAATCACAATCACAACATCAAAACTCAAGATCTACATCATCCATAACTTATATGTCCAAGATTCACACTAATAACCATGGATCTAACATTAAACATCACAATTACTACATGGCCAAGAGGGGTTAGGGTTTTTATACCTTCTTGATGTTCTTACAATATCAAACAAGCTTGGTTAACCTTGGGGAAGCCTTACTCTATGCTCACCATCTTCAATCTCACCAAAGAAATCAAGAACATGGAAGTGAGTTTCCTGACTGGAAAAACACGCCCCAAAGATCAGCCAAACCGAAGCCCTTGCACTCGTTTCCTGGTCGAGGCTCCTGAATGAAAGTTGTAGAGCGTCTGCACAGCTTTCTAGCCATATAAAGAACAAAATATTTCATTGAGTAATGAAGTCTCTAGGCCCGTTTTAGTGATCTGCTATCTTGGTTGGCAGAATGGAGTGTTCTTGGTGTTTTGTTTTGTGTAATAATACATGTATAATAGCTTTTTAACTTGGATGCATCTTCTCCTTTAGTGTTGTCAACCTCTCATTGGTTCCCTTGGATTTCCCTTATCCATTCCATTTGCAACCAAGTCCCTAGCTTTTGTTTCTTGTACTTTAGTCCCTTTATTTATTTTTCGTTTACACCGCTTTGATTTCTTTGTCGTTTCTTGAATAAAATTAATATGTTACAACTCATACGTTGCACTTTATTACTCCACCATGGTATAATCCTTAATCCATGATCCGTTCGCTTAATCGCTTAATCTCATTTTAATATCTCAGCGGTTTCTAGAACGTCCATTTCACTGTCTCAGAGGTTTTCGTTCTAAATTCTCAAATAAATTATAATAAAATTCCAAAATATTAACTCCTCAATTCCTCAAATTAAATATCTAATTTCTTGAATATAATAATATATAATTCACTGCCCGATCAAATATTACACCAGAATACAAATTGGAATTTCTGAATTCCGATCGTCTTTACATACACTTATTTGCTCCGTGGATCACTAATATGACTTCGAAATATCCATACCATGTCTTGTACATAGGGTGGCGTGAAAATTTTCTTGGTCCTCAAAATCACTATTCATCCATAAATAACTATTCACGCATGACAAACACTATTCACATATATACTTATTCTTAATAAGAAAAGTTTTAATTCTACCGAAAATCTGGGTTCTTACAGTCTCCCCTCCTTAAAAGGATTCCGTCCCGGAATCAGTTTAGGAATCACTGGGGTTACTCCTTCTTTGTTTCACTCTTTCAACTTCCAGGTGGATTGTTCCACATCTTGATTTTCTCACAATTTCTTATTAGTTTGAAAACCTTGTTCCTTAGCACTTGTTCTTTTCTATCCATGATTTCCACGGGTTGCTCCACATAGGTCAAGTCTGGTTGTAGGTCCACTTGGTCGTATTCTATCACATGCCGATAGTCGGTGTGGTAGGGTCGTAACATAGACACATGAAACACATTATGAATTTGCTGCAAGCTTGGGGCAAGGCTAACTCGTAGGCTAACTTCCCAATATGCCGCAAAATCTCAAAAGGTCCAATAAACCTCAGACTTAGCTTTCCTTTCTTAACAAACCGCATCAATCCTTTCCAGGGGGATACATTTAGCATCACGAAGTCTCCCACCTCATACTCCTTTGATATCTCATAAAATTTGACCATTCGAACTAATGACTTTTACATACACTCGTCTGCACCGTAGAAACGTAATATCAATTCGAAATTTCCATTTAATAATTTGTACATATCGTGATTGCAAAAATTTCTCATCCACCCATAAAATTACTATTCATCCAGGTTTCGAATATTCACGAAAATTAGGGTTATTGCAGTCTCCTCCCCTTAAAAGGATTCTATCTTGAGAACCTAAGGAAAATAGTTGTGGATACAATTCCAAATTTACCCTTTTCAACTCTCAGGTTGACACTTCAACCCTTTTGTTCCCTCACCTTGGTCTCACCAACGCTTTAATGTTTTTCCTCAACGCATGCTCTCCTCGACCTGTATTCCTTATCGGTTGTTCCATGAATGAAAATTTCTATCCCACTACTTATACGTTCCTCTTCTACCTTGTTCATAGTATCTGCGTTGAGTCCTTGTATCGTTGGCCCGTGAATACTTTGTGGTCGTGTATTATAATCTAAGACAACCTCATATTCCTTGGCTTGATTAGCACGTATGTGTTGCCTCCCGTCAGCCGTTACCACTTGCTATGGATACTGTATAGTCTTCGGTATACGTCGAACCAGTTCAGCTACTATATCCCTCGTTCATTGACTTCTTCGTAACGCAAGAAAAGCGAAACTTCTTCTTTCGTAGGACGCTTTACAAGAGACGTCCTTACATTCGCATGGTGACGATCGTGATAACAACATTCATTTCATGGATAAGTTTTTATTCTCGACTGGCCCGTGAAATCTAAGGCACGACACTAAATATAAATTCGATCGTCTGGATAATTCTTCTTCCCTGTCCGTCAGCCACAGATCAAATTAGTACATACGCTCAATCTCTTTATTAATTATACTTGAAAGCACCTTCAATATTCGAAGTCTAACCTTAAGTCTCTATCTGACGTAATCACTGCAGAAGTTTTATATTGCACCACCATCTCTTCCGTATATAAATCGATAATCTTCTAAATGGAAAGTCTCTCGTAGGTAAATCACTTGGTCCAGCAATTATAAATCAACTAGGGCCATCTCTTGGCTCGGTCTTCGGCGACCTACTCATAAAATTCATTATAATTCTGTCCACGTTCAAGATTTTCTACGGGCAGAATTGATCCACTAGATCTTTATCATTTTGTTTTTGACATGTTGCGTTTGTACTTAATAGCTTGCCAATACAATTCTTCATATCCGTTTGCCAAACATTCTCTTAATTCTCTGTACATCTTTGTCCTTCCCCATAATTTAGCCATTTTCCTCTAACATTATTCTTTATTGTATATACTCTATTTTCTTGGTCAATACTGACTGAATTCCAATTTTGAATAATACCCTCTATAGGTATCGGCCACCACATTGGCCTTTCCTGGGAAATAACAAATTTCTCCATTATACTCCCTGCTCCTTTTTGTCACCTTCTCTTTCTTATGTTTAGTTATAATATGAAGATATACTTATGGCACTTGTGGAAAACTTTCACACTTTTCTCATAAAGTTAACGTCTCAGTTTTATGCGTGAACGCCATCATGACTAATCCCAGACTCACGGTTAGTATATCACATCCCGTAACCTTTATGTTGTTTAGAAGTATAGGCTATCATCCCCTTTCTACTGCATCAGCACACCTCTTAAACTCTTGAAAGACGCATCATCGTGATTCTCAAAGTCCTCTTCTCATTATAAAGTATAGCTAACAACGAGGTTGTTACTAATCTCTCATATCATTCTTAAAACTTTATTTATTAACCCACAAGGGCTTCTGACTCACTAGTCAATCCACATGATACTACCAGAATTTATAATGTTTACATTAATGTGAAATGCCGACTTTGGTGCAGTACAGAGGTCGATCTGGAGTTGGTGAAACCTTCTCTTTAACCTTATCTTTGAAAAACAACTACGCACTTTAACTAGTCAACAATTCCTCCATTTCCGATAAGGGTTTCAGTTCTCGATGGTATAGGTAAGATGTCATGCGCTCGTCCTCTTTCACAACTGGCGCCAATCAGCCTGAGGCCTGTATGCTGCTGCGATTCCCAATAAACTTGATTAGGTGGTAATCTCGAAGGATCATTGGGATATATCCATGCATCCATTTGCTATTAAGGGCCTTTTAAACTTTATGTCTCGCTATGTGCATCAATCCCTTTTAGCTAAATAAAGCTTCACATTCTTGCCACGATATTTCTTCCTTTCTTGTCCATCTCACTTCCATGTTAGTTTCCTCTAAGTATAGGTCTTACATCGCAATCGATTTGAATTTCTTGGATCAGGAAAAGGCTTGGTAACTCCAGAATTCATTACTATAACATCCTGACAACGGTTGGTAGGAACGTACTCCCAACCACCTCATCATTTCCTATAACTTTCCTCACACTAATATTAAAGGTCTTGTGGTATGCCCCGACATGTTATTTCTACTTTAATAATTACTCGGCATAACGCTTTGCCTGCACAATTACAATATTTGGTTTTTGATCTCATATTGGTGCAACGGTTCACAATTGTACCTCCCGTTCACCTTAGAGTAATCACTTTTGAACGGAATGGTTTTAAAATAACAAGGTCCAATAGATAATTTCAATAAGAATTCCACATTGGATGTTCCAAGAATGTTGATGGTTCCAAATACTAGGAGTCTCGATTTTCGGAGATGTAAGGATGGACAAAAAGAATACAACAAGGTTTATTCCTTCATGTCCTGAAAATTTGGTAATGTGATATCATAGAGAATGTTGCACGAGGGCAATGATTATTGGATACAAAAGTCATAAAGATGGTCTTTATACAATTCTTACATCTGGGGAATACTTTTCCTCTTGAAAAATAGAGGATCTAAAAAGTCCCATTGATAAAGGTCAACCGATCGAAAGAAATTCTACTATGTGACGATAAAAAATGAAGCAGTTTATCATTCAAGTAATCTATGGTTTCAAATGAATCTTCATTATATGAATGAAAGAACAGAATATTCAAGTGACATAAAGTCTGATACAAAGATGGGTAGAATTCAAGTTGAGTGGACGACCTCACTAGGTCTCAATCAAGTCATTCGTCAAAACTTTCATCATCATACTTTACCACATGCAAAATGCATTGCGGAATTGCTGAATGAATTAAATTGGGAGTTGGACCAGTGAAACAATAACTAGTCCTTTTCAAGAAACACTAGCAACTAGCTAGACAAAATTTGCTAGTTCGCCTGTTTGAGACATCACCACTAGCTAGGACAATTAGCTAGGTGTTCTTCACAACATTACAATTTTGACTAGTTAGAACAATCAACTAGTCATTCATATTGACATATCGACTAGCCAGTTTCAATTGGCTAGAACGGAATTTCAACATCGTAGCCACTGAAGAAACTTTAGGCTACTCGGACAATGAATGGAAATAAGAAGTTATTAAGTTTGAAAAAAGAAAACTATAAAATATGAAGAGAATGTTCTAGGTATCGGAACAATCGATAACCTCTCATCAAATATTACTTATCAGTGAAACGGTCCACCCAAGGGTGCCTCCGTACACATGCTTTATCAGATCTTACAGTAGAATGAAATTCAGAATACTAGTATCAAAATGATATCCTTATTATGATTTCAATGTACGACGCACAATCTCATTTTGAATAGAAGAAAGGATTCATGAGGAATATCTGGATGTTAGATCATCCATGTTCTCAACAAGTTGATAAATATTTATGGGCTCGACTGAAGAGTGCAAGTATAAAAGAAGTAGTCAAATATCAATATTCTTTTAGGAATATTCATTGATTAATTAAGGAAACAATTGTTGAACATTCCTTGGATAATTGAAAGGAAGTGTAAATAGTCCTGAGCAGAACGAAATAATTATAAACTTCAAATAGAATACTCGGGGATCAAATAAGATACTTTGGATGAGTCCCGGTTTAGAGAAAGTATATCACTGGTGGTTATTCCACAAGTTTGAAGTAGAAAGCTAGAAGGATTACCTGATATAAACTAATCGAGGTAACATGGTTAATGAAAAGTTTAAAATGAAGTACTGCACCAGCCGGTAGTTACCAAAATAAGTTAATAATCATTCGTGCATCTCATTATCACCACTATGAGGGTAACTCCATCTCTTCGTCTTCGTAATACAAGACACCAACTAGTGCGTCTCTCAATCTTCATCTTAGAGTCAATTATCGAGTTAGGGTTTCACAAATATATCTATCATCTTCGTGCTTTATCTTGAAGACCAAGCTTCACATCATTCCGGGGACACCTGCTAAGTCCATAGGGTCCTACTTCATGCCTTCCGACAAGAATCACGAGTGGCCAGTTCCCCCTGGGAACAGATCAAAGAGATCTCTCAGGGATCTCAGTGCAGTCCATAGGTTCAGTGGCGGGTGTGTGCATGTGAACATATACCAAAAATATTGAGGTCTACAATACATATATACGTAGTCCCTGATAACATCTTTATCAAAGGATCCCACTCTAGACCCATTGGTCTTTTCTTTTGGTAGACTCTGAGATCACTGTATCGCTCGATGCAACCATATTCAACTTCACTTGAGTCCCTTTGTTAATTCTACTTGTTTGTTCACTAAGTTGAACTACCATGCTCTAGCGTCCGAATCATGCGTGGAATTACCTAGCACGCTCGTCTTATGATAACATTCTCGTATAACACATGTAAAATTCGCCATCAAGAGTAATGAAATCCACAACGGCATAGGAAACACCTTTCAGGTAAACCCGTTACTTATCGAAAATTGGATCTTATAGCCAAAGTAAAAGACTTTCATTATTCCAAGTACTAAGTACCCTTAATTATGTAAGGAAGTCTAAACTTATCGATTCATAAATTGCCGCCTCCTTATAGGCAAACTCTGAAGGACTACGGGCAACAAAATTTATGCCAGCCAAGTCATCCAATCATATTGGCAGTATCGCCTCTTCCTCAACTACTCTTGAGGTTTCACTCTGCTTCCTACATCGTTACATCTGATAAGTCAGGTACGACTCCCAACTCTCAACTCATCATTCTGAAGGCCTCTAAGGATTCTATCGACCCTAGTATAATACCTCCAGTAAACACTCCAGTCCATTCTACTCATCGGTACCTCTTCCGGTAGTCCAATAATAAGTTTACTACGATCTCTTATGTCATTCTCCTACTTAGACTTAACTCTCAACACTCTCGTTTCTGAGTACTGTAACTTATCTCTCTGATACCATTTCTGTGACGCCCCCAAATTCGAGGTCAAAGATTCAGGTCGTCACATCACCATCCAACCATATCATACCTGTATTAACTTTACAACTCAACAATACATACATCCAGACCTCAATCTTACGCACATACAAGTTAGAGCCTCAGAAACGATAACCAAAAGTAACACTAAATATTACAATTCATCTGTATAATCCAGAATCTTACGCACTTCCACTTATACAACTACACTTGAAGACGAGTCTTACTATTACAGTTGAAAACCTATCAGACTTACTCTGTATTATTTATCCGGAACGAAGTCATCTCGGGATAAATCTTCTACTCCTCTTCTGCTGGTACGGAGTTAACTGACCAAATTCTTCTCTTTCTGAAAAGTTTTTATAAAGCAAGAATGAGCTACATAATGCTCAGCAAGTTCGCCATTTTGAAAAATAATAATGTGGTTTATTTCGAAAACGTTCCCAATTGTATGGGTAAATATCTCAGATTTCAAAACATAATTCGACAATATATATGTCCGAGTTTGAATAAAACATTTATACTCGCTAAGGAGCTTTAAGAATAACATATGAAACCTTTATAAGGTTCCCATTTCAATATATCTCAGGTTTGAAAATATATACATATTAGTATATCATTTTCGGCAAAACACTCTACAGTTAACATACTGTTCAGGGAATACATTATTGCAAAACCTCTTTCCTTCCATTAGCTTAGAAGGTTTCTCATTCAAAAACATTTCATTCTTTGGAATAATTGCAAGAGTGCACTAACACGTGCCAATCTTTATAGAAAATCTTGCAGTTCTAGATACTGCACGATGTCAATATTTTTCTTATCAAAACCACATTATCGGCAACTTAGCACTTAGGCCCAAGAAGCAGTGTTTGAGTATTTTTCCAAAGTGGAGGATGGGACTGGAAGAAAACATAAAAACCTGACAAGGATTGACGATGATCAGTCGCCACAACCAAGTCCAACAATCAGCGGGTCTTCTCTACCGGTAGAAGGATAGAAACTACATCCGTAACTATCCTCGGGTGAAAACTACATCCGTAATCACCCTCGATGAAAACTACATCCGTAATCATCCTTCGGCAACACCTGGGCCGGAATAATAATTGATGGACCGCCTGGCTCACGGCCGCTTACACATCCCGGGAATCGTTCGTCAACGATTCCCACACCTGCCAGAGTCCCCTTTTTCTTTTCTTTTCAAAAATCATTTTGATAGAAAATTCGAGTAGTTGAAGTTCGACCTCAGTCGACCGATAATTCTTGAAAAACGTAACAGAAGCAAAACCTGACCGGGGGTTTTCGAAAATGTTTTGGGTTCGAAAGAGTTCGAGTTTGAAAACGCTAAAGGTATCTTGGATTAGTTTTGTCTTTAAAATAATGAACGATAATTAATAAATACTATTTTGAGATTTAATATAAACAGTTAATAAAATAATTATTTAATTAAAATAAGCTTTTAATCCAAGATAAATATTTTTTTTTGTATTTATAATAATTTTTAAGAAAATAATAAATACTTAAGTATACGATACTTCCCGAATGACCCTTCGGGTTTTCGTAATTCAATTACGATACAATAATATACCGCTCCCCGGTCAATAGTATATTTGGACCGCTACGACCTCTATTGCTAGAGTCGTTGTCCGAAGAAAACACTTTTATTCTAAGTTCAAGGGTGTACAAACACATATGCATATATCTCAAACTTCAACATAACTCGTAAAGCATAAGCATATAATACGTTTGGAAGCTATAAACACAATAGTGAAAATCCTTATATATAAGTTTTGAAAAGTAAACTTGCATAGATAAAATCAAGAATATAATCTTTTGAAATTAAATACTTAGGGATGGAAAACTTGCCTTGGTGAGGTTGGGGTGGTCGGCTCGCGAAGTGGAATGGAAATCTATACATAATCAATATTTGTACGTTAGTACCTTAACAACGCTACTTAATCATAAGGTTTTAAAAATCGTAAGACCAACTTAACGACTCCACTTGTGACCACTAACCCTCTCATATGACCATGTCGTCATATTATCACTTTCGTTACCCATTCGACTCAAATCTATTCCTCGAACTCGAAACTCAAGTGAATATTCTTAAAACTACTTTAAACTAATCCCCTAAGTGGTTTTTCACTTGCGCACACCTCGCTCTAACATTTTTATAAAATTGAAAAATTCGAGTTTTAATCAGATTCTTTTTGGGCAGCCTTCCTTACTGTAAGACCTAGCTAACCTCAATTTTTCACAATGTTTGCAGAAAGTTTGGGGGTCCAAAGACAGTTCACAAACAGACCATATAGTGCAGTCCGGATTTCAGAACCACTCCTCACTCTTCTGGTCATAAATCAAAATCTATACATCACCTAGTTATGAACCTTATATTTCCAGAAACTACATTCAATTATCTTTCCAACAATATATGGTAGGACCTCAGGGGACAATATTTGGGAGTTCAAAATCATGTTACAAGACAGGTCAATGTTCCTGGAAAAACTCAGCAAGCATGTACCACTTAGATCAACCAATTTTCTCAATTGCACAACACAACCAATACCTAATTCACTTAGTTCATGCTTTATAACACTCATGGAGATACATATACTATCCACAATCATAAAAATCACAATCACAACATCAAAACTCAAGATCTACATCATCCATAACTTATATGTCCAAGATTCACACTAATAACCATGGATCTAACATTAAACATCACAATTACTACATGGCCAAGAGGGGTTAGGGTTTTTATACCTTCTTGATGTTCTTACAATATCAAACAAGCTTGGTTAACCTTGGGGAAGCCTTACTCTATGCTCACCATCTTCAATCTCACCAAAGAAATCAAGAACATGGAAGTGAGTTTCCTGACTGGAAAAACACGCCCCAAAGATCAGCCAAACCGAAGCCCTTGCACTCGTTTCCTGGTCGAGGCTCCTGAATGAAAGTTGTAGAGCGTCTGCACAGCTTTCTAGCCATATAAAGAACAAAATATTTCATTGAGTAATGAAGTCTCTAGGCCCGTTTTAGTGATCTGCTATCTTGGTTGGCAGAATGGAGTGTTCTTGGTGTTTTGTTTTGTGTAATAATACATGTATAATAGCTTTTTAACTTGGATGCATCTTCTCCTTTAGTGTTGTCAACCTCTCATTGGTTCCCTTGGATTTCCCTTATCCATTCCATTTGCAACCAAGTCCCTAGCTTTTGTTTCTTGTACTTTAGTCCCTTTATTTATTTTTCGTTTACACCGCTTTGATTTCTTTGTCGTTTCTTGAATAAAATTAATATGTTACAACTCATACGTTGCACTTTATTACTCCACCATGGTATAATCCTTAATCCATGATCCGTTCGCTTAATCGCTTAATCTCGTTTTAATATCTCAGTGGTTTCTAGAACGTCCATTTCACTGTCTCAGAGGTTTTCGTTCTAAATTCTCAAATAAATTATAATAAAATTCCAAAATATTAACTCCTCAATTCCTCAAATTAAATATCTAATTTCTTGAATATAATAATATATAATTCACTGCCCGGTCAAATATTACACCAGAATACAAATTGGAATTTCTGAATTCCGATCGTCTTTACATACACTTATTTGCTCCGTGGATCACTAATATGACTTCGAAATATCCATACCATGTCTTGTACATAGGGTGGCGTGAAAATTTTCTTGGTCCTCAAAATCACTATTCATCCATAAATAACTATTCACGCATGACAAACACTATTCACGTATATACTTATTCTTAATAAGAAAAGTTTTAATTCTACCGAAAATTTGGGTTCTTACATGTGGTCTCATTGTTCTCCAACATTTACATATTATATTAACTATGAGGTCTCATAGTTAATATAATAATTTTCCCGATATGGGAAAATGAATTTTTTTTGTCACTAAACTATTGACCTTTTTAGAAATCTACTACTCAACTATGAATTTTTCTTTTTTAGTCACTAAACTTAGGTTCGGTTTTGTTTTAAGCACTAAACTTAGGTTCGGATTTAATTATTAGCAGTATGTTAATTATTAGCATAAATTAATAATTCCTTTATAATCATAAAAATATTTATCACACTTTTATAATAAATTATTATAATAAATTTAAATTTTAAATTTATATGAAACTCATCCCTAATCTTTTTTATTACATCAAAAATTCAAATATGGTATTTTTGTACTCCAAAAAAATATTATTAATTAATATTTTTAATGTCTTGAATACTTTTTACGTGCAACAGATCTAAAGATGTTGTATTATCTTTAATATCATCTATATAATACATTAATATTTTACTTGTCTTATCTTTAATATCATCTTTAATATTATCTATATATACAATAATTTTTTACTTGTAGATGTTGTATTATCTTTAATATCATCTATATATCCATTAATATTTTATTTGTATTATCTTTAATATCATTTATATATACATTAATTTTTTACTTGTATTATCTTTAAAATTATCTTTAATATCATCTATATATACATTAATTTTTGTACCGAATCGAACTTTAGCTCGATTACCTTAATGAGCTTTTTTTCTTGTCGAACTCGAGTTCATTACGACCCGAGTCGAGTCGGTAACGAGCTTACCGAATCGATCCTTCTCAAATTTAATTTTATCTTCCTATATCTTGTTAAACTTTATCTTACTATGATTTTTAAGATATAGTAAAATATCGATAAATGAATGTTCGTTAAACGAATAATCTTGTTAAATGAATAGCTTTTTCCGGTTCAAACATAATAGAGATAGTGTATTTTTTTACCTCGATTAATATATAAAAAATTTCGGTCCCAAGCGTATTCATTTATCGAGGCTTAACTGTAATGATAAATCATTAGAGAGGATAACTTTATCGATTTATTTTCAAGATACAATTTAATGCAGACTTTATCTTATTAAAATTTATCGATTTATTTTCAAGATAAAATTTAATAAAGACTTTATCTTATTAAATTTAATCGATTTTTTCAAGATAAAGTTTAATGCATCATTTTCAAGTATTAAAGTTTAAAAAAATGTCCTCTATAATGCATCATTTTTAAGTATTAAGGTTAGTGAGTAAAAAAACTAACATAATGCTAATAATCAAATCCGAACCTAAGTTTAGTGAGTAAAACAAAATCTGAACCTAAGTTTAGTGATTAAAAATGAAAAATTTATAGTTGAGTGGTAGATTTCTAAAAAGATCCATAGTTCAGTGACAAAAAAATTCATTTTCCCTTTTGATATTATATGAAGTTTAATGTTTTAAAGCCATTTCATGTTTTGGAGCCATTGGGGGGTGAAGGGATTATCATTTCCGCATTTGAATAATGAAGACAATTTATTATTGTTTTCAATTAGAGAACAATATTTGTAAAAATATTTATTACTTTTATTGCAGATATTGATGGATTAAATAAATTTTCAACATTGTTAAAATAGAATTGTATGCTACTTTTTTATATAAATTTTAGCATATCATTATTTTATTAAATACTTATATAACTGTATATAATATCTTTCTACAAATTAATTATTTATATAATTGCATACAATATCTTTTAAAGAAATCAATCAAATTTGTTAAATTTTTGGTATTGTCAATTTAAATTAAATAAGATGTTTTAAGAAATCAATCAAATTTGTTAAATTTTTGATATTATCATTTTAAATTAAATATGATGCCGTGTATGAAGTACGGACAAAATGCTAGTAAAAATAAAAATCTTCCGAAAATACAAAAAATAGTTCATCAACTGACGATATATCACAAAATCACTAACAAGCCAAAAGGAAGATTAAGTTAATATACTAAATTATTAAATAAACTACAAAAACTAATCAAAACCAAGTTTTTTGGTTAGACACAAGATAAAATCAGTATAAAAGGATACTAATAAGCATTAATGAACCAGCCATCAACAATGACACTACCGTATAGTTACTCAAAACCATCGTATATGGCACAAAGTCCAAAACAAAATAATAATCATCCATTATGACCCAAATAGTCAAAAAAACGACATCAAAATTATCCCAAAATTGGTCCAAAAGCCACATTATATGGCACACCCTCAGAGGTACAAAAACTATATAAAATGGTACATTAGTACAATGTACCATGACATTTTGAAAGGTTTTAATTGGTGAAATTTATGTGAATGTAGGAAGTCCATCATTAGAGCATCTCCAATGACATTAATTAAAAATGATTGGCTAAATTACATAAAATATTGATTATGTAAAATTTGTCGAACCTGTAAGACATTATGTTCCGAGGGTATTGGCTATAATGATTGGCTATATTTTAAAAATGGTATGTTATTAATATTTCAAATTGTTATTAATGGAATATATAATTTTCATATAGAAATAAGTGATGTGACAATTCACTACAGGTCTCTAGAGGTTCGACAAATATAGTCAACATCAATAGATTATCTATAATTATAGACAAGAGTTTTGTCCCATTGGAGTGCAAATTTGTTTACACATTCTTTGTAATTCTTATTTATGGTAATTAATTTTAAATTTTACCTAAGAGGTCTCTCCCATTGGAGATGCTCTTATTATTTGAAATAGTAACAATAACATATGATATTTGGAAATAAATTTGGGAACGAATTTGGGGACTCTATCATTTTCCAATTTTCTATCGAGACATTATATATGGTAATTTTAATTTATGGATGTATATAATTAATTTTGATTTGTGGGCGTATATAATTATATGCGGGATCCTCTTTTATTATTAGGAAATTATCAAATATGCATGTAACGTGTTTAGCATTTTAAAAAAAGTTGAAATTTTTTTTTTTTAGAATTTCTAATTTTTTTTCATTTTTTTATATAATTGAACGATATAAATTATAAAAAATGAAAAAATCGGACGTGCAACCTATCATACTAAATCGAACTCTAATTCTCTATATATGTTTATAAATGAACTTATAGCTGTAGACTTCGTTTTGTGTTCGAACTCCAAAGTGATATGTTGAAAGTAATTGAATTACACTCCAAGAAAAAGTTCAATAAACATCACATATTAGACATCGATTGTAAATGTCATTGATATTAAAAAAATGTAATAACATTATCCCGCATTAAATTGATGTCTTTGTTTTTTGTAAACTTCATTCTTTTCAAAATCGATGTCTAATGTCGGTCTTTAAAAAATGAAATACGCGCCCTTCTTCATTTATTTCCCCTCAGCTAAAATTTCTCCCCGTAAGTCAAAATTTCCCCCTTTCACCCCGCATACACAATTATCCTCCCCGCCTACGCAATATAGTTGTATACTGTACTATTTAACTACTGATTTTTTTTTTTATTTTTTATCACCTTATTTTTATATATCTATTGATGCATAATTTGTCGGTTTTAACCATTATCTAGGGTGTATTGCATTCAACTTGAGATAAATGTTGCTAGAAGTTGTATGGTTCAAAAATAAATTTGACCGCGCTATCATTTATTTTTTATAATAAAAAATATTTATTCATTTATTTTGAATGGGCATATTTTTTAAATAAGGTGTCACTCGTATATAAATTTTACAAAATTATACTTCAACCATCGTAGTGTCACGAACCAACCTCTAACGATTTATTGAAAAAATAATTTTTTTGAGTTTAAAAAAAAAAAGAAAAAACAATTTTTAAATTTTATCAAATGAACTAAGAATTTATTTCCTAAATCATAGATAGCAGTTGGTGGCAATGTTCTAAAAATCGTCCGATTTTTAAACAATTGCCGATAAATCATTAAAAAATATTTGATCGATTTGATTTTAAAAATTCGATTTATCGCTATGAAATATTTTTAAATGTATATTATATTATAAATTAGATTAATTTATTAAGTGTTATTAAAATTGATCTGATTTCTGTTTGAATTTATCATTTTAACAAATTCCAATTTACCGATAAATCGCTATTAAATACCTAAATTGATTATTTCAAATTCCGAAATCGACAACCACCGGTACCAAATTGGAGTAGGCTCCATCCCTAAAGATTACCTCAGGGACTTACCTGAGATCCTTTGCCTAAATTCTTATAAAATATGGGGTGGGCATTTTTGTAAAATCAGAAATTTTTAATTAGCCCTGCGGACCCAAGTAAATTTAAAGTATATTTTGTAGGTATCTCAGGAAAAGTTCCCTGAGTTCAATCTCAGGAACCTTTTTCTTTTTTTAATTAACTCATAATTTTCTTATATTTATAAATTTTATAGATTTTTTTTGAAATACCCGTATACATAACATTGACTATAATCTAATACACAACTAATGAGCTATTGACCATTGTTAATCTTTAATCGAACTCAAAACTTCTCAGTTATGGATAGAGAGCATTTTTGCTAATGGTGTGTTCCGGCATGGAGATCTTGTAAAAGAAAAGTTCTAAATACATATTGTTTGCAATTTTGTTTTTAAGAAAAATTTATTTGTGAGATTCTACGAGATTTTGAACATGATATAAGTTTTTGACAGGATATGACCTGGGAAAAAAATCTTTATTTTTTTTATAACAAATTATCATTTTATATAATCTAATCTACATTTAGTAAAAAAAGATCCGTATTTTTTTATATATAAGGATAAAATTATTAATTAATTTAAATTATAAACACTTATACAATTAATAGGCGCGGAAATGTTTCATTTACTAAGGTAACTTTTATTTAAAATTATAAAAAACAATATTTAGATGTAGATTAGATTCAAATTATAGAAGAATAAAGAGGTTTTTTGATAAATATATATACAAAAGTAAAATTTTGCAATTTTACTTTTGTTAAGAAAAATTATTTGCAATTATAATTTTACTATACTAAGTTTAAAAATTGCAAAAATACTACAAATTAGGGCACCCCTTCCCCCTCCCCCAGACTGCCCAGATTTCATCAGCTTCGACAATTTTTTTTTTTTTTAAGGTAAGATGCTACTTTGGGTTGCTAGGCCCCGCAGGGGCCATATTCAACTAAAATCAACCACATTCAACTTTCGACATTTTTTTTTAAGGTGGGGGTGATATTTTGGTGGATTTGGTTTGCCCACATTCTACTGAATACAACCACATTCAACCGAATGCAACCACATGCAACTAAATTTCTGATTTCAAGTTTCATTTTTCAGTTGTCATTTTCGATCTCAATTTTGAATATATATATATATATATTGGGTTAAGTTCTATGGAGACCAACATTTTTAGTGGAGACTAGAGACCAGTATCAATCAAAATATTACAAAAACTTATTTATTGAAAATCATGTTCTATGAAAATCACTATACCATCTATTTCATTGAAAATCTTGAACATCATATATGTTTTACATGCAAATTTCATTAAAAATCTTGAAAGTCATGTATGTTCTGCAAACAAAATATTGCAGAACGTATTGTTCTCCAAAACATGTTATGCTTGAAATTCATATATGATTTTTTTAAGATTTTGAATGAAATAATAATGTTAATTGAACATTCTTTTCAAATATATATGTTTTCCAATGTTTTGAGTGCATAATGTATATGGTCTCCACGGTTTCCACTCAAATGGTGGTCTCCATAGAACTTATATATATATATATATATATATATATATATATATATATATATATATATATATATATATATATATATATATATACTAGCTTTATACCCGTGCGATGCACGGGTAATTTTATTAATAATTTTTATTACAATTTTCATTATAATTTTTTTTCTTAAAAAATTAGTTTTATAACATTTTGAATAATATTTTTACTTTTAATGATAATAATACATATGTTATATGATTGGTAAAGTATACATTTATTTTTTTTCTTGTAAATGGTTTTTCTATAATTTATATTTCAAAGTTTAGGCTAACATATTTTTTAGTATTTCATAATTATTTTTATAATTTTTTATTTTATTAGATTACATATGATATACTTGAAATATAGGTATTATATTCGTATAACAATTTATTATTATCTTTTTATCTTTTTGATTATGTAATTTAATGGTTATCTTAAATTTTTTAAATATTTTGTTATTGTGTTTTTATAGTTTTTAAAGGCATTTTTTAATTTTTTGGAAATATGTGTGGTATTAAATTATTTTATTTGTTTGAATATTAATTATTTTTTCATGTTAATTTATATTTTTGCCATGTGTGTGGTGTTTATTACGTGTTTTGTTTAGAGTAATATTAGGGGTTTCTATGTTGTATTATATTTAGATATTAATAAAAATTTATTTTATGGGTATTTTGATTGCTTTCTAATTTAAAATATGTTCATTTATTGATTTGTGTTCACTTTTTTAATTTAAATTTTTTCTTTGTAAAGTAAGAATTTGTTTATTTGTTGCTTTGTGCTCACATTTTTTAAATTTTTATTTTAGAAACATATTTATTGTCAAACCTAAAAATAGAATCTTTAATGATTTTTAATAAAATAATTTTTTCTTAAAGCACTTTTATTTGTTAAACGATTTATTTTTTGTAAATTATATTTTAAGTTTTAGCTTAACATATAATTAAATATTTCATATTTTTTGGGGAGTTTTCTTATATTTTATTAGAATATATATAATATACATTAGACATGTGAGAACTTATTGGTTTAACTATTTTTTATATATGTATATGTGATTATGTAATTGTGAATACACATACATTTGTACTTTTTTTAAAGAATGTTTGTATTATCTTTTTTATGTTTTTGTGTTGGTATATATTTGTTTTTAGTGCATTATACTAAAGTTTATTGTTGTTTTTAGTTTTTTACATTTAAATCTTTTTTTTTTAATTGACGCTTATTTTGTATATTATATTTTATTGAATTTTGGTGTCATTTATGACATGTTTTTTTGATTACTTTTTTATTATCTTATTTTACCATATATTTTCTTTAAAACTTCTTTTTGTTTTGTAATTAAATGTACATTCTTGTTTTTTAAAAATTATTTTTTAAATTGAAATTCTAATGATATGCTTTGTTTACTTGTTTATTATATATAAAGAATGAATTTGAGACTTATTTTTAATTATGATTTTTTTTGCTAATTTATTCTTGTTTGTTAATATTAGAAACATATTTTTAAGGTTTAGCCTGACATATATTTTAATATTTTATATTTTTTGCCCTTTTCTCTTCTATTTATTAGAATATATATAATATATTTTAGGCATGTGGTAACTTATTGTAATTTAACATACATGTGAACACTTTTTTAAAGAAAGTTTATACCATCTCTTATATTTTGTGTTGGTTTATATTTATTTAAGTGCATTATATTAAATTTTCTTGTTGATTTTAATTTTCTAAATTTAGATTTTTTGTTTTGAATTAGTATTTGTTTTGTAAATTATTTTTTGTTGAATTTTGTGTCATTTCCAATTATAACATGTTTTTTGATTACTTTTTTAATATCTTGTTTTACATATATTTTCTTTAAAAAAAATTTGGTTTGTAATTAAATGTAAATTCTTCTTTTTTAAAAAAATATTTTTGAATTGAAATTCTAATGGCATGCTTTGTATAGTTGTTTATTTTATATAAAAATGAATTTGTGATTTATTTTTCATTATGTTTTTTGTATTTTATCCTTATTTATTAATTGTACGTAATTTTGTGCTATTACAACTATTTTTCCTATAATAGTAATTAATTAAGTTGATGATGATGAATATTTTATTAGTTTTATTTTTTGTTAATTTATTTTAAATTTTATTGTTAAATTATTTTTTGTTGAATTTTGTGTCATTTCCAATTACAACATGTTTTTTTATTACTTTTTTAATATCTTGTTTTACATATATTTTCTTTAAAAAAAATTTGGTTTGTAATTAAATGTAAATTCTTCTTTTTTTAAAAAAATATTTTTGAATTGAAATTCTAATGGCATGCTTTGTATACTTGTTTATTTTATATAAAAATGAATTTGTGATTTATTTTTCATTATGTTTTTTGTATTTTATCCTTATTTGTTAATTGTATGTAAGTTTTGTGCTATTATAACTATTTTTCCTATAATAGTAATTAATTAAGTTGATGATGATGAATATTTTATTAGTTTTATTTTTTGTTAATTTATTTTAAATTTTATTGTTGATGAAATTTAATATATGATCTTTTGTACTTATTATATTTAGATTCTATATTAATAATTTTATTTTAGATTTTTGGATTTTTTTTAAATTTATTTACGACTTTAGTACCAAATCTAGAATCTTTGCAAAATAATAAAATGTTAATTTATTGATTTGTGTTTATTTTGTGTTGACTTTTATTAGTATAAATTTTAAAAATATGTTTGTTGTAGAATCTAAAAGTAGAATTTTTTATGACTTTTTTTTAAAAATTAGGTTTTCTTGATTTTTTTTTGGTAAGGTTTTTGTTAAATTATATTTTAAACTTTAATTTAAATTATTTTTGTATTAATTTTAGTTAACAATAATTTTCTCAATTATAATTTTTTCTATTTTTTCATTTGTTATTTATTTTAGTGCACTCTTTTTTTATCTTGTTTGTTAAATTAAAAATACCATTAGTTACATGGTAGAATAGTTTTGTTGTGAAATAAATGTATGACTCTCTAGAATATACTTAACCCTCTAGATGACAACCTTTGGCCTTTTAGTTTCATGTAACTTAAGACTGTTGGCTCTACAAATTCATGTAACTTACAACTAGTTAGCCTATAAATAGGCACTATTTTTAAGCTTGTAAAGATACAATTTTCTCTCAATGAAATCTATTGTTTCTCTTCTCTAAATACTCTCTATATTATAATATATTCTTTTCTTATCACGTTATCAGCACGAGCCAACTCCAACTGAGCTTGATATTATAGATTTAAGGCTTACTAGTACTCCAAGTTGAAGAACACTATCTACTTTAATACAAGGTACGCAATCAGAAAACTTTCTGTATAAATTCATGTTAATTCACGTTATAGCACCAAGTTCCATGATATTTGTATTATTTATTTTAAAATTCTATGCTAGTCTGCCTATGTTTTTGCTACTCTGTCCATGTGATTCCGAATGCATATCTATGATAATTAGATAATCATTTGAACCATGTGCAATATGTTAGTGATCCGTTAGTTTTACCCACATTGATAATCCATGAGTAAAAAAAAAAAGGAGGTCGTATTCTGCATGCTAATAACCTGACAAAGTTTTCTGTTAAAATTTATGTGCATAGCATATTTAGTCTCAAGTTTGATTATGTTGATCATGTGTTGCAAATTTTGATTTTATTTATTCTGGATAGATTCAAGTATAATTTATTTATTTTCAAATATCTATAATGATGAATGATAAAGTGTTAAAGTGATTGTTGACATATTTTTTTTTTTAAAAAAATTGTTTTAAATTATGGATTTTGCTATTTATCATTCCATTAATTTATTTTTATTTAGATGATGTAAGTATAATTGGATCATTTCAGGAATTATTAATAAGCATTGTTTTCATTAGTATGTGCCTTGTTTAATCTTATTTGGTTTATCAAATATGTAATCAAATTTTCTTTTGTTTCAATGCACCTGACCTTTTTGTTTCCCTGCTTGCATCTATCTGTTTGCATTAAAAAGTAGTCATGCAATACTATTTAATTATTTATATATGCATGCATAAAGTGGATTGCAATATTAATTTGCTATCTTGTTACATTAAATTAATGCATGACTTTCTTCCACCATTTTACTATAAGGATTGTTACCAAACTATATTGTTATATCATGTCTCATGTATGCAATACAATATGATTTTTATATTATTATATGGATGTGCTTGTATGTTAATTTTGATTAAAATTTTGTTTTAGTGATAATGTCTAATCTCACAAAACTTGAGTTCAACGCACTTGATGTTACCGGCAAAAATTATTTGACATGGATATTAGACGCAGAAATTCATCTTAGTGCTATGGGTCTTGGTGACACTATAAAAGAAGGAAATAAAGCTTCCGAGCAAGATAAGGCAAAGGCTATGATATTTCTCCGCCATCACCTTGAAGAAGGCCTAAAAACTGAATATTTAACTATTAAAGATCCATCAACTCTTTGGAAGGATCTCAAAGAAAGATATGATCACCAAAAAACGGTGATACTTCCAAAGGCTCGCTATGATTGGTTACACTTGCGATTGCAAGATTATAAAAGTGTGAGCGAGTATAACTCTGCCATGTTTAAAATTACATCTCAATTGAAATTATGTGGCGAGAATATCACTGATAAAGATATGTTGGAAAAAACATATTCTACTTTCCACGCCAATAATATGCTCTTGCAGCAACAATATCGTGAACGTGGATTCACAAAATATTCTGAGCTTATTTCTGTCTTGCTTCTTGCTGAACAAAATAATGAACTTTTGCTGAAAAATCATCAAGCACGTCCAACTGGCTCAACACCATTCCCTGAAGTGAATGCGGTGACTAATAATGAACATGGAGGTAATAAGCCATTTGGACGTGGGCGTGGATATGGACGTGGACGTGGTCGTACCCGTGGTCGTAGTTTTGGGCATGGTCGAGGCCGTAATCAACAAAATCCATCCAACTTTAAAAGGAGCCCCACCACCAAAAATGGACAAAAAATGAGGAGAAACCCGAGGGAAGTACGATGGTTAAAAGGGGTGAGAGTACTTGTAGTCGTTGTGGAATGAAAGGTCATTGGAGAAGTACATGTCGTACCTCCAAGCACTTTGTTGACCTTTATCAAGCCTCTTTAAAAAATGTTGAAACTAATTTCACTGAACAAAATGATCCTTTGGGAATTGCTCATCTTGAAGCACACCTTGGTGGTGGTGTAGATCCAGTTGATCCTTCGGGCCTCACTCACATGGAAGTTGGTGATTTCTTTGAAGATGGGCATGAAGAGATGGCCAAATCTGGTGGTGGTAATAATTAGGCCATATATTAAGACTTTGCTTTTGTTTATTGAATATTTCATATTTCTGTTCGAACTCTATAATAATTAATGACTTTGCTTTATGCATTCTATATAATTCTCTTTTAGCATGAATGAGTTGTTTTGGATATTATTCTAATCTTCATTTATATATTTGTTTTGTGAAGAATTATGGCTAGTATTATCTCATTATGTACTATGAAAGATGAAGAATCATTTTGTTTGGCGGATAGTGCAACAACACATACAATTTTGAAAAAGAAAGAATATTTTTCGCATCTCATATTAGCTAAAGCTAATGTAAATACAATATCGGGTGCATCAGATATTATTGAAGGCTCCGGAAGAGCGAGCATAGTGTTACCTAATGGTACACATTTATTTATTGAGAATGCCATGTTTTCCACCCGATCAAAAAGAAACCTTTTGAGTTTCAAAGATATACGCCACAATGGCTATCATATTGAAACAACAAATGAAAATGACGATGAATATTTATGTATCACGTCTGTAGTCTCTGGGAGAAAGCAAATAATAGAAAAACTCCCATCATATAAATCTGGATTATATTATACCTTTATTAATCCAGTAGAGACACACATGATAATGAGTCCAAAATTAGCAAACCCGTAAAATTTTCTTATGTGGCATGATCGCTTAGGTCATCCGGGTTCAACAATGATGCGAAGAATTATAGAAAATTCAAATGGACATCCTCTAAAGAGTAAGATTGTTCCATTGTCCAAAGATTTTTCTTGTGTTGCTTGCTTTCAAGGAAAACTAATAACAAAGCCATCACATGTGAAAGTTGCGATTGAGTGTCCATCATTTTTAGAGCGAATTCAAGGAGATATATGTGGACCTATTACACCATCAAGTGGACCATTTCAGTACTTTATGGTACTTATAGATGCATCGACACGTTGGTCGCATGTCAGTTTATTGTCCACTCGCAATGTTGCTTTCGC
Source organism: Kitagawia praeruptora (assembly GCA_037693485.1). Taxonomy (NCBI): domain Eukaryota; kingdom Viridiplantae; phylum Streptophyta; class Magnoliopsida; order Apiales; family Apiaceae; genus Kitagawia; species Kitagawia praeruptora. The sequence goes on from CM075353.1 coordinate 5,466,569, forward strand.
AAGACTCCTTGCCCAAATAATTCGATTAAGGACACAATTCCCAGATCATGCAATCAAGAAAATTCGATTAGATAATGCAGGAGAATTTACTTCTCAGTCTTTCAATGATTATTGCATGTCAATTGGGATTGATGTGGAATATCCGGTTCCGCATACGCATACCCAAAATGGTTTAGCAGAATCTTTTATTAAGAGGCTACAATTGATTGCTAGGCCCTTACTTATGAAAACAAAATTACCAAATACTGCTTGGGGACATGCAATATTACATGCTACATCACTTGTTCGTTTAAGACCGACTGCTTATCATAAATATTCCCCAATGCAGCTTGTAAATGGTCATGAACCAAATATTTCTCACTTAAGAGTTTTTGGGTGTGCAGTTTATGTTCCGATATCTCCTCCCCAACGAACAAAAATGGGACCCCAAAGAAGATTAGGGGTATACGTTGGGTTTGACTCTCCCTCAATTATAAAATATTTGGAGCCCATGACTGGTGATTTATTTAAGGCAAGATTTTTCGACTGTCAGTTTGATGAGACAGTTTTCCCTGCATTAGGGGGAGATAAGTCAAAATTTGAAAAAGAAAGACAAGAAATTTTGTGGAATGCAGCATCTCTGTCTCATTATGATCCTCGCACAAATCAGTGTGAACTTGAAGTTCAAAAGATTATCCACCTACAAGAGGTTGCAAATAAATTGCCTGATTCATTTATCGATGTCAAGACAGTGACAAAGTCACATATACCGGCTGTCAATGTTCCTTGTAAAATAAAACTTCCTGATGAAGAAAATAAAGTCATGCTAGCAAATGAGTTTAAAACACGCCAGAAGCGTGGTAGACCTATTGGATCCAAAGATAAAAATCCGAGAAAATCAAGGAAACTTGATAAACAAGCTGGTACATCAAATGACATCGTTCCAAATGAAATAGAATTGATCACTGAAGAGACGTCTTCAAAGGATGATCAAACACCTGAAATTGAGGACAATGAAGAGATCTCGATAAATTATATCATTTCAGGGAAAAGGTGGAATAGAAAAGAAATTGTCATGGATGAAATATTTGCATATGCAGCTGCACTTGACATTTCTGAAGAAATCGAGGATCATGAACCTAGATCGATCTATGAATGTAAAAGAAGAAATGATTGGCCAAAATGGAAAGAAGCAATTGAGGCAGAATTGAAATCACTTGAAAAACGTCAAGTTTTCGGACCTATTGTCCAAACACCTGCAGGTGTGAAACCCGTTGGATATAGATGGGTATTTGTGCGTAAAAGAAATGAGAAGAATGAAGTTGTGAGATATAAGGCACGCCTTGTTGCACAAGGCTTCTCACAAAGACCGGGAATTGATTATGAAGAGACTTATTCCCCGGTAATGGATGCAACAACATTCAGATTTCTACTAAGTTTATCAATTCTAGAAGGGCTCCGAATGAATTTGATGGATGTTGTGACTGCCTACTTGTATGGGTCACTAGATAATGACATTTACATGAAAATCCCCGATGGATTAAAAATGCCTGAAGCATATAGTTCAAGACCCCGAGAGATTTATTCAATTAAATTACGAAGATCATTGTACGGGTTGAAACAATCAGGACGAATGTGGTATAATCGCCTTAGCGAGTACCTTTTGAAAAATGGATATGTAAATAATGTAATTTGTCCATGTGTTTTTATTAAAAGGACAAAAATGGGGTTTACTATAATTGCGGTTTATGTTGATGATCTAAACATCATTGGGACCCCAGATGAGCTTAATGAAACGATTGAATATTTGAAAAGAGAATTTGAAATGAAAGACTTGGGCAAAACAAAACTATGCCTTGGTTTTCAAGTTGAACATCTATCCAAAGGAATTTTTGTCCACCAGTCATCATATATTGAAAAGATCCTTAAGCGATTTATTATGGATAAAGCATATCCCGTGAGTACACCTATGGTTGTTCGCTCACTTGAAAAGAAAAAGGATCCATTCCGCCCAAGAGAAGAGGGAGAAGAACTTCTTGGTCCTGAAGTACCATATCTTAGTGCCATTGGTGCACTAATGTACCTTGCCAATTGTACACGTCCTGATATTGCTTTTTCTGTTAATTTATTGGCAAGACATAGTTCTGCTCCAACTCGAAGACATTGGACTGGTGTGAAACAAATTTTTAGATATCTTCGAGGTACAATGGATATGGGTTTGTTTTATTCTAAAGACTCAAAAGTAGAATTAGTTGGTTATGCAGATGCAGGTTATCGATCTGATCCCCATAAAGGTAGATCACAAACAGGTTATGTATTCACATATGGTGATACCGCAATATCTTGGCGGTCTACAAAGCAAACTCTTGCAGCAACTTCTTCGAATCATGCTGAATTATTGGCATTACATGAAGCTAGTCGAGAATGCGTGTGGCTAAGGTCCTTGGTCCATCATATTCGAGAATCATGTGGTCTTTTAATTAATAAAGGAAGTCCTACTGTTCTATTCGAAGATAATGAAGCATGTATCACTCAGACTCGAGAAGGTTACATTAAAGGTGATAGGACGAAGCACATTGATCCAAAGTTTTTCTTCACTCATGAGCTTCAGCAAAGAGGAGAAATTGATGTCTGTCAGATTCGCTCATGTGAAAATCCAGCAGATTTGTTCACAAAATCACTTCCTACATCATCTTTCGAGAAATTGAGACACAAGATTGGAATGCGTAAACTTCGAGATATATGATGATACTCATAGTCATATTTAAATGAGGGGGAGAAATGTATTATTAGTGCAACACATGTACTCTTTTTCCTTCACTAGGGTTTTTTCCCACAGGGTTTTTCCTAGTAAGGTTTTAACGAGGCATGATGTTTGTACGAGTCATCCAAGGGGGAGTGTTGTGAAATAAATGTATGACTCTCTAGAATGTACTTAACCCTCTAGATGACAACCTTTGGCCTTTTAGTTTCATGTAACTTAAGACTCTTGGCTCTACAAATTCATGTAACTTACAACTAGTTAGCCTATAAATAGGCACTATTCTTAAGCTTGTAAAGATACAATTTTCTCTCAATGAAATTTATTGTTTCTCTTCTCTAAATACTCTCTATATTATAATATATTCTTATCAAGTTTTAGTTTTTTTGGAGTATAGTTTTAACTTTTAAACCGGCCCAACTTCTAATTTATTCTCTAGCCCATTTCTTCTTTTTAATGAAGTTACGTTTCAACCCTGACGACCAGACCACTTGACGACCAGACCACCTGATCCTCCTTACGCCAATTATATATAGGATATAATATAATATATATCCCCTGATTGATTTCCATATATATATATATATATATATATATATATAGAAAAGTTCTATGGAGTACAGTTTAATTGGAGTACGTTGGAGTACACATACGTTCTGCACTCAAAATATTTTAAAATTTATTATTTTGCAAATCTTATTACATGAACATCATTATTTCATCGAGAATCTTGAAAATTTTGTATGTTTTGCTAACAAAATATTGCAAAATGAATTGTTCTGCAAAACATATTTGGGTTGTAAAACATATATGTTCTGATTGCAAAACATAAAGGATTTTCAAGATGAACATATTGCAAAATATACATGATTTTCAAAATTATTAATGAAATTATGAAATTCATATAACAAGGTTTGCAAAACAATAAATTTTAAAATATTTTGAGTGCAGAACGTATATGTACTCCAACGTACTCCAATTAAACTGTACTCCATAGAACTTGACCATATATATATATATATATATATATATATATATATAGGCAAGTGCTCAAAAGAAAACTTATTTTTTGAAGAAAACTAAGGTACTAATCCTAGCCATTAGATGTATTAAGATCAATGGCCCCGCCAGGGGCACCCACACACTAATCAAATACACCCTCACACACAGAATCACACCTAATCCCCTCCATTTTTAATTTGATTTTTCCCGTCAATCGGTGATATTTTTTTTAAATCTAATTTCACCACATTTTTCTTCATCTCCCAACGATTAGTTTGCATACCATATATGCTATATTTCGATTTAGTTTTCTAAGTTTTCCATTAAACGAGGTTTTCCCTAGATCCTTACTCGCAAGTGCTCAAAAGAGAACTTATTTTTTGAAGAAAACTAAGGTACTAATCCTAGCCATTAGATGTATTAAGATCAATGGCCCCGCCAGGGGCACCCATACACTAATCAACTACACCCTCACACACAGAATCACACCTAATCCCCTCCATTTTTAATTTGATTTTTCCCGTCAATCGGTGATATTTTTTTTTAAATCTAATTTCACCACATTTTTCTTCATCTCCCAACGATTAGTTTGCATACCATATATGCTATATTTCGATTTAGTTTTCTAAGTTTTCCATTAAACGAGGTTTTCCCTAGATCCTTATATATATATATATATATTAGAGTTCAAAAAAGAGTTCGAAAATGACAAATGAAAAATGAAACTTGAAATCAGCAACTGAATGCAATCACATTCAACTCTTTTTTATTTTAAGGTGGGATGATTTTGGGTTGCATGGCCCCGCAGGGGCATATTTAACTGAATGCAACCACATTCAACTAAATGCAACTAAATTTCTGATTTCAAGTTCCATTTTTCAGTTGTCATTTTCGACCTCTTTTTTGAACTCTAATACATTAGAGTTCAAAAAAGAGGTCGAAAATGACAACTGAAAAATGGAACTTGAAATCAGCAACTGAATGCAACCACATTCAAATACTCTATCACTATTCGTATATTCAATTGAATATGGCCCCTGGCGGGTCCTTGCAACCCAAATCCACCAAAATCATCCCAGCTTAAAAAAAAAGTTGCATTTGGTTGAATGTGGTTGCATTCAGTTGCATTAATTGAATATGGCCCCTGGCGGGGCCTTGCAACCCTAATCCACCAAAATCATCCCACCTTAAAAAAAAAGTTGCATGTGGTTGCATTTGGTTGAATGTGGTTGCATTCAGTTGCATTCAGTTGAATATGACCCCTGGCGGGGCCTTGCAACCCAAATCCACCAAAATCATCCCACCTTAAAAAAAATTGCATGTGGTTGCATTTGGTTGAATGTGGTTGCATTCAGTTGCAACCCAAATCCACCAAATAGCATCCTACCTTTAAAAAAAATGTCGAAAGTTGAAGTTGGTTGATTTTAGTGGAATCTGGCCCCTGCTGGGCCTACCAACAAAAATAGCATCCCACCTTAAAAAAAAGTGTCGAAAGTTGAAGTTGGTTGATTTTAGTGGAATCTGGTCCCTGCTGGGCCTACTAACAAAAATAGCATCCTACCTTAAAAAAAAATGTCGAAAGTTGAAGTTGGTTGATTTTAGTGGAATCTGGCCCTTGCTGGGTCTACCAACAAAAATAGTATCCCACCTAAAAAAAATTGTTGAAAGTCTGGGATAGTCGGCTGGGAAGGGAGAGGAATGGGGAGGGGGTTGACCTAATTTGTAGGCTGGGAAGGGAGAGGAAGGGGGTGGGGTTGACCTAATTTGTAGTATTTTTGCAATTGTGAAACTTAGTGTAGTAAAATCGTGATTAATTAAAAGAGATAGTATATTTGAAAATAGAAACTTTAAACATAGTATTTTTGGTAAATAATTAAAATCTCCCATTCTCATTACAAGTGGCCCAAAATATTTTTTTAAAAAAATTAAGTCTAATATATCAATTAAATAGATTTAACATCTTATGATATGGTATAGTTGGTGTGGTCTTCTTAATTTTTAGCAATAAATAATAGCTAAAAAAATTAGATATAAAACAATTACATAAAATTAGAGTATGCCTTTTTAAGGAATGAATTTAATAAATTAAAACAAGTTTTATACATTAATATTACAATTAACTCTAATTATCATCAAAAATTAATAAAATTGATTTGCGATAATAAATTTTTTTTTAGGAAGAAATAAGTATATATACAATAGTAAATAAAATTAAATTACTTAAATAGAATAATATGAAAATACTTAAAATAGAGAGAAAAAAATTCTACTAAACCAAAATTAGCATGTTTGTACGTGAAATATGTATCATTCTAAAAATATAACATAAATTAAAATAATATCCATACATTTAAAAGAAAATATACGTTTCAATTTTAGGTATGATAAATTTAAAAAATTGATATAAAATGGATTGAAATTTTTATAAAGGAAATATCAAATAATTAAATATAAATTAGAAAAATTATAAATTTTCCCGTGCATTGCACTAAAAAATTGGGAAAAAAATAGTAATTCTAAACATTCTATTAAACACGATTTAAAATAGGTATACAAATTCAATAAAACACATTCAATAACAAAACAATTATAAAATATAGTATTATTTTTCATATAGTTTCAAATAGAAATTAAAAATTATATATTATTGAAAAAAGTAATATATGTAGGCTTATAGTATGAAAAATATTTAAAAAAATGTTATAATACTGAAAATAAAATAAAAAATCTTAAATTTTTTATTAAATCATGTTTAAGAAAAAGTGTTAAAATAATTTATAAACACGAGAAAAATTCTATGGAGTACTTATTTAATTGGAGTACTTGGAATACATATACGTTCTGCATTCAAAATATTTTAAAATTTATTATTTTGCGAACCTTGTTATATGAATATCATAATTTCATTGATAATATTGAAAATCATGTAATGTTTTGCAATATGTATCTTAAAAATCTTTTATGTTTTGCAATCAGAACATATATATGTAATAAGTTTAGCAAAATAATAAAGTTTACAAAATTTTGAATGCAAATTATATATGTAATCCAAGTACTCCAATTCAATTAAATGAAAATGAGTACTACATAGAACTTTACTCTTATAAACACCCATTCATTGTTCATTGCACGAGTATAAAATTAATTTAAAAAAACATGTTGATCAGTGGAATGTTCTATATCGGTGCTTGTCAATTATAGTCTAAAATTATTTTAAATTCAAACAAAATTAAGAAGAAAGGTCATAAAGGTCAACGGTCAATATAAGTGGAGAAACAATCCATCAACGTAAGTGGAGAATTACAAACAGGCACCACCAATTCTTGTAAGTCGTAACACATGGGGTTCCCCACAGAGATAGTGTTGTATTTGCATTTTTTCTCATTCGATCAGAGATCTCTTTGCACTCTTAAAGGCAGGTCACCCACATTTGATTAAACTTTTACGTGCATGATGAGGTAGGTGAAATTTATTTATTTTCGTTTCTGAGTTTGAATTCGATTTTTTTTTCATATCAAATTTTTTAGAGTATACCTGGTTTGAAAAATCTTATTTTTTATAAATTAGTTATTTATTTTTAAAAAAAATATATAAATATATATTTTTTCTAAAATAAATAACTTGTTTTTGCAAGATAACTAATGTTAAAGTCTCTATACAAATTTTTTTCTAAAAAAAGTGTTTAAATATGTTTTTTTTTTCAAAATAAGTAACTTATAAGTTAACGATAAAAGGGCCAAACAGTGTCTATTATATTTATTTACAAGACATATTAATCTAGTAATTGAACAAAAATAAAAGTAAATTAAACTCTAGGGGTCTACATAATTATTCAACTTTAGGGGTCTACATAATTATTCAAAAGTTCTTCAAATTTTCTTGACAATTCATAAATGTTAAAAGAATAGTTTAGTGGCTAATATAATTTTTACCTTCTTCTTAGCTAGTTTGAAAATACACCTACAGGTCATTAAGAGGTAATTTTTGGAAAATATTATTGTTCAAATCGATTACTATTTTCTTGTGGTAAAGAATTAGCTAGGTATTTGAAAAATTATAGTCTGTTGAATTGTATATTATTGTTTAGGCTTAATGACCTTTTGGCCCTTCAAGTTTGCACACTTATACACATAAAGCCCTAACGTTTAAACTCGTTCCTTTTTGCCATTCCAACTTCGAAATTGTACCTTTTAGCCACAAAATCGTCGCCTTTTTGACACATAACCGTCGTCTTTTAGAATGAATAGACAACGGTTTGTGACAAAAAGGTAAATTCCTGAAGTTGGAGGGGTGAAAAGGAATGCTTTAAAATTGTAGGGCTTTATGGGTATAAATGTGCAAACTTGAAGGACCAAAAGATCATTAAGCCTATTGTTTATTAAATTGTACTCAAAGTTTGTCAGTGTATTGGGTGCATAAAAAAGTAGATTGATACTTATTTCAAATATGAAAGTTATTTCCATAATACTCCCTCTGTTTCTTTTTATGTTTCCTCTTTTAATTTTGGACACTGTTCATTATAAGCAGTTGACTATTAATTTACGCATAATTTATAAAATAAAATATAGTCATGAATGATCTTGTTGGATTCGTATTTATGAGTACTTTAATACAGTAAAATTTTTATATTTAATATTAATACGAAATTGAAGATATTAACGATTAAAAGTGTGCGTTGGCAAACGTGTTCAGGGGAAAGAGGAAACTTATTATGAGACGGAGGGAGTACCTTATTTTACTTTATTGGGTTTTTTTAAAAAAAACTTTAACATAAATTTTTTTTGCAAAGATACTTTTATTTTAAAGTTTTACTTGTAAAAATACCATCTTCTGAAAAAAATTGCAAAAATACTAAATGCAACTACAATAAACCAGATAAAACTTTTTTGACAATTTAGTAAATCTGAAAACAACTCAAATCAACTAATTACAACTTAATTATTTCAACCGAAATCCACCAAACAACTCAAATCAACTAAATCAATCAAACGCAACTTTATCCAAAATCAACCAAAATCTAAAACAAAACCCTCAAATATCTGAAAACAAATGTACATGGATTTTCAGGGACAAATGGAAAATTGATTTCTTTGCCGTATATTTCTAAAAAAGAGAGGCAGTGCCAAGCAGGGACGGAGGGAGGGGGCACGCAGGGGCGACCGTCCTCCCGACATGTCTAAATAATGCTTATTTTCATGTATAATTTACTGATTTTGCTGATTTTGCTGGTTTTACTGATGATTTTGCCCCTGTATTTTATTGATTTTGATGATTTTGCACCTTCATTTCATGACTGCTGATCTTCTTCATGAGTTAATTGAGCTCCTGGAAAAGATTGTGTTTCAGAACTATTGAATTATGTGATGTTGCTGTCCACCTCGCGCGAGAACGGGAGCCAGGACCCAGGAAGATGATCTTTCGCCCCCCATTCTCCAGATCCTAGCTCCGTCCCTGGTGCCAAGAATGGTGATGATGAGGTTACTCAGCCTCAACCCAAGTTTGAAATCCAGAACATTAACATAACAACACCTCCTCCTCCCAGTTTGGGAAAAAAAATAATTGGCCTGTTTTCTACGATTTCATGACCAAACAGAGGACTACTGATTAAAATCTTGCCCCAGCTTTATCAGTTCAAGCGAAATCACGGAAGCCTTTCCTAATCAGTTCGGGGAGGATCACGAAGAAAGCAGTAGCTCTGGCCTGCGGCTCCAGTGGAGGGAGGCGGAGGTCGAAGGTCAGAGGTGGGCGTGGGCGTGGGCGGAGGTGGTGGGTGAAGGAGGCGGAGGTAGATGTAGGCGGAGGTGGACGAAGGTGGATGTGAAAAAGAAGAAAAAGGTGGGTGGGAGAAAATGGGGTATATTTGCAATTAAGTATTCGATAGGAGGTCTATTCCTATTGAAGTAGAATCCAAATTGTTGGCCGATTTATTTGAGTAATATATTGAAGTTTTCATCAAAAAAAAAGATAGTATAAGATAATATATTTAAAATTAATTTGAAATGATAGTATATTTGCAAAACAAACTAGAAAATATAGTATTTTTTATAAAATAAAAAAAAGAAAATATAGTATTTTGGATAAATAACCTTATTTTATTAGTCCATTTTATTATACTATATTTGTTATGACATTTTTTTTTCTTTGTTTTTTTTGAGATATTTTTGATTTAATTTTATTATGTTATATGATGTATGTATTATCTTAAATTAGCGTTTTTATCACTAATTTTATCTTGTTTATTTTGCAGGTTCTATTTCTATTATATATTTTTCTGACTTGAAATTTTAATTATCTAAATTTCGGGAAAATCTTATATATCTTTTGGTTAGATAATAACGTTCTTCAATTAAAAAATCCCTTTCTTGATCTAATTCATCTACGTGAAAGTGATTCGTCATCAATAGAAAAAAGTTACTTCTATTAGGACAAAAATGAATTTCAAAGTTGTTTTTTAAAATTTTAATCTTTCCCATTTTTTTATAACAATTATTTATAAATCAATTCATTTTTTTTATTATTTTTATAAGCCAAAGAAATTAAGAATAAATGACCAAAATACTTACGCGTGAAAATAGATGGTCGCACTACTATATTTTGGGATCTCTTGTAACGGTCAAAATCACTACAAAATGGTTAAAAACTGTTACAACAGACCTATTGTAACACTACTTTCCTCATTACATTTGTTGCCGTAACAATAGCTTTTTTGTAACGCTACCCTGGCTATTGTAACGGTTGTTGTGTCTGTTGTTACACTCCTTGGTCATTTTAAAGAGATGTTACCATAGATGTATTTCATGTTACAATAAATGCAAATGTAACACACATGCATTCCTCTAAATATATTGTAATTTATTCATATATTTAAATTAGAAACACCTAAAGAAGTCTTTAAATATTAATAATTTTTATCCCATCAATATTAATGCACACTCATTTTTTGGGTACAAAATTTATAAAATTCACAATCAGATGTATCCAATGAAGAAAAAAAACACATCGATATCATAATTCATAAAGTTTTGATAACAAAAATCAATGATAATACGATTTCGTTACATGACTTGTAACCTTGAACTTTGATGACCAAATCCCATTACCAAAACAAAATACAGATTTTTTTATAAAGTTGCATACTAGCTATGCCTGAGCTACATGTCTTAAGGCATCAAAAGTCTGCTGCATATATTTAGAGACCATCTATATCATTCATTTTCTTCATCATTGGCCTGCACATTACTTCCCTGCAAAAATAGAAACATTCTTGTTAAATATCATTACAAAAATTGGTATTTTTTAAAATATTGTCAACTGGACTAGAAATCAAGGAGCTACAAACGAATAAGAAATATAAGAATGAATGGCGGAAAATGAACTTAAAAGTACCCCCTGTTCACATTTCGTGTTTGAGGCTTGAAACAAACATATTAGATTGATTCCTATTAATGCCATGGAAGAATGATCAGATATTAGAGAAGCTAAATTTAGAGAAGATCGAAATCAGTTAATTAATACAAAAGAAACAATATTCTACACTAAGCAAGGTGTTGCAAACAGACAATGATCAGATCAATGAACGAGAGAAAATAATCCAAATTATACTGTCACACTTCGATTGTTTCAAAATTAAATACAATGTTCACACCTTAATTGCATGCCAATGAGCAATTAAAGAAAGAGCACATATACCAGGTAATACTCAGAGAACTTATCGCCATGGCTCAACAAATCATCGGCCTGTAAAACAATTAATAGTTATCATCAAAATGTAAAAAAATAATCATGTGCATATATAAAGTGATGGACCAAAATCAGACTAGTCAAATAAACTAGTGCAGACAATTTTGTAAGTACAACCTTAATAACATCACAAAAAAGGCAGTAGTGAGCATCAGCCCTGTATCCTACAACATAAAAGAGAATAGCTGACTGGAAGACAGAGAAGACACTAAGCCATGGTCAGCCTTTAAAGCTAAGCCCAGCACAAATAGGTGAGCTTAAGTGTCACTACAAGCTAGATACAAGTATATACCTGAACCATTGATCCCTTATTAATGCCATGGAAGAATGTTCCTTACTAAATATATCTGATTTATGTACCACCAGCAACTAATTAGAGTCTAAAGTGCACAAAACCCCTTTTCTTGCCAAAACCCCTTTCGTTGGAATAGCCATTTGTTTCTGCAAATCAAAACAATGACAATTAAGCAACGAACCAATCTTAAGAACCAATAATGAAATTAAGAAACAACATGATATGTAAAACCCCACCCCCAAACCCAAATTCACAAGCACAAAGAATTGATTAAATTAAAGAATAAGCAATACAAAGAACGGATATTGATGATAAATGAGAGAGAGAGAGAGATAGTATCAGTTTGGATTGTGATTTTGAGCTGAGAGCAAGTAGGAGTTCGGATTTTGATTTTAAGCTAAGAGCGAAAAATTAGGTTTTTTGTGTGGCTGTCTGAGAAAAGGGGAAGAATCGGGAGCAATAAAATTTTTGGTTTGTTTCCTTTTAGCTGAGCGCCACACCAAAATATTGGATCCCGCCTCTACAAAATTGTTAAATTTGCAATCCGGGAATCTAAATTTTAATAAGCGGTAAAATTTTGTAAAATAAAAACCCATCATTGAAATTTTATGGTTGTAAGGGAAATTTTTTAAATACATTTATTACGATAAGTTTTTAAATACATTTATTACGATAAGTAAAATATGTAACCAAAGTGACTTGGCACCGATATTCAAAAAAATTTCCAATTCATCGTTAAAAAAATTGTTCGATTTAATTTTTAAAATCCGATTTATCACTATAAATTATTTTTAAATGGTATATTATATTACAAATAAGACTAATATATTAAATATTATAAAATTATTAAATTAAATATCCTATTTTTGTTTCGATTTATCATTCCGATAAATCACTATTAAGTATCCAAAATGATTTGTTTCGATTTTTGAAATCTACAACCATGTTGGCATATAATATTGAATATATGTTTTTTCTTTATATATTTATTAATATAGTAAAAAAACCGTTACAATAGATACATTTCGTTACAATACCGTTACAATAGATAGGGGTCTATTGTAACAGGGTATATTAATTGTAACACTTTTAATACTCTCGTTACAATATACTCTATTTTTGGATAAATATGTACAAATGTGTTACAGTTGATCCATTTTTTCTATCGCGTTACAATTTCAATGTTACATTAGGTCTTGAAATGTAGTAGTGTGGCCCGAAATACCTGCATGCGGGAATATGGTCCTTTATACCCACAATTCACACATGGTTATAATGCGTGTACTGTGTTAATTCATGAATTAAGTGTTGTTTGCCCTTTAGTGGTCCTTGCATGTTAACTTCTAGGCAGCCAGTAAATATCCTTTTTTTTCTCTGAAAAGCAATTTGATTACAACACTACACTAGCTAATATATAATTTTCTCTCCTTAAGTGAGAGCCTTTGTTGTTCTCTCCTTCAGTGTGAGAGTTTTGTAATGGCGGGAGTAGACGACATCAATGAGAGAATGGCAGGAATGAGAATTGAGGACGAGGAGAACTCAGAGCTCTTTTTCGACGAAGAGGTTGAGGACGTATCAAACAAGTTTGAGATATGCCTGGTGGGACATTTTTTAACTGAGAAAGGCTTGAATGTCAGGGCTATGAAATCTAAGCTTGCAGACATTTGGCATCCATCAAGGGGTATAAGTATTAAGGATCTTAAACCTGGTATTTATTTATTTCAATTTTACCATGTTGATGATATGGATTGGGTTTTTAATGGTGGTCCTTGGCCCTTTGATGGTGCAATGATTGTTCATAATAAGATTGGGGTGGGGGAGGATCCCTTGGAAGTCCCTTTAGTTAATCTACAATTTTGGATTCAGTTATATGGTGTTCCTTCGGGATTGATGACAAAAGTAGCCGGAAAACAGCTTGGTAACTTTTTTGGTTCTTTTATTTCGTATGATCCTAACAACAACTCCAGAATTTGGCGTGAATGTATGCGTATCAAGTCAGTATTGATGTGAGACAGCCACTTAAAAGGAAGAAGAAAATATGTAGGAAAAATGGGGTGGAAATGCATTGTTCAGTGCAAATACGAGAGACTTGGTGATTTTTGTTTTTTTTGTGGCATGGTAACGCACACTGAACGGTTCTGTGAGAAGAAACTTGGCACTACTGTGCAGGTGTAAGGAAGGGAGTGGGGGGCATGGCTTCGAGCTCCGGCAAGGAGAGCAGTAGGGCCAGATAGGAGCAAATTCCTCCATGATGAGAGAGATACCGATTGGGACGGGATTTCTGGAAATTCAAATTTTAATCAGCGCTATTCAGGGGATTCTGGTAAGCAAGTAGCGCATAACGATAGTTATGGGAACAATAATAACAGTGCATTATCTGTTAAGGGAGTAAATCGAGGAGTTAGTTACAACAACAAGGAGGAGACTTTCTTGGCGGCCAAATTCAAAAATGTTATTGGGCCAACTGAAGATGAATTAAGTGGGATCAATATGGAAGAAAGGAACAAAAGAAGGAGAGGCCCAGATGAAAAAATATTCATGGAAATTGAGGATGACAATTTTATTGGTGACGTCCGTTCTGAAACTGGTCTTTCTAGCTCTGATTGCCCAGTTTCTTCTACTACTGATTTGGCTAAGCTTGCAAGGCAAGCTAGCCACCCACAATGAATGCCCTTAGTTGGAACTGTCGAGGGTTGGGTTCCCCTCGCACAGTTCGAGTTCTTGGTGACCTTATTAAGGTACACAAACCTGATTTTTTATTCCTGTCTGAAACTATTTCTTTTACAAATAAAATCGAAGCATTGAGAGTTAAATTTGGATTTGCTAAGTGTTTTTCAGTAGATAGAGTTGGTCGTAGTGGTGGGTTAGCTGTTTTCTGGAAAAATAATGTGAACTGTGAGGTTATAGGATACTCTCGTAATCATATTAATGTTGATTTCTTTAATAATGGTACTGTTGTTTGGTCTCTTTCGTGTTTTTATGGCTTTCCTGAAAGAGCTCATAGAAGAAATTTTTGGGATCTTATTCGAACGTTGGCTGGTATGGCTCATCTTCCTTGGACGATTATGGGAGATTTTAACGACTTGTTGATTGCAGCTGATAAGTGGGGGGGGGGGCTCGCCTCATGCTCAATCGTTAATGTCTGGTTTCCAAGCTGCCATTGATGACTCAATGCTAGTTGAAATTGATTTGCAAGGTGGTAAGTTTATCTGGGAAAAGTCTCGAGGTACTAATGATTGGGTTAAAGAGCGTCTGAATAGAGCATTTGCTTCTCGTTCTTGGTTGAGTATGTTTCCCTTATGCAAATTGTCAGTTATTCATACATCTGTGTCAGACCACGATCCTTTCTTCCTCGATCTGTTTAGTGTCTCTTTCACTCGGAAGCAGTTTCAGTTTCGTTTCGAAAACATGTGGCTTCAAGAGCCAGGTTTTCACAAAGAGACATATGAGTTTTGGCTTGCTCTACCCCCCTCTCATATTATTCCCAAGCTTCTCTCTGTTTCGAATTTTATGACTCGCTAGGGGAGGAATTTTTTCCATAAATTTCGTGATAAAGTTAAGAAGTTGAAGGAGTCATTATCTAAACTTGTTAATCGAATTGACAGTGATGGAGTTAAATTGTACTTCGAGGAAAAGGAACGATTGAATGAGTTGCTACTCTATGAGGAGATTTACTGGAAACAAAGAGCCAAAGTTTTTTGGCTGTCAGAAGGAGACTCTAATAAAAAGTTTTTTCATGCTTCAGCTTCTACTCGCAGAAAGACAAATCATGTTCCTTTTCTGGAATCTGATAGTGGGGTGCAAGTGACTGATAAAGATGAAATGTGTTTGATGGTTAAGGATTACTTCACTGATATATTCAAAGGTGTGCAACAGGTTTCGAAATACGACTATACGGGAGAAGACAGGGTTGTCTCTGAGATGCAAAATCAAATGCTCGCAGCAGAGTTGACATTTGCGGAATTTACTATTGCTGTGAAACAAATGCATCCTGATAAAGCTAGTGGACCAGACGGTCTCAATCCAGCTTTTTTCCAAAACTTTTGGCCTATTCTTAGGCAGGAGGTGTTTGGTTGTTGCGGGGATTGGCTAAAATCGAGTTCTTTCCCAGCAAGTCTGAATGACACCAATGTCGTGCTCATACCTAAGAAAGAAAATGCCTGCCGAATGAAGGACCTCAGACCTATAGCTCTATGCAATATGCTATATAAGATCCTATCTAAAGTTCTTGCAAATCGCTTAAAACGGATGCTTCCCCGAATAATTACTGAGAATCAAGCTGCCTTTGCCCCTGGTAGGAGCATTAATGATAACGTCCTGATTGCTTTTGAATTAATTCATCATATGAAGAAAGCACCCCGAGGTGATGAGGGTGATGTCGCTTTACAGCTGGATATTTCAAAAGCATATGACAGAGTAGAATGGGGATACTTGAAAAACAGAATTCAAGCTATGGGGTTTTGTTCTCAATGGGTTACCTGGATGATGATGTGCGTGTAAACGGTCTCCTATGATTTCTGTTTCAATGGAGCGTCTATTGGACCCATCGTTCCTTCAAGAGGGATAAGACAGGGAGATCCTCTATCTCCCTCTCTGTTTCTTTTTTGCGTGGATGGCTTATCATTGGCTTTAACTAGAGCAGTTTCGGAAGAGATTATTCATGGTGTTAAAGTTAGTAGCTCATCCCCGGTTATTTCTCATCTTCTTTTTACTGATGATTCTTTCCTATTCTTTCGTGCAACCACCCAGGAAACAGAAGTGGTGAAGTACATTCTAGATGATTATGTAGGTTTTTCAGGTCAATCTATCAATTACCAAAAATCTGGTATTTTTTCAGTTCATGTGTCAGGCAGGATAAACAGAATGAGATATCATCAATTCTGGGGGTTTCAAATGATCTGCAGAATAGTATGTACCTGGGACTGCCTTCCTTGGTAGGAAGATCGAAAAAACGAGTTTTTGGATTTGTCAAAGAAAGAATGTGGAAACGTTTGCATGGGTGGAAAGCTAAGAAAATTTCTCGAGCAGGCAAGACTATACTAATTAACAATGTGGCAACAACTATTCCTTCATCTTGTATGTCTTCGTTCTTGCTTCCAAAAGCTATGTGTAAGGATATGGAGGTGATGATGAATAAATACTGGTGGCAGTCAGGCTCTACAGACAGGAAAGGTATCAACTGGATTGGCTGAGAAGGGATGAGTATGTCGAAGTGTCAGGGAGGGTTGGCATTTCGTAATCTGTATGGTTATAATATTGCTCTTATTACCAAACATGTTTGGAATTTTGTCCATAATCCACAATCTCTTGTGGCAAGATTATTTAAGGCTAAGGATTTCCTAGATGATCATGTTTTGCAAGCTAAAGTGGCTCCAGGTTCAAGTTTTATTTGGCAAGGAATAATTACAGCTAAAAATGAAGTGATGCAGGGCTATAGATGGATTTTAGGGGATGGTGAATTGATAAAATGCACAAAGGATCCTTGGCTAGCTGGCAAGAATGATTTTCGAGTGGATCAAACTTGGGGGTATGGTGACAACTCTTTAACAGTGGCTAGTTTGTTTAGGCAAGGCTCGAGAGAATGGAATGTTGGCAAAGTGAGAAATATGTTCTCTGTTGATGATGCGAATCTAATTCTAGCCACTCGTATTCCATCTGGCCCAGCTATAGATCGTTTAGCATGGTCGAGGATGACTAATGGCAGGTACTCAGTCAAGACAGGCTATCAGTTATTGCATGCCCAGAATATTGGCACTGGTTCTGTTGTGCAATCCAATGGGTGGATGAAGCTATGGAGCTTAGAGTTGCCCCACAAAATAAGATTGTTTTTGTGGAGAGTTTGTAGGAATAATATCCCTGTGAAGAGTCATTTGAGCAACAAGGGAGTGTGTCTCCCTCTTAATTGTCATCTGTGTAACTCTGATGTCGAGGATATGATTCATACTTCTTTAATTGCCCTTTTGCTTTAGCATGCTGGCATTATTCGGGGTTGGTGTACAATTTGTCGTAAAACGATCTTGTCCCATCTTGGTTACTTAGTAAACTCGAGATGGCACCTGTCACTGAAGTTTTAAGAATTGCTAAGGTGTTTTGGGGTATCTGGTTTTTCCGTAACAAAAAGGTCTGGGAAGGAAAAGTGGCTATAGCAACTAAAGCTATGGACTGGAGTGCTAAGTCTGTTTCAGATTGGAGGGAAGCCAAGATTAAACGTTCTATGCAGGATCCTGTAGGATTCCCAATAAATTCTTTGATTTCTTCCGGAAGCAGATGATTAATCACCTGCTTCTCACATTCCGTGAATAAGGTACCTACTAAGTCAGTCACCATTGTTTCTCAACCAGTTAGGTGGAAACCACCTAATGTGGGAGTCCTCAAGTTGAATATAGATGCTACAATTAAGCTGGGGGAAACCTCATTCTCTATGGGGTTAGTTATTAGAGACAATGCAGGTGCTCTTGTGGTTGGTAAAACGGTCTGCCATGCTATGGTTTCCACTGTTGTTGAAGCAGAATTGCTGGCAATCCTTGAGGGGCTTCACTGGCTGCTTTGCCTAAACCATGAAAAGGTGATCATTGAGTCAGACTCATTCCTTGCTGTTCAAGATTTGCAGAATGCTCATACTAATCTTTTGGAGGTTGGTCATATTTTGGATGCCTGTCGGACTATTCTAGATTCTAGACCAGGTTATTCAATCGCTTTTGTTAAAAGACAAGCGAACAAGGTCGCTCATTTAGTAGCTAAATTACCTTGTTCTCTAGATTGTCAAAACGTGTTTACGTCTCCTTCAAATGTGTTGTTGGAGGCTCTCTTGTATGATGTTTCTCATTAATCAAATTTGTCTTTTATTCCAAAAAAAAAAAAAAAACTTCTAGGCAGCCACGTTTGTGTACACACGCATGTGGTACAAGCGTGTACAACATTAAATATTATGCCCGTAGATGCATAGAAGTTCAACAATCTTTGGGTTAAATAGTTTTTATTTGGGGTTCAACACGGTTCATTTGGGATTTAAATTTTTTTAATTTTTTAATTAAAATTTTTAAATTTTATCAAGTTTTCTCTTAGAGGTTCAACAGTTAATTTTTGGGGTTTAACATTTCCATTTTGGGTTTTAGAAATATTCAGAATGACAAATAAATCGTATACGGACTTATGGTTTAGGGATATTTACAACCCTAAATCCTAGACCAAAAAACATAATCTAGCCTCGATTTTTTAAAAATCAGGCCGCCGGATTCAGTAAAAAAATACAACTTGCAAATATATATTAAATTTATTTATATTAATCACAACTTGTATGTGGACCATGCATATATTCAAATGGTAGACAAAAGTTAAGACCTTGCATGGTAGAGCGTGCAATACAAACTATACTCCATCCAAGATTCTTGCAAATGTGTGTAAGCTGTCCACGCATGTGTATCATGCGTGTTTCCTTCCTACACTGCCAAATGCGTGTCTTTTGTACTCTTCTTCTACAACTGCATGAAGAAGTGAGGATGAAGGTTAACAGTAATCACGCATAATGTACATGCGTGTAAAGTGGTCAAAAAGGGCCACTACTACCGCCAGTGGGTAATATGGACAATATTTATTAAAAAATAGATAGACAGGGCTTTCTCCCAGAAATCAATTCTTTTATTATTATTTTTCCTCTAAAAAGAAATGTTATGGAATAAAAACTAAGTTACGAATCTGTATTTAATGCTAGGGTTCGGGAGCTTCGTGCTTTTATGGTTGTTTCCGTGTTCGGGACTGACCGGTCCTCACAGAGTGCCTACGTATCCCGTTATTGAGAATCAAGCCAAAAACGTAGTTCTGAGAATGAGGGGTCAGGCCCTTATATAGGCTGAGAAGCCCTAGAATCGTAGTAGAATTAGGTGACTTGGTGGGCAAGCCACCGCCTTGAGGAAGGTTCTAGACTCCTTCCTTGTAGGAATCAGTTTCCTTGTTGAAGTAGGTGCCTTGGGGGCTAAGTCAGGCAGGAGTAATATCCTTATTTGACTATTATTGCTGAGCTGATTATTACCCTTAATATTAATTACGAAATTAATATCATAAATAGGGTTTGGGCCCATCTGGTGGGCCCCACGTTTTGACCACATTGGGTATAATTAATGCCACATTAAATGTGTCTTTAGGGCTTATTTTTAACCCATATCATTTGCCACCCAACTTCTAGGAAAACTGATCAGGTTTTTCTTGAAGTTTTAACGGCCTTATTCGAGACTCGGGTCTGGGTTTATTGCTCATGTGCAAGCATTTTCAACAACATTGTCTTAATGTAAAGCGTGGAACAACCGACTCATTTACGACCATAAATGACACTAAACGGTGCTAATAGGCCTTAAACGACATTTAATGGCATAAAACGGCACTAAACGTCGCTAAACGACGCTAATCAGCCTTAAACGACGTTTAAAACGGTGTTAAACGACGTTAAATGGCATAAAACGACACTAAACGATGCTAAACGGTGCTAATCAGCCTTAAACGACGTTTAAACGATGTTAAACGACGTTAAATGGCATAAAACGGCACTAAATGACGCTAAACGGCGCTAATCAGCTTTAAACGACGTTTAATGGCATAAAACGGCAATAAACGGTGCTAAACGACGATAATCAACCTTAAACGACGTTTAAACGGTGTTAAACGACGTTAAATGGCATAAAACGACACTAAACGGCGCTAATCAGCCTTAAACGACGTTAAATGGCATAAAACGGCACTAAACGGTGCTAGCGGGGGTCCGGGGGCGGCAGCCCCCGGGCGGGATCTAAGGGGCGGCAACCCCTGGCGGGGTCCAAGGGGCAGAGCCCCTGGCTGGGGTCGAGCTGCTACCACTCAGAAATTATCGTTTCGACTTAATTTTCCAAAATTTTATCACTAATTTTGATCCCAAAAATTGCATGTTTTTCTCGTTTTTCAGCTCGGCCATCACCCTTGCAGGAGCTCACCTCGTCCAGGTCAGTTCGGTCAAGCCTAAAAAAATTTCTACTCGGTCTGGTCTCCTCGGCTGCTACCTCTTCCTAGGGCTGTTCGGCCGTGTCTGTTCGGTTGAGGGCCTTTGGGGGAGAGCTCGGCCTGAGCAGCTCGTCTGTTGGCCTCACGGGGGCTTCTCGGCCTGGTCTGCTCGGCCTAGGGGCTGTCTCAAGGCACCTCGGCCTTGTGACTTCAGCTGATGGCCTTTTGGAGGCACTTCAGCCGTTGCTACTCAGTTGTTGCCCTCTGCGAGGGACTTCGGCCTGGTGGCTTCGGTTGTTGCCCTTATGGAGGTGCCTCGGCTGAGGGTGTTCGGCCACTTCACTCTTTTTTTTTGCCCTCTTAAAAAACGATGTTTCATGCTTTTGAGGAACATGAGTATTTATGTTCTTGATGAACATGAGTTTTCGTGTTCGTGATGAACATGAGTTTTCGTGTTCGTGATGAACATGAGTTTTCGTCTTCGTGATGAACATGAGTATGGAGAATCAG
Organism: Kitagawia praeruptora; assembly: GCA_037693485.1. Classification (NCBI taxonomy): domain Eukaryota; kingdom Viridiplantae; phylum Streptophyta; class Magnoliopsida; order Apiales; family Apiaceae; genus Kitagawia; species Kitagawia praeruptora. Next base: position 5,487,823 of record CM075353.1, read on the forward strand.
CAATATGGTCATTCATAACTTTTGCTTAAGATTTCCCCTCATTTCCTGATTAGCACTGCTAACCCTGTACTTTATATTAACTTCTTCCAATGCTTCTTTTGCCTCTTGGGGCCTCAAACACTTCAAGTATGAGATAACAAACGACCTCTTGTAAAGGATGCCTTCGTGCCTCCAATGCTCTCACTTTATGTTAACTTCTCAATGCTCTCACTGACAGCTTTCGTGCCTCCAAGGCATTGTCAGGGAGCCATCCGGTTTCAAGATGAACTTCAATAGGATCTAACCAACAGCTTCCAACATCGATCGGTGCTACCAACTTAGAGTTGATGGTCGGGGCCTTCAAGACCTGGAAGTAGACACTCCTTGCGTAAGCGAACTTAGACAGGGCATCAGCCTTAACGTTCTCTTCTCTCGAAATGTGCTCTACGTAGCACTCATCAAACTGAGTCATGACGGCTTTCACAACTCTCAAATACTTTGCCATAGTTTCATCCTTGGCCTCAAATTCACCATTCACTTGCGATATTACCAATCGTGAATCTCCACAAATTTTGAGATTCTTGACCCTCATAATTCTGGCCAAGCCCAACCCAGCTACCAAGGCTTCATACTTGGCTTCGTTATTGGTTGTCAGAAAATTCAACTTCAAAGCATACTCACCTGTGAACCCATCGGGGCTTTGTAAGACTAGACCTGCACCACTAGATTTTATTTTTGATGCTCCATCAAAATAGAGCACCCAATATTGCTTCAGATTAGGTACAATTTCTTCACTTCCAGGGGTGGTTACCATATCCTGCCCCCCGACTTCTTGGTTGCTGATGGTACATTCAACCACGAAGTCGATCAATGCCTGAGCCTTAATAGCTGTTCGAGGCTTATATGTGATGTCAAACTCTCTAAGTTCAATTGCCCACTTAATCAACCTACCACTAGCTTTTGGGTTATGCAATATGCTTCTCAACGGCTGGTCCGTCAGGACTTCGATCTTGTGTGCCTGAAAGTACGGTCGTAACTTTCTCGAGGCTGTGATCAATGCCAAAGCAAACTTCTCGATTGGAGAGTAGCTCAACTCCGCCCCATGTAACACCTTGCTTACATAGTAGATGGGTTTCTGAACCTTTTTCTCTTCTCGAATGAGGACAACACTCAATGCTTGCTCAGATACCGCCAAGTATAGATAGAGAGTCTCTCAGGGACTAGGCTTGGCCAACAACGGGGCTTCAACCATGTACTTCTTCAGCTGTTCGAAGGCCTCTTGGCTCTTAGGAGTCCACTCAAAATTTTTCACCTTTTTCAATGCTTGAAAGAAAGGCAAACACTTGTCACCAGACTTGGAGATGAATCTCCCTAGGGCTGCAACTCGGCCGTTTAGCTTCTGTAAATCTCGTATAGATCGGGGGGTTCCATGTCCATAATTGCTTTGATCTTATCGGGGTTGGCCTCGATGCCCCTTTTTTGAAACCATTAAACCCAAAAACTTTCCTGATCCAACGCCAAAAGCACACTTGGCTGGATTCAACTCCATTAAACCCATAGATGGGCATGTTGGTCGGGGTCAACTGAGAATCAGTGTATTCCATTTTTACAAATGCATCATGAAATAGAATGTCAAAGGAAGCTCCATTATCTATCAAGACTCGCTTCACCTTTGAGTTTCCAATCACAGAAGTTATGACCAACGAGTCGTCATGGGGGAACTTTACCCCTTCCAAGTCTGAGTCATCAAAACCAATCACTACTTCAGTTTTTGCACGCTTCGGGGCCTCTCCCACGATGTGCATCACTTCTCTAGCATAAGCCTTCCGAGAATTCCTTGTTGTGCCGGCCGCAGTCGGGCCTCTTGAGATCATGTTGATTACTAGCCCTCGGGGCTGTAGGTTGCGATCTTGATCGTCATCCCTCCTATCATACTCTCTTCTCTGATTACCACGGTCATCACCCTTAGTGAAGTGGCTCAGTTTCCCTCTACGAATCAAAAACTCGATCTCATCTTTGAGTTGCTTGCAATCATCAGTGTCATGCCCTACATCTCTGTGGAATCTGCAGTACTGATTCTTGTTTCTCTTTGCGGATCACCCCTGAGTGGCTTCGGCCATCGGAAATCCTTATCCTTCTCAATGTCCAATAAGATTCGACTCCTAGGAGTATTCAACCTTGCATACTCAGTGAACCTCGGTCCTTGGTTCTTCTTAGGGGCGTAGTCGGAGTCCTCGCTAGTTCGGGGATACTTGTCCCTAGCATCATACTCCTGGTCATCATACTCATGGTCTTGCTTTCGCTTCTTGGAGTCGTTGTTACGTCCTCCTCCACTTACTGTGGCTTCTTTTTTCATGCTATCTTCAGCTTTAATGTACTTGTCAGCCCTTCATTGGAGCTCGGCCATGTTTTCAGGAGGATGTTTTGCCAATGACCTTTTAAAGAATAGATCGGTGGTTCCATGTTCCAGGGCTACCATGGCCACCTTATTCTCTAAATCTGTGATATTCAACGTCTCTTTAGTGAACCTCTTGAGGTAATCTCTTAGATTTTCATTCTTTCCTTGCACCACGTACATGAGGGATGCGGAGCTTTTCCCATGAACTCTTCCGCTGATGAACTGGCTAACAAAAGCAGCACTTAACTCCTTAAAAGAGCCAATTGAGTTTGCAGGCAAACGGCTATACCATCTTTGAGCCATGCCCGATAGAGTTTGAGGGAACACCCTACACTTTAAGGCATCACTTGCAGGCTGCAACAGCAGTGCGTTCAAAAACGTCCTAACATGATTTGCGGGATCACTCGTTCCATCATAAGCCTTGATTGTCGGCATCTTAAACTTTCTAGAGATGTGAGCATTCATCACCTCCTCGGTAAACGGGGGTGTGGGATCATCAGGATCCCCAAGTGGCATCAGATCCTTGGGGTTGCTCCTGGGGGTTTCCACCTTTGTTGTTCTTCCAATTGATGCGTCAGCCCTTCTTTGCCTTCTTGAAGACCTCTCTAAGTCTATAATTGGAATCGGTCCTGAGGTTGGAGGAGGTTGAGTTTGATTCAACCTAGCTTGTTCTCTCGCAATATCTTCCTTTATCCTTAAAATCTTGGCCTCATGAGCCTTGATTCTCTCAGTAGCTGTCAAAGGGGGTCCATCATGGATAGTTTGTGTTCTCCTTCTTGGTTCTCTGCTAGCACGTCCCCTCCTCGGGGCTTCATCACGATCATCATCATCAGACGATGAATCATCAGTATAGGGGCCAGAGTAGTCAACATACTCTCGATCTCGGATCTGCAAAGCATGACCACTTGGTCCAGGACCTTGAGTGGTTGGAGGGTAATTAGGCAGACCATACATCGGGTTGGTATTCGTGGGGAGATCTGTAGTATGGATCTGTACCCCTGGTGATAACGGGCGATTGAGATCAACCAGTGGAGAAACCACCATCTGAAAAGAGCTAGTTTCTTGGCTTGGATGTACGACCATGGGTAATGTTCTCTCAGCATGGGGATTCGTCCCTGGAGGCTGAGAAACTTGAGTTTGAGTGATCGCCCCTGTTGCTGGGGGTACTTGCTCAGTGACGGGCGGAGCAGAGCTAATTGGTAAAGCCTCGGTAGAGCTTGGTGTTGTTCTTCGTGTAGTTACCATGGTTGATGTCTTCTTCCCACAGATGGCGCCAAATGTTGTGGAATAAAAACTAGGTTATGAATCTGTATTTAATGCTAGGGTTCGGGAGCTTCGTGCTTTAATGGCTGTTTCCGTGTTCGAGACTGATCGGTCCTCACAGAGTGCCTACGTATCCCGTTATTGAGAATCAAGCCAAAAACGTAGTTCTGAGAATGAGTGGTCAGGCCCTTATATAGGCTGAGAAGCCCTAGAATCGTAGTAGAATTAGGTGACTTGGTGGGCAAGCAACCGCCTTGAGGAAGGTTCTAGACTCCTTCCTTGTAGGAATCAGTTTCCTTGTTGAAGTAGGTGCCTTGGGGGCTAAGTCAGGCATGAGTAATATCCTTATTTGACTCTTATTGCTGAGCTGATTATTATCCCTAATATTAATTACGAAATTAATATCATAAATAGGGTTTGGGCCTAACTGGTGGGCCCCACGTTTTGACCACATTGGGTCTAATTAATGCCACATTAAATGTGTCTTTAGGGCTTATTTTTAACACATATCAAGAAAGTTCATGGAAATATGGAACACAACTCTACGAATCCAGGTGATGACTTAGGCTCTGTTTGGATTGCTGTTAAAAATTGTTGTGCTGTTAGAAAAAGTTTTGTTATAAAAAGCTGAACACTGTTTGGTAATATTTTTTATATGTGCATGTTTTGATGTAAAAATATAATAAAAATAATGTTTTTGATAAGGTTTGAACCAGCAATTGCTTTCCGCAAAAGTTGAAAAATAACGTTTTTTAAAAATGGGGACCTTAAGCCAAAAACGCTTTTCAGAAAAGTAATTTTTAAATTTTACCAAACACTTTTTCAACTGATTTTCAGGAAAAAAAACTACTGTGTGCACACCAAACACACCCTTAGCCACTAAGGTGAGCATGATGAATTGATGATGCCAGTTTCATTCCCTTTATGTATTCAGATTTCAAGGGTAAAGGACTTGGCATATTTGTTTTTTAATATACATATAAATACTTATTTTAAGTCAAAATTATCTTATTTTAAGATTTAAAACAAAGTTAGAGATTTTTAAATTTTTTCTGAAAAAAATTAATTTTTTTAATTTATAAAATCTCAAACATACATTAAATACTAGTTTAAAACCCGTGTGATGCACGATTTTTTTTTCATATTATATGAATTTTTTCATTATTTTAAATTAATTTTTTTTAAACTTGAATTTTGGATGCTTAAATTTTTATATGAAATGATTTGATAATAATTATATAAATGTTATCCGTGATATTTCTAAAAAATAAGGGACTTTAGTTAGAAAATATAAAAAAATGATAGGTTTCAGTTGAAAAAGGTAATCGGGTAATTATTAATTTTATAATATTATTATTTTATTATATTAAATAGAACGGATGGTGATATAATTGGAAAAACAGAGATTTTAGTTAAAGAAAATAGAAAGGTAACGTGTTTTGGCCGAAAAAGATAATCGTGGATATAATTGGAAAAAGAGATATTTTAGTTAGAAAAAAGAGAAAAGGTAACGTGTTTTGATTGAAAAAAAAAGTAATTTTTTAGTTTATAGTATTTATAAGGGAATTTGACAAAAATACCAACTTTTTAAATGATTTTTGCAAAAATACCATCTTTCTAATTAAATTGCAATTATACCATCTTTTCAAAAAGAAAAAAGATTTATTGCAAAAATACCATCTTTCCAATTCCCTTCCACCCTTCCTCCCTCCTTCTTCCCTCCTGCTTTCAGCCGCCTGTTACTTTTTTTTTTTTTTAAGGCGGGATGCTATTTGGGTTTCATGGCCCCGCCAGGGGCAATATGCAACTGAATGCAACTACATTCAACCACATTCAACTGAATGCAACCACTTTTTTTTCTTTTTTTTTAAAGGCGGGATGCTATTTGGGTTTCATGGCCCCGCCAGGGGCAATATGCAACTGAATGCAACTACATTCAACCACATTCAACTACATTCAACCACATTCAACTGAATGTAACCACATTCAACTTTTTAAGATTTTGGTGGATTTGGGTTGCAAGGCCCCGCCAGGGGCAATATATTCAACCAAATGCAACCACATTCAAATTTTTTAAAGGTGGGTGATTTTGGTGGATTTGGGTTGCAAGGCCCCGCCAGGGGCAATATTCAACCAAATGCAACCACATTCAACTTTTTTTAAAGGTGAGTGATTTTGGTGGATTTGGGTTGCAAGGCCCCGCCAGGGGCAATATTCAACCAAATGCAACCACATTAAAATTTAGTTGAATATGCCCCTGCGGGGCCTTGGAACCCAAAAGCAGTCCACCTTAATTTTGGTGGTTTTGGGTTGCAAGGCCCAGCAGGAGCATATTCAACTGAATTCAGTTACTGATTTCAAGTTCCATTTTTCAGTTGTCATTTTCGACCTCTTTTTTGAACTCTAATATATATATATATATATATATATTAGAGTTCAAAAAAGAGGTCGAAAATGACAATTGAACAATGGAACTTGAAATCAGAAATTTAGTTGCATTTAGTTGAATGTGATTGCATTAAGTTGAATATTTCCCCTGCGGGGCCATCCAACCCAAAATAGCACCCATCTTAAAAAAAAAAAAAAAAAAGAAAAGAAAAAAGGACACAAGTCGCCGACTTACCTGGACAGGAGGAGAGAGAAAGTGAGGGAGGAGGGGGACCTAGTATTTTTGCAATTTTGAAACTTAGGTTGGTAATATTGCAAATAGCTATTCTTAAAGATAGTAAATTTGCAAAAAATTACTTTTTCCTATTTATTTATGAAAAAAACCCTATTTATAATATAATTATGTTCTTTTGTTAAACAAAATTGCTCATAGTATTTTTAAAAAAGGAGAAATTGATTTATGTGAAAAAAGTAATGGATTAGTTTATAGTAACTATAGTTTAATTATGTTATTTTACTAAATAAAATTGCTCATAGTTTTTAGAAAATGAAAAATTATTGTTGCCCGTGATATTGCTAGAAAAAAAAAGGAAATTTAATTAGAAAAAATTGAAAAAATGATATGTTTTAGCTAAAAATGTAATCGGTTAATTATTAGTATTATATTATTATTATTATTATTATTATTTATATTAAAACTACCGTGATATAATTGGAAAAAGAGAGGTTTTAGTAAGAGAAAAAAAAAATGTAACATTTTTTTGCTGAAGAAGGTAACCGTCCATGATTTAATTGTAAAAAATGAATTTTTAGTCATGGAAAAGAGAAAAGGTAAACTGAAAAAGGTAATTGATTAGTTAATAGTAATTATAATATAATTATGTTGTTTTATTAAAAAAATTGCTCATAGTGTTTTTAAAAAAGGAGAAATTTTAGTTAGATAAAATGTTAAAGATATTGTATTTTACCTGAAAAAGGAAATTATTTAGTTATTGAAAAATAAAAAAGGTAATATGTTTAACCTGAAAAAGGAAATTGATTAATAAAGGAGAAATTTTAGTTAGATAAAATATAAAAGATATTGTATTTTACCTGAAAAAGGAAATTATTTAGTTATTGAAAAATAGAAAAGATAATATGTTTAACTTAAAAAAGAAAATTGATTAGTTAATAGTATGAATTTTATCTGTAATTGAGTAAGGGTAAATAAGTAAAATCAACAGGTACCGTACCGATCAACCAAACTTTTAATGTTTCGGCTTTTATATAATAGTATAGAAATGTATACATTTTCTTTATCAAAATATGAAATTTTTACCCAAAAATAAGTTCATAAGGACTTAAAAAAAAGTGAGCCAAACAAGCTCAAAAATATTTCAGTAATAATAGTAATTTTTTTAAAAGAATATTCAATTGTATCTTATATATAAGCCCAATTTGCATTTGCAATCTTATAGATATAATTTGTTGCAAAATAATGCAACTGCTAATTACATATGCAACTTTTATAGTTTTATCGTATTTTTACAAAGAAGTTTGAAAGAATGGATTTTTTTGATAATTTCTCATAATAATAATATAATTAGCTATACATTTGGTGATTAATTGACTTAGACTTTTATTATTGCTTATATATGTCTCTTTTCTTTTTGCTATATTAATATTTTCTTGTAGCTGTTTCGCAATAATATTTCTAGTTTTTGTTGCTATCATGTTAGCACTTGTAGCGAATCGTGCTAGTTTAGATCTTTATTTTAGTAAAACTGAATTTTCCAAACTGTATTCAATCAACCAAAATAAAGTGAGAACATTCTAGAAAAGCTCATAACTAATTATATTAATTGACTAAAAAGTTGCAAACACAAATTAAAAAATAATTAAACTAAACAATAATTTTGTTTGACGAATCTAGTACTAAGATTGTAGAAATGAACAGACACTTCGCCCCGTTTTGCAAATCTTATTTCTCATAAATAAGTTATAACTTATTTTCGAAAAAAGTTATAAATTTCTTAGTTAATAATATGGATTTTATCTATAATTAAGTAAGGGTAAATAAGTAAAATCAACATGTATCGTACCGACTAAATAAAATTTTAATGTTTCGATTTTTATATTTAGATAAAATATAAAAGATTTTATATTTTACCTGAACTTGAAATTATTTAGTTATTGAAAAATAGAAAAGGTAATATGTTTAACCTGAAAAAGAAAATTGATTAGTAAAGGAGAAATTTAAGTTAGATAAAATATAAAAGATATAAATAAAGGAAAGTTATTAGAAAAATGTTTGTGAATATATACTTTTTTATGAAATAAGTAACTTATTTTTGTAAGATCACGAATATTTTCCTCATAAACATTTTTTTCTAAAAAAATATGTTATACGAAATTTTTTCTGAAATATATAACTTGTAAATTAGAATTAAGATTTGACAAATAGGACCTTCACACGTGAGTATCCCATTAACAATCTTAATTCTTTTTGGCTTCAATTAAAAGTTAATGCACTTATAAACTCATAAAGCTAAAGAAATTCCAAAGCCATCACCTTGACCAGAGCCAGAATGCCAGATACATTTCACTGACTCACATTTTGGTCATTAGCCAACCTTAAGGTTCTTTACCACGTGTGTACAAACCACATCCAGATATTTGTCCACGTCAGTTTGTGGGTCCTGTTTTTCAAACTAAAATTTACCAGTTGCTTTCATGCAATTTTTGCAACTATAAATATGTGACTATTGGTTCTTCAACAACTTGTGATATCCATGCATGTTTCTCTTGAACAAACAATGAACCAAAACAATGATGCGAATAACAAGACTGAGCTCCGTTATCGAGGCGTTCGGAGGCGGCCGTGGGGAAAATATGCTGCGGAAATTCGAGATTCGGCTAGGCAGGGTGCTAGAGTTTGGTTAGGGACTTTTAATACTGCAGAGGATGCAGCTAGAGCTTATGATCGTGCAGCTTATTCTATGAGGGGTCACTTGGCAGTGTTAAATTTTCCCGAGGAGTATGGTTTGCCGAGTGGTGGCCTTTCGGATCATTTTTCTTCGTATTCAGCCTCTGCCTCGGGTTCTAGTTCTAGTTCTTCGTCTGCAATGCAAGGAAGTAATGAAGAAGGAAAAGAAGTAATTGAGTTTGAGTACTTGGACGATCAGGTTCTCGAAGATCTTCTCGATTTTGACCAGACCAAAAACAGTAACGGTAACAGATCAAGGAAGAGCAAGTAAAATTCATTGTCATCAAATTCTGCCTCTAGCTCATTTCTGCATTTATCAATCAGTCCAAGTCATGATTGCATGATGGAATAATCTTAAACAAATTCTCTTCAAGTTATATTATTTTTCTTCTTCTATCATTCTATTCGATTAATATACGATTTAATAAATTAATTTCTTCGTATTTCAGTGACCTCATAAATCGCGATAATTATTGAAAAATTGAAATATAATCCAAACCATATATCCATAAATGCATTGGCAGCCTGTGGAATGAACTTGTTCAATGCAAAACCACATATTCCCCATTCGATACGTACAGTAGTTTGTCTGTTGTTAGTTTCGGTTACTGTCGTGAGTTCACTTATATGCATGCATATCAGTAGTATATGTCCAGAACAAGTTGCAGCTTTGTATGTCATGATCAATAAGGGCGAAGTATGTAACTATGTATAAATAATTAACTAATATAACTACTGCATAAACTTGTGGCGCCCATACTTGCACAAAACAAAATAATGGAAAGCCCAACACGAAAATGATGAAATTACAAAACAGCTTCGATCGAGTCCTAGCTTATCAAAGAGGTATTTTGGTTCTATTACAATTTACACCACTATACTAGAAGATCGAGTCAACGCTATTCATTATACAATACGGGTGAGTAATGATCGGATTGGTCGGGTTGAAAGGATCAAACCACCCAATCCATATTTTACGATTTTGGAATTTAGCAACCCATTATCATAACTGTTATCGTTCGTACAAAAAAAATCGTCCAAATTATAACGGTTTGGTTTGGACGGGTTAGGTTTTAAACCACTTAAAAAAATTTAAATTTGCAAAAAAAAATAATCTGACACAAATATTATACAATGCATCAATGGACTGATATCACAAAATACCATCAAAATGAAAAATTTGGTAATTAAATTACAAAGTCTTTCGAACTAGCAAAATAACGTACAAAGTCTCATAAAATATAATTCCAATGGAACTAACGAGCAAATCCAGTAAAATGAATCTAATGTGCAAACTAACATATAATGAATATGACATATTAAAGTGCCTCAGATTTTGCTCCACATGGTGAAAATCGCTCATATATTTCGTGACAGAGTGATCCATTGCTAAGATGAAGCCTTATATGATGTTTGCTACATTTAAATGTAACTAAATGAAGTAAATATTGTTGGAACCAATAAAAATTATAAACTACTGGCCGTCCTCTTAAACTCACTCATAAACTGTTATATATTAATTATTCATTTAAATTATATTTCTTAAATAATAATAAAAAATAATTAATATATATTATTATATATTCGGGTGGAACGGGTTATATTGGTTGGTTTGACGGAGCAAACCGAACCCAACCATTAATTTTCGGGTTTTTAAAAATCGAAACCGTTACCAACCCGAACCGTTACGAAACCGTAAATTCTGGTTTGGACGGTTTGGATTGGACGGTTTGGGCGAGTTTGGAAAATTTTGCTCACCCCTACAATACTGTATTATTTTGCATTTGTATGATTTAAATTGGTTGCACCATGATCTTATGTTTGTATAATTTGTTAGAACTAGCTTTGTAGCCCGTGCAAGGCACGGGCATGCTCTAGATTACAAATTTATGAATTATTCGTAATCACATAGGATTGATTTGTTGATATCTTCGATTATTCATATCTTTGTAGCAATTGTTCTGAGTAAATAGAATTTATGCAATACCCGATCGTGACATGCAAATTATAATTCTGGTTAAATTAAATCTATTTTATATTTTACGCTATGTTTTGTTTTGTTAAAATAAACTTGAACGATATGTAATACATTGGTCAATGTTAAGATCAAAACCGTACTTCGAAATATAAATATATAGAGTTAACATGGATGGATACAGAGATACATTCAAGTATTAATTACATAATAATAAATGCATATTAGTTCATATCAGTTATTATTATATATGTAATAAATATGTTAGTGTTGCAATACCTAAATAGCCCCCGGAAATATAACATAGATATAATTAGTAGAGGTAAATATGACTTTTTATATGAATAAGTTTGCTCATGGAAACCCCCCCCCCATTTGCTCTATTATATATATATATATATATATGGGGCTACTCCAATACAAACCTCCTTAAAATACAAACCTACAAACCAAGCATAATCTAATATTTCAAGCTAATCTAATGACCAAACTAGGGGTACCCCAATACAAAAAATGCTTAAAATAATTGGCTCTATCCAACAAAAAAAAAAAATCACTGTTCACGTGATGACGTGGCAGTGGATTTCACTGGTTAACGGTGCTTCGCACCTTCTTGTACGGCGCTTCGCGCCTTTATCATTCTAAAGTTGTAAGGAATGGCAATCAATGGTAAAGGCAATAGACGATTGACGGGTGTGTCGAGAGCCTTCGGCTCTCATGACTACCTAACTCATCCGTTTACTGTCTTAAATGCTTCGCATTTCCACGGCAAGATTTTTTTTTTTTTTTTGGAATTTTTTTTTTTGTTGGAAAGAGCCAATTATTTTAAGCATTTTTTGTGAAGGTACACTTGGCGGAAACTTTAGAATAGATGAAATATAATTAATTTAGTGTTGGTTTGTAGGTTTGTATTTTAAGAGTGGTTTGTATTTGAGCACTTGCCTATATATATATATATATATATATATATATATTTGTTATATTGTTTTATGCGTTTGCGTATTAAAGATGTGATTGATGAGTTTTACGATAGTTAATGTTAATACAAGTTTGTATTATACTTACATAGGCATGAAGGTTTTTTTTTGTATTGGGATATTTTTTGTAATATTTAATTCGTAAATAATTAAAGTAGATCTAAAATGATTAATAAGATATGGTATATGTTAGTGAATATTATAGTACATTATAACATATCCACATAAATTTATATATGTATTTATGTTTGTACAAGTTTATGTATGTATAATTATGCAGTAATTAATATATTATAAATAATGAAATATTAATAGATTATACAACATAAATGTATGTATGTATGTATGTATGTATGCTATATAGTATGTATGTATATATGTATATAATATTATAGTAGATTATTATATATGCGCATAAATTTATATATGTATGTATTTATGTTTGTACATGTGTATGTATGTATAAATATACATATTAATTATACAACAATTAATAGATTACAAATAATGAAATTTTAATAGATTATACAACATAAATGTATGTATATATTATATGTATGCATGTATGTATGCATGTACGTATGCATGTATAATTAATAGTTATGTTGTATGTATATATGTATGTATGCATATATACATACATACATATATACATACAACATAACTATGCATGCATATATGTATGTATGTATGTATGTATGTATATATGTATATATGTATGTATGCATGTATGTATGTAACTATGTATGTGTGAATGTATGTACGTATATATGTATATATGTATGTATGCATGTACGTATGCATGTATAATTAATAGTTATGTATGTATGTATGTACGTACGTATGCATGTATAATTAATAATTATCTACAAATATACATTCTAATTAATAATTATACATTATCTGAGTTAAGCCAACTGAGATTTATCTACAAATTAATACATATAAACAAAAATATGTAGTATGTGTATGTATATAATATTATAGTACATTGTTATATATCCACAAAAATTTATATATGTATGTATTTATGTTTGTACATGTGTATGTATGTATAAATATGCATATTAATTATACAACAATTAATAGATTACAAATAATGAAATATTAATAGATTATACAATATAGATGTATGTATGTATGTGTGCATGCATGCATGTATGTATGTATGCATGCATGCATGCATGTATGTATGTATGTATGTATGTATGTATGTATGTTATATAGTATTTTATGCATGTATGTATGTATATAATATTATAGTATATTATTATATATATATCCACATAAATTTATATATGTATGTATTTATGTTTGTACATGTATTTGTATATATAAATATGCATATTAATTATACAACAATTAATATATTACAAATAATGAAATATTAATAGATTATACAACATAAATGTATGTATGTATGTATATATGTATGTATGTATATAGTACTTATGCATGTATAATTAATAATTATGTATGTATGTATGGATGTATGTATGTATGTATGTGTGTGTGTACATATGCATGTATAATTATTTATGTTTATGTATGTATAATTAATAATTATGTATGTAGTGTATGTATGTATGTATGTATATATATATGTATGTATGTATGTATGTATGTATGTATGTGTGTATGTACGTATACATGTATATCTATTTATGTATGTGTAGTATAATTAATAATTATGTATGTATATATGTGTTTATGTATGTAGATAATGATTTTTAATATAAGCTCAAATGTTCGCATAGCTCAACTGGTTATGGTGTTGCATTAGTTATGCAAGATCATGGGTTCGAATCCTTTGATTGCTCAGGGAAACCCCTGTTGGTGTATTAGATATATAATAGATAGATGTAAATGAGAAACCCCTGTTGGTGTATTAGATATATAATAATAGATGTAAATGAGAAACGTTCTGGTCATTAAACTCATTAACACCCAAAATATACTAACACAATCAATGTGGTGAACTTGAACTTTATCCTCAGTCCTCAGATGTTAATTTTTTTAAATAAATTATTTAAGATATCTAGTTTAATTAAGAGTAAAATGCAAAACGGTGGCCATAATTTACACTGAATTTCAAAAAAGTGGCCGAACTTTCAAAATTTTATTTCGGTGGCCACACTTTGTTTTTTATTTTTAAAATAGTGGCCAAAGTTTTCTTGATTTTCAAAATAAGTGGCCAAAATTGTTTTTGATTTCTAAAATAGTGGTCAAATTATTTTTAATTTTCAAAAAAATACATTAAAAAAGGTCGATAGCCACTAAAATGAAAATCTGAAAGTTCAGCCACTTTTTTGCAATTCAGTGTAAACAAAGACCACCGTTTTGCAATTTACTCTTTAATTAATTACAACACAACATAATCAATGTGGCAAACTTTGTCCTCTGTCCTCAGATATAGAGTTACAAATTTTATTGCAGTTATATCTAATTTCCGTTATCTGTAGTTGAGTAATTACACTTGAACAATTAATCTCACAAGGAAATAGATAGAAATGTGGGTAAGAGTGAAATGGTTTATCAGTATATATAGTTGTCAATACTTCAAATCACACTAGCTTTGTAGCCCGTGCAAGGCACGGGCATGCTCTAGATTACAAATTTATGAATTATTCGTAATCACGTAGGATTGATGTGTTGATATCTTCGATTGTTCATATCTTTGTAGCAATTGTTCTGAGTAAATAGAATTTATGCAATACCCGATCGTGACATGCAAATTATAATTCTGGTTAAATTAAATCTATTTTATATTTTACGCTATGTTTTGTTTTGTTAAAATAAACTTGAACGATATGTAATAAATTGGTCAATGTTAAGATCAAAACCGTACTTCGAAATATAAATATATAGAGTTAACATGGATGGATACAGAGATACATTCAAGTATTAATTACATAATAATAAATGCATATTAGTTCATATCAGTTATTATTATATATGTAATAAATATGTTAGTGTTGCAATACCTAAATAGCCCCCGGAAATATAACATAGATATAATTAGTAGAGGTAAATATGACTTTTTATATGAATAAATTTGCTCATGGAACCCCCCCATTTGCTCTATAATATAAATATATATATATATATATATATATATATATATATATATATATATATATATATATATATTTGTTATATTGTTTTATGCGTTTACGTATTAAAGATGTGATTGATGAGTTTTACGATAGTTAATGTTAATACAAGTTTGTATTATACTTACATAGGCATGAAGGTTTTTTTTGTATTGGGATATTTTTTGTTATATTTAATTCGTAAATAATTAAAGTAGATCTAAAATGATTAATAAGATATGGTATATGTTAGTGAATATTATAGTACATTATAACATATCCACATAAATTTATATATGTATTTATGTTTGTACAAGTTTATGTATGTATAATTATGCAGTAATTAATATATTATAAATAATGAAATATTAATAGATTATACAACATAAATGTATGTATGTATGTATGTATGCTATATAGTATGTATATATGTATATAATATTATAGTAGATTATTGTATATGCACATAAATTTATATATGTATGTATTTATGTTTTTACATGTGTGTATGTATAAATATGCATATTAATTATACAACAATTAATAGATTAAAAATAATGAAATAATAATAGATTATATAACATAAATGTATGTATATATTATATGTATGTATGTATGTATGCATGTACGTATGCATGTATAATTAATAGTTATGTTGTATGTATATATGTATGTATACATATATACATACATGCATATATACATACAACATAACTATGCATGCATATATGTATGTATGTATGTATATATGTATATATGTATGTATGCATGTATGTATGTAACTATGTATGTATGAATGTATGTATGTATATATGTATATATGTATGTATGCATGTACGTATGCATGTATAATTAATAGTTATGTATGTATGTATGTACGTATGCATGTATAATTAATAATTATCTACAAATATACATTCTAATTAATAATTATACGTTATCTGAGTTAAGGCAACTGAGATTTATCTACAAATTAATACATATAAACAAAAATATGTAGTATGTGTATGTATATAATATTATAGTACATTGTTATATATCCACAAAAATTTATATATGTATGTATTTATATTTGTACATGTGTATGTATGTATAAATATGCATATTAATTATAAAACAATTAATAGATTACAAATAATGAAATATTAATAGATTATACAATATAAATGTATGTATGTATGTATGTTATAGTATGTATGCATGTATGTATGTATATAATATTATAGTATATTATTATATATATATCCACATAAATTTATATATGTATGTATTTATGTTTGTACATGTGTTTGTATATATAAATATGCATATTAATTATACAACAATTAATATATTACAAATAATGATATATTAATAGATTATACAACATAAATGTATCTATGTATGTATATAGTACTTATGCATGTATAATTAATAATTATGTATGGATGTATGGATGTGTGTATGTACATATGCATGTATAATTATTTATGTTTATGTATGTATAATTAATAATTATGTATGTAGTGTATGTATGTATGTATGTATGTATGTATGTATGTATGTATGTATGTGTGTATGTACCTATACATGTATATTTATTTATGTATGTGTAGTATAATTAATAATTATGTATGTATGTATATATATATATATATATATATATATATATATATATATATATATATATATATATATATGTTTATGTATGTAGATAATGATTTTTAATATAAGCTCAAATGTTCACATAGCTCAACTGGTTATGGTGTGGCATTAGTTATGCAAGGTCATGGGTTCGAATCCTTTGAATAACATTATTTTTACAAATATTTAGAGTTAGGTTTAGAGTGAGGTTCGGAGGGTCCGAGCCTATGAATAAATTTGCTCAGGGAAACCCCCTGTTGGTGTATTAGATATATAATAGATTGATTCACCACAGAGAATTTCTTGACCACATTATTATAATGTTGAACAATATTCGTTGTAGCATAAGATCATGTTGGGATTGGCACTTTTAAATTTTAAAGCGCTTATTTACTTAACATGTTATCAGAGGTCGGTTTAGGCAGAGATCTCGGGTTTTAGTCCTACCACCCCCATCTATTTAATTTGAATATCTGTTTGTCTGGTTCTGGTTCTGTCTGCTGTCTGTCTGGTCAATCATAACGAAACATATTGTACGATTGAGGGGGAGTATTTTGTTAGGGAATAGGGTGATTACTTGAATTTTTCTGAAGTCGTGTGAACACTTTCAGATTGAAGTTATTTGTGGTTTACCCAAATAATTCAATCGGATAAAGTCAGAAATTCTGCAAGAAGAGAGAATGTGTTTTGTTGTGAATTTCAAATGAACCTATATCTGAAAATAATCAATGCAACACCTATTTATAGATGCTAACAGATGTGTCTTTTGCCAAGAGACACATCTCAGTATTTTGGCAATAGACACATCTCAATATAAGAGTCATGTCTAATGCTAATAGACACATCTTTTCCAACAGGTGTGTCTAATGTCAATGGTCATGCCTCAGACACATCTTTTCCAACAGGTGTATCCAATGCCAATGGACAAGTCTCACAAGACACAATAATACTAAAATCATAATAAACTCGAACAAAGCGTGCACTCCGCACGCATCCGACTTGTTCGATGTAATATTACGATTACATTGATCAACTAGTCAATCCAATTACACTAAAATATCCAACAATCCTCCCCCATTTTAGCGTAATCCATGATTAAGTAAGCAAAATCACAACAAATAACAAATTATGCATAAATGAAATATCATGACGATTGAATTTCACATTAGTATATTACACATTCCAAATATTTGAATATCAAGGTATCACTATGGATTGAACCTCTACTATTCATAGTGAATACATGAAGATAATATACACATAACTTTACATTCTCAAATGTTCTTACTTGACACTATATTTTACCAGCCTAGTGTCCTAATCCTTCTTAAGCATATCAAAGCCAAGTCCAAACTTCTTGAAGCAGCTAAACTTCATGCTCAAATAGGTAGTTCTTTTATTCTCGCACCTGCATATGCAATTTTTCAAAAGAACTATTAAGAAGATAAACTTCAACCTCCTTAACTTGCAGGTCTGAACACATACCTTGGGATGACAATACTAATGTGTTCCAATCTCTAAATGTTAAGCTTTCCACATTGAATTCAGCACCTAATGTCATATTAGATAGGAATTGGGTATCTCAACATGAGAGGTTTTTGATGGACTTTAATCCCATCCCTACAACCGACTTGTGCACAAGATCTCTACTCAACCCTTTGGTTAGATGATCGGCTAAATTATGTTGAGTTCTTATAAACTCCACTGATATAACACCATGCATGATAAGCTCACGAATCATGCTATGTCTAACACCTAAGTGTCTAGACTTGCCTTTGAACACTTGTCTATAAGCATTAGCCAAGGCAGACTCACTATCACATCTGATAGATATGGGTGATATCGGTTTAGGCCACAATGGAATCTCATAAATCAGATTTCTTAGCCATTCAGCTTCTTTACTAGCCGTTGATAACGCCACAAATTCAGATTCCATCGTTGAATCAGTAATGCAATTCTGTTTCTTCGATGCCCAAGAGATAGCACCTCCCCCAAGAAGGAATACCCATCCACTTGTGGAAGAATGATCTTCCTTATTGGAAATCCAACTTGCATCTGAATGACCTTCAATAACCGAAGGAAATCCAGTATAAGTCAAACCATAATCCATGGTTCCTTTCAAGTACTTGAACACTCGGTTTAAAGCTTGCCAATGATGTGAACTTGGTTTGCTAGTGTACCTACTAAGCTTTCCAACAACATAGGCAATATCTGGCCTAGTGCTTATCATGGCATACATAAGACTACCAATAGCCCTTGAGTATTCAAGTTGAGATACTGCAATACCTGTATTAGGTAGGAGTTTAATACTAGGATCAAGAGGAGTGCTAACAGGAGAACAATCCTTAAAGTTAAATCTTTTCAGAATCTTCTCAATATAATGAGAATGAGAAATTTAAATACCATTGGTGTCACGCTTGATCCTTATACTAAGAATCACCTCAGCCTCCCTCATGTCTTTCATATCAAAATTAGATGACAAGAACTTCTTGGTTTTATCCACTTGATTTTGGTCAGTACCAAAAATCAACATGTCATCCACATATAAACAAATTATAACTCCTTTACCAGAAGCATCAAATTTGCGATATACACACTTGTCTGCTTGGTTGAGAAAATAACCGTTAGACAAGACCACAGTATCAAATTTATCATGCCAATCCTTCGGTGCTTGTTTCAGACCATAAATTGATTTCTTCAATTTACACACCTTATTCTCACAACCAGGCATAACAAACCCTTCGGGTTGTTTCATATAAATCTCTTCATCTAATTCACCATTCAAGAATGCAATTTTCACATCCATTTGGTGAATGACAAGGTTGTGTATAGCAACAAGTGCTATTAACAACCTAATAGTGGAGGTTCTAGCAATATGAGCATAAGTATCAAAATAATCAATCCCTTATTTTTGTCTAAAACCTTGGATTACCAATCTGGATTTAAACTTATCTATGGTACCATCCACCTTCATTTTCCTTTTGAAGATCCATCTGTTTCCCAATGCTTTACAGCCAAGGGGCAGATCACTCAATTCCCAAGTATTATTATTCATGATAGAATCCATTTCATCTTGGATAGCTTCTTTCTAGAATGCAACATCCCTAGATTTCATAGCTTCGCTAAAAGTATTTGGATCCTCCTCAATAACAAAACAATATTGGTATTGATATTCAATTTCATCTCTAGAGCCTTCTACTAGATAAAGATGAAAGTCATCTCCAAAAGACTTTGCTTTTCTAGTTCTAGTGCTTCTCCTTGGTTCAGACGGTCCATTCACATCTTTAGTAGAAACTGAGTTCCTACTAGAAGAATTCTGAAGCATGTCCCTTGGTCTAGGTATAGATGTAAATCCATTTTCATCAAATATAGCATTTCTTGACTCGATAATCGAGTTCACAGATACATAGTCATTAGATTCTAACACATAGAATCTATATGCTATGGAATGCTCAGCATAACCAACAAATATGCAATCTATACCTCGTTCACCCTAGTTACTTCTTTTGGGTTCAGTGAGTCATACAACTGCTCTACATCCCCAAACTCTAAGAAAACTCAATTTTGGTGACTCTTTATACCAAAGTTCATAAGGGGTAATCTTATTCCTCTTACTAGGAATTCGATTCAATAAATGACAGGCTGTCAACATAGCCTCACCCCAAAATCCCTCACTCAAACCCGAGTAGGATAACAAGGAATTAACCATTTCTTTCAAAGTCCTATTCTTTCTCTCTACCACACCATTTTGCTGTGGTTGTTACGACCAACTCAACACGCAAGTGCACGTGATCTCAAGTAATACAGATAGCAAATAAGGTTCGTTCCTACAGGGACTCGTTGTATTGTCTAGCTAATTCACTCACCAATGTATGATTATTATCCGATGCTAAAACAATTAATAAAGTGGATTGTTGTTATCACTAAATTTATCTAAGAATTATAACTAATTATCGACTGCTTGAACTGAGATTTATGTCGAATTACTTATGCAAATAAAACATGGGAATTTAGTTTCTTTAAACAATCCATCTATAGTCTCCAAATCCCTAGCCTTGTTCATGTGATTTATTAACACCTGATTGAAAACACAAAACTGATATAAGCCAACTTCCGTTACACAAATACCATCCTAAACAATATCCACAATAAAGATAGAAATCATTTAGTCTTCCGATTATGCCAAGTCTTCATATGTCTATAAAGAATAAAACATAATGGTTGAGGTGCAAGCATTCAATTGATCACATAGTCGTCATAAAACGATTAGAGTTACGACACTAATTACGAATGATATTATCACGCATAAACCTACGCTAACATGGCAAGTTCTAAACTCTTATTTCCACTTTCGCTTCAACAAGAATTAACACACAATTACAGGAGTTAGCTACTCTCCTATAACGAATTAAAATCAACCATGATAGGATATCACATCAATCACACTATAGGCATCGAGAAGATTCAACACATAAAATTCATGAATAAATCCACTAAACCCCCATGACAACGAATTAGTTCATGATCGAACTAATCATCATCATGGGTTCTATTGAAAACATAACTCTAAAATAAACAAGTAAAAATAGAGAAGAAGAAGAATAAGGTTTAGAATTTAATCCCCACAATCGAAGAATACAAAGGTTCAAGAATAGCTTGGAGGAATTCCTTCTCCTTTTCTCTCTTCTTGAAAACCTAGGTTATAATACGTAACGTGTGTATCTTATGATTACAAGGGTTGGGTGTTGATATAGGCTTTTTCCTCTACTTACCCAATAAGAAAAATACCTAAAATACAACTAGAAATCGATTTTTATGCCAAAAACCACTTAAAATACAATTTCAGATCGAATAAGGGCAAAACTGGAAAATCAGCACGACCCCGAGCACTTTGCTCCAAACTGGCGCAGTTTGCTCAGACAAATTCTGGTCACTGGCGCACTTTGCTCAAGAACTGGCGCACTTTGCTCAAGCCAATTCTGGTCACGATTTTTCCTCCTTCGTTTTTGCTCCGTTTGCTCCCGTTCTTTTTGCATTCTCTTCCACTTTCAATCCTCTATGCTTGGAATCCTCATGGTGAACCATAGCAAGACTCCATTCTATATTATTAAGCCCGAATCCAACTCCAAAAGCAACGGAAACAACGATCTTAATCAACATTATTCCTACCCTGCACAATTAAACAAAACACATCAAAACTACCAAAATCTTGAGGTCAAAGCAACCAATTTAAGCCGATTTAGAATGTTCCAAGTGGATATAAAATCCACTTATCACACCCCCAAACTTAAACTGATGCTTGTCCTCAAGCATATACAATTACACTAACTAACTAATTAGTACCACTTCCGTAGGTGATCACGGTTGCATTTGGCATATGCAACAAGCCCTTTAAACCCCTAGGCAGCCCTAGTGGACGAGTAAGGTCTCGTGAGGGCCTATAGTGAATGTACCCACAAAATCCAATGCAATGCAATGCATGAATGCAACTACTATGAAAATGCAAGATCCCTATCAAACTCACCAAAACCAACTAACAAGCAAATATCTCAATGAACGTAACAAATCCAAGCAGAGTTCGACTAAGTCCCCGTATACTAACAATACATGAACAGAAACGTGCGTGTGTGCAATGCTCATCAGAAATACCCCCAGAACTAGGTCAAAAATCATACATGTTTTCCGTCAAGACAATCACAGGTTTATAACTAGAATAGACTGTAGACACTCCATAACCTAGGAACACCTCCACCCTCATCCAAGGTAGACAGAAACTCATGCTTTATTACTATACTACGACACTACATATACAATACGCATGCTTATTTAACCGTGCAATGAATGAGACCCCAAAAGGCTTATACAATAATACCCATGTAGCGAGTGTTGGGTCAGTGGATCCCAGACTATAAAGCCTTAGGTCACTAGGACTAAGTCCCCTCAGACTTAATTACTCGAGTATTAAAGAGCTCACTCTGGTTAATTTTGCATTTAAATTATTTATATGACTCTTTTTTTTTTCCTTCTTTTTTTTTCTTTTATATTTTTATTTTTATTTTATTTTTTTTTTTTTTCGCAATCTGGAATGAGCCTTTCTCATTTCCAACCCTAGACTACTCATATAAATATGAGCTGGCTACTAGCCAATTGACGCCTAGCCTTTATTAACAACTATGAACAACTAGCATGAAAATTCCTGGTTTCCCCCAAACTTAGACTTTAATGTTCCTACGCTATAAAGGGAATAACGAAAATTCTAAATATAAACAAGTGATTAAATCTCAAAACATCCCACAGGCATGACCCTAACCTAGCCCAACAGCACCCCAATGAGATTGTGTAATAAATTTTGTTCCCGTAACATACAAGTCAATTTCATAGAAACTATAAATCAGCCCTCTACTCATCATCATCACACCCAAATCAACATCCACCTATCAATCAGAAATAGCTCGTCCTAAGGGATCATGAAATATGCATGCCATGAAATGCAACTAAATGAAAACTCACATGGTATACGAAAATAAAACAAAATGTCCTATATGAACAAACGTAGATAATACGAACATAACAATCATGCATGAACTATCACTACTATGCAACATGATATCCTATATGACCACAAAATACAACAAAACATACAACTACTATCCCCCAAAATCACCCCCAAACTTAACATATTCAATGCCCTCATTGAATGGAAGTAAATACAAGGGATAGAAGAAACATACCTACTCATCCTCGTTGTCGTCACCTTCCTCATCCTCATCCGAAGAATCAGTTGGAGGATATGGAATCCGGGATCCAAAGATAGGCCACTGAACCGGAGTACTCGGTGACTGAAATTTTGCCTCCAAAGCTATGCCCATGTCTTCTGAATATTGACGACTGCTATCATGCATAACATCCAACCGCCTAGTCAATCGCCGCAAATAAGACTCAAGAGTGGACATATTCCCCGTACTCTGCTGTGAACCGGTTCTAGCAACTCCCGATCCCTCGACTACATGACCACCTGCACCACTAACACCACCTTCGGCCTCCTTCATTCGCCCAATAGACGAATCAGCAATAGGAGCCCCAGGCTTTTGCACCGGCTCATCCACACGCGGCGGCACTTTTGCAACATCACACAATCCCGTAATTATGGAAGCATAGGGAATACTAGCTGTCGAATTACTCTTCAAAAACCGAAGAATAGTTTGATTAATCAAGTAACCCAAATCGACATACTCACCTTTTAAAATTCCCCACAAAAGGATAGCCCTGTCAACAGTAACTTCCGTCACATGAGACGACGGAAGGATACTAGTACATATGAATAAGAACCATGCACGGGCAAACTTAGTCAATGATGCGGACGGAAAATTCCTCTTTTCGTTAGTACCCGCCTTACACCTCCATACCGCCCCTGGAACACACAACTCACCGATGACAACATCAAGATCAACATCTCCCACCGTCTTCCGTCCCCAATCCTCAACACCCCTAGATTTAGGCAACTGCCCAATCAAATTCCGAATTGCTCGAGGAGAATAATCAACCTGTTGTCCCCTAACAATCGTGGAGTTATTCTGCTCTACTGAAGCATTAGCGTAAAACTCCCGAACAACATTCAATGGCACATCATTAGCCAATTCGCAAAATACCTTCCAACCCCTCACATTCACCATAGCCACCATCTCCTCGTTATCACGAGGCACAAACCTCCTCTCCTTTATAACTCCCTTACGAACTAATCGACCGTACTCCGACTCGGCCTCCGAATTCACAAATTTCACTACCCCTTCTTCCACAATAGCATCCTCATCCACCGATGGACGGCTACTACTACTACTACCTACCAATTTTTGTCTTTTGGGAGCCATAACAACAAGAACAACAATCCACACCACAAAATTCGAATTCCAACAAAAACCCCCAATTCAAGAACATAACCAAACCCTAATTGGCAAGAACACAATTCGTAGCAATTACAAAGATGAGATTAGAACAATACCATACGAATTGAAGAGGTGTCCTTGCAAGAATAAGCCTCCAATAATTTGAATATATCCTCCCCTTGAGCTTGGAATTGATGGATGGGTATAGTTTGTGAATGAGAAGTGTATATATAGAAAAGTGTATGGAGGAATTTTTAATGGATGATGATGTATAAATATAGAGAGATGTATATATAAGGTGAGATGGAATTGGGTTAGGAGAAGAATTAGAAATAGAATTGGAGTAGGAGGTGTTAGGGTTTTGGAGTTGTGATTTAGAAGTGTAGTTGGATATGGAATAAGAGATTAGATATGATTTGGGGGAAAGAAAAATTTTTTTTTTTTTTATATAACCAACAGATCGGCAACAGAGGGCACAGGCGCTGACTGCGTGGGTTTTGGCGCAGTTTGCGCGATAATATTCTGGACAGGCAAGCAGTTTGCGCGTGAAATGGAGCAGTCTGCGCCAAGGATTGCTGGAACACGCAGGCGCAGTGTGCGCGAGCCTGGCGCTGTTCGCGCGGATGGGATCTGCGTTATGGCGCAGTCTGCGCTGAAAATGGCGCAGTTTGCGCGGCAACATTCTGTTCTTTTTTTTTTTTTTTTTTTTTTTTTTTTTTAGAGAAGAAGAAAAATTCTTGTATACAACAATACTTGGGTTGCCTCCCAAGAAGCGCTTCTTTTACGTCAATAGCTTGACGTGACTTCCATGATTTATTCAATAATTGCAAGAACCGCGGTTTCAGCCCCACGATTCGATACCTCACCAAAGTACGGTTTCAATCTCTGACCATTAACTTTGAACGACTGATCCGGTGATTTCTCAAAAATCTCAACCGCTCCATGCGGAAACACGGTTTTTACAACAAAGGGCCCTGACCATCTCGATTTTAGCTTTCCTGGAAATAGACGAAGGCGAGAATTAAATAATAACACGGGTTGTCCAGGAACAAATACCTTGTTAACTAAACGCCGATCATGCCATCTCTTCACTTTTTCTTTGTAGAGTTTATTGTTCTCATATGCTTGCAAGCGAAACTCGTCCATCTCATGGATTTGCACCATTCTTTTCTCACCCGCGGCTGTAAGATCGAAATTTAGTTTTTTCAAAGCCCAATAAGCCTTGTGCTCCAATTCCGCCGGCAAATGACAAGCTTTCCCGAAGACAAGCTGATACGGTGACATTCCCAAAGGTGTTTTATATGCCGTTCGATAAGCCCAAACGGCTTCATCGAGTTTCAGAGACCAATCCTTTCTTGAAGGACTAACTACCTTCTCAAGAATCCGTTTAATTTCGCGATTAGAGACCTCGGCTTGCCCATTGGTTTGAGGATGATAAGCTGTAGCAACTCGATGATTGATGTTATAACGTGCCATCAGAGATGTAAACTTCCGATTGCAAAAATGCGTACCCTCATCACTGATTATAACTCGTGGAGTGCCAAATCGAGTAAATATGTTCTTGTGGAGAAAATTAAGCACCACCTTAGCATCATTCGTTGGAAGTGCTTTGACCTCCACCCACTTAGACACATAATCCACGGCCAGAAGAATATATTGATTACCACATGACGGAATGAACGGTCCCATGAAGTCGATTCCCCACACGTCAAAGATCTCTACCTCCATCATGACATTCAGAGGCATCTCGTCCCTACGAGAAATATTACCAACTCGCTGACATCGATCACATCTCAACACAAACTGATGAGCATCCTTGAATAGAGTTGGCCAATAGAACCCTGCTTGAAGAATACGTGTGGCTGTCTTCTCACCCGCATAATGACCTCCATAAGCTGTAGCATGAAAATCACTTAGAATAGCCTCGGTCTCACCGTAAGGAACACAACGCCTAATAATCTGATCAGCTCCTTGCTTGAACAAAAACGGTTCATCCCAAATATATTGCTTGACATCGTGCAAAAATTTCTTCCTTTGAGCATGAGAGAGCTCAGGTGGAATGATGTTGCTTACTAGATAATTCACGAAGTCTGCAAACCATGGTTCATCATCTTGCACTTTGAATAATTGCTCATCAGGGAAGAACTCATTAATGACCGTGTTGTCTTTAGGTGACTTGCCATGATCTTCCAATCTAGAGAGATGGTCAGCTACCTGATTCTCCGTCCCCTTTCTATCCTTGATTTCCACATCGAATTCTTGTAACAGAAGAACCCAACGAATCAATCTTGGCTTAGAGTCCTTCTTCGTAAGGAGATAGCGAATGGCAGCATGATCCGTATAAATTGTCACCTTTGTACCAAGCAGATAAGAGCGAAACTTTTCAAACCCGTAGACAATAGCAAGTAGCTCCTTCTCAGTGGTCGTGTAGTTCAACTGAGCATCAGTTAGTGTTTTACTTGCATAGTAAATAACGTGGAACACTTTTTCTTTCCTTTGGCCTAGAACGGCCCCAAGTGCATAATCGCTGGCATCACACATCAAAGCAAATGGTTGACTCCAATCAGGAGCTGTAATAACTGGAGCAGAAATTAGTTTCTTCTTCAAGATCTCGAACGCATGTGAACAAGCCTCATCAAACTTGAATGGCACATCTTTTTCCAAAAGATTGCATAACGGCTTAGAAATTTTTGAGAAATCCTTTATGAAGCGCCTGTAGAACCCCGCATGACCAAGAAAGCTACGAATACCCTTGACTGAGACAGGGGCAGGAAGGTTCTCAATAGTCTCCACCTTTGCTTTGTCAACTTCCAAACCTTTACACGACACCTTGTGTCCCAGAATGACACCTTCTTGTACCATGAAATGGCACTTTTCCCAATTTAGAACAAGATTCGTCTCCACACAACGTTTTAGAACCAAACTCAAGTTTTCCAAGCACTCATCAAAAGAATCCCCAAAGACTGAGAAGTCGTCCATGAATACTTCCACATTAATTCCAATCATGTCAGAGAAGATCGCCATCATGCACCTTTGAAAAGTAGCTGGTGCACCACACAACCCGAAAGAAACACGTCTGAATGCGAATGTACCAAATGGACAAGTGAATGTAGTCTTCTCCTGATCCTCGGGTGCTATGCAAATCTGATTGTAACCAGAATACCCATCAAGCAAGCAATAGTACTGATGTCCAGCCAATCTGTCGAGCATCTGATCAATGAATGGAAGTGGGAAATGATCTTTCCGAGTGGCCTTGTTCAATTTCCGATAATCCATGCAAATCCTCCAACCCGTAACTGTTCGCGTAGGAATGAGCTCGTTCTTCTCATTAGTCACCACTGTCATGCCCCCCTTCTTAGGCACACACTGTACCGGACTCACCCAAGAGCTATCAGAAATTGGGTAGATAATGCCCGCGTCAAGCCATTTAAGAATTTCCTTTTTCACAACTTCTTTCATGACAGGATTCAGTCTCCTTTGATTATCAACTGTAGGGTTAGCTCCCTCTACCAAAGGAATTTTATGCATGCAGTACGACGGACTGATACCCTTGATATCTGCTATAGTCCACCCAATGGCTGATTTGGAATCCCTTAAGATTCGCAATAGTTTTTCCTCTTCTATTCCTGAAAGCTGAGAAGATATAATAACAGGTAAAGTAGAAGAATCACCAAGATAGGCATACCTTAAATGTTCAGGCAATGGCTTAAGTTCCAATGTAGGTGCTTCCTCGATGGATGGCTTAAGTCTAACATGAGACTTTTTCAATTCTGACAACCCCAATGATTCAAATGAACTTTGAAACTTCTTCCATGGTGATGCATTAAGATATTGCAATTGTTCTTATCCTCTTCGGTCTCAACCTCCAAGTCATTAGAAAGAACTCTTTCCAACACATCAGCTTTTAACAAGTGTTGAGTTGCGGGGTTAACCACCTTGTCGACCATATCAATTTTGAAACACTCTTCATCGTCAGTTGGAAGCTTCATTGCATTGAAAACATTAAAAGTGACATCTTGATCGTGCACCCTCATAATGAGTTCCCCCTTTTGGACATCGATAAGAGTTCGGCCTGTCGCCAAGAATGGTCATCCCAAGATGATAGGGATCTTCTTGTCTTCCTCGAAGTCAAGAATAACAAAGTCGGCTGGAAAGATAAGCTTGTCGACCTTCACCAAAACATCCTCAACTATCCCTCGCGGATAAGTAACAGAACGGTCAGCAAGTTGTAGAGTCATGGTAGTGGGCTTTGGCTCTGGAAGTCCAAGTTGCATGAAAACTGATAAGGGCATGAGATTAATACTTGCACCCAAATCACACAAACATTTGCTGAATGAGAGGTCTCCAATAGTGCATGGAATGGTGAAGCTTCCAGGATCCTTCAACTTAGGAGGCAACTTTTGTTGCAAGATGGCACTACATTCCTCCGTCAAGGCAACGGTCTCTAACTCCTCAAGTTTCAATTTCTTCGAGAGAATACCCTTCATGAACTTCGCATAGCTCGGCATTTGCTCAAGAGCCTCCGCAAATGGTATGTTAATCTGCAGCTTCTTGAATACATCCAAGAACTTAGCGAATTGCTTGTCTAACTTTTGCCTTTGAATTCGTTTTGGGAATGGAGGAGGTGGAAACATCTTATCTTCTACTTCTTTTTGGGAATTAACACTCTTGTGAATGATAGGAGTTGAAGGAGTAGCATTAGGAAGCAAATCAGAACCAGATTCGACCTCAACTGAAGATTCAAGTTTTTCCTCGGTTGCTTTTTCTTCGTTCTGACCTTGTAGACTTCTTCCTGATCGTAATGTTATTGCCTGAACCTGTTCCTTTTGATCTTTCTTGCCTGGATTCACCTCTGTGTCACTCGGGAGCGTTCCTGGTTGACGGTTCAACAAAGCATTGGCTAGCTGGCCAATTTGATTCTCTAAAGTTTTCAATGACACTGCCTGACTC
Organism: Kitagawia praeruptora; assembly: GCA_037693485.1. Lineage (NCBI taxonomy): Eukaryota > Viridiplantae > Streptophyta > Magnoliopsida > Apiales > Apiaceae > Kitagawia > Kitagawia praeruptora. The sequence goes on from CM075353.1 coordinate 5,517,316, forward strand.
TTATACATCATTCGAAGCTCTTCCAATTCCGACTTCTCAGACTGATTCAATGAAGTTCCTTGAGATGGTTGAAACCCCGGTGGATTGAATGGTTGCCTTGGAGCATAAGGTGGTGGTTGATAGTTCTGATTACTTGGCCTTACATTGAACTGCTGATTTTGTGGTTGCTGAGCACCTCCCTGATTGTTGCTCCAACTGAAGTTAGGATGATTCCGATTGTTGGGATGATAAAAATTTGGCACTGGTTGCTGAGATCTTTGAAAATTACCAACAAATTGTGCGGATTCAGCTGAGATAGCACACATATTTGTGTCATGTGCCCCTGCACACAATTCACACACCATAGCAACCTGGTTAGTCCCAAGATTAGAAAGGGAATCTACCTTCATTGTCAACGCTTTGAGTTGGGCAGCAATAGCAGTAGCTGCATCCAAGTCAAGAACTCCAGCCACTTTAGCAGGTGGCAAGCGTTGAGTAGGATTCTGGAACTCATTGGCCGACATCATTTCAATCAGATTGTAAGCATCCTCATAGCTTTTTGCCCATAGCGCACCTCCAGAAGCTGCATCTAATATAGGCCGGGACTGAGCTCCCAACCCGTTATAGAAATTGCTGATTATCATCCAATCTGGCATTCCATGATGAGGACAACGTGCCAATATCTCCTTGTACCTCTCCCAAGCTTCTCCCAAAGATTCCTGGGAATGCTGAGCAAACTGAGAAATGGCATTCCTGTAAGCTGCTGTCTTTGCCATGGAGAAATACTTGGTCAAGAACTTTTGAGCACAGTCTGCCCATGTTGTAATAGAGCCTGATGGCATGGAATGTAACCAACTCTTGGCTTTATCCTTAAGAGAGAAGGGAAATAACCTCAATCTGATTGCGTCATCTGTAACTCCGTTGAATTTGAAGGTGTCACAGATCTCAAGGAAGTCCCTAATATGAGCATTGGGATCTTCAGCAGGACTACCCCCAAACTGGACTGTGTTCTGAATCATCTGAATGATGTTTGGCCTTAGCTCGAAATTGTTAGACCCTATAGCTGGGCGAACAATACTAGTATGAATGTCCTCCACTTTCGGCTGAGAGAATTCACTCAAAGCCTTCGCTGCTTGTTCTTGATTTGCCATAACTTTCCTTGCTTCAAGATTGTCTTCTAACCCGAAATCAAGTCTTCTCCTAGCTAGTTCGTCTCTACGTGCTAGTTCGTCTCTACGTGCACGAGCTCGTGTACGCATAAACTCTCAACACGTACCTGAAATTCACCAACAAGAAATTTTATGAAAACGTCCTAGTCACCGAAATTCAATGACCACTGATGGCAAATATTGAAACTAAACAAAATAAAACCGCGTCCCCGGCAGCGGCGCCAAAAACTTGTTACGACCAACTCAACACGCAAGTGCACGTGATCTCAAGTAATACAGATAGCAAATAAGGTTCGTTCCTACAGGGACTCGTTGTATTGTCTAGCTAATTCACTCACCAATGTATGATTATTATCCGATGCTAAAACAATTAATAAAGTGGATTGTTGTTATCACTAAATTTATCTAAGAATTATAACTAATTATCGACTGCTTGAACTGAGATTTATGTCGAATTACTTATGCAAATAAAACATGGGAATTTAGTTTCTTTAAACAATCCATCTATAGTCTCCAAATCCCTAGCCTTGTTCATGTGATTTATTAACACCTGATTGAAAACACAAAACTGATATAAGCCAACTTCCGTTACACAAATACCATCCTAAACAATATCCACAATAAAGATAGAAATCATTTAGTCTTCCGATTATGCCAAGTCTTCATATGTCTATAAAGAATAAAACATAATGGTTGAGGTGCAAGCATTCAATTGATCACATAGTCGTCATAAAACGATTAGAGTTACGACACTAGTTACGAATGATATTATCACGCATAAACCTACGCTAACATGGCAAGTTCTAAACTCTTATTTCCACTTTCGCTTCAACAAGAATTAACACACAATTACAGGAGTTAGCTACTCTCCTATAACGAATTAAAATCAACCATGATAGGATATCACATCAATCACACTATAGGCATCGAGAAGATTCAACACATAAAATTCATGAATAAATCCACTAAACCCCCATGACAACGAATTAGTTCATGATCGAACTAATCATCATCATGGGTTCTATTGAAAACATAACTCTAAAATAAACAAGTAAAAATAGAGAAGAAGAAGAATAAGGTTTAGAATTTAATCCCCACAATCGAAGAATACAAAGGTTCAAGAATAGCTTGGAGGAATTCCTTCTCCTTTTCTCTCTTCTTGAAAACCTAGGTTATAATACGTAACGTGTGTATCTTATGATTACAAGGGTTGGGTGTTGATATAGGCTTTTTCCTCTACTTACCCAATAAGAAAAATACCTAAAATACAACTAGAAATCGATTTTTATGCCAAAAACCACTTAAAATACAATTTCAGATCGAATAAGGGCAAAACTGGAAAATCAGCACGACCCCGAGCACTTTGCTCCAAACTGGCGCAGTTTGCTCAGACAAATTCTGGTCACTGGCGCACTTTGCTCAAGAACTGGCGCACTTTGCTCAAGCCAATTCTGGTCACGATTTTTCCTCCTTCGTTTTTGCTCCGTTTGCTCCCGTTCTTTTTGCATTCTCTTCCACTTTCAATCCTCTATGCTTGGAATCCTCATGGTGAACCATAGCAAGACTCCATTCTATATTATTAAGCCCGAATCCAACTCCAAAAGCAACGGAAACAACGATCTTAATCAACATTATTCCTACCCTGCACAATTAAACAAAACACATCAAAACTACCAAAATCTTGAGGTCAAAGCAACCAATTTAAGCCGATTTAGAATGTTCCAAGTGGATATAAAATCCACTTATCAGTGGTGTATAAGGAGCCGTGGTTTGATGTATTATACCAGTAGATTGAAAATAAACCGGATCATAATACTCACCTCCTCTATCAGTACGTAGATTTTTAATCATGGTACTCTGATGTAGCTCTACTTCTTCTTTATAAATTTTAAAGAAGTCAAGAGCTTCATCCTTAGCATGCAATAAATATACATAGCAATATCTTGTAGCATCATCAATAAAAGTAACTACATACGTTTTATTTCCTAATGATGGTGTAGAATGGAAATCACACAAATCACTATGTATTAGTTCTAAAACATCAGACACCCTATTAACCTCTTTAAAGGGCATTCTAGTTATCTTTGTTAACATGCATGTTTTGCATTTTTCATTCTCTAAATCAATAGCAGGTATGAGACTCATTTTTGACATATCCTTTATTCTTTTGTAATGTACATGTCCTAGTCTAGCATGCCATAATTCTGGTTTATTCAAATTATTGCTAGTACTAGTAGAAGCCATGCAAGCAGATTCATCAATAAATGGAGTATTTACATTCAACATAAACATACCATTACACAAATAGCCAAAACCAACAAAAGAGCCATGTTTTGACAATATGTATTTGTCACTTTCATAAACTTGTTTATATCCACAATTGTTCAATACAACACCAGACAAGAGATTCTTCCGAATCCCAGGAACATACAACACTTTATTTAACAATATACATTTACCAGAAGTAAAAACTATCTTGACATTTCCTAGTCCTTTGATCGGTTCAGTTGCAACATTTCCCATCTTTAAGATAGATCCATCTTCGATTGGTTGAAAGTCTATGAACCAACGAAGATCTTTGCATACATGACTCGTTGCTCCTGAATCAATCCACCAAGCAACATTGTCATCCTGCACATAAAATGCCTAAGATATTAGTGATACATAATTCTGACCAGAATTATAATTTTGTATTAAAATCTGACCTTGTTGCTTTTCTGGATCCGTGGATCCACTTGGACCAGCATTTTGCTTTTCTTGCTTGCCTTTACCAACCCGACAATCCTTCTTGAAATGTCCAGGTTTGCCACACTTCCAACATGCCATCTTAGGCCTTTTGTTGGAAGAATTGTTGTTGTTTCCTTTAAACGTTCGTTTATCACCCTTGCCATTCTTAGAGTTCTTGGAAGATCCACCATCTTCAACCATATTCACAGAAGAGTTACCAACTTGGTTCTTTCCCTTGGGATTATTCTCAATTTCCAAAGCCTCTTCAATTCTGAAGTGACTTCCAAGTTGAACCAGAGTCATATCATCTTTATTACGTTTCAAGGAGTGTTTAAAATCCTTCCATGATGGTGGTAGTTTGTCTATAACACCAGAAACTGAGATAGATTCATCCATCTTCAGATTGTGTTGGGCAAACTGTCCTAGAATCCTTAACAATTCATTGTATTGTTCCATCACCAGTCTAGAATCGACCATTTTATAATTCATAAAATTACTGACCAAAAACTTCTTACTAGAAGCGTCTTCTACCATGTACTTGGATTCAAGAGAATCCCACAATTCTTTCGCTGACTCAACATTTTGGTATATATCAAAAAGGGAATCAGACATACCGTTTAAGATGTGACCGCGGCAGATGTAGTCATCGTTTTCCCATTTGCAACGCTTCCTTGTTTGTTCAGCGGTTTCATCCTCAATCACTTCTGGAATGGGGGTACTCAAAACATATACAACATTTAGCGTCGTCAATAGAAAATGCATCTTCTTCTGCCATCTTCTAAAATCCTGACCCTCAAACTTGTCCAATTTTGCAAACTTGCTTGTCATATCTTTGGCAAATTCTGCGTTCGCCATCTTCAGAAAATAGATAACTTCAATCTTTGTTGGGGAATAGGGTGATTACTTGGATTTTTCTGAAATCGTGTGAACACTTTCAGATTGAAGTTATTTGTGGTTCACCCAAATAATTCAATCGGATAAAATCAGAAATTCTGCAAGAAGAGAGAATGTGTTTTGTTGTGAATTTCAAATGAACCTATATTTGAAAATAATCAATGCAACACCTATTTATAGATGCCAACAGATGTGCCTTTTGCAAAGAGACACATCTCAGTATTTTGCCAATAGACACATCTCAGTATAAGAGTCATGTCTAATGCTAATAGACACATCTTTTCCAACAGGTGTGTGTAATGCCAATGGTCATGCCTCAAATACATCTATTCCAACAGGTGTGTCAAATGCCAATGGACATGTCTCACAAGACACAATAATACTGAAATCATAATAAACTCGAACAAAGCGTGCACTCCGCACTCACCCAACTTGTTCGATGTAATATTACGATTACATTAATCAACTAGTCAATCAAATTACACTAAAATATCCAACATATTTTTCGGATACTTTGAAGTTTTAGAGCAATTTGCTACCTAGTTGCTTAACATATTGTACATGAAGCAATGAAAGAGTTGAATTTGAAGTTAGGGTAGAGGATGACATTATATAGAAGCACATATATAGTTTGTGCGTTATCGATTTCTTTTGCAACTTGAATGGAGCGTCCAAAGAATATAAGCAGTGTAATGTCCAAAAGTTGAAAGGGCTTTAAGGAGGTTTAAAACTTTAAAAGAATGACCCATCGAAGAAAGATGTCTAAACATTTAAGCAATCTCTATCCGTCTAGCATGGCCGAAGCATGTTCGAGGCTACACGAGGGGGTGATCCCGATAATAAACGGATAAAATGTGTCCTAAAATTTTTGAATCTTATTATATAAATATATAATGATGTAGGGGTCCTGGTCCCTGACAATCGTTTGTCAGGGACCGGTTATTTAATAATCGGTTCCACAACCGTTGGATCGTTGATCCAACGGCTGAGATTAAAAAAAAAAAATTACTGTCCGCTATAATTTTCTGCCTATCCGCGGAAAATTATAGCGGACAGTAATTTTTTTTTGTAATCCAGGGGAGTCGTTGGATCAACGATCCAACGATTTAGAAACCGATTGTTAGATAAGTCGTCCATGACAAATGATTGTCAGTGACCAAAACCCATGATGTAGACTATGTAATCTATGTGTACATTACTATCCTAAAAGTTGATTCCGTAAATTTTAGATCCTCGTAAATTTTATATATATTGATGAGGCTGATTCGTCTTGCATCGCATGAAAGTATGATGGCTCGATGACTGCAAGGATGGCTAGTTTATTACGCTATATAAAGATTATTTTTTTATTGTTCAATTTGGTATCTCTTTTATTAGGGTAATGGTCAAGAATACCACTTTTACCAATAACATGTGACAAGAATACCACTTTTCAGAAAAGTGGTCAAAAATACCGATCTATTACGCATTTATGAAAGGGGTAATAGGTTTTGTACTAATTACGCATTTGAAAATGGGGTAATAGGCTGTCTTGGCGGCGCCTATTATGCATTTGAGAAAGGGCTAAATGCTATTACGTATTTGTGAAATGCGTAATATGGGAAAATTTTATATGTATTAAGCCCTTGTGAAATGCGTAATAGAGGAATCTTTTTCAACTTTCTATTACGCATTTTCCAAATGCTTAACATGTTGGTAGTTTTGGCCAGTCTTCTTACTTTTCGTTATTTTGGTACTAACTTTAAAAAAAAGTGGTAATCTTGCCATTCTTTCCTTTTATTACTCACAAAATTTGGGGCTCGTTTGGGAAATCTTATTTTTCAGAAATAAGTTACTTATTTTGGAAAAAAGTTAGGAAATATGTACTTTTTTCTGAAATAAGTAACTTATTTTTGCAAGATTACGAATATTAAACTCCCCATACACATTTTTTTCTAAAAAAAAATATGTTAATACGAAATTTTTTCCGAAATAAGTAACTTATAAGTTCATACACAGATTTGCCAAACGGCACCTTGATGTGAGGTATTGTTTCATTAAGAACGTAATTAAGATAGTGGATTCTCGCTGATATTCATTTCTAAGATCTAAATATTCAAAATAAAATAAAAATTAGGTAACCAAAAAATACTCCCAAAAAAATGTTCAAAATAATGTGGCGGAATTGAGTTTGCAAAATAAGATGTTTTAATTGGTTATTCATATTAATACACGCGAGATTCACATTATTAGTTATTATTAACAACAAATAACAAGCTGACATGTGGTATTTTGGACAAATTTTTGGAATTTTTGTTTGATTCCCTAGTATTTTTGAAAAATGTTTAATTTGTATAATCTTGTAAATTATATATGTGATTTTTTATATGATAAGCCTTGATTTGGATTTTTGCAACTTAATTTTTTCTGACCGATTAACTTTCGTCCTATCAATTGTTGTATTACAGAAAGTTCATAAAGATACTCCTATTATTTATCTTATGGACGTTCCTTCTATTATTATTTACATATTTAATGTCTCGTGATTCTCGTTAATTCAGAATTTTCTTCTGATTTACCCCTATAATAATACTTGGTAGGACTGTTTAGTATTTTCCTTCCATAAAAACAGCTTAATTCCTTTTCTCTCCTGTACTTGCCTTTTTAACATCTCTAAGTAACAGATTTGATGGATCCAAAAATTCATTACAATATTTCACGGGATATGTTCCAACAATAACATGCCAATTTTACATTAAAATACCAAAAAATTGTATTTGTTGTTACGTTGAAAACTTCATCGACAATTAATCTTTTCCATATGCCACCAATCAACCATTAGGCCCCGGCTTAATTTCGAGCCTGCAGCAAGACTACGAGGGCAAAGAAAATCTACCTTCAAGTTTTTTTTTTTTTGAATAAGTATCTGTTCTCAAAAAATAAAATTTCGGAGTGGGCGGGAATCGAACTTTCAAGTTTTAATATATTTCTTCGTTGAATTCGAGTCCATATTGCACATTAAGATCATATGGAGAACTGGACACTGCTAGCTAAATACTGCAAGAAACCACTCTGGTTTGTTTTGCTTAGTCTTTGTGTTCTTGCATTCATCAGTCATCGCTCGTCTTTATCGTATTTTGCTAAACCATTGGATTCGAGAATGTCGAAAGGAGTAGAGACGGAACAGAGTTCTAGACATGAGTTTGAGTTCGACTCGTGCTCTGGTAGATACATTTATGTTCATGATCTTCCTAGTAAATTCAATGTTGATATTTTAAATAATTGTTCGTACAGTGCTAAGTGGTATAGTTACATTTGTGGATACATGTCGAATTTTGGTCTAGGCCCTGAAACTAAAGATTCTGGTAAAGTTCTCCAGAAAAGAAGCTGGTATGCGACGAATCAATTCATGTTGGAAGTCATTTTTCATAACAGAATGAAAAAGTACAAGTGCTTGACGAATGACTCAGCATTGGCATCAGCAATTTTTGTACCGTTTTATGCTGGTCTTGACGTGGGACGATATTTATGGGATGATACAGGTTTTAACAGAGATGCTAATTCTATTGAATTGATGAAATGGTTAACGGAGAAAACAGAATGGAGAAAGTTGCAGGGTCGAGATCATTTCTTCGTTGCTGGGAGAATTACATGGGATTTTCGGAGACGTACTGACATTCAATCAGATTGGGGGAATAAACTGATGGTATTGCCTGAGGCCAAGAACATGACAATTCTTGGGATTGAGTCAAGTCCGTGGACCAATAATGAGTTTGCAATACCATACCCTAGTTATTTCCATCCTAAACGTGATTTAGAGGTATTCCAATGGCAAAACAAGATCAAGAAGACAAAAAGGCCATACCTGTTTTCTTTTGTGGGTGCTCCAAGGCCTAAATCTGAAGATTCTATCCGGAGCATAATCATCAAGCAATGTAGAGCTTCCAGGAGAAAATGCAAATTTTTGGATTGTAGTGTTAAAAGTTGCCAAAATCCTGTTAATGTCATGAGTATACTTCAAAGGTCTAACTTTTGTTTGCAGCCTTCTGGAGATTCGTATACTCGTAGATCAACATTTGACTCAATCCTAGCAGGGTGCATTCCAGTTTTCTTCCATCCAGGGTCGGCTTATATTCAGTACATATGGTATTTCCCAAAGAATTATACAAAATATTCAGTGTTTATACCAGAAAAGACAATAAGAGATGACACGAAAAGTATTGAGACGATACTTAAAGCCATATCAACCGACCAGGTAAGAAGCATGAGGGATGAGGTAATAGGGTTGATTCCACGCATAACTTATGCAGATCCTCGGTCTAGTTTGGAGACACTTGAAGATGCATTTGATACAGCAATGAGGGGAGTTATTGAGAGGGTAGACAGAATCAAAAAGGTAACAGAAGATGGGAGGAATGCTAGTGTTGAGTTTCTGGAAGACAAGCAAATGATTGTAAAACAATGGGATAGCTTCTTTAGGCAATGAGAAGATAGGAACTCTCCTATTCATCGAGTAGCAAAACAAGAACAATCTTTCCATACTCCCATTGCTGTTAACGACTTGTAAATTACTGAATCTCTACCCTTGAATAGTGTCTTTAGTTCAAGATCCAACAGCCTGAACTCTGTTTTTCATTACCTACGGAAATGCTCAAAGTTTCTTTAATATCAAATTTGTTTCTATGTTCTTCACAAATGTTTGCAAAAATCTTGCTTCCGAACAATGCAAATAAGAGGATAGAACTTAATCTTGATTCTGTCACTGATATGCACGATAAAATGAGTAAAAATTATATTTGTCCTAGAGATTATTGTCATTTGTAGTTAAATTAAATAAATTGATCCATAAAATAATAGTTATAGATAAAGAAATCTAAGGCATTGAATGAAAGATAATATAAGTGATTTGTATATACTCATTTGTAAGCTTATTAAGCACTTTATTGTTAAAAAAAATATTCTTAGGATGTCTGTCAAAAAGAAGGATGAATTGTCTAAATTATCAATCGAATGCTAGGAATGTTTGATCACTTCTAGAAAAGTAGAGTATCATAATTTTTTTAATTTTGCAATATTTCTGTTATTGAAATCGGTCGATTTCTGAAAAATCGTCGATAAATCGGCCAAAAATGGGTCAAAATTTTGGAACCGATTCGGCCGATTTTGCAAAAATCGCCGTAAATCACCGATTTTTCAACCGAATCACCTGATAAATCGTAAATCGGTACCTCAACCGAATAATTCCCATTTCCGAAATCTGGAACACTTATATCCTAATTTAATACACTTGGATATTGGAATCCAAAAAATCTTGAAATGTAAATTAATACAAGAGATATAAGACAGAAAAAAAAAAGGTGAGAAATTAGATAAGTGGAGAGGGGTTGGTTTTTCTAAGAGAGGTGACGTTTTGGGATTGTAGTTTGGTAAGGTGGAACCACTTTAACAAGATCTTCCATCAGACAAATATTGTGCACCCAAGATTAAGGATCAGACCAGACACAGATCTAATGGAGACTTGGACAATTCTAACAAAATGCTGCAATAAACCACTCTGGTGTGTTTTGCTTAGCCTTTCTGTTTTTGCATTTTTTAGTCATCGCTCGTCTTTTTTATTCAATACTGAACCTTTCGTTACGAAAATGGTGAAAGGAATGGACACTGAACAAAGTTCTAGGCAAAACTTTGATCAATGCTTTGGTCGATACATTTATGTTCATGATCTTCCTAGTAAATTTAATGTTGATATTCTGAAGAATTGTTCGGCCCTTTTTGTATGGTCTAAGAAGTGTGATTTCCTATCAAATTCCGGTATAGGCTTGGAAACTGAAGATTCTGGTGAAATTCTCCAGGAAAGAAGTTGGTATGCGACAAATCAATTCACTCTAGAAGTCATTTTTCATAACAGGATGAAAAAGTACAAGTGCTTGACAAATGACTCGACGTTGGCATCAGCGATTTTTGTACCATTTTACCCTGGTCTAGACGTGCAACGATACCTGCAGAATGATTTAGCTTTTAAAAGAGATTCCAATTCTATTGAGTTGATGAAATGGCTAACCGCGAAAAGAGAATGGAAAAGGATGCAGGGTCAAGATCATTTCTTCGTTGCAGGGAGAACTACATGGGATTTTCATAGACGTAGTGACACTCAGTCAGATTGGGGAAATATTTTGTTTGAATTATCCGAAACTAAGAACATGACGATTCTTGGGATCGAGTCAAATCGATGGAGCAAAAATGAATTTGCAATACCATACCCCACTTACTTCCATCCTAGGCACAATGCTGAGATATTCCAATGGCAAAGCAAGATCAAGAAGATTAAAAGGCCATACTTGTACTCTTTTGTGGGTGCTCCACGCCCTAAATCCGAAAAATCTATTCGGAGTATGATCATAAACCAGTGTATACTTTCGGGAGGAAATTGCAAAATTTTCGACTGTCAAATCAATGACTGCAAAAGTCCAGTTAATGTCATGAATATGTTTCAAAGGTCCAACTTCTGTTTGCAGCCTTCTGGAGATACGTCTACTAGGAAATCAACATTTGATTCAATGCTGGCAGGCTGCATACCTGTTTTCTTCGATCCCAAGTCGGCTTACATGCAGTACAAGTGGTATTTACCAAAGAATTATTCAAAATATTCAGTGTATATACCTGAGAAGAACTTAAGAGATGGGACGGAAAGTATTGAGATGATTCTGAAAAACATATCAAATGACCAGGTAAGAAGCATGAGGGAAGAGATCATCGGGTTGATTCCACACATAATTTACGTAGATCTTCGGTCTAGTTCAGATTCAAACACACCTGAAGAAGATGCATTTGATATAGCAGTGAAGGGAGTTATTGAGAGAGTAGACAGAATAAAAAGGAAAACAGGACATGGGAGGAAACTATCACCAATGTCGGTTGTCACAATGGTCTAATATGTCAGTTTTTCAGCTCAAATTCCTGTAATCTTGTTTGTCACTTGCCTTCCATCTCCTTCTAAATTGTCACAATGATTTGCATAATTTTTTAGACAACTCTAAAAAATTACAAGTTGTTACAATAATTTGCATAATTTTTTAGACAATTATGAAAAATTACATTGCTTATGGTCCTATAATCCTATTTGATAATTAGCTGTTAATTATTAGCGAGCTGAGTATGTTGTTTTGACTAACGGATTGAGTTAATTCTTTCGACTAACCGATTGAGTTAATTGTTTATTTGAAATTGTTTGGTAAGTAACTGTTGAATTAATTTTTTGTAAATGTTATATATTAACTAAATACATCACAATTACAGTATAGACAATTTTTAGAAAATTTTTAATATTTACAAAAATACCATAATATAGGTTAGGGGTGTACACGGGTTAATAAAACCGACCAATCCGATCCAAACCGACACTATTTCACCTGATCCAAACCGATTTCTTTTAAACCAATATAACATTGGATTGAAAAAACGTTAACCCGATTTAAATGGGTTGGGTATGGATTTTAATTTTTTTTACCCGAACCAACCCAACCCGATTAAAAAATAAAATAATTTAATAAAGTATTTTTTATATCCATGATCCATTATTACATAGTTACCAAGCTCGACTCATCTAGGAAAACGGTTGAAATAATTTGATGTTCAGCACTGTTGACTTGTTTACGAGCACTATACAGTTTTTTTTAAGTTTTATTTTGAACAAGTTTGCCTCTGAAATTAGAAATGTGTGTTTCGTGTACCCAGAAGTGTTTGAAACTATTATGAGGCTATCAAGATTGAAAGCAGAGTGACTACTGCGTAGCAGGAGTGCTAACAGGTCTTTGCACCAGCCATGTATATTCATGTATTTTGTCATGCAAACCATTAAAAGACATGAAGCTTACTGAGAGAAAATAACAACATTTTATCTGTTATAGAAATTATGAGATGCAAGTTATATGTTAAATTTTTTAAACATATGATGAAACCTTTCACTAATTCTTTCAGCAACCACCAAAATGATAAAAAATTATGCAATTTTTTTTTAATATTTATTCTTAACCCGTCCAAACCGATCCAGACCGATTGGATTGGATTGGATTGAATTATGATTTTAATTTTAGTTGATTGGGTTGAAAATTTTTTAAACCGATTAAATTGGGTTGGATCATAAAATTCTTCCAACCCGCCTCACCCGAACCGTGTACACCCTTAATATAGGTAACTTTAGTGGCTTTTTTCTCATTAACATATATGTTGCCTCCAAATTTCTTTGTCGAAAACTCGAAATTTACAAGCCTTTTGTTGTCTAGAAAACTTCACAAAATTATTACAATTATAATATCAATGTACTGTGCAATCAAAGTTTGGTTAAAAGATCTGACAAAAAAAAAGTTTGGTTAGAAGATGAGATGCAACCAAAGTTTTTTTTTTTTTTTTTTTTTTGCCACGAGATGCAACCAAAGTTTAGTTAAAAGTTTATTTAAATATTAGTGCAACAAAAGTTTAGCAGAAGTAGTACAGCAGGTTGGAAGATGCCAATTTGTTCGTTTGCATAATTTCGTATGTTATTTTTAATTATTAAAAATTGAATAGGAAAATGTTAGAGATCTCAAATTGAATTCCAAAAAATTTTCCAAATGTTACGTATTATCTTCTGATTAGTCATATTATAATTAAATAAGATGGATTCCCAGAATTCACATCAATCAAGCCGCATCATTCGAGGACTTTTTTTGGGATCCAATTCAGAATCCATAGCACTAATCAATACAGACAGAAACTAAACTCTGTATATCTCATTTCACAAAATCTAATACAATCCAATTTTTTCTCTCTGTTCCTGAAGCAATAAATGAATTACACAAAATGTCAGAAGTTAAAGGAGAAATACAAAATGAAATCAATTTTTAATTCTATTAAATCTTAGTATATGAAAAAGCACAAAATTAAGTCTTAGTATATGAAAAGGCACAAAATGAAGCAAAATCCATTTCGTATATGTACGAGAAAAGAATTAAAAAGATTCCAGCGAATACAAAAAAGTTATTTTATGTAATTCCTAAAAGCAGCTTACTTGGCAATCAAATAGAATAAAACCAGTTCTCCGGTTTCTCTCGTCAAGGTTATAAAAAAACAAAACAAATTATGTCAAACAACATCAAAATAACAAACAAAATACACTTTAAATTATACAAGACTTTAATCAAACACCTTCTATGTAGACATGTTAGAACTATTTGTCATTGATACAATATCCTCATTAACCTTGTCTTTCTATACAAAAAGTAGAAGACATAAATTTATGTTTCATTACAAACTTCATAAAACCTGTTAAATAGATCAAACCATAAAAGAAATTGGTCAATAAAAATTAAAAAAAGACACGTGTGTGTATACAAACATAGTTAAATAAGATATCAATTGAGAATGAAGAAAACAATGATAATATATTTGTCCACACACGAAGAAGAAGTGATAGCCATTTATATATACAAAGAAGAAGCTATAACTGAGAAGTGATAGCCATTTGTATTTTGCAATCATGATATTTAACAAAATAAAAACTAACCATTCTGTGTTGAAGAAGGCGATAAAGGACCAAGATGTACCCGCTTACGACCTGTTTAATCTACCAAAATCAAGCATTGTAATCAGTTGAAGAAGAAGAAGAAACGCAAGGATATTATGCGGGACTGTGAAAACAAATATACATACCCGTGTATGCATATTAGGTCATATGAAAACACAATGTGTGATGATGAGTTGTGCGTTTGAATTCAAAAATGGAGAGCAAAACTGAAAGAATCAACGTGTAGATTAAATGAGCAAATAACTGGCTAAAAATAAGGATCTGAGAAGATTTGAAAAAGATATGATATTAATTGACTGAGTTTTAGAACATGGAGCTGGTAAAATAATACCCATAAAATACATTAAAAATGGATGGGTAATATCCATGAGAAAATGGGTAGACAAAGTTGGGTAAAAAAAAAGTGGATCTGGGTCAAGTAGTGTGAAAAAAACAAAAAAAACCCATTGAAGAGTATCCATAGGAAATGGGTAATCGTGAAAGTACATAAATGCACATGCGCAGTAGTTGTAAGTTTAAAATTGGAAAGGGTAGATATGGTTTTATATTCAGGAATTAAGATTATATAGATAATAAAAATGATGATATAATCCTCTTTCGTTAGCGCGAAAGAGATGTGGAGCCCTGTATCAACTCCGCTCCAAGTGTTGGTCTATCTAAGAGGATGGAAAACCCTGCTTCAGTGCACCTCAAATTGAGCAAACAAGAAACAAAACAGATGCAGAAAAGATATACACATAAAAATGGGAAAATGGAATACACAGAAATAATGTCACTACGTTTAAAACTTATAAGTATCACTTATGTATATTGCACAATACATACGATTGTTTGCCTCCTCAATCTGTTGAAAACTTGTAATAAAAAACTTCATCTCAAGAAAAGCAAATGTGGTTTTTGCCTAGTAATCACAGCTCAGATGGGGATAAAAAAAAAGGACCAAGTAAAGGGAGAGATAATAAACTGAAACTGAATGTAGAACAATTAACCACATTACTCATCATTAAGATATAGCATGACCATATGGTTCACTATAAAAGAAATGAATCTAAATCATTCCGCAAAGTTCAAAAGGCAATACATTTGATTCTGTTTAGAAATGCTTTAAAATTGAAATAGCAGCAGTTTGCACCAGAAATGGCCGCCTAAAATAAGAGTAATCATTTGCCACCTAAAAAAAGTTCATATGACCCAAAACCAAGATACAACCGAGCCAATAAACAAACCAGTTACCAACAAAAATCACAAGCACTATTCCTATAGTTTCGGCATGTTGCAACAAGACGGTTTTTGTTCGCGTACCCAACATCATTAGTACACTGGTCAAGTACCCATTTGTAAGGCCTAATAGACACTTTAGTACTGGAACCAAGTCCAGAAGAATCGAGGTCTGTGCAAGCAACCATAAAAAGAGTGGAAAGAACAACAGCCTAGCAAAGGAGGCACCAATTGCTACTTTTGCATTTTCAAGCATATAGATTGCTCTTAAGGACTTGCCAACTAGATCTAAAACATCGTAGCCTGTAATGAGGTGGATTGAATATCAGTCGTTGAGGATGTAAGAATACACATCCTCTGTAATGTATCCAGGAAAATACACAAAGTCATGAAAATATCCCACAAGGCCCCAACGTTGATCCCCACAATACAATAGTTGAAGCACGATTGTCTTCTTTCTCCTCATCTACGGCTCGTAGTTTGGGATAATTCTAGTATTTGATGACTGGAAGATTGTGGACGACATTGATCATGTTAGCAATGTTGACCATAAAATACAGGTTCGCACTTTTCCTTAGATAATGGGCATCTCAGGATAGATAGAATTGGTCAATAATCGAAGAGGAGAAACCAGAACGTCTGCACTCTAAGGATTAAATGCCTAATAAGGCCCTTACTATGACATACATCAACCAGTTCTTTCTCTATGTGAATAGAACAATCCAGGGAAACAAGGGAATAATATTTATGTATATAGTATATGATAACTCTGTATCCCGATCCGGTGTCTCCTCCGCCGTCCCACGCCTGGAATGCGGTGTAGCTAGGGGTTGGGACTTTGCAAAACAATGCCGGGAGGTGGGTTTGAACCCGCGGCACCTCCGGCGTGAGAATAAGCAACGGCGTTGGAGAAGGAATGATAGGAACCAGAGTATCTAAATATGGAGGGTGTGTGTATATAAGTGTGTGTAAAAGAGAAAAGTAACCCCCAAACCTTCTTTTCTGGATCTATTTATAGGCCCAGGATTAGGGTTTAGGGGTTGGTACCTTTAATCATGAGCGTCCAATCCTAGGTAGATAGGACACTTGGGGCGCTTAGGTGCCCAACACCTGTCCAGGAGAATAATTGTGGGAAAGTATGTTAGGCACCTTTTTGAGTGTGACATCCTCATTCTTGGATTATGCCAATTATTGGTAATCATTAGCTATCATTTTTTGTAGGGACCCTTTGATGGTGACGGGAGCCATGAGATGCCACGTGCTCCATTACCCCGTACTAGGGTTACTTCACGGGTCCGGACCTGTTAGCGGTGGCGTTGCCCGGACTCGGTAACTGTCGTGGACCCGGACGGCAATTTAGGTTGCCTGCACAGAGTATCCTATCATTTGCCCCCACTCCCCTATGCAAATTTGTCTGTATGGGGGAGTAGTTGCCTCAATTTCCATGCTCGTTGTTTTGAATAGCTGAGAAGAAAAATTCCATATTTCTTGCCTTCCAGGCCCGGATTGTGTGTAGAGCACATGATCCGGGGCTGTATGCTAGTAGATTCGAAACGTTCCTCTGTACATTTTGATATTTCTTCAAAATTCCAAATTTCCAGAGCTTGTCCATTCTCTTCGTGAGACGTGCAGCCATGATTACTTTTTCTGACAACTTCTTTTTGTTTTAATCAAGGCCCATCCTGGCCGTCCACGTGGCCACATCTCGTCCATTCACTCATTTTAACTTCTCTATAAGTGTATTTCAATTGAGTTTCTCCCCCTTTTTCACTTTTACCGTATACCTTTTCCGTTCTTCTCTTCTCTTCAAAATCTAGGTTGCCGATCGGTGGTGAGAGCTTTTCTACTTCTTCTTCCGCATTGTAAGCATTTCGTTCTCCTTATTTCTTCGATTTTCATGCCTGTACTTGAACTTTGTGTAGGATAATTCGATACTATTTTTGTTCCAACTGTTCATATGCCATTACTATGTAACTGCTTAATATTCATGTTACTGTATTTGTTGGGATTTAGGGTTGTAGTGATTGTTTCGCTTTTGGGTTGTTTGAGGCTTTGGGTTTTTGAATCTTCGGTTTTGGGACTGTGGTGGTTGTTTAAGTTATTCGAAATTTCCGGGTTTTGAAGTTTCTGAGTTTCATGTTTTGTTTTGTGTATGTATGTATGTGTGTCTATTTACGTAGATCTTTGATTCTGATTTCTGGTTTTGAGTGTGTGTTTTTGATGTTTGTGTTTTTCTTTTTGTTTTTGTCTTTTGGTTCGGGGGCGTGCTGTTGGTGGGCATCTGGGGTAATGTAGTGTTTTATGGTGTATAGAAAACAATTGGCCAAACGACCCCGGTCCTCCTTTATACTTTCCAGCTCTTCTTCGGACTTAGAATCCTCTACCGAATCCGAACCCTGTTCCTCTTCTTCGTCCACCATGTCCCAAAGAACTAGGAAACTCCCAAAGACCACCTTGGACGAGCTCCCTGCCCTGCGACTTTCCCCGGGGGAGACCCTTAGCACGTCTGAGGGTCGCTGGAAAGATGTCCAATTCTTCTTTGTATAGAAAGATATTTTCGTTTCAGATGAGTATTATTACAAGAATTTATCCGAAGTGTACAAAATGTCTTCTGGGGGTCCCGTCTTTTATGACAAGTGTTCTATGGATGCCGAACTATCACACCTCCCCGGAACCAGCACCCCCATGGCACCTTTGCTGGACATCGCCAATACCGACAAGCTAGATGAGTGTTTTAGGTCTTGCTTTCATCTAGATGATAAAGTTGTTTGGAGGTGGCCCGAACCCCATGAACGAATATATCATAGGCCCGGGGACGGGTTGGTAGGAGTCTCTCGGGAGCACCTTAGGTCTGGGTACAACCCCCACTGTCATCAGTTTATCAAGTGTCTCTGCAAGTTTCAATATGAAATCCCCTTGTTCCAACTCACCCCGAATACAATCAAGTGGATCATGTGGTTCCTGGGTTGTTTTAATGTCAAAGGATTCCTCCCCACCTTCAGGCTTTTCCATTACATTTTTACTTTGGTCAAGTCTACCTTAGTACCCTTGTATGAGCTCCGATTCAATTATCAAAGATGTGGTTTTAAAAAGGGAGGGGTGATGCCTGTTACCATGATGTCCTCCCTCAAGGGTTGGCATGAGGAATGGGCATTTCTGCAGTTCGAAGATATCGAGTATATGCCTCTATTCCGGGTTGAGGCCTGCCGTAATTTCCAAGAATATGAGTTAGAAGGCAATGCCCGGACCAAGGTTCATGACTTCTGTAGGGCTTTAGGAGTTTCAACAAACCGACATTCCTTCATTAATCATGAAATATTACATTCCTTTGGATGTAAGTAGTGTATAATCATTTATATCATGCATTTTTCTTTCTCTTTGTCAATTACTCTGATTGTTTCGTGCTCCGTTTTCCTTTAAGGTTTACCTCAATACAGCCCTTACCACAAGGAGAGAATGAAGGCCTTGGATGATGAAACGTCGTGCCTGGCCATTGCTATGCAAAGGATAGGTGGTATACACAAGGTGAATTAGCGTTCGAAGAAAGGGAAAAAGAAGAGGACCGTTGGCGAAGGGGAAGGTTCCAAGACGGACGCGAGCGTTGAGCAGGATTCAGAGTCCGGGGCCAATCTGGAAGGTAAATCCATCACCCCCGAGATTGAAGATGAATTGTCTCCTGGGCTCGAAAGGAGACCAAAATGGGCTCGGGGAGGAGATGTTGGAAATGTTGTTGTGGATCTCGCCGGGGGAAAACCATCCGGAACTCCTGCCCCGGGCTCTACTCCTTCTGCCCCAGAGGTTGTTAAGACTTTTGGAACTGTCTCCGATCCAAGTCAGACAAGCCGTCCGGGGAAAGAGCCACTAATTGAGGCTGAGAAATGCAGTCAATTTATCGCAGATCTGCCCAATAAGGAGGAATGGGCGCGCTATCAAGCTTTGGGGTTTAACCCCTTGTTCAAAGAGATGATGAGTACTTGGCTGAAGGTAGATTTTCTTGCCCTTTTAAGTTTCGTCTTTGCTTAAAGTATTCTTTTCTAACGCACTTATCTTATCTTTCCAGATGGGTTCTAAGATGGCCGGGTTATTTGCGGTGGGCAATAGGGAGTTGGAGACCGTTGAAGCTGCCCGGGCTGCTGTTTCCGCTTCGGAGCAAAAGGACATTCAAATTTTCAACTTGGATCATGCCAACTCCAAGTTGAAGAAAAGTGTTGAAGAATTGCAGTTGAAGGCCAAAGAGTCTGAGGGACAACTCACCAATCTTCAGAAAAAAGTTGATGACGCAGAGGCCCGGGCACAAACTGCCGAGAAGGAACTCGAACAACTCCGGGCCAAGCTTGCAGATTATAAAGAACCATCCCTCATCCTCGATGAATTCCGCCATTCTCAGGAATATTACATGGAGTTACGAAAGAAGGCTACCTCTAAAATTTGCCGTGCTTGGGTGGTTGCACACAAGTTATTGAAGGAAACCCCGTCAGCAACCTGGGACGAGTTTCAACCTCTCTTTATTAAGGGGGAGCAGCATTTTATTGCCACCGGGAAAGATCTAGTGCCATACTACTCCGAGGATGGATCGGGTTCGGATGATGATGAGGAAGACGAAGATGAGGAGGATGTTCAGGATCCGCCTCCAAACAAAGACGTCGCCAATCAAGCTCCTCCTGCCGAAGATCCTCCTGCGGCCTAGTTACTCTGCCCTTTTTCATCCTAATGCCATTGTTGTACTCTTGAACTATAACTTCTGTATTGGTTTGTAGTCGAACTTGTTCCGGGATGTTTCGGACCATATGGCTGGTCCGGTCCCATGTCGAATGTTGTTCTTTCTTTAATGCATGCTTTCAAATTTCTTTAATCCCTGTTGCCCTGAGTTCTTACTTCGGTCTGCATAAATCTGGTTGGGTTGTTGTTGTCCCCAGTTCGGATTGTTTTCATAAGAAACAATCCGGATTGTGATCTTCGGCTCGACGCTTTTTCTTGAGTAACTTAGAGAAATCTCCTAAAATTTGTCCCCCAGATCGGATTGAGATAAAGAATTGAGTCCGGATGGGTGGTAAGGGTTTCACATATTTTTTCTTAAGTTCAACATTTGAGAACATTGAGTAACTTATAGAGATTTTGTGAGGTTTGCCCCCAGTCCGGATTTAATCCAAAAGATGGAGTCCGGATGGGGGTGCGGATAGAGTTCGTTCTCTTGCTTTTTGGTGTTTACCGCGTTTTTTGTCGAATTCAGCCAGGAACTTGGTGAAAATTGTGATTTCCACAGTCAAACTCCTTGGTCCTTGCGTAGTCGACCAGCATTAATATTTTATCAGTTTCCCATGCATTGATAACTAGCAACGTTTTGAACTCTTCCCTACTTCCTTCCTATAAATACCAGCAATATCACCACTCCTTTTCATTCTTGTCAAAAACTTTCTCACTTTCTTTTCTTCTTTTCTCCCTTTTTTCTGCCATGGATCCAAAAACCCTCGTCTACGACTACGAGAATAATAAGATCATCGTAGATGGCATGGTTTTCGATGGGCCCACCACCATGGCCGAGGTTGATGCTGTCTTGAAGAGGATTGACGACGCTTTGGCTCTGCGTAGGGTGGTGGCAGATCAAGCTAGGAGGGGGCGCCGTGGGCCTGGCAATGGCGGGGAAGGTGCTGGTGGCTCTGGCGCTGCCGCCATTTAAATATAATCTCTTTGTATTTTGTATTTTGGTAAAAGTTGTACCTCCCCTTCTCCTTGCTTAATAAAAATGTCTTGAAAAACAGCCGTAAACATTTGTTTCCGTTTCTTTTTCGTCCGTTTTGAGTTTGTTCCATCTTTGTGTTTATTTTATTGTTTCGACTCGAATGCTTTCGATAGTATAACAGTAGTTTTTTCTGAATTTATATCTTGTTTGCCTCTAGCTCGGAATCTGTAGTAGTGAATTGTCCGAACTAGAGTGGTTTTTTTAGCTTATTTAGCTAAGTCTAAAGCTTGATAGCTTTGAATTATTTAGAAAAATGATGTTTGCTCCCAGTTCGGGTATGTTTCGTAGAACATGATCCAGACTAGAGTAGTTGTTTTTAGCTAAGTCCAAAGTACGCGGACTTTGGGCTACTTATAGTGGAGTTTACCCCCCAGTCTGGATACGTTTTGTAGAAAATGATCCAGACTAGAGTGTTTGTCTTTAGCTAAGTCCAAAGTTTGTAAATTTTGGGTTAGTGAATTTTTCGTTTTCGCCCCCAGTCCGGGTCATTTTGTAGGGACAGATCCGGACCAGAGTAGTCGTTTTCTGCTAAGTCCAAAGCTTTGAGTTACTTAGAAAATTTTTCGTTTTTTCCCCTAGTCCGGATTATTTTGTAGGAATGGATCCGGACTAGAGTAGTTGTTTTTAGATAAGTCCAAAGCTTTATAGCTTTGAGTTACTTAGAGAATTTTTGTTTTCGCCCCCAGTCCGGATCGTTTTTGTAGAAACGGATCCTGACTAGAGTAGTTGTTTTTAGCTAAGTCCAAAGCTCTATAGATTTGAGTTACTTAGAGAATTTTTGTATTCGCCCCTAGTCCGGATCGTTTTTGTAGAAACGGATCCAGACTAGAGTAGTTGTTTTTAGCTAAGTCCAAAGTTTTATAGCTTTGAGTTACTTAGAGAATTTTTGTATTCGTCCCCCAGTCCGGATCGTTTTTGTAGAAACGGATCCAGACTAGAGTAGTTGTTGCATATTGCTTTTGCCCTGGTTCCAATTTTGCCTATGGCTCTGGACCAGGGACTTGTGTGTGTGAGTGATACACTAAACTTACAACGAAACATAAATAGTACAAGGCAAGGCCCACTTTCATTGATCATAATTTTACTACTACAAATAATTTATTCTTGCTTCAGTACAGAGACTAATCTATCTGTTGAAGACTTTTTGGGCTCAAATGTAGCTCCTTAATTGGTTCTTCTGGCCTTGACCTTTTCTTTACTGGTAGAACTTCCGGAGTCGGAGGCCGTGCCAAGTGTTGGGAACCTCGGATTCATCTATATTGACTAGCTTGTATGTTCCCGGGTGAAGTACTTCTTTGACCTTATACGGACCTTCCCACTTAGGCATGAGCTTTCCTGTGTTGGTTGGGTCCGATGCTTCGGTATCACGCAGGACTAGATCTCCAACTTGAAAGTTTTTGACTCTGGCCTTCTTTCCAAAGTACTCTCTTGTCTTTTCCTTATATTTTTCCATTCTTGCAATTGCTTCGTCCCTGACTTCGTCAACTAGATCTAGAGCTGTAAACGAACCGAACTCGAGCGAACTCGGACGAACTCTTACCGAACACGAGCAAATTTCTACCGAACCGAACAATGTTCGGTAACGTTATCGAACGCTTTTGTCTGTCCGA
Organism: Kitagawia praeruptora; assembly: GCA_037693485.1. NCBI lineage: Eukaryota > Viridiplantae > Streptophyta > Magnoliopsida > Apiales > Apiaceae > Kitagawia > Kitagawia praeruptora. The sequence continues at coordinate 5,540,194 of CM075353.1, forward strand.
ACTCGAGTTCGGTAATATACCGAACGAACACGAACCGAACACGAACAGTTCGTGAACATGTCGAACCAAACGAACACGATCAGTTCGAGAACAGTTCGTTAATTTTTTTTTCAGAAATTCATTAATAATTAAAATAATAAAAAAAATACTTTTTAAAAATTTTAAAAATATTTCTCGACGATCCAACCGTACGGATATCAAGATATATCAAATTAATTAATATTCCCAAATTTTCAAAAAATAAAAAATTAATTTGGTTGGAGATCTTTGTAGATCACTAATATTCTCATTAGTACTAGTAACTAGTGCTTTGTCACAAATTGTTGATTTATTTTTTAAAAAATATTTCTCGACGATCCAACCGTATGGATGTCAAGATATATCTAATTAATTGATATTCCAAAATTTTCAAAAAATAAAAAATTAATTTGGTTGGAGATCTTTGTAGATCACTAATATTCTCACTAGTACTAGTAACTAGTGCTTTCTCACAAATTGTTGATTCTATTTTTTTAAAAATATTTCTCGACGATCCAACCGTACGGATGTCAAGATATATCTAATTAATTGATATTCCCAAATTTTCAAAAAATAAAAAATTAATTTGGTTGGAGATCTTTGTAGATCACTAATATTCTCACTAGTACTATTAACTAGTGCTTTGTCACAAATTGTTGATTTTATTTTTTAAAAAAATATTTCTCGACGATCCAACCGTACGGATGTCAAGATATATCTAATTAATTGATATTCCCAAATTTTCAAAAAATAAAAAATTAATTTGGTTGGAGATCTTTGTAGATCACTAATATTCTCACTAGTACTATTAACTAGTGCTTTGTCACAAATTGTTGATTCTATTTTCTTAAAAATATTTCTCGACGATCCAACCGTACGGATGTCAAGATATATCTAATTAATTGATATTCCCAAATTTTCAAAAAATAAAAAATTAATTTGGTTGAAGATCTTAGTAGATCACTAATATTCTCACGATTACTAGTAACTAGTGCTTTGTCACAGATTGTTGATTTTATTTTTTAAAAAATATTTATCGATGATCCAACCATACGGATGTCAAGATATATCTAATTTATTGATATTCTCAAATTTTTAAAAATAAAAAATTGATTTTATTGTTTTTATCGAACGAACTCGAACGAACCGAACTCGGACGAACTTTTAACGAACACGAACAAAAATCCTAACGAACCGAACATGTTCGGTAATCTTACCGAGCATTTTTTCTTGTCCGAACTCGAGTTCGGTAAGCTTATCGGACGAGCTTATCAAACTCGAACACGGACGAACGAACCGAGCTTAACGAACAGTTCGGTTCGTTAAACAACTCTAACTAGATCTAGATTGATTCGGAGCCCTTCCTCATTTGCAATCTCTTCAAAGTTAATAGCCCTGTGAGAGGGCGATCCCACTTCTATCGGGAGCATCGCTTCAGTCCCATAAGCCAGCTTGAAGGGTGTTTCGCGAGTGCTTGTTCGGGGACTCGTCCTGTATGCCCAGAGCACGTTAGGAAGCTATTCGGGCCACTTGTTTTTGCACTCCTGCAGCCTCTTTTCTATTCCCCTTAGCAAAATTCGATTCGTTACTTCCACTTGTCCATTGCCTTGAGGGTATGCTACCGATGACTTCTTATGTTTGATGCCCCTCTCCTTCAAATAGTTCTCAAAGTCTGAACCAACAAATTGAGGTCCATTATCCGAGACCAGAATCTGAGGAAGCCCGAACCTCATTAATATGTTATCCATGAACCGGATGTAGTCTTGCTGATTTATAGTTCTCATGGCTTTGGCTTCTACCCACTTAGTCATGTAATCGATTGCCACTAATAAGTACCTGAGATCACCCTTGGCCCGAGGAAATGGACCAACGATGTCGACACCCCAAACGGCAAAGGGCACTGGAGACAAGACTGAAGATGGCATGACCAGACTCTGTCTTTGCACATTGCTGAACAACTGACAATTCTTGCATTTTTTGACAAACTCCACCGCATCGTTGTGAATTGTGGGCCAGTAATAGCCTTGCCTTATTATTTTGTAAGCCAGGGCCTTTGCAGATAAATGATCTCCGCAAATCCCTTCATGAACCTCTTGCAGGCAATATTCGACTTCGGCTGGTCCAATACATTTCAGGACCGGACTGGAAAATGTTCTGCGATAGAGTTGTCCTTCTTCCGGGAAAAACTTAGCAGCTTTGGCCTTGAGTCTTTAAGCCTTATTCTTATCGTCGGGCAATTCTCCTTTATCCAGATACGTAATCAGAGGGTTCATCCAGTTAGGTTTATCATTTATTTCCATCACTTCAACATTCTCAATGGCGGGTCTCTCAATCTCTTTAAAGTAAACTGAGCTATCTAATTCGGCATCATTTTGTACTAGCTTTGACAAAGCATCGGCCTCTGCATTTTCTTCTCTATTTATCTGAATCATTTTAAACCTTGGGATCGTAGTCAGGTAACTTTTAACCAGGGCTTGGTACTGAGCTAGCTTGGGATCCTTGGCAATATATTCTCCATTAGTCAGCTTCACCACAATCTGGGAGTCGCTATAGACGTTCAAGCTCTGGACCCTCAGGGATCTAGCCAACCGGAGTCCGGCCAAGAGTGCCTCGTACTCTGACTGGTTATTTGTTGCTAAGAATTTGAAGGCTATGGCTTGCTGTATCTGAAACCCTTGAGGACTTTTCAAGAATAACCCTGCTCCGGACCTCTCGCTCGTTGAGGATCCGCCTGCTCCGGACCTCTCGCTCGTTGAGGATCCGTCAACGTACAAGGACCAAGCCTCTGGGTCTGAGTCGTCTTCTTTCCCAGATCCACGATCATGGGATTAGTTTGAAGTTCGGGAAAAGAACACTCCACAATGAAGTCATCTAACACTTGAGCTTTGATTGCCGTTCGAGGTACGAACGTGAGTTGGAACTTGCTTAACTTAACAGCCCAATTGACGAGTCTGCCGGATACGTCTGGTTTATGAATTATCCTTCTCAGAGGTTGGTCGGTTACGATTATGATTTCTCTTCCTTGGAAATAATGCCTTAACTTTCTTGAGGCTGTCACCAGAGCAAAAGCAAATTTTTCCAAGTTCGGGTACCTGGTCTCCGCATCTTTCAGTACTTGACTGACATAATACACTGGTTTCTGTTGTCCTTCATGCTCCCTGATCAAGGTTGCTCCCACAACCAGTGGTCTTGCGGCCAGGTAAAGTGATAATGCTTCCCCAGGTTCAGCTTTTGATAGAATTGGTGGTGATGACAGGAATTCCTTTATAGAATCGAAGGCTTTCTGGCAGTCTGGACTCCAGTTAATCTCTCTTTTGTTTTTCGCCCCTTAAGCAGCTCGAAGAAAGGTAGGCACCGTTCGGCTAGTTTTGGAATGAATCGCCTTAAGGTAGCTAAAGAGCCTGCGAGCTTCTGAATTTCTTTCTGAGTCCGGGGTGGTTCCATTTCCATTATTGCCTTAATCTTTTCCGGATTAGCTTCGATTTCCCTCTAACTTATCATGAATCCCAAAAAATTTCCAGCTTCTACCCCGAAGGTGCATTTCTCCGGATTCAATTTCATCTTATGTTTTCTTAAATTTTCGAAACATTCCTGCAAGTCTGGAACATGTTCCTCCACTGTCTTTGACTTAGCTATCATATCATCCACATAAGATTCCAAGTTTCGACCCAACTGATCCTTAAACACCTCCAACATTGCCCTTTGGTAGGTTGATCCGGCATTCATTAATCCGAAGGGCATGTACTTGTATGCATAAACATCTCTGTGAGTTATGAAGGCGGTTTTGGCTATGTCAGCCGAATTCATCTTGATTTGGTTGTATCTGGAGAATGCGTCCATGAAGCTAAACATCACATGCCCCGCAGTGGCATCAATGAGTTGATCGATGCTGGGTAGGGGATATGGGTCTTTGGGGCACGCGGCATTAAGATCGGTATAGTCGACACACATTCTTCACTTGCTGTTGGGTTTCTTAACCAGGACTATGTTGGCCAACCAGTCCGGATACTTTATTTCACAGATTATTCCTGCTTTGAGGAGTTTTTCGACTTCTTCGTCAATTGCCTTTTGCCGGTCCGGCGCAAAGTTCCTTCTTTTCTGCTTTACTGGTTTCCTGTTCGGATTAACATCAAGGCTATGCATGGCCACAGATTCGTCGAGTCCGGGCATTCCCTCCGGACTCCAGGCAAAGACATCCGCATAATTTCTGAGAAGTTGCACAAGGTTTTTCCTAAATGCTGGATCCAGTTCGGATCCTATCTTTATCTTCTTGTCCGGATTACCTTCTTCCAACTCGACCATTTCGGTTTCAACTGCCGGTTCGACCTTACCAAGATCCTTTTATGAAACAAACTGCTGAACTCGGGCTTGAGTATTTGTTTCCAAGTAATCTCTGGCCTTGGCGATTAATTCTTCCTTAGTTTGAGCTTCCATGCTTTCAATGTTTTGGACTTCATGTCCGGGCTCCTTTTTGAAGTAAGCTCTGTGCTTTTGTCGGCTCAGGTTCTTGTGATACAAAGACGCTTTTCGTTTGTTTTCCGGATCCGTTTCCGCCATAATCAATGCTTGGCCATAACAACGACCAGCAGTTTCAGAATCGCCTTTGACTTCCCCAACTCCTGATGGAGTGGGAAATTTGAACTTTAGATGGGGTATTGAGGTCACTGCCCGAAGTTTGGTTAGCGCCGGGCGGCCGAGGATCATGTTGTAAGCAGACGGAGTATTGATGACATAGAATTTTATCACATGGGTAACTTGCTTCGGAAAAGTTCCGAACTGAACAGGTAGGTACAACGTCCCTTGAATTGGGACTAAGTTGTTCCCGAATCCGAAGAGTGGGTCTTCTCTGCATTCATTCATTCTTACACTGCCCAACTGCATTATGTCAAATGTATGCTTGAAGATGATGTTGGCTGAGGATCCATTATCAACTAGGATTCTCTTGACTTCGTTCTCAGCGACATCTAGGCTAACCACCAAGGCTTCATTATGATTGGGATCAACTCCTTCAAAGTCCGCATTGCTGAAAGTTATTACTTATTCGGGAAAGGTCTGGATCATCATTATTTCATCTCCTGAGTCCGGACTAGGGGGAGGAGAATTGGATCCCCCCATTACCACGTTGACCACATGCTTCTTTCCCGCTTCTTTTTCCGTCGTCTTCCGAGCTATATACTGTCCAATGTTTCATTTTTTGATTTGATCCTCGATGAAGTACTTGAGAGAGAGGCAGTTTTCAGTTGTATGACCATGAGTCCCGTGGTAGTCACACTGTTTGTGTGTAGGGCGTTTCTCCGGGGCGGTGATCATTGGCTTGGGTGGGTAAAAGTATGGCTTGTCTCGGACTTCTTTCAGGATGTCAGCCCGGGTGCGGCTGAGTGGAGTCCACTCAGGTTCTGGTTTCGGCTCAGCCTTAGTCGGTTTAGCGGGCTTGGAGTCCGGATTCACGGCTACTATAGTGGGTTCAGAAATTCTTTCAAAAACTGATGGTTGAGAATTCTGGATATAGTTGGCTTGCCTGTTTGGCTTAAACCTCTTGTCAGGGTGATAACCACCACGAGAGCGATCATCTTGAGTGGTTCGGTGTGAAGAATTCCCTTGACGGGTCATTCTCATCGCCTGCAGAACATCGCTTTCTTTGATAAATCGCGCAACCATGGAGTATGTTGCAGCCAGACTTTCCGGCTCTTTGTTGATCAGTTCATAGACATATCTTTCATTTTGGTCCGGATCCAGATTTCTCCGGAAAATGCTGAGAGCTTCACGCTCATCCAAGCGCGAGACTTTGTTTATTGCTTCCTGGAATTGCTTCATATAGTCTGCAAGAGATTCATTGTCGTTCTGACGGATGGTCTCCAGATGGCACATGTGCAGCTCATGAGTTCGGTTGGCTCTGAATCTCTTCAGAAAGGACTCGCGGAATTCTTTCCATGAGTGAATGCTTCGGGAAGGGATTCGACTGAACCACCTCTGAGCCCCTTCTTTTAAGGTAGATGCGAAGAACCTGCATTTGGTTATGTCGTTGTAGTAGTAGATGGGGGCAATCTGCTCAAAGTAATTAACATGCTCTTCCGGGTCTCCCAACCCATCGAAAGAGTCGAAGTTGTAATGCTTCAGGTTCTTTTGTCTGAGGATAGCTTCTAGAGATCGGCTAAACGGAGTCAGAGTCCCCTCTATCTCGAGTCCGGAGTCCTGCCCTACTTTCTTCTGTAGCTCATGAATCATTTGCATTAAGTTGTCTTCGGGCTCGTCTTCGTCTGAGATGACCTGTGGACTGACTTCTCTCAGAATTATTTTAGATCCGGACCTCCTCAAGACCCGGTCCTCTTCTTCCTGTATCCTTTTCTGGATTTTGAGTTCAAGTTTTGCTTCTTCCTCCTGTCTGATCTGCTCCTTTAGTTCGGCCAGCTTTTTGAGTTTCTCAACTTCCTGGTTTTTGCTCTGAGCTTTGTTGGCTGCTTGCTTTTCTTTGCCTTTGTCCCCAATCCGGTCAAAGACAGATCTCCTGGACCGATGAGAGTGTTGGGAACCCTGGGAGTTTTTTGCCTGCTCTGGTTCGGGAGGTGGCGGTGCCCGGGCTATTCGAAATGTCCGGATTGCCTCCGTCAGCTCCTCACGGGTAAGATCTTGGAGGTGCATTCCAGCTAGAGGCACATCAGTATACTTGTACTGGTTGACCTCAATGTCGATTCGGGCATCGCCCGGTCCAATCTCTGCCCTCTGTACAACTGGAGGTAGCTCAGCCGGTACTAAGGTCAGGTCTGGAGTTACATTAGGATCCTGTGCCCGAGTGTTGGTTCTTTGCGTAGATTTGCTTCCTCTTATCATTATTCCAAATTTCAAAGCAAGATGATTCACAAAGTAACAATTATAACAGATCTAAACTGAGCTCTGGGTAGAACATCTTGAGTAAGGACTCGGTATTCAAATAAAATCACAAGGTGGTAGATACAAGTATATAACAGGCGATTAAGAGCACAGATCTAGATTTCGGCTAAGTTTAAAAGCAAAAAATCGTAACTTATCACAGATCTGGGCTTAGAGAGCTAAATAACTTTGAATATGTGCACATATGGCTGAGAAGTGAGTAAAGGTGACATTTTTAATAAGGTTTCACAGTGGTTTTGTAGATCTTACAACATGATTTCGGACTCTTTTTAAAGAGTTTGTTGGTGTCGTCGAGTCCTGTGGCACCGAGACCAAAGGACAGAGCACCCCTCATTCTAGCGCCAATGATAACTCCATATCCCGATCCGGTGTCTCCTCTGCCGTCCCACGCCTGGAATGCGGTGTAGCTAGGGGTTGAGACTCTGCAAAACAATGCCGGGAGGTGGGTTTGAACCCGCGACACCTCCGGCGTGAGAATAAGCAACGACGTTGGAGAAGGAATGATAGGAACCAGAGTATCTAAATATGGAGGGTGTGTGTATATAAGTGTGTGTAAAGGAGAAAAGTAACCCCCAACCCTTCTTTTCTGGATCTATTTATAGGCCCAGGATTAGGGTTTAGGGGTTGGTACCTTTAATCATGAGCGTCCAATCCTAGGTAGATAGGACACTTGGGGCGCTTAGGTGCCCAACACTTGTCCAGGAGAATAATTGTGGGAAAGTGTGTCAGGCACCTTTTTGAGTGTGACATCCTCATTCTTGGATTATGCAAAATTGTTAGTATTTTAATTGGATTATTAAATTGCAAAATTGTTAATTATAGTTATATGAGTGGTTAAAATATTAAAAATTGATGATTAGATGGATTTAAATTGGTTGATTTTTGAAAAGAAAATTACCTTTATACCTTTTCTATGTAAATTTGAAAAGAAAAAAGAAATGAGCTTAATACACTAAGGCCTCGTTTGTTTTGCAGTTACATAGATAATTAGAAAGTCCTTGGAACTAGGATACAACGTGGAGTTCCTAGGAATATTAAAACCTGTGTTTGGTTACTCATGTGTGTATACTAGTAGAAGTCACATTTAAATTAAAATAATATTATTAAATTTTAAATTAAAATTGACTTACATGAATAAATTTTAATAATATTATTAAATTTTAATAATATTATTAATTAATTAAAATATGACTAAATTATAAATATGAAATAGAATTGAATTATATATATATATATATTTATATATATTTATAATATTATAATATGAATAAAACTTAAATAGAAAATAATTGATGTAAAATATAATAAATAATGTGAAGTTAAAATTAATATATATACAAATTAAAACTGAATAATAATTTTAAAATTATTGACATATAGCATAAGAATGTATTAAATATAAATATATAAAATAAAACTAGAAATATTATAATAGGTTGTAGAAAAAACATATATCTATTACAGATTATAGTAAAAATAAATAAAATTATTTTAATTATGATAAAAATAAATAAATTAAATTTTATAATTTATTACATAATTGTTATATAGAAAATATAAATTTATTATACAAATTAAAAATTTAAATATTTTTTAACAATTTATCTAAACCAAATCAAGCAACCCAATTTGTAAAATTAATTTTACAAGAAAATTAAAAAGTTTATATAGTTAATCATGAAAAAAAATATAGAGCATATTAAAAATATTTTACTAAATAAAAATTAAAATAGTTACTCAAATTAAGGGAAAATAATTACCTATATTAAAAACGGATGTGTAATTATGAATACAAAATAATACTAAAAAAAAAAGTTAAACATATTTACTACGTAACTCACGGTGACCACGCCTATGCTAGGTAACTACGTTCCACCACTTTGTAGTAACTCAGAGTACATTGGAAGTTTAGGTTACATAGTTCATTTTAAAAATCATCCAACCAAACACTATAACTTGTTAAAGTTCCAAGGTACTTGAAGTTATGTCGTTGAGTTACATCCAAACAAACGAGGCCTAAAAAGAAAAAAAAGAAAAGAAACAACCAATCATCATTTAGTTCCTCTATTTTTTCCAAAAATCTTCATTTAGTTCCTCATTTTTTCTAAAAATCTACATTTAGTCCCCAATTTTTTACAAAAATCTTTATTTACTCCCTTATTTTTTACGAAAATTTTCCGATATCTTCCGATTATCAAACGGCCGGAAAAGATATCAATCTTTATATAAATTTGTATGTATAAATGTGTTCATATGCATATGTAATGGATTCATATATATATATATTTTATGTGATTTCGAGATTGATTTGTTTTTGATAAGTTTTGGTGTGTGATAATTAGGTCATAATTCATTTTGTTTGTGCGGTTAGGTTAATATTGATCCGGTTCTATTTGATTCTCTATGAATCTATACGAATCCCTTAATATTTGGTATACATTATATTATTAATTAAATCGAGACTGAAATAGAAATGTTGTGTACTTAAAAATATAAGTTAAGCAAATGATGTACAAGTGTATTGATCATTGTTACTTACTTGTTTAGTTAGATAGCTATAGCTGATAAGATGCTAGTTTAGTTAGATTCGCCATAGTGTAAATTTTGGTGTGTCATTATTAGGTCATAGGTTAATATTGATCCGGTTCTATTTGATTCTCCATGAATCTATACGAATCTACACGAATCTCTATAAATCTCTATGAATCTATACGAAATTCTTTAGATTCATAGATTCTGTCGAAGTGTAAGCCCAGCGTAACTATCATCAGTGTTAATGCCAACTCCTGAAGGGCGCCCTAACCCTGAGCCAACACCACCCAAGACACCGTTTCCAGGCGTGGTCATGTAGGGAGAACCACCGAGAGGGGTTGTTGTAGTGCTGGCTGGTGAGTTAATTGTAGGTGTATTGGCGTTTGTCCCTGTGCTTGTAGTAGCACTGGCTCCCAAGGAGGAATTAAAATAGAGTAGCAAAAATAGATTCAGTACAACAGATGATGCTCTACGAATATATATTGAATGTTGAACGTATGCTATCAACTTTAAAGAAGAAAGAAACCACTGCCCCAAAGAAGATGCCTGAAAAAGCAGCTGTAGAGAAGGATAAAGAACTTTCTATTAGCTCAGTCAAAACACAGGCGGGCCTAATTTGCAAAGCTTGGAAACATCCATCAGCTGACAGGTGTGACTTAAAAATTTTGTATATTTGTTTTCTTGGATCATCCAAGCTTTTTAATCCTCTTTTTTTATACTGGCATATTGAGAAGCCACATGTTTCCAATTCCAAGTACTGTATACAAATTTGATGTATATATGCTGCAGTTTACTGGTTGGGGAGATAGACGTTGGAGAGCCTAAATTGTGTCAAGTAGTCAGTGGTCTGGCCAAATATTGCACTCCAGAACAGCCAATGGTATGAATGTTAATTTGATGAATTTTCCTATTGATCTGAAACAGGCAGAGGAAGGGAATGAGGGATAGCTGTATGAGATTTTACAATTTTTGTTTGTTGTTTCTGTTTGCCATGTACAGAAAAATCCTGAGAATCTAATTCGAGGTGAGAATAATAAAATCAACCCTGAAGAAAACATCAATGCCTTTGACGAAGAAAACATCAATGCCTTTGACGAAAACATCAATGCCTTTGACGAAGATATTGACATAAAAGAAAATGTAAGATTTTGTTTTTTCAGTGTCAATACTGCATATTTGCTGATGATCATGTTACTTACATTAAAGGATTTGTTTCAGGAGTTTCTAGAGACTCTTGAAAGAAATATTGATGACATTGAAAGGATGACAGAAATATGCAGAACTGATCTAGTCATAGCAAGAGCTCTTTTCAACCAGAATAATAAAGTGAACGAGTTGGAGATGCGATTTGTGAAGTTAAATGAGTTGTCAATCAACACTCCCTGGTCCAAAAGAGAACAAATCTTTAGTACCCCAAGTCAAAGTATATTTCCATTTAGACGATGAATTTTCAAATCTTTTAAAGTATACTTTTAATAAAGTATATTTAGCTGACTGCTGAAGAGTGGTCACTTGTAGGCAATTGGTTAATCCCAAAGGAACTAAAGAATTTTAACTTTGCTGATTTTACAGGGCTTACTGACCATATTGGGAGAAATATGCAAAATGAGTTTGATAGCGTGGCAGATAAATCTGTGAAAATGAGCGTGGAGCAACTTGTGGAGTACACCCCAGAGGATAACAAGATTGAAGAGAGACCGCACAGAGATTTAAGGATGGCAGATGTTCTGAAGTCTCCATTTTATGATCGTACGGTAGACATAAATGGCAAGACATTAACAGCGGATGAGGCTAGGACCTGGAGATGGCTAAACAGAAACCAAGATAACCCAAAGTAAGATTTTAAAAAATCTATGCTTTAATTTTTTACATAATCAAGTTATAACCCCTTGATTTCAAAATGAATGCAGTCAAACAATTTTTGAATGGAAGCAGATAAAATGTTTTAAAGCTGAATTACAATCTCTACGTCTCAATGAACAACTGCTTGCGTCTGTTATTGATACATGGGCATGCATTTGTAATGCTCTAGAAGATATGAGGGCTCCTGAATCTCCGAGGAGATTGTTTTGCTCAATAGAGACTACGGTAAATTTACTAATCATATTAGTAATTTTTTTGCCTTATTTGTGTGATTGAAATTGTATATTGATGTGGTAGAATTGGTTATTATGTGAGTTCCCATAATAGCTGAGCATCAATTTGAGACAGTTCACAGTTTCTAGGTAAAAACTGTAATTTCTGCATTGTTGACTAATGTACTAATGTGCAAGTATTGGTCAGTTTCAAGAACATAGTAAAAAAAAATTATATTTCTGCATTGTTGACTAATGTACTAATGTACTAAGGAGGTGAAATGGTCATGCAATAAATTGGTTTTTTTATATACATAAATTAGGATTTGATTTGATATCTCGCTTTTAAGTTTCTAGTTCCCAACCTACCTGGACTCCCTAGATTTTGTTGTGCATCTCTTGATCATAGATTTTAAATCTTTCCGAATCTATTAGAGAATCTACAAATCTATACAAATCTAAATTTAGAGAATCTTTCCGAATCTATTAGAGAATCTACAAATCTATATGAATCTAAATTTATAGAATCTTTCCGAATCTATTAGAGAATCTACGAATCTATACGAATTTTTACTACTTATTTTATTATAAATAAATATTTAGGATAAATATAATCATGTTGAAAATTTAAGGAGTGATATGGTCATGCAATAAATTGTTTTTTCAATATTTTTGCATTTTGTTTTTGTTTTGTACGATATTTTAAGCTTGTCTCACTCTCAAACTAATCTTGTACATTGGTGGAATCTTGCACAGGTTGGAACACTAACCAGGAGAAACCAAAAAAGTACAAATTTAATGTACTTGAATTTCGAAAAGAATCTTGATCTCATTTTTGAGACTTATGGCGTTAAGCTTAATGATGTTGATATGGTAGTTACCCTTAATTTTTGATCTCATTACCCTTAATTGATATTGTTATGCCCAAATTTAATGTACCTAAAGCTGAATATTTGTTTGATTACAGATTTTCTTTCCTATCCATGACGTCAACCACTACTATCTGATATGTTATAACCTGAAGAACCCATCAGTTGAAATCATTGACAATAGAGCCTATAATGGGGCTGCAACAAACATTTATAATGGATTGCCAGAGTCACTGGTAATGTTATTAACTTTTGATGTTTCTGGAAGGGATATCTTTGTTTTTCATGATATGATGTATTTAGGTTTGTGAACCCCTTCAGCTTGAATAAAGCTCTTGTTCTAATGTTATTAGTTGTATGCTATTTTTCTGAATTATAAGGGTAATAAAGTCATTTGGAAGAACCAATTCATGGATGATGATAATTCTTTAGCTAAATGCAGTTCTCTGAAAGTTGTTGATATCAGATTAGTTCTTTTTGTTGTCAATTTGTCATAGGCTAACCAGATTTTTAGTTTGGCTTAGATTGACCAATTGTCAAGTTTTGATACTTTTTGTCCCTTGTTTACAGCTTTACATAGTAGTTTAGTCACAATGGGGTTTGTCTTGTGTGGTCTGCTTTAGGGCATGGGGAGCCCCAGTTGGGATATTAGTGTATTTTTTACCAATAAAGGGGATTGGGCAGGTTTTTGCCCTTGTAAGTTGTAATTAGGTTTTTGAGGATTGGGCAGGTTTTTGCCCTTGTAAGTTGTATGGAGTAATGTATGGACATTAGTTCATACATGTCTGATTGAGCTTGGGGCTTAAGTCCGGGGGTGCCCCGGCATAGGCCTACCACGCCTGTTGCGTTTTTGCTAGACGACCTTTGCCAGTAGTGACTAAGAACAGTAGATACAACTCTACAAGTATTAAGACTTTCTTAGCCGTTCATCTAAAATGAAAAGGGCCGAGATTTACTACTGGAATTACAGTTAACCCTATCATAGAATCTGTGTAATTATCTTAAGTCACTCTTTTCTCCCTATTTTAACCAGTTGAAGAATGATTATGAAACATTTATAAACAAAAGGAACTTGTTGATTCTTTTTGATGTTGACAGCACAAACATTTCATCACATACCTGCGCAAGAATTTGTTTAGGAGGATAATACAAATGCAGTTGGTACGTTGTGTTAGACTTGAAATGCCATGGCGAACCAAAGCTAATCAAATAGATTGTGGGATATTTGTCATGCGACATATGGAGAAGTATAAGGCTGATGGATCTCGTGGTTGGTCAGATTTCTACTGTGAAGGGGTATGAAATATTGTTAGATAATGTTAAACTGCATATGCTTGAATATGAGGCATATAGGAATTCATTTTTATTAACATGAAGTTATTTGTTATGAAAAAAATGCAGCCGAACCAGTCAAGACAACTTTCCAGGCTTCGTACACTTTATTGCCACAGAATTATAAGATCCCCAATGAACATTTGGAAGGACTTGCCAATCTATGAACTCGACTGATTGAGAGACTATACTAGAAGATGGTGATTCGAACATGTTGGTGAAGAAGATAGTTTGCATTAAAGAAACTTTGTTAGAGTGAGAGACTGAAATTGTTGAAGAATGTAAAAGGGTTAATATAGTACTTTTGCTAAGATTACTATTTGAAATCAAGTGACTTGTAAGACAACTTTTGAAACACTTCAGTTTTAAACAATAGCCTATTTTTCTTGATGATGTTATATAATCATCTAGTACTTTTGTTTTGTGTACTGGATTAATATTTTAAGGTTTCATGACAGGTTAATGTAACTGGTAATGGTTTGTAGTTGTAGAATCTTGGTTTTTAGACCATGTAAGGATACATAGTCTGTATACGAATCTACACGAATCTTTTCTACTTAATCTATATGAATCTATACAAATCTTTTTGATACTATACAAATTTTTACTACTTAATTTAAAAATAAAATTAGTTTCTGTATTTATCCTTGTGCTAAAATCTCTATGAATCTTTAAGAGATTAGTGTACCAAATGTTTAATGGCTTGCCTAAATTTAAACCATAATTTTTATCCAATGATTTAATACAACATTGTACAAGATCCAAACCCTCCTACTTAGAATGATAAAATTTAAATTCCAAAAAGGTCTTGTAAAGATCTTCTTTGAACATTAATAATTTAAATTTATTGCAATCTTTGAACATTGCACAAATTCAGTTCTTATTTTCTCCTGAATTTTCATGAACAATGGGAAAAAACGGGTAACCTAAAATGAATAACCAAGTCCCAGCACGAATCTACACGAATAATCAAGTTAGACCAAGTAAATTAAACCATAATTTTTATAATTTTTATGAATCATAATTTTTATGAATCTCTACTACCATTTGCTAGATTCTATATGAATCTGTACGAATCTACACGAATCTCTTCGAATCTATAATTTAAACCATAATTTTTATGAATATATAATTTAAACCATAAATTTTTATGAATCTCTACTACCAATCTACCATGTACTAGATTCTATACAAATTTGTATGGACATATACAAATCTCTAAAAATATAAACGAAGAAAGAAACTCACAATGCAGTGAAAAAAGAATCCTCACGCAGATTAACCACGAATCTCTTTGAATCTATACGAATTTTTACTACTTAATTATGTTGTTGCTCCTTGCCCTAAAAAGCTTTGGGGAATTCTAGCTAATCCACCAAATACTGTCATCTTCAGTTCCTCAACCATCCATTTTAAATGATTGATGTAAGAATTACTACGAGGATTCTGTAAGGATCCGAAACCACATGGTTTGCTCTCAAAAATTGCGACTACACTGAAATGACAGGCAAGAAAAGTATTGTAGTAGTTGAAGAACTGGTGATCTCGAAGAAGAGAGGGAATCCTAAACTGATCGTAGTTAACATATTTCCTGTGTACGTGTTCTCCTAGGTCACTTTGAGGCTGAGAAGTGGTGTGTATCTTACTAAGCTCCACAACAAATCGAAATAGTGAGTTTCTCAGCGTAGTGGCAGTGTTAGCCTCTGTAGTTTGTTGATATGTTGATATAATGTATTTTAAATCATGTAGCTTTCCTCATTAGCAACAAAGCCAAATCCATATGGAGTGTTCGTCTGATCTACTTGATAAATCACTACTATGTCAATAGATAGCTCACTAGTTACGAAGAAGAAACTACGAAATACATCTAGCTATCCTGTAATTCATATACCCAATCTGATCTATACCAATATAGATCTAGCCACTGTGGCTAAATAACTTATTTAGGTTGTCTTGTCTCCCAGACACAACCTACAACATAAAATTCGTATAGATTCAAAGAGATTCACACAGAATTCAACTCATAAAACTAGAAATTAACACAATCTTATCACTAAATCAATGCGACAGGAAGCAACATATAGCAACTTTGGTACAGTTAAAATGTCTCCAACTAAAAAATTAATATAGAATATTGCAACGTAGTTTTTACATTGTAGATTGCAACTTTGCATATTATCGGGAAAGCAATCATAAATGTTAATAAAGGAAATAAGCAAATGCTATAATCTAGCAAAGGCTACCAAGAAGGATAATTCTGTTCTTCAATTTTGTTGACAGTACCACCTCAAGCCCTGTCAAGAATAAGCACCAATTATTAGTCATTATACAATAATAATGCATAAAAAACATAAAACTGGACGAGGAAACATTTACAACAGATATTGTGTAGTCCAATGCAGTCCCAAAAAATTAAGGATCAGAAAAATATAACATACCAATGCAATTAATCTATATTTTCTCCTTCAACAATTGTAAATGCTATAGGAAGAAGGTGGTGAAACCCATCAATTGCTGTGGCAGTAAGCAGGACTCCTCGGTACTTGCCATACAAATGTGTACCATCTATTTGAAGTACCGGAATACAATGAGCAAATGCATCTATGCATGGCTTAAATGTCCAAAACACTCGTTTGAATCTAACCACCTGTTCAATTTTTCACACAAATAGAACCACATAAATTAAATCAACAAAAAAGAATAATCAACTATACATGCCTAAAATCCCAAGTAATGATTCTAAATACAAAAATAATACCTTTGGTCTGGACTCTGGACATAACTAAAGAAAATTAAATTAGAAATGAATAGCAGCCATCACATTTCTATAATAATTTTTATCCATATCTTAAAACATTCAGTAGCTAAAACTATTTCTAAAATAAGTAGAACCACATAAATTAAATCAACAAAAAAGAATAATCAACTATACATGCTTAAAATACCAAGTAATGCTTAAAACTATTTCTAAAATAAGTAGTAAAGATTCGTAGATTCTCTAATAGATTCGGACAGATTCTCTAAAAAAAAATTTATCCTAAATAATCATATATATTTATTCTCTCCTTCGTCCTTCTGTTCATTTTTTTTGCAGTAATCAAGGCAACTTTTTGCAGTAATCAAGGCAACTACAGGACACTCTATCCCTCCTTTGGAGGTACTTAAACATCTCTACTTAATTAGTTAAGCACTTTGTCTATGATTTTAACAAATGCTCCCAGTCCATCAGATAGTTTTAGAATTATACAGAATAGTCCAGAATATCTAAAGATCACGTTTCAGACAATCATTAGAATGATAAATTTGAAGTCCAAAAAGGTCCTGTATAGATCTTCTCCTGATTTTTCAGGAACAATGGGAAAAAAGGTCTAGGTAAATTTTTTGAGATTCCTAGTAGATAAATGCATAGATTAGAAACTAGAAAGCAAGTTGTAGTCCAGAGGCTTGCCGTTTCAGGCTTACTAAAAGACCGAACTTTCGAGTATATCGGGAAGTATGCCAAAAACCTAAATAATCATATATAAAATCAGAAACAGATATTAGTACCACTCGTATAGTCCTTCAAAACCAAGAAATAGGCAGCTTCAAACTTACAAACAACAGTACTACAGACAAAGCTATATTTGAGATTATATGTGAGGGACAAGCTACCATCCAGGTGGATGAGCAAGAATTACTACACAGGCCAAGAGGCGCCTTTGGTGTTCCTCGTTGGCTCGAGGTATTAATTACTGTATTTTGCAGAAGGTCGATAAGATTTCAGTTTTTATTTTAATTCAGAGTTGGTCTTCGTGCTTGATACTAGCAACCAAAAAATCAGAAGATAAAAACTGAAAAACACTTTAATCATCTCGGAAATGGGATAAGAGGCCTTAGAGGGTGCTTTAGAGACTATAAAAACTTTTTTTCTAATCATCATCAGCTTAAATTTTTTATCTCTACCCTTTAACGCTATATTTTATATATTCTAGGTCATCCCAGCATCGGGGGTTGTTGGACCTGACCAAGTTGCAGATATTTTAGTTCGTCATAAAGATTTTGAAGTTGTGTGGGAATGGCCTACTATAGTTCAGGACACCAAACTACATCAAGATATGAAGAATAGGTATTCTGGCCTTGAGAGCTTGAATGAATAGAGATGGAATATGCACAGGTGCGCGTGCATACAAACACGTAAAAAGATGAGAAATATCAGTTGAAAATCTTATTGAACTTATGCAAAAAAAAAACCTTATATTGACTTGCAACCTGGCATGCCTAGAAAATGAGTACAAGTCATAACACAAAATGCTCATGATGGTCCAAGTAAATTTCACAAAACGGGGTAACCTAAAATGTATAACCAAGTCACAACACAAAATGCTCATGATGGTCCAAGTAAATTTGTCCGAATTAGATTATAAGGATTTCATGAATAGGATACTATACATAACCATGATACCGTATACACAATCAGACTTTCATACAAACCTGTGATATCATAATGCAAGTCACAAAGAGATTCGTAGATTCTCAAATAGATTTGGACAGATTCTCTAAAATTATTTTTATCCTAAATAATCATATTCTATATCTCTAAAATTTAATACAGCATTTATAATACTATATTAAATTGCTTAATCATGAAACTTAAGCATTTGGCTCCCTTCTATATCTTAAAACATTAATAAGTTAATTTTATTTCTGAATTAAGTAGTAAGGATTCAGACAGGTTCATAATCAAACTATACATGCTTAAAAATACCAAGTAATGATTCTAAATACAAGAATATTACCTCTGGTATAGGTTGTCCTAGATCGTGCTCTCTAAAGTACCAGTCAACATGTGTGCCAGAATTAAATGACTGTAGTGCATTGAAAAATTTAGGAAGTTCTTGGTATGATTCCTCCCAAGACCCAAAAAGCTTCTTACTTGCAATTTTTCTCCCATCTCTAATCTTTTTCCTCGTTGGTTTATAGCCAACTTCTTTGACAACTGCTGCAATTAAGACCTTCTCCGAGACCGTAGGATCAGCAGCAATAAAGTTAATGATGATTTCTGCAATGTGTGAAGAGCTCAAATTTGAATGATCTTGTGATATGCACTGATTGAAACATGTATGTGGACCCTTAATGTCCATAATTTCAAAAAAATTATGGATTTTTCGCTTTCTGGCCCTCAACCTCCATTGACAACCCATATTATCCTGTTTACATGCCACTTCCCAAGTAAGAGAATCAGACTTTATTACCTTTATCTCTTGATGATTGGCAATGTGAATCTTCTTTACCACACTCAACAACTTTTCTTTTGTTTCAAATATAAACCCTTTTTTTAGCTCTGCCGTACTTTGAATTTCAGCAACATTTGGCCTACAACTAGTTGGATGAGAAGCAACCATCAAAGAGCCATCAAAAGACTTATAAAAAGGAATATCATCATCTTTACACTCGCTACTTGCTCTAGAATTCAATTCACTACCCACTAGAAACAATGTCCTACTTGAACTCCCACTAGAAACAAATCCACTACCCTGCGGGGCACTTCTTGAACTGCGGTTGCTTGAAACATTTTCAGAATCTTCACCAATCTTTGAACATTGCACAAATTCAGTTGAGATTTGGTACAAACTAAGAGCAATTTTTTCAATATAAAGCTCTACACGACCTTGACCAGCAAAACTTTCCAATGATTCAAACATAAACTATAAATCATCATCATCAACAAGTGAAACAACTCCGTATTTTTTTGTCGAAGGATTCATAAACCTACGTGATATACTTAATCTAAATAAATTTGGATCTATGGAAAGTTTTTTATGAATTATATTCAAAAGCTCTTTGTACTTCAAATTGAAATTCAACTTCGCAAAAGCAACAACATCCCGATCATATATACAGCCAACCACACTATCATATGTAATACTACCATCACAATACAACCATCCCCAAATGTATTTAGCATAAGATGAAACCATTTCGAATCAAGACTAAATTAAGTCGTAATAAAACACTGAGCCCAAAAATCAATCTAATCGAAATCAAATACAACTTGATAGACGAATATTAGAATGATGATAATCGAGACTTACATTATTTATTAAACGAGTGATGATCAGTGAAGATCGGAAAAGCAATAACAACGACAATCTTCTCTTATTCCCCCTTGTATATATTATATCGTTAGAACTGTAAGTATACACGTTTGTAATGTATTTTAATGTTGGGTGGGTAAAAATGGCCACGTTCAAGTTGAAAGAGTATATTGGGCCTCTCTTGGTGTATAATGGGTATTTTGGGCAATTTCTCTCAATTTTGTCATTAGATATTCGACCATTAAAGAATTGAGTCGTAGCCATAAACTTACTCGCACCATAAACTTGAAGGTAGTCCCCAATATGTCAAGGTTCCTCTTTTTCCTGATGCCATGATATGTTACATAAAGAACATCAGGTTTCTTGTTCATTGAAAGTAAAGCTGCAACGTAAGTAGTGCTGCTAACATCATTTCTGCTGATTTTCTAAATAAAATTCATCTTTTTTCTAAAAATAAAACGAGCACCATATTTATAATTATAATTAAATCATTTTATTTAAAAATTCTAAGCTTACAAAATTCATATTTTAAAATTATCAAAACAAATTAATAAAAATTTACGTAATATTATAAAATCCATGCATTGTATGAAAGGATATAATTAATAAAATTTGTATTAGAATTGAAATTTTTAAAGAAATTTATAATATGAAAAGGATTTAATTAAAAAGAATACAACTGAATTTTATTTATATTTTTATTAATATTAAAAAGTTTATATTTACTATTTTGGCTTATCTTGAGATCTACAAATCAGATTTGGATGATTTTACGATCCACGCGAAACTCACAAAATTATCTTTAATTTAGTGATGATTTAACATTATTATCGAAATGGAAACACTCAGAATATCAAAAGAAAATTTAATTAATTTTTTTTACATTAATCTTATATGTGGAAAACACTCAGAATCTTTGAAGACATGTGGAAGGTGGAGATCATCCCAACACATTAATTAAGTGTATGGCCAAGATCCACTCAACAAAGCTTATGGAGGAAGAAAACAAATGGGTGACTAGGATTTCTCCACCACATTTAGAAGGTGTAGGGTGGAGATTCACCCAACACTTCCCTTGACCCTAATTCTTGTCCTATAAATACCCCCATCACCCCTTGTATTTTTTGGGATCCTAGATTTTAGTATAGTTTTAGGGTAGATTTCATTTCTTGTTTTGTAGTTCTAAATTTTGTAAACACTCCTCTTATAATTAATCCAAATTTTCATTTACTTTCATTTATGTATAATTGTAGTTGTGTCCCTTTAAATCTTCATTTTATTGTGGATTTGGTTAATTTTAATTATAGATCTCATTTTTTATGTTTTATGTGTTAGTGTAAAAATTAAAAAAAACATAAAAATATTAGTTTGTCAATTTTCAGTATTTGATTACCTGTGTTTATTTCGAAGCAAAATAACTCTCCTCTGTTTTCAATTCAAAAAAAAAAACTCTCCTCTGTTTTAGTCGATCCAAAGAGAGAATTACCAAAATGCCTATTTTTCACAAGTTTTTGTCCAAAATACTGATTTTGAAAAAAATGGCCCGAAATACCGACGGGATACGGAGAATCGTCCTCCGTATTAGCATAATACGGAACACCGTGTTCCGTATTATGCATGATACGGAACACCATCTTCCGTGTTAGCATGATACGGAACACGGTGTTCCGCAACACCCCATGATACGGAATATGGTGTTCCGCAACACCTCATGATACGGAACACGGTGTTCCGCAACACCCCATGATACGGAACACGGTCTTCCGCAACACCCCTTATATCACGGTAGACGGTGTAGCGTTTTCAGTCAGTAAAAAGGGCCAGCATGGCTCCCATATGAATATTTTGGGCCATCACCCCGATCCAAAACCCTTTTTTTTTTTTTTGAATAAAACACTGCCCTCCCCTGTTTCTTTGTTTTCTACTCAAACCCAGCTCACCCCTCTTGTTTTTCTTCGCCAATTTCCTCTCCTTACTCCCCTTCTTTTCGTTCTCTACACACAAAACCCCTCGTCCTTTTTAGTCAATTTCGTTGTAAAATTCGCTGAGTTACTGATTGTAATTTTGCTATCGAGTTCACTGTTTGTAGTTCGGTTTTTGCTGTTTTGATTTTATCTATTTGCTGTTCGTTGCTGAAATTCATTGCTGAGTACTGAGTTGAGTTTGCTTTGAGATTCGTTGAGTTGTTCCCCGAGTTACCGAGTCGCGATTCTTAGTCCATTGTCGAATTAGATTGCTTTTAATGTTGGTTTCACTGGTTTTCTGCTGAGTTGTGCTGTGAGGTCGAATGTTGTTGCTGATTTTGTGTCGATTTGTTCGTTAACTACATTTTCTGAGTTGGTTGGTTTAATTTGGTTTTTCTGAATTCTTTGGTTTTAAGTTCGAGTCATGTTTGGTTGTTGCTTAGCTGAGTTTCTCATTCGACTGTTTGTGCTGTCTTATTGAATGGTGTGATTGTTGAAGGCGCTGTTGTTGTGCTGAGTTTTGCCGAGTTGTAGCTGAGTTAGTCGAGTTGGGTTATGAGTCAGGTTTAGCTTGCTTGTTTGTGTGTTGAGTTCGAATGCTGAGTTTATACCGAGTCACCAATTCCGAGTCCTGTGAGCTTGTGTTGTGAATTGTTCGAGTTCTGAGTTTCTTTTCTGAGTTTTGGTTCTAATTGCTGTTTGTTTTGCTGAGTTACGAGTTGTTGAGTTGCTTTCTGTCTAGCTTTTCTGAGTTGAGTCTTGTGTCTGAGTGCCAACAACAACATGTTGGTGCAGTGGTTGAGCCACTGGCCTCCTTTGAAGAAGGTCAGGGGTTCGACTCCTGCGTGTGCGTGAGTTTCTTAGTTTGTATTAGGTTTTCTTTCTATATTCTGTAATAGGCCGAGGGTCCTTGGGAAACAGTCTCCCTATTGTATAGGGGCATGGTCTGCGTACATCTACCCTCCTCAGACACCACTTTGAGTGGTATTATAACTGAGTATGTTTGGTTTGGTTAGTCTTGTGTCTGAGTCTAAAGGGCCCGTTTGGGAAATCTTATTTTTCAGAAATAAGTTACTTATTCTGGAAAAAAGTTAGGAAATATGTACTTTTTTCTGAAATAAGTAATTTATTTTTGCAAGATAAAGAATATTAAATTCCCCATACATATTTTTCTCTAAAAAAATTTATGTAAATATGAATTTTTTTCCGAAATAAGTAACTTATAAGTTGTTTTTAAGAATGGCCAAACGGCACCTAAGTCTGCTGTTAGTTTAGGAACAGTCGCGTTCATTGTAAAATTGCTGCCCGTTTGATAACAACTGAATGAAACACTTTATGGGCTCGTCCAGATTTGGACTTGTTCAGATTGTTTGATAAAAATTTTACTTTTCTGGACGCAAAAAAAACTCCTGGACGAGATAAAAAAAATTGCTGGACGAGAGATCCTCATATTTATCGCTCAGTCATTCAGATTTCTCTCCATTTCATCTAATCCTATTATCATATGCATCTTTTTTCGCGGGATTTTAGGTTTTTGGCGGTTCTTCTTAGGTTTTTTTGCGGCTCTTCTTCAGATCTTGTTCTTATATACTCCCTCCGTCCTTTTTGATTGTTAACATTTCACTTTTTCAAAACTTTCTGGCACGCATTTTAAGGATAGTTAAATAACTTTTTTTAAAAATTTTCTTTTTCAAAGAAAATTTTAAAAAAAAGTTATTTAACTATCCTTAAAATGCACCTTAAAATGCGTGCCAAAAAGTTTTGAAAAAGTGAAATGTTAACAATCAAAAGGGACGGAGGGAGTAAATCTTTTAGCGCTCTCTTCTCGCCACTTCTCATCACTTCTAGTTCTATCAGGTACGAATTTTTCTTTCTCTACCTCAATTGTTAATAATTATAATGTTCTTGTTTTGTATATGTATTGCTTTGATATTTGTTCTTGTTCTTGTTTTATATTTGTTCTAATTTTTAAAGTATATACACATATAGAGAGATGGTTCATGGTTGGGTAGGGGAAGCAACTAGCTTTATGCCCGCACAGACACTAGTTTTATTATGGACGCAAGAAATTAAAATTTGGCATGAAACCAACTACTGTAGTAGTTTATTACTCCATGTTAGTACTATTAACCAATGCTAGCACAGCTCTCATTTTTGCAAGAAATTGATACAAGGAGTATTGGTAATGTATATTATTATTAGCACAATGTTACATGTGAACAAGCCAACAATAATAGTATAAGTCTGTGTCCATAAATTATTAGCGAGCTAGCACAACAAGAATAACAATTTAAGGTGCATTTAGTTTGAATGGTGATACTTGTAACCAACGGAAGCTTAGAGCAAGATTACATTTATAATGTGCACATGAAATTGCTAATAATGGAATTTAAAATCTATCAACCTTTTGGTTAAGATTAACAATTGATTTAAAAGTTCTGTTTGTCGAAATTAGAGAAGACATTTTGGGGGCGGGGTAAAAGAAACAGTGAAGAAGTGAAGTGATCAAGTGATAATGAAAGCAAGTCAAGTGAAGTGAAAATAGTACACCTTAGTTTGCCTGGCACTTTATTCTTGAGGGTTCTACACAGCCCCCCAGTGCTTCTATTAACCTTCAGAGTTGGGCTTTGTACTAAAGAGCCAGCCGGTTTATGCTTCAGAGTTGGTTCCTGATGTATTTTTTAAATGTTTAACATGAATTGTCTTCTCAGGAAGAACAATCTATTTTCGTAACTATGCTAGTTAAACTTTTTAACTATCATCTTACCCTAATTACTTCTATGTGTTAACTGTTTCTCACTTCCTAGACCTCCCATCATTGCATATTTTCCCACTAGCCTTATATTTGCATTCCATGCACGCCTGCCAATTTGTAGACTCCTTTACTGTTCTTGATGTAATTTTTAAATGTTTAACATGACTGTAAGGGTATTAAGGGAAGATCTGTTTAAAATAGTGCTAATAACAGAAAGTGGACTCTTTGTAGCTACTACTTGAGTACATTTTGAAAAGTGAAAACAGGGAATAGGAAGACCCTGAACCTAATATCAAAGACGAACACAGAAACCATGTATATATTAAAAATCCCATAGTTCATAATTCCAAGTTCATAATGTTATAACCCATATCTTGGATATTCAGACTATTCTATTTATTCTCATATTTTGATGTAAAATCCGCTGCAATATTCTAAATAGGAAACATCCTAAATGAGACAATTGTGTTTTGAATTCAATCTTCTTTGTAGGTATGGACCAAACTAGTGAAACTCAAAGTCAAGCTAGTGATGACAAAAAACAAGCTAGCGAAACTCAGAAAAAGAAAAAAGTACTTTGGAGGTGTGAACTTATAACTAAAACTTTCCTTGAGGCGTGCATTGAGGAAGTTACTGCCAGTGGTAGGCTAGGTAGCAATCTTAAGCCACATTCATGGATAAAAGTGGGAGAAATCCTTAAGAAAACCCACAACTTTGAGGTTGACGCTAGACAGATGAGAAACCGGTATGATTACTTAAGATCTCGATATGTTGCTTGGTGTCAACTCAAATCTAAAACTGGAAATCATTATGATCCGACAACTAATACATTCAACTTCACTAAACAAGAATGGGATCAACTTGCAAAGGTATTCTTTTAAAGTAACTTATATTCAGTAAAATTTAATTACCACATCTTGAATAATATTAACTCTATGCTCTTGTCTACAGGGAAATAAAATCATAGACACTTTAAAAACCACACCTTTGAGCTTTCCTGAGCTTTGCACCCATCTTTTTGATGGAATTGCTGTCACGGAAACTATTGGATGGGGACCTAGCTCTAAGAAGAGTAGGACTATTGATCTAGATGATGATATAGAGATTCCCGGTGTTAAAGAAATTCAATCAAATACTTTGAACCCAATTGTCGAAGAAAATCCAAAGAAAAAAGCTAAAACATCAACAAAAGTTACAAAATCTACAAAATTCGAAGATGAGATGACCAATGCACTAAAGCTTATGGTTCAAACCAATAGTGGACCATCACTTAAAGAATGTAAAGAGAAATTGAATAGTCTTGGATGAGGAGCAACAAATCCCTTGCACCGAATGGCTCTTGGGATTTTTTGCGAGAGTGCAAAGTATAGAGAACAATGGATGCTTCTTGATGCTGATGAGAATGAGCATTAGGTTAAAATGGTGTCAACTAGATTAGGATTTAATGTTTAGTTTTTCATCTGGTGTCATTCATTTGCTCCGCATTTTCATGCTTCGTATTTGATTTGTCTTAGAACTTAGTACGTCTTTAGCTTTGTTGAATTTGGAAATTGGTTTAGTTTCGAACTTCGTACTTTCAGTTGTAAAACTTGTTGAATGGTTTTAATAAATGCTTTTTAGTTGCTATGATTTTTTATCAATCTTTGATATGTATTTATAATTTAAAAGTATTTTTTACAGGGTAAACATGGAATTTCAGGATCAGTTACTATGTTTGATGATTATGTATTGTTATCTAAAAAAACATCGCCCAAGAAGTGTGCCAAGAATAAGAGATAACAATTCATCTTTACCTGGATTTGCTTATACATTAGAGTTATTGGAAGGTTCTAATACTCAGTGTCAAGAAATTATGCGCTTTTCTCGTATTGGGTATGTTCAACTTTGCAACCTATTTAAACAACGTGGTTGGCTTGAAGATAGTCGGTATTCAACTGCTGAAGAAAAAATGGCTATTTTCTTACATGTTATAAGTCATAATGATCGTTTTAAAAAGGTAAACGTAGATTCCAACATTCGACACAAACGATACACATATATTTTCATGAGGTGTTGAACGGGATGATGGAGTTTGCAAAAGAAATCATAGTTCCCACACCATCTAATCAAAATACAGTTTCAAGGAGACAAGAGAATTGCTAAAAATATTTCCGGTTATTAATGACATTTTTTTTTCATTTTGTGTAATTTCTTGTTAATTAGCATGTCAACATAATTTATTATTCTTTAATAAAGATTTCACATGTTTATATCTTTTTGTTACAGGGAGCAATTGGTGCACTTGACTGTACACTCGTTCATGCTATTGTTCCAGTTGGCCAACAAGCTCGATATAGAGGGCGAGGAAGGGGTGTATGCTATCAAAATGTTCTAGGTATATGTGATTTTAATATGATATTCACATTTGTTTGGGCTGGATGGGAGGGAGTAGCACATGATTCAAGAATATTAGCAGAGGGTACACTCGATCCCGATTCCAGATTTCCAGTTCCTCCACCAAGTATGTATAACCTAATATTTTAAAATGATGTTATTTCAATATAGATAAATGTAGAATAATTTGTAATCGCTTTATATTGCTGATAAATATTATCTTTGTGATGCAGCGTCTACAAACACCCGTGGTTATTTAACCCCATTCCGTAATACAAGATATTGGTTAGCAGATTTTCATCGTCAACGTGCTTTAAGTAAGGAGGAAAAATTTAATCACGCTCACGCAAGATTAAGAAATGTCATCGAGCGTGCTTATGGTGTGCTCAAAGCAAGATTCCCAATCTTGAAACAGATGGCTCCATACACATTTTCTACGCAGCGAGATATTGTGATTGCTTGTATTGTTGTTCACAATTTTATAAGAAAAACGAAATTAGCAGATGAATTATTTGATCGATGCGATGAAAGCAGTGATGGAGAAGAAAATGAAGAAGATTTGGAAGGACCAATAAATGAAACACAGTGGGGATCTCAAGCTACTCAATACATGAATGACCTTCGGGATCATATTGCTTCAAATTTATAATTTTTTTTTGATAATTTCATACTCCCTCTGTCCCTCCCATTTCTTTACACTTTTTTTCACTACTTGACACGTATTTTAAGGTTCTTAAAAAGTATAGTTCCGTAACTTATTTTTAAAATTTTCTTTTTTTGTGTAAAAATAGAATAATTCTATTTTTATACAAAAAAAAAGAAAATTTTAAAAATAAGTTATGAAACTATTCGCAAAATGCACCTTAAAATCCGTGCCAGAATTACGTTCCCCAATGTAAAGAATCAGAAGGGACAGAGGGAGTAGTTTTTTTAGGATTGCCATTTTGCAAAAAGACTTTTTTTTTGTGGTACAATAAATTTATTAGTAGCATTGACATTCTTGTTTTGTATCGTCTCATTAATATATGTGATTCAAAGAGCATAATTTATCATACGAAATTATAAGAAATAAATGATCTAGAAAAAATAATTCATCAACAGGTATTATAGGAAATTAACATCATCCAGATAATTTAGAAATATTACTAACAAACAGCATCACTCATTCAGATTTCCACAGATTTCCAGACCATCTAGAAATTTCAATCATTCAGAAATAACTGTTCAGATTTAACAAATGACCCAAGTTTTCGAGTTTTGAGTTTTGTAAATTTTGAGTTCGCTGAGTTCGAGTTATGAATTAGTGTTCCTTTTTTTTTCTTTTTTTTTTTGGTGATAATCCGGTGTCCGGGCCAGCTTGCGCGCAGCTCGACTAATCCGGAGGGCATACTAGCACACTCATTTAGTTTTTCTTTTCTTAATTTCTGCTACTTCAATTTACGAAGCTAGTTTAAATTCGAATTTGGAATTTTTAGAGTAATTTAATTTTTATTCTTTTCATTTTTATTAATTTAAGTTAGAAATAGAATAATAATTTAATTTTCTCTTAGGAATTAATTAGTAAAAAAATCCAATTTTAAAAAAAAATTCAAACTTGTTCTAATCCGTCTAAATTAGAAATTAAGAATCACGAAATAATTTTAATCTCTGTGAAATGAATCTTAAATACTAAAACGAGATCGTGCGCTTGCGATATAAATGTTATTCTTAGCACATGCAGCCTGAGCTTTGATACGTTAAATAAACAACTCAACAAAAACTTTAAGGATCTTATAGTTATATTCTAACAGTTGTTTCAGTTTTTCAAAATTATGTTGTGTGATTCTTGTTTCAGTTTCTAAACTCATCTTCTTCTTTTCTTGACAAGAATTTTTCATACTAGTCTCATGTTATTGTTTTTTTTTGAAATTGAGTCTCATGTTATTGTTGTTTAAGTTTTTCATACTAGTCTCAAGATTGGCTGGCTGGGTTATGTGCCTCTTCCACAAATTCCACACGTTTAATTTGCATGTAGCTTTGGTTTTGACAAGATTGGTCGGCTGGCCAGTGGTCACCAATCAATATGTAATTGATAAGAGCAGGGCCGGGGCCGGATAAATACAGGTGCAACAGGGACGACAATACAGGTGCAATAGGGACGACCGGGCTCCAAAATATTAGAGCATCTCCAACCATACAAATCTCTTAGAGCAACTCCAAGAGTATCCTAGTTCATTCCTTAAATATAATATAAAAAATTAGATCCTAGTAACTTAATAGATAAGTAGCTTAATCTCCAATAATGTTTCCTATACTCATTCCTTATTTGATATTTTATTATTAAAAAAGTACTTTCTATCATTAAAAGTACAACATACAATGGAAAGAGTAGATAGTGTTTGCAATTTTTGTAATAAAATATAAGTTAGGGTAACTTTAAAATAGGAGAGAGAATCCTTATTTTTAAGGTATGAGAGGAGTGTCCTAGTGATTTAAGAAATCACTGGGACATTGTTGGAGCACTATTTTTACACTCATTCCTTAAAATTCAAGTTAGGAGCATGAATAAGTAGACAGTCTCCTAGCATGTTCCTTATAAATATTATAAATAATTAGGCTCCTAGTGATTTAGGATATTATAAGGCATGACAACTCCAACAATGCTCCTCATCTTTAATCCTTGTCATTATAATAATATTAAAAAAGAGGGAAAAAGGTGAAAGAGAGAGAAAAGTGTATTAGAAATGGAGGGAAGTGGATATTTTATTAATGAAAAATGAGATAAGGAATTACTAGGAGCATCTTATAAATAAGTAAGGAGAGAAGCATCCTAAATTTTTAAGGGACAACTAGGAGACTGTTGGAGTGACATATTTTGTCGAAATCCTTATATTTTTAAGGTAGGAGCTCATATGGAGTTGCTCTTAGCTAAAAGTTTGTCAAATATGCCTTAAATAAAAATTATAGAGATTGTGTAAAAAAAAATCATCTCCAACGGAACATTATTGTTCTCTAAAAATTTAGATAATCCCATCATATTGGCTATATTTGTCAAACCTCTAGAGATCTATATTGAAACTTCACATCATCAATATTATCATATTAAATAATACATTCTATTTTTAACAACTTGAAATAATAATAACATGCTATTTTTATAATATAAATAATCATTATAGGCAACTTCATTAGAGTACAATACCTTACAGATTCAATAAATTTTACATAATAATTACTTTACATCATTTTAGCCAATCATTTTATCCAATATCATTGGAGATGCTCTTAGGGGCTCAAATTTAAGGGTTAATTTTAAAATAATTTTATTTTTTTGATTTTACAATATTATTAATGAAAATCTAAAATCATGAAATAAATATTCAAAAATGCATACATTATAAGAATTTATTTAATTAGAACATTAATTTATTTCGGCATAGTACATTAAAAAATGTGTGTCTACATCTTTTTTCGATTTAATCACTCCAGAAAAAGTTAAATTTCAGTTTAATCGAGTTTATCACAACTCGTATGTAATTTGTTTATGTGCAAAAATAATAATTTGTCAGTAATACTTGTATATGAATTCTCCATGTTGATCAGAAAATCTATATACAATTATAACTTATCGTGATCCATTCACGACCACTATAAAAAAATTCCAAAATTGAAGATTGTTTGCCTAAAATCTCTTGAAATGAAATTGCAGTGATTTTGAGTAGAAAATAAAATATAACACAACATAAATAATTTAATCATCATTCCACTTAAAAATAATCTTACTTTTAGATTGATTATTATTATTATTTTCTATTATATTAAGATTTATAATACTCAAACAAGTTTGATATAGATAAAATAAAATAAATTTAATATATGTATTCAATAGCTTTAATTAATGACTAACTAAGATGCTATTTAATGCACAAGAAAATACTCCCTTCATCACACAATAAAAGTTTTTTTTTGAAAAAATTACGCATCTTAGTAAAATATTAATTTGATAATACATTTTCTCTTATACCCATTATAAATGCATTGACTTTTTAAAAACATAATCTACTTTAAATTTTGGTCATTTCCCATTAATTGCTATACAATTTTCAAGAAGGATAATTTAGGAAAAATATCGGGGGTGTTTGGAAGTTAGAGGTTTGGGATGAAATTAGAGGTTTGGGACAAATTAGAGGTTTGACCAAATGAAACATTTAATGTGAGTGTTTGGTTGTTAGAGGCTTGAGTTAGAGGTTTGGGATCAAAAACTAATTTTGAAAAAGCTCATTTTAGGAATTTTTCCAATTAGAGGTTTGCTATGTGTCACAAAAAGTTACTCAAAAAACTATTTACCAAACACTTTTATTCAAAACATCTAATTTAAATCCGTTAGTCAAAACAGCTAATTCAATCCGCTAGTCAAAACAGCTAATTCAATCAGCTACAACTAACAGCTAACAGCTAATTGCCAAACATGGCCATCACAAATTTACACTGAAAATTGGAAAATGGACATGTATTATGGGGAAAAAAAAATTCTCTCACAAGAAACTAATATTGTGGAATGGAGGGAATACTTTTATAAAAATAAAAAAATAAAAATGGTAATGCATATTCAATCGATATAATTAATGAGTAATTAAGATGCTTTTAAATGTAGAATGTTTTTTTAATAAAAAATCAAAAATTGGAAAATGCAAGAAAAATGTTTTAGAAGTTTCTAAGGACATTCATATCTATAACCTTTATTAATAAGCGAAATTCATTTTTAATGGTACTACTTTTTTGCTTCGCATCATATTTTGGTTTCACCCCTAAATTCTAATTTTTTTTATTCGCACCATATTTTGATTTCACCCCTAAACTACTATTTCTACTAGAATTTTATGTTATTTTTTCATTAAAAAGTAAAAAACCTATTATAATTATATTTCTCTTTTTACAATTACTTTTCGTACCATATTTTAGTTTTACCCCTCCTATTCCTACTAGAATCCTATATTATTTTTTTAATTAAAAACTAAAAAACTTATTATAATTATAATTCTCTTTTTACAATTATTTTTAGCACCATATTTTAGTTCCACCCCTAAACTCCTATTTTTATTAGAATTTTATGTTGTTTTTTAATTACAAAATAGAAAATCTATCATAACTATAATTCTCTTTTTGCAATTATTTTAATTAACACGAGGTATTTTACAGGTGCACTTCACTAAATTAACTTAACATTATACAATAATTCCAAGACTTAAAAAAAATGGAATCATGGCAGATGTGACCTGCTTAGCCATTAAATCCTCCCCTCACTTCTCTCCCTCTATTAATAAGCAAAACCCTCTTTTAATAAACCTATCAAATTTGGTTCGCACTATATTTTGGTTTCAGCCCTAAAATCCTATTATTTCTAGAATTCTATGTATTTTTTTAAGAAAAATAGAATAAATATAGAAATCCGATTATAATGATAAGGGCTTAATGATCCTAACACTAACGGTAGATAATTACCTAAAGTTAGCCCATGTTATGGCTAGATTACCTTGTTTGTCGGATTGCCAAAACACCCTCACGTCTCCTCCATTGATAGTGTTGAAGACTCTTATGTACGATTCAATGATTTAATGATATTCTCTTTTGTTTCAAAAAAAATAAATACAATTCGAAGGCTATTTTTCTAAATGCATAGGGTGGATTTCATTATTACAAAAAATGTCATCCACCTTTAATGCTCAAAATGCTAATAACTTTAGGTAACTTATCTAAATACGACTTTAGGAACATTTTTCTCTAATTATAATTCTTTTATTTGTAGTTTTTTTAATAGAATCACATTTCCCATAAAATACTATGTTTCTTTAAAAAGAATTAAAAAAAAGAATTTTTATGATAATTATAATTCTTTTGTTTATAACTTCTTTTAATAGAAAAAGACTACTATAAAAAATCATCAACAAATAGAGGGTAAAACACCAACGAATACATAATACAATCTTGGACTACTTGATATAAATTTTTGTAAAATACCAACGAATACGTAGCTTGTTCTTATAATAGTTTATAAAATACTAACGAATATATAATCTTTTTAATAAATTCCTGTTTAATGGTACTTTCGTAACAAATTTGGTTCCACCCTTATTTTGGTTTTACCACATATTCCTACTCCTTAAAATTCATTTTATTTTCTACAAAGATTGTTTGAAATTTTGTTATAATAATAATTCTTTTTATATAATCTTACTGAATCGTACAAATAACGTATCTATTAGAAAGAACCATGTATGTTATGTTTTCTTGATTATTTAAAATAATCTTAAATAAATACTCCCTCCATCCCGAATTATGTGACATAGTTTGACTTTCACGAAGATTAATAAAATGTAGTAAAAAAGGAGTAAAGTTAGTTGGAAAGTGGGTAAAGTGGTAGAGCCTATTAATATTTAATAATAGATTTGAGATGGTGGAGGAAAGTAGTGGATGTAATAGTGTTTATTTAATAAAAAAAAAGTATAAAAAAGAGAAGTAATGGGTGTAATAGTGAAAAGTAGTGTTAAAAAATAGTAAGTATAATAGGTCCTTTTTTTTTGGGACGTCCTAAAAAAGAATAAGGTTCACATAAAATGGGACGAATGGAGTAATAAATAAAATCTATATTTATGATCTTTAATAATCAAAACCCCTTTTTAATGTACTACATTGTACCAAATTTGGTTGGCACCATATGACATGTTTATCTATAACAAATGAAATCTATTTTTAATGAGTACCAAAATTTAGTTACAACCTTAAGATTCCTATTTCTCCGAGGATTCTATATAATTTTTTTTATAAATAATAAAATTGTTAAATACTGTTACAATTGTAATATTTTATTATAGCTCTTTTCAATTCACAAATAACGTATTTATAATAATCATTTAAGTTTTTACGTATATAGTGGAATCATTTAGTTTTTTTTCTCAATTTTCTTAAATAAACTTAAATAAATAATGTATAAAATGA
Source organism: Kitagawia praeruptora (assembly GCA_037693485.1). Classification (NCBI taxonomy): domain Eukaryota; kingdom Viridiplantae; phylum Streptophyta; class Magnoliopsida; order Apiales; family Apiaceae; genus Kitagawia; species Kitagawia praeruptora. The sequence continues at coordinate 5,574,049 of CM075353.1, forward strand.
CCTTATTAATAAGAAAATTCTTTGTAAATAACGTTATTTTTTATAATAAATTAATGACCAATTTAATTAAATTCAATCGGCTCTTATCATCTAATATCTTATTAATAAGTAAAATCTTGTTTTAAAGGTACTTTTTTCTAAATTCGTGTGTCATAGAATTATTGGAATTATGATGTAATGATAATTTTTTTTATATAAACTGCTTAGTTGCATAAATAACATAGTTTTCTTTTATACATTTATCATTTTTAAAATTAATTTTTATGATAAATAAAATAATTTTTGTAAAAAAATGATCAATTTAAATAAATTATCTCAGTTATCATAATATATAGATATAGATTATTTGTTAGGGGTTAATCTAAACCATTGTTTATAAACAAATTTAATGGTGGTGATTTGGTGTCCGGTCTCCGGCCAACACTCCTATTTTAACATGAGTTTTACATTAAATGATATTATAAATCACGTGCGTTTGATTCTCTTTTCACATTGTGTTTGGTGTTTATAATATTATTGTTTAGTGTCACACACAATGACACAAATATCAGCAAAATACACCCTACGTACCACAAACTCAAGCAAGTTTCTCGAAATTTGTTGGAATAGATAATGACTTCTAGGCATAATAGCCTAATTATTAAAAAAAAAAATCCAACGATAGGATTAACATTTTTATACTTCCAGCCCTATAAAAAGGGTCCTCGACTCATGTTGAAGGGCACACAATATTACCAGTGCGTTTGTTTTAACATCAGACTGCACACGGCACACGGCACACGGCACACGGCACACAACCTTAAAAAACCAAGCACATATGGCTTTGTCATTATCACCCAAACGAAAGGAACCATACCTCGTACGTCCTGCAGGACCAACACCACATGAACTTAAGCAACTTTCTCAGCTAGATGACCAAAATGACCTTTATTTTCATTTTCCGATGGTAATGTACTATGAAAACAATCCATTGATGGAAGAGACAGACCCTGTGGCTAAGATAAGGGATGCTGTGAGTGATGCACTAGTCTATTACTATCCGCTAGCAGGCAGGCTTGTTGAAGGCTCCAATGGTAAGGTCATGGTGGATTGTAGAGGCCAGGGTATTCTATTCGTCGAAGCCCAAACCGATATTACGTTGGATATGTTTGGTGATTCAATCCAGCCTCCGTTCCCCTATGCTGGAGAGATCCTGTTAGGTGTCCATGAATCCCAGCAGATTTTGAATTTTCCATTGATGCTTTTTCAGGTACGTACTGTGACATTTTCGGGGCAGGTGGTTCACGTTCATGCAATATTAGTAGAAAGAGTCTATGCTAAGGTCACTTTACACATTTTGGATTTGATTTTTTAAAACTAGTATAAAAAAATTGACTTGAAAGAAAAATACTATTTTTAGTATCAATATCAAATAATAAAAGTTTAGATGGGAATATAATTTGATATCTGTCCCATTTCTGAAAAACAGGTGACGCGGTTTGCATGCGGAGGATTTGTAGTTGCAATACGTTTGAACCACATGATGGCTGACTCACTTGGGTTAGTCCACTTTTTGGATTGCGTTGCTGCTATTGCGCGAGGAGTAACCGTTACTGTGCAACCTGTATGGTGTAGAGAGCTAGTAAAATCTCGAAATCCACCAAAGATCAGCTTCATACATCGCGAATATGAAGAGGATCCCGATGAAGCCACCAAAATGATGCACCGCCAAAACATAATTCGCCAATCTGTTTTTATTGGCATCAAGGACATCAAAACCCTGCGAAAACGCCTTTCACCATCTTTTCAAAAATCTTCGATGTTTGAAATTGTAACAGCATGTGTTTGGATAGCGCGGACACTGGCACTTGAAATAGATCCGAATGAGATTGTTAAGCTCATTTGTGTTGTCAATGTCCGGGGCAAGTATCAGCTTAACTTGCCTGATGGATATTATGGCAATGCACTTGTTTTCCCAGCTGCGATTTCCAAGGCTGGTGTTTTATGTCAAAGTCCATTGGAATTTGCTTTGGACCTAATACAAAAAGAAAAGGCTCAAGTTAGTGAAGCGTATGTAAGATCTGTCCTGGACCTCCTTGCCTATAATAAAGGGGAACTTTCTGTGCATAATTCATGGAACTTTGTTGCTTCAGATACTTCTCGGATAGGGTTTACAGAGGTAGATTTCGGATGGGGAAAACCAATATATGGAGGGCCTCTGGTTGGGGCTATATCATTTTATGTTAGTAATTATGTACGCTTCAAAAACTCTAAAGGCGAGACAGGTATGGTGGTGCCTATTTGTCTGCCGCCTCAAGCCATGGTCAGGTTCCGGGAGGAGATGTTCAAAATCATCCAGTCACCCCCAGGGTCTATGCTTCCTTCAATGCTCTGAATAGTTTAAAACCAAACTTGTCTGTGATGTTTTATGTTCATGTGATCCTTGTTTTAGTTTTTCATACTAGTCTCATGTTATTGTTGTTTCAATTTTTCAAAGTTATGTTGTGTGATTCTTGTTTCAGTTTCTAAGCTCATCTTCGATCTTCTTTTTTTGACAAGAATTTTTCATACTAGTCTCATGTTATTAATTGTTGTTTCAGCTTTTGATCATGCATACTAGTCTCAAGATTGGCTGGCTGGGTTATGTGCCTCTCATCCACAAATTCCACACGTTTAATTTGCATGTAGCTTTAGTCATGACAAGATTGGTCGGCTTGCCAGTGACCACCAATCAATATATAATTGATAAGAGCAGGGCCTGATAAATTACAGGTGCAACAGGGACTACCGGGCTCCAAGATATAGCGGCCTCAAATTTAAGGATTAATTTTAAAATAATTTTTTTTTGAAAAATTTTACAATATAATTAATGAAAATCTAAAATCATGAAATAACTATACAAAAATGCATATTTTTTTCCCTTTTTAAAATATTTTTTGATTTTGTTCAAGTACATTTAGCTAGATCTAAATATGTAATTTATCATGTCTATTTTTGTTTATTTAATTTTCAGTATTTTAATTTTCTCTATTAAGTGATTCTGCTTTTACAATAGGATGATGGGTCACAATGCCCTATTTCCAATTTTCATGACTTTGTCTATGCCATTTCAAAACTGCTGTCCAAAATATCTCATGAATACATTATTTCGTTTGCCGTAACACATTGTCAAGATAGTTGTCAACCTTGACACATCATTCACATCAACTAATTTTTTATTTTATCATTCTTCCATATCAACTTCGGCAACATTTATTCGAAAATACTTCGATAGTTACCAACCTCTAAATATTGCATGTGGTTCCATATTCACATTCTAAAAAAACTCAAAAATTATAATAAGTATTCAAAATAAATATTTTTTGTAATTATATATGTGTTTTAACCATTTGGGGAAGTTGCCAAAAGTTGACAACATTGGTTGACAACCTTTGAGCAACTTACCAACTCTAATAAATATGCAAAATCAAGAGTGTCATGTCATGTCAACGTTAGCAATCTTTTGGCAACTCCTATTGAAGATGCTCTGATGCGCTACGCTACTCCATCTGCCTAATGCGTCATTTCATGTGCAACATCAGGCCTGATGCGACAGATGTTCCGAAATATAGCTAATGTGACACACGAAATAGCACAACAGGTGGGAATTGTTAAAAAATTCGTTACGGCAAATGAAATACCACATTTATGGGGTAGATGAGGGCCATCATCCTTGAATGTGATTTATTTTGGTCATTCTCTCTTTACAAAAATCTCTATTAGCTCTTAAATTTATTTACTATGATGAAATTTCAAATTCGTTTTGATCTATTTCTTTTTTTACTTTCAAAATTTTCCGTATTATGATATTTCTGCAAATTTAAATGTCGCGAAAATCCAACATATATATTTTCAAATCATTTTTAAATCTTCGGCAAGGGAGGATGCAACAACGATATTTTTGAACATCTGTCCAATTTCGATTGTATTTATAGATGTCGTATGCTTTTTTATTAATGAATTGATTCATTTTTAATAAATAAATAAATTAAATAACATACATAGTATTTTTGGAGAAAAATATTGATTTTAAAAAATACATAAAATGAAAAAGAGTTCACTGGCCCTGAGGTAGGTAAGAACCCTGAGATTAATACAAAATAGGTTATAAGTGGAGGTTACTTTTGTAAATTCAGGAGGGTGACTTTTATTATTACAAAATTACCATCCAATATTTATATTGAAATCAGTCTGACCTCACATACGGTGCCTGAGGTCATCTGAGGGCCATTTTTCTCAATGAAAAAACTCATGTACAAAATATGATCTTTTTTTTTTGCCAAACAAAATATGATATTTTAAACAGCGGGAAAACAATTCAAATATTTTACATTTTTCAAATGGGCCTAATCGGGTCAGACCCTGAACCTGACCCGAGTACAGATTTTTAGGGTTTAATAATTACTTCATAGTTTCAATTCTAAATCGATCAAGAATTGTTGTGTTATTCATTAGAAACTAGCGTAACAACCCGTGCAAGGCACGGGTCTCCATATACACGCAAATGATTTTGTTGTGAGGAAGATGGTGAGATTAATTTATTAACGTGCGGATTGTTTTGGTCATAATGAGGAGCAATGACCTCTGCCGGCAAGTATTGTAACCATGAATGTAGCCATGCCAAGACTTGAGGCTTGTTCATAGTGAGTATTATTGGTTTTTGGAACAGAATCATAGGCCTGCCTCTATTACAAGTTGTCATGTCCATCTATGCATACCCACTAATCCTGTTGTAGCAGAGAAATTTACATATAGATGTTTAGCAAAGGTTAGGTCTCCGGGTAGAAGAATAAGCATAATTGTTTAAAATTTAAAAAGTAACACAAATTGTCACCTATATTGTTTCCGACACATTGGAGACCAATTAACGCATTCTAGATTTATCACAAACTTAGGTGCAAACCTCCCACATAATGCTACAAATCTGCAATCCACAATGAAAGGCTTGTTGTCCATATTTCTTTGCTATATACATATAGCAATTAAACTCCTGTTGCAGTAGACTCATTAAACTAATAAATAGAAGTAGCCTGACACTACATCTACTCAACTATGACTTATTATTGTTGCACAAGCAAGCAAGAGCAAAGAAAAAATTGACACAAGCAAAAGCCTAAAGAGTGAAACCAATTGCTGCACTTAAAATAGAGAGATATATTTATTAAATTAATGAAAAGATACATAAAAAATTCATGCCAACTGGTATTGTGTATCATTTATAAAGTAGCAAAAAATAAAAACTTCTCCGAGACTTAAAAAACACCTTCCCCTTTCTCGTTGAAATCAACGTCCTAGTCACTGAGAACATTAGCAGTAATAGACATTCACAAAGTCTAAGATTCTTTGGCTAAGAACTTTAGATGATATCCTGCATAGCTTGTAGGAGGGGCATGACAATCCCGACCTTAGTGCACTGAGCTCGCTACTAAAATCATGTGAAAATTTTCAGTCTTTTGCTTAGTGATAATAGCAAGTCAGATAGTTTAAAGTACTTATATGAAATTGTTATCTTAATATAGCAAGTTTACGTTGTACCATGCTACACAACTACAAAAGCAAAACCTAAACTATTTTAAAATTTCTTGTTGAAGGGTTAAAGACATGACAAACCAAAAAACTAATTACCAGGGGAGTAGCCAATGTATCAGCCATAATTTTCCCCACTGAAATCTCAAATGTATGGAAATTTAGTATGTTCTAATTTTCAGCCAAAGAAAAGATAATAATGAAATCTGAATTTGATCCAATTGGAAAAATATATTTTTATTGATAGGTTTTATTTTGACCCCACTAACTTATGCGAACAAAGATGTTGTTCTTTGAAGGTTCTACAAACTAAAGGAATATGAAAATTGCAATTATTGTGATATCACCATAGCATTTGACTAATGATTTTTATATGAAGTTTATTTCTTGAAGAATTAAAATCTATTTGCCTTCAATTATTTTCCTAATTCTATAAAAGGCTGTCCTTGATTCTTCAATTCAAAAAAGAATATATTATACCTGTTTCAGTCATGGTTGAAGAGAGTAGAGGAAACCACCTGCGGCAAACATGCCATCATGCATATGTGCCATTGATAGGAAGACAGTCAAGAATAACATGCATGAAGATACAGTAGAGATAATAAATTAGAAGGGCATAAGCATATTATATTTTTCTCTGGCAATCCTCTCTAATAGTCGACCAAAGGCGAAATTGGAGATTTGGAAAATCACGTAGAGAAACTAATGGTTACACCTATATTCTGATCAACAAAAAGATAGTCGGTATAATAAATTTTAAGAAGTCAACCCACACAGAATTAAGAGTATGTGCATGTGTGCTTCTATTTGACATCTTAGGACGAAATAAAGCTAAATAAGATCAAATCATACATAAATAAGTTCATAGAATAACTTAAAGAGGAAGCATCATGTCAAACGCTTTTCTAACAAGTCTCTTTCTGATAATTCTTACCTAAATTACATCAGCCAAAAATATACCAAAAAATTAATCATATAATTTCCGTATTATCGAATTCAGAAAATTTTCGGTGCAAGGCAAGTAGTCAAGGAAAAAAAAGGAGAGGAGTAACAAATACAAGAACAGTTCAGCCTTACAATTCGACTTTCTTAAAGGATTTCTCGTGAAACATTAAGAGGGAGGTCATTTGAATCCACTACACCCTTAACAAAGCTTAAGTATCTCGGGAACTGTACATAGACATCACAGAGATAACAAATAAAATTCTAGAAATTCCACATATATATGAAAAAAATGTAGAAGGACATTTTGGACTATGCATGAGAAACAATATTTAAATGACCAAAAAGTAAGCACATCTTTAATACACGAACTACACATACATTAACAACTACAGCACCATATCATTTACTCTAGAGATTGATATAAAAATGCTCACCAACTCGCCATAAGAATCATCTAAGATAAATACACACTTCACATAGAGACGTATATTTTTTTTGTTTTGGGATTTGTAATACCTTCATTGTCCATAGCTGTCATTTCAGGGATATAAAGCTCACTTCTAAACCCCGCCTCTCCTACAAAGGTTACGATAGGAAAACCCCAAAATAATTTCACAGACATAGAATATAATTTCAATTTAATTTAAAGAAGAATATACAATACCTCTGTTGTAAAGTGAGTGTATGCTAGTGGGTCCAAAAACTCACTAAAGGTCTTTTTGTAAAATTCCTGGTATTGTTCTTTCTCAACTTCCTTTGGGCTCCTCATCTGGCACATATGGAACCATATATATGCAAAATAATTAATTACAGAAAGACATTAAATATTAAGTATAATATAGTTAAGACTACCAAAACTTATTTTCTTAGATATTACTTCAACTTACCCATATAGTTTCATTGGCTAATTCCCAGTCCTAGTACTTCTCAGTTTTGGTCTTTTTGATCTTCTTTTTCTCTTCCTGGAAAGCAGAGAAGCACCCAGTTAAATGACATATAAAACAATGGTGTAGAACCCAACCGAATTGAGGCACATGTTACTACCTCTGGTGGTTTATCTTCCTCGCCCTATTTTGGTTCCTCTTCCTCTTCTACCTGTCAATTTATTAAAAAAATAGTTAAGGCTCAACTCTTTTTGTAAAGCACATGATGGTGTCCGGTAAATCACTTCAATTGGCATCTCTATCAATCTTCGAGATAAAACTAAAGCTAACACCATACTGGCAACTTAATTGCCTAAATAAGACATTGATTCAAACTTAAAGATTTATAAAACATAAAATGCAAATTAAATTTATACTATATATGCATCTCTTGTTTTTTCAGACTCAACCCATTTTCCAATTACCAGATAATATAATCACTAATAAAAAACATCGCACCCTTGATTTCTATTTAATTTTTTTCGCTTAGGCAAGTGTAACATTACTTTTCTGTCAGTTTAACAGAACGCGTACTTGAGATGAGCGACCAAATATTATTAATCTCTCTCTCTCTCTCTCTCCCCTCTTGCCTACAAAAAAATCGACGGAGGCAGTATAAAACATGTCATAAATAGACTCAGTCGACACGCACATATACATACACCCATAAAATTGTGAAACTGAATGAAATCATTTAGATATGCATGACACAACATAAGGACACTCACCTCAACAGTCCTTGATTTATCTTACCATGTGTAGATGGGAAAGGAAACAAATTGCGATTAGTTCTTCACCAGATTCTGAATTTTGGTTGGTTCTGTGTATTCATACTTGTCATCCGACTGCAAGGATGACATCATTGTTAGTTTCATACTATAAAAATACATGCATGATAGCGGGAACTTATTGTGCCTTATGAAGAAACACCACAATGAAAGAAAGTACTTCTCGTAATTGTTGCTTTTGTACATGCATTAATATTACAACATACACCATATGCGACATTTAAATAACAAAAAATGTGTATTCCCTATGTTTCTAACCCACATATAGACTCAAGGAACAAGAAGAAGTACAATACCCTCAAATATAGTGTGATTTGGGTTCCATGACGCAACATCTTCTCAGGATCAGTTTCTTCCTGAATCACGTATTTGCTATTTTCTACTGCTGCTTCCCAAATGTATTGCTTATCGGATTTTGGACTCTTTGTGGAGATGACTACCTAATTTCACGCAAATTTAAAACATTCATTAGTAGTAAGCAGTTGAGAGATATTATATCCCAATTTCAAAACAATATAAGAACAAAGCAATATTTCTACCTTCTCAGCAACCAAAAATGTGGAGTAGAACCCAACACCAAAATGTCCAATCAAAGCATTATCTGCTCCAACATCTTTGTTATCCTATAAAAAGAAAGAGTAAATAGACTGTAAAGATATTGCACTAATGTTCTTTACACACATTTGACTTATAATCACCTTCAGAGCACTTAAGAATTTTGAATTGCCAATCTGAGCAATAGTTCCCAGACAATCTACGAGCTCCTCTTTGGTCTGCCAATACCAGTGTCTCTGCAATAATAAAAACTTTGTGTAATTCAACAACTTAAATTAATGAAAATAAACATGCAGATAAAGCCTAGAACACTGAATCAGCTTACGTGATAGCAATGGTTCCATTGTCTGGGTCAGGCTGAATACATATTTGTAGTTCACCAGCATCCCCAAGTAAAGGTCACACTTAAGAACCTTAACTTATGTAGAGCATCACTTACATTACTGAAACAGAAACAATAAACCAACTCATAAATAGTACTACTGTTAATAATAACTTAAGGCAATAATAAAATTTCAAGAGACGAACTCTGCCAAGGCAGGAAAACCAAAATTGCACTTTTTAATGTAAGAGAACATGTCCACATTTCAGGAACATGAGGTAACATATCCATATTTGATAGCAATAAAATGTGGCAGGGGCATTAGCAACTACTCTCCCCTGCTCTACTTTCTTTGTTTCTCAACTTTTGTCCTTGTCTTTGTCTTGAATTGTTGTATCAAATATGCATTATATATACACACAAAATCAATGCACCAAAAAACGTTTAACCTCCTTTCCAATTGTCAGTTATCTGCTTAAATACAGATTCATCTGGGATACAATTGATAGTTCCCAGACAATCTACGAGCTCCTCTTTGGTCTGCCAATACCAGTGTCTCTGCAATAATAAAAACTCTGTGTAATTCAACAACTTAAATTAATGAAAATAAACATGCAGATAAAGCCTAGAACACTGAATCAGCTTACGTGATAGCAATGGTTCCATTGTCTGGGTCAGGCTGAATACATATTTGTAGTTCACCAGCATCCCCAAGTAAAGGTCACACTTAAGAACCTTAACTTATGTAGAACATCACTTACATTACTGAAACAGAAACAATAAACCAACTCATAAATAGTACTACTGTTAATAATAACTTAAGGCAATAAAAAAATTTTAAGAGACGAACTCTGCCAAGGCAGGAAAACCAAAATTGCACTTTTTAATGTAAGAGAACATGTCCACATTTCAGGAACATGAGGTAACATATCCATATTTGATAGCAATAAAATATGGCAGGGGCATTAGCAACTACTCTCCCCTACTCTACTTTCTTTGTTTCTCAACTTTTGTCCTTGTCTTTGTCTTGAATTGTTGTATCAAATATGCATTATATATACACACAAAATCAATGCACCAAAAAACGTTTAACCTCCTTTCCAATTGTCAGTTATCTGCTTAAATACAGATTCATCTGGGATACAATTGATTAAAATTGATATATAACTATAATAAATTTGCCATTAAATATCTCCCATTTTTAATACCTAAGCTATGTTGAAGGCTTTAAGAATATATTAGCTATAGTTGGGCAATTTATACAAAAAACACAAAGGGAAAACGGAAACTCAAAGTATCCGGAAATAATGACACCAACTTCCATTTGCATAAACCCTTAACTGGCACCTTTAAATTATCCTAAATTCACCCAATTTTCGATTACAAATTAGGCTGGTTAGCTCGAAATCATACAAATCAAACATACCTGTAGCGCTTGTACAATAGTTTTTGACGATAATTGGGAAGCAATGGAAGGGAGGCATTGCATAATATATTCTATATGCTGTATTGCTATGTAATAAAATGTGGCTGGGGCATTCCTGTAAATCACTTAATCAACATAAAATCACATACCAGCACTCATGTAAACTTTATAAACATATGCCCATACCACACTATCGAATAGGGAAAAAAAATCACATATCACAATCATGGGAAATAGAACACATCAATCAATACCCAGAAAAGAAGTTAAGATTTAAATTTAGAACATGGCCTCCAAAATGACTGAGACGAGCCTGATCGCCTCCTATGTTATTTGGAAATATTAATCGTAGGGTTAGGGTCTGGAAGAGATGCGAGAGAAACAAACTTTACCTATACTCCTAATGAGCCGCGAGCATCCCGAGCTTTTCAGATTATTGTTTGTAAAGAAGTTGGGTGTGTCAAATATTAAATTTATTGGTATTACTTGTGTCTAGCTACATGTCCACGGGTTGTTCGAGTTGCAGTACTAAACACAGAGCATGTGGTCTGATAAACAAATAACGGCCAAGAGTACATATATTAAGTTTATGTACCACCATGTTCAAAAGAACCCTTGAACCTCTAAAACAAAATTTAGCAAAAATTTAGCAAAGAGGCATTACAAAAGCTACATTTAATTTCTTAAAAGACTGATATCAGTCAATCCACAGAAAATAAGAGTTCTTAATAAATTCTAGGAACATGATAATTGTAGCCTAACATACTAATGGAAAATTACAGTAGCCCTCCTAACTTAAATTTAAAACTCAACATAAATAGAATAATAGAACAGTGGTCAGATATATGAACCTGCACTATCATAATTGTAGAATAACATAATAGTGGTCATATATATAAACCCGACACCATCAAAATTGGGGAACAGTAATGCGCTCAAATCCTCATAGAACTTACCTGATTATTTGCCAAATGTTTTGGTCCAATTACAATGAATCTAGGGATGAAATTGTGTAGCAGACAACGACGAAAACAAAGTAGCAGAAGTAATCATCGGGCTAGCACAAACAAATATTCAAAGTCATTTTTGGGCATATGGACGGACCACGACCAATTTGGGGAAGGAATTGTGTAGCGGATGCAGAGTAATCAATTGGGATATTCTTGCTGGCAATCTTGTTATTTTCTATGAAATAAGGATAAACTGGTCCTTTCACAGCTAATATTTCGGCATATTTTGCCCTTCTGTCCACGTTTAATATATAGTAATAGATGTCACAACTACTGGTAACCCACAAATGTGTATCTAAGGTTTGTAATTATAGATACAGCCTTACTGTATCTATTCCTTTACTCAAACATTTAAGCACTGTTCCTGCACATTTTGAGCCTAATTTTCAAAACCCTGATGACAAAATAAATAGTGGGTTTTATGCTGAGAGTGAATATAATGCAAAATGTCAATTTACGGGGAATTTTGTGGATCAGGCATTTAATCAAACACTTGGTGTGCAGTATGTTGAAGACCATAGAAATGAAAATTTGAATGACCCGGGTGGGAAAAATGGGGATGTTTTAGGTGGGTATAGACAGGAGAATAGTAGAAGTGTGTTTCGGAATGATACGGAAGGGTTTAGTAGAGAGGGGCGTGTGAATGAGTCTCGATTGAGTGGTTATTATAGACATAATAGTGGCGAGTTTATGCAACAAACGGGTATTTTTAATAATTCGCTGAGTAGTTTGAGTGGGGTATTGGATGCTCAGAATCAGTTTAATGGGAGTTATGGACAAAATGCTACTCCCTCCGTTTCAATTTGTGTGTCTTGTTTCTTCTAGACACGTTTGCCAACACACATTTTTAATCATTAATATCTTCAATTTCGTATTAGTATTAAATATAAAAACTTCACTGTATTAAAATACTCATAAATACGAATCCAATAAGATCACTCATGACTATATTTGATCTTATAGATTATGGGTAAATTAGTAGTCAATCATTTATAATAAACAGTGTCCAAAGTCAAAACAGGACACACAAATTGAAACGGAGGGAGTATGCATTCTCAACAGAGTTCGGGGTATTATTCCGTTGGGAATGTGAATTATGTTGGAAATGCTCAACAGGGTACTCATAAAAATTTTCACGGAAATAATTGGAATGTTGTTGGTAGTCATCAACACAGCGAAAATAGCTATCATGGAAATTATGCTAATAGTTTGGAAGGGAATCCGATCGGAAATGTTGGTGAATATCAGCAGAATCTAAGTGTGTATCGTATTAATGCTAGACCACAGAGTCTTACAACTGAGTATCAGAATGATATAGATGGATTTCAAGTAGCTGGTAACTCAAGTACCGTTGAAGCTAGCGAGAAACGCACTGTTGAGGAGATTAATGACTTATGTAATGAGGGTAAATTGAAAGAGGCCATAGAATTGTTGGTTTTGTTGGAGCAGCAAGGAAACCCAATTGGCATGGACCGATATTTTTTGCTAATGAAGGCATGTGGGGAAGCTCAAGCTCTGGAAGAAGCAAAGTATGTTCATGATCTCTTCATTAGACGCAATTTTCCTTTTGAAGTTAGAAGCTTTAATAACATATTGGAGATGTATTGTATTTGTGGTTCGATGGATGATGCATATGGTGTATTTAATAAGATGCCACAACGTAATCTGACATCTTGGGACACTCTGATACTATGGTTTGCTAAGAATGGTCGTGGTGAGGAAGCTATTGATCTGTTTACCCGATTTAAAGAACTAGGGTTGCAACCGGATGGCGAGATTTTCTTCAGCATTTTTACAGCTTGTAGTTTCTTAGGTGATATCACTGAGGGGTTGTTGCACTTTGAATCAATGAGCAAACAGTACGGGATAGTTCCATCGATTCAGCATTACGTTGCTATAGTGGAACATGCTGGGAAAGACAGGTTATCTGGATGAAGCATTAGAGTTTGTGGAAAACATGCCAGTTGAACGGAGTATTGATGTTTGGGAAACTTTAATGATTTCATGTAGGATTCATGGGTACATGGAACTTGGGGACCGCTGTGCTGAGCTAGTTGAGCTTCTAGATCTTTTTCGCTTGACTGATCAATCAAAGGCAGGCCTCATACCGGTGAAAGCTTCAGATATTGCGAAAGAGAAAGAGAAGAAGAAATTAATAAGTCTGAATATTATGGATGTTCGGAGTAGAGTCCATGAATATAGGGCAGGGGATACATCTCACCCTGATAATGACAAGATATATGCCCTTCTAAGAGGGCTGAGGCAACAAATGAAAGAGGCTGGTTATGTGGCCGAAACTAAATTTGTGCTTCATGACATAGACCACGAAGGCAAAGAGGACGCTCTTCTTGCACACAGTGAGAGGCTAGCTGTTGCTCAGGATCTTTTAAGCAGCCCAGCTCGCCAGCAAATAAGAATAATAAAAAATCTCCGTGTTTGTGGTGATTGCCATAATGCAATGAAGATCATCTCAAAACTGGTTGGCAGGGAGCTCATCATGCGAGATGCTAAAAGGTTCCACCATTTCAAAGATGGGGTGTGTAGTTGTCGAGATTATTGGTGAAGAAGATTAGTTCAGAGGCCTATCAATCCAGTTAGTTTACTATATTCTTTTTAGCTGTGGTATGATCATCCTATACTTATTGTCAAAGGATGACGACAATCTTATATTTCTTGGCGCATAATTTGATGTCAAATTATATTTGTAAAGCATTGCTAGAAATAGGTGTAATCAAAATGTTTTTATCCTTCTATTCCTATCAAGCACAACAGTATGTGTTTTTCGTTTTTGTTATAGGGAGAATATTGTATAACAATATTTTGGAGGTTTGCTGGAATCACGGAGCAAAATACGGATATTTTGCTATGAACATGAAGAACACGGAAGAAGATTGGTGATTTTTTGTGGCTGCTCTTGTATATTGAAATTCAGTGGTGAACTGTTTCTCATCCTTTACAAGATGCCTACGTACCCTATTTATAGGGATCAAGCCATACGTAGTTCTCTTGGAGAAGAAGTTATCTAGACGGGCTAGGGTTTCTATGGGCTCGACTAGGCCCAAATCCACTAATCGTCTCCTTGGGTTGATATATTTTACTCATTTGACCTCGCTGGGCCTAGCTATGAGCCTTCATAAGAATATTCTAGGCCTCGTTGGACCCCTAGGCCTCGTTGGACCCCTAGGCCTCGCTGGACCTCTAGGCCTCGCTGGACCCCTAGGCCACCTCTAGGCCTCGCTGACTCCTAGGCCACCTTTAGGCCTCGCTGACCTCTAGGCCACCTCTAGGCCTCGCTGATCTCTAGGCCACCTCTAGGCCTTGCTGATCTCTAGGCCACCTCTAGGCCTCGCTGACTTCTAGGCCTCCTCTAGGCCTCGCTGATCTCTAGGCCACCTCTAAGCCTCGCTGATCTCTAGGCCACCTCTAAGCCTCGCTGATCTCTAGGCCACCTCTAGGCCTCGCTGACTTCTAGGCCTCCTCTAGGCCTCGCTGATCTCTAGGCCACCTCTAAGCCTCGCTGATCTCTAGGCCACCTCTAGGCCTCGCTGACTTCTAGGCCTCCTCTAGGCCTCGCTAGACCTCTAGGTCGGGCTAGCGTGAGACCCCTTGTAGGCCTAGCGTGAGACCCCTTGGGTGATAGTGTCTTCAAGAGATTTACGAGATAGAAGTGAGGCGATCCTTAATTGGCCTCATGCCTTGTTTATCCTTCTTCAATACTTGGGCCCATTGATAGATATTTGAGCCCATTATGAGAGGTGGGCCCCTTGTATAGCCTTTTAAGCCTGTTTAGGATCTATGCCGAGATTCGGGCATAACAACTACCCCCCGATTCCATATTGCCATTATGAATGCGATGTGGAATCAAGTAAAGTCGTGTCTTCCACTTGATGCAAAGCCAAGTATGTGAGTGATGGTGACCTCAAAGGGTCCTTCCAAGTGTAATGTGGTCCTGCAGGGACCTTGAGAAGCGATCCTATAGGGCCTTGCGGTCATAAATTGTTAAATATGTCTTCTGTTTAGCTGATATATGAGCTCATGCTTTCACTTGTATCTTCAAGTTCTTCTTAGAATATGATTAGAGGACTCCTTATATGATTAGAAGACTCCCGTTATGTTGAGGACTCCTCATAAGTTGAGAGGACTCCTTGCAGCCTCATATGTTGAGAGGCCTCCTCCTCGCAGCCTCATATGTTGAGAGGCCTCCTCCTCGCAGCCTCATATGTTAAGAGGCCATATCATTTTTCGAGTATAACCACTACCCCCAGTTCTTCAGCAGCTGTAGCGGAGAACTATTTTTTCTGGTCTTCAAAATTATTTTGAACTCCTACAAGAATAAAATAATTATTATTTTAATAATCATCGCTTCGTTGCTTTATATATTTTCCGAGCTGAAGTCTCTTCGCCTCT
This sequence comes from Kitagawia praeruptora, assembly GCA_037693485.1. Lineage (NCBI taxonomy): Eukaryota > Viridiplantae > Streptophyta > Magnoliopsida > Apiales > Apiaceae > Kitagawia > Kitagawia praeruptora. Next base: position 5,589,969 of record CM075353.1, read on the forward strand.
TTTTTATCGAGGATAGCACTGCTTCCTTATTTTATTTATCCTTGCCACGAGCCTGTCACCAGCTTTTCATCCGTGTAAGCTCCAATAAACATGAATCTTTGAGGGCCCCGCAAATTTCAATTGAATTTTTTCAGCCCAATATACATGGCTTGAAAATAAGATCGTGTGTTATTTTTTTTATTTTTTTTTTATCAAGAGGAGTCGCCTCCAATTCAGTAAAGAGAAATGCACCTCGTTTTCCTTTTAATACACAGCAGGCCTCGCTTGGTTCTTTAAATCACCCTCGTGTTCTCCACAAGCTGGAATCAATTGTTAACCAACTATGAATGGACCCCATCTTTTAACAGGCTTATACATAATTTACGTACATAACTAGAAATCATGTGACTAGAAATTATGTACATGTATTCCCTTTTTTTTTTCATACGCAGACCCCGTATTGTGCTAACTACCTCGTACTTTATTTTGTTTTTAACCTTCCAACGTGCCTTTTGACTTTGGTTTGTATCAACGACCACACGTGGGCCCTTCAGGAGAATTAGAGTCCTGGCAGCCTCCTCACATTGCCTTCTTTTATTTTAAACGAGCTGATAAAAAGATTAAGAATTTCTAGCCCACCTCACGACATACGCGAGGACTCCTTGCCAATCTTTTATTTTTCCTTTTTTCTTCGAGCACGCCTCCACACCACTTTACCTTATTTTTGTCAAACACGAGCTGGTCAGAACTGCTTCACCTCGCAAGACTAGTTTTAAATGTGGACCCCATAACACCAAACAATTGTCGTCCACTCCGTCTTAATTGATCAGCTTACTTCCTGTATTTTCTGAATGCAAACGACCCAGAGCCATGCACACCTTGCTTTGCTTCGCAGCAAACCACTTCAAATATGGCTACAAATATGGCTGCCTCCTCACATATTCAAAGTGGCAGCAAACCACTTCGCATATTCCAACATTTTATTCAACTCGCGACCTCGCTACAAATATGGCTGCCTCCATGCTTTAAGTGTCGTTGCTTCCGGTGAACCCCTGTAGAAAATTTTCTTGAACAATGCGAACTTGTCAGTTGCTTTTCTTTGCCTCGTATGAGCACAGAACCGCTGACGTAGACCACATAAAATTTTCCTTCTTAAATGTATTAACTCATGTGCGGGTCCACATTACACCACATGCTCCTTTGCCTGCATAACTTGATTGTCACCTCTATACATTTCACTACTTCACCCAAGACAACATTCTGGCTTGTCTTGATAATTTTTTCTTCCTTCTTTTGCTGCTGGTCCCATGTCTTGTTGCTACGGTTTTGTTGTTGATTCTTCTAATTTTTTTTAGAGCACTGCATTGCCTTGTCTTTATTTGTCTCGGATGTCTTAATCATCCTCACATGCTTCACACCTTTCATGGGTGGACCCCGCTGTCTTGTAACATTGTAATTCACGAACAGGGACTAGCAATCATGTCCGGGTTCTTTTATTTTTTCTTTTATCTTCTTTATCGAAGCCAGCTTCCCAGGTTCACAAGTTCACTTCACCTCGCATTCTTTGCTCCGCGTTGTCCTCCTCGCATAATCTATGTTGCTGGCTTTAGCCCCGGCTCGCATATGCTAGTTGGTGAGCCTTGTATCTATGAAATTTGGTATTTTATAATTTTTCCAAGTGATTTGGGATAGCTGATTGAGTCTTCATATGCTCCAATTTGAAAATTTTTCCAAGTGCTCTGGAATAGCTGATTGAACCTCTATATGATCCCTTTTGCTTATAAATTGACTTTAACACATGCATAGAGATAGCTCCACATTGTATAGACTTCGGGCTTGCGTCCTCGCAGCGCTAGGTGTGGCCTCGCAGCGCTAGGTGCTGGCCTTGTTGTAATTTTTCAAATGTCCCGCTAGAAGAGGTGTTTATGTAATGCCACTACCCCCGAGTCCTCATTATCATTGTAGATATGATGAGGAATCAAAAGTGTTTCAACAACCTTCTTGTATAATTTGGAGTGGACCCCATTTGAAATGAAAAGAATTTGATGCGATCCCGCTATGAACATACTTGACTTCTTCAACGCTATCCCAGAGCACTTGTACTCTTCATTGTTGTTCCAAGGCACTTGGCCTCATCACGCCATCCCGGGAGACTTGGTTTCTTCAATGTCACAACAAGCTTCCCTATGTTGAACAAGAATGTAGATATTGAAGTCTTGAGCTCAATTTGATTTTCAAATACTTTGGCTTCTCTTCCTTCATCTCTAGTACAAGCTCGAGGCCAATGATGAGAGCCTCGTACTCAGCCTCATTATTTATTGCTTGCTCTTCCCAGTATGTTATGAGAGGTGGACCTCCTCATTGTCGGCAAGGGTCGGGGGCGTCCCCCCTCTCCTCAAGGATCGGGGGCGTCCCCCCTCTCCTCGACATAGAGGTATTTCACCAAGAAGAAGCATCTCATGTAGAAGTATCTCATTAAGAGGCATCTCAAGATCTTAATAGTCACTCCATATAGGGGTCTCATTAGTCACATAAGAGGGGGCCTCGTTAGCTACATCATATAGGGGGCCTCACGATCTCAACGAGGAGATGGGGGTCTGTCATCACGACGATGGGACCGCACACGATCTCGACGAGGAGATGGGGGTCTGTTGTCACAATGATGGGACCGCACACGATCTCGACGGGGAGATGGGGGTCACTTAGAATCTTGATCCTTGCCTTGGCCTCGCACCTAGTGACGTTGCTTATCTTTCTCGAACTCGGCCTCGCTACGCTAGGTGTGGCCTCTCAGCCTAGGCGTGGCCTCGCTCCTATGGGGTCACTCCTGGGGGTCTTCCTCCTCGTGGGTCGCAGCCTGGGGTCGCATTTTGGTGTCATAAGCTACCCCGGGGTCTTGGCTTCGCTCCTTGGGGGTCGCAGCCCGGGGTCATATGCTATCCCGGGGTCTCGCTCCTCGGCCTCTCCATTCTTCTTGTTCGAGTTAGTCATCGTTCTCCCAAATTAATGACTACCCCTCCTTCTAGCGCCAAATGTTATAGGGAGAATATTGTATAATAATATTTTGGAGGTTTGCTGGAATCACGGAGCAAAATACGGATATTTTGCTATGAACATGAAGAACACGGAAGGAGATTGGTGATTTTTTGTGGCTGCTCTTGTATATTGAAATTCAGTGGTGAACTGTTTCTCATCCTTTACAAGATGCCTACGTACCCTATTTATAGGGATCAAGCCATACGTAGTTCTCTTGGAGAAGAAGTTATCTAGACGGGCTAGGGTTTCTATGGGCTCGACTAGGCCCAAATCCACTAATCGTCTCCTTGGGTTGATATATTTTACTCATTTGACCTCGCTGGGCCTAGCTATGAGCCTTCATAAGAATATTCTAGGCCTCGTTGGACCCCGAGGCCTCGTTGGACCCCTAGGCCTCGCTGGACCTCTAGGCCTCGCTGGACCCCTAGGCCACCTCTAGGCCTCGCTGACTCCTAGGCCACCTTTAGGCCTCGCTGACCTCTAGGCCACCTCTAGGCCTCGCTGATCTCTAGGCCACCTCTAGGCCTCGCTGATCTCTAGGCCACCTCTAGGCCTCGCTGACTTCTAGGCCTCCTCTAGGCCTCGCTGATCTCTAGGCCACCTCTAAGCCTCGCTGATCTCTAGGCCACCTCTAAGCCTCGCTGATCTCTAGGCCACCTCTAGGCCTCGCTGACTTCTAGGCCTCCTCTAGGCCTCGCTGATCTCTAGGCCACCTCTAAGCCTCGCTGATCTCTAGGCCACCTCTAGGCCTCGCTGACTTCTAGGCCTCCTCTAGGCCTCGCTAGACCTCTAGGTCGGGCTAGCGTGAGACCCCTTGTAGGCCTAGCGTGAGACCCCTTGGGTGATAGTGTCTTCAAGAGATTTACGAGATAGAAGTGAGGCGATCCTTAATTGGCCTCATGCCTTGTTTATCCTTCTTCAATACTTGGGCCCATTGATAGATATTTGAGCCCATTATGAGAGGTGGGCCCCTTGTATAGCCTTTTGAGCCTGTTTAGGATCTATGCCGAGATTCGGGCATAACAGTTTTGATTTCCAGTTTACTCCTTGAATGCGACATACTCAACTTGATAGGCTGTTCCTAAATAGAAGATATTGTAGTTTAAGATAAAGAAAATTGTGGTTTTTTGAATGGGGCCCAATTCTAGTCTCGCGGATATTATTAATTCACAGTGTTAATTTGTCTTCTCTTTGATGTGCGTATTAGTGCGAAAAACTGGAAATGTGATCGAATGTATAAATGGAATAGCTTCTAACTTGTTTCCTCTTTATAAAGTTCTGGTTACTCTGCATTTACACAGTTCATGTAGCAATGCGTGTTTATGTTTCAATAAATAGATAATTAAATGCCACTTCATGAAACATATAACTAACTTTTGTTTATCAATGTGACATGTACTAAATTCACCAAGTGTTGGATTGTTCACCCACCAATAGGGAACGTGAGCTGGGTTTAGACCGTCGTGAGACAGGTTAGTTTTACCCTACTGATGACAGTGTCGCAATAGTAATTCAACCTAGTACGAGAGGAACCGTTGATTCGCACAGTTGGTCATCGCGCTTGTTTGAAAAGCCAGTGGCGCGAAGCTACCGTGCGCTGGATTATGACTGAACGCCTCTAAGTCAGAATCCGGGCTAGAAGCGACGCATGTGCTCGCCGCCCGTTTGCCGACCAGCAGTAGGGGCCTTGCGCCCCCAAAGGCACGTGTCGTTGGTGTAGCCGGCGTGGCGGATGTGTTGCAGTATCTCAATGTGTCTATGGATAAAGATGTTTCTGTGGAGTATGCAATGTGATCCAGGGGGTTGTGACTTGTGACATGATCACGAAAGATTACATTATCAGACTTCTGATAATTTTTTTTGTTGAATACAGTATTCATCACATTTGTTTTGCATCCTCCTTACTCTTAGACTAGGAAATGCATTGATGGTTTAGTCTTGTCAGAATTTAGCTATTGATTATACATGATTATCGGAAAAGCATCAAATTGACTATAAAATTATTAGCAGTGAAAAAAAATGGCTATGAAAGTGCTTCTTGATGATGTATTACTATGAAGGCATGTATTCTGGATACATTGTGGGTTTGTGAATATGCATTATTGTTCTTTTCTGCAATTAACTGACTTTTAATGACAGGTGCACCTAGACTACCTTGAAGCTGGAGCAAATGTAATAATATCTGCTTCGTTTCAGGTAAGTATATGTTTTGTCATATGTCCACGTAAACTAGGAGTATAACTCTGATTCCGATGATACTTTATATAAAATAAGTGATTTGTGTGTGACGCAGGCCACTCCTCAGGATTTTGAGCCTAAGGCATGTCTAGAGAAGAAGGTTAAGCTTTACTTAAAAGAAGTGTTGAAATAGCATGTGGGGCACGGAACATTTACTATGACAGAGCCGCTAAAGGTTCTTGGCATGTTATGAAAGATGGAAATGTGCCAGAACAACACCCAGTCTTTGTTGCAGCTTCTGTGGGAAGTTATGGAGCTTACTTGGCCAATGGTTCTAAATATAAGTAAAATTTGATACTTATTTATACACTTGCATTCTTCTTTTTGACATGGATTACAATTTTTCTAGTTCTGAATCATAAATTTATGTAGTTCACTTGTGCGTATATGGCTAAGTTTCCAAAAAGCAAATCCTACTTGGTTTAAGTTGCGTCTCTTCTAGAATCTAGAACATCCACTTTTTTTCGCCATATCATGCATTGCTGCATCTAAAATAGAATTTGTGGAATGAGTGTTAATTGTGAGTAGTACTTCTCCAATGATCAGACTTTTTTTTCCTAACTAAAGTCTAAGATAATTTGTTGGCTCCTCTTGTACTAACCTTTGACAGATTTCTGTAACTATCTTATCTTTGTTAACAGCACACCAATACTCGTGATAATCACACTTTTAGACCTATATATTAGCAAATGAAAGCACGTAGAAGGTGATACATGAAGATTTCCACTTTTGTTCAGATCTTGATCGGGTCCGAGCTTCCTGAGCTCTAAGCTGTTTGGGGAACTCTGCAAGGGCTTTATGTGATCTGTTTTAGTTTTTTTAGTTCATTTCACACTAACTTGTTCCAATTTCTAAATTCGTCTATGTTTTCAGCAAATTAACATTTGATTACCATTTACGTCTGCAAGATATCAATCTAGGCTGCAATATTGCCAATAAACATTATACATTTTAAATTGAGTTAATATATCAAGTGCTGAAAAATACATGTAGTGCCATGCATACTGTCTGATTCTGTCCCTTAAGCCAACTGTTGGCCAAGCCTGTTTCAAATGTTCTTCTTACATTATGAACTATGAAGCATGTGTTTGCACTATTTTTACATGTGACACTACCTGCCCAAAATCTTAGACTCACTACGAGCATGAAAAAAAACTAAATATGAGATTAGGAGTTGGGACATGACACTTAGAGGGTGTTTGGCAATGAGGGATTAAAGCTAAAAATAGCTTTAAGTTGTTTTTGAGGTGTTTGGCAATGGAGATTTTAAGCCGATTTTAAGTTAAAAAATTGCTTTAAGTCATAAGTTCCATTTAGGTACTTTTGACTTATGACTTATGATTTATAGAGTTTTTGTAAAATTTAAATATTATGAATTTAAAATTTTTTTAAGTAAAATTTCACTTTAAGTCAAAATTATTAAACTTTCATTTAACTTTAAGTAAAATTACCTAAACATATTCATTCAACTTAAAGTAAATAACTTTACTTTCTCCTTTAAGTTAAAAACACTGATAAGTGGATTTTATATCCACTTGGAGCATTCTAAATCGGCTTAAATTGATTGTTTTGGACTCAAGTTTGTGGAGTTTTGATGTGTTTTGTGTAGTTGTGCAGGTTTCCAAGAATATCTAAGCTTTTGTCGTTTTTGGAGATTTAATTGATTAAAATTCGGATTTTCCGGGAAGGCTGCGCAGCTTATACTGTTTTGGCCATATCTGGAGTTCTAGAAGTCCGTTTTCAGCGATCTTACTGCCCACGCGAAGCTTGAGAGATTTTCTACAACCTGGAAAAGGAAACAAGTGCAAGAAACGTACTGATTAATGGCGCGCACATAATCTTGATTAAAGAAGGCTGGGAATTTACTGTTTTGCCCTTTTTCTAATTCTAATTGTATTCTGGGCAGTTTTGGGTACCTTCTTTAAATCCTAATTGTAATAGAAGGCAATATCTTGCTGGGCAAGATTTGTAGAGCCTATATAAACACATCATACCATTGTAAAATATAACAATTCATAGAACAATTGATAGCTTGTAATCGTATCAAGGTACTTTCGATCTTCAATTCTTTAATATTATGTTTTCATTCATTATCATTATTACTTTGTTTTCTTCAGTAATTATGTGTAACTAAATCTTTAATCTGAGGATTGGGTAGTATTCCTTGGTATTCATGTATGTTTAATTATCTGTGATTTTCTTGCTTTGCTGATCTGTTATTGAGGGCTTAACACAATTAGGGGAGTCATGAACCTTTGATTGGATTTTAGGGATTGTAATAACTTGGAAAAGGAGTTGCAATTTTAGTACATGATTTAATAGACATAACTCGAATATTTGATTGGAAGATTAATAGGAGAGTTGTGAGACTTATAATTCTTGGAGCTTAATAGTTTATGATTGTCTTTGATTGTATCACGGAAGTGACAATTAGGGTATAGTTGTAAACACTATATTGTATCTTGGAAGAGAACATTATAACCTTAGAAGAATTGTTTTCAGCAGAGTAAGAACGTAGACATCACATAGATATTGAATGTGCATTGAAACCAAGTGAAGAACCCCAGTTCTTGGATTGTTTTCCTCATATATTTTATTCTCGTTTGATAATTAGTTTAATTTTGTTTAGTTTAATTTAGTTTATAAACACACCAAACATTCTTCTACACTTCTAAATTGTGAGAGATAAAAACTTGAACTTGATATTACAATTCAGTCCTTCCCTGAGAACGAACACACAAAAATACTACTAACAAATTGGCGCCGCTGCCGGGGAAGGCAGTATAGTTGAGTTTAGGTTAATTGTTTCTTATTGTTTAGATTTTAATTGGTTCCACAAGTTGTTTTGTTGGTGATTTTCAGGTGTATGCTACGTTCATCTTGCGTTAGAAAGTTGGAATTTGACCCTGAAATCGAGCGTACTTTGAGAAAGATAAGAAAAGATAAAGCTAAGATGACGGACGCTGAGAATGTTAACGCGAATGTTAATGCAAATGTTAATGCTGATGCTAATGTTGATCAGACTTCTATTTGGGACCATGAGACACCTAATCCTGCCAATTGCATGTACAAAACTCCAGAGATTGGTGCAACCCAATTCAACATTAACCCGAGTTTAATTCAGATGATCAGCAATCAAGCTTTTGAAGGAGATATTGAATTAGAAGACCCACACAGACATCTAGAGCGTTTCGTGCAGATGTGTGGCTCATTCAGAATCAATGGTGTTACAAGTGATCAGATTCGTCTCCATATGTTTCCCTACTCTATTAAGGGAAGAGCTTTGGAATGGTTTCAGCAACTTCCAAACACTGCGGTTGTTACATGGGATAGTCTTTCTACTGCATTCTTGTCCAAATATTATCCTTCTGACAAGACGCAACAACTGAGGACTATGATTATGAGTTTCAAAGCACAACCGGGTGAAGGTCTATATCAGGCATGGGAGAGATTCAAGGCACTGTTGAGGAAGTGTCCACATCACGGCTTGGAAGATTGGCAGATCATCAGTACTTTTTATGGGGCCATGAATGCAGATATTCGTTTGAGTTTGGATGTGGCTGCTGGTGGAAATTTCAAGAAGGCACCAACTACACAGTCTAAAGCACTCCTTGAGGAATTGGCATCTAATAACTATTCATGGGCACCTAGTGGGACGAGCTCAGCTAAAGCAGCACAAGACTCTGAGATGATCAACATGCTGGCTCAAAAATTGGATACTCTAACTCAGGAGATGCGAGGACAAAGAGCAAATGTGAATGCTATTTCTTCACCTATGGAGGGGTATAATGATTATGGTGCTAATCAGAATTCTTATGTGCAACAATTTCCAGAAGAAGCATCTTTCATTCAGGGAAGACAGCCGTGGCCGGTTCAGAATAACTCCTACTACAATCCAAATCAAAGGCCAAACAACAATCTTTCTTACAGTAATAATAATGCGGCTAATCCTTCTTATGCATTTCCAGGGCAGAATCAACCTTCTGGTTTTCAGTCACGACCACCATATCAAGCACAGCAGCAGTATCAACCTCCTCCGAAGAAAGAACCAGCTGATTGGGAGGTTGCACTGAATAAGATTATGCAAGGAACTTCTGGGGCATTGGCTAATATGGAATCAAGAATAGAGCAGATGGCATCATCTCAAAAGATGCTAGAAACACAGATTGGACAGATTGCCTCCAAGATGGGTGTTCGTGAGCAAGGATCACTTCCTAGTCAACCCGATCAGACTGGTAAAGAGCAATGCAAAGCAATTACTTTGAGGAGTGGGAAAGAGTTGCCCGAGGTTGAGGTTCTTGAGCCTAAAGAGAAGGATGCTGAAAAAGAAAGTGAGATAGTAGAGATCGATGCAGAAAAGTCAGAGAAAGTAGATGAAGAGAAGAAGGAAGAAGAACCAGAAAAGCCGTATGTTCCTCCGCCACCTTATGTTCCTCCAATTCCTTTTCCACAGAGACTTCACAACAGGCAGTTAGAGAAGCAGTACGAGAAGTTCTTGACTATGTTCCGGCAATTGCATGTCAATATTCCTTTGGCTGAAGCTTTGAATCAAATGCCACTCTATGCTAAATTTCTTAAGAAGATGTTGACAAAGAAGAGGAAACTTGAGGATGCAGAAACCATTACTCTCAATGCTGAATGCAGTGCAGTCATCCAAAAGGCCATTCCTCAGAAATTGAAAGATCCGGGAAGCTTTTCTTTGCCTTGCACTATTGGGAAGATGGAGAACACGAAAGCCTTGTGTGATTTAGGGGCTAGTGTGAGTTTGATGCCATATTCAATCTGTAAACGACTTGGTCTTGGAGAGCCTAAAAAGACACGGATTTCACTTCAGTTAGCGGATCGTTCTGTTAAATATCCGTTGGGGATCGTTGAGGATGTGGTTGTCAAAGTGGATAAATTTGTCATACCTTGTGATTTTGTGGTGTTAGAGATGGATGAAGATGTCGAGATACCCATTATCTTGGGAAGGCCATTCTTGGCTACTGCTGGCACTACTATTGATGTTAAAGCTGGAAAATTGACATTGAATGTTGGAGAGGACAAAGTGGAATTTGATTTGAACAAAGTAATGAAGATGCCTCCTTTTGGAGCAACTTGTTTTACTGTTGACATTGTTGATGAAATTGTGCAGCTAGAAAATGAACACTTCATGGGAGCAGAACGGGTGTTAGATGATGTAGTAGAAGAAGAAGAAATTATTGTTCGAGACACGGAAGTTGAGATGGTTTTTACACTTTCAGAGGCACCACAGGTGGAACTTAAACCTCTTGAAGAGGGGCATGATAACGTGTTGCGAAGGTGGAAAACCGATGATAAGGAAGAAGAAATTTTTGTTCAGCCGGTTGAGTCAGAGAAGCACCTTAGAGGTGTGAAGAAGAAAAAGAAGAAAATTAGGCCGTTGGGTAGTAGAATCAAGTTGAAATCTGATGGAAGAGATTTGTGGAAATTAAGCAAACCGGATGTCAACGTTCGTATGAATGGTTTGTCTGTTGAGAACGGTTCAGTTGTTCTTTTGAAACCGCCATGATTTGAGGAAGTAACGTCAAGCTATTGACGTTAAAGGAGCGCTTCGTGGGAGGCAACCCATGCATTAGTGTAGAAAAAAAAAAAATTTGTGTTGTGTGAAAAAAAAAAAAAAAAAAAAAAAAAAATCGAATTTTCAGTGTGTAACGCAGGATGCGCCTGCGTTACTGCTTTCAGGGCAGGTTGCAGGGGTGTAACGCAGGCTGCGCCTGCGTTACTGTACTTGAAGCAGCCTGCATGGCTGTTGCGCAGACTGCGCATGCGCGTCTGGTGCTGCAGCAGGTTGCCCCTCACGCTGGCAGTGTGCGCGTGGAGCAGTGTGAAGCCTAGCTGATTTTTTCTCTTTCCCGTGTTATCAACTGTTGTTTGTGTACATAAATTTTAACTTTCAACCCCATTCTATTTATACCCCTTTCTACCTAATTCTTTTCCTATTTCAATTCCAAAACTCCCCATCTTTTCTCCAAAAATTCTAAACCTATTTCTATTCTAATTATTATTATTATTATTATTATTATTATTCTTATTATTATTTATTATTATAGTTATTATTTATTATTATTATAGTTATTATTTATTATTATTATTATTATTTTCTTATTTATTATTATCTTTATTATTTTTATTTATTATTATTATTATTATTATTATTATTATTATTTGTATATACCCACCTATACATACAAATCCAATTCCTCTTCTATTTTATTTTAATCTCTAAAAACTCAATTCTAAAGAGGAATTAATTGCAAGTTCACCTCTTTGATTCGTATTGGGTAAATCTTTTTCTCTAATCTTATTTTTATTACGAATTTGTGTTCTTGTCAATTGGATTTTGTAGTGTTCATGAAAGGTGGCCAGTCTATGGAGCTCGTGCGCAATATCCTCCACCAGATTCATCCGAGGAGGGTGACTGCTTCGATATTCAGGTATGTTTTCTGCTATCCCTTGTATTATTTCCATTCAATGCGGACATTGAATATTTTAAGTTTGGGGGTGGTTTGAGGGATATGTAGTTGTTGTTGTATTAATTGTTCATGTAGGATTTCATGCTTTGCATATTAGTAGTAGTAAATTATGCATATTTGTTCGTGTTATCTACGTTTGTTTCATATAGGACATTATGTTTTTATGTTTGTATTCATGTGAGTTCATAGTAGTTTGCATTTGCACCCATGCTTGATAGGAATTTTGTTTTGTTGACGCTTTTGATTGAGAAGTGATATGCTTTGTTCTTGTGCACACACATACACTAGTAAGTTGAAGCTAGTAGACTTATTGAATGTTGTAAGTAATTAGAAGGACATGAATATGTGCAAGATGATTTAGTTTGCATGCTTTGAATACAAGTTGGTGCGTTAGAGAGATTTTTGCTTGGGATTGAGTATGTTTTTCCACCAAGTGAGTTTTTGAGCCATATTGCATATTTTTTGCAATTTATTCGTTTGCTTGAGTGTCCACGGATTGTTTGCATTGCTAGCAGTTGTTTGAGGTCTTTCTTGAAACGCATGACATTATTTGACGATTAAAATGATAAAGGCATTTAGGAATAACCGCATATTTTCCCATATTACCACACCATGTTTACATGATCAATTAGTTAACCCGTTGAGCTTAATCCTATTTTTTTTCGGTGACACATCACGTTACTTGCCATATATCCTTTTTCTTGTATTGGCCTTACATTAACTTGAACCCAATTGTCAAAGGCTAGTATAGTGCTTAAGGGAGTAATAAGGTGTGCATGGAGGGGTTTATTGTTGGTCGTAATTTTGGGGAAAAATATTGAGATTGGGTTTGGTTGTTTACTTGATAGTCGGCATATGTAATAAATTGTGGGATCATTTGTTATTGTTTATATTATGGTTTTATTTAGCTCTCGGAAAAAAAAAAAAAAAGAGAAAAAAAGAAAAAAAAAAAAAAAAAAAAGAGAAAAAAAAAAAAGAAAAAAAAAATATTATGAGAGCATGTTTGTGTTTGTTATGATCCTATTTTAGTCGACTAGTCGAGTGTTCTTAGTAAAATTTATGTGGGGGGAAAACAGGGTGTTGTGAATGGATCATTATGGTACTTACTAGCTTTTGACACTTCACCTGTTTTGGCTTATTTGACATACCTTGTCCCTAGCCCACGTTACAACCCAATTAAAGACCTTTTGATTATCGTCATTGATGTATGTTGTGTTAAGAGTTAGATTGATACCAAATGTCAAGCATGTTTATGATTTTGTTGGAATTGAGTGATACACTTACCCTTGTTCTTGAGTGAATATTCTTTTGTGAGTGGATTGTGAGTGTTTGCTTATTTTTGCGTATGAGATCCCGAGTTTTGTCTCAAAGATGTGCTCTTGTAGGCTTAGCATGTTTACTAACTTATTCTTACACTTGACATGGACTTGTGAGAACTTATGCATGTTCATTGAGTAGACTATGTGAATACTTGCACTTTCGACACCAAGACATTGCGTATTTACTTTGATTCTTAAGTTGATATGGCATGAGAGGATTTGAAGGTATGGTAGGCTAGATTAATTGCATTTGCATATTAGTTGCATTCATTCATTGCATTGCATTAGGTAAATGGATTTTGTGGGTACATTCGCTATAGGCCCTCACGAGACCTTACTCGTCCACTAGGACTGCCTAGGGGTTTAAAGGGCTTGTTGCATATGCCAAATGCAACCGTGATCACCTACGGAAGTGGTACTAATTAGGTAGTTATAATTGTTTATGCTTGAGGACAAGCATCGGTTTAAGTTTGGGGGTGTTTGATAAGTGGATTTTATATCCACTTGGAGCATTCTAAATCGGCTTAAATTGATTGTTTTGGACTCAAGTTTGTGTAGTTTTGATGTGTTTTGTGTAGTTGTGCAGGTTTCCAAGAATATCTAAGCTTTTGTCGTTTTTGGAGATTTAATTGATTAAAATTCGGATTTTCCGGGAAGGCTGCGCAGCTTATACTGTTTTGGCCATATCTGGAGTTCTAGAAGTCCGTTTTCAGCGATCTTACTGCCCACGCGAAGCTTGAGAGATTTTCTACAACCTGGAAAAGGAAACAAGTGCAAGAAACGTACTGATTAATGGCGCGCACATAATCTTGATTAAAGAAGGCTGGGAATTTACTGTTTTGCCCTTTTTCTAATTCTAATTGTATTCTGGGCAGTTTTGGGTACCTTCTTTAAATCCTAATTGTAATAGAAGGCAATATCTTGCTGGGCAAGATTTGTAGAGCCTATATAAACACATCATACCATTGTAAAATATAACAATTCATAGAACAATTGATAGCTTGTAATCGTATCAAGGTACTTTCGATCTTCAATTCTTTAATATTATGTTTTCATTCATTATCATTATTACTTTGTTTTCTTCAGTAATTATGTGTAACTAAATCTTTAATCTGAGGATTGGGTAGTATTCCTTGGTATTCATGTATGTTTAATTATCTGTGATTTTCTTGCTTTGCTGATCTGTTATTGAGGGCTTAACACAATTAGGGGAGTCATGAACCTTTGATTGGATTTTAGGGATTGTAATAACTTGGAAGAGGAGTTGCAATTTTAGTACATGATTTAACAGACATAACTCGAATATTTGATTGGAAGATTAATAGGAGAGTTGTGAGACTTATAATTCTTGGAGCTTAATAGTTTATGATTGTCTTTGATTGTATCACGGAAGTGACAATTAGGGTATAGTTGTAAACACTATATTGTATCTTGGAAGAGAACATTATAACCTTAGAAGAATTGTTTTCAGCAGAGTAAGAACGTAGACATCACATAGATATTGAATGTGCATTGAAACCAAGTGAAGAACCCCAGTTCTTGGATTGTTTTCCTCATATATTTTATTCTCGTTTGATAATTAGTTTAATTTTGTTTAGTTTAATTTAGTTTATAAACACACCAAACATTCTTCTACACTTCTAAATTGTGAGAGATAAAAACTTGAACTTGATATTACAATTTAGTCCTTCCCTGAGAACGAACACACAAAAATACTACTATCAAACACCTCAATTAAGTTAAAAGTAACTTATTTTAAGAAATCTCAAACGGTGATATACTCTACTTGTTCACATGTGTCGGGGGAATGGAAGGCCGCAAGACCAGCCCCGAAGAACAATAAGGCGGAAACAGGGGAGATTAGTGTAAGCTTGAACATGATTGACAATTGAAAATCAATGGGGGAAATTCGAAGTGTTTAATTTGAAAATCAACAGGAAAAGCATGCAGCCACTGTCCTTCGAATATTAGTGTTATATATATTTCAGCTACAACCTTTCTGAGTCGTCAAGTGAAAGAGCATGGGTCATGGAGTGAAGTGCAGGTCGGCCTTGAGTTTTAGGGGAACTTAGACAACTAATTTTTGGGATTCTGATGACATATACATGGCATATCCTACAAATTTACATACATGAAATTCACAAATTCAGACTTCTTGAATATTGGGATCCTATACACAAATCTTGCTTATATAACCAGGACCAGGACCATCGCCGGTGAAGTGTCATATACATTTACTTTGGGAAGTCTTATTTTTTTAAGAAATAAGTTACTTATTCTGGAAAAAGTTAGAAAATATGTATTTTTTTCTGAAATAAGTAACTTATGTTTGCAAGATAACGAATATTAAACTATCCATACATATTTTTTCTAAAAAAAGTATGTAAAATACAATTTTTTTTCCAAAATAACTAAATTATAAGTTCATCAACAGATTTACCAAACGAGCACATTAACATGCACCAACCACACCTTCTTTATAATGTAAATGAATTTTATGGCTCACAAACCACAATAGACTTTTAGATCATTAGAATCAAAAGTAAACAAAAAGTTACGAACCAACACGAAAGTGTACATTTCATTTCATTTCATTTTGACAAGATTGGGCTGGCTCGGTTACGCCTCTCATCCACAAATTTTATTCTTCTAACTAAATATCAAATCACCAAACAACATATAATTGATGAGAGGCAAGGAAAAATTCACTGAATGGTCTAATTCAATTGTACCAAGGCAAAGGGGTTCGATATTTTCAATAAATTCAAGCTCTGATAATCTGTTGAACCAACCCCTTGTGACCTTGTCTGTACCAGCTCTTAATTTTTTGTACATAGTTACATGATTCAATTGGGATCTCATGGTTAGAGTTGGTCTAAATACCTACAAAAATAATAAACTTTTTAACTATTTTTAAATTAATAAAATACTAGTCGATAACCCGTGCGAAGCACGGATTGTAATAAATTATCTTAAATTTCTAATTTTTAATTTTTTTTAAATAAATAAAATCTTGAACCACCAAGTTGTATATAATACTATATTCTCGACTTTTATTTCGATTGCTAGTTAATAGACTCCTAGTATATAACTTTATTATTAAATTAAATTAATATTTAATATTATTGTTTTAATTAATTAAATTTACATAACTTCATTCTGGTAATATAAGAGTAGTTATTTTATTAATTATATTAATTATTAATCTATTATAAATACTTTGTAAATATCAATTAAAGGAGTTCTAAGTTTTATGTAATACTATATTCCTGATTTTTATTTCAATTTTTAGTTAATAGACTCATAGTATATAATTTCATTATTAAATTAAATTATTATATAATATTACAATTTTAATTAATTAAATTAATTAATATTTAGTGGCATACCGCGATCGCGGTATACATGGTATACCATTAAAAGAGGGTTTCTACTTTTAATAATTTTTTTTAAAATAAATAAATCTTGAAGCACCAAGTTGTATATAATACTGTATTCTCGACTTTTAATATAACTTCACTATTAAATTAAATTAATATTTAATATTAATATTTTAATTAATTAAATTTACATAACTTCATTCTGGTAATATAAGAGTAGTTATATTATTAATTATATTTATTATTAATCTATTATAGATACTTTTTAAATATCAATTACAGGAGTTCTAAGTTTTATGTAGTACTATATTTCTGATTTTTATTTCAACTTTTAGTTAATAGATGCATAGTATATAATTTCATTATTAAATTAAATTATTGTATAATATTACAATTTAAATTAATTAATATTTAGTGGCATACCGCGACCGCGGTATAAATGGCATACCATTAAAAGGGAGTTTCCGACCTGAAAAACAGCAGTTCACGCGCCTCCATGCGCCGTCCCACGAGCGGCAGGCCGGAGCCACGCGCGCCGGCGCGTGGGGCACTTTCCGGCTAATTTTTGGAGAAAGTTCTATAGGGACTATTGATCTCCTTCCTATTCTGAATCTAAGTGTGGTAAAATTTCGTGAATCTGAGAATTTTGGTTTTCTGTCAGTTCAAATTTGCTTGTTTTCAGACTTGGTAGTTATTTTTCTTACGGGAAAATTCTGTTGTAGTCATGTTTTTTAGTTTAAGAGTTTGCCCCGGTTATAGATTTAATTGTGCAGCACGGTCGGAAGATATTACGGTATCCCACCATTTTATTATGTTGTTGTAAATTAGATAGTTCAGGGGGCGTTATTCCGAAGGAGCAGCAGAACTAGTACACAGTTCACTGCCACAAAATCGAAGCAGCAGAAGTAGTACACAATTCACTTCCACAAAATCAAAGCAGCAGAAGTAGTACACAGTTCACTGTTATATCTTTTATTTGGTGGACGATCTTAAGGGATGCAGTCTATCAAATCTATCGTTCTAGTTATTTCCGTTCAAAGAATAAAAGATGCATGTGCAGTACTTCCAGTATTTTTGACGGCCTAAAATATATTGGTCGCAAGTCGAGTCCCGGTATCCCAAAAGACTCATAAACTCAAGATCGGTCGATCCTAAAAATGGGTATAATTGGACGCTCAGATTAAGCTCAAGGGCTACTAGTGTTCACTCTTCAATCTCAAGATAGATCTTTCATCCGAAGATGGGATTTCGAGTGAGGGGGCGTGTCAAAATATGTGGGCTAAGAGGAGTGCACACCATATCAAAATATGTGGGCTAGTAGCACACCAGCACACCAGCACACCACAAGCACAATTATTATGTTGTTCTTTTCCTATATTAAGCATGTTACTTTTTCCTATTGTAATAACCCTAACATCCAAACAATCAATACAATTATTCTTGTTTTCTCTCCTTATGAATTCTTCTACATTCTATCATACTTAACATGGTATCACAAATGTGGGAGGTTGAGGTTCGAATCTTTCATATTTCCAATATTCTTATTTATTGAAATGCTGAATTAAATCGGATTAAGATAAAAAAAAAAAAAAAAAAAAAACTCAAACAACTTATTTATCCACTATTTTACCCGAATAATGGGCCTAAGGTGATATAAAAAGGGTCCTCGTCTCATGTTGAAGGGCACACAATATCACCAAGTGCGTTTGTTTTAACATCAGACTGCACACGGCACACCAGTACACAACCTTAAAAAAACCAAGCACATGGCTTTGTCATTGTCACCCAACCGAAAGGAGCCATACCTCGTACGTCCTGCAGGACCAACACCAGGTGAACTTAAGCAACTTTCTCAGCTAGATGACCAAAAAGACCTATATTTCCATTTTTCGATGGTAATGTACTACAGAAATAATCCATTGATGGAAGAGACAGATCCCGTGGCTAAAATAAGAGAAGCTGTGAGTGATGCACTTGTCTATTACTATCCCCTAGCAGGCAGGCTTGTTGGAGGCTCCAATGGAAAGGTGGTGCTGGATTGTAGAGGCCAGGGGATTTTGTTTGTCGAAGCAGACGCCGACGTTACACTGGATATGCTTGGTGATTCTATACAGCCACCGTGCTGCTTTGCTGCTGAGATCCTGTTAGGTGACGATGAACCCCAAAAGATCTTGAATTTTCCGTTGATGCTTATTCAGGTACGCAAGACATTCTTGTGCGTAGGTGGTTCATGCATTTGAAAATTAAAAAGGTCTATGTGACTATTTTGAGTGTTGAATAATATATATGTACGATTTGCTTAAGGTGTCAAATCATAAAGGTAAAGATTAATTGGTTACTTAAATTTTAGGAAGAGTTTCAGGTCGAGCCCTCTCATTCTTATATAGAGATGTTTGGCATTTCTTATATTTCCGAAATTAGTACTTACATAAAAAATACAGTAAATTTTAAAAAATAAGATAAGCCAAACAATTACATAGGCCTCATTTGGTTGTATTTATAAGTCTGAAATAAGTTTTTAATTCCGAAAAAAGGTACGTATTTACATATTTTTTTGTAAAAATAAATATTTATAAAAAGTTTAGCATTTGTTATTTTAAAAAAATAAATTACTTATTTCAGAAAAAATACATATTTACGTTCTTTTTTCCAAAATAAGAACTTATTTCAGAAAAATAAGGTAAGCCAAACGGGGACATAATCCATCATCTTAATTAAGTTTCAAATGAAGGTCCCATTTATAAATATATTTTGGTTTATTAGAGCATGTTCAACGGTATTACCTAAAAATGGTTGGCTAAATTAGAGAAAATATTGATTTATGATGTTGTGCTCGTATATTGGCTATAATGTTTGATGATATTGTAAATATAGTATGTTATTATTATTTCAGTTTATTATAAATAGAATATATTTTTATAAGGTAACAGATCAAATAAAACCTTCCTTAAAAGCTTCTAGAGGTTGACCAAATATAGCTAACGAAAAGAGATTATCTAAATTTTTTGCTAATGAGTGATTTTTTTTATACATAATCTCCATAAATTTTATTATTTGTATTATATTTATAATTTTAGCTAGGGGTCTTCTACATTGGTGATGTTCTTAAACCACTTTATTTTTATATGAAAAAAACGAAGGGAATTTGTGCTAGCAACGCATTGTTGTGTTTTAATGAAAAAAATGTGTCAATCAATCTCATGCAGCAAATAAAAACCTCCAAGTCCAACCTGGTCGTTCCGAGACACAAAAAGATTAAATGATTGACATGTTTGGTTTTGGTTGAAGGAGAAGTTGATTAGAATCCGCAATATACACAATATTTTTGTATGTTACTCCAAGTAATTAGAGGACTCGAATTCGAGACACCACATGTACTAAACAAATAATCATATTATATTAAACAAATGCAGATGCGAGAATTCGAACCAGAGACTCCTCTTGAAATCTTAAAATACTAGAAAAAAAAAAATCTAACATGATCTTATACTATTCAAGATTTTATAGTGTCACAGTTCATAAATCAGAAATGTATGCCTACATAGATATCTGTCTCCTTTCTGAAAAACAGGTGACGCGGTTTGTATGCGGAGGATTTGCAGTTGCAGTACGTTTGAACCACATGATGGCCGACGCAGTTGGGTTAGTCCACTTTTTGGAATGCGTTGCAGCTATTGCACGAGGAGTATCTGTGACTGTGCCACCTATATGGTGTAGAGAGCTGGTAAAATCTCGAAATCCACTGAAGGTTAGCTTCGTACATCGTGAGTATGAAGAGGATCCCGATGAAGCCACCAAAATGATGCACCAACAGAACACAATTCGCCAAACTGTTTTCCTTAGCATCAAGGACATCAAAGCCCTGCGAAATCGCCTTCCACCATCTTTTCAAAAATCTTCGATGTTTGAAATTGTAACAGCATGTGTTTGGATAGCCCGGACACTGGCACTTGAAATAGATCCGAATGAGATTGTTAAGCTCATTTGTGTTGTCAATGTCCGGGGCAAGTATCAGCTTAACTTGCCTGATGGATATTATGGCAACGCTCTTGTTTCCCCAGCTGCAATTTCCAAGGCTGGTGTCTTATGTAAAAGTCCATTGGGATATGCTTTGGATCTAATAAAAAAAGCAAAGGCTCAAGTTAGTGAAGAGTACGTTAGATCTGTCCTGGACCTCCTTGCCTATAATGAAGGGAAACTTTCTATGTATAATTCATGGAACTTTGTTGTTTCGGATACTTCTCAGGCAGGGTTTACAGAGGTGGATTTCGGATGGGGAAAACCAATATATGCAGGGCCTCTGGTTGGGGCAATATCATTTTATGCTAGTGGTTACGCACGCTTCAAAAATTCTAAAGGAGAGGTAGGTATGGTGGTGCCTATTTGTTTACAGCCTCAAACCATGGTCAGGTTCCGGGAGGAGCTGTTTAAAATCATCCATTCACCTCCAAGGTCTCTGCATCCTTCCATGCTCTGAATAGTTTAAAAGCAAACTTCCTCATCCAGCTTTGAACTACATTACATGGCTAGTAAATCTGTAAAAGCAAGCAGTACAACTACGGAACTACCTGCATGAATTTGAAGCATGTAAGTAAACAAATTAGCATGACGGATCAGGTTATGAATTCTAAAATTACAATTATTAACTCACTGATAACTGTAGTCGGGTTTAGATGGTTAGAATGAAATCAATCATCAAAAGTGGAAGTAAAAACTACATTGGAAACATCAACCGAACTTGGCTCGAACTTTCTACTTCGTGTCAGCACCCTAGTATACTCTACTTGTTCACATGTGTAAGGCAGGGAGCAAAGGAGAACCAGAAGAATAGATCATTTAGAACGATAAGCTTTTTCAGCAAAGAAGCTAAGAATCCAATACAAATAGAATGGTTAATTAAAACTAAACCAAACCAAACATACCCAGTATATCCCGCTTGAAGCAGGGTCTGGGAGGGTAAGATGTACGCAGACCATACCCCTACTATTACAGTAGGGAGGCTGTTTCCGTGAAGACGCCCGACTTAGTGCACCACAAAGCAATGTGAATTTTGTACAAAGATGATAAGGGTGGGTAAAGTAGTCGACCGAACCTGGGCCCATGGCCTGGATCTCATGGGGCTTACCTACTCGGGCAAGGGGCACTCTTCTCCTGATCCAGGAAGACCTCTGGTCAAGCTCCCTGCGCCTGCAAAAACAGAAAACAGAAGACAATATGAAGACGAAAAGCCAAACTTCTAAGCTAAAGCTAACCGAGAGAGCCCAACTCTGAGGCTCTCAACCACAGAACCACTACCTAGAAGGGAATCAACAACTCTAATCTGGCGCCTCCAACAACTCCTATCTGCTGTCGAGTTCTCATCCAAGTTTAAGGCCTTCAAATCCATCCTGAGCTGTTCTTCCCACGACCTCCTCGGTCTGCCTCTTCTCCTCACCCCAACAACCGTAAGACTCTCGACCCTCCTCACCGGGGCTTCCGGAAGCCTCCTTCGGACGTGGCCGAACCATCTCAACCTCCCTTCCCTAACTTTCGCAGAAAAAGGCGCCACCTCCAACTCACTCCTGAAAACCACATTCGGGATTCTATCTAACATCGTGCGGCCACAGGACCACCGCAACATCCTCATTTCAGCTGCTTCCAACTTGCACTCGAGGGCCTTCTTCGCCACCCAACACTCCGAACCATATAACATCGCAGGACGGATAGCCGTTCTATAGAACTTCCCTTTCAGCTTTAACGGGACTTTCTTATCGCACATCACCCCTGACGCAGCCCTCCACCTTAGCCACCCTGCGTTGATACGATGAGTGACATCGTCTTCAATCTCACCTTCCTTCTGGATGATCGAACCCAAATACTTGAACTTATCCGTACGGGGGACGATCTGATCTTCAATCCTAACCTCCACCCCTTCCTCGTTGGCGTCACCACTGAAGTTACACCAGAGGTATTCGGTTTTAGACCTGCTCAGACGCAGTCCTTGGGGCTCCAAAGTGGATCTCCATAACTCTAGCTTCTCATTCACCTCCCCCCTCGATTCCGCCACTAGCACGATATCATCGGCGAAGAGCATACACCACGGGATGGCGTCTTGAATCCCTCGCGACATGACATCTAGGATCAGGGCGAAAAGAAGAGGACTAAGGGCCGACCCCTGGTGTAGCCCAATCTCCACAGGGAAATAACGAGCATCACCGACTGGGGTTTGGACGCAGGAACAAGGTTGAGAGTACATGTCTTGAATCGCCCTGACGTACGCCGACGACACTCTCCTCTCCTCAAGGCTCTTCCAAATAGCTTCACGGGGGATGCTATCATACGCCTTCTCAAGATCAATGAACACCATATGGAGGTCTTTGCGACGCTCTCTGAACTTCTCCACAAGGCGTCTGACGAGGTGAATGGCCTCAGTCGTCGATCTCCCCGGCATAAAACCAAATTGGTTCTCTGAGATTTCAACTTCTCTTCTAATCCGAGATTCAACCACTCTCTCCCAAAGTTTCATAGTATGACTGAGTAATTTAATTCCTCGATAGTTAATACAGTTCTGGGCGTCACCTTTGATCTTGAAAAAAGGGACGACAGTACTGCGCCTCCACTCCTCTAGCATCTTAGCATCCGAGAGGAGAGCATTAAACAGATCTGTTAGCCATAGATTGCCAACCTCACCAAGACAAAGCCACCGAAATCACTATTCATATGAATAGTACTATTCATATGAATAGTAACTGCGGTTGTTGGAATAGTAACTGTGGTTGTTGGAATAGTAGCTGGGGTTGTTGGAATAGTGCTCGGTTACTATTTGGGGGTTGTTGGAATAGTGCCAAATAGTGACTTTCTAAAATCTATAAATAGGCATGTTGTATTTCATTTCAAAACACACCTCAACACACAACTTTCTATTCTCTCTCTTATATCATCTCTGTGTAAGCTGCTAGACAGTCCATCTAGTAGGAAAGCCGGCTTAGCCCGCTTTCAGGAAGTGTCGGGTAGAAGGTCCTCGTGCCTAAACTATCCTTAGGAGTGTTTGATTTTGTAGCTGATCCATAGGATTAGATTGTGTAGCAAACCTCCAGGTTTTATCTATTTAAATATATTTCCTAAACAGTTGTGTTATTTCGATTCAGTATTTTTGATTTCATATCCACATCAAAATCGAAATATTTTTTAAATAACGTATTCAACCCCCCTTCTACGTTATTCCGGACCACCGCCTTCCCTTTAGCCATCTTTTGAAGGGCACCCTTGACTTCCTCTTTGGAGATACGATCACATGGGCCGACGGAGCGAACGGGCGAAAGACTGACCTCTTGCGCCACACTGGCACCACTCCTACTAGCCCCATTGAAAAGATAGTGGAAATATGAA
The DNA here is from genome assembly GCA_037693485.1 of Kitagawia praeruptora. Lineage (NCBI taxonomy): Eukaryota > Viridiplantae > Streptophyta > Magnoliopsida > Apiales > Apiaceae > Kitagawia > Kitagawia praeruptora. Next base: position 5,613,783 of record CM075353.1, read on the forward strand.
CTCCACCTCTCCTTAATGGCATCTTCATTTATTAACACTTGGCCTGACTCATCCTTAATAAACTTAACAGAACCCAGGTCACGCCGCCTTCTCTCCCTAGCTTTAGCTAGTTTAAAAATAGCGTTCGCTCCTTCCTTGGTATCTAGGCGCTTATACAGCCCCTCGTATGCTTCACTCTTGGCTTTCTCCACAGCCTTTTTTGCCTCTCGTCTCGCCACCTTGTAGGCTTCCAGCTTCAGAGACCTCTCCGCCCCTGAACTCGACAAAAGTTATTTAAATATCATACATTTTGCCTTTACTTTCTTTAGAACCTCCTCGTTCCACCACCATGACTCCTTATAGGCACTGAACTTTCCTGAAGAGACCCCCACCACCTTCTCGCCCACACACCGAATAGCCTTCGCCATGTTGGACCACCTACAGTTAGCATCTCCACTAAGATCGAAACAACCTACTACTCTGGAGGATAACCCAACTGAGGGGGAGAAGGTAGATGACCAAGAAAAATCTACTAGGCGTAAGGGCAAGGAAAAGGTTGTTGACACAGAATTAACTTTATTTTAGGAAAGAAAAAGCTAATGGGAGTATTAGTGCTATGTGGAAAGAAAGCAAAGGCAAACTTGAAGATATGTTCAGTTTAGAGGAACAATTGTCTTGCACTTGGAAATTTGGAAAATGTATATATGATCCAGAATGTACTTAATAATATTTATCTTCGTATTTCATTTTTTGTTGTATCAGTTGAGTTATCCTCTAGGAATTTACACCAGGTGAAAAGCCTTAAAACAAGAAAATGTTACGTGTTCTCTACTATAAGCATAACCCCCTATCAGTTCAGGTTTGATTAAAGATTGTCAGTGCCAGAAACAGTTCTACCCTAATCAACATACGTTCCTTGACAACGGAAGAAGGAAGACTAATGGCGTCGATTTAGTGAATAATGCATCTACTATCTAGTAAACCATCATCCAAAAAATTTAAGAAACTACCACATGCCTGGCTAAGTGGCGCCTCAAATGTGCTTCTACTTGCTATTAACTACTGCTGCAATATGTAAACAATGATACTACTCTTCCGCTATCAATCCCGGACAATCTTAAAATTTGTGAAACCAATGGTATCGCACATTTGGTCATGCTACAATCTCCCAACTCAAACATAGAACATGTCTTATCCTGTTTTGTGGTTTCGTTTGTTGTATGATAATGTATTTCATGTATCATTTATTGACTTGCATGTTTCGGAAACAAAACTTTTACACAGTCTCATCGTTTGCTTTTGGGCTAGGTTGAGGTCATGCTTGTTTGGTTGTTTTAGATTTAATCACTTGATTATATTTAGAATTTTCATTATTCCCTTGATGACATAGGAGCACATTTGGTCATGCTACAATCTCCCAACTTAAACATAGAACATGTCTTATCCTATTTTGTGGTTTCGTTTGTTGTATGATAAAGTCTAAGTCTAAGTTTTGGCTCAACATTTTCATTTTCACAAAAAATGAAAATGTTACGGTCAAAGGATTCTTAAACCACGAGGACTTCTCCTGGATTAAATCTGTTCTCGTACAGGAAGCTATCTCTCAAGAACCTGTCTGCAGGAACCTGTTTCTCGGGAAGCTGTCTGCGGGAAGCTGTCTCTCGGGAAGCTGTCTCTCGGGAACCTAAACCTGTCCAGATCAATTTCACATGCTATTTAGCCCCATTTAACTTTAGGGACCTCAATCATAACCCATATTACTCATAGGGATTGGATCCTTAAGCCTAATGGGCCTAAATCTAGCTCATGGAGATTTTGGGCACAACAAGTACCCCCCGGTTCCTCGAAGTCATAGGATGCGAGAGGAACCTAAATAGCTTGATATTTTAAGGTCCAATCCCTTCAGTGCTCCCATGTTTCTTCTGAGTGAACCATGCGGGTCTTTATCTTCTTGCTTGAATCGTGACAAGAGCACAAAGTGAATCCAATTAGACGCTGAGTGAATCCTTTGACAAGGGCACAAAGTGAATCTAATTGGGCACTGAGTGAACCTTAAGAATGTCAAGGGAACTAAGTGAACCAAATAAGGGCATAAAGTGAACCTAATTGGGCGTTATGTGAACCTGTGTTGAGGGCACAAAACGAATCCAATAGGGCACTAGATGAATCCTTAAAAGGGACAAGGTGAATCTTAAGATTGACAAGGGAACCACGTGAATCCAAATAAGGGCATAAAGTGAACCTAGTTGGGCGTTATGTGAACCTATGCTGAGGGCACAAAACGAATCCAAATAAGGCACTGGGTGAATCCTTAAAAGGGCACGAAGTTGACCTTAAAAATCATAACTTGATTGCTCGAAAGGTTGCTTCATCTGATAAGCTTCTTTTCATCTGAATGTCTTGTGTATGCTCAAGAACCTGGTGCTCAGGAACCTATGTCTCGAAATCTGGTTCTCAGGAACCTCTGTACAAGAAACGATACCTGAACAAATAACAAATGTGTTAGTTTAGGGAGTCTTTTTATAGTTCCCATGTACTTCTTACTGTCCTCATTTCTGTTGCTAGGCTGATTCGGGCTCTTCAGCGGAGAGGAAACTGGTTCATTCGTAATCTGCTCAAATACTGGTTCATTAAGAACGTCTCGATACTCATAATCTTTTGACTGTCTTCTCAGCTAGTGCTCATTTCTCTGTGTTTGGTCTTCATATCTAGTACTGGATCTGCCTCTTGACTCGTACACTACTTGTTGATTGAAACCTATGACTTAATAGGTCTTAAATCTAGCCCATGGTGATTTTGGGCAAAATACTAAGAAAACTAGAAAAAATGGATTAGTAATACGAGCTAAAAAGATTACATATAAGTGATGCATGTATGCATGATTATCTACGTTATATATGTTGATACGTTCTCATGGCATATCAATTATATAAAAGGTTGTTCTAACTAACCTGCTCGAGATCTTAAACTAAGCATATATGCTGCGTAAATTGTGAACTATAGGGCATGATAACATCCTAAGTACAAGTTCACATAAATTTCATTTCTAAGGATCATGCAATATGTGCATTAAAAGCTATATGCATCTAAGCATGATAGAATATAAGCTCTCGTCGACAGAGAATGTGCATGATTGTTAAGGATATAAAGGCATGAAAGTAGAACTTATCTGTACATCATTGTGCCTGTCTGGATTAAGGTTTCGTTACTGAACCTGGAAGATGGAAGCTCTTCTCTGTGCAAACGTAGGGGAATTGAGCTACCCCCCGAGCCGTCATGACGCGTGAACCTCCTATAGATTGTTGAAGCGGTTGACTGAAAGCTGCTTGTTTCGGCTATTGACTGGAAGCTGTAGCTTATAAACTATGGGTTGAAAACTAGAAGCCGGAAGCTATTAACTGGAAGCTTCTAATGATCATCAAGGATGCTGCAAGCTGCTTTATCAAGAAATTGTTAGTAGTACGGTAGCTGTTTCAATCATATACAAGCTTTATAAGTGGGAGTATTTATCAATGAATCGCTTTGATGAGGGCACAAGGCGAATCCAATTGAGCTCTAGGTGAATCCTGGGAAGGGCACTTAGAGAATTCAATTGGGCGCTAAGTGAATCCTTGACAGGGCATAAGACGAATCCAATTTAGCTTTAAGTGAATCCTGAGAAGGGCACTTAAAGAATTCGACTGGGCGTCAAATGAATCCTTTTGGATTTATGGAGCACAAAGTGAATCCATCCGGGCTATTGGTGAATCATGGCAAGAGCACGAAGAGAATCCGGTTGGGCACTAAGTGAATTCCTTTATGGCATCAAGTGAATCCTTATAGGCTCTAAGTGAATCCTGAAGAGGGCACAGAGAGAATCTATAGGGTACATGATGAATCATTTCAAATTCTAGGGGCACCAAGTGAATCCGTAAGGGCACTAGGTGAATCCCTTCAAATGCTAGGGGCACCAAGTGAATCCGTAAGGGCATAAGGTGAATCCCTTTGAAGGCTTTTCAAATACAAGCGAACTCTAGGTTAGGTTAACCATGCTCAGGTTTCCAAAACCCTTAACTAGGTGCCCACATGCTTATGGGACTTTTGAATGTGTGCCTACGATTCATAGGGCTTTTCGAGATGAATCTTTCATGCTTGCAAATCTTTTCTGGCTATCGAGTTCATGTAGCTGATAGGGCTTTTCTAGGTGAATCTTTCTGGGCTCTATGCAAATCCTTGTAAGGGCATAAGGTGAATCCAACTGGTTGTTTATATGAACCTCTGCTTAGGACAAAAAAACCGTAACCAATTGGGCACCGAATGAATCCCTAAAAGGGTATAAAGAGATGATATGTCAAATTATACCTAACCGCAAGTGCACGGTGTCTATTTCTAGTACAGATGGCAAGCGGGTCGAATCCACAAGGAGACAGGTTCTACTAATTTCTTTTCAGTTATTGCTAATTGTTTCAAGGGTCATACGAATATGTGAAATTATTAATTAACTAATCAAACTAAATTAACACTAATTAAACAGATGATAAACAAATTATTTAAAACCTAGGGCAATCAGGTCCACCATGCTTACACAATTGGCTCTTAAGCTAAAGCAATCAATGTGATCCTATAACTAGAGTATGTTAATCTCTTCCAAGCATTCACACTCTCGAAACATTCAACACAATTAACCACTTTTAGTAATTCAATCAATCAGGTAATTAGAGTCAAGTTAATCTCTTCCAAGCATTAACGCTCTCAGAAATCCAATGATTCTTCAGCACTCAAATTCAATTCTGCTAATCGTATGTGTGCCTCTAGTAAGTAAATCTCTCGATCCATACCCCTATTTGCATATAATTAATCCATGATATCGGCCGATTACACAAATTAACGATTAAAACATATCAATCAGAATTAACCATAACCAATCAAATCACTGTGAAAATCATGCCAATATTAGTGCAAACATGGCTTCCCTTTAAACCCTAGAAATAACTACTCGCTAATAATTAAACAAGTAAAACAACTCATAAAACAAGAAAACATAATTAAACTAATAAGAACAAAGAAAAGATTAAGAGAACAAAACCTTCAAACTTCAATGTTGTCACCCCAAAAGAAGAGTCATGGTGTTTCTCTACATCTCCAACTAATAATAATACTAATCTACTCTAAAACTATATTATCTTATCTAATATTACATCCTTAATAATGTGTTCCAAGATGTGTTTATATCGCCTCTTGATTTAGCCTCTAAGCAATTGCCTTCTTAGAGTTGGAATAGAAGATGGCAAGTTTCCAAGCTTGGTTGTAAAATTCGTAACTTCTTTTTCTCCTTTGTTTCTGGGCTCTTCCAACTGGATTTTGCTTACTGGACCACCTCTGAATTGTAGATAATCCACAAGCTTCGCGTGGACAGTAAGATCGTCAAATTCTGACTTCTGAAACTCAAGATATGGCCAAAACAGTGCATGCAGCCCATCTAGTCCAATAATTCCGAATTTTCATCTATTTTATCTCCAAATGAGCTCTTTTTGCTCCAAATCCTTCCAAGTCATGAATTCTTTATTTCCTACAATAAAACAATCAAATCTATTAAATAAAAATCCAAATCAATGCAAAACACAATAAATATGAGAATAAAATCATCTAAAATATATATAAAATATACTCTATCAAACATCCCCACACTAAGCATTTGCACGTCCTCGGGCAAATAAGTGAAATAAAAACTAAGTCCTAACAAACATCACTTTCGTAGATGACACGATTGCATTGAGCATATGCAACAAGCCGTTAAACCCCTAGGCAGCCCTAGTAGGACGAGTGTTGTCTCGTGAGGGTTTATAGTGAATATACCCACAAAATTCATCTAACCATGCAAAAGATCAATGCTAACACAACACCACACACACAAGTCCTCTCATGCCACATCAACTTAAGAATCAAAGCAAACATACGATGTCTTGGTGTCGAAAGTGCAAGTATTCACGTAGTCTACTCAACCAACATGCAGAAGGTCATAAAAATTCATGTCAAGTGTAAAAATCGTTGGTAATCATGCTAAGCCCACAAGAAATACATTTTTAAGTCTAAACCTGGGATCTCCTATGCCAAAACAAGTAATAACTCACCTTTCACTCAAAAACGAATATTCACTCAAGAACAAGGTTAAGTGTATCACTAAATTCCAACAAAATCACAAACATAACTTGACACTCGCAATCAATCTCACTCTCAACACAACATACATCACTGATGATAATCAAAAGGTCTTTATTCTGGTTGTAGCGTGGGCTAGGGACCAGGTATGTCAAGTAAAGCTAAAACAGGTTAAATGTCAAAAGCTAGTACCCAACAATAATCGTTATTCAATTCCCTTTCTATTAAAACAAATACTTCCCCACACTTGGATTTTTCAATAACCCTTATAATAACTTGACTAGTCGAATGAAGAAGGATCATACAAACATAAGAATGCTCTCAAATTTATTTTTTTTCTCACTTTTTTCTTTTTTTTCTGTTTTTTTTCTTTCTTTTGAGAGCTAAGGAATAAACACAACGATCCATAGATATTTTTATGAATTTCGACTAGCAAGCATCAACCCAAAATCAATATTCCCCAAAAGTATGATCATCAATAAAACCCTCCCTTTTGCACACCTTATTACTCCCTTAAGCATGATACTAGCCCTTGACAATTTAGGATCAAAAATTACTGTAAGGCCAATACAAGAAAAGGATATAGGCAAGTAACGTAGTGTGTCACCGAAAGAATAGGATTAGGCTCAAAGGGTTAACTAATTGATCATGTATAAATGATTTTGAATTATGGGAAACATGAGGTTATACCTAATTGCCTTTATCATCTTATCATCAATTAATGTCATGCATTTCAAGAAAGATCTCAAGTAAGTGCTAGCAATGTAAACAACATGTGGACACTCAAGCAAACGAAAAATCATGCAAAAGATATGCATATAGGCTCAAAACTCACTTGGTGTGACAAAACATAATCAATCCCAAGTAACAAGACTCTCTAACGCACCTACTTGTACTCAAAGCATGTAAACCAAGTCATCTTGCACATATTCATGTCATTCTAATCACTTACAACATCCAATTAAGTCTACCAGCTTCAACTTGCTAGTGTAAGTGTGTGCACAAGAACAAAGCACGTCACTTCTCATACAAAAGCGTCAAGAACACAAGAATTCTACGCATGCATGGGTGTATCAAGCAAAATACAACAACTAATCAAATTGCATGGCTAGAATTATTTTTGGTATTTTTAATTTTTTGGATTTTTAAATTTATATTTTTTTTTGGATTTTTTTTTAAACATTGAGAACTCATCCCCACACTTAAGCGGTTCATTGTCCCCAATGAACTAATGAAAAAAAACAAAACTACATCTAAAAACAAAATAAAACTACACTAAAAAAAGAAAGAAAGAAAACTCCCCTAAAATCAAGATGATTAGGATTCAGCCATGATTTCGCTCTTCTTTTATTGATGAGAAAGAATGGTACCCCTGATAACTGCTTTTAACCCTGTCAACCTAATTTACAAAAGTATTATACATAACACAAGTAATTTAAGTTAGTTACAGATATATTTTTTTATTATAGAAAATTCAAGTAAATAATTATACATATAATACAAATGATTTCTTACATACTCCCTCTGTCCCATTCATTTTTACCCACTTACTATTTTGGGGTGTCCCATCATTTCTACCCATTCCAAAATTAGTAAAGTTTTAATAATAAAAAACAATATTACACCCACTAACTTTCCTCTACTATCTCAAATTTATAATATAAAACACTATTACACCCACTACTTTCCTCCACTATCTCAAATCTATTATTAAAAATTCATAGGTCCCACCACTTTATCCACTTTTCATCTAATTTTACTCATTTTTCATACAATTTCTTAGTCTCCGTGCCCGAACCCAGTGGGAAGAACCCACCGGGACAGAGGGAGTAAATATTAGTACAAAAGATATATAAAATATAGGTATAAATAATATAACATATTGTACATAAGCAATAAATACAAAAAAAATGCACATGTTATAATAATAATAATAATAATAATAATATTATTATTATTATTAATGATAATAATAATACATATGTACATATTTGTTTTAAATATATAAATATAAAATTAGTTAGATAAATATAATATTAATTACATACGGAGTAATAATTACTAAATAATTATATATATACATAAATATATTAATTAATATTTATAAAATAAATAACTATAAATTATATAATATAAATAAATGTGTTAGTACGGTATAACATGTTAAGGAACATGTTAGTTACAGAGGAGGTGGACGCCGCGGGTAAACAAATTCACCCTGCGGTCCCCGCGTGAAATACATAGATAGCAGCAGCCAACAGGTTCGGGCGCAGCGCGCATCAGCACTCACGCGCGTGAAATAGTGTTCAGAAGTCATGAACAAATTAATATATTTGTGTGTTACAGGAGTTCATGCACCGTGGGTACCAAAACCTTTCTCGCGGTCCCGCAAAATACTCTATTTTTTTTTTGCTTCACACATTAGACCAGAGATTTATGCACTGCAGTTAGCCGATAATGCACCGTGGTTACATTCTTCATTTTTTCTAAGTGTCGCACCAGGAAATTAAACACCGCGGGGAGAAATTTTTAAACCATGGGTAGCCATATAAATCACAACAAAACAACTTTTTTTTCTTTTTCACCTGAAACACTTCACACAAAAATCATTAAGGCATCTTGAGGGAGTAAAAATAGAATAAAATAAAAATACAAAAATACTACCTAAAAAAATGAAAGAAAGTCTTTTTTTTTAAATTTCTACAACAAATTTGGGTTGCCTCCCAAGAAGCGCTTATTTAGAGTCATTTGCTTGACCTCCTCAAAAATACTCCGATGAAAACGGAATATCCAATTTCTTGATCATAAACTCGTCACCACAAAAAGTATCAAGAGTGTTAGTGGTTGTCTTTATCCTGCAGAAAGTCTCCAAACAAGCATTAGTAAAATAAAATATGTCATTAATAACCAATAGAGAGAGTGCTTGTGCAGTTTTGGAAAACTTTGTGATAAAACAGCGATAAAATTCAACACCACGAAAATATTGAACTCCCTTGACATAAGGTGGAGGTTCTGGTGGTGGCTTTTCTTCACTCCTCACTTTCACTGGAGTCATTCGGATATCTTGGCTTATCACATCATTGTCTTATAAGACACTTCCATCTTCTCCCTCTTCTCGAGCTTGAAACGTATGAGCCACTTTGTATGGATCCTCAACCAGAATTTGAGAAATATCATCTTGGACAATATTTGTTATCACATCAACCTTGAAATAAGTGTTCTTGAGCAAAGAAGCCTTGTAAGTAGAGGCTAGATCGAGAGCAAATTTATCAATACATGGTAGCTGAGGCACAGGTTGTGGAAGAGAAACAACAACCATCTCTGTATTGCTTTCCTTTGTAGCCTCATCATCAGTCACATTGTCCTTGGTAGCAGCAACATCATTGATCTCGTCATCGGTGGCATGCTCCTTGTCTTTATCAATGGCCTCATCATCAACATACATGGAGAAACTATCATATTCCTGATCGCTTGTGAGATTGATAGCAATCAGGTCCTCTTCGGATCGGATAGATGATGATGGTAAATAGTCGAGCTGCCCTGTAGTAGAAGAGTTAGCCAACTGTGCAATTTGAGATTCAATCGCCAAACTTTGAGTTTCTAATTCTTCAAAACTCTTTAGCAGTTTATTCAAGATATCTCACATCTCATTTGTTTGATCAGCTTGCACATCTACGTTGGGTTGAGAAACATGTAGATCTTCTTGTAGAGGAGGATATTGATATTCTTGCTGTGGCGGTTGCTCATATGACTGATAATATTGTTGCTCAAACTGTTGCTGATTATGATATGAAAAATTTTGAGCACCATTGTCCTGGTAGTAAAAATCTGGTTGATTCACGCATTCTTGATCAAAAGTGTTTGAATACTGATTGTACCCATATCCTTCTTCAAAAGAATTCATTTGTCCACACTGAGCACTCTGAGAATTATAGACATTGTAAGAGCATTCAAAACCAAAGTGACCCTGCACACCGCAAATTTGACAGAAGTTGTAAGTTTTAGGGGCCACTTGTGACATCTCATTGGACACATAGTGGGCTCTGTAGGGTTGAATGAGGCAATTTCTCGAGTATGTGCCTCTACTAGGGAAGATAAGAGTGCAAGAGTATCAACTTCACCCATTGCAAACCTGTAGACACTCAACAAAGCCAAGAAAACGTAGTAAAATTTGCCTCAATTGGAACAAAAGTTCCAATGAGACAATGGAAACAATCTAAACAACTAAATTAAAATCAATAGAAACTCGCTGTCTCCCCGGCAGCGGAGCCAAAAACTTGATATGTCAAATTATACCTAACCGCAAGCGCACGGTGTCTATTTCTAGTACAGATGGCAAGCGGGTCGAATCCACAAGGAGACAGGTTCTACTAATTCCTTTTCAGTTATCGCTAATTGTTTCAAGGGTCATACGAATATGTGAAATTATTAATTAACTAATTAAACTAAATTAACACTAATTAAACAGATGATAAACAAATTATTTAAAACCTAGGGCAATCAGGTCCACCATGCTTACACAATTGGCTCTTAAGCTAAAGCAATCAATGTGATCCTATAACTAGAGTATGTTAATCTCTTCCAAGCATTCACACTCTCGAAACATTCAACACAATTAACCACTTTTAGTAATTCAATCAATCAGGTAATTAGAGTCAAGTTAATCTCTTCCAAGCATTAACGCTCTCAGAAATCCAATGATGCTTCAGCACTCAAATTCAATTCTGCTAATCGTATGTGTGCCTCTAGTAAGTAAATCTCTCGATCCATACCCCTATTTGCATATAATTAATCCATGATATCGGCCGATTACACAAATTAATGATTAAAACATATCAATCAGAATTAACCATAACCAATCAAATCACTGTGAAAATCATGCCAATATTAGTGCAAACATGGCTTCCCTTTAAATCCTAGAAATAATTACTCGCTAATAATTAAACAAGTAAAGCAACTCATAAAACAAGAAAACATAATTAAACTAATAAGAACAAAGAAAAGATTAAGAGAACAAAACCTTCAAACTTCAATGTTGTCACCCCAAAAGAAGAGTCATGGTGTTTCTCTACATCTCCAACTAATAATAATAATAATCTACTCTAAAACTATATTATCTGATCTAATATTACATCCTTAATAATGTGTCCCAAGATGTGTTTATATAGCCTCTTGATTTAGCCTCTAAGCAATTGCCTTCTTAGAGTTGGAATAGAAGATGGCAAGTTTCCAAGCTTGGTTGTAAAATTCATAACTTCTTTTTCTCCTCTGTTTCTGGGCTCTTCCAATTGGATTTTGTTTATTGGACCACCTCTGAATTGTAGATAATCCACAAGCTTCGCGTGGACAGTAAGATCGTCAAATTCTGACTTCTGGAACTCAAGATATGGCCCAAACAGTGCAGGCAGCCCATCTAGTCCAATAATTCCGAATTTTCATCTATTTTATCTCCAAATGAGCTCTTTTTGCTCCAAATCCTTCCAAGTCATGAATTCTTTATTTCCTATAATAAAACAATCAAATCTATTAAATAAAAATCCAAATCAATGCAAAACACAATAAATATGAGAATAAAATCATCTAAAATATATATAAAATATACTCTATCAAGAGAATCTATTAAGATACCAAACAAATGCGTGTGGATGCATGAAACACCAAGTGAATCCTTTTGGGCTCTAAGTGAACCTATACGGGCACATAGAGAATCCATAAGGGCACTAGGTCAATACATGGATATGCTTAGGGAACCTGGTGAGTCCTTCTAGGCTCTAAGTGAATCCTTGGATGGAGCACAAAGAGAATCCAGAAGGGCACTAGATTAATTCTCTACAGGCCTGGAGCTCTTGCTGTAAGCACACTTTCCTCTATTCAGGTATCGGCTGGTTGGGTACTTCAAGTAGGAAGCTGCTAATCAGAAACTAACAATTGGCTTCGAACAAATGTCAATGAACCTGGAAGCTATTACATACAAGCTTCAGGTATATATCAATGAACCTGCAAGACGTCAATTACAAGAGAATAACGAGTAATCTACTAGACACATATAAATACAACTAGACCTGAAAGCTACTACCTATGAGCTTCAGGTGAGAAACACGGAACCTCTTAACTAAAGGTAAATACATGGAACCTGTAAGCTACAGGTAAATATCAAAGAACCTGCGAGGTGCAGGTAAATATCAAGGAACCTGCGAGGTGCAGGTAAATATTAAGGAACCTGTAACCTGTTAGGTACATGTTCATTCTAACATCAAGAAACATAATCATAGCTTTATCGCATATAAGACCTCAATAACATAAATATCTAAGCATGCTTTATTAACAGAAAGAGTTTGTTGCGCGTACTGGGGAGGTTTTCTACGAATATGTAAGCATAAAAGGAGAGGTATCACCTGGATCTTTCTGTAGACTGATCAGAAGTGAAGTGGAAGCCTCCGTTAAGATTTGAAAACTCATTGACGTGTTCATGATGCAAGCATGCTGCTCTTCAAGATACCAAGCCAAATCAATCTGTAAGTTTCTTGAACCAAAGATGAGCTTTGAAGTTCCAAAACTGCATCCTAGCCGTGAGGTTCCTGGATTTGATGGTGAGGTTCTTGGACCTGAATTGTTAAATTTGTGAAATCTTCAATTTTCAAACTATTCCTATAGTAATTATACTACCCCCCAGTTCTTCAGGGAAGCTTGTCTTTGATGAAGAACTAACTCCAAGAAGCTTCACAATTCTTCAATAATTTCTAATAAGTCGTTGAATATTCATCCATGAAGTTGAGTACTGTGTGTTTTCTTCAAGATGCTCATATCAGATTCTTGTAGCAACTCTTCATCAAAATCTTCAACTATGTCGAATTTTCCTTAACGCTCGAACATATATTATAATTTCTTCACATCATTCCTGCTTGTAGCTTTAACATATCTTCTCTTTTCTTCTTTAACTTTCTCACGAAACATGTTGAGAATGAACCTCTATACAAATATCCCAATACAGCACCTCTAAGCTTACGCGAGCTAACTCATTGTAAGAAACAAGAGATACTTAAAGAGATTACTTGTGATGTATTTCTCGCAGGTCACTGAATTGAATGATGTATGTTCCTTGTTTTACAAGCTAAATATAAGCTCATGTATGACGTAATACAAGGAAAAGAACTACTCGTAATTTCGTTGAAAACTACTCGAAAGAAATAGGTTTGCTTACTAGGGAGGTATACATGCACTACCCCCAGTTCTAAGAAGGAAATACATATATAAATAAAGGTCTCTCAACTCTACTTTAAGGAAGCTCTCCAACTTTCAGCTACTGGTCCCCTCGAGCTATCCATTCCGCGAGCTTCCCGTCTTTAATCAATTCCTCAATTTGGTCTTTTAGTGCTCTACATTCGGAAGTATCATGGCAATTATCCTCATGGAAGTCACAATATTTCTTCAGATCTTTCCTTGCTCCTACAGGTAAAGGTGTAGGCTTCACAAATATTCCTTCTTTCCCATAAACCATGAAGATGTGGTCTACTGGAGCGACCAAAGAGGTATAATTGTCGCGCTTTGTCTTCAAATTTGCTTTACTTCTTTTGGAGGAAGCTCGATCCCCAATAACATGCGCTTGCGGGCTTGGAGACCTCTCTCGCTTGATTCCCTTATGACTAGCTTCATCTCCAAGATCTTCTATTTCTCTCAGCTTCAACAAGGATTCCTCCACACATTTATACAATTTAGCTTGTTTATAGACTAGTGTACCAGGTTCACGTACTTGTAACTCCTTCCAGAAGTCTAAACCAGCTCTAACTCCAGCAATCAGGAAGCTCATAATGACCTCGTCAGGAGCTTTCTTAACTCTGGGAACCTCTGCATTGAAACGTTTGAGGTACTCTGTCAAGGTCTCATCTGCTCTCTGTTTGATGTTGGCCAAGGTATTGGTTGGGGGTGCAAAAGTGATGGAAGCTCTAAACTGAGTAACGAAGAGTTTCCCCATATTCTCCAAGGAATTTATAGAATCTGATGGTAACCTCTTAAACCACTGATGAGCTCCACCATAAAGAGTTGCAGCCAATAATCTACACCTTGTTGGCTCCTTAACTTGATAAACATCCATCTCGGTATTGAAACGACCCAGATACTCCACAGGATCCGTAGTGCCATCAAATTTAAACTCATTTGACATACGATAGGATTTAGGTAACGGGGATTTTCTAACCTTCTTAGTGAATGGAGATGAGGTCATCGCACCTGTTATTGACTGCTTTTCTTCCTTGAGTTTCACTAGAATCTTCTTGATGTCTTCAGCATGCAAATCACCAGCTCTATCGTCCTTTGCTTCCTTATCTTTATCATCGGCTTCCTGTGAATCTGCTATACACGAATCGTTCACGATCTCGACTGAACTTGAATCATCTTTAATTATCTCGATGGAAGGTTTCTTATCAGGAGGTTGTTTATCCTTCGGTTCACCATCTTCTTCACCTTCAGTATCTTTCTTTGGGTCTTCAATCTCCTCCTCAGCCTTTTCTTCACGTTCTTCTTCATCAACTCCTAACTGCTTAGGAATAATCTTAGCTTTTTTACCCTTCTTACCAGCTGTTAACTTCGACTTCTTCTTCTTCTTCGATGTTATTTGTTCGAGGGTTGTAAGCCTTTCTTCAATCGACTTTAGATGCTCTAGGACGTCAGTAGGAGTAATCTTCTTCACTTTTGGGGTTTGATCTTTCTCTACAGATTGTGTTGCTTCGCTATCAGAACTGCCTGCCATCTTTCCACTCTTAAGATTATAACTCTCCCCTCCTTCTAGCACCAATGTTGATGAGTGGATTTCGTAACAACTTTTGAGAGGTTTATGGCGAGTTATAAAGGCTAACGATCAACTAATCTATGGAGAATGGAGGTTTTTTTGTAGGGGTTAAACTGAGCTCGAGAGCGTTTACAAGAATCTCGCGAGTTCCTTTGAGGCTTGTGTCGTGTGTTCTCAAGAATCTCGTAGGTGTATTGCGAGGCTTGTAAAACATGTTAGCAAGAATCTCATAGGTGTCTCGCAAGGCTTGTAACCGTGTTCTCAAGGTGCCTACGTACCCTTGTATATATAGGGATCAAGTTCACGTAGTTCTTTTTAGACTAGAAGTCTGGTTAGGCAGCAATATTCTAGGTTCCTAATTCGTGGGGACCTCCTTTTCTCCAGATTTTAGCCACGAATAGGCGACCTAAGTCGAATAGAACTCGAGTTCTAGTCCGACTTGGGATATGTTTACAAGTTCTCGTCCTATTAGATGTATTCAAGGATCATCTGTGCCCAAGGAATACATTCCAATAAGGAGTTGATGTTCACGACTTGCTCCTAAAGAATAGGAGGCTTAATCATACTAGAATTCTGTTGGATTAAATCTGTTCTCGTACAGGAAGCTGTCTCTCAGGAACCTGTCTGCAGGAACCTGTTTCTCGGGAAGCTGTCTGCAGGAAGCTGTCTCTTGGGAAGCTGTCTCTCGGGAACCTGAACCTGTCCAGATCCATTTCAAATGCTATTTAGCCCCATTTAACTTAAGGGACCTCAATCATAACCCATATTACTCATAGGGATTGGATCCTTAAGCCTAATGGGCCTAAATCTAGCTCATGGAGATTTTGGGCACAACACTATTCTTTAGTGAGGTTTCGATGGTTTTTGCTTTTCGAACAGCAGCAGTGGCTATGTTCATCTTACCTTCCATAGCAGTCAACTCTTCCTTCAACCTTGAAACTTCTCCTTGTAACCGGAGATCATATTGAGTTTTCTCAGCAATATCATCGCAAAAGCGGAGAGTAAAGAAATCATTTTGGGAGCCGAGAACCTCATGACATGCATAGCTTCGGTGGTATCCATTTTAGCCCAGCTGGCAACCGCTTCTGGAAGCACGTGTGTGTCAATCAAGTCTTTGAATTGATTCTGTGCCACAGCTGATTCAACCTTCACAGCCTTGCCTTTCTTCATGGACCGAGTCTGAGAACTCCCAGAAAGATCAAGAGTAGTCTGATCAAGCTTGCGTTTGGAGGAGTTTGATGGCTGGTTCTGAGTAGATGTTGGGGTATGAACTTGACTTATAGGAGTTGCAACAAGCGGAACCTCCTTATTCTCAATCTTAAAAACTTCTTCAACGTTCTTGGATCTTTTTACGAAAGAAGGAACCTTGGGAGCCATACCTGTGAATACAGAGTCAGAAAATAAATCAGGGTAGACAAAGAGCATGATATAAATGGACATAGTTACAGGAATGCAGTAAAGACAAATAAAATAAAGCATTACCAGGGGAAGCAGGGAGAAAACCTAAGGTGACGAGATTCTCAGGCGTTAATAGAATCATACAATCCCTAAGGGATGAAGAATGTTTAAAGCCTCTTCAGCTCTTTGAAGGAAGACTCCAGAAAGAAATGTTTGTTTGGGAACATGAGGATGACGATTGAATTGGAAACGGACAGGGGGACAATCATAGCAATAAAGAAATTGCTCCTGCCATTGGTCAAAGTTTTGTTTAATGCCTTTTATACACTGACCTTGATGACAAGGCCAGGCAGTTAGATAAAAACAACCGGAACCCTTTCCATATCTTTCAATCTGAAGAAATAACCTAACTCAGGTGCAGATAAAGGAGTGGTGAACAGACTGGAGTACAGAATATATGTGCTCATGGCTAGCCTGTAGGAATTGGGAGTCAGTTGGAGAGGGGCTAAGCCATAAAAGTCGAGAACTTCTTGCAAAAAAGGATGGAGGGGGAAGTAGACACCCACTCTAAAAAAAGCGACAGAGGTCACTGCATTAGGAATACCACGTTCAGGAACTTTAGTGTCAAACCTGTGAGCCCTCTCACCAGGTTCTGGAACAATGATCGGACAGGTTGGACGAACACATTCTTCCCACAACTTGTAAGAACCCAGATTTTTCGGTAGAATTAAAACTTTTCTTATTAAGAATAAGTGTATACGTGAATAGTGTTGTCATGCGTGAATAGTGATTTTGAGGATTAAGAAAAATTTTCATGTCATCTATGTACGAGACATAGGATGGATATTCTGAAGTCATATTAGTGATCTACAGAGCAAATAAGTGTATGCAAAGACGATCATAATTCGGAAATTCCAATTTGTATTTCGGTGTAATATTTGACTGGGCAGTGAATTATATATTATTATATTCAATAAATGAGATATTAATTTTGAGGAATTAAGGATTTAATATGTTAGGATTTTATTATATTTGATTTGAGGATTTAGAACGAAAACCTCTGAGACAGTGAAATGCACGTTCTAGAAACCGCTGAGTTATTAAAACGAGATTAAGCGATTGAGCGAACGAATCATGGATTAAGGATATGGTATATCAAGAGTCAAAGGAAGGATTTATTAAAAAGATTTAAGGGATTTAAATCCAAGAATTATAAAGGAGGATTAAATATATTAGTGTTATTATTAAGAAGGTTTCCGGTAAAACCCAAAGTAGAAATCCTTGAGATATTCTTTCGAACGATTAGCGAAATTGAGCAATAACCGGACAAAAGAAATAACCAGAGGAAGCAAGAGTCATGCATAAGCCACTAGAAAATATTTAGAAACTAAGTGGGCTCAAGTAACTAGCTTGGTTATGGAATGAACAAGTACTTAGCTAAATCCAACTCCAAGTTAGCTAGCAACCATTTAAAACACAACACATGTCTTGCCCAATTGCATCATCTAGTGCATCACACTCCACTAACACAACCAAGATGAGATATTATCTATCAAAGGATCACTTTATGCATTATTACCACAAAACAAATCAAGAAAACACAATCTCTCTCCATTTTCTTAAACCTGCCCAGCAAGAAGCACTATGAAATAAAAATTCATATCTCCCAATCTAGAGAGTCTAAAATCACCATATTTTAACTATAGCTTCTCCACTCCATGGGCAAGGTTCGTTCAAAATTTCATTGCAATCCAAGTAGTATAACCTAGTCAAATCCATGCTCAAAGTTGGGAAACCCAATCTGACCAGTTTCTATCCAGTATGAAAAACGGGTTCAAAACCATAGCTTCCAAGATTCAAATTTCATGATCTATAGCTCAAAACAAAGCTTATGAAGAACCCAAGATGTGGTAAAAGTTTGAGAGCTAAACTCTTGTTTTTCGATTTTTTATGATTTTTACAAGTTGAGTGATGAATAGTGTTCTTCAAGAACTAATCTGGTTTTCTTTGATTCTTATGGTTGATTTAGCTAGCTTTAAACCACTCAAGGATCATACAAAGCTTAGTGAGGCTAGAAAATACTCCAAGGAAGGTAGACCTCTTGAAACCCTAGCATTTGATTTGAGATTTATATATGTTTTTTATGGTTTTATCCTTGTATGATTATAGTGGTGATTATAAGCATGATTATGTAGTTAGTTATGTGATTTAAGAAGCATGATGATTTTGAGGTTAAGATCAGTGGTTCTAGGGTTTGTTGAGATGAGAATCATGTTTATAAATTGTATTGATGCCCGGTGTGGCTTGGTGGGATGATTATGATTTTTGGAACGTCCGAATTATAGCCGTCGTAATGCCGAATTTTTGTTAACACTTAGAAACCGAGCATGGCAGTTAATATAAATTCCTGACCTTGGTAATGTTATGACTTGTCCTTGTATATCTCGAGCCATAGATCGTTTTGGCATGAGAATTGAAACATTCCGACTTACGGTTTAGGAGTTATGGTCAAATTACTAAAATTGGTTCGAAACCGTAAGTAAAAGTTAGTAACTTGAATTGAACCCTCGTAAAGCATGTTAATCAGTGGCGAATCTTGGTAAATAAATACTAGAGATCATGTGGAAGGTATGAGAGAAAACCACATGTTAAATGGATCGTTTTTCGATTTTATAAAAATGTTCGAATCAAGGTTAAGTGCGAAGGAACCCCTTAGAGCACTTGGCTATAACTTTGAGAACCACTTAGTAAAACGAGCGAACGAGATCCAATTGCTAAAACGAATCTTCGACCTAAGTATTTGTTGATTAACATGGACCTAGTACGAGCCTAAAGCAAGCTAGTAGTACCATAGTTGTGTCTCGCTTATGTGTTTAAGCGTTGATGTATAAATAGAGTATCCAAGGGATTAACCTAATGTTTTCTTTGACCTTGTCTAGATTGTTCGACATTGTCACGTGCCCTACTACTTCTCGAATACCAGGCAAGTGTTCTAAACCATACTTTGTAGTATTGGTTCTATATTCCTGTTTTGCCATGTATAGAGTTACACAGTTTTGCAGTTATTGCTTATATTGCTATGTATATAGTTGGCCTTCTGATTCACTTACAAGATTTGAGATGAATAGTTATGAACCGGTGGATCTTGTAGCTCTAAGTATAAGAGCATAATTATTGTGTTCGACTCTAGACCGAGAGTCGGTATTTTGATATATATAAATAGTCGTGGAAACCCGGAGGGATTCCAGCGGCAAAGTGCTATGTATTCTAAGGAATGTTATTTAGTATCATTATTAAAATTCCAAAAAGTATTTATTACTTGGTAAAGACTCAAGGATTGTTATTTGAGTATTATCTCATGTTGATGAGTGGATTTCGTAATCAACTTATGTGAGGTCTACAGGTAGTTGTATAGGCTAGCGATCAACTGTTCTATGAAAAGGTTTGGGTTGTGTTTGTGGGGGTTGAGCTGAGCTCGAGGGTATCTCCAATAATCTCAGGTGCCTTTAGAGAAAATCAGAGAACTTAATGTGTCGTACCCTGAGGTGCCTACGTACCCTTGTATATATAGGGATCAAGCTCACGTAGTTCTAGTATGATTCTTTCTCTTACTGGAATAGCTATATTCGGTCACCTAGTTCGTGTTGGACTCAGGTTCCTTTAGAGCCTTTCGCGAACTAGTTGGCTAAGTAGAGTAGAACTCGAGTTCGTACCCCACTATGATTCTCTCATTGGTTAGAGTTATTCTAGGATCATCTGCGCCCTAGAATTATACTCAGATACCAATTCATTTATCTGTTCTAGATGGCTTCTAGAACTTTCTGTTGGCAACTCATAGGAACCTGGTGCTCAGGAACCTACATCTCAGGAGCCTGTTTCTCAGGAACATCCTTATTTCGGGACATATCGTTTAGGGACCTCCCTTTGAGTGTCAGTACCTGCACAAATAACAAACTAGTTAGACTGGATAACTCTTCACATGTTTTTATCATCTCTATGGCTGTTGCTATGTTAACTCGAACTCTTTTGCTTGGAGGAACCTGGTCTTCTAGTGCTCTGCTCAGCTTCCTGACCATTGGGAACCTCCTGATACTCATACTTCCTTAGTCATTTCTTCTATTTGATCTTCATAACTCCTACTGGGTCAATCTTCTAGCTTGTATGGACCGAACCCTATAGATTAATGGGCCTAAATCTAGTCCATGGAGATTTTGGGCACAACAAGTACCCCCCGGTTCCTTGAAATCATGTAATGTGAAAGGAACCTATTCTAATTCTACGATCAAAGGTTTAATGTTAAACCATCCTGGTAACTATATCTCGCTTCAACATTGTATATCCAAGCCTACATGAGCTAACTCGGTATAGGAAACAGGACATAGAATATTTTCAGCTTGATATAATCTTGAGTAAGCTTCCTTTGTATTAAGGAACCTGTTACTTCGTTATTTCCTTCTTCTTGCTCCAGCTCTCGAAATCTACTTTATGTTTGTATTCAACTTCTCAGGGAATCTAACTTGTTACTCAACTTCACGCCTCTTTAAATTTAATAATTTAAGAGGGGATAATGGTTGGTTGTAAAAGATAATTCAAAATTTGAATTAAACTTATCACTTACCAAGGCTGTAGTTAATGTGTAAGTTCCCAAGGTTCACGCGCTTCTCACGCGTGTACCTCTTCATTTTACCGCTCCAGTAATACGCTGCCACGTGTACGGAGCTGTCTTGATTATAAACACACTTCTAACTCCAGGTTTAGTTCTTTTTTACCTTTACCAAATATCTTCCAAAACCCTTAGAGAGAGAGAAGAAGAAGTCTGACGGTCACCCACTCAATCCGAGCTCTCCGTCCCCGTTTTCTTCGAATTAAGGTATGACTTGCTTTCCTTCTGCTCTTTCATGATCTTTGACTTCATTTCGTACTATCTGCACTTTCGTGTTTTGCATGCCGATGTTCTTCGTTTCTAGTCTTTGTATGTATACATTTGTATCTATTCCATGCTTCTCACATAGTTTTTTACTATACCCTGTTTGTTTGATCATCGATTTACGGTCTTGTGACCCTGACTTCTCTGGGACTCAATATTGTTTATTCATATTCTGTATACACATGTTTTTGACTTATACTGTAATCGATATGAGTCGTTTTAATGGTGCGTAGCTTCTGTGTAATTCACTGACTACCCTGTGTCTCATAGTTATGTCTGTCCAAGAACTTTAGAACCACTATTTCTCTTTTAGAAGACTCAAAACCTGATTTTTTTTCCGTCTGTCTTTTGCAGATGTCCTCTGATTCTACACACTCTGACCACTTATCTTCAATTCAACCTTCTATGATGCCAATAGGGGAAAGAACTAGGTCTAGGGTTGTTATTCCAGACATTGACGAACCTGGAAATATCCTTCTCAAACCTTCGACCTTACCCTCTACAAATCCTCCTACCCCTTCCTTTGTAGATTTGGGGGATGATTGGCCCTCTAACGGAGAAGAAGTGTCTAAGCCTAATCATAGTTTGATCCCAGATCCTGATTTTGATAATGAAGTGTCCGTTGAGAGAGAGTTGTATAAGCAAGTAATTGTACCTTTCTGTGAAAAAATGGATTCTCTTATGACCTTGACTAGGTTAGAGAAATTGTATGAGGAATGTTTTCGTCCATCCTGCTCCATTGTTATCCCTAAGTCAGGTGAGAGAGCTCACAAGTTCGATACCAAGATACCTGATCGAGGTATTCCAAATGTTGTAACCTCTGCTGCCTTCTTCAAAGTTGGTGTATACTTCCCTCTACATCCTTTCCTAAGAGAAGTTCTTGATTTCTATGGCTTGGCCCCTCTCCAATTGACACCTAACTCATATAGGTTAGCTATCAATACCTATATTTTGTACACTAGCATGTTCACAACCCCACTATCTGCACATGAATTAGGTTACTTCTTTAGATTGAAGGACACTAGGAAGGGTTCCGGTTGTTTCTATCTGACTTCCTGGCCTTGTCATCAAGGCCGATGTATAAAAGGTATTAAACAAAACTTTGATCAATGGCAAGAGCAGTTCCTTTACTGCTTTGATTGCCCCTCTATTCACTTTGAGTTCAATTGCCGCCCATTAATTCCAAAACAGACTGTTCTTACCGGAGCTTGTTTAATGAGAGCTGAAGAGGCTTTGAAGCACTCTTCGGCCATAAGAGATTGCATGATCCTGTTGACCCCTGATATTTATCTGCCCTAGGTTTTATACCCTCAGCTTCTGGTATGAGTTTCCCTATTGTTGTCCTTTCTTTTTTATTATTATACATCTGCACTTTTACCTGCTTACTTTGTATATAAATCTCTAATACTTTCTTGTATTTTCTTTTGCAGACATGGCTCCAAAAGCCCCATCATTTATCAAAAGATCCAAGAACGTGGATGAGATCTTCAAGACTGAAACTAAGGAGGTTCCGCTGAATGCAACTCCTATTAATCAAATTCCTGGCACTCCTGCTTCCCAAACTACTCATTCTGGTTCTTCAAAGAGGAAGTTTGCTCAGTCAACTCTTGACCTCTCAGCAGCTCCCCAGACTCGCTCATCAAGGAAAAGCAAAGCAGTGAAAACCGACCCTGATCAATCCTCCAACTTGTTCAAGGACATGATTGACACCCATGTTCCTACCGAGACGATAGCTGCCTGGAGTAAAATGAGTTCTACTGAAGCCATGCACGCCATGAGATTCGCTACTGCCCAATCTGCTTTCTTTGCTCTTAGGTACTGCGATGAGTTTGCTGTAAAGACCCAATATGACCTCCAACTTCAAGGAGAGATTCGCAAACTCAAAGCAGAATTAACTGCTAGTGAGGATAAGGCAAACATTGCCACTGCAGCTGTCAGAAATGCAAAGATCGTGGAGACCTCTTTAAGAAATGAGAAAATTGAACTTCAAAGTCAGGTCAAGGTCCTTAAGGACGAGAAGCTGTCGATGCTGGAAAGAACCAATGAACTGGAAGCTCAGGTGGACGCCTTGAATGCTGCTGCTGAAGTTGTGAAGTCATCCATACTTATCAAGGAGAAGGCCAGATATGACGAAGGCTATGATGAAGGTATTAATGACTACATTCGTTCCACATGGGAGAAGATTCCCAATATAGACTGGTCCCTCCTGGGTGAAGACGTAGTAGGGATGATCAAAGATTTCGAGGAGAAAGCTGCTGCTGCAAACTCTGTACCTCCCGTGAAAACGGTTGAGAGGTCTCCAGGTGCCAACCTTGAGACTGCAGAGGTTCCTGCTCCTGACGTTGTTCAGCCTATCCTTCCAACTCCTTCTGTTGCTTCCAAGGGTTCCAATGAGGTTCCTCCTTCGTAATTTCAACAAGATCCTTTAAAAAACTTTTGATAACTTTTGATGAGGTCGCGGGCTCCTCGTAATACCTCGCAAAATGTAATTTTAAATTTGGTTTCCATGGCCTTCGTGCCAATAACTTTTATGCTGGTTTTCTGGGTCTCTGTACCCATAACTTTCTTCATGGTTTATGATATTTGCTTTTGCTACATATCTCTTGTCCAAGGTAAGCTCATACATATTTCTTTGTTCGAATTTTAATTTACTACATACTTTTCTTCAAAACCTCATGAAATACTTCACTGTCATGCACTAGAGAATAATTCAGCTTCCTTACTCATATGTTCAAGCTTACGTGGGCTAACCCATTGTAAGAAACAGAACACACGCATATTTCCACTAGAAAAATCTCAAAGTAAATGCAACAAACTACAGTTGAATTGTAAAACCTGGAACCTCTGTGTTAATACTTTGTATCGATAATCTAAACCGTAGCCTTCTTTAACAACTTTTTCTTCATTAAGACCAGGTTCCTCAAGTATTAATCCTGCAAAATAAACATAGAACAAAAAACAGTTAACGTTAGTAAAATCTTTCTCTTGTTTAATTCGGGTCATCTCTTGGAAAGGTTGCCTGCTTGGCTCCCAATCCTAATCTCTAGGTCCCAACATGCCTCGAAGCATGTTGGTTCCTTTTTCTCTTGTAAAGGTAACCTGCTTGGTTTCCAGTCCTATTCTCTAGGTCCCAACATGCCTCGGGACATGTTGGTTCCTTTTTGTGCCTCGAGGCGATTCTAGGAACCTGTGTGCCGTTCTGGGAGTCCACACAGATTCCTCTTCTCCATGTGTCAGGCTAGACATCTTATGAAGGTAAATGCTAAGGATTTTATCCCTTCTTCCCATGTGCCAAAGACGGTTCCACATGAGGGAGAGCTTATTAGGCTTCTCTTTAAGGTGCCTTTTGTCAGGACTTTAGATGCCTTTTGTCAGGACTTTAGATGCCTTTTGTCAGGACTTTAGATGCCTTGTTTCAGGACTTTAATTCTCGTGCTCAAGGAACTTGAGGCTTTTGGCAACAATGTCGTGCTCAGTCAACTGAGGCTTTTCAATCACATTTGCTTAGGAAGCTACCTGAAGCTTTTTTCGCGCTTAGGAAGCTATCTGGGACTTTTTCTCGATGCCGAGGAAGCTACCTGGGACTTTTTCTCAATGCCCAGGAAGCTACCTAGGACTTTTCTCAATGCCCATGAAGCTACCTGGGACTTTTCTCAATGCCCAAGAAGCTACCTGGGACTTTGCTCAATGCCCAGGAAGCTACCTGGGACTTTTCTCAATGCCCAGGAAGCTACCTGGGACTTTTCTCAATGCCCAGGAAGCTACCTGGGACTTTGCTCGATGCCCAGGAAGCTACCTGGGACATTTCATATCAATCATTCGTAGTCCACATATTCTGTCAAATCGTATTCATACTTCGCACATACTGTCAATGCTATAGGAACCTGTCAGCTCAGGTAACCTGCAAAATACAACACAATGCTACAGGAACCTGTTAGTCTAGGTAACCTGTTTCAAAAATTTCAAATTGGCATATGAAATATGAAATCATGGCATGCACAATACTGTCTAAGTAGGAATACTACCCCCAGTTCTTTTGGGTAATTATTGTTACGTAAAAGAACTATTAAGGAGCTATAGCTGCAAAGAATGCACTCAAAATATTCAACGTAGAGTTATACATCGCTCAATACTTGAAAAAAAATCGTCTTGCAAGTAGGGAGGTTCACATCAAGTACCCCCCGAGTACATGCATAATTAAATACTGAAATCAAAATACTGGTCAGCTATAACTAATAAGCTGCCTTTATTCGTGGGCTGAAAGAGCCTTACTTTTCCTAAAAAAAATCATAAAAGAATTACTGATAATACTTCTTTAGATGTTCTGCATTCCAAGCTCTCGGAATTAGGTTCCCATCCATATCCATCAAGTGGTAGGTTCCTTCCCAAATTGCTGACTTTATCTGGTAAGGTCCCTCCCAATTTGCTCCAAAGGCTCCATGTGCCAGAACCCTGGTATTTGGCATGACTTTCCTCAGAACTAGGTCTCCAACCTTAAAAGGTCTTGCCTTCACCTTTTTGTTGTAATACCTTCGAACTCTCTGTTGATATGCTGCTAACTTCACTTGCGAATCTGCTCTCAACTCTTCGACCATGTCCAAATACAGTCTATGATTGACTTCATTGCTCTCGGGGTCAAAATACTTTCTTCTCAAGGAACCTGTTCCAACTTCCACAGGTACCATAGCTTCACAACCATAAGTGAGGGTAAAAGGAGACTCACCAGTTGTAGTTCTAGGCGTGGTGTTATACGACCACAAGACTCCAGGAAGCTCCTCTGGCCAGCTTCCTTTCTTATCTTCAAGCCTCGTCTTCAAAGTGTGCTTGATAATCTTATTCACAGCTTCAGTTTGTCCATTACTCTGCGGATAATATACTGCTGAAAATGCTTTTTGGATTCCAAATTGCTCACATAACCCTCTAAGCTCTCTACTATCAAACTGCTTCCCGTTGTCAGAAATCAGTTTCTGCGGAATGCCAAACCTGCATACAATGGCTCGAAACACAAATTCAGTCAGTTTTGACGCTGTAATCTTAGCAAGTGGTTCTGCTTCTGCCCACTTTGTAAAGTAATCAACTGCAACCACTGCATATTTCACTCCTCCTTTTCCTTTCGGGAGTTCTCCAATGAGGTCTATTCCCCAAACAGCGAATGGCCAAGGGCTAACAATCGGTTTGGTAGGGGCTACAGGACGACTATCAAAATTTGCAAACCTCTGACAATTACTGCATGCCTGCACAAACTTTGTAGCATTTGCTTTGATGGTTGGCCAATAATATCCTTGTCGAAGGACTTTCATGGCTAAAGAATTACCCCCCGAGTGATTTCCACATACTCCTTCATGAATCTCCTCGAGGATATACTTGCATTGTTCTCCAGCTACACACTTGAGCAAAGGCTGATTGAATCCCCGTCTATACAGAACTCCATCATAGATTACATACATGGCTGCATGATACCTCAGCTTCCGGGTATCATTTTGACTGGGAGGTAGCTCCCCTTTGTCCAGGTAACGATGTATTGGGGTCATCCAGGAATCTTCAACTGGGAACTCGATATCCATTACCTCTTCCTTGAAAACACTAGGTTGCTCCTGAATCTGAAGTGGAATTACCCCCAACAACGTGGATTCTCTCTGAGACCCTAGCTTAGCCAATGCATCCGCCTTGGTATTCTTTCCTCGAGGTATCTGATCTAGCTTCACCTCTTTGAACCTTGCAATTAACTCCTGGGAGTACCTCAAATATAAGTCTGTTCTTGGCCCTCTCGCCTGAAAACCACCACGAATCTGCCAAACTACTAACATCGAATCACTAAACACTCTGATATTCTATACTTTCATCTCCAAAGCCAACTTGAGGCCTGCAATCAATGCCTCATATTCTGCATCATTGTTCGTGGCTTTAAAAGCAAAATGAATCGAGCTATAGAGTTGGTGCCCTT
Organism: Kitagawia praeruptora; assembly: GCA_037693485.1. NCBI lineage: Eukaryota > Viridiplantae > Streptophyta > Magnoliopsida > Apiales > Apiaceae > Kitagawia > Kitagawia praeruptora. Next base: position 5,640,954 of record CM075353.1, read on the forward strand.
CTGGACTAACTAGTTCTATGCCTGCACCTGCTCCACCACTGTTAGCAGCTCCATCTACATACAGTGTCCACCAAGGTGCACAGTTGTCATTGTCTGCCTGTTTTTCCACCACCTCTTTTGGCCCCTCTTGGCCAGTAACCTCTACATGAGGTGGAAACTCGATTAAGAAATCTGCTAAAGCTTGAGCTTTGATTGCTGTCTTTGGCTTATATTCTATGTCGAACTGTCCTAGCTCCACAGCCCACTTTAACATTCTTCCAGAAGTTTCTGGCCTATGCATCACTTGCTTAAGTGGATATGAGGTTCTCACCTCAATCTTGTGAGCTTAGAAATAAGGTCGCAGCTTCCTGGAAGCCAGAATCAATGCAAAAACCAGCTTCTCCATTCCTGTGTACCTCGTTTCTGCATCAAGTAATCTTTTACTGACATAGTAGACTGGGCTCTGTTGTCCATTCTCTTCTCGAACCAGAACTGCACTAATGGAATACTCTGATACAGCCAAATAAAGTATCAATGTTTCTCCATCCACAGGTTTGGCTAACAGTGGGGGGCTCCCCAAATGCTCCTTTAACTTTCTAAACGCTCTCTCACATTCTGTGGTCCATTCGAATTTACTTCCTTTCTTTATAGCTTTAAAAAACTCCTGACACTTATCAGTGGACTTCGAAATGAATCTATTCAAGGCTGCAACTCTTCCTGTAAGAGACTGAACCTCTCTCACAGTTCTCGGTGACCTCATATCAATCAATGCTTTAATCTTGGCTGGGTTGGCTTCGATACCTCTGTGGTTTACCATGAAACCCAGAAACTTTCCTGATTCTACCCCAAACACACATTTTTGAGGGTTCAGCTTCATTCTGTACTTTCGTAAGATTCCAAACATTTCTTCTAAGTGCTTTACATGGTCAACAGCTTCCTTAGACTTAACTAGCATATCATCCACATATACTTCCATGGTATGGCCAATTTGGTCTTTAAACATCATATTCACTAACCGTTGGTATGTGGCTCCAGCATTAATCAATCCAAATGGCATGCATACATAGCAATAAAGACCTCTATCCGTAATAAAAGAAGTATGCTCTTGGTCAGGTTCATACATAGGGATTTGATTGTAACCTATATATGCATCCATGAAGCTAAGGAGGGCATGTCCAGCTGTTGCATCCACTAACTGATCAATCCGTGGTAGTGGGAAACTGTCCTTCGGGCATGCTTTGTTGAGATCTGTGAAGTCCACACAGGTTCTCCATTTTCCATTAGGTTTCTTTACTAAAACAGGGTTTGCCAACCATACTGGGTAAAAAGATTCTTTAACCAATCCTGCATCCAATAATCTGTCGACCTCTTCTTTCAATGCCTGAGCTCTTTCTCCACTAACTGGTCTTCACTTCTGTCTCACTCCTTTCTTTTCTGGATCAATATTCAACTTATGACACATGACCCTTGGATCTATCCCTTCCATATCTGCATGACACCATGCAAACACATCCAGGTTCTTGCCCAAAAAGGTAATGAGAGATTCCTTTAAGGCTGGATCGAGTTGAGCTCCAATCTTCAACACCTTTGTACCATCTTTGTCATTGATCTTCACATCCAGAGTTTCACCAGCTGGTCCAGCCTTAACCATGGTTTCTGGCATTCGAGGGTCTAAGTCTACCTCCATCTCTGTGGTTGAGTCCTCTTGAGGTTCCTGGATTGTAGACGGTTCCTGAACTTCGTGCATGACATTCCTTCTCTTTGATGTTGGCTGACTGTCTTCATCGCTTCCATTATGTTTCAGTTTTCGGGATTTTTCTTCATCCAATCCTTCTACCATACACACGTCACCATCCTTGTCTGTAGGGGGTGCACTTTCTATCAGTAGGTATGGGGTATCTGGTCCCCGAAAAACCGGAATCTCAGCATGAGGTTCCTCTTCTATGATCTCTTCAATTCTTATAGCTCTACAGGATGCTAACACAAAACCTTCTAAGGGCGGACTACGCAGGTCGAGCGTTATTTTGTCTGGGTTCTTTCCTGGAAAATCATCAGGAACCTCGTCCATAGGTTCAGGCAATTTAGCAGCCTTAGCAGCATGTTGCAAAGCTTTGGTGTAACACTCTCTAGACTCATACTGACATCCTCGAACTACACCAATTCCATTTGGTGTTGGGAACTTCATAGTTAGGTGGTAAATGGAGGTTACTACCCTCATCTCCTTCAAAATGGGTCTTCCCAGAATAGCATTGTAATTCATATTTTCTTCTATAACAATGAATTCTGCTAGCTGTGTAATGCAACATGGTTTATCACCTAAAGTTACTGGCAAACGAATCTTACCTTTGATAGGAACCTGATTATTAATGAATCCATATAAGGTATCGTTTGTTGGAGTTAAATCTTTATCCAGAAAATGCATCTTCTTGAAAGCTGAGTAAGATAGCAAGTTTACAGAGCTTCCATTATCAACTAGCACTCGATGAACCTCATAAGACCCAATTCCTGCCTCAACTACCAAAGCATCGGTATGGGGATGGTGCACCCAGGAAGCATCTTCTTCAGTGAAAGTAATATCTGCATCCTCTCCTTCAAACAGCCTTGTGGACCTCTGTGACAGATTGTAAATACTAGTCAAATGACGTTCTTTAGCCTCACGGGTATACCTCTCCATGGCATTCCTGCTGCTTCCTCCAATGTGGGGACCTCCTATAATTGTGCGTATGCACCCAGCCTTAGGTGGTCCTTCCATCACGACAGGTTCCTGTGTCTGTGTCTTCTGAGTCTTCTCATCTCTATACTTTTTTCCTTCCTATGCCACCCATTCACTCAACTGCCCTTGTCTGATTAGAGTTTCAATTAAGTCCCCGAGGTGACGACAATTTGCAGTATTATGCCCATTATTATCATGAAAGTCACAGTATGGGCGCTCATTCTTATTCCCTGGGGGACCAGTTCTGAAAGGCTTCTTAAACCATGAGGACTTCTCATTCACTGCGTAAATATGATCGATCGGGGCTACCAAAGGGGTGAAAGTTTCATAGACAGGTCTCTCATGTTTATTGTTGTTATAGGAAGCTGGTGGCAGTACCTGACTCATGACAGGTTTAGTAGGATTCACAGCTTCAGGCTTCACCTGGGATGTGCGACTAACCACCTTTTTATTGTCACGACCATTGGGGCTCCTTTGTCTCGACCTCTTGCTTCCACTTTGCCTTACAAAATCTGGATCCTTCCTTAATTCGGCTAGAGACTCCTCCACCAGACGAAAGGGTTCTTCCTGGGCGTAAAAATCTTCCAACGTCTCTGGTTCTTTTCCTTGGAGTGCTTTCCAAAAGTCCGATCCTCCTTTGACTCCAGCAATTAAGAAATTCTTTATGGTTTCCTCAGATGCTTTCCTAACTTTAGGAACCTCACATTAAACCTCTTGAAATATTCTGTCAAAGTCTCACTAGGTCTTTGCTTGATATTGGCTAAGGTATTGGTTGGTGGTGCGAATGCAACAGATGCTCTAAATTGAGTGACAAAGAGCTTCCCCATACTTGCCCAAGAACCAATCGAATCCGCAGGTAACCTTTTGAACCATTGATGGGCTCCACCCTGTAGAGTTGCAGCCAGTAACCTGCATCTGGTGGCTTTCTTCACTTGATAGACATCCATCTCTGTGTCAAAATGACTAAGATACTCAATGGGGTCAGTAGTCCCATCGAATTTCAACTCATTTGAAGGCCTATAAGACCTAGGCAGAGCCGAATTTCGAACCTTCTTGGTGAAAGGAGAAGCTGTTATAGGATTCACACCAAGATTCTTTTCGTCCTTGAGTTGAGCCAAAATTTTCTTAACATCTTCTGCTGTCACCTCCCCAGTAGCTTCCGCCTTTGTCTTCTTACTCGTTCCTTCTTCCTCTTGTGACTCTGCAGTGCTTGATTCTTCAGTATCCTCATCTGAATCCGTGCTTTCTTCTTCAATTATCTCGACAGATGGGTCTTTATCTTTCTTCTTTTTCTGTGAGGAACCTCCAGTCTTGGTTTTCTTCTTTCCCTTGGACCCTGTACGGCCCTTGCTACCAGTTTTACTCTTCTCAGGATTCTCTAGCTCTTCATCATCATTATTTTGCTTTGGTTCTCCACCATCGTTTGGAACCTCCTCTCCATTCTCAGATTCTTCAAAGTTCAACTGTTTCGTAGTAACCTTCGACTTCTTGCCTTTCTTTGCCTTCTTTTTCTTTTTTTTGCTTGAAGCCTGCTCCAAAGTCGACAAACGTTCTCCCACAGTCTTTAAGATTTCCATCATAGCTGCTTTAGTAACCTTCGGTGCTCTGGGAGGAGATGTGTTCCCCTCATGAATCTATCGCTCAGAACGGGTTGCTTCGCTATCCGAGTTGCCTGACATCTTTTCCACTCTTAAGATATTAACTAACCCCTCCTTCTAGCGCCAATGTTGATGAGTGGATTTCGTAATCAACTTATGTGAGGTCTACAGGTAGTTGTATAGGCTAGCGATCAACTGTTCTATGAAAAGGTTTGGGTTGTGTTTGTGGGGGTTGAGCTGAGCTCGAGGGTATCTCCAATAATCTCAGGTGCCTTTAGAGAAAATCAGAGAACTTAATGTGTCGTACCCTGAGGTGCCTACGTACCATTGTATATATAGGGATCAAGCTCACGTAGTTCTAGTATGATTCTGTCTCTTACTGGAATAGCTATATTCGGTCACCTAGTTCGTGTTGGACTCAGGTTCCTTTAGAGCCTTTCGCGAACTAGTTGGCTAAGTAGAGTAGAACTCGAGTTCGTACCCCACTATGATTCTCTCATTGGTTAGAGTTATTCTAGGATCATCTACGCCCTAGAATTATACTCAGATACCAATTCGTTTATCTGTTCTAGATGGCTTCTAGAACTTTCTGTTGGCAACTCATAGGAACCTGGTGCTCAGGAACCTACATCTCAGGAGCCTGTTTCTCAGGAACATCCTTATTTCGGGACATATCGTTTAGGGACCTCCCTTTGAGTGTCAGTACCTGCACAAATAACAAACTAGTTAGACTGGATAACTCTTCACATGTTTTTATCATCTCTATGGCTGTTGCTATGTTAACTCGAACTCTTTTGCTTGGAGGAACCTGGTCTTCTAGTACTCTGCTCAGCTTCCTGACCATTGGGAACCTCCTGATACTCATACTTCCTTAGTCATTTCTTCTATTTGATCTTCATAACTCGTACTGGGTCAATCTTCTAGCTTGTATGGTCCGAACCCTATAGATTAATGGGCCTAAATCTAGTCCATGGAGATTTTGGGCACAACATCTCACTTGAGGAATATTAATCAAATATTATTTCATTAAGAGTATCATTGAATATTTCACGATATATGTAATAACCAGGATTTTTCAAGAAATGATTTTATTATTATTTCAATAATAATAATGTTTTCCTAAAATGAGGAGGAATTTTTTTTATTTTATTATTCAATTATTTAATTATTTTCGGTTAAGTGGAACCGGGTCCCATTTTAAAATTTTATTGACTGAATAGATACCCCGAGTCAATAGTTTATTTGTGCAAAGATTTGATTTTGGAATGTGAAATTATTCAGTAAAGATTTTATTATTGAATAATTTAGAGATTTTAAAATCCTTAGAAAATGTTTATTTTAATTATTTGAGGATTTATAGAACATACTTGATTAATATATAAAATCAAGAAATTGAGATTTTACTAAAACAATATTGTTTTTAGTATTTTAATAAAGCCATGTAAATTGTGAATTATGAATCACAATTATTATTTTTATGAATTGTTTTTATAAATTATTAATATTTGTAAGATGCATATCAATTTAGAAAATTTAGATTTAATTCCAATTCTTTCTCCAAAGGTCTTTAAAAATATTCTAGTATTTAATTATGCTAAAAATTTTATTTTTACAAATTAGAGTTATTAGTTTAAAATATTATTTATAGTGTGTAGTAATTAAATGGGGTGTTTTAATGGTTATTGGGCTTAGGCCCATTAGGTTACAAACACAACACACACAGCATACATACATACAGGGATATACACACGCCGCACAAAATCAATCGGGGGAGGGGGAGAGAATCCAGCGGAGAGAGACTCGGGGAGAGAGGAAGAGAGAAAAGAGAGATTGGGAGAGATTAAAAAAGAGATTGGGTAGTAATATATGTATATATATACGCGTGTATATGCGTATATGAGTGTGTGCGTGTGTGTGCAGTGGCGCAGGTGCGCGGATTGGGCGGCGCAGGCGAGCTCCGTGGTGGCCAGGGGTGGTGTCGAACGGTGGAAGAAGAAGAGGAGACTGGTGTTGCGTGGGGGTAGCAGCTGGGCATAGGAAAAATGAAAGAGAGAGAGAGAGAGAGAGAGAGAGAGATTGATTTTTGGGGAAAAGCGGAAGAGGTATAATTTCGCATTTTATTTATTTAATTTTCGTATTAAATTAATTGTGAATTTCGATAGTTTAATTGTTGTAATTGAATTAGATGTAAATTGCTATGTATAGTTTGATTGTAGTAATTTAATTGATTGATTATTGTGGTTTAATTATTTAATTATGATATTTAATTATGGTAATTATAATGTATGGGTTAGTGTTGTAATTTTAATTAGTTAATTATGGTAATTAGTTAGTTTAAATTACAAGGTTAATTGTTGGGATTTAATTAGTTTAAGTTGCGAGATGGATATGGTTAGTTGTCGAAATTAGCTTGTATGCTAAATCGTGAATGTTAGTTGAATTTACGTGATTTAATTCGGGAAGGTCAATATTGGTTGGTTATAAGTGTTCGAGTTCATGGTCGTTAAATGCGAAGTGCAAATTGCTAAAGGTTAATTGTTAAGTGTTAATTGTTGAAAGCTAATTGCTAATTGTTAATTGTTACTTGGTAATTATTAATGGTTAATTAGTAATTGTAATTGGTAATCGCTAAGTGCTAATCGTTAGTAATATATAATGCATGATTATAATAGTTGGCTAGTTGTAAACGTGTATATGTTAAATGTTTATGTGCTAGATGGTATAAATCGAGTCTTAGCGTGTGGTGATTGTCTAATTATCAACTATGTGGTGTTGGCTTACAGGTGGATAGTAATGGTCATTGAGTCAAGTACTTGGTGGTGAAGTACCTATGGTCTATTTAAGCAAAGGTATAATTCCTTATGTGTTTAGATGGTAAATGTTATTTAATTTAAACTGCGAGGAGTCGTAATGAGATCATGAGTTCTAAATGTCAATATTTATGGACTTGTGTAATTCTCTTCGACTAGTTCCTCGGGCTTACGAATATTAAATGATTGAGTATCACAAGTATAACTAATATGCTCGAGTGACACGATCATTTATATAGCGTAAGTATTAGTTAGTGCTAGGAGTTGTTTCCTAGGACTTACGAATATCAATGATTGGTCGTCACGTGTATCATTAATATGCGTGAGTGAAATGGTCATTGGTGGAGCGTAAGTAGTAGCTAATGCTACAATAAACTATTATGTGCTATGTGCCGCATGTTTGGGCGGTTGCTTTCTTAGTTGTTTACTTTTGTTGATTGCTGCAAGTTGGGGCAGCTTTATTTTATTTAAAACAGGATTGAATTGTTGTTGATTGACATTGAGGGGCTGTGCCCATAGTCCGATAAACGAATACCTCATGCCCAAATTTTCTAAAAATCCCCTGCACTTAAATTTATTTAACTTATTTGATTTTAATTATTTAAAGGCATGTTTGAGGGTTAATTGTTTATGTGAAAATGTGCTAAGTAAATTGTTTCAAGGATTAATTGTTGTCTTGAGGAGTTATGTGCTAATTCATGGGTTAGAGGTGTCTTGAGGATTAATTGTATATTATGTGTCTTTATCGAGGATTGATTGTGTTTTGAATATTATCTATGTATTAAGTTGGTTCAAGTCTATTAAATGGTTATAAGGTGTTATGTACATTAAGTGGTAATAGGATAGTCAACTATAGGGAGGACACCTATAGTTTGACTTTATGTTATTTAGTGATAATCCCGAGTTGTGTCTACTCGAGATACGAGGGGGGACTGACACGTACTCATAACTATTTCAGTACCATTAGGGCGAAATCAAATTGGAGCGACGTGCAACTAAAAAGGAAGATCGAGACGTCAGGTAAGGTCCATGGAATTACATGGACGAGGTGCGAAGGATTTGTTCGCGGTTTCTGTTTTCTGCTAAGGACCAGAGGCAAGTTTAGTTACACATACTCTATCGTTCAGAGTATACCTATTTTGAATTATATAAAATGTGCGGAAAAAGGTTTTTAATCCCTAATTGCGAGTTTTTAATCTTGTGCTCCTTCCAAATCATTTTATTCTTGACTTTGCTAGCGATATTAAATTCTTCTCGTGCAATAATCAAAACCCACGACTTATAATACTGTCGATGGGCGGTGACATTCTTATGGTTCTACATCTCGATTTATATGTTGTATATTTATAAACTTTTGTAATGTGGTAGAGGACTATATGTTATGAGGTGTATATAGATACATATACGTATATATGGAACTACGTGGTAACGGCTCCAAGGGTAGAGCGTGTATTGAGTTATCGAACTTAGCCCGCGTGGCGGGACTAATTGTATCGTATGTTTTCGAAAACCCGGGCAAAGCTTTTAAAAAGAATTTCGCAATAATTAACCTAAAGGCAACATCACCAATAAACCAGTGTTTATTTAATTAATAGATGCTCCTGAGAGCATTTACTAATCAAATAAACCTCATTCGCCTAATTAAATTTATTTAATTAGATGAATATTATTTTCAAAACGCTTTCTTAAAATCACTTTGTCCCGGAGAAATAATAAAACAATTTAATGGAGTGATTCTATCTAGTATATTATTTATCGGAGATAGTTTATTTTCAATACGGATTAAAGATATTCCAATGGTTATAATTGGTTACTTTCAGCTTAAAACAGCTAGATTGATATCGATATATGTTATTTGAATGCTTATTTAATTCGATGAATATTAATTATAATATTCATTAATAAACAAAAAAAAGAAAGAGAAGAAGGATTTTCATGCTTATTAATTATTTCTTATTGACCGAGAGTCAGTAGTAGTTAATTGATAAAGTGGCTAAAGTTTGGAGACTGCTGGAGAGATTGTGTCTTGATTTTGATTAGAAACACTTCAAGAGTTGTATTTGGGTGTTTTGAGGTTATTAAATATTCCAGTATTAATAGTAAATATTCTTTGAATATTACTTAATAAACGAATATTAATTTGAGTATTCTTTTAAAAAGGGATTATTGAATATTTATTATTTGTTACATAGTAGTCAAATATTTATTAAATACTCTAAGAGTTTTGAAGGTTATAAAACACTATTTAAAGGTTGTCTAAGGACTTTCATAGTCATTTAAAATATTATATTTTGAATCTATCTAGGTAAGTTACTTTTCAAGAACTTATATATATATGGAATTACCTTGTTGTGGTTACAAGCTTTAGGCGTACCATTTTCCCTATGTGATCACAAAACCCTGTGTCGAGATTGATATCGGTACAAGTGTATATCTATACTTGAACTCTTTTGAACTCAAAACATTTTCGAAAACCCCCGGTCAGGTTTACTCTCTTGCTCGTTTTTCAAGAAATTATCGGTCGACTGAAGTCGAACTTCAACTACTCAAGTTTTCTATCAAAATGATTTTGACAAGAAAAGAAAAAGGGGACTCTGGCAGGTGTGGGAATCGTTGACGAACGATTCCCGGGATGTGTAAGCGGCCGTGAGCCAGGCGGTCCATCAATTATTATTCCGGCCCATGTGTTGCCGAAGGATGATTACGGATGTAGTTTTCATCGAGGGTGATTACGGATGTAGTTTTCACTCGGGGATAGTTACGGATGTAGTTTCTATCCTTCTACCGGTAGAGAAGACCCGCGGATTATTGGACTTGGATGTGGCGACTGATCATCGTCAATCCTTGTCAGGTTTTTATGTTTTCTTTAAGTCCCATCCTCCACTTTGGAAAAATACTCAAACACTGCTTCTTAGGCCTAAGTGCCAAGTAGCCGATAGTGTTGTTTTCAATTTTGAAAGATGATGAATTCATGCAGTATCTAGAACTGCAAGATTATTCTAACAATAATGGCACGTACTTGTGCACTTTTGCAATTATTCAAAAGATGAAAAATGGTTCATCGGTTATTGATGTTAAATCCCAAATGTTTTGCTTCAAGAGCTTTGACTCTCTTCCTATCAGTTATTTCGGAGTTTAACTTATCAAGTGGTTAAAGAACTTATACCCGGTTCAGGATGTTGTTCTGTAAGGTGTTTGATGGAAATGACATACTTATATGTATATGCTTTCAGATTGAGGAATACTAAAAATGAAACCTTCTAATGGTTGGTTTGTATATGATGATAAGCAACTGTCTTAGCAGCATATTGAACTGCATATTTTGAAAAGCCTTCTAAAAGATTAGTAATACTATAGTGTACACTATTTCGCTAAGATATGAGGATTACTATGATTATTATAAACTTATCTGTTCATTGGATGTTGCGTTAAACGTCATATCTTCTTTATTGAAGTTTCATTGTTGTAAATATTTAGAATTGATATTAAGTATCGTTATATTTCAAAAACTCCATGTGTATATTGATATATATTGTTGTGCTCTATTAATACTTGCTGGGCAATTCTTTCGCTCATACTTGCTTGTTTTAAATATTAACCTTTCAGAGGAAGGTAGATGATTGAGGCTTATCTGCATGGCTCAGAAGAAGCAGGCAGTACGCCCTTATGAAGATGATATGATCCAGAAAAGTTATAGCTGGAATAAGTTATATGTAAGTACATTGATGTGTAATATATATTACTTTGTACTGAGTAGTACTAGTTGCTGGTGTACTTCCCAACGAAGCTATACTAGTAGTATAAGATTTTAAGACATAGTGCGATGTAATAGAATGGATGTAATAAAGTTGTAAAGATTTTAATTCTTGTTTCTAGCCCTATGACCTAAAAGATGCTTGGTGGTTGGGGTCGCAGAGTTATATTTCAGTTTTAATGATTACAGATGGTTTAATATTGTTAAACAGGTAATTTGATGTTAAGGATTTCCGCGTGACGACCAAATCCCTGACCCCGGATTTGGGGCGTTACAGAAATGGTATCAGTGCTTAGGTTATAGTAAACTAGAAACGAGAGTGAGTAGGAGTGTGTATAGTTATGTGAGAACGTCAGAACTCATGTAGAGTTCATGTTGGACTATTGGATATAGTACCAATGATTAAGATAAGATTTTGAGGAATATGTTGAGGTAGACTTCACTTCTTGTGGTGATGGATGTTTGCTAAAGAACTCTTAGAGACAAGTGTTGGTTGGCAGGGGCATAGAGCACCCGAGGCCTAAATTTAAGATGATTTTAGGGGTTCATGGATGAAGTTATGTATTCCCCGAATGATAGGAAATTTCAATATGATGGTGAATGATGGAAAGCTGGCATCCAGTATTATGACAATGATGAGTTGAGATAGCATCCGTACTGTTAAAATTCCGAAAGGGAAACAAAACAAGATCACTATGAAAGAATATTAGTCGAAGTTACGGGTATTAAATTTCTCGAGCCTAAGAGGGTTTGAGGTAATATTACAAATGGAGTGGTGGATAGACACCGATTGTTTCAATTGATTGTAGAGATAAATGGCAAAGTTGAGGTTTGTCAATAAAGACGAGATATATTTTAAGAACCAAGACGGATTGAGGGAGTCAGAGAAAGACTTAAATAGGAAGGCTGTTGTGCCAAAACTGCTAAGCTTAAGTAGCACACGGGATTGACGCAAGAAAAGAAATGTTTGGTATAAAGACGGTGATAATAGTAACTGGATTTAAGTACGTATTTTCTAACGATGTTCCGGACTATCGCCCATTCGACATGTGGAATTCGTCGTTGCTAGGGGCGACACCGGTATCGAAGTCTTCTCAATGAATAGAACGCTTGCGTGAGATGCTTGCGCCTAGTCGAATAGAACTCCTTAATATCGTAAAATGCCGATGGTTGAATCTCTAGCGACTATTACGAGTCGACGATGACGTCGGTTATCGAGCACCTTAGGGTGTGCGTGGAAAAGAAGAGCGCTACAATCAAACAATTATCCGTCAGAGGAACCGACATGAAAGGCATCCGTGGAGACCTTGGCATTACCCTCCCCAATTATGAATCATTTTGATTACTTCCCCAATCTGAATTGTTTGACATCTCCCCATTTGCAAATTATGTTTATTATCTCCCCAATGTGAATTATTTGACACATCCCCGTGCATAAATTATTTGGATTACCTCCCTAATCTATGACCTATCTTGACATCTCTCCAAGAGAGAATTTTGATAAAGAATATACTCCCTCTTCGAAGTTGTTTTATCACACTCATGTTAAACCATATTAGTTTCAATTTTGCTAGAAGCTGTCATTATACCTACTTTCAGATTTATGAGGCCCTATCGATTGATGATATTTAAATTCTCACTTTTCTTCAAATATTGGATAATCCTATGGTGCTATAGCACCACTTGCTTATTGAATACCAGTATCTTTCTGGTTATCCTTTTCTTTGGAAATCACACCTTTGGAATCTGTTCAATTCAACTCCAAGGTGTCCTTTGAGAATTATTTGTCGAAAGACGATAATTATTATCTTCGCTTCGAATTGCTTTCATACTTCTCAGCTTCCACTGAGACGAACAACCCTATATTTATAGGGGACACAAGGGCTATCTGTCTGTGTGATAGAAGTCTGACGGGACGCCGTCACTTGTGAGTTGTGAAATACAAGAAGGCTAACTACCTTTAGTAATGTCTTAACTGAGACACGCAACGTGAGTTCTTATGATCATATTGATCTCTCAGTAAATTCTCTTATTTCAAACAAGGTTTACTTTAACACTCATAACCTTATGATCACCAGTGTGTAACAATTGCCTTGATATGACAGCTATCTTTTCAAAGCTCCATTATTCTTATTATCTCTAATGAATTTCGAGGGGAGGCCAACCAGGTCGGCCAAGTCATAAATTCGCTGATAGAAACTGGATTCGAACGGAATCGCCAAGAGTAAGAGCGAATCCCAACACGAATAGAATATCAGTGATGTATAGCTAGAATTGGTTCGTTCTCTCTCTCAAGAATGTTACGTGAATAGAGTCAGTGAACTCTCTCTCTTAAGGATAGTATAATAATAGAAAGTTGGGCAAGACGTATATGTGAAAGGAATAATGGTGGGTTATAAGACTCCAGCGATAATAGTGTCAGATAGAGAATCGAGGTTGAATTGAGATATTGGAGAAGTTGTTTACGAAGAGACACTATCTCCTGTTTTGCAGAATGAGTGTTGATGATGAAAGAGTTAAGGAATCCCAGTGGTGGCCTTGGATGATTCCGTGGACGGAATCCTTTTAAGGAGGGTAGACTGTAATAACCAGGATTTTTCAAGAAATGATTTTATTATTATTTCAATAATAATAATGTTTTCCTAAAATGAGGAGGAATTTTTTTTATTTTATTATTCAATTATTTAATTATTTTCGGTTAAGTGGAACCGGGTCCCATTTTAAAATTTTATTGACTGAATAGATACCCCGAGTCAATAGTTTATTTGTGCAAAGATTTGATTTTGGAATGTGAAATTATTCAGTAAAGATTTTATTATTGAATAATTTAGAGATTTTAAAATCCTTAGAAAATGTTTATTTTAATTATTTGAGGATTTATAGAACATACTTGATTAATATATAAAATCAAGAAATTGAGATTTTACTAAAACAATATTGTTTTTAGTATTTTAATAAAGCCATGTAAATTGTGAATTATGAATCACAATTATTATTTTTATGAATTGTTTTTATAAATTATTAATATTTGTAAGATGCATATCAATTTAGAAAATTTAGATTTAATTCCAATTCTTTCTCCAAAGGTCTTTAAAAATATTCTAGTATTTAATTATGCTAAAAATTTTATTTTTACAAATTAGAGTTATTAGTTTAAAATATTATTTATAGTGTGTAGTAATTAAATGGGGTGTTTTAATGGTTATTGGGCTTAGGCCCATTAGGTTACAAACACAACACACACAGCATACATACATACAGGGATATACACACGCCGCACAAAATCAATCGGGGGAGGGGGAGAGAAGCCAGCGGAGAGAGACTCGGGGAGAGAGGAAGAGAGAAAAGAGAGATTGGGAGAGATTAAAAAAGAGATTGGGTAGTAATATATGTATATATATACGCGTGTATATGCGTATATGAGTGTGTGCGTGTGTGTGCAGTGGCGCAGGTGCGCGGATTGGGCGGCGCAGGCGAGCTCCGTGGTGGCCAGGGGTGGTGTCGAACGGTGGAAGAAGAAGAGGAGACTGGTGTTGCGTGGGGGTAGCAGCTGGGCATAGGAAAAATGAAAGAGAGAGAGAGAGAGAGAGAGAGATTGATTTTTGGGGAAAAGCGGAAGAGGTATAATTTCGCATTTTATTTATTTAATTTTCGTATTAAATTAATTGTGAATTTCGATAGTTTAATTGTTGTAATTGAATTAGATGTAAATTGCTATGTATAGTTTGATTGTAGTAATTTAATTGATTGATTATTGTGATTTAATTATTTAATTATGATATTTAATTATGGTAATTATAATGTATGGGTTAGTGTTGTAATTTTAATTAGTTAATTATGGTAATTAGTTAGTTTAAATTACAAGGTTAATTGTTGGGATTTAATTAGTTTAAGTTGCGAGATGGATATGGTTAGTTGTCGAAATTAGCTTGTATGCTAAATCGTGAATGTTAGTTGAATTTACGTGATTTAATTCGGGAAGGTCAATATTGGTTGGTTATAAGTGTTCGAGTTCATGGTCGTTAAATGCGAAGTGCAAATTGCTAAAGGTTAATTGTTAAGTGTTAATTGTTGAAAGCTAATTGCTAATTGTTAATTGTTACTTGGTAATTATTAATGGTTAATTAGTAATTGTAATTGGTAATCGCTAAGTGCTAATCGTTAGTAATATATAATGCATGATTATAATAGTTGGCTAGTTGTAAACGTGTATATGTTAAATGTTTATGTGCTAGATGGTATAAATCGAGTCTTAGCGTGTGGTGATTGTCTAATTATCAACTATGTGGTGTTGGCTTACAGGTGGATAGTAATGGTCATTGAGTCAAGTACTTGGTGGTGAAGTACCTATGGTCTATTTAAGCAAAGGTATAATTCCTTATGTGTTTAGATGGTAAATGTTATTTAATTTAAACTGCGAGGAGTCGTAATGAGATCATGAGTTCTAAATGTCAATATTTATGGACTTGTGTAATTCTCTTCGACTAGTTCCTCGGGCTTACGAATATTAAATGATTGAGTATCACAAGTATAACTAATATGCTCGAGTGACACGATCATTTATATAGCGTAAGTATTAGTTAGTGCTAGGAGTTGTTTCCTAGGACTTACGAATATCAATGATTGGTCGTCACGTGTATCATTAATATGCGTGAGTGAAATGGTCATTGGTGGAGCGTAAGTAGTAGCTAATGCTACAATAAACTATTATGTGCTATGTGCCGCATGTTTGGGCGGTTGCTTTCTTAGTTGTTTACTTTTGTTGATTGCTGCAAGTTGGGGCAGCTTTATTTTATTTAAAACAGGATTGAATTGTTGTTGATTGACATTGAGGGGCTGTGCCCATAGTCCGATAAACGAATACCTCATGCCCAAATTTTCTAAAAATCCCCTGCACTTAAATTTATTTAACTTATTTGATTTTAATTATTTAAAGGCATGTTTGAGGGTTAATTGTTTATGTAAAAATGTGCTAAGTAAATTGTTTCAAGGATTAATTGTTGTCTTGAGGAGTTATGTGCTAATTCATGGGTTAGAGGTGTCTTGAGGATTAATTGTATATTATGTGTCTTTATCGAGGATTGATTGTGTTTTGAATATTATCTATGTATTAAGTTGGTTCAAGTCTATTAAATGGTTATAAGGTGTTATGTACATTAAGTGGTAATAGGATAGTCAACTATAGGGAGGACACCTATAGTTTGACTTTATGTTATTTAGTGATAATCCCGAGTTGTGTCTACTCGAGATACGAGGGGGGACTGACACGTACTCATAACTATTTCAGTACCATTAGGGCGAAATCAAATTGGAGCGACGTGCAACTAAAAAGGAAGATCGAGACGTCAGGTAAGGTCCATGGAATTACATGGACGAGGTGCGAAGGATTTGTTCGCGGTTTCTGTTTTCTGCTAAGGACCAGAGGCAAGTTTAGTTACACATACTCTATCGTTCAGAGTATACCTATTTTGAATTATATAAAATGTGCGGAAAAAGGTTTTTAATCCCTAATTGCGAGTTTTTAATCTTGTGCTCCTTCCAAATCATTTTATTCTTGACTTTGCTAGCGATATTAAATTCTTCTCGTGCAATAATCAAAACCCACGACTTATAATACTGTCGATGGGCGGTGACATTCTTATGGTTCTACATCTCGATTTATATGTTGTATATTTATAAACTTTTGTAATGTGGTAGAGGACTATATGTTATGAGGTGTATATAGATACATATACGTATATATGGAACTACGTGGTAACGGCTCCAAGGGTAGAGCGTGTATTGAGTTATCGAACTTAGCCCGCGTGGCGGGACTAATTGTATCGTATGTTTTCGAAAACCCGGGCAAAGCTTTTAAAAAGAATTTCGCAATAATTAACCTAAAGGCAACATCACCAATAAACCAGTGTTTATTTAATTAATAGATGCTCCTGAGAGCATTTACTAATCAAATAAACCTCATTCGCCTAATTAAATTTATTTAATTAGATGAATATTATTTTCAAAACGCTTTCTTAAAATCACTTTGTCCCGGAGAAATAATAAAACAATTTAATGGAGTGATTCTATCTAGTATATTATTTATCGGAGATAGTTTATTTTCAATACGGATTAAAGATATTCCAATGGTTATAATTGGTTACTTTCAGCTTAAAACAGCTAGATTGATATCGATATATGTTATTTGAATGCTTATTTAATTCGATGAATATTAATTATAATATTCATTAATAAACAAAAAAAAGAAAGAGAAGAAGGATTTTCATGCTTATTAATTATTTCTTATTGACCGAGAGTCAGTAGTAGTTAATTGATAAAGTGGCTAAAGTTTGGAGACTGCTGGAGAGATTGTGTCTTGATTTTGATTAGAAACACTTCAAGAGTTGTATTTGGGTGTTTTGAGGTTATTAAATATTCCAGTATTAATAGTAAATATTCTTTGAATATTACTTAATAAACGAATATTAATTTGAGTATTCTTTTAAAAAGGGATTATTGAATATTTATTATTTGTTACATAGTAGTCAAATATTTATTAAATACTCTAAGAGTTTTGAAGGTTATAAAACACTATTTAAAGGTTGTCTAAGGACTTTCATAGTCATTTAAAATATTATATTTTGAATCTATCTAGGTAAGTTACTTTTCAAGAACTTATATATATATGGAATTACCTTGTTGTGGTTACAAGCTTTAGGCGTACCATTTTCCCTATGTGATCACAAAACCCTGTGTCGAGATTGATATCGGTACAAGTGTATATCTATACTTGAACTCTTTTGAACTCAAAACATTTTCGAAAACCCCCGGTCAGGTTTACTCTCTTGCTCGTTTTTCAAGAAATTATCGGTCGACTGAAGTCGAACTTCAACTACTCAAGTTTTCTATCAAAATGATTTTGACAAGAAAAGAAAAAGGGGACTCTGGCAGGTGTGGGAATCGTTGACGAACGATTCCCGGGATGTGTAAGCGGCCGTGAGCCAGGCGGTCCATCAATTATTATTCCGGCCCATGTGTTGCCGAAGGATGATTACGGATGTAGTTTTCATCGAGGGTGATTACGGATGTAGTTTTCACTCGGGGATAGTTACGGATGTAGTTTCTATCCTTCTACCGGTAGAGAAGACCCGCGGATTATTGGACTTGGATGTGGCGACTGATCATCGTCAATCCTTGTCAGGTTTTTATGTTTTCTTTAAGTCCCATCCTCCACTTTGGAAAAATACTCAAACACTGCTTCTTAGGCCTAAGTGCCAAGTAGCCGATAGTGTTGTTTTCAATTTTGAAAGATGATGAATTCATGCAGTATCTAGAACTGCAAGATTATTCTAACAATAATGGCACGTACTTGTGCACTTTTGCAATTATTCAAAAGATGAAAAATGGTTCATCGGTTATTGATGTTAAATCCCAAATGTTTTGCTTCAAGAGCTTTGACTCTCTTCCTATCAGTTATTTCGGAGTTTAACTTATCAAGTGGTTAAAGAACTTATACCCGGTTCAGGATGTTGTTCTGTAAGGTGTTTGATGGAAATGACATACTTATATGTATATGCTTTCAGATTGAGGAATACTAAAAATGAAACCTTCTAATGGTTGGTTTGTATATGATGATAAGCAACTGTCTTAGCAGCATATTGAACTGCATATTTTGAAAAGCCTTCTAAAAGATTAGTAATACTATAGTGTACACTATTTCGCTAAGATATGAGGATTAATATGATTATTATAAACTTATCTGTTCATTGGATGTTGCGTTAAACGTCATATCTTCTTTATTGAAGTTTCATTGTTGTAAATATTTAGAATTGATATTAAGTATCGTTATATTTCAAAAACTCCATGTGTATATTGATATATATTGTTGTGCTCTATTAATACTTGCTGGGCAATTCTTTCGCTCATACTTGCTTGTTTTAAATATTAACCTTTCAGAGGAAGGTAGATGATTGAGGCTTATCTGCATGGCTCAGAAGAAGCAGGCAGTACGCCCTTATGAAGATGATATGATCCAGAAAAGTTATAGCTGGAATAAGTTATATGTAAGTACATTGATGTGTAATATATATTACTTTGTACTGAGTAGTACTAGTTGCTGGTGTACTTCCCAACGAAGCTATACTAGTAGTATAAGATTTTAAGACATAGTGCGATGTAATAGAATGGATGTAATAAAGTTGTAAAGATTTTAATTCTTGTTTCTAGCCCTATGACCTAAAAGATGCTTGGTGGTTGGGGTCGCAGAGTTATATTTCAGTTTTAATGATTACAGATGGTTTAATATTGTTAAACAGGTAATTTGATGTTAAGGATTTCCGCGTGACGACCAAATCCCTGACCCCGGATTTGGGGCGTTACAATATACGATGCAAGGTATATGCATAGTTGTTTTGACTTAATATATTGTCATACTTGAAATGTGATTTTTAATTAGACGACTTATAGACTAGTAGACTAGAGGTGATCTAGTAGCTATAAACCGGGTTTATGATAGCCCTTAGTATAGGGCATATGTTTCGACTAATTTGTTACGAACCGCGAGGCGGTATATCGTATACGTATTAAAATTACTTTCTGAGTATTATTTATTTAGTAAATAATATTCGAGGATTATAATTACATGAAAAATATCGTTTCAAATATTTATTTAAAGTATGATTTCATAATCATACTTGAGTTATTTATTTAAATGAATCTTAATTCGGATTTTCATTTAAAGTTTTCCTTATTATTAATAAGGGTTGTTATTCGACGAACATTATTTCGAATATTCATTTAAAGTTAATGAATATTATTTTGGATATTCATTTAGGTACCTTATCATTATTATTAAAGGCCATTTATTTGATGAATATTATTTTGAATATTCATTTAAAGGCTTTTCGAATAATCATTTAATGATTATTTATTTAATGAATATTATTCTGAATATTCACTTCTGGGTTTAAGCGTAATTATTATTTAATTATATTCTTTAAACATTCTTGATTTAATAAATATTATCTGAATATTTATTAAATACTTTCAATATAGATGGAATAGTTTATGTATATAAATGCATATTTGACTTCAATAATTATGAAGTGTATTATGAGTTTTATTAAAGGTATCTTGTATATTTCTGACTTCTGGACTTTCTATGAATTATGTTGAGAGCCTATCTCATTTGGCCTAACAAAGATTTTCAGAAAAAGATCATCAGTATATTGTTCAGGTCCCCATGATTCCAAATCAACTTCTTGCCTGTAAAGGCGTCGTTTTCCTTCAAAACTGGGGAACCTTATTTGAGATAACTTTATTATTACTTGACTTTTGAGTCAAGGATGTTGAAAGAAAAATTATTTTCACCTCATTGCGTATGAGTCAGAATGACTCTGGTTACCTCCTCAACACTCGAGGGGTAAGATTGATGTAACAAGTGTTAATCTATTAACAAGCTATTGCTTGGGAAATATTGGTGAATCCTTCCTTTACAATGGTGACGACTACTTTGTGGAGTCTGGTCAACAAGTATTATACTTGGGGGAAGGGGGATGAGCCTTACGTTTCAGAGTCATGGATTTTACTCGAACTAGGAGTATGTGTGCATGAGGCTGTGATCAATCCATCACTGATAACAGGTGTAAGAGACTGTGGGACAGCCCATCCTGGAAATAGGGTCCGAGTTGCGCCGGTCCCAAACTATGCCCAACCGTTGGCTAGGGAGATCCGGCGTATGGTGGTGTCCATATGTTCTTCCTTCTACATGTAGAGAAACAAACTTTGAGATGCACAAACTTATTACTGATCATCATAAGGTTTGACATCTGGCGCGAGATACTCCAGTATTAGTTCATCATCCAATTTGGATATTTCTGCAACATTATCGAGAGCACCCCGATCGGAAAGCTACGGCTGGGTGACCGATAAGTGTTGGCAGGGTTGAAAAGTGTTCAAAACTGATGTTACAATAACCTTCCTTATAACTTCATTTTTAAGCTATATGCTGATATTCTGCTTATGGTTGATATAGCAGACATGATTTTTTCGAAATGGTTATTGGTGTGCTTTGAAACCTCATCTTTTATAAATTGCAAGAACTGTTCATATTGCGATAAAGAATAAAGATTTATCATGAAAGATGATATTTATATATTGATTTTCTACTTATCTTCTTTTCATAGCAGATATTTTGACGGAAAAGTCATTATTACGATTATGAACTTATCATGTTCATTTACTGACTATTTTAATCATTATACTTTCCCTATTGAGGTTTCTTGGATACAGATATTCTATTAATGATATTAAGTATCCGTGGTATTATGAAAGCCCCAAGTATATGATGGGATATTTTGTGAACTCTATTAACCAATTGCTGAGCAATTCTTTCGCTCATACTTGTTTGTTTTTATATATATTAGCCTTTCAGAAAGAGGTAAACGGATGAGGATTATCTGCATATCTCGAAAGAAGCAGGCAGACTACCCTTATGAAGAAGACAGGACCTAGAACATCTATAGCTGGAGTAAGTTACATATGGTTTTATTAATGTGTAATATATATATATATATATCACATTGTATAGAGTAGAACTAGTTGCTGGTATACTTCTCAACGAAGCTATACTAGCGGGATAAGATTTGTAAGACACAATGTAATTTGATTCAATGGATGTAATAAAGTGAGTAATGCAAAGATTTTAGTTCTTGTTTCTAGCCCTATAACCTATAAGATGCTTGGTAGTTGGGGTCTAAATGATGTACTTCAGTTATTCAATGATTATAGATGGATTAATGTTGTTAAACAGGTGAATTGTTAATAAGGATTTCCGCTTGATGACCAAATCCCTGACCCCGGATTTGGGGGTGTTACAGAAATGGTATCAGAGATGAGGTTATAGTAAACTAGAAACGAGAGTGAGTAGGAGTGTGTATAGTTATGTGAGAACGTCAGAACTTATGTAGAGTTCATGTTGGACTATTGGATATAGTACCAACGGCTAAGTTAAGGTGTGGATGCTACGTTGAAGAATATGATGATGTAGATCTCGCTTCTTGTGGTGATGAATATCTACCAAAGAATGCTCAGAGACAAGTATTGGTCGGCAAGGGCATAGATCACCCGAGACATGAATTTTAGGTGATTTGAGGGGATTCATGAATGCAGTTATGTATTCCCCGAACCATAGGAAATTTTCAAAATAATGAGGAAGGATAGAAATTTGACATCGGATATTATGGTAGAGAGGGTTGAGATACCGAATATGCCAGACCCCGAGGCCTCTGAGCAGACATATAATGATGCGCTCCTTGAGATGAACGCTGAACCGATAGAGGAGGATCCAGAGGAGGATCTAGAGGAGGACCTCATGGAGGGTCAAGGGAATAATCTTGTAGAGAACGAGCCTATTGATAAATATGTGATATGTTCACTTGAGGATCGATAGAATCCTTAGAGAGTGATTAAGTGACAAGACAAGAATTTGGAGTCGATTATGATTCATCAGGAGATATGATGAAGTGAATGGAGTAGAGTTTTAAGAAAAGACGAGATAGAGGTAGTATCAACTGTTGCCCACGACTGGATCGTTGGGAACTTGGCTATTGATTTGATTGGAATAAATACAAGGACAAATGAGTAGAGGACCCGGCTGGCAGCCGAGGAGGAAATTACAAGGGTAGACCGGAGTCAGATCCGGGTACCGCCGGTTTTGATGAATGACTAGTTATAAAGCAATGTTCCCTTTAAGTGGGGGGCTTAAGTAAACTGACTGTTGGTAATATGGACTACTCGGACGTATATGTATCAGGAAAATGTGGCATGTTCCGTGTGAAACCTTTGATTTCCCTTCTATGGGATGTATATATGGTGTTCCCTTTCAGTGGTTGAATTTCCAACTTTATATCGATTATTCTGTTATCATGTCTGCTTACGATTTTACCTGTTTGGATGTTCATAGAATTGTTCTTCAGGTTTCGAAATTGATTTCCTAGTATTACCAGTGGATAAATAGACTGACCAAATTTCCCTGATATTGGGAAGAGATTCGACAAATTTTTGGCAAACCTTGTCTTTCTGATTATCAGGGAATGTCGCCAAAGAGAGTGAAAACTAGAGTAAACCTGGTCGATTGGTTAAGGTAACCGCCATATGGATGGGTGGACAGACCCGGATTGTTAAAATGGATTGTATAGATAAAATGATGAAGTTGATATTGGACGATAAAGGCGAAATATAATTAAGGACCAAGACCAACTGAGGAATTTGAAGATTGACTTAAATAAAAAGGTTGGTATAAGGATGATTGAGATAGATACCGGATTTAAGCATGTATTGTCTAACGATCTTCCGGAATACCACCTATTAGAGGAATAGAATTCGCCATTAATGAGGGCGGCACCAATATTGAAGTTTTCGTGTAAAATAGAACATTTGCTGAAAGGATTGCGCCAAGTTGGATAGAACTCTTTACGATGGTAAATGCGGATGGTTGAGACTTTAGCATCTAGTACGAATCGACAATAACGTAAGTTATCAAGCACTCTAAGGTGCATCCAGAAGAAAACTTTAGAATGGAATGATTATCTATTAGATGAGCCGACATAGAAGGCATCCGTAGAGACATTGGCAGTACCCTCCCCATTTGTGAATCATTTTGATTACCTCCCCGACCTATGAATTATTTGACATCTCTCCAAGCGAGAGCTTCCTTATATGGGATTAGCTTCTTCTAAAGATACATTGTTGTACTTGTGTTCATCTGTACTGGGTTTCAGTAGTGCCAGAGGCTGTCATGATACCTACTTTCAGGTTTCTGAAACCCTGTCAAATGAAGCTATTCAAACTTCCACTTTCCTTCAATAATGGATAGTCTTACGGTGGTACAACACCACTTGCTTGTTATAGATACCAGTATCTTCTGGTTATTCTTTCATTTGAAATCGCACCTTGGAAATTTCTTCCAGGTGTCCCTCTGAGAATTATTTGTCGAAAGACGATAATTTATTACCTTGATTTCGAATTACTTCATATTTCTCTTCTTCCACCGAGATGAACAACCCTATTCTTATAGGGGCCACAAGGACTATCTGTCTATGTGATAGAAGCCTGATGGGATTCCATCACTTATGTGTTGTGAAATACAAGAAGGCTAATTACCTTTAGTAATGTCTTAACTGAGGCACGCAACGTTAGTTCTTTTGATCATATCGATCTACTTGGTAAATTCTCTTATCTCAAATAAGATTTGCTTTAAAATCCATAATCTTATGATCACTATAGTGTGACATTTGTCTAGATATGGTAGCTATTTTTTTCATAGCTCCATGATTCTTGTTATCTCTAATGAATTCCAAGGGGATGCCAACCAGGTCAGATAAGCGAAATTCGTTAATATAGATTAGATTCGCAATGGAATCGCCGAGGATAAGAGCGAGTCCCAAAATGATTAGTATACCAGCGACATATCGATAGAATCAGTTTACTCCTCCTGAAGGAGATTATACGAATAAAAATTGGGTCAAACTATATCTGAAAGGAGTGACGAAGTAATGGGAAAATTCAGTGACAGCGGTGCCCGATAGAGGCACCATAGTTGGATTGGGATTATGGAAAAGTTGTTTACGAACAGACGCTAGTTCTGAAATTGCAGAATAAGTGTTGAGGTGAAGGGTTAAAGAACCCTGACAATTGACAAGTTCGATAACGTATTCCAATGAATCTACCTAGATTACCATCGGACCGGGAAATATAAAATGTTATGGATTAACCCTAGTAGAAAGGAAAGAGTAGCGAATCAGTGACAAATGATGGGCAAGAGTATGATAAGACCCAGTGCATCACCGTGGGGAGCCTCGGTGTTGGTTGTGAAAATGGAATGATGGAATAATGAAAGTGTATATCGACTAACGAGAATTGAACTCGGGTTACCAGATTCAGAGTCTGAGGTCCTGACCACTAGACCGTGGAATAAGTTTATCAACCTACTACCAAGGAGAAACGATTTGCTAAACCAGCTAGGAAATGATATGTATTTTCCGAGATTGAATTGAGAACTGGATGCCACCAGTTAAAGATTAAACCCGAGGATATACCCAATACTGCGTTCGCAATAGGTATAGACACTATGAGCTTTTAGCAATGTCATCTGGGTGATTAACGTACCCGTAGTTTTATGGATTCAGTGAATCAAGTGTTCAAGAAATATTTAGATAAGCTCGTTATTGTATTTATTGATGACGTCTTGATATATCCAGAGGACGAACAATTAAAAATTGTTTTAGAGTTAATATGAGAAGAGCAGTTGCATGCCAAATTCTCAAAGTGTGAATTATGGTTTAATGAAGCCCAATTTCTAAGACGTGTGGTTATTACCAAGGGAGTATTAATGGATCCCGCTAAAATATAAGTTGTTTCAATTGGGAGAGACCAACTACACCCACAGAGGTGAGAAGTTTTATAGACCTGACAGGCTCTTATAAGAAATTCGTGCAGGACCTTGCTAAGATAGCAGCACCGTTGACACGATTTACGAGAAAGAGTGAGAAGTTGGAATGGACTCCTAAGTGTGAGGAGAGTTTGCAAGAATTGAAAAGAGGTTGGTGTCAACCCAGTTTTGGCCCTACCAGATAGTAAGGAAGACTTTGTGATATATAATGATGCATCTCATAAAGGTTTAGATTGTGTGCTGATACAGCACCGTAGAGTAAGCGTGTATGCATTCAGACAGTTAAAAGAGTGAGAGACTAGATACCCACCCATAAATTGGAATTAGCAGCGATGGTTTTCGCTCCAAAAGATTTGGAAACATTATATGGACCATAAAAGCCTCAAGTATATATTATGCAGAAGGAAAGAGCAAGGAAATTTCAAGAAAGAGGGTAAAGTATATGCCCGTTTAAGTACAAACAGGAAATATAGATTATAACCAATATTTTCTTACAATTGTTTCAAGGAGTATTTTTAGAGCTTATTTTATGAAAATTTTTACAGAGAAGATATATTTAAAGGTCGGAGCATTAAGACCTTATGTCATGATAGAGATCAAGATACGACTATAAGATGCTCTACCATTCAGGGGAGGCCAATGTCTTAGTCAAAAGGAGAAAAGAGATGGACTCCGAAGATTCGGGGATTCAAGGATGAGATTTTACACAAGACCCATAGTCCGAGATATTAGATGCACTTAGACGGTACCATAATGAATAGGGATACTACCTTGCGAGGCCGTTATGAAAAGAGTTGTCCCTCTTCCTTGTGCTGGAAGGAGGCTGGCAAGATAAAGATATTGGAAACCGAGTTAATTCAACAAACCAAAGAGACAAAAGATTTTACCAGCAAACGGCTAGTGAAATCCCAAGATGGATAGAGTTAGTACTGCTATTGATAAGCTAAATGGCATGTTGAAGAATGACAAGCCAGTTCATATAGGTATATTTCTGCGCAAACAGGATAGAGAATATGAGATTGGAGATGCGTGATGCTAAAGGTATTCCTGTGGAAATCATGGTTAGAAATGTGCAAGTGTTAAGGAACAAGGTTTTCAAACTAATAAGGAATTGTGAGAAGATCAAGATGTGGAAGAATCCACCTGGAAGTTGAAAGAGTGAAACAAAGAAGGAGTAACCCCAGTGATTCCTAAACTGATTCCGGGACGGAATCCTTTTAAGGAGGGGAGACTGTAAGAACCCAGATTTTTCGATAGAATTAAAACTTTTCTTATTAAGAATAAGTGTATACGTGAATAGTGTTGTCATGCGTGAATAGTGATTTTGAGGATTAAGAAAATTTTTCATGTCATCTATGTACGAGACATAGGATGGATATTCTGAAGTCATATTAGTGATCTACAGAGCAAATAAGTGTATGCAAAGACGATCGGAATTCAGAAATTCCAATTTGTATTTCGGTGTAATATTTGACCGGGCAGTGATTTATATATTATTATATTCAAGAAATGAGATATTAATTTTGAGGAATTAAGGATTTAATATGTTAGGATTTTATTATATTTGATTTGAGGATTTAGAACGAAAACCTCTGAGACAGTGAAATGCACGTTCTAGAAACCGCTGAGTTATTAAAACGAGATTAAGCAATTGAGCGAACGAATCATGGATTAAGGATATGGTATATCAAGAGTCAAAGGAAGGATTTATTAAAAAGATTTAAGGGATTTAAATCCAAGAATTATAAAGGAGGATTAAATATATTAGTGTTATTATTAAGAAGGTTTCCGGTAAAACCCAAAGTAGAAATCCTTGAGATATTCTTTCGAACGATTAGCGAAATTGAGCAATAACCGGACAAAAGAAATAACCAGAGGAAGCAAGAGTCATGCATAAGCCACTAGAAAATATCTAGAAACCAAGTGGGCTCAAGTAACTAGCTTGGTTATGGAATGAACAAGTACATAGCTAAATCCAACTCCAAGTTAGCTAGCAACCATTTAAAACACAACACATGTCTTGCCCAATTGCATCATCTAGTGCATCACACTCCACTAACACAACCAAGATGAGATATTATCTATCAAAGGATCACTTTATGCATTATTACCACAAAACAAATCAAGAAAACACAATCTCTCTCCATTTTCTTAAACCTGCCCAGCAAGAAGCACTATGAAATAAAAATTCATATCTCCCAATATAGAGAGTCTAAAATCACCATATTTTAACCATAGCTTCTCCACTCCATGGGCAAGGTTCGTTCAAAAGTTCATTGCAATCCAAATAGTATAACCTAGTCAAATCCATGCTCAAAGTTGGGAAACCCAATCTGACCAGTTTTTATCCAGTAGGAAAAACGGGTTCAAAACCATAGCTTCCAAGCTTCAAATTTCATGATCTATAGCTCAAAACAAATCTTATGAAGAACCCAAGATGTGGTAAAAGTTTGAGATCTAAACTCTTGTTTTTCGATTTTTTATGATTTTTACAAGTTGAGTGATGAATAGTGTTCTTCAAGAACTAATCTGGTTTTCTTTGATTCTTATGGTTGATTTAGCTAGCTTAAGACCACTCAAGGATCATACAAAGCTTAGTGAGGCTAGAAAATACTCCAAGGAAGGTAGACCTCTTGAAACCCTAGCATTTGATTTGAGATTTATATATGTTTTTGATGGTTTTAGCCTTGTATGATTATAGTGGTGATTATAAGCATGATTATGTAGTTAGTTATGTGATTTAAGAAGCATGATGATTTTGAGGTTAAGATCAGTGGTTCTAGGGTTTGTTGAGATGAGAATCATGTTTATAAATTGTATTGATGCCCGGTGTGGCTTGGTGGGATGATTATGATTTTTGGAACGTCCGAATTATAGCCGTCGTAATGCCAAATTTTTGTTAACACTTAGAAACCGAGCATGGCAGTTAATATAAATTCCTGACCTTGGTAATGTTATGACTTGTCCTTGTATATCTCGAGCCATAGATCGTTTTGGCGTGAGAATTGAAACATTCCGACTTACGGTTTAGGAGTTATGGTCAAATTACTAAAATTGGTTCGAAACCGTAAGTAAAAGTTAGTAACTTGAATTGAACCCTCGTAAAACATGTTAATCAGTGGAGAATCTTGGTAAATAAATACTAGAGATCATATGGAAGGTATGAGAGAAAACCACATGTCAAATGGATCGTTTTCCGATTTTATAAAAATGTTCGAATCAAGGTTAAGTGCGAAGGAACCCCTTAGAGCACTTGGCTATAACTTTGAGAACCACTTAGTAAAATGAGCGAACGAGATCCAATTGCTAAAACGAATCTTCGACCTAAGTATTTGTTGATTAACATGGACCTAGTACGAGCCTAAAGCAAGCTAGTAGTACCATAGTTGTGTCTCGCTTATGTGTTTAAGCGTTGATGTATAAATAGAGTATCCAAGGGATTAACCTAATGTTTTCTTTGACCTTGTCTAGATTGTTCGACATTGTCACGTGCCCTACTACTTCTCGAATACCAGGCAAGTGTTCTAAACCATACTTTGTAGTATTGGTTCTATATTCCTGTTTTGCCATGTATAGAGTTACACAGTTTTGCAGTTATTGCTTATATTGCTATGTATATAGTTGGCCTTCTGATTCACTTACAAGATTTGAGATGAATAGTTGTGAACCGGTGGATCTTGTAGCTCTAAGTATAAGAGCATAATTATTGTGTTCGACTCTAGACCAAGAGTCGGTATTTTGATATATATAAATAGTAGTGGAAACCCGGAGGGATTCCAGCGGCAAAGTGCTATGTATTCTAAGGAATGTTATTTAGTATCATTATTAAAATTCCAAAAAGTATTTATTACTTGGTAAAGACTCAAGGATTGTTATTTGAGTATTATCTCACTTGAGGAATATTAATCAAATATTATCATTAAGAGTATCATTGAATATTTCACGATATACGATGCAAGGTATATGCATAGTTGTTTTGACTTAATATATTGTCATACTTGAAATGTGATTTTTAATTAGACGACTTATAGACTAGAGGTGATCTAGTAGCTATAAGCCGGGTTTATGATAGCCCTTAGTATAGGGCATATGTTTCGACTAATTTGTTACGAACCGCGAGGCGGTATATCGTATACGTATTAAAATTACTTTCTGAGTATTATTTATTTAGTAAATAATATTCGAGGATTATAATTACATGAAAAATATCATTTCAAATATTTATTTAAAGTATGATTTCATAATCATACTTGAGTTATTTATTTAAATGAATCTTAATTCGGATTTTCATTTAAAGTTTTCCTTATTATTAATAAGGGTTGTTATTCGACGAACATTATTTCGAATATTCATTTAAAGTTAATGAATATTATTTTGGATATTCATTTAGGTACCTTATCATTATTATTAAAGGCCATTTATTTGATGAATATTATTTTGAATATTCATTTAAAGGCTTTTCGAATAATCATTTAATGATTATTTATTTAATGAATATTATTCTGAATATTCACTTCTAGGTTTAAGCGTAATTATTATTTAATTATATTCTTTAAACATTCTTGATTTAATAAATATTATCTGAATATTTATTAAATACTTTCAATATAGATGGAATAGTTTATGTATATAAATGCATATTTGACTTCAATAATTATGAAGTGTATTATGAGTTTTATTAAAGGTATCTTGTATATTTCTGACTTCTGGACTTTCTATGAATTATGTTGAGAGCCAATCTCATTTGGCCTAACAAAGATTTTCAGAAAAAGATCATCAGTATATTGTTCAGGTCCCCATGATTCCAAATCAACTTCTTGCCTGTAAAGGCGTCATTTTCCTTCAAAACTGGGGAACCTTATTTGAGATAACTTTATTATTACTTGACTTTTGAGTCAAGGATGTTGAAAGAAAAATTATTTTCACCTCATTGCGTATGAGTCAGAATGACTCTGGTTACCTCCTCAACACTCGAGGGGTAAGATTGATGTAACAAGTGTTAATCCATTAACAAGCTATTGCTTGGGAAATATTGGCGAATCCTTCCTTTACAATGGTGACGACTACTTTGTGGAGTCTGGTCAACAAGTATTATACTTGGGGGAAGGGGGATGAGCCTTACGTTTCAGAGTCATGGATTTTACTCGAACTAGGAGTATGTGTGCATGAGGCTGTGATCAGTCCATTACTGATAACAGGTGTAAGAGACTGTGGGACAGCCCATCCTGGAAATAGGGTCCGAGTTGCGCCGGTCCCAAACTATGCCCAACCGTTGGCTAGGGAGATCCGGCGTATGGTGATGTCCATATGTTCTTCCTTCTACATGTAGAGAAACAAACTTTGAGATGCACAAACTTATGACTGATCATCATAAGGTTTGACACCTGGCGCGAGATACTCCAGTATTAGTTCATCATCCAATTTGGATATTTCTGCAACATTATCGAGAGCACCCCGATCGGAAAGCTACGGCTGGGTGACCGATAAGTGTTGGCAGGGTTGAAAAGTGTTCAAAACTGATGTTACAATAACCTTCCTTATAACTTCATTTTTAAGCTATATGCTGATATTCTGCTTATGGTTGATATAGCAGACATGATTTTTTTGAAAGGGTTATTGGTGTGCTTTGAAACCTCATCCTTTTATAAATTGCAAGAACTGTTCATATTGCGATAAAGAATAAAGATTTATCATGAAAGATGATATTTATATATTGATTTTCTACTTATCTTCTTTTCAGAGCAGATATTTTGACGGAAAAGTCATTATTATGATTATGAACTTATCATGTTCATTTACTGACTATTTTAATCATTATACTTTCCCTATTGAGGTTTCTTGGATACAGATATTCTATTAATGATATTAAGTATCCGTGGTATTATGAAAGCCCCAAGTATATGATGGGATATTTTGTGAACTCTATTAACCAATTGCTGAGCAATTCTTTCGCTCATACTTGTTTGTTTTTATATATATTAGCCTTTCAGAAAGAGGTAAACGGATGAGGATTATCTGCATAGCTCGAAAGAAGCAGGCAGACTACCCTTATGAAGAAGACAGGACCCAGAACATCTATAGCTGGAGTAAGTTACATATGGTTTTATTAATGTGTAATATATATATATATATATATCACATTGTATATAGTAGAACTAGTTGCTGGTATACTTCTCAACGAAGCTATACTAGCGGGATAAGATTTGTAAGACACAATGTAATTTGATTCAATGGATGTAATAAAGTGAGTAATGCAAAGATTTTAGTTCTTGTTTCTAGCCCTATAACATATAAGATGCTTGGTAGTTGGGGTCTCAATGATGTACTTCAGTTATTCAATGATTATAGATGGATTAATGTTGTTAAACAGGTGAATTGTTAATAAGGATTTCCGCGTGATGACCAAATCCCTGACCCCGGATTTGGGGGTGTTACACAACTTCTCTAACCTAGCTGAAGTCATGGACGAATCAACTTTCTCACAGAAAGGCACAATCTCCTATTTATATGACTCTCTCTCGACAGTTATCTCATTGTCAAAATCAGGTTCAGGGAGTATTTTCTGATCAGGCTTTGACACTTCTTCTTCGTCAGAAGGCCAATCGTCTCCTAAGTCAATGGAATTAGGGGAGTTTAAAATTCTATTTTGTTTAGTCGGAAGTCTAATAAGGATGTTTTGAGGCTCACCTAAATCTGGGATAGAGATTTTAGACCTGGTCCTATTGCTGACTGATTTGGTAAAAGCAGGGTTTATCAAAGAATGGTGGTCTGAATGTGTTGAATCAGAAGACATCTACAAAGACAGGCGAAGAAGGGCCAGGAACCTAAGAGAGATACTAAGGTTTTGAGATGCTCAAACAGTTATACATTAACAAGCAGGAAACTTTATAGGAGATCTCAATGGGAGTTACGCAAATTAAAAACATGTGAATGCAAAAGATGAATCGACGGTTAAAGTACTGATAAACCAGAGATCGTGAACGTTCGTGTGTGTGAAATATGGAGTGTGACAAACAGATTCAGACATATACATATACTATCAGATAAAAGACAACATACAAAACATGGATGCACAGATAGTATGAAACAAAGTTGAGAATACGCAAGGACAGAAAAAAATGAATCAAAATCGTACCTTGAATCGAAGCGAACGGCGAAGAACAAGTTGAATTGAGCAGAGGATCGTCGGTTTTCTTCTTCTCTCTCCAAGGGTTTTTGCAAGAATTTGGTAAAGGTAAAAATGGACCTGAGGGGGTGAGATGGCGATTAAATAGTCAAGGTAAATGAAGCAGCTCCGTACACGTGGCAGAGCATTACTGGAGCGGTAAAACGAAGAGGTACACGCGTGAGAGGCGTGTGAACCTAGGGAATTCATTCATTAACTGCAGCGTTGGTAAGTGATAAGTTTGAATTTGAATTTTGAATTATCTCCTGCTTACCAACCATTATCCCCTCTTAAATTATTAAATTTAAAGAGACGTGGAGTTGAGTGACAAGTTAAATTCCCTGGGGAGCTAAATGCAAGCATCGAGTTGATTTCGAGAGCTGGAGCAAGAAGAAAAAAAAATAACGAGATAACAGGTTCCCTGGTATAAAGGAAGCTTACTCAAGATTATACTAAGCTGAAAATATTTTATGTCCTGTTTCGTACGCCGAGTTAGCTCATGTAGGCTTGGATATAAAATGTTAAAGCGATATGTTGTTACTAGAATGGTTTAGCATCGAACCTTTGATCGTAGAATTAGAATAGGTTCCTTTCACATTACATGATTTCAAGGAACCGGGGGGTACTTGTTGTGTCCAAATTCATCATGGGCTGGATTTAGGCCCATTAAGCTATAGGGTTCGATCCATACAAGTCAGAAGATAGATCCCTTGCGAGTTGTGAAGGTCAGATAGAAGAAATGACTAATGAAGTATGAGTATCAGGAGGTTCCCAATGGTCAGGAAGCTGAGCTGAGCACTAGGAGACCAGGTTCCTCCTAGCAGAAGAGTTCGAGTTAGCATAGCAACAGCCATAGAGATGATAAAAGCATGTGAAGAGTTATCCAGTCTAACTAGTTTGTTATTTGTGCAGGTACTGACGCCTAAAGGGAGGTCCCTAAGAGATATGTCCCGAAATAAGGAGGTTCCTGAGAAACAGGCTCCTGAGATATAGGTTCCTGAGTACCAGGTTCCTACGAGTTGCCAACAGAAAGTTCTAGAGGCCATCTAGAATAGATAAACGAATTGATATTAGAGTATAATTCTAGGGCGCAGATGATCCTAGGATTATCTTTGATCAATGAGAGAATTATAGTAGAGTACGAACTCGAGTTCTACACTACTTAGCCAACTAGTTCGTGAAAGACTCTAAAGGAACCTGAGTCCTACACGAACTAGGTGACCGAATACAGCTATTCCAGTAAGAGACAGAATCACATTAGAATTACGTGAGCTTGATCCCTATATATACAAGTGTACGTAGGCACCTTGAGGGTAAGACGCATTAAGTTCTCTAATTCTCTCTAAAGGCACTTGAGATTATTGGAGACACCCTCGAGCACAGCTCAACCCCCACAAACACAACCCAAACCTTTTCACATAACAGTTGATCGCTAGCCTATACAACTACCCGTAAACCTCTCAACAAGTTGTTACGAAATCCACTCATCAACACTCGGTATAAAAACATAGTAAGATTTACCGAAAGAATATTTGAAATTAAAAAGAAAAATGGATATCAGAAATCCGACACTTTGACTCAAACTCATCTCGAAAGTAAATACTCGAAAGACTCATTTAGTGAAGCTCTGATGACTCAAGAGATATGAATAACTGGTCCTCCAACCTCTCGGTATCTCGACGGGGCGATCAACTATCCGACCGAGAGTACCGTCCTCCTATGACACCGCACTTCGCCCGATCATGGCTACAATACGATATCAACGAAATATAATATAATATGAATGCAAGCATCATAGTGGGTGAATACATCAACCCTGGCATCATAGTGCCTAAAATATTCTCGTGTCCGTATAACGGTACACAAGTCTCTCTTTCTCTAAAATGGGCCTCTTTCCCAGTATTGACCAGTAGAATACAGAATTCCCGAACATTTCATGAATAGACAACTTGAGGTAATTCTTTTAGGAAAATATTTTGTTGATCTGGCGGACTGCCAGTTTGACTCAAATGTGCCATCAATCTGAACAATGGACTGATGCAAACTCTCAATAATACTATTTTATTGGTTGACACGAACAAAATGCCAGTCCTTGACAATGAAGGCAACTATCTCGAACAAATGAGACTAGTTTCACTGAATTAAAATAAAAGTCGTCTCGAATTAATGAGATCGACCCTATAGCAACGAATTTATCTCTACGCTTATAGGGAGTATAATTCGCAAGTAACTAAATTGATGGTATCGTAACATTAATGAGAAATAATACTCAAAATAAATTATTGCACCATAAAAAGGGTAACAAATAATTTTTCATAATTTATAGCTCGAAAATAAATATGGAATAAAATAATATGACAGAAATACAAAGTTTCCGAGAGTTAGGGTAAGAATGGACTTGCCTCTGTCTCGACGCTAAACTCTACTGAAGAATAATAGTAAAGCGTTACCCGCGAGCAGGGTTCTCAGATCTCAAAGGAATTTCTATAATAATTTATCAAAACAATTTTAGCACTCGGGTAAGAAAGTATTCACAAATAATCCAATAATCGTGCTCTTGATATTTAATAAATTCTCGAAAATATAAATTGGAAAATCCTCGTAATCTTATAATCTTGCTAGCACATTAATCACAAAATAATGATGAAAAAAAATGGAGGCTCTATTCGCTTTTTCCTATTTATTTATAATAAATTGGGTTTTCATAACATCATGCAAGTCAAATATAAATATACGTGAAAGTCTCGCTCTATTTTATTCGTAAGGGAAATTTTCATTAACAAGGTCTCTAATTATTCCTAAATATATGGTGCTAATTTATTTATTTAACAACATATTTGGGAAATAATAATAAAAAGGGTTTTGTATCAAATCACTACTAATTATCTAGAATTCTCACTTTATAACGAAATCCCCTAATTTAAATAAATTATTAACTCGCACTCCTAAATTAATCTATCTCGAACAACTTATCTAGAAATCTATACTTTAATAAAGTCCATTTTAGTGATATCTCCTAATTTTATTCTTACGCTAAAACAATTCAAGTCCCATTTTTATTCACATCTTAAATTCATACTTATTATTATCATTTTAGAAAAATGTAAATTTATCAAGATAAATCCTAATTTGATTAACCACACTAATTTCATTTTCGTTCCCCATTTTAATATTTAACTAAGTACATCAAAAATTCTATTTTATTTCTAAAAGGGCATTTTAATGAATTCTAATTATTTCAAGTATTCTCTCTTTACCCTAATTAATAAATTCCTAGAAACCAATCCAATTTTAATGATCATGATTTGATTTTTTTTTAATCCATTTCTTAGAATCAAATAACCTATAATCTATTATTCAAAACACTTTCTATAATTTTGCAAAGTTCCCATTTAAAACTAATTTCCAACATTCATTTATAAAACTATTTATTTATTAATAAACAATTCAATTATACACACATACACGTATGTATAACATCACCAACCACCACCGACCGGCGGCAACCTCCGGCCACCGCCGTCGGCATCTCTCTCCCCCCTTCCGATCTGTATCTCTCTCCCTCTCTCTCTCTCTCTCTCTCTCTCTCTCGAACCCAAACTCTCCCTCTCTCTCTCCGATCTCTCCATCTTTCTCTGTCGATCTCTCTCTCGCTACCAATCTCTCTCCTTCTCTATCGTCGCCGCCTCCTCTCAATCTTTATGTCCCTCTCTTCACCTCTCCCTCGACCTCTCTTCTCTAATCTCTCGACCCCGATTCCTCCCTCTCTCTCTCCGATCTCCGATCTCTCTTTCTCTCTTCGCCCTCATCTCTCTATCTCCGTCCATCTCTCTCTCTCCTCCTTCGTACTCTCTCTCGTCTCAATCTCTCGATCTCTCATGCTCTCTCGCAATCCCCCACCTCTATGTCTCCGATCACCACCGCCGTCGTCTCCGACGACTCCGACGGGGTGCCTCCGCCCCTTTCTCTCGACATGCAACCACAATTTCCCCCAAAATTAAATCAAGCCCCAATTGTATGGTGTTCCAATCTCACTTATAAGTTCAAATCATTATTATATCATATCATATTAAAACAATCAAATTAAAACCCTAACTAAAATAAAAATCACAAGATCAACCACCACACAAATTGTCACAATTATAGTAGAAATTACATATAGACATGATTATGAAAGTCTTTTCTTTTTGAACAAAAAAAGGGGTATAAGTTCATACCCTTATGAAAATCCAAACTTTATAAAAGTGATCAAAACACAACTCTTTGGAAACCACCTATATATATCAATGGGTATAGCCTTTAATTCTCTCTTCAAATTTATCAATGCATGTAAGATCAAGATGGTATTTGGTGGTGATTAAGCTTTGCAAAGTTGAGGCTTTAATGGTGAATGTGTGTGTGTGTTTTTAGCCGAGAGTGAGAAGAAGAGATAATGATCTCTTTTCTTTAGTATTTACTTATATATACAAGCTATTCACTTGGGCTCCAAATAGACCACTAAATTATTTGGACTCAACCAAGCCCAATTACTAGAATGGTCTAAAAAAAATGTTCTACACAATATTTTCCACTAATAGAATAAAACAGATAAAAATAAAACAAACATATTCATGGATAAAATTATACACCTATAAGAATAATAATAGGATCTAAAAAAAATCCCCCTAAATCGCGCTAGTTTATAAATATATAGACCATTCTTGAATAATAAAATTTATTCGGCTCAAACAAGGAAACTCGATATTACAATTATTAGTAAAAAAGATTTATGGTTATTAAAGTCTCCCCTCCTTAAAAGGATTCCGTCCTCGGGATCAACATTCTTATCTAAACAACTCGGGGTATTTACTACGCATTTCACTCTCAAGTTCCCAAGTGGCTTCCTCGATTTGATGATTCCTCCAAATTACTTTCACTAAACTCACCTTCTTATTTCGCAACTCATGCACTTTGAAATCTATAACTTCCACTGGTTGCTCTACGTAGGTCAGGTCAGCTTTGACATCGATGGGTTCATATTCTAATACGTGTCGATGATCAGGATGATAACTCTCAATATTGATACGTGGAATACATCATGAACGTGCTGGAGATCTGGCGGCAAGGCTAGTTGATATGACACGGCTCCAACCTTCTTGAGAATCTCAAAGGGTCCAATATACCTAGGGCTCAGTTTTCTTTTCTTCCCGAATCTCATCACCCCTTTCCACGGGGAAATCTTCAACAACACTTTATCTCCTATCTCGAAAGATTTATCTTTTCTCTTCAGATCGGCATACTTTCGCTGACGGTCTTGAGCAGCAACTAATCTTTTTCGAATCGTCTCTATGGATTTCTTTGTCTGATGGACCATATCTGGCCCTAGTAATCTTCCTTCACCAACTTCGTTCCAACAAAGCGGAGATCTGCACTTCCTTCCATATAGAGCTTCATACGGAGGCATGCCGGTGCTGGAGTGATAGCTATTGTTGTAAGCGAACTCTACTAACGGCAGATGATCATCCCAACTTTCTTTGAAATCCAAAGCACAGGCTCGCAGCATATCTTCTATCGTCTGAATTCTCCTTTCGCTTTGTCCGTCTATCTACGGGTGATAGGCTGTACTCATATTTAGCTTGGTGCCAAGGCAATCCTGAAAACTCTTCCAGAACCTAGAAGTAAAACGGGCATCTCTATCTGACACAATTGACACGGGCACTCCATGACGGACTACCACTTCCCTCAAATACAGACCTACTAGTCTTTCTACGGAATACCTTTCACTGATCGGCAGGAAATGCGCGGACTTCGTAAGTCTATCGACTATAACCCATATAGCATCGTGATTTGCTCTGGTTCGAGGTAAGACTACTACAAAATCCATGGTGATGTGCTCCCACTTCCATTCTGGAATCTCTAATGACTGAAGTAATCCACTGGGTCGTTGATGTTCGGCTTTCACTCTCTGATAGGTTAAACATTTTCTCACCCATCTGCAATTTCTCTCTTCATGTTAGGCCACCAATAATTTTGCTTGATGTCTTGATACATTTTCGTGCTCCCTGGGTGAATGGAATATCTCGAATTATGCGCTTCGCTCATGATTTCTTCCTTCAACTCTGTAACATTAGGAACCCAAATTCTCGATGCAAATTGCTTAATTCCCTTATCGTCTCTAGGGCTCAAAAACTCTTCTCCGGTTAACTCTGATCTATTCTCTTCCATGACTTGATCCTGACAGCGGCGAATCTTTTCAAGCAACTCTGGTTGAAAATGGATGGTATAAACTCTTTCTTTGTTTTGGACTAGGTCCTTGATTTCTAACTCCATTTTCTCGAATTCTTTGACTAATTCCTCCGAGGTTGTCAACAGGTTGAGTCTTTCCTTTCTACTTAAAGCATCAGCTACAACATTGGCTTTTCCCGGGTGATAGTTTATAGATCAGTCGTAGTCTTTGATCAATTCCAACCATCTTCTCTGTCTCATGTTCAATTCCTTTTGCGTGAATATGTACTTTAAGCTCTTATGATCCGTGAATATCTCGCATTTCTCGCCATAAAGGTAGTGTCTCCAAATCTTGAGTGCAAATACGATAGCAGCAAGTTCCAAATCATGAGTAGGGTATCGGGATTCATATTCCTTCAGTTGACGAGAAACGTAAGCTATTACTTTCCCATATTGCATCAATACACATCCTAAACCCTTATGAGACGCATCACTGAAAATCACGAAATCACCTTTTTCGTCAGGTTAGGTCAAAACTGGGGCAGTAGTTAGTCTCTTCTTCAATTCTTGAAAGCTGTCTTCACATTTGGAGGTCCACTCAAACTTTTCACTCTTCCTGGTAAGTCGAGTCAGTGGCGTAGCTATCTTTGAAAAATCTTTCACAAATCTGTGGTAGTAACCAGCTAGTCCAAGGAAACTTCTAACCTCTGTTGGAGTCTACGGCCTCTCCCAATCTGCTACGGCCTCTATCTTAGCGGGGTCTACAGAAATTCCTTCGCCGCTCACAATGTGTCCTAAAAATTGAACTTCCTTTAGCCAGAATTCGCATTTTGAAAATTCGCATACAACTTTTCCTTCCTCAAGGCTTCCAAAACTAGGCGGAGATGTTCTGCATGTTCCTTAGGAGATTTCGAGTATATGAGGATGTCATTAATAAATACAATTACGAACTTATCCAAGTATCTCTTGAACACGCGATTCATTAAATCCATGAAGGTAGCTGGGGCATTCGTCAATCCAAAAGACATAACTAGGAACTCGTAATGTCCATACTGGGTCCTAAAGGCAGTCTTAGGAATATCTTCAGGCTTGATCTTTAGTTGATGATAGCCGGATCTCAAATCAATCTTCGAAAAGTGCATAGCTCCCTTAAGCTGATCAAACAGATCGTCGATTCGAGGCAGAGGGTATCTGTTCTTGATAGTCATCTTGTTCAGTTCACGATAATCAATACAGAGTCGCATGGATCCGTCCTTCTTCTTTACGAACAACACTGGAGCTCCCCACGGGGATACACTAGGTCTGATCACACCTTTTTCGAGTAACTCTTACAGTTGTGTTGCCAATTCCTTCATCTCTACTGGTGCCATCCTGTAAGGTGCTTTTGAGATGGGTGCGGTCCCTGGTGCTAGATCAATTGTGAATTCTATTTCTCGGTCTGGTGGCATACCGGGCAACTCGTCATGGAAAACATCTTTGAACTGATTAACTACGGGAATCTCCTCAATGGTATGGGTTTGCTTCTCGGTGTCTATCACATGAGCCAAATAGGCTTGACATCCTTGTCGAAGAAGTCTCTTAGCTTGAATTATTTATAGAAAATCTTTGGTCAGTTTTCTCTAGCGAAACGGGATTCTTATACCATTAGGTCC
This sequence comes from Kitagawia praeruptora, assembly GCA_037693485.1. Taxonomy (NCBI): domain Eukaryota; kingdom Viridiplantae; phylum Streptophyta; class Magnoliopsida; order Apiales; family Apiaceae; genus Kitagawia; species Kitagawia praeruptora. The sequence goes on from CM075353.1 coordinate 5,681,257, forward strand.
ACTTAAGCTAACCTTCTTCCGACGACAATCAATTTGGGCATCGTAACGTGCTAACCAATCCATACCTAGGATTACATCGAATTCTCCTAACTTAAAGGGAATGAGGTCTGCGTCAAAACGTTGACCCTGAATTTCTATAGAACAGTTCGGGCACAAACGGTTCATTGGAATGACCTCCAGATTCGCTACTTCTATGCTCAAAATTCCGTCTAAGGGTATAGACTCAAGATTAAGCTTATTCATGAACTTCTCAGAAATAAAAGATTTGGTAGCGCCAGAATCAACTAGGACGCACGCTTTCTAAGAATTAACTAGAAGCGTACCTGCAATCACATCGCTGTCATCAATAGCATCCCTCACAGTCATGTTGAAGGTTCTTGCTGTCGGCTTGTTGCTGGGAGGCGCTGTGAGTCGAGGCACTGGGTTCTCCTTTGCATTCTGTCGGCATTCTTGGGACACATGACCTTTCTTTCCACAGTTGAAGCAGGTGACAGATTTATCCTTGCAACTAGAAGCATAATGACCCTTCTGTCCGCAGTTGTAGCAATTCACAGTAGCCTGTTGGCAGGGTCCAGGGTGTTTCCTTCCACATGTCTTGCATTCTGGCAATGGTGGTCTTCCTTGCATCATGTTTACTGTCTGCTGAGGTTTGGTCCTCTGATTGTTACCTCGGGTGTCATAGTTCCCAATCCTCCTAGTATCTGAGCTTCTATCCTCTCTCTTTACAAATGGCCTTTTGTCGCTACGGTTGTCAGATCTCTTCACAAAACCACTTCCGCCACTCTGAAACTTCCGCTTCTTACCATCCCGATCCTTCGGATACAACTCACTTCCACTTTCTACTATAGCCGCTTTCTGAACCAAGGTTGCATAGTTGGTGATCTCAAATACGGCAACTCTATTTTGAATCCAGGGTTTCAACCCTTGTTGGAAACGGTTGGCTCTCTTCTCCTCGGTGTCTACATAATATGGTACAAACCTCGAGAGTTCCGTAAACTTGGCCTCGTAGTCTACAACAGTCATCGTCCCTTGCTTGAGCTCCAAAAACTTGATTTCCATCTGATTCTCTAGATACTTGGGAAAGTACCTCTCTAAAAACAATGCCGTGAATCTAGTCCAAGGAATAACCGCATTACCCTCCAACGCTCTCTTTGCTTCCCACCAGTAGTTGGCTTCACCTTTTAACATATAAGCTGCGAACACCGTCTTCTTATCTTCTTCCACTCCCACAATCTCAAAAGTCTTCTCTATTTCTCGTAACCAGATTCGGGCCTCCACTGGGTTAGTGGTACCTTTAAACTCAGGTGGGTTCAAGGATTTGAAAGATTTGAATGTCACTGTAGCTTGAGTCAGATGATCTGGAGGTGGATTTCCTCCCACTGGGTTTGGGTTCTGTTGAGGCTGAGGGTTCTGGGCATGCTGAAGAAGAAAGTTCATTAGTAAGTTCATCGGGTTGACATTCTGATTTGGATTTTGAGCGGGTTCTGGTCCCGGGTTGGGAACTGGGTTAGGAACTGGGTTCCGAGGTGGAACCTCATCATCTTGATTCGCCTCAGGTTGAGGACGAGGATTTCTTGGGGGTCTTCCTCTTTTAGGTTGCATCTTTTTCTATAAGAGCGAAAACAATATGGTTTGTTATATCACAGATAAGCAGTTATAAAACACCATTGCTGGCACAGTTATAGCAGGCATTCATAAATGTTTACTCGGTCCAAAACCTCTGGTTTCTCAAAATAAGCTATACTCAAAATCATGGTTTTCTCTCTTGTCTCTTTATAAAACTATTTCTCTTTTTCCAAAAAAAAATCAAGTTACTCGTGAAAAGAAACTAGTTCAGGTTTTACCGGTGATTCTTAAAAAAATCTTTAAATTCTAAAACTCAATCGTCGCTTTAATCCTTGGTTTTCGAAAACCCTTTTTCTTTTTTTTTTCTTTTTTTTTAAAACTCATTTTAAGTCGTAGTATCTAAAAGAATTTACGATCCAGGGATATAATGAGAAATAACTAGCATGCTCTTCTAATATAACACAGTTCTATAACAGATAAAAACAAAGCAAGATAACAGTACTACTAGCAGATCATAATATATATATATATATATATATATATATATATATATATATATATATATATATATATCACAAGGTACCATGCTGGTACAGTCCACGTCATAATACTGAATACAACTGTTATAATAATACAGACCCATAATCAGAAGATAATACCTCGTGGAACATCTACTGTCATGCTAGTAGGGAAATATAATAAGATAACTACCCAACATGCTGGGTATAGAGTCAACTACATCTAGTTATACATCGATCATCAGAATATGCACACCCTATACAGAAAGATCTATCATGACGCCATACAAAAAGCGGGTCACCACTAGCTATGATATACATGCTAACCAAAAGATGGGAATGCGCAAGCATACATATATGTCATCCCCTAAACAAAAGACTATACTAAGCCAACAGCAACAGAAAAGTATCACTTGCCAAACATCTCGCCAACCCTCCTATGAAACTCTCCCACTACCGCTGATATCAAGGTAGCAACTCTACTCTGGTCAACCTGTCCGGTACTGGATAATGGCAAGGTAGCAATGTCAGCCTAGAATCCCGTCAGAACAGAAAGAGAAATCTCGTGCACAATCTCCATCGCTACATCTCTCGCTAACAAACTCCCTCCCTGATGCACAACAAAAGGATGTGGAATAGCCAACAGTCGGAGAATACCATCTCTGGTAGGAAAGATCTCCTCATAACGAGACCACAACCAACGGTAATGCTGAAACAGGGTATGGTGGATGTGCCACGGAACCGACTCTCCTACCACACCAGCATACTCAGGAGGAACAGAAGGCATAGCAGCAATAGTAGCAGTCACAATGGTCTGATCAGGAGCAGGAACAGGGATAGTAGGTGCAGATGGAGCAGTATCACAAGCAGGAGTAATACTGATGGTTGGAAACATGTAGTCAGGTATGGTAGGGGCTGTAGGAGTCGAAGCATATATCGGAACAGGAGCAGTAATCAAGTCTGAGAAAGCAGTGACTCTGGTGGGTGTAGCAACCCTGGAGACTGGAGCAACTAAACTGGGCAGGATCTCAGTACGGATGGGTGAAAGCTGGCCCTCATCAATCGGATCAGAGGTAATGGGCTCTGGTATCTCATATCGGAATATCTCAGGAGTATACAGAAGTGTAGGCTCCGCAGTCATGGTAGGAGCTGGAATCTGAGCTGGCTGCTCAATCTCTTCCTGAATCTCAGGTGGAGGAGTAACTAGATCAATCACTGGTATCGGGGAGTCAGCTACCTCAACTATCTGATCAGGAGAATGCACTAGGTCTATCACATGTGGAGGAGAAGGTGTGAGTATCCGGATAGAAGAATCCTCTGTGTCACTGTCAATCGGCATAAACTCCTCGGATGGGTCGCTGTCCGATCCTGAGCTGGGAGCTAGGGGTCCCTGAGGGTAAGGTGTAGGGGAACGGTCTCTGACTGAGAGAAAGTCATCTGGTCCTGAAGTCGACATCTACAAAAGTACAGGTAACTTCGGTCACAACAGGTTCTAATCAACTGGATATACATATATATAGATGTACTTATATAAGGGTGTAAGGAACTTAGTGCTAAAATCTCAACATCACGGTATATCTCTAAACTCTCACGTCGTGTTATAATTCCAGGCTCGTACGATTCCTAAAAATATAACTAACGCTCTGATACCAAACTTGTAACGCCCCCAAGTCCGCCCTGACCGGGGACTCGGGTCATCACATCGGGTATCAGCATCCTGCAACACACGTTAGCTCATATATGATAAAATAATTATTACAACGGAGCGGAACGTCCCACTCCACAGATCCAAGATCGGTCTCACACTTTATTACAATACGAATTATTACATCTCTGGATAAGATTTTACACAAGATCATAAAGTAGAAAAGGTAACAGGTTCCAGCTGGTCACTCTAGTCTTTGTCACCATAGCCCGGAGCTTTCTCTTTTCCCTTTCGCCTCTGGCTGGATAATTCACCTCCTTCCTTCTTAACAGCTGAATAAATGTTGTAAAGCAAGAGTGAGCAACTATGGTGCTCAGCAAGTTCTCTCCGTACTCGGTATAAAAACATAGTAAGATTTACCGAAAGAATATTTGAAATTAAAAGAAAAACGGATATCAGAAATCCGATACTTTGACTCAAACTCATCTCGAAAGTAAATACTCGAAAGACTCATTTAGTGAAGCTCTGATGACTCAAGAGATATGAATAACTGGTCCTCCAACCTCTCGGTATCTCTGCGGGGCGATCAACTATCCGACCGAGAGTACCGTCCTCCTATGACACCGCACTTCGCCCGATCACGGCTACAATACGATATCAACGAAATATAATATAATATGAATGCTAGCATCATAGTGGGTGAATACATCAACCCTGGCATCATAGTGCCTAAAATATTCTCGTGTCCGTATAACGATACACAAGTCTCTCTTTCTCTAAAATGGGCCTCTTTCCCAATATTGACCAGTAGAATACAGAATTCCCGAACATTTCATGAATAGACAACTGGAGGTAATTCTTTCAGGAAAATATTTTATTGATCTGGCGGACTGCCATTTTGACTCAAATGTGCCATCAATCCGAAAAATGGACTGATGTAAACTCTCAATAATACTATTTTATTGGTTGACACGAACAAAATGCCAGCCCTTGAAAATGAAGGCAACTATCTCGAACAAATGAGACTAGTTTCACTGAATTAAAATAAAAGTCGTCTCGAATTAATGAGATCGACCCGATAGCAACGAATTTATCTCTACGCTTATAGGGAGTATAATTCGCAAGTAACTAAATTGATGGTATCGTAACATTAACGAGAAATAATACTCAAAAGAAATTATTGCACCATAAAAAGGGTAACAGATAATTTTTCATAATTTATAGCTTGAAAATAAATATGGAATAAAATAATATGACAGAAATACAAAGTTTCCGAGAGTTAGGGTAGGAATGGACTTGCCTCTGTCTCGACGCTAAACTCTACTGAAGAATAATAGTAAAGCGTTACCCGCGAGCAGGGTTCTCAGATCTCAAAGGAATTTCTATAATAATTTATCAAAACAATTTTAGCACTCGGGTAAGAAAGTATTCACAAATAATCCAATAATCGTGCTCTTGATATTTAATAAATTCTCGAAAATATAAATTGGAAAATCCTCGTAATCTTATAATCTTACTAGCACATTAATCACAAAATAATGATGAAAAAAATGGAGGCTCTATTCGCTTTTTCCTATTTATTTATAATAAATTGGGTTTTCATAACATCATGCAAGTCAAATATAATTATACGTGAAAGTCTCGCTCTATTTTATTCGTAAGGATAATTTTCATTAACAAGGTCTCTAATTATTCCTAAATATATGGTGCTAATTTATTTATTTAACCACATATTTGGGAAATAATAATAAAAAGGGTTTTGTATCAAATCACTACTAATTATCTAGAATTCTCACTTTATAACGAAATCCCCTAATTTAAATAAATTATAAACTCGCACTCCTAAATTAATCTATCTCGAACAACTTATCTAGAAATCTATACTTTAATAAAGTCCATTTTAGTGATATCTCCTAATTTTATTCTTACGCTAAAACAATTCAAGTCCCATTTTTATTCACATCTTAAATTCATACTTATTATTAACGTTTTAGAAAAATGTAAATTTATCAAGATAAATCCTAATTTGATTAACCTCACTAATTTCATTTTCGTTCCCCATTTTAATATTTAACTAAGTACATCAAATATTTAATTTTAATTCTAAAAGGGCATTTTAATGAATTCTAAGTATTTCAAGTATTCTCTCTTTACCCTAATTAATAAATTCCTAGAAACCAATCCAATTTTAATGATCATGATTTGATTTTTTTTTATCCATTTCTTAGAATCAAATAAGCTATAATCTATTATTCAAAACACTTTCTATAATTTTGAAAAGTTCCCATTTAAAACTAATTTCCAACATTCATTTATAAAACTATTTATTTACTAATAAACAATTCAATTATACACACATACACGTATGTATAACATCATCAACCACCACCGACCGGCGGCAACCTCCGGCCACCGCCGTCGGCATCTCTCTCCCCCCTTCTGATATGTCTCTCCCTCCCCCCCCCCCCCTCTCTCTCTCTCTCTCGAACCCAAACTCTCCCTCTCTCTCTCCGATCTCCGATCTCTCCCCCTTTCTCTGTCGATCTCTCTCTCTCGATACCAATCTCTCTCCTTCTCTATCGCCGCCTCCTCCTCTCAATCTTTCTCAGGTAAAGTATGTTACCTTTTCTATTTTTCAATAACTAATCAATTTTCCTTTTCAAGTAAAATACAGTTTATCTAACTAAAATTTTTCTTTTTCTAAACACAACATGAGCAATTCTGTTTAATAAAATAAAACATTATAATTACTAATAATTAACCAATTATCTTTTTCAGCTAAAATACGGTACCTTTTCTATTTTTCTATTTTTGTTAGTATAATCTATTCGGTTTGCATTATTTAAGTACAATAAAATAATAATAATAATATAGTAACTAATAACTAACCGATTATGTTTTTCAGCTAAAACATTTCATTTATTCAATATCTTTTCAATATTTCAAACAGGTTGAACTTGTGTTTGTTTTTCTTAAAAAGTTGGAATTGTGTTTGGTATTTAAATGAAATTTGGTTTGGTTCAAATTACAGGTGGATAGTCCGAATTACGAATACTTCATGCCGAAATTTTCTAAAATTCCCCTGTATCAAAGTCTATTTTATTTAATTAATTCCAATAATTGAGTATTTTATTATAAAAGTATATTTTCAGTATTGGGAAGTCGGGGCGTTACAGTCGAGCTTCCTTCTGTCAGAGTTTACACTAAACTCTGACTGCTTCCAGCTAAACTCTGATAATTCACTATAACACTTAAACACTGATTAAAACACATCAATTATATTTAACAATCTCCCCCAACTTGTTCATTAGCAAAAATACACAAGTTATACAATAATTGATGATGTCAAAACAAATAGACAAATACAGTGTTTAAACAAATTCAGAGTTTAAACTTCTACTTAACAAAATTTACAGAAAACAAGAACTACTCACAGAACTCTATTTACTGAATTTGCTCAATATCAGGTGTTGTTTTGAGATAGTCTATCAGTAGTCTTCTCTCTGCATTCTCAAGCTCAATCTCCATAACCCTTTTTATCTCTCTTAATTGAGGATCATCTTCACCTGTTTGATAAATAGCAGCTCTCATAGAATAAATCTTGTTTCTTCTCATTTCATTCCCAAGTCTGATGAATTGTGCTTCCCTTGATTCTGAATTAAAATCCAAGACTGTTATACCCAAATCAGTCTTCAGCTTAGCACTTTTCTTCTTCATCTCAATTAGATTTCCATGATAATCTCTGTACTTAGGAACATATCCACCTGTTTGCTTTGTACCAGTAAGAATTTTAGCTTTCTGCATTTTTTCTTTTATCACATGAGCAGCTTGATAAGTCTTTTGATTTCTAACTCTGAAGATATACAGAACATATGCCAACTCATCATATAACTTCAAGTTAATGTCTCTCTCATTGACTTTGTACACTATTCCATCAGCCATAAAGTATAGTAGAAAATCCTTCTTTAAACTCTTTTGACGAACCAACTGAACTGACTCCAGTTTATCCAAATTTTCTTGTGTAACACCAATACCTGGAATAGCCAGTGATGAAGGATCTAGAGGACTTAAATTCACTATCTATCCTCTACCAGAGCCCATGCCAGATTTATCTCGACCCTGTTGACCAATGAAGCCTTTGTCTTGTGACACATGAGATCCACCAGCTTTCTGAGTTTGATCAGAGATCATAGGTCTTGCAAAAATTCCTTGCATAACAGGAGGTAATGGTGTTTGTACAACTTGTGTAGCAACAGAGGTTGTAACCATTTTCTTAAAAACTTTTTGTTCTTCAACAGCTTTTCCTTTCAACTTCAAGTGAGCATCCTCTATTGGTTTTCTAGCAATATGTGATATCATATGAGGCACACATCTACGAAACATTCCATCAGTGAAACATTCCATCATAAACACCTCCATCCTCATTCACAGGTTTATAAATAGAATAGACTGTAGACACTTCATAACTTAGAAACACCTCCATCCTCATTCAAGTTAGCCAGGAATTCATCCTTTATTACTACACTACGACACATAATACCATAAACAATATGCATGTTTATTTAACCGTGCAATGAATGAGACCCCAAAAGGCTTATACAATAATACCCATGTAGCGAGTGTTAGGTCAGCAATCCCAAACCACAAGGCTTTAGGTTAGTAGGACTAAGTCCCCTCAGATTTAATTACTCGAGTATTAAAGAGCTCACTCTGGTTAATTTTGCATAAACACAAACAACTTATTGACTTTTTTTTTTCATTTTTTTTTCATTTTTTTTAATCTTCAATCTGGAATGAGCCTTTCTCATTTCCAACCCTAGACTACTCATATAAATATGAGCTGGCTACTAGCCATTTGACACCTAGCCATTATTCAACAAATATTAACAACTAGCATGAAATCCCTGGTTTCCCCCAAACTTAGACTTTAGTGCTCCTACCCATCAAGGGAATAACGAAAATTCTAAATATAATCAAGTGATTAAATCTCAAAACTCAAAACAGGCATGACCCTAACCTAGCCCAAAAGCACCCTAATGAGACTGTGTAATAAATTTTGTTCCCGTAACATGCAAGTCAATTTCATAGAAACTATAAATCAGCCATCAACTCATCATCATCACACCCAAATCAACATCCACCTATCAATCAGAATCAGCTCGTCCTAAAGGATCATGAAATATGCATGCCATGAAAATGCAACTAAATGAAAACTCACATGGTATACGAAAAAAAAAACAGAATGTCATATATGAAACAAACGTAAATAATACGAAAACGTAAATAATACGAACAAACATGCATGAACTGTCACTAATATGTAAAGCATAAAATCCTACATGAACAAATAATACAACAACAACTATTAATCCCCCAAACCACCCCCAAACTTAAAATATTCAATGTCCGCATTGAATGGAAGTAAATACAAGAGATAGCAGAAAACATACCTGACCATCTGAGTCCTCATCCTCCTCGGTTGAATCTGGTGGAGGGAACTACGTACAAGCTCCATAGACTGGCCACCTTGTCTGAATACTACAAAACCCCCAATTGACAAGAACACAAATTCGTAATAAAAATAATATTAGAGAAAAAGATTTATCCAATACGAATCAAAGAGGTGAACTTGCAATTAATTCCTCTTTAGAGTTGAATTTTTATAGATTTAAAAAAAAAATAGAAGAGGAATTGGATTTGTATGTATATGTGGGTATATATAAAAGATGATGAATAGGATAAAAAAATAAAAAATAAAAAATTTAGAAGGTAAGAAATTCGATGAATAATAATAATAATAATAAAAATAATAATAATAACAATCACAATAATAATAATAATAATAATAATAATAATAATAATAATAATAATAATGATAATAATAATAATAATAAAAAATATGAATTAGACTAGAAATAGGTTAGAGATTTGAAGAAAAGATGGGGAGTTTTGGAATTTAAATAGAAAAAGAATTGGGTGTAGATATGAGAGTATAAAAGAATTGAGGTGTAAAAGTTTTTTTTTATATATAAACAGGTGAGCACAGCGCACAGCACAGGGAAACAACACTGAAAATTTTCTGACCAGTAGACCACGCGCAAGCCGCGCGCGTGAAACGCAAGCTGCCCCAAGTACAGACGCGCATGCGCAAGTTTCGCAACAGGCGCGCAAACTGCCCCCAATACAGTAACGCAGGCGCAGCCTGCGTTACACAGCGGCAACCTGCCTCCAGACCAGTAACGCAGGCGCAACCTGCGTTACACAACAAAAATTTGATTTTTTTTTTTTCCTGAACAGATTTTTTTTTCTTTTTTTTTTCTACACTAATGCGTGGGTTGCCTCCCACGAAGCAATCCTTTAACGTCAATAGCTTGACGTTACTTCCTAAACTCATGGCGGTTTCAAAAGAATAACTGAACCATCCTCAACAGAAAGACCATTCATACGAAAGTTGACATCATGGTTGCTTGCTTTCCACAAATCGCTTCCATCAGATTTCAACTTGATTTTACTACCCAACGGCCAAATTTTCTTCTTTTTCTTCTTCACACCTCTAAGATGCTTCTCAGACTCAATCGGCTGAACAAAAATTTTTTCTTCCTTATCATCGGTTTTCCACCTTCGCAACAAGTTATCATGGCCCTCTTCAAAAATCACTTGCTCATTATTCAAAAGGACATACCTCAAATTAGCAGGTAGAGGTTTAAGTTCAACCTGTGGTGCCTCTGAAAGTGTAAAAACCATCTCAACTTCTGTGTCTCGAACAACAAGTGCTTCTTCTTCTACTACATCATCTAACACCCGTTCTGCTCCCATGAAGTGTTCAATTTCGAGCTGCACAATTTCATCAACTATGTCAACAGTAAAACAAGTTGCTCCAAAAGGAGGCATCTTCATTGCTTTGTTTAGATCAAATTCCACTTTGTCCTTGCCAACATTCAATGTTAATTTTCCAGCTTTAACATCGATTGTAATGCCAACAGTAGCCAAGAATGGCTTTCCCAAGATAATGGGTATTTCGACATCTTCATCCATCTCTAGCACCACAAAATCACAAGATATGACAAATTTATCCACATTGACTACCACATCTTCAATGACCCCCAACGGATACTTAACAGAACGATCCGCCAACTGAAGTGAAATCCGTGTCTTTTTAAGCTCTCTAAGACCAAGTCGTTTACAGATTGAATATGGCATCAAACTCACATTAGCCCCTAAATCACACAAGGCTTTCATGTTCTCCATCTTCCCAATAGTGCAAGGCAAAGAAAAACTTCCCGGATCTTTCAATTTCTGAGGAATGGCCTTTTGGATTACTGCACTGCATTCCGCATTAAGAGTAATGGTTTCTGCATCCTCAAATTTCCTCTTCTTTGTCAACATCTCCTTAAGAAATTTAGCATAAAGTGGCATTTGATTCAAAGCTTCAGCCAAAGGAATATTGACATGCAACTGCCGGAACATAGTCAAGAACTTCTCGTACTGCTTCTCTAACTGTCTGTTGTGAAGTCTCTGTGGAAATGGAATAGGAGGAACATAAGGTGGTGGAGGAACATACGGCTTTTCTGGTTCTTCTTCCTTCTTCTCTGCACCTATTTTTTCTGACTTTTCTGCATCAGTCTCTACTATCTTATTTTCTTTTTCAGCATCCTTCTCTTTAGGCTCAAGAACCTCAACCTCGGGCAACTCTTTTCTGCTCCTCAAAGTAATTACTTTGCATTGTTCCTTACCAGTCTGGTCGGGTTGACTTGGAAGTGATCCTTGCTCACGAACACCCATCTTGGAGGCAATCTGTCCAATCTATGTTTCTAGCATCTTTTGAGATGATGCCATCTGCTCTATTCTTGATTCCATATTAGCCAATGCCCCAGAGGTTCCTTGCATAATCTTATTTAGTGCAACCTCACAATCAGCTGGTTCTTTCTTTGGCGGAGGTTGATACTGCTGCTGTGCTTGATACGGTGGTCGTGACTGAAAACCAGGAGGTTGATTCTGCCTTGGAAATGAATAAGAAGGATTAGCCGCATGATTATTACTGTAAGAAAGATTGTTGTTTGGCCTTTGATTTGGATTGTAGTAGGAGTTATTCTGAACAGGCCACGGCTGTCTTCCCTGAATAAAAGATGCTTCTTCTGGAAATTGTTGCACATAAGAGTTCTGACTAGCACCATAATCATTATACCCTTCCATAGGTGAAGAAATAGCATTCATATTTACTCTTTGTCCTCGCACCTCCTGAGTTAGAGTATCCAATTTTTGAGCCAGCATGTTGATCATCTCAGATTCTTGTGCTGCTTTTGCTGAGTTCGTCCCACTAGGTGCCCATGAATAATTATTAGATGCCAATTCCTCAAGAAGTGCTTTAGCCTGTGTAGTTGGTGCCTTCTTGAAATTTTCACCAGCAGCCACATCCAAACTCAAACGAATATCTGCATTCATGGCCCCATAAAAAGTACTAATGATCTACCAATCTTCTAAGCCGTGATGTGGACACTTCCTCAATAGTGCCTTGAATCTCTCACATGCCTGATATAGACCTTCACCCGGTTGTGCTTTGAAACTCATAATCATAGTCCTCAATTGTTGCGTCTTATCAGAAGGATAATATTTGGACAAGAATGCAGTAGAAAGACCATCCCATGTAGCAACCGTAGTGTTTGGAAGTTGTTGAAACCATTCCAAAGCTCTTCCCTTAATAGAGTAGGGAAACATATGGAGACGAATCTTGTCACTCGTGACACCATTGATTTTGAATGAGCCACACATCTGCACGAAACGCTCTAGATGTCTGTGTGGGTCCTCTAGTTCAATATCTCCTTCAAAAGCTTGATTGCTGATCATCTGAATTAAGCTTGGATTAATGTTGAATTGGGTTGCACCAATCTCTGGAGTTTTGTACATGCAATTAGCAGGATTTGGTGTCTCATGGTCCCAAATAGAAGTCTCATCAACATTATCATTAACAACAGCTTGAGCTGCCGGCTCTCCCATCTTAGCTTTCTCTTTTCTGATCTTTCTCAAAGTACGCTCGATTTCAGGGTCAAATTCCAATTTTCTAACGCAAGATGAACGTCGCATACACCTGAAAATCACCAACAAAACAACTTGTGGAACCAATTAAAATCTAAAAAATAAAAAAAAATTAACCTAAACTCAAATATACTGCCTTCCCCGGCAGCGGCGCCAGAGCATGACCAACATTTTCTTTAATGACCACACCTTTAAGAATAGGCTTTGCAGCTTTTACAACTTTCACATTCTTCTTCAACTTACCAGACTTTAAAGCTTTTAGATGCTTTTCTTGCAGACTCTTTTCTTCAGCTTTAGCATCTTCTAGAGTAGCCCCTCCTGCATTTTCTTCCATGAATAGCTTAACAGCTAACTCCTCATCAGTCTGTAGATCAGAGATTAATTCCAAACTCTTGGTCTTTGAAGTACCTTGAGTTTCAGTGTTTATTCCAGCAGACTGGGACTTAAGAGATTTGCCAGATCTCAGAGTTTGTCTTGATTCAGAGTTTAAACCTTTACTCCTGTCACTTGCTCCTCCATCTCCAGCATCATCCTTTCTGAACAGAGTTTAAGCAGATTTGCATTTTGACTTAGCAACTCTCTCCCCCTTTTTGACATTATCAGGAATGAGTATAGATGTAATTAGCTCCACAGAGGTAGCAATGGAATCAATCTTATCAGACAGGATGGTCTGATTCTCTTCAACTTTTCCAAGTCTCGTGAAAAGATTTGTCTGATCTTTGGTAAAAGTCTGAAACTTTAGAGAATTAACTCTATCTTGATTCATATCTCTTGTCACAATTTCAGCACGCAAATCAGTGATAGCCTTTTGATTATCATCAAATCTGGAATGAAGAGTTTTGACTTGTACAATTGTAGCTTTCAGACTTGACAGAATATCTGGATTTGAAATTTTATCTGCAGCATCCTTCACAAAATTTGCTGCTCTGCCAACAGAAAAGATACAGTCTGATTTAAACCAATCTTTTGACATTTTAGCAAGTTGTTCTCTTTCTCTGTCATGATCATTGGAAGATTTAGTAAAAGGTGCATGTTTCCCTTCAGTTTGAACTGGAACTGACTCAGCACTTGCTTCAGTGTGAGAAGCCACTGTTTCTTCAAGAATAACAGTAGGCTGATCTGCTGCACCTGTTTATTCAGAGTTTACAAAACCTTCAAATGGATCAGAGAATGGAATGAAATTTTCAGCAAAGTCATCCATGGGAGCAAAATTCTCTCTGTCCATGTCAACTGGTACATCTGTATCAGAGTGTGCAGGTTCCTCAGTATTTATCTCCACATTTGCAGATTGTACCTTAACAGCAGGTATTTCCTTAGAAACTACCTCTGGAGCTTCAACAACATGCTCTTCATCAGATTCTTCAAGGACCAACTTTTTCCTTTTGGCTTGAGACACTTCAACTACCTCTTCTTCTTCAGTAGATTTGTCAACAACTGATGGTGATGAAGGCCTGTTTACCCTTTTGATGAATCTTCTGGTATAAACAGCCCCAGTAGATGTCTGTTTAGCCTTGGAATGCCTTGTATTATGTGCAGTATGCTTTTGCCTTTTTGGTTTAGACTGTGTTTGAGATTGAGTTTGAGGATGAGGGACTTGAGGTTCAGAGTTTGATTGAGGTGGAATGGTTTCAGTGTTCAAAGGTGTAGATGTTGAAGTGTTAGTGTTGTGGTTCTTGGGGTTGGTTTAGAAAATTTTGTAGAGCAAGAGGCAAAACCAAGTCAGGTAATTGCTCCTTTATGACATCTTTGTTAGTCAAATCAGAGAATACTCTCTTACTGACTTGAAAAGGTTGAATGATGTCATTCTCGGGAATATCAACCTCAGATACACAAGCAGAGTATAATATTTGACAGAATCTAGCAAAATAAACACTAGACTCTGACAACTTTTCACCTAAATTCATAAGAACATGTCTACCAAAATCAAAATTACTGTCATAGAGAAGAGCATACCCAATTTGGAGACTATCAGTAGGAACGGCATCCCAATTTGTGACTTTCTTGCCAAATGCTCTTGTTATGCAGTCGAAGAAGAAACTCCATTCCTTCCTCAGGTATGGCCGCTTAACATTACAAATTCTCTGTAATGGTCCTGAATACTGAATCTCTTGCAACATCTCTCGTAGATGTTCTTCACCAACAACAGCATATGATGTATGCGTATCAAAGTCCAGAGCATCCCTAACTGTGGTTGGAGTTATGATATACTCTGTTTCATCATGAGTAACAATAACTGTGGGAGTCCCATTCTCTCCTCCATCATCATAAACAGAGTTTTCCCAGAAATCAGCAATCTGTGAAGCAGAGAGCTTTGTCGGTTCGGTGAGAGCCTTACCAATTTCTGAATCCACCAAGAAATTTTGTACCAAATGAAACGCTTCAGGAACGTTTTCATTATTCAAACGAGCTGCATAATTATTGGGTAGAAACACTAATCCTGCAGCTTCAAAAGCTTTGGTTGCCATTTGATTAGATATGAGAAGAAAATATTCAGAGAAAATATGTGTATGGAAAGTGTTTGATAAAATGCGCAAGAGAGTGAATAAGGTAACTGAGAGTAATTGTGTATGCAAAGTAACTGTGAGTGGGTGTGTAATTAGATGAATAAATATGAAATGAATAAGAATGATTAGATCTGTAATTAAAAATTAAAAACCAATCGTTTTATCATTAAGACACACAACCAGTTCCTTGTTTAACGTGTGAGTGGGACACGTGTCATACATGCAGTGAAACAAGTAGCACGTTCAGTAATCATGGCAATAATTACTGCTACTCTCTCTCTCTTCTAACCAATACACTTTAATACCCAAACACTCCACTACTCATTAACAGTTGTCAATAATTCAAATGAAGTTTCAAAAACTCTTTTTCTCCCTCCAACAGGTATCTTATCTGAAAGAAAATACCTTAGAGTAATAGTCAAGAGTCATCAGTGTTTATCAATTCTCTGTCTTTATTACCGTAACCCTTTCAAACACTGCACAGTTGTGAATAAATGTGTGTGTAGCAGAGTTTACCAAATCAATATTTAGAGCATCTAATTTTTCATAAAATCCATAAAATAAATCAGTAACCACTGTTTGCACAAACTCTCAAAGTAAAAAATGAATGTATGATAAATGCTAAACTCTATAGTAAATATACAAAACTTTTAAACTAATTTATATACCCCCTTCTAATTTTTTTTAAACTATATCTCCAGTAATCAGAGATTGGAACTAGTCACCAAAAATCCTAAAATTTTAGCCCTTATCATATTGACAAGTTCCTGGGTCTTCCTAGTCTTTGACTAGTCACCAAAAATTAGAAAATTTTAGCCCTTACTATTACCAGCAAGTTCATGGGTCGTGCTAGACACCAACATGATCTCAAAGGAGTTCTAATAACATTTATATATATTTACTTTGGGGGTAGACTAATAATAACAGTAAACTTAACAGAGTAACTATCAGAGTTTAGAAAGCATCAACATCAGTAGTTATTTATGAGAGGCAATGCACACAGTTTTCACAGATTCAGAGTTTAGGATAAATAAACTAAGAGAAGCTATAAAAAGGAATCAGTATCATGCTGTGTTAATTTTCTGCACAGTATAAGATCAGATCACAAATAACTTAGAAAGATTCATGATTACTAACTGAGAATCATGCTTCATAAAAATTTCTTCATCGGTGTTCATATCAGACAATAACACTATCAGAGTTTAATCAGAGTTTATCCAACATGTTAACAATGTATGACCAACAGAGTTTATTAACAGAGTTTAACAGCAGAGTTTGTATAGCAATAAAATAAGCACAGAAATATGAGCAAAAGAGTCTAACCAATATCTCTAGTCAAAACCAGAGATCATTCCTAGTTCATTTACCAGCCTTGTAAAAGTAGCTTCACTCAATGGCTTGGTGAAGATATCTGCAAGTTGTTGTTCTGTAGACACAAAATGAAGCTCAATATCTCCTTCCTCTACAGGTTCTCTGATAAAATGATACCTTATGCTGATGTGCTTGGTCACTGAATGCTGCACTGGATTACCTGTCATAGCAATAGCACTTTGGTTATCACAGTAAATAGGAATTTTACTGTACCTTAAACCATAATCCAGCAATTGATTCTTCATCCACAGAATTTGTGCATAACAGCTACCAGCTGCAATATACTCTGCTTCAGCTGTAGATGTAGAAATTGATTTCTGTTTCTTGCTGTACCAAGAAACTAGTCTGTCACCAAGAAATTGACAACTTCCACTAATGCTCTTTCTGTCTATCTTACAGCCTGCAAAGTCTGCATCAGAGTAACCAAGTAACTTAAACTCTGATTCTCTTGGATACCACAGACCTAAGGTTATGGTGCCCTTGAGATATTTAAAAATTCTCTTTACAGCTGTTAGATGAGGTTCTCTAGGGTCTGCCTGAAACCTTGCACATAAACAAGTTGCATACATGATGTCTGGTCTACTTGCTGTCAGATAAAGAAGAGACCCTATCATGCCCCTATAGTTTGTCAAATCCACTGAAGCTCATGTGTTTTTGTCCAACTTTGTTGCTATTGCCATGGGAGTGGTTGTAGATGAACAGTCAAGCATGCCAAATTTCTTGAGAAGATTTCTGGTATATTTTGCTTGATTGATAAAAATTCCATCATCTGTTTGCTTCACTTGTAGGCCTAGAAAGTAACTAAGCTCTCCCATCATGCTCATTTGATATCTTGACTACATGAGCTTGGCAAACTTCTTACAGAGTTTATCATTAGTAGATCCAAAAATTATGTCATCAACATATATTTGAACTAAAAGCAAGTCACTACCAGATTGAAAATAGAACAAGGTTTTATCAATTGTACCTCTCTTGAACCCACTTTCTAAAAGAAATTGAGCCAGAGTTTCATACCATGCTCTAGGTGCCTGCTTAAGTCCATAAAGTGCCTTATCCAGCCTGTAGACATAATCTGGATGTTTTGGATCCACAAAACCTGGTGGTTATTCAACAAACACTTCTTCTTCAAGCATTCCATTCAGAAAAGCACTTTTCACATCCATCTGAAATACTTTGAATTTCTTGTGAGAGGCATATGCTAGAAAAATTCTTATTGCCTCCAATCTTGCAACTGGAGCAAAAGTTTCATCATAGTCTATTCCTTCTTGCTGTGAATAGCCTTTTGCCACAAGTCTAGCCTTGTTCCTTGTAACAACACCCTCACTGTCAGTTTTATTTCTGAAGACCCATCTAGTACCAACAACAGATCTATTTTTTGGTCTAGGTACAAGGGTCCACACTTCATTTCTTTCAAATTCATTTAACTCTTCCTGCATTGCTGTTATCTAGTCAGCATCTTGAAGAGCTTCTTCCACTTTCTTTGGTTCATTCTGAGACAAGAATGCATGAAACAGACATTCATTGGATGTAGCACTTCTTGTCCTTACTCTTGCATCTGGATCTCCAATAATTAAATCATGTGTATGAGACTTTGTCCATTTCCTAGCTGAAGGCAAATGGCTTCTGTCAATATGTGATCCTCCCCCTTGATCTATGCTTTCCTGATTTTCTTGATGCCTTTCTTCATTCTCTGAGGCTCCCCCTGAATTTGACCGCTCAGAGTTTGAACTGTCAGATTTTGGACTTCCAGAATTTGAGTCATCAGAGTTTGATCCAGATTTTTCAGTTGACTCACTTCCAGTAGTTGAGTCATCATCTTGCATTGACTCTTCATGCTCCCCCTCAACTGGTTCTCCCCTTTGTTTAGGCTGAGAAGTTTCTTCAGTGTTCACCAGTAGAGGTTAAGAGTATGGCTCATCAGAGTTTATCAGATCAGCTTCATCAGAGTTTGCTTCATCAGAGTTTAAATCTTCATTTTCAAAGTGCAGTTGATCAAGTTCATCTAAGTCCAGTTATTTTCTTGTCATCAAATGACACATGAATTGACTCCATGATCACTTTGGTTCTCAGATTATAAACTCTGAATGCCTTAGTTGACAGAGGATAGCCAACAAAAATTCCTTCATAAACTTTTAGATCAAATTTGGTCAACTGTTCAAGATGAGTTTTCAGCACAAAGCATTTGCACCCAAAAATATGAAAATATTTCAGTTTTGGCTTCTTTTCCTTCACCATCTCATATTGTGTTTTCCCATGCTTGTTGATCAGAGTGGCATTCTGAGTAAAACAGGCAGTTTGAACTGCTTCTGCCCAGAAATAGGTTGACAATTTTGCTTCATCAAGCATAGTTTTGGCAGCTTCTATCAAAGTTCTATTTTTCCTTTCAACTACACCATTTTGCTGTGGTGTACCAGGTGCAGAAAACTCTTGCTTCACTCCTCTGTTTTTGCAGAATTCTTCCATTGTTGCATTTCTGAACTCAGTTCCATTATCACTTCTGATTATTTTAACTTTGTACATTGATCCTTTGTCCAGTAGTTTTACATGCTCCATCAGAGTTAATGTAGTTTCATCCTTCTTTGCTAGAAAATACACCCATGTGAATCTGGTGTGTTCATCAACAATGACTAGAGCATATTTCTTCCTTCCAATAGACAGAACATTTACTGGTCCAAAAAGATCAACATGTAGAAGATGATAAGGATCAACAATTGAAGATTCAGACTTGCTCTTGAAAGATGACTTCCTTTGCTTGGCCTTTTGACAAGAATCACACAAACCATCAGCATTTAATAAAGATTTTGGGAGTCCTCTTACAAGATTCGTTCTTATCAACTCATTGATGTTGTTTAGATTCAAATGAGAGAGTTTCTTGTGCCACTTCCAACTCTCTTCACTAGACATTCTTGTTGACTGGCATACAACTTTTCCATCAGAGTTTGTAAACAAACTTACTTCATAAATATTATTGTGCATGTGTTCAACTAGAACAACTTTCCCTGTTGATTAACAGATAACTTCACAGTACTCAGGTTGAAAATCTACATGATAACCCCTGTCACAGATTTGACTCACAGATAGCAAATCATGCTTGAGTCCTGGAACCAGAGCTACATTTATGATGATGACATTTCCAAGATTGATATTGCCATATCCCAGAGTACATCCTATGTTGCCATCTCCATAGGAAACTTTTGGGCCAGCCTTCTCCACATACTCTGATAGCAAGGCTTTATTTCCAATCATGTGTCCTGAACATCCACTGTCCACGACTAGGGTTCTCTCCCTGATGCCCTGCAATCACAAACAATCACTGAAGGTCAGTTTTAAGGATCCAGACTTGCTTGGATCCTTTGGCTTTCTTAACTTTGTTAACTTTAGCAGCGGAATTCATGTTATCAGAGTTTAAGCTAACTTCATCAGAGTTTATACTTGCAGACTTAACCTTGACCCATTTCAAATTGGGCTTCAATTCATAGTTATTATGATAAATAGCATGATAATCCCTGCAAGTATAAATAGAGTGCCAAGTACTTCCACAATGTTTGCATAAGGTCTGTGGTCTAGATCTAACATAATCATTCTTTACTGCAGTTTTGGAGGGTAAAGAATTAATGTTCTTATTCTTCCTGCAGAAATTAGCAAGATGATTTGTACTACCACAGTTATAACATGTCTTTCTTGGAGCTAATGTAGCAAGCATTGGATAATTACCTTGAGTAATGCCTACTTTACCATTTCTGTTCTTTCTAGACAATTTCTGTTTCTTTACAGACTTTAAATCCTTTAACTTATGTTTGTGTTGTTTATCTGTCATTGAACCAATGTTAACCTGTTTAACAAAAGTCTTAGCATATGATTCCTTAACAGCCTTCTTTTCAGCTTCAGTTTTAGGTCCACCTTTACCAATAACATTACCTTTAGATGGAAGATGTGGTCTAACTTTTACCATATTTTCAAATCTTAGTTCATCTCCCTCATAGTAACCTAGACCAACTGTGTCTGTCTGAAAAATTTCATTAGTGTCTTTTCCAGAATCTGTCCAAGTCTTAATTGTGTTAGTAGCTTTTTCCAACTCAGACTCTAATTGCCTATATCTACGAAGCAATTCCTGTTCTACATAAACAACATCATCTCTTTCTTTCTGAACTTGTTGCATATTAACAAGTTGCTCTTCAACAAATTTGTTTCTCTCTTTAAGTTGAGAACTCTCAGACTTAATTCTCTCATTCTCTAAAGTCAAATCCCTATAACTGATATGCAATGCTTTAAGATAAATTCTCAGTTCAGTTATATTATCAGTATTATAAGCATAGGTAGTTGGGGGTACCTTGAGTTCAGCATCTTCATTCTGAGTAGCAGCCATGAGAGCATAGTTGACTTCCTCATCAGAATCTGAAGTGTCTGCCCAATCTCTGCCTTTTGTGTAGAGTGCCTTTTCAGTTTTACCCTTCTTGCACTCAGGAGCATAGTGACCCATCTCCTTACACTTGTAGCATTGAATCTCAGACTTGTCTTTCTTTCCTGATTTGGTATCCCTTCTATCAGACTTTCTGAAACTCTTCCTGTCAGAGTTTGAATCCTGATAAGCGTGAATTTAATCTTAATATTGTCCCTATATTTAAGTTATTTTACAGTGATTTGGATTTTTAATTAATAAATTCTAATGTTTTATTGTAGGTATCAAGGAGTTGTAATAAAGGAAGGCTTGGAGTTTAAATAGCAAGAGTTGGAGATTAATTTGATTAAAAATCGGATTTTCTGGGTAGCTTGCGCAGTCTGCACTGTTTGGGTCATATCTGGAGTTCTACAAGTCCGATTCAGACGATTCAACAGCCCACGGAAAGCTTATGAGAAGGGCTTCAATTTAGAAGTGGTCTTGATATCAGATTCCAACTACATCAGCCCAGAAACAGAGCCCAAAAATCAATTACGAATTTCCTTTTTTGGAATTCAATTTTGATTGGGAAATCTCCTTGTTATTATATTAAATAATTAAAAATACTCTTATTAGAGATATTATTAGATATAGATCAGACCTAATAACTATAGAGAGATACGATGAAAGAGACAAGGAGTCGCACAAGGGAGGAGGAGAAGAAGCCATTAACAAGAGGAGTTCAGCCGTTGAAGACATTCAATTGGCTTTGTTTTCTCTTTATCTTTTTATATCTCTTCTTATGATTATGTGTTGGTTATCTTTGGATTGTTTTGATACGTTAATTATTAACTAATTTTATTGAGTTGGGATTTTTATGGAACCCTAGTATGAGATTGTTGGTGTTTTGATAAGAAGTACTATATGTAGTTTACAGTTTATTCGTTCAAGTGAATTTCATGTTATATATTTGCTATTGTTTGGCCAACTCTAGTAGATAATTGAGTTAATTGTAATACCGAGAGGGTTATAGTTAATGGACATAATATTTGAATGGTGCATGATTATATCTATTGATATTAATTTTGTGACGGTATAGACATATATTGTTACCTTGCATAGCTGTGTGAAATTGGTGCTTAATTGTATTCTGGAAGTTGAATTAGGCATAGACATATGTTAATTTAATTACAGAATCTATACCATAGTGATTTTGAGAGAAACCTATGACCGTTGAATTTCTGGTTAGTAGACAGTGACTTGCTATGGTATTACACTGCTTTATTGCCGACATGAACATATTAAGGGGAAGTAATTATCTTGACTTAACTACTCGTATCTGAAACTCATCCGATTCTCTTTGTTAGTATAATATATATTAGTTAATTTAGTTTTTTAATTAGATAAATCAAAACTCCATTCTTGTGTTCTATAATTGAATTGTTAGATATTACTTGCGATTAATATAATTAGACAGTCCTTGAGGAATGATATCTGGTATTTATTACTATATTACTTGCTTGCGATTGTGTACACTTGCACATCTGTATTTTACGCAACAAGTTTTTGGCGCCGCTACTGGGGACTGTTATAGTGTTTATTGCAATATTAATCATCTTGCAGTTTGGTTTGATATTGTGTGCTTACATTGATAATTCTTGTTGTTTTCCAGGTTAACAACATAGAGTTATGTATTCTCCATATGCGATGGATATGGTCTATGACGAAGAGTGTGTTGCACGAGATTCAAAGTAGTTTTTTGGATGCAAAGCTGGGACGCAACCCCAGTTATATCTGGAGAAGCATCCTTGAAGCCCAAATGTTACTGAAAAGAGGAGCAAGGTGGAGGATAGGGTATGGGTGTAGCATACCGGTAGTTGATCAACCATGGCTAACAAACCTGCAGAACCCGTACGTTATTACTCATCATATAGCTCTTCAGGGGATGACAGTCAATCAGTTGATTAAAATAGACAGTAGAGAATGGGACGAAAATGTGGTTGATAACTTATTTGGTGAGCGGGACAGGGAAGCTATTTATGACATGGTGCTATGCAGAAGCCAGCGATCCGATACCAGGTATTGGTGCTATGAGCAAAACGGTCACTACTCAGGTAAAAGTGCGTATCAACTACTGCAAAGGGATCATGGCAGCTGGGTTGTTAACGATGATAACAAGTTTTGGAGGGACCTATGGAAGATTCAAGTTCCATCAAAGGTGAAAGTCTTTATGTGGAGGGCTTTAAACGGTTGCTTGCCAACGAAATGTAAGCTTCAAACAAGGAGGGTGCAGATTGACGATATCTGTCCATTGTGCGAAAGTGACATGGAAACCACATCTCATTGTTTTATTCATTGTTTGTTTGCTAAGAGTTGTTGGAGCCTAATTTGCCCGGATGTCAGCTTTGACACTTCATGGAATTTATTAGCTTGGTTCTCTTTCTTAATGGATCAAATGAAGGATAAAGTGGCCAAGATTAGTATTATTTGCTGGGGCATTTGGAGAGCAAGGAACGACGTAGTTTGGAACAACAAGAGAGTTCGAGCTTGGAACGTAGTGACATCTGCAGTTGCATATCTTTCACAGTGGCAAGATGCTCAGGAAAAAAGGGATCTTTCATCCCAAGTACCAGTCCTGTCAACTGGTAGTGCTGAGCGATGGGTGAAACCGGAGGTTGGATGTGTTAAGATCAACTGCGACGCGGCTATTTTCAAGAGCTCTAATCAGTTTGGGGTGGCCTGGGTGGCGAGAAATGATAGAGGAGAAGTTCTATTTGCTGATCGTCGTTGCTATAAAGGAAACCCATAGAGCCATATTGCAGAAGCGGTGAGCATTAGGGAGGCCCTCAGTTGGACTAAAGCTATGATCGACAATGGAAAAGGGAGCAGCGATCCCAATTTTCAATCGAGTTTTGTAGTGGAATCCGATTGTCAAGTGGCAGTGAATGCAGTGCTAAAGAATGAGGAAATCTATTCGCCTTTTGGTAGTATAATAGTTGAATGTAGAAGCATTCTTGAGTCTTGTAACAATTTAAGTATTGTCTTTGTTTAACGATCTGGGAATAAGGCAGCTAACTGGTTAGCTAGCTCATCGTATTCATATCCAGGTTGTATTCATAGAGGGGAGCCTGTTCCCCTTGATCTTTCTTGTATTCTGGAGAGTGATTTAAAGTAATGGAATTTTTCCTTTGCCTCAAAAAAGAACTTCTTTCGTTGCAGAGTAGATTATCTTCAGTGTCAGAGATGATTAAGAATATGGGCATGGGAGTAAATCAACCTATGTGGCAACCAATGAGTCCACCACGGAGCCAAGCGGATAATGTTTCATGTGTTTATTGTTGTGGTGCTCATACCTATGACTACTGTCCTTCTAACCCGGATTCTATTTGCTTTGCGGGTAATCATAATTGGAGTAGTTCGTATTCCTATTCTTGCAACCAATCATGGAAGTAACCTCCCACTAATTCATGGAGTAGTGAAGGAGCTTATCTTGGAACTTCATCAATGAACTCTAGCTATTCATGTTTTCAACAACCTCAACAACAAGAGCCAGAAGAAGAAGATCAACATAGTTCTCTAAAAACTTTGCTGATGAAAGCTATAGAGAATCAATCAAATTTGTTGAGGAATTTAGAGAATCAAGTTGAGGAGCCAGTTGAGGAGATAAAGAATCAAACGCCTGATTATCTACCATGTGATATTGATAATCATGAAGTTATTGGGAAGGAGTATTCAGAACCCGTGATAGTTGAAAGCGAAAATGTGGTGGAGTTCCCTCAAACTACATCTGTTCATGAAGGATATGTAGAGAAATCTTCAACAATATCTATAGAGGATGTTCTAGTTTCTGATAAACTAGAGCACAATTCTGATGAAGATCCACTGGAGCAGCCCATGATTCTAGATTCTGGAGATGAGAGTAATGAAGAGGAGCATCTAATTTTGTTGGAGGTTAATTCACCAGATGCGGAAATAGTGCATTGTTTTGAGTCATTGGAAGTGCTACCTACAGAAGTTAACCCTCCAAAAGCCTCTATCAAAGAACCACCTGATTTGGAACTGAAGTTGATGTCTTCTCATTCTCAAGAGGTTTATTCGAGCTCATCTTCAATATCTTCTATTATCATCTCGGCAGATTTACCTCCGGACAAGAAAGTTGGAAGGGATATTTCAAATTTTCGTGATAGTATGTGCTCTGTAGACGTGCAAATCTTGCTAGTGGACACTGCAATTGGTTCTTTTGAGATACGGAGAAGGTTGACATCTCCGAATTTGTCCATCATTATCTCTGCAGATTTACCGCCTGATAAGGAAGAATGGTTGTTGGAGGTTTCGCAAATGTACAGGCTAGGTTATTTTGAGCAGCGGAGAAGGTTGAACCTTGTCATCAAAGATGTTGCCCCGAAAAAGATAATTAAATGGCCATATAGAGTTGCGATGTTGAATTTTACACTACAGTGTGAAATTATCAAATAGAAAGCCCATTGTCATGTCTAGCTAAAGACTTTAAAGAAAGGCGCTTCTTGGGAGGTAACCCATGATTTTTGTAAGGTGCCTTGATGAGTTTACGTGAAGTGTTTCGAAAAAAAAAGTGAGAGTTGGAAGGAATTACAGGAAAAAAAAAAAGTTTTTTGATGAACAGATTTTTCATGTTGGCCATGCGAAGTACTGATGACCGTGCTAAATTTCCTGATGGCGCTATTAATTTGTTGAGCGTGCTAAATTTGTGAGGACCATGCGTTTCTCTCTGTAAATTTTTGATTTGCGCCCACTGTTGAGCCCCCGGTGCAGCACATTATACAGGCGGTGCGAGTATTCCTTGCTCCTGCTTCAAACATCAGTTTGTGCGCCTCTGCATGCATGCATACAAACCCAATTAATTCAGGCCCATTAATCTGATCCAGCCCATCTTGTGTAATCTGCATCAGCGTCTTAATCACCAGTCTAGTCAGCAGCCATGTGGTGTCTAGCTGGTACCCATTCAGATCCACGTATGCGCCCATGTCAAATCAGCGTCCATGTTGGTTGGCCTGCTCTTGTACAAAAATGTTGGGAAATGGTGGAGTGGGGAGTTCAACCCCTGACCTTGGAGCAAAAGACCGTCTATTTGCCCACTACAACCACTTGTGCTGGCTTTACAACGGTGATGATTTCTGGACTAAAATTTATATATATTGAATATTGACCTGCAATTTCAGCATACTTCTAGGAGGTGGGAGCAAGCTTCAACAATAATTTTTAACGTGCACTTCATGCAATATTTAGGGGAGTATTTCTAACTTTTCTTTGTACATATATTTTTTATTTTTTTATTTTTATTTTTTTATTTTCTTTTTAGGATTTTTACTAATTATATATATATTTTCTAAATATATATTCATTGAGGACAATGAACCGCTTAAGTGTGGGGAGGGATTTTCAACATAAAAATAAAAAAAAATAGGATCATCAATAATTTTATTTTTATGATAATATTTTTTTCTTTTCTTAGTTTTTTAGGACATTAGATATTTCTTTTTTAGATTTAATTTTAGAATATTAAAAAAAATTAGAAAAACACAAAAAAATTAGAAAATTTAAAAAATTGATTGCCTTGTTAATATAGCATGTTAATATGGATAAGTACACACCATGCATGCTAATTTTTCGAGTGTCATTATATTTCTCCTTAGCGTAAAACACCTTATACATGATGATGTCTTGTACGTGCTTGCGAAACTTCAAAACTTGAATGTGCGTCATTATCAATTTTGATGAGTATGGCATGCTATCACCACGTGAGATCTTGAGCCTTAATTTGCGATTGATACATCTTTGTCAATCTATTTTTTTTTTTGTGGTGAGTTATTCATCATTGTGCATGTTGCTCTAGAACTTGCTTTAAACCAGGTCGTGCGCATATTGATATTGTGTATTGTGTAAAAATGATAAAGGCACTAGGATTAACCGTATTGTCCCAAATAGTACAATTAAAAATAATCTTTAGTGAGCCCCCTTGAGCCTATATCCTTTTTCTTTTGTATATCACCACTCTAAATCCTTGAGCCTACTTGTTTATTCTTCTCTTGATTTACTAGTAGAGCATTTTGATTCATTTGAGGGTTGGTGAATGCATAGTGTGGGGATCTCTTTGTTATTGTGTGAAATTTTGTGTGGGAATTGGATTGATTTGGCTACTTCCTCTCTGTGGCACTTCAATAAAGGCACTCGAATCAAGAAAAAAAAAGGGAAGCAAGAAAAAATAGAGTGAAAACAAAAATTGAAAAAAAAGAAAAAAAAAAGAAATCTCTCTGTGAAAAAAAAAAGAGAAAGAGAGTGTATGTTCAATGGTTCTTGCAATGTGAAATTTATGAGTTTACATTTGTATGTGGGATGATATCTCAAGGTTAGTTTCATGTTGGGTGCTTCAAATGTATATATGAACATTATGCTCTATTGGTTGTCAAGTTTAGCCACTTGTTAGCCTATTTCTTTGATTTCCTACCCTGCACCTAAGCCCCGTTACAACCATTTACAAAGACCTTTTGATTTATACGAACACGAAGTCTAGAGATTTTGGTGAACAAGCAAGCTTATGGTAGCACATGTGCATTTGATTGAACAATGACTAGAGCATATTTCTTCCTTCCAATAGATAGAACATTTACTGGTCCAAAAAGATCAACATGTAGAAGATGATAAGGATCAACAATTGAAGATTCAGACTTGCTCTTGAAAGATGACTTCCTTTGCTTGGCCTTTTGACAAGAATCACACAAACCATCAGCATTTAATAAAGATTTTGGGAGTCCTCTTACAAGATTCTTTCTTATCAACTCATTGATGTTGTTTAGATTCAAATGAGAGAGTTTCTTGTGCCACTTCCAACTCTCTTCACTAGACATTCTTGTTGACAGGCATACAGCTTTTCCATCAGAGTTTGTAAACAAACTTGCTTCATAAATATTATTGTGCCTGTGTCCAACTAGAACAACTTTCCCTGTAGATTAACAGATAACTTCACATTACTCAGGTTGAAAATCTACATGATAACCTCTGTCACAGATTTGACTCACAGATAGCAAATCATGCTTGAGTCCTGGAACCAGAGCTACATTTGTGATGATGACATTTCCAAGATTGATATTGCCATATCCCAGAGTACATCCTATGTTGCCATTTCTATAGGAAACTTTTGGGCCAGCCTTCTCCACATACTCTGATAGCAGGGCTTTATTTCCAGTCATGTGTCCTGAACATCCACTGTCCACGACTAGGGTTCTCTCCCTGATGCCCTGCAATCACAAACAATCACTGAAGGTCAGTTTTAAGGATCCAGACTTGCTTGGATCCTTTGGCTTTCTTAACTTTGTTAACTTTAGCAGCGAAATTCATGTTATCAGAGTTTAAGCTAACTTCATCAGAGTTTATACTTGCAGACTTAACCTTGACCCATTTCAAATTGGGCTTCAATTCATAGTTATTATGATAAATAGCATGATAATCCCTGCAAGTATAAATAGAGTGTCAAGTACTTCCACAATGTTTGCATAAGGTCTGTGGTCTAGATCTAACATAATAATTCTTTACTGCAGTTTTGGAGGGTAAAGAATTAATGTTCTTATTCTTCCTGCAGAAATTAGCAAGATGATTTGTACTACCATAGTTATAACATGTCTTTCTTGGAGCTAATGTAGCAAGCATTGGATAATTACCTTGGGTAATGCCTACTTTACCATTTTTGTTCTTTCTAGACACTTTCTGTTTCTTTACAGACTTTAACTCCTTTAACTTATGTTTGAGTTGTTTATCTGTCATTGAACCAATGTTAACCTGTTTAACAAAAGTCTTAGCGTATGATTCCTTAACAGCCTTCTTTTCAGCTTAAGTTTTAGGTCCACCTGTACCCATAACATTACCTTTAGATGGAAGATGTGGTCTAACTTTTACCATATTTTCAAATCTTAGTTCATCTCCCTCACAGTAACCTAGACCAACTGTGTCTGTCTGAAAAATTTCATTAGTATCTTTTCCAGAATCTGTCCAAGTCTTAATTGTGTTAGTAGCTTTTTCCAACTCAGACTCTAATTGCCTATATCTACGAAGCAATTCCTGTTCTACATAAACAGCATCATCACTTTCTTTCTGAACTTGTTGCATATTAACAAGTTGCTCTTCAACAAATTTGTTTCTCTCTTTAAGTTGAGAACTCTCAGACTTAATTCTCTCATTCTCTAAAGTCAAATCCCTATAACTGATATGCAATAAATTCTCAGTTCAGTTATATTATCAGTATTATAAGCATAGGTAGTTGGGGGTACCTTGAGTTCAGCATCTTCATTCTGAGTAGCAGCCATGAGAGCATAGTTGACTTCCTCATCAGAATCTGAAGTGTCTGCCCAATCTCTGCCTTTTGTGTAGAGTGCCTTTTCAGTTTTACCCTTCTTGCACTCAGGAGCATAGTGACCCATCTCCTTACACTTGTAGCATTGAATCTCAGACTTGTCTTTCTTTCCTGATTTGGTATCCCTTCTATCAGACTTTCTGAAACTCTTCCTGTCAGAGTTTGAATCCTGATAAGCGTGCATTTAATCTTAATATTGTCCCTATATTTAAGTTATTTTGCATTGATTTGGATTTTTAATTAATAAATTATAATGTTTTATTGTAGGTATCAAGGAGTTGTAATAAAGGAAGGCTTGGAGTTTAAATAGCAAGAGTTGGAGATTAATTTGATTAAAATTCGGATTTTCCGGGTAGCTTGCGCAGTCTGCACTATTTGGGCCATATCTGGAGTTCTACAAGTCTGATTCAGACGATTCAACAGCCCACGGAAATCTTATGAGAAGGGCTTCAATTTAGAAGTGGTCTTGATATCAGATTCCAAATACATCAGCCCAGAAACAGAGCCCAAAAATCAATTACAAATTTCCTTTTTTGGAATTCAATTTTGATTGGGAAATCTCCTTGTAATTATATTAAATAATTAAAAATACTCTTATTAGAGATATTATTAGATATAGATCAGACCTAATACCTAGAGAGAGATACGACGAAAGAGACAAGGAGTCGCACAAGGGAGGAGGAGAAGAAGCCATTAACAAGAGGAGTTCAGCCGTTGAAGACATTCAATTGGCTTTGTTTTCTCTTTATCTTTTTATATCTCTTCTTATGATTATGTGTTGGTTATCTTTGGATTGTTTTGATACGTTAATTATGAACTAATTTTATTGAGTTGGGATTTTTATGGAACCCTAGTATGAGATTGTTGGTGTTTTGATAAGAAGTACTATATGTAGTTTACAGTTTATTCGTTCAAGTGAATTTCATGTTATATATTTGCTATTGTTTGGCCAACTCTAGTAGATAATTGAGTTAATTGTAATACCGAGAGGGTTATAGTTAATGGACATAATACTTGAATGGTGCATGATTATATCTATAGATATTAATTTTGTGACGGTATAGACATATATTGTTACCTTGCATAGCTGTGTGAAATTGGTGCTTAATTGTATTCTAGAAGTTGAATTAGGCATAGACATATGTTAATTTAATTACAGAATCTATACCATATTGATTTCGAGAGAAACCTATGACCGTTGAATTTCTGGTTAGTAGACTGTGACTTGCTATGGTATTACACTGCTTTATTGCCGACATGAACATATTAGGGGGAAGTAATTATCTCGACTTAACTACTCGTATCTAAAACTCATCCGATTCTCTTTGTTAGTATAATATATATTAGTTAATTTGGTTTTTTAATTAGATAAATCAAAACTCCATTCTTGTGTTCTATAACTGAATTGTTAGATATTACTTGCGATTAATACAATTAGACAGTCCTTGAGGAATGATATCTGGTATTTATTACTATATTACTTGCTTGCGATTGTGTACACTTGCACATCTGTATTTTACGCAACAAATCCCTCCTAGAAAATCTGTTTGCCTTCTTGAAGTTCTTGAAACCCATCTTCTTAAAAGTCTTCACCATCAAGACAGCCATCTGCTTCAACTCCTCTTCATTATCCTCAGAATCAGATGAAACATCAGAGTTTGAGTCATCATCAGAGTTTGATGACTCACTTTCAGACTTTAAAACCAAAGCTTTTCCCTTAGCTTTCCCTCTTTGATGTTTCTTTCTTCAAGAGCTTTTCTTCAACCTTAAGAGCAACATACTTTGTCCTCTTGCTTGATCTCATGTTCCTCTGTTCCAATTCCAGTTCATAAGTTTTGAGCAGCCCATAGATCTCATCAATCTCAGTTTCACCAAGTTCATAGTTGTCTCTAATAGTGGTTGTTTTCACATCCCACTTTTCAGGTAGAGCAAGAAGAAATTTTAGATTAGAGTCTTCAAGATCATACTCTTTATTTACCAATTACAAATCATTGAGCAGTTTACAGAATCTGTCAAATGTTTCTGTCATGGTTTCTTCAGGTTTAGCTTCAAAGTGCTCATACTCCTGTGTGAGTATGTTCCTTCTATTCTTCTTGATAGCAGCAGTACCTTGACATCTAACTTCAAGAGCATCCCAGATTTCTTTTGCAGTTGTGCAATCAAGAGCAGTACTTTGTTAGACTAATTTAATCGATAAATAAATAGTTCTAACAACTAACAATTGATTACTCTACTGATAATCAATAATTAAAGTTACTAACCCGTTTGGTGTATAGACAATTCAACTCGTTTTCACTATTCATCCATTAACAACACAACATGAGAGACCCGCAAGTCCGTACCCATGAAACTTAATACTTAGATTGAACAAAAACTTCACTTAAAAATGCTAATTCCTTGAATGAGAAGATGAGCGTGATCCATCTTGATAAATTAACTGAAAATATGAGAAGCATGTAACCATGAAATTTGAAATAAAGAATGATGAGAAGATTGAGAAGATGAACGTATACATAATTAAGCTTGATTCAAACTAACAGTTTCATAAATCTTGGCTGAAATTGTGGATATTTAGAAATGTGAATGAATGCATATGATGCTATGTAAAGCGTGTGTGTATGTGTGTATATGAGTGTATATGATTCACCGGGTCGAACCCGATTATCTATATTTGCTGGTAAAATAACGGGCATACTCTTCATTATCAGATTAAACTTAAAATAAGGATATTTTAGTAAAATCCAGCCTACTCTTCATTAGCACCTATTTAGGGGTCATTTGTTAATAATCGAATGAAAGCATTTGGACAGGATGATTCAGTATTTTGTGTTCAGATTATTTGATTGTTATTTTTAAAAATCTGGACGAAGCCAAATTTCCTGGACGCTTGCTGGATGACTACTACTTCAATTTCTATCTGGATGGTTCAAATAACAATCATCTGCCTTTTTTTTTGTCAGGTAATCACGTGCCTTTTTTTTTTTGACAAAATGCAAATTCATATCATTAAATTAAAACAAGTCTAGCTGGGACAAATCCCCAACTGACAATGCAATCAGGTTGATAAACAATAAAGCGAGCTAAACAAATAGCCGCATTGTTTCCAGACTGCTTAACATACTGAATCCATGGATTCTTGAAATTGAAAATGAATACAAAGGCTTCTCGAGTAATCCAGCCAACATCGGTTCCGAAAATGGTAGCTTCACAATTGACCTTCACAATAGTTCCACGGCTGTTGCGGTGTTCAGGCGACTCAGTTGCAAAAACTAAGCAATGAGGAACAATAGTCCTCGAATAATGAACAACTATAATTTGTGAAAGGTGAGCACATGCGGTCACAACCATTCTAAGCATACCCCAGCTATCTACATGCCGGGATCCAGCTATAGACATGCCGAAAGTTCCAAGCATACCCCAACTATCTACATGCCAGAATCCAGCTATAGACATGCCGAAAGTATAATTGATGTAGTAATCCAGATCTCCCAAAATTCCATCAAAATCATTCTCACTAATAACACACAAACTCACATAAAGTGAGACACACGCATAAAGCGAGAAAACACGCATAAAGCGAGACGAAAACAAAACACACATAGATCGATACGAAAGCAAAGCTAATCGATTTTATTGAATCTGGAAAAACAAGATCGAAAGAAAATGAGGGAGAAGGGAGAAGGGAGGAGAGAGGCGGAGGGAAGAAAGAGTAGAGAGGCGTAGGGAGAGGGAGGGGGAAGGAGAGAGGCGGGAGGGGGGAGAAGGGAGGGCGAATGGGGAGGGGGAAAAAGGTCAGACGACTCTCATAGATTTGATTAAATGTACAGCTATAATATTTATTTTCATTGAATTTAAATCAAATATATTCTTCCTTTTCAAAATTAAATAATGTTCTCATTGTAGATTTATTTTATTTACTATACAACAATACGTATTCTAATTAATTAAATAAAAATATTGTAATACATGAATTATTTTTCCCTTCCAAAACTTTTCAAATTATTAATTTAATTTTCAAAAGTTATCATATTAAATTAAAATTTATATTTTAATACAATTCGTATTAAATATATAAATGACTTTTATATTATGTAGTCATATCTAATACATTCTAAAAACATTTTAATACTCCCCACGTTTCAAAATTGTTTCAACTTTTGATTTTTTTTAAATCAAATTGACCAAATTTTAACTCATATTTATTTATTACATCCTTCCACCCAAAATAAATGTAGCTTTGACTTTCTATACGTATCTTAAGATGCAAAAAAAAAAGTGACTTACACAAATCATTTTTTCAATTTTCATTTTTTTTGAATAAAAATATAATATTTTTATTTTTATTCAAAAAAAGAAAATTGAAAAAAATAACGTGTGGAGGTCACTTTTTTTAACCATCAAAGCAATACTTATTTTGGGGCGGAGTAAGTATATGATTGAAATAAAAAAATAAAAATATTATATAATTAAAAAATATATATGCAATTTTCATTAAAATGTATTTTTCTATTTTCTAAAATTGTAAAAGAATAATTTTTAATAATCGGTCAAAATTTAGTCAATTTGACTAAAAAATGTCATAAGTAAGCAACTACTTTGAAACACGAGAAGTAATATTTAAAATAATAAAATAAGTAACTATCACCATTCAGAAAATTTAAAAACTATTTATCAAACGATACCAATTATTGAGCATTCAAATTTATCACTCATTCAGAATCTTGATTGTTCAAAAAATCTTGTTCAGATTTAACAAATGACCCCTTAGTTATATTGATATATATTGGTCTCCGTGTCCCTACCGTATGTAAAGAACTGGCTGGGACAGAGGGAGTAATAAACTGTTAAACTCAAAAGCTTGTAAAAATTGGTAATCGGTGTAAATCGGTTGATTATTGATTTAAGATTAATTGGGTAATCAGAAATTAATCGGAAGGATTAATTGGAGTAAATTAATTGGAAGTTTTAATCGGAGTATTAATTGGATTTTATAATCATATTTAATATATTAATCTAATTTACAATTAAACATATTATTTTAAATAAATTCACAGGATTATCTTATAGAGGATTAATCGGGAATTAATCGACATAATCGGCAATTTTTAGAACCACGTGATAAGTGCATATTTTTGCATATTTTTATTACCTATTTATTGCTTGAACTCGTATTTTAATAATTTATTTTGTTGCATTTTAGGAATTCGTGAATAAATAAAGAAATGGCAAAATAAAGAAATAAAGTGCAAGGAAGGGAAAAAGAGGAAGAAAAAGGACCAAAAAGAAAAAGAGGAAAAAGAATTAGGAGTTTGGTGGAAAGAGAATCTTGGAGGACACATGGAAGGTGGAGATCATCCCAACACACTTAAAAAGTGTATGGCCAAGATCAAGTCTACCAAAGCTTAATGGGGAAGAAATCTTTTAATGGCTAGGATTACACCACCACACAAACCAAATGTAGGGCCAAGATTTGCCCACACCCCCCTAAACCCTAATTCCCATCCTATAAATACCCCCTCATTTCCCTTGTAAAAAACATGTAGTGTAGAGTAGATCTTAGGAGTAGTGTAGGGTAGAACTTAGATTTTAGGGTAGATTTAATTTCTTGTTTTTTGTAGTTTCAAATCTTGTAAACACTCTCTTTTTAATTAATGCAATTTTCATTTCCGTTATTTTCTTGTCTTGCTTTCTATTTTTCGTAGCCTTGTTTCGTTACTTTCGTAATTTCGTTTAGTGGACAAAGTAGCGAAATGCTAACCACTAGGGGGTGAGAGTAACGAAACTTTAATTTCGTATTCGTAGTTTAATTTTAGTTAATTCGTAGGTTGCCCCTTTAAAAATCAATTTTAATGTGGGCCTTTTAATTCCAAAAGTTCGTTTTAGTGTAATTTTAATTTCGTAAATCATTTCTTTGTCTTGAATTTAATTTCCAAAAAAAAAAATTACAAAAATCTAGTTTCATAAAAATTTAGTAATTAATTTTATGTCTCGTTTTTTTGTTATATTCGAAGCTTTTAATTTTGACTTCCCTGTTTCTCTTTTTCACAAAACCCAGCTGTGTCTTCTTTTATTTTTCTTATTTAGATTAGTCTCTTTGCGGCTTCATGCTTTTTCATCTGCTTCGTTAAAAACCCCCTTTCCCTTTCTTTTCATTTTAATCTCTCTGTTATTGAGTCCATTTTGTCACTGCTTTGTTCGTTTAATTGAGTCTTGTTAGCTGATATTTTGCTGAATTCCTTTCCGAATCGTTGAGTTAATTTTTGAGTTCGTGTTTGTAAATCAATGGCGGGTTCCTGGTTTTCGCTGGTTTCATGTTTTGATTTAGTGTATTGTGTTGTGTTCTATTCGGGTCTTTCGTTATTGTTTGTACTGCTGAGTTGAATCGCTTATTGCCACCGAGTTCTGTGTTTCGTTTTGTTCTGGATTCTTGCATTGGCTGGATTTTTGCTGTTGGTTGTACCGTTCGAGTTCTTGTTACTAACAGCCCTGTTCGTGTCTTGATTTTCTGAGTTGTGCGAAGTTAGCTTGAACGTGCGTATTGTCAAGTTTTGATTTTTGGTTTGTTAATTGTCGAGTTAACGAGTTTGTTAAATAGCTGTTCGAGTTCTGGTTTGTTCTAATTTGATGTTGCTGAGTTCGATTTGTTGTTTCAGTGGTGTTTTAGTGAGTCGTTGTCCGAGTTTTTGACGAGTTTGTTGCTATGTTTCTTTTTCTTAATTTTCCACTTCGTTCTCTTATGCTAAATTCACGAGTCTGTCGAGTCTGATTGTTGTCTAAGTTATGCGAATTGTAGTTGTGAGTACCGAGTTCGATAGAGTCTGTTTAGCTGAGTTCGTTTTGCTTTGAGCCTTCCATAATTTCGTTTTGTTGCTTGTGTTAGTATCGAGTTAATGTCTTGCTTTGTTTCCTCCTAGTTTCAGTTTGTTAATTTCTGCGACTGTTGTTAATGTCGGGTTTCGATGTTTGTTCGTCTGTGTTTTCTCGGTTCTTATTGCTGTTCATTGTTGTTTGCTGAGAATTGTTTGTTTGCGTGGAATCGTTAATAAATCGAAAAGCTTGTATTGGTTGGTTCTTGGCTAGCTTTACTTACGAATAATTCATGTCGGATTTTCCTTAAGAAATTTTCAGTATTTTTCGAATTTAGAATTTAGTTTAGTTTAAATAATTTAGTTTTAATTAATTAATTTTAAAATCGATTTTAATTCAATTAGTGATAAATCAAAATTTAGTTTTTCGTTTAAATAATTTCAAATTTTCTTTTCAAGCTAGATTAAATTTTTTTTAATTGTTAAAATCAAAAATTTCACAAAATCACTTGTTCTAATTCGCCTAAATTAAAAATTAAGTATTTGCGAAAATATTAGTCCCTGAGGAACGAATCACAAATTTTACAACGAAACGAATTGTGCGCTTGCAATTCCAAATTTTAAATCTTTATTTTTAGCACAACAAGTTTTTGGCACCGCTGCCGGGGACAAATTATTTTTCGCGCCTTAATTTTTAATTTTTCGGGTTAGTTTTATTTCTTGTCCTATTTTGGTTTCGTTCTTTTTAGGAAAGCTTGAGATTTCGGAACTCTTTTCAACGGAGCGTGGAAAAATTGTAATATTTTGGAAAGCTTGCTTCGGTAACCGTATCTCACTCTTTTCGGCCTTTTTATTTTTAGAAAATCACAAAAAAATCAAAAAAATTGAAAATCACAAAAAATTGAAAATTAAAAAAATCCAAAAAATTAGTTGTAAATACATAATTGTTGCATCATGCATTCATCACGTAGGTGCACATCATGCTAGATTTTATTTCTTGTTTTTAATTTTTCGTACCTATTAAATTGTGGTGATCGCTGGAGGACCCAAAGGTACGTTTAATTTCTTTCTTTCTGTAGATTAAAGCACGTAGTTAAGCATCAATAAATGTTTATAATTTTTGTATATAATTGTTTGTTGCATCATTTTATAAATAAACTTTAAGGGCAAAGCCCACTACAAGATAAGGGAAGGGATTCCATCACTCTTTCCTTATCCCAAAAACAATAAATCCTCATTTTGCATTCCCTAGCCTTTAATAAAATTAATTAGACGTTTGCCCCTAGGAATTCGCGCTCAATTAGGAAGGTACCTAAGAAACGAAGTAATCATTATTTATTCCGACTTTTTGGTGTCTAGGCAAGCGAGAGCTTACCTGGCCAATTTAGGTTCGGTGTCTAAGTGACGAGTTTGGCCTCTTGGCAATGCCTGCTCTAATCTGGCCGAATCGGTCCGAATAAATTCTGATTTACCGAGTTTTTGGTGGTCCTTACGGTTAGGAGCAAGGTCTAGTTATTTTATTAGGGAACCTAGATTAGATTTTTCTTTTAATTTTTCACCATTTATTTTGTGTGTTTTATTTTCGCACTTTCTTGCTACGTGATTTTATCCTTGATCAATCTTTACCATGTCCGTAGCATTTAGGGAGCGTTACTATCAATGTTGGGATTTTGACAAGGAGATAGCATATAATACGATGTGGTATGAGTCAACTAGGGAACCTATTATATATAACGAGTCGTCTAGTACCTTTAGTGATTTGCATTATAGTGAAAACAATATTGCAATCGATTCTGAATTAAACGTTCTTAATAGACGACTCGAAGCTTTAGAAACCCTTAGTGACCCTTCACACACGTCTTGGCACCTAAATTTCAACTCTCCGAGTCTCGATTTTCAACATGGCCCCGACTCTCAACAAGTCAACGCCATGTTTCAACCAACCTCTCGAAATGACCATTTTACATCATCTTCTAATTCCGGTTGGAGAGATTATCCCGATCTCTCATGGAACCAAGGTCATAACTATCAAACTCCGCCTCCACATTTTCAAGAATCGAACTCTTATCCAATTCCGAGTCAAGTTCCTTATTCGAGTTCAATTCAAACACCCGCCCACCCACCCGGATTTCATGACTCGAGTAAGAAACTTGACATCTTAGAAAAGAGTATCGAGGCTTTATTGATTTCTCAAGAAAACTTCATGCGAACCAGAACTTCTGATAGGCAAATTTTGAACTCTAATGTTCAAGCCTTATCTAAATTAGAATTTCAAATGAATCAATTAGCCACCATGTGCGAGCGTGAGACAATAACCACCCCGAATCCACCCGAGGTCAACCCTGAATTTCTTCTCACTCAAAGACCTATTGATACTTTCGATGATATCATCTCTCCTAGGTCTACTATTCAAGTTGACACTCCTTTCGGTGGTGATTCACACGAAGAAGATTTTAATGCTGATATCATTCTTTCTCTAGGTCAAACGAAGAATCCCGATGATTCTGAGTTTGTGGCTTCACCTAGACAACCATCATCTTCTTCTAGTGAACTTTTCCTTTCATCTTCCAAACCTCTTCCCGAAAAACCCACAGAACTTCATACTCAACCAATAGGAGCTAATCTAGTTAAGGAGGTTGTTTCAAGGTCAAATTTGGACGATCATGAGATTGAGCCTCTTCCTAAACAAGATTTTCAAATTCATTATGAGACCAATCGAGAGCTTCACGAATCTTTTAAAGATTTGACCTTGGAAGCGGTGTTTGGAGAGATGAAGAATATTTGTTCCAAATTGGAAACCCAACATAAGGATAGTTCTTGTGATCCTATTTATGTTGGTAAAACTTTTTTCGAAGAGCCACCCCCACCCGTTTCTATTTCTTCATTCTCCACTCGTTCTCCATCTTTCATCGAAACTCATGATATTCATGACCAGCATCTTATCGTAATTAATTTGCTTAAACAACAAAAAGAAGCATCTTCATGGTCTATGGATGAAGTTAGGAATATGAGTTTTATTCTTGCGCCTAATCGGATCGTTCGAGTGGTTTATGCTATTTTTGTGGGTGAGTTTCTGAAATATGTTGGTTGTATAACAACAATAGTTTTTCCGAGAGCAGGTATTGGTTAGTAAATATTTGTTTTGTACCTCCCACAGTAGAATGTAGGTATGGGGGAGGATTTGTGTGCGTGTGTGTGTTGTTTTTTCGTACTTTTTAGAAATTTTTCAGTCTCCGTCATCCCTTATCAGGTATTTCCTCAACTGTCTCCTTTCTCATTTCTCTTTTCTCTCGCATTTGCATACATTGAGGACAATGCATGATTTAGGTATGGGGGGGTTTTTAATGTAAATATAAAAATTTGAAAAATCCAAAAAAATTAAAAAAATGAAAAAATCAAAAAGAGTTCTTTTTCTAGTTTTGTTAATTGATTGCTAGTTGCTTGATGCACCCTTGCATGCTATGATAATCTTATGATCCATTAGCTTTTGCTTGAGAAGTGATTTGCTATAGTTCTTGTTCACACACTTACACTAGCAAGGTGAAGCTAGTAGGCTTATTTGAATTGTGCATGAAATTAAAAGGTCATGATTAGGTGTAAGATGATTTGGTCTTTGGTGCATTGAGGAAAGCATTTCTTGAGATTGATTATGTTTTATTACACCAAGTGAGATTTTGAGCCTATATGCACATCTTTTGCATCTATATTCTTTTGCTTGAGTGTCCACTTATCATTTGCATTGCTAGCACTTGTTTGAATTCTATCTTGAAATGCATGACATTAATTAATGATAAAATGATAAAGGCATTTAGGAATAACCTATATTTCCAAACATATCCACACCATGCTTACATGATCAATTAGTTAACCCTTTGAGCTTAATCATATTCTTTCGGTGACACACCACATTACTCGCCTAAGACCTTTTTCTTGTTTAGCCTTACGTATTCTTGATCCCATTTTGTCAAAGGCTAGTAGGAACTTAAGGGAGCAATAAGGTGTGTGAAATAGGGTTTACTATTGTTCATAACTTTTGAGGAAATATTTGTTGTTACCTTGATAGTCGATTTTCAAATCAAATCTAAAGGAGGATTATTGTTACATTTATTTTAGCTCAAAATAAAAAAAAAGAGAAAGAAAAAAAAAATAAAATATGAGAGCATACTTGTGTTTTTTGTAATCCTCCTTCATTACGACTAGTCAAGGCTTTTTGTTGAAAAATTGAAAATAAATTGTGTGGGGAGGAAGTTTGGTGTTGTGCATGATATTCATGGTGACTACTAGCTTTTTGACACTTCACCTTATTTTGACCTTTCTTGACATACATTGTCCCTAGCCCCATTACAACCCTAATAAAGACCTTTTGATTGTCATTATTAATGTATGTTGTGATTTAAGTTGGGATGATACCAAGTGTCAAGCATGCATTTGATTTTGTTGGAATTGAGTGATACACTTACCCTTATTCTTGAGTGAATATTCTTTTGTGAGTGAAAGGTGAGGTATTGCTTATCTGTTTTTTGCATAAAAGATCTCAAGTTTTGACTCTGAGGTGTGCTCTTGTAGTCTTAGCATGATTACCAATAATTTTTGCACTTGACATGAACTTATAATCACTCTTGCATGTTCTTTAAGTAGACTATGTGAATCCTTGCACTTTCCACACCAAGACTTTGCAAATTCATTCTGATTCTTAAGTTGATGTGTCGTGAGAGGACATGTATGTGTGGTGTGCATTGCCATGTGATCTTTTATACAAACTAGATGGATTTTGTGGGTACATTCACTATAGGCCCTCACGAGACCTTACTCGTCCACTAGGGCTGCCTAGGGGTTTAAAGGGCTTGTTGCATATGTCAAATGCAACCGTCACACCTACGAAAAGGAGTATAGGACTTTGCATCTAGATTTTATTTTTGTTTTAGTTTTACTCGAGGACGAGCAAAAGATAGGTATGGGGGCATTTGATAAGTGCATATTTTTATTACCTATTTATTGCTTGAACTCGTATTTTAATAATTTATTTTGTTGCATTTCAAGAATTCGTGAATAAATAAAGAAATGGCAAAATAAAGAAATAAAGTGCAAGGAAGGGAAAAAGAGGAAGAAAAAGGACCAAAAAGAAAAAGAGGAAAAAGAATTAGGAGTTTGGTGGAAAGGGAATCTTGGAGGACACATGGAAGGTGGAGATCATCCCAACACACTTAAAAAGTGTATGGCCAAGATCAAGTCTACCAAAGCTTAATGGGGAAGGAATCTTTTAATGGCTAGGATTACACCACTACACAAACCAAATGTAGGGCCAAGATTTGCCCACACCCCCCTAAACCCTAATTCCCATCCTATAAATACCCCCTCATTTCCCTTGTAAAAAACATGTAGTGTAGAGTAGATCTTAGGAGTAGTGTAGGGTAGAACTTAGATTTTAGGGTAGATTTAATTTCTTGTTTTTTGTAGTTTCAAATCTTGTAAACACTCTCTTTTTAATTAATGCAATTTTCATTTCCGTTATTTTCTTGTCTTGCTTTCTATTTTTCGTAGCCTTGTTTCGTTACTTTCGTAATTCCGTTTAGTGGACAAAGTAGCGAAATGCTAACCACTAGGGGGTGAGAGTAACGAAACTTTAATTTCGTATTCGTAGTTTAATTTTAGTTAATTCGTAGGTTGCCCCTTTAAAAATCAATTTTAATGTGGGCCTTTTAATTCCAAAAGTTCGTTTTAGTGTAATTTTAATTTCGTAAATCATTTCTTTGTCTTGAATTTAATTTCCAAAAATAAAAAAAATTACAAAAATCTTAGTTTCATAAAAATTTAGTAATTAATTTTATGTCTCGTTTTTTTGTTATATTCGAAGCTTTTAATTTTGACTTCCCTGTTTCTCTTTTTCACAAAACCCAGCTGTGTCTTCTTTTATTTTTCTTATTTAGATTAGTCTCTTTGCGGCTTCATGCTTTTTCATCTGCTTCGTTAAAAACCCCCTTTCCCTTTCTTTTCATTTTAATATCTCTGTTATTGAGTCCATTTTGTCACTGCTTTGTTCGTTTAATTGAGTCTTGTTAGCTGATATTTTGCTGAATTCCTTTCCGAATCGTTGAGTTAATTTTTGAGTTCGTGTTTGTAAATCAATGGCGGGTCCCTGGTTTTCGCTGGTTTCATGTTTTGATTTAGTGTATTGTGTTGTGTTCTATTCGGGTCTTTCGTTATTGTTTGTACTGCTGAGTTGAATCGCTTATTGCCACC
Source organism: Kitagawia praeruptora (assembly GCA_037693485.1). Taxonomy (NCBI): domain Eukaryota; kingdom Viridiplantae; phylum Streptophyta; class Magnoliopsida; order Apiales; family Apiaceae; genus Kitagawia; species Kitagawia praeruptora. Next base: position 5,723,701 of record CM075353.1, read on the forward strand.
GAGTTCTGTGTTTCGTTTTGTTCCGGATTCTTGCAATGGCTGGAGTTTTGCTGTTGGTTGTACCGTTCGAGTTCTTGTTACTAACAGCCCTGTTCGTGTCTTGATTTTCTGAGTTGTGCGAAGTTAGCTTGAACGTGCGTATTGTCAAGTTTTGATTTTTGGTTTGTTAATTGTCGAGTTAACGAGTTTGTTAAATAGCTGTTCGAGTTCTGGTTTGTTCTAAGTTGATGTTGCTGAGTTCGATTTGTTGTTTCAGTGGTGTTTTAGTGAGTCGTTGTCCGAGTTTTTGACGAGTTTGTTGCTATGTTTCTTTTTCTTAATTTTCCATTTCGTTCTCTTATGCTAAATTCACGAGTCTGTCGAGTCTGATTGTTGTCTAAGTTATGCGAATTGTAGTTGTGAGTACCGAGTTCGATAGAGTCTGTTTAGCTGAGTTCGTTTTGCTTTGAGCCTTGCTGTAACATCCCACATCGATTAGAATAAGAGTGTTTGGGACCTTTATAGATACAAGTCAATGACCAATGTGTACCAATTTGCTAGCACTTTTGGACTGACCTGTGGTGGGTTGTTGAGTCCGGTATGCATTCGGCTGTGGACTTGGATGTTATATATGGTATCAGAGATCTGCCCGGCCGGAAGTGCAGAGGCACTGCCCGGGTTCCGTAAATGTGTTTGTGGGCTCGACGAGGATGTCGACCCTATAAGAGGGGGTGTTTGTAACATCCCACATCGATTAGAATAAGAGTGTTTGGGACCTTTATAGATACAAGTCAATGACCAATGTGTACCAATTTGCTAGCACTTTTGGACTGACCTGTGGTGGGTTGTTGAGTCCGGTATGCATTCGGCTGTGGACTTGGATGTTATACTTGCATAATTTCGTTTTGTTGCTTGTGTTAGTATCGAGTTAATGTCTTGCTTTGTTTCCTCCCAGTTTCAGTTTGTTAATTTCTGCGACTGTTGTTAATGTCGGGTTTCGATGTTTGTTCGTCTGTGTTTTCTCGGTTCTTATTGCTGTTCATTGTTGTTTGCTGAGAATTGTTTGTTTGCGTGGAATCGTTAGTAAATCGAAAAGCTTGTATTGGTTGGTTCTTGGCTAGCTTTACTTACGAATAATTCATGTCGGATTTTCCTTAAGAAATTTTCAGTATTTTTCGAATTTAGAATTTAGTTTAGTTTAAATAATTTAGTTTTAATTAATTAATTTTAAAATCAATTTTAATTCAATTAGTGATAAATCAAAATTTAGTTTTTCGTTTAAATAATTTCAAATTTTCTTTTCAAGCTAGATTAAATTTTCTTTTAGTTGTTAAAATCAAAAATTTCACAAAATCACTTGTTCTAATTCGCCTAAATTAAAAATTAAGTATTTGCGAAAATATTAGTCCCTGAGGAACGAATCACAAATTTTACAACGAAACGAATTGTGCGCTTGCAATTCCAAATTTTAAATCTTTATTTTTTGCACAACACCACGCTCAAAAGTAAATAAATAAAAAACCAGAGAATCTCAATTCACTTCAAATAAAACAAGCATTCTCGAAATTCGCCTACATTAAAGAAGAAATAAAGTTGATCCAAAAGCTACACTTTACTTGTTAAAGAAGAATCACTTACCTAAAGCATTTATATTTTAATTTTATTTTAGAGCATTTCCAACAGTGTTGGTTAAATTGGTTGATTAAAATGATATAAAATACTAATTATGTAAAATTTATTGAATCTGTAAAGGTGTTGTGCTCGTGCTCCGATGGTACTGGCTATAATGATTGGCTATTTTTTAAAAATGGTATGTTATTATTATTTCAAATTGTTATAAATAGAATATATTATTTTATTATGGTAATAGATGATGTGGAATCTTCTTACAGGTCTCTAGAGGTTCGACAAATATAACCAATATCACGAGGTTGGATAAATTTTTAGACAAGAGTAATGTATGGTTGTAGTGGAGAATTTTTTTCATATTTTCTATAAGTTTTATTTATGGTATTAATTATCCAATTTTACCTAAGAATTTTGGAGGGTTGGCTATATTAGTGATTCATTCATTTCCTTCCAACCCAACAGTGTCGGCATAAAAATCCAAAGTTAGATTATAAACAAATTTAGAGATTATAACTGAGTAAGCTAAGTTAGATTGTTAACGGAGTCGCTTACCGGCTCAACTGCTCAAGGCATGCATCATCGATAAAAATATTGGTAATTTCATTCTCGTTTATTTCTTTATCAAAAATTAAAAAAATACTTTAGTTTCTCTTTACGTAAAGTTATTTCTCACGTAACATTTATATATTATAATAATTTCTTAATAACTCGTGCAACACGGTTCTTTTTCTATTATTTATTATATAATTTTTTATTATTTAATTATTACTAGTTTAAAGCTCGTGCGATGCACAGATTTTTTTTAATATTATATGATTTTTTTATTAATTTAAATTATTTATTTTAAAACATGAATTTTGGATGCTTAAATTTTTTTATGAGACAATTTGATAATAAATATATACATGTTATCCATGATATTTATAGAAAATGAGGGATTTTAGTTAGAAATATATAAAAGATGATAGGTTTTAGTTGAAAAAGGTAATCGATTAATTGTTAGTAATTATAACATTATAATGTTATTTTATTAAATAGAATGTCCGTGATATGATTGGAAAAAGAGAGGATTTAGTTAGATAAAATTAAAAAGGTAACATGTTCTAGGTGAAAATTTTAATTGATTAGTTTATAGAAATTATAATTTAATTACGTTATTTTACTAAATACAATTACTCGTAATATTTTTAGAAAAGGAGAAATTAATATTATCCGTGATATTTTCATTAAAAGAGCGATTTTAGTTAGAAAATATAAAAAAATGATACGTTTTAGTTGAAAAAGATAATCAGTTAATTATTAAAATTATAATATTATTAGTTTATTGTATTAAATAGAATCGCTTGTGATATACTTGAAAAAAATAAAAATTTTAGTTAGAGAAAATAGAAAGGTAACATGAAAATTCAAAAAGTGACATGGTTTATGTGAAAAAGGTAATTGAATAATGCTAGGGGACCAAAAAAATCTCCTAAATTTTTCTCCAAAATGATGTGGCACAACACATGGAATGTTTTAATTGGGTGATTGATGTGAATACAGGGGTCCATCTCATTATTATTTTAACAACCAATTATAATAAAAAATGTGGCATTTGGAAAGTTTTTGGGAACTTTTTTTTGGTTTCCTAGCATTTTTCTTATAGTAATTATAATTTAATTATGCAATTTTATTTAATTTTAATAAATAAAATTGTGCATAGTGTTTTTAGAAAATGAGATATTAATGTTGCCCGTGATATTTCTAAGAAAAAAGGAATTTAATTTGGAAAAAATAGAGAAGATGATACCTTTTAGCTGAAAAGATAATCGGTTAATAATTAGTATTATGATATTATTGTTTTATTTTTATTAAATAAAAACACTCGTGATATAATTGGAAAAAGAGAGGTTTTAGTAAGAAAAAATAAAAAGGTAACTTGTTTTGGCTGAAAAAGGTAACCATCCATGATATAATTGGAAAAATAGAGATTTTAGTTAGAGAAAAGGTAACGTGGTTGAAAAGGGTTATTGATTAGTTAATAGTAATTATAATACAATTATGTTATTTGATTAAATTTTAAAAAAGGAACGTAAAAGATATTGTATTTTACCTGAAAAAAGAAATTATTTTGTTTTTGAAAAACAGAATACGTAATATGTTCAACTTGAAAAAGGAAATTGATTAATAGAGGAGAAATTTTAGTATAAAATATATAAGATATTATATTTTACCTGAAAAATGAAATTGTTTAGGTACAATTACGTTATTTGATTAAATTTAAAAAAGGGAATGTAAAAGATATTGCATTTTACCTGAAAAATGAAATTATTTTGTTTTTGAAAAAAAGAAAATGTAATATGTTCAACTTGAAAAAATAAATTGACTAATAGAGGAGAAATTTTAGTATAAAATATTTAAGATATTATATTTTACCTGAAAAAGAAAATTTTTAGGTACAATTACGTTATTTGATTAAATTTTAAAAAATGAATGTAAAAGATATTGTATTTTACCTGAAGAAGGAAATTATTTTGTTTTTGGAAAATAGAAAATGTAATATGTTTAACCTAAAAAAGGAAATTGATTAATAGAGGATAAATTTTAGTATAAAATAGTATATAAGATGTTATATTTTACCTGAAAAAGGAAATTGTTTAGTTATTGAAAAATGGAAAAGATAATATGTTTAACTTAAAAAAAAAAAGAAATTGATTAGTTAGTAGGATGTGTAAGGGTAAATAAGTAAAATCAACAGGTACCATACCGACCGACCAACCAAACTTTTAATGTTTCGGGTTTTATATAATAGTATAGATAATTTACATAACAAATTGTTGTTATGAAATTGATATGGTCGGGTTTGGATCGGTTTTCGGGTTTCGGATCGTATACATAATATCCAAATTCAAATTCAAAAATTTTCAGATCTAAAAATCATATCCAAATCCAATTAATCGAGTTTGGTAAATCCAAAATTTCGTATTTTAGATCGGTATATGTTGGATTGGATTATTTTGCCATCACTTATTATTTGGGCTTTTTGGGCGCGGGCAAAATATACAGAAGTCGGGTTCTAATCTAAACTCGTTCTTATCAATTCCGAATAATTTTTATAATTTGGGCTTTCGGATGTCTGAGTCTCTTCCAATAACCCGCCCCCAACCTGACACGGTCTCTACTCCGCCTACTACTATTTCGCCGACTATGACTATCTCTACTGCTTTCTCTACTCCTACTATCTCTCCACTCTCCTCTACTCCTACTGCGCTCTCTACTCGTATCTCTTCGCCGATCTCAAAGTCATCACATCGAAAACAGTTGTTCATCATTGAAAATGTTGATGATACCAAGTTTTCTGTAAGCGGCCGAATCAGCGCAAACGCCGTCCGAATTACGTCCGCGAAAGAGTTCGTGCTGGCTTCATGGGACTATTTGTCCACGAAATGGATCTGGATTTTACTCATAATTTTACCACTGTTAGTAGGCGCAAGTTATTATAAAAAATTCCAATTTGCCGGAGATTCTCTTCCCGGAGCCGCAGCTGCGTCGGCGAAGGTTCCCTGAGCTCTCTCTCTCTCTCTCTCTCTCTCTGTGAGTATGTGTGCTGTGTGTGAGTATGTGTGTGTGAGTCTGTGTGTGTGCGTGTGTGAGAGAGAGAGAGAGTATGTGTGTGTGTGCGTGTGTTGTGTGTGTTTGTATATGTGTGCGTGTGTTTGTATATGTGTGTACGTGTGTTGTGTGTGTTTTTTCTCGGAGTTGAGTTACGAGGTTTAGTGGAAAAGGTTTTGCGGAGTTAGCACACAAGGTGTTTGATGGAAAATCGAGTTGTTCAGTTGTTGAGAGATGGCGATTTAAATGAGTCGTAATCATCCTAATGTTCTTGGACTTTACTGTTGGTTTCATGATCAGAGGATTTGTTTGATTTTGGAGTATGCTCATCGAGGTGAACTTTATCGCGAGCTTCGAAACAGGTACATTTTCATATTTTAGGTATTACTATTTTCATGATTCTTGTGTTTGAGGTTAATTTCAATTTTGTGTGTCGCCAGATTATAGCAAAGTTTGATTCCACTATTATGTATCTTCACTTGTTTGAATGCATTTAGGTCGAAATTTAGTTTGGTACTGTACACTCACTTGCACGGATCGGTTTTTAGGTATAGTGTTAAAGATTTTTGTATTGAAATGATTTTTTGTTTATAGTGGAGTTTGAGCAACATTTGATACAACTGATTCTTTATATTCACTTTGCTTGGAGACACATTTTAGGTATTATATTTAGTATTGTTATATTAAGGTGATACGAGATTTCATATGTTTCGTCACTGTAATAGTTTAATTTCAGTGATTATAGACAGTTGATGCTATCTTACTTCTGTACTTTGTGAATATTCTGATATTGGTTTTAATTTACTAGGCTACTGAGTTTTGTGTACGATCTTATTGTTGTTTCTGTTTTAAGTTGTAAATGTTTTATGAGTTAAATGGCGTTTTGGTCACTCAACTGATCCTAAACTTTCAATTGGGTCACTCAACTGAAAAAGCTTTCAATCAGGTCACTAAACACATAAAAACTTTCAATCGAATCACTAAACACATTAAAACTTTCAATCGAATCACTAAACACATTAAAACTTTCAATCGAATCACTAAACACATTAAAATTTTCATCAAATTATATGTTTTTAAATATCGTTCTTGAGATCGAACGCATATTTGGAGGTGATTTCGATGTCGGAATTTGGAGTTCTAGTAGTCGAATCGAAGCTCTCAACATCATCTTTCATAATCTGCAATCAGTTTTTATGGATGGTAAAATTTCGAATTTATATGAATTTTCTTTCAATTCTGCAAAATTAGGGTTCTTCAGTTGAAAGTTTTAATGTGTTTAGTGACCTGATTGAAAGCTTTTTCAGTTGAGTGACCCAATTGAAAGTTTGTAGTCAGTTGAGTGACCAAAACGCCATTTAACCCAATGTTTTATATCAAGTTTTTTTACCTTTGGTGATTGCGTAATTGTAGTATATTGCAAGCCTTACTCAAGCTTTGGCGTATTGTCATCAGCTAACATCTCTTTCGTGTGTTCATTTTTAACATCCTCCTCCACCAGTTAATGATACCAATCATCATAAACATGTTACATTGTCTATGATATGGTTCAAATTCTGTGTATGCAGTGGGAATTATTACTATTGTTAAAGCATTTTATCGTGGGGAAATTCATCCCATGGCAGCTATGTTGTTAACTCAAACTACTCAGGTGATTTTCTCCTCGGGAGAATTTATGTAATTTTGGAATTTTCTGAACTTGAATGTTGTTCTTCGCTTATGTGTTGTGTATGCTTGCTTGAAAATTTAGTTGCTTGGTTATGGATGGGCTGGTGTTTTTCGAAAATTTTTAGTTGATTCTCCGTGTGGTGGCCTTCCAATCTGGTTCAAGTTTCCCTCTTCAGGTTCTTGCTCTACTTTTGTAGATCTTATTTTTCATCTCTCTCTTAATTATACTAACATGACATTTTCATAAACTTTTAGAGCATTACATGAAGTAGAAAGGAGGCCAAAAAGAGGGTTGACTAGGTTGCAGTTCTTCCTCATGGTTCTTGTGTCAAGCTTCTCATATTACATAGTTCCTAACTACCTGTTTCCATCTATAACGGCCCTCACATTTGTGTGCTGGATATGGAAGGACAACATGAATATAATGGCTGGATTCATAATTGTTCTTTACATACTCATACCTGTTGCTTATTAGACTGATGCATACGTGCAAAGAGATTTCCAATTTACTCTTCTCATGTGTTTGATACTGAAGGAAGAAAGTACAATGTATTTCAATTTACTTTTTTTTTTTTTTGAGTAAATGACATAATTCAATAACAAAAAGCCATATGGCATCTACATAAACAGTCGCGTCGAACAAACAAAACACAGAAACAATCACGGATTAATCCATTCTTATTGGAGTCACGTGATTTGTTGAAGATGATATTTACACATACTTCACCACTGCCGAAACCAGTTTGAGCTATCGACCGAGAATGCAAATCCCTAACAACTTTCATCACTAAATCAATCACCATACTCACACAAACGGTGAGAAAAACAAAACTCACACAAACGGTGAGAACAACAAAACTCACACAAACGGTGAGAAAATCCAAACGAGAGAAAACAACAAAACCAAACTTACAACTTCGAAAATTAAATACTAAATAAAGCCTAGACGATCCTAGATCTGGGGAACAAACCGCAAGAACAAGATAACTCGGACCACTTTCAAGAACAAAATCCCTGTGAAGAACGAGAAATCCGGAGCTCCGTAGATTTGAGATCTAAGAAATTTAAGCCAATTGAAAAAGGTTTTGAAACCTTAGATCCGAAAATACAAACTAAAAACGATACTTTAAAGCAAGATTTATTGAAAGGGGAAGAAAAAGCAAAGAAAATGAAAGATTTTGGGGCTTTCCACCGGTGGAGCTCCGGTGGAAGCCCCGGCGGCTGCTAAAACAAAGAAGAGGAGCGGCGGCTCTGAGAGAGAGAGAAAGGGAAAAGAGAGAGAAAGGGGCTTTTGCGAGTTTTGATTATGTTATTTCAATTTACTCTTATTTAGCTGTTTCATTTCAAATTACATATAAGTAGTCCAACTGCTGTATTTGTTTTGCTGGTACTGTTGATAGGTATTGAGATCATTGTGTCCTTTGTGAGATTTTGCTTGTCTAATGGTCTAAAAACGTGCAAGAGTAATTGGAGTGATAAGAGAACAATTCATTGAACCACCAAAATAATCTTATTTTTTATACAAGTTACAGTTATTTCCTTCGATCTGAAATGAGCAACTTCATACGACACTCGCAAAATAATATTGGATTCATAGTAGATGTATTGCTCTCTTAATAATAAATTAATGTTAGGAATCCAAAATGTATAATTTGGTGACCTTTTTATAACAAAAAGTGTTTCCAGGAAATCTTCTCTTATTCAATACCTTTTTTCTGTTTCTTGTCCAAACTTTTCCTGCTTCTCTAGTTCCTGATAGTGAAATAATGCCAATATTAGCTCAGAATGTTGAGTTGCCAGTAATTTACAAGACATTGCAAAAAAATAAGACAATGATCTTCGCTTTCTGGTCCATTAATCAATCACAAGCAACACTCGTCGGTCATTGCTTACTCATAACATCCTTCTCTGCAGATCCAGTAACTCGATTTAAATCAGAAGTTTAAAATAGGGCCTGACATACTTTGGTGCATAGCACATAGATTCGTTGAGCATATTATCCATTGTCCCTGAATTCCTCAAAGCTATACTCAACCAAGCCAAAAAAATGCAAATGCCAGGCATAAAAAAGGAAAAAGAGGAGTATGGGAAGCTCCAAATTCAGGTGCAGCATCTACAGATCTACTGCTTCCTACACAATGCTGCACATTACCTGGAGAGCATTACTAGTCAAAATTCATTTTAAAACATAAACACATTCGAAAAAATCAGAGCCAAAAACATTACCTCTGGAGTTTTCGAGCATATATGAGGTTGTTGTTAGAAAACATTTCACCCAAAACCTTAAGGTGTTGGGGAAGACCCTTTCAAGGATCTTATACTCATATATATTTAACATTCCCCCTCACTCGCAAGCCCACTATGGGGTAAGAGCCCACTATGGGGTAAGAGTGGTCACGAGCCCATATTTGGAGCAATACCTTAGTGCCAAATTAAATTGAGAATATTGGGGGGTGGAGTTCGAACTTGAGACCTCCACAAACACCAGAGCTCTGATACCATGTTAGAAACCATTTCACCCAAAACCTTAAGGTGTTGGGGAAGGCCCTTTCAAGGATCTTATACTCATATATATTTAACATTCCCCCTCACTCGCAAGCCCACTATGGGGTAACAGCCCACTATGGGCTCGCAAGCCCACTATGGGGTAACAGCCCACTATGGGGTAAGAGTGGTCACTAGGAGCCCATATTTGGAGCAATACCTTAGTGCCAAATTAAATTGAGAATATTGGGGGTGGTGGGGTTCGAACTTGAGACCTCCACAAACACCAGAGCTCTGATACCATGTTAGAAACCATTTCACCCAAAACCTTAAGGTGTTGGGGAAGGCCCTTTCAAGGATCTTATACTTATATATATTTAACAGTTGTTGTACGATGTATATTTGGTCACCATGGCTATCTTCCTTGTAAGCATCCTGATTTCTGTGCCAAGTCCATAGCGCATACGTAGAGTTCATAACCTATATCCGAATATTGACATCATATCAAAATATCTTTAAACTCCAGACTTTTTTTCGTGTTTGTAGAACAAGGTAGTTTTTTTTTTTTTTTAATTTAACAAAAAAAAAATGTAGTTTTTTTGAGTAATTTTGGCATTAGACACAGACTATGTTACCTCAAGTGATCCGTGTCCGAAGCTGCTCTATCTGTAGGCGCTCCAATCCGGTTGTCTGTCCCAGCAAAACTTTCCTTTGGCAGGGCCAGAAGAGAAATTCATGTGGCATACCCCGCCAAATTCTGGCTTATTGTCTCCAGGTGAAGACCACTTACCAGGATCATCTGCGTGTTCAACATCAACTTTCTCAATGTTCCCACCATCTCCAACTGTTATATAAACTGGTCCGCAAGGATCTAACTTATAATTGTAAACTCTGTTCATTCGCTCATACGCGTGCACCTGGTACGACAATATCAAACTTTATATTTATTCCCTTAAGCTTAGAAGTTAGAAAGGACTGTTTGTTTTCTAATCCATAGACCAAAACGAAACATATTTGTGACACATGGAATAAGGAAACTTACATGACCAGAAAAGACAATATCAACTTTATATTCGTATAAAAGTGCTTCCATTTCGAGTCTCATGCATTCAAATTCCTGATAATGTGACGAATAGCTATTGTACCAAGGTGGATGCCACACAGCTACTAACCAAGGGGTCACACAACGGTTAAACTGTTTTAGGTCTTTCTTAAGCCATGAAAATTGAGCACCTATATGAATATTTAAACTAGTGAGATTAGTTTCATTTTCATTTCCGCAACAAAACATGCTTTCAATCGAATTTTCATGAGTATGCATGTATATGCTTATCTGGGAACAATATCAGATAGATAATTGAAGCAGTTACCAGTGGTATTGTAGTCAACATATGCCCCCAACATGATAAAATGGATTCCTCCGGCATCAAAAGCGTAAAAGAAGTTGCTCTTCGAGCCAGATTCACTCGAGGGAACTGAAAATCTTGTCAAATATGATTTAAAAGTTATTCCTTCAGCTTGAGGTTCTATCTCGAGGTTTCCTTCTATGACCATCATAGGGACTCTTGAGGTCAAGGACTCCATGAACCTGGACATTAAATTCAAATATATCAATAGACTAAGGCAGATAAATCATTTATGCTCTTCTTTATTTTTTTTGCTAAGTAAAGTTAAGCTCTCTAAAACTCATGACTCGTGATGAAAATTTGTTGTGCATTATATTGTAAATATCATTAATATGGTCATTCACAGAAAACTTAAAAGAAATAGTCTCATTAGCCAGAATCAAGAATGTACCTTCTGTTGGACTATTTTTGAAAAAAAAATTATTAGATTTTATTATTTGATTTGTAACTCCTCTTTTAATTTTGTAACTCCTTCTTTTGATTTTGTAACTCATTGGGGTGACAAAGTTATGACTTTGGGGGTTACAAAATATGTCTTAGGGAGTTACATTTCTTTACATATAAGGAGACCTTGGCTTCATTGTTTTACACACAAAATATCCCCAAGTCTTTCATTGGTTTTCCTTGCATACTCTTTAGAGCTTTAGGTTCATTTCTGTGTGATAGAGTGGTCTTTGTTCGGTTCGTAGAAGGTGGGTTTTCTAAGTGCTTGAAAATCACCTTTGGTCGTTGTATCGTGAGAGACAGAAGCCATTCATCTTTCAAGCACCACACGGAAGGGGCTAATTTTTTTTAAGGAGAGCGTGGTCTTCACGTGACTCGAACATTCTTTCTGTATTTTTTCTTATTATAATCTTGATTTCAGGTACAATTTCTTACTATACTTCGTACAAGCTTAAAACAGATTACCTAATTCATGTTAACTGGTTTAGTCTATAAACTAGTTTATTTGAATGTGTTCTCGGGAGTATAGTTTCTTCCTGTCACTTTGTTTTTTGTTTAATGGATTAATAATCTATGCATGTTGCCCTGTTTAGCCTTAATCATTCTTGCAATTCGTGTATATATCTTTGCTTCAGGTGACATAATTTGTTATTATTGTAAGTACCTGATTTTGCCATGCTTTTTACCCCCTGCCATCTCACTCGTGTTATCACTATTCAGCATAATAAGACCATGTGTCAATTTGATTTTGCTTCCTTATCTGGTCCTGTAAAATGTATCACTTGCTTGTAAATCTTTTTAGATAAAGAAATACTACAGGTCCCAAAAAATTGTTCCAAAATTTTCCCAAAAAGTGATGTGGCAAGTTGTTATTGGTCACTCACTTATAAATTAAATGGACCCCCCATACATAAACATTAGTTCCCCCAATTAAAATATGCCAGGTGTCTTTTGGGAGTTATTTTTGTACCTATTTTGATACTTCTAGCATTGCTCTTTTAAATAATTTCATGCCTGTTGTCAAATTATTTGGGATAAGTATATGTTGTTTTGCTCCATGTGTAGACGTACATGATATAGTGTTTAGTTTCACAAGTTTTATAGCCAAATTAATCTTTTCATTTAAAATGAAAAACTACATGTATTAGGTTAATTTGATAGCAAAATTTTATGTTTTGTTACATGGTATTGCAAATACTTCAAAAAGATCTACTTTTTCGATAAAAAAAGAAAAATAAAATAGCATATTTTTGTCAAAGGAGTAAAAAAAATTGATTGAATTAAAAATAACAAAGTATATTTTTGTAAAAGAAAACTTTAATTATATTTAAAAGATTTATAAAAGGAGCAAAAATAAAAAATAGAATGACTGAAATTTAAATCGAATATTTATAATTTTTAAACTTTATCATAGGTTTATTTTCATATATTATTACCAACATATTAGAATTTATTATTTATTTATTAATAATAAGAATACTTACAAAGTTTTGGGTTTTGAATTATAACAAAAACATATTAAAATTAATTTTTAAATTTTAATTCTATATATACTCAAAACGATTAAAAATAAGATATCAAAATTTTTGAAATTTATACTAATATTAAATTTATAAATTTGTTATAAAAATATATTCTTTCCATGGGTTATAGTCTAGTTTCAAGAATATTTCCAAAGTAGCATAAAAAAATATGAAAAAGGTCAAAAATCAGAAAATTAAATAAGCATGCGATTAATTTTCTCAGAACATTCTCATTATATCCTATTATATAATAAGAGTAAAAGGGATAATAAACGAGTACTACCATAGGTCAAGGGTTCGACTCCTAACAACAACATATATTTTATAAATTAAATTTAAAATCACTAATACAAAGTTTAATTAGTAAGCGCACTATTAAAAAAAATGCCAACAACATGTTGGTGCAGTGGGTTGAACCCTTGTCTCCTTTGTAAGAGATCAAGGGTTCGACCCCTGGATGCGTGTGAGTTTAGTTTGTATTAGTTTCCTTTCTTTGTATTTGTATTTGGCCGGGGTCCTTCAGAAACAGCCTCCCTATTTTACTATTAAAAAAATATAACCCTTTTATCGTGGAGTATGATGAATGCTACTGTTTAATGTAAAGAATTTGAAGTTACAGATTTAGGGTTTATTGTAGCATTTGTTGTTAGTTTGATAGGATAGTTTTGAAGATGTATGGAGGTGCTTTTGTTTATGTGATAATCGATAGACACATACATGATTAATTCAGTGGAAAAATATTTTTATTTGTATGTGAGCGTTTAATATCGTCTTCTGTTTCTGTTGCGAGTGACATCACTCCTTTTATTTGCTTGTGGATGCGCATAATGGTAGAATTTGGTTAGTCAGTTTGCTTGGGGATTGTTTCTAGAAGTGAATCCAAACAAAAGATATTTTACAAGTTTGTTTTCTAAGTCGAGGAAGGAAAAGGTCAGTTTTGCCCATGGGAGATCGAAAAATGTAGGATTAATTTATATTTAAATAATTTGTAATATAACGTTTTATATTATTTGTAATGTTAAAAGTCTTGGTACCTATTTTTTTATATAAAAAATAACTTATAACTTGTGAGATGCACGGATGAATTTAAATATATATTTTATTTTTTTTATTTAAATTGCAATATATATTTTTTTATTAGTAAGAAAATAAATTATAGAAGATAATAAAATATAATAACATATGTATGATGGTATTTTAAAAGATGATCCTTTGCTTGATTATTGAAATTTGAAAATAAATAGCATTAATTTTTAACTATAATACGTTGATGAAAATCGAACCTTGAACTTGCGGAAGTAGTTTAGAAGATAGATAATATAAATATTTAATAATAACAACGGATTCGAAACTTAATCTTATGAAAGTATTTTAGATATTAAAAACAGAAATTCTTTTAATATTACATCCAACCCTTATAATTTAAAGATTGTTATTTAGTGTACAAAATTTAGTGTACCAAACCAATAAGCAATCAAATATCCTATGTTTCGCTTATTATATTCTACTAGGTAACAAAGTCGCGCTACGCGCGGCACAGAAACATTTCTAGAAATTGTATATCTAACATCATTGTTCGTTGAGTTTTATTATTTGAAAATTGATATGATGAATTGAAATTTGTATAAAATGTAATTAAATTTGATTGTTTGAGAAGTATAGAGAAAAATAATTAGCAGAAAAAACATGTTTAAGTTAATTTCTTAAATATTAATAATAATATTTTTGAAAATATTGATGATACCTAATTTTTTGCATAACAAATGATTTTGAAATCAATAAACATTTGTAAAAGTTGACGATGGATAAGTAAAACTAACATTTTTGAATCATTTTTGTTGTCCATGACATAATGTAAATGTAATAATAGGTGTGATTGACTTAACTTATCGATAAATTTGATTGTATAACAAACAAAATATAATTTAAATACATTTTGTAAGTCATGCTTCATAACAATTTACATGAATTATTAGTTGGAAAATACTTACATTATATATATAAAGTATTGATAATCTTTAAAATATCATAAATATATAAAAATAAAAATTACAATACGAACATAATCTTTACGATCAAAAGTTACAAATATTGAATATAAATTAATAACGTTTTTTAAAGCCAACACCCCTCTCATAATATACATGTTCAATAATAGTGTAAAAAAATTTTGAATATTAATTTATTTTGACAAAATATAATGAAACAACGGGTGTATAAATTTTTTATCGATTTTATCTTCACATAAAATGGTTGGGTTTGTTCAATTTAATTAGTTTGGTCATAACACATGTGCAATTTATTCATGTGTAAAAGTAAAAATCTGTCTGTATTATTTGTATACAAATTTCAGATATTAAGTAAAAACATGTGTACTTTCATAATTTATTACGAATTCCACAATCATTATTAATGAAGATTGTTTGAGAAGTTATGGTTAATAACGTTTTTAAATCTGAAATCCCTCTCATAATATATGTTATACAAAATTTACGCAAGCGCACGTGTCACAAGTAATATATGATTAAATCAAGTTCGTTCCCACAGAGATCTAAAATGGTGTTCAATTCAATTAATGTACCTATGCACCGATGTATGGTTTTTATCCACTGCTAAGACAAATAACAAATTGAATTTTTATTAACTACTAAATTAATTATCAAACTAAAGATTAACTAATTAAAGAGATTAAAGTCGAATTACTAATATGAGAATAAAACATGGAATCCTAGTTTCATCATCTACTTCACTTAGAGTTGCAGCCTTTAATTAAAACATGCAATGGGTTTGATATCTGATCGAATAACACGAAAAGAGTAAAAGTTACCTCTCGGTATACTAGTACCAATCTACGCATACATCCACAAAAGAGATAGAAGACGAGTAGGCACCTATTATGTTTAGACCCTATATCTCTATAGAATTTGAAAACATAAAGGTTTAAGCACAAGTTATTCACTGAGATCACATAGGGTAGCATAATATCTCTATTGATGCCACAAATCATGATGTCAAAACACCAACCTATCCTATGCTAGCATGGCAAGTTCTAAATCTCAAGATCGACTCTCGTTTAGCAAGAGATTAACAAATTAGATGTTCGCGACACACCTAAATTCAATAAGCACAACCATACAAGGATATCAAGTATTCACCACACATAAATCTTTAAGGCATGCAAACTACTAAGCTACATAGATAAATCCACTAGGATCCCATGACAATGATTAGCCCATAATTGAACCGTTCATCATCATGGGATTTGATGAAAACATTATAATAAACAAGATATGAAAGAAAACAATAAAGATATTATTAAGATTAAGAGTGTGAGAAAACAAATCTATGATTCAACGTATACAAAAGATGAAGATGATCTAGATCCTTGCTTGTCACCGAGCTTGAATCCTTCTCTCCTTTTCTCTCTTGCAAAAACTAAGCTATGTAATTGTATGTAATGATGATAATGATACTATTTTACAAGGGTTGGATGTGTTTATATAGGCTCTAGACACCTTGCCCAGCAAGAAAATACCCTAAAATACATCTAAAATTCGATTTAGGAGTCAGAAATCACGTAGAAATCAATTTTAGCTCGAAAAGGGCAAATCTGTAATTTCTCCCGCACCTCCTGGTGCATGATGCGCCGGGGCTGATGCATGATGCGCCGGCCCTTGCTGCGTAAAAAACTGATGTGTTCCCGTTTTGTGAAAACTGATTTTTCTTGCCTTTTTTCGCCTTTTCCTTCCGTTCCTTTTGCATGAGTTTCCGTCTTTCATTCTTAATGACTTGTATACTTCTTAGGAGTTGACATTAGCCACCATTCTTCATTCCATATCATCAATGAACTCCACAAAACGCTCCAAAAACGACGAAAACTACACCTTTAATCGATATTTCTTCAACCCTGCACATTTAAACAAAACACATCAAAAATACAACAAACTTGAGAACAAAGCAATCAATTTAAGTCGAATTAGAATGTTCCAAGTAGATATAAAATCCACTTATCACACCCCCAAACTTAAACCGATGCTTGTCCTCAAGCATAAACACTTACAACTAACTAACTAACTAGTACCACTTCTGTAGGTGATCACGGTTGCATTTGGCATATGCAACAAGCCCTTTAAACCCCTAGGCAGCCCTAGTGGATGAGTAAGGTCTCGTGAGGGCCTATAGCGAATGTGCCCACAAAATCCATTTAACCTAATGCGATGCAATGCATGAATGCATCTAATATGCAAATGCAATTAATCTAATCTACCATACCTTCAAATCCTCTCATGCCATATCAACTTAAGAATCAAAGTAAATACGCAATGTCTTGGTGTCGAAAGTGCAAGTATTCACATAGCCTACTCAATGAACATGCATAAGTTCTCACAAGTCCATGTCAAGTGTAAGCATAAGTTAGTAAACATGCTAAGCCTACAAGAGTACATCTTTGAGACAACACTCGGGATCTCATATGCAAGAACAAGCAAACACTCACAATCCACTCACAAAAGAATACTCTCTCAAGAACAAGGGTAAGTGTATCACTCAATTCCAACAAAATCATAAGCATGCTTGACATTTGGTATCAATCTAACTCTTAACACAACATACATCAATGACGATAATCAAAAGGTCTTTATTTGGGTTGTAACGGGGCTAGGGACAAGGTATGTCAAATAAGCCAAATCAGGTGAAGTGTCAAAAGCTAGTAAGTACCATAATAAATCATACACAACACCCTATTTCCCCCCCATAATTTTTACTAAAACACTAGTCGACTGAAATAGGATCACAACAATACAAACATGCTCTCATAATATATATATATTTTTTTCTTTTTTTTCTTTTTTTTTTCATCATTTTTTTTTCTTTTTTTTTCTTTTGTTTTTTTGTTTTGAAAGAAAACAATAACTACACCCCTAAAATATACAACCAAATTTGGGTTGCCTCCCAAAAAGCGCTCTTTTAATGTCATTAGCTTGACATTCTTCCAGAAATTACGAACAAGATAAAACCGCGGCAACCTTCTCGCGGTTCACCATTCCTCCAAAATACGGCTTAAGTTTCGAGGGCACCGAAAGTGGCTAGGGCAGGTTCTTCGCAGAGTCAGGTGGATGTGTCCGTTTTTGAATCTTATTTTCGTCGAATGACTAGGCGGATGGATGCTATGCATGTTAGCAGTCGCCAGTATTCTGAGGACATGGGCATAGCTTTGGAAGCAAAGTCTCAGTCACCTAGTACTCCTATGCAGTGGCCTATATTTGGAGCTCGGACTCCGTACCCTCCACCGGATTCTTCTGATGAGGATGATGAGGACGAAGAGGGTGACGAAAGCGAGGACGAGTAGGTATGTTTCTGCTATCCCTTGTATTTACTTCCATTCAATGCGGACATTGAATCTTTCAAGTTTGGGGGTGGTTTGAGGGATTAGTAGATGTTGTTGTATAATTTGTTCATGTAGGATTTCATGATTGCATATTAGTATTAGTAAATTATGCATTTATGTTCGTGTTATCTACGTTTGTTTCATATAGGACATTCTGTTTTTATGTTAGTATATCATGTGAGTCCATAATAGTTTGCATTTGCACCCATGCTTGATAGGAATTTTGTGTTGTTGACGCTTTTGTTGGAGAAGTGATATGCTTTGTTCTTGTGCACACACATACACTAGTAAGTTGAAGCTAGTAGCCTTTTTGAATGTTGTAAGTAATTAGAAGGACATGAATATGTGCAAGATGATTTAGTTTGCATGCTTTGAATACAAGTTGGTGCGTTAGAGAGATGTTGCTTGGGATTGAGTATGTTTTTCCACTAAGTGAGTTTTTGAGCCTTAATGCATATTTCCAATTTATTCGTTTGCTTGAGTGTCCACGGATTGTTTGCATTGCTAGCAGTTGTTTGAGGTCTTTCTTGAAGCGCATGACATTACTTGACGATTAAAATGATAAAGGCAATTAGGAATAACCGCATATTTTCCCATATTACCATACCATGTTTACATGATCGATTAGTTAACCCGTTGAGCTTAATCTTATTTTTTCGGTGACATACCACATTACTTGCCTAGACCTTTTTCTTGTATTGGCCTTACATTAATTTGAACCCACATTGTCAAAGGCTAGTAAAGTGCTTAAGGGAGTAATAAGGTGTGCACGGAGGGGTTTATTGTTGGTCTTACTTTTTTTGGGGCAAATATTGAAAATTGGGTTTGGTTGTTTACTTGATAGTCGACATATGTAATAAATTATGGGATCATTGTTATTGTTTATATTATTGTTTGTGTTTTATTTAGCTCTCGGGAAAAAAAAATAGTCAGTTCAGTACGCGCCAGCACATCATGCGCCCCCTCAGTGCAGGTGCGCCCAGTTGAGCAGAAGTCTTCCGCGCATCATGCGCCGCCGCGCGCATCAAGCGCCAGCCTCTATTGCATTATACCGAATTTTGTGAGTTTTAATCCCTAATTTTTCATATCTATTCTCTTATCCTATTACAACTTCTCCAAAATCAAAAACCCTAACTCCTAACTATATCCTACATCTAATTCAATTCCCAAATTCCTTTTTCATCTCTAAATCAAATTCATCATTAGTCATTACATACACCCACATCACCTATACATACACAAACCCATCTATATAAATCCCAAATTCTCAACTTTTATCCATTCAAAGTGCAAGGGGGATTTAAATTCGAAATTGTGTGGATTCATCTAGCAAGTTCACCTCTTTGATTCAATTGGGTAATATTCTATCTTATCTTTTATTTGAATTTGTGAATTTTGCAAATTAGGGTTCTTGGTGTGTAATTTGGGGGTTCTTTATTTGGTGAATTGTTTGGAGATTTTTGTGACTTGCTTGATATTTGTTGATTATGGCTCCTAAAAGGCAACGGTTAATGGGTAGTGGTAGTAGTGCTCCTCCATCTTTGGATGAGAATGATGTTGTAGGAGATGGAGTGGAAAGGTTTGTGAATGAGGAGGCTAAGGCGGAGTATATTCGGTTAGTTTCCAAGGGGGTTATTCAGGAACGGAGGCTTGTGCCCCATAAGTATACAGAGATGAGATCTATGATTAGTGAGAGGGGTTGGACGTTATTTTGTGAATTTGATAATGATGCTTCGTTGGACGGGGTTCGGGAATTTTATGCTAATGCTTCAATAGCAAGAAATAACTCCACGATTGTGAGGGGTCGGAAGGTGGATTATTCGCCTCGTGCTATTCATAATTTGATTAGGCAACCGCCTAAACCTCGAGATGCTACGGATTGAGGACAAAAGACTAATGATGATGTTGATCTTGATGCACTCATTGATGAGCTTTGTGTTCCGGGAACGGAATGGAAATGTAAGATCGGTACGGACATAAAGTGTAATTTCCCGGCTTCATCATTGTCTAGTTTTGCAAAGGCATGGTTCTTTTTCATAAGTTCTAATATCATTCCGACAAACCATGTTTCCAATGTTACTGTTGATAGAGCCATCTTGCTATGGGGTATTCTCAAAGGCGAGTATGTCGACCTTGGGCACCTTATCAATCAACATATTCTTCGGTTTTTGGGAAGCAATTCGTCGGTGAATATTCCTTATGCTTCTATTGTCGCGTACTTGTGTGATGCATCGAAAGTCAAATGGTATCAAGGTGAGCCGGTGCATAAACCTACGGCTTCTATTACGGATGCTACCATTGACCGGTTGAAGTTGAAGGAGTGGTCGGGCGGTACTTCTCATCCCCGGCAGCGGCGCCAAAAACTTGTTATACAAAATTTACGCAAGCGCACGTGTCACAAGTAATATATGATTAAATCAAGTTCGTTCCCACAGAGATCTAAAATGGTGTTCAATTCAATTAATGTACCTATGCACCGATGTATGGTTTTTATCCACTGCTAAGACAAATAACAAATTGAATTTTTGTTAACTACTAAATTAATTATCAAACTAAAGATTAACTAATTAAAGAGATTAAAGTCGAATTACTAATATGAGAATAAAACATGGAATCCTAGTTTCATCATCTACTTCACTTAGAGTTGCAGCCTTTAATTAAAACATGCAATGGGTTTGATATCTGATCGAATAACACGAAAAGAGTAAAAGTTACCTCTCGGTATACTAGTACCAATCTACGCATACATCCACAAAAGAGATAGAAGACGAGTAGGCACCTATTATGTTTAGACCCTATATCTCTATAGAATTTGAAAACATAAAGGTTTAAGCACAAGTTATTCACTGAGATCACATAGGGTAGCATAATATCTCTATTGATGCCACAAATCATGATGTCAAAACACCAACCTATCCTATGCTAGCATGGCAAGTTCTAAATCTCAAGATCGACTCTCGTTTAGCAAGAGATTAACAAATTAGATGTTCGCGACGCACCTAAATTCAATAAGCACAACCATACAAGGATATCAAGTATTCAACACACATAAATCTTTAAGGCATGCAAACTACTAAGCTACATAGATAAATCCACTAGGATCCCATGACAACGATTAGCCCATAATTGAACCGTTCATCGTCATGGGATTTGATGAAAACATTATAATAAACAAGATATGAAAGAAAACAATAAAGATATTATTAAGATTAAGAGTGTGAGAAAACAAATCTATGATTCAACGTATACAAAAGATGAAGATGATCTAGATCCTTGCTTGTCACCGAGCTTGAATCCTTCTCTCCTTTTCTCTCTTGCAAAAACTAAGCTATGTAATTGTATGTAATGATGATAATGATACTATTTTACAAGGGTTGGATGTGTTTATATAGGCTCTAGACACCTTGCCCAGCAAGAAAATAACCTAAAATACATCTAAAATTCGATTTAGGAGTCAGAAATCACGTAGAAATCAATTTTAGCTCGAAAAGGGCAAATCTGTAATTTCTCCTGCACCTCCTGGTGCATGATGCGCCGGGGTTGATGCATGATACGCCGGCCCTTGCTGCGTAAAAAACTGATGTGTTCCCGTTTTGTGAAAACTGATTTTTCTTGCCTTTTTTCGCCTTTTCCTTCCGTTCCTTTTGCCATGCATCATTCTTACTCCTTTTCCCTCACTCTAGAAGTCTCTAAGGACTTTTATCTAACTTCATATAAGATCTCAAGTAATTCCTCAAATCCATCTTACTTGCTGGTACTTCATCCGGCAGTCCAGCTTTGAATCCAATATGCCTCTCTAATTCTCTTCATAATTCAGTTCTTTACGCCCACTTCTCTGAGCACTATATCTAGATTCTTACAGTCTCTCTGGCTGCAGCCCTCTTCTCCTCAAGGTAAACTTCCCTGTCTCTAACAGGATTCTCCCCCTCTGCTGGAACCTCTTCCGGGTCCTCAGTAGGGTACTCTATCGAATCCACCATCCGATCGTCAACATATAATCAGGCATCATCGTGCTGCTGCTCGTATGCCTCAAGGTCTGTCACCTTACTAGTCGGTACAAGAACGAGCTAAGTTACTATCATGATACTTAATAGTTCCCATAAGGGTTTTATATGTCAATACTACATTAAGTAGTCCGACTATGAACTTGGCAAGAGTTCTTATTATCTTAATGAATTTATTGTTTTAACGTCGCGTCATCTCTGGGATATATAACGCTATCTCTGATACCATTTCTGTAACACCCCCAGATCCATGGTCAGGGATCTGGTCGTTACGGTCTCAATATCCATCCATAAAACCAACATAATTTAAATTACAACCTTGTGACCCAAAACAACAACATAAAACACACCCGTTATAGTCCCAAAGATGAAATCAGAGTAACCATCAATATTATTAATCACAAGTTTGAGTTCTTACAACCCAAAGAATTACAATTAACCATTACATACTCTTTGCCATCCATTTGTATATGCCATATAATAAATACATTTGATACTCAAATGCTAACAACTGGCCTACCAGTAGCTGCCTCTTCAGCAATGGTAGCTAAGACCTCAGCAATTATTCCTCTGACGGCTGTCACCTGCTTACGCTGAGTGCGCCTTGCGCGGCCATCTGATCTAGCTGTTGTTGTGAAATAGATAAATAAAGCAAGGGTGAGCAATAGCCCACCTAAAAGAATATAACTGAACAGTAATAATATATAACAGTTCAAAATATCTTTGATACCATATGCCATGCATTAACGAACGTAGTACCAATATAAGTTATGAGATGAAGTTACAAGGTAACTCAAAATATAATTGTTCCGAAGAAATATCTGTCATGTTAAAGATAAACCAGATATTATCAAATTTTCATAATAGAGGAACTTGCGGAAGAATATTGCAATTCCAGTTCAAACACTTTTCAAACCTGCCAACAATGATAATGTTGTAGAAAAATTTCCCAATTTGGAAGATGAACTAATACGGGAGCTTGCCGCGCCAGGAGCCACAACATTTACGATGATCAGTTGCATGTCATGCTCCCCATCATTTGTTCTCTACATGTAGAAGGAAGCACCGACGGATCGCCCGCCCTCTGGAACCCCCCGGCCAACGGTTGGGCCATTAATTGCTGGACCGGCGCCACTCGGCCACTTACGCGTCTCCTAGTTCGAATAACATCCATAACTCTGAAACATAAAGTTCGTCCCCCTTTCCCCAAGTATAGTACTTGTTGATAGGACTCCACAAAGTAGTCGTATCTAATTGAAAAGGAAAATTTCACCAATATTTCCCAAGCTGATGCTTGTTAATGGATAGACACTTGTTCCATTAATCTTACCCCTCGAGCGTTGAGGAGGTAACCAAAAAGATTCATATTGATGTTTGAAAGAATCAAGATGTGAGTGACAAGATAGTTTTGCAAGAATAGACCGGGCAGTCAAATAAATATCAGCTCCCAAGTGAGGTCTCCTTATATGTTTTTGGAGGTTTGAGCGAGTATTTAAATCTTCTTATAAGACAGATTTAAATGAAAATAGAGTTTTGGGAACCTCCCCTTGATAAAATAGTCATAAAAGACTTCGAAATATTTTACATAATATCTGAAGGTGAAGGATAACCTTTGAATAATATAAATCATTACAAAAAGAATTCAAAAGAATTTAATTAAATATTCCAAGAATATTTATTAAGTCAATAATAATTACGAAATATTATTAAATCATAATATTGCTCGTAAGTAATTCTCGAATGAATATATAGAATTATTTATTAAATAAATCTCTTCTTAAATGAATATTTAAAATAATATTCATTAAATAAATAAACTTAAATAAATATTTAAAATAATATTTACTGAATAAATCAAACCTTAAATGAATATTTGAAAATAATATTCATTTAACAAATAATATTCCAAATGAATATCCAAATAATATTCATTAAACAAATAATATTCTAAATGAATATCCAAAATAATATTCATTTAACAAATAATATTCTAAATGAATATCCGAATAATATTCATTTAGTAATCAAAACTTTAAAGGAATATTCGAAATAATATTCCTTGAGTAATTAGAACAGAATACTTTTAAAATAATATTTATCAAGTACATAAACCTTAAATGAATATTCGAAAGTAATATTCATTTAATGAATAAAATTCCAATGAATATCAAAGTAATTATTCATTAAATAATCAAACTCTAATGAATATTCAAAAATAATATTTATCTAATATTTCTCGACTGAGATAATACTCAAATAACATTTCTCGAAAGATTTCCAAGTAGTTGATACTTTTCTGGAAATATAAATAATGTTTAATAATACATTCCTCAAAATGAATACCACTCTGTCGCTGGAATCCCTCCGGGTTTCCACGACCATCTATATGTCACAAAATACCGACTCCCGGTCTTATATTTAAAGAATGAATATATCATACGCCCTTCACTAAGGGTCTTAGCAAAACAATCCTGCTTATAACTGATAATTCATATCTAGTCTATAAGCCAAAATCAATTCAGGGAACAAGTATTCCAATATACTTTGAAAACAAACATGCATGCTATGGCATATGTATAACAACAATCATATATATTATCACAACAACAGTTCCGAGGTATTGGAAACTTGCCTGGTAAAGGGGTAGTGTGCCTCGTGTCAATCCGGTGATCTATAAATAGTCACAATAACCGAGGTCAATCACTTAACACTTTTTAAAAGGCTAAGTATAACTTAACTTAAGTCGAAGCACGCTTTCGAATCATCTCGTTATACACCTCTTAGTGTGACTCTTTTATCACCGTTGCGGTTCGACATATATTCGTTATTATGACATGTCCTTGTACCCACACTTGATACATACTTAAGCCATGTAAGTCTTAAGATCGATTAATTACGAATCGAGATTGTACTACGAGTTTTATCGTCCGTTTTCTAAGTTATTAACCAAAGCCATAACCAAGCATGCTTTTTAGGGGTGCGTTCGCGTTTAAACTAGATTCGAACATTTTTATAAAATCGGAAAATGATCTATTTGACATGTGGTTTTCTCCCACACCTTCTTTTTTACCTCTATTATTTAATTATCAAGATTCTACAGTGATTTCATAGTGTTAAGGGAATCCAATTTCAGTTACGAACTTCCGTGTACGGTTTCGAACCATTTTTACGAATTTAATCATAACTCCTAAACCGTAAGTCCATTTCATACGAACTTTATATCAAAACGAAGCTTATAACATAATCTATCTTAACATGGTAGATTACTAAGCTATGCAGTGAGTTAAGCCTACTGTGATTCATGGTTTTCAAGGTTTAACGAAAATCAGGCATTACGACGGCTATAAATCGAACGTTCTAAAATTCACAACATCAATCACAAGCCACACCGGGCATCCATATAACTTATACATATATTATTCATCCCCCAACTGTCCAAAATCATCTACTTGACCATCATAACATAATCATACTTAGATCCACTAACAAACTCCATAATCACGCTTGTAATCATACTAATATCATGACTATGCTAAAAATCATCAAGAACATGAAAGATCTTAAAATAAGGCCTAGGGTTTCAAGAGGTGATTACCTTCCTTGGTGTATAAAACAACTTAATAAGCCTTGTATAGTCCTCGTGTGGCCTTGTAATAGCTTAGATCATCCAAAAGAAACCAAGAAAGCAAAGTTAGATCTTGAAGGTTACTATACATCCGTTCAAAGAACTGCAAAAATTGGGGCCTTACCATGTTTTTCTGAATGAGATTTCTAAAGGAGAGTTGTAGAGAATCTTAACAGATTTCCAAAAAGCTAAAGAACACAAAATTTCATTGGATAAGGAAGGAGATATGGCTGTTTGAAAATCGCTACAGAAACTGTCCAGAATCTGGACAGGTTGGTTACGTCAAATTGGGGAAGGGATTTGACTAGGCTAGACTACTTGGATTGCCATGAAACTTTGAGCGAATATTGCCCATGGAGTGGAGAGGATTGGGTTAAAGTTTGGTGATTTTATCATGGTTAGAAATGGAGATGTGAATTTTTCTTTCCATGATGCTCCTGCTGGGCAGTTTGTAGAAAGTTGTGTTGCTTGGTTGATTTTCTTGATAATAATGCATAAAGTACTTTCCACTTGCTCTCATCTTGTCTAATACACTTGCTAGGATAATATCTAGCTAAAGTAGCTTTATTAAAGGTAGTATGTCATGGATGATGAGTTTTGCAAGCCAAGTGTTGAACATTGGATGGTTATAAGCTAACTAAGTGATTTGATTTCTAAGTACTAGTTCATTTTCTAAGTGTGCTAGTTACATGAGTCCACTTGGTTGCTAGATATTTTCTAGTAGCTTATGCATGACTCTTGTTTCCTCTGCTTGTTTCTTTGTCCGGTTATTGATCCGTTTCATTGATCGTTCGGAGAAATTTCTCAAGGATTTCTAGTTAGGTTTTCACCGGAAACCTTCTTAATATTTATACTACCATTCTCAATCCTCCTTTATAATTCTTGTATTTAAATTCCCCAAATCTATTTATTAAATCCTTAAATCTTACAGTGTCTAGGGAAATTTCGGAGAAAAAATAAAAGTGCTGTTTTTCAGAATCCGACAGCTTTTACATACACTTATTTTCCCCTTGGATCACTAATGCGAACTCAAAAATTCATTCCGGGTACTTCTATATAGTATCATCTCATAATATTCTCATTTCCACCAAAATCACTATTCAATCTTTATTCCATCTTTATTCTTTACATTTATTAAAATGTCCTTGTTCTCTTTCAGGCGTTCCTTAACCCATTCACGGAACCACTGGACTAATAACAGATATCGATTTGGATGACATGAGAATATTTCCGCTACTTGGAATTTCCATACCTTATCTTTCTAGGAGATAGATTATTCTAATCTAGGTTGTCAACCTGTTGCATTCTTCCTAACATATAAATCTTGGAATCTATATCCATTCAACACTCATTCATTAGAACTGTTACTACCTTGGAGTCGGAATCAATGTTCCTTCTTTTCTCAACACTTAATAAAAAGTTTTAATTCTACCGAAAATTTGGGTTCTTACATGAACTGTATTATGACTATTATTCCTTGAAATCTGAAACTCCTAGTCACAAACAGTTTGTGAAATTAGAGTCTAAAGTTGACTCTACAACAGGTAAAGTAAAGACAAAATTCTCAAAGCATGTTGTTTCTAAATCTAGTAAGAAAGGATCCAATCAAAGTTGGGTCCTAAAAAATTCTAACTAGTTACTTTTTGTTTGCAAGGCACAGGAAAGAAGCATTCAATTATCTTGGACAGTGGATGCTCTGGACATATGACTGGAAAGAAGTCCCTGCTTACAAAGTTTGAGAGGAAAGCTGGCCCAGTAATATCTTTTGGAGATGGCAACAAAGGAGAAACTCTGGGATATGGCTCAATTGTTTTGGGGAATGTCATCATAGAAAATGTAGCACTGGTTGAAGGCTTGAAACATACTCTTTTAAGCATAAGTCAACTGGGTGATAAAGGTTACAAATCAATCTTTGACAAAGAAGGATGCAAGATCTTGAATATGCAGAATGGAGACATTGTTCTAACTGGTCAAAGACATGGTAACATATATGAAGCCAGCTTAAGTGATACATCTAAAGGAATTGTTAGATGTCTCTACAGCAAAGCAACAAGTGATGAAAGCTGGAATTGGCACAAGAAGCTCTCACATCTTAATTTCAAGAAGCTTAATCAACTTGTTAAGCAGAATATGGTGAGAGGCCTACCTCAGGTAAATTTTGTGCAAGATGGACTTTGTGATGCATGTCAGCTTGGAAAGCAAAGAAGAACCACTTTCAAGAGCAAGACTGAAAATTCAATTACTGAACCATTTCACATGCTACATCTTGATCTGTTTGGTCTAGTAAACATTATGTCTATCAGCAAGAAAAGATATGCTCTAGTTATAGTGGATGATTTCACAAGGTTCACATGGGTGTTCTTTCTACACAAGAAGGATGAAGCTCCTCAGCAAATCATTGAACTTATCAAGAATATTCATAATAACTCTGAGTACAAAGTCAAAGTACTTAGAAGTGACAATGGTACAGAATTCAAGAATTCTACAATGGAGGGGTTTTGTGCAGACAAAGGAATCACTCAACAGTTTTCTGCACCTGGTACACCTCAACAGAATGGTGTAGTGGAAAGAAAGAACAGGACTCTCATGGAGGCAGCAAGAACCATGCTTGCAGATGCAAAACTTCCAACCTACTTTTGGGCAGAAGCTATTAACACTACATGTTTCACTCAAAATTGTACCTTGGTAAATAGTCATGGAAAAACTCCCTATGAGATGATCAAAGGAAAGAAACCAAGTGTGAAATACTTTCACATCTTTGGATGCAAATGCTATGTCCTAAAAGTTCATCCAGAACAACTTGGAAAATTTGAAGCCAAATCGGATGAAGCAATTTTTCTAGGATATTCAGCATCTAAGGCCTTCAAAGTTTATAATCTCAGAACTCACATTGTTATGGAATTATTAACTCGAATAACTTGTAGAAGGGGGGGGTTGAATACAAGTTATATAATCGTGTCTGATTTTCGCTTGATTATATGAACAAGAATAAACGAATGAATCAAACTCTGTTTGTATTAATAAGATCAAATACAAACTCTACCAAAGGTGTACAAATACCTTTAGCAGCTGCTGACAATACAAATCTCTCTCTGTTTGTTTCGAACTCTCGAATACAAACCTTATACAGAGCTACGCACACGAACTCACAATTTCGTCATTCTTTACAATGATATTGAGAGAGTATTTATAATGCTACCTATCACACTAGTACAAAACTGGTCTTTTACGTCGGTTAAATAGGCCTTATACGTCGGCATTTTGGCGACGTATAGAGGGGCGACGTATAAAGTATTGGTCTTTTACGTCGGTTAAATAGGCGACGTAAAAGATAGAATATACGTCGCCTAATAACCGACGTAAAAAACCAAATGCCGACGTATATGAGTCAATATAAGCGACGTATAAAGACAAAAAAGCTGACGTTTATAGATTATGTTTTATATGTCGCCCATACAAGAACCGACGTATATTGTCAAAAAAATTTTAATTTTTTTTTTTATTATTTTTTATTTTGGTAAATGAGGACGGCACCTCGTAAAAATTTTATATCAACAAAAAAATAATATACAACCTAGAGCAGAAATTTTATATCAACGGAAAAATAATATACAACCAAGAGCAGAAAAGCTGAGGTCCAAGAAACTTCTCAAGGACATACCCAAGAGAATTAACAGAGTACTAAGGAATTACAAAACTTGAACTGTGTAAACTGAAGCGTAATCCTCCTGGAGGGTTTATGACTTATGACACCTTAATCGAAGCCTTACAAATAAATATCATGTGGTCTCCTCTTTTTTCTTATTGCAAACTTGACAGGTTTAATGGCATCAGTGACACATATCATAGGGCCACCATTGGTCTCTGCTCTTTACACAAGCCTGCTACGAAAAAGGGGCCATCAAATTAAAAAGTTGACCGGGGTAGGATGGGGAGATAACAAATAAGATTTTAGTTAGAGAACACATACCATAGGGCCACCATTGGTCTCTGCTCTCACTCCATTAGTGCGCAGGTTTTGAATCTTGTTTCTTCTTTTCAGCTGCATATACAAATATACAGCAACCAATATTAATTTAACAATCATTTATAACAAGTACTCTTGAGAGATAAAACAACCAATATTCATTTCTTTAAATCAAAAAATAAACTGTTAACACTGTTAATCTGGTGCAATATTTGATGTAGCATAGATATGAATGAAAGATCTGCAAATTTCACTAGGTAAAGCCAAATACTCAACACACCCTTACTCTGTCCACTTGGTCATTTGTCAGAACAGAAAACTACAACTGGTAACTTAAAGGGAAAAAAACACTTCCGTCACTTTATCTATAAAAGGAAAAGTTCAGAATCTATCCATTGCACTAACAATATTCCCAAAAATCATACAGATTAGGGAATAAAGATTAACCTCACCAACCTCCATAGGATCCCTGTCATTCCACCGGTTAGATAGGATAATTGATATAGTTAGAGCAACAAAGGTGTATGATCCTCCAATAATAGCAGGTAATCTACTTCCAAACAAAGTTTGCAGCAATGTATTTATTCCAGCAACAAAGAGTAAGGGTTGAACCACTTTCGCTTTCTCCTCCTGTACAAATAGAATACATCATCATGAAGAGTTCAGAACACTGTGACTAGAGAAACAACCATAAAAAATTAAGTATATAGTGACTCATATTTCCTCCTCCCATTTGAGGAAAAAGAGCTGTGGGTATGATAACCGTTGTACCAAGCATTACAATGAAATGTTGGAAGCCTAACAGGATAGCCTCAGCTGCATCACAAACATCCAAAATAAAATTATCAGCTATTATATCCCAGTAATGCATTAAAGATAAAATAGAGCAGATTTTCTGTACATAGTGAAAATTTAACTAATAACACAGAATCGCAAAAAATAACTAATAACACGGAAAAGAATGCCTTCCAAGATATCTAACCCAAAGTGGTTCAGAAATTGCAAATTATGAAGATATTGTTAAGCACCATGATCTACTTTGCTAGATAAGAAAAATACATGGACCTCCTCGATCGTGTAACATTCACCAGGACATAAACACACTATATATATATATGACACCAATAATGAGACACCGTAGAGTCCGTATAAGGTCAATACAGTTATACTATATCACCAAGGACTTCTCCACTGACGTACAGTTATACTATATCACAAATATCAAGATTTAAGAACAACTTAAGTAGACAATTCAGTAAATTCTTTATTCAAGGTTTGGGCGAGGGTGTGACTTACATTTATGAAGCATGAAAAAGAAAAATATGGGTCTGAAAAGGCACTTGCAACCTATATCAAGCATGGAAGGTTTATCAGATTTTTAGTTGAAAGTAATTGGTCATTTTTAGTTGAAAGTGTAGTTGCGAAATCTGTATTGTACTTGAAAACATCAGGCCTCTGGTCATACTCAACATGTTTATTAGTTGAGCTATCACGCCATCTAGTAGCTAATAGCAGAAGCAGATCATGAAAAAAACAGAAAAGGAAAAATATGTGATGTTTAAAAATATAATATTAAATCTCCTTTAAAAACTTGATGACGTAGGTACTCCAAAAGATTGAATGCAGGTACTCCAAAAGTCAGCAAATCATGGATATTTTCTCATTTAAAAATATAACATTTATGCTTCACAAAGGAAACCACAACTGACAAATACAGAGTATGGACTGCATAACATAAAATATTAAATCTCAGTACTCGTTGCAAACTAGTTTTTATGATATATCACAACTTCAAATTTTGAGCTCATATAAATGCATCTAATTTGTGCTAAATTCACATAACTTCTGAATTAGATCAGTATATTAGATTTTTCTAGCTAAATAACCAACAAACTTGTAGATTAAATGCAGGGACTCCAGAATATAGCATGTCTTGAATTTTATTTTTCCACTGAAATATAATATTAGTTCTTCACATAGGAAACCGCCACAACTAAATAATATGAACTGAAATATAATATAACCTTGGCTTACCAAAAGTTCCTCCATAAAGCAGAAGTAGTAGACCATACTAACTATGACAAGTACAGGCACATTCTGCAAAATGCTGATCAAACATATACATTTATAGCCATATACAGCACACAAAACAAGAAAATTCATAAAGCATTTCTGTAAAAATCCAATTCAAACAATTTACAACTATTTTCCCCACACAAACATGTTCTACAACGCAAAAACTAGTACAACATTAAACAAACACTATACATTGTATCAATTCCTCCACAGCAATACCTAACTAAAACATCTTTAAATCTACTTCGAATAATGACCTACATAATTATAATCAACAATTATAACTAAGACGTGGTAATTCTATCCACCAACTGCACTTGTAAAACTTTATTTGTAAAAGAGAAGAATCAACCAAAATTATGGCAATAATCATCCCAATCCGTGAGAATACAATCCACTAATACAAACATAAATTCATACTTTAAGTTGAAATTTGAATCATATAGAAACAAGTAATAATAACAAAAAAAAAATGAAATTATATGGTGATTAAAAATGAAGACATTAAAAAAGAAATAGGGAAAACATTACCTTGAGTTGTGCTTCCATAGCATCGATCCTACGAGATCTGTGAACAGCTTCATTGGCTTCTCTTTGTTTAATAGCCCCTTGCTTCACTTTTCTCTCTCTTTCTAATTTCAATTTCTCCTTTTGTTTCCTTTCCTTATGTTCTTTCTCTAGCTTCTCTCTCGCCATTCGTAGTTATCACAAAGAAAAGGAACTGAATATATTTAAAATAGCACACCTAAGATTGAAGAATCGAAGAAATTAGGGCTTAGCGCTCACAGCTTCTCACAATTAGGACACACTATTTGGGCTTCTCAATTAGGGCTTAGATCTTGAAGATAACTGTATTTATTTACTATAAATTAAAGATCCAAGTGAAATTGAACTGCAATCTAATAGAGAGGCGAGATTTGACGTACTTGAGAGAACGGAGCGAAGTCTGGAGAGAAAGGGGTGAGGTTTGGGGTAATCTTACC
The DNA here is from genome assembly GCA_037693485.1 of Kitagawia praeruptora. NCBI lineage: Eukaryota > Viridiplantae > Streptophyta > Magnoliopsida > Apiales > Apiaceae > Kitagawia > Kitagawia praeruptora. The sequence continues at coordinate 5,756,466 of CM075353.1, forward strand.
GAGCGCATTTCTATCTAATAGGGACGACAGTTTATTTTTATTTTAATTTTATACGTCGGTTATATTAAAAATGACGTAAAAGAGAATATAATATATGTCGTCTTTTCCTCAACCGACGTATAATATCATCAAATATACGTCGTCTTTTCTTAACCGACGTATAAAGTAGCATTATATATGTCACCTTTTACCCAACCGACGTATAAAGTAGCATTATATATGTCGTTTTTTCTTAACCGACGTATAAAATAGTATTATATACGTCACCTTTTCTCAACCGACGTATAAAGTAGCATCATATACGTCGCTTTTTACTCAACCGACGTATAAAGTAGCATTATATACGTCGCTTTTTCCTTGGACCGACGTATATAACTACTTTATACGTCGCCTTTAGGCGGAACCGACGTATATAACTGCTTTATACGTCGCCTTTGTCCGGAACCGACGTATAAGAGGCGACGTAAAAGATCAATTTTGTACTAGTGTCAACTAATAACAGAAAGATATAATCTATACATGACAATGTTCTGCCTTCTAGTCGATAGTTTCCATCAATAGAAAACTCTTTCCTTCATAATATCTTCTTGCTTGTTCTTCAAACAACGATCCTATTTTATAGCACTTGCCAGTTTCTGTAGCATCTATAATGACATCATCAGTAACACGACTGATATCAGGATTTCATCTTGCATCAGTATCTGATCATCATCAGTATTAGACCATCATCAGGATTTGCCCTTTGTTCCTGACATGTAGTCTCCGATACACTGTTCATTCCTGACTAAACTGTACAGATAACTGTCTTACACATAAATCCTATACAAAGTGCTAAATCCTTTATAAGATCAGGATTACAAGAAGTATAATGTATAAATTCTATTCTTAACATCACAACTTATGAATTATTCCTAACAGGAATCAATTCATGTTGCATTTGATGATAAGAAATTTGGAATTCTGCAAACTGATGAAAGCCATGACAAATTGGAATTTGAAAATCTGAAGAATTCTGAGATACTCTCCAGTGATGATGAAGGTTCTCCAGAAGGAATTTCTATTGCTTCTCAAAGGAATGCTTCTGTTGAGGGGGAGCAAATAAATCAAAGAGAACACAGTGATCATCAGGAGCAGACTAGCCTTTCAGAGTCTAATCCATCAGGAATTGATGTTTCAGAGTCTACTCCATCAAGAACTGATCTTTCAGAGTCTACTGAGGAAAGATCAGTAACTAGCAGCAATATGGAATCTACTGATTCTATTGATCAAAGGAGAGTTTTTGAAGGTAGAGAGAATTCTTCTACAAGAGATACCACTAACTTCGGGGGAGATACTAGCAGAGTTAATCTACCACCTGTTAGAAAATGGACAAAGGATCATACTGAAGATTTGATTATTGGTGATCCAAATAGTGGTGTTCGAACTAGAAGATCAATTCAAAATGAATGCTTGTATAGTTGCTTTCTCTAAAGGAATGAACCTAAGAAGGTTGAAGAAGCCTTATAGGATCCTGATTGGGTAATTGCAATGCAGGAGGAGTTAAATGAGTTTGAGAGAAACAAAGTATGGAAACTGGTACCAAGACCTAAAGATAGATCAATTGTTGGTGCAAGATGGATTTTCAGAAACAAGCTAGACGAATCTGGTATGATTGTAAGAAACAAAGCTAGACTGGTGGCCAAGGGTTATTCTCATGAAGAAGGCATTGATTATGATGAGACCTTTGCACCTGTAGCAAGATTAGAAGTACTCAGAATGTTTCTTGCATTTGCAGCTCATTCAAAATTCAAGGTATACCAGATGGATGTAAAGAGTGCTTTTCTAAATGGCAAACTTGATGAGGAAGTGTTTGTGGAACAGCCACCTGGATTTGTTGATCCAAAGTTTCCAAATCATGTCTACAAACTTGACAAGGCACTCTATGGACTAAAGCAGGCACCAAGAGCATGGTATGAGACTTTATCTAAATTTCTTCCTGAAAATGGCTTCACAAGAGGTACAATTAACAAAACTCTTTTCTTTAGAAAGATAAAAGGTGAATTGCTTTTAGTTCAAGTTTATGTTGATGATATTATTTTTGGTTCTACTAATGAAAATTTGTGTGCTAAGTTTAGCAAGCTTATGCAGTCTAAGTATCAGATGAGCATAATGGGTGAATTAAATTATTTCTTAGGCTTGCAGGTCAAACAGACTGAGATTGGTATTTTCATTAATCAGTCAAAGTATATGTTGATGAGTGGATTTCGTAACAACTTTTGAGAGGTTTATGGTGAGTTGTAAAGGCTAACGATCAACTAATCTATGGAGAATGGAGGTTTTTTGTAGGGGTTGAACTGAGCTCGAGAGCGTTTACAAGAATCTCGCGAGTTCCCTTGAGGCTTGTGTCGTGTGTTCTCAAGAATCTCGTAGGTGTATTGCGAGGCTTGTCAAAACATGTTCCCAAGGTGCCTACGTACCCTTGTATATATAGGGATCAAGTTCACGTAGTTCTTTTTAGACTAGAAGTCTGGTTAGGCGGCAATAAACTAGGTTCCTAATTCGTGGGGAACTCCTTTTCTCCAGATTTCAGCCACGAATAGGCGACCTAAGTCGAATAGAACTCGAGTTCTAGTCCGACTAGGAGTATGTTTACAAGTTCTCGTCCTATTAGATGTATTCAAGGATCATCTGCGCCCAAGGAATACATTCCAATAAGGAGTTGATGTTCATGACTTGCTCCTAAATAATAGGAGGCTTAATCATACTATAAATCTGCTGGCATAAATCTGTTTTCGTACAGGAAGCTGTCTCTCAGGAACCTGTCTGCAGGAACCTGTTTCTCGGGAAGCTGTCTGCAGGAAGCTGTCTTTCGGGAAGCTATCTCTCGGGAACCTGAACCTGTCCAGATCCATTTCACATGCTATTTAGCCCCATTTAACTTAAGGGACCTCAATCATAACCCATATTACTCATACGGATTGGATCCTTAAGCCCAATGGGCCTAAATCTAGCCCATGGAGATTTTGGGCACAACAAGTACCCCCCGGTTCCTTGAAGTCATAGGATGCGAGAGGAACCTAAATAGCCTGATATTTTAAGGTCCAATCCCTTTAGTGCTCCCATGTTTCTTCTGAGTGAACCATGCGAGTCTTTATCTTGTTGCTTGAATCGTGACAAGGGCTCAAAGTGAATCCAATTAGGCGCTGAGTGAATCCTTTGACAAGGGCACAAAGCGAATCTAATTGGGCACTAAGTGAACCTTAAGAATGTCAAGGGAACCACGTGAATCCAAATAAGGGCATAAAGTGAACCTAATTGGGCGTTATGTGAACCTATGCCGAGGGCACAAAACGAATCCAATAGGGCACTACATGAATCCTTAAAAGGGACAAGGTGAATCGTAAGATTGTCAAGGGAACCACGTGAATCCAAATAAGGGCATAAAGTGAACCTAATTGGGCGTTATGTGAACCTATGCTGAGGGTACAAAACGAATCCAATAGAGCACTGGATGAATCCTTAAAAGGGCACGAGGTTAACCTTGAAAATCACAACTTGATTGCTCGAGAGGCTGCTTCATCTTCTATGCTGTTTTTTTTTGCTTGACTGTCGACTGTCTGTCTATTCGAGGTTCTCTAGGATCAGCTGAGTCTTAGGAGTACTCTCCAATAATGAGTCTGCTTCTCTCTAGTTGGCTTCTTGATCTCTCTACTATCTATGCTCAGGAACCTACGTCTCGGAACCTGGTTCTCAGGAACCTCTATCTCGGAACCTGGTTCTCAGGAACCTCTCTACAGGAAACTGTACCTGCACAAATAACAAATTTGTTAGTTTGGAGAGCATGTCTGTGGTTCCCATATACTTCTTGCTGTCCTCATTGCTGCTGCTAGGCTGACTCGGGTTCTTCTGCGGGGAGGAACCTGGTCCATTCGTAATCTGCTCAGCTACTAGTTCATCAGGATCTTCTTGATACTCATAATCTCTTGACTGTCTTCTCAGCTAGTGCTCATATCTCTACGTTTGATCATCATATCTGGTACTGGAGACAATCTGTCTCCTGGCTCATACAATACTTGTTGATCGGAACCTATGACTTAATTGGTATAAATCTAGCCCATAGTGATTTTGGGCACAACACCAAGAAAACTAGAAAAAATAGGTTAGTAATACGAGCTGAAGAGCTCACATATAAGTGATGCATGTATGCAAGTATGAACGATTATCTACATTATATATTTTGCTACCTTCTCAAGTGGCATATCAATTATCTACTTGACTGATTCAACTAACACGTTCGAGATCATAAACTAAGCATATATGTTACGTAAACTGCAAACCTATAGGGCATGACAACATCCTAAGTACAAGTTCACATAAATTTCATTTCTAAAGATCATGGAATATGCGCATTTATAAGCAATATGTATCTAAGCATGACAGAATATAAGCTCACATTGACATAAAATATGCATGATAGTTAAGAATATAAAGGCATGAAAGTAGAACTTATCTGTGCTTCATTGTGCCGGTTTGGATTGAGGTTCCGTTACTGAACCTGGAAGATGGAAGCTCTTCTCTGTGCAAACGTAGGGGAATTGAGCTACCCCCCGAGCCGTCATGATGCGTGAACCTCCTATAGCTTGTTGAAGCGGTTGACTGAAAGCTGCTTATTTCGGCTGAATATCACTGAACTTGGAAGCTGTAGCTATAAACTATTTCAATCATATATAAGCTTTATAAGTGGGAGTATATCACTTTGATGAGGGCACAAGGCGAATCCAATTGAGCTCTAGGTGAATCCTGGGAAGGGCACTTAGAGAATTCAATTGGGCGCTAAGTGAATCCTTGACAGGGCATAAGACGAATCCAGTTGAGCTTTAAGTGAATCCTGAGAAGGGCACTTAAAGAATTCGATTGGGCATCAAATGAATCCTTTTGGCTTTAGGGAGCACGAAGTGAATCCATTCGGGCTCTAGGTGAATCATGGCAAGAGCACGAAGAGAATCCGGATGGGCACTAAGCGAATTCCTTTGTGGCATCAAGTGAATCCTTATAGGCTCTAAGTGAATCCTGCAGAGGGCACAAAGAGAATCTATAGGGCACATGATGAATCATTTCAAACTCTAGGGGCACCAAGTGAATCCGTATGGGCACAAGGTGAATCCCTTCAAATGCTAGGGGCACCAAGTGAATCCGTATGGGCACAAGGTGAATCCCTTTAAAGGCTTTTCAAGTACAAGCAAACTCTAGGTTAGGTTACCCATGCTTAGGTTCCCAAAACCTTTAACTAGGTGCCCACATGCTTATGGGACTTTTGAATGCGTGCCTACGATTCATAGGGCTTTTCGAAGTGAATCTTTCATGATTGCAAATCTTTTCTGGCTATCGAGTGCATGTAGCTGACAGGGCTTTTCTAGGTGAATCTTTCTGGGCTCTATGCAAATCCTTGTAAGGGCATAAGGTGAATCCAACTGGTTGTTTATATAAACCTCTGCTAAGGGCAAAAACCGAAACTAATTGGGCACTAAATGAATCCATAAAACGGTACAAAGAGAATCCATCAAGATACCAAACAAATACGCGTGGATGCATGAAGCACCAAGTGAATCCTTTTGGGCTCTATGTAAACCTATACGGGCATATAGAGAATCCATAAGGGCACTGGGTGAATACATGGATATGCTTAGGGAGCCTGGTGAGTCCTCCTGGGCTCTAAGTGAATCCTTGAATGAAGCACAAAGAGAATCCAGAAAGGGCACTAGATTAATCCTCTAAAGGCATGGAGTTCTTGCTGCGAGTACACTTTCCTCTATTCAGGTATCGGCTAGTTGGGAACTTCAAGTAGGAAGCTGCTAATCAGAAACTGTCAACAATTGGCTTCTAACAAATGTCAATGAACTTGGAAGCTATTACATACAAGCTTCAGGTATATATGAATGAACCTGCAAGATGTCAGTTACAGGAAAATAACAAGGAATCTACTAGACACATATAAATGCAACTAGACCTGGAAGCTGTTACCTACGAGCTTCAGGTGAGTAACACAAAACCTGTTAACTAAAGGTAAATACATGGAACCTGTAAGCTATAGGTAAATATCAAGGGACCTGTGAGGTGCAGGTAAATAACAAGGAAACCTACAATCTGTTAGGTACACGTGCATTCTAACATCAAGAAACATAATCAAGACATAATCATAGCTTTATCGCATATAAGACCATACTAGCATAGATGTTTAAGCATGATTTATGTATAGTAAGAGTTTGTTGCGTGTACCTGGGAGGTTTTCTACGAATATGTAAGCATACAAGAATAGGTATCACCTGGATTTTTCTGTAGACTAATCAGATGTGAAGTGGAAGCATCCGTTAAGATTTGGAAACTCATTGACGTGTTCCTGATGCAAGCATGCTGCTCTTCAAGATACTAGACCAAATCAATCCTCAAGGTTCTTAACCAAATATGAGCTATGAGGTTTCTAAACTGCATCCTAGCCGTGAGGTTCCTGAATCAAATCACGCTTCCTAGACCTGATGGTGAGGTTCCTGGTCTGAATTCTCAAAACTTTGAAATCCTCAACTTTGAAAGTACCATGTGCTATAGTAATTGTAATTGTACTACCCCCCAGTTCTTCAGGGAAGCTTGTCTTTGATGAAGAACTAACTCCAAGAAGCTTCACAATTCTTCGATAATTTCTAATAAGTCGTTGAATATTCATCCATGAAGTTGAGTACTGTGTGTTTTCTTCAAGATGCTCATATCATATTCTTGTAGATACTCTTCATCAAAATCTTCAACTATGTCGAATTTTCTTTAACGCTCGAATAAATACTATAACCTCTTCACATCATTCCTGCTTGTAGCTTTAACATGTCTTCTCCTTTCTTCTTTATCTTCTTACGAAACATGCTGAGAATGAACCTCTATACAAATATCCCAATACAGTACCTCTAAGCTTACGCGAGCTAACTCATTGTAAGAAACAAGAGATACTTAAAGAGATTACTTGTGAGGTATTTCTCGCAGGTCACTGAATTGAATGAGGTATGTTCCTTGTTTTACAAGCTAAATATAAGCTCGTGTATGACGTAATACAAGGAAAAGAACTACTCATAATTTCGTTGAAAACTACTCGAAAGAAATAGGTTTGCTTACTAGGGAGGTATACATGCACTACCCCCCAGTTCTAAGAAGGAAATACATATATAAATAAAGGTCTCTCAACTCTACTTTAAGGAAGCTTTCAAACTTTCAACTACTGGTCACCTCAAACTATCCATTCCCCGAGCTTCCCAGCTTTAATCAAATCCTCAATTTGGTCTTTCAGTGCTCTGCATTCGGAAGTATCATGGCAATTATCCTCATGAAAGTCACAATATTTCTTCATATCTTTCCTTGCTCCTACAGGTAAAGGTGCAGGTTTCACAAATATTCCTTCTTTCCCATAAACCGTGAAGATGTGGTCTACTGGAGCGACCAAAGAGGTATAATTGTCGCACTTTGTCTTCAATTTTACTTTACTTCTTTTGGAGGAAGCTCGATCCCCAATAACATATGCTTGCGGGCTTGGAGACCTCTCTCGCTTGCTTCCTTTATGATTAGCTTCATCTCCAAGATCTTCTGTTTCTCTCAACTTCAACAAGGATTCTTCCACACATTTATACAGTTCAGCTTGTTTGTAGAACTCAGCTAGTGTACCAGGTTCACGTACTTGTAGCTCCTTCCAGAAGTCTGAACCAGATCTAACTCCAGCAATCAGGAAGCTCATAATAACCTCGTCAGGAGCTTTCTTAACTCTGGGAACCTCTGCATTAAAACGTTTGAGGTACTCTGTCAAGGTCTCATCTGCTCTCTGCTTGATGTTGGCCAAGGTATTGGTTGGGGGTGCAAAAGTGATGGAAGCTCTAAACTGAGTAATGAAGAGTTTCCCCATATTCTCCCAGGAATTTATAGAGTCTGATGGTAACCTCTTAAACCACTGATGAGCTCCACCATAAAGGGTTGCAGCCAATAATCTACACCTTGTTGGCTCCTTAACTTGATAAACATCCATCTCGGTATTGAAACGACCCAGATACTCCACAGGATCCGTAGTGCCATCAAATTTAAACTCATTTGACATACGATAGGATTTAGGTAACGGGGATTTTCTAACCTTCTTAGCGAATGGAGATGAGGTCATCGTACATGTTATTGACTGCTTTTCTTCCTTGAGTTTCACTAGAATCTTCTTGATGTCTTCAGCATTCAAATCACCAGCTCCACCGTCCTTTGCTTCCTTATCTTTATCATCGGCTTCTTGTGAATCTGCTATACACGAATCGTTCACGATCTCGACTGAACTTGAATCATCTTTAATTATCTCGATGGAAGGTTCCTTAACAGGAGGTTGTTTATCCTTCGGCTCACCATCTTCTTCACCTTCAGTATCTTTCTTTGGGTCTTCGATCTCTTCCTCAGCCTTTTCTTCACGTTCTTCTTTGTCAATGTCCAACTTCTTTGAAGAACTCTTAGCTTTCTTACCCTTCTTTCTTGATGCCAACTTCGACTTCTTCTTCTTCGGTGTTATTTGTTCGAGGGTTGTAAGCCTTTCTTCAATCGACTTTAGATGCTTTAGGACGTCAGCATGAGTAATCTTCTTCATTTTCGGGGTTTGATCTTTCTCTACAGATTGTGTTGCTTCGCTATTAGAACTGCCTGCCATCTTTCCACTCTTAAGATGATAACTCTCCCCTCCTTCTAGCGCCAATGTTGATGAGTGGATTTCGTAACAACTTTTGAGAGGTTTATGGTGAGTTGTAAAGGCTAACGATCAACTAATCTATGGAGAATGGAGGTTTTTTGTAGGGGTTGAACTGAGCTCGAGAGCGTTTACAAGAATCTCGCGAGTTCCCTTGAGGCTTGTGTCGTGTGTTCTCAAGAATCTCGTAGGTGTATTGCGAGGCTTGTCAAAACATGTTCCCAAGGTGCCTACGTACCCTTGTATATATAGGGATCAAGTTCACGTAGTTCTTTTTAGACTAGAAGTCTGGTTAGGCGGCAATAAACTAGGTTCCTAATTCGTGGGGAACTCCTTTTCTCCAGATTTCAGCCACGAATAGGCGACCTAAGTCGAATAGAACTCGAGTTCTAGTCCGACTAGGAGTATGTTTACAAGTTCTCGTCCTATTAGATGTATTCAAGGATCATCTGCACCCAAGGAATACATTCCAATAAGGAGTTGATGTTCATGACTTGCTCCTAAATAATAGGAGGCTTAATCATACTATAAATCTGCTGGCATAAATCTGTTTTCGTACAGGAAGCTGTCTCTCAAGAACCTGTCTGCAGGAACCTGTTTCTCGGGAAGCTGTCTGCAGGAAGCTGTCTTTCGGGAAGCTGTCTCTCGGGAACCTGAACCTGTCCAGATCCATTTCACATGCTATTTAGCCCCATTTAACTTAAGGGACCTCAATCATAACCCATATTACTCATACGGATTGGATCCTTAAGCCCAATGGGCCTAAATCTAGCCCATGGAGATTTTGGGCACAACAGTATATCAAAGATCTTTTAAGAAGGTTTGACTTTCAAGACTGTGTAGTTGCAAAAACACCCATGGCAACAGCCACTAAACTAGACTCTGATCCTAAAGGGAAGAGTATGGATAATACTAGTTATAGAGGCATGATAGGCTCATTGTTATATCTAACTGCAAGTAGGCCAGATATAATGTTTTCTACCTGTTTATGTGCTAGATTCTAAAGTGATCCTAAGGAATCTCATTTAATTGCTGTGAAGAGAATTTTTAGATATCTCAAAGGAACTCCAAAATCTTGGTTTGTGGTATCCTAGAGAATCTGATTTCTTTCTAATTGGCTATTCAGACTCTGATTATGCAGGGTGTAAGATAGACAGGAAAAGCACTACAGGTACATGTCAATTCTTGGGAAATAGATTGATTTCTTGGGCAAGCAAGAAGCAACAATCTGTTCAACCTCAACTGCAGAAGCTGAGTACATAGTAGCAGGCAGTTGTTGTGCACAGCTCCTTTGGATAAGAAATCAGTTGATGGATTATGGTATGACACTTAGTAATATTCCTATGTTTTGTGATAATACTAGTGCTATTAAAATTGCAGAAAATCCAGTTCAACATTCAAGGACTAAGCACATTGATGTCAGGTATCATTTTATTTGAGAACATATTGAGAATGGTACTGTGGAACTTCATTTTGTTCCTACTGACAAACAACTTGCAGATATTCTAACTAAACCACTTGATGAGACTACATTCAATAGATTAGTAAGTGAGTTAGGAATGTTAAATTTTTAGATCTTTAACATCTGCAATAGTTGCAAGGTATGTTGTTTTTAGCTTATAGACTTGATATTCTTGTCAGGATCTATATTTGATTGTTAAAAGCTGTAGCTATAACACATTGCCTTGATAAATTTCAGTATTATAGACTTGTTAATAATCATCAGGATTAGTTTTGTATCAGGATGCTGACGTCATCAGTATTGTGTCAGTATTAGGATTATGAAAATTGTTTCAGATCCTGACGTTTACTTTGTGTAGTAATCTAATTCTGTGATGTGTTAAGTCTATGCCAACATGTTTTGATATTTGCATACTGATAATTTATACATCATTCAATAATCAAAAGACAAGTAGATAACAAGTAATTGTATTTTCATTAATTGAAAGCATTACATATATGGAAATGAAATACAACATCTTTTTGTCTAATTTCTACTGATAATTCTATACTTGTCTATTGATATGAATTCTGAGGTACAGGATATAACGACCTAGAAAAAAATCGCGTATTTAAAATTTCTTATTTAATATTAAATGTGAAATTATATGATGTGAATATTTTTGTGAAGGTCAATTGTATGTGATATGGTGTTCATGTGTTTACATGATGATTTGTGTGTGCCGTATAAGTCTGTGTATTTTTATTTGTATTTTTGAGGATTTAAATGTATTTAAATCATGCATTATTGATCTTATAAGATTTTTATAAAATCATCGGAGTTATTAAAAATCATGAAATTTTTATGTTATCATCGTTGTGATATTAATTAGTTTTTAAAATTATCGGGAGAACTATTTTGGGTGTTTAAGTATTTTAAAATGATTTTAGGAGTTCTATTGCATTTAAAGGATCAAAACTTGTAAAATTCATATTTAATTCATTTTTGATCATAAAAATTGTTGATGGAGGATTTTCGTAATCAACGTGATTTTCGGAGGCCCACTGGAATTTACAAGTGTAACACATGTAATTGGCTGTTTATGGTGATTTGGGTGTGATTTGATGGTGGGGGTGAGCTGAGCTTGAGAGGTTACGAGAATCATCGCAGGTTCCATTAGCGAGATCTGTGTCCGTTCTCTCAAGGTGCCTACGTACCCTTGTATATATAGGGATCAAGCTCACGTAGTTCTAATGCGAAGCTGATTCTGCTTGACCAGCTGTATTCGGTTGTCTAATTCGTGTAGGACTCAGGTTCCTTTAGAGCCTTTCACGAACTAGTTGGCTAAGTAGAGTAGAACTCGAGTTCGTACCCTACTATAATTCTCATGTCTATTAGAGGCATTCTAGGATCAACTGCGCCCTAGAATTACACTCCAATAATAATTCGGTCTCTTTCTGACTGGCTACGCTCAGGAACCTGGTGCTCAGGAACCTCTGTCTAGGAACCTGTTTCTCAGGAACCTCCTTATTTCGGGACATATTGCTTAGGGACCTCATTATAGGTACTTGTACCTGCACAAATAACAAATATATTAGTTTGGGGAGCCTCTTTGTGGTTCCCATATGCTCTTGCTGTCTTCACTACTGCTGCTAGGCTGTCTTGAACTCTTCTGCAGGGAGGAACCTGGTCTTCTAGTGCTCAGCTCAGCTTCCTGACCTTTGGGAACCTCCTGATATTCATACTTCCTTAGTCATTTCTTCTATCTGACCATCACAACTCGTACTGGATCTATCTTCTGGCTCGTATGGATCGAACCCTTTAGCTTAATGGGCCTAAATCTAGCCCATGGAGATTTTGGGCACAACAAGTACCCCCCGGTTCCTTGAAGTCATGCAATACGAAAGGAACCTATTCAACTTTCTGATATGGGGTTCAATGCTTTATCACTTCTCTTAAAATGTATTACTTCAACAACACGTATCCAAGCTTACATGAGCTAACTCGGCGTAAGAAACAGGACACATAATGTTTTAGTAAACATAGTATCGATCAGCTTCTTTCTTGGTGAGGAACATGTTCTCTTCTTCTTCTTCGAAACTCTTTCTTCTGACAAATCTTCACTTCTTCAACTACTAGTCATTCTCTGTACATTCTTCTAATGACTTTGCAAAATCTCTCCAAGAACACTTCTGAGGTTTCGGGATATTATCATACTTCTGCTTACTCTTGTATCTTCTTAGGTGATCTTTGTCTTCAATGTCTTCACATGTCTTTTGTATATCTAGAAGTCTCGAAAAGCGAGTGGCACTTCAACAGCTTCCAATCAAGAGGTTCAACCTTTATTTACTCATTTTGAGAAAATGCATAATTTTCACATCGTGCATCCAAGCTTACATGAGCTAACTCGGCGTAAGAAACAGGATACACTACGCTTCTGTATGCAAATTTCAAATTAAGTCCTCAAATCAAAAATCAAAGAATCCTGCTGAAAACTAACCTGGAAACTTTTCTAAAGCCGCCTTCTCGTAGATCATTATTATCAGACTGCGAAACTCATCATAAAAACTCTCTAATTGCTCAATCAATACTTCTTTCTTCTTTCGAACTGACTCGTATGAACTGATCTTTCATCCAATACTTTCATAGAATACGTTGGCAGCTTGCTTATAACCCCAGGAATCTCCATTATTCGTAGGATGAAACAACCCTAGAACCTCTTGAGCCATCTAAATAGCTTCCTAGAAACCTCAGCTGCTTGCTCTACTTGGAACTTTAAAACCTTTGTAAACTTAGAACCTCTTGTCTTCATACTTCGAGTACTGTTTTCAGAACCATAATCTAAACCATAATCTTTCTTGATAACTTCTTAACTTTTCATTGCTGAATAACTAGACCAGGTTCCTTGTGAATAGCTGTTGATGACTACTAATCCTGCAAAGCAAAGAACATAAAACAGAAACCAGTTAATGTTAGTAAAATTTTTCTTGTTCAATTCGGGTCAACTCTTGGAAAGGTTGCCTGCTTGGCTCCCAATCCTAATCTCTAGGTCCCAACATGCCTCGAGGCATGTTGGTTCCTTTTTTCTCTTGGAAAGGTAACCTGCTTGGTTCCCAATCCTATTCTCTAGGTCCCAACATGCCTCGAGACATGTTGGTTCCTTTTTGTGCCTCGAGGCGATTCTAGGAACCTGTGTGCCGTTCTGGGAGTCCACACAGATTCCTCTTCTCCATGTGTCGGGCTAGACATCTTATGAAGGTAAATGCTAAGGATTTTATCCCTTCTTCCCATGTGCCAAAGGCGGTTCCACATGAGGGAGAGCTTATTAGGCTTCTCTTTAAGGTGCCTTTTGTCAGGACTTTAGATGCCTTTTGTCAGGACTTTAGGTGCCTTTTGTCAGGACTTTAGGTGCCTTTTGTCAGGACTTTAATTCACATGCTCAAGAAACTTGAGACTTTTGGCAACAATGTCGTGCTCAGTCAACTGAGGCTTTTCAATCACATTTGCTCAGGAAGCTACCTGAAGCTTTTCTCGTGCCCAGGAAGCTACCTGGGACTTTTTCTCGATGCCCAGGAAGCTACCTGGGACTTTGCTCGATGCCCAGGAAGCTACCTGGGACTTTGCTCAATGCCCAGGAAGCTACCTGGGACTTTTCTCGATGCCCAGGAAGCTACCTGGGACTTTGCTCGATGCCCAGGAAGCTACCTGGGACTTTGCTCAATGCCCAGGAAGCTACCTGGGACTTTTCTCGATGCCCAGGAAGCTACCTGGGACTTTGCTCGATGCCTAGGAAGCTACCTGGGACTTTTCTCAATGCGTGCTCGGGAAGCTGCCCGAGGGTTAATTCATGCTCAGGAAGCTGCCTGAGGCTTAATTCAATGCTTGCTCGGGAAGCTGCCCGAGGCTTAATTCTTGCTCAGGAAGCTGCCTGAGACTTAACTCTTGCTCAGGAAGCTGCCTGAGGCTTAATTCAATTCTTGCTCGGGAAGCTGCCCGAGGCTTAATACTTGCTCAGGAAGCTGCCTGAGACTTAACTCTTGCTCAGGAAGCTGCCTGAGGCTTAATTCAATTCTTGCTCGGGAAGCTGCCCGAGGCTTAATACTTGCTCAGGAAGCTGCCTGAGACTTAACTCTTGCTCAGGAAGCTGCCTGAGGCTTAATTCAATTCTCAACACAATCTGTCTACAAGCTAATTCTGATCAATCAATCGTAGTCTGCACATTCTGTCAATTCATACTCATACTTCGTGAATACTGTCAAAACTACAGGAACCTGTTAGTCAAGGTAACCTGTAACTACTGTCAATGCTACAGGAACCTGTTAGTCAAGGTAACCTGTTCCACAATACAAGTATTAAAACAAGCACTTAAAAATTTCAAATTGGCATATGAAAAAGGCTAATCATATCATGCACAATGCTGTCTAAGTAGGAATACTACCCCCCAGTTCTTTTGGGTAATTACTGTTACGTAAAAGAACAATGAGGAAGCTATAATCATCATTGTCATTCTAAGAATAAGGAAGACTAACCTTATCATAAGCAAAATAGATCTTCTTTTACTATCATCAATGCTTGCATAAAAGAAATGCCATGCTATCTAATCAGAATGCTAACCTGGCAAAGACTTACGTGAATCCAATTGGATATTATGTGATCCTTTATGGATAGAAAGCTCTCGCGGTATGTGCACCAGAATCTCTTCATATGAACCTGTTAGCTACAGGTGAATTTGGAAGCTGTTACGATGAGCTTCGGAAAAATACAAATGAACCTGAAAATTACAGGTGAACAACATAAAGTCTGTTATCTACAGATACATAAAATCTTTGCAGCAACACACACTTTCTTCTACTCAAGTATCGACTGGCTAAAAACTTCTAGCAGGAAGCTGCTAATCAAAAGCTGTCTACAACTGGCTTCTAACAAATATCAATGATCCTGAAAGCTGTCACATAAAAGCTTCAGGTATGTATGAATGAACCTGTAACATGTTAGTTACAAGAAAATAGCGAATAATCTACTAGATGTTGGTAAAATAGCTATACTTGGAAGCTATTACCAGAATCTCCATATAAGTAACGTAGAACCTGTTAGCTACAGGTAAATATAACTAAACCTGGAAGCTACAGGTATATATCAAGGAACCCGCGATCTGCAGGTAAACATTAAGGAACCTGCGAGGTGCAAGTAAATAGCAAGGACTCTACTAAATGTATGTAAATATCAAGGAACCTGCAAGCTGCAGGTAAATGTTCATTCTAACATCTAGAAACATAATCAAGACATAATCATAGCTTTATGAATATGTAAGCATAAATGGAGAGGTATCACCTGGATCTTTCTCTAGATTGATCTGCTGTGAAGTTGAAGCCTCCGTTAAGCTTTGAAAACTCATTGACGTGTTCATGATGCAAGCATATTGCTCTTCAAAGTACTAGACCAACTCAATCCGCAAGGTTTCTGAACCAAATCTAAGTTGACCTGAATTCTTAAAAAATTGAAATCCTCAATTTTTTGCAATAGTAGTTATACTACCCCCCAGTTCTTCAGGGAAGCTTGTCTTCGGTGGAGAACTAGATTCTGGAAGCTCCATAATTCTTCATTAACCTTGATGTAACGCGCTCAATTTCTCTCATCATAACAAATGTCAACTTCTCTAGTCTTGCCAAAATCACTTCTAATCATCATGTCAACTGCTCTCTAACAAGTTGATGAATATCATCTGTGAAGCTTAGTAATGCGTGCTTTCTTCAGCTTGAGCTTTACTTCTTTTCATTTTCAAGAGGTTCCCTTCTCTCTATTAGGGGACCTGAACTGTTCAACTTTATCAAATCTACTCTTGTCAGAATCAGATTCTTGCATCTACTCTTCATCAAAATCTTTAACTATATCTGATCTCTTCTTCAAACCATGCTAAATCTTCTTCAACGCTTCGATCGATACTGTGACTTCTTCGTTCCATTCTTGCTTATAGCTTCAACTTTTCCTCTAATTTCTTCTTTTTCATATGACTTCATGAGTGAGGTATATTCTTCTTGAGACCTCAATTTTTCCTCACCAGAAAAATTCATGTGTACGGGGGGAGACCTCTGGTTCCGGGAGCCTCCTGTCAGTAGGTCTTTATTTATTCTTATTTTCATTCTAAATCATCTTGCTATATCTCTTTCTCTCATTCTTTTCCAACCTCTTATGACACACGTTGAGAGTGAACCTCTATATCAAATACAAGTATCCCAATACAACACCTCTAAGCTTACGCGAGCTAACTCATTGTAAGAAACAAGAGATGTTGAGAGAGACTATTTGCAAAGTATTTCCAGCAGGTCACTGAATTGACTGAAGCTTCTCACTTTAGTTTTGTAATGTTTAGCGAGCAATCCTGCACGATATCTCAATTTTGCAAGCATATATACATGGCAACAATATATATATTCATGACATAATTAATGCACACTAATGAATATTATTGACATGATAACTGGGCACATAATATGCACATGCATTTTATTATGTATGTCTCATGCAAATATTTGATTTAAGTCATATATGTAGAATATTAAATCTAATTTCTTTTTAATGACTTTTTATTATTAGCATGATAATCAAATGAAGTCTCTTACTATGCTGCTTCAGGGATTTGCTGCTATACTTAATTTATCACCTCTGTTACTAGCTGGCATCTCTCAAGGGTACATGCTAAGGGTACATGCTATTGTAATAAATATTGTAATGCATGCATGGCATAGTAGGCATATCTATTTGCAGAATTAAATAATAAACAGGGAGCAGAAAACTTAGCTCAAGGTGCTGCTCCTCCCCTGACATCCAGTGAATTTTGAAGCTTAAAACCATCGTACTCTTCGCATATGTTTCTACCATCCTTCTAATTATTTGTTGTCAGACATGGAGTTTGTCGTCCCTTGTGATTAACCGTACGGTGCTTCCTGGTTTTTCCACGAAAGGTAACTTGCCTAGAGCTTCTACGTACTTCGCTGCAAATCTATTCCTTTGTCACCAACACATGAACATTACATGTCAGGTTGTAGAAAACCTTTAAATCGTATGATTCATCATGAGCCATATAGCTCGACCATATATACTTATATGTGCCCGAATGTCCATGCCTCTAAGCGTGTTCCACTGTTAACACCATCACAGCTATAGTCACCGTCCTCGTTAGGAAAACTGCATAGAGCCACCAGTTCTCATCTTTATCAACAACCGGGTGTTCTATCCTCACCAACTCTATCGAACTGTTTTGATAATTAATCACTAGACAACGTAATGTTCACAATAACATTGCACCAAGCTATATATACACATCACATCCTCATCTTCCTGAACCAAAGTCGCAGCTTGCGATCACTCACACTTCCCTGTATTTCCTTCATCATGAGTTGCGATTATTTTTCATAAGGATTAATGTACTCAGATGTTTATATGCACACTATAGAATAGATACTCAAAACTCTCTTTGATGTATTCTTCACCACTGTGCCCCTCCTTTGAGATCATTTTTCATGTACCTCTAAATCACAACCCACCGTCTTGGTCGTCACGTTATTGATACCAGCGATTGGTTTTCACTTGTAAGAGTCACCAGTTGTCTTCATATTTCTGCTTCCTGGACCCTGGAATTAACGTTAACCAATCATGTATGCATTCTGCTATCATCACATCATCACTTATGGTACACAACAGAATCGTTTGGCTTCATGCAGATTTGATTTGCTATGTCTTATACTCCTCTATCTATACTTCCTTGTTCCTGCTTCTTTATTGTGGCTACGCAATCTGTCATTGTCATCGCCATTTTTAACAAAGAATCTGAACTCTTGAGGCCTCCCAGACCATATTTCTACGTCATCTTGGTGTCATACCAGTGAATCACATCCCATACTTTATTTTGATGCAATCTTCGATCTTTATCTGATCTTTATCAACAGTTTTAATATCATCAGTGAGCATTACTTTGCCTCACACTCTGCTGCAAGTCTGAATCATGGTAACTCTTCAATTGTTGCCCCGTTGATCTATGCTCTTTCATACATAACCTTAAATAACATCCCTTCTTCAGAACGTCACAGTCATTAATGTTGATTTCTATCTCCTTTTCATACCAGCAAACAAAACCAATGCTTTACATCGACGAAAGCTAGCTCCAACCATGTCAAAATTCATTATTAACCACGAACTCCATGGATCACCACTATTCTGTATCTCCATCAGGTTATAAGGTTGCCCAGGTTTTGTGTGTGTATAGCAGATGACAACTCCCTCTCCGAATCTCTATAACCTGGCCCTGTACACGCACATAAGTATTTTTTTTGCAGGTACATCTTGCCTTCGTCGTTACTGCCTTAGTACATTTGTCGCTTTTGTCTTTGATAACAGCAGGGTCTGCAGATTCATTAAGGCATGTACCCCTCTCTCAAGAACATGCTAATTTTCAGTAGTGCACCATTCGAGAATTTTCTGCGCTTCTTTTTTCTTCATTATTATTCCCCAAAGAGAACATGCGCTACCAACATGGCAACATCCTTCTTCGTTGTTACCAGACTTCAAATATGTCCTTTGCTGCCACTGCATTATATTTTCTCAGCTTCCTTCCATTCTTCCCTGGCCTTTGTGGAATATTGTTGGGCAGATAAGTGATCACCTCTTAAATAAGCATCACTGGCTGCCTTGGAATGCCGTGATGCTGGCCTCATCGTTCTCACTGCATCTTTCTGATTGATCAAGTAAACATCATCCTCTTCCCATTCAGGCTCAACAGGAATATTAGACAAGCTATGCAGACTACGCATTTCACTTGTTGAATGATCAGGATGGCCTTCTTCTAGAGAAGCATTAACATCTGTCTGTTTTTTATTCTTATATACAATACCGGTCTGATGCT
Source organism: Kitagawia praeruptora (assembly GCA_037693485.1). Taxonomy (NCBI): domain Eukaryota; kingdom Viridiplantae; phylum Streptophyta; class Magnoliopsida; order Apiales; family Apiaceae; genus Kitagawia; species Kitagawia praeruptora. The sequence goes on from CM075353.1 coordinate 5,775,525, forward strand.
ACCAGTGGGCACAACCTGTATCAAAGGTTGTTACACTCTCCATAGGTTAATTTTGACAACTTGCTATTGCTAATACGACCGTCAACATCCACTGTTGCTTCAACAGCCACTCCCGAATGTAGTTGTTCATCTTTTTGCTTCATCACAACATGTCCTCCGCGTACTAATGTGTGTCCCTAGTTCTGTGGAAAACCCTATAGGAACCTCTAGTGTGGCGAGAGCATAAATGGTTGTGCTTATATCCATCTACGGTTTTTCTCATCATTAATCCTCTCTTTCATTGACTGAACTACCTTCTTGTTCTCACCGCGTGCTAACATCGTCTTCTTCTCTAGCACTTCGTTCTCTATGATTCATTCAGTATTAATTAGAAATCAGGTGAATTTCTACACGAACAAATTCCGCAAATTCTGGTAGAACCTTCTTTGCATCTCCTGTTGCGTGTCACAGCCTGTACTCCTTGTACATACAGGCTTGTATAGGTTTGTAGGGTTTTAATCATGCAGCTGTCTCCTCTGAATCACAATCACCGAGCAGCTATAACCACCATCAGTTTTTTGTAATTAAACGGTTGGTCGTGCACCTACGACATCTTCCTGTTACCACTGTTTCCTTTTTCATACTTACTTTTCATAAATGGTTTAATTTCCAAGTTGCACCAATAACTCGGGTGTGTCGCTACTATCTACTGAAGCTCTGTAATGCAACCGTTTTACCTCAAAAAATCTGAACCTTTGAGACACCTAATCATCTTCTCCAGTGACCCATGTTCTATATGCTTTATATTAAAGTAACCTCATGCTTCAATTTGACGCCCTATTAGCCTTCATGTTTGTCTATCTTCTCCGATACTTACCGGCTCACTATTGACGCCAGGAAGCAACTACCACAACATATACACGCTATCTGCTCAAGAATCTATCTAAACACTGGTCGTTGTCCGCTGATTATCACATGTATCTCCTGGTTGTCACACTCTTTTGCTGGTCTCATTATAGTTCCTCAAATTTTGTATGCATGATAGAATCATCGTATCTCCTTCGTCACAAGTCGAAACTCTGATGTTTATGCGCACACCATTGATCATTAGATAGCCAAACTGTGTTCCATATAGCCCCCTCGATGGGTGTGAAACCACTGTCTTCCGTCTAAGATTATAGATACACCATAGTTGATTTTTATATTGTCGTGTACAACAGTCATCTACCTGGATTACCACAACAACAAAGCCGAGTATCAACATATCTGTCCACACTGTTTCGTTTTGACCACCAGTGTATATGTTTAATCTCCCGTTTGTCCTTCATACATGTACGAGGTCTCCAAATCGCAAAAGCTAGTTGTTTCAAACATACTATCATAGCCACACCAGGTTTTGTCAAAACGAAGTATATATAATCCATCTACTCTAAACAATATTTGTTGCTATCTGTTGGTTGTTTCTGATTCTACCCTGTGTTAATCTTTCAACAACGATATACACACCGTCATCCAAACTACATTCAACCTGTGTTTTGATTTGTCCCCACAACTCTTTCGACACCTAACATGATTTGTCGATTTAAAATTCCTGGTCTGTATCTATACACCACTATTTACTGTTTACGTCATGTCATCGTCTATATAATCATCGCCGGTACATAGTGAAATCATCTGTATGTCCAAGTTATATCCAACAAAGACCATCAATCTCATGGTTTGGTTATGATGCATATCAGTGATTACCAGGAGAAGTGCTGCCATCGATTCTTCATCAAATCTACACGCTGCTTCTCAACCATGCAACCCTAATAATCCTATTTTATATATATCTACGTTTGTAGAGGTTTTAGTAACAACAGCCGCCACCATGAACACCTTTGTCGAGGAATCTGTCCAAAGAATTAATAAACACCCATCTTTAACTTTGTTTGATTTCTCGTTTGTCCTCCACAAACGAGCCAGGAATAGGGCCCCTCCTTCTAGCGCCAATGTTGATGGAGGATTTTCGTAATCAACGTGATTTTCGGAGGCCCACTGGAATTTACAAGTGTAACACATGTAATTGGCTGTTTATGGTGATTTGGGTGTGATTTGATGGTGGGGGTGAGCTGAGCTTGAGAGGTTACGAGAATCATCGCAGGTTCCATTAGCGAGATCTGTGTCCGTTCTCTCAAGGTGCCTACGTACCCTTGTATATATAGGGATCAAGCTCACGTAGTTCTAATGCGAAGCTGATTCTGCTTGACCAGCTGTATTCGGTTGTCTAATTCGTGTAGGACTCAGGTTCCTTTAGAGCCTTTCACGAACTAGTTGGCTAAGTAGAGTAGAACTCGAGTTCGTACCCTACTATAATTCTCATGTCTATTAGAGGCATTCTAGGATCAACTGCGCCCTAGAATTACACTCCAATAATAATTCGGTCTCTTTCTGACTGGCTACGCTCAGGAACCTGGTGCTCAGGAACCTCTGTCTAGGAACCTGTTTCTCAGGAACCTCCTTATTTCGGGACATATTGCTTAGGGACCTCATTATAGGTACTTGTACCTGCACAAATAACAAATATATTAGTTTGGGGAGCCTCTTTGTGGTTCCCATATGCTCTTGCTGTCTTCACTACTGCTGCTAGGCTGTCTTGAACTCTTCTGCAGGGAGGAACCTGGTCTTCTAGTGCTCAGCTCAGCTTCCTGACCTTTGGGAACCTCCTGATATTCATACTTCCTTAGTCATTTCTTCTATCTGACCATCACAACTCGTACTGGATCTATCTTCTGGCTCGTATGGATCGAACCCTTTAGCTTAATGGGCCTAAATCTAGCCCATGGAGATTTTGGGCACAACAAAAATATTTTAAAAATATGGGAAGATAGATAATTTCATTCTTTACATTTTAAAAATTAGTTTGAGATTTTCCTCAACTTTTACCCATTTAATTTCCATTTTATAAGATGGTTTTAAATTGTTTTTTTTCAGAAATTAGATTATTAAAATCCTAAACTACCTTTATTTCCTTTGAATCCCTAATAATCCCATTTCCCCAATTGAGTAGTCAGCTGTGCTCGTGACCTCTCTAGAAACCTCTCTGTACTTTCTTTTCTCAATCTCTCGAACTCTCTCTCTCTCTCTCGAGTTGGTCTCTCCCTCTCATAAATCTCGATTTATCCCTTTCTCCTTCTTGTAAGCGCGAGTTCGAGCTAGTTATCCATCAACTCCTCCTCTGTTTTATCTTGTGATGAATTGTGTGCGATTGTATGTGTTCTGTGTGTATCCCTGTGTGCGTAAAATTGTGTGTGGGTATTAGTGTTGCGAGTACGAGCTATACGTGTGTGCAGAGGTGTGCAGCCAGGTGTGGGTTTAATTGGGGGGTTTGTGTAGGTGATTCGTGGGTTTGTTGGTAAGCTGGGAGTTGTGGTGTATGTGTACTCAGCTTGTGGTTCATGGTATATCATTTCTTTCCCTGTCTTAGCCGATTTCGAGTTCATTATGACTGTGATGGTACTGAACGCGCGTGTGTATGTAAACAGCCTATGTGTGCGCGCGTACGGGTGTGGACAGTTGGCCGCTGGTGTGGCTCGCATCTTGTGTGTATCATTGATTGGTGGTGCCAAATTTGGGGCTTTTGATTGTGATTCTGAATAGCAGACGTTGGTGTGTGTATGATTGTGGCGTATGTGTATATAGTGTGGGGATGTACTGTGCGCGTTAATTGGGTGTATGTGGGTTCGTTGAAGTTTATATATATATATGTCGATTGAATGGGTGTTGGTTTTGAGGCGTAAGGCAGATTGATGAAGAGGGAGTGAAGGATGTTCGGTGTTGCGGAAGGAAGAAGGTAGGGAAGAGATGGTGGTGGGGTGGAAAGGATGTAGGTGATGTTTTATGGTATTTGGTGGTCCTGGTTGTGATGGGTGTGAAGGATCGTTTTGTTTTTTCTGGGTTTGAGTGGTGTTGCTGAGGGGGTGAATGAAGTGGTGTGTGTATTGCAATTACTGTGTGTGTGGTAGACACGAGTCTTTGTTGTTGTCGAGATATGTGCTAGAGATTGGGGCTGTGATGCTATTACGATTCCTTTATGTAATTGGTTGTACTTATGCTCCGAAATGTATTGAAGTTGAGCTGGGTTCGGAACCATTGATGAGCTTTGTGATGATTGTGTTCGGTAATGATGTTATGTGATCGTTATATGTGATTATTTTGAGTTTATTGCTTGTATGAGTAGTCCTGGACGATCTCTTAAATGTCAAAATTGGGGATATGGTAGTTAGTCCGAAATTCTTCAATAAATGGAAGTTTAGGTAATAATTAGTTGGAGTCATATTTGTAAATGTGTATAGGGTTAAATACTGATGTTAATGGGAAGTGTTGGCTCGGGTAAATTGTTTGAGAACCCAAGTGAGATGTAATTTTAGATAGGGATAAAGAACTAGTTGTTTAAGTACTCTGGTATGTGCACATGGCTGGTTAAATGGTGGAAGTTGACATGAGTCAGATTTCATGTCATATGGTTCTATTGACAACATAAACTGAATAATTTGATATGTTTGTGACAAAGAAATTGTAACTCGTGTGGTAAAGGGTTAGTTGAATCTGTGACTTGGTTATTAAGCTGACTGGTAAAGTTGTGGTTGAGTATAGGTACAGGGGATTTTTGTAAGTGTTGATTATGTCAGTTGTGTTCCAATTGGTAATGTACCCGTACAAAGGAGGTGCTGTCCAATTTTCGTTAGAATTATTTCGTATTATAGTAATTTGATAATAATTATTTGTAAGCCAGTATGATATACATGTTAAGGGCTTATGTGATCAATACATGTTGTGTGCTAATTGTATTATATGTAAAGCGTTATAGGACGCGTATGGGTAGAATAGAGCAATCAGTAAGTTTTGGTTGGTTTGGTACTGAAGTGGTACTTTACCTTGTATAGGTACGAGTAGGAGGCCCGGCCAGGAGCAGTGCTCGCGTAGATGGAAATTCGAGTAAGAAATGATTATAGGAGATGACGGGCGTATTTAACGCGAGATTGATGAATCATAGGGAAAGGCGGATGTGTGATCGAGTAGAGGCCAACGTGTAAAGAAGTAGAAGCTGTTGTAAAGTGAGTGACGGATCGAGATATTGAAAGTGGAAGCTTCATGTATTGAGGCAAGTGTTATCGCTTCTCACTTATTGTTCAAGTGATGCAATTCTGTCCTATTCGTATATCAAGTGTGTCGGTCAAATTATGTTTACGAAGTGACGTCCTTCTTCAAATGACGTGCAAATATTTATACCTTTAGCTCAAGTGCAAATCTTCGAATGATCTTATAAATACCTTTTTTCCAAAGACATTTTAAATTATGGTATGTTATTGGATTCCCCATTAGAGTACCATTTATTTTAATTTATTTTACTTATTTTCTTAAAAATGTTTAAGAAACATTATAAAATAGAGGAAATCCAAGATTTAAAAATCTTTTAACACAATTCTGATTATGACACATTTTCACAGATGGACCCTCTTTAGGGGATGTTTTCTTCAAACTGACCTACAATTTAATTATCCTGGAGTTAAACTACTTAATCCACGTATGTTGATTCAAACTTGTCAAGGTGTTGGTAAATTTTATTAAATGCTTAGCACTTGACTATATCATTGCTTTATCTTATAATCATAGTTGTTGTTAATCATGTTGCAAGTATTTCTTTCACTTCTCGTTCAAGTGAAGCTGTTCTTTAATTATTTTGATGATGAAAATCTATCACCCCAATTATTTCTATTGAAATTGTTGATACCTGTTGTTACTAATTATTCATTTACACTCATTTATCGTATCGAACTTGTCGATACTTGTTGCTATTGTTTATTAATTTACACCCCACTTGTTGTATCGAACTCGTGGATACCCTTTGAGATTAGTATTCCTTAATTATTACCCAATTGTTGTGTCGAACTTGTCGACACTTGTTGATCTTGAATCCTTCATTGAATTTGGGATTATGTGTTGTTGTTTTGGAACGTGAGTTTTCCAGATTGTTTGATTGAAAGAGGTTGTCGATTGTTCCGACACCTAGTACGTTGGATGTAGAATTGGAAGGTTTTTGATGTCCCTTCGGGGAGACCAGTTTAATGGTCAACGGATGTCCCTTCGGGGAGACCAGATTCGTGGTCAGATGTTAAGGCCAATGTGTGTCGTGGATCCATTAAAGGACATTGCTGTGTGCGTTTGTCCGGGGTTAGTGCGTGACTGATCAGCAGCCTAACCTTATTGTTTTTAAAATATATAAAAATCCAATTCTAATCCATACATTGATTTTGAGTTGCTTTAAAGCCTGATTCCTTTGAAGCCTATGATGATTATCTTCGATTATCAGTTCTCATTATTGATGCATTTTATTCTAGCGGAGTCTTGTTGGCTCATCTGGGAGTTACAATATTTAATTCCTTCAGTTGATTTCTTTCGTACCATATGATGATTATTCTTGATAATTAGAACCTATATTGTTCCTGATATTGCAATCACTATTTACACTTGCTGAGCATTGTTGGCTCACTCTTGCTTGTTTATTTTCTTCAGTTAATAGAGAAGAGTAGTGGACCTTGTGGTTAATGAGTTTTCCTGCTCCAGCAGCGAGAGGTGACGTTCGAGTTGTTGGTCTCGTCGGGTAGTGATATGAGCTTGTCAGAGGTTAGTTTACTAGTTTAGTAGATGGGATTTAATTTGTTATCAATTTGTATAACAGTGTTATTTTGAGACTGGTCTGTAATAATTAAATTTGGTAGTTTGTTTCGTATCATAACCTGTAAACGGTCTTGGATCAGGGGTATTTTATTATTATATTATGTTTATATCCAGGTTTGTGTTGTGTGGATTGTGGTTAGTGGCCCCAAATCTGTACCCCGGATTATGGGATGCCACAGTTGGTATCAGAGCTACAGGTTATGGTCACTGAAACAGGTTAGGATGGGTTGGTATACGTGTGTGAGACGGGCGTTAGGTAGAACGATTTAGGATAAGGTTCGCCATATGTTATTATTACGAATATTGCGACGTTGTACGGTCTTTCAACATATCGCGCGAGTAGGAGGTCGCTTCATTCAAATATTTGGCTATGAGCGAGACAGCTAATTCGGATCCGTATAAGCTAATTGGGTAGTCGGAGCTACCAGTTTGGAGGATATTATCTCGAGACTTTCACGTACCTTCTAGAACTTTTCTATGACTCCAGCTACGATGTGAATGTTATAGAGAGATTACGAGAAGACTAGAAATAAGATGTGGGAAGCGATTGTTGGCATGAGTTGGAAGTGAGGGTATAGCGGCACGCTACTAGCCGTTGATCTCGGTTGAATTCTTAATTGATTCCCCATTTGGGCAGTAGAATTGATTCTTTTTGTTGCTCTGAATTGTTGTAAACGAATTCACGGTTTATATTGTCGCTGAAGCATTTATTGCGCAGTGACAGTTAAAATCGAGAATGAATAGAGATCTTCGTAGTTATTCAACTCACTATTGTTAGGCCGATTTTGGCAGCTAGGTATATTAATGCTTAGCCGACAAGAATGAGATTATGAATAATTATGAATTTCTTGAACATTTGTTTAATCGACTATACTTCCATGGATGATGAGTTTGTATATCAGATTCACTTGAATTCAATCATATTCTTTCAGAAATACCCATATTTTTAAAGGACATTTGATCCAACTCTATACTTGGAAAATTGAAGACTCTTGAACTCTTTTCATTTCCTCCCTGAATTTTTAATCTTCCTTATTTAAACTGAGATGAACAACCTATGTATATAGGGGATTCAGGGACATTTTATCTCTGTGATAGAAGTCTGGTGGGAGGCCACTAATTGTGTTTGTCATGAAAGTACTAAAGACTGGCCATCTTTTTGTACTAGGGCGGTTGACCTAAGTGACAAATACAACCTGATAACAGTTCGAAGATCATATTGATCTCTCAGTTAAATTCTTTTACAAAATGTTTTATCAAACAAAATCCAATGTATGTTCATACCTGATACCTATTTATTCTATTGATTTCCTTTGTCAGAGACCCGGGTTATTTTGGATTACCAGTGATGAAAAGCCGCGAAGATAGACGTGACGACATCCTAAGTGGTTGACACTGCGATTAAGCTGACGAAGAATTGATGGATCAAGATTGTGAAGTTTATGTTAAAGTAGAGATTGAGTATCATATTGGATTAATTATTGGATTGAGAACCCATGTACAAGATTCGAGATTACTAAGAATTAAGAAAAAGAAAGGAGCATGTATCAAGGGCACAAGATTACAAATTTTGTTGAAGGTTGAAAAGAGAATGATGATGAAGATGTTTGGTAGGTGACAGTTAGTGTTAATGAAAGGTTGTTTGGACACCTGTTTAATTTTGGAGGCAGTAAATGGAATATCATAAAATTTTTGAACTTAGGAAAGATAATTTGAGTAAAGCAGAATGAAGCAGGACATATTTGTTTGTAAGAACTATTAGAAGGAAATGAAGTATGAATAAGAAGTAAGATGATTGTGTTGGAGTTAATGACTGGTGTGAACTCAGTTTGAAGAGTCATGATTATTAAGAGTAGAAGAGAGTTGACCAAGATGGAATAAGATGGAAAGAAGAGGAAGACAGTGAACCATGAAGTTTCAGAAGCGTTTCAACAAAAGACGTGTAATTCGGTTAAGGGAAGAATGTAGAATTTAGAAGATTTAGAGCAGGGAGAACGAGGGCACAGTATTTGCTTACAGGGTAAGAATTAGCAGAGATTAACAAGACCTCTTGGTCAGAAAATAAGATTTCGAGAGAGAAGCATATGGAGATTTTGTGGAAATAAATGCAGAGAGTTGTGGCTATAATCAGAAAGAATATTGTGGTATCAAGTGACAGGGTCAGAAGTTAAAGTTATGTGCTTTGAGCTTGGAAAGATAGGACTTCTTGCAAGAGATTGTATCATATCAGTCTCAGTGGAACCTATGATGAGAGTAACAAGACTGCTTTCTATAAATTACTAGGAAGCTAGAAATTCATTATGATTATGAATGGTGTTATCAAGAATTTGAATGTGAAAAGGGTTAAGTGCGATTCAGGAATGGATGGAGTAATTATCTACCAAGTATAAACAAATTGTGAGGGCAAGAAAGTGAGATTATGATTTTCAAGGAATGTGAAGTGGTGCTTTGAGGCCGAAAGCAAATAAAGAAGTCTTAACGATCACACAGACCAAGAAATGATTATACCGAGATTATGAAGTTGTTTTGCACAAAAGGGAGATATTAGAAAGGAAACGGTTAAGTCGAAGCCGATTTTAATGCTTAAGATTTTCGAAGGTATATTTTGATGGATTACCAGGATTGTCACCAGTTAAAAATGTAGAATTGTTTGTTATTTATTTTTTTCTAAACATAGAATCGGTTCAAGGAAATTCAATATTGAATGACATCAGGGGACATGTTGAAGCTAATAAATTAATTAAAGGATTTTCGCAAGAAAAGGAGTAGTAATACTCAGTGTATCTCCGAATGATGCACTAGTACTGTTCACAAGAGTTTAACTATGAATTTTTGACGAGAATGAATCTAACTTTTGACATGTGGTTAGGAATGAAAGGATCAAAGCGAATTTTTATGAAGATGAAGCAATAGAGAAGTGGGAGGAACCAAGAGGTCAGTAGAGGTCGGAAATTTTGGTGAGATTAATCGGAGATTACTAAAGATTATCGAAGGTTTTATCCAGATAGCCATAGTGTTGATAAAGTTCAGCAGTGTGAACAAAGTTTTGAATGGACAAAGAAGTGTGGAGAGAGTTTCTAAGAGTTAAAAAGTCAGATGTGAAAGTTTGAACGCCTAGTCTGCATTGAAGGTGATCGATACCGTGGCAGTTCAGCCTGAATTATTAGAGAATTAAGAAGTACCGAGATGAAGTGATGAACCAGAATGTGAATGAGTTGATGGGAGAGGAATGGAGTAGTCAGAAGGATAAATGGTGAATGTGTACTTTATTTCGTAATATCTTGAAACGCAAGCGATGGATAAATGTCATGATTTTGTGGTTAATTTAAGTACTGTTAAACATTGAAGTTGTAATGCGTAGAGTCAAATTTGAGGACTTGTTGAGTATGTAGAGCTATGTTTTGGAAGTTGATCTAAGAGGACGCGGGATAGTGAAGTTTAAACGATTTTCAAGGATCGCGAATTTATTTGTTAAAGACGTATGACTGATGTGACGTATGTCAAGTTAAATTTTTCTTGTTAATGAAAGTTAGAGTTATGAGGAAGTGTTGAATTGAAAGTTGTTTTGTGGTCGGTATCGGGGGGGCTGTTACCCCGGGATAATGATGTTACAAATCAGTTATCTTAAAATTTTATTCTAGTGGTGTATTATGTCGAAGTCCAGGTTATGGAGCGTGTTAGTTTTCAAAACTGTAAATTTCAAGGATAGAATGTTTTGAAGATATTTTATTTCAAAAGCTTTAACAAACCAAAATGTTTTTATAAGAGTGAGAATTGAGTTCTTAATCGAATTATGTTTGATGTGTATCCAATGACGTATGTGTTCGATTGTATTATTCGCTTCAAGGACACGAGCGAGAATAGATGATATGAGGTCTGGTTGGGCAGATTGGAATCAAGGTATCATTGATTTATTTATTTACATGTTTATTGCACGTCAAGCCAGTATTAACATGGTGTATGATTAATTGAAATTGTGAATGAGTGGAGTATAGAGATGAATTGGTTATGAATGATTGGGTTGGTATTTGAAGTGATTGGGCATAGTCCATTATACGAAAAGGTCATGCCCGATTTTCTGTAGATCAGGCATTGTTTAAGAGTAATAATTGTTTCGAATTAACGAAATTGGTACGGCTAAGGGTTTAGTTTATCTTGGAGTTTGAGGGCTTACATGATAAGGCTATTGAGGAATGAGTTGATATAGAGGAGTCCTAGAGTTGAGAATACAACCTAGGATATTGGAAGCGAATGTTTGAGAAGAACCGTTACTTGTATTCTTAGGATTGATTCTGAGGACAGAATCCTTTTAAGGGGGGAAGGATATAACGACCTAGAAAAAAATCGCGTATTTAAAATTTCTTATTTAATATTAAATGTGAAATTATATGATGTGAATATTTTTGTGAAGGTCAATTGTATGTGATACGGTGTTCATGTGTTTACATGATGATTTGTGTGTGCCGTATAAGTCTGTGTATTTTTATTTGTATTTTTGAGGATTTAAATGTATTTAAATCATGCATTATTGATCTTATAAGATTTTTATAAAATCATCGGAGTTATTAAAAATCATGAAATTTTTATGTTATCATCGTTGTGATATTAATTAGTTTTTAAAATTATCGGGAGAACTATTTTGGGTGTTTAAGTATTTTAAAATGATTTTAGGAGTTCTATTGCATTTAAAGGATCAAAACTTGTAAAATTCATATTTAATTCATTTTTGATCATAAAAATATTTTAAAAATATGGGAAGATAGATAATTTCATTCTTTACATTTTAAAAATTAGTTTGAGATTTTCCTCAACTTTTACCCATTTAATTTCCATTTTATAAGATGGTTTTAAATTGTTTTTTTTCAGAAATTAGATTATTAAAATCCTAAACTACCTTTATTTCCTTTAAATCCCTAATAATCCCATTTCCCCAATTGAGTAGTCAGCTGTGCTCATGACCTCTCTAGAAACCTCTTTGTACTTTCTTTTCACAATCTCTCGAACTCTCTCTCTCTCTCTCTCGAGTTGGTCTCTCCCTCTCATAAATCTCGATTTATCCCTCTCTCCTTCTTGTAAGCGCGAGTTCGAGCTAGTTATCCATAAACTCCTCCTCTGTTTTATCTTGTGATGAATTGTGTGCGATTGTATGTGTTCTGTGTGTATCCCTGTGTGCGTAAAATTGTGTGTGGGTATTAGTGTTGCGAGTACGAGCTATACGTGTGTGCAGAGGTGTGCAGCCAGGTGTGGGTTTAATTGGGGGGTTTGTGTAGGTGATTCGTGGGTTTGTTGGTAAGCTGGGAGTTGTGGTGTATGTGTACTCAGCTTGTGGTTCATGGTATATCATTTCTTTCCCTATCTTAGCCGATTTCGAGCTCATTATGACTGTGATGGTACTGAACGCGTGTGTGTGTGTGTAAACAGCCTATGTGTGCGCACATACGGGTGTGGACAGTTGGCCGCTGGTGTGGCTCGCAGCTTGTGTGTATCATCGATTGGTGGTGCCAAATTTTGGGCTTTTGATTGTGATTCTGAATAGCAGACGTTGGTGTGTGTATGATTGTGGCGTATGTGTATATAGTGTGGGGATGTACTGTGCGCGTTAATTGGGTGTATGTGGGTTCGTTGAAGTTTATATATATATATATATATGTCGATTGAATGGGTGTTGGTTTTGAGGCGTAAGGTAGATTGATGAAGAGGGAGTGAAGGCTGTTCGGTGTTGCGGAAGGAAGAAGGTAGGGAAGAGATGGTGGTGGGGTGGAAAGGATGTAGGTGATGTTTTATGGTACTGGGTGGTCCTGGTTGTGATGGGTGTGAAGGATCGTTTTGTTTTTTCTGGGTTTGAGTGGTGTTGCTGAGGGGGTGAATGAAGTGGTGTGTGTATTGCAATTACTGTGTGTGTGGTAGACACGAGTCTTTGTTGTTGTCGAGATATATGCTAGAGATTGGGGCTGTGATGCTATTACGATTCCTTTATGTAATTGGTTGTACTTATGCTCCGAAATGTGTTGAAGTTGAGCTGGGTTCGGAACCATTGATGAGCTTTGTGATGATTGTGTTCGGTAATGATGTTATGTGATCGTTATATGTGATTATTTTGAGTTTATTGCTTGTATGAGTAGTCCTGGACGATCTCTTAAATGTCAAAATTGGGGATATGGTAGTTAGTCCGAAATTCTTCAATAAATGGAAGTTTAGGTAATAATTAGTTGGAGTCATATTTGTAAATGTGTATAGGGTTAAATACTGATGTTAATGGGAAGTGTTGGCTCGGGTAAATTGTTTGAGAACCCAAGTGAGATGTAATTTTAGATAGGGATAAAGAACTAGTTGTTTAAGTACTCTGGTATGTGCACATGGCTGGTTAAATGGTGGAAGTTGACATGAGTCAGATTTCATGTCATATGGTTCGATTGACAACATAAACTGAATAATTTGATATGTTTGTGACAAAGAAATTGTAACTCGTGTGGTAAAGGGTTAGTTGAATCTGTGACTTGGTTATTAAGCTGACTGGTAAAGTTGTGGTTGAGTATAGGTACAGGGGATTTTTGTAAGTGTTGATTATGTCAGTTGTGTTCTGATTGGTAATGTACCCGTACAAAGGAGGTGCTGTCCAATTTTCGTTAGAATTATTTCGTATTATAGTAATTTGATAATAATTATTTGTAAGCCAGTATGATATACATGTTAAGGGCTTATGTGATCAATACATGTTGTGTGCTAATTGTATTATATGTAAAGCGTTATAGGACGCGTATGGGTAGAATAGAGCAATCAGTAAGTTTTGGTTGGTTTGGTACTGAAGTGGTACTTTACCTTGTATAGGTACGAGTAGGAGGCCCGGCCAGGAGCAGTGCTCGCGTAGATGGAAATTCGAGTAAGAAATGATTATAGGAGATGACGGGCGTATTTAACGCGAGATTGATGAATCATAGGGAAAGGCGGATGTGTGATCGAGTAGAGGCCAACGTGTAAAGAAGTAGAAGCTGGCAGATGTGTGATCGAGTAGAGGCCAACGTGTAAAGAAGTAGAAGCTGTTGTAAAGTGAGTGACGGATCGAGATATTGAAAGTGGAAGCTTCATGTATTGAGGCAAGTGTTATCGCTTCTCACTTATTGTTCAAGTGATGCAATTCTGTCCTATTCGTATATCAAGTGTGTCGGTCAAATTATGTTTACGAAGTGACGTCCTTCTTCAAATGACGTGCAAATATTTATACCTTTAGCTCAAGTGCAAATCTTCGAATGATCTTATAAATACCTTTTTTCCAAAGACATTTTAAATTATGGTATGTTATTGGATTCCCCATGAGAGTACCATTTATTTTAATTTATTTTACTTATTTTCTTAAAAATGTTTAAGAAACATTATAAAATAGAGGAAATCCAAGATTTAAAAATCTTTTAACACAATTCTGATTATGACACATTTTCACAGATGGACCCTCTTTAGGGGATGTTTTCTTCAAACTGACCTACAATTTAATTATCCTGGAGTTATTTTAGAAATAATCATTTTTAAACTACTTAATCCACGTATGTTGATTCAAACTTGTCAAGGTGTTGGTAAATTTTATTAAATGCTTAGCACTTGACTATATCATTGCTTTATCTTATAATCATAGTTGTTGTTAATCATGTTGCAAGTATTTCTTTCACTTCTCGTTCAAGTGAAGCTGTTCTTTAATTATTTTGATGATGAAAATCTATCACCCCAATTATTTCTATTGAAATTGTTGATACCTGTTGTTACTAATTATTCATTTACACTCATTTATCGTATCGAACTTGTCGATACTTGTTGTTGCTACTGTTTATTCATTTACACCCCACTTGTTGTATCGAACTCGTGGATACCCTTTGAGATTAGTATTCCTTAATTATTACCCAATTGTTGTGTCGAACTTGTCGACACTTGTTGATCTTGAATCCTTCATTGAATTCGGGATTATGTGTTGTTGTTCTGGAACGTGAGTTTTCCAGATTGTTTGATTGACAGAGGTTGTCGATTGTTCCGACACCTAGTACGTTGGATGTAGAATTGGAAGGTTTTTGAAGTCCCTTCGGGGAGACCAGTTTAATGGTCAACGGATGTCCCTTCGGGGAGACCAGATTCGTGGTCAGATGTTATGGCCAATGTGTGCCGTGGATCCATTAAAGGACATTGCTGTGTGCGTTTGCCCGGGGTTAGTGCGTGATTGATCAGCAGCCTAACCTTATTGTTTTTAAAATATATAAAAATCCAATTCTAATCCATACATTGATTTTGAGTTGCTTTAAAGCCTGATTCCTTTGAAGCCTATGATGATTATCTTTGATTATCAGTTCTCATTATTGATGCATTTTATTCTAGCGGAGTCTTGTTGGCTCATCTGGGAGTTACAATATTTAATTCCTTCAGTTGATTTCTTTCGTACCATATGATGATTATTCTTGATAATTAGAACCTATATTGTTCCTGATATTGCAATCACTATTTACACTTGCTGAGCATTGTTGGCTCACTCTTGCTTGTTTATTTTCTTCAGTTAATAGAGAAGAGTAGTGGATCTTGTGGTTAATGAGTTTTCCTGCTCCAGCAGCGAGAGGTGACGTTCGAGTTGTTGGTCTCGTCGGGTAGTGATATGAGCTTGTCAGAGGTTGGTTTACTAGTTTAGTAGATGGGATTTAATTTGTTATCAATTTGTATAATAGTGTTATTTTGAGATTGGTCTGTAATAATTAAATTTGGTAGTTTGTTTCATATCATAACCTGTAAGCGGTCTTGGATCAGGGGTATTTTATTATTATATTATGTTTATATCCAGGTTTGTGTTGTGTGGATTGTGGTTAGTGGCCCCAAATCTGTACCCCGGATTATGGGATGCCACACAGGACAAGGAGCATCTCAAAAAATCCATCAGGGGATTGAATAGCCTCGTCTACTCTTGGATTCCTTGTCTGGGCGACTTGAATGAGAGCAGCTAACTTAAATGTATAGCATCCCCATCAAGATCAACCTCAGACACTCGGCCAAATTCTTCATCCTCAAGTTTTGAGGAGGTTAGGAGAAGATTGTATCCAACAGATGGATGTTCTAGGAGAAACCTCTGGATATTATCGGAAACCAATCCATCCATGATTAGTTCGATGAGAAAAGTCATCTTTTCAAAGAGATGATCAAGAACAGGATGTTCATCAACTATGAAAAATCTGAAGAATGGATTTGAAGGGAATTTTGGTTTGAGAAGCATTGTTGAGAAGAAAAGAAATTGAAAGGTTTATGGAGAAAGGCATAAGGCATCTGTTTCTTTTAAAGAAAGACATGAGAAGCTGAACAGTCACTTGGAAGTATTAATGAAGTCAGATGCTAATTATTGCGTGTGACTGTATTTCTTGTTTTCAAGAAATGTCGAATATAACTAACCAATTGATTTTTGTTCAGATTAATTGTTTATTTCTTTTTCAGATAAAAGAAAAATGCCAGGTGGAAACTCCATATTAAGTCTCTGGAATCAGGATGATATTGATCAGGATTTCATGTGTGACCATCAGGATTTGAGAATTATTATCACATTGTATTTTGTGATTATTTTGATGAGAGGTCAACAGGAAAAGGAAGCTGATCAGTATTGATTATTTATACCCTGATTTATTTCATGAAAATCAATTTTGGATTTTATTTTCCAAAAATCTTGGGTAACCGCACTTTTCAGGGACTGACACCTGTCAATCTACGTGTGGGATAGTGGTCTGAAAGATTTGTGAAATATATTTGTTTTGAAACTCTAATCGTGTAATTGCTTTCTCTAATTTTACATTCTCTAAAGCAAAAACCACTCTTGAGTTTTCAAAATCACTAATCCATTTCAAGAATTTTTCAAGTTCTTTTCAGATCAAAAATGGCAGCTCAGAGAAGATTACCTAAGTCAGTAGCCTTCAAGTTTGGTGACTTCGATTTTATGACAAACAATCATGTAGCAGCTATCACCAACAAGGAAGGAGTGTCATCTGATTTTCATCCAATCATGGACTTTCTGGCGTATGGACCATTAAGTTATGCATTGACAGCAACTCCACAAATTAATCAAGCAGCTGTTACACAAGCTTGGGAGAATGCTGAGGTAATTGATTCTACTCAGAGTCAATCAGGTAAGATTGTTCTACATTTAGGACAAGATTCATTTGACATTACTGAATCTGTTGTTAATTCAGTACTTTGCTTACCTGTTACTGATAATTATGCAAGTGAACCATCTGATGATAATGTAAGAACTATGTTGTCTGAATTAGGTTATAGTGGACCTCTAGACAACATGAGCCAGTTGAATAGGTCTTTTCTTAGAAAGGAATGGTCTTTTTACTTTGATCAAATTGCTAAATGTTTTACTGGTAAATGTAGTTCTTTTCAGCAAATTACTTCTGTTACATCACATATTGCTTATAGTTTGCTTTATGACAGAGTAATTAACATTGGTCATATTATCTTAAGTCAGATGAGTATTAAACTTGGGTTAAGAGATCAAAACAGGAAAATGGTTTATTATCATAGATTTATGCAAATGTTGATTAACCATTTTATTCCTGATGTTGAAGCTAGATTTGGTAGGGAATATTGTGTTTCTTCTTATGAACAGCAAAAGAGAATTTTCTCTGACATTACAAAGAAGGACAATGAAAAGAATCTAGATGAAATACCTGAAATTCATTATCCACATCATGTTCAGGTAATTCTTAAAACTCATCTTCCTACTCTCTACAATTCTTCTTTCTTTTGTGGTGAAATGGCTCAGGAATCTCATTTGGAGGAGAACCCACCTGTGTCTACCCAAGTAGCCCAAAACATTATAGTCTCTGAAACAATTCAAGAACCAAATTTTGATTCACAGCCTATTGTTTCAAAGAAACCAACCTCTGGTGTTTCTCAAAAGACATCAGTTGTAAGGAAGAGAAGATTTGTTGTGTCAAGTAGTAGTAATTCTAGTGAAGATGATGATGATTTAACTCTTCCTGAGAGAGCAGAATTGAAGGCTGCAATTCAACTTTCTCTGTTAGCACAAAGAGATGAAAAACCTAGCCACAGCCAGGCTGCAGTCTCCCAAAAGGCTGTAGTTCTTAAAAAGGGAAAACAGTTACTGGATACTGTCTCTCAAAAGACTGTGTCTATTGAACAAAGATCTCATCCCAAGATCACTTCTGTGTCTACACCTCTTGAGTCTTCTCAGGATAAATCTTTTGCTCAATATACCAGGAGAACAAGGAGAAAGATTCAATTGTCACCTACACACACAGAGTCTAGTCCAACTATCATTATGCAGGTTTCTACACATCAAGCTACATCTATGTCAGTATTTGACAAGAGAGATCTGGATATTGATTCTTCATGGGAAACTACATTGTCATACAGAATGGCTATGGGACTTATCTCTCTAAAAGTGAAACTTTCCAGGCCAATTCTAAAGTTTCTAAGTGAAAATGTTCCTAGACTTTCATTTCCTGACGAATATGGACTTCTACATCAAAGACTTGACTTAATGAAGATGTATTTCTATGTATCTGTCAGAAGACAATTAGTCAAGAAATTTGGACTCTCGAAGCATGTTGCACTTCAATCACTTCATGCATATTTATTTGACAAAGATGTCATTATTGAAGATGCCTCAGCTCAAGGTGAACAACTGGAGGAAGTAGATAGAGGGAAGCAGTCACTACGCCATAAACGCACATACGCAACCCCCATTTTCAGTTGCGTAAGGCCTGAAAAGCGTTGCGTAAGGTCTTACGCAACGCTTTTGGGGCGTTACCAATACTGGCGTTGCGTAAGACCCCTAACGCAACGCTTTCCCAAGCTATTGCAACACTTCGAAAAGCATTGCATAAGAGGCCTTATGCAACACCAAAAGCATGCAAACGCAACACTTCATGGGGTTGCATAAGATGTTTCAGCCATGTCAGCATGCTGACATGGAAGCAAGGTGCCACGTCAGCATGCTGACATGGAAGCAAGGTGCCACGTCAGCATGCTAACATGTCATTAGTGGGGCCCACAAGTGCCACGTCACAAATGGGGGGCATGCCACGTCATCAGTGGGGCCCACCAAGGTGCCACGTCAGCATTGGGCCCGCATGCCACGTTGGTAATGGGCCCACATGCCACGTCAGCAGTAGGGCCCACATGCCACGTCAGCAGTAGGGTCCACTATCTAACGCAACGCTATTTGAGTATAATGCAACACTAATTTTTTTTAAGCAACACCATTCTTTTCAAATGCAACACCATTTTTTTTTAATGCAACATTAAAACTATGCTAATGCAACATTAAATAGAGTCAAACGCAACGGTTTTTTATAAAAAAATTGAAATTGATGCTTTGTTTATACATGAATCCCAAAAATAACAAATCAAGCCAACAAGATACTTAATGTCCAAAACCAACCGAGCAATGCAACCAGCCAACCCAACCACCAAATTCTTACCGGCATATACTAAAACGAAGTAACTGCTACTAATTCTAACTTCCAAACTATGCCAATTCTAACCTTACAATCGTATTGGTATAGCCGTATTGGTATATAACACTAATACAATCGGAAAAGATAATATCCGCAGAAAACTAATTGTTTTCATCACATGTAACTGGACAATCCTGCTAGGAACCACTTGCAACACACCAAGTTGCGAGGCCAAAATGAATCTGTCTTCACAGAATCACTGCTTGCGAGGCCACCAATAGCGTAACTGCCACAAAAGTAAAATTTGTTATAACCTAATCCTTAATCATCAAACTATCAAGTAGCTGACATTACCACTGCTGAAAGCATGCATGAAACTTTTTACACTGTCATACTCCCCTTTTATGTTTATTTGAGAGTAAGATCATGCTGCCTTTATTTCTTTATAAAACCGACATGTTTACATAGATTTAATAAAATCTCAGAGTGTTGGAATTAATTTTAACATCCAATTTACATAGATTTAGCAGCCTTGAAAAAGTACAAGTGAAAAATATCCAAGAAGTCACAATTCTTTAAGTAAATTTAATTGAATTTCGAGCGGAAGGGAGTCTAACAAAATCTTGCTTCTAAGGACTGATGATAAACATGATTTTTATGCAGACAATGTAACAAGATTTACATTTCATTAAAGCTAGAACCTAAAGGAATCATGTCTGCAAAAGGTATCACAAGAAGTACTTGTATTCGCCTATAGTGCAAGTACTTAACATTCTCTAATGCATTTGGCGGATTAAAAGAATCAGCCCTAAACAGAAAATAGAAAGGGAATACCTCTGCATAAAGCTTGTGTGCATGAACTCCTGAATCTTCCTCCATCCCCTAGAATAATATGATGAAGTACATATAAAATACACGGAGAGTAACGTGAATAAATCTTTACTTGTGAATAAACAAACATAAATAGTACTTCAATGTAAAAATGGTAGAGGTCACATATCTTGTCCTCTAAAGCATCATCCATGCTAAACTTTCTTTTATGGATTTCTCTATCTGCAGCAACATTTTCTTGAAAGTCATCGGATGCTCCACCTGTTTGCTCGGATGAGTTTTAGAGCATGCAGTGGCAGATAGCACATAGTCATGGTTAAGTGCAGCTGTCAAGAAGCATGCTTATACAATTTTTAGACTTAATCCGAATATCTATGCATATGGTCAAAAAGTTGACATACTCAGTGTACAAATAATGAGACAACATAGTACATAGAATAGTGTTTCTATTAAATGGGATGCTTTGAAAAAGAATGGATAGAAGTATGTGAAAAATTAAGTTTGTCAGGCATGTAGATTAATGTAACTACAATATACTCACAGAATGAAGTGAATGAAGGGAGCATGACAATTATGACTTTTCAAAGGTTGCATAGTAGGGGACACATGGCTGACTCTACTAAAAAGGCTATCTCCTAAGGACAAAGTTTATATCTCTTAAAATCCAGATGAGGTCATTCTCAATAAATGCCAAGATACCTCTTTAATACTTATAAGAATATTTTTATGACTCTAGGCATTATTATTATACATGATTGATTGATATTGACTTTTTTAGACACTAGGCAATGCAGACTGTCTTGAATATAGAAACACAGATCACATTTTCTTTTATTTAAGAAGCATATATCATATTTTGACTTAAGTCACATAAGATAAACAGACATGTACTGCAAAAAAGGGCACACATATCACTTCACAGAACACAATATTGGATTAAACAAGTAAAAAAATGCAAGATATGAATCCTATTTGTTCTAAGTGGCCGTTTCACTCCAGTGTCTAGATACTGGGCCTCTCTAAGGGATTCCCAGCCAAGTCTTTGAGTGAGGGCTAGTTGTGTGAGTGTATATATGAATATATCTACTTACAAGCTATTGTAGAGATCTTAGCCAGATTCTATTGTAAGAATTAATCAGTCAAGTTACAATCACTTAGAGTACAAACATAGTCAAATGCATTCTTCACTCATATAAGTATCCATTCAACAAGGTTCAATAAGTCATTTTAAGCATTACAAATAGTTCTTGCACATAGTCGATCACCATTCTTATTATCTCCCATATGGTACATATATTGAAATTAATTCAATCAATACAAGAATGATAATCCAGACTCACTTTCTCCACCAGTGGTTAGACAGGGCATATAATTGACCAGGTCAATTAACACAAATTCCATATACCAGCTGTATCTATTAAACAACAATGCTTCTTTTCAAGAAAACCAAGGACTGTAATAGACTTGCCACATCACAAAATATCAGATATATCAAGTACTTTGTAACAACTAATTAAAACAATGTCATTCAACCATAGACGAACTCATACAGAGAGTCATATCAATAAATTCGAAAGCTTAACCAAGATAATATCATAAAATCACATATATTTTCATGGAGAACATTCAAGTTCTTGGGTTTAATCGAATTAATACCTTTGCTCGAGGCCTCGTCGTCTTCTCGAGTACTTACCAATCCTCAAGCTCTGAACTCTCCCGAGTTCCGAGTTAACTCACGAGTTGACTCATTGAGTCGTGAACGATTCGACCGAGTTTGAGCTTTCCAAAGCTCGATCTATGGATATTTATCACATCGACGACCTTATTTTGAGTTGTCTTCATCATTCCTGCACAAGAACTCGAAAACCTAATTAGGGTTTTGAAAGATCAAACATAATAATCAAGGAAAGATGTTCGAGTGTGTGTATATGTTGTTTATATGTATAAATGTAGGTTTTGATCTGTAAATCTGGATCGATATGGACGATAACGACTTGTATATCAAAAACCATGTTTATGTATCCTAACTCAGTTGTAATTCATACCGATTATTAGATTAATCGATATAAACAGATTAATAAAGACTCAATCTAGTGTTTAGAGGTTTGAAATTGATCAAAAAATCAGGGTTTAGATCGGAGTTTTTGAGATAGCGGCGAGATAGAGAGAGACTAGGGTTTGAGAAAGGCGAGAGAGAATCGCGGTTTGAGAAAGGCGAGAGAGAATATTAATATATATCTAAAAAATATTAATATTTAATATTAATATATATCTAAAAAATATTAATATTGTTTCTATTTTTAAAAAAATATTTTTGAATGATCCAACCGTACATATGTCAATATATATCTAATATAATGATATTCCCCAAGTTTCAGAAAATAAAAAATTAATTTAATTGGAGATCTTAGTAGATCACTACTATTTTCAATATGACTAGTAACTAGTGCTTTGTTACGGATTATTATTTCTATTTTTTTAAAAAATATTTTTGAACGATCCAACCGTACGGATGTCAATATATATCTAATATAATGATATTCCCCATGTTTCAGAAAATAAAAAATTAATTTGATTGGAGATCTTAGTAGATCACTACTATTTTCAATATGGCTCGTAACTAGTGCTTTGTTACGGATTATTATTTCTATTTTTTAAAAAATATTTTTGAACGATCCTACCGTACGGATGTCAATATATATCTAATATAATGATATTCCCCAAGTTTCAAAAAATAAAAAATTAATTTGATTGGAGATCTTAGTAGATCACTACTATTTTCAATATGGCTCGTAACCAGTGCTTTGTTACGGATTATTTTTCTATTTTTAAAAAATATTTTTGAACGATCCAACCATATGGATGTCAATATATATCTAATATAATGATATTCCCAAAGTTTCAGAAAATAAAAAATTAATTTGATTGGAGATCTTAGTAGATCACTACTATTTTCAATATGACTCGTAACTAGTGCTTTGTTACGGATTATTGTTTCTATTTTTTAAAAAATATTTTTGAACGATCCAACCGTACATATGTCAATATATATCTAATATAATGATATTCCCCAAGTTTCAGAAAATAAAAAATTAATTTAATTGGAGATCTTAGTAGATAACTACTATTTTCAATATGACTCGTAACTAGTGCTTTGTTACGGATTATTATTTCTATTTTCTAAAAAATATTTTTGAACGATCCAACCGTACGGATGTCAATATATATCTAATATAATGATATTGCCCATGTTTCAGAAAATAAAAAATTAATTTGATTGGAGATCTTAGTAGATCACTACTATTTTAAAAAAATATAAATTTATCTAATGCAACACTTCAAACAGCAAATGCAACACTACAGTTATCTAATGCAACGCTTTCTGCCACGTCAGCAAAGGTGGGCCCCACTTCTGCCATGTCAGCAATTGTGGATCCCACAATTGCCACGTCAGCATGACGGGCCTCCTGCCACGTCATCCTTGTGGGTCCCACACTGCCACGTCAGCAGTTGTGGGGCCCACATCTGCCACGTCATATTTTTTTAAAAAAATATGAATATATCTAATGCAACACTTCAAAGAGCAAACGAAACACTATTGGTATCTAATGCAACATTTTTTGCCACGTCAGCAAATGCCACGTCAGCAAATGTGGGCCCCACTTCTGCCACGTCAGCAAATGTGGGTCCCACATGTGCCACGTCAGCAAATGCCACGTCAGCACATGTGGGTCCCACTCCTGCCATGTCACCATTTATAAAAATAAAAAATTATCTAACGCAACGCCATCAGTTAGTGTTGCATAATGTGAAACACTGTGGGTAATACGCAACGCTAATCTATATCTAAGGCAACACCAATTCAGCTCAGTTGCAAAAGACCCAAAAATTCTATCTAACGAAACGCTTTACGTGCAACGCTTTGTAAAAAGGGCTTCGTATGCTCACTTATGGCGTAGTGAGTCAACAGAAGATACTATTGCATCAGTGGTGAATAGTAGGAAAGATCAGATCACAGTCACTGCAACACAAGAACCATCTAGTCAGAGGTTGGATGACTCAGGAGCTGTGATAGCTGATGTTGAAAGGACTTCTGTGATGACTGAGAATGCAAGTGAGATACCCTATGATATGGGAGGAATTACTTTGACTGGTTTTCTTGAAGATCAAACAAACTTTGTTCAGTCAGAGTCTATCCACCTTGAGGGTGAGTCTCAGCAAACAACACTTAAAGACGGTGATGTACTAACTATGGTGTCTAATGAAGTATTACTGAAGACATCAGAGTCTAGTAAAGAACCTGAAAGTGGTATACTGGAGCCTGTAGTCTCTGAAAGGAAAGAAGATGATTGTAAGGGTTCAGAGACTATAGCAGCTCACTCCTTGGAGAAAACCTCAAGCCCCTTGCCATATGAGGAACCCTCTCTCCATGTGAGTTCAGGTATAAAAACTCCTTCTAGCCCCTATTTTTCTGTAGGTCATGAGAGCACTTATCCAAATTTGAGTGATACACTTGAAAAGATGGACTTAGATCCACAAACTGAGAGGCTGGCTCCTGACCAGGCAAAAGGTGAGGTAGAAAGAGTGTTGACTTTAGTAAGTCAAAGTGAGAATGAGGGTATGGATGATAAACTCCATAGTGAGGGAGAGAAAATTAGGAAACCAT
This sequence comes from Kitagawia praeruptora, assembly GCA_037693485.1. Lineage (NCBI taxonomy): Eukaryota > Viridiplantae > Streptophyta > Magnoliopsida > Apiales > Apiaceae > Kitagawia > Kitagawia praeruptora. Next base: position 5,800,155 of record CM075353.1, read on the forward strand.
CATTTGATTTCTGGGATCAGGTTTTTCCTGAATCTTGGTCTAAAAATTTGGATATGGATGCTGGTACTTATTCATTCATCAAAATGTATCAGAAGAATGACCTAGCACATCACAATGCAAAGCCAGAAGTTAAAGCTCAGAAGCAAAAGGAGAGGCTTGCAGGAATCATTAACAGAAGAGGTGTCAGGATAAAGCAATCTCTTGATACATATGTACCAGATGAAGTTCCTAATGATCCTAGTGTTCCTTTGTATGTACTTCCAATATCAGCTAGAATTGAGACATCTACAGTCTCTGATCACTTTAAGGAGGAGTCAGGATTTGAAGATGTTAGTACACAGAATACTAGTGAAGGAGATGATGATCATGTTTCAGCTACAGATCAGAAAGATGAAGATGTTGATACTTCTAATCAGGTTTTATTACTTGAATATCATACAACTCAAGCAACTTCTTCTACAAGACTTGAAGATACAGTTCTTTCTGATTCTGATACTGAAGATACTAGAAGCACTTCCAACATTAAAGTTCATTCTGATGTTTTGAAAGATATTCAGAATTCTCAAATTGCTATGCAAACAAGACTTCAATCACTTGAAGATAACCAAGTCACAATTATGAAAAATCAAGCAGTTCTGATGAATATCATTTGTTCTGTTTCTGAATCTCTTGGAATAAATGTTGATGATGTCAAAAAGGGGGAGATAAAGATAATTCAAAGACAACAACAACAACACCAGACTGGGGGAGATAAAGAGCAGACAAAGGGAAGTAAAAAGAAGAACTAGTAGTGACAGTGGTGAATCTAAGCTAGGAAGTGGTAAAGGAAGAGCAGCATTAATAGTTAAAATTCTTTCTTCTAAGTACTAGGTAAACGTCTACATCTGGGAAGGAGGTACTTAACTTTATAATTCTACATTCATAAATTCTATTCTGGTTGTATTGTTATATGTTTTGACATCCACAACTTAGATTTATGCTTCAGATTTTAAAGCATAAATAGGGGGAGATTGTTAGGAATAATTCATAAGTTGTGATGTTAAGAATAGAATTTACACATTATACTTCTTGTAATCCTGATCTTATAAAGGATTTAGCACTATATATAGGATTTATGTGTAAGACAGTTATCTGTACAGTTTAGTCAGGAATGAACAGTGTATCGGAGACTACATGTTAGGAACAAAGAGCAAATCCTGATGACGGTCTAATACTGATGATGATCAGATACTGATGCAAGATGAAATCCTGATATCAGTCGTGTTACTGATGATGTCATTATGGATGCTACAGAAACTGGCAAGTGCTATAAAACAGGATCGTTGTTTGAAGAACAAGCAAGAAGATATTATGAAGGAAAGAGTTTTCTATTGATGGAAACTATCGACTAGAAGGCAGAACATTGTCATGTATAGATTATATCTTTCTGTTAGTAGTTGATAGGTAGCATTATAAATACTCTCTCTATATCATTGTAAAAAGTGTCGTAGTCGAACAAACGTGTGTTGTGAGTTCGTGTGCGTAGCTCTGTATAAGGTTTGTATTCGAGAGTTCGAAACAAACAGAGAGAGAGATTTGTATTGTCAGCAGCTGCTAAAGGTATTGTACACCTTTGGTAGAGTTTGTATTTGATCTTATTAATACAAACAGAGTTTGATTCATTCATTTATTCTTGTTCATATAATCAAGCAAAAATCAGACACGATTATATAACTTGTATTCAACCCCCCCTCTATAATTTATTCGAGTTAACAGTCACACAGTATGAGGCTTTCATGGCACAGTCCAAGGAAAGCATTACTGACATGTTTGAGAGATTTCACAAGTTGGTGACTGGGCTGCAGATGAATGGTAAGGTTTACAGCACTAAGGAGTTGAACATGAAGTTTCTATTGACTTTTCCAAATCACCTAGAGCAGAGGGTCATTTCTCTATGGGAAAGAGATTTGAACAAAGTCACATATGATGTGCTCTATGGGGTTTTGAAAACTCATGAGCTTGAGTTGCTTCAAAAGAGGGCTATCCAAGCCAACCAAGGCAAAATGATAAACACATCATGTGCCTTGATTGTCAGTAAACCTGTTCAAGACCTAGAACATCTACAAGTCAGCTGAGGATAGAGGAGATAGTAGATGATGAAGAAATTGAAGGTGAAGTGACTAAACCTGCTGAAGAGAAGGAAGAAGATGAGTTCTATACTCTTGAAGAACTAGATGATATGGAGAATACTTCATATGCTTTCATGGCAAGGAAATTTCCAAACATCAGATTCAAGAGGAACGAACCCTTCAAATCTAGATCTCAAAACCATTCATTCAACAAGAGCAAGACACCTGGGAAAGCAAGCAAGAACAAATTCAAAACCAGCCATGTGGATAGGTCATCTATAAGGTGTTATAGATGCAATGACCTAGGGCACTTTGCCAATGAATGCAAGAAGCCTAAAAAGAAGGATAAGGAGTTTCTAGAGCTTGAAGCTAAATATGAGGCCCTTCTCAAAAGGCAATCACCAGGCAAAGCCTACATAGCTGAAGGGAAGTGTTGAGATGACACTAATAGTGATGGAGAAGAGCAGGAATTTTGCAACTATGCCTTGATGGCTGATTCCAAGGATGATAAGTCTCCATCTGACTCTCAGGTACCATTTCTCACTACTATAGACATGTCTGTTTCTGAGTACAAGCACTTGGTTGAACAATTATCTGTTGAAATGTTTAATATTCATACCAGCATGACTGTTGAACAAAAAGAATGAGGAACTTGAGCTAACTGCTATGCAAGTAGATAACCTTAAGAAAGAAGTTGAATATCTGCAGAATAAGGTTCTATGTGCTAGTCAGATTGAGAAGGCTCTTAGGGATGAACTAGCTGAAAATGAGTTCAAAATAAAGACTTTTAAGAATTCCTCTAGTGCTATGCATGCTTATCATGAGAAACCAAAATAGAGAGGAAAAGCAGCCATTGGTTTTGATTATGACACTCTCAAGAAGAGTCAGTGGCGGAACCAGGATCAATTTGCAGGGGGGCTGAAAAATGTGTTGGCTCTCGCGCGAAGCGCGAAAAAAAAACTGTACTTCGGATCCCGCTCGAATTTTTTTTTTTTATAGTTCGAAATCATTGCTTTATCTTGACTTATATCAAAAAGAATAAAAAAAAATAATTAAAGAACTACCTTTATAAAGTGGTGAATCTCTTATTCTATGAATTTGGATGAGATTGTGTGAAGTTATTGGCTTGGCCAAGGCTTGGAATTCTAAATTTCAAAATTTAACCTAGGCTATTAAAAAATATATATAGTCATTTTCAAAATTAACCCCGGGCTAAAAAAAAATTTACTTAAATTTTTCGGTTCGACCGGGGCTAGCGCCCGGGCTAGCCCCCCTAGTTCCGCCCATGAGAAGAGTAGAGGCTATGCTATCATTGAAGATGATGAGGTTGTTCATGAGAAAGTGCCTCACATTTTGAAAAATGTTGAAACACCTTTATTTAAACAACCAAAACTTGAAATCGATGAGGATGCCTTACTCATTAAGCAAATGTTGGTTGATGAGGATGAAGCACAATCAACTGAACAACCAGCATCTTCTAAAAGTGAAAGTGTCAAACTGGAAACCAAGAAGGCAGTTGGAGTTGGACCTAAACATGAAAAATCTGTTAAGTTTGTTCCAGCTGGGAAGAATGAATCTGAGAAGAAAGTAGCTAATAAGAAACAGAACAGGAATGGCAAGCTAGGGATAAAGAAGGATAACAATTATGCTTATGTACCAAATGCCCCTAGGAAAGTTTGTCAAAACTGCTTTAGCACCCATCACTTAACACATGCATGCAAGAAATCAACTGGTATTGTAGTTAAGCCTTTCTATGATTGCTCTGTGCCTTTAAGACATAGAGATTCTCCATTCTGTGATAAACTTGACTGTATGCCATGCAATATGAATGTTATATATGACCAGCTGTTTTAATTTGAGAAGACAATTCATGGATGGTTGCATCAGTCACAATATTCACACACACTACACAAGGCCAGAGTCTTCAAGTCCTCCTAGTGATAGGAAGGTACCTCTGTCATCTAAGTCTGAGAACTCAGTTTCTAAGACTTCTAACAGTGACAAGGAGACTAGACCTAAGAAAGTAATTGAGCATGTTGTTTATGATAAATCTGTTTATAAGCCAAATGGACCCAAACCTGTTTGGGTACCAAAGAAGAAGTAATACCTTTGTGCTTGCAGGGCAAAGAACAAGGAAAGAAAGTCATGTGGATTTTGGACAGTGGATGCTCAAATCATATGACTGGTGATATGGCCCTGCTATCACAGTATGAGGAGAAGTATAACGCCTCAGAAATTTCAAATTTTAAAATTATTTATTTATTTTAAATTATGAATTATATTATGTGAATATTGTTGTAAAGGTGAAAAATATGTGAAGTTGTGTTTATGTTTTTATTTGATGGTATGTGTGAGCTGTGAAGATCGGTGTATTTTATTTATATTTTTGAGGATTTAAAAATATTTAAATCATGCATTTTTGATCCTCTGTAAATTTTATAAAATTATCAGAGGAATTAAAAATCATGAAATCTTTTGTAATATTATCTTTATAATATTATTTAGTTTTTAAAATGGTTTGGTGAATTAATTTGGATGTTTCGGTATTTTAAAATGATTTTAAGAGTTTTATTGTATTTAAAGGATCAAAATTTGTAAAATTCATATTAATTCATTTTTGATCCGAAAAATATTTTAAAAATATGTGGTTGCTCCTAATTTTATATTCTTTATTTTAAAAAAAATGAAAAGAGTAATTTTCCGAACTTTCTTTTTAAGTTCGATTTATGAGAGTGTGAGTATTAGTTTAAGCGAATAATTGGGGATATAATAGAAGTGGGCCCAAGCCCAATTAGAAAAAAAAAAAGAAACGCAGCCACCGAGTTCTTCATTTCTCTGGTTTTCTCCAGATGCATCCGTGGTCTCTCTAATTCACTCAATCTTTCTCTCGCAGTCAATCTCTCTCAATCCCTCGCTATGTCTCTCCCTCCCTATCTCTAACCTCTCGATTTCCTTTCCTCTAGCTGCTCTCTATTTTTCTCCTTCAAGAAGCTCAAACATGGCTGTATTAATTCTCTCCTTCTTCCCCTTGTTCGCCCTTGTCCGTGGGCATTGCTGGTTGTGGGTTCACAGTCCGCTGTGTGTATATTCAACCATGTGTGTGTACGTAGGTACAGGTGCAGCTGGGTCTGTTCTTGTGATGTGTTTCGTGGTAGTACTGCGGCTGTGATTCGACTTGTGTGTGTGGTTTAGGTTAACACAGAGCTGGGGGCTGGGTAATTACAGATGTAGGTTACGTAGGTGATTTAATTGTATGATGTGAAGTGGGTGTGGGTTATTGTAATGTCTTGGCAGTTTGTACAGTGGTATGGGGTCGATTGTATGTTTGGTTTAGTCGAATTGTGAGTTGAGAAGTGATGATGAGGAAGTCGCTGAGAAGGTTAAAGAGTTCGGGTATTGTGAAAGCTGTGGGGTCGTGGACTATAGGCATGAGAGGAGTGTGGGATTGGGGGATAATTGAGTGTTGATGTGATTGAGCTGGAGTGTTGCAAGTTCAGAGCAAGGCAATAGAGAGAGAGAAATGGAGGGAGAAATTTGGAAGAATATTCATCGGAAGGTATAAAATTTTATTTAATTTATTTATTTTATTTTTCCGATGTAATTAATTAATTTCTCATTTTAGATTAATTGGGTAATTGTTGTAATTAATTATATTAATTGCGATAGCATTGTTGTAATTAAATTAGAAATAAGTGTGAGGCAATGATTTAATTTTTAGTTTATTTTGGAAGGGTTTATAATTGTTGATTCGATTATTGCTTTGCTTAATTGTTGAGTTGATTATAATGGTAGGTAAATTATATTAATAGTTGTGCTATTTAGTTTTAATGTACGTGTTAGTTTGAATTATTAAATTGTGGATGTTGAGCTTCCGATTATTTAATGATGGGTGATGATTAATTATGATTTTGTTATTTTGTGGTCTCGTGAATATTCGGATTTAGTGATTTCTAGTGGAAGAATTGTTAGTTGTAATTGCTAATTGTTAAGTGTAAATTTTTATTGTCGTATGACATGTAGTCATATGGTTTTATTAGTTGAGAGTGTCTATGTGTTAAATGTATAAAGTCGAGTTATAGTATGTGTTGGAGATTATACTTGTCGAGTATTTGGTGATAAATTATATGTGGTCGAGTAATTTTGATTAAGAAATTATATGGATGTACTAGTCGGTAAATGCTTATATGCTAAATGGTATTAAGCGAGTCGTAGTATTTAATGGTTTTACTAAGTATGAATGTTACATGTTAAATGTTAGAATTTTATTATAATTAGAATTGTGCTAGGGATTATGAGAAGATCACAAGTTTTTAAATGTCAATATTTAAAGGACTTGTGTAATTCTTTTCGACTAATCCCTAGGGCTTACGAATATCCATGATTAACTATCACGAGTATAATTAATATACTTGAGTGATGTGATCATCGATATAGCGTAATTAATAGTTAGTGCTAGGGGTTGTTCCCTAGGGCTTACGAACATCAATGATTGGTTGTCACGTGTATCAGTAAAATGCGTGAGAAATACGATCATTGGTGTAGCGTAAGTAGTAGTGTAAATTATTATGTGCTAGGTGCCGCATGTCTGGGCGGGTACTTTTCATTACTTGCTTACTTTTATGTTGCTGCAAGTTGAGGCAGCTTTATTTTTGTTAAAACAGGGTTATAAATTGTTTTGTTTGGCATGGAGGGGCTGAGCCCATAGTCCGATAAACGAATACTTCATGCCGAAATTTTCTAAAAATCCCCTGCAAATTTATTTAAAGGTCTATTTGAGTTGTTTAATTTCAATACTTGAAGGTGTGTTATGATTACTAACGGTTTAAGTATATATGTCAATGGATTATTTTGAGTATATAAAGTGGTTTTGATGATTAGATGGTGTGCTGTTTTTAAGTGGTTATGTGACGTGTATATGTGACTTAGTAATTATACTAAGACTACTATATGAATATGATTGGATATGTCTATGTGTAGTGGTATGTGTTTGTATATGTTATTTATGATATATATAAGCGTTATAGGACGCGCGTGGGTAGAATAGAGCAAACAATATGGTTCTGCTTGAGTTAATACTGAAATAGTATTTAACCTTGATAATGGTTCGAATAGGAAACATGGCCAAGGACAAGTATGAGAGTTGACAGATGTACGAACGTAGAGTTGGTGAAGCATGAAGGAAATTGAAGTAGAGCCGAGTAAGAGAGAAGTATGTAGAAAGTAAAGAATGACAAGAAGCTGAGTTGAGGATCCATGTTAGGATCGAGAACTTCGTATAACAAGGCAAGTGTTCTTGCTATTCACTTATTGTTCGAGTGATGCATTTTAGTTTATTTGAAGTATGTGATAATTTGGTCAAGTATAGATGGCATGACACAAATATACTTTTCAAATAGGTGTGATGTTGTTTATCTCCCCTACCCGTAGTTCAAATACCTGATTTGCACAGAATTTTACAAATCACCTTTCTCACTCACTATCCTATCCCTAAAATGCTATTTCATCTATTTTTGTCAAAATGGTTTAAGAATTCCATAAATCAAGAAAATCCAAGATTTTAAACTCTTATGAAAGCTTGCTAGCAAAACTCTTGATTCTTGCATATTTCACCAATGGACCCCATTTAGAAAAATGTTTTCTTTCTAATTGATCTGAACCTTTCCATATTGAAACTGTTTTGCAAATATTTGTCTAAGTTATTTCATCCGCTTATGGAAGCTCAAACTCTACATTGTGTTTAAGTTTTAGTAAAGGCCCAATACTTGACCACATCCTTGCTTTAGTCTAGAATTTCAGTTGTTGAAAACCTTATTGCAATTCATACCCTTATTCTTGCTCAAATGAAAATTTCTTTAGATAAGTTGCTGAGGTTATAAATCTATTTATTCGTATCGAACTTGTTGATATCAGTTGAGAATCTTGGTTCGTCTATCCCCTGTGTTGTATCGAACTTGTCGATACCCTTTGAGTTGTTATTCTTTAATTATTACCCACTTGTTGTGTCGAACTTGTTGACACTTGATGATCTTGAATCTTTCATTGACTCTTGGATTATGAGTCGTTATTCTGGAATGTGAGTTTTTCAGTTATTGGTTGGCAAAGGTTGTCGATTGTTCCGACACCGAGTGTGGATGACTTAGAATTGGAAATGTTTTTAAATAGATGTCCCTTCGGGGAGACCATATTATGGTCAACAGATGTCCCTTCGGGGAGACCAGATTCGTGGTCAGAAGTTAAGGCCAATGTGTGCCGTGGATCCATTAAAGGACATTGCTGTGTGCGTTTGTCCGGGGTTAGTGCGTGACTGATCAGCAGCCTAACATTAATGATGTTTTTTTTAAAATATATAAAAATTCCAATTCTAGTCTATACTCTGATATTGAGATGTTGTTTCTTGACTCTTTGGAAGTCCGTTTTTATAATATTGATATCGAAACTCTTATCAGTTCTAGTTTCTGTTGCACCTTATTAATGGTGAATTGCGGGCCCTCGTGGCAATTTAAAAGTTGATATCACTGATTCTTTCATAGAATGAGATGAAACTCTTTTGTTTATCAAAATCATCGTCGTTATTGATATTGTCATCACTATTTCCACTTGCTGAGCATTGTTAGCTCACTCTTGCTTCTGTTTATTTCTCCAGTTGTTAGAGATGATCAGAAGAACTAGTGGTCAGTTGGTATTGCTCTATAGGCAGCGAGAGGAGACGTTCGAGTTATGGACTTTGCAAAGAATGGATTGGGAATCGTTAAGGTCGGATATTTAGTTAGACAGGAATTTTGTACCATCTTAAAATTGTATAATATTCTTTTATTCTAAGATTGGGTTGTAATAATGATATTCGATAGTTGTTTCATACCATAACCTGTATGCGATCTTGGTTAAGGGGTTCTTATTATTAAATGTTGTTTATATTCAGAGATGTACAATATTGTTTATGGTTAGTGGCCCCATATCTGTACCCCGGATTTTGGGATTCTACAAGTTGGTATCAGAGCTACAGGTTATGGTCACTGAAACAGATTAGGAAGGTTAGGGTACGAGTATAAGATAGGAGTCGGGTAGAACGGTTTAGGGTAAGGATCGCGTTAGGATACTTCGGCAAGCGTTGCGATGTTAAATCGGTCTTACGGCATATCGCGCGAGTAGAAGTTCGAATCGTTTAAGGATCGAGCTATTTGTAAAACTGTGAACCTGAAGCGCCTAAGCTAAGTGGGCAGCTGGAGTTATCAGTTCGGAAGACGTTATCTCGAGATTTTCATGCAGAATTTAGGACATCCTACGATATTAGTTTCGATGTGAACGTTTCGGAGATAGTGCGAGAAGGTTAAGAATGCGAAGTGAGAATCGATTATAAGCAAGAATTGGAAGTTATGCGTAGCTGTGCGCCCTTAATCGTTGATTCTGTTCAGTTTAATGTCCAGAGAAATTTTATATTCTTCCTTTAAATTGTTGTAAATTAATTCCCGGTTGGTATCGTTGCTGAGGCATTCGTTGCACAGTGACGGTTCAAAATCGAGAATGAATTGAGATCTTCTTATTTATTCAACTCATTATTGTCAGGCCGGTTTTGGCAGCTAAGCATATTGGTGCTTAGTCGACAAGAGTGAGATTATAAATAATTAGGAATTTCTTGAATGTTTGCTTGATCAATCATTGAAGCATTTATTGAAAAGTCTTTTATACCTCAATCGATGATGAATTCGTATTCAGATTTAGTTGACTTCAATCTCATTCTTTTGAAAATATCTGAATTTTTCAGAGAGTACATGAATCAATTTTACATGAAGTTTTTTGAAACTCTTGAATCTCTTCCATTATCATGAATGCTTGATTTTCTCTATTCCAGCTGAGATGAACAACCTATGTAAATAGGGATTCAGGGACATCTTATCTCTGTGGTAGGAGTCCAGTGGGACGCCACTAATTGTGTTTGTCATGGAAGTACTAAAGACTGGCCATCTTTATGTACTATGGTGGTTAACCTAGTGACAAATGCAACCTGAAAATAGTTCAAAGATCATATTGATCTCTCAGATGAACTCCTTTATAAAAGTTTTATCAAATAAACCCAGTGTATATTCGTACTTGATGCCCATTTTATTTTATTGACTTCCTTAGTCAGAAATTCGATATTTAAAAAAAAAAAAAAATTCTTAATGATGAAGAGATGCGAGATAGATGTGACGACTTCTTGAATGATTAAAAACTACGACTGCATTGACGAAGAAGTGGTGATGCGAGTTTAAGAATTCGGTGATTAAGACAGATGTAGTATCAAATTGGAATATTTATTGAACCGATAAAGCATGGACAAGGTCTGAGGCTAATGAGAGTGGCAATAAAAAAGAATATATGATTGCAGATATTGTTAAAGGATGAAAAGAAAATGGTGATGAAAAGGTTGGGTATGAGATGTACAACGCTGAAGAAAGATTGTTTTGGACATCTAATGAAGGGCAAAGATAGCAGAGAGAATTTCATAAGATTTTGAATGTGTGAACCATTGTTGGATATAAGATGTTAGAAACAAGGATGGCTTGGATAGAGCAGAGTGAAGTGAAATAGAATGGTTTATAAGAATTATCAAGAAGAAATAAGACTGAATGAGGGGTAAGGTGATTACGTGAAGTAAATAACTTATGAAAGCCAGTGTAGCAAGTCATGATTATCAAGGATGGTGAAAAGTTAACCGATATGAATTAAAATGTCATTAAGGTGGAGGGCAGAGAAATCAGAAAGTTTCCAGAAGTGACTAAATAAGACATGCAGAATTTAGTTAAGAAAAGAATGTGGAATCCCGAAGATGTGAAGTTAGAAGAGAAAAAGGGCACCGTGGTTGCCCATAGTAAGAGAACTAGCAGAAATTAACGAGATCCCATTATTAGAAAATAAGATTTCGGGAGTAGAATCCCTAGAGATTTTATCAAGATAAATGTGGAAAGTTGTGGTTGTAACCAGAAGGGTAGTGTGGTAACAAGAAGCTGAGTCAGAACTTAAAGCTATATGTTATGAGCTTGGAAAGATGGGAGTTTTGGTCAAGAATAATATCATGTCAATCTTGGTGGAAGTTTTAAAGAGAGTGACAGGACTGCTTTTATGATTATTAAGAATCATGAAATTTAATACGATTATGAAGGAAGTTAGCAGGAAGTGGAGGGGGATGACTATAAAAAGGGTTAAGTATTTCTCAGGATTGGAATTTTGTGTTAACAACGAAATACAAGCAAGTTGTGAGGACAAGAAAATAAGATCATGAGTTGTGAGGAAGTTAAAGGCGGTGTTTTGAGGTTGGAAGCAGACATAGAGGTCTTAACGATTAAGCAAATCAAGAAGTTATACCAAGGGAATGGAATTGTTTCATATAAAAAGCATATTCCGATGAATAAGATTGCGAACGACGTTAGGACGAAGAATTTAATATGATCGTAGATCACATAGCAAGATGATCGAAGATGCAGGAAGCGTATGCAAATCAATCGAGAGTGATTTTAAGAGTTTACAAGAAAAAAAGAAAGAAAGTTTTTTTGCATAAGAGTTTTAGTGCGAATTTCGAGTATCATGATTTGTAGTTAATGAGAGTGGTGTCAAATGTTGAAGCCGTAAGATGTAGAGTCAAACTTGAGGACTCATCAAGTATATAAAATTGTGATCCGAAAGTGATTTCGGAGGATGCGGGACAGTGAAGTCACAAAACAAGTTTGAAGGAAGTTAGGTCGAAGCCAAGGTCATGGTTTGCTTATTGGTTTTTAGAATTTTCAAAACAATTTTGGTTCAAAAGGCTTTTTGATTAAAACCATATTATTTTAAATGTTTTCTCTTAAAATAATTTTCTAAAATAGCTTTCAAAAGGATTTTCAGTTGGTTCAAATGGTTTTTAATTTGTTTTAAATAAACAAAATATTTGAGGATTTCTTTCAAATGTTTTAGCAAACCAATGTTGTAAGAAGGTAGAATTGAGTGGTAAATCAAATTGTGGTTGACGTGCAGCGAAAGTTGATCGTGTTGTTCGGTATTAAAGAAACGACTGGAAATAGACGATATGAGGTTAAATATTTTTAAATAGGTTACTCAAGTAACATTGCACGTGAAACGACTGGAAATAGATGAATGATGGATAGAAGTTTCCGATGATTCCCTTCTCAAGTAACATTGCACGTGAAAGAGGAGTAAGAATGATTGAGAATTCTTGATAATTCTTTTTTCTCACAATTTTATCTGAGGATGGTTCGTTTTAGGAAATGTAAATAAATAGTGATGCATGATGAGTGGAAGATTCATGTGGTAAAAGCGGGAGCTTGTTGGGAATCATTAAAGAATTGTTTCATGATTGGTATTGAGTGAAATCACAATCAAGGTGACATGTATTTTAGCTTTCAATAGCTGCAAATAATCAAGGCCCTACTTCAAAAGAATTAGCAAACAAGAATATTTTGATAAGAGTGAGAATCAAATTAACAGTTGAAATATGTTGGACGTGTACCCAAAGACGGGTGTGTTTAGTCGTGGTGTTCGATTGCAAGGATGCGACTGAGAATAGGTGATATGATGCTAAGTTTCTAGAGGAAGTACTCGGTAGAATAATGGGACTAAAGTTTGACATAAATTTCTTAATTATTTCCTTTTCGATCGACATAGTCCGTGGAAGTGGAGTGGAAGCGATCAGAGGATTTCTTGAGATTCTTTTCTCGAAGTTCTATCTGAAAACGTGTGGTTATACGTAAAGTGTGGGAGTTATACCCATTGTAGGTCGTTGTAAATTAGGGCGAATTGCACAATTGCATTATTGTGATGATTGGCTTTTGACGCGGGGTATAGATCGTTATACGAAAAGATCATATGAATTTCAGAAATAAGATAATCGGCTACATGTGATAAACGTGTAGAGTTAATGAGATTCGGAGACCAAAGCTTAAGATTATTTCGGAAATTGAGGGCTCACGAAATGAGCTTATAAATTATGGGATGGTATGGTGGAATCCTAGAGGTTGAAAGATACAACCTGGGAAGTGGAAGTAAGATGTTTGCCGAGAATTGTTATTTGTGTCCTTAGGGTTGATTCTGAGGACAGAATCCTATTAAGGGGGGAAGGATATAACGCCTCAGAAATTTCGAATTTTAAAATTATTTATTTATTTTAAATTATGAATTATATTATGTGAATATTGTTGTAAAGGTGAAAAATATGTGAAGTTGTGTTTATGTGTTTATTTGATGGTATGTGTGAGCTGTGAAGATCGGTGTATTTTATTTGTATTTTTGAGGATTTAAAAATATTTAAATCATGCATTTTTTATCCTCTGTAAATTTTATAAAATTATCGGAGGAATTAAAAATCATGAAATCTTTTGTAATATTATCTTTATAATATTATTTAGTTTTTAAAATGGTTTGGTGAATTAATTTGGATGTTTCGGTATTTTAAAATGATTTTAAGAGTTTTATTGTATTTAAAGGATCAAAATTTGTAAAATTCATATTTAATTCATTTTTGATCCGAAAAATATTTTAAAAATATGTGGTTGCTCCTAATTTTATATTCTTTATTTTAAAAAAAAATGAAAAGAGTAATTTTCCGAACTTTCTATTTAAGTTCGATTTATGAGAGTGTGAGTATTAGTTTAAGCGAATAATTGGGGATATAATAGAAGTGGGCCTAAGCCCAATTAGAAAAAAAAAAGAAACGCAGCCACCGAGTTCTTCATTTCTCTGGTTTTCTCTAGATGCATCCGTGGTCTCTCTAATTCACTCAATCTTTCTCTCGCAGTCAATCTCTCTCAATCCCTCGCTATGTCTCTCCCTCCCTATCTCTAACCTCTCGATTTCCTTTCCTCTAGCTGCTCTCGATTTTTCTCCTTCAAGAAGCTCAAACATGGCTGTATTAATTCTCTCCTTCTTCCCCTTGTTCGCCCTTGTCCGTGGGCATTGCTGGTTGTGGGTTCACAGTCCGCTGTGTGTATATTCAACCATGTGTGTGTACGTAGGTACAGGTGCAGCTGGGTCTGTTCTTGTGATGTGTTTCGTGGTAGTACTGCGGCTGTGATTCGACTTGTGTGTGTGGTTTAGGTTAACACAGAGCTGGGGGCTGGGTAATTGAAGATGTAGGTTACGTAGGTGATTTAATTGTATGATGTGAAGTGGGTGTGGGTTATTGTAATGTCTCGGCAGTTTGTACAGTGGTATGGGGTCGATTGTATGTTTGGTTTAGTCGAATTGTGAGTTGAGAAGTGATGATGAGGAAGTCGCTGAGAAGGTTAAAGAGTTCGGGTATTGTGAAAGCTGTGGGGTCATGGACTATAGGCATGAGAGGAGTGTGGGATTGGGGGATAATTGAGTGTTGATGTGATTGAGCTGGAGTGTTGCAAGTTCAGAGCAAGGCAATAGAGAGAGAGAAATGGAGGGAGAAATTTGGAAGAATATTCACCGGAAGGTATAAAATTTTATTTAATTTATTTATTTTATTTTTCCGATGTAATTAATTAATTTCTCATTTTAGATTAATTGGGTAATTGTTGTAATTAATTATATTAATTGCGATAGCATTGTTGTAATTAAATTAGAAATAAGTGTGAGGCAATGATTTAATTTTTAGTTTATTTTGGAAGGGTTTATAATTGTTGATTCGATTATTGCTTTGCTTAATTGTTGAGTTGATTATAATGGTAGGTAAATTATATTAATAGTTGTGCTATTTAGTTTTAATGTGTTAGTTTGAATTATTAAATTGTGGATGTTGAGCTTCCGATTATTTAATGATGGGTGATGATTAATTATGATTTTGTTATTTTGTGGTCTCGTGAATATTCGGATTTAGTGATTTCTAGTGGAAGAATTGTTAGTTGTAATTGCTAATTGTTAAGTGTAAATTTTTATTGTCGTATGACATGTAGTCATATGGTTTTATTAGTTGAGAGTGTCTATGTGTTAAATGTATAAAGTCGAGTTATAGTATGTGTTGGAGATTATACTTGTCGAGTATTTGGTGATAAATTATATGTGGTCGAGTAATTTTGATTAAGAAATTATATGGATGTACTAGTCGGTAAATGCTTATATGCTAAATGGTATTAAGCGAGTCGTAGTATTTAATGGTTTTACTAAGTATGAATGTTACATGTTAAATGTTAGAATTTTATTATAATTAGAATTGTGCTAGGGATTATGAGAAGATCACAAGTTTTTAAATGTCAATATTTAAAGGACTTGTGTAATTCTTTTCGACTAATCCCTAGGGCTTACGAATATCCATGATTAACTATCACGAGTATAATTAATATACTTGAGTGATGTGATCATCGATATAGCGTAATTAATAGTTAGTGCTAGGGGTTGTTCCCTAGGGCTTACGAACATCAATGATTGGTTGTCACGTGTATCAGTAAAATGCGTGAGAAATACGATCATTGGTGTAGCGTAAGTAGTAGTGTAAATTATTATGTGCTAGGTGCCGCATGTCTGGGCGGGTACTTTTCATTACTTGTTTACTTTTATGTTGCTGCAAGTTGAGGCAGCTTTATTTTTGTTAAAACGGGGTTATAAATTGTTTTGTTTGGCATGGAGGGGCTGAGCCCATAGTCCGATAAACGAATACTTCATGCCGAAATTTTCTAAAAATCCCCTGCAAATTTATTTAAAAGTCTATTTGAGTTGTTTAATTTCAATACTTGAAGGTGTGTTATGATTACTAACGGTTTAAGTATATATGTCAATGGATTATTTTGAGTATATAAAGTGGTTTTGATGATTAGATGGTGTGCTGTTTTTAAGTGGTTATGTGACGTGTATATGTGACTTAGTAATTATACTAAGACTACTATATGGATATGATTGGATATGTCTATGTGTAGTGGTATGTGTTTGTATATGTTATTTATGATATATATAAGCGTTATAGGACGCGCATGGGTAGAATAGAGCAAACAATATGGTTCTGCTTGAGTTAATACTGAAATAGTATTTAACCTTGATAATGGTTCGAGTAGGAAACATGGCCAAGGACAAGTATGAGAGTTGACAGATGTACGAACGTAGAGTTGGTGAAGCATGAAGGAAATTGAAGTAGAGCCGAGTAAGAGAGCAGTATGTAGAAAGTAAAGAATGACAAGAAGCTGAGTTGAGGATCCATGTTAGGATCGAGAACTTCGTATAACAAGGCAAGTGTTCTTGCTATTCACTTATTGTTCGAGTGATGCATTTTAGTTTATTTGAAGTATGTGATAATTTGGTCAAGTATAGATGGCATGACACAAATATACTTTTCAAATAGGTGTGATGTTGTTTATCTCCCCTACCCGTAGTTCAAATACCTGATTTGCACAGAATTTTACAAATCACCTTTCTCACTCACTATCCTATCCCTAAAATGCTATTTCATCTATTTTTGTTAAAATGGTTTAAGAATTCCATAAATCAAGAAAATCCAAGATTTTAAACTCTTGTGAAAGCTTGCTAGCAAAACTCTTGATTCTAGCATATTTCACCAATGGACCCCATTTAGAAAAATGTTTTCTTTCTAATTGATCTGAACCTTTCCATATTGAAACTGTTTTGCAAATATTTGTCTAAGTTATTTCATCCGCTTATGGAAGCTCAAACTCTACATTGTGTTTAAGTTTTAGTAAAGGCCCAATACTTGACCACATCCTTGCTTTAGTCTAGAATTTCAGTTGTTGAAAACCTTATTGCAATTCATACCCTTATTCTTGCTCAAATGAAAATTTCTTTAGATAAGTTGCTGAGGTTATAAATCTATTTATTCGTATCGAACTTGTTGATATCAGTTGAGAATCTTGGTTCGTCTATCCCCTGTGTTGTATCGAACTTGTCGATACCCTTTGAGTTGTTATTCTTTAATTATTACCCACTTGTTGTGTCGAACTTGTTGACACTTGATGATCTTGAATCTTTCATTGACTCTTGGATTATGAGTCGTTATTCTGGAATGTGAGTTTTCCAGTTATTGGTTGGCAAAGGTTGTCGATTGTTCCGACACCGAGTGTGGATGACTTAGAATTGGAAATGTTTTTAAATAGATGTCCCTTCGGGGAGACCATATTATGGTCAACAGATGTCCCTTCGGTGAGACCAGATTCGTGGTCAGAAGTTAAGGCCAATGTGTGTCGTGGATCCATTAAAGGACATTGCTGTGTGCGTTTGTCCGGGGTTAGTGCGTGACTGATCAGCAGCCTAACCTTAATGATGTTTTTTTAAAATATATAAAAATTCCAATTCTAGTCTATACTCTGATATTGAGATGTTGTTTCTTGACTCTTTGGAAGTCCGTTTTTATAATATTGATATCGAAACTCTTATCAGTTCTAGTTTCTGTTGCACCTTATTAATGGTGAATTGCGGGCCCTCATGGCAATTTAAAAGTTGATATCACTGATTCTTTCATAGAATGAGATGAAACTCGTTTGTTTATCAAAATCGTCGTCGTTATTGATATTGTCATCACTATTTCCACTTGCTGAGCATTGTTAGCTCACTCTTGCTTCTGTTTATTTCTCCAGTTGTTAGAGATGATCAGAAGAACTAGTGGTCAGTTGGTATTGCTCTATAGGCAGCGAGAGGAGACGTTCGAGTTATGGACTTTGCAAAGAATGGATTGGGAATCGTTAAGGTCGGATATTTAGTTAGATAGGAATTTTGTACCATCTTAAAATTGTATAATATTCTTTTATTCTAAGATTGGGTTGTAATAATGATATTCGATAGTTGTTTCATACCATAACCTGTATGCGATCTTGGTTAAGGGGTTCTTATTATTAAATGTTATTTATATTCAGAGATGTACAATATTGTTTATGGTTAGTGGCCCCATATCTGTACCCCGGATTTTGGGATGCTACAAGAAGGCTGGCCCAATGGTTGCTTTTGGAGATGACAGCATGGGTAACACATTGGGATATGGAAAATTGGAAGTTGGTAATGTCATCATTGAAGATGTAGCACTAGTCAAGGGACTCAAGCATAATCTACTAAGTGTTGGTCAGTTTATTGACAGAGGATTCAAGGTGAATTTTGACAAAGATGAATGCTTGATCACTCACAAGAAGATTGGTGACTTTGCTCTATCTGGAGTAAGGAAAGGAAGCCTGTTTGTAGCTAATATGGATTCTGCAAACAAGGAGAAAATATGTTGCTTTTACTCAAAGGCTTCAAATGAAGATTGTTGGTTGTGGCACAAGAAGTTATCACCCTTAAACTTCAAGGCCATTAACTCTTTAGTCAAAAGAGAGTTAGTGAGAGGCATGCCCACACTTGAATTCTCTCAAGAAGGAGTGTGTGAGGCTTGTCAGAAAGGTAAGATGAAAAGATCAAGCCACAAGTCAAAGACAGTGACATCAATAACTAAGCCCCTGCAACTAATTCATATGGATTTGTTTGGGCCTGTCAATGTTATGTCACTTGCAAGAAAAAAGTATGCCTTGGTGATGGTTGATGACTACACTAGGTATACATGGGTGGAATTTCTAGCATCAAAGGATGAGACTCCACAAGTAATCATTGTGCACATAAAGAAAGTTGATAAAGAAGCAAAGGCCAACACTGCAAGTGTGATTGCATTAAGAAGTGATAATGGAACAGAGTTCAAAAATGCCATCCTTGAGGCATTCTGCAAAGAGAATGGCATCTCACAACAATTCTCAGCTCCAAGAACTCCACAACAAAATGGAGTTATTGAGAGAAAGAATAGAACTCTGATTGAAGCTGCAAGAATGATGTGTAAAATTATACCTAACCGCAAGCGCACGGTGTCTATTGCTAGTACAAATGGCAAGCGGGTCGAATCCACAAGGAGACAGGTTCTACTAATTCCTTTTCAGTTATCGCTAATTGTTTCAAGGGTCAAACGATTATTGAAGAATTATTAATTAACTAATTAAACTAACTAAATTAACACTAATTAAACAGATGATAAACAAATTATTTAAAACCTAGGGCAATCAGGTCCACCATGCTTACACAATTGGCTCTTAAGCTAAAGCAATCAATGTGATCCTATAACTAGAGTTTGTTAATCTCTTTCAAACATTAACACTCTCGAAACATTCAACACAATTAACCACTTTTAGTAATTCAATCAATCAGGTAATTAGAGTCAAGTTAATCTCTTTCAAGAATTAACGCTCTCAGAAATCCAATGATGCTTTCGCACTCAAATTCAATTCTGCTAATCGTATGTGTGCCTCTAGTAAGTAAATCTCTCGATCCATACCCCTATTTGCATATAATTAATCCATGATATCGGCCGATTACACAAATTAATGATTAAAACATATCAATCAGAATTAACCATAACCAATCAAACCACTATGAAAATCATGCCAATATTAGTGCAAACATGGCTTCCCTTTAAGCCCTAGAAATAACTACTCGCTAATAATTAAACAAGTAAAACAACTAGTAAAACAAGAAAACATAATTAAACTAATAAGAATTGAGAAGAAATTCAGATAAGAAAACCTGCAATCATCAATCCTGTCACAAGAATGAAATTCATGGTCTCCTCTCCAAAACCCTAGCTCCTAAGAGTAGGAGCACGTATGTATCTCCTCCCATAAAATAATACCCTAGATGTGTTTATATAGGCTTTAAAAGTCTTGCCCAATAAAAGTATTTTAATACTCTAAATCAATTACAAGTAGGATTCCATAACTGAATAGGATTCCTTAATTAAAATTCGTCACTTCTTTTTCTCCTCTGTTTCTGGGCTCTTCCAGTTGGATTTTGATTACTGGACCACCTCTAAATTAAAGATAATTCCCTAAGCTTCGCGTGGACAGTAAGATCGTCAAATTCTGACTTCTGGAACTCAAGATATGGCCAAAACAGTGCAGGCAGCCCGTGTAGCCCAATATTACGAATTTTCTCCTATTTTATCTCCAAAATAGCTCTTTTTGCTCCAAATCCTTCCAAGTTATGAAATCTTTATTTCCTACCATAAAACAATAAAATATATTAAATAAAAATCCAAATCAATGCAAAACACAATAAATATGAGAATAAAATCATCTAAAATATATATAAAAATATACTCTATCAAACATCCCCACACTTAGCATTTGCACGTCCTCGGGCAAATAAGTGAAATAAAAACTAAGTCCTAACAAACATCACTTTCGTAGATGACACGATTGCATTGAGCATATGCAACAAGCCGTTAAACCCCTAGGCAGCCCTAGTAGGACGAGTGTTGTCTCGTGAGGGTTTATAGTGAATGTACCCACAAAATTCATCCAACCATGCAAAAGATCAATGCTAACACAACACCACACACACAAGTCCTCTCATGCCACATCAACTTAAGAATCAAAGTAAACATACGATGTCTTGGTGTCGAAAGTGCAAGTATTCACATAGTCTACTCAACCAACATGCAGAAGGTCATAAAAATTCATGTCAAGTGTAAAAATCGTTGGTAATCATGCTAAGCCCACAAGAAATACATCTTTAAGTCTAAACCCGGGATCTCCTATGCCAAAACAAGTAATAACTCACCTTTCACTCAAAAACGAATATTCACTCAAGAACAAGGTTAAGTGTATCACTCAATTCCAACAAAATCATAAACACAACTTGACACTCGCAATCAATCTCACTCTCAACACAACATACATCACTGATGACAATCAAAAGGTCTTTATTCGGGTTGTAGCGTGGGCTAGGGACAAGGTATGTCAAGTAAAGCTAAAACAGGTTAAATGTCAAAAGCTAGTACCCAACAATAATCATTATTCAATTCCCTTTCTATTAAAACAAATACTTCCCCACACTTGGATTTTTCAGTAACCCTTACATAATAACTTGACTAGTCGAATGAAGAAGGATCATACAAACATAAGAATGCTCTCAAATTTATTCATTTTTTTTTCTTTTCTTTTTTTTCTTTTTTCTGTTTTTTTTTCTGTTTTTTTTCTGTGAGAGCTAAGGAATAAGCACAATGATCCATAGATATTATTATGAATTTCGACTAGCAAGTATCAACCCAAAATCAATAATTCCCCAAAAGTATGATCATCAATAACCCCCCCTTTTATGAACACCTTATTACTCCCTTAAGCACGATACTAGCCTTTGACAATTTAGGTTCAAATTCAATGTAAGGCCAATAGAATAAAAAGGATAATGGCAAGTAATGTGGTGTGTCACCGAAAGAATAGGATTTGGCTCAAAGGGTTAACTAATTGATCATGTTTAAAAGGTGTGGAAATATAGGAAATATGAGGTTAAACCTAAGTGCCTTTATCATCTCATCATCAAGTAATGTCATGCATTTCCAAAAAGATCTCAAGTAAGTGCTAGCAATGTAAACAACATGTGGACACTCAAGCAAACGAAAAATCATGCAAAAGATATGCATATAGGCTCAAAACTCACTTGGCGTGACAAAACATAATCAATCCCAAGTAACAAGACTCTCTAACGCACCTACTTGTACTCAAAGCATGGAAACCAAGTCATCTTGCACATATTCATGTCATTCTAATCACTTACAACATCCAATTAAGTCTACCAGCTTCAACTTGCTAGTGAAAGTGTGTGCACAAGAACAAAGCACGTCACTTCTCATACAAAAGCGTCAATAAACACAAGAATTCTACGCATGCATGGGTGTATCAAGCAAAATACAACAACTAATCAAATTGCATGGCTAGAATTATTTTTGGTATTTTTAATTTTTTAATTTTTTTTTTTGGATTTTTAAACAAGTAATACACTACGTTGAGAACACCTCCCCACACTTAAGCGGTTCATTGTCCCCAATGAACTAATTAACAAATACAAAACTACAACTAAAAACAATATAAAACTACACTAAAAAGAAAGAAAAGAAAGAAAACTCCCCTGGAATCAAGATGATTATGATTCAACCATGATTTTGCTCTTCTTCTGTTGGTGAGAAAGTAAGTGCATTCAACCGTGTCAACCTAATTTACAAACGTACTATACATAACATAATTAATTAATTAAGGTATTTACAAATATATTTTTTTAATATAAAAAAAATCAAGTAAATAATTATACATATAATACAAATGATTTCTTACATAAATATTAGTACAAACGATATAAAAAATATAAGTATAAATAATATGACATATTGTACATAAGTAATAAATACAAAAAAAATAAGAAAATAGAATGCATACAATAATAATAATAATAATAATAATAATAATAATAATAATAATAATAATAATAATAATAATAATAATAATAACAACATAAACATACATAATATTTACAAATATCTATAACATGAATATTAATTACTTACTTGAAAACAAAAACGAAAAAAAAAAATAGTAAACAAAATATATATTAAGACAACTTAACTACACATTGTACGTAAAGGTGGGGGGGCGGGGTATGAACATGTTACTATACATGTTTGGTACCAGGGAGTTATGCACCGCAGGTACGAAAAGACTTCCCGCGGTCCTGCTTTGTTCATATTTACAAGATCAATGCAGGGGCAAGCCGCACCCAGGTCGAATAATTGCACTGCGGGCAATTTTTTTTCTGCTTCTTTATTCAAACTCCCCGTAATAAAGATTAAACACATAGCCCATTGATCTAATCATTTATTTTTTTCCTTTCAATCCTGAAACACTTCACACAAAAATCATCAAGGCACCTTAAGAGAGTAAAAATAAATAAAATATATACAAAAAAGATTCTACCTAAAAAAAATTGAAAGAAAGAAAGAAAATTAAACAACTAATTACTTTTACAAGAAGCTTGGGTTGCCTCCCAAAAAGCGCTTTTTTAGAGTCATTAGCTTGACTTCCTCAAAAATACTCCGATGGAGACGGAATATCCAATTTCTCGATCATAAACTCGTCACCACAAAAAGTATCAAGAGTGTTAGTGGATGTCTTTATCCTACAGAAAGTCTCCAAACAAGCATCAGTAAAATAAAATATGTCATTAATAAGCAATAAAGAGAGTGCTTGTGCAGTTTTGGAAAACTTTGTGATAAAACAGCGATAAAATTCGACACCATAAAAATATTGAACTCCCTTGACATAAGGTGGAGGTTCTGGTGGTGGCTTTTCTTCACTCCTCACTTTTACTGGAGTCATTCGGACATCTTGGCTTATCACATCATTAGCTAATAAGACACTTCCATCTCCTCCCTCTCCTCGAGCTTGAAACGTATGAGCCACTTTGTATGGATCCTCAACCAGAATTTGAGAAATATCATCTTGGACAATATTTGTTATCACATCAACCTTGAAATAAGTGTTCTTGAGCAAAGAAGCCTTGTAAGTAGAGTCTAGATCGAGAGCAAATTTATCAATACATGGTAGTTTAGGCAAAGATTGTGGAAGAGAAACAACAACCATCTCTGTATTGCTTTCCTTTGTAGCCTCATCATCAGTCACATTGTTCTCGGTAACAGCAACATCATTGATCTCGTCATCGATGGCATGCTCCTTCTCTTTATCAATGGCCTCATCATCAACATACATGGAGAAACTATCATATTCCTGATCGCTTGTGAGATTGATAGCAGTCAGGTCCTCGTCGGATCGGATAGATGATGAAGGTAAATAGTCGAGCTGCCCTGTAGTAGAAGAGTTAACCAACTCTACAATTTGAGATTCAATCGCCAAACTTTGAGTTTCTAATCCTTTGATCTTCTCGGCTTGTTCTTCAGAACTCTTTAGCAATTTATTCAGGATATCCTACATCTCATTTGTCTGATCAGCTTGCACATCTACACTGGATTGAGAAACATGTAGATCTTCTTGTAGAGGAGGATATTGATATTCTTGCTGTGGCGGCTGCTCATATGACTGATAATATTGTTGCTCAAACTGTTGCTGATTATGATATGAAAAATTTTGAGCACCATTGTCCTGGTAGTAGAAATCTGGTTGATTCACGCATTCTTGATCAAAAGTGTTTGAATACTGATTGTACCCATATCCTTCTTCAAAAGAATTTATTTGTCCCAACTGAGCACTCTGAGAATTATAGACATTGTAAGAGCATTCAAAACCATAGTGACCCTGCACACCGCAAATTTGACAGAAGTTGTAAGTTTTAGGGGCCACTTGTGACATCTCATTGATACTCATTGGACGCATAGTGGGCTCTGTAGGGTTGAATGAGGCAATTTCTTGAGTGCGTGCCTCCAACATGGAAGAGAGTAGTGCAAAAGTATCAACTTCACCCATTGCAAACCTGTAGACACTCAACAAAGCCAAGAAAACGTAGTAAAATCTGCCTCAATTGGACCAAAGGTTCCAACGAGACAATGGAAACAATCGAAACAACTAAATTAAAATCAACAGAAACTCGCCGTCTCCCCGGCAGCGGCGCCAAAAACTTGATATGTCAAATTATACCTAACCGCAAGCGCACGGTGTCTATTGCTAGTACAAATGGCAAGCGGGTCGAATCCACAAGGAGACAGGTTCTACTAATTCCTTTTCAGTTATCGCTAATTGTTTCAAGGGTCAAACGATTATTGAAGAATTATTAATTAACTAATTAAACTAACTAAATTAACACTAATTAAACAGATGATAAACAAATTATTTAAAACCTAGGGCAATCAGGTCCACCATGCTTACACAATTGGCTCTTAAGCTAAAGCAATCAATGTGATCCTATAACTAGAGTTTGTTAATCTCTTTCAAGCATTAACACTCTCGAAACATTCAACACAATTAACCACTTTTAGTAATTCAATCAATCAGGTAATTAGAGTCAAGTTAATCTCTTTCAAGAATTAACGCTCTCAGAAATCCAATGATGCTTTCGCACTCAAATTCAATTCTGCTAATCGTATGTGTGCCTCTAGTAAGTAAATCTCTCGATCCATACCCCTATTTGCATATAATTAATCCATGATATCGGCCGATTACACAAATTAATGATTAAAACATATCAATCAGAATTAACCATAACCAATCAAACCACTATGAAAATCATGCCAATATTAGTGCAAACATGGCTTCCCTTTAAGCCCTAGAAATAACTACTCGCTAATAATTAAACAAGTAAAACAACTAGTAAAACAAGAAAACATAATTAAACTAATAAGAATTGAGAAGAAATTCAGATAAGAAAACCTGCAATCATCAATCCTGTCACAAGAATGAAATTCATGGTCTCCTCTCCAAAACCCTAGCTCCTAAGAGTAGGAGCACGTATGTATCTCCTCCCATAAAATAATACCCTAGATGTGTTTATATAGGCTCTAAAAGTCTTGCCCAATAAAAGTATTTTAATACTCTAAATCAATTACAAGTAGGATTCCATAACTGAATAGGATTCCTTAATTAAAATTCGTCACTTCTTTTTCTCCTCTGTTTCTGGGCTCTTCCAGTTGGATTTTGATTACTGGACCACCTCTAAATTAAAGATAATTCCCTAAGCTTCGCGTGGACAGTAAGATCGTCAAATTCTGACTTCTGGAACTCAAGATATGGCCAAAACAGTGCAGGCAGCCCGTGTAGCCCAATATTACGAATTTTCTCCTATTTTATCTCCAAAATAGCTCTTTTTGCTCCAAATCCTTCCAAGTTATGAAATCTTTATTTCCTACCATAAAACAATAAAATATATTAAATAAAAATCCAAATCAATGCAAAACACAATAAATATGAGAATAAAATCATCTAAAATATATATAAAAATATACTCTATCAAAGAACAATGTTACTTGATGCAAAGATGCCTACATGTTTTTGGGCTGAGGCTGTGAGCACTGCATGCTATATCCAGAACAGAACCCTCATCAACAAAAACTCTGGAAAGACACCTTACAATTTGATGACTGGAAAGAAGCCCACTTTAAAGCATGTTCATGCTTTTGGAAGCAAATGCTTTGTGTTAAAGGATAACTCTGAATATGTTGGAAAATTTGATGCAAAAGCATTTGAAGGAATTTTTTTTGGCTATTCTATGGAGAGAATTGCATTCAAGGTTTATGTTATCAGTCAAAAGAAGGTTATGGAAAGCACTGATGTGACATTTGATGATAATAAGCAACCCGGTCTAGAAGAAGCCAATGATGAAGATAGAGATCCATTAAGGTTTGAAAATATGGATGATTCTGATGAAGAGATTGAAACTGAAGTTGAATCAACAACTCCACAAACTCCAGTGAATGTTGAGACAAGAGAAGAGTTTGTGCCAAACAACAGTGAGAACACAAACATCCAAGATACACCTGTGAATGAGAGCACCTTCACAGGGGGAGGAAATGATTATGATCATAACATGGATGATGAAGCAACATCAAGGTTGAGGAATCAAACTGAGCATACAAGAAAATGGGATAGATCACATACTGCGGAGCAAATCATTGGAAATCCAAATACAGGAGTAAGAACAAGGAGAGCAACTCTAAATGATTGTCTATATGGTTGCTTTCTATCTCAGGTTGAGCCTAAGAAACTTGATGATTCACTGTTGGATCCTGACTGGATAATTGCCATGCAAGTGGAGCTAAATCAATTTGAAAGGAGCAAAGTATGGGAGCTTGTGCCTGCACCAAAGGATAGAACCGTTGTTGGAACAAAATGGGTTCTAAAAATAAAATGGATGAAAATGGTGTAGTTGTAAGAAACAAAGCAAGGTTGGTTGCAAAAGGATACTCTCAACAGGAAGGCATTGACTATGATGAGACATTTGCACCTGTTGCTAGACTGGAAGCCATCAGAATTTTCTTGGCATTTGCTGCACATTCAAATTTCAAAGTCTATCAAATGGATGTGAAGAGTGCATTTCTGAATGGAGAGTTGGAAGAAGAAGTATATGTGCACCAGCCACCTGGCTTTGAGGATCCACACTTCCCAAACTTTGTCTACAGATTGCTTAAGGCATTGTATGGACTTAAGCAAGCTCCAAGGGCATGGTATGATACATTGTCACAATTCTTACTTGAGAATCAATTCACTAGAGGCACATTGGACAAGACACTGTTTTATAAGAAACATGATAATGATATGATCCTAGTTCAGATCTATGTGGATGATATCATATTTGGATCTACAAATGAGAAACTTTTTGAGAAATTCTCTAAGCTCATGCAGAGCAGATATGAGATGAGCATGATGGGAGAGTTAACATTCTTTCTTGGTCTGCAAGTTAGTCAAAGAAAGGATGGTATTTTTATCAGTCAAACCAAGTACATCAAAGATCTATTGAAGAAGTTTGACTTGGAAGAATGCTCACCTGCAAAGACATCTCAGTCTACAGAGGCATGGTTGGTTCTCTACTCTATCTCACTGCTAGTAGACCAGACATCATGTTTGCTACATGCATATGTGCAAGGTTTCAATCAAATCCAAAGGAATCACATCTAGTTGCTATCAAAAAGATCTTTAGATATCTGAAGGGCACTCCAAACTTGGGTTTATGGTATCCTAAGGACACAGGGTTCAATCTGGTTGGTTATTCTGATACTGATTATGCTGGATGCAGAGTGGATAGGAAAAGCACCTCAGAAAGTTGCCAGTTCCTTGGACAAAGGTTAGTCTCTTGGTACATCAAGAAACAACAATCTGTGTCAACTTCTACAGCTGAGGCTGAATACATAGCTGCTGGGAGTTATTGTGCTCAAGTGCTTTGGATTAGAAACCAACTTAGAGACTATGGACTTGTGTTGGAAAGGATTCCTCTTATGTGTGACAACACAAGTGCAATCTCTATAGTTGCTAATCCTGTCAATCATTCTAGAACAAAGCACATTGACATCAGATATCATTTTATCAGGGAACATGCAACTAATGGAACCATTGAGTTACATTATGTTCCCACAGATAAACAATTAGCTGATATATTCACCAAGCCATTAGATGAGGCCACCTTCACAAGGTTGGTTAGTGAGATTGGAATGCTGAATTCCTCAGAATCCGGCTAAGTGAAAATATCAACCAAATTGTTGCAACAGTAAACACTTGCTTTATCCGGCTAAGTGAAAGTAAGTGTTGACTGAAATATGATTTATAAATATTTCAACTCTGTTGCATATGTTGGAAAATCATATTTTACGAACTTGAAATTTCTATAAAATTTTGAGAATATCACTATTTAATTTGTTAGAATATTCTTTGTTGAATACCTATGGTGAATTTTAAAAGATAGTGAAAATTGAATTTTATGAGTGAAAAAAAAATATTTCGATAAGTCAGACTTCTATAATGATTCACTATTCGACTTCTCTAACAAGTCTCTTTAGAGCACTCTTGAGTTCTCGAATAGAGTCTTTTAGAGATATCAAATGGAGTTATGCTTGACTTCTCGAATATAGTAAACGAGTTCTCTAATGACTGAGTTCTCGAATACTGTACTAGAGTTCTCGAATTATTTGAAAAGGCTGAATTCTCGCTAAATTTCAACCGTTTTTGGATTTTTATTCAAAATTTTGTCTCACTCATAAAAAATATTTTATTTAATTTAGAATTATTTCTAAGTTAGATAAACTGCCAGCTGTGGGTTACAACCTGCTTGAGTTATTGAATAGGCCATTCTTGACATATCGAATAGTTGTTTTACACTTCTCAAATGCTTGACTTGTCGATACAAAACATATCTAATCGACAATTCAAGTGTTTCATACTTATACAATTTCACAATTACTTCGTTCATTTCATTCGATTTCTCAAGCATCCAAACACTCTAAATCTCTGAAACCCTAACTGCAAGAACTAAATTTCTTCTTCAACCCTCAGTTTCTCTCTCTCTCTCTTACACAAATGGCAACCGTAAAGTTCAACACCAATTTCATTGCTCTAACCAGTGATGTCGAGGCACCAAATGCCAACTTCAAATGTTTTGTGCAGTGGATGTCTGAATCATACATCAAGAGTGCTTTATCTGCCAACCCAACTCTGTATCTAGACATTCTAGAATAGTTTTGGAAGTCTGCTACTGTGGAGGTCGAGGCTCTTGACTCTGCAATAACCTCATACATCATTTACTGCAAGATCGAAGATAAGAATATCACTATCACCACAGAGGACATGAATGAAGCACTAGGAGTGGGCATAAAATAAGAGGTGTATGACCCACTAGCTACAAATGCTGAGTTGGAGGACTTCTTTGAATTCATCAATTATGCAGACAACATCGGTCTTGGGCATCTGAATAAGAAGCACTTAAGGAAGGAATGGAGCTATGTGTTTGCTACACTTCTTCAGGTCTTCACTGCAAGAAAATCCAGCTATGACCAAATCAGTACACCTGTACAGCAAATAGGCTATGCCTTAGCATATGGGAAGAAGATAAATGTTGGTCATATCATTCTACAGGAGCTGTATGGGAGACTTGGTAAGAACTCAGCCAAGAGAGGTAATGAAATTTTCTTCCCTCGTTTTATTCAATCTGTACTTAATTTCTTAGATAGTAAATTGATTGAATTAGATGGGATGAATAAAAATAGAATAGGATATCCTAAATCCATGACCAAACTCATTTTTGGTAACTTGGAGACTAGGAATGAAGTGGATGTGAGACTTGTAATAACCCCTCATATGCAGAAGTTATTTGAGGCATATCCCCACAATATGCCAATATTTGATTCTAGATCACAGTTAGCAAAGCCCAAGCAAGTACAACGAAATGCTAACCCAGGGCTTGCTCCCTCTCATCCAAACACTCAACCACACAGTGAGCCAACTGCATAATCATCTCAAAAGGGTGATGTTAGCAAAACGAAGAGAAAAGAGATAGCTTTTGAACCTTTAAGTATGTTAACAGAAGTAGCACTATTTGCTGACTTAGGTTTAGAAAGTGAGGCAACTGAGTCACCCTCTCTCAAGCCAAAGAAGAAAAAATCTAAGAAATCCACCTCTTCAGTCACACAAATGGCTGAAGTTGTATAATCAGGGGCACACAGTTCACTAGATGTATCCTCTCAACAGGGTGCATCTATAGAATCAAGCATCCTCCCCAATGCACCTTTCTGTAATGAGTCAGCACATGGGAGTGATAAGGCTGGCACTACACTGAGTGGAGAGCATATCACACTTGAAACTCCCTCTATCTCTCAGGAGGAGTTGCCAAAATCTATTCTACAAGACACTTCTCTTCCAGAACCTAATGTAGAAATTTCTTTGGAGCCTGCAACTCAAGCAATTGAGGAGCAAGGCATTGATCATCAAGAATTTCATTCTCTTGACGAGCCAACGGATTCAAGTGACTTAGTGCAAGACACTATGCTCACCACCCAGGAACCACATTTAGATGGTGAGGGAATGCATGCTGGGGCATATCCTGATGACACCATCACAAACATAGAGGATTCACTAGTTTTCACTAGAGACTATGTGCCTGTGTCAACTACTGTTGTAACTTATCCCACTCCTGTGGAGACAACAGTAGTAGAGTCATACCATCCGATTGCAGAAGTTGCATCTGTAACTGAGGAGTCTAGCTTGCCTAGCTCTAGCTCTGACTTTATGTCAATATGACTGAAGCCTGTACAACATGACAGTGCTTCAGGATCAGGGTCTGTTCCACCACAATTGACGGTTGAAGCACTTCAAAGCTTACTTGTGGATCAGATTCCTGAGTTTGTGAAAATAGCCCAAAACCTTGTCACATCAAACATGTCAAATCCAGACTATGAAGCCATTCTGCTATGTCATAAAGAAGATGTGGAGATGCAAAAGGAGAAAATAGCAGATGAGGCTGAAAGAGATGGCAATGTAGATGTTTGGCTGCAAGGTGCCTATGATATTCCTCTCTCTGAAGGTCTTCAATTCCTCAAAGGAAAATACATCACTTCATTATGGTCCAGTGCCAAATCTCTAACCCCTGGTGAAGTGTATGAAGCTGTCAATGATTCTTACAAGGGCACTTTGAAAGCAGCACACTATCTTGGCAAGGGCCTTAAGACAGAAATCAATGAAGTGTGTGCAGCCACAACCACTGCAGTAAATGAAATCAAGAGGGATTTTGCCTCCAAATTCCCCTCTCTAGATTCTGTCATCAAGGACATTCAAGCATGCAAAGCCACCTGCACTAAGATGGATACATCATTGGTCTTAGTTCAAGGTGCCGTCAAGAATATGGCCACTCAAATGCAAAAACTATCTAACCAGACAACAGGTGCCAATGCAGTACTTAACAATTTCTTTCACAATCAATATGGTGACAAATTGGTGACTAAAGTCCCTATACATGACATGTCAAAGTATGAGGTAGAAAGACTAAAACAACAATCTTTATCTTGCTTCAAGGCCACTGAGCTGCTTTCTAAGGTGACTGACTTGGAAGCAGAAGTGAGTTCACTCAAACTCTTCAATGCTGAGCTCAAAGATTCTATTGCCCTCCTCAATGATAAGTTGGACACTCAAGCTACTCATACAGCTGATATTCTGCTAAATCAACAATAGATGATTGCTGCTATGATGAAGCACATGGGGATCCCTCTACCTGATGAATCTGTCAATCCCACCTCTTCCAACCTAAAGGCCCCTACTAAAGCCTCCGTGTCTGACAACAAGCCTAAGGGGGAGAAAGAGAAGAGGACCTTAAGGAGCTCAAAATCTAAGGGGGAGACTAAGGGGGAGAAACCTAAAGAGAAAGGTGTTGCTATATCTGAACCTACTGTGAAATCAAGAACTGCTAAGCCAAATCAGTCTGAGAAATCCAATGAAGAAAAACTAAAGAAAGTGACTGTAGATGAAGTGGCCAAGATATCATCTATCCATCCATCTGAAACTGAAGAGAAGTCCCCAGAATATGAATTTGACATTCCAGACATTGCTAGACAATCTTTTCAAGCTGAACCTTCAGAATTCAGAAATGTCCTCACTCAAAGGGTATGTCAAGAAACTACAAATTCTAAACTATATCATGACATAGCCTTTCTGAAGCATTTACAGGAGCTGAGAAGAAGGGCAAATTTCCACTACTTTAACTACATCAAGCTTCTTGTGCAAGATATATTTCTAGTCACTGTAGTGAGAAGAGAAATTGTTCAAACCAATCCTCATGCCATCATCCTTACCAATGAAAGAGAAGTCCTAGTCCACACTGCCAAGAAACTCTATCACATCCACATTGAAGCCTTTCAAGTTCTATCTTGTTCTGAACTTGGAACATTTGTCAAGAAGATGGAAAATAATAACTCTTTCGACAACATCACACTCAAAGAGATTCTCACCAAGTGCATGAAATCTCAATTGCCTCAAGTAGTTCCTCAGCCTCATTGCATTTTATATGAAAAGAATAAAGACATTGTTGCCTTCAGATTTGGCCAACACCTCAAATCAAACAACATGTCTACAATAAAGTATTTGGCAGGAGTTCTACATTCAAGGAGTGGAAAATCTGAATCTGAAATAGAGGCTCTTGATATTTTGGTGAAGTTCATCAACTCTCAGTCAGACATCAAACCTATTGCTAAAGGGGGAAAGACAGATAAAGACAAGGATGATCATGATAAGAGTGGAAGAAGGGGTGAATCTCAAGGAAAGAAGAAGAAAGGTGATGACAGGGAGAAAAGGGATGGTAAAAGCAAGAAGAAAGATGATGACAGAGATGGTGGAAGGGTGTGTGAGAAAAAAAGTGGAAAACAGTAAGCCCTAGGCATTACTAACAGTAACCTCACCATTCCACAAGACTCTATGTCTAAGGTGAATGCAGTTAGTAATGACCTACCAATATCATCAACTATGGCTTCTGCAACTGTTTTGCCATCTCAAGAGAAGATACAGATCAAGAAACCATTAGTGTGTCTCAAAAAGAACACTGCTACTGGTCTTTTACAATGGTCCAAGGACAAAGGTTTCAATTTTTTTCAACCAACGGAGTAAAGAAGCTGAAGTTCAAGCAAATAGCCAGAAGGGCAAGAAAAGTGAAGGCTTCTACATCCCAGGAACTCACAATTTGTTAGTCCGGATATACTTGTAGAAGGGGGGTTGAATACAAGTATAAGTAATCGTGTCTGATTTTTGCTCGAATAAATACACAAGAACAAACGAATAAACAAAACTTGTTTGTATTAATAAGATCAAATACAAACTCTACCAAAGGTGTACAAATACCTTTAGCAGCTGCAGACAATACAAATCTCTCTCTGTTTGTTCACTCATATACTCACGATAATCACAAATCTCACCCTCTGCCTCCGCAGTTTTTACAATGATATAGAGAGAGTATTTATAATGCTACCTATCAACTAATAACAGAAAGTAATGATTAATACATGGTAATGTTTTGCCATCCAGTTGATAGTTTCCATCAGTAGTAAACCCTTTCCTTCATGATATCTTCTTGCTGTTCTTCAAAAACAACGATCCTGTTTTTTAGCACTTTCCAATTTCTGTAGGATCCGTAATGACATCATCAGTAATGAGACTGATATCAGGATTGCACATGGTATCAGGATTCAACCTCTCATCAGTATTAAGACTGATATCAGGATTAGACATCCATCAGTATTTCTCTTGACTTATCAGGATCTGTTCTGAGTTCCTGAAATGTAGTCCTTGATACCTTGTTCTTGACGAAACTCTACAGATTATTGTCTAACACATATATCCTATACAAAGTACTAAATCCTTTATAAGATCAGGATATTACAAGAAGTATCTTCAAATTCTATTCTTACATCACAACTGATGAATTATTTCTAAAAATCTCCCCCTATTTATGCTTTAAAATCTGAAGCATAAATCTGAGTTGTTGATGTCAAAACATATGATCAATACAACAATAATAGAATTTATGAATTTAAAATCATCATGAAGTTAAGTACCTCCTTTCTTCAAATGTAGACATAATATCTGGTACTTAGTAACTTTGAAAGAATTCAACTATTTTGATGCTTCACAAACCACCTCCCTCTTTGGATTTACCTTTGTCACTAGTTCTACTTGAATTTCCAGTCTGTTTATCTCCCCTAGGATCTCTCCTTGAATGTTTAACGGATATCTCCCCCTTTTTGACATCAGCAACATAAATTCCCAAAGCTTCAATAACAGAACACATGAGATTAATTAGAACTACTTGATTTTCCATGATAGTGACTTGGTTATCTTCGAGTAATTGAAGTCTTGTTTGAATTTCAGTTTGAGAATTCCGAATCTCTTGTAGAACTTCAGAATTAACTTCAATTTTGGAAGTGCTTGTAGTGTCTTCAGAATCAGATTCAGAAAGAATATTATCATCAATCCTTGCAGAAGAAGTTGCTTGTATAGCAGGTTCTACTGAAGTAATATGATATTCAAGTAGTAAAAGTTGATCTTCATCTTTCTGACCTGGAGCTGAAATATGATCTTCCTGTCCTTCACTAATATTCTGTGTACTAACATTAACAAATCCTGACTCCTCCTGAGAGTGATCAGATACTGTTGATGTCTCAATTCTAGCTGATATTGGAAGTACATAGAAAGGAATACTTGGATCATTAGGAACTTTTTCTAGTACATACGAAGTAAGAGATTTTCTTAGCCTTTCACCTCTTCTGTTGATAATTCCTGCAAGCCTTTCTTTCTGTTTCTGAGCTTTAACTTCTGGCTTTGCATTGTGATTTGCTAAGTCATGTCTCTCATACATCTTGATAAAAGAATAAGTACCAGCATCCATACCAAGATTATCAGACCAAGATTCAGGAAAAACCTGATCCCAGAAATCAAACGATGGTTGTTTCCTAATATTCTCTCCCTCACTATGGAGTTGATCATCCATACTCTCATTCTCACTTTGACTATCTAAAGTCAACAATCTTTCTACCTCACCTTTTGCCTGGTCAGGAGCCAGCCTCTCAGTTTGTGGATCTAAGTCCATCTTTTCAAGTGTATCACTCAAATTTGGATAAGTGCTCTCATGACCTACAGAAAAATAGGGTTTGAAAGAAGTTTTTATACCTGAACTCACATGGAGAGAGGGTTCCTCATTTGGCAAGGGGCTTGAGGTTTTCTCCACGGAGTGAGCTGCTATAGTCTCTGAACCCGTACAAACATCTTCTGTCCTTTCAGAAACTACAGGCTCCAGTATACCACTTTCAGGATTCACACTAGACTTTAATGCCTTCAGTAATACTTCATTAGACATTATAGTTTGTGTGTCACCATCTTCAAGTGTTGTTTGCTGAGACACACCCTCAAGATGGATAGACTCTGACTGAACAATATTTGTTTGATCTTCATGTAAATCAACCAAAGTCATTCCTCTCATATCATAGGGTTTCTCACTTGCAATTTCAGTTGTAAGAACCCGAATTTTTCGGTAGAATTAAAACTTTTTATATATTGATGAAAGAATGAGCAGTGACTCCGACTTCAAGGTATTAATATTGAATGTGAATGGGTATAGATTTAAATGATTATATGTCATGAAGAATGCAATGGGTTGACAACCTAGATTAGAATAATCTATCTCCTAAGAAATAAGTTATGGCACTCAAAAGAGGAAGGAGATATTCTTGTGTCATCCAAATCAATATCTGTTGTTAGACCAGTGG
The DNA here is from genome assembly GCA_037693485.1 of Kitagawia praeruptora. Lineage (NCBI taxonomy): Eukaryota > Viridiplantae > Streptophyta > Magnoliopsida > Apiales > Apiaceae > Kitagawia > Kitagawia praeruptora. Next base: position 5,835,708 of record CM075353.1, read on the forward strand.
TTCCGTAAAAAGGGTTAAGGAACGCCCGAAAGAGAATAAGGACATTTTTACAAATATATAGGGAATAAAAGAGAATAATGGATGAATAGTATTTTGGTGGAAAATGAGAATATGAGTTAGACGACGCTATATAGAAGTATCCAGAATGGATTTGTGAGTTCGTATTCATGATCCAGGGGCGAGATAAGTGTATGTAAACGATATCGGATTCAGAAAATTAGCACTTTTATTTTCTCCGAGATTTTCCTGGACACTGAAAGACTTAAGGATTTATTAAGAGGATTTAAGGAATTCAAATTTGAGAAGTATTAAGAAAGATGCAGAATGGCATTATAATTATTAAGAAGGTTTCCGGTAAAATCCTAACTAGAAATCTTGGAGACATTCCTCCGAGCGATCAATGAAAATGAGCTATAATCGGACAAAAGAAACGTATAAGCAACCAAGGATGCATCCAATATAGATAGTGGATTATGACATCATCACTTTATCAAAATATCTTCCACCAAAATGCAATTAACCAAGGACTTAAGTGCAAGAACAAAAGAGTTATGGACTTGGATGCAATTTCTATGGATAAGGAAATCCAAAAAGGATCAATTAGAGCATGACACCTAGCCAAAACAAGATGCATCCATTAGATATTAGTGTATATCACTTGTATTACACATTATTGATCAAGAACCAAGCAAACAAACTCCATTTCTTTCTTTTCTTACAAACTGTCTAGCAAAACACCTCCAAGAAGAAAATTAATATCTCTATTTCCATCCATGATAAAATCACCATTCAAGTGGAGCTAAATCAATTTGAAAGGAGCAAAGTATGGGAGCTTGTGCCTACACCAAAGGATAGAACCGTTGTTGGAACAAAATGGCATCTGAAAAATAAAATGGATGAAAATGGTGTAGTTGTAAGAAACAAAGCAAGGTTGGTTGCAAAAGGATACTCTCAACAGGAAGGCATTGACTATGATGAGACATTTGCACCTGTTGCTAGACTGGAAGCCATCAGAATTTTCTTGGCATTTGCTACACATTCAAATTTCAAAGTCTATCAAATGGATGTGAAGAGTGCATTTCTGAATGGAGAGTTGGAAGAAGAAGTATATGTGCACCAGCCACCTGGCTTTGAGGATCCACACTTCCCAAACTTTGTCTACAGATTGCTTAAGGCATTGTATGGACTTAAGCAAGCTCCAAGGGCATGGTATGATACATTGTCACAATTCTTACTTGTGAATCAATTCACTAGAGGCACATTGGACAAGACACTGTTTTATAAGAAACATGATAATGATATGATCCTAGTTCAGATCTATGTGGATGATATCATATTTGGATCTACAAATGAGAAACTTTGTGAGAAATTCTCTAAGCTCATGCAGAGCAGATATGAGATGAGCATGATGGGAGAGTTAACATTCTTTCTTGGTCTGCAAGTTAGTCAAAGAAAGGATGGCATTTTTATCAATCAAACCAAGTACATCAAAGATCTATTGAAGAAGTTTGACTTGGAAGAATGCTCACCTGCAAAGACACCCATGGCCACTACCACCAAATTACATGAAGATGCTAAGGGCAAGAAAGTAGATATCTCAGTCTACAGAGGCATGGTTGGTTCTCTACTATCTCACTGCTAGTAGACCAGACATCATGTTTGCTACATGCATATGTGCAAGGTTTTAATCAAATCCAAAGGAATCACATCTAGTTGCTATCAAAAAGATCTTTAGATATTTGAAGGGCACTCCAAACTTGGGTTTATGGTATCCTAAGGACACAGGGTTCAATCTGGTTGGTTATTCTGATGCTGATTATGCTGGATGCAGAGTGGATAGGAAAAGCACCTCAGGAAGTTGCCAGTTCCTTGGACAAAGGTTAGTCTCTTGGTACATCAAGAAACAACAATCTGTGTCAACTTCCACAGCTGAGGCTGAATACATAGCTGCTGGGAGTTATTGTGCTCAAGTGCTTTGGATTAGAAACCAACTTAGAGACTATGGACTTGTGTTGGAAAGGATTCCTCTTATGTGTGACAACACAAGTGCAATCTCTATAGTTGCTAATCCTGTCAATCATTCTAGAACAAAGCACATTGACATCAGATATCATTTTATCAGGGAACATGCAACTAATGGAACCATTGAGTTACATTATGTTCCCATAGAGAAACAATTAGCTGATATATTCACCAAGCCATTAGATGAGGCCACCTTCACAAGGTTGGTTAGTGAGATTGGAATGCTGAATTCCTTAGAATCCGGCTAAGTGAAAATATCAACCAAATTGTTGCAACAGTAAACACTTGCTTTATCTAAATGATCAATATTTTTGAAGTAAGTGTTGACTGAAATATGATTTATATATATTTCAACTCTGTTGCATATGTTGGAAAATCATATTTTATGAACTTGAAATTTCTATGAAATTTTGAGAATATCACTATTTAATTTGTTAGAATATTCTTTGTTGAATATCTCTGGTGAATTTTAAAAGATAGTGAAAATTGAATTTTATGAGTGAAAAAAAAATATTTCGATAAGTCAGACTTCTATAATGATTCACTATTCGACTTCTCTAACAAGTCTCTTTAGAGCACTCTTGAGTTCTCGAATAGAGTCTTTTAGAGATATCAAATGGAGTTATGCTTGACTTCTCGAATATAGTAAACGAGTTCTCTAATGACTGAGTTCTCGAATACTATACTAGAGTTCTCGAATTATTTGAAAAGGCTGAATTCTCGCTAAATTTCAACCGTTTTTGGATTTTTATTCAAAATTTTGACTCACTCATAAAAAATATTTTATTTAATTTAGAATTATTTCTAAGTTAGATAAACTGCCAGCTGTGGGTTACAACCTGCTTGAGTTATCGAATAGGCCATTCTTGACATATCGAATAGTTGTTTTACACTTCTCAAATGCTTGACTTGTCGATACAAAACATATCTGTAAGAACCCTAATTTTTGGTAATATTTCCTTTTATTTAATATCTTGTGACATTATCATTGTGGAACCTTTCTAGTCATCCCTGTTGATTAATAGAATTGATTGTCTGAGGAACTGCGTTGTTGCATTTATTATGTAAGATAAAAAGGGGAGATTGTGAAGGCAGGAGTTTTATTGTTAGTAGGATTTATAAAATTTGGGATTTGAGAATGGTTAGAATATTAAAGGATTTATTAAGAATTATGACGAGGAATTATGGACATTCGAGGAATTTACATAATTAAGTACTTAAGGAATTATAGGGGAAACCTCTACGCGACAAAATATTATTACGAGAGATTAATTAAGATACGATACGAATTAAAGATTAAATAATAAGCATTGGTGGAAGAATAATAATACGAGGAGTAGTATTGCATGCAAGCCCATGCAACCAAGTGGTTAGAAATCAAGCAAACTAGTTAGCCATTGGAAGATGAATAGTACCTAGTTACTTGCTTTTTCAAAAAAAGGGGACAAGAAGTACAAGGAGCCATGCTTGCTAGTACTTACCTATACTTACATGATATGTATCACCCAACCTAACCTAATACCAATTATTCACCCAACACAAACACAAAAATCAAAACTCTCCCCCCTCCCCCTTGCCTAGTTGCTCTCGGCCAAAGCACAAAGTGGAGAAGAAAAATTCACACCATAATTCACACCATAATTCCTAGGTCATCTACATCATCTAGACAAGGTATGTTAGCAATTTCAATCCATTTCATCCACCCAATTTCAAGTTACAAATTGTTAAAGCTTGGGTGAATAGTAACCAAGTTTGTTTTTCCTTTAGATCTTGCATTGTAAGTGTTGTAGGAGACCATCTAAGGTGTTGTTTAGTTGTGAAAAGCTTATCCAAGGGCCCTAGGTGCTCAAGAAGGTATAAAAATCTCAAACCCTCTTGGTTATGTGTTATTTATAAAGTAAGGTAGTAGATCCATGTGTTTGTGAACTAATCTTGGTTGTATATGCATTGGATAGCATGGATCTTGAGTTTTGATATTGAGATTGTGACTTTTATGACTATGGATAATATATATATCTCCATGGGTGTTATGAACCATGATTTAAGTGTATTAAGTGTTGATTGTGTTGTGGAAGTGTGAAAAATGGTTGATCTAAGTAGTTTGTGCTTGCTGAGTTTTGTCCAGGAACATTGATCTGTATTGTAGCACGATTTTGAACCCCCAAATGTTATCCCCTGATGTCCTACCGTATATTGTTGGAAAGATAATTGAATGTAGTTTCTGGAAATGTAAGGTTCATGGCTAGGTGATGTGTAGATTTTAAGTTATGGCCGGAGGAGTGAATTGTGTTTCTGGACTATGGACTGCACTATAAGTGACCCCCTTGTGAACCTTGTTTAAACCCCTAAAAATTTATGTGTTATCATGGAAAAATTAGAGAAGCTAGGAAATACAGTGGTGAAGGCTACCCAAAAAGAATTGGATTAAAATATGAATTTTTGAATTTTATAAAAATGCTAGAGTAAATTTCGCGCAAGGGAAAAAGTCGTTAAGTGGATCATAATTCTAGAGGTAATGGTCATGACTCGGATATGGTAACTAAATTAAGTCGAATAAGTGACGGGCGTAATCGAGTGGTGACATAAACCTATAGTGGGGATATAGTGTCATAAGACGAAGTCATTAAGTCAATTTCGTACCCCCTAAAACCCCGTAATTAAAGAGATATTGTTAAGGTACTAACGAGCGGTTATTGCTTATGTATAGATCGTTCCACTCCGCACGCTCGACCACCCCAACCAAACCAAGGCAAGTTTACTTTTCAAAACTTATACATATACAAGGACTTTCACTGTTGTGTTTGTAGTTTTCAATTATATCAAATGCTATGTTTATCGAAGTATTGATGCAATGGAGATTGTATAAGTACATATATGCTTGTACCCTTGAACTTAGATTGAAATGTTTTCTTCGGACAACGACTCTAGCAATAGAGGTCGTAGCGGTCCGTATATATCTATTGATCGGGGAGCGGTATATTATTATATCGTATCTAGATTGCAAAAACCCGAAGGGTCATTCGGGGAGTATCATATACTCAAGTATTATATTCATATCTTCGTAAATACTCGAAACCCTATCTTGGATTAAAAGTTTATTTTATCGAATAATTATTTTATTAATTATTAACATTAAATCTTAAAATATTATTTATTAATTATTGTTCATTATTTAAAGACAAAGTTAATCCAAGATACTTTTAATACTTTCAAACTCGAACTCATTCGAACTCAAAACACTTTTGAAAACCCCCGGTCAGGTTCTGCTTCTTGCATGATTTCAAGAATCATTGGTCGACTGATGTCGGACCTCAATTACTCTGTTTTCAATCAAAATCAAGTTTTTAAAAGAAAAATAAAAAGGGACTCTGGCAGGTGTGGGAACCGTTGACGAACGATTCCCGGGATGTGTAAGCGGCCGTGAGCCTGGCGGTCCATCAATTATTATTCCGGCCCAGGTGTTGCCGAAGGATGATTACGGATGTAGTTTTCATCGAGGGTGATTACGGATGTAGTTTTCACCCGGGGATAGTTACGGATGTAGTTTCTATCCTTCTACCGGTAGAGAAGACCCGCGGATTATTGGACTCGGATGTGGCGACTGATCATCGTCAATCCCTGTCAGGTTTTATGTTTTCTTTAAGTCCCATTCCTCCACTTTGGAAAAATGCTTTGACACTGCATCTCAGGCCTATGTGCCAGTTGCCGATAGTGTCCTATTTTGATGAGAAAGATGTTGACTTTATGCAGTATCTAGAACTGCAAGGCTATTTTGAAAACAAGGGCACGTACTGTGCACCTTTGAAATTTACCAATAATGACAAGTGATTTTATAACTGGATGATACAAACGAATTTAATGACTGCTATACATATGAAATGTTATATTGCTTACCTCATACCTATATTCTTGCTGAGCTATAGTTGCTCACTCTTGCTTGTTTTCAAATTTTACAAACACAACAGCTAAGAGAAATGGCAAGAACCTGTCAGACTGTTCGAAAGCAGGTGACTAGACCCCAGGCTGCAGTTGAGATTCCACCGGTAGGCCCCATTAGCCGGATTGGTTGGCAACTTTTGTTAGTACGTTTTATTTATAAGTATGACCTGTGCAAGGCAGTGTACCGTAACAAACTTTCAAGCCACCAACTTCGCTTCATATCGAAGTGTTGCTGGTAGCATAAATGCTATTTAATTCGGTCTGTAATAACTCTGAAACTTTTACTTTTGCTTAATCAACTGTATGACATTTCTGAGACTCTAACATGTGTGTGTGTGTGTGCGGTGTGAGTTTTATTGTGGGGTCGATGACTGTTTATTTATATTATGTGCGAGAGCAAGTATGTTATTAATGGAAAATGGACCGTGAGCGCCTAGATCTCCGACCCCGGATCTGGGGGCGTCACAATATCTAATCGACAATTCAAGTGTTTCATGCTTATACAATTTCACAATTACTTCGTTCATTTCATTCAATTTCTCAAGCATCCAAACACTCTAAATCTCTGAAACCCTAACTGCAAGAACTAAATTTCTTCTTCAACCCTCAGTTTCTCTCTCTCTCTTACACAAATGGCAACCGTAAAGTTCAACACCAATTTCATTGCTCTAACCAGTGATGTCGAGGCACCCAACGCCAACTTCAAATGTTTTGTGTAGTGGATGTCTGAATCATACATCAAGAGTGTTTTATCTGCCAACCCAACTCTGTATCTAGACATTCTAGAATAGTTCTGGAAGTCTGCTACTGTGGAGGTCGTGGCTCTTGACTCTGCAATAACCTCATACATCATTTACTGCAAGATCAAAGATAAGAATATCACTATCACCACAGAGGACATGAATGAAGCACTAGGAATGGGCATAAAACAAGAGGTGTATGACCCACTAGCTACAAATGATGAGTTGGAGGACTTCTTTGAATTCATCAATTATGCAGACAACATCAGTCTTGGGCATCTGAATAAGAAACACTTAAGGAAGGAATGGAGCTATGTGTTTGCTACACTTCTTCAGGTCTTCACTGCAAGAAAATCCAGCTATGACCAAATCAGTACACCTGTACAGCAAAGAGGCTATGCCTTAGCATATGGGAAGAAGATAAATGTTGGTCATATCATTCTACAGGAGCTGTATGGGAGACTTGGTAAGAACTCAGCCAAGAGAGGTAATGAAATTTTCTTCCCTCGTTTTATTCAATCTGTACTTAATTTCTTAGATAGTAAATTGATTGAATTAGATGGGATGAATAAAAATAGAATAGGATATCCTAAATCCATGACCAAACTCATTTTTGGTAACTTGGAGACTAGGAATGAAGTGGATGTGAGACTTGTAATAACCCCTCATATGCAGAAGTTATTTGAGGCATATCCCCACAACATGCCAATATTTGATTCTAGATCACAGTTAGCAAAGCCCAAGCAAGTAGAACGAAATGCTAACCCAGGGCTTGCTCCCTCTCAGCCAAACACTCTACCACACAGTGAGCCAACTGCATAATCCTCTCAAAAGGGTGATGTTAGCAAAACGAAGAGAAAGGAGATAGCTTTTGAACCTTTAAGTATGCTAACAGAAGTAGCACTATTTGCTGACTTAGGTTTAGAAAGTGAGGCAACTGAGTCACCCTCTCTCAAGCCAAAGAAGAAAAAATCTAAGAAATCCACCTCTTCAGTCACACAAATGGCTGAAGTTGTAAAATCAGGGGCACACAGTTCACTAGATGTATCCTCTCAACAGGGTGCATCTATAGAATCAAGCATCCTCCCCAATGCACCTTTCTGTAATGAGTCAGCACATGAGAGTGATAAGGCTGGAACTACACTGAGTGGAGAGCATATCACACTTGAAACTCCCTCTATCTCTCAGGAGGAGTTGCCAAAATCAATTCTACAAGACACTTCTCTTCCAGAACCTAATGTAGAAATTTCTTTGGAGCCTGCAACTCAAGCAATTGAGGAGCAAGGCATTGATCATCAAGAATTTCATTCTCTTGATGAGCCAACGGATTCAAGTGACTTAGTGCAAGACACTATGCTCACCACCCAGGAACCACATTTAGATGGTGAGGGAATGCATGCTGGGGCATATCCTGATGACACCATCACAAACATAGAGGATTCACTAGTTTTCACTAGAGACTCTGTGCCTGCGTCAACTACTGTTGTAACTCATCCCACTCCTGTGGAGACAACAGTAGTAGAGTCATACCATCCGGTTGCAGAAGTTGCATCTGTAACTGAGGAGTCTAGCTTGCCTAGCTCTAGCTCTAACTTTATGTCAACATGGCTGAAGCCTGTGCAACATGACAGTGCTTCAGGATCAGGGTCTGTTCTACCACAATTGACGGTTCAAGCACTTCAAAGCTTACTTGTGGATCAGATTCCTGAGTTTGTGAAAATAGCCCAAAACCTTGTCACATAAAACATGTCAAATCCAGACTATGAAGCCATTCTGCTATGTCATAAAGAAGATGTGGAGATGCAAAAGGAGAAAATAGCAGATGAGGCTGAAAGAGATGGCAATGTAGATGTTTGGCTGCAAGGTGCCTATGATATTCCTCTCTCTGAAGGTCTTCAATTCCTCAGAGAAAAATACATCACTTCATTACGGTCCAGTGCCAAATCTCTAACCCCTGGTGAAGTGTATGAAGCTGTCAATGATTCTTACAAGGGCACTTTGAAAGCTGCACACTATCTTGGCAAGGGCCTTAAGACACAAATCAATGAAGTGTGTGCAGCCACAACCACTACAGTAAATGAAATCAAGAGGGATTTTGCCTCCAAATTCCCCTCTCTAGATTCTATCATCAAGGACATTCAAGCATGCAAAGCCACCTGCACTAAGATGGATACATCATTGGTCTTAGTTCAAGGTGCTGTCAAGAATATGGCCACTCAAATGCAAAAACTATCTAACCAGACAACAGGTGCCAATGCAGTACTTAACAATTTCTTTCACAATCAATATGGTGACAAATTGGTGACTGAAGTCCCTATATATGACATGTCAAAGTATGAGGTAGAAAGACTAAAACAACAATCTTTATCTTGCTTCAAGGCCACTGAGCTGCTTTCTAAGGTGACTAACTTGGAAGCAGAAGTGAGTTCACTCAAACTCTTCAATGCTGAGCTCAAAGATTCTATTGCCCTCCTCAATGATAAGTTGGACACTCAAGCTACTCATACAGCTGATGTTCTGCTAAATCAACAACAGATGATTGCTGCTATGATGAAGCACATGGGGATCCCTCTACCTGATGAATCTGTCAATCCCACCTCTTCCAACCTAAAGGCCCCTACTAAAGCCTCCGTGTCTGACAACAAGCCTAAGGGGGAGAAAGAGAAGAGGACCTTAAGGAGCTCAAAATCTAAGGAGGAGACTAAGGGGGAGAAACCTAAAGAGAAAGGTGTTGCTATATATGAACCTACTGTGAAATCAAGAACTGCTAAGCCAAATCAGTCTGAGAAATCCAATGAAGAAAAACTGAAGAAAGTGACTGTAGATGAAGTGGCCAAGATATCATCTATCCCTCCATCTGAAACTGAAGAGAAGTCCCCAGAATATGAATTTGACATTCCTGACATTGCTAGAAAATCTTTTCAAGCTGAACCTTCAGAATTCAGAAATGTCCTCACTCAAAGGGTATGTCAAGAAACTACAAATTCTAAACTATATCATGACATAGCCTTTCTGAAGCATTTACAGGAGCTGAGAAGAAGGGCAAATTTCCACTACTTTAACTACATCAAGCTTCTTGTGCAAGATATATTTCTAGTCACTGTAGTGAGAAGAGAAATTGTTCAAACCAATCCTCATGCCATCATCCTTACCAATGAAAGAGAAGTCCTAGTCCACACTGCCAAGAAACTCTATCACATCCACATTGAAGCCTTTCAAGTTCTATCTTGTTCTGAACTTGGAACATTTGTCAAGAAGATGGAAAATAATAACTCTTTCGACAACATCACACTCAAAGAGATTCTCACCAAGTGCATGAAATCTCAATTGCCTCAAGTAGTTCCTCAGCCTCATTGCATTTTATATGAAAAGAATAAAGACATTGTTGCCTTCAGATTTGGCCAACACCTCAAATCAAACAACATGTCTACAATAAAGTATTTGGCTGGAGTTCTACATTCAAGGAGTGGAAAATCTGAATCTGAAATAGAGGCTCTTGATATTTTGGTGAAGTTCATCAACTCTCAATCAGACATCAAACCTATTGCTAAAGGGGGAAAGACAGATAAAGACAAGGATGATCATGATAAGAGTGGAAGAAGGGGTGAATCTCAAGGAAAGAAGAAGAAAGGTGATGACAGGGAGAAAAGGGATGGTAAAAGCAAGAAGAAAGATGATGACAGAGATGGTGGAAGGGTGTATGAGAGAAAAGGTGGAAAACAGTAAGCCCTAGGCATTACTAACAGTAACCTCACCATTCCACAAGACTCTATGTCTAAGGTGAATGCAGTTAGTAATGACCTACCAATATCATCAACTATGGCTTCTGCAACTGCTTTGCCATCTCAAGAGAAGATACAGATCAAGAAACCATTAGTGTGTCTCAAAAAGAACACTGTTACTTGTCTTTTACAATGGTCCAAGGACAAAGGTTTCAAATTTTTCTCAACCAACGGAGTAAAGAAGCTGAAGTTCAAGCAAACAGCCAGAAGGGCAAGAAAAGTGAAGGCTTCTATATTCCAGGCACTCACAATTTGTTAGTCCGGATATACTTGTAGAAGGGGGGTTGAATACAAGTATAAGTAATCGTGTCTGATTTTTGCTCGAATAAATACACAAGAACAAACGAATAAACAAAACTTGTTTATATTAATAAGATCAAATACAAACTCTACCAAAGGTGTACAAATACCTTTAGCAGCTGCAGACAATACAAATCTCTCTCTGTTTGTTCACTCATATACTCACGATAATCACAAATCTCACACTCTGCCTCCGTAGTTTTTACAATGATATAGAGAGAGTATTTACAATGCTACCTATCAACTAATAACAGAAAGTAATGATTAATACATGGTAATGTTCTGCCGTCCAGTTGATAGTTTCCATCAATAGTAAACCCTTTCCTTCATGATATCTTCTTGCTGTTCTTCAAAAACTTTTTCAGTACTTTCCAGTTTCTGTAGGATCCGTAATGTAACACCCCCAGATCTGGGGTCTGGGATCTGGTCGCTACGGTCTCAATTTCCATCCATAAAATCAATATAAACTGAATAACAACCTTGTGACCCAAACAATAATATAGAACACACACGTTATAGTCCCAGAGATGTAATCAGAGTAACCAAATTTATTAATCACACAGTTGAGTTCTTACAACCCAAAGAATTACAATATATACATTACTTACTCTTTGCCATCCATTTGTATATGTCATATAATAAATACATTTGATATTCAAATGCTAACAACTAGCCTTCCAATAGCTTACTCTTCAGCAATGGTAGCTATGATCTCAGCGGTGAATCCTCTGACGGCTGACACCTGCTCGCACCAAGTGCACCTTGTGCGGCCATCTGATCTCACTGTTGTTGTGATATAAATAATAAAGCAAGGGTGAGCAATGGCCCACCAACAAGAATATAACTGAACAGTAATATATATGACAGTTCAAAGATATATTTTGAAACCATATGCCATGCCAAAATAAGCAAGATGGCATCATTTTCATAAAATAGGAACTTGCAAGAAAGATATTGCAATTCCAGTTTGAAATACTTTTCAACTCTGCCAACTATGATGATGTTGCAGAAAATTTCCAACATTGAGTGATGAACTAATACTGGAGTTTGACGCGCCAGGAGACATAGCATATACACGATGATCAGTCGCATCACGCATGTTATGCTCCCCACCTCTTGTTTACTACATGTAGAAGGAAGCACCGACGGATTTACTTGTCTACCGCCCTCTGGAACCCCCTCGGCCAACGGTTGGGCCATTTGCTGGACCGGCGCCACTGGGTCACTTACGCATCTCCTAGTTCATTTCACATCCATAACTTGAAACGTAAAGTTCGTCTCCCTTTCCCCAAGTATAATACTTGTTGATAAGACTCCACAAAGTAATCGTATCTAATTGGAAAGGAAAATTCACCAATATTTCCCAAGCCGCTGCTTGTTAATGGATACCAACTTGTTCCAACATTCTTACCCCTCGAATAATGAGTAGGTATACACAATTCCATGAATAATAGCAACCAAGTTGCGAACGAAATGAATAATTTATGACCGGGCAGTCACAAGATAAATAACATTCTTCAAGTCAGGTTCCCTTATATTCGAATCGAAGGAAGAATGGAATTACTGAGAACCTTCCTTGATAATAATAATAATAATAATAATAATAATAATAATAATAATAATAATAATAATAATAATAGGACTCTAAAATAATATATATAACATTCGAGGGTTGATGATACTATGTGAATGAAACCAAGTATCTTTGAAACGAGTTAGAAGAATTAAATATGTAATAACCCTAACTTCAGTAATGCTACAGTGGTCACATGAATAGTAAATTTCGAGGATTTAGAGAAATGGTATATAGGTACTCTATAAAGGAAATGGAAAATGAATAAACAGAAACCATAGCAGTGTTGTACAATGGAAATAAGTGACTCGAAATGACGATAGATTCCAGAAATTCCTGAAACATGGATTTTGAGGATTTTGACTACGAATAAGCTTCTATTGGACATTAAGGAGCATGGAAACATTATAAGAATGACAAATTGAGGGATTAGTGAATTTAGATTAAACCAAGGGATTATTATGTTAAGAGAATACCAAAGGAAATTGGATTCGTAAATGATTTCAAAAACCACTGAGATAAGGAGGTATACTCGAAACGAACCACAATTAGACGAGTATGGAATCCAAGCAACCAAGATTTGTAATATAACAAGGATACATACCACATTATTTATCAATGTGCTTGACATTTTACTTAGAAAATTTAGAAAACAAGAGATTGGATGACCAAAGTGGTGTCATTAGTCATTAACTTGTTTTTAAGGGTAAATTAGTAACTTTGCAAGATGTTAACCACAAAATATCTTTCCAAGCTTCCATAACACTCTAGATTAAGCAAGATTAAGATGAGAAAAGATCAAAACAAAAGCAAGAAACTCTCCCCCATCCATTATCATCATTTTCGGCCAAAAAGACAGCAGGTTGGTAAATCGACCATAACTCCTTCGTTTCTCAGCCGAATTTCGTGTTCTTTAGCTTTTTGGAAAGCCCATGAGATGCTCTACAACTTTCATTTAGACTCCTCCTCCAGAAAACGTAGGTAAGACCTTCGTTTTTGCGATTCTTTCAGCTGAGTAAATAGTAACTTCGAATTTTTAACTTTGTTTTATGGTTTCTTAAGTTAATACAAGCTATACTAAGGTTGTTAAAGGTGTGCCCAAGGTTTATCAAGGATTTTTAAGGGTTATCAAAGCTTCAAGAAGGTATAATCATGCTTGCTCTTTTATGTTTATGATGGATATAGTTGTGTTTAGTGATTAAGTGGTATAAATGTTATGATTATGATGTTATAAGTGTTTGTAAGTGATTAAAGTTGATTTTGGAAGGAGTATGTGCTTGTAACCATGGTTGGTAAGATGACCACATGGTGTAGGTGATGGTGTATAAGGTGGATGATTGATTTGGAGGAGTTTGATTTTGGAAAGTATGAAATTACAGCAGTTATAATGTCCGATTTTCGTTAGAACGAAATCTGCCCTGTTTTGTGACCCCTGCATTCGTATGGTACCTCACTGCCTAGGTTACCAATTGACCATGAAATGATAGAGCTTAGTTCATAGATCGTTTTGATATAAGGTGCGTTAAAATCTGATGAACGGTTTAGGAGAAAAGTCAGTTTTAGTGAAAGGCGTTCGATAACCGAGAAAACGTAATTGTATCAACTTTGAGGCTAAAGTTACCATACTTAGACATTTTTATAAGTCACGAAATTTTGGGATAGTGTTGTAGGGTGGTCAGAGGACCCTTGACAGTTGACCTTGCATTAAAATTCGAAATTTATATTTTCTGAGAATTTTTACAGTTAAGTGTGGTTATTAGGGGAAATGGTGAAAACCCCTGAAACTTTGATTGAGCTTATAAATAGTTAAGTCCTTGAACCTTTGGGGTAATAATAATACGTTAAACATATGTTGAAGTGTAAAGGGTTTTGTTATACAAGAGGGTAGTGAGTAAGAGATGTGGTATTCTAATGACGGTCCTTTTGTGTTTATAGAAATTCCGGAGGAGGGACCAGTCATACTACCAGGATACAGAAACCAAGGCAAGATCTTTTCTATCCCTACTTGGAAATTATTTATCTTCAAAGAAACTTGATTTCATGAAATATATATATATGATGCTATTGTTACTATATTGTTAAGAAATGATTTTCCTCGATTATTGATGTAAAAAGGGAAGGTATATGAGTATGGTATGAATATGGATATGAGTATGAGATGGATATGAATATACATAGAGATGATTATGCATGAAGTGAACATGCCTTATGATTAAGGGAATATGAAAGAATGGTATCAGTTGTTATCCAGGGTTATATGGTTTATAATACTATATTAAAAATATTCTTTTTGGTGTTAGTGGTATTATAAATATTATTTGATTATTAATTACTACTTTTTAAGTAGATGGAATATGTTATGGATATAAAAGCATATTTAAATTCTTGAATATAAAAGAGATGTCTGAATCATAATCAAAGTATTATGTTATGAATATATTTTACAGAAATAATGTGCAAGAATGGAAATGTGAAATGGTGTTGATAAATTGAATAATGATCTTATAACAAGGGGGATTAGCAACAAATTTGCATAAGAGGCTATGTCAGGGCTGTGTGCGACATAGTCTAGTATTCATGATTCGGCACGAAGATGCCAAGGGAGGATGTTATGCAGGTGGCCTTCCTCCAGGAGGATGTTATGCAGGTGGCCTTCCTCCAGGGATGATGTTATGCAGGTGGCCTTCATTCCTTCTACTAGTAGTAAACAGAGAGCGGATACGGTCAGGCGACTGATCATCGTCCTACGTATCTGGCGCCAGTATATATCCCCAAAACTTGAAAGAAAGAATTGAAAATGGTTTTCAGATTTCTATAACTGAAAACAGAAAGGTGATATGAAACGATGAAATTATTGATATAGATGAAGAGAAACTGATTTTATATTAATTTATAAAATTACTGTACAGGAGGGAAATGAGAAGATGATAGTGAGAGATTTACTCAAGTATTTATATTATTTTAAAATATTACACTAAAAGGGTATATTGGTTGTTATAATATTTAAGAAGAGAAACTGATACTGTATTACCTTAGATTTCTTTCTTATAATAGTAAGTGGATGATGTATTATTAAATAAGAGTTTTATTCTTCCTTAAAGTTTATAAATTGGTTAATGCTTACATATGTATATACATGTATACTTGGTTACATTTTAAATTCTAGTTTTCAATATTATCTTGCTGAGCTATTATAGCTCACTCTTGCTACTTATCTATATACAGCTAGGTATGCCCATACTACGCAGAACGCCCCGCAAGAGGGTAAGGGAAAGGCGACCTTCTGAGAGCTCGTTAGCATCAATTCCCGAGGTAGATGACCATCGCAAGGGGTTTAGTGGGCTTATTTATATTAAGTGTGTAAGTTTGAAAGATTGTAATAAATTTGGTTGTTGAAATGCTTCTTGTAGAAGCATCACTCAACAATGTACTGAAGTATGATTCTGGGTTGTAATAACTTTTTAATTCTAAACTCTTATTATGGTGAATGTTGTTCTCTGAGCATATGACTGGTGTGTGTGTGTGTATTACTGTGGGGTCAATTGCATAAGTATTAATTATATAAAAAAAAAAAACCCCAAGAGATATTGAATTTGAATGGAAGTTGGTTCGTGATGGCCCAAATTCATGACCCCGGATTTGGGGCTGTCACAGTTGGTATCAGAGCTAAGAGTCATAATGCTCAGGAACAAGAGTGATAATAATAAATATATCAGTATTAATAGAAATTGTGAACTCACATCGAGTTCAAGGGGGGGTTTATCGAACGAAGCGTTTATTCTGAGTCGTGATTATAATTTTATAGATTATTGCTAGTAAAGGTTATTATGCCAAAAGTGTTAAGTTTATGTAGCACGCGAGATCGATATGAGGAAGGGAATACTTGATGTATCGGGAAGTGTACGTTAGATAACTTCGTGAGTAATTCCAGGGTGACCTATCATCTCTTATTCAAAAAGGGGCCGGTATCTTTTCAAAACTTTCTGGTACCTTTGGAATGTGTTTCAAAATTGTATTTTATCTATTTTAGTCAAAATATTTCCCTAAGATTATTTTCGGAAGATGGTATTTATCATCGTGATTTAAATTTCCCTCTATATTTCTTACTCCAACTAAGAGGAACAGCCCTATATGTATACACAAGGACGATCTGTCTGTGTGATAGAAAGTCGGAGGGGACGCCCTCACTTGTGTAACGTACGGGTTCTTCCATCATATTGATTTCTCAAATATCCTTTTGTTTCAAATAAAAGTTATTTAAAACTCTTAATTTTATAAATTATTGTGGGACCCTTGCTTATATCTGGGTTCGTTTAAATTTAAGGTCTCTTAAATTCTATCAATTGTTTCGAATATAGAAGATTTCAGTAATGGATGGGATAAGGGAAGCAATGTTTAGAGTATATATACGTGATTATACAAGGGAACTGGAGATTCAAAGGGAAATTTCAATAAGAGATAATTAGAGTTAGAAGCGTTTCAATATAAGAGAGGAAGGAATTTTGTGAGAAGAAATGAGTATATTTGATGATTAGTAAGAGAAAGGAATATGAGGAATTTTAAGGCATAATTGAAATGTACTATTGAGAGTAAGGTGTATTTTGAGGATAGAATTAGAATAATGATAAACAAAGGAAGTGGGGATAATTAATGAAGTTTGTGTATTCTGTCTAAATTCTATTGTATTTTGATATTAAATGTTGAGATTCAAGGATATTGATGTATATAAGGTGATTGACTTAAATGAAAAGGTTATTGTACTAAAGGTGATACGCTTATTTGTTAAAGTTGAGTTGAGAATACTATGGTATATAAATGAGTTAACTAGGGATATAATTGTGTATATGAGAATGATGTATGTGAGAATGATGTATATTATACCCTAAATTGGGTGATTAAAGAAGAATATTGTTATATACAGAATCATGCCGCCTAAGCGTAATAATAGAGCAAATGCAAAGGAAAATGAGAGAGATGAAGGAAGACGAAATAGATAGAATGAAAATGCTCATAACGAACAAAATCAGATGGGGTGAGAAAGTAAGAAAAGGAGATGTGAGAGTCAGAAAGGAGGTTCAAGCGAAGGAAGTTATTTTAACAAGGTTGGTAAGGGACAAAAATCTCAGTTTGTGGGAAAGACAGGGAGTAACAAGACTGTTAGTGAGACGGTGAATCAGGGTGGTAGATCCACAGGAACCTTTCAGTCTAATTAATCTCGAACACCATTTCCAGACTGTAACACGTGTGGTAGGAAGCATACGGGAGTGTGTAGGAGGTCGAAAGAAACTGCTTTAACTGTGGACAAAAAGGACACTATCTTAGTCAGTGCCCATCGGCTAATACCAATCCTAAGAGGGACATCAAGTGTTACCAGTGTGGGAAACTAGGACACATTGCCAGAGATTGCCGTTCAGGGGGATCATCTATGCCAGAACAGAGTGTGACTGCTTCAAATAAACCTACTGCCAGGGTGTACAATATGACTTTAGGAGAGGCATTGAGAAAGCCGGATACAGATGCAGGTGAATATTTTTCTAGTATTTAAATTTTTAGTGTAAATGTTTGGTTAGGAATCAGTGTGGTCAATAAATGGTATAGGTAGGTTGATAATCTAGATAAGGAAAATCAGTATCTGTTGGGGTCTAGAAATTCTATAAAAAGGAGAATAATAGTATTTTGGGGGTAAACCATAGACTCATTTAAATACGAACAGGAAATATATATTATAGGTAATATTTTCTTACAATTGTTTCAAAGAATCTTATTCTAGTTGGATTTCTGGAAGATTTTACAGAGACAAGATATAATAAGAGCGAAATATGTATATTTTATGTCATGATAGAGATCAACATAGGGATAAACCATAAGTGAGATACACTACCATTCAGGAGAGGCCAATATGGTGGCCAATAACCATAACTAAAAGAGGGATGTTGATGAATGACAAGCAAGTTTATGTTGGTGTAATTTTGCACAAACAAGATAGAGATATTATGAAGGAAAAAGGATGAAGAAAGTAGTATAGAGGTTATAAGGTGTAGACGAAAAGGTATCTATGGACATTTCTGACGTGATTCCGGGACGGAATCCTTTTAAGGGGGGAAGGATGTAATAACCCTAACTTCAGTAATGCTACAGTGGTCACATGAATAGTAAATTTCGAGGATTTAGAGAAATGGTATATAGGTACTCTATAAAGGAAATGGAAAATGAATAAACAGAAACCATAGCAGTGTTGTACAATGGAAATAAGTGACTCGAAATGACGATAGATTCCAGAAATTCCCGAAACATGGATTTTGAGGATTTTGACTACGAATAAGCTTCTATTGGACATTAAGGAGCATGGAAACATTATAAGAATGACAAATTGAGGGATTAGTGAATTTAGATTAAACCAAGGGATTATTAAGTTAAGAGAATACCAAAGGAAATTGGATTCGTAAATGATTTCAAAAACCACTGAGATAAGAAGGTATACTCGAAACGAACCACAATTAGACGAGTATGGAATCCAAGCAACCAAGATTTGTAATATAACAAGGATACATACCACATTATTTATCAATGTGCTTGACATTTTACTTAGAAAATTTAGAAAACAAGAGATTGGATGACCAAAGTGGTGTCATTAGTCATTAACTTGTTTTTAAGGGTAAATTAGTAACTTTGCAAGATGTTAACCACAAAATATCTTTCCAAGCTTCCATAACACTCTAGATTAAGCAAGATTAAGATGAGAAAAGATCAAAACAAAAGCAAGAAACTCTCCCCCATCCATTATCATCATTTTCGGCCAAAAAGACAGCAGGTTGGTAAATCGACCATAACTCCTTCGTTTCTCAGCCGAATTTCGTGTTCTTTAGCTTTTTGGAAAGCCCATGAGATGCTCTACAACTTTCATTTAGACTCCTCCTCCAGAAAACGTAGGTAAGACCTTCGTTGTTGCGATTCTTTCAGCTGAGTAAATAGTAACTTCGAATTTTTAACTTTGTTTTATGGTTTCTTAAGTTAATACAAGCTATACTAAGGTTGTTAAAGGTGTGCCCAAGGTTTATCAAGGATTTTTAAGGGTTATCAAAGCTTCAAGAAGGTATAATCATGCTTGCTCTTTTATGTTTATGATGGATATAGTTGTGTTTAGTGATTAAGTGGTATAAATGTTATGATTATGATGTTATAAGTGTTTGTAAGTGATTAAAGTTGATTTTGGAAGGAGTATGTGCTTGTAACCATGGTTGGTAAGATGACCACATGGTGTAGGTGATGGTGTATAAGGTGGATGATTGATTTGGAGGAGTTTGATTTTGGAAAGTATGAAATTACAGCAGTTATAATGTCCGATTTTCGTTAGAACGAAATCTGCCCTGTTTTGTGACCCCTGCATTCGTATGGTACCTCACTGCCTAGGTTACCAATTGACCATGAAATGATAGAGCTTAGTTCATAGATCGTTTTGATATAAGGTGCGTTAAAATCTGATGAACGGTTTAGGAGAAAAGTCAGTTTTAGTGAAAGGCGTTCGATAACCGAGAAAACGTAATTGTATCAACTTTGAGGCTAAAGTTACCATACTTAGACATTTTTATAAGTCACGAAATTTTGGGATAGTGTAGTAGGGTGGTCAGAGGACCCTTGACAGTTGACCTTGCATTAAAATTCGAAGTTTATATTTTCTGAGAATTTTTACAGTTAAGTGTGGTTATTAGGGGAAATGGTGAAAACCCCTGAAACTTTGATTGAGCTTATAAATAGTTAAGTCCTTGAACCTTTGGGGTAATAATAATACGTTAAACATATGTTGAAGTGTAAAGGGTTTTGTTATACAAGAGGGTAGTGAGTAAGAGATGTGGTATTCTAATGACGGTCCTTTTGTGTTTATAGAAATTCCGGAGGAGGGACCAGTCATACTACCAGGATACAGAAACCAAGGCAAGATCTTTTCTATCCCTACTTGGAAATTATTTATCTTCAAAGAAACTTGATTTCATGAAATATATATATATGATGCTATTGTTACTATATTGTTAAGAAATGGTTTTCCTCGATTATTGATGTAAAAAGGGAAGGTATATGAGTATGGTATGAATATGGATATGAGTATGAGATGGATATGAATATACATAGAGATGATTATGCATGAAGTGAACATGCCTTATGATTAAGGGAATATGAAAGAATGGTATCAGTTGTTATCCAGGGTTATATGGTTTATAATACTATATTAAAAATATTCTTTTTGGTGTTAGTGGTATTATAAATATTATTTGATTATTAATTACTACTTTTTAAGTAGATGGAATATGTTATGGATATAAAAGCATATTTAAATTCTTGAATATAAAAGAGATGTCTGAATCATAATCAAAGTATTATGTTATGAATATATTTTACAGAAATAATGTGCAAGAATGGAAATGTGAAATGGTGTTGATAAATTGAATAATGATCTTATAACAAGGGGGATTAGCAACAAATTTGCATAAGAGGCTATGTCAGGGCTGTGTGCGACATAGTCTAGTATTCATGATTCGGCACGAAGATGCCAAGGGAGGATGTTATGCAGGTGGCCTTCCTCCAGGAGGATGTTATGCAGGTGGCCTTCCTCCAGGGATGATGTTATGCAGGTGGCCTTCATTCCTTCTACTAGTAGTAAACAGAGAGCGGATACGGTCAGGCGACTGATCATCGTCCTACGTATCTGGCGCCAGTATATATCCCCAAAACTTGAAAGAAAGAATTGAAAATGGTTTTCAGATTTCTATAACTGAAAACAGAAAGGTGATATGAAACGATGAAATTATTGATATAGATGAAGAGAAACTGATTTTATATTAATTTATAAAATTACTGTACAGGAGGGAAATGAGAAGATGATAGTGAGAGATTTACTCAAGTATTTATATTATTTTAAAATATTACACTAAAAGGGTATATTGGTTGTTATAATATTTAAGAAGAGAAACTGATACTGTATTACCTTAGATTTCTTTCTTATAATAGTAAGTGGATGATGTATTATTAAATAAGAGTTTTATTCTTCCTTAAAGTTTATAAATTGGTTACTGCTTACATATGTATATACATGTATACTTGGTTACATTTTAAATTCTAGTTTTCAATATTATCTTGCTGAGCTATTATAGCTCACTCTTGCTACTTATCTATATACAGCTAGGTATGCCCATACTACGCAGAACGCCCCGCAAGAGGGTAAGGGAAAGGCGACCTTCTGAGAGCTCGTTAGCATCAATTCCCGAGGTAGATGACCATCGCAAGGGGTTTAGTGGGCTTATTTATATTAAGTGTGTAAGTTTGAAAGATTGTAATAAATTTGGTTGTTGAAATGCTTCTTGTAGAAGCATCACTCAACAATTAATGTACTGAAGTATGATTCTGGGTTGTAATAACTTTTTAATTCTAAACTCTTATTATGGTGAATGTTGTTCTCTGAGCATATGACTGGTGTGTGTGTGTGTATTACTGTGGGGTCAATTGCATAAGTATTAATTATATAAAAAAAAAAACCCCAAGAGATATTGAATTTGAATGGAAGTTGGTTCGTGATGGCCCAAATTCATGACCCCGGATTTGGGGCTGTCACAAAATAAATATTCCAAGAATATTTATTCAGTCACAGATATTGAAAAAGGGTTGCTCGGAATAATCTTTGAATAAATGTTCAGAATAATATTCATTGAACAAATAATGAATATTCAAATCAATAAAAATGTTTATTGATGGAGTAACCGTCAGATGGACATTGGAGATGATATTTATTGAATCAATAGTGAATATTCAACTCAAGAAGGGTACATATTGATGGAATAATTATCGACTTAATATTTGGGACAATATTCATTGAATAAATAATGAATATTCAACTTAATAATATTTAGCGAAGAAATGATTATCGAATGAATATTTGAAATTATGTTCAATAATTGAATCTAATTTAAATAAAGGTCGAAGATAATATTCCTTATCTCAAGGGAATATTCAAAGTAATATTTATCGAAAAATGGAGTTCGAATCAATGTTCAACTGATATTTATAAAATAAATAGAGATTGAATGAATATTCGAATTAATATTCATTTAAATAAATAAGGCTCGAATGAATATTAAAATAATATTCATTAAATAAATAAACTTGAATGAATATTCAAAATAATATTTATCGACTAAATAAGAATGAATATTCTTTAAGCAAATAACTTAACTGAGGGTTCGAATAATATTCGAATATTTAATCGACTTTAGATGAATATTAAATATATAATATTCCTCGAATAAATAAACATCTGATGGATAATCCGAATAATATTTATCAAATAATCTCAAAGGAATATCTCAATAATATTCGCCAGATAATAAATGGGAAATATTTACTTAATTATTTTCCTCTGAAAATAATATCTATATATATCAAGAATTATCGACTCCCGGTCTATAATCAAAGAATGAGATTCACTGCCCTTCGATTAAGGGTTTAAATAATTTCCGGCTTATAACTGATATATATCTATCTAGCTTATAAGCCAACAATAAATCAGGGAACAAGTATCACAATATAACTTGAAAATAGGCATGCATGCTATGGCATATGTATAACAGAAATCATATATATATATATTCACAACAACAGCCTTTAAAAAGGTTTGAAAACTTGCCTGGAAATCGAGTACGGGTAGGGGTAGTGGTAGCGTGTCCCGGGTCAGCCTGATGATCTATAAATAGCCAAGGCATTTGGGATTAATCACTTAACTCCTTTCAAAGGTTAAGTATAAACTTAACTCAAATCGAAACACGTTTTCAAGTCGTTTCGTTATACCCCTCTAATTCACTCTTATTATTGCTTTTATCATCCGACACTTGTTCGTTAATAAAGCATGTCATTACCCTTACATATGGTAAGCATTCGATTTGTAAAAGTTTTAAAGTCGAAAGATTATACCTCGAGATTTATCGATCATTTGCTAAGTGGTTTACCGTAGTTATATCCAAGTATACTCTTTAGGGGTACTTTCGTACTTAACCTTGGTTCGAACATTTTTATAAAATCGAAAAACGATCTTTTTAATACGAGGTCTTCTCTCACACCACCCTTATGATCTCTAATATTTAATTACCAAGATTCGCCACTACGATACTTATTTTACACAGTTCAATTTCAATTACGAATTCGCATTCTCGGTTTCAAACCACTTTTACGAATTTAATCATAACTCCTAAACCGTAAGTCAGAATGTTTCGATTCTTTTTCCAAAATGATCTATGGCTCGAGATCTATAAGGTTGGGTTAATTATTCATCAAGATCAAAGGTTCAATCTTACTGCCAAAAACGGATTTTAAGTGCTAACGAAATTTCGTCATTATAACGGCTATATATCGAACGTTCCGAAAATCATGTCGTCAATACCAAGCCACATCGGGCATCAATACAAGTTATACACATATTATACATCTCCTACTGTCCAAGAACATCATCTTGACCAACATATCACAATCATGTTTAGATCCACTAACAAACTTCATAATCATGCTTATAATCATACTACTACATCACTTACACTAAATCCATCAAGAACTTAACAAATCTCAAAGTAAGACCTAGGGTTTCAAGTGATGATTACCTTCCTTGGAGTGTCCTAGAGCCTCACTAAGACTTGATCTATCCTTGTGTGGCCTTAGAGTTGCTAGATCCACCATAAGAATTCAAGAAATCAAGATTAGTTCATAAAAGTTACTATTCATCCGCACTTTGATGATTTATTTGAAAATGGAAAAAGATGAATTTGAAGCTGAAATTTCTAGGAGATCATCACCATGATATGTAGTACTTACCATAAAAATTTGAAGAACAAGTGATGGTTGGAAGTTGGACTTCCAATTAGCTAAGAATGGGCAGATTTTTATGGAGAAATGGAGAGAAAATGTTGTTTTGTTTTGTTGTTTTTGATGTGTAAAATGGCTAAATGCATGTATCTTTATGTATATACTTTGATGTGTCTCTTTTTAATGTGTTGTTGGCAATCTATTGGTGCCACTTGTTGGCTTCTTATTGGACCATGTGTTGGCTCCATATTAAGCAAGTCCATTTTTGGTTAAATGCTAAAGAATCATCCTAGTTGTAGTTGACTTACAAGTATGCCACTTAGGTTCTTCTTTTTCCACCAATTGCACATGTATGCATCTTGATTCTTTGCTTGCTCTTTTGTCCAGTTATTGCTCAATTTGATTGATCGTTCGTAGGAATATCTCAAAGATTTCTAGTTAGGGTTTTACCGGAAACCTTCTTAATAATTAGAATACCATTCTCCATCTTACTTAATACTTCTCGAATTTAAATTCCTTAAAATACCTTTAATAAATCCTTAAGTCTGGCAGTGTCTAGAGAATTCTCGGAGAAAATAAAAGTGCTATTTTTCTGAATCCGACAGCTTTTACATACACTTATTTTCCCCTCGGATCACTAATACGAACCCAGAAATTCATTCCGGGTACTTCTATATAGTGTCGTCTCATAATATTCTTATTTCCATCAAAAACACTATTCATCACTTATTCTCTTTTTAGTCCTGGTACTTAGAAAATATCTTTGTGCTTCCTCGAGCGTTCCTTAACTCTTTCATGGAACCTCCGTACTTGTAACCGATATCGATCTGGACGACACGAGGGTATCTATTTCTCTCTAGGGAATCTTATCTTAACATTCTAGGAGATAGATTATTCTAATCTAAGTTATCACCCAATAGCATTACATTCCTTAAAACCAGTATTACATGGCATTTGTAACCACTGTTCACTCTTACATCAATACATAATAAAAAGTTTTAATTTTGCCCAAAATCTGGGTTCTTACAGTCTTCCCTCCTTAAAAAGGATTCCGTCCCGGAAACAGGTAGAAGACAATTGGGTACTTGTTGGTTATTTCACTTTCCAATTCTCTGGTCGGTCCTTACACATTCCAGTCTTTCTAAAGCACATCGTACTGGTGTTACAATACACCCTTTATACGTTCTACCAATTCATTAGTACTTTCGCACAACACATTATCCGGTATACGCTCTTGTCCGGTTTTATACTATTATCCTTATTGGTACGTGCAGTGACTTCGGTATCACTAACGCGCTACGAATTCCGGAGATAACCTCACTCGTAATTTTGCAATTCCTGACCGCTTTAATCTTCGCAATCTCGCTCAATATATAGAATTAGAAGAATTTATTGAGAGATCACTATGATCAATGAACATTTGTTATATTGCATAGCTAGTACAGAAGGGGGTCAGCCTTTAGTACTTGACAAGCAATTAAGCAATTAATGGCATTCCACTTAGACTCCTATCACACAGACAGAGAGTCACGTAGTATTACCTCCTCTCCTTAAAGGGTTGTTCTTCTCAATTTAGAAGAAGATAAGTAAGGGAGAAGAAAAGGAAAGAATTTCAAAGAACTATATAAGAAAATTTTCCTGATTGTCAAAAATATCATACTTAGAATTTACCTCTGAACTATAGAGGTTTATTAGAGAAGAAAATAATCGTATTCGTATAAAATACTACTTTTTCATAATCTCACATATCACATGTCCTTGCTACTCTGTCCATCATTCTGTGGACCTATATTCTTGTTCGATATTGGTATCACCTACTTTTGGAAAATCCTTCAACCTCTCAGGTTAAAATCATGGATTTCTCGCTTGACATTATTATTACTGGCATTTCACGCCACGACACTGGCCATTCATATTCATAATTCTAACACCATCAGATTGTCATTCCGATAGCTCATTAGGAAAACCCATTCATCAATCCATTCATAACATTTCTTGCTTCACTTCCATAATTATTTCCCAATCTTTTCTTTATCAATCACATCCTTCGTATTATCTAACTCTTATTTACTTTTGTTGTTTATCTCCACCTTCATCTCAGGGTTGAGGCACTCGTCACCTTTATTCAATACGTGTTACACGTTTGGGGCCAAATTTTCCTTTGTTCCACCATCTAGATTTCACTTTTTCATTCCATGAGTCTCTTTATTACTCAATCCATCTATTTCAAATTTCCTCGACTTTTCCAATCTTAACATGAGTTAATCTTTTTGTCATTTATGCTTTAAATTTCAGCTTTCCATTATGACCGATATCTCCAATGTCAACCTCATACTTTTCTTACCTCATTTCTGGGGTTTCTCAGGAGTCCGCATATCTCTTCCTTTATTGATTCTCAATTCTATGATCATTTCTACCAGTCCCTTGGTTTCTATTTATACTATAATCACTCTATGAACTATCATGGCATTACCATTTATTTCAAGCATCATATCATTCCCAAACTTAAACCGTCCGAAATAAACCTGGACGATTTCTATAACTTGGATTCAATACAATCTATTTGTCTTTTATTCCGACATTTCCACAGTTGTTATCATCTAATTTCTCAGAAGAATCACCACTACATTAATGTAGTCCATGGTTGAATCACCATCGGGTTCATTTACATAGGGCTTTAAAAGCTAGACATACGGGTTTCATGATTTGTCAAATCACCACTCTCTTAGGAAGACAAAATAATCATTATTCCTTACCCATAAGGAATACTTCCTGAACTTGATACAGATATCACATGAAGAAGATAGAATTGCAGAAGAGCTTCAAGCATTGCAGCTAGGATAGGTTGAGGAGATTATTAATCGTATATCTCTAGTTGAAGACTAGAGCTCAGCGTTTTACTTAATCACTTTCCAAATCTCGTTAATCCAGGGATACCTTTCAGCATCACGAATCTTTAACTTTATGTACTCTATCTTGTTTGCGCAGAAATATACCAACATAAACTTGCTTGTCATTCATCATCATGCCATTTAGCTTATCAGTATTTGTACCATCTCTGTTTCTGGTCATCTACTACCAATTCCTGGTTACTTAACCTCCCCCCTCTCTTTCCAAAGGAAAGGCGAGTCTCTTGGGGAATTTGGTCTGGCCTGTCGTAGAGCCTCCTAATGTCGGTAAGGTGCTACCGGCAACATCAGGAATCGAATCTTTACTTAAACTTTTCTTATAGTTTATTCTGGCACAATCATCAGACGGAATGTAATTTCCTCTACCACCTTATGACCATCAAGGTCCTTTACCATATCATTCTATCTCTTTAGTATGAGCATATATACTTACTCCCTTATACTTAAAGTGTCGGCCACCTCATTGGCCTTTCCTAAATATAATATTTCCTTGAAATCAATATTTTCTGGATCTATTCCAACTCAGGGTGGAAGCATCCTCCCTTGAACTCTGCTAGATGAGAGAAAATATATTCCAGTCTTTTTCCAAAAAAAATCATTGCTTCCACATTTCTGTGGGAACTTTATCACGGTTACTCCCAATCATATCTAGGATATTTCTTATCTCAGTCCTTTCTTATTTTAGGAAATCTCAACCTTATTGGTTCAATCCATACTTGCTCATGGTTTCATACCTGCTTTATCTGGCCTTATTGTTACTATGTCATACATTCCTTACCAAACTTTACTCCTTTCCTTATAGGGTTTCTTATGTCATTCTCACCATTCCTCCTTTATCTTCTGGGCACAGGGTATATCAAACATCATTAACCAATTCTATAACGATTCTGCCTTTGTACTTTTCGAGACTCCTTTCCATAAATCCTTATAGGTTATTGATACCTTGGTCGATTCAACTTATATCGTCTGATTTCACAATGTCTTTATTAGGGGTGAGGCTATCCTTTGTGCATCCCTCAGGGTTCGTCTTAATCTCTGGACATTCTATCCTCAATTCTATTTGCAAGGAATACATACATCCTGTATGTGGCAATTCAATCATATATCCTTAATAAGGGTCTCTTTCAATCATTCTCATCTTGATAATCTATAGGTAGCCTAATGCTAATCTCTTCTTTCAAATGAATGTCAGTCTATATAACCTTCCAAAAGACAACATATGTCTATCTGTCTTCTTACAGAACTTGGTAATGGTAGCAATGATGTTCTGGAAGATATTGGTCGTGTTTAACGTGAATCTCTTAGTGTCTAATGCTCTTTTTGAGGACGCTAAGCTTCAGATAACATTTATACATCATACTACGCCATCATTGACAATCTTCGTAACTCTTTATTGGTCACTATCCTCAATCCCAATACTTCCATGGTATATATAAAATCCATCATCATGTTTCTCAATTCATTTTATATCAAAAGTCCTCGCGGTTGGTACTTGGTTAGAAGCACCCCGCTTTGTCCTTACCTTGCTGGTTCAGTCACTCGATAATCTTTAGTGACTTGGCCCCAACTGACCATGCTAAAATATGTGAGTTTAGGGGTCGGCTAATAGCATTACTTTTCTAGCAATTACTGGCATAGTGCCTTCTACTTTGATACCTTTTGATCTTTTCAAAACTTCACTCCATATAAGTCTTAATCGACTTCTCGGTGCCATCTCCGGTCACCTTCCCTTTTCTTTTATTCTTCTAGTTACTCTTATCAATTTCATGTGCCACAAAAGCTTAACATTTCTGGCATGACAACTTTTTCATTTAAGTCCATCCTGAACTTTCTTAGTCCGGCTTGTTCCTTGATTACATTTCCCTTTTTACCATCCAATCTTATCTTCATTAGTTTATTTCTAGAATCAATCGTAATAATCGGGATCTATCTACCAATCCGTATAGCGGCTACCTTACCCAATTCATAGGGTTTGCTTCAGTTTCCACTCTCCTCAGTGATGTATTCAGATAATCAGAAAGACAAGGTTTGCCAAATTTTGTCAAATTCCTTTCCAGGATTAGGGAAATTTCAGTCAATCTATCCACCCACTGGTTACATTAAGAAAATCAATTTCGATACCCAAAGAATATTTCTATGAACATCCGAGCTGGTCGAACCATAAACAGTTACAGTAGCGAAATGATTGACATAAAGCTGGGAGTTTAACCATTAGAAGGAAACCAAACATACATCTTCCCTAGAAGGGGAATCAAAAGTTTCAAACTAAACATGTCATACCTCCCCGATACATGTTTGTCCTAATAGTCGATACTACCGAATACCAGTCTACTTAATAACTAGTCTCGGAAGGAACACTACCATCGGGGTCAGTCGCTTCCCAGAATTTGCACTACCAAGGTCATCCGAATCTGGTGAACCGTGTTGTCCAATTGTGTTCGAAAATTATGTTGTCCTGTTGCACAAGCACAACACCTAAACCTGTACGAGGTGCATCCTAATATATTCCAAAATTTTTCTTCTTCCATTAGGTAACGCCAATGCTGGGTCGTCATCAGTTTTTATCTTTAACTCCAGGGAGATTTTCCCCCATTTATCTTGTCCATTCAAACTTTTAGTCTTACCAATAAGTCGGGTTACGGGACTGCACTCTTTGTATAGTCCTGAGCAAATCTTTGGTAATACCTTGTAAATCTTATGAAATTTATCACCTTTTTCGGTGTGGTTGGCCAATCTCCATTTGAAACTGTCTTTAATTTGGTGGGGTCAATCAATCACTACTTCCTATTAATCATATGTCCTACTATCTGGACTTTATTTTGCCAAAACTCTCACTTCGAGAACATGGCCTACACCTGTTCATTCAGGTTTCATCTAAAAGCATTCTCAATTTCATCTCAACCACTGCTTGCCTTACTCAATCCATTTATGATTCAGTGTCAAAATAAACTTAAGGTAACTACCATAATCCATTCAAGGAAAAGAAGAATTTACTATTCCTTTAAATCACATGCATCTAATGTTTCTGGTCCATCATTCCACTGAATTGAACTAGACTTTACTTGGTTCCTGATGATAGCCTTATTACTAGTTTATCACAGACTCATTGGTCTTCTCCTCTTGTAGGTTCTGAGATCCTTGTCTCGCTTACTACTTCCTTATATACTTTATTCAATCATGCCATCACCTTTCAATGTCTTTATTTTCTAAGTTGATCCATTCATAAAATGGACATTTCCTTGAACCCAACCACCTTATCAATCTAAGTTTGACTTTACAAATTATCACTTATGAAATCTGCCTTCTCATGGTGAATTATCATTACAATATTCACACTAATTCATTTATCACCTGATATGGCACTTGCTGCCTCTATCTTAACTGTTCTTGGAGACTCTGCTCCTTGTCCTCTATTGTTGTCTTTGATAATCATGTACCACTCTATCTCTTTCCTCATTAATCTAAAGGTCTCTAAGGATTTTAATCTATCCCCATATAGGATCTCAAGTAATTCCTCAAATCCATCCTACCTGCTGGTACTTCATCTAGCAGTCCAGCTATGAATCCAATACGCATCTTTAGTTCTCTTAATAATATCTCAGTTCTTTATGCTCACTTTTATGAGCACTATACCTTAAATCTTACAGTCTCTCTGGCTGTAGCCCTCATTTCCTGAAGTGTAAACTCCTTATACTTATCAATATTTCCTTCCTCTGCTGGGACCTCAACCGGGTCCTCAGTAGGGTGCTCTATCGAATCCACCATCCGATCTTCAACATCAAAACAAGCATCACTATGTTACTGCTCGTAATCCCCAAGGTCTGTCGCCTTACTAGTTGATACAAGAACGAGCTAAGTTACTATCATGATACTTTAGGGTTCCCATAAGGGTTTTATATGTCAATACTACATTATGTAGTCTGACTATGAACTTGGCAAGAGTTCTTATTATCTTAATTAATTTATTGTTTTAACGTCACGTCATCTCTGGGATTTATAACGCTCTCTCTGATACCATTTCTGTAACACCCCCAGATCTGGGGTCCGGGATCTGGTCGCTACGGTCTCAATTTCCATCCATAAAATCAATATAAACTGAATAACAACCTTGTGACCCAAACAATAATATAGAACACACACGTTATAGTCCCAGAGATGTAATCAGAGTAACCAAATTTATTAATCACACAGTTGAGTTCTTACAACCCAAAGAATTACAATATATACATTTCTTACTCTTTGCCATCCATTTGTATATGTCATATAATAAATACATTTGATATTCAAATGCTAACAACTAGCCTTCCAATAGCTTACTCTTCAGCAATGGTAGCTACGATCTCAGCGGTGAATCCTCTGACGGCTGACACCTGCTCGCACCAAGTGCACCTTGTGCGGCCATCTGATCTCACTGTTGTTGTGATATAAATAATAAAGCAAGGGTGAGCAATGGCCCACCAACAAGAATATAACTGAACAGTAATATATATGACAGTTCAAAGATATATTTTGAAACCATATGCCATGCCAAAATAAGCAAGATGGCATCATTTTCATAAAATAGGAACTTGCAAGAAAGATATTGCAATTCCAGTTTGAAATACTTTTCAACTCTGCCAACTATGATGATGTTGCAGAAAATTTCCAACATTGAGTGATGAACTAATACTAGAGTTTGACGCGCCAGGAGACATAGCATATACACGATGATCAGTCGCATCACGCATGTTATGCTCCCCACCTCTTGTTTACTACATGTAGAAGGAAGCACCGACGGATTTACTTGTCTACCGCCCTCTGGAACCCCCTCGGCCAACGGTTGGGCCATTTGCTGGACCGGCGCCACTGGGTCACTTACGCATCTCCTAGTTCATTTCACATCCATAACTTGAAACGTAAAGTTCATCTCCCTTTCCCCAAGTATAATACTTGTTGATAAGACTCCACAAAGTAATCGTATCTAATTGGAAAGGAAAATTCACCAATATTTCCCAAGCCGCTGCTTGTTAATGGATACCAACTTGTTCCAACATTTTTACCCCTCGAATAATGAGTGGGTATACACAATTCCATGAATAATAGCAACCAAGTTGCGAACGAAATGAATAATTTATGACCGGGCAGTCACAAGATAAATAACATTCTTCAAGTCAGGTTCCCTTATATTCGAATCGAAGGAAGAATGGAATTACTGAGAACCTTCCTTGATAATAATAATAATAATAATAATAATAATAATAATAATAATAATAATAGGACTCTAAAATTATATATATAACATTCGAGGGTTGATGATACTATGTGAATGAAACCAAGTATCTTTGAAACGAGTTAGAAGAATTAAATAAATATTCCAAGAATATTTATTCAGTCACAGATATTGAAAAAGGGTTGCTCGGAATAATCTTTGAATAAATGTTCAGAATAATATTCATTGAACAAATAATGAATATTCAAATCAATAACAATGTTTATTGATGGAGTAACCGTCAGATGGACATTGGAGATGATATTTATTGAATCAATAGTGAATATTCAACTCAAGAAGGGTACATATTGATGGAATAATTATCGAATTAATATTTGAGACAATATTCATTGAATAAATAATGAATATTCAACTTAATAATATTTAGCAAAGAAATGATTATCGAATGAATATTTGAAATTATGTTCAATAATTGAATCGAATTTAAATAAAGGTCGAAGATAATATTCCTTATCTCAAGAGAATATACAAAGTAATATTTATCGAAAAAATGGAGTTCGAATCAATGTTCAACTGATATTTATAAAATAAATAGAGATTGAATGAATATTCGAATTAATATTCATTTAAATAAATAAGGCTCGAATGAATATTAAAATAATATTCATTAAATAAATAAACTTGAATGAATATTCAAAATAATATTTATCGACTAAATAAGAATGAATATTCTTTAAGCAAATAACTTAACTGAGGGTTCGAATAATATTCGAATATTTAATCGACTTTAGATGAATATTAAATATATAATATTCCTCGAATAAATAAACATCTGATGGATAATCCGAATAATATTTATCAAATAATCTCAAAGGAATATCTCAATAATATTCGCCAGATAATAAATGGGAAATATTTACTTAATTATTTTCCTCTGAAAATAATATCTATATATATCAAGAATTATCGACTCCCGGTCTATAATCAAAGAATGAGATTCACTGCCCTTCGATTAAGGGTCTAAATAATTTCCGGCTTATAACTGATATATATCTATCTAGCTTATAAGCCAACAATAAATCAGGGAACAAGTATCACAATATAACTTGAAAATAGGCATGCATGCTATGGCATATGTATAACAGAAATCATATATATATATATTCACAACAACAGCCTTTAAAAAGGTTTGAAAACTTGCCTGGAAATCGAGTACGGGTAGGGGTAGTGGTAGCGTGTCCCGGGTCAGCCTGATGATCTATAAATAGCCAAGGCATTCGGGATTAATCACTTAACTCCTTTCAAAGGTTAAGTATAAACTTAACTCAAATCGAAACACGTTTTCAAGTCGTTTCGTTATATCCCTCTAATTCACTCTTATTATTGCTTTTATCATCCGACACTTGTTCGTTAATAAAGCATGTCATTACCCTTACATATGGTAAGCATTCGATTTGTAAAAGTTTTAAAGTCGAAAGATTATACCTCGAGATTTATCGATCGTTTGCTAAGTGGTTTACCGTAGTTATATCCAAATATACTCTTTAGGGGTACTTTCGTACTTAACCTTGGTTCGAACATTTTTATAAAATCGAAAAACGATCTTTTTAATACGAGGTCTTCTCTCACACCACCCTTATGATCTCTAATATTTAATTACCAAGATTCGCCACTGCGATACTTATTTTACACGGTTCAATTTCAATTACGAATTCGCATTCTCGGTTTCGAACCACTTTTACGAATTTAATCATAACTCCTAAACCGTAAGTCAGAATGTTTC
The DNA here is from genome assembly GCA_037693485.1 of Kitagawia praeruptora. NCBI lineage: Eukaryota > Viridiplantae > Streptophyta > Magnoliopsida > Apiales > Apiaceae > Kitagawia > Kitagawia praeruptora. The sequence goes on from CM075353.1 coordinate 5,869,803, forward strand.
GATTCTTTTTCCAAAATGATCTATGGCTCGAGATCTATAAGGTTGGGTTAATTATTAATCAAGATCAAAGGTTCAATATTACTGTCAAAAACGGATTTTAAGTGCTAACGAAATTTCGTCATTATAACGGCTATATATCGAACGTTCCGAAAATCATGTCGTCAATACCAAGCCACATCGGGCATCAATACAAGTTATACACATATTATACATCTCCTACTGTCCAAGAACATCATCTTGACCAACATATCACAATCATGTTTAGATCCACTAACAAACTTCATAATCATGCTTATAATCATACTACTACATCACTTACACTAAATCCATCAAGAACTTAACAAATCTCAAAGTAAGACCTAGGGTTTCAAGTGATGATTACCTTCCTTGGAGTGTCCTAGAGCCTCACTAAGACTTGATCTATCCTTGTGTGGCCTTAGAGTTGCTAGATCCACCATAAGAATTCAAGAAATCAAGATTAGTTCATAAAAGTTACTATTCATCCGCACTTTGATGATTTATTTGAAAATGGAAAAAAGATGAATTTGAAGCTGAAATTTCTAGGAGATCATCATCATGATATGTAGTACTTACCATAAAAATTTGAAGAACAAGTGATGGTTGGAAGTTGGACTTCCAATTAGCTAAGAATGGGCAGATTTTTATGGAGAAATGGAGAGAAAATGTTGTTTTGTTTTGTTGTTTTTGATGTGTAAAATGGCTAAATGCATGTATCTTTATGTATATACTTGGATGCGTCTCTTTTTAATGTGTTGTTGGCAATCTATTGGTGCCACTTGTTGGCTTCTTATTGGACCATGTTGTAACACCCCCAGATCCGGGGTCCGGGATCGGGTCGTTACGGTCTTATTTTCCATGATTAATACTTTACTTGAGTCCACAATAAATAAATCACCTGCTGTGACCCCACAATAATAACCACTCACACACACACAGTTATAGTCCCAGAGATGAAATTGAAATAAGTCTTGCATTACTGGTTTACGAATAAAAGTTATTACAAGCCAAAAGGATAACATCATAAGTTTAAAAGTTTAGCCGTTGATTAATCATTATTGATACATATAAGTAAACTGGAAATCAAGGCTGCTGAGCTATGCTACCTCAGCAATGGCAGCGATGATATCAACGGGTAGCCCTGCGGGGCGGGTAACCTGCTTGCGCCGAGTGCGCCTGACGCGGGCCATGTGACCTAGCTGTTGTTGTGACATAATAAATAAGCAAGGGTGAGCAACAGCCCACCAACAATATATAACTGTGCAGTAATATATAAGACAGTTCAAAGATATGTTTGAAATCATATGCCATGCATTAGAGAAAATATTGCCAGTTTAATATAAAGGATGAAGTTACAAGGTAACTCAATAGGTGTATATTTTGTGGAAGCATATGCTATGCCAAAATAAGCAAGATAGCATCATTTTCATAAGAATAGGAACTTGCAGAATGATATTGCAATTCCAGTTTGAAATACTTTTCAACTCTGCCAACTATGATGATGTTGCAGAAAATTTCCAACATTGAGTGATGAACTAATACGGGAGCATTGTCGCGCCAGATGCCCTGACATTTACGGGGATCAGTCGTATGTCATGCATCTCATCAGTCGTTCTCTACATGTAGAAGGTAGCTCCGACGGATTTACTTGTTTACCGCCCTCTGGAACTCCTAAGCCAACGGTTGGGCTATTGCTGGACCGGCGCCACTCGGCCACTTACGCGTCTCCTAGTTCATTCCATACCCATAACTTTGAAACATAAAGTTCGTCCCCCTTTCCCCAAGTATAATACTTGGGGATAAGACTCCACCAGGTAGTCATATCTAAATGGAAAGGAAAATTTACCAATATTTCCCAAGCTACTGCTTGTTAATGGATAATGACTTGTTCCAACATTCTTTCCCCTCGAATAATGAGTGGGTACACGTAATGCCATGAATAATAGCAACCAAGTTGCGAGTGAACGAATAATTTATGACCGGGCAGTCACAAGATAAATAACATTCCTCAAGTAAGGTTCCCTTATAATAGAATCGAAGGGAGAATGAAATCACTGAGAACCTTCCTTGATTATATAATAATATTAATAAGACTCTGTAATAATTTATATAATGTTCGGCGGTCGATGATACTATGTGAATGACACCAAGTATCTTTGAAACGAGTTAGACGAACTAAATAAAAATTCCAAGAATATTTATTAAGTCACAGATATTGAAAGAGGGTTGCTCGGGATAATCTTTGAATAAATATTCAGAATAATATTCATTGAACAAATAATGAACATTCAAATTAATAACAATGTTTATTGAAGGAGTAACAGTCAGATGGACATTGGAGATAATATTCATTGAATCAATAGAGAATATTCAACTCAAGAAGGATACATATTGATGGAATGATTATCGACTTAATATTTGGGACAATATTCATTGAATAAATAATGAATATTCAACTTAATAATATTTATCGAAGAAATGATTATCGAATGAATATTTGAAATTATGTTCGATAATTGAATCGAATTAAATAAAGGTCGAAGGTAATATTCCTTATCTCAAGGGAATATTCAAAGTAATATTTATTTAATAACTGGAGTTTGAATCAATGTTCAAATGATATTTATAAAATAAATAGGGATTGAATGAATATTCGAATTAATATTCATTTAAATAAATAAGGCTCGAATGAATATTTAGATAATATTCATTAAATAAATAAACTCGAATGAATATTCGAAATAATATTTATCGAGTAAATAAGAATGAATATTCTCTAATTAAATAACTTAACTGAGAGTTCGAAATAATATTCGAATATTTAATCGACTTTAGATGAATATTAAACATATAATATTCCTCGAATAAATAAACATCCGAGGGATAATTCGAATAATATTTATCAAATAATCTCAAGGGAATATTCCAATAATATTCGCCAAATAATAGATGGAAAATATTTACTTAGTTATTTTCCTCTAAAAATAATATCAATATATCAAGGAATAACGACTCCCGGTCTATAGTCAAAGAATGAGATTCAGATGCCCTTCGCTTAAGGGTCTTAGAAATTTCCGGCTTATAATTGATATAATAACTATCCACTTATAAGCCAACAATAATTCAGGGAACAAGCATTTTCAAAATAATTCGAGAACAGGCATGCATGCTATGGCATATGTATACTGAAAACACATACATATATATATATTCACAACAACAGCCTTTAAAAAGAAAGGTTCGAAAACTTGCCTGGAAATCGAGTACGAGTAGGGGTAGTAGTAGCGTGTCCCGGGTCAGCCTGATGATCTATAATTAGCCAAGGCATTCGGGATTAATCACTTAACACCTTTCAAAAGGTTACGTATAAACTTAACTTAAATCGAAACACGTTTTCAAGTCGTTTCGTTATACCCCTCTAATTCACTGTTATTATTGCCTTTATTACCCGACACTTGTTCGTTACTAAAGCATGACCTTATACTTACATATGGTAAGTATTTAAATCGTATAAGTTTTAAAGTCGAAAGATTAGACCTCGATATTTATCGATCGTTTTCTAAGTGGTTTACCGAAGTTATAACCAAGTATACCTTTTAGGGGTACTTTCGTACTTAACCTAGATTCGAACATTTTTATAAAATCGGAAAACGATCCATTTGACATGCGGTCTTCTCCCACACCTTCCTTTTTATCTCTATTATTTAATTATCACGATTCGCCACTGATTAAACAAAATTAAAGGGAATCAATTTCAATTACGAACTTTTGATTACGGTTCCGAACTACTTTTACGAATTTAATCATAACTCCTAAACCGTAAGTCCGTTTCATGCGATCTTTATATCAAAACGAATCTCATAACATAATCTAGCTAATAATGGCAAAAGTCGAAGCTAATCAGTGAGTTATACCTTCTGTCAAATTCGTGTTCTTAATGTTAACGAAATTTCGGCATTACGACGGCTATAAATCGAATATTTCTAAATTCCAAACCTTCCAATAATCAAGGTATCCATCCCAAACAACATATACATGATATATCACCATGAACTGAGGCCAAGCAATGCCTTTCCGTTCATCTAAACTATTTTTAACATTTATCAAATCTAAATCACAATCATGCTCATAATCATGCTAATATCACATCTTATACTAAAACCCATCAAGAGCATGCAAAATCTCAAGGTAAAGTCTAGGGTTTCAAGTTGCTATACCTTCCTTGGAGTATGATCTAGCCTCACTATGCTTGGTATGATCCTTAGAGGTACTTAAGCTTGCTAAATCAACCATGAAAAACAAGAAAAAACAAGATTAGTTCATGAAAACACTATTCACCCTCCTCTTAAATCATTTTTTTGAAAATGGAAAAAGAAGAGATTGAAGCTAGGATTTTGAGGAGATCATTTATATGAAATGTAAGTCTCACCATAAAAGTTTCAAGATCAACAAATGGTTGGAAGTTGAATTTTGAGTTTGGAATTATTGAAAAAGCCGAATGCTTTATTTTGGAGAGAAGATGAGTTCTTGCTTGGTTGATTTTTTGTAATAATGCATAAAGTGATGTTTACTTGGATAATATCTTCTTAAAGTGGTGTTAGTGGAGTGTGATGCACTAGATGATGAAAATGGGAGGACAAGTGTTGAAGATTGGATGGTTTAAGGCTTAACCAACTGATTTGATTTGCTAAGTACTAGTTGATCTCTAATGGTTCTAGTTGGTCTTGTAACTAGAATGGTTACTAGATATTTTCTAGTAGCTTGCACAAGACTCTTGCTCCCTCTGCTTGTTTCTTTGTCCGTTTATTGCTTAATTCGTTGATCGTTCGTAGGAATAACTCATTCGTTTCTAGTTAGGGTTTTACCGAAAACCTTCTTAATATTTATAATACTATTCCTCATCTTTCTTAATACTTCTCGAATTTAAATTCCTTAATTCCCTTTTATAAATCCTTAAGTCTTGCAGTGTCCAGGGAAATCTCGGAGAAAATAAAAGTGCTCTTTTTCTGAATCCGACAGCTTTTACATACACTTATTTTCCTCCTGGATCACTAATACGAACTCAGAAATCCGTTCCGAATACCGGGTATATCATTATTATAATAATATTCCAAATTCCACCAAAATCACTATTCATCACTTATTTTTATTTAATTCTAATAATTAGGAAAATGAACCTGGTTCACTCTCGAGTGCTTCTTAACCTTTTTACGGAACCGCTGGACTTATAATAGATATTGATTTGGATGACACAAGAATAATCTTACTTGAAGTAATATACTTATATCCTTAAGAGATAGATCATTCTTATCTATGCCGTCAACCAAAAGTATTCTGCATGACATATAAATAATTGAATTCAAATCCATTCCATTCATTTAATAGATCTTCGTTACATCGCAGTCATAACCACTATTCATTCCCACATTATTACATAATAAAAAGTTTTAATTCTACCAAAAATCTGGGTTCTTACAGTCTCCCCTCCTTAAAAGGATTCCGTCCCGGAATCAGCTTGAAAACAAATGGGGGTACTTTTCCATCATTGCACTTTCTAGCTCCCAGGTTGATTCTTCTATGTTGTGGTTCTGCCATAAAACTCTGACAAGCTTGATGACCTTGTTTCGGAGCACTTGATCTTTTCTGTCCATGATTTCCACAGGTTGCTCTACGTAGGTCAAGTCTGGTTGCATGTCCACGTGTTCATATTCCACTATGTGCTTGGCATCTGGGTTATATTTCCTTAGCATTGAGACATGGAACACATTGTGCACTTGCTGCAGGTTTGGGGGTAATGCCAGTTCATAAGCTAGCTCCCCAATACGTCTTAAGATCTCAAATGGCCCAATATATCTAGGGCTCAGCTTCCCTTTCTTTCCAAACCTCATTAAACCCTTCCAAGGAGATACTTTCAAGAACACTAGGTCTCCCACCTCATATTCTTTTCCTTTCCGAGCTAAGTCGGCATATTTCTTTTGTCGGTCTTGGGCTGCTACCAGCCGTCCTCTTATTAGATCCACTGCATCTTTAGTCCGTTGGACCATTTCAGGCCCGAGCATCTTTCGCTCTCCAACTTCATCCCAATATAAGGGAGATCGGCATTTCCTTCCATAAAGGGCCTCGTAAGGCGGCATCCCTATGCTTGAATGAAAGCTATTGTTGTAGGAGAACTCAATCAATGGCAAGTGATCATCCCAATTTCCTTTAAAGTCTATAGCACAGACTCTCAACATATCTTCTAGTGTCTGGATGGTCCTTTCACTTTGCCCGTCTGTCTGGGGATGGTAAGCTGTACTCATGTTTAGCCTGGTTCCCACACATTCCTGAAAGCTCCTCCAAAACCTGGAGTTAAATCTGGGATCTCTGTCAGATACTATGGCGACTGGGACTCCATGTCGCGCCACTATTTCTTTGAGGTAGATGTCTACAAGCCTATCAACCGTGTACCTCTCGTTGATCGGTAGGAAGTGAGCTGACTTTGTTAGTCGGTCTATAATAACCCATATGGCATCATGGTTTGCTTTGGTCCTTGGTAAACCTACTACGAAGTCCATAGCTATATGTTCCCATTTCCATTCGGGAATCTCCAAGGGGTGTAGAAGTCCACTAGGCCTCTGGTGCTCTGCTTTCACTTTCTGGCAAGTCAAGCATTTGCTTACCCATTCTACCACGTCCTTTTTCATGTTGGGCCACCAGTAGTACTCTTTCAAATCTCTATACATCTTGGTGCTACCGGGGTGCACTGAGTATCCTGAGTTGTGTGCCTCATATAGAATTTCTTCCTTGAGTTCCTGATCGTTTGGGACCCATATTCTCCACATATACCTCATGATTCCTCCTTTATCTTTTTCACACTTTATTTCTTCTCCAGTCATTAACTCCTCTGTCGAGTTCTTTTCTGCTTCCATCATTTGTTCTTGGCGTAACCTAATCTTTTCCAACAGTAGAGGCTGGATCCGAATTCCCATCAACTTTTCTTGACCTTCTTCAGGTATCTTAATCTCAATTTCCAGCCTCTCAAAATCTTTTATCAATTCTTTCTCCGTAGTTATCATTTTGAGCTTCTCTTTCCTACTAAGGGCGTCAGCCACCACATTGGCTTTGCCCGGGTGGTAACGAATCTCACAGTCGTAATCCTTGACTAGCTCTAGCCATCTTCTCTGGCGCATGTTAAGCTCTTTCTGCGTAAAAATGTACTTGAGGCTCTTATGGTCAGTGTAAATCTCACACTTCTCTCCATACAAGTAGTGCCTCCAAATTTTTAAGGCAAAAACAATTGCTGCTAATTCCAGATCATGGGTGGGGTATCGGATCTCGTAATCCTTCAATTGTCTTGACGCATATGCTATTACCTTGCCGTGCTGCATAAGCACGCATCCCAATCCTTTATGTGAAGCATCACTGTAAATCACGAAATCTCCTTTTCCATCAAGCAACGCCAATACTGGGGCCGTTACCAACCTCTTCTTCAGCTCTTGAAAACTCTTCTCGCATTTTTCAGTCCATTCAAATTTCTCAGTTTTCCGGGTAAGTCGAGTTAACGGGGCTGCAATCTTTGCAAAATCTTGAACAAATCGTCTATAATATCCTGCTACCCTATGAAACTCCTTACCTCTGTTGGAGTGGTTGGTCGCTCCCAATTTGAAACATGCCTCTATCTTGGAGGGGTCAACTAGCACTCCTTCTTTGTTGATTACGTGCCCTAAAAATTGTACTTCATTTTTCCAGAACTCACACTTTGAGAATTTGGCATATAATTGCTCTTTCCGGAGCGTCTCTAAGGTTATCCTCAAATGTTCAGCGTGTTCTTCCTCTGTCTTTGAGTAGATCAAAATATCATCAATAAAGACTATAACAAACTGGTCCAAATATTCCTTGAACACTCTATTCATTAAATCCATGAAAGCTGCTGGGGCGTTGGTCAATCCGAATGACATCACCAAAAACTCATAATGTCCATACCTAGTACGGAATGCAGTCTTTGGAATATCTTCAGGTTTAATCTTCAGCTGGTGATATCCGGTTCTCAAGTCAATCTTGGAGAAATACACAGCTCCTCTTAGCTGGTCAAACAAATCATCAATTCTGGGCAACGGGTACTTATTCTTTATGGTTAGCTTGTTCAACTCTCGATAGTCGATGCATAACCTCATACTCCCGTCCTTTTTCTTGACGAACAATACTGGTGCGCCCGAAGGCGACACACTGGGTCTTATCATACCCTTATCCAACAATTCCTGTAATTGCTTTGCTAGCTCTTTCATTTCCACTGGTGCTAATCGGTATGGGGCCTTTGAAACTGGCGCCGTCCCCGGGGCTAACTCGATAGCAAACTCAATCACTCTATCTGGTGGTAATCCAGGAAGATCTTCGGGAAACACATCTTCAAATTCGTTAACCACCGGAATGTCTTGTATCCTGGGCGCCTCTTTCCGGGTGTCGATAACGTAAGCTAAATAAGCTTCGTTTCCTTTTCGTAGCAGTCTCTTGGTCTGCGCCATGGTTAGAATGGTTTGGGTTTGTCGTAACCCTTTAAACACTATTTCCTTATTCCCTGGGGTTTTCAACTTAACCTTTTTCCCTTTACAATCTATTTGCGCATTATTACGAGACAACCAGTCCATTCCCAAAATAACATCGAATTCCCCTAGCTTAAAAGGGATCAAGTCAACACAGAAGAATCGCCCTCCTATTTCTATTTTGCAATCGGAGTGAATCTGATTAACTGGAATGACTTCCTGATTAGCTATCTCTACTAGCAAAGACTCCCTTAGTGGTTGAGTTTTAAGTTTCAATTTATGTGCAAAATCTCTAGATATAAAAGACTTAGTTGCCCCAGAATCAAATAAAACATTTGCACTGACTGAATTGAGGGAAAATGTACCTGCTATCACATCCGTGTTCCTCACGGCATCTTGCACTGTCATGTTAAAAGTTCTAGCAGTTGGTGGCCTGTTGGAGGCAGCTCTGCTTGCCCCTGAGGCTGCTGGTTTGTTCATTGGGCAATCCCTCCTCATGTGACCTGGACGACCACACTGAAAACAAGTAGTGCCTTTGCTGGCAGTAGGAGCAATCGCGGTACACTGATGGGCATAGTGGCCTGTTCGCCCACACTTATAACAGACCGTCTGTTTCTGAGTACACACCCCGGAATGTCTCTTCCCACAAGTGGCACATACTGGTAGTGGAGGTCTGGAATGATGGGAACGGGACACTCCAGCTTGTTGGCCGCCCTGGCTCACAGTTGCACTCCCAGATGGTTTAAACCCAACATTCCTCCCAGGTAGGGAAACTGCTCCTCGGTTGAACCTATTCGGGGGCCTTCCCCCTGCGGAACCTCCGCCCATGCTGGCATGCTTTCTTTTTAATCCCCCCTTCTCTCTCTCTCTTTGCATCTGATCGCTCCCTGCTTCCACAATGGTTGCCTTTTGCACCAAGGTGGCATAATCAGTAATCTCTAAAACGGCCACTCTGTTCTGAATCCACTGCTTCAGCCCTTGCTGAAACCTGTTAGCTTTCTTTTCTTTAGTGTCCACAAACTCTGGTACAAATCGTGATAACTCAGTAAACTTGGCTTCATAATCAGCCACTGTCATATTGTTCTGCTTCAGTTCCAAAAACTTAAGTTCCATCTGGGTTTTCATAAACTTTGGGAAATACTTTTCTAGAAACAATTGTTTAAACCTATCCCAGGTTACAATAGCATCGGTCTCCATATTCTTCTTAGCTTCCCACCAATAGTTGGCCTCTCCTTTTAGCAAGTAGGTAGCAAAGACAGTCTTTTGGGCTTCCCCAATACTCAGAATCTCGAAAGATTTCTCCATTTCCTTGACCCAGGCCCTTGCCTCTACGGGGTCAGCCGATCCGTGAAACTCTGGGGGTTTGAGGGACTTGAAGGCCCTAAAGGAATTGGCCACAGTGGTATTGTTTCCTTGGGCTGGTTGGGGATGTTGGTTCAAATTCTGCCTGAGCAGATCCATAAATTGTCCCATGGGGTTTCCGCCCTGGTTCTCCCCCTGATGCTCGACTTCAGTTTCCCCTTCTTCTATTTCCTCCTCAAACTCTGCAGTATAGAAAGTTTCATCCCCCATCCCATAATGGGAATCCTCCTGCTCATTATAATCCTGATCCTGTTCTTCATTATACTCAAAATTTTCCTCATGTTGATTGTGACTTTCTTGGTCAGTAGATTCGTGAGGGTTAGCCCTAGTACCCATTCTTCTCGGAGGCATTTTACTGAAAATTTGGACAATATACATTAGGTTTATTTACCTATTTCAGAGGGTTTTCCTCACAATATCGATGCATAAATGGATTTAGGATCCCACAGTTCTATATATCATGGCAGTTTTAGCCGAAAGCAGTACGGACAGATATAATATAATAAACTAGTGATCGCATCATAAGAAAACTGAAATGACTGAAAAGGGAAATAAATATATACCAAGTACCAAACGGTACAACATCCGACATACAACAACAGTTTTAAAAGAAATACAACCATCCGAATAACAACTAGTCCAAAGTGAAATAAGCTGTCTATCTGTCTAGTCTGCAACAGGGATCTACAAGCTGAAACTATCCCTACCAAAAATCGGCACTACTATGACCGTACAAGACTAGACAACTAGACCAATACATCACCATCCCTGCAGTCAGCCACGATGGCGGGCCAAATCTAGAACCCTTCTCATAGCAAGGCGGAAAATCTCCTCTGCATCAGCCCTGGATACCATGCCATGCCCATCACTGGGTAACTGTCGCACCCTCACACGGGCCCTCAGCTCTATGCCGGTCACCTGCCTATACATATCTCTAGCTCTGGCACGCCTACCACCCAGGTGCCTCAACCGGGCCTCTCGCTCTGCGGCTAGCTCTCTGCGGGACTCTGCCAGCCTGGCCTCAGCCACGGCTACCTCAGAAGTAAGTCTGCCCACAACATAGTGGTGAAAACATGCTGGGACGTCCCCTGTCGGACCATGGGGTGGAGGGGCTGGATCTGCTGGAAGGGCAGCCTCTGCCTGCTGTGGCTCTGGGGTCAATGCCTCAAACTCATCTGACAATGGGCTCATAGGTAGTGGTGGCGGGGTAGGGGCTCTCTCATCAGAGAGGAGTGGCACAAGAAGTCCGGAACTCCCTACAACATCAGCCACGGGCTCATCCACATCTCCCTCGGCACCCTCATCTACATCCTGGCCTAAAACAGCAGTCATCACCTGCTCTGTGGTCATGTCAGTATCCTCCTCCAAAGTCCTAATCTGAGTCACAACCCAAAAGTCCTCCCCAATCTCTCTACCCTCAGGTATAAGCTGGTCCTCCTCAGGGTCCTCATCATCAACATCCTCAGCAACTAACTCAGCATCCCCTACGGCCTGGACCTCCTCCTCTGACTCAAGAACATCAGTATCAGCATCAACCTGGACCTCCTCAGGGTCCTCCTCCTCTGACTCCATGACATCAGTATCAGCATCCACCTGGACCTCAGGGTCCTCCTCCTCTGACTCAGCAACATCAGTATCAGCATCTGAATCTACCATCGCCGAGCCCTCGGCGGCCTGGATCGCATCATCGTGCTGCCTCTCATACTCCTCCGGATCCGAGATGTCGCTCGCCTACACAATGACGAATTATATTACTATCATGATACTTAAAAGTTCCCATAAGGGTTTTAAGTGAACTTGGCAAGAGTTCTTATTATCTTAGTGAATTTATTATTGTATAGCGTCGCATCATCTCTTGGGATTTATAACTCTCTCTCTGATACCATTTCTGTAACATCCCCAGATCCGGGGTCCGGGATCGGGTCGTTACGGTCTTATTTTCCATGATTAATACTTTACTTGAGTCCACAATAAATAAATCACCTACTGTGACCCCACAATAATAACCACTCACACACACACAGTTATAGTCCCAAAGATGAAATTGAAATAAGTCTTGCATTACTGGTTTACGAATAAAAGTTATTACAAGCCAAAAGGATAACATCATAAGTTTAAAAGTTTAGCCGTTGATTAATCATTATTGATACATATAAGTAAACTGGAAATCAAGGCTGCTGAGCTATGCTACCTCAACAATGGCAGCGATGATATCAACGGGTAGCCCTGCGGGGCGGGTAACCTGCTTGCGCCGAGTGCGCCTGATGCGGGCCATGTGACCTAGCTGTTGTTGTGACATAATAAATAAGCAAGGGTGAGCAACAGCCCACCAACAATATATAACTGTGCAGTAATATATAAGATAGTTCAAAGATATGTTTGAAATCATATGCCATGCATTAGAGAAAATATTGCCAGTTTAATATAAAGGATGAAGTTACAAGGTAACTCAATAGGTGTATATTTTGTGGAAGCATATGCTATGCCAAAATAAGCAAGATAGCATCATTTTCATAAGAATAGGAACTTGCAGAATGATATTGCAATTCCAGTTTGAAATACTTTTCAACTCTGCCAACTATGATGATGTTGCAGAAAATTTCCAACATTGAGTGATGAACTAATACGGGAGCATTGTTGCGCCAGATGCCCTGACATTTACGGGGATCAGTCGTATGTCATGCATCTCATCAGTCGTTCTCTACATGTAGAAGGTAGCTCCAACGGATTTACTTGTTTACCGCCCTCTGGAACTCCTAAGCCAACGGTTGGGCTATTGCGGGACCGGCGCCACTCGGCAACTTACGCGTCTCCTAGTTCATTCCATACCCATAACTTTGAAACATAAAGTTCGTCCCCCTTTCCCCAAGTATAATACTTGTTGATAAGACTCCACCAGGTAGTCATATCTAAATGGAAAGGAAAATTTACCAATATTTCCCAAGCTACTGCTTGTTAATGGATAATGACTTGTTCCAACATTCTTTCCCCTCGAATAATGAGTGGGTACACGTAATGCCATGAATAATAGCAACCAAGTTGCGAGTGAACGAATAATTTATGACCGGGCAGTCACAAGATAAATAACATTCCTCAAGTAAGGTTCCCTTATAATAGAATCGAAGGGAGAATGAAATCACTGAGAACCTTCCTTGATAATATAATAATATTAATAAGACTCTGTAATAATTTATATAATGTTCGGCGGTCGATGATACTATGTGAATGACACCAAGTATCTTTGAAACGAGTTAGACGAACTAAATAAAAATTCCAAGAATATTTATTAAGTCACAAATATTGAAAGAGGGTTGCTCGGGATAATCTTTGAATAAATATTCAGAATAATATTCATTGAACAAATAATGAACATTCAAATTAATAACAATGTTTATTGAAGGAGTAACAGTCAGATGGACATTGGAGATAATATTCATTGAATCAATAGAGAATATTCAACTCAAGAAGGATACATATTGATGGAATGATTATCGACTTAATATTTGGGACAATATTCATTGAATAAATAATGAATATTCAACTTAATAATATTTATCGAAGAAATGATTATCGAATGAATATTTGAAATTATGTTCGATAATTGAATCGAATTAAATAAAGGTCGAAGGTAATATTCCTTATCTCAAGGGAATATTCAAAGTAATATTTATTTAATAACTGGAGTTTGAATCAATGTTCAAATGATATTTATAAAATAAATAGGGATTGAATGAATATTCGAATTAATATTCATTTAAATAAATAAGGCTCGAATGAATATTTAGATAATATTCATTAAATAAATAAACTCGAATGAATATTCGAAATAATATTTATCGAGTAAATAAGAATGAATATTCTTTAATTAAATAACTTAACTGAGAGTTCGAAATAATATTCGAATATTTAATCGACTTTAGATGAATATTAAACATATAATATTCCTCGAATAAATAAACATCCGAGGGATAATTCGAATAATATTTATCAAATAATCTCAAGGGAATATTCCAATAATATTCGCCAAATAATAGATGGAAAATATTTACTTAGTTATTTTCCTCTAAAAATAATATCAATATATCAAGGAATAACGACTCCCGGTCTATAGTCAAAGAATGAGATTCAGATGCCCTTCGCTTAAGGGTCTTAGAAATTTCCGGCTTATAATTGATATAATAACTATCCACTTATAAGCCAACAATAATTCAGGGAACAAGCATTTTCAAAATAATTCGAGAACAGGCATGCATGCTATGGCATATGTATACTGAAAACACATACATATATATATATTCACAACAACAACCTTTAAAAAGAAAGGTTCGAAAACTTGCCTGGAAATCGAGTACGAGTAGGGGTAGTAGTAGCGTGTCCCGGGTCAGCCTGATGATCTATAATTAGCCAAGGCATTCGGGATTAATCACTTAACACCTTTCAAAAGGTTACGTATAAACTTAACTTAAATCGAAACACGTTTTCAAGTCGTTTCGTTATACCCCTCTAATTCACTCTTATTATTGCCTTTATTACCCGACACTTGTTCGTTACTAAAGCATGACCTTATACTTACATATGGTAAGTATTTAAATCGTATAAGTTTTAAATTCGAAAGATTAGACCTCGATATTTATCGATCGTTTTCTAAGTGGTTTACCGAAGTTATAACCAAGTATACCTTTTAGGGGTACTTTCGTACTTAACCTAGATTCGAACATTTTTATAAAATCGGAAAACGATCCATTTGACATGCGGTCTTCTCCCACACCTTCCTTTTTATCTCTATTATTTAATTATCACGATTCGCCACTGATTAAACAAAATTAAAGGGAATCAATTTCAATTACGAACTTTTGATTACGGTTCCGAACTACTTTTACGAATTTAATCATAACTCCTAAACCGTAAGTCCGTTTCATGCGATCTTTATATCAAAACGAAGCTCATAACATAATCTAGCTAATCATGGCAAAAGTCGAAGCTAATCAGTGAGTTATACCTTCTGTCAAATTCGTGTTCTTAATGTTAACGAAATTTCGGCATTACGACGGCTATAAATCGAATATTTCTAAATTCCAAACCTTCCAATAATCAAGGTATCCATCCCAAACAACATATACATGATATATCACCATGAACTGAGGCCAAGCAATGCCTTTCCGTTCATCTAAACTATTTTTAACATTTATCAAATCTAAATCACAATCATGCTCATAATCATGCTAATATCACATCTTATACTAAAACCCATCAAGAGCATGCAAAATCTCAAGGTAAAGTCTAGGGTTTCAAGTTGCTATACCTTCCTTGGAGTATGATCTAGCCTCACTATGCTTGGTATGATCCTTAGAGGTACTTAAGCTTGCTAAATCAACCATGAAAAACAAGAAAAAACAAGATTAGTTCATGAAAACACTATTCACCCTCCTCTTAAATCATTTTTTTGAAAATGGAAAAAGAAGAGATTGAAGCTAGGATTTTGAGGAGATCATTTATATGAAATGTAAGTCTCACCATAAAAGTTTCAAGATCAACAAATGGTTGGAAGTTGAATTTTGAGTTTGGAATTATTGAAAAAGCCGAATGCTTTATTTTGGAGAGAAGATGAGTTCTTGCTTGGTTGATTTTTTGTAATAATGCATAAAGTGATGTTTACTTGGATAATATCTTCTTAAAGTGGTGTTAGTGGAGTGTGATGCACTAGATGATGAAAATGGGAGGACAAGTGTTGAAGATTGGATGGTTTAAGGCTTAACCAAGTGATTTGATTTGCTAAGTACTAGTTGATCTCTAATGGTTCTAGTTGGTCTTGTAACTAGAATGGTTACTAGATATTTTCTAGTAGCTTGCACAAGACTCTTGCTCCCTCTGCTTGTTTCTTTGTCCGTTTATTGCTTAATTCGTTGATCGTTCGTGGGAATAACTCATTCGTTTCTAGTTAGGGTTTTACCGAAAACCTTCTTAATATTTATAATACTATTCCTCATCTTTCTTAATACTTCTCGAATTTAAATTCCTTAATTCCCTTTTATAAATCCTTAAGTCTTGCAGTGTCCAGGGAAATCTCGGAGAAAATAAAAGTGCTCTTTTTCTGAATCCGACAGCTTTTACATACACTTATTTTCCTCCTGGATCACTAATACGAACTCAGAAATCCGTTCCGAATACCGGGTATATCATTATTATAATAATATTCCAAATTCCACCAAAATCACTATTCATCACTTATTTTTATTTAATTCTAATAATTAGGAAAATGAACCTGGTTCACTCTCGAGTGCTTCTTAACCTTTTTACGAAACCGCTGGACTTATAATAGATATTGATTTGGATGTCACAAGAATAATCTTACTTGAAGTAATATACTTATATCCTTAAGAGATAGATCATTCTTATCTATGCCGTCAACCAAAAGTATTCTGCATGACATATAAATAATTGAATTCAAATCCATTCCATTCATTTAATAGATCTTCGTTACATCGCAGTCATAACCACTATTCATTCCCACATTATTACATAATAAAAAGTTTTAATTCTACCAAAAATCTGGGTTCTTACACATGTGTTGGCTCCATATTAAGCAAGTCCATTTTTGGTTAAATGCTAAAGAATCATCCTAGTTGTAGTTGACTTACAAGTATGCCACTTAGGTTCTTCTTTTTCCACCAATTGCACATGTATGCATCTTGATTCTTTGCTTGCTCTTTTGTCCGGTTATTGCTCAATTTGATTGATCGTTCGTAGGAATATCTCAAAGATTTCTAGTTAGGGTTTTACCGGAAACCTTCTTAATAATTAGAATACCATTCTCCGTCTTACTTAATACTTCTCGAATTTAAATTCCTTAAAATACCTTTAATAAATCCTTAAGTCTGGCAGTGTCTAGAGAATTCTCGGAGAAAATAAAAGTGCTATTTTTCTGAATCCGACAGCTTTTACATACACTTATTTTCCCCTCGGATCACTAATACGAACCCATAAATTCATTCCGGGTACTTCTATATAGTGTCGTCTCATAATATTCTTATTTCCATCAAAAACACTATTCATCACTTATTCTCTTTTTAGTCCTGGTACTTAGAAAATATCTTTGTGCTTCCTCGAGCGTTCCTTAACTCTTTCATGGAACCTCCGTACTTGTAACCGATATCGATCTGGATGACACGAGGGTATCTATTTCTCTCTAGGGAATCTTATCTTAACATTCTAGGAGATAGATTATTCTAATCTAAGTTATCACCCAATAGCATCCTTCAGGACATATATCCTTGGAATCTATATCCTTTCATTATTCATTCCTTAAAACCAGTATTACATGGCAGTTGTAACCACTGTTCACTCTTACATCAATACATAATAAAAAGTTTTAATTTTGCCCAAAATCTGGGTTCTTACACGTAATGACATCATCAGTAATGAGACTGATATCAGGATTGCACATGGTATCAGGATTCAACCTCTCATCAGTATTAAGACTGATATCAGGATTAGACATCCATCAGTATTTCTCTTGACTTATAAGGATCTGTTCTGAGTTCCTGAAATGTAGTCCTTGATACCTTGTTCCTGACTAAACTTTACAGATTACTGTCTAACACATATATCCTATACAAAGTACTAAATCCTTTATAAGATCAGGATATTACAAGAAGTATCTGCAAATTCTATTCTTACATCACAATTGATGAATTATTTCTAACAATCTCCTCCTATTTATGCTCTAAAATCTGAAGCATAAATCTGAGTTGTTGATGTCAAAACATATGATCAATACAACAAGAATAGAATTTATGAATTTAAAATCATCATGAAGTTAAGTACCTCCTTTCTTCAAATGTAGACATAATATCTGGTACTTAGTAACTTTGAAAGAATTCAACTATTTTGATGCTTCACAAACCACCTCCCTCTTTGGATTTACCTTTGTCACTAGTTCTACTTGAATTTCCAGTTTGTTTATCTCCCCTAGGATCTCTCCTTGAATGTTTAACGGATATCTCCCCCTTTTTGACATCAGCAACAGAAATTCCCAAAGTTTCAATAACAGAACACATGAGATTAATTAGAACTACTTGATTTTCCATGATAGTGACTTGGTTATCTTCGAGTAATTGAAGTCTTGTTTGAATTTCAGTTTGAGAATTCCGAATCTCTTGTAGAACTTCAGAATTAACTTCAATTTTGGAAGTGCTTGTAGTGTCTTCAGAATCAGATTCAGAAAGAATATTATCATCAATCCTTGCAGAAGAAGTTGCTTGTATAGCAGGTTCTACTAAAGTAGTATGATATTCAAGTAGTAAAAGTTGATCTTCATCTTTCTGACCTGGAGCTGAAATATGATCTTCCTGTCCTTCACTAGTATTCTGTGTACTAACATTAACAAATCCTAACTCCTCCTGAGAGTGATCAGATACTGTTGATGTCTCAATTCTAGCTGATATTGGAAGTACATACAAAGGAATACTTGGATTATTAATAACTTCTTCTGGTACATACGAAGTAAGAGATTTTCTTAGCCTTTCACCTCTTCTGTTGATAATTCCTGCAAGCCTTTCTTTCTGTTTCTGAGCTTTAACTTCTGGCTTTGCATTGTGCTTTGCTAAGTCATGTATCTCATACATCTTGATAAAAGAATAAGTACCAACATCCATACCAAGATTATCAGACCAAGATTCAGGAAAAACCTGATCCCAGAAATCAAACGATGGTTGTTTCCTAATATTCTCTCCCTCACTATGGAGTTGATCATCCATACTCGCATTCTCACTTTGACTATCTAAAGTCAACACTGTTTCTACCTCACCTTTTGCCTGGTCAGGAGCCAGCCTCTCAGTTTGTGGATCTAAGTCCATCTTTTCAAGTGTATCACTCAAATTTGGATAAGTGCTCTCATGACCTACAGAAAAATAGGGTTTGAAAGAAGTTTTTATACCTAAACTCACATGGAGAGAGGGTTCCTCATTTGGCAAGGGGCTTGAGGTTTTCTTCACGGAGTGAGCTGCTATAGTCTCTGAACCCATACAAACATCTTCTGTCCTTTCAGAAACTACAGGCTCCAGTATACCACTTTCAGGATTCACACTAGACTTTAATGCCTTCAGTAATACTTCATTAGACATTATAGTTTGTGTGTCACCATCTTCAAGTGTTGTTTGCTGAGACACACCCTCAAGATGGATAGACTCTGACTGAACAATATTTGTTTGATCTTCATGTAAATCAACCAAAGTCATTCCTCTCATATCATAGGGTTTCTCAATTGCAATTTCAGTTGTAAGAACCCGAATTTTTCGGTAGAATTAAAACTTTTTATATATTGATGAAAGAATGAGCAGTGACTCCGACTTCAAGGTATTAACAATGAATGTGAATGGGTATAGATTTAAATGATTATATGTCATGAAGAATGCAATGGGTTGACAACCTAGATTAGAATAATCTATCTCCTAAGAAATAAGTTATGGCACTCAAAAGAGGAAGGAGATATTCTTGTGTCATCCAAATCAATATCTGTTGTTAGACCAGTGGTTCCGTAAAAAGGGTTAAGGAACGCCCGAAAGAGAATAAGGACATTTTTACAAATATATAGGGAATAAAAGAGAATAAGGGATGAATAGTATTTTGGTGGAAAATGAGAATATGAGTTAGACGACGCTATATAGAAGTATTCAGAACGGATTTCTGAGTTCGTATTCATGATCCAGGGGCGAGATAAGTGTATGTAAACGATATCGGATTCAGAAAATTAGCACTTTTATTTTCTCCGAGATTTTCCTGGACACTGAAAGACTTAAGGATTTATTAAGAGGATTTAAGGAATTCAAATTTGAGAAGTATTAAGAAAGATGGATAATGGCATTATAATTATTAAGAAGGTTTCTGGTAAAATCCTAACTAGAAATCTTGGAGACATTCCTCCGAGCGATCAATGAAAATGAGCAATAATCGGACAAAAGAAACGTATAAGCAACCAAGGATGCATCCAATATAGATAGTGGATTATGACATCATCACTTTATCAAAATATCTTCCACCAAAATGCAATTAACCAAGGACTTAAGTGCAAGAACAAAAGAGTTATGGACTTGGATGCAATTTCTATGGATAAGGAAATCCAAAAAGGATCAATTAGAGCATGACACCTAGCCAAAAAAAGATGCATCCATTAGATATTAGTGTATATCACTTGTATTACACATTATTGATCAAGAACCAAGCAAACAAACTCCATTTCTTTCTTTTCTTACAAACTGTCTAGCAAAACACCTCCAAGAAGAAAATTAATATCTCCATTTCCATCCATGATAAAATCACCAAATTTGAACCACAACCCTCCACTCCATGGGCAATATGCTCTCCAAATTTCATAGCAATCAAAGTAGTATAGCCTAGGCAAATCACCTCCCCAAGTTGAAGAAGCAAACTGTCCAGATTGTTGACAGTTTCTGTGATGATTTTAAAACGGCAATATCTCCTTCATTACTCAATGGAATTTGGTGTTCTTTAGCTTGTTGGAAATCTGGTTGGATGCTCTACAACTCTCCTTTAGAAGCCTTGTCTAGAAAACCTCGGTAAAGCCCTCGTTGTTCATGATCTTTCCACTGAGTTACAGCAGATCCGAAAATCTTTAATTATATCCTTGATGTTTCTTGTTAGATCAAGCTTAGTTAAAGTTGTACATGGATTATTCAAGGCTTAGTAAGGCTCTAGCACTTACCAAGGAAGGTATATCTCATTAAAACCCTAGCTTTTGTTTTGAAGATTTAAGCATGTTCTTGATAGTTAGTGTAGTTAAGGTTATGATGATGATTATAAGCATAGTTTGCTAGTAATTTAGTGATTAAGCAATATGATACATATGATGAATAAGTGATGAACTTCTGGACTTGTTAAGTTGACAATCATGTATATGAGTTGTATGGATGCCCGGTGTGGCTTGGTATTGATGTTACGATTTTTGGAACGTTAGATTTATAGCCGTCATAATGCCCGATTTTCGTTAAATCTTAAGAAACCGTGTTTGACAGTAGCCTTAACTCACTGTCCAGTTTCATATTATACCAATAAAAGATAGATTATGTTATAAGCTTCGTTTTGATATAAAGATCGTGGGAAATGGATTTACGGTTTAGGATTTATGGTTAAATTCGTAAAAGTGGTTCGAAATCGTAAACGAAAGTTCGTAACTTAAATTGGACCCCTTTAATACTACAAAATCAGTGGCGAATCTTGATAATTAAATATTAGAGGTAAAAAATAAGGTGTGAGAGAAAACCAGATGTCGAATGGATCATTTTCCGATTTTATAAAAATGTTCGAATCAAGGTTAAACGCGAATGAACCCTTAGAAGCATACTTGGTTATGACTTTGGTAAATGACTTAGAAAACGGGCGATAAATCTCAAGGTATAATCTTGGTTCGTAAATGACCAACCTTAAAACTTACATGACTTGAGTATATACCAAGTGTAAGTATAGTGACGTGTCTTAGTAGCGGTCGAATGTCGGGTCATAATGATAATAAAGGGAGTTACACTGAGAGGTGTATAACGAGATAATTCGAAAACGTGTTTCGACTTAAGTTAAGTTATACTTAGCCTTTCGAAATGTTAAGTGATTGACCTCGGTTATTGTAACTATTTATAGATCACTGGATTGACACGAGGCACACTACCCCTACAGGATTACCAAGCAAGTTTCCAATACTTGGAACTGTTGTTGTGATAATATATATGATGATTGTTGTATACATATGCCATAGCATGCATGCCTACTTTCAAGTCTATTGATATGCTTGTTCCCTGAATTGATATTGGATTATAGACTAGATACGAATTATCAGTTATAAGCAGGGTTGTTTTGTTAAGACCCTTAGTGAAGGGCGTATGATATTCATTCTTCAAATATAAGACCGGGAGTCGGTATTTTTTGATATATAGATAGTCGTGGAAACCCGGAGGGATTCCAGCGACAGAGTAGTATTCATTTTGAGAAAGATAATTATTAAACATTATTTATATTTCCATAAAAGTATCAACTACTTGGAAATCTTTTGAGAAATGTTATTTGAGTATTATCTCAGTCGAGGAATATTAGATGAATATTATTTTTGAATATTCATTAGAGTTTGATAATTTAATGAATAATTACTTTGATATTCATTGGAATTTTATTCATTAAATGAATATTACTTTCGAATATTCATTTAAGGTTTATGTACTTGATAAATATTGTTTTAAAAGTATTCTTCTGAAGTTCTAATTACTCAAGGAATATTATTTCGAATATCCCTTTAAAGTTTTGATTACTAAATGAATATTATTTGGATATTCATTTAGAATTTTATTTGTTAAATGAATATCATTTGGATATTCAGTTAGAATGTTTTTTGTTTAATGAATATTATTTGGATATTCATTTAGAATGTTATTTATTTAATCAATATTATTTGGATATTCTTTTAGAATATTATTTGTTTAATGAATATTATTTGGATATTCATTTAGAATATTATTTGTTTAATGAATATTATTTGGATATTCATTTGAAATGTTATTTGTTAAATGAATATTATTTTCAAATATTCATTTAAGGGTTGATGTATTAAGTAAATATTATTTTAAATATTTATTGAAGTTTAATTATTTAATGAATATTATTTTGAATATTCATTTAAGAAGAGATTTATTTAGTAAATAATTCTATATATTCATTCGAGGAGTAATTACGAGTAATATTATGATTTAATAATATTCTGTAATTATTATTAACTTAATAAATATTCTTGAAATATTTAATTAAATTCTTTTAAAAAACAATTATAATGATTTATATTATTCAAAGGTTATCCTTCACCTTTAGATATTATGTAAAATATTTCGGAGTCTTTTATGACTATTTTATCAAGGGGAGGTTCCCAAAACTCTATTTTCATTTAAATCTATCTTATAAGAAGATTTAAATACTCGCTCAAACCTCCAAAAACATATAAGGGGACCTCACTTGAGAGCTGTTATTTATTTGACTGCCCAGTCATGTTCTTGCTAAACTATCTTGTCACTCACATCTTGATTCTTTCAAACATCGATATGAATCTTGTTGGTTACCTCCTCAACGCTCGAGGGGTAAGATTGATGGAACAAGTTTATATCCATTAACAAGCATCAGCTTGGGAAATATTGGTGAAATTTTCCTTTCCAATTGGATACGACTACTTTGTGGAGTCCTATCAATAAGTAATATACTTGGGGAAAGGGGGATGAACTTTATGTTTCAGACTTATGGATATTATTCGAACTAGGAGACGCGTAAGTGGCCGAGTGGCGCCGGTCCAGCAATGGCCCAACCGTTGGCCGGGGGGTTCCAGAGGGCGGGCGATCCGTCGGTGCTTCCTTCTACATGTAGAGAACAAATGATGGGGAGCATGACATGCGACTGATCATCGTAAATGTTGTGGCTCCTAGCGCGGCAAGCTCCCGTATTAGTTCATCTTCCAAATTTGGAATTTATCTGCAACATTATCATTGTTGGCAGGGTTGAAAAGTTTTTGAACTGGAATTGCAATATTCTTCCTGCAAGTTCCTCTATTATGAAAATTGATAATATCTTGCTTATCTTTGACAAAGCAGATATTTCCACGGAATAATTATATTTTGAGTTACCTTGTAACTTCATCTTATACCTTATATTGGTACTACGATCGTTAATGCATGGCATATGGTATCAAAGATATTTTGAACTGTTATATATTATTACTGTTCAATTGTATTCTTTTAGGTGGGCTATCGCTCACCCTTGCTTTATTTACCTATATCACAACAACAGCTAGATCAGATGGCCGCGCAAGGCGCACTCCTCGTAAGCAGGTGACAACCGTCAGAGGAATAATCGCTGAGGTCATAGCTACTATTGCTGAAGAGGCAGCTACTGGTAGGCTAGTTGTTAGCATTTGAGTATCAAATATATTTATTATATGGCATATACAAATGGATGGCAAAGAGTATTTAAGGGTTAATTGTAATTCTTTGGGTTGTAAGAACTCAAACTTGTGATTAATAATATTGATGGTTACTCTGATTTCATCTCTGGGACTATAACGGGTGGGTTTTATGTTGTTGTTTTGGGTCACAAGGTTGTAATTTAATTATGTTGATTTTATGGATGGATATTGAGATCGTAACTACCAGATCCCTGACCCCGGATCTGGGGGTGTTACAGAAATGGTATCAGAGAGAGCGTTATAAATCCCAGAGATAATGCGACGTTAAAAAAATAAATTCATTAAGATAATAAGAACTCTTGCCAAGTTCATAGTAGGACTACATAATGTAGTACTGACATATAAAACCCTTATGGGAACCTTAAAGTTTTATGATAGTAACTTAGCTCGTTGTTGTATCGACTAATAAGGCGATAGACCTTGGGGATTACGAGCAGTAACACAATGATACTTGTTCTGATGCTGGAGATCGGCTTGGTGATTCGACGGAATACCTTATTGAGAACCAGAATGAGGTTTCAGCTAAAGAAAAGAACCCTGTTAGGAAGAAGGAATTTACCCATGAGGGAATAAGGGCTGCATCCAGAGAGACTATAAGAGTTAAGGTATAGTGCCCAGAGAAGTGAGCGTAAAGAACTGAGATATTATTAAGAGAACTAAAGATGCATATTGGATTCATAGCTGGACTGCTAGATGAAGTACCAGCAAGTAAGATGGATTTGATGGAATTACTTGAGATCTTTTATGGGGATAGATAAAAAAAAAATCCTTAGAGACCTTTAGATTAATGAGAAAATAGTTAGAGTGGTACATGAATACCAAAGACAACAATAGAGGACAAGGAGCAGAGTCTCCAGGAGCAGTTGAGATAGAGGCAGCAAGTGTCATATCATGTGATAAATGGATTAATGTGAATATTGTTCATGGTAATTCACCATTAGAAGCCAGATTTCATAAGTTATAATTTATAAAGTCAGACTGAAATTAATGAGGTGGTTTGGCTCAAGGAAATGTCCATTTTATGAATGGATCAACTTAGAAAATAAAGACATTGGAAGGTGATGGCATGATTGGATAAAGAATATAAGGAAGTAGTAAGCGAGACAATGATCTCAGAACCTACAAGAGGAGAAGACCAGTGAGTCTGTGATAAACTAGTAATGAGGCTATCGTCAGAAACCAAGTATAAGTTTAGTTCAATTCAGTGGATTAATGAACCAGAAACATTAGATGCATGTGATTTAGAGGAATATTAAATTCTTTCTTTTCCTTGAATGGATTATGGCAGTTACCTTAAGTTTATTCTGACACTGAATCATAAAGGGATTAGGTAAGGCGAGCAGTGGTTGAGATGTAATTGAGAATGCTTTTAGATGAAACCTGAAAGAACAAGTGTAGGCCAAGTTCTCGAAGTAAGAGTTTTTGCAAAATGAAGTCTAGTTAATAGGACATATGATCAATAAGAGTAGTGTTGGTCGGCCCCACCAAGTCAAAGACAGTTTCAAATGGAGATTGGGTAACCACACTAGCAAAGGTGAGAAATTTCATAAGATTCACAAGGTATTACCAAAGATTTGCTCAGGACTTTACAAAGAGTGCAGTCCCGTAACCCGACTTATTGTAAGAGTAAAAGTTTGAATGGACAAGATAAACGTGAGAAGATCTTCCTAGAGCTAAAGATGAAGTTGGTGACGACCAGGGTTGGCGTTGCCTAATGGAAGAAGGAAACTTTGGGATATATTATGATGCAACTCATACAGGTATAGGTTCTGTGCTTATGCAGCACGACATCATAATTTTGAATACATTTGGACAGCTCGGTTCATCAGATTTGGATGGCCTTGGTAGTGCCAATGTTGTGGAACGACTAACTCCGACGGTAGTGTTCCTTCTGAAACTAGTTATTAGAAAGACCGGTATTCGGTAGTATCGATTATTAGGACGAATATGTATCGGGAAGATGTGGCATGTTTTAGTTTACAACTTTTGATTTCCCTTCTAGGGGAGGTATATATTTGGTTTCTTTCCAATGGTTAAACTCCCAACTTTATGTCAATCATTTTCATTACTATAACTGTTTATGTTTCGACCAGCTCGGATGTTCCTAGAAATATTCTTCGGGTATCGAAATGGATCTTCTTAATGTTACTAGTGGGTGGATAGATTGACTGAAATTTCCCTATCCTGGAAAAGAATTGGACAAAATTTTGCAAACCTTGTCTTTCTGATTATCTGAATACGTCACCGAAGAGAATGGAAACTGGAGCGAACCCTATGGATTGGGTAGGGTAGCCGCTATGCGGGCTGGTAGACAGACCCCGACTATTATGACTAGTTATAGGGATAAAATTATGAAGTTGAGAACGGACGGAAAAAGGGGAAATTCCGGGATTGACTTAAATGAAAAGGATGTTATGCCAAGAGTGTAAACTTTTGTGGAAAATGGAATTAATAAGAATAGTTGAAAAGATAAAGTAAAGGAAGGTGAACCGAGACGGTACCGAGAAGTCGATTGAGACTTATATGGATTAAAGTTTTGAAAAGATCAAAAGGTATCAAACTAGAAGGAACTATGCCAGCAATTGCTAGAAAAGTACTACTATTAGCTAACCCTTAAACTCACATATTTTAGCATGGCCGGTTGGGGCCAAGTCACTAAGGATTATCAAGTGACTAAACCAGCAATGTAAGGACAAAGTGGGGTGCTTCTAACCAAGTGCCAACCGCGAGGACTTTTGATATAAAATGAATTGAGATACATGATGATGGATTTTATATATACCATGGACGTATTAGGATTGAGGATACTGACCAATGAAGAGTTACGAAGATTGTCAAAGATGGTGCAGTATGATGCATAAATCTTATCTGAGACTTAGTGTCCTCAAGAGGAGCATTAGACACTAAGAGATTCACGTTGAACACGACCAATATCTTCCAGAACATCCTTGCTACCATTACCAAGTTCTGTAAGAAAAACAGATAGATGTATGTTGTCTTTTGGAAGGTCAAATAGACCGGCATGTCGTTTGAAAGAAGAAGTTAGCACTAGGCTACCTGTAGACTATCAAGATGGGAATGATTGAAAAGAGACCCTTATTAAGGATATATGATTGCATTACCAAGTACAGGATGTAAGTATTCCTTGAAAATAGAATTGATGATAGAATGTCCTTAGATTAAGACGAACCCTGGGGGATGCACAAAGGATAGCATCACCCCTAATAAAGACAATGTGAAATCAGACGATATAAGTTGAATCAACCAAGGTATCAATAACCTGTAAGGATTAGTGGAAAGGAGTCTCGAAAAGTACATAGACAGAGTTGTTATAGAATTGATTAATGATGTTTGATATACCCTATAACCAGAAGATACAGGAGGAATGATGAGGATGACCTAAGAAACCTTATAAGGAAAGAGGTAATATTCTGAACTTCAAAAAGGGAAGTTTGGTAAGGAATGTATGACATAGTAACAATAAGACCAGATGGAGCATGTGTGAAACCATGAAAAAGTATAGATTGAACCAATAAGGTTGAGATTATCCTAAACCAAGAAGGGAGTTAAAGAAATATCCTAGGTATGATTGGGAGTACCTGTAGTAAAGTTCACACCAGAAAGGTGGAAGCAATGGCTTTTGGAAGAGACTGATATATGCTTTCTCTCATTCAGCAGAATCTAGGCGAAAATGCTTCCATCCTGAGGTGGAATAGATCCAGAAAACATTGATTTCAAGAAATTATTACAATCAGGAAAGGCCAATGAGGTGGCCGATACTTTAAGTATAGAGAGGGGCTACAAATGCTCATACCAAAGGAAATAGAATGAGAATGAAAAGGACTTTGAAGGTTAGAATGTGATGGAGGAAATTATGTTCCCTCTAAGGATTGTGCAAGAAACAACTATGGGAATTGTTTAAATCAACATTCGATTCCCGATATTGACTGAATATAGAAGATAGATTGGTACTGATACTGATCAGCTAATTGGCATGATGATGAATGACATGCAAGTTTATGTTGGTGTATTTCTGTGCAAACATGATAGAGAATTATGAGGTTGGCAAGCGATTAAGTAAACCGCTAAGCTTCTAGTCTTCTACTAGAGAT
The DNA here is from genome assembly GCA_037693485.1 of Kitagawia praeruptora. NCBI lineage: Eukaryota > Viridiplantae > Streptophyta > Magnoliopsida > Apiales > Apiaceae > Kitagawia > Kitagawia praeruptora. The sequence goes on from CM075353.1 coordinate 5,897,816, forward strand.
ATACGATTAATAATCTCACCAGCCTATTCCAGCTGCTATGCTGGAAGCTCTTCTGCAATTTTATCTGCTTCATGTAATATCTACGTCAAGTTCATGAAGCGTTCCTTATGGATAGGGAATAGTGATTATTTCGTTTTCCTAGAGAATCTTGAATTGACAATTATGCAACCCGTACGTCTAGCTATTAAAGCACTGTGTAAACAATAAGCGATGGTGACCCTTCTAAGAAATTAGGTAATAACGACTGTGGAAATGTCGAATTGAATCTAAGTTAGAGAAATCGTCCAGGTTTATTTTGGATGGTTTAATTTTGGAACGACAGGATATTTGAAATAAATGATTAGGCTATGATGGTTCATAGAATGATTATAGTAGAAATAAAGACGAGTGATTGATAGAGATGAAAATAAAGTTGAGAATCGATAAGGGGGTCAAATAGGCGGACTCATGAGAAGCTCCAATGATGAAGTGAGAAAAGTATGGAATTGGCAGGGCAAGGGAATTGGCCAAAACGGAAAGTTGGAATTAGAAACATAAATGACATACAAATTGAATCCTTCTAGGTTGGGGGAAGTCGAGGAAATATGGAATAGATTGATTGAGTAATAAAGAGACTCATGGAATGAGAAAGTGAAATCTAGATGGTTGAACAAAGGAAAATTTGACCCCAAGCGTGTAACACGTATTGAGTAAAGGTGACGAGCGTCTCAACACTGAGATGACGGTGGAGTTAAACAACAGAAGTAAATGAGAATTAGATAATACGAAGGATGTGATTGATAAAGAAAAGATTGGAAGATAATTATGAAATGAGAAGCAAGGAATGTTATGAATGGACTTTCTAGCGAACTCTCGAGACGACAACCTGAAAATGTTAGTATTATATGAAAAAGCCAGTGTCGTGGCGTGGAATACCAATAACAATAATAACAAGTGAGAAATCCAAGATTTAACCTGAGAGGTTGAAGGATTTTCCAAAAGTAAGTGATGCTAATATCGAACAAGAGTATAGGTCCATAGAATGATGGACAGAGCAGCAAGGACATGTGATATGTGAGATTACGATAAAGTAGTATTTGATACGGATACGATTATTTTCTTCTCTAATAAACCTCTATAGTTCAGAGGTAAATTCTAAATATGATATTTTTGACTATCATGAAGATTTTCTTTGAAATTCTTTTATTTTCTTCTCCCTTATTTATCTTCTTCTAAGTTGAGAAGAACAACCCTTTAAGGAGGGGAGGTACTGCTACGTGACTTCCTGTCTATGTGATAGGAGTCTAAGTGGAATACCATAGCTTGTCTAAATTGCTTGTCAAGTACTAAAGGCTGGCCACCTTCTGTACTAACTATGCAATAGGACAAATGTTCATTGATCATAGTGATCTCTCAATAAATTCCTCTAATTCTACATATTGATCGAGATTACGAAGATTAAAGCGATTAGGAAATGCGTAATTACGAGTGAGGTTATCTCCGAATTCGCAGCGCGATAGTGATACCAAAATCACTACCGATACCAATAAGGAAAATAGTATATGACTGGGTAAGAGCATAACCCGGATAATGTGTTGAACGAAAAGTAGCCAAGATTAATGAAAAAGGATAAAGGATGTATTGTAGCACTAGTAAGATGTGCTAAATAAGGATTGGGATTGATTAAGGATTGACTAAGAAACTAGAAAAGGGAAATAACCAACAAGTACCCCATTTGTCTTCTACCTGATTTCGGGACGGAATCCTTTTAAGGAGGGGAGATTGTAAGAACCCGAATTTTTCGGTAGAATTAAAACTTTTTATATATTGATGAAAGAATGAGCAGTGACTCCGACTTCAAGGTATTAACAATGAATGTGAATGGGTATAGATTTAAATGATTATATGTCATGAAGAATGCAATGGGTTGACAACCTAGATTAGAATAATCTATCTCCTAAGAAATAAGTTATGGCACTCAAAAGAGGAAGGAGATATTCTTGTGTCATCCAAATCAATATCTGTTGTTAGACCAGTGGTTCCGTAAAAAGGGTTAAGGAACGCCCGAAAGAGAACAAGGACATTTTTACAAATATATAGGGAATAAAAGAGAATAAGGGATGAATAGTATTTTGGTGGAAAATGAGAATATGAGTTAGACGACGCTATATAGAAGTATTCAAAACGGATTTCTGAGTTCGTATTCATGATCCAGGGGCGAGATAAGTGTATGTAAACGATATCGGATTCAGAAAATTAGCACTTTTATTTTCTCCGAGATTTTCCTGGACACTGAAAGACTTAAGGATTTATTAAGAGGATTTAAGGAATTCAAATTTGAGAAGTATTAAGAAAGATGGAGAATGGTATTATAATTATTAAGAAGATTTCCGGTAAAATCCTAACTAGAAATCTTGGAGACATTCCTCCGAGCGATCAATGAAAATGAGCAATAATCGGACAAAAGAAACGTATAAGCAACCAAGGATGCATCCAATATAGATAGTGGATTATGACATCATTACTTTATCAAAATATCTTCCACCAAAATGCAATTAACCAAGGACTTAAGTGCAAGGACAAAAGAGTTATGGACTTGGATGCAATTTCTATGGATAAGGAAATCCAAAAAGGATCAATTAGAGCATGACACCTAGCCAAAACAAGATGCATCCATTAGAAATTAGTGTATATCACTTGTATTACACATTATTGATCAAGAACCAAGCAAACAAACTCCATTTCTTTCTTTTCTTACAAACTGTCTAGCAAAACACCTCCAAGAAGAAAATTAATATCTCCATTTCCATCCATGATAAAATCACCAAATTTGAACCACAACCTCTCCACTCCATGGGCAATATTCTCTCCAAATTTCATAGCATTCAAAGTAGTATAGCCTAGGCAAATCACCTCCCCAAGTTGAAGAAGCAAACTGTCCAGATTGTTGACAGTTTCTGTGATGATTTTAAAACGGCCATATCTCCTTCATTACTCAATGGAATTTGGTGTTCTTTAGCTTGTTGGAAATCTGGTTGGATTCTCTACAACTCTCCTTTAGAAGCCTTGTCTAGAAAACCTCAGTAAAGCCCTCGTTTTTCATGATCTTTCCACTGAGTTACAGCAGATCCGAAAATCTTTAATTATATCCTTGATGTTTCTTGTTAGATCAAGCTTAGTTAAGGTTGTACATGGATTATTCAAGGCTTAGTAAGGCTCTAGCACTCACCAAGGAAGGTATATCTCATCAAAACCCTAGCTTTTGTTTTGAAGATTTAAGCATGTTCTTGATAGTTAGTGTAGTTAAGGTTATGATGATGATTATAAGCATAGTTTGCTAGTAATTTAGTGATTAAGCAATATGATACATATGATGAATAAGTGATGAACTTCTGGACTTGTTAAGTTGACAATCATGTATATGAGTTGTATGGATGCCATAGCATGCATGCCTACTTTCAAGTCTATTGATATGCTTGTTCCCTGAATTGATATTGGATTATAGACTAGATCCGAATTATCAGCTATAAGCAGGGTTGTTTTGTTAAGACCCTTAGTGAAGGGCGTATGATATTCATTCTTCAAATATAAGACCGGGAGTCGGTATTTTTTGATATATAGATAGTCGTGGAAACCCGGAGGGATTCCAGAGATAGAGTAGTATTCATTTTGTGGAAGATAATTATTAAACATTATTTATATTTCCATAAAAGTATCAACTACTTGGAAATCTTTCGAGAAATGTTTTTTGAGTATTATCTCAGTCGAGGAATATTAGATGAATATTATTTTTGAATATTCATTAGAGTTTGATAATTTAATGAATAATTACTTTGATATTCATTGGAATTTTATTCATTAAATGAATATTACTTTCGAATATTCATTTAAGGTTTATGTACTTGATAAATATTGTTTTAAAAGTATCTTCTGAAGTTCTAATTACTCAAGGAATATTATTTCGAATATCCCATTAAAGTTTTGATTACTAAATGAATAATATTTGAATATTCATTTAGAATTTTATTTGTTAAATGAATATCATTTGGATATTCATTTAGAATGTTTTTTGTTTAATGAATATTATTTGGATATTCATTTAGAATGTTATTTATTTAATCAATATTATTTGGATATTCTTTTAGAATATTATTTATTTAATGAATATTATTTGGATATTCATTTAGAATATTATTTGTTTAATGAATATTATTTGGATATTCATTTGGAATGTTATTTGTTAAATGAATATTATTTTCAAATATTCATTTAAGGGTTGATGTATTAAGTAAATATTATTTTAAATATTTATTGAAGTTTAATTATTTAATGAATATTATTTTGAATATTCATTTAAGAAGAGATTTATTTAGTAAATAATTCTATATATTCATTCGAGGAGTAATTACGAGCAATATTATGATTTAATAATATTCTGTAATTATTATTGACTTAATAAATATTCTTGAAATATTTAATTAAATTCTTTTTAAAAAAAATTATGATGATTTATATTATTCAAAGGTTATCCTTCACCTTTAGATATTATGTAAAATATTTCGGAGTCTTTTATGACTATTTTATCAAGGGGAGGTTCCCAAAACTCTATTTTCATTTAAATCTATCTTATAAGAAGATTTAAATACTCGCTCAAACCTCCAAAAACATATAAGGGGACCTCACTTGAGAGCTGTTATTTATTTGACTGCCCGGTCATGTTCTTGCTAAACTATCTTGTCACTCACATCTTGATTCTTTCAAACATCGATATGAATCTTGTTGGTTACCTCCTCAACGCTCGAGGGGTAAGATTGATGGAACAAGTTTATATCCATTAACAAGCATCAGCTTGGGAAATATTGGTGAAATTTTCCTTTCAATTGGATACGACTACTTTGTGGAGTACTATCAACAAGTACTATACTTGGGGAAAGGGGGACGAACTTTATGTTTCAGATTTATGGATATTATTCGAACTAGGAGACGCTTAAGTGGCCGAGTGGCGCCGGTCCAGCAATGGCCCAACCGTTGGCCGGGGGGTTCTAGAGGGCGGGCGATCCGTCGGTGCTTCCTTCTACATGTAGAGAACAAATGATGGGGAGCATGACATGCGACTGATCATCGTAAATGTTGTGGCTCCTGGCGCGGCAAGCTCCCGTATTAGTTCATCTTCCAAATTTGGAATTTATCTGCAACATTATCATTGTTGGCAGGGTTGAAAAGTGTTTGAACTGGAATTGCAATATTCTTCCTGCAAGTTCCTCTATTATGAAAATTGATAATATCTTGCTTATCTTTGACAAAGCAGATATTTCCACGGAATAATTATATTTTGAGTTACCTTGTAACTTCATCTTATAGCTTATATTGGTACTACGATCGTTAATGCATGGCATATGGTATCAAAGATATTTTGAACTGTTATATATTATTAATGTTCAGTTGTATTCTTTTAGGTGGGCTATCGCTCACCCTTGCTTTATTTACCTATATCACAACAACAGCTAGATCAGATGGCCGCGCAAGGCGCACTCCGCGTAAGCAGGTGACAGCCGTCAGAGGAATAATCGCTGAGGTCATAACTACTATTGCTGAAGAGGCAGCTACTAGTAGGCTAGTTGTTAGCATTTGAGTATCAAATATATTTATTATATGGCATATACAAATGGATGGCAAAGAGTATTTAAGGGTTAATTGTAATTCTTTGGGTTGTAAGAACTCAAACTTGTGATTAATAATATTGATGGTTACTCTGATTTCATCTCTGGGACTATAACGGGTATGTTTTATGTTGTTGTTTTGGGTCACAAGGTTGTAATTTAATTATGTTGGTTTTATGGATGAATATTGAGATCGTAACTACCAGATCCCTGACCCCGGATCTGGGGGTGTTACATCAGTCATCACAGAAGACCTTTCAGCATCAGCTATCACAGCTCCTGAGTCATCCAACCTCTGACTAGATGGTTCTTGTGTTGCAGTGACTGTGATTTGATTTGTCCTACTATTCACCACTTGTGCAATAGTATCTTCTGTTGACTGTATTCCACAAGCTACTACCTCCTTGTGTTCACCTTGTGCTGTAGCATCTTCAACAATGTAATCTTCATGAAACAGATATGTGTGAAGTGATTGAAGTGCAACATGCTTAGAGAGTCCAAATCTCTTGACTAATTGTCTTCTGATAGATACATAAAAATGCATTTTCATCAAGTCAAGTCTTTGATGTAGAAGTTCATATTCTTCAGGAAATGAAAGTTTAGGAACTCTTTCAACCAGAAAATCTAGAACAGGCTTGAAAAGTTTAACTTTGATAGAAATAACTTGCATAGCCAGTCTGTACGTCAATGTAGTTTCCCATGAAGAATCAATATCAAGATCTCTTTTGTCAGTTGCTGACTTAGATATAGCATCTTTTGTAGAGACCTACAAAATGTTAGTTGGACTAGACTCTATGTGTGTAGGTGACAAATGAATCTTTCTCCTTGTTCTCCTGGTATAGTGAGCAACAGATTTATCTTGAGAAAACTCAAGAGGTGTAGACACAGAAACGATCTTGGGATGAGATCCTTTTTCAATAGACACAGTCTTTTGAGAGACAGTATCCAGTGACTATTTTCCCTTTTTAAGAACTACAGCCTTTTGAGAGACTGCAGCCTGGCTGTGACTAGGTGCTTCATCTCTTTTTCCTAGCTTAGAAAGTTGAATTGCAACCTTCAATTCTGTTCTCTCAGCAAGAGATATATTATCATCATCTTTACTAGAAATACTACTAGAAACAACAAATCTTCTCTTCTTTACACCAGGCTCTGAGAAACACCAGAGGTTGGTTTCCTAGAAATAATAGGCTATGGATTCAAACTTGTTTCATGACTTGTTTCAGAAACTATGTTTTGGACTACTTGGGTAGACACAGGGAGGTTCTCCACCAATTGAGATTCCTGAGTCATTTCATCACAAAAGAAAGAAGAATTGTAGATAGTAGGAAGATGAGTTGTAAGAAATACCTGAACATGATGTGGATAGTGCATTGCAGGTATCTTATCTAGATTCTTTTCACTGTACTTCTTTATAACATCAGAGAAAATCCTTTTGTGCTGTATATAAGAAGAAACACAGTATTCCCTACCAAATCTAGCTTCAGCATTAGGAATAAAATGGTTAATAAACAATTGCATGAATCTATGATAATAAACCATTTTCCTAGTTTGATCTCTTGACCCAAGTTTGATACTCATCTGACTTAAGATAATGTGACCAATATTAATTACTCTATCATAAAGCAAACTATATGCAATATGTAAGGTAACAGAAGTAATTTGCTGAAAAGAACTACATTTACCAGTAAAACATTTAGCAATTTGATCAAAGAAGAAAGACCATTCTTTCCTAAGATAAGATCTATTTAACTGGCTCATGTTATCTAGAGGTCCATTATAACCTAATTCAGATAACATAGTTCTTACATTATCATCAGATGGTACATTCTCAAAATTTTCACTAACAGGTAAGTGAAGTACTGAATTAACAACAGATTCAGTAATTTCAAAAGTATCTTGTCCTAAGTGTAGAACAATCTTACCTGATTGACCCTGAACAGAGTCAATAACCTCAGCATTCTCCCATGCTTGTTAAACAGCAGCTTGATTGAGCTGTGGAGATGCTGTCAAGGCATAATTGGGTGAAAATCAGATGACACCCCTTCCTTGTTGGTGATAGCTGCTACATGATTATTAGTCATAAAATCAAAGTCACCAAACTTGAAAGCTAATGATTTTGGTAATCTCCTTTGAGCAGCTATTGATCTGAAAAGAACTTAAGAAATCCTAAAATTGATTAGTGATTTTGAGAGCTCAAAAGTGTTTTTGCCTTAGAAAATATGAGAATATTGAAAGCAATAAACAATTAGCGTCTCAAAACAGTGATATATTTCAAAAATTCTTCAGACCCACTAACCCACGTTTACACGAAGGTTGACATGTGTCAGTCCCTGAAAAATGCAATTACCCATGATTTTTGGAAAATAAAATCCAAAATTGATTTAAATTAAAATCAGGGTTTAAGTGGAAATTTGAACCGTTTTCAGCGACTAGTTGGAGTTGTGTACGTGGCATTTTCTTTTATTGCATTGATAATCTCCAAATGTCTGTTCAGCTTCTCTCGTCTTTCTATAAAATAGACTGACGTCTTTTCCCATTCTTTACTCCAAAAACACACAAACTCTCTGTTTCGCAGAGCTTCCTTCATCAAAAATGGCTTTTAACCCAAATAACCATTCAAATCCAACCTTTCGATTTCTCACAGACGATGAACGGCTTCTTCAGGAGTTTATGGATTATCTCTTTGAAGAGATGATTTTTCTCATCAATTTGGACACGGCTGGATTAGTCCCAAATGATGTCCAGATCTTTCTCCTAGAATGTCCGTCTATTGGACACAGTCTTCCGCTAACGTCTTCTCACAAAGAGTCTGAGGTTGATCTTGATGGAGATGCAATTCATTTATCCATCAGATCTGTAAATCCTTAATAAACATGGAATATTGTCAGCTGCTCTCATTCAAGTCATCTTTTTCGAGAGCAGTCAGTATTTTTCCATACTCTTTAGTGATCTTGAGATGCTCCTTATCCTGGAGTCCAGAGTTGGAGTTCACAGTGGTAACAACATTAGACAAGGATAGGATTAGAACTATTATTAGATAGAAAGAACTTTGTATTTCATTTCCTTGTAATTATTTTGATTAATGAAAATACGCAATTTCTTCTTATCTATCTATCTTCTGTTTGTGCAAATCATCAGTATGTATGATATAACTATATAGCATAGACTAAATAGATATCAGAATTGAATCACTTAATAAAATGAACAACAGGAATTGATATATTAAGTCACAGACTAGAATAATTTCAAGATCATGATACCGACGTAGAGATCCTGATGACGTCAGCATCCTGATAGTAATTCTGATCCTGATAATCAATAACAAGTCTATCATACTGTAATTTATCAAGGCAAAGTGTTACAGCTTAACATTGAACAATCAAATATAGATCCTGACATAACATCAAATCTATAAGCTGAAACAACATACCTTGCTACCTCTGCAGATGTTAAAGATCTAGTAATTTAACATTCCTAACTCACTTACCAATCTAATGAAAGTGTTCTCATCAAGTGGTTTTGTTAGAATATCTGTAAGTTGTTTGTCAGTAGGAACAAAATGAAGTTCCACAGTACCATTCTCAATATGTTCTCTAATAAAATGATACCTGACATCAATGTGCTTTGTCCTTGAATGTTGAACTGGATTTTCTACAATTTTGATAGCACTAGTATTATCACAAAACATAGGAATATTACTTAGTGTCATACCATAATCCATCAACTGATTTCTTATCCAAAGGAGTTGAGCACAACAACTGCCTGCTGCTATGTACTCAGCTTCTGCAATTGAAGTTGAGACAGATTGCTGCTTCCTGCTTGCCCAAGAAATCAATATGTTCCCCAAGAATTGACATGTACCTGTAGTGCTTTTCATATCTATTTTACACCCTGCATAATCAGAGTCTGAAAAGCCAATTAGGGAGAAATCAGATTCTCTAGGATACCACAAACCAAGATTTGGAGTTCCTTTGAGATATCTAAAAAATCTCTTCACATCAATTAAATGAGATTCCTTAGGATCACTTTGGAATCTAGCACATAAACAGGTAGAAAATATTATATCTGGTCTACTTGCTGTTAAATATAACAGTGAGCCTATCATGCCTCTATAGCTAGTGTTATCAACACTCTTACCCTTAGAATCAGAGTCTAGCTTAGTGGCTGTTGCCATGGGTGTTTTTGTAATAGAACAGTCTTGAAAGTCAAACCTTTTTAACAGATCTTTGATATACTTTGACTGATTAATGAAAATACCAGTCTCAGTCTGTTTGACTTGCAAACCTAAAAAGAAATTAAGTTCACCCATCATGCTCATCTGATATTTAGATTGCATAAGCTTGCTAAACTTAGCACATAACTTTTCATTAGTAGAACCAAATATGATGTCATGAATATAAACTTGAACTAAAAGCAATTCACCTTTAATCTTTCTAAAGAATAGAGTTTCGTTAATTGTACCTCTTATGAAGCCATTCTCAAGAAGAAATTTAGACAAAGTCTCATACCATGCTCTTAGTGCCTGCTTTAGTCCATAGAGTGCCTTGTCGAGTTTGTAGACATGATTTGGAAATTTTGGATCAACAAAACCAGGTGGTTGTTCTACATATACTTCCTCATCAAGCTTCCCATTTAGAAATGCACTCTTTACATCCATCTGGTATACTTTGAATTTTGAATAAGCTGCAAATGCAAGAAACATTCTGATTGCTTCCAATCTTGCAACAGGAGCAAAGGTTTCATCATAGTCAATTCCTTCTTCTTGGGAATATCCTTTAGCTACCAGTCTTGCATTGTTTCTTACAATCATACCAGATTCATCTAGCTTGTTTCTGAAAACCCATTTAGCACCAACAATTGATCTATCTTCAGGTCTTGGTACTAATTTCCAGTCTTTGTTTCTCTCAAACTCATTCAGTTCCTCCTGCATTGCTATTACCCAATCAGGATCTTGTAGAGTTTCTTCAACCTTCTTAGGTTTATTCTTTGAGAAAAAGCAACTGTACAAGCATTCATTCTGAGCAGATCTTCTAGTTCGGACACCACTATTTGGATCACCAAAAATCAAATCTTCTGTATGATCCTTTGTCCATTTCCTAACAGGTGGTAGATTTCTCCTGTTAGACTCTCCCCCTAAGTTAGTGGTATCTCTTGTAGAAGAATGTTCATTACCCTCAAAAGCTCCCCCTTGATCAGTAGAATCAGTAAATTCCATACTACTACCAGTTTCTGATCTTCCTTCATTAGACTCTGAATGATCAGTTCCTGATGGAGTAGATTCTGAATGATCAGTTTGCTCCTGATGAATATCTTGTTCACCTTGATTCGCTTGCTCCCACTCAACAGCAGCATTCCTTTGAGGAGCAATAAAGATTTCATTTGGAGAATTTTCATCATCACTAGAGGGTATCTGAGAATCCTTAGATTTTCAAAAATTCCAAATTGTCATAGCTTTCATCAGATTGCAGAATTCCAAATTTCTTATCATCAAATGCAACATGAATTGATTCCATAACAATATGAGTTCTGAGATTATATACTTTGAAGGCCTTTGTTGCTGAATATCCTAGAAAGATTGCTTCATCCGATTTGGCTTCAAATTTTCCAAGTTGTTCTGGATGAACTTTCAGCACATAACATTTGCATCCAAAGATGTGAAAGTATTTCACACTTGGCTTCTTTCCTTTAATCATCTCATAAGGAGTTTTACCATGCCTATTTACCAGGGTACAGTTTTGAGTAAAGCATGCCGTGTTGATTGCTTCTGCCCAGAAGTAGGTTGGAAGCTTTGTATCTGTAAGCATGGTTCTAGCTGCCTCTATGAGAGTCATGTTCTTTCTTTCCACTACACCATTTTGCTGAGGTGTTCCAGGTGCAGAAAATTGTTGAGTAATTCCATTATCTGCTGAATGCTCCTCCATTGTAGAATTCCTAAATTCTGTTCCATTGTCACTTCTAAGTACTTTCACTTTGTACTCAGAATTGTTCTGAATACTCTTGACAAGCTCAATGATCAGTTGAGGAGCTTCATCCTTCTTGTGGAGAATAATACCCATGTAAACCTTGTATAATCATCTACTATCACTAGAGTATATCTTTTCTTGCTGATAGACATAATGTTCACTGGACCAAATAGATCAAGATGCAGCATGTGAAATGGTTCAGTAATTGAATTTTCTGTCTTGCTCTTGAAAGTAGTTCTTCTTTGTTTACCAAGCTGACAAGCATCACAAAGTCCATCTTGCACATAATTTGCCTGAGGTAGGCCTCTCACCAGATTGTGCTTAACAAGTTGATTAAGCTTCTTGAAATTGAGGTGTGAGAGCTTCTTGTGCCATTTCCAGCTTTCATCAGAGGATGCCTTACTGTAAAGACATCTGACAACTCCTGTAGTTGTATCACTCAAGCTGGCTTCCTATATGTTACTATGTCTTTGACCAGTAAGAATAATGTCTCCATTCTGCATATTCATGATCTTGCATCCTTCTTTGTCAAAGATTGATTGGTAACCTTTATCACCCAGTTGACTTATGCTTAAAATTGTGCGTTTCAAGCCTTCAACCAGTGCTATGTTTTCTATGATGACATTTCCCAAAATAATTGAGCCATATCCCAGAGTTTCTCCTTTGTTGCCATCTCCAAAAGATATTACTGGGCCAGCTTTCTTCTCAAACTTTGTAAGCAGGGACTTCTTTCCAGTAATATGTCTAGAGCATCCACTGTCCAAGATAATTGAATGCATCCTTCATGTGCCCTGCAAACAAAAAGTATCTAGTTAGAATTTTTTAGGACCCAACCTTGATCGGATCCTTTCTTACTAGACTTAGAAACAACAGGTTTTGAAGATTTTACTTTTAAGCTACCTGTCTTAGAGTCAACCTTAGACTCTGCTTTAGCAAACTGTTTGTGACTAGTAGTTTAAGATTTCCAAGAGTAATAGTCATAATACAGTTCATGATATTCTCTACACATGTAAATAGAATAAACTACCACAATGATAACAAGCTTTTTTTGGTTGGTATTGAACTTTCTGAGTCTTGGGAAATCTTGACTCAGTTTTCCAAGAAGGTTTCTGATTGCAATCTAGGGCCAAATGATTATGATTACCACATTTATAGCATTTTTTTTCTAGGTGCATCAGGTATATTCTTGTAATTATTCTCTTTATTAATACCTTCTTTTCCATTCCTATTTCTCTTAGTCTTGCTAGACTCTGAAAGACCCTCTAGTCTTTGTTTCAACTGAGACTTAGACAGAAAGTCTATGTTGACATTCTTAGGTTTCTCTAACACCTTACTATCTGAATTAGTGTTGTTAATTCTCTTATGCACAACTGGAGTACCACTAGAATCAACAAACTTAACATGTTTAGGTTCAGAAACTACTTTCTTACCTTCAGACTTAGCAGTGCTAGTTTCTACTTTACTATATTATCCTTGACAATAGCTACATTTTCCTTAACCTTATCACAACCTAAGCCAATTACTTTACCAGCAAACTGATTTGTAATAATGTCCCGAGTCTTTTTACAAGAGGTATTCCATGTGTTAAACCTATCCCTCTCTTCTTCTAGTTCTTTTCTAACATAGTCATAAGCTTCAAGAATAACACTATAATCATGCTTAGCTTTATCAGAACATATCTTATACTCTTCCATTTGAACTAACTCAGATTCAAGAAAATTATTTCTACTAACCAATTCATTATTCTTAATCTTAAGCTCATCTCTTTCACTAGTAAGAATTCTGAAATTAGTCATAAGATTTTTAAACTCAGCATGGATAGATCTAATTTCATCAGAATCTAAGTTATCAAATGAATCAAGAGAGTGAAGTGATACCTTAACAGAGGATGAAGAAGTTTTCTTTGGAGATCCAGCCTTGTCTGAATTATTTTCCATTAGAGCAATGTTGTCATAATCCAATTCATCTTCAGAATCACTAGAATCTACCCAATCATTTTGTGTGACCATGAGTGCATTACCCTTTCCTGAATTCCTAGGCTTCTTGCACTCACTAGCAAAGTGTCCAAGCTCGCTGCAGTTAAAGCACTTGATCTTTGCCTTATCAAGCTTGATAATTGTACTTTTGCCTTTGTCACCCTTCTTCTCTTCTTTCTGTTGAAAAGGTCTTTTGCTAAATCTTCTCCTATTGAATCTTCCTTTCTTGAAAGCTTTAGCAAACATAGCAAAGAGTTCTTGCATCTCTAATTCAGAATCATCATTGTCAGAGGCCATATCTGTAGTCTCTGATTCGGAACTTTATTTGCTCTTTTTCTTCCTTGAGTCTCTTATAGTTGTTTCAGAGTTTTCTTCTGGAAGCTTCTTAGTTTCAGATTGAGCAGCAAGTGCAATAGACTTCATCTTTCCTTCACTTCTGCTCTTCTTCTGTTGTCTGTCAAGTTTATAAGCCCTGAGTTTTCTATAAACAGCCTCTAATGATATTACATCCAAATCATTAGCTTCTTCAATGGCAGAGATCTTCTCATTGTAGAAATCAGGCAAGGCTTTCATGAACTTTGCATTCATATCCTCTAAGTCATAATATTTGCCATGCATGGCCATCTCGTTGATGAGTTTTGTAAACCTATCAAAGGTATCAGTAAGTGACTCACCAGACTTGGATTCAAAATATTCATACTGCTGTATGAGAAGTGCCCTCATATTCTTCCTGATAGGTTTAGTTCCTTCACAGTGAACCTTCAGATTGTCCCATATATCCTTAGCAGTCTTACAAGAGAGAACATAGTTAGTGAGAACAGAATCAAGACTGTTAAATAATATGTTCCTCACTTTAGCATCCTTAAGAACGTTCTCCTTGTCCTTATCTGACCATTCAGATTTAGGCTTCACTCTTGTGGATTCTGGAATGACTTTTCCTTCAACAGTTTCTTGAGGAATCACTTTAGTTGGGACAAAAGGTCCATCTCTTATCCTATCAAGATAATCAGGGTCTGTTGCCTCAAGGTGATGCAACATCTTCACTTTCCAGTGAGTATACTCGTTTCTCTTGAGCATAGGGATTTTAGTATTACTATCCTTGTAACCAGACATGATTGCAGATCTTCTGATTATTCAAAATCAACCTGCTCTGATACCAATTGTTAGTCCTGGTATACTTGTAGAAGGGGGGTTGAATACAAGTATAAGTAATCGTGTCTGATTTTTGCTCGAATAAATACACAAGAACAAACGAATAAACAAAACTTGTTTGTATTAATAGATCAAATACAAACTCTACCAAAGGTGTACAAATACCTTTAGCAGCTGCAGACAATACAAATCTCTCTCTGTTTGTTCACTCGTATACTCACGATAATCACAAATCTCACACTCTACCTCCGCAGTTTTTACAATGATATAGAGAGAGTATTTATAATGTTACCTATCAACTAATAACAGAAAGTAATGATTAATAAATGGTAATGTTCTGCCGTCCAGTTGATAGTTTCCATCAATAGTAAACCCTTTCCTTCATGATATCTTCTTGCTGTTCTTCAAAAACAACGATCCTGTTTTTCAGCACTTTCCGGTTTCTGTAGCATCCGTAATGACATCATCAGTAATGAGACTGATATCAGGATTGCACATGGTATCAGGATTCAACCTCTCATTAGTATTGAGACTGATATCAGGATTAGATATCCATCAGTATTTCTCTTGACTTATCAGGATCTGTTCTGAGTTTCTGAAATGTAGTCCTTGATACTTTGTTCCTGACTAAACTCTACAGATTACTTTCTAACACATATATCCTATACAAAGTACTAAATCCTTTATAAGATCAGGATATTACAAGAAGTATCTGCAAATTCTATTCTTAACATCACAACTTATGAATTATTCCTAACACAATTATACCAGGATTAGATTTGCCACCTATTGATGAAGACTATGAATTGGATAGTGAAGAGTTGGCATTTCTGCATGCTCAAAGAATCTACCATGTGGCTATTATTGATGGGTGTCTGGAGGTAAAATACACTGATGGGAGAAAAAAAACCTTTCCACAAGGCATGTGTCAACACTGGGGCAAACTACATGACTTAGAAAGGATAATGAGACTACTGAAATTTGATGATGAAACAGAAAGAGTCTGGAAGGTGGAGATAGCTCATTTCATTAAGATGAAAAGAGATCATGAGGAAAAGTTAAGAAAGAAGAATGAAGCTTTGAAGATAAAGAAAGAAGAAGAGTTAGCTGCTCTAGAAGCCAAAGCTGAAGAGATGAGAGCTAAAGGGTTATGCAGAGTCAAGTATGATCCTTACATTGTGGAATACATGAAATATGGCAGAAATGTGAAGATTAGAATGGACTACATTAGCTCATATCCTGAAGCCAGGCTAAAGGAAGTTATCATAGACTTATCTAACTCACCTCTCATTGAAGAACTCACTGCCATGAAAGACATCATCCAGGCAATGAGTGATGCAAAGAAAGCCAAGGAAGAAAAAGAAAATGAGGATCTACAAGCCTAATCTCAAGGAGGAGAATCAAAGGAAAATGTCTAGTATCTCTTCATAACTGTAAGAATGCTTTCTCTGTAATAGTATTCAATCAATATCATACCTGTATCTGTCAAGTTTTATCTTTACGCATGTTAGGCTTGTTATCAGACATGAAATTGTGACTAAGGATCTTACTCACAATTTGGGGGAGATTGTTGGTCACAGAGGCATGCCTACATACATCTAATAACAAGCCTAATCGTTTGTAATACCTTGTATTACTTACATGACCTCTTAACTGAGGGAACCTCTAGCTGTAGAGTTTCTACTTGTTTAGTACTTGTAATAGGCACCAATTTCTATCTATGTAATTGTACTTAAAAGTCTGAGAATAATGCTTGAAAGAAGTTCCAAGGTTCATGCCTCAAGCTTGAAGATAAAAGGCTGTCAAAATAAACACAGTTGGAATTTGAAGAATGAAAATTTGCCTAAGTACCAATTCGACAAGTTTTTGTTCTGTTCGAGAACTCTATCATTCGACAAGTCAAGGATTCGATATCTCAAAAGACATTGTTCGATATCTCTGAATGCACTGTTCGATATCTCATTCGATATCTCAGAGATTTGATATGTGTACTACTCTATTCGAGAACTAAGGAAGCCAACAAGGAGAATCTATCATTCGAGTTCTCAAAGAGTCAACAAGTCAATGTTCATTCGATATCTCAAGGACTAAGAAGCTATTCAACATCTCAAGGATTCGACAAGTCAATTGCTCTATTCGACATCTCAAGGAATCCTGAAGAAAAGCCTAATTCGAGAAGTGTTTCAAACAAGTGAATTATATATTGTTCGAGAACTCAGAGTTATCCATCAAGTAAATTCTAGCTCTCGATTCAATTATGAAGTTACTTCTCGAATAAGGTTTTGAAGACAAAATACTGAAGAAATTGTACAAGTCAGAGACCTGTAACAAGCCAAAGCACTTTATGGACCTCAAACTGTAACGTACTTTGGAAAGCCTACAAAGGAGCTTGGAGAGATGTACAAGAGACAAAGAGCGAGAGAAGTGGATCTGAACAGAGCTCTACAAAGTCAAACCTGTAGCCGTTTGGATGTTACTCAAATAGGATAGACAGACTAGAAAGTAATTTATTCTGCAACCTTATTTGTAGTAAACAGGCTGTGCTCATGTTCTATAAGGGCACAACCTCACTTCTTTAGATATTAAGTTTTTCAAGTTTTTCATACAAAAAGTATACATCTCTCTGATAAAAACGAAGCTGAGAATACTAACATTTGTATTCACGGATTGTAGCAAATCTTTATCTAATAACATATTAGATTAAAGTGATATTGTGTCTTGTGTTGTTCATTATCTACATTCATATTTCCGCACACACATAACACATATCTTGCTACAGATTCAAGAACAAAGAAAAGTTCAAGAATCCATTCACCCCCCTCTATATTCTTTTGTGTGTTCAATACTCAACATTTAGTATACACATATTTACGGATTATACTAAAGTTTCCTTATAATAAACAACGTATACGGATTTTTAATATATTTTATTAATAATTGAAAAATATGGAGCGATATTTTTGGGTATATATAAATGATTTTAAGATTAGTCAAAAAGGTAACGTGTTTTATTTAGAAAGGAAATATTAATGATCGAAAGATGTGGTACGATTGATGTTTTTAGGTGTTTATAAAGGTAGTATCTTTAACTAAAAGTAAATGGGAAAAAGGTAATCAGATAATTACCATTAATTATATTATGTTAATATTTATTTTAATAATTAGGATAACCAAACTAAAAACAAACTAACAAACTTTCAATCACGTAAAAATGAAATTAATTA
Organism: Kitagawia praeruptora; assembly: GCA_037693485.1. Classification (NCBI taxonomy): domain Eukaryota; kingdom Viridiplantae; phylum Streptophyta; class Magnoliopsida; order Apiales; family Apiaceae; genus Kitagawia; species Kitagawia praeruptora. Next base: position 5,915,770 of record CM075353.1, read on the forward strand.
TAATTAGTTCTTAAAAAATAGAAAAGGTTAAATGTTTTGCCAATAATAAATATTTAAGTAAGGTTATATAATTAAGTAAGAAAAGAAAGTATGAAAATAAGATATTTTAGTTAGAAAAAATAGAAAAGATATTACGTTTTAGGTAAAAATTAGGTAATCAATTAGTTATTAGTAATTATAATTTTATTAGTTTATTTCATTAAATGTCATGGCCCGTGATATTTTTGGAAATGAGAGGTTCTATTCAAAAAAGTTAAAAAAGATAATGCGTTTTAACTGAACAGGATAATGCGTTTTAACTGAAAAAGGTAATTGGTGAGTTATTAAGAACTATAATATCATTATTTTATGGGTTTTTTTCATAAATAAATAGGAAAAAGTAAATTTTTGTAAATTTACTATCTTTAAGAATAGCTATTTGCAATATTACCAACCTAAGTTTCAAAATTGCAAAAATACTAGGTCCCCCCTCCTCCCTCACTTTCTCTCTCCTCCTGTCTAGGAAATCAGCTGACTTGTGTCCTTTTTTTTTTTTTTTTTTTTTTTTTTTTTTAAGATGGGTGCTATTTTGGGTTGGATGGCCCCGCAGGGGAAATATTCAACTTAATGCAACCACATTCAACTAAATTCAACTAAATTTCTGATTTCAAGTTCCATTGTTCAATTGTCATTTTCGACCTCTTTTTTGAACTCTAATATATATATATATATATATATATATATATATAGGCAAAGTATCAAATAGAAACCAACTCTTAAATAGAAACTAGAAACTAACATTAAATAAATTCTATTTCATTCATTCTAATGGCCCCGCCAGGGGCACCTTCACAAAAAGTGTTTAAAATTATTGGCTCCATCCAGCAAAAAAAAAAAAAAAAAAAAAAAAAAATACTGTTCACGCTGACGTCACTGCCACGTCAGCAGTGAACAGTAATTTTTTTTTTTTTTTTTTTTTTTTTTTTTTTTTTTTTGCTGGATGGAGCCAAGAATATTATGAACTTTTTGTATTGGGGTCCCCCTAGTTTGGTCATTAGATTAGCTTTAAATATTAGGTTAGGGTTTAGTTTCTAGTTTCTATTTTAATTTAGTTTCTATTTGAGTAAGACCCTATATATATATATATATATATATATATATTAGAGTTCAAAAAAGAGGTCGAAAATGACAATTGAAAAAAGGAACTTGAAATCAGCAACTGAATGCAACCACATTCAACCACATTCAACCACATCAACTGCAACAGACTTCAAAACCATTTTTTTTTTAATGTGGGATGATTTTGGGTTGCATGGCCCCGCAGGGGCATATTCAACTTAATGCAACCACATTCAACTAAATGCAACTAAATTTCTGATTTCCAGTTCCATTGTTCAATTGTCATTTTCGACCTCTTTTTTGAACTCTAATATATATAAATATATATATATATATATATATATATATTAGAGTTCAAAAAAGAGGTCGAAAATGACAACTGACAAATGGAACTGGAAATCAGTAATTGAATTCAGTTGAATATGCTCCTGCTGGGCCTTGCAACCCAAAACCACCAAAATTAAGGTGGACTGCTTTTGGCTTCCAAGGCCCCGCAGGGGCATATTCAACTAAATTTTAATGTGGTTGCATTTGGTTGAATATTGCCCCTGGCGGGGCCTTGCAACCCAAATCCACCAAAATCACCCACCTTTAAAAAGGTTGAATGTGGTTGCATTTGGTTGAATATTGCCCCTGGCGGGGCCTTGCAACCCAAATCCACCAAAATCACCCACCTTTAAAAAAAGTTGAATGTGGTTGCATTTGGTTGAATATTGCCCCTGGCGGGGCCTTGCAACCCAAATCCACCAAAATCACCCACCTTTAAAAAAAGTTGAATGTGGTTGCATTTGGTTGAATATTGCCCCTGGCGGGGCCTTGCAACCCAAATCCACCAAAATCACCCACCTTTAAAAAAGTTGAATGTGGTTGCATTTGGTTGAATATTGCCCCTGGCGGGGCCTTGCAACCCAAATCCACCAAAATCTTAAAAAGTTGAATGTGGTTGCATTCAGTTGAATGTAGTTGCATATTGCCCCTGGCGGGGCCATGAAACTCAAATAGCATCCCGAAAAAAAAAAAAAAAAAAAAAAAAAAAAAAAAAAGGACACAGCCGTGGAGATGAGTGACGTGGAATGAGAGGGAAAGGGGGGAGGGAAAGTGACGTGGGAGGGAGGGAGGGAGGGAGGGAGGGAGGGAAAGGGGGACCTAGTATTTTTGCAATTTTGAAACTTAGTTTGGTAAAATTGCAATGAATTAAAGAAGATGGTATTTTTGCAAATATGAATTTAAAATCTAGTATTTTTGGTGAATTCCCTTATTTTATTTTATAAAATAGAACTACATATTTTTACTAATAATAAATATTAAGTACATTTCGTGGTATAGGCCTAACCAATGTGCAGTTAACCAATCAGAAAATTATAAAATAGAACTACATGTTTTATTATAATATCTGAGTCTACCAATGTGCAGTTAACCAATCAGAAAATTATGAATTATTTTAGGACCAATCAAAACTAATTCCTAAATTTTAGAGCAATGATGTTATATAAAGAGTTTTCCATATTTACATTCTCACCCTACCTTATTAACCATGATTAGTCAACACTTTTAATTTAAATACAATAATATTTTTATTTAACATATACATAAATGCATATTTTTTAAATCAGTTACTAAAAAATAGCAATTTTAATTTGAAATAAATCACGATACATTATTATATATTTTAAATTAAATTTCAAATTAATCATTCATTAATCAACCACTCTTTTAATATAAAGTCAATCATAATCATATTATCATACATTATAAATTGATTTTCATAATATTATTTCACTTTTAGTTGAAGAAATTACCTTTTATAAACACCTAAAAATATCAATCGTATCATATCTTTCAATCATTAATATTTTCTTTCAAATTAAAACACGTTACCTTTTTAATTTACAACAAATCTTATAATCATTTATATATACCCGAAAATATCACACCATATTTTTCAATTATTAATAAAAATATATTAAAAATCATGTACGTACGTTGTTTATAATAAGGAAACATTAGTATAATCCGTAAACATGAGTATATTGAATTATATCAAATTAAAATTAGAAAAATTATTAAAAATAATGATTATATAAAGACATAATTGTAATATTAAATAAAATTTATAACATAATACAAGAAACATGTGCATTGCACGGGTTATAAGCTAGTATCATTAATTAAATTTATATTAAATTATGTAAATTAAAATTTAAATGAAATATTGTATATAATGATTATCTAAAAATATAATTATAATATAAAATAAAAATTAAATCATATCAAAAAAATCAGTGCATCGCACAAATTATAAGCTAGTAATTAATAAATACATAAAACCTTTGAAATAGGTGCCGCATAGGTCGAAACAATTTTGGTCGAGACTGCGATAGTGAACAATGGTACAAGCTAAAGAAAAATTAGCTTTAAAAAAAGGTAATGCTAAACATAGCCCTTAGGACTATGGTTAAGCATTAATGTAAGTGGATAAATACATTTAAAATGACAAATTTGCATTTAATACATCAAGTTTGCACGAATTTCAATATAATTATTTAGCAATTTGTGATTTTTTTTATTAGTAGAAATTAATGTGAATGCAGGAGGTCCACTATTATTACTTGGAAAATTGAATTGACGTTTTAAAAGAGCATTAAAAAACTAAAAAACAATTAAATAACTTAAGTCAATATTGAAAAGATGAGAATATTTAACGCTTACCATATTCTTTAGGGCTATTGTTAGCATTTTCCTTAAAAAATTGTAGGAAAATTAGATTTCAATTAAGGAAACAAAAAAATTGGGCTATAGTTCTATAAACACACGGGCTAAACTAACATGGTAATTTCCAAGACATGCTGACAAGGATGACCCGGGTGTGGAGCCCACCATAGCCTATATGTATATGCTAGGTCCACCCCTTTTGAATCTTAAAAATTCTCTCAATTTTTTGTTCTTATTTACGTACTTGGTTAAACCCTAGAATCCCTTCGTGATGTCAATAATTCACGACGAAACATGTAGCCGTAAGGACAATAATACGTCAGTAAAATCCGGGTGGTTGAGTATGTACAATACATACTTGGTTTTATTTCTTTTACTTGCTAATTTGATACAGATGGTTCTTATGCTATATTTAAATAATGTTGTTACTCCTGTTGTTTATTCTTCGGAGAGTCGAATTGCGGAGGTTGAGGCACATGTGAAGAATATAGTTGAAAAGGTTTTGAGAATGGAAACAAAGGCTTTTGACATGGAAGATGAATTGATGAGGTTGGACAAGTATTTGAGGGGGGGTAATGAGTTGTTGTCCAAAGAGGAGTTTAACAGGTTTCTTGAGGAGGATTATAATAACAAGATAGGGAAAGGAGGGAGTAGTGTTGATGATCTAGATCAGGTTATGGTGGTGGCGAGAGAAATTGTTACGAAGGAGATTGAAAAACATGCAGCAGATGGGCTTGGGAGGGTAGATTATGCATTGGCCTCTGCCGGGAGCTTTGTTTTGAGTCATTCAACTGCGCATTATCTTTCTTCTTATTTGTTTGGTAATCTTTGGGGGTACGTTAATGCTAATTCTGTCAAGATGATAAGTCCCAGTTTTGGAGAGCCAGGTCACTGTTTTTCTCTCCTAGGAGACACTGGTTTTGTCGATATCAGGCTCAGTACTGTCATAATCCCCAAGGCTGTTACTTTAGAACATGTTGCCAAGGTAATTATTTACTGTATATCTTTCTCATTAATTACTACTTGTTTACTGCAATACTGCATGCTATATATATATATATATAGGTTTTTGCTTAAATACAAACCAATCCTTAAATACAAACTACAAACTAACACTAAATTAATTATATTTCATCTATTCTAAGGTTTCCGCCAAGGGTACCTTCACAAAAAATGCTTAAAATAATTGGTTCTATCCAACAAAAAAATTTAAAAAAAAAAAAAAAAATCCCTGCCGTGGAAATGCGAAGCATTTAAGACAGTAAACGGATGAGTTAGGTAGTCATGAGGGCCGAAGGCTCTCGACACATCCGTCAATAGTCTATTGCCTTTACCATTGATTGCCCTTCCTTACAACTTTAGAATGATAAAGGCGCGAAGCGCCGTACAAGAAGGTGCGAAGCACTGTTAACCAGTGAAATCCATTGCCACGTCATCACGTGAACAATGATTTTTTTTTCAGTGATTTTTTTTTTTTTGTTGGATAGAGCCAATTATTTTTAAGCATTAATTTTTTGTATTGGGGTATCCCTAATTTGGTCATTAGATTAGCTTGAAATATTAGATTAGTGCTTAGTTTTTAGTTTGTAGTTAATTTTAATTTGTAGTGGAGTAGGACTCTATATATATATATATATATATTGTGCACTCTGTATGATCTGTAGTTTGTGTTTTTAGCAATATTTTAATGGACATAATAAATCAATATATGGCACTTGAAGTTAGGTGTACATTATAAATTTATAATGATTTGATTTCTCGATAATACTATGCCGTTTTATGTACCACAGTTGTTTAAACCGACCATTTGGCATCGGTCGGTTTTATCGGCTGCTTTTTTACCACCGATCGGTTATAGCCCTTTTTGTTGTAGTGTAGTGAGTTAATGAGATAAGTCAATAACATGATTCTATATATTTGTACGTACACTAGTCTTCTGGTTATTGTTATTTTTTACCTAGCATCAACTTCAGTACCACTACCACCTGTAATGTAAGCAAGTATTTTATACTTTTCCAGTTACCAAGTGCTGTATATTCTTACTTCACTAATACTCATCTGTGTATGGACAGAGTGTTGCTTACAATAGGTCGAGTGCTCCCAAGGACTGTACAGTGTATGCATGGCAAAGAGGTGGTAGACTTGTTTCCCTGGGTGAATTCACCTATGACCTCCAGAAGAGCAATGCTCAGACTTTTAATGTACTAGACTCATGCTTCACTAACACGATAAGGCTCCAATTCAATTCAAACCATGGAAACCCTATTCAAACATGCATATATCGCTTCAGGGTGCATGGTGATGAATATCATTGATCTGCTAGCTCTGTTCACCCATGAAGCTAAGACTTGAGGTTAATTCCCTCTTTAAGATCTTTGCCGCTGCTCTTTTCTTTTCCTTGATAGCTTCTTAGGGGTAATATTGTATCGATCAAGACTTCTTATGATTCTTTTTTAAAGGGAATAATTTTTATGGATCTTTTTATTTTAATTAGTGACCTCTTTTTTTTTTTGCTAAGTTATATTAAGTGACTTTATTTGAGTTGATGGAATTTTAGATAAGTACTTTTAAAGATTTTGATTAGAATATTGATGGAATTTCAATAGAAGAACTTTTAATCTTATAAATACCTATTTTACTTCCAATATAAATTCTAATTATATGCCTTTTCTATAAATTCGAACTCTTCTCCTCTATAAAATCGAATACATATTCTAATTCTAGTATGTTAAAAGATATTTTTATATTTATTAATTATTGTTTAAAATCCTAAAATTCTAAAATATTAAAAAAATAAATTGAGATGATCTTAGAGCGCCACCCTCCAACTTCATTACATATTACTCCAACTTCATTACATATTATTGATGATACTTATCATATAGAACAATTTTTTCCATATAATCAAAACCTAAAAATAGAGTAAATTCTAATTTTTACTTTTTTTAAACTCTCTAAAATTTTTGGAGTTTTAGAAAATAAAAATACATTTTTTTTTCTCTTTATATTATAGATACTCCTATATTTATTTAGGATTCCCGCATGAGAATGTTATTTTATTATGTTAACACATTAATTCTAGTCTTTTTAAATACGAATATTTTTTTATGAGAATAGTATTAGATTTATGAATACATTTTCCTAATAGAAGTACAATTAACTTATATAAAAAATATAAAATTTTAGAATATCGTAAAAGATGTCGCCACCGTCCCTGATTTTACTTCCAATCAATATTTAATTATATGTCTCTTTTATAAATTCGAACTCTTATTCTCTACAGATTCGAACTTTTATTCTACTTCAAATGGAACTTTAATTTAATCACATGTCTTATAAATACCTATTCTACTTCCGATAGAACTTATAATTATATGTCTTCCCTATAAATTCGAACTTTCCTCCTCCATGAATTCGAACACCTATTATAATTCTAATATATTAAAAGATATTTTTATATTTATTAGTGTTTAAAATCATAAAACTCTAAAATATTAGAAAATTAGACTGAGACGATCTTAAAATGCCACCTAAACGTTCACGTATCCTCTTTTATATATTATATATTGAAGTGAAAATATATTGTAAAAAGTGAGCAGTGAAATAAGAGATTTTTGATGATTTTAAGAGCCACTAACAATTTTTTAGAGAGCAAAAATTCATCTCTTTTCTCAAATTTCAAGTTAAGAATCAATTTAATAATATTAAAAATGTTCCTAGTACATTAAGTCTTAAATTGTGATATAAAGTTTGCATATATATATTGATTTTGTGTTTATTAATATTTAGACTTGTATGTATAACTTACAAATGCGTATTTGTTCTTAAATATTTTAGGAGAGTGAGAATTGAATCCAAAACATGAGATTTTAAAAGATGAATTCTTATTAATTAAGTTATTTTATTGCGCTCCGTAAACATAGTGATATAAAAAAAATTATTGGATAAGTAGTGCTAGAGGTACCAAATTGGGTACCAAAATTTGTTACCAAATGACATGACACTAATTACTTGTCATTTTGGGATGTTTTAATTGGATGGTCCTGGCGGGGCCATTAAAATTATAACCAATCAAAATAATGCCAAATCATTTGGTAACAATTTTTGGTACCCAATTTGGTACCTCTAGCATTTTTCTATATCTTATGTAATCGTAGCGTAACCTATAAATTTTCTAGCAATCCCTGTTCGCTGTTCTCTAAAAATTGGTCACAAATAAATATAAAATTACCTAATACAAACATTGTTTTAAAGTTTTAAATTTAAAAAGTTACACTACAAGAAAACTCGGGTAAAATCGACCGCTTAAATTCGACCGCTCTTATATTCGACTGGTTCCAGTCGAATTTATGGTCAATCCCAATTTATTATTGGTCAAATTTAAATTCGACTGGTTCCAGTCGAATTTAACTCCGGTCGAATTTAAGCGGTCGTTTTTATAGGAGCCGTCGATTTTAGCTAGTCGAATTTAGGGCCAAACAGAATTAATTATTGGCCCAATTTAAAATCGACCGGAAACGGTCGAATTTAAAAGCGGTCGAATTTAAAGCGGTCGATTTTACAGCAGCGATCGAATTTATAGCCAGTCGATTTATAAATTCGAGGGCAAAACCTAGTTCGTCTAATTAATTAACACGACCGAATCCAGTCGATTTTATAAAATCGACTGTTATCATTCATTATTAGAAGAAAAATTAATTTTTAAAATTATTTACAAAATACAAAATTAATCTTTAAATTATAAAAAAATTACCACAATATACTCATAACATGAACTACAAGTGAAAATTTTGTTTACCCACTTACGCCAAATTTTTTTAAAAAAATTTAAATAAAGTGTAGATTCTATATTTGTTAAGAAGTTTGGAAATTTTTAATAAATGCTTACAAATTTTAAAAAAATGTGATTTTTTTATGGTATGTTTTTATAACATATTGTATTAACTAAAAATGACGAGAGATCATAATAGTGTGTCTTACAAAAAAACCTTTAACAATACGACAATTTCTTATTGAATGATTGAAATGTAGGGTTTAATGTATATGTTTAGGGGTTACTCATTTCATGTCTAGGGTTAGCAATTTAGATAATTTAAAATTAAAATTTGAACGATCCAACCGTACGGATGTTAAGGTTATTATATTTTAAAAGTTTGTACAAAGAAATAAAGAATAAAAAATGGCACATATTAAATATTATAATGGTCAAAAAAATATGTTGACTTCTGTTTCGACCAACTGCAGTCGTATTTATAAATTCGACTGGAAACTGTCAACTTTGAATGGTAAATTCGAGGTCAAAACCTAGTTTGTCGAATTTATAAACGCGATCGAATCCAGTCGAATTTATAAAGTCCACTGGTACCAGTCGAATTTATAAATTCGACTGGATCCGGTCAATTTTAGCCTTGGCAGATCTGTTTTTGCAGAACGTCTTCTGCTTCTTTGCTCACTTTCCTCTTTCTAACTTCACTTTCTTTTCTCTCCCACATTCATTTTGCTTCCTTGAAGAGTTCATCTTAATCATCAAGTAAGTATCACTAATCCATGTAATATTGATGTTTCTTTTTATAATATATGTTAATGTAAATGTTAAAATTTGTGTAATTAAAGTAGTAAATTAGTAATGACTTGTTTTTTTTCCCAATTAAAGTTGCACACAACTTATATCAATGTATATGAACTTTGTAGATGACATCCGATCGTAGTTGGGTTGGTCATAATCGTTGTGATGAATCGAATTACTTAACGGAGGAGTACAAAAATGGGGTTAATAGTTTTCTTGAATTTGCTATTAATCATTGTGAAGAGGAAGATAAAGGACTCATAAGATGTCCATGTCAAAATTGTGGAAATCAATATTTCATGGATCCTAGTGATGTGAGAATTCATTTGTATCTACATGGTATTATGCATTGGTATACCAAATGGGATTTGCATGGGGAGAAGGATGTGCCACGATTAGAAACCGGAACGAGTTCCGGTAATATTGATGTTGATATGTATGATGCTCGTGATATGCTAAGAGATTTAGTGGATGCAAATAAACATTTTGAGAATTTTGAAGAAGAACCGAATCCAAAAGCAAAAGATTTTTACAATATGGTGGAAAAAGCTTCGGAACCAATTTATCCCGACAATAAGGATTTTACCACATTATCATTTGTAAACAAGCTACTACATTGGAAGCACAGACATAATTGTAGTAACAATGGCTTTGATGATTTAATTCACCTCATTGGATTAGTACTGCCTGCTAATCACAGCTTGCCTAAGAATTATTACGATGTGCGAAAGATGATTAGAGGATTGAATATGGGATACAAAAAAATTGATGCTTGCCAGAATGATTGCATGTTGTTTTACAAGGAAAATAGCAACAAAACTCACTGTGATACATGCAATACAAGCCGATACAAGGAGCAAAAAGATCCAAACAAAATGAAGATCCCGCGGAAGATCTTGCGCTACTTTAATCTTACCGTAAGGTTGCAGCGTTTATTTATGAATGAGAAGACCGCAGAATGTATGAGGTGGCACCACGATAGAGTCATAGTTGAAGGTCAATTATTTCACCCAGCGGATGGAGACGAGTGGAAGCGATTTGATCGTAGGTTTCCAAACTTTTCGAAAGAAATTCGGAATGTTAGGCTTGGCCTCTCTACTGATGGATTTGACCCTTTTCATGATTCACATTCTAGGGAATATACTGTTTGGCCCGTGGTGGTTGTACTTTACAACCTTCCTCCATCTATGTGCACGAAGGCTCCTTACATGTTTATGCCGCTTCTTATTCCTGGGCCAAAAGATCCAACAAAAGATCTACAAGTTTACCTCCAGCCACTGATTGATGAATTGAAAGTATTGTGGCGCACTGGTGAAGAAACATATGATAGGTTCTCAAGAACAAACTTTATGATGAAGGCAGCACTATTGTGGACGATCAGCGACTTTCCTGCACTTGGCATGCTTAGTGGGTGGTCCACCAAGGGTAAGTTAGCTTGTCATGTTTGTATGGGACAAGTAAAGGCCAAACAACTCAAGCATGGTGGTAAACCTAGTTGGTATGGAACTGCTCGCTATTTCTTAGAACCATATGATCCACTGAGAAGAAGTACAAAGTTTGGAAGAACAGAGACACGATCAGTCACAACTCGACATTCAGGTGTGATGGCAAGGACCTTATGTGAGGAGATACAGTTCCCCCTTCCAGGGAAGACAACTTGGAGAAAACCGAGAGACTATGGTGTGACACATAATTGGACCCACCTTTGTCCATTTTTCGAGCTCCCGTACTGGGATACACTCGACCTTCGTCACAACATTGATGTCATGCATACCGAAAAGAATGTCTTTGATAACATATTCAACACAATGATTGGTGACAAGAACAAGTCTAAAGACACCAAAAAGGCAAGAGAGGATTGTAAAGAAATGATTATACACCATGAATTATGGATTCAAGATGATGGCACAATGCCAAGTGCACCATATGTGCTTTCAAGGGAACAACTTGATAAGTTGTTTAATTGGATTAAACAACTTGAACTTCCGGATGGGTATGTATCAAATATATCCAGGTGTGTGAATCGTGATAAAAATTCTATTCATGGTATGAAATCTCATGACTGTCATATTTTCATGCAAAAGTTGTTGCCAATCGTTTGCCGTGACTTACTACCAAAGCACGTAGCTGATGTTATTATTGAGTTGTCAAACTTCTTTCAAGATTTATGCTCATCGAATTTGAGATACACAGACTTGGAAAAAATGGAGAAGGATATAGTGAGAATAATGTCCAAGCTTGAAATCACTTACATTCCAGGTTGGTTCGATCCGATGGAGCATTTACCACTGCACTTAGCTACTGAATGTAAGTTGGGTGGCCCAGCTAATTTTCGATGGATGTATTTCATTGAAAGATACTTGCACAACTTGAAACTGAAAGTTAAAAACAAAGCTCGAGTGGAGGGTTCAATTGCAGAGCGATACATTGAAGAGGAATGTGTACATTTTTGTTCGTTGTATTTCGAGTCCAAAGTCCCAACAGTGCATAATCGGTTACGTCGAAATGAGGCATCTCGGAGGTCTCATGATTCTAATTTACTTGAAGTTTACACGTATCCGACATCACTTGGTCTACGAGGCAAGGGTAGAATTTTGAGTGATGAAGAACATAAACTCATAAGATATTATGTTCTAATAAATTCGCCGGAGGTCGGAAAATACCTACGGTGAGAATACTTTTATACCATATTCACACACACATTATGCAACTTTAACATTCATCTTATGAATTCATTTTAATGTGTAGTGGATTCCAAAAGTTGGTGCAAACACATCATCCGAACTACAATGATGCTCAAAGGGAAGAACTTCAAAAAGAGCAATTCCCAAATTGGTTTGAAAAAAGGGTATGCAATTAAATACACACACACACACGCACATACATGTTTATATAATTATGTTTATGCAATTATGTTTTTTTTGTTATAATTTTGTAGGTTAAAGATGATGAAGAGCTCAAGAAGAAATTCATGGACTTGATAAAAGGTCCTTTGTTTAAAGTTGAAACTTACAAAATGTGCAAGTGCAATGGTTATAAATTTAGTTGTGCAAATCCTAATGAGCTCACTTCATCAAATTCCGGCATTGTTGTCATTGGTAAGAAAATTTGTAAATGCGCAAAATCTTAGTTGCAATTATTCTCCATCATTCCTATTTATATCTCACACATTTTAAATTGTAGGAACTTCTTACAAAGAAAGTTTTGGAAACAATTACGGTCGATTGCAAGAAGTTCTAAATCTCTACTATCACAATGGTCAACAAGTTGTTGTCTTCAAATGTCATTGGTTTGATCACACAAAACATGTCAAAGTTGATAGAAATCGAATAACTACGGTGGATGTCAAATCAACATTAAATGCGGAAGATGTGTTTGTGTTGTCTAGCCAAGCTCATCAAGTGTATTATGCACCAAATATTACAAACCCAAAGTCATCATGGTACACGGTTCTAACAACAAAGAATCGACAAGTCAATGAAAGTGTGACATCTGAAGAGAAGGTTAGATCTAACGATGACGCTTTTCAAAATGAAGTGTCAAATGCTTCATCATCACATGTTGAAAGAGTGAATATTCGTGATCCCGCAAATTTCTTTATTGACTTGACAATGTTTGAAAATGATCGTTCCATGGCCTATCACGAAGAAGAACGAAACGAGGGCAACAATGAAAATCAAATTGAAGCTGTCAACATTGATGAAGAAAGTGATAATGATGATTTGACTTAGTTAATTTGTTTCCTACTTAAATTTGTATTAATTTGAAGTATGGTCATAAATATTTCACGGATAATTTGTATTATTTTAAATTATTATAATTTGGAATTCAAAATGAAATGCATTTATTTGAGTTAATTTGAGAATGCATTTTGAGGAGTTGTGTTTTGATAAATAAAGCAGGGACCTTAGTCTGTTAGCTACTGACTAAAAATTGTGTGGTCTCTTATATTCGACTGGAACCAGTGGACATAGGGACAAGGGTAAATTTCACCGATTCGGTCGAATTTATAAATTCCACCAAAAGCGGTCGAATTTATTATTAATATAAATATCATTTTCCCCCTCATCTCTTTCACTCTCTACTCTCTCTCTTAGGGTTACCGTGCGGCTCCGCTATACACAGCTCAAATCTATACACAGCTCAAATCTTCAAAATGAAAACCCAGCTTTACAAAATCACGCTCAAATCTGGAAAACGTAGCTTTTAACAGGTATTAATTTGGGTTTCTTTAATTAGGGTATGAGGTTTTTAATTTGGGGTTTTAATCTGAGTTTGTTTGTTTAATTAGAGTAATTTGGGGTTTTAATCTGTGTTTGTTCTTTCTTGTTTCAGTTTTTGTTAGCCCTTTTGCTAACAATTTTGTTCAGTTTCGTGGAGGCAAGAGATGAGAATGCTCGGAAGGTAGTTTTCACAGATCTCTCTCTCTCTCTCTATCTCTCTCTCTCTCCCCCCTCTCTCTCTCTCTCTCTCCCTGTCTCTGTTCTCTCTCTCTCTCTCTCTCTCTCTCTCTCTCTCTCTCTCTCTCGCTCTCTCTTTTAAACTGAGTAGTAATTTACTTGTCCAAGAATAAGGAAATTGAAGTAGAGTATTAAATTAAGAAGCCAACCTACTTCTTTACTTCTCAAGTATGTGTTAACCAAAGATAGGCAATTATGTAAGGATTTGCAATTTAAGTTGGTCTTTCTTATTAGTCTTCGTAGTTTGATATTGTGGAGTAATTTTTGGATTTAGACAAAGAAAGACGAACAAGAAAAATCTGTTGTTATCCCTGTTGTTCATGTCAGGAAAAATCTGTTGTAATCTATACCACCCGAAATTTGTACTTGCATAATTGCATTCCAAATTTGAGTAAATGTAGTAAGGTTTAGTTTAAAGGACTACTCTTAAATGCGAGGAATTGAACATGGTGACTTTGTTTAGTAAGATTTAGAGACTTTTTTTTATTAAATTATGTAAAAAAACTATTAATGGAGACTTTCTTGAGTAAGATTTAAAGAATTTCTTACTAATTAACTATTTTGAGAATTTAATATTGATATAAAAAATTTAATTGGAGAAGCGAGGAATCGAACCTCGAGCCACTTCTCAGCGTTAGAATTTAATATTGATATAAGATTTAGTAGTTTCATCTTGGCCAAGTATGTGCTTATCTTACTTTAATTCTTTGTTTGCGATTTTAATTTATAAATATCTGCCTACTAATCGAGTAGTAACTAATGTAACTTTTTATTTTGTTAATGCTTGCAGGTGGGTTTGTCTAGGTTTTGGCTCATTGTGTTTTTTGTTCTTATGGCGATCGGGGCAAGTACAAGTGGTGGGAGGGGACAGGGTAGTCGAGGGGGTCGGGGCAATAGTAAAGGGGGCAGGGGAAGAGGCAAAGGGGGGAATGGTAGTGGAGGAAGGGGCCAGGGTAATGGAGGGGGAAGTGGTAGTGGAGGAAGGGGCCAGGGTAATGGAGGGGGCAGCGGTAATTCCTGGGGCAATGACGACGAGGGTGATGATGAGAATGGTGATGAGGAGGCGGAGAATGATCAGGAAGGACACGGGGAAAGTGAAAACATGCCAAGAATCACATATGAAAGGGCAAGGCGCAGTTGCTCGACTGGTGATTACACAAAACCACCAGCTCCTGGGGAGCCGAAAGCTATTGTTCATTTTGTTGATGGAAAATGGTATTACTTGTCTATTTCATGTAATATCAATATGATGTTCATATATATTAATTATTTACTAATTGTATGTTACTTGTTGTAGTATAAGGGAACCTAGGAAAAAGAAGACTCTCGGCTACATTATTAAAGTGCTTTGGAATGAAAATACACATCAATCGAAGGGATCGGAGCGTGAAAAATTTTATGACGACTGTCTTACGAAGTTTAAGGTATGAGTATATTATATTTTGTTAATTCTTTCGGTCTATCAAGAGAAACTTTCATGTCATAATATCATTGGACAAACCAGGGAAAGCTTTAGGTTTAATGTTGATGTGTACATATGTGATTGAAAGAATTGTTACCCAGTTAGAATGAACTTTAGACTTTCCCTGTTCCTTGGAACTCTGTACTTTATATTGTTTTTACGGGTATTTTGTTTGGATTTTCTGCCTTATAGCTTAAAGTTAAATAATTGATATTTAAAGATTGCCTATTCATATCAGTATCTGAGCAATGAAAAACATGTTAGCTGTATCCCAAGTACAAGATACTTGTTTCTACTTAGTTCTTGTCGTGTTTGTAGGGTCACTGTAGAATCTTTTAATTAAATGTTGTTGAGAGAGTATTTGAGTTCTCTTAGTGGAACTTAATTATGATAAAACTAAACTGGATAATGCAGTCTAATTATCAACTCGTATCTACTCGTACAGCTTTCCGATTATGCATAACTTGTATTTTAGTGATGATGCCTTTTGAAAGTTTGTAATCCACCGAGTAAAATTTTGTGATCGTGAGACTATGCTAAGACAACTTGTTTAGCAAATTTTTATCAAAATTCAAATTTTGATACCAAAGGAGTCTAGATTACCTTATTGTCAAAGCATGTCATGGTAACCCTTATCCTGCTGCAGGGTTCAAATTGAACACAAGTTGTTTTCATTCTTATCTTATAATGTAACTTACATAGAGCTCTTGATTGATATATTATATGCACATTATTATCCATCAAGTTTACTGCTTCAACAGCTAAATCAATTGGTTATTTGTCCTTGCCTTTTATATTAATCCATTGCTCAGTGGGGATTTCTGTATGTCCTGCATGTATGTATTGAGGTGTATTTAAAATGTGGTGATAGACACTTAAGTTTGAATTTTCTGTAGGGCTGTGAGGTTTACTAATTGTTTATAGGATTAATTGATTATCCATCGCACGTATTACTTTTTCGTTTTTCCCCTCTGCGTGCTTCATTTACAGTTTAGCTTATTAATGTACACAATTATGATCTCTTGATGTCCATCATAATATGTATTGTTCTTTTGCCTGCCTAGTTATAAGTATCTTGTACTTGGGATACAGCTAACAGAAACAAGTAGAAACATTAGTTCTGGTGATCATTTTGGTATACTTGTAGTTTTTTAGTTCTTTTTCCTCTCCCTTACATGTTTTT
This sequence comes from Kitagawia praeruptora, assembly GCA_037693485.1. Classification (NCBI taxonomy): domain Eukaryota; kingdom Viridiplantae; phylum Streptophyta; class Magnoliopsida; order Apiales; family Apiaceae; genus Kitagawia; species Kitagawia praeruptora. The sequence continues at coordinate 5,932,251 of CM075353.1, forward strand.
CATTGCTCAGATACTGATATGAATAGGGAAGAAATATCATATCTTGAGAGGCACTAACTATTCGAATTTGTATTGGTCAATAGTTTTTATCTATGCAGGACCTGGAACATAATTATGATTCTAATTTTCGAATTGTATTTTTGCTTATATGTTGCATATTGCAGGAAGCTATGCAAAAAGCGCAGGAAGAAATGGAAAGATCGATGGCTACACAATCCACACCCGAGAACTTGTCAAGTACTGATCCACCTCTATCACCACGTAGCCAAAAGAAGTTTCAGTTGAAGCAGAATTTTACTCTTGCACTGCAGGTGCGACCCCCAAAGAAGGGGAAAACCATTCTCTTTCCTCGATATACAGTGCCAGAGGTTTTAGGATCGTACGAGGCATCACAGTGGACCGAATCTCAGTCCACACAAAACTCGCATGCCCCTCCCCGCCAGTTATCTGATGCTTCATTGCAATTTGTGTTAAGGGTTTCAGGTGATATGAATAGGTTGGTCCATTCCTTGGAAATGCAGGAGGTGCCACGTTCGTTGTTGAATGAACGCATGCATATATTAGCAAATGAAGCCTTTCCAAACAGAGATTATGACTGCACTGAGCAGGATTCGTGGTTTGAGTATATGCGGCTAGCATCGTCCTTTGTTGCAGAAGCCATGGTGCTGTACAAAAAGGTCATCCTTGAGGTAACTGTTGATGCCCTCTATAATATTCCTTTTATTGCAGTAAGCACCTGCATATTAAACATATGATATTTGTTCACCTGCACCTGCATATTAAAAACGTGATATTTGATGCATCCTTCTGAGTAGTTCGTTGATTTCTGTGCTTCTTACATCTTTCTGCACTAGCAGTCTTGTAATTCTTCTTGTTAATTTTAAGTTGTGCTGGACATTTTCTTATTGCTCAAGCTTGATTTGATACTCCTTTCATGGTGTACTTATAAAGAGCAAATGTGATATTTGTTGTATTTTTTTCATCTAATATATTCAATTGCAGGGTACAAGTATCGAAAAGGCACCGATCGATCCCCCTATCTCAGGAAATGGAGACGGAGATGCAGGAGACGATGATGAAGATCAAGATGCGAGGAATTACCCACTTTATAATTAGCTGTATTAACGTTAAGCGTTTGTAAATGGGCTTTGTAGAGCATTGCTCGTTTTGTTAGAAACTGTGGAATTATTATGCTAAGCTTTTGGGACCAATTTCTAATGTACCTTTTATGCTAAACTTATGGAAGGTTGAATGTTTATATATTTTAATTGTTTAGCTTTTTTGGTATTCTGCCCCCTCCCCTAATTGTTTTTGCAAATTAGGTTGTGATTAGTTTACATTACAGGCTGGGGAAAATACAGTAGGCATATGCACTATTTATGGCTTTGTTAATTCGACTGGTTCCAGTCGAATTTAACAACCCAAGAAATCTTGGGGGTAAATAAATTTGACAGGAAAAACCAGTCGAATTTATAAATTGGACTGAACACCCAGTCGAATTTATCAATTCGACGGCATAAAATCGGCCGGTCGATTTTATAAATTCCACTGGAAACAGTCAAAACAAGGTCGCAAGGCGGGAAATTCAAATTTTCACCAAAAAAATTCAAAAATTTATCTGGGGACAAATGTCACTGTTTACAGTCGAATTTATGCAGTCGAATTTGTTGCAGTCGAATTTATAGCAGTCGAATTTGAACAGTCGAATTTAAAACAGTCGAATTTGAACAGTCGAATTTATAGCGGTCGAATTTATGCAGTCGAATTTGAGCAGTCGAATTTATACAGTCGAATTTATTAATTTCGACTGGTTTTTACTAAAATCCACTAAGCTAGATTCGACTGTCAGCTTGCAGTCGAATTTAGCGAAATTCGACCGTAACCAGTCGAAATTAGGTAAATTCGACTGCAAGCTGGCAGTCGATTTTAGCCGAGATTCTTGTAGTGTTAGGTAACGCATTACGGTAAAATCTCTATATAGTAATATCCTTGGGACGTACCGGCAAAAAATATTATTATACGGAGGTTAATATTTAATAGAGGTTGACATATAATTTTATAATTTTAAAATTTATTTAATAAATATTTATTATATATCATAAATACATGAATTTAGAAGATATAATATATGATAAGTTTGTAAAACAAAGAAAAACAATATCAAATGCATGAATTTAAAACATATACGGTATTAAGATTTATGAATATGTATTCATGAAGAACTGTTATGGACGCGCAAACTAAAGGATGTAGTGTTAAGTGTTTAACCCAAACCATCAAGTCATTATCACAAACAACTATAGAAAAATATTTTAAATTGTCATAAATGATCATGTAACAAGATTATATTATTGGATATATATATATATATATATATATATATATATATATATATATAAGGAAATTTTATAAATTAAGGATGGACTTGAAATATGTATGGAATATCACAATATAGAGTTTTTTTTTAAATATAACTAGCCCGAGTTAGGACCATTTTATTACAATAGGAAAATTATTTTTACTAGCTTATAGCCCGTGAAAAGCACGAGTTACTTTTAGTTTTTTTTTTAAAATTTACTTATAGTTTAGTATATATAATAATATAAATATTATTTTTAATTTAGTATTAAATCTAAATTAATATGCTATTGATGAGATTCGAACCTTCAACCTTTCTATATAACATAATCTAGTATTAATTTTATATTAAAATGTTGTTGGCGGAATTCGAACCTTAGACCTCCAACTTTTAGTATTGTTGTATCTAACGATCATGATCTATTTGAATTGAAGATCTAACAGTTATGAATGGGGGATAACCAAAAAGAGGAGATAACCAAACTACAAATTATACTCCATTTTGCGTATTATATATAACTAGCTTACAACCCGTGCAATGCACGGGCTTCTTATATTATGTTATAAATTTTATTTAATATTATAATAATGTTTTTATATAATAAATTTTTTAATTTTAATTTGATATAATTTAATATACTCATGTTTAAGGATTATACTAATATTTTCTTATTATAAATAACATAGACGATTTTTAATATATTTTATTAAATTAAAAACGTGTTTTAATATGGTGTGCTATTTTCGGGTATATATTAATGATTAAATTAAAAGGTGAAGTGTTTTAATTAGAAAAAAAATATTAATGATTAAAAGATATGGTATGATTCATGTTTTTAGGTGTTTAATAATGGTTGAAAGATATGGTGCAATATTTTTGGATATATATATTAATGATTGCATTATTAGTTTTAAAATAGAAGGTAACGTGTTTTAATTAAATGGAAGGTAATATGTTTTAATAAGATAGAAATAGTAGTGATCGAAAGATATGGTATTATTTTTGTTTTTAGTTGTTTATAAAGGACAATATTTTAAACTAAAAGGGAATCGAATCTTAGAATTCTCAATATAACAACTTTTAGTATTATTGTATCTAACGGTCATAATCTATTTGAGTTGAAGATCTAACGGTTATAAATAGCTTGGTTAACCAAACTATAAACTACAAAAGATCTCTAGTTTGCTTATAATAATATAGTATAGATATAGTATAGATATGGAGTATTATTATATAGAGGTTCTACTGTAGTATGATTTGAGCATGAATGCAACAATCATGAATCATCCATCCCAATAGCCAAATATGTATGAGCCGCCTTCGATCCCCTTGTGACATATATAGATCGAACAAACTTTTTTTTTAATGCAACTTGTGTCCTGTACTGAACATAAGAGTTCTTTTATGTAAGCAAATTTTTATCAACAAAAGCTACACTAAGGCAGTACATCAGTAAAACATACTAACATACAATCGTATACAATAACTACTCTTCGAACTACAAGTACCACTCTGCGTGGAAAGAATAAATTTAAATAATTGAGTAGTAAATAAACGTTAAACTTGTTTTTTTTATCAAAACGTTACACTTATTATTGTTACCTTTATTGAAAAAATACAACATATGAAGTCAATCTATCTATACTAGCTTATATCTCGTGCAATGCACGGTTCTTTTTTTAATATTTATATTTATATTAAATGATAAAATTTTCTTAATATTCAGTAAGATTTGAAGTTTGCATTTTTTTATAATTTTCTTATGTATTAATCAAATATATTAGATCCTAAGATGTAATCTTATTATCCTAAGATGTAATGGTTCTTTTTCACTTTGTAATGATTTATATTTATTTGGAATTAAATAAAATAAAATTTTGAAATTATTAGATTGACGTTCAATTTACTATTTCTGCTTGAGTTCTAACCATCAGATTTGAATAATTTAACAGCTCATGCAAAACTTATAAAATGATCTTTAAGTTATTGATGGTTTAACGGTTATCTTTCAGTTGAAATTACCGAGAACCGTTAGATCTTAATGTTGAAAACCGTCGAATTTAATATCAAAAATTGTGTTGGGTTAGTAGAATTATAATTTATTATTAAAAATTGTATTTTAACAATTTAAATCAAATATGAGTGGTTTTTCTAAATTGATTAGAATTTTTAATGTAAAAATTCATAAATTTCTTTTCTCTTCAGGTTATGGATGGTTGAAGTTGGATATTATTGTTAAATCATGACAACATTAAAGATTATTTTATACGTTTTACGTGGACTATAAAATTATTCAAATCTGAAATCTGATTTTTAGAATTCAGGGGATAGCCCAAAAATTCTATAAGTAATTCTATAAGTAGTGTATCTAAAATCTATTAAATATACATTTGTTTATTTATTGTACCTTCAATTTGATTATTTTTTAATATAAAGAAATGTTTAATATTCTAATAGTAAGATTACTGATATGGGCTAAAAGTAAGCCCTAAAGACACATTTAATGTGGCATTAATTAGATCCAACATGGTCAAAACGTGGGGCCTACCAGATTGGCCCAAAACCCTAATTAAGTATTAATTTTGTAATTAATATTAAGGGTAATAACCAGCTCAGCAACAAGAGTCAAATAAGGATATTATTCCTGCCTGACTTAGCCTCTAAGACACCTACTTCAACATGGAAACTGATTCCTACCAGGAAGGAGTCTAGAACCTTCCTCAAGGCGGTGGCTTGCCCACCAAGTCTCTGACTCCCACCATAATTCTAGGGCTTCTCAGCCTATATAAAGGGCCTGACCCCTCATTCTCAGAACTACGTTTTGGCTGGATTCTCAACTCTGAGATACGTAGGCATCTTGTGAGGACCCGAATTAGGTCACGAAACACAAGCGCAGCCATCAAAGCACGAAGCTCACGAACCCTAGCATTAAATACACGAACCCTAGCCGTCATAATCATAACCTAGTTTTTATTCCACATCATTTGGCGCGGTCTGTGGGAAGACAACATCAACCATGGTTACCACCCGAAGAACAACACCAGTCTCAACCGAGGCCACCTCTGGCACCATCGCTCCATCAATCTCTGCTCCTCCTGTTGTTACTAGGGGTGAGTATACGGTTCGGTTAATCGAAAACCGAACCGAATAACCGAAATAATTTCGGTTCGGTTAACCGAAATTAATATTTCGATTCGGTTTTCGTTTTCCATTTTTCTGAAATTTCGGTTTTCGGTTCGGTTCGTTTTTTAACCGCGGTTAACCGAATAACCGAAAAAATAACCGAAATTAATAATGCTATAGTAGTTACTGATCAGATGCAAAGCAGTTCAGTTTCCTTTCTCCAGAAGTTCCTAACCTTCGATTATTCGAGGGAAGGAATATGTTTAAAACTACATAGTTGCATTACCATTAGCTAAACTTGCGTGTATTTGTATGTTATGTACATTTGGTTTTGTATGTTATGTACATTTGGTTTTGCACATAATATATATAAAGAGATTTTAGACGTATTATATTTGTGTAGAATCTATGCAAATTGATGTTGCTGCTAAAGGTGTGCTCTGCTACATTCATACCAGCATTATTAGTGTTCACTGTTCAGTCCAAATGAACTTATTATTCAGTTTTTCCTGCACTGAAAGTAAAATTTGGTTTTATTATTCGGTTTTCGGTAATAACCGAAATATTTATTTCGGTTTCGGTTAAAAACCGAATTTAATTCGGTTCGGTTTTCGGTTCGGATTTTTCTGGAATTTCGGTTTCGGTTAACCGAATTAAAATTCGGTTCGGTTCGATTTAAACTGAATACTCACCCATAATTGTTACGGAGCAAGGGTATGCGCCTCCGCTGACAGAGGCAATCCCTCAAACTCAAATCTCTCAACCATTAGGGACGGATCCCCATACTGAGAGATCTCAACCATTAATCGTCCCTTCAGGGCAGGAGACTAATCCGCTCCAGATGATAGTCTCTCCCCTTCCTCTGAGTAGCCGCCCAACGCTTCACAGCCTCTCCACCTCTACACTCCCTGTGAACACTAACCCACTGTATGGGCTGCTTAACTACCCTCAGAATCAAAGGGATCCTGGACCAAGCGGTCATGCGCTGCCAACCTATGGGCAACCGCAGCCCTCTTACCTTAGAGGGCCGGCCCCTCCTGAACCAGGGGACTACGATTACTCTGGACCTTATACTGAAGATTCGTCGTCTGAGGATGATGATCGAGATGAAGCCCCGAGGAGGCGACGTGCTAGTAAGGAACCTCTAAGGAGGAATCAAGGGAACCATGATGGCCCTTTAAAAATTGTAGAGAGAATTAAGGCTTATGAAGCCGAGATTCAAAAACTGAAGGACGACCAAGCAAGGGAGCAAGAAAAGCAGTACCAGAATTAGGCTCGACCCCCTCCGACTTCAGGAGGGATTCCCTTTATTGATTTGGAGAGGTCTTCAAGGAGACGTCGAAGGGCTGAAGCCCCAACTAGAAGGACTACAAGGGTGGAAGTCCCCAAGAGTAACCCTAAAGACTTGGTGCTACAAGGAGATCTTGATGATCCAACCCCACCATTTACTGAGGAGGTGATGAACGCGCATATCTCCCGAAAGTTTAAGATGCCCACAATAAAAGCTTATGATGGAACGGGAGATCCCGCAACACATGTGAGAACGTTTACGAGCGCATTGTTATTACAGCCCGCTAACGATGCCCTTAAGTGTAGGGCGTTTCCCCAAACCCTGTCAGGCATGGCACAATGTTGGTATAGTCGTTTACCTCCAAATTCAATTAGTTCTTTTAGGGAGTTGAGTACTGCTTTTGTCAGTCAATTCATTAGCGGAAGAATTCATGAGAAAAGCTCTGCATCCCTTATGTATGTAGTACAGGGGAAGAACGAGAACCTGAGAGATTATATCAAGCAATTCACTAAGGAGACTATAAATATCACTGATTTGGAAAATAAGGTGGCTATGGTAGCCTTGCAGCACGGAACCATGGATCTCTTTTTTAAGAGGTCGCTGGCAAAACACCCCCCTGAAAGCATGGACGAGCTCCAACGGAGGGCAGACAAGTATATAAAAGCTGAGGACAACATGAAAAAGGAAGCCGCATTGGGCAATGGAGGGAACAACAAGCGAAAGCGAGAACAAGAGTACGATGCTAGGGACAAGTATCCCTGAACTAGCAGAGACTCTGAATCTGCTCCAAAAAAGAGCTTGGGTCCAAGGTTTTTCGAATATGCCATGCTCAATGCTCCAAGAAGTCAGATCCTATTGGACATTGAAAAGGAAAAGGATTTCCGATGGCCAAAGCCACTTAGGGGTGACCCAACCAAGAGGAACAAGGATCAATACTGCAGGTTCCATAAAGATGTGGGACATGACACCGATGATTGTAGGGAACTCCAGGATGAGATTAAATTCTTGATATGAAGAGGAAAACTAAGTCAGTTCACCAAGGATGATGACAGTGGGAACCAGAGAAGGGACAATGACAGAAGAGATAATGATAGACGAGATAATAATAGAAGAGATGACAATCATGACCGCAATCCACAGCCCCGAAGGGCAGTTATCAACATGATCTGGGGAGGCCCGACAGCGGCCGGCATAACTAGGAACTCTCGAAAGGCATATGCCAGAGAAGTAATGCACATTGTGGGAGAGGCCCCGAAGCGTGCTAAGACTGAGGTAACAATTGGTTTCGATGATTCAGACTTAGAAGGGGTGAAGTTCCCCCATGACGACCCGTTGGTCATAACCCCCGTAATTGGGAACTCAGAAGTAAAGCGAGTCTTGATAGACAATGGGGCTTCCGTGGACATTCTGTTCCACGATGCATTCGTGAAGATGGGATACAACGATTCTCAGTTAACCCCCACCAACATGCCCATATACGGGTTCAATGGAGTGGAATCTAATGTTGAGGGAACTATTTAGTTGCCCGTGACCATTGGACAGGAACCTAAGGAGGCTACTCAGATGTTGAACTTTCTGGTAATCAAGGTAGCCTCTACATATAATGCAATCCTAGGAAGGACAGGACTTTACGCGTTTAAGGCTGTGGCCTCTACTTACCACATGAAGATCAAGTTCCCAACTAGGAATGGTGTTGGAGAACAGAAGGGAGATCAGAAAATGGTTAGGAACTGTTATGTGGCCGCTTTGAGAGCCGATGGAGTCGGGGGCAGGTCCTTCCGATTGAAGACATGGATGTCCGTAATGATGATGAACATCGAGAGAAGCCAGCAGAGGATTTGATCCCCATACCTCTAGAGCCGAATGACTCTGAGAAGGTAACTTATATTGGAGCTTCTTTGAAAGAACCCTTGAAGGGCAAGTTGACAGAATTCTTACAAGAAAATAGCGATGTCTTTGCTTGGACAGCAGCTGATATACCAGGGATTGATCTCCAACTCACAGGCTGAATGTTGATCCAGATCGGAAGAAAATAAAATAGAAGAAAAGGAACTTCGCTCCTGAAAGGCAAGAAGCCATTAAGCAAGAAGTGGATAAGCTCTTGGAAGCTGGTTATATTGAAGAAATTCAATTTCCTGAATGGTTGGCTAACCCTATGATGGTCAAGAAAGCGAATGGGAAGTGGAGGATGTGCATAGACTTCACTGATTTGAATGATGCATGCCCTAAGGATTGTTACCCTCTCCCAAGGATTGATACGCTAATAGATGCCACAACATGACATGAGATGTTAAGCTTTATGGATGGTTTCAGTGGCTATAACCAGATCAAAATGCATAAGGATGACATCCCTAAGGTATCCTTCATAACCGACTTTGGTGTTTTCTGCTATCTTGTTATGGCTTTTGGTCTAAAGAATGCAGGCGCTACTTACCAAAGACTGGTGAATAAGATATTTGCTCACCTTATCGGGAGAACTGATAAGTGGATTTTATATCCATTTGGAACATTCTATATCGGCTTAAATTGATTGTTTTGGACTCAAGTTTGTGTAGTTTTGATGTGTTTTGTGTAGTTGTGCAGGTTTGCAAAAATATCTAAGCTTTTGTCATTTTTGGAGATTTAATTGATTAAAATTCGGATTTTCCGGGAAGGCTGCGCAGCTTATACTGTTTTGGCCATATCTGGAGTTCTAAAAGTCCGTTTTCAGCGATCTTACTGCCCACGCGAAGCTTGAGAGATTTTCTACAACCTGGGATAGGAAACAAGTGCAAGAAATATGCTGAATTAAATCGCGCACGTGATCTTGTTAAAGAAGGCTGGGAATTTACTGTTTTGCCCTTTTTCTAATTCTAATTGTATTCTGGGTAGTTTTGGGTACCTTCTTTAAATCCTAATTGTAATAGAAGGCAATTTCTTGCTAGGCAAGATTTGTAGAGCCTATTTAAACACATCCTACCATTGTAAATCATAACAATTCATAGCTTTTAATCGTATCAAGGTACTTTCGACCTTCAATTCTTTCTTCAATATTATGTTTTCATTCATTATCATTATTAATTTGTTTTCTTCTTTAATTATGTGTAACTAAATCTTTAATCTGAGGATTGGGTAGTATTCCTTGGTATTCATGTGTGTTTAATTATCTGTGATTTTCTTGCTTTGTTGATCTGTTATTGAGGGCTTAACACAATTAGGGGAGTCATGAACCTTTGATTGGATTTTAGGTATTGTAATAACTTGGAAGAGGAGTTGCAATTTTAGTACATGATTTAACAGTCATAACTCGAATATTTGATTGGAAGATTAATAGGAGAGTTGTGAGACTTACAATTCTTGGAGCTTAATAGTTTATGATTGTCTGTGATTGTATCACGGAAGTGACAATTAGGGTATAGTTGTAGACATTATATTGTATCTTGGAAGAGAACATTATAACCTTAGAAGAATTGTTTTCAGCAGAGTAAGAACGTAGACATCACATAGATATTGAATGTGCATTGAAACCAAGTGAAGAACCCCAGTTCTTGGATTGTTTTCCTCATATATTTTATTCTAGATTGATAATTAATTTAATTTAGTTTATAAACACACCAAACATTCTTCTACACTTCTAAATTGTGAGAGATAAAAAACTTGAACTTGATATTACATTCAGTCATTCCCTGTGAACGAACACACAAAAATACTATTAACAAGAACCATGGAGGTCTATGTTGATGACATGCTAGTCAAGAGCCTCTTCAAGGCAGACCACATTAAGCACCTCAGAGAGGCATTTGAAGTGCTGAGGCACCACAAGATGATGTTGAATCCAGCAAAGTGTGCTTTTGGAATTGGATCAGGAAAGTTTTTGGGTTTGATGGTTTCAAAAAGAGGCATAGAGGCCAACCCCGACAAGATCAAAGCGATTCTGGACATGGAACCGCCCCGCTCTGTACGAGATGTGCAAAAGCTAACAGGCCGAGTTGCAGCCTTAGGTAGATTTATCTCCAAATCTGGTGACAAGTGCTTACCTTTCTTTCAGGCATTAAAAAATGTGAAAATTTTTGAATGGACTCCTGAGAGCCAAGAGGCCTTTGAACAGTTGAAAAAGTACATGGCTGAAGCCCCGTTGTTGGCCAAGCCTAGTCCCAGAGAGACTCTTTATCTATACCTGGCGATGTCTGAGCAAGCGTTGAGCGCCGTTCTTGTCCGAGAAGAGAATAAGGTTCAGAAACCTGTCTATGACGTGAGCAAGGTGTTGCATGGGGCTGAGTTGAATTACTATCCTCATATGGGCTAAAAGTAAGCCATAAAAACATCATTAATGTTGCATTAATTAGACCTAGCCTGGTCCAAAGTTAAGGCCCATTTATGAGGCCCAAAACCATAATTAAATATTAATTTCGTAATTAATATTAAGGGTAATAACCAGCTCAGCAATAAGAGTCAAATAAGGATATTATTCCTACCTGACTTAGCCTCCAAGGCACCTACTTCAACATGGAAACTGATTCCTACAAGGAAGGAGTCTAGAACCTTCCTCAAGGCGGTGGCTTGCCCATCAAGTCTTCGACTCCTACCATAATTCTAGGGCTTCTCAGCCTAAATAAAGGGCCTGACCCCTCATTCTTAGAACTACGTTGGCTTGATTCTCTAACAATACAGAGATACGTAGGCATCTTGTGAGGACCGTTCAGTCTCGAAACGCAAGAACAGCCATTAAAGCTCGAAGCTCACCAACCCTAGCATTAAATACGTGCGAACCCTAGCCGCAATATCAAACCCTCGTTTTTATTCCACAACATTTGGCGCCGTCTGTGGGAAAAAGACATCAACCATGGTTACCACTCGAAGAACAACACCGGTCCCAACTGAGGCCACCTCTTGCACTGTTATTCCACCAGTTTCTGCTCCTCCTGCTGTCACGGAGCAAGGGTATGTACCCCCATTGACGGAAGCAGTCCCTCATACTCAAACCTCTCAACCACTAGGGACGGATCCCCATACTGAGAGATCTCAACCAGTAATCGTCCCTCCAGGGCAAGAGACTAACCCGCTCCAGATGATAGTCTCCGATCCCCTCTTCCTCTGAGTAGCCGCCCACCGCTTTAGAGCCTCTCCACCGCTACACTCCCTGTGAACACTAACCCACTGTATGGGCTGCCTAACTACCCTCAGAATCAAAGGGATCCTGGACCAAACGGTCATGCGCTGCCAACCTATGGGCAACCGCAGCCCTCTTACCTTAGAGGCCCGGCCCCTCCTGAACCAGGGTACTACGTTTACTCTGGCCCTTATACTGAAGATTCGTCGTCTGAGGTTGATGATCGAGATGAAGCCCCAAGGAGGCGACGTGCTAGTAAAGAACCTCTAAGGAGGAATCACGGGAACCATGATGGCCCTTTAACAACTACAGAGAGAATTAAGGCTTATGAAGCCGAGATTCAAAAACTGAAGGACGACCAAGCTAGGGAGCAAGAGAGGCAGAACCAGAATCAGACTCGACCTCCTCCGACTTCAGGAGGGATTCCTTTTATTGATTTGGAGAGGTCTTCAAGGAGACGTCGAAGGGATGAAGCCCCAACTGGGAGGACTACAAGGGTGGAAGTCCCCAAGAGTAACCCCAAAGATTTGATGCCACAAGGAGATCTCGATGATCCGACCCCTCCATTCACTGAGGAGGTGATGAACGCACATATCTCTCGAAAGTTTAAGATGCCCACAATAAAAGCTTATGATGGAACGGGGGATCCCGCAACTCATGTGAGAACGTTTACGAGCGCATTGTTATTACAGCCCACTAACGATGCCCTTAAGTGTAGGGCGTTGCCCCAAACCCCGTCAGGCATGGCGCAACGTTGGTATAGTCGTCTACCTCCAAATTCAATTAGCTCTTTTAGGGAGTTGAGTACCGCTTTTGTCAGTCAGTTCATTAGTGGAAGAATTCATGAGAAAAGCTCTGCGTCCCTTATGTATGTAGTACAGGGGAAGAACGAGATTATGTCAAGCGATTCACTAAGGAGACCCTAAACATCACTGATTTGGAAAATAAAGTGGCTATGGTAGCCCTGCAGCACGGAACCATGGATCTCTTTTTTAAGAGGTCGCTGGCAAAACACCCCCCTGAAAGCATGGACGAGCTCCAACGGAGGGCAGACAAGTATATAAAAGCTGAGGACAGCATGAAAAAGGAAGCCGCATTGGGCAATGGAGGGAACAACAAGCGAAAGCAAGAACAAGAGTACGATGCTAGGGACAAGTATCCCCGAACTAGCGAGGACTCTGACTCTGCCCCTAAGGAGAACCAAGGGCCAAGGTTCACTGATTATGCAAGATTGAACACTCCCAGGAGTTGAATCCTTTTGGACATTGAGAAGGATAAAGATTTCCGATGGCCGAAGCCACTTAGGGGTGATCCCGCAAAGAGAAACAAGAATCAGTATTGCAGATTCCACAAGGATGTGGGGCATGACACTGATGATTGCAAGCAACTCAAAGATGAGATCGAGTTCTTGATCCGTAGAGGGAAGCTGAGCTACTTCACTAAGGGTGAATATCGTGGTAATCAGAGAAGAGAATATGATAGGAGCGACGATGATCGAGATCACAACCCACAGCCCCGAGGGCCAGTAGTCAACATGATCTCAGGAGGTCCAACCGCGGCCGGGTCAACAAAGAATTCTCGAAAGGCTTATGCCAGAGAAGTAATGCACATTGTTGGAGAGGCACCAAAGCGTGCAAAAATTGAGGTAACAATCGAATTTGATGATTCAGACCTTGAATGGGTGAAGTTCCCCCACGATGACCCGCTGGTCATAACACCCATGATTGGGAATTCAGAGGTGAAGCGAGTCTTGATAGACAATGGAGCCTCTATGGATATCTTGTTTCACGATGCATTTGTGAAGATGGGGTATAACGATTCTCAGCTAACCCCCACCAACATGCCCATATACGGGTTTAATGGAGTAGAATCTAAAGTTGAGGGAACTGTTCAGTTGCCCGTCACCATCGGACAGAAGCCAATAGAGGCCACTCAAATGCTGAACTTTTTGGTTATCAAAGCGCCTTCCACCTACAATGCCATCCTCGGGAGGACTGGACTCCATGATTTTAAGGCTGTGGTCTCAACCTCTCACATGAAGATCAAGTTTCCAACCAGGAATGGTGTAGGAGAATAGAAAGGTGACCAGAAAAGCTAGAAGCTGCTATGTAGCCGCGTTAAGGCCTGATGGAATCGGGGGGCAGGTCCTTCCGGTTGAAGACATGGGTGTTCGCATTGATAAGGAACACCAAGAGAGGCCAGCAGAGGACATCGCACATAAGCCTCGGATAGCCAATAAGACTAGGGCGTCAATTGACTTCGTGGTTGAATGTACTATTGGCAACCAAGAAGTCGGGGGGCAGGAGATAGTACCCCAAGCAGGAAGTGAACTTCAAAATAAGAATGAGGAGACCAGAAGGAGTAATGGGTGCTCTATTTTGATGGAGCATCAAAAACAAAATTAAGTGGTGCAAGCCTAGTCTTGTAAAGCCCCAATGGGTTCAAATTATCCTAGTAGGACTTAACTTCATATTTATCTAGTAGAAGTAGAAATAAGGTTCGATGAAACCATTACAGAGAATGTTGCTCCGAGTAGGACAGTAGTACTCTATGTAAGGGTTAAACCCATTTCAAGTTATTAATGCAAGTTTATTTTCCATTCATTGATTTTATTTATGTGCCAAGCACCTGATGTGTGTAAGTCAAAGATGACCAAGTACCGAAAATAAAAGAATACATGAATGGAAATAAACAAATGCATACGTAAAAACCCCGAAGGGTCGAGAGTTAGGTTACAACACAACCAAATAAGAGTTTAAGCCCATGAAGGACCCTGGATACAAGATAGGATAAATAATTAAGCCGCATGTGGCCACTTAAGCCATGGAAGGAGGAATGAGGACTTCATCATGAATGGAGACTTCATCAGCCATCTTGAACCTTGGTTGAAGACAAGAAACTTAAACTTGAAGGAGAACTTGTAAATTTTTCAAGAGAAGTTGTGAGTAAAAATGACTTCCCCTCCCGCTCTTTTATAGGAAAAGGGTGACCTTCAACAACAGGTCACATTAAGGGTCGCATGCAGAGATCGTAGATGATACGACGAAGCTAATTATCGAACCTTACATGACCTCAATTTAGGTCGTGAGTTGAAGTCGAAGGCAATATGAACAGGCTATATCAGGGGCCTTGGACGACGTCAATTCATCTCGAGAGATGAGGTTGTAATTAACACAACGAGGCTTTCTTTTGGCCCTTGCATGACCTCGAACCACCTCGTAAGGTGACATCGAGAGCCAAGCGACAAGGCCAATTAACGGACCATAGACGACCTCAATATAAGTCTAGGGTTAAGGTCGCGCATATCACGACCTCCTCTATTTTAAGCCCTTACATGAACTCAATTTACTTCGTGGGATGAGGTCGCAGTGCTCATAATCTGCCATGCTTGGCATCCTTACACGATCTCAATCCACCTCGTGGAGTGAGATCGCAGCCTCTACGACCTGCCTCATATGGCGTCTCTACACGACCTGAATCCACATCGTGGATTGAGGTCGGTGTTCTCACGACCAAACTAATTCAAGGGCTGTACACGACCTCGTTTCAGTTCGTGGGAGGAGGTCGAAAAACCCACGACCAGGCCGCCTTGGTGACCTTGTACGACCTCGATTCTGGTCGAAAAGTGAGGTCACCAGCCTCACGATCTGGGCACCTCTCAACGACCTCGATCCAGGTCGAAGGTCTACAGAGAAATTTTCGAAAATTATTAAAAATGGTTATATTTTGGAGATAACATTCCAAAAATACAAGAAATATCAGAAAAATGCGCAATTTCTTAGGGTCAAAATTAATGATTAAATTTCAGAAAATTGGTTCGAAACGATAATTTCTGAATAGTACTAGCTCGACCCCAGCCAGGGGCTCCGCCCCTTGGACCCCGCTAGGGGCTGCCGCCCCTTGGACCCCGCTCGGGGGCTGCCGCCCCCGGATCCCCGCTAGCATCGTTTATTGCCATTTAAGCACCGTTTAGTGCCGTTTAGCGCCGTTTAGTGCCATTTAGCGCCGTTTAGTGCCGTTTAAGCACCGTTTAGTGCCGGTTAGCGCCGGTTAGTGCCGTTTAGCACCGTTTAGTGCCGTTTAAGCACCGTTTAGTGCCGTTTAGCGCCGTTTAGTGTCGTTTAAGCGCCGTTTAGCGCCGTTTATCACCGTTTACCGTTGCGTAACATTGTTTAAGCGTCGTTTAAGGCTACTTAGTGCCGTTTAGCATCGTTTAACTTTCGTCATAAATGCGTCGGTCGCTCCACGCTTTACAAAAAAGACGCTACTCGTGAAACACTAGTGTAAGAAGATAAACCCTGACCCAAGTCTCGAGAAAGGCCATTATAACTTCAAGGAAAGCCTGATCAGCTTTCCTAGAAGTTGGGGGGCAAATGATATGGGCTAAAAGTAAGCCCTAAAAACTTCATTAATGTTGCATTAATTAGACCTAGCCTGGTCCAAAGTTAAGGCCCATTTATGAGGCCCAAAACCCTAATTAAATATTAATTTCGTAATTAATATTAAGGGTAATAACCAGCTCAGCAATAAGAGTTAAATAAGGATATTATTCCTGCCTGACTTAGCCTCCAAGGCACCTACTTCAACATGGAAACTGATTCCTACAAGGAAGGAGTCTAGAACCTTCCTCAAGGCGGTGGCTTGCCCATCAAGTCTTCGACTCCTACCATAATTCTAGGGCTTCTCAGCCTATATAAAGGGCCTGACCCCTCATTCTCAGAACTACGTTGGCTTGATTCTCTAACAATACAGAGATACGTAGGCATCTTGAGAGGACCGTTCAGTCTCGAAACGCAAGAACAACCATTAAAGCTCGAAGCTCACCAACCCTAGCATTAAATACGTGCGAACCCTAGCCGCAATATCAAACCCTCGTTTTTATTCCACAACATCTCCCATTGAGAAGTTTGCTTTGGCGTTGATACCAGCTTCAAGAAAGCTACGACCATACTTTCAG
The DNA here is from genome assembly GCA_037693485.1 of Kitagawia praeruptora. Taxonomy (NCBI): domain Eukaryota; kingdom Viridiplantae; phylum Streptophyta; class Magnoliopsida; order Apiales; family Apiaceae; genus Kitagawia; species Kitagawia praeruptora. Next base: position 5,949,070 of record CM075353.1, read on the forward strand.
TCACACAAGATAGAAGTCCTGACGGACCAACAGCTGAGGAATATTTTGCACAGCCCGAATGCCAGTGGAAGGCTAATTAAGTTTGCAATCGAACTCAGAGAATTTGACATCACATACAAGCCTCGGATAGCCATCAAGGCTCAGGCATTGGCTGACTTCGTGGTTAAATGTACCATTGGCAACCAAGAAGTCGGGGGGCAGGAGATAGTGACCACCCCTGGGGTTGAGAATAAGCATGAAGAACTTGTACCTGATCAGAAGGAATATTGGGTGCTCTATTTTGATGGAGCATCAATGATATGTTAAATTACGTCTAACCGCAAGCGCACGGTGTCTATTGCTAGTACAAATGGCAAGCGGGTCGAATCCACAAGGAGACAGGTTCTACTAATTCCTTTTCAGTTATCGCTAATTGTTTCAAGAGTCAGACGAATATGTGAAATTATTAATTAACTAATTAAACTAAATTAACACTAATTAAACAGATGATAAACAAACTATTTAAAACCTAGGGCAATCAGGTCCACCATGTTTACACAATTGGCTCTTAAGCTAAAACAATCAATGTGATCCTATAACTAGAGTATGTTAACCTCTTTCAAGCATTAACACTCTTGAAACATTCAACACAATTAACCACTTTTAGTAATTCAATCAATCAGGTAATTAGAGTCAAGTTAATCTTTTCCAAGCATTAACGCTCTCAGAAATCCAATGATGCTTCCGCACTCAAATTCAATTCTGCTAATCGTATGTGTGCCTCTAGTAAGTAAATCTCTCGATCCATACCCCTATTTGCATATAATTAATCCATGATATTGGCCAATTACACAAATTAATGATTAAAATATATTAATCAGAATTAACCATAACCAATCAAACCACTATGAAAATCATGCCAATATTAGTGCAAACATGGCTTCCCTTTAAGCCCTAGAAATAACTACTCGCTAATAATTAAACAAGTAAAACAACTAGTAAAACAAGAAAACATAATTAAACTAATAAGAACAAAGAAAAGATTAAGAGAACAAAACCTTCAAACTTCAATGTTGTCACCCAAAAGAAGAGTCATGGTGTTTCTCTACATCTCCAATTAATAATAATAATCTACTCTAAACTATATTATCTGATCTAATATTACATCCTTTTTCTTCCTCTATAAAATAATACCCTAGATGTGTTTATATAGGCTCTAAAAGTCTTGCCCAATAAAAGTATTTTAATACTCTAAATAAATTACAAGTAGGATTCCATAACTGAATAGGATTCCTTAATTAAAATTCGTAACTATATTTACTCCTCTGTTTCTGGGCTCTTCCAACTGGATTTTGCTTATTGGACCACCTCTGAATTAAAGATAATTCCACAAGCTTCGCGTGGACAGCTTACGGGCCTCAAACGGACTTCTGGAACTCAAGATATGGCCAAAACAGTGTAGAACAGCCCGTGTAGCCCAATAATACGAATTTTCTCCTATTTTATCTCCAAAATAGCTCTTTTTGCTCCAAATCCTTCCAAGTCATGAATTCTTTATTTCCTACAATAAAACAATAAAATCTATTAAATAAAAATCCAAATCAATGCAAAACACAATAAATATGAGAATAAAATCATCTAGAATATATATAAAAATATACTCTATCAAACATCCCCACACTAAGCATTTGCACGTCATCGGGCAAATAAGTGAAATAAAAACTAAGTCCTAACAAACATCACTTTCGTAGATGACACGATTGCATTGAGCATATGCAACAAGCCGTTAAACCTCTAGGCAGCCCTAGTAGGACGAGTGTTGTCTCGTGAGGGTTTATAGTGAATATACCCACAAAATTCATCTAACCATGCAAAAGATCAATGCCAACACATCACCACACACACAAGTCCTCTCTTGCCACATCAACTTAAGAATCAAAGTAAACATACGATGTCTTGGTGTCGAAAGTGCAAGTATTCACGTAGTCTACTCAACCAACATGCAGAAGGTCATAAAAATTCATGTCAAGTGTGACAAGGCTGTCGCGTGCCTATCAAATAATAATATCTAACAAATCCTTCTGACTATGTAGCAGGGTAAGTCAGAGTCGATCCCACAGAGACAAACGTGTCAATCACCAGTTGTTCTCGATTCAATTCAGCCAAGCAAGTAACACAATAAAATATCAAAGATTATTATACTAATTTTATACTAATGCAATTAATCAATTAACTAAAACATCCAGAATTAAGTATCCCCACTAGCATGAATTAATGCAATCGTGAATTCCCTCCCCAATCAATCGTATAATACTCAACAGGAAAGGTGCGCCCTATAAATTACCAATAACCTCTCTCGAGTATTAATGGCTTCCCTAAAATACAATCAAGCCTATTCTCATGGTATCATGCAATTTAGAGACATTAATCACAGCACCCTAACTTCCTAACAATCCGTTATACCTATTCTCATGGAGAAGTTCATGTCCTCATTGGATAAATCACAACCATCTAAATCCAACTCTCGTTGATAAATAGACAATGGTTCAAACAATAAACATAATCACGTCTGATTTGTAATTGCTAATTAAAACAACTCAATAAGCAAGAGCAATTAAATAATCAAATTGGGGGAATTGGGAAAATCACACATCAATCATAACTAGGGTTCTACTTAACCCTAGATTAATTATCTACTCATACATAATTAAACTAATAAAACAAGAGATATAATATGAACACATAATATTATAAAGAATAGAGAAAAACCTTCAATCTTCAAAGAAAAGTGAATAGCTATCTCCCATCTCTCTATACTAGAATATACAAGTTATGTACAATAATTTTTCGATCCCTAAAAACTATATCTAGATGTGTTTATATAGGCTCTAAAAGTCTTGCCCAGCAAGAAAATACCAAAACAGAATTATAATAGAATTTCTGCAAAATACGTTTCCTAAACTGAATCTGTTTTTTAAGGAAAATTCGTATCTGCTTTTCTTCTGTTTTTCCGAACCTTTCCAGTTGTGCTTGGACGTCTGGGCCTCTTTAGAATGATAGAGAATCTCGTTATCTTCGCGTGGACTGCTTATGGGCCTCAAACGGACTTCTAGAACTCAAGATATGGCCAAAACAGTGTAGACTGCGCAACCCTTCTCAGAAATCCGAATTTTAATCAATTAATTCTCCAAAAATAATGGAAACATCTACCATAATCAACATTCTTGTAAACCTGCACAACTAAGCAAAACACATCAAAACTACAAGAAACTTGAGTCCAAGACAATCAATTTAAGCCGATTTAGAATGCTCCAAGTTAGGCCTGTCAATGGATCAAGAATCCGATCTGATCCGATCCGATCCAATCCGAAATTAGCGGGTATGGATCCTTCAAAAAAATATCCGATCCGATAAAAATCCGATCGGATCCGATAAGGAGCGGGTTTGGATTTAGCATGATCCGATCCGTTAACGATCTGATCCGAATATATTTATATATTAAATATTTTTTGTATTTTTTATATATTATATATAACATATTTATTATATATAATATATAATAAATAATATAAAAAATATATCTACATATCTATACTATATTATATATATAATATATGTTATATTTATTATTTATATGTATTATATAATATATAATATAATATACTATATTTGTTATTTAGTATATATTATATATATTTTATTTATCATATATAAAATTTGTAAAAAATATGTAGACTTTTCAAGAGCTTCAGACTTTGTTATTTTGTTTGCTGCTAGTTGATGTTTGGAACTTGTTATGAACTGTTTTATGGAATTTTAAATCTGGATTTGTCAATTTTATAATTTTGCATGTTTTTCCTTCTTTTTTTAAAAAAAATAAACGGGTCGGACCTCCGATCCGAAAATCCGAAACCCGAACGGATCGGGTATGGATCGGACTAAAAAATATCCGCCCCTAATCCGATCCGATCCGAACCCGAAAAATCTTAATAGATTTGGATATGGATTTAAGATAATCCGATCCGAATCCGACCCGTTGACAGGCCTACTCCACGTAGATATAAAATCCACTTATCAAAGTGTAAAAATTGTTGGTAATCATGCTAAGCCCACAAGAAATACATCTTTAAGTCTAAACCTGGGATCTCCTATGCCAAAACAAGTAATAACTCACCTTTCACTCAAAAACGAATATTCACTCAAGAACAAGGTTAAGTGTATCACTCAATTCCAACAAAATCATAAACACAACTTGACACTCGCAATCAATCTCACTCTCAACACAACATACATCACTGATGATAATCAAATGGTCTTTATTCTGGTTGTAGCGTGGGCTAGGGACCAGGTATGTCAAGTAAAGCTAAAACAGGTTAAATGTCAAAACCTAGTACCCAACAATAATCATTATTCAATTCCCTTTCTATTTAAAACAAATACTTCCCCACACTTGGATTTTTCAATAACCCTTACATAATAACTTGACTAGTCGAATGAAGAAGGATCATACAAACATAAGAATGCTCTCAAATTTATTTGTTTTTTTTTCTTTTTTTTCTGTTTTTTTTTGAAGAGCTAAGGAATAAACACAATGATCCATAGATATTTTTATGAATTTCGACTAGCAAGCATCAACCCAAAATCAATATTCCCCAAAAGTATGATCATCAATAACCCCCCTTTTATGAACACCTTATTACTCCCTTAAGCACGATACTAGCCTTTGATAATTTAGGTTCAAGTTCAATGTAAGGCCAATACAATAAAAAGGATATATGGCAAGTAATGTGGTGTGTCACCGAAAGAATAGGATTAGGCTCAAAGGGTTAACTAATTGATCATGTTTAAAAGGTGTGGAAATATGGGAAATACGAGGTTAAACCTAAGTGCCTTTATCATCTCATCATCAAGTAATATCATGCATTTCAAGAAAGATCTCAAGTAAGTGCCAGCAATGTAAACAACATGTGGACACTCAAGCAAACGAAAAATCATGCAAAAGATATGATATAGGCTCAAAACTCACTTGGTGTGACAAAACATAATCAATCCCAAGTAACAAGACTCTCTAACGCACCTACTTGTACTCAAAACATGTAAACCAAGTCATCTTGCACATATTCATGTCATTCTAATCACTTACAACATCCAATTAAGTCTACCAGCTTCAACTTGCTAGTGAAAGTGTGTGCACAAGAACAAAGCATGTCACTTCTCATACAAAAGCGTCAAGAACACAAGATTTCTACGCATGCATGGGTGTATCAAGCAAAATACAACAACTAATCAAATTGCATGGCTAGAATTATTTTTGGTATTTTTAATTTTTTAAATTTTTTTTTTTAAACATTGAGAACTCATCCCCACACTTAAGCGGTTCATTGTCCCCAATGAACTAATGAACAAGATACAAAACTATAACTAAAAACAAAATAAAACTACACTAAAAAGAAAAGAAAGAAAACTCCCCTGGAATCAAGGTGTCGGATGTGAAAACCACCCCGCATTCGCTTAGGAGCCACCCACTCACCACTTCCGTAGGTGATCACAGTTGCATTTGGCATAAAACTCCCGAACCACTCACCAATCATATGAACCAACCCAACAATTTTTTCCTCACAAAAATCCCCTTTCCTTAGCAATTAGCCTCACATCAACCGATTAAATTTAACCTCCACCGTCGAAAACGAAAATTTCCCAACATTAGCACTATCTCTCCCATGCTAACGAGCCAAAAGAATCAATACCCAACTCACAAGAAGCTCCACCAAAAATTACGAAACAATATCACACCAAAAATACCCCAATATATCAAGAATAATATAAATTCCAATTTACAAGAACACAAATTCGTAATCAAAATAAAATTTGAGAGAAGAAATAAACCCACTACGAATTGAAGAGGTGAACTTGCAATTAATTCCTCTTTAGAATTGAATTTTTAGAGATTTAAATAAATAGAAGAGGAATTGGATTTGTATGTATATGTGGGTATATAGATTTGGGAAAAAAAATGAAATTAAAAAAAATAAAAAAATAAAAAAATATGAAATTGGAGATGGATTGGGAATAAGTTGGAATTAATATAGGACTAGAATTAGAATTTTAGGTGGAGAGAATAATTAGAAAAGTGGTCGGAATTAATTTAGGAGATGAATTAGGATTTAATATATATTAAAACATATACTCACGTACATGGACGACAAACTAACCTGGCCAGTGACTTTAGGAGGCTGTGGCGCCGATCTGGCGCTGTGGCGCGGTGAAGTTCCGGATATTTTTTTTTTGAATACAACACTCAATTTTATTTTTTTATTTTATTTTTTTTGAATAAAGAAAGAGATGAAGGAATAATGTACACAACAAGGCTTGGAATGAACAAATAACTAAGCAATTCTACTATATATGAAAGAGAAGGAAAAAAAAAATACTCCTCTATGCAAAAGCATGAAGTGCACCGATCCTCCAATGAAATCTTGGGTTGCCTCCCAAGCAGCGCTTATTTAGAGTCATTAGCTTGACCTCTTCAAAAATACTCTGGTAAAGACGTAATATCCACTTTCTCGATCATAAACTCGCCACCACAAAAAGTATCAAGAGTGTTAGTGGTTGTCTTTATCCTGTAGAAAGTCTCCAAACAAGCATCAGCAAAATAAAATATGTCATTAATAAGCAGTAGAGAATTAAGTGCTTGTGCAGTTTTGGAAAACTTTGTGATAAAACAGCGATAAAATTCAACACCACGAAAATATTGAACTCCCTTGACATAAGGTGGAGGTTCTGGTGGTGGATTTTCTTCACTCCTCACTTTCACTGGAGTCATTCGGACATCTTGGCTTATCACATCATTAGCTAATAAGACACTTCCATCTCCTCCCTCTTCTCGAGCTTGAAACGTATGAGCCACTTTGTATGGATCCTCAACCAGAATTTGAGAAATATCATTTTGGACAATATTTGTTATCACATCAACCTTGAAATAAGTGTTCTTGAGCAAAGAAACCTTGTAAGTAGAGGATAGATCGAGAGCAAATTTATCAATACATGGTAGCTTAGTCACAGGTTATGGAAGAGAAACAACAACCATATCTGTATTGCTTTCCTTTGTCACCTCATCATCAGTCACATTGTTCTCAGTAGCAGCAACATCATTGATCTCATCATCGGTGGCATGCTCCTTCTCTTTATCAATGGCCTCATCATCAACATACATGGAGAAACTATCATATTCCTGATCGCTTGTGAGATTGATAGCAGTCAGGTCCTCTTCGGATCGGATAGATGAAGATGGTAAATAGTCGAGCTGCCCTGTAGTAGAAGAGTTAGCCAACTGTGCAATTTGAGATTCAATCGCCAAACTTTGAGTTTCTAATTCTTTGATTGCCTCGGCTTGTTCTTCAGAACTCTTTAGCAGTTTATTCAAGATATCCCACATCTCATTTGTCTGATCAGCTTGCACATCTACACTGGGTTGAGAAACATGTAGATCTTCTTCTAGAGGAGGATATTGATATTCTTGATGTGGCGGCTGCTCATATGACTGATAATATTGTTGCTCAAACTGTTGCTAACTATGATATGAAAAATTTTGAGCACCATTGTCCTGGTAGTAGAAATCTGGTTGATTCACGCATTCTTGATCAAAAGTGTTTGAATACTGATTGTACCCATATCCTTCTTCAAAACAATTCATTTGTCCCAACTGAGCACTCTGAGAATTGTAGACATTGTAAGAGCATTCAAAACCAAAGTGACCCTGCACACCGCAAATTTGAGAGAAGTTGTAAGTTTTAGGGGCCACTTGTGACATCTCATTGATACTCATTGGACGCATAGTGGGCTCTGTAGTCTTCGACATGGCAATCTCTCGAGTATGTGCCTCTACTAAGGAAGATAAGAGTGCAAAAGTATCAACTTCACCCATTGCAAACCTGTAAACTCTCAACAAAGCCAAGAAAACGAAGTAAAATTTGCCTCAATTGGAACAAAGGTTCTAACGAGACAATGGAAACAATCGAAACAACTGAATTAAAATCAACAGAAACTCGCTGTCTCCCCGGCAGCGGCGCCAAAAACTTGATATGTTAAATTACGTCTAACCGCAAGCGCACGGTGTCTATTGCTAGTACAAATGGCAAGCGGGTCGAATCCACAAGGAGACAGGTTCTACTAATTCCTTTTCAGTTATCGCTAATTGTTTCAAGAGTCAGACGAATATGTGAAATTATTAATTAACTAATTAAACTAAATTAACACTAATTAAACAGATGATAAACAAACTATTTAAAACCTAGGGCAATCAGGTCCACCATGCTTACACAATTTTTTTTTTTTTCCGGGTAAATGAGGCTCCTCACTCAAATTCAATTCTGCTAATCGTATGTGTGCCTCTAGTAAGTAAATCTCTCGATCCATACCCCTATTTGCATATAATTAATCCATGATATTGGCCAATTACACAAATTAATGATTAAAACATATCAATCAGAATTAACCATAACCAATCAAACCACTATGAAAATCATGCCAATATTAGTGCAAACATGGCTTCCCTTTAAGCCCTAGAAATAACTACTCGCTAATAATTAAACAAGTAAAACAACTAGTAAAACAAGAAAACATAATTAAACTAATAAGAACAAAGAAAAGATTAAGAGAACAAAACCTTCAAACTTCAATGTTGTCACCCAAAAGAAGAGTCATGGTGTTTCTCTACATCTACAATTAATAATAATAATCTACTCTAAACTTTATTATCTGATCTAATATTACATCCTTTTTCTTCCTCTATAAAATAATACCCTAGATGTATTTATATAGGCTCTAAAAGTCTTGCCCAATAAAAGTATTTTAATACTCTAAATAAATTACAAGTAGGATTCCATAACTGAATAGGATTCCTTAATTAAAATTCGTAACTATATTTACTCCTCTGTTTCTGGGCTCTTCCAACTGGATTTTGCTTATTGGACCACCTCTGAATTAAAGATAATTCCACAAGCTTCGCGTGGACAGCTTACGGGCCTCAAACGGACTTCTGGAACTCAAGATATGGCCAAAACAGTGTAGAACAGCCCGTGTAGCCCAATAATACGAATTTTCTCCTATTTTATCTCCAAAATAGTTCTTTTTGCTCCAAATCCTTCCAAGTCATGAATTCTTTATTTCCTACAATAAAAAAATAAAATCTATTAAATGGGATTTTCGACTACCAATAACGAAGCTGAGTACGAAGCCTTGATAGCCGGACTGGGCCTGGCCAGAATAATGAGAGTCAAGAACCTCAAAGTTTGTGGAGATTCAAGACTGGTAGTCTCGCAAGTGAATGGTGTGTTTGAAGCCAAGGATGAAACTATGGCCAAGTACTTGAGAATTGTGAAAGGTGTTATGACTCAGTTGATGAGTGTTATGTGGAGCACATTCCGAGGGAGGAGAACGTTAAGGCCGATGCCCTATCAAAGTTCGCATCTTCTGAGATAGATAATTATGCAGGGAGTGTTTACTTCCAGGTCTTGAAGACCCCATCCATCAACTCTAAGTTGGTGGCACCAATTAATTTAGGAAGCTGTTGGATAGATCCCATCAAAGCTCACCTTGAAAATGGTTGGCTCCCTGATGATGCTTTGGGGGCACGAAAGCTGTCTGCGAGAGCATTGAGATATGCCTTGATCGAAGGCATCCTTTACAAGAGATCGTTTGTCATCCCATACTTGAAGTGTTTAAGGCCTCATGAGGCAAAAGAAGCATTGGAAGAAGTTCATGGAGGGATCTGTGGACAACACTTGGGGGGCAAAGCCCTAGCTCACAAGATCACTCGCCTAGGATTTTATTGGCCAGAGATGTTGGCTGATGCAAAAGACTATGTCAAGAAGTGTGAGAGATGCCAAAAGCATGCTCCGATTGTAAGGCAGCCGCCTGAGATGTTAACTTCGATTAACTCTCCTATTCCGTTTGCAATGTGGGGAATGGATTTACTTGGCCCCTTTCCCGTAGCATCTGCACAAAGAAAGTTTTTGATAGTGGCCATCGACTACTTCAACAAGTGGAGCTAAACCTCTAGCCAAGATAAACACCAAGCAAGTTGCCCAGTTCTTCTGGGAGAACGTCATTTGCAGGTATGGAATTCCCCGAATTCTTGTGACAGATAATGGAACATACCAAGAGTACTGCGAGGAAAATGCTATTGAGCTTCGTCTTACTTCGGTAGCACATCCGCAAGATAATGGACAGGAAAAGGTAGCAAATCGAATTATCCTTGATGGACTGAAGAAGAGAGTTGAACGCTCTAGGAATACTTGGGTAGATGAGTTACTGCCTATACTCTGGGCATACCGCACCACTTGTAAGGTGACAACTGGAGCAACCCCGTTTTTGCTGGCTTACGGAGCCGAGGCAGTTGTACCCTTGGAGATCATGCACGCATCACCTCGAATTGAGGCATATGAACAAGAGACCAATGAAGAAGGCATGAGGCTTGCCCTAGACCTAATTGATGAGGTGAGAGATGAAGCAAATCCCAGAAATGCAGAGCATCAAAAGAAGGCATCTTACCACTACAACCGAAAGGTTAAGGAGAGGTTCTTTCGGCAAGGCAATCTGGTTCTAAGGAAGATAGAGGTTTCTGGAGTTGGTCAGAAAGGAAAGCTAGCCCCTAACTGGGAAGGGCCATATCGAGTCAAGAAGATGCTAGGACGAGGGTCCTATAAGTTAGAGACCTTGGACGGGAATGAGGTGCCCCGTACTTAGCATGCCTTGAACCTCAAGATTTATTATGTTTAAGGTGCCCCTGCGAGGGCGTAGTTTTTATCTATCTATTAGGAGAAGTAGAAATAAGGTTCTATGAAACCATTCCAGAGCCATTGAGCTCCAAGTAGGAACTAGAGTACTTATGTAAGGGCTGAGCCCAATTCCGACTATTAATGCAAGTTTGTTTCTCATTTTATGATTGTGTGATTTTTATTATGTACCAAGAACCTGTTAAGTGTAAGTCTAGAATGGCCAAGTACCGAAATCAAATAAACACACAAATAAAAGAAACAAGTGCATAAATAAAATACCCCGAAGGGCCAATGTACGAGTCAAGTTACAAGCATTGATAAAAACTAAGTCCTGAAGGACCTTGATTGAAAGATAAAAAGATAAAGCCACAGGTGGCTAACAAAGCCGAGCAAGGCCGTGAAACTACTCCTCTAAAGATTCCTCCACAGTTTTTCCTTCACCATCACCAGAACCGGTGCCATCTTCCTCGTTATCATCATCTTCATTCTCCTCTTCAGCCACCTCCCTTGGCTATATTTCCTCGGACTCAGAACTAGAAGATTCTTTGGCATCCTTCTTACAAAGCCTTGTCTTTCCCGAGAGTGGCTGTCGGACCTTTTCCACATTCCTCGAAGGCATGGGCTGTTTCCCCCGAAAGTTCGGCTGTTTTCCTTGAGAGCTCGAGGAAGATGAATCACGCTGAACAGAACGGCGTTGACTTCCCCTGGAGCCAAAACCCGATGCTTGGGTCATTGTGTTGACTCCCGAGCCTGAGGCAATATGACCATAAGGGCTTGGGAAGTTACTTGGGTCAACTATGGTCGGATGCCTCTTGCTCACGGCATGGACGGCCTTATCCCAGCCGACAGACATGATACCCGGGCGTACTTCATCGTCATGCTTGTCTATAAGCTGGAAAAAGTCCTCAAACTCCTGGTAAGCTTTCACCACCAATTTGTAGTCAACTGCCTTTTTCCTGTACAAGGAGTCATACTACCTCTGGAGAGAATGTGCATTAGCTTCAGCATGAATGGCCCTGGACTCTAAGTCCCGACACTTCTCGTCAAATGTTTCATTTTCCTTCTTTAAGGTCACATTCTCGTCTCGATATGCCCGGCCTTGGCGAGTGCTGGCCTGAAAATAGGCGTTGGCCTGGAACAAAAGATCAGTGAGATATTTACAATGATAAGTAATATGATGACATTACATCTAAGAAGGAGAGTGTGAAACCTGGTACAGGGCTTGAGCTCCTAGATTCTCCGCTTCGTTAGTCTTATCTCCGACGGTCACTATCAACATATCAGGAGGAGTGATGCTAAACTTAGACCAATCTAAGGCTGATTCCGGACATCCCAAGACAGAGTCTTGTTCGCAGATACCCCAACCAGGGATGAAGGGAGATTTGACTTGCCCGTCAGCATTCCGGGGTCTTTTCGAAGAACATCTCGACAGGAACTGTGGAATTTTCTGGCCAGGAGGTGCAGCAGCCGCCTGGGCCTTCTTGATCATCCTTCTAGTAACCGTTGGCTGATTGCTGGGAAGACTATCTATCTCCTCGGCAGCTGAAATTGCAACAGAAAAGATATTGGTATAAGAACAAACAGAGTTCATATTGTGCAATAAAAACTTTACCCTCAATAGAAAGTAATCTAAGGCCAGCTTCCACAAGTCTCTTCTCATTCAAGAAAACTTTGTAATGAGTTCGACCATCATCCGCAATTAACCTGTCTCGTTCAAGTAGCTCTTCTGGGCTGAGATCACACACGAAGTGCAGACTGTCATTCACTTCCCCGAACTTCGACACAAAGAAATGGCCCCAGTTGCCACCTCTCCATTTCAAAATCACAAACTACTTTTCCCAAAAATGATTGGAATCTGGGAAGGAGAAGGCATTCACAATATGAGGAAAATTGGTCCTGTGCTGGATACTGACCCATCCTTTCTTAGTATCAGAGGAATTCTTGATTTTAAATATGCTTCGGAAAATTGTGGTGGTCGGATCAATGTTTAGATCCCGGCATCTTAGCACAAAAACAAGAACAATACGCCATTCATTAGGATATAGTTGGCAGGGATGAACCTGGATCTTCGCTAGAAGCCTGAAAATAAATGGATCAACTGGAAATCTCAAACCTACTTCAAGGGCACCCTTGTAAACATATATCTTCTCAGGGTGCCAGTTACAGGTTCTATCACCCAAGCCAGGAAGGCTAACCATGACCGAGTCCAGGAAGCCGTATGACTTCCTAATTCGCTCGACATCTTTCTCGTTTAACTTACACAGACTATGGTAAGAGACTAATTCATAGTTGTTAGGGAATGCATCCCTCATAGTATTCAACAAGTCTAATAAAGAATGAAATCGATGATCAATATATGAGGGAGGTTGCAGTCTATCTTTACCTTGAATAGTCCTTGCCATGGTCCTCTTGGACATCGCCTCGGACATAGAGAATGAGGGAGCAGGTGCGCGATTCCCGTCTGACATCTTGAACTCGAACTTGGAACTTGAAAGCCTTAGAGCTTGAAAGCCTTAGACCTTGAGAGCTTTTAGAGAGAATTTTAGAAGTGAAGGAGTGAAATGAAATGAAGGCTACTTCATCTCTTTTAAAGAAAAGTCATGACCTGCAATAACAGAAATACCAAAAAAACACGCAATTTCTTAACTGAAAATAGATTACGTTTACCAGAAAATAGATTACTTCATCTCTTTTAACTGAGCATTAAGAGTTAATTACGTTTAAGAAAAATAGATTGCAAAAGATTAGCTTTGCTTATGAGAAGATTAATTATGATTCGAAAGGTGGTACACAACAGCCCAAAATCAAGGTCATGATCCAAGAAAGAAAACTTGGACATCGCGAAAAAGCTCGGAGAGGCACGACCAGCTGCACGGGAAGGGCTCCAGCCGAACCGGAGCTCCTGTCAGCCGACCAGCAGCCCGGGGAGGGCTCCACCTAACCCGGAACTCCTGTCAGCTGACCAGCGGCCCGGGGAGGGCTCCAGCCGACCCGGAGCTCCTGTCAGCCGACCCGGAGCCCGGGGAGGGCTCCAGCCGACCCGGAGCCCATGTCAGCCGACCAGTAGCCCGGGGAGGGCTCCAGCCGACCCGGAGCTCCTGTCAGCCGACCCGGAGCTCCTGTCAGCCGACCAGCAGCCCGGGGAGGGCTCCAGCCGACCCGGAGCTCCACTACACCATAAAAGGCCTACGACCACATCTAGAGGCTATGTTGCCTTTGGATATGTTGCCTTTGCCATGCATGTTTTTGGCTATTACAACATTATCATTTTTATGTTGCCTTAGGTAGCAGAAATATGTTGGCATAGAATAAAAGTGTTTACATGTTGCCGTAGGTATAAATTGTGTTGCCATAATTTTGCAATGAACAAAATTTTATATTTTCTACAAATTTTTTTTTACCATTTTCACATGAAAATTACTTTATTTGGATAAAAATTAAAGCAAGAAGTTTTTATAAAAATCTAGAATATGTCCGTAGAAGTGAATATTTCATTAAAAATGTTAAAACGTTTTAAGGTGAATAATTTTATTTTTATGTTCATTAAATATTATTAAACAAAAATTTTAAAATGATTTGTTATCTAAATAAATTTTTATATATCTTTAAAATAAAAATATTGTCTCATATGATAAAAAATATTTGAATATATTATTTCAGATTACATAAAAAGAATTGAATGGTTAAATAACAATTTAATTATTTGTTCAAATAAATGAAAGAATAAATTATTTTTTCAAAAAAAAATGAAAATTTTGGAAAATTTGGATCAGTTATGAGCGGCAAAATTATACGGCCTCTTCCTTTTTCACTCAACTTCATTTTTCCTCTTTCTCTGATAGGCGGTAGCTCTGCTCGTCTTTCTCTCTTTCTCTCCTACTCTCTCTCCCACTCTCACAAGCACACACTAACTCCATAATTCTATTTCCGATGGTTATGTATGAAATTCAATTCTTTTTTTCTTTTAAATTACAGGTAATTAGGGCTTCAACTTTGGGGCTTTCTTTACAGGTAATCTCAAACTTGATTTAGGGTTTTGCTTTGTGTGATTTAAACTTGATTTAGGGTTTCTTCTATTTGAGTCTTCCTCTATTGATTGTGTTTTGAAATAGGGTTTTTTAATTTGTGTTGAAATTGGTTTGAATTTAAGAATTCAAATTAATTAACTGCTCTTTGATTATTTCGGGTTCTCTCTATTTCTTTCAGGATTGATTTAGTTTTTATCTGCTTAGGTGGGGTTGCTTCTTTGATTTGAATATACTCTTGTACAAGGCGATTTTGGTACTGTTATACTTGGGTGGGTACATGTGTACGGTAAATCTAAACTTGTTTATAAACTTGAATTACTCATCAATCCTTAAGAGTCCGGAAGGGAGAACCGCAGTAGTAAGTTTCTAACTTGATACTAAAGAGATTGTTTCAAATATAAATGTTACCTTCCTAAATTATCACACAAGTATCTTTCTTATCGGATGGAATTTTGTTTATCTTTTCTAGTTGCCAACTTTAGTACTGCTAGCCTACCCAAATATGCTAATATTGCTTATATTTTGCAGCACATATCCGTCACTCCCGCAGTTGAAGAGAAAGAAAATTCCATGGTCAAATGCTGAGGAAGAGGCACTAAAGGTAGATTATAATCTTTTGATAATAAATTATGTGTTTGTGAGCCTGTATAGTTTTTATTTAAACTTGTTTTTGTGCTCATGCCTGGGGTTTGTTCATTGGCTCTGCTTGGTGTCATCTCTTCTGAGTGGACATATAGTTAAAGACCAAAATGAAGTTGGGTTTAGGCCACCTCATAACCTAATGGACCGTGTATTGGTATTTCCAGCCCAAGTTTATTACTCTCCCATGAAGCCTGTATAAATTTAGTGCTCTAAAATAGTTCTGCTTCTAAACTTGTTTTTAGCTTGTCGTCAGTCCATCTAGATGTAAATCTTTCACTCTTTCAGTATATATATATAATTAAAATCAGATTCATTAGAAAATGTCATAATACCTGGTAACATATGTACCACTTGCATATTACTTTCATAATACCTGGTAAATTAGATTCGTTATATTTATGTGTGGTACTATGGTGTCGGTCTTTAAAACAAAAAATGCTTATGATAATTGGAAACTTTTTGTACAGAATACACAAATTGAATTTGGAGTTTGTGTTTCTGGAAGAACTCAAATCAGATAACCCCTTCAGATCTTTAGCATCAATTCTTTATTACTATGGCTACAGTGCTTACAGAAGTTTCATTCTTTCTTAAGTTTTATGTTCTAAGCACTGTTCTGTCAATCGATCTACAAATTTTAATTGGTATTCATTGCTAGAAAATAATATCATGGTAACACAGACGTATTACATTAATTTATTGTTACAGGCTATCATTGCTTGCGCATTAGCTGAGAATGATTATCAAAATGCAACCTCTGATGCATCTCGAGTACTACAGCTTTGCCTTTTCATATTATAAGGAGTTCTGATGCGGCTGCAAAACAGGACACAAACTGTACACAATGGCCAGGTATGGCAGTTGCATGCCGCAAATGCTTAAAATACCTGTTGCTGCCAGGTATCGAAATGTTCTAGTAGATGCTTGATTGTTACATGTTTGTTGATTTCTTCTAGGTGCATACTGCTATCAATTGGGAGTTCTGATATGGACAACTTTCATATTAACTATCAATTTGTATAATGAAAGAAAGATATGATGTTTCTAGAATGCAAGGATTAGTGTATGGTTTTGTTAGTTTAGTGCAGGATATAGCAGAGTTACCATTAATATGTGTGGAATTGAATTATAAAGATGTGATATTATCTCATTATTAAAGGCAGAGTAGTTTACAAAGACCGGTTCTTATAAAGTCTGAGTCTGATTAACTCACTGGCTTAGCATGGGATGTTTTCGTTTCTAGACAAGTTTTGAAGTCTCCACATAGCAAGTATTCTCAGCGCAGGTTTTTGCGCTTGCTGACTAGTTCACTCTTGTTTTTTGCAATTTACTGAATTTATATTAACTTGGTGAAATTTTTCTGGTATTGCTGATGCAACATTTTGCAACCGCTGGACTATTTTATTTAACGCTTCTGGCAAACACGGATGAGATAACTCATAGTTTGATTCCGCTGCAATACTTGATCTGATTGTTGTGATGGTACAAAAGTTGATGTAAACGTACTTTTTTCTTTTAGGGAGAAAGCCTTTCAATAGAAGCATTGCCAAGCAAGGACTTCTATCCAGTTATTCGATCTAGAGATGGCAACGCTGCTGATGCATTCGAATGATATTATCAATGAATGTGCATTTTAATGATATTGTCAATCAATTTGCATTTCTGGTTTTGAATTTTCATTCTGTCACATTCTGGTTTTGTGTTCCATTCTGATTTTTCGTAGGAGCTTCGTTGCTTTCAGACTGTCACTTGCTTTCAGGTATCGCGTATATCACATAATTTACTGTTATCGATTGTCTGACTTTGTGATGGTATGGTGTTTTTTTTGTATGAATCCATTATTTGTATTATGTTAATCTTTATATATTAATTAAGATAAGAATGTTTATTTTTTAATATTGGGATGGTACTGACTTTGTGCTCATCTTTCTTGGATAAGTTTTACAGTACTGAGATCTCAGAATCAGTATAATTCATTTCCCTCACAGAGAGCTTTCTTATGTTCTTTACAAGTTTACAACAAACTTTTTGTGCATTTTCAGATTGAGCATATTTCATGCAAGGGCTGGTATTACTTTCAACCAATAATCCTCTCTCAAAACATCCAAAATTTCATTCCCAGCCATTACCAAAAGGTACTACAATAAATGATGCAGTTGCAAGTGGTCTGACCCTATGATACCTATTAAAATTTTTTCTTATAATTTGTTCTTTCACCGTGAAGCTGATTTATAACATAAAATAAATATTCTTGACATGCGATATTTAGAAGTTACCAGTATGCAATGAGAATCATAATGGCTTGTTATGTTAAAGGAAAATATAGTTCTTTCTTTGAACTAAGTTAACTACAACTTGGAGATCTTTTGCTGCACATGATTTTGTGGTTTTGCCTCTTAAATGGATAATATTTTGTATGAATTTTTAACGAGGTGTTTTTGTGCTGTTTACAGGTTGTGCTTTCTAGATTTCTTTGGGAAGGAGGCACTCCTGGTTGGAAAAAAAACTGATCCGGCAATTGACCAAATTTCAGGTTGAGTATATGTTCATCCATCTTTTATCCCTGCATATTTTCTGTATATTCTCTTTTCTACAATATGAAAATATACCTTTTGGCTTTTGCATATTCTGGGCATTTGACACAAACAGAATGCTTGTCACGTATTTGCCTAGCAGTTTGTTCTTGAACTATTATAAACATCGAGTTTGGATACAAAAGACAAAAAATATTTTCTGCTGTGTTGGATATATTAGAAAACATAGAGTTTGGATATATTAGAAAACTTCTTGAATAATATTTATTTCTATGTTGCAGGTCTATCGTGATAAAAAAATGAGACGCAAGGATAGATATAAGAGGCTTGGAGTTGATGAAAAAAATGAGTTGGATTATTGTAATGTAGATGGTTGAATAGATTACGATGCTTGGGAGTTTAATTATTTATATTGTTCTAAGGATTATTATGTTATACTATGTTATGTGGTAATGAAAAAACAGGTTATGTTGATTTGGTTAATTTGGGAATGAATATATTCAAATTGTGTATTTTTTGTTGTAAGTAGTGAAGTGTTGTCATTGATGCCATAAAGTGTTGGCAAAAAAGAAAATTAATGTGAAGAAATGTTGCTATAGGCAAAAATTTGTGTTGCCATTAAAGTGGTCCCCACAGTGGGCCCAAAAGTAGGCCCCACCGTGGGTCCCAATAGTGGGTCCCAAAAGTGGGGTCCATTGGTGGGACCCACTATTTTAAAAAAAATGTTATACAAAGGCAACATAATATTATGTTGCTAAAAACTAATAATAATGTTGCTATAACAAGTCTATGCCAACATTAAAACTGATGTTGCCGTAGAGAATAAGAATGTTGCCATTGACCCCAAAGGCAACGGCAAAAATAGCAACATCACCAAAATGTTGCCTTAGGGGTTTTTTGGCCCTACAGCAACATATTTAGGGCCTACGGCAACAGTTTTTTGGTGTAGTGCTCCTGTCACTCGACCCGGAGCTCCTGTCAGCTGACCCGGAGCTCCTGTCAACTGACCAGCAGCCCGGGGAGGGCTCCAGCCGACCCGGAGCTCCTGTCAGCCGATCCGGAGCTCCTGACGGGCCTGGCCTACCAGAAATATCAGAAAAACACGAAATTTCTTAGGGTCGAAATTAAAGATTAAATTTCAGAAAATTGGTCCGAAACGATAATTTCTGAATAGTACTAGCCTTCGGAAGTAAAAAATTTCCAAGCTCGACCCCTGCCAGGGGCTCTGCCCCTTGGACCCCGCCATGGGCTGCCACCCCTTGGACCCCGCCCGGGGGCTGCCGCCCCCGGACTCCCGCTAGCACCGTTTAGTGCTGATTATTGTCATTTAGCGTCGCTTTACATTGTTTAAGCGTCGTTTAAGGCTACTTAGTGCCGTTTAGCATCGTTTTACATTCGTCGTAAATGCGTCGGTCGCTCCACGCTTTACAAAAAAGACGATACTTGTGAAACACTAGTGTACCAAGATAAACCCTGACCCAAGTCTCGAAAAAGGCCATTATAACTTCAAGGAAAGCCTGATTAGCTTTCCTAGAAGTTGGGGGGCAAATGATATGGGCTAAAAGTAAGCCCTAAAGACACATTTAATGTGGCATTAATTAGATCCAACATGGTCAAAACGTGGGGCCCACCAGATGGGCCCAAAACCCTAATTAAGTATTAATTTCGTAATTAATATTAAGGGTAATAACCAGCTCAGCAACAAGAGTCAAATAAGGATATTATTCCTGCCTGACTTAGCCTCCAAGACACCTACTTCAACATGGAAACTGATTCCTACCAGGAAGGAGTCTAGAACCTTCCTCAAGGCGGTGGCTTGTCCACCAAGTCTCCGACTCCTACCATAATTCTAGAGCTTCTCAGCCTATATAAAGGGCCTGACCCCTCATTCTCAGAACTACGTCTTGGCTTGATTCTCAACTCTGAGATACGTAGGCATCTTGTGAGGACCCGAATTAGGTCACGAAACACAAGCGCAACCATCAAAGCACGAAGCTCACGAACCCTAGCATTAATTACACGAACCCTAGCCGTCATAATCATAACCTAGTTTTTATTCCACATCAATTACCATGGTATATTAAGAATAAGTATTTATACTGTTAAAATTAAAAATATTAAAAATATCTAAAGTTTAAAAAATTATGTATTTTAAGAAAAGTTCGTGAATTAATATAAATATAAATACTAAAAAATAATTCGTGAATTGTACGGTTATCAAGTAGTATAAAAATAAATAGTATAAAAATAATATGTAGTTAATTATATTAAACCTCTATCTTTATTTGGATTTTACATATATTTAGATATAATTATAATAATAATATTTTTATTTTGCCTCGTAGCTTTATTTTATCTGCTTGGCTAGTTGGCTTTACATACTAATCAGTTGGTGGATTGCTCGGATGCACTGATGTGTTGGTGTTGCTTCCATGTATGTTGGTAGTTAAACTCGTTGTGAACGCTTCAATGAACTGTATCGAAGCGATAATTAAGTGTAAGATGCAAATTTATAAAAATCTACTTTGAAAATTTATAATTTGTAACTTTTGAAATAAATCATATAATGTAAGAATATTTTACTTTTATTATATAATAGGATATAATTTTAACATTAGTTTACCGTACTAATTTTTTTAAAATATTACATAGTTGCTGAGAGTCGAATACTCTTTTATTATCCCTCTTACTCTTACTAGCTTATAGCTCGTGCAAAGCACGGGTTAGTTTTAATTTTTTTTAATTTACTTATAGTGTAGTTACATAATATTATAAATATTTTACCTCTTTGTACATAACAACTTTTAGTATTAAATCTAAATTAATATATTCTTGGCGGGAATCGAATCTTCAACCTTTCTATGTAGCATCTTTTAATATTAATTTTAAATTAAAATATTGTTGATGAAATTTGAATCTTAGACCTCTGTATATAACAACTTTTATAACAATTTTTAGTATTACATCCAACGATCATCATCTATTTGAGCTACCGATCAAACAGTTGTGATTGAAAGTGATAACCAAAACCAAACTACAAAATATATCCCATTTTGCTTATTAGAGTATTTAGTATAGATTGTATAAACTTTGTAAAAAAATTATATAAGTAACTAAAAATAAGTTTTTTTGACTTTTTTGTTACATCTTATTATTACCTGATTTTTTTTCCAATATTAACGTAAATTTATGCACATATGAAGTACATAAGACAAACATGAATTTTTGTTTTGAACCAGAACTATTTAGTAGTTAAAGTCAGGTTTGATTTGGATTGTTTCCTGAAAACTGGGGCGTAGTAGTTTTCTATAGAAGAGATGAGGGTTGGTTCGTGCTTATGTACTCGCAATTTTTCAATGCTATCTTGTAAATTAAATTTTTAACGTGTACTAATATCAAATTTAATAGATGATAATGAGTTTCTAATATTAAATTCAATAGATGATTAATGAGTTTTGAAAAGCGAATTTTATCATATGTTTTATTTTGGATCGTTTCCCGAAAGCAAGGGCATAGTAGTTTTCTGTAGAAGAGATGAGGGATGTTTCGTGCTTATGTACTCACAATTTTTCAATGCTATCTTGTAAACTAAATTTTTGGCGTGTACTAATGTAACACCCCCAGATCCAGGGTCAGGGATCTGGTCGTTACGGTCTCAATATCCATCCATAAAACCAACATAATTTAAATTACAACCTTGTGACCCAGAACAACATCATAAAACACACCCGTTATAGTCCCAGAGATGAAATCAGAGTAACCATCAATATTATTAATCACAAGATTGAGTTCTTACAACCCAAAGAATTACAATTTTACAATTACATGCTCTTTGCCATCCATTGGTATATGTCATATATATATAAATACATTTGATGTACAAATGCTAACAACTAGCCTACCAGAGGCTGCATCCTTAGCAATGGTAGCTATGACCTCAGCGGTTAATCCTCTGACGGCTGACACCTGCCTATGCTGAGTACGCCTTGCGCGGCCATCTGAACTAGCTGTTGTTGTGATATAAACAAATAAAGCAAGGGTGAGCAATAGCCCACAAAAAATATAATTGAACAGTGATAATATATAACAGTCCAAAATATCTTTGAAACCATATGCCATGCATTAACGATGTAGTACCAACATAAGGTATGAGATGAAGTTACAAGGTAACTCAAAATATATTTGTTTTGAATAAATATCTGCTATGTCAAAGATGAGCAAGATATTATCAACTTTTCATAATAGAGGAACTTGCAGGAAGAGTATTGCAATTCCAATTCAAACACTTTTCAAACCTGCCAATAATGATAAGGTTGTAGGAAATTTCCAACATTGAGAGATGAACTAATACTGGAGTTTGACGCGCCAGGAAACATAGCATTTACACGATGATCAGTCGCATGTTATGCTCCCCACCTCTTGTTTACTACATGTAGAAGGAAGCACCGACGGATTTACTTGTCTACCGCCCTCTGGAACCCCCCGGCCAACGGTTGGGCCATTTGCTGGACCGGCGCCACTTGGTCACTTACGCATCTCCTAGTTCATTTCACATCCATAACTTTGAAACGTGAAGTTCCTCCCCCTTTCCCCAAGTATATTACTTGTTGATAGGACTCCACAAAGTAGTCGTATCTAGTTGGAAAGGAAAAATCACCAATATTTCTCAAGCTGATGCTTGTTAATGGATATAAACTTGTTCCATCAATTCTTACCCCTCGAGCGTTGAGGAGGTAACCAAACAGACTCATATCGATGTTTGAAGAATCAAGATGTGAGTGACAAGATAGTTTTAGCAAGTATAGGACCGGGCAGCCCAATAAATAACATCTCTCAAGTGAGGTCCCCTTATATATTTTTGGAAGTTGAGCGAGTATTTAAATCTTCTTATAAGATAGATTTAAATGGAAATAAAGTTTTGGGAACCTCCCCTTGACAAAAATAGTCATAAAATACTCCGAACTATTTTACACCATATCTGAAGATGAAAGATAATCTTTGAATAATATGAATTATTATAAAAAGAACTTAAAAGAATTTAAATAAATATTCCAAGAATATTTATTAAATCAATAAGAATTAAGGAATATGATTAAATCATAATATTGCTCGTAAGTAATCCTCGAATAAATACATAGAATTATTTACTGAATAATTCTCTTCTTTAAATGAATATTCAAAATAATATTCATTAATTAAATAAGCCCAAGTAAATGTTTAAAATAATATTCACTAAATAAATCAAACATTAAATGAATATTTGAAAATAATATTCATTTAATAACTAATATTCTAAATAAATATCCAAATAATATTCTTTTAGCAATCAAACTTTAAAGGAATATTCGAAGCAATATTCCTTAAGTAAATAGAACTTCGAATGAATATCTTAAAATAATATTCATCAAGTACATAAAATCTTAAATGAATATTCACGATAATATTCATTTAATAAATAAATTTCCAAGAATACTAAAGTAATTACTCATTGAATAATCAAACTCTAAACGAATATTCGAAACTAATATTCATTTAAGTAATTAAAGCTCGAATGAATATTAAAATAATATTCAACAAATAAATATACGCGAATGAATATTCAAAATAATATTCATATAGTACCTCTCGATTGAGATAATATCCAAATAGCATTCCTCGAGTAATTTCCAAGTAATCAATACTTTATGAAAATATAAATAATGTTTACTAATAACATTCCTTAAAATGAGTACTACTCTGCCGCTGGAATCCCTCCGGGTTTCCACGGCTATCTATATATCACAAAATACTGACTCCCGGTCTTATATTTAAAGAATGAATATCATACGCCCTTCACTAAGGGTCTTAGCAAAACAATCTTGCTTATAACTGATAATTCATATCTAGTCTATAAGCCAATATCAATTCAGGGAACAAGCATATCAATAGACTTGAAAGTAGGCATGCATGTTATGGCATAGGTATACAACAATCATTATATATATTATCACAACAACAGTTCCAAGTATTGGAAACTTGCCTGGTAATCCTGTAGGGGTAGTGTGTCTCGTGTCGATCCAGTGATCTATAAATAGTCACAACAACCGAGGTCAATCACTTAACATTTCGAAGCTTAAGTCATGTAAGTTTAGTCCAAAACACACCTCGAACCCACCCTTAATGTCAGATTTTTCGTATATCTTACTTAATCAATTATAACCTCGTTCTTTGCACCAATATGTGGTCTTGATAATTCTTAACAAGTTTCGTGTTTTAGTCGACTCGAAACTCCCTTTTTAACTTAGCCAAAAAGGGTGGCCAAATTAGTACCCCTAGGGTTGACTTTTCCGAGAATCACTATTTCGAGACTCGTACTTCAACACTTTTAATAAATCACTGGAAACGTATTTAATTACGAAACCACTTATAAAATCATCTTTTGTATTTGTAATATTTATCATAAAATTTCCAATTCGAAGCCACGAGTCTAAATAGGTGAAATGTATTTTTGAAGTTCAGTCGACTACGGATCTTTACTATTCACACCTCTTTCACTAAAACGTTCATAACTCGGTAACCGTTAACTCAAATGACGCACCGTTTTCGCATACATGATCTAGCGAATGTCTAGAAGGTAGCTAACTCAAAATTGGACTTAGATCAGAAGATTAATTTTTACAGATTTCACTAAAACAGGGCAGGAGCGTTTTGGTGAATAGTGCTACCTCCAAAAAGTGGTTTCTTCGCACTTAACCTCGATTCGAACATTTTTATAAAATCGGAAAACGATCCATTTTACTTGTGGTTTTCTCTCACGCCTTCCTTATGACCTCTAATATTTAATTACCATGATTCGTCACCGACTTAGTCATGTTAAGGGATTCCAATTTCAGTTACGAACGTTCGATTACGGTTTCGAACCCCTTTTACGAATTTAATCATAACTCCTAAACCGTAAGTCCATTTCATACGATCTTTATATCAAAACGAAGCTTATAACATAATCTAGCTTATCATGGAAGAAATCGAAGCTAATCAGTGACTTATACCTACTGTTAAACTCGTGTTCTTAAGGTTAACGAAATTTCGGCATTACGACGGCTATAAATCGGATATTTACCCAATTCCAAAACTTCCAATAACCATGGTATCCACTCCAACCAACATATACATGATATATAACCATGAACTGAGGCCAAGCAATGCCTTTCCGTTCATCTAAACTATTTTTAACATTTACTAAAACCAAATCATAATCATGCTTATAATCATGCCTATAACCATGTTAACACCATAACTACTTAAATCCATCAAGAACAAACATATTCTTAAAGTAAGGGCTAGGGTTTTGAAAAGTTATACCTTCCATGGAGTGGGTAAAGACCTTGATAAACCTTGTATAGTCCTTGTACATCCTTAGCCAAGCTTAGATCATCCAAGAAATCAAGATCAAAGAGTTTTGTTCTTGAAAATCACTATTCACCCTCATCTTCAAGGATTTATTTGAAAATGGAAACAAAGGAGATTGAAGCTAGGATTTTTAGGAGATTACTTTTATGAAATATAGGACTCACAATAAAAGTTTCAAGATCAAATGATGGTTGCAAGCTTGATTTTGGTTTTGAAATTAAAGAAGAAGCCGAATGCTTCTTTTTGAGAGAAATGAAGTTGGTTGCTTTGTTTGCTTGGCTAATCTCTTGTTCTCATCTTGCATTATTGAGATATTATCTCATAAAGTAGCTTTATTAAAGCTATTATGTCATGGATGATGAATTTTTGATGGCCATGTGTCTTGTTTTTGTGGTTGGATGAGAAAAGGATGCTAAGTACTAGTTAGCTTCTTAATCTTGCTAGTTGCTCATGTAACTAATTGGTTTCTAGATATTTATCACTTGCACATGCATGCACCTTGCTTCCACTGCTTGATTCTTTGTCCGTTTATTGCTTAATTCATTGATCGTTCGAGGGAATAACTCATTCGTTTCTAGTTAGGGTTTTACCGAAAACCTTCTTAATAATTATAATACCATTCTCCATCTTTCTTAATATTTCTCGAATTTCAATCCTTAAATATTAAATATTAAATACTTAATCTATCAGTGTCTAGGGAAAATCTCGGAGAAAATGAAAGTGCTGTTTTTCAGAATCCGACAGTCTTTACATACACTTATTTTCCCCTCAGATCACTAATACGAACTCAGAAATTCATTCCGGGTACTTCTATATAGTGTCGTCTCATAATATTCTTATTTCCATAAAAAATACTATTCATCACTTATTCTCTTTTTAGTCCTGGTACTTGGAAAATATCTTTGTGCTTCCTCGAGCGTTTCTTAACTCTTTCATGGAACCTCCGTACTTGCAACCGATATCGATCTGGATGACATGAGGGTATTTATTTCTCTCTAGGGAATCTTATCTTAACTTTCTAGGAGATAGATTATTCTAATCTAAGTTATCACCCAATAGCATTCTTCACGACATACAACCTTGGAATCTATATCCTTTCATTATTCATTCCTTAAAACCAGTATTACCTTGTAGTTGTAACCATTGTTCACTCTTACATCAATACATAATAAAATTTTTAATTCTACCCAAAAATCTAGGTTCTTACAGTCTCCCCTCCTTAATAGGATTCCGTCCCGGAATCAGGTAGAAGACAATTGGGTACTTGTTGGTTATTTCGCTTTCTAATTCTCTGGTCGATCCTTACACATTCCAATCTTTCTAAAGCACATCGTACTGGTGTTATAATACACCCTTTATCCGTTCTACCAATTCTTTGATACTTTCGCACAACACATCATCCGGTATACGCTCTTGTCCGTTCTTATACTATTAACCTTATTGGTACGTGCAGTGACTTCGGTATCACTAACGTGCTACGAAGTCCGGAGATAACCTCACTCGAAATTTTGCAATTCCTAAGCGCTTTAATCTTCGCAATCTCGATGTATATATATTTAGGTGGTAAAAAAATTTATCGAGAGATCACTGTGATCAACGAACATTTGTTATATTGCATAGCTAGTACAGAAGGGGGCCAGCCTTTAGTACTTGACAAGCAATTAAACAATTAATGGCATTCTACTTAGACTCCTATCATACAGACAGAGAGTCACGTAGTATTACCTCCCCTCCTTAAAGGGTTGTTCTTCTCAATTGAGAAGAAGATAAATAAGGGAGAAGAAAAGGAACGAATTTCAAAGAATCATATAAGAAAGTTTTCATGATTGTCAAAATATCATACTTAGAATTTACCTCTGAACTATAGAGGTTTATTAGAGAAGAAAATAATCATATTCGTATTAAATACTACTTTTTCGTAATCTCACATATCACATGTCCTTGCTGCTCTGTTCATCATTCTATGGACCTATACTCTTGCTTGATATTAGCACCACTTACTTTTTAGAAAATCCTTCAACCTTTCAGGTTAAATCTTGGATTCCTCGCTTGACTTTATTATAACTGACATTTCACGCCACGAAACTGGATCTTTCATATTCATAATACTAACACTATCAGGTTGTCATTCCGAGTGCTCGTTAGGAAAAAACCCATTCATCAATCCATTCATAACATTTCTTGCTTCACATTCCATAATTATTTCCCACTCTTTTCTTTATCAATCACATCCATCTTATCATCTAGTTCACATTCACTTCTGTTATTGAACTCCACCGTCATCTTATTAGGGGAACACGTGTTACCTTTATTCAATATACGTGGCACGTTTGTGGTCAAACTTTCCTTTGTTCAACCATCTAGATTTCACTTTCTCATTCCATGAGTCTCTTTTATTACTCAATCAAACTATTCCATATTTCCTCGGATTTTCCAAACTTAAAAGGAGTCAATTTGTATGTCATTCATGCTCCTAATTCCAACTTTCCGTTTTGGCCAATACCCTTACCTTGCCAATTCCATACTCTTCTCGCTTCATTACTGGAGCTTCTCATGAGTCTGCCTATCTGACTCTCTTATTAATTCCCAATTCTATTTCCATCTCTATCAGTCTCTTGTCTTTATTTCTACTATAATCATTTTATGAACCATCATAACCTAATTCTTCATTTCAAATATCCCATCGTTCCAGAAATTACACCATCCGAAATAAACCTGGATGATTTCTCTAACTTAGATTCAATTCGACATTTCCACAGTCGTTACCACCTAATTTCTCAGAAGGATCACCATCGCTTATCGTTTACGCAGTGATTGAATAACTAAACGTACGGGTTTCATAATTGTCAATTCAAGATCCTCTAGGAAAACAAAATAATCACTATTCCCTATCCATAGGGAATGCTTCCTGAACTTGACGTAGATATTACATGAAGCAGATAAAATTGCAAAAGAGCTTCCAGCATGGCAGCTGAAACAAGCTGGTGAGATTATTAATCATATATCTCCGGTAGAAGACTAAAAGCTTAGCGGTTTGATTAATCGCTTGCCAACCTCATAATTCTCTATCTTGTTTGCACAGAAATACACCAACATAAACTTGCTTGTCATTCATCATCATGCCATTTAGCTTATCAGTATTTGTACCATCTCTGTCTAGGGTCATCTCCTACCAATTCCTTGTTACTTAACTTCCCCCCCACATTTCCAAAGGAAAGGCGAGTCTCTTGGGGAATTTGGTCTGGCCTGTCGTTGAGCCTCATAATGTCGGTAATGTGCTACTGGCAACATCAGGAATCGAATCTTTACTTAAACTATTCTTATAGTTGATCATGGCAAAATCATTAGACGGAATGTAATTTCCTCTACCACATTATGACCATCAAGGTCCTTACATTATCATTCTATTTCTTTGGTATGAGCATATATACTTACTCCCCTATACTTAAAGTGTCGGCCACCTCGTTGGCCTTTCCTGATTGTAATAATTTATTGAGATCAATGCTTTCTGGATCTATTCCAACTCAGGGTGGAAGCATTCTCCCTTAAATTCTGCTGAATGAGAGAAAGCATCTATCAGTCTTTTCCAAAAGTCATTGCTTCCACCTTTCTAGTGTGAACTTTACTATCGGTACTCCCAATCATACCTAGGATATTTCCTTACTTAAATCCCTTCTTGTTTTAGGATAATCTCAACCTTATTGGTTCAATCCATACTTTTTCATGATTTCACCATGCTTCCTCTGGCCTTATTGTTACTATGTCATACATTCCTTACCAAACTTCCCTTTTGAAGTTCAGAATATTACCTCTTCCCTTGTAAGGTTTCTTAGGCCATCCTCATCATTCTTCCTGTATCTCCTGGTTACAGGGTATATCAAACATCATTAATCAATTTGATAACAATTCTGTCTATGTACTTTTAGAGACTCCTTTCCACAAATCCTTACAGGTTATTGATACCTTGGTCGATTCAACTTATATCGTCTGATTTCACAATGTCTATATTAGGGGTAATGCTATCCTTTGTGCATCCCCCAGGGTTCGTATTAATCTATGGACATTCTATCCTCAATTCCATTTTCAAGGAATACTTACATCCTGTACTGATAGAGTATATTTTTATATATATTTTAGATGATTTTATTCTCATATTTATTGTGTTTTGCATTGATTTGGATTTTTATTTAATAGATTTTATTGTTTTATTGTAGGAAATAAAGAATTCATGACTTGGAAGGATTTGGAGCAAAAAGAGCTATTTTGGAGATAAAATAGGAGAAAATTCGTAATATTGGGCTATACGGGCTGCCTGCACTGTTTGGGCCATATCTTGAGTTCCAGAAGTCAGAATTTGACGATCTTACTGTCCACGCGAAGCTTGTGGAATTATCTTTAATTCAGAGGTGGTCCAATAAGCAAAATCCAACTGGAAGAGCCCAGAAACAGAGGAGCAAAATTAGTGACGAATTTTACAAGAAAATCCTATTCAATTATGGATATCTTTTTGTAAATTGATTAGGATATTAAAAATACTTTTATTAGAAGATAGAGATCAGATTTTATTGGGAGGTTATATTATAAAAACGTGGGAATAGAGAGAGAGGGGAGGAGATACGTATTTTTACTTTTTGACATAAGCTAGGGTTTTGGTTTTCTCTCTTCATCTCTTCCTTTGTAAGCACTTGGTTTAATTTGGATCTTCATTGTTCTTCGTTAATACAAAGTTTGAGGTATTCTTTATTCTCTTGTTTTATTATTATATGTTTTACATGGCTTCTTTCATTATTCTTATTGCTTTTACTTCTACCATGAGTGAGTAGTTTAATTCTAGGGTATTAAGGGGAGCCATGTTTGCACCATGATTTGGGCTTAATTTGATTAGTATATTGATGGGTAAAGAGTAATTCTGATTGATATGTTATAATTCTTAATTTGTGTAATTGCGCAATATCACAGATTAATTGATTGCAATAGGAGTAATAGATCGAGAGATTTTACTACCAGAGGCTTACATACAATTAGCAGAATTGAAGGTGAGTGTGAGAACATCATTAGATATTCTGAGAGCGTTAATGCTTGAGAAAGATTAACCATTGCTTTAATTACTTAATCCCATTGAAAAGCTATACTTTTGTGATTTGTTTGGTGTAAGCATGGTGAACCTGAATTGCCCTAGATCCTTTAATTAATTGATTTAAAACTTTGTTAAATTTGCTTTAGTAGTTAATAAAATTCCAAAACAATCGTTGTGACTAGAAACAATTGATAGCAATTGAATTGAAACTGAAACTGTCTCCTTGAGGATTCGACCCGTATTTGCTAGTATCTACTACAATTGATACCGTGCGCTTGCGGTTAGGTATAATTTAACACATCATGTTTTTGGCGCCGCTGCCGGGGAGACGCCTAGTTTCTATAATTTTAGTTTGATTGTTTTATATTGTTTCTCTTGTCTCTTTGGAACTTTTGTTCCAACTGAGACCGATCTTACTGCTTTTCCTTGTTTAGTTGTTGATGCCCAAGACCAGGTCTCAAACGAAAGAAGATCAAGCGAAAAAGGATACAACTCCTCTTAGTCAACAAAGGAAAGAGAAGCAGCAAAGGATATCTGAACCAAAGATTGAGATGGCGGACCTTCCTCCCAAATCTTTGAAGAATTACTCATAACCCTCTCCGAGTGGGGTACCTACTGGCCTTGCTATGCCAGCGATTCAAGCAGCAAATTTCGAGATCAAGCCTGCTTTGGTTACTATGATCCAACAGAATCAATTTGCTGGACTTGCCTCTGAAGACCCTACACTTCATCTGCAACGGTTTCAACAGCTCTGTTCTACAATTAAACATCAGGGAGTCACTCCAGACCAGTTGAAAGTCATGTTGTTCGGTTTCTCTCTTCGTGATAAAGCTCAAAAGTGGTTGAACGATATTGAATTGACCAAGTGGGATGAGATTGCTCAAGCCTTCTTAACTGAGTTCTTTCCTCCTAACAGAACCGACGATTTGATCGACAAGATGATGGGTTTTAAGCAAGATTATGGTGAATCTCTTCGGGATGCTTGGGACAGATTCAAGGATTATCAACGTGCATGCCCTCACCATGGTCTTGAGAAGTGGTTTCTTCTTAAACGCTTCTACAATGGTCTTGATCCTGAGACAAAAGGTATGGTTGATAACGCTGCAGGTGGTGTATTTCTGGATAAGGGAGTTGATGATGCACATGCTTTTCTTTCAAATTTGGCTGCCAATCACTTCAGTAATCCGAGAGCAACTAAGAAAGGGGGTAAACTTGAAGTGGATGCATATTCTTTATTGTCGTCTCAACTCGCTGCATTGACTCAAGAGATTCACTCATTGAAGACATCTCAGCCCTCTACTCAACCTATGAGCATCAACGCATTGTCATCCATGGCTCCTATGAATAATCCCGTTTGTGAAGTCTGTGGCATCCAAGGCCACTATGGTAATGATTGCCAATACAATGCTCAAAATTCACAACATTTTCAGATGGAGCAAGCAAATGTTTTCCAACAGAGGCAGCAGTACAATCCATACTCCAACACTTACAATCCTGGTTGGAAAGATCATCCGAACTTCTCATATAGGAACAATAATGTTCAGAATTCAAATGTTCCTAATCAGCAGCAGTATCAGCAATCGTACCAGCCTCCTCCACAGCAGCAGTATAGGCCTCCTCAAGGACCTATGAATCCCCCTGGATTCCAAAGGCCTCCTCCGAATTATGCTCCTCAAGCGAATCAAGCTGCACAGGCTGATAATCAAGGTGACATGATGAAGATATTGTTACAAATGCAAAAGAGTATGGATGATACCAACAGAAAGATGAACCAGATGGAGATTCATAACAAGATGTTGGAAACTCAGATTGCTCAAATGGCTAGTTCTTCATCTACAAGGCAACAAGGCTCTCTACCAGCACAATCAACTCAGCCAAAGGAAAATGTGAATGACATTGCTCTTAGGAGTGGTCGTACATATGATGCTCCTCCAATGCCTACTGACGATGTTCCTACTGAGAAAGAAGAAGAAAATTCTAAGGAAGACAAGGTAGAGAAAGTTGTTGAAGATGCAAGTGAAGATGGAACTGAGGAAAGCAAGAAAAAGGACAAAGAGAAGACTGCAGTTACTCCTCCACCATTTGTGCCAAAGCTCCCATTCCCTAGCAGGATGAACAGAACTAAGGTGGACCAGCAGTTTGGTAAGTTCATGACACTTGTCAAGAATCTTGAGGTAACAGTTCCTTTCACTGATTTAATTTCTCAAGTTCCATCATATGCAAAGTTTCTTAAGGATATTCTCACTAAGAAAAGGTCTTTTGGTGAGGTAGAGACAGTAGCTTTTACTGAAGAGTGTAGTGCTATTTTACAAAATAAGTCTCCACCTAAGCTTAAAGATCTTGGTAGTTTTTCGATCCCGTGTCATTTAGGTGCATTGTTCATTGATAAAGCTTTATGTGATTTAGGCGCTAGCGTCTCAGTCATGCCTCTCTCGGTTTTTCAAAAACTAAATATGGGAGAATTAAAATGTACACAAATGACTTTGCAAATGGTAGACCGTTCGATAAAATATCCCCTTGGAATTTTAGAGGATGTGCATGTTAGGGTTGGAAAATTCTATATTCCTGTAGACTTTGTAGTTCTAGATATGGAAGAGGATAGCCAGATACCTATTATTTTAGGTAGACCATTTCTCTGTACTGCAGGTGCTGTAATTGATGTTAAAAGTGGGACTCTCACATTGAGTGTTGGTGATGATAAAATTACTTTTACTCTAACCTCTGCTCTTAAATCCCCTTTGCTTGAGAATACTTGCTGCAGGATTGATGTTATAGATGAAATTGTCCAAGATGAGACACCTCAGATTCTACTGAATGATGCATTGGAAGCAGTGCTCATGCTTGAAGCTTCAGAAGGAGAAGGACATGCTGAAGTCGATTCATTGATTCTTGAGTTGGATGGTGCGGCTGATCCGAATTGTGAGGTAACCAACACTGTCACTTCTTGTGGTGAACCTCAGGTAAACAAGTTAGAGTTAAAGTCTTTGCCATCTAATCTTAAATATGTGTTTCTTGATGATGAAAAGACTTTTCCTGTGATTGTTAGCTCTAGTCTTGATGATAGCCAGGTTTTTAAGCTTCTTACTATTTTGCGTGCACATAGAAAAGCTATTGGGTATAGTATTGATGATCTTACAGGGATTAGCCCAGACTTTTGCATGCATAGAATTCACTTAGATGATGACCATAAGCCTTGCATACAGGGACAACGTCGCTTGAACCCTAACATGCAAGAGGTTGTTAAAAAAGAAGTTTTGAAATTGTTAGATGCGGGCATCATTTACCCAATTTCTGATTCTAAATGGGTAAGCCCAGTTCAGGTAGTCCCTAAGAAAGGAGGAACAACGGTAATTAAGAATGATAAAGATGAATTAATTCCCACTCGAATTGTCACTGGTTGGCGAATGTGCATTGATTACCGTAAGTTAAACACTGCTACTAGAAAAGACCATTACCCTCTCCCTTTCATTGATCAGATGTTAGAAAGACTTGCTAAGCATAAGTACTTTTGCTATTTAGATGGATATTCAGGGTTCTTTCAGATCCCTATACATCCTGATGACCAAGAAAAGACTACATTTACTTGCCCATATGGTACCTTTGCATATCGTAGAGTGCTTTTTGGTTTGTGCAATGCCCCTGCTACTTTTCAGCGTTGCATGACTGCCATATTTTCTGATTTCATAGAGTCTATCATGGAAGTATTTATGGATGATTTCAGTGTTTATGGGTCTGATTTTGATGTATGTCTGCATAATCTTTCTAAAGTGCTTAAACGTTGTGAAGAGGTGAATTTGGTTTTGAATTGGGAAAAGTGCCACTTCATGGTCAATGAAGGAGTGGTACTTGGTCATTTGATTTCTGAACGTGGCATCCAGGTTGACAAAGCAAAAATTGAGGTGATTGAGAAACTTCCTCCTCCTGTTAATGTCAAGGGAGTGAGGAGTTTCCTTGGTCATGCGGGTTTTTATCGTCGTTTTATAAAAGATTTTTCAAAAATTGCAAAACCCCTCACTCAATTGTTGCTTAAGGATGCAACCTTTGTGTTTACTGACGCTTGTTTGGAGTCTTTTAACAGGATTAAGGAAGCCTTGATAAGTGCACCAATCATTCAATCTCCAGATTGGAATCTTCCATTTGAAATCATGTGTGATGCAAGTGATTATGCAGTTGGAGCAGTTCTCGGTCAAAGGAAAGACAAGGTATTGCACGCCATCTACTATGCAAGTAAAACCTTGGATGAAGCTCAAGTTAATTATGCTACGACTGAGAAAGAACTTCTAGCTGTGGTCTACGCTCTTGACAAATTCCGAGCATATCTCATTGGCTCCAAAGTCATTGTTCACACTGATCATTCAGCACTTAAATATCTGTTGGCGAAGAAAGAAGCAAAGCCAAGGCTTATTCGTTGGATTCTGTTACTCCAAGAATTTGACTTGGAAATCAAATACAAGAAGGGTGCTGAGAATGTAGTTGCGGATCATCTCTCACGGTTGCGTTTCAAATCTGATATTGCGTCAAGTACTCTTATTGACGATTCTTTTCCAGATGATCACTTGTTTTCGGTTGGTACTCAAACTCCATGGTATGCAGATTTTGCAAATTTCTGTGTTAGTGGATCTCACCCTCCAGAATTGACTTATCAGCAAAGAAAGAGGTTTTATCATGATGCTAAACAATATTTTTGGGATGACCCTTTCTTGTATCGCAAGTGTGCTGATGGAATTTTTCGTAGATGTGTCCCTGAGTTCGAAGTACATGACATTCTCAAGCATTGTCATTCTCTCGCATGTGGAGGCCACCATGGTCCTTCCAAGACTGCTGCTAAGGTACTTCAATCCGGGTTCTTTTGGCCTTCTTTATTTAAGGATGCTCGTGCTTTCTGTTTGGCGTGTGATGCATGTCAAAGGACGGGTAATATTTCTAAACGCCATGAGATGCCTCAAACTGGAATTCTTGAAGTCGAGATATTTGATGTATGGGGTGTTGATTTTATGGGACCTTTCCCGAGTTCTTGTGGAATGAGATACATCTTAGTTGCTGTCGATTATGTGTCCAAGTGGGTTGAAGCAGTTGGATCAGTAACCAATGATTCCAAGGTGGTTATGAAGCTTTTCAAGAATATTATCTTCCCTCGTTTTGGAGTTCCAAGGACAGTGATAAGTGATGGTGGTTCTCATTTTCGCCATCGACAGTTCGAAACTTTGTTGAAGAAATATGGCGTTACTCACAAGGTTGCTCTTGCATATCACCCTCAAACAAGCGGCCAAGTGGAGGTTTCTAATCGCCAAATTAAGAACATTTTGGAGAAGATGGTGGCAAAGTCAAGGAAAGATTGGTACTTGAAGTTAGATGATGCTTTGTGGGCTTATCGGACGGCATACAAAACATCTATAGGAACCACTCCTTATCGGTTGATCTATGGTAAAGCATGTCACTTGCCAGTGGAGTTGGAGCATCGCGCTTTTTGGGCTATCAAAGAACTCAACATGGATTTGAAGGCTGCGGGGCAAGCGAGACTTCTTCAACTTAATGAGTTAGATGAGCTTCGTTTTGATGCTTATGACAACTCTCGGCTTTACAAGGAGAGAACGAAGAAGATGCATGATAAGATGATTCAGAGGAGAGATTTTCAGGTTGGTGACAAGGTGTTGTTGTTCAATTCCAGACTTCGACTTTTTCCAGGGAAGCTAAAATCAAGATGGTCCGGACCTTTTACTGTCACCGATGTCAAATTTTATGGTGCTATTGAAGTTATGGGACGAGATGGAACAAAATTTAAGGTCAATGGTCAACGCCTTAAATTATATGTGGATGGTGCATTCGTAGGAGAGATGGAAGTGATTTATCTCGACAATCCCTCAACGGAGATCTGAACCAGCTGAGTCGAGCCAACGACGTTAAACAAAAGCGCTTCTTGGGAGGCAACCCAAGCCTTGTTGAAAAAAAAAGAGAGAAAAAAATGAGTGTTGTTGTAAAAAAAAAAAAAAAAAAAATATCGATTTTTGAGCAGGTTGCAGCTCTGTAACGCAGGCTGCACCTGCGTTTCTGGCAGTGGGGCAGTTTGCGGGGGTGTAACGCAGGCTGCGCCTGCGTTACTGGAATAGAGGCAGATTGCGGGGGTTTCGCGCATCTTGCGCCTGCGCCACTGTACTTGGAGCAATTTGCTTCAGTTGCGCGGCAGGCTGCGCGTGAAGAAGGGCCTGTCAGAATTTTGTCAGAGTGTTTCATCAGTTTTGTGCGGCTGTTTTATATAAAAAAAAAAAATTCTTTTCACCTCCTATTCTATTTATACCCCTATTGTACCTAATTCTTTTCTTATTTCAAATCCAAAACCCCCCATCTCTTTTTCAAATTTCTAAACCTATTTCTATTCTAATTCTTATTTATTATTATTATTATTATTATAATTATTTTTATTATTATTATTATTATTATTATTATTTTTTTTTTAATTTTTAATCCCTAAATCCTATTTCTATCCTACATTAAATTTCAAATTCCACCCAATTTTTTTTCCTTTTCACCTTAAAATTCTTAAATCCATCCTATCATTCCATTATCTATTTATACCCATGCATACACACCCAATTTATTATTTTCTTCCTCTACATCTCTAAAAAATTCAAGTTTGGGGGAAAATTAGTACAAGTTCACCTCTTTGATTCGTAGTCGGGATTTTTCTTCTCTAATTTTTTTTATTACGAATTTGTGTTCTTGTAAATTGGGGATTTTGTATTATTCTTGTTAATTGGGTATTTTTGGAGTGATATTGCTTGGTGGTTTTTGCAGGAAATTTCTTGGTGGTTGTTGGTGGTGCGTGGGTGGCTCCTAAGCAAATGAAGGATGGTTTTTACACTCGACACCTTGATTCCAGGGGAGTTTTCTTTCTTTTCTTTTTAGTGTAGTTTTATTTTGTTTTTAGTTGTAGTTTTGTATCTTGTTCATAGTTCATTGGGGACAATGAACCGCTTAAGTGTGGGGAGGTGTTCTCAACGTAGTGTATTACTTGTTTTTTTTTTAAAAAAAAAAATTTCAAAAAAAAATTTAAAAAAATTAAAAAATACCAAAAATAATTCTAGCCATGCAATTTGATTAGTTGTTGTATTTTGCTTGATACACCCATGCATGCGTAGAATTCTTGTGCTCTTGACGTTTATGTATGAGAAGTGACGTGCTTTGTTCTTGTGCACACACTTACACTAGCAAGTTGAAGCTGGTAGACTTAATTGGATGTTGTAAGTGATTAGAATGACATGAATATGTGCAAGATGACTTGGTTTCCATGCTTTGAGTACAAGTAGGTGCGTTAGAGAGTCTTGTTACTTGGGATTGATTATGTTTTGTCACACCAAGTGAGTTTTGAGCCTATATGCATATCTTTTGCATGATTTTTCGTTTGGTTGAGTGTCCACATGTTGTTTACATTGCTAGCACTTACTTGAGATCTTTCTTGAAATGCATGATATTACTTGATGATGAGATGATAAAGGCACTTAGGTTTAACCTCGTGTTTCCCATATTTCCAAACCATTTATACATGATCAATTAGTTAACCCGTTGAGCTTAATCATATTCTTTCGGTGACACACTACGTTACTTGCCGTTATCCTTTTTATTCTATTGGCCTTACATTGAATTTGAACCTAAATTGTCAAAGGCCTCGTGTTTGAGGGAGTAATAAGGTGTTCATAAAAGGGGGGGTTATTGATGATCATACCATTGGGGAATATTGATTTTGGTTGATGCTTGCTAGTCGAAATTCATAATAATATCTATGGATCATTGTGTTTATTCCTTAGCTCTCAGAAAAAAAAAGAAAAAAAAGAGAAAAAAATAGAAAAAAAAAACAGAAAAAAAAAATAGAAAAAAAAATTGAATAAATTTGAGAGCATTCTTATATTTGTATGATCCTTCTTCATTCGACTAGTCAAGTTATTATGTAAGGGGTATTGAAAAATCCAAGTGTGGGGAAGTATTTATTGGTTTTAATAAGTATGGGAGTTGTTTTAATTTCATTGTCGGGTACTAGCTTTTGACTTAACCTTCTTTAGCTTTCTTGACATACCTTGTCCCTAGCCCACGCTACAACCCGAATAAAGACCTTTTGATTGTCGTCAGTGATGTATGTTGTGTTGAGAGTGAGATTGATTGCGAGTGTCAAGTTGTGTTTATGATTTTGTTGGAATTGAGTGATACACTTAACCTTGTTCTTGAGTGAATATTCGTTTTTTGAGTGAAAGGTGAGTTATTACTTGTTTTGGCATAGGAGATCCCGGGTTTAGACTTAAAGATGTATTTCTTGTGGGCTTAGCATGATTACCAACGATTTTTACACTTGACATGAATTTTTATGACCTTCTGCATGTTGGTTGAGTAGACTACGTGAATACTTGCACTTTCCACACCAAGACATCGTATGTTTACTTTGATTCTTAAGTTGATGTGGCATGAGAGGACTTGTGTGTGTGGTGTTGTGTTAGCATTGATCTTTTGCATGGTTAGATGGATTTTGTGGGTACATTCACTATAAACCCTCACGAGACAACACTCGTCCTACTAGGGCTGCCTAGGGGTTTAACGGCTTGTTGCATATGCTCAATGCAATCGTGTCATCTACGAAAGTGATGTTTGTTAGGACTTAGTTTTTATTTCACTTATTTGCCCGAGGACGTGCAAATGCTAAGTGTGGGGATGTTTGATAGAGTATATTTTTATATATATTTTAGATGATTTTATTCTCATATTTATTGTGTTTTGCATTGATTTGGATTTTTATTTAATAGATTTTATTGTTTTATTGTAGGAAATAAAGAATTCATGACTTGGAAGGATTTGGAGCAAAAAGAGCTATTTTGGAGATAAAATAGGAGAAAATTCGTAATATTGGGCTATACGGGCTGCCTGCACTGTTTGGGCCATATCTTGAGTTCCAGAAGTCAGAATTTGACGATCTTACTGTCCACGCGAAGCTTGTGGAATTATCTTTAATTCAGAGGTGGTCCAATAAGCAAAATCCAACTGGAAGAGCCCAGAAACAGAGGAGCAAAATTAGTGACGAATTTTACAAGAAAATCCTATTCAATTATGGATATCTTTTTGTAAATTGATTAGGATATTAAAAATACTTTTATTAGAAGATAGAGATCAGATTTTATTGGGAGGTTATATTATAAAAACGTGGGAATAGAGAGAGAGGGGAGGAGATACGTATTTTTACTTTTTGACATAAGCTAGGGTTTTGGTTTTCTCTCTTCATCTCTTCCTTTGTAAGCACTTGGTTTAATTTGGATCTTCATTGTTCTTCATTAATACAAAGTTTGAGGTATTCTTTATTCTCTTGTTTTATTATTATATGTTTTACATGGCTTCTTTCATTATTCTTATTGCTTTTACTTCTACCATGAGTGAGTAGTTTAATTCTAGGGTATTAAGGGGAGCCATGTTTGCACCATGATTTGGGCTTAATTTGATTAGTATATTGATGGGTAAAGAGTAATTCTGATTGATATGTTATAATTCTTAATTTGTGTAATTGCGCAATATCACAGATTAATTGATTGCAATAGGAGTAATAGATCGAGAGATTTTACTACTAGAGGCTTACATACAATTAGCAGAATTGAAGGTGAGTGTGAGAACATCATTAGATATTCTGAGAGCGTTAATGCTTGAGAAAGATTAACCATTGCTTTAATTACTTAATCCCATTGAAAAGCTATACTTTTGTGATTTGTTTGGTGTAAGCATGGTGAACCTGAATTGCCCTAGATCCTTTAATTAATTGATTTAAAACTTTGTTAAATTTGCTTTAGTAGTTAATAAAATTCCAAAACAATCGTTGTGACTAGAAACAATTGATAGCAATTGAATTGAAACTGAAACTGTCTCCTTGAGGATTCGACCCGTATTTGCTAGTATCTACTACAATTGATACCGTGCGCTTGCGGTTAGGTATAATTTAACACATCATGTACTTGGCAATTTAATCATATATCCATAATAAGGGTCTCTTTTCAATCATTCCAATCTTGATAATCTATAGGTAGCTTAATGTTACCTCTCCTTTCAAACGAATGTCAGTCTATATGACTTTTCCAAAAGACAACGTATGTCTTTCTGTCTTTTTTTACAGAACTTGGTAATAGTAGCAAGGATGTTCTGGAAGATATTGGTCGTGTTCAACGTGAATCTCTTAGTGCCTAGTACATCTAGGGTTTTTATAAAGTCCATCATCATGTTTCTCAATTCATTCTTCATCAAAAGTTCTTGCGGTTGGCACTTTGTTAGAAGCACCCCGCTTTGTCCTTACATTGTTGGATTAGTCACTTGACAATCCTTAGTGACTTGGCCCCAACTGGCCACACTAAAATATGTGAATTTAGGGGTCGACTAATAGCATTACTTTTCTAGCAATTGTTGGCATAGTGCCTTCTACTTGATACCTTTTGATCTTTTCAAAACTTCACTCCATATAAGTCTCAATCGACTTCTCGGTACCATCTCCGGTCACCCTTACTTTTCTTTTATTCTTCTAGTTACTCTTATCAATTTCACGTGCCACCAAAGCTTAACATTTCTGGCATGAAAACCTTTTCATTTAAGTCAATCCCGAACTTTCTTAGTCCGGCTTGTTTCTTAATTACATTTCCCTTTTTCCGTCCAATCTCGACTTCATAATTTTGTCTCCACAATCAATCGTAATAATTGGGATCTATCTACCAATCCGTGTAGCGGCTACCTTACCCAATTCATAGGGTTTGCTTCAGTTTCCACTCTCTTCAGTGATGTATTCAGATAATCAGAAAGACAAGGTTTGCTAAATTTTGTCCAATTCCTTTCCAGGATTAGGGAAATTTCAGTCAATCTATCCATCCACTGGTTACATTAAGAAAATCCATTTCGATACCCAAAGAATATTTCTATGAACATCCGAGCTAGTCGAACCATAAACAGTTACAGTAGCGAAATGATTGACATAAAGCTGGGAGTTTAACCATTAGAAGGAAACCAAATATACATCGTCCCTAGAAGGGGAATCAAAAGTTTCAAACTAAGCATGCCGTACCTCCCCGATACATGTTTGTCCTAATAGTCGATACTACCGAATACCAGTCTACTTAACAACTAGTCTCAAGAAGGAACACTACCATCGGGGTCAGTCACTTCCCAGAATTGGCACTACCAAGGTCATCCGAATCTGGTGAACCGTGTTGTCCAATTGTATTCGAGATTACGCTGTCGTACTATATAAGCACAATGCCTAATCTGGTATGAGATGCATCATAATATATCCCAATGTTCTCCTTCTTCCATTTAGGCAACGCCAACGTTGGGTCGTCACCAATTTCATCTTTTAGCTCCAGGAAGATTTCCTCCCATTTTTTCTGCCTATTCAACTTCTTAGTCCTTTGTTGGTGTGGTTGACCTTTCTCGCCTGAAACTGCCTTTAAATCGGCGGGGTCCACCAACACTACTCACTTGTTAATCGCATGTCCTAATAACGGAACTTCAATTTCCCGAACTCATACTCAGAGAACTTGGCAGACACTTACCTCCTTTAGGTCTCATCTAAAATATTTTCCGTTATTTCTTAACCACTAATCGTATTACCCGATCCATTTATGATTCCGCATTGGAGTAACTAATGCAACCACTATAATCCAGTCAAGGAAAAGAAAGAATTTAATATTCTCCTAAACCACATATATCTAACGCCTCTGGTTCCTCATTCCACTGAGTTAAAATAACCCTATACTTAATCTCTGACAATAGTCTCGTTACGAGTTTATCACAAACATACTGGTCTTTTCCTCTTGTATAACCTTATCCAATCGGGCCATTACTTCCCAATGTCTTTACTTTCTAAGTTTCTCCATTTATAAGATGGGTATTTCCCTAAATAAAATCACCTTAACAATCTCAATTTGGTTTCATAAATTAAAACCTATGAAATCTGTCTTCTCATGGCGAATTACCATTGACAATATTCAAACTAATCCATTTATCCGAAGATATGGCACTTGCCACCTATGTCTTAATTGTTCCTAGGGGTTCTGCTTCCCGTCCTATATCAATGTCTTTGATAATCATGCATCGTTCTAACTCCTTTCTCATTAATCTGAAAGTCTCCAAGGTTTCTTATCTATCCTTACATAAGATCTTAAGTAATTCCTCAAATCCATCTTACTTGCTGGTACTTCATCCGGTAGTCCGGCTATGAATCCAATATGTCTCTTTAATTCTATTAATAATATCTCAGCTCTTTACGCTCATTCCTCTGAGCACTATATCTTAATTCTTACAGTCTCTCTGGCTGTAGCCCTCATTTCCTTAAGTGTAAACTCCTTATACTTATCAATATGCTCCTCCTCTGCTGGAACCTCTTTTGGGTCCTCAGTAGGGTACTCTTATCGAATCCACCATCCGATCTTCAGTATCAAAACAAGCATCATTGTGTTACTCCTCGTAATCCCCAAGGTCTGTCGCCTTACTAGTCGATACAAGAACGAGCTAAGTTACTATCATGATACTTAATAGTTCCCATAAGGGTTTTATATGTCAATACTACATTAAGTAGTCCAACTATGAACTTGGCAAGAGTTCTTATTATCTTAATAAATTTATTGTTTTAACATCGCGTCATCTCTGGGATATATAACGCTCTCTCTGATACCATTTCTGTAACACCCCCAGATCCAGGGTCAGGGATCTGGTCGTTACGGTCTCAATATCCATCCATAAAACCAACATAATTTAAATTACAACCTTGTGACCCAGAACAACATCATAAAACACACCCGTTATAGTCCCAGAGATGAAATCAGAGTAACCATCAATATTATTAATCACAAGATTGAGTTCTTACAACCCAAAGAATTACAATTTTACAATTACATGCTCTTTGCCATCCATTGGTATATGTCATATATATATAAATACATTTGATGTACAAATGCTAACAACTAGCCTACCAGAGGCTGCATCCTTAGCAATGGTAGCTATGACCTCAGCGGTTAATCATCTGACGGCTGACACCTGCCTATGCTGAGTACGCCTTGCGCGGCCATCTGAACTAGCTGTTGTTGTGATATAAACAAATAAAGCAAGGGTGAGCAATAGTCCACCAAAAATATAATTGAACAGTGATAATATATAACAGTCCAAAATATCTTTGAAACCATATGCCATGCATTAACGATGTAGTACCAACATAAGGTATGAGATGAAGTTACAAGGTAACTCAAAATATATTTGTTTTGAATAAATATCTGCTATGTCAAAGATGAGCAAGATATTATCAACTTTTCATAATAGAGGAACTTGCAGGAAGAGTATTGCAATTCCAATTCAAACACTTTTCAAACCTGCCAATAATGATAAGGTTGCAGGAAATTTCCAATATTGAGAGATGAACTAATACTGGAGTTTGACGCACCAGGAGACATAGCATTTACACGATGATCAGTCGCATGTTATGCTCCCCACCTCTTGTTTACTACATGTAGAAGGAAGCACCGACGGATTTACTTGTCTACCGCCCTCTGGAACCCCCGGCCAACTGTTGGGCCATTTGCTGGACCGGCGCCACTGGGTCACTTACGCATCTCCTAGTTCATTTCACATCCATAACTTTGAAACGTGAAGTTCCTCCCCCTTTTCCCAAGTATATTACTTGTTGATAGGACTCCACAAAGTAGTCGTATCTAGTTGGAAAGGAAAAATCACCAATATTTCCCAAGCTGATGCTTGTTAATGGATATAAACTTGTTCCATCAATTCTTACCCCTCGAGCGTTGAGGAGGTAACCAAACAGACTCATATCGATGTTTGAAGAATCAAGATGTGAGTGACAAGATAGTTTTAGCAAGTATAGGACCGAGCAGCCCAATAAATAACATCTCTCAAGTGAGGTCCCCTTATATATTTTTGGAAGTTGAGCGAGTATTTAA
Organism: Kitagawia praeruptora; assembly: GCA_037693485.1. Lineage (NCBI taxonomy): Eukaryota > Viridiplantae > Streptophyta > Magnoliopsida > Apiales > Apiaceae > Kitagawia > Kitagawia praeruptora. Next base: position 5,993,449 of record CM075353.1, read on the forward strand.
ATCTTCTTATAAGATAGATTTAAATGGAAATAAAGTTTTGGGAACCTCCCCTTGACAAAAATAGTCATAAAATACTCCGAACTATTTTACACCATATCTGAAGATGAAAGATAATCTTTGAATAATATGAATTATTATAAAAAGAACTTAAAAGAATTTAAATAAATATTCCAAGAATATTTATTAAATCAATAAGAATTAAGGAATATGATTAAATCATAATATTGCTCGTAAGTAATCCTCGAATAAATACATAGAATTATTTACTAAATAATTCTCTTCTTTAAATGAATATTCAAAATAATATTCATTAATTAAATAAGCCCAAGTAAATGTTTAAAATAATATTCACTAAATAAATCTAACATTAAATGAATATTTGAAAATAATATTCATTTAATAACTAATATTCTAAATAAATATCCAAATAATATTCTTTTAGCAATCAAACTTTAAAGGAATATTCGAAGCAATATTCCTTAAGTAAATAGAACTTCGAATGAATATCTTAAAATAATATTCATCAAGTACATAAAATCTTAAATGAATATTCACGATAATATTCATTTAATAAATAAATTTCCAAGAATACTAAAGTAATTACTCATTGAATAATCAAACTCTAAACGAATATTCGAAACTAATATTCATTTAAGTAATTAAAGCTCGAATGAATATTAAAATAATATTCAACAAATAAATATACGCGAATGAATATTCAAAATAATATTCATATAGTACCTCTCGATTGAGATAATATCCAAATAGCATTCCTCGAGTAATTTCCAAGTAATCAATACTTTATGAAAATATAAATAATGTTTACTAATAACATTCCTCAAAATGAGTACTACTCTGCCGCTGGAATCCCTCCGGGTTTCCACGGCTATCTATATTTCACAAAATACTGACTCCCGGTCTTATATTTAAAGAATGAATATCATACGCCCTTCACTAAGGGTCTTAGCAAAACAATCTTGCTTATAACTGATAATTCATATCTAGTCTATAAGCCAATATCAATTCAGGGAACAAGCATATCAATAGACTTGAAAGTAGGCATGCATGTTATGGCATAGGTATACAACAATCATTATATATATTATCACAACAACAGTTCCAAGTATTGGAAACTTGCCTGGTAATCCTGTAGGGGTAGTGTGTCTCGTGTCGATCCAATGATCTATAAATAGTCACAACAACCGAGGTCAATCACTTAACATTTCGAAGGTTAAGTATAACTTAACTTAAGTCATGTAATTTTAGTCCAAAACACACCTCGAACCCACCCTTAATGTCAGATTTTTCGTATATCTTACTTAATCAATTATAACCTCGTTCTTTGAACCAATATGTGGTCTTGATAATTCTTAACAAGTTTCGTGTTTTAGTCGACTCGAAACTCCCTTTTTAACTTAGCCAAAAAGGGTGGCCAAATTAGTACCCCTAGGGTTGACTTTTCCGAGAATCACTATTTCGAGACTCGTACTTCAACACTTTTAATAAATCACTGGAAACGTATTTAATTACGAAACCACTTATAAAATCATCTTTTGTATTTGTAATATTTATCATAAAATTTCCAATTCGAAGCCACGAGTCTAAATAGGTGAAATGTATTTTTGAAGTTCAGTCGACTACGGATCTTTACTATTCACACCTCTTTCACTAAAACGTTCATAACTCGGTAACCGTTAACTCAAATGATGCACCGTTTTCGCATACATGATCTAGAGAATGTCTAGAAGGTAGTTAACTCAAAATTGGACTTAGATCAGAAGATTAATTTTTACATATTTCACTAAAACAGGGCAGGAGCGTTTTGGTGAATAGTGCTACCTCCAAAAAGTGGTTTCTTCGCACTTAACCTCGATTCGAACATTTTTATAAAATCGGAAAACGATCCATTTTACTTGTGGTTTTCTCTCACGCCTTCCTTATGACCTCTAATATTTAATTACCATGATTCGTCACCGACTTAGTCATGTTAAGGGATTCCAATTTCAGTTACGAACTTTCGATTACGGTTTCGAACCCCTTTTACGAATTTAATCATAACTCCTAAACCGTAAGTCCATTTCATACGATCTTTATATCAAAACGAAGCTTATAACATAATCTAGCTTATCATGGAAGAAATCGAAGCTAATCAGTGACTTATACCTACTGTCAAACTCGTGTTCTTAAGGTTAACGAAATTTCGGCATTACGACGGCTATAAATCGGATATTTACCCAATTCCAAAACTTCCAATAACCATGGTATCCACTCCAACCAACATATACATGATATATAACCATGAACTGAGGCCAAGCAATGCCTTTCCGTTCATCTAAACTATTTTTAACATTTACTAAAACCAAATCATAATCATGCTTATAATCATGCCTATAACCATGTTAACACCATAACTACTTAAATCCATCAAGAACAAACATATTCTTAAAGTAAGGGCTAGGGTTTTGAAAAGTTATACCTTCCATGGAGTGGGTAAAGACCTTGCTAAGCCTTGTATAGTCCTTGTACATCCTTAACCAAGCTTAGATCATCCAAGAAATCAAGATCCAAGAGTTTTGTTCATGAAAATCACTATTCACCCTCATCTTCAAGGATTTATTTGAAAATGGAAACAAAGGAGATTGAAGCTAGGATTTTTAGGAGATTACTTTTATGAAATATAGGACTCACAATAAAAGTTTCAAGATCAAATGATGGTTGCAAGCTTGATTTTGGTTTTGAAATTAAAGAAGAAGCCGAATGCTTCTTTTTGAGAGAAATGAAGTTGGTTGCTTTGTTTGCTTGGCTAATCTCTTGTTCTCATCTTGCATTATTGAGATATTATCTCATAAAGTAGCTTTATTAAAGCTATTATGTCATGGATGATGAATTTTTGATGGCCATGTGTCTTGTTTTTGTGGTTGGATGAGAAAAGGATGCTAAGTACTAGTTAGCTTCTTAATCTTGCTAGTTGCTCATGTAACTAATTGGTTTCTAGATATTTATCACTTGCACATGCATGCACCTTGCTTCCACTGCTTGATTCTTTGTCCGTTTATTGCTTAATTCATTGATCGTTCGAGGGAATAACTCATTCGTTTCTAGTTAGGGTTTTACCGAAAACCTTCTTAATAATTATAATACCATTCTCCATCTTTCTTAATATTTCTCGAATTTCAATCCTTAAATATTAAATATTAAATACTTAATCTATCAGTGTCTAGGGAAAATCTCGGAGAAAATGAAAGTGCTGTTTTTCAGAATCCGACAGTCTTTACATACACTTATTTTCCCCTCAGATCACTAATACGAACTCAGAAATTCATTCCGGGTACTTCTATATAGTGTCGTCTCATAATATTCTTATTTCCATCAAAAATACTATTCATCACTTATTCTCTTTTTAGTCCTGGTACTTGGAAAATATCTTTGTGCTTCCTCGAGCGTTTCTTAACTCTTTCATGGAACCTCCGTACTTGCAACCGATATCGATCTGGATGACATGAGGGTATTTATTTCTCTCTAGGGAATCTTATCTTAACTTTCTAGGAGATAGATTATTCTAATCTAAGTTATCACCCAATAGCATTCTTCAGGACATACAACCTTGGAATCTATATCCTTTCATTATTCATTCCTTAAAACCAGTATTACCTTGTAGTTGTAACCACTGTTCACTCTTACATCAATACATAATAAAATTTTTAATTCTACCCAAAAATCTGGGTTCTTACAACTAATATCAAATTTAATAGATGATAATTGTGTTTCTAATATCAAATTTAATAGATGATTAATGAGCTTTGAAAAGTGAATTTTATCATATGTTTTATTAGTATATTTTGAATTAGAAATATTAAATTTAATTATGTTGTTAGTGAGAATCGAACCCTTGACCTATGGTAGTACACCTTTATTATCCCTCTTACTCTTATGCTGTTAGTGTTAGTACTAAAGAACGTGATGTATATAGTTTTGATAGTTTTATTATTCATTATGTAGCTGGTAAGAATCGAGCCCTTGACCTATGGTAGTACACCTTTATAAGGATATAATATATAAAGGAGGATAAACGGGAGTTTAGGTGTCGTTCTAATACCATCTCAATCTATTTTTCTAATATTTTAGAATTTTAAGATTTTAAACACTAATAAATATAAAATATCTCTTTTAACATATTAAAAGTAGAATAAGTGTTCGGATTTATATATGAGAATAACTTGAATTTATAGGAAATACATAAAATTAGAAGTTTTATTTGAATCATCAATATATATATATATATATATATATATATATATATATATATATATATATATATATATATATATATATATGAGGATACACGAGAGCTTAGGTGACGCTCTAAGATCGTCTCAATCTATTTTTCTAATATTTTAGAATTTTAGGATTTTAAACAATAATAAATATAAAAATATCTCTTTTAACATATTAAAAGTAGAATAGGTGTTCGAATTTATATATGAGTAGAATTTGAATTTATAGGAAATACATATAATTAGAAGTTATATTGGCCGGAAATAGAATAAGTATTTAATTATAAGGCATTTGATTAAAAGTAAATTAATATTTTAGAATTTTATGATTTTAAACACTAATAAATATAAAAATATCTCTTCTAACAGGGTGAAAGCCCTCAATAACCAAAAATTTAAATTGGAGTGCCCAAAATGACCACCGACGGGAATGGTGCCCAAAATAACCAGACGCATTTGCGTTGTGCATACAGGATATACGCATTTTGAAAATGCGTATAGGTTTTATACTCATATTGGCTGTGCGTGGACTTTGTTAAATTCACTTCTACCCTTGTGAACTGTGTCTAGGGATACGCATGTTGATAATGTGTGGCTTGGGATACGCATGTTGAACATGCGTATATGGCACTGTTCATCATCCCATTCGAACGCTGTTGGAGGCAATTTTCGACCAAAATTCGACCACATCTTTAACCCCTTTCCAACAATCTTTCACTACCATACTATATATCAAATTGATCGACTTTTCACCCTCTACATGTCTATAGCATTCGTTTTTCATTTGTTTCACCGGATTAAAAAGGCCCAAATCGAAACTTTTTTTCCGATCTCATTTTCAGATCTGTTCGAATACGCCTCTGCGGGGCAAAAACTCAACAAATGAATATGGCAAGATGTAGAGCCACGTCTGGGCTTCAGGATTGTGGTAAATGAACTGAAGCGATCAGAGAGACGATTTTGAGCGAGAGAGACGACCGGAGCTGCAACTACAAAAATGACGTCATATGACATCATCACGAGTCTGGGAGATGCGTGACCTCAGATGCGCATGTTCAACATGCGTATCCCAGGCCACGCAGACCGCAAATGCATAATCCGTGGTTATTTTGGGTATTGTTCGCGCGATTGGTCATTTTGGGCAGGTGGGTTGTGTTTTTTTGTCATTTTCTCCTTTTAACATATTAAAAATAGAATAGGTGTTCAAATTTATATATGAGAAGAATTCGAATTTATAGAAAATACATATAATTAGAACTTCTATTGGAAGTAGAATAAGTATTTAATTATAAGGCATATGATTAAAAGTTCTATTGGAAGTAGAATAGGAGTTCGAATAAACACTAATAAATATAAAAAATAAAATCTTTTAACACATTAAAAGTAGAATAGGTGTTCGAATTTAACTATTAAATCGGTTCATTAAAAAAGATTATGTAACTATTAAAATTTAATATTAATAATATAATATTATGTAAATATGTATTGAATTTTTATAAAAAATTGTAATGCCGCCACGAAACGCAACTTTATCAACTAGTTTACATAATAAAATATAACACAAACAATCTCCCCAATATTGCATATTCTCCCGAATATGCAATTTGTGTCTTATACTGAATATAGCACAAACCTGGAAGATAAAAAAAATTAATTACCTGATTAGCTTATTCATTTTTCGATTATTTGAAAACGTAAACATCGTTCTTCAAATTCTGAATACAGATGAACTTAGAATAATAATGCATAAAATGTAACGCCCCCAAATCCGGGGTTAGGAGATTTGGTCGTTACGCGAAAATCCTCAAAATGAAATCAACTGTTTAGTAACACAATGTTCTTTGTAATTGTCCAGAATTTGAATATAACATCTGTGACCCCAACTTTCCAAGATCTTTTAGGTTATAGTGCTAGAAACAAGAATCCGAATTCCATTAAATAAACCTTTTTCTTTACAACAATCTCTTTGATCAAATCTTAAATCATTGGTATAATTTCGATAAGAAGTATACCAGGCCAGCTAATCTAATACATAATAATAATTATCGAAGTCCAACGATATAAAATATATCTTACACTAGCTCCAGACATCCTGAGTCAAGTCATCTTCAAAATAGCGTCTTGCTTCTTCTCTTCCGAACTGTGTAAGTAAGTCTCGCCAAACTACCTTACTGAAAAGTTAGGATTTGAAACAAACAAGTATGAGCGGAAGAAATGCTCAGCAAGTGTATAGTAAGACAGAAATATTAATAATAAATCTTTGCTAATAAAACAGATATCTTCTATCAAAAGCTCAAATCACAAGATAAGTATTTTGAATCTAAAATCCTTCAACACATAATGGATTAAAATAAAGTATAAAATGAGTATTCACACCTAATAGGTTCAGTGTTCTACTAGTGGGATCCCGACTAGCTAAACAATTGGTTTTGCTTTAATTCCAACAAGGAAGTATCATTAAGGAATAATAAACTCAAAGGGTATCGACAAGTTCGATACCATGAATGGGGTGTAAATTGAATAAACAAGAATAACAGTAGACGCCGACGAGCTCGACAATAAATGGGATGATACCATAATCAAAATAATTAAAATAATTTCACTTGAACAAGAAGTGAAGGGATATAACACTTGCCTTTGATCCTTAGCTATTACGTAACGTCGCAGTAATAGTATTTTCTGGTTCTATCTTACGGCATCACAATCTTCTACTCCAATCAGCATTGGTATGACGTTCTTGCGACTTCCACGAGTCTAATCGCGATATCGAGCCCGCACGTCAACTTCTATAGTTAAACATAATACGGTAATTCAGTCTCCAGACGACAATTCTAATATTCTATAAACGCTTATAAACTCAACTCGAACGTATTATCCATGCTTCAATTAGGAACTCTCGAATTAGTATCTATGTAATATAGACAACTAACACCAGTGAATATCCAAACAAAATTGTTGTCGTTGGTACTTAACCCTTTAATCTGTTCTCTCCTTTAAAACATGGTATCTTCTTCAGAATCTCTGAATGAAATCCATTTAATTACGTAGTACATCTCGATACGGTCGTGTCCATATATTATACGTAAATTTCCGAGTTCGGGAAGTATTTTAATTAATTAAAATACTCTTGGCTCCTTAGAAATGACTATTTAATATTCCATTTTCTAGTAAAATCCATAACTCCATTGATCTTCATCGATAAATCAAAATAAAAATTTCCATAAAACTTCTAATATTATCCCAAAGCCAAATAAAATTACTTCCTCTGAAAATCAAACCTCCCACCATTTATAAGAATTCCTCAAAATCTCCATTTTAATCATTTTCCGAATTTAATAACTAATTCATCCGATTACTCCTACGACTCCCAAATATCTTAGAAATTACTACATTTCCTCCTTGATTTAATAACCAAATTTCAGAATTTTTCACCATATCCATTATTTAATATAATTGAATCAAGTCTCCAAATTCCACAAAATAACTTAATAAATCATTTTAGTCTATTCTTAAAATAAAATTCATATCTCCATTTTCACTTCTCATAAAATTATCCAAAAATTATCATAAAGTTCCTCATAAAATCCTCTAGCCAAATAAAATTTATAATTTCTAAAATCCAACTTCCCCACTATTTTATAAAATCAACCCAAGTCCTATCTTTTATTCATTTTACCAAATTTTTAAGCTAACATCCCAAAATCCCTTTCATCACCTAATAAACTAATCAAATACTATGTCATTTTCTCAATTTATTCACAACTTCTCAAACACAAACTCTTCTCCAATTATCTACTAAAATTTCCAAAAATTTACTATTAACATTCAAATATTAAATTAATAAAAATATAGTCTTACAATCATCACCTTGGGTGGTGGCTTCCTCTCCCTTTTCTCCGATTTTTCTCTCCTTCCTTCATGCATCTCTCCGACATCTCTCCATCTCAGTCTCTTCCTCCATCTTCCATAATGCTTTCTATGTAATATTTCTGCACCTCTCCCATTATCCAGCAATCTCTCCCACCTTTTCTCTCCTTCCCTCTCGGTCTACTCTCTTTCTTTCGGCTTCTCAGCCTTACAACACAAGCTCACACACCCGGATACACACTCACATATGCACACCCAGACTTGACTTCCTTCTTCCTCTTCCTTCTTCCTTTTCTCCATTTTAACTTTCGAACTCTCTCTTGGATACTCACATACACTGCATACCCATCTCACGGACATACACCAGCCCCTATATAGACACACACAGAGCACACCCGAGGCACACAAACCTCCACACAACCTGATATGGGCTAAAAGTAAGCCCTAAAAACACATTTAATGTGGCATTAATTAGACCAGGCATGGTCCAAACGTGGCGCCCACAGTCAGGCCCAAACCCTAATTTCAATATTAATTTCGTAATTAATATTAAGGGTAACAAACAACTCAGCAATAAGAGTCGGATAAGGATGCTACTTTTCGTCAGACTTAGCCACCAAGGCACAGAATTCGATATGGAAACAGACTCCTATAATCTAGGATATGGAACCTTCTTCAAGGCAGTGACTTGCCAGCCAAGTCACCTAACCCTACTACGATTTTAGGGCTTCTCAGCCTATATAAAGGGCCTGACCCCTCATTCTCAGAACTACGTCTTGGCTTGATTCTCAACTCTGAGATACGTAGGCATCTTGTGAGGACCCGAATTAGGTCACGAAACATAAGCGCAACCATCAAAGCACGAAGCTCACGAACCCTAGCATTAAATACACGAACCCTAGCCGTCATAATCATAACCTAGTTTTTATTCCGCATCATTTGGCGCCGTCTATGGGAAAACAACATTAACCATGGTTACCACCCGAAGAACAACACCGGTCTCAATCGAGGCCACCTCTGGCTCCATCGCTCCATCAATCTCTGCTCCTCCCGTTGTTACGGAGCAAGGGTATGTGCCTCCACTGACAGAGGCAGTCCCTCACACTCAAATCTCTCAACCATTAGGGACGGATCCCCATACTGAGAGATCTCAACCAGTAATCGTCCCTCCAGGGCAGGAGACTAATCCGCTCCAGATGATAGTCTCTCCTCTTCCTCTGAGTAGCCGCCCATCGCTTCACAGCCTCTCCACCTCTACACTCCCTGTTAACACTAACCCACTGTATGGGCTGCCTAACTACCCTCAGAATCAAAGGGATCCTGGACCAAGCGGTCATGCGCTGCCAACCTATAGGCAACCTCAGCCCTCTTACCTTAGAGGGCCGGCCCCTCCTGAACCAGGGTACTACGATTACTCTGGCCCTTATACTGAAGATTCGTCGTCTGAGGATGATGATCGAGATGAAGCCCCGAGGAGGCGACGTGCTAGTAAGGAACCTCTAAGGAGGAATCAAAGGAACCATGATGGCCCTTTAACAATTGCAGAGAGAATTAAAGCTTATGAAGCCGAGATTCAAAAACTGAAGGACGACCAAGCAAGGGAGCAAGAGAGGCAGAACCAGAATCAAACTCAACCTCCTCCGACTTTAGGAGGGATTCCTTTTATTGATTTGGAGAGGTCTTCAAGGAGACGTCGAAGGGCTGAAGCCCTAACTGGAAGGACTACAAGGGTGGAAGTCCCCAAGAGTAACCCTAAATATTTGATGCTACAAGGAGATCTCGATGATTCAACTCCTCCATTCACTGAGGAGGTGATGAACGCGCATATCTCCCGAAAGTTTAAGATGCCCACAATAAAAGCTTATGATGGAACGGGGGATCCCGCAACTCATGTGAGAACATTTACGAGCGCATTGTTATTAAAGCCCGCTAACGATGCCCTTAAGTGTAGGGCGTTCCCTCAAACCCTGTCAGGCATGGCGCAACATTGGTACAGTCGTCTACCTCCAAATTCAATTAGCTCTTTTAAGGAGTTGAGTACCGCTTTTGTCAGTCAATTCATTAGCGGAAGAATTCATGAGGAAAGCTCTGCATCCCTTATGTATATAGTACATGGGAAGAACGAGAACCTGAGAGATTGTATCAAGCGATTCACTAAGGAGACACTAAACATCACTGATTTGGAAAATAAGGTGGCTATGGTGGCCCTGCAGCACGGAACCATGGATCTCGTTTTTAAGAGGTCGCTGGCAAAACACCCCCCTGAAAGCATGGACGAACTCCAACGGAGGGCAGACAAGTATATAAAAGTTGAGGACAGCATGAAAAAGGAAGCCACATTGGGCAATGGAGGGAACAACAAGCGAAAGCAAGAACAAGAGTACGATGCTAGGGACAAGTATCCCCGAACTAGCAGAGACTCTGACTCTGCTCCAAAAAAGAGCTTGGGTCCAAGGTTCTCCGAGTATGCCAGGCTGAATGCTCCAAGAAGTCAGATCCTGTTGGACATTGAAAAGGAAAAGGACTTCCGATGGCCGAAGCCACTTAGGGGTGACCCCGCCAAGGGAAACAAGGATCAATACTGCAGGTTTCATAAAGATGTGGGACATGACACCGATGATTGTAGACAACTCAAGGATGAGATTGAGTTCTTGATACGAAGAGGAAAACTAAGTCAGTTCACCAAGGGTGATGATCGTGGGAACCAGAGAAGGGACAATGACAGAAGAGATAATGATAGACGAGATAATAATAGAAGAGATGACAATCATGACCGCAATCCATAGCCCCGAAGGGCAGTTATCAACATGATCTGGGGAGGCCCGACAGCGGCCGGCACAACTAGGAACTCTCGAAAGGCATATGCCAGAGAAGTAATGCACATTGTGGGAGAGGCCCCGAAGCGTGCTAAGACTGAGGCAGCAATTGGTTTCGATGATTCAGACTTGGAAGGGGTGAAATTCCCCCATGAAAACCTGCTGGTCATAACCCCCGTAATTGGGAACTCAGAAGTAAAGCGAGTCTTGACAGACAATGGGGCTTTCGTAGACATTCTGTTCCACGATGCGTTTGTGAAGATGGGATACAACGATTCTCAATTTGTAAGAACCCAGATTTTTGATAGAATTAAAACTTTTTATTATGTAATAATATAGGGATGAATAGTGGTTATGACTGCGATGTAATGAATGTCTATTAAATGAATGGAATGGATTTGAATTCAATTATTTATATGTCATGCAGAATACTTTTGGTTGACAGCATAGATAAGAATGATCTATCTCCTAAGGATATAAGTATATTACTTCAAGTAAGATTATTCTTGTGTCATCCAAATCAATATCTATTATAAGTCCAGCGGTTCCGTAAAAAGGTTAAGGAACACTCGAGGGTGAACCAGGTTCATTTTCCTAATTATAGGAATTAAATAAAAATAAGTGATGAATAATGATTTTGGTGGAATTTGGAATATTATTATAATAATGTTATACCCGGTATTCGGAACGGATTTCTGAGTTCGTATTAGTGATCCAGGAGGAAATTAAGTGTATGTAAAAGCTGTCGGATTCAGAAAAAGAGCACTTTTATTTTCTCCGAGATTTCCCTGGACACTGCAAGACTTAAGGATTTATAAAAGGGAATTAAGGAATTTAAATTCGAGAAGTATTAAGTAAGATGAAGAATAGTATTAGAAATATTAAGAAGGTTTTCGGTAAAACCCTAACTAGAAACGAATGAGTTATTCCCTCGAACGATCAACGAATTAAGCAATAAACGGACAAAGAAACAAGCAGAGGGAGCAAGAGTCATGCACAAGCTACTAGAAAATATCTAGTAACCAACATAGTTACAAGAGTAACTAGAATCAAGTGATCAACCAAGTACTTAGCAAATCTAACTACAAGTTTGCCTTAAACCATCCAATGATCAACACATGTCTTGCAAAATACCTCATCTAGTGCATCATCACTTTAATAAAGTAACCTTAAGATTAGATATTATCATAAACACTTCACTTTATGCATTATTTTTCAAGAAACAAGCCAAGCAACACAAACTCTCCCCATTTGTATTACATTCGGCTATTTCCTTAATTCCAAATTCAAAATCCAACTTCCAACCATTTGTTGATCTTGAAACTTTTATGGTGAGACTTACATTTCATATAAATGATCTCCTCAAAATCCTAGCTTCAATCTCTTCTTTTTCCATTTTCAAAAAAATCATTAAAGAGGAGGATGAATAGTGTTCTTCAAGAACTAACTTTGATTTTCATATTTCTTTGGTTGATCTTAGGTTTATTAAAGCTAGACAAGGACCATACCAAGCTTTGTAAGGCCATATCACACTCTCAAGAAGGTATAATGATCTTGAAACCCTAGGCCTACTTTGAGTTTATGAATGTTCTTGATAGATTTAAGTGTTAGGAGCATGTTAGTGATGTTATAATCATGATTATGTGGTAGATCTAATGGATTTAAGAGATGATGATTATGTTGGTACAATATTGTGTTCTTGAGCTTGTTGAGATGAGAATCATATGTATAAGTTGTATTGGTGCCCGGTGTGGCTTGGTTTTAGTGTTACGATTAGTAGAACGTTCGATTTATAGCCGTCGTAATGCCCGATTTTCGTTTAATCTTGAAATCCGAACTTAACAGTAGATAAAACTCACTGCATAGCTTCAACTTATGCCATGATTAGCTAGATCATGTTACAAGCTTCGTTTTGATATAAAGTTCGTATGAAATGGACTTACGGTTTAGGAGTTATGATTTAATTCGTAAAAGTGGTTCGAAACCGTAAACAAAAGTTCGTAACTGAAATTGGATCTCTGTAATATCGCGACATCAGTGGTATATTTTGATAATTAAATAATAGAGATAAAAAGGAAGGTGTGGGAGAAGACCGCATGTCAAAAGGATCGTTTTCCGATTTTATAAAAATGTTTGAATCGAGGTTAAGTACGAACGAACCCCTAAAACGGACATTCGATTATAACTTTAAGAAAACCACTTAGAAAATACTCGATAAGACTCGAAGTTTAATTCTTCGACCTTAGAACTTATACGACTTAAGTATACACCAAGTGTAAGAATAATGACATGTCGTAGTAGCGAACAAATATCGAATCGTATCGGTGATAAAAAGAGTTACAATGAAAGGGGTATAACGAGATAACTTGAGATCGTGTTTCGATTTAAGTTAAGTTTATACTTAGCTTTTTAAAACGTGTTAAGTGGTTAATCTCGGATACTTTGATTATTTATAGATCGCCGAGCAGACACCGGACACGCTACCCCTACTCTACCACCAGGCAAGTTTTCAAACCTTTTTAAAGGCTGTTGTTGTGAATATATATATATGATTTCTGTTATACATATGTCATAGCATGCATGCCTACTTTCAAAGTCATATTGATATACTTGTTCCCTGAATTATTGTTGGCTATGAGATAGATAGTTATTATCAGTTATAAGCCGGAAATTTCCAAAACCCTTAAGCGAAGGGTAGTCGAATCTCATTCTCTGATTATAGACCGGGAGTCGTTATTTCTTGATATATCGATATTATTTTCAGAGGAAAATAATTAAGTAAATACACTACTACAAAATAGGCTTTTTGCGTCGGTCAAAATAGACTTTAGGCGTCGGTTATTGAGCGTAGTATATGAAGGCGACGCTATAGGTATAGGTCTATGGCGTCGGTTAAACGGGCGACGCTAAAACTAGTTTGTGTCGGTGGTAGAACCGACGCTAAAACACTGATAACCGACGCATAAAGACAACCAAAAGCGTCGGTTATAAGAAATGCCGTTGCACAAAATATATTCCTTTGGCGTCGGTTGCCCTTAGAACCGACGCATAAGGTCCTGTCAAAGCGTCGGTTCTGTCAAAAACCGACGCCTATTCTCCTTACATTTAGCGTCGGTTCTATCAAATGCCGACGCATATGTATATGACCTATAGCGTCGGTTCTCTCAAAAGCCGACGCCTATTCTCTTTACATTTAGTGTCGGTTCTACCAAATGACCGACGCTTGTGCCTTTACTTTTAGCGTCGGTTCTGTTAGATGACCGTCGCCTGTTTTCTTTACTTTTAGCGTCGGTTTTGTCAAATGACCGACGCCTTTTCTCTTTTTTTTTTCCCATATACTATCAGCTTTGCAAACACACCAAATAATCTGAAAATCACTAATTTGATTAAAATAAATTTAAAATATTTAACATCATTTTACAATTGGAATAAAAAGTACAATTCTTTCTAGTACTTGTAGCTACTAATTAATTACAAAGGTGCTCACAGGCAGCTATTATACTCATTTCCCTTAATCACCAATTTCATACAGATTTGGGTTTAGGCGTAGTATATGAAGATCCGGGTTGTAGTTAAACTGAGTTACAAGAGCAGCCTGCCTCTACTTGAAATGAAACATAACCCAAAATAGACACCCAAAGTCTTACAATCTTAGTCCAAGAAATGCATGTCTTTTCAAACTCGACAAACAGTTCTGACATAGGAAAATAGAAGAAATCCTGGCCAGCCATCATAGTAGACATTGTAAAAACACATCAGTTGTTGATTTGAAACGTCTAGGCAAGAAATTCATCCCTGCAGGCACAAATAAACAAAATGTACATTAGATAAGAAGGCATAACAATTGTACATATAGAGTAAGAGGAACTAATGCTAACAACAATCTAGACATCTATTAATTATATTGAAAATGATAATGATTTATTAAGCTGCAAAACAGGAGAGCAGGATTTCAGTATTGCCAAACATCAGAAATGTATTACAAGAATGTCGCAACAGAGTCGTGAAAAGCTGCACCGGACTCTAGTGGAGGAGATAAACAAGCAACACTATAGGTGCAGTTGAGGACATTGGTCATGCCTAAAGAATTTTCTAGCAAAGATTGGAATCACCTCTTTCTGGGAGATAGGCCAGAAACCATAAAATCTGACTGTTATTTTGAAATGTATATATGTGTATAGGTTTGCCTTCCTGGTGTGTAACTGTACTATTGTGATCAAACAATCAAGACAAATTTGCACCCATACCCACTCAATATACCTCGATTTTTAACTTGTCACTGCACACTAAACTGAACATACTCTTCAGCTCATTACCAGGACTATCCAGACCCATCATAACACAACAAAAAATTGCCCAGTTCTTTATAATGCACATCAAACAATAACAAAAGCAATATAAAACCAAATGCTTCAATTCAGGAACCTGCTTATTACAAAAGAATATAGTTCACTGACTTTACTAAACAAATAGTCAGGAATCTCTATTTTAATGGATATACAGATCATAGGAAAATGAACATGTATTTCACACAAAATGAGAAGACCAATGTTAATTAAACAATGTATAGCTTAAGATTTCCACAAGTTTGATGTTTTCTATAATTATACATAATGATGATCATTATTAATTCGAACGGAGTCGTGAAAAGCTGCACCGGACTCTAGTGGAGGAGATAAACAAGCAACACTATAGGTGCAGTTGAGGACATTGGTCATGCCTAAAGAATTTTCTAGCAAAGATTGGAATCACCTTTTTCTGGGAGATAGGCCAGAAACCATAAAATCTGACTTATTTTGAAATGTATATATGTGTATAGGTTTGCCTTCCTGGTGTGTAACTGTACTATTGTGATCAAACAATCAAGACAAATTTGCAGCCATACCCACTCAATATACCTCGATTTTTAACTTGTCACTGCACACTAAACTGAACATACTCTTCAGCTCATTACCAGGACTATCCAGACCCATCATAACACAACAAAAAATTGCCCAGTTCTTTATAATGCACATCAAACAATAACAAAAGCAATATAAAACCAAATGCTTCAATTCAGGAACCTGCTTATTACAAAAGAATATAGTTCACTGACTTTACTAAACAAATAGTCAGGAATCTCTATTTTAATGGATATACAGATCATAGGAAAATGAACATGTATTTCACACAAAATGAGAAGACCAATGTTAATTAAACAATGTATAGCTTAGATTTCCACAAGTTTGATGTTTTCTATAATTATACATAATGATGATCATTATTAATTCGACAACACTTGTGGCACATCCGGATTTAACAAAAAATGACATAACATTTAAAAGTAATTGTCGTACCTGATTATAGACATTCTAGAATAAAAAATTTTGCCCAAAGCTCTCGAATCTCATTGATTTCCTTTTTGGTATAGCTTTTCGAAGCAAGACCCTTCAAATATAAAAGATAGCAAATTAAAAAAAAATCAGGATCGATAAAGGTAAAAATAATTTTTTTTTCTCTTACCACTTTCCAATTATTGTTAGGATTTTTTTGACAAAGCATGACAATGTCGTGCATGTACTTCATAACAAAATAACCACACTCGGTACCTCCTTCTTGCTGAGGACACTACACATAAACCAAAAAGATATATTTAATACAAGTAACGAATGAGCAAAATTATTGAATGTAAAAACCAAGTTATAGTTTAACCTCAACATGATGCCAAAGAAATTCTTTTTTATTATTCCTCGCTCCACCTTGAGATGCATACAATTTAAATGCCCTGTAAAATAATTATATGTAATCACAACTCTTACTAAATTAGAAAATATATATTACACTACGTAAAATCTGAATTCATATTTAACTTACGTCCGTGCAGGTGTTATCAAGCGTATTTTTCTTTCTGTTTTCAACGGATCAAAGACGTAGATTGTAGTTTCACAGAGACAAAAAAGGAGCAACACCCAATGGTTGCTACAATAATATAGACATGTATGATGTATATGTTGGATTATAATAATAATACAATTACTAACAGAAATTTATTTTGTTCTTACTCTTGGTGGTAAGGTGATAGAATAAAACGCTTATCTTTATTGGCAACCAAAAATTCAGACAAGTACTCAGCTGCTTCATTTTGACGTTGATAGTCACGGATATGTGGTATTGTCAATCTAGATGGCGACATGAATGCGAACATATTATCCTTGCACAACGTGTTAACGTACCTACAAAATTACTTATTATAATAAACATGTGTTTTGATAGATACCAAAGTAAATTAAGGAAAAAGGACTTGGTCTTACTTTGAAAAAAATTCCAAAATGGAAGTGTTTAAGCAACTCATTTTCAAAAACTGATCGACATCTTCAGGCCCGATGTGTATCGGATCTTTTCCATCTTCTTGAAACTTAAAGACATCATCTTTTTTATTAGATGGCCTCTTATTAAGCAAGAAACGCAAAGATCGGCAATTCTCACTAGAATTAATTATGTCATCATTAAGTAGTGTAGGGGTTTTCTTCGCAGCAGTCACCGAACCTTTGCTTTCAACCTTTTTTGACATCTGAATTGTTTTTTTGGGGCTCATCACATGGCCCTTTTGCTTCTCCAATGATATAGGATCCTAATCAAAGACAATTGTAGCCATTATCATGTTCTAATTAAATGAGAAACAAATAATTGACAAATAAACCTCACATGATATACCTGCCCTAACGTCACAAGATCCTTCGGCCATTGAACAAAGCTACCTGCAGCATTTCCTACTGTCTCATGTTCTTCACATGGAACAGGAAGTGGAGTAAGTTGATAATCAGCTACAACATCATCAACTGATACTTTGACATTTAGTGGCGCAATTGGGTTATTATGAAGCATATTACTACCCTGACTATTTGATGGGAAAACAGTCCCTCTTGCCACAACAACTCTTTCTTTTTCTGAATGTATGACCCAAAGACTACAAAGTGCTGGACTCTGCATCATAGAGTTGCACAAATCAGATTAATTTTAAGCAAAACAAATACTTTGTAGTTTATAAAGAAAAAAGTCAGTTCTGAAAAATAGAGTCAGTTCTGTCTTGTAGCAGCAGAGTCAGTTATTTTATGTCTTGTTTGAACTACCATGTGTCTAATTAGATTGTTTTATGCTTCTACTCTAAGAACATAAATGAAAGGAGAGGGAGGAATTATGAAAAGATGTGTCCTCTAGACTCCTTTGCACTTAAATTAATTAGTGATGTATTCAAATATACTAACCGCTCTAAACAAATGTGCTATTTTACATAAATTCAGTAAGATGTTCTGTATTTTCTTTTTCTCGTTTTTCCTTAACTATATCACTTATTTATGCTACTATGCTAGCAAGGTAGAACTGTATAGAGAGGTCGAAAAGAACTACCATATTATAAGTGATACTCACAGAAACGGCCAAAAATGAGTCAAGTTGTTCGGATGCTAAATGGTCCACATGCTTAATGTACATAGTAGATTGTTCTGGCCAGTGAACGTTTGTCACCATGTATCCATACTGACATGATACCCTAATTAGTAAATAATTTCTGGGTCTCAAATGTTTCTAGATAAGCCAGAAGTTTTTTAAAAGAACTTCATCTTTACTGTCTAAGTATGGTTTCTACGACAAGTCGAGTTGTCGGGGGTCTGGCTAGCCGATTTGCTGATTAGTGGTCGACTAGGAGACAAGTTGAAAATATAAATATGTATATATAATTTAAACACTACAAGTGATTCAAAAATAAATCAGATCAGGTTATCAGATCAGATCAGGTTATCGTTCGTTTTTGGGCCAGATTTAGACACATTTAAGGGATTTAGACACATTTTGAGAGATTATCAGATCAGGTTATCGTTCGTTTTTGGGCCAGATTTTTACGTAGTTAATGACCCAATGTCGGTTAGTGACTGTCTAGTCGACATTTCTTTCTTCAAGTTGACCGACTTTCACTAGAACTCAAGTTGGGGTCCCTAGACGTGCAGGAATCTCGACTTAGTTCTTGCCTTCTAGTTGTGACTAAACTAGTCGGGAGTCATAAAAACCATGTCAAACTTGTTCTCTTTTTCAATTATGATTTAATGATGAAGGTGAACAAGTCCACCAAATTGCATCTGGTAAAGATGTTTATAGTCTTTCTGTGAGATTCGGGAATCTATCAATTACTTCTGATTGTTTTTGCAGGATCGTAGAAACAGGAATACTATAAAATTGTTTTGCTACTTATTTCATTAATTACCGCAACTTTTAGAACTAGGTATACTATACTCCTATTATCAGATTCTTGGAGGATAACGTAAAACCAAAAATGTTCTAAGGCTGTTTCCTATGGAGGGACATGAGTGTTTGACACGAACGTTTTGTTGCCAAACATGACCACCCAAATTGATTTTCTAGAGAAATTATGCTCGGTGATTCAGTTTATGTCAAGGCTGACTTACAATCATCCGTGGTTTTAGTCACTCTGTCTGGCAATGATTATAGTCATTTCTATCAGTTGGGCGTTCTTTTTGTGATGAAATTTCTAGTAATTCATCTTGTAAATCAGTTTTAAGCCTGGAACAAGAAACATAGGCTCCAGTAGCAGTAAGATATATTGCAACCTCTGGTTCAACCTCTAAGCCTCCTCTAAGTAGTGGGTGCTACTATATTAAGTTTATGGATACTTTGCAGGGTGCTATGTTAAGTTTGAGGTCAATGAACTTCGAAAGATCATATGCACATACTTAACAAGAAAATTTTACAAAGGTACCTTAAGAACAGAGAAATGATCTTCCCGATCCACCGACTGACAACTACTTCGAATAACTTCATTTTTCGAAGTACCAATATCATCCGGGAGTGAGACACCCATCTGCTTTAATTGACTGAAGATACCTTCGAGCTTTAAATTCATCATATGATTCATCTTTTCCTCGAACTCCTTCTGAACTTTCTTTGTAATATCTTGTGTAATTTTAGCCAACTCATCCACGGAGACAACTCCACTATTTTTGTTTATCCCTGATCCAAATACATCTTTAATTTTTGCGGATCCACCAACCCCTCTAACACGTCCTCCATGCTCCTTTGTCCCAAGTGCACGAGATAATATGTCATCATGGCCTTGTGGAGTCCATGAGCCATCAGAAACTTGGCTTTGCAACTCTCCCTGTTGAAAATGTTCATTAGAAAGTAGACATAATAGCCTATAGAATTATATGTAATTTAACTTCGGAATAATCAAGTAATTTACCATTTTGTGAAACACCTCCTTTGTTTTCTCATTTGGGAAATAGTAACGTCCATCCTCCAAAGGTTTTGTACGTGCTCTAATCCAATCATAACTACGTCCAGTACGCTGACTCGATAAAATTGATGGATCAATAGATTCAGAATCATTCAAAGAATTGATAGGGTCTTCAACACACCACTTACCCCTTCGTCCCGCATATCCACCAGGCCCAAGATAATGTACATGTTCGTTATGTTTCTGACTTTCTTTTGCTTTTTCACTTATTTCCTGTTAATAAAAAAAATAACTCTTAGTAAACAATGTCCAATATTTGCTACGGATCAGAAAATTAGTAGAGAATTTAAAAAAATTAAAATTTGCATTAACAATCTTTTATTTTTCTTAAGGTAACTTATCTAAAAAATGGAATCAACATTGTGAAAAAACAGAATCAACATTGGGAAAAATATATCAAGTTTGATTTTTTACCTGAAACTCCTCAGTTTCACGTCTCTTTTTGAAAATTTCCCACATCTCCTCGGTGATGTACGGATATTTTTCACATGGATTCCTCCCTTTGCGCAACCAAAGACTAGTCAACTTACCCTTGAAATCTCTCCATTGCTTTCCAGCTCTTTCTAACAAGTTCTTCTTACGCGAATCATCAAGTTTCCAACGCATCTGACAAAAAGGAAAAAAGTTTGAAATCTCTGTTAGACATGTTTTTGGGTTTGTCAAGGCACCTGGTTCTGTTAAGAGCTATGCTGACAATAAAGGAGTTGAGATTCAACTGTACAAAGTTATTTATGAACTCATTATTGACGTGCGAACTGTAATGTAGGGCCATTTGGAGACTAGTGAGGTATATTCAAATTATTGACTTTGTTTAGTTATCTTATAAATTTAAATAGTACTGGTTTCTTAATCATCATCACAGGGTATCGTTTCTAGCTTCTTTGTGTGTTTTCACTAGATGTACAGGAAACTATTAGCATAAACTTCAGACTGGTTAGCCATTAGGATGGTATTATAAACTTCAGACTCATAAAATTTACCAAGTGCAACTACACTTATTCCCCCACTGAACATTTAAGCAACTACACCAATTATAAAACTGAATAACAGGGCACGATAAAACAAACAAGTATTACAAGTTCAACTACATAGCATGCAAAATCTTTCACACAAGAAACTATGCAATTATATTATTTTGTGTTTTGCTTAGGTAGGGGAACTCATGTCTGGTGATATTGTCATTGACTTGTATATATGGATAATTGCCCTTATTCATGTCCTACAAAGCAGCTATGCAATATAAATAATAAAATATACTTAATAATGAAGCTTATTTACTGGTTGTAGAGCTGGAAATAAACTACCAAATTAATGAGTAGAACTCATACCTTTATTGAGTATAAAGGTTATCAGAAAGAACTTGCAAGGACTCAAACTTGATGGTCAATCCATTGCCCTTCATCGTGATCGTGACGAACATAATTTGCATTTACATTGTCTTCCCTAACAGTAGTGGGTAGACCAATTGAGAAAGGGGGATTCTCATCAAACTGATTATACTCTTCCTCGTCTTCAACATTATCAATTCCAAGAATGCGTCGCTTACTTTGAAGAACAATGGACCATCTAGGATCAGCGGGGTCACGAACATAGAAAACTTGTTTAACTTGTGTAGTTAATATAAATGGATCATCTTCATAGCCAAACCGACTAAAGTCTACCAAAGTGAAGCCAGACTCATCCACCCGAACACCACGCTTGATATCGAACCATTTACATTTGAAGATAGCAACTTTAAAATCTTTGTAGTCAAGCTCCCAGATTTCTTCAATCACCCCATAGTATGACATCATTATATCTCGTGATGAGATGGAATTGCCTCTTTCAAATTCTGTTGAAGAAGCTTCTACAGAAACTCCGCTATTCTGCATAGTGCTTTTATTATCTTGAGATTGTGTATAGAAAGTATACCCATTAACATCATATCCTTGGTAAGATATCACTGTCATGTCAGGGCCATATGCTAACCATTTCAGCGTATTAGAAACAGTGGAATGACTTTCTGAATATTGCGACATTATTCGATCTTTGAACCATTTAACAAACAATCGATTGTGTTCATTTGTAACCCACTTGCCACTCTTAGAAGGATGCATTCGTCGAATCTCATTAATGTGTTGTTGTAAGTATGGATTAACGTCGGTCATGTGTTGCAATACAAAAAGATGTGCTCTATCAAGCACATCAACACTAAGAGTGATCATTTTACGTCCCAATGTACCTTGACCTTCAAGTCTTCCTTCATGACGAGATCTTGGAATTCCAACAGGATTGGCGGATGCTAAATACTCTGTGCAAAATTCAATAGTTTCTTCAACCGCATACCCTTCAACTATGCTAGCTTCAGGCATACGTCGATTTCTGACATATGCTTTTAAGATACATAAGAATCTCTCGAAAGGATACATTTGTCGCAAATATAAAGGGCCGCAAATTTTAATCTCTCTCACAAGATGAATCACTAAATGGAACATAATGTCAAATAATGATTGTAGAAAATACATTTCAAATTCACAAAGTGTAACAATAATATCAGCTTGTAATGTATCCAATGTCATGGGATCAATGACCTTACTGCATATAGCATTAAAGAAGAAGCTTAATTTCGTGATAACCAACCTCACATCCTTCGGCAATATGCCTCGAATTGCAATTGGTAGTAGATGTTGCATTAAAACATGACAATCATGTGACTTCATCCCCACCAGCTTCAAATCTTTCATTGAGACAAGGTTTTTCGGGTTTGAGGAATATCCTGATGGAACTTTTACACTAGCTAAACACTCACAAAAGCTGATTTTCTCTTTTCTAGATAGGGTATAACAAGCTGGAGGTAGATACGCACGTTTACCGGATTGTTGTGGTGCTAACTCTTCTCGTAAACCCATCTCTTGCATGTCTAATCTGGCATTCATCCCATCCTTTGTCTTACCAGGTATGTTTAACAATGTCCCAACAATGCTTTCACAAACATTTTTTTCAATGTGCATAAAATCAAGACAGTGTCTAACTTGCAAGTGTTCCCAATATGGAAGATCCCAAAATATAGATTTCTTCTTCCAAATACTTTTCATAGTTGGATTTTTCTTCCTCTTTCCAAGTACGACATCAATATTTTTGACTCGTTCAAAAACCTCCTTCCCGGTTAAAGGTAAACGAGCCACTCGAGTCTCGATCGTCCCATCGAAAGAATCTTTCTTCTTACGATAAGGATGATAACGAGGAAGAAATGTGCGATGACCCATATATACATTTTTTTTGCAATTTTTTAAACGAAGGTCAATCGTAGCATCTTCACAAATCGGACATGCTTTTGCTCCTTTGACACTGTAGCCTGAAAGATTTCCATAGCCAGGAAAATCACTTATGGTGCAAAAGATCATGGCACGCAAAGTGAAATTTGTTTGGGTGTATGCATCATACATTCTCTCGCCTTGATCCCACAATAACTTTAGATCTTCGATAAGTGGCTGAAGATAAACATCTATGTCGTTTCCGGGTTCTTTAGGACCGGGGATGAGTAACGTCAACATGATATACTTGCGCTTCATGCACAACCAGGGAGGCAAGTTATAAATTGTTAAAAGAACCGGCCAAGTGCTATGTTGAGAGCTTAGAGTGCGGTATGGGTTCATGCCATCTGCACAAAGTCCAAGTCGTAGATTTCTGACTTCTCCACCAAATTCCGGGAACTTTCCATCAATGGTTCTCCACTGTGGAGAGTCAGCAGGGTGTCTGAGCATGCCATCAGCTGATTTTCTCCCTTCCACATGCCACCTCATAAGCTTTGCGTCATTTACATTTGCAAATAGGCGTTTGAATCGTTCCATTATGGGCAAATACCGTAACACCTTGACAGGAGGCCTTTTCTTGTTATCAGTTAAAGAATTATTATCCTCCTTCTTGTATCTAGAGGCTCCACACTTTGGACATGTGTGTAGATGTTCATACTCATTGCGAAACAACACACAATCATTTGGACATGCATGTATCTTCTTTACATTCATACCCATGGGACATAGTATCTTCTTTGCCTCATAGGTGGAAGTGGGAAGCTCGTTATTCGGAGGAAGCATGTCTGCTAGAAGTTTTAGCATCTCCGTGAAACTCTTGTCACTCCACCCATTCTGTACTTTGAGCTTACACAACTTCAAGGTTGTCGATAATCTAGTAAACTGGTCGTTGCATCCTGGATAGAGAAGTTTCTTGGAATCATCAACCAAGTTCTCAAGAATTTTTGGTTGGTGCATTAGAAGATCTTCAACATCTTGGATCATCTCATCAACCCTATCATTTTCTACATCATCTTCTTCATTGGTAGGCATACTATCTTCATTACTTCCAAAATCCCCATCAGCTTTCCTTGTTTTTTCAGAATGTATTCCTTCGCCATGCCAAATCCACTTAGTATAATTATCCATGAAACCACGACGAAATAGATGATCACGTATTGTCATAGAACTAGGATACTTTTTTAGATTATAACAATCACGGCATGGACATGTGATCATGTCTTCCTTTCCCAGTTCCCTTACTTTATTCTTTAGAAATTCCTCCGCAAAAGCAATGAACTTTTCAACTCCATCAATATATTCCTTTGATATACGTGGTATTTTGTACATCCATGTACGACGATCCATGTTATAATTCTATAAAATATATGGAAAAAAGGCAACATGTGTTAAAAGAATTTCCACAAGTATATTAATAAGTAGGAATTAATCAAGTTTACTACCAGAAACCTTTAGTCTAGTGTTCGGTGGAACATTATATTGTCTAGTTGATTGCCTATATTGTTGAATCATTTTCGCTTATTTTTCCATATTTTATGCTATGAATATTATTGCTTCTTTTGAAACTATATGTATAATAACTTAGCATATTGAATTAACTATGCAACAAATGGAAATAGGTAAGAATCTAATTCAAAATGCTTAGCCTATTGGGGGTAAGCCAGTTGTATATCCCCCTCGTTGTGCATAAACCCTAAGTAGAGTATCATTACACCCAAAATCTTAAATACTTCAAGTCTCACAGTTAATTATCAAACATATCCAAAAACAAAATCAATATTATAAGCAAACCAAATATAAACTAAACAAACATACATGTATATACATACATATACATACACTGGTCATGTATATACCAAAAAACAAATTGACAGAAATAAATGTATAAGGGATATATAAAATACTAGAAACCCCTCTTTATGTTGATACTGAGAACCCTTAAGTACATACCTGATTTAAATAGACCAGAAAATCGAGCAATTGAACCCAGCAACTGACCAGAAAATCGAGCAATTGAACCCAGCAACTGAACCCAGTACTCCAACAGTTCAGAGAAGAAACCCTGCGGCGAAGAAACCTGGTAATTGAAGGTGTATTTGTGAGAGAAGGGCGCTAAAATGAGGAAATTATTGGTCGGTTAGAGTCTCTGTATAGCAGCATCAAAGGGCTAAATTAAAACTTAAGTTAAAAAATTATTTTTAAATTATTAAAAATTAATATTGAATTGATTTAATGTAATATTTTAATATTTTTAAAAAAAAATATTTAAAGTTTTTGGTCATATATAGTATAATGCAAATAATGAAGTGTGATTCAAATATTTTTAAGTAGGAATTAATACTGTATCATATTTTGCTTTAAATATTTATAAATTTCATGAAATATTTACTTAATTTTTATATTTTATATATTTAAAATAATTATATATAAAAAACAAATATTACATTGATTCTGATTAATGGTTTTTAATTAATCTCCGATTATTCGATTAATCCATGTTCTGTGTCTGCACTAATTAGTTTGGAATTTCGTTTTTTATAACACTGGTCATTATTCAAAATCACTTAAAAAATTTCCCCATTGACAAGTATCATATTCTCTCTGTCCCAACAAATTCTTTACTTTACGTTATATTTCTATACGAAAAAATAAAATTTTAAAAGTAAGTTGTCCAACTATCCTTAAAATGCCTGTCAAACCTTATTTGAAAGGTCAAGAATGAGTTGTGACTGAGGAAATACTAATTTAGATGCTGAAATTCCAATTGCAATAAGATGCCTTCAAGTATATCACAAATTACTATGTGGGTGTATTACTATGGGGGTGTTTGGGTGAACTTATTTTTCAATAAAGTAGATTTATTTCAAAAAAATAAGCTAAGATTTCTAACATTTTTTCTAAAAAGAGCAATTTTTTTTGTAAAATTGAAATTTTAAATTTAGCTCATGTCACCACTAGAATAAAGATTAGCATTGTTTACAATTAAAAGGCAAGAGACAATGTAAAGAGTTGAAAAAAAAGGAAAAAATATGTATAAAAGTGTTTGTATTTTAGAATGAGTTGTGGTTGAGGGAATACTAATTTAGATGATGAAATTCCAATTGCAATAACATGCCTTCAAGTATATCACAAATTATTATGTGGGTGTTTGGGTGAGCTTATTTTCAGAAAGGTTGATTTATTTTAAAAAATGAGCTAAGTTTTGTAACTTTTTTTCTAAAAAATAGGAAATTTTTTGTAAAATTTAAATTTTAAATTGTAAAATTGTAAAATTTAAAATTTAAATTTAGCTCATGTCACCACTAGAATAACACTGTGTTCCCGAAACAAAGAAAGAAAAGAAAAGAATAGAAAATGAATAATTTTCTTCTCTCCAAATCTTTCCAAAAGTGGGAAGAAAATTTTGGAGACAATTATACATGAAATTTCTTTCTAAATCTTTAGAAATCAATTCTTTTCTTTCCTAAAAAATCATTCAGGAACAAGTTGAAGAAATTAAATTTCTCACTTTCTTTTCTTTTCTTCCTATAAAATGTTTCTGGAACACAGTGTAAAGGTTAGCATTGTTTATAATTAAAAGGCAACCGACAATGTAAAGAATTGAAAAGAAAGGAAAAAATATGGATAAAAGTGTTTGCATTTTAAAACATTGAGAGAAAATGTCTAATACAAAATGAAAAAACAAGCAACTAAAAACATCAACAAGTACTCGAACTCAGGTCGTCTTCCAGGAAAACACGCACAAATGCCCACTGAACTATAGGCCCAACTGTTGAATAAAACATATTACCTATCTTTTATAACCAGAGATAGATATTTGAAACCATTGTTAGACGGTTTATCTAAATTCCTGATTCTTTTGGCAGGGTCGATGAATTCACAGGCTAAAGAGAAATGAACACAAAACTACTTCTAGTAAGACATAAATATAACGTAATGGATATGTGGAAGTACTCCGCTTTGTTCAAATCGCAACTAGGAATCGGTTTGGTGCTAATTTCAATTATCTATATTCTTGTAGTTATTGGTGGTCCCTGTCTTTTTATAAAAAGTCTAAAGGAATGCACAACCCTCATTTCTGTTTTGTTGATGTTGTCTTTTGCTGCAATAATACATTATTTTTGTAAAATCGAAAGGCCATTAGTAGAACGATTTCCATTTCTTTATACACTCGCTCTCTCTGTAGTAATACTCTTAATTTTAAAGGGCTGGGATCTGCCCCTCCTAATATTGATGCTTGTCGTCCTTTGTTCTGTATTACTTTGTAGAACGAATGGGGAAAAACCTCCATGGGCATTTCACCTTTGTAGTCCTCTTAGTTTTACACCTTTTAGCGGTGTTCGGGACTAAGCATCAAGAGTGGGCCTTCAACCAACTCGTTGTCCTTTTCATTTTAGTCTTCTTCCAAGTAAATAAGAAGAGGGAACTAAAATTTTCAAAAAAAAAAAAGAAGAGGGAACTAAAGAATCTTATAATTTACTTAGGCCTTTTGGCCACACAAAACCCAAGTTAAAGAATAGGACAACAATCAAACATAAACAAGCCCCTTTCTTGTGGCAGTAGTAAAAGATAAGTTTCACAAACTATGAAGAACTAAAATTCTGGTATTAAAAGAAATATTAACCAGAAAGAACTGAACAACAGAATGCACCAGAGGAACATCTTAATCTTATTGATGTTTTACTGCCTCCAAAATATACAGAAATTTTATACATAACATACAAATCATAGGAATCAACAGTCCTCGAATTTGCAACATCAGGATCATTGAATAATGATAATGATCACTATGAGAAATACATAATAATATATTAACAGCACAAGCACACCCCTATACACTTGGCAACAGGAATTAGCCTTGATTTAGGCAAGCAAGTCCAGAAGAACGTCATCTGTTACATTTATGAACCAAATGCAATGAGCAACAGCAGCAGCATACCGTATAGTTGTTGTCACTACTGAATACAATGAATGCAGTCAGAAAGAAAAGAAAAAAAACCGTTAATTCACTTTTAGTTATATACTTTTAGTTAATTCTCTATTTACAATGCTGCTTCTGATCTACAGCTTTGCAATCTTGATGGAGAGATGCTCTTCACCAACTTCTATCAGCTTTATTGAGCTTACTGCTCTGCCTTCTGCAGAATAAGATGGAAACGTATTGTTAAATAACTATCAACACAAAACAAAACAAAAAACTAGCACCTGCAAACAGTTTCTTCGATCAACACGATTAATATATCCAGGAGCCCTGATACAATTATAATACTATATTGTCATGAATCTGGATACTCTGTATGCTGCTGCCATTGCCGGAGATGCTGATGCCATTGCTATATTGGAGATGCAAGCTGATAAGCTGGGCGAAAAGGAATACACAATCCTTCACACCGAAGCCAACAGTGGAAATGCAGAGCGTATGCGATTCATATTGAGGGAGTTTTCACACAAAAACTTTTGACCAAGATTACTATACAAAACATACTGCACTTCACTTGGCAATATATAATGGCCACACTGAAGTGGCTGAGATCCTCATTGATGAAGCTAGACCTTTGCCTCCTCCTTCAGCTAATGATGATGATACTCGTGATGATCCAGTTACTTCCTTTCAAGCTTTTCTTAGGCAAGGTGATCAAGATATGGACACTTATATGTTGTAACTAGAAGTGAATACCAAATTTTTTAATAAATTTTCTTTCAATGAGGTTCCATATTAAGTTTGCACGATGGGTTGTAAAAGCTCAACTTGGCTGATTTGAACTTTATATATCCTCCAGTAGCATAATCTTGAACTTTAAAACATTAACGGAAAAGATGGTTAGATCTTACCAGAATTGTTTACTATGAGGTAGCTTTTGCTTCTTCTTTGATCCTTCATTAATAGCTGCTGATATTTGTGAAGTAGAAGTTGAAGTAGTGAAGACAGTTTGAAACCTCTCTTATTTCCTTCCTATGTTGCATCATGGGCCTCGCTGTCTCCGCTTAGCCGCCAAAACCAAACCAAATTTATTACATGTGAAATATTCAGGTGATGCAGAATGTGAGCAAAAAGCATTAAAAAAATATGACAACTTGAACTTTAGAAACTACTAATAATCTAGATACTGGCAAAACATTTTTTTTAAAGAGTACATGAATAAGATTACAACATTTAATTTATCTAAGTACAAATCGGGATATGAAATTTGTACAGAAGAAATTCAGCTTAAAGTGCTGTTTACACAAATAAAATGAACTAACAAACTCAGCTTAAAGGCCTTTTCTTGTGGCAGTAATAAAACATAACAACACAAACTACCTAGACACACATAAGTTTCGCAAGAGCATATATATTCACACATGTATCTGCATAACAAGCAGATTGTTGTCCAGTCCACAGTGAGTTTTAGGTATTACAAAAACAAGACCAAAAACCAAATTTTGATATTTTAAAAAGGATTGAAATTAAAGACAAAACTGATTGTGATATAAACTCATCATAACATATACACAATTGGAAAAAAAACCTAATTAGAATGAATAAAGCGAGAGAGAGGAGAGAGAGAGAGAGAGAGAGAGAGAGAGAGTACCTACATGAAAGACTGAATTATTCGAGATGACAAACGGAGTTGTAACTCTTCCAGTGTCACAATCGTCATCCCTACAAACCAAGAAGCAAAGCCCGATTGAGTATGACAAAAATTGAACCCATCAACAAATTAGATTAAGAGAAATCAAACCCAACACTATCCAATTGAAACCTAATGGAGCCCGTGTATCATTATCAGAAAGTGAAATTGATGGAGGGGAGTGGGCGCTGGACTGGAAGTACATACACATATATAATAACTCAGATGAGATGACCCAGATGTAGATGTTAGATGTTAAATGTTTCATAATATGGCAGAGTGTTTTATTATATTTTTACTTTTTTCTTTAAGCATCGGCATTTATAGACCCGACGCATAAAAATCAGCTTTAAGCGTCGGCATTCCTGGGCCCGATGCTATAATTCAGGTATAAATGATCAAAAGCGTCGTTTAGTAATAACCGACGCTAAATGGTAGGTTTTAGGCGTCGGTTTAGTAAGGACCGACGCTAAATACCTAACTTTAGGCATCGGTTGTTTACGACCGACACTAAAGGTTCGGCGTTTCATGCGTCGGTTTACTTAAAACCGACGCTAAAGGTCCATTTTTAAGCATCGGTTGTGTTTGCGACGCTGTTGATTGGTTTTAGGCGTCGGTTAAGTAAAAATCGACGCTAAAAGTTTAGTTTTATGCGTCGGTTGCTTTCGGACCGACGCCAAAAGTCCATTACAAATGACTTTAGGTGTCGGTTAAGCTTCCAACCGACGCCTATAGTATGTATAGGCCACGGTTCTCTATTTAACCGACGCTAAAAGTGCGATGCAAAAAGACATTTCTGTACTAGTGATATTTCCCATTTATTAT
Source organism: Kitagawia praeruptora (assembly GCA_037693485.1). NCBI lineage: Eukaryota > Viridiplantae > Streptophyta > Magnoliopsida > Apiales > Apiaceae > Kitagawia > Kitagawia praeruptora. Next base: position 6,024,421 of record CM075353.1, read on the forward strand.
CTGGTGAATATTATTGAGATATTCCTTGGAGATCATATGATAAATATTATTCGAGTTATTCATCAGATAATTATTTATTCGATGAACATTATATTTAATATTCATCTAAAGCCGATTTAATATTCGAATATTATTTCGAACCCTCAGTTAAGTTATTCACTTAGAGAATATTCGTTCTTATTTCTTCGATAAATATTATCTTGAATACTCATTCGAGTTTATTTATTTATTTAATGAATATTATTTTAATATTCATTCGAGCCTTATTATTTACATGAATATTATTTCGAATATTCATTCAATCTCTATTTATTTTATAAATATTAGTCGAGCACTGATTCGAACTCCAGTTATTTGATCAATATTATCTTCGTCATTCATACAAAGTAAATTCTATTATTGAACATAATTTTAAATATTCATTCGATATTCATTTCTTCGATAATTATTATCAAGTCGAATATTCATTATTTATTCAATGAATATGGTCTCAATTATTCAATCGATAATTATTTCATCGTTAAGTATCATTCTTAAGTTGAATATTCATTATTTATTCAATGAATATTATTTCAAATATCCATTTGACGATTATTTCATCAATAAAATACTATTATTATTAATTGGAATATTCATTATTCGTCCAATGAATATTATTCCGAATAGTTATTCAAGGATCATTCCGAGCAACACTTTTCCAATATCTGTGACTTAAGAAATATTCTTGGAATATTTATTAAACTCTTCTAACTCGTTCCAAAGATGAGTTACTTCATTCACTCTGTATCTTCGACCTTCGAATATTATATAAAATATTTCAAAGACTTATTACTATTATTATATTATCAAGGAAGGTTCTCAAACTCTATTCTTCGTTCAATCCTGTCTCTTAAATTATAAGGGAACCTTACTTGAGAAATGTTATTTATCTCGTGACTGCCCGGTCATAAATTATTCGTTTCACTCGCAACTTGGTTGCTATTATTCATGGAATCCGGTGTACCCTCTCATCATTCGAGGGGTAGAATGTTGGAACAAGTTGGTATCCATTAACAAGCCTCGGCTTGGGAAGTATTGGTGAATTTTCCTTTCCAACTAGATATGACTACCTTATGGAGTCCTATCAACGAGTGCTATACTTGGGGAAAGGGGGACGAACTTTACATTTCAAAGTTATGGATGTTAATTGAACTAGGAGACGCGTAAGTGGCCGAGTGGCGCCGGTCCAGCAATGGCCCAACCGTTGGCCGGGGGGTTCCAGAGGGCGGGCGATCCGTCGGTACTTCCTTCTACATGTAGAGAACAAATGATGGGGAGCATGACATGCGACTGATCATCGTAGATGTTGTGGCTCCTGGAGCGGCAAGCTCCCGTATTAGTTCATCACCCAAATTCGAAGAATATTCTGTAACGCTACCATTGTGGGTAGCGCTGAAAAATGTTTGAACTGGGATTGCAGCATTCTTCCTGCATGTTCCCCTATCCTGAAAATTGATGAACTGTCTTATCTTTGACATAGCAGATATTCCCACAAAATATAAATATGTTTTGAGTTACCTTGTAATTTAATCCTTTATGTTGATCTGACACAATTTTCGTTAATGCATGGCATATGGTTTCAAAATATATTTTTGAACTGTCATATATATATATATATATATATATATATATATATATATATATATATATAGATCTATGCAGTTATATTATTGTTGGTGGGCTATTGTTCACCCTTGCTTATTATTATGTCACAACAACAGCTAGGTCTCATGGCTCGCGTAAGGCGCACTCGGCGCAAGCAGGATACCCATCCCACAGGACTCCCCGCTGATATTGTTGCTGCCATTGCTGAGGTAGCACAGATAGTCAGCTTTTGCTTCCAGTTTAATTATATGTATCAATAATGTTAATCAACGGCAAGAACTTTAAACTTACGATGTTATCCTTTTGGCTTGTAATAACTTTTATTCGTAAACCCGTAATGTGAGACTTATTTCAATTTCATCTTTGGGATTATAACTGTGTGTGTGTGAGTGGTTATTATTGTGGGGTCACAGCATGTGATTTATTTATTATGGACTCAAGTAAAGTATTAATCATGGAAAGTAAGACCGTAACGACCCGATCCCGGACCCCGGATCTGGGGGTGTTACACAGTTAACCCCCACCAACATGCCCATATACGGGTTTAATGGGGTGGAATCTAATGTTGAGGGAACTATTCAGTTGCCCGTGACCATTGGACAGGAACCTAAGGAGGCTACTTAGATGTTGAATTTTCTGGTAATCAAAGCAACCTCTACATATAATGCAATCCTAGGAAGGACAGGACTTCACGCATTCAAGGCTGTGGCCTCTACTTACCACATGAAGATCAAGTTCCCAACTAGGAATGGTGTTGGAGAACATAAGGGAGATCAGAAAATGGCTAGGAGCTGTTATGTGGCCGCTTTGAGAGCCGATGGAGTCGGGGGGCAGGTCCTTCCGATTGAAGACAAGGATGTCCGTAATGATGATGAACATCGAGGGAAGCCAGCAGAGGATTTGATTCCCATACCTCTAGAGTTGGGTGACTCTGAGAAGGTAACTTATATTGGAGCTTCTCTGAAGGAACCCTTGTAGGGCAAGTTGACAGAATTTTTACAAGAGAATAGCGATATGTTTGCTTGGACAGCAGCTGATATGCCAGGGATTGATCCCCAACTCATAACCCACAAGTTGAATGTCGATCTCAAGCGGAAGACGATAAAGCAGAAGAAGAGAAATTTTGCTCCTGAAAGGCAAAAGGCCATTAAGCAAGAGGTAGACAAGCTCTTAGAAGCTGGTTTCATTGAAGAGATTCAATTTCCTGAATGGTTGGCTAACCCTGTGATGGTAAAGAAAGCGAATGGGAAGTGGAGGATGTGCATAGACTTCATTGATTTGAATGATGCATGTCCTAAGGATTGTTACCCTCTACCGAGGATTGATACACTGCTAGATGCCACGGCTGGACATGAGATGTTAAGCTTCATGGATGGTTTCAGTGGCTATAACCAGATCAAGATGCATAAGGATCACATCCCTAAGGTATCCTTCATAACCGACTTTGGTGTTTTCTGCTATCTTGTTATGGCTTTTGGTCTAAAGAATGCAGGCGCTACTTACCAAAGGCTGGTGAATAAGATCTTTGCTCACCTGATTGGAAGAACCATGGAGGTCTATGTTGATGACATGTTAGTCAAGAGCCTAATCAAGGCAGACCACATTAAGCACCTCAGAGAGGCATTTGAAGTGCTGAGTCACCACAAGATGATGTTAAATCCAGCCAAGTGTGCTTTTGGCGTTGGATCAGGAAAGTTCTTGGGTCTGATGGTTTCAAAAAGAGGAATAGAGGCCAACCCTGACAAGATTAAAGCGATTCTAGACATGGAACCACCCCGCTCTATACGAGATGTACAAAAGCTAACAGGCCGAGTTGTAGCCTTAGGGAGCTTTATCTCCAAATCTGGTGACAAGTGCTTACCTTTCTTTCAGGCATTAAAAAAGGTGAAAAATTTTGAATGGACTCCCGAAAGCCAAGAGGCCTTTGAACAGCTGAAAAAGTACATGGCTGAAGCCCCGTTGTTGGCCAAGCCTAGTCCCGGAGAGACTCTTTATCTATACCTGGCGGTGTTTGAGCAAGCGTTGAGCGCCGTTCTTGTCCGAGAAGAGAATAAGGTTCAGAAACCTGTCTATTACGTGAGCAAGGTGTTGCATGGGACTGAGTTGAATTAATCTCCCATTGAGAAGTTTACTTTGGCATTGATAACAGCTTCAAGAAAGTTACGACCATACTTTCAGTCGCACAAGATAGAAGTCCTGACGGACCAATAGCTGAGGAATATTTTGCATAGCCCGAAGGCCAGTGGAAGGCTAATTAAGTGGGCAATCGAACTCGGAGAATTTGACATCACATACAAGCCTCGGACAGCCATCAAGGCTCAGTCATTGGCTGACTTCGTGGTTGAATGTACCATTGGCAACCAAGAAGTCGGGGGGCAGGAGATAGTGACCACCCCTGGGGTTGAGAATAAGGATGAAGAACTTGTACCTGATCAGAAGGAATATTGGGTGCTCTATTTTGATGGAGCATCAAAAACAAAATCTAGCAGGCTTAGTCTTGCAAAGCCCCGATGGGTTTATGGTCTAGTACGCTCTGAAGTTGGATTTTCCGACTACCAATAACGAAGCTGAGTACGAAGCCTTGATATCCGGACTGGGCTTGGCCAGAATAATGAGGGTCAAGAACCTTAAAGTTTGTGGAGATTCAAGACTGGTAGTCTCGCAAGTGAATGGTGAGTTTGAAGCCAAGAATGAAACTATGGCCAAGTACTTGAGAATTGTGAAAGGTGTTATGACTCAGTTTGATGAGTGTTATGTGGAGCACATTCCGAGGGAGGAGAACGTTAAGGCCGATGCCCTATCAAAGTTCGCCTCTTCTGAGATAGATAATTATGCAGGGAGTGTTAACTTCTAGGTCTTGAAGACCCCATCCATCAACTCTAAGTTGGTAGCACCAATTAATTTAGGAAGCTGTTGGATAGATCCCATCAAAGCTCACCTTGAAACCGGCTGGCTCCCTGATGATTCTTTAAAGGCACGAAAGCTGTCTGTGAGAGCATTGAGATATGCCTTGATCGAAGGCATCCTTTACAAGAGGTCATTTGTCATCCCATACTTAAAGTGTTTAAGGCTTCATGAGGCAAAAGAAGCATTGGAAGAAGTTCATGGAGGGATCTGTGGACAACACTTGGGGGGCAGAGCCCTGGCTCACAAGATCACTCGCCTGGGATTCTATTGGCCAGAGATGTTGGTTGATGCAAAAGACTATGTCAAGAAGTGTGAGAGATGCCAAAAGCATGCTCCGATTGTAAGGCAGCCGCCTGAGATGTTAACTTCGATTAACTCTCCTATTCCGTTTGTAATGTGGGGAATGGATTTACTTGGTCCCTTTCCCGTAGCATCTGCACAAAGAAAGTTTTTGATAGTGCCATCGACTACTTCACCAAGTGGATTGAGGCTAAACCTCTAGCCAAGATAACCACCAAGCAAGTTGCCCAGTTCTTCTGGGAGAACGTCATTTTCAATTATGGAATTCCCCGAATTCTTGTGACAGATAATGGGACACAGTTCAACAATGAAGAGTTTAAGAAGTACTGCGAGGAAAATGCTATTGAGCTTCGTTTTACTTCGGTAGGATATCCGCAAGCTAATGGACAGGCAGAGGTAGCAAATCGAATTATCCTTGATGGACTGAAGAAGAGAGTTGAACGCTCTAGGAATACTTGGGTAGATGAGTTACTGCCTATACTCTGGGCATACCGCACCACTTGTAAGGTGACAACTGGAGCAACCCCGTTTTTGCTGGCTTACGGAGCCGAGGCAGTTGTACCCTTGGAGATCATGCACGCATCACCTCGAATTGAGGCATATGAACAAGAGACAAATGAAGAAGGCATGAGGCTTGCCCTAGACCTAATTGATGAGGTGAGAGATGAAGCAAATGCCAGAAATGTAGAGCATCAAAAGAAGGCATCTTACCACTACAACCGAAGGGTTAAGGAAAGGTTCTTTCGGCAAGGCGATCTGGTTCTAAGGAAGATAGAGGCTTCTGGAGTTGGTCAGAAAGGAAAGGTAGCCCCTAACTGGGAAGGGCCATATCGAGTCAAGAAGATGCTAGGACGAGGGTCCTATAAGTTAGAGACCTTGGACGGGAATGAGGTGCCCCGTACTTGGCATGCCTTGAACCTCAAGATTTATTATGTTTAAGGTGCCCCTACGAGGGCGTAGTTTTTATCTATCTGTTAGGAGAAGTAGAAATAAGGTTCTATGAAACCATTCCAGAGCCATTGAGCTCCAAGTAGGAACTAGAGTACTTATGTAAGGGCTGAGCCCATTTTCGACTATTAATGCAAGTTTGTTTCTCATTTTACGATTGTGTGATTTTTATTATGTACCAAGCACCTGTTAAGTGTAAGTCTAGAATGGCCAAGTACCGAAAACAAATAAACACACAAATAAAAGAAACAAGTGCATAAATAAAACACCCCGAAGGGCCAACGTACGAGTCAAGTTACAAGCATTAATAAAAACTAAGTCCCGAAGGACCTTGATTGAAAGATAAAAAGATAAAGCCACAGGTGGCTAACAAAGTCGTGCAAGGCCGTGAAACTACTCCTCTGAAGATTCCTCCACAGCTTCTCCTTCACCATCACCGGAACCGGAGCCATCTTCCTCGTTATCATCATCATCATTCTCCTCTTCAGCCACCTCTCTTGGCGGTATTTCCTCAGACCCAGAACTAGAAGATTCTTTGGCATCCTTCTTATAAAGCCTTGTCTTTCCCGGGAGTGGCTGTCGGACCTTTGCTACATTCCTCGAAGGCATGGGATGTTTCCCCCGAAAGTTCGGCTGTTTTCCTTGAGAGCTCGAGGAAGATGAATCACGCTGAACAGCTTGGGTGCCCCCTCTTGAGCCGGAGCCAGAACGCCGTTGACTTCCCCTGGAGCCAGAACCCGATGCTTGGGTCATTGTGTTGACTCCCGAGCCTGAAGCAATATGACCATAAGGGCTTGGGAAGTTCCTTTGGTCAACTATGGTCGGATGCCTCTTGCTCACGGCATGGACGGCCTTGTCCCAGCCGACAGACATGATACCCGGGCATACTTCGTCGTCATGCTTGTCTATAAGCTGGAAAAAGTCCTCAGACTCCAGGTAAGCTTTCACCACCAATTTGTAGTCAGTTACCTTTTTCTTGTACAAGGAGTCATACTGCCTTTGGAGAGAATGTGCATTAGCTTCAGCATGAATGGCCCTGGACTCTAAGTCCCGACACTTCTCGTCAAATGTTTCCTTTTCCTTCTTTAAGGTCACATTCTCGTCTCGATATGCCCGGCCTTGGCGAGTGCTGGCCTGGAAATAGGCGTTGGCCTGGAACAAAAGTTTAGTGAGATATTTACAATGATAAGTCATATGAAGACATTACATCTAAGAAGGAGAGTGTGAAACCTGGTACAGGGCTTGAGCTCCTAGAGTCTCCGCTTCGTCAGTCTTATCTCCGGCGGTCACTGTCAACATATCAGGAGGAGTGATGCTAAACTTAGACCAATCTAAGGCTGATTCCGGACATCCCAAGACAGAGTCTTGTTCGCAGATACCCTCAATAGAAAGTAAGCTAAGGCCAGCTTCCACAAGTCTCTTCTCATTCAAGAAAACTTTGTAATGAGTTCGACCATCATCCGCAATTAACCTGTCTCGTTCAAGTAGCTCTTCTGGGCTGAGATCACACACGAAGTGCAGACTGTCATTCACTTCCCCGAACTTTGACACAAAGAATTGGCCCCAGTTTCCACCTCTCCATTTCAAAATCACAAACTCCTTTTCCCAAAAATGATTGAAATCTGGGAAGGAGAAGGCATTCACAATATGAGGAACATTGGTCCTGTGCTGGATACTGACCCATCTTTTCTTAGTATCAGAGGAATTCTTGATTGCGAATATGCTTCGGAACATTGTGGTGGTTGGATCAATGTTTAGATCCCGGCATCGTAGCATAAAAATAAGAACAATATGCCATGCATTGGGATATAGTTGGCAGGGATGAACCTGGAGCTCCGCTAGAAGCCTGATAATGAAGGGATCAACTGGAAATCTCAAACCTGCTTCAAGGGCACCCTTGTAAACACATAGCTTCTCAGGGTGCCAGTTACAGGTTCTGTCACCCAAGCCAGGAAGGCTAACGTTGACCGAGTCCGGGAAGCCGTATGACTTCCTAATTCGCTCGACATCTTTCTCGTTTAACTTACACGGACTATGGTAAGAGACTAATTCAGAGTTGTTAGGGAATGCATCCCTCATAGTATTCAACAAGTCTAATAAAGAATGAAATCGACGATCAATATATGAGGGAGGTTGCAGTCTATCTTTACCTCGTATAGTCCTTGCCATGGTCCTCTTGGACATCGTCTCGGACATAGAGAATGAGGGAGCAGGTGCGCGATTGCCGTCTGACATCTTGAACTCGAACTTGGAACTTGAAAGCCTTAGAGCTTGAAAGCCTTAGAGCTTGAGAGCTTTTAGAGAGAATTTTAGAAGTGAAGGAGTGAAATGAAATGAAGACTACTTCATCTCTTTTATAGAAAAGTCATGACCTGCAACAACAGGTCGAAAGACAGCCTAGTTCGCGTTTGCAGGTCATCTATCGTTTATAAACAAAAAAAGAAAAAAAAAGAGAGAAGTTCATCCGTTATGTATGGAAAGAATCGTAACAAATTTATACGATTCCGAAGGAAAAAAAAGCGTTTAAAGGAATATATTGCACCGGGCTGCGCTTGAGCGTTTAACTGAGCGTTAAGAGTTAATTACGTTTAAGGAAAATAGATTGCAAAAGATTAGCTTTGCTAATGAAAAGACTAATTATGATTCGAAAGGTGGTACTCAACAGCCCAAAATCAAGGTCATGATCCGAGAATGAGAACTTGGACATCGCGAAAAAGCTCCGAGAGGCACGACCAGCTGCACGGGAAGGGCTCCAGCCGACCCGGAGCTCCTGTCAGCCGACCAGCAGCCCGAGGAGGGCTCCAGCCGACCCGGAGCTCCTGCCAGCCAACCCGGAGCTCCTGTCAGCCGACCAGTAGCCCGGGGAAGGCTCCAGCCGACCCGGAGCTCCTGTCAGCCGACCCGGAGCTCCTGTCAGCCGACCCGGAGCTCCTGCCAGCCGACCCGGAGCTCCTGTCAGCCGACCAGCAGCCCAGGGAGGGCTCCAGCCGACCCGGAGCTCTTGTTAGCCGACTCGGAGCTCCTGTCAGCCGATCCGGAGCTCCTATCAGCCGACCTGGAGCTTCTATCAACCGACCAGCAGCACGGGGAGGGCTCCAGCCGACCCGGAGCTCCTGTCAGCCGACCCGGAAATACAGAAAAACATGCAATTTCTTAGGGTCGAAATTAATGATTAAATTTCAGAAAATTGGTCCGAAACGATAATTTCTGAATAGTACTATCCTTCGGAAGTAAAAAATTTCCAAGCTCGACCCCAGCTAGCACCGTTTAGTACCGTTTAGCGCCGTTTAGTGTCGTTTAGCGCCGTTTAGCGCTGATTATTGTCGTTTAGCGTCGCTTAACATTGTTTAAGCGTCGTTTAAGGCTACTTAGTTTTGTTTAGCATCGTTTAACATTCGTCGTAAATGCGTCGGTCGCTCCGCGCTTTACAAAAAAGACGATACTTGTGAAACACTAGTGTACCAAGATAAACCCAGACCCAAGTCTCGAGAAAGGCCATTATAACTTCAAGGAAAGCCTGATCAACTTTCATAGAAGTTGGGGGGCAAATGATATGGGCTAAAAGTAAGCCCTAAAGACACATTTAATGTGGCATTAATTAGACCAGGCATGGTCCAAACATGGGGCCCACAGTCATGCCCAAACCCTATTTTCAATATTAATTTCGTAATTAATATTAAGGGTAACAAACAACTCAGCAATAAGAGTCGGATAAGGATGCTACTTTTCGTCAGACTTAGCCACCAAGGCACAGAATTCGATATGGAAACAGACTCCTATAATCTAGGATCTGGAACCTTCTTCAAGGCAGTGACTTGCCAGCCAAGTCACCTAACCCTACTACGATTTTAGGGCTTCTCAACCTATATAAAGGGCCTGACCCCTCTTTCTCAGAACTACGTCTTGGCTTGATTCTCAACTCTGAGATACGTAGGCATCTTGTGAGGACCCGAATTAGGTCACGAAACACAAGCGCAGCCATCAAAGCACGAAGCTCACGAACCCTAGCTAGTATTAAATACACGAACCCTAGCAGTCATAATCATAACCTAGTTTTTATTCCGCATCACAACCTGTTACTTCCACCTCCCCTTCTCCATTCTCCATCTCTCACTTCTCACCTCCTTCTTCATCTCTCTTCACTCGTTCCCCCTCTTTTCTCCAAATACAATTTCTGCAAACCACCATCACAGCCTAAAAGCCTACCTGGTATACCCACACACGTGCACACACTATACACACGCACATGATTAATGTAACGCCCCCCTTAAACAACTCGTCTTCATCATTGTTGTAGTACAGAAATGGAACCATAAGCATAGAGAAAGCTAATGGCAACTAGATAGAACAAAACTGGAGCTGCAGTTTAGCCTTGACACGTAGTCACACGGAAACTAACCGACTTGAGTATAGGATGACAGTGAATAAAGTCGTGGAGGTATATACCAGCTTGACAGAGGCAGAAGAAGGTGAAAGATGAGTAGTTAGAGTTGCAGACTGATGAAGAAACCGGAACACTACATGCCGAGTATTCTTAACAACGAACAAGAGAAGAAGATGCTAGGGTGGTTAGTCAGTTTCCCAGGTGAACTACTATCCATTTACATACAAGCAAATACCGGCTATGTATATGAGTTATGGTCAGGAACGAAGCTTATATACAGGTTTGCAGAGCTTTGCACCAACTGTATCCGTAAAACAAAGCCTTTTACTTGGTAAACAACGATGAGTTTACATAATTAACCCGGTGGAAAGAAGAAAAAACAAAGAATGGTACAAATATATAGGATAAAGAGCATGGGTACGTGCAGGCGTGCGGCCTATAAGTTGATGCAAGAAAGAGACAAGACGACAAAGCATAATAAAGGTATTCCATGTATAAGAAACATCCGACCGGGGAAACAAACATGGGTCTAAATTGTAGAAATGATCCTGTTAACAACAGTTTTTAGGGCTATGTTTAAGAATTAATTTTTGCCATGTGGTGGATTTTTATTGGATGATTTATGTGAATGCATGAAACACATACTTTTTTGTAAGTGGAGCACAACCTTGAGCCAATTAAAACGTACTACATAACACCTTAACCATAGCCCTAAGGGCTGTGGTTAACATTTTACTTGTAGAAAATAGCCCTTGATATTGTGAAAAGAGGACACAAAGAATTTCAAGGAAGACTGCAAGCGTATGACATAAATGTTGGCCACGTACCATACAAACAATTATATACTCATCTCTTTTCAACAATACCCTTTCTGATTTTTTTAACGAACAATTTCAGAATAAATATTATTGAAAAATTACCAAAACATTTTTAAAATTCAAAGTATGTTATAAAACTAATAACAAAAAATATCTGAGATTTTTTGAACGTTTCTGAATTTTATACGTAAATAGCATCAAAACCCGTGCGAGGCACGGGTCGCTAGTTAAAATTCTATTTTTGAATTTAACTATTCATGATCAATATTGTTTGAAATATATGATTAATTTTAATAGAGTTTTTCTTGTTACTGGCATATGTGATTATTGTGTACTTACTTAAATATGTTCAAGTTTGTACTTTGGAAACTAATAAGAGTGTATCGATAACAATTATATCAATTTTTAATTTTATTCTGGGTCATAGATATAATTTGAATGTTCTATGGGTGATGCCTAATTAAGATGCGCAACTACAATCCTAAACGGGAAAAATAGCAAAGTCATCACCCGTTTCATCCAAATATATCAATTGAGTCACTCATTTCAAAAATGACTCAATTTAGTCACTAATTTAAGAATTTGTATCAGGTTGATCATCTGGGAATAACTAAATTGATACTAATTTTCAACTTTTAAATGGTAAAAATGATACAAATTCTAAAATTAGTGACTAAATTGAGTCATTTTTTAAATGAGTGACTCATTTGATATATTTGGATGAAACGGGTGATTACTTTGATATTTTTCCCAAATCCTAAACTTTCTTAAAAAATGATGCATCCATTTAGCGGGATCTCCTATAATATTCAAGGTAGAAACTAAATAGTCTTCAAGATATTACATTCTGAGTGTGTAGGTTTCAGTCCTAATTCTAATCAAAAACCTTCGTAAAACGCTTCTCAGGTCTTGCACTTTTACTTCTTAAAACTACATTTCTAACTCTTTTATTTGTTTTCTTCTAATTTCTTCATTTTAGACATTCTTTACATTTATTTCTTCGGTGTTCGTCTGACTTTCATTGAGTTACCTCCATAAATAATATAACGTATATAATATATGATCCTTTTTTTCTACCAAATGTCACATTTTAAATTGAACATTAGCTAATCTGTATGTAAAAGATAATGTGTTATTTGTAGGATTCGTCTTTTTAAAGCCAAATATTTTTACGACCCGAATAGTTTGACTAAAAACTTATTTTATCTTGTTTAGTAATATGCAGATTTCATTTTACGTTAACATCTCAATATTTTTTACTCTAATATATTGTTAGATAATATCCATTATATTAATTATAATATCATTTTATAACTCAGTTGTGTATGTTACGTAATTCTTTAATTAATAAATAATAATCATTAAAGATTCCAAAACTCATTTAAAATCCAGTAATATTAAATTAATAATATTGCATCAATATCACACACATACATATTGTGTGTATGATTTAAAATACATGTGAATGGGTGGCCTAATGGTATGAAGATGCACAGTCTAACTCATTGGTCCATGTTCGATTATCATTGAAAATAATATATACTTCCACATATAAATAGGAACTTAGGGGTAAATTGGTGCTTTCAAATCAGTAATAAAGTACCTTAGTTATTGACCTGCTCATATATTTAATATTTTCATAAAAAAATATTATGCATTTCATATTTTTTCTTTATATAAAATCAAATATTGACCCGCTCAAGCGTTACATACAGAGATATCATGTGTATTATTGAAAATACGTATAGAACTTAGGTTGTTTAAGGGAATAGTAGTTATATTGTAGTTTTATTATTACTATTATTTTGATTATTATTGTTATTATAATTTTATAATATAATCAAAGCATACATTATGTATCAATAATTGGTATTTTGATATAATATATTATAGTCCAAATCAATAAATGTAAAAGTAAAATCATGACCAAAAATTGTTAATATGTCGCAACAATTAAAATATTAGAAATTCTTTCGATCAAGCGACACACACATCCATCTATAATGTGTATGATTCAAAACATATAAGATTGAGTGGTGTAGTGGTAAAAATATTTGTCAATTAACTTGGAGACCCCAGTTAAAATCCCACCATCCACAATTTTTTAAAAAAATTGAGAATAGAGGGATAAATTAGTAATTTCAAGAAGTGAGGGGTAAGTTGGACTTTTCATATACATTAAAAAATCTCACCATTTTTTTCTTGTGTTGGTGTATTGTATATATAATAGATCAATAAATGTAAAAAATAAAATCATGACAAAAAATTATTCATATGTCGTACTAATTAAAATATTAGAAATTATTTCACTTAAATGACACACACATACATCTATATTGTGTTTGATTTAAAACACATGTGATTGAGTGGTGTAGTGGTAAGAATATGCATGAAGTAACTTGGAGACCCAAGTTCAATCCCCACCCACCACAACTTTTTCAAAAAATTGAGAATAGAGGGTAAATTGGACATTCCAAGTGCATTAAAAAGTCTCACAATTTTATCTTTTGTTGATGTATTATATATATAATAGATAATAGATAATAGATAGATTTAGAAGTTAATTGTGTCCAGAAAACATTTAAAGAATCACAATTTTACAAAAATGACATTTTTATATTTTTGAAAAGTCCCACAAATAATTATGATAATTATGAGGCCTTAAAAAGAATTTTTTTAAAAAAAAAATTTTATATTTTTCACAAATCTTATTCCTCCTTTTTATGGAAAAACCAATAAAGTATTTGAATGATAATAATAATGATTATAAAATTTCGGGTTGTTACATAAAAGTCTAAAGTTTACACCAACATAATTCTCCTGCTTCCGCGTATGGCACTATTTCTTGCCCAACTCGGCAATTAGGGATGGGAAAAAATTTCGATCCGACGGATACCCGATTCGAAATCCGATTTTTTATCCGATCCGAACCCGATATTTTGAATTTGGATATGGATATGGATTTAAATTTTAAACCCGAAAGATTTTGGATATGGATATGGATTTCATGAAACCCGATCCGAAACCCGATCAAAACCCGAGCCGAACCCGAAACCCGAAAAATACCCGACTTTTATTTATTACATTTTATATATTATATATTATATATTATATATTATATATAAATGTATATTATAAATACATATTATACATACACTATTATATATATATATATATATATATATTATATATATAAATGTATATTATAAATACATATTATACATACACATATCTTTGAGACATAAGATATGGAAAGATCGAGAAAATAAATTGTCATGGATGTAGCGGTATTTTTTAACCTACTTACACAATTTTTTTTATTTTTTTGTTAAACAACTTATTTACACTATTTTTAATTTTGAATACCCGAAAAAAACCCGATCCGATCCGAAACTCGACGGATTTGGATTTGGATATTGAGTTTTGGATCCGAAACCCGATACAATCCGAAACCCGAAACCCAAAAATATTTGGATTTGGATTTGAATTTTGCAAAACCCGAGCCGAACCCGACCCGTTCCCATCCCTATCGGCAATGTGTCCTAATTATTGAATCATTTCTTTACCTTTATTTCCTTTTATATTCCTTAACGAATTTTAACTTTATTATATCTTTCTTTTCTATGTTTTTTAATGTAATGGAAACCTTTTTTTTATTTGAATTAAAAATTTTAAGATATGAATTTTGTAGTCTTAAAATTTTAAATGATATGATCTGATAATAATTATATATATGATGTCCGTGATATTTGTAGAAGTTGGTGGATTTTAGTTTGAAAATATAGAAAAGATGATATGCTTTAGTTGAAAAACTTAATCGGTTAGTTACTAGTTATTATTTTATTTTACTTAAATAAAGTTATCCGAATAGGTTTTACTTGAAAAAAAATAGAAAAGATAACGTATTTTAGCTGAAAAGGTAATTGCTTAATTATTAGTAATTAAAAGTATAATTTTAATACTTTATTTTCTTTTATTAAATAGAATTGTTCATAATGTTTTTAGTAAAGTAAAATGTTTAGTTATATAAAATATAAAAGATAATGTATTTAATGTGAAAAGGAAATTTGATTAATTATTAGTAATTATAATTATAATATTTTATTTTATTTTATTAAAGAGAACTGCTCATAGTGTTTTTAGAATAGGAAAAATTTTAGTTAGATAAAAAAAAGTTAATGCATTTTACGTGAAAAAGAAAATTGATTGTTTATTGAAAATGAAAAAGGTAACATGTTTTACCTAAAAAAGGTTTAGTGAAAAGGAAATTTTCTTAATTATTAGTAAATTATAAATATAATTATAATTATAATATTTATTTTATTCTAATAAATAGAATTGCTATTATATTTTTAGAAAAGGAAAAAATTTAGTTAGATAAAATATAAAAATAATATATTTTTCAAGGAAAAGTAAATTGATTAGTTACTAAAATAAGAGAAGGTAACATGTTATACCTAAAAAAGGAAATGCATTAGTCATTAGAATTATAAGTAATTAAGTAAAAATAACATATAACGTTAAATAAATATAAATAAGTAAAACTAATAAGTAAAAATAACTATAAGTAATTAGTCATGCACGGATATTTGTATTATTATGTAATAAATTTAATTTTATATTACAATTATATTTTTATACAGTCATTGTTTTCAATAATTTATTTTCATTTTAATTTAATATAATTTAATTTATGATATGCATAGTTCAAAACTTATTTCATATAATTTTTAAAATAAACATGTCGTAGATGGAATTCGAACCTTGAAATTTTAGTAAATTAAATTAATCATATAATATATCTACTCATTATATCTAAGGATTTTGATTTTTTACTAAAAATCTAACAGTCGGTCATTAATCGTTGTATACGGATTTCTATTATATTTTGTTTGTGATTATAAGATTTAAAGAGATATTTTTGGGTATATATTAATTATTGCAAGATTATGTTTTAAATTAAAAGTTAACGTGTTTTAATTAGAAAAAATATTAATGATTGAAAGATACGATATTTTATATGTTTATAAAAGGTAGTTTCATCAATTAAAATCAAACATCTTGTACTTAAAAAGGCAAGTGGCTAATTATCATTAATTTTATTATTTTATAATTAATTTTGATAATTAGGATAACCGTGCCGAAAACCGAACTAAAAAAGTTTCAATGCCCGTGTAATGCATGTGTTTCCTTTCTTATGTTATAAATTCTATTTAATATTACAATTATATTTTTATATTATCATTATTTTTAATAATTTTTTATTTTTTAATTTAATATGGAGCGATATTTTCGGGTATATATAAATAATTTTAAGATTAGTCAAAAAGGTAATGTGTTTTAATTAGAAAGAAAATATTAATGATCGAAAGAAGTGGTACGATTGATGTCTTTAGGTATTTATAAAAGGTAATATCTTTAACTAAAAGTAAATAGGAAAAAGACAATCAGATAATTACCATTAATTATATTATTTTATTATTTATTTTAATAATTAGGATAACCAAACTGAAAACCAAACTAACAAACTTTCAATCACGTAAAAATGAAATTAATTAATTAGTTCTTAAAAAAAAAAGAAAAGGTTAAATGTTTTTTCCAATAATAAATATTTAAGTAAGGTTATATAATTAAGTAAGAAAAGGAAGTATGAAAATGAGATATTTTAATTAGAAAAAATGGAAAAGATATTAGGTTTTAGTTGAAAAAGATAATCAATTAGTTATTAGTAATTATAATTTTATTAGTTTATTTCATTAAATGTCATTGCCTGTGATATTTTGGAAATGAGAGGTTCTATTCAAAAAAGTTAGAAAAAATAACTGAAAAGGATAATGCGTTTTAACTGAAAAAGGTAATTGATGAGTTATTAGGAATAGACCTGGCAATTTGGTACACGACACGAAACGACACGAAAAAATACGGATATGGGTTTTGATTTTTAGTACACGAAACACGAAAGTACACGAACACGAAATTACACGATAGATTTAGTGTCGGATATGGGTTTTCATTTTGGGTACACGAAAGTACACGAAAGTACACGAAATAAAGATGTTAATAATTTACTACTTATAGATTTTATGTATATATTAATATTTTTTTATAAGGATATATATTTTACACAAAAATATACATATTTACAAGTTTTTATAGAGTTGTATTTATATTTATATATGGAAATGTAAAATATTTAATGTATATTTCATATGAATATAATATTTACTAATAAATTTTAACTAAATTTTATTTTTATTTTTATATAATATATACACGAAACACGACACGAAAGTACACGAATTCATTTCGGGTGGATACGGGTTTCATATTCAAGTACACGAATCCTGTTTCGGGTGGATACGGGTTTCACCTTCAAGTACACGAAACACGAAAGTACACGACACGAAAGTACACGACACGATCCGATTGCCCGCTCTAATTAGGAACTATAATATTATTATTTTGTTTTATAAAATAGAACTACATGTTTTTACTAATAATAAATATTAAGTACATTTCGTGGTATAGGCCTAACCACCCCAACTAATCATTTATTATAATCCCTGAGTCTACCAATGTGCAACCAATCAGAAAATTATGAATTATTTTAGGACCAATCAAAACTAATTCCTAAATTTTAAACCAATGATGTGATAATACATATTTTAGATAATTTTATTCCCATATTGAATTGCATTTTGTATTGATTTGGATATTTATTTAATAAATTTTGATGTTTTATTGTAGATGGTTTGGAAGAATTTGGGCTTAAAGAACTATTTTAGAGCTAAAAATTGAAGAAATTCGGATTTATTGAGATACACCCGCTTTCTACGGTATTTAATTCATATCCGGAGTTGTAGGAGTCGGATTTGGACGATCTTACAGTCCACGCGAAGCTTAGAAAATTATCTTCAATTCAGAGTGATTAAATAAGCAAAAATCTGATCGAAGAAGCTCGAAATCTGAGGAGCAAATTCAGTTCCGAATTTTTAGTGAAAATCTTTTAGATTTGGAATTTTCTTGTAATTTATTTAAAAGTTTAAAGTGTGTTTAGTGTGTTTAGCTTTTGTAAAATAAAATCAGCCATAAGTGTAAAGTGTGAATGGGTTGGCAAGAGGAATTTCCAAGATGAGGGCTAATGATGAAGCTTCAATAATGGAGGTATTATTTGTCAAAAATGGAGGCACATCAAATGCTATAAAGGAAGAGATTGGGAGACACAACAGAGAACCATTAGATTAGAATAGGACCTTAGTAGTAGTACACTTCTAAATTTGTAGTTGTAAATTTTCTTTGTAATTCTTGTAAACCTTTTTAATACGTATTAATTTGTTTAATTTTCATTCTCTAGTTTTTATTTGAATATATTCGGTTTATTACTCTGTTTTCGTTGAAATACAAACAAACAGCGAAACTTGAAGATGTTTGAATCACTAAAGTTGCAGCTTAAAGATGTTTGAATCGGGTTTATATAAGGATTAACATTTTGAGTATGATAAGAGTTATGATTTGGCATTTGAAAAGAAGGTTGAGGATCTTGATACAAACTCATTATTGAGGCGTATTTGGCATTTGAAAAGAAGATGCTTAAAGATATAATTTTTTTAGAAAGGAGTATTGAGGCGTTATTAGAAGCACAAACTCATTTAATTCATGCTCAAACCTCCTTTGAAAACCTCGATCCTAGCTCTTTTGTTATTCAAAATCGTAGTCCTTATCTGAACCTGATCCAGGAACCTTTGAACCCTCTTGTATTTAATGATTCGGATGAGAGACTTAATTCTTTAGAAAAGAGTATTGAGGCGTTGTTAGAGGGTCAACAAACTTTCATGCAAACCGTGACCCAAGATAGACAGATTTTGAATTCTAATGCTCAAGCCGTATCTAAGTTAGAGGTTCAAATGAGTCAGTTAGCCAACACCATTTATGAAAGAGAGAATCTGATATCTGAGCATAATCCATCCCTCTTGAATCATAGTCTAGACCAAACTGATCTTGTCAATAAAATTGTCACATGGTCGAGTCTTGAGGATAGCGAGTTTGAGTCTCTTCTCGAGGAAGATGTTAAAATGAATTACGAGTCTAATCAAGAGCTTCATGAGTCCTTTAAGGAGATGACTTCGAATGAGATGTTAGATGAATTGAATGACATTTGTTCCAAACATGAAACCATAATTGAGGATAGTTCTTTTGATCATAAATTCATTGTTAAGGATTCCGTAGGTGAGCCACTAAAGTTTCGCTGTTTGTTTATATTTCAACGAATCACTAAAGTTGCAGCTTAAAGATGTTTGAATCGGGTTTATATAAGGATCAACATTTTGAGTATGATAAGAGTTATGATTTGGCATTTGAAAAGAAGGTTGAGGATCTTGGTAGTTTTGATCATAATCCCATGAGAAATTTGTGTGATTCCCCAAACCGGGATTGTAGCTAGGTGCAAAATGGTCATTCCTATGGGTTTGTTGACACCTAGAATTATCTTGCTCAAATTCATGACAATTTGTAAACCCTAGTGTATAAGAATTATAATTTGATCACATTATTGATCACACAAAATAAGCACACAAAATAAACACTTAAAATAAAGGGTGAAAAAGCAAAAGAAAAATTCTAGACCTAAGGTTCCCTAATAAAAATGAGCTAGGCATTAATTGCTCCTAATTTTAAGGACCACCAAAAATTCGGTAAATCAAGAATTATTCGAACCGATCTGGCCAGGTAGGTGCAAGCATTGCCAAGAGGCTAAACACCAGCCTAGACACCAAATCCGAATTGGCCAGGTAAGGTTTCGCTTGCCTAGACAGCAAAAAATCGGAATAATTAATGATTACGTCGTTTCTTAGGTACCTTCCTAATTGAGCGCGAAAATCCTACGGCCATGTCTAATTCAATTTTATTAAAGTTTATTAAAATGAATGTAACAAACAACGATATATATACAAAAAAATGGTAAACAATTATGGATGCTTTAAACTACGTGTCCTAACTAAAGAAAAGAAGAAATTAAACGTACATTTGGGTACTCCAGCGATCACCACAATTTATAAGGTACGGAAAATTAAAAACAAGAAAATAAAAATCTAGATGATGTGCCCTAAGTGATTAAATGCATGATGCAACAACTATGTATTTACTAGCTATTTTTTTTATTTTAAATTTTCAAATTTTTTTGTGATTTTTGATTTTTTGATTTTTTTGTGATTTTCTAAAAATAAAAAAAAACGAAAAGAGAGAAATACGGGTTACCGAAGCACGCTTCCAAAAATTCCAATTTTTCCTCCATGCTCCGTGAGAATTTCCCGAAATTCAAACTTTCCTAAAAAAAATGAGATAAAAATTAGGCAAGTAAAACTAATCCAAAAAATTAAAAATTATGGCACGAAAAATAATTAGTTCCCCGACAGCGGCGCCAAAAACTTGATGTGCTAAAAATATGACAATTAATTATCGCAAACGCACGATCATCGTTTTAATATTTATGATTCGATCCACATGGACTTATTTTATTTTCGCAAACCTTAAGATTTAATTTAATCGAACTAGATAATTTTGGGTTAGGAAATTTAATTTTTACTAATTAATTCCTAAAATAAAATTTAAACTATTTTTTTTTTGATTCTAAACTAATTAATTAAAATTGAAAAGAGCAAAAGTACATTATTCTAAAAATTATTAAAAGTAGAAACATGAATTTAACTAATTTTAATTTACAGAAAATTTTAATAAAAATTGAACGTGACTTATTCGTATACTTAACTAGCCATTTTATACCCAAATCAAGAATTACCGAACTAAATTTAATTACAAATCTCAACACAGGATGATTTGGTTTCACGAACTGGAAATGGACTCTAATTATTTTGGCTAACAGTAAACAGGACCGCCAACAAAAACAGAATGACCAAAACTCGAAACTTAAGGAACCAGCGATTCAAACATTCAAAACAATAAACATAATCGACTATAACACTCAGTAAAACGACACAAAACAAACTCGACTAACGACTCGGAATCGCGACTCAGAAACACAACCCAACACGCAGCAATTCGGAAAAACAGAACTTAGCAAAACAGCAACAAACCGAAACCACAAAACTCAGTCCAACTCATTCAAGAACTCGACGAAACAGAAACCAGCTCGGTAACAAAACGCAACAGAACTACAACTACGACGCATCACCATTCTCAGCAGCCAAAACAAGCATTCAACGACTCTGTACAAAACTCAAAACTAGCCATAACTCAGAATTCGACTCAGTAAAACCAACACGCAAACTCGGCTTCTCCATCTAACCAAAACGAAAACTCAGGTAGCAAGAAACAATATGACTCAGACTTAGTCGCAGACTCGGTAATTCACTCGGTAAAAAGGATTTCAGCGAAAATGTAAACAACAAAACAGGCATTAACAAACAATACGATAAACTACTTCAACGAACTAAACAACCACCCAATTAACTCAGTTATACAACTCAAACAACAACAGCAACTTGACTACAAAACAGGCGAACTCATCCAACTGTAAAAACAAAATTTGATGACGTGAAGAGAAAATGACTCAGCGATTCACTATGGCGACTCGGAATTAATTCACAATCGACAAACACGAACTGAGAACCACATACAAAGCAAAAGGAAATAGGGGTTTGTACGTTTGAATTGAAAGAAAAGAAGGAGGGGTCGTGATTTAAGGAGAAAGCAAAATGGGAGAGGGAGTGATGTTGTGGATCGGTGTTGGAGGCGAAGGTTGAAGGATGGGGAAGGATTGAAAGGGTAATGGTGGCGTTGGTTGTAGCAGTGGTGGAGGGGATGACTGGGAATTGAAAGAGAGGAGAAAGGAGGTTGCGGTGGTGTGTAAAAAGGAGAAGGGGAGAGAAGGAAATGGTGCTGGGTTTTTGTATATCTGTATTAAAACGTAAGCAGGGGTAGACATGCACAAAAAGTCCGAGCCCGAAAATCTGGCCCGGCCCGATTTGGCAAAGCCCGGTCAAAACCTGGCCCGGTCAAAGCCTGGCCCGGTCAAGCCCGGCCCGAGGGCCTTGAACGGTCACTATATTTTGGACAAAGCCCGGCCCGGCCAGGCCCGGCAAAAGCCAGGTCTTAGCCCGGTCTTTTAAAAAGCCCGGTCTTCGGCCCAGCCCGATTAAAAGCCTGGTTCGGCCCGAAAAAGCCCGGGTAAAATTCGATTATTCTAGTATACTTACATAAATATTTATGTATTTACACTTCCTACAAATATAAAAATAATTTAAGTACATATATATTTACATATTCATTATTAATAATAAGATTATTTATATGCATATATTACTATACATGAACGAAAACAAGTTAAGTACATGTGTAATCAATTAATATATCATCAAATCAAAAAGTAAATCGATAAATGTAATATTTGTATCGGCAATATAGATTGTTTAACACATGACTGCCATTATTACATAAAAAAACATTCTTATATAACATAAAATCTCGATCCCATTTGATCCCGGAAAAAGCCCGATCCGGCCCGGCCCGCTTCAGGCCCGGAAAAAAGCCCACCGCGGCCCGCTTCGAGGGCATAAACGGGCTCACATTTTTCACAGAAGCCCGGCACGGCCCGGCCCGGTCAAAGTCAAAGCCCGGGCCGGGCTTTGACCAAAAAGCCCGGGCTTTTCAAAGCCCGGTCAAAGCCCGGCCCGATGGGCTTTTTGTGCATCTCTAAGCAGGGGAGATGGTAAACTAATGCTTCGAAGTTCGAATTAACAAATAAATGCAGGAAAAGTATGAACCGAAAATTAAAATGTTAACGAGAACTGCAAAGAAAATTTACGATTACAAATTTAGAAGTGTACATCAACTCCAACAATGCCTTAGTTGATTCCTAAAAATATAATAAAATATTGGTTCCCAATGATTTAGGAACCTTGTTTTGTACATCAACTCCAATAACAATCCCTATATTCATTCCTTACTATTATAATACTCCCCCCGTCCCAAAATACATGTCCCTTTTCTAAAACAAACTTGTCCCAAATTACTTGTCCCTTTTCTCCTTTCAATGCAAATTTAAGTGTAGTTTTACAAAACTATCCCTACATTTATTGTATCAAAAATTTGACTTTTTTAAACTTAACTCTATTTTCATTTTCCAATGTATTAAATAAGGGTATTAGTTGGAAAAATTTATTCAACTAACTTTATCTTAATATGTGTGCTTTTTAGAAAAGGGACATGTAAATTGGGACGGAGGGAGTAATAATAAATTTTAAAGTAACTAGGAAAGAGACAAAGACAATTATTGGTGAAATGGAGGGAAATAATTATTTTATTGATGGAAATGAAGTTAGGGATGGCTAGTGATTCCCCAAAAGTAGGGAATGGCTAGTGGTGACTAGTGATTTGGGGAATCACTAGGAAGCTGTTGGAGCATGATTTTTGACTAAGTTCCCTATTTTTTGATTTAAGAATTGAAATAAGGAAGCTGTTGGACTTGCTCTAAGATCCTATTCTAATCTAATGGTTCTCTATTGTGTCTCCCAAGCTCTTCCTTTATAGTAATTGATGTGCCTCCATTTTTGACAAATAATACCTCCATTATTGAAGCTTCATCGTTAGCCCCCATCTTGGAAATTCCTCTTGCCAACCCATTCACACTTTACACTTATGGCTGATTTTATTTTACAAAAGCTAAACACACTAAACACACTTTAAACTTTTAAATAAATTACAAGAAAATTCCAAATCTAAAAGATTTTCACTAAAAATTCGGAATTGAATTTTCTCCTCAGATTTCGAGCTTCTTCGATCAGATTTTTGCTTATTTAATCACTCTGAATTGAAGATAATTTTCTAAGCTTCACGTGGACTGTAAGATCGTCCAAATCCGACTCCTACAACTCCGGATATGAATTAAATACCGTAGAAATCGGGTGTATCTCAATAGATCCGAATTTCTTCAATTTTTAGCTCCAAAATAGTTCTTTAAGCTCAAATTCTTCCAAACTTAGGAATTCTAGTCATCTACAATAAAACATCAAAATTTACTAAATAAATATCCAAATCAATACAAAATGCAATTAAATATGGAAATAAAATTATCTAAAATATGTCTTATCATGATGTTATATAAAGAGTTTTCCTTATTTACATTCTCACCCTACGTCATTAACAATGATTAGTCAACACTTTTAATTTAAAAACAATAATAATTTTATTTAACATAACCATGAATACATATTTTTTAAAACAGAAAATATTTACTAAAAAATAGCAATTTTAATTTAAAATGTAAATAAATGGGTGGGATGGAGGGAGTATGTATTTCAGAAATTTTGGCAATAACATTTAAAAGGATGGATCTTAACATCCGAACGGTTGGATCGTCGATAAATGTTTTGAAAAAAATCTAAACACGAATTAAGGACGACACCTTGGTTAGGGGTACTAGTCAAAGTACTAGTTGACCGTTAAATTACCAAATCAAATAAATTTATTTTTTTCTGAAATTTTGGCAATAAAATTTAAAAGGATGATCTTAACATCTGAACGGTTGGATCGTCGATAAATATTTTGAAAAAAATCGAAACACGAATCAGGGACGTAACCTTGTTTAGGGGTACTAGTCAAAGTACTAGTTGACCGTTAAATTACCAAATCAAATAACTTTATTTTTTTCTGAAATTTTGGCAATAACATTTAAAACGATGGATCTTAACATCCGTACGGTTGGATCATCGATAAATATTTTGGGAAAAATCGAAACACGAATCAGGGATGAAACCTTGTTTAGGGGTATAAGTCAAAGTACTAGTTGACAATTAAATTACAAAATCAAATAAATTTACTTTTTTCTAAAATTTTGGCAATGACATTGAAAATGATGGATCTTAACATCCGTATGGTTGGATCATTTAGAAATACATTTAAAAAATTGAAAATTGAAACCCTAGAAACCCTAAACCCTCGTCAACTACTAAACTTAAAATTTCTAACATCCATACTAGTACTACTACTACTACTGCTGTTTTGTAGTGTTCATAGTTAGTATGACTGATTGGGTGTGTATGAATTTTTATCCAAATTTTGGGTTTTTTCTTTTTTTAATTTAATTTTTAATTTATTTTACAAACTACTTAAAAATGGATTGAAATCAAATTATTAGAAAATTAGTAAGGGTAAGGTAAAATTCTTCACAAAATTAGTTAGTATGACTACTTGGTTGTGTACAAATTTTAAATCAAATTTTGACTTGTTTTCCTAATATTATTAATTTATCAA
Organism: Kitagawia praeruptora; assembly: GCA_037693485.1. Classification (NCBI taxonomy): domain Eukaryota; kingdom Viridiplantae; phylum Streptophyta; class Magnoliopsida; order Apiales; family Apiaceae; genus Kitagawia; species Kitagawia praeruptora. The sequence continues at coordinate 6,049,687 of CM075353.1, forward strand.
GTAATTCTACAAACTACTTAAAAAAGAAGGAAAATCAAATTATTAGAAAATTAAATAATATTATCACAGAAATAGTTAGCATGAATACCTGGATATGTATAAATTTTAAGTAAATTTAGCATATACATATATATATATATATATATATATATATATATATATATATATATATATATATATATATATATATATAGGCCATTGCTCCATAAAGAACACTCTTATATAAAGAACAATAAAGAACACTATAAAATCATTTATTCCAATAGATCCATTGGCCCCGTCAGGGGCACCCAATACAAAAAGTTCTTATTTTTTATCTTCTATCCATTCAGCAAAAAAAAAAATCAAAAAAAATTTTTTGAAAAAAATCACTGTTCATGATGACGTCACTACTGATGTCATCATGAACAGTGATTTTTTTTGAAAAAAAAAATTTAATTTTTTTTTGCTAAATGGATAGAGGGTAAAAAATAACAATTTTTTGTATTAGGTGTCATGACGGAACTCTTATATTGGATTATATATGAGGTGTTCTTCGTGGAGTGCAACTCTCTCTCTCTCTATATATATATATAATATATATATATATATATATATATATGGTCGGGTTTGGATCGGTTTTCGGGTTTCGGATCGTATACATAATATCCAAATTCAAATCCAAAAATTTTCGAATCTAAAAATCATATCCAAATCCAAAAAATCGGGTTCGGTAAATCCAAAATTTCGGATCGGGTATACATCGGATCGGATTATTTTGCCATCACTAATTATTTGGGCTTTTTGGGCGCGGGCTATATATAGGGCTACATATACAGGAGTCGGGTTCTAATCTAAACTAGTTCTTATCAAACATTCAAATTCAAAATTCCGAATAATTTTTATAATTTTGGCTTCCAATAACCCGCCCCCAACCCGACACCGTCTCCACTCCGCCTACTACTATTTCGCCGACTATCTCTACTCCCACTACGCCATAAACGCACAAATGCAACGCCATATTTACTGTTGCTTTAGGCCAAAAAAGCATTGCGTTAGACCAAATGCAACACCAGGGGGCGTTGCATCCGCCACCGTCCTGTTAGACCCCCTAAGGCAACGCTTTTTGGCATCTAAAGCAACATCAATAAGCGTTGCATCTGACATATAATGCAACACCAGAACATTCAAATGCAACACCAAAAGGGCGTTGCATTTGACATTAGCCAAAATTACAATTCCACGTCACTAAGTGGGTCCCACTAGCTTGCCACGTCATCAATGGGTCCAACTGGCATGCCACGTCAGCAACAATCCAGTTGGCATGCCACATCAGCAACAGTCCAGCTGGCATGCCACGTCATCATATGGGTCCCACTTGCCATGCCAGTGATGGGGCCTGCCATGCCACGTCAGCAGTGGGTCCCACGTGCCACGTCAGCAATGGGTCCTATGTGCCACATTAGCCCTGGGCCCACAGCTATGTAATGCAACGCTTTTTTTGCTTTTTAAAACACTAGTATCTTAACCAAATGCAACACTATTGTTACCAAATGCAACACTAAAATATCTAATGCAACGCTAAAAATATCAAATGCAATGCTTTGATTAAAATTTCTGCAATATACAATTTCATACATAAAGAAACCCATCAAAATACATTCAAAGGCATTCAAAACATTCAACCAGCCACCAAATAGTTACAATCATCCACACCAACATCATACTAATACCTACCAAAATATTCAACTAGCCACCAAATAGTTACAATCATCCACACCAACATCATACTAATACCTAATAAAACCATTACTAATACATCCAAAAGGAATCCAACATCATACTAAATTAACAAGCACATACGATTAAGTCAAAATTTTAAAAGTACAAAATGACCATGTTTAGGTATCAGGGCTTTGGTTCTCAGGTACATTCGCTTCACTTCAACAAGTGGTTGTGACTCGATTGCATTCATTCTGCTATGCTGCTTAACAGCACATCTGTTCAACAGTCTCCTTCCTTCCGTATGAATTCTGTTTTACATTTCTACAAAACAGAAAACAAATAGCCATAAATAGAAGTAGCCATAAATAAAAATAGCCGTACAAATTATTCTTCCAAAGTCTATAAACCAGCTACTAATTACTAGTCACGACACAATATAGTAACATGTAAGTGGTACAAATCATGTCACAATAATACAAATCATCTGCCTAAGTGATACTAATCAACAGTTTGAATTCTTAATTAGTTTACATATATTTAAGCACGTATGGTAACCCTGAAATATATATCCAGAGGCTGTTACGTCGCCCTGAAATCAACTTCTATGGCAAACTTTTAACGATAATTAAACAATCAAATGTGTCATGCAGTATTATATTTTCAAATTAATTGTCAACAAGTAAACACTAACATGTCACTGATGTTGCAAATCTGAATGCCATAATATTCATTTTAGTAAAATTAGGGATGAGAAACACAATGACTACAGCATATATCAGCTTTACATAAATATAAATCAAATTTTCAGGCAGAGACAGATCAAGTACCTTGTAGAATCCATGATTGTATAAAGGTTCTACTGTATTGCTGAAACCTTTCAAGACATACATCATCCAGTCTCCTCCTCCTGATAGGAAGACATAGGATAAGATAAGGACAGAAACATAATATAAAATAGCAGACTGGGAAGAGTCGGACAGAAACAATTTTGATTTCGTAATTTGAGTTTAACCAAAGTTGAGACTGACAACTGATTTAGATCAATTGGACTTGGTGTTCCAGAAGTGCTGACAACTGATTGGAATCGTTCAAAGACAGGCTTAATTGCAAGTGAAGCATCATGACAATTATATTTGGTACAAAATAAATACTCGTACAAAAAAAATGATTGTGTTCCTTTAGATAAAATTGTTGCAATTGGTATTCGAATATAAGCACAAAACTCAGAGCAATGGCAATGTGACTAGGTCTACCTGATATGGTAAAGCATCAAATGTACATAAGAACAGGATGGGCTTGTACAAAATCAAATGTACCGTCACTGCTGAATGCTGCTGATTCGTCTGTTCTAGGGATATGGATGTGGGAGGACATTTGCAGTTGAAAGAGGGGACTGGTGCATCATCTACAGTGAACGGACACGATCTCTTTAAGCCCGCCATCTGTGCATTGTCACGATTAATTCACCATATCTGAACAAGGTATGCTTATTTAAACTCGACTATTACAAGGAAATTTGAATGCATAAAGTGTACACATCTTTTACCAACTTCCACATACTGCATTTAGATGCATCGTTTAGTGTGTTTAGTACCAATATTAGGGTGGAAAATTTGTGTACAAGATGTTAATTGCATTCTCTATAACAATATATCATCTAACAGAGAACATTTAAATTTATATGAACAGAGGAAGACCAGATTGCAGATGTTCTACTGAATGTGAAGATTAAGGAAAACAAATATTGTGCAAAAAAAGTTGGACAAGGGAATAAGAGCAAGAGAAGCTTACTCTCTCTTCCGCTGGCCACAAAAGCTTGGATTTGTTACCACGACATCTTTGGTTTGAAGAGGGCTCTGTCTGGAAATTCATTACAGATGATGACTAAGTCCCTATCGAAACATTCACCTGCAATTTTACGCATTGTCATCTTCAGTCGCAGCAAAAGGATCTATAATTCTACAAAACTTACTATAAAACAATTCAAGAAACAATTGACGAGTCTAACCATGGAGGAAGGACAAGCTTCCTGACTTGGGTGTGATCTTGGCATCGCACCTGGCAAAGGCCACATGGGGTTTTAGGCCTTCTTTGTTTCCTCTCTGTAAGCCAATGGTGCTTTAGTACAAACAGTTGAGTCGATGTATTACACTTACAAATCAAAAATCTTTAGATCGCAGCGTTTTTTTTTGGCATGAAAATAAAAAAGAACAGAGAGAATAATATAGTTACGAGTTTAAATGAATTCAAAAATCATTATTCAGAAACAAATCGGTAACGTTCATAGGAAATTGCTGTTCCTGGAATGTCTATCTCAGTTAATTGGCCGTGATAAATGATACTACAAGTTTATATAAGTCACCTGCACCATACATGTACCTAATGAAACAAGACTTAATGTTACATTCATTAATAGGCCCAGAAGTGAACCTGGGAGGACGAGGAGCAAGATGTGCTAGGGAGGTTGGGATTTCTTCTCCTGGCATTAACAGACATGCCTTTTGCGAAAATACCCATCTGCAAATGAACAGAAAAGGATAAAATTATTGTATTCTGTAATCAAAAGCAACATGGAAAAAATTAGTAATGCTAACTCCACACTACATAAGAGCAAAATAAATCTATTAATGAAATTATATCGAAAACTGTAACTACTAACTCCACACTACATATTCCTAATTCGAAACAGAGCAATTAAAAAGATTATATCGAGCAAGTACCATCCGGAATGATGATTAACAGAATGAATTCTCCGAATAGATCCTGGTAACATCATCTTGGAAGAATCAGCTTCTCAACTCCCTTACAAATCAACAAAATAAATCCAATTCAACAAATCAAAACCCTAAAAACACGTATAGAGAAACGAGAAAGAGTGATGGAGAGAAATAGAGAGAGGAAAGAGAGAGGGGAAAGAGAGACAGAGAGAGGGAGAAATTTTAACACCGACCAGTCTACTCTAGTACTCTAGTTTAAGAAATCAAAACGTACAAATCAAAACAAAACCCCAATTAAAAATCCCCAACCACACAAAAACAAAACCCTAATTAAAAAATCAAGTTCAAATCACAAAGAAGAAATAGAGAGTACGTGTATTCAATTACCAATTGGAAGGGTAGAGTTTGTAAATCGATTTGTGGAGAGAGTTCCTGGAGAGAGTTTCTAAGAGAGAATATGTCGAGAGAGAGAGTAGTGTTTTTGGGAAAGTAAACTATGAAAATTTTGTTAATGGGAAAGTGATAAGGGGAAGTGATAGTGTCCAAAACTTTCCGCCCAAAATTTCGTTAAGCGGGAAAACTTTCCGCCCAAAATTTCATTCATTGCTACTCCACCGACATATCTGTTGTACTTGCATTACAACATTTTTTATTTATTTTTTTATTTTATTTTAAAATATATTATTTGTAAACTTTTAAAGTGGAAAAAATATTAAAATACATTGTCATTTTATATATTTTGATAATATATCTATTTTTCATAATTCTAAAAATAATTTAATATAAATAGAAGGTCTATTTTTCAAAAATATTTTTGAACGATCCAACCATACGGATGTCAATATATATCTAATGTAATGATATTCCCAAAATTTTAGAAAATAAAAAATTAATTTGATTGGAGATCTTAGTAGATCACTACTATTTTCAATATGACTCGTAACTAGTGCTTTGTTACAGATTATTATTTCTATTTTTTAAAAAATATTTTTTAACGATCCAACCGTACGGATGTCAATATATATCTAATGTAATGATATTCCCAAAGTTTTAGAAAATAAAAAATTAATTTGATTGGAGATCTTAGTAGATCACTACTATTTTCAATATGACTGGTAGTTAGTGCATTGTTACGAATTATTGTTTCTATTTTTTAAAAAATAGTTTTGAACGAGCCAACCGTACGGATGTCAATATATATCTAATATAATGATATTCCCAAATTTTCAGAAAATAAAAATTAATTTGATTGGAGATCTTAGTAGATCACTACTATTTTCAATATGACTCGTAACTAGTGTTTTGTTACGGATTATTGTTTCTATTTTTTCAAAAATATTTTTGAACGATCCAACCGTACAGATGTCAATATATATCTAATGTAATGATATTCCAAAAGTTTTAGAAAATAAAAAATTAATTTGATTGGAGATCTTAGTAGATCCCTACCATTTTCAATATGACTCGTAACTAGTGCTTTGTTACGGATTATTGTTTCTATTTTTTTAAAAATATTTTTGAACGATCCAATCGTACGGATGCCAATATATATCTAATGTAATGATATTCCCAAAGTTTCATAAAATAAAAAATTAATTTGATTGGAGATCTTAGTAGATCACTACTATTTTCAATATAACTTGTAACTAGTGCTTTGTTACGGATTATTGTTTCTATTTTTTTAAAAATATTTTTGAACGATCCAACCGTACGGATGTCAATATATATCTAATGTAATGATATTCCCAAAGTTTTAGAAAATAAAAAATTAATTTGATTGGAGATCTTTGTAGATCACTACTATTTTCAATATGACTCGTAACTAGTGCTTTGTTACGGATTATTGTTTCTATTTTTTTAAAAATATTTTTGAACGATCCAACCATACGGATATCAATATATATCTAATGTAATGATATTTCCAAAGTTTCAGAAAATATAAAATTAATTTGATTGGAGATCTTAGTAGATCACTACTATTTTCAATATGACTCGTAACTAGTGCTTTGTTACGGATTATTGTTTCTATTTTTTTAAAAATATTTTTGAACGATCCAACCGTACGGATGTCAATATATATCTAATGTAATGATATTCCCAAAGTTTTAGAAAATAAAAAATTAATTTGATTGGAGATCTTAGTAGATCACTACTATTTTCAATATGACTCGTAACTAGTGCTTTGTTACGGATTATTGTTTCTATTTTTTTAAAAATATTTTTGAACGATCTAACCGTACGGATGTCAATATATATATAATGTATTGATATTCCCAAAATTTCAGAAAATGAAAATTGACACGTCACCCAGGTGGGTCCCACAAATGCCACGTCAGCATTTATTAAAAATTCAAAAATACCTAATGCAACGCTTGTAAACAGCAAATGCAACACCTCTTTCACCTAATGCAACGCTTGTGACACGTCAGCAAATGAGGGTCCCACATTTGCCACGTCAGCAAATGTGGGCCCCACATTTGCCACGTCAGCAAATGTGGGCCCCACATTTGCCACGTCAGCACTTGTGGGCCTCTGCCACGTCACCTTGGTGGACCCCACACTGCCACGTCACCCTGGTGGGTCCCACAACGTCCACGTCAGCATTTATTAAAAATTCAAAAATGCCTAATGCAACGCTTTTAAACAGCAAATGCAACACCTATTTCACCTAATGCAACGCTTCTGCCACGTCAGCCAATGACACGTCAGCAAATGTGGGCCCCACATATGCCACATCAGCAACTGTGGGCCCCACACTTGCCACGTCATCACATGTGGGCCTCTGCCACGTCACCCTGGTGGACCCCACACTGCCACGTCACCCTGGTGGGTCCCACAACTGCCACGTCAGCATTTATTAAAAATTTAAAAATACCTAATGCAACGCTTTTAAACAGCAAATGCAACACCTCTTTCACCTAATGCAACGCTTCTGCCACGTCAACCAATGACACGTCAGCAAATGTGGGTCCTACATTTGCCATGTCAGCAAATGTGGGCCCCACACTTGCCATGTCATCAAATGCCACGTCAGCACGTGTGGACCCCACTGCTGCCACATCAGCATTTTTTAAAATTAAAAAATATCTAATGCAACGCCTGCTGCTAGTGTTGCATTATGTGAAACACCGTGGATCAAATGCAACACTAAATTATATGTAATGCAACACCAGTTCAAGTTCTGTTTCGTTAGACCCAAAATTTCATACCTAACAAAACACTTTCACTGAAACACTTTCTAAAAGCGTTGCATATGAGCATTTATGGCGTAGTGTCCTACTATGCTCTCTACTCCTACTATCTCTCCACTCTCCTCTACTCCTACTACGCTTTCTACTCCTATGTACGCTCTCTACTCCTACTATCTCTTCGCCGATCTCAAAGTCATCACATCCAAAACAGTCATTCATCATTGAAAATGTTGATGATGCCGAGTTTTCTGTAAGCGGCCGATATCAAATTTTCTTTTAGAACTCATTTTTGGTGCTGGCAGACAAGTTGTAGGCACTGGAATTCTGTGTTTAAGCGAAGTTGGAGTTCGAAAGCCATCGTTATCACTTATTATCATCTTCGGTAGAGGAAAGGCCATCATCTCCAAATCGTAGCTGCTTCTTCACGAGATAATCATCTTCAGCTATGACAATTTCTTCGTCTTCGTTGCATAATTCCTGATCACTAATTGCTTTTGTTGCTGCATTATTTGATGATCCCTCGAACTTTTTCTTGAAACTCTTTCTTGGTGCTGGCGGGCAATCTGTAGGCATTGGAATTCTGCAAGCCGGAGTTCGAAAACCATCATTATCATCATCTTCAGTAGAGTAAAGACCATCTCCTGATTGTCACTGCTTGGTGTCAAGATTATCCATAAATTTTTCGTCTACTTTTCGTAATTCCTGAACAGAATTTCGATCACCTTTAACAGAGTTTGACATGATGTCCAAGACTCTAATATAAATTGTAGTTTTGCTAATTGATTTGGTTCTACAAGTATATATAGAGAAAAGTCTTTTTTCATTCCTACTAGAAAACGGAGCCAGTGGATTTCTATTACGAATTGAGAACAAAATTGGTTTGCTTTACTATTCCGATTAGAGAACGGAATTGATTTCCTTTCTTTCTCAGCTAGCTGGACTCTGGTACTACGTACTAGTAATATTTTGAATCAAATTTTGTTCACAACCTGGATATATTTAATGATAGGCTAGAAATTGCCCAGGCCCAGTTAGGCCCAACCTCAAGCCCAAAACCACAAACAATCCAACTCATGAGAATGAGAGCAGCCTATCCCAGGCTAGTGGGCCCGGACCGGGGTCCCCCACCACGTGGCGGGGTCCCCACCCTAGACTAGTGAACCCCAGACTAATGACGACTACCACACGTGACACTCCAGCTCAGCGGATATTCCCACACCTGGCGCTGACGCACACTAAATGCCAATGATCGGCATGTGTCAAATCACATCCAAGACAACGCTGCCACACTCTGGTCAACGGCCCCCCAGTTTGGACACGTGTCCCACATCCCAGTAATTCAACAGCTTGTCTCCCGGATCCGACGGTCGGGGGTAAAGGTAACCTACCCATAAACCCTAGAGCCTACACACATTTATTACCTTTGTGATACTCTGCTTGATTATTACGCACCTACACACATTTATTACCTTTGTGATACTCTGCTTGATTATTATCTTCCAAAGCCAACTCTCATTCTCACGCCGGAGGTACCTCGGGGCCAAACCCCCCCTCCGGTGTTGTTTTGCAGACACCCCACCACAGCTACACCACTTCCGAGGCAGGAGTTGGCGAGGAAGTACCCGATCAAGTTTCAGAGTTATCATTGGCGCTAGAAGGAGAGTTATCATCAGAGTTATCAAGTTTCAGAGTTTCAAAAATCATCCTTGGTAAAAGGCCAAGCCAAAGTGGAACCCGCCGTGGAAACCGAATCTATTGAACTCCTACCGGGAAACTCTGAAAGAAAGATCAAGATTGGGGCTGGTCTGGAGGATGCCTTTAGAGAAGAACTCATCCAGTTGCTTCGGGAATATGCAGATGTCTTTGCCTGGAGCCCGTCCGACATGCCCGGACTCCGGGAGTCTCTCGCTATGCATAGCCTAGATGTTGACCCCGGGAGAAAGCCCGTGAAACAGAAGAGAAGGAACTTTGCCCCGGAAAGGCAGAAAGCTATAGATGAGGAAGTGGAAAAATTACTCAAAGCAAATATCATTTGTGAAGTCAAATACCCGGAGTGGCTAGCTAACGTAGTGCTGGTCAAGAAACCCAATGGGAAGTGGAGAATGTGTGTCGACTACACAGACCTGAATGAGGCTTGCCCCAAAGACCCTTATCCACTACCAAGCATAGACCAACTCATTGACGCAACCTCCGGCCATGTGATGTTAAGCTTCATGGACGCCTTTTCCGGATACAACCAAATCAAGATGAACCCCATAGACATAGCCAAAACAGCCTTAATCACCCACAAAGCCGTCTATGCCTACAAGTTCATGCCGTTTGGCCTCCGAAATGCTGGTGCCAGGTACCAAAGAGCCATGGTGGAGGTCTTCAAGGATCAAATAGGCTGGAATCTGGAGTCCTATGTTGATGATATCATCGCCAATCTAAGACCGTTAAGGAGCACGTCCCCGATCTGCGGGAGTGTTTCGAGAATCTGAGAAGGAATGAGATGAAGCTAAACCCGGAGAAGTGCACCTTTGGAATAGGAGCAGGGAAATTCCTGGGCTTTATGATCAGCCACAGGGGAATTGAAGCCAACCAAGAAAAGATAAAAGCTATCCTAGATATGCAGCCACCCCGGACCCAGAAGGATTCAAAAACTAGCCGGATCACTGGCCGCCCTGAGAAGATTCATCTCCAAGCTGGCCGAAAAATGCTTACCTTTCTTCAACCTCCTCATAGAAGCCAACAACAAAAAGGAAATTGTGTGGAGCCCGGAATGCCAACAAGCCCTGGATACCATCAAGGAATACCTATCATCACCACCCCTCTTAACAAAGCCTGAGCCAGGACAGCCCTTACATCTATACCTCTCGGCCGGACCCTTAGCCGTGGCTGCAGCCCTGATCCGGGAAGAAGGAGGAATTCAACAGCCAGTGTACTATATCAGCCAAGTCCTAAAGGACGCGGAAACCCAGTACCCCAATCTGGAAAAATTCGCCTTTGCCCTGATCACGGCCTCAAGAAAACTCAGACACTACTTCCAAGGCAGAGAGGTAATTAACAAGGAGACAGGTTCTACTAATTCCTTTTCAGTTATCGCTAATTGTTTCAAGGGTCAAACGATTATTGGAGAATATTAATTAACTAATTAAACTAAATTAACACTAATTAAACAGATGATAAACAAATTATTTAAAACCTAGGGCAATCAGGTCCACCATGCTTACACAATTGGCTCTTAAGCTAAAGCAATCAATGTGGTCCTATAACTAGAGTATGTTAATCTCTTTCAAGCATTAACACTCTCGAAACATTCAACACAATTAACCACTTTTAGTAATTCAATCAATCAGGTAATTAGAGTCAAGTTAATCTCTTCCAAGAATTAACGCTCTCAGAAATCCAATGATGCTTCCGCACTCAAATTCAATTCTGCTAATCGTACGTGTGCCTCTAATAAGTAAATCTCTCGATCCATACCCCTATTTGCATATAATTAATCCATGATATTGGCCAATTACACAAATTAATTATTAAAACATATCAATCAGAATTAACCATAACCAATCAAACCACTATGAAAATCATGCCAATATTAGTGCAAACATGGCTTCCCTTTAAGCGCTAGAAATAACTACTCGCTAATAATTAAGCAAGTAAAACAACTAGTAAAACAAGAAAACATAATTAAACTTATAAGAACAAAGAAAAGATTAAGAGAACAAAACCTTCAAACTTCAATGATGTCACCCAAAAGAAGAGTCATGGTGTTTCTCTACATCTCCAACTAATAATACTAATCTACTCTAAAACTATATTATCTGATCTAATATTACATCCCTCTTCTTTTTTCATAAAATAATACCCTATATGTGTTTATATAGGCTCTAAAAGTCTTGCCCAATAAAAGTATTTTAATACTCTAAATCAATTACAAGTAGGATTCCATAACTGAATAGGATTCCTTAATTGAAATTCGTCACTTCTTTTTCTCCTCTGTTTCTGGGCTCTTGCAGTTGGATTTTGCTTACTGGACCACCTCTAAATTAAAGATAATTCCCTAAGCTTCGCGTGGACAGTAAGATCGTCAAATTCTGACTTCTGGAACTCAAGATATGGCCCAAACAGTGCAGGCAGCCCATGTAGCCCAATAATACGAATTTTCTCCTATTTTATCTCCAAAATAGCTCTTTTTGCTCCAAATCCTTCCAAGTCATGAATTCTTTATTTCCTACAATAAAACAATAAAATCTATTAAAGAAAAATCCAAATCAATGCAAAACACAATAAATATGAGAATAAAATCATCTAAAATATATATAAAAATATACTCTATCAGATACCTACAACAGATTAATTTATTTGCAGACCTAGAAAATACTGTAATTCACCCATTAAACTCATATCAAATTCTCTATGCATACAATCAGAAAACCATTTGCACAAAGATTCATTAGTTGATCCAAATACAATATCATCTACGTAAACTTGGACTAACAGAAGATGATTATGTTGATGAAATATAAAGAGAGTTGGATCGAGTGTACCACGAGTGAAGTCATTGCCTAAAAGAAATTGACTGAGACGTTCATACCAATAACGAGGAGACTGTCTCAATCCATAGACTGATTTCTTGAGTCGATAGACATAATTAGGATATTTCTCATGCACAAAACCAGGTGGCTGTTTGACGTAGACTTCTTCTTTTAGATATCCATTGAGAAACATACTTTTGACGTCCATTTGGTACAGTTTGAAGTTCTTATGAGCTGCAAAAGCCATGAGAATTCGAATAGCTTCCAGACGAGCTACAGGAGCATAGGTCTCGTCGAAATCAATTCCTTCCTGTTGATTGTAACCTTGAGCAACCAAGCGAGCTTTGTTACGAGTGATATTGCCATCTTCATCCTTTTTATTTTTGAACACCCAGCGAGTACCAATGATTTTGGCATCATTAGGAGGTGAACAAGTTCCCATACTTCACATCGTTCGAACTGATTAAGTTCTTCCTGCATAGCAACAGACCAGTGTTCATCTTCAACAGCTTCTTTGGTTCAAAATCAGCAACAAAAGCACAAAAAGCACAGAAATTCCGAAGTCTGCTTCGAGTAGAGATTCCTTGATCAATATCTGTAAGAAGATTATTAGGAGGATGATTCTTCACTGTTCTGGAAGACTTTAGAAGATGAATAGAAGTCATTTCCTCTGCATTTGAGTTATCTGTCTGAAAATGAATAGGAGTTGTTTGTCTACTTTCCGCCTGTGAAGATTTACCTGATGAAGACGCAGTAGAAATCATAGGACTTTGATCTGGAGTCTGTGGAGAACCAGAAAACTGAGCTGAACCATTCTGAGAATTTGCAGACGATGGAGATGAACTAGGAGAGTTTTGACTTGCTGAGTTCTCTGAAGGAGACTGACTCTTTTGAGAAAGAGACTGTCTCATTTGCGAATGAGACGGTATGTCTACAGCATCTTCTTCAACTTGAGAAACACGAATAGTAGATTCATTGAATGCAATGTTGATAGATTCTTCAACCTTGTTTTTGAGAGAGTTATAGACACGATATGCTTTGCTCGTATTGGAGTAACCCAAGAAAATACCTTCAGTTGATCTTGCATCGAACTTTCCTTTGTTATTCAGAGTATCTAATATAAAACATTTGGAACCAAATACTCGAAAATAACTAATGTTAGGAGTTTATATTGAGCAATTCATAAGGTGTTTTGAGCAATATCGAACGAATAAGTATTCTATTTTAAACATAACAGGAAATGTTTACCGCTTCTGCCCAGAATTTTCGAGGTAGCTTACTTTCATGAAGCAACGTTCTAGCAGTTTCCTGTAGAGTTCTGTTTTTGCGCTCTACAACTCCGTTCTATTGAGGAGTTCTTGGTGCTAAAAATTCATGAGAGATTCCTCTGGATTTGCAAAATGTGACAAAATCCTTCTCGAATTCCCCACCATGATCACTTCGAATAGTCTTGAGCTTAAAAGAATACTTAGTCTCAAGATTAGTAATTAGATCTCTAAATTCCATGAAAGCTTCATCTTTAGTGCGTAAGAACAATACCCAAGTAAAACGAGAATAATCATCAACTATCACAAAAGCATAATTCTTACCTCCAAGACTTACATAACGTTCAGGACCAAAAAGATCAAGATTGTAAGAACCCAAATTTTTGGTAGAATTAAAACTTTTCTTATTTGGATTAAGTGCATCAGTGAATAGTGCTTCCATACGTGAATAGTGTTTTTCATGGATGAATAGTGATTTTGGGAACCAAGAAATTTTACACGTCACCCTATGTACGAGACATGGTTTGGATATTTCGAAGTCATATTAGTGATTCACGGAGAAAATAAGTGTATGTAAAGACGATCAGAATTCAGAAATTCCAATTTCTATTTTGGTGTAATATTTGACCGGGCACTGAATTATATATTATTATATTCAAGAAATGAGATATTAAATTTGAGGATTTAAGGATTTAATATTTTAGAATTTTATTATATTTGATTTGGGGATTTGGAACGAAAACCACAGAGATAGTGAAACGAGCGTTCTAGAATCCGCTGAAACTTTTCAACGAGATTAAAAGATAAAGCGAACGAATTATGGATTTTGGATTGAGTTTATAAAAAGATTAAATATCCTACACGATCATGAAGAGAATTATATCAGTTGGATGGAATGATTTAATCAAAGATTAAATCAAAACAATTTAGGATTTAAGTGGGTAAATCACTTAAATCAATTCAAAGACATAACAAATATCAACCAAGCTTCTTGAACACACCTTGCACAAGAACCAAGGAGGGAGCACATCCACTTTATGAGATATTATCCAAGAGAAATCACTTTATGTTAGGTCGAATACACAATAGGTAATCAAATACTGTATGAGTAACTTAACAAGAACACACTTTTTAATACTTAAAAACTGTTTGGAATTAACAATTCCTTTCTCAGTGATGTAAAATATCACAGAGAGCTGCTTAGGTTACAATCAATGAATTTATCAATGTTCGATACCCTTCTAGGGTTAACCTAACTGTATTTATAAAACATACAGCTTCGTACAATCAGTAATTGATTCTCCTATAATCAAGCTATACAATTGATATCAATCACGATTGCTACAAGTCTTCCAAGTCAACTCAATCTCTTTGACAGCTTTCCAATCTTCAAAGATATTGCTCCCATATTTATCTTATATCAATCTTCAAACACTGTTGACTCTTCAGACACTTCCGCTACAGAGTTTAACAACCTCTGTTGCGCTTCCAGTCAGTGTTTAACTAAACTCTGACTGCTTCCAGTTAAACTCTGTTTTGTTACTTTAGCTTCCAAACACTGTTCTCATCAATCATTTCTAACACTTTATGCTAGATGAGTGCAAGAGAAGCCAAGCCAAACACCATTCTCTCCATTTTCTCTCAAACTGCCCTGCAAGAACCACCTTGAAAGAAAAATTCATATCTCAATATCTAGAGCTGTTAAAATCACCAAACTTTAACCACAGCTCCCTCATATCATGGAGAACATTCTCTCAAAATCTCATGGCCATCTAATGAGTGTAGCCTAGTGAAATCACCTCCCCGAGTTGAAGAAACAAACTGTCCAGATTCATGACAGTTTCTGTGACGATTTTCAAATGACCATATCGCCTTCGTTTCTCAATGGAATTTTGTGTTCTTTATATGGTTGGAAATCTGTAAAGATGATCTACAACTCTCCTTTAGAAGCCTCGTTCAGAAATGGTCGGTAAGGGCTTCGTTTTTCATGTTCTTTCAACTGAGTTATAGCAGTTCTGAAAACTCTAATAATATTCTTGATGATTCTTGTTAGATTAAGGTTGTTAAGGCTATACAAGGACTAGATCAAGCTTAGCAAGGCTAGCACACTCTCCAAGGAAGGTATAATTCTTAAGAACCCTTGATCTACCTTAAGTTTTATGGATGTTCTTAGTGGTTGTTAGATTAGTGATGACTAAGATGATGTTATAAGCATGATTAGTTAGTGGTTTAAGTTGATTTAAGTAATATGATGCATATGGTGGTGAAGAATAATATTCTTGGACTGGTTAGGATGAATAACATGTGTATAAGTTGTATTGATGCCCAGTGTGGCTTGGTTGTAATGAAACGATTTTGGAAACGTTCGATTTATAGCCGTCGTAATGCCCAATTTTCGTTAAACCTTGAAAACCATGAATCACAGTAGGCTTAACTCACTGAATAGCTTAGTAATCTGCCATCTTAAGATAGATTATGTCATAAGCTTCATTTTGATATAAAGTTCGTATGAAATGGACTTACGGTTTAGGAGTTATGATTAAATTCGTAAAAATTGTTCGAAACCGTACACAGAAGTTCGTAACTGAAATTGGATTCCCTTAACACTACGAAATCAGTGGCGAATCTTGATAATTAAATAATAGAGGTAAAAGGGAAGGTGTGGGAGAGAACCACATGTCGAATAGATCGTTTTCCGATTTTATAAAAATGTTCGAATCAAGGTTAAACGCAAACGAACCCCTAAAAAGCATGCTTGGTTATGGCTTTGGTTAATAACTTAGAAAACGGGCGATAAAACTCGTAGTACATCTCGATTCGTAATTAATCGATCTTAAGACTTACATGGCTTAAGTATGTATCAAGTGTGGGTACAAGGACATGTCATAATAACGAATATATGTCGAACCGCAACGGTGATAAAAGAGTTACACTAAGAGGTGTATAACGAGATGATTCGAAAGCGTGCTTCGACTTAAGTAAAGATTATATTTAACCTTTGTAAAGTGTTAAGTAATTAATCCCGAATGCCTTGGCTATTTATAGATCATCAGGCTGACCCGGGACACGCTACCACTACCCCTACCCGCACCCGATTTCCAGGCAAGTTCAAATCCTTCTTTAAGGCTGTTGTTGTGAATATATATGTGTTTTCTGTTATACATATGCCATAGCATGCATGCCTACTTAAAAAAATCATATTGATATACTTGTTCCCTGATTTATTGTTGACTTATAAGCTAGATAGATATATATCATTTATAAGCCGAAAATTATTAAGACCCTTAAGCGAAGGGCAGTGAATCTCATTCTTTGAATATAGACCGGGAGTCGTTATTTCTTGATATATTGATATTATTTTCAGAGGAAAATAGTTAAGTAAATATTTTCCATTTATTATCTGGCGAATATTTTTGGAATATTCCCATGAGATTATTTGATAAATATTATTCGGATTATCCTTCAGATCTTTATTTATTCGAGGAATATTATATATTTAATATTCATCTAAAGTCGATTAAATATTCGAATACTATTCGAACCCTCAGTTAAGTTATTTGCTTAAAGAATATTCATTCTTATTTACTCGATAAATATTATTTTGAATATTCATTCGAGTTTATTTATTTAATGAATATTATCTTAATATTCATTCGAGCCTTATTTATTTAAATGAATATTAATTCGAATATTCATTCAATCTCTATTTATTTTATAAATATCAGTTGAACATTGATTCGAACTCCAGTTATTCGATAAATATTACTTTGAATATTCCCTTGAGATAAGGAATATTATCTTCGACCTTTATTTAAAGTCGATTCAATTATTGAACATAATTTCAAATATTCATTCGATAATCATTTCTTCGATAAATATTATTAAGTTGAATATTCATTATTTATTCAATGAATATTGTCCCAAATATTAAGTCGATAATTATTCCATCAATATGTATCCTTCTTGAGTTGAATATTCACTATTGATTCAATAAATATTATCTCCAATGTCCATCTGACGGTTACTCCATCAATGAACATTGCTATTGATTTGAATAATTATTATTTGTTCAATGAATATTATTATGAATATTTATTCAAAGATTATTCCGGGAAACCTTTTTTCAATATCTGTGACTTAATAAATATTCTTGGAATATTTATTTAATTCTTCTAACTCGTTTCAAAGATACTTGGTTTCATTCACGTAGTATCATCAACCCTCGAATATTATATAAATTATTTCAGAGTCCTATTATTATTATTATATTATCAAGGAAGGTTCTCAGTGATTCCATTCTCCCTTTGATTCTATTGTAAGGGAACCTTACTTGAGGAATGTTATTTATCTTGTGACTGCCCGGTCATAAATTATTCGTTTCACTCGCAACTTGGTTGCTATTATTCATGGAATTGTGTGTACCCTCTCATCATTCGAGGGGTAGAATGTTGGAACAAGTTGGTATCCATTAACAAACAACAGCTTGGGAAATATTGGTAAATTTTCCTTTCCACATTAGATACGACTACCTTGTGGAGTCTTATCAACAGGTATCATACCTGGGGAAAAAGGTGAACGAACAATACATTTCAAAATGATGGATGTTAAATGAACTATGTTAGGAATAATTCATAAGTTGTGATGTTAAGAATAGAATTTACACATTATACTTCTTGTAATCCTGATCTTATAAAGGATTTAGCACTATATATAGTATTTATGTGCAAGACAGTTATCTGTACAGTTTAGTCAGGAATGAACAGTGTATCGGAGACTACATATCAGGAACAAAGAGCAAATCCTGATGACAGTCTAATACTGATGATGATCAGATACTGATGCAAGATGAAATCCTGATATCAGTCGTGTTACTGATGATGTCATTATGGATGCTACAGAAACTGGCAAGTGCTATAAAACAGGATCTTTGTTTGAAGAACAAGCAAGAAGATATTATGAAGGAAAGAATTTTCTATTGATGGAAACTATCGACTAGAAGGCAGAACATTGTCATGTATAGATTATATCTTTCTGTTATTAGTTGATAGGTAGCATTATAAATACTCTCTCAATATCATTGTAAAGAGCGTGTGTTGAGTTCGTGTGCGTAGCTCTGTATAAGGTTTGTATTCGAGAGTTCGAAACAAACAGAGAGAAAGATTTGTATTGTCAGCAGCTGCTAAAGGTATTGTACACCTTTGGTAGAGTTTGTATTTGATCTTATTAATACAAACAGAGTTTGATTCATTCGTTTATTCTTGTTCATATAATCAAGCAAAAATCAGACACGATTATATAACTTGTATTCAACCCCCCCCTTCTACAAGTTATTCGAGTTAACAATTGGTATCAGAGAAGGTTGATTTCGAATAATCATAAAGATCTGCAATCATGCCTTGTTACAAGGATGGGAATACTAAAATTCCTATGCTCAAGAGAAACGAATATACTCTATGGGAAGTAAAGATGTTGCATCATCTGGAAGCAACAGATCCTGATTCAGAGATGGACCTTTTGTTCCAACAAAGGTCGTTGGACAAGCAACTGTTGATGGTGTGGTTGTTCCAGAACATACAGCAGAGAAGCCAAAATCTGAATGGTCAGATAAAGACAAGGAGAATGTTCTTAAAGATGCTAAAGTGAGAAACATATTATTCAACAGTCTTGATTCTGTTCTCACTAACTATGTTCTCTCTTGTAAAACTGCTAAGGATATATGGGAAAATCTTAAGGTTCACTGTGAAGGAACTAAGCCTGTCAGGAAGAATATGAGGACATTACTTATACAACAGTATGAGTACTTTGAATCCAAGTCTGGTGAGTCACTTACTGATACCTTTGATAGATTTACAAAACTCATCAATGAGATGGCCATGCATGGTAAATATTATGACTTGGAGGATATGAATACAAAGTTCATGAAAGCCTTGCCTGATTTCTACAATGAGAAGATATCTGCGATTGAGGAAGCTAATGATTTGGATGAAATTTCATTAGAGGCAGTATATGGAAAATTGAGAGCTTATGAACTTGACAAGCAGCAGAAGAAGAGCAGGAGTGAAGGAAAGATGAAGACTATTGCACTTACTGCTCAATCTGAAGTAAAGAAGCTTCTTGAAGAACAACATGAAGAGATTGTTGTAAAGAATTCAAGGAAGAAGAAAAGCAAAGAAAGTTCTGAGTTAGAGACTACTGATATGGACTCTGACAACAATGATTCTGAATCTGAGATGCAGGAACTCTTTGCTATGTTTGCTAAAGCTTTCAAGAAAGGTAGATTTAACAGGAGAAGATTTAGCAAAGGACCTTTTCAAAAGAAGGAGGAGAAGAAGAGTGACAAAGGCAAAAGTACAATTGTCAAGCTTGATAAGGCCAAGATCAAGTGCTTTAACTGCAGCGAGCTTGGACACTTTGCTAGTGAGTGTAAGAAGCCTAGGAATTCAGGAAAGGGTAATGCACTTATGGTCATACAGAAGGATTGGGCTGATTCCAGTGATTCTGAAGATGAATTGGATTATGACAACATTGCATTGATGGCAAATGGTTCAGACAAACCTGGATCTCCAAAGAAAACTTCTCCATCCTCTGTTAAGGTATCACTTCACTCTCTTGATTCATTTGATAGCTTAAAATCTGATGAAATTAGATCTATCCATGCTGAGTTTATGAATCTTATGACTAATTTTAGAATTTTTACTTTTGAAAGAGATGAACTTAAGGTTAAGAATGATAAATTAGTTGATAGAAATAATTTTCTTGAATCTGAATTAATTCAAATGGAAGAATACAAGTTAAGTTCTGATAAAGCTAAGCATGATTATAGTGTTATTCTTGAGGCTTATGACTATGTCAGAAAAGAACTAGAAGAAGAGAGAGATGTGATTAAGACCATTAATAATTCCAGTAAAAAGACTATAAAAATCTTTGAAAGTGGAATTCGTGGTAAGGTTAATGGTTTAGGTTTTGATAAGGCTAGACAAGAAGAAAAAGTAGCTATTGTCAATGATGATAGTAAAATAGAAGCTAACACATCTAAATCTGAAGGTAAGAAAATTGTTTCTGAACCTAATCATGTTAAATTTGTTGATTCAAAAGGTACCCATGTTGTACACAAAAGGATTAACAATAGTAATTCAGATGAGAAAGTGTTAGAGAAACCTAAGAATGTAAACATAGGGTTTCTGTCTAAGTCTCAGTTGAAACAGAGATTACATGGTCTTTTAGAGTCTAGCAAGATCAAAAGAAATAGGAATGGAAAAGAAGGTATTAACAAAGAGAATAATTACAAGAATGTACCTGATGCACCTAGGAAAAAATGCTATAAGTGTGGAAATCATAATCATTTGGCCCTAGACTGCAATCAAAAACCTTCTTGGAAAACTGAGTCCAGATTCCCCAAGACTCAGAAAATTCAATACCAACCACAAAAAGCTTGTTATCATTGTGGTAGTTTACTTTATTCCATTTACATGTGTAAAGAATATCATGAACTGTATTATGACTATTATTCCTTGAAATCTGAAACTCCTAGTCACAAACAGTTTGTGAAATCAGAGTCTAAGGTTGACTCTGCAACAGGTAAAATAAAAGCAAAATCTTCAAAGCCTGTCGTTTCTAAATCTAGTAAGAAAGGATCCAATCAAAGTTGGGTCCTAAAAAATTCTAACTAGTTACTTTTTGTTTGCAGGGCACAGGAAAGAAGCATTCAATTATCCTGGACAGTGGATGCTCTGGACATATGACTGGAAAGAAGTCCCTGCTTACAAAGTTTGAGAGGAAAGCTGGCCCAGTAATATCTTTTGGAGATGGCAACAAAGGAGAAACTCTGGGATATGGCTCAATTGTTTTGGGGAATGTCATCATAGAAAATGTAGCACTGGTTGAAGGCTTGAAACATACTCTTTTAAGCATAAGTCAACTGGGTGATAAAGGTTACAAATCAATCTTTGACAAAGAAGGATGCAAAATCTTGAATATGCAGAATGGAGACATTGTTCTAACTGGTCAAAGACATGGTAACATATATGAAGCCAGCTTAAGTGATACATCTAAAGGAATTGTTAGATGTCTCTACAGCAAAGCAACAAGTGATGAAAGCTGGAATTGGCACAAGAAGCTCTCACATCTTAATTTCAAGAAGCTTAATCAACTTGTTAAGCACAATTTGGTGAGAGGCCTACCTCAGGCAAATTTTGTGCAAGATGAACTTTGTGATGCATGTCAGCTTGGAAAGCAAAGAAGAACCACTTTCAAGAGCAAGACTGAAAATTCAATTACTGAACCACTTCACATGCTACATCTTGATCTGTTTGGTCCAGTAAACATTATGTCTATCAGCAAGAAAAGATATGCTCTAGTTATAGTGGATGATTTCACAAGGTTCACATGGGTGTTCTTTCTACACAAGAAGGATGAAGCTCCTCAGCAAATCATTGAACTTATCAAGAATATTCATAATAACTCTGAGTACAAAGTCAAAGTACTTAGAAGTGAAAATGGTACAGAATTCAAGAATTCTACGATGGAGGGGTTTTTTGCAGACAATGGAATCACTCAACAGTTTTCTGCACCTGGTACACCTCAGCAGAATGGTGTAGTGGAAAGAAAGAACAGGACTCTCATAGAGGCATCAAGAACCATGCTTGCAGATGTAAAACTTCCAACCTACTTTTGGGCAGAAGCTATTAACACTGCATGTTTTACTCAAAACTGTACCTTGGTAAATAGTCATGGAAAAACTCCCTATGAGATGATCAAAGGAAAGAAACCAAGTGTGAAATACTTTCACATCTTTGGATGCAAATGCTATGTCCTAAAAGTTCATCCAGAACAACTTGGAAAATTTGAAGCCAAATCGGATGAAGCAATTTTTCTAGGATATTCAGCATCTAAGGCCTTCAAAGTTTATAATCTCAGAACTCACATTGTTATGGAATCAATTCATGTTGCATTTGATGATAAGAAATTTGGAATTCTGCAAACTGATGAAAGCCATGACAAATTAGAATTTGAAAATCTGAAGAACTCTGAGATACTCTCCAGTGATGATGAAGGTTCTCCAGAAGGAATTTCTATTGCTTCTCAAAGGAATGCTACTGTTGAGGGGGAGCAAATAAATCAAAGAGAAACAGTGATCATCAGGAGCAGACTAGCCTTTCAGAGTCTACTCCATCAGGAATTGACGTTTTAGAGTCTACTCCATCAGGAACTGATCTTTCAGAGTCTACTGAGGAAAGATCAGTAACTAGCAGCAATATGGAATCTACTGATTCTATTGATCAAAGGAGAGTTTTTGAAGGTAGAGAGAATTCTTCTACAAGAGATACCACTAACTTAGGGGGAGAGACTAGCAAGGTTAATCTACCACCTGTTAGAAAATGGACAAAGGATCATACTGAAGATTTGATAATTGGTGATCCAAATAGTGGTGTTCGAACTAGAAGATCAATTCAAAATGAATGCTTGTATAGTTTCTTTCTCTCAAAGAATGAACCTAAGAAGGTTGAAGAAGCCTTACAGGATCTTGATTGGGTAATTGCAATGCAGGAGGAGTTAAATGAGTTTGAGAGAAACAAAGTCTGGAAACTGGTACCAAGACCTAAAGATAGATCTATTGTTGGTGCAAGATGGGTTTTCAGAAACAAGCTAGATGAATCTGGTATGATTGTAAGAAACAAAGCAAGACTGGTGGCTAAGGGTTATTCTCAGGAAGAAGGCATTGATTATGATGAGACCTTTGCACCTGTAGCAAGATTAGAAGCAATCAGAATGTTTCTTGCATTTGTAGCTCATTCAAAATTCAAGGTATATCAGATGGATGTAAAGAGTGCTTTTCTAAATGGCAAACTTGATGAGGAAGTGTATGTGGAACAGCCACCTGGATTTGTTGATCCAAAGTTTCCAAATCATGTCTACAAACTTGACAAAGCACTCTATGGACTAGAGCAGGCACCAAGAACATGGTATGAGACTTTGTCTAAATTTCTTCTTGAAAATGGCTTCACAAGAGGTACAATTGACAAAACTCTATTCTTTAGAAAGATAAAAGGTGAATTGCTTTTAGTTCAAGTTTATGTTGATGATATTATTTTTGGTTCTACTAATGAAAAGTTGTGTGCTAAGTTTAGCAAGCTTATGCAGTCTAAGTATCAGATGAGCATGATGGGTGAATTAAATTATTTCTTAGGCTTGCAGGTCAAACAGACTGAGACTGGTATTTTCATTAATCAGTCAAAGTATATCAAAGATCTTTTAAGAAGGTTTGACTTTCAAGACTGTGCAGTTGCAAAAACACCCATGGCAACAGCCACTAAACTAGACTCTGATCCTAAGGGAAAGAGTGTGGATAATACTAGTTATAGAGGCATGATAGGCTCATTGTTATATCTAACTGCAAGTAGGCCAGATATAATGTTTTCTACCTGTTTATGTGCTAGATTCCAAAGTGATCCTAAAGAATCTCATTTAATTGCTGTGAAGAGAATTTTTAGATATCTCAAAGGAACTCCAAATCTTGGTTTGTGGTACCCTAGAGAATCTGATTTCTTTCTAATTGGCTATTCAGACTCTGACTATGCAGGGTGTAAGATAGACAGGAAAAGCACTACAGGTACATGTCAATTCTTGGGAAATAGATTGATTTCTTGGGCAAGCAAGAAGCAACAATCTGTTTCAACCTCAACTACAGAAGCTGAGTACATAGTAGCAGGCAGTTGTTGTGCACAGCTCCTTTGGATAAGAAATCAGTTGATGGATTATGGTATGACACTTAGTAATATTCCTATGTTTTGTGATAATACTAGTGCTATTAAAATTGCAAAAAATCCAGTTCAACATTCAAGGACTAAGCACATTGATGTCAGGTATCATTTTATTAGAGAACATATTGAGAATGGTACTGTGGAACTTCATTTTGTTCCTACTGACAAACAGCTTGCATATATTCTAACTAAACCACTTGATGAGACTACATTCAGTAGATTAGTAAGTGAGTTAGGAATGTTAAATTTTTAGATCTTTAACATTTGCAAATGTAGCAAGGTATGTTGTTATTAGCTTATAGACTTGATATTCTTGTCAGGATCTATATTTGATTGTTAAAAGCTATAGCTGTAACACATTTCCTTGATAAATTTCAGTATTATAGACTTGTTAATAATCATCAGGATTAGATTTGTATCAGGATGCTGACGTCATCAGTATTGTGTCAGTATCAGGATTGTGAAAATTGTTTCAAATCCTGACGTTTACTTTGTGTAGTAATATAATTCTATGATGTGTTAAGTCTATCCCAGCATGTTTTGATATTTGCATACTGATAATTTATACATCATTCAATAATCAAAAGACAAGTAGATAACAAGAAATTGTATTTTCATTAATTAAAAGCATTACATATATGGAAATGAAATACAACATCTTTTTGTCTAATTTCTACTGATAATTCTATACTTGTTTATTGATATGAATTCTGAGGTACAGGACAAGGAGCATCTCAAGAAATCCATCAGGGGATTGAATAGCCTCGTCTACTCTTGGATTCCTTGTCTGGACGACTTGAATGAGAACAGCTAACTTAAATGAATAGCATCTCCATCAAGATCAACCTCAGACTCTCGGCCAAATTCTTCATCCTCAAGTTTTGAGGAGGTTAGGGGAAGATTGTATCCAACAGATGGATGTTCTAGGAGAAACCTCTGGATATTATCGAAAACCAATCCATCCATGATTAGTTCGATGAGAAGAGTCATCTTTTCAAAGAGATGATCAAGAACAGGATGTTCATCGACTGTGAAAGATCTAAAGAATGGGTTTGAATGGAATTTTGGTTTGAGAAGCATTGTTGAGAAGAAAAGAAATTGAAAGGTTTATGGAGAATGGCATAAGGCGTCTGTTTCTTTTAAAGAAAGACGTGAGAAGCTGAACAGTCACTTGGAAGTTTTAATGAAGTCAGATGCTAATTATTGCATATGACTGTATTTCTTGTTTTCAAGAAATGTTGAATATATCTAACCAATTGATTTTTGTTCAGATTAATTGTTTATTTCTTTTTCAGATAAAAGAAAAATGCCACGTGGAAACTCCATATTAAGTCTCTGGAATTAGGATGATATTAATCAGGATTTCAAGTGTGATCATCAGGATTTGAGAATTATTATCACATTGTATTTTGTGATTATTGTGATGAGAGGTCAACAGGAAATGGAAGCTGATCAATATTGATTATTTATACCCTGATTTATTTCATGAAAATCAATTTTGGATTTTATTTTCCAAAAATCATGGATAACCGCATTTTTCAGGGACTGACATCTGTCAATCTACGTGTCAACGTGGGATAGTGATCTGAAAGATTTGTGAAATATATTTGTTTTGAAACTCTAATCGTGTAATTGCTTTCTCTAATTTTACATTCTCTAAAGCAAAAACACTCTTGAGTTTTCAAAATCACTAATCCATTTCAAGAATTTTTCAAGTTCTTTTCAGATCAAAAATGGCAGCTCAAAGAAGATTACCTAAATCAGTAGCCTTCAAGTTTGGTGACTTCGATTTTATGACAAACAATCATGTAGCAGCTATCACCAACAAGGAAGGAGTGTCATCTGATTTTCATCCAATCATGGACTTTATGGCGTATGGACCATTAAGTTATGCATTGACAGCATCTCCCCAAATTAATCAAGCAGCTGTTTCACAAGCTTGGGAGAATGCTGAGGTAATTGATTCTACTCAGAGTCAATCAGGTAAGATTGTTCTACATTTAGGACAAGATTCATTTGACATTACTGAATCTGTTGTTAATTCAGTACTTTGCTTACCTGTTACTGATAATTATGCAAGTGAACCATCTGATGATAATGTAAGAACTATGTTGTCTGCATTAGGTTATAGTGGACCTCTAGACAACATGAGCCAGTTGAATAAGTCTTTTCTTAGAAAGGAATGGTCTTTTTACTTTGATCAAATTGCTAAATGTTTTACTGGTAAATGTAGTTCTTTTCAGCAAATTACTTCTGTTACATCACATATTGCTTATAGTTTGCTTTATGACAGAGTAATTAACATTGGTCACATTATCTTAAGTCAGATGAGTATTAAACTTGGGTTAAGAGATCAAAACAGGAAAATGGTTTATTATCATAGATTTATGCAAATGTTTATTAACCATTTTATTCCTGATGTTGAAGCTAGATTTGGTAGGGAATATTGTGTTTCTTCTTATGAACAGCAAAAAAGAATTTTCTCTGACATTACAAAGAAGGACAATGAAAAGAATCTAGATGAAATACCTGCAATTTATTATCCACATCATTTTCAGGTAATTCTTAAAACTCATCTTCCTACTCTCTACAATTCTTCTTTCTTTTGTGGTGAAATGGCTCAGGAATCTCAATTGGAGGAGAACCCACCTGTGTCTACCCAAGTAGCCCAAAACATTATAGTCTCTAAAACAATTCAAGAACCAGATTTTGATCCACAGCCTATTGTTTCAAAGAAACCAACCTCTGGTGTTTCTCAAAAGACATCAGTTGTAAGGAAGAGAAGATTTGTTGTGTCAAGTAGTAGTAATTCTAGTGAAGATGATGATGATTTAACTCTTGCTGAGAGAGCAGAATTGAAGGATGCAATTCAACTTTCTCTGTTAGCACAAAGAGATGAAAAACCTAGTCACAGCCAGGCTGCAGTCTCCCAAAAGGCTGTAGTTCTTGAAAAGGGAAACAATTATTTGATACTGTCTCTCAAAAGACTGTGTCTATTGAACAAAGATCTCATCCCAAGATCACTTCTGTGTCTACACCTCTTGAGTCTTCTCAGGATAAATCTTTTGCTCACTATACCAGGAGAATAAGGAGAAAGATTCAATTGTCACCTACACACACAGAGTCTAGTCCAACTAACATTATGCAGGTTTCTACACATCAAGCTACATCTATGTCAGTATTTGGCAAGAGAGATCTGGATATTGATTCTTCATGGGAAACTACATTGTCATACAAAATGGCTATGGGACTTATCTCTCTAAAAGTGAAACTTTCCAGGCCAGTTCTAAATTTTCTAAGTGAAAGTGTTCCTAGACTTTCATTTCCTGAAGAATATGGACTTCTACATCAAAGACTTGACTTAATGAAGATGTATTTCTATGTATCTGTCATAAGACAATTAGTCAAGAAATTTGGACTCTCGAAGCATGTTGCACTTCAATCACTTCATGCATATTTATTTGACAAGGATGTCATTATTGAAGATACTTTAGCTCAAGGTGAACAACTGGAGGAAGTAGATAGAGGAATGCAGTCAACAGAAGATACTATTGCACCAGTGGTGAATAGTAGGAAAGATCAGGTCACAGTCACTGCAACACAAGAACCATTTAGTCAGAGGTTGGATGACTCAGGAGCTGTGATAGCTGATGTTGAAAGGACTTCTGTGATGACTGAGAATGCAAGTGAGATACCCTATGATATGGGAGGAATGACTTTGGTTGATTTTTCTGAAGATCAAACAAATTTTGTTCGGTCAGAGTCTATCTACCTTGAGGGTGAGTCTCAGCAAACAACACTTAAAGACGGTGATGTACTAACTATGGTGTCTAATGAAGTATTACTGAAGACATCAGAGTCTAGTAAAGAACCTGAAAGTGGTATACTGGAGCCTGTAGTCTCTGGAAGGAAAGAAGATGATTGTAAGGGTTCAGAGATTATAGCAGCTCACTCCTTGGAGAAAACCTCAAGCCCCTTGCCAAATAAGGAACCCTCTCTCCATGTGAGTTCAGGTATAAAAACTCCTTCTAGCCCCTATTTTTCTGTAGGTCATGAGAGCACTTATCCAAACTTGAGTGATACACTTGAAAAGATGGATATTGATCCACAATCAGAACGGCTGGCTCCTGACCAGGCAAAAGGTGAGGTAGAAAGAGTGTTGACTTTAGTAAGTCAAAGTGAGAATGAGGGTATGGATGATCAACTCCATAGTGAGGGAGAGAAAATTAGGAAACCATCATTTGAATTCTGGGATCAGGTTTTTCCTGAATCTTGGTCTGAAAATTTGGATATGGATGCTGGTACTTATTCATTCATCAAAATGTATCAGAAGAATGACCTAGCACATCACAATGCAAAGCCAGAAGTTAAAGCTCAGAAGCAAAAGGAGAGGCTTACAGGAATCATTAACAGAAGAGGTGCCAGGATAAAGCAATCTCTTGATACATATGTACCAGATGAAGTTCCTAATGATCCTAGTGTTCCTTTGTATGTACTTCCAATATCAGCTAGAATTGAGACATCTACAGTCTCTGATCACTCTAAGGAGGAGTCAGGATCTGAAGATGTTAGTACACAGAATACTAGTGAAGGAGATGATGATCATGTTTTAGCTACAGATCAGAAAGATAAAGATGTTGGTACTTCTAATCAGGTTTAATTACTTGAATATCATACAACTCAAGCAACTTCTTCTACAAGACTTGAAGATACAGTTCTTTCTGATTCTAATTCTGAAGATACTAGAAGCACTTCCAACATTGAAGTTCATTCTGATGTTTTGAAAGATATTCAGAATTCTAAAATTGCTATGCAAACAAGACTTCAATCACTTGAAGATAACCAAGTCACAATTATGGAAAATCAAGCAGTTCTGATGAATATCATTTGTTCTATTTCTGAATCTCTTGGAATTAATGTTGCTGATGTCAAAAAGGGAGAGATAAAGACAATTCAAAGACAACAACAACAACACCAAACCGGGGGAGATAAAGAGCAGACAAAGGGAAGTAAAAAGAAGAACTAGGAGTGACAGTGGTGAATCTCAGCTAGGAAGTGGTAAAGGAAGAGCAACATTAATAGTTAAAATTCTTTCTTCTAGGTACTAGATAAATGTCTACATCTGGGAAGGAGGTACTTAACTTCATAAATTATCAAGGAAGGTTCTCAGTGATTCCATTCTCCCTTTGATTCTATTGTAAGGGAACCTTACTTGAGGAATGTTATTTATCTTGTGACTACCCAGTCATAAATTATTCGTTTCACTCGCAACTTGGTTGCTATTATTCATGGAATTGTGTGTACCCTCTCATCATTCGAGGGGTAGAATGTTGGAACAAGTTGGTATCCATTACCAAGCAACAGCTTGGGAAATATTGGTAAATTTTCCTTTCCACATTAGATACGACTACCTTGTGGAGTCTTATCAACAGGTATCATACCTGGGGAAAAAGGGGAACGAACAATACATTTCAAAATGATGGATGTTAAATGAACTATGTTAGGAATAATTCATAAGTTGTGATGTTAAGAATAGAATTTACACATTATACTTCTTGTAATCCAGATCTTACAAAGGATTTAGCACTATATATAGTATTTATGTGTAAGACAGTTATCTGTACAGTTTAGTCAGGAATGAATAGTGTATCAGAGACTACATATCAGGAACAAAGAGCAAATCCTGATGACAGTCTAATACTGATGATGATCAGATACTAATGCAAGATGAAATCCTGATATCAGTCGTGTTACTGATGATGTCATTATGGATGCTACAGAAACTGGCAAGTGCTATAAAACAGGATCTTTGTTTGAAGAACAAGCAAGAAGATATTATGAAGGAAAGAGTTTTCTATTGATGGAAACTATCGACTAGAAGGCAGAACATTGTCATGTATAGATTATATCTTTCTGTTATTAGTTGATAGGTAGCATTATAAATACTCTCTCAATATCATTGTAAAGAGCGTGTGTTGAGTTCGTGTGCGTAGCTCTGTATAAGGTTTGTATTCGAGAGTTCGAAACAAACAGAGAGAGAGATTTGTATTGTCAGCAGCTGCTAAAGGTATTGTACACCTTTGGTAGAGTTTGTATTTGATCTTATTAATACAAACAGAGTTTAATTCATTCGTTTATTCTTGTTCATATAATCAAGAAAAAATCAGACACGATTATATAACTTGTATTCAACCCCCCCCCCCTTCTACAAGTTATTCGAGTTAACAAACTAGGAGACGCGTAAGTGGCCGAGTGGCGCCGGTCCAGCAATAGCCCAACCGTTGGCTTAGGAGTTCCAGAGGGCGGTAGACAAGTAAATCCGTCGGAGCTACCTTCTACATGTAGAGAACGACTGATGAGATGCATGACATACGACTGATCATCGTAAACGTCAGGGCATCTGGCGCGGCAATGCTCCCGTATTAGTTCATCTTTTAAAATTTGAAATCTTCTACAACCCGAACTGTGTTGCCAGTGTTGAAACATATTGAAAACTGGAATTGCAATATTTTCTACAAGTTCCTCTCTGATAAAAATGATGCTATCTTGTTTATCTTGATAAAGCAAATATTTCCACAAAACTTATATATTTTGAGTTCCCTATAACTTCATCCTTTATATGGATCTGGCACTATTTTCGTTCATGCATGGCATATGGTTTCAAAATATATCTTTGAACTGTCATATATATTACTGTTCAGTTATATTCTTGTTGGTGGGCTATTGCTCACCCTTGCTTTATTATTTATATCACAACAACAGTTAGATCAGATGGCCGCACAAGGTGCACTTGGTGCGAGCAGGTGTCAGCCGTCAGAGGATTAACCGCTGAGTCGTAGCTACCATTGCTGAAGGGTAAGCTATTGGAAGGCTAGTTGTTAGCATTTGAATATCAAATGTATTTATTATATGACATATACAAATGGATGGCAAAGAGTAAGTAATGTATAAATTGTAATTCTTTGGGTTGTAAGAACTCAATTGTGTGATTAATAAAATTTGGTTACTCTGATTACATCTCTGGGACTATAACGTGTGTGTTCTATATTGTTGTTTAGGTCACAAGGTTGTTATTCAATTTATGTTGATTTTATGGATGGAAATTGAGACCGTAACGACCAGATCCCGGACCCCGGATCTGGGGGTGTTACAGAAATGGTATCAGAGAGAGCGTTATAAATCCCAGAGATGACGCGACGTTAAAACAATCAATTCATTAAGATAATAAGAACTCTTTCCAAGTTCATAGTTGGACTACTTAATGTAGTGTTGACATATAAAACCCTTATGGGAACTATTAAATATCATGATAGTAACTTAGCTCGTTCTCGTATAGACTAGTAAGACGACGGACCTTGAGGCGTTCGAGCAGTAGCACAGTGATGCTTTGATTATATGCTAACGATCGGATCGTGGATTCGAGAATACCCTACTGAGGACCCGGAGAAGGTTCCAGTAGAGGATGAGAATCCTGTTAAGGATAAGGAGTTTACCCTTGAGGAAATGAGGGCTGCAGCCAGAGAGACAACAAGAGTAAAGGTGTAGTGCTCAGAGAGGTGAGTATAGAGATATTATTAAGAGAATTAAAGAGGCATATTGGATTCATAACCGGACTATCGGATGAAGTACCAGCAAGAAAGGCGATTGGAAGGATTACTTGAGGTCTTATATGGGGATAGATAAAGATCCTTAGAGACCTTCAGATTAATGAGAAAAGAGTTAGAGTGGTACGTGATTATCAAAGACATCGATAGGGGACGGGGATAAGAGTCTCCAAGAGTAGTTAAAATAGCGGCAACAAGTGCCATATCATTTGATAAATGGGCTAAGTTTGAATATTGTCAATAGTAAATCGCCATGAGAAAGCAGATTTCATAGGTTATAATTCATGAAACCAAATTGAAATTGATGAGGTGGTTTTCTTCAGTGAGATGTTCATTTTAGGAATGGATCAGCTTAGAATAAAGGTAGCGGAAAGTGATGGCCTGAGTGGATAAAGTTACATAAGGAAGTAGTAAGCGAGACAACGATCTCGGAACCTATAGGAGGAGAAGACCAGTGAGTCTATGTGAAACTAGTTATGAGACTATTGTCAAGAACTAAGTATAAGTTTAGCTCAACTAAGTAGAATGATGTACCAGGAACCTCTAATGCATGTGATTCAAAGGTATATTAATTCTTTCTTTTCCTTGAATGGATCATGGTAGTTACCTTAAGTTATTCCAACACTGAATCATGAATGGATCAGTAAGCCGATCAATGGTTAAGATGTAATTGAGAATGTTTTTAGAAGAAGCTTGAATGAACAAGTGTATGCCAAATTCTCGAAGTATGACTCTGACAAAATGAGGTTCAGTTATTAGGACATACGATCAATAGTAAGTAGTGTTGGTTGACCTTGCCGAGTTAAAAATAGTTTCAAGTCGAGAAAGGCCAACCCCACCAACAAGAGTGAGAAATTTCATAGGATTCACAAGGTATTACCCAAGATTTGTTCAGAACTTTACAAAAATTGCAGTCCCGTAACCCGACTTATTCGTAAGATTAAAAAGTCTAAATGGACAAGAGAAATGTGAGAAAATCTCCCTGGAGCTAAAGATGAAATCGGTGATGACCCAGCATGGGTGTTGCCTAGTGACTGTGTGATATGTTATGATGCACCCCATTCAGGTTTAGGTGGCATCAACTATTAGGACGAATATGTACCGGGGAAATGTGGCATGTTTCAGTTTATAGCTTTTAAATTCCCTTATATGGAATATATATTTAGTTTCTTTCCAATGGTTAAATTCCCAACTTTATGTCAATCATTTCGTTATTTTAACTGTCTATGGTTCGAACCTCTTGGATGTTCCTAGAACTATTCCTCAGGTATCAAAATGGATCTTCTCAGTGTTACCAGTGGGTGGATAGATTGACTAAATTTTTTTTTTCCAATTTCTGGAAAAGAATTTGACGAATTTCGACAAACCTTGTCTTTCTGATTATCAAAAGACGTCATTGAAGAGAGTGGAAATTGGAGCGAACCCTGTGGACTGGGTTGGGTATCCGCTATACGGGTTGGTAGACAGACCCCGATTGTTACGATTGATTCTAGAGATGAACTGATGAAGTTGAGATTGGATGATAAGAAGGGAAATGTAATTAAGAAACAAGCCGAACTAAGAAATTTCGGGATTGACTTAAATGAAAAGGTTGTTATGCAAGAAATGTTAAGCTTTTATGGCACATGAAATTGATAAGAGTAACTAAAAGAATAAAAGCAAAGGAAAGGTGACCGGAGACGGTACCGAGAAGTCGATTGAGACTTATATGGAGTAAAGTTTTGAAAAGATCAAAATGTATCAAAGTAGAAGGCACTATGCCAGCAATTGTTAGAAAAGTAATGCTATAGCCGACCCTTAAACTCACATAATTTAGCATGGCCAGTTGGGGCCAAGTTGTAACGCCCCGCCTACCCACATTACTGAAAATATACTTTTTTTATAATAAAATACTCAATTATTGGAATTGTTTAGATAGAATAAACTTTAATACAGGGGAATTTTTGAAAATTTCGACATGAAGTATTCATATTTCGGACTATCCACCTGTAATTTGAATCCAAACCAATTTATTCCAACACCAACAACAATTTCAACTCCTAAAGAAATAATACAAACACATGTTCAACATGTCCTAACTGATCAGGTGAACCATACCAAAATGCCCTCCCGATCAGAGCAAAGATCGGGGCATCACAATACCAATTAAAAACATAAACCTTGATAACAAAATAATAATAAATAAATACAACCCCACTACTAACCCGGATCTCTAACAGGTAGTGGTATGAAACAAGCAACTACTAACTAAGTTATTACATTACAATACTAAATCCTTAATTAAAAGATACATACACTCCACAATTATAAATACAATGAACTAGAACTATTACACAAATTTTATTGATACCCAAAAGTCCAACCTTCTAGTAGAGTGCAACTAGGCTGCCTTAAGGTCCACAACAAGTTCTTCTCGGATATAGCTTCAAAGTAGTATCCTCTTCTTTAACTGAAAAAGGTTAGAAACAATAGCAAGAAGTGAGCCAGATGCTCAGCAAGTGACAATATAGATATAAGAATTCACAACTGAAATCTGAGTGCAACAATATAGGGTTCATCCTTTGAACTTGTCCGAATATGTCAATTTGTATTCCATTTCATAAATAGAGAGGGAGAGCAGTCATTTCTCTTTTTAAAGAAATTTTTCATTTATAAAACATTAA
Organism: Kitagawia praeruptora; assembly: GCA_037693485.1. Lineage (NCBI taxonomy): Eukaryota > Viridiplantae > Streptophyta > Magnoliopsida > Apiales > Apiaceae > Kitagawia > Kitagawia praeruptora. Next base: position 6,084,111 of record CM075353.1, read on the forward strand.
ATTTTGATTGGAGGTTTTCCACGACAACAGACTATACGGGTGATCAGCCACGTAAAGTCTCCATTCCTTTGAAATTGGGTCCCCAATTAGGCAACACATTGGCCTTTAATGCTGGACTAGGCACTCCCCCAGCCTCTTAAGCTAAAAAGTGCTGGACTGGGCACTCCCCCAGCCTCTTACGCTTCTCCAATCTATAAAACTTTTAAAAACATTTTAAAACATTTTTCAGTCCTTAAACTCACTGGCAAAAGACCAGCCCAGTATAAGGAAATTTTAAAACATTTTCAAATAACTAAACCATTTTGATTTGCATTTATAAGAGAATAAAGGTCAGGGAAGCATTTAAATATAATTGCAGCAAGTACACAAGGCAAGCAAGTACACAAGGCAGGGAATTCAAGTATGATTTAAAAGTATTTACGAATAAGGTTTTATCAAGCAAATAATCATATTGATAAGTGGATTTTATATCCACTTGGAACATTCTATAATGGCTTAAATTGATTGACTTGGTCTCAAGTTCGTGGTAGTTTTGATGTGTTTTGTGTAATTGTGCAGGGTTGAAGAAATATCGATTAAAGGTGTAGTTTCCGTCGTTTTTGGAACGTTTTGTGGAGTTGATTGATGATATGGAATGAAGAATGGTGGCTAATATCAACTCCTAAGAAGTATACAAGTCATTAAGGATGAAAGACGGAAGCTCATGCAAAAGGAACGGGAAGAAAAGGCGAAAAAAGCTAAGAAAAATCAGTTTTCGCAGAACGGGACCAAACCGGGGGCTCCCAGCCTTGTTTCCAGCGCTCCAGCCTTGTTTGGGCAGATTGGGCCGGCGCTTCAGGCGCCCATATGGCGCATCAGGCGCTGCGGGATGCTGGTGGTGCGCGGGAGAAAAATCAGCCTGAATTTCTGATTTTGTTTTGGCCATATCTTGAGTTCTAGAAGCCCGTTTGAGGCCCGTAAGCTGTCCACGCGAAGATAACGAGATTCTCTATCATTCTAAAGTGGTCCAGAGGTCCAATTATGATTGGAACGTTCCAGAAAATCTGAAGAAAAGGCAGCTACGAATTTTCCTTTAAAACAGAATCAGTTTAGGAAACGTACTTCTATTATAATTCTGATTTGGTATTTTCTTGTTGGGCAAGATGTCTAGAGCCTATATAAACACATCCAACCCTTGTAATTTATCATGATCATTAGGAGAGAACCATTATATATCAATTACTTAGGTTATTTGTATTTTTTCATATCTTGTTTCATTATCATGGTTTCATCAGATCCCATGATGACGAGTGGTTCGATTATGAACTAATCGTTGTCATGGGATTCTAACGGATTTATTTATGGAGCTTTAGTATCTTGATGCTTTACAGATCTGTGTGTGATGTATATCTGATATCCTCGTATGGTTGTGTTTCATGTATTTAGATGCGTAGCTAACATCTAATTTGTTAATCTCTTGTGAAGCGAGAGTGGATCTTGAGATTTAGAACTTGCCATGCTAGCATAGGATAGGTTGATGTTTTAACATCATGATTTGTGGCGTAAATAGAGATATTATGCTACCCTATGTGATCTATGTGGATAACTTGTTCTTCAACCGTTATGTTTTCAAATTCTATAGAGATATAGGGTCTAAGCATAATTGGTGTCTATTCATCTTCTATCTCTTTTGTGGATGTATGTTTAGTTTGGTATTCGTATACTGAGAAGTAGCGTGTACTTGTTTCGTGTTGTCTGATCAGATATCATATCCTTTGCATATAGTGATTAAAGGCGTCAGATCTAAGCAAAGTATTTAATGAAGTTAGGATTCCATGGTTTTTCTTGCAGAAGTAATTAGATTTCAATTCTTGCTAATTAGTTAATTCATAGTTTTGTTAATTTGCTTCTTAGTTTAATTTAGTTAGTTAAAACCTTAATTTATTAATTGTCTTAGCAGTGAATTAAGATCATACACTGTTGCATAGGTGCGTTTACTGAATTAAAACCATAACCAGATCCCTGTGGGAACGAATTTGGACTTAACCTTATATATTACTTGTGACCGCGTACGCTTGCGTGTTTTAGTGTAAACAAGTTTTTGGCGCCGCTGCCGGGGATCATTGGTGTTTTATTTTTGGTTTATGTGCTTGTCAATAGTGGTCGTTAGAGTTCACTGACTCAGATTTGTTTTTCTTATCTATTTTGTTTAGTTTGGTGTGTTTCAGGTACTTGAGTGTTTGAAGATGGCAGGCCAGGAGTTGCCATGGTGGGCATATTCGAGTACATCCATGCCTTATCAATGTGAGCGGTGTTTTGGCGTTCATGATCCCTCACAGTATTGTTACTACGAAGGAGTTGATCCATATGTCACTTATGAGGAGCAACCATATTTTCAATACCATCCTCAACAGTACCAGCAAGATGTTCCAGATATGTCATCTTTCTATGGAAGTGAAGATTTTCAACATCAGCAACCTACTCCTACTTTTCAGTCAGATGAGGTTCCTACTAGGGAGGAGATTAGGATGCTTGTGAAGAGTAATGAGGAGTCTCTCAAATCTTTGGAGATTCTAGTTGCTCAAGCTGTGAGATCATTGGAACAAGAGACTCTGGAGGAGATTAGGATGCGTATAAAGAGTAACGAGGCGTCTATCAAATCTTTGGAAACAATAGCTGCTCAAGTTAGGAGTGCCTTGGAACAAGAGAAACATCAATTCATACTAGAGGCAACACCAGAGGATAATGGTGACTTGGAGCGAGGTACTGCATGCATAATTGAGGAAGACAAATTCCAAGGTGAGATTAGCGTTCACAAGCCATGTGAGGAATTTGATCATGTTAGGATGGTGGATGATTTGGAAAGGGCACTATTTGGGACAGACACTAATGAGCTACGCAAATTTCAAGAATTGGTATGTGCGTACCAAGAGGTTGATGATCATGAGAAAGATGCAGGTCTTCTACTTGTCTCAGAGTATGAAGATGGAGGTAGCGCATTAGAGCCAATGGAGGAAGTTCTCTTTGAGGAACCAAAGGCTTCAGCAATTTACATTTACCCTCCTCCATTATATTCAAGCGAAGCCCGCGAGTGTGTGTTGTTCTACAAATTGACAGATTTTGGGTCAACAGATGAAGGCATTGGAATAGGACAGAGTTGTTATACGAATAGGCCAAGCAAGGAGAAGGAGCAGAAAGTGTGCTGCCGAGATGACGATGAAGTCTCACGAAGAGAGGACCAGGCAAACTATTATCATCCTTAATGGAGGCTTGGAAGTAACGTCAAGCTATTGACGTTAAAGAAGCGCTTCTTGGGAGGCAACCCAAGGTATGTTTTCTACTTTCCCTTGTATTTACTTTCATTCAATGAGGACATTGAATATTTTAAGTTTGGGGGTTGTTTGAGGGATTAGTAGTTGTTGTTGTATTATTTGTTCATGTAGGATTTCATGCTTTGCATATTAGTAGTAGTAAATTATGCGTCTATGTTCGTGATATCTACGTTTGTTTCATATAGGACATTCTGTTTTTATGTTCGTATATCATGTGAGTTCATAGTAGTTTGCATGTGCACCCATGCTTGATAGGAATTTTGTGTTGTTGACGCTTTTGATTGAGAAGTGATATGCTTTGTTCTTGTGCACACACATACACTAGTAAGTTGAAGCTAGTAGACTTATTGAATGTTGTAAGTGATTAGAAGGACATGAATATGTGCAAGATGATTTAGTTTGCATGCTTTGAATACAAGTAGACGCGTTAGAGAGATTTTTGCTTGGGATTGAGTATGTTTTCCACCAAGTGAGTTTTTGAGCCATATTGCATATTTGTTGCAATTTATTCGTTTGCTTGAGTGACTACGGATTGTTTGCATTGCTAGCAGTTGTTTGAGGTCTTTCTTGAAATGCATGACATTATTTGACGATTAAAATGATAAAGGCATTTAGGAATAACCGCATATTTTCCCATATTATCACACCATATTTACATGATCAATTAGTTAACCCGTTGAGCTTAATCCTATTTTTCGGTAACATACCACATTACTTGCCTAGACCTTTTTCTTGTATTGGCCTTACATTAATTTGAACCCACATTGTCAAAGGCTAGTAGAGTGCTTAAGGGAGTAATAAGGTGTGTAAGGAGGGGTTTATTGTTGGTCTTACTTTTGGGGGAAATATTGAAAATTGGGATTGTTTACTTGATAGTCGGCATGTGTAATAAATTCATGGGATCATTGTTATTGTTTATATTATTGTTTGTGTATATATTTAGCTCTCGAAAAAAAAAGAAAAAAAAAAAGAAAAAGAAAAAAAGAGAAAAAAAAAGAAAAAAAAATATATATTATGAGAGCATGTTTGTGTTTGTGGTGATCCTATTTCAGTCGACTAGTCGAGTGTTTGTTTTAGTAAAAAATATGTGGGGGGAAATAGGGTGTTGTGTATGATTTATTATGGTACTTACTAGCTTTTGACACTTCACCTGTTTTGGCTTATTTGACATACCTTGTCCCTAGCCCCGTTACAACCCAAATAAAGACACTTTTGATTTTCGTCATTGATGTATATTGTGTTAAGAGTTAGATTGATACCAAATGTCAAGCATGCTTATGATTTTTTTGGAATTGAGTGATACACTTACCCTTGTTCTTGAGTGAAAATTCTTTTGTGAGTGGATTGTGAGTGTTTACTTGTTTTTGCATATGAGATCCCAAGTTTTGTCTCAAAGATGTACTCTTGTAGGCTTAGCATGGTTACTAACTTATTCTTACACTTGACATGGATTTGTGAGAACTTATGCATGTTCATTGAGTAGACTATGTGAATACTTGCACATTCGACACCAAGACATTGCGTTATTACTTTGATTCTTAAGTTGATATGGCATGAGAGGATTTGAAGGTATGGTAGGATATTAGTACTAGATCATTTGCATTTTCATATTAGTTGCATTCATGCATTGCATTGCATTGGATTTTGTGGGTACATTCGCTATAGGCCCTCACGAGACCTTACTCGTCCACTAGGGCTGCCTAGGGGTTTAAAGGGCTTGTTGCATATGCCAAATGCAACCGTGATCACCTACAGAAGTGGTACTAGTTAGTTAGATAGTGTAATTGTTGATGCTTGAGGACAAGCATCGGTTTAAGTTTGGGGGTGTGATAAGTGGATTTTATATCCACTTGGAACATTCTATAATGGCTTAAATTGATTGACTTGGTCTCAAGTTCGTGGTAGTTTTGATGTGTTTTGTGTAATTGTGCAGGGTTGAAGAAATATCGATTAAAGGTGTAGTTTCCGTCATTTTTGGAGCGTTTTCTGGAGTTGATTGATGATATGGAATGAAGAATGGTGGCTAATATCAACTCCTAAGAAGTATACAAGTCATTAAGGATGAAAGACGGAAGCTCATGCAAAAGGAACGGGAAGAAAAGGCGAAAAAAGCTAAGAAAAATCAGTTTTCGCAGAACGGGACCAAACCGGGGGCTCCCAGCCTTGTTTCCAGCGCTCCAGCCTTGTTTGGGCAGATTGGGCCGGCGCTTCAGGCGCCCATATGGCGCATCAGGCGCTGCGGGATGCTGGTGGTGCGCGGGAGAAAAATCAGCCTGAATTTCTGATTTTGTTTTGGCCATATCTTGAGTTCTAGAAGCCCGTTTGAGGCCCGTAAGCTGTCCACGCGAAGATAACGAGATTCTCTATCATTCTAAAGTGGTCCAGAGGTCCAATTATGATTGGAACGTTCCAGAAAATCTGAAGAAAAGGCAGCTACGAATTTTCCTTTAAAACAGAATCAGTTTAGGAAACGTACTTCTATTATAATTCTGATTTGGTATTTTCTTGTTGGGCAAGATGTCTAGAGCCTATATAAACACATCCAACCCTTGTAATTTATCATGATCATTAGGAGAGAACCATTATATATCAATTACTTAGGTTATTTGTATTTTTTCATATCTTGTTTCATTATCATGGTTTCATCAGATCCCATGATGACGAGTGGTTCGATTATGAACTAATCGTTGTCATGGGATTCTAACGGATTTATTTATGGAGCTTTAGTATCTTGATGCTTTACAGATCTGTGTGTGATGTATATCTGATATCCTCGTATGGTTGTGTTTCATGTATTTAGATGCGTAGCTAACATCTAATTTGTTAATCTCTTGTGAAGCGAGAGTGGATCTTGAGATTTAGAACTTGCCATGCTAGCATAGGATAGGTTGATGTTTTAACATCATGATTTGTGGCGTAAATAGAGATATTATGCTACCCTATGTGATCTATGTGGATAACTTGTTCTTCAACCGTTATGTTTTCAAATTCTATAGAGATATAGGGTCTAAGCATAATTGGTGTCTATTCATCTTCTATCTCTTTTGTGGATGTATGTTTAGTTTGGTATTCGTATACTGAGAAGTAGCGTGTACTTGTTTCGTGTTGTCTGATCAGATATCATATCCTTTGCATATAGTGATTAAAGGCGTCAGATCTAAGCAAAGTATTTAATGAAGTTAGGATTCCATGGTTTTTCTTGCAGAAGTAATTAGATTTCAATTCTTGCTAATTAGTTAATTCATAGTTTTGTTAATTTGCTTCTTAGTTTAATTTAGTTAGTTAAAACCTTAATTTATTAATTGTCTTAGCAGTGAATTAAGATCATACACTGTTGCATAGGTGCGTTTACTGAATTAAAACCATAACCAGATCCCTGTGGGAACGAATTTGGACTTAACCTTATATATTACTTGTGACCGCGTACGCTTGCGTGTTTTAGTGTAAACACATATAAAGATGTGATGTGAAAGAAATATTTAGTTAAGTTTGGTGGGTTTCAGAAAAATAAGATTTAAATCAAATAAAAAGGGTCATGAGCTAATAAGGAATCAAGTAATGGTTAAGGTTTTAGAATTAGGGTTCCAGGGATTATAACTAGTATTTTATTTGCATGATTTAAGAAAATAGGCATAAGGAATGGTTTAAATTGGAGCAAGGTATAAATAAATTATAAATTAAGGTTTAGGGTTCGATTAACATTAGTGCAACAATAGGGTACAAAGGTTTAATTAATTATTCAGAGGCACAAGCAAGAAGGTTCGAGGGTTTAACAATTATGCATGGCATCAACAATAAGGTACAAAGGTTTAAGCAATTAATTCACAAAGATAAATAACAGGGTACAAGAGGTAAGTAACAATTTATAAGGAATAAACAGCAAGGTACAGGAATTTAATCACAATTCATAAGCGGTTCATGAATTCTGAACTTCAACAGAAGGTTCGAGTCACTTGCCTTAAAAAGATGCTTTCACACTAGTCAAATAGCTCAAAAGCCCTCAGCCTTTGCCTTTCCTTTATCCCTTAAGTCTACGCTCTTCGAATCTACACATATAAAACATTATTTCAGAATTCTATTCAATATTCGACGTTCGTCTTCGAACATCTAAACTTAATCTACCCTTGCGATAATCCCTAAATTTATTTACTTAAATCACATATCATTAACCCGACCACTGACATAAATAATTAAATAAATAAATATATATAATTAGAGCTGGCAACACTTAACAATTAATCACGTAAACAAAATATGATCCAATACTACTTCGTACTAACAATATATACATATATACTTATACTCGAGAAAATGAAATAAAGATTTTTAGAAAATTTTAACGGCATCCCCTTTATATGGGTGACTGCCAATCGGAACATAACCGACACAACCAATCCAGTAATCAACATTACACCTACAAGTTTAAATCCATATCCAATAATCATCCCATTCAAGACATTACAATTCCATTACCTACTAAATAAATTCGTACCACTGGGAAATTAAAATTTACAATTTATTCACAAAAATAACCATGGTTTATTCTCTGTATACAACATAAAAATTAAGAACCAAGTTGAACATAACCACCAGCACTATTCTTTTAATATACGACTAACAGCAAAGATAAATCAACACACCCGGTTGATCCCTACACGCACACCCACGCGGCAACACACAATAGCATACACTTACACTACAGTTACACACACTGACCATAAACTCACCCATAACCATAAACCCACACACTCGACACACACACACTAATACCCAACTGATAACCAGACGACAGCAGCCAAATCCATCAACAGCGACACCCCAGTTCCCACGGACACACCCACACTTCACAGTACACACATCATATGTAGCCACAACAACACAGTTTTCGCACAAGACACTACACAACACTGCATAGGCGCACACCCACTGGTCACCCCACCAAGATAATCGAACAGGGGGAAACTGCAGCATAATAGCACACATAAAACACGACACAAGGTATACATATACTCTGATTAGGTACACACGCACACGAGAAGCACAACCATCACCATACGCAGCAAGAACAGTAGCTGGAAATAGAGTAATAATGTATATGTATATACATATAACGAACATAGGGGAGAGGGATATGACGAGCTTTACCTACTAGAATCATAAAACTGAGGTTAAGGAAATTGAACAAAGACAGAGTGGAAGAGAGGAAAGATTTAGAGAATAACCGAGAAAATTTGAGAGATTTTGAGAGAATGTTTTCGGACAAAGCTGTTGGGTTTCAATTAGGAAAGAAAATTAGGGATTTAAGGGAATAAAAGGGGAAAGGTAGAATAATATTTACCAAATTGGAATTTCTAAAAAGAAACAATTCTAAATTTCCTTTAAAATAGAAATTAAACAAATAATACTTGAGAAAAATCATGATTTTATTTTTAAAAGGTAGAGAATGAAATTAGCTATCTTCCCATATTTTTAAAATTTTTAGGATAAAAAATGGATTAAATATGAATTTTACCAGAATAAATCCATAGAACGCAAAATAATTCATAAAATCATTTTAAAATTCTTAAAAATCAAAATAAATCCATATAATATTTTTAAAACTCAAATAAACTAATAAAGTAAATAATGCAAAAGATTTCAGGATTTATACTAATCCCGATGATTTATAAAATTCTCAAAAGATAAATAAGATATGATTTAAATAGGCTTTAATCACCAAAAATAAAATAAAAATAAGTAACTTATCCGACATATATAAATCATCAAATAATCTCACAAATTATATATCATACATATTTCACCTCTTCAATAATATTCACGTCACATAGTTCACATTTAATATTAAATAAATAATTATAAATACCAGAAATTTCTAAGGCGTTATATCCTTCCCCCCTTAAAAGGATTCTGTCCCCAGAATCTCACCTAAGTAAATAAATGAGGATAATTCTCGAGCATCTCGCTCTCAAGTTCCCAAGTTGATTCTTCAACTCTAGGATTCCTCCACAAAACCTTTACCAATTTAACTGTCTTATTCCTTAACTTCTTATCCATTCTATCCTGAATCGCCACAGGCTTTTCTATGTAAGACAAATCCGGCTGTAACTCAATAGGCTCATACTCGATTATATGACTTAATCTGGATGATATTTCTTGAGCATTGACACATGGAAGACATTGTGAATGTGGCTCATATGTGGCGGTAGAGCTAACTCGTACGCGACTTTTCCAACTCGTCTTAAGATCTCGAAAGGCCCAACAAATTTCGGACTGAGTTTTCCTTTCTTACCAAATCTCGTAACTCCCTTCCAAGGTGACACCTTTAGTAACACTTGCTCTCCTTCCTCGAAATTCATATCTTTCATGTCTTGATCTGCATATTTCCGTTGTCTGTTCTGAGCAGCAATTAGCCTTTTCTGAATGATTTCAATCTTCTCCTTCGTTTGCTGTACCAGTTCGGGTCCTAACACCTTACGCTCACCAACCTCGTCCCAGTACACTGGAGATCTACATTTCTTTCCATATAACGCTTCGTATGGCGGCATCCCAATACTCGCATGATAGCTGTTGTTATATGAAAATTCCACCAGAGGTAAATGCTCATCCCAACTTCCTTTAAATCCAATGCACACGTTCGAAGCATGTCTTCAATAGTTTGGATGGTTCGCTCACTCTTCCCATCTGTCTGTTGATGATATGCCGTACTCATCTTAAGCTTAGTGCCCAAACATTCTTGAAATTGCTTCCAAAATCTGGTGTTAAAACGTGGATCTCGATCAGACACAATAGTTACTGGCACACCGTGACGCATAACCACTTCTTTCAAATACAGCTGTACCAACTTATCTAAGGAAAATCTTTCGTTGATTGTAAGAAAATGAGCAGACTTAGTCAATCGATCTATGATCAGCCAAATCGCATCATGATTGGCTTTTGTTCTTAGTAGTCCCACAACGAAATCCATAGCTAAATGATCCCATTTCCACTCAGGAATATCTAATGGCTGAAATAGTCCACTAGGCTTTTGATGTTCAGCGTTGACTCTTTGGCATGTGTAACACTTACTAACCCACTCTGCAATCTCTATTTTCATATCTGGCCACCAAAAATGTTCCTTCAAGTCTTGGTAAATCTTCATACTTCCCGGATGAATCGAATATCTGGAACTATGAGCAACCCGCAAAATCTCATTTTTATTTATTTAATTTTTTTTTTGGCTCGTTGGGAATCCAATTTCTCGAAGAAAATCTTAAGATACCCTTATCTAAAAGTTCTTGCAATTGTGTTGCTAACTCTTTCATCTCCACAGGTGCCATCCTATATGGTGCTTTGGACATGGGTTCTGCTCCAGGTACTAGGTCTATAGGAAACTCCACTTCTCGATCTGGAGGCAAACCGGGTAATTCTTCTGGAAAAACGTCAGGAAACTCATTGACTATGGATATGTTTTCTATCTTCGGTGTTTGCTTCTCTACATCCACTACATGGCCTGAATAGGCTTCACATCCTTGTCTAAGTAACCTCTTAGCTTGCATAATATTCAGAAATTTCTTTATTTGCCTTTGTCCTTGAAATACCACTTCCCTATCATCTTCAGTCCTTAATTTTACCTGCTTCTTTCTACACTCAATTTGTGCATCATAATCAGCCAACCAATCCATTCCTAAGATTACATCAAATTCTCCCATTTCGAAAGGTATCAAATTGGCATAGAAAAGGTAACCACCTATCTCTATATTACACTCTGGACACACCTGATTAATGGAAACTCTATCTTGATTCGCCACTTCTATCACTAAAGCTTGCTCTAAAGGTCGAATTTCACATTGCAATTTATTAACAAACTTGTTGGAAATGAAAGACTTGGTAGCTCCAGAATCAATTAAAACTTAGCCTCTACTGAGTTCACAGGAAGCATACCTGCGACAACATCCATTTCCTGAACAACGTCCTGCATAGTCATGTTGAAAGTTCTGGATCTAGGTTGAAACATCTGGGTCTGGGATGGAGGTCCAGTTATCCTCAAAGCATTTGCCGATGGGGGTTCGGCTATCCTCAGAACATTTGCTGATTGAACTGGTTCCTTACAATCCTTATCAAGATGACCAAATTTCCCACATTTGAAACAAGTCACTCCTATGGTCCTGGGTTTTGTATTCAGACACTCATCAGCATAATGTCCCTTCTTGTTACACTTAAAACATGTAATACTTAGTCCGCGACAAACCCCCGAGTGCTTCTTCCCACAAGTTATACATTCAGGTAAGGCTGGTCTAATTGCAAGTTGCTGATTGGTATTCTGAAAATGTTTACCTTGACCGCCATTTCCATTCTTTGGCTTTTGAAAACCTCGATTCTTATCAAACTGACCCTCACTCCTTGGATTGAACTTGTTATTGTTATTATTATCTCTTGGGTTCTGACTTCCCTCAGTACTTTCCATCTTCCTTTTCTTTCCTGCCTTCTCCTTCTGATATAATTCACTTTCACCTTCAACAATCATAGCTTTCTCCACCACCACTGTATAGTTTTCTAACTAAAATACTGCCACCTTACTACGTATCCATGGTTTTAGGCCTTGTTGAAACATCTTAGCTTTCTTCGCTTCAGTATTGACATATTCAGGAACAAACCTTGCTAACTCTGTGAATTTTGCCTCGTACTCCGCCACACTCATATTCTCCTGCTTTAACCCTAGAAACTGAATCTCCAGCTGATCTTGCATATACCTTGGAAGATACTTCTCGAGAAACAACTCCGTGAATCTCTGCCATGTAATTACTCCTTCACCTTCCAACAGCTTTGTTGACTCCCACCAATAGTTTGCTTCAGCTTTCAAGTAATAGCTCGCATATTCTGTCTTCTGATCTTCTCCTACCCTTACCAAAGCAAAAGCTTTCTCCATCTCATTTAGCCATGCCCTAGCTTCTATAGGGTTAACAGTACCTTTAAACTCTGGAGGGTGTACAGCTTGAAAAGCTTTAAATGTCACAATTGGTTGAGCGGGTCTTTGTTGAGCTAGTGCGGTTGTCTGTTGTTGAAGAAGTTGGAGAATTTGAGTCATATTCGGTTCAACTGGATTTTGATTTCCAGTATTCTGGTTTTTGGGATTTGCAGTAGGTGTTTTCTTCTTTGGAGGCATGATTCTGATAAGAAACAAGTAGTTTATTAAACAACAGGCAAATATGTACAGAGATAAGGTTTACAAATCCTGAATTTGAGTTGTCTGTGATCACCAAAGTTATAACGGTGTAAAGAAATAGGGAAGCATAGGTATTATCTTGAACAAGTAATTCTAACAAGATTATCCAGACAACTCGAAAATATAATGAAAGATGCATAAATAACAAGAAAATAAAGGTCATGGTACCAACAAGGTTAATAATATAACACAACAGTTTTAGAGTTCAAGGTACACCGTTAACAATCCATCTACTAAAAGTAAATGCCGAGAATAATCCCTGTCATCCATAGCCTGTGATGACGATATAGCGCAAAAAAAAAAGAAATTACTAAAGCGATAAAAGAATATCCTAAACCTATCACCTACTATCCTAATGATAACCTACACCTATCGCTCCTATCCTACACCTAACCTATACCTAATCCTGGATTGTTTCAGTGACCAAAACCTGACAGCTCTGATACCAACCTGTAACGCCCCGCCTACCCACATTACTGAAAATATACTTTTTTTATAATAAAATACTCAATTATTGGAATTGTTTAGATAGAATAAACTTTAATACAGGGGAATTTTTGAAAATTTCGACATGAAGTATTCGTATTTCGGACTATCCACCTGTAATTTGAATCCAAACCAATTTATTCCAACACCAACAACAATTTCAACTCCTAAAGAAATAATACAAACACATGTTCAACCAGTCCTAACTGATCAGGTGAACCATACCAAAATGCCCTCCCGATCAGAGCAAAGATCGGGGCATCACAATACCAATTAAAAACATAAACCTTGATAACAAAATAATAATAAATAAATACAACCCCACTACTAACCCGGATCTCTAACAGGTAGTGGTATGAAACAAGCAACTACTAACTAAGCTATTACATTACAATACTAAATCCTTAATTAAAAGATACATACACTCCACAATTATAAATACAACGAACTAGAACTATTACACAAATTTTATTGATACCCAAAAGTCCAACCTTCTAGTAGAGTGCAACTAGGCTGCCTTAAGGTCCACAACAAGTTCTTCTCGGATATAGCTTCTAAGTAGTATCCTCTTCTTTAACTGAAAAAGGTTAGAAACAATAGCAAGAAATGAGCCAGATGCTCAGCAAGTGACAATATAGATATAAGAATTCACAACTTAAATCTGAGTGCAGTAATATAGGGTTCATCCTTTGAACTTGTCCGAATATGTCAATTTGTATTCCATTTCATAAATAGAGAGGGAGAGCAGTCATTTCTCTTTTTAAAGAAATTTTTCATTTATAAAACATTAAATTTTGATTGGAGGTTTTCCACGACAACAGACAATACGGGTGATCAGCCACGTAAAGTCTCCATTCCTTTGAAATTGGGTCCCCAATTAGGCAACACATTGGCCTTTAATGCTGGACTAGGCACTCCCCCAGCCTCTTACGCTAAAAAGTGCTGGACTGGGCACTCCCCCAGCCTCTTACGCTTCTCCAATCTATAAAACTTTTAAAAACATTTTAAAACATTTTTCAGTCCTTAAACTCACTGGAAAAAGACCAGCCCAGTATAAGGAAATTTTAAAACATTTTCAAATAACTAAACCATTTTGATTTGCATTTATAAGAGAATAAAGGTCAGGGAAGCATTTAAATATAATTGCAGCAAGTACACAAGGCAAGCAAGTACACAAGGCAGGGAATTCAAGTATGATTTAAAAGTATTTACGAATAAGGTTTTGTCAAGCAAATAATCATATAAAGATGTGATGTGAAAGAAATATTTAGTAAACTTTGGTGGGTTTCAGAAAAATAAGATTTAAATCAAATAAAAAGGGTCATGAGCTAATAAGGAATCAAGTAATGGTTAAGGTTTTAGAATTAGGGTTCCAGGGATTATAACTAGTGTTTTATTTGCATGATTTAAGGAAATAGGCATAAGGAATGGTTTAAATTGGAGCAAGGTATAAATAAATTATAAATTAAGGTTTAGGGTTCGATTAACATTAGTGCAACAATAAGGTACAAAGGTTTAATTAATTATTCAGAGGCACAAGCAAGAAGGTTCGAGGGTTTAACAATTATGCATGGCATCAACAATAAGGTACAAAGGTTTAAGCAATTAATTCACAAAGATAAATAACAGGGTACAAGAGGTAAGTAACAATTTATAAGGAATAAACAGCAAGGTAAGGGAATTTAATCACAATTCATAAGCGGTTCATGAATTCTGAACTTCAACAGAAGGTTCGAGTCACTTGCCTTAAAAAGATGCTTTCACACTAGTAAAATAGCTCAAAAGCCCTTAGCCTTTGCCTTTCCTTTATCCCTTAAGTCTACGCTCTTCAAATATACACATATAAAACATTATTTCAGAATTCTATTCAATATTCGACGTTCGTCTTCGAACATCTAAACTTAATCTACCCTTGCGATAATCCCTAAATTTATTTACTTAAATCACATATCATTAACCCGACCACTGACATAAATAATTAAACAAATAAATATATATAATTAGAGCTAGCAACACTTAACAATTAATCACGTAAACAAAATATGATCCAATACTACTTCGTACTAACAATATATACATATATACATATACTCGAGAAAATGAAATAAAGATTTTTAGAAAATTTTAACGACATCCCCTTTATATGGGTGACTGCCAATCGGAACATAACCGACACAACCAATCCAGTAATCAACATTACACCTACAAGTTTAAATCCATATCCAATAATCATCCCATTCAAGACATTACAATTCCATTACCTACTAAATAAATTCGTACCACTGGGAAATTAAAATTTACAATTTATTCACAAAAATAACCATGGTTTATTCTCTGTATACAACATAAAAATTAAGAACCAAGTTGAACATAACCACCAGCACTATTCTTTTAATATTCGACTAACAGCAAAGATAAATCAACACACCCGGTTGATCCCTACACGCACACCCACGTGGCAACACACAATAGCATACACTTACACTACAGTTACACACACTAACCATAAACTCACCCATAACCATAAACCCACACACTCGACACACACACACTAATACCCAACTGATAACCAGACGACAGCAACTAAATCCATCAACAGCGACACCCCAGTTCCCACGCACACACCCACACTTCACAGTACTCACATCATATGTAGCCACAACAACACAGTTTTCGCACAAGACACTACACAACACTGCATAGGCGCACACCCACTGGTCACCCCACCAAGATAATCGAACAGGGGGAAACTGCAGCATAACAGCACACATAAAACACGACACAAGCTATACATATACTCTGATTAGGTACACACGCACACGAGAAGCACAACCATCACCATACGCAGCAAGAACAGTAGCTGGAAATAGAGTAATAATGTATATGTATATACATTGTTATAAATGATTGATGAGAACAGTGTTTGGAAGCTAAAGTAACAAAACAGAGTTTAGCTGGAAGCAGTCAGAGTTTAGTTAAACACTGACTGGAAGCGCAACAGAGGTTGTTAAACTCTGTAGCGGAAGTGTCTGAAGAGTCAACAGTGTTTGAAGATTGATACAAGATAAATATGGAAGCAATATCTTTGAAGATTGGAAAGCTGTCAAAGAGATTGAGTTGACTTGGAAGACTTGTAGCAATCGTGATTGATATCAATTGTATAGCTTAATTATAGGAGAATCAATTACTGATTGTACGAAGCTGTATGTTTTATAAATACAGTTAGGTTAACCCTAGAAGGGTATCGAACATTGAGAAATTCATTGATTGTAACCTAAGCAGCTCTCTGTGATATTTTACATCACTGAGAGAGGAATTGTTAATTCCAAACAGTTTTTAAGTATTAAAAAGTGTGTTCTTGTTAAGTTACTCATACAGTATTTGATTACCTATTGTGTATTCGACCTAACAAGTGGTATCAGAGACAATCTGTTACTTTATTATAGTTAAAGATCCAAACACAATAGTAATCAACGGCAGAGATACCTCCACCATCTAGTTATGAGAAAGCCCCTACTACTGTTAGTAGGTATGAAACGATTAGGGTTCCTATACTTAGGCCATTAGAGTATGCAATTTGGAAGGTGAAGATGACCATGTTTCTGGAGGCTATAGATCCTGAATATCTTGATAGAATTTATGAAGGTCCTCACAAACCTACAAAGTTATCTGCTGCTGCTGCTGGTGAGGAATCAAAGGTGATTCCAAAAGAAAAGAAAGATCTAACTGCTGAGGATCTTTCATCTATTGCAAAGGATGCAAAAGTAAGGCATTTACTTCACAATGCTTTAGACAATGTAATGTCTAATAAAGTGATTAATTGCACAACTGCAAAGGAAATATGGGATGCACTTGAGGTTAGGTGTCAAGGAACTCCTGCAATTAAGAAAAACAGAAGAAACATACTCACTCAGGAGTATGAGCATTTTGAGGCAAAGTCTGAAGAAACCATGACAGAAACATTTGACAGATTCTATAAACTGCTCAATGATTTGTCATTGGTTAACAAAGAGTATGATTTAGAAGACTCAAATCTCAAGTTTCTTCTTTCTCTACCTGAAAAGTGGGATGTGAAAACAACCACTATAAGAGATAATTATGAACTTGCTGAAACAGAGATTGATGAAATTTATGGACTGCTCAAAACCCATGAATTGGAATTGGAGCAGAGAAACAAAAGATCAAGTAGAAAGTCAAAATTTGTTGCTCTTAAGGTTGAGGAGAAACCATTAAAGAAGGAAGCATCAAGGAGAAAGGCAAAAGGAAAAGCCTTAGTCATACATTCAGAGAGTGAGTCATCAAACACTGATGTTGACTCAAACACAGATGGAACATCTGATTCTGAAGATGATGAGGAGATGATGCAAATGGCTGCATTGATGGTAAAGACCTTCAAGAAGATGGGATTCAAGAACTTCAAGAAGGGAAAGAGATTCTCCAAGGATTACTCTAAGTCTGACAAGAAAAATTTCAAGAAATCTGAGGGAAAGGACTTCAAATCTGGTAAGAAAGATAAGTCTGAGATTCAATGCTACAAGTGTAAGGAGATGGGTCACTATGCTCCTAAGTGCAAAAAGGGTAAAACTGAAAAGGCACTCTACACCAAAGGCAGAGATTGGGCAGACACTTCAGATTCAGATGAGGAAGTCAACTATGCACTCATGGCTACTACTCAGAATGAAGATGATGATCTAAAGGTACCCCCAACTACCTATGCTTATAATACTGATAATATAATTGAATTGAGAATTTATCTTAAAGCATTACATATCAGTTATAAGGATCAGACTTTAGAAAATGAGAGGATAAAAAATGAGTGCTCTCAACTCAAAGATAGAAACAAACTTGTTGAGGAACAACTTGAAAACATGAATAAAGTTCAGAAAGAAAGAGATGATGTTGTGTTTATTGAACAGGAGTTGCTAGGTAAGTATAAGCAACTAGAATCTGAATTGGAGGATACTAAAGACATTATTAAAACTTGGACACACTCTGGTAAAGACACTCAAGAAGTGTTTCAGTCAGATACAGTAGGTCTAGGTTACTCTGAAGGAGATGAACTTAGATTTGAAAATTTGGTAAAAGTAAGACCACATCGTTCATCTGAAGGTAATGTTATGGGAATAGGTGGACCTAAGACTGAAGCTGAGAAAAAGGCTGTTAAAGAATCATATGCTAAGACTTTTGTTAAAGAGGTTAACATTGGTTTAATGACAGATAAACAACTCAAGCATAAGCTTAAAGAGATAAAATCTGTCAACAAACAGAAAATGCCTAGGAAAAACAAAAATGGAAAGGTTGGCATAACATCAGGAATTAAGCCAATGCTTGCTACATTAGCTCCTAGAAAAACATGCTTTAATTGTGGTAGCACTAATCATCTTGCTAGTTTCTGCAGTAAGAATAAAAACATTAATTCTTTGCCCTCTAAAACTGCAGTAAAGAATGATTATGTGAGAACTAGACCACAGACTTTATGTAAACACTGTGGAAGTACGTGGCATTCTATTTACACTTGCAGAGATTATCATGCTATTTACTATAATTACTATGAACCCAAGCCAAATTTGAAATGGGTTAAAGTAAACTCTGCAAATGTAAACTCTGAAAAAGTTAGCTTAAACTCTGATAATGTGAATTCCGCTGCAAAAGCTAACAGAATCAAGAAATCCAAAGGATCCAAGCAAGTCTGGATCCTTAAAACTAATAATCAGTGATTGTTTGTGATTGCAGGGCACCAGGGTCAGTACCCTAGTCGTGGACAGTGGATGTTCAGGACACATGACTGGAAATAAAGCCCTGCTATCAGAGTATGAGGAGAAGGCTGGCCCAAAAGTTTCCTATGGAGATGGCAACTTAGGACATACTCTGGGATATGGCAATATAAATCTTGGGAGTGTCATCATCACAAATGTAGCTCTGGTTCCAGGACTCAAGCATGATCTACTATCTGTGAGTCAAATCTGTGACAGAGGATATCATGTAGATTTTCAGCCTGAATATTGTCAAGTCATCAGTAAATCTACAGGGAAAGTTGCTCTAGTTGGAAACAGACACAATAACATCTATGAAATAAAATTGTCAACAAACACTGATGGCAAAGCAGTGTGTCTGTCAACAAGAATGTCCAGTGAAGAGAGTTGGAAGTGGCACAAGAAACTTTCTCATTTGAATCTGAACAACATCAATGAGCTAATAAAGAATGATCTTGTAAGAGGTCTACCAAAGTCTTTGTTGAATGCAGAAGGCATGTGTGATTCTTATCAAAAGGCCAAACAGAGAAAAGTCTCTTTCAAAAGCAAATCTGAGTCTTCAATTGTTGATCCTTATCATCTCCTACATGTTGATCTTTTTGGACCAGTGAATGTGATGTCTCTTGGAAAGAAGAAATATGCTCTAGTCATTGTTGATGAATATACCAGATACACATGGGTATATTTTCTTGTAAAGAAGGATGAAACTGCATTAACACTGATAGAACATATAATACAACTGGACAAAGGGTCAGAGAATCAAGTGAAGATAATCAGAAGTGACAATGGAACTGAATTCAGGAATTCATCAATGGAAGAATTTTGCAAGAGTAAAGGAATAAAACAAGAATTTTCTACACCTGGCACTCCACAACAAAATGGTGTAGTGGAGAGGAAGAACAGAACCTTGATAGAAGCTGCTAGAACCATGTTAGATGAAGCAAAGCTGCCAACATATTTCTGGGCAGAAGCAGTTCAAACTGCTTGTTTTACTCAAAATGCAACACTGATCAACAAGCATGGTAAAACACCATATGAAATGGTGAAAAAGAAGAAGCCAAATCTAAAATATTTTCATATTTTTGGATGCAAGTGCTTTGTATTGAAGACTCATCTTGAGCAGTTGACCAAATTTGATCTAAAGGCAGATGATGGAATTTTTGTTGGCTATCCACTGTCAACTAAGGCATTCAGAGTTTATAATCTGAGAACCAGAGTGATCATGGAATCAATTCATGTGTCATTTGATGACAAGAAAATAACTGGACTTGAAGATGTCAATGAACATGATCAACTGCACTTTGAAAATGAAGATTTATTCTCTGAAAAACTAAACTCTAATCAGACTGATCTGACAAACTCTGTTGATCTAAACTCTGAACCTCTACTGGTAAATACTGAAGAAACTCTTCAATCAGAAACAAGGGAAGAACCAGTTGAGGGGGAGCATGAAGAATCACATCAAAGTGATAATTCAAATACTGAAAGTGACTCAGTTGATAATTCTGAATCAAACTCTGTTGATTCAAACTCTGTTGATAATTCTTAGCAGTCACATTCAGGGGGAGCATCAAAAAATGAAGAGAGGCACCAAGAAAATCAGGAAAGCATGGATCAAGGGGGAGGATCACATGATGACAGAAGCAATTTGCCTTCTGCAAGAAAATGGACTAAGTCACACACACCTAATTTAATTATTGGTGATCCAGATGCAAAAGTAAGGACAAGAAGTGCAACAACAAATGAATGTCTGTTTCATGCATTCTTGTCACAATCTGAGCCAAAGAAAGTAGAAGAAGCACTTAAAGATGCTGACTGGATAACAGCAATGCAAGAAGAGCTAAATGAATTTGAAAGAAATGAAGTATGGACCCTTGTACCAAGGCCCAAGAACAGATCCATTGTTGGTACTAAATGGGTTTTCAGAAATAAAACTGACAGTGAGGGTGTTATCACAAGAAACAAAGCAAGACTGGTTGCAAAAGTCTATTCACAGTAGGAAGGAATAGACTATGATGAAACATTTGCTCCAGTTGCAAGATTGGAGGCAATTAGAATCTTTCTAGCATATGCCTCTCATAAGAAATTCAAAGTGTTTCAGATGGATGTGAAAAGTGCATTTTTAAATGGAAAACTTGAAGAAGAAGTGTTTGTGGAACAACCACCAGGTTTTGTAGATCCAAAATATCCAGACCATGTCTACAGGTTAGACAAGGCACTCTATGGACTTAAGCAGGCACCAAGGGCATGGTATGAAACTCTTGCTAAATTTCTACTAGAAAGTGGGTTTCACAGAGGTACTATTGACAAAACTCTGTTTTACTTTCAATCTGGTAGTGACTTGCTCTTAGTTCAGATATATGTTGATGACATCATTTTTGGATCTACTAATGATAAACTCTGTAAGAAGTTTGCCAAACTCATGCAGTCAAGATATCAAATGAGTATGATGGGAGAGCTTAGTTACTTTCTAGGCCTACAGGTGAAGCAAACAGATGATGGAATTTTTATAAATCAAGCAAAATATACCAGAAATCTTCTCAAGAAATTTGGCATGCATGACTGTTCATCTGCAACAACTCCCATGGCAACTGCAACAAAATTGGACAAAGATGCAGGGTCATCAGTAGATATGACAAGTTACAGAGGAATGATTGGTTCTCTACTCTATTTAACAGCTAGTAGACCTGATATCATGTATGCCACTTGTTTGTGTGCAAGGTTTCAGGCAGATCCAAGAGAACCACATTTAACAGCAGTAAAGAGGATTTTTAAGTATCTCAAGGGCACTATAACTTTAGGGCTGTGGCATCCAAGAGAATCAGAGTTTAAACTACTTGGCTATTCAGATGCAGACTTTGCAGGCTGTAAAATAGACAGAAAAAGCACCAGTGGAAGTTGTCAATTTCTGGGTGACAGACTTGTTTCCTGGTACAGCAAGAAACAGAAGTCAATATCTACATCTACAGCTGAAGCAGAGTATATTGCTGCTGGTAGCTACTGTGCACAGATTCTATGGATGAAGAATCAACTGCTGGATTATGGACTGAGGTATACAAAGATACCTATTTACTGTGATAATCAAAGTGCTATTGCAATGACAGGTAATCCAGTACAACATTCAATGACAAAGCACATCAGCATAAGGTATCACTTCATCAGAGAGCATGTAGAGGAAGGCAACATTGAGCTTCACTTTGTGACTACAGAACAACAACTTGTAGATATCTTCACCAAGCCATTGAGTGAAGCTACATTTACAAGACTGGTCAATGAACTAGGAATGGTCTCTAGTTTTGACTAGAGATGTTGGTTAGACTCAAGATCTTACTTTTAAAATATATTGCTCATGTTTCTGCAAATTGTTGAGTGCTATGTGAACCCTAGTATTAAACTCTGTTATGCATGCTTATGTTTAAATTTTGTTAAACTCTGTCAGCATGTCTGTCTGCTAAACACTGTTAACATGTTGGATACACTCTGTGAATTCAGGATTGATTATTGTCTGAATGAAAACACCAATGAAGAAAAATGTATGAAGCATGATTCTCAGTAATTAAATCATGATTCTTTCTGAGTCACTGTAATCTAATCAGATTTTGTGCAGTAAATCAACACAGCATGATACTGTTTCATATTTATAGCATCTCTTAGTTTATTCAGTCCTAAACTCTGAGTTTATGAATATTGTGTGCATTGCCTCTCATAAATAATTTCTGTTATTGATGAACTCTAAACTCTGATAAGTGACATTCTGTTCCCAAAGGTAATTCATGGTTCTTGATGATTCCTTGTTTGTACTTGTAAAAACCATAAAACTTGAGATGTGTCATTGATTAGTTTGGTGAGTTCAGATTCATGTCTACACCCTGTGAGATTTTGAGCCAAATCAGTGATTGATACATTCTCTATCAATCAATTTTTATTGTTGTGTGATGTTCATCAGGAAGTATGTTTCTCTAGAACTTGTATTAAACCATTTTGAGACTACATGATATGTGTGTGCATGAAAATGATAAAGGCAATAGGATTTACCATTTCTTCAAACACTGTTCAAAATTCTTTTGAACACTGTTCAAACATTGTATAAACACTGTTCATAAATTCCACCCTTAGTAAACCCATTTGAGCCTAATTAACTGCTCATTTTTCTTAAACTCTGAAGTATTAAAAGCAGTTATATTCTTTTGAAAAAAAAAAATCAAATGCAAGCAGGTGAGTGTTTCTCAAGAAAAGAAAAGTTTACTCAGTATATATGTTAAAAAAAAAAGGCATATATACTGATCATCTTGTACAAATATGTACTAACAGTGTGACTGAACACTTTGGTCTATTAAAATGTTCAGCTTGAAATTCACTCATGATTAAAACATCTCTTCTCATCTGTTTGATCTTACCTCATTACAACCCTGAATAAAGTCCTTTTGATTTGTGCATATATGTACTCAAAGTAGTGTAGATTTGGTGGACATTCAAGCATATGGTAGTATCTGCTTTTACTGATTGAATGTGAGTGTAAACACTTCACCTAAACACTTGTGTGCTTTGAGAGTTTGTGAGTTTATCGAGTTCATGACTGTTACTCACTGAATGATGCTCTGATTTCTATCTCTTGATCTTTTTGTCTTCAAAGACTGTGTGCTTACTTAAATAATCATGAACATCAAAGGGAATAGAAGTATTCAGATCTCTGTATTACAGTAACTACAGAGTTTAGCATTCATCAAACAATCAGTGTTTACTATGAGAGTTTGTGCATTCAGTGTTTATTGATTTTTGTTATGGATTTTATGAAATATTAGATGCTCTAAAAATTGATTTTGGTAAACTCTGCTTCACACACACTCATATTCACAACTGTGCAATTTTTGAAAGGGTTTTAGTGATAAAGTTGGAAAATTGACAAACACTGTTGAGCTGTGTTAAGTACTCTAAGGTAAAGTTTCATTGAGATAATTTGACTATTTTGGAGTAATTGGGGTAGTTGACAACTGTTAATTAGTGTAAATATGTCAAAGTGTCGTGATTATAAGAATGACAGCGGTAATTATTAAGTGATCCATTGGTTGTTTGACACGTGTCCCATTATTGTGTCCCACTCACACATTACTCTACAATCAGTTGCGCGCTTTCAATAAATAAACGATTGAGTGTTGTTTTTACTCTAATCGTTTTTGTTCTCTCACTTCACATCGATTAATATTCACCCACTCACAGTTACTTGCATACTCAATCAATTTCAAAACTCTTGTTCACTCTCTTTCACATTTTGATAAACACTTACCATACACATCTTTTCTCTGAATATTTTCATATCATATCTTACTAATGGCAACTAAAGCGTTTGATGCAGCAGGGTTAGTTTTTCTTCCTAGCAACTATGCAGCTCCACTGGAGAATGCAAATGCTCCAGAGGCGTTTCATTTGTTTCAAAATTTCTTGAAAGATTCTGAAATTGGGAAGGCTTTAACTGCACCACCAACACTCTCTGCTTCACAAATTGCTACTTTTTGGACAAACTCTGTGTATGATGATGGAGAAGAGTCTGGCACTCCAATAATTACTTTCACTCATGATGAATCAGAGTATATCATTACTCCAACTACTGTTAGGGATGCTCTGGATTTTGAGACTCACACTTCTTACAGTGTTGTTGGTCACGACCGCTTGCGGACAATGTTGCAGCAAATTGGATGTTCAGGAAATTTGAATAAGCTGGGGTCTCTGAGAAGGCCACTTTTGAGAAAGGAATGGAGTTTCTTTTTCGATTGCATTACAAGGGCTTTTGGAAAGAAGACAACAAATTGGGATGCACTTCCTCTTGACACTCTCCAAATTGGTCATGCTCTACTATATGGAGGTAATTTTGATTTTGGTAGACTAGTTCTAATGAATTTGGGAGAGCGTTTGTCTGAGCCTACTTCTGTTTATTTTTCTCGATTTTGTCAAATGCTATTCACTACTTGTGTGCCTAATCTTACAATTGATGAAGCTGATGTAATTCAGCCTTTTCAAGTTGCTAAAAGGATGTTTTCTGATTTGACAAATAAAGATGTTACTAAACAGCAAATACCTGATATGTTTATGCCACTAGCCTTACAAAACTATGTCAACCAACCTCAAGATTCTCAATCTACACAATCATCACAACAATCTGAACCACAACAAATGCCTGAACCATTAGACACCATACATTCTGAACCAACACCAACACCCACAACACCCACAACCACTGTACCTACTACACCTCATCAACCACAACCTGAACACATAAACTCTCCACCAATAAACTCTGAATCCATAAACTCTGAACCAGCACCTACTGATCAACCCAAATCCAAACCAAAAAGAAAAATACACACTGCACAAAACACTAAACACTCAAAGGCTAAACAGACATTACCTGGAGCTGTTTATACCAGAAGAAAGAAACAAAAGGCAAACAGACCTTCACTTTCACCAACTAAGGAGAGCTCTAGTGAAGAAGAAGAGGAGATTGCAGTGCCTCAAGCCAAGAAAAGGAGATTAATTCTTTTAGAATCTGATGATGAGCATGTTGTTGAAGCTCCAGAGGTGGTTTCACAGCAAACACCTACTGTTGAGGTTGCAGAGAATGTTGCTATACCTGCAGAGGTTGAAATGCCTGCAGAGGATGCTGTGCCTGTCAATGTTGAAATACCTGCAGAGGTTGAAATGCCTGCAGAGGATGCTGTCAATGTTGAAGTACCTACAGAGGATAACATGCCTGCAGAAGAGGATCACAGAGATGGTTTTTCACCAATGAATGATATTATTGACTCATTTCAACCAATCCTTGATCCTATCTCACCTGTTGTTCACACTGAAGCTCCTGGAGTAGCTGATGAGCCTGCAATTATTATTCCTGAAGCTGCAGCATCACATACAGAGTTGATATCTGATGCTTATAAAATTCCTGACAAAGGTGATGAGGTTGATCAAGCAAATAAGGATAACTCTACATCTATGCCTGTTGAAGCTACAAATGCAAACTCTGTTGCAGAGCCTGTGCAACATGAGAAGACTATTGACAAGATTGCAGAAGTTGTTGCTGAAACTGTGGCTGACAAAGCTCAGCACAGTGATTCTTTACAAGATGCTCAAGTTGATGCTGCAAGTATTGAAGATGAAGCTGAAAACAGTGCAAACTCTGATTCTTTTCTGAGTGCACCAGCACAGACTGATAATAAACATAAATCTTTTGATCAGCCTTATCCATCTCTTGCAATTGAAGAAGAGCACCTTGCTAAATCTGCTGCTAACTGGTATAAAGAAGACTGTATTTTTCCAAAAGGGAGAGCAGCTGATTTCATTAAGCAAACTGCTAGTCAAATTTCAAATCCAGAGATTTTATCATGCTTAAAGGCAACTGTGGTACAAGTCAAGACTCTGGATGGAAGTTTTGCTGATACAAAACAACAAATTACTTCTTTGAAGACTGAGATACAAACTAGAGAAATGAAAATGGAAAGAGAGTCCAAAATCAAAGCTGCACAGCTTTTTAAAGTCCAAGATACTCTCTTTGCCAGGTTAGGGAAGGTTGAAGAGAATCAAGCTGCTTTGTTTGCAAAGGTTGATTCAATTGCTAACTCTTTGGAGCTCATTACATCTATACTCATTCCTGATGATGTCAAAAATGGGGAGAAAGTTGCTAATTCAAAATGCAATATTTCTCAAACTCTGCTCAAAAAGGATGATGCTGGAGATGGAGGGGCAAGTGAAAAGAGTGAGGCTTTAAACTCTGAAACACTAACTCTGAGATCTGGAAAATCTCTTAAGTCACAGTCTGTTGGAATAAACACTGAAACTCAAGGTACTTCAAAAACCAAGAGTTTGGAATTAATATCTAATCCAAAGACTGATGAGGAGTTAGCTGTTAAGCTTTTCATGGAAGAAAATACAGAAGGAGTTACTCTAGAATATGCTAAAGCTGAAGAAAAGAGTCTGCAAGAAAAACATCTAAAAGCTTTAAAATCTGTTAAGTTGAAGAAGAGGGAGAAAGTTGTTAAAACTGCAAAGCCTGTTCTTAAGGGCATTGAAATCAAAGAGAAGTTAACTGGCATTCAAGAAGAAGAAGAAGAAGAAGATAAAGAAAAATTGATCAAAAAGTCTTCTCTTGATGCTAAATTGAAGTTAAAAGGGGTAATGAATGAGGAGAACAAAGGCAAAATGATTGTTACAACCTTTGTTGCCACACAAGTTGTACAGACACAAAGTAAACCTTTACCTGGGTTTTCTAGGCCGAAGATTCCAGTTCAAGAACAAACAGGAGTAACTGGTGATTATCAACACAATGCTGCTTGTTCAGGAAAGCCACCAGGAAGAAATACTTCTGGATTAGGTTCAAAAAGAGATTTGAGATTTAGTAACAGTCCAAGAGATCCTTCTGCACTTGTTTCTCTTGGTTCTGGTATTACTCAAGAAAATCTAGATAAGTTGGATTCAGTTCAACTAGTTCATCAAAGGAGCTTAGATATTCACTTTCTGTTATACTTTATGGCAGATGGATCAGTGTTTAGAGTGGATGAAGAAGCTATCAAGTTAAAGTTATTTGAAGAACTTCAGTATGCTCTGCATATATTCAGAGTCAGAAATCGTCAAACACAGCTTATTGCTAATTCTATAAGGGGATATATGCAGAAAGCTAAAATTGTTACAGGTTCAAAGTCTGCTGGAAAGTATGTTCCTAAGTACAGAGATTGGAATGGCAATCTGATAGAAATGGAGAAGGGGACTACAAAGCTGAAGACAGATCTTGGAATTACAGTTCTGGATTTTAATGTGAAGTCTGAGGAAGTGAAATATATCAGATTGGGAAATGAAATGAGAAGAAACACAATCTACGATCTCAGAGCTGCTATCTTTCAAACTGATGAGAATGATCCAGATTTAAGAGAGATCAAGGAAGCTATGCAGATTGAACTTGAAAATGCTGAGAGAAGATTGTTGATTTATTATCTCAGAACAACTCCAGATCTCGAGGAATTTAGGTAGACAAAAGTTGTAAGTTTGTTGAGTAAAAGTTTAAACTCTGTTTGTATGATTAACACTGTAGACTTTGTATTTGTTTTGACATCATCATTTACTGTAAACTTGTACATTCTTGCTAATGAACAAGTTGGGGGAGATTGTTAGAAATGATTGATGAGAACAGTGTTTGGAAGCTAAAGTAACAAAACAGAGTTTAGCTGGAAGCAATCAGAGTTTAGTTAAACACTGACTGGAAGCGCAACAGAGGTTGTTAAACTCTGTAGCGGAAGTGTCTGAAGAGTCAACAGTGTTTGAAGATTGATACAAGATAAATATGGAAGCAATATCTTTGAAGATTGGAAAGCTGTCAAAGAGATTGAGTTGACTTGGAAGACTTGTAGCAATCGTGATTGATATCAATTGTATAGCTTAATTATAGGAGAATCAATTACTGATTGTACGAAGCTGTATGTTTTATAAATACAGTTAGGTTAACCCTAGAAGGGTATCGAACATTGAGAAATTCATTGATTGTAACCTAAGCAGCTCTCTGTGATATTTTACATCACTGAGAGAGGAATTGTTAATTCCAAACAGTTTTTAAGTATTAAAAAGTGTGTTCTTGTTAAGTTACTCATACAGTATTTGATTACCTATTGTGTATTCGACCTAACATACATATAACGAACAGAGGGGAGAGGGATATGACGAGCTTTACCTGCTAGAATCATAAAACTGAGGTTAAGGAAATTGAACAAAGACAGAGTGGAAGAGAGGAAAGATTTAGAGAATAACCGAGAAGATTCGAGAGATTTTGAGAGAATGTTTTCGGAAAAAGCTGTTGGGTTTCAATTAGGAAAGAAAAATAGGGATTTAAGGGAATAAAAGGGGAAAGGTAGAATAATATTTACCAAATTGGAATTTCTAAAAAGAAACAATTCTGAATTTCCTTATAAAATAGAAATTAAACAAATAATACTTGAGAAAAATTATGATTTTATTTTTAAAAGGTAGAGAATGAAATTAGCTATCTTCCCATATTTTTAAAATATTTTGAGGATCAAAAACAGATTAAATATGAATTTTACCAGAATAAATCCATAGAACGCAAAATAATTCATAAAATCATTTTAAAATTCTTAAAAATCAAAATAAATCCATATAATATTTTTAAAACTCAAATAAACTAATAAAGTAAATAATGCAAAAGATTTCAGGATTTATACTAATCCCGATGATTTATAAAATTCTCAAAAGATAAATAAGATATGATTTAAATAGGCTTTAATCACCAAAAATAAAATAAAAATAAGTAACTTATCCGACATATATAAATCATCAAATAATCTCACAAATTGTATATCATACATAATTCACCTCTTCAATAATATTCACGTCACATAGTTCACATTTAATATTAAATAAATAATTATAAATACCAGAAATTTCTAAGGCGTTATACAAGTCAATAAGAATTATCAAGTGACTGAACCAGCAATGTAAGGACAAAGCAGGGTGCTTCTGATCAAGTGCCAACCACGAAGGATTTTGATATAAAATGAATTGAAATGCAGGATGATGGATTTTATATATTCCATGGGCGTATTAGGATTGAGGATAGTGACCAATGAAGAGTTTCGAAGATTGTCAAAGATGGTGCAGTATGATGAATAAATGTTATCTGAAACTTGGTGTCCTCAAAAGGAGCATTAGGCACTAAGAGATTCACGTTGAACACGACCAATATCTTCCAGAACATCCTTCCTACCATTACCAAGTCCTGTAAGAAAGAGCAGATAGACATATTTTGTCTTTTGGAAGGTCATGTAGACCGACATTCATAAGAAGAGGTTAGCATTAAGCTACCTATAGATTATCAAGATGAGAATGATTGAAAGAGACCCTTATTAAGGACATACGAATTGATTTTCAAAGTAAAGGATGTATGTATTTCTTGAAAATGGAATTGAGGATAGAATATCCATAAATTAAGACGAACCCTGGGAATGCGCAAAGGATAGCATTACCCCTAATAAAGACATTGTGAATCCAGATGATATAAGTTGAATCGACCAAGGAAACAATAAACTGTAAGGATTTGTTGAGAGGGGTCTCAAAAGTACATGGGCAGAAGTGTTGTAGGATTGATCAATGATACTGTGAGATACCTTGTATCTAGAAAATACAGGAGGACTGATGAGGATGACCTAAGAAATCTTTTAATGAAAAAGGTAATATTATGGATTTCAAAATGGAAATTTTGTAAGGAATGTATGACATAGTAACAATAAGGCTAGATAAAGCATGTATGAAACCATGAGCAAGTATGGATTGAACCAATAAGGTTGAGATTTTCCTAAAATAAGAAAGGACCGAGATAAGAAATATCCTAGATATGATTGGGAGTAACCGTGATAAAGTTCCCACAGAAATGTGGAAGCAATGATTTTTGGAAAAAGACTGGAATATGTTTTCTCTCATCTAGCAGAGTTCAAGGGAGGATGCTTCCACCCTGAGTTGGAATAGATCCAGAAAATATTGATTTCAAGAAAATATTATATTCAAGAAAGGCCAATGAGGTGGCCGACACTTTAAGTATAAGGGAGTAAGTATATATGCTCATACTAAAGAGATAGAATGATAGGGTAAAGGACCTTGATGGTCATAAGGTGGTAGAGGAAATTACATTCGGTCTGATGATTGTGCCAGGATAAACTATAAGAATAGTTTAAGTAAAGATTCGATTCCTGATGTTGTCGGTAGCACCTTACCGACATTAGGAGGCTCTACGACAGGCCAGACCAAATTCCCCAAGAGACTCGCCTTTCCTTTGGAAAGAGAGGGGGAAGGTTAAGTAACAAGGAATTGGTAGTAGATGACCAGAAACAGAGATGGTACAAATACTTATAAGCTAAATGGCATGATGATGAATGACAAGTAAGTTTATGTTGGTATATTTCTGCGCAAACAAGATAGAGTACATGAAGTTAAAGATTCGTGATGCTGAAAGGTATCCCTGGATTAACGAGATTTGGAAAGTGATTAAGTAAAACGCTGAGCTCCAGTCTTCAACTAGAGATATACGATTAATAATCTCCTCAACCTATCCTAGCTGCAATGCTTGAAGCTCTTCTGCAATTCTATCTTCTTCATGTGATATATGTATCAAGTTCAGGAAGTATTCCTTATGGGTAAGGAATATTGATTATTTTGTCTTCCTAAGAGAGTGGTGATTTGACAAATCATGAAACCAGTATGTCTAGCTTTTAAAGCCCTATGTGAATGAACCCGATGGTGATTCAACCATGGACTACATTAATGTAGTGGTGATTCTTCTGAGAAATTAGATGATAACAACTTTGGAAGCGTCAGAATGAAAGACAAATAGATTGTATTGAATCCAAGTTAAAGAAATCGTCAAGGTTTATTTCGGATGGTTTAATTTTGGGAATGACATGATGCTTGAAATAAATGATAATGCCATGATAGCTCATAGAGTGATTATAGTATAAATAGAAACCAAGGGACTGGTAGAAATGAACATAGAATTGAGAATCAATAAAGGAGTAGATATGCGGACTCCTGAGGAACCCCAGAAATGAGGTAAGAAAAGTATGAGGTTGACATTGGAGATATCGGTCATAATGGAAAGCTGAAATTTAAAGCATAAATGACATAAAGATTAACTCATGTTAAGTTTGGAAAAGTCGAGGAAATTTGGAATAGATGGATTGAGTAATAAAGAGACTCATAGAACAAGAAAGTGAAATCTAGATGGTTGGACCAAGGAAAGTTTGACCCAAAATGTGTAACGCATATTGAGTAAAGGTGACGAGTGTTCCACTAATAAGATGACTGTGGAGTTAAATAACAGAAGTGAATAAGAATCAGATGATAAGAAGGATGTGATTGATAAAGAAAAGATTGGAACGTGATTATGAAACGTGAAGCAAGGAATGCTACGAATGGACTGATGAATGGGTTTTCCAAACGAACTCTCGGGACGACCACCTGATGGTGTTAAGTGTTGTGAATATGAAAAAGCTAGTAGTGTGGCGTGGAATGCCAATAACGATGATGTCAAGCGAGGAATCCAAGATCTAACCCGAAAGGGACGAAGGATTTTCCAAAAGTGAGTGATGCTAAGATCGAACAAGAGTATAGGTCCATAGAATGATGGACATAGCAGCAAGGACATGCGACGCGTAAGATTACGATATAGTAGTATTTGATACGAATACGATTATTTTTCTTCACTAATGAACCTCTATAGTTCAGAGGCAAATCCTAAATATGATATTTTGCAATCATGAGAACATTCTATAATTCTTCACTAATGATATTATTTTTCTTCACTAATGAACCTCTATAGTTCAGAGGCAAATCCTAAATATGATATTTTGCAATCATGAGAACATTCTTTAATTCTTTGAAATTCTTTTCTTTTCTTCTCTCTTATTCATCTTCTTTTTAATTGAGAAGAACAACCCTTTAAGGAGGGGAGGTACTTCTACGTGACTATCTGTCTGTGTGATAGAAGTCTAGGTGGAATACCGTAACTTGTTTAATTGCTTGTCAAGTACTAAAGGCTGGCCCCCTTCTGTACTAACTATGCAATATGACAAATATTCATTGATCATAGTGATCTCTCAATAAATTCTTCTGTTTTTATACATTGATCGAGATTGCGAAGATTAAAGCAATCAGGAAATGCATAGTACGAGTGAGGATATCTTCGAATTCACGGCGAGATAGTGATACCAAAATCACTGCAGATGCCAATAAGGTTAATAATATATGACTGAGTAAGAGCATAGCCCGGATAGTGTGTTGTACGAAAAGTAGCAAAGTTGACGAAAAAGGATAAGAGGAGTATTGTAGCACTGGTGAGATGTGCTGTAAAAGGTTTGGAACGATTACGGATGGATCGGGGAACTAGCTTACGAACTAGCATTACCCCCAAATCTACAACAAGTTCACAATGTGTTTTATGTTTCGATGTTAAGAAATTACAATCCGGACACTAAGTATATAGTAGAATATGAGCACATAGACGTGCAACTAAATCTAACCTATGTGGAGCAGCCTGTGGAAACCATAGATCGAAGAGCAAGTGCTCCGAAATAGGGTCATCAAGCTAGTCAGAGTCTTGTGGCAAAATCACAATGTGGAAGAATCAACTTGGGAATTGAAAAGAGCGATGCTGGAAAAGTACCCCCATTTGTTCTCGGACTGATTCCGGGACGGAATCCTTTTAAGGAGGGGAGACTGTAAGAACCCAAATTTTTGGTAGAATTAAAACTTTTCTTATTTGGATTAAGTGCATCAGTGAATAGTGCTTCCATACGTGAATAGTGTTTTTCATGGATGAATAGTGATTTTGGGAACCAAGAAATTTTACATGCCACCCTATGTACGAGACATGGTTTGGATATTTCGAAGTCATATTAGTGATTCACGGAGAAAATAAATGTATGTAAAGACGATCAGAATTCAGAAATTCCAATTTCTATTTTGGTGTAATATTTGACCGGGCACTGAATTATATATTATTATATTCAAGAAATGAGATATTAAATTTGTGGATTTAAGGATTTAATATTTTAGAATTTTATTATATTTGATTTGGGGATTTGGAACGAAAACCACAGAGATAGTGAAACGAGCGTTCTAGAATCCGCTGAAACTTTTCAACGAGATTAAAAGATAAAGCGAACGAATTATGGATTTTGGATTGAGTTTATAAAAAGATTAAATATCCTACACGATCATGAAGAGAATTATATCAGTTGGATGGAATGATTTAATCAAAGATTAAATCAAAACAATTTAGGATTTAAGTGGGTAAATCACTTAAATCAATTCAAAGACATAACAAATATCAACCAAGCTTCTTGAACACACCTTGCACAAGAACCAAGGAGGGAGCACAGCCACTTTATGAGATATTATCCAAGAGAAATCACTTTATGCTAGATGAGTGCAAGAGAAGCCAAGCCAAACACCATTCTCTCCATTTTCTCTCAAACTGCCCTGCAAGAACCACCTTGAACGAAAAATTCATATCTCAATATCTAGAGCTGTAAAAATCACCAAACTTTAACCACTGCTCCCTCATATCATGGAGAACATTCGCTCAAAATCTCATGGCCATCTAATGAGTGTAGCCTAGTGAAATCACCTCCCCAAGTTGAAGAAACAAACTGTCCAGATTCATGACAGTTTCTGTGACGATTTTCAAATGGCCATATCTCCTTCGTTTCTTAATGGAATTTTGTGTTCTTTATATGGTTGGAAAGCTGTAAAGATGATCTACAACCCTCCTTTAGAAGCCTCGTTCAGAAAAGGTCGGTAAGGGCTTCGTTTTTCATGTTCTTTCAACTGAGTTATAGCAGTTCTGAAAACTTTAATAATATTCTTGATGATTCTTGTTAGATTAAGGTTGTTAAGGCTATACAAGGACTAGATCAAGCTTAGCAAGGCTAGCACACTCTCCAAGGAAGGTATAATTCTTAAGAACCCTTGATCTACCTTAAGTTTTATGGATGTTCTTAGTGGTTGTTAGATTAGTGATGACTAAGATGATGTTATAAGCATGATTAGTTAGTGGTTTAAGTTGATTTAAGTAATACGATGCATATGGTGGTGAAGCATAATATTCTTGGACTGGTTAGGATGAATAACATGTGTATAAGTTGTATTGATGCCCGGTGTGGCTTGGTTGTAATGAAACGATTTTGGAAACGTTCGATTTATAGCCGTCGTAATGCCCAATTTTCGTTAAACCTTGAAAACCATGAATCACAGTAGGTTTAACTCACTGCATAGCTTAGTAATCTGCCAAGTTAAGATAGATTATGTTATAAGCTTCATTTTGATATAAAGTTCGTATGAAATGGACTTACGGTTTAGGAGTTATGATTAAATTCGTAAAAATGGTTCGAAACCATACACGGAAGTTCGTAACTGAAATTGGATTCCCTTAACACTACGAAATCAGTGGCGAATCTTGATAATTAAATAATAGAGGTAAAAAGGAAGGTGTGGGAGAGAACCACATGTCGAATAGATCATTTTCCGATTTTATAAAAATGTTCGAATCAAGGTTAAACGCAAACGAACCCCTAAAAAGCATGCTTAGTTATGGCTTTGGTTAATAACTTAGAAAACGGGCGATAAAACTCGTAGTACAATCTCGATTCGTAATTAATCGATCTTAAGACTTAAATGGCTTAAGTATGTATCAAGTGTGGGTACAAGGACATGTCATAATAACGAATATATGTCGAACCGCAACGGTGATAAAAGAGTTACACTAAGAGGTGTATAACGAGATGATTCGAAAGCGTGCTTCGACTTAAGTAAAGATTATATTTAACCTTTGTAAAGTGTTAAGTAATTAATACCGAATGCCTTGGCTATTTATAGATCATCAGGCTGACCCGGGACACGTTACCACTACCCCTACCCGCACCCGATTTCCAGGCAAGTTCAAATCCTTCTTTAAGGCTGTTGTTGTGAATATATATGTGTTTTCTATTATACATATGCCATAGCATGCATGCCTACTTAAAAAAATCATATTGATATACTTGTTCCCTGATTTATTGTTGGCTTATAAGCTAGATAGATATATATCATTTATAAGCCGGAAATTATTAAGACCCTTAAGCGAAGGGCAGTGAATCTCATTCTTTGATTATAGACCGGGAGTCATTATTTCTTGATATATTGATATTATTTTCAGAGGAAAATAGTTAAGTAAATATTTTCCATTTATTATCTGGCGAATATTTTTGGAATATTCCCTTGAGATTATTTGATAAATATTATTCAGATTATCCATCAGATGTTTATTTATTCGAGGAATATTATATATTTAATATTCATCTAAAGTCGATTAAATATTCGAATACTATTCGAACCCTCAGTTAAGTTATTTGCTTAAAGAATATTCATTCTTATTTACTCGATAAATATTATTTTGAATATTCACTCGAGTTTATTTATTTAATGAATATTATCTTAATATTCATTCGAGCCTTATTTATTTAAATGAATATTAATTCGAATATTCATTCAATCTCTATTTATTTTACAAATATCAGTTGAACATTGATTCGAACTCCAGTTATTCGATAAATATTACTTTGAATATTCCCTTGAGATAAGGAATATTATCTTCGACCTTTATTTAAAGTCGATTCAATTATTGAACATAATTTCAAATATTCATTCGATAATCATTTCTTCGATAAATATTATTAAGTTGAATATTCATTATTTATTCAATGAATATTGTCCCAAATATTAAGTCGATAATTATTCCATCAATATGTATCCTTCTTGAGTAGAATATTCACTATTGATTCAATAAATATTATCTCCAATGTCCATCTGACGGTTACTCCATCAATGAACATTGCTATTGATTTGAATAATCATTATTTGTTCAATGAATATTATTATGAATATTTATTCAAAGATTATTCCGAGCAACCCTTTTTCAATATCTGTGACTTAATAAATATTCTTGGAATATTTATTTAATTCTTCTAACTCGTTTCAAAGATACTTGGTTTCATTCACGTAGTATCATCAACCCTCGAATATTATATAAATTATTTCAGAGTCCTATTATTATTATTATTATTATATTATCAAGGAAGGTTCTCAGTGATTCCATTCTCCCTTTGATTCTATTGTAAGGGAACCTTACTTGAGGAATGTTATTTATCTTGTGACTGCCCGGTCATAAATTATTCGTTTCACTCGCAACTTGGTTGCTATTATTCATGGAATTGTGTGTACCCTCTCATCATTCGAGGGGTAGAATGTTGGAACAAGTTGGTATCCATTAACAAGCAACAGCTTGGGAAATATTGGTAAATTTTCCTTTCCACATTAGATACGACTACCTTGTGGAGTCTTATCAACATGTATCATACCTGGGGAAAAAGGGGAACGAACAATACATTTCAAAATGATGGATGTTAAATGAACTAGGAGACGCGTAAGTGGCCGAGTGGCTCCGGTCTAGCAATAGCCCAACCGTTGGCTTAGGAGTTCCAGAGGGCGGTAGACAAGTAAATCCGTCGGAGCTACCTTCTACATGTAGAGAACGACTGATGAGATGCATGACATACGACTGATCATCGTAAACGTCAGGGCATCTGGCGCGGCAATGCTCCCGTATTAGTTCATCTTTTAAAATTTGAAATCTTCTGCAACCCGATCTGTGTTGCCAGTGTTGAAACATGTTGAAAACTGGAATTGCAATATTTTTTGCAAGTTCCTCTCTGATAAAAATGATGCTATCTTGTTTATCTTGATAAAGCGAATATTTCCACAAAACTTATATATTTTGAGTTCCCTGTAACTTCATCCTTTATATGGATCTGGCACTATTTTCGTTCATGCATGGCATATGGTTTCAAAATATATCTTTGAACTGTCATATATATTACTGTTCAGTTATATTCTTGTTGGTGGGCTATTGCTCACCCTTGCTTTATTATTTATAGCACAACAACAGTTATATCAGATGGCCGCACAAGGTGCACTTGGTGCGAGCAGGTATCAGCCGTCAGAGGATTAACCGCTGAGTGGTAGCTACCATTGCTGAAGAGTAAGCTATTGGAAGGCTAGTTGTTAGCATTTGAATATCAAATGTATTTATTATATGACATATACAAATGGATGGCAAAGAGTAAGTAATGTAAAAATTGTAATTCTTTGGGTTGTAAGAACTCAATTGTGTGATTAATAAAATTTGGTTACTCTGATTACATCTCTGGGACTATAACGTGTGTGTTCTATATTGTTGTTTGGGTCACAAGGTTGTTATTCAATTTATGTTGATTTTATGGATGGAAATTGAGACCGTAACGACTAGATCCCGGACACCGGATATGGGGGTGTTACAAAGATGTAGTAACTGCAAGGGGTTAGTAGTAGAAACTTTATTCTTAGCAGTAAATAATGTTTTAACTTGTTTACCAATCTGACAAGCTGAGCACGGTTCTACTTTCTTTAATTTCAGCTTTGGAAGTCCTCGAACAAGATCCTGGGATGAGATTTTCGGAAGCAAATCCATATGAGCATGACCAAGACGTCTATGCCAAAGATTCTGCTGTTCTTGAATGGTTGATAGACAGATTTCTTCATGTTGTTCATCAAAGTCTAGAACAAAAATATTTCCTTTCCTTTTTGCCACTAAAGCAAACTCATTAGCCTTAGTACCAATATAGCAAACGTCCTTATCAAAATTAACCTTATGACCAGCATCAGTAAGTTGACTTACACTAACCAAATTATATTTCAGACCATCAACTAAACGAACATTATTAATTGTAAACCTGTCGTTACCTATGATACCTTTACCAACGATACGAACAGTGTTGGAATCGCCAAGAGTCACTAAGCCTCCCTCTTTTACTTCCAGTGATAGAAACTTGGACTTGTCACCAGTCATGTGACGAGAACATCCGCTATCAATGATCCATTTGTTGCGAGGGACATGGACTTTCAAGCAGATCTGCAAAAGATTCTTTTATCTATTAGGTACCCACATAACGTTGGGTCCTTGGTTGTTAGCATCATAAATCTTATATAAATGTCTATCAGATTTCTTAATCCACATCTGAGCAACTTTAACAGAAATATTCTTAGATTTATATCTAACTGAAGAGTTAGGAGCGTGGCCCTTGATACCACATGCAAATGATCCAGAAGGGTGACCAAAACTGCCACAATCGCGACATTTCTCATATGGCATTTTGTACTTCATCCGATTTCTCTTGTAGCCACTTTGAAAAGCACTCTTCTTAATTGATCCTGTTAGGCCGAATACACAATCAATATTAAGATCGTATGAGAGAATAACAATTAAAACACAATTGAATACTTTTAAATCTGTTTTGTATTAAAAACTTCTCTCTCAGTGATGTAAATATCACAAAGAGCTGCTTAGGTTACAATGAATGATATTATGTGTTCGATACCCTTCTATGGTTAACCTAACTGTAGTTATAAGACATACAGCTACATACAATCGATAATTGATACTCCTATAAATTAGCTATACAATTGATATCAATTATGATTGCTACACGTCTTCTAAGTCAACTTAATCTCTTTGATAGCTTTCCAATCTTTAAAGATATTGCTTCCATAAATAACTTCTTTATTCTTCAAATACTGTTGACAGTAGACGCTGCCTCCAGACAGAGTTTAACAAACTCTGTCGAGCTTCCTTCTGTCAGAGTTTACCCTAAACTCTGACTGCTTCCAGCTAAACTCTGATAATTCACTGTAACACTTAAACACTGATTAAAACACATCAATTATATTTAACAGATCCAAATCCTAAACCTTCTCTATCCAGAGAAGCTTTTTGATTAACAAGAATGGCATTGAGAGTTCCTTCACCATGAAAATACCAAGCCAGATCCTTTTCTAGCTGAGCCACTTTTTGCTTGAGTTCAGGAACCAAGGGATCTGGTTCACTATCATGTTTGATATCTGGACATTCAATTGGAACTAATTTTTCCTGCAGAGAATCAAGATAACCATCTTTCTTTCCAATTTCAATCTTGAGGAGCTCATTTTCTTCTGTAAGTTTACAAATTCTCTCGGAGAGACTTTTATTTTCTGCAACCAATTTTTCATCCTTTATCGAATCGTCCATTTCACAAAGAACCTCACTTAATGCTTTCTTTAAGTAAGCATTCTTTTCTTTGAGTTTTCTATTCTGAACCTGCAGAGTTAGTACATTTTGAGATAAATTTATATTTTTATGAGATGAAACATTTTGTACCTCTTCAGTATCACTCGAACTGTCATCTAGTCCAACAAAGCATAGTTGAGCAACTTCATCATCTGAGTCGATCTCCACATCAGATTCATCATCACTCCATGTGAGTAAAGCTTTCTTTTTAGACTTGAGCTTGAAACAATCCTTCTTGAAGTGCCCCTTTTTCCCACATTCAAAGCATGCATCCTTACTTGAGTTAGACTTGTTGTCCTTGCTAGAATTAGATTTAAAATCCTTCTTTGGGAAGTGAGATTTCATAGGCCGTTTTGAAACATTCCGTTTGGCAAGAAATTTATGAAATTTCTTGGTCAAGAGAGCAATTTCCTCATCTGAATCTTCAGGTGATTCATCAGCTTCTGCATTGAGAGCTAATGTCTTTTTCCGAGGAGCCTCATCTTCTTCATCATATCTGCGTAATTGATTCTCGAACTCTTCCAGTTCACTGAACAGTGTGAGAGTATCCATAGTAGACTAGAGAGTTGAATCCTGCAGAATTGTGACCTTAGGAGCAAACTTCTTTGGCATTGCTCTGAGTATTTTCCGGTTGATTTCTGATTGTGGAATAGTTCATTCCAGAAGAGATATTAAGTTCATCAAGGTCAGAAACCTTCCTTGAGCATCTTTGACACTTTCATCTCTTTCCAACCTGAAACCTTCATAATCACTCATTAGCATACTAAGTTTTACCTCACGTACCTTAGATGTACCTTCATGACTGACTTTAATAGTATCCCATATTTGCTTAGCAGTAGTGCAAGCTGAGACTTTGCGTAATTCAGTGGCTTCCATTCCATTTAGCAAGGAATTCATAGCTCTGGCATTATGATTCAAAGAGCTCATTTCTTCATGAGAGAGTTCTTTGATAGTCTTCGGTTTACCATCCTTCATAGGCACGGTGAAACCATTTTCAACAGTATCCCATTCTGTCATTGTAGTTTTCAGCTCCAACCAACAGAGGAGGGATATTAACAGACGTACGTTCTGAATGTGCCATGGATCTCTAGCAAAATAAACAATAAAAAGAGAATTAAATGCACCTGCTTTGATACCAATTGAAACTTAAGGCACAGACTAAATAAACTACTAAGTTACTGAAAACAGAATGAGACAACTATGAGAATGAGACAGCTATGAGACAGTCTCAAACAATTCTGCAGAAAATAAACTACTGAAATGTAAAACAGTAAACATAAAGATAAATAATGCAGAACACCAAGATCTTTTCACTTGGTTCGGCCCTTAATCCTAGTCTATGGCCTACATCCAAGTCCTTATGCCAACTAGCACATAGAATGTATTATATCAACTTCAAATAAAGAACTTACAGTCTTTTTTATTACAAACAGATAGCCACGAAAGAAACCTTTCCTCTAGCACACTTGCTACCTAGCACTATTGCTACTACCTAGTCCACTGACTACCT
This sequence comes from Kitagawia praeruptora, assembly GCA_037693485.1. NCBI lineage: Eukaryota > Viridiplantae > Streptophyta > Magnoliopsida > Apiales > Apiaceae > Kitagawia > Kitagawia praeruptora. The sequence goes on from CM075353.1 coordinate 6,125,089, forward strand.
TGGCTGATCCTTTGCAATCAATACCTTGCCACAACCCGGCACAAGTTAATATAAATACACTCAAACGAATAACAATACAAAAGATGTGAAATACAACTCAAACTATCTTCTTGTTTACTGGATATTGAATGATGAAAGAAACAAGAAATGATTATCAGAATAAAGTGTGTAGGCTATGTGTAAAAAGAATTCTGAAAACCAGAGTTGTATATATAGGAAAATAATGTCTAACAGACTGAACAGTTTTTCAAACAAAGGATAAGATAAATCTATTATAGAAAATTTGTTTGAAAAAGATTTGAATAAAATATTCCGTTAGTTTGTTTAGTAACAGATAAAACCTGAAAATATAAGTCTTTGAATAATTCAAACAGGTTTTATCAGAAAGAGATTGATAAGATTTGTTGAGATTATTTAGGAGTTTGTTTAGAAGATAAACATCAGACTTATCCAGTAAACTCAAAGCTTATAACAAACCATAGTATCAATCCTATTTATCTGCTTGTTGTCTGCAATCTACTGTCTGAAAGCATCATCAGAAACTCTATAATCCAACATTCTCCCCCTTTTTATGATGATGAACAAATGCTCCCCCTATCAAAACATACTTAAACAACCCTGCAAAAACATGTTAGAAACAAAACAAATAGCCATAGATGATAACAACAGATTCACAATAACAGATAAAATATGATAACTTTTAGCATAAACCAACCACAACCAAAATCCCATAAACATTTAAACAAACACCAAAAGGTCTGAATCAATCAAAACATAAGACCATCCATAAGACCAATTCATCATTACAAAACCAACTAAACAAAACATTAACAAAGCTTCTTCTCCCCCTCAGCATCATAAAAGAGTTAATTAGTGTAAGACATCAGAGATTTCCACTCGAGCAGCTGATTTGCCTTTCCCTTTCTTATATGCACGTGTCTTTTTGGAAGGAGATGCAAACACAGGAGGTTCACCATACTGAGAAAATGACTTGTTAAAGAAATCTGCAGGAGGTGCTTTGCCATCACGTTCTGTGAGCCAGTCAAACAACTTTTGCTTGTATTCTTCTCGACAGAGGGTGGAGGAATTGCTGGGAAAGGCAATGGATGAGTAATTTGTAACGGTCCCAAAATCCGGGGTACAGATTTGGGGCCACCAACCACAATCAACATATTACTAACTTGGATATAAACATCATATAAACTGATAAAACATTAAAACCCCTTAACCAAGATCGCATACAGGTTATGGTATGAAACAAACTATCGAATTACATTATTACAACTCAATCCCAGAATAATAAAATATTATACATTTCTGTGAATAAATGAAATCACTATCTAACTCTATTTCCAACCTCGGCCATTCTCAATCCACTATCTGGCGTGATCCATAACTCGACTGTCTCTTCTCGCTGCCCGGAGATCAATATTCACGGTCCACTACTAGGTCTACTACGCTTCACTATTAACTGGAGCAAAACAAACAAAAGCAAGAGTGAGCCAACAATGCTCAGCAAGTGTAAATAATGATGACAATTTTCAATAACAACGATAATTTTGATAAGCAAAAAATTTCATCTCATTTTATAAAGGAATCAGTTGTATCAAATTTTAGATTGCCCCGAGGGCCAACAATTCACCATTCATAAGGTGCATCAAAACTAGAACTGGGAAGAATTCTGATATCAAAGTATTATTCAAACAGACTTTCAAGAAGTCAAGAACTGAACATCTCAATCTCAAAGTATAGATTAGAATTGGAATTTTTATTTATTTAAAAAAAAACATCAAGGTTAGGCTGCTAATCAGTCACGCACTAACCCCGGACAAACGCACATAGCAATGTCCTTAATTGGATCCATGGCACACATTGGCCTTAACATCTGACCATTAAACTGGTCTCCCCGAAGGGACATCCGTTGACCATAATATGGTCTCCCCGAAGGGACATCCGTTTTAAAAACATTTCCAATTCCATGTCAACTGCACTAGGTGTCGGAACAATCGACAACCCTTGTCAACCAACCAACTGGAAAACTCACGTTCCAGAATAACTCATAATTCGAGAGTTAAAGAAGAATTCACAAGCAACAGGTGTCGACGAGTTCAACACGATAAAAAAATATATTAAATAGTATCGACAAGTTCGATACACTAAAGGGTAATAACTGACTAATCAAGATCATCAATAGGTATCGACAAGTTCGATACAGTACGTGGGGTGTAAACGAATAGACAATAAGAATAAAAGATATCAACAGGATTCCAGATAGGTATGAGTATTTGGATCATAACGTCATTAACTTGTCTAAAGGGAGATTTGAATTTGTGCAACAATAAAAGATATAAAGTACAACAAGATTATCCACAAGTAAAATTCTATGTTGGAGCAGGGGTATAATCAAGCTCAGCACGTTTCATAAAATTTTACGACACGTTGAATGATTTGAGTCAACATAAGTGAATAAGGCAGTTTAAAAACAATTATTTATAAAATAATCTCGAGAAAATTTATCGCCAATCAGTTTGAAGAAAACATCCCCTAAAGAGGGTTCATCGGGTATATGTTAAAACTCAGAAATTTGACTAAAAGACTTTTATAAGAATTTAAAATTTTGGATTTCCTCTGTTTAGGAAGTTTCTTAAATACTTTCGAAGAAGATAAAAGAAATGCCACTCTACTGAGGGATTCATTAACATACCACAATTTAAAATATCTTTTGAGGAAAAAGGGCATTTGTAAAATCATTTGAAAATTTGTGCTTGCACTATAGGTGGAAATATAAACATGGGCACGTCATTTGGAGAAGGACGTCAATTTGTACACATAGTTTGACCGACACATTTGATAAATAAATAAAACAGAATTGCATCACTTGAACAATAAGTGATGAGTAATAACACTTGCCTCGATCCACGGAGTTCTCGATCTTAACATCGATCTCGACTCAGTTTCACCACAACCCTTACTTACTTGCCTTTTACTTGGCCTTACTTCCCTTTTTTACTTCGTAACTCATTTACTTTCATGTCAATTTACCCGTCGGCTTTCATACTTGCCTTTCTGTTCGTCTTTCCATCTACCCGCGCAATGATCTTGACCAGGTCTCCTATTCGCACCTTTACAAGGTCAAATGCTATTTCAGTATTAACTCAAGCAAAACCTTATCGTTTGCTCTATTCTACCCATGCGTGTCCTATAACGCTTACATACACAATACATATAGACATACTCATTCATATTCACACAATAGTTTACTGTAATCAACTAAGTCACATAAACACATCAACCATTTCAAAACAACACAACCACTTAATATTTAAAACCACCATATATTCTTGAAATAATCCACTGATACATATACTCAACCGTTTAAAAATCATAACATACTTTCAAGCCTTGAAATCAAATAACTCAAATAGATGATAGAGTATATTTTTATATATATTTTAGATGATTTTATTCTCATATTTATTGCGTTTTGCATTGATTTGGATATTTATTTAATAGATTTTATTATTTTATTGTAGGAAATAAAGAATTCATGACTTGGAAGGATTTGGAGCAAAAAGAGCTATTTTGGAGATAAAATAGGAGAAAATTCGTATTATTGGGTTACACGGGCTGTGCTACACTGTTTTGGCCATATCTTGAGTTCTAGAAGTTCGTTTGAGGCCCGTAAGCTGTCCACGCAAAGCTTGTAGAATTATCTTTAATTCAGAGGTGGTCCAATAAGCAAAATCGAGCTGGAACAGCCCAGAAACAGAGGAGAAAAAGAAGTGACGAATTTTAATTAAGGAATCCTATTCAGTTATGGAACCCTACTTGTAATTTATTTAGAGTATTAAAATACTTTTATTGGGCAAGACTTTTAGAGCCTATATAAACACATCTAGGGTATTATTTTATGGAGAAGAAGAAAAAGGATGTAATATTAGATCAGATAATATAGTTTAGAGTAGATTATTATTATTAGTTGGAGATGTAGAGAAACACCATGACTCTTCTTTTGGGTGACAACATTGAAGTTTGAAGGTTTTGTTCTCTTAATCTTTTCTTTGTTCTTATTAGTTTAATTATGTTTTCTTGTTTTACTAGTTATTTTACTTGTTTAATTATTAGCGAGTAGTTATTTCTAGGGCTTAAAGGAAAGCCATGTTTGCACTAATATTGGCATGATTTTCATAGTGGTTTGATTTGTTATGGTTAATTCTGATTGATATGTTTTAATCATTAATTTGTGTAATTGGCCAATATCATGGATTAATTATATACAAATAGGGGTATGGATCGAGAGATTTACTTACTAGAGGCACACATACGATTAGCAGAATTGAATTTGAGTGCGGAAGCATCATTGGATTTCTGAGAGCGTTAATTCTTGGAAGAGATTAACTTGACTCTAATTACCTGATTGATTGAATTACTAAAAGTGGTTAATTTTGTTGAATGTTTCGAGAGTGTTAATGCTTGAAAGAGATTAACATACTCTAGTTATAGGATCACATTGATTGCTTTAGCTTAAGAGCCAATTGTGTAAGCATGGTGGACCTGATTGCCCTAGGTTTTAAATAATTTGTTTATCATCTGTTTAATTAGTGTTAATTTAGTTTAATTAGTTAATTAATAATTTCACATATTCGTATGACCCTTGAAACAATTAGCGATAACTGAAAAGGAATTAGTAGAACCTGTCTCCTTGTGGATTCGACCCGCTTGCCATTTGTACTAGCAATAGACACCGTGCGCTTGCGGTTAGGTATAATTTAACACATCAAGTTTTTGACGCCGCTGCCGGGGAGACAGCGAGTTTCTATTGATTTTAATTTAGTTGTTTAGATTCTTTCCATTGTCTCGTTGGAACCTTTGTTCCAATTGAGGCGAATTTTACTGCATTTTCTTGGCTTTGTTGAGTGTCTACAGGTTTGCAATGGGTGAAGTTGATACTTTTACACTCTTATCTTCCCTAGTAGAGGCACATACTCGAGAGATTGCCATGTCGAAGACTACAGAGCCCACTATGCGTCCAATGAGTATCAATGAGATGTCACAAGTGGCCCCTAAAACTTACAACTTCTGTCAAATTTGCGGTGTGCAGGGTCACTTTGGTTTTGAATGCTCTTACAATGTCTACAATTTTCAGAGTGCTCAGTTGGGACAAATGAATTCTTTTGAAGAAGGATATGGGTACAATCAGTATTCAAACACTTTTGATCAAGAATGCGTGAATCAACCAGATTTCTACTACCAGGACAATGGTGCTCAAAATTTTTCATATCATAATCTGCAACAGTTTGAGCAACAATATTATCAGTCATATGAGCAGCCGCCACAGCAAGAATATCAATATCCTCCTCTACAAGAAGATCTACATGTTTCTCAATCCAGTGTAGATGTGCAAGCTGATCAGACAAATGAGATGTGGGATATCTTGAATAAACTGCTAAAGAGTTTTGAAGAATTAGAAACTCAAAGTCTGGCGATTGAATCTCAAATTGCAAAGTTGGCTAACTCTTCTACTAAAGTGCAGCTCGACTATTTACCATCATCATCTATCCGATCCGAAGAGGACCTGATTGCTATCAATCTCACAAGCGATCAGGAATATGATAGTTTCTCCATGTATGTTGATGATGAGGCCATTGATAAAGAGAAGGAGTATGCCACCGATGACGAGATCAATGATGTTGCTGCTACTGAGAACAATGTGACTGATGATGAGGCTACAAAGGAAAGCAATACAGAGATGGTTATTGTTTCTCTTCCACAACCTGTGCCTAAGCTACCATGTATTGATAAATTTGCTCTCGATCTAGCCTCTACTTACAAGGCTTCTTTGCTCAAGAACATTTATTTCAAGGTTGATGTGATAACAAATATTGTCCAAGATGATATTTCTCAAATTCTGGTTGAGGATCCATACAAAGTTGCTCCTACGTTTCAAGCTCGAGAAGAGGGAGAAGATGGAAGTGTCTTATTAGCCAATGATGTGATAAGCCAAGATGTCCGAATGACTCCAGTGAAAGTGAGGAGTGAAGAAAAGCCACCACCAGAACCTCCACCTTATGTCAAGGGAGTTCAATATTTTCGTGGTGTTGAATTTTATCGTTGTTTTATCACAAAGTTTTCCAAAACTGCACAAGCACTTTCTCTATTGCTTATTAATGACATATTTTATTTTACTGATGCTTGTTTGGAGACTTTCTGCAGGATAAAGACAACCACTAACACTCTTGATACTTTTTGTGGTGACGAGTTTATGATCGAGAAAGTGGATATTACGCCTTTACCGGAGTATTTTTGAGGAGGTCAAGCTAATGACTCTAAATAAGCGCTGCTTGGGAGGCAACCTAAGATTTCATTGGAGGATCGGTGCACTTCATGCTTTTGCATAGGGGAGTACTTCGTTCCTTCTCTTTCATATATAGTAGAATTGCTTAGTTATTTTTTCATTCCAAGCCTTGTTGTGTACATTATTCCTTCATCTTGTGTCTCTTAAAAAAAAATTGAGTTTTGTTCTCTTAATCTTAAAAAAAAAAAAAATCGGAAGCAGTGTAACGCAGGCTGCACATGCGTTTCTGGGTTTAACGCAGTTTGCGGGTCTGTAACGCAGGTTGCGCCTGCGTTACTGGATGAGAGGCAAGTCGCCCCCCTGTTGCGCAACTTGCGCTTGCGTGACAGGTTGAGGAGGTGGCGGCCACGCGCGTTGGCTGCGCGTGGTATAGTGCTGAAATTTTGAGCGCTGGTTTCAGTGTTGTGCGCTGTGTTGTACTATGCTTCTATAAAAAAAAAATTTCTTTCATCCACCATTCTATTTATACCTCTTTTACACCTACTTCTTTTCCTATTTCAATTCCAAAACCTCCCATCTCTCCACCAAAATTCTAAACCTATGTCTATTCTAATTCTTATTTATTCTTATTATTTATTATTATTATTATTATTTATTATTATTATTATTATTATTATTATTATTATTCATATTTATTATTATTATTATTATTATTATTATTTATTATTATTATTATTATTATTATTATTATTATTATTATTATATACCCACCTATACATACAAATCCAATTCCTCTTCTATTTTCTTTAAATCTCTAAAAATTCAATTCTAAAGAGGAATTAATTGCAAGTTCACCTCTTTGATTCGTAGTTGGGATATCTCTTCTCTATTTTATTTTTTATTACGAATTTGTGTTCTTGTAAATTGGGGATTTTGTATTATTCTTGTTAATTGGGTATTTTTGGAGTCATATTGCTTGGTGGTTTTTGCAGGAAATTTCTTGGTGGTTGTTGGTGGTGAGTGGGTGGCTCCTAAGCGAATGAGGGATGGTTTTCACATCCGACACCTTGATTCCAGGGGAGTTTTCTTTCTTTTCTTTTTAGTGTATTTTATTTTGTTTTTAGTTGTAGTTTTGTATCTTGTTCATTAGTTCATTGGGGACAATGAACCGCTTAAGTGTGGGGAAGTGTTCTCAACGTAGTGTATTACTTGTTTAAAAAAAATCCAAAAAATTTAAAAAAATTAAAAATACCAAAAATAATTCTAGCCATGCAATTTGATTAGTTGTTGTATTTTGCTTGATACACCCATGCATGCGTAGAATTCTTGTGTTTATGAATGCTTTTGTATGAGAAGTGATATGCTTTGTTCTTGTGCACACACTTACACTAGCAAGTTGAAGCTGGTAGACTTAATTGGATGTTGTAAGTGATTAGAATGACATGAATATGTGCAAGATGACTTGGTTTACATGCTTTGAGTACAAGTAGGTGCGTTAGACAGTCTTGTTACTTGGGATTGATTATGTTTTGTCACGCCAAGTGAGTTTTGAGCCTATATGCATATCTTTTGCATGATTTTTCGTTTGCTTGAGTGTCAAGTTGTGTTTATGATTTTGTTGGAATTGAGTGATACACTTAACCTTGTTCTTGAGTGAATATTCGTTTTTGAGTGAAAGGTGAGTTATTACTTGTTTTGGCATAGGAGATCCCGAGTTTAGACTTAAAGATGTGTTTCTTATAGGCTTAGCATGATTACCAACGATTTTTACACTTGACATGAATTTTTATGACCTTCTGCATGTTGGTTGAGTAGACTACGTGAATACTTGCACTTTCGACACCAAGACATCGTATGTTTGCTTTGATTCTTAAGTTGATGTGGCATGAGAGGACTTGTGTGTGTGGTGTTGTGTTAGCATTGATCTTTTGCATGGTTAGATGAATTTTGTGGGTATATTCACTATAAACCCTCACGAGACAACACTCGTCCTACTGGGGCTGCCTAGGGGTTTAACGGCTTGTTGCATATGCTCAATGCAATCGTGTCATCTACGAAAGTGATGTTTGTTAGGACTTAGTTTTTATTTCACTTATTTGCCCGAGGACGTGCAAATGCTTAGTGTGGGGATGTTTGATAGAGTATATTTTTATATATATTTCAGATGATTTTATTCTCATATTTATTGTGTTTTGCATTGATTTGGATATTTATTTAATAGATTTTATTATTTTATTGTAGGAAATAAAGAATTCATGACTTGGAAGGATTTGGAGCAAAAAGAGCTATTTTGGAGATAAAATAGGAGAAAATTCGTATTATTGGGTTACACGGGCTGTGCTACACTGTTTTGGCCATATCTTGAGTTCTAGAAGTCCGTTTGAGGCCCGTAAGCTGTCCACGCGAAGCTTGTAGAATTATCTTTAATTCAGAGGTGGTCCAATAAGCAAAATCGAGCTGGAACAGCCCAGAAACAGAGGAGAAAAAGAAGTGACGAATTTTAATTAAGGAATCCTATTCAGTTATGGAATCCTACTTGTAATTTATTTAGAGTATTAAAATACTTTTATTGGGCAAGACTTTTAGAGCCTATATAAACACATCTAGGGTATTATTTTATGGAGAAGAAGAAAAAGGATGTAATATTAGATCAGATAATATAGTTTAGAGTAGATTATTATTATTAGTTGGAGATGTAGAGAAACACCATGACTCTTCTTTTGGGTGACAACATTGAAGTTTGAAGGTTTTGTTCTCTTAATCTTTTCTTTGTTCTTATTAGTTTAATTATGTTTTCTTGTTTTACTAGTTGTTTTACTTGTTTAATTATTAGCGAGTAGTTATTTCTGGAGCTTAAAGGAAAGCCATGTTTGCACTAATATTGGCATGATTTTCATAGTGGTTTGATTGGTTATGGTTAATTCTGATTGATATGTTTTAATCATTAATTTGTGTAATTGGCCAATATTATGGATTAATTATATGCAAATAGGGGTATGGATCGAGAGATTTACTTACTAGAGGCACACATACGATTAGCAGAACTGAATTTGAGTGCGGAAGCATCATTGGATTTCTGAGAGCGTTAATTCTTGGAAGAGATTAACTTGACTCTAATTACCTGATTGATTGAATTACTAAAAGTGGTTAATTGTGTTGAATGTTTCGAGAGTGTTAATGCTTGAAAGAGATTAACATACTCTAGTTATAGGATCACATTGATTGCTTTAGCTTAAGAGCCAATTGTGTAAGCATGGTGGACCTGATTGCCCTAGGTTTTAAATAATTTGTTTATCATCTGTTTAATTAGTGTTAATTTAGTTTAATTAGTTAATTAATAATTTCACATATTCGTATGACCCTTGAAACAATTAGCGATAACTGAAAAGGAATTAGTAGAACCTGTCTCTTTGTGGATTCGACCCGCTTGCCATTTGTACTAGCAATAGACACCGTGCGCTTGCGGTTAGGTATAATTTAACACATCAATAGACTTTTAAATAAATTTGCAGGGGATTTTTAAAAAATTTCGGCATGAAGTATTCGTTTATCGGACTATGGGCACAGCCCCTCAAATACAATTCAACCCTGTTTTTGCAAAAATATAGCTGCCTCAACTTGCCGCAACATAAAAGTAAATAAATAAGAAAAGTACCCGCCCAGACATGCGGTACCTAACACATAATGGTTTACATTAACACTACTAATTACGCTACACCAATGATCGTATTTCTCACGCATTTTAATGATACACGTGACAATCAATCATTGATGTTCGTAAGCCCTAGGGAACAACCCTTAGCACTAACTATTACTTACGCTATATCAATGATCACATAGTATATTAATTATACTCGTGATAATTAATCATGGATATTCGTAAGCCCTAGGGATTAGTCGAAAAGAATTACACAAGTCCTTTAAATATTGACATTTAAAAACTTGTGATCTTCTCATAACCCCTAGCACAATTCTAATTATTATAAAATTCTAACATTTAACAATTAATTATTACTAAACACGAGCAATTAGTCGGACTCGCACTTTGTCCTCAATAATCATAAATTACCAACCCCTCCGAATTAAATAGGGAAATTCGGATAATATTCATAATTTACCACATTAATCTAGTTACGAAGTTTAACACATAACTCACAATTTAAACTAACTAAAGTACAACAATAATCTCGCAATATCGCAATTCATCTCTAAATTAATCACAACAATTAAATACTACAAATTAAATTCGAAAGGTATACCATTATACGACTCCTACATTTACAACGATTACTTATTACTAACAATTATGAAATTCAACAAATACATCGACTTGACTTATAGTATTTAGCACAAAGTAACTATAACTTAGCCAACTCAAGTAATTCTTAATATATTATATTCGGCAACAACAATTAGCAATTAATGATTAACAAATAACAAGTACTAATCCGAACATATTTCGGACTCACAATTAACTAACAATTATAAACTTTCCGAATTAACTACAAAATTTAAATCAATTGTCTCACAATTAAATCTAATTTAAATACAACAATCGACACAATTTCTTCCAATATGCAAATTAAACAATTTACATCAAAAATAAAATAAGTAAATAAATAAAATAATATAATAAAAAAAATTATACCTTCTCTGATTACAAAACTAGCACCACCACCGCTGAAATTTCCGGTCACCTCTCTCCCACCTCTCTCTCTCTCTCTCTCTCTCTCTCTCTCTCTCTCTCTCTCTCTCTCTCTCTCTCTCCTACAACACCGCTGGTCTCTCCCTCTCCTCCTTGCTGTCGCGCGCCTGCCACTCCACCACGCCGCCACAATCCCTCGCCGGCGCCCCCCATCTGCCGCGACTCCTCCAGTCGATCCCCCACCCCCAATCTACTCGCACAAATTCACGCACACACATTTGATATACACACACTCTTACACATATACACACACACCCACACATGTATATATATATATATATATATATATATATATATATATATATCTAATTTCTAATCCCCCCATTCTCCCTTCTTCTTCTTCCCCCAATTTCTTTCTTCTCTTCATTTCTCTCTCCCCGTTCTATTTTTCTTTGCTGTGCTCTCGAGAAACCTCTGGAACAATGGCTGGGTTTTGTTTTTATGCTTAATGGGCTTGGCCCAATTCTAATTATATCACTACTGCTTTATCCTTTTTCGGCCCAATTATAACTAATAAACGACTTCTATAAATCACAGTTAAATAGAACATTCGGAAAATTACACTTTTCATTTTTAAAATAAAGAATATAAAAATACGAGTACGCACATATTTTCGAAATATTTTTCAGATAAAAAATGAATTAAATATGAATTTTCAAAGTTTTGATCCTTTAAATACATTAAAACTTTTAAAATCATTTTAAAATACTCAACCACCCAAATTAATCCACCCAACAATTTTAAAAACTCAATAAATATATAAAGATAATATTACAAAAGATTTCATGATTTTTAAGCCCTCCGATAATTTTATAAAATTTACAGAGGATCAAAAATGCATGATTTAAATATACTTAAATCCTCAAAAATACAATTAAAATATACTGACCTTCACCACTTATCCAAATCATCATATAAGCACATAAACACAACTTCACATATTTGTCACCTTTACAACAATTATTCACATAATATATCCATAATTTATTTTAAATAAATAATTCTAAATCGAAATTTTCTAGGTCGTTATATAATCTCTTCCAGGGAGCAGTCATCAATCCAGTCCTTCTTCTTAAACCAAGGCAAGTGAGAATGATCTTGCATTGAAGTGAGTTGATGGGATAGAAATTTAGTTTCCGAACCAAGCTTGAAAAACAATTTGACAAACTCTTTCTCCCAAGCCTTAGCAGCCGAAGTCATATTTTCTTCCAAAGTACCAAACTCAAAATCAACAACTTTAGACAACTTTTGATCATTGACCTTAAGAATATAAAGTTTTGAATTAATGGCATCAAGAGAGTTGGAAACATGCTTATTAAAAATTTCATATGATGCTCTCATCATGCTTACTTGAGATGTCAAAGACGCAAGAGATTCAATTGAAGCAAAATGTCTATTGAGAGAATGAAGAATTTGAGAATTTTCGTTAACTTTAGCCAACAAAGAATTTAAGGCTGCATTTGTATCCTGGTCAGTGGGATCAGACACATAAGTAGGAGAACCAGGCACTTGATTAGTTGGAAAGGAACGATGACCAGAACCAAAACACAATTGATCATTAACAGAAACTTCAAGATTATTGGCAGACAAGGTGGCCATATCAAACTTAGTAATTATCAACGAAGAATCAGATGAATCAATAACAGAAAAATATTGAAACACCTTGGTTAACAAAGCAGGATATGTTAGATGCATGGAATTATGAGCAACACAATGTGACATATTTTTAAGAAGTAAAGACGCAATGTCACAGGGAATTTTCCGAACAAACACAGACAAGAGAATAGAGTCTTGAAAAGTCACTCTATCTCGACCATTCTTTCTAGGAGACAAGTTTGTATGGAACAACTTAAACAACAATAAAGACAGAGGAGTTAAAGAGGATACCAAAGGTTTAATAGACGGATGAACTAAATTATCTTCAAGTATGATCTTGAGTTGGTCCTCGTAAGAAAGATCTTCAATTCCAACAAACGCTTGATGAGCAGTAAATGGACAAACACCTTTATCAGAAACTGAAAGCATGCGACTCAAAGTATCTGTCTTGAACACTATGGGAATACCCTTAACCATAGAAGAAACCATATCGGCTTTAATCAATTTAAAATTGGAATAAAATTCACGAACCAGAGAAGGATAGACAATCGTGGATGGAGATAAGAGAGATTCACACCCAACTTCTTTGAAGAGAGAAACCACCACAATGCGCTCTAGAAGATCGATGTCACAGATACGTTCCTTCAATATTTGCTTCGATAAGGCTTTTGACCCACTAGCGCGTGCATGTGGAGGAGAAGAATCTTGAGGTAAAGGATCGGAAAGGGCGGGTTCTTCGTAAACAGTACGATTGCGTTTGAAAGATTGTGCCGGTGGAGAAACGGTTGGCTTCTTGCCGGAGGCTTTGGAACGGGTATTATGACGAGGCATGGAGATTGAAAAGGCGTACAAGAAACAGAGTGAAAATGGAGAAATAAAAGGAGAAAAGAAAAATATAAATGGAGTAGAGAAGTGAGTTTGACAACTAATTGGAAAAAAAGAGAGAAGGAGTTGAGAAGAAAGTGGTGGAGTAAATGTGCAATACAGAAAAAGGGTTAATCGCGAGAAACGAGGAGGTTAAAGAAGTGATAAGTCATAAGACATATATGCATATCACATTAAGACAGATAAAGTAAAAAATAAATCCAACATTTCCAAAAAAAATAACCAGATATATCAAACCAAAAGAAATATGTGCTAAATTACCTTAAGAAATAGAACACATACCCAATTCCCTGCGCATTAAACAAAACCTGTCTTCTGGCAATGGTTTGGTAAATATATCTGCACGCTACTTTTCAGTAGATATAAAAATAAGCTCAACATTACCTTTAGCCACATTATCTCGAATAAAATGATGACGGACATCAATATGTTTTGTACGAGAATGCATAACAGGATTTTTAGAAATATTTATTGCAGAGGTATTATCACAATAAATAGGTATATTAAAGTAAGAAATACCGAAATCATGTAGTGTTTGTTGCATCCATAATATCTGGGCACAACAACTACCTGCGGCGATATATTCTCCTTCAGCAGTAGAAAGAGCCACAGATGTTTGCTTTTTACTATGCCATGCAACCAAACAATCACCTAAATACTCACACGCACCACTGGTACTTTTTCTATCAACATGTGACCCTGCATAGTCAGCATCTGAAAAACCGATTAAGTCAAAGGAAGTGTTGCTTGGATAGAATAATCCCAAGTCACTAGTCCCTTTCAAATATTTAAAAATGCGTTTAACTGCATTCAAATGAGATTCTTTGGGTTGGGACTGAAAACGAGCACATAAGCACACACTATACATGATATCAGGACGAGAGGCAGTTGTTCGCTAAAAACTACGCAAGCGTACGCGGTAACAAGTAATATATTGATAAGTTCAGTTCGATCCCATGAAGACCTGGTGTATCAATATGTAAATATGCTCATGCAACAATGTATGGTCAATTTCAAATGCTCGGACAAGTATCACAAGTTGGCTGAATTTTATACTAACTTACTTAAATACCGAATTTAACTAAAACGATTTAACTTTATGAGAGAAAACATGGGGTTCCAATTTCATAATCTACTTTGTCTAGCTCAATTCATGAATTTTAGTGTTATGCGATCATCCTCAGAAACTAGCTGGAAACACGAAACTAGTGTGAACCACCTTTCAGTTAATCCACACCATACCACACATACATCCACAAAAAGATAGAAGTAGCATGGACATCAATTATGTCCAAATCCCTATATGTCTATGAGACTTGAAAACACAACCGATTTTTAGATTAAGCTTCCATTAATTACCACATAAGGTAGTTTGATTTTGTCAAACCAACACCACTAAAATGACGGTGAATCCATCATAAACCTATGCTAGCATGGCAAGTTCCCAATTCCTAAATCCACTTTCGCAATCATTAGGAATTAACAGATAGATGTTGATCATTCATCTATAATTAAGCACAACCACACAAGGAATCTTAAATTAACCGCACACCCAATTTATCAAAGCACAATATTGCTAGACTCCGTAAATTAACCCATTAAAACCCCATGACAGCGTTTAGTTCATGTCTGAACTTCGCACCATCATGGGTTTAGATGAAAACATAATTAAAAACAAATCTTGGAATAGATATATAAACTGAATTATGAGAAACAAATAATTGAAATCCAAACCAAGTACTAAGAACCAATTGTTCTAAAAATACAGATTAATCCCCTTGCTTCGCTTCCGAAAGATGTGTCAATCTCCTTCTTCTACTCTGCGTAGAAAAAACCCTAGATAGAGTGTATATAAAAGTAGCGTGTGTATCTTTCTCTCTAAAACCAATAATAAAACTCTCCCTAAAATCTGATCTCTATCCCCTAATAAAAGTATTTTTAATGTTTTTAATAAATTTACAAAAAGATATCCATAATTGAACAGGATTTTCATGTAAAATTCGCTGCTGACTTTGCTCCTCTGTTTCTGGGCTTTTCCAGTTGGACTTTGCTCTTTGGACCACCTTGGAATTAAATAAAATTCTCTAAGCTTCGCATGGACTGTAAGATCGTCAAATTCTGACTTCTGGAACTCAAGATACGGTCCAAACAGTGTAGGCGGCCCGTATAGCCCAATATTACGAATTTTCTCTAAAAAATCTCCAAATTCAGCTTTTTATTCTCCAATCCTTCCAAGTTTAGGATTCCTTGCTTCCTACAATAAAACATTATAATTTATTTAATAAAAATCGAATTAAATGCAAAATAGAATTAATCTGAGGAATAAAATCATGTAAAATACATATAAATATGTACTCTATCAAATATCCCCACACTTAGCATTTTGCACGTCCTCGGGCAAATAAAGAAATAAAACTAATCTAACTAACTAACACCATTTTCGTAGGTGACACGATTGCATTGAGCATATGCAACAAGCCGTTAAACCCCTAGGCATCCCTAGTAGGACGAGTTTTGTCTCGTGAGAGTTTATAGAAGATATACCCACAAAATCAATATTTTTAATCACCAAGTCTCTCGAATATGCAACATCTCATAGTACTCCACACATTATAGACCTCAATCACATAACAAACTGGAAGTGTCTGAAAGTACAAGTACTCTCACCTTATGCATCACTAACACAAAACAATCCAAGTATGCACACAATGTCTTGATAGACAAAAATATCATGAAATAGACATCAAAGTCGCAATCAACAAGTAAGCATGCTTTAGATAAATATCTCACAATGCTCTCAAACACACAAGTGTATAGGTATAAGTGTTTCGCTCAAGTTCAATCAATGTACTCGTATGCTACCATATGCTTTGTTGTCCACCAAATCTCCACTACTTCGTATACATGCATACATGAATCAAAAGGTCTTTGTTAAAGGTTGTATTGGGGCTTAGGTATGGGTAGGATATCAAGAAATAGGCTAACTAGTGGCTAAACTTGATCAACCAATAGAGCATAACGTTCACTTTTAATTTAAGCACTTAACCAGTAGATCATGTAAAAGTCTGTCTGACTATCACAAGCATTAAACCCATAAGCACATAAAACCCATGTACTTTCCCTCTTTCACATTGTATAAACCAATGAACAAAAACTCTACTTGACTCTTTTTTTTCTTTAAACTCCAGTAACCAAGGGCAGTGAAAAGTCACCAAGAATAATTTCTAGTATAATGCACTTAATACCAGCACATGTACATGGATCGTCCCTTTCATATGACATTGCATTTGCCACCCACTTATCTCAAAGGAGTACCTAGCCTTTTTTTCTTTTATTTTTTTTTTCATTTTTTTTTCATATTGATTCCCACCAAATGAACACTTTAGCAAAAGAAATCCCCACACTAAATATTCACCAACCCTGAAGTTGAATCACTATGCTCTACCAGTAAATCAAGACATGAATAAATATGCAGGCTCAAGAATTTTAGATTGGTGATATACGAAAGAAATGGATATAAGCTCAAGGGGGTTCACTAAGGATTATTTTTCAGGGTACTGTTTAGAATGAATAAGGTTAATCCTAGTGCCTTTATCATATTCATGCATACACATATCATGTAGTCTCAAAACGGTTTAAAACAAGTTCTAGAGCAACACGCGTAATGATGAACAACACACAACAAAAGAAAGGGATTGATATAAAATGTATCAATCATATAAATTAGGCTCAAATCCTCACAAGGTAGAGGCATGCGTTACCCATTAAAATTGACTAAGAAGCATATCAAGTTTTCAAATTTTCGCAAGCACACACAAGGAATTATCAAGTATCAAATGATTTTTCATGAAATTGACACTCAGAATTAATCATGCGAAATAAATCTACACAATGTGTACTTATCCGTGCTAGCATGCTCTTGAGACAAGGTAATTATATACAAAAAGTTTTTTAATTATTTTGATTTTTTTGGATTTTATAATACATAATTTTTTTGGATTTTTTTAAATATATAATATATATATTTTTTGAAATTTTTTAATATATTGAGAATGCATCTCCACACTTAAATGGTTCATTGTCCTAAATGAATAAATATATAATATATACATAACTAAAAGATCCTAAAAAAATACAAAAAGAAAATAAAAATTACAAAGAAAGGTTAAAATACTCCCCTAGTGCATATGCACGAAGTGCCACCGGAAAAAAAATTAAGAAATAATGTTTGTGCTGAAATTCCAGGGCCCAGCTGCTTTATATATTCAAATTAATCCATTATCTAACACCAACAACAAGGCAGCTCATGTGGTTGGGAGTGGTAAATAGAAGTCATGCATATGGATCCTCAAGGTCAGGGGTTCAACTCCTTCCCCTTACAATATTTTTGCACGAGAGCAACATCTGACTTGGCTGAAGAAATGGCAGATGACTTGGCGAGATGTAGAATCAGACCAGATTGGGCAAGAACTAATGGGATGGAGTGAATGCAAGTGAAATTCATCCAAAATTGCTCAGAGAACAGACAGTTGTGCACTGCAGGTTGATGCGAGCGCACCGCAGGATGACTAGCGCTCATATTTGACTTGGAAGACAAGAATTTTCACCCCGCGGGGTGAGTTAGCTCACCATGGTGCGCGCATTACAGAGGTTTTTGCATGGTGGTTACAATATTCGCACCACCAAATTCATATCACTGTTCTTCTTTAACTAAATTCCATAATTTTTTTTTCATTGTCTTTTTTTCCCAATAATTCCGCATCGTAATTCTGCAAGTCAATTTTATTCCTGAGAACAGACAGTTGTGCACTGCAGGTTGATGCGAGCGCACCGCAGGATGACTAGCGCTCATATTTGACTTGGAAGATAGGAATTTTCACCCCGCGGGGTGAGTTAGCTCACCATGGTGCGCGCATTACAGAGGTTTTTGCACGGTGGTTACAATATTCGCACCACCAAATTCATATCACTGTTCTTCTTTGACTAAATTCCACAATTTTTTTTTTCATTGTCTTTTTTTTTCCCAATAATTCCGCATTGTAATTCTGCAAGTCAATTTTATTCCTGAAACACTTCACACAAAATTCATCAAGGCACCTTGTGGGAGTGAAAATAAAATAAAATAAAATAAAAATATCTAACCTAAAAAAAAATACAAAAATTGAATTAAAAAAAAACTAACCAAACAAAAATCATGGGTTGCCTCCCGAGAAGCGTTGTCGTTAACGTCTTTTAGCCGGACATTTTTGACTCAATTCATGGCGGTTTTAAGAGAATAATAGAATTGTCCTTATCAGAAGGACCAATCACACAATATTTGACATTCGGCTTGCTTACTTCCAATATATCTCTTCTATTAATCTTCACATCGATTTTTCCACCCATCGACTTATTATTTTTCTTTTTCTTCTTTACACATCTAAGGTGTTTATGCCTCTCAGTCGATTGAACAAAACACTCTTCTGCCTCATCATCAACGATCCACCTTCTTAACACATTATCATGACACACTTCAAAAAGCACTAGTTCATTATTCAGAAGTAAATACTTCAAATGTGGTGGAAGTTTTCCGAGCTTTACATTCGAGAGATCTTTAGTGGAAGAACTATCAGCCTTGCTTTTCTCGAGCATCTTAACCGATTCAAAGTTCTCAGAATAACTTTTAATACTAGGCAATGCATCCAATTCATAATTACCGTCCCCTTTACAATTGAAATCACCTGTTACTTCTTGGAAAGACAATTCGAAGGGATCACTAGTGTTATGCTCGAGCATGTGCGTATCAATTTCATCATCAAGAGATCTCACATAAAAACACCTTTCTAGATCATCTGAAAACTTCATAGGAGCAAACACATTAAAAGTTACGTGATCATCTTGCACCCGCATAGTTAGCTCCCTTTTTTGCACATCAATAAGGGTCCTTCCTGTGGCTAAGAATGGTCTACCAAATAGCAGAGGAATTTCCTCATCTTCCTCCATATCAAGCACAATAAAATCCGCAGGAAATATAAATTTATCAACCTTCACAAGAACGTCTTCCACTATTCCCCTTGGATATGCATATGATCTGTCTGCAAGTTGTAACCTTACCGAAGTAGGCTTTACCTCTCCAACTCCAAGCTTAATAAAAAATAGATAAAGGCATTAAATTCACGCTGGCTCCCAAATCACACATAGCTCTCCCAAAATTTTGTGTACCAATAGTGCATGGAATAGTGAAACTCCCAGGATCCTTGAGCTTCGGTGTTAACTTCTTCTGCAAAATAGCACTACACTCCCCAGTCAATGCCACTGTTTCGAATTCTTCCAACCTTCTCTTTCTTGAAAGAATATCCTTCATAAACTTGACATAGCTCGGCATCTGCTCCAATGCTTCAGTAAAAGGAATATTAATGGACAATTTTTTGAAGACATCCATAAATTTCTGAAATTGCTTTTCTTGCTTTTGTTTCTGCAAGCGTTGAGGATATGGAGGAGGCGGATAGACAGGCTTCTTTGGTGTTGGTGCTTTAACTGGTTCTTGTTGATCTTTTCTAGATTCTTCATGTACCAACTTTTGAGGCTCTTCACTAGACTCAAATTCCTTTATAACCTCTTCATCAGCTTTCTTTGTATTCCTCTCAATCTCCTTACCACTTCTCAAAGTTATTGCTTTGCAGTACTCCTTTGGATCATTCTTTGGATTTGGCTCAGTGTCACTAGGCAAAGTTCCTTGTGGCCTATTCAACAAGGCATTTGCAATATGACCAATCTGATTTTCCAAGGTCTTAATCGATACTGCTTGGCTTTTACACATCAATCTCAACTCTTCCAATTCAGATTTTTCGTTAGAAGACTAACCCGTACCTCCATGTGATTGTTGTTGAAATCCTGGTGGCTGAAATTGCCTCGGGGCATATTGTTGCTGAAGAAACTGTTGCCCCTGCTAATACTGAAAACCTGAAGGATTGTATGGCCTAGCTCCAAATTGTTGACCTTGAAATTGTTGATAAGACTGTTGTGGCTGCTGCATGCCACCTTGATTGTTACTCCAGCTGAAGTTAGGATGGTTCCTGTTGTTAGGATGATAAGTGTTGGGAGCTGGTTGTTGCTGTCTCTGAAAATTGCTCACAAACTGTGCCGATTCATGAGATATGGCACATTGATTCGTCTCATGTGCGCCCACACATAGTTCACAAACACTAGCAATCTGATGCACTCCATGATTTATCAATGCATCCACCTTCGAATTCAGTGCTTCTAGCTGAGCTGTTAGCGCTGTAGCCTTATCCACATCAAGAATTCCTGCTACTTTTTGCTGAGTGCTTGAGGACAAGCATTGGTAAAATTGTTTGCACTAAACATGCAAGCGTACGCGGTCACAAGTAATATAGAATAAAGTTGAGTTTGTTCCCAAAGAGATCTGGTTATGGTTTTAATTCAGTTTTGTACCTATGCAACAATGTATGGTTATTATGCACTGCTAAGACAATCAACAATATTGGGTTTAATAAACTAAATTAACTAAGAAGTAAATTAACTAGCTAAGAATTAACTAACTAACGAGAATTAGAATCAAATTACTTCTGCAAGAGGAAACATGGGATCCTAACTTCATTAAATACTTTGCTTAGATCTGACGCCTTTAATCACTATATGCAATGGTTATGATATCTGATCGGATAACACGAAACAAGTAAACGCTACTTCTCAGTATACGAATACCAAACTAAACATACATCCACAAAAGAGATAGAAGATGAATAGACACCAATTATGCTTAGACCCTATATCTCTATATAATTTGAAAACATAACGGTTGAAGAACAAGTTATCCATATTGATCACATAGGGCAGCATAATATTTCTATTTATGCCACAAATCATGATGTTAAAACATCAACCTATCCTATGCTAGCATGGCGAGTTCTAAATCTCAAGATCCACTCTCGTTTCGCAAGAGATTAACAAATTAGATGTTCATGACGCATCTAAACACATGAAGCACAACCATGCAAGGATATCAAGAATTCACCACACATAAATCTTTAAAGCAATCAAACTACTAAGCTACATAGATAAATCCGTTAGAATCCCATGACAACGATTAGTTCATAATTGAACCGCTCGTAATCATGGGATCTGATGAAACCATGATAATAAACAAAGTATGAAAAAATACAAATAAACCTCAGTAATTGATATGTAATGGTTATTTTTTCTGTCCCCCAAGATGTGTATTTATAGCCCCAATTTGCCTCTCCTCCAAACAATTGCCATCTTTGAGTTGGAATAGAATTATGGCAATTTCCGTTCTTGAATGAAAATAGAATTGCAATTCCCATGTATTAATCTGATTTTGGAAAGTACCAGCCGCCCAGAGCAATTACCATACTTATTAGAAGTAGGAATTGTAGCAATTTCCTTGTCAAAGTTGAATTTATGCAGTGCGGCACATAATACGTTTCCTAAACTGATTCGGTTTTGAAGGAAAATTCGTAACTGACTTTTCTTCAGAATTTCTGGGCCGTTCCAGTTGTATTTGGACATATGAACCACTTTATAATTAAATAGAATTCCGTTATCTTCGCGTGGACTATAAGATCGTCAAAAACGGACTTGTAGAACTCAAGATATGGCCAAAACAGTAACTTTCAGGATTTTCCGCGCGCAACCTGCGCCCAGCAGTCTGTCCAACGCGCTGCCTGCGCGTTCCACACGCAGACTGCGCCCAGACTTCTGTCCAAGGTTGTAGAAAATGTCGTAAGCTTCGCGTGAGCTGTAAGATCGCTAAAAACGGACTTCTAGAACTCCAGATATGGCCAAAACAGTGTAGACTGCGCAACCTTCTCGAAAAATCCGAATTTTAATCAATTTAACCTCCAAAAACGATAGAAGCATCAACCATAATCGATATTTTTTAAAACCTGCATACTCAAACAAAATACATCAAAACTACAATAAACTTGAGTCCAAGTACATCAATTTAAGCCGATATGGAACGCTCCAAGTGGATATAAAATCCACTTATCACTGAGGCAGTCTCGTAGTGGGATTCTGATACTCATTTGCTGCCATCATCTCAATAAGATTATAAGCTTCCTCATAGCTTTTAGCCCATAGTGCTCCTCCTGAAGCTGCGTCCACAATTGGTCTTGATTGCCAACCTAGTCCATTATAGAAACAGTTAATCACCATCCAATCTGGCATACCATGATGAGGACATTTGCGAAGCAGTTAATCACCATCCAAAACGGACTTGTAGAACTCAAGATATGGCCAAAACAGTAATTTTCAGGATTTTCCGCGCGCAACCTGCGCCCAGCAGTCTGTCCAATGCGCTGCCTACGCGTTCCACGCGCAGACTGCGCCCAAACTTCTGTCCATGGTTGTAGAAAATGTCGTAAGCTTCGCGTGAGCTGTAAGATCGCTAAAAACGGACTTCTAGAACTCCAGATATGGCCAAAACAGTGTAGACTGCGCAACCTTCCCGGAAAATCCGAATTTTAATCAATTTAACCTCCAAAAACGATAGAAGCATCAACCATAATCGATATTTTTTAAAACCTGCACACTCAAACAAAATACATCAAAACTACAATAAACTTGAGTCCAAGTACATCAATTTAAGCCGATATGGAACGCTCCAAGTGGATATAAAATCCATTTATCACTGAGGCAATCTCGTAGTGGGATTCTGATACTCATTTGCTGCCATCATCTCAATAAGATTATAAGCTTCCTCATAGCTTTTAGCCCATAGTGCTCCTCCTGAAGCTGCGTCCACAATTGGTCTTGATTGCCAACCTAGTCCATTTTAGAAACAGTTAATCACCATCCAATCTGGCATACCATGATGAGGACATTTGCGAAGCATCTCCTTGTAACGCTCCCAAGCTTCACATAAAGACTCTCCCGACTGCTGTGAGAATTGAGTGAGAGCATTTCTTATTGCTGTAGTCTTAGCCATAGGGAAGAATTTGGTGAGAAACTTTTGAGCAAGATCCGCCCATGTTGTTATAGAACCTGCAGGAAGAGAATGTAACCAGCCCTTGGCTTTATTCCTGAGAGAGAATGGGAATAACCTCAATTTTACAGCATCCTCCGACACATTGTTAAACTTGAAAGTGTCACATATCTCGATGAAGTTCCGGATGTGCATATTGGGATCCTCCGTTGCAGCTCCCCCAAACTGAACTGAATTCTGTACCATTTGAATCGTGCCAGGTTTGATTTCAAAGGTATTACCTGCAATGGCTGGTCTGACGATACTAGATTGAATATCATCGATTTTTGATTGAGAGTAATCCATTAATGCTTTCGTTGTTGGTGCTGGTTCTCCCATTTCTACAATTGCTTCAAGTTCTCTTGCCTCTTTTGCTTTAAGACTCTGAGCACGCGTTATCATAAAACTCAGATACCTAAAACTCACAGAGCAAGACAACAAGAGATAGGTAAGAAAAACAATCCAAGTCAATTAATTTTAACTACCACTGATGTCAAGCACATAAACACTTAATAACACCGAAGTCCCCGGCAGCGGCGCCAAAAACTTGTTCGCTAAAAACTACGCAAGCGTACGCGGTCACAAGTAATATATTGATAAGTTCAGTTCGATCCCACGAAGACCTGGTGTATCACTATGTAAATATGCTCATGCAACAATGTATGGTCAATTTCAAATGCTCGGACAAGTATCGCAAGTTGGCTGAATTTTATACTAACTTACTTAAATACCGAATTTAACTAAAACGATTTAACTTTATGAGAGAAAACATGGGGTTCTAATTTCATAATCTACTTTGTCTAGCTCAATGCATGAGTTTTAGTGCTATGCGATCATCCTCAGAAACTAGCTGGAAACACGAAACTAGTGTGAACCACCTTTCAGTTAATCCACACCATACCACATATACATCCACAAAAAGATAGAAGTAACATGGACATCAATTATGTCCAAATCCCTATATGTCTATGAGACTTGAAAACACAACCGATTTTTAGATTAAGCTTCCATTAATTACCACATAAGGTAGTTTGATTTTGTCAAACCAACACCACTAATATGATGGTGAATCCATCATAAACCTATGCTAGCATGGCAAGTTCCCAATTCCTAAATCCACTTTCGCAATCATTAGGAATTAACAGATAGATGTTGATCATTCATCTATAATTAAGCACAACCACACAAGAAATCTTAAATTAACCGCACACCCAATTTATCAACGCACAATATTGCTAGACTCCGTAAATTAACCCATTAAAACCCCATGACAGCGTTTAGTTCATGTCTTAACTGCGCACCATCATGGGTTTAGATGAAAACATAATTAAAAACAAATCTTGGAATAGATATATAAACTGAATTATGAGAAACAAATAATTGAAATCCAAACCAAGTACTAAGAACCAATTGTTCTAAAAATACAGATTAATCCCATTGCTTCGCTTCCGAAAGATGTGTCAATCTCCTTCTTCTGCTCTGCGTAGAAAAAACCCTAGATAGAGTGTATATAAAAGTAGCGTGTGTATCTTTCTCTCTAAAACCAATAATAAAACTCTCCCTAAAATCTGATCTCTATCCCCTAATAAAAGTATTTTTAATGTTTTTAATAAATTTACAAAAAGATATCCATAATTGAATAGGATTTTCATGTAAAATTCGCTGCTGAATTTGCTCCTCTGTTTCTGGGATTTTCCAGTTGGACTTTGCTCTTTGGACCACCTTGGAATTAAAGAAAATTCTCTAAGCTTCGCGTAGACTGTAAGATCGTCAAATTCTGACTTCTGGAACTCAAGATACGGCCCAAACAGTGTAGGCGGCCCGTATAGCCCAATATTACGAATTTTCTATAAAAAATCTCCAAATTCAGCTTTTTATTCTCCAATCCTTCCAAGTTTAGGATTCCATGCTTCCTACAATAAAACATTATAATTTATTTAATAAAAATCCAATTAAATGCAAAATAGAATTAATATGAGGAATAAAATCATGTAAAATACATATAAATATATACTCTATCAGCAGTTAAATATAAAAGTGATCCGATCATACCTCGATATTTAGTGATATCTACAGATGTACCTTGTTCATCTGTAGTGAGCTTAACAGTAGTACTCATAGGTGTAGCTTTAGGAGTAACATGTTCAAGAGAGAAACATTTAAGCAAATCCTTGATAAATTTGCTTTGGTGAATAAAGATACCTGCAACAGATTGATTTATTTGCAGACCTAGAAAATACTGTAATTCACCCATTAAACTCATATCAAATTCTCTATGCATACAATCAGAAAACCATTTGCACAAAGATTCATTAGTTGATCCAAATACAATATCATCTACGTAAACTTGGACTAACAGAAGATGATTATGTTGATGAAATATAAAGAGAGTTGGATCGAGTGTACCACGAGTGAAGTCATTGTCTAAAAGAAATTGACTGAGACGTTCATACCAACAACGAGGAGACTGTCTCAATCTATAGACTGATTTCTTGAGTCGATAGACATAATTAGGATATTTCTCATGCACAAAACCAGGTGGCTGTTTGACGTAGACTTCTTCTTTTAGATATCCATTGAGAAACGCACTTTTGACGTCCATTTGGTACAGTTTGAAGTTCTTATGAGCTGCAAAAGCCATGAGAATTCGAATATCTTCCAGATGAGCTACACGAGCATAGGTCTCATCGAAATCAATTCCTTCCTGTTGATTGTAACCTTGAGCAACCAAGCGAGCTTTGTTACGAGTGATATTGCCATCTTCATCCTTTTTATTTTTGAACACCCAGCGAGTACCAATGATTTTGGCATCATTAGGAGGTGGAAAAAGTTCCCATACTTCACATCGTTCGAACTGATTAAGTTCTTCCTACATAGCAACAGACCAGTGTTCATCTTCAACAGCTTCTTGAGCATTCTTTGGTTCAAAATCAGCAACAAAAGCACAAAAAGCACAGAAATTCTGAAGTCTGCTTCGAGTAGAGATTCCTTGATCAATATCTGTAAGAAGATTATCAGGAGGACGATTCTTCACTGTTCTGGAAGACTTTGGAAGAAAAAAAGAAGTCATTTCCTCTACATTTGAGTTATCTGTCTGAAAATGAATAGGAGTTGTTTGTCTACTTTCCGCCTGTGAAGATTTATCTGATGAAGACGCAGTAGAAATCATAGGACTTTGATCTGGAGTCTGTGGAGAACCAGAAAACTAAGCTGAACCATTCTGAGAATTTGAAGACGATGGAGATGAACTAGGAGAGTTTTGACTTGTTGAGTTCTCTGAAGGAGACTAACTCTTTTGAGAAAGAGACTGTCTCATTTGCGAATGAGACGGTATGTCTACAGCATCTTGAAAGGCATATGACACAGCCTATTTGTAGTTCGAGGATACAACTCAACTTAAATTAGATTGTAATAAGTAATTAATGGTAATTGTCTCAGGAATCTCACAAAGTACTATATGTCAGAAGAAAGAAGAAAGTCAATCTATAGTTTTGATATTTTACACTGGAAGAAGATTCAGTTTACTGATCATGCCCCAGTTCAGCATTGAAGCAATTGGATTCATTTATAGTGACAGAGATTATAATGGAGACAGCATCAGTACAAGAGGAATTAAAGTGTGTTGAGAAAGTACATGGATCACAACTGAGAGTCAAAGTGAAGAATAGAAATTGGAGTTAGTCGTTCATGAACCAGACAGTACATCGAACGTCAACAATTATCCAGTGGAAGTTATTCACTATTTACAGTGATTCGCAAGGAGTAAGTCAATTATTAATTAACAATATTATTAATTTAATTAAACAAATTAATTCAGTTAGAATTAATTTATTTAATTAATTAAGTTAATTATTACTGATTTATCAAATCAGTAATAATATATGGATTATACTATTTCGGAGAATTTTGGTTATACTATTTCTGAATTTCAGTTGAACTATTTCTGGAAATTCAGTTATACTATTTCTGAAATAAGTGGTATACTATTTCTGGAGTATTATAGATACTATTACTGAATTAGTAATAGTATACTATACTATCCCCGAGTTTATACTATTACTGAAGTTATATTATTTCTGGAATTAATAGTGTACTATTTCTGGAAGTATTATAGATACTATTACTGATCAAGTAATAGTATAATTACCGAAATAATTAGCTATACTATTTCTACCAGTTATACTATCACCGAACTGTTTATACTATTACTTAATTATAGTTATACTATTACCGAGGTAATTATACTATTACCGAAGTTTTAAGTAGACTATTTCTAAGTAAATGTATATTATTTCTAAGTAAATCCATACTATTACAAGGGAATGAGTCCTACTATCCCTAGGCTGTTGTACTATCACCGTGCTAGTTATATTATCAGCGTGGCATCTATACTATCACCGTGCCAAGTGTACAGCAAGTTGTGTTTTGTTTGTATATAAACAAACACACGGACAGAAGCATCACAGAAGGAATACATGAAGAAAAAAGAGACCCAAAAACATCAAACACTCTCATCTTCTACACACAAGTGCTCAAGATTTAATTCAAACAATAAATTCAGTTCAAGCTCTTTGTAATATCTTATCCGCTGGAACTTGTTTATTGATCACTCCTGTAATACTAGCGAATTAAGTTTCCTAGTTCATATTGATATCTTGATTTTTATTAACTAATTTAGAAAAGTTCATGTTGAATTTTCTAATTAGTTACTAATCTCTTGATAATCATTTGTAACACCCATCAAGTTAATATATTGCTATATTCAACTTGAATTATGTGTTATATTATTCTGCACAAATTTGTTTAAGATAAATTTTATTTAAAGAACAAATTTCGAGAAAATTACATAGATTGTATTCAACCCCCCCTTCTACAATCTTATTGGACCTAACAATTGGCATCAGAGCCTATTGATTGATACACAAATCAAGATCCTATTTTTACTCAATAAAAAATCAAGCTCGAATTTTTAACTCATTTAAAAATTCATCATGTCTTCAAAAGCCATTGTTAAGATTCCCATATTTAATAAGGATAATTATGATATGTGGAAAAATAAAATGGAGTTGTAACAATACCTGCTAAATCCTATCCAAAGGACTCTAAGAACTTTACTGCTGAAGAAAAAGAGAAAGCTGGACTGGACAAAAATTTTAGACTAATTCTAATAGATTCCCTGGATGCTGTAATGTATAGCCATGTGATGAATTGTAAAACTGCTAAGCACATCTGGGAAACTATTGAGACTATTAATGAAGAGACTGATGAAGTCAGGGAAAACAGACTCCAAATTTTGACCTCTGAATATGAACACTTTAGAGCTGGCCTCAATGAAGGTATTAAGGAAATGTTCGAAAGGTATAACAAAATAATCAACAATTTGCAAGTTCATGGCAAGCAATATACCCAGAAGGAGATCAACATGAAGTTTTTACTGACTATGCCTACTCACCTAGAGCATAGAATTACTGCCATCAGAGAATCTAGAGATTTAAATAAGATCGCTCTTGAAAGGCTGTTTGGTGTTCTGAAAACATATGAATTAGAACAAGTACAGCAGAAGGAGTTCTCTGGCAAAGGGAGACTGGCAAGTTCTTCTACAGCTCTGGTAGTTGAGGTTCCTAAGGAAGTGGAAGATAAAATTGTTCAACCTAAAAGCTTCAACAAGGAACAAACTGAAGTGGAACATGGACAGACACCAGCCACTCAGGATGGTGGAGAATTCTATTCACTGGAAGAGCTAGATCAATTGGAAGATGAATCCATGGCAATGATGGTGAGGCGATTCAGTAACTTCAGATTCAGACGAAATCCAAAGTTCAGGTTTAAGTCTAATAGCAGATTCCAAAGAGGAGGTTCTTCATCCTCTAGTAACAGGGGAGGATACAAAACTGGAACTGTTGACAGAACCAAGATTCGTTGCTTTAATTGTAATGAATTGGGACACTTTGCTACTGAGTGTCAAAAACCCAAACAAGCACAGAAAAGAGATTATGCTTCTGAAAAGAAGAAGACTGGAAGAGCTTATGTAGCTGCTGGTAAAAGCTGGGATGACACAGATAGTGAAGATGAAGAATATGTAAATTTTGCGCTGGTGGCAAATGCTGAAACATCAACTCGTTATACTACACCGGTAATTCTTACTGACGCTGAGTTGATTAATAGCTTATATTGTTCCATTGGTTGTGCACAGAAAACAATTGAAAGAATAACTCTATTAAACACTAAACTTGAAAATGAAGTGTTACAGTTAAAAAAGGTGCCTGATAATCAAGATCAACAAATAAAAGAAATAGCTCGTCTTAACTACAAAGAAAAGGGTCTAGGAGAATACATGATAAAACAAGTTGAAAGGATTGCTGAACAAGACATCAGGATTAGAGAACTTGAAACACAGATTAGAGCTTGTTATAATTCTGTTAAAGTTTCCAAAGAGCACTTCAACAAACAAGCTAGAGAACAAACTGTAGGAATAGGGTTTGGTTACAAAGAAGCTGCTGGTTCTTTGGGCAATCATTCTGCTAATCCTATTCCTGCTAAAGAAAGAGGTATACCACATGTACTCAAGAATGTTGAAAAACCCATGTTTAAAGAATCTGTTTCTGAACCACCAAACATGTATTCTATTGTGATTCAAGAAGAAATGAGAAATGAGGATAGTGCTAATGGCATAGTCATTGATAATGAAAAATCTGTTAAGGCACCTACAACCAAAAATGTTAAATCTAATAAGGTTGTTTCTATGAATCCAGTGAAGTTTGTTCCCAGTTCATCTAAAATTGAGTTAGGTGATAACAAGTTGGAGCAGAATGATAACATGTCTAACATGAATACCATGCCTATCATTGATTCTAATCATAAAGCATGTGGTGTTGTCAATTGTATGTCTTGTGCTTTTAATGTGATGTCTGCTTACTTTAATGGTAATCATGCATGTGCTAATAAGACTGCTCCTCGACAACACATGAACAGAAATAAAAATGTTAGATCAAAGACTGCTAGTCCTCCTCATGTTAGGAGAGAGACATTTGTACCTAAGCCTAAACAAAGTTTTACTAAGGCTGTTTACAAGGTCAAATGTCCAGTCAATGAAACAAGTGTTATTGCTGGTAAACAAACATGGATACCCGAAATGAAACAAAAGATTGTAAAATCTGTTTATAGGGTAAAATGCTTGTTGACTAATGGTAAAATTGGTGTTAAGGTGAAAAATGTTGTTTTTCCTGACAAAGGCCAATTCTTTAAGTATTTTGGACCCAATCAAATTTGGGTTCCGAAGAAGGTTTAATCCGTTTGTCATTGCAGGGTGTTGAGCAGGTTGAGCGAGTAACCTGGATCTTGGACAGTGGATGTTCAAGGCATATGACTGGTGACAGAACCCTGCTGACAAATGTGGTGGAGAAGGCCGGCCCAGTAGTTACCTTTGGAGATAACAACAAAGGTAGAACTGATGGATATGGCAGACTTGAAGCTGGAAATGTTATCATTGATGAAGTCTCTTTTGTGAAAGGACTTGAGCACAATTTGCTCAGTGTTAGTCAATTCTGTGACAAAGGATATGAAGTTTATTTCAACAAGAAGAATTGTCTAATTTCACACAAGAGACATGAAAAGCCACAACTGATTGGAGTTAGAAAAGACAATCTGTACGTAGCCAATATGAACTCAGGAAGCACTGAAGAAATCACTTGCTTCTACACTAAAGCATCTAATGACGAGAGTTGGCTATGGCACAAGAAACTCTCTCATCTCAATTTCAAAACAATGAATTCTCTAGTTAAAAGAGAATTGGTGAGAGGTTTGCCTTCAATGGAATTCACTCAAGAAGGACTGTGTGATGCATGTCAAAAAGGCAAGCTAAAAAGGGCAAGTCACAGGAGCACTGACACATCTTCAATAACTGAACCATTACAATTACTTCATATGGATTTGTTTGGTCCAGTTAATGTGATGTCTATGTCAAGGAAGAGATATGCTCTAGTGATCGTTGATGATTTTTCAAAATACACATGGGTCATATTTTTGAATTCTAAAGATGAGACTCCACAACTGGTGATTGATCACATCAAATTAATTGAGCGAGATTCTACGTATCCAGTGAGAGCTATAAAATCAGACAATGGAACTGAATTCAAGAATGCAGTTCTAAATGACATCTGCACTGAGAAGGGTATAACTAGACAATACTCAGCTCCAAGAACTCCTCAGCAAAATGGGGTAGTGGAAAGAAAGAATAGAACCTTGATTGAAGCTGCACGTACTATGTTAAGTGAATCAAGGCTTCCATTGTACTTTTGGGCTGAAGCTGTCAACACTGCTTGCTATACCCAGAATCGAACTCTAATCAATAAAGACCATATGAAGACACCCTATGAAATTATGGCTGATAAGAAACCATCACTCAAATACTTTCATGTATTTGGGGCAAAATGCTTTGTGCTTAAAGAAGGTGATGATCAAGGTGGTAAATTTGATACCAAAGCATTTGAAACAATTTTTATTGGTTATTCAATGAGGGCATACAGGGTGTATGTGATTGATGAACAGAAGATGATGGAAAGTGTCAATGTAACATTTGATGACACTAAACTCCCTAGTATCCAAACTGAGGATCCATCTGAAAAGCTATCTTTCGATGACATGACAGATACAGATTCAGATGATGACATTTCACCTGAGATTTTTGCTGATGCTAATGACAACAATGATGATCAGGATAATGGTGATGAAAGCAATTATAATAGTCAAAATTCCCCTGACTCTTCTAAACAATAATCATCTAGTCAACCTGGCAACAACTCAGGGGAAGACAATGAAGGGTCAACTGGTCACACACAACATCACAATGAAGAACAAGGCGAATCATCAAGATCTAATCTTCCCAGACAGACTGTTTGGAATAGAGCTCATCCTTTTGAGCTAATAATTGGTGATCCAGTTGTTGGTGTAAAGACTAGAAGAGCTTTTCAGAATCAATGCAATTATTCAGGGTTTCTGTCTGAAATGGAACCTAAGAAAACTGAAGAAGCACTTTCTGATCCTGATTGGGTAATTGCTATGCAAGATGAACTCAATCAATTTAAACAACAAGAAGTTTAGAAGCTGGTACCCAGACCTACAAACAGAACAGTGGTTGGCACAAGGTGGGTATTCAGAAACAAACTTGATGAAGATGGCACAGTGATGAAAAATAAAGCAAGACTGATAGCAAAGGGTTATTCCCAATCTGAAGGCATTGATTATGATGAGACCTATGCTCCAGTGGCTAGACTTGAGGCCATTAGAATATTCTTGGCATTTGCAGCATTTTCAAACTTTAAAGTTTATCAAATGGATGTCAAGAGTGCTTTCTTGAATGGCAAGCTAGATGAAGAGGTTTATGTAGAATAGCCTCCTGGTTTTGAAGATCCAGATCTAATTGACTATGTCTACTTCCTTTTCAAGGTTGTCTATGGTCTCAAGCAAGCACCAAGGAAATGGTATGACACGCTCTCTGAATTTTTACTTGAAAATGGTTTTGTTAGAGGTGTCATAGACAAAACTCTCTTCATAAAGAAACATAAGAATGATACAATTTTAGTCCAAGTCTATGTGGACGATATAATATTTGGGTCTACTAATGATCTTTTGTGCAAGAAATTTGCTAAGTTAATGCAGGGTAAATTTGAAATGAGCATGATGGGTGAGCTGAAGTTCTTTCTTGGATTGCAAATCAGTCAAAGGACAGATGGAATATTTATCTATCAATCCAAGTATGTCAAAGAGCTTCTCAAGAAGTATCAAATGGAGGACTCATCTTCAGCAAGAACACCATCATCTACTGCTGTTAAATTTGGAGCAAGTGAAAATTCTACCAAGGTACATATCACAAGCTACAGAGGTATGATAGGCTCATTACTTTACCTCACTACAAGTAGACCTGATATTATGCATGCTACATGCTTGTGTGCAAGGTTCCAAGCGGATCCTAGAGATGTGCATCTCATTGCTGTAAAACGAATCTTGAGATATCTTAAGGGTACTCCTAATTTAGGAATTTGGTATCCTAAAGAATCTGGTTTTAATCTTGTTGGATATACAGATTCAGATTATGCAGGAAGTGTTGTAGATAGAAAAAGCACCTCTGGAAGTTGTCAATTCCTAGGTGGCAGGTTGGTTTCTTGGTACAGTAAGAAACAGCAAACAGTTTCCAACTCCACAGCCGAAGCTGAATATATAGCTGTTGCGCTCAGATCTTGTGGATCAAAAATCAGCTACGGGATTATGGCTTTGTACTTGACAAGATTCTTATCTTGTGTGACAATACAAGTGCCATAGCAATCTCCAACAATCCTGTGCAGCACACGAGAACTAAGCACATTGACATCAGGTATCATTTTATTCGAGAGCATGTCATGAATGGTACCGTGGAGTTACATTTTGTTCCCACGGAAGAACAAACAGCGGATATTTTTACTAAGTCTCTTGATGAATCCACATTCACCAGAATTGTTGGTGAATTGGGTATGTTGAATAGTCCTAGTAATTAATCTGGTTAATATCTTAGGTCTGTTCTTTAATAATTTAACAAGTGGTTATTTTGTGAATATTTGTTGTTCAAAATCCTTGTATAATTATTTTATCATTTACTATTTTTGCTTGCTTATTTTCGAACTTTTTCTTAATCTTGTTAATATTTTATTTCATAATTATTGAAATTATAATATTAGTAAATAGCTGTAAATATATTATATTTTATATTTGTTGTTTTGTAGTGTTTGTCCTTTTGATATTAATGCTTCATGTTCGTTTAAAGGACAACCTATGATATTCCTATTTAAATATTGTAATTTACTAAGTGTGTAAAATGTACATATTTTGGTTTGATTTAGTTAGTTTATTAAATCTGTAAATAGTTATTAAATCTGTAAATAGTTTATGAAATCTGTAAATAGTTTACTAAATCTGTAAATAGTTTATGAAATCTGTAAATAGTTTACTAAATCTGTAAATAGTTTGTTAGATCTTTAAATAGTTTAGAGAGTCGGTGATAGTATAATATTAGAAATAGTATAGATTAATTCTGTTAATAATATAGTGTCCGGTAATAGTATAAGTGGTTAGTAATAATACTTAATTATTGTGAGAAATAATATAAGTGTTCGGTAATAGTCTAAGGCACTAGAAATAGTATAGATTTAATTTTAGAAATAGTCAAGGCTGCGGTGATAGTATAGGAGTGCCGGTGATAGTATAGACAGTAGAGTATATATTGTCCATACTATCTCTAGTCATACTATCTCTAGCTATACTATCACTAGCGTGTTAAGTCACCTAGTTCTCTCTGTGATACATACAATATATACACATTATCAGAGGTGAATTGCTGCCGGATTTTCGACTCTAAATCTCAACCAAATCACAAACTAAGAACACCCATTGATTTCTTGCATCAAAAACTCTATTTTAACCGTTCAAAATCACGATATGGTCGAGTTCTTGGTGAATTTATTTTTCAAAAATTGAAAATTTCGATCTGAAATTTCAAGAGTTTGGATTCGATTTTCAGAAAATTAAAATTACCTGTGTGTTTGTGATTGTATCAAGATCATATCCTGAGATTTTGAGAATTTTTCAAGAACTTTGTTATTTTTCGAATTTTTAATTTATTATTAATTCGAATTAATTAAGTTTAAGTGAATTTTGTGCTAAAATTAAAGATTTTCAAAAGCTTAAGATCTGAATTAAAATGGCTGTTGAATTCGAACTAATTAAGCACAATATGGTTGGATTTTTTGATCCGAATGAATGTATGGTTGAAAGATTCAAACCTTGGATTCGTTTCTTGAACGAACAACCAATCGTCAGTAGTGCTTTATCTCTTGACGCTCCAATGAAAATGGAACCTCTACGACTGATGTGTTCTACAACTATTATTTCTGCAGCATCCAGTGCCTTTACATTCAAGGTTGGGAACTCACAGTTCAGAGTCAATGAATCAGTACTCAAGACAGTGTTGAATCTTCCTACTGCTGATTTTGTTGATAAACCATCCAACGATGAATTGACTCAGTTTTTTACTGGCATTAATTATCAAGGCCAGTTGAAATTGAGTAACTTGCAGAAAAATGGTTTAGTAGCTGAATGGTATTTGTTGTTTGACACTTTGATTCGGGTGTTTGCTAACTGTCCTCAAACTTCTTTTTCAAATATTCCTTCTCTGATTCAGTATATTGGTTATTCGGTTGTTTATAATCGAAGAATTGATATAGGTAAAATTCTTTGGAAGAACATGTTCAGAAGAATAGTAAATGCTAAGAAGAATTTTAGTCAGGGTTCGAAGGTGTTAATCTAATATCCTAGATTTTTCACTCTTATTTTTAATCACTTGGTTTCTGAGGAGTTACAGAATACATTTGTTGATGAGGAAGCTGAAGATTCAAAGTCTTTTCATAAGAAATTTCATACAAGAGCTGCCTCATAACAGAATGTCTACAACAATGCCTGAACCTGTACCTGAGCAACCAGAACCAGTTATAGAACAACAAGCACTTGCTATTGTGCATCCAGAACCAGTTCCAGAGCAGCCTGAACCTGAACAAGATGCACCTGCTCTTGAACAAGCTGAGCCAGAATTTCAATCTCGAGAGCATCATGTCACTTCATCTGCTGACCAGGTATCACATTCTGATCCCTTAACTACTTCTATCTCTCAAACTTCTTCAGGAACCCAAGTGGTTGATAGGACTGACCAAGGGATTGTAGAACCACAATCTCTAACCAAGGTCATAGAGCCAAACACAAGGTCAAAATCAACTACATTATTCCATTACCGTAGAAAATTGAAGCCTAGAAGTAATAAAAGAAGTAGTGAAGAATTGAGTGATCCCACAGCTCTGTCTCTACTAAAGAAGAGTAGAAATCAAACCGAGGCAACTGTAAGCTCATCCATATCCTCCCAAAAGGTTATTGACTTTGAAATGGCAAATGAACAGTTACTGGCACCATTCTCTCAACAGGATGAGTCCATTGAAATTCGCCAGTCGGCCATGGCATCCTGTAATGTGTCAAGCACAACCCCACTGTTATTTCTAACAATGGGTGAACATGTAGAAATGGATAAAGATAGGAACACTCAGCGAGGAGAGCACATAGAAACTGAAACAGTGCCTACCATATATACGGTAGAGGAGCCTTCACAGGCTTACGAGGGAAATTTTGATTCTGAGCCACTAATAATAGAATCATCATCTCCCCTCCCAGGTGGAACATACCTGGATCCCTTAAGGGAGTTTCCACTCGCAGTTTCAACTGGAGAAAGTGGAAGGCAACTTGGTTTTTCTATCACTGAAGTAATTCAGAAATCAATTCCAAATGAGACGATAGAAATAACTGAGGAAAGGGATTCGCGAACTCCCATTGCACCACCACTGACCTTCCAAGAGGAGGCTAGGGTGATTTTTCCTGCAGGTACACCTTCTGGAGCAGCTAAGGAAATAGTAGGAGTGATGTGAGGATCACCACTAAACTGAGTGAAACACATGCACATCAGATAAGTGAAACTCAGAGTGATAATCAGGTGAGTGCACACACTGACACATACACTAGTTCATTGGAAGAAAGGATTAAAGCTCTAGAAAAGGAACTTGAAGCATCTAAAGCTGAAGCAAATTTACTTCGAGCACAAGTGGCTGGACCGTCTTCTTCATCCACATCTATCAATAGTCAGCTTGTGGGAGTAAAGCATGATATCCAAATAATGAAGACTGCATTCAACACCAAGATCAACACTCTTGAATGCTCTCAACAACAGATAATCTCTGACTCCTCAAACATTATAGTTACCCAAGACAGAATTATCACGGCTCTTTCCAACAAAGTTGAAGACATTCAAACAGAAGTGCTTGAAAATCAGTTATCTACTGAAGATCGTCTTAATCGGATTGAAAGCCAGAATGCACATCAAGGTAAGGGGCTAAAACACTTATATAACATGATTAGCCGAACTAAGAGGTAGAATTCTTTGAAGGAAAAGGTGGAGATGGTGATGACCAAGACCCTGAAGGTGGTGCACTTGATAAATCTGTAGAGGATTCCTCAACTAAGGGGGAGAAGTCAAAAGGGGGAGCTGGTGGTGCTAGTGATGCTGGAGACAAGTCAAGAGGGGGAGTTTTTGAAGATAAAACTCAGAAGAATGATAAAGGTGACAATGGGAAGAAAGCTCAAGCAGCACAGAAGGATGACACTGTAGAAGGTTACTACTATACAGGTGAACCTGATAAAGTTGATATTTTTGCTGATTTGGAGTTTTCTGATGATGGTGAAGAGTTTGGTGAACCAGATCTCAGTTTTTGGGATGATGAAGAGACTGTAGTTCCTGATCCTGCTGAAATACAAATGATGAATTTTGAAGCTAATAAAGAACTTGAACATAATGAAGCTAATCTGGCAATGAGAGAAGAAAGACTCAAGAAGACACTTGAACAGATAGCTCATAATGAAAAGCTTCAAAAGGCTGAAAAGGAAGCTCTACAAAAGCAACATGCTCAAAAGCTTGAAGCAAGGAGGATGTACATCAGGTACAAGAGTGGTGATAAATGGGATCGTGCTCAAAGAATAATGGACTCACCACAAACTTCTGACTATCATGATTATCGGCTAGGTGACATTTTGAAAGATTTAAAGAGAAGAATCCTAATCATGATGATTATCTAAAAGCTTTGAAGACTGAAATAGTTAGCATAAATTGTGCAAGTGATTCGAAGGACGAGCTAGTAATCTTTATTCATTGTCATAAGTTTGGATCACAGAAAGTATCTCTTTAGTTCTTTTATGATAGATCTCTTTCAGAGCTTTGGGTGCTGAGACCAAAAGTGAGAACATCGTATGAACTTGGCATACTACTTCATGAAAAATTTCTAGATTTCGCTGAAAGAGCTGGTCCTGAAATAATAGATGACCCTCCTCAAGTTAAAGTTCTTATAGGAGAAATCATTCACACTGTTAATCTTCAGACAAGTGAGTTACGTGCACATCATGTCAAACACTTAGTGCATGTTGAATATGCTCTTCGAAATCATGGGTTTTCATCTCAGAAGAAAATTGAAGCTGCAGATCATCTTCAATCTTATGCTCAAGACAACATGAAGAAGTACAAGATTTTCCAAGGTGAATGAGAAAGAAACTGAGAGTACCACTTGAAGCACCACTATTTGGAAATCCACTAGTTCATCCTGTATCATCATCCAGAAGAGAATTAGTTGTCGATGCAGAATTGCACAAGATGCTTCCAAACTTGGATGAACCAGAAGAAGGAGAAATAAGGAAGGAAGACAATCAGAAATGAAGAACAACTCTACTTGTAATATCTTTAGAGCTAGATAAGTCAAGATAGGATTATGTGAAATATGATCAGTCTAGAGGATCATCTATCTTGTATTTATCATTATGTTTGAATCTAGAAATGTTAAATATAAACCAGAACCGTTTTTCATTATTTACTTTGCAATTACAGTTTTATCTTTTACTAGTTTAAGTTGAGTTAGTTGAGTTATCCTCTAGGAATTTGCTTGTTAATTTTTAACAAACAAATAGGGGGAGATTGAAAGGCATATGACACAGCCTATTTGTAGTTCGAGGATACAACTCAACTTAAATTAGATTGTAATAAGTAATTAATGGTAATTGTCTCAGGAATCTCACAAAGTACTATATGTCAGAAGAAAGAAGAAAGTCAATCTATAGTTTTGATATTTTACACTGGAAGAAGATTCAGTACTGATCATGCCCCAGTTCAGCATTGAAGCAATTGGATTCATTTATAGTGACAGAGATTATAATGGAGACAGCATCGGTACAAAAGGAATTAAAGTGTGTTGAGAAAGTACATGGATCACAACTCAGAGTCAAAGTGAAGAATAGAAATTGGAGTTAGTCGTTCATGAACCAGACAGTACATCGAACGTCAACAATTATCCAGTGGAAGTTATTCACTATTTACAGTGATTCACAAGGAGTAAGTCAATTATTAATTAACAATATTATTAATTTAATTAAACAAATTAATTCAGTTAGAATTAATTTATTTAATTAATTAATTAAGTTAATTAATTACTGATTTATCAAATCAGTAATAATATATGGATTATACTATTTCGGAGAATTTTTGTTATACTATTTCTGAATTTCAGTTGAACAATTTCTGGAAATTCAGTTATACTATTTCTGAAATAAGTGGTATACTATTTCTGGAGTATTATAGATACTATTACTGAATTAGTAATAGTATACTATACTATCCCCGAGTTTATACTATTACCGAAGTTATATTATTTCTGGAATTAATAGTGTACTATTTCTGGAAGTATTATAGATACTATTACTGATCAAGTAATAGTATACTATACTATTACCGAAATAATTAGCTATACTATTTCTACCAGTTATACTATCACCGAACTGTTTATACTATTACTTAATTATAGTTATACTATTACCGAGGTAATTATACTATTACCGAAGTTTTAAGTAGACTATTTCTAAGTAAATGTATATTATTTCTAAGTAAATCCATACTATTACAAGGGAATGAGTCCTACTATCCCTAGGCTGTTATACTATCACCGTGCTAGTTATACTATCAGCGTGGCATCTATACTATCACCGTGCCAAGTGTACAGCAAGTTGTGTTTTGTTTGTATATAAACAAACACACGGACAGAAGCATCACAGAAGGAATACAGGAAGAAAAAAAGAGACCCCAAAAACATCAAACACTCTCATCTTCTACACACAAGTGCTCAAGCTTTAATTCAAACAATAAATTCAGTTCAAGCTCTTTGTAATATCTTATCTGCTGGAACTTGTTTATTGATCACTCTTGTAATACTAGCGAATTAAGTTTCCTAGTTCATATTGATATCTTGATTTTTATTAACTAATTTAGAAAAGTTCATGTTGAATTTTCTAATTAGTTACTAATCTCTTGATAATCATTTGTAACACCCATCAAGTTAATATATTGCTATATTCAACTTGAATTCTGTGTTATATTATTTTACACAAATTTGTTTAAGATAAATTTTATTTAAAGAACAAATTTCGAGAAAATTACACAGATTGTATTCAACCCCCCTTCTACAATCTTGTTGGACCTAACACATCTTCTTCAACTTGAGAAACACGAACAGTAGATTCATTGAATGCAATGTTGATAGACTCTTCAACCTTTTTTTTGAGAGAGTTATAGACACGATATGCTTTGCTCGTATTGGAGTAACCCAAGAAAATACCTTCAGTTGATCTTGCATTGAACTTTCCTTTGTTATTCTGAGTATCTAATATAAAACATTTGGAACCAAATACTCGAAAATAACTAATGTTATGAGTTTTATTATTGAGCAATTCATAAGGTGTTTTGAGCAATATCGGACGAATAAGTATTCTATTTAAAACATAATAGGAAATGTTTACCGCTTCTGCCCAGAATTTTCGAGGCAGCTTACTTTCATGAAGCAACGTTCTAGCAGTTTCCTGTAGAGTTCTGTTTTTGCGTTCTACAACTCCGTTCTGTTGAGGAGTTCTTGGTGCTAAAAATTCATGAGAGATTCCTCTGGATTTGCAAAATGTGACAAAATCCTTCTCGAATTCCCCAGCATAATCACTTCGAATAGTCTTGAGCTTAAAAGAATACTTAGTCTCAAGATTAGTAATTAGATCTCTAAATTTCATGAAAGCTTCATCTTTAGTGCGTAAGAACAATACCCAAGTAAAACGAGAATAATCATCAACTATCACAAAAGCATAATTCTTACCTCCAAGACTTATATAACGTTCAGGACCAAAAAGATCAAGATGTAGTAACTGCAAGGGGTTAGTAGTAGAAACTTTATTCTTAGCAGTAAAGGATGTTTTAACTTGTTTACCAATCTGACAAGCTGAGCACGGTTCTACTTTCTTGAATTTCAGCTTTGGAAGTCCTCGAACAAGATCATGGGATGAGATTTTCCGAATCAAATCCATATGAGCATGACCAAGACGTCTATGCCAAAGATTCTGCTGTTCTTGAATGGTTGATAGACAGATTTCTTCATGCTGTTCATCAAAGTCTAGAACAAAAATATTTCCTTTCGTTTTTGCCACTAAAGCAAACTCATTAGCCTTAGTACCAATATAGCAAACGTCCTTATCAAAATTAACCTTATGACCAGCATCAGTAAGTTGACTTACGCTAATCAAATTATATTTCAGACCATCAACTAAACGAACATTATTAATTGCAAACCTGTCGTTACCTATGGTACCCCAACGATACGAACATTGTTGGAATCGCCAAGAGTCACTAAGCCTCCCTCTTTTGCTTCCAGTGATAGAAACTTGGACTTGTCACCAGTCATGTGACGAGAACATCCGCTATCAATGATCCATTTGTTGCGAGGGACATGGACTTTCAAGCAGATCTGCAAAAGATTCTTTTATCTCTTAGGTACCCACATAACATTGGGTCCTTGGTTGTTAGCATCATAAATCTTATATAAATGTCTATCAGATTTCTTAATCCACATCTGAACAACATTAACAGAAATATTCTTAGATTTATATCTAACTGAAGAGTTAGGAGCGTGGCCCTTGATACGACATGCAAATGATCCAGAAGGGTGACCA
Organism: Kitagawia praeruptora; assembly: GCA_037693485.1. NCBI lineage: Eukaryota > Viridiplantae > Streptophyta > Magnoliopsida > Apiales > Apiaceae > Kitagawia > Kitagawia praeruptora. The sequence continues at coordinate 6,167,200 of CM075353.1, forward strand.
AAACTGCCACAATCGCGACATTTCTCATATGGCATTTTGTACTTCATCCGATTTCTCTTGTAGCCACTTTGAAAAGCACTCTTCTTAATTGATCCAAATCCTAAACCTTCTCTATCCAGAGAAGCTTTTTGATTACCAAGAATGGCATTGAGAGTTCCTTCACCATGAAAATACCAAGCTAGATCCTTTTCTAGCTGAGCCACTTTTTGCTTGAGTTCAGGAACCAAGGGATCTGGTTCACTATCATGTTTGATATCTGGACATTCAATTGGAACTGATTTTTCCTGCAGAGAATCAAGATAACCATCTTTCTTTCCAATTTCAATCTTGAGGAGCTCATTTTCTTCTGTAAGTTTAAAAATTCTCTCAGAGAGACTTTTGTTTTCTACAACCAATGTTTCATCCTTTATCGAATCGTCCATTTCACAAAAGAACCTCACTTAATGCTTTCTTTAAGTAAGCATTCTTTTCTTTGAGTTTTCTATTCTGAACCTGCAGAGTTAGTACATTTTGAGATAAATTTATATTTTATTGAGATGAAACATTTTGTACCTCTTCAGTATCACTGGAACTGTCATCTAGTCCAACAAAGCATAGTTGAGCAACTTCATCATCTGAGTCGATCTCCACATCAGATTCATCATCACTTCATGTGAGTAAATCTTTCTTTTTAGACTTGAGCTTGAATCAATCCTTCTTAAAGTGCCCCTTTTTCCCACATTCAAAGCATGCATTCTTACTTGAGTTAACCTTGTTGTCCTTGCTAGAATTAGATTTAAAATCCTTCTTTGGGAAGTGAGATTTCATAGGCCGTTTTGAAACATTCCGTTTGGCAAGAAATTTATGAAATTTCTTGGTCAAGAGAGCAATTTCCTCATCTGAATCTTCAGGTGATGTATCAGCTTCTGCATTGAGAGCTAATGTCTTTTTCCGAGGAGCCTCATCTTCTTCATCATATCTGCGTAATTGATTCTCGAACTCTTCCAGTTCACTGAACAGTGTGAGAGTATCCATAATAGACAAGAGAGTTGAATCCTGCAGAATTGTGACCTTAGGAGCAAACTTCTTTGGCATTGCTCTGAGTATTTTCCAGTTGATTTCTGATTGTGGAATAGTTCGTTCCAGAAGAGATATTGAGTTCATCAAGGTCAGAAACCTTCCTTGAGCATCTTTGACACTTTCATCTCTTTCCAACCTGAAACCTTCATAATCACTCATTAGCATACTAAGTTTTACCTCACGTACCTTAGATGTACCTTCATGACTGACTTTAATAGTATCCCATATTTGCTTAGCAGTAGTGCAAGCTGAGACTTTGCGTAATTCAGTGGCTTCCATTCCATTTAGCAAGCAATTCATAGCTCTAGCATTATGATTCGAAGAGCTTATTTCTTCAGGAGAGAGTTCTTTGATAGTCTTCGGTTTACCATCCTTCATAGGCACGGTGAAACCATTTTCAATAGCATCCCATTCTGTCATTGTAGTTTTCAGCCCCAACCAACAGAGGAGGGATATTAACAGACGTACGTTCTGAATGTGCCATGGATCGCTAGCAAAATAAACACTAAAAAGAGAATTAAATGCACCTGCTTTGATACCAATTGAAACTTAAGGCACAGACTAAATAAACTATTAAGTTACTGAAAACAAAATGAGACAACTATGAGAATGAGACAGCTATGAGACAGTCTCAAACAATTCTGCAGAAAATAAACTACCGAAATGTAAAACAGTAAATATAAAGTTAAATAATGCAGAACACCAAGATCTTTTCACTTGGTTCGGCCCTTAATCCTAGTCTATGGCCTACATCCAATTCCCTATGCCAACTAGCACAGAGAATGTATTATATCAACTTCAAATAAAGAACTTACTGTCTTTTTGATTACAAACAGATAGCCACGAAAGAAACCTTTCCTCTAGCACACTTGCTACCTAGCACTATTGCTACTACCTAGTCCACTGACTACCTTGGCTGATACTTTGCAATCAATACCTTGCCACAACCCGGCACAAGTTGATATAAATACACTCAAACGAATAACAATACAAAAGATGTGAAATACAACTCAAACTATCTTCTTGTTTACTGGATATTGAATGATGAAAGAAACAAGAAATGATTATCAGAATAAAGTGTGTAGGCTGTGTGTAAAAAGAATTCTGAAAACCAGAGTTGTATATATAGGAAAACAATGTCTAACGGACTGAACAGTTTTTCAAACAAAGGATAAGATAAATCTGTTATAGAAAATTTGTTTGAAAAAGATTTGAATAAAATATTCCGTTAGATTGTTTAGTAACAGATAAAACCTGAAAAGATAAGTCTTTGAATAATTCAAACAGGTTTTATCAGAAAGAGATTGATAAGATTTGTTGAGACTATTTAGGAGTTTGTTTAGAAGATAAACATCAGACTTATCCAGTAAACTCAAAGCTTACAACAAACCCTAGTATCAATCCTATTTATCTGCTTGTTGTCTGCAATCTGCTGTCTGAAAGCATCATCAGAAACTCTATAATCCAACATTCTCCCCCTTTTATGATGATGAACAAATGCTCCCCCTATCAAAACATACTTAAACAACCCTGCAAAAACATGTTAGAAACAAAACAAATAGCCACAGATGATAGCAACAGATTCACAATAACAGATAAAATATGATAACATTTAGCATAAACCAACCACAACCAAAATCCCATAAACATTTAAACAAACACCAAAAGGTCTGAATCAATCAAAACATAAGACCATCCATAAGACCAATTCATCATTACAAAACCAACTAAACAAGACATTAACAAAGCTTCTTCTCCCCCTCAGCATCATAAAAGAGTTAATCAGTGTAAGACATCAGAGATTTCCACTCGAGCAGCTGATTTGCCTTTCCCTTTCTTATCTGCACGCGTCTTTTTGGAAGGAGATGCATACACAGGAGGTTCACCATACTGAGAAAATGACTTGTTAAAGAAATCTGCAGGAGGTGCTTTGCCATCACGTTCTGTGAGCCAGTCAAACAACTTTTGCTTGTATTCTTCTCGACAGAGGGTGGAGGAATTGATGGTAAATGCAATGGATGAGTAATCTCTTCCAGGGAGCAGTCACCAATCCAGTCCTTCTTCTTAAACCAAGGCAAGTGAGAATGATCTTGCATTGAAGTGAGTTGCTGGGATAGAAATTTAGTTTCCGAACCAAGCTTGAAAAACAATTTGACAAACTCTTTCTCCCAAGCCTTAGCAGCCGAAGTCATATTTTCTTCCAAAGTACCAAACTCAAAATCAACAACTTTAGACAACTTTTGATCATTGACCTTGAGAATATAAAGTTTTGAATTAATGGCATCAAGAGAGTTGGAAACATGCTTATTAAAAATTTCATATGATGCTCTCATCATGCTTACTTGAGATGTCAAAGACGTAAGAGATTCAATTGAAGCAAAATGTCTATTGAGAGAATGAAGAATTTGAGAATTTTTGTTAACTTTAGCCAACAAAGAATTTAAGGTTGCATTTGTATCCTGATTAGTGGGATCAGACACATAAGTAGGAGAACCAGGCACTTGATTAGTTGGAAAGGAACGATGACCAGAACCAAAACACAATTGATCATTAACATAAACTTTAAGATTATTGGCAGACAAGGGGGCCATATCAAACTTAGTAATTATTAACTCAGAAGAATCAGATGAATCAATAACAGAAAAATATTGAAACACCTTGGTTAACAAAGCAGGATATGGTAGATGCATGGAATCATGAGCAGCACAATGTGACATATTTTTAAGAAGTAAAGACGCAATGTCACAGGGAATTTTCCGAACAAACACAGACAAGAGAATAGAGTCTTGAAAAGTCACTCTATTTCGACCACTCTGTCTAGGAGACAAGTTTGTATGGAACAACTTAAACAACAATAAAGACAGAGGAGTTAATGAGGATACCAAAGGTTTAATAGACGGATGAACTAAATTATATTCAAGTATGATCTTGAGTTGGTCCTCGTAAGAAAGATCTTCAATTCCAACAAACGCTTGATGAGCAGTAAAGGGACAAACACCTTTATCAGAAACTGATAGCATGCGACTCAAAGTATCTGTCTTGAACACTATAGGAATACCCTTAACCATAGAAGAAACCATATCGTCTTTAATCAATTTAAATTGGAATAAAATTCACGAACCAGAGAAGGATAGACAACCATGGATGGAGATAAGAGAGATTCATACCCAACTTCTTTGAAGAGAGAAACCACACCAATGCGCTCTAGAAGATCGATGTCACAGATACGTTCCTTCAATATTTGCTTCGATAAGGCTTTTGACCCACTAGCGCGTGCATGTAGAGGAGAAGAATCTTGAGACAAAGGATCGGAAAGGGCGGGTTCTTCGTAAAAAGTACGATTGCGTTTGAAAGATTGTGCCGGTGGAGAAACGGTTGGCTTCTTGCCGGAGGCTTTGGAACGGGTATTATGACGAGGCATGGAGATTGAAAAGGCGTACGAAACAGAGTGAAAATGGAGAAATAAAAGGAGAAAAGAAAAATAGAAATGGAGTAGAGAAGTGAGTTTGACAACTAATAGAAAAAGAAGAGAGAAAGAGTTGAGAAGAAAGAGGTGGAGTAAATGTGCAACACTGAAAAAGGGTTAAGCGCGAGAAACGAGGAGGTTAAAGAAGTGATAAGTCATAAGACATACATGCATATCACATTAAGACAGATAAAGTAAAAAATAAATCCAACGTTTCCAAAAACAATAACCAGATACTCCCTCTGTCCCATCCATTTCTTTACACTTTCCTTTTTGGGATGTCCCAACCAATTCTTTACGTTTCCTAAAATAGTAACTTTTAACAATAAAATACTTTATTACATCCACTACTTCACTCCACTTTTTCAACACTTTACACTATTACACCCACTAACTCATTTATTTTAACAATAAAATCACTATTACATCCACTAACTCACTTATTTTAACAATATTACACCCACTATCTTGGTTTCCGTGCAAAAAGCAAACGTAAACAACTCGTTGGGAGGGAGGGAGTATATCAAACCAAAAGACTTATGTGCTAAATTACCTTAAGAAACAGAACACATACCCAATTCCCTGCGCATTAAACAAAACCTGTCTTCTAGCAATGGTTTGGTAAATATATCTGCACGCTGCTTTTCAGTAGGTATAAAAATAAGCTCAACATTACCTTTAGCCACATTATCTCGAATAAAAAGATGACGGACATCAATATGTTTTGTACGAGAATGCATAACAGGATTTTTAGAAATATTTATTGCAGAGGTATTATCAAAATAAATAGGTATATTAAAGTAAGAAATACCGAAATCATGTAGTGTTTGTTGCATCCATAATATCTGAGCACAACAACTACCTACGGCGATATATTCTCCTTCAGCAGTAGAAAGAGCCACAGATGTTTGCTTTTTACTATGCCATGCAACCAAACAATCACCTAAATACTCACACGCACCACTGGTACTTTTTCTATCAACCTGTGACCCTGCATAGTCAGCATCTGAAAAACCGATTAAGTCAAAGGAAGTGGAGCTTGGTAGAATAATCCCAAGTCACTAATCTCTTTCAAATATTTAAAAATGCGTTTAACTGCATTCAAATGAGATTCTTTGGGTTGGGACTGAAAACGAGCACATAAGCACACACTATACATGATATCAGGACGAGAGGCAGTTAAATATAAAAGTGATCCGATCATACCTCGATATTTAGTGATATCTATAGATGTACCTTGTTCATCTGTAGTGAGCTTAACAGTAGTACTCATAGGTGTAGCTTTAGGAGTAACATGTTCAAGAGAGAAACGTTTAAGCAAATCCTTGATAAATTTACTTTGGTGAATAAAGATACCTGCAACAGATTAATTTATTTGCAGACCTAGAAAATACTGTAATTCACCCATTAAACTCATATCAAATTCTCTATGCATACAATCAGAAAACCATTTGCACAAAGATTCATTAGTTGATCCAAATACAATATCATCTACGTAAACTTGGACTAACAGAAGATGATTATGTTGATGAAATATAAAGAGAGTTGGATCGAGTGTACCACGAGTGAAGTCATTGTCTAAAAGAAATTGACTGAGACGTTCATACCAACAACGAGGAGACTGTCTCAATCCATAGACTGATTTCTTGAGTCGATAGACATTATTAGGATATTTTTCATGCACAAAACCAGGTGGCTGTTTGACGTAGACTTCTTCTTTTAGATATCCATTGAGAAACGTACTTTTGACGTCCATTTGGTACAGTTTGAAGTTCTTATGAGCTGCAAAAGCCATGAGAATTCGAATAGCTTCCAGACGAGCTACAGGAGCATAGGTCTCGTCGAAATCAATTCCTTCCTGTTGATTGTAACCTTGAGCAACCAAGTGAGCTTTGTTACGAGTGATATTGCCATCTTCATCCTTTTTATTTTTGAACACCCAGCGAGTACCAATGATTTTTGCATCATTAGGAGGTGGAACAAGTTCCCATACTTCACATCGTTCGAACTGATTAAGTTCTTCCTGCATAGCAACAGACCAGTGTTCATCTTCAACAGCTTCTTGAGAATTCTTTGGTTCAAAATCAGCAACAAAAGCACAAAAAGCACAGAAATTCCGAAGTCTGCTTCGAGTAGAGATTCCTTGATCAATATTTGTAAGAAGATTATCAGGAGGATGATTCTTCACTGTTCTGGAAGACTTTGGAAGATGAATAGAAGTCATTTCCTCTGCATTTGAGTTATCTGTCTGAAAATGAATAGGAGTTGTTTGTCTACTTTCTGCCTTTGAAGATTTATCTGATGAAGACGCAGTAGAAATCATAGGACTTTGATCTGGAGTCTGTGGACAACCAGAAAACTGAGCTGAACCATTCTGAGAATTTGCAGACGATGGAGATGAACTAGGAGAGTTTTGACTTGCTGAGTTCTCTGAAGGAGACTGACTCTTTTGAGAAAGAGACTGTCTCATTTGCGAATGAGACGGTATGTCTACAGCATCTTCTTCAACTTGAGAAACACGAACAGTAGATTCATTGAATGCAATGTTGATAGACTCTTCAACCTTGTTTTTGAGAGAGTTATAGACACGATATGCTTTGCTCGTATTGGAGTAACCCAAGAAAATACCTTCAGTTGATCTTGCATCGAACTTTCATTTGTTATTCTGAGTATCTAATATAAAACATTTGGAACCAAATACTCAAAAGTAACTAATGTTAGGAGTTTATATTGAGCAATTCATAAGGTGTTTTGAGCAATATCGAACGAATAAGTATTCTATTTTAAACATAACAGGAAATGTTTACCGCTTCTGCCCAGAATTTTCGAGGTAGCTTACTTTCATGAAGCAACGTTCTAGCAGTTTCCTGTAGAGTTCTGTTTTTGCGTTCTACAACTCCGTTCTGTTGAGGAGTTCTTGGTGCTAAAAATTCATGAGAGATTCCTCTGGATTTGCAAAATGTGACAAAATCCTTCTCGAATTCCCCACCATGATCACTTCGAATAGTCTTGAGCTTAAAAGAATACTTAGTCTCAAGATTAGTAATTAGATCTCTAAATTCCATGAAAGCTTCATCTTTAGTGCGTAAGAACAATACCCAAGTAAAACAAGAATAATCATCAACTATCACAAAAGCATAATTCTTACCTCCAAGACTTACATAACGTTCAGGACCAAAAAGATCAAGATTGTAAGAACCCAAATTTTTGGTAGAATTAAAACTTTTCTTATTTGGATTAAGTGCATCAGTGAATAGTGCTTCCATACGTGAATAGTGTTTTTCATGGATGAATAGTGATTTTGGGAACCAAGAAATTTTACACGCCATCCTATGTACGAGACATGGTTTGGATATTTCGAAGTCATATTAGTGATTCACGGAGAAAATAAGTGTATGTAAAGACGATCAGAATTCAGAAATTCCAATTTCTATTTTGGTGTAATATTTGACCGGGCACTGAATTATATATTATTATATTCAAGAAATGAGATATTAAATTTGAGGATTTAAGGATTTAATATTTTAGAATTTGATTATATTTGATTTGGGGATTTGGAACGAAAACCACATAGATAGTGAAACGAGCGTTCTAGAATCCGCTGAAACTTTTCAACGAGATTAAAAGATAAAGCGAACGAATTATGGATTTTGGATTGAGTTTATAAAAAGATTAAATATCCTACACGATCATGAAGAGAATTATATCAGTTGGATGGAATGATTTAATCAAAGATTAAATCAAAACAATTTAGGATTTAAGTGGGTAAATCAATTAAATCAATTCAAAGACATAACAAATATCAACCAAGCTTCTTGAACACACCTTGCACAAGAATCAAGGAGGGAGCACAGCCACTTTATGAGATATTATCCAAGAGAAATCACTTTATGCTAGATGAGTGCAAGAGAAGCCAAGCCAAACACCATTCTCTCCATTTTCTGTCAAACTGCCCTGCAAGAACCACCTTGAAAGAAAAATTCATATCTCAATATATAGAGCTGTAAAAATCACCAAACTTTAACCACAGCTCCCTCATATCATGGAGAACATTCTCTCAAAATCTCATGGCCATCTAATGAGTGTAGCCTAGTGAAATCACCTCCCCAAGTTGAAGAAACAAACTATCCAGATTCATGACAGTTTCTGTGACGATTTTCAAATGGCCATATCTCCTTCGTTTCTCAATGGAATTTTGTGTTCTTTATATGGTTGGAAAGATGTAAAGATGATCTACAACTCTCCTTTAGAAGCCTCGTTCAGAAAAGGTCGGTAAGGGCTTCGTTTTTCATGTTCTTTCAACTGAGTTATAGCAGTTCTGAAAACTCTAATAATATTCTTGATGATTCTTGTTAGATTAAGGTTGTTAAGGCTATACAAGGACTAGATCAAGCTTAGCAAGGCTAGCACACTCTCCAAGGAAGGTATAATTCTTAAGAACCCTTGATCTACCTTAAGTTTTATGGATGTTCTTAGTGGTTGTTAGATTAGTGATGACTAAGATGATGTTATAAGCATGATTAGTTAGTGGTTTAAGTTGATTTAAGTAACATGATGCATATGGTGGTGAAGCATAATATTCTTGGACTGGTTAGGATGAATAACATGTGTATAAGTTGTATTGATGCCCGGTGTGGCTTGGTTGTAATGAAACGATTTTGGAAACGTTCGATTTATAACCGTCGTAATGCCCAATTTTCGTTAAACCTTGAAAACCATGAATCACAGTAGGCTTAACTCACTGCATAGCTTAGTAATCTGCCATGTTAAGATAGATTATGTTATAAGCTTCATTTTGATATAAAGTTCGTATGAAATGGACTTACGGTTTAGGAGTTATGATTAAATTCGTAAAAATGGTTCGAAACCGTACACGGAAGTTGGTAACTAAAATTGGATTCCCTTAACACTACGAAATCAGTGGAGAATCTTGATAATTAAATAATAGAGGAAAAAAGAAGGTGTGGGAGAGAACCACATGTCGAATAGATCGTTTTCCGATTTTATAAAAATGTTCGAATCAAGGTTAAACGCAAACGAACCCCTAAAAAGCATGCTTGGCTATGGCTTTGGTTAATAACTTAGAAAACGGGCGATAAAACTCGTAGTACAATCTCGATTCATAATTAATCGATCTTAAGACTTACATGGCTTAAGTATGTATCAAGTGTGGGTATAAGGACATGTCATAATAACGAATATATGTCGAACCGCAACGGTGATAAAAGAGTTACACTAAGAGGTGTATAACGAGATGATTCGAAAGCGTGCTTCGACTTTAGTAAAGATTATATTTAACCTTTGTAAAGTGTTAAGTAATTAATCCCGAATGCCTTGGCTATTTATAGATCATCAGGCTGACCCGGGACACGCTACCACTACCCCTACCCGTACCCGATTTCCAGGCAAGTTCAAATCCTTCTTTAAGGCTGTTGTTGTGAATATATATGTGTTTTCTGTTATACATATGCCATAGCATGCATGCCTACTTAAAAAAATCATATTGATATACTTGTTCCCTGATTTATTGTTGGCTTATAAGCTAGATAGATATATATCATTTATAAGCCGGAAATTATTAAGACCCTTAAGCGAAGGGCAGTGAATCTCATTCTTTGATTATAGACCGGGAGTCGTTATTTCTTGATATATTGATATTATTTTCAGAGGAAAATAGTTAAGTAAACATTTTCCATTTATTATCTGGCGAATATTTTTGGAATATTCCCTTGAGATTATTTGATAAATATTATTCGGATTATCCTTCAGATGTTTATTTATTCGAGGAATATTATATATTTAATATTCATCTAAAGTCGATTAAATATTCGAATACTATTCGAACCCTCAGTTAAGTTATTTGCTTAAAGAATATTCATTCTTATTTACTCGATAAATATTATTTTGAATATTCATTCGAGTTTATTTATTTAATGAATATTATCTTAATATTCATTCGAGCCTTATTTATTTAAATGAATATTAATTCGAATATTCATTCAATCTCTATTTATTTTATAAATATCAGTTGAACATTGATTCGAACTCCAGTTATTCGATAAATATTACTTTGAATATTCCCTTGAGATAAGGAATATTATCTTCGACCTTTATTTAAAGTTGATTCAATTATTGAACATAATTTCAAATATTCATTCGATAATCATTTCTTCGATAAATATTATTAAGTTGAATATTCATTATTTAATCAATGAATATTGTCCCAAATATTAAGTCGATAATTATTCCATCAATATGTATCCTTCTTGAGTTGAATATTCACTATTGATTCAATAAATATTATCTCCAATGTCCATCTGACGGTTACTCCATCAATGAACATTGCTATTGATTTGAATAATCATTATTTGTTCAATGAATATTATTATTAATATTTATTCAAAGATTATTCCGAGCAACCCTTTTTCAATATCTGTGACTTAATAAATATTCTTGGAATATTTATTTAATTCTTCTAACTCGTTTCAAAGATACTTGGTTTCATTCACGTAGTATCATCAACCCTCGAATATTATATAAATTATTTCAGAGTCCTATTATTATTATTATATTATCAAGGAAGGTTCTCAGTGATTCCATTCTCCCTTTGATTCTATTGTAAGGGAACCTTACTTGAGGAATGTTATTTATCTTGTGACTGCCCGGTCATAAATTATTCGTTTCACTCGCAACTTGGTTGCTATTATTCATGGAATTGTGTGTACCCTCTCATCATTCGAGGGGTAGAATGTTGGAACAAGTTGGTATCCATTAACAAGCAACAGCTTGGGAAATATTGGTAAATTTTCCTTTCCACATTAGATACGACTACCTTGTGGAGTCTTATCAACATGTATCATACCTGGGGAAAAAGGGGAACGAACAATACATTTCAAAATGATGGATGTTAAATGAACTAGGAGACGCGTAAGTGGCCGAGTGGAGCCGGTCCAGCAATAGCCCAACCGTTGGCTTAGGAGTTCCAGAGTGCGGTAGACAAGTAAATCCGTCGGAGCTACCTTCTACATGTAGAGAACGACTGATGAGATGCATGACATACGACTGATCATCGTAAACGTCAGGGCATCTGGCACAGCAATGCTCCCGTGTTAGTTCATCTTTTAAAATTTGAAATCTTCTGCAACCCGATCTGTGTTGCCAGTGTTGAAACATATTGAAAACTGGAATTGCAATATTTTCTGCAAGTTCCTCTCTGATAAAAATGATGCTATCTTGTTTATCTTGATAAAGCGAATATTTCCACAAAACTTATATATTTTGAGTTCCCTGTAACTTCATCCTTTATATGGATCTGGCACTATTTTCGTTCATGCATGGCATATGGTTTCAAAATATATCTTTGAACTGTCATATATATTACTGTTCAGTTATATTCTTGTTGGTGGGCTATTGCTCACCCTTGCTTTATTATTTATATCACAACAACAGTTAGATCAGATAGCCGCACAAGGTGCACTTGGTGCGAGCAGGTGTCAGCCGTCAGAGGATTAACCGCTGAGTCGTAGCTACCATTGCTGAAGAGTAAGCTATTGGAAGGCTAGTTGTTAGCATTTGAATATCAAATGTATTTATTATATGACATATACAAATGGATGCAAAGAGTAAGTAATGTATAAATTGTAATTCTTTGGGTTGTAAGAACTCAATTGTGTGATTAATAAAATTTGGTTACTCTGATTACATCTCTGGGACTATAACGTGTGTGTTCTATATTGTTGTTTAGGTCACAAGGTTGTTATTCAATTTATGTTGATTTTATGGATGGAAATTGAGACCGTAACGACCAGATCCCGGACCCCGGATCTGGGGGTATTACAGAAATGGTATCAGAGAGAGCGTTATAAATCCCAGAGATGACGCGACGTTAAAACAATCAATTCATTAAGATAATAAGAACTCTTGCCAAGTTCATAGTCGGACTACTTAATGTAGTGTTGACATATAAAACCCTTATGGGAACTATTAAATATCATGATAGTAACTTAGCTCATTCTCGTGTCGACTAGTAAGACGACGGACCTTGAGGCGTTCGAGCAGTAGCACAGTGATGCTTTGATTATATGCTAACGATCGGATCGTGGATTCGAGAGAGTACCCTACTGAGGACCCGGAGAAGGTTCCAGTAGAGGATGAGAATCCTGTTAAGGATAGGGAGTTTACCCTTGAGGAAATGAGGGCTGCAGCCAGAGAGACAACAAGAGTAAAGGTGTAGTGCTCAGAGAGGTGAGTATAGAGAACTGAGATATTATTAAGAGAATTAAAGAGGCATATTGGATTCATAGCCGGACTATAGGATGAAGTACCAGCAAGAAAGGCGATTGGAAGGATTACTTGAGGTCTTAAATGGGGATAGATAAAGATCCTTAGAGACCTTCAGATTAATGAGAAAAGAGTTAGAGTGGTACGTGATTATCAAAGACATCGATAGGGGACGGGGATCAGAGTCTCCAAGAGTAGTTAAAATAGCGGCAACAAGTGCCATATCATTTGATAAATGGGCTAAGTTTGAATATTGTCAATAGTAATTCGCCATGAGAAAGCAGATTTCATAGGTTATAATTCATGAAACCAAATTGAAATTGATGAGGTGGTTTTCTTCAGTGAGATGTTCATTTTAGGAATGGATTAGCTTAGAATAAATGTAGCGGAAAGTGATGGCCTGAGTGGATAAAGTTACATAAGGAAGTAGTAAGCGAGACAACGATCTCGGAACCTATAGGAGGAGAAGACCAGTGAGTCTATGTGAAACTAGTTATGAGACTATTGTCAAGAACTAAGTATAAGTTTAGCTCAACTAAGTAGAATGATGTACCAGGAACCTCTAATGCATGTGATTCAAAGGTATATTAATTATTTCTTTTCCTTGAATGGATCATGGTAGTTACCTTAAGTTATTCCAACACTGAATCATGAATGGATCAGTAAGCCGATCAATGGTTAAGATGTAATTGAGAATGTTTTTAGAAGAAGCTTGAATGAACAAGTGTATGCCAAATTCTCGAAGTTTGAGTCTGACAAAATGAGGTTCAGTTATTAGGACATACGATCAATAGTAAGTAGTGTTGGTTGACCTTGCCGAGTTAAAAATAGTTTCAAGTCGAGAAAGGCCAACCCCACCAATAAGAGTGAGAAATTTCATAGAATTCACAAGGTATTACCCAAGATTTGTTCAGAACTTTACAAAGATTGCAGTCCCGTAACCCGACTTATTCGGAAGATTAAAAAGTCTAAATGGACAAGAGAAATGTGAGAAAATCTCCCTGGAGCTAAAGATGAAATCGGTGATGACCCAGCATGGGTGTTGCCTAGTGACTGTGTGATATGTTATGATGCACCCCATTCAGGTTTAGGTGGCATCAACTATTAGGACGAATATGTACCGGGGAAATGTGGCATGTTTCAGTTTATAGCTTTTAAATTCCCTTCTATGGAATATATATTTAGTTTCTTTCCAATGGTTAAATTCCCAACTTTATGTCAATCATTTCGTTATTTTAACTGTCTATGGTTCGAACCTCTTGGATGTTCCTAGAACTATTCCTCAGGTATCAAAATGGATCTTCTTAGTGTTACCAGTGGGTGGATAGATTGACTAAATTTTTTTTTTTCCAATTTCTGGAAAGGAATTTGACGAATTTCGACAAACCTTGTCTTTCTGATTATCAAAAGACGTCATTGAAGAGAGTGGAAATTGGAGCGAACCCTGTGGACTGGGTTGGGTATCCGCTATACGGGTTGGTAGACAGACCCCGATTGTTACGATTGATTCTAGAGATGAACTGATGAAGTTGAGATTGGATGATAAGAAGGGAAATGTAATTAAGAAACAAGCCGAACTAAGAAATTTCGGGATTGACTTAAATGAAAAGGTTGTTATGCCAGAAATGTTAAGCTTTTATGGCACATGAAATTGATAAGAGTAACTGAAAGAATAAAAGCAAAGGAAAGGTGACCGGAGACGGTACCGAGAAGTCGATTGAGACTTATATGGAGTAAAGTTTTGAAAAGATCAAAATGTATCAAAGTAGAAGGCACTATGCCATCAATTGTTAGAAAAGTAATGCTATTAGCCGACCCTTAAACTCACATAATTTAGCATGGCCAGTTGGGGCCAAGTCACTAAGAATTATCAAGTGACTGAACCAGCAATGTAAGGACAAAGCAGGGTGCTTCTGATCAAGTGCCAACCACGAAGGATTTTGATATAAAATGAATTGAAATGCAGGATGATGGATTTTATATATTCCATGGGCGTATTAGGATTGAGGTTAGTGACCAATGAAGAGTTTCGAAGATTGTCAAAGATGGTGCAATATGATGCATAAATGTTATTTGAAACTTGGTGTCCTCAAAAGGAGCATTAGGCACTAAGAGATTCACGTTGAACATGACCAATATCTTCCAGAACATCCTTGCTACCATTACCAAGTCCTGTAAGAAAGAGCAGATAGACATATTTTGTCTTTTGGAAGGTCATGTAGACCGACATTCATAAGAAGAGGTTAGCATTAAGCTACCTATAGATTATCAAGATGAGAATGATTGAAAAGAGACCCTTATTAAGGACATACGAATTGATTTTCAAAGTAAAGGATGTATGTATTTCTTGAAAATGGAATTGAGGATAGAATATCCATAAATTAAGACGAACCCTGGGAATGCGCAAAGGATAGCATTACCCCTAATAAAGACATTGTGAATCCAGATGATATAAGTTGAATCGACCAAGGAAACAATAAACTGTAAGGATTTGTTGAGAGGGGTCTCGAAAGTACATGGGCAGAAGTGTTGTAGGATTGATCAATGATACTGTGAGATACCTTGTATCTAGAAAATACAGGAGGACTGATGAGGATGACCTAAGAAATCTTATAATGAAAAAGGTAATATTATGGATTTCAAAATGGAAATTTGGTAAGGAATGTATGACATAGTAACAATAAGGCTAGATAAAGCATGTATGAAACCATGAGCAAGTATGGATTGAACCAATAAGGTTGAGATTTTCCTAAAATAAGAAAGGACTGAGATAAGAAATATCCTAGATATGATTGGGAGTAACCGTGATAAAGTTCCCACAGAAATGTGGAAGCAATGATTTTTGGAAAAAGACTGGAATATGTTTTCTCTCATCTAGCAGAGTTCAAGGGAGGATGCTTCCACCCTGAGTTGGAATAGATCCAGAAAATATTGATTTCAAGAAAATATTATATTCAGGAAAGGCCAATGAGGTGGCCGACACTTTAAGTATAAGGGAGTAAGTATATATGCTCATACTAAAGAGATAGAATGATAGGGTAAAGGACCTTGATGGTCATAAGGTGGTAGAGGAAATTACATTCCGTCTGATGATTGTGCCAGGATAAACTATTATAATAGTTTAAGTAAAGATTCGATTCCTGATGTTGCCGGTAGCACCTTACCGACATTAGGAGGCTCTACGACAGGCCAGACCAAATTCCCCAAGAGACTCGCCTTTCCTTTGGAAAGAGAGGGGGGAGGTTAAGTAACAAGGAATTGGTAGTAGATGACCAGAAACAGAGATGGTACAAATACTTATAAGCTAAATGGCATGATGATGAATGACAAGCAAGTTTATGTTGGTATATTTCTGCGCAAACAAGATAGAGTACATGAAGTTAAAGATTCGTGATGCTGAAAGGTATCCCTGGATTAACGAGATTTGGAAAGTGATTAAGTAAAACGCTGAGCTCCAGTCTTCAACTAGAGATATACGATTAATAATCTCCTCAACCTATCCTAGCTGCAATGCTTGAAGCTCTTCTGCAATTCTATCTTCTTCATGTGATATCTGTATTAAGTTCAGGAAGTATTCCTTATGGGTAAGGAATATTGATTATTTTGTCTTCCTAAGAGAGTGGTGATTTGACAAATCATGAAACCAGTATGTCTAGCTTTTAAAGCCCTATGTGAATGAACCCGATGGTGATTCAACCATGGACTACATTAATGTAGTGGTGATTCTTCTGAGAAATTAGATGATAACAACTATGGAAGCGTCAGAATGAAAGACAAATAGATTGTATTGAATCCAAGTTAAAGAAATCGTCCAGGTTTATTTCGGATGGTTTAATTTTGGGAATGACATGATGCTTGAAATAAATGATAATGCCATGATAGCTCATAGAGTGATTATAGTATAAATAGAAACCAAGGGACTGGTAGAAATGAACATAGAATTGAGAATCAATAAAGGAGTAGATATGCGGACTCCTGAGGAACCCCAGAAATGAGGTAAGAAAAGTATGAGGTTGACATTGGAGATATCGGTCATAATGGAAAGCTGAAATTTAAAGCATAAATGACATAAAGATTAACTCATGTTAAGTTTGGAAAAGTCGAGGAAATTTGGAATAGATGGATTAAGTAATAAAGAGACTCACAAAACAAGAAAGTGAAATCTAGATGGTTGGACCAAGGAAAGTTTGACCCAAAACGTGTAACGCATATTGAGTAAAGGTGACGAGTGTTCCACTAATAAGATGACTGTGGATTTAAATAACAGAAGTGAATAAGAATCAGATGATAAGAAGGATGTGATTGATAAAGAAAAGATTGGAACGTGATTATGAAACGTGAAGCAAGGAATGCTACGAATGGACTGATGAATGGGTTTTCCAAACGAACTCTCGGGACGACCACCTGATGGTGTTAAGTATTGTGAATATGAAAAAGCTAGTAGTGTGGCGTGGAATGCCAGTAATGATGATGTCAAGCGAGGAATCCAAGATCTAACCCGAAAGGGACAAAGGATTTTCCAAAAGTGAGTGATGCTAAGATCGAACAAGAGTATAGGTCCATAGAATGATGGACATAGCAGCAAGGACATGCGACGCGTAAGATTACGATATAGTAGTATTTGATACGAATACGATTATTTTTCTTCACTAATGAACCTCTATAGTTCAGAGGCAAATCCTAAATATGATATTTTGCAATCATGAGAACATTCTATAATTCTTTAAAATTCTTTTCTTTTCTTCTCTCTTATTCATCTTCTTTTTAATTGAGAAGAACAACCCTTTAAGGAGGGGAGATACTTCTACGTGACTATCTGTCTATGTGATAGAAGTCTAGGTGGAATACCGTAACTTGTTTAATTGCTTGTCAAGTACTAAAGGCTGGCCCCCTTCTGTACTAACTATGCAATATGACAAATATTCATTGATCATAGTGATCTCTCAATAAATTCTTCTGTTTTTATACATTGATCGAGATTGCGAAGATTAAAGCAATCAGGAAATGCATAGTACGAGTGAGGATATCTCCGAATTCACGGCGAGATAGTGATACCAAAGTCACTGCAGATGCCAATAAGGTTAATAATATATGACTAAGTAAGAGCATAGCCCGGATAGTGTGTTGTACGAAAAGTAGCAAAGTTAACGAGAAAGGATAAGAGGAGTATTGTAGCACTGGTGAGATGTGCTGTAAAAGGTTTGGAACGATTACGGATGGATCGGGGAACTAGCTTACGAACTAGCATTACCCCCAAATCTACAACAAGTGCACAATGTGTTTTATGTTTCGATGTTAAAAAATTACAATTCGGACACTAAGTATATAGTAGAATATGAGCACATAGACGTGCAACTAAATCTAACCTATGTGGAGCAGCCTATGTGGAGCAGCCTGTGGAAACCATATATCGAAGAGCAAGTGCTCCGAAACAGGGTCATCGAGCTAGTCAGAGTCTTGTGGCAAAATCACAATGTGGAAGAATCAACTTGGGAATTGAAAAGCGCGATGCTGGAAAAGTACCCCCATTTGTTCTCGGACTGATTCCGGGACGGAATCCTTTTAAGGAGGGGAGACTGTAAGAACCCAAATTTTTGGTAGAATTAAAACTTTTCTTATTTGGATTAAGTGCATCAGTGAATAGTGCTTCCATACATGAATAGTGTTTTTCATGGATGAATAGTGATTTTGGGAACCAAGAAATTTTACATGCCACCCTATGTACGAGACATGGTTTGGATATTTCGAAGTCATATTAGTGATTCACGGAGAAAATAAGTGTATGTAAAGACGATCAGAATTCAGAAATTCCAATTTCTATTTTGGTGTAATATTTGACCGGGCACTGAATTATATATTATTATATTCAAGAAATGAGATATTAAATTTGAGGATTTAAGGATTTAATATTTTAGAATTTTATTATATTTGATTTGGGGATTTGGAACGAAAACCACAGAGATAGTGAAACGAGCGTTCTAGAATCCGCTGAAACTTTTCAACGAGATTAAAAGATAAAGCGAACGAATTATGGATTTTGGATTGAGTTTATAAAAAATTAAATATCCTACACGATCATGAAGAGAATTATATCAGTTGGATGGAATGATTTAATCAAAGATTAAATCAAAACAATTTAGGATTTAAGTGGGTAAATCACTTAAATCAATTCAAAGACACAACAAATATCAACCAAGCTTCTTGAACACACCTTGCACAAGAATCAAGGAGGGAGCACAGCCACTTTATGAGATATTATCCAAGAGAAATCACTTTATGCTAGATGAGTGCAAGAGAAGCCAAGCCAAACACCATTCTCTCCATTTTCTCTCAAACTGCCCTGCAAGAACCACCTTGAAAGAAAAATTCATATCTCAATATATAGAGCTGTACAAATCACCAAACTTTAACCACAGCTCCCTCATATCATGGAGAACATTCGCTCAAAATCTCATGGCCATCTAATGAGTGTAGCCTAGTGAAATCACCTCCCCAAGTTGAAGAAACAAACTGTTCAGATTCATGACAGTTTCTGTGACGATTTTCAAATGGTCATATCTCCTTCGTTTCTCAATGGAATTTTGTGTTCTTTATATGGTTGGAAATCTGTAAAGATGATCTACAACTCTCCTTTAGAAGCCTCGTTCAGAAAAGGTCGGTAAGGGCTTCGTTTTTCATGTTCTTTCAACTGAGTTATAGCAGTTCTGAAAACTCTAATAATATTCTTGATGATTCTTGTTAGATTAAGGTTGTTAAGGCTATACAAGGACTAGATCAAGATTAGAAAGGCTAGCACACTCTCCAAGGAAGGTATAATTCTTAAGAACCCTTGATCTACCTTAAGTTTTATGGATGTTCTTAGTGGTTGTTAGATTAGTGATGACTAAGATGATGTTATAAGCATGATTAGTTAGTGGTTTAAGTTGATTTAAGTAATACGATGCATATGGTGGTGAAGCATAATATTCTTGGACTGGTTATGATGAATAACATGTGTATAAGTTGTATTGATGCCCGGTGTGGCTTGGTTGTAATGAAACGATTTTGGAAACGTTCGATTTATAGCCGTCGTAATGCCCAATTTTCGTTAAACCTTGAAAACCATGAATCACAGTAGGTTTAACTCACTGCATAGCTTAGTAATCTGCCATGTTAAGATAGATTATATTACAAGCTTCATTTTAATATAAAGTTCGTATGAAATGGACTTACGGTTTAGGAGTTATGATTAAATTCATAAAAATGGTTTGAAATCGTACATGGAAGTTCGTAACTGAAATTGGATTCCCTTAACACTACGAAATCAGTGGCGAATCTTGATAATTAAATAATAGAGATAAAAAGGAAGGTGTGGGAGAGAACCACATGTCGAATAGATCGTTTTCCGATTTTATAAAAATGTTCGAATCAAGGTTAAACGCAAACGAACCCCTAAAAAGCATGCTTAGTTATGGCTTTGGTTAATAACTTAGAAAACGGGTGATAAAACTCGTAGTACAATCTCGATTCGTAATTAATCGATCTTAAGACTTACATGGCTTAAGTATGTATCAAGTGTGGGTACAAGGACATGTCATAATAACGAATATATGTCGAACCGCAACGGTGATAAAAGAGTTACACTAAGAGGTGTATAACGAGATGATTCGAAAGCGTGCTTCGACTTAAGTAAAGATTATATTTAACCTTTGTAAAGTGTTAAGTAATTAATCCCGAATGCCTTGACTATTTATAGATCATCAGGCTGACCCGGGACACGCTACCACTACCCCTACCCGCACCCGATTTCCAGGCAAGTTCAAATCCTTCTTTAAGGCTGTTGTTGTGAATAAATATGTGTTTTCTGTTATACATATGCCATAGCATGCATGCCTACTTAAAAAAATCATATTGATATACTTGTTCCCTGATTTATTGTTGGCTTATAAGCTAGATAGATATATATCATTTATAAGCCGGAAATTATTAAGACCCTTAAGCGAAGGGCAGTGAATCTCATTCTTTGATTATAGACCGGGAGTCGTTATTTCTTGATATATTGATATTATTTTCAGAGGAAAATAGTTAAGTAAATATTTTCCATTTATTATCTGGCGAATATTTTTGGAATATTCCCTTGAGATTATTTGATAAATATTATTCGGATTATCCATCAGATGTTTATTTATTCGAGTAATATTATATATTTAATATTCATCTAAAGTCGATTAAATATTCGAATACTATTCGAACCCTCAGTTAAGTTATTTGCTTAAAGAATATTCATTCTTATTTACTCGATAAATATTATTTTGAATATTCATTCGAGTTTATTTATTTAATGAATATTATCTTAATATTCATTCGAGCCTTATTTATTTAAATGAATATTAATTCGAATATTCATTCAATCTCTATTTATTTTATAAATATCAGTTGAACATTGATTCGAACTCCAGTTATTCGATAAATATTACTTTGAATATTCCCTTGAGATAAGGAATATTATCTTCGACCTTTATTTAAAGTCGATTCAATTATTGAACATAATTTCAAATATTCATTCGATAATCATTTCTTCGATAAATATTATTAAGTTGAATATTCATTATTTATTCAATGAATATTGTCTCAAATATTAAGTCGATAATTATTCCATCAATATGTATCCTTCTTGAGTTGAATATTCACTATTGATTCAATAAATATTATCTCCAATGTCCATCTGACGGTTACTCCATCAATGAACATTGCTATTGATTTGAATAATCATTATTTGTTCAATGAATATTATTATGAATATTTATTCAAAGATTATTCCAAGCAACCCTTTTTCAATATCTGTGACTTAATAAATATTCTTGGAATATTTATTTAATTCTTCTAACTCGTTTCAAAGATACTTGGTTTCATTCACGTAGTATCATCAACCCTCGAATATTATATAAATTATTTCAGAGTCCTATTATTATTATTATATTATCAAGGAAGGTTCTCAGTGATTCCATTCTCCCTTTGATTCTATTGTAAGGGAACCTTACTTGAGGAATGTTATTTATCTTGTGACTGCCCGGTCATAAATTATTCGTTTCACTCGCAACTTGGTTGCTATTATTCATGGAATTGTGTGTACCCTCTCATCATTCGAGGGGTAGAATGTTGGAACAAGTTGGTATCCATTAACAAGCAACAGCTTGGGAAATATTGGTAAATTTTCCTTTCCATATTAGATACGACTACCTTGTGGAGTCTTATCAACATGTATCATACCTGGGGAAAAAGGGGAACGAACAATACATTTCAAAATGATGGATGTTAAATGAACTAGGAGACGCGTAAGTGGCCGAGTGGCGCCGGTCCAGCAATAGCCCAACCGTTGGCTTAGGAGTTCCAGAGGGCGGTAGACAAGTAAATCCGTCGGAGCTACCTTCTACATGTAGAGAACGACTGGTGAGATGCATGACATACGACTGATCATCGTAAACGTCAGGGCATCTGGCGCGGCAATACTCCCGTATTAGTTCATCTTTTAAAATTTGAAATCTTCTGCAACCCGATCTGTGTTGCCAGTGTTGAAACATGTTGAAAACTGGAATTGCAATATTTTCTGCAAGTTCCTCTCTGATAAAAATGATGCTATCTTGTTTATCTTGATAAAGCGAATATTTCCACAAAACTTATATATTTTGAGTTCCCTGTAACTTCATCCTTTATATGGATCTGGCACTATTTTCGTTCATGCATGGCATATGGTTTCAAAATATATCTTTGAACTTTCATATATATTACTGTTCAGTTATATTCTTGTTGGTGGGCTATTGCTCACCCTTGCTTTATTATTTATATCACAACAACAGTTATATCAGATGGCCGCACAAGGTGCACTTGGTGCGAGCAGGTGTCAGCCGTCAGAGGATTAACCGCTGAGTCGTAGCTACCATTGCTGAAGAGTAAGCTATTGGAAGGCTAGTTTTTAGCATTTGAATATCAAATGTATTTATTATATGACATATACAAATGGATGGCAAAGAGTAAGTAATGTATAAATTGTAATTCTTTGGGTTGTAAGAACTCAATTGTGTGATTAATAAAATTTGGTTACTCTGATTACATCTCTGGGACTATAACGTGTGTGTTCTATATTGTTGTTTGGGTCACAAGGTTGTTATTCAATTTATGTTGATTTTATGGATGGAAATTGAGATCGTAACGACTAGATCCCGGACCCCGGATCTGGGGGTGTTACAAAGATGTAGTAACTGCAAGGGGTTAGTTGTAGAAACTTTATTCTTAGCAGTAAATGATGTTTTAACTTGTTTACCAATCTAACAAGCTGAGCACGGTTCTACTTTCTTGAATTTCAGCTTTGGAAGTCCTCGAACAAGATCATGGGATGAGATTTTCGGAAGCAAATCCATATGAGCATGACCAAGACGTCTATGCCAAAGATTCTGCTGTTCTTGAATGGTTGATAGACAGATTTCTTCATGTTGTTCATCAAAGTCTAGAACAAAAATATTTCCTTTCCTTTTTGCCACTAAAGCAAACTCATTAGCCTTAGTACCAATATAGCAAACGTCCTTATCAAAATTAACCTTATGACCAGCATCAGTAAGTTGACTTACACTAATCAAATTATATTTCAGACCATCAACTAAACGAACATTATTAATTACAAACCTGTCGTTACCTATGGTACCTTTACCAATGATACAAACAGTGTTGGAATCGCCAAGAGTCACTAAGCCTCCCTCTTTTGCTTCCAGTGATAGAAACTTGGACTTGTCACTAGTCATGTGACGAGAACATCCGCTATCAATGATCCATTTGTTGCGAGGGACATGGACTTTCAAGCAGATCTGCAAAAGATTCTTTTATCTCTTAGGTACCCACATAACGTTGGGTCCTTGGTTGTTAGCATCATAAATCTTATATAAATGTCTATCAGATTTCTTAATCCACATCTGAACAACATTAACAGAAATATTCTTAGATTTATATCTAACTGAAGAGTTAGGAGCGTGGCCCTTGATACCACATGCAAATGATCTAGAAGGGTGACCAAAACTTCCACAATCGTGACATTTCTCATATGGCATTTTGTACTTAATCCGATTTCTCTTGTAGCCACTTTGAAAAGCACTCTTCTTAATTGATCCTGTTAGACCGAATACACAATCAATATTAAGATCGTATAAGAGAATAACAATTAAAACACAATTGAATACTTTTAAATCTGTTTTGTATTAAAAACTTCTCTCTCAGTGATGTAAATATCACAGAGAGCTGCTTAGGTTACAATGAATGATATTATGTGTTCGATACCCTTCTAGGGTTAACCTAACTGTATTTATAAGACATACAGCTACATACAATCGATAATTGATACTCCTATAAATTAGCTATACAATTGATATCAATTACGATTGCTACACGTCTTCTAAGTCAACTTAATCTCTTTGATAGCTTTCCAATCTTCAAAGATATTGCTTCCATAAATAACTTCTTTATTCTTCAAATACTGTTGACAGTAGACGCTGCTCCAGACAGAGTTTAACAAACTCTGTCGAGCTTCCTTCTTTCAGAGTTTACCCTAAACTCTGATTGCTTCCAGCTAAACTCTGATAATTCACTGTAACACTTAAACACTGATTAAAACACATCAATTATATTTAACAGATCCAAATCCTAAACCTTCTCTATCCAGAGAAGCTTTTTGATTAACAAGAATAGCATTGAGAGTTCCTTCACCATGAAAATACCAAGCCAGATCCTTTTCTAGCTGAGCCACTTTTTGCTTGAGTTCAGGAACCAAGGGATCTGGTTCACTATCATGTTTGATATCTGGACATTCAATTGGAACTGATTTTTCCTGCAGAGAATCAAGATAACCATCTTTCTTTCCAATTTCAATCTTGAGGAGCTCATTTTCTTCTGTAAGTTTACAAATTCTCTCGGAGAGACTTTTATTTTCTGCAACCAATTTTTCATCCTTTATCGAATCGTCCATTTCACAAAGAACCTCACTTAATGCTTTCTTTAAGTAAGCATTCTTTTCTTTGAGTTTTCTATTCTGAACCTGCAGAGTTAGTACATTTTGAGATAAATTTATATTTTTGATACATGCTAATTTTATGTACATTTTATAGCATGTTATCTCTCAATTATCCTTAGTTTGTAATAATTTTGTCCTTGATTAGTATTGTAGTAGCAGTTTAATTTGGATTGGATGCTAAAATGGTTTTTTATGTTTTTAGGATAATTTTAGAAGAAAAAGGAGCCCAATTGCACATCACCAAGAGACCGTAGATTAATCCTGGACGAACAAGGAGGAAATAAGAATTGTCACTAAAATATGGAAAGTGATATATTCTTAAAGCAGGAATCCCGGTTGGAATTAATATAATTTTTGTGAAGCGAAAGGAGTCCGGTTCCAAGTCCTCAATTGTCCGCAGCTTAGGATTTAAGGATTTATTTATATTAATAAATATTTAATTTATTTAGAAAATTATATTTATAAGTATCTAATAATATTAGATATTTATTTTTATAATTTCTGGATTTAATTAAGTATTTATTAATTAAAGATTATAAGCTGTGCGGGTTAAAAAGCATTTTTACGGAGCTCAAAAGTATTAGTAGCCCACGTGACATGTTTACAAAATGCAAATGATTCAAAGTCCATGATTCAAAGTCATCAGAGTTGATTTTTGATTAAAGTAAGAGTTTGGCACCGGTTTTGTTGATGAGAACAGCAGGTTACCAAAAGAAAATACTACATGGTGTGCTGATTGGCCTATAAATAGAAGCATTAGAAATAAAGTTAGGGATCAATTAGTACACAGCATTCGGCTGTATTCTCTCAAGGTTGTTTTGTAAATTTAGATTTAATTTTCTGCAAGTTCTATTTCAGTTGAAGATTGTAAGGGAATTGCTTGGAGTGCTCATTCATTTCATTGGAAATTATTTTGGGAGGATAAATTCTTCAAGTTGTACTTTCTTTACTCTAAACTTTTTAAATTATGATTTTATCATTTATTATATGCTTATTTTATTTGTCTAGCATGATTAACTAATTTCATAATCCGAGAATTGGGTAGCATTCGTTGGTGATATATGTTTGTTTGATTGTGATAATAATTCTCTATTTTTGCTAATCTATCATTGAGGGCTTAACCCAATTAAGGGCGTAGCTAACCTTTAATTGTATTCATAGGTATTGTGATAAATCGGGAGATGAGTCATAATTCTTGTTCATGATTTGATAGACATAGTTTAATTATTTAATCGGGAGATTAATAAGAGGACTATGAAACTTATAATTCTCCGGTCTTAAAATCTAAAATTGTATTTCGATTGATCATGGGAGTGATTTTTGAAATATGGTTGTAGACATTATTTTGTATCTTGGGAGAGAACATTATAAAAATTAGAAGAATTGTTTTTAGCAAAATATGAGAAAAATATATATCACATTAAAATAATATTATTGAACCAATTGAAGAACCCTATTTCTCGGATTGCTTTTCCTCATCGATTAAGTTTTATTTGTACTTGTTTAAAATTAGTTTATTTGAACACACCAATTATTTCTCACATTTCTAGATAATAAGAAATTAAAACTTGAACTTGTATTAATAGTCCTTCCCTGCGAACGAACTTAGACATTAAAAAATATTGTCAACAATTTTTATGAGATGAAACATTTTGTACCTCTTCAGTATCACTCGAACTGTCATCTAGTCCAACAAAGAATAGTTGAGCAACTTCATCATCTGAGTCGATCTCCACATTAGATTCATCATCACTCCATGTGAGTAAAGCTTTCTTTTTAGACTTGAGCTTGAAACAATCCTTCTTGAAGTGCCCCTTTTTCCCACATTCAAAGCATGCATCCTTACTTGAGTTAGCCTTGTTGTCTTTGCTAGAATTAGATTTAAAATCCTTCTTTGGGAAGTGAGATTTCATAGGCCGTTTTGAAACATTCCGTTTGGCAAGAAATTTATGAAATTTCTTGGTCAAGAGAGCAATTTCCTCATCTGAATCTTCAGGTGATTCATCAGCTTCTGCATTGAGAGCTAATGTCTTTTTCCGAGGAGCCTCATCTTCTTCATCATATCTGCGTAATTGATTCTCGAACTCTTCCAGTTCACTGAACAGTGTGAGAGTATCCATAGTAGACTAGAGAGTTGAATCCTGCAGAATTGTGACCTTAGGAGCAAACTTCTTTGGCATTGCTCTGAGTATTTTCCGGTTGATTTCTGATTGTGGAATAGTTCGTTCCAGAAGAGATATTGAGTTCATCAAGGTCAGAAACCTTCCTTGAGCATCTTTGACACTTTCATCTCTTTCCAACCTGAAACCTTCATAATCACTCATTAGCATACTAAGTTTTACCTCACGTACCTTAGATGTACCTTCATGACTGCCATTAATAGTATCCCATATTTGCTTAGCAGTAGTGCAAGCTGAGACTTTGCGTAATTCAGTGGCTTCCATTCCATTTAGCAAGGAATTCATAGCTCTGGCATTATGATTCAAAGAGCTTATTTCTTCAGGAGAGAGTTCTTTGATAGTCTTCGGTTTACCATCCTTCATAGGCACGGTGAAACCATTTTCAACAGCATCCCATTCTGTCATTGTAGTTTTCAGCTCCAACCAACAGAGGAGGGATATTAACAGACGTACGTTCTGAATGTGCCATGGATCGCTAGCAAAATAAACACTAAAAAGAGAATTAAATGCACCTGCTTTGATACCAATTGAAACTTAAGGCACAGACTAAATAAACTACTAAGTTACTGAAAACAGAATGAGACAACAACGAGAATGAGACAGCTATGAGACAGTCTCAAACAATTCTGCAGGAAATAAACTACTGAAATGTAAAGCAGTAAACATAAAGATAAATAATGCAGAACACCAAGATCTTTTCACTTGGTTCGGCCCTTAATCCTAGTCTATGGCCTACATCCAAGTCCTTATGCCAACTAGCACAGAGAATGTATTATATCAACTTCAAATAAAGAACTTACAGTCTTTTTTATTACAAACAGATAGCCACGAAAGAAACCTTTCCTGTAGCACACTTGCTACCTAGCACTATTGCTACTACCTAGTCCACTGACTACCTTGGCTGATCCTTTGCAATCAATACCTTGCCACAACCCGGCACAAGTTGATATAAATACACTCAAACGAATAACAATACAAAAGATGTGAAATACAACTCAAACTATCTTCTTGCTTACTGGATATTGAATGATGAAAGAAACAAGAAATGATTATCAGAATAAAGTGTGTAGGCTATGTGTAAAAAGAATTCTGAAAACCAGAGTTGTATATATAGGAAAATAATGTCTAACGGACTGAACAGTTTTTCAAACAAAGGATAAGATAAATCTGTTATTGAAAATTTGTTTGAAAAAGATTTGAATAAAATATTCCGTTAGTTTGTTTAGTAACAAATAAAACCTGAAAAGATAAGTCTTTGAATAATTCAAACAGGTTTTATCAGAAAGAGATTGATAAGATTTGTTGATAACAACAGATTCACAATAACAGATAAAATATGATAACTTTTAGCATAAACCAACCACAACCAAAATCCCATAAACATTTAAACAAACACCAAAAGGTCTGAATCAATCAAAACATAAGACCATCCATAAGACCAATTCATCATTACAAAACCAACTAAACAAAACATTAACAAAGCTTCTTCTCCCCCTCAGCATCATAAAAGAGTTAATCAGTGTAAGACATCAGAGATTTCCACTCGAGCAGCTGATTTGCCTTTCCCTTTCTTATCTGCACGTGTCTTTTTGGAAGGAGATGCATACACAGGAGGTTCACCATACTGAGAAAATGACTTGTTAAAGAAATCTGCAGGAGGTGCTTTGCCATCACGTTCTGTGAGCCAGTCAAACAACTTTTGCTTGTATTCTTCTCGACAGAGGGTGGAGGAATTGCTGGTAAAGGCAATGGATGAGTAATCTGTAACGGTCCCAAAATCCGGGGTACAGATTTGGGGCCACCAACCACAATCAACATATTACTAACTTGGATATAAACATCATATAAACTGATAAAACATTAAAACCCCTTAACCAAGATCGCATACAGGTTATGGTATGAAACAAACTATCGAATTATATTATTACAACTCAATCCCAGAATAATAAAATATTATACATTTCTGTGAATAAATGAAATCACTATCTAACTCTATTTCCAACCTCGGCCATTCTCAATCCACTATCTGGCGTGATCCATAACTCGACTGTCTCTTCTCGCTGCCCGGAGATCAATACTCATGGTCCACTACTAGGTCTACTATGCTTCACTATTAACTGGAGCAAAACAAACAAAAGCAAGAGTGAGCCAACAATGCTCAGCAAGTGTAAATAATGATGACAATTTTCAATAACAACGATAATTTTGATAAGCAAAAAAATTTCATCTCATTTTATGAAGGAATCAGTTGTATCAAATTTTAGATTGCCCCGAGGGCCAACAATTCACCATTCATAAGGTGCATCAAAACTAGAACTGGGAAGAATTCTGATATCAAAGTATTATTCAAACAGACTTTCAAGAAGTCAAGAACTGAACATCTCAATCTCAGAGTATAGATTAGAATTGGAATTTTTATTTATTTAAAAAAAACATCAAGGTTAGGCTGCTGATCAGTCACGCACTAACCCCGGACAAACGCACATAGCAATGTCCTTAATTGGATCCATGGCACACATTGGCCTTAACATCTGACCATTAAACTGGTCTCCCTGAAGGGACATCCGTTGACCATAATATGGTCTCCCCGAAGGGACATCCGTTTTAAAAACATTTCCAATTCCATATCAACTGCACTAGGTGTCGGAAAAATCGACAACCCTTGTCAACCAACCAACTGGAAAACTCACGTTCCAGAATAACTCATAATTCGAGAGTTAAAGAAGAATTCACAAGCAACAGGTGTCGACGAGTTCAACACGATAAAAAAAAATATTAAATAGTATCGACAAGTTCGATACACTAAAGGGTAATAACTGACTAATCAAGATCATCAATAGGTATCGACAAGTTCGATACAGTACGTGGGGTGTAAACGAATAGACAATAAGAATAAAAGATATCAACAGGATTCCAGATAGGTATGAGTATTTGGATCATAACGTCATTAACTTGTCTAAAGGGAGATTTGAATTTGTGCAACAATAAAAGATATAAAGTACAACAAGATTATCCACAAGTAAAATTCTATGTTGGAGCAGGGGTATAATCAAGCTCAGCACGTTTCATAAAATTTTACGACACGTTGAATGATTTGAGTCAACATAAGTGAATAAGGCAGTTTAAAAACAATTATTTATAAAATAATCTCGGGAAAATTTATCGCCAAACAGTTTGAAGAAAACATCCCCTAAAGAGGGTTCATCGGGTATATGTTAAAACTCAGAAATTTGACTAAAAGACTTTTATAAGAATTTAAAATTTTGGATTTCCTCTGTTTAGGAAGTTTCTTAAATACTTTCGAAGAAGATAAAAGAAATGCCACTCTACTGAGGGATTCATTAACATACCACAATTTAAAATATCTTTTGAGGAAAAAGGGCATTTTTAAAATCATTTGAAAATTTGTGCTTGCACTATAGGTGGAAATATAAACATGGGCACGTCATTTGGAGAAGGACGTCAATTTGTACACATAGTTTGACCGACACATTTGATAAATAAATAAAACAGAATTGCATCACTTGAACAATAAGTGATGAGTAATAACACTTGCCTCGATCCACGGAGTTCTCGATCTTAACATCGATCTAGACTCAGTTTCACCACAACCCTTACTTGCTTGCCTTTTACTTGGCCTTACTTCCCTTTTCTACTTCGTAACTCATTTACTTTCATGTCAATTTACCCGTCGGCTTTCATACTTGCCTTTCTGTTCGTCTTTCCATCTACCCGCGCAATGATCTTGACCAGGTCTTCTATTCGCACCTTTACAAGGTCAAATGCTATTTCAGTATTAACTCAAGCAAAACCTTATCGTTTGCTCTATTCTACCCATGCGTGTCCTATAACGCTTACATACACAATACATATAGACATACTCATTCATATTCACACAATAGTTTACTGTAATCAACTAAGTCACATAAACACACCACATAACCATTTCAAAACAACACAACCACTTAATATTTAAAACCACCATATATTCTTGAAATAATCCATTGATACATATACTCAACCGTTTAAAAATCATAACATACTTTCAAGCCTTGAAATCAAATAACTTAAATAGACTTTTAAATAAATTTTCAGGGGATTTTTAGAAAATTTCGGCATGAAGTATTCGTTTATCGGACTATGGGCACAGCCCCTCAAATACAATTCAACCCTGTTTTTGCAAAAATAAAGCTGCCTCAACTTGCAGCAACATAAAAGTAAACAAATAAGAAAAGTACCCGCCTAGACATGCGGCACCTAACACATAATGATTTACATTAACACTACTACTTACGCTACACCAATGATCGTATTTCTCACGCATTTTAATGATACACGTGACAATCAATCATTGATGTTCGTAAGCCCTAGGGAACAATCCCTAACACTAACTATTACTTACGCTATATCAATGATCACATCACTTAAGTATATTAATTATACTCGTGATAATTAATCATGGATATTCGTAAGCCCTAGGGATTAGTCGAAAATAATTACACAAGTCCTTTAAATATTGACATTTAAAAACTTGTGATCTTCTCATAACCCCTAGCACAATTCTAATTATTATAAAATTCTAACATTTAACAATTAATCATTACTAAACACGAGCATTTAGTCGGACTCGCACTTTGTCCTCAATAATCATAAATTACCAACCCCTCCGAATTAAATAGGGAAATTCGGATAATATTCATAATTTACCACATTAATCTAGTTACGAAGTTTAACACATAACTCACAATTTAAACTAACTAAAGTACAACAATAATCTCGCAATATCGCAATTCATCTCTAAATTAATCACAACAATTAAATACTACAAATTAAATTCGAAAGGTATACCATTATACGACTCCTACATTTACAACGATTACTTATTACTAACAATTATGAAATTCAACAAATACATCGACTTGACTTATAGTATTTAGCACAAAGTAACTATAACTTAGCCAACTCAAGTAATTCTTAATAGAGTAGTGCTACAGGTACCAAATTAGGTACCAAAATTGGGTACCAAATGACATGGCACTAGTTAGTTGTCATTTTGAAAAAATTTTATTGGATGGCCCTGGCGGGCCCATTGCAACTATAACCAATTGAAATATAACACATCATTTGGTAACAATTTTTTGGTACCCCATTTTGGTACCTATAGCATTTTCCTTCTTAATATATTATATTCGGCAACAATAATTAGCAATTAATGATTAACAAATAACAAGTGCTAATCCGAACATATTTCGGACTCACAATTAATCTCACAATTAACTAACAATTATAAACTTTCCGAATTAACTACGAAAATTAAATCAATTGTCTCACAATTAAATCTAATTTAAATACAACAATCGACACAATTTCTTCCAATATGCAAATTAAACAATTTACATCAAAAATAAAATAAATAAATAAATAAAATAATATAATAAAAAAAATTATACCTTCTCCGATTACAAAACTAGCACCACCACCGCTGAAATTTCCGGTCACCTCTCTCCCACCTCTCTCTCTCTCTCTCTCTCTCTCTCTCTCTCTCCTACAACACCGCTGGTCTCTCCCTCTCCTCCTTGCTGTCGCGCGCCTGCCACTCCACCACGCCGCCGCGAGGCCGCCACCATCCCTCGCCGGCGCCCCCCATCTGCCGCGGCTCCTCCTGTCGATCCCCCACCCCCAATCTACTCGCACAAATACACGCACACACATATGATATACACACACTCTTACACATATACACACACCCACACATGTATATATATATATATATATATCTAATTTCTAATCCCCCCCATTCTCCTTTCTTCTTCTTCCCCCAATTTCTTTCTTCTCTTCATTTCTCTCTCCCCGTTCTATTTTTCTTTGATGTGCTCTCGAGAAACCTCTGGAACAATGGCTGGGTTTTGTTTTTATGGTTAATGGGCTTGGCCCAATTCTAATTATATCACTACTGCTTTATCCTTTTTCGGCCCAATTATAACTAATAAACGACTTCTATAAATCACAGTTAAATAGAACATTCGGAAAATTACACTTTTCATTTTTAAAATAAAGAATATAAAATTACGAGTACGCACATATTTTCGAAATATTTTTCGGATCAAAAATGAATTAAATATGAATTTTCAAAGTTTTGATCCTTTAAATACAATAAAACTTTTAAAATCATTTTAAAATACTCAACCACCCAAATTAATCCACCCAACAATTTTAAAAACTCAATAAATATATAATGATAATATTACAAAAGATTTCATGATTTTTAAGCCCTCCGATAATTTTATAAAATTTACAGAGGATCAAAAATGCATGATTTAAATATACTTAAATCCTCAAAAATACAATTAAAATATACTGACCTTCACCACTTATCCAAATCATCATATAAGCACATAAACACAACTTCACATATTTGTCACCTTTACAACAATTATTCACATAATATATCCATAATTTATTTCAAATAAATAATTCTAAATCGAAATTTTCTAGGTCGTTATATAATCTCTTCCAGGGAGCAGTCATCAATCCAGTCCTTCTTCTTAAACCAAGGCAAGTGAGAATGATCTTGCATTGAAGTGAGTTGATGGGATAGAAATTTAGTTTCCGAACCAAGCTTGAAAAACAATTTGACAAACTCTTTCTCCCAAGCCTTAGCAGCCGAAGTCATATTTTCTTCCAAAGTACCAAACTCAAAATCAACAACTTTAGACAACTTTTGATCATTGACCTTGAGAATATAAATTTTTGAATTAATGGCATCAAGAGAGTTGGAAACATTCTTATTAAAAATTTCATATGATGCTCTCATCATGCTTACTTGAGATGTCAAAGACGCAAGAGATTCAATTGAAGCAAAATGTCTATTGAGAGAATGAAGAATTTGAGAATTTTCGTTAACTTTAGCCAACAAAGAATTTAAGGCTGCATTTGTATCCTGATCAGTGGGATCAGACACATAAGTAGGAGAACCAGGCACTTGATTAGTTGGAAAGGAACGATGACCAAAACCAAAACACAATTGATCATTAACAGAAACTTCAAGATTATTGGCAGACAAGGTGGCCATATCAAACTTAGTAATTATCAACTCAGAAGAATCAGATGAATCAATAACAGAAAAATATTGAAACACCTTGGTTAACAAAGCGGGATATGTTAGATGCATGGAATCATGAGCAACACAATGTGACATATTTTTAAGAAGTAAAGACGCAATGTCACAGGGAATTTTCCGAACAAACACAGACAAGAGAATAGAGTCTTGAAAAGTCACTCTATCTCGACTATTCTTTCTAGGAGACAAGTTTGTATGGAACAACTTAAACAACAATAAAGACAGAGGAGTTAAAGAGGATACCAAAGGTTTAATAGACGGATGAACTAAATTATCTTCAAGTATGATCTTGAGTTGGTCCTCGTAAGAAAGATCTTCAATTCCAACAAACGCTTGATGAGCAGTAAATGGACAAACACCTTTATCAGAAACTGATAGCATGCGACTCAAAGTATCTGTCTTGAACACTATGGGAATACCCTTAACCATAGAAGAAACCATATCGTCTTTAATCAATTTAAAATTGGAATAAATTTCACGAACCAGAAAAGGATAGACAATCGTGGATGGAGATAAGAGAGATTCACACCCAACTTCTTTGAAGAGAGAAACCACCACAATGCGCTCTAGAAGATCGATGTCACAGATATACGTTCCTTCAATATTTGCTTCGATAAGGCTTTTGACCCACTAGCGCGTGCATGCGGAGGAGAAGAATCTTGAGATAAAGGATCGGAAAGGGCGGGTTCTTCGTAAACAGTACGATTGCATTTGAAAGATTGTGCCGGAGGAGAAATGGTTGGCTTCTTGCCGGAGGCTTTGGAACGGGTATTATGACGATGCATGGAGATTGAAAAGGCGTACAAGAAACAGAGTGAAAATGGAGAAATAAAAGGAGAAAAGAAAAATATAAATGGAGTAGAGAAGTGAGTTTGACAACTAATAGAAAAAGAAGAGAGAATGAGTTGAGAAGAAAGAGGTGGAGTAAATGTGCAACACTGAAAAAGGGTTAAGCGCGAGAAACGAGGAGGTTAAAGAAGTGATAAGTCATAAGACATATATGCATATCACATTAAGACAGATAAAGTAAAAAATAAATCCAACATTTCCAAAAACAATTACCAGATATATCAAACCAAAAGACATATGTGCTAAATTACCTTAAGAAACAGAACACATACCCAATTCCCTGCGCATTAAACAAAACCTGTCTTCTGGCAATGGTTTGATAAATATATCTGCACGTTGCTTTTCAGTAGATATAAAAATAAGCTCAACATTACCTTTAGCCACATTATCTCGAATAAATAAAATGATGACGGACATCAATATGTTTTGTACGAGAATGCATAACAGGATTTTTAGAAATATTTATTGCAGAGGTATTATCACAATAAATAGGTATATTAAAGTAAGAAATACCGAAATCATGTAGTGTTTGTTGCATCCATAATATCTGGGCACAACAACTACCTGCGGCGATATATTCTCCTTCAGCAGTAGAAAGAGCCACAGATGTTTGCTTTTTACTATGCCATGCAACCAAACAATCACCTAAATACTCACACGTAGCACTGGTACTTTTTCTATCAACCTGTGACCCTGCATAGTCAGCATCTGAAAAACCGATTAAGTCAAAGGAAGTAGTGCTTGGATAGAATAATCCCAAGTCACTAGTCCCTTTCAAATATTTAAAAATGCGTTTAACTGCATTCAAATGAGATTCTTTGGGTTGGGACTGAAAACGAGCACATAAGCACACACTATACATGATATCAGGACGAGAGGCAGTTGTTCGCTAAAAACTACGCAAGCGTACGCGGTCACAAGTAATATATTGATAAGTTCAGTTCGATCCCATGAAGACCTGGTGTATCACTATGTAAATATGCTCATGCAACAATGTATGGTCAATTTCAAATGCTCGGACAAGTATCACAAGTTGGCTGAATTTTATACTAACTTACTTAAATACCGAATTTAACTAAAATGATTTAACTTTATGAGAGAAAACATGGGGTTCTAATTTCATAATCTACTTTGTCTAGCTCAATGCATGAATTTTAGTGCTATGCGATCATCCTCAGAAACTAGCTGGAAACACGAAACTAGTGTGAACCACCTTTCAGTTAATCCACACCATACCACACATACATCCACAAAAAGATAGAAGTAGCATGGACATCAATTATGTCCAAATCCCTATATGTCTATGAGACTTGA
This sequence comes from Kitagawia praeruptora, assembly GCA_037693485.1. Classification (NCBI taxonomy): domain Eukaryota; kingdom Viridiplantae; phylum Streptophyta; class Magnoliopsida; order Apiales; family Apiaceae; genus Kitagawia; species Kitagawia praeruptora. The sequence goes on from CM075353.1 coordinate 6,203,502, forward strand.
AAACACAACCAATTTTTAGATTAAGCTTCCATTAATTACCACATAAGGTAGTTTGATTTTGTCAAACCAACACCACTAAAATGACGGTGAATCCATCATAAACCTATGCTAGCAAGGCAAGTTCCCAATTCCTAAATCCACTTTCGCAATCATTAGGAATTAACAGATAGATGTTGATCATTCATCTATAATTAAGCACAACCACACAAGGAATCTTAAATTAACCGCACACCCAATTTATCAAAGCACAATATTGCTAGACTTCGTAAATTAACCCATTAAAACCCCATGACAGCGTTTAGTTCATGTCTGAACTTCGCACCATCATGGGTTTAGATGAAAACATAATTAAAAACAAATCTTGGAATAGATATATAAACTGAATTATGAGAAACAAATAATTGAAATCCAAACCAAGTACTAAGAACCAATTGTTCTAAAAATACAGATTAATCCCCTTGCTTCGCTTCCGAAAGATGTGTCAATCTCCTTCTTCTACTCTGCGTAGAAAAAACCATAGATAGAGTGTATATAAAAGTAGCGTGTGTATCTTTCTCTCTAAAACCAATAATAAAACTCTCCCTAAAATCTGATCTCTATCCCCTAATAAAAGTATTTTTAATGTTTTTAATAAATTTACAAAAAGATATCCATAATTGAATAGGATTTTCATGTAAAATTCGCTGCTGACTTTGCTCCTCTGTTTCTGGGCTTTTCCAGTTGGACTTTGCTCTTTGGACCACCTTGGAATTAAAGAAAATTCTCTAAGCTTCGCATGGACTATAAGATCGTCAAATTCTGACTTCTGGAACTCAAGATACGGCCCAAACAGTGTAGGCGGCCCGTATAGCCCAATATTACGAATTTTCTATAAAAAATCTCCAAATTCAGCTTTTTATTCTCCAATCCTTCCAAGTTTAGGATTCCTTGCTTCCTACAATAAAACATTATAATTTATTTAATAAAAATCCAATTAAATGCAAAATAGAATTAATCTGAGGAATAAAATCATGTAAAATACATATAAATATGTACTCTATCAAATATCTCCACACTTAGCATTTTGCACGTCCTCGGGCAAATAAAGAAATAAAACTAATCTAACTAACTAACACCATTTTCGTAGGTGACACGATTGCATTGAGCATATGCAACAAGCCGTTAAACCCCTAGGCAGCCCTAGTAGGACGAGTTTTGTCTCGTGAGAGTTTATAGAAGATATACCCACAAAATCAATATTTTTAATCACCAAGTCTCTCGAATATGCAACATCTCATAGTACTCCACACATTATTGACCTCAATCACATAACAAACTGGAAGTGTCTGAAAGTACAAGTACTCTCACCTTTTTTTTCGCTAAATTTTATATATATTAAAAAGGAGAAACAGGGGTTGACCCTTGCTCTAAGCCAAGCAAAGAGAAAACATCTACTAACAATCTAACCTAAAGCTAGATATAAGAGAAAGAACAGAGGTAATAAATCACCCCTTACAGCAAGCAAACCGAAAAAAACTAACTAGTCAAATGCACAACCATCTATACAAGTCTAGATGCACATAATGTTGGAACCATTTAGAGTTTCGAAGTTTGTCTTTGAGATCAGCCAAAATTCCTTTAATCATCTTGCTCGGACCAAAGCTCCCTTTGTTGTGTAGTCTAGCGTTTCGTTCCCTCCACATGTGATAACAGAAGATTTGAGCAGCTAAAAGCGCAACCTGTCTAAGGGAGCAATCATTTATGGAACCCCAGTGAGCTAGCAGATCTACCCAGGTGTTGGCAATGCAATCAATCTTTAAGAGACCAGCCAGTTTGGATAACACAAAACTGCTGTAAGGACAAGTGACAAAGAGGTGACAGTCCGTCTCAACCCCTCCCACACAAAGGTGACAAAAAATGGGGACATCAAGGCCAAAGGATGCAAGTTTGTGTAATGTAGGAAGCCTTCCATGACATAGAAGCCATTCGTGGTGCGCGTAGCGGAGGATCTTCAATCTATTCCAAACAAAGTGGCACCATGGCACAACAGGAGCTGAACTGCGAATATCATTCCATATATCCCATACCTTTAATTTTCGAAGTGAAGTTCCATTCCACAATATATCATCAGGGACATTAAGATTAAATTCTGGATAGTCGAAGTGTTGAAGCCACGAGGTCAGACCAGGGTCATGGTGGTGTATCCTATTTGAGATGGAAGGCAGCACCCATTCTCCAGTAGTGATCAAAGCATTAACCATTGAATCATGAGTTAAATTTGTTTGAGCAATAATGGTGTCATATTGAGTGTTGGCAAGACAGGTCGAGTTCCACCAAGGATCAAACCAAAGAGATGTCCTCTCGCCATTCCCAATTTTGAAGGATATGAAGTGACGAGCCAAAGGACGAAGTTTGAGGACATTTCTCCATATCCAGGAGCAATCAGTAGGCATCTGCATTGTCCAGAAGTTTCGACGTTTAAGCACTGTGGTGTTAATCCAGCAAGACCAAAGAGATCGACTATTTTTGATAATTTTGCACAAGTGTGATAAGAGTTGAGCTTGATTCCACTGTCTAGAATTCTTGAACCCAAGACCACCTTCTTCAAGAGGAGTACAGATTCTGTCCCAGCTAACCTTAGCTCCCCCTTTAGAGTTCACATCGCCTTTCCATAGAAATCTAGAAAAAATTGTTTGAAGCCGTCTGTGCACTAGCCCAGGGAGTAAAAAATGATTAGTCCAGAAAGCTTGAATTGCAAACAGAACAGAACGAATCAGTTGCACACGACCAGCTAAAGACAATAGTAACGAAGTCCAACAGTTGATACGAGCAGTGATTCTTTGAAGCAGAGGGATGCAATCATTGTAGCTCAGATTTGAAGTGATCAACGGTTGTTGGTTCGAAAACTAACTACGCAAGCGTACGTGGTCACAAGTAATATAATAAGATCGATCCCACGAAGACTTGGTGTTTGTTCAGAAATAGTGCTTATGCAACGACGTATGATTAAACAACAAACTGCTTGAATAAATATAAAAGGGGAGTTTTGTTTTATTATTCTAATTGATTTATCAAAATAATAATACTAAATAATTTAAACTACTTGATTTAATTAAACGAGATTTTATATGTGAGAAAAACATGGGATTCTAATTTCATTACTTATTTCATTTAGAATTGATGCCTTAATTCAAAGTGAATTGATAATTACGAAAGCTAACCGGGAACACGAAACTAACATAAGCGCCTTTCAGCCTTAACTTATATCAAACCACACGAACATCCACTTAAAAAGATAGAAGTTGTGTGGACACCGTTTATGTTTAGACCCTATATGTCTATAAGATTTGAAAACATAATTGGTTTACGAATAAATTCCTTTATTATGGCTACATAGGGCGATGTGATCCAAAACCCTACCACTTATCGTAAATGTACATAACAATTACGAACCTATGCTAACATGACAAATTCTAAATTCCTAAATCCACTTTCGCATTGATTAGGAATTAATAATTTAGACGTTAGCTATGCATATTAGGCAATCTAAATTTTTATCATATTACAATTTATTAAGGCATCGAATTTCTAAATTACGTAAATAAATCCATTAGAATCCCATGACGTCGATTAGTTCATAATCGAACGAATCGTCATCATGGGATTAAATGAAAACATGGCAGAAAATTGCATGAATTAAATATGAAATTACAAGAGTTTAGAAAATAGAACCGATATAGCTTCCAATGAAAGAAAAGAGCACTCCAAGTAATCCCCTTAAAATCTTCAATCAAAATAGAACTTATACTAAATTTACAGAAAATTAAAGTGTATGAAATAAAACTGAAAATATAAAAGAAGCAACTGAATTTTTATGAAATGCTAGAGAGAATTCAGTTGTGAGGTGTGATTAAAAGCTATGCAAACACATCTATTTATACTACAATTTAACATACCATCTGGCAATAAACAACTTGGCCGAAAGCTTGTACAGCGAAACAGTATGGGCGGCGGTGACCACTTGCCTAGCTTTTTTTAAAAAAAATGAATAAGTTTGAATCATTATATACCAGGCGGCTTTTAACAATCCATATTCTTTAGCTTAGCTTATTCTTAATCATTTACACGAATTGTGACCTGCTACAAAATCAACAAAAACGGGGCCTGTTTTGTCTTTATTATAGACCGCTCATAAAACTGCTTTTTAACCCGCATAGCTTATAATCTTTAATTAATAAATAATTAATTTAATTCAGAAATTACAAAAATAAATATCTAATATTATTAGATATTTATAAATATAATTTTCTAATTAAATAAAATATTTATTAATATAAATAAATCCTTAAGTCCTAAGCTGCAGTCTATTGAGGGTCTGGAACCGGACTCCTTTTGCTTAACAAAAAAATATATCAATTCCAACCGGGGTTCCAGCTTTAAGAATATATCACTTTCCATATTTTTGTGATAATTCTTATTTCTTCATTACTCGTCCAGATGTAAGCTGCGGTCTCTTGAGGATATAAAACCGGACACCTTTTGCTTAACGAAAAATATATCAATTCCAATCGGGATTCCTGCATTAAGAATATATATCACTAAGAATTTCTTTATGATAATTCTTTTTCCTCACACCTTGCGCTCTCTTGGCAACTTTTATTCCGAATTGAGGTAAAAAATCCACCATTTTTAGCCTTTTATCGTCACGATACCTAAAATTGCAAGTTCTGTACAACAAATACTAAAACAATATAAACGAATTAAAAGACACAACATACTTAAGGATAAACCACCAATATAGGTCTAAATAGCGCATAATAAGTGCCCCCTTTCCCTGGTTCAGCCAAGGTCAGGGGTTCGAACCTACCTCGGAGCGAAAGCTTCGGATTTACGTGGGAGTACTGGGTGGTAGGGCTCAGCGATATATCTCCCCGGGTTTGAAATCCCACATACAAGTGTGTGGGGTAGTTCCCGGTTAAAAAAAAAAAATCCACTTATCAGCGGTACACCCAGAAATTTGATTGGAAGAACCCCATGAGCAATGCCAAAAGATCTGTCAAACCAGCAAACAAAATCTTGACTGCAATTGCCAAAAAACACATTGCTTTTTGTTATGCTCGGACATAACCCACTTGAGGCAGAGAATTTCGAAACACATTGCATGAGATGCTCACCTTATGCATCACTAACACAAAACAATCCAAGTATGCACACAATGTCTTGATAGACAAAAATATCATGAAATAGACATCAAAGTCGCAGTCAACAAGTAAGCATGCTTTAGATAAATATCTCACAATGCTCTCAAACACACAAGTGTATAGGTATAAGTTTTTCGCTCAAGTTCAATCAATGTACTTGTATGCTACCATATGCTTGGTTGTCCACCAAATCTCCACTACTTCGTATACATGCATACATGAATCAAAAGGTCTTTGTTAAAGGTTGTATTGGGGCTTAGGTATGGGTAGGATATCAAGAAATAGGCTAACTAGTGGCTAAACTTGATCAACCAATAGAGCATAACGTTCACTTTTAATTTAAGCACTTAACCAGTAGATCATGTAAAAGTCTGTCGGACTATCACAAGCATTAAACCCATAAGCACATAAAACCCATGTACTTTCCCTCTTTCACATTGTATAAACCAATGAACACAAACTCTACTTGACTCTTTTTTTTTCTTTAAACTCCAGTAACCAAGGGCAGTGAAAGTCACCAAGAATAATTTCTAGTATAATGCACTTAATACCAGCACATGTACATGGATCGTCCCTTTCATATGACATTGCATTTGCCACCCACTGATCTCAAAGGAGTACCTAGCCTTTTTTTTTTCATTTTTTTTCATATTGATTCCCACCAAATGAACACTTTAGCAAAAGAAATCCCCACACTAAATATTCACCAACCCTGAAGTTGAATCACTATGCTCTACCAGTAAATCAAGACATGAATAAATAAGTAGGCTCAAGAATTTTAGATTGGTGATATACGAAAGAAACGGATATAAGCTCAAGGGGGTTCACTAAGGATTATTTTTCAGGGTACTGTTTAGAATGAATAAGGTTAATCCTAGTGCCTTTATCATATTCATGCATACACATATCATGTAGTCTCAAAACGGTTTAAAACAAGTTCTAGAGCAACACGCGTAATGATGAACAACACACAACAAAAGAAAGGGATTGATATAAAATGTATCAATCATATAAATTAGGCTCAAATCCTCACAAGGTAGAAGCATGTGTTACCCATTAAAATTGACTAAGAAGCATATCAAGTTTTCAAATTTTCGCAAGCACATACAAGGAATTATCAAGTATCAAATGATTTTTCATGAAATTGACACTCAGAATTAATCATGCGAAATAAATCTACACAATGTGTACTTATCCGTGCTAGCATGCTCTTGAGACAAGGTAATTATATACAAAAAGTTTTTTAATTATTTTGATTTTTTTGGATTTTATAATACATAATTTTTTTGGATTTTTTTAAATATATAATATATATATATTTTTTTTGAAATTTTTTAATATATTGAGAATGCATCTCCACACTTAAATGGTTCATTGTCCTAAATGAATAAATATATAATATATACATAACTAAAAGATCCTAAAAAAATACAAAAAGAAAATAAAAATTACAAAAAAAGGTTAAAATACTCCCCTAGTGCATATGCACGAAGTGCCACCGGAAAAAGAATTAAGAAATAATGTGTGTGCTGAAATTCCAGGGCCCAGCTGCTTTATATATTCAAATTAATCCATTATCTAACACCAACAACAAGGCAGCTCATGTGGTTGGGAGTGGTAAATAGAAGTCATGCATATGTATCCTCAAGGTCAGGGGTTCAACGCCTTCCCCTTACAATATTTTTGCACGAGAGCAACATCTGACTTGGCTGAAGAAATGGCAGATGACTTGGCGAGATGTAGAATCACACCAGATTGGGCAAGAACTAATGGGCGTGCAGCATGCATGACGTGAATGGAGTGAATGCAAGTGAAATTCATCCAAAATTGCTCAGAGAACAGACAGTTGTGCACTGCAGGTTGATGCGAGCGCACCGCAGGATGACTAGCGCTCATATTTGACTTGGAAGACAGGAATTTTCACCCCGCGGGGTGAGTTAGCTCACCATGGTGCGCGCATTACAGAGGGTTTTGCACGGTGGTTACAATATTCGCACCACCAAATTCATATCACTGTTCTTCTTTAACTAAATTCCACAATTTTTTTTTCATTGTCTTTTTATTTCCTAATAATTCCGCATCGTAATTCTGCAAGTCAATTTTATTCCTGAGAACAGACAGTTGTGCACTGCAGGTTGATGCGAGCGCACCGCAGGATGACTAGCGCTCATATTTGACTTGGAAGATAGGAATTTTCACCCCGCGGGGTGAGTTAGCTCACCATGGTGCGCGCATTACAGAGGTTTTTGCACGGTGGTTACAATATTCGCATCACCAAATTCATATCACTGTTCTTCTTTGACTAAATTCCCCAATTTTTTTTCATTGTCTTTTTTTTTCCTAATAATTCCGCATCGTAATTCTGCAAGTCAATTTTATTCCTGAAACACTTCACACAAAATTCATCAAGGCACCTTGTGGGAGTGAAAATAAAAAAAATAAAATAAAATTATCTAACCTAAAAAAAAAATACAAAAATTGAATTTAAAAAAAACTAACCAAACAAAAATCATGGGTTGCCTCCCGAGAAGCGTTGTCGTTAACGTTATTTAGCCGGACGTTTTTGACTCAATTCATGGCGGTTTCAAGAGAATAATAGAATTGTCCTTATCAGAAGGACCAATCACACAATATTTGACATTCGGCTTGCTTACTTCCAATATATCTCTTCTATTAATCTTCACATCGATTTTTCCACCCATCGACTTATTATTTTTCTTTTTCTTCTTTACACCTCTAAGGTGTTTATGCCTCTCAGTCGATTGAACAAAACACTCTTCTGCCTCATCATCAACGATCCACCTTCTTAACACATTATCATGACACACTTCAAAAAGCACTAGTTCATTATTCAGAAGTAAATACTTCAAATGTGGTGGAAGTTTTCCGAGCTTTACATTCGAGAGATCTTTAGTGGAAGAACTACCAGCCTTGCTTTTCTCGAGCATCTTAACCGATTCAAAGTTCTCAGAATAATTTTTAATACTAGGCAATGCATCCAATTCATAATTACCGTCCCCTTTACAATGAAATCACCTGTTACTTCTTGGAAAGACAATTCGAAGGGATCACTAGTGTTATGCTCGAGCATGTGCGTATCAATTTCATCATCAAGAGATCTCACATAAAAACACCTTTCTAGATCATCTGAAAACTTCATAGGAGAAAACACATTAAAAGTTACGTGATCATCTTGCACCCACATAGTTAGCTCCCCTTTTTGCACATCAATAAGGGTCCTTCCTGTGGCTAAGAATGGTCTACCAAATAGCAGAGGAATTTCCTCATCTTCCTCCATATCAAGCACAATAAAATCCGCAGGAAATATAAATTTATCAACCTTCACAAGAACGTCTTCCACTATTCCCCTTAGATATGCATATGATCTGTCTGCAAGTTGTAACCTTACCGAAGTAGGCTTTACCTCTGCAACTCCAAGCTTCATAAAAAATAGATAAAGGCATTAAATTCACGCTGGCTCCCAAATCACACATAGCTCTCCCAAAATTTTGTGTACCAATAGTGCATGGAATAGTGAAACTCCCAGGATCCTTGAGCTTCGGTGGTAACTTCTTCTGCAAAATAGCACTACACTCCCCAGTCAATGCCACTGTTTCGAATTCTTCCAACCTTCTCTTTCTTGAAAGAATATCCTTCATAAACTTGACATAGCTCGGCATCTACTCCAATGCTTCAGCAAAAGGAATATTAATGGACAATTTCTTGAAGACATCAATAAATTTCTGAAATTGCTTTTCTTGCTTTTGTTTCTGCAAGCGTTGACGATATGGAGGAGGTGGATAGACAGGCTTCTTTGGTGTTGGTACTTTAACTGGTTCTTGTTGATCTTTTCTAGATTCTTCACGTACCAACTTTTGAGGCTCTTCACTAGACTCAAATTCCTTTATAACCTCTTCATCAGCTTTCTTTGTATTCCTCTCAATCTCCTTACCACTTCTCAAAGTTATTGCTTTGCAGTACTCCTTTAGATCATTCTTTGGATTTGGCTCAGTGTCACTAGGCAAAGTTCCTTGTGGCCTATTCAACAAGGCATTTGCAATATGACCAATCTGATTTTCCAAGGTCTTAATCGATACTGCTTGGCTTTTACACATCAATCTCAACTCTTCCAATTCAGATTTTTCGTTAGAAGACTGACCCGCACCTCCATGTGATTATTGTTGAAATCCTGGTGGCTGAAATTGCCTCGAGGCATATTGTTGCTGAAGAAACTGTTGCCCCTGTTGCTGCTGAAAACCTGAAGGATTGTATGGTCTAGCTCCAAATTGCTAACCTTGAAATTGCTGATAAGACTGTTGTGGCTGCTGCATGCCACCTTGATTGTTACTCCAGCTGAAGTTAGGATGGTTCCTGTTGTTAGGATGATAAGTGTTGGGAGCTGGTTGTTGCTGTCTCTGAAAATTGCTCACAAACTGTGCCGATTCATGAGATATGGCACATTGATTCGTCTCATGTGCGCCCACACATAGTTCACAAACACTAGCAATCTGATGCACTCCATGATTTATCAATGCATCCACCTTCAAATTCAGTGCTTCTAGCTGAGCTATTAGCGCTGTAGCCTTATCCACATCAAGAATTCCTGCTACTTTTTGCTGAGTGCTTGAGGACAAGCATTGGTAAACTTGTTTGCACTAAACACGCAAGCGTACGCGGTCACAAGTAATATAGAATAAAGTTGAGTTCGTTCCCACAGAGATCTGGTTATGGTTTTAATTCAGTTTTGTACCTATACAACAATGTATGGTTATTATGCACTGCTAAGACAATCAACAATATTGGGTTTAATAAACTAAATTAACTAAGAAGTAAATTAACTAGCTAAGAATTAACTAAATAACGAGAATTGGAATCAAATTACTTCTGCAAGAGGAAACATGGGATCCTAACTTCATTAAAAACTTTGCTTAGATCTGACGCCTTTAATCACTATATGCAATGGTTATGATATCTGATCGGATAACACGAAACAAGTAAACACTACTTCTCAGTATACGAATACCAAACTAAACATACATCCACAAAAGAGATAGAAGATGAATAGACACCAATTATGCTTAGACCCTATATCTCTATAGAATTTGAAAACATAACGGTTGAAGAACAAGTTATCCATATTGATCACATAGGGCAGCATAATATTTCTATTTACGCCATAAATCATGTTGTTAAAACATCAACATATCCTATGCTAGCATGGCGAGTTCTAAATCTCAAGATCCACTCTCTTTTCGCAAGAGATTAACAAATTAGATGTTCATGACGCATCTAAACACATGAAGCACAACCATGCAAGGATATCAAGAATTCACCACACATAAATCTTTAAAGCAATCAAACTACTAATCTACATAGATAAATCCGTTAGAATCCCATGACAACGATTAGTTCATAATTGAACCGCTCGTTATCATGGGATGTGATGAAACCATGATAATAAACAAAGTATGAAAAAATACAAATAAACCTAAGTAACTGATATGTAATGGTTATTTTTTCTGTCCCCCAAGATGTGTATTTATAGCCCCAATTTGCCTCTCCTCCAAGCAATTGCCATCTTTGAGTTGGAATAGAATTGTGGCAATTTCCGTTCTTGAATGAAAATAGAATTACAATTCCCATGTATAAATCTGATTTTGGAAAGTACCAGCCGCCCAGAGCAATTACCATACTTATTAGAAGTAGGAATTGTAGCAATTTCCTTGTCAAAGTTGAATTTATGCAGTGCGGCACATAATACGTTTCCTAAACTGATTCGGTTTTGAAGGAAAATTCGTAACTGACTTTTCTTCAGTATTTCTGGACCGTTCCAGTTGTATTTGGACATATGAACCACTTTATAATGAAAGAGAATTCCGTTATCTTCGCGTGGACTATAAGATCGTCCAAAACGGACTTGTAGAACTCAAGATATGGCCAAAATAGTAATTTTCAGGATTTTTCGCGCGCAACCTGCGCCCTGTCCAACGCGCTGCCTGCGCGTTCCACGCGCAGACTGCGCCCAGACTTCTGTCCAAGGTTGTAGAAAATGTCGTAAGCTTCGCGTGAGCTGTAAGATCGCTAAAAACGGACTTATAGAACTCCAGATATGGCCAAAACAGTGTAGACTGCGCAACCTTCCCGGAAAATCCGAATTTTAATCAATTTAACCTCCAAAAACGATAGAAGCATCAACCATAATCGATATTTTTAAAAACCTGCACACTCAAACAAAATACATCAAAACTACAATAAACTTGAGTCCAATTACATCAATTTAAGCCGATATGGAACGCTCGAAGTGGATATAAAATCCACTTATCACTGAGGCAGTCTCGTAGTGGGATTCTGATACTCATTTGATGCCATCATCTCAATAAGATTATAAGCTTCCTCATAGCTTTTATCCCATAGTGCTCCTCCTGAAGCTGCGTCCACAATTGGTCTTGATTGCCAACCTAGTCCATTATAGAAACAGTTAATCACCATCCAATCTGGCATACCATGATGAGGACATTTGCGAAGCAGTTAATCACCATCCAAAACGGACTTGTAGAACTCAAGATATGGCCAAAACAGTAATTTTCAGGATTTTCCGCGCGCAACCTGCGCCCAACAGTCTGTCCAACGCGCTGCCTACGCGTTCCACGCGCAGACTGCACCCAGACTTCTATCCAAGGTTGTAGAAAATGTCGTAAGCTTTGCGTGAGCTGTAAGATCGCTAAAAACGGACTTCTAGAACTCCAGATATGGCCAAAACAGTGTAGACCGCGCAACCTTCCCGGAAAATCCGAATTTTAATCATTTTAACCTCCAAAAACGATAGAAGCATCAACCATAATCGATATTTTTTAAAACCTGCACACTCAAACAAAATACATCAAAACTACAATAAACTTGAGTCCAAGTACATCAATTTAAGCCGATATGGAACGCTCCAAGTGGATATAAAATCCACTTATCACTGAGGCAGTCTCGTAGTGGGATTCTGATACTCATTTGCTGCCATCATCTCAATAAGATTATAAGCTTCCTCATAGCTTTTAGCCCATAGTGCTCCTCCTGAAGCTGCGTCCACAATTGGTCTTGATTGCCAACCTAGTCCATTTTAGAAACAGTTAATCACCATCCAATCTTGCATACCATGATGAGGACATTTGCGAAGCATCTCCTTGTAACGCTCCCAAGCTTCACATAAAGACTCTCCCGACTGCTGTGAGAATTGAGTGAGAGCATTTCTTATTGCTGCAGTCTTAGCCATAGGGAAGAATTTGGTGAGAAACTTTTGAGCAAGATCCACCCATGTTGTTATAGAACCTGCAGGAAGAGAATGTAACCATCCCTTGGCTTTATTCCTGAGAGAGAATGGGAATAACCTCAATTTTACAGCATCTTCCGACACATTGTTAAACTTGAAAGTGTCACATATCTCGATGAAGTTCCGGATGTGCATATTGGGATCCTCCGTTGCAGCTCCCCCAAACTGAACTGAATTCTGTACCATTTGAATCGTGCCAGGTTTGATTTCAAAGGTATTAGCTGCAATGGCTGGTCTGACGATACTATATTGAATATCATCGATTTTTGATTGAGAGTAATCCATTAATGCTTTCGTTGTTGTTGCTGGTTCTCCCATTTCTACAGTTGCTTCAAGTTCTCTTGCCTCTTTTGCTTTAAAACTCTGAGCACGCGTTATCATAAAACTCAGATACCTGAAACTCACAGAGCAAGACAACAAGAGATAGGTAAGAAAAACAATCCAAGTCAATTAATTTTAACTACCACCGATGTCAAGCACATAAACACTTAATAACACCGAAGTCCCCGGCAGCGGCGCCAAAAACTTGTTCGCTAAAAACTACGCAAGCGTACGCGGTCACAAGTAATATATTGATAAGTTCAGTTCGATCCCACGAAGACCTGGTGTATAACTATGTAAATATGCTCATGCAACAATGTATGGTCAATTTCAAATGCTCGGACAAGTATCGCAAGTTGGCTGAATTTTATACTAACTTACTTAAATACCGAATTTAACTAAAACGATTTAACTTTATGAGAGAAAACATAGGGTTCTAATTTCATAATCTACTTTGTCTAGCTCAATGCATGAATTTTAGTGCTATGCGATCATCCTCAGAAACTAGCTGGAAACACGAAACTAGTGTGAACCACCTTTCAGTTAATCCACACCATACCACACATACATCCACAAAAAGATAGAAGTAACATGGACATCAATTATGTCCAAATCCCTATATGTCTATGAGACTTGAAAACACAACCGATTTTTAGATTAAGCTTCCATTAATTACCACATAAGGTAGTTTGATTTTGTCAAACCAACACCACTAATATGATGGTGAATCCATCATAAACCTATGCTAGCATGGCAAGTTCCCAATTCCTAAATCCACTTTCGCAATCATTAGGAATTAACAGATAGATGTTGATCATTCATCTATAATTAAGCACAACCACACAAGGAATCTTAAATTAACCGCACACCCAATTTATCAAAGCACAATATTGCTAGACTCCGTAAATTAACCCATTAAAACCCCATGATAGCGTTTAGTTCATGTCTTAACTGCGCACCATCATGGGTTTAGATGAAAACATAATTAAAAACAAATCTTGGAATAGATATATAAACTGAATTATGAGAAACAAATAATTGAAATCCAAACCAAGTACTAAGAACCAATTGTTCTAAAAATACAGATTAATCCCCTTGTTTCGCTTCCGAAAGATGTGTCAATCTCCTTCTTCTACTCTGCGTAGAAAAAACCCTAGATAGAGTGTATATAAAAGTAGCGTGTGTATCTTTCTCTCTAAAACCAATAATAAAACTCTCCCTAAAATCTGATCTCTATCCCCTAATAAAAGTATTTTTAATGTTTTTAATAAATTTACAAAAAGATATCCATAATTGAATAGGATTTTCATGTAAAATTCACTGCTGAATTTGCTCCTCTGTTTCTGGGCTTTTCCAGTTGGACTTTGCTCTTTGGACCACCTTGGAATTAAAGAAAATTCTCTAAGCTTCGCGTGGACTGTAAGATTGTCAAATTCTGACTTCTGGAACTCAAGATACGGTCCAAACAATGTAGGCGGCCCGTATAGCCCAATATTACGAATTTTCTCTAAAAAATCTCCAAATTCAGCTTTTTATTCTCCAATCTTTCCAAGTTTAGGATTCCTTGCTTCCTACAATAAAACATTATAATTTATTTAATAAAAATCCAATTAAATGCAAAATAGAATTAATCTGAGGAATAAAATCATGTAAAATACATATAAATATATACTCTATCAGCTGTTAAATATAAAAGTGATCCGATCATACCTCGATAGATCCGATCATATCAAATTCTCTATGCATACAATCAGAAAACCATTTGCACAAAGATTCATTAGTTGATCCAAATACAATATCATCTACGTAAACTTGGACTAACAGAAGATGATTATGTTGATGAAATATAAAGAGAGTTGGATCGAGTGTACCACGAGTGAAGTCATTGTCTAAAAGAAATTGACTGAGACGTTCATACCAACAACGAGGAGACTGTCTCAATCTATAGACTGATTTCTTGAGTCAATAGACATAATTAGGATATTTCTCATGCACAAAACCAGGTGGTTGTTTGACGTAGACTTCTTCTTTTAGATATCCATTGAGAAACGCACTTTTGACGTCCATTTGGTACAGTTTGAAGTTCTTATGAGCTACAAAAGCCATGAGAATTCGAATAGCTTCCAGACGAGCTACAGGAGCATAGGTCTCGTCGAAATCAATTCCTTCCTGTTGATTGTAACCTTGAGCAACCAAGCGAGCTTTGTTACGAGTGATATTGCCATCTTCATCCTTTTTATTTTTGAACACCCAGCGAGTACCAATGATTTTGGCATCATTAGGAGGTGGAACAAGTTCCCATACTTCACATCATTCGAACTTATTAATTTCTTCCTACCTAGCAATAGACCAGTGTCCATCTTCAACAGCTTCTTGAGCATTCTTTGGTTCAAAATCAGCAACAAAAGCACAAAAAGCACAGAAATTCTGAAGTCTGCTTCGAGTAGAGATTCCTTGATCAATATCTGTAAGAAGATTATCAGGAGGATGATTCTTCACTGTTCTGGAAGACTTTGGAAGAAAAAAAGAAGTCATTTCCTCTACATTTGAGTTATCTGTCTGAAAATGAATAGGAGTTGTTTGTCTACTTTCCGCCTGTGAAGATTTATCTGATGAAGACGCAGTAGAAATCATAGGACTTTGATCTGGAGTCTGTGGAGAACCAGAAAACTAAGCTGAACCATTATGAGAATTTGAAGACGATGGAGATGAACTAGGAGAGTTTTGACTTGCTGAGTTCTCTGAAGGAGACTAACTCTTTTGAGAAAGGGACTGTCTCATTTGCGAATGAGACGGTATGTCTACAGCATCTTCTTCAACTTGAGAAACACGAACAGTAGATTCATTGAATGCAATGTTGATAGACTCTTCAACCTTGTTTTTGAGAGAGTTATAGACACGATATGCTTTGCTCGTATTGGAGTAACCCAAGAAAATACCTTCAGTTGATCTTGCATTGAACTTTCCTTTGTTATTCTGAGTATCTAATATAAAACATTTGGAACCAAATACTCGAAAATAACTAATGTTAGGAGTTTTATTATTGAGCAATTCATAAGGTGTTTTGAGCAATATCGGACGAATAAGTATTCTATTTAAAACATAACAGGAAATGTTTACCGCTTCTGCCCAGAATTTTCGAGGCAGCTTACTTTCATGAAGCAACGTTCTAGCAGTTTCCTGTAGAGTTCTGTTTTTGTGTTCTACAACTCCGTTCTGTTGAGGAGTTCTTGGTGCTGAAAATTCATGAGAGATTCCTCTGGATTTGCAAAATGTGACAAAATCCTTCTCGAATTCCCCAGCATAATCACTTCGAATAGTCTTGAGCTTAAAAGAATACTTAGTCTCAAGATTAGTAATTAGATCTCTAAATTCCACGAAAGCTTCATCTTTAGTGCGTAAGAACAATACCCAAATAAAACGAGAATAATCATCAACTATCACAAAAGCATAATTCTTACCTCCAAGACTTATATAACGTTCAGGACCAAAAAGATCAAGATGTAGTAACTGCAAGGGGTTAGTAGTAGAAACTTTATTCTTAGCAGTAAAGGATGTTTTAACTTGTTTACCAATCTGACAAGCTGAGCACGGTTCTACTTTCTTGAATTTCAGCTTTGGAAGTCCTCGAACAAGATCATGGGATGAGATTTTCCGAAGCAAATCCATATAAGCATGACCAAGACGTCTATGCCAAAGATTCTATTGTTCTTGAATGGTTGATAGACAGATTTCTTCATGTTGTTCATCAAAGTCTAGAACAAAAATATTTCCTTTCTTTTTTGCCACTAAAGCAAACTCATTAGCCTTAGTACCAATATAGCAAACGTCCTTATCAAAATTAACCTTATGACCAGCATCAGTAAGTTGACTTACGCTAATCAAATTATATTTCAGACCATCAACTAAACTAACATTATTAATTGCAAACCTGTCGTTACCTATGGTACCTTTACCAACGATACGAACATTGTTGGAATCGCCAAGAGTCACTAAGCCTCCCTCTTTTGCTTCCAGTGATAGAAACTTGGACTTATCACCAGTCATGTGACGAGAACATCCGCTATCAATGATCCATTGTTGTGAGGGACATGGACTTTCAAGCAGATCTGCAAAAGATTCTTTTATCTCTTAGGTACCCAAATAACATTGGGTCCTTGGTTGTTAGCATCATAAATCTTATATAAATGTCTATCAGATTTCTTAATCCACATCTGAACAACATTAACAGAAATATTCTTAGATTTATATCTAACTGAAGAGTTAGGAGTGTGGCCCTTGATACGACATGCAAATGATCCAGAAAGGTGACCAAAACTGCCACAATCGTGACATTTCTCATATGGCATTTTGTACTTCATCCGATTTCTCTTGTAGCCACTTTGAAAAGCACTCTTCTTAATTGATCCAAATCCTAAACCTTCTCTATCCAGAGAAGCTTTTTGATTACCAAGAATGGCATTGAGAGTTCCTTCACCATGAAAATACCAAGCTAGATCCTTTTCTAGCCGAGCCACTTTTTGCTTGAGTTCAGGAACCAAGGGATCTGGTTCACTATCATGTTTGATATCTGGACATTCAATTGGAACTGATTTTTCCAGCAGAGAATCAAGATAACCATCTTTCTTTCCAATTTCAATCTTGAGGAGCTCATTTTCTTCTGTAAGTTTACAAATTCTCTCGGAGAGACATTTGTTTTTTGCAACCAATGTTTCATCCTTTATCGAATCGTCCATTTCACAAAAGAACCTCACTTAATGCTTTCTTTAAGTAAGCATTCTTTTCTTTGAGTTTTCTATTCTGAACCTGCAGAGTTAGTACATTTTGAGATAAATTTATATTTTTATGAGATGAAACATTTTGTACCTCTTCAGTATCACTGGAACTGTCATCTAGTCCAACAAAGCATAGTTGAGCAACTTCATCATCTGAGTCGATCTCCACATCAGATTCATCATCACTTTATGTGCGTAAATCTTTCTTTTTAGACTTGAGCTTGAATCAATCCTTCTTGAAGTGCCCCTTTTTCCCACATTCAAAGCATGCATCCTTACTTGAGTTAGCCTTGTTGTCCTTGCTAGAATTAGATTTAAAATCCTTCTTTGGGAAGTGAGATTTCATAGGCCGTTTTGAAACATTCCGTTTGGCAAGAAATTTATGAAATTTCTTGGTCAAGAGAGCAATTTCCTCATCTGAATCTTCAGGTGATTTATCAGCTTCTGCATTGAGAGCTAATGTCTTTTTCCGAGGAGCCTCATCTTCTTCATCATATCTGCGTAATTGATTCTCGAACTCTTCCAGTTCACTGAACAGTGTGAGAGTATCCATAGTAGACAAGAGAGTTGAATCCTGCAGAATTGTGACCTTAGGAGCAAACTTCTTTGGCATTGCTCTGAGTATTTTCCGGTTGATTTCTGATTGTGGAATAGTTCGTTCCAGAAGAGATATTGAGTTCATCAAGGTCAGAAACCTTCCTTGAGCATCTTTGACACTTTCATCTCTTTCCAACCTGAAACCTTCATAATCACTCATTAGCATACTAAGTTTTACCTCACGTACCTTAGATGTACCTTCATGACTGACTTTAATAGTATCCCATATTTGCTTAGCAGTAGTGCAAGCTGAGACTTTGCGTAATTCAGTGGCTTCCATTCCATTTAGCAAGCAATTCATAGCTCTAGCATAATGATTCAAAGAGCTTATTTCTTCAGGAGAGAGTTCTTTGATAGTCTTCGGTTTACCATCCTTCATAGGCACGGTGAAACCATTTTCAACAGCATCCCATTCTGTCATTGTAGTTTTCAGCTCCAACCAACAGAGGAGGGATATTAACAGACGTACGTTCTGAATGTGCCATGGATCGCTAGCAAAATAAACACTAAAAAGAGAATTAAATGCACCTGCTTTGATACCAATTGAAACTTAAGGCACAGACTAAATAAACTACTAAGTTACTGAAAACAGAATGAGACAACTATGAGAATGAGACATCTATGAGACAGTCTCAAACAATTCTGCAGAAAATAAACTACTGAAATGTAAAACAGTAAATATAAAGATAAATAATGCAGAACACCAAGATCTTTTCACTTGGTTCGGCCCTTAATCCTAGTCTATGGCCTACATCCAAGTCCCTATGCCAACTAGCACAGAGAATGTATTATATCAACTTCAAATAAAGAACTTACAGTCTTTTTGATTACAAATAGATAGCCACGAAAGAAACCTTTCCTCTAGCACACTTGCTACCTAGCACTATTGCTACTACCTAGTCCACTGACTACCTTGGCTGATACTTTGCAATCAATACCTTGCCATAACCCGGCACAAGTTGATATAAATACACTCAAACGAATAACAATACAAAAGATGTGAAATACAACTCAAACTATCTTCTTGTTTACTGGATATTGAATGGTGAAAGAAACAAGAAATGATTATCAGAATAAAGTGTGTAGGCTGTGTGTAAAAAGAATTCTGAAAACCAGAGTTGTATATATAGGAAAACAATGTCTAACGGACTGAACAGTTTTTCAAACAAAGGATAAGATAAATCTGTTATAGAAAATTTGTTTGAAAAAGATTTGAATAAAATATTCCGTTAGATTGTTTAGTAACAGATAAAACCTGAAAAGATAAGTCTTTGAATAATTCAAACAGGTTTTATCAGAAAGAGATTGATAAGATTTGTTGAGACTATTTAGGAGTTTGTTTAGAAGATAAACATCAGACTTATCCAGTAAACTCAAAGCTTACAACAAACCCTAGTATCAATCCTATTTATCTGCTTGTTGTCTGCAATCTG
This sequence comes from Kitagawia praeruptora, assembly GCA_037693485.1. Taxonomy (NCBI): domain Eukaryota; kingdom Viridiplantae; phylum Streptophyta; class Magnoliopsida; order Apiales; family Apiaceae; genus Kitagawia; species Kitagawia praeruptora. Next base: position 6,223,126 of record CM075353.1, read on the forward strand.
CTGTCTGAAAGCATCATCAGAAACTCTATAATCCAACACAGTTAAATTTGGACGTGGAGTAAATAATAATGGGACGCTTGGTTTGAAAAGATTGAACGCAACTGGTTTAGCTGATATTGAACCTGACTTAAATGAAGACCCTAAAGATCGTTGGGCCACTAATGGTGTTGACCCTGTAAGTTTTTTAATGTTTTGTTGTGGATGTAGTGTTAGGCTCTAGTCTCGGCTGAACTTCGAAAATTTGTTGTACTGTTGTTTTCGAGTCGGGGCTTATGAGTTGGTGAAATATTTTTTTTGTGTGGCGAAAAGCGAAAGGTTTTAATAATGTGGTATTTGGAATGGGTGGTGCAGGATGATTTTATTTATGGAGAATATGATGATCATCACACTTATACTCCGGGTGATCATGAGTGAAAAAGAGATGGGAGGGTTTTGGAATTGAAATAGGAAAAGAATTAGGTGTAAAGATGATTAAATAGGAGTATAAATAGAATGGGGTGGAAAAGTTTTTTTTTATATACATACAGGACAACAGCTCACACAAACACCAACAGACGCTGAAAAATTTTCTGACATCCTCTGAACCACGCGCAGCTTGCGGGCGTGGAGAGCAAACTGCGGCTAGAGCAGATGCGCCAGCGCAAGCTGCGCATCAAAGGCGCAAACTGCGTCTACTCCAGTAACGCATGAGCAAATTGTGTTACACCTCCGCAATTTGCCCTGAAACGCAGGATGATCCTGCGTTACACACTCAAAATTCATTTTTTTTTATTTAAGAAAAAAACACTCAATTTTTTTTTAAAGAAAAAGATGAAGGAATAACGTACACAACAAGGCTTGGAATGAACAAATAACTAAGCAATTCTACTATATATGAAAGAGAAAGAAAGAAGTACTCCCCTATGCAAAAGCATGAAGTGCACCGATCCTCCAATGAAATCTTGGGTTGCCTCCCAACCAGCGCTTATTTAGAGTCATTAGCCTGACCTCCTCAAAAATACTCTGGTAAAGGCGTAATATCCACTTTCTCGATCATAAACTCGCCACCACAAAAAGTATCAGGAGTGTTAGTGGTTGTCTTTATCCTGCAGAAAGTCTCCAAACAAGCATTAGCAAAATAAAATATGTCATTAATAAGCAATAGAGAATTAAGTGCTTGTGCAGTTTTGGAAAACTTTGTGAGAAAACAGCGATAAAATTCGACACCATGAAAATATTGAACTCCCTTAACATAAGGTAGAGGTTCTAGTGGTGGTTTTTCTTCACTCCTCACTTTCACTGGAGTCATTCGGACATCTTGGCTTATCACATCATTGGCTAATAAGACACTTCCATCTTCTCCCTCTTCTCGAGCTTGAAACGTATGAACCACTTTGTATGGATCCTCAACCAGGATTTGAGAAATATCATCTTGGACAATATTTGTTATCACATCAACCTTGAAATAAGTGTTCTTGAGCAATGAAGCCTTGTAAGTAGAGGCTAGATCGAGAGCAAATTTATCAATACATGGTAGCTTAGGCACAGGTTGTGGAAGAGAAACAACAACCATCTCTGTATTGCTTTCCTTTGTAGCCTCATCATCAGTCACATTGTCCTTGGTAGCAGCAACATCATTGATCTCGTCATCGGTGGCATGCTCCTTCTCTTTATCAATGGCCTCATCAATAACATACATGGAGAAACTATCATATTCCTGATCGCTTGTGAGATTGATAGCAATCAGGTCCTCTTCGGATCGGATAGATGATGATGGTAAATAGTCGAGCTGCACTGTAGTAGAAGAGTTAGCCAACTGTGCAATTTGAGATTCAATCGCCAAACTTTGAGTTTCTAATTCTTTGATTGCCTCGGCTTGTTCTTCAGAACTCTTTAGCAGTTTATTCAAGATATCCCACATCTCATTTGTCTGATCAACTTGCACATCTACACTGGGTTGAGAAACATGTAGATCTTCTTGTAGAGGAGGATACTGATATTCTTGCTGTGGCGGCTGCTCATATGACTGATAATATTGTTGCTCAAACTGTTGCTGATTATGATATAAAAAATTTTGAGCACCATTATCTTGGTAGTAGAAATCTGGTTGTTTCACGCATTCTTGATCAAAAGTGTTTGAATACTGATTGTACCCATATCCTTCTTCAAAAGAATTCATTTTTCCGCACTGAGCACTCTGAGAATTATAGACATTGTAAGAGCATTCAAAACCATAGTGACCCTGCACACCGCAAATTTGACAGAAGTTGTAAGTTTTAGGGGCCACTTGTGACATCTCATTGATACTCATTGGATGCATAGTGGGCTCTGTAGTCTTTGACATGGCAATCTCTCGAGTATGTGCCTCCAACATGGAAGAGAATAGTGCTAAAGTATCAACTTCACCCATAGTAACCTGTAAACACTCAACAAAGCCAAGAAACTGAAAATAACACCTAGAGGGGGGGTGAATAGGTGTTTATGAATAACAATGCTTATTTATGAACTGTTTTGAAAAATACCGAAAACAGCTTGCTGTTTGTAATAACACAGTTTACAAATGGCACGCTGTTTAAGTTTAATATGCAATGCAGAATGAGATAAACAGTAAGTAAAATAGGACACACAATCTTTTAGCCAGGTTCGACCCCTAAACCCCTATGGTCTACGTCCTGGTCCCTTACCAAACTTGGTAAGAGAATATATTATTGATCAACTATAATCCAATTACAAGATACAACAATATATCTCCCTTATACCCTGTTGCTTACAAATGGCTTGCTGTTCCTGTGCTGAACTAACTTTCTAAGTAACACTTCCCAAGCTTACTTCTCTAGTCTAGTTCGACTCACCCTAACACACTAAGCCAACGTTTGTACAGCAACAAATAAATACAAACTGAACAATACAAGTTTGAATGATACAACTCAACCTATGACCCTCTGAATATATAGATATATATACGACTGTAATGGGTTTGAAGGTTTTGAGAATATTGCAATGAAAGCTTTGAGTTTTTGTAAGGCTCTTTAATTTTCTGCACTGTATCGTTGATAAAAACTGAATGATATCAGTTCTTTTATAGGCGTGAAAAAAACAAGTGAAGATATTAATTTCTGAGCTCCAACGGTATGAATTTTAGCCGTTGGTAATGGAGAGCTTCTTTTCAGTAATGGGGTGTTTGATTCTCTGCAAGCTGCGTGTATGGAGTTTGAAACATACAGGGAATATTTGATAAGATGTGTCCCATGTGATGTGTTTAAGCAATGAAGAAGAAGTGATGTTCACGTGAGTTGCAGGAGTTGTATGTACTGTGTATGTCAAAGAGCATATGGTGAAGAAATTACGTGGAGAGGACTTTGAAGAAGAAATGGTGAGAACGTGTATAGCAAGAGGTGTAGAGAATATGAATGATAAGAAACATATGATAATGATATGTATCATATGAGAATTTGAGTGGAAGACAAGAGTATGTTTAAGTTAATGAAAAGTAGAATCTTTACTTTTCTAAAAATAAACATAATGAATATTGTTTGTCTTCATGCATGATTGAGGTATGGGAGTTAATATAGACATATATAATCAGAGGACCCATACATATAACCCTAATAAAGATTCCACTTGATGTTCTTTGAATTCCTTTATATTCGGCAAAACTGTCCAGGAAGAAACCAGCGAGCTGTTTGTGTAGCTGGTACGCCATTTGCATAAAATGGCTTGCTGTCTGACTTAAACTGATAATATAATCAGTAGGCTGTTTTCCTGCAAAACCAAGTTAGCACATATACATATGGCAAGCTGTTTTATATCTGAAATCAAGCCAAATGGCTTGCTGTTTGTTATCATCAAAACTTAGGAGTTTCAATCTCCCCCCTTTTGATGATTACAACTAATTTAGGAGAATTATTAAAAACTCCCCCTAAATTCCTGCATCTCAAAGTGTTAGATATAAAACAGTTCAATTAATGTTGGCAACCCATATAACACTTTAAGCATTTAAGCATAGAGATCATTATCCAGCAAATATTCAACCAAGTCATAGTAGATGCCATCAAAATAAGTTCAACATAAAACCAACCATACTGACAGGACAAGGTTTTTAAAGACAGAGAAATAAAAGTGATCAAAGAAAACAAGTTCAACCAAGTTCACAAGTTCAGACACAAGTTCAGACAAATTCTCCAAATTATTCTCCCCCTTAATTCATCAAAAAAGACTAAGATTCTGATGGTGCAGTCCTGGGAGCAACATGAAAGTCTCCATCTCCTTCCTTATCTGTGCCATCTTCCTCTTCTTCAGGGGCTTCCTTAGCAGCAACTTGAGCCAATTTTTCAAGCCCCAAATCAGTGTCGACTGCAGAATGAGAGGCAGATGTGGTTCCAGCTGGCTTGAGCAAAAAGTCCCTCACAAATTTCAAATCTTTGTGAAACCCCTTCATAACAGTCTTAATAGTTTGACAGTCACAAGATATCACTTTAAGAGCCTGCTTGACTGCTTGCATTTCCTTCTTAAGCTCAGAGACACTTTCAGTGGAGGTAAACTCAGAGGTAGCAGGAGTAGGGTTGGATGGTTCACCAATTTCAGGAAGATCAACAGAGGAGGGTGGAGGTAAAATTCTGGTTACTAAGCCATCCACAAGCTGGATATTGTTCTGAGTTAAAGTCTTATTATCAAAGACTTCCTTGACATTGATTTTCAGGGCTTTCTTGACATCTATCCTAAAGGTTGAAAACACCTTAGTAAGAACTTGAGCATAGGGGATACCAGTGGATGTCTTATCAAGAGTGCTAAGCATTTTTTGCATAATGAGAGATGACAAATCAAACTTCCTACCAGCTAGAATCATGGCAACCAATACCACATCCTGATTAGTGAAATTTGACTTGTTCCCCATCCTAGGACAGATGTGAGACCTAACCAGCTTAAAGACTAGATGAGCCAAAGGGGTAACTTCAGTGGTACTGGGAGGAGCAACCTCACCGACCAGGTCAGAACCAATCAAGATAGAGAGTTGATCCTTGACAGAAAAATCAGGGAATTCCAAAGCAGATTGAGCAGTATACACATCAAGTTCGGATTCATAATCAACATCTAGAATGGAACTAAATAGAGAGGTGTTGAATTGAATTCTCTTTCCATTCACAGTAGAACAAATATTACCAAATTTATCCGCATGAAGATTAGCATAGTATTCTCTAACAAGGTCAGGGTAATAAACCTTAGGTAGGTTGATAATAAAAGAATCGATTCCAACATCTTCAAATAACTTAATAATACCAACATCAGTAAGGGGAGCAATGATCTTACTGTCGAGAAGAGGAGCAGTGATGAGATTGCGAGTCCCCAATTCCATTGTAGAGAACCGTGATTCGAACTCAGGGCTGGCGAAGAGAGGAGTACCCTTCAACCTCTTCGACTCCGGAGTTTGAGAGACTTCATCGCCGCTGTTGTGAGCGACATTGTCCAATTCAATCAATACTTTCTCTTTCTTTGATGAGGAAGTGTTTGCAATGAGCCCTGATTTCCTGGTTCGAGTCATGATGATTGACGGAGAGATGAAGCCCAAAGAAAATCGCCGCTTGAAGAAAACCCTAGACGCCGCTTGAGAGTGTTTTGATTGATAGAGAAAATGAACTGAACCGACTCGACCCTCTTTTTCTTTTTAATGATTTTTAGGGGAGAATATTTAGATTTTAAAAAAAAAAAAAAAAAAAAAACTAAATATTTAATTAAAACATAATCAGATATAATTATATGGGAAATAATATTAAGATAGAAACAAACAAGAAAAACAAAAATCCAATAAATTTCTATTTTGAACAAATGAAGGAAATTTTCTATAATTCAATCATTATTAACACCATATAATCATGTAGCATATATCATCAAATATGGACACATAAGTTCATATGATATCTACTTTCGCACAAATGGTAAGCCAGAAATGGAATAACTAACAGTATGCCATGAATAATATGTAACTGGAACAAATGGTAAGCTAACCTGTCCAGTACTCAACTTCCAGCACGCTGTTTTACATAGAACACATACCAAGTTGCATGCGAATGACTGAAAATCTCTCTTCGGCAAGAGGCTTTGTGAAAATATCGGCTAGTTGGAATTCAGTTGGAACAAAAACCAACTCTATCTTTCCCTTAGCAACATTATCTCTCAAGAAATGGTGTCGAACATCAATATGCTTCGTTCTTGAGTGATTCACCGGATTTTTAGAAATGCTAATGGTGCTAGTGTTGTCACAGTTGATTGGAACTTTTCTACACTTGATATCAAAGTCCCTTAGAGTTTGAATCATCCATAGAAGTTGAGAACAACAGCTCCCAGCTGCTAGATACTCCCCTTCTGCAGTGGATAAAGCAACCGAAGTTTGTTTCTTGCATTGCCAAGACACTAGGCTTTGTCCAAGAAATGTACAAACACCACTAGTGTTTTTTCTATCAATTAGGCAACCTGCATAATCTGCATCACTATACCCAACAAGATCAAAAGTATTTGTGATAGGATAGAACAAACCAAGAGAAATGGTACCACTTAAATATCGAAATATTCTTTTAATGGCATTTAAGTGAGATTCTTTAGGGTTTGATTGAAACCTTGCACAAACACATACACTATACATTATGTCAGGTCTAGAAGCAGTTAAATACAGTAGGCTTCCAATCATACCTCGATATCTTTTGATATCAACAGCCTTACCATTTTCATCTGCAAACAGCTTGCTGTTTTGCACCATAGGAGTTGATTTTGACTTAACATCTTCATAACCAAATCTTTTGAGCAGATTCTTTGTGTACTTGGATTGATGTATAAAAATTCCATCCTTAGATTGCTTGATTTGAAGTCCCAAGAAATAGTTAAGCTCACCCATTAAGCTCATTTCGAACTCACTATGCATACACTTAGAAAACCACTTACACATAGATTCATTAGTAGCTCCAAAAATAATATCATCCACATATATTTGAACAATAAGAATATCTTTACCATCTTGCTTAATAAATAATGTGGGATCGATTTTACCTCGAATAAAACCATTTTTGATGAGAAACTTACTAAGCCTTTTGTACCAAGCCCTTGGAGCCTGCTTTAAACCATAAAGAGCCTTCTTTAGCTTGAACACATAGTCTGGATACTGTTCATGTTCGAATCCAGGAGGCTGTTTTACATAAACTTCCTCTTCCAGCAAGCCATTTAGGAATGCGCTCTTTACGTCCATTTGATATAGCTTGAATTTCTTGAAACATGCATAGGCAAGAAGCATCCTAATTGATTCCAAACGTGCAACAGGAGCATAGGTTTGATCAAAGTCAATGCCTTCTTGTTGATTATATCCTTGAGCTACAAGCCTTGCTTTATTTCGAGTAATGGTGCCAAATTCATCAACTTTGTTTTTAAACACCCATTTTGTTCCAATGATTGAAGCATCTTCTGGTGGCTTGACAAGTTCCCAAACTTCACATCTTTCAAACTGATTTAATTCTTCTTGCATCGCCATGATCCAATTTTCATCTTCTAATGCTTCATTGATATTTTTGGGTTCTTCTTGAGCTAGGAAGGCTGCATGAGCACAATAATTTGCCTTTCCTCTTCTTGTGGTAATTCCATCAGTAATGTCACCAATGACCAACTCCGGAGGATGATTCTTAACCGTTCTTGTTGCCCTTGGTAAAGAATGTTGAGCCATTTCTTCATGAGTTTTCTTTCTTATCCTTTCTCGAGGTGACTGATCTTTTTCATCATAATTAGGTAGTTTCTCAGGAGTCCTTGATCCTCTAGGGCCTCCCAAAGACATTTTTGCAATTCTGGAGATTGTATTTTCCATTTCAGCTTGCTGTCTTGGACTTTCAGCATGCTGATTGTTGTTGTCTATATCATTCTTGACTTGCTGACTATCTTCTTCATGTTCATCTTCAGATTGCTGTTCTGAACTTTCCTCTTGCTGATTTGCACTGCCAGTTTGCTGATTTGCACCTCCAGCTTGCTGATTTTCACTTCCAGCTTGCTGATTTTCACTTCCAGCTTGCTGTCCTGCAAAATCTTCCTCATCTCTTGGTAGATCATTGTTAGGTTCTTGAAAAGTAACATCAATAGATTCTTCAACAATATGTTTATTAACATTATAAACTCTATAAGCTCTACTTGTTAAAGAATAACCAAGAAATATAGCCTCATAAGATTTAGCATCGAATTTACCATCTTTACCAATTGTCTTGAGCACAAAACACTTGGAGCCAAAAATCTTGAAGTAACTGATATTAGGCTTCTTGTTTCTTAACAGATGATATGGAGTTTTATCCAAAATTGGCCTGATAATAATTCTGTTTAACAAATAGCATGCTGTATTCACAGCTTCGGCCCAAAAACTCCTAGGCAGTTTGCTTTCTTGCAGTAGAGTCCTTGCTGTTTCTTGAAGTGACCTATTCTTCCTTTCCACCACTCCATTTTGCTGTGGAGTCCTTGGAGCAGAAAATTCATGGGAGATTCCTCTTTGTTCACAATATGTAATGAATTTCTCATTGACGAATTCACCTCCTCTATCACTTCTTATACCTACAAGTCTTGTATCATGCTTGTTCTCAAGTAATTTAATCAGTTTCTCAAATTCATCAAAAGCACAATCTTTAGAATGAAGAAACAGTACCCAAGTAAATCTAGAAAAATCATCTACAATTACAAAACCATATTGTTTACCTCCAATACTTTTATAAGCTTCAGGACCAAATAAGTCCAAGTGCAGAAGCTCTAAAGGTTTAGAAGTAGATACCATTTTCTTTGCTTTGTGAGTACTTCGAATTTGTTTCCCCAATTGGCATGCTGAACATACTTCAATCTTAGAATATTTCAGTTTTGGTAGACCTCTGACCAGATTCTTGCTTGATAGCTTGTTAAGCAGGTCCATGTGTGCATGTCCCAACCTCCTATGCCAAATATATGGATCATTGTCGATTGCAGCCAAACAGCATGCTGTTTCCTGCATTTCAAAATCTAATACATATATATTTCCTTCCCTTCTAGCAACTAGGGGGATTTTGTTAGCACCAATAGTAATAACAGTTTTATCTATGCCAAATTTAACAAAATGTCCATCATCAAATAATTGAGTGACACTAAGTAGGTTATATGAAAGCCCTTTGACATATTGAACATTTTTAATCGAAATATTACTATTGCCAATGGAACCAATACCAAGAATTCGAAGTGTCTTGCTATTGCCAATGGTAACTTTTCCTCCTTTCTTCATTTTGAGCTGCATAAACTGAGATTTGTCTCCACACATATGTCGAGTGCATCCGCTATCCAAAATCCATTGATTTGACTTTACTTTAGCGGCAAGACATATCTACAAAGCAAACAAATACCAATTTAATGTTTTGGAACCCATATAGGATTGGGTCCAAGTTGGTTAGTAGCAAGGATATATAACACATTCAAATCAGCTTTCTTGATCCACATTTGGATCACTTTTGATGACTGTTGGTAGGCTGTTTGTCTTCTGTCAGGAGCATTCCAGCGTGCTGTTTGTCTTCTGACTGGCCTCTTCTGGTAAGCTGTTTTCCCTTTGGGGTTTACTTGAACTACACAGTGTTTTTCTAGATGGCCTTTTCCTCCACACTTGTTGCATATCTTCCATGGCATGGCATAGTTGTATGGTATGCCATTTCTTCCATCATATTTGAGTGCATCAAGTTTGTTGTTTGACTTCATGCCAACTCCTTCTCTGACCAAGGGAACATTCGCCTTTTTCATCATTGCCTTTAAACTGTCTTCACCTTGAACAAATGTTTCCATTCCTTTCTGAAGGTCTTTAACTTCTTGTTCTAGAAGAGAAATCAATTCAGCTTGCTGTTTGACAAGTTCAGCTTGCTGTTTTCTCTTTTCAGCAGTTTTTGAGGATTCGGCTTGGCTGGATTCTTTATGCTTGAATGATTTTATACATTCATCTTTTGCTTCAATATCTGCCTTCAAGTTTCTGAGTTCCTTCATGAGTGCTTCATTCCTTTGAAGAATTACTTTGTTGACACCTTCGAATTGAACTAGTTTTTCTTTTAAATCCGTGATTAAATCATCATGATTTAATTCTGGAGCCTTCTCAGCCATTAATTCAGAAATAATATTCTTCAGCTGATTGTTCTTCTTTTCCAGCTTGCTATTCTTATTCTTTAGTTCCATGAACTCAATAATAGACACATTACTTGGTACCTGCATGGTTAGTTCTTCTAGAATAAAAGGAGAGGAAGATAGATCAGAATTAATTGAGTTTACCTCACTTGCATCATCTTCTGAATCTGAAAAATCACTTTCTACAAGACCTTCTTTTATGGATCCTTGTGAGCTTTCTTCATCATTTAGACCTACAAGTGCCAAATTTACCATGTCTTCACTTGAGTCATCACTGGAGTCTGAGTCATCGTCACTCCAAGTCAGTAAGGCCTTTGCTTTTCTTCTGTCTTTGAAACCAGCAGGCTGTTTTGACTTCAGCTTGAAACAGTCTCTTTTAAAATGGCCTGGCTTGCCACATTCGAAGCAATTTTGTTCCTTAGCTTTCTTGTTGAAGTTGAAATTTGCTCTTTCCTTTTTCATTCTATTTTTCTTCTCAATCAGTCTCTTGATTTTTTGAGAAATGAGTGCCATTTCTTCATCAGATTCTTCATCAGAATCTGTCAGCTTGCTGGATGCAGTGGCTGGCTTGCTGTTTATGGACTGAAGAGCCAAATTCTTCATTTTGGCTAGAGGAACCCTAGCACCTTCAATCTGACTTTTATTTATTTTACTTTCAAATTGTTCTAGCTCAGCAAAAACAGCTAGATGATCCATGGTGTCGATTGTTGAGGATGATTCCAAAGCCGTGACCTTAGCCTCATAAATAAATGGTACAGCACTTAACACTTTCATGTTAATTTCATCCTGTGGAATATCTTTTCCAAGTCTCTTTAAGGAGTTTATAGTAACCTGGAACCTTGCTTGGCCTTCCTTGATAGTTTCATCTTCCTTGAGCTTGAAGTTTCCAAAGTCGTTCATTAGTTTGCTTAGCTTCACCTTTCTCAAAGTTGTTGAACCTTCATGGTAGGTTTCCAAAGCATCCCACATTTCCTTTGCTGTCTTTAGAGAAGAAACTTTATCATACTCAGCTTGGTCTAATGCATTCATTATAGAATTTCTAGCTTCTCCATTGTAACCACATTTGATAATCTCATCCGGGGTAAGATCATCAACATCTTTTGGATTGTTCTTGTCATCCAGAAATTCGAAGTCTCCTTTCTGCACCACTCTTAATACCAGAGGTCTTTTGGACAAGAATGTTTCCATTCTACATTTCCACCAGTTGTAATTTTCTGATCCAGTGAGGAGAGGAGCTCTATAATCTGATTTAGCTTCGATATATTGTTCACCCATGATCGATACCTTCCTGTTACAGAAATATTAGTATACCTCGCTCTGATACCAATTGAAAATAACACCTAGAGGGGGGGTGAATAGGTGTTTATGAATAACAATGCTTATTTATGAACTGTTTTGAAAAATACCGAAAACAGCTTGCTGTTTGTAATAACACAGTTTACAAATGGCACGCTGTTTAAGTTTAATATGCAATGCAGAATGAGATAAACAGTAAGTAAAATAGGACACACAATCTTTTAGCCAGGTTCGACCCCTAAACCCCTATGGTCTACGTCCTGGTCCCTTACCAAACTTGGTAAGAGAATATATTATTGATCAACTATAATCCGATTACAAGATACAACAATATATCTCCCTTATACCCTGTTGCTTACAAATGGCTTGCTGTTCCTGTGCTGAACTAACTTTCTAAGTAACACTTCCCAAGCTTACTTCTCTAGTCTAGTTCGACTCACCCTAACACACTAAGCCAACGTTTGTACAGCAACAAATAAATACAAACTGAACAATACAAGTTTGAATGATACAACTCAACCTATGACCTTCTGAATATATAGATATATATACGACTGTAATGGGTTTGAAGGTTTTGAGAATATTGCAATGAAAGCTTTGAGTTTTTGTAAGGCTCTTTAATTTTCTGCACTGTATCGTTGATAAAAACTGAATGATATCAGTTCTTTTATAGGCGTGAAAAAAACAAGTGAAGATATTAATTTCTGAGCTCCAACGGTATGAATTTTAGCCGTTGGTAATGGAGAGCTTCTTTTCAGTAATGGGGTGTTTGATTCTCTGCAAGCTGCGTGTATGGAGTTTGAAACATACAGGGAATATTTGATAAGATGTGTCCCATGTGATGTGTTTAAGCAATGAAGAAGAAGTGATGTTCACGTGAGTTGCAGGAGTTGTATGTACTGTGTATGTCAAAGAGCATATGGTGAAGAAATTACGTGGAGAGGACTTTGAAGAAGAAATGGTGAGAACGTGTATAGCAAGAGGTGTAGAGAATATGAATGATAAGAAACATATGATAATGATATGTATCATATGAGAATTTGAGTGGAAGACAAGAGTATGTTTAAGTTAATGAAAAGTAGAATCTTTACTTTTCTAAAAATAAACATAATGAATATTGTTTGTCTTCATGCATGATTGAGGTATGGGAGTTAATATAGACATATATAATCAGAGGACCCATACATATAACCCTAATAAAGATTCCACTTGATGTTCTTTGAATTCCTTTATATTCGGCAAAACTGTCCAGGAAGAAACCAGCGAGCTGTTTGTGTAGCTGGTACGCCATTTGCATAAAATGGCTTGCTGTCTGACTTAAACTGATAATATAATCAGTAGGCTGTTTTCCTGCAAAACCAAGTTAGCACATATACATATGGCAAGCTGTTTTATATCTGAAATCAAGCCAAATGGCTTGCTGTTTGTTATCATCAAAACTTAGGAGTTTCAGAAACGTAGTAAAATTTGTCTCAATTGGAAATAAAGTTCCAATGAGACAATGGAAACAATCTAAACAACTAAATTAAAATCAATAGAAACTCGCTGTCTCCCCGGCAGCGGCGCCAAAAACTTGATATGTCAAATTATACCTAACCGCAAGCGCACGGTGTCTATTGCTAGTAAAAATGGCAAGCGGGTCGAATCCACAAGGAGACAGGTTCTACTAATTCCTTTTCAGTTATCGCTAATTGTTTCAATGGTCATATGATTATTGAAGAATTATTAATTAACTAATTAAACTAGATTAACACTAATTAAATAGATGATAAAAAAATTATTTAAAACCTAGGGCAATCAGGTCCACCATGCTTACACAATTGGCTCTTAAGCTAAAGCAATCAATGTGATCCTGTAACTAGAGTATGTTAATCTCTTTCAAGCATTAACACTCTCGAAACATTCAACACAATTAACCACTTTTAGTAATTCAATCAATCAGGTAATTAGAGTCAAGTTATGTTAGAAAATGTAAAGTTTGAGGCATATTTATAATATGTTCTTGATGTAATTTCCGGAAACTAACAAGTGAAGGTTGTTACTTGTTATAAGGACTTAAACTTTCATGTTTGGATCTAAGACATTTTAATAGTGGAATCCATAAATAAATTGAGTTGAAGTTGCTTGCTTGAAATGGGTTATGTGGGTTAGTTAGTTAAAATAACTTGAGTCCCACATAGAATTGGTAATGAAAGGTTGGTGGCTTTATATAGCTCCATGTGCAAGTGTAGTGCACAATTACTAAGGCATGTGGGTGTGCATGGATGTAAAGTGGGCCTCGCGCACACACACACACGCGCCGCCGCCCGCCACGCCACGCCACGCCACGACACGACACGGGTCGGGTCGGGTCGGGTCGAAGGGCGATTTGGGCGAATGTCTCGGCGTCTCGCGTACACGAGGCGACCTGGGCGAGGAATTTTATTACCTGGAATATTGATTTATTTTAACAGGTTTCAGATTTATTTGTTATAGCAGTACTGGAATTGAATGGATTAGTATTGGATAAAATCCTGGACTGAATCAGTACTTGGAACAAGTCCTGATGGACTTAGTCAGACATCAGATACTGATGGGCTAAATCCTGATGGACATCAGTTCCTGACGAGCACTGAATCCTGATCCTGATGGACACCAAATCCTGATGCTACTGATGATCAAATCCTGACGAAGGTCAATACTGATGCTTCTGTAACTGAAATAAATCCTGATGCTGGTGCTGTTAATGCAATTAAATTAGAATATTTACTTTCCCTTTTAAGGCATATCTCTTACGTTTTATTTTTTGGGTATTATATATATCGAAGATATAATGTTAAGATTGAGATACGTTAAGGAAAACCCTTGTTCGTTCTTCTTCTCTGTTCTCTCTCGACACAAACAGATTATTTACATAATTCTTAGGCGAACTGAGGTGCTGGTCGTCGTTGATCTCTGGTGTATCTGTGAACACATTGATCGAAGCTGTTTTATCCTGGAAGTGTTATTGCAGCAACCCAACACAGCGTAAGTGGGGCAATAATCTCTTCAAGAATAGCCAAGTCTTCTCTTAGGGCTTGGTGACTCAGCTGTTCTTCTCTCTGATCAGTATTGCTAATAGCTTCTGTGGGAGATAAGTTTGTTCTTACTTTTCTCGTTAATTACAGTCTCTAATTATATTCTTGTGTTGCCTTCGTGATTTGTTTCTGTTAATTGGTTTTATGCCTGTTCTTGTTTAATATATATCACTACCTCATTGTTGCGTTTAGTGTAAAATTTCTCAACAATCTTGAAGAGATTATTTGTGTTATATAATGTTAATTAACAAGATGGTTAACGAAACGGAAACTCCTGTTGTTGAGACTAGCTCTGGGTCTGGTGTTACTGTACCCACCATTGATTGGACTACGTACCGTTTCCCACAGCCTATCGATATGTCAGGTATGCCTGATAAATTCGGTGGGGGTGTTGGTTTTTCTCGTTGGCAGAAAAAGATGAAACTGTGGTTAACGGTAAAGGGTCTATGGCCGGTGGTGCAGTATGAGAAACCAATTGTGGTTAAGGAGAAAGCTGAAACTGTTAAGGCTTATACCATGAGGGAGGAAAAGGATGGGGTGGCTAGGGCTGCAATTCTGGCAGCTTTGGCGAATACTCTATTCGATGTTTATTCATCTGACTCTTACACTGCTAAGCTCTTATGGGAGAAGCTCGACCAGACACATAATACTGACTCGCAAGGGTTGGAAAAGTATTCTGTGGCTAGGTTCCTTGATTTTAAACTGGTGGATACTAAATCCATGACTGAGCAGGTGCATGAGTTTGAGATGTTGGTACATGCTTTGAAGGAGTCTGGTATGGACCTTCCTGAAAAGTTTCAGGTTATGTCTGTGATTGAAAAGCTCCCTAAGTCTTGGGAAGAGTTTGCACTCTCCCTGAAAAGACAGAAAGGAGAGATCACTTGGACAAACCTGATGTTGGACATCTCTGTACAAGAGCAACACAAGTCCAAGCAAGGACATGTGATGCCTGTTGAACATGCTGGGAGTTCGAAGGTGAATGTAGTGACTGTAGGACAGAAAAGAAAGTCTGTCACTAAGAAGGAAAACACTAAGTCTAAGGACAAGAACAAGGCTAAGAAACCAAAGGCAAACAAACCATGTTGGTCTTGTGGACAGGTTGGTCATTGGAGCAAGGACTGTTCTGAAAAGAAAGCTAAGAAACCTGTTGTGGGAGCACAAGCTAACACTGTGCTTGCAACCACTGGTGGGTCTATGGTTAACATGGTTGTTGGTGAAGCTGTTGCTTCTGAAACTGACAACGGGTATGTGACCTACAACTCTGTACTTCTTTCCACTTATTCGTCTCATGAATGGTTGATTGATACTGGAGTTAATGTATATATTTGTACTGATATTACTCTGTTTGTATCTTATCAACAGACTCATGGAATGACTGTGACGATGGGGAATGCTAGTGTAGCTCAAGTACTTGGAATAGGAAACGTGGACCTGAAGTTCGCTTCTGGGCGTGTTCTATCCCTCACTAAAGTGCACCATGTTCCTGATATTCGTAGAAATATAATAAGTGGAAGTTGTTCAGTTAAGAATGGTTTTGAAGTTTCTTTGAAATGTAATAAAGTAGTTATTACAAATACTGGTGTATTCTTTGGCAAAGGTTACTTGTCTGATGGATTATTTTTAATAAATGTTGAGCCTGTTTTGGGCAGTTTTATTAATAATAATGTTGTTCCTTCTGTTAATTGTGTTGAATCATCTGATTTGTGGCACGCACGTCTTGGTCACTTGAATTTTGGTGCTCTAATGAACTTAGAGTTGATTCCAAAACATGCCATTGATAAGAAATCTAAATGTCAAGTATGTGTGACTGCTAAACTAACTAGGAAACCCTTTCATAATGTGGTTAGGGATTCAAATGTGTTAGATTTAGTACACACTGACATATGTGAATTTGGTGGTGTTTTGACCAAGGAACATAATAGGTATTTCATTACTTTTATAGATGATTGTAGTAGATTTTGTTATGTTTATTTGCTTAAACATAAAGATGAAGCACTAGATAAATTTATTATGTTCAAAGCTGAAGCTGAAACACAAACTGGTAAAGTACTTAAACGTTTGAGATCAGATAGAGGTGGTGAGTATACGAGTAACTCGTTTAATGAATTTTGCAAGAGCAATGGTATAGTTCATGAGGTAACTCCACCATACACACCTGAGTCTAATGGGGTGGCAGAACGAAAGAACAGAACCTTTAAGGATATGATCAATAGTATGTTGATTAATTCTGGGTTGCCTAAGTACATGTGGGGAGAAGCTCTGAATACGGCTTGCCATATTCTGAATAGAGTACCTCTGAAACATATGGACAAGACACCTTATGAATTATGGACAGAGAAAAGGACTAGTTTAAAATATCTTCGTGTGTGGGGGTGCCTTGCAAAGGTACTTGTCCCTGAACACAAGAGAAAGAAACTAGGTCCAAAAACTGTTGATTGCATCTTTCTAGGCTATATTGAAACCACTACGGCTATGAGATTTTTAGTATTAAAATCTGACATAGATGGAATAGTGGCTAACACTATAGTTGAATTTCGTGATGCAACATTCTTTGAGAATGTGTTCCCTATGAAGACTGGTATACCTCAGGGTATTCCTGATGATGATCCCACTCACACATTGAGGTCCATTCCTGATCATGTGGAAAGGATGACAAATGTGGGGGTAGATCCTGATAGTAGCTCTATTCCTGATGAAGTTGAGGAACCTAAAAAGAGTAAGCATGCTAAGGTAGTCAAGGATTTTGGAAGTGATTTTATCACTTACAATATCGAGGATGAACCTTTAACTTTTCGACAGGCCATGGATTCTTCAGAATCTAGGTACTGGAAAGGTGCTGTAAAAAGTGAAATTGACTCTATTGTTTCTAATGGAACATGGGAGTTGGTTGATCTACCTCCTGGGTGTTCTACTATAGGATGTAAATGGGTCTTCAAAAGGAAGATGAATCCTGATGGCTCAATAGATAAGTATAAGGCTAGGCTAGTAGCTAAGGGCTTTAAGCAAAAGGAAGGCATTGATTACTTTGATACATACTCTCTAGTTGCTAGAATGACCACAATCCGAATGCTTATAGCATTGGCTTCTGTATATGGTCTTATCATCCATCAAATGGATGTAAAGACAGCTTTTCTTCATGGTGAACTTGAAGAAGAGATTTATATGGATCAGCCTGAGGGATTTGTTGCCTTTGGTAATGAGAGGAAAGTATGTAAGTTAATCAAATCTATATATGGCTTAAAACAAGCTCCTAGAGACTGGCATAAAAAGTTTGATGAAACTATTTTAGAATCAGAATTTGTAGTTAATGAAAGTGACAAGTATGTCTATTACATGGTTAAAGGAAATGAATGTATTATTGTATGCCTGTATGTGGATGATATTTTGTTGTTTGGAACCAATATTGAGATTATTAACAAGACAAAAAGGTTCTTGAAAAGGCACTTTGAAATGAAGGATATGGGAGAGGCTAGTGTGATTCTTGGAATCAAGTTGACTCAGTCAACTGATGGAATAACCTTGTCACAATCTCATTATATAGAGAAATCTATACTTGAGAAGTATGGTTATTCAAATTGTAGAATTGCAAGTACGCCGTATGATCCTAAAATTGCCCTTGTCAAGAATAGTTCAGGAGTACCTGTGTCTCAGTTAAGGTATTCTCAGATTATTGGGAGTTTGCAGTATCTTGCTAATGGTACTAGGCCGGATATTTCATATTCAGTGTCTAAGTTAGCAAGATATACAAGCTGTCCAAACAAGACTCATTGGGATGCTCTTGATAGAGTACTTAGATATCTAAAAGGCACCATATATCTTGGTTTGCACTACAGGAGGTTTCCTGGAGTGCTAGAGGGATATAGTGATGCAAGTTGGATAGCTAAGAAGTCTGGTTCTAATGGAGTGACTGGATATCTGTTTACCCTAGCGGGTGGAGCAGTATCTTGGAAGTCTTCTAGACAGACTATTATAACTCGGTCTACTTTTGAGGCTGAGTTGTGTGCATTAGATGCCACGGGGACTGAGGCTGAATGGTTACATGGACTGATGTCAATGTTACCTGTAGTAAGTCGTCCACTTCCTGCTTTTGCTGTTTATTGTGATAGCCGTACAACTATCGATAAGATAAACAGCAAGAAGTACAATGTGAAAACAAAGAGACATATCCAAGTTAGACTGAAGTCTATAAGGGGTTTAATGTCTGAAAGGATTATTGCTGTTGAGTTTATTGGAACTCAAGAAAACCTAGCTGATCCTTTGACTAAGGGGCTTGAGCATGCTGTAGTCCTTAAGTCTAGGTTGGGGATGGGACTGATAGCCCATAGTAATTCGTCTACAGCGGGAACCCAATACACATGAGAGGAGATCCCTCGAAAGTGTATTCAATGTGGTAAGAACAAGTTGTAAGGGTGAATTGGTTGTACCTTAAATTATATAGATTGATGCTTGTCACTGCCAGAATAGCAAGAGTTATTTGAACTCTGAATGGGGTCAAGTCATTTGACGAGATGCTAGCAGTACATCTCTGGAGATGCCCAGCTAAGCGAATGTAATTGTGTGGTCGCAATTAGAGGAAAGGGTTATTCCTTGAAGCATTCGACGAACAGGATCGAGACATGACCATTAACGTCTCAAAGCCGTAGATTAGCACCATAGCCTTTGACTTGTCATCGTCTATGGAGTGTGGTTACACCAAACGGATAAAGATTCAAGGTGAAATATTCCATCCGAATCCGGTAGCCATTGAAGTAGAGGACTTAGGAGGGTTCAAACCCGGAAGGGTACCTACTCTGAAAAACAAGTCATGATGAGAATCGATATGCATTTCTGTATGGATTCGTGGGGGATTGTTAGAAAATGGAAAGTTTGAGACATATTTATAATATGTTCTTGATGTAATTTCTGGAAACTAACAAGTGAAGGTTGTTCCTTGTTATGAGGACTTAAACTTTCATGTTTGGATCTAAGACATTTTATTAGTGGAATCCATAAATAAATTGAGTTGAAGTTGCTTGCTTGAAATGGGTTATGTGGGTTAGTTAGTTAAAATAACTTGAGTCCCACATAGAATTGGTAATGAAAGGTTGGTGGCTTTATATAGCTCCATGTGCAAGTGTAGTGCACAACTACTAAGGCATGTGGGTGTGCATGGATGTAAAGTGGGCCTCGCACACACACACACACGCGCCACTGCCCGCCTCGCCACGTCACGCCACGACACGACACGACACGGGTCGGGTCGGGTCGGGTCGAATGGCGATTTGGGCGAATGTCTCGGCGTCTCGCGTACGCGAGGCGACCTGGGCGAGGAATTTTATTACCTGGAATATTGATTTATTTTAACAGGTTTCAGATTTATTTGTTATAGCAGTACTGGAATTGAATGGATCAGTATTGGATAAAATCCTGGACTGAATCAGTACTTGGAACAAGTCCTGATGGACTTAGTCAGACATCAAATACTGATGGGCTAAATCCTGATGGACATCAGTTCCTGACGAGCACTAAATCCTGATCCTGATGGACACCAAATCCTGATGCTACTGATGATCAAATCCTGATGAAGGTTAATACTGATGCTTCTGTAACTGAAATAAATCCTGATGCTGGTGCTGTTAATGCAATTAAATCAGAATATTTACTTTCCCTTTTAAGGCATATCTCTTACGTTTTATTTTTTGGGTATTATATATATCGAAGATATAACGTTAAGATTGAGATACGTTAAGGAAAACCCTTGTTCGTTCTTCTTCTCTGTTCTCTCTCGACACAAACAGATTATTTACATAATTCTTAGGCGAACTGAGGTGCTAGTCGTCGTTGATCTCTGGTGTATCTGTGAACACATTGATCGGAGCTGTTTTATCCTGGAAGTGTTATTGCAGCAACCCAACACAGCGTAAGTAGGGCAATAATCTCTTCAAGAACAGCCAAGTCTTCTCGTAGGGCTTGGTGACTCAGCTGTTCTTCTCTCTGATCAGTATTGCTAATAGCGTCTGTGGGAGATAAGTTTGTTCTTACTTTTCTCGTTAATTACAGTCTCTAATTATATTCTTGTGTTGCCTTCGTGATTTGTTTCTGTTAATTGGTTTTATGCCTGTTCTTGTTTAATATATATCACTGCCTCATTATTGCGTTTTGTGTAAAATTTCTCAACAAGTTAATCTCTTCCAAGAATTAACGCTCTCAGAAATCCAATGATGCTTCCGCACTTAAATTCAATTATGCTAATCGTATGTGTGCCTCTAGTAAGTAAATCTTTCTATCCATACCCCTATTTGCATATAATTAATCCATGATATTGGCCAATTACACAAATTAATGATTAAAACATATCAATCAGAATTAACCATAACCAATCAAACCACTATGAAAATCATGCCAATATTAGTGCAAACATGGCTTCCCTTTAAGCCCTAGAAATAACTACTCGCTAATAATTAAACAAGTAAAACAACTAGTAAAACAAGGAAACATAATTAAACTAATAAGAACAAAGAAAATATTAAGAGAACAAAACCTTCAAACTTCAATGTTGTCACCCAAAAGAAGAGTCATGGTGTTTCTCTACATCTCCAACTAATAATACTAATCTACTCTAAACTATATTATTTGATCTAATATTACATCCTTTTTTTTCTTCTAAAATAATACCCTAGATGTGTTTATATAGGCTCTAAAAGTCTTGCCCAATAAAAGTATTTTAATACTCTAAATAAATTACAAGTAGGATTCCATAACTGAATAGGATTCCTTAATTAAAATTCGTCACTTCTTTTTCTCCTCTGTTTCTGGGCTGTTCCAACTGGATTTTGCTTATTGGACCACCTCTGAATTAAAGATAATTCCACAAGCTTCGCGTGGACAGTAAGATCGTCAAATTCTGACTTCTGGAACTCAAGATATGGCCAAAACAGTGTTAGACAGCCCGTGTAGCCCAATAATACGAATTTTCTCCTATTTTATCTCCAAAATAGCTCTTTTTGCTCCAAATCCTTCCAAGTCATGAATTCTTTATTTCCTACAATAAAACAATAAAATCTATTAAATAAAAATCCAAATCAATGCAAAACACAATAAATATGAGAATAAAATCATCTAGAATATATATAAAAATATACTCTATCAATGAGAAAGGTAAGTACAAACTTTTAAGTGTCTTTTTTTTAATTTATTTTTTTTCTGAGTGTCCTGGCATGAAGAATAAGAAATTTATGACAAAGGAGGGGAGGATAATCATATTAGTGCCTTCTAGTTTTAGCTGTTAATACAACTATGTGTTCTGTTTTATCAATTTTTGGCGTTAGTCAGCTTCGACGCAAACAGACTATGTGATGTAAATCAAGAGGCTGGAAATCTTGTAATTGTACTTTTCCATATGCTTCCAGATTGTTGATGGGGATGCTAAGTAACCTTAATTAACAATTGTGGAACATATGCTGGTGCACATTTGCTAGTACATATTTTTCGATTTCTTATTTTGAGTGCTATATTCCCTGATGATGAATATGAAAATACCAATCACTATATTTGTCCCAAGGGTTCAGAATCCTACTTCCCTTGACTGATCAATTATGTTCAACATTAGACAACACATGTGTTAGTGCGCATTGCTTGAGTTAATTTCGGGTGAAGTGCCAAAACGACACAAATTCTTATCAAAATGCCCAAAATAGTACTCCCTAAAAACACCGCCCTACACTAGCACTTTCCTAACGCTGCTACAGTGCGCGTTCTGACAAAACGCATGTGGAAGTTGCGTTTTATGTCCGAAACGCATGTGGAAAATACGTTTTATGTACAACACGCATCACCCAGTTGCGTTTTTAACCCATAACGCATCCTCAAGTTGCGTTTGAACCCAAAACGCATTTGCTGTATGCGTTTTCAATGTTTTTTTTTTTGAAATGCTTTTAGTGAGTGGTTGTCAGCTAATATTTTTTTTTGTATTTTTACTAAACATATATTTACAAATCCTATTAAAAAAAATTATAATCAAATAGCTATTTCCATTTTTTTTATTCCTCATTCTGAATATTTCTAAAACCCAAAATGGAATTGAATATTTTATTAAAAAATATTTCTAAGTTCGTATACGGTTTATTCGTCGTTCGGAATATTTTTAAAACCCAAAATGGAACTATTGAACCCCAAAGATTAACTGTTGAAACTAAAAATTTTAATTAAAAAAATCGAATCCGACGGCCTGATTTTTAAACACGTTAAGTTAGGGTTTAGGGTTGTAAACAACCCTAAACCCTAAGTTCGTATACGGTTTATTCATCGTTCGGAATATTTCTAAAACCCAAAATGGAATTGTTGAACCCCAAAGGTTAACTGTTGAACCACTAAGGGAATATAAATAAAATTAAAAAAAATTAATTTAAAAATTGAATATTTCTAAATCATTATTTGGAATATTTCTAAAACTCAAAATGGAATTATTGAACAAAAAAAAACGCAAGTTTTAAATGAGTTAAGGGTACTCATAATAGCTTAATGTCATTACTCCGACAAAAGGTGGCCACATCATACTAGTACATGATGGTGTGTCACAGTGCCGATACATTCAGGATGCATGGTCCAACTAAGTGTTAAAAAAAAAAAACACACACACAAACGCAAGTTACACTTGCGTTATCCCTAACGCATGTTATATGTACGTGAACAGTGTGCTAGTGCAGGGCTCACTTTTCAGGGAGTGTCATTTTGGACATTCAACCCTAAAATTGTGCCATTTTGGGCATTTTCTCGTTAATTTCATGGGGCCAAAGAATTTATTTGATCTGATCTAGCATCTTATGAGTAACCTTAATTAACATTTGTGGAACACATGCTGGTGCACAGGAACTACAGAACGTGTTGTTTCCGAGTATTTAGAGGCAGTTCCATGATGTTTAGAAGTATCCTACCATATTGTTTCAAATTCCATCTAATTTAGATTTTTCCATTTCTCAGTATCGTTTTGGGAATCAGTTGCAGAAGATTATGCAGCAATCGACCCTCTGAGATGCACTAAGATACTTTGATTAATTGCACTGAATAATTCAAGGTTTAATTAACAGACTACAGCTTGATTGAATGAAAAATACAAGATAACACTAGCTTTCGAGATGCTAGCCTCTCCCAGTACAATAAAATAAAATGACAACTCTTGCATAAACCCTAGTCTTCGTTCCTCATTTCCTCATATTGACTTGGTTGTGTAATTCCCCTTCTGCCCTTACTCCACTTGGGCTAGCCCACCACTCTGTTTCTGTATTTTCCCCTTTGATAAGTTATAAGCTCTTCCCCTCTTTGGGCCTGCACTCCTTGCACTTGGGCCGATCCAGTTGAGTTCATTACATTACCCGCCTGCCAAAGTTGCACCTTGTCCTCAAGGTGAAATGAGGGAAATCGTTGATTTACTAGCTCCAGCTCCTCCCAAGTATCTTCACAACTGGGTAGTCCCTTCCAACGAATTAAGACCTCTGTTGTCTCCTGGTGACCCTCCTGCACTGACCTGACTGCAATTAACTGCTCTGGTTCTACACAAAGCTCCATGTCTGAAGTAAGTTGGACTGGAATGGTGGGAGATGCTTGGATGCTGCCAATGCATCTCTTGAGTTGGGACACGTGAAACACCGGGTGAATTCTGCTTGACGCGGGAAGGTCCAATTTGTAAGCAACCATGCCAATACGCTGGAGCACTTTGAATGGCCCGTAGAACCGGGCAGCCAATTTCTCAAAAGGTTTCCTGGCCAACGAACGTTACCGATAAGGTTGCAAACGAAGAAACACCAATTCCCCAGTTTGAAATTCCACATCCCTCTGCTTCTGATCTGCTATCATTTTCATCACATCCTGAGCCCTCACTAAATTAAGACGCAATTCATCCAAGATCGGATCTCTTTCTCTCAGCATTTCATCAATGTTCTCCACCACTGTTTGTCCTTGTCTGAACCTGATGAGTTTAGGAGGTTCTCTTCCGTATACAATCTGAAAAGGGCTGAATTTGGAGGCCGAGTGAGGTGAAGTATTATAGGAGTACTCCGCCCACGGTAACCACTGTACCCAGGAGTTAGGTTTGTCACCCACAAAACATCTAAGATACGACTCTACCACTTTGTTAACAATTTCTGTTTGCCCATCCGTCTGGGGGTGGTACGCGGTACTCCTCTTCAACTCTGTTCCTTGCAAACGGAATAATTCGGTCCAAAAATGGCTTAAAAATACTTTATCTCGGTCAGAGACTATGGTTGAGGGAAATCCATGTAACCTGATGATCTCTGTAATAAACACTTCTGCCACCGTTGCTGCCGTGAAGGGGTGTTTGAGGGCTATAAAATGACCATATTTGGACAAACGATAGACTACCACCAATATGACATTCTTACCTTTAGAAGAAGGCAGCCCCTCCACGAAGTCCATAGACAAATCCTCAAAAACTTGTTCGGGTATGGGCAGGGGTTGTAATAACCCGGCTGGAGCTTGTTGCGAATACTTCTGTCGTTGACAGATCATACATTGTTGGACATAATTAGAGATGTCCTTCCTCATACCCGCCCAAAACCACTCCGTTGCAATCCTCAAAAAAGTTTTTACCTCCCCAGAGTGCCCCCCTATCATGGAGTCATGGTAATGGCGCATCAATCCCGGTATCAGCTTTGAATTACGGGGAAGAACATACCTTGCTTTGTAGAGCAACCTGTCGTTCACCACAGTGAACCCTTTATGGTCTTTAGTCTGATTTTTCACCTCAAGTTTCAGCTTCTGCAAGAAGGGATCTTGCCCCACTTCTTTTTCTATCTGAGCCCAGTCAATGTTGTAAGATAACAGCATGGTCGTTAATGAAGCTTGAGTCTCTACCCGCCTCGAAAGCGCATCCGCTGCTTTATTCGCCACCCCGGGCTTAAACTGAATGTCAAAATCAAACCCAATTAATTTTCGTACCCACTTCTGATAATCGGTCACAATCTCCCGCTGCTGTGTGATGTACTTTATACTTTGCTGGTCTATGCGAATAATAAAATGTCGTCCCAGTAAAAAATGCTTCCACTTCTGCACGGCCAGGCACACTTCCATGAGTTCTTTCTCATAAATGGCTTTGTGTCGAGCTTGAGCCCCCAATAGTTTACTATAATAAGCAATTGGCCTTTGGTTTTGCATCAAAACTGCTCCGAGACCTTGCCCAGATGCGTCACTTTCGACCACGAAAACTTGAGTAAAATCGGGCATCGCCAACACGGGTGGCTTCATCAAAGCCGTCTTTAATGTATTAAAGGCTGCTGTGGCTGCCCCTGTCCAGCCAAAATTATCTTTCTTCAACTGTTCCGTTAGCGGTTGTGCAATCTGTGCATAATGTTTGATGAACTTTCGATAGTAGCCGGTTAACCCCAAGAACCCACGTAATTCTCGAAGAGTACGAGGCTGTGGCCATTCCTTGACCGCCTGAACTTTATCCCAATCCACAGCTACCCCTTCGCTGGATATTACATGGCCAAGGTAAGCAACCCTATTTTTTCCAAATTCGCACTTCTTTTTGTTAGCATACAAACTGTGCAGTTTCAATGTTTCCAGCACTTTTTCCAAATGTCCCACATGCTCCTCCTCGTTGCGACTATACACCAATATATCATCGAAAAAAACTAACATGAATTTCCACAAAAATGGCCTGAAAACATCATTCATTAGAGATTGAAAGGTAGCCGGGGCGTTTGTTAACCCGAAGGGCATTACCAAAAATTCGTAATGACCGTCATGTGTGCGAAACGCCGTCTTGTGGGTGTCCTCGGGCCTAATTAAAATCTGGTGGTAGCCGGCTTTGAGGTCCAATTTCGAAAACCACTTAGCCCCATGAAGTTCATCCAACAATTCCTCAATCACCGGAATGGGATATTTATCCGGAATAGTATCTTTGTTTAGGGCCCTATAATCGACGCAGAAGCGCCACGAACCATCTTTTTTTTTAACAAGTAGTACGGGACTGGAAAATGGACTGCGAGAGGGTTTGATTATACCTGCCAGGAGCATTTCCTTGATAAGTTTTTCAATCTCATCTTTCTGACATTGCGGGTACCGGTATGGTCTTACGCTTACTGGATTGCTTCCTGTTTTTAAGACTATCGAGTGTTCTCTCCCTCTGGACGGAGGCAATCCTCTCGGCTCTTGAAACACTTGCTCATATGTCTGTATGGTAGCTGCCAGGAACCCTGGAACGCCCCCTCGAACTGGCTGCTCTTCTTCAATCCTGGCCACAGCTATATCCAGATTATTGCATTCGACCATGAACCCTTTTTTTTCCTTACGTAAATTCCTAATCATGGCTTTCAACGAAATTTGGGCTCTTACTAATGAAGGATCGCCAACAAGCTTATACGTCTGCCCCCCTATTTCGAACACCATCTCTTGTGTCTTCCAGTTGGTCATCACCGTTCCCAACCTTTCTAACCACTGTACTCCTAGGATTGCATCCGAGCTACCCAATTCCAAGGGAAGAAAATCCTCACACACCTCCAATCCCCCATCCAATTGCAGAGTAACATTCTTACAAATTCCCGTTCCCCGAATGGACTCACCATTTCCTAACGACACACCAAATGGACCAGACTGCGTGACTTCGATCCCAATCTTATGGATTGCTCCTAGCGACAAAAAATTATGGGTGGCCCCCGGGTCTATCAGTACGACTACCTCCTCATGCCCAATTAATCCTTTTAACTTCGTCGTCTTCGGATTTGTTAGCCCAATCACTGAATTCAAAGATACCTCTGCGGGCAACTCTTCTACTGGAGACGTAGGAGCCTCACTATTTCCACCTTCTGACTCGGTATCATCTTCTTCGTCTACTAGTAGTACACTCAACTCCCTACGCTTGCAACGGTGTCCTATGTTCCATTTAGCATCACATCGGAAACAAAGGCCTTTGGCTCTTTTTTCTTGCAACTCTCGGTCTGATAGTCTTCGCACCTCTCCCCCGCTCTTCGATACAATTGACCCAGCCACAGAATTCGGGGACTGAACTGTCGATTGCGAATCACTTCCCCCAGAAGTCCAACTACGTCCCGACATAGTGCTTCCCACTGCCCCACTCTGATAGTACTGGCTGCCTGTAACACTCTTAGGACTGGTCAGTGATGGCCCAGGTTTGGTAAAGAAGCTACCCAATTTCCGAGATCCTGTTGCTCGGTTTCGCTCCTCTACTCGGATGGCATACTCCATAGCCTGCTCCAAGGTTACAGGGCCCAGCAAACGAACCTCCACCCGTATCTCCTCCTTAAGTCCATTTAAGAATTGGCCCAGAAGAATATTCTCCGAGATTCGCTCAAGTGGCGATGCTGTTTCAATGAATCTACGCTGGTACTCTTGCACCGAAGTGTTTTGAACGGTTGCAAGCCATTGCTCATATAACGAACCTCCTGACTGCGAACGGAATCTACGCAACACACAATCTTTTAATTCCCCCCAAGACTTAATGGGTCTTCTCTTGTTTTCCCATTGATACCAACGGAGAGCATCACCTTCCAAAGCCACTACTACCGCTTCCATCATCTCCACCTCAGACATCTTATATAATGAAAAATATCGGTCCATTCGCAGCACCCAACCATCCGGGTCCATGCCCTCAAAGATCGGCATATCCAGCTTTTTATAGTGCCAAGTTCCCAGCCCTCCACCAGACCCACCGCCAAACAGACCTGGCCCCCCTCCCTTCATACTCTCATCATTTCCAAACAAGGTTGGGGCCATCATTGGGGTAGCAGATCCAAGCTGATTCACACTACTTGCTGCCTTCTCCGCCCTCGTTACCTGAGACAGGTGAAGCCCAGTAAGGGTTGACTTCATCTCCGCCTGAAACTTCAACTGCTCATTCCTCATGGCGTTCAACATCGCTTCAAGATCCAACCCTAATTGTCTTGTCGTTGCGACTTGACCTTCTCTCACCAACTCGGTCAACGAGTGGCGCATAGTTTCCATGTCTCGATCTATTTTTTTCGCCAACAAGTCGGCCAGGTTTTCTTCTACAGCCGTTGTCTTCTCTTCCAATTGTTCGATCCGTTGTGTCACGGTGGGAGGCCCCATAGATCTACTCTCTGACACCAATTGAGATGCACTAAGATACTTTGATTAATTGCACTGAATAATTCAAGGTTTAATTAACAGACTACAGCTTGATTGAATGAAAAATACAAGATAACACTAGCTTTCGAGATGCTAGCCTCTCCCAGTACAATAAAATAAAATGACAACTCTTGCATAAACCCTAGTCTTCGTTCCTCATTTCCTCATATTGACTTGGTTGTGTAATTCCCCTTCTGCCCTTACTCCACTTGGGCTAGCCCACCACTCTGTTTCTGTATTTTCCCCTTTGATAAGTTATAAGCTCTTCCCCTCTTTGGGCCTGCACTCCTTGCACTTGGGCCGATCCAGTTGAGTTCATTACACCCTCCTACTGGTTTCCAGGGTACCAACATGACATTGACCAATCATATGTGTTTGATCATACAACAGACTGTGTAAACTTATCCCTTTTTTCTGAGCAGGGCTTATATCATGGTTATTTCTCCCAACAGTTGCCGTTGCAATGTACTTTGATGCTCCGGTACATATACATTGCATTCTACACCTTCAAGTAAAGTGATCTAACGAAAAAGTACTAATATTTCCAGTGACCTCTTCTCTTACAGGGCGAATACATATACATTGGAGCAGCCATATTTACAGTAGTGTTTTGCATTATCGAGATGGATAAACCAGGAGAACCACACAACTTTGAACCCCAGATTTACAATTTGGAGAGAAAGTCTCGTGACAAACTAATTGCAGACTATAATACCATGGACATCTGGGATTTTAACGAGAAATACGGAGACCTCTGGGATTTCACAGTGACAAAAGACGACATCATGACAAGATAAGTTGCAACAGGCAAGAAGTCACACTTGTATATTTACAAGAACAGTCCTGACAATACTATGTTGTATCCAAAGATCTAGTCACCACTCTTGTAAAGATAAATTCTACTTTTGGTAATAATAATACATCTGTGTTCGTTTTTTTATTTTTTTTAACATAATGGTTTGTATTAATTTGATTCATGGCAAAATCTAAAAAGAGGCACGAATAGTGGCCTCATCATTTATTTACAATTTTTACAAGAGTAGTGCTACAGGCATCAAATTGGGTACTAAAATTGGGTACCAAATGACATGGCAATAAACACTTGGCATTTTCAAATTTTTTGATTGGATGGCCCTGGCGGACCCAGTATAACTATAACCAATTAAAACAAAGCCACGTCATTTGGTGACAATTTTTGATACCTAATTTTGGTACCTCTAGCATTTTTCTTTTTACAATCAGTACATACTCGATAATAATTTTGAATCCGTTTCCCGTATTCGTAAATTTAGGGCATTTCACTAACTACAAAGCTGTTGACTTGAAGCCTTTGATAGGAGATGACTTGGAAGTCCAACTCCCAACTGCCAAGAACATGTCCCATGTGGCTTTTACTTTTCTATCTAGAGCAAGAAACTGGGCTTTACTTTGTAAAAGTCGCTCAAATGCATAAGTTATGCGTAGAATTACGGTGCATAGTATCTAGAATACACTAAAAATCAAAATTATGGAAATTTATGGAAAAACAACACATCTAAAGGCAAAAAGGCTGAATTGTGGAAATTTATGGAAAAACAACACATCATTTAGAAATTTAGGATACATTAACAAGGTACGGTAATTGTTACAACAATCGTATGCAAACTGATTAATAAATGTCAATCTTCAATCATCATTTAGAAAACGGCGGAACATAATTCATGACTCTGACTAAAAGGGAAGCAAAATTTGTAATGTATAACAAAGAATATGTGCTCTAAACCTTGAACTTCTAGTAGCATTCCTTCCTCCTGTGGTGTTGCATATACAAAAAAAGATTAAAAGAACAAAATATCAAAACAACCGTAGAAGCTTTAAAGCTGGTTTACTTTCACTGGTCACTGAAGTGTGATGATGCCGATGCATTGTCTTTCCATTCTACACTATCATAATTAAATAATTGTGCAAAAGACGAACTTAATTGCTCCTCGATTACTTCTTCAGTAGGAAGCTCAGTATTTGCTTCTCTTCTCAGAGATGTGACTTCTTTATCTGCAATTCCACAAGGCACAATATGTTTAAAATAGTTTAGATCAGGATTTATGTTGAACGCCAAACCATGAGAGGTGATTCCAGAGGAAATTCTAACACCAATTGCTCCAATTTTCTTCTGGCCAACCCAAACCCCAGTCTCACATTTTCGTCCTGGACGAGCCTGAACACCATACATGGAAGCCAAATTGATCATGGTTAACTCAAGTTTCTCCACATAGTTTCTAGCACCAAGTCCAATATCCCGCAAAGAAATAATGGGATACAAGATGGCTTGGCTAGGGCCGTGATAGGTAATATCCCCTCCCCTTTGTGTGTAGTGAAGTTCGGCACCTATAGTTTTTAATTCATCCTCAGAAACTAGTAAGTTGTGATCAGTCCTCCGTTTACCAAGGGTATATGTAGGTGGGTGCTGTAAGGACAACAAAGTATCAGAGATCTTATAGGCCTTTCTGTCAGACGCCAGCTTCTCCTGCAGTTTAAGTGCATTTAAGTAGTTCATGGTGCCCATTCTCCAAACCTCAAGTTTCCGTGGAATTCTCATCCCCTGCAAATCACATAATCCACTATGGTATTTAGCACTTAGCAGAGCTAGTGTTAGTAATTAGTTTATTAGTCACCACTCACCAATAGTCCAGAAGCGAGTCAACTTACAAAGATTTCTACAATCAGTAAAGTAGAGTCAATTACAAATATGAACTCCAGGAAAGGTATTTATTTTTAATTGGAGACAAACACACCTTCCAATCCATCTATCTCTAATTCCCCTGTAATTGTCCCCATTGTTCTTCTCTAACTACTCCATCCCAATAGTTAACTACATAGGTGTGTACTCAATAGGAAAATGCAATCAATATTCCCTTCTCACCATAAAACACTACAAGTAAGTTTGCAAGTTTCTTGTCATAGATATCGAAATGGCAACCCATATTTCCATCCCATGTATACATATCACATAAGTAAACAAATGTATGGTGCTTGTGAATGTCATTTGTAATTAGCTAACTACACACAAGACAAAAAAGATAGTAACATGTGAATTAGCTACCACCTGATTCAAAAATAGACTCCAATTCACCAAACAATAAAGAGTATAGACCATATAGACTCCACAAGGACGTCGTGACAACCATGCAGATTAGTTAGATTGTATGATCCCTCAAATCAGTTAAATGGTATAATCCCTCAAGTCAGTTACAGATATGTAAATCTGGACGTGTCCACGGAATTTTTATAAGTTCATGAATAAAAAAAGTTATTTGCAAATCATAAATCAGGTAGTGTGAATAAATCAACATTTCTCCCACCAAATCAGAACTCGGAACTCAATCTCAACCAAACACAACCCAAACACTCCAAAATTAAATATCCAAACATGAAATTAACAACTGAGAACCATAAAAATACCTTCAATTTTAAATGCCAGTGAGATGAATTGCAGTGACTCTAAATGTATGTACAGAGTAGACCAGGCCACTTTACACCTCTAAGATGTCGTTCATTAGAGTTGATCTTGATGCTGGTGAAGAGAAAAATAATTTTTGAGGAGAACAATACAATAAAATAGTCTAAACCAGACATAACAGGTGCAAAAGGTTGAATAAAAGTTGACGTAGATCACCAATTACAATACGCCAAAAAAAATTCATCCAATCAAAATCTCCAAATTTCACAGCTCAAGAAAAAACCCTCAGCAACAAATTCGATCCAAATTCAGGAAAAAGACATTATCTAATTCATGAGTTTACGTATATTATATTTAAGCAGAAAAAGAATTTGAACACAATCCAGTTTTAATGTGCAATTATATGAATGTGCATACTGCAACTGGAATCATTCACATGAAAATCAAACACTATAACAGAAAATAAAAGCTGCACACCGTCACAACAAATCTAAACAGAAAGAACAGGAAGGCACCACTAGAAAATTGAGCATATACACACACAATTTTATATCAAAAATCCCATATATACAACACTAGCATAATGCAGCTTAGCATTCCTTCAATTACCATTCATGACTACTCTACTTTTTGCCATAAAATTTAACACAAATCAGAACCTATAATTTAACTCACATTTGTACAGACTCCGAGTAATAAGTTAACAGGTCGCTGAATGATTTAAAAACAAATCAATGTAAAATTTTCGAATCAATTTGAAATACCTTTGAATTGTATGTATCAACTCGAACAAATCTAATCCGAAATTAAACTACTGCAGAGATGTTCGATTCCAGTAAACTGTAATCGATTGTATATATCTATTCAAGTAGTAGAGAGCTCGATTGTGTGTATATTTGTATCCATCGATTGCAGTAGTAGAGCAGCGGAAGCCGGAAGTGAGAGTTATTCAATTTTATTGAATAAAATTATCTATCTATTCTCTCTATAATAAGAGAAGAGATTAGGTCTTTGGTAAGTTTACTGAGATTCTTTTATTTTATATGTAAAAATGGAGCGGGTATTTTAGTAAATTCAGACTTTTTTTAATTAACCTTGCGGATCCAGTAAAAACTAAGAGGGGTGTATTCATTTGAGAATCTGTTGGATTTTAATGGATTCTCAAAATCAGTAGGTATTCATTTGGGATTTTAAACAATCTTTTAAAATCTGCACGTATTTAATTCGGATTTCAAATAATCTTTCTAAATCTGTGGGTATTCAATTGAGATTTTAAAAAATCTTCTAAAATCTGTAGGTATTCAATCCAGATTTTAAACAATCAATCAAAATCTCAAGGTATTCAAATTTCAACAGAAAATCTAAAGTCATGGATTTTGAAATATTTGGGGGAGATTTTATATGTAAAATTATCAACATAAAATTTGTTTCTACTACACAATATTTTGATGGATTTGTGATTTACAATATTTCTAATAAAAAAATCAAAACAAATGATATATTAGGTTATATTAGAATGAGTGGATTAATTGCAGATGCTCCCACACTTGTGGAACATGCACGAGTTGAAATTCAGGTATATCTCTTCTCACCTGCATATTACTAATTCTAATTAGGCAATAATGTGATGGGATATGTATTTTATATCCATTTTCATTTTTGTTAGAATCATACATTCTCATATGGTGAACCAATGACCGTCGAGTCCACTACGCAAGCACTTTGTGATCTGGCTTTACGGTTTGGTGAAGATGACGAAGAATCAATGGTTGCTCTAAATCCTTTTTAAGTCGTCGTTGCTGGCTATCATTTTAAACTTCATCTCTTTTGTATAAATGCTAGAAGATTAGTTCCGGACATCCACACACTGTGATGTCTTTCTCTGCATCACTTATTGTTCATAAATAAATACTAGACCAACAAGTTTTCCATCCAAATATATAACTAATAGTATATCATTTGTTTGCTAAGTTGAGAAAAGTTTGATGCTCAGAAATGGTATAACGTATGAATATATAACGTGTGATCAATACGATGAGAACGGGAACACATGAATGATAAGAACTAGATGAATAGGCATTTTTTTTTATTTTGTTCTCGAATCTTTAGTTTTTTTTAAATACTGTCATCCAATATTTTAAAATTTTCGGACTATATTGATATTGGACTATTTATTTATAAATTTATCTTTAATTATTATATAGAATATAGATATATTATTATAAAATAAAAAATGAAAGAAATCAATCTCGTAGAATCAGTGGGATTTTGTAATTCTACAAAAATCCATCAAAATCAATCCATCAAAATCTATCAAAATCTGTAGGGAATTAAAATAATCTGTGTAGAGATTTTAAACAATCCATGGATTTACGCATTCCATTAAAATCCATGGATTATTAACAATCCAACATAATCTCAATTGAATACACCCCTCTAAGTTATTTTGTTTGTATCTCACTAAAAGTTCCCTGAGATATATCTCAGGGTCCTTTTTCTCATAAGAGAATAGCAAATATAATACCGGTAAAATTACCAATATACCCCTATTGATGCTAAAATTACAAATTGTTCCATACCTGTTACATATCTGCGACACCGATACACACCGCAATCGCATACGGTGAAGAACTACACCATCGATTCACGTAATTCCCTGATTGAGGTCTCAGTCTTGCCTTTTAGAGTCAATCTTCATATTTCTGATTACACTGGTAATTTCCACTGCACTTTAATTTTTTAATTGATATAAATTTCATGAACATGTGTATATCACCTACTTTTTGGTTACATATATAGGTAATTATATAGGTATCACTACAGGGATTTGTTTTGCTGTGTTCTCCTATAGAGAAATTGGATGTATCTGTATTTGTGCTATAGGCTTATTTGCGATCTCAATCTTTAATGTTCTTTCATTTCATTATCATTTTCTCGAATGAAAACTTGCAACACAAATTTAATAGTTTCAATTTAATTAAGTTATGTACTAAGAATTTACAAGCTGTATGCAATTTAATTTTTTAAATAACTTGTGTTCAATTGGACTTCTGTAATCATCATATGTTGTCTTATGTTCTTTCATAAGCACTGTTTATTCGAGAATTCTTTCTTGAATATTGTTCCTTGGAGCATTCATTTCACATGGTTATGTGATGCTTAGCAATCTACATTTTTTAGTAATCTATGTGGTTATGCATTTTGACAATAGAAAGATGAATTGTTATGAGTGGTATTTAGAACGTTGGTTTTCTATCTGAGTTTACGATCTTTAAAGGGTATAGCATATCTGTTGATGACCATTTAGGTAGGTATAGCATATCTGTTGATGGCCATTTAGGTAGAGCGATCAAATGTTGTATTCGATCTAAAGAGTATCTGGAGAAAACAACTAACATTCTGTTATCCCTCATTCGGATGATGAAGCCGCTGATCAAATTTTTATTCCTTGATCACATTACAAGTAGGCTTCTTTCGTGATACCGCAACATTGGCCTTGATGTGGGTGATGGCATTGTGAGGAATAAGGTATAATCTCTACAACTTTAATTAATATTAAGACCTTCATATTAGGTGATTCGTTAATCTAATCTTTATTTCCGCATTCCAGAATTATATAATATGCATATTCTACCAAAGTTGGTACATTTTTTTTAAACTTTTAGAGGCCTCTTTGTAGCTGGGTTAAGGTACTATTAATAAATTTGTGAATATAAGATCCATTATAACGGATAATCTTAATTAACAGATAATCTTTTCTTTTGACAAGAACGCATAATCTTTCTTATTAAAAAATTAATTAAAATGTTTAATAATGGAGAAAAAATTTAATACTTAATTTGATACTTAGTTTCGATCGGCAATACAATATCAGCACCAAAACCATCACTGGAAGTTAATTTCATATTTCTGATCCTCTATTTCAGTGGAACCATCATTATAATCCTAATTATGTATTAGGTTTTAATATGTGAGTTAAATACGAGGATCATCGTAGCTTTTTTGGAGCATAGCATAATATGTTGTGATATGCTAAATATGAACTTACTCTCAGGTGTGCAGTTATGTATTCTTTTTGATAAATTTACTTCTTTTTCTTTTTGGTGCTTGGTTTTGGTATGTTGCTCTACCCAGAGTTATTTTTCCCACCTTGAAAATTGTCTGTGTTGATGATAACAAGAATTGTGACCAAATTTGACATTTTTATTTGGAAGTACCATGTAAATTTTATCTTGGGACACTTTATGTGCAAACATGGTATTTGTCCCCCCTTCTCATCTTCACATTATATTCCTCCCCAATTAAACACGGTTTCTTGCTCATAATGGAAATCAGGAGAGCACATGTGGTAGGATAATGTATTATTAAATAATTAAGACTATGTTAGTTAATGTAGAAATCTGCATATGTTGCTTGCTTCTATAGGTAACATTTTAGTCTACAGTTGAGATTTAGATTGCATCCATTGATTGTTACCAATATATGTCGCTTGCAACTCTACAAGTGATGTGCATTTTACCATCTTCCAGATTTCTGCAATGCATTTTCATTCTGAGATATCCCATCTTTAGCATGTTTCAGGATCCTTGGGTCAGTATATAAGCTCTGAAATCAGAATCATGATTGTGTGATTAAGAAATAAGGATGTCAATGTTTGCCAACTTCGGATTGAGGTTTGTACATGTCTGCTTCAAGGTGTGCGAACTGGCCTATTTGGAACCAGTAGACGCAGGTTGACTGCTAAAAATTATGAACAATATCATGTTTTTACTACTCATAAGTATCTCTCATGTCAGACTGTGGGACTAGAGGTTTTCTTATGCTCAACCATGCAAAGAAATTACTAGAAAAAGCACTATAAGTATAGTCATTGATTTTTGCTCATGATTAGACTTCAATACATCTACTCTTTTACAGAAGGTGATTCATGGAACTTTTTGGCCGGAGAAATGGGATCTTGCTACAATTTGGGCCAAAAAATTGCTCTCCTCCCTAATGCTAGGCAGAAATCTTTGTCACATGAAGCTTGTAGTGTCACATGAAGCTTGTAGGACAGGGAGTTAAGTAAAATTCTTGCAGTTCGATATTGAAGGTAGTGGTTGAAACTATTTATTCTTACTGGTGTTATCCATTTTAGATTGCAAATTGTAGGCCTACTTCACATAGGTCTTTACTTTCAACCTTAGATATAATTTACTTTTTAATCTTATATTATGGGAAAAAAATTACCTCAAACAGTTAATACAGTAGCTCCACACTTTATTGTACCAAAACTTTATTTTCTAAGTACAAAAAGACAATTAATGGGATTTTCAGGTGGTTTGTAGCTAAACTTGAATACTTTGGAAGGTCACTAAACAATTTTATCTTCCATGTAATAAATGTCATGCTTCTGAAGAAATTTAAATCCCATGTCATGTGTTGCAGGATTTATAACCACCCTTCTCGGATGTAACCTATTAAGGTTGTTACCGGGTATCGAACCCCTTATGCTTTTGATGTAATTAATGTCTATCTATGTGTTTATAAAGACGATCAATCATACATACTTTCATATCTGTAAATATGATCTGCTACTTCAATAATCAGCCGAAGGAGCTCAAACAATCAAACAAAGAATAAAAAATAGTCACAGTAATGAGAAAGAGAAGAGGGTTATCAATGTTAATTAATAGTGTAAAACCTATAACTTTTCTATAATGTAATAATTAACTAATGTTAAAACTTTGTGATGGCATATTGCTTATAGACCCACCAGTACATGATTGTGTTTAGTCTTCGTGATAACGAGTCCATGGATGCACTTGTAGGTGGCAAGACATCAAACAAACAAGTCTTTTGTTCTTTGTTGTTGCCACTGTCGGAATCTACCGGAGTCTGTTCTAAAACCTCCAATATTGATGGCTGTTGTGGAGTCATTTCATCCAACCGTTTGGAAAATGCATCCAACTTTTTAACCACAACAAGGATAGTTTCTCCAAGTGATGATATTTTGTCTTTACCTTCTTGAAGTTTTCCGAGTTCAATCCCTTGAAAAACTGATGTAAGCTCTCTTTTATTTGCTTGTACTCCCTTCATCTTCTCCTCAGTTTCATGGACTCAATTCTCGACCCTTTGTAAACCTTCCATTGTCCCAAGAACGAAATTGCTCCGATACCACTGTTAAGACCAGGTCTGATCTGTTATAGTTTATATAAAAGCAAACTCTTTTATTGATAAACACACGCACACTGAAAGCACGATATTTAGGTGGTATTCGAGAGACCACCTGCTCTCCACATACTCTGGTGGTATTCGAGAGACCACCTAATCTCCACACACTTTTCACTCAAACTTATTTCTAGATACCTCATTCATAAAAATGACTTCTTTATTTATAACCCCATATCATCTCACAATCCCTAAACCCTAAATTAAAGCTGAGATATTATATTTCCCACCAAATCCTCTCTTTCAAAACCATAATTGATGCACACACTAATTATTCAGATTTGTAATTGATTTATTAATTATTATTTTTATTATGTTTCCTAACATTGCCATAACTATGTGCGCGTTCTACTATACATAAATTCGTTAAACAATGCTTTATCTAGATAAATGGGAGCCCTGTATATTTATTTCTATACATGAATGGCTGAAAGTAGCTCCTATATCATGATCATATTACAATAATTCTAAAGGTAAATAACATAAATTTGAAATTTGTAAGTTGCTTCAAGCACCTATTATATCCTATAGTCTTTATTTATAATTCATAAACCTATAAAATGTTACTACAAACTATCAACAGATAAATATAGATTATATAGTAGTGTTAGACAATTACATAAATTGACTTTATACTACAATTAAGCACATTAACATAGTGATTCAACTACTATTATTAAAAAATTAGGCTTGCAGTCTACTCTTATTAATTCTTAAAACATACCTTCGAACCATTTTAAAGTTTTAATGCAATACTCGCAGGAATTTGCATGGCATATCATGTTAGTGTCGTCTTTTGAACTGCATTTACCTTAGTCGTCTAAGTAATGTTTTGCCTTTTGGCCCTTTTCCTAAGCATGTTCCCTGGTGGAAGCTCCTAGGTCCCATAACGTCAACACACCAGCATCAAAACAAGAAAAAGGTTATGATTAGCCCTACTTCACTTTTCTCCGTTGTGTGATTGATTAATTTACCCCAGTTTCAAATTATCTTGTGCTCCTAGCTTTAACTAGAAGAGGTATCACATGAGGTCTATGTTGTTGATTTTGCTAGAGATAACTTCTTTTGGTGTTTTGGGCACATATGCTTCCTTCTATGATAATAATTATGTCACTCTGTAGCGTTATCCTGATTCGTTGCTTCTTCTGCACCATCCAGAATTACTTTTTTACCCCTTTCATTGGGAAAAATGGAGGAGTACCCCGACCAGGGTTATACCAGCGTTTACTGGATACGAAAGAATTTCATGGAGATGATAACGCAGTTGCAGAAGGAAGTACATTATGACACATAAAGATTCGATCATTTTCGTTATACTTACTGGAAAAAATTCAAGATTTTGTTTGTTTAAAATAATTGTCAACGTAAATTTCACAAAACTTATTTATAATAATCATTGTTTGATATACAATTTATTTACTAACTTATCTTTGTACACCCTCAGTTGTCTGGTAGTTAAGAGTATTTGAACATGAAAGAAATAGGAGTTACAAATTATAGTCAGACTTAATATAATATTATTTATGTTTTGTTGAAGTTCAAATGTATATACAATACACTTTGGGTTTTCATCTTCATACTTATCATCTTTTGGTCATTTCAGGTACTAAACTATGCATGTTGAATCAAGTAAGCAAAAATGTAGGTTGAATTGGGTGTTGTATGAAGTAGCTATGGAAAAGCTACAGAATGTTCAGAAGTTGCATACTTGGATGACCTAATTAGGGACTGTTAGGTCCGATAAGATTGTAGAAGGGGGGTTGAATACAATCTTTATCATTTTCTCCAAATTTGTCTTATGAATAAAATTTAATTCAAACAAATTTGTGCGGAATATAAATAACACAAATTTCAAGTTGAATATAACAATATATTAACTTGATGGGTGTTACAAAATTAGTACAAATGATTATCAAGTAATTAATAACTAATTAGAAAATTCGACATGAACTTTTCTAATTTAGTTAATAAAAATCAAGATATCAAGTCAAGAACTAGGAAACTTAATTCGCTAGTAGTACACAAGTCACAAATAATTAAGTTCCAATGGATACAATTTTTGTTACAAGGAACTCAAGAATTTATGGCAATTTAATTGCTTGAAGATGAAAGAGATGAGATGCTTTTGGTTCTTCTTTTGCTTCCTGTGAGTATTTGCGTGTGTCTGTGTATTGTAGTCTGATGGCTTCTGTGAGTTTATATAGCCTCCTGATCAATTCTTTAATCATAGTCATATTGCTATTAAATATGACTATCCATTGAGCTTGATATAACTATCTGCTGGCTGATATAACAATCGGTATGACTATCCCTTTGCAAGTAATATGACTGTCCGTTTGAACTAGATATGACAATCCATTCAATATAACTTTCGGTATAACTATCCAGTTTGAAATAAATATGACTGTCCAGTTTGAACTAAATATGACTATCCAGTTTGAACTGAATATGACTGTCACACTTGAACTGAATATGACTGTCACACTTGAACTGCATATGACTGTCACACTTGAACTGAATATGACTATCAAACTTGCACTGAATATGACTATCCAATATGAACTGAATATGACTATCCAATATGAACTGAATATGACTATCCAATATTAAACCAACAGACCTGGCCATGATTTAAGTTAATTAAAACTTGGCCACTTTTCTTTTTTTTTTTCAAAAGTCACGCGCCTGTACTCTTCATTTTAGTTAAGAAATAACCTGCCACAATTTGAAATTAAACCGGGGCCTATTTTTTCCTATTAGGGATGAGCTCCGTAGAAATGCTTTTTAACCCGCACAGCTTATAATCTTTAATTAATAAATAATTATTTTAATTCAGAAATTATAAAAATAAATATCTAATATTATTAGATATTTATAAATATAATTTTCTAAATAAATAAAATATTTATTAATATAAAATTATACTTAAACTCTAAACTACGGTTACCTGAGCGTCTGGAACCGGAATCCTTTTGCTTAACAAAAAATATATCAATTCCAACCGGGATTCCAGCTTTAAGAATATATCACTTTCCATTCTATTGTGATAATTCTATTTTCTCATAACCCGTCCAGGTGTAAGTTACGGTCTCTTGAGGATGTGAAACCAGACTCCTTTTTCTTAGCAAAAAATACAACAATTCTAACCGGAGTTTTAGCATTAGGAAAATATCATTTAGAATTTCTTTATGATAATTCTTTTTCCTCGTAGCCAGTCCACTTGATAATAAAATCCTTGTGGTTAATTAATTTAGCACTTCTATTGCTTGCACAATGATTTTCTCTCATACCAGTCTTGATAGCTTGAACCACTGAAGTTAATGATGAACAACCACTGTTGAATGTTGACACTCGATGTACTGTCTGGTTCATGAGTGACTAACCGCAATGACTGTTTTTCATATATTGACTTTAAAAACTGGTTCCTTTTCTTTTCTCATCTCTCTTCAATTCTTCTGTACTGTCTATGTCACTGTTGAAATCTCTGTCACTTTAAATGAATCCACTTCTTAACGAATACTCCACTGAGGCTTGATCAGATGACTGAGCTTCTTTCAATGTAGTAAATCCTCAAGTCTGTAGATTGACCTTGATCTTTTTTCTTCTGACATATAATACAATCTGAGATTCCTTGTGACAGTCTATATACTATTTACTATTACAATCTTGTTTAAGTTGAGTTGTATCCTCGAAATATAAATAGGCTACATCATATGCCTTTCAGGGACTTGAAACATTTTATTTCTAAAAATACATGTTTATTCCAGCATCTCATATCCTTTATGAGATGTGTAGTTTTTGACAATGCTAGAAAATGGTTCGTGCCTTGCACGGGTTATTATGCTAGTTATTATTATTATATATCTAATACGACAACATACTACTGTGTGAGTGATTTTATTCCCTATCAAATTACTAATTTAACCCTATTATGTACTATTTTACAAGTATTAGTTTGGACTTTGGGGCTGCTCATTCTACCCATTCGCCTTTCGCATAATAACTATGACACTAACATCTACCAGGAATCTCGTCGGAAGAATGAAACCTGAGATGGGATCACTGATTAAGTCTGCACGCCAGCACATATCACGTTCTTTGTTGATCCAACTTCGGCCTCCCCCTGTACAATCTTCGGTTATCTCCTCAATCCTCACCTATTACGCAATTAAGCGCCGACCACATACCAACATGGACAAGGTGAGGATATATAATTAACATATAGCTTTGATGAATATATATATATATATATATATATATATATATATATATATATATATATATATATATATATATATATATATATATAAAGGGCCTAAATACCCCTTTCTATACATACACGTTGTTTAACTATCTTCGGTAAATATTGCTACCTGTCATTATTGTGTAGCTTACCGAATCTGCCCGCCATATGTTCGATGGATTGCCATTAAATATTTATCGTTTTTGAAGTTTATTTTATGAGCTGATAAGGAA
This sequence comes from Kitagawia praeruptora, assembly GCA_037693485.1. NCBI lineage: Eukaryota > Viridiplantae > Streptophyta > Magnoliopsida > Apiales > Apiaceae > Kitagawia > Kitagawia praeruptora. The sequence goes on from CM075353.1 coordinate 6,265,816, forward strand.
TGTCATATTTGGGATATTTTGTTTTCGTTTGTATGTGCAAGTGATGTTAATCGAAATTGAACATGTTTAGAGATGGTCTTGAAGGTGCTACAAATTTTATATTGAGATCATTGTAAGAGAGCCGCATTGTGTGATAGAGGATCATATTATATCATGAACATAAAAAATGGGAGATTAGTCATCTTTCACAACAAAGAGGAGGAATATACTCATTACATGTAAGCAATTTAGTATTTAAGTTGCGTGCATCTAGGTTTGTAATACTTGGTAAAACTTATGATTTCATTTGCAGGCTAAAATTCTTATAATGGGGAATAAGATTTCAGCGAACGGCAGATTATGGATGAGGTTGATGCAAGATAGAGGTGATTCTTTTTTCCCAAATATTTATAGATATTAGCATTTATTGTCTTTTTTATTGTCTACATTGAGATTGGTTTGTGCATACAAAAAGAAGACGCTGAATTTTTTTTTTATTCGGTCAAATCTGTGCTTAGACATTAATTATTGACATATGTCTTATTCAGCCTGATCACCAATCAGTAGCCATATATTTCACACTAAGAGTGACATGGTTGTTATCCTTGCCAACATGGACAGAATGTTTACAGCTTTTCTTGGATGAAAATGCAAAACATCAAATTGATGTGCCAAAATGGCTGTGATACCTCGGCCCTCAAGTTATAAAAGGGGTATGTGAAAGCTTGCATCAGGTCCCATTCTAAATACAGCATGCCCGAAAAAGGACAGGCCAATGTAGAACAGTTTAAGCGAGAGATAGAAAGTTATAGTTGTGATATTTGGCATCTTTTGGTAAATGGTATCAAAGCCATCTGCTTGATAATTGGTTGTGTAGTATGTTGAACTGATTGCAAGCTATTTCTGGACCATATTTAAATTTCAGGTTCTCGTAACTTATTAAATGTTAGAAAAGCATCATTCCTAGCTTCAATGAAATATTTGGCCATTTTGAGATATTTTGTGACCTGATGACATGATTTGCCAACTATTATTCCCTTTAATGGTTTTTGGTTTCTGTTGCAACTGCCTGTCTCAACTGTCTTATGGTTAATAGCACACGTGCACGTCAAGTGATATTGTTAATTTGCCTTTACTACATGGCTTCGGTGTGGACTAATTTTACTATCTGAACTTCAGGAAGAAACAAGGTACGTGCATCGTCAAACAGACTCATATAAACACAATGATCATGTTTGGGCCATCATGTGATGTACTCGAGACTTCAAATAGCTGATGGAGTTAATGCAACCATGCGGTTGGAAGCTAATTCGTAGCGGAATCTAGCTTTGCAATGTTTGCGCTTACAGTATGAAACTACAGGTACCTTTTTTGTTGTGAATAAAATACAGCTTCAAGCCATCTCTGCTGTAGCGAGGCACTTATGCTCTCACTTCCACCTTAAACTCTTTGGTTGGTATGGTCTTTCAAACTCATTTCTCCTATACGGTTCAAAAGAGCTTGATAATAATCGCTGAAAGTGCGGTATCTGTTGTTTGCAAATTAGGTAGTCCTTTTATCATTTTTCTACTAGATTTTCTATTTTTCAATAATTGTAAAATTGGTGTTCAGGATTACAAAGTCAGATCAGTGTTTAAAACTTCAAACTTATTAAAATTGTCTATCTATTCTTTAGGTTATCATTGGGCCAATTGTGATGATCAATTTACTATCGAGAATAGTGACAAAAAAGATGCAAAGATAGCTTTAATGGAACAACTTGCAGGTAGTCAGCCTCCCTTTTGCCATTCTTTTCCCAACTACATCTTTATGTTAGCACATAGTAATTGTTTTTACTGATATGTTGTTTTTTTAAAACCAGTTAAGTTCTTGGCCTATATTTTGAAAGCCTCCTCTTAATCTGTTGTACATACTCATTGACTTCACCTTATAAAGGTTCTATAATTCTTTTCATATTGAATCCATATAAAGTAAACATGAGAACAATAGTATCTTTGATGATTACTAAATATTTAATTGAATTTCACTTTTTGGTGTTCAAGTTTTAAAATTTGTGCTCGGTGACAGTGTTAATGTAAATCTTGAGCCTCCAGTATGATGTTTGTGTGTTATTATGCCACCTATAAATTTATGTAAAGAGGCCTAATCATGGTAGTATTTACTGGCAGTGACAACGATTATCGGCTTTTGAAAGCAATTTTTTGGTCATTCCCTCTACTTTACAACTGCTGTTATTATGACAATGTTTTAAACTGCGGATAGAAGTAAGAATTTTGGCAAAATTGTTTATCAGTTAGTGATTTATCTCAAAGTGAAGCTCATTTAGAATTTTTTAAAACAGGCAAGTGTATGATGAGAAATCAGATGCTCTATCATCTCAGATACAAGTATACAAGCTTGGTCTGGTGCAATATCAACACGATCTTTTGACTTGACCGCTTTTGTGATTAGAGCTGACACTAATATTCTGCAATATCTGCACTTGGTGCTAAACGTTATCACTCTAGATGGCATAAAGGAATTGGCGAGATGTAGTGTTGATTCTGAAGGTACCATTTTGAGATCTGAAAGAACTTTTCAGCATAGAGAACTCGAAGGGAATGTAGCCACAAGATTCTAGATCACTTGGCAACTGCAACTTATAACAAGTCCTACTGATGAGACCAGTATACACCCACTCTCCTTAAGATCGTGACAACTTGTTCTTGAAGCTTATAAAATACTAAGGGGTCCATATTAATTATTATGGTTTTTATTACTTTATAGGGGTAAATATGTTGCATTGTTTGTTTTTCGCCTACTTAATTTTTGAAGTATATGCCAATGATTACCTGTAAAAAACTACATATAACTCATAATTTATTTACATCTAGAGTATGCCTGTGCCTTGCACGGCTTATAAAGGTAGTTTTTCTTAATGAGCGAATCTGGGAGTTCTGTTTTTGAAAAGAGTTCAACATATTTTGGCTAAAAATGTCTGCAAGTTTTTAAACATAAATTAAATTAGGGAATTTAACAAATATATTAGGTTTTTAATTAGCATTGCAAAAAGGGTTTGATGTTCCTGAGGTTACCTCAGAAAAATTTCCTGAGGTAACTAAAATTCTACATATTAATGCATGAGGGTACAATTGTAATTTCAGAATTTTTTTAAAAAATTACCAATATTTACAAAACTGCCATAGCTATTTACACTATAACCTCAGGTAAGTCTCCTGAGGTAACCTCAGGAACAGTTTTCTCTTGCAAAAATAATATCTTTTCAAATTAATTGCAAATATATTATCTTATACTATCTTAATTGCAAATATATCCCATCTTCTTCAACCTCCATTCTTCTCCAATCTCCATTCTTCTCCTCCTTCTTCACCCACCCCTCCCTCCGGCCCCGCCCACAAATAAGATAGTATTCAATATATATATATATATATATATATATATATATATATATATATATATATATAAAGGAGGATACGCGAGAGCTTAGGTGGCGCTCTAATATCGTCTCAATTTTTTTTCTAATTTTCTAGAATTTTAAACACTAATAAATGTAAAAACATCATTTAACATATTAGAAGTAGAATATGTGTTCGAATTTATAGATGAGAAGAGTTCGAATTTATTGAGAAGACATATAATTAGAAGTTCTATTGGAAGTAGAATAGTTATTTAATTATAAGGCATATGAATAAAAGTTTTATTAAAAGTATAATAGGAGTTCCAATAAGTACTAATAAATATAAAAATATCTTTTACCATATTAGAAGTAGAATAGGTGTTCGAATTTATAGATGAGAAGAGTTCGAAATTATAAGGAAGACATATGATTAGAAGTTCTATTGAAAGTATAATAAGTATTTATAAGGTACATGATTACAAGTTCTATTGGAAGTAGAATATATAAAGGAGACATATAATTAAAGGAGACATATAATTAAAAAATTTATTGAAAATAGAATATACAAGAACGGTGATGACATTTTTTACAATATTTTAAAATTATTTATTTTTTATACAAGTTATTTATACTTAATAGAAAATATGTTCATAAATTCAATACTAATCTCATAAAAAAAAGGTGTTGTGGAACGAAAATTAGGGTGTAGTTACTGTGTTAGGGTTTGTGGAAGCTTTGAGCTTTAATGGATGCGCTTGTGTTTCGTGACTTAAATCGTGTCCTCACAAGATGCCTACGTATCTCAGAGATGAGAATCAAGCCAAAAACGTAGTTCTAGGTGTGATGGAGCAGGTCCTTATATAGGTGATGAAAACCCTAGAATTAGGGTAGAATTAGGAGACTTGATGGACAAGTCACAGCTTAGGCCCAATTCTAGAGCCTTCTAATTGATAAGGAGATAAGAGTTGAAGATATGTGCCTTGAAGGCTACTCCTAATATGATTTAGTTTCCTTTATGGACTTGATTTCGAAGTCTTTTATTTGGCTGACTTATCAGCTACGAATTTATTATTTAATTAGGGTTTGTACCCATCTGGTGGGCCCCACGTTTGGACCATTCCGAGTCTAATTAATGCCACATTAAATGTGTCTTTAGCGCTTACTTTTAGCCCATATCATTTGCCCCCCAACTTCTAGGAAAACTGATCAGGTTTTCCTTGAAGTTATAACGGTCTTACTCGAGACTTGGGTCGGGGTTTATTGCTCTTACGTGAGTATTTTCAACAATATCATCTTAATGTAAAGCGTGGAGCGACCGACGCATTTACGACGATGTTGAACGACACTAAGCGGTGCTAAACGGCACTAGACAGCGCTAAACAGCCTTAAACAATGTTTAAACAGTGTTAAACAATGTTGAATGGCATAAAACGGCACTAACGGCACTAACCGGCGTTAAACGGTGCTAACCGGCACTAATCTGTGCTAATAGGTATTAAACGGTGCTAATCGGCACTAGTTTGAAAATATTAAATTGCACTTCGAGCGTAAAATTATTTTTCCATGTTTTTGAAATTTTCGAAATTTTTATTTCTGAAATGTAATCATTTTTAATGATTTTCAGGAATTTTTCTGCAATTTTTCGACCTGGATTGAGGTCGCCACGAAGTGCCCAGGTCGTGAGCCTTCCCACCTCGTCTCACGACGTGAATCGAGCTCGTCCAAGGGCTGAAAAAGAGGCAGGTCGTGAGGTATACGACCTCATATCACGAACTGGTTCGATGTCGTGTAAGGGCACCAGATAGGGCAGGTCGTTCTGCTTTCTACCTCAATTCACGAGGTGGATTGAGTTCGTGTAAGGACGCCAAATATGGCAGCTCGTTGACTCTACGAGCTCGTTGCGCGACGTGGATCGAGGTAGTGTAAGGTCGTCTAAAGAGGCACGTCGCGACCTTTTCGATCTTAAATTTTGAACTACTTCGAGCTCGTGTATACTCCCCAAAATGGCCTGGTCGCACAACTTGCGACCTCTTATTTCGAGGTGATTTGAGGTCGTGTTATGTCACCCGTGTGGCCTGGTCGTAAGATTTTCGACCTCTGTCTACGAACTGGAGCGAGATCGTGAGATAATATTTGTTTCGTTTTTATTTTTCGAATTTTCCCGATCCTTCTAGAATTTCCTTTCAAATTCTTCGAGATTCTAGGAGCTTCTAGATCCTGGGCTTATAATTGGGCCAATGGGCCTTAACCGGTTATAACCTGTAGCGTAGCATCAAAATCGGCTAAATGACCGGTTGTGCCGTGTATAAAAGAGTGAGAAGTAAACTTCATTTCTCACTTCACTAAAACATTTCTCTAAAACTTCTCTCTAGAGCTCTCTAGCTTCAAGTAGTTTTCGGCAAGAGTTTTCCGGTGAGAATCATTCTTCTCACGGTGGTTTCTGGGTTTAACTTGAAGATCATCCTCGAAGCTTTCATCCCAAGAACATCCACTACACCAAATATGGGCTGTTGCAACACCAAAAAAGTGTAACATTAGGCTCCAAAAGTGTTACAATAGATGTTTATGCAACACTTTTGCTAAAAGTCAGTGTTGCATTTGCCGGCGTGGCAATAGCCTTCTATAGCAACGCTTTTTGTGTTTATTGCAACGCTTTTCAAAGTATTACAAAAAGAGTTTGGTGTAGTTTGTTGTAACACTTTTTGCATGTTTTAGCAACATTTTGAATATGTTACAACAGACGAATGCAACACTTTTTTGCAACATTAATTGACTTAAAAATGTTACAAATGAGTTTATTACAACATTTTTATGCAACATTTTGATGCATTTTGCAATACTTCTGGTTTCTTTTGCAACAATTATCTGCAACATTTTGGTACCTTTTGCAATACTTTTTGGTTTTTTAGATTTTATTGGCAACACTTATTTGCAACACTTTTTATTCTTCCAAATTGCAATGACATATCAGAAAATTTAATACACCATGCACAAAAGCAAATACTACCAAACCAGAAAACATATGTCAATAAAGCCTAAACATAATCAGCTTTTATCACAATATCATCTTACATCCGGTACTTAATCTAAAGTCGAGAAACATATCGACTTACACCACAATTCTACATTAAACTTAGTCTTTCATTCTACATTAAACTTAGTGTGTTAACAGAGGGAACAACACCACATAATATGTCGTTAGTCTAAATGCTCGACTTAGATTATTTGCCAGAGCTGCTACATCATAATCTCGGTCTTGAATATCGTCATCGTCACTATCCCTAGTCCTGTCATGCAGTGCAGTTGGACGCCTGCAATTTAGAGCAAAGAAATTAAGGCATTGCCATCAATAGAAAATCAAATATACCAGATTTCCAACACACCCTAGGATTTGACAAGGAAATACAAAACAAACAGAAAGACAATGTTCCAGATATTAATAGAAATACATCATGATATTGCCTGTAAACTGGTTTACAGGAATTGGAACCATGACTTGCTGCCGTTCCAGCTACCAGTATCAATGAAAGCCATATTTTTTACTACTAATATTATATGCTAGCTATAGTTGGTAAAGTTATACTGTATTATATATTCTATACATACAATCAATTGTGACGAACAAGCTAAAGTTATGTAATTCTATATTATATATTCTATACATACAATCAGTTGTGACTAACAAGCTAAAGTTATAATATTAGCTTTCATATATAATAAGCTAAAGTTAAAGTTGTTAAATTTGCATATTTAACAACACTTTCAGACTCCAAATTTGTGCACATCTAGTAAAAAAGGTAATTACATGAGATTAAAGATACAGACCCTCTTCTGCTGCCAGTTGTTTCCATGTTTTCAACTTCACATAACTTTTGTCCGCCTGTGCAATAGTTGTAAACACACACAAATGACATGGTCAAGAACACAGATCATCCTAAGTAACGATAAAGAAGTAAATTAAGGCATAAATTCTCTGAAAATTATGTAGTACAGCCTAGCTGATCAGCCTAGAAACTTACATTGCTGTTATAATTGCTTTTTACATTAATTTTTTTTTGTTTATTTTTAATTAATTTATTTTTTCTCTGTTTTTCATTTTTATAATTACTATTTTCTTATTTTATTTTTGTGGGTTTGAAGGACAGAGCAATCAATAAAGTTTATGACATAACATATATCCTAAAACACATACAGGGTAAGAAAATAAAAACATATCAAACTTGTGAAAATATCTTTTTTGACAAAATGACCATGTCATTCTATTAACCTTGTTGTAACAAAACTTTTTGAGCTCCTAGCCAAGAAATTATGTTTTTGCCATGGAAGGTGACTCATCAGCCAGTGCAAAAGGTACCTGGTCAGGAAATGCTTTTGCCATGGTTCGATGAGCTTGGCGAAGCTCCCCCGTAGCATAATCATACCTTTCAGCTAGTGCACGATATGCTCGGTAAAACTCCTCGACCAGTTTGATGAGTTCAGGTCACTTATTATAATACATCTCTGCTCTTCTTGCAAAGGAATCAGCATCTTCTTCGATGAGCTTAATCATTGATTTTACTTTAGCATCCATATCTGTTCAAACAAGATGCATTATGTTCAGATCTCAAGTACGACATAGCAGAGCCAAAGAAACAAGCTAAAAATTAATGTAATCTTTCACGTACATCCTTCAAGTTTGCATAAAATTAGTTGGATAAGTACATTGTTGTATTGTTTCTCTTAAAGCGAACAACTTGGATGCTTTAAAAGAAATAAATATATGTTTAAGAGTAATATATCCATCAAAAGCTGTAACTGGTGGATAGATAGAAATGAAAATGTTAAGAACTGTAGCAGAATGCGAAAGTTAAACAGATTAAATTCAACAACAATTAACAGTTAACATGGGCTCCCAAAGTTACTACATTTTACAAAATTAAGAAGTTGATCAAAGACACATTTACAAGGAAACATTTAAATAGACAATTCAACATCCAAGCCACAAAACGCAATAATATTATGTTCATTATAAAGAGGAAACATAATCAAGATCTTAAACCTTATTAATTTAACAAGACGAAAATCCAAATCAATTAGTAGGAACATGAAAATTATATAAAAAATGCAAAAACCATAACAAAAATCATAAACATCTGTACTTCATCAAAATTCAAGATTGTAACTTTACAAGAAAATCCATATCAGAAACCAACAAAAAAAATAATCTTTCTTAAAGAATAGACACAGCCCACTAACACTGTAACACACACATATAATCTAAACACAGAACAATTCAACCAAACAAACCAAAATCAAACACAAAAAAAAGAAGAAAAAAGACATGATCTTTACAACAAATGGCCAATATGGTATCCAAAACACTATCAAGATCATCAAAATCATGAGTAAAACAAAACTAACCAAACCACTAAAAATTTAGCAAATGTGAATAATCTGATGACTGATCAAGACTAAAAAGGCCCTCGTCTGCATATCACCAATCACCCCATTTTTGCTCACCAGCAAACAAAATTCTCTCCTATAATTCACTCTCTTAAATTTATGTATGATTGATAGTGTGTAAGTATCAGTGTGTGTATGTGTGAAAATGTTGACAAACTGTAAAGAAAAGGATGGCTAGAGTATAAAATAGATGTTACAAGTTCACCATCAGCTACAAATCTTACACTTGTCACCTAGTAGAAAAATAAACAAGAACCATTGCAATCAGCCGAAATCTTAATAGAAATTATAAAAAAATTATAAAAAAGAAGAAAACCTTTTTCGAGTGTAGCTCAATGGCATTCCAAGTATGCTACCCAAAGGAAAATACATAAGAAGTGATATAGACCTTTATGCAATTATGTAAAGTAAACATTAAATGTGAAATCTTAACTTACCGTGGCAAGTTCATTAGCATGAATTGGCCGAGTGGAACGATAATTTACCACCTCCTCGTATTCACTGAACGTAAACCAATTACTGTATTGTAGCATAACACCAGAGAATAATTTATAGCAAACCATATATTAAACCACATAACAAGCAAATTATAAGGATATGAAATGTACTAAATTATAAGTCATACCTTTTCTAATTATATATGTATACTAGCAGATAAGTAAGGGAAGACCTTCATGGTTTGCAGCTTGGAAATGGGAGTCCAGAGGATCAGCCCATAGCCAGACACCAAGCACAAGCACACACATAAAAACCTGCAAATTGTCAGTGCACACACATAAATTGTCACCAACGAATTAGTGACTCTCTTATTGGGACAGCAAATCCCTCCTTCAACACACCCAAAATAGGAAAACACCCAAAATTTATATTAGTACCTCGATTTAGAATGTGAAAGTACTGGAATAAGATGACACATTATTGAGATTCTGAATGAAAACTTAAGAGGTAAAGTGAAAGAGGAGACTGAGAGATAAGAGCATATAGCAGATAACTAAACTTATAGAAACTAGCACAAAATTAACACAAAATTCCTTTTAATTGACACAAAATTTCTACAAATTTAACAGAAAATCAACACAAAATTAATACAAAAATACTGCTAATTAACACAAATTTCCCCCATAATTTAACACTTAATACCATTAAACAATCTTGAACCTTCAAACACTAGTTCTAATCTACATAAAATATAATCAAAAATTTTAACATGGGTACATAGATATACATATATAATCAAACATAATAAAAAAAATTGGGTCCTTTACCTCTAATCGAGACTTTAATTGAATCTTTATTCTAATCTTTGCACTAATCAGTTTTGTGGTTTTGTTCTAATCAATTTTAACAATTCGAGGAAGATGTGAGAGATGGGCGAGAGAGATGAGTGAGAAAGGGGTGAGAGCGATGAACGAGAAAGAAGATGGGAATATACATACGGATATATACACACATAGATATAAATCAAACAAAATTGAAAATTACCTTAAATCCAAGCCCATATCGAAGCCCTAATTCGATAAAAGCTCTAATTTGATTTTGAGATTTTGCTTTAATTGATTCTAGGGTGAGAGGATTGAGAGAGGGGTGAGCCGGAGAGAGTAAGAGGAGAGTGAGAGTAAGAGGAGAGGTGAGAGAGATGGTCGAGAGAGGTGAGAAAGACGGTTGAGAGAGGTGAGGTCGAGAGAGTGAGATCTGATAGAGGTCTGTGAGAGAGAGAGAGATGAGAGATCTGTTGTTTGTTTTTATGTAATAGAACATTATTTCTGTGTAATAAAAGTCTTGGCACGAAAAAAATTTGGCAAGCCCGGGAAAAAAAATTAGAATATCCCGCTTATTGGCAAGCCCGCGAAAAAAAATTAGAATATTTCGGTTGTGTATTGTAACACTTTTCGTAAAGTGCGAAAAGTGTTGCAATTGTTATAAAATTTCAAAATTATCATTTTGCTTGCAACACTTTTGGTATTTCTTGAAACACTATAAAAAATATTGCAATAGACTACCAAGTTTTGTGTCTATTGTAACTCTTTTTGTAACACTTATACATATCGGTGTTGCAATAGGCCATATATGGTGTAGTGATCCATGGCAGATGACAGAGAGGCCAGAAGGTTGAGCAAGATGAATTCTTCCTCACGAGGTACCTCTTTCCCTCCTATTCGTTCGAAATACACTTCCCTTATTGACATGATTAATCAAAGGGGGGATGAATATCCCTCCGTATCTGCCTTAGATTCTTATAACCATCATTCACGTTTCTTTGATGTTGAAAAAGTTAAAAAGTTTAATAAACTCTTCAACATTCATTCCCCTTTAAAATTAGTCCCAGCTGAACCAGGGGATCGTTCTTGTCATTGGAAACTCCATGCCCTTTGCATCTATAAGGATGCTATCATGGCTGGGCTTCGTTTCCCTTTTCATAATTTTATTCCTACTTTGCTAGCGGATGTTCAAATAAATCCCTGCCAGTTAGTTCCAAGTGCTTGGAGAGCCATTCTTTGCTTCATGGTTCTCTGTTTAAAAAATAATTTCCCACTAACTGTCCCCCTCTTTAGGAAGATCTTTCAATTTAAGAATAATGCAATCACTTATCCTGGCTGGGTATATATCAGCCTTCGCGCTACGATCCCCAATATTTACGATCCCTCTTCAATCCCTAATAATAACCCTAAATGGAAAGAAGAGTTTATGTACCTTATGTGGGAGGGGGTGATTGGGGCACCATCTTCCGTAGCTCTTTTGGGAAGGTAATCGATGGAAATCCAGATGATATCGAACTGGATGACGCCGAAAAAGCTGCTTTCGATACCCTTACTGCAGATAAAGGGGAAACTCACTTCTTCTCCCTTCTTGAGGAATTTTCCCTCAAGTTTGTGGGTCTTTCATCTGTCACTGATAAGGGTAAACCTCATCATTCTTTTACCTAACTTCTTATTCATTTGCATGTTAAATTTTATTGTCATTGACTTTGCCTTTGATTTTTCAGCTGCTAAGGCCATAAACGAGCTTCAAGAGCATTTGGCTGGGGAGACTTCTCGTATGAAGAGGAAACGAGCTGCGAAGGATCCCAGGGGACAACCCTCAAAATCTGCCTTTCTAAGACCTCATGATGCTGTTGATGTAGAAGGTGGGGCTGCCTCCTCTGCCAAATCATCCGTTTTCCGGCCATCTTGGGGCATCAGAAAACAAGATTCAGTGGTTGGGGATACCAAGCACTCGAAGGATTGGTCTTACCATTCGATCACCCCTGCTGACTATCGTGACCTCGTGGTATCTCATGACTTGAAGGCAGTTGAGTCGCTGGGGACTCAAGCTATTGCTACCGTAAGCACTTTACTTTTTTAGTTTGAATGTTTCATTTTTCGTTCCCTAACACTTAAATTGTATTTTCAGAATAATACCTACTTCCAGGCAGCCAGGCATCATGCCAAGTCTTGGCGAACTCAGGCCGGGACTCATAATATGGATCTTGATCAGTCAAAGGCCAAAGTTGCAGGCCTGGAAGAGAAGTTGAAGGCCAAGGAAGAGGAGCTGGAGAAAGCCTATGGCAGCATTGCTGAGCTTCGCCAAGGCAAGGAGGATATCATTGATGATTACATGGATTCCGAGGACTTCCAGAAACTTATGACTAAGCATGACGACCTTGCTTATCCGGCCAACTACTTTAGTGGCTGGAAAGGGGCCTTAGATGTTGTTTCTGAGAGGCACCCTGGTTTGTTCCAGATTGGGGATTTCCCTTGCCCCGAGGCTCCTTTAGAGTTGGCGAAGCTGTTAGAGTCCCGGAGGATTTCTCCTATGGAAGAGGACGAGGAGGATGGTGAGGAAGGAGAAGAGGGAGGTGATGTTACTGATAGGATCTTGGATCCTGAGCACTCCCCGCTCCAGGCTGATGCCGAAGAGTCTACTATTGCCACCAGCACTGATAGAGAGTCTCCAGTTAAGAGCACTGCCAAGGCTGCCAAGACTACACCTAAGGCTCTTTGAGTTTATCTTATGTTGGCCCTGCGTGGCTTATCTTTTGTTATTTTGCTTTCTTGACTTATGAACCGTAACTTATAGCCTCCGGGCTTTGTTTATTTATTTTAAGCATCCTTTGATTTTTCCTTTCACTTAGTTGTTTCGTCTCTTGTATTTTGGCTTACTTTAGCTAGCAATTTTTAAATATGCTTTGATACGTAATAGACATAAGGAATAATAACCAAGTGAGGAGAAAATCAAATTGCATTGAAGCTTGAAATGGGCCTGGCCCTTACATAATACTCTACTTCCTATTCAGAGTTTAAGAACTCAAAAATGGTTTCGTCGACCTTATTTCTACTTTCCTAATACATGAATAAAGGCTGAATCCTTACAAGGATAGCTTAAACATAATAAATCTTGAGGTTAAAGGCATGCCAAGTACGGGGTACCTCATCCCCGTCCAAGGTCTCCAACTTGTATGATCCTCGTCCCAGTGTCTTCTTAACTCTATAGGGCCCTTCCCAATTAGGGGCTAGCTTTCCTTTCTGTCCAACTCCGGATGCTTCAATCTTTCTGAGTACCAGGTCTCCCTGATGAAAGAACCTTTCTTTCACCCTTAGGTTGTAATAGAAGGAGGCTTTCTTCTGATGTTCCACATTCCTTGCATTAGCTTCATCCCTTACCTCATCAATCAGATCAAGGGCCAGTTTCATTCCTTCTTCATTAGTGTCAGGTTCAAAGGCCTCCACTCGAGGAGACGTATGCATGATTTCTACGGGGACGACAGCTTCAGTTCCATAAGCTAACATGAACGGGGTTGCCCCAGTGGTTACCTTGCAAGTGGTTCGATATGCCCAGAGTATGGGTAACAGCTCATCCACCCAAGTATTTCGGGAACGTTCCACCCTTTTCTTGAGTCCATCAAGGATGATCCGATTGGCAACCTCAACTTGCCCATTAGCTTGAGGATGGGCAACTGAAGTGAACCGAAGCTCGATTCCATTCTCATCACAATAATCCTTGAACTCTTTGTTGTTGAATTGTAGTCCATTGTCTGTAACTAGGATCCATGGTATTCCATACCTACACATGACGTTCTCCCAGAAGAATTGCATAACTTGCTTGGTTGTGATTTTAGCCAAAGGTTTGGCCTCGATCCACTTTGTGAAGTAATCAATAGCTACAATCGGGAACTTTCTTTGAGCTGTGGCCATTGGAAACGGCCCAAGTATATCCATCCCCCACATAGCAAAAGGAATGGGGGAACTGACGGATGTCAACATCTCTGATGGTTGTCTAACCACTGGTGCGTGTTTCTGGCACCGATCGCACTTTTTCACATATTCTTTGGCATCAGCCATCATCTCAGGCCAATAGAATCCGAGTCTGACTATTTTGTGAGCTAGGGCCCTGCCCCCCAAGTGTTGCCCACAGATTCCTTCATGGATTTCTTCTAGTGCTGAGTTAGCTTCTTCGGGTCTTAGACTTCAGGTACAGAATCACAAAGGACTTTTTATAGAGGATCCCTTCAATCAGAGCATACCTTAACGCCCTTACTGACAGTCTTCGTGCTTCCATGGCATTAGTCGGGAGCCAACCGGTCTCAATATGCCTCTTGATTGGGTCTATCCAACACTCTCTAGTTCCGATGGGTGCTACTATCTTTGAATCAATTGTGGGGGCTCTCAGAACTTGGAAATAGACACTACCAGAATAATTCTCTATCTCGGAAGAGGAAAACTTAGATAGGGCATCGGCCTTGACGTTTTCCTCCCTCGGAATATGCTCAACGTAGCATTCATCGAACTGGGTCATTACAGCCTTGACAATCCTCAGGTACTTAATCATAGTATCATATTTCGCCTCAAACTCTCCATTGACTTGGGCCACAACTAGCCTTGAATCTCCACAAACTTTTAGATTTTTGACCCTTAAGACTGATGCCAATCCAAGCCCGGCTATCAGGGCTTCATACTCTGCCTCATTATTGGTTGTTGGGAAGTCTAGCTTCAGGGCGTATTCAATGGTGAATCCATCGGGACTTTGTAGGACCAGGCCTGCACCACTTGTTTTTACTTTTGATGCTCCATCAAAATAGAGCATCCAGAATTCCTTGTCTTCAATCATAGGTTCCTCATCTTCCTTATTGCCTTCCTGAGGTATCTCCTGCCCCCCGACTTCTTGGTTGTCAATGGTACATTCAACCACGAAGTCAGCAAGTGTCTGAGCTTTGATGGCCATCCTCGGCTTATACTTGATATCAAATTCTCCCAACTCAATTGCCCACTTGATAAGCCTACCACTGGCTTTAGGGCTATGTAGGATGTTCCTCAGTGGCTGCCCCGTAAGGACTTCAATCTTGTGTGCCTGAAAGTAGGGACGTAGTTTCCTTGAGGCAGTCACCAATGCTAAGGCAAACTTTTCAATAGTAGAATAGTTCAACTCTGCTCCATGTAATACTTTACTCACATAGTATACGGGTTTTTGAATTTTGTCTTCCTCTTTCACTAGCACGGCGCTCACAGCTAGAGCCGAAATGGCTAAGTAAAGATAGAGGATTTCTCCCGTACTTGGTTTGGCCAACAGCGGGGCTTCATCCATATACTTCTTTACTTGATCAAAGGCCTCTTGACTTTCTTCTGTCCACTCGAAGTTTTTTACCTTCTTTAATGTTTTGAAGAACGGCAAACACTTGTCTCCGAACTTGGAGACGAACCTCCCCAATGCAGCAATCCTCCCAGTAAGTTTCTATACATCCTTTATGGAACGAGGTGGTTCCATATCCAGAATAGCTTTGATCTTATCGGGGTTAGCCTCGATTCCTCGCTTCGAGACCATAAGACCCAAGAACTTCCCTGAACTGACACCAAAAGCGCACTTCGCCGGGTTTAACATCATCTTGTGGTGCCTCAGCACTTCAAATGCCTCACGTAGGTGCTCAATGTGATCTGCCTTGTATAGGCTTTTTACCAGCATATCATCCACATAAACTTCCATAGTCTTCCCAATGAGATGAGCAAAAATTTTATTTACCAACCTCTGATAAGTGGCTCCTGCATTTTTTAATCCAAAGGCCATGACAAGGTAACAATATACACCAAAGTCAGTGATGAATGATACCTTTGGAATATCATCCTTACGCATCTTGATTTGGTTGTAGCCGCTAAAGCCATCCATGAAACTTAGCATATCGTGCCCAGCCGTGGCATCTATCAACATATCGATCCTTGGCAAGGGAAAACAGTCCTTTGGGCATGCGTCGTTCAGATCAGTGAAGTCTATACACATCCTCCACTTCCCATTGGCTTTTTTGACCATTACAGGATTAGCCAGCCACTCCTGGAATTGGATTTCTTCAATGAACCCTGCCTTTAGGAGCTTGTCAATCTCCTGTTTAATGGCTTCTTGTCTTTCAGGTGCAAAATTTCTCTTCTTTTGTTTCACCACTTTTCTGTCTGGATCCATGTTCAGGTTGTGTGTTATCAATTGGGGATCTATCCCTGGCATATCAGCTGCTGTCCATGCAAAGACATCGCTATTGTCCTGCAGGAAGGTGATCAACTCACTTTTCAAGGGGTCTTTCAGAGTTGCCCCAATGTAAGTAACCTTTTCGGGATCTTCTACTTCCAAAGGTATGGAAACTAAGTCCTCCGCTGGTTTTCCTCTCCGTTCTTCGTCCTTACGAACATCCATATCCTCAATAGGGAGGACTTGCCCCCCGATTCCATTTGGCCTTAGTGCAGCCACATAGCAACTTCTTGCCATCTTCTGGTCCCTTTCTCTTCTCCAACACCATTTCTGGTTGGGAACTTCACTTTCAAGTGATAGGTAGAAGCAACCGCCTTAAAAGCGTGGAGTCCCGTCCTGCCTAGGATAGCATTGTAGGTGGACGTGGCTTTGATAACCAAAAAATTTAACATCTGAGTGGCCTCTCGTGGCTCCTGCCCTATGGTCATGGGCAACTGAATGGTTCCTTCAACCTTCGACTCTACTCCATTAAACCCATATATAGGCATGTTCGAGGGCGTCAACTGAGACTCGGTGTATCCCATCTTCAAAAAGGCATTATGGAATAAAATGTCTACTGATGCTCCATTGTCTATCAAGACTCTTTTCACTTGAGAGTTACCGATCACTGGAGAGATTACCAATGGATCATCGTGGGGGAATTTCACCCCTTCAAGGTCCGAATCATCGAACCCAATCGATACCTCTGTTTTCGCTCGCTTTGGTGCTTCTCTCACAATGTGCATCACCTCTCGTGCATATGCTTTCCTCGAATTTCTGCTGGTCCCTGCTGCTGTTGGTCCTCCGAAAATCATATTTATCACTGGCCCTCGGGGCTGTGGGTTACGATTGCGATCATCGTCTCTCCTATCATAGCCCCTTCTTGGGTTTTCTTGATCCCCATCCTTGCAGAATTTAGTCAATTTCCCTCTTCGAATGAGGAACTCAATCTCGTCTTTCAATTATCTACAATCGTCAGTATCATGCCCAACATCCTTGTGAAATCGACAATACTGATTCTTGTTCCTTTTCTCAGGATCTGTTCTCAGTGTCTTCGGCCATCTTACGTCCCTATCCTTCTCTATATCCAACAGGATTTGGCTTCTTGGAGCATTCAATCTCGCATAATCAGTGAATCTTTGTCCGGGACTGCCTTTTTTAGGGGCTGAATCAGAATCTCGACCTGTGCACGGGTACTTATCCCTAGCATCAAACTCCTGCTCCGCTTTTTGCTTCTTAGAATTGTCACCATTCCCAGTGTTCCCCGCTCCTGATTCTTTCTTTAAGCTATCCTCAGCTTTGATGTATTTACTCGCCCTTTGTTGAAGCTCAACCATGTTCTCAGGGGGATGCTTTGCCAATGACATCTTAAAATAAACATTCGAAGTTCCGTTTTGCAAAGCCACCATGGCCACTTTGTTTTCCAGGTTGGTAACGTTGAGTGTCTCCTTGGTGAACCGTTTGAGGTAATCTCTAAGACTTTCATTCTTTCCTTGTATCACTGTCATGAGGGATGCAGAATCTTTCTCATGAATTCTTCCACCAATGAACTGACTAACAAAAGCATTGCTCAACTCCTTGAAAGAGGCAATAGAGTTTGGTGGTAGGCGACTGTACCATCATTGTGCCATGCCCGCTAGGGTTTGGGGAAATGCCCTATACTTCAAAGCGTCGCTGGCGGGTTGTAACAACAAGGCGTTAGAAAACGTCCTTACGTGATTGGCTGGATCTCCTGTTCCATCATAAGTCTTTATGGTGGGCATTTTAAACTTTCGAGATATATGAGCATTCATCACTTCTTCAGTAAAGGGAGGAGTTGGATCATCAGGATCTCCAAGCTGCATCAGGTCTTTAGGATCGCTTTTTGGGGATTTCCACCCTAGTGTTTCTATCACTTGGGACTTCAGTCCTCCTCTGTCTCCTTGGGGTCCCTTCCAAATCAACAAAAGGAATTTCTCCTCCTGTTGTTGGTGGGGGTCTAGTCTGATTTTTTCTCTGTTGTTCTCTTTCTATGTCTTCCCTTAGTTTCTGAATTTTGGCCTCATGAGCTTTTATTTTTTCAGCAGCTGTTAGAGGAGGTCTATCATAGACTCTTTGACGAGTTTGTCCAACGGGATCCTTGCCTAAGCAGCGCCTCCTCGGGGGTAGATCTCGATCTTCATCTTCCGAAGATGAGTCATCAGAATAGGGACCGGAAAAGTCTCTAGAGTATGAGGGGTTGTACGGCTCGCGTATCTGGAGAGCATGGCCACTTGGACCGGACTGATACGGGGGGTAATTAGGCAATCCATACATCGGATTTGTGCTTGCTGGGATCACAATAGTGGAGATGTGAGCAGTAGGAGGTGCGGATTGCCCTCCAAGAGGGGCGTGTATCATCTGTAGGGGATTCGTCCCTTGAGTTGAGGAGTTCGTTACTAAGGGTAACGATTCATGGACTTGCGTTTCTGTACCTTGAGGTTGAGTGATTGTCCCTGTGGTTTGGGGGATTGGTTCAGTGACGGGTGGGGTAGAGGTGAGAGGTAAGGCCTCAGTAGAGGTCGGGGGTGTTCTTCGCGTGGTTACCATGGTTGATGTCGTTTCCCACAGACGACGCCAAATGTTGTGGAACAAAAATTAGGGTGTAGTTACTGTGTTAGGGTTTGTGGAAGCTTCGAGCTTTAATGGCTGCGCTTGTGTTTCGTGACTTAAATCGTATCCTCACAAGATGCCTACGTATCTCAGAGATGAGAATCAAGCTAAAAACGTAGTTCTAGGTGTGAAGGAGCAGGTCCTTATATAGGTGATGAAAACCCTAGAATTAGGGTAGAATTAGGAGACTTGATGGACAAGTCACAGCTTAGGCCCAATTCTAGAGCCTTCTAATTGATAAGGAGATAAGAGTTGAAGATATGTGCCTTGAAGGCTACTCCTAATATGATTTAGTTTCCTTTCTGGACTTGATTTCGAAGTCTTTTATTTGGCTGACTTATCAGCTACGAATTTATTATTTAATTAGGGTTTGTGCCCATCTGGTGGGCCCCATGTTTGGACCATTCCGGGTCTAATTAATGCCACATTAAATGTGTCTTTAGAGCTTACTTTTAGCCCATATCAAAAGGAATAATGGATTCTTCTTAACCTATGTCAGTATGACACGGATTAAACATACGGAAACGAGAGAATTGCTTTTCATCTTAAATT
Organism: Kitagawia praeruptora; assembly: GCA_037693485.1. Taxonomy (NCBI): domain Eukaryota; kingdom Viridiplantae; phylum Streptophyta; class Magnoliopsida; order Apiales; family Apiaceae; genus Kitagawia; species Kitagawia praeruptora. The sequence goes on from CM075353.1 coordinate 6,285,281, forward strand.
TAGAGTTAATATTGGTCACGTTTGCCAAATCTTAATTAGAACTTACAAGTTACTTATTTCGGGAAAAAACAATTTATATTTACATACTTTTTTTAAAGAAAAATGTGTATGGGGAGTTTAATATTCGTTATCTTGCAAAAATAAGTTACTTATTTCATAAAAAATTACATATTTACATACTTTTTTCCAGAATAATTAACTTACTTCTGAAAAATAAGATTTCACAAACGAGACCATTACAATTTTAAATAAATAGTTTGTGAATTTAGAATTAATTTTACAATTTTAAATAAATGGTCTCTGTAAATATTTGGTTGTCTCAGGGTCAATATTCAAAGTTTCCAAACGAGAGCAGGTCAAAACGTGTTTAATGGGAATATGGCTCACTAAAAAAATTGTATCAACTATTAGAATTTGATATTGACGTTATAAATTTTATTTCATTTTTAGGATTCAATGCTTATGGATAAACATTGTTATACATAATATGACTATCTTTTCTAATTCTAATATATTAAAAAATATTTTTATATTTATTAGTGTTTAAAATTCTAAAATTCTAAAATATTAGAAAATAGACTGGAATGATTTTAGGGTCCCACCTAAGCGCTCACGTAACGTGTTTAACGGGAAGACGGCTCACTAGAAAAGATTGTATTACCTATTAAAATTAGAAAAATAGATTGACGTTATAAATTTTATTTCATTTTTAGGATTCAATGTTTATGGATAAACGTTGTTATACATAATATGACTATCTTTTCTAATTCTAATATATTAAAAAATATTTTTATATTTATTAGTGTTTAAAATTCTAAAATTCTAAAATATGGGCTTACTTTTCCTGAGGTTACCTCGGGTAAGTTTCCTGAGGTGATTAAAAGAACAATACAAGAATAGGGTTATTTTTGTAAATACATGGGGGCGGGTTTAATTATTACAAAAATGCCTTCAAAAAATTATACTAAAATCTTAGGTAAGGTTCCTGAGGTTACCTCAGGAACATTATTCTCTATTAGAAAATAGATTGAGATGATTTTAGAATGTCACCTAAGCGCTCACGTAACGTGTTTAACGAGAAGACGGCTCACTAGAAAAGATTGTATTACCTATTAAAATTAGAAAAATAGATTAAGACGATCTTAAAGCGCCACCTAGGTGACATATTTTACGATCTTCTAAAATTATATACTTCCTCCCTCCCACTTATTTTGTCACCTAATAAGTGTCATCAATAATTTTCTAATTTTTTAGGATTTTAAACACTAATAAATATAAAAATATTTTTTAACATATTAGAAGTAGAATATGTGTTTGAATTTATAGAGGAAAAGAGTTCAAATTTACAGGAATATTGGAAGTATAATAAGTATTTATAAGGCATATGATTAAAAGTTCTACTGAAAGTAGAATATGAGTCTTTTAACTGTTAGAAGTAGAAATGTGTTCGAATTTGTAGAGGAGAAGAGTTCGAATTTATAGGGATATTGGAAGTAGAATAGGTATTTATAGGCCATATGATTAAAAGTTCTATTATAAGTAGAATAGGAGGAGAAGAGTTTGAGTTTATAAAGAAATCATATTAATTGACATATTCAAAGTAGAAAAGGCATGCAAATTTATAAATGAACTCGAACTCTAATTCATAGGGAATACATGAAATTAGAAAAGGAACCTAAATTTATCTCTCGAGAATATGCGGGAGGTTAGGTGGTGCATCTAAGATTGTTTCAATCTATTTTTTTTATTTTTTAAGATTTTTAGAATTTTAGATACTAATAAATAAAAATTATCCTTATATTGATTGATTATACTTGCATTAGAAAAATTTATCCATAAATTCAATATTATTCCCGTAACGAATAGTCTTCGTATTTAAATTCCATAAATATAAGAAAGTTTAAAGAATGTAAAAATTAGAATTTACTCTCTTTTAAAATTTTAATTTTTAAGGAAAAAATTTTATTTAATAAAATAAGTGTCATCAATAATACGTAATGAAGTTAGAATTCGATTCCAAATAAAAGCGGCTCGAAACGTGTTTCACGGAATGACAGTTCACTAGAAAAGATTGTATTAGCTATTAAAATTTGATACTAATGTTGTAATTCTTTTTATATTTTTAGGGTTCGATTTTTATGAATAAAAATTATTATATAAGTATTTAAATATATGTTAAAGTTGAGATTTCGATTTTAACGAAAGAGTGGCTCAATCGAAAAAATTGTGTTTAACAAGAAATCGGTTTATTAAAGAAGATTATGTACCTATTAAAATTTAATATGGATAGTATTGAATTTTTTTTTAAAAAAAAAATTAACGCCGCAGCGAAGCGCGGCTCTATCAACTAGTTTTACTAAATTATCAAAACACTGTTGAATGTAGTTGAATCCCGTATTTTTACAATTTTTTTTTCAAAAGGTGGTATTTTTGCAAAAGAACTTTAAAATAACAGTATTTTTGCAAAAATATTTAGGGTGATGGTCCAAAATATTCATATGGGAGCCATGCTGGCCCTTTTTACTGACTGAAAATGCTACACCGTCTACCGTGATATAAGGGGTGTTGCGGAACACCGTGTTCTGTATCATGGGGTGTTGCGGAACACCGTGTTCCGTATCATGGGGTGTTGCGGAACACCATGTTCCGTATCATGCACGGATACGGAACACCGTGTTCCGTATCATGCTAACACGGAAGATGGTGTTCCGTATCATGCATAATACGGAACACGGTGTTCCGTATTATGCTAACACGGAGGACGATTCTCCGTATCTCATCGGTATCTCGGGCCATTTTTTTTCAAAATCAGTATTTTAGGCAAAAACTTGTGAAAAATAGGCATTTTGGTAATTCTCTCAAATATTTATATGTTGGGATATTTATGAAAAAAAAACCCATTAAATTATCTTAGTTTTAAATTTTAACTTATTTTTCATCATTTTATTATTTTGGGGTGTATTTAGTTAAGCTTTTGATGAAATAATTATAATCTATAATTCTTACAAGATTGTTATTGATTTGAATTTGATGGATAATAATAATTTATGAAATTTACAAAATCGTTAACTTTAATTCTATGTAGATTCCTATAGAATTGAGTAGAATTTGACAGATTTTGAAACATTTTTGATAAATTTATTAAAATTTCATAGATTTTAGCTAAATTTAAAAATTAAAAACAAATTAGTAAACTCTCCAAAATTCACAGTTTTATTAAATCCAAAAAAGAAAAATATGTATTATGAATACCACTAAATTTTGTGAATTTTTGCAAATCCAGACTAAGTACACCTAAATTTTAAAAGACATTTTAAGTCCTAATTAAATATACCTAAATTTTAAGAAACATTTAATAATCCAAACTGAATACCATCAAATTTCAAAATATTTTTAAAATTCAAATAAAAAATTCCTAAATTTTTAAAATTCAAAAAAAAATTTAAAATTCCAATTGAATACATCCTCTTTTACATGTCCTTCTTTATGTCGAACATCATAAATTGAAATCGAAATCGAAATCGTAGTATTAGAATCACTTATTATAATATAATATAGACGAGCAAAATGAAAGAGACACATCGAGTTTCACAGACCGACAAACATCATAGCCTCAAGTTTAGCAGTTGCGGCATCAAGAGTAATAGATTTCGTCATAGCTCTAGCTATGCATCCTAAACTTTCTTTAGACCAATTAAAGTGAAGAACATAAATATGTGTGTTATTAATTTGTTCAAAATCTTTTCATTTAAAAACTTTCGTAATTTTCTGACAAAAAAAAAAAAACTTTCGTAATTTAACATATCTATCCATACGGGATAAGTCTAATAAAAGTAAACTAGAATTATGGGTGACAAGCTTTTCACGGGGCATTTCCCGAAGAAAAAATATTGCTCCGTCTATTTTCAGCTTCGTTTAACATGTCTACCTATGTGAAATGAGCCATCCAGAAGCAAATTTCAATCATAATGATAAGCTTTCACGGGACATTTGCCGTAACAAATATATTGCTTTTTCCACTTTCAGCTTCGTACAAACACCATTGTGCATCCATATCTGAACTGTATGTGTCCAAATTACCAACACAAAAAAACTGCATGTGTCCACTAAGCCCATTTGGATGTTGCCCTAATCAAATTATTACTTCAATCACATGCTCTGAATCGTTGATCATTCCTTCTTTGCTAAATGCATCAACCAGAATACTGAACGTATGCACAAATTATTACTTCAATCACATGATCTGAATCGTTGATCATTCCTTCTTTGCTAAATGCATCAACCAGAATACTGAACGTATGCACATTTCGAGTCATTTTGAAGTTACACAGACCTTGAAATTGACAAGCTACAAGGCCATAACATTTGGTGATATGCATTTGTGGTTGTGGCTCATTTGAGAAAGAAGACTCGTAGCATGATCCACTAATCTGTTTTCACACAAACAATTAGAAATCATGTTGTAAGTTACTGTATTGGCTTAACAACCTTTCTCTTCCATAAATCTGTACAACATAACAGCCATGGAAGTATTTGCAGTTTTGCAAAGACTGTCAATTATAGTATTAGATATAACTACACGGTTGAATTTTATTCACTGTAATAAGCTTCTTGAACAAATGCTCAGCTTCCACTCGAGACAAAAGGCCCTAAAATGAGAGTGTGTACGTAACAACACTAGGCACAAAACCACACTTAATGAGCTTGCCGATTAAGGAAAAGTTATAATCAGCTCTATATACACAACCAAAGCAGTTAACTATTTGGGAAAAAAATTAAAATCACAACAGTTAATTATAGTATTAAACGTATATATATCAATGATTTGAATGGCGAAAGTACACATTATTAAGTAGAGAGACTGCAATGCCAGAGGTTGAACATTTTATCAAACAAAACAAGTGCATTATCAAGCTTCTCGAAGCAGGACTAAGATTTCTAATGCATAATCTTAGTCCAACGTGATATTATATAGTAGCAAAAAACCAAATGAACAGAAATAGACTTAGAAATAGGAAGGACTTAAAAGATAACTAGGCCTAACACCAAGGTTCCAGGCCTCACACCGGAAACTTAAGCATCACACCCAAGTATAAAATAGCAGTTTTTATATATATTCCAAGCTCTCCAATTACAAAGCCAGAGTGTTCTTATATAGGCATATGGAGTAGTCTCCAAGAAAAAATCCCCTAACTTAAGGAACTAAAATAAAGGAAGTAGCTTAATGACACAATTTATGGGATATGTATAATATTTCCCAATTATTAAAATGCAATCTAATCTTTTTTCAAAATGGAAAATGCTAGGTATCCCAAATTGGTATCCAAAAAATTTCCCAAATGTCATATGTATGAATTCAATTGATTATAATTATAATGGACCCCCTGCATTCACACGAACCATCCAATCAAAAAATTTCATTATGCCATGTAAGTTTTGACACATCATTTGTGAATAATTTTTAGGTATCAATTTGGGTACCTAGCATTACTCTTCCAAAATCTCTAACAGATTAGGGACAGATATTTATTGATATGAATTTCCCTTGAATAAACTTTCGTGAACTTGTCAGAATTTGCATCAATTTCTTATAAAGTACATAACTAAATAACCAATTTAGAGCATCTCCAACCATACATATCCCTTAGCTTGTATCGGAAATACCATAAATAAAAATTATGGAGAGTGTGTAAAATTATTTCATCTCCAACGGGACATAACTGTTAGCTAAAATTTTAGATAATCTTATCATATTGGCTATATTTGTCGAACCTCTAGAGACCTGTAGTAAAACTCCACATCATCAATTACCATATTATAATAATATATTCTATTTTTAACAACTTGAAATAATGAAAACATACCATTTTTAAATTATAGCCAATCAATATAGCCAACTACATTGGAGTAAAACACCTTAAAGATTCAACAAATTTTACATAATTATTATTTACCCAATGATTTTAGCTAATACCATTGGAGATGCTCTTAGTGGATTCACCTCTTACCCACCATAATTTTTTTGTTCCACATTCAAACATGATGTGCATGATAAAGAAACACCATAGTTGAATAAAAAAAACTAATTAATGACTAATAGACAATAATCCTTGTCAGACAGAAGCATTAGAATATATCAGAATGTGAAACAGAATCAAATTGCCTAGCACATTCGTTCTATATCTTTGGGGAAATCCAAAAGCAGAGTTTTTATCAGTGATCAGCCACGTACATGAGATGAGATGTACAGCTGCAGTGATACAAAAGAAACTAGTAGACACCCAAACTCTAGCTCTCACCAAAGCACAGGCGCGGGGCTGGGGTGCGCGGGGTGAGCGACCGCACAGGGCCCCCAAAAATATAGGGCCCCAAAATTTTTTCCTCCTTATATATATATGTATATATATGTAGAGAGATTTTGAAATGGACTTGCTTTGATGGCAATTGAAAGTGACATTTTGAACGAAGTTGATGTTGAAAGTGTTATAGAAGATTTTGTTGTAAAACATGCAAGAAGAGCATCTCTATTTAAATGAATTTGTTAGACTTTATTTTGAATTATATAGTATTTTGAATTCATATTAAGATATAAATGGAGGGCCAAATTTTAAGAACTCGCACAGGGCCCCAAATTTGTTTGCCCCGCTCCTGCCAAAGCGCCATCAACAACTTGCTTCAGATTCTCAGTCACTGACACCAGGAAATTCATCAGAATCAATGTCTTTATCAGATGGATCAGCAAAATGTGGTCGGCTGTAGTCGCAAGTATCACATGTATAGATTTGATCATCAAATTCATCATCCTCAGTGTAGTCATGTGGGAGCTTAATATTCTTCATCTGTTGAGCTAGACTTTTTATTAAATCAGCTCCAAACCCAGCAACTAAGAAACACATTCTCAGATCAAGACTCTCAAGATGAGGACAATTCTTAAGAATGTCCCACAAGCCATCAGTTGTAATCTTATTTCCTTGGAGTTGCAGATGATGTAGTCCACGCATGTTTTTTTGCAATAGCTAGAGCATGCTCATTACACCCCATATGTGGGCATTTATACCTTGACTTGTTCAATTTGAACGACTTTAGCCGAGGGCAACAACGCCCTGCAACTTCAATAGTTTGCATAGAGATGGGAATGCCATAAAGGTGGAGGTCCTCCAACAACGGAAGTTTTTTAACCATGCTAATCAACCCTTCATTCGTAATGCTAGAGCAAGATTCAAGATGTAGACATCTCAACTGACTTGATCTGAAAACATGTTGGGAAGGAGGTTGATAAAAGTCAGTATTCACTTGTGACAACCACATATATATTATATATCACATCTATTTGGTTATTGCTCGTACGCAGGTCCAAATTAAACATCAGTTTTATAATAAGATATCTTGTACTTATGGCTAATTATAAGATATCTTGTACTTATGGCTACTTGCAATCATAACCATAAAATATTCGTAAATCTCGGGAAAAATATTTCTGAACCAATATTTTCGAAAAAAATATTTCCGAACCAAAATTTTGGGAAAAAAAAATTTTTGGATCAGTATTTCAGGAAAAAATATTTCCGAACCAATATTTCGGTAAAAAATATTTCCGAAACAATATTTCCGAAATATTTTTTTCAGAACCAATATTTTGGAAAAAAATATTTCAGAACCAATATTTCGGAAGAAAAATGCTAGAGGTACCAAATTGGGTACCAAAAATTGTTACCAAATGAATGTGATTGGTTATAATTAAAATGGGCCCGCCAGGGCCATCCAATTAAAACATTACAATTTGCCAAATCACTAATGCCATGTCATTTGGGGACTTTTTTGGGGACTAAATTTGGGGTCCCTAGCACTACTCATTTCGGAAATATTTTTTTCGGAACCAATATTTCCGAAATATTTTTTTCAGAACCAATATTTCGGAAATATTTTTTTCGGAACCAATATTTACGAAATATTTTTTCGGAACCAATATTTCGGAAATATTTTTTTCCGAACCAATATTTCTGAAATATTTTTTTCGGAACAAATATTTCCGAAATATTTTTTTCCAAACCAATATTTCGGAAATATTTTTTCCCGAACCAATATTTCGGAAATATTTTTTTCCGAACCAATATTTCGGAAATATTTTTTTCCAACCCAATATTTCCGAAATATTATTTTCCGAACCAATATTTCGGAAATATTTTTTTCGAAACCAATATTTCAGAAATATTTTTTTCCGAACCAATATTTCGGAAATATTTTTTTCGGAACAAATATTTCTGAAATATTTTTTTCCAAACCAGTATTTCGAAAATATTTTTTTCCGAACCAATATTTCAGAAATATTTTTTTCAGAACCAATATTTCCGAAATATTTTTTCCCGAACCAATATTTCGGAAATATTTTTTTCGAAACCAATATTTCGGAAATATTTTTTTCGGAACCAATATTTCGGAAATATTTTTTTCAGAACCAATATTTCCGAAATATTTTTTTCCAAACCAATATTTCGGAAATATTTTTTTCCGAACCAATATTTCGGAAATATTTTTTTCAGAAATATTTTTTCCAAAATATTCTTTCGGAAATATTTTTTTCAGAAATATTGGTTCGGTAATATTTTTTCCTGAAATACTGATCCACGAATATTTTTTTTCGAAATATTGGTTTGGAAATATTTTTTCCGAAAGATTGGTTCTGAACTATTTTTTTCCGAAATATTGATTGAGAAATTTTTTTTCCCAAAATATTGGTTCGGAAATTTTTTTCCCCGAAATATTGATTCCGAAATAATCATCAATAATAATAAAATAGACGATCAAGATTATAATATATTAAAAAGAAAATTATAATCTAAAAATCGTATAATTAAAAAAGGTTGTATTAGAATTGAATTTCAAAAAAAAATATAATTTGAAAATGATATAATTGAAAAGGGTTGTATTAGAATTGATTTTTTTTATTAATATCAAAAATAGTTTATATTTTTGGGCTCTATCTCGAGATCTAGAAATCTTATTTGGATGATTTTACAGCGCACACGAAGCTCATAAAATTATCTTTAATTTATTGATTTAACAGTTATTATCCAAATGGAAATACTCATAATCTCAGTATAAAATATAATTACGAATATTTATATTAATCCTATTCAGTGTAGAAGACTACATTGATAATCTCATTTAAAGCATAAAACTTATTTACATATGATTTAAATCATTGACATTCACTTTTTTGTATTTCAATAGAAATAGACTTTTTAGTTTACATGTTAAAATATAAAACATTTTTTTATCCTAGATCCAACGTTTCTTATCTATTTATTTTAAGATCTAACGGTTCTTATTTAATTTAGCGTACTAAGGGCCAGACTATCGACTATCGGCTAACAAAGTTTTGGACAAAATCCCCATTACACTTATTATTAAATCTGTAATTGGTTGTTATTGCAACTATCTTTAAATAAGAAGGTTATTTTGATAATCAAAACGAAACATAAGTAGATTTTCTAAGTCGAATAAAATTTTTGGCTTAAAAAATCGTCAATTTCTTCTCTCTTTTGTTTCTTGATAGTTTTAATTAGAAAATAATTGTAAATCATCTTGGTAGTTTTAATACCTTTTCGTACTGAGGACCAGACTACTGACTATCAAAGTTTTGGAAAAAAAATCCCTTTTACACTTATTATCAAAACTGTATTTGTTTGTTAGTACAACTATCTTCAAATAATAAGAAGGTTATTGTGATAATCAAAACGAAGAATAAGTATATTTCCTAAATCGAATTAAATTTTCAACGTAAGAAATCGTCAATTTCTTTTTTTTTCTTGGTAGTTTTAATAGAAAAATAATTGTAAATCAACACTAAATTAAAGATGATTATGTTAATTTTACGTGGTTTGTAAAATCGTCCAAATCAAATTTTAAGAATTCAAGATAAAACACATGGTAAATTGAACGTTGTATCAATTTTTTAACAATAATTTGATATGTGAACTAATAATAAATAAATATTTAAAAAATAATCATAAATATTAGAAAAGGAGTCGTGCGTTGCACGGGTTATAAGCTAGTTGACAATAAAAGAAATGCATAAAGAATAATATATATATTTTAATATTGGGAATCATGTACCTGAGGGTGACCTCAGGTAGTAGCATGAGGTTATAAGGAGTTCCCATATAAATACACGAAGGCAAATTTGTAAATTCAGGAATAAGTTTTTGTATTTACCAAATTACCATTAAAATTGTATAGGAATATATTATGACCTCAGGGGGAGTTACCTGAGGTCATCCTCAAGCCCATTTTACTCTTTAATATTTACTAGCAATATTGCCCGTGCTTCGCACACGGAAATTCTTTTTTGTCCATTCATTTTTTAAAATCGATGCACAAAATCATTCCCGTAAGTAAGCAACAAAATGTCAGTTATTAGCTTAAGTTGTAAAACTGAAAGAGATTGAACATATATTAATTCCCTCTACAATCAATTTGGTTGCTATTTTTCCAATTTAACGTTTCGCTGCACGATCCAAGAGAGCAAAGTTGAAAGCTTCTGTATCATCTTTAGACCGCACAACAATCTTTTACCTGATAATAAAACAAACATGTTAGAAATACTGATTCAATGATCGTCAGAATCTGTTATGAGGCTGATCAGGAACTGATGAGTGACGTCGTCAGTATTGAAGTTCATCAGTTTCTGAAGAATGACATCAAGATCTGGAAGCTGATCAGTACTGGATGTTTATCAGTATTAGCTGATATCTATTAGTCCACTAAAATAGGATACATTGATATGTTGGTTGTTGATTTATAGGATTGTAGCCATCAATTAAGATATGTACTTAAAGTTGTTTGTAATTGATATTTCATATCTTGTAATTGATAGAGCAACTGTGTAGAATGATCAAAACAAATAAAGCAAAGATCAAAACAGTAGGCAACAATTTGGTACATGAGAATTTACTTGAAAATTTAAAACTAATAACTCTTCTGAGGAAATGGGAAATTCCTGGCCCTGTACCTGCCTTCTAGAAAAGGTAATTATTTATTGGCAGTTTATATGCGTTGTTCTCACATTTTATTAGTCAGAAAAGGTAATATGATAGTTGTACTACAAAACAAACATCTTTATTAAAATGACTATATTCTTAAAAATGAATTAATTGTTAGGAATAGAATCACAAATTTTAAGAATAATTAAGCCCGATATAATGTGGAATTTCATCTAGATTTATAAAAATTGAATTTACTAAAATATCAACTTTAGATCTTTATATACATTTTGGGCATGTTAATTCGTCTAACAAAGTCTTTATCATTATCGTTATTTTTTCTAACTATAAATTGAAAACACTATCTAAAAGAGAATAAAATTGTCCTACATTCCATATTAAATTTAAACATATTTATTGACGATTTGTAATTGAAAACATTACCTAAAAAATTAAAATTGTCCTGCCTTCCATATTAAAATTTTACATTTGTAATTTAAAAAAAAAACAGAAAATACAGTTTTTAATAAAAAAAATATTTGAATACATAAACGTATATGTTTTTTTGAAATGTATAATGGATGCATAATAATTATAATGGAAAAAATGATATTAAATCAATTTAAATTATATATTGGCGATTTCTCGATGTTACATTTTGTTAACTAAAAAATTGCTATATGTTATATTATTATAAATTTATTATATAAGAAAGATTTTAATTATTTTGTTACTTAAAGATTTTAATAAATTTATTATATATTATAATCTAACTCAACTATATATGTAACTATTTCTCTTGTAACTTATATGATTAGAAGATTGTGATTATAAAATTATGTTTTAAATTAAAAGATAACGTGTTTTAATTAGAAAAAAATATTAATAATTGAAAATTACGATAGTTTAGATGTGTATAAAGGGTAGTATATTCCATTAAAAAGTAACGTCTTTTAAATTGATTGAAATATACATAGACGTGTACATATGTTTTGAGGAATAAAAAAGTAGAATATTGTACTTTATGACTTAAATTATTCAGGTCACGAGTTTTATATTTTAAAATATGAAGTAGGTAAAAAAATATAATATTATGTAATTATTTAATATAGTCTTTTTGTTATATAAAGTATGAATATAGTTTTATTTGATGTTGTGGCTACAATAAAATTATAATGCAAGTATTTTTTTGTTATATAAGATATTAGTTTTATTTAACACTCGGCTACAATCAAATATATAATTGTCGTGTCCAATAAAGATAAGTAAATTTATATTTATACGTAAAGTTAGGTGTTTTTCTTAGACATAACCTTATAACCTCAAGGTTGTCACCTTTTGTATAAAAAAAGGTGGCATTTTGAGAATTCTTTTTGTTTTTTTAGTTTTTGAAACCACAACTTCTCACCTACTTGTACAAAAAAAGTCAAAATTTTATGTATAAAGAAATCTCACATGTTCTGTAGTTAGAAATACCCAGGTTTCATGAAAATTGAATCTATTACTACTTTATTAAAGAGTTTGTACCTATAAATTTAAAAATCTCAATTTTTTCTTTTTAGGATTAAATTAAAGAATAAATATCTTCATTTCTAAATGAAATAATATTTTTGTTCGGCAACATGAGCATGAAATGAGAACATTAATCACAACCCTATGCACAGAATTTAATCAGAATCCTATGCACAAAATTTAACATGTCAAATACTTATTAATGGTGGTCAGGACAAAAAATGGAAAATGTATGGAACTCCATCAAGATGTTGAATCCAGGATCAGAACATAGCAAAGGAATGATGTTAAGCCTGTCAGAGACTATGACCCAGGCACTCATCACCATCAGTTCGAGATCACCAGCCAGTATTACTGCTCAGCAGTCCAACCCTCCTAACTTACTATGAGCCTCCTATAAATAAAAAGACACATGTTAAAACTCTAATTCCTAAAATACAGGCACACACAAACTCACTCTAAATTCATAGAGTCTGTGCTGGAAGGGTAACAATCTCTAAATAAAATAACAAAAAAAATAAAATAAAAGATGAGTTTGGAACATTTTTTAATACCTCGGGATGATCCATAGTCTATAATATAGTTCTAATTAATTAAAGTAGTCCTAACATGTCAACTAATTGCCACTGTTCTAATCATCAGACCCTCCAGCAAAAGGTTACTTAGTTGATGCAATATCGTTAACTCCAATAAAGAATTCTAGGAGTTTAATAAATGATGATAACAAAAACTACTTGCCTTCAGTAATCTGTTATTGAGCGGATTCCCTTTCTTTGCGAGAGTCTGTTATTAAGCTTATGGTACCAAAACCATATGTCTAATGACCATCTATAGCACTTGAAGTTCAGTAATCTGTTTCAAACTCATTTCTTTTTATCCATCTCTATCATCTATGTTTCCAGTAGAACCTATCGAATGCTTCTTCATGTGCCAACTTTACATAATTCTGAGCCGCATATCGCATTTATTTATTCACCCTGTAATACCTAACCTTTTCCCCGCATAGCAGGTTGGACCACCTTCCCGCCCTCTGAACATTTGTATATCATGTTTAGACCTACTTTAATCCTTCATCAAAAGTTCTGGTGTGATAAGATTCTTCTAATATAAAAGCCATCTTATAATTTCGTCAACATCTGGCCCTTCATACACAACCTGTGACACAAAACTATTTGCCACTTCCCAGATTAGACTTTGAAAGGTGGATCATTGGATCAGGCTCAGGCTCCGACTCCGGCTCTTTTGCTTGCCAGGTCTTGGCGCCTGCTTAGCAGTGAGAACAATTTTTGATAAATAATTGTGTATAAGGTGAAACACCATAAAAAAGATTGCAATAGGTTCTTCCATAAGGATACAACTTTCAACCTGTATGTGTGATTCTGAAAATAGTATCTTATAAACAAAGGTAGTTGGCAAGTTGCAGAGTTTATAATGTCTAGCAAATCGCGTTTGAAAGTCTCCAAATAAGTTTGCAAGGGAGGTCAATTTCAATGTTCCTGACGAACTCTCAGCGTGTAGACAGTCCATGACCCAAACTATCTCCTTCCAAATCATCAAATCTGTTAGTAAACAACCTTTCCTAATCCTTCCAGATACGAACCTCTGAAATAAAAAATATGTTATACATGTCACTAATTATAGGATTTGTATATCGTGCATATCTATCACATCTATAATCCCATCTACTGTATTCCAAAATCAGATTCCAACAATCCTATATTCTGTAGGTTGTCACCTGGTACATCCATGTAGAAAATAACTAATCAAGCAATTTAAAATTTCACTAATTTTGATATCAGTGAGGGTAGCTACATTGGATTTTATGATATTGCTAAGTTCCTACATTACGTGAGATTAAAAAATGTAAAACTCTGAAAGCTCTTGCTCTGTTCAGGCAATATTGAAACAAAAAATATATATGTTAGTAGATTAATATTCCAGTTGTACATATTTATTCAGTCCCAACATATGATTACCAATTTATTAAACACATTCAAAAAATTGTGAAAAAGGAAGAAAGCTCGGAAGAGCTTACCAAGGGAAAATGACGAACAGAAGAAATAATTTGACATTTGAGAATTATCCATATACGCGAAAAAATGTATCCAATCTTATCTATTGCAGCACATCCAATCTTAACTATTGCGGCTTACTCTTTGTCTATGTATATTTGTTTCTCACCTAAAAAGGAAAATATTGAAAAATAAGGACACAATTTTCGAAGGAAAAATAAGCAAAAAAATGTATGTTACTATACGGTGAAGTATTTATAATTAGATGGACTAAATTAAATGAGACCTATCCAAAAATTCCTAGATATGCCCAAATTCCTCCTCTTTAAATGCCTCTGGCCTCATATTGATTAACAAACTGAACCTACCTTTCCTGTTTTGGCATCTACAACAGTTGAAACTTGAAGTCGGGGCTTTGCAAGTGCTCTAAGGTAACCACATTCCTGTAGAACAAATAGAGTTACTTTTTAGAACACAACAGCGTTATATGCAACTAAAGGTTTCTCTTCTATTTTATATTTTAATGATCAGCTGAAATGCTTCATTACTAAATTAGTTGCTAGGTATTGAACAACACTGAGATAAGAAACAGTGACCATATTTTATAAGAATTAGTGGCAGTGTGAGTTAATATAAAAATGAAGTTTAACAAACAAAAAATTAAAAAATAGCAATGACAATATTAGCAGAAACTTACCTTTTCTCAATTGATCAATTCACATTGTGACAAATGTGACAAATTTATCAATTAGATTCAAACGACAGTTGAGAACTACAAAGCGTAAACGTGTTACTTTGATGGACAAAAAACCAAACTATAAGGTAATAAGATGAGAACATCAATACCAGAAGCATTGAGAACTGGTGAAGAAGTTTTTAAAGGATATTGAGTTGGTGTCGGTGGAACCAAATTGTAGATACCTCCTATCTAAATTTTAGATAATTGGTAAAATGATACCTGCTGCATTAGATTGTTGAGTTGGTAAGTTTAGATCCAAAGTCCGTAGAACACTACTTGACTGAGAAGAACTATTATAAGGAACATTATTGTGATGACGTCTGAACACTACATAAAATGCATTAAACCAACAATTAAATATCATAAGCACAAAATCAATCATACTGAATGAACACATAATAACTTTCATCACGGGTATAGTATCAATATTTCATGAGTAAAATATATGATTATTAAAATTTCGTCAATGTAATAAGCCTACTATACATAGTTGAAGGAATGTTGTAATTAGTAATCTACAAATTCAAGAATCACACGGTATGCATAGTTTACCTGTCTGAAGTGATCTATGTGACTGTGTTCCTACATTTTGCTCCATTCTTAAATATGGAGCTTGCGGAAGAATGAAGAAGAACAGCACTGCACAGAGTACGCTTATATTCTGCCAATTAATGAGAAGAGCATTTAGTACAATATTTAAAAGCCAAAGGTCAAAATACAATAAACAATTCCCCAAGAGATCATTTCGTTTTCTGATGCATTTTGCTGTTCAATTAAATGAAGTCAACCGATGAGGTGTCAAGATGAATTTGGAGAAGATAACTTTTCAACTTGATTCATACGCAGATCGCAATATGACAACTTTATATCAAGATAGCATATTATATAGTCTACATATTAGTTTCCTTGAACGAACTTATGTACAATTAAAATCAATTCATAAGAAGCCAAATAATATAAGTGTACTACTGTACTATTTAGGACTCGGGCATTTACTTAAAGATATCTTACGAAGAAAAATACCATTTTTCAATAATGGTGGAAAAAGTTGTACAGGTAAAGGCGATCGCCTGTAACATAAAGAAAAAGTCAAAATTATCATATCTTAGCATCATCAACATAGTTAAATAACATAAATAAATCGTTTACTGACCTGTTTGTTTAAAACCAATATACCATATCTAGAGTGTGACAAATATCTAGCTGCCCTAGGAGAGAGCTGATCGCATAGAAGAGCAGGCTTATCTTACCAAAAAAAAACAACCTATCAGTTTAAATTGAAAGGATCAGTGGTAGCCAACAAATGCTCAATACATCAATTCATAAGTTCAATTATTATATAAAATTAGTCAATTGAATATGGACAAACACCTCAATGTAGAACCTGCATACTCAAGAGATCATCCTCCAATTTTTCACAAAAGTTCTTCTGTTTCTGCAATCAAAAACTTAAATTTAGGATACGCAAAACTTATCGTTGAATTTGCATAGTGGAGAAAAACTAAAATATAAAGACATTCTAATCCAAATATCCAAATCCAAATCTAAATATATACAAAACTTGAGAACATGAGTAATTACATCGAGAGAATCAAACAAATATGAATACATTATTAATGTAAAAATAATGGAGAGATGAGAGACATACAGAGGCGCAAAAGAATACAGTGATAAATATCTTCGATTCATATAATCAGAGAAAGGATACGAATCAACTATCCAGTTTTGAATTACATGAAAATTACCCAATTTATGGCATGATTTGTGAGATTGAAGACTAATTCAAATTGTTAGGTATATTGTGTGTGTATAGGTATCCAGAAAAAAAAAAGGAATTTAAATTCAAAGATAAAAGATTATAAGGAAATATGGTGGAAGAAGGAGAGAAAGAAATTAGCATAGAATCAGTTACATAACTGATAGATTATGAGTGTTTATCTATCTTCATGTTTGAATAGTTAAAGCGTTAAATTAGGATCTTGATGCAGACGTGTATATACATTAGTATAGGATTTTAAAATATAACCCGAAAGTTATATGGATGCTCCATGGATATTAGATAAAACTAATTGAAAAACAATTAAACTTGATAAATGGGTCAACCCGTTTATATATGGATGATTCGGTTGAGGGTAAAAAGTCTTTAAAGTACATGAATTAATATTAAGATAGAAAAAGTAGGAAGGGTAATGGAAGTAATTTGGAAAACTCAATGCTAGCACAAATTTAGAATATATTGATAAATAAAATAATGTGTTATGTTTTTTTGTAAAATAATATGACAGTATACATTATAGACGAAGGTTGTAAACGTTGAAAATTGGTTTGATTCAGTTATGATCCTAAACTATGAGTAATCGAAATTCCAAAAATATTTGAAATGAAAATTCGGAAAATTAATCAAATTTTTCTTTTTTATTTTTTCTCTAAAAAGAAAAAATCGCTCTTGATAAGTTACTACAGGCAAGCACTGTTCTAAAAATCCCCGATTTAACCGATTAATCCCCGATTAATCTTCTGTAAGTTAACCAACCGATTCGATTTTTGAAATCCGATTAATCCTGTTAATTTATTTAAAATGATATGTTTAATTGTAAATTAGACTATTATATTAAATATCATTACAATAGCCGATTAATCCGTCCGATTAATCTTTAATCCCCACCTACCCGATTAGGCGCTAGGCGGTACCCCAACCGTCCTGAACCGCCTAGCGATTTCTGGAACACTGCAGGCAAGAAGTAACCTTTGTATATTTACAAGAACAGTCCTGACAATACTATGTTGTATCCAAAGATCTAGTCACCACTCTTGTAAAGATAAATGGATTTTTCTAATGTGTGCTTAAGACACACAATAAAAAATAAGTTATCAAATTTTGATTGATTCATCTATACTCTTTATTAAAAGTAGAAATTCCCTTTAAATGGTATGCTATGTATATTAATTAATTAATTAATTAATTAATAACTTATTTTACTATTTTAATTAATTTTACTATTCAAATTTTTTAAGTGTATAGAAGGCTAATAAGAATAAGAACTACCAATGAAACAAGTCCTCTTTGAACTAATTTAATTAATTAAAATTATAATATTATATAATAATTTAATTTAATAATGAAATTATATACTATGAGTCTATTAACTAAAAATTGAAAAAAAAGTCAGGAATATAGTATTACATAGAACTTAGGACTCCTTTAATTAATATTTAAAAAGCATCTATAATAGATTAATAAAAAATAAAATTAATAAAATAACTACTCTTATATTACCAGAATGAAGTTATGTAAATTTAATTAATTAAAATGATAATAATATTAAGTATTAATTTAATTTAATAATGAAGTTATATATTAGGAGTAATAATTTTGAATCCGTTTCCCGTATTCGTAAATTTAGGGCAATTCACTAACTACCAAGCTGTTGACTTGAAGTCTTTGATAGGAGATGACTTGGAATTTGGAAATCCAACTCCGAACTGCCAAGAACATGTCCCGGGTGGCTTTTACTTTTTCCACCTAGAGCAAGAAAATGGCCTTTGTAGTTTGTACAAGTCGCTCAAATGCACGAGTTAGGGTTTTATATCAAATTTGTCATTTTTTTCGTCAAAAATTATCATTTATCATTTAATTCATCGTTTTGTATCGGGGTCTCATTTAAACCACTAAATTAAGAAAATGTATTATTTGCCCCCTTGCATTCAAAAAAATTTATAAAATTTATGGTGATCTAAGTGATATACAGGGGTGCAAATAATCTATTTTCTTAATTTAGTGGTTTAAATGAGATCTCGATGAGAACGGTGGGTTAAATGAAAATTTTTGATGAAGGGAGTGACCAGTTTGATATAAAACTCGCACGGGTTATGCGTAGAATTACGGTGCAGAGTGTCTAGAATGCACTAAAAATCAAAATGAGTGGATCGTCTATTTGAAATGGCAAAAAGGCTGAATTGTGGAAAATTATGGAAAAACACATCATTTAGTCATTTGGAAATTTATCAACATAGTACAATACTGTATTGTTGTAACAATCACATGTCAAGATCCCGAACCCGTGAATAAATTTATTGTTGTAATAATCGTATGTCAAGATCCCGGACCTCGAATAAATTTACTACTCCCTCCGTCCCAGCCAGTTCTTTACATGGCGGCTGGGCACGGAGGTCAAGAATAGTGGGTGTAAAGTGGGTGTAATATTGTTAAAATAAATGAGGTAGTGGGTGTAATAGTAATTTTATTGTTAAAATAAGTGAAATAGTGGGTGTAATAGTGATTTTATTGTTAAAATAAGTTAAGTAGTGGGTGAAATAGTGTAAAGTATTGTTAAAATAAGTGAAGTAGTGGGTGTAATAGTGTTAAAACTTACTATTTTGGGTAATGTAAAGAAATGGTGGGACGGCCCAAAAAGGAAATTGTAAAGAAATGGATGGGACAGAGGGAGTATTTGTTTAACAAATTGAGACCTTTTAAACTGCCATACTAGTTACGCCATACAAATAATGCATTCATGTAATAAGAGGAAGAGAAGAAAGTCTTGAAAGTGTGTCTGGACAAGAGTGGATGACTACATAATTTTTTTATGAGTACATATGGACGCATGGTCCAACTCAGACCTGTACTAATCAATAGATAGGTCTTGTTTTCATACTTATTTCTCACGTCAGTCATGGGTAATACACTAACCAAACATTTGTTGTTCTAATCTTGATGTCAAATTGTCTATAGTAATTCCAAGAAAATTCAACAAAAAAGAAAGAAAATTCAAAATGAAACACCTGACTACAAGGATAATATAATACTTATGATGCAACACAATACTTCCTCCTTCCTTATATCTTTTTCTGTTAATCATTATCATACTTGTCAATGCACACTTTTAATCGTTAATATCTTCAATTTCATTTTAGTACTAAATATAAAAACTTCACTGTATTAAAGTACTCAAAAATATGAATCAAACAAAATCATTCATCACTATATTTTGTCTTATAAATTATGCATAAATTTGTAATCAATCACTTACGATGAATAGTAAAAAAAGTCAAAGGGAACTGAGGGAGTATTAAATTAAACCTTTAAATACGCATCTTCACAAGAAGCTTGGCATGCCAGCCTCTTATACAAATCTGTATTAATCTTATAAGCAGAGCTCTTGGGACAACTTTCAACAGGACACAGAAAAATGAAAAACAGAGTACTCTGTATCCTCACTACTCTGTTTCTCTTTTTTCTCGGCTGCGATTCGCAGCCGGTAATAGAGCCAACCACTTCAGGCTACACCTGCAGTCTAAATGAGACAACTAGTCCATGCCAAACATATGTATATTACAGAGCTCAGGCTCCTGATTTTCTTGATTTAGCTTCTGTAGGTGATCTCTTCTCCGTAAGCCGGCTGATGATATCGAATCCAAGTAATATATCTTCGCCATCTTCTCCTTTAGTACCTTCTCAATCTCTGTTAGTTCCAATTCAATGTTCTTGCAATAAAATAAATAGTAGCATGACTATTTCTTATGCTGGTCTTAATTATACTATCAAGAAAGATGACACTTATTACTTATTACTTAGTTCCAACCAATCTTACGATTGGTGTCAATGTAATCTTTCCAATCTTTTGCAAGTGTCCAGACAAAGCAAACAAAGTACTTGATCAGCTATGTTTTACAGCCTTCTGATAACTTCTCCTCAATAGCTAAAAAATTTGGATCAAGTACTCAGTCTATTATTGATGTAAATGGGAACAACATCAAGCCTTTCCAAACTGTGTTTGTTCCGGTTTCTCAACTACCAATTTTCACACAGCCTGTTGTTGCTGCTGCTGCTCCCACTGCTCCTGTTTCTATCAAGACAAGTGAAAATAAAGGTAAGGTTAGATGATTATCAGCGGGGCTCGGAATTTGTGGATTTTTACTGATTTTGGTTTGTGGGTTGTGGAAAATATTAGGATGAAGAGAAGCCACAAATGAGTCAAAAGAAGAGAACAGTAGATATAAATATGATGGGTGATGTTTCAGATTGTTTAGATAAATACAGAGTTTTTGTAATTGATGAATTGGTAGAAGCAACTGACAATTTCGATGAGAAATGCCTTGTTCAAGGATCTGTGTATAAAGGTTATATCAATGGGGTCCTGTATGTATTACGAATGAAACAAATAGTTTTCATACTGCTGCTTTTGTACATCTAAAGGCACAACATAAAGCATCCATCCAGCATGCTTTAGATACACAAATAAATAAGGATTTACAAACTTGTATTTGGACTTAAGTGATGTGCTGAGTTGTCATTCTGTTAGGATTGTTTGTTTCTTTCGTTGAGTTGTAACTTTGTATAAATACTGTGCTGGTTCTTCATTTGTGTAACTTTGACATTTCATCAATACATTTCTAGTTTGTTTCTTCTTCAAGTTTATTCACACACTACAAACACACAGTTATATCTGTAAATCTATTATGGTATCAGAGCCAAACATGACTGTTTTTCAATCGTTTCCTGGATGAAGATGAAGTTCGTAACGTCAATTTGCTTCAGATCTGGTTGATTACGATCTTTCTTCTTCGTTTTTCCGATCATTTTCCGACTTATTTCACAGGTTTTATCGTGATTTTTTCTCTTCGAGCTGTTTTACATTGATCGATTGATTATCGGAGCTATGTTGAAGTATCGTTGTTCGATTCCTCTGTTTTAATCTGTATTTCTTCGATTTTTTTCATACCGAAACCCTAGTTTACAGTCATGTTGCGTTATAGATATGCTAATGTTGTTCAAGGTGTTTAGTCTACCCGTAATGGTCGTACTGATGTAGAAGATGATGTTGTTGATAAGGATTTAAGCAGTGGCAGTTCACAACATACTGACAATGTTGAGAATGTTACTGGTCCTTTATATAATCAAGAGGTTGTTGACAATAATTCTCATCCATTGTTCATTCATAACAATGATCATCCAGGACTAGTTTTAATTGCAAAGAAGCTAGTAGGACCTGACAACTATGCTCCATGGAGCAGGTCTATGCAGATTGCACTTAATGCAAGGAATAAGTTTGTTTTAGTGAATGGCACTTTTGAGAAACCTGCTGTTAATTCTCCTCTGTGTGCACAGTGGGAGAGAGTGAATGATCTTGTTATCACTTGGATTCTCAATTCAGTCACAGACGAGATTAGTGATGGATTGAATTATGTTACTACTGCCAGTGAAGTTTGGAAGGAGTTACATGAAAGGTTTTCTGGAGTAAGTGGACACAGGATTTTTCAAGTTCTCAGGGATATACATAGCCTAGAACAAGGGAACAAGTCAGTTGAAGTTTATTTTCACAAATTAAAAGGTTTGTGGGATGAATATTCTGTATTGGAGCCAACTGTGAATTGTGTTTGTGGTGCACAAAAGGTTCAGGTTGAGAGAGATCAGAAGAGAAAATTACTTCAGTTTTTAATGGGCTTACATGACAGTAATGCTACTATTCGAGGACAAATACTCATGATGAGTCCTTTGCCTACTGTTTCTCAGGCTTATGCTTTTGTCAAACAAGATGAGAAAGCTAGACAAGGCTTTCAAGGAATGCTTACAGTGTCAAATCCTCTTGCTAATGTTTTGGTTAGCAATTCAGTTAATGCTGCCACTACTTCTGTTGGTTCTGGTTATAAGAAGCCAATTGTGTCTTTTAATGGGACTCCTAAGCCAGTTGTGAAGTGTACTTTTTGTAACTTTACTGGTCATACTAAGGAGAATTGTTATAAACTAATTGGATATCCACCTAATTGGAAGAAGAAGAAAGATACAGCTACTACTGGACCTCCTAATTTGGCTACTGCTGGTCAGTTTAGACCTTTGCCTAAAGGAAATCAGTCTTCACAGGCAAGTGTTGCAGCAACATCATCTCTATCTGAGACATCTGATCAATTCAGTCAAATGCAGCAGCAAATCAATCAGTTGAGTCAGATGATGAGCTTTTTTATGGGAAATGGGAAAAGTTCCAATAGTCCAGAGGATCATTTGGCAGGTATGGTCATTTCTACTGCTAACTTAGTGGTTAATACCTGTTCTACATTTGCTTGGCTCATCGATAGAGGAGCAACAGATCATATGTGTTGTTCTATTGATCTGCTCACTGATGTTCAAAATCTAGTTAAGCCTATTAGTATTGCTTTACCCACTGGTACTACTATTTCAGTTTATAAGACAGGGACCTTCAAGATACATCCTAAGTTGGTTCTGCATAATGTCTTCTTTGTGCCTTCTTTTTCTTACAACTTGCTGTCAGTTTCTAAGTGGATGGCAGATTCTAAAGGTGTTGTGTCATTCTTTCCACAACATTGTGAATTTTCTAGTCTAGATTCTAAGGCTTTACTAGCTACTGGTAAACTGGTTGATGGATTGTTTCATTTAGAATTTAAGCCTCTGCTATCTATCACTTCTGCTTCTCCTTCATTACCTGTTAAGCCCAGTCTTAATGTTGTCCATTCTAAAGCTCAACTTAGTGCATTATGGCATTTGAGGTTAGGACATGTGTCAAATGATGTTCTACACAAAATACCTGAAGTTAGTGCATCTGTAATTGATGATTGTAATAAACAATGTCCAGTTTGTCCTTTGTCGAAACAAACTAAGTTGCCTTTTCAGTTGAGTGATAGTCGTGCAGATGCTATATTTGGTCTTATACACGTTGATTTGTGGGGGCCATATGCTACTGAGACACATCTTGGTTGTAAATTTTTTCTCACAATAGTTGATGATCATACTAGGAATGTTTGGACTTACCTTCTTCCTACCAAACAACATGTTGTTTCTCAGCTCAAGATGTTTTTTGCTTATGTTGAAAACCAGTTTCATACCAGTATCAAACAAATTCGTAGTGATCATGGTACTGAGTTTTTCAACACCACCTTTACTTCTTTTCTTCTTGATAAGGGAGTGTTTCATCAAGCTTCTTGTGTTGGTACTCCTGCTCAGAATGGTCGTGTCGAGCGTAAACATCGTCAATTGTTGTCTATTGCTCGTGCTTTACGTTTTCAATCTGGTTTACCCATTCGTTTTTGGGGGGAGTGCATTCTCACTGCTACCTATATTATCAATCGAGTTCCCACACCTGTCTTGGGTCATAAATCTCCGTTTGAGTGTTTATACAAAATTCTTCCTGATTATAGTCTTTTCAAGGTGTTTGGGTGTTTATGTTACGCTTCAGTCCATGATTCTGACAAGTTTAAGCCTAGAGCCATTCGTTCTGTTTTTCTGGGATATCCTAATAATCACAAAGGTTACAAGTTATACAATTTGGATACTCATCAGTTGTTTGTAACTCGACATGTAGTCTTTCATGAGAGTTCTTTTCCTTTTCTTGATGGAACTCATACAAAGTCCAATTCTGATCCATATTTTCTTACTCACTGGATGAATGATAGTGTGGGCGATTCTGTTGAATCTCTTCCTACTGATTCCATTCAAATAGATAGTGTTTCTTTTGATTCTTCACCATATGGTGATGTCAGTTTAGCCTCTTCTCCTATGGTTGAATCTGAAAGTAGTTCACAGTGTTCTGAATTTTGGCATAGTTCTCCACCTGATAGTGATACTTTGATCAATCTTCATCCAAATATTGATTTGCCAGCCACTTCTGCTGATCATTTCTTACGAAAATCTACTAGGGAACGTAAACTTCCCTCTTGGTGGAAAGATTACCATTGTAATACAGGGTCTGTTAAATATCCAATGGCTAATTTTGTTTCCACTCATTCTTTTTCCACTGGTCATTCTGCTTTTATGACTCAACTTATCAAGGTTAAGGAACCTACTTCTTTTGCCCAAGCAGTGCAAGATTCAAACTGGGTAGTTGCCATGAATAAAGAGCTTGATGCTCTTGAGGCTAATAACACTTGGGTTTTGGTTCCTTTACCAGAAGGGAAGTCAACTATAGGTTGTAGGTGGGTTTACAAGGTCAAGTATCTTGCTACTGGAGAAATTGATCGATATAAAGCCCGTTTGGTAGCAAAAGGTTATACACAGGAGCCAGGGGTTGATTTTCACGACACGTTTGCTCCTGTTGCTAAGGGTGTAACAGTTAAGACTGTTATGGCTATAGCTTCTTCTAAGAATTGGCCAATTTTTCAGCTGGATATTAATAATGCTTTCCTCCATGGTGATCTTATTGAGGAGGTTTATATGGATTTACCTTTGGGCTATATGATTGATGTTTCTACAGTTCATTTGGTTTGCAAATTAATCAAATCAATATATGGTCTTCGTCAGGCATCTCGAGAATGGAACAAAAAGTTGACTGAGTTTTTGTTAGAAATTGGTTTTAAACAGTCTTTGGCTGACTATGCCTTATTTGTTCATCAGCAAGACACACATTTTACAGTTGCTGTTGTCTACGTTGATGATATTTTACTTACTGGGAACAATACAGATTTTATTGTTACAGTTAAAGAAGCTTTACATACTAAATTTAGTATCAAAGATCTTGGACAGGCCAAGTATTATTTGGGACTTGAAATTTCTCGAAGTGATGCTGGTTTGGTTCTAAGTCAACATAAATTCATTCTCGACATGTTATCCAGTACTAATCTTCTTAATTCCAAGCCTCTTTCTATTCCTTTGGATCAGAATATCAAACTCTATGATAATGTTCGTTCAGGAGCATTGATTACAAGCCCTTCTATGTACAGAAGCCTGGTTGGTAAATTGTTGTATTTAACATTTACCAGGCCTGACATTAGTTATTCTGTTCATTTGTTGAGTCAGTTTTTACATGCACCTCGTCAGAAACATTTAGATGCTTTGTTTCGTGTTCTTCGCTACTTGAAGTGCACAGCTGGGTTGGGCTTGTTTTTCCCTGTCAATAATCCTTTGCTTTTACAAGGATATTGTGACAGTGACTGGGGTGGTTGCACCATTTCTGGTAGATCTGTAACTGGCTATTGTTTGAAACTTGGTTCTGCTCTTGTGTCTTGGCAGGCAAAGAAACAGACTGTTACTTCACAGAGCACAGCAGAGGCTGAATATCGTGCTTTGGCTTCAGTTACTACTGAAATTATGTGGATGAAGTACTTACTTGCAGATCTTCTTGTACCTGTTACTAATGCTGTTGATGTATTTTGTGATAATCAGGCTGCAGTTGACATTGCTAGTAATCCAGTTCAACATGCTCGTACCAAGCATATCGAATTAGACTGTCATTTTATTCGTGAAAAGGTGCAGGCAGGCATCATCAATCCTTTGAAAATTTCTACTAAAGACCAGCTAGCTGATATCTTTACAAAAGCCTTGGGAAGTACTGCTCATTGGTTTATCTGTTCCAAACTGGGATTACACAATCCTTGTGCATCTCCAGTTTGTGGGGGGAGTATTACGAATGAAACAAATAGTTTTCATACTGCTGCTTTTGTACATCTAAAGGCACAACATAAAGCATCCATCCAGCAGGCTTTAGATACACAAATAAATAAGGATTTACAAACTTGTATTTGGACTTAAGTGATGTGCTGAGCTGTCATTCTGTTAGGATTGTTTGTTTCTTTCGTTGAGTTGTAACTTTGTATAAATACTGTGCTGGTTCTTCATTTGTGTAACTTTGACATTTCATCAATACATTTCTAGTTTGTTTCTTCTTCAAGTTTATTCACACACTACAAACACACAGTTATATCTGTAAATCTATTAGTATGCAATCAAGAAGATGAAATGGAATGCTTGTGAAGAACTCAAGATCCTGCAGAAGGTAAATTTTACTACAGTGTCGAAATGCTACTAGTAGTTGTTAAATTTCATATACTGATTTTACCTCATATCTACTTTATATCCTTTTTCTTTCTTCTGTATTACATATTTTTCGGTGCATAAGATTTTCAAGTAAGAGGGGAGGAAGACTGTGTATTCGAACTCACGATCTTTTTAGGGAGGAGTGTGGATGCCTATAGATAAATCTTCATTTCCTACTAGTTTATCTTCAATGATGAAATAAATCAGTTAAGTGAACACTTCAAGACAAGGATAGCCAACTAACAACATGTTCCCTCTCGACTCTCCGTAGGTCTCAATTCTTAAGTCTCAAGTCAGGTAGGTTACATACTAATAAATTTAGAATAGCTTTACTAAATTCATATCAAAATTTCCTAGGTTCTATGGTTCACAATTTATTAGAGCTAGTTTTAACAAATTTATAATCTGGCACCTCAAGTGTAAAAGATGGAGTACTATTATCTGTCTATGCTTCTTTTACCAGTACCAAAATTCAAAATTGACCTTATGCATAAATCCATATTATACTAAACTGAACGATTTCCTGATTTTGAAGGTAAATCATGGGAATTTGGTGAAGCTAGAGGGTTTTTGCATAGACCCTGAAGATGCAAACTGCTACTTGATATATGAATATGTTGAAAATGGTTCTCTACATTCATGGTTACATAGCAGCCGTAGCGAACAACTGACCTGGAAAATGAGGTTGCGAATTGCCATAGATGTAGCAAACGGACTCCAATACATTCACGAGCGTACGGAACCACGAGTTGTACACAAAGACATCAAAAGTAGCAACATTCTCCTAGATGGCTACATGAGAGCCAAAATTGCCAACTTTGGACTAGCAAAATCTGGTTGCAATGCCATAACAATGCACATCGTTGGAACTCAAGGTTACATTGCTCCCGAATATTTAACTGATGGCGTGGTTTCGACAAAAATGGACGTTTTCTCTTTTGGAGTGGTGTTACTTGAGCTGGTCTCTGGCAGAGAGGCAATTAACGAAGAAGGGAAGGTCTTATGGTCGACGGTAGATGGAATTTTGGAGCAAAACGTGAAGAAACTAAAATTGTTATATCCTAATACTGACAATATAGATACAGCAATTTTTATATGTATAAACGAAGAAGATACATAAAAACTACATTGTATTCTTTTTCTCATCAACTAAACAAGATACATGCGGTTTAAATAGAAAGCAATGCACTCAGATAGTAGTGCCTACAAAATAGGAAACAAATAAGCTAAAACTACTCCACGTTAAACCACCTGCTACTACTTATTCAAACTCCCTAAAACTTCTCTAATACACTTGACCTATCACACATAAACACATAAAACATATACTTAACTAAATAAAACAAATAATTAATAACTAAGTTTAAGATTATTCCAACAATCACCCCCATAATCTTAAACTTGGGAATCACTTCTCTTCACCTTGTGATGCACTTCTCACCACCTTCTCTTCATTTTTGTGATGCACTTCTGTTAGGTCCGATAAGATTGTAGAAGGGGGGGTTGAATACAATCTATATCAATTTCTCGAAATTTGTCCGTTAAATAAAATTTAGTTTAGACAAATTTGTGCGGAATTAATTGAAACAAATTTTCAAGTTGAATATAACAATATATTAACTTGATGGGTGTTACAATTTCAGTACAGATTAATTATCAAGATGATAAAAACTAATTAGAAAATTCGACATGAACTTTTCTAATTTAGTTAATAAAAATCAAGATAAGAACTAGGAAACTTAATTCGCTAGTAGTACAAGAATCACAAATAATCAAGTTCCACCGGATAAAATATTACAAAGGTGTTGAACTTGATTTTCTAGGAATTTATTTGTTCTTGGTGTTCTTGGTACGGTGAGAGAGAAAATGGAGCAGCTTTGTTTGTTGAAGAATATTATGTTGTGTATCTATGTTTGTCTCCTGATGCTTTTGGTTATATCAACACAAGTTGATAATATCTCCTGCCTTTACTTTAACACTTGTTTAGACTATCCAGAGACTATCAACTGACTTGCAGACTATCCAGTTGAGCTGCAGACTACCGGTGTGACTATCATTGATAGACTATTAAATGGCTTGTAGACTATCCATTTAATAATACAGACTATCAATTACTCTTGCAGACTATCGGTGTGACTATCCTCTTTAAAAACAGACTACCGGTGTGACTACCAAGATAGTCTGTAAATGAATTAAATAAACACTGCCTCTTCCGGATTAATTCTTTTATGTACAAACTGAACACAGCTGCCATACGAAGACCAGTTGCAGGACAGGAGAGTGAAGAACACGCGCGGCGGCTGAAGCTTTGTTTCAGGCGCGTGTTTCTCACGCTCTGCATGGGAGAGTGAAACCTTGTGCCGACAGCTTCACGTGGGTGATACAGACAACAAAATGTGTGTTGAATTCACATTTGTAAACAGTTTAATGATTTTTGTGTTCACACACAAAAATGTAATTTAGTACCTCACTTTCAACATATCTTGCACTTCAATTGGGCCTTGAGCCCAATGGCTTTTCAACCAGCCCAGTTCATTTCTTTTGGATTCAGCCCACGCAAATTCATAACCCAAATACTCTTTTGTTTTAATTTAATTAATTACTTAATCAATTAATCATTTAAACAAATAATGATTAATTCATTAATTATTTAATTAAATCAACTTAGATTAATACATTAATTCAACGTTAATTAACATGATAATTAATTTAATAAATAAATTAATTCAGAATGAATTAATTTATTAATTAAATAAATTACATAAATATGTTAATTAAATAAGAATTAATATAAATCTATTGATAGCGCAAATTCTTTTTCTCGAACCACTGAAAGTAATAAAGAAGTACCATCGAATTTCTGCTGACGCTCGATGCACGGTCTGGTTCATGAACGACTAACTTCAACGGCTTTTCTTTATTTTCGACTTTAAAATCTGGTTCTTTTTCTATTCTTCTCTCTCTCTTTTTAATTCTTCTGTACTGACTCTGTCACTGTTGAAATCTCTGCCACTTCAAATAAATCCACTTCTTAATGAATACTCCACTGAGGCTTGATCAGATGACTGAGCTTCTTTCAATGTAGTAATTCTTCATGTCTGTAGATTAACCTTGATCTTTTTCTTCTGACAGATAATACAATCTGAGATTCCTTGTGACAGTCTATATACTATTTACTATTACAATCTTGTTTAAGTTGAGTTGTATCCTCGAAATACAAATAGGCTACATCATATGCCTTTCAATCTCCCCCTATTTGTTTGTTAGACAATAACAAGCAAATACCTAGAGGATAACTCAACTAACTCACTTAAACAAGAAAAAGATTAAGCATTTAGGAGCTTAGCAAATAGTACATTAAAAAAAATTTCTCTGGTTTGAATTTAACAATTCCAGAATCCTCAGTTGATGAAATTATAGATGATTGTTCCTCTAGCACTGAACTGATCTTCAATAGATAACTCATCTTCATTTCTGATTCTTCATATCTCTGCCTGATAATCCTTCATATCTTACAATGGTGATTATCAGCAGTTCTTGATTTACAATCACTTCCCTTCTTTGACACAGCTTTTCTCACTAAAGAAAAACAACTGTTCCTACTATGTAGACAATGGTGAATCAATACCATTTCTATAACTTCTAGGAAATCTACTACTCCTCCACTTAGCCTTTATACATAGTACATTGAAAGACTAATAGAATAGTATTGTGATGTAATCTTCTCCTTATATCTCCCCTTTCTTCTCAACTGAATCTCCCCTTACTTTTCCATCTAAGGCTCCCCCTTAGTAACTTGACTTGATTCTCTTCCAAAGCACAGTCTGTAAATGCTCCCCCTTTCTAACCTACTCTCCTTTTTCTTATACCCCTTTACTTCTCCCCCTTAGTTGAGGAATCCTCCAATCAACTAGTTGACAAAGTAGTTGTAGCAATTATAGAGTTCTTTGTTAGAAAGGAAGTTTCATTTTCTTCCTCACTGTGAGTGTGTGATAGTGTTTAGTGTACCTCACAAGTGTTTCACTCTTCTATCCACTCATTTGTGTTGAGTGTCTCACTTCTCTCTGAGTTTACACTCTTGCTCACTAGTGTATCACTCATATCACTCATAGCTCCAACATCCTTTAGTGTACCTGCAAGGAAAAATCACCCTAGCCCCTTCAAGAGAGGTCAGTGGTGGTGCAATGGGAGTTCGCAAATCCCAAATCCTCGTTGGACTCGTCAGACGAATCTGAGTCATAATCTACAAGTTGCTAATTTTCCCTTTTTAGGGATTTCAGATTTGAATTCTGAGAAGGTAAACAATGATCTAGAAATTTAGCATTGAGATCAAGATTTCCTTCTAATGTCTGTGAAGACATTTGGTTCATTAAAGAAATATCTTTAACTTATAATTCTAACCGTCAAATGGTTGGATTATAGGTTTCCGTCAATTCATCCTTAGTGTGTGCATTCTCACTTCGTGCATATGAAATATTTTAGATAGTGTATAAGGTAGTGACTCTCCAACTGAATATCCCACACATCCTTATTTGCTGCATCATGTGCAGTTACTCCCTGGTGACCTTTAGTCTGATAGGTTACTTCCTTTTAGGGTGTAAGATAGAATGTGTTTGAGTTTGACTGTAGTCTGGGATAAAAGTTGTTGGGTTTACAACCTCATGACTAATCATGTGAGAAAACAAAACTCCATTTAGATGAACCTGCATCACAGAATATGAGCAATAGAGATAGAATGATATACAGTTGTGATTTCAAAAGATTTACAATGTAAGCAATCACATCTGTAGAAAGAAATTTTGAGTTATGGAAGATATAGATCTTGAGCTGGTTTTACTAAACAAAAACATAAACAAAAATCCAATTAACAATGAATATTAATCAAATTATTGAATGTTAATGTTTAAACCAATACAAACAAAACTATTTTATCATGTTTTAGATCCTGTATGTTAGATACCAACTGTTACCACTTGTTAACACTTGTTAGGTCTTGTCTTCCAATTGTTAGAACATGAAAATCAAACATTAGTTCCTAAACAATTGAATTGACATATACCATTTTGATACCAACAATGGTCCTATATAAGAAATTCTGTTAATAACAACAACACAACAAAGATTAGAAGTTAAAACAGCATGATATGTGTGTGTTAAACAGAAGAAGTACAAAAGAACCAAGTACAGGAACCTATTTGTAAGTTTTGAAAGTATAGTGACTAAACTGAAAAACTATACAAACTATTTATAAACACATGAAAAATAATATACAAAAATAAGAAATAATATACATAATAATTATATAAAATAAAAACTAAAAAGAAAAGAAAAATACGATTTTTTTTTATTTTTTTTTTATTATTCAAAAATAACTGTATTAATAATATTTACAGAATATTAAAAATAATAAAAAAAATAATTTGTAAAAATATTTACAACAATATGAAAGAGTTTGTCCTAAACTCCAATCATGTATGATGATTTAGGAAGAACTTTCTTGTTCTCTTATTTGATTTCATTAATATTAATAAAAGACTTATTTGTTTTTATTACGGGCCTTATCTATTTAAAGTGTTTTAAATAAGATATTCCATGGTTTAAAGTAAAGCTTCTAGAATTATAATGAGATTATAATAGTGAGATCTAGAAGATGATAACTCTAGACTTAAACAGTTCCTAATCATAGGATAACTAATCGGAAGTTAGTGAATCCGCAAAGATTGGTACATACTATGCTTGCTCCTTTAAGGAGGATGTCTGTTCTCATAGGCATTTGTGTGGCGACACTATAGCTAGTATGTAGGTGCTTATTAGGGAATAAGTTCACTGAATATGACTCGATAAGTTGAACAACTAATGGAGTTTACTCACGTGTCGATAGTTGTTCACTGAGTGATAGTTGTACAAGTGTCCTTAGACTTGAGATCGTTATAGTAATCTTGTATATAATGAACTATGCTTTGGTTTAGTCCTTAGTCTCAAGGACATCCATTAGGTCTATTCTGGGCATAGGGATTTGTGTATGGAGATAGTTAACGGTCAATAAAGGATCTACCCCTTCCAGTAAAGGAAGAGAATATCCTATGCTATTCTTATGATGCTAGTTCCGGAATCTCTGGCCAGAGTGTATGAAATTAGAAAGAAGTTTCTAATTTGCATTAATATGAACTTTGCATTATGAATAAGAAATCATATGATTAAATTTGATAGGCTTGACACGAGATCCATGCCTTGTATTTAATCGGGATATTGTAGGGTAGAAGGAATTGATTGTACGGTAACTAGCACTGACAGGTTCTTGGTATTCTAAGCAGTGAATTCATATTATCCGGATAGTCGCGATATGTTGAGAAGCATCACTCACGATGTAGAATAAATATAATTAATCAGTTAATTATATTTAATGAATTTTAGAATTCATATAAATAATAAATAAAAAGTTTATTATTATTTATTTCTACTACCGGCTTAATTTGAACCTACAGGGTCACACCATAAAAAGATTAATTTATTGATGAAGGTATTTTGAGAGAGCAAGTTGTTTTAATAATGATTAAAATTGTTTTAATTATTATTTAACATTTTATAAGATAAAGTGTAGGATTTATATATTAATATATAATGATATATTAATTATATAAAAAAAACCTACTTGAGCCCTATATAAAGAAAGAGATGAGAACATGTTTAGTATGCAAAGTGGTTTTGTGAAAACCTAGTTGCCACCACTCCATCTTCTTCATCTCTCTCTCTCTCAAAAGGATTAAAACACCATTTTTATAAAAGCTTGTTTTATAAAAAGCTTCATCGAAGATTATTCTTGGTGGATACCGGTAGAGTGCTTCACACTCTGAGAAGCAACTGCTAGCAACCAATCCTTTAAAGCTTCGATTTTTCAAGGTAAGGTTACGATTCCTCCGGTCTTTCACTTATATATGATTTTCTATATGCACGATACATGGTTTTTACGGATTAATTGTTATACCGCGCTTCCGCTCGTCCGTAAATTCCTTCAATGGCATCAGAGCCAGGTTCTGCATATAGAGATTCACATAAAAAATTTCAGATTTTTTTATGCATGTATGGATTTATTATGATTTTTGCAAGTTTATTTGGATTTAATTATGAATTAATTCAAAATAATATTTGCATGAAGTTTTGACCATTGATCTGGGTTCTATAAGTGTTATGGATCATCTAGATATTTTTTTCATAATTTTGTGATGTGTAGATTATTTGTTATGAATTTTTAAAAATTGTTTTAATTAAAATTCGTATAATAATTATGCATGTGAATAATATGAAATTAAAATTTGCACATGGACCCCTGGCTGATCTGATAATTTTGCTGCTGTTGATTTTCAGAAATCATGTCTTTATGTTTTTATATTAATTTATTAATTAATTATTAATTAATTTATTAATATCAAAATTTTAAAGATAATAATAAAAGGTTATTACAGTAGTTATGATAGTCATAACTCGGGAGTTTTTTGTTTTGAGTGCTCACACAGTAACGGCAACAAACACACGGAACGGCTCAACGGATTGAAAAGAAAAAAAAAATCAAAATTGAAAGCTGTTCAGTTGTTGTCGGGCGCGTGAAGCGCAAGCAGGAAAGGGGTGTCACGCATTTGTGAAATGCGTGACAGGGCTGACGCGCATTGCGGGAATGCGTTACAGTATTTAATGGCTTTAAATTGTTGTAACGCATTGCTTAAATGCGTTACAGCCCTTCTGTCCGAATTAAATTTGATTTTTGGGAGTTTCGTAACTCCGTTTTGGGCGTGCAATATATCATTGGATTCGTATTTCCGATACGGATCTAATGGAGTGGTCAAATATTTTTTATATAATATTTTTGAAATATTAATATTCCCGGAAGTGTTTTAAGGCATGTTTTAATTGTTTTAAATTGCTTTTAAATACTATAATAAATCCATACATCATTATATCAATGTGTGACATGATATTGCTTGCATGCTTACTTATTTATTTATGTTTATATATAATATATATGCCTATGTTTACCATGAGATGATAGATTTAGGTGAACTTAAATCAAAAATAAGGCGTGCGCTAGAAAATCTAGAATAGGAATCGTTTCTTGCCTTAATAATAATATTATGAATACAATCATGAGATTTTTGTGTTTTTGAAACACGTAATTAAATATGAATTTTCAATATTGAGAGAAAGGATGATTCTGTCAAAAACAGATTTTGATCTGTAAGAAAGGGGTATTAAGTGACGCCTCTTGACAATGCTCCCCCCGATCTGGGAATCATCCTATTATCGATTATTGATTTGAAATATTTAATTCAGAAAAGAGAATTTCTTTATAATATGATTATGATTGTTAAATAATATTAGTTAATTAATAATGGCTGATAATTATTTATTTATGAAATAATAATTAGTTAGCAATTTTATTAATTGATTAAATGAGATTTAATTTATTATAAAATAATTAAGATGTGATCTTAATATTATTAATTATTTATTTAATTTATGAAATTAGATTAAAGGAGAGATTAATTTTCTAAAGAGTTTAGAAATAGAATTAATAATTAAAAGAGTTTTAATTATTGGTTTATAACAAAGAAGATGAGATCTATGTATTATATATGTCAAGTTGTAATCCGCCATAGACACAAAAAGTTTTGTGTCGGTTATGGTCTTCCAACATGACAGAAAGTATTTCTTGTTTTCGGTGCATTGTCGTTTCGTGCTACAGCCGAGGACTTTGTTACCGATCAACATGAAAATACTTGTCTGTTACATTAGATGTGTACAAAATTAGATTTTAGTGGTCGTTACGTGCTACAGCCGTGGGCTATTGAAATCTAATTTAATTGTACAAAATGTTGGATTTGACTTGACTAATAATATTGAGATTTTTCGTGTTTTTGTTATAGATTTAGATTATCTATTAAACTTAAAACACGTTAGACTTATAGGTTTATATGAAAATGTTTCGTGACCTTAAAAAAAAAACCTCTTTTATAAATATCAAGTAGTAATTGGCCAATGACACAACGGGCTTGTGTCGGTCATAGCCTTCCAACATGGTAGAAAGTAGTTCTCATTTTTGAATCACTGTCGTTTCGTGCCACAGCCGAGGGCTTTGATTTCGAAATAAGAAATACTTGTCTATTACATAGAGATGTGTACAATGAATTAGAATCTAATGGTCGTTACGTGCCACAGCCGTGGGCTATTGGAGACTGATTCAATTGTACAGAATGTTGGGTTAGACTTGACTTAGAATATTGAGTTTGTCGTGCCACAGCCGTGACTTAATTATTCAAGAGGCTAAAGTTTTATTAGGGAATAACATGAGATGTAATTGACAAGAGTTGTCTGCCTATTGAACATCACATGGCGTTTCGTGCCACAGCCGGGGTTGTGTGATGGAATGTAGGATCCCTATTCCCACTAGCATTTTGAATGCTTATTTATTCACTTAGGGGGTTGTATAAATTAGATAAACTAGTGGGAGCCACTTATGAATAAAGACCCGATTCATATAGTGTTTTAATAATGAAATTGATTATTTGCTAAGTGTTGTTATGTGTATATCATTTGCAGACTTAATATATATAGATATATACACTAGGTCTTCTGCACAATCACTCCGTAGCATACTAGATGCTCACATATTGACTGGTCCCAACCATACTGACTGGCTTCAAAGCTTGAGAAAAAGTTCTCAAGGGCTAAGAAGCTAGGATATGCTGTTTGTTTTCAATGTAACAAGACGAGGCACTGGAAGAGGAACTACAAGGTTTACATTGCAGAGTTGAATAAGAAGAAGGGTAGTGAGACTGCCGCTTCTGGTTCAGGTATGTTCATGATTGAAGTAAACATGTCACTAAATCGAACTTCTACTTAGGTATTAGATACCGCCTTGGTTCTCACATTTGCAATTCGTTGCAAGAACTAAGGAGAAGTAGGGCTCTTGGGAAGAGGAGGTGATTCTATGGGTAATGGAGCAAGAGTTGCTGCCGTAGCTGTAAGGTCATTTGATTTACATATGCCTACGGGCAAGACTATTATTTTAAATAATTGTTATTTTGTTCCCTCGAATGTGAGGAATATTATTTCTATTCCAATGTTAGACTTGGATGGATTTTCGTTTATTATTCAGAATATTAAACATCCAATCCTCAGAGATAATGTTCTTTATGGTAGTGGAACTTTAAATAACGGTCTGTATGTATGTGACATAGAATATGTTTTACTTTATATTGAACATAATAATAAAAAAAAAAAGGGGGGATGATGAAAATCCTACCTACTTATGGCACTATAGACTTGGTCATATTAGTGAAAATAGACTTCGAACATTGCATAAGGGAAGGTTACTGGAACCCTTTGATTTTGAATCATATCCTACATGCATGTCTTGTCTATTGGGTAAAATGACCAAATCTCCATTTAGTGGACATGGAGAGAGCGTTAGAGAGTTGCTGGTATTGGTACACATAGATGTATGTGGACAAATGTCTACGCAAGCCATGGCAGGATTTTAATACTTCGTGACTTTCATAGATAATTGATCTAGATTTAGATATATGTATTTGATGAAA
The DNA here is from genome assembly GCA_037693485.1 of Kitagawia praeruptora. Lineage (NCBI taxonomy): Eukaryota > Viridiplantae > Streptophyta > Magnoliopsida > Apiales > Apiaceae > Kitagawia > Kitagawia praeruptora. Next base: position 6,322,879 of record CM075353.1, read on the forward strand.
TACAAATCTGAAGCCTTTGAAAAGTTCAAAGAATACAGTTATGAAGTAGAGAAATAAACCAAACATAGTATTAGAGCTCTTCGATCAGATCGAGGAGATGAATACTTGAGTGGTGTGTTTCTAGATTATCTCAAAGAAAATAGTATAGTCTCCCAGTGGACTCATCCGGACACTCCATAGTTGTGTGGAGTATCTGAAAGGAGAAATTGAACTTTGTTAGACATGGTTCGATCCACGATGAGCTATGCAGATCTTCCAGTATCACTTCGGGGTTATGCATTGGAAACCTCAGCATATTTACCGAATAAGGTGCTTTCCAAATCTGTTCCTTAAACTCCATATGAGATAAGGAAAGAAAGGAAACTGAGTCTTAAACACGTTAAGATTTGGGGATGTCTAGCTTATGTCAAGAAAGTTGACCCAGATAAGCTGGAATCTCGATCCGTAAAATGTAGGTTTGTGGGATATCCTAAAGAGATTTTAGGGTATCACTTTTACACCGATCATAGGGTGTTTGTCTCCAGACATGCTACCTTCTTAGAAAAATAGTTTATCCTTGAAGGGAACAGTGGGAGCAAGATTGAACTTAAAGAAGTTCATGAAACACAAACTACTACGGTTCAAGAGGAAACTCCTGTTCAAACTAAACGACCTTGTGTGACATAGTGTTGACTCTGAGAAATGGCAGAGTGCCATGAAATCCGAAATGGATTCTATGTATGCCAACCAAGTATGGACCTTGGTTGAAGCACCTGAGGACGTTAGACTTATTAGGTGCTAAAGGGTATACAAGAGAAAGATTGGAGTAGATGGCTAGGTGGAGACCTACAAGGCTAGGCTCATGGCAAAATGATTCAGACAAAGGCAAAGGATTGACTTTGATGAAACTTTTTGCATGTAGCCCTACTCAAATCAATTCGGATTTTGCTTGCGATCCATATATGGATTGAAGCAAGCATCTCGTAGATGGAACATCCATTTTGATGAGACAATCAAAGAGTTTAATTTTATCAAAAACATAGATGAACCATGTGTCTACAATAAGGTTAGTGGGAGCGCGGTAACATTTCTTGTGTTGTATATGGATGACATACTTCTTATAGGAAATGACATACCGAAGCTGCAATCAGTCAAAGTGTGGCTATCAAAGAACTTCACTATGAAGGACTTGGGAAAGACATCCTAGATTCTCGGTATGAAGATCTATAGAGATAGATCGAGAAGAATTATAGGTCTTACCCAAGGTACATACATCGAGAAAGTGCTTAAAAGGTTTAGCATGAAAAACTCCACGATAGGTCTCATATCGATGAGCCGTAGAGTATCCCTTTCCGAGAAGATGTCTCATGAGATACGTGAGGAAAGAGAGCGTATGAGTAAGATTCCTTATGCTTCAGCAATAGGATCTATCATGTACGCGATGTTATGTACTAGGCATGATATTGCTCATTCAATTAATTTGACAAGCAGATATCAGTCGGATCCAGGTGAAGACCACTGGAAAGAAGTGAAGAACATCCTTAAGTACTTGCGAAGGACTAAGGATATTTTTCTTGGTTTTAGTGGATCTGAGTTGAAAAATAGAAGGGTAATACCTACTCTAGTTTTCAATCAGAAAGAGATGATAGCAAATCCATGTTAGGGTACGTGTTTACTCTAAAGGGTGGAGCGATTAGTTGGAAGAGTTCCAAACAGCCTACAACGGCTGACTCAACAGCGGAAGCAGAGTTTATAGATGCAAGTGACGCTACAAAACTGTTTTGTGGTGCTTTCTTTTGATTAGGGAAATCATTGAAAGTAGAGATGTCAACATTGAGAGAGTTGACACACATAACAACATAGCAGACCCACTCACTAAGCCGCAATCTAAGATTCACTTCGATCGTCATAATGAGTGAATGAGTATTAGATACTAGAATGATTGGCTTTAGTACAAGTGGGAGATTGAAAGAGTTTGTCCTAAACTCCAATCATGTATGATGATTTAGGAAGAACTTTCTTGTTCTCTTATTTGATTTCATTAATATTAATAAAAGACTTATTTGTTTTTATTACGGGCCTTATCTATTTAAAGTGTTTTAAATAAGATATTCCATGGTTTAAAGTAAAGCTTCTAGAATTATAATGAGATTATAATAGTGAGATCTAGAAGATGATAACTCTAGACTTAAACAGTTCCTAATCATAGGATAACTAATCGGAAGTTAGTGAATCCGCAAAGATTGGTACATACTATGCTTGCTCCTTTAAGGAGGATGTCTGTTCTCATAGGCATTTGTGTGGCGACACTATAGCTAGTATGTAGGTGCTTATTAGGGAATAAGTTCACTGAATATGACTCGATAAGTTGAACAACTAATGGAGTTTACTCACGTGTCGATAGTTGTTCACTGAGTGATAGTTGTACAAGTGTCCTTAGACTTGAGATCGTTATAGTAATCTTGTATATAATGAACTATGCTTTGGTTTAGTCCTTAGTCTCAAGGACATCCATTAGGTCTATTCTGGGCATAGGGATTTGTGTATGGAGATAGTTAACGGTCAATAAAGGATCTACCCCTTCCAGTAAAGGAAGAGAATATCCTATGCTATTCTTATGATGCTAGTTCCGGAATCTCTGGCCAGAGTGTATGAAATTAGAAAGAAGTTTCTAATTTGCATTAATATGAACTTTGCATTATGAATAAGAAATCATATGATTAAATTTGATAGGCTTGACACGAGATCCATGCCTTGTATTTAATCGGGATATTGTAGGGTAGAAGGAATTGATTGTACGGTAACTAGCACTGACAGGTTCTTGGTATTCTAAGCAGTGAATTCATATTATCCGGATAGTCGCGATATGTTGAGAAGCATCACTCACGATGTAGAATAAATATAATTAATCAGTTAATTATATTTAATGAATTTTAGAATTCATATAAATAATAAATAAAAAGTTTATTATTATTTATTTCTACTACCGGCTTAATTTGAACCTACAGGGTCACACCATAAAAAGATTAATTTATTGATGAAGGTATTTTGAGAGAGCAAGTTGTTTTAATAATGATTAAAATTGTTTTAATTATTATTTAACATTTTATAAGATAAAGTGTAGGATTTATATATTAATATATAATGATATATTAATTATATAAAAAAAACCTACTTGAGCCCTATATAAAGAAAGAGATGAGAACATGTTTAGTATGCAAAGTGGTTTTGTGAAAACCTAGTTGCCACCACTCCATCTTCTTCATCTCTCTCTCTCTCAAAAGGATTAAAACACCATTTTTATAAAAGCTTGTTTTATAAAAAGCTTCATCGAAGATTATTCTTGGTGGATACCGGTAGAGTGCTTCACACTCTGAGAAGCAACTGCTAGCAACCAATCCTTTAAAGCTTCGATTTTTCAAGGTAAGGTTACGATTCCTCCGGTCTTTCACTTATATATGATTTTCTATATGCACGATACATGGTTTTTACGGATTAATTGTTATACCGCGCTTCCGCTCGTCCGTAAATTCCTTCACAATATAACTACTTAAAACAGCTAAATAGAAAATAAGAAAATACTAAAAATACCATAGGTTATTCTTTTTACGAAATCAAACATTAATAACAAAAGGACAAACACTACAAACTATTTAATAAACTATTAACTATTTACATAAATATTTGTAGTAAATTAATAAATCTATATATTTTCTTAATAAAATAACTTTCTTATAGAAAATCATTTAAAGAGAAAATATGACTTATTAAATCAACACAAATATTCAAAAGTAATTTTCAACAAAAATAGATTTCTCAAAAATTTCAACTTGTAAAATTTGAGAAAAATATTTTTAGAGAAAATTAAAATATTCTAAAATTAAAAGAAGTAAGTAGGAATATATTAAGAAGATAATGACACTGATTTGAGAATTAACAAGCAAGAAGATAAGTTGATAAAATAATTATACAAGTGATTTTAATAACAAATATTAACAAAGTAATCACTTGTAAATTATTAAAGAGCAAACCTCAGATATTAACTAGTTTAATTACTAGGACTATTTAACATACCCAATTCACCAACAATTCTGGTGAATGTGGATTCGTCAAGAGACTTAGTAAAAATATCTGCTGTTTGTTCTTCTGTGGGTACAAAATGTAACTCCACGGTACCATTCATGACATGCTCTCGAATAAAATGATACCTGATATCAATGTGCTTTGTCCTCGTATGCTGCACAGGATTGTTGGAGATTGCTATGGCACTTGTATTGTCACACAAGATAGGAATTTTGTCAAGTACAAAGCCATAGTCCCTTAGCTGATTCCTAATCCACAAAATCTGTGCACAACAGCTTCCAGCAGCTATATATTCAGCTTCAGCTGTGGAGTTGGAAACTGTTTGCTGTTTCTTGCTGTACCAGGAAACCAACCTACCACCTAGGAATTGACAACTCCCAGAGGTGCTTTTCCTATCTACAACACTTCCTGCATAATCTGAATCTGTATATCCAATAAGATTAAAACCAGAATCTTTAGGGTACCAGATGCCTAAGTTAGGCGTACCCTTAAGATATCTCAAGATTCGTTTAACAGCAATGAGATGAACATCTCTAGGATCCGATTGGAACCTTGCACACAAACATGTAGCATGCATAATATCTGGTCTACTTGCAGTAAGGTAAAATAATGAGCCTATCATACCTCTGTAGCTTGTGACATCTACCTTGATAGAATTTTCACATGCTCCAAATTTAACAGCTGTAGATGATGGTGTTCTTGCTAAAGATGAGTCCTCCATTTGATATTTCTTGAGGAGCTCTCTGACATACTTGGATTGACAGATAAATATTCCATCTGTCCTTTGACTTACTTGCAATCCAAGAAAGAACTTCAGCTCACCCATCATGCTCATTTCAAACTTACCCTGCATTAACTTAGCAAATTTCTTGCAAAGAAGATCATTAGTAGACCCGAATATTATATCGTCCACATAGATTTGAACTAATATTGTATCATTTTTATGTTTCTTTGTGAAGAGAGTTTTGTCTATGACACCTCTAACAAAACCATTTTCAATTAAAAATTCAGAGAGAGTGTCATACCATTTCCTTGGTGCTTGCTTAAGACCATAAATTGCCTTGAAGAGAAAGTAGACATAATCCATGAATTCTGGATCTTCAAAGCCAGGGGGCTGTTCTACATATACCTCTTCATCTAGCTTACCATTCAGAAAGGCACTCTTGACATCCATTTGATAAACCTTAAAGTTTGAGAATGCTGCGAATGCCAAGAATATTCTGATAGCCTCAAGTCTTGCCACTGGAGCATAGGTTTCATCATAATCTATTCCTTCAGCTTGTGAATAACCCTTTGCTACCAGTCTTGCTTTATTTCTCGTCACTGTACCATCTTCATCTAGCTTGTTTCTGAATACCCACCTTGTGTCAACCACTTTCCTGTCTTTGGGTCTGGGTACCAGCTTCCATACTTCTTGTTGTTTGAATTGATTGAGTTCATCTTGCATAGCAATTACCCAATCAGGATCAGAAAGAGCTTCCTCAGTTTTCTTAGGTTCCATTTCAGATAAAAACCCTGAATAGTTACATTGATTTTGAGTAGCACTTCGAGTTTTGACACCAACATCTGGATCACCAATAATCAGCTCAAAAGGATGAGCTCTATTCCAAACAGTCTGTCTGGGAAGATTAGATCTTGATGATTCGCCTTGTTCTTCATTGTGATGTTGTGTATGACTAGTTGATCCTTCATTATCTCCCCCTGAGTTGTTGCCAGGTTGACTAGATGAATGTTCAAGAGTGTCAGGTGTATCTTCATTATTCTCATTGTTTTCATCACCATTACCCTGATCATCATCATCACCATTTTCATTATTGTCATTAGCATCAGCAAAAACATCAGGTGGATTATCATCATCTGAATCTGGATATTGACAATTTCCATCATCTTCTGTTGATCAATTACATACACCTTATAAGCTCTTCTTGTATAACCAACGAAAATTGCTTCATGTGCTTTGGCCTCGAATTTTCCACCTTGATCATCTCCTTCTTTAAGCACAAAACATTTTGCTCCAAATACATGAAAGTATTTGTGTGTTGGTTTCTTTTCAGTCATAGCCTCATATGGTGTCTTCATCAAGTCTTTGTTGATAAGAGTTCGATTCTGGGTATAGCACGCAGTGTTTACAGCTTCAGCCCAAAAGTAAAATGGAAGCCTTGATTCACTTAACATAGTACGTGCAGCTTCAATCAAGGTTCGATTCTTTCTTTCCACTACCCCATTTTGCTGAGGAGTTCTTGGTGCTGAATATTGTCTGGTTATACCCTTCTCAGTGCAGAAATCATTCAGAACTGCATTCTTGAATTCAGTTCCATTGTCTGATCTTATAGCTCTCACTGGATATGTAGAATCTCGCTCAATTAATTTGATGTGATCAATCACCAGTTGTGGAGTCTCATCTTTAGAATTCAAAAACAGGACCCATGTGTATTTTGAAAAATCATCAACGATCACTAGAGCATATCTCTTCCTTGACATGGACATCCAATTAACTGGACCAAACAAATCCATATGAAGTAATTGTAATGGTTCAGTTATTGAAGATGTGTCAGTGCTCCTGTGAGTTGCCCTTTTTAGCTTGCCTTTTTGACATGCATCACAAAGTCCTTCTTGAGTGAATTCCATTGAAGGCAAACCTCTCACCAATTCTCTTTTAACTAGAGAATTCATTGTTTTGAAATTAAGATGAGAAAGTTTCTTGTGCCATAGCCAACTCTCGTCATTAGATGCTTTAGTGTAAAAGCAAGTAATTTCTGCAGTGCTTCCTGAGTTCATATTGGCTACGTACAGATTGCCTTTTCTAACTCCTGTCAGTTGTGGCTTTTCATGTCTCTTGTGTGAAATTAGACAATTCTTCTTGTTGAAATAAACTTCATATCCTTTGTCACAGAATTGACTAACACTGAGCAAATTGTGCTCAAGTCCTTTCACAAAAGAGACTTCATCAATGATAACATTTCCAGCTTCAAGTCTGCCATATCCATCAGTTCTACCTTTGCTGTTATCTCCAAAGGTAACTACTGGGCCGGCCTTCTCCACCACATTTGTCAGCAGGGTTCTATCACCAGTCATATGCCTTGAACATCCACTATCCAAGATACAGGTCACTCGTTCAACCTGTTCAACACCCTGCAATGACAAATGGATTCAACCTTCTTCGGAACCCAAATTTGATTGGGTCCAGAATACTTAAAGAATTGGCCTTTGTCAGGCAAAACAACATTTTTCACCTTAACACCAATTTTACCATTAGTCAACAAGCATTTTACTCTATAAACAGATTTTACAATCTTTTGTTTCATTTTGGGTATCCATGTTTGTTTACCAGCAATAACACTTGTTTCATTGACTGGACATTTGACCTTGTAAACAGCCTTAGTAAAACTTTGTTTAGGCTTAGGTACAAATGTCTCTCTCCTAACATGAGGAGGACTAGCAGTCTTTGATCTAACATTATTATTCCTGTTCATATGTTGTCGAGGAGTAGTCTTATTATCACATGCATGATTACCATTAAAGTAAGCAGACATAACATTAAAAGCACAAGACATACAATTGACAACACCACATGCTTTATGAGAAGTATCAATAACAGGCATGGTATTCATGTTAGACATGTTATCATTCTGCTCCAACTTGTTATCACCTAACTCAATTTTAGATGAACTGGGAACAAACTTCACTGGTTTTATAGAAACAACCTTATTAGATTTAACATTTTTGGTTGTAGGTGTCCTAACAAATTTTTCATTAATTTGGACACTTCCACTAGCAATGTCCTCAGTACGCATCTCCTCTTGAATAACAAGAGAAGTCATATCTAGAGGCTCTGCAACAGACTTCTTAAAGAGTGGATCTTCAACATTCTTAAGCACATGTGGTATTCCCCTTTCTTTAGCACTAACAGGATTAGGGGAATTTATGCCTAACATTCCAACAGCTTCGTTGTAGCCAAACCCTATTCCTACGGTTTGTTCTACAGCTTGTTTATTGAATAACTCTTTAGAAATTTTCACAGAATTAAAACAAGCAGATAATTTGACATTCTGTTCCTTTATCTTAGTTTCAAGTTCAGCAACTTTAGCAATTTGTTTATGCATGTATTCTGATATCGACTTTTCTCTGTAGTTAAGTCGAGCTATTTCTTTTATTTGCTGATCTTGATTATCAGGAACCTTTTTTAACTCTAACACTTCATTTTCAAGATTAGTGTTCAACAGAGTTATTCTTTCAATTTGTTTCTTTGCATTACCCATGGAATTATATAAGCTATCAATCAACTCAGCGTCAGTAAGAATTACCGGTGTAGTATAACGAGTTGATGTTTCAGCATTTGCCACCAGCGCAAAATTTCCATTTTTTTCGTCTTCGCTATCTGTGTCATCCCAGCTTTTACCGGCAGCTACATAAGCTCTTCCAGTTTTCTTCTTTTCAGAAGCATAGTCTCTTTTCTGTGCTTGTTTGGGTTTTTGACACTCAGTAGCAAAGTGTCCCAACTCATTACAATTAAAACAACGAATCTTGCTTCTGTCAACAGTTCCAGTTTTGTATCCTCCCTTGTTACTAGAGGATGAAGAACCTCCTCTCTGAAATCTGCTATTAGACTTAAACCTGAACTTGGGATTTCTTCTGAATCTGAAGTTACTGAATTGTCTCACCATCATCGCCATGGATTCATCTTCCAATTGATCTAGCTCTTCCAGTGAATAGAATTCTCCACCATCCTGAGTGGCTGGTGTCTGTCCATGTTCCACTTCAGTTTGTTCCTTGTTGAAGCTTTTAGGTTGAACAATTTTATCTTCCACTTCCTTAGGAACCTCAACTACCAGAGCTGTAGAAGAACTTGCCACTCTCCCTTTGCCAGAGAACTCCTTCTGCTGTTCTTGTTCCAACTCATAGGTCTTCAGAACACCAAACAGCCTTTCAAGAGCGATCTTATTTAAATCTCTAGATTCTCTGATGGCAGTAATTCTATGCTCTAGGTGAGTAGGCATAGTCAGTAAAAACTTCATGTTGATCTCCTTCTGGGTATATTGCTTGCCATGAACTTGCAAATTGTTGATTATTTTGTTATACCTTTCGAACACTTCCTGAATGCCTTCGTTAGGGCCAGCTCTAAAGTGTTCATATTCAGAGGTCAAAATTTGAAGTCTATTTTCCTTGACTTCATCAGTCCCTTCATTAATAGTCTCAATAGTTTCCCAGATGTGCTTAGCAGTTTTACAATTCATTACATGACTATACATTACAGCATCTAGGGAATCTATTAGAATGAGTCTCAGATTTTTGTCCAATCCAGCATCCTCCTTTTCATCATCAGAAAATAGCTTAGGATCCTTTTCATAGGTTCTAGCAGGTGTTGTAACAGCTCCATCAGTAACAACTTGTTCTTCATGAACCATAGGAATTTTTGGTCCATTTTTCAAAACCCACAAATATTTTGGATTTGTAACATCAAGAAACAACTCCATTTTATTTTTCCACATATCATAATTATCCTTATTAAATATGGGAATCTTAACAATGGCTTTTGAAGACATGATGAATTTTTAAGTGAGTTAAAAATTCGAGATAAATTTTTGATTGAATAAAAATAGGATCTTGATTTGTGTATCAATCAATAGTCTCTGATACCAATTGTTAGGTCCGATAAGATTGTAGAAGGGGGGGTTGAATACAATCTATATCAATTTCTCGAAATTTGTCCGTTAAATAAAATTTAGTTTAGACAAATTTGTGCGGAATTAATTGAAACAAATTTTCAAGTTGAATATAACAATATATTAACTTGATGGATGTTACAATTTCAGTACAGATTAATTATCAAGATGATAAAAACTAATTAGAAAATTCGACATGAACTTTTCTAATTTAGTTAATAAAAATCAAGATAAGAACTAGGAAACTTAATTCGCTAGTAGTACAAGAATCACAAATAATCAAGTTCCACCGGATAAAATATTACAAAGGTGTTGAACTTGATTTTCTAGGAATTTATTTGTTCTTGGTGTTCTTGGTACGGTGAGAGAGAAAATGGAGCAGCTTTGTTTGTTGAAGAATATTATGTTGTGTATCTATGTTTGTCTCCTGATGCTTTTGGTTATATCAACACAAGTTGATAATATCTCCTGCCTTTACTTTAACACTTGTTTAGACTATCCAAAGACTATCAACTGACTTGCAGACTATCCAGTTGAGCTGCAGACTACCGGTGTGACTATCATTGATAGACTATTAAATGGCTTGTAGACTATCAATTTAATAATACAGACTATCAATTACTCTTGCAGACTATCGGTGTGACTATCCTCTTTAAAAACAGACTACCGGTGTGACTACCAAGATAGTCTGTAAATGAATTAAATAAACACTGCCTCTTCCGGATTAATTCTTTTATGTACAAACTGAACACAGCTGCCATACGAAGACCAGTTGCAGGACAGGAGAGTGAAGAACACGCGCGGCGGCTGAAGCTTTGTTTCAGGCGCGTGTTTCTCACGCTCTGCATGGGAGAGTGAAACCTTGTGCCGACAGCTTCACGTGGGTGATACAGACAACAAAATGTGTGTTGAATTCACATTTGTAAACAGTTTAATGATTTTTGTGTTCACACACAAAAATGTAATTTAGTACCTCACTTTCAACATATCTTGCACTTCAATTGGGCCTTGAGCCCAATGGCTTTTCAACCAGCCCAGTTCATTTCTTTTGGATTCAGCCCACGCAAATTCATAACCCAAATACTCTTTTGTTTTAATTTAATTAATTACTTAATCAATTAATCATTTAAACAAATAATGATTAATTCATTAATTATTTAATTAAATCAACTTAGATTAATACATTAATTCAACGTTAATTAACATGATAATTAATTTAATAAATAAATTAATTCAGAATGAATTAATTTATTAATTAAATAAATTACATAAATATGTTAATTAAATAAGAATTAATATAAATCTATTGATAGCGCAAATTCTTTTTCTCGAACCACTGAAAGTAATAAAGAAGTACCATCGAATTTCTGCTGACGCTCGATGCACGGTCTGGTTCATGAACGACTAACTTCAACGGCTTTTCTTTATTTTCGACTTTAAAATCTGGTTCTTTTTCTATTCTTCTCTCTCTCTTTTTAATTCTTCTGTACTGACTCTGTCACTGTTGAAATCTCTGCCACTTCAAATAAATCCACTTCTTAATGAATACTCCACTGAGGCTTGATCAGATGACTGAGCTTCTTTCAATGTAGTAATTCTTCATGTCTGTAGATTAACCTTGATCTTTTTCTTCTGACAGATAATACAATCTGAGATTCCTTGTGACAGTCTATATACTATTTACTATTACAATCTTGTTTAAGTTGAGTTGTATCCTCGAAATACAAATAGGCTACATCATATGCCTTTCAACTTCTCACCACTATCAAGTTTGATGCACTTCTCATCAAAAACAAATTTGGAGTACTTCTCTCCAGGGTGCACTTCTCACCCACAACTTTAAAGGAGTGGTTCTCCCTCGATCATCGTCCTGAGCAGCCAAGGCTTCAGCTTCTTTCTCTAATTTTAACTTCTCCTGGGCAGTGCAAACAGAATAGAAGAGTAGCCTCATATGCATCCCATACTGCACATGATGATACCTCTCACTTGCCCACTCTGCACCACATCTTTCTCGGCAACCCCTCTGCTGCAATCACCTTCTCAGCTGGAGCTGCTTCTTGAAAATCATATTATTATGCCACAAAGATCGGTAGCTCTGATACCAAGTGAAGAAACTAAAATTGTTATATCCTAATACTAACAATATAGATACATCAATTTTTATATGTATAAACGAAGAAGATACATAAAAACTACATTGTATTCTTTTTCTCATCAACTAAACAAGATACATGCGGTTTAAATAGAAAGCAATGCACTCAGATAGTAGTGCCTACAAAATAGGAAACAAATAAGCTAAAACTACTCCACGTTAAACCACCTGCTACTACTTATTCAAACTCCCTAAAACTTCTCTAATACACTTGACCTAGTCAGCTGATCACACATAAACACATAAAACATATACTTAACTAAATAAAACAAATAATTAATAACTAAGTTTAAGATTATTCCAACAAAACGATGGGAAAGCAGAGAGATTAATCGAGTGGATGGACGAAAGTCTTCGTACTGGGGAATCAAATCTAATCGATAGTGTAGCGAATGTTGTATCTGTGGCCATTGCTTGCTTTTGCATAAAGATCCTACTCGGAGACCTAGCATGGTGGACATTGTGTATGCATTGTGCAAGAGTGATGATTTATTTTCCGATGTTTCACAAGATTTTTCACCAGGGCTACTTGTTGCTAGGTAAAAGCAAAGAGTTGTTTGCTTTTTTAATTTTGAGATTCTTGTAAACGCAGATGAGTAGCTAGCTTGGTAACATGTAAGTTATGATTTGTCTTGCAGATTCCGGATTGTCTTTGTGTTATATTTCGTCTTGGCTTGTAAAAATGTAAATTAGTTATGATTTACTACAAAATAAATTACGTAGGGATAAATGGACCAAATTGAGTTCAATCAAATTTTCTACAAGCCAGAGTGCCAAATGGCACTAGCTGATAAACCCACGGATACAGATTAGAATATTAATATTAACTAGCGTTTTACCCGTGCTACGCACCGACCGATAATTGTATTATTAAATTAATATAAATATATTATTTTAATTTTTATATAGAAAAATATATAAATTTATTGGAATCTTAAATTAACATAAGTATGAAATTACTTATACGTGAATTCATACCAATTGAATTAATATTAATATTATGAACCAATCATTAAAACAAATAAAACCCTCGTTGAAAAGTTCAAAATTCCTCTTTATTATTATTTTTTTTAAATTTAGCTTTCATTTTATTTCTCTCTTTGTTAGAAAAAATTTCTACGTATCATGTTAACAAATTTTTCACCCATATTTATAAAAATCAATTTATAAAGTATGATAATATGATTTTGACTGGTTTTATAATAAAAGAGTTATTGATTGATGAATGATAAATTATGATATTTAATTTAAAATATATAGTGATATATCGTGATTGATTTCAAATTAAAAATTTTAGTTTTCTTAGCCATTTTTTATTCTTTGTTGATATTAAAAAAATATAGTCAACCAACCAAGTAAATTCAATATATACTCTTAGGTTAAGATATATGAATTAAAACTATTATTTTAATTCAATAATAAAAAATTCAAAAGGCACCTTTTTTATATTAAAAACAATATATAATTTCAAGTGTATCAACATTTTTATTTATCATTATTGATAATTTTTATAACAAAAACCGTAGCTGCTCTCTCTCTCAACCTTTCCCAAAAGATGCTAAACTAAAGTTTAAGAGCTGATATCAGTTTTTTAAGTTTTTTTTTAAAAAAAAATTCATTTTGATTTTTCTTTATTTTTAAATAAAAATATCATTGAGAGTCTAGTACCTGTTGCCCATTGGTGGATTTTATCTACCAAAATATTAGATTTTGTACTAAGTTCTTGTAATTGATAACCCCTATTTTTTTTTCCTTGATTTTACTTTGGTTTTCACTAAATATCTCTCTTTATTGAGAGACAAAAATATCTTGTTTGTGGATTTTGTCTATCCATATATTAGATTTGTTATATTAGTTCATTGATTTGGATAGTATAAAACCACAGTTCTGGTCGATTGTTTGAATACGTTATGACAAATCAGATATACATATTACTCACGTTTATAACTAATTGTTAGATTATCTCGTCGAAAAGACTGTATAATTTAGTGACATAAGCTAGAGATGTAACATAATTGAAGATCTGTTCAATGATTGGATAAAGAAAATTATTGAATAATTTACTATGTGTTTGTTCAATTTTAATTATTTTTGTAAATGTTGTATGCCCTTTTATTGATGATTTTTGCAGGTTTGATTATTTTTGTATATGACATAAGTCCTTTTATTGATGAATTAATTATCAATAAATAAATAGTGATTTATAAGAAAATTTGTGCTAAATTGACCAATTTATTATGAAAATATTCACTAACAATATTATCATTGACTCTGTAATTTTTTTTGTTTTTTGATATATAATTTATACACTATTTAAGAGTATATTTAATATTTTAAATAATTCAAATATATTGTCAGGTCAATTTTTTTTCCATTAATTATTATATAGCTAACAAATTTCGTAATTAAAATGTTAAAAGATGATTGGTTTAAAATTCATTCTAATATTTTAATATTTTACATAACTTAAAATTTGAATGTGTATTTAGAATAGTGTGGTAAATAGTTTTATATTGTTAATAAATTTTAATTCATGATTTTAATTGTACCTTATGATTTTGAATTGAAAGATTGAGATATCAAAATATCTATTATAAATATAATAGATTCACGTATTAATGTATAAATTATTAAATTAAATAATTATTGTATTTAGAATAAAATTGTTAAGTAATCACTGAATAACAGTGACAACCCAACACTGTAAAAGAACATTTATCTATAAGCACACCTAAAAATGTAAACAAATCAGTGTAAAAGAACATTTATCTATAGACACACCTAATAATATAAACAAATTAGTGTAATATGATAAGGATTGATGCCTACAATTTAGTAAGTCACTGAATTATATATTGAAGTTTGCTACTGAATATTGTAATGGAAAGTAATTTTGAGAGAATCCGGACGAAGGATGATGATAACCTAAATCGTTTTTTTGTTAAAAACGTTTTTCTGTTGAATTTATTGGACAATTAAAACACTATACATATAATACATATATACAATCGAAATAAAAAGATAATCTATCCAAGTATAGAATGCCATATAATAAAAAGATATAAATTAGTACCTAAACCAAAAATGATATGATTTAGCCATAAGAAGAATTGATGCATACACTTAATTTACCAAAGTTGGGAACAGATGGTGGAAATACAAAACATGTTTGGGAGGATCAGAGAAATCTTGGTATACTGATCTTGGCTTGGGTCCAATAGGTCCACAATTTGAAACAGTAAGGGAGAATGAGCTGATTGCAGAGATTAAGAATTATGAAAATGGTGAAAATGAGTTTCAAGCTCTGGACAATGATGAGATGAATTGAAGTTGAAGATTTCTAAGGTCTATCGTTGGGTGTCAACTGTTATTCGAAGGAAGAAGAACAATCATATTATTAATATTATTAGTATTATCCTAAGTTATTTTATCATCTATTTTATCTAGGTCTCTTAATATTGTCCATCTATTGTATGTCCAAGGTAACTATGAAATGGTTGGGCCATGTGCGCTTTTCTTGTGGGTGTCTAAGTCTATTAACGGTGGTAAGTCTCTAGGGGTTTTATGATTCTACTTTATTCGTCTTTAGTGGTCAGAGCCAATGCATTCTACATAATGGTTGGTTGGTCATTACTGTTTAGGGCTTAGCCCAATTTTCCCAATATATATAATTTCTGCGTTTTAAATTTTTTTTTTACCAAAGTTAGCTAAGTCTAATGAGGAATAGGGAATAATCGGCTTAAATTTCCTATAATATTTAATTTGATATATTAATTACATTTTTTAGTTTGTAAGAATTTTATTTATATAAATTGTTTATTAGTTAATCGTTAAAATAAAAATTAGTAGTCATTATGTTTAGTTAATTGATATGAAAAATAAAAAATTAATTGTTACTGAGTGTAACATGATTTGAGTTTAGTCTTGGCTGAAACGTAGAATTTAGATCCAATAGAGAAACATGTTACATTAAGTTTAATTGATTTAAATTTAATAGATTCTGATTGATGTTAAAATAATTCACAATCTTGTGTTTGGTTAACTAATACATTTTAGATTCGAGTATCCTTTATTATAATAAAGGATGTTAAAAAACAATTCATAACTAAAAGATATATAACCATATGTAATATACTGTAATATGAATTTATATAAAATAATATTTACGGTTAGTAGAAATTTAAAATAAAAAACTATGTGATATGCGAAGTTATTAAATCAAGATGTTTCATATTTAAATTTAATTTAACCGCGATTAGTAAATTAGAATAAATATGGTAAATAAAAAAAATTTGTATATGATTGTTTGATTTAAAGTTTAGAAGTAAATTTTGATTGCCACTAAAATAATTTTAATTTTCTGATTGGTAATTTATTCATCAACCAATAATAATACTATTATAGCGTATATTTAATAATTAAAATATATGTAGTGTTCATTTATATGAATTTATTAACTATTTTATTAACAAATTATGAATAAATATAGTTTTAAACCTTTTAAAAAATCGATTTTTTGAAGATATGAATTTTATCCAAACTATTTAAAATTTGTTCAAATTCGATTTTTTAGTATTGGCTTATATGCATTTATTAATTAAATTTTTAAACAAATTATCAATAAAAAATCAAAATTTTGAAGGTATGGTTTTATCCAAGTTATTTCAAATCTGATTTCAAATCCGATTTTTTAAAAATTTTAGTTAAGTTAGATTATAATTGTTAAATATCGATTATAATTGCACAACATGTATTATAAAAACCATATGATAATATGATTGTGATTGACTTTATATTAAAAGAGTGATTGATTAATGAATGATTAATTATGAAATTTAATTTAAAATATATAGTAATGTAACGTGATTGACTTCAAATTAAAATTGTGATTTTAGAGTAAATATTTTTTAATTTAAAAAATGTATTTATGGATATGTTTAATAAAATCAATATTGTATTTAAATTCGCTTATATGAACTTATTAATTATTTTATCAACAAATTATGAATAAATATATTTTGAATCTTTCAAAAAATCGAATTTTTGAAAATATGGATTTATCCAAACTATTTAAAATTTATTCAAATCTGATTTTGTAGTGTTGACTTATATGCATTTATTAACTAATTTTATTAACAAATTATGAATTAATATATTCTTGAGTTTATAAAAAATCAAAATTTTGAAGGTATGATTTTACTAATTTATTTAAAATTTGATTTCAAATTCTATTTTTTCAGATTTGTAGTTAAGTTAGATTATAACTATTTAATATCGATTATATTTGCAGAGCATATATTATGAAAATCATATGATAATATGATCGTGACTGACCTTATATTAAAAGAGTGGTTGATTAATGAATGATTAATCATGAAATTTAATTTAAAATACATAATAATATATCGTGATTGATTTCAAATTAAAATGGTGATTTTCTAGTGTAAATATTTTTTGATTTAAAAATTATGTATTTATCTTGGCAAAAAAATTTATGTGTTTATGGATATGTTTAATAAAATCAATGTTGTATTTAAATTCGTTTATATGATTTTATTAATTATTTTATTAACAAATTATGAATAAATATATTTTTGAACGATTCAGAAAATCAAATTTTTGAAAATATGGATTTTATCCCAACTATTTAAAATTTGTTCAAATATGATTTTGTAGTGTTGGCTTATATGCATTTATTACTTAATTTTATTAACAAATTATGAATTAATATAATTTTGAGCTTATAAGAAAATCAGGTATGGATTTTTTCGAAGTTATTTAAAATCTGATTTCAATTTTTTCCAATTTTTAGTTAAGTTAGATTATAATTATTTAATATCAACGATAATTTCGATTTTTAGTTAAGTTAGATTATAATTATTTAATATCAATGATAATTGTAAATAAGGAAATGTCTAAATTTTAGGATTTAGCTCTGATTGGTCCTAAAATAATTCCTCGATTCTAATTGGTTAACTAATGTGTGGTAGACTCAGGTATGATAATAAAGGATTATAAAAATCAATTTATAATGTATGATAATATGATTGTGGCTGATTTTATATTAAAAGAGTTATTGATTGATGAATGATTAATTATGAAATTTAATTTAAAATATATAGTGGTATATCGTGATTGATTTCAAATTAAAATTGTAATTTTTTAATAAATATTTTTTGATTTAAAAAATAGGTATTTGTTGGTATGTTTAATAAAA
This sequence comes from Kitagawia praeruptora, assembly GCA_037693485.1. NCBI lineage: Eukaryota > Viridiplantae > Streptophyta > Magnoliopsida > Apiales > Apiaceae > Kitagawia > Kitagawia praeruptora. Next base: position 6,340,973 of record CM075353.1, read on the forward strand.
TCATTATTGTATTTAAATTAGAAGTGTTAACTAACCATAGTTAAAGAGGTAGGGTGAGATTGTAAATAAGAAAATGTCTAAATTTTAGGATTTAGTTCTGATTGGTCCTAAAATAATTCCTCGATTCTAATTGGTTAACTAACGTGTGGTAGACTCAAGTATGATAATAAAGGATAAATAATTGAGAATAAATATAATTAATAAATATCATTTAAATATGTGATAAAAGTATTTCATAAAATAGTAATCACTATTTAATTATTTAATTAGAGGTAATCGAAATTGAAGAAATTAAAATAAATACTAACTTTTATATAATTACGTAGTTGCAAGAAATCGAAGCCGAGTTTAGTGATAACTAAATTCGATACTTTGGTACCTTCATACTATTAGAAAGAATGCCCAAACTATATCACTTTTGTGTGGAAGATGTCCAAAATACCCATATCCAATTGTCTCTGTCTTTTTTACTCACTGACATGCATACACAGGGATACGTCCAAATGCGTATCACGGGTAACGCATTCCCCATATGCGTGATAACGTCAGCTGATGTCATTTTCAGAAAACCAGCTCCTACGTCTATCTCCCTTTCCCGTTCGCCTCCCTGCTCCATCACCATCCGACATCCTCCATCAATTCTGAGCACATCGAAATCATGCCCACACCTCATTCTCCTTTTTTCCGTATTTATTTATTGATCTCCGACCTCACAGGGACCTGTATAGGTCGAGAGAAAAGTTGATCGAAAAAACGAAATCAGATTTGGGGTTTTCAAATCCGACAATAGAACTGAAAAATTGAATGGTATAGGATTGTAGAGGGGTAGAAGACGAGTTGATTGGTATATGGTATATTAGTGGACAAACAAAGTCTCGATGATGGTGAACGGATCTTTGCCGGAATTTCGAAGAAATTCGCCTTAAAATTCGTCTCTCTCTCGCTTCTGTGAAGACAATGAACAATAATGGAGATACGCATCTCTCAGATGCGTGTCTTTAGATTGTGAAGCACAAACATATGGTACATGTGTATACCCTATACACATAGTTCGTGGGTATTCACGGAACATCCCGTCTGTGGACATTTTGGATGTTGGATTTTAAACTATTTTCCGCTATTTAAACATAGTTTTCCAATATGTCATAATTTCAATCTCTTTTTATGGTTTGTTTTAATTTATGGCACCTGCATTAAAAAATATTTCTACTTACTCAATCTCTTTTTATGGTTTGTTTTATTTTATGGCACCTGCATTAAAAAATATTTCTACTTACAAAAATAACGCATTATATCATATTATATTCCGCAAATCACAACCAAAGCTAATTATTCTTTTAAATAAATAAATAAATTAAATCATCAATAAAATATTTTATTCTTTTAACTAATAAAGCATTATATAAATATTTAGCAATATTATGAATTTTATCATGGTAACACATTTGTGCTTTCAAATTAATTTTTTTTAAAAAAATTAAACATTTACACTTGTATTGTTCTTTTTTTTTTTTGATTAAATACTTTCTCTACAAATATTGAAAACATTTACACTTGTATTGTTTTTTTTTGTTGATGGCATGCACATCACTGGGCATTAATGATGTTGCTCATACACATCTAAAAGAACTCAAGAAGTAACAAATTATAAAACAAAATTAATTTGTACAGCAAAAGTAACAAAACACGATAATGCTACCGATTCCTAACTTAATGCCCACGTGAATACAAAATTAGTATGACTGCGAATGGATGAAAAAGTAGGAAAAGAAAATCTAAATAAAAAAATAGAGAATTGTATTATTTTTTTTTTGCTAAATAGAGACTTGTATTTATAATATTAATATTCTAATTTTTGACAATTTTGTATTTGTAATATTAATACTAACTAGCTTTATAGCCCGTGCGAGGCACGGGCATGCTCTAGATATGCAATATTTGGTGCGTTTTCAGTGCAGGCTCTCTACGTTGCATCTTGTCATCGGGCATGAAGTCTACACTTAAAATATGTATCTTCAAAGTGGTGCACTGACATAAATTCCAATATACCTGGATGATCTTGATAGATATATAAGAGCTACTACCAAGAGCAAAAGAATACAAAGTCCAACAATCCCATTATCCAAAACAATAGTAGGCACTACTACCAAGGGCAAAAGAATACACGCTCCCACAATCCAAAATATTGTATCCCACCATCAGACGTGTTGTCAATATTAAGCAGACTTGTGTGCCTCGCCTTTTGCTCACATATCTATTTAAAATATGTTATGCTGAGATTATCTATAGTGATGTTGTCTTTCATATGCTCTCGAAACAGTTTTAGGATGCTTTTGAAACTGAGAGGCTGATAACGCACAATCCACTTTGACCTACAAAAATCCAAATCAACAAAATGAGGAAATGTTTCTATAATTACAAGTTTTTTACCAAATCAATATCGTTTATTCTCGAATAATAAGACAGAAAGGGTTTTTCTTGTAAGCCGAATGTATAGAAGAGCACGGGTGACTGTCGAGAACCTTTATAACAGAATACATAATTAACTTATAAAGACCCTGGTATCACAAAAAATTACCTTATAAGCAATATATTAAAAAGAGGGAAGAGTTGCTGTCAATTATTGTCATTTTCTCTTCAACTGATTTAAGTTCCAACAACGTATTCTGGAAAGCTAATGAAAAAGGCAATTCTCAATCACAAAAAATAATAATTCTATAATGACTACATGTGTAGCAAAATAGATAGTTTATAAGAAAAATAATGATATAGACCTCGAATACAATGAAGCTTTGGCACACCGAGAAGTTTGTTTATCAGGGTCACCTTCTCCAGAGAAACATGAACATCAAAGAATCTCATGACCATCTACAAGTATATCAGTTTTAGCGTTAGCAATTACAATATCCCTCACCCTCAACATATATAAACATAAAAATCATAGTGGATATATATGCATAATAGGTAGAAAAGGAAACATATTAGAATAGTATAGTACAAAGGTATGCAATTGCGTGTGAAATGCAAAATATGTATGTGTAAAAATATGAAAATTATTTTCACTTTGTTAACATCCTTTTTGGCTCCATAAATCTTACATTATAAACTTTGGCGCATGTGAAGCAAGAGACATGCATAAATGTTTAAAGGTTAGTTTCACGGGATGACCTTGTGAATCCACAGTCCTCATATATAGTACTATATGGAAGGGGAACAACATTAGATACATAAACCTGAAGCTATAAGAATCTGTTTTCAGGCCTTTACAGCAATTATACATATGTTTTTAAAATTTTAATACCATGGTGAAACCTAGTATATTAGCTACACTACTTCAAGTCACACCACATTCAACATAAGATTAGAACTCTTAAAAATATCTAACTCAAGAAATTGTTTTAAATCATCAGTGATAAATTAGAAAGAAAGGGCATGGGTGAAAGAAAATTCAAAAGCTAAGGATATAAGAGCCTGTTTGTTGGAACTTAGGCCAAATCAGGACATATTTGCTCAAAAAATCACCTATATAATAAATACTTATGACAAAAAATGATATATAAATATCTAATTTTCGATTAATAATTAGATCCATATCAACAAAGAATATGAGCCACCCAGTGGTTGCCTCTACTTACCAACACTGTCAATTTAAAAGTAAGGTTTAGACTATCAGAAGCATATAAATGAACCATTTGGATTAGTCATTTAGCAGCAAGATTTATATTTGCAGCACCACTAAATAATATAACATAGTTGTCAAAAAATATTGAATTGCATACAAACACAAAAAAAAAACAGTTGCTTAATTCGAACAATCATTACTCCTATTTTTTTTAAACCCTATACAAAGAACTATTCTATCAACAAATTTATTTATAAAGCAAATTGGGTTTGATAGAATGTAGAGAGCACACCTCCGTCCTAATCTTCACATATGTAGATAATAACATATTCTGATACATTTATTAAAATTCCCTTTTAATCTTCATTATTGAGAATGCAGCTGTTGTGCTACTATAATCATCATAAGCTGAAAACATGTAATTACACATAAAAAGGTGTGAATTTGATCATGAACAAGAAAATCACTGTAAATTCTAAATTTACAGGCAACTCTGAATGTGGCTGGCAGGTTAGTTTGCGAATATTATTGTCACAAGTAATATTTTTAAATTAAATGACAAAAGTAATCATCATCGGATTGCTCCACCTGAATTTCTATTCACCATTGATAGAACGGAGGCAGTTAGATTCATTGGATGCACTTAAAACTGGGGTTTAAAAGAGGAGTGAAGAATTTATAAAATTAAAGAAGAATAATCAAACCTATGATTTATTAAATCACGAGGAAAGAATATGTCCAATCTGTTCCATCAATGGCGCAGTCCAAAGAATAAGAAGAGTAAGAAAATTAAAAAAATGTTGCAAACTCACAATCCAGGAATATAATTGACATAATATAAACAAAGTCTATAACTAATTTGCCTCTTTTTTAAAAAAAGTACGGTGACCTTTTTAGGAGGAAAACTAATGTATAATTATTTAGACTTGAACTCAAAAGGATATATATAATCATATCAGAGACAAGTATTAAACTCCATGTCAATGTAGTTTGTGTGAAACAAATTTTTTTGGCATACAATGATATCTCAATATGAGTATAGATTAAAAAATTGATAATTAATTAATACCTGGGGTTTTGAAGATTCTTTCTTTAAAAAACATAGCAATCTTGAGTACTCAACACACCGTCTTGATGCTCCCTTATGGAAAAGTGTAGTGAAGAAGAAAAGGAGAGAAAATAAACTTGTTTCGCATTTAATAGTTAACAAAACGAAAATACATCTCAAACCATATAATGTAAAATTTGAAAAATAACAAATATAATGCTTAGTATGTTTACACATTACAATCGCATTATGATACACTGAGTTCTCATTCCTAATATGCAACGCAAACTAATGTCACTTAAATTACATCTAACAGTGGATGTCGAGTTTTCAGACATAATATACATAGTTTGCTCATTCTCTTTCTGATATGCAAACTTCAAGAAGTGCATCTACTACTTTTATGCAGACCCTTGCTAATTATTTTAGTGTTTTTGTAAACCTATGTGAATCAGTTCAGTGTTTTTAGAAAAATTTTATCCTCCCTCATGAATCAGCTCATCCTGTCAAATAATCTCATGGGAGACTTTATCATGTATATTATGTCTGAAAACTTGCGCTAGATCGAGGGTTAAAATACACACAAAAGAAATCAACTTGACGTTTATAGGTCACTAAAGCATCTTGATGTGTCTCCATTAAATTGTGCTGGTCAACTATGGAGGGAATTAATAGCCCTTGTAGCATTAATATATAAGAAAACGGCCAATAGGTCCCTATTTGTGGTTGCTGGTTGTATATATGCAATATATACTTGCAGACTCCATCCATTCAATTATATATGTTTTAGTTGATTGCATGTATTACCTAGCAGTTGGGAACTCAAAATATGCCAACTGTTGTGCTGGCTCGTTTGGGGGATATACCGATTGTCTGTTTGACATGTAAAATACTTATTTTAATGTGGTAAGATGCTTTTTAGAAGAATAATACAAAACAAGTAGATAAAAATGTTAAAAAGCTTATTCAAGGAGTATTTTAGTTACTGGGTTTTTCAAAATTTTCCTGCAAACTCCAAGCCTTCACTTGCCATAAACTTATGCGCACATGATTTGTTTACACCATTGGTAGCCATATCACGAGCCAGATACCATTAGCCTGCTGGAGCACCACTTACATAAGATATGTACAGACTTAGAAGAATGTGATCTTATGCATCATAATAAGAATTGGTGCGTAGCATATGAGCAACCACATAAGCTAATATGACAAGAAAGAACTCGTACCAGAAAAATAACCTCACAAGAAAGAATAATCAAAAAATTATAACTACAAAATTACAATCAGAATACTCGGAAACAACATTGTCACTTTAATATGCATAAAAATGTTAATCTTTAAAAGAAGTAAAGGTAAAGACCCAAATATAATATATTTTTAGTATGAAACAGAACGAAAAGATCAAAAGCCTTCTATTATATAACTAAAAAGAAAAAGTAATGAAATAATTTTATAACATCATAAGAAAATATTTATTCATTGAAAGTATATACTAAGATCAGAACATATAACGTGTGCAAAGTATGTGTTCGGACCCTATATCTATTTATAGTTGTTTTACAATTTCAATTATACTCGATAATAATAAAAAAGTGGTCATTCACCACTATTTATCATAAGGAAAATAAATAACAAAGAGGGAGAAAATTAAGGCACATACATACATAACAAAACTTATCCAAATATATATACACATATATGACTCAAATTACATAAGATAAATTGCAGGAGTACCTTAAGTGTGTTGAGCTCAACCTCAAGGCCATAGAAAAACTTGTACATAAAGATGGATTAGCTGATTGATGGTCTTGTACCTAACTCCTAACGGTGTCCCATCAGCCTCCAAGTCGATTCTGAAATCCACAGAAACTTATTTCTATTTATACGTAATAGGGCTTGTTGTGATAACTACTTTACAAGTAGTATGCATCAACCCCGTTTAAAGTGACATATCCACTAAGCAGCATGCAATGCCACCGTTTAAAGTGACATCTCTACTAAGGATGACCTAGTGGAGGTCGAGATCCTGCATAAATTGGGTTATGGATAAAATGAGATAAATCATAATTAGTGACCCAACATCGAAACGTGCACTTCCAATGGCATCAATTTCATCAAAAAAACACTATGCAAGCCTTTTTTTTTATCGTGCCATCTGCCATATAAAAGCTTTAGTAAGATCCAATATATCTAAAGCACAAAAAAGTCTTTTGACAACAGTAACAAGTTGCAGTTGTTGACCTGAAAAAGTTCGCAAACCATACGAGCTCCCTCACCGACGTACTTCTGAACCAGCTCGCTTCCAACAACACGATAAAGCATGCATCCGTGCTATTAGCCACGGCTCTTGCTAACAACGTTTTGCCAGTTCCAGGAGGACCGTAGCAGAGAATTCCTTTAGGAGGGTCAATTCCCAGCGTTAAAAACTTCTCAGGGTGAAGCATAGGTAGCTCAACGACCTAAACCAAAATTAAAGAAGGAATGTGATATCACAGAACTGCAACAGATGCATCACAAATGATCATGAAGATAAAGTTATATCAACATTGTACCAACCTCTCGCATCTTTTCTATGTGCTCCTTACATCCACCTACATCATTATATGTAACATCAGGCTTCTCTTCTACTATCATCATGGTTAGGCTTGGATCAATTTTTGGAGGCAGAGGAATCTGAATTTGATATTTGTTCTGATCAACACTGAGAAAAGAGTATCACAACAAATTAAAGAAAGGACAAAAATCCAATTAAATTCATCTACACCAAAAAAAAAACTACTTTAAGCATTTCTCAAATTCGGCTAATATTGTATTCTTAACGCATTTACTGTGACAAATGGAGTTCAAAAAATAATAATTGTGATGAGTGGAATGTTGCAAGATGGGGAATCAAAGTGATTACAGAGGAGAAAATTTATATATGTTATTGATTAGTTTATATATGTTTAGTGCAGAGGAATGTAAAGGAATTTATATATACTTTATATGTGGGGCTAGTAATTTATTTATAAGAATCCCAATTGTTTTGGGCCTTAATCCATTAGGTTATGTTATCATGGTTTTATTCCTTAAATAAGTCATGCAATCTACACATATCATACAAGGCTTGAGTATTGGAATATTATTGCATGATTTGAGTCTCTCTTTGTTCATGGGTTGTGATCCATAACTTTATATCCTATATTTATCTCTTTCCAAATTTGTCCTGCATCAATGCACCGCCACAATGCCAAATTCAATTAACAAAAAACACATCAGTTATAAAGTTTGAAAAATGCCCTTGCATATGTAGGAACTCGGAGGTATCATCAAATAATACTTCTTCAAAAATACATTGCAAGTCACAACGCAACTAAATAACTTCTATCAGCTTGGATTTACATCATTACTAGAATGAATTTCAAAATTTAATTGGCCTTTACAGGAATACGATTAGACGTCTATCCGATTAGATACCCATCAATACAGGTTACAAAGAGTGTAGACAGATTAACATGTCACGTCTCACAAGACAAGAACATGCATGAAACGGTTTGATATTTTAAACACTTATACCAAACGGCAATATAAGATAAGTAAATTACCCCAACACACATGCCTTCTTCAATATCAGTTGGCGAAACTTTGTCGCCCAACCCAACGACAAACTGCAATTGACAAAATGAGGTAAGAAATATCCACAAAGAGATGCACATACAGCAAGAAAGAAGAAAAATACATGTTAGACAAATGCAAACCTTCGCAATCTGCTTAACATTGATAACATATTTCGCTACCTGCCCGCAAAAAAAGTCAGCTCTTCATTACAAATTTTAAAACTTAAAAGAAGCTGGATTGTAAGAAACCAGACCTGCAAAGGTTTCTCTTCCTGCATCATCTGTTTATCAGAAACAAGATCCCACTGGCTAGCTGCAGTAAACCAGTGTCAGACTCCTTGATACCTGTTAAAAAATTATAACAATTTAACATGAAAACAATAAATGAATGATTAGCCTCAGGTGTAAAGCATGCATATATTAGATATATACCACATAAGTCATTGATCTTTTTTGCCATTTCTTTGATTTCTTTCTATGCATTTTTTTATGGTGGTGGAGTAAGGTCCCAATCCCGGCAAAAGAAAATTGCAACGTTCAATATAGCTCCCACACCAAGATCCAATCAAAAACATAGAAGCTCCAACACCAAACATATCCAGATACATAGTTTACCATCCGAAACAGTACATGTGTTGTAATAGATTGTGTATTTATCGGATACATATTGATTCACAAGGATACAATTAATAAGAACACTTGAGCCATACTAATAATAAACAAGTAAAACACAAATTTCCATTCTATTTATCAATTAAACTCACTGTTGAAACTAATTAAAACAAAATAACCACAAGCTAATAGAAGAAAACAACATACATATATATAAATCAGAAAAAATTGATCCACAAAACAGCATAAACAAGAAATTAAGAACATGGATCTGAAATAGCTCAATCCTAAAGGGCGTAAGATCCAGAGTGCGAGAATTGAAACATAATAAAGTAATTATTATAAGTAGAGGGATTTTGTTAAAGAAAATGAAGAAATTATGGTTAGGGGAATAGATAGATAGATAGATAGATCAGAGAGAGAGAGAGCATACATAAGTTTTGAGAAGAGCTATGTCGTCTTCATCCAGAGGCCTAGGGTTTTTCTCGTTCTTGATCTCATCTTCAATCGAATCAGCAGCTGGTGCCATCTCTATCTATCTATCTCTCTCTCTCTCTGTGTGTGTGTCACTTCGTCTCTCTAGTCTCTCTCGTCTCTCCCCTTCAATCTCTACTGTTTTGTATCACAGAGCATTCCAATTGTATTGGGATTGTTATAGAAAATGAGCTAGGAAAAATGAATACGCTGGTCTTAGAAATGCACATAATATTAGTATGTGTCGATACAAAACATACCATATAGCAGCCAATACAATAGTTTCAAGCTACGAATCTGAAAAAAGCTCAGAGAACATACAAATGGGAGAAAGATTTATTTACTGCAGTGTAGCAGCTTAAGTACTATTATACAGGAATGAATGTATGATCTTTTTCAGTACATATTTAACATAAGACGGATATTCATCTTCGCCATCCCAAAGGTCTTAGTGCTGGATTGTCACCTACATGCATCTTTCTTGGACTTTATTAGGCCATTAATAATAGCGCAGAAATTCCTAAAGCCCCAGGACAGTATTTGTTGGCTAGTAATATCAGCAAGAAAGTAAATACGATATATAGACCAATGGTCTGCATAATAGGACCCATTAAGCCATCTTTTTAGTGAGCATTGCAATCTTTAATCAAAGTCCTGTCTTGCTGCAAGTGTCTTCATTGTTAAGAATGTAACTATCTTTACATCTGAAATTACTAATTTCTATGTAAGACAATTCACTATTTCCCCATAATTGGTTTACTTATCCGTAGTTTTAAAATTAGCAGATGCAATAAACAATCACAATGTTCCATTCATATTCATGCAATGAGTGTTGGACAAATTATACCTGAACAGAAACTCTCTTCTCATCATTGATCATACAAAGCATCATCGACAACCACACTTCTCGTACAAAGCGCAATAAACAGGATTTTGTGTCTATGCCGCTCGACCACAACTTTACTTTCACCCCTAATTCCACTGCCATGTTCCAAACACCAATGGTCTGCATAATAGGATCCATTAAACCATCTTTTTAGTGAGCATTGCAATCTTTAATCAAAGTCCTGTCTTGCTGCAAGTGTCTTCATTGTTAAGAATGTAACTATCTTTACATCTGAAATTACTAATTTCTATGTAAGACAATTCATTATTTCCCCATAATTGGTTTACTTATCCGTAGTTTGAAAATTAGCAGAAGCAATAAACAATCACAATGTTCCATTCATATTCATGAAATGAATGGTTGGACAAATTATACCTGAACAGAAACTCGCTTCTCATCATTGATCATACAAAGCATCATCGACAACCACACTCCTCGTACAAAGCGCAATAAACTGGATTTTGTGTCTATGCCGCTCGACCACAACTTTACTTTCACCCCTAATTCCACTGCCATGTTCCAAACATAAATTGGTTAAAAAGAACTAAAAATAAAAAAACCAGTCACAACTCTATAAATCGCCACAGCCAGTTGCCGGAGGTTGCTGTCGCATTCGATCAAAGGGCACAAAATTGTTTTTCCGGCTACAAAAATTAACATGGACGAATAATCCAATCTGATCCAAAAATAGAGGGCGAGTAACAGACATGCAGCAGCAAGAGAGGCGGAAGATGAAGAGATGTAAATAGATGTAAATATAAATATCATATGAGTTAACAGAGTGATAACAGAGGTTACATAGAATAAAATGACTCAGGGAAGTGTAAGTTGCTGTATAAGATATATAATAGATGAACATGATTGTTACAAAATAAAAAAATATATAAAACTACCAATACTGATTGTTTTTAAAAATATGAAATTACTATTAATTATGGTTAAGAAAAAATTAACTATAAGGATGTTTTTCAACCATCAATTCACACATCAAGAGGGTATTTGATCATTCTAAATTAGAGGAATCTATACTATATTATTATAAGCAAACTAGAGATCTTTTGTAGTTTGTAGTTTGGTTAACCAAGCTATTCATAACCGTTAGATCTTCGTTGCAAATAGATCATGACCATTAGATACAACAATACTAAAAGTTGTTATATTGAGAAGTCTAAGATTCGATTCCCTTTTTATTTAAAATATTACCCTTTATACATAAACAACTAAAAACATAAATCATACCATATCTTTCGATTATTAATATTTCAATCTAATTAAAACATGTTACATTCTATTTAATTAAAACACGTTATTTTTTATTTTAAAACTAATATTGCAATCATTAATATATATATCCAAAAATATTGCACCATATCTTTCAACCATTAATAAACACCTAAAAACATGAATCATACCATATCTTTCAATCAATAATATTTCTTTATTAATTAAAACACGTTACCTTTTAATTTAAAATTAATCTTGCAATCATTAATATATATCCAAAAATATCGTATCTTACAATCAATAATATTTTTTTAAGGGATATTCCATTTGGTACCATTTTACTTTTGGCTTTTCCAAATGGTACCACTCAATGTTTGAAATTCCATTTGGTACCATTTTACTTTTGACTTTTCCAAACGGTACATCTCAATGTTTTTTCTTCCTTTTTTCTTCCAAATGGTACACTTTTACTTTTGGCTTTTCCAAATGGTACACCTCAATGTTTTTAAATGCGTTAAAAAAAAGGAAATATATAAACAAAATAAGAAAAACATAATAAAAAGAATCGGTTTAAATAAAAAAACTGGTATTGTTTGTTGTGAGCTATTTACAACAAACCACCGCTATTCAATTCGTCAGAGGCGTATTTCGCCGCGGAGAACAAAGCTACAACGGCGGCGGACTGCGCCTCTGACGGATTGAATAGCGGTGGTTTGTTGTAAATAGCTCACAACAAACAATACCAGTTTTTTTTATTTAAACCGATTCTTTTTATTATGTTTTTCTTATTTTGTTTATATATTTCCTTTTTTTTAACGCATTTAAAAACATTGAGGTGTGCCATTTGGAAAAGCCAAAAGTAAAAGTGTACCATTTGGAAGAAAAAACATTGAGATGTACCGTTTGAAAAAGTCAAAAGTAAAATGGTACCAAATGGAATTTCAAACATTGAGTGGTACCATTTGGAAAAGCCAAAAGTAAAATGGTACCAAATGGAATTTCCCTTTTTTTAATTAAAACACGTTAACTTTTAATTTAAAACATAATCTTTCAATAATTAATACATATACCCAAAAATATCTCACCATGGCCATGTTTGGCAATTAGCTGATAGCTGTTAGCTGATAGCGGATTGAATTAGCTGTTTTGACTAGCGGATTGAATTAGCTGTTTTGACTAGCGGATTGAAATTAGCTGTTTTGAATAAAAGTGTTTGGTAAATAGCTTTTTGAATAACTTTTTATGACACATAGCAAACCTCTAATTGAAAAAGCTCCTAAAATGAGCTTTTTCAAAATTAGCTTTTTGATCTCAAACCTCTAACTCAAACCTCTAACAACCAAACACTCACATTAGATGTTTCATTTGATCAAACCTCTAATCTACCCCAAACCTCTAATTTTATCCCAAACCTGTAACTTCCAAACACCCCCCATATCTTCTAATCACTAACAAAATATAATAGAAATTCGTATACAACGAATAATGACAGTTAGATTTTTAGTAAAAAAATCAAAATCGTTAGATCTAATGAGTAGATATATTACATGATTAAATTAATTTACGAAAATTTCAAGGTTAGAATTCCGTCTACGACAAGTTTATTTTAAAAATTTATAAAATAAGTTTTAAACCAAATATATCATTAATTAAATTTATATTAAATTAGTTAAATTAAAATGAAAATAAATGATTGAAAATAATGATGGTATAAAACTATAATTGTAAAATACAGTTAAATTTATTACATAATAAAAGAAATCCGTGCATCGCAACGGTTATAACCTAGTATATATATTATAATAAGCAAAGGGGGTATAATTTGTAGTTGGTTACCCCTTTTTTGGTTATCCCCATTTTTGGTTATCCCTTATTTATCACCGTTAGATCAGCAACTCAAGTAGATCATGACCGTTAGATATAACAATACTAAAAGTTGTTATATGCAGAGGTTCAAGGTTCGATTCCCGCCAATAACATATTAATTTATATTTAATATTAAAAATTATTATATATAAAGATGTAAGGTTCGAATCAATAACATAATTAAATTAATATTTATAATTTTATATTATATTATAAATAAATTATAAAAAATTAAAAGTAACCCGTGCTTTGCACGAGCTATAAGCTAGTAATATAAAAACCGAAACATTAAAAGTTTGGTTGGTCGATTGGTCGGTACGGTTGCTGTTGATTTTGCTCATTTACCCTTACTCAATTACTACTAACTAATTAATTTTTTTTTCAGAGTAAACAAATTATCTTTTATACTTTTCAAAAATTAAATAATTTCTTTTTTCAAGTAAAATATAATATCTTTTATATTTTATCTAACTAAAATTTTTCCTTTATGAATCAATTTCCTTTTTCAGGTTAAACATATTACCTTTTCTATTTTTTAATAATTAAATAATTTCCTTTTTCAGGTCAATTAGAATATCTTTTACATTTTATCTAACTAAAATTTCTCTTTTTTAAAAACACAACGAGCAATTTTGTTTAATAAAATAAAATAACATAATTAAATTATAATTACTATTAACTAATCAATTACCTTTTTTAGTCAAAACACATCACCTTTTCTCTTTTCTCTAAGTAAAATCTTTCCTTTTCTAATTATATCATGAATGATTACCTTTTTCAGCCAAAACACGTTACCATTTTTATTTTCTTTTACTAACACCTCACTTTTTTCCAACTATATCACGGACGTTTTTATTTAATAAAAATAAAATAATCTATTATACAAAAGCCGAAACATTAAAAATTTGGTTGGTCGGTTGGTCGGTACGGTACATGTTGATTTTACTTATTTACCCTTACTCAATTACTAATAACTAATCAATTTTTTTTTCAGATTAAACATATTATCTTTTCTACTTTTCAGGAATTAAAAAATTTCCTTTTTCAAGTAAAATACAATATCTTTTATATTTTATCTAACTAAAATATCTCATTTATGAATCAATTTCCTTTTTCAGGTTAAATATATTACCTTTTATATTTTTTAATAATTAAATAATTTCCTTTTTAGGTCAATTAAAATATCTTTTACATTTTATCTAACTAAAATTTCTCTTTTTTAAAAACACTACGAGATTTTTTTTAATAAAATAACATAATTAAATTATAATTACTATTAACTACTCAATTACCTTTTTTAGTCAAAACGCGTTACCCTTTCTCTTTTCTCTAAGTAAAATCTTTCCTTTTTCTAATTATATCATGGATGATTACCTTTTTCAGCAAAAACACGTTACCATTTTTCTTTTCTTTTACTAAAACCTCCCTTTTTTCCAATTATATCACGAATGTTTCTATTTAATAAAAATAAAATAATAATATTATTATAATACTAATAATTAACCGATTACCTTTTCAACTAAAATATATCATCTTTTCTATTTTTTCTAATTAAATTCCCTTTTTTATAGAAATGTAACGGGCAACATTAATTTCTCATTTTCTAAAAACTATGAGCAATTTCATTTAATAAAATAACCTAATTAAATTATAATTACTATAAACTAATCAATTGCCATTTTCACATAAATCATGTCATCTTCATGTTACGTTTCTATTTTCTCTAACTAAAATCTCTCTTTTTCCAATTATATCACCGAGTTCTATTTAACACTATTAGCAATTCTATTTAATAAAATAAAATATTATAATTACTAATAATTAATCAACTATCTTTTTCAACTAAAATATGTTAGCTTTTATATTTTTCTATTTTTTTCAGTTAATTTTATTTATTTACCCTTATCTAATGGTACATGTCATTTTACGTAATTATCCTTACTTAATTATTTATAATTACTAATAACTAATAAATTTACTTCTTCAGGTAAAACATGTTACCTTTTCTATTTTTCAATAACTAATCTTTTTTCACATAAAATATGAGAAATTATTTCCTTTTTCAAGTAAAATATGTTAACTTTTCTATTTTTCAATAGTCAATTTTCTTTTTACGTAAAATATAGTTTATCTAGCTAAAATTTTTCCTTTTCTAAAAAAACTATGAGAAATTATGTTTAATAAAATAAAATATTATAATTACTAATAATTAACCAATTACCATTTTCAGCTAAAATACATTACCTTTTTTATTATTTTTTATTTTTTTCAGAAAAATCTATTTAGTTTGTTTTATTTAAGTACAATAAAATAATAACAATATAATAACTAATAACTAACCGATTACGTTTTTCATCTAAAATATTTCATCTTTTCAATATCTTTTCAATAGTTTCAAACTAAAATCCATAATTTTCTAAAAATATCATGGACAACATATATATAATTATATCAGTTCATATTATTTAAAATTTTAAACCAAGAAAATTGATGTCTTAAAATTTTTAATTCAAATTAAAAAAAATTCTGTTATAATAAAGAACATCCGTGCATCGCACGGGTTTTAAGCTAATTTATCTAATCCTACACCTAATGATATAGGGGTGTTTGTGCTCCTTCATCCAAAAAAAAAAAAAAAAAGGTAGCCAAGTGAGGCCACCATACGCCGAGCAATGACGCACACGAGCTGAGTCTGAGATGTAGCATTGCAAGTGTGGGACCACTGGAATCAAGAAGGACATGTACTTGAAAAATGGATGGTCAATTGCTAACATGACCTTTTGTGGTTTAATCAAAATGGAAGACAAATGACCAAGTTCGTGTGAATAAAGTGGCTAGATGGTGGGGTCCGCACAGTAATACTTGGAATTAACATGTTAATGTCCTGCCAGGATTGTTGCAAAAACATAAAAAATACGTGATTCATTATTATAGGCGAGATGGACAGTACGAACTACGAAGTGAAGGAATGACACATATGGTTCATGGCATGCGAAGCTAACAAAAAAAAAATATTATATGAAGCGAGGATTACCAACATAATACTCCCTCCGTCCCAATGATTTCTATACATTGGGGGACGGGAGCGTGGCACGCATTTTAAGGCTTCTAACTATTATAGTTACGTAACTTATTTTTACAATTTTCTTTTTTTTCTATAAAAATAGAACAATCCTACTTTTATACAAAAAAGAAAATTTTAAAAATAAGTTATGGAACTATACTAGTTATGCACCTTAAAATGCGTGTCAGACACTTTAAAAAAAGCGTATAGAAATGAATGGGACGGAGGGAGTACTCCTTATTCTTTACAGTTTCTATTTTGGGACGTCCCATTCATTTCTTTATATACCAAAAATAGTAAGTTTTTTCCACTATTACACCCACTACTTTCCTCCACTATCTCATATTTAATTATAAAAAAACACTATTACACTCACTACTTTCTTTTACTATCTCAAATCTATTATTAAATATTGATGGGTCCCACCACTTTACCCACTTTTCATCTAACTTTACTCATTTTTTAAACATTGTCTTGGTCTCCGTGTCCCCCTTCAATGTAAAGAACCCAACGGGACGGAGGGAGTAAATAATTTTTTTTTTCAAGAATTTAAACAATTTCAAAAATATTTGGACGACGGAAATAATACATTAGCAAGGAGTCAGATGAAAGGAGACCCTATGAGAACTTGAAAAAATGAGTGAGGGTATAAACTCACATGTCAGCTGGATAGAGGACATAATTATGATAACACATGACTACATTATCCTTTGGGGTCATTTTTCATGGTCCCTGCGAGATTGTATCGCACTTGGAAGGACCTTCGGGATCGACATCGCTTACACATACTTGGCTTCGTATTAATGGGAAAACACCACTTTACTTGATTCCACATCGCATTCATAATGACAATATGGAACCGGGGTAGTTGTTATGCCCGAATCTCGGTATAGATCGATCCTAAACAGGCTCAAATGAATAAACAAGGGACCCACCTGTCTTAATGATCCCAAATATCTTTTAATGGGTACAAATATTGAAGATAAATCAACAAGAAATGAGGCCCCTAATCTAGGGAGCGCCTCACCTCTATCTTATCATATTGCTTAAATATGGATCTCTTGAAGACGTGATCCCGCCCTAGGGGTCGCCTCACTATAAAGCGGCTTCGCCATTTGATATTCTTATTTTGTTTGTATTTTCATATAAAGGCTTATGACTAAGTCCTAGGGGGTCGCATGAGTAGAAGTATCTTCATACTTGGGACCGCATCTCATGACTAAGCCCAGTGGGGTCGCATGTAGGGTCCTCGTAAGTTTCTCCATTAGCCTCGCAGGTGAGGCCTCGTGATTCTAGCATCATGTTAGCCATAGATAGTCTTTATTGCGCCATGGGTCATGAGAAGAGTTAATGGACTAGTTGCATTAGCCCATAAGTGTCTAGTGGACTTGTGCCAGGATGGATCTCCAAAAACTCTAGCCCGTCTAGGTAACTTCTTCTCTAAGAACTACGTGTGACTTGACTCCCTATAAAAAGGGTACGTACGCGTTTTGTTAGGATTGATTGACAGTTGGCAGTAAGAGAGAATAAACACTTTGTTCTCTGACAATCAACGAATCAACAAGCAAGATCAGTCACAAAAATCTTCAATCTCCATTCCGCGTTTTTCGTGTTCTTAGAAAAATATCTGTATTTTGCTCCGTGATTCCAACAACCTCTGCAATTACTGTTATACCAGATTCTCCCTATAACATGATGAAAATCTCCTATCCAAGTGAGAATGATGTTGTTATGAAATCACCTACGGATGAAGAAATTATTGAATCAGTAATGAACAATACAGACATTGATGTTCAATTAGATGATATCAACGTAGCACACATTAGAAAACCCTATATATATTAGCTCGCTCGCTCCTGAGTTCTGACTGGCCATATGTAGTATCGAAGATGCATACCTATTATAGTAATTTATTATTGGGTTTTTTTCTAATATATCCCATTTTAAAAGTTCATTTATAATTGTGCCCCATATTTATTTGTAATTATAAATCTATCCCATTTTTCTAATATGTCGTACTTTTTATCGTAACTATGATTAATTAACTAACTTCACATTCTAAAAAAACATTTTTATCCTTGTACTTAAAGATACAGAGTAATTGAATTAAGGATAATTTAATCCCTAAATAATTGATTAACTCCTGAAGAAGATCAAGTTTTCTCTCCATTAACAAATGCATGATCGTGACAAGGTGATATAGTCATATTAAAGCTTATTTAATTTGTCCATGTCTGTCTGCCTATAATTGAGGCATCAATTGTGACACACTTGCTCAAGTCTTGTATGTGCTTATGAAGATTCATCAAAATTATCCGCCATTACCTACTTATGTTTATTCTCCTTCACCGTTTATCTTCATTTTAGAAGATTCTTTTAATTATGGGTCGACGGGGAAGGGTGCCCCTGCGGGGCCAGAGCTCGGAGGAGGAGGTGACGGTGGTGGCGATGTTCGTTGAAGAAGAAGGGTGGGAGGAAGAGGGAGAAAGAAAGAGAATATATATTATTATGTATTAGGGGGTATTTTGGTCTTATTAAATATAAATATATGTATAATTATATGTATATGAGTTAAAGAAGAGTTAAATTTTAATCATAGGACATATTTATAAATTATGAAAAAAATGGGATATAAACATAAAAGCATCACTTAATTTGGGACATATTTAAATAATATCATTTATTTAGTTTTATTCTTTGTAAGGCACGTTTTTCATCCTTGTATAGCTTTCGTAGAACACAACTTATTACAACATGCCTTGTAATATGAATTAAAGTCTCACGGAGCCCGTCATGAAACAAGCATTCAAAATCATTATCATCCCCTAAAAGTTAAAATACGTCAATCGAGCCAGCCCAGCTACAAATGTTGTGCACTATCATCTTTAATTTCTCAAATCACACACCCGAACATGCCAATAAATTTTCTTGGAACGTATCATTCTCATAGTTGTCTATATAAAATCAAGTAACACTAATTAGATTGTTAATTTATGTCACTTTATATTTTAAGAATCTGAAATTGAAAATAGGATCCACGAAGATTAGTTACTTTTTGTAAGAATGATTTTGGACTTTTTAATATCTATTATTATTTTTATTTTATAATATAAATAGTTCAATTACGAAAATTATTCTTAACAACGTGAATCCATGGTAAGAAGTATTTAAGACTTTTCAATATTTCAATATTATTATATTTAAAATATAACTAGTTCAACAACAAAAATTAATCTTATCAACGTGAATTAAAATATAAGTACTTCAATATTAAAATTAATAAAAACTAATTATATTTAAAAAAGCAAGAGAAACTTTCAATTATCATTCATATAATATTTTTAGAGATTAATTATCAAAAATATTATTTTCCAGAATTTAAATTTAAAAAAAATGACCGTTTTCATAACAATACATTTTTTTGAAAATTATATTATTTTTATTTGACTTGTGGTAATTGAATATTATTTTAGATATTGAGCTCAAATATTATTTGTAGGGATGGCAATCGGGTCGGATCGGTTCGGATATGACATTATCCAAATTCATACCCGAATTTTTTAACCATACCCGAACCTGATCTGAACCCAAAAATCCAAATCCAAATCCGAGCCAATGGATTTCGGATCGGATTTGGATACACCCGAAACTCGAAAGTTTTTTGGATTGGATATGGATTTACCCGAAACCCGAAAACTTTACCCGAAATCCAAAAATTTAATCCAAATTTTAAAACAAGTCTGCATAAATCATAATAGACATTAGCAAATAGCAACAATTCAGTGACATGTGATCATCAAACCAATTATCAATCCAACTTCCCACATCTTTGACAATTTTAAGTTTACAACAATAGTTTACAAATTAAAAAAAAACGATTACAACCAAGAATAATTTAATAGTTTCGAAATTTTAAATAAGCCAAGTATCCGATCAGAACTCTTAAAATTATACAATATTCCAGTTCATTAATTCAGCAATACCACAGCAGCACTTCACATTTCTGATTACACCAAAAATTGTCTAATTGAGAGATCCTGAAAAAATAATAATAACAAAAAGCAACAGAAATGTATAAGACATATCCAATCTCAATTAACATAGAAAATTAACAAAGACAATTATAGAATAAGATGTGTATTAGGAACAAAATATTAGAGCATGAGCAGGAACAATCCTGGAAATGACAATGAAATAAGAACTGGAAGTGAAATTTAAAGTACCATCCACTGCTACTAGCTATTTAAAGTACTTGGTTAATTTGAGTATGTCTTTGTTCAGCGATTTCTTTGGCAATTTGACTTGATTTTTGAATTTTCAGACCTGAAATTAGCAATGAAAATAAACAAATCAGCCTAGCTACAGAGAGCAAGTGAAATAGGGCCACAGGGACAGCAACATAATATATTTGCAAGTTTAACATACCTGCCCCTGCTACTAAACTGATTCACTAATAAACTGCACATGCATCACATAATTACCTGACGTGTAAGACAAGAATCTTCCACTTCCATATCATTGTATATAGTTGCATAACCTGTAGATGCGTCGCCTGAAATTTTTTATGAACATTAATAACTTGCTAAAATAAATAACAAGGCAGAACGTAAATACAGAATGGTAAATTCACCTATGTTTACCTCGCATTTCACTAGTCCACAACCAATATTGGGCACACATTAAAGTTTCGATTGTTTTGGGATGAAGCTTATTGCGATGCGGACTTACTAATATGCCACTGGAGCTGAATGCAGACTCTGACATAACTGTTGATGCCAGAACAACTAAGAAATCTCGAGCCAAGTGCTGCAAGTTTGGATATTTATGCTGGTTTACCTTCCACCAATTTAATTAGTAGATCAAATCCCTCAATTTTTTGCACGACATCCTCATCCAAGTAATGATCCAACTTCGACTTTTTAGTGTCCACTCTCTTCCTCTTTTTAGTTCTTAGGAACATATCATATTGTGAAACATTTTTAGAAGTATATGAAGAGCGAGTGGAAGACGAGTCACCAATGCCCTCATCACTCACAACAAGCTTCTCGTGATACTTCTTAAGCAAGGAATAACAAAGATCTCGAACATTATTGACTCTATGTGATGAAATTTCTCCAAAAATCTTCTCAAAGTAAAATTCCAACACCTCCATCTTGTACCTAGGGTCCAATACCGCAGCAACCCCATCTTGTGACTCTATTGCGATGCGGACTTACTAATATGCCACTGGAGCTGAATGCAGAATCTGACACAACTGTTGATGCCAGAACAACTAAGAAATCTCGAGCCAAGTGCTGCAAGTTTGGATATTTATGCTGGTTTACCTTCCACCAATTTAATTAGTAGATCAAATCCCTCAATTTTTTGCACGACATCCTCATCCAAGTAATGATCCAACTTCGACTTTTTAGTGTCCACTCTCTTCCTCTTTTTAGTACTTAGGAACATATCATATTGTGAAACATTTTTAGAAGTATATGAAGAGCGAGTGGAAGACGAGTCACCAATGCCCTCATCACTCACAACAAGCTTCTCGTGATACTTCTTAAGCAAGGAATAACAAAGATCTCGAACATTATTGACTCTATGTGATGAAATTTCTCCAAAAATCTTCTCAAAGTAAAATTCCAACACCTCCATCTTGTACCTAGGGTCCAATACCGCAGCAACCCCTACAACACCATGCATTACATCCCAATACTTTTCGAATTTTATCAACATTTTTTAGTCATGGTTTGTATCAAAAAATTCGAACTTCTACGCCATTCTGTAATTTCAAGTCGAATCTCACATATGTTAATGAAACATTGATTGGCAGTGGGGTATTTCGTCCCAGAAAATATCTCATTCGCTTCGTAATTTTTTTTAATCTACCACACACATCTTGAGCAAATTCCCACTTTTCTCTCAAAGGAACACAGTTATATTGTGTCTCTCTCTGGTCCAATTGAGTGAAAACATCTTTATACAACAAAGTTGTTTCAAGCATCAAGTAAGTAGAATTCCACCTAGTTGCACAATCAAGTCCTAATTTTTTTGTATTTGTATCACGCAACTTGCGAGCCGTTTCTTCAAATTTTTCTTCCCTCTCAGGTGTTGCTATCCAATAAGCAACAGAATCTCGAATTTTTTCAACTCCAACTTTCATTACATATAATCCTTCTTTCACAATTATATTTAAAATATATGCATCACAACGCATATGAAATTAAGTGTCACCGGCTATAAGTGAAGAACTATTCAACTTTTCCAATAAATTCTAAAGCATGGCATTATTAGTTGCACAATTATCAATTGTAAGACAAGATATTTTCCGATCCAGATTCCAATCCATCAAAAGCATTCATGAAAATGATCACATAGGGCTTCTTTTGTGTGTGGACAAGGAACATAAATAAACCTAAAATAAAAAAAACTAATTACTAACAATCATCATTAACTTACTAGCATTAAAAGTAAACATTATCTTCAATTAAGAATATACCTCATAATGCAGCTTTGCAAATTCCAAGAATCATCAATATAATGCGCCGTGACTGCCATATATCCCTTCTTTTGGTTGCATGCAGTCCACATATCAGTGGTGATGGCTATCCGACTTACATTGCTCTCCAACGAACTCAAAGTAATAGCCCTTTCACCTTCATAAATCTGAAATATCTCGTTATTTATGGTATTTCTACATGGCACTTTGAACAATGGTTGAAAAAACTATGAATACCTCTTGAATCCGATATGGTCCACAATAGAAAGAGGATATTCGTGCATAATTATCATCTTCGCGAGCTCATTCTTTGCTCCCTCGTAACTGAAACTTAAAGAAGCTAACTCCGGATGGTCTTTGTTGAAGATTAAAATTACTCGCTAAGAGTTGCTGCCTAATACTATTTTGGTCCTTGTTATGATGATTTATTTTGTAATGACTATTTAAATGAGAAGTGCCGCAACTTGAATCACTTCTGAGTTTGGATTTGCAATATATGCAAACGGCGTTGATAAGACCATCAATTCTCACTCTGTCAAAGTGTTTTCAAACTTCACTCTTGCCCTTTTTAAGTTCTTTATCTTGATTTTCATCATTGATTAATACCACAATAGGTTCATGGCTCGATGTAATGTCAGCGGTGTTCGATTGTAGCTCTGGTGTCGATGATGGTTGAGAATTTTCTTCCGGAGCTGACTGAGAATTAGGGGCTGATTGTGAAGTCGACATAACTGCATACACATAACAAAATTATTCACAAACCATTCATAATTTGATATTTCACCTATTACGTGTATAATCAACTGAAAAATTCATTTAAGGAAAAAGATTTAAGATAAGAGATTCTAGATTTCAAATATGAAAGAAGATGTTTATTAATTACAAGGATTCGATGTTTTTGTATAATCAACTGAAATTACAGAATGCGAATCACAAATTCTAGGTGTATATATGAAGATTCGAATACAAACAAATAAAGTAAAGATGAACTGATTCAATGATTCAATTACCTCTTGAATGACGCCTTCGTATACAACCTATTTTTTTATTTTTGAATTTATAAATTAATAATAAATTCTTTAAATTTTAAATAGTTATGGGTACTTGTCAAAATACTAGTTGACTGTTAAATTACCAAATCAAATAAATTTATTTGTTTCTGAAATTTTGGCAATAACATTTAAAAGGATGGATATTCGAACGGTTGGATCGTCAATAAATATTTTGAAAAAAATCGAAACACGGATCAGGGACGAAACCTTGTTTAGGGGTACTAGTCAAAGTACTAGTTGACCGTTAAATTACCAAATCAAATAAATTTATTTTTTTCTGAAATTTTGGCAATAACATTTAAAATGATGGATCTTAACATCCGAACGGTTGGATCGTTGATAAATAATTTGAAAAAAATTGAAACACGAATCAAGTGTTTAGGGGTACTAGTCAAAGTACTAGTTGACCATTAAATTACAAAATCAAATAAATTTATTTTTTTTCTAAAATTTTGGCAATAACATTAAAAATGAAGGATATTAACATCTGTACGGTTGTGTCGTTTAGAAATACTTTTAGTTGTTTTGTAGTGTTCATAGTGAGTTTGACTAATTGAGTGTGTATGAATTTTTATCCAGATTTTGGTTTTTTTCTTTCTTAATTTCTTTTACAAACTACTTAAAAATGGATGAAAAATCAAATTATTAGAAAATTAGTGAAAGTAAGATAAAAATTTTCACAACATTAGTTAGTATGACTACTTGGTTGTGTATGAATTTTAAATCAAATTTTGACTTGTTTTCCTAATTTTATTAATTCATCAAGTAATTCTACATACTACTTAAAAAAGACGAAAAATCAAATTATTAGAAAATTATGTAATATTATCACAAAAATAGTTAGCATGAATACTTGGATGTGTATAAATTTGAAATTAAATTTAGCAGATATATATATATATATATTCGGATATTTTTTCGGGAGTCGGGTTCGAATTGGGTTTGGATCAATTTTCGGGTTTCAGATCGTATACATAATATCCAAATCTAAAAATTTTATGATCTAAAAATCATATCCAAATCCAAAATTTGGGGTCGGTAAATCCAAAATTTTGGATTTCGGATCCGGGTATACGTGGGATCGAATAATTTTGCCATTTGGGCCCGGGCTATATATATACAGTTGTCCGGTTCTAATCTAAAACTCGTTCTTATCAAACATTCAAAATTCAAAATTCCGAGAAGATGCCTGAGAGAATTCTTCCAATAACCCTCCCCGAAAACAGCGCCGTCTCTACTCCTACTATACCGCCACTCTCCTCTGATACTACTCTCCCGACTCCTATTATCTCTCCACTCTCCTCTCTTCTGCCGACTATCTCAACTACTCCTCCTACTATCGCTCCACTCTCCTCTACTCCTATCTCAAAGTCATCACAGCCAAAAGTATTGTTTATCATCGAAGACGTCGAAGAAGCCGATTTTTCTCTATCCGGACGGATCGGCGCGAACGCCGTCCGGATAACATCGGCGAAAGAGTTAGTGATGGCTTCCTGGGACTATTTGTCCACGAGGATGTGGATTTTAGTCATTTTATTACCGCTATTAATAGGTGCGAAATATTTTGATATATTCAAATTTGCCGAAAAATATTTTCCCGCTAAGGCGGGGGAAAATTCGTCGTAAATTGGCTCCCTCTCTCTCTCTCTCTGTGTGTGTGAGTGTGTGTGTGAGTATGTGTGTGTGTGTGTGTGAGTCTGTGTGTGTGCGTGTGTGTGAGAGAGAGAGAGTGTGTGTGTGTGTGCGTGTGTTGTGTGTGTTTGTATATATGTGTGTGCGTGTATCAGTCATTTGTGTTTGTATATATGTGTGTTTGTAAATATGTGTGTGCGTGTGTTGTGTGTGTTTGTAAATATGTGTGTGCCTGCGCACAAGGTGTTTGATGGAAAATCGAGGTGTTTGGAGGTGTTTGTATATATTGTTAAGCTCATATGTGTTGAGAGATGAAGATGACGATTCAATTGAGTGTCTTCGACTTTACTGTTGGTTTGAGCTTCGTAATACTGGCCATCTCTCGGAGAAACAGGTACATTTTCATATTTTAGGTATTAGTGTTTTCATGATTCTTGTGTTTGAGGTGAATTTCAATTTTGTGTGTCGCCAGATTATAGCAAAGTTTGATTCCACTATTATGTATGTTCACTTGTTTGAATGCATTTAGGCCGAAATTTAGTTTCGTACTGTACACTCACTTGCACGGATAGGTTTTTAGGTATAATGTTGAAGATTTTTGTATTGAAATGATTTTTTGTTTATAGTGGAGTTTGAGCAACATTTGATACAACTGATTCCTTATATTCACTTTGCTTGGAGACACATTTTAGGTATTATATTTAGTATTGTTATATTAAGGTGATACGAGATTTCATATGTTTCGATATTGTAATAGTTTAATTTCAGTGATTATAGACAGTTGATGCTATCTTACTTCTGTACTTTGTGAATATTCTGATATTGGTTTTAATTTACTAGGCTACTGAGTTTTGTGTACTATCTTATTGTTGGTTCTGTTTTAAGTTGTAAATGTTTTATATCAAGTTTTTCTTTACCTTTGGTGATTGCGTAATTGTAGTATATTGCAAGCCTTACTCAAGCTTTGGCGTATCAGCTAACATCTCTTTCGTGTGTTCATTTTTAACAGCCTACTCCACCAGTTAATGATACCAATCATCATAGACATGTTACATTGTCTATGATATGGTTCAAATTCTGTGTATGCAGTGGGAATTATTACTATTGTTAAAGCATTTTAGTAAAACTAAAACTGGCCATCTCTCCGAGAAACAGGTACATTTTCATATTTTAGGTATTACTGTTTTCATGATTCTTGTGTTGGAGGTGAATTTCAATTTTGTGTGTCGCCAGATTATAGCAAAGTTTGATTCCACTATTATGTATGTTCACTTGTTTGGATGCATTCAGGTCGAAATTTAGTTTGGTACCAAGTCATTTTTCAACTGACTGTACACTCACTTGGGTTAGTCCACTTTTTGGAATGTGTTGCAGCTATTGCACAAGGATTGACTGTTACTGTACTTCCTGTATGGTGTAGAGAGCTGGTGAAATCTCGAAATCCACTGAAGGTTAGCTTCGTACATCGTGAGTATGGAGAGGATCCCGATGAAGCCACCAAAAAGATGCAGCAACAGAACACAATTCGCCAAACTGTTTTTCTTAGCATCAAGGACATCAAAGCCCTGCCAAATCGCCTTCCACCATCTTTTCAGTCCTTATCCAAGTGTTGTAGTTAGCAACCTGTTAGAGATCTCAACAGACTTTGAAGTGTTCTTATATAAAGGGGAACTTTCTGTGTATAATTCATGGAACTTTGTTGCTTCAGATACTTCTCGAATAGGGTTCACAGAGGTAGATTTCGGATGGGGAAAACCAATATATGGAGGGCCTCTGGGGAAAACAGAGGTAGATGCTCATCGAGGTGAACTTTATCGCGAGCTTAGTAAAACTGGCCATCTCTCCGAGAAACAGGTTCATTTTCATATTTTAGGTATTATTGTTTTCATGATTCTTGTGTTTAAGGTGAATTTCAATTTTGTGTGTCACCAGATTATAGCATAGTTTGATTCCACTATTATGTATGTTCACTTGTTTGTATTCATAATGTTGATGAAATCTTATCTAAAGTTTTGAAAGGTTAGCAATTCAACGAAAATCGATTGAGACAAAATTAATGTTTTGTTAACAGAAATGGAGTATTTACCCACTGATAGAGGAAGCAAATTGAAGCCTTGCACAACGTTTTTCAGGTCTGACTCTAACCCATGTAATATGAATGTGTATATCCTTATTTTTGTTGCTTCGAAGGTGTAACATAGAATTATCTATATAATGGTAATGACTGCAAATAAAAAAAAAAAAGAAGTCTGATATGGGCATTATGCATTCAAAGTTAAATTGGTTCTGTAGTTTTATGCATTAAATATTACAACTAACAAGGTTTATGACAGAAATTGTGTGTTGCTGTAGGGAAGCAATGATAGCAGTAACGGTACTTGTGTCTTGTGTCTTTTCGTTGAGAAGCAGTTGGACAGTTGTGTCTGTAACTAGAACTAGCACTTGTAATTTCTGTTATGCAATGGAATACATGAAAATGGGGCTTAGTTCCACCAATTTTCTCTCCCTTCTCTCTGCAGTTTTTCTCTCTAGAAAACTTCTATCTTCTTCCTTAAGCTATCTCACGGAGTTCATCCCTCTCTCTCTCTCTGATCTCTCTGTGTTTTATCTCTATCTTTAAATCTGCTAATCTTATTACTACATTCTCTGTTCTATAGACTACATCTATATCTCTGTTCTCTTGTTTACTGCAAATTCACTTTATAAACACAGAAATACACAAAAAATATTCGTAAAGCTCATAAACCTACATTCAGAAACTTCTACAGTTGCCAACATGCTGTCGAAATTGAGTCACTCCAATGGTATTGAACCTCAATATGGCAGTTAGGGTTTATCACACTGAATCAAAAAATTAGTAGTATGATAAGGACAAACAAAAATAAGGAAAATGAAGAAGGTATTCTCTTTGTTTTATTATTTGTAAGTCGTAATTAACTGCACTGGACTTACATAATTGAGCCGGTGTTATATAACGATAATTTAATTGTAGTGTACTTTTAGCCAACCATTGGTCCCAAATATGACTGATACTAGATTGTCACAAGGTGGGAAATAGGGTTTTGGGGGTGAATAAAAAATATAGACATAAGCTGAGGACAGACGAGAAGGGAAATGAAGAAATTATTGTCTTGTTTCATTATCCTTAAATTACTGCACCAGCCTTCAATGTAAGAATAACAGTGCATTTTGCTTGTGCAAAGAAAAGCGGATATTCGCCTTTATTAGTCAATCACTTTAAAGTGGTATACATATTAGTTTAGTTACTTTTTACTGTTAAGTGCAGCGTGTTACGTTTATCACCTTATGTCTGACTTATGGTTCTGTTTTCAATTTGTCTGCAGGAATGCAGGGTGTTTGTTAGGGTGTTTGTTATTGCACAAGGATTGACTGTTACTGTACTTCCTGTATGGTGTAGAGAGCTGGTGAAATCTCGAAATCCACTGAAGGTTAGCTTCGTACATCGTGACCGTGAGTATGGAGAGGATCCCGATGAAGCCACCAAAAAGATGCAGCAACAGAACACAATTCGCCAAACTGTTTTTCTTAGCATCAAGGACATCAAAGCCCTGCCAAATCGCCTTCCACCATCTTTTCAGTCCTTATCCAAATGTTGTAGTTAGCAACCTGTTAGAGATCTCAACAGACTTTGAAGTGTTCTTATATAAAGGGGAACTTTCTGTGTATAATTCATGGAACTTTGTTGCTTCAGATACTTCTCGAATAGGGTTCACAGAGGTAGATTTCGGATGGGGAAAACCAATATATGGAGGGCCTCTGGTTCATTTTATGTTAGTAATTACGCACGCTTCTAGTCTCGTGTTATTGTTGTTTCAGTTTTTCAAAATTTTGTTGTGTGATTCTTGCTTTAGTTTCTAAACTCATCTTCTTCTTTTTCTTGACAAGAAATTTTCATACTAGTCTCATTATAAAGAATGGTGCAAGGTTTATATATTCAAGCTCAATTGTACATTATGGTTTTCTAATCTATTTATACACAAATGTAGCTAAGTATGATACAGGGAAGTGATGGTTGTTAGCTGATATTTAGGAGCAGTGGTTAGCTGATATTCAGGATCAGTAATGTACATGTACATCCATGATCTTGTAACGGCATATGGATGTGGAGTTGTTACTTGACTCATTCTCAACCTTTTCCTCACTGAGGCATTTAGCCCAACTGGTATTATACGTTAATACTCATGTTATTGTTGTTTCAGTTTTTCATACTAGTCTCAACAATGGCTGGCTGGGTTATGTTATTGTTTAACTTGTATGTAGCTTTAGTTTTGACAGGATTGGTCGGCTGGCAAGTGGCCACCAATCAATATATACTGTAATTGATAAGAGCAGGGCCGGATAAATACAGGTGCAACAGGGACGACCGGGGTCCAAGATATTAGGGGCCTCAAATTTAAGGGTTAATTTTAAAATTATTTTTTTTTTTGAAAAATTTTACAATATAATTAATGAAAATCTAAAATCATGAAATAAATATACAAAAATGCATATGTTTTTCCTTTTCAAACTTTTTCTTAATTTTGTTCAATTACATTTAGCTAGATTTAAATATGTAATTTTTCATGTCTAATTTTGTTTATTTAATTTTCAGTATTTTAATTTTACATATTATAATTCTCTCTATTTAGTGATTCTGCTTTTACAACAATCTTTATTAGCTCTTAAATTTATTTATTATGTTGAAATTTCAAATTTGTTTGGAACTAAAAAAAAAAAATTTACTTTCGAAATTTTCCATATTATGACATTTCTGAAGATTTAAATGTCGCGAAAATCCAACATATAATAAATAAAATCAAACCCTCATAGGTGTATTAGAATAACTTACATAGAATTTTTGGATAAAAATATTTATTTTAAAAATTACATAAAATGAAAAAATTAATGTACAAAATATGATATTTTAAACAACGGAAAAACAATTCAAATATTTTATATTTTGCAAATGGGTAAAAAAGGTCCCAAATATCACAATTTTGGAGTAAATGATCCCAAATATCACAATCTGAAAAGTTGGTTGCATCTATCACTCCAAAACACAGTATCGTGTAGCGTTCGGGGATTTTTTTTTCTTTTTTTAAAAAACGCTGAAGCGTTTAGCATTTTAGAGGAGAGAGAGGGGCGAAAACGCTGCTTAAAGTAGCGTTGGGAGAGAACTCTAGATCGTCTAGCGTTGGGGAAGGGGGAAACGCAAGTTAATAAAGTGTTTTTTGGGGGGGGACGCAACATAGTGTGGTGTTTTGTTTTGTTTTTTTTTTTCTTTTTCTTTTTCTTTTTGTTTTTTTGTTCTTTTTTATTTTCTCTTAAATATGTATTTGGGAAAAAATATTAAAAAAACATATTGAATTCGACGGATTCAGTTTTTTAATTAAAAATTTTAAATTTAAAAAATACAATTTTAATTAAATTTAGGGCTTCAACAATTAATTTTTGGGATTCAATATTTCCATTTTGGGTTTTAGAAATATTCGGAATGACGAATAAACCGTATACAAACTTAGGGTTTAGTTACTTTTTACTGTTAAGTGCAGCGTGTTACGTTTATCACCTTATGTCTGACTTATGGTTCTGTTTTCAATTTGTCTGCAGGAATGCAGGGTGTTTGTTAGGGGAGAGATGTTGCCTTTCACACTCTGTTGCTGGTGGTTTTAATCCTTCAGCTGGCAACGACCCAAACTATGGAAGAGGAAAATCTCTTGTGCTACAAATTGTACACAGCTGAAGGGTGTGTCGATAATTGTCCATATGCACATGGTCCTGAGGAGTTGCGCGACCCAATATATATGAAAATCACTGAGGACATGGGACCGCTGCCTGTTTGCAGCTTTGCTGAGGGCCTGGGACCTGAAACTTGCTTTGGGGCTAGAATATAAACGACCAGAAGTTTCTGTTCACCACGAAGTTCCACGGAGGGCATGGATACTTGGCTATGGAGTCGTATGTCAGGGGCCAAAATTTCGTTGAAGGACCATGAGTCTGATCCTAGTATGCTGATTGTCAACATAGAGGGTATGCTGGATGAAGTTGAATTAGCAACTAATTTGGTTAGGGATCATGTTGCAAGCATTGGACCAGCCTACGCACCTCCACCAGCCTTCACATTACCACCAAACAGCTGCAAGGTTAGTCCCTTCAACGTTTTATTATTTATTTAATATCAATATTTTTGATAAAAATATATATTTGCATGGCCTTTTAATAGATCTGTTTGTGATATACTTAGGCATGGCCTTAATGTGGAATCCTAACGGTCTCGGGATCTGTCTAAAAAGTAGGATCATTGTGCCATTGTGAATTGATAGTTTTGACTTGGTACATCAAGTAAACTAATTTTTTAGTGTATTAGGATGATGAATGTATACTTGATCATTGTGACAATGTGAATTGATAGTTCTGACTTGGTACATCAAGTAAACTAATTTTTTAGTGTATTAGGATGATGAATGTATACTTGCTCAGACCCCGTGAATTGATGTGAGTTGATAGAGAGGTCGATTATGATTGATATATGTCTTTCCGTAGTCTGTAAGTGATTAGCTCATGATGTGTCAGTAGTTAGAAACTGTGTTACATATTCACGGACTGGGTTTTACTTTTCTTTGGGTTGGCCATAGCCCCTGCAGGCATCGACTAGGTTCGACAGTGATTTCTATGTTGTAATGCTTCTTTGATATTCTATTTTTGTCTAGTTGGAGTTGATACAGGAAAATGGGATTTTACTATTGAGAGCAAAATTATAGCATCTCTGTGGCACCTTTAGCTAGATAACTTAAAAGAGTCTTTAATTTTTTAAATTTTAACAAATTTAAAATTTTAAAGTCTCATAAATGCTTGTTGAAACTGTTCCTCCCTCCATTGGTAACTTATGTAGTCTGACATTTCTTATCCTATCTTCTAAGCAGCTTAATGGTTTGTTACCTCCTGAGATTGGCAGGCATTCCAATCTTCACACGCTTGTATTACACCCAAACCAACTACAGGAAATATACTTCTCAGGTTAAAAAGTTAAGCACCTTAGGATAACAACACACCGTCAAGACAATATTGGAAAACAATATAAACATACAGTACACAAAACCAAACCAACAGAAAAACTCTGTAGTCCAAAACACCAGTAATCCATTACTCCGCTGCTGAATTTCTCAACCTTTAGGAAAATCAGCCACTCCAGTTCGGCGTCTCTATTAACTCCTATCCAACGTCAAGTCCTTGGCAAGAGTCAAGGCTTTCATGAAAGAACTAAATCTAGTATTATTTTTAACAAATTGATATTTTATAAAATTATTATATCTACAGTATAAATTTGTTTACTTCTGGATTATACAGGCCACTTACGCATACACAACACGAAAGTCAGGAATTCAAGCACAGTTTTGTTCATGTGGTTGTGCAGTTGCTGTTGCACAACAAACTTTGCTTTTTTGCCATATAGTTTTGTCCATGAAGTTGACTCATGTAGAATTGTTTATTAGCATTGCTGCACCAATTGTGTTGCTTTTCTGATTATGCGTTTTTTATTTTGCTAAATCTGATCATGCATTTTGCTGATTCCTATTCAATTGCTTGCTACAGTATGAACATAGACTTGGTGAAAGGGTTTCTGAGAAATGCTAAGGCTCTGCTTAAGAAGGATACTGGAGAAATCCATGTCACCCACAAGAATGGCGATCCTTATGACAAATGGGACTTGGTAAAAAAAGCGCAGACGATAGGCCTGGTATTACATGAGACCATGCCCTTTTCCCAGCACAAATATCCTGGTTACTTGAACAAGAGAGCTCATGGTAGATTCTCTGATGACACCTTTGCTTTAGGTCACTGCACAACGTATAAGTCCAGGCTACCCAAAACATCTTCCTAGTTTGATTTAGACTACTGTACTACCAAGTCATTTTGTTCTTCTGTATTGTTTGGCATTAGTTTCCCGTCATTTGTAGTTCGATAATTTGAGAATCCTGTATTTCCTAAACATTCATGTTCTTATTCTGTCATTGTAAACATTGAAGTGCACTTAATCCTGATTTCTGATAATTCTGTCATGCGTATGTAGAGGTTTTCAACTGGAAAGGACATTCTAGGATAAGTAATGCTCCCAAACACCTGGTTTTTCCAGTACTCTAATGTGAATTATTGCCAATAAATTTTTGACTGTATATTTTTGCATTTCTTTTCTATAATTTTATTTATTATGACACTACTGAAGGGCACTGCCCTACTATTACCTTACTCTCTTTTTCTGGTGCGAAACAGGAGGGGGGGGGGCATGTCAGAAAGATGAAATGTGTGAGCGAGGCGAATCATGAAATGTGTGAGCGAGTCAATACAGTAAAAGAAAAGGAGTTGTAGCTGCGAAGCTTTGGTTGTTTCCAGATTTGATAAGCATTGTCCATTTCTTGCTATGTAGACATGGAAGAGTATAGGATAGTTGACCAGGAACTTGGTTCTATATATTCATTTGCCCAAAAGCTTTAAATTTAAGTGCCAAATTCTTGACTTTTCAAAGGAATGAATGTGATTATTATTTTTTTTTTTTTTTGAAACTCAAACCATTTCATTGCCGGAGGGACAAAAGGTCCAATAATACAAATGAAGAAATTTGTGTAGGGTTATGGTTTTCCCACACTTGTTGACTACCGAAAGGAATTATTTTTGCGAGATGATGGGCTACATTATTACACTGTCTCTTTACATGAGATCAGCTGAAGGACTTAAAATTATCACACAACAATAAAATATCCCCTAGTATTAAATCAAGATCAGAAAGATGAGTGATGCTCCCGTTAAGGCGAGTGATGAGTTGTTTACAATCAGATTCCAGGATGACTTCTTCAAATTCATATCTTTTTGCTAACATTATTGCCATCACCATTGCTTTACATTCTGCTATATCTGGAGGCCACCAGGCACGTGTTCTTTTTGTGGATGCAAACAAGACTTTACCTTCATGGTTTCTAGCAACCACACCCATTTCTATCCACCCTTCATCAACTAGTGAAGCATCCGTGTTGAGCTTTATTACTCCAATTGGTGGTGCCTGCCATTTCTTAGTGCTCTTAACTTGGTCTCATGTGGCTTGGTGATTGTAAATTCTCCTTGCATATTTTCCTTGATCTTCCACTAGTCTACGTACTCGTTCCACCAAAATAGCAGCAGGAGTAGATTTACCTTCAAACACCCACTTGTTTCGTTCAGTCCAGATGCACCAAGCTAGAAAAACTGCTCTCTGTTTTATTTTTATTTCTTTACCTTTCCAACTTGCAATTAGTTCGCACATTGAACCTTCTGGTCTTGAATTAACCAAAGCTGAACATCTGCAATTTTCCCATAAATCTTTAACACAAGCACAATAAAAAATAGCATGCTCAACTGTTTCAATCTCAGAGTTGCATCTCGGGCAAATATCATCTTCTATTAGATGTCTGTTCTTTAAAAGACTTCGCACAGGCAAGGTCCCTGTACATAGGCGCCAAAGAAAATGCTTTGCCTTTGGTATCACTTCCATGCTCCATATCTCTACCCATGCTTGATTAAAATTATCCAAGTCACAACCTTTTCCAAGCGTGTACGCTGTCTTAACAGTGTATTTCCCATCCAATGACAGTGCCCAACTAAACTCATCATCTGGTTTTCTCCAGCTAAGAGGGAGGGCCATTATGCATTTTTTGTCTCTCTCATTAAAAAGCTGATTGATCAGATCTTCATTCCATTCCATGCAGTTCAAGTCAATTAGTTCATGAACAGTTGAAACTTGAAACACTCTCACTCTCCGTGCTTGTTACTTGACGCCCATTCTTGTCTGGTAACCATGAATCCTTCCAGATATTTATCTTAGAGCCATTCCCAACCCACCATGTTAATCCTTCTTTGACTAAGGCCTTCGAGCTCCATACACTCTTCCATGAGTAACTTACAGAGTACCCTAGGGATGCGTTCAAAAATGAATCATTCAGATAGTATTTTGCTTTCATAACTCTCCCTAGTAGATTGTCAGGATTATGAATCAGCCGCCATGCCTGTCGTCCCAGCAAGGCATCATTAAAAATAGAAAGATCTTTAAAGCTCATTCCACCTAAACATTTTGGAGAGCACATTGATGCCCAACTTTTCCAATGAATTTTCCTTTGTGTACCAGTTTGTCCCCACCAAAATCTTGCCATGGCCGCTTGAATCTCAGTAATGATGGCACTCGGAAACTTATAAATACTCATTAGATAAGTTGGTGTTGCTTGTATTATCGCCTTCAGGAGAATTTCTTTCCAAGCTCTAGATAAAAGTTTTTCTTTCCAGCCTTGTATTTTCTTGCAAATTCTGTCCAGGAGAGCTTTAAAAACAATCTTTTTTGACCTTCCAATTATCGTTGGTATGCCCAAATATTTTTTATGTCCCTCAACTTGGCGCATATATAGAAAATTCATCAACTCCTCATTGTCTGTGCTAACTCCTCTGCTGAAAGAGACCTCCGACTTATCATAGTTAATTTTTTGACTCGATGCTGCTTCGTACTGGTTGAGTATATCAACGATCACTGAGCATTCTTGTCGGTTAGCTCTTGCAAAGATTGTTATGCCCAAATCTGGCATAATAGCTAAATTGATTTGATTAGCTAAATTGATGGTTCTTAATATGTGATGGGCCTAGAAGATGAAGATTGGGTCACTAAAACCCACTATTGGAATCAGCCCAACATGCCTTGGCAAGAATATCTCTATTACAGGAGCACCTCGCTACAGAGCGCCTCGCTGGTGATGCCCACCAAGGGATCGCTTCGCCTTTGTCATCACATCTATAACTTACAGCGAGATCGTTATCTCCTCTTCTTTGGAAGGCTCGTAGCGAGACCCCTTGAGGTCGAATGAGCAGCTGGATGCCAGGGGTCGCTTCGCATGGCCAGGCCTCTCAAGGTCGCATGCTAGGCCCTGGTAGATCCTCTATTGGCCAATTCTATCCGTTCGAGACCATGGGCTTCTACAGCTGGTTCATGGATCATGGATAGGGTTGATGACTCACTGCCACGTCAGCCCTAAACGAGTAGGCTTGGACTTTGGCTTATCTCTTAAAACCCTAGCCCGTCTAGGTAACTTGTGGCCCAATAACTACGTACGGCTTGATCCCTATAAATAGGATACGTAGGCACCTTGATACGGATGAGAAACAATTTACCTGAAAACACCTATCAAGCTCAGCCACATCTAAACACTCAAACCCTAATCCTTGTTCTTCATAACCTTAGCAAAATATCCTGTAAAGCATAATGTAATGTAATATGTAATAGAGGACATATATAACTCAACTAGGATAAAAGATAAATAATATTAACTTTATACAGGGATCGTGAAATTTGAAGAACAGGCACCGACAAGGATCAAGTCGCTGAAAGAAGTTCATTAACATGATCAAGCCTCAGTGACAGAATAAGATGTACAGATGATTCAGTTGAAGGGCCAAAAGATTCCATGTATTTATATTATTTGAAGATATTGCTGCAGGCTAATCAATTGGAATGTAACGAAGGTGTGAAGATCAAGATCAGTGCTAGTCACTTGTGAACCAGACCAGTGCACTAAGTGTCAGCACATAAGAGAAGGATCAACACTTTAATTCACAAAAAGAATTGCCAAAGCCTATTGACGATCACAGACAAACATAATATCTCAAGCAGAATATTTAAAACAGAAGAGAGAAGCCCAAAAGAAGCAGCCAAAAATAGTAATACTATGCAAAGTTACTATGCACGATTACTATGCAAGGTTACTATGCAAGATTACTATGCACGGTTACTATGCGCGGTTACTATGCAAGATTACTATGCGCGGTTACTATGCAGGTTATTGTGCAAATAGTGGTTACTATGCAAATAGTATTTACTATGCAAATAGTGGTTACTATGCAAGTGGGACCCACGTGAATAGTACTATTCAAATAGTGGCTAGTGGGGCCCACATGAGATGAAAATTTTTAGCAAACGCGTTTTAGTTGGTGGAATAGTGGTTACTATGCAGATGGGGCCCACGTGAATAGTGCAGCATAATGACTTTCTAAAATCTATAAATAGGCCTGTTGTATTTCATTTCAAAACACACCTCAACACACAACTTTTTCTTCTCTCTCTTATATCATCTCTGTGTAAGCTGCTAGATAGTCCATCTAGTAGGAAAGCCGGCTTAGCCCGCTTTCAGGAAGTGTCGGGTAGAAGGTCCTCGTGCCTAAACTATCCTAGGAGTGTTTGATTTTGTAGCTGATCCATATATAGGATTAGATTGTGTAGCAAACCTCCGGGTTTTATCTATTTAAAGATATTTCCCACACAGTTGTGTTATTTCGATTTAGTATTTTTGATTTCATATCCACATCAAAAATCGAAATATTTTTAAATAACGTATTCAACCCCCCTTCTACGTTATTCCGGACCTAACAATTGGCATCAGAGCCACTCTGTTATTATACAACAGTTAAAGATCCGAAAAGCTATACAATCATGTCAGAGAAGAATTTCAGAAAAGCCAAGGGAAAAGATGGCAGGTCTGAGAAAGTGGACAAGTCCAAGATCAAATGCGATAATTGTGATGAGAAAGGACATTTTGCACCTGAGTGCAATAAAGCCAAAGCTGATAAAGGTCAAGCCTACATCACAAAGAAGAAGGACTGGGCTGATACTTCAGACTCTGAAGATGAGGTGAACTATGCCTTGATGGCAAATGCTGATAGTATCTTTGAAGCTACTGAGACCAAGGTACTTCAGTCTACTCTAGCTTTTGATACTACTGATATATCTGAGTTAAGAATCTTTCTTAAAACCTTGCATGTTAGCTATAGAGATCAGACTTTAGAAAATGAAAGAATAAAATCTGAAAGTCTAGACCTTAGAAAGAGAAATGACTATCTAGAATTAGAATTAGTCCAGATGTTAAAAATTCAGAAAGAGAGAGATGATGCTATTTTTGTTAAAACTGAATTATTAAAAAGGCATGCCTATCTTGAATCTGAACTTGGTAAAGAAAGAAACATTATTAAAACTTGGACTAACTCTGGGAAAACTACTCAGATTATCATAGAGAATGATTGTTGGAAAGATGGTCTAGGTTACATTGATAAAAAGAAAACTGCCAACTTAGAAGCTGAGAATTCTAAACCCGTATTTACTGAAAGGGCTGCAAAGCCCAAAATTAATCCTGTGAGGTTTGTACCAAAATCTGACAAACCAAAACAGGAAGTCAAATCAGTAAATATTGACTTAATGTCTCAGAAACAGCTTAAACACAAGCTGAAGGAGATAAAAAGAGTGAACAAGGTAAAAGAACCTAGGAAAAACAGAAATGGAAAGGTAGGCATCAGTAAAAGCAATAACTATATGCCTATTCCCAATGCTCCTAGGAAGAAATGTTATAACTGTGGAAGTCCTAACCACCTTGCTGCTTTTTGCAGGAAGAATAAAAATATAAACTCTATACCTCCTAAGTCAGGAGTTAAGAGTGGTTCAGTTAGGTTTAAGCCACAGAATCCTTGTTTTCACTGTGGCAGTATTTGGCATTCTATTTATACATGCAAAGAGTATCATAAGTTGTATTATGATTATTATGAACTTAAACCCTCTTTGAATAAATTCAAGATTGATTCTACATGTATAAATTCTGATAAAAAGAATGTTAGCACAAACTCTGATAAGACTTCTACTGCAAAAGCTAACAAACTTAATAAGGCCAAAGGATCCAAGCAAGTCTGGGTCCTTAAAACTAATCATTAGTGGTCTTTTTGATTGCAGGGTAACAGGAAAAATATCCTTGTTCTGGACAGTGGATGCTCAGGACACATGACTGGAAATAAAGCCCTGCTATCAGAATTTGTGGAGAAGGCTGGCCCAAGTGTTTTTTATGGAGATGGCAACATAGGAAGGACTCTGGGATATGGCAATATCAAACTTGGGAATGTCATCATTGAATCTGTAGCTCTAGTCTCAAGACTCAAACATAATCTACTAAGTGTGAGTCAAATCTGTGACAGAGGTTATCATGTGGATTTCCTTGAAGAACACGGTGAAGTTGTAAGCAAATCTACAGGAAAAGTTGTTCTGAAGGGATACAGGCATGGTAACATTTATGAAGCCAAGCTTTCAACAAACTCTGATGGCTCTGCAATCTGTCTACTGAGTAGAGCATCAATTGAAGAAAGCTGGGATTGGCACAAGAGACTTTCTCATCTGAATTTCAACAGCATTAATGAGCTAGTGAAGAAAGATCTTGTGAGAGGATTGCCCAAATCAGTTTTTACTCCAGATGGCCTATGTGACTCATGTCAAAAGGCAAAACAAAGGAAAACTTCATTCAAAAGTAAGACTGAATCCTCAATTCTTGAGCCATATCACTTATTGCATGTTGATTTATTTGGTCCAGTAAATATAATGTCTATTGGAAAGAAAAGATATGCTTTGGTTATTGTTAATGAATACACCAGATATACATGGGTATATTTCATGCACAAGAAAGAAGAAACTGCATCAATCTTAACAGAGCATGTCAGACAACTGGACAAAGGATCTAAGCATACAGTAAAAATCATAAGGAGTGATAATGGCACTGAGTTCAAGAATGCAGTCATGGAAGAGTTTTGTAAAGGAAATGGAATAAAGCAAGAATTCTATGCACCTGGAACAACACAACAAAATGGAGTAGTAGAGAGAAAGAACAGGTCTCTCATAGAAGCTGCAAGGACCATGCTTGATGAAGCAAAGCTGCCAACTTACTTCTTGATATTACTTGACCTTTGAATACTTGCCATTTGGATCTCAGATATGTGTATTAATCTGAATGCTCTGATACCAGTT
The DNA here is from genome assembly GCA_037693485.1 of Kitagawia praeruptora. Taxonomy (NCBI): domain Eukaryota; kingdom Viridiplantae; phylum Streptophyta; class Magnoliopsida; order Apiales; family Apiaceae; genus Kitagawia; species Kitagawia praeruptora. The sequence continues at coordinate 6,381,372 of CM075353.1, forward strand.
GTTGGTCCAGGAAAGTATTGCAGAAGGGGGGTTGAATGCAATACTAATAAATTTCAAAAACTATTTCAACAACTTAAATAGAATTTGTGATTTACTAGTAGAAGAAATGCAAACACAAGTAAAATCAAATACGAGGATTTCACAAAATAAATGTTTTATTTATTTTGCAAAGTTTTGCTACAACCTTGAGAACAAATTAATTCTCAAGCTACAAATACTCAAGAGATTACAGTCGTTGAGTTTTTCTCACTTTTAATATATAAACAGAGAGCTCTATTTATAGTGTGATAATCTACTGTACTATCATCATCAATGATTGTTGAGTTGCTGTTATATTCCTTTTGCAGCTCATTCCATGATTTATTCCCATGTGATCAGCACAAAGTAACTTAAAGATGCTTTCCACATTTGAGCCACCCAGATCTAGCCGTATTCAATTTTATCTGTTCTAGACTTTACAGGTTGTTCCATGTGATCTCTCGAGCTTCAGTTATAGACTTTCCAAGCTTGCTGTAAAGGTTGAATATTACAACACGCCTGCTTCTTTTGAACATATACTCTGTCGTTTAATTTGACTTAGAAAATTCCTAAATCAAGCTGATTCTATATGACAGTATGTTTGCCACAAAGTTTGCTGTCAATGGATTACGCTTTGTCTTGACAGTATAAATTTCCCGCAGATATTACTGTCAAGAATTTTTGCTTTGTTTGACAGTATGAATTCCCGCAGAGATTGCTGTCAAGAATTGTGCTTTGATTGACAGCATGTTTTTCCCGCAGAGATTGCTGTCAAGAATTCCAAACTTACTGTCGCAAACTGTATATCAAAGTTGCTGTCATTAGAATCTTCCGCCAATGTTGCTGTCAAGTTGAAACTTGCTGTCGACTCCATGAAACTTGCTGTCGACCTCGGCAACATGATGTTTCCTTGTAACCTTACTGTCAGGGCTTGACAGTAACTTTTATTCCTTCTGTCGAACTCATGTATTTCTTGAGGCTTGAACATAATCGAACTTCTTCCAAGAATTACACTTATTACATGACAGTATTTATTTAAATTACAAGAACACATTTCAGGCTATGACAGTATGTTCTACTTAGCAAAAACTAAGTATACCAATAAAACTAGTTAAGTTGTCTATTCCATCACCCATAAATCCCAACAGATACCCACTATCGACAAAAGCATTCAGAGTCTATAATCTGAGAACAAAAGTGGTCATGGAATCTATCCATGTGTCTTTTGATGATAAGAAGATAACAGGACTTGAAGATTTTGATGAACATGACCAGCTGAGATTTGAGAATGAAGAAGTAAATGTTGATCTACAAGATTCTGATACTCTTTCAGACAATATTGTTCAATCTATACAAGTAGATCAGACTACAGCACATGTTGAGGGGGAGCAAGTGAACGATGAAAATGAACCCCAATCAAGTGAAGAAACATCATAGAATGCATCTGCTGATTCATTAAACTCTGATTCATCAAACTTTGAAAGCAACAGCTCAGGGGGAGCAAACAATGATTTTGGATCTACTAGTCATCACACTCAACACAATTATGAACTTGGGGAATCATCAAGATCAAATCTGCCGAGACAAAGGGTATGGAGTAGAGCGCATCCCTTTGAACAGATCATTGGTGAACCGGACACGGGTGTACAGACTAGAAGAGCAACACAGAATGAATGAAATTTCGCAGGATTTTTATCTCAAATTGAACCTAAAAAGGTTGATGAAGCTCTTGATGATCCAGATTGGGTAACTGCAATGCAGGAAGAACTCAATCAGTTCGAAAGGCAGAAAGTATGGAAGCTGGTGCCAAGACCAAAAGGTAAATCTGTAATTGGAACTAGATGGGTGTTTAGAAATAAACTAGATGAAAATGGTATTGTTACGAGGAACAAGGCTCGATTGGTAGCAAAGGGTTACTCTCAAGAAGAGGGAATTGATTATGATGAAACCTATGCTCCAGTTGCAAGGCTTGAAGCAATCAGGATGTTCTTAGCATTTGCTGCACACTCCAACTTTAAGGTTTTTCAGATGGATGTGAAGAGTGCATTTTTGAACGGAGATCTAGAGGAAGAAGTCTATGTTGAACAACCCCTGGGTTCAAAGACAAGGAATTTGAAGGTTTTGTGTACTTTCTCTTCAAAGCTCTCTATGGTCTCAAGCAAGCCCCTCGAACATGGTATGATACTCTCTCCAAGTTCTTACTTGAAAATGGTTTTACAAGAGGTATCATCGACAAAACTCTCTTTCATAAACAGCATAAAAATGATATAATTCTGGTGCAAGTATATGTGGATGATATAATATTTGGTTCTACTAATGATTTGCTATGCAAGAGATTTGCTAAGCTAATGCAGAGTAGGTACGAGATGAGCATGATGGGTGAGTTGTCCTTCTTCCTTGGACTTCAAGTTGTTCAGAAGCCTAATGGTATTTTCATCTGCCAATCAAAATACATAAAGGATCTTCTGAAGAAGTATGGGATGGAAGAAGCAGCTACTGCCAAGACCCCGATGCCAACTGCTGTCAAGCTTGATGAAGACAAATCTGGTAAGTCAGTTGACATCACGAAATATCGAGGTATGATCAGCTCTCTCTTGTACTTAACTGCTAGTAGACCAGATATTATGTTCGCAACTTGTCTATGTGCTAGATTCCAGGCTAACCCTAAAGAGTCACATCTTATAGCTGTTAAACGTATTTTCAGATACCTTAAGGGAACCCCCAATCTTGGGATTTGGTACCCTAAAGGAACAGGTTTTGACCTAATTGGCTATACAGATTCTGACTTCGCAGGTTGTAAGATTGATTGGAAAAGTACTTCTGGAAGCTGTCAGTTTCTAGGAAGAAGGTTGGTATCTTGGTACAGCAAGAAGTAACATTCAGTATCTACCTCAACAGCCGAAGCAGAATACATTGCGGCAGGTAGTTGTTGTGCTCAGATCCTGTGGATGAGGAATCAACTTCAGGACTATGGACTCATGTTGGACAAAATTCCAATTCTATGCGACAACACGAGTGCCATTGCCATTGCCAACAATCCAGTTCAACACACCAGGACTAAGCACATTGATATCAGGTATCATTTCTTACGAGAGCATGTCATGAATGGAACTGTGGTATTATATTTTGTTCCCACAGATCAACAAATTGCAGACATCTTTACTAAACCACTGGATGAATCCACTTTCTCCAGGTTAGTTGGTGAACTTGGGATGTTAAATCTGTCTAATTAATTTTGGATAATCAATAACTGCAATTTGTTATAAATTCACAGGTATTTTAAATGTCCATATTTTTAGGACTTGTGAATTTACTTTGCATCCAGTCATCATTTTTTTATAGGTATCTCTATATTAATTACCACGCTTATAAATGCTATATTTTATGGTAATTAGTTAGTAAATAATTGAGTTAATTGTAGCATAATTAAATAAATATTTTATTGATATATATCAATTAATGATATTTTGTTAATTTTATGTCTATTTAATTGTGAGTTTATCTGATTATTGTGGATTAATTCTTGATTTACTGTGTGATTATTTTTAAATCCATAATAATTAGAAGTATTATATGTGTATGTGTATAGACTGATAGGTTTCAGCGATAAGATGTTTTTTCGACCGACAGGTTTCGGTGATAAGATGTTTTTTCGGCTAATTAGGTAGTTAGGTGAGAAATTATTGAGCGGTGTTATTTTTCAAACATAACCTGTCACTATAACACCTAACCCACTAATACTTGAAACCTTATAAATGATGAGTTTTTGTTTGTGTTTAACATCATTAATTTTCAGATATACAGAGCATATACACACAATTGCTGAATATTTCAAGCTTTGACCAGAAAGATCTCACAATCTAACTGGTGGTTTTTAGAGCGGATTTCTTATTCTTGTTATACGCACTAACCCTTGTTTTTGAATTTCCTCAAAGTTTTTGAAAATGGCATTGCAGGGAAGCTTTTTAATTGCTAAAGTTAATCCTGTTTCCATTCAGCAAATCGAAACCATTCAGGATGAGCAATTTCGGGCTTGGACACAATTTCTGAATGAACATTCATTAATTCGTTATGCTTTAGTTACACAAGTGCAGCTTAACCATGATGCATTGCGTGAACTATATTGCAGTGCGGTTAACACTTCTGGACAGGACGGGTGTGCATTCACATATCGACTATTTGGTAGGTCGATTAGGGTCACTGAACGAGATGTTAATCGAATTCTTCATTTTCCTATGGAAAATCTTGTTTCTGATCCTACACCTGAACAGATTGAAATGTTCTTTCGTTTTATAAGGTACCAAGATGGCAATTTCAATACTGGTAATCTTTTTAGAACGTTTCTAACCCAGTACTGGAATTTCTTCTTTCACACTCTTAACCATGTTTTTTCCTCAGATAGAACAAATCAAGATCGAATACCTGAATTTATTCAAATAATAGGGTATGCGGTCGCCAATAATTTGAGGATTAATCTTGGAAAAATTGTGCTTGGTCAAATCATTTTAAAAATGAAATGCTTGGGAACAAGAGACGTTCGGACTCAAAATGTCAAATGTCTATATCCAAGGTTTCTACAGTTAATATTGAATGATTTTTTGAATGATGAAGACAGGGTACGCTTGGAAAATGGTCAAAAGGTGGAATGTTCTTCTATGAAGACGAATGTAATTAATTACATAAGCAAAAAGAAATATACGGATGTGCCTACAGTCCTAACTGAATTTCTAAAGACTGTCCCACTTCCGTTGTTACCACGACCAGTGAGAGCAGGTATACGACAAGGTAATATTTCAATCCCTGCTATTCCAACCTCTGTATTCCCTATTGTGTCACAGGAAATACAGTTTCTACAGCCCCCAGTGGCCATCTTACCCGACCAAGAGCAGGAAATCCCACCGACTCTAACACAGGTCGAAGAGCCCATTCTACAAATGCAAACACAAACACAACAAACTCCTACACCTCAATTGTCACTTAAACGACCAGTCATCCACATTATTGAGGGAGATAGTGCCTCAGCAGCACCACATAAGGAGTTAGTAACATCAGCAGCTCTACCTCATTCTAAAAGAAGTAAACCAAATGAACCTGAGGTAACTGCAACTGTTAGTGAAACAATTCTTTCTTATCCAATGAGTGCAAATGTAAATGAGATTGAATTGACGGGAGCAACTATCTTGAGTTCCATTTCACGGAACATACGAGTGGTTGATGATCTTTCAAAAGATCAAATGCCTTCACAGGCATCCGAGGTGGAATTACCTACCTCAATAACTGCTGGTGAATCTTCCATTTTACGGAATGATCCATTGGTGGGTGGTTCTTTTATGAACCAAGTGTCTTCACAGACGTACGAGGGAAACTTGGGTTTTGTGCCATTTAATCAATTCAAGTTTCCCAGAGGGAAAATCTCTGGATCTCTTTCGAGATTTACCACTTTTTACCAGTGGTCGGCAACTCGCTTCACGCGAGGACGGAAGCTCACGAACTTTCATTGCACCATCCATGACCTCTGAAAAAGGGGATATGATGATTTCATTTGCAGGTACACATATCGGTGGAAGCTCTAGAGGAAAGTTAAGGGAAACACCAACAGAACATGTAAGTGTAACCCAAACCACTAAACCGAGTGAATATAGAGTGTTGAGTGAAACACCTGCAGAACATACGAGTGAGCAACCTACTCAACCACATGCACCTGTAACCAGAAAGGAATATAGCAGACTCCTTACACGGGTCCAAACAATGGAGAAAGAGTTGCAAAATATCTGTAAGTCCATTGCAGAAATAAAAAATTTGCAACTTATTCAACATGATGCATTCCAGGTTCAATTAAGTTCCATGGCATCCCAGTTTAGTCATGCAATTCATTCCTTGGGGAAGACAGCTTCCTAATTTACCAACTCCACATCCTACTACTCTGGAGGATAACCCAACTGAGGGGGAGAAGGTGGATGATCAAGAAGCTACTAGGCGTAATAAGGGCAAGGAAAAGGTTGTTGACATAGAATTAACTTTATTTTGGGAAAGGAAAAGCTAATTGGAATATTCGTGCTATGTGGAAAGAAAGCAAAGGCAAACTTGAAAATATGTTCAGTCTAGAGGAACAATTGTCTTGCACTTGAAAATCTGGAAAATGTATATATGATCCAGAATGTACTTTAATATTATTTATCTTTGTATTTTATTTGTATCAGTTGAGTCATCCTCTAGGTATTTGCTTGTCAAACCCTAACAATCAAATAGGGGGAGATTGTAAAGCATAATGTAATGTAATATGTAATAGAGGACATATATAACTCAACTAGGATAAAAGATAAATAACATTAACTTTATACAGGGATCGTGAAATTTGAAGAATAGGCACCGACAAGGATCAAGTCGCTGAAAGAAGTTCATTAACATGATCAAGCCTCAGTGACAAAATAAGATGTACAGATGATTCAGTTAAAGGGCCAAAAGATTCCATGTATTTATATTATTTGAAGATATTGGTGCAGGCTAATCAATTGGAATGTAACGAAGGTGTGAAGATCAAGATCAATGCTAGTCACTTGTGAACCAGACCAGTGCACTAAGTGTCAGCACATAAGAGAAGGATCAACACTTTAATTCACAGAAAGAATTGCCAAAGCCTATTGACGATCAAGGACAGACATAATATCTCAAGCAGAATATTTGAAACAGAAGAGAGAAGCCCAAAAGAAGCAGCCAAAAATAGTAATACTATGCAAAGTTACTATGCACGATTACTATGCAAGGTTACTATGCAAGATTACTATGCACGATTACTATGCACGGTTACTATGCAAGATTACTATGCGCGGTTACTATGCAGGTTACTGTGCAAATAGTGGTTACTATACAAATAGTAGTTACTATGCAAATAGTGGTTACTATGCAGGTGGGACCCACGTGAATAGTACTATTCAAATAGTGGCTGGTGGGGCCCACATGAGATGAAAATTTTCAGCAAACGCGTTTTGGTTGGTGGAATAGTGGTTACTATGCAGATGGGGCCCACGTGAATAGTGCAGCATAGTGACTTTCTAAAATCTATAAATAGGCCTGTTGTATTTCATTTCAAAACACACCTCAAAACACAACTTTCTCTTCTCTCTCTTATATCATCTCTGTGTAAGCTGCTAGATAGTCCATCTAGTAGGAAAGCCGGCTTAGCTCGCTTTCAGGAAGTGTCGGGTAGAAGGTCCTCATGCCTAAACTATCCTAGGAGTGTTTGATTTTGTAGCTGATCCATATATAGGATTAGATTGTGTAGCAAACCTCCGGGTTTTATCTATTTAAAAATATTTCCCACACAGTTGTGTTATTTCGATTTAGTATTTTTGATTTCATATCCACATCAAAAATCGAAATATTTTTAAATAACGTATTCAACCCCCCTTCTACGTTATTCCGGACCTAACATATCCATATTTTGCTCCGTAAATCCAGCAAACCTCCATAAATATTGTTATACAATATTCTCCCTATAACATTTGGCACTAGAAGGAGGGGTTGTCATTGATTTGGGAGAACGATGACTAAATCAGGGAAAAAGAACAGGCATGGGAACAACGAGGCGACCCCGAGAAGCGATCCGCCCCAGAAAGATCCCCCAGAAGATGAGGTGCCCAAGGATAACTCTAAGATTGATTTTGAAGAGGGCGGAACACCTCCCCCTGTCCAGAAGGTGACGTTAGGTAGCGAGGTGATGTCTTTCTTGAAGGGAATTGGGGATACTGTGGCGTCTGTGCAAGAAAGGATGGATAAAATGGAGAAGCGCCATAGCTCTAGGGGTGCGAAGAGGAACGCAAGAACAGGGCCCCGACTTCATCAGGGGGAAGGAAGTAAAGGTCCCACTAAAAAGCTTATTGACGATTTTGATGATGATGTCACTGATCAGACAAACCCCGATTGGAGCGAGGAGGAAGAAACCATGGGGAAGAAGGAGAGGTCGCAGAATATGACCCCTTCATCTGAGAGAAGGTCAGTGTCTGTCTTTGATCGCGTAGGAAAGAAGTTGTCAGAGCATGATCTCCATCTTAAGTTGGAGAAGATTACTGCTGAAAAGGAGAATAAGCGATCCCAGGATAGGCCCCAGGGCTCCAAAGTCCATCGAGATCGTGAGCGGTCATATCGTCGCGAGGACAGACCCCCCTCTCCTCGTAGAGAGCGCGAGCGGTCCCATCATCGCGACGACGGACCTCCATCTCGTAAGGATCGCAAAAAAGATCGCAAGAATGACCCGGAAGAGTCCAGTGCCCCCAAAAAGACTCAATCCCATCATGCTAGTACTGGAGAGGGCCATAAGAAGATTGAGGACAAGGAAAAAGTAGGTGACTACAAGCTGGATGAATTGAAGAAAGCATTGGATGAAATGAATAAGAAAAAAGGGATCTTTGGTAACATGGGTTCATCTTCACCTTTCACCCATGATATTCGAACCGCCCCGCTTCCTGCGGTATTTCGAGGGCACCATATTCAGATATGACCTACAATGGAGAGACTGATCCAGCTGAGTTCGTGATTCGGTTTAACAATGAGATGGATGTATACCAAGTCTCGCAGCTCGTGAGGTGTAGGTTATTTGCAGCCTCGCTGAGAGGAAGCGCGCAACAGTGGTTTTCAAAGCTAGGAGCTCTAGTTCTCATCGAGTCTTGGGAATAGTTGGTGGATATCTTTGTAACACCCCCAGATCCGGGGTCCGGGATCGGGTCGTCACGGTCTTATTTTCCATGATTAATACTTTACTTGAGTCCACAATAAATAAATCACCTGCTGTGACCCCACAAAAATAACCACTCACACACACACAGTTATAGTCCCAGAGATGAAATTGAAATAAGTCTTGCATTACTGGTTTACGAATAAAAGTTATTACAAGCCAAAAGGATAACATCATAAGTTTAAAAGTTTTGCCGTTGATTAATCATTATTGATACATATAATTAAACTGGTAATCAAAGGCTGCTGATCTATGCTACCTCAGCAATGACAGCGATGATATCAACGGGTAGCCCTGTGGGGCGGGTATCCTGCTTGCGCCGAGTGCGCCTGACGCGGGCCATGTGACCTAGATGTTGTTGTGACATAATAAATAAGCAAGGGTGAGCAACAGCCCACCAACAATATATAACTGTGCAGTAATATATAAGACAGTTCAAAGATATGTTTTGTAATCATATGCCATGCGTTAGAGAAAATATTGCAAGTTTGATATAAAGGATGAAGTTACAAGGTAACTCAACAGATATATATTTCGTGGAAGCATATGCTATGCTAAAGTCAGCAAGATAGCATCATTTTCATAAAAATAGGAACTTGCAGAATGATATTGCAAATCCAGTTTGAAATACTTTTCAATTCTGCCAACTATGATGGTGTTGTAGAAAATTTCCAACATTGAGTGATGAACTAATACTGGAGTTTGACGCGCCAGGAGACATAGCATTTACACGATGATCAGTCGCATGTTATGCTCCCCACCTCTTGTTTACTACATGTAGAAGGAAGCACCGACGGATTTACTTGTCTACCGCCCTCTGGAACCCCCTCGGCCAACGGTTGGGCCATTTGCTGGACCGGCGCCACTGGGTCACTTACGCATCTCCTAGTTCATTTCACATCCATAACTTGAAACGTAAAGTTCGTCTCCCTTTCCCCAAGTATAATACTTGTTGATAAGACTCTACAAAGTAATCGTATCTAATTGGAAAGGAAAATTCACCAATATTTCCCAAGCCGCTGCTTGTTAATGGATACCAACTTGTTCCAACATTCTTACCCCTCGAATAATGAGTGGGTATCCACAATTCCATGAATAATAGCAACCAAGTTGCAAACGAAATGAATAATTTATGACCGGGCAGTCACAAGAAAAATAACATTCTTCAAGTCAGGTTCCCTTATATTCGAATCGAAGGAAGAATGGAATTACTGAGAACCTTCCTTGATAATAATAATAATAATAATAGGACTCTAAAATAATATATATAACATTCGAGGGTTGATGATACTATCTGAATGAAACCAAGTATCTTTGAAACGAGTTAGAAGAATTAAATAAATATTCCAAGAATATTTATTCAGTCACAGATATTGAAAAAGGGTTGCTCGGAATAATCTTTGAATAAATGTTCAGAATAATATTCATTGAACAAATAATGAATATTCAAATCAATAACAATGTTTATTGATGGAGTAACCGTCAGATGGACATTGGAGATAATATTTATTGAATCAATAGTGAATATTCAACTCAAGAAGGGTACATATTGATGGAATAATTATCGACTTAATATTTGGGACAATATTCATTGAATAAATAATGAATATTCAACTTAATAATATTTAGCGAAGAAATGATTATCGAATGAATATTTGAAATTATGTTCAATAATTGAATCGAATTTAAATAAAGGTCAAAGATAATATTCCTTATCTCAAGGGAATATTCAAAGTAATATTTATCGAAAAAATGGAGTTCGAATCAATGTTCAACTGATATTTATAAAATAAATAGAGATTGAATGAATATTCGAATTAATATTCATTTAAATAAATAAGGCTCGAATGAATATTAAAATAATATTCATTAAATAAATAAACTTGAATGAATATTCAAAATAATATTTATCGACTAAATAATAATGAATATTCTTTAAGCAAATAACTTAACCGAGGGTTCGAATAATATTCGAATATTTAATTAACTTTAGATGAACATTAAAGATAATATTCATCGAATAAATAAATATCGGATGAATATTCCAAATAATATTTATCAAATAATCTTCAAGGAATATTCCAATAATATTCGCCAAATAATAAATGGAAAATATTTACTTAATTATTTTCCTCTAAAAATAATATCAATATATCAAGGAATACCGACTCCCGGTCTATAATCAAAGAATGAGATTCAACTGCCCTTCGCTTAAGGGTCTTAGTAATATCCGGCTTATAACTAATATATTAACTATCTAGCTTATAAACCAACAATAATTCAGGGAACAAGTATATCAATATGACTTTGAAAATAGGTATGCACGCTATGGCATATGTATAACAGAAAACATATATATATATCCACAACAACAGCCTTTTAAAAAGGATTTGAAACTTGCCTGGAAATCGAGTGCGGGTAGGGGTAGTGGTAGCGTGTCCCGGGTCAGCCTGATGATCTATAAATAGCCAAGGCATTCGGGATTAATCACTTAACACCTTTCAAAAGGTTAAGTATAAACTTAACTTAAATCGAAACACGTTTTCAAGTCGTTTCGTTATACCCCTCTAATTCACTCTTATTATTGCCTTTATTACCCGACACTTGTTTGTTAATAAAGCGTGTCATTATACTTACATGTGGTAAGTATTTAAATCGTATAAGTTTTAAAGTCGAAAGATTAGACCTCGATATTTATCGACCGTTTTCTAAGTGGTTTATCGAAGTTATAACCAAGTATACCTTTTAGGGGTACTTTCGTACTTAACCTCGATTCGCACATTTTTATAAAATCGGAAAACAATCCAATTGACATGCGGTCTTCTCCCACACCTTCCTTTTTATCTCTATTATTTAATTATCACGATTCGCCACTGATTAAACAACATTAAAGGGAATCAATTTCATTTACGAACTCGCATTCTCGGTTTCGAACAACTTTTACGAATTTATTCATAACTCCTAAACCGTAAGTCCGTTTCACGCGATCTTTATATCAAAACGAAGCTTGTGACATGATCTAGCTAATCATGGCATAAGTCGAAGCTAATCAGTGAGTTTTATCTACTGTTAAGTTCGGCTTTCAAGATTAAACGAAAATCGGGCATTACGACGGCTATAAATCGAACGTTCTACTAATCGTAACACTAAAACCAAGCCACACCGGGCACCAATACAACTTGTACATATGATTCTCATCTCAACAATCTCAAAAACACAATATTGTACCAACATAATCATCATCTCTTAAATCCATTAGATCTACCACATAATCATGATTATAACATCACTAACATGCTCCTAACACTTAAAGCCATCAAGAACATGCAAAAACTCAAAGTAGGCTGTAACACCCCCAGATCCGGGGTCAGGGATCTGGTCGTTACGGTCTCAATATCCATCCACAAAACCAACATAATTTAAATTACAACCTTGTGACCCAAAACAACAACATAAAACACACCCGTTATAGTCCCAGAGATGAAACCAGAGTAACCATCAATATTATTAATCACAAGTTTGAGTTCTTACAACCCAAAGAATTTCAATATTACCATTACATACTCTTTGCCATCCATTGGTATATGCCATATTATAAATACATTTGATGTTCAAATGCTAACACTAGCCTACCAGAAGCTTCATCCTCAGCAATGGTAGCTATGACCTCAGCGGTTAATCCTCTGATGGCTGACACCTGCCTATGTTGGGTACGCCTTGCGCGGCTATCTGATCTAGCTGTTGTTGTGATATAAATAAATAAAGCAAGGGTGAGCAATAGCCCACCAAAATATAATTGAACAGTGATAATGTATAACAGTACAAAATATCTTTGAAACCATATGCCATGCATTAACGAACGTAGTACCAATATAAGGTATGAGATGAAGTTACAAGGTAACTCAAAATATAATTGTTCCGAAGAAATATCTGCTATGTCAAAGATAAGCAAGATATTATCAAATTTTCATAATGGAGGAACTTGCAGGAAGAATATTGCAATTCCAGTTCAAATACTATTCAAGCCTGCCAACAATGATAATGTGTAGGAAATTTTCAACATTGAGAGATGAACTAATACTGGAGTTTGACGCGCCAGGAGACATAGCATTTATACGATGATCAGTCGCATGTTATGCTCCCCACCTCTTGTTCTCTACATGTAGAAGGAAGCACCGACGGATTTACTTGTCTACCGCCCTCTGGAACCCCCCGGCCAACGGTTGGGCCATTTGCTGGACCGGCGCCACTGGGTCACTTACGCATCTCCTAGTTCATTTCACATCCATAACTTTGAAACGTAAAGTTCCTCCCCCTTTTCCCAAGTATTTTACTTGTTGATAGGACTCCACAAAGTAGTCGTATCTAGTTGGAAAGGAAAATTCACCAATATTTCCCAAGCTGATGCTTGTTAATGGATATAAACTTGTTCCATCAATTCTTACCCCTCGAGCGTTGAGGAGGTAACCAAACAGATTCATATCGAGGTTTGAAAGAATCAAGATATGAGTGACAAGATAGTTTAGCAAGTATAGGACCGGGCAGTCCAATAAATAACATCTCTCAAGTGAGGTCCCCTTATATATGTTTGGTTGAGCGAGTATTTAAATCTTCTTTAAAATAGATTTAAATGGAATTAAAGTTTGGGAACCTCCCCTTGATATAAATAGTCATAAGATATTCCGAAATATTTTACACCATGTCTGAAGGTGAAAGATAATCTTTGAGTAATATGAATTATTATAAAAAGAACTTAAAAGAATTTAAATAAATATTCCAAGAATATTTATTACATCAATAATGATTAAGGGATATGATTAAATCATAATATTACTCGTGAGTAATCCTCGAATAAATATATAGAATCGTTTACTAAATAGCTCTCTTCTTTAAATGAATATTTAATATAATATTCATTAATTAAATAAACTCAAGTAAATATTTAAAATAATATTCACTAAATAAATCAAACCTTGAATGAATATTTGAAAATAATATTCATTTAATAAATAATATTCTAAATGAATAGCCAAATAATATTCTTAGAAATCAAAACTTTAAAGGAATATTCGAAGCAATATTCCTTAAGTAAATAGAACTTCAAATGAATATTTTAACAGAATATTCATCAAGTACAAAATATCTTAAATGAATATTTAAAATAATATTCATTTAATAAATAAATTCCAAATGAATATTCAGTTGATATTCATTAAACAAATAATATCCTAAATGAATATCCAATTAATATTCATTTAATGATTAATATTCTAAATAAATATCCAAATGATATTCATTTAGTAATCAAAACTTTAATATTCGAAATAATATTCCTTGAGTAATTAGAACTTCCAAAGAATACTTTTGAAATAATATTTATCAATTAGATAAAACTTAAATGAATATCCGAAAGTGATATTCATTTAATGAATAAAATTCTAATGAATATCAAGTAATTATTCATTAATAATCAAACTCCAATGAATATTCGTTTAATATTACTCGACTGAAATAATACGCAAATAACATTTCTCGAAAGATTTCCAAGTATTCGATACTTTTACGGAAATATAAATAATGTTTAATAATAACATTCCTCAAAATGAATACTACTCTGTCGCTGGAATCCCTCCGGGTTTCCACGACTATCTATATAACACAAAATACCGACTCTCGGTCTCATATTTAAAGAATAAATATCATACGCCCTTCACTAAGGGTCCTAACAAAACAATTCTGCTTATAACTGATAATCCATATCTAGTCTATAAGCTAATATCAATTCAGGGAACAAGTATTCCAATATACTTTGAAAACAAACATGCATGCTATGGCATAGGTATAACAACAATCATATATTTTATCACAACAACAGTTCCAAAGTATTGGAAACTTGCCTGGTAATCCTGTGGGGGTAGTGTGCCTCGTGTCAATCCAGTGATCTATAAATAGTCACAATAACCGAGGTCAATCACTTAACACTTTTTAGAAGGCTAAGTACAACTTAACTTAAGTCGAAACACGTTTTCGAGTTATTTCGTTAAACACCCCTTAGTGCAATTGTCTTTATTCTCACTATGACCCGTCATTCGTTCGCTACTAAGACACGTCGTCATACTTACACTTTGTATATACTTAAGTCATGTAAGTTTTAAGGTCGGTCATTTACGAACCAAGAGTATACCTCGAGTTTTATCGCTCGTTTTCTAAGTGATTAACCAAAGTCATAACCAAGTATACTTTTAAGGGGTTCGTTCGCGCTTAACCTCGATTCGAACATTTCTATAAAATCGAAAAACGATCTGTTTGACATGAGGTTTTTTCCCATACCTTCCTTATGATCTCTAATATTTAATTATCAAGGTTCGCCACTGAATTAGTAATAGTAAGGGGGTTCAATTTCAATTACGAACTCGCACTTACGGTTTCGAACCACGTTTACTAAATCGACCATATCTCCTAAACCGTAAGTCTAAATGCTTCGATTCTTTCGCCAAAACGATATATGAATCAAGATCTACACGTTCATGGCAGGTCCTCAACCTTGAAAGAAACTACAGTTTCGGACATGCTCTGTTTTTAACACCTAAGTAAATTTCGACATTATGACGGCTTAAAAACGAATAATCCAATTTTCGAACAACCCAAATAATCAATCAATAAATACCCAAGACTCATATTCACTATTCATCATCTCCCTCACTGTCTCAACAGGTATTGGAGCCACAAAACTCATTTTATCATTTTTATAACACCCACACAACATACATGCTCTAAATCATGTATACAAGTCATAAACACCATCAAATCTCATATAAAACTCAAGGGTGGGTTAAGGGTTTACCTTCTTGGAAGCTCTAGCAACACTATCAAGTGTTTATAAACACTCAACAAGCCTTAGATAGTCTTTATATAGCTTAAACCTTAAGAACAAAACAAGAAAACTAGTTAATCACTTCGGAGTTACTATTCATCGGTTCAAAGAACTGCAAAAATGAGGGCCTTACCATGCTTTTCTGGATGAGGCTCCTAAAGAAGAGTTGTAGAGCATATAACCATATTTCCAACAAGATAAAGAACACTAAATTTCATTCAGTAATGAAGGAGATATGGCCGTTTGAAAATCATCACAGAAACTGTCAAACAATCTGGACAGTTTGGTTTCTTCTCTTGGGGAGGGGATTTGACTAGGCTACACTCATTAGAATACCATGAAATTTTGAGGGCATATTACCCATGGAGTGGAGAAGCTATGGTTCAAATTTGGTGATTTTATCATGGATAGAAATGGAGATATGAATTTTCTTCTTGAGCTTGGTTCTGCTGGGCAGTTTTGGGAGAGGTGAGAGAATTGAGTTTCTTTGCCTTGTCTTTGATCTAATCTCTTGAATTATTGATGTTTAGGATAATATCTAGATATTATCAGATGTGTGGCTGTGTGGCTCACCTTGGGGCTTGTGCAAAGAGTCTTGGAGAAACTTTGCTATTTGTTTTGTTCTTTGAAATGATTCAAGTGTTTTAATCACTTAAATTCCTAACTGTTCTTGATTTAATCTTTGATTAAATCATATAATTCTCTTGATGATCATGTAGGATTTTTTAATTTTGTAATGAATTCAATCCAAATTCCATAATTTGTTCGCTTAATCTTTTAATATCGTTGTAAAGTTTCAGCGGTTTCTAGAACGCTCGTTTCACTATCTCTGTGGTTTTCGTTCCAAATCCCCAAATCAAAAATAATAAAATTCTAAAATCTTAAATCCTCAAATCATTAAATTTAATATCTCATTTCTTGAATATAATAATATATAATTTAGTTTCTGGTCAAATATTACACCAAAACAGAAATTGGAATTTCTGAATTCCGATCGTCTTTGCATACACTTATTTACTTCGAGAATCACTAATATGACTTCGAAAAATCCATACCATGTCTCTTACATAGGGTGGTGTGAAAAATTTCTTGGTTCCCAAAATCACTATTCATCCATGAAAAACACTATTCACGTATAGAAACACTATTCACTGATGTACTTAATCCAAATAAGAAAAGTTTTAATTCTACCAAAAATTTGGGTTCTTACAGTCTCCCCTCCTTAAAAGGATTCCGTCCCGGAATCAGGTAGAATCAAAGGGTTACTTGTCTGTCATTTCACTTTCCAGTTCCCCGGTCAATCTTTAATCATTCCAATACTCTTACAACACACCTCACTAGTGCTATAATACTATCCTTTATCCTTTTTCATCAACTTTGCTACTTTTCGTGCAACATACTATCCGGGTTATGCTTTTACTTAGTCGTATACCTGTACTGTTATTGGTATCTGTAGTGACTTCGGTATCACTAGTGTTTCGGAGATAACCTTACTCGTGTTAGTGTATACTGAAAATATTTATTTTAAGTATATACATTTATTTCTGGCCCAGTTTTGTTGAGAATCATTTAAATGTTTACATGTTGTCTAATATTATATATTGTGGACAATCTAGTATCAAATGAGATACAGAATATTAGATTGTTAAATACGGTTTATATAATATAACAAGGTTCACAGCACAGGTGGTGTTGGACAATCCACTGGTATGGCTGTAGTATTATTTAGATTAGTTTATATTGACTAATAAATAATACTGGTATACTTTGTGTATATTGAACAGGATCAAATTTAGAATTGTTCCCTTATACTGATTAAGAAAGATAACTAAGATTCTATGTTATTATTAATGCTTAGGTTCTTAATCCGGATATAGTAATTGACACGTGTATATTATTTACATGCCTTGATTTATATATGAAATAATTCTTTGGAATTAAATCATTATATTTTGGGTGATGGAATAATATATATGGTGGATATTATTTATTGAAGGAATCCATGTCCTGATAATATTCGGGTTAATGATGTCCCCTTGAAAGCTCAAAAAGATTTAATTATGTGAAACCCTGCAGGTGGAATTTATTCCGGCATAATTAAATAAAGGTTGAGTGGATAATCAAGGATAAAAGATATTAATTAAATAAATTATCAGTAATTTATTTAATTAATGGGCATGCGCTATTTTAAACATGGGGAATTTAATAAGCAAATAATATTGGAACCCAATTAAATAATTAAGTTGCGGTATTAGGAAAGGTAGTGCAAATATTAATTCTTTAGTGGATTGAATTAATATTTAATTACATTGGGCTAGGCCCAAGATGTAATTAGAAGGCCTAACCTAATTATCCATGATCCCTATTGTAGCCCTATATATATTCTTATTCTCTTCTTGCTATGGTGGGGGTCTAGAAAAATTTTGTAGCCACCTAGGAGCAAGAAGAGAGGTTAACTTGAGGAGACGAAGGCCACACTTCGCTCAAGGGAATTTGGGAATACAATAGAAGAGCGTGGAATCAACCGTTAACAAGGTGACTTTTGTATTTGTATTCGTTAATTTATTGTATCAAAAATCGCAGGGCCACGATCTGATTGTCCCAACAATTGGTATCAAGAGCTAGGTTATATGGTTCTACGATTTTTAATACGATGTCCATGTCGTAATTATATATACATGTATATAGTGGTAGGCTTGTATATTTTGTTTTGCAGGTTGTTATCCACTATTATGGCCATGTTTTTTAATTTTTTGTTTGGTTTCCGCGTGGTTTATCGTGGTTGTAAACACGAGGGTTGATCGTGTTAGAATAGATTTACAAAATTAGTTTTGTATTAGATCTATTTTTCTTGTAATTGTTTGTTGGATTTTGTATTAATCCGGGAATATTGTAACAATTACGTGCCGCTGGAAATCAATTCCGGGATTATTTTGTTCCGCTGCGTAACTGATGGGGCTGCTGTTTGTTGCTGTCGACTAAGTGGCAGAGAAGCAAAAGGCGGAAGAAAAACTGAAACAAGAGCTGCGCGCGTGAAAAAAAAAAAAAAAAACAGATAAACGGCAGTAACGCAGGATCAGCCTGCGTTACCAGTTCAGTCGGTTTCTGTTCTATAACGCATTTCTGTACTGCGCAACAGGGCTTCCAGGGCTGTAACGCTGCTACAAGATGCGCAACAACAATTTGGCCGAAAAAATATTCTTCACAGGCTGGAATTTTTTTTATTTTTCATGGGGCCATAATAGTGGAAAATTTATTTTAATTTTTTCCACTGATTTTTGATTATTGCTTTAATTAATTATGTGTGTTGTTAATTATGTGTGTAATTATTTTTTAATTGCATGTTTAACATAATTAGGACGACATGGACATAGTATTTATTTATTATGCTTTAATCATGAATAGCATGTTGTTATGTTATGTGTTTTGTGTATTTTGATACATGTGGACTATGATTAAATAACATAAGGCGATGCATGCTAGATAAAATTCCTCAATTTTTAAATAAAAATACTAAGTGGGTGAGGGAATTAATTTGGAATTAAATCCCATGGTCTCCATTATTGTTTGTATGTAATATAACACCAAGGCGAATATAAATTGTATACATGTCCACCCATCGTGGCGTATGATTTATGGTGTCAGGTAGTGTTATGGATATTACTAGAGCAAACTTCTTAAATTAAATTACGAATATTGAAAGGTATATAGTCCACCCAAACGTGGCGTACCAAGTTTCATAGAATTCGATTAATTAGAAGGGTACCAATGATTGAATATAGATTTTCGATATTGAGAGAAAGGATGATTCTGTCTAGAAAGGGGTCTTAAGTGACGCCTCTTGACAATGCTCCCCCCGATCTGGGAATTATCCTATTATCGATTATTGATTTGAAATATTTAATGGTGGCATCCGATCTTATTATTACTAATTTGAGATTTGATAATGGTATACACTTAGCTATGAAAAATAATATATAGTCCACCCTAACGTGGCGTATTATTTAGTAATAGGACCGAAGTAATATTTAAACAAATTTAAGTGGTATATATGTCACCCATCGTGGCGTACCAGATACTTATGGTGTTTAAATTTAGTGCATTAATTTTAATTAATTGTTAGAGGAAACCAATAGGTTTTAAGATTTGTGCAACTCTCTAATTATGTGTTACATGTATGATTCTCAGGATTAGATCATTATGGGCTTTAATCCACTATTCACCATACTTAAGGATAACAAACTTACGGGACCAAACTATATTGAATGGAAACGTAATTTGGACATAGTGTTGACTGCTGAGGAGTACAAATTTTGCACTTATGAACCCAAGCCAGATCTGCCTGCTGAAGATGCTCCTGAAAGTGATAAGGAGTATTATAAGCGGTGGGTTAAGGCCGATGAGATGTCGCGATGTTACATTCTGGCAGCAATGTCGGGTGTTTTGCAGCATCAGCATCAGGCTATGGCCACGGCTTCAGATATGCTCTTTAATCTCAAGGAACTTTTTGGAGAACAGAATAGGGCTGCTAGGCAAGTAGCAATGAAATCTTTAATGAACACTCAGATGGTTGAAGGAACACCTGTAAGGGATCATGTTCTCAGAATGATGTCTCATCTGAATGAGATGGAGATCCTTGGTGCTGATATTGATGGGGAAACCCAGATCGATATCATCCTTATGAGCTTGCCCAAAAGTTTTGAGCAGTTCCGCTTGAATTACACCATGAACAAAAGGATGTATAGTCTCGCGGAACTTCTGACAGAACTTCAGGCAGCTGAAGGACTCTTTAAACAGAATGTTCAAGTGAATGTGGCTGAGAAAGCTTCTTCATCTAAGCCGAAAGGTAAGAAGAAGAAAAAGACTCAGACACAGAAAGCTGGAAAGATTGCTAATGCAGTGGGAGTTCAAGGTGGTGTGAAAAAGCCTAAGGGCAAGTGCTTCAGGTGCAAGCAGTCAGGTCACTGGAAACAGGATTGTCCTCTTCTTAAGAAGACAAATAATACTGGTATGTCTCTTTCTCTAGTTACAGAAACATATATAGCGGCTATATCTACGAGCACTTGGTGTGTAGATACAGGAGCCACTGACCATGTTTGTAACTCTATGCAGGGGTTCAACCAAACCAGAATGCTTAGAGATGGCGAGATATATGTGTTCATGGGAGATGCTACGAAAGTAGCAGTAGTTACAGTTGGAATAATTACTTTAGCTTTCGGTGATGATAGGATTTTGGTTTTGAACAATTGTCTTTATGTACCTTCGTTTAGAAGGAATTTGATTTCAGTTTCTAAACTTGCCATTGATGGTTATAATGTTTGTTTGGATCGTAATGTTTCTATTATGATGAATAAACGAGTTATATGTTCTGGTACATTGCAAGACAATTTATATATTATTAATCCTATCCAACCAATGCTGCAACAAAAGGAATCTAATAATATTCTTTCTAGCTCAAACAAAAGAAAGAAACCTTCCGAATTGAACCAAACATATCTTTGGCACTTAAGATTAGGTCATATTAACTTGAGGAGGATTCAAAGACTGGTAGTAGATGGGCCATTAGGCTTGTTGGCAGTGGAGCCATTTCCAGTTTGTGAATCTTGCTTGGAAGGTAAGATGACTAACAGGCCTTTTAAAGCAAAGGGGAATAGAGCCAAAGAAGTATTAGAATTGGTTCATACTGATTTATGTGGTCCTATGAGTATCCAAGCAAGAGGAGGTTATGAGTATTTTGTCACTTTCATTAACGATTATTCTAGATATGGATACATTTATTTGTTGCGCCGCAAGTCTGAGTGCTTTGAAAAATTCAAAGAGTACAAAGCAAGTGCGGAGAAACGACATCTTGGAAAATGTATCAAGTCACTACGATCAGATCGTGGTGGAGAATACTTGCTTGGAGAATTTAGGGATTATTTATCAGAAAATGGGATTACATCCCAGTTGTCTGCACCTGGCACACCTCAGCAGAATGGTGTAGCAGAGAGAAGGAATCGGACTCTTTTGGAGAGTGTTAGATCAATGATGAGTTATTCAGATTTACCTAAGTCGTTCTGGGGATATGCTATAGAAACAGCGGCTTACCTTTTGAACTTGGTACCTTCTAAGTCAGTTCCCAAGACTCCAATAGAATTGTGGACTGGTAGCAAACAAAGTCTAAGACATATTCGGATTTGGGGTTGTCCAGCACATGTGCTGAACAAGAACGCGACCAAGCTAGAATCTCGTACAGAAGTAAGGTTGTTTGTAGGCTATCCCATGGGGACGAAAGGTTATTCATTTTATAGTCCTAGGGATCGAGATGTCATTGTTAGCACCAATGCCAGATTCTTAGAGGAAGACTATATAATGAACCACAAACCCATGAGTAGTGTTGTTTTAGAGGAATTAGTGGGAGGGACAGATAATCCCCAAGTGCCAATAGTACAAGTAGAACAACCACAAGAAAATGCACAACTTGACACTAGTACCGCACCAGTGCCTCGTCGTAGTGGGAGGGTTGTTCGACAACCTGAAAGATTCATGTTTTTGGGAGAGTCTTCAGACTTGGTCTCTGGTGAACATGATGAGGATCCCAGGACATACGAACAGGTAATTCTAGATAAAGATGCAAATCTTTGGCAAAAGGCAATGGAATCTGAGATGGAATCTATGTATTCCAATCAAGTTTGGGAGCTCGTGGAACCACCCAAAGGTATAAAACCCATTGGAAGTATGTGGATCTACAAGAAGAAAAGAGGATCTGACAAAAAGGTGAAAGCCTGGAAAGCACGACTTGTTGCGAAAGGGTATACTCAGAAAGAAGGAATCGATTATGAGGAAATCTTTTCGCCAGTTGTTATGCTTAAGTCGATCCGGATTCTTTTATCTATAGCAGCCCATCTCGATTACGAGATTTGGCAAATAGATGTCAAGACAGCTTTCCTTAATGGAAGTCTTGAGGAAACCATCTATATGCAACAACCAAAAGGATTCATTAAAGAAGGCCAAGAGCATCTGGTTTGTAAGCTTAAGAGGTCTATTTATGGACTTAAACAAGCTTCTAGGGACTGGAATATTCGTTTTGATCAGGCAGTCCAGTCATATGGATTTGATCAAAGTCCAAGCGAGTCATGCGTGTATAAGAGAAGTGAGGGTAATGCAGTGGTTTTTCTAGTACTATATGTAGATGACATTTTACTCATTGGAAACAATGTTAAGATGTTATCATCAGTAAAGGCATGGTTGTTCAAACAATTTGAAATGAAGGACTTAGGTGAAGCGGCATACATCCTTGGGATCAAAGTAATAAGGGATCACAAGAAAAGGATGTTGGCTTTATCTCAAGAGCCTTACATTGATGAAGTATTAGCTCGTTTTAACATGCAGAACTCTAAGAAAGGTTTTCTACCTTTTAAGCATGGAGTTGCTCTATCCAAGGAGCAGTGTCCTTCGACACCTAAGGATATAGAGAGCATGAAAGCAGTTCCTTATGCTTCGGCATGTGGAAGCTTAATGTATGCTATGTTATGTACGAGGCCTGACATCTGCTTTGCTGTAGGCATGGTTAGTAGATATCAGTCGAACCCAGGTCAGGAACATTGGAGTGCAGTAAAAACTATACTCAAGTACCTGCGAAGGACTAAGGAGTATATGTTAATTTACAAGGCCTCAGATCTATTTCCTTTGGGATATACTGATTCAGATTTTCAATCAGATAGAGATAAGAGGAAATCAACCTCGGGATACGTTTTTACTTTGGGAGGTGGAGCCGTTACATGGGGGAGTGTAAAGCAGAAATGCATTGCAGACTCAACCATGGAAGCCGAGTACGTGGCGGCCTCTGAGGCTGCAAAGGAGGCTGTATGGTTCAGGAACTTCCTTTTGGACTTAGATGTGGTACCTAATTTGCCTAGGAGTCTGACAGTGTATTGTGACAACACTGGTGCTGTGGCAAATTCAAAAGAACCACGAGACCACAAAGCAGCTAAACATATTGAACGTAAGTATCATCTCATACGAGGAATCGTAAAGCGAGGAGATATAGTTTTGGCTCACATATCATCAGAAGACAACCGGGCTGATCCTTTCACAAAGAGCTTGCCAGCCAAGGTTTTTGACAAGCATGTGGAAGCGATAGGAGTCAGATGGATGGGCACATAGTTTTCAATGTAATAGTGGATTAAATAAACACTGATATACTCATTGAAATATTTTGAGTATAAGTGGGAGATTGTTAGTGTATACTGAAAATATTTATTTTAAGTATATACATTTATTTCTGGCCCAGTTTTGTTGAGAATCATTTAAATGTTTACATGTTGTCTAATATTATATATTGTGGACAATCTAGTATCAAATGAGATACAGAATATTAGATTGTTAAATACGGTTTATATAATATAACAAGGTTCACAGCACAGGTGGTGTTGGACAATCCACTGGTATGGCTGTAGTATTATTTAGATTAGTTTATATTGACTAATAAATAATACTGGTATACTTTGTGTATATTGAACAGGATCAAATTTAGAATTGTTCCCTTATACTGATTAAGAAAGATAACTAAGATTCTATGTTATTATTAATGCTTAGGTTCTTAATCCGGATATAGTAATTGACACGTGTATATTATTTACATGCCTTGATTTATATATGAAATAATTCTTTGGAATTAAATCATTATATTTTGGGTGATGGAATAATATATATGGTGGATATTATTTATTGAAGGAATCCATGTCCTGATAATATTCGGGTTAATGATGTCCCCTTGAAAGCTCAAAAAGATTTAATTATGTGAAACCCTGCAGGTGGAATTTATTCCGGCATAATTAAATAAAGGTTGAGTGGATAATCAAGGATAAAAGATATTAATTAAATAAATTATCAGTAATTTATTTAATTAATGGGCATGCGCTATTTTAAACATGGGGAATTTAATAAGCAAATAATATTGGAACCCAATTAAATAATTAAGTTGCGGTATTAGGAAAGGTAGTGCAAATATTAATTCTTTAGTGGATTGAATTAATATTTAATTACATTGGGCTAGGCCCAAGATGTAATTAGAAGGCCTAACCTAATTATCCATGATCCCTATTGTAGCCCTATATATATTCTTATTCTCTTCTTGCTATGGTGGGGGTCTAGAAAAATTTTGTAGCCACCTAGGAGCAAGAAGAGAGGTTAACTTGAGGAGACGAAGGCCACACTTCGCTCAAGGGAATTTGGGAATACAATAGAAGAGCGTGGAATCAACCGTTAACAAGGTGACTTTTGTATTTGTATTCGTTAATTTATTGTATCAAAAATCGCAGGGCCACGATCTGATTGTCCCAACAACTCGTGCTATGCATTTCTAAATCGCTTTTATCTTCGCAATCTCGATTATTATATAGAAGTGGAAAAATTTATTGAGAGATCACTATGATCAATGAACATTTGTTATATTGCATTGTTAGTACAGAAGGTGGCCAGCCTTTAGTACTTAACAAGCAATCAAACAAGTTATGGTATTCCACTTAGACTTCTATCACACAGAAAGATAGTCACGTAGCAGTACCTCCCCTCCTTAAAGGGTTATTCTTCTCAATTCATAAAGAAGATGAATAAGAGAGAAGAAAAGAGAAGAATTTCAAAGAATTATAGAAAATTTTCATGATTACAAAGTATCGTACTTAGAATTTACCTCTGAACTATAGAGGTTCATCAGAGAAGAAAATAATCGTAATCGTATCAAGTACTATTTTATCGTAATCGTATGCGTCAACATATCCTCGCTGCTTTGTCCATCATTTTATGGACCTATTCTCTTGTTCGATCCTAGCAACACTTACCTTTAGAAATCCTTCAACCTCTCAGGTTAAGTCTTAGATTTCTCGTTTGACATTATAGTTACTGAAATTCCATGCCATGCTACTAGCTCTTTCATATTCATAATAATAACACTATCAGGCTATTATCCCGAGAGTTGTTAGAAGCCCATTCATAACCTTCCTTGCTTCACATTCCATAATTACTTTCCAGTCTTTTCTTTATCAATCACATCCGTCTTATTGTCGGATTCTTATTCACCTCTGTTATTTACCTCCGCTGTTGTCTCATTATCAAGACGTCATTTGTACTTGGCACCTTCTTATTGGTATCCTGTCACATTCACTCAATAATCATCACATTCTTGGGGTTAAACTTTCCTCTGTTCAACCATCTAAATTCTCACTTTTTCGATCCACGAGTCTCCTTATTACTCAATCAATCTATTCCAAATTTCCTCGAATTCTCTCGACTTAAAGAGAGTTAATCCGTACGTCACTTATGCTTTCAATTTCAACTTTCTATTGTGACCAACAAACTTTGCCAGGTCAAGTTCATACCTTTCTAGCTTCATTGCTGGGGTTTCTCAGGAGTCCGTATATCTAACTCCCTTATTGATCCTCAACTCTTTATTCATTTTTATCCGTCACTTGGTTTTCATTTCTACTATAATCACTTTATGCACCATCATGGCATTATCATTTCTTACATCATTCCAAATTTAAACCATCCAAAATAAATCTTGCCGATTTCTCTAACTTAGATCCAATACAATCTATTCCTATTTTTCATTCTGACATTCCCGTAGTCGTTATCACTTAATTTCTCAGAAGAATCACCACTACATTAATGCAGTTCATTGTTGAATCACCATCATTTGTCGTTTACGTAGTGCTTTAATAGCTAATCGTAATGGTTTCACGATCGTCAGATCAAAATCCTCTAGGAAGACAAAATAATCACTATTTCTTATCTGTAAGGAATACTTCCTGAACTTGACGTAGATATTACATGAAGCAGATAAAATTGCAGAAGAGCTTCCAGCATCGCAACTGGAACATGCTGGCCTCCAGTATAAGACTGGAAGCTTAGCAATTTACTTAATCCCTTTCCGAACCTCGTTAATTCTTTTCACAAGGATACCTTTCAGCATCACGAACCTCCAACCTCATGTTCTCAATCTTGTTTGCACAGAAATACACTAGCATAAACTTGCTTGTCATTCATCATCATGCCAATTAGCTTATCAATATCAGTATCAATCTATCTTTTGTATTCAGTCATCCCTTATTACCTCATCTCTCCTCTCTCTTTCTAAAATAAAGGAGAGTCGCTTGGGGAATTTGGTCTGGCCTGTCGCAGAACCTTCTAGTGTTGGTAATGTGCTGCATACAAAATCAGGAATCAAATGTTTACTTAAACTATCCTTATAGTTGATCCTTGCACAATCATCAGGGGAACGTAAATTCCTCCATCACATTCTGACCTTCAAGGCCCTTCTCATTATCATGCTATTTCTTTGGTATGAGCATTTATACTTACTCCCTTATACTTAAAGTGTCGGCCACCTCATTGGCCTTTCCTGAATATAATAATTTCTTGAAATCATTGTTTTCTGGATCTATTCCAACTCAGGGTGGAAGCATCCTCCCTTGAACTCCGCTAAATGAGAGAAAACATATTCCAGTCTTTTTCCAAAAGTCATTGCTTCCACCTTTCTGTGTGAACTTTATCACGGTTACTTCCAATCATACCTATGATATTTCTTATCTTAGTCCTTTCTTATTTTAGGATAATCTCAACCTTATTGGTTCAATCCATACTTTCTCATGGTTTCACACATGCTTCATCTAGCCTTATTGTTACTATGTCATACATTCCTTACCGTACTTCCCTTTTAAAGTTCAGAATATTACCTTTTCCCTTATAAGATTTCTTAGGTCATCCTCATCATTCCTCCTGTATCTTCTGGGTACAGGGTATATCAAACATCATTAATCAATTCTATAACAATTCTGTCTATGTACTTTTCGAGACTTCTTTCCACAAATCCTTACAGGTTATTGATACCTTGGTCGATTCAACTTGTATCATCCAAATTCATAATGTCTTTATTAAGGTAATGCTATCCTTTATGCATCCCCAGGGTTCATCTTAATCTATGGATATTCAATCCTCAATTCTATTCTCAACTCTATTTCCAAGGAATGCTTACATCCTGGAATTGGCAATCAAATCATCTATCCTTAATAAGGGTCTCTTTTCAATCATTCTTATCTTAATAATCTATATGTAGATTAGTGCTAACCTCTCTTTTCCAAACGAATGCCAGTCTACATGGCCTTCTAAAGACAACATAAGTCTATATATCTCTCTTATAGAACTTGGTAATGGTAGCAAAGATGTTCTAGAAGATATTGGTCGTGTTCAACGTGGATCTCTTAGCATTTATTGCTTTTCTTGAGGACACTAAATTTCAGATAACATTTTTGCGTCACACTGCATTATCTCTGATAATCTACATAACCTTCATTGGTCATTATCCTTAATCCTAGTACATCCATGGCATTTATAAAATCCATCATCATGTATCTTAATTTATTTTATATCAAATTTCTCGCAGTTGGCGCTTGGTTAGAAGCTACCCCGCTTTGTCCTTGCATTGCTGGTCTAGTCACTAGATAATCCTTTGTGACTTGGCCCCAACTGGCCAAACTAAAATATGTGAGTTTAGCTAATAGAATTACTTTTCTAGCAATTGTCGGCATAGTGCTTTCTCCTTTGATACCTTTTTATCTTTTCAAAATTTTACTCCATATAAGTCTTAACATTTCTGGCATAACAGCCTTTCCATTTAATTCAATTCCAGAATTCCTCAGCCCGACTTGTTGCCTAATACATTTCTCTTTTTATCTCAGCTTCCTAATTTTATCTCTATAATCAATCGTAGTAATCGGGGTTTGTCTATCAGGCCATATAGCGGCTACCATACCCAATCCATTAGGCTTGCGTCAGTTTCTATTCTCTTCGGTGACGTATTCAGATAATCAGAAAGACAAGGTTTGCCAAATTTTGTCAAATTCCTTTCCAGGATTAAGGAAATTTCAGGCAATCTATCCACCCACTGGTGATACTAAGAAGATCCATTTCGATACCCAAAAAAATATTTCTAGGAACATCCAAGCGGGTCGAACCATAAACAGTTATATTAACGAAATGATTGACATTAACTTGGGAGTTTAATCATTGAAAAGAAACCAAATATATATACCTCCCCTAGAAGGGAAATCAAAATTCTCAAACTGAAACAGGCCACATTTTCCCAGTACATATTCGTCCTAATAGTCGATGCTTTTAAATGCCAGTCTACCTAACAACTAGTCTCAGAAGGAACACTACCGTCAAAATTAGTCATTACACAAAATTGGCACTATCAAGGATATCCGAATCTGGTGAACCGTGTTGTCCAACTACATCCGCAATCACCCTACCGTGTTGCACAAGCACAGCACCTAAACCTGCACGAGGTGCATCCTAATAAATTTCAAAAATTTTCCATTCCTCCATTAGATAACGCCAATGCTGGGTCGTCACCAATTTTATCTTTAGCTCCATGGAGATTTCTCCCCATTTATCTTGTACATTCAAACTTCTAGTCTTACAATTAAGTCGGGTTATTGGACTACACTCTTTGTAAAGTCCTGAGCAAATCTTAGGTAATACCTCGTGAATCTTATGAAAATTCTTTGCCTTTGCTAGTGTGGTTGGCCAATCTCCATTTGAAACTGTCTTTAACTTGGTGGGGTCGATCAATCACTACTTCCTATTGATCATATGTCCTATTGTCTGGACTTCATTTTGCCAAAACTCTTACTTCGAGAACATGGCCTTCACCTGTTCATTCAGGTTTCATCTAAAAGCATTCTCAATTTCATCTCAACCACTGCTTGGCTTACCCAATCCATTTATGATTCAGTGCCAGAATAAACTTAAGGTAACTACCATAATCCATTCAAGGAAAAGAAGGAATTTAATATTCCTTTGAATCACATGCATCTAATGTTTCTAGTTCATCAATCCACTGAATTGAACTAGACTTATACTTGGTTCCTGACGATAGCCTTATTACTAGTTTATCACAGACTCACTGGTCTTCTCCTCTTGTAGGTTCTGAGATCATTGTCTCGCTTACTACTTCCTTATATACTTTATCCAATCATGCCATCACCTTCCAATGTCTTTATTTTCTAAGTTATCCATTCATAAAATGGACATTTCCTTGAGCCAAACCACCTCATTAATCTCAGTTTGACTTTATAAATTATAACTTATGAAATCTGCCTTCTCATGGTGAATTACCATTAACAATATTCACACTAATCCATTTATCACATGATATGACACTTGCTGCCTCAATCTCAACTACTCTTGGAGACTCTGCTCCTTGTCCTCTATTGTTGTCTTTGATAATCATGTACCACTCTAACTCTTTTCTCATTAATCTAAAGGTCTCTAAGGATTTTTTATCATTCCCATATAAGATCTCAAGTAATTCCTCAAATCCATCTTACCTGCTGGTACTTCATCTAGCAGTCCAGCTATGAATCCAATACGCATCTTTAGTTCTCTTAATAATATCTCAGTTCTTTACGCTCACTTTTCTGAGCACTATACCTTAACTCTCACAGTCTCTCTGGCTGTAGCCCTCATTTCCTTAAGTGTAAACTCATTATACTTATCAATATTCTCCTCCTCTGCTGGAACCTCTTCCAGGTAATATTCCCCTCTTCTGTTGGAACCTCTTCCGGGTCCTCAGTAGGGTACTCTATCGAATCCACCATCCGATCTTCAGCATCAAAACAAGCATCATTGTGTTACTGCTCGTAATCCCCAAGGTCTATCGCCTTACTAGTCGATACAAGAACGAGCTAAGTTACTATCATGATACTTTAGGGTTCCCATAAGGGTTTTATATGTCAATACTACATTATGTAGTCCGTCTATGAACTTGGCAAGAGTTCTTATTATCTTAATGAATTTATTATTTTAACGTCGCGTCATCTCTGGGATTTATAACGCTCTCTCTGATACCATTTCTGTATCACCCCCAGATCCGGGGTCAGGGATCTGGTCGTTACGGTCTCAATATCCATCCACAAAACCAACATAATTTAAATTACAACCTTGTGACCCAAAACAACAACATAAAACACACCCGTTATAGTCTTAGAGATGAAACCAGAGTAACCATCAATATTATTAATCACAAGTTTGAGTTCTTACAACCCAAAGAATTTCAATATTACCATTACATACTCTTTGCCATCCATTGGTATATGCCATATTATAAATACATTTGATGTTCAAATGCTAACACTAGCCTACCAGAAGCTTCATCCTCAGCAATGGTAGCTATGACCTCAGCGGTTAATCCTCTGATGGCTGACACCTGCCTATGTTGGGTACGCCTTGCGCGGCTATCTGATCTAGCTGTTGTTGTGATATAAATAAATAAAGTAAGGGTGAGCAATAGCCCACCAAAATATAATTGAACAGTGATAATGTATAATTGTACAAAATATCTTTGAAACTTTATGCCATGCATTAACGAACGTAGTACCAATATAAGGTATGAGATGAAGTTACAAGGTAACTCAAAATATAATTGTTCCGAAGAAATATCTGCTATGTCAAAGATAAGCAAGATATTATCAAATTTTCATAATGGAGGAACTTGCAGGAAGAATATTGCAATTCCAGTTCAAATACTATTCAAGCCTGCCAACAATGATAATGTGTAGGAAATTTTCAACATTGAGAGATGAACTAATACTGGAGTTTGACGCGCCAGGAGACATAGCATTTATACGATGATCAGTCGCATGTTATGCTCCCCACCTCTTGTTCTCTACATGTAGAAGGAAGCACCGACGGATTTACTTGTCTACCGCCCTCTGGAACCCCCCGGCCAACGGTTGGGCCATTTTCTGGACCGGCGTCACTGGGTCACTTACGCATCTCCTAGTTCATTTCACATCCATAACTTTGAAACGTAAAGTTCCTCCCCCTTTCCCCAAGTATTTTACTTGTTGATAGGACTCCACAAAGTAGTCGTATCTAGTTGGAAAGGAAAATTCACCAATATTTCCCAAGCTGATGCTTGTTAATGGATATAAACTTGTTCCATCAATTCTTACCCCTCGAGCGTTGAGGAGGTAACCAAACAGATTCATATCGAGGTTTGAAAGAATCAAGATATGAGTGACAAGATAGTTTAGCAAGTATAGGACCGGGCAGTCCAATAAATAACATCTCTCAAGTGAGGTCCCCTTATATATGTTTAGAAGTTGAGCGAGTATTTAAATCTTCTTTAAGATAGATTTAAATGGAATTAAAGTTTGGGAACCTCCCCTTGATATAAATAGTCATAAGATATTCCGAAATATTTTACACCATGTCTGAAGGTGAAAGATAATCTTTGAGTAATATGAATTATTATAAAAAGAACTTAAAAGAATTTAAATAAATATTCCAAGAATATTTATTACATCAATAATGATTAAGGGATATGATTAAATCATAATATTACTCGTGAGTAATCCTCGAATAAATATATAGAATCGTTTACTAAATAGCTCTCTTCTTTAAATGAATATTTAATATTATATTCATTAATTAAATAAACTCAAGTAAATATTTAAAATAATATTCACTAAATAAATCAAACCTTGAATGAATATTTGAAAATAATATTCATTTAATAAATAATATTCTAAATGAATAGCCAAATAATATTCTTAGTAATCAAAACTTTAAAGGAATATTCGAAGCAATATTCCTTAAGTAAATAGAACTTCAAATGAATATTTTAACATAATATTCATCAAGTACAAAATATCTTAAATGAATATTTAAAATAATATTCATTTAATAAATAAATTCCAAATGAATATTCAGTTGATATTCATTAAACAAATAATATCCTAAATGAATATCCAATTAATATTCATTTAATAATTAATATTCTAAATAAATATCCAAATGATATTCATTTAGTAATCAAAACTTTAATATTCGAAATAATATTCCTTGAGTAATTAGAACTTCCAAAGAATACTTTTGAAATAATATTTATCAATTAGATAAAACTTAAATGAATATCCGAAAGTGATATTCATTTAATGAATAAAATTCTAATGAATATCAAGTAATTATTCATTAATAATCAAACTCCAATGAATATTCAAAAATAATATTCGTTTAATATTACTCGACTGAAATAATACTCAAATAACATTTCTCGAAAGATTTCCAAGTATTCGATACTTTTACGGAAATATAAATAATGTTTAATAATAACATTCCTCAAAATGAATACTACTCTGTCGCTGGAATCCCTCCGGGTTTCCACGACTATCTATATAACACAAAATACCGACTCCCGGTCTCATATTTAAAGAATAAATATCATACGCCCTTCACTAAGGGTCCTAACAAAACAATTCTGCTTATAACTGATAATCCATATCTAGTCTATAAGCTAATATCAATTCAGGGAACAAGTATTCCAATATACTTTGAAAACAAACATGCATGCTATGGCATAGGTATAACAACAATCATATATTTTATCACAACAACAGTTCCAAAGTATTGGAAACTTGCCTGGTAATCCTGTGGGGGTAGTGTGCCTCGTGTCAATCCAGTGATCTATAAATAGTCACAATAACCGAGGTCAATCACTTAACACTTTTTAGAAGGCTAAGTACAACTTAACTTAAGTCGAAACACGTTTTCGAGTTATTTCGTTAAACACCCCTTAGTGCAATTGTCTTTATTCTCACTATGACCCGTCATTCGTTCGCTACTAAGACACGTCGTCATACTTACACTTTGTATATACTTAAGTCATGTAAGTTTTAAGGTCGGTCATTTACGAACCAAGAGTATACCTCGAGTTTTATCGCTCGTTTTCTAAGTGATTAACCAAAGTCATAACCAAGTATACTTTTAAGGGGTTCGTTCGCGCTTAACCTCGATTCGAACATTTCTATAAAATCGAAAAACGATCTGTTTGACATGAGGTTTTTTCCCATACCTTCCTTATGATCTCTAATATTTAATTATCAAGGTTCGCCACTGAATTAGTAATATTAAGGGGGTTCAATTTCAATTACGAACTCGCACTTATGGTTTCGAACCACGTTTACTAAATCGACCATATCTCCTAAACCGTAAGTCTAAATGCTTCGATTCTTTCACCAAAACGATATATGAATCAAGATCTACAAGTTCATGGCAGGTCCTCAACCTTGAAAGAAACTACAGTTTCGGACATGCTCTGTTTTTAACACCTAAGTAAATTTCGACATTATGACGGCTTAAAAACGAATAATCCAATTTTCGAACAACCCAAATAATCAATCAATAAATACCCAAGACTCATATTCACTATTCATCATCTCCCTCACTGTCTCAACAGGTATTGGAGCCACAAAACTCATTTTATCATTTTTATAACACCCACACAACATACATGCTCTAAATCATGTATACAAGTCATAAACACCATCAAATCTCATATAAAACTCAAGGGTGGGTTAAGGGTTTACCTTCTTGGAAGCTCTAGCAACACTATCAAGTGTTTATAAACACTCAACAAGCCTTAGATAGTCTTTATATAGCTTAAACCTTAAGAACAAAACAAGAAAACTAGTTAATCACTTCGGAGTTACTATTCATCGATTCAAAGAACTGCAAAAATGAGGGCCTTACCATGCTTTTCTGGATGAGGCTCTTAAAGAAGAGTTGTAGAGCATATAACCAGATTTCCAACAAGCTAAAGAACACTAAATTGCATTGAGTAATGAAGGAGATATGGCCGTTTGAAAATCATCACAGAAACTGTCAAACAATCTGGACAGTTTGGTTTCTTCTCTTGGGGAGGAGATTTGACTAGGCTACACTCATTAGAATACCATGAAATTTTGAGCGATTATTACCCATGGAGTGGAGAAGCTATGGTTCAAATTTGGTGATTTTATCATGGATAGAAATGGAGATATGAATTTTCTTCTTGAGCTTGGTTCTGCTGGGCAGTTTTGGGAGAGGTGAGAGAATTGAGTTTCTTTGCCTTGTCTTTGATCTAATCTCTTGAATTATTGATGTTTAGGATAATATCTAGATATTATGAGATGTGTGTGGCTGTGTGGCTCACCTTGGGGCTTGTGCAAAGAGTCTTGGAGAAGCTTTGCTATTTGTTTTGTTCTTTGAAATGATTCAAGTGTTTTAATCACTTAAATTCCTAACTGTTCTTGATTTAATCTTTGATTAAATCATATAATTCTCTTGATGATCATGTAGGATTTTTTAATTTTGTAATGAATTCAATCCAAATTCCATAATTCGTTCGCTTAATCTTTTAATATCGTTGTAAAGTTTCAGCGGTTTCTAGAACGCTCGTTTCACTATCTCTGTGGTTTTCGTTCCAAATCTCCAAATCAAAAATAATAAAATTCTAAAATCTTAAATCCTCAAATCCTTAAATTTAATATCTCATTTCTTGAATATAATAATATATAATTTAGTTTCTGGTCAAATATTACACCAAAATAGAAATTGGAATTTCTGAATTCCGATTGTCTTTGCATACACTTATTTACTTCGTGAATCACTAATATGACTTCGAAAAATCCATACCATGTCTCTTACATAGGGTGGTGTGAAAAATTTCTTGGTTCCCAAAATCACTATTCATCCATGAAAAACACTATTCACGTATAGAAACACTATTCACTGATGTACTTAATCCAAATAAGAAAAGTTTTAATTCTACCAAAAATTTGGGTTCTTACATAGGCCTAGGGTTTCAAGATCATTATACCTTCTTGAGAGTGTGATATGGCCTTACAAAGCTTGGTATGGTCCTTGTCTAGCTTTAACAAACCTAAGATCAACCAAAGAAACATGAAAATCAAAGTTAATTCTTGAAGAACACTATTCACCCTCCTCTTTAATGATTTTTTTGAAAATGGAAAAAGAAGAGATTGAAGCTAGGATTTTGTGGAGATCATTTATATGAAATGTAAGACTCACCATAATTATTACAAGATCAAAAGATGGTTGGAAGTAGGGTTTTGGTTTTTGAA
This sequence comes from Kitagawia praeruptora, assembly GCA_037693485.1. NCBI lineage: Eukaryota > Viridiplantae > Streptophyta > Magnoliopsida > Apiales > Apiaceae > Kitagawia > Kitagawia praeruptora. Next base: position 6,416,941 of record CM075353.1, read on the forward strand.
TTTCCACTTTAGCCGAATGTAATACAAATGGGGAGAGTTTGTGTTGCTTGGCTTGTCTCTTGGTTGGTTTGTGATGAAATGAATTATTGTTGATGCTAGAATAATATCTTGGCATAAAGCCACTTTATTAAAGTGATTATGTAATGGATGATGCAATTAGGAGGGACATGTGTTGATTTTGTGTGGTTGGATGAGAAAAGGATGCTAAGTATTAGTTTATCTCTAAACATGCTAGTTACTTGCTAACTAGTTTGGTCCCTAGATATTTTCCTTTCTTGCACATGCATGCATCTTGCTCTCTGCTTGCTCTTTTGTCCGGTTATTGCTCAATTCGATTGATCGTTCGTAGGAATAACTCATTCATTTCTAGTTAGGGTTTTACCGAAAACCTTCTTAATATTTCTAATACTATTCTTCATCTTACTTAATACTTCTCGAATTTAAATTCCTTAAATCCCTTAAATATATCCTTAAGTCTGGTAGTGTCCTGGGAATTCTCGGAGAAAATAAAAGTGCTCTTTTTCTGAATCCGACAGCTTTTACATACACTTATTTTCTTCCTGGATCACTAATACGAACTCAGAAATCCGTTCCGAATACCGGGTATAACATTATTATAATAATATTCCAAATTCCACCAAAATCACTATTCATCACTTATTTTTATTTAATTCCTATAATTAGGAAAATGAACCTGGTTCACTCTCGAGTGTTCCTTAACCTTTTTACGGAACCGCTGGACTTATAATAGATATTGATTTGGATGACACAAGAATAATCTTACTTGAAGTAATATACTTATATCCTTAGGAGATAGATCATTCTTATCTATGCTGTCAACCAAAAGTATTCTGCATGACATATACATAATTGAATTCAAATCCATTCCCTTCATTTAATAGACCTTCGTTACATCGCAGTCATAACCACTATTCATTCCCATATTATTACATAATAAAAAGTTTTAATTCTACCAAAAATCTGGGTTCTTATAGTCTCCCCTCCTTAAAAGGATTCCGTCCCGGAATCATCTTGAGAACAAATGGGGGTACTTTTCCATCATTGCACTTTCTAGCTCCCAGGTTGATTCTTCTATGTTGTGGTTCTGCCATAACACTCTGACAAGCTTGATGACCTTGTTTCGGAGCACTTGATCTTTTCTGTCTATGATTTCCACAGGTTGCTCTACGTAGGTCAAATCTGGTTGCATGTCCACGTGCTCATATTCCACTATGTGCTTGGCATCTGGGTTATATTTCCTTAGCATTAAGACATGGAACACATTGTGCACTTGCTGCAGGTTTGGGGGTAATGCCAGTTCATAAGCTAGCTCCCCAATACGTCTTAAGATCTCAAATGGCCCAATGTATCTGGGGCTCAGCTTCCCTTTCTTTCCAAACCTCATTAAACCCTTCCAAGGAGATACCTTCAAGAACACTAGGTCTCCCACCTCATATTCTTTTCCTTTCCGAGCTAAGTCGGCATATTTCTTTTGTCGGTCTTGGGCTGCTATCAGCCGTCCTCTGATTAGATCCACTGCATCTTTAGTCCGTTGGACCATCTCAGGCCCGAGCATCTTTCGCTCTCCAACTTCATCCCAATATAAGGGAGATCGGCATTTCCTTCCATAAAGGGCCTCGTAAGGCGGCATCCCTATGCTTGAATGAAAACTATAATTGTAGGAGAACTCAATCAATGGCAAGTGATCATCCCAATTTCCTTCAAAGTCTATAGCACAGACTCTCAACATATCTTCTAGTGTCTGGATGGTCCTTTCACTTTGCCCGTCTGTCTGGGGATGGTAAGCTGTACTCATGTTTAGCCTGGTTCCCACACATTCCTGAAAGCTCCTCCAAAACCTGGAGTTAAATCTGGGATCTCTGTCAGATACTATGGCGACTGGGACTCCATGTCGCGCCACTATCTCTTTGAGGTAGATATCTACTAGCCTATCGACCGTGTACCTTTCATTGATGGGAAGAAAGTGAGCTGACTTTGTTAGTCGGTCTATAATCACCCATATGGCGTCATGATTTGTTTTGGTCCTTGGTAAACCTACTACGAAGTCCATAGCTATATGTTCCCATTTCCATTCGGGAATCTCCAAGGTGTAGAAGTCCACTAGGCCTTTGGTGCTCTGCTTTCACTTTCTGGCAAGTCAAGCATTTGCTTACCCACTCTACCACGTCCTTTTTCATGTTGGGCCACCAGTAGTACTCTTTCAAATCTCTATACATCTTGGTGCTACCGGGGTGCACTGAGTATCCTGAGTTGTGTGCCTCGTATAGAATTTCTTCCTTGAGTTCCTGATCATTTGGGACCCATATCCTCCACATGTATCTCATAATTCCTCCTTTATCTTTTTTCACACTTGATTTCTTCCCCAGTCATTAACTCCTTAGTCGAGTTATTTTCTGCTTCCATCATTTGCTCTTGGCATAACCTAATCTTTTCTAACAGTAGAGGCTGGATTCGAATTTCCATCAACTTTTCTTGACCTTCTTCAGGTATCTTAATCTCAATTTCCAACCTCTCAAAGCCTTTTATCAATTCTTTCTCCGTAGTTATCATTTTGAGCTTCTCTTTCCTACTAAGGGCGTCAGCCACCACATTGGCTTTGCCCGGGTGATAACGAATCTCACAGTCGTAATCCTTGATTAGCTCTAGCCATCTTCTCTGATGCATGTTGAGCTCTTTCTGCGTAAAAATGTACTTAAGGCTCTTATGGTCAGTGTAAATTTCACACTTCTCTCCATACAAGTAGTGCCTCCAAATTTTTAAGGCAAAAACAATTGCTGCTAATTCTAGATCATGGGTGGGGTATCGGATCTCGTAATCCTTCAACTGTCTTGACGCATATGCTATTACCTTGCCGTGCTGCATAAGCACACATCCCAATCCTTTATGCGAAGCATCACTGTAAATTACGAAATCTCCTTTTCCATCAGGCAACGCCAATACTGGGGCCGTTACCAACCTCTTCTTCAGCTCATGAAAACTCTTCTCGCATTTTTCAGTCCATTCAAATTTCTCAGTTTTACGGGTAAGCCGAGTTAATGGGGCTGCAATCTTGGCAAAATCTTGAACAAATCGTCTATAATATCCTGCTAACCCTATGAAACTCCTTACCTCTGTTGGAGTGGTTGGTCGTTCCCAATTTGGAACTGCCTCTATCTTGGAGGGGTCAACTAGCACTCCTTCTTTGTTAATTACGTGCCCTAAAAATTGTACTTCATTTTTCCAGAACTCACACTTTGAGAATTTGGCATATAACTGCTCCTTCCGGAGTGTTTCCAAGGTTATCCTCAAATGCTCAGCGTGCTCTTCTTCTGTCTTTGAGTAGATCAGAATATCATCAATAAAGATTATAACAAACTGATCCAAATATTCCTTGAACACTCTGTTCATTAAATCCATGAAAGCTGCTGGGGCGTTGGTTAATCCAAACGACATCACCAAGAATTCATAGTGCCCATATCTGGTACGGAATGCAGTCTTTGGGATATCTTCAGGTTTAATCTTCAGTTGGTGATATCCGGTTCTCAAGTCAATCTTGGAGAAATACACGGCTCCTCTTAGCTGATCAAACAAATCATCAATTCTGGGTAACGGGTACTTGTTCTTTATGGTTAGCTTGTTTAACTCTCGATAGTCGATGCATAACCTCATACTCCCGTCCTTTTTCTTAACGAATAACACTGGTGCGCCCCAAGGCGACACACTGGGTCTTATCATACCCTTATCCAACAATTCCTGTAATTGTTTTGCTAGCTCTTTCATTTCTACTGGTGCTAATCGGTACGGGGCCTTTGAAACTGGCGCCGTCCCCGGGGCTAACTCGATAGCAAACTCAATCACTCTATCTGGTGGTAATCCAGGAAGATCTTCATGAAACACATCTTCAAATTCGTTAACCACCGGAATGTCTTGTATCTTGGGCGCCTCTTTCTGGGTGTCGATAACGTAAGCTAAATAAGCTTCGTTTCTTTTTCGTAGCAGTCTCTTGGTCTGTGCCATGGTTAGAATGGTCTGGGTCTGTCGTAACCCTTTAAACACTATTTCCTTCTTTCCTGGGGTTTTCAACTTAACCTTTTTCCCTTTACAATCTATTTGCGCATTATTACGAGACAACCAGTCCATTCCCAAAATAACATCGAATTCCCCTAGCTTAAAAGGGATCAAATCAACACAGAAGGATCGTCCTCCTATTTCTATTTTGCAATCGGAGTGAATCTGATTAACTGGAACGACTTCCTGATTAGCTATCTCTACTTGCAAAGACTCCCCTAGTGGTTGAGTTTTAAGTTTCAATTTATGTGCAAAATCTCTAGATATAAAAGACTTAGTTGCCCCAGAATCAAATAAAACATTTGCACTGACTGAATTGAGGGAAAATGTACCTGCTATCACATCCGTGTTCCTCACGGCATCTTGCACTGTCATGTTAAAAGTTCTAGCAGTTGGTGGCCTGTTGGAGGCAGCTTTGCTTGCCCCTGAGGTTGCTGGTTTGTTCATTGGGCAGTCCTTCCTCATGTGCCCTGGATGTCCACACTGGAAACAGGTATTGTTCTTACTAGCAGTAGGATTAACCGCGGTACACCTGTTGGAGTAGTGACCCACTCGTCCACACTTTTAACAGACGGACTGCTTCTGATTGCATACTCCAGGGTGCCTTTTCCCACAAGTTGTGCATGCTGGTAGTGGAGGTTTGGAAAGGTGAGAACGAGACATTCCTAACTGCTGGCCGCCCTGGTTCACAGTTGCACTCACAGATGGTTTAAACTCAACATTCCTCCCAGGTAGGGATACTGCTCCTCGATTGAACCTATTCGGGGGTCTTCCTCCTGCTGAACCTCCGCCCATACTGGCATGCTTTCTCTTTAATCCCCCTTTTTCTCTTTCTCTCTGTGCCTGATCACTACCTGCTTCCACAATGGTCGCCTTTTGCACCAAGGTGGCATAATCATTAATCTCTAAAACTGTCACTCTGTTCTGAATCCATTGTTTCAATCCCTGCTGAAACCTGTTAGCCCTCTTTTCCTCAGTATCTACAAATTCCGGCATAAACCTTGATAACTCAGTAAACTTGGCTTCATAATCGGCCACCGACAAGTTGTTCTGCTTTAGCTCTAGAAACTTAAGCTCCATCTGGGTTTTCATAAACTTTGGGAAATACTTTTCTAGAAACAATTGTTTAAACCTATCCCAGGTTACAATAGCATCGGTCTCCATATTCTTCTTAGCTTCCCACCAATAGTTGGCCTCTCCTTTTAGCAAGTAGGTAGCAAAGACAGTCTTTTGGGCTTCCCCAATACTCAGAATCTCGAAAGATTTCTCCATTTCCTTGACCCAGGCCCTTGCCTCTACGGGGTCAGCCGATCCGTGAAACTCTGGGGGTTTGAGGGACTTGAAGGCCCTAAAGGAATTGGCCACAGTGGTGCTGTTTCCTTGGGGTGGTTGGGGATGTTGGTTCAAATTCTGCCTGAGCAGATCCATAAATTATCCCATGGGGTTTCCGCCCTGGTTCTCCTCCTGATGCTCGACTTCAGTTTCCCCTTCTTCTATTTCCTCTTCAAACTCTGTAGTATAGAAAGTTTCATCCCCCATCCCATAATGGGAATCCTCCTGCTCATTATAGTCCTGATCCTGTTCTTCATTATACTCAAAATTTTCCTCATGTTGATTGTGACTTTCTTGGTCAGTAGATTCGTGAGGGTTAGCCCTAGTACCCATTCTTCTCGGAGGCATTTTACTGAAAATTTGGACAATATACATTAGGTTTATTCACCTATTTTAGAGGGTTTTCCTCACAATATCGATGCATAAATGGGTTTAGGATCCCACAGTTCTATATATCATGGCAGTTTTAGTCGAAAGCAGTACGGGCAGATATAATATAACAAACTAGTGATCGCGTCATAAGAAGACTGAAATGACTGAAAAGGGAAATAAATATATACCAAGTACCAAACGGTACAATATCTGACATACAACAACAGTTTTAAGGAAATACAACCATCCGAATAATAACTAGTCAAAAGTGAGATAAGCTGTCTATCTGTCTAGTCTGCAACAGGGAACTACAAGCTGAAACTATCCCTACCAAAAATCGGCACTACTATGACCGTACAAGACTAGACAACTAGACCAATACATCACTAACACTGCAGTCAGCCACGACGGCGGGCCAAATCTAGAACCCTCCTCATAGCAAGGCGGAAAATCTCCTCTGCATCAACCCTGGATACCATGCCATGCCCATCACTGGATAACCGTCGCACCCTCACACGGGCCCTCAGCTCTATGCCGGTCACCTGCCTATACATATCTCTAGCTCTGGCACGCCTACCACCCAGGTGCCTCAACCGGGCCTCTCTCTCTGCGGCTATCTCTCTGCGGGACTCTGCCAGCCTGGCCTCAGCCACGGCTACCTCAGAAGTAAGTCTGCCCACAACATAGTGGTGAAAACATGCTGGGACGTCCCCTATCGGACCATGGGGTGGAGGGGCTGGATCTGCTGGAAGGGCAGCCTCTGCCTGCTGTGGCTCTGGGTCAATGCCTCAAACTCATCTGACAATGGGCTCATAGGTAGTGGTGGCGGGGTAGGGGCTCTCTCATCAGAGAGGGGTGGCACATGAAGTCCGGAACCCCCTACAACAACAACCATGGGCTCATCAACATCTCCCTCGGCACCCTCATCAACTAACTCAACGTCCTGCCCTGCCTGGACCTCCTCCGGGTCCTCCTCCTCCTCAGACTCAATGACATCATCAACCTGGACCTCAGGGTCCTCCTCCTCTGACTCGACAACATCAGTATCAGCATCAACCTGGACCTTAGGGTCCTCCTCCTCTGACTCAACAACATCAGTATCAGCATCAACCTGGACCTCCTCAGGGTCCTCCTCCTCTGACTCAGTCACCTCAGTATCTGCATCTATCATCGCCGAGCCCTCGGCGGCCTGGATCGCCTCATCGTGCTGTCTCTCATACTCCTCTGGATCGGAGATGTCGCTCGCCTACACAATGACGAATTATATTACTATCATGATACTTAAAAGTTCCCATGAGGGTTTTAGGTGAACTTGGCAAGAGTTCTTATTATCTTAGTGAATTTATTATTGTATAGCGTCGCGTCATCTCTTCGGATTTATAACCCTTTCTCTGATACCATTTCTGTAACACCCCCAGATCCGGGGTCCGGGATCGGGTCGTCACGGTCTTATTTTCCATGATTAATACTTTACTTGAGTCCACAATAAATAAATCACCTGCTGTGACCCCACAAAAATAACCACTCACACACACACAGTTATAGTCCCAGAGATGAAATTGAAATAAGTCTTGCATTACTGGTTTACGAATAAAAGTTATTACAAGCCAAAAGGATAACATCATAAGTTTAAAAGTTTTGCCGTTGATTAATCATTATTGATACATATAATTAAACTGGTAATCAAAGGCTGCTGATCTATGCTACCTCAGCAATGGCAGCGATGATATCAACGGGTAGCCCCGTGGGGCGGGTATCCTGCTTGCGCCGAGTGCGCCTGACGCGGGCCATGTGACCTAGCTGTTGTTGTGACATAATAAATAAGCAAGGGTGAGCAACAGCCCACCAACAATATATAACTGTGCAGTAATATATAAGACAGTTCAAAGATATGTTTTGTAATCATATGCCATGCGTTAGAGAAAATATTGCCAGTTTGATATAAAGGATGAAGTTACAAGGTAACTCAACAGATATATATTTCGTAGAAGCATATGCTATGCCAAAGTCAGCAAGATAGCATCATTTTCATAAAAATAGGAACTTGCAGAATGATATTGCAAATCCAGTTTGAAATACTTTTCAATTCTGCCAACTATGATGGTGTTGCAGAAAATTTCCAACATTGAGTGATGAACTAATACTGGAGTTTGACGCGCCAGGAGACATAGCATTTACACGATGATCAGTCGCATGTTATGCTCCCCACCTCTTATTTACTACATGTAGAAGGAAGCACCGACGGATTTACTTGTCTACCACCCTCTGGAACCCCCTCGGCCAACGGTTGGGCCATTTGCTGGACCGGCGCCACTGGGTCACTTACGCATCTCCTAGTTCATTTCACATCCATAACTTGAAACGTAAAGTTCGTCTCCCTTTCCCCAAGTATAATACTTGTTGATAAGACTCTACAAAGTAATCGTATCTAATTGGAAAGGAAAATTCACCAATATTTCCCAAGCCGCTGCTTGTTAATGGATACCAACTTGTTCCAACATTCTTACCCCTCGAATAATGAGTGGGTATACACAATTCCATGAATAATAGCAACCAAGTTGCAAACAAAATGAATAATTTATGACCGGGCAGTCACAAGATAAATAACATTCTTCAAGTCAGGTTCCCTTATATTCGAATCGAAGGAAGAATGGAATTACTGAGAACCTTCCTTGATAATAATAATAATAATAATAGGACTCTAAAATAATATATATAACATTCGAGGGTTGATGATACTATCTGAATGAAACCAAGTATCTTTGAAACGAGTTAGAAGAATTAAATAAATATTCCAAGAATATTTATTCAGTCACAGATATTGAAAAAGGGTTGCTCGGAATAATCTTTGAATAAATGTTCAGAATAATATTCATTGAACAAATAATGAATATTCAAATCAATAACAATGTTTATTGATGGAGTAACCGTCAGATGGACATTGGAGATAATATTTATTGAATCAATAGTGAATATTCAACTCAAGAAGGGTACATATTGATGGAATAATTATCGACTTAATATTTGGGACAATATTCATTGAATAAATAATGAATATTCAACTTAATAATATTTAGCGAAGAAATGATTATCGAATGAATATTTGAAATTATGTTCAATAATTGAATCGAATTTAAATAAAGGTCAAAGATAATATTCCTTATCTCAAGGGAATATTCAAAGTAATATTTATCGAAAAAATGGTGTTCGAATCAATGTTCAACTGATATTTATAAAATAAATAGAGATTGAATTAATATTCGAATTAATATTCATTTAAATAAATAAGGCTCGAATGAATATTAAAATAATATTCATTAAATAAATAAACTTGAATGAATATTCAAAATAATATTTATCGACTAAATAATAATGAATATTCTTTAAGCAAATAACTTAACTGAGGGTTCGAATAATATTCGAATATTTAATTAACTTTAGATGAACATTAAAGATAATATTCATCGAATAAATAAATATCGGATGAATATTCCAAATAATATTTATCAAATAATCTTCAAGGAATATTCCAATAATATTCGCCAAATAATAAATGGAAAATATTTACTTAATTATTTTCCTCTAAAAATAATATCAATATATCAAGGAATACCGACTCCCGGTCTATAATCAAAGAATGAGATTCAACTGCCCTTCGCTTAAGGGTCTTAGTAATATCCGGCTTATAACTAATATATTAACTATCTAGCTTATAAGCCAACAATAATTCAGGGAACAAGTATATCAATATGACTTTGAAAATAGGCATGCATGCTATGGCATATGTATAACAGAAAACATATATATATATATATCCACAACAACAGCCTTTTAAAAAGGATTTGAAACTTGCCTGGAAATCGGGTGCGGGTAGGGGTAGTGGTAGCGTGTCCCGGGTCAGCCTGATGATCTATAAATAGCCCAGGCATTCGGGATTAATCACTTAACACCTTTCAAAAGGTTAAGTATAAACTTAACTTAAATCGAAACACGTTTTCAAGTCGTTTCGTTATACCCCTCTAATTCACTCTTATTATTGCCTTTATTACCCGACACTTGTTTGTTAATAAAGCGTGTCATTATACTTACATGTGGTAAGTATTTAAATCGTATAAGTTTTAAAGTCGAAAGATTAGACCTCGATATTTATCGACCGTTTTCTAAGTGGTTTATCGAAGTTATAACCAAGTATACCTTTTAGGGGTACTTTCGTACTTAACCTCGATTCGCACATTTTTATAAAATCGGAAAACGATCCAATTGACATGCGGTCTTCTCCCACACCTTCCTTTTTATCTCTATTATTTAATTATCACGATTCGCCACTGATTAAACAACATTAAAGGGAATCAATTTCAATTACGAACTCGCATTCTCGGTTTCGAACCACTTTTACGAATTTATTCATAACTCCTAAAACGTAAGTCCGTTTCACGCGATCTTTATATCAAAACGAAGCTTGTGACATGATCTAGCTAATCATGGCATAAGTCGAAGCTAATCAGTGAGTTTTATCTACTGTTAAGTTCGGCTTTCAAGATTAAACGAAAATCGGGCATTATGACGGCTATAAATCGAACGTTATACTAATCGTAACACTAAAACCAAGCCACACCGGGCACCAATACAACTTGTACATATGATTCTCATCTCAACAATCTCAAAAACACAATATTGTACCAACATAATCATCATCTCTTAAACCCATTAGATCTACCACATAATCATGATTATAACATCACTAACATGCTCCTAACACTTAAAGCCATCAAGAACATGCAAAAACTCAAAGTAGGCCTAGGGTTTCAAGATCATTATACCTTCTTGAGAGTGTGATATGGCCTTACAAAGCTTGGTATGGTCCTTGTCTAGCTTTAACAAACCTAAGATCAACCAAAGAAACATGAAAATCAAAGTTAATTCTTGAAGAATACTATTCACCCACCTCTTTAATGATTTTTTTGAAACTGGAAAAAGAAGAGATTGAAGCTAGGATTTTGAGGAGATCATTTATATGAAATGTAAGACTCACCATAATTATTACAAGATCAAAAGATGGTTGGAAGTAGGGTTTTGGTTTTTGAATTTCCACTTTAGCCGAATGTAATACAAATGGGGAGAGTTTGTGTTGCTTGGCTTGTCTCTTGGTTGGTTTATGATGAAATGAATTATTGTTGATGCTAGAATAATATCTTGGCATAAAGCCACTTTATTAAAGTGATTATGTAATGGATGATGCAATTAGGAGGGACATGTGTTGATTTTGTGTGGTTGGATGAGAAAAGGATGCTAAGTATTAGTTTATCTCTAAACATGCTAGTTACTTGCTAACTAGTTTGGTCCCTAGATATTTTCCTTTTTTGCACATGCATGCATCTTGCTCTCTGCTTGCTCTTTTGTCCGGTTATTGCTCAATTCGATTGATCGTTCGTAGGAATAACTCATTCATTTCTAGTTAGGGTTTTACCGAAAACCTTCTTAATATTTCTAATACTATTCTTCATCTTACTTAATACTTCTCGAATTTAAATTCCTTAAATCCCTTAAATATATCCTTAAGTCTGGCAGTGTCCTGGGAATTCTCGGAGAAAATAAAAGTGCTCTTTTTCTGAATCCGACAGCTTTTACATACACTTATTTTCTTCCTGGATCACTAATACGAACTCAGAAATCTACCGAATACCGGGTATAACATTATTATAATAATATTCCAAATTCCACCAAAATCACTATTCATCACTTATTTTTATTTAATTCCTATAATTAGGAAAATGAACCTGGTTCACTCTCGAGTGTTCCTTAACCTTTTTACGGAACCGCTGGACTTATAATAGATATTGATTTGGATGACACAATAATAATCTTACTTGAAGTAATATACTTATATCCTTAGGAGATAGATCATTCTTATCTATGCTGTCAACCAAAAGTATTCTGCATGACATATACATAATTGAATTCAAATCCATTCCCTTCATTTAATAGACCTTCGTTACATCGCAGTCATAACCACTATTCATTCCCATATTATTACATAATAAAAAGTTTTAATTCTACCAAAAATCTGGGTTCTTACAATCTTCATCAAGCAGTTTCAGTCTTCGATGCTCTATGCACCTCTTGTGTCTACTTTGGCAAACATAAAATAGAAGGAAAGAGAGACTCTTCATGATTATTTCAAGAGGTTCAATGCTAAAGTGCCTCGAGTGCGAGGTGCAAATGATGAAGCTGTAAAAAATTTCTTATTCGCTGGAGTAAGGGAAGGGACAAAGTTCTGGAAGAAACTACAAGAGCAAACTCCTAGCACACTGTCTGAGTTGCATAGGGTCGCTGAGCCCTTCAAGCGTGTTGAGAAGTCACTTGCAGATCTCAACAGGAGTAGTGAAAGGAGCAGTAGCTGGAGTAGAAATATGGGGGGTTAAAAGAAAGGACTGTGAAAGCCCGAGGCGAAGATGGGATCGAAGTCGAAGCCCCAGCCCAAAGAGAAGAGAACGCGACCCTCCGAGGCGATCCCCTCCTCGAGGTCGCCCCGCAAGAAGCGAGGACAAATTTGTCCCTCTAGTTGCTCCAATTGATCATATCTATGCTGTCAATGCGAGCAAGGGGATATTCAGGAAACCTGCACAAATGGGCCCAAAGGGAACTGCAGACACTAGCAGATACTGTGATTTTCACGAACAAACAGGGCATGATACAACAAGTTGTAGAGAACTCAAGCAACAAGTAGATCAATTAATTTGGGAAGGAAAGTTAACCGAATGGGCGGTTCGCGAGTTGAAGAAACATAGTGTGAAGTCTGGCTTGGGTTACAATCAAGCCCCGCCACCTGAACCAAACCCTGTCCCTTTTGTTAAGGAGAGGGAGACACGAGGTGGAAGCATTCATGTGATCATTGGAGGACCCCACATTGGGGGAGACAGCAATAAAGCCAGAGAGAGGTATGCTCGCGAGGCCAAAGAGCGACCCCTCACTAATGTGCATCACTTGCAAGAGCGACCCCCAAAGCTCTTTAAAGGGGAGGACACAAACATCATGTTTACTGAGGAAGATGCGAAGTGGGTTCACCACCCTCATTCTGATGCCCTCGTTGTTCGAATTCGAATTGGATCGCAGAATGTTTACAGGGTTCTGGTTGACATTGGGAGCGCAGTGAATCTTCTGACATACGAGGTGTACCAAAAAATGGGCTATGTGGACAAAGATCTTATCCCTACTGTGGGACATCTTTACGATTTTACTGGGGCTTCAGTGAGTGTCAAGGGCCTCGTAAGACTCCCCGTTACTCTAGGGGACGAGCCTTGCATCACTACTCAGATTGCGGACTTCATGGTGGTTGATCAACCTTCAGTCTACAATGCTATTGTAGGGAGGCCAATACTTAAAGAAATGAGGGTGGTCACTTCTATTTACCATCTCTCTATGAAGTTCCCTACCCCAAATGGAGTCGGATGCGTTAAGGGAGCACAACATGAATCTCGTGAGTGCTATAACAAGGCCCTCAATTCAGCAAAAGAGGGAGTAATTCTATGACAGATAAGATGGAATGCGAGGAGGAAAGCAGGCCTCGCAAGACAACCTTTGTACCTCCAACAGATTGTAACATGATCTCAATTGAGGAGCTCCCAGCTGATTATTTTGATAATTTGGGAATTCAAGTAGAACCAGTACCAGGTGCTTTGATGATGGGAACCTCGCATCCAGTAATGGTTCTCCAGGAAGGGATCGTTGAAGAGGCTACAGATAGTGACAGCGAGGAGAGCCCAGAGCAGGCCGCTGTGCGAGCCCGAAAGGGAAAATGGGTTCGCAAGGAAACATCTACACTGACAGAACTGCCAAATGGAATTACACAGACAACAACTGTTGTTAAGGAGTATGGGCACGCGGGTGCCAACCCCTGCGAGGCAGAATAAAGTCAGGCTCGTGAGTATGATCTAGACCTTGATCCTCGCATCCCAGAACATGTGGAGCAAGCCGGGGCAGCTGAAGGCACAATTCCTGTCCTCGTTGATGTGCAGGACCCTTCAAAGGTGTTGAAAATAGGGTCGCAACTCAGCCCTGATTTGAGAGAAAGGCTGGTCACTTTTCTGAAGGCCAACCTTGACGTGTTCGCCTGGTCGCATGAAGATATGGTTGGGATCGATCCTAATGTGATGTGTCATAAGCTAAACTTGGATCCAAGTAAGAAGGGAGTCAGACAGAAAAGGCGACCTATAAGTGGAGAACGAGCTGAGGCTCTCAAAGAAGAGGTGGACATGCTCCTCAAAGTCGGGCTCGTTAGGGAATCATTCTACCCTGATTGGCTCGCGAACCCTGTCCTCGTGAAGAAGCCAAATGGAAAGTGGAGGACATGTGTAGACTTTACCGACCTCAGCAAACATTGTCCCAAGGATAGTTTTCCACTACCAAGGATCGACCAGGTAGTAGATGCAACAGTAGGGCATGCACTTCTTTCTTTCATGGATGCTTATTCTGGGTACAACTAAATACCCATGTATGGTCCTGATCAAGAGCACATCTCGTTCATCATGGATAGAGGTCTCTATTGCTACATAGGGATGCCCTTCGGTCTACTTAATGCAGGGGCTACCTACCAAAGGCTTGTTAATATGATGTTCGAGAAACAAATTGGCAAGACAATGGAAGTCTATGTAGATGACATGCTGGTCAAGTCTAAGGAAGCCGGGGATCACATCTCTCACCTCGCAGAGATGTTTGATATACTAAGGAAATACAGAATGAAGCTCAACCCCCAAAAGTGTGTCTTTGGAGTCGAATTTGGAAAGTTCTTGGGGTTCATTTTCAACCACAGGGGAATCGAAGCGAACCCTTGTTAGATGTTGATTCAAGTGATGATCAGGATCTGGATATTACTGATCAGATACTGATGCTGACGTCATCAGTAATACGACATCAGTATTGAAGACTGGTCAGGATTACATGTGGATTTACATCAGTACAGAGATCAAGGAAGATTGATCTTTCGGTTCCTAAATTATAGGAAAGCAGCTATCATTCAAGATATTTATTAAGAGTCGTATGTAATTGATTTGATATATCTTGTAATTGATAGTGCAGCTGTGTACGCTATATAAACACAGTTTAGGTTTTACATGATTGTAATTGCTTACACGAGAATACTTGTAACCTAACAGCTCTTAAGAACGTAAGGATTTCTTAAGAGAGTTTTGTAACAGTTTTATATCAGAATTAATAAAGCTGTTATTGATTCATACTTGTGTTATTATTGTTTAAGTCGAAAATCTTATACAATTGTATTCAACCCCCCTTCTACAATTGTTAATTACTGGGTAACAATTGGTATCAGAGCAAACTGATAACTTACAATCAGAAACGATCTAAAGATGTCGACAAGCAAGTATGAAAGTATTAAGATTCCTATTATTAAGAAAACTGAGTATCCAACATGGAAGGTGAAAATGTTGATGTATCTGGAGGCAACTGATCCTGACTATCTTGATAGGATCAATGATGGCCCATTTGTACCAAAGAATCTTGTTGCTCGTACTGATACTGTTCCAGAACACTACATTATCAAGACTAAGAATCAATGGACTCCAGAAGAAAAGATTCAGGTACTCAAAGATGCAAAGGTAAAGAATATTCTGCATAACAGTCTTGATGTTGTCATGTCAAACAGGGTTATAACATGCAAGACTGCTAAGGAAATTTGGGATACCTTGGAGACTCAATGCCAAGGCACTGAATCTATCAAAAGAAACAGAAGGGCTCTGTTGATTCAGGAATATGAACAGTTTGATGCTAGATCTGATGAAAGCCTTACCGATCTGTATGATAGATTCCTTACACTGCTGAATAATCTATCTCTGGTGGGCAAAGAGTATGATCCAGAGGATTTGAATACCAAGTTTCTAAGAGCCTTACCTGAGGAATGGGATACTCAGGCCTCAATCATTAGACATTAGTATGATCTGAATATGGTGTCTCTGGATGAGGTTTATGGAATGCTGAGAACCTATGATCTTGAGGTTCAACAGAGGAAGAACAAGAAAAGCAGCAAAGCAAAGACTGTTGCTTTGAATGCTGAATCAAAGTCAAAGGGAAAAGCTGTGGAGGTTTCAAAAAGAGGAAGTAAAATTGTTGAGTCAAATACTAATGACTCATCATCAGATACTGATGCCAATCCTGATACTGATACTGATGATGACTCTACTGACTCAGACATAATGGAAATGGTTGCTATGATAGTCAAGGGCTTCAAGGAGATGAAGTTCAGAAAGGCTAGGAGGCAGAGCAACTTTCAGAAGAAACCTTTTAATGCTGATAAGAACATGTACAAGAAGAGTGAAGGCAAAGGCAACAAGTTTGACAAGTCAAAGGTCAAATGCTACAACTGTGATGGAATGGGTCACTTTGCAACTGAATGCAAGAAGGCCAAAACTAAAGCTCTCATCTCTTCAAGCAAGGATTGGATGGACTCTTCCTCAGATTATGAAGAAGAGAAAGTGAATTATGCACTGATGGCAAGAACTGATGAGACAACTGTTGCTGAGAATAAGGTACCTGAAACATTGTTTGATTTTGATACTAATAATGTCTTTGAGTTAAGATCATTTCTAAAGTCTCTGCATATTAGCTTTAGAAGTAAATCCCTTGAAAATGCTAGAATCAAATCTGAAATGGCAGAATTGACTAAAAGGAATGATCACCTAGAAGCTGAGTTACTCTTCATGCAGGAAGTACAAACTGAATGTGATAATGCTAAGCACATGAAATTAGAAATTGTTAGAAATGATTGATGAGAACAGTGTTTAGAAGCTAAAGTAACAAAACAGAGTTTAGCTGGAATCAGTCAGAGTTTAGTTAAACACTGACTGGAAGCGCAACAGAGGTTGTTAAACTCTGTAGCGGAAGCGTCTGAGAGTCAACAGTGTTTGAAGATTGATACAAGATAAATATGGAAGCAATATCTTTGAAGATTGGATAGCTGTCAAAGAGATTGAGTTGACTTAGAAGACGTGTAGCAATCGTGATTGATATCAATTGTATAGCTTAATTATAGGAGAATCAATTACTGATTGTACGAAGCTGTATGTTTTATAAATACAGTTAGGTTAACCCTAGAAGGGTAATCGAACATAGAGAAATTCATTGATTGTAACCTAAGCAGCTCTCTGTGATATTTTACATCACTGAGAGAGGAATTGTTAATTCCAAACAGTTTTTAAGTGTTAAAACTTGTGTTCTTGTTAATTACTCATACAATACTTGATTACATATTGTGTATTCGACCTAACAAGTGGTATCAGAGACAATCTGTTACTTTATTACAGTTTAAGATCCAAACACAATAGTAATCAATGGTAGAGATACCTCTTCCATCTAGTTCTGAGAAAGCCCCTACTACTGTTAGTAGGTGTGAAACGATTAGGGTTCCTATACTTAGGCCATCAGAGTATGCAATTTGGAAGGTGAAGATGACCATGTTTCTGGAGGCTACAGATCCAGAATATCTTGATAGAATTTATGAAGGTCCTCACAAACCTACAAAGTTATCTGCTGCTGCTGCTGGTGAGGAATCAAAGGTGATTCCAAAAGAAAAGAAAGATCTAACTGCTGAGGATCTTTCATTTATTGTAAAGGATGCAAAAGTAAGGCATTTACTTCACAGTGCTTTAGACAATGTTATGTCTAATAAAGTGATTAATTGCACAACTGCAAAGGAAATATGGGATGCACTTGAGGTTAGGTGTCAAGGAACTCCTGCAATCAAGAAAAATAGAAGAAACATACTCACTCAGGAGTATGAGCATTTTGAGGCAAAGTCTGAAGAAACCATGACAGAAACATTTGACAGATTCTATAAACTGCTAAATGATTTGTCATTGGTTAACAAAGAGTATGATTTAGAAGACTCAAATCTCAAGTTTCTTCTTTCTCTACCTGAAAAGTAGGATGTGAAAACAACCACCATAAGAGATAACTATGAACTTGCTGAAACAGAGATTGATGAAATATATGGACTGCTCAAAACCTATGAATTGGAATTGGAGCAGAGAAACAAAAGATCAAGTAAAAAGTCAAAGATTGTTGCACTGAAAGTTGAAGAAAAATCTTTAAGGAAAGAAACATCAAGGAGAAAGGCAAAAGGAAAAGCCTTAGTCATACATTCAGAAAGTGAGTCATCAAACACTGATGTTGACTCAAACACAGATGGAACATCTGATTCTGAAGATGATGAGGAGATGATGCAAATGGCTGCATTGATGGTAAAGACCTTCAAGAAGATGGGATTCAAGAACTTCAAGAAGGGAAAGAGATTCTCCAAGGATTACTCAAAGTCTGACAAGAAAAATTTCAAGAAATCTGAGGGAAAGGACTTCAAATCTGGTAAGAAAGATAAGTCTGAGATTCAATGCTACAAGTGTAAGGAGATGGGTCACTATGCTCCTGAGTGCAAAAAGGGTAAAACTGAAAAGGCACTCTACACCAAAGGCAGAGATTGGGCAGACACTTCAGATTCAGATGAGGAAGTCAACTATGCTCTCATGGCTACTACTCAGAATGAAGATGATGATCTAAAGGTACCCCCAACTACCTATGCTTATAATACTGATAATATAACTGAATTGAGAATTTATCTTAAAGCATTACATATCAGTTATAGGGATCAGACTTTAGAAAATGAGAGGATAAAGAATGAGTGCTCTCAACTCAAAGATAGAAACAAACTTATTGAGGAACAGCTTGAAAACATGAATAAAGTTCAGAAAGAAAGAGATGATGCTGTGTTTATTGAACAGGAGTTGCTAGGTTAGTATAAGCAACTAGAATCTGAATTGGAGGATACTAAACACATTATTAAAACTTGGACACACTCTGGTAAAGACACTCAAAAAGTGTTTCAGTCAGATACAGTAGGTCTAGGTTACTCTGAGGGAGATGAACTTAGATTTGAAAATTTGGTAAAAGTTAGACCACATCGTTCATCTGAAGGTAATGTTATGGGAACAGGAGGACCTAAGACTGAAGCTGAGAAAAAGGCTGTTAAAGAATCATATGCTAAGACTTTTGTTAAAGAGGTTAACATTGGTTTAATGACAGATAAACAACTCAAGCATAAGCTTAAAGAGATAAAATCTGTCAACAAACAGAGAATGCCTAGGAAAAACAAAAATGGAAAGGTAGGCATAACATCAGGAATTAAGCCAATGCTTGCTACATTAGCTCCTAGAAAAACATGCTTTAATTGTGGTAGCACTAATCATCTTGCTAGTTTCTGCAGTAAGAATAAGAATATTAATTCTTTTTCCTCTAAAACTGCATTAAAGAATGATTATGTGAGAACTAGACCACAGACTTTAGGTAAACACTGTGGAAGTACGTGGCATTCTATTTACACTTGCAGAGATTATCATGCTATTTACTATAATTACTATGAACCCAAGCCAAATTTGAAATGGGTTAAAGTAAACTCTGCAAATGTAAACTCTGAAAAAGTTAGCTTAAACTCTGATAATGTGAATTCCGCTGCAAAAGCTAACAGAATTAAGAAAGCCAAAGGATCCAAGCAAGTCTGGATCCTTAAAACTAACAATCAGTGATTGTTTGTGATTGCAGGGCACCAGGGTCAGTACCCTAGTCGTGGACAGTGGATGTTCAGGACACATGACTGGAAATAAAGCCCTGCTATTAGAGTATGAGGAGAAGGTTGGCCCAAAAGTTTCCTATGGAGATGGTAACATAGGACATACTCTGGGATATGGCAATATTAATCTTGGGAGTGTCATCATCACAAATGTAGCTCTGGTTCCAGGACTCAAGCATGATCTGCTATCTGTGAGTCAAATCTGTGACAGAGGATATCATATAAATTTTCAGCCTGAATATTGTCAAGTCATCAGTAAATCTACAGGGAAAGTTGCTCTAGTTGGAAACAGACACAATAACATCTATGAAATAAAATTGTCAACAAACACTGATGGCAAAGCAGTGTGTCTGTCAACAAGAATGTCCAGTGAAGAGAGTTGGAAGTGGCACAAGAAACTTTCTCATTTGAATCTGAACAACATCAATGAGCTAATAAAGAATGATCTTGTAAGAGGTCTACCAAAGTCTTTGTTGAATGCAGAAGGCCTGTGTGATTCTTGTCAAAAGGCCAAACAGAGAAAAGCCTCTTTCAAAAGCAAATCTGAGTCTTCAATTGTTGATCCTTATCATCTCCTACATGTTGATCTTTTTGGACCAGTGAATGTTATGTCTCTTGGAAAGAAGAAATATGCTCTAGTCATTGTTGATGAATATACCAGATACACATGGGTATATTTTCTTGCAAAGAAGGATGAAACTGCATTAACACTGACAGAACATATAATACAACTGGACAAAGGGTCAGAGAATCAAGTGAAGATTATCAGAAGTGACAATGGAACTGAATTCAGGAATTCATCAATGGAAGAATTTTGCAAGAGTAAAGGAATCAAACAAGAGTTTTCTGCACCTGGCACTCCACAACAAAATGGTGTAGTGGAGAGGAAGAACAGAACCTTGATAGAAGCTGCAAGAACCATGCTAGATGAAGCAAAGCTGCCAACATATTTCTGGGCAGAAGTAGTTCAAACTGCTTGCTTTACTCAAAATGCAACACTAATCAACAAGCATGGTAAAACACCATATGAAATGGTGAAAAAGAAGAAGCCAAATCTAAAATATTTTCATATTTTTGGATGCAAGTGCTTTGTATTGAAGACTCATCCTGAGCAGTTGACCAAATTTGATCTAAAGGCAGATGAAGGAATTTTTGTTGGCTATCCACTGTCAACTAAGGCATTCAGAGTTTATAATCTGAGAACCAGAGTGATCATGGAATCAATTCATGTGTCATTTGATGAAAAGAAAATAACTGGACTTGAAGATGTCAATGAACATGATCAACTGCACTTTGAAAATGAAGATTTATTCTCTAAAAAAGTAAACTCTGATCAGACTGATCTGACAAACTCTGTTGAGCTAAACTCTGAACCTCTACTGGTAAATACTGAAGAGACTCTTCAATCAGAAACAAGGGAAGAACCAGTTGAGGGGGAGCATGAAGAATCACATCAAAGTGATAATTCAAATACTGATAGTGACTCAGTTGATAATTTTGAATCAAACTCTGTTGATTCAAACTCTGTTGATAATTCTGAGCAGTCACATTCAGGGGGAGCATCAGAGAATGAAGTAATGCACCAAGA
The DNA here is from genome assembly GCA_037693485.1 of Kitagawia praeruptora. Taxonomy (NCBI): domain Eukaryota; kingdom Viridiplantae; phylum Streptophyta; class Magnoliopsida; order Apiales; family Apiaceae; genus Kitagawia; species Kitagawia praeruptora. The sequence goes on from CM075353.1 coordinate 6,437,928, forward strand.
AAATCAGGAGAGCATGGATCAAGGGGGAGGATCACATGATGACAGAAGCAATTTGCCTTCTGCAAGAAAATGGACTAAGTCACACACACCTGATTTAATTATTGGTGATCCAGATGCAAAAGTAAGGACAAGAAGTGCAACAACAAATGAATGTCTGTTTCATGCATTCTTGTCACAATCTGAGCCAAAGAAAGTAGAAGAAGCTCTTAAAGATGCTGACTGGATAACAGCAATGCAAGAAGAGCTAAATGAATTTGAAAGAAATGAAGTGTGGACCCTTGTACCAAGGCCCAAGAACAGATCCATTGTTGGTACTAAATGGGTTTTCAGAAATAAAACTGACAGTGAGGGTGTTATTACAAGGAACAAAGCAAGATTGGTTGCAAAAGGCTATTCACAGCAGGAAGGAATAGACTATGATGAAACATTTGCTCCAGTTGCAAGATTGGAGGCAATCAGAATCTTTCTAGCATATGCCTCTCATAAGAAATTCAAAGTGTTTCAGATGGATGTGAAAAGTGCATTTTTAAATGGAAAACTTGAAGAAGAAGTGTTTGTGGAACAACCACCAGGTTTTGTAGATCCAAAATATCCAGACCATGTCTACAGGTTAGACAAGGCACTCTATGGACTTAAGCAGGCACCAAGGGCATGGTATGAAACTCTTGCTAAATTTCTACTAGAAAGTGGGTTTCACAGAGGTACTATTGACAAAACTCTGTTTTACTTTCAATCTGGTAGTGACTTGCTCTTAGTTCAGATATATGTTGATGACATCATTTTTGGATCTACTAATGATAAACTCTGTAAGAAGTTTGCCAAGCTCATGCAGTCAAGATATCAAATGAGTATGATGGGAGAGCTTAGTTATTTTCTAGGCCTACAGGTGAAGCAAACAGATGATGGAATTTTTATAAATCAAGCAAAATATACCAGAAATCTTCTCAAGAAATTTGGCATGCTTGACTGTTCATCTACAACAACTCCCATGGCAACTGCAACAAAATTGGACAAAGATGCAGGGTCATCAGTAGATATGACAAGTTACAGAGGAATGATTGGTTCTCTACTCTATTTAACAGCTAGTAGACCTGATATTATGTATGCCACTTGTTTGTGTGCAAGGTTTCAGGCAGATCCAAGGGAACCACATTTAACAGCAGTAAAGAGGATTTTTAAGTATCTCAAGGGCAATATAACTTTAGGGCTGTGGTATCCCAGAGAGTCAGACTTTAAGCTTCTTGGCTACTCTGATGCAGACTTTGCAGGATGTAAGATTGACAGAAAAAGCACCAGTGGAAGTTGTCAATTTCTAGGTGATAGACTTGTTTCCTGGTACAGCAAGAAACAGAAATCAATATCTACATCTACAGCTGAAGCAGAGTATATTGCTGCTGGTAGTTGCTGTGCACAGATTCTATGGATGAAAAATCAATTGCTGGATTATGGATTGAGGTATACCAAGATACCTATTTTCTGTGATAATCAAAGTGCTATTGCAATGACAGGTAATCCAGTACAACACTCAATGACAAAGCACATCAGCATAAGGTATCACTTTATCAGAGAGCATGTAGAGGAAGGCAACATTGAGCTTCACTTTGTGTCTACAGAACAACAACTTGCAGATGTCTTCACCAAGCCATTGAGTGAAGCTACATTTACAAGACTGTTCAATGAACTAGGAATGGTCTCTAGTTTTGACTAGAGATGTTGGTTAGACTCAAGATCTTACTTTTAAAATATATTGCTCATGTTTCTGCAAATTGTTGAGTGCTATGTGAACCTTAGTATTAAACTCTGTTATGCATGCTTATGTTTAAACTTTGTTAAACTCTGTAAGCATGTCTGTCTGCTAAACACTATTAACATGTTGGATACACTCTGTGAATTCAGGATTGATTATTGTCTGAATGAAAACACCAATGAAGAAAAATGTATGAAGCATGATTCTCAGTAATTAAATCATGATTCTTTCTGAGTCACTGTAATTTAATCAGATTTTGTGCAGTAAATCAACACAGCATGATACTGTTCCATATTTATAGCATCTCTTAGTTTATTTAGTCCTAAACTCTGAGTTTATGAATATTGTGTGCATTGCCTCTCATAAATAATTTCTGATATTGATGAACTCTAAACTCTGATAAGTGACATTCTGTTCCCAAAGGTAATTCATGGTTTGTTAACTCGAATAACTTGTAGAAGGGGGGGGGGGTTGAATACAAGTTATATAATCGTGTCTGATTTTTGCTTGATTATTTGAACAAGAATAAACGAATGAATCAAACTCTTGTTTGTATTAATAAGATCAAATACAAACTCTACCAAAGGTGTACAATACCTTTAGCAGCTGCTGACAATACAAATATCTCTCTGTTTGTTTCGAACTATCGAATACAAACCTTATACAGAGCTACGCACACGAACTCACAATTTCGTCACACACTCACGCTCTTTACAATGATATTGAGAGAATATTTATAATGCTACCTATCAACTAATAACAGAAAGATATAATCTATACATGACAATGTTCTGCCTTCTAGTCGATAGTTTCCTTCAATAGAAAACTCTTTCCTTCATAATGTCTTCTTGCTTGTTCTTCAAACAACGATCCTGTTTTATAGCACTTGCCAGTTTCTGTAGCATCTATAATGACATCATCAGTAACATGATTGATATCAGGATCTGTACACTGCATCAGTATCTGATCAACCATCAGTATTGGACCGTCATCAGGATTTGCTCTCTGTTCCTGACATGTAGTCTCCGATACACTGTTCATTCCTGACTAAACTATACAGATAACTGTCTTACACATAAAACCTATATACAGTGCTAAATCCTTTATAAGATCAGGATTACAAGAAGTATAATGTGTAAATTCTATTCTTAACATCACAACTTATGAATTATTCCTAACAATCTCCCCCTATTTATGCTTTACAATCTGAAGCATAAATCTAAGTTGTGGATGTCAAAACATATAACAATACAACCAGAATAGAATTTATGAATGTAGAATTATGAAGTTTAAGTACCTCCTTCTCAGATGTAGACGCTTATCTAGTACTTAGAAGAAAGAATTTTAACTATTAATGCTGCTCTTCCTTTACCTCTTCCTAGCTGAGATTCATCACTGTCACTCCTGCTAGTTCTTCTTTTTACTACCCTTTGTCTGATCTTTATCTCCCCCAGCTTTATCTTCAATCTGGTGGTGTTGTTGTTGTCTTTGAATTGTCTTTATCTCCCCCTTTTTGACATCAGCAACATTAATTCCAAGAGATTCAGAAACAGAACAAATGAGATTCATAAGAACTGCTTGATTTTCCATAATTGTGACTTGGTTATCTTCAAGTGATTGAAGTCTTGTTTGAATAGCAATTTGAGAATTCTGAATATCTTTCAAAACATCAGAATGAACTTCAATATTGGAAGTGCTTCTAGTATCGTCAGTATCAGAATTAGAAAGAACTGTATCTTCAAGTCTTGTAGAAGAAGTTGCTTGAGTTGTATGATATTCAAGTAATAAAACCTGATTAGAAGTATCAACATCTTCCTCTTTCTGTTCTGGAACTGAAACATGATCATCATCTCCTTCACCAGTATTCTGTGTACTAACATCTTCAAATCCTGACTCCTCCTTAGAGTGATCAGAGACTGTTGATGTCTCAATTCGAGCTGATATTGGAAGTACATACAAAGGAACACTAGGATCATGAGGATCTTCATCTGGTACATATGTATCAAGAGATTGCTTTATCCTGGCACCTCTTCTGTTAATGATTCCTGCAAGCCTCTCCTTTTGCTTCTGAGCTTTAACTTCTGGCTTTGCATTGTGATGTGCTAGGTCATTCTTCTGATACATTTTGATGAATGAATAAGTACCAGCATCCATACCCAAATTTTCAGACCAAGATTCAGGAAAAACCTGATCCCAGAAATCAAATGATGGTTTCCTAATTTTCTCTCCCTCACTATGGAGTTGATCATCCATACCCTCATTCTCACTTTGACTTACTAAAGTCAACACTCTTTCTACCTCACCTTTTGCCTGGTCAGGAGCCAGCCGCTCAAATTGTGGATCTAAGTCCATCTTTTCAACTGTATCACTCATATTTAGATAAGTGCTCTCATGACCTACAGAAAAATAGAGTTTAGAAGAAGTTTTTATACCTGAACTCACATGGAGAGAGGGTTCCTCATATGGCATGTGGCTTGAGGTTTTCTCCAAGGAGTGAGCTGCTATAGTCTCTGAACCCATACAATCATCTTCTTTCCTTTCAGAAACTACAGGCTCCAGTATACCACTTTCAGGTTCTTTACTAGACTCTGATGTCTTCAGTAATACTTCATTAGACACCATAGTTAGTACATCACCGTCTTTAAGTGTTCTTTGCTGAGACACACCCTCAAGGTGGATAGACTCTGACTGAACAAAATTTGTTTGATCTTCAGAAAAATCAACCAAAGTCATTCCTCCCATATCATAGGGTATCTCACTTGCATTCTCAGTCATCACAGAAGACCTTTCATCATCAGCTATCACAGCTCCTGAGTCATCCTTCCTCTGACTAGATGGTTCTTGTGTTACAGTGACTGTGATCTGATCTTTCCTACTATTCACCACTGGTGCAATAGTACCTTCTGTTGACAGCTTTCCTCTATCTACTTCCTCCAGTTTTTCACCTTGAGCTGAAGCATCTTCAATAATTACATCCTTGTCAAATAAATATGCATGAAGTGATTGAAGTGCAACATGCTTCGAGAGTCCAAATTTCTTGACTAATTGTCTTCTGACAGATACATAGAAATACTTCTTCAATAAGTCAAGTCTTTGATGTAGAAGTCCATATTCATCTGGAAATAAAAGTTTTGGTACTCTTTCAACCAGAAAATCTAGAACAGGCCTTGACAACTTCACTTTGAGAGAAATTAGTCCCATAGCCAGTCTGTATGATAATGTAGTTTCCCATGAAGAATCAATATTCAGATCTCTCTTGTCAAATACTGAAATAGATGTAGCTTGATTTGTAGAAACCTGCATGATATTAGTTGGACTAGACTCTGTGTGTGTAGGTGACAATTGAATCTTTCTCCTTGTTCTCCTGATATAGTGAGCAAAAGATTTATCCTGAGAAGACTCAAGAGGTGTAGACACAGAAGTGATCTTGGGATGAGATCTTTGTTCAATAGACACAGTCTTTTGAGAGACAGTATCCAGTAACTGTTTTCCCTTTTTAAGAACTACAGCCTTTTGGGAGACTGCAGCCTGGCTGTGACTAGGTTTTTCATCTCTTTGTGCTAACAAAGAAAGTTGAATTGCAGCCTTCAATTCTGCTCTCTCAGCAAGAGTTAAATCATCATCATCTTCACTAGAATTACTACTGCTACTTGACACAACAAATCTTCTCTTCCTTACAACTGATGTCTTTTGAGAAACACCAGAGGTTGGTTTCTTTGAAACAATAGGCTGTGGATCAAAATTTGGTTCTTGAATTGTTTCAGAGACTATAATGTTTTGGGCTACTTGGGTAGACACAGGTGGGTTCTCCTCCAATTGAGATTCCTGAGCCATTTCACCACAAATGAAAGAAGAATTGTAGAAAGTAGGAAGATGAGTTTTAAGAATTACCTGAACATGATGTGGATAATGAATTGCAGGTATTTCATCTAGATTCTTTTCATTGTCCTTCTTTGTAATGTCAGAGAAAATTCTCTTTTGCTGTTAATAAGAAGAAACACAATGTTCTCTACCAAATCTAGTTTCAACATCAGGAATAAAATGGTTAACAAACAATTGCATAAATCTATGATAATAAACCATTTTCCTGTTTTGATCTCTTAACCCAAGTTTAATACTCATCTGACTTAAGATAACCTGACCAATGTTAATTACTCTGTCATAAAGCAAACTATAAGCAATATGTGATGTAACGGAAGTAATTTGCTGAAAAGAACTACATTTGCCAGTAAAACATTTAGCAATTTGATCAAAGTAAAAAGACCATTCCTTTCTAAGAAAAGACCTATTCAACTGGCTCATGTTATCTAGAGGTCCACTATAACCTAACTCAGATAACATAGTTCTTATATTATCATCAGATGGTATATTCTCATAACTATTAGTAACAGGTAAGCAAAGTACTGAATTAACAACAGATTCAGTAATGTCAAATGAATCTTGTCCTAAATGTAGAACAATCTTACCTGATTGACTCTGAGTAGAATCAATTACCTCAGCATTCTCCCAAGCTTGTGAAACAGCTACTTGATTAATCTGTGGAGATGCTGTTAATGCATAACTTAATGGTTCATACACCAGAAAGTCCATGATTGGATGAAAATTAGATGACACTCCTTCCTTGTTGGTGATAGCTGCAACATGATTGTTTGTCATAAAATCAAAGTCACCAAACTTGAAGGCTACTGATTTAGGTAATCTTCTCTGAGCTGCCATTTTTGATCTGAAAAGAAACTTGAAAAATTCTTGAAGTGGATTAGTGATTTTGAAAACTCAAGAGTGATTTTTGCTTTAGAGAATGTAAAATTAGAGAAAGCAATTACACGATTAGAGTTTCAAAACAAATATATTTCACAAATCTTTCAGACCACTATCCCACGTTGACACGTAGATTGACAGGTGTCAGTCCCTGAAAAAATGCGGTTACCCACGATTTTTGAAAAATAAAATCCAAAATTGATTTTCATGAAATAAATCAGGGTATCAATAAGCAATACTGATCAGCTTCCTTTTCCTGATGACCTCTCATCAAAATAATCACAAAATGCAATGTGATTTAAAAATATAATTTTCAAATCCTGATGGTCACACATGAAATCCTGACCAATATTATCAGCGACTTAATATGGAGTTTCCACGTGGCATTTTTCTTTTATCTGAAAAAGAAAATAAACAATTAATCTGAACAGAAAATCAATTGGTTAGATATTTTCAATATTTCTTGAAACAAGAAATACAGTCTCATGCAATAATTAGCATTTGACTTCATTAAAACTTCCAAGTGACTGCTCAGCTTCTCACGTCTTTCTTTAAAAGAACCAAACGCCTTATGCCATTCTCCATAACCTTTCAATTTCTTTTCTTCTCAACAATGCTTCTCAAACCAAAAATCCCTTCAAACCCATTTTCCAGATTTTTCTTGATCGATGAACATCCTGTTCTTGATCATCTCTTTGAACACGCAACTCTTCTCATCGAACTAATCATGAATGGATTGGTTTTCGATAATATCCAGAAGTTTTTCCTAGAACATCCGTCTGTTGGATACAATCTTCCCCTAACCTCCTCAAAACTTGAGGATGAAGAATTTGGCCGAGAGTCTGAGGTTGATCTTGATGGAGATGCTATTCATTTAAGTTAGCTGCTCTCATTCAAGTCGCCCAGACAAGGAATCCAAGAGCAAACAAGACTTTCATCCCCTAATGGATTTCTTGAGATGCTCCTTGTCCTGTTCCTCAGAGTTCATATCAAAGACAAGTATAGAATAGAAATTTAGACAAAAAGATGTTGTATTTCATTTCCATGTAATGATTTCTATTAATGAAAATACAATTTCTTGTTATCTGCTTGTCTTTTGATTTTTTTTTTTTTTTTTGAATGATGTATAAATTATCAGTATGCAAACATCAAAACTTGCTAGCATAGACTTAACACATCACAGAATCAGATTACTACACAAAGTAAACGTCAGAATCTGAAACAATTTCATAATCCTGATACTGACACAATACTGATGACGTCAGCATCCTGATAACAAATCTAATCCTGATGATTATTAACAAGTCTATCATACTGAAATTTATCAAGGCAATGTGTTATAGCTCAAGCATTTAACAATCAAATATAGATCCTGACAGGAATATCAAGTCTATAAGCTAAGAACAACATACCTTGCTACTTTTGCAGATGTTAAAGATCTAAAAATTTAACATTCCTAACTCACTTACTAGTCTACTGAATGTAGTCTCATCAAGTGGTTTAGTTAGAATATCTGCAAGCTGTTTGTCAGTAGTAACAAAATGAAGTTCCACAGTACCATTCTCAATATGTTCTCTAATAAAATGATACCTGACATCAATGTGCTTAGTCCTTGAATGTCGAACTGGATTTTCTGCAATTTTAATAGCACTAGTATTATCACAAAACATAGGAATATTACTAAGTGTCATACCATAATCCATCAACTGATTTCTTATCCAAAGGAGCTGTGCACAACAACTGCCTGCTGCTATGTACTCAGCTTCTGCAGTTGAGGTTGAAACAGATTGTTGCTTCTTGCTTGCCCAAGAAATCAATCTATTTCCCAAAAATTGACATGTACCTGTAGTGCTTTTCCTGTCTATCTTACACCCTGCATAATCAGAGTCTGAATAGCCAATTAGAAAGAAATCAGATTCTCTAGGATACCATAAACCAAGATTTGGAGTTCCTTTGAGATATCTAAAAATTCTCTTCACAGCAATTAAATGAGATTCCTTAGGATCACTTTGGAATCTAGCACATAAATGGATTTAGGATCCCACGGTTCTATATATCATGGCAGTTTTTAGCCGAAAGCAGTACGGACAGATATAATATAATAAACTAGTGATCGCGTCATAAGAAAACTGAAATGAATGGAAAGGAAATAAATATATACCAAGTACCAAACGGTACAACATCCGACATACTACAACAGTTTTAAAAGAAATACAACCATCCGAATAATAACTAGTCAAAAGTGAAATAAGCTGTCTATCTGTCTAGTCTGCAACAGGGAACTACAAGCTGAAACTATCCCTACCAAAAATCGGCACTACTATGACCGTACAAGACTAGACAACTAGACCAGTACATCACTATCCCTGTAGTCAGCCACGACGGCGGGCCAAATCTAGAACCCTCCTCATAGCAAGGCGGAAAATCTCCTCTGCATCAGCCCTGGATACCATGCCATGCCCATCACTGGGTAACTGTCGCACCCTCACACGGGCCCTCAGCTCTATGCCGGTCACCTACCTATACATATCTCTAGCTCTGGCACGCCTACCACCCAGGTGCCTCAACCGGGCCTCTCTCACTGCGGCTAGCTCTCTGCGGGACTCTGCCAGCCTGGCCTCAGCCACGGCTACCTCAGAAGTAAGTCTGCCCACAACATAGTGATGAAAATATGCTGGGACGTCCCCTGTCGGACCATGGGGTGGAGGGGCTGGATCTGCTGGAAGGGCAGCCTCTGCCTGCTGTGGCTCTGGGGTCAATGCCTCAAACTCATCTGACAATGGGCTCATAGGTAGTGGGGGCGGGGTAGGGGCTCTCTTATCAGAGAGGGGTGGCACATGAAGTCCGGAACTCCCTACAACATCAGCCACGGGCTCATCAACATCTCCTTCGGCACCCTCATCTACCGGTACCACCTGATCCGTGGTCATGTCAGTATCCTCCTCCAAAGTCCTAATCTGAGTCACAACCCAAAAGTCCTCCCCAATCTCTCTACCCTCAGGTATAAGCTGGTCCTCCTCAGGGTCCTCATCATCAACATCCTCAGCAACTAACTCAGCATCCCCTACGGCCTGGACCTCCTCCTCTGACTCAACAACATCAGTAACAGCATCAACCTGGACCTCCTCAGGGTCCTCCTCCTCTGACTCCATGACATCAGTATCAGCATCCACCTGGACCTCAGGGTCCTCCTCCTCTGACTCAACAACATCAGTATCAGCATCTGAATCCACCATCGCCGAGCCCTCGGCGGCCTGGATCGCATCATCGTGCTGCCTCTCATACTCCTCCGGATCCGAGATGTCGCTCGCCTACACAATGACGAATTATATTACTATCATGATACTTAAAAGTTCCCATAAGGGTTTTAAGTGAACTTGGCAAGAGTTCTTATTATCTTAGTGAATTTATTATTGTATAGCGTCGCATCATCTCTTGGGATTTATAACTCTCTCTCTCTGATACCATTTCTGTAACACCCCCAGATCCGGGGTCCGGGATTGGGTCGTTACGGTCTTATTTTCCATGATTAATACTTTACTCGAGTCCACAATAAATAAATCACCTGCTGTGACCCCACAATAATAACCACTCACACACACACACACAGTTATAGTCCCAGAGATGAAATTGAAATAAGTCTTGCATTACTGGTTACGAATAAAAGTTATTACAAGCCAAAAGGATAACATCATAAGTTTAAAAGTTTTGCCGTTGATTAATCATTATTGATACATATAAGTAAACTGGAAATCAAGGCTGCTGAGCTATGCTACCTCAGCAATGGCAGCGATGATATCAACGGGGAGCCCTGCGGGGCGGGTAACCTGCTTGCGCCGAGTGCGCCTGACGCGGGCCATGTGACCTAGCTGTTGTTGTGACATAATAAATAAGCAAGGGTGAGCAACAGCCCACCAACAATATATAACTGTGCAGTAATATACAAGACAGTTCAAAGATATGTTTGAAATCATATGCCATGCATTAGAGAAAATATTGCCAGTTTAATATAAAGGATGAAGTTACAAGATAACTCAATAAATGTATATTTTGTGGAAGCATATGCTATGCCAAAATAAGCAAGATAGCATCATTTTCATAAAAATAGGAACTTGCAGAAAGATATTGCAATTCCAGTTTGAAATACTTTTCAACTCTGCCAACTATGATGATGTTGCAGAAAATTTCCAACATTGAGTGATGAACTAATACGGGAGCATTGCCGCGCCAGATGCCCTGACGTTTACGGGGATCAGCCGTATGTCATGCATCTCATCAGTCGTTCTCTACATGTAGAAGGTAGCTCCGACGGATTTACTTGACTACCGCCCTCTGGAACCCCTAAGCCAACGGTTGGGCTATTGCTGGACCGGCGCTACTCGGCCACTTACGCGTCTCCTAGTTCATTCCACATCCATAACTTTGAAACGTAAAGTTCGTCCCCCTTTCCCCAAGTATAATACTTGTTGATAAAACTCCACAAGGTAGTCATATCTAAATGGAAAGGAAAATTTACCAATATTTCCCAAGCTGTTGCTTGTTAATGGATAATGACTTGTTCCAACATTCTTACCCCTCGAATAATGAGTGGGTACACGTAATACCATGAATAACAGCAACCAAGTTGTGAGTGAACGAATACTTTTTGACCGGGCAGTCACAAGATAAATAACATTCCTCAAGTAGGGTTCCCTTACAATAGAATCGAAGGGAGAATGGAATCACTGAGAACCTTCCTTGATAATATAATAATAATAATAATAGGACTCTGAAATAATTTATATAATATTCGAGGGTTGATGATACTATGTGAATGAAACCAAGTATCTTAGAAACGAGTTAGAAGAATTAAATAAATATTCCAAGAATATTTATTAAGTCATAGATGTTGAAAAAAAAGTTGCTCGGAATAATCTTTGAATAAATATTCAGAATAATATTCATTGAACAAATAATGAATATTCAAATTAATAACAATGTTTATTGATGGAGTAACCGTCAGATGGACATTGGAGATAATATTTAATGAATCAATAGAGAATATTCAACTCAAGAAAGATACATATTGATGACATAATTATCGACTTAATATTTGGGACAATATTCATTGAATAAATAATGAATATTCAACTTAATAATATTTATCGAAGGAATGATTATCGAATGAATATTTGAAATTATGTTCAATAATTGAATCGAATTTAAATAAAGGTCGAAGATAATATTCCTTATCTCAAGGGAATATTCAAAGTAATATTTATCGAATAACTGGAGTTCGAATCAATGTTCAACTGATATTTATAAAATAAATAGAGATTGAATGAATATTCGAATTAATATTCATTTAACTAAATAAGGCTTGAATGAATATTAAAATAATCTTCATTAAATAAATAAACTCGAATGAATATTCAAAATAATATTTATCGAGTAAATAAGAAAGAATATTCTCTAATTAAATAACTTAACTGAGAGTTCGAAATAATATTCGAATATTTAATCGACTTTAGATGAATATTAAATATATAATATTACTCGAATAAATAAACATCTGATGGATAATCCGAATAATATTTATCAAATAATCTCAAGGGAATATTCCAATAATATTCGCCAGATAATAAATGGAAAATATTTACTTAGTTATTTTCCTCTGAAAATAATATCAATATATCAAGGAATAACGACTCCCGGTCTATAGTCAAAGAATGAGATTCAGATGCCCTTCGCTTAAGGGTCTTAGTAATTTCCGGCTTATAATTGATATAATAACTGTCTAACTTATAAGCCAACAATAATACCGGGAACAAGCATTTTCAACATAATTCGAGAACAGGCATGCATGCTATGGCATATGTATACTGAAAACACATACATATATATATATATATTCACAACAACAGCCTTTAAAAAGAAAGGTTCGAAAACTTGCCTGGAAATCGAGTACGAGTAGGGGTAGTAGTAGTGTGTCCCGGGTCAGCCTGATGATCTATAATTAGCCAAGGCATTCGGGATTAATCACTAAACACCTTTCAAAAGGTTACGTATAAACTTAACTTAAATCGAAACACGTTTTCAAGTCGTTTCGTTATACCCCTTTAATTCACTCTTACTATTGCTTTTATTACCCGATACTTGTTCGTTACTAAAGCATGACATTACACTTACATATGGTAAGTATTTAAATCATATAAGTTTTAAAGTCGAAAGATTAGACCTCGATATTTATCGATCGTTTTCTAAGTGGTTTACCGAAGTTATAACCAAGTATGCCTCTTAGGGGTACTTTCGTACTTAACCATGATTCGAACATTTTTATAAAATCGGAAAACGATCCTTTTGACATGCGGTCTTCTCCCACACCTTCCTTTTTATCTCTATTATTTAATTATCATGATTCGCCACTGATTAAACAACATTAAAGGGAATCAATTTCAATTACGAACCACTACAAGAAATATGGGCTATTGCAAGCCCAATATATTTTTGTGTTACATAAAGTGTTACAATAGACAAAAAATTTGGTAGTCTATTGCAATATTTTAAAAAATGTGGCAATACATATGAAAAGTGTTGCAAGCAAAATGATCATTTTGAAATTTTAGAACAATTGCAATACTTTAGCCAAACGTTACAATAGACTATACAATTTGCCCAAAATTGTAGGCGGGAACTTGAATTTTTTAACCGGGCGGGATGAAAAAGGGGCCAAAATATTTCTTAACAATTAAAACAGGAAAACAATCCCCAAAAATCTCTCCTCTCCACCGCTGTCTCTCTCCACCGTCTCTCTCCACCGCTGTCTCTCTCATATCTGTCTCTCTCGACCCACCACTCTCTCTACCGCTCACCTCTCTCCATCTCTCCTCTCCATCACTCCTCTTTCTCACTCCTCTCACCCTAAAATCAATTAAAGCATAATCCCAAAACTAAATTAGAGGTTCAATCGAATAGGGCTTCGACTTGTAAAATCCCAAAACAATCAAATTAGGGTTTCGATTTGGACTTCGCTTAGAGGTAACTTTCGATTATATTCGATTTGTATATACGTGTGTACGTATATTTATGTATATGTATAATTTTTGATTAGATTAGTAAAAATTTAATAGTGTTAGATTTGTGTGCTTTTTGTATTGAACTATCAGGAATTTACTTTAAGATTTGAAGGTATGAAGTTAACAAAATTAGTTTTGTATTTCAAACTTTTTGAAAAAATTCGTCTGTAATAACTTGTTGAGAGTAAGTTGTGTATTTCAAACTCAACTGTTCTTATAATACTGATTCGATATTTTGCTGATGAGTGGTAAATGAATTTGGAATAATTATTTGATTAGTTAGGTAAGTACTGGTCTTCGGATTCTGATTACATTTAACAAGGCATTACAGCTTAAATTTAAGCAAGGTCACTTTTCTGATGCTTCTTGCTTTTACAAGGGAAATGTTCTATATGGAATTTCCTTTTTGGTATTATTTCATTTTTGGTAAAATAAATCTCGATTACATGCAATTTCCTTTTATTGAATTACATAAGCTTATTTATACGATAGTGGGAAGTGCTTTCTATTCCTTTGAGATTCTTTTACTATGAAATATGATAATTTACATCTTTGCACGTGTAAAATCTCCTGTGGTGAAAGCAATTACCTACTTGAATGGTGCAGTTCTTTCCTATAAATGATGAAATGGATGCTCGACAACCTGAAACAAAAGCAATTATGAGTTGGCTGAAAGAGCAACAGTTTACTGCATCTGCCAGTCTTCACGGGGTAACTCTTATCTCTGTCTTTTGTGATCTTCCTCGAGTTTTTCCTGCTGGTTAGCAGCATTCATTCCATTGTATGTCTGAGCTTCTTGTGGCTATTATAAGTTGGATCGTCGATCTGTAAAAGTAAATTAAAACTTGCATCACATTACATTGTTTCTGATTATTTCTCTGTCTGTTGAAGGTGGCCAAACTTGGTCCCGCTACTGTTTTCCTCTGTGCAGTGTATGCAATTTTATTAACGCATTTACATAAGAAGGGTAAATAAGTGAGTGTATTAATCAACATATTTCACATGTATCTTTCTGTTTACAGGGAGCACTTGTTGCAAATTATCCATGGGATGGCACTGAGGATAAAAAGTAAGTTAACCTCAACTAATGGTGCATTTTAACTACTTGCCAGAGAGAGATGCAAAAGATGATGACAAGATTTATTATGTTCATTAGGTTTACTTCTCCCCTAGTTTATAGTTAAATCTTAGCTTATCTTGCACCGATTATGCTTGTTAATGAGCTGGACCTTTTTTAAAAAGTATGCTCGCCCCAACAGTATGTGAATCATAAATATGCAAGCAACCTTTTGGCAAATTCTCTTATTACGTTTTCAAAAAAAAATGTTAACTAATGATGTGAATTTTTATCTTCAAGGCATATATTGTATCCTAGAACTGTTCTCTAGAAAATATTGAAAATCATTACTATGAGAATTCTTTGAAGTGTTTATAGTATAAAGTATTTTCTATTATGCTTGCCAAGTGACTTTTAGAGTGACACTAAAGCAGCACTTCACATCGCTTATATTTTTGTATTTGATAGGAGAAGAAAAAATGAATAAAGTTGAGTATTGTTTTCTTTCTGAAAGCATAGAAAGGACTTATCTCTGTATATCATTTTCATATGTAGAAACGACTTGATAATGTCTTTAATTAGTCCTTGAGACTGTCTAGAATTACTTAAATCTGTAAAAGAATATATTTGATTGATGTGCCCCTGATCCGAGTGATGTTACTAGTTTTCCCAATTACTGTTGGCATTTGTTTTTTTTGAATCATATTAGCCTATATCAAGTTGCGTGTGTTGGACACTATGATATGACATAGCCTATATCAACAGTTGATTGTGTGGGGTAAAGACTGATGGTTTTGTCCTGCATCATGTATTCATGACCAGGGATTTGGAAAGGTTACAAGGTAGAGAAGGATGGGTCTATGTTGGGGTGATAAGGAAGAGTGATTTTTATTGCTGGTGTGACGTATTAAATACATATTTCAGGTACTCGATGTGTTAATAGATCTGTGAGTGTAATATTTACTGTGAATCTTGTTTTTCCGAACAGGTGTCTAATGACCTTCTAGACCTTTTTTGTTGATAAATAACCTTTTGCAAGACACTGTGTATCTAGTCTGTGAACCAGACATCCAAGAAGAGCAGTTGTATTGCGATTTGATATATATTATGTATAAGTTGTTTGCTCGAGTGGTTCAGTAGATATCATAATTGCAGGGTTGTTGACACGTTGAACTCCTGTTCACGTGGACGCGGGGTTAGGGCATCACAACCGATGCCTAGCAAGTGACCTGAGGGCGGGAAAACAATGAGAATTGTCTTTTCTATGAAGAAAAGTACTACTCATGATTTTAGTTTTTGACCTCCTTGGATCTGTTGTACTTTAATATTCAACTCTTGTTTAAATCTGTATATTTATTTCTTCACTTCACTACCTCAGTATGGTTTGCTGAACTATTGTTTCATTTGTACGTTTCTTCACCATGTTTTATCTTCTCAAACTGGCTGAATTTCAGGACGCACTACAACGCGTGTCCTGATGACAAAACATTCAGGTATATGGCAAGCTTATACAGTCGATCACACACTAATATGTCTCGGAGCAATGAATTTGAAGGAGGAATAACAAATGGAGCATTGTGGTGAGTAATGTAGGCAGATATCCTATATTTATTAGTTTTGTACTTAAAGAAGCTCCCACTTTGTGTAAAAGTCTGTTTCTCTCCTGGAAATTCATCCCAAACAAAATTGAAACTTTATATACAATTCAGCAGATCCTGCTTGTTCTCCCTCTAGTTTTTCTGTGAAAGAAGCAGAACTAGGAATTAGGTACCGGAAGTAATTCTATAAGGACTCTTGACATAAATAAATGTATTAGAAGTTCCATACTATAGGTTATAGTGTCAATCATATGCTTTAGGCTAATAGCTGACAGGCGTAACAATATTTATCAGTTTTTTGGTTGCTGGGCAGAGTTTATTCAGTTCTGTTTGTGCTGTTTGAATGTGTTTTAAGAAGTCAACCAAAACATCCGTGAGGAATGACTTAGTGAAAGAAAATAAATTCAGTTACTAATTAATTACAATTATTATTCTGTAAGGAAGGACTTGGCCCTTGCACCATATTAGATTACCATATAACCAAGTAGAAACCTTTTGCATGTATGTATATTTATGTTAAATATTCCTTTTTTAATTGAAAGGAGCAGGGTAGACTATAATCTATATCTATTAATAAAATTTATTTATTCTTCTTCCAAATAAGTTTTATCATATGCTGGCTAGTAAAGTAGTTATGTTCTTTTTTCTATCTCTTCTTTAAGTTGTAGAGTTTGGGGTATAAATTTCCAGATGATTTTTTGCTCTCTTTTTGCCTTTTTTATCCGTAAGAAATATTAAGAATCAGCCCTTGTATTTAGCGAAAAAAAAAAGAATCACCCCTTGAAAGTTGAAACAAATGTTTGAACCAACTTTAAAATCTGGGAAAGCATTTGTGCATTGTTCTATATCCAATATTATCTAACTAAGTTGAATAATTGTTCATTGTTTGATATTATCTATTGTGCATGGCAGGCCCTGGCTTATCCATACTTTAAGGGACTCACCAAAGCTGACAGAGACCATCATCCGCTGATATAGCTGTCAAACTAGAGATAGAATCCTCAAATTTAATTTGTTAGTTTGCAGAGTATAGAATATAAAAAGGGATATACATGTAATTTTTTCATTACATTGTGTTATGGTTTTCTTAAATTAGCTTGGTACTTTAACATGTAAGATGATCTTATGGGCTTTATTGACATATATTATGTTGGATTTGCCATCTCCTGGTTTGATATACTTTTGTGTTGGTTTATTGACATTTCAATTTCAATCAGGATATTGCAAACTAGACTAATACAAAGTGTTGCACAAAAATGTTGCTAAAAAAATCTAAATGTATTACAATATGAACAAAAGTGTTGCACATAAATGTTGCTAAAAAAACAAAAAGCATTACAATAGGGGATAAAATGTTACATAAAAATGTTGCAATAAATTGACTGTGCAACACTTTTAACGAAAATATGTTACAAAATTGTGTTGCAATAGTCTATTGCAACATCATAAAAGTGTCACTAAACATGACAAAAGTGTTGCACTAAAGGGGATATTGTAATACTTTAAAAATGTTGCAATAAGTAGGTAAAACGTTGCTATAGGGGTCTATTGCAACGGCAGCAGATGCAACGCTCAATTTTGGCAAAAACGTTGCAAAAACCTCTATTGTAACATATTTGGGGTCTAATATGACACTTTTTTGGCGTTGCAATAGCCCATATTTCTTGTAGTGAACTTTTGATTACGGTTCCGAACCACTTTTACGAATTTAATCATAACTCCTAAACCGTAAGTCCGTTTCATGCGATCTTTATATCAAAACGAAGCTCATAACATAATCTAGCTAATCATGGCAAAAGTCGAAGCTAATCAGTGAGTTATACCTTCTGTCAAATTCGTGTTCTTAATGTTAACGAAATTTCGGCATTACGACGGCTATAAATCGAATATTTCTAAATTCCAAACCTTCCAATAATCAAGGTATCCATCCCAAACAACATATACATGATATATCACCATGAACTGAGGCCAAGCAATGCCTTTCCGTTCATCTAAACTATTTTTAACATTTATCAAATCTAAATCACAATCATGCTTATAATCATGCTAATATCACATCTTATACTAAAACCCATCAAGAGCATGCAAAATCTCAAGGTAAAGTCTAGGATTTCAAGTTGTTATACCTTCCTTGGAGTATGATCTAGCCTGACTATGCTTGGTATGATCCTTAGAAGTGCTTAAGCTTGCTAAATCAACCATGAAAAACAAGAAAAAACAAGATTAGTTCATAGAATCACTATTCACCATCCTCTTGGATGAATTCTTTGAAAATGGAAACAAAGGTGTTTGGCTTTGAAATTTTTAGGAGATCACTTTTATGAATTATGGAACTCACCATAAAAATTACAAGGTCAAGTGATGGTTGGAAGCTTGATTTTTGTTTTTGAATTAGGGTAATTGCCGAATGGTGTTCTTGGAGAGAAAGAGAAGTGGTTGGCTTGTTCTCTTGCTTGGATGGTGATAGAAATGAATTATTGTGGTGTTAAGATAATATCTTGGATGATAAAGTAGCTTTATTAAAGGTATGATGCAAGGAATGATGTAATTAGGAGACAAGTGTTGATCATTGGTTGATTTAAGGCTTAACCAAGTAGTTAGTTTGCTAAGTACTAGTTGATCTCTAATGGTTCTAGTTAGTCTTGTAACTAGAATGGTTACTAGATATTTTCTAGTAGCTTGCACAAGACTCTTGCTCCCTCTGCTTGTTTCTTTGTCCGTTTATTGCTTAATTCGTTGATCGTTCGAGGGAATAACTCATTCGTTTCTAGTTAGGGTTTTACCGAAAACCTTCCTAATATTTATAATACTATTCCTCATCTTTCTTAATACTTCTCGAATTTAAAGTCCTTAATTCCCTTTTATAAATCCTTAAGTCTTGCAGTGTCCAGGGAAATCTCGGAGAAAATAAAAGTGCTCTTTTTCTGAATCCTACAGCTTTTACATACACTTATTTTCTTCCTGGATCACTAATACGAACTCAGAAATCCGTTCCGAATACCGGGTATAACATTATTATAATAATATTCCAAATTCCACCAAAATCACTATTCATCACTTATTTTTATTAAATTCCTATAATTAGGAAAATGAACCTGGTTCACTCTCGGGTGCTTCTTAACCTTTTTACGGAACCGCTGGACTTATAATAGATATTGATTTGGATGGCACAAGAATAATCTTACTTGAAGTAATATACTTATATTCTCAGGAGATAGATCATTCTTATCTATGCCGTCAACCAAAAGTATTCTGCATGACATATAAATAGTTGAATTCAAATCCATTCCATTCATTTAATAGATCTTCGTTACATCGTAGTCATAACCACTATTCATTCCCACATTATTACATAATAAAAAAGTTTTAATTCTACAAAAAATCTGGGTTCTTACAGTCTCCCCTCCTTAAATGGATTCCGTCCCGGAATCAGCTTGAAAACAAATGGGGGTACTTTTCCATCATTGCACTTTCTAGCTCCCAGGTTGATTCTTCTATGTTGTGGTTCTGCCATAAAACTCTGACAAGCTTGATGACCTTGTTTCGGAGCACTTGATCTTTTCTGTCCATAATTTCCACAGGTTGCTCTACGTAGGTCAAGTCTGGTTGCATGTCCACGTGCTCATATTCCACTATGTGCTTGGCATCTGGGTTATATTTCCTTTGCATCGAGACATGGAACACATTGTGCACTTGCTGCAGGTTTGGGGGTAATGCCAGTTCATAAGCTAGCTCCCCAATACGTCTTAAGATCTCAAATGGCCCAATATATCTAGGGCTCAGCTTCCCTTTCTTTCCAAACCTCATTAATCCCTTCCAAGGAGACACCTTCAAGAACACTAGGTCTCCCACCTCATATTCTTTTCCTTTCCGAGCTAAGTCGGCATATTTCTTTTGTCGGTCTTGGGCTGCTACCAGCCGTCCTCTGATTAGATCCACTGCATCTTTAGTCCGTTGGACCATCTCAGGCCCGAGCATCTTTCGCTCTCCAACTTCATCCCAATATAAGGGAGATCGGCATTTCCTTCCATAAAGGGCCTCGTAGGGCGGCATCCCTATGCTTGAATGAAAGCTATTGTTGTAGGAGAACTCAATCAATGGCAAGTGATCATCCCAATTTCCTTTAAAGTCTATAGCACAGACTCTCAACATATCTTCTAGTGTCTGGATGGTCCTTTCACTTTGCCCGTCTGTCTGGGGATGGTAAGCTGTACTCATGTTTAGCCTGGTTCCCACACATTCCTGAAAGCTCCTCCAAAACCTGGAGTTAAATCTGGGATCTCTGTCAGATACTATGGCGACTGGGACTCCATGTCGCGCCACTATTTCTTTGAGGTAGATGTCTACAAGCCTATCAACCGTGTACCTTTCGTTGATCGGTAGGAAGTGAGCTGACTTTGTTAGTCGGTCTATAATCACCCATATGGCATCATGATTTGCTTTGGTCCTTGTTAAACCTACTACGAAGTCCATAGCTATATGTTCCCATTTCCAATCGGGAATCTCCAAGGGGTGTAGAAGTCCACTAGGCCTCTGGTGCTCTGCTTTCACTTTCTGGCAAGTCAAGCATTTGCTTACCCATTCTACCACGTCCTTTTTCATGTTGGGCCACCAGTAGTACTCTTTCAAATCTCTATACATCTTGGTGCTACCGGGGTGCACTGAGTATCCTGAGTTGTGTGCCTCATATAGAATTTCTTCCTTGAGTTCCTGATCGTTTGGGACCCATATCCTCCACATATATCTCATGATTCCTCCTTTATCTTTTTCACACTTGATTTCTTCCCCAGTCATTAATTCCTCTGTCGAGTTCTTTTCTGCTTCCATCATTTGTTCTTGGCATAACCTAATCTTTTCCAACAGTAGAGGCTGGATCCGAATTTCCATCAACTTTTCTTGACCTTCTTCAGGTATCTTAATCTCAATTTCCAGCCTCTCAAAGTCTTTTATCAATTCTTCCTCTGTAGTTATCATTTTGAGCTTCTCTTTCCTACTAAGGGCGTCAGCCACCACATTGGCTTTGCCCGGGTGGTAACGAATCTCACAGTCGTAATCCTTGATTAGCTCTAGCCATCTTCTCTGGCGCATGTTAAGCTCTTTCTGCGTAAAAATGTACTTGAGGCTCTTATGGTCAGTGTAAATCTCACACTTCTCTCCATACAAGTAGTGTCTCCAAATTTTTAAGGCAAAAACAATTGCTGCTAATTCCAGATCATGGGTGGGGTATCGGATCTCGTAATCCTTCAATTGTCTTGACGCATATGCTATTACCTTGCCGTGCTGCATAAGCACGCATCCCAATCCTTTATGCGAAGCATCACTGTAAATCACGAAATCTCCTTTTCCATCAGGCAACGCCAATACTGGGGCCGTTACCAACCTCTTCTTCAGCTCTTGAAAACTCTTCTCGCATTTTTCAGTCCATTCAAATTTCTCAGTTTTCCGGGTAAGTCGAGTTAACGGGGCTGCAATCTTTGCAAAATCTTGAACAAATCGTCTATAATATCCTGCTAACCCTATGAAACTCCTTACCTCTGTTGGAGTGGTTGGTCGCTCCCAATTTGAAACTGCCTCTATCTTGGAGGGGTCAACTAGCACTCCTTCTTTGTTGATTACGTGCCCTAAAAATTGTACTTCATTTTTCCAGAACTCACACTTTGAGAATTTGGCATATAATTGCTCTTTCCGGAGCGTCTCTAAGGTTATCCTCAAATGTTCAGCGTGTTCTTCCTCTGTCTTTGAGTAGATCAAAATATCATCAATAAAGACTATAACAAACTGGTCTAAATATTCCTTGAACACTCTATTCATTAAATCCATGAAAGCTGCTGGGGCGTTGGTCAATCCGAATGACATCACCAAAAACTCATAATGTTCATACCTAGTACGGAATGCAGTCTTTGGAATATCCTCAGGTTTAATCTTCAGCTGGTGATATCCGGTTCTCAAGTCAATCTTGGAGAAATACACAGCTCCTCTTAGCTGGTCAAACAAATCATCAATTCTGGGCAACGGGTATTTATTCTTTATTGTTAGCTTGTTCAACTCCCGATAGTCGATGCATAACCTCATACTCCCGTCCTTTTTTTTGACGAACAATACTGGTGCGCCCCAAGGCGACACACTGGGTCTTATCATACCCTTATCCAACAATTCCTGTAATTGCTTTGCTAGCTCTTTCATTTCCACTGGTGCTAATCGGTATGGGGCCTTTGAAACTGGCGCCGTCCCCGGGGCTAACTCAATAGCAAACTCAATCACTCTATCTGGTGGTAATCCAGGAAGATCTTCAGGAAACACATCTTCAAATTCGTTAACCACCGGAATGTCTTGTATCTTGGGCGCCTCTTTCTGGGTGTCGATAACGTAAGCTAAATAAGCTTCGTTTCCTTTTCGTAGCAGTCTCTTGGTCTGCGCCATGGTTAGAATGGTTTGGGTCTGTCGTAACCCTTTAAACACTATTTCCTTATTTCCTGGGGTTTTCAACTTAACCTTTTTCCCTTTACAATCTATTTGCGCATTATTACGAGACAACCAGTCCATTCCCAAAATAACATCGAATTCCCCTAGCTTAAAAGGGATCAAGTCAACACAGAAGAATCGCCCTCCTATTTCTATTTTGCAATCGGAGTGAATCTGATTAACTGGAATGACTTCCTGATTAGCTATCTCTACTAGCAAAGACTCCCTTAGTGGTTGAGTTTTAAGTTTCAATTTATGTGCAAAATCTCTAGATATAAAAGACTTAGTTGCCCCAGAATCAAATAAAACATTTGCACTGACTGAATTGAGGGAAAATGTACCTGCTATCACATCCGTGTTCCTCACGGCATCTTGTACTGTCATGTTAAAAGTTCTAGCAGTTGGTGGCCTGTTGGAGGCAGTTCTGCTTGCCCCTGAGGCTGCTGGTTTGTTCATTGGGCAATCCCTCCTCATGTGACCTGGACGACCACACTGAAAACAAGTAGTGCCTTTGCTGGCAGTAGGAGCAATCGCGGTACACTGATGGGCATAGTGGCCTGCTCGCCCACACTTATAACAGACCGTCTGTTTCTGAGTACACACCCCGGAATGTCTCTTCCCACAAGTGGCACATACTGGTAGTGGAGGTCTGGAATGGTGGGAACGGGACACTCCAGCTTGTTGGCCGCCCTGGCTCACAGTTGCACTCCCAAATGGTTTAAACCCGACATTCCTCCCAGGTAGGGAAACTGCTCCTCGGTTGAACCTATTCGGGGGCCTTCCCCCTGCGGAACCTCCGCCCATGCTGGCATGCTTTCTTTTTAATCCCCCCTTCTCTCTCTCTCTTTGCATCTGATCGCTCCCTGCTTCCACAATGGTTGCCTTTTGCACCAAGGTGGCATAATCAGTAATCTCTAAAACGGCCACTCTGTTCTGAATCCACTGCTTCAGCCCTTGCTGAAACCTGTTAGCTTTCTTTTCTTCAGTGTCCACAAACTCTGGTACAAATCGTGATAACTCAGTAAACTTGGCTTCATAATCAGCCACTGTCATATTGTTCTGCTTCAGTTCCAAAAACTTAAGTTCCATCTGGGTTTTCATAAACTTCGGAAAGTACTTCTCAAGAAACAATTGTTTAAACCTATCCCAGGTTACTATAGCATCTGTCTCCATATTCTTCTTGGCTTCCCACCAATAATTGGCCTCTCCTTTTAGTAAGTAGGTGGCAAAGACAGTCTTCTGGGCTTCTCCAATACTCAGAATCTCGAAAGATTTCTCCATTTCCTTGACCCAGGCCCTTGCCTCTACGGGGTCAGCCGATCCGTGAAACTCTGGGGGTTTGAGGGACTTGAAGGCCCTAAAGGAATTGGCCACAATGGTGTTGTTTCCTTGGGGTGGTTGGGGGTGTTGGTTCAAATTCTGCCTGAGCAGATCCATAAATTGTCCCATGGGGTTTCCGCCCTGGTTCTCCCCCTGATGCTCGACTTCAGTTTCCCCTTCTTTTATTTCCTCTTCAAACTCTGCAGTATAGAAAGTTTCATCCCCCATCCCATAATGGGAATCCTCCTGCTCATTATAGTCCTGATCCTGTTCTTCATTATACTCAAAATTTTCCTCATGTTGATTGTGACTTTCTTGGTCAGTAGATTCGTGAGGGTTAGCCCTAGTACCCATTCTTCTCGGAGGCATTTTACTGAAAATTTGGACAATATACATTAGGTTTATTTACCTATTTCAGAGGGTTTTCCTCACAATATCGATGCATAAATGGATTTAGGATCCCACAGTTCTATATATCATGGCAGTTTTTAGCCGAAAGCAGTACGGACAGATATAATATAATAAACTAGTGATCGCGTCATAAGAAAACTGAAATGACTGAAAAGGAAATAAATATATACCAAGTACCAAACGGTACAACATCCGACATACTACAACAGTTTTAAAAGAAATACAACCATCCGAATAATAACTAGTCAAAAGTGAAATAAGCTGTCTATCTGTCTAGTCTGCAACAGGGAACTACAAGCTGAAACTATCCCTACCAAAAATCGGCACTACTATGACCGTACAAGACTAGACAACTAGACCAGTACATCACTATCCCTGTAGTCAGCCACGACGGCGGGCCAAATCTAGAACCCTCCTCATAGCAAGGCGGAAAATCTCCTCTGCATCAGCCCTGGATACCATGCCATGCCCATCACTGGGTAACTGTCGCACCCTCACACGGGCCCTCAGCTCTATGCCGGTCACCTGCCTATACATATCTCTAGCTCTGGCACGCCTACCACCCAGGTGCCTCAACCGGGCCTCTCTCTCTGCGGCTAGCTCTCTGCGGGACTCTGCCAGCCTGGCCTCAGCCACGGCTACCTCAGAAGTAAGTCTGCCCACAACATAGTGATGAAAACATGCTGGGACGTCCCCTGTCGGACCATGGGGTGGAGGGGCTGGATCTGCTGGAAGGGCAGCCTCTGCCTGCTGTGGCTCTGGGGTCAATGCCTCAAACTCATCTGACAATGGGCTCATAGGTAGTGGGGGCGGGGTAGGGGCTCTCTCATCAGAGAGGGGTGGCACATGAAGTCTGGAACTCCCTACAACATCAGCCACGGGCTCATCAACATCTCCTTCGGCACCCTCATCTACCGGTACCACCTGATCCGTGGTCATGTCAGTATCCTCCTCCAAAGTCCTAATCTGAGTCACAACCCAAAAGTCCTCCCCAATCTCTCTACCCTCAGGTATAAGCTGGTCCTCCTCAGGGTCCTCATCATCAACATCCTCAGCAACTAACTCAGCATCCCCTACGGCCTGGACCTCCTCCTCTGACTCAACAACATCAGTAACAGCATCAACCTGGACCTCCTCAGGGTCCTCCTCCTCTAACTCCATGACATCAGTATCAGCATCCACCTGGACCTCAGGGTCCTCCTCCTCTGACTCAACAACATCAGTATCAGCATCTGAATCCACCATCGCCGAGCCCTCGGTGGCCTGGATCGCATCATCGTGCTGCCTCTCATACTCCTCCGGATCCGAGATGTCGCTCGCCTACACAATGACGAATTATATTACTATCATGATACTTAAAAGTTCCCATAAGGGTTTTAAGTGAACTTGGCAAGAGTTCTTATTATCTTAGTGAATTTATTATTGTATAGCGTCGCATCATCTCTTGGGATTTATAACTCTCTCTCTGATACCATTTCTGTAACACCCCCAGATCCGGGGTCCGGGATCGGGTCGTTACGGTCTTATTTTCCATGATTAATACTTTACTCGAGTCCACAATAAATAAATCACCTGCTGTGACCCCACAATAATAACCACTCACACACACACAGTTATAGTCCCAGAGATGAAATTGAAATAAGTCTTGCATTACTGGTTACGAATAAAAGTTATTACAAGCCAAAAGGATAATGTTTTGCAAAATCACGCAAGCGTACGTGGTCACAAGTAATATATAAGGTTAAGTCCAAATTCGTTCCCACAGGGATCAAGTTATGGTTCTATTCAGTAAATATGCCTATGCAACAATGTATGGTTATTATGCACTGCTAAGACAATAACAATATTGGGTTTATTAAACTAAATTAACTAAGACACAAATTAACAAAACTAAGAATTAATTAACTAACAAGAATTAAAATCTAATTACGTCTGCAAGAGTAAACATGGAATCCTAACTTCATTAAATACTTTGCTTAGATCTGACGCCTTTAATCACTATATGCAATGGTTATGATATCTGATCGGATAACACGAAAAGAGTAAAAGTTACCTCTCGGTATACTAGTACCAATCTACACATACATCCACAAAAGAGATAGAAGATGAATAGGCACCTATTATGTTTAGACCCTATATCTCTATAGAATTTGAAAACATAAAGGTTGAAGCACAAGTTATCCATAATGATCACATAGGGCAGCATATTATCTCTAATCATGCTACAAATCATGATGTTAATACATCAACCTATCCTATGCTAGCATGGCAAGTTCTAAATCTCAAGATCCACTCTCGCTTCACAAGAGATTAACAAATTAGATGTTAGCTACGCATCTAAATTCAATAAGCACAACCATACGAGGATATCAGATATACATCACACACAGATCTGTAAAGCATCAAGATACTAAAGCTCCATAAATAAATCCGTTAGAATCCCATGACAACGATTAGTTCATAATCGAACCTCTCGTCATCATGGGATCTGATGAAACCATGATAAAAACAAAGTATGAAAATATACAAATAAATCTAAGTAATTGATATGTAATTGTGTCTCTAATGATAATGATCTTCCTAATTTACAAGGGTTGGATGTGTTTATATAGGCTCTAGACATCTTGCCCAGCAAGAAAATACCAAAACAGAATTATAATAGAATTTCTGCAAGATACGTTTCCTAAACTGATTCTGTTTTTTAAGGGAAATTCGTAGCTGACTTTTCTTCTATTTTCCAGGACCGTTCCAGTAGTAATTGGACCTCTGGACCACCTTAGAATGATAGAGAATTCCGTTATCTTCGCGTGGACTGCTTACGGGCTGAAAACAGACTTATAGAACTCAAGATATGTCCAAAACAGTGTAGACTGCGCAACCGTCTCAGAAATCCGAATTTTAATCAATTAATTCCCCAAAAATTATAGAAGCATCCACCTTAGTCAACATTCTCGTAAATCTGCACAACTAAGCAAAACACATCAAAACTACCAGAAACTTGAGCCCAAGACAATCAATTTAAGCCAATTTAGAATGCTCCAAGTGGATATAACTCCACTTATCACACCCCCAAACTTAAACCGATGCTTGTCCTCAAGCATAAACAATTACAACTAACTAACTAACTAGTACCACTTCCGTAGGTGATCACGGTTGCATTTGGCATATGCAACAAGCCCTTTAAACCCCTAGGCTGCCCTAGTGGACGAGTAAGGTCTCGTGAGGGCCTATAGCGAATGTACCCACAAAATCCATTTAACCTAATGCAATGCAATGCATGAATGCAACTAATATGCAAATGCAATTAATCTAATCGACCATACCTTCAAATCCTTTCATGCCATATCAACTTAAGAATCAAAGTAAATACGCAATGTCTTGGTGTCGAAGGTGCAAGTATTCACATAGTCTACTCAATGAACATGCATAAATTCTCAGAAGTCCATGTCAAGTGTAAGAATAAGTTAGTAAACATGCTAAGCCTACAAGAGCACATCTTTGAGACAACACTCGGGATCTCATACGCAAGAACAAGCAAACACTCACAATCCACTCACAAAAGAATATTCACTCAAGAACAAGGGTAAGTGTATCACTCAATTCCAACAAAATCATAAGCATGCTTGACATTTGGTATCAATCTAACTCTTAACACAACATACATCAATGACGATAATCAAAAGGTCTTTATTTGGGTTGTAACGAGGCTAGGGACAAGGTATGTCAAATAAGCCAAAACAGGTGAAGTGTCAAAAGCTAGTAGGAACTATAATAATCATACACAACCACCTATTTTTTCCCCCCACATAAATTTAACCAACAAAAACACTCGAATAGTGGACTAAAGTGGGATCACAATAAACACAAACATGCTCTCATAATATTTTTTTTTTTCTTTTTCTCTTCTCTTTCTTTTTTTTTCTTTTTTTTCTTTTTTTTTTCTTTTTCTTTTTCTTTTCTTTTCGAGAGCTAAATAAAACACAAACAATTATATAAACAATAACAATAATCCCATAATTTATTACACATGTCGACTATCAAGTAAACAACCAAACCCAATATTCAATATTTCCCCCCAAAATTAAGACCAACAATAAACCCCTCCTTGCACACCTTATTACTCCCTTAAGCACTCTACTAGCCTTTGACAATGTGGGTTCAAATTAATGTGAGGCTAATACAAGAAAAAGGTCTAAGCAAGTAATGTGGTATGTCACCGAAAAAATAGGATTAAGCTCAACGGGTTAACTAATTGATCATGTAAATATGTTATGGTAATATGGGAAAATATGCGGTTATTCCTAAATGCCTTTATCATTTTAATCGTCAAATAATGTCATGCGTTTCAAGAAAGACCTCAAACAACTGCTAGCAATGCAAACAATCCGTGGACACTCAAGCAAACGAATAAATTGCAAATATGCAATATGCAATAAGGCTCAAAAACTCACTTGGTGGAAAAACATACTCAATCCCAAGCAAACATCTCTCTAACGCACCAACTTGTATTCAAAGCATGCAAACTAAATCATCTTGCACATATTCATGTCCTTCTAATCACTTACAACATTCAATAAGTCTACTAGCTTCAACTTACTAGTGTATGTGTGTGCACAAGAACAAAGCATATCACTTCTCAATCAAAAGCGTCAACAACACAAAATTCCTATCAAGCATGGGTGCAAATGCAAACTATTATGAACTCACATGGTATACAAACATAAAAACAGAATGTCCTATATGAAACAAACGTAGATAACACGAACATAAATGCATAATTTACTACTACTAATATGCAAAACATGAAATCCTACATGAACACAATGACTAACAATCACATATATATACACTACTTATCCCTCAAACCACCCCCAAACTTAAAATATTCAATGTCCTCATTGAATGGAAGTAAATACAAGGGAAAGTAGAAAACATACCTTAGGTTGCCTCCCAAGAAGCGCTTCTTTAACGTCAATAGCTTGACGTTACTTCCAAGCCTCCATTATGGATGATAATAGTTAGCCTGGTCATCTCTTCGCGAGACTTCTTCGTCATCACGGCGGCACACTTTCTGCCCTTTCTCCTCGCTTGGCCTATTCATGTAACAACCATGACCTATTCCAATGCCTCCATCTATTGACCCAAAATCTGTCAATTTGTAGAACAACACACACTCGCGGGGTTCACTTGAATATAATGGAGGAGGGTAAATGTAAGTTGCTGAAGCCTTTGGTTCCTCAAAGAGAACTTCCTCCATTGGCTCTAATGCGCTACCTCCATCTTTAAATTCTGAGACAAGTAGAAGACCTGCATCTTTCTCATGTTCATCAGCCTCTTGGTTCGCACATACCCATTCTTGAAATTTCTGTAGCCCAACAGTGTCTTCTTGGTTCGCACATAACAATTCTTGAAATTTGCGTAGCTCATCAGTGTCTGTCTCAAATAGTGCCCTTTCCAAATCATCCACCTCACTAGCTTGATCAAATTCCTCACATGGCTTATGAACACTCTCCTCCTCTTGGAATTTGTCTTCTTCAATTAAGCATGCAGTACCTTGCTCCAAGTCATCGGTATTTTCTGAAATTGCTTCTGGTATGAATTGTTGATTCTCTTGTTCCAAGACTCTCAAAACTTGAGCAGCTAATGTCCCCATAGATTTGATAAGCTTCTCATTATTCTCTGCAAGCATCCTAATCTCCTTCCTAATCTCCTTCAAATCATCATCTGACTGAAAAGTAGGAGTAGGTTGCTGATGTTGAAACTCTTCACTACCAAAGACATATGACATATCTGGAACATCTTGCTGGTACTGTTGAGGATAATATTGAAAATATGGTTGCTCCTCATAAGTGACATATGGATCAACTCCTTCGTAGTAACAATATTGTGAGGGATCATGAATGCCAAAACACCACTCACATTGTTGAGGCTGTTGAATACCACCTTGGTTGCTCCAGCACTGATACGTCTCATGTGCGCCCGCACATAGCTCACAAACACTAACCACCTGCTGAACTCCATAGTAATTTAGAAAATCCATCTTTAACGCCCACACTCTCTGACAAGTACCTGAAACACTACAAACAAACTAACTAAGTAAGAAATTCGAGTCAGTGAACGCTAACGACCACTATTGACAAGCACATAAACCAAAAATAAAACACCGATGATCCCCGGCAGCGGCGCCAAAAACTTGTTTTGCAAAATCACGCAAGCGTACGTGGTCACAAGTAATATATAAGGTTAAGTCCAAATTCGTTCCCACAGGGATCAAGTTATGGTTCTATTCAGTAAATATGCCTATGCAACAATGTA
Organism: Kitagawia praeruptora; assembly: GCA_037693485.1. Classification (NCBI taxonomy): domain Eukaryota; kingdom Viridiplantae; phylum Streptophyta; class Magnoliopsida; order Apiales; family Apiaceae; genus Kitagawia; species Kitagawia praeruptora. The sequence goes on from CM075353.1 coordinate 6,468,651, forward strand.
TGGTTATTATGCACTGCTAAGACAATAACAATATTGGGTTTATTAAACTAAATTAACTAAGACACAAATTAACAAAACTAAGAATTAATTAACTAACAAGAATTAAAATCTAATTACGTCTGCAAGAGTAAACATGGAATCCTAACTTCATTAAATACTTTGCTTAGATCTGACGCCTTTAATCACTATATGCAATGGTTATGATATCTGATCGGATAACACGAAAAGAGTAAAAGTTACCTCTCGGTATACTAGTACCAATCTACACATACATCCACAAAAGAGATAGAAGATGAATAGGCACCTATTATGTTTAGACCCTATATCTCTATAGAATTTGAAAACATAAAGGTTGAAGCACAAGTTATCCATAATGATCACATAGGGCAGCATATTATCTCTAATCATGCTACAAATCATGATGTTAAAACATCAACCTATCCTATGCTAGCATGGCAAGTTCTAAATCTCAAGATCCACTCTCGCTTCACAAGAGATTAACAAATTAGATGTTAGCTACGCATCTAAATTCAATAAGCACAACCATACGAGGATATCAGATATACATCACACACAGATCTGTAAAGCATCAAGATACTAAAGCTCCATAAATAAATCCGTTAGAATCCCATGACAACGATTAGTTCATAATCGAACCTCTCGTCATCATGGGATCTGATGAAACCATGATAAAAACAAAGTATGAAAATATACAAATAAATCTAAGTAATTGATATGTAATTGTGTCTCTAATGATAATGATCTTCCTAATTTACAAGGGTTGGATGTGTTTATATAGGCTCTAGACATCTTGCCCAGCAAGAAAATACCAAAACAGAATTATAATAGAATTTCTGCAAGATACGTTTCCTAAACTGATTCTGTTTTTTAAGGGAAATTCGTAGCTGACTTTTCTTCTATTTTCCAGGACCGTTCCAGTAGTAATTGGACCTCTGGACCACCTTAGAATGATAGAGAATTCCGTTATCTTCGCGTGGACTGCTTACGGGCTGAAAACAGACTTATAGAACTCAAGATATGTCCAAAACAGTGTAGACTGCGCAACCGTCTCAGAAATCCGAATTTTAATCAATTAATTCCCCAAAAATTATAGAAGCATCCACCTTAGTCAACATTCTCGTAAATCTGCACAACTAAGCAAAACACATCAAAACTACCAGAAACTTGAGCCCAAGACAATCAATTTAAGCCAATTTAGAATGCTCCAAGTGGATATAACTCCACTTATCACACCCCCAAACTTAAACCGATGCTTGTCCTCAAGCATAAACAATTACAACTAACTAACTAACTAGTACCACTTCCGTAGGTGATCACGGTTGCATTTGGCATATGCAACAAGCCCTTTAAACCCCTAGGCTGCCCTAGTGGACGAGTAAGGTCTCGTGAGGGCCTATAGCGAATGTACCCACAAAATCCATTTAACCTAATGCAATGCAATGCATGAATGCAACTAATATGCAAATGCAATTAATCTAATCGACCATACCTTCAAATCCTTTCATGCCATATCAACTTAAGAATCAAAGTAAATACGCAATGTCTTGGTGTCGAAGGTGCAAGTATTCACATAGTCTACTCAATGAACATGCATAAATTCTCAGAAGTCCATGTCAAGTGTAAGAATAAGTTAGTAAACATGCTAAGCCTACAAGAGCACATCTTTGAGACAACACTCGGGATCTCATACGCAAGAACAAGCAAACACTCACAATCCACTCACAAAAGAATATTCACTCAAGAACAAGGGTAAGTGTATCACTCAATTCCAACAAAATCATAAGCATGCTTGACATTTGGTATCAATCTAACTCTTAACACAACATACATCAATGACGATAATCAAAAGGTCTTTATTTGGGTTGTAACGAGGCTAGGGACAAGGTATGTCAAATAAGCCAAAACAGGTGAAGTGTCAAAAGCTAGTAGGAACTATAATAATCATACACAACCACCTATTTTTTCCCCCCACATAAATTTAACCAACAAAAACACTCGAATAGTGGACTAAAGTGGGATCACAATAAACACAAACATGCTCTCATAATATTTTTTTTTTCTTTTTCTCTTCTCTTTCTTTTTTTTTTCTTTTTTTTCTTTTTTTTTCTTTTTCTTTTTCTTTTCTTTTCGAGAGCTAAATAAAACACAAAAAATTATATAAACAATAACAATAATCCCATAATTTATTACACATGTCGACTATCAAGTAAACAACCAAACCCAATATTCAATATTTCCCCCCAAAATTAAGACCAACAATAAACCCCTCCTTGCACACCTTATTACTCCCTTAAGCACTCTACTAGCCTTTGACAATGTGGGTTCAAATTAATGTGAGGCTAATACAAGAAAAAGGTCTAAGCAAGTAATGTGGTATGTCACCGAAAAAATAGGATTAAGCTCAACGGGTTAACTAATTGATCATGTAAATATGTTATGGTAATATGGGAAAATATGCGGTTATTCCTAAATGCCTTTATCATTTTAATCGTCAAATAATGTCATGCGTTTCAAGAAAGACCTCAAACAACTGCTAGCAATGCAAACAATCCGTGGACACTCAAGCAAACGAATAAATTGCAAATATGCAATATGCAATAAGGCTCAAAAACTCACTTGGTGGAAAAACATACTCAATCCCAAGCAAACATCTCTCTAACGCACCAACTTGTATTCAAAGCATGCAAACTAAATCATCTTGCACATATTCATGTCCTTCTAATCACTTACAACATTCAATAAGTCTACTAGCTTCAACTTACTAGTGTATGTGTGTGCACAAGAACAAAGCATATCACTTCTCAATCAAAAGCGTCAACAACACAAAATTCCTATCAAGCATGGGTGCGAATGCAAACTATTATGAACTCACATGGTATACAAACATAAAAACAGAATGTCCTATATGAAACAAACGTAGATAACACGAACATAAATGCATAATTTACTACTACTAATATGCAAAACATGAAATCCTACATGAACACAATGACTAACAATCACATATATATACACTACTTATCCCTCAAACCACCCCCAAACTTAAAATATTCAATGTCCTCATTGAATGGAAGTAAATACAAGGGAAAGTAGAAAACATACCTTAGGTTGCCTCCCAAGAAGCGCTTCTTTAACGTCAATAGCTTGACGTTACTTCCAAGCCTCCATTATGGATGATAATAGTTAGCCTGGTCATCTCTTCGCGAGACTTCTTCGTCATCACGGCGGCACACTTTCTGCCCTTTCTCCTCGCTTGGCCTATTCATGTAACAACCATGACCTATTCCAATGCCTCCATCTATTGACCCAAAATCTGTCAATTTGTAGAACAACACACACTCGCGGGGTTCACTTGAATATAATGGAGGAGGGTAAATGTAAGTTGCTGAAGCCTTTGGTTCCTCAAAGAGAACTTCCTCCATTGGCTCTAATGCGCTACCTCCATCTTTAAATTCTGAGACAAGTAGAAGACCTGCATCTTTCTCATGTTCATCAGCCTCTTGGTTCGCACATACCCATTCTTGAAATTTCTGTAGCCCAACAGTGTCTTCTTGGTTCGCACATAACAATTCTTGAAATTTGCGTAGCTCATCAGTGTCTGTCTCAAATAGTGCCCTTTCCAAATCATCCACCTCACTAGCTTGATCAAATTCCTCACATGGCTTATGAACACTCTCCTCCTCTTGGAATTTGTCTTCTTCAATTAAGCATGCAGTACCTTGCTCCAAGTCATCGGTATTTTCTGAAATTGCTTCTGGTATGAATTGTTGATTCTCTTGTTCCAAGACTCTCAAAACTTGAGCAGCTAATGTCCCCATAGATTTGATAAGCTTCTCATTATTCTCTGCAAGCATCCTAATCTCCTTCCTAATCTCCTTCAAATCATCATCTGACTGAAAAGTAGGAGTAGGTTGCTGATGTTGAAACTCTTCACTACCAAAGACATATGACATATCTGGAACATCTTGCTGGTACTGTTGAGGATAATATTGAAAATATGGTTGCTCCTCATAAGTGACATATGGATCAACTCCTTCGTAGTAACAATATTGTGAGGGATCATGAATGCCAAAACACCACTCACATTGTTGAGGCTGTTGAATACCACCTTGGTTGCTCCAGCACTGATACGTCTCATGTGCGCCCGCACATAGCTCACAAACACTAACCACCTGCTGAACTCCATAGTAATTTAGAAAATCCATCTTTAACGCCCACACTCTCTGACAAGTACCTGAAACACTACAAACAAACTAACTAAGTAAGAAATTCGAGTCAGTGAACGCTAACGACCACTATTGACAAGCACATAAACCAAAAATAAAACACCGATGATCCCCGGCAGCGGCGCCAAAAACTTGTTTTGCAAAATCACGCAAGCGTACGTGGTCACAAGTAATATATAAGGTTAAGTCCAAATTCGTTCCCACAGGGATCAAGTTATGGTTCTATTCAGTAAATATGCCTATGCAACAATGTATGGTTATTATGCACTGCTAAGACAATAACAATATTGGGTTTATTAAACTAAATTAACTAAGACACAAATTAACAAAACTAAGAATTAATTAACTAACAAGAATTAAAATCTAATTACGTCTGCAAGAGTAAACATGGAATCCTAACTTCATTAAATACTTTGCTTAGATCTGACGCCTTTAATCACTATATGCAATGGTTATGATATCTGATCGGATAACACGAAAAGAGTAAAAGTTACCTCTCGGTATACTAGTACCAATCTACACATACATCCACAAAAGAGATAGAAGATGAATAGGCACCTATTATGTTTAGACCCTATATCTCTATAGAATTTGAAAACATAAAGGTTGAAGCACAAGTTATCCATAATGATCACATAGGGCAGCATATTATCTCTAATCATGCTACAAATCATGATGTTAAAACATCAACCTATCCTATGCTAGCATGGCAAGTTCTAAATCTCAAGATCCACTCTCGCTTCACAAGAGATTAACAAATTAGATGTTAGCTACGCATCTAAATTCAATAAGCACAACCATACAAGGATATCAGATATACATCACACACAGATCTGTAAAGCATCAAGATACTAAAGCTCCATAAATAAATCCGTTAGAATCCCATGACAACGATTAGTTCATAATCGAACCTCTCGTCATCATGGGATCTGATGAAACCATGATAAAAACAAAGTATGAAAATATACAAATAAATCTAAGTAATTGATATGTAATTGTGTCTCTAATGATAATGATCTTCCTAATTTACAAGGGTTGGATGTGTTTATATAGGCTCTAGACATCTTGCCCAGCAAGAAAATACCAAAACAGAATTATAATAGAATTTCTGCAAGATACGTTTCCTAAACTGATTTTATTTTTTAAGGGAAATTCGTAGCTGACTTTTCTTCTATTTTCCAGGACCGTTCCAGTAGTAATTGGACCTCTGGACCAACTTAGAATGATAGAGAATTCCGTTATCTTCGCGTGAACTGCTTACGGGCTGAAAACAGACTTATAGAACTCAAGATATGGCCAAAATAGTAAAAACTGTATTTTTCAGGGGCAACTTGCAGGGCAACTTGCGCCCAGCAGTCTGTTCTTCGCGCAAATTGCTCCTACCCAGCGCAATTTGCTCCTGGGAATCCTATCCTAAGTTGTAGAAAATCTCCCAGGCTTCGCGTGGGCAGTAAGATCGCTGAAAACAGACTTCTAGAACTCCAGATATGTCCAAAACAGTGTAGACTGCGCAACCGTCTCAGAAATCCGAATTTTAATCAATTAATTCCCCAAAAATTATAGAAGCATCCACCTTAGTCAACATTCTCGTAAATCTGCACAACTAAGCAAAACACATCAAAACTACCAGAAACTTGAGCCCAAGACAATCAATTTAAGCCAATTTAGAATGCTCCAAGTGGATATAACTCCACTTATCAGATAACATCATAAGTTTAAAAGTTTTGCCGTTGATTAATCATTATTGATACATATAAGTAAACTGGAAATCAAGGCTGCTGAGCTATGCTACCTCAGCAATGGCAGCGATGATATCAACGGGGAGCCCTGCGGGGCGGGTAACCTGCTTGCGCCGAGTGCGCCTGACGCGGGCCATGTGACCTAGCTGTTGTTGTGACATAATAAATAAGCAAGGGTGAGCAACAGCCCACCAACAATATATAACTGTGCAGTAATATACAAGATAGTTCAAAGATATGTTTGAAATCATATGCCATGCATTAGAGAAAATATTGCCAGTTTAATATAAAGGATGAAGTTACAAGATAACTCAATAAATGTATATTTTGTGGAAGCATATGCTATGCCAAAATAAGCAAGATAGCATCATTTTCATAAAAATAGGAACTTGCAGAAAGATATTGCAATTCCAGTTTGAAATACTTTTCAACTCTGCCAACTATAATGATGTTGCAGAAAATTTCCAACATTGAGTGATGAACTAATACGGGAGCATTGCCGCGCCAGATGCCCTGACGTTTACGGGGATCAGTCGTATGTCATGCATCTCATCAGTCGTTCTCTACATGTAGAAGGTAGCTCCGACGGATTTACTTGACTACCGCCCTCTGGAACCCCTAAGCCAACGGTTGGGCTATTGCTGGACCGGTGCTACTCGGCCACTTACGCGTCTCCTAGTTCATTCCACATCCATAACTTTGAAACGTAAAGTTCGTCCCCCTTTCCCCAAGTATAATACTTTTTAATAAAACTCCACAAGGTAGTCATATCTAAATGGAAAGGAAAATTTACCAATATTTCCCAAGCTGTTGCTTGTTAATGGATAATGACTTGTTCCAACATTCTTACCCCTCGAATAATGAGTGGGTACACGTAATACCATGAATAACAGCAACCAAGTTGCGAGTGAACGAATACTTTTTGACCGGGCAGTCACAAGATAAATAACATTCCTCAAGTAGGGTTCCCTTACAATAGAATCGAAGGGAGAATGGAATCACTGAGAACCTTCCTTGATAATATAATAATAATAATAATAATAGGACTCTGAAATAATTTATATAATATTCGAGGGTTGATGATACTATGTGAATGAAACCAAGTATCTTAGAAACGAGTTAGAAGAATTAAATAAATATTCCAAGAATATTTATTAAGTCATAGATGTTGAAAAAAAAGTTGCTCGGAATAATCTTTGAATAAATATTCAGAATAATATTCATTGAACAAATAATGAATATTCAAATTAATAACAATGTTTATTGATGGAGTAACCGTCAGATGGACATTGGAGATAATATTTAATGAATCAATAGAGAATATTCAACTCAAGAAAGATACATATTGATGACATAATTATCGACTTAATATTTGGGACAATATTCATTGAATAAATAATGAATATTCAACTTAATAATATTTATCGAAGGAATGATTATCGAATGAATATTTGAAATTATGTTCAATAATTGAATCGAATTTAAATAAAGGTCGAAGATAATATTCCTTATCTCAAGGGAATATTCAAAGTAATATTTATCGAATAACTGGAGTTCGAATCAATGTTCAACTGATATTTATAAAATAAATAGAGATTGAATGAATATTCGAATTAATATTCATTTAACTAAATAAGGATTGAATGAATATTAAAATAATCTTCATTAAATAAATAAACTCGAATGAATATTCAAAATAATATTTATCGAGTAAATAAGAAAGAATATTCTCTAATTAAATAACTTAACTGAGAGTTCGAAATAATATTCGAATATTTAATCGACTTTAGATGAATATTAAATATATAATATTACTCGAATAAATAAACATCTGATGGATAATCCGAATAATATTTATCAAATAATCTCAAGGGAATATTCCAATAATATTCGCCAGATAATAAATGGAAAATATTTACTTAGTTATTTTCCTCTGAAAATAATATCAATATATCAAGGAATAACGACTCCCGGTCTATAGTCAAAGAATGAGATTCAGATGCCCTTCGCTTAAGGGTCTTAGTAATTTCCGGCTTATAATTGATATAATAACTGTCTAACTTATAAGCCAACAATAATACCGGGAACAAGCATTTTCAACATAATTCGAGAACAGGCATGCATGCTATGGCATATGTATACTGAAAACACATACATATATATATATATATATATATATATATATATATATTCACAACAACAGCCTTTAAAAAGAAAGGTTCGAAAACTTGCCTGGAAATCGAGTACGAGTAGGGGTAGTAGTAGCGTGTCCCGGGTCAGCCTGATGATCTATAATTAGCCAAGGCATTCGGGATTAATCACTAAACACCTTTCAAAAGGTTACGTATAAACTTAACTTAAATCGAAACACGTTTTCAAGTCGTTTCGTTATACCCCTTTAATTCACTCTTACTATTGCTTTTATTACCCGATACTTGTTCGTTACTAAAGCATGACATTACACTTACATATGGTAAGTATTTAAATCGTATAAGTTTTAAAGTCGAAAGATTAGACCTCGATATTTATCGATCGTTTTCTAAGTGGTTTACCGAAGTTATAACCAAGTATGCCTCTTAGGGGTACTTTCGTACTTAACCATGATTCGAACATTTTTATAAAATCGGAAAACGATCCTTTTGACATGCGGTCTTCTCCCACACCTTCCTTTTTATCTCTATTATTTAATTATCATGATTCGCCACTGATTAAACAACATTAAAGGGAATCAATTTCAATTACGAACATTTGATTACGGTTCCGAACCACTTTTACGAATTTAATCATAACTCCTAAACCGTAAGTCCGTTTCATGCGATCTTTATATCAAAACGAAGCTCATAACATAATCTAGATAATCATGGCAAAAGTCGAAGTTAATCAGTGAGTTATACCTTCTGTCAAATTCGTGTTCTTAATGTTAACGAAATTTCGGCATTACGACGGCTATAAATCGAATATTTCTAAATTCCAAACCTTCCAATAATCAAGGTATCCATCCCAAACAACATATACATGATATATCACCATGAACTGAGGCCAAGCAATGCCTTTCCGTTCATCTAAACTATTTTTAACATTTATCAAATCTAAATCACAATCATGCTTATAATCATGCTAATATCACATCTTATACTAAAACCCATCAAGAGCATGCAAAATCTCAAGGTAAAGTCTAGGGTTTCAAGTTGTTATACCTTCCTTGGAGTATGATCTAGCCTCACTATGCTTGGTATGATCCTTAGAAGTGCTTAAGCTTGCTAAATCAACCATGAAAAACAAGAAAAAACAAGATTAGTTCATAGAATCACTATTCACCCTCCTCTTGGATGAATTCTTTGAAAATGGAAACAAAGGTGTTTGGCTTTGAAATTTTTAGGAGATCACTTTTATGAATTATGGAACTCACCATAAAAATTACAAGGTCAAGTGATGGTTGGAAGCTTGATTTTTGTTTTTGAATTAGGGTAATTGCCGAATGGTGTTCTTGGAGAGAAAGAGAAGTGGTTGGCTTGTTCTCTTGCTTGGATGGTGATAGAAATGAATTATTGTGGTGTTAAGATAATATCTTGGATGATAAAGTAGCTTTATTAAAGGTATGATGCAAGGAATGATGTAATTAGGAGACAAGTGTTGATCATTGGTTGATTTAAGGCTTAACCAAGTAGTTAGTTTGCTAAGTACTAGTTGATCTCTAATGGTTCTAGTTAGTCTTGTAACTAGAATGGTTACTAGATATTTTCTAGTAGCTTGCACAAGACTCTTGCTCCCTCTGCTTGTTTCTTTGTCCGTTTATTGCTTAATTCGTTGATCGTTCGAGGGAATAACTCATTCGTTTCTAGTTAGGGTTTTACCGAAAACCTTCCTAATATTTATAATACTATTCCTCATCTTTCTTAATACTTCTCGAATTTAAAGTCCTTAATTCCCTTTTATAAATCCTTAAGTCTTGCAGTGTCCAGGGAAATCTCGGAGAAAATAAAAGTGCTCTTTTTCTGAATCCGACAGCTTTTACATACACTTATTTTCTTCCTGGATCACTAATACGAACTCAGAAATCCGTTCCGAATACCGGGTATAACATTATTATAATAATATTCCAAATTCCACCAAAATCACTATTCATCACTTATTTTTATTAAATTCCTATAATTAGGAAAATGAACCTGGTTCACTCTCGGGTGCTTCTTAACCTTTTTACGGAACCGCTGGACTTATAATAGATATTGATTTGGATGGCACAAGAATAATCTTACTTGAAGTAATATACTTATATTCTCAGGAGATAGATCATTCTTATCTATGCCGTCAACCAAAAGTATTCTGCATGACATATAAATAGTTGAATTCAAATCCATTCCATTCATTTAATAGATCTTCGTTACATCGTAGTCATAACCACTATTCATTCCCACATTATTACATAATAAAAAAGTTTTAATTCTACCAAAAATCTGGGTTCTTACACTTAGGTTCATTCTTTGAGAGAAAGCAACTATACAAGCATTCATTTTGAATTGATCTTCTAGTTCGAACACCACTATTTGGATCACCAATTATCAAATCTTCAGTATGATCCTTTGTCCATTTTCTAACAGGTGGTAAATCAACTCTGCTAGTCTCTCCCCCTAAGTTAGTGGTATCCCTTGTAGAAGAATTCTCTCTACCTTCAAAAACTCTCCTTTGATCAATAGAATCAGTAGATTCCATACTGCTGCTAGTTACTGATCTTTCCTCAGTAGACTCTGAAAGGTCAGTTCCTGATGGAGTAGACTCTGAAACATCAATTCCTGATGGAATAGATTCTGAAAGACTAGTCTGCTCCTGATGATCACTGTGTTCTCTCTGATTTATTTGCTCCCCCTCAACAGTAGCATTCCTTTGAGAAGCAATAGAAATTCCTTCAGAAGAACCTTCATCATCACTTGAGAGTATCTCAGAAATCTTCAAATTTTCAAATTCCAATTTGTCATGGCTTTCATCAGTTTGCAAAATTCCAAAATTCTTATCATCAAATGCAACATGAATTGATTCCATAACAATGTGAGTTCTGAGATTATAAACTTTGAAGGCCTTAGATGCTGAATATCCTAGAAAAATTGCTTCATCCGATTTGGCTTCAAATTTTCCAAGTTGTTCTGGATGAACTTTTAGGACATAGCATTTGCATCCAAAGATGTGAAAATATTTCACACTTGGTTTCTTTCCTTTGATCATCTCATAGGGAGTTTTTCCATGACTATTTACCAAGGTACAGTTCTGAGTGAAACATGCAGTGTTAATAGCTTCTGCCCAAAAGTAGGTTGGAAGTTTTGCATCTGCAAGCATGGTTCTTGCTGCCTCTATGAGAGTCCTGTTCTTTCTTTCCACTACACCATTTTGCTGAGGTGTACCAGGTGCAGAAAACTGTTGAGTAATTCCATTGTCTGCACAAAACCCCTCCATTGTAGAATTCTTGAATTCTGTACCATTGTCACTCCTAAGTACTTTAACTTTGTACTCAGAATTATTCTGAATATTCTTGATGAGTTCAATGATTTGCTGAGGAGCTTCATCCTTTTTGTGTAGAAAGAACACCCATGTGAACCTTGTGAAATCATCCACCATAACTAGAGCATATCTTTTCTTGCTGATAGACATAATGTTTACTGGACCAAACAGATCAAGATGTAACATGTGAAATGGTTCAGTAATTGAATTTTCAGTCTTGCTCTTGAAAGTGGTTCTTCTTTGCTTTCCAAGCTGACATGCATCACAAAGTCCATCTTGCACAAAATTTGCCTGAGGTAGGCCTCTCACCAAATTGTGTTTAACAAGTTGATTAAGCTTCTTGAAATTAAGATGTGAGAGCTTCTTGTGCCAATTCCAGCTTTCATCATTTGTTGCTTTGTTGTAGAGACATCTAACAATTCCTTTAGATGTATCACTTAAGCTGGCTTCATATATGTTACCATGTCTTTGACCAGTTAGAACAATGTCTCCATTCTGCATATTCAAGACTTTGCATCCTTCTCTGTCAAAGATTGATTTGTAACCTTTATCACCCAGTTGACTTATGCTTAAAAGAGTATGTTTCAAGCCTTCAACCAGTGCTACATTTTCTATGATGACATTCCCCAAAATAATTGAGCCATATCCCAGAGTTTCTCCTTTGTTGCCATCTCCAAAAGATATTACTGGGCCAGCTTTCCTCTCAAACTTTGTAAGCAGGGACTTCTTTCCAGTTATATGTCCAGAGCATCCACTGTCCAAGATAATTGAATGCTTCTTTCCTGTGCCCTGCAAACAAAAAGTAACTAGTTAGAATTTTTTAGGACCCAACTTTGATTGGATCCTTTCTTACTAGATTTAGAGACAACAGACTTTGAAGATTTTGCATTTATTTTACCTGTTGCAGAGTCAACTTTAGACTCTGATCTCACAAACTGTTTGTGACTAGGAGTTTCAGATTTCAAAGAATAATAGTCATAATACAGTTCATGATATTCTCTACACATGTAAATGGAATGAAGTAAACTACCACAATGATAACAAGCTTTTTGTGGTTGGTATTGAATTTTCTGAGTCTTGGGGAATCTGGGCTCAGTTTTCCAAGAAGGTTTTTGATTGCAGTCTAGGGCCAAATGATTATGATTTCCACACTTATAGCATTTTTTCCTAGGTGCATCAGGTACATTCTTGTAATTATTCTCTTTATTAATACCTTCTTTTCCATTCCTATTTCTCTTGATCTTGCTAGACTCTGAAAGACCATCTAATCTCTGTTTCAACTGAGACTTAGACAGAAACCCTATGTTTACATTCTTAGGTTTCTCTAACACTTTCTCATCTGAATAACTATTGTTAATCCTTTTGTGTACAACAGGAGTACCTTCTGAATCAACAAATTTAACATGATTAGGTTCAGAAACAATTTTCTTACCTTCAGATTTAGATGTGTTAGCTTCTACCTTACTATCATGATTGACAATAGCTACTTTTTCTTCTTGTCTAGCCTTATCAAAACCTAAACCATTAACCTTACCACGAATTCCACTCTCAAAGATTTCTATTGTCTTCTTACTGGAATTGTTAATGGTCTTAATCACATCTCTCTCTTCTTCTAGTTCTTTTCTGACATAGTCATAAGCCTCAAGAATTACACTATAATCATGCTTAGCTTTATCAGAACTCAACTTGTATTCTTCCATTTGAATTAATTCAGATTCAAGAAAATTATTTCTATCAACTAATTTATCATTCTTAACCTTAAGTTCATCTCTTTCACAAGTAAGAATTCTAAAATTAGTCATAAGATTCTTAAACTCAGCATGGATAGATCTAATTTCATCAGAATTTAAGCTATCAAATGAATCAAGAGAGTGAAGTGATACCTTAACAGAAGATGGAGAAATTTTCTTTGGAGATCCAGGTTTGTCTGAACTATTGGCCATCAATGCAATGTTGTCATAATCCAATTCATCTTCAGAGTCACTGGAATCAGCCCAATCCTTCTGTGTGACCATAAGTGCATTACCCTTTCCTGAATTCCTAGGCTTCTTACACTCACTAGCAAAGTGTCCAAGCTCGCTGCAGTTAAAGCACTTGATCTTGGCTTTATCAAGCTTGACAATTGTACTTTTGCTTTTGTCACTCTTCTTCTCCTCCTTCTTTTGAAAAGGTCCTTTGCTAAATCTTCTCCTGTTGAATTTTCCTTTCTTGAAAGCTTTAGCAAACATAGCAAAGAGTTCTTGCATCTCAAATTCAGAATCATTGTTGTCAGAGTCCATATCAGTAGTCTCTGACTCAGAACTTTCTTTGCTTTTCTTCTTCCTTGAATTCTTTACAGCAATCTCTTCATGCTGTTCTTCAGGAAGCTTCTTAACTTCAGATTGAGCAGTAAGTGCAATAGTCTTCATCTTTCCTTCACTCCTGCTCTTCTTCTGCTGCTTGTCAAGTTCATAAGCTTTCAATTTTCCATATACTGCTTCTAATGAAATCTCATCCAGATCATTAGCTTCCTCAATTGCAGATATCTTCTCATTGTAGAAATCAGGCAAAGCTTTCATGAAATTTGTATTCATGTCCTCCAAGTCGTAATATTTACCATGCATGGCCATCTCATTGATGAGTTTTGTAAACCTATCAAAGGTATCAGTAAGTGACTCACCAGACTTGGATTCAAAGTACTCATACTGTTGTATAAGTAATGTCCTCATATTCTTCCTGACAGGCTTAGTTCCTTCACAGTGAACCTTAAGATTGTCCCATATATCCTTAGCAGTTTTACAAGAGAGAACATAGTTAGTGAGAACAGAATCAAGACTGTTGAATAATATGTTTCTCACTTTAGCATCTTTGAGAGCATCCTCCTTGTCCTTATCTGACCATTCAGATTTTGGCTTCTCTGCTGTATGTTCTGGAACAACCACACCATCAACAGTTGCTTGTGCAACGACCTTTGTTGGAATAAAAGGTCCATCTCTGATTCTGTCAAAATAATCAGGATCTGTTGCTTCCAGATGATGCAACATCTTTACTTCCCATAGAGTATATTCGTTTCTCTTGAGCATAGGAATTTTAGTATTCCCATCCTTGTAACCAGACATGATTGCAGATCTTTATGATTATTCGAAATCAACCTGCTCTGATACCAATTGTTAACTCGAATAACTTGTAGAAGGGGGGGGGGTTGAATACAAGTTATATAATCGTGTCTGATTTTTGCTTGATTATTTGAACAAGAATAAACGAATGAATCAAACTCTTGTTTGTATTAATAAGATCAAATACAAACTCTACCAAAGGTGTACAATACCTTTAGCAGCTGCTGACAATACAAATATCTCTCTGTTTGTTTCGAACTATCGAATAAAAACCTTATACAGAGCTACGCACACGAACTCACAATTTCGTCACACACTCACGCTCTTTACAATGATATTGAGAGAATATTTATAATGCTACCTATCAACTAATAACAGAAAGATATAATCTATACATGACAATGTTCTGCCTTCTAGTCGATAGTTTCCTTCAATAGAAAACTCTTTCCTTCATAATGTCTTCTTGCTTGTTCTTCAAACAACGATCCTGTTTTATAGCACTTGCCAGTTTCTGTAGCATCTATAATGACATCATCAGTAACATGACTGATATCAGGATCTGTACACTGCATTAGTATCTGATCAACCATCAGTATTGGATCGTCATCAGGATTTGCTCTCTGTTCCTGACATGTAGTCTCCGATACACTGTTCATTCCTGACTAAACTATACAGATAACTGTCTTACACATAAAACCTATATACAGTGCTAAATCCTTTATAAGATCAGGATTACAAGAAGTATAATGTGTAAATTCTATTCTTAACATCACAACTTATGAATTATTCCTAACATGGTTCTTGATGATTCCTTGTTTGTACTTGTAAAAACTATAAAACATGAGATGTGTCATTGATTAGTTTGGTGAGTTCAAATTCATGTCTGCACCCTATGAGATTTTGAGCCAAATCAGTGATTGATACATTCTCTATCAATCAGTTTTTATTGTTGTGTGATGTTCATCAGGAAGTATGTTTCTCTAGAACTTGTATTAAACCATTTTGAGACTACATGATATGTGTGTGCATGAAAATGATAAAGGCAATAGGATTTACCATTTCTTCAAACACTGTTCAAAATTCTTTTGAACACTGTTCAAACACTGTTCATAAATTCCACCCTTAGTAAACCCCTTTGAGCCTAATTAACTGCTCATTTTTCTTAAACTCTGTAGTATTAAGAGCAGTTATATTCTTTTGAAAAATCAAATGCAAGCAGGTGAGTGTTTCTCAAGAAAAGAAAAGTTTACTCAGTATATATGTTAAAAAAAAATATAAAAAAATAAAAAAATAAAAAATAAATAAATAAAAAAAAGAGGGCATATATACTGATCATCTTGTACAAATATGTACTAACAGTGTGACTGAACACTTTGGTCTATTAAAATGTTCAACTTGAAATTCACTCATGATTAAAACATCTCTTCTCATCTGTTTGATCTTACTACATTACAACCTGAATAAAGTCCTTTTGATTTGTGCATATATGTACTCAAAGTAGTGTAGATTTGGTGGATATTCAAGCATATGGTAGTATCTGCTTTTACTGATTGAATGTGAGTGTAAACACTTCACCTAAACACTTGTGTGCTTTGAGAGTTTGTGAGTTTATCGAGTTCATGACTGTTACTCACTGAATGATGCTCTGATTTCTATCTCTTGATCTTTTTGTCTTCAAAGACTGTGTGCTTACTTGGATAATCATGAACATCAAAGGGAATAGAAGTATTCAGATCTCTGTATTACAGTAACTACAGAGTTTAGCATTCATCAAACAATCAGTGTTTACTATGAGAGTTTGTGCATTCAGTGTTTATTGATTTTTGTTATGGATTTTATGAAATATTAGATGCTCTAAAAATTGATTTTGGTAAACTCTGCTTCACACACATTCATATTCACAACTGTGCAATTTTTGAAAGGGTTTTAGTGATAAAGTTGGAAAATTGACAAACACTGTCGAGTTGTGTTAAGTACTCTAAGGTAAAGTTTCATTGAGATAATTTGACTATTTTGGAGTAATTGGGGTAGTTGACAACTGTTAATTAGTGTAAATATGTCATAGTGTCGTGATTATAGGAATGACAGAGGTAATTATTAAGTGATCCATTGGTTGTTTGACACGTGTCCTATTATTGTGTCCCACTCACACATTACTCTAGAATCAGTTGCGTGCTTTCAATACATAAACGATTGAGTTTTTTTTACTACTCTAATCGCTTTTGTTCTCTCACTTCACATCGATTCATATTCACCCACTTACAGTTACTTGCATACTCAATTACTTTCAAAACTCTGGTTCACTCTCTTTCACATTTTGATAAACACTTACCATACACATCTTTTCTCTGAATATTTTCGTATCATATCTCACTAATGGCAACCAAAGCTTTTGATGCAGCAGGGTTAGTTTTTTTTCCTAGCAATTATGCAGCTCCACTGGAGAATGCAAACGCTCCAGAGGCGTTTCATTTGTTTCAAAATTTCATGAAAGATTCCGAAATTGGGAAGGCTTTAACTGCACCACCAACACTCTCTGCTTCACAAATTGCTACTTTTTGGACAAACTCTGTGTATGATGATGGAGAAGAGTCTGGCACTCCAACAATTACTTTTACTCATGATGAATCAGAGTATATCATTACTCCAACTATGGTTAGGGATGCTCTGGATTTTGAGACTCACACTTCTTACAGTGTTGTTGGTCACGACCGCTTGCGAACAATGTTGCAGCAAATTGGTTGTTCAGGAAATTTGAATAAGCTGGGATCTCTGAGAAGGCCACTTTTGAGAAAGGAATGGAGTTTCTTTTTCGATTGAATTACAAGGGATTTTCGAAAGAAGACAACAAATTGGGATGCACTTCCTCTTGACACTCTCCAAATTGGTCATGCTCTAATGTATGGAGGTAATTTTGATTTTGGTAGACTAGTTCTAATGAATTTGGGAGAGCGTTTGTCTGAGCCTACATCTATTTATTTTTCTCGATTTTGTCAAGTGCTATTCAATGCTTGTGTGCCTAATCTTACAATTGCTGAAGCTGATGTCATTCAGCCTTTTCAAGTTGCTAAAAGGATGTTTTCTGATTTGACAAATAAAGATGTCACTAAACAGCAAATACCTGCTATGTTTATGCCACTAGCCTTACAAAACTATGTCAACCAACCTCAAGATTCTCAATCCACACAATCATCACAACAATCAGAACCACAACAAATGCCTGAACCATTAGACACCATACATTCTCATCCTATACCAGCACCTGAGCCAACACCCACAACCACTGTACCTACTACATCTCATCAACCACAATCTGAACACATAAACTCTCAACCAATAAACTCTGAATCCATAAACTCTGAGCCAGTACCTACTGATCAACCCAAATCCAAACCAAAAAGAAAAATACACACTGCACAAAACACCAAACACTCAAAGGCTAAACAGACATTACCAGGAGCTGTTTATACCAGAAGAAAGATTCAAAGGGCAAACAGACCTTCACTTTCACCAACTAAGGAGAGCTCTAGTGAAGAAGAAGAGGTGATTGCAGTGCCTCAAGCCAAGAGAAGGAGATTAATTCTTTCAGAATCTGATGATGAGCAAGTTATTGAAGCTCCAGAGGTAGTTTCACAGCAAACACCTACTGTTGAGGTTGAAGAGAATGCTATACCTGCAGAAGTTGAAATACATGCAGAGGTTGAAGTAACTGCAGAGGATAACATGCCTGCAGAAGAGGATCACAGAGATGGTTTTTCACCAATGAATGATATTCTTGACTCATTTCAACCAATCCTTGATCCTATCTCACCTGTTGTTCACTCTGAAGCTCCTGGTGTAGCTGATCAGCCTGCCGTTATTCTTCCTGAAGCTGCAGCATCACACACAGAGCTGATATCTGATGATTATCAAATTCCTGACAAAGGTGATGAGGTTGATCAGGCAACTAAGGATAATTCTAAATCTATGCCAGTTGAAGCTACAAATGCAAACTCTGTTGCAGAGCCTGAGCAACATGAGGAGAATATTGAAAAGATTGCAGAAGTTGTTGCAGAAACTGTGGCTGACAATGCTCAGCACAGTGGTTCCTTAGAAGCTGCTCAAGTTGATGCTGCAAGTGTTGAAGATGAAGCTGAAAACAGTGCAAACTCTGATTCTTCTCTGAGTGCACCAGTACAGACTGATAACAAACATACATCCTTTGATCAGCCTTGTCCATCTCATGCAATTGAACAAGAGCACCTTGTTAAATCTGTTGCTAACTGGTATAAAGAAGACTGTATTTTTCCAAAAGGGAGAGCAGCTACTTTCATTAAGCAAACTGCTAGTCAAATTTCCAATCAAGAGATTTTTTCATGCTTAAAGGAAACTGTGGTACAAGTCAAAACTCTGGATGGAAGTTTTGCTGACACAAAACAACAAATTGCTTCTTTGAAGACTGAGATACAGACTAGAGAAATGAAAATGGAAAGAGAGTCAAAAATCAAAGCTGCACAGCTTTCTAAAGTCCAAGATACTCTCTTTGCCAGGTTAGGAAAGGTTGAAGAGAATCAGGCTGCCTTGTTTGATAAGGTTGATTCAATTGCTAACTCCTTGGAACTCATTACATCTATACTCATTCCTGATGATGTCAAAAAGGGGGAGAGAGTTGCTAAGTCAAAATGCAAAATTTCTCAAACTCTGCTAAAAAAGGATGATGCTGGAGATGGAGGAGCAAGTGACAAGAGTAAGGCTTTAAACTCTGAGTCACTAACTCTGAGATCTGGCAAATCTCTTAAGTCACAGTCTGTTGGAATAAACACTGAAACTCAAGGTACTTCAAAAACCAAGAGTTTGGAATTAATATCTAATCCAAAGACTGATGAGGAGTTAGCTGTTAAGCTTTTCATGGAAGAAAATGCAGAAGGAGTTACTCTAGAAGATGCTAAAGCTGAAGAAAAGAGTCTGCAAGAAAAGAATCTAAAAGCATTAAAGTCTGTTAAGTTGAAGAAGAGGGAGAAAGTTGTTAAAGCTGCAAAGCCTGTTCTTAAAGGCATTGAAATCAAAGAGAAGTTATCTGGCATTCAAGAAGAAGAAGAAGAAGAAGATAAAGAAAAGTTGATAAGAAAGTCTTCTCTTGATGCTAAATTGAAGTTAAAAGGGGTAATGAATGAGGAGAACAAAGGCAAAATGATCGTTACAACCTCTGTTGCCACACAAGTTGTACAGACACAAAGTAAACCTTTACCTGGGTTTTCTAGGCCGAAGATTCCAGTTCAGGAACAAACAGGAGTAACTGGTGATTATCAACACAATGTTGCTTGTTCAGGAAAGCCACCAGGGAGAAATACTTCTGGATTAGGTTCAAGAAGAGATTTGAGATTTAGTAACAGTCCAAGAGATCCTTCTGCACTTGTTTCTCTTGGTTCTGGTATTACTCAAGAAAATCTAGATAAGTTGGAATCAGTTCAACTAGTTCATCAAAGGAGCTTAGATATTCACTTACTGTTATACTTTATGACAGATGGATCAGTGTTTAGAGTGAATGAAGAAGCAATCAAGTTAAAGTTATTTGAAGAACTTCAGTATGTTCTGCATATATTCAGAGTCAGAAATCGTCAAACACGGCTTATTGCTAATTCTATAAGGGGATATATGCAGAAAGCTAAAGTTGTTACAGGATCAAAGTCTGCTGAAAAGTATGTTCCTAAGTACAGAGATTGGAATGGCAATCTGATAGAAATGGAGAAGGGGACTACAAAGCTGAAGACAGATCTTGGAATTACTGTTCTGGATTTTAATGTGAAGTCTGAGGAAGTGAAATATATCAGATTGGGAAATGAAATGAGAAGAAACAAAATCTACGATCTCAGAGCTGCTATCTTTCAAACTGATGATAATGATCCAGATTTAAGAGAGATCAAGGAAGCTATGCAGATTGAACTTGAAAATGCTGAGAGAAGATTGTTGATTGATTATCTCAGAACAACTCCAGATCTTGAGGAAGTTAGGTAGACAAAAGTTGTAAGTTTGTTGAGTAATAGTTTAAACTCTGTTTGTATGTTAAACACTGTAGACTTTGTATTTGTTATGACATCATCATTTACTGTAAACTTGTACATTCTTGCTAATGAACAAGTTGGGGGAGATTGTTAGAAATGATTGATGAGAACAGTATTTGGAAGCTAAAGTAACAAAACAGAGTTTAGCTGGAAGCAGTCAGAGTTTAGTTAAACACTGACTGGAAGCGCAACAGAGGTTGTTAAACTCTGTAGCGGAAGCGTCTGAGAGTCAACAGTGTTTGAAGATTGATACAAGATAAATATGGAAGCAATATCTTTGAAGATTGGATAGCTGTCAAAGAGATTGAGTTGACTTAGAAGACGTGTAGCAATCGTGATTGATATCAATTGTATAGCTTAATTGTAGGAGAATCAATTACTGATTGTACGAAGCTGTATGTTTTATAAATACAGTTAGGTTAACCCTAGAATGGTAATCGAACATAGAGAAATTCATTGATTGTAACCTAAGCAGCTCTCTGTGATATTTTACATCACTGAGAGAGGAATTCTTAATTCCAAACAGTTTTTAAGTGTTAAAACTTGTGTTCTTGTTAATTACTCATACAATACTTGATTACATATTGTGTATTCGACCTAACAGAAATGGAATTTAAATGTACTGCTCTTGAGAAAGAACTTGCAGATGCTAATGATCAACTCAGAATCTGGACACATTCAGAAAAGAAAACTCATGGAATAATCACTGATAAAAATTTGAAAGAGTGTCTAGGTTATAAACCAGAGAATGAGAAAAAGAATAAAGAAAAAGTTGTTACTACTGAGACAGCAGAACCTGGAAGAGTTGTTATTAATGACTCAACAAATCCAAAAAACTACAGGCATGTTATAGATAGAACAAAAACTAATTTAAAGCCAGTAAACTATGTGTATCCAAAAGATCCCAAATCAGTTGAAAAGGGATCTACTTCTACACAGAATTCTGAGTCTAGAACGGACAATAACATGAGAAACAAAAATGTAGGTCTTTTGTCTAAAAAGCAACTGAGAGATAAGATTTGTGAAGTAACAGATATGAAGAAAACATCTACTGTTAAAAGAAACAGGAATGGTAAAGTTGGAATAAACAAAGATAATAATTATAAGTATATTCCAAATGCACCAAGAAAAGTTTGCTTTAATTGTGGTAACTCTAATCATCTTGCTATTGATTGTAGGAAGAGTAAAAAGAAGGCTACTGTAGTTCCTAAGTCTGACATTAGGAATAGATCAGTATTTTATAAACCACAGAATCCCTGTTTTCACTATGGCAGTAAATGGCATTCTATCTATACTTGTGAGGAATACCATAGTTTGTACTACAACCTTTATGATCCATTGCCAAAGTTTAATAAAAGTGCAAATTCTGGTAAAACAAAGAATGTGAATTCTAAGCATGCATCTGTTAATTCTGATAAAAGTAAGGCAAATTCTGATGGAGTCACTCCTGAGAGAACTATCTTTGTTAAGAAGTCTTCTGCTGCTAAAAACGTTAAAGTGCATGCACAAAGAACCCAACAAGTGTGGGTTCTTAAAAATTCTAACTGAGTTCTTTGTGTTTCTGATTGCAGGGTAAAAAGAAAAATGTGTTAATCATGGATAGTGGTTGTTCTGTGCACATGACTGGAGACAAAACCTTGCTATTAGAATTTGAGGAGAAGGATGGCCCTACTGTGTCTTATGGAGATGGCAACATTGGACAGACTTTGGGATATGGCAATATAATAATTGGAAATGTCATCATTGAAAAAGTAGCTCTGGTGAAAGGACTCAAACACAATCTGTTGAGTGTTAGTCAAATCACAGACAGAGGTTATCATGTCAACTTCAATGACACTCCTTTTGAAGTAATTAGAAAAGCTTCAGGAAAAGTTGTCCTAACTGGTCTAAGACATGGTAACATTTATGAAGCCAACATCTACACCAAAACTGATTGCCCTTCTACTTGTCTCATCAGTAAAGCAACTGTGGATGATAGTTGGAATTGGCACAAGAAGCTTTTTCATCTCAACTTCAACAACATCAATGAGTTGGTTAAGAAAGATTTGGTGAGAGGATTACCAAAGGCAATTTATACTCCTGATGGACTCTGTGATGCTTGTCAGAAGGCCAAACAGAGAAGGACATCATTCAAGAGTAAAACTGAATCCTCAATTAATGAACCATATCACATGCTTCACCTTGACTTATTTGGACCAGTGAACATAATGTCCATCAGTAAGAAAAGGTATACTCTAGTAATTGTTGATGAATATACTAGATTTACGTGGGTGTATTTTCTACACAGAAAAGATAAAACTGCTGAAATACTGCTGGATCATGTGAGGATTATCGAAACTGGCACAAAGTACAAAGTCAAGATTCTGAGAAGTGATAATGGAACTGAGTTCAAGAATTCAGTAATGGAAGAGTTTTCCAAATACAAAGGAATAGTTCAACAATTCTCTGCTCCTGGAACACCCCATTAAATGGAGTAGTTGAAAGGAAGAACAAAACTCTTATTGAAGCTGGCAGAACTATGTTGGAGGAAGCTAAATTACCCACATATTTCTGGGTAGAAGTAGTCAACACAGCATGCTATACTCAGAACATTACTTTAATCAACAAACATGGTGTGACTCCTTATCAGATGATTAAAGAGAAAAAGCCAAGTCTGAAGCATTTACATGTGTTTGGCTGCAAGTGCTTTGTTCTAAGACCTCATCCTGAACAGCTAGGAAACTTTGAGACTTAAGCTGATGAGGGCATCTTTATTGGCTATCCAACGACAAGAGCCTTTAAAGTCTACAATCTTAGAACAAAGACAGTCATGGAGTCTATCAATGTATCTTTTGACAATAAGAAGATAACAGGAATAGCTGAAGACTCGCATGATAGTTTGATTTTTGCAAATGAAACTACCAAAATTTCTGATGAAATTATGTCAGATACTGATACTCCATCAGATCTTGACGATCCTCCAACTTCTGATGAAACACAAATTATTGATGAAAATACAAATGTTAAGGGGGAGCAACAGCAACAAATCATCAACAATGAAACGACTCAAACATCAGGAGAAGGTTTATCAAAAACAAATTCAAGTGATAATTCTGATAGCATATCAGAAAAAGATAGCACTATCTCAGGGGGAGCTTCTAGCAATTCTAGTTCTTTTAAAGATAACACCAATCCAGGGGGAGCATCTAGCTCAAGGAATGACTTACCACCAGCAAGGAAATGGACTAAAAGTCACACTCCTGATTTGATTATTGGGAATCCTGAAGCAGGTGTTAAGACAAGAAGTGCAACTCAAAATGAATGTCTTTATCATAACTTTCTGTCAAAGGAGAAGCCTAAGAAAGCTGAAGATGCACTCAAGGATGCTGATTGGGTTATGGCAATACAAGAAGAACTAAATGAGTTTGAGAGAAATGAAGTCTGGAAACTTGTACCAAGACCAAAGAATAGGTCTATTATGGATACAAAGTGGGTATTCAGAAACAAGACAGATTCAGATGGCACAATAGTAAGTAATAAAGCAAGATAAGTTGCAAAGGGGTATTCTCAACAAGAAGGCATAGACTATGATGAGACTTTTGCTCCTGTTGCAAGACTAAAAGCTATCAGAATTTTTCTGGCATATGCAGCCCACAAGAAATTCAAGGTTTTCCAGATGGATGTGAAAAGTGCTTTTCTAAATGGAAAATTAGAAGAGGAAGTATATGTTGAGCAACCTCCTGGCTTCATTGATCCTAGATATCCAGATCATGTTTATAGACTGGATAAAGCACTTTATGGACTAAAGCAAGCTCCAAGAGCCTGGTATGAGACATTGGCTCAATTCTTACTGGAGAGTGGATTCAAAAGAGGTACAATTGATAAAACCTTGTTTTATTTGAATCATGGTAAGGATTTGCTTTTAGTTCAAATTTATGTTGATGATATCATCTTTGGGTCAACTAATACAAAACTTTGTGAGAAGTTTTCAAAGCTAATGCAGTCTAGATATCAAATGAGCATGATGGGATAAATGAGCTATTTCTTAGGTCTACAAGTTAAACAGACTGATGATGGAATCCTGATCAATCAGTCAAAGTATACAAAGAATTTGCTGAAAAAGTTTAACATGCAAGATAGCTCCAATGCTTCAACTCCCATAGCTACAGCTACCAAACTTGATCCTAATCAAGGTACTGAGGTAGATATAACAAACTACAGAGGTATGATTGGCTCACTCCTGTATTTAACTGCTAGCAGACCAGATATCATGTATGCAACCTGTCTATGTGCAAGATTTCAAGCGAATCCCAGGGAACCACATCTCATTGCAGTAAAAAGGATTTTCAGATACCTTAAAGGCACCCCATCACTTGGCCTGTGGTATGCTAGAGAGTCTGACTTTAATTTATGTGGTTACTCAGATGCTGATTTTGCAGATTGTAAGATAGACAGAAAGAGTACTTTAGGCAGTTGTCAGTTTCTTGGAGGAAGACTAGTTTCTTGGTTTAGTAAAAAGCAAAAGTCTATCTCCACATCAACTGCAGAAGCTGAGTACATTGTTGCAGGAAGCTGTTGTGCTCAGATCATGTGGATGAGAAATCAGCTAATGGACTATGGTTTATCATATTCAAAAATACCTATTTATTGTGATAACCAAAGTGCTATTGCTATGACGGGAAATCCAGTACAACATTCTCTTACTAAGGATATCAGTATCAGATATCATTTTATAAGAGAGCAAGTAATGGAAGGGACAATAGAATTACACTTTGTTCCTACTGATCAACAGCTGGCTGACATATTCACCAAGCCACTTTCTGAAGCTACTTTTATCAAATTGGTGAATGAACTAGGAATGGTAAACTATGAGAGCTTCTGACAACAAGGGAAGACCAATTACTGATGATCACTAGATCCTGATGTATATCGAATCCTAACAAAAAGTCAATCCTGACTTTGGTCAAACATCGAATCCTGATGCAACGGTTCATCTCTCAGTAAATTGTTAAGTGTTTCCTTATTGTATTGTTTCCTGATATATGTGTTGTCTTTGTTAATGAACTTGTTACTGGTGTGATTTCTTTAATTAGTTATCATATTTACTTCTCTGATTTATTTCTTTGAAGAAAAGTTCAGAAACATAAAAGAAATTGCAAGACATATTGAATAAGATTAGAAACAAGATTTTTTTTTCATTGATAATAAGAAAGAGATTACATGCAAATCATTACATCTTTTTGTTCTCTCTATCTACTAATCTATTCAATAGGAAAATAAAAAGTAAAGTCCAAACCACTCCATTGTTAGCAGCTATCCCAGATCCCATCTTTGCAACTTTGTTTGGGTGGAAGTTGAAGGGGATAAGGTTATTTTTGCTGACATACTCATTAACAATGGTTGGTGATATTGGATAAGGATGCTTTAGAGGAAATCCATTCGAATGTTGTTTGGAGAGCAGCATCGATGTCGATCACTTTTGCAGGTTTTTCCTTCTCGATCTCCTTGATAAGTGGATTTATATCCACTTGGAACATTCTAAATCGGCTTAAATTGATTGTCTTGGGCTCAAGTTTCTTGTAGTTTTGATGTATTTTGTTTAGTTGTGCAGATTTACAAGGATGTCGATTATGGTGGATGTTTTTGTCGTTTTTGGAGATTTAATTTATTAAAATTCGGATTTATTGGGCTGCACGCGTGAGATTCACTGTTTGGGCCATATCTTGAGTTCTATAAGTCTGTTTTCAGCCCGTAAGCAGTCCACGCGAAGATAACGAGATTCTCTATCATTCTAAGGTGGTCCAGAGGTCCAATTACGTTTGTGACGTTCCAGAAAAAACAGAAGAAAAGTCATCCACGAATTTTCCTTAGAAAACAGAATCAGTTTAGGAAACGTATCTTGCAGAAATTCTATTATAATTCTGTTTTAGTATTTTCTTGCTGGGGAAGACTTTTAGAGCCTATTTAAACACATCCTACCATTGTAATATATACAGATTATCATAGTTTTATTATTGTAACCTAGCTTAGATCTACAAGGGAGAAAAGGAGAGAAGGGTTCAACGCTCGTGACAAGCAACGGATCTAGATCTACTTCATCCTTTGTGTTACTTTTAATTATAGATTTGTTTTCTCAACTCTTTAGTTTTATTAATATTATTGCTTCTTTTATTCATATCTTGTTATTTATCATGTTTTCATCAAATCCCACGATGATGAACGGTTCAATTATGAACTAATCGTTGTCATGGGATCCTAGTGGATTTATCTATGTAGCTTAGTAGTTTGCATGCCTTAAAGATTTGTGTGTGGTGAATTCTTGATATCCTCGTATGGTTAAACTTAATGCTTTTGGATGCGTAGCTAACATCTAAACTGAATTGTTAATCTCTTGTGAAGCGAGAGTGGATCTTGAGATTTAGAACTTGCCATGCTAGCATAGGTTCATAATTGTTATCAATATGATTGTGGTGTGAGATGAAAATGTTAGGAATAATTCATAAGTTGTGATGTTAAGAATAGAATTTACACATTATACTTCTTGTAATCCTGATCTTATAAAGGATTTAGCACTGTATATAGGTTTTATGTGTAAGACAGTTATCTGTATAGTTTAGTCAGGAATGAACAGTGTATCGGAGACTACATGTCAGGAACAGAGAGCAAATCCTGATGATGGTCCAATACTGATGGTTGATCAGATACTGATGCAGTGTGCAGATCCTGATATCAGTCATGCTACTGATGATGTCATTATGGATGCTACAGAAACTGGCAAGTGCTATAAAACAGGATCGTTGTTTGAAGAACAAGCAAGAAGATATTATGAAGGAAAGAGTTTTTCTATTGAAGGAAACTATCGACTAGAAGGCAGAACATTGTCATGTATAGATTATATCTTTCTGTTATTAGTTGATAGGTAGCATTATAAATACTCTCTCAATATCATTGTAAAGAGCGACGAAGTTGTGAGTTCGTGTGCGTAGCTCTGTATAAGGTTTGTATTCGAGAGTTCGAAACAAACAGAGAGATATTTGTATTGTCAGCAGCTGCTAAAGGTATTGTACACCTTTGGTAGAGTTTGTATTTGATCTTATTAATACAAACAAGAGTTTGATTCATTCGTTTATTCTTGTTCATATAATCAAGCAAAAATCAGACACGATTATATAACTTGTATTTAACCCCCCTTCTACAAGTTATTCGAGTTAACAATTGGTATCAGAGAAGGTTGATTTCGAGTAATCATAAAGATCTGCAATCATGTCTGGTTACAAGGATGGGAATACCAAAATACCTATGCTCAAGAGAAACGAATATACTCAATGGGAAGTAAAGATGTTGCATCATCTGGAAGCAACAGATCCTGATTATCTTGACAGAATCAGAGATGGACCTTTTATTCCAACAAAGGTCGTTGCACAAGCAACTGTTGATGGTGTGGTTGTTCCAGAACATACAGCAGAGAAGCCAAAATCTGAATGGTCAGATAAGGACAAGGAGAATGCTCTCAAAGATGCTAAAGTGAGAAACATATTATTCAACAGTCTTGATTCTGTTCTCACTAACTATGTTCTCTCTTGTAAAACTGCTAAGGATATATGGGACAATCTTAAGGTTCACTGTGAAGGAACTAAGCCTGTCAGGAAGAATATGAGGACATTACTTATACAACAGTATGAGTACTTTGAATCCAAGTCTGGTGAGTCACTTACTGATACCTTTGATAGGTTTACAAAACTCATCAATGAGATGGCCATGCATGGTAAATATTACGACTTGGAGGACATGAATACAAAGTTCATGAAAGCTTTGCCTGATTTCTACAATGAGAAGATATCTGCAATTGAGGAAGCTAATGATCTGGATGAGATTTCATTAGAGGCAGTATATGGAAAATTGAAAGCTTATGAACTTGACAAGCAGCAGAAGAAGAGCAGGAGTGAAGGAAAGATGAAGACTATTGCACTTACTGCTCAATCTGAAGTTAAGAAGCTTCCTGAAGAACAGCATGAAGAGATTGCTGTAAAGAATTCAAGGAAGAAGAAAAGCAAAGAAAGTTCTGAGTCAGAGACTACTGATATGGACTCTGACAACAATGATTCTGAATCTGAGATGCAAGAACTCTTTGCTATGTTTGCTAAAGCTTTCAAGAAAGGAAAATTCAACAGGAGAAGATTTAGCAAAGGACCTTTTCAAAAGAAGGAGGAGAAGAAGAGTGACAAGAGCAAAAGTACAATTGTCAAGCTTGATAAGGCCAAGATCAAGTGCTTTAACTGCAGCGAGCTTGGACACTTTGCTAGTGAGTGTAAGAAGCCTAGGAATTCAGGAAAGGGTAATGCACTTATGGTCACACAGAAGGATTGGGCTGATTCCAGTGACTCTGAAGATGAATTGGATTATGAAAACATTGCATTGATGGCCAATAGTTCAGACAAACCTGGATCTCCAAAGAAAACTTCTTCATCTTCTGTTAAGGTATCACTTCACTCTCTTGATTCATTTGATAGCTTAAATTCTGATGAAATTAGATCTATCCATGCTGAGTTTAAGAATCTTATGACTAATTTTAGAATTCTTACTTGTGAAAGAGATGAACTTAAGGTTAAGAATGATAAATTAGTTGATAGAAATAATTTTCTTGAATCTGAATTAATTCAAATGGAAGAATACAAGTTGAGTTCTGATAAAGCTAAGCATGATTATAGTGTAATTCTTGAGGCTTATGACTATGTCAGAAAAGAACTAGAAGAAGAGAGAGATGTGATTAAGACCATTAACAGTTCCAGTAAGAAGACAATAGAAATCTTTGAGAGTGGAATTAGTGGTAAGGTTAATGGTTTAGGTTTTGATAAGGCTAGACAAGAAGAAAAAGTAGCTATTGTCAATGATGATAGTAAGGTAGAAGCTAACACATCTAAATCTGAAGGTAAGAAAATTGTTTCTGAACCTAATCATGTTAAATTTGTTGATTCAAAAGGTACCCCTGTTGTACACAAGAGAATTAACAATAGTTATTCAGATGAGAAAGTGTTAGAGAAACCTAAGAATGTAAACATAGGGTTTCTGTCTAAGTCTCAGTTGAAACAGAGATTAGATGGTCTTTCAGAGTCTAGCAAGATCAAGAGAAATAGGAATGGAAAAGAAGGTATTAACAATGAGAATAATTACAAGAATGTACCTGATGCACCTAGGAAAAAATGCTATAAGTGTGGAAATCATAATCATTTGGCCCTAGACTGCAATCAAAAACCTTCTTGGAAAACTGAGTCCAGATTCCCCAAGACTCAGAAAATTCAATACCAACCACAAAAAGCTTGTTATCATTGTGGTAGTTTACTTCATTCCATTTACATGTGTAGAGAATATCATGAACTGTATTATGACTATTATTCTTTGAAATCTGAAACTCCAAGTCACAAACAGTTTGTGAAATCAGAGTCTAAAGTTGACTCTGCAACAGGTAAAATAAAAGTAAAATCTTCAAAGCCTGTTGTCTCTAAATCTAGTAAGAAAGGATCCAATCAAAGTTGGGTCCTAAAAAAATTCTAACTAGTTACTTTTTGTTTGCAGGGCACAGGAAAGAAGCATTCAATTATCTTGGACAGTGGATGCTCTGGACATATGACTGGAAAGAAGTCCCTGCTTACAAAGTTTGAGAGGAAAGCTGGCCCAGTAATATCTTTTGGAGATGGCAACAAAGGAGAAACTCTGGGATATGGCTCAATTATTTTGGGGAATGTCATCATAGAAAATGTAGCACTGGTTGAAGGCTTGAAACATACTCTTTTAAGCATAAGTCAACTGGGTGATAAAGGTTACAAATCAATCTTTGACAGAGAAGGATGCAAAGTCTTGAATATGCAAAATGGAGACATTGTTCTAACTGGTCAAAGACATGGTAACATATATGAAGCCAGCTTAAGTGATACATCTAAAGGAATTGTTAGATGTCTCTACAGCAAAGCAACAAATGATGAAAGCTGGAATTGGCACAAGAAGCTCTCACATCTTAATTTCAAGAAGCTTAATCAACTTGTTAAATACAATTTGGTGAGAGGCCTACCTCAGGCAAATTTTGTGCAAGATGGACTTTGTGATGCATGTCAGCTTGGAAAGCAGAGAAGAACCACTTTCAAGAGCAAGACTGAAAATTCAATTACTGAACCATTTCACATGCTACATCTTGATCTGTTTGGTCCAGTAAACATAATGTCTATCAGCAAGAAAAGATATGCTCTAGTTATGGTGGATGATTTCACAAGGTTCACATGGGTGTTCTTTCTACACAAAAAGGATGAAGCTCCTCAACAAATCATTGAACTCATCAAGAATATACAGAATAATTCTGAGTACAAAGTTAAAGTACTTAGGAGTGACAATGGTACAGAATTCAAGAATTCTACAATGGAGGGGTTTTGTGCAGACAATGGAATCACTCAACAGTTTTCTGCACCTGGTACACCTCAGCAAAATGGTGTAGTGGAAAGAAAGAACATGACTCTCATAGAGGCAGCAAGAACCATGCTTGCAGATGCAAAACTTCCAGCCTACTTTTGGGCAGAAGCTATTAACACTGCATGTTTCACTCAGAACTGTACCTTGGTAAATAGTCATGGAAAAACTCCCTATGAGATGATCAAAGGAAAGAAACCAAGTGTGAAATATTTTCACATCTTTGGATGCAAATGCTATGTCCTAAAAGTTCATCCAGAACAACTTGGAAAATTTGAAGCCAAATCGGATGAAGCAATTTTTCTAGGATATTCAGCATCTAAGGCCTTCAAAGTTTATAATCTCAGAACTCACATTGTTATGGAATCAATTCATGTTGCATTTGATGATAAGAAATTTGGAATTTTGCAAACTGATGAAAGCCATGACAAATTGGAATTTGAAAATCTGAAGATTTCTGAGATACTCTCAAGTGATGATGAAGGTTCTCCAGAAGGAATTTCTATTGCTTCTCAAAGGAATGCTGCTGTTGAGGGGGAGCAAATAAATCAGAGAGAACACAGTGATCATCAGGAGCAGACTAGTCTTTCAGAGTCTATTCCATCAGGAATTGATGTTTCAGAGTCTACTCCATCAGGAACTGACCTGTCAGAGTCTTCTGAGGAAAGATTAGTAACTAGCAGCAATATGGAATCTACTGATTCTATTGATCAAAGGAGAGTTTTTGAAGGTAGAGAGAATTCTTCTACAAGAGATACCACTAACTTAGGGGGAGAGACTAGCAGAGTTGATTTACCACCTGTTAGAAAATGGACAAAGGATCATACTGAAGATTTGATAATTGGTGATCCAAATAGTGGTGTTCGAACTAGAAGATCAATTCAAAATGAATGCTTGTATAGTTGCTTTCTCTCAAAGAATGAACCTAAGAAGGTTGAAGAAGCCTTACAGGATCCTGATTGGGTAATTGCAATGCAGGAGGAATTAAATGAGTTTGAGAGAAACAAAGTTTGGAAACTGGTACCAAGACCTAAAGATAGATCTATTGTTGGTGCAAGATGGGTTTTCAGAAACAAGCTAGATGAATCTGGTATGATTGTAAGAAACAAAGCAAGACTGGTGGCCAAGGGTTATTCTCAGGAAGAAGGCATTGATTATGATGAGACCTTTGCACCTGTAGCAAGATTGGAAGCAATCAGAATGTTTCTTGCATTTGCAGCTCATTCAAAATTCAAGGTATACCAGATGGATGTAAAGAGTGCTTTTCTAAATGGAAAACTTGATGAAGAAGTGTATGTAGAACAGCCACCTGGATTTGTTGATCCAAAGTTTCCAAATCATGTCTACAAACTTGACAAGGCACTCTATGGACTAAAGCAGGCACCAAGAGCATGGTATGAGACTTTGTCTAAATTTCTTCTTGAAAATGGCTTCACAAGAGGTACAATTGACAAAACTCTATTCTTTAGAAAGATAAAAGGTGAATTGCTTTTAGTTCAAGTTTATGTTGATGATATTATTTTTGGTTCTACTAATGAAAAGTTGTGTGCTAAGTTTAGCAAGCTTATGCAGTCTAAGTATCAGATGAGCATGATGGGTGAACTAAATTATTTCTTAGGCTTGCAGGTCAAACAGACTGAGACTGGTATTTTCATTAATCAGTCAAAGTATATCAAAGATCTTTTAAGAAGGTTTGACTTTCAAGACTGTGCAGTTGCAAAAACACCCATGGCAACAACCACTAAACTAGACTCTGATCCTAAGGGGAAGAGTGTGGATAATACTAGTTATAGAGGCATGATAGGCTCATTGTTATATCTAACTGCAAGTAGACCAGATATAATGTTTTCTACCTGATTATGTGCTAGATTCCAAAGTGATCCTAAGGAATCTCATTTAATTGCTGTGAAGAGAATCTTTAGATATCTCAAAGGAACTCCAAATCTTGGTTTGTGGTATCCTAGAGAATCTGATTTCTTTCTAATTGGCTATTCAGACTCTGATTATGCAGGGTGTAAGATAGACAGGAAAAGCACTACAGGTACATGTCAATTTTTGGGAAATAGATTGATTTCTTGGGCAAGCAAGAAGCAACAATCTGTTTCAACCTCAACTGCAGAAGCTGAGTACATAGCAGCAGGCAGTTGTTGTGCACAGCTCCTTTGGATAAGAAATCAGTTGCTGGATTATGGAATGACACTTAGTAATATTCCTATGTTTTGTGATAATACTAGTGCTATTAAAATTGCAGAAAATCCAGTTCAACATTTAAGGACTAAGCACATTGATGTCAGGTATCATTTTATTAGAGAACATATTGAGAATGGTACTGTGGAACTTCATTTTGTTCCTACTGACAAACAGCTTGCAGATATTCTAACTAAACCACTTGATGAGACTACATTCAGTAGACTAGTAAGTGAGTTAGGAATGTTAAATTTTTAGATCTTTAACATCTGCAAAAGTAGCAAGGTATGTTGTTCTTAGCTTATAGACTTGATATTCCTGTCAGGATCTATATTTGATTGTTAAATGCTTGAGCTATAACACATTGCCTTGATAAATTTCAGTATGATAGACTTGTTAATAATCATCAGGATTAGATTTGTTATCAGGATGCTGACGTCATCAGTATTGTGTCAGTATCAGGATTATGAAAATTGTTTCAAATCCTGACGTTTACTTTGTGTAGTAATCTGATTCTGTGATGTGTTAAGTCTATGCTAGCAAGTTTTGATATTTGCATACTGATAATTTATACATCATTCAAAAATCAAAAGACAAGCAGATAACAAGAAACTGTATTTTCATTAATAGAAATCATTACATGGAAATGAAATACAACATCTTTTTGTCTAAATTTATACTCTATACTTGTCTTTGATATGAACTCTGAGGAACAGGACAAGGAGCATCTCAAGAAATCCATTAGGGGATGAAAGTCTTGTTTGCTCTTGGATTCCTTGTCTGGGCGACTTGAATGAGAGCAGCTAACTTAAATGAATAGCATCTCCATCAAGATCAACCTCAGACTCTCGGCCAAATTCTTCATCCTCAAGTTTTGAGGAGGTTAGGGGAAGATTGTATCCAACAGATGGATGTTCTAGGAGAAACTTCTGGATATTGTCGAAAACCAATCCATTCATGATTAGTTCGATGAGAAGAGTCATTTGTTCAAAGAGATGATCAAGAACAGGATGTTCATCGATCAAGAAAAATCTGGAAAATGGGTTTGAAGGGATTTTTGGTTTGAGAAGCATTGTTGAGAAGAAAAGAAATTGAAAGGTTATGGAGAATGGCATAAGGCGTCTGGTTCTTTTAAAGAAAGACGTGAGAAGCTGAGCAGTCACTTGGAAGTTTTAATGAAGTCAAATGCTAATTATTGCATGAGACTGTATTTCTTGTTCCAAGAAATATTGAAAATATCTAACCAATTGATTTTTCTGTTCAGATTAATTATTTATTTTCTTTTTCAGATAAAAGAAAGATGCCACGTGGAAAACTCCATATTAAGTCTCTGACGATATTGATCAGGATTTCATGAGTGACCATCAGGATTTGAAAATTATATTTTTAAATCACATTGCATTTTGTGATTATTTTGATGAGAGGTCATCAGGAAAAGGAAGCTGATCAGTATTACTTATTGATACCCTGATTTATTTCATGAAAATCAATTTTGGATTTTATTTTCCAAAAATCGTGGGTAACCGCATTTTTCAGGGACTGACACCTGTCAATTTACGTGTCAACGTGGGATAGTGGTCTGAAAGATTTGTGAAATATATTTATTTTGAAACTCTAATCGTGTAATTGCTTTCTCTAATCTTACATTCTCTAAAGCAAAAATCACTCTTGAGTTTTCAAAATCACTAATCCATTTCAAGAATTTTTCAAGTTTCTTTTCAGATCAAGAATGGCAGCTCAGAGAAGATTACCTAAATCAGTAGCCTTTAAGTTTGGTGACTTTGATTTTATGACAAACAATCATGTTGCAGCTATCACCAACAAGGAAGGAGTGTCATCTGATTTTCATCCAATCATGGACTTTCTGGTGTATGGACCATTAAGTTATGCATTGACAGCATCTCCACAGATTAATCAAGTAGCTGTTTCACAAGCTTGGGAGAATGCTGAGGTAATTGATTCTACTCAGAGTCAATCAGGTAAGATTGTTCTACATTTAGGACAAGATTCATTTGACATTACTGAATCTGTTGTTAGTTCAGTACTTTGCCTACCTGTTACTGATAGTTATGAGAATGTACCATCTGATGATAATATAAGAACTATGTTGTCTGAATTAGGTTATAGTGGACCTCTAGATAACATGAGCCAGTTGAATAGGTCTTTTCTTAGAAAGGAATGGTCTTTTTATTTTGATCAAATTGCTAAATGTTTTACTGGCAAATGTAGTTCTTTTCAGCAAATTACTTCTGTTACATCACATATTGCTTATAGTTTGCTTTATGACAGAGTAATTAACATTGGTCAGGTTATCTTAAGTCAGATGAGTATTAAACTTGGGTTAAGAGATCAAAACAGGAAAATGGTTTATTATCATAGATTTATGCAATTGTTTATTAACCATTTTATTCCTGATGTTGAAGCTAGATTTGGTAGGGAATACTGTGTTTCTTCTTATGAACAGCAAAAGAGAATTTTCTCTGATATTACAAAGAAGGACAATGAAAAGAATCTAGATGAAATACCTGCAATTCATTATCCACATCATTTTCAGGTAATTCTTAAAACTCATCTTCCTACTCTCTACAATTCTTCTTTCTTTTGTGGTGAAATGGCTCAGGAATCTCAATTGGAGGAGAACCCACCTGTGTCTACCCAAGTAGCCGAAAACATCATAGTTTCTGAAACAATTCAAGAACCAAATTTTGATCCACAGCCTATTGTTTCAAAGAAACCAACCTCTGGTGTTTCTCAAAAGACATCAGTTGTAAGGAAGAGAAGATTTGTTGTGTCAAGTAGTAGTAGTAATTCTAGTGAAGATGATGATGATTTAACTCTTGCAGAGAGAGCAGAATTGAAGGCTGCAATTCAACTTTCTGTGTTAGTACAAAGAGATGAAAAACCTAGTCACAGCCAGGCTGCAGTCTCACAAAAGGCTGTAGTTCTTAAAAAGGGAAAACAGTTACTGGATACTGTCTCTCAAAAGACTGTGTCTATTGAACAAAGATCTCATCCCAAGATCACTTCTGTGTCTACACCTCTTGAGTCTTCTCAGGATAAATCTTTTGCTCACTATATCAGGAGAACAAGGAGAAAGATTCAATTGTCACCTACACACACAGAGTCTAGTCCAACTAATATCATGCAGGTTTCTACAAATCAAGCTACATCTATGTCAGTATTTGACAAGAGAGATCTGGATATTGATTCTTCATGGGAAACTACATTATCATACAGACTGGCTATGGGACTAATTTCTCTCAAAGTGAAGTTGTCAAGGCCTGTTCTAGATTTTTTGGTTGAAAGAGTACCAAAACTTTTATTTCCAGATGAATACGGACTTCTACATCAAAGACTTGACTTAATGAAGATGTATTTCTATGTATCTGTCAGAAGACAATTAGTCAAGAAATTTGGACTCTCGAAGCATGTTGCACTTCAATCACTTCATGCATATTTATTTGACAAGGATGTAATTATTGAAGATGCTTCAGCTCAAGGTGAACAACTGGAGGAAGTAGATAGAGGGAAGCAGTCAACAGAAGATACTATTGCACCAGTGGTGAGTAGTAGGAAAGATCAGATCACGGTCACTGCAACACAAGAACCATCTAGTCAGAGGAAGGATGACTCAGGAGCTGTGATAGCTGATGTTGAAAGGTCTTCTGTGATGACTGAGAATGCAAGTGAGATACCCTATGATATGGGAGGAATGACTTTGGTTGATTTTTCTGAAGATCAAACAAATTTTGTTCAGTCAGAGTCTATCCACCTTGAGGGTGTGTCTCAGCAAACAACACTTAAAGATGGTGATGTACTAACTATGATGTCTAATGAAGTATTACTGAAGACATCAGAGTCTAGTAAAGAACCTGAAAGTGGTATACTGGAGCCTGTAGTTTCTGAAAGGAAAGAAGATGATTGTATGGGTTCAGAGACTATAGCAGCTCACTCCTTGGAGAAAACCTCAAGCCACATGCCATATGAGGAACCCTCTCTCCATGTGAGTTCAGGTATAAAAACTCCTTCTAAACTCTATTTTTCTGTAGGTCATGAGAGCACTTATCTAAATTTGAGTGATACAGTTGAAAAGATGGACTTAGATCCACAATTTGAGCGGCTGGCTCCTGACCAGTCAAAAGGTGAGGTAGAAAGAGTGTTGACTTTAGTAAGTCAAAGTGAGAATGAGGGTATGGATGATCAACTCCATAGTGAGGGAGAGAAAATTAGGAAACCATCATTTGATTTCTGGGATCAGGTTTTTCCTGAATCTTGGTCTGAAAATTTGGGTATGGATGCTGGTACTTATTCATTCATCAAAATGTATCAGAAGAATGACCTAGCACATCACAATGCAAAGCCAGAAGTTAAAGCTCAGAAGCAAAAGGAGAGGCTTGCAGGAATCATTAACAGAAGAGGTGCCAGGATAAAGCAATCTCTTGATACATATGTACCAGATGAAGTTCCTAATGA
Organism: Kitagawia praeruptora; assembly: GCA_037693485.1. Taxonomy (NCBI): domain Eukaryota; kingdom Viridiplantae; phylum Streptophyta; class Magnoliopsida; order Apiales; family Apiaceae; genus Kitagawia; species Kitagawia praeruptora. The sequence continues at coordinate 6,506,357 of CM075353.1, forward strand.
TCCTAGTGTTCCTTTGTATGTACTTCCAATATCAGCTAGAATTGAGACATCAACAGTCTCTGATCACTCTAAGGAGGAGTCAGGATTTGAAGATGTTAGTACACAGAATACTGGTGAAGGAGATGATGATCATGTTTCAGTTCCAGAACAGAAAGAGGAAGATGTTGATACTTCTAATCAGATTTTATTACTTGAATATCATACAACTCAAGCAACTTCTTCTACAAGACTTGAAGATACAGTTCTTTCTGATTCTGATACTGAAGATACTAGAAACACTTCCAACATTGAAGTTCATTCTGATGTTTTGAAAGATATTCAGAATTCTCAAGTTGCTATTCAAACAAGACTTCAATCACTTGAAGATAACCAAATCACAATTATGGAAAATCAAGCAGTTCTTATGAATCTCATTTGTTCTGTTTCTGAATCTCTTGGAATTAATGTTGCTGATGTCAAAAAGGGGGAGATAAAGACAATTCAAAGACAACAACAACACTACCAGACTGAAGGAGATAAAGCTGGGGGAGATAAAGATCAGACAAAGGGTAGTAAAAAGAAGAACCAGGAGTGACGGTGGTGAATCTCAGCTAGGAAGAGGTAAGGAAGAGCAGCATTAATAGTTAAAATTCTTTCTTCTAAGTACTGGATAAATGTCTACATCTGAGAAGGAGGTACTTAACTTCATAATTCTACATTCATAAATTCTATTCTGGTTGTATTGTTATATGTTTTGACATCCACAACTTAGATTTATGCTTCAGATTTTAAAGCATAAATAGGGGGAGTTTGTTAGGAATAATTCATAAGTTGTGATGTTAAGAATAGAATTTACACATTATACTTCTTGTAATCCTGATCTTATAAAGGATTTAGCACTGTATATAGGTTTTATGTGTAAGACAGTTATCTGTATAGTTTAGTCAGGAATGAACAGTGTATCGGAGACTACATGTCAGGAACAGAGAGCAAATCCTGATGATGGTCCAATACTGATGGTTGATCAGATACTGATGCAGTGTGCAGATCCTGATATCAGTCATGCTACTGATGATGTCATTATGGATGCTACAGAAACTGGCAAGTGCTATAAAACAGGATCGTTGTTTGAAGAACAAGCAAGAAGATATTATGAAGGAAAGAGTTTTTCTATTGAAGGAAACTATCGACTAGAAGGCAGAACATTGTCATGTATAGATTATATCTTTCTGTTATTAGTTGATAGGTAGCATTATAAATACTCTCTCAATATCATTGTAAAGAGCGACGAAGTTGTGAGTTCGTGTGCGTAGCTCTGTATAAGGTTTGTATTCGAGAGTTCGAAACAAACAGAGAGATATTTGTATTGTCAGCAGCTGCTAAAGGTATTGTACACCTTTGGTAGAGTTTGTATTTGATCTTATTAATACAAACAAGAGTTTGATTCATTCGTTTATTCTTGTTCATATAATCAAGCAAAAATCAGACACGATTATATAACTTGTATTCAACCCCCCTTCTACAAGTTATTCGAGTTAACAGAAAATACTTATACTGCCCTATGTGATCTAAGTGGATAACTTGTGCTTAAACCTTTATGTTTTCAAATTCTATAGAGATATATGGTCTAAACATAATAGGTGCCTATTCATCTTCTATCTCTTTTGTGGATGTATGTGTAGATTGGTACTAGTATACCGAGAGGTAAATTTTACTCTTTTCGTGTTATCCGATCAGATATCAAAACCATCGCATGTTTTAATTAAAGGCTGCAACTCTAAGTGAAGTAGATGATGAAACTAGGGTTCCATGTTTTAATTCTCATAAGTAACTCGATTTCTATTCTTATTAGTTAATTTAATTCTTAGTTTTATAATTTTGCATCTTAGTTTAATTTAGTAGTTAGTAAAAATACAATTTGTTATTTGTCTTAGCAGTGGATAAAAACCATACATTGTTGCATAGGCATATTTACTGAATTGAACACCATTCTAGATCTCTGTGGGAACGAACTTGATTTAATCATATATTACTTGTGACAACGTGCGCTTGCGTAATTTTGCATAACAAGTTTTTGGCGCCGCTGCCGGGGATCATCGGTGTTTTTATTTTAGTTTATGTGCTTGTCATCAGTGGTCGTTGGCGTTCACTGACTCGGATTCTTACTTAGTTTGTTTGTTTCGTGGTGTTTCAGGTACTTAAGTTTGTATGCGAACACGTTTGCAAGCTCGTTTACAAAAAACTGGTGGAAGACGGTCGTGTAGAGAATTTAGAGAATAAGGAAGAGGGAGCTGAAACTACAGTAGCAATGGCAGATGCAGCAGCAGCAGCTAAGGCTTTGAGGGAGTATTCTCAGCCGAAACTTAATGATATCCAGTCTAGAATTATTAGGCCAGCTATTGCAGCGAACAATTTTGAGATCAAGTCGGGCACAATTCAGATGGTGCAGAATTCAGTTTAGTTTGGGGGTGCTTCTACGGAGGATGCCAACATGCATGTTCGGGACTTTATCGAAATCTGCGACACTTTCAAATGTAATGGTGTGACGGATGATGCTATTAGGTTGAGGCTTTTCCCATTCTCTCTGAGGGATAAGGCTAAGAGCTGGCTACACTCTTTACCACCTGGTTCCATTACTACATGGGAAGATCTTGCTCAGAAGTTCCTTACTAAATTCTTCCCTATGGCGAAAACTGCAGCAATAAGGAACCAGTTGACTCAATTTCAACAGCAATCTGGTGAGTCGTTATGTGAGGCTTGGGAACGCTACAAGGAGATGCTAAGGAAGTGTCCTCATCATGGCATGCCTGATTGGATGGTTATTAATGGTTTTTACAATGGGTTGGGAGCACAGTCTAGGCCCTTGCTAGATGCAGCATCAGGTGGAGCTCTATGGGCGAAGAGTTATGATGAAGCTTATGAACTTATTGAGATGATGGCTGCTAATGAATATCAAAATCCAACCCAGAGGCTTTCTCAAGGCAAGGCAGCAGGAATTTTTGAAGTAGATACAGCTGCAATGATTACGGCTCAGTTGAAGGCTCTTGCTATGAAGGTGGATTCTCTTGCTAATTATGGAGTTCAGCAGGTGGCTAGTGTTTGTGAGCTATGTGCGGGCGCACATGAGACGAATCAGTGTGCTATTTCTCCTGAATCAGTACAGTTCGTGAGTAATTTCAAGAGACCTAATGCACCAGTTCCAGCCACTTATCATCCCAACAATCGGAATCATCCTAACTTCAGCTGGAACAACAATCAAAATATTCAACAATCTTATCAGCAAGCGAAGCCGTACAATCAAGGCTATCAACAGCCTTATGCTCCAAAGACACCATATCAACCTCCGGGATTTCAGCAGCAACATCCCCAGGCTCATATGGGGCAATCATCTAATGATAAATCAGATGAGATGTGGATAGTGGTAAAGAACCTACAAGCTGGCCAGAAAGTTTTGGAAACCCAGTTAGGGCAGATTACAAGTGCCTTGGTAAATATGCAACAAGGAACTCTTCCAAGTGATACAATGGCTAATCCAGGCAAGAGGGAGGTTCATGAGCAGGTGAAAGCTGTGACATTGAGATCCGGAAAAGTCACGAGTGATCCTAAATCAGCAACGGAAGAAGATGAAGATGTTCAGAATCAGCAGGTTGAAAAATCTGCAGTGCCAGAAATTGAGAAATCTGATTTAGTGGCTGATCAGCTAGATGGTGAGAAGAGCAAGAAACCTGTTGAAAAGTTTACTCCGGAGCAATCTTCAATGAATAATCAGATCTATCCACCTCCGCCATATCCTGGACGTTTAAGGAAAAGTCAAGAGAAACAGTTTCAGAAATTCATGGATGTCTTCAAGAAACTGTCCATTAACATTCCTTTTGTTGAAGCGTTGGAGCAGATGCCAAGATATGCTAAGTTCATGAAGGATATTTTGTCACGGAAGAGAAGATTGGAAGATTTTGAAACAGTGGCATTGACGGAGGAGTGTAGTGCTGTTCTGCAGCAGAAGTTGCCTCCTAAACTTAAAGATCCGGGAAGTTTTACTATTCCATGCACTATTGGCAACCTTTCTTTCAACAAGTGTTTATGTGATTTGGGAGCTAGTATTAATCTTATGCCCTTGTCTGTTTTCAAGCAACTTGGTCTACCGGAGCCAACGCCAACTAACATCTCTTTGCAGTTGGCTGATCGATCTATCACATATCCTAGAGGCATAGTGGAGGACGTTTTGGTGAAGGTTGATAAGCTTATATTTCCTGCTGATTTTGTTATCTTGGATTTCGAGGAAGATAAGAAGATTCCCATAATCTTGGGAAGACCGTTCTTGGCTAGAGGAAAGACTTTGATCGATGTGCAAAAAGGAGAGCTTACAATGAGGGTGCAAGATCAGAGTGTCACCTTTAATGTGTTCAAGGCTATGAAATTTCCCACAGAGGATAAAGAGTGTTGCAGTGTGGAAATAGTTGATACGGGTCAGAGAAAGAAGTTTGATCAGTTGTTGAGCGAGAAATCGAACGGTTCTTCAGTTCGAGATCTTTCGAGTGTAAAGCTTGGAAAACTTCCACCACATTTGAGGTATGTCCTTTTGAATAATGAGCTAGTGATTTTTGAAGAAGGACATGATTACGTGTTGCGAAGGTGGAAAGCAGATGATAAAGAAGAAATTTTTGTTCAACCGGTTGAGTCGGAGAAGCATTTTAGAGGTGTGAAAAAGAAAAAGAAGAAGATTTGGCCGTTTGGTAGTAAAATTAGGTTGAAATCTGAAGGAAGAAATTTGTGGAAAGCAAGCAATCAAGATGTCAACATTCGTATGAGTGGTTTGTCTGTTGAGGATGGTTCAGTTATTCTTTTGAAACCGCCATGAGTTGAGGAAGTAACGTCAAGCTATTGACGTTAAAGAAGCGCTTCGTGGGAGGCAACCCATGCATTAGTATAGGAAAAAAAAAAAAATTTGAGTGTTGTGTGAAAAAAAAAAAAAAAAAAATGAATTTCGGGCAAATTACGGGGCTGTAACGCAGCTAGCCCCGGCGTTACTGGAATGGAGGCAAGCTGCGGCGCTATAACGCAGCTTGCGTATGCGTCTCTGGAAGGAAAGCAAACTGCCCCCCTGTGGCGCAAGTAGCAGTTGCGTGTCTGTAATAAAAGCAAGTTGAATGCAACTTGCGCAGTTGGCGCGTGGTCGGAATTTTCAGAAAAAAAAATTTCCCAGCCTTTTGTGTGTCAAGGTCTGTTATGTATATAAATAAATAAATTCTTTCACACAAAAATCTTTTTATATCCCCATCTTTCCCCTAAATCTTTTCCTATTTTAATTCCAAAACCCCTCATCTCTCCTAAAAAAAATTCCAATTCCTATTTCTTTTCTAAATCTTTTTCTTTTATCCATTAAATATTTTTTCTATCCTATATCAAATTCCAATTTCCACCCAAATTTTTTCCTTTTCACATTAAAATTCTTATATTCATCGTATCACTCCATGGCCTATATATACCCATACATACACACCCAATTCATTATCTACCTCCTCTACATCTCTTAAAAATTCAAGTTTGGGGGAAAATTAGTACAAGTTCACCTCTTTGATTCGTAGTGGGATTTCTTTTCTCTATTTTATTTTATTACGAATTTGTGTTATTGTAAATTGGGGTTTTTGTATTATTTCTGTTACTTGGGTATTTTTGGTGTGATTCTGCTTGGTGGTTTTTGGTGGGATATTTTGAGGTGGTTATTGGTGGAGCTTCTTGTGAGTTGGGTATTGATTCTTATGGCTCCTAAGCGTGGGAGAGGTGGTGCTAGTGTTGTAAAATTTTCGTCTCCCGCATGATTCATTCGAGGATGAGGCATTGCAGGTATGTTTTCTACTATCCCTTGTATTTACTTCCATTCAATGAGGACATTGAATATTTTAAGTTTGGGGGTAATTTGAGGGATTAGTAGTTGTATATATATTGTTGTATTTTGTGTTCATATAGGATATCATGTTTGCATAGTAGTGATAGTTCATGCATGATTTTTATGTTCGTATTATCTACGTGTGTTCATATAGGACATTTTGTTTTATTTTCGTATACCATGTGAGTTTTCATTTAGTTGCATTTTCATGGCATGCATATTTCATGATCCCTTAGGACGAGCTGATTCTGATTGATAGGTGGATGTTGATTTGGGTGTGATGATGATGAGTAGAGGGCTGATTTATAGTTTCTATGAAATTGACTTGCATGTTACGGGAACAAAATTTATTACACAGTCTCATTGGGGTGCTTTTGGGCTAGGTTAGGGTCATGCCTGTGGGATGTTTTGAGATTTAATCACTTGTTTATATTTAGAATTTTCGTTATTCCCTTTATAGCGTAGGAACATTAAAGTCTAAGTTTGGGGGAAACCAGGAATTTTCATGCTAGTTGTTCATAATTGTTAATAATGGCTAGGCGTAAAATGGCTAGTAGCCGGCTCATATTTATATGAGTAGTTTAGGATTGGAAATGAGAAAGACTCATTCCAGATTGCAGAGAAAAAAAAAGAAAAAAAAAAGAGTCAATTTTTGTTGTTCATATGCAAAATTAACCAGAGTGAGCTCTTTAATACTCGAGTAATTAAGTCTGAGGGGACTTAGTCCTAGTAACCTAAAGCCTTTGTGGTTTGGGATTGCTGACATAACACTCGCTACATGGGTATTATTGTATAAGCCTTTTGGGGTCTCATTCATTGCACGGTTAAATAAGCATGCGTATTGTATATTCTATTATGTGTCATAGTAATAAAGCATGAGTTTCTGTCTACCTTGGATAAGGGTGGAGGTGTTCCTAGGTTATGGAGTGTCTACAGTCTATTCTGATTATAAACCTGTGATTGTCTTGACGGAAAGCATGTATGATTTTTGACCTAGTTTTGGGAGTATTTCTGATGAGCATCGCACACACGCACGTTTCTGTTCATGTATTTGTTAGTATACGGGGATTTAGTCGAGCTCTGCTTGGATTTGTTACGTTCATTGAGATATTTGCTTGTTAGTTGGTTTTGGTGAGTTTGAAGGGGATCTTGCATTTTCATAGTAGTTGCATTCATGCATTGCATTGCATTAGGTTAAATGAATTTTGTGGGTACATTCGCTATAGGCCCTCACGAGACCTTACTCGTCCACTAGGGCTGCCTAGGGGTTTAAAGGGCTTGTTGCATATGCCAAATGCAACCGTGATCACCTACGGAAGTGGTACTAGTTAGTTAGTTAGTTGTAATTGTTTATGCTTGAGGACAAGCATCGGTTTAAGTTTGGGGGTGTGATAAGTGGATTTATATCCACTTGGAACATTCTAAATCGGCTTAAATTGATTGTCTTGGGCTCAAGTTTCTTGTAGTTTTGATGTATTTTGTTTAGTTGTGCAGATTTACAAGGATGTCGATTATGGTGGATGTTTTTGTCGTTTTTGGAGATTTAATTTATTAAAATTCGGATTTATTGGGCTGCACGCGTGAGATTCACTGTTTGGGCCATATCTTGAGTTCTATAAGTCTGTTTTCAGCCCGTAAGCAGTCCACGCGAAGATAACGAGATTCTCTATCATTCTAAGGTGGTCCAGAGGTCCAATTACGCTTGTGACGTTCCAGAAAAACAGAAGAAAAGTCATCCACGAATTTTCCTTAGAAAACAGAATCAGTTTAGGAAACGTATCTTGCAGAAATTCTATTATAATTCTGTTTTAGTATTTTCTTGCTGGGGAAGACTTTTAGAGCCTATTTAAACACATCCTACCATTGTAATATATACAGATTATCATAGTTTTATTATTGTAACCTAGCTTAGATCTACAAGGGAGAAAAGGAGAGAAGGGTTCAACGCTCGTGACAAGCAACGGATCTAGATCTACTTCATCCTTTGTGTTACTTTTAATTATAGATTTGTTTTCTCAACTCTTTAGTTTTATTAATATTATTGCTTCTTTTATTCATATCTTGTTATTTATCATGTTTTCATCAAATCCCACGATGATGAACGGTTCAATTATGAACTAATCGTTGTCATGGGATCCTAGTGGATTTATCTATGTAGCTTAGTAGTTTGCATGCCTTAAAGATTTATGTGTGGTGAATTCTTGATATCCTCGTATGGTTAAACTTAATGCTTTTGGATGCGTAGCTAACATCTAAACTGAATTGTTAATCTCTTGTGAAGCGAGAGTGGATCTTGAGATTTAGAACTTGCCATGCTAGCATAGGTTCATAATTGTTATCAATATGATTGTGGTGTGAGATGAAAATACTTATACTGCCCTATGTGATCTAAGTGGATAACTTGTGCTTAAACCTTTATGTTTTCAAATTCTATAGAGATATAGGGTCTAAACATAATAGGTGCCTATTCATCTTCTATCTCTTTTGTGGATGTATGTGTAGATTGGTACTAGTATACCGAGAGGTAACTTTTACTCTTTTCGTGTTATCCGATCAGATATCAAAACCATCGCATGTTTTAATTAAAGGCTGCAACTCTAAGTGAAGTAGATGATGAAACTAGGGTTCCATGTTTTAATTCTCATAAGTAACTCGATTTCTATTCTTATTAGTTAATTTAATTCTTAGTTTTATAATTTTGCATCTTAGTTTAATTTAGTAGTTAGTAAAAATACAATTTGTTATTTGTCTTAGCAGTGGATAAAAACCACACATTGTTGCATAGGCATATTTACTGAATTGAACACCATTCTAGATCTCTGTGGGAACGAACTTGATTTAATCATATATTACTTGTGACAACGTGCGCTTGCGTAATTTTGCATAACACTCCTCGAGGCAAGCATCCATCTACAACCACAATGTCTCAAGCTGCCATTCCTGATCAAAGGCTTCAAACTCTTCACGAGTATAACTGAAGATATTTCTCTTCTCTACGAGATGAAGATTTCTTTCTTTGATGGTAAAGTTAGACATTTTTTTTGCTAAGATGTTTTCTGTGAAGGGTTTTTGATGTTCAGGAGAGGATGAAGGGTTAAAACAATAATGGACAAGTCTCCAGGTGTTAAATAGAGATGAGAGACTAACGAGGTCAAGAGACGCTTCATATTCTGGTTTTTAACGGTACCAGGTATTTTTAGATAGTGATATTTGATTTCTTAAATTAAATATTTTACTGCCATATTTTAATCATTATCACAAGTGTATTTCTTGAATAATACGAGCGCGTGTGTCTTACTTGTCAGCATATGTATAGATACACATAGATCTGCGTGCAGTTATCACCACTCACCCACGATTTGTGTCCACTAATTCTTTGCGATAATCAAGTACTGACACTTGTAATTAAGGAAATTTTGTTTCTCTAAAACAAAATACAAACGATTCACTTAATCATTACTCCTAATTACATCAGTAACACATTACATCTCTATCTCTGTGCGCTCTCAAACCCTAATTTCAAAAATCTCACACATCTTTCTTCTCCTATTCCAATGGATTCTTCACCATTCACGAATAGCAAGACCATGGTCAATGGTATCACTTTTGCACCTAACAATTTTGTCGCTGTTCTTGATCATCAGGAATTGTCAAATGATTTTCACATCATTCAGGGACTTATTTGCACGAGGATGGCCTCAACTATTTTTATTTTGCACAAAAATGGCCCAAGTATAAAAATAGACAGTGTGATGGCCAAAGTATTTTTTTTTAAACAGATGAGTGTATTCAATTTGTGACTTAATAGCAGCATGATGGCTGAACAATGTTTTTTAACACAAAAATGGCCAAAAAATAAAAATAAACAACAGTTTTTAGATTATTTTAAATGAAATGCAATCATCTGCTTAAAATAATACTTGGACCATTTTTATGCAAAAACAAAATAGTTGAGGCCATCCTCCTGCAATTAAGTCTCATTCAGGACTTCTTGGCCACAAGCCCAATTAACTATGCATTAACACAACCTGCCAAAGTTTCTTTTAAGTGTGTTATGCAGGTTTGGGATACATCAGTGTTTGGTGTATGTGAACCCTCAGGAAGGCCCAACTTGACCTTTACACACAATGGGATGACACATCATGTCACTCCAGATGTTGTGGTTGAAGCTCTACAACTACCATCTTTAAATGGTAAGACTCCAGCAAGTATTACTGATGCTTCTCTTCTGGAGTTTGCTACAGGTCTGGGCTACAATGGAAAACCAAAAAAATTTAGGGAACACTTCAGAACCAAGCTAAAGAAGGAATGGAACTTCTTCTTGATACCATCAGTAGATGCTTCTTGAACAAAGTCTCCAACTTTGATGCACTACCTTCAGCTTTAGTTCACATTGGGTATTCTCTAATCCATGAAACTGTATTTGATTATGGAACTTTCATTTTAAAAGCATTAAGTGCTAGAAAAGCAGATAAATGTGGCTATGTCTGTTTTCTTAGATTCTTTCAATTAATATTTAATCACTTATGCCCCAATGTTGAATTTGACGATGATATCATTTTGCCTATCTTTAAGATTTCTGAGGATAATATCAAATCTTTGGATAAAAGTGATAAGGCAAATGGTTTTGAAGGTGTTACTCCTGTTTATCCAAATGAGATTATGCTTCTGTTATCAAAAAGAATGTCTACTCATTATGGCTCAGCAACTGGTGCTATGGGACAGGACCAAACACATCCTGTTCCTGACACAAGCACATCTCCCAAACAGATTTCCAAACAGTCAGCCACCTCTGATGTCTCCCAAAAGGCATCAGTTGTAATATCTAAGAAATCAGCTAGATCTGATGTGTCTGGAAGGCAATCAGGATCAAAGGATTTCTCCACTCCACCTTACTCTAAATTGAAGTAAGGGGTCCTGGTTTTGGAGAAATGTGATCCTGCGGTTGCTGCCTCATTGATTGAAATAGGTGTGTATAAAGAAACTGGAGACAAGAGGAAATTTAGTCAGGCTGGTGATTCTGATTCTTGAGATGACACACTACCTTTGTCAGTTGTGTTAAAGAAAAAGGAAGTTGCTGCTCTTGTTACTGATGAATTGGCTATCTCTGAAAAGCCAAAGAAAAGAAGAAGGCTACTCAACAAAAGCAAATACTTCATTCCTTTAGAAATACAGAATCTTACTGATGATACAGAGTTTGTTCCTGATATCTCTATCAATCCTGACGGAACATCAATTCTTGATGCTACTGTCAATCCTGACATCTCTACTCCTGAGCATTCAACTGTAAAAACTGTTGAGATTTCTGATTCTCCAGCACCTGCATCTCCAAAGAAACGAGTTATTGAGATGTCTGATGAACGGGTTAATACTATTGTTGCTCAGCTTGGTTTACAACCATCACCTATCCTAGTCAAAAGACAAGCTGAAGCAAAGGTCTTTGCAAGACAAAAGAAACAGAGGATTACATCATCTCTGAAAGGATCAAGCCCACAAGAACCTGGACTTCAAAGGAGTTCAGCAGCTACTATAGATCCAGTCACACAAGAACCACTCACTCAAAGTGTGAGTGCAGGCATTTATGAAGGAATAGTCCCACAAGAACCACTTTCTCAAAGGGAAGGTGAAGACAAGAATATTCCTGCCCCACAAGAACCAACTTCTCAAAGTGAAGTTGAAGGCAATATTACATCAGCAAAAGAGATTCCTGAGATTGCTGAGTGTGATAAGGTGATTGAAGACACTGCAAATGAGGGAAGCACACAAGAACCTTTGACTCAAAGTGTTGAAGCAGCTTCACAACCTCAGACTACACAAGAACCATTGGTAGACACTACTGATGCCAGTCATACTACAGTTGCAGATGTCAAACCTAATGAAAGTACCTCTGATCCAAATATTCCACTGCTTATTGAGCCGATTTCTTCAAGGCCAATGGAATCTTTCCCTACTTTCTCAGGTAACACTTCTATCTCTACTTCCTTTACTACTGATAGTATGATTACAGATAGACCTGATATAAGGGATACCTCTATTTGTATGACTTTAGACCACTCTTCTCAGCTACCTCTTATTTCTTCGCATATATTAAGCCAGAACCTTTCATGTGAGAATGAGAGTGAACAATTAGAGAAAAAGAAGAGTGAAGAGAGGCAGTCTCCTGAACTGGCAAAAGGAGAGGTAGAAAAGAGTGAGAAGTTGTTAACTTCTAGTGAGGTAGCAGTTACTATTAAAAGTAACTTAGGTAAGATTGTGAGAAGTGATGAGATCACTCTAAAAGAAAAGAGAGATTTAGGTACTTCTTCTATTCAACCTACAGGTTCTCAGGAAACACCTGTTGATTTGAGAATGAAGTGGAACGCCCCGACTTCCCAATACTGAAAATATACTTTTTATAATAAAATAGACTTTGATACAGGGAAATTTTAAAAAAAAATCGGCATGAAGTATTCATAAATCGGACTATCCACCTGTATTTTTCAACCCAAACCAAATTCCAATTAACAATTACAAATAAAATTTAATACACCAACGATTCCTCACCGAGGATCGATTCCAGGTTATGGTATGAAACAAGAATCTACACTATATAAATTATTACAACTTCTATATCTGATCCAAATACAAACCTCTATATCGCTTAATCAATAGCGCAATCCAAATAATATATGCCCGAGCTGGCTCTGTAACTAACCTTTGAAAAATACACCATTGCTCTCATTTGAATTATAACGCGCAGGTATCCAACTCCTTAACCCTAACTGAAAGGGGAGGTAAAACAAAGCAAGAGTGAGCCAAAGAACGCTCAGCAAGTTAATAATATAGTGAAACAACGATATTACGATAATTCATTGATGAACAATATCAATGAATACTTTATCTCAAAAGATCAATCAATTCAACTTCAATCACAGAGTAAAACTTTTCCATTTTCTTCAACTATACTGCACAGATAAAACTTTGAGAAAAAGAATATCAAGAATTCCCCAATCATTCTTACTCCCCTTTCACGTACAATGTTACTCGAGAAGGGAATAACTGAGAAACTTCTATCCATCCTTAATCCCAATGTTTTACCGAGTTCCCAATTTTAATCAAGATAGAAAACAACTAATTCTGATATCACAATTTTGAAACTAATGACCATTTACTTTGAAACATATATATCTTATCAAATCATTCCTTTGTTTAAAACCATTTCATCTTTGAAACATACTTTCCATAAAATATTTTAAAAACATTTAAATTGATTGGAGCTTTTCCTTAACATCGAACAATACGGGTGATCAGCCACGTAAAGTCCCCCTTCCTTTGAAATTGGGTTCCCAATTAGGCAACACATTGGCCTTTAATGCTGGACTAGGGGAACCACCCCTAGCCTCTTATGCTAAATAAAAGTGCTGGACTAGGGGAACCACCCCTAGCCTCTTACGCTTAAAATGCTGGACTGGGCACTTCCCCAGCCTCTTACGCTTCTCCAATCTATAAAACCTTTAAAAACATTTTAAAACATTTTTCAGTCCTTAAACTCACTGGCAAAAGACCAGCCCAGTATAAGGAAATTTTAAATCATCTTTAATTAATAAACCATTTTTCTTTTATGAGCATTGATAAATGATGGAGGGTCAGGGAAGCAATTGATGTAAGAAAGCAAGCAACAAGGCGAAAATATTGAACTAAGTATGGCACAGTTAAGCAAAACAGAATAATAACTCAATAAGACATAATTAACAATTTAAGGAACAACACATTCATTAAGATTCTAGAATTGAACAACAGTTTATGAGGAAATCGTGAAATAAAGGAATCTGAAGCTCAACAGAACAGAATCATATATCAACAAGGAAAACATTAATAATTTAAGCAACAAAACAATTGTCAAGATTTAATAAATTCACAGCAATTTATAAGGAATCATGGAATAGGGGAAATCTGAATTCAAGAGGAGATTTAAGAAATTATCAATTACTCAAGTCTCACTCTTGTCGACTAAGCATTTACATGCATTAGCTGCCAAAACCGGCCTGACAATAATGAGTTGAGTAAATAAGAAGATCTCAAGTCATTCTCGGTTTTAACCATCATTGAGCAACACATGCTCCAACGACAATTTAAACCTCGAATTAATTTATAACAATTCATAGCGAAAAATAATCAAAAGAATCAACACCTGAGCAATAGGTGAGAAAAATAAACAATGACAGAATAATTTGAGAATGATTGTTTGTAAATTAATAGAAGAAGAATATCACTGGGAATAAAATAAAAGGTATAGACAGTAGCAAAAAGATCTGAAAGGAATATCGTATAATTAACCGAACAGGTTCACATTATTCAGAATAAAAATGAAGAGTATAATTTGCTTGCAAGAAGGAATATCGAAAGAACAATTAATAACACATAAGGTTTCACATCACTTGAACAATAAGTGAGGGGTAGTAAACTTGCCTCAATACACGAAGTTTCCATTTCCATATCTCAATTCTTTACTCATTGTACATCTGTCTCTATTCTTATTCACTGGCCTTTACTCGATCATACTTTCGTCTTTCTTTTATTACTTATCAGGTGCTATGCGAGCACACGCATCAACTCCGATAATTGTTCCAATCCTCAGGATTCCCTCTACATTTGCGCTGGCTCTTAGCTGGCCTCCTAGAGGGTGTTTGGGATTGCTTAAAATAAGTTACTTTTGACTTAATGGAGGTATTTTTAACTTAAAGGAGAAAGTAAAGTTGTTTACTTTAAGTTAAATGAAAGTGTTTGGGTAATTTTACTTAAAGTTAAATGAGGGTTTAATAATTTTGACTTAAAGTGAAATTTGTCTTAAATTTTTTTAAAATTAATGATATTTAAGTTTTACAAGAATTGTGAAAAAAAAAAAATCAAAAAAAAAATCCATAAGTCATAAGTCATAAGTCAAAAGTACCTAAATGGAACTTTTGACTTAAAGCAGTTTTTTAACTTAAAGCCAGCTTAAAGCTGGAGTAGCCAAACGGGTCGTTTTTAACTTAAAGCCAAATGGGGTTGGCTTTAAGCCCAGCCAAACAGACTCCTATTCGCACCTATAGAAAGGTAAAGTACTACTTCAGTACGCTTTAAACCGACATCATCTAATTCTGCTCTACCCAAGCGTGTCCTATGCGTTTTACAACTTATCACATATAACTTATATAACTTATACAGATCATATTCTCGAAATAGTAACATATAGTTACAAAATCATATAAGCACGTAGCATGTAATAATAAAAAAAATTACACTTATGCTTGTTATCACATATATCATATATATTTACAATTTCTTGTTATCAATTTACTATACAAATTACAAAATAATTCTAATAAAATTTGGACAGCACCTCCTCCAAAATAAGACCTAACCTGTCGAAAATACAATCGACAAAATCAACAGTCAAATCATTCCAAAATCAATTACTAATCCCAGCTTATACTTTACAACTTACAATTATTATTACTACGAATTAACCTGCTTAATAATTTAACAAGGCCAAACCCCCTAGTTACACATTTAACACATTTGCAAATAGTTAGTAAATATACTAATCTTCATACATCTACGAATATAAACACACTTGTTAACTACTATCAATCATCTCAGAAAGAATTTAATTAATGCTTATCTATTCATAATATTCAAATTTATACCCCTTCTTAAATAAGCATCAACATCGAATTATAATTTCACATAAACACATCAGTACTACACTAAATATTAGCTCATACACATCATGTCAATTAACACTTACTAAACTTAACAGTTCGACTTAACATAATCTTATAGGAAACATGAAATTAGCTTGTATATAATGACACCTGAAATTGATCAGATGACACCCCAACTCAAGTACATACTGATGCACACACTACTATGACACACGTATATGCAGTTTAATTACCAATCACCCAGCACAAGGCGCCCACACCCTGCTACTACATTTACCTCTTGTAATAACAACCCTAACACAATCATACGGGTATATACTCGCTGCCACAAACGTGCACAATATGCACAACTTATTACAATACTTTTTTTTTCACTCTATCTAACTCTCTATTTCCTCTTTTGAACCAATATCTCATCACACACACCAACCAAGTCATCCCCCCCTTCGGCCACACTAACAGTTGCAGCGTCACATATACAGTCACCTACACAATACAAAGTATAATCACACTCATCGATCTTCCTTTCACTACTTCTAAACCCACCGATTATCACTGCCCCCTTTCTTATTCATCCTTTCAAAACAACAATTCCTTCCAACATTCCACTTCTTAACGGAGACCATTATCACTATCAAATTTCAAAAACCCGAAACACACATCTAACTAACCAACAAAGTGTAACATACAACTCAAGTTTACATATACAACTTATACACAACTGCATTAACCGATATACAGACAATAAACAAACGCACCCACATATTCCTCGTTTTCTCCTTAATGCTTCTTCTTCGCCATTGTCTCCATTACAACAGCTTTCGATTATCACTATACACATACAGGAATACACAAACACACACCCTCTTCGGACATATACACTTCAACACTTACTCGCACACCCTTGATTGTACACACCAGCCAACACACAGCCACGCTAAGCACAGTACAATCGAACCCTCACCCTCCTCAAGAAACGCACACACACGACTAGTATACATACACACACACACACACTGCAAAGATACACACACAGCAACTTCACTAGCAAGAACAGGGGAGAGGGAATTGAGTTCGACCCTTACCACACAATTTGTCGAGATAGCAAGTTAACCACACACTCTCATTCAACACACACCCACACTGTTAACGCACCCACTACCACAACTGTTATACAATCCACAGGTGAGGAAGAAGGAATAGAGAGAGAGAGAGGTTAGGGGAAGAAGTTAGCAGAAAGACGAGAGAGAGGTTGAGGAGAGGCGAGAGAGATTGATCGAGAGATAGAGAGGGAGATAGAAGAGAGTTCTAGATAGAACTCTCGAGAACAATGGAGAGAAACAGAGCCCCTAAATCGATTTTTGGGGGAAAACTGGTAATTTTTAGGGATTAAAGGAGAGGGGCCTTTTGTTAATTTCAAAATGCTAAAAAAAAACTAAATAAAAATCAATTATAAAAGCTTCTAAAATTGAAATTAAATGGGAACTAGATAAAATTTAGATTTTAAAATTTTAGAATAAAGACCATGAAATTACAAGCATCCACATATTTTTAAAATATTTTTAGGATAAAAAATGAATTAAATACGAATTTTACAATTTTTAACCCTTTTAAATGAAATAAAAATCTTAGAATCATTTTAAAATACTGAAACACCCAAAATAATTCACCCAATAATTTTAAAAACTAAATAAATATACAAATATGATATTGCAAAAGATTTCGAGATTTTTAAATACTCCGATGATTTTAAAAAAATTCAAAGATCAGTGATGCACAATTTAAATAGATTTTTAATCACAAAATTCAAATAAAAAAAAACATGGACCCACATTCACATTTAAAATCATCTATAAACATGTAAACAAGATGTCACATATATTAAATCCCTAAAATAAAATTCACCTCGTATAATTCATATTTAATATTAAATAATAATTATTATAAGTACGATATTTTCTAGGGCGTTATATGAAGGGTGTAATGGATCCTGATGACAATGTGGATGATAGAACTTCTGATGCTGATGATAGCTCAGATGATAATGATGCAATGGATGATCCTGATCAGGCTCAGCTCAAACAAGCTCTTCATGCGAGTCTTGGTTCCAATTATGGATCTTCTAGCACTATGGTACATCCACAGATTCTCCGTGATGATGGTACTGATGACAATGATGAACGTGTTCGGCGTTTTGAATGGAATAGTGGTTGGAATACTCCTACAGAGAATATTTCTTTTGCAAATGCTCAAGGTCATGCTTCCTATGTTGTTAAATCTCTGGCTGATAGTGTTCCTCTACAACATATTGTGAAGTCATCAACTATTCTTTCTAAGGGTCTTAAATCTGAGATTGCTTCCATCAAGGATGCTCATGTTCAAACTCAAGCATCAATATTGACTAAGTTCTTATTGATGGCTACTAGTTCTCAAGTCAGGATCCTGACAACTGAAGTGGAGAAAACTAATACACGTCTTGCTTCTCTTGAAGACAAAGTCAACAACATTGAAGAATCTCTCCAGCTTATCTTGTCATTATTAACAGATCCTGATGTCAAAAAGGGGGAGAAGGTAGTCAAAACAAAATGTACACCTGATCTAGTTGTAAGGAATGATGATGATACTTCTGGAAATGATGGTGGTACTAAGTCTCTTACAGCTGAAACCTCTGATGCTGTTTTGAAAAAAAGTCAAATCAAGCAGTCAACTCATGTTTCTAGATCTGAAAAGAAGACAGAATAATCTGGTCGTCAAACTTTGTCAACTATTCCTGAGAATGATGTGTACATTGAACAGGATAACGATGTTGCTAATCTGTTTCATGCACTTGATACAGGGGATGGTCAAGTTCTTCAATTGTTTCATAAGGACGAAAGAGTTCAACAGTATCATGCTAAGAAGGCACTTGCATTGACTTCTGAAGAAAATCCTGACATGAGTACTGAAGATATCTTAAAGGAACAACAAAGAATCTTAGAAGCAATTTCTAAAGAAAAAGAAGCTCCTGCTGCAAGGAGAGGCAGATGAGGCAGAAACAGAGGCAGAGGAAGACAGTCTGTTCGAGCAAATACAAGGTAGACGAGATCTAGTGGAAGCAGAGTAAAAGAAATTTCTGGTGATAAAAAGAAGAAAACTCCAATACTTCTTGAGATGACTCCAGATAACAGATTCAATGTAAATGAAGATTTTACGAATGTGAAAGAAGAAAGTTCACTAAGGACCAGGAAGGGCAAATCTATTGTGAAAGAACAGAAAGTTGCTGCTGTAACAACTGAGACTGTTGTTGTTAATCCTGATTCTAGTGATGCTGAAATTTTGGAGGATCTTAACTTAATAATTCTTATCACTGTGGTTGATTCTCACAATTTGGAGGTTGATGAGGAAGAAGATGAGTACTTAGAAAGAATTCGCAAATCTGATAAAAAATTGTGGTATGATATCACAAAACATGCAAAGGAAGAAGAACCTAAGGAACCTCAGTTCAAGAAGAAAGGAAGAAAATGGAAACCAATTGATGAAATAAAGTATAATGGTCCAGTTGTTTTTAAGTCTGCTGGATTAGCTCCAAATTCTTTTGAACTTCAGAGAGCTAAAGTTTACGAGCCTGACAACTCTTTTCCAAGATGGGTTAGGATGCAATCTAACTTGATAGGAATGGAACCTCACACTCGAGGAGGTATAGGTTCTAGAGTTGCAGAGCTTATATCTACAGCACAGATAGATCAACATTTTCTTACTAGAAGACTTGGAGATGATTTATCTGTTGATGATCTTTGGGAGTTGGAATCTATTGCAGTTGTTGCTTGTATTGTGGAATCTAAGAAAATTGAGAAGTTATTATATTTCATAAAAGACAAGAGTGTCAAGAAGCTGAGTATTCATGAAGTATTGTGCAAGTCAACAAAAGAGCTAAAATATGTTCATTATCTACTTGTGAACAGAATAATTCCTGATCAAGAAGCCAGTGTTTATAGTAACTGGTGTACTATGATTCTCAGAACAATCAAATTCAGACATTTAGATGGAGGATCAAGGTATGATGGTAGTTATACTCCCATGTACTTAAATTCAGAAGGACAAGAAGTAGAAATGCAAAAGGGTGTAGCTGTTAAGAAGATAGTATTGCTTCAAGAACAGTTATCTTTAAATCTTAATGGAAAAGATTTTGCATATTTACTGTTGGGGGAATTAGACTTACCAAGAAGCTCAATTCAGAATCTCAGAGCTGGTATTTATCAGATTGATAAGAAAGATGAAGAACTCAGAAATCTGAAGAAAAGACTAGTTGATATTCTTTGGGAAAAAAAAGAAGAACTATTATCGAATTTCTTGAAGATGAATACTTTCTTTGTGAGAATTTCTGAAACCAAGCCTGAAGATTTCATGTAGTATTTTGTTTTGAGTTTTTGACATCATTGAATCAAGGAATTTGTGCTTTATTTTACAAAGTACAAATTGGGGGAGATTGTTAGATGTTGATTCAAGTGATGATCAGGATCTGGATATTACTGATCAGATACTGATGCTGACGTCATCAGTAATACGACATCAGTATTGAAGACTGGTCAGGATTACATGTGGATTTACATCAGTCCAAAGATCAAGGAAGATTGATCTATCGGTTCCTAAATTATAGGAAAGCAGCTATCATTCAAGATATGTATTAATAGTCATATGTAATTGATTTGATATATCTTGTAATTGATAGTGCAGCTGTGTACGCTATATAAACACAGTTTAGGTTTTACATGATTGTAATCGCTTACACGAGAATACTTGTAACCTAGCAGCTCTTAAGAACATAAGGATTTCTTAAGAGAGTTTTGTAACAGTTTTATATCAGAATTAATAAAGCTGTTATTGATTCATACTTTTGTTATTATTGTTTAAGTCGAAAATCTTATACAATTGTATTCAACCCCCCTTCTACAATTGTTAATTACTGGGTAACAACCATGCAAAAATAAAGGCTTTGGTGGACATGCGATCCCCAAGGAGTGTGAAGGAAGTTCAGAGTTTAACAGGACGGATCGCAGCCCTTAATCGGTTCGTTTCAAAATCATCAGACAAATGCCATGAGTTCTTCAAGGCAATTAAAAGGGTTGGAAAAAACTTTGAATGGACCCCCCAATGCGAGGAGGCTTTTCAGAATATCAAGGAACAACTTAGCTCGCCACCAGTACTCTTTAAGCCCAAGAATGGAGAGACACTCATTCTCTACCTCGCTGTGTCAGAGCATGCGATCAGTGCAGTATTAGTTCGCGAGGAGGAAAAGGTTCAATATCCTGTATACTATGTCAGTAGAAGAATGTTAGATGCTGAGACTCGCTACACAAATATGGAAAAGCTAGCCTATGCCCTGGTGTTGGCCTCGCGAAAGTTAAGGCCTTACTTTCAGGCCCATAGCATTGAGGTTCGCACAGCCTACCCGTTGAGGCAAGTAATGCATAAGCCAGAGTCCTTAGGAAGATTGTTGAAGTGGACAGTGGAGCTCAGCCAATTTGATATTGAGTTCAAGCCTCGTGGCCCCATAAAAGGACAGGTACTAGCAGACTTCATTCTGGAATTCCCTCCCCAATCTGAGGAAGATAAGTTGGCTATCGTAGCGACCCTAGAGGCCACATCTAGCGAGGCCAAAAAAGAAAATTCCACCTCGTGGTGGGAATTATATGTGGATGGGGCATCTAACAAGGAAGGAGCCGGGGCTGGCATCGAGTTGGTAACACCAAAAGGTCACAGGATAAAGAGTGCAGTACATTTTGCTTTTGAAGCTTCTAATAATGCAGCCAAGTACGAGGCCCTCATCATTGGTCTTAAACTTGCATTGGAGATGAAGGTGGAAAACCTAACAGCTTACAGTGATTCTATGCTGGTAACATATCAACTTTGGAGTGGATGGCAAGCTAGGGGTGAGCAGATTGAGCTGTATCTGCGATGCGCTCAGAGATTGGTTAAAAAGTTCAATAATATCAAGGTGGTTCACATCAGAAGAGAAAAGAATCAAGGGGCAGATGCACTAGCAAAATTGGGGTCGCGTCGCGAGGCCAGCCTACTTGGAATTATCCCACTGGAAATTCAGACAAAACCCAGTGTACCAGAGGAGTTTGTTATGGAGATAGCGACCCTAGGGTCGACTTGGATGACCCCTATATGGGAGTATGTGAAAAATGAAGCCCTGCCTCAAGACAAAAAGGAAGCAAGAAAAATTAAATATATATCAGGCTGCTCGCTATGTCATTTATGACGAAGTCTTGTATCGAAGAGGATTCAACACCCCGCTCCTGAGGTGTGTAGATGGAGAAGAGTGTAATTACATCCTCAGAGAAGTCCATGAAGGGATATGTGGCAATCATTCGGGGGTAGTTCTCTGGCCCAAAAGATTCTTCGCCAAGGGTACTACTGGCCTACTTTGAAAAGAGATGCTTTTGAGTTCGCTAGGAAGTGTGAAGACTGCCAAAGGATCGCTAACTACAACAACGCCCCTGTCTCCCACCTCACCTCGCTCACGAGCCCCTGGCCCTTTGCCATGTGGGGCATTGATCTAATCGGGGAGCTACCTAAAGCCAAAGGAGGGGTCAAGTACGCAGTTGTAGCTGTTGATTATTTCACCAAGTGGGCCGAGGCTGAGCCATTTGCAACTATTACTGCGAAGAAACTCAAAGACTTCGTGTACAGGGCAATTGTGTGTCGCTATGGACTCCCATATCAGCTCATATCGGATAATGGGAAGCAATTTGACAGCAAGGACATGAAAGAATTTTGTGAGAATTTAGGGATCAAGAAAAGTTTTTCAGCTGTAAGTCACCCCCAGACAAATGGCCAAACTGAGGCCATCAACAAAATCATTAAACATACTTTGAAGGCTAAGTTAGAGGAGAGCAAAGGCAATTGGCCTGAAGAATTACCAAGGGTCTTGTGGTCATACAACACGACCCCAAGGACCACAACTGGAGAGACTCTTTTTTCCTAACATATGGCAACGAGGCCATGGTCCCAGTAGAGGTAGGCTCCGGGTCGTTCAGAAATGAACACTACGATCCCGAGACAAATGAGGTCAATCATAGACTGTACTTGGACATGATAGAAGAAACAAGAAGCGAGGCCCAGCTTCGCCTCGCGGCTTACCAACAAAGGACAGTGAGGTACTATAATGGAAAGGTCAAAGCGAGTTCTCTAAATACAGGCGACCTCGTGCTTAGAAGGGTCATGCCTAACACTAAGGTCCCGGGTCATGGAGTCTTTGGTGCTAATTGGGAAGGGCCTTATAAAATCTATGCTACTCTTTCAGAGGGAACTTGCTACCTCACAAACATGAAGGATAAAGTTATTCTGCGAGCTTGGAATGCGGAACACTTACGCAAATACTATCAGTGAAGGCATCGCTCCTTGTAGTCTCTATCTACAACTATTTAGCATGAATAAATTCATACAAAATACTGGGGGGTAGTGATCATATAGACACCCTCCCTTTATGATGTAATGACTTTGGGCCTCGCCCCACTTATCAACTATGGGCCTCGCCCCATTTGTCATTTGCTGGGCCTCGCCCCACTTGTCAATCTTTTGGGCCTCGTCCCTATCAATTATATTTTGGGCATCGCCCCGTTTATCAATATAAGAATTTGTTTGCTTTATGAATTACTTTTTATTTTACATTCAAACTTCACTTGCTTGTCTGTTAGCATTTAAGTTTTAAGGTCCAAGCCATCTCAACGATGCAAGGATCGCATTTGAAACTACTTCAAGGTAGCAATTTATAATTACTACTACAACAATCTAAGGAATCTAAGCAAAGGAATGCAAATCTAACACTATTCAAGACAATTCAACATGCAAAGATGGAATAACGATGTAGTTGCAAAAGCTAAAATAGAGGAAACGAGGACAAGCTACTTGCACAGATGAAAAGACAAAACAATTCACATTCACAATCACAGGGTCGCTATGCGATCCCCACAGAGTTCAAAAGAAACCAGTTACGCGAAATAATATTACACATTGCGAGGCATTCTAAGGGTGCCCGCATCCCTAGTTCAAGAGACTTCATCAAATTTTAAATAGATTAAGAAGCAGGAGGGTCTTGGTTGGCAGTAGAGGCTTCATTTGATAGCCTCGCTTCTTCCTCCAACCTCGCTTCTGCAACATCTTCTTCTGCGATCTCTTTCTTGAGGGTCTCTGCATATTCAGCATTATGTTATGCTAAATTCACGCAAGCGCACGTAGTCACAAGTAATACAATTAAAGTTCATTCCACAGAGATCTGGTTAAGTTTTACTCAGAAAATATGCCTATGCAACAATGTATGGTTTTAATTCACTGCTAAGAAAAATAACAAATTGGAGTTGATTATCTAAATTAAACTAAGATGCAATTTATAAAATTAAGTATTAACTAATTGACAAGAATTAAAATCGAATTACTTATATGAGAATAAACATGGAATCCTAGTTTCATTATCTACTTCACTTAGAGTTGCAGCCTTCGATTAAAACATGTGATGGTTTTGATATCTGATCGGATAACACGAAACAAGTAAAAGTTACCTCTCGGTACACTAGCACCAAACTACACATACATCCACAAAAGAGATAGAAGATGAGTAGACACCTATCATGTTTAGACCCTATATCTCTATAGAATTTGAAAACATAAAGGTTTAAGCACAAGTTATCCACTTAGATCACATAGGGTATCATAATATCTCTATTCATGCCACAAATCATGATGATAACATCAAACTATCCTATGCTAGCATGGCAAGTTCTAAATCTCAAGATCCACTCTCGTTTAGCAAGAGATTAACATATTAGATGTTCGCGACGCACCTAAATTCATTAAGCACAACCATACAAGGATATCAAGAATTCACCACACATAAATCTCTAAGGCATGCAAACTACTAAGCTACATAAATAAATCCACTAGGATCCCATGACAACGATTAGTTCATAATCGAACTTTTCGTCACCATGGGATTTGATGAAAGCATGGTATTAAACAAGATAAGAAAGATGAATAAATCAATAAAGAGATAAGGTTTAACGAACAAATCCGGAAAAATAACAAGCATCCAAAAGATACGCCTAACAAAGGAATACAAGAAAACTATGTCTAGATCTTCTTGTTGTCACAATCCTCGCATTGGCTTCTCTCTCTCGTGCTCTGAACGAATTGTGTGTGTAGATGATGACTTTTCTGTACCCCCAGGTGTGTATTTATAGCCCCAAGTGCCCTCTTGACCAAGCAATTACCGTCTTTGAATTAGAATAGAATTCCGGTAATTTTCCTTTCTTGAATGGAATAGAATTGCAATTCCCATATTTAAAACTGATTCTGGAACGTTCTGGTCATTCATAACAATTGCCATATTGAATAGGAGAAGAATTGAGGAAGTTTCCCATTAGAAATCAGATTTCAGGAAGTTTTTGACGGCTCTCCGCGCGGCCGCGCGCACCATAAGCATAAACACAGCGCGCCCGCGCCTGGCCAAATTCTGGGAGTCCTCTAGCGCGCCCGCGCTCCAGTCCTTTGATAACTTCGCGCGCCCGCACGCAGCCCTAATGCACAGACTGACGTTTTCCCTTAAACTTATTTCTCCTCAATCCTTCGTTCTCTTGCGCTTAGAGACACTGTTAAACCCTGAAAATTCCATACTTGCACCTGGAAGTATAACCTGCACAATTCTCACAAAATACATTAAAACACACCAATGCTTGAGATACAAAACACCAATTTAAGCCGAAATAGAATGATCCAAGTGGATATAAATCCACTTATCACATTACCTGGTCCAAGTTGGTCCCAGTCAAAGTTAGGGATCATTCTGATGTATCCCTTCATGAAAGAAACTTGACCCTGGGCCAGGAATGTCTCTTGAGCAGTAGCCAGTTCAGCCTTGACAACAGTTAGTTCAGAGGTCAGCTTTGCAATCTCATCAGCAGTCTTTTTGGAAGCCTCTTCGCTGGATTTCTACAACTCCTTCAAAGATTTTTCAATATCATTCCTCTCCCTGCGAACTGTCTTAAGATCAGTGCGGAGTTGGGCAGTTTCATATGAAAGTTGTTTTTTGAACTCCTCCTCTAGGGATCGCTTATCTTCCACCTTCTGGAACTCCAACACCTTATTCTTTTTGTCTAGCTGAAAAAATGTTTGGTGTGGGCTGCTTGACGGATGAAAGCTTCAGCAAGGCACTTAGTAAGGGCATTGGCATTCTCTTCTGGGGTTGCCTTCCACCAGTTAGAGGCCTCAGCTTCCTCTGCATATTTGGTTCCCAGCGAGGCGAATAGATGCTGAGAGGTAGTAGTAGTAACCACCTCAGAGGTACCATCCTTCGACCCATCTTTGCGAAGATGCTTCAAAGGGCTCTCGTCAACAACTTCTGTCTAACTCCCAGCTACATTGGACAGTGCGGTGGGGTCGACAATGGCTTTCAGGAGCGCTGTAGATTTGGGGGGAGGATGAGGAGCTTTCATTGAAGGAGTTACTTTGGGGGCTACACCCTTTCTGGATCTTTCTTGAAGGAAAGGAGGAGCTTGACCTTTGCTACTTGGGTTCGACATACCTGCATAAATGAAGGAAAATCAAGCTATGAAACAAGATATGATAATTGAATTGCGAAGACAAATGACATAGTTGTGCAAATAGACAGACAAGAAATGCAGTGCTATGTGAAAAGTTATGGATCGAATCGTTGCTCAGGCCTACCCTCATCCTCGGATATATTAACATAAGATGACGAGGCCTCTTCTCTCATCTTTCTTTTTCGCGAGGCCCTCCTCGCGTTTGAAGGCCCCACTTTAGGAGAGGCACCTACTCCTTCCTTAAGGAACCCACATTCAATCAAATTTTCCAAGGAGATGAGGGTTCTAACATTTCTCTCTTCCTTGGTTGATTTGGTTAACACTTCATCGACTCATTTTTTCTCGTCGCCCTTGAGGTTGGTGCGAACTGGGCCGACTGCGATGTCGAAGGAGTTGTTAATTTTGAATCAAAAAGACAAGTTTAAAAGGTGTTGTACTCTAAGTGGAAGGCTTACCTGGAAGATAATTGAAGCTAGTTTTGACTCTAGGGACCTCGTGGACATATAAAAAGGGTTCTTTCCATGAGCCCGCGTTGCTTACTCCCCCAGTAAGAAGATTCTTTTTATTAAAGTCATGCCAAACAGAAAAGTAAACGTAGCCAAAGTCCTTGGCCCCGCATCGCTTGAGCTGAAGAAAATATCCCATCGTCGTCGCGTCCGAGGGAGGATATCCAAACTTATGATACAAGATGTACAGTGCGATCATAGATCTGTATCCATTGATACTTATCTGGATGGGCGCTAAGTAATATGTTTCACATACATCTTTGATGAATGGATGAAGAGGAGAGGAGACACCCAGTTTCATCATGGGGACCGTTAAAACCATCCTTGGCACTCTGCCTCCATTCTCTTCGTGGTTGAAGCGATAGCATCGCATCGCTTTCTTGGAAAGTATGATTTTACCTTCAGGACGAAATCTCTCGACCCCTTCCATGATGGTTTTAACATTTAATGTTGTAGACGTGTCACGACAAGCCAGAATGCGAGGCTCATTTGGCTTTACGTAGATAATGCCCTCCAGCTCTGGTTGAGGGGTTGGAATGTATGGGTCAGGCGAGGCCTCAGGGATATAGTCATAATCTTTTAAATTTACAACTCTAGCCACTTCGTCAAGGCCACCATCATCTGAGGAAGGCTCCTCATAGTCGGTATAATCTGAATCCGCTTCGTTGTCTGCACTTCCTTCGAGGTCGTAGTAAGCATCGCCCAATGAATCCACTGGCGAATCGCTTATGTGAATGGGTGAAGTTGCAAGAGGTGGAGGCATTTTAGAAAGAAGCTTCGCAGCTTGCGAGCTAAATTCTTCTCCCTTCTTCGTCAGCATCGCTACTGCCCTTTCGACGTTGGTCATATAAGTTTGAGGATCATTTTTAGAAGAGGGAACCTCTAAGGATTGGTCTCGCGAGATCGAAGGATGCTTCGTTATCCATGAAGAGATGGGCATTTCTCTGGTGTATTCTTCATTGGACCACACAGGGTCGAGGTATAGTTTAAATGAGTTCTTACTGATGCTCGCAGCTCTTGCAATATTAGCTGCTGCTGCTTCGCTAATTTGTATGTTGGGAGTTGGGGAAGGCGTCATCGAGCTATCTTGCGACATCTGAAAAGAATGTGAAATGATTATGTGTGTGCCCTTACAGAAAACAAATGAAGGAGGAAAGAAACAAGTGAATAGAAAGGCTCTATGTGTTCTCGCGTCGTCCACAAAGAATATGGGGGGTCGCAATCCTAAGGGGAAGGTTAACGCTCTTAACCTATGTTTCTATCCAAGTAACTACAGATCGCATTCCTATAAAAGCGAGGACGGGGTCGCATCATAAAATTGACGTTATGGGATCGCAGCTACAAGGGATAGCTTTGCGTGTAATTAAAGCTATATAATCATGCAATTACAATGAAGAACAATAATTTAAATGCAAGAAGAGAAGAAAGACTTACTTTTTCTTGAAGAGTGTTGAAGAAATCAAAAGAAATTTGAGCTCGCTGGTGATAGAGCCTGGAAATTCTCTGCGTTTGATCTGGGAGCAAACTGACAGCACTTCGACAATGTGTTTGTAAGAATGAAAAAAGGAAATGATAGTGACAGGGGTATATATAGCCATCGGGTGAGAGAAAGACATGGGACACGTGTTGAAATCTCAGCCGTTGAACACACATCTCGAGACACGACAGCTGTCTAAACCCCTTCAAATTCTTGGGGTCGCGACTACTCCAACGGTTATATCTATTCTTGGGCTCGCTTCGTGGTGACAACTGATTAATTCTTGAGTCCACATCGCATCTCCAATGGCAATATGGACTCGGGGGGTAGTTGTTATGCCCAAATCTGGCATAATAGCTAAATTGATTTGATTAGCTAAATTGATGGTTCTTAATATGTGATTGGCCTAGAAGATGAAGATTGGGTCACTAAAAACCACTATTGGAATCAGCCCAACATGCCTTGGCAATAATATCTCTATTACAGGAGCACCTCGCTACAGAGCGCCTCGCTGGCGATGCCCACCAAGGGATCGCTTCGCCTTTGTCATCACATCTATAACTTACAGCGAGATCGTTATCTCTTCTTCTTTGGAAGGCTCGTAGCGAGACCCCTTGAGGTCGCATGAGCAGCTGGACGCCAGGGGTCGCTTCGCATGGCCAGGCCTCTCAAGGTCGCATGCTAGGCCCTGGTAGATCCTCTATTGGCCAATTCTATTCGTTCGAGACTATGGGCTTCTACAGCTAGTTCATGGATCATGGATAGGGTTGATGACTCACTTCCATATCAGCCCTAAACAAGTGGGCTTGGACTTTGGCTTATCTCTTAAAACCCTAGCCCATCTAGGTAACTTGTGGGCCAAGAACTACGTATGGCTCGATCCCTATAAATAGGGTACGTAGGCACCTTGATACGGATGAGAAACAGTTTACCTGAAAACATCTATCAAGCTCAGCCACATATAAACACACAAACCCTAATCCCTGTTCTTCATAACCTTAGCAAAATATCTGTATTTTGCTCCGTAAATCCAGCAAAGATCAAGCTGTCGTCTGCAAAAAGAAGATGTGAAATTTCTGGACCTTTTCGACTAGCCTTTGCTCCATGCAATTTCCTTTCTTTGACTTTACTTTGTAGCATATATGAAAAAGCATCTGCCACTAAGATAAACAAGTATGGGGATCGAGGATCCCCTTGACGAAGGCCTCTAGTTGGTGTAATTGTCCCACATACTCCTCCGTTAATAATAAACGAATATGAGACTGATGAAACACAGTCCATCACCAAATTTATCCATTGCCCATCAAAGCTCATGGAAAGCAACAGTTTCTTTAAAAAGCCCCATTCTACCCTGTCATATGCTTTACTCATGTCAAGTTTCATAGCTATTTGACCTCTTTTGCTAGAACTTCTTTTCTTCATCGTGTGGAATATCTCAAGTGCTATGAGTGTATTATCAGTGATTAACCTGCCAGGAACAAATTTGCTCTGATTTTCTGTTACAAATCTAGGGAGAATTTCTTTCAACCGAATGACTAGCGCTTTTGAAACCAATTTGTAGAGAACATTGCAGAGGCTAATGGGGCGAAATTCTGCCATTTTTGTTGGATTTTTCACTTTTGGGATCAAAGCAATGTTGGTTTTATTAACATGGCTTGGGGACATCATTCCATGCAGAATGTTACATACATAGGAAGCAACATCATTACCAAGAATATGCCAAAATCTCTGATAGAAAATAGCGTGCATACCATCAGGGCCCGGAGCTTTGCAGGGGTGCATTTGCTTTAGTTCCATGTGAATTTCCTCCTTTGAGAAAGGTCGCATAAGTTTTGCATTATTTTCTGCTGTAATGACTGGTCTAGACGTTCACGTACTCTAGTGTTTGGAGAATTTCCTCGCTCCCAAGTGTACCACTGACCTTCAAAACCCAAATCTCGTAGCCCACATTCATCAATAGCAGCTCGAAATTGTTTCATCTCTTGCCTCAAGATATCTGCTCCCCCTTCTTTCTCTTCATAACTCTAAATTTCATTAAAGTCTCCTCCAAAAATTAAAGGGATGTCACTTTCCTCACAGAGTTGTTTTATTAGGTTCCAGGTCTTATGTTTATTTTCAGACTCAGGCCACCCATAAATTCCAACAAATCTCCAAGTACCATTTCCATCGCTTTTAATATCACCACATATATGATTTTGAGAGAGAGAATGCAGCGTAAAATTTATCTCTTCTCTCCAATATAGACACAAACCTCCAGCTGTCCCTCTACTTGAGACTCCAAGAGCGTTCGAAAAGCCAATTCTGCCTCTCAATTCCTCTGCAGTAGTTTTGTTTATTTTTGTTTCCGATATAAAAACCATATCGGGGGGCAAACTTTGTGCTCCATTTACGAAGCTGTCGAACTGTCAAGGGGTTGCCTGTCCCTCTTCATAGTTTCAGGGGCTTCAAAGCCGTTACCATCAATGACTTTACTGTCATTTGAATATTACTTCAGATCTATGATTAATGATTCTATTTGTGTGAGTGTGAGTTGATATCAAATGAGGATAGAATGTGGGTGGTTGTATAATTTGATTGATTGTCCAACCGAATATATGTTTATAAATGCATAATACAAATTTATAACAAAGTACAAGATGACGATTTGTATAATTGTGACTGGCGATTTGTAGTACTCCTACTAGTGTTATTTGTAGATAGTTTGTACTCATGGAGTCATGGTTGCTTATGTTTCTTCTAGGAGAATAATTCAACTGCCTGTGCCTGAGCTTTCACCAAGATAGAATATACTAGTAAGTTATTTTCTCAACATATGATCAGTTGACT
The DNA here is from genome assembly GCA_037693485.1 of Kitagawia praeruptora. Lineage (NCBI taxonomy): Eukaryota > Viridiplantae > Streptophyta > Magnoliopsida > Apiales > Apiaceae > Kitagawia > Kitagawia praeruptora. The sequence goes on from CM075353.1 coordinate 6,537,298, forward strand.
TGAATGGTTTCGAGGAACTTTCTGATTCTCTACCTTACTAGTTAAGCAACTAAAATAGTTTTTGAGCTACCACTTACATCATTATTTTCTTCTAAAATAGTTGACTTGTATTTATTTCTCTCCTCATGTTATGTTTGCACTTTGTTTACGTTATTTCTTGTTTTAGTTCAGAATTCCTTGATAGAAGTTAAAGAATTAGAAAGACATAAAATGTGCAACTAAAGATTTTACTTGTGTTACTTTGCTGTATAATAAACAGATTGAAGAATCTTGCTGCAGTCGGGAGTCTTAAGTGTGGGAAACAAAAAATCAGGAATTCTGAGCCAACGTACAGCAACAACATGGTTATATGCCTCCTTCCTTTCCTGGCTCTACATCCAGTACACATTCATATTATTCTGGAACTTACGCCCAATCAATTAGTATAACATCCAAGCCCATAACCGAATGTATACCGGACCCAACAACCCACCACAGGTTAGTCCAAAAATGCTAGCAAATTGGTATACATTAGCTATTGACTTGTATCTATAAAGGACCCGAATACTCTTATTCTAATCGATGTGGGATGTTACAAACACCCCCTCTTATTGGGTCGACGTCCTCGTTGAGCCCACACACAAACTTATTAAACCCGGGCAGTGCCTCTACACTTCCGGCCGGGCAGAGCTCTGATACCAACTGTAACATCCCGAATTTTCGAGATATTATTTCTAAATACGAAACTTAATTAAACGAAATTCTTTATTCAAATAAATAAAAATTTCCACAAAAGTCAAAGCAGCGGTCAAACTTGATAAATCAAAATCATAAAAACGGAGATGCAGCTCCATAAATTCAATATTCCACATTTAACAAAGTACTTAAAAATTTATTCAGTAACACGATACGACTCGTCCAAAAACGCATCTAATTAGCAAGCACAAAACCCACAAGTTCACATCCTTATTCTTATAAAGCTCCCAAAAATCAGAACCTTAATAGTTGGTGCGACTTCCAGTAAGCTGAAACACACGTCCAATGCCAACCTTCTTATCAGCTTCCTTCCTTGGTGCAGCTTCATTCCTTGGTGGTGGGTTGTGTGGGCACTCGGAAATCTTGTGTCCTATTTCCCCGCAATGAAAACATGCACCTGTATTCCATCGACAATCCTTGTCCGGATGATTTTTCCCGTACCTTGAACACTTCTCTCGATCACCCTGTCCTCCAACATTATCGTACACGTTTGGCTTCTTGAAGGGTCCCCTTTGATTCGAAAATCCACCAGTTGGAGCGAACCACTTCTTGTTCTAGTTGTTTGTCGTCTTTTCAGATTCAGCTAGGCCCCTCTCAATCACCAATGCCTTGTTAAGCACAGCCTCGTACGTCTGAAGTTCAAAAGATGCCACCGAATTCCTAATGTCGGTTCGAAGTCCCTCTTCCAATCTTCTTGCTCGGCTGCTTTCATCTGCTACTAAGGTCGGTGCGTACTTCGAGAGCTTTGCAAATTCCGCCTCATATTCGGTAACAGTCTTTCCACCTTGTTCGAGCCGAATGAAGTCCCGCTCCTTTTGTAGATGAACTGTTCTCGGAAAGTACTTATCTTTTAATGCCTTCTTGAACTTTGCCCAGGTATTAGGAATAATTCATAAAGTTGTGATGTTAAGAATAGAATTTACACATTATACTTCTTGTAATCCTGATCTTATAAAGGATTTAGCACTGTATATAGGATTTATGTGTAAGACAGTTATTTGTATAGTTTAGTCAGGAATGAACAGTGTATCGGAGACTACATGTCAGGAACAGAGAGCGAATCCTGATGATGGTCTAATACTGATGGATGATCAGATACTGATGCAGTGTACAGATCCTGATATCAGTCATGTTACTGATGATGTCATTATTGATGCTACAGAAACTGGCAAGTGCTATAAAACAGGATCGTTGTTTGAAGAACAAGCAAGAAGATATTATGAAGGAAAGAGTTTTCTATTGATGGAAACTATCGACTAGAAGGCAGAACATTGTCATGTATAGATTATATCTTTCTGTTATTAGTTGATAGGTAGCATTATAAATACTATCTCAATATCATTGTAAAGAGCGACGAAGTTGTAAGCGTATGTGCGTAGCTCTGTATAAGGTTTGTATTCGAGAAGTTTAAAACAAACAGAGAGAGATTTGTATTGTCAGCAGCTGCTAAAGGTATTTGTACACCTTTGGTAGAGTTTGTATTTGATCTTATTAATACAAACAAGAGTTTGATTCATTCGTTTATTCTTGTTCATATAATCAAGCAAAAATCAGACACGATTATATAACTTGTATTCAACCCCCCCCATTCTACAAGTTATTCGAGTTAACAATTGGTATCAGAGCGGGTTGATTTCGAATAATCATAAAGATCTGCAATCATGTCTGGTTACAAGGATGGGAATACTAAGATTCCTATGCTCAAGAGAAATGAATATACTCTATGGGAAGTAAAGATGTTGCATCATCTGGAAGCAACAGATCCTGATTATCTTGACAGAATCAGAGATGGACCTTTTGTTCCAACAAAGGTCATTGGACAAGCAACTGTTGATGGTGTGGTTGTTCCAGAACATACAGCAGAGAAGCCAAAATCTGAATGGTCAGATAAGGACAAGGAGAATGTTCTTAAAGATGCTAAAGTGAGAAACATATTATTCAACAGTCTTGATTCTGTTCTCACTAACTATGTTCTCTCTTGTAAAACTTCTAAGGATATATGGGACAATCTTAAGGTTCACTGTGAAGGAACTAAGCCTGTCAGGAAGAATATGAGGACATTACTTATACAACAGTATGAGTACTTTGAATCCAAGTCTGGTGAGTCACTTACTGATACCTTTGATAGGTTTACAAAACTCATCAATGAGATGGCCATGCATGGTAAATATTATGACTTGGAGGATATGAATACAAAGTTCATGAAAGCTTTGCCTGATTTCTACAATGAGAAGATATCTGCGATTGAGGAAGCTAATGATCTGGATGAGATTTCATTAGAGGCAGTATATGGAAAATTGAGAGCTTATGAACTTGACAAGCAGCAGAAGAAGAGCAGGAATGAAGGAAAGATGAAGACTATTGCACTTACTGCTCAATCTGAAGTTAAGAAGCTTCCTGAAGAACAGCCTGAAGAGATTGCTGTAAAGAATTCAAGGAAGAAGAAAAGCAAAGAAAGTTCTGAGTCAGAGACTACTGATATGGACTCTGACAACAATGATTCTGAATCTGAGATGCAGGAGCTCTTTGCTATGTTTGCTAAAGCTTTCAAGAAAGGAAGATTCAACAGAAGAAGATTTAGCAAAGGACCTTTTCAAAAGAAGGAGGAGAAGAAGAGTGACAAAAGCAAAAGTACAATTGTCAAGCTTGATAAGGCCAAGATCAAGTGCTTTAACTGCAGTGAGCTTGGACACTTTGCTAGTGAGTGTAAGAAGCCTAGGAATTCAGGAAAGGGTAATGCAATTATGGTCACACAGAAGGATTGGGCTGATTCCAGTGATTCTGAAGATGAATTGGATTATGACAACATTGCATTGATGGCAAATAGTTCAGACAAACCTGGATCTCCAAAGAAAACTTCTCCATCCTCTGTTAAGGTATCACTTCACTCTCTTGATTCATTTGATAGCTTAAATTCTGATGAGATTAGATCTATCCATGCTGAGTTTAAGAATCTTATGACTAATTTTAGAATTCTTACTTGTGAAAGAGATGAACTTAAGGTTAAGAATGATAAATTAGTTGATAGAAATAATTTTCTTGAATCTGAATTAATTCAAATGGAAGAATACAAGTTAAGTTCTGATAAAGCTAAGCATGATTATAGTGTTATTCTTGAGGCTTATGACTATGTCAGAAAAGAACTAGAAGAAGAGAGAGATGTGATTAAGACCATTAACAATTCCAGTAAGAAGACTTTAGAAATCTTTGAGAGTGGAATTCGTGGTAAGGTTAATGGTTTAGGTTTTGATAAGGCTAGACAAGAAGAAAGAGTAGCTATTGTCCATGATGATAGTAAGATAGAAGCTAACACATCTAAATCTGAAGGTAAGAAAATTGTTTCTGAACCTAATCATGTTAAATTTGTTGATTCAAAAGGTACCCCTGTTGTACACAAAAGGATTAACAATAGTAATTCAGATGAGAAAGTGTTAGAGAAATCTAAGAATGTAAACATAGGGTTTCTGTCTAAGTCTCAGTTGAAACAGAGATTAGATGGTCTTTCAGAGTCTAGCAAGATCAAAAGAAATAGGAATGGAAAAGAAGGTATTAACAAAGAGAATAATTACAAGAATGTACCTGATGCACCTAGAAAAAAATGCTATAAATGTGGAAATCATAATCATTTGGCTCTAGACTGCAATCAAAAACCTTCTTGGAAAACTGAGTCCAGATTCCCCAAGACTCAGAAAATTCAATACCATCCACAAAAAGCTTGTTATCATTGTGGTAGTTTACTTCATTCCATTTACATGTGTAGAGAATATCATGAACTGTATTATGACTATTATTCTTTGAAATCTGAAACTCCCAGTTACAAATAGTTTGTGAAATCATAGTCTAAAGTTGACTCTGCAACAGGTAAAATAAAAGCAAAATCTTCAAAGCCTGTCGTTTCTAAATCTAGTAAGAAAGGATCCAATCAAAGTTGGGTCCTAAAAAAATTCTAACTAGTTACTCGGTGTTTGCAGGGCACAGGAAAGAAGCATTCAATTATCTTGGACAGTGGATGCTCTGGACACATGACTGGAAAGAAGTCCCTGCTTACGAAGTTTGAGAGGAAAGCTGGCCCAGTAATATCTTTTGGAGATGCCAACAAAGGAGAAACTCTGGGATATGGCTCAATTGTTTTGGGGAATGTCATCATAGAAAATGTAGCACTGGTTGAAGGCTTGAAACATACTCTTTTAAGCATAAGTCAACTGGGTGATAAAGGTTACAAATCAATCTTTGACAGAGAAGGATGCAAAATCTTGAATATGCAGAATGGAGACATTGTTCTAACTGGTCAAAGACATGGTAACATATATGAAGCCAGCTTAAGTGATACATCTAAAGGAATTGTTAGATGTCTCTACAGCAAAGCAACAAGTGATGAAAGCTGGAATTGGCACAAGAAGCTCTCACATCTTAATTTCAAGAAGCTTAATCAACTTGTTAAGCACAATTTGGTGAGAGGCCTACCACAGGCAAATTATGTGCAAGATGGACTTTGTGATGCATGTCAGCTTGGAAAGCAAAGAAGAACCACTTTCAAGAGCAAGACTGAAAATTCAATTACTGAACCATTTCACATGCTACATCTTGATCTGTTTGGTCCAGTAAACATTATGTCTATCAGCAAGAAAAGATATGCTCTAGTTATGGTGGATGATTTCACAAGGTTCACATGGGTGTTCTTTCTACACAAGAAGGATGAAGCTCCTCAGCAAATCATTGAACTCATCAAGAATATTCATAATAACTCTGAGTACAAAGTCAAAGTACTTAGAAGTGACAATGGTACAGAATTCAAGAATTCTACGATGGAGGGGTTTTGTGCAGACAATGGAATCACTCAACAGTTTTCTGCACCTGGTACACCTCAACAGAATGGTGTAGTGGAAAGAAAGAACAGGACTCTCATAGAGGTAGCAAGAACCATGCTTGCAGATGCAAAACTTCCAACCTACTTTTGAGCAGAAGCTATTAACACTGCATGTTTCACTCAAAATTGTACCTTGGTAAATAGTCATGGAAAAACTCCCTATGAGATGATCAAATGAAAGAAACCAAGTGTGAAATATTTTCACATCTTTGGATGCAAATGCTATGTCCTAAAAGTTCATCCAGAACAACTTGGAAAATTTGAAGCCAAATCGGATGAAGCAATTTTTCTAGGATATTCAGCATCAAAGGCCTTCAAAGTTTATAATCTCAGAACTCACATTGTTATGGAATCAATTCATGTTGCATTTGATGATAAGAAATTTGGAATTTTGCAAACTGATGAAAGCCATGACAAATTGGAATTTGAAAATCTGAAGAATTCTGAGATACTCTCAAGTGATGATGAAGGTTCTCCAGAAGGAATTTCTATTGCTTCTCAAAGGAATGCTACTGTTGAGGGGGAGCAAATAAATCAAAGAGAACACAGTAATCATCAGGAGCAGACTAGTCTTTCAGAATCTATTCCATCAGGAATTGATGTTTCAGAGTCTACTTCATCAGGAACTGACCTTTCAGAGTCTACAGAGGAAAGATCAGTAACTAGCAGCAATATGGAATCTACTGATTCTATTGATCAAAGGAGAGTTTTTGAAGGTAGAGAGAATTCTTCTGCAAGGGATACCACTAACTTAGGGGGAGAGACTAACAGAGTTAATCTACCACCTGTTAGAAAATGGTCAAAGGATCATACTGAAGATTTGATAATTGGTGATCCAAATAGTGGTGTTCGAACTAGAAGATCAATTCAAAATGAATTCTTGTATAGTTGCTTTCTCTCAAAGAATGAACCTAAGAAGGTTGAAGAAGCCTTACAAGATCCTGATTGGGTAATTGCAATGCAGGAGGAGTTAAATGAGTTTGAGAGAAACAAAGTCTGGAAACTGGTACCAAGACCTAAAGATAGATCTATTGTTGGTGCAAGATGGGTTTTCAGAAACAAGCTAGATGAATCTGGTATGATTGTAAGAAACAAAGCAAGACTGGTGGCCAAAGGTTATTTTCAGGAAGAAGGCATTGATTATGATGAGACCTTTGCACCTGTAGCAAGATTGGAAGCAATCAGAATGTTTCTTGCATTTGCAGCTCATTCAAAATTCAAGGTATACCAGATGGATGTAAAGAGTGCTTTTCTAAATGGCAAACTTGATGAGGAAGTGTATGTGGAGCAGCCACCTGGATTTGTTGATCCAAAGTTTCCAAATCATGTCTACAAACTTGACAAGGCACTCTATGGACTAAAGCAGGCACCAAGAGCATGGTATGAGACTTTGTCTAAATTTCTTCTTGAAAATGGCTTCACAAGAGGTACAATTGACAAAACTCTATTCTTTAGAATGATAAAAGGTGAATTGCTTTTAGTTCAAGTTTATGTTGATGATATTATTTTTGGTTCTACTAATGAAAAGTTGTGTGCTAAGTTTAACAAGCTTATGCAGTCTAAGTATCAGATGAGCATGATGGGTGAATTAAATTATTTCTTAGGCTTGCAGGTCAAACAGACTGAGACTGGTATTTTCATTAATCAGTCAAAGTATATCAAAGATCTTTTAAAAAGGTTTGACTTTCAAGACTGTGCAGTTGCAAAGACACCCATGGCAACAGCCACTAAACTAGACTCTGATCCTAAGGGGAAGAGTGTGGATAATACTAGTTATAGAGGCATGATAGGCTCATTGTTATATCTAACTGCAAGTAGACCAGATATAATGTTTTCTACCTGTTTATGTGCTAGATTCCAAAGTGATCCTAAGGAATCTCATTTAATTGCTGTGAAGAGAATTTTTAGATATCTCAAAGGAACTCCAAATCTTGGTTTGTGGTATCCTAGAGAATCTGATTTCTTTCTAATTGGCTATTCAGACTCTGATTATGCAGGGTGTAAGATAGACAGGAAAAGCACTACAGGTACATGTCAATTCTTGGGAAATAGATTGATTTCTTGGGCAAGCAAGAAGCAACAATCTGTTTCAACCTCAACTGCAGAAGCTGAGTACATAGCAGCAGGCAGTTGTTGTGCACAGCTCCTTTGGATAAGAAATCAGTTGATGGATTATGGTATGACACTTAGTAATATTCCTATGTTTTGTGATAATACTAGTGCTATTAAAATTGCAGAAAATCCAGTTCAACATTCAAGGACTAAGCACATTGATGTCAGGTATCATTTTATTAGAGAACATATTGAGAATGGTACTGTGGAACTTCATTTTGTTCCTACTGACAAACAGCTTGCAGATATTCTAACTAAACCACTTGATGAGACTACATTCAGTAGACTAGTAAGTGAGTTAGGAATGTTAAATTTTTAGATCTTTAACATCTGCATGAGTAGCAAGGTATGTGTTCTTAGCTTATAGACTTGATATTCTTGTCAGGATCTATATTTGATTGTTAAATGCTTTAGCTATAACACTTTGCCTTGATAAAATTCAGTATGATAGACTTGTTTATAATCATCAGGATTAGATTTGTTATTAGGATGCTGACGTCATCAGTATTGTGTCAGTATCAGGATTATGAAAATTGTTTCAGATCCTGACGTTTACTTTGTGTAGTAATCTGATTCTGTGATATGTTAAGTCTATACTAGCATGTTTTGATATTTGCATACTGATAATTTATACATTATTCAATAATCAAAAGACAAGTAGATAACAAGAAATTGTATTTTCATTAATTGAAATCATTACATGGAAATGAAATACAACATCTTTTTGTCTAATTTCTACTGATAATTCTATACTTGTCTATTGATATGAACTCTGAGGTACAGGACAAGGAGCATCTCAGGAAATCCATCAGGGGATTTGAACAGCCTTGTTTGCTCTTGGATTCCTTGTCTGGGCGACTTGAATGAGAGCAGCTAACTTAAATGTATAGCATCCCCATCAAGATCAACCTCAGACTCTCGGCCAAATTCTTCATCCTCAAGTTTTGAGGAGATTAGGGAAAGATTGTATCCAACAGATGGATGTTCTAGGAGAAACCTCTGGATATTATCGAAAACCAATCCATCCATGATTAGTTCGATGAGAAGAGTTGTCTGTTCAAAGAGATGATCAAGAACAGGATGTTCATCGATCGAAAAAAATCTGAAAAATGGGTTTGAAGGGAATTTTGGTTTGAGAAGCATTGTTGAGAAGAAAAGAAATTGAAAGGTTATGGAGAATGGCATAAGGCGTCTGGTTCTTTTAAAGAAAGACGTGAGAAGCTGAACAGTCACTTGGAAGTTTGAATGAAGTCAAATGCTAATTATTGCGTGTGACTGTATTTCTTGTTTCAAGAAATATTGAATATATCTAACCAATTGATTTTTGTTCAGATTAATTGTTTATTTCTTTTTCAGATAAAAGAAAAATGCCACGTGGAAACTCCATATTAAGTCTCTGGAATCAGGATGATATTGGTCAGGATTTCATGTGTAATCATCAGGATTTGATGAGAGGTCAACAGGAAAAGGAAGCTGATCAGTATTGATTATTTATACCCTGATTTATTTCATGAAAATCAATTTTGGATTTTATTTTCCAAAAATTGTGGGTAACCGCATTTTTCAGGAACTGACACCTGTCAATCTACGTGTCAACGTGGGATAGTGGTCTGAAAGATTTGTGAAATATGTTTGTTTTGAAACTCTAATCGTGTAATTGCTTTCTCTAATTTTACATTCTCTAAAGCAAAAATCACTCTTGAGTTTTCAAAATCACTAATCCATTTCAAGAATTTTTCAAGTTCTTTTCAGATCAAAAATGGCAGCTCAGAGAAGATTACCTAAATCAGTAGCCTTCAAGTTTGGTGACTTTGATTTTATGACAAACAATCATGTTGCAGCTATCACCAACAAGGAAGGAGTATCATCTGATTTTCATCCAATCATGGACTTTCTGGTGTATGGACCATTAAGTTATGCATTGACAGCATCTCCACAGATTAATCAAGTAGCTGTTTCACAAGCTTGGGAGAATGCTGAGGTAATTGATTCTACTCAGAGTCAATCAAGTAAGATTGTTCTACATTTAGGACAAGATTCATTTGACATTACTGAATCTGTTGTTAGTTCAGTACTTTGCTTACCTGTTACTGATAGTTATTTAAGTGAACCATCTGATGATGATATAAGAACTATGTTGTCTGAATTAGGTTATAGTGGACCTCTAGATAACATGAGCCAGTTGAATAGGTCTTTTCTTAGAAAGGAATGGTCTTTTTATTTTGATCAAATTGCTAAATGTTTTACTGGCAAATGTAGTTCTTTTCAGCAAATTACTTCTGTTACATCACATATTGCTTATGGTTTGCTTTATGACAGAGTAATTAACATTGGTCATATTATCTTAAGTCAGATGAGTATCAAACTTGGGTTAAGAGATCAAAACAGGAAAATGGTTTATTATCATAGATTTATGCAAATGTTTATTAACCATTTTATTCCTGATGTTGAAGCTAGATTTGGTAGAGAACATTGTATTTCTTCTTATGAACAGCAAAAGAGAATTTTCTCTGACATTACAAAGAAGGACAATGAAAAGAATCTAGATGAAATACCTGCAATTCATTATCCACATCATGTTCAGGTAATTCTTAAAACTCATCTTCCTACTTTCTACAATTCTTCTTTCTTTTGTGGTGAAATGGACCAGGAATCTCAATTGGAGGAGAACCCACCTATGTCTACCCAAGTAGCCCAAAACATTCTAGTCTCTGAAACAATTCAAGAACCAAATTTTGATCCACAGCCTATTGTTTCAAAGAAACCAACCTCTGGTGTTTCTCAAAAGACATCAGTTGTAAGGAAGAGAAGATTTGTTGTGTCAAGTAGTAGTAGTAATTCTAGTGAAGATGATGATGATTTAACTCTTGCTGAGAGAGCAGAATTGAAGGCTGCAATTCAACTTTCTTTGTTAGCACAAAGAGATGAAAAACCTAGTCACAGCCAGGCTGCAGTCTCCCAAAAGACTGTAGTTCTTAAAAAGGGAAAACAGTTACTAGATACTGTCTCTCAAAAGACTGTGTCTATTGAACAAAGATCTCATCCCAAGATCAATTCTGTGTCTACACCTCTTGAGTCTTCTCAGGATAAATCTTTTGCTCACTATATCAGGAGAACAAGGAGAAAGATTCAATTGTCACCTACACACACAGAGTCTAGTCCAACTATTATCATGCAGGTTTCTACAAATCAAGCTACATCTATGTCAGCATTTGACAAGAGAGATCTGGATATTGATTCTTCATGGGAAACTACATTATCATACAGACTGGCTATGGGACTAATTTCTCTCAAAGTGAAGTTGTCAAGGCCTGTTCTAGATTTTTTGGTTGAAAGAGTACCAAAACTTTTATTTCCAGATGAATATGGACTTCTACATCAAAGACTTGACTTAATGAAGATGTATTTCTATGTGTCTGTCAGAAGACAATTAGTCAAGAAATTTGGACTCTCAAAGCATGTTGCACTTCAATCACTTCATGCATATTTATTTGACAAGGATGTCATTATTGAAGATGCTTTAGCTCAAGGTGAACAACTGGAGGAAGTAGATAGAGGAATGCAGTCAACAGAAGATACTATTGCACCAGTGGTGAATAGTAGGAAAGATCAGATCACAATCACTGTAACACAAGAACCATCTAGTCAGAGGAAGGATGACTCAGGAGCTGTGATAGCTGATGTTGAAAGGTCTTCTGTGATGACTGAGAATGCAAATGAGATACCCTATGATATGGGAGGAATGACTTTGGTTGATTTTTCTGAAGATCAAACAAATTTTGTTCAGTCAGAGTCTATCCACCTTGAGGGTGTGTCTCAGCAAACAACACTTAAAGACAGTGATGTACTAACTATGGTGTCTAATGAAGTATTACTGAAGACATCAGAGTCTAGTAAAGAACCTGAAAGTGGTATACTGGAGCCTGTAGTCTTTGGAAGGAAAGAAGATGATTGTAAGGGTTCAGAGACTATAGCAGCTCACTCCTTGGAGAAAACCTCAAGCCACATGCCAAATGAGGAACCCTCTCTCCATGTGAGTTCAGGTATAAAAACTCCTTCTAAACCCTATTTTTCTGTAGGTCATGAGAGCACTTATCTAAATTTGAGTGATACACTTGAAAAGATGGACTTAGATCCACAATTTGAGCGGCTGGCTCCTGACCAGGCAAAAGGTGAGGTAGAAAGAGTGTTGACTTTAGTAAGTCAAAGTGAGAATGAGGGTATGGATGATCAACTCCATAGTAAGGGAGAGAAAATTAGGAAACCATCATTTGATTTCTGGGATCAGGTTTTTCCTGAATCTTGGTCTGAAAATTTGGATATGGATGCTGGTACTTATTCATTCATCAAAATGTATCAGAAGAATGACCTAGCACATCACAATGCAAAGCCGGAAGTTAAAGCTCAGAAGCAAAAGGAGAGGCTTGCAGGAATAATTAACAGAAAAGGTGCAAGGATAAAGCAATCTCTTGATACATATGTACCAGATGAAGTTCCTAATGATCCTAGTGTTCCTTTGTATGTACTCCCAATATCAGCTAGAATTGAGACATCAACAGTCTCTGATCACTCTAAGGAGGAGTAAGGATTTGAAGATGTTCGTACACAGAATACTGGTGAAGGAGATGGTGATCATGTTTCAGTTCCAGAACAGAAAGATGAAGATGTTGATACTTCTAATCAGGTTTTATTACTTGAATATCATACAACTCAAGCAACTTCTTCTACAAGACTTGAAGATACAGTTCTTTCTGATTCTGATACTGGAGATACTAGAAGCACTTCCAACATTGAAGTTCATTCTGATGTTTTGAAAGATATTCAGAATTCTCAAATTGCTATTCAAACAAGACTTCAATCACTTGAAGATAACCAAGTCACAATTATGGAAAATCAAGCAGTTCTTATGAATCTCATTTGTTCTGTTTCTGAATCTCTTGGAATTTATGTTGCTGATGTCAAAAAGGGGGAGATAAAGACAATTCAAAGACAACAACAACACCACCAGACTGAGGATGATAAAGCTGGGGGAGATAAAGATCAGACAAAGGGTAGTAAAAAGAAGAATCAGGAGTGACAGTGGTGAATCTCAGCTAGGAAGTGGTAAAGGAAGAGCAGCATTAATAGTTAAAATTCTTTTTTCTAAGTACTAGATAAACGTCTACATCTGAGAAGAAGGTACTTAACTTCATAATTCTACATTCATAAATTCTATTCTGGGTGTATTGTTATATGTTTTGACATCCACAACTTGGATTTATGCTTCAGTTTTTAAAGCATAAATAGGGGGAGATTGTTAGGAATAATTCATAAAGTTGTGATGTTAAGAATAGAATTTACACATTATACTTCTTGTAATCCTGATCTTATAAAGGATTTAGCACTGTATATAGGATTTATGTGTAAGACAGTTATCTGTATAGTTTAGTCAGGAATGAACAGTGTATCGGAGACTACATGTCAGGAACAGAGAGCAAATCCTGATGATGGTCTAATACTGATGGATGATCAGATACTGATGCAGTGTACAGATCCTGATATCAGTCATGTTACTGATGATGTCATTATTGATGCTACAGAAACTGGCAAGTGCTATAAAACAGGATCGTTGTTTGAAGAACAAGCAAGAAGATATTATGAAGGAAAGAGTTTTCTATTGATGGAAACTATCGACTAGAAGGCAGAACATTGTCATGTATAGATTATATCTTTCTGTTATTAGTTGATAGGTAGCATTATAAATACTCTCTCAATATCATTGTAAAGAGCGACGAAGTTGTAAGCGTATGTGCGTAGCTCTGTATAAGGTTTGTATTCGAGAAGTTCGAAACAAACAGAGAGAGATTTGTATTGTCAGCAGCTGCTAAAGGTATTTGTACACCTTTGATAGAGTTTGTATTTGATCTTATTAATACAAACAAGAGTTTGATTCATTCGTTTATTCTTGTTCATATAATCAAGCAAAAATCAGACACGATTATATAACTTGTATTCAACCCCCCCTTCTACAAGTTATTCGAGTTAACACCAGGTGTACGGTTCCGGTTCCCCTTCAGCGGTTGCGGTCTCGTTCTTCCTTTTCTCCATGAGCCACCAGTCATAAGCACTGCCTTGCAATTGATACACAGCTAAGGTGACCTTCTGCTCCTCGTTGCTGCTGAGAAGTCCGAAAGTTTTTTCCATCTCCAGTATCCACATCTCGACTATGGCCGGATCAGTCGCCCCATCGAAAGTTGGCGGGTTCAAACGCTTGAACTGAGAGACGATATTCTGTTGCCTGGGTTGCTGATTCACGAGTGTAGCCAGAGTCTCAGCTAGCTAGTCGAATACATTCCCTCCATCACTATCGTTATTACCATTCTGATTGTCATTGTTGTTGTCTTCTCCGTTCATCTTTTCTAAAAACAACAAACTTCCAAACTTATGATCAATGATCAAAAAGCACAAAAGTCAAACATATCAGATACTCACACAAACAATGCCCTAAATTCAAAATAATTTACTAACTTAAAGGTCAAAACCTATACGATAGTCTATAGGATCGCATCCTAGGGAATGTACTAGTCTCATACCTAATACACTCCGAAGGAAAACCTAGGCTCTGATACCATTTATAACATCCAAGCCCATAACCGAATGTATACCGGACCCAACAACCCACCACAGGTCAGTCCAAAAATGCTAGCAAATTGGTATACATTAGCTATTGACTTGTATCTATAAAGGACCCGAATAATCTATTCTAATCGATGTGGGATGTTACAATTAGTTAGTCCCACTCAGGATACACTAGAATTGGTGATGATTATAGCTCTCTTGAGCAGGTACCGTCTGTAGTTTTCAGCAGAGTATTGTATATAAATATGTCCCATCCTAAATAATATACATAAGGCTTAATGACCTTTTGGCCCTTCAAGTTTGCACACTTATACCCATAAAGCCCTAACGTTTAAACTCGTTCCTTTTTGTCACTCCAACTTCAGAAATGTACCTTTTAGCCACAAAACCGTTGCCTTTTTTACACAAAACCATCGTCTTTTAGAACGAATAGACGACGGCTTGTGGCAAAAAGGTACATTTCTGAAGTTGGAGGGGCGAAAAGGAATGCTTTAAAACTGTAGGGCTTTATGGGTATAAATGTGCAAACTTGAAGGGCCAAAAGGTCATTAAGCCTATACATAAAGACATACTTGTTGTGGAATGACAAACTATACCTGATTCAGGAAAATATTACATTTCACTTCTACATTAGTAATGCGAGGATGAACTATACCTCGTTACAAAATGAGGCCTTTCTTCTAGAGGTCTTAGAAAGTGCACAAACTGTTGGATCTGATGTTACCTTAATCCTCACATACTCTACAGTTATGGTCACAGACTTTTCTTTCCTCAACAAGGTAGCCCTGGTTTTCTCAAGTAGGATGTTATAACAAGTCCTCATGATAATACAATCCCTACAACAAAGCCTCATCATAGATTAGATATTCCATCTTTGGCTTAATTAAATACCATAGATGATGACTCATATACATATTTTGGTCTAAATCTAAATATTTGTTTGTTTGGAAGATTGAATTTCTGCAAAAATTCGCATTTTGATTCTCAAGGTTGGACTAAACTTTTACCTCTGCATCTCTTATTTTTAGGTGACAGAAGCTCTAGCTGGAGCAGGTCTGGAATCTTCTAATCTTATTGTGGGCATAGATTTCACCAAGAGCAATGAGTGGACAGGTGC
Source organism: Kitagawia praeruptora (assembly GCA_037693485.1). Lineage (NCBI taxonomy): Eukaryota > Viridiplantae > Streptophyta > Magnoliopsida > Apiales > Apiaceae > Kitagawia > Kitagawia praeruptora. Next base: position 6,552,747 of record CM075353.1, read on the forward strand.
ACCATCTTACCAGCGTAGGAGCTTGCATCACCTTGGTGATTCATTGAATCCGTACGAACAGGCAATATCAATTATTGGAAGAACACTGTCAGCTTTTGACGAGGATAACCTCATTCCTTGTTATGGTTTTGGTGATGGTATTCCTGAGTTTTGCAAATTTCAGACTACGAGAACATTAATCATGGAATTAATATGCGGAGTCATGGTCTACTTTATTTTCCCTTGCAGCAACTACACATGATCAAGATGTATTCAGTTTTTTCTCAGATGATAAACCTTGCACTGGCTTCGAAGAGGCGCTCACTCGTCACAGAGATATTGTTCCACGAATTCGTTTAGCTGGTTTGTTAATTGATAATGCTTTCTAATTAGCAAAAAAAATATGACAGTGCTTTCCAATTAGTAAAGTAATAAACTTGATAATGCTTTCTACCTTGATTAATGCACCGCACAATGTTCCAGCACAAATTTCTTGGTATAAACTAATTGTGTGCTTTTTTCATAGGACCAACATCCTTTGCTCCAATAATTGAAACTGCTATTGGGATTGTTAATGAAACTGGAGGACAATACCATGTTCTTCTAATCATCGCTGATGGACAGGTTGTGGCAAACTTCTAGTTCCTCTGTCTCCGTCTCTTTTTAATCCCCTTCCTTTGCCTATATTTCTTGCTAAGCCTCAGTCTGAGTATTCAGTGTGAATTGGTAGGTGACAAGAAGCGTTGATACAAATCCTGGACAGTTAAGTTCTCAAGAACATACCACAATTGCTGCCATTGTTGAAGCACGGTTGGTACTACATATACCCTGCAACATTACTAATAGCGCTACTCATATCTTTATTTACCTGTAGTAAATATCCATTGTCAATTATATTGGTTGGAGTCGGAGACGGACCCTGGGATATGATGATGCAGTTTGATGACAACATTCCTTCTAGAGCATTTGACAATTTCCAGGTTACAAATTATAATAGTGAAAGCGCCCTCGCCCCCAATTGAAGTGGTTTCAATTTACATAGAAGTGACTTTGTTGCTTTTGTATTTTGCAGTTTGTGAACTTTACAGAGATTATGTCAAAAAATGTACCCATCTTCCAGAAAGAAACAGAATTTGCACTTGCTGCACTAATGGAAATACCATCGCAGTATAAGGCTACACTTGACTTCCAACTCTTGAGGTATCATGACTTCGTCTACCTTATTATTCAGATTTCTTCTTGGTAAAAATACTCCATGCTAATGATTTTTCTGCTTAATCATTTGTAATGTCTGGTAGTAACCAGAGAACTACAACTCGGAGAAACGCCCTACCTCCACCTATACAGAACCGCAGCACAACTCACTCCAGCCGGAACTATATGCAATCAAATAATGTCATGCAGAGTGATCGGATGTATTACACTCCTCAACCACCTTCAACACAAAACATTCTGCCCAACCGGGTAAATCTTTCAGGAGTTTAGATAAATCTTGGTCGTGTTATAAGTTCAGATACGCAATGCTCAACATTCTGTGCTACTAACTAAAAAAAATATTTATTTTTTCACAGGGTTGCCCTATATGCTCCTGTAATATGAAGGATCTGGCATTTGGCTGTGGACATCAGGTTAGAACAAACATACATTTAAACTTCAAATCAATGCATATCTTTCACTTTTTTGTGTCAATTTCTTCAAGTCCATTTTTCACCCTCAGGCATGTTACGAATGTGGGAAAGATCTTTTTATTTGCCCTGAGTGTCATTTTCCGATAACTACTAAGATAAGGCTTTATGGGTGACACTGCTTAACAACTGCCAATGAGTGTTACGAATTCGCAAGATAAAACTTGTAGTATGTTTGTACATATCCTGAAGGAGAGTACACTTCCCTTTATGTTTGATCTCTGAGCTACATATTTATGCTTGAAAAGTTTGTTTTCCATAGTGCATTTTTCTTTAGTTCAACAGTAGGGGTGAAAGTGAAATTAAGACTGTTTGGTTGCCAAAAATTACATAAATGCTTATGTTACCACATACTCGTATTCGTATATTACTTTGCAGCTCTCAATTTAAGGAATATCTGAAATCAAAATATAGCATTTTTCTTGGAAAATTTTCTAGAACTCCAGCGTCCACCTTGAATTAAATTAGAACATCTTCTCAGCTGATTCTGTATATAAGGAGGCTAATGACTCCCATCATTACAAATAACATGCAACTGAATCATACTAGCATCTTAACTCATGCTAGGATCAAATATCCAAAGACATTATAAAACATAAGATTCGACAAGAAACTGAGGTTTCTTGCTTTATTTGTGAACCATTAAAAAGACCAAGCAAGGAATCTGCATTACTGGTTTCTTGCAAAATCAGGCTGATTGGTAACAGATCTCACCCATACCCATTTATGGTCCTTAGTGTCTACTTTATTCTTGGATTTCGCCACCACGTCCAATGGAATATATGCATAATTGCCATGGATGGGGCCGATAACAAACCTGGTGTAACCTGCCATCACCCCATGAATTGCTGCATTAGCAAGCAGGGTACAGTAAGGGTGTGTTCACTTGGAAAGAATGGAATGGGGTAGGAATGGAATGAAAATTGTAAACAAAATTTATGAAAAAAGAGGGATGTTGGGGGAAATAATGAATAAATATGAGGGAGAAGAAGTTTTTTATGATGAAGATTGCAAGGAAAATGATGAAGATTGGGAATGGAGCATTCCTTCCAAAACATGTGGGTTAGAATTCTAGTTCAAATTATTTGGAGAGGAATGAAGCAAGGAATGAAGCAAGGAATGAAATTTATAAACACTTTCCCCAATCTCCCCCAAATAATAGTATAAATTTCATTCCATTCTCCCCTCATTCCATTCAATCCAAGTGAACATAGCCTAAAGATTGTCGGTTGCATTAGCGGTTACAGCGCGTATCATGTACGTTGGATCTATGTACTTCACTGCAGATAATTCCCCCGGATGATCACGATTCCACCAGTTCTTCAATTCCAACTTCAGCCACGCACCTACATCTAGGAAAGCCGGATTACCAGATTCATCCTCCTCTTCTTTCTCGGCATCAGTTCTAGGTATTAAAGCCTGTCCAGCTCCCTCTGCAACTACAAGAACTGCATGACCATTCTCTTTTAGTTGATTGTCAAGAAATTCAAATAAACCTCCTTTGCCTTCCAAATAGAAATCATTTTCAGGAATTAAACAGCAGTCCACATCACGGCTGCTCAGAGTTGAAAAAAGTACAATGTGACCTGTGCTACGACCCATTAGCTTCACTAGGCCTATGCCATTTACTGCGCTCTCAGCTTCAACATGTGCTGCACTGATAGCTTGCTGGGCCATCTCCACTGCCGTCTGGAACCCAAATGATCTATCAATGACGCCTACATCATTATCAACGGTTTTAGGAAGCACGGTAATGCCGATCTTTAGTTTCCTTCGAGTTATTTCATCAAATATTTTCACTGCCCCTCGCATTGTGCCATCTCCTCCAATAATGTAGACTAGAGATGCACAAAATCCGGATCGGGCCGGATTCGGGCCGGGCTTTAATAAATCTGGTTTTTTTTTAAACCGGATCGGGCCGGGCTTTCATAAAAATCGGGCCGGATCGGGCCGGGCCTATCAGGAAAATACTTGGCCTGTTTCGGGCTTCGGGCCGGATCGGGCCGGATCGGGCCAAAATCGGGCCTTCGATTTTTTAAATATTTGTACTAATTGTTTTTTAATCTGAAAAATAATTTTCGACGATCAAACCGTACGGATGTCAAGATATATCTAATTAAAAGAGATTCCCAAATTTTCAAAAAATAAAAAATTAATTTGGTTGGAGATCTTAGTAGAACACTACAATATTGTCTAGTACTCGTAACTAGTGCTTTGTCCCAGATTATTGTTTCTATTTTTTTAAAAATATTTTTCGACGATCCAACCGTACGGATGTCAAGATATATCTAATTAAAAGAGATTCCCAAATTTTCAAAAAATAAAAAATTAATTTGGTTGGAGATCTTAGTAGAACACTACAATATTGTCTAGTACTCGTAACTAGTGCTTTGTCCCAGATTATTGTTTCTATTTTTTTAAAAATATTTTTCGACGATCCAACCGTACGGATGTCAATATATATCTAATTAAATGATATTCCCAAATTTTCAAAAAATAAAAAATTAATTTGGTTGAAGATCTTAATAGAACTTACAATATTGTCTAGTACTCGTAACTAGTGCTTTGTCCCAGATTATATTATTGTTTCTATTTTTTTAAAAATATTTTTCGACGATCCAACCGTACGGATGTCAAGATATATCTAATTAAAAGAGATTCCCAAATTTTCAAAAAATAAAAAATTAATTTGGTTGGAGATCTTAGTAAAACACTACAATATTGTCTAGTACTCGTAACTAGTGCTTTGTCCCAGATTATTGTTTCTATTTTTTTAAAAATATTTTTCGACGATCCAACCGTACGGATGTCAATATATATCTAATTAAATGATATTCCCAAATTTTCAAAAAATAAAAAATTAATTTGGTTGAAGATCTTAATAAAAATTATATAAACTGTAATAATATAAACTGGGCTTTAAACCGGATTGGACCGGATTTTAATCCGGTTCGGGCTTTAAACCGGATTGGACCGGGCTTTAATCCGGATCGGATTAAAGCCCGGGCTTTTTCCGGATCGGATTTAAATCCGGGCTTATTTTCGGGCCGGACCGGGCCGGATTCACTTGAAAAAAACACAGCCCATTTCGGGCTTTGGGCCGGATTCGGGCCGGATCGGGCTTTTTTCGGATCGAATTTTTTCCGAATTTTTTTCGGATCGAATCGGACGGGCTTTTCGGATTCGGATTTTTTGTGCATCTCTAATGTAGACCTGTTCAATTTGAATAGAAAAATCAAAATGTGCCCCCCGTAACCTATCCATAATCAAATTAATTAAAGTGTGTCACTTGCTTGTCCTCAAGAAAAATTTTAGCCAAGAGATATTAACAACTCTTAAAATACAATAATAAATGCAGATGTGGCTATGCAGATGTCATTTTTGAGAAGGTACAGAACTGAATAAAGAGTAGCTACGGCTTAGGTGTTATACTTTTAGCAAGGGAGGACTTCAAATCATCAATGTCAATTCTCAAAGATATTGTCAGCTTGTCATATGCCAAGTCAATTATCCACAATAAGTAACAAGTCTAAAAAAGACAAAGAATACAGGCATCAAGTTGGTTTACATTTTCCATAAAAATCTAAATAGTCATATGGAACTTGAAAAGTTAATGAGTGCAAATCTATACCTGGACTCTATAAAGACTACTAAATTGGTTCATGATTTCATCTCTCACAAATCAAATTTAAACCATTTAAACACCGTCAACTCCAATATTGTTTACCATACATACTTCGTTCAAAGTTCAAAATTAATTTTACAATATCCAAAGAAATGGTTACAAAACAGAGGATATATCTCTCACAAAAGAAATGTCTTAGAGCATGTCCATGTGTGCTAAACATGGTGCTATATCTATAATTTGACACAAAAAATAAAACTTATAAAACAATGATGTGCCAAACAGTGGGGTCCAAATCTTCTACACTACTTTAGGTGTGCCACTCCATGTGTCATCTTAAGTGGTTGTTTTTGATTGGCTCACCTCTCCATTAATATAAATGAGGCCCCCTGCATTCACCCCAATCAAAAACAATCATCTAAGGTGGCACATGGAATGGCACACCTAAAGGTGTAGAAAATTTGGACTCCAAATAGTGTGCTAATAAAGTTGCTGCTATATGATATTTTGCCACATCGCCAAAAAACTAAAAAAAGGAAGTGAAAAAAGTGAGAGAAATAGATGGATGAAAATAAGTAAGTTAATTTTGAAACAAATTTAGTTAAAATTAATATAATGCATTGAAAATATTGTGCTATTTATTTTTTATGCTAAATATAGCAATAATTACAACTTTTTTCAGCACAATCATTGGTAAAGCTTTACCGTTACGACTGTATAACGACTAGGGCTGTAATTCGAGTCGAGCCGGGCGAGTTCGAGCCGAGCTTCAAATCGAGTCGAGTTTTTTCTGACGAGTCGAGCCGAGCTCGTTTATTAAACGAGCCCAAAATCCCTGCCGAACTCGGATCGTTTAAAATACGAGTCGATTCGAGCTTTTCGCGAGCCTGACACGAGCCGAGCTGGGCTACTTGACTGTTATGTAAATATTAGAACTAAATTAATGATATCCACTATTCCACTTTGTGTTTTGTTTTTCAAAATTATTTCAATTCTTCAACCAAATTAATTTTTATTTTTTGAAAATTTGGGAATATCATTATATTATATATATCTTGAAATATGTACGATCGGAACGTCAAAAAATATTTTTAAAAAAATAGATACAATAATATGGGACAAAGCACTAGTTACGAGTACAATTGAGATTTGTAGTATTATACTAAGATCTCCAACCAAATTAATTTTTATTTTTTTGAAAATTTGGGAATATCATTATATTATATATATATTAACATCCGTACGGTTGGATCGTCGAGAAATATTTTTTAAAAAATAGAAACAATAATCTGGGACGAAGCACTAGTTACGAGTACAAGACAATATAGTGGTGTTTTATTAAGATCTTCAACCAAATTAATTTTTTATTTTTTAAAAATTTGGGATTATCATTTAATTAGATATATTTGGACATCCGTACGGTTGGATCGTCGAGAAATATTTTTTAAAAAATATAAACAATAATCTGGGACGAAGCACTAGTTACGAGTACAAGACAATATAGTAGTGTTCTACTAAGATCTCCAACCAAATTAATTTTTCATTTTTTGAAAATTTGGAAATATCATTTAATTAGATATATCTTGACATCTCTACGGTTGGATCGTCGTTAATTATTTTTAAAAAAATAGAAACAATAATTATACTATTAAAATATTACAATAATAGAAACAATGTTGTAGTACTATTAAATTTGTACCATTAAAATATTGTTGTACTATTATTTCAATAATATTTCAATAATAGAAACAATGTGGTAGTACTATTATTTATTAATATTATTTATCAATAATATTTTGAATATTATTTTGGTTTATTTTGTATATCTTTAATAACTAATACTAATAGTCTAATACTATTGTTTATTACTTTCAATATTTCATTAGTATTTTAGTCAATTAGTCTTATTAGTTATTACTCGTACATGTAACATTTCATCAAATCAATTCATCTCAATTCTCAAGTCTTCAACCCTAATTGAGTGACGACCGGCGACTTGCGACTGGCGACTTGCCGACCTCCCAAGATCAAATTCAGTTATTCAACCAATCAACCCTAAGTGAGTTTGTAGCCGCTCTCCTAATTTTTCTTCTAAACCCTAAGTGTTTGTTTATATTCTTGAAAGAGCTTGTTACTTCTTTCATTCGTTGCTACTGTCTTATGTGTTTAGTAGTAATCCTTGCCCAAAAATTTTAATCTCTTTGTCTTCTTTTGAGCTAATTATGACATTGTAGTGTTGCTTTAAATCTTGTATTCTCATGTATGTTTCTGTAGAATAGCCCCTCTTTTGGTAGTATATATCTTGGAGAGGAACTTAACTTATAGTCATTTTGGCATGGAACTTGATCTAAGATGCTGTTGCTTGACTGAACGAATGTTGAGTCTAAAAAAGTTTTGGAATGAGTTGTAACTATAATCTGATAAATGTTAGAATGTTTTGGAATATTCAAGATAAAATTGGGACAGTGACGGTAGATAATGCTGCTGCGAATGATGTAGCTATAAGGACTTTAAAAAGACTCTTTTAGCATTAGAAAACCGTCTTTATCGGTTGAAGGTAAATTATTTCATGTGCGTTGCTGTGCTCATATATTAAACTTATGTGTACAAGATGGTCTGAAACCTATTGTTTTAATTGTCAATAGAGTGAGAGATGGGATTAAATATGTTGCTCTTTCTGAAGGTCGTCGACTTAAGTAGGGGAAATCGCTGAATTGTTGAAATTAAAACCAAAAAAGCTGATTTTAGATGTTTCCACTAGGTGGAATACTACTTACCATATGCTGTCTTGTGCTCTTCAATTTAAACAAGTGTTTCCTAGGTTTGAAAATTGGGATAGAGCGTTTAATGAATATGTTCCAAGTGAAGATGATTGGGTTAAAGTAGCAAATGTTTGTTCTTTGTTAAAGGTGTTCGATGATGCTACTAGAATAGTTTCAGGAAGTGAGTATCCTACCTCTAATTTGTTTCTTTCAGAGGTCAAATCGGTTTATTGTGCACTTTTGCTGCTGCATTTTGCCATTTTGTAACTTCTGTTAATTAAATATCAAAAGCTATTTTTGGAGAGTGGAGACTAATGGTTTGGTTTGCTTTGTTGAATGCTAAATTGCTGATGGATTGATGGCTGTGGCTGACCATCTGACCTACTTAGCAGGAATGCAGGAATTAAGATGCATAAAATTGGAATGTTTAGTTTAAAAAATCTAAATTTGTATCACTGTAGTAGTATTATGCAGACTTGCAGTTGCAGTCTTGCAGTCTTGCAGAGGCCCTCAGCTTGTGACTATATGTAGGCAGACTAGGCAGTAAGTTGTAGGTAGTTTGTCTCAAACTTGGCAGTTAATATGATATTCAAACATTCAGTATGTAGTATTAAGCATTGCATATCAGTTATCAGTAATTCAGTATGTATATATGAATTTTTATTTTTGAGCTGTTTTTTTAACAAGCTCGAGCTCGAGCTCGAGTCGAACCGAGTTTTCATTATCGAGTCGGGTTATATTCGAGTTCGGCACATACTCGGTCCAACTCGTTAAACTAAACGAGTCTGAAATGTTGTTCGAGCTCGACTCGTATTCGAGTTCGAGCCTAGCCGGGCCTGTCTAAACGAGCTCGAGCTGCTCGTGAGCAGCTCGACTCGGATTACAACCCTAATCACGACCAAGATAATTTAGTAACTTCGAAAAACTGAATATTTCACTATTTTCCTCCCCTATCCTAAATTACTACATAAACATATTAACCAATTTGGATATTAATTTCCTCTGTTCTCAAATATTTTGTTTACTTATCTAATCCACATATAAACATTATATCTTTATATCTAATAAGCATAGGAGGGATTGTATCCCTAATTTATATCTAATAAATTATTTCGGTTATTTCGGTTCGGTATTTGATTAATTGAACCGAATGCTCAGACCTATTAACAGAACCGAATTATTTCGGTTATTTCGGTTCGATATTCGGTTAACCGAACCGAATGCTCAAACCTATTAACCGAACCGAATTATTTCGGTTATTTCGGTTCGGTATTCGGTTAACCGAACCGAATGCTCAGCCCTACTAATCTGTGTCAAAATAATAGATAAAATTACAGCAAGCATAGAAATTGTGAAATTGATAAGCGGTATATACTATATACCTGATTGAAGCCCCGATGTTGGATGGCATCGACAATCTTGTGAAGATCTGTTGGGCCACGAATATTAGGCTAGAAAGGGTGTATGCAAATAAATTGTAATTATGCCAAATTTGACATAGTTTGTAGTTAGGTCCAAATGTATGATATTCTTTTAAATGGTCTTGAAGCCCAACCATGTAAAAGAGTGTTAACTTTCCCTCCAAATTAAGGTTGTTAAGAGGGGGACCCACTTGTATCCCTTATAAATATAATTGTATCTCCTTACTTGGAAAGGGGATACAACTTTGTAAGGGAAAGAGTCTCCAATTTATTGTGAAATAATAAAATAATACATTCCAACCTTATTACCTTGTTTATTATTAGTTACTTAGCCTCAAGATATTTCATAATCACATAGTACACAAATACTATGTTTACTTATCTAATCACATGTTCGTGGCATATGACACGGGGCAACTTTAATATTTGAAAAAGGTAGAGGTACTAAATTGGGTACCAAAAATTGTTACAAAATGATGTGGTATTTTTTTGATTGGTTAAAATTGTAATGGACCCGCTAGAGTCATCCAATTAAAATATTCCAAAATGTCAAGTAATTAGTGTCATATCATATGTTAACAAATTTTGGTACCCAATTTACGCCCCATTTGATATTGATGTTGGTGAAAGCAACAACAGCTTATTTCTGAAAAACAGGTAAAATGTTGTTTGGTAAACTTTAAAAGCAGCTTTTCTGAAAAGTACTTTTGGCTGAAAAAGCTACTTTAGAGAAAACATGTCCCCCTATGCTTTTAAAAAAAGCTGCTTTTCAGCTTTTACAGTAAGCAGTTACTTATATCAACATTAAACCTCACCAAAAACATTATTTTTTAAAAAAATAATATGCAAAACATACATATATCAAAAATATTACCAAAAAGTTAATTGATTTTGGCAACAACACTTATTTTAACAGCACTTTTTCCAACAGCACAACAGTTTTTAACAGCAATCCCAAACAGAGCTTTACTACCTCTAACACTACTCAATATTTTCTATGTGCTTGTTTGGTTGGCAATAGGAAGTTAATTACTAAGAAAATTGCAAGGCTGCTTAATTTTTTTTATGCGTTGCGCATAATAGAAAATAGATTACTGATTTTGGACATGAGAAGCTAATGTGGTAATTTTTGAAAATTTTGTTTATGTTTTATTACGGGCTCATGTAGTAATTTTTTTGACAATTTTCTCGTTACATAACGTATTCAATATCTAATTATGAATATTGAATTGATGAATGTGCTTAGAAAAAATTGCTGAAATATTGCTTAGCACTTGAGGCTGGAAAGCATCACACCCCAGCAAGCATGGATGTAACCTATTCACCCCCCTCTAGGTGTGTTTTCATGTACGTTATGCATCCTTGTCACTGCAGAATCTTCCAAAAGAAATATTGTTGTTCATTCCTGTGAAATGCTTACTACATTTAAGGTGTGTTAACAAGTCATTCTGTTCCATGGTTAACACGCATCTTAAACGCCGCATACTGTTTCTCCCACATTCAAAGCAACAGTTTGCTGAATACGGAATGCAGATCTTATCACCTGATACTGAATGTGGATCAGTAGAGAAGCTATTCCCTGAAACCTCATTTTTTAATGAATTTATGTATTCAGCCAAAATCTATGGTTATTGCAATGGCTTGATATGCCTAATTCTTGACATGGATGGATTAGGGCTCTGGAATCCTTCAACTAACGATTTCAAGATTTTGCATAGACCAGGAAATCCGTTCCATGGGGGTGTCTTTTATGGAATGGGCAGTTACAATTCTTCCATTGATGACTACAAGCTGGTTAGAGCGGCTGATTCTAGATTTTAGGATGATGATCACGGGCTTGTTAATATTAACTCTCCTATCAAATTTGAGGTGTTCACAGGTAGATCATATACTTGGCGAAGAACTGCAGACATTGGTACTTTGCAATGCTATATACAAAAGCAGGTAGTACATTTTTGCGGGTCTTTACACTGGTTGAAGCAAATATCAACAACTTTGGATGAAGCTTATGCTGCCTATCCAAGTCTAGTGATCCTCTGCTTTGGTTTGGCAGAAGAGAAAGTCTGGGAGATATGTTTGCCAACTAAGGGAAATTTAAGCATAGTCCAGAGTCGACTAGGTGTTTTGGGAGGTCTCCTTTGTGTGTGTTCTTACGAAGAAAATGATATTAAGATAAAAATGATAGACTACAATGGAAAGGCTTATTGGAGTGAAGTTATTTCTTTGATAAAGCCAACAGTATCGTGCTATGCTATCCCGATTTGCATATCAAGAAAAAGGGAGGTCATAACACTTGTAGATGGAAGGGACTTGGTGATGTATAATTTTTGTGGGAACTCGTATAGGAAAATTGCTGTGGGTGACAGTCAAAATTCATATAATGCTGCTTTCTTTGTTGAAAGTCTCGTAAGGCTCAGTCCTGATATGTCATAAGTTACTCCACAAACTGTATCATACAGCAATCTAGTATGGGTTGCTATGAAATTTAGTTAATAAACAATAAGTGTAACATCCCCAGATCCGGGGTCCGGGATCGGGTCGTTACGGTCTTATTTTCCATGATTAATACTTTACTTGAGTCCACAATAAATAAATCACCTGCTGTGACCCCACAATAATAACCACTCACACACACACAGTTATAGTCCCAGAGATGAAATTGAAATAAGTCTTGCATTACTGGTTTACGAATAAAAGTTATTACAAGCCAAAAGGATAACATCATAAGTTTAAAAGTTTTGCCGTTGATTAATCATTATTGATACATATAAGTAAACTGGAAATCAAGGCTGCTGAGCTATGCTACCTCAGCAATGGCAGCGATGATATCAACGGGTAGCCCTGCGGGGCGGGTAACCTGCTTGCGCCGAGTGCGCCTGACGCGGGCCATGTGACCTAGCTGTTGTTGTGACATAATAAATAAGCAAGGGTGAGCAACAGCCCACCAACAATATATAACTGTGCAGTAATATATAAGACAGTTCAAAGATATGTTTCGAAATCATATGCCATGCATTAGAGAAAATATTGCCAGTTTAATATAAAGGATGAAGTTACAAGGTAACTCAATAGATATATATTTTTGTGGAAGCATATGCTATGCCAAACTAAGCAAGATAGCATCATTTTCATAAAAAAATAGGAACTTGCAGAATGATATTGCAATTCCAGTTTGAAATACTTTTCAACTCTGCCAACTATGATGGTGTTGCAGAAAATTTCCAACATTGAGTGATGAACTAATACGGGAGCATTGCCGCGCCAGATGCCCTGACGTTTACGGGGATCAGCCGTATGTCATGCATCTCATCAGTCGTTCTCTACATGTAGAAGGTAGCTCCGACGGATTTACTTGACTACCGCCCTCTGGAACCCCTAAGCCAACGGTTGGGCTATTGCTGGACCGGCGCTACTCGGCCACTTACGCGTCTCCTAGTTCATTCCACATCCATAACTTTGAAACGTAAAGTTCGTCCCCCTTTCCCCAAGTATAATACTTGTTGATAAAACTCCACAAGGTAGTCATATCTAAATGGAAAGGAAAATTTACCAATATTTCCCAAGCTACTGCTTGTTAATGGATAATGACTTGTTCCAACATTCGTACCCCTCGAATAATGAGTGGGTACACGTAATGCCATGAATAACAGCAACCAAGTTGCGAGTGAACGAATAATTTATGACCGGGCAGTCACAAGATAAATAACATTCCTCAAGTAGGGTTCCCTTATAATAGAATCGAAGGGAGGATGGAATCACTGAGAACCTTCCTTGATAATATAATAATAATAATAGGACTCTGAAATAATTTATATAATATTCGAGGGTTGATGATACTATGTGAATGAAACCAAGTACCTTTGAAACGAGTTAGAAGAATTAAATAAATATTCCAAGAATATTTATTAAGTCATAGATATTGAAAAAGGGTTGCTCGGAATAATCTTTGAATAAATATTCAGAATAATATTCATTGAACAAATAATGAATATTCAAATCAATAACAATGTTTATTGATGGAGTAACCGTCAGATGGACATTGGAGATAATATGTATTGAATCAATAGAGAATATTCGACTCAAGAAGGATACATATTGATGGAATAATTATCGACTTAATATTTGGGACAATATTCATTGAATAAATAATGAATATTCAACTTAATAATATTTATCGAAGAAATGATTATCGAATGAATAATTGAAATTATGTTCAATAATTGAATCGAATTTAAATAAAGGTCGAAGGTAATATTCCTTATCTCAAGGGAATATTCAAAGTAATATTTATCGAATAACTGGAGTTTGAATCAATGTTCAACTGATATTTATAAAATAAATAGAGATTGAATGAATATTCGAATTAATATCCATTTAAATAAATAAGGCTTGAATGAATATTAAAATAATATTCATTAAATAAATAAACTCGAATGAATATTCAAAATAATATTTATCAAATAATCTCAAGGGAATATTCCAACAATATTCGCCAGATAATAAATGGAAAATATTTACTTAGTTATTTTCCTCTGAAAATAATATCAATATATCAAGGAATAACGACTCCCGGTCTATAGTCAAAGAATGAGATTCAGATGCCCTTCGCTTAAGGGTCTTAGTAATTTCCGGCTTATAATTGATATAATAACTGTCTAACTTATAAGCCAACAATAATACAGGGAACAAGCATTTTCAAAATAATTCGAGAACAGGCATGCATGCTATGGCATATGTATATTGAAAACACATACATATATATATATATATTCACAACAACAGCCTTTAAAAAGAAAGGTTCGAAAACTTGCCTGGAAATCGAGTACGAGTAGGGGTAGTAGTAGCGTATCCCGGGTCAGCCTGATGATCTATAATTAGCCAAGGCATTCGGGATTAATCACTTAACACCTTTCAAAAGGTTACGTATAAACTTAACTTAAATCGAAACACGTTTTCAAGTCGTTTCGTTATACCCCTCTAATTCACTCTTATTATTGCCTTTATTACCCGACACTTGTTCGTTACTAAAGCATGACATTATACTTACATATGGTAAGTATTTAAATCGTATTAGTTTTAAAGTCGAAAGATTAGACCTCGATATTTATCGATCGTTTTCTAAGTGGTTTACCGAAGTTATAACCAAGTATACCTCTTAGGGGTACTTTCGTACTTAACCATGATTCGAACATTTTTATAAAATCGGAAAACGATCCTTTTGACATGCGGTCTTCTCCCACACCTTCCTTTTTATCTCTATTATTTAATTATCACGATTCGCCACTGATTAAACAACATTAAAGGGAATCAATTTCAATTACGAACTTTTGATTACGGTTCCGAACCACTTTTACGAATTTAATCATAACTCCTAAACCGTAAGTCCGTTTCATGCGATCTTTATATCAAAACTAAGCTCATAACATAATCTAGCTAATCATGGCAAAAGTCGAAGCTAATCAGTGAGTTATACCTTCTGTCAAATTCGTGTTCTTAATGTTAACGAAATTTCGGCATTACGACGGCTATAAATCGAATATATCTAAATTCCAAACCTTCCAATAATCAAGGTATCCATCCCAAACAACATATACATGATATATCACCATGAACTGAGGCCAAGCAATGCCTTTCCGTTCATCTAAACTATTTTTAACATTTATCAAATCTAAATCACAATCAAGCTTATAATCATGCTAATATCACATCTTATACTAAAACCATCAAGAACATGCAAAATCTCAAAGTAAAGCCTAGGGTTTCAAGTTGTTATACCTTCCTTGGAGTATGATCTAGCCTCACTATGCTTGGTATGGTCCTTAGAAGTGCTTAAGCTAGCTAAATCCATCATGAAAAACAAGAAAAAACAAGATTAGTTCATAGAATCACTATTCACCCTCCTCTTGGATGAATTCTTTGAAAATGGAAACAAAGGTGTTTGGCTTTGAAATTTTTAGGAGATCACTTTTATGAATTATGGAACTCACCATAAAAATTACAAGGTCAAGTGATGGTTGGAAGCTTGATTTTTGTTTTGGAATTAAAGGAAGGGCCGAATGGAGTGTAAATGGGGGAGAGTTTCTTTGGCTTGGTTGATCTTTGAATAATGATGTGTAAAGTGAGGTTTTTAGATAATATCTCATCTTAAGGCTACTTTATTAAAGTGTGAATTGTTGGATGAGGATTTACCATGACAAGTGTTGAGTTTATGGTGGTTTAGAGCTTACTAGTTGGTTACTTGCTAAGTACTAGTTGTTCTCTAATGGTTCTAGTTAGTCTTGTAACTAGAATGGTTACTAGATATTTTCCTTTCTTGCACATGCATGCATCTTGCTCTCTGCTTGCTCTTTTGTCCGGTTATTGCTCGATTCGATTGATCGTTCGTAGGAATAACTCATTCGTTTCTAGTTAGGGTTTTTACCGAAAACCTTCTTAATATTTATAATACTATTCCACATCTTTCTTACTACTTCCCGAATTTAAATTCCTTAATTCCCTTTTATAAATCCTTAAGTATTGCAGTGTCCAGGGAAATCTCGGAGAAAATAAAAGTGCTCTTTTTCTGAATCCGACAGCTTTTACATACACTTATTTTCCTCCTGGATCACTAATACGAACTCAGAAATCCGTTCCGAATACCGGGTATAACATTATTATAATAATATTCCAAATTCCACCAAAATCACTATTCATCACTTATTTTTATTTAATTCCTATAATTATGAAAATGAACCTGGTTCACTCTCGGGTGCTTCTTAACTTTTTTACGGAACCGCTGGACTCATAATAGATATTGATTTGGATGACACAAGAATAATCTTACTTGAAGTAATATACTTATATCCTTAAGAGATAGATCATTCTTATCTATGCCGTCAACCAAAAGTATTCTGCATGACATATTAATAATTGAATTCAAATCCATTCCATTCATTTAATAGATCTTCGTTACATCGCAGTCATAACCACTATTCATTCCCATATTATTACATACTAAAAAGTTTTAATTCTAGCAAAAATCTGGGTTCTTACAATAAGTTGCATCTTGATTTAACCTCTGCTGATAACCAGAGTTGGCTCCATGCTCTCAAAAATTGTTTCGCAGTAGTAGTTGACAGATGAATTCTACCATATGCAGTAATGTATCCTGGATAGTAAAACTTAATGATGTGAAATTTCAAAAAATAAATAAAACTGAGAAGGTTTGAAAGAGGTTAATTTTATGGTAAACAAACACCAGGTCTTCGATATTACTGACATGCTAGCTACCGAAGAGTTGTTTTGCAACCGACTAGAAAAGTGCTATGGCATCTAACAGAGAAACAAAAGAAAAGCTGTATTTGTATGTGTTGGAGCTCAATTTATGCCTCGTCTATGCCCGTATCTGGTACGCCAAGAACACGTTTCAGAAGCTCCTGTAAGGAGAAGAATGCGAGGGAGTGGCCCCCCGATTCACCTCCGGTGTGAGAATCAGTAAAAAAGGTAATGGAAACGTAAACGTAAAGCCTATGTAAACCAGTCTATTTTGTAGTGTATATGATTGTGTGTATATCACCTGATAATTGTTGTCTATTTATACTGTCTTCAGGGGTAATCACCATTGATGGCCTCTTGATTCTCAGTTATGGAGGAAGCGTTACAGACACAACGGTCGACCGTTACGTTTTACTGTCTTCGTTTGGATTAATAAGGCTGCTTCATCTGAACGGGCCTAACGGCTAGAAGCCCAAAAACATATTATACTGGGCCCTCTAACATGTCCCCGGGCTTCGGTCAGTATGTCAATAGAGGCCGAAGTCCATTTAGACCGAACAGTTCGAACGTTCGGTGCTCTCTTCCTGAGGGCACGTCTTTTGAGGAGACAGTTGTCTTTTATTAAAACTGTTCCCTACGTGTCATCATCTGGGATAAGGGTTTTGAACCGTCTATTCATCTCATCCATTCATTACAGCTATATATATATTTAAATTCTAGTATCCTCTGTGCCATTTCACTTTCCGGAAACTCATTTTCTCAGTGCGTGTTTACGGAGTGATCAACGGGTCTATCCATCTTCGAAGAATTTCTAGTTCCATCTCTCTTTTCAACAAGTAAGTACTTTTCTGTTCCTGTTTTTTATTTTTTCTCATGTGCTTGAATATCTTTAGATAATATTCTTGGTTTTTCTGAGACGTGAAATCCCTTTAGAGTGTCTTCTTTCGCTTTCTTCGGTCCTGTGCACACTTAAGAACTTCTTTCGCTAGACTTCTTTTCTTTTCTTCTCAATTTCTGTCGTTGGTCAATTGGTACTCGGGGATTTTTCTTCGACCATAGTTAGTCATTCTTGCTTTTATCTTTCTGTCCCCGAGTATTGGACTAACGACTCATCTTTCTTTTTCAGATTTTAATGGAAAATCTTGAAACAGGTCCTTCGGGTCATGCTGTGGGCCATTCTCCTCCTCTCCTTTTTGGAGATGGTACCGAATACCCTGCCGCTAATCAGTCTTCGGTCTTGAAGCAAGATGACTTAGATACCTTTAGGATTAAATACGGTTTTCCCGAGGGTTATCGTTGTTTTTTACCTGAACCTACGGATCGTATATACGATACCCCTGGCATATCAGTTAATGACGAACCCGAAAAATCGCCGTAGGTCTGTCGAAAACCGCTTTTATTTGTGGGCTTCGGTTTCCCTTATTGCCCCTTATAAAAGTTCTTTTGAGGGATATGGGTATAGCGATCGGCCAACTTGATCTGAATAGCTTTATACATATGAATGTCTTCCAGCATCGGTGTTTGAAGCACGATGTCCCCACTCTATCGGTCTTCTTTTGGCATCATTATGATTTTCGTAAAAATGCCAAATCTCCGGGTTTTTATAATATGACCCGAAGAGTGGGTCGTTCCGATTGGGCAGCTACCAACTCAAGTAACAAAAAGACGCATAACCATTGGTGTTATGTTACTGGTCCCGGTCTTCATAGATTTTCTGAATGGAGGGAGGTCGAGACAGCCGATAGGGTTAAGCTGAAGACCCTTTCAGATGAAGAGAAACGTTTATACCGAAAGCTAAATACTCCCTTAGATCCTGAGGATAAACTCTCATTGTCTGTTACCAGAGATGGATCTTGGCTAAAGAATATGATGGGTACTTCCATTATCACTTTACTTTTTCTCCTGATATTTTTCGATATCTGATTCTCCCTTTATTGTTTTTCTTTCAGTGTCTGCAACGGCCGATATAAGGAGAAGAGCGGCCGAAAGGAAGGCCTTGTTGTCTGGTGGATCTGGGAGCCCTTCCCAAATTAATGTTGGTCCAGTTCCCTCGGGGATGGATACTTCTCTGGTAGTACATGAAGTTACGCCTACGCAAACCGAAAGAGTAGAGGTTCCTCCCGATAACGTTGTGGCGATGACGCCTTCGAAACCTCTGGTGGTGGGTGGAGATAAATCTGAAAAGAAGAGAAAAACCGATGATTCGGTTCCTGTTTTGAAGACCTATTGTCCTTCCTGGGGCGTAGTGGATACTGATTCCTTTAGTGCTCCTGCTCCGAAGCCTGTCAAGGAGCTAAGCCAAGATTTGTGCAGTTCTTTCATCCTCCCAGCTGATCATCCTGTTTACGATACAGTCCCTACTGTGGAAGCTTGTGAAAACATGTTGGGGCATCTTAGCTTGGTAAGGTTTTTTCCAACATCCCTTTCGGTCTCCACTTGTTGTCCTTTCTTTATGCAATAACACCTGTGATATGTTTCTAGGCTCTTCCTTGGGCTGTGACTGCCAAGGTCAAAGATCAAGCCGTTATTATTCGGAGTTTTAAGACAGAGATCAATCTTCTAAAGGATAAAATTGACCCTTTGGAAAATCAGGTAAAGAAGGCCAAAAGTCTTCTGGCGGAATCACAACAGAGAGAAAGCCTTCTTATACAAGAGAAGAAGGATCTGCTCCTTCAGAATGATGTTTTGATTGGGGAAAAGTAGAAGATGACCGATGACAAGGAGGCCGATCGGCTGGAGTTGCGCCATTTGAGGAGGGAACTAAGAAAAGCCTAGAAGATCATCTCTCGGTCCGAAGATAGGGGCTTTGCCGTGGGGTATGATGATGCTGTCCTTGCTGCTCATAAAGCTGGTTTTGACTACAAGCAAATTCTTTTCAACCTTGAAGATGATCCAGTTCTTCGGCAGGAGGTTCCTGATGCGCCTTTGGTGGTTTCCTCCGATCCTGATTCAGAGTGATAGTATTTATTTCTTTGTAATAGGTTTATTGCTTTTTGAACTTGTGCCTTCGAGTAATGAATGTACTTTGTATTACTTTTTGTCAATTGATTGCAATTTTCTTCAAGTTAAATTTTCCTTGCTTTGCTGTTTCCGAATAACTCTTCATATAGCATTGAGTCTTCGATTTTTTCCAAGTAGTAAACTATATCTGATATGAATCTTAATAATTCCTTCTCGAAGTAATTTTTCGGAAATTCGAGTAATTCGAAATTTTCCTTACTGAGTAATTCGAAAATGTTTGTGCTTCGGGCAGTCTCTTCGGACGTCGCCTTATCTTGCCCCCAAGTCGCTGTTTTGGCCGAAGGTCTTTTCTTTCGGTTTTGGGCGATTTCTACCTCCCGAAGACCTTGGGGCTAACTGCGACTTAAAAACCTTGGTGTTGAAGAATACCTGGAAAATTTTTTTTTTTTGAACATAGAGACTCTTAGTATTTCCCCCCATTTAATGGTAGTTTGACCGCTTTTTCCTTAGGCACGTGTCCCAATTTGGTGTAGGGGTCATTCAAACGTTACTTCATCAGAGCCGTTATATTCCTTTATAAATAGTGACTTGATTTACTCTGCGAGTAATTTCATCTTCAATCACGCCTGAGATTTTTTTTAGTGATCCATTTTCCCCTTTTAAAACTTCTCCATTTTTCGACACATATAACCATGTCGAGTCGAGCAGAGATGAAAAGAAGGGCACCGGAGCGACGGGCTCAGAAAAAATACATGCCTGATAATGGTTCTTCTAGTCTTCCTCTTCCCCAACTGGGGGGTGACACTTCAAGCATCTCTGAGAAGAGAGGTCGCATGGAGTCTAACCCTTATCGACCTTCGTGGTCGATTACAAAGTCAGATTCTTATGGAGCATCTGCTTCGGCCGCTTCCAAGTGCTTGGCCAAGGACTTGTGCTCTTCATTCATTCTTCCCAAGGATCGCTTGCTTTATGATTCTGCTGACCCGGCAGAAGCCGCTGCTAATCTCATGGGGCATCTAAGTTTGGTAAGGATTTTAGACTCCCCCTCTTTTTTTTGCTAGTTTTTTATTTCTGATCCTCTTCCTTTGCAGGCCACCCCTTGGGCTGCCTCGATAACCGATAAGGTGAAGAATCAAAACCTTCTGCTTTATAACCAAGGGAAGCAGATTGGCGAAACGATTCTTTCATTGGAAAAACAAATAGAGAAGTTGCAGTTGGAGCTTGCTTCTGTTCGATTGCAGAACGCTGATCTCGTCAGCGAGAACGATGCCTTGTGGCAACAAAATGACAAGATGATGGCTGATACAGAGGATTTGCTCGACTGGATGGAGCATCGAAAGGCTGAGCTTGCTCAGATGATGGATTCCGATCCAGAGGGTGTGATCCCTTAGTTTGAATTTCCTTTCTGCCTTCGGGCTAACTTGTAATTTTATCACAATTTTAATAAAATTATGGTCTTCAGGCGATTTTCTCTTCGATCGTTTACTTTTAAGTTACTTTTCGTTTCCTTTTAAGTTACTTTTCGTTTCCTATGCACATGCAGTCTTCGGATTTCTAAGTTACTTGTATTTTTGCCTAAGCAATTTATATATTTTGGCCATCCAGGCTACGCAATTCCTATGCTCGAAGTAATTTTTGACACATTCTCCATTTGCCATTCGCCTTTTTGACCACCCCCACATTAGCTAACCATTCCGGATATTTGATTTCTTCGATAAACTCTACCTCTAGGAGCTTATCTACCTCTGTCTGAATTACCTTTTGTCTTTCCATGGCGAAGTTCCTCTTCTTTTGTTTGACTGGCTTAACCCCGTCTTTGACATTCAAGCTATGCTGGGCAATGCTCGGGTCAAGTCCAGGCATGTCTTCAGGACCCCAGGCAAATATGTCATGATATTCTCTTATCACAGCAATTACTTTCGCCTTTAGTTCATCGTCCATATTCTTTCCGATTCGAATCATTTTTCCCGAAGTACCTGCATACAGCTCGACCTCTTCGGTTTCTACGGCTGGTTCGGCTATTGGATTTGAGAGATCAGCCCCAAATCTTTCTAACTCAATACTCATGGTGTGGTGGCTACCTTCGGCTTAATCATCAACACGTCTTTTCTTTTTTCCTTCGGATTTGGTTTCTCCTTCGGATTTGTCCAGATACTCTAACATGATTATTCTTGCAGTTTTTTGATCTCCTTTCATTTCACCAATGCCAAAATCGGTAGGGAATTTCAACTTCAAGTGTGGTATTGAGGCTATAGCTTGAAATTCTGTCAAAGTAGGACGTCCAAGAATGCCATTATATGGGCTACCCACTCGAACAACATAGAACTTCACTTGTTTTTCCACCGTACAAGGTGGTTTGCCCAATATTAGGGACAACGTAATTGTTCCTTCGATCGGGACGGGTGAATTCCCAAAACCGTAGAGCAGAGGTTCGTCGCATGACTCAAGTTGTTCTCATCCCATTTTCATCTTTTCATAAGTCCGATGATACAAAATGTTGACCGAACTACCACTATCGATCAGGATCTTCCATACTTTGTTTTACCCAATGATCGGATTTATTACCAGGGGATTTCATGTGGCCAAATAACATCCTCATAGTCTTCTTCAGTGAACATTATGGTCAATGGTTGTTTGACCTGTGGAGTGTGTTGGTACAAGTTATAGACTTGACGAGCATACCTCTTTTTGGTTGTTTTGCTACATCGGTCTAATATTGTGCCTCCCATGATGGTCTTCACCTCCCCTCTATATCTAGGGGTTTCCTCTCTATTTCTTGGCCTAGGGTTGCCATCGTCTTCATTCCGACTTCTGGTGTCTTTCCGATCATTATCATTTCCTTTAGGTTCTAACCGATCTCTTAAGTATTTGACGAACTGATTCAAGTCGCCGGTTTTTACCATTCTTTCTATCAACCTCTTCAAATGGAAACATTCATCTGTGTTATGACCTTTGTCTTGGTGATAATCACAATATTTGTTTCCGTTTTTCTTATGATCAGGTACCCTCATCTTCGCGGGTCTTCGAAAATCTGGTCTCCCTTTGATTACGTTCAATATCTTGGAAATAAGAGTGTTTAGTGGAGTAAATACCTTTGGCTCTCTTTCTTTTTTCGAATCATTTCTCCTATCGCTCCTGTCATTATCTCGCTTATCCTCTCGTCGGGATTCGTCTTTCCTTCGGTCATTTTTTCCTGGGTTGCCCCTTTTCTTGTCATCCTTAGAAGATTCTTTGTAGCCATCAATAGACTCCAATTTCCTTCTGATTTTCTCTCCTCGAATATAAATATCGTTGAGTGACTTCGGAGGCACATCATACAAGGACGATCGAAGCTTTCAGCCTTTAACTGAATCGAGGTCTGTTGTTAGGAATCCTGCTGCCTTGACCTTGTCCAGATTAGTGACCATACCAGCCTCTTCTTTAAATCGGGCCAGATACTATCCCAATTCTTCATCAGGTCTTTGGCGACAATGAATGAGTGATTCGGTATCCTTTTCTCTTCGGCATAGATGGGAATAATGCCTCAAAAATTTGCTCTTCAGGCGATCATAGGAAGGCATCGATCTAGGCCTCATCGATCGGTACCATAGGGAAGCTAAACCCTTCAAATAAGTTTTAAACATTTTACAGAGCATAATATCATCATGACCCATACCCGTCATCAAACTTTCGTATTTCTCGCAGTGATCCTCTAGGTCTCCCCTACCATTAAATTCGGTCATCTTTGGGAATTGGCGCCCAGGGGGTGGCCTGTATTGTTCAATCTCTTCAGTTACAACGGGCTCTCGACGCATCCTCTTCTGATCTCCGAACATATATTTCTCCATTCTTTGGAGTCTGTCCTTCCATTGGGAACCTGTATCTCCTTCTTCTGAATCTGAAGGGGGTAAGGAGTGTAATTCCGATTCCGAGGAATCATTCGGGTTTATTCGTGACCTCTTTTCTCTTCTGCCCTCAGAAATTGTCTTTCGGGGCTCATCTTCAGGAATTTCTTCTTCAGCCTGGAGGGATTCTCGTGCCAGCCTTTCCTTTAATTCAATCTCTTCACGTCTGAGCTTGATAGCCTGAAGCCTTAGCTCATCCGCCTTCTTCTGCAGGGCCTTTCTCTGAGCCTGCTGGGACCCCTCTGCTTCGGAAGCTTTTCCTTTTTCATTCAGTTGCCTCAATTCTTCGGGGGTTGTTTCTGTCGTGCGGTTGAGGTTTTCAGGATCTTCGAGTGACATGGTTTACGAAAAACTTATACGTTCCCACAGACGGCACCAAATGTTGGAGCTCAATTTATGCCTCGTCTATGCCCGTATCTGGTATGCCAAGAACACGTTTCAGAAGCTCCTGCAAGGAGAAGAATGTGAGGGAGTGGCCCCCCGATTCACCTCCGGTGTGAGAATCAGTAAAAAAGGTAATGGGAATGTAAACGTAAAGCCTATGTAAACCAGTCTATTTTGTAGTGTATATGATTGTGTGTATATCACCTGATAATTGTTGTCTATTTATACTGTCTTCAGGGGTAATCACCATTGATGGCCTCTTGATTCTCAGTTATGGAGGAAGCGTTACAGACACAACGGTCGACCGTTACGTTTTACTGTCTTCATCTGGATTAATAGGGCTGCTTCATCTGAACGGGCCTAACGGCTAGAAGCCCAAAAACATATTATACTGGGCCCTCTAACAGTATGCATGAGTACCCAAATGCTCAAGCACCACAGATCCTCAATTGCTTTATTGTTCTAGTTTATGGGATTATCTATATTTTCAACTTTTTTTATGCTTCTGAATACTTTTTTTGCTATCCTCCAATTTTTCGTTCGATTTTTGTTCAATGAATAATACTTATTAACAACTTATTTTAACCAAACATAATTCCTCAATCGTTCACCTCGAAATTTGTTTTATTAATTAAACTTATATGTATTACAATGAGTGTCTATTCTCATAAATTTTGCGATGAACAAGAATCGATCACGACAAATGATAAGTTAAGAGGAGAAAAGGGTGGATCTTATTTGGAAATAAGCATTAGGTTTTGTTGGACTTGTGTGGATTAGCGAGGTTTTAATTTTGTTACAGCATCATCTCATCTCAGCTTTACGTGTACAGTCTCCCTTAGATGAGACATTTTGTTCATAATCTATGTATATTATATAAGTTGTTGCGTCTTTTGATGGCTTTTTACCATACTACCCTTCAACTTTTTACGTATTTATGTTAATATGCCATTGTATCTATACGAATCTTGCTTCTTTCCTTTTATTACAGTGCTGTTGCGTCTTTTGATGGCTTTTTACCATACCGCCCTTCATCTTTTTCCGTATTTACGTATATATGCCATTTTATATATACGAATCTTGCTTATTTCCTTTTATTACAGTAAAATTGGACGTGTGTATTGCACGTGTGTTTGTCCTCATTCCCAATGTACAGCTTCTCTAACACAATCTCTACTGTTCTAATTTCTTTTATCTTTTCTAATTCAAATTTCATCTTTAAAAAAGAACCTGCCGACCATCTCTACTCTTTTTGGAATTGAATGTTGCTATTGGAAATCTTTGCCAATTACCTTTAAACGTAAGTAAAAGAAAGGTTCATCCAAGTTTATAATTGTGTTACTTCTATGAAAAAGATAGATTCTCCAACTTAATATTAAAATACATTTGTATAATATATTACAACGGTGTTTATGAATTTGTGTCTGTGTTTGTTATGCTTTTTTGTGTAGGTGAATGCTTGTGAAGATGCAGAGAAAGACAACAAAAAGAATACGCTTTTATTATTTTCTATTTGTAAGTAGAATTTATGACCTACTTTTCAACTATTTTTCAGTTAATTACGAAGTTGGAACGATGAAAGAATGTGACCTCTGATAATGTGTATTTTATACACATTTTGTCATTTATTCTCTTGCATTTTTGTTAGTTTTGAATGTTGTTTTATCGATATTAATTATGTTTTTCATCTTGCAGTGCCTCATGCTTAATTATTGAAAAGATGGATTATTTTGGGCTTTAAAGCAACAATTATTCAAGAGGGAATTTAGAAGATGCAAGCTCGTGTTGCGAGAGATTTTTATTGTATAATCTTGAAGATGTTGTCTCGCACGACCGTTTGTAAGGCCGTTCAATGAGTTTGGAAGGAGCAGTCAACTGTATGGGCTGCTGTACGGCCATTCAACAAGCTGTGCAGAGTGTTCAAAGTAGTGCAGATTGGGCAGATTTTTGTACGGGCTGTTGTACAGCCGTGCAACAGGCCGTACAGAACCTGCTGTGTATTAAAAAGAAGTAAAGCCAAACACATCTTATCTCTTATCTTCATAACACATCTTAATATCTAACACATCTAACTTCATCTTCATCTAGCCCCTTCAAGAGCTCAATTAGGGTTAGTAGGAATTAGAGAGGAGACATTAATTACTTGTAATCTAGCATTGATTATGAGTAACTAACTCTATTTATTTGGCTCAAGGATGCATCTCTTGTACTAAACCCACTCCATTTTAAGTAAGATCTATTTCACTCTATCTTGAATACTTCTGTTGTATTGTTTATGATTTTGCTTGGAGATTTGTAAGTTGCTTCATCTTGCTCTTCTTGTAATTTCAATTGCTAATTGTTTGTGTTAATCCGTAATTGTTAGTACATTCATTGTAGTAGCACAAGGTTTGGCGTGCCTAAACTTCAAGATTCAAGTACAAATACCTAGGTTGAGCTTCTCATCCTTGGGTTTGTCCTAGCCTCTCTTTGTTTAATTCCTTGATTTGGTTATACTAGTAGTGCTTCATTATTGGTAGCTATTATCAAGAGAGCTAATTTATGTGCTTCACTAAATTAGTGTTTTTAGAAGAGAAATAAGTGATTGTGTGCTTCACCAATTATCTTGGTTAGGTAGAGTTGGATATATTTTGCTTGTTTGGTTGAAGTGATTGATTTGCTATATCCTTGGGTCAAATATCTCTATAACTTGCTAATTTACTCATTGTGCCTTGTTGTGTTGGTAAATTTGGATGATTGCCATTAACTTAATTGTATATCCATAGGAATTTATTTAATGTATGCAAGGTGTTTGATAAAACATCTCAACAAACTCAAAACCCCCTTGGTCCATACTTCTAGATTGTAAGAAATAACATACTTGAAATCAATATTGATAGTCCTTCCCTGTGAACGAACTTCGAAAAACACTACCTTCAAATTGGCGCCGCTGCCGGGGAAGGCAACAATATTAATTTTGAGTTAATTGTTTCTTATATTTTAGATTTTATCTTTGTATATAGTTTTTTTCTTTCTTTGTTTGTTTGTTTTTATTGGTGTGTCTTCATGTTTATTGGATATAGACATGAACTAACTTTTTCAGGAGACGATGGATAGTTATTTTGGTTGGAATAACGCTCAATATTTCACCTAAGATCAAGAACGATATCAAGATTTTAATTCTTTTCAGAATTTTAATGCGTATCAGGTGAATTCTTTATATTCTACAAACTCATGCTATGCTCCTTACCCTCCTAGCATTGATTATTCATATGCTTTTGAAAATCAATGATATGATCCGCAATTTAATTCCCAAGGCCATCAAGGGTCTTCTTCATCTTCCTTATCATCATTAGAGGAGATGATGAAACAAATGGCGGCAAACAACCTCCAATTTCAAAACATCACTTTTCAAAGCATATCTAACTTGGAAAAGAACATTTCTCAAAGTATATCCAACTTAGAAGAGCAAATGAGTCAACTAGCCGAAAATGTGAATCGATTAGCGGAGGTCAATTCTCCTATTAATCATGATTCTTGTTTTGTATTTGATGAAAATGTCGTGCATGATGACTTTGCTTGTTTAGTTGACGATTGTCCTAGGCCCGATAATGATAAATTGGATGTAGTTGAGAATCTACCAAATTTAGAAAATACCTTTGAGCTTAATGAATTGG
The DNA here is from genome assembly GCA_037693485.1 of Kitagawia praeruptora. Taxonomy (NCBI): domain Eukaryota; kingdom Viridiplantae; phylum Streptophyta; class Magnoliopsida; order Apiales; family Apiaceae; genus Kitagawia; species Kitagawia praeruptora. The sequence continues at coordinate 6,580,358 of CM075353.1, forward strand.
CAGATGAGATAAAAATTGATGAATGTCCAATGAAAATTGAGAAGGAATTAAAGATTGATGAGATTGAAATTTTTGCTTGGGTATATAAGGATCCAATTTGGGAGCAATTTTTGAGTCGTAGTTATAATGATTATTCTGACGATTTTTCTAGCTACTTTGATTTTTCAGAGTCTCTTGAACATGTGAAGATCATAAAAATATTTTTACATTTTTATGGATCAAAGGTATATTTGCACACCTTATTTTTATTATTGATTCGTAGGTTTGTGCATTTATTTACTTTTTCATCTCATTAGTTATAATATTTGTATGAATAAGTCGAGCCAACGACAATAAACAAAGCGCTTTTTGGGAGGCAACCCAAGGTACGCATGCATTTATATATTTTATGTATGTGTTAGATTATAATAGAGTTAAAAAAAAAAAAAAGAATCCCGCTCAATAATATTTAGTATCGTTAATTATAGTTTTTATATTTATTCCACACTTGACTTGATGTGTTTGTTTCATGTTTTCAGGATTTAATATTTTATTCAGGATTCAAGGATTTATGTGAGTGTTATTTAAAAAAAAAGAGTGTTTGAATAATTTTATGCAATTTTGGAATTTTACGGGCGTTCAAGAAACCGTGCAACAGACCGTGAGTTTTTGCAACCATTCTGCACTAAACATTCAAAACCAACCACAAATGCACGGGCGTGCACTAGCCTGTTGAACAGGCCGTAAGATTTTAGTGTCATTATGCACAAACAAGTTATTGTATGAAACCTGTGGCAAAAAAAAAAAAAAATTATTGTATGAAACCAAGCAGCCATAACCCAAAAGTAAGCTATCCACTTATTACAAACCATAAAGTAAGATCAACTTAAATCTAGTCTAGTTAAGTTTTATTATTACATCCCATTTTATTTAAAACTCTATCTAGCGCCAACAGTAACGCACAAGTGCCTGCACGGCCTGGGGTGCGGACACTCGGCCACTTTGTCTCTCTCTAGTACGGTCCAGAATGCTGATCGGTACCATACTACTCGTCTGGAAAGGTTTTGTGGAAGCAAGAGTGGGCCAAAGAAATGCCCAGCAAGTATATATAAACAATTTTATAATAAAACCAAGATAAATGTTGCACAATATCGACTGAAAAGTAAAACAGTTTATAGAGAAAACTGAATCAACAACTGGAATATAATTCAAACCATAACTGAAATCATTTGACATGTCATGAAAATGAATCATTTGTCAACACATCATATATAATAGCCATTCTGGCGATATAGATTGGATATATAAAAAGAAAGACATAAATACCATTACACCCTCATCAGGTTCATAAGCAATGGGACCCTTTATAACCACCGGTACATTGCTATACCCGTGGGTATAATTCAGATTTCTTGAGGTTACCAAAATAGGCAAGTAATGTTAGCCTATAGGAAGATGGAGTGGTTATCATATCCTCCTTAAATATAGCTGGACCAACTACTCAACGTGGCCTCCTACGCTTTACCATTTTCCAATCCAATAGAGCAATTTCCGAATTCAACAGGAAATGCTTAGTTTTAAATACAGGTCACATCCTTATTATTTATTACTATAATAAGAATATGAAGAGTTTATCTTAAACAATTCCCCATATCAAGTAACTGTGTTCGCACAAAGATATTTAAGATTCACAAATAGCTTTAAACAATAGCTTTTCATCATGATATGAATCAATGAACCATAAAATAAAACTGTTTAAGATGATTAAGGTAAAAATACTTGCCTGTATATATGGCTGGTAAGCTCTGCTCTCTGGCTAGGGTTTCTCTCGCTTCTATGTAGCCCACGCGAAACTCATAAAATTATCTTTAATTTAGTGATGATTTAACAATTATATTCCAAATGAAAACATTCAGAATCTCATGAGAAAATATAATTACAATTTTTTACATTAAGAGTGTACTACCAAAGGTCAAGGGATCGATTCTTCTCGGCTACGTAATAATAATATCTTTTATACTCCTACGTAATAAGCGTAAAAGGGATCTAATCCATAATTTTGGTCCCCGACAAAATAATCTCAACCGTCTAATCTAATATTTTTTAGAAAAAAATTATAGTCTAAAAAGGATATAATTAGAAAAGTTGGTATTAGGATTGAATTTTAAAAAGAAAATTGTAATTTTAAAAGGATATAATTAAAAAAAAGTTGTATTAAAATTAAATTTTATTTATTTATTTATTTACTATTAAAAAACGTTCATATTTGCTATTTGGACTCTATCTCGAGATCTAGAAATTAAATTTGGATGATTTTACAACCCACGCGAAACTCATAAAATTATCTTTAATTTAGTGATGATTTAACAATTATATTCCAAATGAAAACATTTAGAATCTCATGAGAAAACATAATTGCAAATTTTTACATTAAAGAGTGTACTACCAAAGGTCAAGGGATCGATTCTTATCGGCTACGTAACAATAATATCTTTTATACTCCTACGTAATAAGCGTAAAAGGGATTTAATCCATAATTTTGGTCCCGACAAAATAAGCTCAACCGGCGAATATAATATTTTTAGAAATAAAATTATAGTCTAAAAAGGATATAATTAGAAGAGTTTGTATTATGATTGAATTTTAAAAAGAAAATTTTAATTTAAAAATGATATAATTAAAAAAAAATTGTACTAAAATTGAATTTTATTTATTTTTTTATAGTTTATTTTTTTTTGAAGTTGTACTGTAATCTAAATTGAATTTATTTATTTTTTGACTATCGATATCCTATACTAAAACAAAATCCCTTACCCCCAATTTCCCTCCCAAATCTCCCTCCTCTCTCTCCTCCTCCTTCATTAAATATTATATTTTTCTAATTCTTCTCTCTCCTCCCACTTTACACACAATTATTTTATTCTCTACTTTTCTTCCCTCCTCATTCTCTTTCTCCTCCCCATTCATATATTATTTTATCACTTTTCCCCCTCAATTCTTATTTTTCCTCCTAACTATCTCATCAATTAGTCCTATTTACATTTAAATTAGTATTTGTTCTATCTCATATTTGTCACACTTTTCTCAAATGTTAAAATAAGTTTTTACATATTATCTTTATTAATAAATAATGCAAGATGAACAAAAGTTAATACTCATTAAAACTGTATTTCATACTTCTTTATTTATGTCTACAAATTTCCTTATACACAGTAACGTTTTTCACGACTACTGAAATTATATATAACATCTTTAGATAAATAATATATATTTTTTTTGTATAAATCACTTCTAAAATTTATTTGAACAATGTGGAGAGCATTCTATTTTCCGAATATTTTGAACTTAGAAAATCTAACCAAAATAACACATTACTTCAGGGTGAGCGTGAGCATTGTTAGTACTGTAAGGATGATGCATCATCAATGATCTTATATTTGCAATTGAGATTTTTGAACTTGCTAAAAATTCAACTTCAAATGTGTAATATCATTTCGTAAGAAACATATATTGATTAAAATTGATGTTAAAACTAATATCAACGACTTGACTTCTTAAAATATTTCCGAAAATCATGTTATTAAAGATGAGGTGCCAACATTTTTTTGTCAATATCAAACCACGAGCGGGCCTGTATATAAATTAAAAAAATTGTTTAAACTTTATTTAATATTTTGATTTTATTCAAAACTATTTTTATGGTTAAAAGTGTTAACGATATTGATTAATAAGTATTCTCTACCGCTAACACAAAATTATTTTAGTATAAGTTGAAATGTTTGATTATATAAAATTATTATTTTCCCACTTATACTATATTTATAAAAATAAATACAAGAGAAATTAATAGTCATTCTAAATATATAAAATGTAAATAAACATAATTAAAAAAGAAATTATGACATATGAGAATAAAATTTTGACTAATCCTAAATTAGCACATAATCAATTAAATTAATTTTTATTAGAATGTCAAAAATATAACTAATATAAATGAAAATTAATTATTATGAATAAAATTTGTAGTCATTTAAATTATATTTTCTTCAAAACTAACTAATTCAAATTTCAATGAATGAAAAATTAATTGTAATAAACAGAGTAATAATTACATGTTAATTATTTTTAGTGATATTCAATAATATATTACTTACAAACTTATATTCCAATACGTCCTCACAATTTGTTCACACTTTTGTTTTTCTATTTTTTAGATGTCTCTTCCAATTATATTATTGATTGGTCCATCACTTAACACATTTTTTTTAAATTCTTCCCAATATTTTACACATTTTAAAATTTTCGTAACCAACTCAAATGTAAATAAATGAATACGAAAATTTATCTTTAAAATTGTGCATATACACGGGTATTATCTAATTAAAAGAAAAGGAGAATGCCGTGCATAAGCACCCTACTTATAACAGGGGTGATGTGGTTAATTTATCAGAACTTCTGTTGACAGAAGTCAGAGATTATCTCATCACATACAATGACCGCGATGGTCCGGTCTCTTCTTCTTGTCATCAATGCATGCCCTAAATTGAGATTTATATAAGAATTACACCTGATTTTATGCAACAAAACTATATTTGTACTCGAGTTTATTTTTTATTATCCTATGGTAATAAATTAAGTTTATATAATATATTGTCGTTGGTGAGAGTCGAACCTTTGACCTATGGTATGGTAGTACTCTTTTATTATCCCTCTTACCCTTATTATATAATAGGATATAATAATAAGATTTATATAAATACCCAATGCATGCCCTAAATTGAGATTTATATAAGAATTACACCTGATTTTATGCAACAAAACTATATTTGTACTGGAGTTTATTTTTTATTATCCTATGGTAATAAATTAAGTTTATATAATATATTGTCGTTGGTGAGAGTCGAACCTTTCACCTATGGTAGTACTCTTTTATTATCCCTCTTACTCTTATTATATAATAGGATATAATTGCTTATTATATAATAGGATATAATTGCTGATAAGCTCTGCCCACTAGCTAGGGTTTCTCTTTCTTCTACATTAAAATATTCTATTTTAAACATTTTTAAACAGAAAATTGGTTAATTAAAAATTATATAATCATAATTAAATTAATTAATATCAACTAATAATTATTTAATAAATGATTACATTTATCAAATAATTAAATTAATTAAATCATTATTTGAAATTAATTAGTATAATTAAAAAAATTTAATTCCTAATCATTTTTGAATTAAAAGTAAATAATAAAATAATTTTTAAAATTAAAAACATAATTCTAGAAATAAATTCTGAATTTTTAAAATATTTTCAGAAAATAATTTTCTGAATTTAATAATTAAATTCAAAATTATTTAAAAGTAAATAAAAGTTAAATAATTTTTTTAAAAGCAACATCGTTTTCAACCAGACCCCCTGCTACTATTCACGCAGGCCGGAGTGAATCCGGCGAGGCCCAAATGAACTCTGTTTCTCAAATTTTCTGCTTAGAACATACTCCAAATCAACCCAACGAGCTTTTCACAACTACAAACGCAGAAATCGGCCAAGAATCAGCCGATCCCGGCGAAATATCGAGGCTCTCCGGTGAGCTTCAAATATTTTCCGACGACCTTAAATCCATCACCAAACAACGAGTTCTTTGAATCAAAATGAAGCTTATCACTCCTAAAATCTATCCAAGTCATTAAGAACAGCAAAAAACCAACAATCAAGTCGAAAAATTCAAAAATCCAAAGCTTTGGCTGAGTGGACACCCCCTTTCCCTGGTTCAGCCAAGGTCAGGGGTTCGAACCTACCTCGGAGCGAAAGCTTCGGATTTACGTGGGAGTACTGGGTGATAGGGCTCAGCGATATATCTCCCCGGGTTTGAAATCCCACATACAAGTGTGTGGGGTAGTTCCCGGTTAAAAAAAAAATCATTTTTCATATTTAGGATATGAAAAATCAATTAAAAATCATCATAAAATTCCTGAGATCATAAGCAATCTATAGACACTAACCACATAAGCAACAAAGCATCATACAAGCAACACCAAATTCAAGAAATTTGAAATAATATCCGAAAATTATGAAATTACGAATAAAGCATATTCGAATCTACAGACACACGTAAAGGTGTAGTACAGATCATGAGATTTAATTTGGTTACTCGTATAGCCATATGAAAGATTTGAATTTCAGAATCACCTTCAAAAGTGGGTTTGATTCTCAAGAACACCAAGAACAATTCTCCATCAATTTTCCAGAAAATTAAATCAGAAAATCTGATTATTTTAATTAATAAAAATAAATCAGCTGCTATTTATAATAGTCAAATTTAATACCCAAAAATATTTTTAACCCCTAATTAAAATTATTAAGCCTTATAATTTTTATGGGATAAAAATGTAAAATTTTTATTTTTAAACAAATAGAATATAAATGCCAAAATTTTCCAAAAATTATTAATATTACAAAAAATAAAAAATAATGCATTTTTGAATACCCTATTATTATATAAAATTAATTTTATCAAAAACAAGGCTGGAATTCAGTACATGGGATGGGTACGGAAATTAAAATGCGAAATAACTGTATTTTAAAAATATAAAAATTACAGAAAAATAGAATAAAATATTATATGCTACACAGAAGTCATATAACACGTATGGGATAATTTTCCTATTTAATAAAAATAATAACGCTTTTAAATGCATTAAAAATATATTTTAATCTAACAAATTACACGAAATTTTCCCGGTCGTTACATCCTTCCTCCCTTATAAGCATTCTGTCCCCAGAATCCCACTTAAGAAAATAAGTGCGGATACTGAGCTCGCATTTCACTCTCTACTTCCCATGTTGATTCCTCAACCAAGGGATTCCTCCATAAAACCCTAACTAGAGGTATTGTCTTATTTATTAATACTTTAACCTTATGATCTAATATCTTAACTGGTTGCTCAACAAAAGATAAGTCAGGTTGAATATCTACAGGTTCGTAGTCTATCACGTGCATTGGATCAGGATTGTACTTCCTCAACATCGATACATGGAATACGTTATGGATGTTCTACATGTGTGCAGGTAAGGCTAATTCGTAAGTAAGCATCCCTACCTTCTTCAATATCTCGAACGGTCCCACATATCTTGGATTGAGTTTACCTCTTTTCCCAAATCTGGTCACTACTCTCCATGGCGATACTTTCAACAATACCAATTCTCCGACTTCAAAATTCTGGTCCTTCCTGGTTTGATTTGCATATTTCTTCTGTCGATCCTGAGTTGGTATTCATCTTTTCTGTATCAATCCAATCTTTTCCTTCGTCTGTTGCAATAGTTCTGCCGTAAAGAGCTTCATATGGTAGCATTCTAATGCTGGCATGATAACTATTGTTGTATGAGAACTCCACCAATGGTAAGTGCTCATCCCAATTACCCTTAAAATATAGGACACATACCCTTAACATGTCTTCTATGGTCTGGATTGTTCCCTCGCTTTGTCCATCCGTTTGAGGGTGATATGCCGTGATCATGTTTAGTTTGGTTCTTAACCCTTCTTTAAACCAGAATCTTGAATTGAAACGAGGATCTCGATCAGATACTATAGATACAGGAACCCCGTGTCGTACTACGATCTCTTTCAAATATAGTTGAACTAGTTTCTCCAGCGAAAATCTTTTGTTGATTGAGAGGAAATTAAATGTGCTGATTTGGTCAGCCTATTAATGATCACCCATATGGCATCGTGGTTTGCGTGAGTCTTCGGAAGTCCTACTACAAAATCCATTGCAAGATGTTCCCATTTCCATTCTGGAATTTCCAAAGGTTGTAGCAATCCACTTGGTCATTGATATTCAGCTTTAACTCTCTGACAAGTATAGCATTTGCTGACGTATTCTGCAATTTCCTTCTTCATATTGGGCCACCAAAAGTGTTGCTTCAAATCTCTATACATCTTGGTACTGCCAGGGTGAATAGAATACCTAGAGTTATGTGCGTCACGCAAGATTTCATCCTTCAGTTCCGCGATATTATGGACCAATATGCGTGAAGAGAATCTTAGAATTCCCTTATCATCCTTTTGACTCCTGGCTTCTTCTCCGGTTAATTTCGCTTTGTCTTGGTCCATTACCTATTCTTGACATCTACAGATCTTTTCCAATAACACTGGTTGAAATGTCATGGCATACAATACTTCACTGGTTGCTTCTGATGTATGGACCTCTATCTCCAATTTCTCGAATTCCTTCAGCAACTCCTCGGATGAGGTTAAGAGATTTAACATTTCTTTCCTACTCAATGCATCTGCCACTACGTTAGCCTTGCCTGGATGATAGCTGATGGTACAGTCGTAGTCCTTGATTAATTCCAACCACCGTCGTTGTCAATGTTCAGCTCCTTCTGAGTGAAAATATACTTCAAGCGTTTGTGATCCGTGAAAATTTCACACTTCTCTCCATATATATAGTGCCTCCAAATTTTTAGTTCTAAAGAATTGCTGCCAATTCCAGATCGTGCGTTGGATACTTTCGTTCATGAATCTTGAGTTGCCTAGACGCGTAAGCAATTACCTTGCCGTCCTGCATCAACACACAGCCTAGCCCCTTTTGAGATGCATCACTATAGATTACAAAGTTTCCTGTTTCGTTGGGTAGAACTAACACTGGCGCAGTTATCAATCGCTTCTTTAATTCCTGAAAACTCTGCTCACACTTATCGTTCCATTCAAATTTCTCATTCTTCCGAGTGAGTTTTGTCAAAGGTGCCGCTATTTTGGCAAAATCCTTAACAAACCTTTTGTAATATCCAGCTAATCCCAGAAAACTTCGAATTTCGGTTGGTGTTCTTGGTTGCTCCCAACTCATAATGGCCTCGATTTTGGCTGGATCCACTTTAATTCCTTCGTGGGTGACAACGTGCCCCAAAAATTGTACCTCCCTTAACCAAAACTTGCATTTCAAAAATTTGGCGTATAGCTTCTCCTTCCGCAGAATCTCTAAAGCAGTTCTCAAGTGTTCCGCATGTTCTTCCTCCGTCTTAGAGTATATCAAGATATCATCAATGAAAATGATCATGAATTTATCCAGATATTTCTTGAAAACTCTGTTCATCATGTCCATGAAAACGGCTGGTGCATTAGTCAGTCCTAATGGCATAACTAAAAACTCGTAGTGCCTATATCTCGTACGAAATGCTGTCTTAGGAATATCGTCTGACTTGATCTTCGGCTGGTGATATCCCGATCGTAAGTCGATTTTTGAAAACTATACCACGCCTTTTAATTGATCAAACAAGTCATCGATCCTCGATAATGGGTACTTGTTTTTTATTGTCATTTTGTTCAACTCCCGGTAGTCAATACAAAGTCTCATGCTTCCGTCCTTCTTTTTCACAAATAGTACTGGTGCGCCCCATGGTGATATGCTTGGTCTAATCACTCCTTTGTCTAGTAGTTCCTGCAGCTGCTTGGCTAATTCTCTCATTTCCACTGGTGCCATTATGCATGGAGCTTTTGATATAGGTTCAGTACCTAGTGACAAATCAATAGCAAACTCAATTTCTCTTTGTAGAGGTAGGCCTGGTAATTCTTCATAAAATACATCCAAAAATTCATTCACTACTAGGATTTGTTCTATCTGCGGCACTTCCTTATCGGTATCCATTACATAAGCTAAGTATGCTTCACATCCCTGTCGCAGCAATCGTTGGGCTCGTATCATGGTCAAGAGTTTCTTTGTTTTTTTTGCCCGTGAAACACCACTTCGATATCCTCGTCTAGTTTCAGCTTTAGCTCCTTCTTTTTACAGTCGTTCCGGGCGTTGTACTTTGTCAACCAATCCGTTCCCAATATAACCTCAAATTCCCCCAACTTGAAAGGAATCAAGTCGGCATGAAAACGTTGTCCGGATATTTCGATCTCACATGCTGGATATATTTGCTTAACGGGTATATGCTCCTGATTAGCTATCTCTATTACTAGAGCTTCGCTTAATAACTGACACATTCTATCTTACCCGCAAACTCTTCCGAAATAAAAGATTTAGTAGCTACCGAATCAATAAGTACTTTGGCATTAGTAGAATTTATGGAAAATGTACCTGTAATAACATCAGTGTTTTGCTCTGCATCTGTCATAGTCATATTGAAAACCCGGGCCCTTGGCTGTCCCGCATTGCTTGTCTCTATAGCTTTATTCTGGTTTCCCGGATTAAGGTAGATCTTGCAATCCTTAGTAAGATGCCCTTTGTTCCCACAATTCTGACAACCAGTCCCACTAGCTGCTAGCGCATTGCACACACTAACGTAATGCCCTTTCTTGCCACACCGATAACATATTATGCTGGCCAGATTGCATGGACCTTCATGATTCCTTCCACAAATTCTACATGTTGGTGACGGTGGTCACATTCGTTGTTGATTGTTTTCAGAAACCGACCTCCCTGTGGTTGATTATTGCTCGGAAACCGATTCCCTCGATTACCAAAATTTTGGATTCCGTTTCCTGTCCCCCGTTGCCTCTAGGCTGGAATGCTGGTCTGTAACTAAAGTTGTTTTGCACCCTGCCGCCCTGGAACGAACTCCATTATTGATTACTAAATTTCCTTTTTTTTACCTTCCCTTTCTTTCTGGGAGATGCCACTCTCTCCTTCAATAATCATTGCCTTCTGGACCACGACCGAATAGGTGGTTAACTCAAAAACGGCTACCCGGCTACGGAGCCACGACTTCAGACCCTATTGAAATCTCCTTGCCCGCTTTTCTTCAGTATCAACCAAGTCTGGAACAACCCTGGATAACTCTGTAAACTTTGCCTTATACTCAATGGCACTCAGGCACTGCCTTCTTGTTTCAATTCCAGAAATTTAAGCTCCATCTGATTCTGCATATAGCGGGGAAATATTTTTCTGGAAACAACTCTTTGAATCTTGCCCACGTGGTTACTCATGCTCCTTCCAAAGCCTTCCTAGCCTCCCACCAATAGTTCGCTTCCCCTTTCAGAAAGTAGCTCTCGAACTCGGTCTTTTTATGCTCCTCTACATTTACCAGTGCGAGAGTTTTCTCCATTTCCTTTAACCAAGCTTGGGCCTCTACTAGGTTCGCTGAGCCCTGGAACTCTGGAGGTTTAACAGATTGAAAAAGTTTTAAATGTTGCCACATGGGGTGCTGGCGGCTGCTGCTGCTGGCGAGTGAGATTTTCGATCTGTTGTTGGAATAACTCCAGCATTTGCTACATTATATTGATATTGCCCTGCTCCCCAAAGTTCTAATCATCATTCGCATTTCCCGCGTGATTTCCAAATGGTTGTTGATTATCCATAATCTGGTAGAGTGAATACACAAGTTTCTTAGTAATTGGCTAAACATGTTTTTGATAGATACCCATTGAAAGGAAACGCGAGTAAAAAATATTTATCAAATCATGTCACCCAATCACTAATTCACTTGCATATTGAAAAATAAATGCATGCTGAATGGAATTGATACAACTTAATACTGCAAAAGTACTGCTGATATAAATACACACTCATAGTCATACATAACTGCTAATTGGGTTAACTGACCTCAGATAATTCCTAGCCTACCCTATCAGCTATAATGTCGGCTATATACAACAAAATTTCCGACCTATTCTACTACCAGACTGCTACTAGTACACACATAATATCTTACACACAATTAAACCAAACAAACATAGGTAGTGTTCTTCAGTTTCATGACTCTACTCCACAGTACCTAATCCCAACTGGGCCCTACCATCTCCTGGAGATCTGCTAACATCCTCTGAAGAATGCGGTAGGCCCAATTATAATCGACAACGTCTAGATCACCTATCATCATCGACTCCATATCATACGTATCGACTACATATCAAGGCCTCGAATTCAGTACAAGGGCTGGGTTCGGAAATTAAAATGCGAAATAACTGTATTATAAAAATATAAAAATTACAAAAAAATAGAATAAAATATTATATACTACACAAAAGTCACATAATACGTATGGGATAATTTTACTATTTAATAAAAATCAAAACTCTTTTAAATGCATTAAAAATAAACTAAATCATAGTAAAATCAACTAAAAATATATTATAATATAACAAATTACACGAAATTTTCCCGGTCGTTACATCCGTCCCCCCTTATAAGGACTCTGTCCCCAGAAATCCACTTAAGAAAATAAGTGTGGATACTGAGCTCGCATTTCACTCTCTACTTCCCATGTTGATTCCCCAACCAAGGGATTCCTCCATAAAACCCTAACTAGAGGTATTGTCTTATTTCTTAATACTTTAACCTTATGATCTAATATCTTAACTGGTTGCTCAACAAAAGATAAGTCAGGTTGAATATCTACAGGTTTGTAGTCTAGCGCGTGCAATGGATCAAGATTGTACTTCTTCAGCATCGATACATGGAATACGTTATGGATGTTCTGAATGTGTGGAGGTAAGGCTAATTCGTAAGAAAGCTTCCCTACCTTCTTCAATATCTAGAACGGTCCCACATAACTTGGATTGAGTTTACCTCTTTGCTCAAATCTGGTCACTGCTCTCCGTGGCGATACTTTCAGCAATACCAATTCTTCGACTTCAAAATTCTGGTCCTTCCTGGTTTGATCTGCATATTTCTTCTATCGATCTTGAGCTGCGATCAGTCTTTTCTGTATCACTTCGATCTTTTCCTTCGTCTGTTGCAGTAGTTCTGGACCTAAGATTATGCGTTCTCCTACTTCTTTCCAGTACACCGGAGATCTACATCTTCTTCCGTAAAGAGCTTCATATGGTGGCATTCCAATGCTGGCATGATAACTATTGTTGTACGAGAACTCCACCAACGGTAAGTGCTCATCCCAATTACCCTTAAAATCTAGGACACATACCCTTAACATGTCTTCTATGGTTTGGATTGTTCTCTCCCTTTGTCCGTCCGTTTGAGCTCATGTTTAGTTTGGTTCCTAACCCTTCTTGAAACGAGGATTTCGATCAGATACTATAGATACAGGAACCCCGTGTCGTACTACGATCTCTTTCGAATATAGTTGAACCAGTTTCTCTAGCGAAAATCTTTCGTTGATTGGGAGGAAATTAAATGTGCTGATTTGGTCAGCCTATCAATGATCACCCATATTGCATCGTGGTTTGCTTGAGTCTTCGGAAGTCCTACTACAAAATCCATTGCAATATGTTCCCATTTCCATTCTAGAAATTTCCATATTTAATAAAAATCATAACGCCTTTAAATGCATTAAAAATAAACTAAAACACAGTAAAATCAACTAGAAGTATATTTTAATATAACAAATTACACGATATTTTTTCGGTCGTTACATTATTGATATCATAGATGGAGCATTACTCTTACAAGTTCCAAGTACAACACAATGAAGGTATGATATATTTCCATGCATTGTTTTGATTTTTTAATTTCTCCCATTTTTTTAAAAGCATACCAGCTAAAAGAAATGTTTAGCATGTGGATTTATGTATAGGTATGAAACCACGATTTGGTGGTAGGTTATTCCAACAGTACGTTGTTAATGATGCATTTTCCACAATTGAGCAAGCGCGTTTGTGGTGCTTCCGTACTCATCAAACCCAATTACGTAATGAGCTATATTCACAAATCTGTGATTCTTTGCAAAATGGAAATGCCGATGGATAAAATGTTGGTAAAGGTTTTATTCTTCCTGCTGCTAATTTTATTGGATCGAGACGATATATGCATCAAAACTTTCAAGACAAGCTTGCGGTATGTCGGTATATTGGTCATCAAGACATTTTTCTTACGTTGACAACGAACCCTGTTTGGGATGAGATAATGTAGATGATGAAACTACTGCCACATTGTTTGCCTCAGAATTCACCTGATGTAATTGCAAGGGTCTTCAAACTAAAACTTGAGCAAATAATTTATGACATTAAGAAGAATGGTTTTTTTTTGTCAATGCCTTGGAGGTATAACACATGTTAAAGTACAAATACAATATTTGATGCATTTACTATTTTAGTTATTTTTCTTATTTTTCATGTATGTTGTCAAATTTCAAAAGCGCGGACTAGCTCATGTTCACATGTTAATTTGGTTAGATTCAGGTGAGAAGAAAGGTTTGAAGTTGAATGTTGACAAGTACGTATCTACGGAAATTCCGGATCCTCAGGAAGATCCTGCTTGCTATGCTGTAAAGGCATTTATGATTCACGGACCCTGTGGTGTTGACAATCCTAAATCCCTCTGCATGAAAGAATTCCAATGTATATGGCACTTTCCTAAAAAGTAAGGATTCTAAAATTTAGAACTTTGCATCCTAGGAATCAATTGTATATTATGGATTTGCGTATTGAATAATAAAATTGAATTCTTTGTTAGGTATTGTCCTACACCACATTTGATGAATTTGGATTCCCACTATAAAAACGTCAGAAGAAAGATATCACTGTTGAAGTCTGAAACCAGCATTTGGACAATAAGTAGGTTGTTCCATTTAACCGAGATTTATTGGTGAAGTATCAATGCCATATAAATGTTGAAATATGTTTCCACGCACGAAGTATTACAAAACTAACCACGGTTATATTAGGTTGGCGTGGCAAACTAATCACTGTGGTGATTAGTCCATGTGGCATCCACTGCAGCGAGGTACACTGAAGAGCTGGGGGCTAGTTCTAATGCCATATTTTTGGCATGTCAAATAATCTCCTAAATTTCTAATATTTAGTAATGATTAATTGAAATTAATAATTATTGCTTTATCGCTAAGTTTTATCTTCTCCCTGAAACGAGGAATCTAATTGTTAGAATATAACATAATATCCATATAAGGCCTCCCTCTAACACCTTAAGGTTTTAGATGAGTTGGTTACTTAACATGGTATCAGAGCTCAGGCACGCAGAGGTCACGGGTTCGACTCTCTGCGACCCCCAATATTCTCGCAATTTAATATGGACACGAAAGGCAAATTATGCTCCAAAGATGAGCGTTCGTGATCCACGACTCTCTGCACCCCCAATATTCTCGCAATTTATTATGGACACGAAAGGCAAATTATGCTCCAAAGATGAGCGTCCGTGATCCACTCTTTGACCCAAAAATGGGCTTTCGAGTGAGGGGGAGTGTTAGAATATAATATAATATATAATAAGCATAAGGGAGATCTTATCCAAATTTTTGGTCGTCGTCACTCTACTATTTTTGGTCGTCGTCACTGTACTACCAAAAACATATGATCCGTTGGATTGAAACTAGACGATCAAGATTAGATCACATACAAAAGAAATTATAATCTAAAAAGGATATAATTAGAAAAGGTTGTATTAGAAGTGAATTTTAAAAGAAAATTATAATCTAAAAAGGATATAATTAAAAAAGGTTTTATTATAATTGAATTTTAAAAAGAAAATTATATTCTAAAAAGGATATAATTAAAAAAAGTTGTATTAGAATTGAATTTTATTTTTTATTTATTAATATTAAAAAATTTCATATTTACTATTTGGCCTCTATCTTGAGATCTAGAAATCAGATTTGAATGATTTTATAATCCTTGCGAACCTCATTAAATTATCTTTAATTTAGTGATGCTTTAATAATTATTATTCAAATAGAAACACTCAGAATATCAAGAGAAAATATACTTACGAATTTTTACATTAATCCTAATCTATGTAGAAGTTCTACATTGATAATGCTATCAATTGTAAAAAAACCTAATTGTATATGATTTAAATCATTGACATATACATTTTCGTATTTCAATATAAATATACCTTTTATTTTATAACATATTAAAATATAGAACATTTTTTATGCTAAATCTAACGATTTTCATCTATTTATTTTAAGATATTTGTCGTCCGGAGGAATAGACGATTATCAAAATTTTGGACAAAATTTATCTTATATAAATATATATACGGAGTACTTTTTAGTTTATAACATATTAAAATATAAAATATTTTTTATGCTAGATCCAACGGTTTTCATCTATTTATTTTAAGATTTTTGTCATACAGAGGAATAGACTACCAATTATAAAAATTTCGGACAAAATCTCTCTTACACTTATTATTAAAATTGTATTTGATTGTGAGTAAAACTATCTGTAAATAATTATAAAGATATTTTGATAATGAAAACGAATTATAAGTAGAATTATAAGTATAATTTATAAATCAAATAGAATTTTCAACTTAAAAAATCGACAATTTCTTCTCTTTTTTGTTTCTGTGTAGATTTAATTATATTAAACCATCATTAATTTAAAAATTATTTTGTTAATTTTATGTGGGCTGTAAACGTCCAAATCAAATTTTAAAATTCAAGATAGAGTACAAATATTAAATCGAACATGTAAAATCTTATATATATATATATACATATATATATATATATCAATTTTTAAACACCAATTTGATATGTAAATTAATAACTTATAAAATTTCATAAAAGTAATATAATTATAGATATTAAAAAGGAGCAGCCGTGCGTTGCACGGATTATAAGCTAGTATAATATAATATCCATATAAGCCCTCTAACACCTTTTTAGATGAGTTGGTTACTTAACAATTTCCTCTAATTTCATTTATCTCAACCAAACACAACATATGTGTCTAAACTTAAGAAATTCAGTTGCCGCATCTGCGGAAAAGAAATAGATTCTGTAAGAAGAACACTTTTGAACAGTATAGTCGAGGATCATCTTGCAAACTGCAATTAACTTGAAAGAGAAACCATTAAAAAGGTTATGTTTTCCAGTACGTAAAGAATTAGCAAACGAATTGTTAGAAGCTTGGACGACAAGAATAACTACAACAGAATTCAGAAAATATCCTGATGCAAACCGGCATACTGCATGCAGCAAGAAGAAAAGTCATGCTATTTGCAACACTTTCTATATGTTCTTTAATCTGTTCGCCATAGCTTAATCAGAAGGATATCAGATTGGCATCAGGGGAAAGGGGCTTGCCACCGCCCACCGGAAACCCTTTGGTTGCACATCCATAGTTCATGCCTCTTGAATTCAGGGTATACCTCATTTTTCATTTTAGGACAACTACATAAATCAATATATGCAAACATTGGATCACAATTTGCCACCGAATCAGAACTTCCAAAAGCCTGGGGAAAATATAATTTTGACAGGGGCTTCAAATGATTACATAAATTTTAGAAATTTAGGCAGGAGCTGTAGGAAAAAGTTCTACGATTATTTTAAAGTTCAGCAGAATTGGAGCCTACGCCTGAGCCACCTGGTTCTGCTGTTGATCACAGCACCATCAATTGTCATTATGCAGTAGCACACATTACAAGTAGAAGATTACAGTCAAAAACTACATATCCAGATAAATCTAAGATCTCCTCTGGAATATTTAGCAACAAATAGAACTCCTCCGGAATTTGCTGTTAAATAATTTGTTTTTCAGCAAGATCAGTTTTTGGCATTGATTCATTTGTGATTAGCTTGTTTAGCTTATCATCTGGAATGAAGACAACAGAATAGAAGAAACAGCAATATAAGCATTGAATACATGTAGTCATGTACATTCTGAAAGTGTGATAGATAATATGTTTTCGTACAATGGAATTATGTACATTAGAAGCCTAAAACTTCCCAGACTTGCAACAAAGTACATTGACAAACTCCATTTTACGAAAACAGATCTTTAATATCCGAATCTTGGATGCTCTAACTGTGATGAATGAACTATCATCTAAAAGTTAAACGGATGCCTTTGAACTTGAGAAAACACGCCACTCTTCATATATGCAAACCTAAAAGCTTAAACACCTATTAAAGACTCAGTGTTGCAACCGCCAGTCCATGTCGCCTTTGAAATCAAAACTACTTGCACAATCCAATAAAGCATTTTGCTGATGCTCATAGCGACATATATAATTCAAACCAACAAGAAGCTCACAAATAGCCGCCTCTGTCTTCGCCCTATCTGCAAAATACAGTGTCTGGAGCAGGAGAACATTATTTCGTGTAACGATTTGCTGCTGCTGCTCAAAATTACGCTCACTTTGCCACCTTATCATATTATGTGCCATAGGAGCAAGCCACTTGAGTATTTGATCAAGCCTCTCTTTCCAACCATGAGCAAGGGGAGCATCAAATATTGCCAGATCTTTGATGTAAGACTTAAGACTAATCTTCAAGGACAATTTTAAGCTTGTTGGTAACATGTAGTATAGATCGTCTCGAGCTTCCTCCCCAACCAGGTGTGGATAGCGAAGTAGCTTCTCTATGATAATTACCACATTTGCATAATGCAAGGCTAGTGCTGATCCTCCAACTGTGCTTTGGGGAGCGTAAGTCATTAACCTATTCTTAGGACCAGATTTTGAATTGTTTGCCACAATACCCTGCAAAGATCTACTGTAGCATTCTGATTGATGAAGATTACCTCTCTTCACTCCACTAGCAATGCTACAACAACCTGAAACTTGACTATTTCTATCATCATGTCCAACAGAATCATCATCGTTGTCATCTACCTTTGATGCAGAACTACTCACACTGAGGCACTCCAAGAGAAGCCTTCCTGGACCAAAACCGCATGCAAAATGATTTTCTGCCCGAAACAGTGCCACATCACCACGCCGTGATGCAACCTGAGGACTTAAGCTTAATTCCTTCTTATCTGCCAAACCTTTCTCAATTAAGCCCGAGTGATTATAACTGTAAGTCTTACTCAGCGCTCTACTAATTGGACCAGAATTCCCAAATGTTACATCAATTTGACCTGATTTGATCCCACACTCTTCTTTTAAGTGCGCAGAGCTTCCATTTGAACGGAATTGTGCCCCGGAAATAGCACCACTGGCAAATTCTCCCCGTATAACAGGTCTGCCAAAGACATGACAAATTCGCACATAAAGTGTACACACAGTTCTTGCTAACAACTCGACTACTTTATCATAAGTCTGATTCCAAAGTGAAATATCCTTGAGAAGTCTCACATCTTGCTTCTGACAAACCAATTTTTGTTCAAATGCCCTTCGACTTTCTTCATATTGAACTCGCTGAAACTTCTTTATTGCCTGCTCCAACTCACCCAAAACCTCCATTTCCCCATATAATTTCGCAGTCGAATTCACATATTTCTCCATTTTCTTGATCATTCCCTCCATATCCTTCACCAAAAATCCCATTTCTCGCACTTCAATGGCTCCCCTAACAATATCCCCATACACATGCTCAAACCCTTGCAATGCAGGCACAGAACATTTTCTCCCCAACCTCGAAACCACCTCAACCACTCGGTTTAATTCATCGAGCTTTTCAGCCAATGCAAGCTCTAACAAATAATCCTCATCATTTGATACCAAGGCCTTTATGCCATCAGAATTAAAAATCTCACCTTTAAGCTTTACAATTTCATTATCAACAAGAGATTTATGCAAAATAACAGTTTTCGACATCACATTAGCAACTTCAAAAGAAAGGATTCCAATAGTTTCTTTAGGTTCTTGCTTTTTATTACCTTTTTTTGGAGCTTCAAGTAAAAGGGCTTGCTTGACATTTGCACTAACATGGCTCCTCATCTTCATTAGCCAAGGCTCAGCCACCATACTGACCATAAATTTGATACAAATATATAGATCTAAAATCAAAATTCAAGAAAATTCAAACCCCCATACCAAATTATCCTACTATATGCAAGAACATCTAAATGGGCCTCCAAGAAAATTAAAAAGAAACAATCTTTAGCAACAACTGGATTTATTAGAGCTCAGCCCAGAAAAAAATATATCAAAAAATCAAGCACCAAGAAAATAAAAAAGTAACAATCTTTATCAACAATAGAGCTGGTTATGCTACTATCTTCAAGAACATTTAAATGGGCCACCAAGAAAATGAAAAAGGAACAATCTTTAGACCCAACTGGACTGATTAAAGCTCAGCCCAGATAACAATTATGAAAAAATCAAGCACCAAGAAAATGAAAAAGTAACAATCTTTAGCAACAACTGAGCTGATTAGAGCTCAAACCATGTAAGATTCTAGAGAAAAAAAAAGCACCTAAAAAGTGAAAAAGGAATAATTTTTAGCAATATTAGGACTGCTAAGAGCTCAGCATGAAAAAAAAAACTTAACAAACAAATACTTGAAGTGTTTTAGTACAGAAAAACATGGTGATGACTAGTTGGAGTTGACTGAAAAAGACAAGCAAGAAAATGTAAAAATGGTGAGTGAAGTTGAGAAATGCATTTTTGAGTCAGAAGGAGTGGATCAAGGAGTAATTGAATTATTTCTGAAAAAGAAGCTTCTAATTCCTTTAATTTGTTTTTAGGGCTGTTTATATGTATAATTGTTTTCGTAAGAGCAAGTCCAATGCAGAATTATAGATTTATAGTTAATTTTATAGAATTAAAATTAAAAAATTCAAAATTTCAATGTATAGCTATTTTTAGATGGATAAATGTATAAATGGTAATTTGATTATATATTTAGAATCAAAGATATGTATAGTCATTCTTGTTACTTCATTAATTAACTAGATATAGAGTGAAAGGTGATCCATTCTAAGTAAAAAAATTAGATAAAATATTACTAAATTTAAAATTTGTTGATTATAAAATATAATTAGCATTGAATTACAGGTGTTGTTTTAACACCAAAACACATTTTTTCATGTCATATTATAACAATGGGGCACGGTCTATGGCAACTGTTTGTCATAGTACTGTTATAGAACAAATGATTTTGTAACCGTTGAATCTTCAACGACTCTAATTTTAAAAAATATATATATCGTATCGTAAAAACTTTCCATTGTACGGAGAAATTATTAAAATATCCCTGCCTATGTACCGTAAAAACTTTTTGCGATACGTAAATGGTAGAGGGCATTTTAGTAATTTTTCTGTACCGCAGAAAGTTTTTACGATATATGAACAAAAGATTTTTTATATGAAAAAAGGAGTCATTTTAGTAATTTCTGCGTACTGCAGAAAGTTTCTGCAGCACGGTGTAGATTTTTTTTAAATCAGGACTGTTGGATGATTAATCCAACTACTACTATTTGACAAATGTTTGCGAAAGACCGTTCACCTGTAACAGTAGACATGTACCATTGTACTTGGCTCTAAGTTTTTAAAAAGAGAAAGAAGTTTGAAAGAGGAGGGGCACAGAGTAGAGCTGACAATTCGTTTCGTGTCGTGTACTTCGTTTCGTGTACTTTCGTGTTTCGTGTATCAAATGGCCAAAACGAAAATGAAACGAAATAAGTTCGTGTACTTAAATTCTAAAACGAACACGAAACGAAACATTTCGTGTAAACACGAAATGAAACAAAAAGTACACGAAATATTTTGTGTACTTTCCATTTACACGAAAAACGAATCGAAAATCGTGTATTTTCGTGTACTTTTCGTGTATTTTCTATTTATTTTGTAAAAAAAGGTAAAATATGTAATATTTATTTATAATATATATTTATATAATTTAAAATATTTATTTAAATATATATTTATTTCGTGTATTTTCGTTTCGTGTCGTGTACCCAAGGGTAAAACCAAAACAGACACTAAATTTATTCGTGTAATTTCGTGTTCGTATAATTTCGTGTTCGTGTACCGCAAAAGTCAACCCAAACCCGTAATTTTCGTGTCGTTTTCGTGTCGTGTTTTCGTGTCGTGTACGAAATTGCCGGCTCTACCACAGAGTTTGAGAGGCTGATGGCTATTGGCTGTACAACTGAACCTTCTTTTGTCTTACTTTAACATATCATCTTTGATTAATTTCTTTTAATTGATTTTTACCGTTAAATTAACTAAAAAAGTTTTGAAAATTAAAAAAATATATGTTTTAGAAAATAAAAAAAGTAATAAGATATGAATAAAAATAATATAACAATTGTTGTTTTAATTGAATATGTAATTAGATGAACAAGATTTGTAATTCAACCAAATCTGTTTCAATTAAATATGTATTTAGATGAGCAAGATTTGTAATTCAATGAAATCTGTAGCTTCATGATGCAAAATTTAAATTTTTTTATTTTATTAATAAAATATATTATCCTTTTGAATTGGTAGGGAAAAAATTAATACACTTAAAAACCATATAATTCATTAAAATTTAAGTACCAACAACAACAACTTATTTCTGAAAAAAAATGTAAAAACATGTTTGGGAAATCAGCTTATCACAACAATACCACACAGAGAGCCTTAATTATGATTTACTCCCGCTTTTATAAGTTTGGTTTTTTCTAGTTACACATTTACATATCCATTTTGTATTTGACAAACAAGATTTGAACCTCCACATCCGGAAAAAAAAATAAGGAAAATTCCATTTCACCAAGAAATGTTGGGTAATTAAAGTCGATTTCATGTTCATGGGGAATAATTGTACACGGACCCGCACAAGGAAGCTGATGTTAACATTTACTCCCTCCGTCCCAACCAAATGTTTACATTTAGTTTGGGCACGGAGACCAAGAAAAAATATAAAGAAGGAGGAGAGAAGTAGGAAAAATGAGTAAAGTGGTGGGACCCATCACTATATAATGTATAAAATGAGTTAGTGGAGAAAATTAGTGGATGTAGTTGATTTTTATATTATAAAACTTTACTATTTTAGAAAAGTTTAGAAATGTAAAGAATTGGATGGGACATCCCAAAAAGGAAAGTGTAAACAAATGGATGGGACAGAGGGAGTAACAGTAAGCTATAGGTGTACTCGAACTCGTACTCTTAATCAGGGTTTGTCAAAAAAATTCGATAAATTCGATATTCGTCCGGAATATCTGCATTCGTATTCGAGAAAAAACGGATATTATTCGTATTTGAAATAAAGCGGATATTATCCGTATCTGAATCCGGAGTATCCGAATCCGAAATGGAATATATTTAATTATATAATTTAAGATCTTTTTTCTATTAGCATGTAGTGTTTATTTGTGTTTATTAATTAAATAATACATTTATACAAATTTTATGTAATTGTAACAATATTATAGACATATATAAAAATTTCATTTGAGTTTAATATTTTAAAGATAATTAAATTAGATATTTAGTATAGCGTTAACAGTTTTATTTTTTCTAAATGAAAAAAATTTTGTTTTGAAATCATCAATATGCGTCAAAAATTTTTGAAAAATCCGATATCCGTCCGAAATATCTGCATTCGTATCCGAGAAAAAGCGGATATTATCCGTATCCGAAACAAAGCGAATATTATCCGTATCTGAATCCGACAGTTTCGGATTCGGATACGGATACGGATATAGGCAAATCCGTATCCGAATTATCTGTTTGACGAGCCCCTCTTAATTGTCACTTGTATGTAGATGTGACAAATAAACGCTACGCAATCAGCTTCTGTATAATGATTTCTTGATTTCTTAATTTTCGTTTGATTAATTGTATCCACTAAGCAAAATCTAGAGTCTGCTAATCGATTATCATTTGTTAATTTTTAGACCTTATATGATATAGTATTTAAAATTCAAGTTCCGCTAATTTATAAATAACCAAATGTGAATAATATTGTTGTAATGACGAGTGAATCAATTCAGACGTGGAATATTGTGACCTTATGCAGGGTGATGGTCTTTTGCATCAATATTTTAATTAAAATGGTCCAAAATATCACAAATCAGGAAAATGGTTCTTTTTATCACGTTAAAACACAACATGAACATGCGTTTCTTAAAAACGCAACATCGTGATGCGTTGCTACTTAACTTAATTATTTTTTTTTTCGAAAACGCAATTACATCTTGCATTTCCTTAAAAAACAAAAAATAAAAATAAAAATCAAACGCAGGATACAAATGCGTTTCAAGATTAGTTGAACATGCACATTAAGAAAACGTGAGATAAATAAGCATTACGGTGTGATAGCAAGGACTATCTTTCCTAATAATAAAATTTTGAACATTTTTATTTCAAATCGTGATTAAAAGGGCCCTTTCTCCTTTAGGCACACGGGAATGAAGAATATGAAATCGAGAAAATAAAACATGACACAAATGACAATGGAAAATTGAAAAGGAATAAGGACTGTATGGAGATTGGAGAACTAGAGAATCTGAGAATGTATCATGATTCATGAGAGACAAATAAGGATCATGTTTATGTGGTACAAAAATAGAGATCATGTGTTCATTTATTTGCCTCATAAACAGTTAAAATTGAAATTTGGTTGAATAGTTAATTTGAATGAAATAATTAAAAAAATTAAAACTAAAAAAATAAAGATAGTAGAATTATTTCTTCCTAAATTCTACTCACAAATCACTTTCGAAAATGATATATTAATGCAATGTAGAGTGATTACATTAAACTCGCAAATTAATGGATTTTTTTTCATAAATATCTAAGCCCATAAATTTTTTTTATAAAAAAATATTTTTTAAAAAAATGATTTACAAAAATACCATTTTATTTGCAAAAATACGGTCTGAAACCAGGTGCAGCCAAATCAACCAAATACAACTGTTTACAACCACATAGGCCTGTCAATGGACCGGAGCTCCGATCCGAGGCCTTATTACTGGATATGGATTTAAATAAAATAAATTCGATCCGATAAAAATTCGATCCGATAAGAGTCCGATCCATATAATACGGATATGGATTTTACATGATCCGATATGTTAAGAATCCGATCCGAATAATTATAATTATATAATTATATATTTCATTATATATTAATATTCATAAAATTATAATTATACAAATAATGTATAATTTTCAAATCATATAAGATCCAAAATCCTTTAGTAGCATTTTATACTATAACTTGAAAAAAATATTATGTTTATAATGAATACGTTATCATTGGATTGCATCTAAAATTGAATTCATATTTTAATTTGATTTTTTTTTTTTATGCTTAGAGTTCATTTCTTGATCATTCTAATTTTGTCCGGTACATTTCGGATTAATAGATATTTATTTTTGATTTTCAATGTTCTATTCTTCTTGTATTTGAATATTAATGTGTACTTTTACATCTTAAAATTTTTTATTTAATCATTATAGATTTTAATAGATTTTAATATTAATATAAATTTTTTTGAATTTTTTTTAGTTGGATTGGATATCCGATCCGATTACCCGTAATTCAAATGGAGCGGATATGGATTGGTGTTAAAAAATCCGACACTTAATCCGATCCGAAAAATTAAATGGATTTGGATATAGATTCAGGTTGATCCGGTCCAAACTCAATCCATTGACGGCTAACCACATATGCAACCTGCTGCATAGTCATATTGTTAAATGCAACACAACAAGAACTCAAAAGGCAAATAACAATTCCGGGAATGAATTTTTTTATTACTCCCTCCGTCCCGTCCATTTGTTATCGTTTTAAAATAGGGTATTTGACACGCATTTTTAGGTGGATTTTAAGGATAGTTCCATAACTTATTTTTGAAATTTTCTTTTTTTGTATTAAAATAGAACAATCCTATTTTTATACAAAAAAAGAAAATTTTAAAAATAAGTTATGGAACTATCCTAAAAATTCACCTTAAAATGTGTGCCAGAAAATGACAAAAAAGTATAAACAAATGGATGGGACGGAGGGAGTACTTGTGAAAGTACAACAAATAAATAGAGAGAAGCTACAGCTAGAATTAAGGAAACCACTATTGCTAAAACAAAGCAACTACAACTAAAATAAAGGAAACAAACTTGACTGAATCAACTAACGATAATGCTAAAGTCCACTAGCACATAATGCTAAAGACCAAGACTCTTATTTTACTAAGACTTATCATTCCCTCCCTTGAACTATGTTAGGTCCACAATAGTTTGTAGAAGGGGGGTTGAATACAAATTATACCGTTTTATCGAAAATGTTCTTTGTGTGTATATTATTTTTAAACAAATCGATGAAGAATAAAACGAACACCAATATTTCAAGTTAAATATAAAATTATATTAAACTTGGAGGGGTGTGTCTAAATACACGGTACAAATTACAAGGTTTGAAGATCAAACTAATTATTACAAATCTATAGAAAATTCGACAAGAACTTTTCTATATTTGTAATAAAAAGATCGAATGCTAAAAGCAATTCGAGAGATAAGTTCTAGGAGTCAAAACTGGCTAGATAGTTCCAAGATTACAAGTAAACTATTTCTATCGGTTTAGATTTAACAATACAATCCAGAAATAATTTACAAGATATAAAATGAAGCTCAGGAACTATGTCTCTTTGAACTCTCTGTCTCTCTCGGTTGTGTCTGTGTATTTGAGAGGAGTGAAGATATTATTTTTTTTGTTATGAATCCAACCGCCTGTCTTGATATTTTATATCAGTCTTCAAAAAGCTCATGCCTCTTTTCTTAACAAATAACTCATCAAGGGGTATCAGAAATTTGTCGGTCAGGGTATTACTCAATTGCAAGGGTATCAAGATATTAAATCTTGAAAAGATATTTTGATAAATATGTCGGCAAGGAATTTTATAGCTTCCAAGGTTATCAAGGCTTAGTTCGGTCAGGGTATCCAAATGCAAGGGTATCGGTTTTGCCTTCCAAGGGTATCTGTCAAAACAGCTTCCAAGGTTTTGCCTTCCAAGGGTATCTGTCTATCTGTCAAAACAGGTAAAATCTCATGTTTTGGATTCAATTCTCACTCTCCTAAAATATTTAAGAACAAATACGCATTTGTAAGTTATACATACAAGTCAAAATATTAATAAACACAAAATCAATATATATGCAAACTTTATATCACAATTTAAGATTTAATGTACTAGGAACATTTTCAATATTATTAAATTGATTCTTAACTTGAAATTTGAGAAAAGAGATGAATTTTTGCTCTCTAAAAAATTGTTAGTGGCACTTAAAATCATCAAAAATCTCTTATTTCACTGCTCACTTTTTACAATATATTTTCACTTCAATATATAATATATAAAAGAGGATACGTGAACGTTTAGGTGGCGTTTTAAGATCGTCTCAATCTAATTTTCTAATATTTTAGAGTTTTAGGATTTTAAACACTAACAAATATAAAAATATCTTTTAATATATTAGAATTATAATAGGTGTTCGAATTCATGGAGGAGGAAAGTTCGAATTTATAGGGAAGACATATAATTAGAAGTTCTATCGGAAGTAGAATAGGTATTTGTAATATCCGTGAATTTTCGAATATTTTTTCTACTCGATATTTAAATTTTAATTAAGAGAGATGCACTAGTATATTTTAATTAACGCATTTTTGGTAAAATTTTGAAATTGTTATATTTCGTATGTAAGTAAAATTTTATTAAATCTATTTATTAATATTTATTTGATTTTATTAAAATTATGAAAAATAAAATTTTAAGTTTTGGATCGAATTTATTTTAGAGAATGAAATTAGAATCTAGTTTTAATTAGCCAGGCGTGGAGAATCGAAATTACTATTACTGTTTTGATTAATCAAATCGTTAAGCATTAGGAGCAGACAAATCACACAAATCACGCACAAAAGCATGGTTAGTGGCTTAATTTCCGGAGCACTAAGTACTCCATCATTTTGTCCCCCACGTTCTTATTTTTTAATTCAATAAATAAAACACTCACATCCTTTATTTACAAAACAGGGGTACAGCACATCATTTTACACAAAAACAAAACACAAAATGTTACGTTATAAACAGATAAACCCGGTTACTTCTTTCAGTTCAATACATACAATCAACTTCTCTCATTTTTTCTCTAAAAAACACAATAGCCACCAGTTTGTTTATCTCTTTTAAAACCAAATACTTGACCAAATCATATATACACAAAAACAGAGTACACGGGTAGTTTAGTTGATATATCTTTTTGTTAATTAAATTTATTATTCTCCTTGATTATGGTAGAATTTATGTGATTGGATTTAGAGGGGTTGTAAATAGAAGAAGGGGGAGACGAGACCGAGAGAGAGATGGACTGTGGTGTTAATTTGTTGAAATCGGTGTATGGTGGTGGAGTGGTATTGATCGGAGAGAGTGAGATATGGTCGGAAGAGAGATGAGAGGTTCGAGAAGGAGAGAAGACGAGAGGAGAGAAATAGATTGAGGGAGAGAGCGAGGGAGATGTTGAGAGAGAGATGTCGAGAGAGTGGTGGGGAGGTTGAGAGAGAGTGAGAGAGGTCGAGAGAGATGTAGAGGGGAGATGCAGATGGATCGAGGGAGAGGAGGTGAGGCGGAGAGATGGGGAGATGGAAGAAAGAAGAGAGGACGGGAGAGAACAGAGGGGGAGAAAGAGAGAGAGAGAGAGATGTACGAGAGAGAGAGAGAGAGAGAGAGAGATGGGGGATCGAAGAGGAGAACGAAGGCGGAGGGAGAGATTAGAGAGGTGAGATCGAGAGAGATTTACGGAGAGGGAGAGAGACTGACGAGGGGGTGAGGTGGGGCCCACGAGGGGTGATGTGGGGCCCACGAGGGGTGAGGTGGGGTCCGCGATAATTTCTGTTAAATAATAATAATAAAATATTAACGATTGAATGTTAAAGTCGGGATTTAATTATCTGGATCGTTATTTAAAACAGTTGGTATTAATAAATAATTTAATAAAAATGATATAATTGATTAATTAGGTTATTTAGTAATAATTATGGATTTAATGTGAATGAAAATGGTGTAATTAATTAGTTAACCAAATAGAAATATTTTGTAATTATTTGGAAATAATGTAGAGACTTAATAATTCATTGATAAAAGAGGTATTTAAAACGATGAGGGTATTAAAGTGGAATAATTATTATGTTTTTAAATTGAATAAATAGGATTAATTGTTGTCTTGAGGATTTATTTATTTAATTCGAGGATTAATTATTGTCTTGAGTATTTATTTATTTAAATCAAGGATTAATTGTTGTCTCGAGGATTAATTGGTTAATTATGTTTCTTTATCGTGGAGTAAGATAATTGTTTGAGGATTATTTATTGATTGAGTTTTTATATAGGATGTCAATTGTATTATTTTAGGGGATTGATATTTAGCATTTTCATATTATTTTGATGAACCAGATCGGACCAAATTATTTTAGAAGCTAAAAATCGGATTATTATTAATTTATTATTTGTGAGATTTAAAAATAGAAAAGGTTTCGCGTAAAAATGTTGAGTTTTGGAATTATTTGAGGAACCATTTTGGGGTAGGATTTCGGATGAGTTAGGAGACTCGTTTGGAAGAATTTAAAGAACGAAAGTTGTAGATATGCAAGGGTACTATATAAAGGTGAATAGAAGTTGATTGAAAGGTGCTCAGAAGTTGAGTTAATAATAGCTGAACTAGGCCCGAGAAGGTGAAATGCCGAAGAAACCAGAGACGCGGAGCAAGTTGGAGTATCGTACCGCAGAACCAGGCAAGTTTACTAATTCGTACTCCATCGTTCGGAGTATTTATATTTATAAATATGCTGATTAAGTTTTCGCTATACAAAAATCAAATATTCTTTTTAGTGGTTTATATCAGATTTTATTCATGCAATCTACATACATATATATTATTATACGAGGTGTTGAAATTATTATATGAGGTGTTGAAATTTATTTCATGAGCTTGTCCATATTGTTGGGACTTTTGTTGAAATACTTCATTCGTATTCGTAGAAGAGATGATAAAGATATATTTAATGATATTTTCATACTACAAAATATTTATATTTAAGAGTGGGGTTATATGTATTTATATAAATATAAAGTAAGTTGTGATTTATTGCTTCTAAAAGCAAAAGTGACCGGAGTAACTCACCGGCCCAAACGGTTACATATAAAGGGTGAAGGGCCGAGAAAGACGGCTCATCCTTCTGAGAAGTTTTATTTGGGTGGTTCGAGACGTCGACCATCCTTTCTATCGATAGAATTGAGAAGTGACAATGGATTGATCATCCATTACTTGAGAAGGCGTTATGAGCAGAAATCCAATCTTTGACATCCTAACGGTTAACCGATGCCTTTGTGGTTCTGTTAACTAGAGGGTTGATCTGAGCAGTTGGTAAATTTTATTTATTAAAATCAATTGAGCAGTTCTGAGGAGTTATTGTGTTATATGAGAAGTATTTTGAGAAGTTATTGATATGTATGTATTCTTTCATACAAGTAGTATTTTTAGAAGTTATTAAGAAATATTTATTCTTTCATATGAGTAGTATTTTGAGAAGTTATTGAGATGTATTTATTCTTTCATACGAGTAGTATTTTGAGAAGTTATTAAGATATATTTATTCTTTCATATGAGTAGTATTTTGAGAAGTTATTGAGATATGTTTATTCTTTCATATGAGTAGTATTTCGAGAATTATAAAATTTTTTGAGTTGATCTCTTTCCAAAAATATATATTATAGAGTGGTAAAAACCATATTTTGGTCGAGTTTTTGTTGTATTATATGATATCAATATATGCTTGTTGAGCATTCTTTGGCTCATACTTGTTATTTAAAATATTATAAAACAGAGGCGAACAATGCTGGCTCTAGTATGGCGAACCGTGATTAAGGAAAAGAGAAGTCAATTGATTCAGCGTGTTAATTTTATAGCTTCTGAGGAGGGGTGCAGTCTGGGAAGGTATTTGTATAATGTTTATTATCTAGCAGTTTGGAGTTGTAATAGTATTTTAGAGATTCTGGGAGAGGTGATATATTTTGGAACTATTGAGTGCTTGTTCTAAGACTATAACCCGTGGAGTAAAAGATGGTTTGTATTATGAATATTATTGTAGATTATATTGTGAGCAGGTGATCGAATATTCCGCAAGAGATGTGACGACCTGGATTCCTGTAGGGGATTTGGGGGCGTTACAGTAATGGTATCAGAGAAGTAGGTTATAAATCTTAGAACGAGTGTAGGAGTAGTTATGACTATATAAGAGAGAGTTTAGAAGCCAAGGAACCGAGAGGTATATTTATAGTAGGATTTCAAGGAGTTGTGGGGTGGAGGCATGATGGCCATTAGCAATAGTAGAATCAATTAGGACGAGAGAAATGTGTATCCATGATTTATTTATTGGGTTAAATTTGAGTATATACAGTTATGTATCCATAAATATGCATATATATATAACTACAGATATATATATATATATATATATATATATATATATATATATATATGTATATATATGAATTGTACAAATATGTACTATTTTGTTTTCATAAATAAATATTTCATGGGTATGCAATTTTATTAGATTAAACTATATTGGGATAGGTGGAATCGAGAGAGGCTGTGACTATTGAAGAAGTGTAGAAGAAATAAATAGAGTGGATTTATAGATCGAAACAAAACAAGAAGAGTATGATGGTATCATGTATGGATTTGGAGGAGGAAGGAGCTAGAAGATTTCAACAGCGATTGAAACAATAGATTGGAAATAATGATGCAATGTTTTAGATAAGAGACTATGTGATATGAGTATAAGAAGTAGCCATGGTAAAAGCTGAGAGTGAATTGATTCAGAAGGATAAAGATGAGAAGAAAGAGATATATTTAATGATTATTAAGAGAAAAGAATATGAGGAATTTTAAGTTGTAATTCAGATTTACTATTGAGGGTAAGGTGTATTTTGAGGATGAAGTCAGGATAAGAATGAACGAAAGAAGTGGGTATAAGTGATGAGCCGGTATGAAAGTAGAGGGTATAGCATAAGAGTTTATAATTGAGATATGGGAAGCATAAAGCTGGTAAAAAAAATGATGAGGAGATATTGGAAAGTAGAGTACGAAATAAGCAACCTTAGTTATTGCCTACGTTGATTCCGAGGACGGAATCCTTTTAAGGAGGGAAGACTGTAATATCCGCGAATTTTCGAATATTTTTTCTACTCGATATTTAAATTTTAATTAAGAGAGATGCACTAGTATATTTTAATTAACGCATTTTTGGAAAAATTTCGAAATTGTTATATTTCGTATGTAAGTAAAATTTTATTTTATCTATTTATTAATATTTATTTGGTTTTATTAAAATTATGAAAAACAAAATTTTAGGTTTTGGATCGAATTTATTTTAGAGAATGAAATTAGAATCTAGTTTTAATTAGCCAGGCGTGGAGAATCGAAATTACTATTACTGTTTTGATTAATCAAATCGTTAAGCATTAGGAGCAGACAAATCACACAAATCACGCACAAAAGCATGGTTAGTGGCTTAATTTCCGGAGCACTAAGTACTCCATCATTTTGTCCCCCACGTTCTTATTTTTTAATTCAATAAATAAAACACTCACATCCTTTATTTACAAAACAGGGGTACAACACATCATTTTACACAAAAAAAAAACACAAAATGTTACGTTATAAACAGATAAACCCGGTTACTTCTTTCAGTTCAATACATACAATCAACTTCTCTCATTTTTTTCTCTAAAAAAACACAATAGCCACCAGTTTGTTTATCTCTTTTAAAACCAAATACTTGACCATATCATATATACACAAAAACAGAGTACACGGGTAGTTTAGTTGATATATCTTTTTGTTAATTAAATTTATTATTCTCCTTGATTATGGTAGGATTTATGTGATTGGATTTAGAGGGGTTGTAAATAGAAGAAGGGGGAGACGAGACCGAGAGAGAGATGGATTGTGGTGTTAATTTGTTGAAATCGGTGTATGGTGGTGGAGTGGTGTTGATCGGAGAGAGTGAGATATGGTCGGAAGAGAGACGAGAGGTTCGAGAAGGAGAGAAGACGAGAGGAGAGAAATAGATTGAGGGAGAGAGCGAGGGAGATGTTGAGAGAGAGATGTCGAGAGAGTGGTGGGGAGGTTGAGAGAGAGTGAGAGAGGTCGAGAGAGATGTAGAGGGGAGATGGAGATGGATTGAGGGAGAGGATGTGAGGCGGAGAGATGGGGAGATGGAAGAAAGAAGAGAGGATGGGAGAGAACAGAGGGGGAGAAAGAGAGAGAGAGAGAGAGATGTACGAGAGAGAGATGTACGAGAGAGAGAGAGAGAGAGAGAGATGGGGGATCGAAGAGGAGAACGAAGGCGGAGGGAGAGATTAGAGAGGTGAGATCGAGAGAGATTTACGGAGAGGGAGAGAGACTGACGAGGGGATGAGGTGGGGCCCACGAGGGGTGATGTGGGCCCCACGAGGGGTGAGGTGGGGTCCGCGATAATTTCTGTTAAATAATAATAATAAAATATTAACGATTGAATGTTAAAGTCGGGATTTAATTATCTGGATCGTTATTAAAAACAGTTGGTATTAATAAATAATTCAATAAAAATGATATAATTGATTAATTAGGTTATTTAGTAATAATTATGGATTTAATGTGAATAAAAATGGTGTAATTAATTAGTTAACCAAATAGAAATATTTTGTAATTATTTGGAAATAATGTAGAGACTTAATAATTCATTGATAAAAGAGGTATTTAAAATGATGAGGGTATTAAAGTGGAATAATTATTATGTTTTTAAATTGAATAAATAGGATTAATTGTTGTCTTGAGGATTTATTTATTTAATTCGAGGATTAATTATTGTCTTGAGTATTAATTTATTTAAATCAAGGATTAATTGTTGTCTCGAGGATTAATTGGTTAATTATGTTTCTTTATCGTGGAGTAAGATAATTGTTTGAGGATTATTTATTGATTGAGTTTTTATATAGGATGTCAATTGTATTATTTTAGGGGATTGATATTTAGCATTTTCATATTATTTTGATGAACCAGATCGGACCAGATTATTTTATAAGCTAAAAATCGGATTATTATTAATTTATTATTTGTGAGATTTAAAAATAGAAAAGGTTTCGCGTAAAAATGTTGAGTTTTGGAATTATTTGAGGAACCATTTTGGGGTAGGATTTCGAATGAGTTAGGAGACTCGTTTGGAAGAATTTAAAGAACGAAAGTTGTAGATATGCAAGGGTACTATATAAAGGTGAATAGAAGTTGATTGAAAGGTGCTCAGAAGTTGAGTTAATAATAGCTGAACTAGGCCCGAGAAGGTGAAATGCCGGAGAAACCAGAGACGCGGAGCAAGTTGGAGTATCGTACCGCAGAACCAGGCAAGTTTACTAATTTGTACTCCATCGTTCGGAGTATTTATATTTTTAAATATGCTGATTAAGTTTTCGCTATACAAAAATCAAATATTCTTTTTAGTGGTTTATATCAGATTTTATTCATGCAATCTACATACATATATATTATTATACGAGGTGTTGAAATTATTATATGAGGTGTTGAAATTTATTTCATGAGCTTGTCCATATTGTTGGGACTTTTGTTGAAATACTTCATTCGTATTCATAGAAGAGATGATAAAGATATATTTAATGATATTTTCATACTACAAAATATTTATATTTTAGAGTGGGGTTATATGTATTTATATAAATATAAAGTAAGTTGTGATTTATTGCTTCTAAAAGCAAAAGTGACCGGAGTAACTCACCGGCCCAAACGGTTACATATAAAGGGTGAAGGGCCGAGAAAGATGGCTCATCCTTCTGAGAAGTTTTATTTGGGTGGTTCGAGACGTCGACCATCCTTTCTATCGATAGAATTGAGAAGTGACAATGGATTGATCATCCATTACTTGAGAAGGCGTTATGAGCAGAAATCCAATCTTTGACATCCTAACGGTTAACCGATGCCTTTGTGGTTCTGTTAACTAGAGGGTTGATCTGAGCAGTTGGTAAATTTTATTTATTAAAATCAATTGAGCAGTTCTGAGGAGTTATTGTGTTATATGAGAAGTATTTTGAGAAGTTATTGATATGTATGTATTCTTTCATACAAGTAGTATTTTTAGAAGTTATTAAGAAATATTTATTCTTTCATATGAGTAGTATTTTGAGAAGTTATTGAGATGTATTTATTCTTTCATACGAGTAGTATTTTGAGAAGTTATTAAGATATATTTATTCTTTCATATGAGTAGTATTTTGAGAAGTTATTGAGATATGTTTATTCTTTCATATGAGTAGTATTTCGAGAATTATAAAAATTTTTGAGTTGATCTCTTTCCAAAAATATATATTATAGAGTGGTAAAAACCATATTTTGGTCGAGTTCTTGTTGTATTATATGATATCAATATATACTTGTTGGGCATTCTTTGGCTCATACTTGTTATTTAAAATATTATAAAACAGAGGCGAACAATGCTGGCTCTAGTATGGCGAACCGTGATTAAGGAAAAGAGAAGTCAATTGATTCAGCGTGTTAATTTTATAGCTTCTGAGGAGGGGTGCAGTCTGGGAAGGTATTTGTATAATGTTTATTATATAGCAGTTTGGAGTTGTAATAGTATTTTAGAGATTCTGGGAGAGGTGATATATTTTGGAACTATTGAGTGCTTGTTCTAAGACTATAACCCGTGGAGTAAAAGATGGTTTGTATTATGAATATTATTGTAGATTATATTGTGAGCAGGTGATCGAATATTTCGCAAGAGATGTGACGACCTGGATTCCTGTAGGGGATTTGGGGGCGTTACAGTAATGGTATCAGAGAAGTAGGTTATAAATCTTAGAACGAGTGTAGGAGTAGTTATGACTATATAAGAGAGAGTTTAGAAGCCAAGGAACCGAGAGGTATATTTATAGTAGGATTTCAAGGAGTTGTGGGGTGGAGGCATGATGGCCATTAGCAATAGTAGAATCAATTAGGACGAGAGAAATGTGTATCCATGATTTATTTATTGGGTTAAATTTGAGTATATACAGTTATGTATCCTTAAATATGCATCTATATATAATTGCAGATATATATATATATATATGTATATATATGAATTGTACAAATATGTACTGTTTTGTTTTCATAAATAAATATTTCATGGGTATGCAATTTTATTAGATTAAACTATATTGGGATAGGTGGAATCGAGAGAGGCTGTGACTATTGAAGAAGTGTAGAAGAAATAAATAGAGTGGATTTATAGATGGAAACAAAACAAGAAGAGTATGATGGTATCATGTATGGATTTGGAGGAGGAAGGAGCTAGAAGATTTCAACAGCGATTGAAACAATAGATTGGAAATAATGATGCAATGTTTTAGATAAGAGACTATGTGATATGAGTATAAGAAGTAGCCATGGTAAAAGCTGAGAGTGAATTGATTCAGAAGGATAAAGATGAGAAGAAAGAGATATATTTAATGATTATTAAGAGAAAAGAATATGAGGAATTTTAAGTTGTAATTCAGATTTACTATTGAGGGTAAGGTGTATTTTGAGGATGAAGTCAGGATAAGAATGAACGAAAGAAGTGGGTATAAGTGATGAGCCGGTATGAAAGTAGAGGGTATAGCATAAGAGTTTATAATTGAGATATGGGAAGCATAAAGCTGGTAAAAAAAATGATGAGGAGATATTGGAAAGTAGAGTACGAAATAAGCAACCTTAGTTATTGCCTACGTTGATTCCGAGGACGGAATCCTTTTAAGGAGGGAAGACTGTAATATCCGCGAATTTTCGAATATTTTTTCTACTCGATATTTAAATTTTAATTAAGAGAGATGCACTAGTATATTTTAATTAACGCATTTTTGGTAAAATTTCGAAATTGTTATATTTCGTATGTAAGTAAAATTTTATTTTATCTATTTATTAATATTTATTTGGTTTTATTAAAATTATGAAAAATAAAATTTTAGGTTTTGGATCGAATTTATTTTAGAGAATGAAATTAGAATCTAGTTTTAATTAGCCAGGCGTGGAGAATCGAAATTACTATTACTGTTTTGATTAATCAAATCGTTAAGCATTAGGAGCAGACAAATCACACAAATCACGCACAAAAGCATGGTTAGTGGCTTAATTTCCGGAGCACTAAGTACTCCATCATTTTGTCCCCCACGTTCTTATTTTTTAATTCAATAAATAAAACACTCACATCCTTTATTTACAAAACAGGGGTACAGCACATCATTTTACACAAAAACAAAACACAAAATGTTACGTTATAAACAGATAAACCCGGTTACTTCTTTCAGTTCAATACATACAATCAACTTCTCTCATTTTTTCTCTAAAAAAACACAATAGCCACCAGTTTGTTTATCTCTTTTAAAACCAAATACTTGACCATATCATATATACACAAAAACAGAGTACACGGGTAGTTTTGTTGATATATCTTTTTGTTAATTAAATTTATTATTCTCCTTGATTATGGTAGGATTTATGTGATTGGATTTAGAGGGGTTGTAAATAGAAGAAGGGGGAGACGAGACCGAGAGAGAGATGGATTGTGGTGTTAATTTGTTGAAATCGGTGTATGGTGGTGGAGTGGTGTTGATCGGAGAGAGTGAGATATGGTCGGAAGAGAGACGAGAGGTTCGAGAAGGAGAGAAGACGAGAGGAGAGAAATAGATTGAGGGAGAGAGCGAGGGAGATGTTGAGAGAGAGATGTCGAGAGAGTGGTGGGGAGGTTGAGAGAGAGTGAGAGAGGTCGAGAGAGATGTAGAGGGGAGATGGAGATGGATCGAGGGAGAGGATGTGAGGCGGAGAGATGGGGAGATGGAAGAAAGAAGAGAGGACGGGAGAGAACAGAGGGGGAGAAAGAGAGAGAGAGAGAGAGAGAGATGTACGAGAGTGAGAGAGAGAGAGAGAGAGGGAGAGAGAGAGAGAGAGTTGGGGGATCGAAGAGGAGAACGAAGGCGGAGGGAGAGATTAGAGAGGTGAGATCGAGAGAGATTTACGGAGAGGGAGAGAGACTGACGAGGGGGTGAGGTGGGGCCCACGAGGGGTGATGTGGGCCCCACGAGGGGTGAGGTGGGGTCCCCGATAATTTCTGTTAAATAATAATAATAAAATATTAACGATTGAATTTTAAAGTCGGGATTTAATTATCTGGATCGTTATTAAAAACAGTTGGTATTAATAAATAATTCAATAAAAATGATATAATTGATTAATTAGGTTATTTAGTAATAATTATGGATTTAATGTGAATAAAAATGGTGTAATTAATTAGTTAACCAAATAGAAATATTTTGTAATTATTTGGAAATAATGTAGAGACTTAATAATTCATTGATAAAAGAGGTATTTAAAATGATGAGGGTATTAAAGTGGAATAATTATTATGTTTTTAAATTGAATAAATAGGATTAATTGTTGTCTTGAGGATTTATTTATTTAATTCGAGGATTAATTATTGTCTTGAGTATTTATTTATTTAAATCAAGGATTAATTGTTGTCTCGAGGATTAATTGGTTAATTATGTTTCTTTATCGTGGAGTAAGATAATTGTTTGAGGATTATTTATTTATTGAGTTTTTATATAGGATGTCAATTGTATTATTTTAGGGGATTGATATTTAGCATTTTCATATTATTTTGATGAAACAGATCGGACCAGATTATTTTATAAGCTAAAAATCGGATTATTATTAATTTATTATTTGTGAGATTTAAAAATAGAAAAGGTTTCGCGTAAAAATGTTGAGTTTTGGAATTATTTGAGGAACCATTTTGGGGTAGGATTTCGGATGAGTTAGGAGACTCGTTTGGAAGAATTTAAAGAACGAAAGTTGTAGATATGCAAGGGTACTATATAAAGGTGAATAGAAGTTGATTGAAAGGTGCTCAGAAGGTGAGTTAATAATAGCTGAACTAGGCCCGAGAAGGTGAAATGCCGGAGAAACCAGAGATGCGGAGCAAGTTGGAGTATCGTACCGCAGAACCAGGCAAGTTTACTAATTCGTACTCCATCGTTCGGAGTATTTATATTTTTAAATATGCTGATTAAGTTTTCGCTATACAAAAATCAAATATTCTTTTTAGTGGTTTATATCAGATTTTATTCATGCAATCTACATACATATATATTATTATACGAGGTGTTGAAATTATTATATGAGGTGTTGAAATTTATTTCATGAGCTTGTCCATATTGTTGGGACTTTTGTTGAAATACTTCATTCGTATTCGTAGAAGAGATGATAAAGATATATTTAATGATATTTTCATACTACAAAATATTTATATTTAAGAGTGGGGTTATATGTATTTATATAAATATAAAGTAAGTTGTGATTTATTGCTTCTAAAAGCAAAAGTGACCGGAGTAACTCACCGGCCCAAACGGTTACATATAAAGGGTGAAGGGCCGAGAAAGACGGCTCATCCTTCTGAGAAGTTTTATTTGGGTGGTTCGAGACGTCGACCATCCTTTCTATCGATAGAATTGAGAAGTGACAATGGATTGATCATCCATTACTTGAGAAGGCGTTATGAGCAGAAATCCAATCTTTGACATCCTAACGGTTAACCGATGCCTTTGTGGTTCTGTTAACTAGAGGGTTGATCTGAGCAGTTGGTAAATTTTATTTATTCAAATCAATTGAGCAGTTCTGAGGAGTTATTGTGTTATATGAGAAGTATTTTGAGAAGTTATTGATATGTATGTATTCTTTCATACAAGTAGTATTTTTAGAAGTTATTAAGAAATATTTATTCTTTCATATGAGTAGTATTTTGAGAAGTTATTGAGATGTATTTATTCTTTCATACGAGTAGTATTTTGAGAAGTTATTAAGATATATTTATTCTTTCATATGAGTAGTATTTTGAGAAGTTATTGAGATATGTTTATTCTTTCATATGAGTAGTATTTCGAGAATTATAAAAATTTTTGAGTTGATCTCTTTCCAAAAATATATATTATAGAGTGGTAAAAACCATATTTTGGTCGAGTTTTTGTTGTATTATATGATATCAATATATACTTGTTGGGCATTCTTTGGCTCATACTTGTTATTTAAAATATTATAAAATAGAGGCGAACAATGCTGGCTCTAGTATGGCGAACCGTGATTAAGGAAAAGAGAAGTCAATTGATTCAGCGTGTTAATTTTATAGCTTCTGAGGAGGGGTGCAGTCTGGGAAGGTATTTGTATAATGTTTATTATCTAGCAGTTTGGAGTTGTAATAGTATTTTAGAGATTCTGGGAGAGGTGATATATTTTGGAACTATTGAGTGCTTGTTCTAAGACTATAACCCGTGGAGTAAAAGATGGTTTGTATTATGAATATTATTGTAGATTATATTGTGAGCAGGTGATCGAATATTCCGCATGAGATGTGACGACCTGGATTCCTGTAGGGGATTTGGGGGCGTTAGAGTAATGGTATCAGAGAAGTAGGTTATAAATCTTAGAACGAGTGTATGAGTAGTTATGACTATATAAGAGAGAGTTTAGAAGCCAAGGAACCGATAGGTATATTTATAGTAGGATTTCAAGGAGTTGTGGGGTGGAGGCATGATGGCCATTAGCAATAGTAGAATCAATTAGGACGAGAGAAATGTGTATCCATGATTTATTTATTGGGTTAAATTTGAGTATATACAGTTATGTATCCATAAATATGCATATATATATAACTACAGATATATATATATGTATATATATGAATTGTACAAATATGTACTGTTTTGTTTTCATAAATAAATATTTCATGGGTATGCAATTTTATTAGATTAAACTATATTGGGATAGGTGGAATCGAGAGAGGCTGTGACTATTGAAGAAGTGTAGAAGAAATAAATAGAGTGGATTTATAGATGGAAACAAAACAAGAAGAGTATGATGGTATCATGTATGGATTTGGAGGAGGAAGGAGCTAGAAGATTTCAACAGCGATTGAAACAATAGATTGGAAATAATGATGCAATGTTTTAGATAAGAGACTATGTGATATGAGTATAAGAAGTAGCCATGGTAAAAGCTGAGAGTGAATTGATTCAGAAGGATAAAGATGAGAAGAAAGAGATATATTTAATGATTATTAAGAGAAAAGAATATGAGGAATTTTAAGTTGTAATTCAGATTTACTATTGAGGGTAAGGTGTATTTTGAGGATGAAGTCAGGATAAGAATGAACGAAAGAAGTGGGTATAAGTGATGAGCCGGTATGAAAGTAGAGGGTATAGCATAAGAGTTTATAATTGAGATATGGGAAGCATAAAGCTGGTAAAAAAAATGATGAGGAGATATTGGAAAGTAGAGTACGAAATAAGCAACCTTAGTTATTGCCTACTTTGATTCCGAGGACAGAATCCTTTTAAGGAGGGAAGACTGTAATATCCGCGAATTTTCGAATATTTTTTCTACTCGATATTTAAATTTTAATTAAGAGAGATGCACTAGTATATTTTAATTAACGCATTTTTGGTAAAATTTCGAAATTGTTATATTTCGTATGTAAGTAAAATTTTATTTTATCTATTTATTAATATTTATTTGGTTTTATTAAAATTATGAAAAATAAAATTTTAGGTTTTGGATCGAATTTATTTTAGAGAATGAAATTAGAATCTAGTTTTAATTAGCCAGGCGTGGAGAATCGAAATTACTATTACTGTTTTGATTAATCAAATCGTTAAGCATTAGGAGCAGACAAATCACACAAATCACGCACAAAAGCATGGTTAGTGGCTTAATTTCCGGAGCACTAAGTACTCCATCATTTTGTCCCCCACGTTCTTATTTTTTAATTCAATAAATAAAACACTCACATCCTTTATTTACAAAACAGGGGTACAGCACATCATTTTACACAAAAACAAAACACAAAATGTTACGTTATAAACAGATAAACCCGGTTACTTCTTTCAGTTCAATACATACAATCAACTTCTCTCATTTTTTCTCTAAAAAAACACAATAGCCACCAGTTTGTTTATCTCTTTTAAAACCAAATACTTGACCATATCATATATACACAAAAACAAAGTACACGGGTAGTTTAGTTGATATATCTTTTTGTTAATTAAATTTATTATTCTCCTTGATTATGGTAGGATTTATGTGATTGGATTTAGAGGGGTTGTAAATAGAAGAAGGGGGAGATGAGACCGAGAGAGAGATGGATTGTGGTGTTAATTTGTTGAAATCGGTGTATGGTGGTGGAGTGGTGTTGATCGGAGAGAGTGAGATATGGTCGGAAGAGAGACGAGAGGTTCGAGAAGGAGAGAAGACGAGAGGAGAGAAATAGATTGAGGGAGAGAGCGAGGGAGATGTTGAGAGAGAGATGTCGAGTGAGTGGTGGGGAGGTTGAGAGAGAGTGAGAGAGGTCGAGAGAGATGTAGAGGGGAGATGGAGATGGATCGAGGGAGAGGATGTGAGGCGGAGAGATGGGGAGATGGAAGAAAGAAGAGATGACGGGACATAACAGAGGGGGAGAAAGAGAGAGAGAGAGAGAGATGTACGAGAGAGAGAGAGAGAGAGAGATGGGGGATCGAAGAGGAGAACGAAGGCGGAGGGAGAGATTAGAGAGGTGAGATCGAGAGAGATTTACGGAGAGGGAGAGAGACTGACGAGGGGGTGAGGTGGGGCCCACGAGGGGTGATGTGGGCCCCACGAGGGGTGAGGTGGGGTTCGCGATAATTTCTGTTAAATAATAATAATAAAATATTAACGATTGAATGTTAAAGTCGGGATTTAATTATCTGGATCGTTATTAAAAACAGTTGGTATTAATAAATAATTCAATAAAAATGATATAATTGATTAATTAGGTTATTTAGTAATAATTATGGATTTAATGTGAATAAAAATGGTGTAATTAATTAGTTAACCAAATAGAAATATTTTGTAAGTATTTGGAAATAATGTAGAGACTTAATAATTCATTGATAAAAGAGGTATTTAAAATGATGAGGGTATTAAAGTGGAATAATTATTATGTTTTTAAATTGAATAAATAGGATTAATTGTTGTCTTGAGGATTTATTTATTTAATTCGAGGATTAATTATTGTCTTGAGTATTTATTTATTTAAATCAAGGATTAATTGTTGTCTCGAGGATTAATTGGTTAATTATGTTTCTTTATCGTGGAGTAAGATAATTGTTTGAGGATTATTTATTGATTGAGTTTTTATATAGGATGTCAATTGTATTATTTTAGGGGATTGATATTTAGCATTTTCATATTATTTTGATGAACCAGATCGGACCAGATTATTTTATAAGCTAAAAATCGGATTATTATTAATTTATTATTTGTGAGATTTAAAAATAGAAAAGGTTTCGCGTAAAAATGTTGAGTTTTGGAATTATTTGAGGAACCATTTTGGGGTAGGATTTCGGATGAGTTAGGAGACTCGTTTGGAAGAATTTAAAGAACGAAAGTTGTAGATATGCAAGGGTACTATATAAAGGTGAATTGAAGTTGATTGAAAGGTGCTCAGAAGTTGAGTTAATAATAGCTGAACTAGGCCCGAGAAGGTGAAATGCCGGAGAAACCAGAGACGCGGAGCAAGTTGGAGTATCGTACCGCAGAACCAGGCAAGTTTACTAATTCGTACTCCATCGTTCGGAGTATTTATATTTTTAAATATGCTGATTAAGTTTTCGCTATACAAAAATCAAATATTCTTTTTAGTGGTTTATATCAGATTTTATTCATGCAATCTACATACATATATATTATTATACGAGGTGTTGAAATTATTATATGAGGTGTTGAAATTTATTTCATGAGCTTGTCCATATTGTTGGGACTTTTGTTGAAATACTTCATTCGTATTCGTAGAAGAGATGATAAAGATATATTTAATGATATTTTCATACTACAAAATATTTATATTTAAGAGTGGGGTTATATGTATTTATATAAATATAAAGTAAGTTGTGATTTATTGCTTCTAAAAGCAAAAGTGACCGGAGTAACTCACCGGCCCAAACGGTTACATATAAAGGGTGAAGGGCCGAGAAAGACGGCTCATCCTTCTGAGAAGTTTTATTTGGGTGGTTCGAGACGTCGACCATCCTTTCTATCGATAGAATTGAGAAGTGACAATGGATTGATCATCCATTACTTGAGAAGGCGTTATGAGCAGAAATCCAATCTTTGACATCCTAACGGTTAACCGATGCCTTTGTGGTTCTGTTAACTAGAGGGTTGTTCTGAGCAGTTGGTAAATTTTATTTATTCAAATCAATTGAGCAGTTCTGAGGAGTTATTGTGTTATATGAGAAGTATTTTGAGAAGTTATTGATATGTATGTATTCTTTCATACAAGTAGTATTTTTAGAAGTTATTAAGAAATATTTATTCTTTCATATGAGTAGTATTTTGAGAAGTTATTGAGATGTATTTATTCTTTCGTACGAGTAGTATTTTGAGAAGTTATTAAGATATATTTATTCTTTCATATGAGTAGTATTTTGAGAAGTTATTGAGATATGTTTATTCTTTCATATGAGTAGTATTTCGAGAATTATAAACATTTTTGAGTTGATCTCTTTCCAAAAATATATATTATAGAGTGGTAAAAACCATATTTTGGTCGAGTTTTTGTTGTATTATATGATATCAATATATACTTGCTGGGCATTCTTTGGCTCATACTTGTTATTTAAAATATTATAAAACAGAGGCGAACAATGTTGGCTCTAGTATGGCGAACCGTGATTAAGGAAAAGAGAAGTCAATTGATTCAGCGTGTTAATTTTATAGCTTCTGAGGAGGGGTGCAGTCTGGGAAGGTATTTGTATAATGTTTATTATCTAGCAGTTTGGAGTTGTAATAGTATTTTAGAGATTCTGGGAGAGGTGATATATTTTGGAACTATTGAGTGCTTGTTCTAAGACTATAACCCGTGGAGTAAAAGATGGTTTGTATTATGAATATTATTGTAGATTATATTGTGAGCAGGTGATCGAATATTCCGCAAGAGATGTGACGACCTGGATTTCTGTAGGGGATTTGGGGGCGTTACAGTAATGGTATCAGAGAAGTAGGTTATAAATCTTAGAACGAGTGTAGGAGTAGTTATGACTATATAAGAGAGAGTTTAGAAGCCAAGGAACCGATAGGTATATTTATAGTAGGATTTCAAGGAGTTGTGGGGTGGAGGCATGATGGCCATTAGCAGTAGTAGAATCAATTAGGACGAGAGAAATGTGTATCCATGATTTATTTATTGGGTTAAATTTGAGTATATACAGTTATGTATCCATAAATATGCATATATATATAACTGCAGATATATATGTGTATATATATGAATTCTACAAATATGTACTGTTTTGTTTTCATAAATAAATATTTCATGGGTATGCAATTTTATTAGATTAAACTATATTGGG
Source organism: Kitagawia praeruptora (assembly GCA_037693485.1). Taxonomy (NCBI): domain Eukaryota; kingdom Viridiplantae; phylum Streptophyta; class Magnoliopsida; order Apiales; family Apiaceae; genus Kitagawia; species Kitagawia praeruptora. The sequence continues at coordinate 6,625,353 of CM075353.1, forward strand.
ATAGGTGGAATCGAGAGAGGCTGTGACTATTGAAGAAGTGTAGAAGAAATAAATAGAGTGGATTTATAGATGGAAACAAAACAAGAAAAGTATGATGGTATCATGTATGGATTTGGAGGAGGAAGGAGCTAGAAGATTTCAACAGCGATTGAAACAATAGATTGGAAATAATGATGCAATGTTTTAGATAAGAGACTATGTGATATGAGTATAAGAAGTGGCCATGGTAAAAGATGAGAGTGAATTGATTCAGAAGGATAAAGATGAGAAGAAAGAGATATATTTAATGATTATTAAGAGAAAAGAATATGAGGAATTTTAAGTTGTAATTCAGATTTACTATTGAGGGTAAGGTGTATTTTGAGGATGAAGTCAGGATAAGAATGAACGAAAGAAGTGGGTATAAGTGATGAGCCGGTATGAAAGTAGACGGTATAGCATAAGAGTTTATAATTGAGATATGGGAAGCATAAAGCTGGTAAAAAAAATGATGAGGAGATATTGGAAAGTAGAGTACGAAATAAGCAACCTTAGTTATTGCCTACGTTGATTCCGAGGACGGAATCCTTTTAAGGAGGGAAGACTGTAATATCCGCGAATTTTCGAATATTTTTTCTACTCGATATTTAAATTTTAATTAAGAGAGATGCACTAGTATATTTTAATTAACGCATTTTTGGTAAAATTTCGAAATTGTTATATTTCGTATGTAAGTAAAATTTTATTATATCTATTTATTAATATTTATTTGGTTTTATTAAAATTATGAAAAATAAAATTTTAGGTTTTGGATCGAATTTATTTTAGAGAATGAAATTAGAATCTAGTTTTAATTAGCCAGGCGTGGAGAATCGAAATTACTATTACTGTTTTGATTAATCAAATCGTTAAGCATTAGGAGCAGACAAATCACAAAAATCACGCACAAAAGCATGGTTAGTGGCTTAATTTCCGGAGCACTAAGTACTCCATCATTTTGTCCCCCACGTTCTTATTTTTTAATTCAATAAATAAAACACTCACATCCTTTATTTACAAAACAGGGGTACAGCACATCATTTTACACAAAAACAAAACACAAAATGTTACGTTATAAACAGATAAACCCGGTTACTTCTTTCAGTTCAATACATACAATCAACTTCTCTCATTTTTTCTCTAAAAAAACACAATAGCCACCAGTTTGTTTATCTCTTTTAAAACCAAATACTTGACCATATCATATATACACAAAAACAGAGTACACGGGTAGTTTAGTTGATATATCTTTTTGTTAATTAAATTTATTATTCTCCTTGATTATGGTAGGATTTATGTGATTGGATTTAGAGGGGTTGTAAATAGAAGAAGTGGGAGACGAGACCGAGAGAGAGATGGATTGTGGTGTTAATTTGTTGAAATCGGTGTATGGTGGTGGAGTGGTGTTGATCGGAGAGAGTGAGATATGGTCGGAAGAGAGACGAGAGGTTCGAGAAGGAGAGAAGGCGAGAGGAGAGAAATAGATTGAGGGAGAGAGCGAGGGAGATGTTGAGAGAGTGGTGGGGAGGTTGAGAGAGAGTGAGAGAGGTCGAGAGAGATGTAGAGGGGAGATGGAGATGGATCGAGGGAGAGGAGGTGAGGCGGAGAGATGGGGAGATGGAAGAAAGAAGAGAGGACGGGAGAGAACAGAGGGGGAGAAAGAGAGAGAGAGAGAGAGAGAGAGAGAGAGAGAGAGAGATGGGGGATCGAAGAGGAGAACGAAGGCGGAGGGAGAGATTAGAGAGGTGAGATCGAGAGAGATTTACGGAGAGGGAGAGAGACTGACGAGGGGGTGAGGTGGGGCCCACGAGGGGTGATGTGGGGCCCACGAGGGGTGAGGTGGGGTCCGCGATAATTTCTGTTAAATAATAATAATAAAATATTAACGATTGAATGTTAAAGTCGGGATTTAATTATCTGGATCGTTATTTAAAACAGTTGGTATTAATAAATAATTTAATAAAAATGATATAATTGATTAATTAGGTTATTTAGTAATAATTATGGATTTAATGTGAATAAAAATGGTGTAATTAATTAGTTAACCAAATAGAAATATTTTGTAATTATTTGGAAATAATGTAGAGACTTAATAATTCATTGATAAAAGAGGTATTTAAAATGATGAGGGTATTAAAGTGGAATAATTATTATGTTTTTAAATTGAATAAATAGGATTAATTGTTGTCTTGAGGATTTATTTATTTAATTCAAGGATTAATTATTGTCTTGAGTATTTATTTATTTAAATCAAGGATTAATTGTTGTCTCGAGGATTAATTGGTTAATTATGTTTCTTTATCGTGGAGTAAGATAATTGTTTGAGGATTATTTATGTTGGGTTTCAACCCAATATATGTTATGGGCTTGGGTGGTCCAAGATATATGGGTAAGGTAATAATTGTATGTTTAGACAATTATTATATATGGTATGTCTTGATCACAAAGTTTGGAAATTAGGTGCCAAGAATTGGAAGGCTTGTATAACAAGTATGGTAAGACTTGTAGAACAAGTATGGTAAGTCTTGGTGGCTAAGTTTTGGGTGGCTATATATACATAGTCATATTGTATTGTTTGAGAGGTGAAAGCTTAAGAGATGTAGTCTTAAGTATTGTTTGGGAGATGCTTGAGCATTGTTGGCTCAAGTATCAGGGTTGGGACACCGTTAAGGTGTTATTGTTATGATGTATTATTGATAATTGTTTTGATTAATAATACGAGTTTGGGGCGTGGGTGTTTCCACGTCAAGTATTTGTGTGTTCTTGTTTTGCGCTTTGGTAGATTTTGTCAATTATTGATTGGTGTGTGCGCGCGCTCTGTATTGGTTGTTTGTGAATCTCGAATTGTGTAAGTCCCCTAACCTAACAATTTATTGATTGAGTTTTTATATAGGATGTCAATTGTATTATTTTAGGGGATTGATATTTAGCATTTTCATATTATTTTGATGAACCAGATCGGACCAGATTATTTTAGAAGCTAAAAATCGGATTATTATTAATTTATTATTTGTGAGATTCAAAAATAGAAAAGGTTTCGTGTAAAAATGTTGAGTTTTGGAATTATTTGAGGAACCATTTTGGGGTAGGATTTCGGATGAGTTAGGAGACTTGTTTGGAAGAATTTAAAGAACGAAAGTTGTAGATATGCAAGGGTACTATATAAAGGTGAATAGAAGTTGATTGAAAGGTGCTCAGAAGTTGAGTTAATAATAGCTGAACTAGGCCCGAGAAGGTGAAATGCCGGAGAAACCAGAGACGCGGGGCAAGTTGGAGTATCGTACCGCAGAACCAGGCAAGTTTACTAATTCGTACTCCATCGTTCGGAGTATTTATATTTTTAAATATGCTGATTAAGTTTTCGCTATACAAAAATCAAATATTCTTTTTAGTGGTTTATATCAGATTTTATTCATGCAATCTACATACATATATATTATTATACGAGGTGTTGAAATTATTATATGAGGTGTTGAAATTTATTTCATGAGCTTGTCCATATTGTTGGGACTTTTGTTGAAATACTTCATTCGTATTCGTAGAAGAGATGATAAAGATATATTTAATGATATTTTCATACTACAAAATATTTAAATTTAAGAGTGGGGTTATATGTATTTATATAAATATAAAGTAAGTTGTGATTTATTGCTTCTAAAAGCAAAAGTGACCGGAGTAACTCACCGGCCCAAACGGTTACATATAAAGGGTGAAGGGCCGAGAAAGACGGCTCATCCTTCTGAGAAGTTTTATTTGGGTGGTTCGAGACGTCGACCATCCTTTCTATCGATAGAATTGAGAAGTGACAATGGATTGATCATCCATTACTTGAGAAGGCGTTATGAGCAGAAATCCAATCTTTGACATCCTAACGGTTAACCGATGCCTTTGTGGTTCTGTTAACTTGAGGGTTGATCTGAGCAGTTGGTAAATTTTATTTATTCAAATCAATTGAGCAGTTATGAGGAGTTATTGTGTTATATGAGAAGTATTTTGAGAAGTTATTGATATGTATGTATTCTTTCATACAAGTAGTATTTTTAGAAGTTATTAAGAAATATTTATTCTTTCATATGAGTAGTATTTTGAGAAGTTATTGAGATGTATTTATTCTTTCATACGAGTAGTATTTTGAGAAGTTATTAAGATATATTTATTCTTTCATATGAGTAGTATTTTGAGAAGTTATTGAGATATGTTTATTCTTTCATATGAGTAGTATTTCGAGAATTATAAAAATTTTTGAGTTGATCTCTTTCCAAAAAAATATATTATAGAGTGGTAAAAACCATATTTTGGTCGAGTTTTTGTTGTATTATATGATATCAATATATACTTGCTGGGCATTCTTTGGCTCATACTTGATATTTAAAATATTATAAAACAGAGGCGAACAATGCTGGCTCTAGTATGGCGAACCGTGATTAAGGAAAAGAGAAGTCAATTGATTCAGCGTGTTAATTTTATAGCTTCTGAGGAGGGGTGCAGTCTGGGAAGGTATTTGTATAATGTTTATTATCTAGCAGTTTGGAGTTGTAATAGTATTTTAGAGATTCTGGGAGAGGTGATATATTTTGGAACTATTGAGTGCTTGTTCTAAGACTATAACCCGTGGAGTAAAAGATGGTTTGTATTATGAATATTATTGTAGATTATATTGTGAGCAGGTGATCGAATATTCCGCAAGAGATGTGACGACCTGGATTCCTGTAGGGGATTTGGGGGCGTTACAGTAATGGTATCAGAGAAGTAGGTTATAAATCTTAGAACGAGTGTAGGAGTAGTTATGACTATATAAGAGAGAGTTTAGAAGCCAAGGAACCGATAGGTATATTTATAGTAGGATTTCAAGGAGTTGTGGGGTGGAGGCATGATGGCCATTAGCAGTAGTAGAATCAATTAGGACGAGAGAAATGTGTATCCATGATTTATTTATTGGGTTAAATTTGAGTATATACAGTTATGTATCCTTAAATATGCATATATATATAACTGCAGATATATATGTGTATATATATGAATTGTACAAATATGTACTGTTTTGTTTTCATAAATAAATATTTCATGGGTATGCAATTTTATTAGATTAAACTATATTGGGATGGGTGGAATCGAGAGAGGCTGTGACTATTGAAGAAGTGTAGAAGAAATAAATAGAGTGGATTTATAGATGGAAACAAAACAAGAAGAGTATGATGGTATCATGTATGGATTTGGAGGAGGAAGGAGCTAGAAGATTTCAACAGCGATTGAAACAATAGATTGGAAATAATGATGCAATGTTTTAGATAAGAGACTATGTGATATGAGTATAAGAAGTAGCCATGGTAAAAGCTGAGAGTGAATTGATTCAGAAGGATAAAGATGAGAAGAAAGAGATATATTTAATGATTATTAAGAGAAACGAATATGAGGAATTTTAAGTTGTAATTCAGATTTACTATTGAGGGTAAGGTATATTTTGAGGATGAAGTCAGGATAAGAATGAACGAAAGAAGTGGGTATAAGTGATGAGCCGGTATGAAAGGAGACGGTATAGCATAAGAGTTTATAATTGAGATATGGGAAGCATAAAGCTGGTAAAAAAAATGATGAGGAGATATTGGAAAGTAGAGTACGAAATAAGCAACCTTAGTTATTGCCTACGTTGATTCCGAGGACGGAATCCTTTTAAGGAGGGAAGACTGTAATATCCGCGAATTTTCGAATATTTTTTCTACTCGATATTTAAATTTTAATTAAGAGAGATGCACTAGTATATTTTAATTAACGCATTTTTGGTAAAATTTCGAAATTGTTATATTTCGTATGTAAGTAAAATTTTATTATATCTATTTATTAATATTTATTTGGTTTTATTAAAATTATGAAAAATAAAATTTTAGGTTTTGGATCGAATTTATTTTAGAGAATGAAATTAGAATCTAGTTTTAATTAGCCAGGCGTGGAGAATCGAAATTACTATTACTGTTTTGATTAATCAAATCGTTAAGCATTAGGAGCAGACAAATCACACAAATCACGCACAAAAGCATGGTTAGTGGCTTAATTTCCGGAGCACTAAGTACTCCATCATTTTGTCCCCCACGTTCTTATTTTTTAATTCAATAAATAAAACACTCACATCCTTTATTTACAAAACAGGGGTACAGCACATCATTTTACACAAAAACAAAACACAAAATGTTACGTTATAAACAGATAAACCCGGTTACTTCTTTTAGTTCAATACATACAATCAACTTCTCTCATTTTTTCTCTAAAAACACAATAGCCACCAGTTTCTTTATCTCTTTTAAAACCAAATACTTGACCATATCATATATACACAAAAACAGAGTACACGGGTAGTTTAGTTGATATATCTTTTTGTTAATTAAATTTATTATTCTCCTTGATTATGGTAGGATTTATGTGATTGGATTTAGAGGGGTTGTAAATAGAAGAAGGGGGAGACGAAACCGAGAGAGAGAGATGGATTGTGGTGTTAATTTGTTGAAATCGGTGTATGGTGGTGGAGTGGTGTTGATCGGAGAGAGTGAGATATGGTCGTAAGAGAGACGAGAGGTTCGAGAAGGAGAGAAGACGAGAGGAGAGAAATAGATTGAGGGAGAGAGCGAGGGAGATGTTGAGAGAGAGATGTCGAGAGAGTGGTGGGGAGGTTGAGAGAGAGTGAGAGAGGTCGAGAGAGATGTAGAGGGGAGATGGAGATGGATCGAGGGAGAGGAGGTGAGGAGGAGAGATGGGGAGATGGAAGAAAGAAGAGAGGACGGGAGAGAACAGAGGGGGAGAAAGAGAGAGAGAGAGAGATGTACGAGAGAGAGAGAGAGAGAGAGAGATGGGGGATCGAAGAGGAGAACGAAGGCGGAGGGAGAGATTAGAGAGGTGAGATCGAGAGAGATTTACGGAGAGGGAGAGAGACTGACGAGGGGGTGAGGTGGGGCCCACGAGGGGTGATGTGGGGCCCACGAGGGGTGAGGTGGGGTCCGCGATAATTTCTGTTAAATAATAATAATAAAATATTAACGATTGAATGTTAAAGTCGGGATTTAATTATCTGGATCGTTATTTAAAACAGTTGGTATTAATAAATAATTTAATAAAAATGATATAATTGATTAATTAGGTTATTTAGTAATAATTATGGATTTAATGTGAATAAAAATGGTGTAATTAATTAGTTAACCAAACAGAAATATTTTATAATTATTTGGAAATAATGTAGAGACTTAATAATTCATTGATAAAAGAGGTATTTAAAATGATGAGGGTATTAAAGTGGAATAATTATTATGTTTTTAAATTGAATAAATAGGATTAATTGTTGTCTTGAGGATTTATTTATTTAATTCGAGGATTAATTATTGTCTTGAGTATTTATTTATTTAAATCAAGGATTAATTGTTGTCTCGAGGATTAATTGGTTAATTATGTTTTTTTATCGTGGAGTAAGATAATTGTTTGAGGATTATTTATTGATTGAGTTTTTATATAGGATGTCAATTGTATTATTTTAGGGGATTGATATTTAGCATTTTCATATTATTTTGATGAACCAGATCGGACCAGATTATTTTAGAAGCTAAAAATTGGATTATTATTAATTTATTATTTGTGAGATTTAAAAATAGAAAAGGTTTCGCGTAAAAATGTTGAGTTTTGGAATTATTTGAGGAACCATTTTGGGGTAGGATTTCGGATGAGTTAGGAGACTCGTTTGGAAGAATTTAAAGAACGAAAGTTGTAGATATGCAAGGGTACTATATAAAGGTGAATAGAAGTTGATTGAAAGGTGCTCAGAAGTTGAGTTAATAATAGCTGAACTAGGCCCGAGAAGGTGAAATGCCGGAGAAACCAGAGACGCGGAGCAAGTTGGAGTATCGTACCGCAGAACCAGGCAAGTTTACTAATTCGTACTCCATCGTTCGGAGTATTTATATTTTTAAATATGCTGATTAAGTTTTCGCTATACAAAAATCAAATATTCTTTTTAGTGGTTTATATCAGATTTTATTCATGCAATCTACATACATATATATTATTATACGAGGTGTTGAAATTATTATATGAGGTGTTGAAATTTATTTCATGAGCTTGTCCATATTGTTGGGACTTTTGTTGAAATACTTCATTCGTATTCGTAGAAGAGATGATAAAGATATATTTAATGATATTTTCATACTACAAAATATTTATATTTAAGAGTGGGGTTATATGTATTTATATAAATATAAAGTAAGTTATGATTTATTGCTTCTAAAAGCAAAAGTGACCGGAGTAACTCACCGGCCCAAACGGTTACATATAAAGGGTGAAGGGCCGAGAAAGACGGCTCATCCTTCTGAGAAGTTTTATTTGGGTGGTTCGAGACGTCGACCATCCTTTCTATCGATAGAATTGAGAAGTGACAATGGATTGATCATCCATTACTTGAGAAGGCGTTATGAGCAGAAATCCAATCTTTGACATCCTAACGGTTAACCGATGCCTTTGTGGTTCTGTTAACTAGAGGGTTGATCTGAGCAGTTGGTAAATTTTATTTATTCAAATCAATTGAGCAGTTCTGAGGAGTTATTGTGTTATATGAGAAGTATTTTGAGAAGTTATTGATATGTATGTATTCTTTCATACAAGTAGTATTTTTAGAAGTTATTAAGAAATATTTATTCTTTCATATGAGTAGTATTTTGAGAAGTTATTGAGATGTATTTATTCTTTCATACGAGTAGTATTTTGAGAAGTTATTAAGATATATTTATTCTTTCATATGAGTAGTATTTTGAGAAGTTATTGAGATATGTTTATTCTTTCATATGAGTAGTATTTCGAGAATTATAAAAATTTTTGAGTTGATCTCTTTCCAAAAATATATATTATAGAGTGGTAAAAACCATATTTTGGTCGAGTTTTTGTTGTATTATATGATATCAATATATACTTGCTGGGCATTCTTTGGCTCATACTTGTTATTTAAAATATTATAAAACAGAGGCGAACAATGCTGGCTCTAGTATGGCGAACCGTGATTAAGGAAAAGAGAAGTCAATTGATTCAGCGTGTTAATTTTAAAGCTTCTGAGGAGGGGTGCAGTCTGGGAAGGTATTTGTATAATGTTTATTATCTAGCAGTTTGGAGTTGTAATAGTATTTTAGAGATTCTGGGAGAGGTGATATATTTTGGAACTATTGAGTGCTTGTTCTAAGACTATAACCCGTGGAGTAAAAGATGGTTTGTATTATGAATATTATTGTAGATTATATTGTGAGCAGGTGATCGAATATTCCGCAAGAGATGTGACGACCTGGATTCCTGTAGGGGATTTGGGGGCGTTACAGTAATGGTATCAGAGAAGTAGGTTATAAATCTTAGAACGAGTGTAGGAGTAGTTAAGACTATATAAGAGAGAGTTTAGAAGCCAAGGAACCGATAGGTATATTTATAGTAGGATTTCAACGAGTTGTGGGGTGGAGGCATGATGGCCATTAGCAGTAGTAGAATCAATTAGGACGAGAGAAATGTGTATCCATGATTTATTTATTGGGTTAAATTTGAGTATATACAGTTATGTATCCATAAATATGCATATATATATAACTGCAGATATATATGTGTATATATATATATATGAATATGTACAAATATGTACTGTTTTGTTTTCATAAATAAATATTTCATGGGTATGCAATTTTATTAGATTAAACTATATTGGATAGGTGGAATCGAGAGAGGCTGTGACTATTGAAGAAGTGTAGAAGAAATAAATAGAGTGGATTTATAGATGGAAACAAAACAAGAAGAGTATGATGGTATCATGTATGGATTTGGAGGAGGAAGGAGCTAGAAGATTTCAACAGCGATTGAAACAATAGATTGGAAATAATGATGCAATGTTTTAGATAAGAGACTATGTGATATGAGTATAAGAAGTAGCCATGGTAAAAGCTGAGAGTGAATTGATTCAGAAGGATAAAGATGAGAAGAAAGAGATATATTTAATGATTATTAAGAGAAAAGAATATGAGGAATTTTAAGTTGTAATTCAGATTTACTATTGAGGGTAAGGTGTATTTTGAGGATGAAGTCAGGATAAGAATGAACGAAAGAAGTGGGTATAAGTGATGAGCCGGTATGAAAGTAGACGGTATAGCAAAAGAGTTTATAATTGGGATATGGGAAGCATAAAGCTGGTAAAAAAAATGATGAGGAGATATTGGAAAGTAGAGTACGAAATTAGCAACCTTAGTTATTGCCTACGTTGATTCCGAGGACGGAATCCTTTTAAGGAGGGAAGACTGTAATATCCGCGAATTTTCGAATATTTTTTCTACTCGATATTTAAATTTTAATTAAGAGAGATGCACTAGTATATTTTAATTAACGCATTTTTGGTAAAATTTCGAAATTGTTATATTTCGTATGTAAGTAAAATTTTATTATATCTATTTATTAATATTTACTTGGTTTTATTAAAATTAGGAAAAATACAATTTTAAGTTTTGGATCGAATTTATTTTACAGAATGAAATTAGAATCTAGTTTTAATTAGCCAGGCGTGGAGAATCGAAATACTTTTATGCATTTAAAATATTTCTAAAGTAAAATAATTTTTAAATTTTAATTATACGTAAAAAAATAAATATAGTGAAAATATTTTAATTTATTTTATAAATTTAAATTTATTAAAATAAAGAGAATTTGAAAAAAGAATAATGACTAAATATCTTAATTTTTATAAATTGTAACTCATTAACTTAATAAACTCTTAATTTTCATAAAAATGAATTGATTTCATGGTAAATGTAATTTTTAAGTTATTATTTAATTTTTAGTTAATGAATCAAAAATTGTGTTTATTAATGATCTAAGGCAACATATTATGTATGTTGCCCTGCATCCAACACTTTCGAGCTAGAGCAACATGACGTTTTGGCCTAAGGTAACACAAAATAAATATTGTTATACTAGGCTATACAAGGCCACAAGTAGTATACCTAAGGTAACATAATCTGGCAACATGTATTAGAAAAAGGTTGCGATAACTTGTTTATGGTGTAGTGAGTTAAATATAAAATTATATTAAACTTGGAGGGGTGTGTCTAAATACACGGTACAAATTACAAGGTTTGAAGATCAAACTAATTATTACAAATCTATAGAAAATTCGACACGAACTTTTCTATATTTGTAATAAAAAGATCGAATGCTAAAAGCAATTCGAGAGATAAGTTCTAGGAGTCAAAACTTGCTAGATAGTTCCAAGGTTACAAGTAAACTATTTCTATCGGTTTAGATTTAACAATACAATCCAGAAATAATTTACAAGATTTAAAATGAAGCTCAGGAACTATGTCTCTTTGAACTCTCTGTCTCTCTCGGTTGTGTCTGTGTATTTGAGAGGAGTGAAGATATTATTTTTTTTGTTATGAATCCAGCCGCCTGTCTTGATATTTTATATCAGTCTTCAAAAAGCTCCTGCCTCTTTTCTTAACAAATAACTCATCAAGGGGTATGAGAAATTTGTCGGTCATGGTATTACTCAATTGCAAGGGTATCAAGATATTAAATCTTGAAAAGAAATTTTGATAAATATGTTGGCAGGGAATTTTATAGCTTACAAGGGTATCAAGGCTTAGTTCGGTCAGGGTATCCAAATGCAAGGGTATCAGTTTTGCCTTCCAAGGGTATCTGTCAAAACAGCTTCCAACGGTATTGGTTTTGCCTTCCAAGGGTATCTGTCTATCTGTCAAAACATGTAAAATCTCATGTTTTGGATTCAATTCTCACTCTCCTAAAATATTTAAGAACAAATACGCATTTGTAAGTTATACATACAAGTCTAAATATTAATAAACACAAAATCAATATATATGCAAACTTTATATCACAATTTAAGACTTAATGTACTAGGAACATTTTCAATATTATTAAATTTATTCTTAACTTGAAATTTTAGAAAAGAGATGATTTTTTGCTCTCTAAAAAATTGTTAGTGGCACTTAAAATCATCAAAAATCTCTTATTTCACTGCTCACTTTTTACAATATATTTTCACTTCAATATATAATATATAAAAGAGGATACGTGAACGTTTAGGTGGCGTTTTAAGATCGTCTCAATCTAATTTTCTAATATTTTAGAGTTTTAGGATTTTAAACACTAACAAATATAAAATATCTTTTAATATATTAGAATTATAATAGGTGTTCGAATTCATGGAGGAGGAAAGTTTGAATTTATAGGGAAGACATATAATTAGAAGTTCTATCGGAAGTAGAATAGGTATTTATAAGACATGTGATTAAATTAAAGTTCCATTCGAAGTAGAATAAAAGTTCGAATATGTAGAGAATAAGAGTTCGAATTTATAAAAGAGACATATAATTAAATATTTATTTGAAGTAAAATCAGGGACGGTGGCGACATCTTTTGCGATATTCTAAAATTTTATATTTTTATATAAGTTAATTGTACTTCTATTAGGATATTTATTCATAAATCTAATACTATTCTCATAAAAAAATATTCGTATTTAAAAAGAAAAGAATTAATGTGTTAACATAATAAAATAACATCCTCATGCGGGAACCCTAAATAAATATAGGAGTATCTATAATATAAAGAGAAAAAAAGTTGTATTTTTATTTTCTAAAACTCCAAAAATTTTAGAGAGTTTAAAAAAAGTAAAAATTAGAATTTACTCTATTTTTAGGTTTTGATTATATGGAAAAAATTGTTCTATATGATAAGTATCATCAATAATATGTAATGAAGTTGGAAGGTGGCGCTTTAAGATCTTCTCAATTTATTATTTTAATATTTTAGAATTTTAGGATTTTAAACAATAATTAATAAATATAAAAATATCTTTTAACATACTAGAATTAGAATATGTATTCGATTTTATAGAGGAGAAGAGTTCGAATTTTTAGGAAAGACATATAATTAGAATTTATATTGGAAGTAAAATAGGTATTTATAAGATTAAAAGTTCTTCTATTGAAATTCCATCAATATCTAATCAAAATCTTTAAAAGTACTTATCTAAAATTCCATCAACTCAAATAAAGTCACTTAAAATGACTTAGCAAAAAAAAAAGAAAAAAGAGGTCACTAATTAAAATAAAAAGATCCATAAAAATTATTCCCTTTAAAAAAGAATCATAAGAAGTCTTGATCGATACAATATTACCCCTAAGAAGCTATCAAGGAAAAGAAAAGAGCAGCGGCAAAGATCTTAAAGAGGGAATTAACCTCAAGTCTTAGCTTCATGGGTGAACAGAGCTAGCAGATCAATGATATTCATCACCATGCACCCTGAAGCGATATATGCATGTTTGAATAGGGTTTCCATGGTTTGAATTGAATTGGAGCCTTATCGTGTTAGTGAACCATGAGTCTAGTACATTAAAAGTCTGAGCATTGCTCTTCTGGAGGTCATAGGTGAATTCACCCAGGGAAACAAGTCTACGACCTCCTAGCCATGCATACACTGTACAGTCCTTGGGAGCACTCGACCTATCGTAAGCAACACTCTGTCCATACACAGATGAATATTAGTTAAATAAGAATATACAGCCCTTGGCGTAACTGGAAAGTATAAAATACTTGCTTACATTACAGGTGGTACTGCTAGGTAACAAATAATACTCCCTCTGTCTCTTTTTGTAGTTCTTGTTTGAAATGTCGGGATTGTTCATAACATAAGACAAATTACTAATTTACGTCTAATCTATAAGACCAAATATAGTCATGAGTGATCTTGTTGGATCCGTATTTATGAGTACTTTAATACAGTGAAGTTTTTATATTTAATACTAATACGAAATTCAAGATATTAACGATCAAAAGTGTGCGTTGGCAAACGTGTCCAGTCAAAACAGGAAAAATATTAAGGACGGAGGGAGTAATAACTACTCCTAGAAGACTAGTGTACGTACAAACAAATAGGAGTATATAGAAGAGTAGTGCTAGGTAACCCAAATTGAGGTACAAAATTTCATTTTGTAAATCTTTTTTACCCAATTTGGAATCTCTAGCAATTTTTTATATAGAATCATGTTATTCACTTGTCTCATTAATTAACTCACAGTACACTCCAACGAAAAGGGCTAAAAACCGACCGGTGGCAAAAAAGTTGCCGATAAAACCAACCGATATGCCAAATGGTCGGTTTAAACAACTGTGGTACATAAACGACATAGTATTATTGAGAAATCAAATCATTATAAATTTATAATGGACACCTAACTTCAAGTGCCATATATTGATTTATTATGTCCATTAAAATATTGCTAAAAAACACAAACTACAGATCATACAGAGTGCACAATATATATATATATATATATATAGGGTCCTACTCCACTACAAATTAAAATTAAATACAAACTAAAAACTAAACACTAATCTAATATTTCAAGCTAATCTAATGACCAAACTAGGGGTACCCCAATACAAAAAATGCTTAAAATAATTGGCTCTATCCAACAAAAAAAAATAAAAAAAATCACTATTCACGTGATGACGTGGCAGTGGATTTCACTGGTTAACGGTGTTTCCCACCTTATTGTACGGCGCTTCGCGCCTTTATCATTCTAAAGTTGTAAGGAATGACAATCAATGGTAAAGGCAATAGACGATTGACGGGTGTGTCGAGGACCTTCGGCCCTCATGACTACCTAACTCATCCGTTTACTGTCTTAAATGCTTCGCATTTCCACGGCAGGGATTTTTTTTTTAATTTTTTTGTTTGATAGAGCCAATTATTTTAAGCATTTTTTGTAAAGGTACCCTTGGCGGAAATCTTAGAATAGATTAATTAATTTAGTGTTAGTTTGTAGTTTGTATTTAAGGATTGGTTTGTATTTAACCAAAAACATATATATATATAGGGTTGGACTCCATGAAGAACACTTTAAATAAAGAACAACAAAGAACACCTCATATCTAATAGATCCATTGCCCCTGGCGGGGCCACCCAATACAAAAAGTTCTTATTTTTTTAGGCTCTATCCATCCAGCAAAAAAAAAAAAAAAAAAAAAAATTTGAAAATTTTACTGTTCATCGATGACGTCATCGATGACGTCATCATGAACAGTAAATTTTTCAAATTTTTTTTTTTTTTTTTTTTTTTTGCTGGATGGATAGAGCCTAAAAAAATAAGAACTTTTTGTATTGGGTGCCCCTGGCGGGGCCAATGGATCTATTGGAATAAATGATTTTATAGTGTTCTTTATTGTTCTTTATATAAGAGTGTTCTTTATGGAGCAAAGGCCTATATATATATATATATATATATATAGCATGCAGTATTGCAGTAAACAAGTAGTAATTAATGAGAAAGATATACAGTAAATAATTACCTTGGCAACATGTTCTAAAGTAACAGCCTTGGGGATTATGATAGTACTGAGCCTGATATCGACAAAACCAGTGTCTCCTAGGAGAGAAAAACAGTGACCTGGCTCTCCAAAACTGGGACTTATCATCTTGACAGAATTAGCATTAACGTACCCCCAAAGATTACCAAACAAATAAGAAGAAAGATAATGCGCAGTTGAATGACTCAAAACATAGCTCCCGGCAGAGGCCAATGCATAATCTACCCTCCCAAGCCCATCTGCTGCATGTTTTTCAATCTCTTTCGTAACAATTTCTCTCGCCACCACCATAACCTGATCTAGATCATCAACACTACTCCCTCCTTTCCCTATCTTGTTATTATAATCCTCCTCAAGAAACCTGTTAAACTCCTCTTTGGACAACAACTCATTACCCCCCCTCAAATACTTGTCCAACCTCATCAATTCATCTTCATGTCAAAAGCCTTTGTTTCCATTCTCAAAACCTTTTCAACTATATTCTTCACATGTGCCTCAACCTCCGCAATTCGACTCTCCGAAGAATAAACAACAGGAGTAACAACATTATTTAAATATAGCATAAGAACCATCTGTATCAAATTAGCAAGTAAAAGAAATAAAACCAAGTATGTATTGTACATACTCAACCACCCGGATTTTACTGACGTATTATTGTCCTTACGGCTACATGTTTCGTCGTGAATTATTGACATCACGAAGGGATTCTAGGGTTTAACCAAGTACGTAAATAAGAAAAAAAAATTGAGAGAATTTTTAAGATTCAAAAGGGGTGGACCTAGCATATACATATAGGCTATGGTGGGCTCCACACCCGGGTCATCCTTGTCAGCATGTCTTGGAAATTACCATGTTAGTTTAGCCCGTGTGTTTATAGAACGAGTAGTGCTAGGGACCCCAAATTGAGTCCCCAAAAAAGTCCCCAAATGACATGGCATGGGTGACTTGGCAAATTGGGCAATTTTAATTGGGGAGATTAATGTGAATACAGGGGGGCCCATTATGATATGACCAATTAAAAGATGACACATGGAATTTGGGAATTTTTTTGGGATTTAATTTGGGGTCTTTAGCATTTTCCTTATAGAACTATAGCCCAATTTTTTTGTTTCCTTGAAATCTAATTTTCCTTCAGTTTTTTTTAAGGTAAATGCTAACAATACCATGTTAGTTTAGCCCGTGTGTTTATAGAACTATAGCCCAATTTTTTTGTTTCCTTAATTTTCCTTCAGTTTTTTTTAAGGGAAATGTTAACAATAGCCCTAAGGGCTATGTTAAGCATTAAATATTCTCATCTTTTCAACATTGATTTAAGTTATTTAATTGTTTTTTAGTCTTTTACAACGTCAATTCAATTTTCCAAGTAATAATAGTGGGGCCCCCCTGCATTCACATTAATTTCCACTAATAAAAAAAATCACAAATTGCTAAATAATTATATTGAAATTCGTGCAAACTTGATGTATTAAGTGCAAATTTGACATTTTAAATGCATTTATCCACTTACATTAATGCTTAACCATTGCCCTAAGGGCTATGTTTAGCATTACCCTTTTTTTAAAGCCAATTTTTTTTTAGCTGGTGCCATTGTTCACTATCGCAGTCTCGACCAAAATTGTTTCGACCTATGCGGCACCTATTTCAAAGGTTTTATGTATTTATTAATTACTAGCTTATAACTTGTGTGATGCACTGATTTTTTTGATATGATTTAAATTTCATTTTATATTATAATAATATTTTTAGATAATCATTATATAAAATATTTCATTTAAATTTTAATTTACATAATTTAATATAAATTTAATTAATGATACTAGCTTATAACCCGTGCAATGCACGTGTTTCTTGTATTATGTTATAAATTTTATTTAATATTACAATTGTATTTTTATATAATCATTATTTTTAATAATTTTTTTAATTTTAATTTGATATAATTCAATATACTCATGTTTACGGATTATATTAATGTAAAAAAAATATAAATATAAATATATATATATA
Organism: Kitagawia praeruptora; assembly: GCA_037693485.1. Classification (NCBI taxonomy): domain Eukaryota; kingdom Viridiplantae; phylum Streptophyta; class Magnoliopsida; order Apiales; family Apiaceae; genus Kitagawia; species Kitagawia praeruptora. The sequence continues at coordinate 6,642,759 of CM075353.1, forward strand.
TATATATATATATATATATATATATATATATATATATATATATATATATATATATATATATATATTTGCTAAGCTGTATCTATATTAACAAAAGAAAGGGAAGATCCCATGCTCTATGACAAGCCATAGAGGAGGTATATCTATAATCAATCTCTAAAAGATTGAGAATAGAAAGCAAAAAACATCCTAGCTAATACCTAGCTAGGAGGTATTTCTCCAAATCCAAGAGCAATCCGTAGGTTCCATCACTGTCCAAAAGTGCTGGTGTTTTAAAACAGTAATGTTTATCCAAGTAGGCCAAAGAGACTAATCTTTACGAATGATCTTACAGAGATGCAGTAAAAGCTGGGCTCTATTCCAGTCCTTAGAGTCCTTGATGCTCAGCCCTCCCTCCTCACGAGGCAAACACACATTTGACCAATCAACCTTGGCACCTCCTTTGGCATCTGGGTTTCCCTTCCACAAGAAACGTGTGAATATTGTTTGGATGCGTTTGTGCACAACATTAGGCAGTAAGAAGTGATTCGTCCAATAAGCTTGAATTGAAAAAAGCACACTCCTAATTAATTGAACTCTGCCAGCAAGAGATAGCAGTATATTGGTCCATGAGTATATTCTGCTTGTGAGCCTGTCTATAAGAGGGATACAATCATTTATACTAAGCTTAGTTGAGATTAGAGGAACTCCCAGAAACTTAACTTGAAGTTGTCCTTGAGGGATGTGAAATTCTGAATCAAACCAGTCAATTAATTCAGTCTTGCAATTACCAAAAAAGACAGTACACTTGTGAACACTTGGATGGAGTCCACTTATGTCAGCAAACTTACCCAGGCAGGACATCGTATGTTGTATCGAAGTTTTGTCACCATAGGAGAAAATCAGAACATCATCTGCGAAAGATAAATGAGATAGATCAAGATCCTTACATCTCCAATGATGTTTGTAACCAGCAGGTTTATCTTTAAGCAGGTATGATAGCACGTTCATGGCTATTGTGAAGAGGTATGGGGACATTGGGTCCCCTTGCCTAAGCCCTTTTCCTCCTTTAAAGTAGCCTTGCAAGCTGCCATTAATTTTAACCGAGTATTGCACTGTAGTGATACAAGCATTGACCCAATTGCAAAATTTGTCAGGAAAGTTCATTTTTTTCAGAGTAGCCATTAGGAAATCCCAGCTCAAAGAATCAAAGGCCTTATGCAAGTCAATCTTCAGGGCACATTTAGCCATTCCTGATTCACGATTGTATCCTCTAAATAGTTCTTGTGCCATCACAATGTTGTCCGAAATTGACCTACCTTTGACAAATGCCGGCTGAGCAATATCTATTATGGAAGGAAGCACATTTTTAATGCGGTTAGCCATGATTTTCGAAATGCACTTGTATGCTATCGAGCATAGGGAAATGGGTCGAAAATCTTTCATAGTTGTTGGAGCTTGCGTTTTTGGAATTAGAGCTATACTGGTAGAATTTACACCTGGATGCATAACGGAGGTGTTGAAGAAGTGCATCACTGCCTCACAAAAGCATGACCCAACTATATCCCAAGTTTGAAGATAGAACTCCACAATCATCCCATCAGGGCCTGGGGCCTTGTTTCTTTTCATTGATTTGAGAGTCTTGAAGATTAAATCAGGGGTGACAGGAGTCTCAAGGGTAGCAGCTTGAACCTCCGTAAGCTTGGCACAGTTTATATTGTCAATGTTGTAGGAGCTCTGTCCAGAAGTCCCTAGTGTACTCTGAAAAAAATTAACAGCTACTTTCGAGCATTGAGCATGACCAAAAACCATGTCTCCGTCTTCATTTTCCAGAGCCAAAATTTTATTTGTGTTCCAATGCGCCCCTGTCTTGCTGAAAAAGTAGGAGTTATTGCCATCACCTTGATCAAGCCACTTGACCCTTGATTTCTGTTTATTGAGGGCTTCCTCTTGGAGAATTGCGTTTTCAAGCAAATAATAGCACTTTCTTTCTTCCCGCATTAGATCACCATTTTGAGGATCTTGATTGAGTTTATCCTATATTTCAGCTAACATCTCCCTGTGACTGCTAACATTGCTGTGCACATTTCCGTTCTCATGATTCAGAGCAACAAGCGCCTTATTAACTTCCTTCAGCCTTTGGCATAAGATTGACATAGGATCCCCATACCAAGTAGAGCTCCAAGCTAACATCTGCGTAGGTATGTTTACCATTAGAGGGCAATGATCCATTAACCCCTTCGCCTTAACAAGGCCAACACTTTCAGAGAAATCATGAAGTCAGGTGGAATTTACTAGAATTCGATCAAGTCGTTTGTGGATGATATCATTAGGCCTATTATTACACCAGGTGAAAGTAGGCCCCAAAGTTCTGTGATGACTGAGACTAGAGTTGTTAACACACTCTTTGAAGTTCTCCATGTCCGGGGTCCAATGCTCTCTGCCTCTATTGACTTCATTGAGATGTAGAATGGAGTTGAAATCGCCCAAAACACACCACGGGAGAGAGCTTTAATTGTTGGCTAAGGCCAATAAATCAGACCAGAGTAACTGACGCTGGTGAGCCTTATTTAGAGCATACACAAAAGTGACCATAAAAGTGATCTGCTTTTCCAAGTAAGTGACACGACATGTTATATGCTGTACAGAACAGGAAATAAGAGTAACGTCCCAAATAGTAGTATCAAAGCCAACCCATATTCGACCATTAAAATGGTGAGTATAGTTAAAAAACCACTTCCAAGATCTTCTAATATATTTACTAATAGCATTTGAATTATGCTCTTTTACCTTTGTTTCGAGACAAGCCATAAAAGTTAAATTATTTACCTTTATAAAGTTTTTAACCTCTTGTTGATGAGTGTCTTTATTCAAGCCACGGACATTCCATGTGGCAAAATTCATTTACGATAGTGCTTGGTTGTTTTTCCTGCCAACCTCAGGGACCTTTTGCTTATCACTGGTGAGAAACCATCTTTGTCTTTTCTTGCTGTAGCTCGGTTCTTCGATGCCACACTGCCTACATCACCTATGGGGGGTGTTCTGGTGTTCCCATAGCTTTCTGGTCCTTATCTATTTTCCATTTTTGAGGTGTAGTCAACTGAACTTCGCCTTCCTCCATTTCTGAGAGTGAGTTAAAAGAGTTTTCCAGAAGTAGGGGTTGAGGTTCCTTCTCCCCTGTTTCATTTTGGGCCATGCCTTCGGGATTATCTTCCTGTGGGATACTATCCTTGTCTTTTTCAGTAGCATTAGAGCATGTTTTTTGAATATTTTGCATGATCTCATCGTCATCCATCACCACTGGCCATCCACAGAACCTACCAATAGTGTATGGAACCAATTGTCGGTTAGCAGTATAGTCTTCATTGTCTGTGGTTTCCATGTTCTCATTGTCCTTTTCTTGATACTCATCAGCATTGCTTGTTTCATTGGATGGGTTGTGTCTTTTACCTTTTCAAGCATTTTCTCTTTGTGGTCGTTTAACTGCATCAGGGTTGTTGTTGCACCTGGATAAAGAGTGACCAAAGGCTTTGCATAGACTACATGAGTAAGGCAACTGTGGATATTGAATTTTAATTCGTTCTTTCTCCTCGATGCCAAGACTGTTTATTACCATAACCCAAACATGGTCAGGTCTGGGACTTGAGTATTGCAATTCAACTTGGACGCTAGCATATTTCAGTGGTTCAAATCTTGCAGTGGCTTCATCAAATTTAAGGGGTTTGCCAACCACCTTAGCAATTAAACTAAGACCTCCTCGAGACCAATATGAATGGGGCACATCAACCAGTCGAATCCAGCACGGAACTCTGTCAACCACATTTCTTTTGAAGGTCGAGCCCTCCATCCAATGAATTAAGTACATTGTTTTACCTCCCATCTGAATTGAGTTAAGACCCAATACCTTGTCTTTCTCTTCCACTGTATTAAAACGGAATGTAAAGTACCCTTTTGAGTTGTAATAAACTCTAGATAGACTAAGATTACTCCAGAGTTTCATTGCTTGCTTACGAACATGTTTAAAAGAGACACTTCCACCAATAAAGTGACCAATTAAACTAGAGTTCCATTGTTTCTGTGCATTTATCAAATAGTCTCTTGGAGGGAATATGTTAGCAGAACCATCTTCATTATAAGACACTTCAATGTTCGAAGCATTAATATCTGGTTGCTTTGGAATCGAAGCAGACACCAATGAGCTCCAAGTGACAGTCTTTTTAACTTTACTTGTCTCCCCTTGTTCAACATTGGTAAGGCTAAGTACGCCATTTTTAACTTGAAAATTCTTTTGCAGTGTTTCAAAACTAGCATTAACATTAGCTGAGGTGGGTTTGGTGTTTTGAGTACCTGGAGGTGATGAGTTGACTTGTTTGTTGACTGAGTTGACCTCTCCCGGAGACTGAATTTCGGGGCTAGTTTTGGATGATGCTGCATCTGTACGTCCACTAGCATTTTGCACCGTTCCATCATTCAGAATTTGTTGGGTCTTTTCAAGAATTCTTTGTCGTGTTCTTGGTGAAAAAGGTTCCCCCATTACATCTCCTGTGTTAAGAGAATCATTTTCCTCCTCAAAAAACAAAGGATGTTGTAGATCCATAGCTGGCAGTAAAGGAGCAGCATAGTTGTGACCTATAAAATTAGAGAACTCATCGGAATCCATGGAGCCAGAGTGTTCAGAATTCCGAGAACCCATTGAAGCAACTGACGATAACAGATCGAGTTTAAAGATGCCAAGAAATGACAGAGGAAAGTGAGATGATGAATAAAATGAAGAGCGTGTAAGAAGAATGGAGGCTGAAGGTGGTGGTCAAGGCGGTCAAAAGTGGCCGGAGTGGAGTCGCAATTCTAAGGTGGAGAGAGCATCTTTGGCATCATTGGCATCATTGGCATCATTTTTTAATATATTTTTATTAATAATTGAAAAATATGGTGTGATATTTTCGGGTATATATAAATGATTATAAGATTTGTTGTAAATTAAAAAGGTAACGTGTTTTAATTTGAAAGAAAATATTAATGATTGAAAGATATGATACGATTGATATTTTTAGATGTTTATAAAAGGTAATATCTTCAACTAAAAGTGAAATAAATATTATGAAAATCAATTTATAATGTATGATAATATGATTATGATTGACTTTATATTAAAAGAGTGGTTGATTAATGAATGATTACTTTGAAATTTAATTTAAAATATATAATTATGTATCGTGATTTATTTCAAATTAAAATTGTTATTTTTTAGTAACTGATTTAAAAAATATGTATTTATGGATATGTTAAATAAAAATATTATTGTATTTAAATTAAAAGTGTTGACTAATCATGGTTAATAAGGTAGGGTGAGAATGTAAATATGGAAATCTCTTTATATAACATCATTGCTCTAAAATTTATGAATTAGTTTTGATTGGTCCTAAAATAATTCATAATTTTCTGATTGGTTAACTGCACATTGGTAGACTCAGGTATTATAATAAAGGATTAATTAGGGTGGTTAGGCCTATACCACGAAATGTACTTAATATTTATTATTAGTAAAAACATGTAGTTCTATTTTATAAAATAAAATAATGATATTATAGTTCTTAATAACTCACCAATTACCTTTTTCAGTTAAAACGCATTATCCTTTTCAGTTAAAACGCATTATCTTTTCTAACTTTTTTGAATAGAACCTCTCATTTCCAAAATATCACGGGCCATGACATTTAATGAAATAAACTAAAAAAATTATAATTATTAATAACTAATTGATTACCTTTTTCAGCTAAAACGTAATATCTTTTCTATTTTTTCTAACTAAAATATCTCATTTTCATACTTTCTTTTCTTACTTAATTATATAACCTTACTTAAATATTTATTATTGGCAAAAACATTTTACCTTTTCTATTTTTTAAGAACTGATTAATTAATTTCATTTTTACGTGATTGAAAGTTTGTTAGTTTGGTTTTTAGTTTGGTTATCCTAATTATTAAAATAAATATTAACATAATATAATTAATGGTAATTATCTGATTACCTTTTTCCCATTTACTTTTAGTTAAATATATTATGTAAGAACCCGAATTTTCGGTAGAATTAAAACTTTTTATATATTGATGAAAGAATGAACATTGACTCCGACTGCAAGGTATTAACAATGAATGTGAATGGGTATAGATTAAAATGATTATATGTCATGAAGTATGCAATGGGTTGAAAACCTAGATTAGAATAATCTATCTCCTAAAAAATAAGTTTTGGCACTCCAAAGAGGAAGGAGATATTCTTGTGTCATCCAAATCAATATCTGTTGTAAGCCCAGTGGTTCCGTAAAAGGGTTAAGGAATGCCCGAAAGAGAACAAGGACATTTTTATAAGTATAAGGATTAAAGATGGAATAAAGAATGAATAGTATTTTTGGTGGGAATAAGAATATTATTAGATGACGCTATATTGAAGTATTCAGAACAGATTTCTGAGTTCGTATTCATGATCCAGAGACGAAATAAGTGTATGTAAACGATATCAGATTCAGAAAAATAGCACTTCTATTTTCTCCGAGAATTCCCTGGACACTGAAGGATTTAAGGATTTATTTAAGAGATTTAAGGGATTTAGATTCAAGGATATTAAAGGAGGATCAAGGATATTAGTATAAATATTAAGAAGGTTTCCGGTAAAACCCTAACAAGAAATACTTGAGATATTACTCCGAACGATCAATGAAACGAAGCAATAACCGGACAAGAAACAAGCAGATAGCCAAGGTGCAAGCATGTGCAAGTGGATAAGATCAAGTAACTAGGTTGGTTACCAAAGGAACTAGGATAACTAGAAGCCTAACCAAGTGTTTAGCTTCATTACATCATCAAACCACAAGATCAAGACACATGCCCCTTAATTTACCTCATGCATGACATACCACCTTTAATAAAGCTACTTTAGCTAGATATTATCAAGATGTGGTGTATTATGCAAGAGAACCAAGCAAGCCAAGGTCAAAAACTCCATCTCTCCATTTCTTTCAAAACTGCCCAGCACAAACACCTCCAAGAATAAAATTCATATCTCCATTTTCATCCATGATAAAATCACCAAATTTTAACCACAACCTCTCCACTCCATGGGCATCATTCGCTCCAAATTTCATAGCAATCAAAGTAGTATAGCCTAGGCAAATCACCTCCCCAAGTTGAAGAATCAAACTGTCCTGATGCTTGACAGTTTCTGGACAGATTTTCTAATGGCCATATCTCCTTCATTACTCAATGAAATTTGGTGGTTTTTAGCTTTTTGGAAAGCTGGTTAGATTCTCTACAATTCTTCTTTAGGACCCTCATCCATAAAAGCAAGGTAAGGACCTCGTTTTTGCATTTCTTTGGACTGATGAATAGTAACTCCGAAGTGATTAACTAGTTATCTTGTTTTGTTCTTAAGGATTAAGCTATATAAAGACTATCTAAGGCTTGTTAAGTGTTTATAAACACTTGATAGTGTTCCTAGAGCTTCCAAGAAGGTAAACCCTTAACCCACCTTTGAGTTTTATATGAGATTTGATGGTGTTTATGGCTTGTATGCATGATTTAGAGCGTGTATGTTATGCGGGTGTTATAAAAATGTTAAAATATATTTTGTGGCTCCAAGACCTGTTGAGACAGTGAGGAAGATGATAAATAGTGTCCATGAGTGTTGGTTGTTGGTTGAATGATTATTTGGGTTGTTTGAAAATTGGATTATTCGTTTTTAAGCCGTCGTAATGTCGAAATTTACATAGGTGTTAAAAACAGAGCATGTCCGAAACTGTAAGTTTCTTACAAGGTTGAGGACCTGACATGAACCGTCGTAATCGAAAGTTCGTAACTGAAATTGGATTCCTTTAATACTATGAAATCAGTGGCGAATCTGTATAATTAAATAATAGAGATAAAAAGGAAGGTGTGGGAGAAGACCACATGTCGAATGGATCATTTTCCGATTTTATAAAAATGTTCGAATCAAGGTTAAACGCGAACGAACCCCTAGAAGCATACTTGGTTATGCCTTTGGTGAATGACTTAGAAAACGAGCGATAAATCTCGAGGTATAATCTTGGTTCGTAAATGACCGACCTTAAAACTTACATGACTTAAGTATATACAAAGTGTAAGTATGACGACGTGTCTTAGTAGCGAGCGAATGACGGGTCATAGCGAGAATGAAGAGAATTGCACTAAAAGGTGTTTAACGAGATAACTCGAAAACGTGTTTCGACTTAAGTAAGTTATACTTAGCCTTTTAAAAAGTGTTAAGTTATTGACCTCGGTTATTGTGACTATTTATAGATCACCGGATTGACACGAGGCACACTACCCCTACAGGATTGTCAGGCAAGTTTCAAATCCTTTTTAAAAGACTGTTGTTGTGAGTATATATATATATATATATATATATGTATGCTTTCTGTTATACATATGCCATAGCATGCATGCCTACTTTCAAAGTCATATTGATATACTTGTTCCCTGAATTATTGTTGGCTTATGAGCTAGATAGTTATTATATCAGTTATAAGCCGGAAATTTATAAGACCCTTAAACGAAGGGCATCTGATCCTCATTCCTTGATTATAGACCGGGAGTCGTTATTTCTTGATATATTGACAATATTTTCAGAGGAAAATAATTAAGTAAATATTTCCCATTTATTATCTGGCGAATATTATTGAGATATTCCTTTGAGATTATTTGATAAATATTATTCGGGTTATTCATCAGATATTTAATTATTCGATGAACATTATCTTTAATATTTATCTAAAGTCGATTTAATATTCGAATATGATTTCGAACCCTCAGTTAAGTTATTTACTTAGAGAATATTCATTCTTATTTCTTCGATAAATATTATTTTGAATATTCATTCGAATTTATTTATTTAATGAATATTATTTTAATGTTATTCGAGCCTTATTTATTTAAATGAATATTATTTCGAATATTCATTCAATCTCTATTTATTTTATAAATATTAGTTGAACATTGATTCGAACTCCAGTTCATCGATAAATATTATTTTGAATATTCCCTTGAGACGATAAATATTATCTTCGACATTCATTTAAAGTCGATTCAATTATTGAACATAATTTCGAATATTCATTCGATAATCATTTCTTCAATAAATATTATTAAGATTGAATATTCATTATTTATTTAATGAATATTGTCTCAAATATTCAGTCGACAATTATTTCATCAATAAATATCATTTTTAAGTTGAATATTCATTATTAATTTAATGAATATTATATCAAATATCCAAGGGATGTTTATTTCACCAATAAACATTATTATTTTCAAATATCCATTTAAGATTGGATTTATTTAGTGAACATTATTTTAAACATTTATTTGAGTTTATTTAATTAATGAATATTATCTGGAATATTCATATAAAGAAGAGAGTTATTTAGTAAATAATTCTAAATATTCATTCGAGGATTACTTACGAGTAATATTATGATTTATTCATATTCCTTAATTAATATTGAGTTAATAAATATTCTTGGAATATTTATTTAAATCCTTTTAAGTTCTTTTATAATGATTCATATTATTCAAAGATTATCTGTCACCTTCAGATATGGTGTAAAATATTTTGGAGTAGTTTATGACTATTTTTTATCAAGGGGAGGTTTCCAAAACTCTATTTTCATTTAAATCTATCTTAAAGAAGATTTAAATACTCGCTCAACTTCCAAACAGATATAAGGGGACCTCACTTGAGAGATGTTATTTATTGGACTGCCCGGTCCTATACTTGTTAAAACTATCTTGTCACTCACATCTTGATTCTTTCAAGCATCGATATGAGTCTGTTTGGTTACCTCCTCAACGCTCGAGGGGTAAGAATTGATGGAACAAGTTTATATCCATTAACAAGCATCAGCTTGGGAAATATTGGTGATTTTTCCTTTCCAACTAGATACGACTACTTTGTGGAGTCCTATCAACAAGTAATATACTTGGGGAAAGGGGGAGGAACTTCACGTTTCAAATTTATGGATGTGAAATGAACTAGGAGATGCGTAAGTGACCCAGTGGCGCCGGTCCAGCAAATGGCCCAACCGTTGGCCGGGGGGTTCCAGAGGGCGGTAGACAAGTAAATCCGTCGGTGCTTCCTTCTACATGTAGTAAACAAGATGTGGGGAGCATAACATGCGACTGATCATCGTGTAAATGCTATGTCTCCTGGCGCGTCAAACTCCAGTATTAGTTCATCTCTCAATGTTGGAAATTTCCTGCAACCTTATCATTATTGGCAGGTTTGAAAAGTGTTTGAATTGGAATTGCAATATTCTTCCTGCAAGTTTCTCTATTATGAAAAGTTGATAATATCTTGCTCATCTTTGACATAGCAGATATTTATTCAAAACAAATATATTTTGAGTTACCTTGTAACTTCATCTCATACCTTATATTGGTACTACATCGTTAATGCATGGCATATGGTTTCAAAGATATTTTGGACTGTTATATATTATCACTGTTCAATTATATTTTTGGTGGGCTATTGCTCACTCTTGCTTTATTTATTTATATCACAACAACAGCTAGATCAGATGGCCGCGCAAGGCATACTCAGCATAGGCAGGTGTCAGCCGTCAGAGGATTAACCGCTGAGGACATAGCTACCATTGCTAAGGATGCAGCCTCTGGTAGGCTAGTTGTTAGCATTTGTGCATCAAATGTATTTATATATATGGCATATACCAATGGATGGCAAAGAGCATGTAATTGTAAAATTGTAATTCTTTGGGTTGTAAGAACTCAAACTTGTGATTAATAATATTGACGATTACTTTGATTTCATCTCTGGGACTATAACGGGTGTGTTTTATGTTGTTGTTTTGGGTCACAAGGTTGTAATTTAAGTTATGTTGATTTTGTGGTTGGATATTGAGACCGTAACGACCAGATCCCTGACCCTGGATCTGGGGGTGTTACATATTACCTTTTATAAACACCTAAAAACATCAATCGTACCACATCTTTCGATCATTAATATTTCTTTTCTAATTAAAACACGTTACCTTTTTGACTAATCTTAAAATCATTTATATATACCCGAAAATATCGCTCCATATTTTTCAATTATTAATAAAATATATTAAAAATCCGTATATGTTGTTTATTATAAGGAAACATTAGTATAATCCGTAAATATGTGTATACTAAATGTTGAGTATTAAACACACAAAAGAATACAGAGGGGGGTGAATGGATTCTTGAACTTTTCTTTGTTCTTGAATCTGTAGCAAGATATGTGTTGTGTGTGCGGAAATTTGAATGTAGATAATGAACAACACAAGACACAATATCACTTTAATCTAATATATTATTAGATAAAGATTTGCTACAATCTGTGAATACAAATGTTAGTATTCTCAGCTTCGTTTTTCTCAGAGAGATGTATACTTTTTGTATGAAAAACTTTATATCTAAAGAAGTGAGGTTGTACCCTTATAGAACATGAACACAGCCTGTTTACTACAAATAAGGTTACAGGATAAATTACTTTCTAGTCTGTCTATCCTATTTGAGTAACATCCAAACGGCTACAGGTTTGACTTTGTAGAGCTCTGTTCAGATCCACTTCTCTCGCTCTTTGTCTCTTGTACATCTCTCCAAGCTCCTTTGTAGGCTTTCCAAAGTACGTTAAAGTTTGTGGTCCATAAAGTGCTTTGGCTTGTTGCAGGTCTCTGACTTGTACAATTTCTTCAGTATTTTGTCTTCAAAACCTCATTCGAGAAGTAACTTGATAATTGAATCGAGAGCTAGAATTTACTTGATGGATAACTCTGAGTTCTCGAACAATATATAATTCACTTGTTTAAAACACTTCTCGAATTAGGCTTTTCTTCAGGATTCCTTGAGATGTCGAATAGAGCAATTGACTTGTCGAATCCTTGAGATGTCGAATAGCTTCTTAGTCCTAGAGATATCGAATGAACATTGACTTGTTGACTCTTTGAGAACTCGAATGATAGATTCTCCTTGTTGGCTTCCTTAGTTCTCGAATAGAGTAGTACACATATCAAATCTCTGAGATATCGAACAGTGCATTCAGAGATATCGAACAGTGTCTTTTGAGATATCGAATCCTTGACTTGTCGAATGCTAGAGTTCTCGAACAGAACAAAACACTTGTCGAATTGGTACTTAGGCAAATTTTCATTCTTCAAATTCCAACTGTGTTTATTTTGACAGCCTTTTATCTTCAAGCTTGAGGCATGAACCTTGGAACTTCTTTCAAGCATTATTCTCAGACTTTTAAGTACAATTACACAGATAAAAATTGGTGCCTATTACAAGTACTAAACAAGTAGAAACTCTACAGCTAGAGGTTCCCTCAGTTAAGAGGTCATGTAAGTAATACAAGGTATTACAAACGATTAGGCTTGTTATTAGATGTATGCAGGCATGCCTCTGTGACCAACTGTTGTGGAATAAAAACTAGGTTTAAATTATTGCGGCTAGGGTTTGTGTATTTAATGCTAGGGTTCGTGAGATTCGTGCTTCAATGGCTGCTTCTGCGTTCGAGACTTAAACGGTCCTCACAGAGTGCCTACGTATCTCTGTAATTAGAGAATCAAGCCAATAAAACGTAGTTCTAGGTTGAGGGGTCTGACCCTTTATATAGGCTGAGAAGCCTCAGAATTAGGGTAGGGTTAGGAGACTTGGTGGGCAAGTCAGCCTTGAGGAAGGTTCTAGACTCCTTCCTTGTAGGAGTCTGTTTCCTTGTATGACTGTGTGGCTTGGAGGCTACTCTTTGTAGAGATAATGTCCTTATCTGACTTGTATCTCCCAGCTGTTAATTATCCCTAAATACTAATTACGAAATTAATATTATAACTGGGGTTTGGGCCATCTGGTGGGCCCCACGTTTGGACCATTCTAGGTCTAATTAATACCACATTAAATGAGTCTTTAGGGCTTACTTTTAGCCCATATCATTTGCCCCCCAACTTCTAGGAAAACTGATCAGGTTTTCCTTGAAGTTATAACGGTCTTTTCTGAGACTTGGGTCAGGGTTTATTGCTCGTACGCGAGTATTTTCAACAATATCATCTTAATGCAAAGCGTGGAGCGACCGACGCATTTACGACGATGTTAAATGGCACTAGACAGTGCTAATCAGCCTTAAACGATGTTTAAACAATATAAAACAATGTTAGATGGCATAAAACGACACTAAACGGCGTTCAACGGCGCTAATTTGAAAATATTAGATTGCGCTTCGAGCGTAAAATTATTTTTCACGTTTCCTAAGTCATTTTTGACCTGGAAATTTCGGGAAGAAATTAATGTATTTTCGACCCACATCACTTAGAAAATTCTTCGAATTCTCTAGAAACTACATGAGTCACAATCGGGATCCGGATTTTTTTTTTTTTTTTTTTTATTTCCTAAATTTCCAGGCCAAAAAACAGCCTCCAGGTCGTGCATGACGATCTCATTTTTTAGGCCATTTTCGAGCTCGCCCTCACGACCTCAACCAGCCTAGAACTCGACCTCACTTAGGTTCCAGGTCGTGAGCTTCGAGCTCAATTTGCAGTTGATTTTCGACCTGGAATCTGCGACCTCAATTCAAGAAGAAACAATCTTTAAAATGGTTCCAGGTCGCGCCTTTTTTGTAGGTTTTCCAGTTCTTTTTCGACCTGGAATTCACGACCTTGATTCAGTGTAATCTCGACCTCGAATAAGTCCCAGGTCGTATGGATTTCCCATTTTTCCCAGTTCAATTTCGACCTGGAATTAACGATCTCAAGTGACCTCAAAAGGGTCCTAGGTCGTGTGGATTTTCTTGAATTCCTAGTACAAATTCGACCTGGAATTTACGATTTCAAACCGTGTTATAACGACCTCATATTTATTCACGACCTCGAATTGAATTTGTCAGGTTGTTTTGTCAAGCTCGTATTTACACTAAAAAACGAGGTCAAACGCTACGACCTCGTGCTTCCTTTTAATCTTTTGTCCAAGTTTTGTTGGACTTTAATGGGCCATGCCTTTTAATTTTCATGGGCCTTGGTCTTCAAACCATTTGGGCCTACCCTAATTATGTATTTGGGCTCTTCTTCTTGAAGCCCTATCTTGACTTCGACTAGGGCTTTACAGGCCTGGCGTTTCTTGGGCTTTTTAGAGCCCAACATGTGTTGACGGCCCATAAGAGTTTTGAACAGGCTACAACCGGTTGATATTCATTTTAACCGGTTGAAATCCCCTAACTTTTTGCTTATATAAAGGCCAAAGTTTTCACTTTCACTTCACCACAAAAGTTTCCAAAACAAAAACTCTCTCAAAAGTTCCAAATTTCTTTAAGAAATTTTCTCTGAGTTTGATCTTCGTTCTTTGAAGATTCAAAGGCATCCTTCAAGTTTTCTGGCGATTTTTCTTCCAATCTTTGAAGATTGCTCAAGGATTTCTGGGAGTTTTTCCAGAAATTTTTCAGTTGCTGTTGAAGATTTGAAGAACACTCAAGGTACTTTCCAGAATTTCTAGTTTTATAGTTTGAAGATTACCCTTTTTCTGGGTTTCTCTTCAATTCCTTTGAAGATTTGAAGATTGTTCTAAAAATTTCTTCGTTCTTTGCAGATTTCCTTTGAAGATCAAAACTTTTCTTTGAAGATTTGAAGAAATGGCTGAAGATCGTGCTACTCAACGTTTCCAGAAACTGCAAGTGGCCTCAAAAAGAGGTATTATCATTCGTTCTTCCTTCATGAGTTTACAGGATATGATTTTAAATCGTAAAGAAGATTTTCCATCCCTGTCACACCTTGATTCTTTTAATCATAGCAACATTTTCCATGACATAGAAAAAATCACTGACTATAATAGGATGTATAAAATAGAATCACCCTATAGGCTTATCCCAGCTGAGCCTGGGGATCGATCTTGCCATTGGCGCCCCAATGCACTTTGTATTTACAGGGGTGCCATTGTTGCAGGGGTTCGATTCCCTTTTCATGAGTTTATCCCTAGGCTTTTAGCAGATGTAGGAGTTAACCCTTGTCAAGTTCCTCCCAATTCTTGGAGGGTGATCAACTGTTTTCTGGTCCTCTGCCTTAAAAACAAATTCCCTCTTTCTGTAGCCCTTTTTAGGAAAATTTTTCAATTTAAAAATTCATCTGAATCTACCCCGGGTTGGGTTTACATTAGTCACCGTTCTTCTACTCCTCCAATCTTTCACCCCCAATCTATTCCTGACTTCAACCCAAAGTGGAAGAAGGAGTTCATGTACTTGATATGGGAAGGTGGAGATTGGGGCAATGTTTTTCGTAGTACCTTTGGTAAGGTCGTAGATGGAAGTGCCAGTGACATTGAGCTGAATGAGGAAGAGACCTTTGCCTACCAGGAGCTCATCAAAGATAATTATTCTACTATGGCTTGGGATCTCCTGAATGAGTTCCAACTTAAAACTTTGGGACTTTCCCGAGTGGGCAATAAGGGTAATTTCCTTTCTTTTTGCATTCCTTTATTTGAATATGATTGTCTCATACCCATTATTTGTCTTTTGTTTTGTAATTGCAGCTGCAGCTTTTATCAACAAGACTAACGAGCCAGAAGATGGGGACACTGCTAGGTTGAAAAGGGCTCGTTCAGGGAAAGATCCTCGAGCCCCAACAGCCACGGATGCCTACTTGAGGCCCCATGTGGCTGATGTTGAGGAGGTAGATGGCTCTTCCAAGAGTGCTTGGCGTCCCAACTGGGGTATTAGGAAGAAGGACTCCATTGTTGGAGACTGCAGGCATGCTATGGATTGGTCCTATCACTCCATAACCCCTGGTGACTTCAAGGACTATGTATCTGGCTCCACTCTTGAAGGAGCTGAGAGTGCTGGAGCTCAGGCCTTTGCAGCTGTAAGCTTCTTACTATCCACTCTTTTATGTACTTGTTTTGTCACTTGAACCGTGGTTTTAACTTTGTCTTTTGTAGGCTAATGCCAACTTCCAGGGGGTCGTATTCCAGGCTAAGACTTGGCGTTCCAACTATGAGACTTACAAGGCCAAGTTTGATGACTCCCAGGATGAACTGGGCTCTGTCAAGGCTACCTTAGCGAGGAGGGAGAAGGAGCTTCTAGAGTCTCAGGCTGAAAATGTCACTCTCAGGAAGGACAAGGACGACCTGATTGACGACTACCTTTCCTCCCAGGAGTATGTGGGCTTCATGGAGAAGCATGACGACTCTCTGTTCCCTTACCAGTTTACTCAGGGATGGGACGGAGCTCTTGCTGAGGTTACTAGGAGATTTCCTGGTACCCTCAATGTTTCGGACTTCCCTAGCCCCCATGCTCCTATGGCCTTGGCAGTGCAGGACACCCAGGAGGAGGACCAGGAGGATGATGAGAGGATCCTGGAGCCAGATTCCTCTGCTCATCTTGGCGCAGCTGGAGAGGATGAGCATACTGGAGATGCTTAGTAGTTGATATCTTTTTCCATCTATTTATGTACTCTGCCTTCGGGCATGACTTTGTATTTTCGTAACTTATTTTGAGCTAGTCGATTATGTATTCTGCCTTCGGGCATAACTTTTAAATTCGTAATCCATTGTCCTTAATGCTTCTCAACTTATTCATATTCGCATGTGTAGTCTGGCATTTTGTGCATATATATCAATGAGTAAGGTTCATATCTTATGCGAAAATGTAGGATAGTCTTATTAATATGAAGAAATGGGCACAGCCCTTACATAAATACTCTATCTCCAATATCTCAAGTTTTAAAAACTTGGAATGGTTTTATCGACCTTATTTCTACTTCTATTACATAGGCAAAAAGCTAGGTCCTTTTCAGGAGAGTTTAAACATAGTAAACCTTGAGGTTCAATGCATGCCAAGTCCGGGGCACCTCAACCCCGTCCAAGGTTTCCAGTTTGTGGGATCCTCGTCCTAGTGTCTTCTTGACTCGATACGGCCCTTCCCAGTTCGGGGCTAGTTTTCCCTTCTGACCAACTCCAGAAGCCTCAATCTTCCTAAGAACCAAGTCACCTTGTTGAAAGAACCTCTCCTTAACCCTGTGGTTGTAGTAGAAAGATGCTTTCTTTTGATGCTCCGCATTTCTGGCATTTGCCTCGTCCCTGACTTCATCAATCAAATCTAAGGCGAGCCTCATGCCTTCTTCATTAGTCTCTGGCTCGAATGCTTCAATTCTAGGTGATGCATGCATGACTTCTAGTGGTACGACTGCCTCGGCTCCATAAGCCAGTAGGAAAGGAGTTTCCCCAGTTGTTACTTTGCAAGTAGTACGATATGCCCAAAGTATAGGCAGTAATTCATCCACCCAAGTATTTCTCGATCGTTCGACCCTCTTCTTAAGTCCATCAAGAATAATCCGATTGGCTACCTCAGCCTGTCCATTAGCTTGCGGGTGAGCTACCGAAGTAAAACGAAGCTCGATAGCATTTTCCTCACAGTACTTTCTGAACTCTTCATTGTTGAATTGTGTCCCATTATCTGTCACAAGGATTCGGGGAATTCCATACCTGCAGATTATGTTCTCCCAAAAGAACTGGGAAACTTGCTTGGTGGTTATCTTGGCTAAAGGCTTAGCCTCAATCCACTTAGTGAAGTAATCAATGGCGACAATCAGAAATTTCCTTTGTGCTGAAGCCATGGGGAAAGGACCAAGAATGTCCATCCCCCACATTGCAAACGGAATGGGAGAGCTGATTGAGGTTAACCTCTCAGGCGGCTGCCTCACAACAGGGGCGTGTTTCTGACATCTGTCACACTTCTTAACATAATCCTGGGCATCTGCTAACATCTCCGGCCAATAGAATCCCAGGCGGGTAATCTTGTGAGCTAGGGCTTTGCCCCCCAAGTGCTGCCCACGGATCCCTTCATGAACTTCTTCCAGTGCTTCTCTTGCCTCTTGGGGCCTTAGGCACTTCAAGTATGGGATGACAAACGACCTCTTGTATAAGATGCCTTCAATCAAGGCATATCTCAATGCTCTCACTGACAATTTTCGTGCCTCCAAGGCATTGCTGGGGAGCCATCCGGTTTCTAGATGAGCTTTAATAGGATCTATCCAACAGCTTCCAACATCGATAGGTGCTACCAACTTAGAGTTGATGGTCGGGGCCTTCATGACCTGGAAGTAAACACTGCCTGCATAATTCTCTATCTCAGAAGAAGCGAACTTAGAGAGGGCATTGGCCTTAACGTTCTCTTCCCTAGGAATGTGCTCCAGGTAGCACTCCTCAAACTGAGTCATAACAGCTTTCACGACTCTGAGGTATTTTGCCATAGTTTCATCCTTGGCCTCAAACTCACCATTCACTTGCGAGACTACCAGTCTTGAATCTCCACACACTTTGAGGTTCTTGACCCTCATGACTCTGGCCAATCCCAATCCAGCTATTAATGCTTCATATTCAGCTTCATTGTTGGTTGTAGGAAAGTCCAACTTCAAAGCGTATTCAACTGTGAACCCATCGGGGCTTTGCAAAACCAAACCTGCACCACTAGATTTTGTTTTTGATGCTCCATCAAAATAGAGCACCCAATACTCTTTCTGATCAGGTACAAGTTCTTCATCCTTACTCTCAACTCCAGGGGTGGTTACTATCTCCTGCCCCCCGACTTCTTGGTTGCCAATGGTACATTCGACCAAGAAGTCAGCTAATGCCTGAGCCTTGATGGCTGTCCGAGGCTTATATGCAATGTCAAATTCACCGAGTTCGATTGCCCACTTAATTAGCCTTCCACTGACCTTAGGGCTATGCAAGATACTTCTCAACTGCTGGTCCGTCAGGACTTCAATCTTGTGTGACTGAAAATAAGGTCGTAGTTTCCTTGAAGCTGTTACCAATGCTAAAGCAAACTTCTCAATGGTAGAATAATTCAACTCAGCTCCGTGCAACACCTTACTCACGTAGTAGATGGGTTTCTGAACCTTATTCTCTTCTTTTATGAGGACGGCACTCAATGCTTGCTCAGATACCGCCAGGTATAGATAAAGAGTCTCTCCGATGCTAGGCTTGGCCAACAGCGGGGCTTCAGCCATATATTTCTTCAATTGTTCAAAGGCCTCTTGGCTTTCTGGTGTCCATTCAAAATTCTTTACCTTCTTTAATGTTTGAAAGAAAGGTAAACACTTATCACCCGACTTGGAGATAAACCTTCCTAAGGCTGCTACTCGGCCGGTCAACTTCTGCACATCTCTTATAGAACGTGGTGGTTCCATGTCTAAAATCGCTTTGATCTTGTCAGGATTGGCCTCAATGCCTCTCTTTGAAACCATCAGTCCTAAAAACTTTCCAGATCCAACGCCAAAGGCACACTTAGCGGGATTCAACATCATCTTATGGTGCCTCAGCACTTCAAATGCCTCTTCGAGGTGCTTAATATGATCAGCCTTGAGTAGGCTCTTGACTAACATGTCATCAACATACACCTCCATGGTTTTTCCAATCAGATGGGCAAATATCTTGTTCACCAAGCGTTGGTAAGTAGCTCCTGCATTCTTTAGACCAAACGCCATAACAAGATAACAGAAGACACCAAAGTCAGTTATGAAAGATACCTTAGGGATGTCATCTTTGTGCATCTTAATCTGATTATAGCCGCTGAATCCATCCATGAAGCTTAACATCTCATGTCCAGCTGTGGCATCTATCAACATATCTATCCTTGGAAGGGGGAAACAATCTTTTGGACATGCATCATTCAGGTCAGTGAAGTCTATACACATCCTCCACTTCCCATTCGCTTTTTTTACCATCACAGGGTTTGCTAACCATTCGGGAAACCGAATCTCTTCAATGAAACCAGCTTCCAAGAGCTTATCCACTTCTTGCTTAATGGCCTCTTGCCTCTCCGGAGCAAAGTTTCTCTTCTTCTGCTTTATTGTCTTCCTCTTGGGGTCAACATTCAACTTATGAGTTATAAGTTGGGGATCAATCCCTGGCATATCAGCTGCTGTCCAAGCGAACACGTCGCCATTCTTTTGTAAGAATTCTATCAACTTGCCCTTCAAGGGTTCTTTCAGAGATGCTCCAACATAAGTAACTTTTTCAGGATCATTCGGCTCTAGGGGTATGGGAATCAAATCCTCTGTTGGCTTCCCTCTATGCTCTTCATCGTCACGGACATCCATGTCTTCAATTGGAAGGACCTGCCCCCCGACTCCATCGGCTCTCAAAGTGGCTACATAGCAACTTCTTGCCATCTTCTGATCACCCTTTTGTTCTCCGACACCATTCCGTGTTGGAAACTTAATCTTCATATGATAGGAAGAGGCCACAGCCTTAAACGCATGTAACCCAGTTCTTCCAAGGATTGCGTTATATGTTGAAGCTGCCTTAATCACCAAGAAATTCAGCATCTGAGTCGTCTCCTTAGGCTCCTGCCCAATAGTTACGGGTAACTGAATAGTCCCTTCAACATGGGACTCCACTCCGTTAAATCCGTATATGGGCATGTTTGTAGAGGTCAACTGAGAGTCGTTGTATCCCATCTTTACAAACGCATCATGAAACAAAATATCCACAGAAGCTCCATTGTCTATCAAGACTCGTTTTACTTCTGAATTTCCAATCACAGGATTTATGACCAGCGGGTCATCATGGGGGAACTTCACCCCTTCCAAGTCTGAATCATCGAAACCAATTACCATCTCAGTTTTAGCACGCTTCGGGGCCTCTCCCACAATGTGCATTACCTCACTTGCGTATGCCTTTCGAGAGTTCCGAGTTGTACCGGCCGCTGTCGGGCCTCCCCAGATCATGTTGATAACTGGCCCTCGGGGCTGCGTGCTACGATCACGATCATTATCCCTTCTGTCATTGTTTCTCCTGTTATAATCCCCTCTTTGGGTTCCTTGATCTCCACCCTTTGTGAAATTGTTCAGCTTTCCTTTACGAATCAAGAATTCAATCTCGTCCTTCAACTGTCTACAATCATCCGTGTCATGTCCTACATCTCGGTGGAACCTACAGTATTGATCCTTGTTCCTTTTTGCGGGGTCTCCCCTGAGTGGCTTCGGCCATCGGAAGTCCTTATCCTTCTCAATTTCCAACAAGATTTGACTTCTAGGGGCATTCAACCTTGCATAGTCAGAGAACCTTGGTCCCAAGTTCTTTTTTGGTGGCGAATCAGAGTCTTTGCTAGTTCGGGGATACTTGTCCCTAGCATCGTATTCCTGCCCTTGCTTACGCTTTTTTGTATCATTGTTTCCCTGACCATTGCCTAATGTGACTTCCTTCTTCGTGCTATCCTCGGCTTTGATGTACTTATCAGCCCTTCGTTGGAGATCAGCCATATTCTCCGGGGGATGCTTTGCCAATGATCTCTTAAAGTATAGGTCGGTGGTACCATGCTCCAAGGCTACCATTGCAACCTTATTGTCCAGATCAGTGATGTTCAGAGTCTCCTTGGTGAACCTCTTAAGATAGTCTCTCAGACTTTCGTTCTTCCCTTGTACCACATACATAAGAGATGCAGAGCTTTTCTCATGCGTTCTTCCGCTGATAAATTGACTAATGAAAGCAGCACTCAACTCTTTAAAGGAACCAATCGAGTTTGCAGGAAGCCGACTATACCATCTTTGAGCCATGCCTGACAAAGTTTGAGGGAAAGCCCTACACTTCAAAGCGTCGTTTGCAGGCTGCAACAGCAGAGCGTTTGAAAACGTTCTAACGTGGTTTGCAGGATCACCCATTCCATCATAAGCTTTGATTGTTGGCATCTTAAACTTCTTTGAGATACGAGCATTCATCACGTCCTCAGTAAACGGAGGTGTGGGATCATCAGGGTCCCCAAGTGGCATCAGATCCTTGGGGTTGCTTTTAGGGGTTTCCACCCTTGTAGTTCTTTCAGGTGGGACGGTAGTCCTTCTTTGCCTCCTTGGAGGCCTCTCCAGATCTATGAAGGGAATCGGTCCTGACGTGGGAGGTGGCAAAGTCTGATTTGATCTGGCTTGCTCCCTGGCCATATCTTCCTTTAACTTTAAGATCTCGGCTTCAAAAGCCTTAATCCTCTCAGCAGCTGTTGAAGGGAGTCCATCATGGATAGTTCGAGTTCTCCCCATAGGCTCTTTACTTGCACGTCGCCTCCTCGGGGTTTCATCACGCTCGTAATCATCGCCAGAAGATGATTCATCTGAATAAGGACCAGAAAAATCGCGATAATCTCGATCTCAAATATACAGGGCATGCCCACTCGGTCCAGCTCCGTAATTGGGCATCCCATACATTTGATTGGTGCTTATGGGGAGATCCGTAGTGTGGATCTGAACCCCTCGTGTAGGGTTATTGGGGTCTACAATCAGGGAAGAAATCCCCATCTGAAGGGGGTTAGTCCCTGGAACTGTGTGGACGATCGGAGGTAGCGTACTCTCAACATGGGTAGTCGTCCCTAGGGGATGAGAAACTTGATACGGAACGATAGTCCCGGATGCCGGAGGTACTTGCTCAGATGTCGGAAGTACTTGTTCAGTAAGGGGCGGAGCAGAGCTAAGAGGTAGAGCCTCAGTGGCAATTGGCTCTGTAGTGCTTGGTGCAGTTCTTCGTGTTTGAACCATGGTTGATGTCTTGTCCCACAGACGGCACCAAATGTTGTGGAATAAAAACTAGGTTTAAATTATTGCGGCTAGGGTTTGTGTATTTAATGCTAGGGTTCGTGAGCTTCGTGCTTCAATGGCTGCTTCTGCGTTCGAGACTTAAACGGTCCTCACAGAGTGCCTACGTATCTCTGTAATTAGAGAATCAAGCCAATAAAATGTAGTTCTAGGTTGAGGGGTCTGACCCTTTATATAGGCTAAGAAGCCTCAGAATTAGGGTAGGGTTAGGAGACTTGGTGGACAAGTCAGCCTTGAGGAAGGTTCTAGACTCCTTCCTTGTAGGAGTCTGTTTCCTTGTATGACTGTGTGGCTTGGAGGCTACTCTTTGTAGAGATAATGTCCTTATCTGACTTGTATCTCCCAGCTGTTAATTATCCCTAAATACTAATTACAAAATTAATATTATAACTGGGGTTTGGGCCATCTGGTGGGCCCCACGTTTGGACCATTCTAGGTCTAATTAATACCACATTAAATGAGTCTTTAGGGCTTACTTTTAGCCCATATCACCAACAATCTCCCCCAAATTGTGAGTAAGATCCTTAGTCACAATTTCATGTCTGATAACAACCCTAACCTACATAAAGATAAAACTTGACAGATACAGGTATGATATTGATTGAATACTATTACAGAGAAAACATTCTTACAGTTATGAAGAGATACTAGCCATTTTCCTTTGATTCTCCTCCTTGAGATTTGGCTTGTAGATCCTCATTTTCTTTTTCTTCCTTGGCTTTATTTGCATCACTCATTGCCTGGATGATGTCTTCCATGGCAGTGAGTTCTTCAATGAGAGGTTAGTTAGATAAGTCTCTAATAACTTCCTTTAGCCTGGCTTCAGGATATGAGCTAATGTAGTCCATTCTAATCTTCACATTTCTGCCATATTTCATGTATTCCACAATGTAAGGATCATACTTGACTCTGCATAACCCTTTAGCTCTCATCTCTTCAGCTTTGGCTTCTAGAGCAGCTAACTCTTCTTCTTTATTTATCTTCAAAGCTTCATTCTTCTTTCTTAACTTCTCCTCATGATCTCTTTTCATCTTAATGAAATGAGCTATCTCCACCTTCCAGACTCTTTCTGTTTCATCATCAAATTTCAGTAGTCTCATTATCCTTTCTAAGTCATGTAGTTTGCCCCAGTGTTGACACATGCCTTATGGAAAGGTTTTCTTTCTCCCATCAGTGTATTTTACCTCCAAACACCCATCAATAATAGCCACATGGTAGATTCTTTGAGCATGCAGAAATGCCAACTCTTCACTATCCAATTCATAGTCTTCATCAATAGGTGGCAAATCTAATCTTGGTATAATTGTGAGTGCCTGGGATGTAGAATCCTTCACTTTTCCTTGGACCACTGTAAAAGACCAGTAGCAGTGTTCTTTTTGAGACACACTAATGGTTTCTTGATCTGTATCTTCTTCTCTTGAGATGGCAAAATAGTTGCAGAAGCCATAGTTGATGATATTGGTAGGTCATTACTAACTGCATTCACCTTAGACATAGAGTCTTGTGGAATGGTGAGGTTACTGTTAGTAATGCCTAGGGCTTGCTGTTTTCCACCTTTTCTCTCATACACCCTTCCACCATCTCTGTCATCATCTTTCTTCTTGCTTTTACCATCCTTTTTCTCTCTGTCATCACCTTTCTTCTTCTTTCCTTGAGATTCACCCCTTCTTCCACTCTTATCATGATCATCCTTGTCTTTATCTATCTTTCCCCCTTTAGCAATAGGTTTGATGTTTGACTGAGAGTTGATGAACTTCACCAGAATATCAAGAGCCTCTATTTCAGATTCAGATTTTCCACTCCTTGAATGTAGAACTCAAGCCAAATACTTTATTGTAGACATGTTGTTTGATTTGAGGTGTTGGCTAAATCTGAAGGCAATAATGTCTTGATTCTTTTCATATAAAATGCAATGAGGCTGAGGAACTACTTGAGGCAATTGATATTTCATGCACTTGGTGAGAATCTCTTTGAGTGTGATGTTGTCGAAAGAGTTATTATTTTCCATCTTCTTGACAAATGTTCCAAGTTCAGAACAGGATAGAACTTGAAAGGCTTCAATGTGGATGTGATAGAGTTTCTTGGCAGTGTGGACTAGGACTTCTCTTTTATTGGTAAGGATGATGGCATGAGGATTGGTTTGAACAATTTCTCTTCTCACTACAGTGACTAGAAATATATCTTGCACAAGAAGCTTGATGTAGTCAAAGTATTGGAAATTTGCCCTTCTTCTCAGCTCCTGTAGATGCTTCAGAAAGGCTATGTCATGATATAGTTTAGAATTTATAGTTTCTTGACATACCCTTTGAGTGAAGACATTTCCGAATTCTGAAGGTTCAGCTTGAAAAGATTGTCTAGCAATGTCAGGAATGTCAAATTCATATTCTGGGGACTTCTGTTCAGTTTCAGATGGAGAGATAGATGATATCTTGGCCACTTCATCTACAGTCACTTTCTTCAGTTTTTTTCATTGGATTTCTCAGACTGATTTGAGTTAGCAGTTCTTGATTTCACAATAGGTTCAGAGATAGCAACACCTTTCTCTTTAGGTTTCTCCCCCTTAGTCTCCCCCTTAGATTTTGAGCTCCTTAAGGTCCTCTTCTCTTTCTCCCCCTTAGGCTTGTTGTCAGACATGGAGGCTTTAGTAGGGGCCTTTTGGTTGGAAGAGGTGGGATTGACAGATTCATCAGGTAGAGGGATCCCCATGTGCTTCATCATAGCAGCAATCATCTGTTGTTGATTTAGCAGAACATCAGCTGTATGAGTAGCTTGAGTGTCCAACTTATCATTGAGGAGGGCAACAGAATCTTTGAGCTCAGCATTGAAGAGTTTGAGTGAACTCACTTCTGCTTCCAAGTCAGTCACCTTAGAAAACAGCTCAATGGCCTTGAAGCCAGATAAAGATTGTTGTTTTAGCCTTTCTACCTCATACTTTGACATGTCATGTATAGGGACTTCAGTCACCAATTTGTCACCATATTGATTATTAAAGAAAGTGTTAAGTACTGCATTGGCACCAGTTGTCTGGTTAGATAGTTTTTGCATTTGAGTGGCCATATTCTTGACAGCACCTTGAACTAAGACCAATGATGTATCCATCTTAGTTTAGGTGGCTTTGCATGCTTGAATGTCCTTGATGACAGAATCTAGAGAGGGGAATTTGGAGGCAAAATCCCTCTTGATTTCATTTATTGTAGTGGTTGTGGTTGTACACACTTCATTGATTTCTGTCTTAAGGCCTTTGCCAAGATAGTGTGTAGCTTTCAAAATGCCCTTGTAAGAATCATTGACATCTTCATACACTTCACCAGGGGTTAGAGATTTGGCATTGGACCCTAATGAAGTGATGTATTCTTCTCTGAGGAATTGAAGACCTTCAAAGAGAGTCATATTATAGGCACCTTGCAGCTAAACATCTACATTGCCATCTCTTTCAGCCTCATCTACTATTTTCTCCTTTTGCATCTCCACATCTTCTTTATGACATAGCAGAATGGCTTCATAGTCTGGATTTGACATGTTTGATGTGACAAGGTTTTGGGCTATTTTCACAAACTCAGGAATCTGATCCACAAGTAAGCTTTGAAGTGCTTCAATCGTCAATTGTGGTGGAACAGACCCTGATCCTGAAGCACTGTCATGTTGCACAGGCTTCAGCCATGTTGACATAAAGTCAGAGCTAGAGCTAGGCAAGATAGACTCCTCAGTTATAGATGCAACTTCTGCAACCGGATGGTATGACTCTACTATTGTTGTCTCCACAGGAGTGGGATGAGTTACAACAGTAGTTGACACAGGCACAAAGTCTCTAGTGAAAACTAGTGAATCCTCTGTGTTTGTGATGGTGTCATCAGGGTATGCCCCAGCATGCATTCCCTCACCATCTAAATGTGGTTCCTGGGTGGTGAGCATAATGTCTTGCACTAAGTCACTTGAATCCATTGGCTCATCAAGAGAATGAAATTCTTGATGATCAATGCCTTTCTCCTCAATTGCTTGAGTTGCAGGCTCCAAAGAAATTTCTACATTAGGTTCTGGAAGAGAAGTGTCTTGTAGAATAGATTTTGGCAACTCCCCCTAAGAGATAAAGGGAGTTTCAAGTGTGATGTGCTCTCCACTCAGTGTAGTGCCAGCCTTATCACTCCCATGTGTTGACTCATTACAGAAAGGTGCATTGGGGAGGATGCTTGATTCTATAGATGCACCCTGTTGAGAGGATACATCTAGTGAACTGTGTGCCCCTGATTTTATAACTTCAGCCATTTGTGTGACTGAAGAGGTGGATTTCTTAGATTTCTTCTTCTTTGGCTTGAGAGAGGGTGACTCAGTTGCCTCACTTTCTAAACCTAAGTCAGCAAATAGTGCTGCTTCTGTTAGCATATTTAAAGGTTCAAAAGCTATCTCCTTTCTCTTCGTTTTGCTAACATCACCCTTTTGAGAGGATGATGCAGTTGGCTCACTGTGTGGTAGAGTGTTCGGCTGAGAGGGTTGGTTAGCAAGCCCTGGGTTAGCATTTTGTTCTACTTTCTTGGGCTGTGCTAACTGTGATCTAGAATCAAATATTGGCATGTTGTGGGGATAAGCCTCAATTAACTTCTGCATATGAGGGGTTATTACAAGTCTCACATCCACTTCACTCCTAGTCTCCAAGTTACCAAAAATGAGTTTGGTCATGGATTTAGGATAGCCTATTCTATTTTTATTCATCCCATCTAATTCAATCAATTTACTATCTAAGAAATTAAGTACAGATTGAATAAAATGAGGGAAAAAAATTTCATTACCTCTCTTGGCTGAGTTATTACCAAGTCTCCCATACAGCTCATGTAGAATGATATGACCAACATCTATCTTCTTCCTATATGCTAAGGCATAGCCTATTTGCTGTACAGGTGTACTGATTTGGTCATAACTGGATTTTCTTGCAGTGAAGACCTGAAGAAGTGTAGCAAACACATAGCTCCATTCCTTCCTTAAGTGCTTCTTATTCAGATGCCCAAGACTGATGTTGTCTGCATAATTGATGAATTCAAAGAAGTCCTCCAACTCAGCATTTGTAGCTAGTGGGTCATACACCTCTTGTTTTATGCCCATTCCTAGTGCTTCACTCATGTCCTCTATGGTGATAGTGATATTCTTGTCTTGGATCTTGCAGTAAATGATGTATGAGGTTATTGCAGAGTAAAGAGCCACAACCTCCACAGTAGCAGACTTCCAGAACTATTCTAGAATGTCTAGATACAGAGTTGGGTTGGCAGATAAAGCACTATTGATGTATGATTCAGACATCCACTGCACAAAGCATTTGAAGTTGGCGTTGGGTGCCTCGACATCACTGGTTAGAGCAATGAAATTGGTGTTGAACTTTACGGTTGCCATTTGTGTAAGAGAGAGAGAGAGAGAAATTGAGGGTTGAAGAAGAAATTTAGTTCTTGCAGTTAGGGTTTCAGAGATTTAGAGTGTTTGGATGCTTGAGAAATCGAATGAAATGAACGAAGTAATTGTGAAATTGTATAAGTATGAAACACTTGAATTTTCGATTAGATATGTTTTGTATCGACAAGTCAAGCATTCGAGAAGTGTAAAACAACTATTCGATATATCAAGAATGGCCTATTCGACAACTCAAGCAGGTTGTAACCCACAGCTGGCAGTTTATCTAACTTAGAAATAATTCTAAATTAAATAAAATATTTTTTATGAGTGAGTTAAAATTTTGAATAAAATCCAAAAATGGTTGAAATTTAGCGAGAATTCAGCCTTTTCAAATGATTCGAGAACTCTAGTACAGTATTCGAGAACTCAGTCATTAGAGAACTCGTTTACTATATTCGAGAAGTCAAGCATAACTCCATTTGATATCACTAAAAGACTCTATTCGATAACTCAAGAGTGCTCTAAAGAGACTTGTTAGAGAAGTTGTTCACACTTATTCACGCAAGAGAACGTGGTCAACAAGTAATATAGAGTAAATAGGATTCGTTCCCACAGAGACTCAAATTGTTCGTTATGTTCACTTATGCACCAGCTTATGATTTACACTCACTGCTAAGACAATCACAATATTGGTTTGATTTAACTAATGATTAATTACCAACTAAGCCAATTACGAGGAAATAACTTAACTTTAACTTTATAATAAACAAACATGGGATTTCAATTTCATTTACTACTTCATCTAGAATCTTATGCCCTTTAGCCTAGCATGTGACCGAGTTGATTACTGATTAGATGCACTAAACTGATACACACCAACTTTCGTTGTGCATATACCATCCTACTGATCATCCACAATTGATAGAAGTCACGTAGTCACCAAATATGTGTAGTCCCTATATGTCTATAGCAATTGAACACATACCGGTTGAGAATCAAGCACCCATTAAACCACATAGTCGATGCAAGACGGTTAGAATCACATCACAAATTAATACATGTTTTTCACATGCAAAAACCTATGCTAGCATGAATTGTTCTAAACCCTAGATCCACTTTCGCATTCAATAGGATTAAACAAACAATTACAAGTGTTCGCGACTCACTTATAACGAATAAGCATAAACATACTAGGCAATCAATACGTACAATCACACACCAAGGCATAATTAACACTCAATTACTAGAATCCATAGCAAAATCCATTAAAACCCCATGACAACGAATTAGCCCATAATCGACCTCATCGCCATCATGGGTTCAATTGATAACATAATTCTAGAACAACAAATAATTAAAAGAAGAGAGAAAATAAGGTTCAGAAATAACTCCCCAAAGTAGAAGAATACAAAAGTTCCAAAGATTACTCCTTGCTTGTCACTAGCTTGGAGATGCATCTTTCAATTGTTCTTGGCTACAATGTTGATGATCTTCCTAATAATCATGATATACAATGATAGGTAGTGTTTATATAGCCCCTAGAATACTTTTCCAACAAGAAAAGACCTAAAAATACAATTTAATTCGAAACAGGATAGAATTTCAGAATTTCCAGCGAGTTCGGGCGCACTCTGCGCGGTATCAGCGCAGTCTGCGTGGTCTGTTACTGTTCAGAATTATAGAAAACTTCCCAGGCTTCGCGTGGACAGCTTACGGGCCTCAAACGGACTTGTAGAACTCCAGATATGACCAAAACAGTGAAGACTGCGCAACCATCCGAATTTTACACAATTTGCTCCTTTCTCCTCCGTTTCTTTCGCATTAGCTAACATCTTTAATACCATGACACATGTAACTCCTTGGTAGCATAACACAAGTGTACCATCTTCATTCCAATACTTAATTCCGCTCTAATATCGATTAGAAACACCAACACTAACCGATAGCTACAACCCTGCACAACTACACAAAACACATAAAAAATACAACAAACTTGAGACCAAGTCAATCAATTTAAGTCGATATGGAACGCTCCAAGTGGATAAAAATCCACTTATCACACCCCCAAACTTAAACCGATGCTTGTCCTCAAGCATAAACAGCTACACTATCTAATTAGTACCACTTCCGTAGGTGATCACGGTTGCATTTGGCATATGCAACAAGCCCTTTAAACCCCTAGGCAGCCCTAGTGGACGAGTAAGGTCTCGTGAGGGCCTATAGTGAATGTACCCACAAAATCCAATGCAATGCAATGCATGAATGCAACTACTATGAAAATTCAAGATCCCCTTCAAACTCACCCAAAACCAACTAACAAGCAAATATCTCAATGAACGTAACAAATCCAAGCAGAGCTCGACTAAGTCCCCGTATACTAACAATACATGAACAGAAACGTGCGTGTGTGCAATGCTCATCAGAAATACCCCCAGAACTAGGTCAAAAATCATACATGCTTTCCATCAAGACAATCACAGGTTTATAACTAGAATAGACTGTAGACACTCCATAACCTAGGAACACCTCCACCCTTATCCAAGGTAGACAAAAACTCATGCTTTATTACTATACTACGACACTACATATACAATACGCATGCTTATTTAACCGTGCAATGAATGAGACCCCAAAAGGCTTATACAATAATACCCATGTAGCGAGTGTTGGGTCAGTGGATCCCAGACTATAAAGCCTTAGGTCACTAGGACTAAGTCCCCTCAGACTTAATTACTCGAGTATTAAAGAGCTCACTCTGGTTAATTTTGCATTAACAAACAACACTTGACTCTTTATTTTTTCTCTTTTTTTTTTCTTCTTTTTTTTTTTCGCAATCTGGAATGAGCCTTTCTCATTTCCAACCCTAGACTACTCATATAAATATGAGCTGGCTACTAGCCATTTGACGCCTAGCCTTTATTGACAAATATTAACAACTAGCATGAAAATTCCTGGTTTCCCCCAAACTTAGACTTTAATGTTCCTACGCTATAAAGGGAATAACGAAAATTCTAAATATAAACAAGTGATTAAATCTCAAAACATCCCACAGGCATGACCCTAACCTAGCCCAACAGCACCCCAATGAGACTGTGTAATAAATTTTGTTCCCGTAACATGCAAGTCAATTTCATAGAAACTATAAATCAGCCCTCTACTCATCATCATCACACCCAAATCAACATCCACCTATCAATCAGAATCAGCTCGTCCTAAGGGATCATGAAATATGCATGCCATGAAAATGCAACTAAATGAAAACTCACGTGGTATACGAAAATAAAACAAAATGTCCTATATGAACAAACGTAGATAATACGAACATAACAATCATGCATGAACTATCACTACTATGCAACATGATATCCTATATGACCACAAAATACAACAATACATACAACTACTATCCCCCAAATCACCCCCAAACTTAAAAATTGCAATGTCCTCATTGAAGGTAAATTAAAAGAGTACAAGAGATACTCCCCTACACGCCGGCATCTCCACCCTCCTCGGGTGGTGTGTCTGGTGGTGGATAGACGTGGAGGCTCCAACACCTGTTGTTTTATTCGAAAGCAAAAAATCATGGGTTGCCTCCCACGAAGCGCCTTTCTTTAACGTCTTTAGCTAGACTTGGCCACGATTTTCATCTTGAAAATTTTCTGCACCGCATCTCTATAAGGCCATTTAATGATCTTTTCTGGAGCGACATCTTCAACAACAAGCTTTACCCGTATTCGCTCCTCACAAAATCTCTTAACAACATTCTCCCGCCTACCTGAAAAGTTAGCAGCAATAACAATAGCAAGCAAAGGAGATGAATTACAAGAAGCATACCCCAGGTGAACTAGCAATGTTTTGAGCTCGAGTTCGGGAGCTCCTTCAATTGATGGCTTAAGGCGCACCTGAGAATTCCAGAGATCTTCCACTCCAAGCAACTTATGTGGAATACGTAACCCTATCAACCAAGGCACTGTAATCCTCAGTTGGCCATGCTTTGCCTTCTCCTCCGTGTCATACTTTTTACTCTGCCCTGCATCAACCAATTTCAAGTTAAAACACTCCTCATCCTCCGCTGGCAAATTCATGGCTAGAGTTTGCTTCTGAAGCCTTTGTGGATATGGAGGAGGAAAATCGATTTGGATGATCTCTGTATTCTTCTCCGGAGTAGATTTGTCAACAGGAGTGATACTCTTTTCCTCTTCGGCCTCCAGCTGGTCGAAATCAGATTGCAACGAAGCGGCATTCAACAACTGAACATGCTCTTCTAATTCATCATCTTCCACACTGAGACACTCTTCATCCTTCGAAGGAATTAGCATAGCCGCTTGAGCCTTGGAATTTTCTTGATCTTGGGATGATTCTTCAAAATTTTCAGATTGCAAAGGAAGTGGTTGCGGTTGATTATTCAGAATTGAATTTTCTGATTGGTTTGCCTCCGACTCTGCTTCCTTATCAGCTTCATGTTCTGCTTCTTCCCCATCTCTGCCCTCAGACTCTCCTTCCTGAATTTCGATCATGGTCTCACCCGTGGCTAAGAAAGGCCAGTCAAGACTGATAGTAAGGTTCTTGTCCTCCTCCTCTATATCTAGGCCTTCTGTGTCACTTGCAATTTGATTCAATGTTTGTAATGCATTTGCAATTTGACCAATCTGATCTCCTATTCTCTGGAGAGACAATGCATTGCTTTTAGCCATCAACCTCAATTCTTCTAATTCAGCTTCTTTGGTCGACTGTTGAATAGACCAAGTCTGAAATTGCTGCT
Source organism: Kitagawia praeruptora (assembly GCA_037693485.1). Classification (NCBI taxonomy): domain Eukaryota; kingdom Viridiplantae; phylum Streptophyta; class Magnoliopsida; order Apiales; family Apiaceae; genus Kitagawia; species Kitagawia praeruptora. Next base: position 6,675,486 of record CM075353.1, read on the forward strand.
GCTGAAATTCAGGAGGTTGAAAGTGTTGATGCACTGGGGCATACTGATGCTGAAATTGTTGCCCCTGTTGCTGCTGAATTCCCCCTGGATTGTATGGCTCATCTTCAAACTGCTGATTTTGGAGCGGGTAGAATGGATATTGAGATTGCTCCATACCACTCTGATTGTAGTCCCAGCTGAAATTTGGCCGGTTTCTGTTATACTCACATTGATGAGTGTAATGTCCACCTGCACACAGCTCACAAACAATTACGAATTCCTGCTCCCAATAATCCATCAAATAAAAAAAAATGTCTGAGTCAGTGAATTTAACCCAATTGATGACAAGATCATAAACTAAACAAACAATGAACCGAGTCCCCGGCAGCGGCGCCAAAAACTTGTTCACACTTATTCACGCAAGAGAACGTGGTCAACAAGTAATATAGAGTAAATAGGATTCGTTCCCACAGAGACTCAAATTGTTCGTTATGTTCACTTATGCACCAGCTTATGATTTACACTCACTGCTAAGACAATCACAATATTGGTTTGATTTAACTAATGATTAATTACCAACTAAGCCAATTACGAGGAAATAACTTAACTTTAACTTTATAATAAACAAACATGGGATTTCAATTTCATTTACTACTTCATCTAGAATCTTATGCCCTTTAGCCTAGCATGTGACCGAGTTGATTACTGATTAGATGCACTAAACTGATACACACCAACTTTCGTTGTGCATATACCATCCTACTGATCATCCACAATTGATAGAAGTCACGTAGTCACCAAATATGTGTAGTCCCTATATGTCTATAGCAATTGAACACATACCGGTTGAGAATCAAGCACCCATTAAACCACATAGTCGATGCAAGACGGTTAGAATCACATCACAAATTAATACATGTTTTTCACATGCAAAAACCTATGCTAGCATGAATTGTTCTAAACCCTAGATCCACTTTCGCATTCAATAGGATTAAACAAACAATTACAAGTGTTCGCGACTCACTTATAACGAATAAGCATAAACATACTAGGCAATCAATACGTACAATCACACACCAAGGCATAATTAACACTCAATTACTAGAATCCATAGCAAAATCCATTAAAACCCCATGACAACGAATTAGCCCATAATCGACCTCATCGCCATCATGGGTTCAATTGATAACATAATTCTAGAACAACAAATAATTAAAAGAAGAGAGAAAATAAGGTTCAGAAATAACTCCCCAAAGTAGAAGAATACAAAAGTTCCAAAGATTACTCCTTGCTTGTCACTAGCTTGGAGATGTATCTTTCAATTGTTCTTGGCTACAATGTTGATGATCTTCCTAATAATCATGATATACAATGATAGGTAGTGTTTATATAGGCCCTAGAATACTTTTCCAACAAGAAAAGACCTAAAAATACAATTTAATTCGAAACAGGATAGAATTTCAGAATTTCCAGCGAGTTCGGGCGCACTCTGCGCGGTATCAGCGCAGTCTGCGCGGTCTGTTACTGTTCAGAATTATAGAAAACTTCCCAGGCTTCGCGTGGACAGCTTTCGGGCCTCAAACGGACTTGTAGAACTCCAGATATGACCAAAACAGTGAAGACTGCGCAACCATCCGAATTTTACACAATTTGCTCCTTTCTCCTCCGTTTCTTTCGCATTAGCTAACATCTTTAATACCATGACACATGTAACTCCTTGGTAGCATAACACAAGTGTACCATCTTCATTCCAATACTTAATTCCGCTCTAATATCGATTAGAAACACCAACACTAACCGATAGCTACAACCCTGCACAACTACACAAAACACATAAAAAATACAACAAACTTGAGACCAAGTCAATCAATTTAAGTCGATATGGAACGCTCCAAGTGGATAAAAATCCACTTATCAGAAGTCGAATAGTGAATCATGTTAACACAATATCACGCAAGCGTACGTGGTCACAAGTAATATAGATATAAGTTGAGTTCGTTCCCACAGAGATCTGGTTATGGTTTTAATTCAGTTCATGCACCTATGCAACAATGTATGATTATTATCCACTGCTAAGACAAATAACAAGATTAAGTTTTTAATAACTATAATTAACTAAGACACAAATTAACAAACTAAGAATTAATTAACTAATGAGAATTAAAATCTAATTACTTATATGAGAATAAACATGGAATTCTAACTTCATTATTTACTTCACTTAGAGTCGATGCCTTTAATCAATACATGTGATGGATATGATATCTGATCGGACAACACGAAACAAGTAAACGCTACTTCTCAGTATACGAATACCAAACTAAACATACATCCACAAAAAAGATAGAAGATGAATAGACACCAATTATGCTTAGACCATATATCTCTATAGAATTTGAAAACATAACGGTTGAAGAACAAGTTGTCAAATAAGATCACATAGGGCAGCATAATATCTCTATTTACGCCACAAATCATGATGTTAAAACATCAACCTATCCTATCATGGCAAGTTCTAAATCTCAAGATCCACTCTCGCTTCACAAGAGATTAACAAATTTGATGTTCATGACGTATCTATCAAGTAAGCACAACCATACGAGGATATCAAATATACATCACACACAGATCTTTTAAGCAATCAAGATACTAAAGCTCCATAAATAAATCCGTTAGAATCCCGTGACAACGATTAGTTCATAATTGAACCTCTCGTCATCATGGGATCAAGTGAAACCATGATAAAACAAAGTATGAAAAGAATACAAATAAACTATAGTAATTGATATGTAATGGTGTTCAAATTACAATGGTAGGATGTATTTTTATAGGCTCTAGAAGTCTTGCCCAGCAAGAAAATACCAAAATAGAGTTAAAATAGAATTTCTGCAAAATACGTTTCCTAAACTGATTCTGTTTTGAAGGAAAATTCGTAGCTGACTTTTCTTCAGTATTTCGGGGCCGTTCCAGTTGTGTTTGGACCTCTGAACCACTTTATAATGAAAGAGAATCTCGTTAGCTTCGCTTGGACTGCTTACGGGCCTCAAACGGACTTGTAGAACTCAAGATATGGCCCAAACAAAAATCAGAAATTCTGGCTGATTTCCTACGCGCTCCCGGCTCACAAATACGTGCTCCTAGAGCGTAAACCTACTGTTCCACGCGCTCCCGACACACAATTACGCGCTCCAGGTGCATGAACTTCTTGTTGGGAGCTGATTTTGGCTGATTTTCTTCGTTTTAACTCCTTTTTCCTTCGTTTCTTTTGCAAATGCTTCCGTCTTAAATTCTTTAGACTTCAAGTCATCATGGTGGCTCAAAACAAGTCTCCATTCCTCCTTTCCATACTAGAATTCAACTCTCAAAATCGATAAAAACATCAACCCTAATCGATAATTCGCAAACCTGCACAACTAACAAAAACACATCAAAACTACCACAAACTTGAGTCCAAGACAATCAATTTAAGCCGAATTGAAGCGATCCAAGTGGATATAAATCCACTTATCAAATCATTAGAGAGAAGTCTGACTTATCGAAATATTTTTTTCACTCATAAAATTCAATTTTCACTATCTTTTAAAATTCACCAGAGATATTCAACAAAAAATATTCTAACAAATTAAATAGTGATATTCTCAAAATTTCATAGAAATTTCAAGTTCATAAAATATGATTTTCCAACATATGCAACAGAGTTGAAATATTTATAAATCATATTTCAGTCAACACTTACTTCAAAAATATTGATCATTTAGATAAAGCAAGTGTTTACTGCTGCAACAATTTGGTTGATATTTTCACTTAGCCAGATTCTGAGGAATTCAGCATTCCAATCTCACTAACCTACCTTGTGAAGGTGGCCTCATCTAATGGCTTGGTGAATATATCAGCTAATTGTTTATCTGTGGGAACATAATGTAACTCAATGGTTCCATTAGTTGCATGTTCCCTGATAAAATGATATCTGATGTCAATGTGCTTTGTTCTAGAATGATTGACAGGATTGGCAACTATAGAGATTGCACTTGTGTTGTCAAACATAAGAGGAATCTTTTCCAACACAAGTCCATAGTCTCTAAGTTGGTTTCTAATCCAAAGCACTTGAGCACAACAACTCCCAGCAGCTATGTATTCAGCCTCAGCTGTGGAAGTTGACACAGATTGTTGTTTCTTGCTATACCAAGAGACTAACCTTTGTCCAAGGAACTGGCAGCTTCCTGAGGTGCTTTTTCTATCCACTCTGCATCCAGCATAATCAGCATCAGAATAACCAACCAGATTGAACCCTGTGTCCTTAGGATACCATAAACCCAAGTTTGGAGTGCCCTTCAGATATCTAAAGATCTTTTTGATAGCAACTAGATGTGATTCCTTTGGATTTGATTGAAACCTTGCACACAGGCATGTAGCAAACATGATGTCTGGTCTACTAGCAGTGAGATAGAGTAGAGAACCAACCATGCCTCTGTAGACTGAGATATCTACTTTCTTGCCCTTAGCATCTTCATCTAATTTGGTGGCAGTGGCCATGGGTGTCTTTGTAGGTGAGCATTCTTCCAAGTCAAACTTCTTCAATAGATATTTGATGTACTTGGTTTGACAGATAAAAATACCATCCTTTCTTTGACTGACTTGCAGACCAAGAAAGAATGTTAACTCTCCCATCATGCTCATCTCATATCTGCTCTGCATGAGCTTAGAGAATTTCTCACAAAGTTTCTCATTTGTAGATCCAAATATGATATCATCCACATAGATCTGAACTAGGATCATATCATTATCATGTTTCTTATAAAACAGTGTCTTGTCCAATGTGCCTCTAGTGAATTGATTCTCAAGTAAGAATTGTGACAATGTATCATACCATGCCCTTAGAGCTTGCTTAAGTCCATACAATGCCTTAAGCAATCTGTAGACAAAGTTTGGGATGTGTGGATCCTCAAAGCCAGGTGGCTGTTGCACATATACTTCTTCTTCCAACTCTCCATTCAGAAATGCACTCTTGACATCCATTTGATAGACTTTGAAATTTGAATGTACATCAAATGCCAAGAAAATTCTAATGGCTTCCAGTCTAGCAACAGGTGCAAATGTCTCATCATAGTCAATGCCTTCCTGTTGAGAGTATCCTTTTGCAACCAACCTTGCTTTGTTTCTTACAACTACACCATTTTCATCCATTTTATTTTTCAGAACCCATTTTGTTCCAACAATGGTTCTATCCTTTGGTGCAGGCACAAGCTCCCATACTTTGCTCCTTTCACATTGATTTAGCTCCTCTTGCATGGCAATTATCCAGTCAGGATCCAACAGTGCATCATCAAGTTTCTTAGGCTCAACCTGAGATAGAAAGCAACCATATAGACAATCATTTAGAGTTGCTCTCCTTGTTCTTACTCCTGCATTTGGATTTCCAATGATTTGCTCCGCAGTATGTGATCTATCCCATTTTCTTGTATGCTCAGTTTGATTCCTCAACCTTGATGTTGCTTCATCATTCATGTTATGATCATAATCATTTCCTCCCCCTGTGAAGGTGCTCTAATTCACAGGTGTATCTTGGATGCTTGTGTTCTCACTGTTGATTGGCACAAACTCTTCTCTTGTCTCATCATTCACTGGAGTTTGTTGAGCTGTTGATTCAACTTCAGTTTCAATCTCTTCATCAGAATCATCCATATTTTCAAACCTTAATGGATCTCTATCTTCATCATTGGCTTCTTCTAGACCGGGTTGCTTATTGTCATCAAATGTCACATCAGTGCTTTCCATAACCTTCTTTTGACTGATGACATAAACCTTGAATGCAATTCTCTCCATAGAATAGCCAAGAAAAATTCCTTCAAATGCTTTTGCATCAAATTTTCCAACATATTCAGAGTTATTCTTTAACACAAAGCATTTGCTTCCAAAAGCATGAACATGCTTTAAAGTGGGCTTCTTTCCAGTCATCAAATTGTAAGGTGTCTTTCCAGAGTTTTTGTTGATGAGGGTTCTGTTCTGGATATAGCATGCAGTGCTCACAGCCTTAACCCAAAAACATGTAGGCATCTTTGCATCAAGTAACATTGTTCTTGCAGCTTCAATCAGAGTTCTATTCTTTCTCTCAACAACTCCATTTTGTTGTGGAGTTCTTGGAGCTGAGAATTATTGTGAGATGCCATTCTCTTCGCAGAATGCCTCAATGATGGCATTTCTGAACTTTGTTCCATTATCACTTCTTAATGCAATCACACTTGCATTATTGGCCTTTGCTTCTTTATCAACTTTCTTTATGTGCACAATGATTACTTATGGAGCCTCATCCTTTGATGCTAGAAATTCCACCTATGTATACCTAGTGTAGTCATCAACCATCACCAAGGCATACTTCTTTCTTGCAAGTGACATAACATTGACAGGTCCAAACAAATCCATATGAATTAGTTGCAGGGGCTTAGTTATTAATGTCACTGTCTTTGACTTGTGGCTTGATCTTTTCATCTTTCCTTTCTGACAAGCCTCACACACTCCTTCTTGAGAGAATTCAAGTATGGTCATGCCTCTCACTAACTCTCTTTTGACTAAAGAGTTAATGGCCTTGAAGTTTAAGTGTGATAACTTCTTGTGCCACAACCAACAATCTTCATTTGAAGCCTTTGAGTAAAAGCAACAAATTTTCTCCTTGTTTGCAGAATCCATATTTGCTACAAACAGGCTTCCTTTCCTTACTCCAGATAGAGCAAAGTCACCAATCTTCTTATGAGTGATCAAGCATTCATCTTTGTCAAAATTCACCTTGAATCCTCTGTCAGTAAACTGACCAACACTTAGTAGATTATTCTTGAGTCCCTTGACTAGTGCTACATCTTCAATAATGACATTAACAACTTCCAATTTGCCATATCCCAATGTGTTACCCGTGCTGTCATCTCCAAAAGCAACTATTGGGCCAGCCTTCTCCTCATACTATGATAGCAGGGCCATATCACCAGTCATATGATTTGAGCATCCACTGTCCAAAATCCACATGACTTTCTTTCCTTGTTCTTTGCCCTGCAACCACAAAGGTATTACTTCTTCTTTGGTACCCAAACAGGTTTGGGTCCATTTGGCTTAGAAACAGATTTATCATAAACAACATGCTCAATTACTTTCTTAGGTCTAGTCTCCTTATCACTGTTAGAAGTCTTAGAAACTGAGTTCTCAGACTTAGATGACAGAGGTACCTTCCTATCACTAGGAGGACTTGAAGACTCTGGCCTTGTGTAGTGTGTGTGAATATTGTGACTGATGCAACCATCCATGAATTGTCTTCTCAAATTAAAACAGCTAGTCATAACATTCATATTGCATGGCATACAGTCAAGTTTATCAAAGAATGGAGAATCTCTATGTCTTAAAGGCACAGAGCAATCATAGAAAGGCTTAACTACACTACCAGTTGATTTCTTGCATGCATGTGTTAAGTGATGAGTGCTAAAACAGTTTTGACAAACTTTCCTAGGGGCATTGGGCACAAAAGCATAATTGTTATCCTTGTTTATCCCTAGCTTGCCATTCATGTTCTGTTTCTTATTAGCTACTTTCTTCTCAGATTCATTCTTCCCAGTTGGAACAAACTTAACAGATTTTTCATGTTTAGGTCCAACTCCAACTGCCTTCTTGGTTTCCAGTTTGACACTTTCACTTTTAAAGGATGCTGGTTGTTCAGTTGATTGTGCTTCATCCTCATCAACCAACATTTGCTTAATGAGTAAGGCATCCTCATCGATTTCAAGTGTTGGTTGTTTAAATAAAGGTGTTTCAACATTTTTCAAAATGTGAGGCACTTTCTCATGAACAACCTCATCATCTTCAATGATAGCATAGCCTCTACTCTTCTCAGGGGCAGAACTAGGAGCTAGCCCGGGCGCTAGCCCCGGTCGAACCGAAAAAATTAAGTAAATTTTTTTTTAGCCCGGGGTTAATTTTGAAAATGACTATATATTTTTTTTAATAGCCTAGGTTAAATTTTGAAATTTAGAATTCCAAGCCTTGGCCAAGCCAATAACTTCACACAATCTCATCCAAATTCATAGAATAAGAGATTCACCACTTTATAAAGGTAGTTCTTTAATTATTTTTTCTTATTCTTTTTGATATAAGTCAAGATAAATCAATGATTTCGAATTATAAACAAAAAATTTCGCGCTTCGCGCGGGATCCGAAGTACAAATTGTTTTTTCGTGCTTCGCGCGAGAGCCAACACATTTTTCAGCCCCCCTGCAAATTGATTCTGGTTCCGCCACTGACTCTTCTTGAGAGTATCATAATCAAAACCAATGGCTGCCTTTCCTCTCTATTTTGGTTTCTCATGATAAGCATGCATAGCACTAAAGGAATTCTTAAAAGTCTTTATTTTGAACTCATTTTCAGCTAGTTCATCCCTAAGAGCCTTCTCAATCTGACTAGCACATAGAACCTTATTCTGCAGATATTCTACTTCTTTCTTAAGGTTATCTACTTGCATAGCAGTTAGCTCAAGTTCCTCATTCTTTTTGTTCAACAATTCATTCTTCATTAGCTACAGTCATGCTGGTATGAATATTAAACATTTCAACAGATAATTGTTCAACCAAGTGCTTGTACTCAGAAACAGACATGTCTATAGTAGTGAGAGATGGTACCTGAGAGTCAGATGAAGACTGATCATCCTTGGAATCAGCCATCAAGGCATAGTTGCACAATTCCTACTCTTCTCCATCACTATCAGTGTCATCCCAACACTTCCCTTCAGCTATGTAGGCTTTGCCTGGTGATTGCCTTTTGAGAAGGGCCTCATATTTAGCTTCAAGCTCTAGAAACTCCTTATCCTTCTTTTTAGGCTTCTTGCATTCGTTGGCAAAGTGCCCTAGGTCATTGCATCTATAACACCTTACAGATGACCTATCCACATGGCTGGTTTTGAATTTGTTCTTGTTTGCTTTCCCAGGTGTCTTACTCTTGTTGAATGAATGGTTTTGAGATCTAGATTTGAAGGGTTGGTTCCTCTTGAATCTGATGTTTGGAAATTTCCTTGCCATGAAAGCATATGAAGTATTCTCCATATCATCCAGTTCTTTAAGAGTATAGAACTCATCTTCTTCCTTCTCTTCAGCCAGTTCAGTCACTTCACCTTCAGTTTCTTCATCATCTACTATCTCATCTATCCTCAGCTGACTTGTAGATGTTCTAGGTCTTGAACAGGTTTACTGACAATCAAGGCACATGATGTGTTTATCATTTTGCCTTGGTTGGCTTGGATAGCCCTCTTTTGAAGCAACTCAAGCTCATGAGTTTTCAAAACCCCATAGAGCACATCATATGTGACTTTGTTCAAATTTCTTTCCTTTAGAGAAATGACCCTCTGCTCTAGGTGATTTGGAGAAGTCAATAGAAACTTCATGTTCAACTCCTTAGTGCTATAAACCTTACCATTCATCTGCAGCCCAGTCACCAACTTGTGAAATCTCTCAAACATGTCAGTAATGCTTTCCTTGGACTGTGCCATGAAAGACTCATACTGTGTGACCAGTATCTGTTTCTTATTTTCTTTAACCTCATCTGTCCCTTCACATAATATCTCAATATGATCCCACATCTCTTTAGCAGATGTACAGGATGCAATGTTTGTAAACATTGACATATCCATGGAATCTATAATTAGCAACATGATATGACTGTCAAGAGCAACCATCTCATTTTCTGATTCTGTCCATTTGGATGGTTCCTTGGCCACATAAGATCTTGGAATAGTTGTAGTTCCAACGGTCTTTTCAGGTACTTCTTGTTGTGGAACGAAGGGACCATTCTTGAGAATCTCAGGATACAAAGGATGAGAGGCTTTGATGAACAACATCATTTTTATCTTCCAGAGGTTGTAATTTTCTTTGTCAAATTTTGGGACCTTCACCGTTCCTGTTGTCTTTGGTGTATTCGAACTCATGATCGTTTTCTGTTTTGATAAATAGCCCGCTCTGATACCACTTGTTGAGTATTGAACACAAAAAAGAATACAGAGGGGGAGTGAATGGATTCTTGAACTTTTCTTTGTTCTTGAATCTGTAGCAAGATATGTGTTATGTGTGTGCGGAAATATGAATGTAGATAATGAACAACACAAGACACAATATCACTTTAATCTAATATGTTATTAGATAAAGATTTGCTACAATCTGTGAATACAAAAGTTAGCATTCTCAGCTTCGTTTTTCTCAGAGAGATGAATACTTTTTGTATGAAAAACTTGAAAAACTTTATATCTAAAGAAGTGAGGTTGTGCCATTATAGAACATGAGCACAGCCTGTTTACTACAAATAAGGTTACAGGATAAATTACTTTCTAGTCTGTCTATCCTATTTGAGTAACATCCAAATGGCTACAGGTTTAACTTTGTAGAGCTCAGTTCAGATCCACTTCTCTCGCTCTTTATCTCTTGTACATCTCTCCAAGCTCCTTTGTAGGCTTTCCAAAGTACGTTACAGTTTGTGGTCCATAAAGTGCTTTAGCTTGTTGCAGGTCTCTGACTTGTACAATTTCTTCAGTATTTTGTCTTCAAAACCTCATTCGAGAAGTAACTTGATAATTGAATCGAGAGCTAGAATTTACTTGATGGATAACTCTGAGTTCTCGAACAATATATAATTCACTTGTTTGAAACACTTCTCGAATTAGGCTTTTCTTCAGGATTCCTTGAGATGTCGAATAGAGCAATTGACTTGTCGAATCCTTGAGATGTCGAATAGCTTCTTAGTCCTTGAGATATCGAATGAACATTGACTTGTTGACTCTTTGAGAACTCGAATGATAGATTCTCCTTGTTGGCTTCCTTAGTTCTCGAATAGAGTAGTACACATATCAAATCTCTGAGATATCGAATGAGATATCGAACAGTGCATTCAGAGATATCGAACAGTGTCTTTTGAGATATCGAATCCTTGACTTGTCGAATGCTAGACTTCTCGAACAGAACAAAACACTTGTCGAATTGGTACTTAGGCAAATTTTCATTCTTCAAATTCCAACTGTGTTTATTTTGACAACCTTTTATCTTCAATCTTGAGGCATGAACCTTGGAACTTCTTTCAAGTATTATTCTCAGACTTTTAAGTACAATTACATAGATAGAAATTGGTGCCTATTACAAGTACTAAACAAGTAGAAACTCTAAAGCTAGAGGTTCCCTCAGTTAAGAGGTCATGTAAGTACTACAAGGTATTACAAATGATTAGGCTTGTTATTAGATGTATGCAGGCATGCCTCTGTGACCAACACTAAATTATATTAAATTAAAATTAAATTTTCTTTTAAAAATAATGATAATATAAAAGCATAATTGTAATATTAAATAAAATTTATAACATAAGAAAGGAAACACATGCATCACACGGGCATTGAAAGTTTGTTAGTTCAGTTTTCGGCACGGTTATCCTAATTATCAAAATAAATTATTAAATAATAAAATTAATGATAATTAGCCAATTGCCTTTTTAATTAAAAGACGTTAAATTTTAATTGATGAAACTACCTTTTATAAACATATAAAATATCGTATCTTTCAATCATTAATTTTTTTCTAATTAAAACACGTCAACTTTTAATTTAAAACATAATCTTGCAATAATTAATATATACCCAAAAATATCTCATCATATCTTTTAATCACAAACAGAATGTAATAGAAATCCGTATACAACAAAGACCGTTAGATTTTTAGTAAAAAATCAAAATTCTTAGATCTAATGAGTATATATATTATATGATTAAATTAATTTACTAAAATTTCAAGGTTCGAATTCCATCAACGACATGTTTATTTTAAAAAATATATGAAATAAGTTTTGAACCATGCATATCATTAATTAAATTATATTAAATTAAAATGAAAATAAATTATTGAAAACAATGATTGTTTAAAAATATAATTGTAATATAAAATAAATTTATTACATAATAATACAAATATCCGGGCATGGCACGTGTTATAAGCTAGTAAATATAATAGTCAAAATATTAAAAGTTTGGTTGGTTAGTTGGTCGGTACAGTACCTATTAGTTTTAACGGTATATGTTATTTTTACTTAATTACTTATAGTTCTAATGACTATTGCATTTCCTTTTTTAGGTATAACATGTTATCTTTTCTTATTTCAGTAACTAATCAATTTACTTTTCCATGTAAATTATTTTATCTTTTACATTTTATCTAACTAATTTTTTCCTTTTCTAAAAACATTATAGCAATTTTATTTATTAGAATAAAATAAACATTACAATTATAATTATATTTATAATTTACTAATAATTAAGCAAATTTCCTTTTAACTAAACCTTTTTTAGGTAAAACATGTTACCTTTTTCATTTTCAATAAATAATCAATTTTCTTTTTCACGTAAAATACATTAACTTTTTTTTATCTAACTAAAATTTTTCCTTTTCTAAAAACACTATGACCAGTTCTCTTTAATAAAATAAAATAAAATATTATAATTATAATTACTAATAATTAATCAAATTTCCTTTTCACGTTAAATACATTATATTTTATATTTTACATAACTAAATATTTTCCTTTTCTGAAAACAGTATGAACAATTCTATTTAATAAAAGAAAATAAAGTATTAAAATTATACTTATAATTACTAATAATTAAGCAATTACGACCTTTTCAGCTAAAATACGTTATCTTTTCTGTTTTTTTCAAGTAAAACCTATTCGGATAGCTTTATTTAAGTAAAATAAAATAATAACTAATAACTAACCGATTAAGTTTTTCAACTAAAACATATCATCTTTTCTATATTTTCAAACTAAAATCCACCATATCTTCTAAAAATATTACGAACATCATATATATAATTATTATCAGATCATATCATTTAAAATTTTAATACTATAAAATTTATGTCTTAAAATTTTATATTCAAATAAAAAAAGGTTTCCATTACATTAAAAAACATAGAAAAGAAAGATAGAATAAAGTTAAAATTCGTTAAGGAATATAAAAGGAAATAAAGGTAAAGAAAGGATTCAATAATTAAGACACGTTGCCGAGTTGGGCAAGAAATAATGCCATACATGGAAGTAGGAGAAATTTGTTGGTCCAAATATACGTATGTACTCCTAAAATAATGCCATATGACATTTTCTGTTGTATAAGTATTGGAATTTGGAAAGGATTCTTGGTAGATTTGATTTTGTCAAATATTGTGTAATAAGTGTCAATATCAACAATGTAGGTTGGTGGCTGTTCAAGAATAGTGTCTAGTCTTTAAGTCTCTTTTGCTAGGCTAGCTTATGTTAGTAGTGATGTATGTGGTCGATTCCTTAAGCCTATAAATATGGCTGCCATATGTATTGTAGTATAACATAGAACAGTTTATTGGTTCTTCTGTTGTTCATTCCTTAGCTTAGATAGGGTCTTATTTCTAACATGGTATCAGAGCAGGTTCAAATCTGAAAATTCTTCAAATTTTTCCGGCAAGGTACTATTCCAGCGAAGTTACTATTCCGACGAAGGTTGAAGACGGTGAACAGTTGCAACAGGAGACAAAGACAACCTCAAATTTGGGGTTAATTTACTTGTCTCAGTTTATTATTTTTCTTGAATAAAATGATTATATGTATTTAGATCCTTTTAAAATATTTGACAGTTACTCCCTCCGTCCCGGCCGATTCTTAACATTTCAAAATAGAGTTTCTGGCACGCATTTTAAAGTAGATTTTAAGGATAGTTCCATAATTTATTTTTGAAATGTTCTTTTTTGTATAAAAATAGAACAATCCTATTTTTATACAAAAAAAGAAAATTTTGAAAATAAGTTATGGAACTATCCTTAAAATGCACCTTAAAATGTGTGCCAGAAAGTGACAAAAAAAGTGTTAAGAATTGGTTGGGACAGAGGGAGTATTTTCTTAAGGGGAAATTCTGTCTGGATCTTTAAATACAAGCATGTCATTTTAGTTTAAGATTTTGCCCCGGTTATAGATTAAATTGTGTAGTATTCAAGTGGTTGTTGATATTACGATATCTCTCCAATTTATTACGATGCTACAAATTAAATAGTTCAGGGGGCGTTATTCTGACGAAGTAGCAGAAGTAGTGTATATACAAATGTACACACAGTTCACTGCCACAAATGACAAAGCAGCAGAAGTAGTGTATATACAGATGTACACACGGTTCACTGCCACAAATGACAAAGCAGCAGAAGTAGTAGTATGTATACAAATACATACACACAGTTCACTGCTATATCTTGCATTTCATTCTTGTAAAAGAAGCAGAAGGACCAGTTCATGGACGATCTTAAGGGATGTAGTCTACCAAATACGGTCCCAGTTGCTTATAGTTCAAGGGATGATAGATGCAGATTCCTTATGTCTTCAGACATAGGCTTGTTGTTAATACTGAGTGATCACAAAGTCGAGTCTCAGTTTCTTCAATAATTAGTTCAAGAACAGATTGGTGGCCATCCACCTAAAGTGCTGACAGCAGCACATTTTCTTGTATTTTTGACGGCCTAAAATATACTGTGTGGTCGAAAATTCAATAACTGGTATCCCAAAAGACTCAATAAACTCAAGATCGGGCGATCCTAAAAATGGGTATAGTTGGACGCTCAGATTAAGCTCAAGGGCTACTAGTGTCCAGTCTTCAATCCCAAGAAAGGTCTTTCATCCGAAGATGGGATTTCGAGTGAGGGGGCATGTCAAATATTGTGTACTAAGTGTCAAATATCAACAATGTAGGTCGGTGGCCTTTCAAGAATAGTGGCTGGTCTTTAAGTCTCTTTTGGTAGGCTAGCTTATGTGAGCAGTGATGTATGTGGTCGATTCCTTAAGCCTATAAATAAAGCTGCCATATGTATTGTAGTACAACACAGAACAATTTATTGTTCCTTCTCTTGTTCATTCCTTAGGTTAGCTAGGGTCTTATTTCTAACAGATTTTGTTATAAAAAATGTTAGAAGAATAAGGAACCATTTCGGGATGATTGTGCAAGATTTGATTGAGTGGCCCAAGTGAAGTAAATATAAGAGCATCTCCAACGGGAGAGAACCTTTAGCTATAAAATCTACGTGGCAAACGATATAGATGTGACGCCCCTAGATCCGGAGTCAAGGATCCAGGTCATCACGGTCCAATTTCCATTCAATATCAATATCTCTTTGGTCTTTTTTTTTATAAATATATCATTTAATACTTAAACAGTTGACCCCACACTAATATACACACACCAGTCATAAGCTCAGAGAACAACATCCATTAATGATAGCAGTTAAAGATAAACTATTGTTATAATCCCAGAATACCATCTATCATACCCATATATAAGTATATACTACCTTGAGAACAGGTGTCGATACTTTCTCATAAGGTAGACTTCCCCTTTACCCTCTTCCGGGTTGTACTGCGACGTTTCGGCACCTGATCTAGCTGTTATAAAAATTAATAGCAAGAGTGAGCTATAATAGCTCAGCAAGATAATATTGTAAACCAGAAATCAAAATTTTAAACATTTATAAATATATATATAACCGGAAACCAATTATAAACCTTACGAAAGAATAAAATTCTTATTAATAAATAATAATACATCATCCACTTACTATTATAAGAAAAGAACTCTAGGATAATATAATATCAGTTTCTCTTCTTCAATAATATAACAATCAATATACCATTTCAGTGTAATATTTCAAGATAATATGAATACTTGAACAAATCTCTCACTATCATCTTCTCATTTCCTTCTTATGTAACAATTATATAAATTAATATAAAATCAGTTTCTCTTCATCTGTAACAATAATTCCATCATTTCATATCATTATTCTGTTTTCAGTATAGAAATCTGAAAACCATTTTCAATTCTTTCTTTCAAGTTTTGGGGATATCTGCTAGCGCCAGATACGTAGGACGATGATCAGTCACCTAACCGTACATGCTCTCTGTTTACTACTAGTAGAAGGAATGAAGGCCACCTGCTAACATCATCCCTGGAGGAAGGCCACCTGCTAACATCCTCCCGGAGGAAGGCCACCTGCTAACATCCTCCCTTGGCATCTTCATGCCGAATAATATAATGAATGTTGGACTGTGTCGCACACAACCTTGACACAGCCTCTTACGCAAGTTTGTTGTTATTCCCCTCTTTATAAAAATCATTATTCCATTTATCATCACCTTTAAAAATATATAGGTCATAATACTTTGATTATGACTCATACATCTTTTCTATATTCAATGAACTCAAATACATTCTTTATAAAATATTCCCCTTATTTAAAAGTATTAAATAATAAATAATATTTATTAAATCACAAATATTTAAAGATTAAAATCAACAGAATATTATAAACCATGTAACCCTAGATAACAACTGATACCATTCTCTTTCATATCCCTTTTCCATAAAGCATATTCGCTCCATTCATAATCATATCCACATTCATATTTCATAATCCATATTCATCTCTCTTTAATTCCCAAAATCAAGGAAATAAATTCTTAGAAATATAGCGACCATAGAATAACATATATATATATTCCATGAAATCATTTTACTTTGTAGATAAATAGTTTTCCAAAGTAAAGGTAGAAGAAATCTTGCCTCGATCTCTGTATCCCGAAGATATGGCTCGTGGCTCTCCCTGAGTTTCTATAAACACGAAAAGGGTCATCGTTAGAATATATTCCACTTAACCACCTACTCTCATATAGTAATACCCTTTTCACATAACCTATGTTTAACATAACCTTTATGTACTAAAAGTGCCAAGAACTTATCCACTTTTAAACTCCATCAGAGTTTCAGTGTTTTTCACCATTTCCTTAACAATCACTCTCGACTGTAAAAATTCTTATAAATTATAAATTTCGAATTTTAATGCAAGGTCAGTGGGGTTGGACTCTCTGTTCACCCTACTACGTTGTCCTAAAATTTCATAATTTTTAAAAATGCCTAAGTATGATAATTATAGCCTCAAAGTTGGCAAAATTGCAATTTCCCGGTTTCCGAACGACTTTCACTAAAACCCACTTTTCTCCTAAACCGTTCATCAAATTTTGACGCACTTTATATCAAAACGATCTATGACTCAAGCTCTATCATCTCATGGTTATTTGGTGTTCTAGACAGGAACCTACCATACGCGTCTGAGGTTTCAAAAACAGGGCATTCTTTGGTTAAACGAAAATCGGGCATTATAACGGCTATATTTTCATACTTTCCAAAATATTACTCCTCCAAATCCATCATCCACCTTATACACCATCACCTACACCATGTGGTCATCTTACCAACCATGGTTACAAGAACCAAACACTTCTATATATCATCTCATCACTTATAAACACACATCTACTCATGATTTATACTTAAAACAAACTTAACCATTAAACTCATCATAATCCATCATAAACTCAAAGTAATACTAAGGGTTCTTGAATTTTATACCTTCCTTGGAGCTTGAACAACACTCAATAAGCCTTGGATAGTCCTTAAATAACCTTAAGGTAGCTTGGATCAACTAAATAAATCATAAAAATAAAGTTAGAAATTCGGATTCACTGGACACCAGTTGAACGAATCGCAAAAACGAAGGCCTTACCTACGTTTTCTGGATGAGGCTTCTAAAGGAAAGTTGTAGAGAATCTAACCAGCTTTCCAAACATATAAAGAACACAAAATTCTATTGAGTAATGAAGGAGTTATGGCCGTTTGAAAATCATCACAAAAACTGTCAAAGATTCTGGCAGCTCGGTTCTTCAACTTGGGGAGGCGATTTGACTAGGTTATACTCATTAGATTTCCATGAAATTTGGATCGAATAATGCCCATGGAGTGAAGAGGTTGTGGTTCAAATTTGGTGATTTTATCATGGATAGAAATGGAGATATGATTTTTCCTCTCCTCCTTGCTCTTGCTGGCCAGTTTGAGAGGATGAAGTTTCTAGCTTGTTTCTTGATCCAATCTCATCCAATATTCATTGTAAGGATAATATCTAGCTTAGTCTTGATGATTCTAGAGTCTTGGAGATGTTTATGGAAGGTTATGGATTAATCCTCATGCGAAATGACTAATTTGCCCTTGCTTTATAAGTTAGTGGAAGATGATGTCACCTTAATGATCTAATAATCTCTTTTTGTTTTTATTTTCCAAGTATAATGCTAGCAATCTTGGTAAATGATAATGTGGTATGTATCCTTGTTGTATTACTAATCTTGGTTGTTTTGTTTTCATACTCGTTTAATCACGTTTCGTTTCGAATACACCTCGTTACCTCAGTGGTTCTGAAATCGTTTAAAAATCCAAATTCCCTTGGCATTTCCTTGACTTAATAATCCATTGGTTTACCTTAAATTCATTAATTCCTCAATATATAAATCCTTTAATATTTCCATGCTTCTTAATATCCAATACAATAGTGCTCAATTAAAAACAAACATCTTAAAAATCCATACTCAGGAATTTCGGAAATCCGTCATCGTTTCGAGTCACTCATTTTCATAGTACAACAATAATATGGTTTCTGATTGCTCATTTTCTGTATCAATTATAGGGTACCTACATACCATTTCCCTAAATCCACGAAATTTACTATTCATTTAGGCACTGTAGCATTCTAAAAGTTAGGGTTATTACAGTCTTCCCCCCTTAAAAGGATTCCGTCCCGGAATCACGTGGACAATTACTCTTCTCACAAGGTGTTTTCTAATTCTCAGGTCGTTTCCTAATACCACTAAAATTTCAATCTATATTAAAAGATAAAACTACATATCTCTATCTTATTTGCGCAAAAGTACAACAACATAAACTTACTTATCATTCATCAAACATGCCACTTAGCTTATCAATAACAGCACTTTCACTGTCTTTTCCTTGCAAATCTTTTCCTGTATTCAGTCATTCTATATTATCTCATTTCTCCTTCATCTTTCGACTAAGGGTATCGGCCACCACATTGGCCTCCCCTGAATGGTAGTGTATCTCACTATGGTTTGTCTATATTTTGATTTCTATCATGACATAAAATATTGATACTCAAATCTTTATATATCTTATCTCTGTAAAATCTTCCAGAAATTTGACTATAAGACTATTCCTTGAAACAATTGTAAGAAAATATTATCTATAATATATATATATTCCCTGTTCGTACTTAAACAAGAATGTGCTTTTCCTTTATCATTGAAAAATATATTCTCACACTTTCTCTCATACTCTTAATCTCCTTTCTATAGAGTTCTCTGACCCTTAACAGATATTGATTTTCCTTATCTACATTGTCAACCTGTCTACACCATTTATTGACTTAGTCGATCCCTAACCAAACATTTACACTTAAGAGGTTAAATTAGAGCGTACCTGCAATTTCCTCTGGATACCTTATCCCATATGTCTATTGTTCACTATACGCTCTTTACATCTTGCTGATCCACCTTAGTTCCTTCATGATATACTATATATTCCACCTCTGTAATTTCCTTTTATTATTCTCATCAAAATCTTTACCTCAAGTTTTACTCATTCACACCTTTTTGGATTAATCCTTTGAATACTTAACATCTTTAATCTCTCTCTGCTACTTAGGGTATTAGTCACAATATTGGCCTTCCCCCCCACTAATAGTTATTGCACCTCGAATCCTTCATTAATTATCACCACTTCCTTTGTTTATCCTTATTCTGACTCTATCCTCAAAATACACCTTACTCTCCATAGTAAATCTCAATTATGCCTTAAAATTCCTCATATTCTTTTCTCTTACTAATCATCAAATATACCCATTTCTTCTCATTCCTTCATCTCTTATATTGAAACGCTTCTAGCTCTAATTATCTCTTATTGAAATTTCCTTTGGAATATCAAGTTTCCTTGTATAATCACAAATACTCTAAACCTTTCTTCCATTATTCCATCCATTAAGAAAATCTTCTATATTCGAAACAAAAGAATATTTGAAAAATCAATATGATGGAAGAACCCGTATGTCACACAAGCGAGGGCGTCCCCTCCGACTTTCTATCATACAGACAGATCGTCCTTGTATATACATATATGGTTGTTCCTCTTAGTTGAAGTAAGAAATATAAAGGAAAATTTAAATCACGATGATAAATACTATCTTCCGAAAATAAATCTTAAAAGAATATTTTGACTAAGATAGATAAAATACAATTTTGAAACACATTTCAAGGGTACTAGAAAGTTTTGAAAAGATGCTGGCCCTTAATGAATAATTACCCACCAGTGGAGGAAAATTTGAAACTCAATAATATAATTTAGCAGGGCTTTAGGAAATTTGAAAGTAGTTGCCGTTAATAGCCTCTGCCCAATTGAAAAAAAAAATCCCAATAATGGAAGGTTTTCCTCAAAATACTATCTATATCTTAGACTGCGTACTCTCCAAAATTTCTTAAATTTGGCACTCACCATTTATCCTTAACCTATCGTCTGTTATTCCCAATTATCTTCATTTACCTAGTCGTGACTTGGCTCGATACTCTCTGCCTTTATCCAAAATAGAACACAACCTTCTAATCTATATACTTACGTAATGTTGATCGTCTTATCCCGACAATGCTCCGGTATCAAAGACCCTTCAAACTATACTTTATAATTGTATATCCCAACATACCCTGTATACTCACGAGATTATCTAACGTACACTTCCCAATACATCAAGTATTCCCTTTCTCATATTGATCCTGTGTACTACATAAACTTAACACTTTTGGCATAATAACCTTTTTATTTAAGTCAATCTCGGAATGTCTCAGTCTGTCTTGGTCCTTAAGGTATATCTTGGCTTTACCGACCAACTTCAGTTTCACCCTTTCATCTCCACAAACAATCAGTGTCTATTCACCAATCCACTTACAATATTTCTTCAAACTCCCTTAAACACAAGAAGACTTTAAATACCCTTAACCTTGGCTCACTAATCTCCTCTCCCTATACTAAAACATAAACTTTTATTAGTAATAATCTATAAAATTATAATCACTACTTAGAATAAACGCTTCGTTCGATAAACCACCCTTGAACTCGATGTGAGTTCATATTTTATATCATTACATATATATCTATATATGTATATTATTATCACTTTTGTTCCTGAGCATTATGACTCTTAGCTCTAATACGATCTGTGACGCCCCTAGATCCGGGGTCAAGGAACCAGGTCATCACGGTCCAATTTCCATTCAATATCAATATCTCTTTGGCCTTTTTTTTTATAAATATATCATTTAATACTTAAACAGTTGACCCCACACTAATACACACACACCAGTCATATGCTCAGAGAACAACATCTATTAATGATAGCAGTTAAAGATAAACTGTTGTTATAATCCCAGAATATTATCTATTATACCCATATATAAGTATATACTACCTTGAGAACAGGTGTCGATACTTTCTCATAAGGTAGACTTCCCCTTTACCCTCTTCCGGGTTGTACTGCGACGTTTCGGCACCTGATCTAGCTGTTATAAAAATAAATAGCAAGAGTGAGCTATAATAGCTCAGCAAGATAATATTGTAAACCAAAAATCAAAATTTTAAACATATATAAATATATATATAACCGGAAACCAATTATAAACCTCACGAAAGAATAAAATTCTTATTAATAATACATCATCCACTTACTATTATAAGAAAAGAACTCTAGGATAATATAATACCAGTTTCTCTTCTTTAATAATATAACAATCAATATACCCTTTCAGTGTAATATTTCAAGATAATATGAATACTTGAACAAATCTCTCACTATCATCTTCTCATTTCCTTCTTATGTAACAATTATATAAATTAATATAAAATCAGTTTCTCTTCATCTGTAACAATAATTCCATCATTTCATATCATTATTCTGTTTTCAGTATAGAAATCTGAAAACCATTTTCAATTATTTCTTTCAAGTTTTGGGGATATCTGCTAGCGCCAGATACGTAGGACGATGATCAGTCGCCTAACCGTACCTGCTCTCTGTTTACTACTAGTAGAAGGAATGAAGGTCACATGCTAACATCATCCCTGGAGGAAGGCCACCTGCTAACATCCTCCCGGAGGAAGGTCACCTGCTAACATCCTCCCTTGGCATCTTCGTGCCGAATAATATAATGAATGCTGGACTGTGTCGCACACAGCCCTGACACAGCCTCTTACGCAAGTTTGTTGCTATTCCCCCTCTTTACAAAAATCATTATTCCATTTATCATCACCTTTAAAAATATATAGGTCATAATACTTTGATTATGACTCATACATCTTCTCTATATTCAATGAACTCAAATACATTCTTTATAAAATATTCCCTCTGTTTAAAAGTATTAAATAATAAATAATATTTATTAAATCACAAATATTTAAAGATTAAAATCAACAGAATATTATAAACCATATAACCCTAGATAACAACTGATACCATTCTCTTTCATATCCCTTTTCCATAAAGCATATTCGCTCCATTCATAATCATATCCACATTCATATTTCATAATCCATATTCATCTATCTTTAATTCCCAAAATCAGGGAAATAAATTCTTAGTAATATAGCGACCATAGAATAAGATATATATATTCCATGAAATCATTTTACTTTGTAGATAAATAGTTTTCCAAAGTAAATGTAGAAGAAATCTTGGCTCGATCTCTGTATCCCGAAGATATGGCTCGTGGCTCTCCCTGAGTTTCTATAAACACGAAAAGGGTCCTCGTTAGAATATATTCCACTTAACCACCTACCCTCATATAGTAATACCCTTGTCACATAACCTATGTTTAACATAGCCTTTATGTACTAAAAGTTCCAAGAACTTATCCACATTTAAACTCCATCAGAGTTTCAGTGTTTTTCACCATTTCCTTAACAATCACTCTCGACTGTAAAAATTCTTATAAATTATAAATTTCGAATTTTAATGCAAGGTCAGTGGGGTTGGACTCTCTGTTCACCCTACTAGGTTTTCCTAAAATTTCATAATTTTTAAAAATGTCTAAGTATGGTAATTATAGCCTCAAAGTTGGCAAAATTGCAATTTCCCGGTTTCCGAACGACTTTCACTAAAACCCACTTTTCTCCTAAACCGTTCATCAAATTTTGACGCACTTTATATCAAAACGATCTATAACTCAAGCTCTATCATCTCATGGTTAGTTGGTGTTCTAGACAGGAACCTACCGTACGCATCTGAGGTTTCAAAAACAGGGCATTCTTTGGTTAAACGAAAATCGGGCATTATAACGGCTATATTTTCATACTTTCCAAAATATTACTCCTCCAAATCCATCATCCACCTTATACACCATCACCTACACCATGTGGTCATCTTACCAACCATGGTTACAAGCACCAAACACTTCTATATATCATCTCATCACTTATAAACACACATCTACTCATGATTTATACTTAAAACAAACTTAACCATTAAACTCATCATAATCCATCATAAACTCAAAGTAATACTAAGGGTTCTTGAATTTTATACCTTCCTTGGAGCTTGAAAAACACTCAATAAGCCTTGGATAGTCCTTAAATAACCTTAAGGTAGCTTGGATCAACTAAATAAATCATAAAAACAAAGTTAGAAATTCGGATTCACTGGACACCAGTTGAAAGAATCGCAAAAACGAAGGCCTTACCTACGTTTTCTGGATGAGGCTTCTAAAGGAAAGTTGTAGAGAATCTAAACAGGTTTCCAAACATATAAAGAACACAAAATTCGATTGAGTAATGAAGGAGTTATGGCCGTTTGAAAATCATCACAGAAACTGTCAAAGATTCTGGCAGCTCGGTTCTTCAACTTGGGGAGGCGATTTGACTAGGCTATACTCATTAGATTTGCATGAAATTTGGAGCGAATAATGCCCATGGAGTGGAGAGGTTGTGGTTCAAATTTGGTGATTTTATCATGGATAGAAATGGAGATATGATTTTTCCTCTCCTCCTTGCTCTTGCTGGGCAGTTTGAGAGGATGAAGTTTCTAGCTTGTTTCTTGATCCAATCTCATCCAATATTCATTGTAAGGATAATATCTAGCTTAGTCTTGATGATTCTAGAGTCTTGGAGATGTTTATGGAAGGTTATGGATTAATCCTCATGCGAAATGACTAATTTGCCCTTGCTTTATAAGTTAGTGGAAGATGATGTCACCTTAATGATCTAATAATCTCTTTTTGTTTTTATTTTCCAAGTATAATGCTAGCAATCTTGGTAAATGATAATGTGGTATGTATCCTTGTTGTATTACTAATCTTGGTTGTTTTGTTTTCATACTCGTTTAATCACGTTTCGTTTCGAATACACCTCGTTACCTCAGTGGTTCTGAAATCGTTTAAAAATCCAAATTCCCTTGGCATTTCCTTGACTTAATAATCCATTGGTTTACCTTAAATTCACTAATTCCTCAATATATAAATCCTTTAATATTTCCATGCTTCTTAATATCCAATACAATAGTGCTCAATTAAAAACAAACATTTTAAAAATCCGTACTCAGGAATTTCAGAAATCCGTCATCGTTTCGAGTCACTCATTTTCATAGTACAACACTAATATGGTTTCTGATTGCTCATTTTCTGTATCAATTATAGGGTACCTACATACCATTTCCCTAAATCCTCGAAATTTACTATTCATTTAGGCACTGTAGCATTCTAAAAGTTAGGGTTATTACAATAGATAATATGTAAAATATTGAGCACTCCAATGTATCAAACCTTTAGCAAAAATTATAGATAATAAATTTTCATTGGCTATATTTGTCGAACATGTGTTCCCCCTTAGCAAAAATATACACAAGATGTATTATAGCTAATACCATTGGAGTTCCCACCATTCTCCTTATGAAAAATTTTAACTATTTCTTATTTTAAAATTTTATAGCCAATCAATATAGATATTTCCATTGGAGATGCTTCATTCCTTACCTATATTGGGCTTATGTGGACAAGTATAAGGGTTTTTGCTGAAAAGTATTCCTCCAACGCTACTCCCCATCCCCTATAATTTTTAGGAGAGAGAAGATTGAACCCCTTGTTTTGGGGATGAAAATTGGCACCCGATAATTCTCCAGCTCATCTCCCGCTGGCGCTGTTTCTCTTCTCCCGCCTATTATCTCTACTATTCTTCTTCATCTATAACAGATACTATACTATATATACTGATTAATTAATTATTATCGTTGATTAATTATTCACGGAAAAGGTTGAGTCGGGTAAATCAAATGGGTTTTCGGTTGATACACTCAAATCATTCATATGGATTTTGAGTTTAGATCGAAACCTACATGTATATACATATGGATTCGTGAGAGAGAACAGTGAGGGTGAGGGAGATAGTGGAGATTGAGCGAGAGAGATTGTGAGGGGGAGAGACGAGAGAGATTTAGAGAGATTGAGATAAGACGAAGAGATGTATGAGGTGTTTGGGGGAACTTATTTCCAGAAAAAGTTAACTTATTTTAAGACAAAGTTAGAGATTCCTAACTTTTTCATGAAAAAAGTTAACTTTTTTTGGCAACTTATAGAATCTCAAACATACATTATATATTTGTATAAATTTTTTTTATTTAAATATGAAATTTTTACGCGAAAATAAGTCCAAAAGGACTTATTTTAAGTCTGGCCAAACAGGCCAGTAATCTGGGAAAAAGAAAGAGGCGGTTGGGGATATAATGTTCCCAGGGGCACTTTTGTAATTGCACCATGCTGAAACTATATAAAAATCACTTTAACCCACCTTTAAAAATCGTAATAAAATGGAAAATTGATATAAAATTAAATTTTTCATTTTAAAATGTAGAGTACAAAATTACGAAAACACGCATATTTTTAAAATATTTTTAGGATAAAAAACGAATTAAATATGAATTTTGCAAGTTTTGATCCTTTAAATCCAATATAACTCTTAAAATCACTTTAAAATACTTAAACTCCCAAAATAATTCTCCCAATAATTTTATAATATAGCTGGAATATAGCCGTTACAATGTCAAAAAAAGAAGAAGAATATAGTTGTTATAATATTGCTGTTGGAAAAATTAATTTTATTAAATTAATAGAAACATCCAATACAACAATACATAAAAGAAGATTACATAATAGAAGATTACATCCAATACAACAATACATAAAAGAAGAGTACATCAAAGTGCAATAATATAAAAGAAATTTATGAATAGTTGGGCACATAACTGCTTCTTGATTCAGGTTACTCCATTTCTAGACCATGAATCTTCCAGAGATGTTCCACAAGATCGTTTTGCAACTGAATATGAGCTTGTTTGCCCCGAATTTGTTGATGCACCTGTAAAAATTCTTTGAAATCCCTCATATGAGTGCGACTAGTACAAGCGAGAGGTACAGATTCGTCTAAATCATAGTTTTCACTCGAAAGATGCAATTCCCTTTCGTCTTCAACGATCATATTGTGAAAAATTATACAAGCCGTCATAATATATTTCATTGTGTTGACATCCTAGAAACGTGATGGTCCACGTATCATTGCAAACCGAGCTTGCAACACTCCAAATGCCCGCTCAACATCTTTTCTCGCAGCTTCTTGTGACGATCCAGGTAATCCAAAAAAGGCATGCCAAATCCAAAGGTCTTTTGAAGCTAATCCAAGAACTCCCACGGCATCATTTCTTTGTGTGAAATAATTATCATGGACTTCCACTGCTTCTTGAATTCGTAAAAATAAAGATCGACGCATCCGAAATCTTCTACGAAAAGATTCATCCGGATATGTTAGAGTATCAGAAAAATAATCATGATAAAATCTAGCATGACCTTCTTCTCTATTCCGATTAATCATGCGATGATTGATTACTGATCCACCGTGGTGTGATACCGTATTTGCTCTAAGGTGTTGATGATATTGATAAGCAACATCGGACATCGCTAAGATAGCTTGAGCTTTATCTTCGTCTGCATTCATCACCTCATGAATAATTCGTAAATTGTTTGACATTGTGGAATGAATTTAAGAATGCAAGGATAGTATGTTGGGATTTCTAACTGAAATATCATCTATATATAAGTGTTAAAATATAGCCGTTGAAATATAGCTGTTGAAATATGGCCGTTGAAATTTGACCGTTGCAATATGGCGGTTGGAATATGACTGTTGGAATATGGCCGTTAAATTATATCCGTTTAAAATATAGTCATTGGTATTTCACTTTCAAAATACTAATTAAATACTACTTTTGAAAATATAGGGAACCAATATAGGGGTTGCCATTGGAGTAAAACAACTTTTTGGCTCCCTATATTTTAGGTACCATTATTTTACTATATTTTAGGGGTCCAATATAGGGAAGCCCATTGGAGATGCTCTAATGCTGTGCTCCCGAGTTGAATTTTGGAGAGAAGAGAACGGAAGAGAAATTTTCAAATTTTTCTTTCCAAGTTGTGCTCCCGAGTTTTTTGAGAAGAGAAAAGAATTGATTGAGAGAGAAAATTTTCAAAAACTTCTCTCCAAAAGTTTCTTCCCAAAAATGGGATGATTAGGAAAGAAGCTCTCACATATCTTTTTAAAACATTTCCCTCCATGTCACATTTTCAAAATTTTCTCTCATATTATACAAAAAAACTTAGGAGCATGCTAAAGAAGTTTTTTTTGTTCTTTTCTTTCCCCTTCTCTTCTCTTCCATTCTTTTCTTTAACAAAAAACTTGGGAGCACAGTGTAAGAGCATCTTCAACGCCTTCGTTCCTTACCTGTAACTCGCTGAGGTGGACAGAAATAGGGGCTCAGACTGAAAAAAAGTAAATCCAACCATTCCCCCTTCCCTAAAAGTTTTAGGTGAGAGAAATCTCAACCCCAAAAATGAGGGGGGAAAAAGAGCGTCCCCTATATCCTCCAACTCATCTCCCGCTCCCAACTCCCGCCTATCTTCTCTGCCGCTCCCAATTCCAGCTCTTCTTTCTCTCTTTTTTTTGTTGCGACTGTGTATTTCTATTTTAACATATCCTTAATTCTATTTCTTCTGTTTGGCGTGTGTATGTTGTTGTAAATGGGCTTGACCCAAATACTTTTATTAGCCAAAAGCCCAAAAGTGATAACTGATAACTTAATATTTTAATATTTATATTTTATATTATATATTTAAAAATATAATATAAAGTATACATATGAAATAAATTATATATAGCATAAGATTAAATATTAATTTTGAATTTAAAATTTCAAAATACTAATAATATATTACTTTTGAATTATAGGGAACCAATATAGGAAATACCATTGGACCAAAGCACCTTTTTGATTCCTTATATTTTAGGGAACCTTTATTTTACTATATTTTAGAGAATGGAAATAGGGAATAGGGTTGGAGATGCTCTAAGCATTTAGTGTATTGCTGTCATCTTCCATTTTAATTATATTGTTAGTTGTACCTCTCCGCAAACATTTCAGTGAAGGGGTGTTGAGAGCATTTGGACTGGGAAAAATGGAAGAGGAGAATGCAAGGGAGACGCTGTTGGAGCAAGAATACTACGACAATTGTCCCGGATGCAAGGCAGATCAGCAGAAACTGGTGGAGCACCATTTGCCACTTATCAAACTTTTTACAATATTGATTGTGGTGCTTGCCACAGGTACAGATTTGTTCTTGGTATTGTTTGTTAAAAACTCAAAACCATTGATGTGTATCTTTCAAGATAAACCCTTGTGCATCCTTTATTGCATGCTGCAACAACAATGGCATCAGCTGTTTCGATCCACAATTAATAATACTAATCTGTTTTCGTTTTCATGCAAATTACTATAATCATTGTAATAGGCAGCATTTAAAGTTATCTATGTAATTTTATGCTATGAAGTTTGGGGATTATTTCCCCATGTTCGACACTGTAACTATTTTCTTTGACATATGATTCATAATTTGCACATAAAAAACAAAACAGCTTCCAAGGGTATCGGTTTTGCCTTCCAAGGGTATCTGTCAAAACAGCTTCCAAGGGTATCACCAATACTAGCTAGCAAGGGTATCAGTTTGTACTGGTGAGGGTATTTCCTCAAATAATTCGTTAAGGGTATCAGAATACCCTTAATAGTACAAATCTGAAATACTCTTTAAATCAATTAATAATCAGAATATTAATTAACTTGACAATTAATTTATTAAATAAATTAATTCTTGCAGAATAAATTTATTGAATAAATCAACTAATAATGTAGTTAATTAATATAGAATTATTATTAATTCTTGATGGTTATATTAATTCTAACTTAATTAATCTTTTAATTAATTTACAGAATAAATTAATTCTGATAGAATTAATTTATCAAATAAATCAACTAATTGATTTAATCAATTAAGAGAAAATTAATATAGCTCCGTGATAGCATAACCTTTGTGGTTTATATGTCTCGCAATTCTGATCATCAACAATGATTATTCCTTGAGCCAGTCTTGATAGCAAAATCTTTGTGGTTTATGAATTTAGCACTACTGTTTCTTCCACAGTGATTTTCCCTTATACCAATCTTGATAGCTTGAACCACTGAAGTTAATGACGAACAACCACTGTTTAATGTTGACACTCGATGCACGGTCTGGTTCATGAGTGACTAACCGCAATGACTGTTCTTCATATATTGACTTTAAAGCTGTGGTTCATGTCTTCCTTTTCTTCACTCTTTTTCAAACCTGTATAACCTGTATTCTGTCACTGTAGGATACTCTTATCACTATAAATAGAACCCACTATCTTGATTACTCCACTGACGCTTGATCAACTGAATGAACTTCTTCAAGTGTAGTATGCCTCAAAATGGTAAATTGACTTTGTCTTCTTTCTCTTGACAATTAAGCATTTGAGATCCCTGTGACATTATGTATATACTATTTACTATTACATTCTTGTTTAAGTTGAGTTGAATCCTCGATGTTTACAAATATGGTAAACATATGACTTTCAATCTCCCCCTATTTGTTTGTTAGACATTAACATACAAATTCTTAGAGGATAACTCAACTAAAAACAAGAAGAAGATAAAGCATTAAAGAACTATAGTAAATAGTATATTAAAAAAGATTTCTGGTTTAGATATAACATTTCCAGAATCTCAGTAGATGAAATGGTAGATGATTATTCCTCTGACACTGAACTGATCTTCATTAAGTAACTCATCTTCATTTCTCGACATATCTGCCTGATAACTGATAAGTGGATTTTATATCCACTTGGAATGCTTCGTATCGGCTTGAATTGATAACTTGAACTCAAGTATGTGGTATTTTTGATGTGTTTTTAGTGAATTTGTGCAGGAATAAGAGTCGGATGTGGGATGATGTTTTCCATGCTTAAATGGTAGGTTTTGAGCTAAAAGAATAACAGTACATCAAATTGCGTGAGAATCGGGGCAGGTTGCTCGGGCGCGGAGCTGAAAAATTACTATTTTGCCCTTTTTCACTGTTTTGGCCATATCTTGAGTTCTACAACTCCGTTTTCAGCCCGTAAGCAGTCCACGCGAAGATAACGAGATTCTCTATCATTCTAAGGTGGTCCAGAAGCCCAATTACGTCTGGAACGGCTCTGGAAAACAGAAGAAAAGTCAGCTACGAATTTCCCTTAAAAAACAGAATCAGTTTAGGAAACGTATCTTGCAGAGATTCTATTATAATTCTGTTTTGGTATTTTCTTGCTGGGCAAGATGTCTAGAGCCTATATAAACACATCCAACCCTTGTAAATTAGATAATTAAGATTATTATCATTAGGAGTAGAACTATTACATATCAATTACTTAGGTTTATTTGTATATTTTCATACTTTGTTTTTATCATGGTTTCATCAGATCCCATGATGACGAGAGGTTCGATTATGAACTAATTGTTGTCATGGGATTCTAACGGATTTATTTATGGAGCTTTAGTATCTTGATGCTTTAAAGATCTGTGTGTGATGTATATCTGATATCCCCGTATGGTTGTGTTTCATGTATTTAGATGCGTAGCTAACATCTAATTTGTTAATCTCTTGTGAAGCGAGAGTGGATCTTGAGATTTAGAACTTGCCATGCTAGCATAGGATAGGTTGATGTTTTAACATCATGATTTGTGGCATGATTAGAGATAATATGCTACCCTATGTGATCTAAGTGGATAACTTGTGCTTCAACCTTTATGTTTTCAAATTCTATAGAGATATAGGGTCTAAGCATAATTGGTGTCTATTCATCTTCTATCTCTTTTATGGATGTATGTTTAGTTTGGTATACGTATACTGAGAAGTAGCGTTTACTTATTTCGTGTTGTCCGATCAGATATCATAATCATTGCATATAGTGATTAAAGGCGTCAGATCTAAGCGAAGTATTTAATGAAGTTAGGATTCCATGGTTTTTCTTGCAGAAGTAATTAGATTTCAATTCTTGCTAGTTAGTTAATTTGTAGTTTTGTTAATTTGCTTTTTAGTTAATTTAGATAGTTAAAAACCATATTTGTTATTTGTCTTAGCAGTGCATAATAACCATACATTGTTGCATAGGTGCATCTACTGAATTAAAACCATAACCAGATCTCTGTGGGAACGAATTTGGACTTAACCTTATATATTACTTGTGACCACGTACGCTTGCGTGATTTAGTGCAAACAAGTTTTTGGCGCCGCTGCCGGGGATCTTCGGTGTTTTATTTTTGGTTCATGTGCTTGTCAATAGTGGTCGTTAGCGTTCACTGACTCGGATTTGTTTTTTTTCTTATCTATCTTGTTTAGTTTGGTGAGTTTCAGGTACTTGATTGTTTGAAGATGGCATGCGAGGAGTTGCCATGGTGGGCATATTCGAGGACATCCATGCCTCAACAATGTGAGCGATGTTTTGGCGTTCATGATCCCTCACAATATTGTTACTATGAAGGAGTTGATCCATATGTTACTTATGAGGAACAACCATATTTTCAATACCATCCTCAACAGTACCATCAAGATGTTCCAGATATGTCATATTTCTATGGAAGTGAAGATTTTCAACATCAGCAACCTACTCCTACTTTTCAGTCAGATGAGGTTCCTACTAGGGAGGAGATTAGGAGGCTTGTGAAGAGTAATGAGGAGTCTCTCAAATCTTTGGAGATTCTAGTTGCTCAAGCTGTGAGATCATTGGAACAAGAGACTCTGGAGGAGATTAGGATGCGTATAAAGAGTAACGAGGCGTCTATCAAATCTTTGGAAACAATAGCTGCTCAAGTTAGGAATGCCTTGGATCAAGAGAATCAGCAATTCATACCAGAGGCAATTCCAGAAAATAACGGTGACTTGGAGCGAGGTACTGCATGCTTAATTGAGGAAGACAAATTCCAAGAGGAGGTTAGCGTTCACAAGCCATGTGAGGAATTTGATCATGTTAGGATGGTGGATGATTTGGAAAGGGCACTATTTGGGACAGACACAGATGAGCTGCAGAAATTTCAAGAATTGGTATGTGCGTACCAAGAGGTTGATGATCATGGGAAAGATGCAGATTTTCTACTTGTCTCAAAGTGTGAAGATGGAGGTAGCGCATTAGAGCCAATGAAGGAAGTTCTTTTTGAGGAACCAAAGGCTTCAGCAATTTACATTTACCCTCCTCCATTATATTCAAGCGAAGCCCCCAAATGTGTGTTGTTCTACAAATTGACAGATTTTGGGTCGACAGATGAAGGCATTGGAATAGGACATAGTTGTTATATGAATAGGCCAATCGAGAAGAAAGGGCATGAAGTGTGCCGTCGTGATGACGATGAAGTCTCACGAAGAGAGGACCAGGCAAACTATTATCATCCTTAATGGAGGCTTGGAAGTAACGTCAAGCTATTGACGTTAAAGAAGCGCTTCGTGGGAGGCAACCCACGCTTTTCGGCATTTTTATTTAGGTATGTTTTCTACTATCCTTTGTATTACCTTCAATTCAATGGGGACATTGAATATTTTAAGTTTGGGGGTGATTGCGGGGGATATTTGTAGTAGTTATTGTGTTCATGTAGGATTTCATGCTTTGCATATTAGTAGTAGGAAATTATGCATTTATGTTCGTGTTATCTACGTTTGTTTCATATAGGACATTCTGTTTTTATGTTCGTATTTCATGTGAGTTCATAATAGTTTGCATTTGCACCCATGCATGATAGGAATTTTGTGTTGTTGACGCTTTTGATTGAGAAGTGATATGCTTTGTTCTTGTGCACACACATACACTAGTAAGTTGAAGCTAGTAGACTTATTGAATGTTGTAAGTGATTAGAAGGACATGAATATGTGCAAGATGATTTAGTTTGCATGCTTTGAATACAAGTAGGTGCGTTAGAGAGATTTTTGCTTGGGATTGTGTATGTTTTTCCACCAAGTGAGCTTTTGAGCCTTATTGCATATTTGTTGCAATTTATTCGTTTGCTTGAGTGTCCACGGATTGTTTGCATTGCTAGCAGTTGTTTGAGGTCTTTCTTGAAACGCATGATATTAATTGACGATTAAAATGATAAAGGCATTTAGGAATAACCGCATATTTTCCCATATTACCATACCATATTTACATGATCAATTAGTTAACCCGTTGAGCTTAATCCTATTTTTTCGGTGACATACCACATTACTTGCCTAGACCTTTTTCTTGTATTGGACTTACATTAATTTGAACCCACATTGTCAAAGGCTAGTAGAGTGCTTGAGGGAGTAATAAGGTGTGCAAAGGAGGGGTTTATTGTTGGTCTTACTTTTGGGGGAAATATTGAAAATTGGGATTGTTTACTTGATAGTCGGCATGTGTAATAAAGTTGTGGGATCATTGTTATTGTTTATATTATTGTTTGTGTTATATTTAGCTCTCGAAAAAAAAAGAAAAAAAAAGAAAAAAAAAGAAATAAAAAGAGAAAAAAAAGAAGAAGAAAAAAAGAATATATATATTATGAGAGCATGTTTGTGTTTATTGTGATCCCACTTTAGTCGACTATTCGAGTGTTTTTGTTGCATAAAATTATGTGGGGGAAAAATAGGGTGTTGTGTATGATTTATTATGGTACTTACTAGCTTTTGACACTTCACCTGTTTTGGCTTATTTGACATACCTTGTCCCTAGCCCCGTTACAACCCAAATAAAGACCTTTTGATTATCGTCATTGATGTATGTTGTGTTAAGAGTTAGATTGATACCAAATGTCAAGCATGCTTATGATTTTGTTGGAATTGAGTGATACACTTACCCTTGTTCTTGAGTGAATATTCTTTCGTGAGTGGATTGTGAGTGTTTGCTTGTTTTTGCGTATGAGATCCCGAGTTTTGTCTCAAAGATGTACTCTTGTAGGCTTAGCATGATTACTAACTTATTCTTACACTTGACATGGGCTTGTGAGAACTTATGCATGTTCATTGAGTAGACTACGTGAATACTTTCACTTTTGACACCAAGACATTGCGTATTTACTTTGATTCTTAAGTTGATATGACATGAGAGGATTTGAAGGTATGGTAGGATATTAGTACTAGATTATTTGCATTTTCATTTAGTTGCATTCATGCATTGCATTGCATTGGATTTTGTGGGTACATTCGCTATAGGCCCTCACGAGACCTTACTCGTCCACTTGGGCTGCCTAGGGGTTTAAAGGACTTGTTGCATATGCCAAATGCAACCGTGATCACCTACGGAAGTGGTACTAGTTAGTTAGTTAGTTGTAATTGTTATGCTTGAGGACAAGCATCAGTTTAAGTTTGGGGGTGTGATAAGTGGATTTTATATCCACTTGGAATGCTTCGTATCGGCTTGAATTGATAACTTGAACTCAAGTATGTGGTATTTTTGATGTGTTTTTAGTGAATTTGTGCAGGAATAAGAGTCGGATGTGGGATGATGTTTTCCATGCTTAAATGGTAGGTTTTGAGCTAAAAGAATAACAGTACATCAAATTGCGCGAGAATCGGGGCAGGTTGCTCGGGCGCGGAGCTGAAAAATTACTATTTTGCCCTTTTTCACTGTTTTGGCCATATCTTGAGTTCTACAACTCCGTTTTCAGCCCGTAAGCAGTCCACGCGAAGATAACGAGATTCTCTATCATTCTAAGGTGGTCCAGAAGCCCAATTACGTCTGGAACGGCTCTGGAAAACAGAAGAAAAGTCAGCTACGAATTTCCCTTAAAAAACAGAATCAGTTTAGGAAACGTATCTTGCAGAAATTCTATTATAATTCTGTTTTGGTATTTTCTTGCTGGTCAAGATGTCTAGAGCCTATATAAACACATCCAACCCTTGTAAATTAGATAATTAAGATTATTATCATTAGGAGTAGAACTATTACATATCAATTACTTAGGTTTATTTGTATATTTTCATACTTTGTTTTTATCATGGTTTCATCAGATCCCATGATGACGAGAGGTTCGATTATGAACTAATTGTTGTCATGGGATTCTAACGGATTTATTTATGGAGCTTTAGTATCTTGATGCTTTAAAGATCTGTGTGTGATGTATATCTGATATCCTCGTATGGTTGTGTTTCATGTATTTAGATGCGTAGCTAACATCTAATTTGTTAATCTCTTGTGAAGCGAGAGTGGATCTTGAGATTTAGAACTTGCCATGCTAGCATAGGATAGGTTGATGTTTTAACATCATGATTTGTGGCATGATTAGAGATAATATGCTACCCTATGTGATCTAAGTGGATAACTTGTGCTTCAACCTTTATGTTTTAAATTCTATAGAGATATAGGGTCTAAGCATAATTGGTGTCTATTCATCTTCTATCTCTTTTGTGGATGTATGTTTAGTTTGGTATACGTATACTGAGAAGTAGCGTTTACTTATTTCGTGTTGTCCGATCAGATATCATAATCATTGCATATAGTGATTAAAGGCGTCAGATCTAAGCGAAGTATTTAATGAAGTTAGGATTCCATGGTTTTTCTTGCAGAAGTAATTAGATTTCAATTCTTGCTAGTTAGTTAATTTGTAGTTTTGTTAATTTGCTTTTTAGTTAATTTAGATAGTTAAAAACCATATTTGTTATTTGTCTTAGCAGTGCATAATAACCATACATTGTTGCATAGGTGCATCTACTGAATTAAAACCATAACCAGATCTCTGTGGGAACGAATTGGGACTTAACCTTATATATTACTTGTGACCACGTACGCTTGCGTGATTTAGTGCAAACAATAACCCTTTACATCTAACATTGAATATTATCAGCAGATACTTGGAAATTCTTCAGTGGTAAAGAATATGACTTTTCAACCACATAATGAAGAATTCTCTTTGTCATTTCATACTTCTCTCCTTCCTTATGTCTCCCTACCTAAGGTGATATGTCTCCTCCTTATAATAGTGAATACTTCATCTCCCCCTGACAAGGCGAATAAATCAATCTCCCCCTGACAAGGTGAATACTCCTCATTTCTAAGGTATATCCTTTTTCATATCTATCCCCTAGAAAATCTCCCCCTCACTAAGGTAAGCTTATAATCTCCCCCTTAGTTGAGTATATCTTACTAAGGTAAGCTTAGAGTATATCTTCTTCAAAATATCTCTTCCCCTTAGTTGAGTAATCCTCCAAGCATTCAATTATAGCAAACATCCAATTAAATTAGATGATACCAAATATTCAATTATAACTCACCTCTTACCTTTAGTACAACAGATTCTTCATACATATAACATTGTCTGCTACAATAAAGAAAAGAAGATTTGCTTGTATTGAAGGATTTTTCATGAAGGCTTCCAGAATAGAAGTATGTAGACTGATCAACTTTGCCCTTTAGATATTATAGAATGGCTTCACTGTTGATCATCCTGACAACCAAATCTCCCGACAATTTCCTTATATCTCCCAACTCTTGTAAGTGAACCTTATTTGGGGAATAGGGAATGGGATTTGGTGTTTATCTTTCTTCCTCAATGTGAGTTTGTGATTCTATTTCGTGTACCTCACAAGTGTTTAACTCATCTCTCCACTCATATCACTTAAAATGAGTGATCTCTTCTCTCATCTCTCAAGTGTCTACACTCATGCTCACTAGTGTATCACTCTTATCTCTCATAGCTCTAACATCCATGTGTACCTGCAAGGAAAATTCACCATAGCCCCTTCTAGAGAGGTCACTGGTGGTGCAATGGGGTTTCACAAATCCCCGATCCTTGTTGGACTCGTCAGACGAATCTGAGTCATAATCTACAAGTTGATAAAATTTTCCCTTTTGTAGGTTTCAGAATTGAATTCTGAGAAAGTAAACAATGAAATCAAAACTTAGAATTAAGATCATGTTTCCTTCTAATGTCTGTGACGACATCTCCTTGTTTAACTCATCAGGTAAATCTGAATCATAGTCAACAAGTTGCTGATCCGCACCTATGTCGGACCCATTACCCGCAGGATCCAGAGATGTTCCCTTTGGGGAGTTAGACAATGATCCTGAAAGATTTTGCATTAGGGATCAAAGCCTTCTCTCGAGGTCTGTGAAGACTCTTGGTTCTTTGAGGAACCTTCAACTTATAATCCTAACCGTAATATGGTCGGAGTATTAGTTGTTTCCGTTAATTCGTCCTTAGTGTGTGCAATCTCACTTTGTTCATAAGAAGTATTTTAGTCTTGTGTATGAGGTAGTGACTTACCAACAGATGCCCTGGCTGACAAGCGAATTTCAACAAACTCATCCTTTTGAGAGAATGAATCTAGAGACTGTTTTAGTGCCATTTTCAGCTCTGCATCCTTTTTGGAGAATGCAGGCGAGCTTACAGATACCTCAAGTTGTATAAATCTTTTCTCCTTGAGAGGTAGAGCTGTGGGTTTACTATCCCTCACATCCTTATTTGTTGTAACAAGTACAGTTACTCCCTTATTGACCTCTAGTCTAATAGGTTACTTCCACTTCAGGGGTAAGTTAGGATGTGTTTAGATTTGGATTTGTAGTCCGGGATTGAAGTTGTTGGGTTAACAACCTCATGACTTTCAATGTGAGAAAACTTCCACTAGGAGCTGAACCTGCATCACATAGCAGTATAGCAACATAGAGATAGAATGCATTTACATCATACCAGAACATTGAGTGAAAACATATGCATTGTGTCATGTGAGAGAAATGATGTACAGTTGTGACTTCAAAAAGTTTTACAATATAAGCAATCACAACTGTAGAAAGAATTGAGTTAAGAAATATATAGATCTTGAGCCAGTTTTACTAAACAAAAACAAAGGAAAAAATCCAATTAATAAATGTTAATCGAATAAATGTAAGTTATTGTTTAAACCAATACAAACAAAATTATTTTATCATGTTTTAGGTCCTGTATGTTAAATACCAACTATTAGAAATTGTTAGGTCATGTCTTCCAATTGTTAGGTCCTGAAAATCAAATGTTAGGTCCTAAAGATCAATTGGATTGACATATACCAATTGTGATACCAACACTGGTCAATTGTTAAGTCCTTAACATGCAGGTCTGTTAACAACAATCACAAAACAAAGATTAAGACTCAAAACTACAGGTTTTGTGTGTGTTAAGAAGAAGAACAACAAAAGAACCAAGTACAGGGACCTGTTTATAAGTTTTGCAAGTATAGTGACTAAACTGTAAAAACTATACAATCTATTTATATTTTAAAAAAAATACTATATATAAATAAGAAAAATATGCATAATAACTTAATCAAAATAAGAACTATACATAAATTAATAATTTACATTATTATAAAGAACTAAAAACAACATAAGTCTAATAATTTACATAGCTAGACTTATAAACATACATAAGACTAAAATAAAAAGACAAACACTACAAAACATGTTAAATAAGATTAACATCCAAAAATTACAATACCTGTACAAAAACATATTAAATATATATACAAGAATATTTATAATAAGTTAGTAAATCCATATATTTTCTAACAAAATAACTTTATACTAGAAAATTATTTAGAGAGAAAATATGATTTAATAAAATATCATAAACATTGTAGTTACTTTAAAATAATGAAATTTTAAACAAAAATAGTTTCCTCAAAAATTCTAACTTGAGAATTAGAGAAAAATATTTTTAGAGAAAAATTATTATTCTAAAATACAGAAACATGGAGTATAACATGAGAATGACTATGACAATCCTTTTAGAAAGATAATAAGTAAGAATTTGGAAAGAATGTCATACCATTTACTTGGTGCTTAGACCTGGGCACCAGCTTCCATGCTTCTTGTTGTTCAGGATCAACAAGTGCTTCCTCAGATTCCTTAGATTTTATACCTTGATTCTGAGAAGCCCTTCTAGTTCTTACTCCAACATCTGGATCACCAATGATCAGCTCTATTCCAAACAGACTGTCTGAGAAAGTTAGATCTTGATGAACCGTCTTGTTCTTCATTGTGATGTTGTGTTTGACTAGTTGATCCTTTGTTTACTCTCCTTGAGTTATTGCCAGATTGACTTGATGATTCTTCTCCAGTGACAGGGGTATTTCCAATATTAAAATTGTTTCCACCACCATCACTGGGATAATTATCATCATTAACATTTTAAACTTTTGACTTCAGGGCAACTCCTCAATAATAACAATTGTTAACTCCTAACAACTGTTTGTTGGTAGACAACATTGGCTCTATAGATAAGATTTAATTACCAAAGTTGTCTTGTCTGCAATCTTAGAAATAATATTCTAAGTCCAATACACCTTGATTCATAGTAAACAACATTATTATCAAGATGATCAGAAACTTGCAAACAAGCATAAAAATTATTCGAAGTAACTGAACTATGGTAACTTTAGATATTACAATATATGTAGTTCTACTTAGAGAATTTTCACACCCTGTATAGTTGTATGAGTGAATTTCAAAAGATACAACGTAAATCACTTAGAGGAGTTCTAAGTAATTTCACTCATACCAATACATCTCACAATTAGTTAGTAAATAGAATTTTAACTAAATATCATTAATTGATACACGTCAATACTTCAATACAACCAATTATTGGAAACATGATATTAATTTTAGTGAATTTCAGAAAATGGAACATTGATAAGTTCACTAGAATTAACATCTCACAACTAAATTGATAGCTAACAGGATGTTAGGTCCAATTTAGTATGATGCATATTTATTTTAATAAATATGAGGTACAGAGCAAATACTTATATTGAATTGCTTCAAGTTCCATAACCCATATAAATCAAAATAAATAACAAATAAATAAATAAATAAATAAATACTAAATCTCTATGAGTTAGATTTTAGCATTTAAATTATCCTTAAATAATCACCAATGAAATATATTCATTTATACACATGGCAATCATTCAATAGATAATTAGAGGTCTAGATGTAAATGAATTCACAAGTCCTTACAATACGGACAATTGAGTACTTATGAAATCATTTAAGTATTACTTACAAGTCCTTTCAATACTGACAATTGAATACTTGTAAATAAACTTCAAAAGTCCTTGAGATATGGACAAAGTGGTACTTGCAATCATGAGCTCACAAGTCCTTTCAATACGGACAATTGAAAACTTGTGAACTATGTAAGAAACACATTCTTAGCATGCAAGACAAGCTCTCGAAAGAATAAATACCTTATGCAAGATGTTTGGCCTTCAGTGTTCAACAAAGTTGTTGGAGATGTAGTTATTTCCTTGTGCTCTCCTGCTTTTGTTACAACTCATTTGATCTGTATCTAAATAGCTAAACATGTTAGTGCAGACATCTCTAGGGTACCATCTCCTTAGATCCGGATCCAACTTAAGATATCCGAAAAACAATTGTTATAACTACAAGAAGAGATTCTCAAGAATCCATTTAGGACCATGCATATTTGCATAATTGAGAATATAATATGTGTGTAAGTGATCTTCCAACAATTGAATAAGATTATGAGATTTTATTGATTCCCCTAAAGCTTGTAAAGTCCAAATAAAAGGTAGGTACCAAGCAAGCTCTAGTGGCTGATATTGACAGGGAGTCTTGGCAGGTCTAGAATCTTATCAAAAACAAAAGATTGTAGACTTACTTTAATTGCCATAATTCTTTTGCCTTACAAGAAGTAATTCAAAAGAATTGCAACTTTACCAACATCAAAACAGCAAATATCTTGATACCAATTTATAGTTAGTAGATCAACATATAATATAATTAAGATATCATTGCACATATATATCATTTATGTTTATGCCTTAAGATGTAGAGAGTGTTTGCACTAAATCACGCAAGCGTACGTGGTCACAAGTAATATATAAATAAGTCGAGTTCGTTCCCACAGAGATCTGGTTATGGTTTTAATTCAGTTTGTACCTATGCAACAATGTATGGTTATTATGCGCTGCTAAGATAATTAACAATATTGGGTTTTAATTATCTAAATTAAACTAAGAAAAAGCAAATTAACAAACTAAGAATTAACTAACTAACAAGAATTTAAATCAAATTACTTCTGCAAGAAAAACCATGGAATCCTAACTTCATTAAATACTTCGCTTAGATCTGACGCCTTTAATCACTATATGCAATGGTTATGATATCTGATCGGATAACACGAAACAAGTACACGCTACCTGTCAGCATACGTATACCAAACTAAACATACATCCACAAAAGAGATAGAAGATGAATAGACACCAATTATGCTTAGACCATATATGTCTATAGAATTTGAAAACATAACGGTTGAAGAGCAAGTTATCCATAAAGATCACACAGGGCAGTATAAGTATTTTCATCTCACACCACGAATCATATTGATAAACAATTATGAACCTATGCTAGCATGGCAAGTTCTAAATCTCAAGATCCACTTTCACTTCACAAGAGATTAACAAATTAGATGTTCATGACGCATCTATCAAGTAAGCATAACCATACGAGGATATCAGATATACATCACACACAGATCTGTAAAGCATCAAGATACTAAAGCTCCATAAATAAATCCGTTAGAATCCCATGACAACGATTAGTTCATAATCGAACCTCTCGTCATCATGGGATCTGATGAAACCATGATAAAAACAAAGTATGAAAATATACAAATAAACCTAAGTAATTGATATGTAATAGTTCTACTCCTAATGATGATTATTCAATTTTACAAGGGTTGGATGTGTTTATATAGGCTCTAGACATCTTGCCCAACAAGAAAATATCAAATCAGAATTATAATAGAAGTACGTTTCCTAAACTGATGCTGATTTAAAGTAAAGGGAAATTCGCAGCTGTCTTTCCTTCATTAATTCTGGAACGTTCCAGCTGCAATTGGGCCTCTGGACCACTTTAGAATGATAGAAAATCTCGTTATCTTCGCGTGGACTGCTTACGGGCCTCAAACGGAGTTGTAGAACTCAAGATATGGCCAAAACAAAAATCCGAAATTTGGCAGAATTTTTACGCGCGCTGGCTGCGCTGGTGGAGCGCTGGCTGCGCTGTAGCTACTGTTCATAGCGCTGGCTGCGCTCCTTTGTGTGCTGGCTGCGCTCCTTTGGCTGCCGGGAGCTGATTTTGCTCTATTTTCTTCGTTTTAACTCCGATTTTCATTCCGTTTCTTCCGGCTCTCTCACAATTTGATGTACTATTATTCTTTTAGCTCAAAACCCACCATTTAAGCATGGAAAACATCATCCCACATCCGACTCTTATTCCTGCACAAATTCACTAAAAACACATCAAAAACACCACATACTTGAGTTCAAGTCATCAATTCAAGCCGATACGAAGCATTCCAAGTGGATATAAAATCCACTTATCACACCCCAAAACTTAAACTGATGCTTGTCCTCAAGGATAACAATTACAACTAACTAACTAACTAGTACCACTTCCGTAGGTGATCACGGTTGCATTTGGCATATGCAACAAGCCCTTTAAACCCCTAGGCAGCCCTAGTGGACGAGTAAGGTCTCGTGAGGGCCTATAGCGAATGTACCCACAAAATCCAATGCAATGCAATGCATGAATGCAACTAAATGAAAATGCAAATATTCTAGTACTAATATCCTACCATACCTTCAAATCCTCTCATGCCATATCAACTTAAGAACCAAAGTAAATACGCAATGTCTTGGTGTCGAAAGTGCAAGCATTCACATAGTCTACTCAATGAACATGCATAAGTTCTTACAAGTCCATGTCAAGTGTAAGAATAAGTTAGTAAACATGCTAAGCTTACAAGAGTACATCTTTGAGACAACACTCGGGATCTCATACGCAAGAACAAGCAAACATTCACAATCCACTCACAAAGAATATTCACTCAAGAACAAGGGTAAGTGTATCACTCAATTCCAACAAAATCATAAGCATGCTTGACATTTGGTATCAATCTAACTCTTAACACAACATACATCAATGACGATAATCAAAAGGTCTTTATTCGGGTTGTAATGGGGCTAGGGACAATGTATGTCAAATAAGCCAAAATAGGTGAAGTGTCAAAAGCTAATAAGTACCATAATAAATCATACACAACACCATATTTTCCCCCACATAATTTTTACTAAAACAAACACTCGACTAGTCGACTAGAGTAGGATCACAATAAAAACAAACATGCTCTCATATTTTTTTTCCCTTTTTTTTTCTTTTTCAATTTTTTTCTTTTTTTTTCTTGTTTTTTTTCTTTTCTCTTTTTTTTTCTTTTTTTTTTCTTTTTTTTTTCTCGAGAGCTAAATATAACACAAATAATAATATAAAAAATAACAATGATCCCACAATTTTATTACACATGCCGACTATCAAGTAAACAACCAAACCCAATTTTCAATATTTCCCCAAAATCTATGACCAACAATAAACCCCTCCTTGCACACCTTATTACTCCCTTAAGCACTCTACTAGCCTTTGAAAATGTGGGTTCAAATTAATGTAAGGCCAATACAAGAAAAAGGTCTAGGCAAGTAATGTGGTATGTCACCGAAAAAATAGGATTAAGCTCAATGGGTTAACTAATTGATCATGTAAACATGGTATGGTAATATGGGAAAATATGCGGTTATTCCTAATGCCTTTATCATTTTAATCGTCAAATAATGTCATGCATTTCAAGAAAGACCTCTAACAACTGCTAGCAATGCAAACAATCCGTGGACACTCAAGCAAACGAATAAATTGCAAATATATGCAATAAGGCTCAAAAACTCACTTGGTGGAAAAACATACTCAATCCCAAGCAAAAATCTCTCTAACGCACCTACTTGTATTCAAAGCATGAAAACTAAATCATCTTGCACATATTCATGTCCTTCTAATCACTTACAACATTCAAAAAGTCTACTAGCTTCAACTTACTAATGTGTGTGTGTGCACAAGAACAAAGCATATCACTTCTCAATCAAAAGCGTCAACAACACAAAATTCCTATAAAGCATGGGTGCAAATGCAAACTACTATGAACTCACATGATATACGAAAATAAAAACAGAATGTCCTATATGAAACAAACGTAGATAACACGTACATACATGCATAATTTACTACTACTAAGATGCAAAGCATGAAATCCTACATGAACACAATGACTAACAATCATATATATATACACTACTTATCCCTCAAACCACCCCCAAACTTAGAATATTCAATGTCTGCATTGAATGGAAAGTAAATACAAGGGAAAGTAGAAAACATACCTTGGGTTGCCTCCCAAGAAGCGCTTCTTTAACGTCAATAGCTTGACGTTACTTCCAAGTCTCCATTAAGGATGATAATAGTTGGCCTGGTCCTGTCTTCGCAATACTTCATCATCATCT
The DNA here is from genome assembly GCA_037693485.1 of Kitagawia praeruptora. Classification (NCBI taxonomy): domain Eukaryota; kingdom Viridiplantae; phylum Streptophyta; class Magnoliopsida; order Apiales; family Apiaceae; genus Kitagawia; species Kitagawia praeruptora. The sequence continues at coordinate 6,720,207 of CM075353.1, forward strand.
CGGCGGCGCACTTTTTGCCCCTTCCCCTTGTTTGGCCTATTCGTATGACAACTATACCCTCTTCCAATGCCTTCATCTGTTGACCCAAAATCTGACAATTTGTAGAACAACACACATTCGCGGGCTTCGCTTGAATATATTGGAGGATGGTAAATATAAGTTGCTGAAGCCTTTGGTTCCTCAAAGAGAACTTCCTTCATTGGCTCTAATGCGCTACCTCCATCTTCACACTTTGAGACAAGTAGAAAATCTGCATCTTTCCCATGATCATCAACCTCTTGGTATGCACATACCAATTCTTGAAATTTTTGCAGCTCAACAGTGTCTGTCCCAAATAGTGCCCTTTCCAAATCATCCACCATCCTAACATGATCAAATTCCTCACATGGCTTATGAACGCTCACCTCACCTTGGAATTTGTCTTCCTCAATTAAGCATGCAGTACCTTGCTCCAAGTCACCGTTATTCTCTGGCATTGCCTCTAGCATGAATTGTTGTTTCTCTTGTTCCAAGGCACTCAAAACTTGAGCAGCTAGTGTCACCATAGAATTGATAGACTCCTCAGTACTCTTTAGAAGCATCCTAATCTCCTCCCTAGTAGGAACCTCATCTGACTGAAAAGTAGGAGTAGGTTGCTGATGTTGAAACTCTTCACTCCCAAAGAAATATGACATATCTGGAACATCTTGCTGGTACTGTTGAGGATGATATTGAAAATATGGTTGCTCCTCATAATTGACATATGGATCAACTCCTCCGTAGTAACAATATTGTGAGGGATCATGAACGCCCAAACACCGCTCACATTGATAAGGCATGGATGTACTCGAATATGCCCACCATGGCAACTCCTCGCATCCCATCTTCAAGCACTCAAGTACCTGAAACACCAAACTAAACAAAATAGATAAGAAAAACAAATCTGAGTCAGTGAACTCTAACGACCACTATTGACAAGCACATAAACTAAAAATAAAACACCGATGATCCCCGACAGCGGCGCCAAAAACTTGTTTGCACTAAATCACGCAAGCGTACGTGGTCACAAGTAATATATAAATAAGTCGAGTTCGTTCCCACAGAGATCTGGTTATGGTTTTAATTCAGTTTGTACCTATGCAACAATGTATGGTTATTATGCGCTGCTAAGACAATTAACAATATTGGGTTTTAATCATCTAAAGTAAACTAAGAAAAAGCAAATTAACAAACTAAGAATTAACTAACTAACAAGAATTTAAATCAAATTACTTCTGCAAGAAAAACCATGGAATCCTAACTTCATTAAACACTTCGCTTAGATCTGACGCCTTTAATCACTATATGAAATGGTTATGATATCTGATCGGATAACACGAAACAAGTACACGCTACCTGTCAACATACGTATACCAAACTAAACATACATCCACAAAAGAGATAGAAGATGAATAGACACCAATTATGCTTAGACCCTATATGTCTATAGAATTTGAAAACATAACGGTTGAAGAGCAAGTTATCCATAAAGATCACACAGGGCAGTATAAGTATTTTCATCTCACACCACGAATCATATTGATAAACAATTATGAACCTATGCTAGCATGGCAAGTTCTAAATCTCAAGATCCACTTTCACTTCACAAGAGATTAACAAATTAGATGTTCATGACCCATCTATCAAGTAAGCATAACCATACGAGGATATCAGATATACATCACACACAGATCTGTAAAGCATCAAGATACTAAAGCTCCATAAATAAATCCGTTAGAATCCCATGACAACGATTAGTTCATAATCGAACCTCTCGTCATCATGGGATCTGATGAAACCATGATAAAAACAAAGTATGAAAATATACAAATAAACCTAAGTAATTGATATGTAATAGTTCTACTCCTAATGATGATTATTCAATTTTACAAGGGTTGGATGTGTTTATATAGGCTCTAGACATCTTGCCCAACAAGAAAATACCAAATCAGAATTATAATAGAAGTACGTTTCCTAAATTGATGCTGATTTAAAGGGAAATTCGCAGCTGTCTTTCCTTCATTAATTCTGGAACGTTCCAGCTGCAATTGGGCCTCTGGACCACTTTAGAATGATAGAAAATCTCGTTATCTTCGCGTGGACTGCTTACGGGCCTCAAACGGAGTTGTAGAACTCAAGATATGGCCAAAACAAAAATCCGAAATCTGGCAGAATTTTTACGCGCGCTGGCTGCGCTGTAGCTACTGTTCATAGCGCTGGCTGCGCTCCTTTGTGCGCTGGCAGCGCTCCTTTGGCTGCCGGGAGCTGATTTTGCTCTATTTTCTTCGTTTTAACTCCGATTTTCATTCCGTTTCTTCCGGCTCTCTCACAATTTGATGTACTATTATTCTTTTAGCTCAAAACCCACCATTTAAGCATGGAAAACATCATCCCACATCCGACTCTTATTCCTGCACAAATTCACTAAAAACACATCAAAAACACCACATACTTGAGTTCAAGTCATCAATTCAACCCGATACGAAGCATTCCAAGTGGATATAAAATCCACTTATCAGAGAGTTCTATAAATATGACACCAATTGTTAAAAGATACCAACTGTTAAAGATTGATACCAAATGTTAAATTATAGTTAGGGTGTCATACCATGTCTTCCATGATTGCTTGAGTGATGATACCAGTTCATATTAACCTGTAGAGATCTTCATTATATCACAACCAGGAGTGCACTTTGTTTGCACTAAATTACGCAAGCGTACGCGGTCACAAGTAATATATGAATAAGTCAAGTTCGTTCCCACAGAGATCTAGTTAGGTGTTCAATTCAATTAATGTACCTATGCAAAAGTGTATTGTTTTTATCCACTGTTAAGACAAATAACAATTTGAGTTTTGATTATCTACTAAGCAAATTATCCAACTAATAATTAACTAGCTAAAGAGAATTAAAATCGAATTACTTATATGAGAATAAAACATGGGATCCTAACTTTATTAAATACTTCGCTTAGAGTTGACGCCTTTAATCAATACATGTGATGATTTTGATATCTGATCAGACAATACGAAACAAGTAAACGCTACTTCTCAGTATACGAATACCAAACTAAACATACATCCACAAAAGAGATAGAAGATGAATAGACACCAATTATGCTTAGACCCTATATCTCTATAGAATTTGAAAACATAACGGTTGGAGAACAAGTTGTCTAATAAGATCACATAGGGTAGCATAATATCTCTATTTACGCTACAAATCATGATGTAAAAACATCAACCTATCCTATGCTAGCATGTCAAGTTCTAAATCTCAAGATCCACTCCCGTTTCGCAAGAGATTAAAAAATTAGATGTTAGCTACGCATCTAAACACATGAATCACAACCATACGAGGATATTAAGAATTCACCACACATAAATCATTAAAGCAAACAAACTACTAAACTACATAGATAAATCCGTTAGAATCCCATGACAACGATTAGTTCGTAATTTAACCTCTCGTCATCATGGGATCAAGTGAAACCATGATAATGAAACAAGATAAAAATTCTATATTATGATATGCTAACTAATGATATGATACAAATTACAATGGTAGGATGTGTTTATATAGGCTCTAGAAGTCTTGCCCAGCAAGGAAACTACCAAATCAGAATTAGAATAGAATACGTTTCCTAAACTGATTCTGTTTCTAAGGAAAATTCGTAGCTGACTTTTCTTCAGTATTTCTGGGCCTTTCCAGTCGTATTTGGACAACTGGACCACTTTAGAATTATAGAGAATCTCGTTAGCTTCGCGTGGACTGTAAGATCGTCCAAAACGGACTTGTAGAACTCAAGATATGGTCAAAACAGTGAATCAGAAAGTTTCCCAACAGCGCAGAAGTAGCGCCCCCGCGCCTGAAGTAGCGCCCCAGCGCCTGAAACCTCCTGGAAGCAGTGCCCCAGCGCTCTATGTAGCGCCCCAGCGCCTGCCACAATCTTCCGAAAGCTTATTTTGGCTGATTTTGCTCATTTTGACTCCGTTTTTCCTCACGTTTCCTCCAAATCTCTTGTAACTTCTTGTACTTCATTCTTTAAGCTCAAAATCACCATTAAATCATGAAAAACATCATCCAACATCCTACTTATATTCCTGCATAAATTCACTAAAAACACATCAAAAACACCATGAACTTGAGGTCAAGCGATCAATTTAAGCCGATATAAAGCGTTCCAAGTGGATATAAAGTCCACTTATCACACCCCCAAACTTAAACTGATGCTTGTTCTCAAGCATAAACAACTATAACTATATACAACTAACTAGTACCACTTCCGTAGGTGATCACGGTTGCATTTGGCATATGCAATAAGCCCTTTAAACCCCTAGGCAGCCCTAGTGGACGAGTAAGGTCTCGTGAGGGCCTATAGTGAATGTACCCACAAAATCCATCTAACTAACAATGCAATGCATGAATTCAACTAATATGAAAATGCAACGATCCCCTCAAACTAACCAAAACCAACTAGCAATCAAATACCTCAAAGAATGCAACTAAATCCAAATAGAGCTCGACTAAGTCCCCGTATACTAACAATACATAAACAGAAACGTGCGTGTGTGCGATGCTCATCAGAAATACTCCCAACACTAGGTCAAAAATCATACCTATTCTTTGCCAAGACAATCACAGGTTTATAAATAGAATAAACTGTAGACACTTCATAACCTAGGAACACCTCCATCCTCATTCAAGTTAGACAGGAATTCATGCTTTATTAACAACAAACAACTATATACAACACAAACAAATGTGCTTATTTGACCGTGCAATGAATGAGACCCCTAAAGGCTTATACAATAATACCCATGTAGCGAGCGTTAGGTCATCAATCCCAAACCACAAGGGCCTTAGGTTACTAGGACTAAGTCCCCTCAGACTTAATTACTCGAGTATTAAAGAGCTCACTCGTGGCCAATTATGCAACTATACATTCACACAACTTTTTTTCTCTCTCTTTTTTTTCATATATGCAATCTGGAATGAGAATTCTCAATTCCAACCCTAGACTACTCATATAAATATGAGCCGGCTACTAGCCATTTGACACCTAGCCATTAACAACTATACACAATAAGCATAAAATCCCTGGTTTCCCCCAAACTTAGACTTAAGTATTCCTACGCCATTAAGGGAATAACGAAAATTCTAAATATAATCAAGTGATTAAATCTAAAACAACCAAACAAGCATGACCTCAACCTAGCCCAAAAGCAAACGATGAGACTGTGAAAATCACAGGTTTATAAATAGAATAAACTGTAGATACTTCATAACCTCGGAACACCTCCATCCTCATTCAAGTTAGACAGGAATTCATGCTTTATTAACAACAAACAACTATATAAAACACAAACAAATGTGCTTATTTGACCGTGCAATGAATGAGACCCCTAAAGGCTTATACAATAATACCCATGTAGCGAGCGTTAGGTCAGCAATCCCAAACCACAAGGGCCTTAGGTTACTAGGACTAAGTCCCCTCAGACTTAATTACTCGAGTATTAAAGAGCTCACTCGTGGCCAATTATGCAACTACACATTCACACAACTTTTTTTTTTCTTTTTTTCTCTTTTTTTTTTCATATATGCAATCTGGAATGAGAATTCTCAATTCCAACCCTAGACTACTCATATAAATATGAGCCGGCTACTAGCCATTTGACACCTAGCCATTAACAACTATACACAATAAGCATGAAATCCCTGGTTTCCCCCAAACTTAGACTTAAGTATTCCTACGCCATTAAGGGAATAACGAAAATTCTAAATATAATCAAGTGATTAAATCTAAAACAACCAAACAAGCATGACCTCAACCTAGCCCAAAAGCAAACGATGAGACTGTGAAAATCACAAGTTTATAAATAGAATAAACTGTAGATACTTCATAACCTCGGAACACCTCCATCCTCATTCAAGTTAATAGGAATTCATGCTTTATTAACAACAAACAACTATATAAAACACAAACAAATGTGCTTATTTAACCGTGCAATGAATGAGACCCCTAAAGGCTTATACAATAATACCCATGTAGCGAGCGTTAGGTCAGCAATCCCAAACCACAAGGGCCTTAGGTTACTAGGACTAAGTCCCCTCAGACTTAATTACTCGAGTATTAAAGAGCTCACTCGTGGCCAATTATGCAACTACACATTCACACAACTTTTTTTTTCTTTTTTTCTCTTTTTTTTTTTCATATATGCAATCTGGAATGAGAATTCTCAATTCCAACCCTAGACTACTCATATAAATATGAGCCGGCTACTAGCCATTTGACACCTAGCCATTAACAACTATACACAATAAGCATGAAATCCCTGGTTTCCCCCAAACTTAGACTTAAGTATTCCTACGCCATCAAGGGAATAACGAAAATTCTAAATATAATCAAGTGATTAAATCTAAAACAACCAAACAAGCATGACCTCAACCTAGCCCAAAAGCAAACGATGAGACTGTGAAAATACTTTGTTTCTGAAATAGGCAAGTCAATTTCATATGAACTATAAATCAACCCTCTATTCATCATTACCACACTCAATTAGACATCTACCTACCAATCAGAATTAGCTCATCCTAAGAGATCATGAAATATTCTATGCAATGCAACTAACATGAACTCACATGGTATACAAAAACAAAATAACAAAATGCCTTATATGAAACAAACATGCAATAATACGAACAAAACATGAATGAATTACCACTAAACATGCAAAATATGATTCCTACATGAACACAATGACATAAATAACTACCACACACTACTTGTCCCCAAACCACCCCCAAACTTAAAATATTCAATGTCCCCATTGAATGGAAGTAAATACAAGGGATAGCAGGAAACATACCTACTCGTAAGCATCGGTTGCCCTCCTCGGGCACCGCATCTCTATATGGCCATTTAATTATCTTTTCTGGAACAACATCTTTGATACAAAGTTTAAACCTTCTTCGCTCCTCAAAAGTACTCGAGACATTGGTACCTGACACGTTGGCAACAATAATAATAAGCAAAGCAGATGATTGGGCCGAATATACATACCTCAGGTGATCTGGTGGTCTAAGCTCGAGTTTGGAAGTTTCTTCAACATGATGATTTTCATTATGAACTACAAAAGACTGATCAAGAGTGGAAATAGACGGATTAGGAATGGAAGTGGGTGGTTCACCAACAAAAGTTGTAACATCAGACTTATGACCGAAAGAACTATCCTCAAGTTGAATTTCAAGCTTAGAACAAATAGCATTCAATTCCTCTAACATCTCTTCAGAAGTAAAATTCCCATACAACTCTTGAAGATCTTCATTACCCTCACACAAAACATCTTTCTCAAGGAAAGACTCAATTACACTATCTTCAAGATTTGACCATGAAACACCCTCATCAATCAGCACTTGAGAATCCCAAAGATCAGCCACTCCTAATTCCTTATCTTCAGTATCAGACTTTCCTTGTAAATCAACGTCTAATGGATCCAACTTGCCAAAACACTTTTCATCCTCTGCCGGAAATTCCAAGAATCTCTTTGGATATGGAGGAGGAGGATAGATCTGATTGATATTTCTAAATTGCTCCGGAAAAGCTTTTACAACAGGATTCGTACTCTCTTCCACTTCACCATCTAGCTGATCAGCCACTAAGTCAGATTTTTCAATTTATGGTGCTGCAGATTTTTCAACCTGCTGATTATGAACTTCTTCCTCTTCCTTAGCAGCTAATTTCTGATCAGTTGTAGTCCTTCCTGATCTCAAGGTAACTGCTTCCACCTACTCGTTGACATCCCCTTTGCCTGGATTAGCCTCTGTATCACTCGGTAGAGTTCCTTGCGGCATATTCAACAAGGCATTAACAATCTGCCCAATCTGATTCTCCAAGGTCTTAAACAAGACAACGTTGCTTTTAATCATCAACCTCAATTCTTCCAATTCAGATTCGTCATAAGTGGAATGCCCAGAACCAGCATAAGATTGTTGTTGATGATAACCCAGAGGTTGAGATTGCCACGGGTCATACTACTGCAAAAAATTCTACCCTTGCTACTGCTGAAAATCCTGCATCTGTTGCTGCAGAAAATTCTGAGGATAGTAAGGCTGTGCTCCATATTGTTGACCTTGAAACTGCTGATACGGCTACTGAGGTTGTTGAATACCACCTTGGTTGCTCCAGCACTGATTCGTCTCATGTGCGCCCGCACATAGCTCACAAACACTAACCACCTGCTGAACTCCATAGTAAGTTGGAAAATCCATCTTCAACGCCAACACTCTCTAACAAGTACCTGAAACACCAACGAACTACACAAGAATAGATGAGAAAAACAATCCGAGTCAGTGAACTCTAACGACCACTGATGACAAGCACATAAACTGAAAATAAAACATCGATGATCCCCGGCAGCGGCGCCAAAAACTTGTTTGCACTAAATCACGCAAGCGTACGCGGTCACAAGTAATATATGAATAAGTCAAGTTCGTTCCCACAGAGATCTAGTTAGGTGTTCAATTCAATTAATGTACCTATGCAACAGTGTATGGTTTTTATCCACTGCTAAGACAAATAACAATTTGGGTTTTGATTATCTACTAAGCAAATTATCCAACTAAGAATTAACTAGCTAAAGAGAATTAAAATCGAATTACTTATATGAGAATAAAACATGGGATCCTAACTTTATTAAATACTTCGCTTAGAGTTGATGCCTTTAATCAATACATGTGATGATTTTGATATCTGATCAGACAACATGAAACAAGTAAACGCTACTTCTCAGTATACGAATACCAAACTAAACATACATCCACAAAAGAGATAGAAGATGAATAGACACCAATTATGCTTAGACCCTATATCTCTATAGAATTTGAAAACATAACGGTTGAAGAACAAGTTGTCTAATAAGATCACATAGGGTAGCATAATATCTCTATTTACGCTACAAATCATGATGTAAAAACATCAACCTATCCTATGCTAGCATGTCAAGTTCTAAATCTCAAGATCCACTCTCGTTTCGCACGAGATTAACAAATTAGATGTTAGCTACGCATCTAAACACATGAATCACAACCATACGTGGATATCAAGAATTCACCACACATAAATCTTTAAAGCAAACAAACTACTAAACTACATAGATAAATCCGTTAGAATCCCATGACAACGATTAGTTCGTAATTGAACCTCTCATCATCATGTGATCAAGTGAAACCATGATAATGAAACAAGATAAAAATTCTATATTATGATATGCTAACTAATGATATGATACAAATTACAATGGTAGGATGTGTTTATATAGGCTCTAGAAGTCTTGCCCAGCAAGGAAACTACCAAATCAGAATTAGAATAGAAAACGTTTCATAAACTGATTCTGTTTCTAAGGAAAATTCGCAGCTGAATTTTCTTCAGTATTTCTAGGCCTTTCCAGTCATATTTGGACAACTGGACCACTTTAGAATGATAGAGAATCTTGTTAGCTTCGCGTGGACTGTAAGATCGTCCAAAACGGACTTGTAAAACTCAAGAATGGCCAAAACAATGAATCAGAAAGTTTCCCAACAACGCAGAAGTGGCGCCCCCGCGCCTGAAGTAGCGCCCCAGCACCTGAAACCTCCTGGAAGCAGTGCCCCAGCGCTCTATGTAGCGCCCCAGCGCCTGCCACAATATGCCGGAAGCTGATTTTGGTTGATTTTGCTCATCTTGACTCCGTTTTTCCTCCCGTTTCCTCCAAATCTCTTGTAACTTCTTGTACTTCATTCTTTAAGCTCAAAATCACCATTAAATCATGAAAAACATCATCCCACATCCTACTTATATTCCTGCACAAATTCATTAAAAACACATCAAAAACACCATGAACTTGAGGTCAAGCGATCAATTTAAGCCGATACAAAGCGTTCCAAGTGGATATAAAATCCACTTATCACACTTGTTCACATTCCTCTAGCATCCAGATTCAGTAGGTCCAGATGTCCTTCAAAATCTTGAATGAGTAGCAGGTGCCTGATATCCTCAAGTCTTGTCACTGGTGCATCTTGTCAGATATACTGTCTTATCAGATTGTAACCTTGCATCCAGTTTGGCTTTGTCCCTCATAACAATGCCTTGACATCATCCAGGTAGACTTCTGGTTATCCTTCTACCAAATATAGCCTTGTTTGGTTTGGATACCAGCTTCCCTTCAATCTGCCTTTTGTATTGATTGAGATCATCTTGAATTGCAATCACTCAATCTGGATCTTTCAGAGCTTTTGTAATTTTCTTAGTTTCTTCTTCAGAAAGAAAAATCAAGAAATAAGCATTGGTACTTGAAGCTCTGCTAGTCTTTTACTTCCACCATTAGAAACACTAAGAACTAGGACAAAGAATTAATTGAGTCAACATTATTTGTCTTGGCAGACACGTTCTCATAGTGTCCTATGATTTTCAATGTGGTGTTGAGTTGACTAGTTGATCATTTTTTTGCTCCCCATAAGCTGTTGCTGGGCTAATATGAAGATTCTCCATATTGGCATTGCTTGGATCTGAATCATCATTATCATTGACAGCTGGGAGCATGAAGTTGTTGAACATCACTAAGACTTTTAATCACCTTCTATTGATTAATAACAATCACCCTGTAGGCTGTAGACTCCATTGAGTAACTAAGGAAATTATCCTCTTGAGCATTAGCTAATTGCTAAGATGCTCAGTTCCATTTATCATTGCAAAACAATTTCCTTCATACTTGTGGGGTCTTCCTATATTTCTTACTGATCAGGGTTCGATCATTCTAGTAGCAAACTATTGACTCCTTCATCATTAATACTCTTGAAGGTGCAGAAATCATCCAGAATACTAATTAATAGGTCCTGTAATCTGGTCTCCAAGTTGTCATAGTCATTTTTGCTTTTTGCCAATCTTCTAGATGTGATCAATCACCATCAGTGGTGTCTTGTCTTCAGATTGTCTGAACAACAACTTGTTTGTTGAGAGAAGTCATCAATAATCACCACTAAAATATATATTTTTTTTGATGTAGAACTTCTATGTGATGCTTCTTAGACTTCCCTTTATAACATGCCTCATAATTTCATTTTGTTTTAATTTCAGATGAGACAGTCTTATTTACTAATTCGATTTCCAGGAAAGAGTCTCTTGATTTGATATTCAGGTGTGAGAGCTTCTTATGTCATAGCTGCACTCTTTTCTGATGAAGCTTTAGATTTGACCTTGATGACTTCATCTTTGACTGATATTCCATGTCAGCTATATATAAGTTCTCTTTCCTTAAATCTCGAATAGCAAGCTTTTCATCTCTCTTGTGTAAGATCAGACACTTCTCTTTGACAAATAACATTGTATGATCCTAAGAAGTTGTGCTTGGGACCTTCCACATGAGAGGTATTATTACTGACAACATTCCTAGCTATTGAATAGCCATGACCCTGGGTCATACCCTTGCTGTTATCTCTAAGGGACAACCACTTGGTCTGTCTTCACAATCACATTTGATAGTAGAGATCTTTCTTCGATGATATGCTTTGAGTAAATCATTGACAATGCATAATCGATTAACCTGTTAAGCCCTACATTCACAAATGGATAAAAAGTTCTTGGTACCCATATTTACTTGGGTCCAGATGGATTAGAGATATCTCTGTTTATAGAGGCAATCTACAGACTTGACATATATACAACATATAAACCATCACACATTTAAAACATGCAAACTATAACAAGTAATGCATTAGTGGTAACAATAAACATAACATTCATATAGCAATTAAACCATCACACATTTAAAATGTGCAAACTATGACATGTAATGCTAATTAGAAACCAGTTAACCTATATACAAGAATTTTCTATAACCAGTTGGAATAGAAGAATTAATAAGTAATCACTAATTTTATCCAGTCCAAGGATGTTGTTGTATACCAGCTAATTGTCTGTATTACCTAAGTAAGTTTTAGATACAGCTTTGTGTTCTACAAACATGCTAGGTAATCAATCCATCTTTTAAACTTTTTAAACCTTAACAAACAATTCAGAATAAATAAGCAAATCTGTTTTACCGGGGATCCTGAAACTAGCTTAAGCAGAAGTTTTAGATGCTTAACATATAGCAATTAAGAATTAAAAGATATTGTCTAAGAAACAGCTCTAACTCACTACTGCAATTAACTAAATTCAACAAATATTCATACACATATTAAGATCTTCTAACCAAATATATAACAATTAAAAACTAAGATCTTAACATGCTTTGAATTTCTGAGAATTACATATTACATTAGTTCGAAGAGTTGATACCTGAGACATGTGAGGTGAATCATCTTCAGAGATTGCTATGAAAGCAAGATATTCATAAAGTTCTTCTCATCATCATCTGATCCATCCCAACTCTTTCATTTAGCAAAATAAGCTCTACACTGATGCTTATGTTTCATCTCAATTAATGAATCCCTATTCATCCTTGTCTGTCAGAATACTGTACTGTGTTACACACCTTGATAGTTACTTATCACATATATCTTTTCATAAATGCAACTATCAAGTCTTGTTTATTTCCACCATCTTAGTCTTGTAACCACCTCTTGAGTTGAAATTTATCCTGAAGAGTTTCCGTTTCGGAGTAGATAGGCCTGATCCCTGGATGTAGCATTAATACTCCTTCTGAATTAGTAACTCTCCCTGTCTGTTCTGAGGTTCCATCAATAATTCCTGACTGAGATGTTTGCAGTCTAGTCCATTCTCAAACCTCCTTGATTCCATTCTTCTCAAATCTCTATTGATTTCTTGAAAGATATACAATTGGTACAAACCACTAAGTGTTTTGGATTTAGCATTGGGGAAATCCACTAAGTGTTTGTATATCACTGAATCACTAGAGTTGACTAAAATCTTCAAGAAAAATTCCATCCACTAAAACCTCTTTCATTCCTGCTTCAGAAAAACCAGTGAATCCTATGGGTATAACTTTGTAGAGCTTCCACAAATTATTCTTCAGTAGGTAGAAATTAATCTCATTGGAATAATGCATTTTCTTCAAAAGATTACAATCATCTTTACAACCCGGAGGAATCTTCAACTAACAATCTTCTAAGAACCATTGGCTTAGAATAAATTCAAAATATTTAAAATTCAAAAACTTCAAGGACTTGAAAATTTTTGAGAAATAAAAAATCTGAATGTAAGTTCAAATTAATTAAAATTTGAAATTAGAGTCAAATTAATTAAGAATAAAAAAATCTCAAGAAATGAAAATTTTTGAGAGTTAAAGAATCTGAAAATAAATTCAAGTTAATTAAAAATCGAAAGTATAAAGAATTAAAAATTTTGAGAATTAAACAATTTGAAAATTAACTCAAGTTGTTTAAAAATCAAAATTTCTAAGAATTAATCATTTCAAGAATTAAAAAAATTGAATATAAGTTAAGATTATTTAACAATCGAAAATATCAAGAAATGAAAATTTTTTAGGGTTAAACAATTCAAGAATAAATTCAAGTTCATTAAAATTTGAAAATAAACTCATATTGTTTAAAAATCAAAAATATCATAAATTGAAGATTTTTGAAGGTTAAAGAATTCGAAAATAGAGGAGTTGACTTTTTGGTCTAATACCGGATTAAATTGTGTATGGGTCAACAAGCTCGAAAACCAATTGGAGGACCACAAAAATAAGGATCTTGATTTGTGCGTCAATCAAAAGGCTCGGATACCAATTGTTAGGTCCAAAATAGTTTGTAGAAGGGGGGGTTGAATACAAACTATACCGTTTTATCGAAAATGTTCTTTGTGTGTATATTATTTTTAAACAAATCGATGTGGAATAAAACGAACACCAATATTTCAAGTTAAATATAAAATTATATTAAACTTGGAGGGGTGTGTCTAAATACACGGTACAAATTACAAGGTTTGAAGATCAAACTAATTATTACAAATCTATAGAAAATTCGACATGAACTTTTCTATATTTGTAATAAAAAGATCGAATGCTAAAAGCAATTCGAGAGATAAGTTCTAGGAGTCAAAACTCGCTAGATAGTTCCAAGGTTACAAGTAAACTATTTCTATCGGTTTAGATTTAACAATACAATCCAGAAATAATTTACAAGATATAAAATGAAGCTCAGGAACTATGTCTCTTTGATCTCTCTGTCTCTCTCGGTTGTGTCTGTGTATTTGAGAGGAGTGAAGATATTATTTTTTTGTTATGAATCCAGCCGCCTGTCTTGATATTTTATATCAGTCTTCAAAAAGCTCCTGCCTCTTTTCTTAACAAATAACTCATCAAGGGGTATCAGAAATTTGTCGGTCATGGTATTACTCAATTGCAAGGGTATCAAGATATTAAATCTTGAAAAGATATTTTGATAAATATGTCGGCAGAGGATTTTACAGCTTCTAAGGGTATCAAGGCTTAGTTCGGTCAGGGTATCCAAATGCAAGGGTATCGGTTTTGCCTTCCAAGGGTATTTGTCAAAACAGCTTCCAAGGGTATCGGTTTTGCCTTCCAAGGGCATCTGTCAAAACAGCTTCCAAGGGTATCGGTTTTGCCTTCCAAGGGTATATGTCAAAACAGCTTCCAAGGGTATCACCAATACTAGCTAGCAAGGGTATCAGTTTGTACTGGTGAGGTTATTTCCTCAAATAATTCGTTAAGGTTATCAGAATACCCTTAATAGTACAAATCTGAAATACTCTTTAAATCAGTTAATAATCAGAATATTAATTAACTTGACAATTAATTTATTAAATAAATTAATTCTTGCAGAATTAATTTATTGAATAAATCAACTAATAATGTAGTTAGTTAATATAGAATTATTATTAATTCTTGATGGTTATATTAATTCTAACTTAATTATTCTTTTAATTAATTTACAGAATAAATTAATTCTGATAGAATTAATTTATAAAATAAATCAACTAATTGATTTAATCAATTAAGAGAAAATTAATATAGCTCCTTGATAGCATAACCTTTGTGGTTTATATGTCTGGCAATTCTGATCATCAACAATGATTATTCCTTGAGCCAGTCTTGATAGCAAAATCTTTGTGGTTTATGAATTTAGCACTACTGTTTCTTCCATAGTGATTTTCCCTTATACCAATCTTGATAGCTTGAACCACTGAAGTTAATGACGAACAACCACTATTTAATGTTGACACTCGATGCACGGTCTGGTTCATGAGTGACTAACCGCAATGACTGTTCTTCATATATTGACTTTAAAGTTGTGGTTCCTGTCTTCCTTTTCTTCACTCTTTTTCAAACCTGTATAACCTGTATTATGTCAATGTAGGATACTCTTGTCACTATAAATAGAATCCACTGTCTTGATTACTCCACTGACGCTTGATCAAATGAATGAACTTCTTCAAGTGTAGTATGCCTCAAAACGGTAAATTGACTTTGTCTTCTTTCTCTTGACAATTAAGCATTTGAGATCCCTGTGACAGTATGTATATTGTTAGATATTGATTTAAGTGATGATCAGGATCTGGGCATTACTGATCAGATACTGATGCTGACATCATCAGTAATACAACGTCAGTATTGGACTATCATCAGGATTAGAAGCTGGTCAGTATTTCGTGAAGATTCTCATCAGACCAGAGATCAAGGAAGATTGATATGTCGGTTCCTAGATTGTAGGAAGGCAGCTATCATACAAGATATGCATTCAGAGATATATGTAATTGATTTAGAATATCTTGTAATTGATAGTGTAACTGTGTACTCTATATAAACACAGTTTAGGTTTTAAAGTATTGTAATCGCTTACACGGTTTATCTTGAAACCTAGCAGCTCTTAAGAACATAAGAATTTCTTAAGAGAGTTTTGTAACAGTTTTATATCAGAATTAATAAAGCTGTTATTGATTTATACTTGTGTTATTTGTTTAAGTCGAAAATCTTATACAATTGTATTCAACCCCCCTTCTAGAATTGTTATTTACTGGGCAACAATTGGTATCAGAGCAAAACTGATTAATAATAATCAGAAACAATCTTAAGATGTCGACAAGAAAGTATGAAAGCATCAAAATTCCAATTCTCAAGAAAACTGAGTATCCAACATGGAAAGTGAAAATGATGATGTATCTGGAAGCAACTGATCCCGACTATCTTGATAGGATCAATGATGGACCATTTCTTCTAACAAGAATAGTTGCAAGAACAGAGACTGTTGCTGAACACTATGTCATTAAGGCAAAAAGTGAGTGGACGACAGAGGAAAAGGCTCAAGTACTCAAAGATGCAAAGGTAAAAAATAGTTTGCATAACAGTCTTGATAATGTCATGTCTAACAGGGTAATAGCATGCAAGACTGCAAAGGAAATTTGGGATACTTTGGAAACTCAATGCCAAGGTACTGAATCTATCAAAAGAAACAGAAGGGCTCTGTTGATTCAGGAGTATGAGCAGTTCGATGCTATATCTGATGAAAGCCTTATTGATATGTATGATAGATTCTTGACTTTACTGAACAATCTATCACTAGTTGGCAAAGAGTATGATCCAGAGGACTCAAACACCAAGTTTCTCAGATCTCTAACTGAGGAGTGGGATACTCAAGCTTCAATCATAAGGCATCAATATGATTTGAAGATGCTGTCTCTTGATGAAGTATATGGGATGTTAAGAACCCATGATCTTGAGGTTCAACAGAGGAAGAACAAGAAAAATGTCAAATCAAAATCTGTTGCTTTGAATGTTGAATCAAAATCAAAGGGAAAAGCTGAGGAGGTTTCTAACAGAAAGAGTAGAGTGGAAGAGTCAATTCCTGATGACTCACCATCAGATACTGATACTGAGTCTGATCCTGATACTGATGATGACTCTACTGATTCTGATATGATGGAAATGGTAGCTATGATAGTCAAGGGCTTCAAGAAGATGAAGTTCAGAAAGGCTAGGAAGCAAGGGAAATTTCAAAATAAAACCTTCAATGCTGACAAAGACAGGTACAAGAAGAAAGAAGGAAAAAGCAGCAAATTTGACAAGTCAAAAATCAGATGCTATAACTGTGATGGAATGGGTCATTTTGCAACTGAGTGTAAGAAGACCAAAACCAAAGCTCTCATTTCTTCAAGCAAGGATTGGATGGACTCGTCATCTGACTCTGAAGAAGAGAAAGTGAATTATGCTTTGATGGCTAAAACTGATGAGACTTCTGCTGGTGAAAATAAGGTATCTGAAGTTTTGTTTGATTTTTATACTAATAATGTCTCTGAACTAAGATCTTTTTTAAAATCTCTGCATATTAGTTTTAGGAGTCAATCTCTTGAAAATACTAGAATAAAATCTGAAATGGCAGAGGTTGTTAAGAGAAATGATCATTTGGAAGCTGAGTTAATTTTCTTGTAGGAAGTTCAAGCAGAGTGTGATAATGCTAAACACATGAAACTTGAAACAGAGTTTAAATGTAATGAACTTGAAATGCAACTTAAAGAGGCAAATGAAAAACTCAGAACCTGGACACATTCTGGAACAAAAACTCATGAAATTATTACTGATAAAAACTGGAAAGAGTGTCTAGGTTATAAGCCAGAGAATGAGAAAAAGGACAAAGAAAAGGTTGTTTCATCTAATCCAGGAAGAGTTATAGTTGATGACTCAACAAATCCAAAAACCTACAGATATGTTACAGACAGTACAAAAACCAAATTAAAACCTATTAATTATGTGTATCCAGAAATTCCAAAATCTACTTCAGAAAAGGGATCTACTTCTACACATCATTCTGAGTCTAGAACTGTCAAAAACAAAAATGTAGGTCTTTTGTCCAAGAAACAATTAAGGGATAGAATCTGTGATGTAGCAGATAGGAAGAGAGTTTCAACTGTCAAAAGGAACAGGAATGGTAAAGTTGGAATAAACAAGGAGAATAATTATAAGTATATTCCAAATGCACCAAGAAAAGTATGCTTTAACTGTGGTAACTCTAATCATCTTGCTATTGATTGCAGGAGGAGTAAAAAGAAGCCAACTGTAGTTCCTAAGTCTGACATTAGGAATAAATCAGTATTTTATAAACCACAGAATCCTTGTTTCCATTGTGGCAGTAAATGGCATTCTATTTAAACATGTGAAGAATACCATAATTTGTACTATAATTATTATGAGCCTTTGCCTAAGTTCAATAAAAGTACAAATTTTGGAAAAGCAAAGAACTTGAATACTAATCATGCATCTGTTAAGAAAAAGATTAATTCTGATGGACTTAATCCTGATGAAGGTGTCTTTACAAGAAAATCTTCTGCTGCTAAAAATGTTAAGTTGCATGAAAAGAGAACCCAACAAGTGTGGGTTCTTAAAAATTCTAACTGAGTTCTTTGTGATTCTGATTGTAGGGTAAAAAGAAAAATGTGTTAGTCATGGATAGTGGATGCTCTATACACATGACTGGAGACAAAACCTTGTTATCAGAATTTGAGGAGAAGGCTGGCCCAACTTTGTCTTATGGAGATGGCAACATTGGACAAACTTTGGGATACGATAGTATTGTAATTGGAAATGTCATCATTGAAAAAGTAGCTCTGGTGAAAGGACTCAAGCACAATCTGTTAAGTGTTAGTCAAATCACAGACAGAGGTTATCGTGTCAATTTCAATGATACTCATTTTGAAGTTATCAGCAAATCTTCAGGAAAGGTTGCATTAACTGGTCAAAGACATGGTAACATTTATGAAGCCAACATTCACACCAATACTGAAAATCCAACTACATGCCTCATCAGTAAAGCTTCTGTAGATGAAAGTTGGAATTGGCATAAGAAGCTTTCTCATCTCAACTTCAACAATATAAATGAGTTGGTTAAGAAAGACTTGGTAAGAGGATTACCAAAGGCTCTATATACTCCTGATGGACTCTGTGATGCTTGTCAGAAGGCTAAACAGAGAAGGACATCATTCAAGAGTAAATCTGAATCCTCAATTGATGAACCATATCACATGCTTCACCTTGACTTGTTTGGACCAGTGAATATTATGTCCATCAGTAAGAAAAGGTATACTCTAGTCATTGTTGATGAATATACTAGATTTACCTGGGTTTATTTTCTGCACATAAAAGATGAAACTGCTGAAATACTGCTGGACCATGTGAGACTTATTGAAACTGGTACAAAATACAAAGTCAAGATTCTGAGAAGTGATAATGGGACTGAATTCAAGAATTCAGCAATGGAAGAGTTCTGCAAATACAAAGGAATAGTTCAACAATTCTCTGCTCCTGGCACACCTCAGCAAAATGGAGTAGTTGAAAGAAAGAACAGGACTCTTATTGAAGCTGGCAGAACTATGTTGGAAGAAGCTAAACTACCTACATATTTCTGGGCAGAAGCAGTCAACACAGCATGTTACACTTAGAACATAACTCTAATCAACAGACATGGTGTAACTCCTTATCAGATGATTAAGGAAAAGAAGCCAATTTTAAAGCATTTACATGTGTTTGGCTGCAAGTGCTTTGTTCTAAGACCTCATCCTGAATAGCTAGGAAAATTTGAGACGAAAGCTGATGAGGCTATCTTTATTGGCTATCTAACAACAAGAGCCTTTAAAGTCTATAATCTAAGAACAAAGACAGTCATGGAGTCTATTAATGTATCTTTTGATGATAGAAAGATAACAGGAATAAAAGAAGACTCTCATGATAGTTTGATTTTTGCAAATGAAGCTACCAAGAATTCTGATGAAGTCATGTCAGATACTGATACTCCGTCGGATCCTGACGATCGATCAATTCCTGATCGAACACATGTTACTGATGATGACTCAAATAATGCAAATGTTGAGGGGGAGCAAGAGCAAGACATCACCAGTACTGATACAACTCAAACATCAAGTAGAGACTCATCAGAAACAGATTCAAGTGATAATCCTGATAGTATATCAGGAAGAGATAGCACTATCTTAGGGGGAGCTTCTAGCAATTCTAGTTCTTTTGAAGATAACACCAATCCAGGGGGAGCATCCAGTTCAAGAAATGACTTACCATCAGCAAGGAAATGGACTAAAAGCCATACTCCTGATTTAATTATTGGGAATCCTGAAGCAGGTGTTAAGACAAGAAGTGCAACTCAGAATGAATGCTTATATAATAACTTTCTGTCAAAGGAGGAGCCTAAGAAAGTTGAAGATGCACTTAAGGATGCTGATTGGGTGACAGCTATGCAAGAAGAACTGAATGAGTTTGAAAGAAATGAAGTCTGGAAACTTGTACCAAGACCCAAGGGTAGGTCTATTGTGGGTACAAAGTGGGTATTCAGAAACAAGACTGATTCAGATGGCACAATTGTGAGGAACAAAGCAAGACTAGTAGCAAAGGGGTATTCTCAACAGGAAGGAATAGATTATGATGAGACTTTTGCTCCTGTTGCAAGACTAGAGGCCATCAGAATTTTTCTGGCATATGCAGCCCACAAGAAGTTCAAAGTATTCCAGATGGATGTAAAAAGTGCATTTCTCAATGGAGAACTGGAAGAGGAGGTATATGTTGAGCAACCTCCTGGCTTCATTGATCTCAAATATCCAGATCATGTCTATAGATTGGATAAAGCACTTTATGGACTAAAGCAAGCTCCAAGAGCCTGGTATGAAACCCTAGCTCAATTCTTACTGGAAAGTGGATTCAATAGAGGTACAATTGATAAAACCTTGTTTTATTTGAATCATGGTAAGGATTTGCTGTTAGTTCAAATATATGTTGATGATATCATTTTTGGGTCAACTAACACTAAGCTGTGTGAGAAGTTCTCAAAGCTAATGCAGTCTAGATATCAAATGAGCATGATGGGAGAAATGAGCTATTTCTTAGGTCTGCAAGTTAAACAGACTGAT
This sequence comes from Kitagawia praeruptora, assembly GCA_037693485.1. Classification (NCBI taxonomy): domain Eukaryota; kingdom Viridiplantae; phylum Streptophyta; class Magnoliopsida; order Apiales; family Apiaceae; genus Kitagawia; species Kitagawia praeruptora. Next base: position 6,741,090 of record CM075353.1, read on the forward strand.
GATGGGATTTTTATCAATCAGTCAAAGTACACAAAGAATTTACTGAAAAGGTTTAACATGCAAGACAGCTCTACAGCTTCAACTCCTATAGCTACATCTACAAAGCTTGATCCTGATCAAGGAACTGAGGTAGACGTAACCAACTACAGAGGAATGATTGGCTCACTCTTATATCTAACTGCTAGCAGACCAGATATCATGTATGCAACCTGTCTATGTGCAAGATTTCAAGCAAATCCAAAGGAACCACATCTCATTGCAGTGAAAAGGATTTTCAGATATCTTAAGGGCACTTCTTCTCTTGGCCTTTGGTATGCTAGAGAATCAGACTTTAGTTTATGTGGTTACTCAGATGCTGATTTTGCAGGATGCAAAATTGACAGGAAAAGTACTTCAGGCAGTTGTCAGTTTCTTGGAGGAAGACTAGTTTCTTGGTTTAGTAAAAAGCAAAAGTCTATCTCTACATTAACTGCAGAAGCTGAGTACATTGCTGCTGGAAGCTGTTGTGCTCAGATCATGTGGATGAGAAATCAGCTAATGGACTATGGTTTGTCATTTTCAAAAATACCTATTTATTGTGATAACCAAAATGCTATTGCTATGACAGGAAATCCAGTTCAACATTCTCTTACAAAGCACATCAGTATCAGGTATCACTTCATAAGAGAACAAGTACTGGAAGGGACAATTGAACTTCATTTTGTTCCTACTGATCAACAGTTAGCTGATATATTCACCAAGCCACTACCTGAGACTACTTTTACAAAGTTGGTGAATGAACTTGGAATGGTAAACTATGGCAGTACTTGAGAGAAAGAAGTCATCAGATACTGACGACTTGCAAATACTGACGGAAAGTCAATCCTGACAGTGGTCAATGTCGAATCCTGATGCGACGATTCGATCATCAGTATTATGATTCAGAATCTAAATGTCTTCGTTTTATCTCAATTTTCTGATACAAGCTATTGAACTCCTGATAATATGATCACTTTAATTAGTCCTCATATTTATTTCTCAGATAACATGATAAATCAGGAAAACATTGAATAGAATAGAGAAACTAAATTTTTCATTGATAATAAGAAAGAGATTACATTCAAAGATTACATCTTTTTTGTTCTCTATCTACTAATCTATTCAACAGGAAATAAAAGACCAATCCACTCCATTGTTAGTAGCCATCCCAGATCCCATCATTGCCACTTTGTTTGGGTGGAAGTTGACAGGGATAAGGTTATTTTTGCTGACATATTCATTAACAATGGTTGTTGGAGTTGGATGAGGATGCCTTAGATGAAAGCCATGCTAATGTTGCTTGGAGGGCAGCATCGATGTCGATCACTTTTGCAGGTTTTTCCTTCTCGATTTCTTCGAGACCTGCATCCATCTGCAACCAGAGAGTTTCAAGTTGTCTTTCCCAGTCGAAAGCATCAAACTCTTCACGAGTATAGCTAAATATATCTCTTTTCTCTAAGAGATGGAGATTCTTCTTTTTGATTGTAAGGTTCGACATTGTTGTAAAATTTTGCTGTGAAGGGTTTTTCTTGCAAGAGAGAATGAAGGGTTAAGGAAGTAAGTGGACAAGTCTCTAAGATTAAATAGAGAAGGGTGGCACAAGAATATGAAACGATTCATATTTCTGGTGTAAGTACCAGGTATTATTTGATTGTGATGTTTTTAAATTTCTTTATTTAAAACAAAATTACCATGTTTTATTCACAATCTTATTTCTCGAATAATACAAGCGCGTGTGTCTCACTCGATCATTACATATAGTTACAGGTGTAAGTCGTGACGCGTGCAATCATCACCACTATCTCACGTAATTTGGTCCATTACTCCAGTATAAACGAATGGTTTACTGACACCTGTTTTTGAGAAATCATAAGTATTGTCCAAATATCAATTTAGTTCTCTAATTGATTTATTATTCTCAAAACCATCAGTAAAACATCGTTTCTCTATCTTTGCACTCTAAAACCCTAATTTCAAAATTAGCACAATTCTTGTGTTTGAAATTCCAATGGAGAATTCATCTTTCATGAACCGCAAGGTGGTAATCAATGGAGTTACTTTCAACACAAATAACTTCACTGCAGTTCTAGATCATCAGGACTTGCCCAATGATTTCCACATTATTCAGGACTTTTTTGCCTCAGGCCCAATCAATTATGCTCTAACCCAACCTGCCAAGATATCTTTTAAGTCTGTAATGCAGGTTTGGAATACAAGTGTTTTTGGGAAAGGACTTACATCAAAAAAGCCTCAAATGAGCTTTGAGTATGATAATGTTACATACTATGTGACTCCTGAGATTGTCACTGAAGCCCTACACTTACCATCAATCATTGGTAAGCCAGTATTCAAAGTTCCTGATTCAAGACTCCTTGAGTATGTTGTAAGTTTGGGTTACAATGGAACGCCAAAGAAGTTTGGAGAGCTCTACAGGACAAAGCTTAAGAAGGAATGGAATTTCTTCTTTGACACTATCAGCAGATGTTTCTTGAATAAAGTGTCAAATTTTGATGCTTTACCCACAGGTTCAGCCAAAATTGGGTATTCTCTAATTCATGATCTCTCATTTGATTATGGGTCTTTTATACTAAAGGCATTAAGTGAAAGAAAAGCAGATAAATGTGGTTATGTTTGCTTTCTTAGATTTTTCCAATTAATATTCTCTCACTTATGTCCTCATGCTGTTTTTGAGAATGATACAATTTTGCCTATATGTAAAATCTCAGAAAACAATATAAAGAGTCTAATCAATTCTGATAAGGCAAATAAGTTTGATGGAACTCCATACATTCCTGATGAAGTATGGTCTCTTTTAAGAGAGAGAATGCCTATTAAATATGGCCCAGCAACTGGTGCTATGGGACAGGACCTTACACATCCTATTCCTGACACAAGCACACAACCTAAACACTCATCTAAACAATCAACCACCTCTGGTGTCTCACAAAAGGCATCAGTTGTAAAATCAAAGAAATTAGCTAGATCTGATGTGTCTGAGAGGCAATCAGGATCAAAGGATTTCTCCACTTCAACTCTCTCTCAAATGAAGTCACAAGGGGTGCACAAAGGATTCTTGAAACATCTGGTTTGAATAAAGAAACAGGAGTGAAGAGGAAAGTTGGTCAAAGAACTGTTTCTGATTCTGATTCTGATGATGACACAATGCCTATATCAGTCTTGATGAAGAATAAAGAGATTGATGTTGTTGATACTAGAGAAGTGACTGTCTCTGAAAAGCTGAAGAAAAGAAGAAGATTAATCAGCAAAGGCAAATTTGTTGATCACACAGAATTTCTGAATCTTACTGAAGCTATGGAAAGCAATCCTGATGTATCTATTAATCAGGATGGATCATCAGTTCCTGACGCTACTGCTAATCCTGACATTTCTACTCCTGATAATTCACCTGTGAAGACAGTTGAGATCTCTGATTCTCCAGCACCTGCATCTCCAAAGCGAAGAATTATTGAGGTGTCTGTTGATCAAGTAAATACTATTGCTGCTCAGTTGGGTCTCAAACCTTCACCACTTGAAAAGAAAACTGCTGAAGCAAACGTGTTTCATAGACAAAAGAAACAGAGGACTACTATGTCACCTCTGAAAGGATCAAGCCCACAAGAACCTGAATTTCAAAGGAGTTCAGAAGCTATTGCAGATCCAGTCACACAAGAACCACCTACTCAAAGTGTAGGTGCAGACATATCTGAAGGAATAGTCACACAAGAATCACTTTCTCAAAGGGAAGGTGAAGACAAGAATATTCCTGCCCCACAAGAACCATCTTCTCAAAGTGAAGATGCTGGCAAAATCACATCAGCAGAGGAGTTTCTTGACAATGCTCAAGGGGCTTCTGAAATTGAAATTGAACTAGCTAGAAGTCTGGCAGATAAAGCTACTCATGAATTGCACATTGCTGAATGTGATAAAGTGATCGCTGACACTGCATTTGAGGGAAGCACACAAGAACCTTTGACTCAAACTGTTGAAGAAGCTTCTCAACCTCAGACTACACAAGAACCATCAGTAGATAATACTGATGCAAGTCATGCTATAGTTGCAGTGGTCGATCCTGATGTAAGTACTACTGATCCACTTATTCCATTGCTTATTAAGCCAATTTCTGCAAGGCCAATGGATTCTTTAACTACTTCGTCAGGTAACATCTCTATCTCTACTTCCTTTACTACTGATAGTATGATTACAGATAGACCTGATAAAAGGGATACCTCTATTTGTATGACTTCAGACCACTCTTCTCAGCCACCTCTTATTTCTTCACATTTAAAGAGTCAGAGCCTTTCTTGTGAGATTGAGAGTGAACATTTAGAGAAAAAGAAGAGTGATGAGAGGCAGTCTCCTGAACTGGCAAAAGGAGAGGTAGAACAGAGTGAGAAGTTGTTAACTTCTAGTGATGTAGAAGTTGCTATTGACAGTAACTTAGGTAACATTGTGAGAAGTGATGAGATCACTTTAAAAGAAATGAGAGATTTAGGAAATGTTAATAATTTGTCTGCAGGACATCAGGATTCACCAGCTGTATCTACTGGTGATTTGAAAATGAAAGGTGTTATGTATCCTGATGATAATGTTGATGATAAACTTCCTGAGGCTGGTGGTAGCTCAGATGATGATGATGATGATCATGCTAATGCTAATCCTGAGACAATTCAGATGCAGGCAGCAATAAAAGCAAGTCTTCTTTTTACTTATGGGTCTTCGAGTAGGTACATGCAGTCTGTTACTCAAGAAGAATTCAGAGGGGAGTATAGTTCCATTCTTCCTCCTGATACTCGAGCTGCAAGGGGATACGAATGGGATACTGAATGGAATCAGCCGAATGCTGAGATGAATTTTCAAAATGCTCTTTTTCATTCTTGTCATATTGCCACGAGGATGCCTACTCCTGAACTCAAGGCTCTTCTCAAAACAAATGCTCTTCTAGCAAAGGGATTGAAGAGTGAGATTGACTCTATGAAGGCTGTTTCTGATAAATTTCAAGCGGGTATTCAAACATCTGTTTCTATATCTGCTACTGCTTCTCAAGCACGTCTTCTTGCTGATGATATTAAAGCACTTGACAAGAAAATGGATTTCAGAATGACTGTCTTGGAATCAAAAGTTGATAATATTGATGAAACCCTCAAGCTTATCTTGTCTTTCTTCATTGAAGAAGATGCTGATGTTAAAAAGGGGGAGAAGATAGTCAAAACAAAATGCTCACCTAATCCAGTGGTACAAAAGGATGATGATAATTCTGGAAATGATGGTGGTGTTAAGTCACATAAAGTTGAAACATCTGATGCTGCTTTAGTAATAAAGAGATCTAATACCCAAACTAGGTAGTCAACTCATGTTTCTAGATCTGGTAAGAAGATAGTGACAACAATGGTGCAATCTCAGAATCCAAAAGAAGAACAGTTTGTGACACCTGGTCAAATTCTGTCAACCATTCCTGAGGATGATGTGTATGTGGAACAGGATGAAGATGCTGCTAATCTGTTTCATGAACTTGACACTGGGGATGGTCGTGTTCTTAAACTTTTTCATAAAGATAAAAGAGTTCAACAGTATCATGCTGAGAAGGCACTTATCTTATCTACTGGAGAGAATCCAAACATGACTACTGATGAGTTCTTAGAAGAACAGAGCAGGATTTTTGGAGAGATTGCAAAACAAAATGAAGCACCTGCTGCAAGAAGAGGAAGAGGCAGAGGAGGAAGATACAGGAGTAGAGGAAGATTATCTGCTCAAACAAGTACAAGGCAAACAAGATCTAGTGGAATCAAATTAAAAGATGTTTCTGAAAATGAAAAGAAGAAAACTTCACTATCTCTTGCATTAACTCCAGACAACAGATTCAATGCTCCTGAAGAAATTGAAGAGGAGATATTGCCTTTAAAAAGAAAGAGTAAGGTTGTTGTTCAATCTACTGCATCTAATAAGAAGTCAGTCTTTAGTTCAATTCCTGATGTTGTCTCTGATTCTGAAGAAGCTGAAATTTTAAAAGAACTTAAGATTATGATTCTTAAGGTTGTGGTTGAATTTCACAATATGGAAGTTGTTGAAGATACACTGAAGTATGAGCAAGAGAACTTCAGAAGATTTGAAAGAGAAAGAGAAATCAGAGCTAAAGCCAGAAAAGCAGAAAGGATAACAACCAGAGATTACTTGAGAAATGTTTATAGATCAGACAGGAGTTTATGGTATGATAAAGATAAATCTGTTCCTGAACATCAGCAGGATTATCCAACAGATGAGAAGAAGAAGAGTAAGAAAAAGGAGAAGAGTAAGTGTGATTATAGGAAACCGATTGTTTTCAAATCTGCAGGACTGATAACAGAGTCTTCTTTGATTAATGAATCTTTATCGATTGTTAAATCAAAGTCTACTACATTTGTTGCTGAAAATCCACCGAAATGGGTAAGTATGCAATCTAGTTTGAAAGGATTGGAACCTGGAACAAGAGGAGGAATTGGGTATAGTCATGCACATATTATTTTCATTGGACAAACTGATCAACATGCTCTAGTTGACAAGATTGGTGATGAATTAACTGTTGATCATCTCTGGAAACTTGAAGCTGTTGCTATCATTGCTGATTGTCATGCTGATGCAAAGAAAATAGAAAAGATGTTGTACTTCATGAAAGATAGAAGTGTAAAGAAGATTTCTATTCATGAGTTGTTGTGCAAATCTGCAAAAGAACTGAAATATGTTCTGTATCTTCTCAGAAGTAAAAGAATCAATGTTAAAGAAAGAGAAGTTTACTACAATTGGTTTGTTATGATTTACAGGAAAATTAGACAGAGATTTATGGATGGAGGAACGAGGTATGATGGCAATTATATTCCTATGTACTTAAATTTAAGAGACATAGAGGTTGAAATGAAGAAAGGTACTGCTGTTAGAGAAGTGTATCTAGGCATGGAACAACTGTCTCTAAATCCAGATGGAAAGGAAATTGCTTATGTGTTGTTAGGTGATTTAGATCTTCCAAGAAGCTCAATTCAGAATCTCAGAGCAGCTATCTATCAGATTAATGAGGAAGATGAAGAACTCAAAAATCTGAATAAGAAACTGATTCAAATTCTTGAAAGCAAGGAAGAAGAATTGATATCTGATTTCTTGAAGATGAATCTTTTTTATCAAAGAATTTCTGAAACTGTTCCTGATGATTTTTGTAAGAACCCAAAATTTCGGTAGAATTAAAACTTTTCCTATTATGATGAAGTGCATCAATGAATAGTGATTTTGAGGATTAAGAAAAATTTTCATGCCACCTATGTACGAGACGTAATGTGGATATTCCGAAGTTATACTAGTAATCTACGGAGTAAATAAGTGTATGTAAATGCGATCGGAATTCAGAAATTCCAAATTCTATTTTCGTGTAATATTTGACCGAGTAGTGAATTATATATCAGTAATATCAAGAAATGAGATATTTAATTTGAGGAATTGAGGAGTTAATATTTTGGAATTTTATTATAAGTGATTTGAGAATTTGGAACGAAAACCACTGAGGAAGTGAAACAAACGTTCTAAAAACCGCTGAAACTTTACAACGAGATTAAGCGATCAAGCGAGCGAATCATGAATTGAGAATAGTAAATATTAGAAGTCCAAGGAAGGATATATTATGAGAGGAAAATGGAATTGAGAATAAAATCCTAGAGTTAAAGGAAATGAGAACAATTGAGAAACCGCGAGAATTTTTTCTGAGATAAAGAGAAAATACAAAGAAAATTGGACACAACGATTGTTTGAGGTATTGGGCCACACTATTACAATGAAGTGCAACATATAAGTTGTAACATATTGATTTAGTAAATATACAAGAAGGGAAGCCCCTTGGTGCAAATAAGAAAAGGAAGGAAGGACTTGGAAACAATATGTATAAAGTAAGGGACTTGCTTGCAATTATGGATGGATAAAGGTAATCCAAATGAACCAATGAGGAGATGACACCACATGGCAAGAAGATAAGATGCATCCAAGTGAAAATATCAAGCATTATTGATCACTTTATCACTTTAAATAAAACAAAACAAACACCAAATACTCCATTCTGCCCAGAAGGAAAGGAGCTCACTAAAACGGGCCTAGAGACTTCATTACTCAATGAAATATTTTGTTCTTTATATGGTTAGAAATCTGTGAAGACGCTCTAAAACTTTCATTCAGGAGCCTCAACCAGGAAACGAGTGCAAGGGCTTCGTTTTGGCTGATCTTTGGGGCGTGTTTTTCCAGTCAGGAAACTCACTTCCATGTTCTTGATTTCTTTGGTGAGATTGAAGATGGTGAGCATAGAGTAAGGCTTCCCCAAGGTTAAACAAGCTTGTTTGAGATTGTAAGAACATCAAGAAGGTATAAAAACCCTAACCCCTCTTGGCCATGTAGTAATTGTGATGTTTAATGTTAGATCCATGGTTATTAGTGTGAATCTTGGACATATAAGTTATGGATGATGTAGACCTTGAGTTTAAGTGTTGTGGTTGTGATTTTTAGGCTTGTGGTTAGTGTATGTATCTCCATGTACGTTATAAAGTATGATCTTGGTGATTTAGATGTTGGTTGTGATGTGGATGTAAGATTCTTGGTTGGTTTAGTGATATAAACATGCTGAGTTTTTCCCAGGAACTTGTACTGTCTTGTAGGAGGGTTTTTAACCCCCAAATCTTGTCCCCTGAAGTCCTAATGTATATTGTTGGAAAGGTATTTGAATATAGGTTCCAGAAATATAAGGTTCATGACTAGGTGATGTATAGATTTTGAGTTATGGCCTGAGAAGTGAAATGTGTTTCTGGATTCCGGACTGCACTAAGTGGTCCCCTTGTGAACCTTGTTTGAACCCCTAAAAATTTATGTAGGATCATGGAAAAATTAGAGAAACTAGTAAATGCAGTGGGGAAGGCTACCCAAAAAGATTTGGATTAAACTATGTATTTTTCAATTTTATAAAAATGTTGAAGTAAATTCCGCGTAAGTGAAAAACCACTTAGAAGATTAGTTTAAAGTAGTTTTAAGAGTATTCACTTGAGTTTCGAGTTTGAGGAATAGATTTGAGTCGAATGGGTAACGAAAGTGATAATGTGACGACATGGTCATATGAGAGGGTTAGTGGTCACAAGTGGAGTCGTTAAGTTGGTCTTACGATTTTTAAAACCTTATGATTAAGTAGCGTTGTTAAGGTACTAACGTACAAATATTGATTATGTATAGATTTCCATTCCACTTCGCGAGCCGACCACCCCAACCTCACCAAGGCAAGTTTTCCAACCCTAAGTATTTATTTTCAAAAGATTATATTTTTGATTTTACCTTTGCAAGTTTACTTTTCAAAACTTATATATAAGGATTTTCACTGTTGTGTTTATAGCTTCCAAACGTATTATATGCTTATGCTTTACGAGATTATGTTGAAGTTTGAGATATATGCATATGTGAATGTACACCCTTGAACTTAGAATGAAAGTATTTTCTTTGGACAACGACTCTAGCAATAGAGGTCGTAGCGGTCCAAATATACTATTGACCGGGGAGCGGTATATTGTTGTATCGTGATTAAATTGTGAAAACCCGAAGAGTCATTCGGGAAGTACCGTATACCTAAGTAATTATTTTTTTTACGTTGTTAAAAATACTCAAAAATATCTATCTTGGATTAAAAGATTATTTTAATTAAATAATTATTTTATTAATTGTTTATATTAAATCTCAAAATATTATTTATTAATTATCGTTCATTATTTTAAAGACAAAACTAATCCAAGATACCTTTAGCATTTTCAAACTCGAACTCTTTCCCACCCAAAACATTTTCGAAAACCCCCGGTCAGGTTTTGCTTCTTGTACGTTTTTCAAGAATTATCGGTCGACTGAGGTCGAAATTAAACTACTCGAATTTTCTATCAAAATGATTTTTGAAAAGAAAAGAAAAAGGGGACTCTGGCAGGTGTGGGAATCGTTGACGAACGATTCCCGGGATGTGTAAGCAGCCGTGAGCCAGGCGGTCCATCAATTATTATTCCGGCCCAGGTGTTGCCGAAGGATGATTACGGATGTAGTTTTCATCGAGGGTGATTACGGATGTAGTTTTCACCCAAGGGTAGTTACGGATGTAGTTTCTATCCTTCTACTAGTAGAGAAGACCCGCAGATTGTTGGACTTGGTTGTGGCGACTGATCATCGTCAATCCTTGTCAGGTTTTTATGTTTTCTTCCAGTCCCATCCTCCACTTTGGAAAAATACTCAAACACTGCTTCTTGGGCCTAAGTGCCAAGTTGCCGATAGTGTGGTTTTTGATAAGAAAAATATTGACATAGTGCAGTATCTAGAACTGCAAGATTTTCTATAAAGATTGGCACGTGTTAGTGCACTCTTGCAATTATTCCAAAGAATGAAATGTTTTTGAATGAGAAACCTTCTAAGCTAATGGAAGGAAAGAGGTTTTTCAATAATGTATTCCATGTACAGTATGTTAACCTTAGAGTGTTTTGCCGAAAATGATATACTCGTATGTATATATATTTTCAAACTTGAGATATATTGAAATGGGAACCTTATAAAGGATTCATATGTTATTCTTAAAGCTCCTTAGCGAGTATAAATGTTTTATTCAAACTCGGACATATGTATTGTTGAATTATGTTTTGAAATCTGAGATATATACCCATACAGTTGGGAACGTTTTCGAAATGAACCACATTATTATTTTTCAAAACGGCGAACTTGCTGAGCATTATGTAGCTCATTCTTGCTTTATAAAAACTTTTCAGAAAGAGAAGAATTTGGTCAGTTAACTCCGCACCAGCAGAAGAAGAGTAGAAGATTTACACCGAGATGATTTAGTCCCGGATAAATACTACAGAGTAAGTCTGATAGGTTTTCAACTGTAATAGTAAGACTCGTCTTCAAGTGTAGTTATATAAGTGGAAGTGCGTAAGATTCCGGATTGTACAGATGATTTGTAATACTTAGTGTTACTTTTGATTATCGTTTCTGAGGCTCTAACTTGTATGTGCGTAAGATTGAGGTCTGGATTGATGTATTGTTGAGTTGTAAAGTTAATACAGGTAGGATATGGTTGGATGGTGATGTGACGACCTGAATCTCTGACCTCGGATTTGGGGGCGTCACAGAAATGGTATCAGAGAGATAAGTTGCAGTACTCAGAAACGAGAGTGTTGAGAGTTAAGTCTAAGTAGGAGAATGACATACGAGATCGTAGTAAACTTATTATTGGACTTCCGGAAGAGGTACAGGTGAGTAGAATGGCCTGGAGTGTTACTGGAGGTATTATACTAGGGTCGATAGAATCCTTAGAGACCTTCAGAATGATGAATAGAGGTTTGAGAGTCGTACATGACCTATCATAAGTAATAATGTAGAAAGCAGAGTGAAATCTCAAGAGCAGCTGAGGTAGAGGCGATATTGCCAATATAATCGGATGACTAGGCTGGCATAAATTTTGTGGCCCATAGTCCTCCACAGTTTAGGAGGCGGCATTTTAAGAATCAAGAAGTTTAGACTTCCCTACATATTTAAGGGTACTTAGTACTTGGAATAATGAAAGTCTTTTACTTTGGCTATAAGATCCGATTTTCGATAAGTAACGAGTTTACCTGAAAGTTGGTCACTATGTCGTTGTGGATTTCATTACCCTTGATGGCGAATTTTACATGTGTTATACGAGAATTTTATCATAAGACGAGCGTGCTAGATAATTCCACGCATGATTCGGACGCTAGAGCATGGTAGTTCAACTTAGAGAACAAACAAGTGGGATTAACAAAGGGACTCAAGAGAAGTTGAATATGGTTGCAACGAGCGATACAGTGATCTCAGAGTCTACCAAAAGAAAAGACCAACGGGTCTAGAGTGGGATCCTTTGATAGAGATGTTAGTAGGGACTACGCATATATGTATTGTAGACCTCAATATTTTTGGTATATGTTCACATACACACACCCGCCACTGAACCTATGGACTGCACTGAGATCCCTGAGAGATCTCTTTGATCTGTTCCCAGGGGGAAACTTGCCACTTGTGATTCATGTTGGAAGGCATGAAGTAATACCCTATGGACTCAGCAGGTGTCCCCGAAATGATATGAAGTTTGGTCTTCAAGATAAAGCACGGAAATGACAGATATATTTGTGAAACCCCAACTCGATAAATGACTTTAAGATGATGATTGAGAGACACACTAGTTGGTGTCTTGTATTACGAAGACGAAGAGATGGAGTTACCCTCATAGTGGTGATAATGAGAGGTACGAATGATTATTAACTTATTTTGGTAACTACCGGCTGGTGCACTACTTCATTTTAAACTTTTCATTAACCATGTTACCTCGATTAGTTTATATCAGGTAATCCTTCTAGCTTTCTACTTCAAATTTGTGGAGTAACAACCAGTGATATACTCTCCCTAAAGCAGGACTTATCTGAAGTAATTTTATTTGACCCATGAACATTCTATTCAAAAATTTATGATGACCTTGTTCGGCTCAGGCCTATTTACACTTTCTTTCAATTATCCAAGGAATGTTCCACGAATACTTCCTTAATTATTCGACGAATATTACTTAACGAATATTGATGTTTGATTGCTTCTTTCATACTTGCACTCTTCAGTTGAGCTCATAAATATTTAACAAATTACTGAGGACATGGATGATCTAATGTCCAGACATCCTTCATGAATTCTTTTCTTCTATTCAAGATGAGATTGTACATCGTACATTGAAATCATAGTAAGCATATCATTTTGATATTGGTATTCTTAATTTAATTCTATTTTGGATCTGATAAAGCATGTGTACGGAGGCACCCTTGGGTGGACCGTTTCACTGGTAAGTAATATTTGATGAGAGGTTATCGATTGTTCCGATACCTAGAACATTCTCTTCAGATTTTATAGTTTTCTTTTTCAAACTTAATAACTTCTTATTTCCATTCGTTGTCCGAGTAGCCTAAAGTTTCTTCAGTGGCTACGATGTTGAAATTCCATTCTAGCCAATTGAAACTGGCTAGTCGATATGTCAATATGAATGACTAGTTGATTGTTCTAACTAGTCAAAATTGTAATGTTGTGAAGAACACCTAGCTAATTGTCCTAGCTAGTGGTGATGTCTCAAACAGGTGAACTAGCAAATTTTGTCTCGCTAGTTGCTAGTGTTTCTTGAAAAAGACTAGTTATTGTTCCACTGGTCCAACTCCCAATTTAATTCATTCCGCAATGCATTTTGCATGTGGTAAAGTATGATGATGAAAGTTTTGACGAATAACTTGATTGAGACCTAGTGAGGTCGCCCACTCGACTTGAACTCTTACCCATCTTCGTATCAGACTTTATATCACTTGAATATTTTATTCTTTCATTCACACAATGAGGATTCATTTGAAACCATTGATTACTTGAATGACAAACTACTTCATTCTTTAATTGTCATGGAGTAGAATTGCTTTCTATTGGCTGACCTTCATCAATGCGACTTTAGATTTCCTCTTATTATTCAGGAGGAAAAGTATCCACCCGATGTAAGAACTGTATAAAGACCGTCTTTATGACTTTTGTATCCAACAGTCATTGCCCTCGTGCAACATTCCCTATGATATCATATTACAGAATTATCAGGACCTGAAGAAATAAACATTGTTATACTCTTTCGGTCCATCCTTACATCTTCGAAAATCGAGACTCCTAGTATTTGGAACCATCAACATTCTTGGAACATCTAATGTGGAATTCTTATTGAAATTATCTATTGGACCTTGTTATTTTGAAACCATTCCTTTCAAAGTGATTACTCTAAGGTGAACGGGAGGTACAATTATGAACCGTTACACCAATATGAAAAAAAAAACCAAATGTTGTAATTGTGCAGCCAGAGCGTTATGCCGAGTAATTATTAAAGTAGAAATAACATGTTGGGGCATAACTCAAGACCTTTAATATTAGTGTGAGGAAAGTTATAGGAAATGATGAGGTGGTTGGGAGTACGTTCCTACCAACCGTTGTCAGGATGTTATAGTAATGAATTCTGGAGTTACCAAGCCTTTTCCTGATCCAAGAAATTCAAATCGATTGCGATGTAAGACATATCCTTAGAGGAAACTAACATGGAAGTGAGATGGACAAGAAAGGAAGAAATATCGTGGCAAGAATGTGAAGCTTTACTTAGCTAAAAGGGATTGATGCACATAGCGAGACATAAAGTTTAGAAGGCCCCTAATAGCAAATGGATGCATGGATATATCCCAATGATCCTCGAGATTACCACCTAATCAAGTTTATTGGGAATCGCAGCAGCATACAGGCCTCAGGCTGATTGGCGCCAGTTGTGAAAGAGGACGAGCGTATGACATCTTACCTATACCATCGAGAACTAAAACCCTTATCGAAAATGGAGGAATTGTTGACTAGTTAAAGTACGTAGTTGTTTTTCAAAGATAAGGTTAAGGAGAAGGTTTCACCAACTCCAGATCGACCTCTGTACTGCACCAAAGTCGGCATTTCATATTAATGTAAACATTATAAATTCTGGTAGTATCATGTGGATTGACTAGTGAGTCAGAAGCCCTTGTGGGTTAATAAATAAAGTTTTAAGAATGATATGAGAGATTAGTAACAACCTCATTGTTAGCTATACTCTATAATGAGAAGAGGACTTTGAGAGTCACGATGATGCGTCTTTCAAGAGTTTAAGAGGTGTGCTGATGCAGTAGAAAGGGGATGATAACCTATACTTCTAAACAACATAAAGGTTACGGGATGGGATATACTAACCGTGAGTCTGGGATTAGTCATGATGGCGTTCACGCATAAAACTGAGACGTTAACTTTATGAGAAAAGTGTGAAAGTTTTCCACAAGTGCCATAAGTATATCTTCATATTAGAACTAAACATAAGAAAGAGAAGGTGACGAAAGGGAGCAGGGAGTATAATGGAGAAATTTGTTATTTCACAGGAAAGGCTAGTGTGGTGGCCGATACCTATAGAGGGGATTATTCAAAATTGGAATTCAGTCAGTATTGACCAAGAAAATAGAGTATATACAATAAAGAATAATGTTAGAGGAAAATGACTAAATTATGGGGAAGGACAAATATGTACAGAGAATTAAGAGAATGTTTGACAAACGGATATGAAGAATTGTATTGGCAAGCTATTAAGTACAAACGCAACATGTCAAAAACAAAATGATAGAGATCTAGTGGATCAATTCCGCCCGTAGAAAATCTTGAACGTGGACAGAATTATAATGAATTTCATGAGTAGGTCGCCGAAGACTGAGCCAAGAGATGGCCCTAGTTGATTTATAATTGCTAGACCAAGTGATTTACCTACGAGAGACTTTCCATTGAGAAGATTATCGATTTATATACGGAAGAGATGGTGGTGCAATATAAAACTTCTGCAGTGATTACGTCAGATAGAGACTTAAGGTTAGACTTCGAACATTGAAGGTGCTTTCAAGTATAATTAATAAAGAGATTGAGTGTATGTACTAATTTGATCTGTGGCTGACGGACAGGGAAGAAGAATTGTCCAGATGATCGAATTTATAATTAGTGTCGTGCCTTAGATTTCACGGGACAGTCGAGAATAAAAACTTATCCATGAAACGAATGTTGTTATCACGATCGGCACCATGCGGACGTAAGGACGTCTCTTGTAAAGCGTACTACGAAAGAAGAAGTTTCGCTTTTCTTGCGTTACGAAGAAGTCAATGAACGAGGGATATAGTAGCTGAACTCGTTCGACGTATACCGAAGACTATATAGTATCCATAGCAAGTGGTAACGACTGACGGGAGGCAACACATGCGTGCTAATCAAGCCAAGGAAAATGAGGAATACCGTGCGTATTGACGTTGTCTCAGATTATAGAACACGACCACAAAGTATTCACGGCCCAACGATACAAGGACTCAACACGGATACTATGAACAAGGTAGAAGAGGAACGTATAAGTAGTGGGATAGAAATTTTCATTCATAGAACAACCGATAAGGAATACATGTCGAGGAGAGCATGCGTTGAGAAGCAACATTAAAGCGTTGGTGAGACTGCAATAGCCCTAATTTTTGTGAATATTCGAACCTGGATGAAAATTAATTTTATGGGTGGATGAGAAATTTTTGCAATCACGATATGTACGAATTATTAAATGAAGATTTCGAATTGATATTACGCCTTTACGGTGCAGACGAGTGTATGTAAAAGTCATTAGTTTTTACGAAACCCATTATTTCGAATGGTCAAATTTTATGAGATATCAAAGGAGTATGAGGTGGGAGACTTCGTGATGCTAAAGGTATCCCCCTGAAAAGGATTGATGCGGTTTGGTAAGAAAGGGAAGCTAAGTCTGAGGTTTATTGGACCTTTTTAGATTTTGAGGCGTATTGGGAAGTTAGCCTGCGAGTTAGCCTTGCCCCAAGCTTGCAGCAAATTCATAATGTGTTTCATATGTCTATGTTACGACCCTACCACACCGACTATCAGCATGTGATAGAGTACAACCAAGTGGACCTATGACCCGACTTGACCTATGTGGAGCAACCCGTGGAAATCATGGATAGAGAAGAACAAGTGCTGAGGAACAAGGTTTTCAAACTAATAAGGAATTGTGAGAAAATCAAGATGTGGAAGAATCCACCTGGAAGTTGAAAGAGTGAAACAAAGAAGGAGTAACCCCAGTGATTCCTAAACTGATTCCGGGACGGAATCCTTTTAAGGAGGGGAGACTGTAAGAACCCAAAATTTCGGTAGAATTAAAACTTTTCCTATTATGATGAAGTGCATCAATGAATAGTGATTTTGAGGATTAAGAAAATTTTTCATGCCACCTATGTACGAGACGTAGTGTGGATATTCCGAAGTTATACTAGTAATCTACGGAGTAAATAAGTGTATGTAAATGCGATCGGAATTCAGAAATTCCAAATTCTATTTTCGTGTAATATTTGACCGAGCAGTGAATTATATATCAGTAATATAAAGAAATGAGATATTTAATTTGAGGAATTGAGGAGTTAATATTTTGGAATTTTATTATAAGTGATTTGAGAATTTGGAACGAAAACCACTGAGGAAGTGAAACAAACGTTCTAAAAACCGCTGAAACTTTACAACGAGATTAAGCGATCAAGCGAGCGAATCATGAATTGAGAATAGTAAATATTAGAAGTCCAAGGAAGGATATATTATGAGAGGAAAATGGAATTGAGAATAAAATCCTAGAGTTAAAGGAAATGAGAACAATTGAGAAACCGCGAGAATTTTTTCTGAGATAAAGAGAAAATACAAAGAAAATTGGACACAACGATTGTTTGAGGTATTGGGCCACACTATTACAATGAAGTGCAACATATAAGTTGTAACATATTGATTTAGTAAATATACAAGAAGGGAAGCCCCTTGGTGCAAATAAGAAAAGGAAGGAAGGACTTGGAAACAATATGTATAAAGCAAGGGACTTGCTTGCAATTATGGATGGATAAAGGTAATCCAAATGAACCAATGAGGAGATGACACCACATGGCAAGAAGATAAGATGCATCCAAGTGAAAATATCAAGCATTATTGATCACTTTATCACTTTAAATAAAACAAAACAAACACCAAATACTCCATTCTGCCCAGAAGGAAAGGAGCTCACTAAAACGGGCCTAGAGACTTCATTACTCAATGAAATATTTTGTTCTTTATATGGTTAGAAATCTGTGAAGACGCTCTACAACTTTCATTCAGGAGCCTCAACCAGGAAACGAGTGCAAGGGCTTCGTTTTGGCTGATCTTTGGGGCGTGTTTTTCCAGTCAGGAAACTCACTTCCATGTTCTTGATTTCTTTGGTGAGATTGAAGATGGTGAGCATAGAGTAAGGCTTCCCCAAGGTTAAACAAGCTTGTTTGAGATTGTAAGAACATCAAGAAGGTATAAAAACCCTAACCCCTCTTGGCCATGTAGTAATTGTGATGTTTAATGTTAGATCCATGGTTATTAGTGTGAATCTTGGACATATAAGTTATGGATGATGTAGACCTTGAGTTTAAGTGTTGTGGTTGTGATTTTTAGGCTTGTGGTTAGTGTATGTATCTCCATGTACGTTATAAAGTATGATCTTGGTGATTTAGATGTTGGTTGTGATGTGGATGTAAGATTCTTGGTTGGTTTAGTGATATAAACATGCTGAGTTTTTCCCAGGAACTTGTACTGTCTTGTAGGAGGGTTTTGAACCCCCAAATCTTGTCCCCTGAAGTCCTAATGTATATTGTTGGAAAGGTATTTGAATATAGGTTCCAGAAATATAAGTTTCATGACTAGGTGATGTATAGATTTTGAGTTATGGCCTGAGAAGTGAAATGTGTTTCTGGATTCTGGACTGCACTAAGTGGTCCCCTTGTGAACCTTGTTTGAACCCCTAAAAATTTATGTAGGATCATGGAAAAATTAGAGAAGCTAGTAAATGCAGTGGGGAAGGCTACCCAAAAAGATTTGGATTAAACTATGTATTTTTCAATTTTATAAAAATGTTGAAGTAAATTCCGCGTAAGTGAAAAACCACTTGGAAGATTAGTTTAAAGTAGTTTTAAGAGTATTCACTTGAGTTTCGAGTTTGAGGAATAGATTTGAGTCGAATGGGTAACGAAAGTGATAATGTGACGACATGGTCATATGAGAGGGTTAGTGGTCACAAGTGGAGTCGTTAAGTTGGTCTTACGATTTTTAAAACCTTATGATTAAGTAGCGTTGTTAAGGTACTAACGTACAAATATTGATTATGTATAGATTTCCATTCCACTTCGCGAGCCGACCACCCCAACCTCACCAAGGCAAGTTTTCCAACCCTAAGTATTTATTTTCAAAAGATTATATTTTTTATTTTACCTTTTCAAGTTTACTTTTCAAAACTTATATATAAGGATTTTCACTGTTGTGTTTATAGCTTCCAAACGTATTATATGCTTATGCTTTACGAGATTATGTTGAAGTTTGAGATATATGCATATGTGAATGTACACCCTTGAACTTAGAATGAAAGTATTTTCTTTGGACAACGACTCTAGCAATAGAGGTCGTAGCGGTCCAAATATACTATTGACCGGGGAGCGGTATATTGTTGTATCGTGATTAAATTGCGAAAACCCGAAGAGTCATTCGGGAAGTATCGTATACCTAAGTAATTATTTTTTTTACGTTGTTAAAAATACTCAAAAATATCTATCTTGGATTAAAAGCTTATTTTAATTAAATAATTATTTTATTAATTGTTTATATTAAATCTCAAAATATTATTTATTAATTATCGTTCATTATTTTAAAGACAAAACTAATCCAAGATACCTTTAGCATTTTCAAACTCGAACTCTTTCCCACCCAAAACATTTTCGAAAACCCCCGGTCAGGTTTTGCTTCTTGTACGTTTTTCAAGAATTATCGGTCGACTGAGGTCGAAATTAAACTACTCGAATTTTCTATCAAAATGATTTTTGAAAAGAAAAGAAAAAGGGGACTCTGGCAGGTGTGGGAATCGTTGACGAACGATTCCCGGGATGTGTAAGCAGCCGTGAGCCAGGCGGTCCATCAATTATTATTCCGGCCCAGGTGTTGCCGAAGGATGATTACGGATGTAGTTTTCATCGAGGGTGATTACGGATGTAGTTTTCACCCAAGGGTAGTTACGGATGTAGTTTCTATCCTTCTACTAGTAGAGAAGACCCGCAGATTGTTGGACTTGGTTGTGGCGACTGATCATCGTCAATCCTTGTCAGGTTTTTATGTTTTCTTCCAGTCCCATCCTCCACTTTGGAAAAATACTCAAACACTGCTTCTTGGGCCTAAGTGCCAAGTTGCCGATAGTGTGGTTTTTGATAAGAAAAATATTGACATAGTGCAGTATCTAGAACTGCAAGATTTTCTATAAAGATTGGCACGTGTTAGTGCACTCTTGCAATTATTCCAAAGAATGAAATGTTTTTGAATGAGAAACCTTCTAAGCTAATGGAAGGAAAGAGGTTTTTCAATAATGTATTCCATGTACAGTATGTTAACCTTAGAGTGTTTTGCCGAAAATGATATACTCGTATGTATATATATTTTCAAACTTGAGATATATTGAAATGGGAACCTTATAAAGGATTCATATGTTATTCTTAAAGCTCCTTAGCGAGTATAAATGTTTTATTCAAACTCGGACATATGTATTGTTGAATTATGTTTTGAAATCTGAGATATATACCCATACAGTTGGGAACGTTTTCGAAATGAACCACATTATTATTTTTCAAAACGGCGAACTTGCTGAGCATTATGTAGCTCATTCTTGCTTTATAAAAACTTTTCAGAAAGAGAAGAATTTGGTCAGTTAACTCCGCACCAGCAGAAGAAGAGTAGAAGATTTACACCGAGATGATTTAGTCCCGGATAAATACTACAGAGTAAGTCTGATAGGTTTTCAACTGTAATAGTAAGACTCGTCTTCAAGTGTAGTTATATAAGTGGAAGTGCGTAAGATTCCGGATTGTACAGATGATTTGTAATACTTAGTGTTACTTTTGATTATCGTTTCTGAGGCTCTAACTTGTATGTGCGTAAGATTGAGGTCTGGATTGATGTATTGTTGAGTTGTAAAGTTAATACAGGTAGGATATGGTTGGATGGTGATGTGACGACCTGAATCTCTGACCTCGGATTTGGGGGCGTCACAATTTTTAGAAGGTATTTTGTTTTGAATTTTTGACATCTTTGAATCAAGGAATTTGTGCTTTGTTTCATAAAGAACAAATTGGGGGAAATTGTTAGATATTGATTCAAGTGATGATCAGGATCTGGGCATTACTGATCAGATACTGATGCTGACGTCATCAGTAATACAACGTCAGTATTGGACTATCATCAGGATTAGAAGCTGGTCAGTATTTCGTGAAGATTCTCATCAGACCAGAGATAAAGGAAGATTGATATGTCGGTTCCTAGATTGTAGGAAGGCAGCTATCATACAAGATATGCATTCAGAGATATATGTAATTGATTTAGAATATCTTGTAATTGATAGTGTAACTGTGTACTCTATATAAACACAGTTTAGGTTTTACAGTATTGTAATCGCTTACACGATTTATCTTGTAACCTAGCAGCTCTTAAGAACATAAGAATTTCTTAAGAGAGTTTTGTAACAGTTTTATATCAGAATTAATAAAGCTGTTATTGATTTATACTTGTATTATTTGTTTAAGTCGAAAATCTTAAACAATTGTATTCAACCCCCCTTCTACAATTGTTATTTACTGGGCAACATATATGCTATTTACTATTACATTCTTGTTTGAGTTGAGTTGAATCCTCGATGTTTACAAATAGGGTAAACATGTGACTTTCAAACTAGACTGCATTTGCAGCTAGTAAATTCCTGAAAAGTCACAGACTCCAAGCGTCTTCCTCAACTCTCGAAATGACTACAATTTCAGCGATTTGGTAAGGATGTCTGCTAACGGATGCCTTGTACCACAAAACTGAAGCTGCACAATTCCATCATTCACAAGCTCCCTTAAGAAATGGTAGCGCACATCAATGTGTTTGCTTTTGCCGTGCATCACCGGATTCTTCGACAACTTAATTATTGAGCTTTTGTCACAGAAAATGAGAGTACTTTCACTGCCCCTGTAGCCTATCTTCTTCAGCACCCTTTGCATCCATATTGCCTGACAACTACTTCCCGCAGATGCTACAAATTCGGCTTCTGTCGTGCTCAAAGTTACTATTGGTTGTTTTCGAGACGACCAAGCTACTGCAGTCCCACTTAGCATAAAAATATAACCTGAAGTACTTCTTCTATCCTCCATCGATACCGCATAATCACTATTAGTAAAGCCAATCAATTCCTGATTTCTTTTCTCTTTGTAAAGAATGCCAAACTTTGCTGTACCATGCAAATAACGTAGAATTCTTTTTGCCGCCGAGTAATGAACTCTTGTAGGTCTTGACATGTACATGCTAAGTAAGCTAACCGCATACATTATGTCCGGCCTCGTAGTGGTCAAGTACATTAAGCTTCCAATTAGCTGCTTGAAAAATGAACCATCCATCTCAACACCATTTTCATCTTTGGAGATTTTAAATCCTGGAACCATTGGATTTTCAACAGAATTGCTATGCTCCATTCCAAATCTTCTCAACACTTTCATCACATACTTCGTTTGACTGATGAATATACCACCATCAAATTGAACTACCTCAATACCAAGAAAATACCTCATCTTACCCAAGTCTGACATATCAAATTCCTTCATCATAGACTTTTTGAATTCAGACATCATTTTTTCATCATCTCCGGTAAATATTAAATCATCAACATACAAACTAATGATCAAATATCTACCTTGTTCGACTTTGGTAAACAAAGTTTGCTCACTATCCTCCTTCTTAAAACCTTCCTTTTTGAAGTATGATTCAATTCGACTGAACCATGCTTGCGGTGCCTGCTTGAGTCCGTACAAAGTTTTGTTAAGCTTGTATACCTTCTGCTCCTCATTCTTTATTTCATAACCCCTTGGCTGCTCCACGTACACATTCTCAGCTAACTTCCCATGAAGAAAGGCCGAATTTACGTCTAGCTGAAACACACACCAACCTCTTTGTGCAGCAAGGGCCAAAATCATTCGAACCTTGTCCATACAAGCTACAGGAGCGTATACTTCTTTATAATCAATTCCGTATTCTTGAGCATACCCTTTGGTGACCAAATGAGCCTTGTATTTTTGTACTTCTCCAAGCTCATTTAACTTTGTTTTGTATACCCATTTGACTCCTATTTTTTTTGCTCCTTTCGGCAGTTCCATGAGATTCCACGTTCTATTCTTCTCAATTGATCTCATTTCTACATCCATGGCTCCCCTCCATTTCTCGTCTGTTACTGCCTCGTCAAATGAAGTAGGATCAGAATTAACAGCATGAGCAAACAAGACTAAGTGAGTTTGTACCTCTTCCTCTTCATCGGAAAGACCTTCACCGGAGGCATAGTCATCCATCCATCCTGATGCTCTTCTATTTTGGGGTTCTGTCACCGGAGAAGCTGCATTTTCTTCTTCATTATCACCACCTATATTTTCTTCTTGAGTTTCATTACTCGTTTCCTCCCTTTCTTCACTTGTCTCATCTTCCCATTCCAAATCAAATGCGCTATCTTCTTCAGTGCTCTTTTCCCAATCCCATTATCCATCTTCTTCGAAGACAACATCCCGATTAATAATAATCCTCTTGGAGATTGGATCGTATAGTCGGCATGCCTTTGATTCTTCACTTACACCAAAAAAAGACACAATAACTACTCTTATCTTCAAGTTTTGTCCGTCGAGCATCTGGTACATGAGCATGTGATATACAACCAAAGACTCTCAAGTGCCCGACTGAAGGCTTCACCCCACACCAAGCTTCCTCCGGCATTGTTTCATTCACTGATGTTGTAGGACATCTATTAAGAACATAGAATGCCCAGTTCACTGCCTCTGCCCAGAATTTTCTTGGAACATTTTTGTCAATTAACAAGCTCCTCACCATATTCATCACGGTTCTATTCATACGCTCTACAACTCCGTTCTGCTGTGGTGTATATGCAGCAGTTAATTGTCTCTTAATCCCATTTATTTCACAATATTCCTTGAACTCATCTGATGTGAATTCACCTCCACGATCTGTTCTTAGGCATTTAATGGACAAGCCCATTTCTTTTTCAACAAGAGCTTTAAATAGCTTAAAGGTAGTAAATGCATCTGACTTATAAGCAAGAAAATAAACCCACGCCTTCCTACTATAGTCATCAATAAAACAAATGAAATACCTCTTTTTGCCTTCCGAAGGTGGAGAAATTGGGCCACATATATCAGCATGAACCAGTTCCAACTTTACTGATGCTCTCCATGTACTTCTCCTTGGGATTACATCTCGATGATGCTTCCCTCTCAAACAATCAGTGCACACAATTTCACCCTCGGAGAGACTTGGCAAGCCTCTTACCATGTCTTTTGTTTGCAAAGTCTTCAATCATTTGTAACTGAGATGACCGAATCTTCGGTGCCAGAGGTAAGCCACGTCTTCAATGGTGGCTTGGAAACAATTTTCCTTGTTTTCTCTTTTGATTGATTGAATTCTTGATAACAACACAAACATTCGATTTGCTGTCATGTTGGTTTGGAAAACCAAACCCTTTGTGTTGTGATAAATTCGACACTTATTTGACTGCATTACTACAGCCAAGCCCTTTTCATGAAGCTGTCCAACACTGAGAAGATTGTTCTTCAAACCGATCACATAATACACATCCCGTACAAGATGATTCACTCCTTTTATGGTCAATCAAACACTTCCTTTTCCAACAACGTTCATGCTTGCATAATTCCCCAATCTAACCACCTTGCCGAACCCTTCTTCTAACTCATAGAAGAGCGATAAATCACCACACATGTGATTACTGCACCCAGAATCAATATACCACGCAACATCTTGATCGCCTCCAAGCGTGTCAACATACACCTTTAGCACCATCTCTTCGGATTCCTCTAAACCTGTTTCCTTACCCCATGGTTGGTGACCCCTACCTCTGCCTTGTCCCCGACCTCCTCGAAAAGTAGCTCTTCGCTGTCCTCTTCTGCCATAACTCTCTTCATGAGTTACTTTCAAGGCATGTTCATCTTCTCCACCTGTTTTGAACTTTTACTCATGAATGAGCAAAGAACTTTGCAAGGCATCCATAGATAGTTGATCTATGTCTTTGGCTTCCTCAATGGAACAAACAATGTAGTTCCACTTATCAGTAAGGGTTCTCAAAATCTTCTCAATGATCTTCACATCTTTCCCATAATTCCTCATGTTGTTTGCAACCATCATTACTCTACTAAAGTAATCTGTGATCGATTCACCCTGCTTCATTGCTAAGACCTCAAAATCTCGACGTAGACGATTGAGTTGAGCTCTCTTTACTCGTGCATTTCCCTA
This sequence comes from Kitagawia praeruptora, assembly GCA_037693485.1. Classification (NCBI taxonomy): domain Eukaryota; kingdom Viridiplantae; phylum Streptophyta; class Magnoliopsida; order Apiales; family Apiaceae; genus Kitagawia; species Kitagawia praeruptora. The sequence continues at coordinate 6,766,107 of CM075353.1, forward strand.
ACACTTCAACTTCATGGAATCCCAAAGCTGTTTAGATGTCTCCTTCTGAGTGACCGTCTTCATAATTGACATGTCAAGTGACTCAAACAAGTAATTCTTAGCCTTCAAATCCTTCAGCTTCATCTCCTCTAGGCTCGTTATTTGCGCTACCGTCATACCGTCCCTACTCGTCGGCTCTGTGTAGCCTGATTCGACATCAACCCAATACTCCTTGGATCAAAAGAGATTCTCCATGACCATGCTCCAATGATCGTAGTCGCCGTCAAACTTCGGAATGGAGGCTGCTGCAAAGTTAGCTTCTGAACCCATCTATTTTCACTCCCTCGAGTGTTTTCTTACTATTTTCAAATTTCTCAAGTCACCTCGCTCTGATACAAAATGTTAAATGCAACAAGAACTCAAAAAGCAAATAACAATTCTGGGAATGACTTGTTTTATTACTTGTGAAAGTACAGCAAATAAATAGAGAGAAGCTACAGCTAGAATTAAGGAAACCACTACTGCTAAAACAAAGCAACTACAGCTAAAAAAAGGAAACAAACTTGACTGAATCAACTAACGATAATGCTAAAGTCCACTAGCACATAATGCTAAAGACCATGACTCTTATTTGACTAAGAATTATCACATATATGCAACCAAAAGCAACGTTGCATCTGGTTGCATTTAGTTGCAGACCGTATCTTTACAAATAAGATGGTATTTTTGCAAATTGCTTTTTTAAAGAAAAATGTTTTTGTAAATATTTTGAGAAGATGGTAAAATCGTAAAAAAAATTAGAAAAAATGATATTTTTAATAAATATTCTAAATTAATTTTCATTTGTATCTTTTTCCATTATACAATTACAAATCAGATTTTGTTGGCTTTTGTTTAAATGAAATCTTGAAGCATCTGTCGAGAGAAAAAAAAAACATGAAGCATAGGAAATAGAAACAGAAGAATGCACATCAGGGGATGAAGATCCTCTATATAACGTTTTTGATATCGAGATAAGCCCAACGTGTACAAAGATAAGCCCAACATAGTCCATATATTTATAAGTAAGCCCAACAAGTGTGAAACGTAAAATCCGTAAAAATGGGCCAACAAGTGTGAAACGTAATGTCCGTAAAAATTCTAACTTAACAAATGAGTCCTTTATAATCGGATGATTTATGATCCTTACAATTGGCAAATATTTTAATTATCTATACTATTATATTAAAGCCGAAACATTGAAAGTTTTGGTTTTCTCTTAAATTTTGGTTTTCACTCTAATTATTTAATTTTAAATTATTTATAATATAAAACAAATCAAATAAATTTTATTATTATTAATTTTATTAATTAATATTACAAAGTTAAATTCCATAATAAAATATTATACTCTATTTTATTTAATCACATAATTTTAAAAGTATTTAAAAGTAACCCGTGCTTTGCACGGGCCCTAAGCTAGTACAAGAAAATTCTTAAAATATCGAAATCCCTCCAAAATTAAATTTAAGTATTTTTTTTAAAACCGGTGAACGGGGAATATTCGATACAAGATTACAGAATTTACTCGAATCGAAACTTGAAATACTTTGGAGACGATCAAAATTGTCGAATCTACTGGAAACGAATTTATGAATTGGGAGGCGATTAAAGAAAATGCAAAGGCATGTGATCGCCTAGCTGTTCCACATTGCAGGCACAATACATTCTGCAATATAAAATGAGGCAATGCAATCTGATCTCGTTTTGTTCTAAATGGGTAATGGTTTTGGTAGTTGGCCAAGTAAGTAAAGAGGTGCTGCTGTAGTAGAAGCAAAAGCACGTTATGTCAGTAAAGTAGAATTAAATAATAAAATTTATTATTATTATTATTATTATTATTATTATTACTATTTATTAGTACTCCGTATTGATTTAGGAGGCTGGCTTGGCTGGCTAAAGGTGGGGAGTGGGAGGTTGATAGCCAGCCATAATTGAACAAAGAATCCCAAACCAAGCCTAGTACTAGTAGCAGTTTAGTACTCCCTCTCCCTCCATCCAATTTTACCTTTGATTCTTTTTATGTATTTTAATATGTTCGATTAAAATATTTGTAATTAACATTTTCTCAATTTTTTTATTTTTTATAAAAATATAGATCTAATATTTTTATATTAAACAAAAAAATAAAAAAAAAATTATTTATAAATAACTCAACTCAATACATTAAAATATGTGAAAAGGCTATAAACACTTGCTCACCTCACTTTCCTCACTAGAAATTTTTATTTGTAGAGTATCTTATATGGGTGGAGTTCCACGATTACCCCCCCCCCCCCCCCCCCCCCCCAATTCAAATATCTTAGCACACTTTTTTTTCAAAAATTCGAATTCATGATCCTGCACTCCTGCAGTCCTGCTCCTGCACTTGTCCTTTTACTAGTACAAGCATGGTATTTGGGGTCTATTTAAAATTAGGGATATTTTGATTTGAATAGTGTTGTTCTGTTTTTGACTTCTCTAAATAAGATTTTTTTTAATTTTGATTTACGAGTGTTATTTTTGTAGTTTAAATTTTACGTTTCTCATGCATCCTGTTAATTAACTGTTAAAATCTAATTTAAATTTTAATATTTTTATATTTTAAGGATATGATTCAGGTGAGAACAATTTTTATACGTGAGAACAATTGTTCTGCACTCCTTTAAAAAATGTAAAATAATTATTTTTTATATTTTGCACATTTTCATTATTGTATTGTTCTACTTCAAAACAATTGGGTTTTCATTATTCTCACACTACACAACGAATACATTTCAATACTCGTAACAATCTAATAACAGATGATAGATCTATTTCGAATACATTTCAATACTCATAACAATCTAATACTCCGTAACAGATGACGGATCTATTTATACGTGAGTAATTTTTTATAGGGATATGATCAGTATTGTAAAAAGCGGGAATCGGACTTAATCGGTAGAGGCACTGTCCAGGGATTAATCGGGTATTTGAGGATTAATCGGGATGATTAATCAAATAATCGTATTATTAATCAGTTCCGTAACCTATGGAACAGTGATTAATCGGTGATTAATTACCAATTTTTAGAACATAGGATATGAGATATCTATATTTTTCTTTTGGGAAATGCTAACAATAGCCCTAAGGGCTAAGGGCTATGGTTAAGCATTAAATATTCTCATCTTTTCAACATTGATTTTAGTTATTTAATTGTTTTTAAGTTTTTCAATGCTCTTTTACAACATCAATTCAATTTTCCAAATAATAATAGTGGGGCCCCCTGCATTCACATTAATTTCCACTAATAAAAAAATCCAAAATTGCTAAATAATTATTTTAAAATTCGTGCAAACTTGATGTATTAAATACAAATTTGACATTTTAAATGCATTTATCCACTTATATTAATGTTTAACCAACCATAGCCCTTAGGGCTATGTTTAGCATTACCTTTTCTTTTTTTTTTGGTTGATAAGGTGAATCTGACCGAAATGATTGGTGCGTTAATCGAATGCAACTGTTTCCTCATTATCACACCTGCCGTTTTGTCCCATATTCATGGTCTTATACATAAATAAATGATAAAGGGGTTGAGTTGGCACAGTCGTAAGTGCACAATCCGTGAACCGTGAGGTCACGGGTTCGATTCCTGCCGGGGCTCAAAAACCGAAAACAATTTCCCTACCTTTGTGTAGGGGCATGATTGCGTACATCCTATCCCCTCAGATCCTGCTTATGCGGGATATAATAAGTACGTTGTGTTGTTGTGTTTTTTTTATACATAAATAAATGATAAATGAATATTTAAAAATAAATAAATAGATATAGAGAAGGAATCTCTCCTGAGGTTATCATACAAAGACAAAGAACCTATAAAATATGGTCCGCAGGAACATTTTTGGCCCGCATGAACATTTTTGTAAATGTCAATTTTTCTCTGAATAATTTGAAAATCTTTTAAATTCAGGTACAATCCTAGGTACATTAATCTCAGGGGCGATCTTGAACTTTCAGGGGCCCAGTGCAAAAAAAATTGTTAGGCCCTTCATATAATTTTTTTGAGTAAAATAAAATTTAATTTCAAATGTGAAATTCAACCAAGTATTAATGTAATCATACATAACTAAACTTGATGCTTACATTTTACTAAAATAAAAATATAAAATCTTAGAACCGAATAATGTACTAAATATTCTCTCGTATTTTTCATTTTTTAAACATATTTACAAATTTATAAATCAAAGTTATTTTATAAATCAATGTTTAACTACAAAATAAAGAGTTCCCTTTTATATGCGAAGAAGATTTATATAGGGGTCTCTACTAAATATATAATTGTTAATAAAAATTTTCTAGCAATCACTAACGAATGGTTTGCTTATAATGTTTTGGACCGTCAAATAAGAATGCATGATTTTATAAACTTTTGGGCCCCTGAACCCATGGGACCTTGTGCGGTCGCACGGTCCGCACTGGATCACGACCGTCCATGATTAATCCCATAAATATATTTGTTTATGACGTATAATTTCAGAAAAAACATTCTAAAATTAATTTCAAGATTTTTATTCTCATTAATTAAATAAATAAATAATTGCGTTAATAAAATGATTCGAGTCAGCAAATGTGTTAGATCCATTTTTTTAGTTTGAAAGATAAAAATCTCTCAAGCGTTTTACTTCTACAATGATGATTAATATATTATTCATAAATAAATAATAATTTTTTTTTTCTTTGTATCCCACATTTACTTATAACATAAATTTATTTATATCAGGTTCTATTTTCCCCCCTCTTTGTAATTTGTATTGTTCTTTTGGTTCATTTGGATAAAAAAAAACATTGACTTATAACAATATTATGTTTTAAATTTTCATCGGAACAATTTAATAATATTTTAACAAAATTAAAAGATGAAATTGAATTGAATTAGTAATCCTAATTCACCATTATTTTAAAAAAAATAGTCAGTAATAAAATTAGGCAACTTAAGGAGAGAAAAATCGTACTACCGCTCTTTCCCTTTTGTTTTGATCCTATAATTGATTTTAACAAAAATTAATTAAACAAAAAAATGATTAAATAAGATACAAAATCCAAAAATACAAGAATTCGATAAATTGGTCCGAAGATCGAATTATTAAAATAAAAAATTCCAAAGGCATGTACTGTATGTATAAGAAAGCGGGTTGTAAAAGACCTCTGCATCTCTCGGTTCTCCAAACAGCGCACCCCAATTTTAGAGAGAGATTCTAGAGAGAGAAAGCTTCATCTTCATCAATGGCGTTCTTGTCTTTCCTTGGCAGAGTTCTCTTCGTTTCCGTCTTCATTCTCTCCGCTTGGCAAGAGTAAGTGACCCCTTCTCTCTCTCTCTCTCTCTCTCTCTCTCTCTCTCTCTCTCCCCCTCCCCCTTTCTCTCTCTCTCTCTCGCTCTCTCTCTCTCTCAGATCTACTTAGGTCTATTTCTTGTATGATCTTTTATAAGTACATGTTTAGGCTTATACGTTCTTGAAAAATATGTTTCTTTGTTTAAAATAGAGTGGTTTGATGGGTTTTTAGTAATAGATCTGATTAGGGTTTTGTGGATTTATTTATTATTTAGTGGAGTTTTAAGTAATTTTAGTGTTGAATTTAGTTTAGATTATGCTTATTTACTGTAAAGTTTGTGCCTTTTTGTTAGATTCATGTGGGTTTTATTGAATTCTGCTATAAATATGTGTGATTTGTTTCTTGATTTGTCTTTTCTTGTAATTTGAATTTTTAGGGTTTGTATTTGATGGTGTTTATTGGGGGTAGATCACATAGTGGTTATGTTGTTTGCCCTTTAAAGGGGTTTGGAATTAGCGAAACATGTAATTATAGCTTATCCGAGGATAGTAATGATATTTGTGATTTTCTGACAGTATTGTTGCAAAGAATGGAATTTGTTACTGATCAAAGTTTGATAATTTAGAAGATCTCAAAGATAATCAGTAGTGATCTGTTGTTTATAATCACCAATCTTTATTTATGTTTGTGATTCATTAATTTATTGTGTAGTAGCAGGATGTTATAAACTAATTTAACTAATTAGTTGGGTTGCTTATTGGACATGGTAGTTGTCTGTTGTCATTGGTAAATCTATTTATTTTCCGTTGTCTCCTCTCCACTCTCTTTCTATGAATGATTGGATGTATAAAATTAATAAGGACGAAGGTTGTTTAGTGATTCTTAGGTTTGCATAAATGTACATATCAATCTTTTTTATCACCATGGACCAGCATACAGGGTTTAGTTCTGCTGCTAGCAGAAAACTTTTACTTGGGATATCTTATATTGTTTTCTGTTAAAATGTTATAATGTTGTGAAACGGGAAAATATTTTATGAATTTTCCAGGCTTGGTTTTATAATTGTATTAGGCCATTTGGCATTTCACTGTTTGATATGTTTAAGCGTAGCGGATGACTTGGTAAATTCGCATAAAAACATCTTTACATTGGGACTTGTGGATAGCGTGTAAAGTACAACTCACTTGTATTCTCTGTAGCGCCAATATGTCCGATTTTTGTGTTGGGATCTTACAAGTATTAACTGAAATCGAGTTGCACCTATTTAGAAAGTCTTACTGGCAAGGTTTATATAAACAACTTTACATCTTTTGGTTTGTTGTCTGTTATTGCCTGTTAGTTATTAGATTATTGGCAAACTCATTCTACTCGAGCTTAATTGAAGATTTTACTAGTTTTTCTCTACAATTTTTAGAGCACGTGTTGCAACTAAATTATGATTATCAAAAATAATAAACACATGTTAGTTATTAGTCCTATGATGACATATAAACTTGGAAAACCATGTCATGTAGCAATATATGCCATATTTATGCATATTCATAGGAACTGGATTTACAATGGATTAGTAAATTAGTTTCATAACTAGTAAAGTCTTGATGTTCTTCTTAGAATAAAAATATAGAGCAATTAAAAGCCATTAGGCCCATTACACATGGTGGTGCTCATTTTATTCCTATGCTGTTTGGTTGAGAATGATCCTAGACCCCAGATGTTTCTAGAAAAGCCTTATATTTTGAAACACAGGGGGTGTTTTACTGGTTCTTGTTAGTAAATCTTTCATTTTCGTGTATGCCATGCCATAGCTGTTTGTGCATGAGTCTTTTCTTGTATTTATGTTTTATGTTCCTGTTTTCAGATATCAAGACTTTGGTGTAGATGGAGGAGCAGCAGCAAAGTCCCTCTCCCCGAAATTCCGTACTGCCTCGAAGCGTTTCACTACCCAAACAGGCTTGAAAGTGCCAGATTTTGAAGTAATATTTTATTCCTTATATTGTCCCTGTAATCCTGTCAGCTTGAGTTGTGTGTCTTTTTTATTGTTGTCACAAACAAATTAACTGGAAACATATTTCTTATATATTGGGTTTACAGATCAAATTAGCAGTTGCCATGGCGATTGCCTTTAAGGGTGTTGGAGGGCTTCTATTTATCTTTGGAAGCACTATTGGGGCATTTCTTTTGGTAAGTATTTTCTGTGCTTGTATTCTACCTCCTAGTTGAGTTATAAATCAATAGAAAACCTTACCTATTGCTTGTGTCGTTTTTTATTTGTTTTGTTTTAGTTTACACAACAGGCAATTTTGACACCGATCTTATACGACTTCTACAACTACGATGTTGACAAGGCAGAATTTGCTCAACTTTTTGTGAAGTTCACACAGGTTAGTGATTATAGCTTGTTTTTTGACATTCAACTTTTTTTGCATCAAGCCTGAATGTAAGTACTCAATGCAAATTGTTGCTGTTCTGCAGAATTTAGCTCTTCTCGGGGCACTTCTCTTTTTCATTGGAATGAAGAATTCATTGCCGAGGACACTCAAGAAAAAGGTGGTTGCCAAAAGCAAGACTAATTAAAGAAGAAATGAATGGTATAAGATGTGGAGCTTGCAACTTTTATGTTCCTGAATTGCCGGGACTTATTTTTGTACCCATATATTAGGCCGTGGCTTTCTCTTTCGCAATTGTATTCTAATTTAATCCCCAAATACACGCCTTCTCTCTCTTTTATTTTTAGTTCAGGTTCAAATATTTTCCTATAGAGATTGAACAATTAAAATTTGAATTTTAGAGATTCTCTTCTTTGTGTAGTTCTGCAGTTTCTGGAATTTAGTAGTTTAGTTAACTTTTCTTTGAAGAAGCCATCAATCTTGAGATGTGATCACAATTTGTGTCCAATTTCTTGTTAAATTTATTTTGCAATGTGTAGTGTTTAAACCAGAATAATGGTGGTATTACAAGTTCGAGATTACACTAACCTCCACTGTTTCCTCCGCTGCTGCTTCTCTTTGTGTCACTTTCACCAAGATACTATTCTCATACAAATTTAACGTATTCCCGGACCCAAAATTTTAATTTACGCTTTGTTAATTAACCATTCTATTTGTATTGGATTCTTAGCTTCTTAGCTGAAAAAGCTTATCGTTCTAAATGATCTATTCTTCTGGTTCTCCTTTGCTCCCTGCCTTACACATGTGAGTATACTAGCACTAGGGTGCTGACACGAAGTAGAAAGTTCGAGCCAAGTTCGGTTGATGTTTCCAATGTAGTTTTTACTTCCACTTTTGATGACTGATTTCATTCTAACCATCTAAACCCGACTACAGTTATCAGTGAGTTAATAATTGTAATTTTAGAATTCATAACCTGATCCGTCATGCTAATTTGTTTACTTACATGCTTCAAATTCATGCAGGTAGTTCCGTAGTTGTACTGCTTGCTTTTACAGATTTACTAGCCATGTAATGTAGTTCAAAGCTGGATGAGGAAGTTTGCTTTTAAACTATTCAGAGCATGGAAGGATGCAGAGACCTTGGAGGTGAATGGATGATTTTAAACAGCTCCTCCCGGAACCTGACCATGGTTTGAGGCTGTAAACAAATAGGCACCACCATACCTACCTCTCCTTTAGAATTTTTGAAGCGTGCGTAACCACTAGCATAAAATCAAGTTAAGCTGATACTTGCCCCGGACATTGACAACAAAAATGAGCTTAACAATCTCATTCGGATCTATTTCAAGTGCCAGTGTCCGCGCTATCCAAACACATGCTGTTACAATTTCAAACATCGAAGATTTTTGAAAAGATGGTGGAAGGCGATTTCGTAGGGCTTTGATGTCCTTGATGCTAAGGAAAACAGTTTGGCGAATTGTGTTCTGTTGGTGCATCATTTTGGTGGCTTCATCGGGATCCTCTTCATACTCACGATGTACGAAGCTAACCTTCAGTGGATTTCGAGATTTTACCAGCTCTCTACACCATATATGTGGCACAGTCACAGATACTCCTCGTGCACTAGCTGCAACACATTCCAAAAAGTGGACTAACCCAACTGCGTCGGCCATCATGTGGTTCAAACGCACTGCAACTGCAAATCCTCCGCATACAAACCGCGTCACCTGTTTTTCAGAAAGGAGACAGATATCTATAAACTGTGGCACTATAAATTGTTGAATAGTATAAGATCATGTTAGATTTTTCTATAATATTTTAAGATTTCAAGAAAGGGGTTGAGTTGGGACAGTGGTAAGTGCCCAATCCGTGAACCGTGAGGTCACGGGTCCGATTCCTGTCGGGCGTCAAAAAACCGGGAACAATCTCCCTACCTTTGTGTAGGGAGATACTACCCCCTCAGACCCTGCTCATGCGGGATATACTGTAGGGAGATACTACCCCCTCAAATCCTGCTCATGCGGGATATACTGTAGGGAGATACTACCCCTCTCAGACCCTGCTCATGCGGGATATGCTGAGTACGTTGTGTTGTTTTTTTTTATTTTAAGATTTCAAGAGAGTCTCTGGTTTGAATTCTCGCATCTGCATTTATTTAATTTAATATGATTATTTGTTTGGTACATGTGGTGTTTGGATATACTGAGTACGTTGTGTTGTTTTTTTTTTATTTTAAGATTTCAAGAGAGTCTATGGTTTGAATTCTCGCATCTGCATTTATTTAATTTAATATGATTATTTGTTTAGTACATGTGGTGTCTCGATCATTTGCACTATGTTCCAGAAACTTTTTTTTGAAAGAATATATTTATCTTCAAAATCTTCCCATTTTTGAAAAGATTTAGAAAGAAAAGAAAATAACGCAATTTCTATTTTTTTTTTCTTTCAATAATTCGGAAATCTTTTTGTTTCTCGAAACGACCAGGTTGGAGATTTTTTTTTTTTTTTGAACAAAAAGAAATCAATTCATTAATCAAAAGCCATACGGCATTTACAAAAACAATCGCAAGAACAAACGCTTAAGGGTATCGCCGTTGAATCCTTTATAAAGGCAACCAAGCGATTTGAAGATAATTGATATATACATGTTTTTACTGCAATCATCGAACTGTTCTGAACCGACGACCATAGATGCGATTCCATAGTAGCCTTCATCTCTGAATCAAAATCATGAAAAACCTGCCGATCTATAACCTCGGCCATGGAAAACTCCCAAATTCAATCCAAACAAAAACCAAACTCTCACAAGGAAAGGCAAACACAGCCCAAATAAATTGGGAATAACTGAAACCCAAATAAATTGGGAATTTTATTGAAAGAAAAGAAAGCAAAATAAACGAAAAATGAATTGAATTGGGGCTTTCCACCGATGAAACCCGATGGAAGCCCCCTCAAAAGACTTTAATGGATGCTAGGGTAGAAGGGAGAGAGGAGAGGAGACGAGGCGAGAGATTTATATTACTTTTAAACCATGACTGTTTGGAATCTTAGTCCCTCCACCAATGTTACATTAGATAAACTACGTACTACCAGGTTGGAGATTTTTATTTGCTGCATGAGATTGATTGACACATTTTTTTTCATTAAAACGCAAATGTGTTGCTAGCACAAATTCCCTTCGTTTTTTTTCATATAAAAATAAAGTGGTTTAGTAAGCCAAAATATATTTATAGAGAAAAAGGATCCAGAGATTGATCTCAAATACATATAAAATTGATTGGATCTATAGGGCTAATTAAAAATTTTTGATTTTATTTATGCGGGATATACTGGGTTTGTTTGGTTTGGTTTTTTGGTTTGGTTTTTAAAAATTTTTGATTTTACAAAAATATCCACCTCATATTTACATATAAATCTCATTTATCTCAGGAAACTTACTTTACTTTCACTTTACTTTTTAGCTAGATTTAGGTAGGATAAATATTTTAGATACATATGAGGCTCCCTAATCTCATATTTATAAATGGGACCTCCATTTGAAACTTAATTAAGATGATGGATTATGGTCCCGTTTGGCTTACTTTATTTTTCAGAAATAAGTAATTTATTCTGGAAAAAAGAACGTAAGTATGTACATATTTTCTGAAATAAGTAACTTATTTTTGCAAAATAACGAATATTAAACTCATTATAAACATTTATTTATATAAAAAAGTATGTAAATACATAATTTATTTTTGGAAATAAGAACTTATTTCAGACTTATAATTACAACCAAACAGGGCCTATGTAATTGTTTGGCTTATCTTATTTTTCAAAATTTACTTTTTACATAAGTACTTATTTCCGAAATATAAGAAATGCCAAACATCTCTATATAAGAATGAGATGGCTCGACCTGAAACTCTTCCTAAAAATTAAGTAACCAATTAATCTTTGGCGAACGGTCCCTGGCAAACATTTGCCAGAGAACTGTTACAAAACAAATGGTTCTTATATCGTTGGATCGTTGATATAACGGCTGGGATTTAAAAAAAATTACATCGTACCGCAAAAACTTTCCGCGGTACGGGGTAATTACAAAAATGCCCCTGTTTTCACATCAAAAATCTACTGTTCACCGTACCGCAGAAACTTTCTGCGGTACGTGAACAGTAAGGGCATTTTTGTAATTTCTCCGTACCGCGGAAAGTTTCTGCGGTACGGTATAATTTTTTTTTTTAAATCAGGATCGTTGGATCGTTGATCCAACGGTCCTGGAACCATATGTTGGGGAACAGTTCCCTAGCAAAGGAACGGACCCCTTAATCTTTACCTTTATGATTTGACCTTAAGCAAATCGTAAATACTCCCTCCGTCCCGGCCAATTGTTATCATTGGGGACGGGGGTCGTGGCACGCATTTTAAGGTGCATTTTAAGGATAGTTTCATAACCTATTTTTCAATTTATTTTTTTTTACAAAAATAGGTATGTTAAATTTTTATACAAAAAAAGAAAATTTTAAAAATAAGTTATGGAACTATACTTTTTAGGAGTCTTAAAATGCGTGTCAAGCAGTGAAAAAAAATGTAAATAAATAGGTGGGACGGAGGGAGTATATATTATTCATCACTCAAAATAGTCGCATAGACCTTTTTAAATGCATGAACCACCTACGCACAAGAATGTCTTGCGTACCTGAATAAGCATCAACGGAAAATTCAAGATCTTTTGGGGTTCATCGTCACCTAACAGGATCTCTGCAGCAAAGGAGCACGGTGGCTGTATAGAATCACCAAGCATATCCAGTGTAACGTCGGCGTCTGCTTCGACGAACAAAATCCCCTGGCCTCTACAATCCAGCACCACATTTCCATTGAAGCCTCCAACAAGCCTGCCTGCTAGGGGATAGTAATAGACAAGTGCATCACTCACAGCTTCTCTTATTTTTGCCACGGGATCTGTCTCTTCCATCAATGGATTATTTCTGTAGTAAATTACCATCGAAAAATGAAAATATAGGTCTTTTTGGTCATCTAGCTGAGAAAGTTGCTTAAGTTCATGTGGTGTTGGTCCTGCAGGACGTACGAGGTATGGCTCCTTTCGGTTGGGTGACAATGACAAAGCCATGTGCTTGGTTTTTTAAGGTTGTGTACTGGTGTGCCGTGTGCAGTCTTATGTTAAAACAAACGCACTTGGTGACATTGTGTGCCCTTCAACCAAACTTGTCAAGGCGTAAAGACGAGGCTAGGCGATATTGTTCCGCCTAACCGCCTAGGCGATTATGCGCTCGCCTAGACGACATTAGGCGGATTATACGTTTAACTATACATATTTGGTATATTTTATATATACATACATTTATATGTTATAATAAAATATATATATATATACAATTATATTTGGTACAGTTTGTTCAAACACACACACACACATATATATATATATATATATATCATGGTTATCACATACATATATATATATTTAAAGTGATGTGTGAATCTGGTCAAGTTAAAATTAAGTTATTATGAAATCTGGTCAACACAAATTTCTTTTAACTTATCTTCAACATCGTGCTTAGGACACTTTCCAATCCAAAAACAAAGTAGTGGAGACATTAGACAGAACAAAAAACAAAAAAGAAAGAAAGCAGTAGACATTAGGAAAAAGGAAACAAGAAGTAGTGGAGAACTTCTTTCAAAAAAAAAAAGTAGTGGAGAACTAGTACTTTAGTAGTAGTCTATTGTTCTATTCAAAAAAAAAAGCAATAGACATGGTCACATGGCACACTCGGCATTTGCATTATTGCATAGTAGTATAGTACAGAACTTGCAAATTACTAATATTCTTCTTCTTCTTGTTTGCTTCTTCTTCTTCTTCTTCTTCTTCTTCTATACACCACCATTAAAACTCTTCTACACAAGCACAGGTTCTACACAGCCACAGAGAAAAAACAAGTAAAATAGTGCAGAAAATACATATATAAAATAAGTTGGGCTTGGTTTTTTTTTTTTAAAAAAGATGAGATTAGACGGATTTAGACGAACTAGGCGCCGCCTAGGCGCCCCTAGGCGTCGACTACCCTCTAAAAACAAGGCGGGTCGGACGCCTACCCGTTTTTCACCGCCTAGCCGCCTAGGCGACGCCTAGGCGACGTCTTAACAACTATGCCTTCAACATGACGAGGACCCTTTTTATATCACCTAACCAGGATCATGTCACTCGAAGGCCTCGGTATAGTGGATCATTAGGTTATTCGTATTTTTTTGTCTTAACATCTGGTCCGATTTTCAAATACTATGTAAAAATTTTGTCCCTTTTTGGGCCCATTATTGCATATGTAAGAATTTTGTCCCTTTTTGGGCCCATTATAGTACATGTAAGAATTTTGTCCCTTTTTGGACCCATTATAGCACACAATTTCAGTATTTCAGTAAATAAGAATATTGAGAGTATGAAAGATTTTCAAATACTATGTAAGAATTTTGTCCCTTTTTGGGCCCATTATAGCATACAATTTCAGTATTTGCATAATTAAAATTTAATAGTATTTTATGATATTTGCTTAGTTTTAATTAAATTTCATGTTGCACAAGTTCTTTAGAAGAATTTTACTCACTCATTTTTAAATTAACCATCATTGATATTTTTGGATAAGTTAACTAAATTTTGACTGTATTGACATATATCTTATAAAATTAAAAATAGTTAAAAAGTTTATTATTTTTGTAGGTAATTAGACCAACTCCAACCATGAGATCCAAATTCTATTCCAATCGTGTAACATGTACAAAAAATTAAGAGCTGGTACAGACAAGGTCAGCCCCTGATTATCAGAGCTTGAGTTTATTGAAAATATCGTGTAACACCCCAGTCCCACATCGAGGAGATTTGGGACTTCTGTTCAGTTTATAAGGCAAAGTACTACTACTAAATGCACCAACAAATCATGATCTTTTGGGGGCATGTGGTGGGCTGGTGGATTACCCAAGCTGGCGGCATTTAGGCTAGTTTACTTTGGCTTATTTCGAATTCGTGATCGGGACTTGACCCGATTTTCGAAAAAAAAAGGCCCCGGATTTGACCCGGGTTGTCCCATATGGTATCAGAGTCGACTCTCGAAAGCTTGATTCGTCAAGTTGCCGGAGGTGGGGACACGAAGGCTGGTGGTATTATCCCACAATGGATAGAGGTCCGGAGGTGGGGACACGAAGCCAGCCGGTATTATCCCACAATGGCTAGGGAGGAATGATCTTGGACCTATGGGATTTCCGTTCAGGCCTGACGAGGACGTCAGGAGTTTAAGTGGGGGAGTTTGTAACACCCCAGTCCCACATCGAGGAGATTTGGGACTTCTGTTCAGTTTATAAGGCAAAGTACTACTACTAAATGCACCAACAAATCATGATCTTTTGGGGGCCTGTGGTGGGCTGGTGGATTACCCAAGCTGGCGGCATTTAGGCTAGTTTACTTTGGCTTATTTCGAATTCGTGATCGGGACTTGACCCGATTTTCGAAAAAAAAAGCCCCGAATTTGACCCGGGTTGTCACATATCGAACCCCTTTGCCTTGGTACAATTGAATTAGACCAATCAGTAGATTTTTCCTTGCCTCTCATCAATTATATGTTGTTTGGTGATTTGATATTTAGTTAGAAAAATAAAATTTGTGCACACTTTTGATGTACATATAGAAAGTCAACACCAAGATTAGCCAAGTCAACAAGGTCAACTCAGCATCAGCTCAACATCTTTCCAGCATCTTCTAGAAGAAATGTTTGTTAGAAGCTAGTTACATTTGTCTTTAAATATAAATACCTCACATGTACCAATTTGTTAGTTTATCAGATTGTATTGTAACTTTGTATCTCTTCTCTTTATCAATACACAATGTTCTTCTTCTTCAATTAGCTTGATGCTTCATTAATGGAGCTTACATGGTATCTGAGCTTAGATCTCTGTTAATACAATTTTATTCCGCTATTTTTTGTAATATCTCTTTCTCGCTGTTATCTCTCTCTCGTTGTTATCTCGACGAGATATGTGTTCTGTTAGTCTCTAATGGCGTCTTCTCCATCATATCTGAATCTCACAACTGGTATCGGAACTGCAAATTCATCTCTGTCTTCAATGAGTCTTGATGCGAATCAGACGGATCTCATCCGTACTATCTTCATCCGTCTGATCATCCAGGTTTAATCTTACTTACTATCACTTTGACTGAGCAAAACTATAATCAGTGGTTTAGGTCAATGAAGATTGTACTTTCTTCAAAACTAAAATTAGGTTTTGTTGATGGTTTATACACTAAGCCTGTTAATAATGCGAATTTGTTGCTTCACTGGACTCGTTGTAACGACATAGTGATTTCTTGGATCTTGAACACTGTTTCTACTGAAATTCGTCAAAGTGTATTGTATATGATTGTTTCTAAAGATATATGGGATAATTTCGCTATTCGATTCTCTCAAACAAATGTTCCTAAACTGTTCAATTTGCGTAAGGAAATTGCATCTCTTACTCAGGGTAATTTGTCTATCTCTGCTTATTTTGCTTGTGGAAAATGTACGTGTGATGTGAATGTTAAGCTTGAGAATTTTAGTAAGAGCACAAAGTTATCTCAATTTCTTATAGGACTATGAGAACAATATACTACAATTCGAGGTCATATGTTGCTTATGACTCCAATACCTAGTCTTAGTGCTGCATATAGCCTTCTAATGCAAGAGGAAAATCAACGTGAATTTGGTGCTGGTGCTTCTGTAATGGACTCTGTAGCCTTATATGTCAAGTCAAATGAGTCTCAAGCTAGCAATTCAGGTTCTTATGCTTTTAATAAGTCTTCTGGACGACAGAACAATGGTACAAGATCTGTAACAGATAGCATTGTGATTTGTGAAGTTTGCCATTTGTCTGGTCATACCAGAGATAAATGTTTTTGTGTTCATGATTATCCTCCATGGCATCGTCTCTATGGCAAACCCAAACCACGGCCAAAAACTCAAATTCTGTTACATATCTCAGTGGACCACATCTCCTATGGCTAACAGTGCAGCAGCTCCTTATGTGCATATGGCTGGTAATGTTTTACACTTTGTTTCTCACACAAATAGTAAACAAGTTTTGGGTGCTGATATATGGATTATAGATTCTGGAGCTACTAACCATATTACACTACACTTTAATTTGTTAACTAATGTTCACAAGATAAACTCTATGTTACATTTACCCAATAGTCAGCAGTCTGTTGTCACACATGTTGGTACTGTTAATCTACATACCAATATTGTTTTGACAAATGTTCTCTATGTTTCAACCTTTAACTATAACCTTTTATCCATTCCAAAACTTACATCCACCAATTCTTGTGATGTCTTTTTCACTAAAGATGCTTGTTTTGTTCAGGACCATATCTTGAAGAGGACCACAGAGATTGGTGAACTTCAAGATGGTTTATATCTCCTTCATCACCCTCTTCATAGCTCTGAGCAACTACCTTCTATTCCTAGGTGTCCTGATGTTTCTCATTCTATCTGTAATAATGTTACAAATTCTATGACTGTTTCAAATTTGTGGCATTCCCGTTTAGGACATCCTTCTATTTCAAGAATGAAATTTCTTCCGAATTCTATGTATCATAATTCTGTTGCATTTACTGAGTGTGATACTTGTCACTTGGCCAAGCAGACTAGATTAAAATTTGTTGATAGTTCTACTTCTAGTACTACTTTGTTTGAGCTCATACATGTAGATGTGTGGGGTCCTTACAAGTTTAAGACCCATGGCAATTGCAGTTACTTTCGAACCATAGTTGAGGATTTATCTCGACGCTACTTGGGTTTTTTATTTGCTGATAAAACTCAAGTTCCTATTTTACTTCTTCATTTTGTTGCCTATATTCAAAAATAATTCTCTTGTCATGTCAAAGTAATTCATGGTACATAATTTTTAAGTTCAATGTTTCAATCTCAATTAGCCTCTCTTGGTATTCTGCATCAAAAAAGTTGTACTTATACTCCACAATAAAATGGTGTTATGGAGCGCAAGCACAAAACTCTCCTTAATACAGCTCGTGCTCTCAGGCAACAGGATTCTCTTCCTATTTCTTTCTGGGGTGACTGCATTCTCACAGCCACCTATCTTTTAAACAGAACTCCAGTTCAAAGTCTTAAGGGTATATCTCCTTATCAGGGTTTATTCTCCAAACCACCGAGTTATGAGCACTTGAAAGTTTTTGGTAGACTCGGTTATGCCACAAATGTGTTACCACATAAGGATAAGTTTGCTACTCGTGCTCACAGATGCTTGTTTATAGGTTATCCTTTTTCTCAAAAGGCTTACAAAGTCATGGATCTTGACACTAGAAAAGTCTTTGTGTCTAGAGATGTCATTTTTCATGAACATTGTTTTCCTTTTAAAACAATGGATAGTACACCTACTCCTTCTCATTTGTTTAATTCAAACATCTCTTTTTCTGATGATCCTTTCTATGCTTCTCAGTCCATTATTCTACCTACTGAGTCACCTAATGTACAGTCTCCACAGTCTCCTACACAGTCTCTTATACAATCTTCTCCTGTTCCTATCATATCTACAGAGTCTTCACATATGCCTTCTAACCCTGTTTCTGTTCGACATAGTACTAGGGTCAAGTCTATTCCTACTAAATTTTAGGATTTTGTTGGACTGCCTTCCACTGCACATGTTGTTAACTCTGTTTCTGTGTTAAACCCAAATATCAGGCTTTTATAGCAACTATTATTCATGTTCCCGAGCCAACTACTTATAAAGTAGCATGTCAGCATTCAGTTTGGTGTGAAGCAATGGCTCAAGAACTTGCAGCTCTTGAAGCAAATAAAACATGGAAGATAGTTCCTCTCCCATCGGGAAAGAAAGTTGTTAGTTGTAAGTGGATTTATAGAGTTAAATTTCATCCTGATGGTACTGTTGAATGGTATAAACCTCGTTTGGTGGAACGGTGTTTTACTCAGACTGAAGGTTTGGACTACTTTGAGACGTTTGCTCCGGTTGCCAAAATGTCAACAGTTCGTGTTTTACTTTCTCTAGCTGCTGTTAGCAATTGGTCTGTCACTCAGTTAGACGTTACAAATGCGTTCTTGTATGGTGAGTTACACGAGGAGGTATATATGGCTATTCCACATGGTTATACTTTACCAACTGAGTTTGCTACTTATTCTTCTCGAATTCCTTTGGTTTACAAATTAATCAAATCCCTTTATGGTCTTCGTCAGTCCCCAAGGGAGTGGTTTACACAGTTTAAGACAGTTTAAGGGAGTGGTTTACACAGTTTAAGACAGTGCTTCTTGGTTATGGTTTTAAACAAGCTAGTTCTGATCATAGTTTGTTTATACATACTACCTCTGTTAGTTTTATGGCTATTCTGGTATATGTTGACGATATCCTTCTTGTTGACAATTCTTCATCTGCTCTTAGTCATCTTAAAGCTCATCTAGCTAGTCATTTTAAAATCAAAGACTTGGGATCTGTGTAATATTTTTTAGGGATTGAAACAGCTCGTTCTGATAAAGGTATCTATCTAAATCAACGAAAGTACACTTTAGACATTATTAAGGATGTTGGTTTTGAGGATACTCGGATTGCTGTTATTCCTATGGAGCGAAATCATACATTACTTAGTAATACAACTTCTCCTTTCTTGTTTAATCCGGCTCCCTATAGACGTTTAGTTGGTCGTTTGATTTACTTAACCATTACTCGTCCGGATTTATCATATGTTGTACACGTTTTGTCTCAATTTCTCTCGTCTCCCCTAGACAATGTCATTTGGATGCTGCATATCGTGTTGTTCGATATCTGAAACATACTGTTGGTCAAGGGCTGGTATTGTCAGCTACTAGTCCTCTGGTTCTTAATGCTTATGCAGATGCAGATTGGGGAGGCCGGAGGGTGCCCTCTTACACGACAGTCTCTTACAGGGTACTGTGTTACACTTGGTCATTCTTTATTGTCTTGGAAATCTAAAAAACAACCAACTGTGTCTCGTTCCTTCGCTGAAGTTGAGTACAGAGCTTTGGCTGATGTTTGCTGTGAAATAACCTGGTTGTTAAACTTGTTTCATGAACTAGGTGTCTCTACTTTAAAGCCCGTTACGTTATACTGTGATAACACAGCCATGTACATTGCTGCCAACCCTGTTTTTCACTGTTTTTCACGAGCGCACAAAGCATATCGAGATCGATTGCCATCTTGTTTGTGAGAAACTTCAGAAAGGTTTTATTACTACATCATACATTGCTTCCAAGGATCAGCCAGTTGACTTGTTAACTAAAGCTCTTCCATCTTATGCTCTGACGTACCTAATGTCCAAGCCTGGTGTGCTCAATTTGTTTGCATCTCCAAGCTTGAGGGGGGGATGATGTAAATATAGAAAGTCAGCACCAATATTAGCCAAGTCAGCAAGGTCAACTCAGCATCAGCTCAGCATCTTCCCAGCATCTTTCCAGCATCTTCTAGAAGAAATTAAAACTTAATAAAAACTTGATGTGCATAAAAATAATAAATTTAAATTGCAAGTGCACAATTTCATCGTTTTAATATTTGAGATATCGTTCCACAGAGACTATGTAATTTTTCGCGATCCTTAATAATTAATCTAGGCGGATTAGAACAAAGATTTTTGAGGTAGTTTGTTTTTAACTAATTAAACAAATAAAAAAAAACATGCTGACAGATTACCGAGATGAAAGAAATGACATGAAATATGTATGAACAAGCTATTTAAATGATTAGCTAGTAATTATCTAATGATTATATGATAAAATTAAAGTAGTTTTGATAACACAAATATGAAATGCATTAATGAAACAAACAGGTAGCTAAGTTAACAAACAGACAGAATTAAACATGGCCAGGAAATGAAATGGGCCAGAAACAAACAATCATGAAAATGGGCCACGAGTTGAAATGGGTTTGGAATGGACTTGGGCTAGAAAATGCTATGTATTGACAAGGAGCAGGAAAACAAAATAAAAAGAAATCATTTGACATGTAAAATGTTTAGAACAAGAAAACAAGGAATATGAAGGTGGTGCAAATGTCATAAACGCAATTAAACAAGAACAATTAAACAAGCACAATAGTGAATATTAAATATATTGGATTAAAAAAAATCTAGCTAACTATTAAACTATTATTATAATAAAACTGAAGTGATAATTACCAACTAAATGAACGAGGTGCTTAAATCTAAAAAAAACAATAATAAAAAAATGACAAGAAATTAGATTCTGAAGGAACTGATGAAATTAGAAACGACACTAAGATAACTTAATACTCCAGTAATGATAAAAAAGAAAAGAGCAGGAAACAGAATAATGAAGCTAAACAGATGTTTGAAAGCTACTGCAAATATGGGTCAGAAAATTAAGATACAAAGACAGGGACCATGCTAATAAAACATGTAAACAAGCTGTCATATTGCATAAAAAAAAAATAGGACCCCAGATGCAAAATAAATTTGAGCTGAAATCGAGCCTTCGCGATGTAACAAAAAGAAGCCGGCGAGTTGAAAACTTTGACAGAAGAATAGATCTAAGTCGGAAATTTAAATAAAAGCTAAAACTTAAAAGAATATAATCCTAAAATTTTATAAAGTGAATGGCTCTTTTCATACAAGAAATAATAATTTCTTTGTAATAGAGAAAGATTTCATAGCCAAAAGGTAAAAGGAAGAACAAGATTTAAGACAAAAAATGAAAGCTTGCATTAATATGAAAGAAATTGTTTACAAGATTTGAAAGCTATTACAAAATAAAGAAATAAAATATACCCTAAAACTACACTAAAATTTAGGTTCTCATATACAAGGGGGGTGAGAGGGGTATTTATAGGATAAGAATTAGGATTTAGGGGTGTGTTGGGTTAATCTTGGTCATACACCTTCTAAATGTGGTGGAGAAATCCTAGCCATCTATTTGTTTCTTTCCTTAAGCTTTGAAGAGTTGATCTTGGCCATACACTTATGTAGTGTGTTGGGATGATCTCCACCTTTCACATGTCCTTCAAGATTCCTTTTCCACCAAGCTCCTAATTCTTTTTCCTCTTTTCATTTAAGTCATTTTTTCTTCCTCTTTTTCCCTTCCTTGCACTTTATTTCTTTATTTTGTCATTTCTTTATTTATTCACGAATTTCCTGAAATGAAACAAAATAAATTATTAAAATACGAGTTCAAGCAATAAATAGGTAATAAAAATATGCAAAAATATGCATTTATGTGTCTTTAGATATAAATACCTCACATGTACCAATCTGTTATTATCAGGGGTATTGGCCCCATATATCACAATTTTAAGACAAATGGTCCTAAATATCACAACTCAGAAACTTGGTCCCAAATATCACTCCAAAACATAGTCTAATGTAGCATTTTTTTTAGTAACGCTAATGCATCTAGCGTTAAGTTTTTTTTTTTGTTGAAACGCAAGTTCGTATGGTGTTTTGACAGAAACGCTGATTGAAGTTTTGTTTTGAAAGGCCCAACGCCACTTTATGTGGCGTTTGGTTGTTTTAAATTTTTTTTTTCTTGTTTTTTTCTTCTAAATATATATTTTTAAAAAATTATTAAAAAATTTATTTATAAATGGTCAATTAAAATATAAATTTATATTTTTTAAATTTCGCATACGGTTTATTCGTTGTTCTGAATATTTCTAAAACCCAAAATGGAAACGTTGAACCCCAAAAATTAATTCTTGAACCCCTAAATTTAATTAAAATTGTATTGTAAACAACCCTAAATCCCAAACCCTAAACCCTAAGTTCGTATACGGTTTAGACGTCGTTCTGAATATTTCTAAAACCCAAAATGGAACTGTAGAACCCCAAAAGTTAACCGTTGAAACCCCGAGGGAATACAGATAAAATTAAAAAAAAATTAAAAATTGAATCCGGTGGCCTGATTTTTAAACGCTAACGCGTTTAAAAATCAGGATAAGTTAGGGTTTAGGGTCTAGAGTTTAGGGTTGTAAACAACCCTAAACCCTAAGTTCGCATACGGTTTATTCGTCGTTCGGAATATTTCTAAAACCCAAAATGGAAATGTTGAACCCCAAAGGTTAATTATTGAACCCATAAGCAAATACAAAAATCAGGTTGTCGGACTTAATACAAAAACAAAATTTCAATTTACCATTTAGTTATTAATTTTTTAATACTATTTGCAAATAAATATTTAGGAGAAATTTAAAAAAAAAAAAAAAAAACACCCCAAAACACCACATGAAGTGGCGTTAAATGACCTAAACGCTAAATAAAGTTGTGTTAACACCTGAACACACTTTCTAAAGTAGCGTGCTAGTGTTAAAAAAAAAAAAGGTAAGCAGCAAAACGCAAGACGCATCAGTGTCTTTGGTTAAAAAAGAATAACGCTACACGATGTAGCATTTTGGAGTGATATTTGGGACTAAGTTTTTAAATTGTGATATTTGGGACCATTTTCTTTCAAATTGTGATATTGGGGGCCTTTTTTCTATTATCAGATTGTATTATAACTTTGTATCTCTTCTCTTTATCAATACACAATGTTCTTCATCTTTGATTAGATTGATGCTCCATTAATGGAGCTTACAACTTTCGTGTTGGTTCGTAACTTTTTATTTACATTTGATTCTAATGATCTAAAAGTCTATTGTGGTTTGTGAGCCATAAAACTCATTTACATTATAAAGAAGGTGGTTGGTGCCAGTTAATATAGGTAAATGTATATGACACTTCACCGGCAATGGTCCTGGTTATAGAAGCAAGATTTGTGTATAGGATCCCAATATTCAAGAACTCTGAATTTGTGAATTTCATGTATGTAAATTTATAGGATATGTGATGTATATGTACATCAGAATCCCAAAAATTAGTTTTGTCTAAGTTCCCCTAAAACTGCCGACCTGCACTTCACTCCATGACCCATGCTCTTTCACTTCACGACTCAGAAAGGTTGGAGCTGAAATATATAAATAACATTGTTGGAACCAGATTTCTCCGAAGGCTCTCTGTAGTTTGACCTGCAAGATAAAAGAATGCGAGGGTGTTGACCCTCGATTCACCTCCGGTGTAAGAGTAAGTATTCTGGTTCTTTAGAGAAATAAACGTAAAGAATTTGTGTTTAGAATTACTTGAGATGGATATGGATTAGATCCCCTTGTTTGTTGGATTTCCTCCTCATTTTATAGTGTCCGGCCGGGGCCCACTGAAGGTGGAAAAAAGGGAATAAAGCACTCTTCATCATCAGTACTCGAGTACTTAGAATGATAAACCGAAGGTGCCAATGGGATCCAATAAAGTTGTTTAAGGGATCCTAGGTCAGAGGATCTCTATGTCTTGAATTCTTTAGATATACAGTGATGGGCTTCTTTATAGGCCCAATGGACCGATGGGCTTCCAACATGTCCCTGGTCTTCGGTCGGAGGCATCCTCAGGATGAAGACCAAAATCTACAGCCCATCTTCGGAATGCACATCCTTTCTAATCTGTCTTCGGAACAAATATGTTCTTCGGAAAACATATATCTTCGGAATATGTGTGCCTTCGGAATACTTCCTCGGGTGTTGTTTTTCGGATAAGGATGACAGCTATTGTTGAAGGGATTTCTCCACGGGGAGTCGCGTCCTTTAATGATGACAGTTGTCCTTTTCGAGATTTGTGCTGAAATCTCAACCGTTGAATTTATAACGTCTTCCCTTCCAAGAGTCACGTCTTTTCATATTTAAAGCCCTTAAACCCTTTCATTATTTTCTTTCTTTATTTTACACACTTCGCCAAAATTATCTCCAGAGCTTTTCTTCAAACACGAACAATCGGCAACGTGATTTCAGCGGAGTCTAGCTTTCCAGTCCCAGTCGCGGTTCATCTTCAATTACATTATCCTCAAGAAACTGACCTCGTCTCTTTTTTGGACAACAGTAAGTTCTTCTTTCTTCCCCTTTGTGTTATCTGTAAACTAAATAGCTTTATGTTGAGTTTGTATGCGGGTTGTATGTATTGTGCGTATATCTGAATATGCATGTGTAGATGAAGAGTTTGCTAAAGTAGGGTTTTTGGGTTGATAGGTTTATGATATAGAAAGGATTTTGATATTGTGTATCTTTTTTCTTGGGGTTTCTGATTCTGTTTTGGGGTTTTTGGGTTTTTTGACGTAAGAACACCCTTCGATATGCCCAATATTTATGAACATCGTTCGGTACCTTTAGTTAATATATGTCCTTTAGACTTCATTCGGCCGATTGATCCAAGCCCTCTGTACTCGATCCTTGGCCGAATGGGTTTTTCCCATTTTTCTAATTTTCCGAGTACATGGCTAATTCTTCTGTTTTCGAACGCAGGAGATGGATCAATCGGTTGCAATCCCTTCGTACTCTGCTATGGCGCACTTCGGTGATGAGATTAAATTTCCAGCAGCAAATCTTCTTTCGGTGATGAC
This sequence comes from Kitagawia praeruptora, assembly GCA_037693485.1. Classification (NCBI taxonomy): domain Eukaryota; kingdom Viridiplantae; phylum Streptophyta; class Magnoliopsida; order Apiales; family Apiaceae; genus Kitagawia; species Kitagawia praeruptora. The sequence continues at coordinate 6,791,241 of CM075353.1, forward strand.
CGAAGAAGAAGTTTTAGTGATGCACAGTAGGTATGAATTCCCCGAACAGTATGAGGCTTATCAGGCCGAAGAGGATGACCTAATCTATCATACCCCTGTTTCCCCTTGTCCTCATGGGAGCTTTAAAGTAGGTATTTCCGAACGAGCATTTTATTGCGGTCTTCGGCTTCCTCTTCTTCCGATTATAAGGAGATTCTTGCTTCGGTCTAAGATAGCTTTGGGTCAACTGGATCCGAATAGTTTCATTCACTTCAACGCCTTCCAGACTCGTTGCATAAAGGCTGAGGTTGAACCCACCTTGGCTCTTTTTCTTCATCAGTATGACTTAAGGAAAAATCCTAAGTCTGCTGGCTTCTATAACATAGCCCGAAGATCCGGTCGGAGAGATTGGGCTGCTACAAATTCCAACAATCCTTCAACACATAGTAGGTGGTTTTTTATTAGTGACCCTCGGTTGGATAATTATCGAATATGGAGGGAGGTAGATCCGAAGGATTTAATCGCCCCGGAAATGTCTGATTCCGACAAGGCAATTTTTTTGAAAATCAATCGGCTGATGGATCCTGATAAGATCCCTCTATCTATGAGTCGCGATCCGGCATTTCTCGATGCTTTATTTTTTCGTGGTGGTAACGTAGCTTTTTCCCTTCAGCCAATTTTCTTTTATAATTCTTACTGACTTGTATTTCTTTGGTGCAGTGTCTTCCAAAGCAGATTTAGCTCGGAGGCAAGCTGAGAAGGCTGCCAAGAAGAAGGCCGAAGAAGAAGCCAGGTTGCTTCAGTCGGCTGGTCAGTTCAACGACTTTGTTGATAATACTAACATTCGGAGGACCATCACTGAGGGTCATGGCCATCCTGAGAGTTCTTCGGCTAATCCTGCTGATGAGTCCGGAGATAATTCAAACAAGAGGCGTAATACCGATGGACCGGTTCAGACCTATCGTCCTTCTTGGTCGATTTTGTCTACCGATAAATTTGCAGCTCCTGCTCCTGAAGAAGTGAAACAAGTGTCTGAGGACTTTCTCCATGCTATGATTCTGCCTGCTGATCGTTCTGCTTATGACTCGGCTGATCCGATCACGACATGTTCTGAGCTATTTGGTCATTTTACCATGGTATTTTTTATGTCTCTTTGTACTTGTAATATTTGTATACGTTTTCCTTCGTTTATATTTCGTTTATTCTTGCTTCAGGCCGGTCCATGGGTTGCGGCCGTGATGGACAAGGTGAAAGACATGACCAAGCAACTGAAGGAAGCAGAGTATCTTCAGAAGAAGAACGATGAACTCCAGCTTCGGGTGAATAACTTGGAGATTGATCGTGAAGCTATGGGGGTTGAGAGGGACAATCTGAAGAAGCTTGTCAGTAGGAGGACCGAGCAGGCCAAGCGGAGTCGGCGACTGCTGAAGAAGTCCGAGAAGAAAATGATTCAATGCGAGGATAGGAGCTATGCAGCTGGTTTTGTTGAGGCAGTGCTTCGGGTTCATCAACTGGGTTGGGACTACAAACAGATCTTGGGCATGTTTGAGGATCCCATTACTCGTCCTCCAGAACCCGATCTCCCTCTTGAAGTCAGTTCAGGCTCCGAACCTGATCTCTCTGATTGAAGAAATCTTTTTCCTTTTAATCAAATGATGTAAGCCTTCGGGCATAACTTTTCCTTCGGATTTGATCTCTTTGAATATTAAGCTGTTTATTTTTATGCATTTCGTCCAATTATATTTTGGTCTTCTTTTTACATCTTCGGCCGTAGCCTAGCTATAATGTCCTTAGCATAATTTTTATTTTTTATACGTGTTCGGACTATTTTTGCATCTTCGGCCGTAGCCTAGCGTAGTTCTAGATGGCTTCGGACAATTAAATTGTCCTTAGCATTTTTTATTCATTTATGCATCTTCGGACTTGGCCTAGCATAGTTTTAGATGGCTTCGGACAATTAAATTATCCTTAGCATTTTTTATTCATTTATGCATCTTCGGACTTGGCCTAGCATAGTTTTAGATAGCTTCAGACAATTAAATTGTCCTTAGCATTTTTTATTCATTTATGCATCTTCGGACTTGGCCTAGCATAGTTTGTGCGTCTTCGGTCAACTGTTGCATCTTCGGCCGTAGCCTAGCCGTTGCCCCTCAGTATATAGGTATTTTTGTGAATGATTAAGATTTTAATTTGGTTGGTGAAAAATTATTTCCTCCCTATCTTAATCATGTCAAAAAATAACTGGATACTAGAAAGTATATAAAGACCCACATTTTTTTTTGTTCGGTCATCCACAAAAATGGGTTCTTTTTATACATGATCATTCGGTTTTCATTGTATATGGCTAATAATGAAATATGTAACTAGGAAGCTTACTGATAGAAACGACGAAGGCGAGACGCGTGCCACGTGTTTTTTATGAGCTTTCCATCCGAATGAGCTAGTTTGTACGTGCCTGGACGAACGACTTCTACTACTGTGTAGGGCCCCTCCCAATTTGGCATAAGTTTGCCTTGTTTGTTTGGCATCGAAGTAGCCAATTCCCGAAGGACTAGGTCTCCTACATAAAAGGTTCTTTTCTTTATTCCCGAATCATAGTAGTGAGCTGCCTGAAGTTGGTATCTTAAGTTCCTTTGATAGGCTGCTTCCCTTTCTTCTTCTAGGAGATCTATATTTGCTCGGAGCCCAGCTTCGTTCGTTTCCACGTTAAATACTTGTGTCCGATAGGATTCTAGACTGACTTCTGTTGGCATCAAAGCGTCAGTGCCTGATAAGTGGAGTTTATATCCACTTGGAGCGTTCCATATCGGCTTAAATTGATTGCTTTGGCCTCAAGTTTGTTGTAGTTTTGATGTGTTTTGTGTAAGTGTGTTGTGTAGGTTTGGAAGAATGTTGAATAAGATCGTTGTTTCCGACTTTTGGAGTTGAATTCGGGCTTAATAATGTAGAATGGAGTTTGTTGTGGTTCACCATGAGGATTCCAAGCATAGAGGATTGAAAACGGAAGAGAACGCAAAAAGAACGGGAGCAAACGGAGCAAAAACGAAGGAAATAGAGCTGAAAAATGAAGGACAGAAAATCCAGCAGATTGCATCCGGGCAGTCTGCCCAAGATCCTGAGCAGACTGCGCCAGAATCATCCTGGAATGCAGATTGTGCCCGGGCAGACTGCTCCAATCTCGAGCAGTCTGCTCAAAATCGCGCTGAAAATTTACAGTTTTGCCCTTTTTACGATTTTGGCCATATCTTGAGTTCTAGAAGTCAGTTTTGGGCGATCTTACTGTCCACGCGAAGATAACGAGATTCTCTATCATTCTAAAGTGGTCCAAAGGTCCAATTACAACTGGAACGGTCCAGAAATACTGAAGAAAAGTCAGCTGCGAATTTCCCTTTAAATCAGCATCAGTTTAGGAAACGTACTTCTATTATAATTCTGATTTGGTATTTTCTTGTTGGGCAAGATGTCTAGAACCTATATAAACACATCCAACCCTTGTAAAATTATCATAATCATCATTAGGAGTAGAACTATTACATATCTATTACTTAGATTTATTTGTATCTTTTCATACTTTGTTTTTATCATGGTTTCATCAGATCCCATGATGACGAGAGGTTCGATTATGAACTAATTGTTGTCATGGGATTCTAACGGATTTATTTATGGAGCTTTAGTATCTTGATTACTTTAAAGATCTGTGTGTGATGTATATCTGATATCCTCGTATGGTTATGCTTAATTGATAGATGCGTCATGAACATCTAATTTGTTAATCTCTTGTGAAGTGAAAGTGGATCTTGAGATTTAGAACTTGCCATGCTAGCATAGGTTCATGATTGTTTATCAACATGATTCGTAGTATGAGATGAGAATACTTATATTGCCCTATGTGATCATTATGGATAACTTGCTCTTCAACCGTTATGTTTTCAAATTCTATAGACATATAGGGTCTAAGCATAATTGGTGTCTATTCATCTTCTATCTCTTTTGTGGATGTATGGGTAGTTTGGTATACGTATGCTGACAGGTAGCGTGTACTTGTTTCGTGTTATTCGATCAGATATCATAACCATTGCATATAGTGATTAAAGGCGTCAGATCTAAGCAAAGTATTTAATGAAGTTAGGATTCCATGGTTTTTCTTGCAGAAGTAATTAGATTTTAATTCGTGCTAGTTAGTTAATTTGTAGTTTGTTAATTTGCTTTTTAGTTAATTTAGATAGTTAAAACCCATATTTACTATTTGTCTTAGCAGTGCATAATAACCATACACTGTTGCATAGGTGCGTTTACTGAATTGAAACCATAACCAGATCTCTGTGGGAACGAACTTGACTTCTATCTGTATTACTTGTGACCACGTACGCTTGCGTGTTTTAGTGTAAACAGTGCCGAAGGCCAATTTGAATGGCGTTTCTCCGGTTGATGACCTAGGAGTCGTTCAGTAAGCCCATAGGACATATGGCAATTCCTCGGCCCAGAGTCCTTTAGAGTCTCCAAGCCTTTTTTTGATTCCATCGAAGATGATTTTGTTAGCTGCTTCGATTGCTCCATTTCCTTGAGGATGACCGACCGATCTGAACCTTTGTTGGATTCCAAATTCGAATAGGAACTTTCGGAACTTACTTCCAATGAATTGTGTCCCATTATCTGATACACATATCATAGGGATGCCGAACCTTAATATCACTTGCTCCAACATGAACTTTTTTGCAGCCTCTTCGGTGATGGCTGAGAGGGGTCTGGCTTCTACCTACTTGGTCATATAGTCGATGGCCACGATGCAATATTTGGCCTGTTTGGTGCTGGTTGGTAGAATGCACACAATGTCTACGGCCCACATAGCGAAGGGAATCGGATTGAGGACCGATGTCATTTCCTGTGGTGGTTTCTTCGGAATGTTGCTGAATATCTGACATTGTCTGCATTTTTTCGCATAGTTCGAAGCATCCTCCCTTATCTTCGGCAATAGAAACCTTGCCTTAGTATTTTAAAGGCAAGTGATCGGCCAACAAGATGTTCCCCACAGATGCCTTCGTGGATACTTTCTAATGCCATCCTCTATTCTTCGGTATCTAGGCATCGGAGTAGCGGCTGAGCGGCTGATCTTCTAAATAACCTGCCTTCGACAATGGTATAGCTGGCTGATCGGTGTCTTATCTTTTGGGCTTGTCTTTTGTCGAGTGGGAGGATATCCTTTTCCAAGAAAGCCCTGATCGGCGTCATCCAATTAATCCCTTGGTGTATTTCCAGACATTGTTTTTTATCTATCGAAGGTGTCTTTACTTCGGTTAGGTAGATTGAGCCCGTGAGGTTATGAGTTTCTGCCGAAGCTAGCCTTGATAGAGCGTCGGCTCGACTATTATTTTCTCGAGCAACTTGATTCAATTCGAACGACTCAAATGACTTTGAATTTTCGCGTACCTTCGCAGCGTAGGCTTTCGTTCGTGGATCTTTTTGTCCGTATTCTCCTGAAAATTGCTTGACAACAAGCATGGAATCGCTGAAGGCTCTCAAGTGTTTCACCTCCAAATTTTTGGCTAAATCTAGACCTGCTAGTACAGCTTCGTATTCGGATTCGTTGTTGGTCAGGGAGAAAGTGAATCTGATTGCCTGGCATATCTCAAAGCCTTCGGGACTGGTTAGGATTAGCCCTGCTCCACATTTTGATCCAGTTACCGAACCATCTACAAAGAGTTTCCATTTTCCTGGCGAACGGATCAATTGTTTTTCTGGAGCTAGATCTTTTGGTTCGGAGAAGGAACATTCTACTATGAAGTCGGCTAGGGTTTGTGCTTTAATTGCCGTCCTCGGAATGAATTCCAGGTCATACTCTCCTAATTCGACTGACCAAGCGACCACCCTGCCCGATGCCTCAGGTCTTCGCATGATTTTCTTCAAGGGTTGGTCGGTCACCACTTGAATTTTTCGGCCTTGGAAGTAGTGTCGTAACTTTCTTGACGCCATGACTAGTCCGTATGCGAATTTTTCCGCGTTCGGGTACCTTGTCTCCGCGTCCTTCAGTATGTGAGATACGTAGAACACTGGATGTTGGTTTCCTTCGTGCTGTTTGACTAACACCGCCCCCAGTGTTCGGTCGTTCACTACGAGATATAGCTGTAAAGTTTCGTTCGGATCTGGCCTCATTAGGAGTGGGGTATTGACCAGATATTCTTTCACTTCGTCAAACGCCTTTTGGCAATTTGGCCCCCATTCGAAGTTTTTTGATCCCCTAAGCACCTCGAAAAATGGTAGAGCTTTTTCAGCTGATCTAGAGATGAACCTCCTCAAGGCTGCCATTCGGCCAGTCAGCTTCTGAATGTCTCTTATTGTCTTCGGTGCTTCCATGTCGATCACCGCTTTGATTTTTTCGGGGTTTGCTTCGATCCCTCGAGCGCTAACCATGTAGCCTAGAAATTTTCCATTGCTGACCCCGAACGTACATTTATTCGGATTTATCCTCATGTTGTTTTTTCTGAGTGTTTCGAAGCATTCTTTTAAATCTTCGGCATGATCTTTGAAGAGAGATTTGACAATCATGTCATCCACATAACATTCCATGTTTCGACCTATTTGTGCTTTGAAGACTCTATTGATCATTTTTTGGAAAGTTGCCCCTGCATTTTTCAATCCGAAGGGCATCTTGATGTAGGCATAAGTGCCATTCGGAGTGATGAACGCTGTTTTTGGGACATCTTCGGCGTTCATAGCGATCTGATGATATCCGGAGAAAGCGTCTAAAAAGCTAAGTATTTGATGCCCCGAAGTGGCATCTATCAGCTGATCAATGTTGGGCAGTGGATAATGATCCTTCGGGCAATGCTTATTCAGGTCAGTGTAATCGATGCACATTCTCCATTTGCCGTTTGATTTTTTGACTACCACCACGTTCGCCAACCAGTCAGGATAGTCTATTTCTTCAATGAATTTGGCTTCTAGGAGCTTTTCAACCTCGGCTTGGATTACTTTCTGTCTCTCCATGGCAAAATTTCGCTTCTTTTGCTTCACGGGTTGGGCATCGGATTTTACATTCAGGCAATGTTTAGCAACGGATGGATCTAGACCTGGCATGTCTTCGGGATCCCAAGCGAATACGTCGTGAAATTCCCTAATGACCTTGACAACCCGTTCCTTCAACTCCGGCTCCATATTTTTGCCTATTTGTATCATCTTGCCCGATTGGCCTACGAACAGCTCTACCTCTTCGGTCTCGATTGCTGGTTCAGCGATTGGACTAGATAGGTCGGCTCCAAATTTCTCTAGTTCTATATTTAACAGTTGATGGCTGCCACCAGCATAGTTTTCATTCCTTTTTCTCTTGCCTGCTTCGGTCATTTCCACATCTTTGTCTTTCTCTAGGTCTTCTAGCATGATTATCCGAGCGGCTTTCTGATCGCCTCTCATTTCTCCGATTCCGTGCTCGGTCGGTAATTTTAGTTTTAAATGGGGAATAGAGGAAACGGCTTGGAATGAGGACAAAGCTGGTCTTCCGAGGATTCCATTGTATGGGCTGTCTACTCGAACCACGTAGAATTTTGACTCTTTGGTCACTGTGTGCGGTGCTTTTCCTAGCAATACAGAGAGAGTGATTGTTCCTTCGATCGGCACAGGTTGATTTCCGAACCCGTACAACGGGGCTTCGTGACATGGCTCTAATTGCTCTCCCCCGAGGTTCATTTTACAGTAGGTTCGGTGATATAGGATATTCACCGAACTGCCTTAATCTATTAATACGCTCCAAATCTTGTTTTCTCCAATGACTGGATTTACAACAAGTGGGTCTTCGTGCGGCCAAATCACGTCTTCGTAATCATCTTCTGTGAAACAGATAGGGAGGGATTGTCTTCCTGCGTTCGTTTGATAAAGGTTGTAGATTTGCCTTGCGTATTTCTTTCGGGCTGTTTTACTATCACGATCAAGGATCGTTCCTCCGGAGATGGTCCTTACTTCTCCTCGATATTTTTCAGATACTTCGGCCTCTTTTTTCTTCTCTTTGTTACCTAACTTATTCCTTAGGTCCCCGATGAACTGTGTTAAGTCTCCATCTTTGATCATCTTTTCTATCAATTTCTTTAAATGGAAACATTCGTCGGTGTTGTGACCCTTGTCCTGATGGTAGTCACAGAATTTATTTTCATTTCTTCGGTATTCGGGGGCTCTCATCTTAGGAGGACGAATGAATCCAGGCTTGCCTTTGATTTCGTGAAGAATCTTTGAGATAGGTGTGTTGAGGGGTGTGAATACATTACTGTCTCTGTTACGGCTTCGTTCGCCTCCTTTATTTGGCCTCGCGTCGTTGATTCGGCTCCTGATATCGCTACGATCTCTTCGATCGTCCCTTCTGTCCTCCCTTCGGTCGTTCCTGTCATTCTTCTTGTCTTTATATCCTCCGATGGATTCCAGTTTCCTTCGGATAGCTTCCCCTCGCCAGTATATATCATTTAGAGATTTTGGAGGTACGTCGTAAAGAGAGGACCAAAGCTTTTTACCCTTAACGGGATCGAGCCCTGCCGAAAGAAATCCAGCTGCCTTGATTTTGTCCAGGTTTGTCACCATCCCGGCTTCTTCTTTGAATCTGGCCAAGTAATCCCCCAACTCTTCGTTCGGCCTTTGTCTACAGTGAATGAGGGCTTCCGTGTCTTTTTCTCTTCGACACATATGAGAATAGTGCCTCAAGAATTTTCTTTTGATTTGTCCGTACGAACCAATCGATCTTGGCCTCAACGAACGATACCACATGGACGCTGATCCTTTCAGATAGGTTTTAAACATTTTGCACAACATGATAGCACAATGTCCCATACCAGTCATGAGGGATTCGTACTTTTCGCAGTGGTCTTCGGGATCACCCTTCCCATTGAATTCGTTCATCTTTGGAAATTGCCTTCCTGGTGGAGGTCGGTACTGTTCGATATCTTCGGTTACCACAGGTTCGTGGTTCATCTTCTTTTCTCCGAACATAACCTTTTCCAGCCTTCGGATTCGGTCGTCTGTATGAGGACCTTCTTCTTCGGAATCCGAAGAGTCGGCGGTTTTGGATTTGGTTCTTTTAGATTGTGGGAGTCAGAGTTCCAGGACTCGTCTTCATCGTTTCTGATCCTTTTTTCTTTTTCGTTTCCAGCTTTCGGATCTTCGATCCCGAGGGCCTCACGAAGCACCTTCTCTTGTAACTCGATCTCTTCTTTCCGAAGCCTTAAGGCCTCTAATCTCAACTGATCGGCCTTCTTCTGCATGGCCGATCTTTCTTCTTTATCGTTTTTTTCTTTCTCTATTTCCTTCTGCTTCTCTTTTTGCTGTTCTCGCCATTTCCTTAGCATCTCTTGTTGTTCGTGGGGGGGAAGGTATTTCTCCTTCTTCGTTGAAGTTTAATGTTCTTCGGACGGCGGGAGTAGCTTGCTGAGAGGCAGGAGTTCCCTGGGTAAGAGGAGGAACGATAGGGCTGTTTCCAGCCACGGTGCTGCCTTCCTGTACAGGCGTTTGTTCGATTATCATAGCTCTTTGATAAATCTGAACACAAATGTATCTCTACGGTCCCACAGACGGCGCCAAATGTTGGAACCAGATTTCTCCGAAGGCTCTCTGTAGTTTGACCTGCAAGATAAAAGAATGCGAGGGTGTTGACCCTCGATTCACCTCCGGTGTAAGAGTAAGTATTCTGGTTCTTTAGAGAAATAAACGTAAAGAATTTGTGTTTAAAATTACTTGAGATGGATATGGATTAGATCCCCTTGTTTGTTGGATTTCCTCCTCATTTTATAGTGTTCGGCCGGGGCCCACTGAAGGTGGAAAAAAGGGAATAAAGCACTCTTCATCATCAGTACTCGAGTACTTGGAATGATAAACCGAAGGTGCCAATGGGATCCAATAAAGTTGTTTAAGGGATCCTAAGTCAGAGGATCTCTATGTCTTGAATTCTTTAGATATACAGTGATGGGCTTCTTTATAGGCCCAATGAACCGATGGGCTTCCAACAGTGAGATTTATATATGGGATTTGTAGAAGAAGAGTCAACCTCGAACAAGCCTTTTGTGGGTTACCAACCTATGTGAATATGTGAATAAATTTGTATATTTTTAAATGTTGATAAACTAGATGACAGAGTTTTGTTATGTGTAGGTGATCAACTTGAACAGCACACACTAATTACTCACGAGTATGAAATTGTATTACATCTGTGTCGATTGTGCAGTTGTTATAGCCCAAGTTATCAATATTCAATGTGCTATCATATGTTTAAATTTAAATATTGAAACCTGATAGGGTAAAAGTTTAGCAAATGGAGAAAGGAAGTAAAGCCGTTTAAAGCCGGCATATGAATTTAGTGGAATCTACTTACTTGAAATCCAAATACTAGTATATTTTTGTTGTTTGTCACTCCTATTTTTCTTTTTCTTGTCTGAACTTTTTAATATTTTGATTAAGTTAAGAGTTGAATGGTTCTTTTGGCTGCAGTACTAGTTTAACAAAATGTTTTTTTGACAATGTTTGTATTTTATTTCATTCACATTTTCTCGTTGCGATCCAAATAAATTTTAGTTTATCATTCAAATTATCCTATGTTTTTTAGTATTCTTCTTTTCGAGCACACAAAATTTCGAAAATCTTGCAAAAACAGGATTCTCGTATTCTACTTCCACAAGTATTTAGTCAAGTTATGATCTTGAACTTAATAATGAAGATACAATACAAATTTAAAACAACACAATGTAACTGAGTTATACATGATGAAATTGAACAAAACCCCAGAACAACTCCATAGAGTGACAGAGACACAATCAAACTTTATTATTGGGAAGATTGCACACACGAAACGCTTCCCAGCACTTACCAACTGAATGAAACATCAACTTTATGTGTAATATAAAGAGAAAACACAATTTAAAAACTGCGGAAATTGGAAGCATACAAAGCCATGAACCAAACGATGAGAAAGGGCAACTTCAATATACTTCCACCAGAAATTGCACCATTTGCTCTAGTATTCTTAGATCCTGCATTAAGATAATACATGTTTATAAGTATAGTTGAAGTAGTTTGTATGTAGCAAAAAAGAAGTTTAACATGGATGGGTTTCTTATTTTAGGCATGCAGACCCCTAGAAAATTTTATATTTTTTTGAAAACCATAGTCTTTATTAAGAACAATGGTTTCAAGAATGCATTGCATTGCATCGACAAGGAACATCGGTCCGTCTGGTAAAAATACAACCCTCACGAATTCCAGATTGGTTACATATAGAAAACAACCTACAATAGTTAACATAATAGATATGATCGTACCTGATACTGATGGGCCAATAGGAGAAGCAACAGGGGAGCCAAACGGAGAGAGTGCTGGGCCATTAGCTGATATCAAAGTACTCAAAAACATAAGCAACAACAATTTTTACCATGATATGAATTCCTAAGAAAATTCTAAGAATTATATGTTTGTTTGAAATTTATGTTAAGTTTTTTGGGTACCATAACAGCGGCTAACTGGTGGAGTTTGGCAGTTTGCACTTTGCATGCAGCAGGGAGAGCAAGAGCTAGTGTCTGATTAATTTTAACTCCCAAAGCAGTTGCAGCATCGCCATTCAGAGCACTACATAGGCATTGCGGCTGTGACTTGACCACACTGGCCAGTGATGAACAGCATGAGGAAGACGGGGTCGATGTGTTGCTTCCGGTAACATAGTTTAGGCATGATGCCATCCCAATGAGCACACTGGTGCACCCTGACTGAGCTGCTGTTCGTGCCCAGAACAATGTCATCATTAGGATAAGGAGTGAGCCCAGTTCAATCCTCTTGGAACCCATTTTATTGTTTTACAGAATGAGGATGGATCATTTTGAGACAGAGGAGGGTGATTTTATACACACACTGGATGAGTAGCGCACACTATCTTGTGAATATACAATTATACATATGGTTTTGGCTGCTAGAAGTAAAATGTTGGTAAACAAGAAAAACTCCTGTGCCGCAATTGTCAACCATGTTCAAGCTTACACTAATCTCCCCTGTTTCCGCCACTGCTTCATCTTGTGTCACTTTCAATATGATACTGATCTTATGCAATTTAATTGTATTCTTCAACCCAAACTTTTGGTTTATGCATTGTCAATCAACCATTCTATTGATTCTTAGCTTTTGGACCAGAAAAGCTTATTGTTCTTCGGGGCTGGTCTTGCGGCCTTCGATTCCCAACACATGTGAACAAGTAGAGTACACCGGGATGCTGACATCGAAGTAGAAAGTTCGAACCAAGTTCACTTGATGTTATCAGTACAATTTTTACAACTTCCATTTTCTATGGTCGATTTCATTCCAACCATCTGAAACCCGACTACAGTTATCAGTTAGGTGTTAATTACAATTTGAGAAGTCATAACCTAACTCGTCGTGCTAATTTCTTGATTTCCATGCTTCAAAATCATGCAAATTGTTGCACTGCATGCACTTACAGTTTTACCGCCAAGTGCCACATAGTGTAGTTCAAAGCTTGATGTGGGGGCAAAGGAGACCTGGAGCAATGTAATATCACAACAGTCTCTGTTAATTTATAAATCTGCCCACTAAGTGTCATGTCCTAACTCCTAATCTCATACTCCCTCCGTCCCTCCCAATTCTTTACAATTGGGTTGGGCACGGAGATTAAGAAAGGAAAAAAAAGTAAGTGGGAAGAGAAAAAAAGTGAGTGGAAAGTGGGTAAAATTGTGGGACCTATCAATATTTAAGTAATAAATTAGAAAGATGGAGGAAAGTAGTGGAAAATGGTGGTCCCTTTTTATTTGTTTAAAGGTTAAAACTTTACTATTTTTGGAAAGTTTGGAAATGTAAAGAATTGGAAGGGACATCCCAAAATGGAAAATGTAAAGAATTGGGAGGGACAGAGGGAGTACTAGTGAGTCTAAGATTTTGGGCAGGTAGTGTCACATGTAAAAATAGTGCAAAGACATGCTTGGCCAACAGTTGGCTTAAGCCTTAAGGGATCAGAATTAGACAGTATGCATGGCACTACATGTATTTTTCAGCACTTGATATATTAACTCAATTTAAAATGTATAATGTTTATTGGCAATATTGCAGCCTAGATTGATATCTTGCAGACGTAAATGGTAATCAAATGTTAATTTTCTGAAAACATAGACGAATTTAGAAATTGGAACAAGTTAGTGTGAGATGAATTAAAAAAACTAAAACAGATCACATGAGCATAAAACACCACAACTATGTTTGTTTGCTATGGAATATTCACAGCATGGAAGGATGCAGAGAACTTCGCGGTGAATGAATGATTATAAACAGCTCCTCCTGGAACCTGACCATGGCTTGAGGCAGTAAACAAATAGGCACCACCATACCTACCTTTAAAAATCTACAAATAGGCTGTAAACAAATCTACACATTAATATCCTGTCCGCTACTCAACTTTAAAAAAGCACTAAACTTGTATTTCAGACTTGTTCAAATTATTGGCATTCCAAATCATGCTTGCACTATAATTTCAAGTAATTTTCTTTTGGAGAGACAACTACCTAGGCTGCTTATGGGAGGGAGCCTTACAAGTTACAAGTTATAATCCATTTTGGTCTTAAAATCATTAAACAGTGGCTGTACCCATAGTATTGCATTAATCTTAGAAGCCAGGCCGCAAGTGGAAATCATCAAAACAAATGATCACAAAAGAAAACCTAATTCATAACAAACTAATCAAGATCACACATTGGTGGAAGTGTAAGACAGTGTTGTTAAAGGCGCGCTTAATTGTGCGATTAATGGCGCTTCGCGCTTAGGCGCAAGGTGTGCGATTCAAAAATATGCGATTTAGCGCGATTTTGAAATCGTCCAAAAAAGCGCTGACAAAGCGCGATTAATCGCTAAAAAGCGCTAAACTGAACTGTCAACATGCTCTTTCAACATGCTCCGTTATTTTACTAAACTGAAGGAGTTGCTTAGGCCTGCCAAAACTAGATTCGCAACATCTTGTATCATGTTAGGAAGGCTTTACTTGCTTAAGGCTTCGTTACAGAAGATGGTTGTCTCCGACGAATGGAATGCGAGTAAGTGGTCTAAGGAGAATTGTTAAATTATAGCCACCACATAGTGTGTCATCCATGACTACATGGTGTGTCATGGTCAATATTGGTTGGTTCCTGCTCAACAAAGGCTGCAACAGCCCTGCTCAACAAAGGCTGCACAGCTGATTGTATTGTCAACTTTGTAGGCTGTATAGCTTATGTAAGCAGTGATGTATGCGGTTATTGCAGCCTATAAATAAGGCTTTTCCAGCTGCATGTTAGATACAACAATCAATACAATGTAGTTCTAATATTACTACCGTGTTTTTCTCTCCTCTCTACTAGTTCCGTTTATTTCTTCCGCATTGCTCATATTCTGACATGGTATCAGAGCGGGAGTAGAGAGGAGGAGTTTATCAGTTGAAGCTTTGTTGTTTCTCAAGAGAAACACAAGCTGTCCAGGAAGAAGGCTGCCCAGTTTTTTATTTCTGCAGTTTCTGTTTCCAGTAGATTATGCTTCCAGCAGCACACTTACTTCTGATTTTTTGACATAGCCTAAAATGTATCGCGTGGTCGCGAAGTCGAGTCCCGATATTCCCAAAATTCTCAGATTTTTAACCCCGAAATAGGTCAATCCCAAGATGAGCAATCTCAAGATGGATAGTTAACTCCAAGATGAGTAAATCTCAAGACGGGTCAATCCTAAAATGGGTCTTCAAATCCTAAGATGGGTCTAGTTGGACGCTAAGGTTATGCTTAAGGGCTCCTAGTGTTCCACTCTTCAATCCCAAGATAGGTCTTTTATCCCAAGATGGGATTTCGAGTGAAGGGGCGTGTTAAATTATAGCCACCACATAGTGTGTCATCCATGACTACATGGTGTGTCATGGTCAATATTGGTTGGTTCCTGCTCAACAAAGGCTGCAACAGCCCTGCTCAACAAAGGCTGCACAGCTGATTGTATTGTCAACTTTGTAGGCTGTATAGCTTATGTAAGCAGTGATGTATGCGGTTATTGCAGCCTATAAATAAGGCTTTTCCAGCTGCATGTTAGATACAACAATCAATACAATGTAGTTCTAATATTACTACCGTGTTTTTCTCTCCTCTCTACTAGTTCCGTTTATTTCTTCCGCATTGCTCATATTCTGACAAGAATGCAGGAAAGAGAGCTACATCAACTGTACTGAAAAGTTCTTTCTGGAAAAACATTTCTTTTGCTCTTAAGGTTTGTGGTCCTCTTATTAAAGTTTTGCGCATTGTTGATGGTGAAACAAAGCCTCCGATGGGATATATTTATGGGTCAATGGAGAGAGCCAAATCTGTAATCGAGAGTTCATTTGAGTCGGCAAATGAATACAGAAAAGTCTTTGATATAATTGATAACAGATGGGAGGTTCAACTCCACCAGCCTTTGCACGCAGCAGGTCACTTCCTCAATCCAGAATTTTTCTATGATCAGCAAGATATGTCGATGGATGCTAATATTAGGAAAGGCTTACATGAGTGTATCTACAGATTAGTACCAGATATAACAATACAGGATGCAATCATTGATGAAATTTCAGTGTACAAGTATGCATCAGAAAGTTTTTCATCAGACATGGCGAAAAGAGCCAGGAAACGACTTGCTCCAGGTAAATTATAGTTCAATCAGTTTAGTAAGCGAAAGATAAGTAACTAAAAGAGACATTTGACATGTTTTAACTTAATCTAAATGTATATGCAGCGACGTGGTGGGATAACTTTGGAAGTTCATCTCCAAATTTACAGAAATTCGCAATTAAAGTCTTGAGTTTGACATGTAGTGCTTCTGGTTGTGAACGCAATTGGAGTGCGTTTGAACACATCCATTCTAAGAAGAGGAACAGATTGACTCAAAAGCGACTGAATGACTTGGTTTATGTTAAATATAATAGAGCATTAAAACGTAGATTCGATGCACGCGCTGTTCAGGACCCTATTGCTCTAGATGTAATTGATGATTGTAACGAATGGCTGCTTGGGAAGAGTCTTGATGATGATGATGATATTGATGCCAACTATGTCCATGTAGGTGAAGACCTTAATTGGGACGATGTGTGTATTGCTTCAGGAGCCGAGGAACCACTTTACCGTACAAGGCGTTTGACAAGAAGCACATCCACCTCAAATGCAATTCATGGAGCATCTTCTTCGAGACTAGTAGATGAAGAGGAAGAGGAAGAACGAGAATTTGAGGGGCCGGAAATTGAATTTGATGACACTGAAGCTTTTGAACTAGTGAACCTTGTCGATTAGTGCTTTCATAACTAACATTTTTATCATGTTGCATATGCTCTTTGTTATGTTAGAATCATAAGATTATATATATTATTAGTTTCTAGTTAAATTTGTGATAATTTTGTTTTTGGCCAAAAAGCGCGCGATTAATGGCGCTTCGCGAGTCGCGCTTCAAATTCGGGTCTTGCTCTTTTTTATAATTTGCGCCTTAAACAACACTGAGTGTAACTATGCACAGTTTACTCTTTTCCTTGATGAACCCTGATTTGGTGGAAGTGTAACTATGCACAGCCCTTGCGGAGTTCCCCAAACAGCTTAGAGCTCAGGAAGCTCGGACCCGATCAAGATCTGAACAAAAGTGGAAATCTTCTTTTACCACCTTCTACATGCTTTCATTTGCTAATATATAGGTCTAAAAGTGTGATTATCACGAGTAATGGTGTGCTGTGTTAACAAAGGTAAGATAGTTACAGGCATCTGTCAAAGGTTAGTACAAGAGGAGCCAACAAATTATCTTAGACTTTAGTTAGGAAAAAAAAGTCTGATCATTGGAGAAGTACTACTCACCATTAACACTCATTCCACAAATTCTATTTTATATGCAGCCATGCATGATAAGGTGAAAGAAAGTGGATGGATGTTCCAGATTCTAGAAGAGACGCAACTTAAACCGGGTAGAATTTGCTTTTCGGAAACTTAGCCATATACAAGTGAACTACATGAATTTATGATTCAGAACTAGAAAAATTGTAATCCATGTCAAAAAGAAGAATGCAAGTATATAAATAAGCATCAAATTTTACCTATATTCAGAACCATCGGCCAACTAAGCTCCATAACTTCCCACAGAAGCTGCAACAAAGACTGGATGTTGTTCCTGCACATTTCCATCTTTCATAACATCCCAAGAACCTTTAGCGGCTCTGTCATAGTAAATGTTCCGTGCCCCACATGCTATTTCAACACTTCTTTTAAGTAAAGCTTCACCTTCTTCTCTAGACATGCCTTAGCCTCAAAACCCTGAGGAGTGGCCTGCCTCACCCACAAATCACTTATTTTATATAAAGTATTATCGGAATCAAAGTTATACTCCTAGTTTACGTGGACATATGACAAAACATATACTTACCTGATACGAAGCAGATGTTATTACATATGCTCCAGCTTCAAGGTAGTCTAGGTGCACCTGTCATTAAAAGTCAGTTAATTGCAGAAAAGAACAATAATGCATATTCACAAACCCACAATGCATCCAGAATACATGCCATCATAGTAATACATCATCAAGAAGCACTTTCATAGCCATTTTTTTTTTCACTGCAAATAATTTTATGGTCAATTTAATGCTTTTCCGATAATCCTGTATCATCAATAGCTAAATTCTGACAAGACTAAACCATCAATGCATTTCCTAGTATAAGGGTAAGGAGGATGCAAAACAAATGCGATGAATACTGTATTCAACAGAAAATTTAGTCAGAAGTCTGATAATGTAATCTTTCGTGAACACGTCACAAGTCACAACCCCCTGGATCACATTGCATACTCCACAGAAAAATCTTTATCCATAGACACATTGAGATACTGCAACATTACTACATGTCACATTGATGAACAAAACTTAGTTATATGGTTCATGAAGTGGCATTTAATTATCTATTTATTGAAACATAAACACGCATTGCTACATGAACTGTGTAAATGCAGAATAACCAGAACTTTATAAAGAGGAAACAAGTTAAAAGCTATTCCATTTATACATTTGATCACATTTCCAGTTTTTCGCACTAATACGCACATCAAAGAGAAGACAAATTAACACTGTGAATTAATATCTGCGAGACTAGAATTGGGCCCCATTCAAAAAACCACAATTTTCTCAATCTTAAACTACTATATCTTCTATTTAGGAACAACCTATCAAGTTGAGTATGTCGCATTCAAGGAGTAAACTGGAAATCAAAACGAAAATCACATACTGTTGTGCTCGATAGGAATAGAAGGATAAAAACATTTTGATTACACCTATTTCTAGCAGTGCTTTACAAATACAATTTGACAACAAATTATCCACCAAGAAATATAAGATTGTCGTCATCCTTTGACAATAAGTATAGGATGATCATACCACAGCTAAAAAGAATATAGTAAACTAACTGGATTGATAGGCCTCTGAACTAATCTTCTTCACCAATAATCTCGACAACTACACACCCCATCTTTGAAATGGTGAAACCTCTTAGCATCTCGCATGATGAGCTCCCTGCCAACCAGTTTTGAGATGATCTTCATTGCATTATGGCAATCACCACAAACACGGAGATTTTTTATTATTCTTATTTGCTGGCGAGCCGGGCTGCTTAAAAGACCCTGAGCAACAGCTAGCCTCTCACTGTGCAAGAAGAGCGTCCTCTTTGCCTTCGTGGTCTATGTCATGAAGCACAAATTTAGTTTCCGCCACATAACCAGCCTCTTTCATTTGTTGCCTCAGCCCTCTTAGTAGGGCATATATCTTGTCATTATCAGGGTGAGATGTATCCCCTGCCCTATATTCATGGACTCTACTCCGAACATCCATAATATTCCGACTTATTAATTTTTTCTTCTCTTTCTCTTTCGCAATATCTGAAGCTTTCACTGGTATGAGGCCTGCCTTTGATTGCTCAGTCAAGCAAGAAGGATCTAGAAGCGTAACTAGCTCAGCACAGCGGTCCCCAAGTTCCATGTACCCATGAATCCTACATGAAATCATTAAAGTTTCCCAAACATCAATACTCGGTTCAACTGGCATGTATTCTACAAACTCTAATGCTTCATCCAGATAACCTGTCTTTCCCAGCATGTCCACTATAGCAACATAATGCTGAATCGATGGAACTATCCCGTACTGTTTGCTCATTGATTCAAAGTGCAACAACCCCTCAGTGATATCACCTAAGAAACTACAAGCTGTAAAAATGCTGAAGAAAATCTTGCCATCCGGTTGCAACCCTAGTTCTTTAAATCGGGTAAACAGATCAATAGCTTCCTCACCACGACCATTCTTAGCAAACCATAGTACCATAGTGTCCCAAGATGTCAGATTACGTTGTGGCATATTATTAAACACACCATATGCATCATCCATCGAACCACAAATACAATACATCTCCAATATGTTATTAAAGCTTCTAACTTCATAAGGAAAATTGCGTCTAATGAAAAGATCATGAACATGCTTTGCCTCTTCCAGAGCTTGAGCATCTCCACATGCCTTCATTAGCAAAAAATATTGTTCCATGCCAATTGAATTTCCTTGCTGCTCCAACAAAACCGACAATTCTATGGCCTCTTTCAATTTACCCTCATTACATAAGTCATTAATCACCTCAACAGTGCGTTTCTCGCTAGCTTCAACGGTACTTGAGTTACCACTTACCAGCTACTTGAAATCCACCTATATCATTCTGATACTCAGTTGGAAGACTCTGGGGTCCAGTATTAGTACGATATTCCACACTTTGATTCTGCTGATATTCTCCAACATTTCCGATCGGATTCCCATTGAAACTACTAGCATAATTTCCATGATAGCTATTTTGACTTTGTTGATGACTACCAACAACATTCCCATAATAACTATTTCCGTGAAAATTGTCGTGAGTACCCTGTTGAGCATTTCCAACATAATTCACATTCCCTACAGAATAATTCCCCGAACTCTGTTGAGAATACATAGCATTTTGTCCATAACTCCCACTAAAATTATTAAAACCACCCGGTTGTTGCGTAAACTCGCCACTACTCTGTCTATAATAACCACTCAACTGAGAGTCATTCACACGCCCCTCTCTACTAAACCCGTCCGTGTCATTCTGAAACACACTTCTACTATTCTCCTATCTACACCCACCTAAAAAATCCCCATTTTTTCCACCCGGGCCATTCAAATTTTCATTTCTATGGTCTTCAACATACTGCACACCAAGTGTTTGATTAAATGCCTGATCCACAAAATTCCCCGTATATTGATCTTTTGCATTATATTCACTCTCAGCATAAAACCCACTACTTTGTTTGTCATTTACACCATCACAATCACTAGGGTTTTGAAAATTAGGCTCAAAATGTGCAGGAACAGTGCTTAAATGTTTGAGTAAAGGAATAAATACAGTAAGGCTGTATCTATAATTACAAACCTTAGATACTTATTTGAGGGTTACCAGTAGTTGTGACATTTCTAATTGAATAACACAACAATTCTTGATCGATTTAGAATTGAAACTATGAAGCAATTGTTAAACCCTGAAAATCTGTACTCGGGTCAGGTTCAGGGTCTGACCCGATTAGGCCCATTTGGGGTGTTGGTCCCAAATATCACAATTTGAAAGAAAATGGTTACAAATATCACAATTTGAAAAGTTGGTTACATCTATCACTCCAAAATATAGTCTAATATAGCGTTTTGTTTTTTTTTGTAGAACGCTAATGCGTTTAGTGTTGGGGGGTTTTGAATTTTTTTTTTGTTTTATTTGGTTGAAACGTTAGATCATACTTGGTTTTCAAGGTTTGGTTAGAACCAAACGCTACTTTATGTGGCGTTGTGGTGTTTTAATTTTTTTTTGTCTTTTGTTTTCTTGTTTTGTTTTTTCTTGTTTTTTTATGTTCTTCTAAATATATATTTGTGAAAAATATTAAAAAACTTATTTATAAACGGTTAATTAAAATATAAACTTATTTTTTTTTTAAATTCGTATATAGTTTATTCGTCGTTTTGAATATTTCGAAAATCCAAAATTAAAACGTTGAACCCTAAAAGTTAATTGTTGAAACCATAAATTTAATTAAAATTGTATTTTTTAAATTTAAAAATTTTAATCAAAAAATTGAATCCGGCGGCCTGATTTTTAAACGCTAACGCGTTTAAAAATCAGGATAAGTTAGGGTTTAGGGTCTAGGGTTTAGGGTTGTAAACAACCCTAAACCCCAAACCCTAAACCCTAAGTTTGTATACGGTTTATTCGTCATTCCGAATATTTCTAAAACCCAAAATGGAAATATTGAATCCCAAAAATTAATTGTTGAAGCCCTAAATTTAATTAAAATTGTATTTTTTAAATTTAAAATTTTTAATTAAAAAACTGAATCCGTCGAATTCAATACGTTTTTTTAATATTTTTTCCCAAATACATATTTAAGAGAAAATAAAAAAAAAACAAAAAAACAAAAACAAAAAGAAAAAGAAAAAAAAACAAAACAAAACACCACACTATGTTGCGTCCCCCCCCCCCAAAAACACTTTATTAACTTGCGTTTCCCCCTCCCCAACGCTAGACGATCTAGAGTTCTCTCCCAACGCTAGTTTAAGCAGCGTTTTCGCCCCTCTCTCTCCTCTAAAACGCTAAACGCTTCAACGTTTTTTAAAAAAAGAAAAAAAAAATCCCCGAACGCTACACGATACTGTGTTTTGGAGTGATAGATGCAACCAACTTTTCAGATTGTGATATTTGGGATCATTTACTCCAAAATTGTGATATTTGGGACCTTTTTTACCCATTTGCAAAATATAAAATATTTGAATTGTTTTCCCGTTGTTTAAAATATCATATTTTGTACATTAATTTTTTCATTTTATGTAATTTTTAAAATAAATATTTTTATCCAAAAATTCTATGTAAGTTATTCTAATACACCTATGAGGGTTTGATTTTATTTATTATATGTTGGATTTTCGCGACATTTAAATCTTCAGAAATGTCATAATATGGAAAATTTCGAAAGTAAATTTTTTTTTTTTAGTTCCAAACAAATTTGAAATTTCAACATAATAAATAAATTTAAGAGCTAATAAAGATTGTTGTAAAAGCAGAATCACTAAATAGAGAGAATTATAATATGTAAAATTAAAATACTGAAAATTAAATAAACAAAATTAGACATGAAAAATTACATATTTAAATCTAGCTAAATGTAATTGAACAAAATTAAGAAAAAGTTTAAAAAGGAAAAACATATGCATTTTTGTATATTTATTTCATGATTTTAGATTTTCATTAATTATATTGTAAAATTTTTCAAAAAAAAAATAATTTTAAAATTAACCCTTAAATTTGAGGCCCCTAATATCTTGGACCCCGGTCGTCCCTGTTGCACCTGTATTTATCCGGCCCTGCTCTTATCAATTACAGTATATATTGATTGGTGGCCACTTGCCAGCCGACCAATCCTGTCAAAACTAAAGCTACATACAAGTTAAACAATAACATAACCCAGCCAGCCATTGTTGAGACTAGTATGAAAAACTGAAACAACAATAACATGAGTATTAACGTATAATACCAGTTGGGCTAAATGCCTCAGTGAGGAAAAGGTTGAGAATGAGTCAAGTAACAACTCCACATCCATATGCCGTTACAAGATCATGGATGTACATGTACATTACTGATCCTGAATATCAGCTAACCACTGCTCCTAAATATCAGCTAACAACCATCACTTCCCTGTATCATACTTAGCTACATTTGTGTATAAATAGATTAGAAAACCATAATGTACAATTGAGCTTGAATATATAAACCTTGCACCATTCTTTATAATGAGACTAGTATGAAAATTTCTTGTCAAGAAAAAGAAGAAGATGAGTTTAGAAACTAAAGCAAGAATCACACAACAAAATTTTGAAAAACTGAAACAACAATAACACGAGACTAGAAGCGTGCGTAATTACTAACATAAAATGAACCAGAGGCCCTCCATATATTGGTTTTCCCCATCCGAAATCTACCTCTGTGAACCCTATTCGAGAAGTATCTGAAGCAACAAAGTTCCATGAATTATACACAGAAAGTTCCCCTTTATATAAGAACACTTCAAAGTCTGTTGAGATCTCTAACAGGTTGCTAACTACAACATTTGGATAAGGACTGAAAAGATGGTGGAAGGCGATTTGGCAGGGCTTTGATGTCCTTGATGCTAAGAAAAACAGTTTGGCGAATTGTGTTCTGTTGCTGCATCTTTTTGGTGGCTTCATCGGGATCCTCTCCATACTCACGGTCACGATGTACGAAGCTAACCTTCAGTGGATTTCGAGATTTCACCAGCTCTCTACACCATACAGGAAGTACAGTAACAGTCAATCCTTGTGCAATAACAAACACCCTAACAAACACCCTGCATTCCTGCAGACAAATTGAAAACAGAACCATAAGTCAGACATAAGGTGATAAACGTAACACGCTGCACTTAACAGTAAAAAGTAACTAAACTAATATGTATACCACTTTAAAGTGATTGACTAATAAAGGCGAATATCCGCTTTTCTTTGCACAAGCAAAATGCACTGTTATTCTTACATTGAAGGCTGGTGCAGTAATTTAAGGATAATGAAACAAGACAATAATTTCTTCATTTCCCTTCTCGTCTGTCCTCAGCTTATGTCTATATTTTTTATTCACCCCCAAAACCCTATTTCCCACCTTGTGACAATCTAGTATCAGTCATATTTGGGACCAATGGTTGGCTAAAAGTACACTACAATTAAATTATCGTTATATAACACCGGCTCAATTATGTAAGTCCAGTGCAGTTAATTACGACTTACAAATAATAAAACAAAGAGAATACCTTCTTCATTTTCCTTATTTTTGTTTGTCCTTATCATACTACTAATTTTTTGATTCAGTGTGATAAACCCTAACTGCCATATTGAGGTTCAATACCATTGGAGTGACTCAATTTCGACAGCATGTTGGCAACTGTAGAAGTTTCTGAATGTAGGTTTATGAGGTTTACGAATATTTTTTGTGTATTTCTGTGTTTATAAAGTGAATTTGCAGTAAACAAGAGAACAGAGATATAGATGTAGTCTATAGAACAGAGAATGTAGTAATAAGATTAGCAGATTTAAAGATAGAGATAAAACACAGAGAGATCAGAGAGAGAGAGAGGGATGAACTCCGTGAGATAGCTTAAGGAAGAAGATAGAAGTTTTCTAGAGAGAAAAACTGCAGAGAGAAGGGAGAGAAAATTGGTGGAACTAAGCCCCATTTTCATGTATTCCATTGCATAACAGAAATTACAAGTGCTAGTTCTAGTTACAGACACAACTGTCCAACTGCTTCTCAACGAAAAGACACAAGACACAAGTACCGTTACTGCTATCATTGCTTCCCTACAGCAACACACAATTTCTGTCATAAACCTTGTTAGTTGTAATATTTAATGCATAAAACTACAGAACCAATTTAACTTTGAATGCATAATGCCCATATCAGACTTCTTTTTTTTTTTATTTGCAGTCATTACCATTATATAGATAATTCTATGTTACACCTTCGAAGCAACAAAAATAAGGATATACACATTCATATTACATGGGTTAGAGTCAGACCTGAAAAACGTTGTGCAAGGCTTCAATTTGCTTCCTCTATCAGTGGGTAAATACTCCATTTCTGTTAACAAAACATTAATTTTGTCTCAATCGATTTTCGTTGAATTGCTAACCTTTCAAAACTTTAGATAAGATTTCATCAACATTATGAATACAAACAAGTGAACATACATAATAGTGGAATCAAACTATGCTATAATCTGGTGACACACAAAATTGAAATTCACCTTAAACACAAGAATCATGAAAACAATAATACCTAAAATATGAAAATGAACCTGTTTCTCGGAGAGATGGCCAGTTTTACTAAGCTCGCGATAAAGTTCACCTCGATGAGCATCTACCTCTGTTTTCCCCAGAGGCCCTCCATATATTGGTTTTCCCCATCCGAAATCTACCTCTGTGAACCCTATTCGAGAAGTATCTGAAGCAACAAAGTTCCATGAATTATACACAGAAAGTTCCCCTTTATATAAGAACACTTCAAAGTCTGTTGAGATCTCTAACAGGTTGCTAACTACAACACTTGGATAAGGACTGAAAAGATGGTGGAAGGCGATTTGGCAGGGCTTTGATGTCCTTGATGCTAAGAAAAACAGTTTGGCGAATTGTGTTCTGTTGCTGCATCTTTTTGGTGGCTTCATCGGGATCCTCTCCATACTCACGATGTACGAAGCTAACCTTCAGTGGATTTCGAGATTTCACCAGCTCTCTACACCATACAGGAAGTACAGTAACAGTCAATCCTTGTGCAATAGCTGCAACACATTCCAAAAAGTGGACTAACCCAAGTGAGTGTACAGTCAGTTGAAAAATGACTTGGTACCAAACTAAATTTCGACCTGAATGCATCCAAACAAGTGAACATACATAATAGTGGAATCAAACTTTGCTATAATCTGGCGACACACAAAATTGAAATTCACCTCCAACACAAGAATCATGAAAACAGTAATACCTAAAATATGAAAATGTACCTGTTTCTCGGAGAGATGGCCAGTTTTAGTTTTACTAAAATGCTTTAACAATAGTAATAATTCCCACTGCATACACAGAATTTGAACCATATCATAGACAATGTAACATGTCTATGATGATTGGTATCATTAACTGGTGGAGTAGGCTGTTAAAAATGAACACACGAAAGAGATGTTAGCTGATACGCCAAAGCTTGAGTAAGGCTTGCAATATACTACAATTACGCAATCACCAAAGGTAAAGAAAAACTTGATATAAAACATTTACAACTTAAAACAGAACCAACAATAAGATAGTACACAAAACTCAGTAGCCTAGTAAATTAAAACCAATATCAGAATATTCACAAAGTACAGAAGTAAGATAGCATCAACTGTCTATAATCACTGAAATTAAACTATTACAATGTCGAAACATATGAAATCTCGTATCACCTTAATATAACAATACTAAATATAATACCTAAAATGTGTCTCCAAGCAAAGTGAATATAAGGAATCAGTTGTATCAAATGTTGCTCAAACTCCACTATAAACAAAAAATCATTTCAATACAAAAATCTTCAACATTATACCTAAAAACCTATCCGTGCAAGTGAGTGTACAGTACGAAACTAAATTTCGGCCTAAATGCATTCAAACAAGTGAACATACATAATAGTGGAATCAAACTTTGCTATAATCTGGCGACACACAAAATTGAAATTCACCTCAAACACAAGAATCATGAAAACACTAATACCTAAAATATGAAAATGTACCTGTTTCTCGGAGAGATGGCCAGTATTACGAAGCTCAAACCAACAGTAAAGTCGAAGACACTCAATTGAATCGTCATCTTCATCTCTCAACACATATGAGCTTAACAATATATACAAACACCTCCAAACACCTCGATTTTCCATCAAACACCTTGTGCGCAGGCACACACATATTTACAAACACACACAACACACGCACACACATATTTACAAACACACATATATACAAACACAAATGACTGATACACGCACACACATATATACAAACACACACAACACACGCACACACACACACACTCTCTCTCTCTCACACACACGCACACACACAGACTCACACACACACACACACACACACACACATACTCACACACACACTCACACACACAGAGAGAGAGAGAGAGGGAGCCAATTTACGACGAATTTTCCCCCGCCTTAGCGGGAAAATATTTTTCGGCAAATTTGAATATATCAAAATATTTCGCACCTATTAATAGCGGTAATAAAATGACTAAAATCCACATCCTCGTGGACAAATAGTCCCAGGAAGCCATCACTAACTCTTTCGCCGATGTTATCCGGACGGCGTTCGCTCCGATCCGTCCGGATAGAGAAAAATCGGCTTCTTCGACGTCTTCGATGATAAACAATACTTTTGGATGTGATGACTTTGAGATAGGAGTAGAGGAGAGTGGAGCGATAGTAGGAGGAGTAGTTGAGATAGTCGGCAGAAGAGAGGAGAGTGGAGAGATAACAGGAGTCGTCGGGAGAGTAGTATCAGAGGAGAGTGGCGGTATAGTAGGAGTAGTAGACGGAGTAGAGACGGCGCTGGTTTGGGGGAGGGTTAATGGAAGACTTCTCTCAGGCATCTTCTCGGAATTTTGAATTTTGAATGTTTGATAAGAACGAGTTTTAGATTAGAACCGGACAACTGTATATATATAGGCCGCGCCCAAATGGCAAAATTATTCGATCCCACATATACCCGGATCCGATCATCCGAAATCCAAAATTTTGGATTTACCGAACCCAAATTTTGGATTTGGATATGATTTTTAGATCATAAAATTTTTAGATTTGGATTTGGATATTATGTATACGATCTGAAACCTGAAAATTGATCCAAACCCAATTCGAACCCGACTCCCGAAAAAAAACCCGAATATATATATATATATATATATATATGCTAAATTTAATTTCAAATTTACACACATCCAAGTATTCATGCTAACTATTTTTGTGATAATATTACCTAATTTTCTAATAATTTGATTTTTCGTCTTTTTTAAGTAGTATGTAGAATTACTTGATGAATTAATAAAATTAGGAAAACAAGTCAAAATTTGATTTAAAATTCATACACAACCAAGTAGTCATTATATCCTTATATATAATAAGAGTAACAGGGATAATAAACGAGTACTACCATAGGTCAAGGGTTCGACTCTTACCAACAACATATATTAAAAAGATATTTGATAAAATTCACTTTTTAAAATTCATTAATCATTCCCTATGCCATTGCCATTCTACGTAGGGGAGAGCAAACCCCGGTTTGGTTCGATTTTTGGGTGAAACCGGAACCGAAACCGGAAGTCCTCGGTTTTAAAAATCGAAAACCGCAACCGAACCATCGGTTTCGGTTTCGATTTTAAAACCCCGGTTCGGTTTTTATCGGTTCGGTTTCGGTTTTAAAACCGAATAAAATAAAAATAAAAAAGTATTTACAAATTAATTAAAAAAGAAATTCTACCATAAAAACTTAAATCATCCAAAAGTATTCCTACAACAATTTTTAAAATTTAAAACAATAAAAAAGATGCTAGAAGTCGATTAAATTACCGGCTATAAGGCTTCTGTACAACCACAAGGCTATAAGCAGTTATTTAGTGTTAAGTGTTAACACTTAACTGACATGAAAAATAATGTCTTCCTCTGGCCCAAGTGCCCAACACAATAACAAATCTTAGGCCCCAATTATTTTTTATTTTATTGCTTCTTTACTTTTCAAATATATATATGTGAATGTGCTTAATTTTAAATATCTCTGAAAAATATAAATATTTATTTATTTATATAAATAATCGGTTCGGTTTCGGGTTTTTTCGGTTCGGTTTGAATCTATAACCGGAACCGGAACCGAAAGTCTCGGTTTTTAAAATTAAAAACCGCAATCGCCGGTTCGATTTCGGTTTCGGTTTTTTTCGGTTCGGTTTTGGCCGGTTTCGGTTCGATTTCGATTTCAATTCGGTTTTTTGCTCACCCCTAATTCTACGCCATTGCCATTGCTCTTCAGACTAAAGGTTGTAAGTTTTTCAGGGTGTTAAGTTTTCAGGGTATTAGGTCTTTTGCTTAGGTTCATGGCTAGGTCTTTTGTCAGCTATGCGTACTGTACGTGCAAAGCAAGAAGTTACAATCTTGCTCTTTTAATAAAATCGTTGTTTATCAAAAAAAAATTTATTAACTTTAATATTAGAAACTCATTAATCATCTATTAAATTTGATATTAGTACACGTCAAAAAATTAATTTACAAGATAGCATTAAAAATTGCAATTACATAAACACGAAGCAACCCTTATCTCTTTTATAAAAAATTACTATGCCCTGACTTTCGTGAAACAATCCAAATCAAACCTGACTTTAACTACTAAATAGTTCTGATTCAAAACAAAAATTCATGTTTGTTTTCTGTACTTCATATGTGTATATAATTTACGTTAATTTTGAAAAAAAAATTAGGTAATAATAAAATGTAACAAAAAAGTCAAAAAACAACTTATTATTAGTTACATACATAAATTTTTTACAAAATAGTTTATAATAAAAAAATACATGTTAGCCAATAATTATATTATACCCTTATATATAATAAGGTTAACAGGGATCTTATCCGTAATTTTGGTCAATGTAATGTCAAAATTAAATAATCTCAACATTCGAATCCATTATTTTTAAAAATAGACGATCAAGCTTACATCATATTAAAAAAAATTATAAGCTAAAAATGATATAATTAGAAAAGGTTGCATTAGAAGTGAATTTTTTTTAAAAAAAATTATAACCAAAAAAAGATATAATTAAAAAGGTTGTTTTAGAAATGAATTTTAAAAAGAAAATTATAATCTGAAAAGGTATTAATTAAAAAAGGTTGTATTAGAATTAAATTTTTTTATTAGTATAAAAAAATCATATTTAATAGAGACTCTATCTTGAGATCTAGAAATTAGATTTGGATGATTTTACAATCCACACTCATAAAATTATCTTTAATTTAATGATGAATGAATAATTATAATTCAAATGGAAACGCTCAGAATCTTAAGAAAAAAATGTAATTATGATTTTATACATTAATCCTATTCAACGTAGAAGTTCTACATTTATAATGATATTCAATGTAAAAAAACAAATTATATATATATAATTTAAATCATTGACATACAGCTTTTCGTATTTCAATATAAACACACTTTTTAGTTTATAAAATATTCTAATATTTTAAAATATTAGAATATTTAACGGTTTCATCTATTTATTTTAAGATCTAACGGTTTTTATTAATTTTGTCGTACGGAGGAGCAGAATACCGAATATCAAAATTTTGGACAATCCCTCTTACACTTATTATTAAAATTGTATTTGGTTATTAGTAAAACTATCTTCAAATAATAACAAAGGTGTTTTGATAATCAAAACGAATTATAAGTTGAATTCATAAATCGAATTGAATTTTCAATGTAAAAAATCATCAATTTTTTCTCTCTTTTTTTCTGCGTTGATTTGATTGGAAAATAATCGTTAAACCATCAATAAATTAAAGATTACTTTGTTAATTTCACGTAAACTATAAAATCGTTCAAATTAAATTTAAATAATTTAAGGTATAATATAAATATTAAATCAAACGTGTAAAATCTATAAAAGGAGAACTTATAAAACGAAATTAAAATATAGCACATATGGTATTCAAACTGGTCGTTGGGAGATGGAGAAAAATGTGGTGAAATTAGATTTTAAAAAAATATCATCGATTGACGGGAAAAATCAAATTAAAAACGGAGGGGATTAGGTGGGATTGTGTGTGTGAGGGTGTATTTGATTAGTGTGTGGGTGCCCCTGGCGGGGCCATTGATTATAATACATCCAATGGTTAGGATTAGTACCTTAGTTTTCTTCAAAAAAAAGTTCTCTTTTGAGCCACACCATATATATATATATATATATATATATATATATATATATATATATATATATATATATATATATATATATATGAATTTTTAACAACGATTTGATATGTAAATTAATAACATATAAAATTTAAAAATTGAATATAATTATAGATATTAAAAAAGAAGCCGTGTGTTGCACGGGTTATAAGCTAGTACTAACTAATGTTGTGAAAATTTTTATCTTACTTTCACTAATTTTCTAATAATTTGATTTTTCATCCATTTTTAAGTAGTTTGTAAAAGAAATTAAGAAAGAAAAAAAACCAAAATCTGGATAAAAATTCATACACTCAATTAGTCAAACTCACTATGAACACTACAAAACAACTAAAAGTATTTCTAAACGACACAACCGTACAGATGTTAATATCCTTCATTTTCAATGTTATTGCCAAAATTTTAGAAAAAAAATAAATTTATTTGATTTTGTAATTTAATGGTCAACTAGTACTTTGACTAGTACCCCTAAACACTTGATTCGTGTTTCAATTTTTTTCAAACTATTTATCAACGATCCAACCGTTCGGATGTTAAGATCCATCCTTTTAAATGTTATTGCCAAAATTTCAGAAAAAAATAAATTTATTTGATTTGGTAATTTAACGGTCAACTATTACTTTGACTAGTACCCCTAAACAAGGTTTCGTCCCTGATCTGTGTTTTGATTTTTTTCAAAATATTTATTGACGATCCAACCGTTCGGATATCCATCCTTTTAAATGTTATTGCCAAAATTTCAGAAACAAATAAATTTATATGATTTGGTAATTTAACAGTCAACTAGTATTTTGACAAGTACCCATAACTATTTAAAATTTAAAGAATTAATTATTAATTTATAAATTCAAAAATAAAAAAAATAGGTTATATACGAAGGCGTCGTTCAAGAGGTAATTGAATCATTGAATCAGTTCATCTTTACTTTATTTGTTTATATTCGAATCTTCATATATACACCTAGAATCTGTGATTCGCATTCTGTAATTTCAGTTGATTATACAAAAACATCGAATCCTTGTAATTAATAAGCATCTTCTTTCATATTTGAAATCTAGAATCTCTTATCTTAAATCTTTTTCCTTAAATGAATTTTTCAGTTGATTATACATGTAATAGGTGAAATATCAAATTATGAATGGTATTTCAATAATTTTGTTATGTGTATGCAGTTATGTCGACTTCGCAATCAGCCCCTAATTCTCAGTCAGCTCCGGAAGAAAATTCTCAATCATCATCGACACCAGAGCTACAATCGAACACCGCTGACATTACATCGAGCCATGAACCTATTGTGGTATTAATCAATGATGAAAATCAAGATAAAGAACTTAAAAAGGGCAAGAGTGAAGTTTGAAAACACTTTGACATAGTGAGAATTGATGGTCTTACAAAGCCGTTTGCATATATTGCAAATCCAAAATCAGAAGTGATTCAAGTTGCGGCACTTCTCATTTAAATAGTCATTACAAAATAAATCATCATAACAAGGACCAAAATAGTATTAGGCAGCAACTCTTAGCGAGTAATTTCAATCCTCAACAAAGACCATCCGGAGTTAGCTTCTTTAAGTTTCAGTTACGAGGGAGCAAAGAGTGAGCTCGCGAAGATGATAATTATGCATGAATATCCTCTTTCTATTGTGGACCATATCGGATTCAAGAGGTATTCATAGTTTTTTCAACCATTGTTCAAAGTGCCATGTAGAAATACCATAAATAACGAGATATTTCAGATTTATGAAGGTGAAAGTGCTATTACTTTGAGTTCGTTGGAGAGCAATGTAAGTCGGATAGCCATCACCACTGATATGTGGACTGCATGCAACCAAAAGAAGGGATATATGGCAGTCACGGCGCATTATATTAATGATTCTTGGAATTTGCAAAGCCGCATTATGAGGTATATTCTTAATTGAAGATAATGTTTACTTTTAATGCTAGTTAGTTAATGATGTTTGTTAGTAATTAGTTTTTTTTTATTTTAGGTTTATTTATGTTCCTTGTCCACACACAAAAGAAGCCCTATGTGATCATTTTCATGAATGCTTGATGGATTGGAATCTGGATCGGAAAATATCTTGTCTTACAGTTGATAATTGTACAACTAATGATGCCATGCTTTAGAATTTTATTGGAAAAGTTGAATAGTTCTTCACTTATAGCCGGTGACACTTTATTTCATATGCGTTGTGCTGCATATATTTTAAATATAATTATGAAAGAAGGATTATATGTAATGAAAGTTGGAGTTGAAAAAATTCGAGATTCTGTTGCTTATTGGATAGCAACACATGAGAGGGAAGAAAAATTTGAAGAAACGGCTCGCCAGTTGCGTGATACAAATACAAAAAAATTAGGACGTGATTGTGCAACTAGGTGGAATTCTACTTACTTGATGCTTGAAACAACTTTGTTGTATAAAGATGTTTTCACTCGATTGGACCAGAGAGAGACACAATATAACTGTGTTCCTTGGAGAGAAAAGTGGGAGTTTGCTCAAGATGTGTGTGGTAGATTAAAAAAAAAAAAACGAAGCGAATGAGATATTTTCTGGGACGAAATACCCCACTGCCAATCAATGTTTCATTAACATATGTGAGATTCGACTTGAAATTACAGAATGGCATAGAAGTTCGAATTTTTTGATACAAACCATGACTAAAAAATGTTTATAAAATTCGAAAAGTATTGGGATGTAATGCATGGTGTTGTAGGGGTTGCTGCGGTATTGGACCCTAGGTACAAGATGGAGGTGTTGGATTTTTAATTTGAGAAGATTTTTGGAGAATTTTCATCACATAGAGTCAATAATGTTCGAGATCTTTGTTATTCCTTGCTTAAGAAGTATCACGAGAAGCTTGTTATGAGTGATGAGGGCATTGGTGACTCGTCTTCCACTCGCTCTTCATATACTTCTAAAAATGTTTCACAATATGATATGTTCCTAAGTACTAAAAAGAGGAAGAGAGTGGACACTATAAAGTCGAAGTTGGATCATTACTTGGATGAGAATGTCGTGCAAAAAATTGAGGGATTTGATCTACTAAATTGGTGGAAGGTAAACCAGCATAAATATCCAAACTTGCAGCACTTGGCTCGAGATTTCTTAGTTGTTCTGGCATCAACGGTTGTGTCAGAGTCTGCATTCAGCTCCAGTGGCATATTAGTAAGTCCGCATCGCAATAGGCTTCATCCCAAAACAATCGAAACTTTAATGTGTGCCCAATATTGGTTGTGGACTAGTGAAATGCGAGGTAAACATAGGTGAATTTACCATTCTGTATTTACGTTCTGCCTTGTTATTTATTTTAGCAAGTTATTAATGTTCATAAAAAATTTTAGGCGACGCATCTACAGGTTATGCAACTATATACAATGATATGGAAGTGGAAGATTCTTGTCTTACACGTCAGGTAATTATGTGATGCATGTGCAGTTTATTAGTGAATCAGTTTAGTAGCAGGGGCAGGTATGTTAAACTTTCAAATATATTATGTTGTTGTCCCTGTGGCCCTATTTCACTTGCTCTCTGTAGCTAGGCTGATTTGTTTATTTTCATTGCTAATTTCAGGTCTGAAAATTCAAAAATCAAGTCAAATTGCCAAAGAAATCGCTGAACAGAGACATACTCAAATTAACCAAGTACTTTAAATAGCTAGTAGCAGTGGATGGTACTTTAAATTTCACTTCCAGTTCTTATTTCATTGTCATTTCCAGGATTGTTCCTGCTCATGCTCTAATATTTTGTTCCTAATACACATTTTGATTCTATAATTGTCTTTGTTAATTTTCTATGTTAATTGAGATTGGATATGTCTTATACATTTCTGTTGCTTTTTGTTATTATTATTTTTTCAGGATCTCTCAATTAGACAATTGCTAGTGTAATAAGTAATGTGAAGTGATGTTGTGGTATTGCTGAATTAATGAACTGGAATATTGTATAATTTTAAGAGTTCTGATCGGATACTTGGCTTATTTAAAATTTCGAAACTATTAAATTATTCTTGGTTGTAATCATTTTTTTTTTAATTTGTAAACTATTGTTGTAAACTTAAAATTGTCACAGATGTGGGAAGTTGGATTTATAATTGGTTTGATGATCACATGTCACTGAATTGTTGCTATTTGCTAATGTCTATTATGATTTATGCAGACTTGTTTTAAAATTTGGATTAAATTTTTGGATTTCGGGTAAAGTTTTCGGGTTTCGGGTAAATCCATATCCAATCCAAAAAACTTACGAGTTTCGGGTGTATCCAAATCCGATCCGATCGGATTTGGATTTGGATTTTTGGGTTCAGATCAGGTTCGGGTATGGTTAAAAAATTCGGGTATGAATTTGGATAATGCTATATCCGAACCGATCTGACACGATTGCCATCCCTACAAATAATATTTGAGCTTAATATCTAAAATAATATTCAATTACCACAAGTCAAATAAAAATAATATAATTTTCAAAAGAATGTATTGTTATGAAAACGGTCATTTTTTTTTTAAATTTAAATTCAGGAAAATAATATTTTTGATAATTAATCTCTAAAAATATTATATGAATGATAATTGAAAGTTTCTCTTGCTTTTTTAAATATAATTAGTTTTTATTAATTTTAATACTGAAGTACTTATATTTTAATTCACGTTGATAAGATTAATTTTTGTTGTTAAACTAGTTATATTTTAAATATAATAATATTGAAATATTGAAAAGTCTTAAATACTTCTTATCATGGATTCACGTTGTTAAGAATAATTTTCGTAATTGAACTATTTATATTATAAAATAAAAATAATAATAGATATTAAAAAGTCCAAAATCATTCTTACAAAAAGTAACTAATCTTCGTGGTTCCTATTTTCAATTTCAGATTCTTAAAATATAAAGTGACATAAATTAACAATCTAATTAGTGTTACTTGATTTTATATAGACAACTATGAGAATAATACGTTCCAAGAAAATTTATTGGCATGTTCGGGTGTGTGATTTGAGAAATTAAAGATGATAGTGCACAACATTTGTAGCTGGACTGGCTCGATTGATGTATTTTAACTTTTAGGGGATGATATTGATTTTGAATGCTTGTTTCATGACGGGCTCCGCGAGACTTTAATTCATATTACAAGGCATGTTGTAATAAGTTGTGTTCTACGAAAGCTATACAAGGATGAAAAACGCGCCTTACAAAGAATAAAACTAAATAAAGGATATTACTTAAATATGTCCCAAATTAAGGGATGATTTTATGTTAATATCCCACTTTTTTCATAATTTATAAATATGTCCTATGATTAAAATTTAACTCTTCTTTAACTTATATACATATAATTATACATATATTTATATTTAATAAGACCAAAATACCCCCTAATACATAATAATATCTATTCTCTTTCTTTCTCCCTCTTCCTCCCACCCTTCTTCTTCAACGAACATCGCCACCACCGTCACCTCCTCCTCCGAGCTCTGGCCCCGTAGGGGCACCCTTCCCCGTCGACCCATAATTAAAAGAATCTTTTAAAATGAAGATAAACGGTGAAGGAGAATAAACATAAGTAGGTAATGGCTGATAATTTTGATGAATCTTCATAAGCACATACAAGACTTGAGCAAGTGTGTCACAATTGATGCCTCAATTATATAGGCAGACAGACCTGGACAAATTAAGATAAGCTTTAATATGACTATATCAAGTTGTCACGATCATGCATTTGTTAATGGAGAGAAAACTTGATCTTCTTCGGGAGTTAATCAATTATTTAGGGATTAAATTATCCTTAATTCAATTACTCTGTATCTTTAAGTACAAGGATAAAAATGTCTTTTTAGAATGTGAAGTTAGTTAATTAATCATAGTTACGATAAAAAGTAGGACATATTAGAAAAATGGGATAGATTTATAATTACAAATAAATATGGGGCACAATTATAAATGAACTTTTAAAATGGGATATATTAGAAAAAAAACCCAATAATAAATTACTATAATAGGTATGCATCTTCGATACTACATATGGCCAGTCAGAACTCAGGAGCGAGCGAGCTAATATATATAGGGTTTTCTAATGTGTGCTACGTTGATATCATCTAATTGAACATCAATGTCTTTATTGTTCATTACTGATTCAATAATTTCTTCATCCGTAGGTGATTTCATAACAACATAATTCTCACTTGGATAGGAGATTTTCATCATGTTATAGGGAGAATCTGGTATAACAATAATTGCAGAGGTTGTTGGAATCATGGAGCAAAATACAGATATTTTTCTAAGAACACGAAAAACGCGGAATGGAGATTGGCGATTTTTGTGACTGATCTTGCTTGTTGATTCGTTGATTGTCAGAGAAAAAAGTGTTTATTCTCTCTTACTGCCAACTGTCAATCAATCCTAACAAAACGCCTACGTACCCTTTTTATAGGGATTCAAGTCACACGTAGTTCTTAGAGAAGAAGTTACCTAGACGGGCTAGAGTTTTTGGAGATCCATCCTGGCACAAGTCCACTAGACACTTATGGGCTAATGCAACTAGTCCATTAACTCTTCTCATGTCCCATGGCGCAATAAAGACTATCTATGGCTAACATGATGCTAGAATCACGAGGCCTCACCTGCGAGGCTAATGGAGAAACTTACGAGGACCCTACATGCGACCCCACTGGGCTTAGTCATGAGATGCGGTCCCAAGTATGAAGATACTTCTACTCATGCGACCCCCTAGGACTTAGTCATAAGCCTTTATATGAAAATACAAACACAGTAAGAATATCAAATGGCGAAGCCGCTTTACAGTGAGGCGACCCCTAGGGCGGGATCACGTCTTCAAGAGATCCATATTCAAGCAATATGATAAGATAGAGGTGAGGCGCTCCCTAGATTAGGGGCCTCATTTCTTGTTGATTTATCTTCAATATTTGTACCCATTAAAAGATATTTGGGATCATTAAGACAGGTGGGTCCCTTGTTTATTCATTTGAGCCTGTTTAGGATCGATCTATACCGAGATTCGGACATAACAACTACTCCGGTTCCATATTGTCATTATGAATGCGATGTGGAATCAAGTAAAGTGGTGTTTTCCCATTAATGCGAAGCCAAGTATGTGTAAGTGATGCCGATCCCGAAGGTCCTTCCAAGTACGATACAATCTCGCAGGGACCATGAAAAATGACCCCAAAGGATAATGTAGTCATGTGTTATCATAATTATGTCCTCTATCCAGCTGACATGTGAGTTTATACCCTCACTCATTTTTTTCAAGTTCTCATAGGGTCTCCTTCATCTGACTCCTTGCTAATGTATTATTTCCGTCGTCCAAATATTTTTGAAATTGTTTAAATTCTTGGAAAAAAAATATATTTATTATGTTGGTAATCCTCGCTTCATATAATATTCTTTTTTGTTAGCTTCGCATGCCATGAACCATATGTGTCATTCCTTCACTTCGTAGTTCGTACTGTCCATCTCGCCTATAATAATGATTCACGTATTTTTTATGTTTTTGCAACAATCCTGGCAGGACATTACCATGTTAATTCCAAGTATTACTGTGCGGACCCCACCATCTAGCCACTTTATTCACACGAACTTGGTCATTTGTCTTCCATTTTGATTAAACCACAAAAGGCCATGTTAGCAATTGACCATCCCTTTTTCAAGTACGTGTAGGGGTGGCCATTTCCGACCCAACCCGAAACACGACACGAATTTGATCCGCAAAAATACGAATTTGGGTCAACAAATATTCAACCCGAAACTACCAGGTACAATCAGACACGAAACCGAAACCCGAAAATGACCCGAAAAATAATGAAACCTCTTTTTATAACCTTGTTTTTGAAATAATTTATGTTTAAAATAACTAAATTTAAGTGCACTAAGGTAACTTTCACGTGCAATGGTAAACACTCGCTAATAGATTTATAATTATTTAATAGTAATAACAATATTTTCTATATGTCATGCCCGTTTTAACACCTCACAAAGTGGGTACGGTACATATTATATATTTGAATCGTAACTTTTACGCGCAATGAAAAAGAAATGAACTGTTTTTTCTTAAAATTTCTACAAAGGCAATTATTCTCTATAAATCGGGATAGAGGGAGTATATATAATATACGAATATATTTTCAATCGCTCTAAAAATGAGTTGAGGTGGTGAAACCCGAAATGACCCGAAACCCAACATGAACCCGGTAGATACGGGTTATGGTTAAGAAAAAATCAACCCGAAACAACCAGGTACAATCTAACCGGACCCAAAACCCGAAATTGTCACCCCTATTACATGTACTTCTTGATTCCAGTGGTCCCACACTTGCAATACTACTACATCTCAGACTCAGCTCGTGTGCGTCATTGCTCGGCTTATGGTGGCCTCACTTGGCTACCTTTTTTTTTTTTTTGGATGAAGGAGCACAAACACCCCTATATCATTAGGTGTAGGATTAGAAAAATTCCTCTAATTTAGAATGATCAAATACCCTCTTGATGTGTGAATTGATGGTTGAAAAACATCCTTATAGTTAAATTTTTCTTAACCATAATTAATAGTAATTTCATATTTTTAAAAACAATCAGTATTGGTAGTTTTATATATTTTTTTATTTTGTAACAATCATGTTCATTAGTATTAATATTACAAATACAAAATTGTCAAAAATTAGAATATTAATATTATAAATACAAGTCTCTATTTAGCAAAAAAAAAAAATGCAATTCTCTATTTTTTTATTTAGATTTTCTTTTCCTACTTTTTCATCCATTCGCGGTCATACTAATTTTGTATTCACGTGGGCATTAAGTTAGGAATCGGTAGCATTATCGTGTTTTGTTACTTTTGCTGTACAAATTAATTTTATTTTATAATTTATTACTTCTTAAGTTCTTTTAGATGTGTATGAGCAAAGCCTCTATTTCGAATGAATAATTCTAACACTGTATAATGAGTATATATAGACCCTTATAACTTGTGCGCTACACAATTTTTTTAATTAATCAACCACGTTAATTAATTAAGTCGGTGACAAAAAATCCGTAAATAAAATGAAATTGATTTTATCGAATCAATTACTAAATTCAAATTAATTTGAGCAACATCATAATAAAAGAACTTAGGAAGTAAAAATTATAAAACAAAATTAATTTAAACAGCAAAAGTAACAAAACATATATGAAAATGGTAACAATTCCTATCTTAATGCCCACATGAATACAACACTAGTATGGTTGGGAATAGGGAGGAAAAATCTAAATAGAAAAGATAGAGAATTGTATTTATAATATTAAAATTCATTTTTTGACATTTAGATATTTGTAATATTAATATTAATGTACATAAATGTTATAAAAAAATTACTACAAAACTTGCAATACTATTTTTTTTAAAAATCCAAGGATGTTTTTAAACCATAAATTCACACATCAAAATTGTATTTGATCCTTTCTAAATTAGAGGGATCTATCCACTCCTACACCAATATCATGGGAGTATTTTTGCTCATTAACCCTTTTTTTTTATCGCTTTACAGTTTTGAGCTCGCTTGTGTTTTTTAGCACATATTTACTTCGCATATTTACTTTACATTCTTCTTTTTCAAAATTTACTTTCATGGGCCCGCATACTTGTAGGGATTTACCGTATTCTCTTACCGGGACATCATCTAGCCATGTGCCATCCTCTGTACTAGTGGTCGCTCCGTTGGTCCTTTTATTTTTGATGCCATGCAAATTGCAAAGTGTGTGAACCCACTAGGCCACTACATCTACATTAGCCTCCGTATATACATGCACATACTACAATTGTAGCTCCGCAAAACTACTTACATTTTAAATATAATAATAATAAATATTGGTCATGGATTCACGTTGTTAAGAATAATTTTCGTAATTGAACTATTTGTATTATAAAAATACAGATATAAAAAAGTCCAAAATCATTCTTAAGATATTTTCCGTAATTGATTGATTAGTGTTAAGTAACCAACTCATCTAAAACCTTAAGGTGTTAGAGGGAGGCCTTATATGGATCTTATATTATATTCTAACACTCCCCCTCGAAAGCCCATTTTGGGTCGAAGAGTGGATCACGGGCGCCCATCTTTGGGGCATAAATTTGCCTTCGTGTCCGAAATAAATTGTGAGAATATTGGGGGTGGCAGGGAGTCGAACCTGAGTCTCCCGCCAACCTGAGCTCTGATACCATGTTAAGTAACCAACTCATCTAAAACCTTAAGGTGTTAGAGGGAGGCCTTATATGGATCTTATATTATATTCTAACACTCCCCCTCACTCGAAAGCCCATTTTTGGGTCGAAGAGTGGATCACGGGCGCTCATCTTTGGAGCATAACTTGCCTTTCGTGTCCATATTAAATATTGAGAATATTGGGGGTCGCGGAGAGTCGAATCTGGGACCTCTGTGTGCCTGAACTCTGATACCATGTTAAGTAACCAACTCATCTAAAACCTTAAGGTGTTAGAGGGAGGCCTTATATGAATATTATATTATATTCTAAAAGAAATGAAATGGAATTTGAATAAGAATATAGTTAATTGTTTAAATTTTCATTAGCTACATCATTTCATTCCTAACCACCTAAACTAAAGTTTAAACACACTATTTTGAAAAGAAATGATCCATTCTCCCTCAAACCTATTTTCTTCCCAAATCCTATCATACAAAATTGCATCCACTCATTTTTTTTTAAATCTCACCTCTCATATTCATTGTATTCTTTTAATTTCTATTCATTCCATTCCATTCCATTCTATTCTCCCTAACCAAACACAACCATACAGTATAGTAATAACCATGTTATGACAATTGTAGGAGCAGCGGCATGATTGTTCATGCTCACCTAGTCATGCTGCAAACAGCAAACTTGAAGTGCTTTTTTGATATATTTTGAATTTCTTTTGCGGCAGCATACCATTTCCTTTAAAAAACAATTATCCAAAACTACGAACTCAAAATTTTATCTCTAGTTTTTATTTGCAAATAAACAATTGTCTCCAACACAGTTAAAAGATCAATTTATAACCTAATACAGCATGTATCAACCAATTGCGTAATTTGAAAAGAAAAAAAAAGTTGATTGATCAAATTTCTTTCTTTTTTTGTTAAATAAAAATAAATAATTTAATCATATTAACTAATAACCTAACTTAAAAAATCATGATTAAATAAATAAACTCTTTTCCTGAAATATAATAAAAAATTATAAATTGAATAACAATTTCCCATATCAAAACCAACGGATCAAGATACTTAAATGCAAAAGCTATAAAAAGTAGGGGTGAGCAATAGTCGGGTACTCGGGTTGGTCGGGTTGAAAGAACTTAACCACCCAACCCATATTTTACGGTTTTGAAATTTAACAACCCGTTACCATAATCGTTATCATTAGTACTAAAAAATACCGTTCAAATTATAACGGTTTAGTTTGGGCGGGTTGGGTTTTAAACCATTTAAAAAATTTTAAACTTGCAAACAATTAATCGACACAATTGTACAATACATCAATGGACTGACATCACAAAATATCATCAAAATCTGGTAATTAAGTTACAAAGTCTTACGAACGCTAAATAACATACAAAGTCTCATAAAATATATTCATACATCACCATTCAAAGTCTTACATAATTAAAAATAAATTAAAAATTGAATATAAAATGCACAAGCCTTCAACTTGTCACCTCTTTCAACAAGACTTGAAACATTAACAAAAAATTATAAAACAAACATTAGAACTCAGAACCATGATGCATGATTATGATAGATTTTTTCAACACATACATACTTATGATAGATTCTTAAACTGTACAAGCATCTTTGGAAGTAATAAGTAATAAGTATGATAGATTCCAAGTTTATACCAATCAAAAAGTAATAAATTTTCAATAACCAATCAATAAGTAATAAATTTTCAATAACCAATCAATAAGTAATAGTTTTCAATATCAGGATAGGAAGAGCAGCCACCCCTGGGCATGCTTTTAAAAGTTGAGAATGTCACCAAACTAGCTCGTAGATGGCTGTTTATAAACTAATCAAATAGCAATTCAACCCGACAAGATATGATCATGCCTGAAAGTAATAAGTTTACATATGTGATATTGTAACTTGTATGCACATTCTTTTTCTTTTTATATAATTATATATTAATTATTAATTTGAATTATATTTTTAAATAATAATAATAATAATAAATTAATATATATTATTATATATTCAGGTGGAACGGGTTATATTGATCGGGTTGACAAGGCAAACCGAACACAACCATTAGTTTTCGATTTTTAAAAAATCGAAACCATTATCGACCTGAACCGTTACAAAACTGTAATTTCTGGGTTGGGTAGAGCTGGCAATTCGTGTCGTGTCGTGTACTTTCGTGTCGTGTACTTTCATGTTTCGTGTACCAAGTGGCCAAAACGAAAACAAAACGAAATAAATTCGTGTACTCAAATTCTGAAACGAACACGAAACGAAACATTTCGTGTAAACACGAAACGAAACGAAAAGTACGCGAAATATTTCCGTTAACACGAAAATGAAACGAAAACCGTGTACTTTTCGTGTACTTTTCGTGTACTTTTCGTGTACTTTTCGTGTACTTTCCGTGTATTTTCTATTTATTTTGTAAAAAAGTT
Source organism: Kitagawia praeruptora (assembly GCA_037693485.1). Classification (NCBI taxonomy): domain Eukaryota; kingdom Viridiplantae; phylum Streptophyta; class Magnoliopsida; order Apiales; family Apiaceae; genus Kitagawia; species Kitagawia praeruptora. The sequence goes on from CM075353.1 coordinate 6,834,486, forward strand.
AAATATGTAATATTTATTTATAATATATATTTATATAATTTAAAATACTTATTTAAATATTTATTTATTTCGTGTATTTTCGTGTCGTGTACCTAATGGTAAATCCGAAATCGATACTAAATTCGCTCGTATACTTTCGTGTTCGTGTATTTTCTTGTTCGTGTACCGAAAAGGTCAACCCAAACCCGTAATTTTCGTATCGTTTTCGTGTCGTGTTTTCATGTCGTGTCCAAAATTGCCGGCTCTAGGTTGGGTGGTTTGAATCGGACGATTTGGGCTTGGAAAATTTGGCTCACTTCTAATAAAAAGGGTCATTTCCTTTTAAACACAAAACCCTAGCAACAAGCAAGAATATAAATTTTCTCGTTCACTATAAAATTTTACCATATTGTTCTTGACTTCTTGGGCTTCAAATCCAACGGTGGAGATTGTAATTCAATTACTCTAAAGAGGTGCATTCTGCCCTGTTATCTTTAATTGCAAAGTTTTAAACTTTTCTTGAATATTTGTGTTTTTTTTCATTATTGAGCAAGATTGTAGCTGTTTGATTGAATCTTGATGGGTAGAAGAGATTATACTTGTGTAGCTGTTTAATTTATCATTGTTGAGCAAGAGTGTAGCTGTTTGATCACTTTGATGGTTAAAGATTGATTCTTGATATGTAGAAAAGATTATACTTCTGTGCCCACTTAAAAATTTGTCGATTTTCGAAGAAAGATTGGTAATTTGACTTATCTTGGTTTCTTGAATTGGGTGTTCGTGTTGTCGAAGATGGATGATGAAAGTAACGATAACAATATGTTTATACTGAATTCGGAAAATTATTGGACTTGGAAAACCCGTATGGAAGATCTCTTGTGTGTTAGGGAATTGTATGAAACTATTGAGTCGAAAGATGCGGTGGATGGTATTGATGAACGAGAATGGAAATATTTGAATCGTAAGGCAGTGGCTATAATTAGGCAGTTTGTTGATGATAGTGTGTATCAGAATGTGGCTAATTATACGAATGCGTTTGAGCTTTGGAGTAAACTTGAGAGTATGTATTCGTCAAAAAAAAAAAAACTTGAGAGTATGTATGGACGGAAGAGCGTTATGAGTCAAGTTTTCATGATGAGAAAGCTTTCGAATTTGAAGTACAAAGATGGTGAGAGCATGGGATTGTACTTGAGTAATTTTCAACTCTTGGTTAATGAATTAATTGGATCGAAGGTGAACCTGGATGATGAATTGCAGGCTTCTTTACTGTTGACATCGCTTCCTTATAGTTATGATATGATAGTTTTGTTACTTTGTTGAGTAATTCTGCTCCGAGTGGCAAGTTGACAATGGAGATCGTCAAAGGTAGTCTTTTGGTTGAAGAGGCTACAAGAAGAGATTTGAGTTCGTCGAGCAAATTCGGAGCTGATATGGTTCACGACCGAAGCAGGGGAATGATCAAGAATGGAGATGCTTGTAATAGAGACAAGTCTAGGGGAAGATCAAACTCAAACTTAAAGAGTAAAGTGATTTGTTACCATTGCCAAAATCTGGGTCATATTAAAAAATTCTGTCCAACAATGAAAAGAAATAAGGATCATGGTGAGGTACGCAAGCAATAGTCAGATGAAATATGGAACAACCTCAGTTGTAACTAGTAAGGATTTGTTATTTTCCTTTGGTGATCCAGGTTGTTTGTGTCTTGTTTTCTTAATTATAATTCTACTTGGCAATTGATTCAGATGCTTCATATCATGTTACTTCAGACATAGAGTACCTTGCGTCCTTCAATAGTGGTGATTATGGTCACGTGAAGATGGAAAATGAAGGCTTATCTAAGAGACTAAGGCTATGTTCACTTGGATTGAATGGAATGAGGGGAGAATGGAATGAAATTTATACTATTATTTGGGGGAGATTGGGGAAAGTGTTTATAAATTTCATTCCTTGCTTCATTCCTCTCCAAATAATTTGAACTAGAATTCTAACCCACATGTTTTGGAAGGAATGCTCCATTCCCAATCTTCATCATTTTCCTTACAATCTTCATCATAAAAAACTTCTTATCCCTCATATTTGTTCATTATTTCCCTCAATATCCCTCTTTCTTCATAAATTTTGTTTACAATTTTCATTCCATTCCTACCTCATTCTATTCTTTCCAAGTGAACACACCCTAAGGCTGTTGGCATGGGTACAGTGTGTTTGGAGATTTTCTCACAGACTAGTGTTGATAGGTCATAAATATGTCCTGTGTATGAGGTTATATTTGATTTCTACTGGGGTGCTTGATGATGATGGTTAAGCAGTAACTTTATTGATGAAAAAAGGAAGCTGACCTAAGGTGATCAGATCATCGTCGAGGCCACGAAACAGAGAACTTTATATTTCATGCTAATTTTTGTAAAGGAGAAGCACAATTTTAATATCTGCATTTTGTTTGAGATAAGTTGTACGGATTTTTATGCCCTAGCTAGAATTGTTATTATTATTGCCAAGTGTTTGCCTAGAATAATTGATGCAATCTGAGGGTTCCTCATGACAAATCTGCGTCCCTTCATCAAATACTGATCTGATTACATTGTGAAAACTATCCTTGCAGTTGAACTATTAAGCGAACAGATAAAAAAGCACAACTTGTTTGGAGTTTTGCCAGTAGCACTATTGTTTTTCTAGCTGCATGCAGCCATTATTATTATTTTGTTCATGGTGTTGTAGATTGTAGTTGTTCTTGTCATTGCAGCTTCTAACAACTTGTATGATTACTTCTTCTGAAAATCTAAAATATAGACATTTTAGTGATTTTTCTGTCATGTTTTAATGTCTATTGCACACGATGATCTTCAGTAATGTTGTTTAGCATTGCTCTTTCAGGATTTAAATCTACATATAAGCATAGGGTCTGAATGCCTATGTTAGACATGTAGTAACCATGTTGTGCTTGATATTGTCAGAATTGTAGTTCATGCACGCATTACTCTGCATTGCATGCCTACAAATATCAGATATAATTTGTCTTAACTTTTCATGCTGATAAATATAAGTTGGTAAAAATATACAACCCACTTATATTTCACGAAATAAGGCAGTATATAGACCAGTACTAAATTGCAATGCAACATTGACTTGCTGTCCAGGTTTGAACGGGAGATCTGTAGTATATTAAAGTAACCTGATAACCACAACACAACAGCAACAAGTGGAAGAATTTGAGGTACGCACTTTATCTATCTGATACATGTTTTAGTAATTTGATTACATTAGCAATCACTGCATAAATTAAAGTCCTGAATTATATTGGTAACCTGATCTATAGTTGCTATTTATTGACTTTCTAGCATTAGTATTAGATTTTTTTAAGCTTGTACTAATATATAACTTGGAGTAAAACTAGTGTTGGATTAGGGAAGATGTAATTGAAGATACGTATTCAAATAACATCAGTAAAATTTACAATATTTGAGCTTTTTTCATCTCGATACATGGGTGGAATTGGCATTCTTGGTCCATTAAAGAGTAGTTCAAAAATATAAAAACAACCTTTCTGTAGAAGAGCCTTTCAGTATGTTTCACTACTACAAGGCGCATTATGATACAAATGCTCCATTGGAGCCTAAATTAAAAAGGAATACAACTCTAAATTAAAATGTACCAGGTGGAAATATTACAAAATCATGTTGGGAATAATTTAGAAACAAGTGATGTTGTATAAACTAAGAATTGATGTAAAAGAAATTATTTTTATTACTGTTAATTTTAATTTTAACATTGAGCATGACAAATTGTTGGAGGGACAAATTGTCGGCCTTGGATTGAGTCTGATTCAGAAAAGACATTTGATCCATCTTAAGGTGCCTACTTATGATGATAAGACACCATGCAGTCCTTCAGTCTAGGTATGTTTATGTAAAATGATATGATAAGATGATTAGGGGAGTGATTGACATCTCTTAAGATACTCTAGGTATCTCACAATGTGTGTTTTTGATTTGTAGGATTTGCACAATATGTGCTCTTGATATCTCTTAAGATACTCTAGGAAACAACCAGTGGCGGAACCATAACTGGGGCTAATAATTTTTTTTCCTACCAGGTCTTATATTTTTTCAGGATTAAAAAGTAAATTTGTAACTGTTTTTGAGAGGTTAGCCGGGGCTGGAGTGGGGTAAGGCGGTCAAATCCCAGCCTGGTTCCGCACTGTTAGCAACAATGCCAAATGTAATAGAGCTCAACTTCATTGTGCTCTTGATTCCCTTCTCATATTGATTGCTAATAAATATAATTGTGGAAGGGTAGATGAGGTTTATTTTTTGTGTATCATATGAAGAAAGGTAGATGAGGGTTTTATTTTTTGCCAATTATAAGGGTAGGTGAGACTGTTTTGTGTGTATGTGGTGGCTGATAAGTAATCCCAACAATTGTGACATATCTTGACCACCATATTTTAAATTTTTGGCCATGCCTGTATTATAAAACACCTTATAGATTTGGATCTACAGCATAGTATAATCTAAAAATCTATCATGTATTGAAGTATTGATATGCAGGATCTTTAATTTATATTCTATCTTTGCTGATACTTCACTTTAAACAACAAAAAATCATCATCATACTCAACTATCCTTGTGTCTTCCTTTTTTTTTTTTTTTTTTTTTTTTTAAGTAGGTAGGCTTATATGCCTTACAATTATTATCTGTTCTCAATAAATCTCGGGATGAGCAAGAATCGAACTCAGACCAAGATAAGTTCTAATCACTTAAGCTATCTCAGTTCTAATCACTTAAGCTATCTCATCGCGCTCATGTGTCTTCCTTTTTCATGGAAAACAAATTATATTTGTCAACGGAATGGATGTTAACAATGAAAAGAATTTTAATAATACTCTGAAAGGGGTGGAATGAATTTTAGCAGAACATATAATAAAAAATTCAAGTTTGAACTCGAGTTCTGAATAAGTCAAGTTCGAAAAGCCATAACTTGGAAACGTAAATCTGATAAATGTCCAAACTAGCTGTCCTGTATATCTTTTGGTCGATATAGACTCTCACAGCTAAACTGCTTATCAGGGAAAGGGTAGATGGGTTGCTGTGGTTGTATCATGTATGTAGTGGTTGATTATCATCCTGTGGTAGATAAGGTAATTCTAAACAATCATGGTGGAGAACTTTGAACTCTCATTTGAGTATTATTTGTTGGAGTAGTGCTAGGGATCCCAAATTTTTTTTTTTTAAAATTGTTCCCGAATATCAAATGTCATCTTTTAATTAGTAGTAGAGCTCATATGAATACATGCGACCTCTTTGTTTTTAAAATAAATATCCAATCAGATCTTGCCAACTAAACTTTTGGAAACAGTTTTGATAATTTTTTTGGGAACTCTAGCATTTCTCTGTTTGTTGTACATGTATAATTATCCACGTGGTATATTTAAGCCTTTTAGTGCAATAATTGTGTAAATTTACAACCTTACAAACAAAAATCCCGTCACACTCAAGTACCCTACATGTAGTCCTTCCTTGTGGTGAGGAGCATTGCTGTTTCTATGGATTATCATATGATCGATTTAGCAAAAAAAGAACTGTATCATATGAATCGAAACCATACCGACAGCAGTGACTACATCTGTGGTTTTAAAGACCCGAAAATGAAAGTAAAACAATGTACATGATGCATTATATCGAATGCAGTTGATATGTTGTTATATCTGGTTTTAAGGATTCAAAGGTTCGGATACTAATGGTGTAGCCGCGTAGGAATAAAAACACAACATACTCGGTATATCCCGCATAAGCAGGGTCAGGGGGGTAGGATAGTACGCAGCCTTGCCCCTACCCAAGGGGTTTTAATGAAACGTGTAATAGATATTATCTTATCGCAAGATGATAAATTGATCCTCTGATCGATCTCTTTATATGCTTATAATCCGATATCGATGGATTACTTTTACAGTTTTATTACACACCACACTTTAGATATCATTCCAGCCATTAGCTAGGATATCTTGACATTTCTTACATGAATGAAGGGCTGCTTAATGCAACTGAAGCTTTAAAACATCAAACAGAGAACTAAATTTACTCATATTAGCCTTGGAGAGAGCAATTCCAACTTCCATTCCGCCTTTAAAGTCTCTACTCTCCGTCAAACAAATAGCAGTTCCTCTATCAACTGAAATCTTTTCGATCTTATTAGGCTTTCCCCATCCGAAATCCATGTCGTATAGATCCACTTTTGGTGAACCCACAACAATTACATTGACATTTGATGCCACCATCTCTTCCCATTCAGCAATCCATCTCTTTGCATCTCTTAAAACTTCCTGATCCAAGTCTTTAATCTTTTTTCCGATTGCTTTCGCTGCCATAACAAGTCCATTCTCACTTACTAAATCACTCTCCATTGCCCCCGTTCTGCCAAATGCCACACAATTTCCAAAATAGGTACTTGGAACAGTAAAATCAAGGCGTGTAATGCCGCCTGCAATGAATCCAAAGTAAGCTGGTTTCTCGCTAACATTTGCACTTGTGATGCCTTGACATTTCATTAAACAAACCCATACTAATGAGCAAGCTAATACATATGCCGAAAGGAGTATTGGCTGTGGTTGATTCATTTTCTTGCATTGTGCAATGATCATTGTTTTAATTCTTTGCATATCATCAATGCTCAAGACGAACGTGGATTGAACCATGTCAGAACTATCAAACCTTTGACATTCTCGCGACATCATTTTGTTCCACCATTGATTCAGAAGAGTTGTTTCAAGTTCGTCATTAGGATCAATCATTACATTTCTATCGAAACTTGGTGGGGATTTAATGACGGGCACTGACAACTTCCCTTCTTGCAGTGACTTGCAAGTTGATGCCCATGTCTTCATGAAGATGTTGTATGTTCTTTCATCAGCAACTACATGTTGAAATGATAGCCCAATCGAAATGCCCGTGTCACCAAAAACCGTGATTTGCACTGCTAATGACGGAACACTTGTCGTTTCATTCGACACCGGTGATTCTAAGTCCGGGACTAGTGCCAACAGTCTCGAGACATCTTTCGGACAATTGCTAGAAAGTTGACTAAATGCATCACCATCACTTTCCGCAATAGTTAGTGACACATAGTCCCCGTGGCTATACATTATTTGCGGCTTCAAGGGCGGTAACGGGGTGGAAATGTTGCCAGAAAAGGGTGGAAAATGTTGGAGAGTCAAGGACAATGAGTGTTTAAGAAAGGGAATGATATTTGTGGAATGAGAATTATTATTTGAGAATTTGTAGAAAAAAATGGATTGATTTGGTGAAAACAAAAGCCATGGGATGTCGAGAAAAGTTAGAGGCAAAGTTATTGGAGTTGTGTTTGGTGGAGAGACTTGGCATTCTTCAGCAATCTTTATTTTGAAGCTGGGAGCCATGGAAATTGAAGAGAGAGAGAGAGAGAGAGGGGGAGAGAGATTAGTATGATACTTTTGGTAGGCTTTGGCTTAAGGCTTGATACAGTCAAATGGTTATGGTATTTGAAGAATCTTTTGGTTATGAAGTGACAAAATTTAGTTTAGTATTAAAGAGATGTATTATTATTGTATTGGACGCACGCCACAAAATGGGAGTTAGGCGACCACATATTAATATTATGCATCTTTTCCCACGATTGTTTCCAACACAACTAACTTTGGCGAACAAAATTTGGTGTAATTTATTGTTACTTTGAAATTCGAAGTCAGTGTCGTAAAAAGTGGAAATCGGACTTAATCGGTGGAGGCACCGTCCAGGATTTAATCGGGTAATCGGGGATTAATCGGAATGATTAATCGGATCATTAATCGGAACTAATTTAATATTATTTTTAAATATAATTATTATTAATATACATAATTATGTTATTATTTTGATTATACATGAATAATTATCATATATTTATACAAATATATTTAAAATATATAGCATTATTAAAGTAAATATAAATTTTAAGATCTAATTTTTGAATTAGGGTCAATATGAGAGAAAAAATTGATAAAATTCATAATTTAGCCGTTTAAAATATTAGTTTCGTATATGAGAATAAAATCTTTCTTAAAATTTATTCAATTTTATACTTTTTGATTTTTTTTAATTTTTCTACACATTTTTCAATTTTTTTATCAATAATGCCGATTTTTGACCGATTAATCCGATTTTTGACCGATTAAACCCGATTAATCCCGATTTTTCGGAAAAACGATTTTTTGACCGATTTTTGTAAAATCAATACGGTGTCTTACCGAACAGCGATTATCGGCGATTAATCCCGATTAATCACCGATTTTTAGAACAGAGAGTCCACTCTACATTTCACTGAACTATTGCTGATTTATAACAGTTCAGCTTGATTTGTGTTCGAATTCAATCAATTCTATTCTCCCAACCAAATTTTAAGTTGGGGGTGTATTTAATTCAAATTTTAACATTATATCTTATTATATAATAAAAAAAGTAATAGGGATAATAAGCGAGTACTATCATAAGTCAAAGAGTTCGACTCTCACTAACATTATAATTAAATTTAATATTTATAATTCTAAATATACTAATAAAAATATGATAAAATTCACTTTTTAACATAATTAAATTTAATATTTATAACTCTAAATATACTAATAAAATATATGATAAGATTCACTTTTCAAAACTCATTAATCGTCTATTAAATTTAATATTAGAAACTTATTAATCATCTATTAAATTTGATATTAGTACACGCCAAAAATTTAATTTACAAGATCGCATTGAAAAATTGCGAGTATATAAGAACGAAGGAGTCCTTGTCTCTTCTATAGAAAATTACTATGCACTGACTTTCGGGAAACAATCCAAAATAAAAGCATATGATAAAAATCATTTTTCAAAACTCATTAGTCATCTATTAAATTTAATATTAGAACAATATTAAATATCTATTTATTTTGATATTAGTACACGCCAAATATTAGTACTCATATTTTCTATAAAAAACTACTAGTGACTTTCGGGAAACAATCCAAATCAAACATAACTTTAACTACTAAATAGTTCCGGTTCAAAACAAAAAAGCATGTTTGTCTTTATACTTCATATGTGTATATAGTTTACGTTAATATTGAAAAAAACCAGGTAAGAATAAGATGTAACAAAAAAGTCAAAAAATGACTTATTATTAGCTACATATAATTTATTTTTTACAAAATTTATACTATCCACATGCCAAAAATTTAATTTACAAGATAACATTGAACAATTATGAGTACTTAAGTAAGAAGCAGCCCTCATCTCTTTTACAGGAAACTACTACGCCATGGCTTTCGGGAAACAATCCAAATCAAATTTGATTTTAACTACTAAATAGTTTCGGTTCAAAACAAACATTCATGTTTGTCTTCTATATTTCATATGTGCATATAATTTACGTTAATATTGGTAAAAAATTAGGTAATAATAAGATGTAACAAAAAAGTCAAAAAACAACTTATTATTAGTTATATATACTAGCCTAAAACCCGTGCGATGCACGGATTTTTTTTATATTATATAAAAAATTTCATTAATTAAAATTAATTTTTTTAAAACATGCATTTTGGAGGCTTTTATATGAGATAATTTGATAATAATTATATAAATGTTATAATTATATAAATGTTATTCGTGATTTTTCTAGAAAATGAAGGATTTAGTTATAAAATATAGAAAAGATGATAGGTTTTAGTTAAAAAGAATAATCAATTAATTATTAGTAATTAAAAAATTATTACTTCATTTTATTAAATAGAATGTCCGTGGTATGATTAGAAAAATAGAGAATTTAGTTAGTGAAAATTAAAAAGATTATATGTTCTAGGTGAAAAAGGTAATTGATTAATTTATAGTAATTATAATTGAATTATGTTAATTTACTAAATACAATTGCTCGTAATGTTTTTAGAAAATGAGAAAATAATATTGTCCGTGGTATTTCTATTATAAAAGGAATTTTAGTTAGAAAATATAGAAAAGATGATATGTTTTAGCTGAAAAAGGTAATCGGTTAATTAAAAATATTATAATATTATTAGTTTATTTTATTAAATAGAACCGTCCGTGATATAATAAAAAAAATTAGTTAGAGAAAATAGAAAGGTAATGTGCATGATTTATGTGGAAAAAGTAATTGATTAGTTTATAGTAACTATAATTTAATTATGTTATTTTACGAAATAAAATTGTTCACAGTTTTTTGAAAATGAGAAATTAACGCTACCCGTTATATTTCTAGAAAAAAAAGGAATATAATTAGAAAAATAGAAAAGGTGATATATTTTAGTTGAAAAGGTAATCGGTTAATTATTAATATTATTAATATTATTATTTTATTTGTATTAAATAGAAACACCTGTAATATAATTAGAAAAATGGAGGTTTTAGTAAGAAGAAAGAAAAAAGGTAACAGGTTTTGCTGAAAAAGGTAACCGTCCATGATATAATTGGAAAAAGAGATATTTTAGTTAGAGAAAAGAGAAATAGTACCGTGTTTTAACTGAAAAAGGTAATCGATTAGTTAATAAAAATTATATATAATTATGTTATTTTTTAGCTGAAATGGTAATTGGTTAATTATTAGTATTATAATATTATTATTTTGTTTATTAAATAGAAACGCTTGTAATATAATTAGAAAAATGGAGGTTTTAGTAAGAAGAAAGAAAAAACGTAATGTGTTTTGCTGAAAAAGGTAACCATCCATAATATAATTGGAAAAAGAGATATTTTAGTTAGTGAAAAGAGAAAAGGTAACGTGTTTTGATGAAAAAGGTAATTGATTAGTTAATAGAAATTATATATAATTAAGTTATTTTTTTAAAACTAAAATTGGAGAAATTTTAGTTAGATGAAATGTAAAAGATATTCTATTTTAAATGAAAAAGGAAATTATTTAGTGTTTGAAAAATAGAAAAGGTTATATGTTTAAACTTAAAAAGGAAATTGATTAATAAATGAGAAACTTTAGTTAGATAAAATATAAAAGATATTGTATTTTACTTGGAAAAGGAAATTATTTAGTGCTTGAAAATAGAAAAGATAATATGCGCAACCTGAAAAAGGAAATTGATTAGTTAATAGATCTATAATTGAGTAAGGATAATTAGGTAAATTCAATAGGTACCGTTGAACCAAACTTTTAATGTTTCGGCTTTTATATAATAGTATATATATATATATAGGCTAGTGGTCAAATAGAAACCAATCTTAGAATAGAAACTAGAAACCAACACTAAATAAATTATATTTCATTTATTCTAATGGCCCCGCCAGGGGCACCTTCACAAAAAGTGTTTAAAATTATTGGCTCCATCCAGCAAAAAAAAAAAAAAAAATTACTGTTCACGCTGACGTCACTGCCACGTCAGCAGTGAACAGTAATTTTTTTTTTGCTGGATGGAGCCAATAATATTATGAACTTTTTGTATTGGGGTACCCCTAATTTGGTCATTAGATTAGCTTGAAATATTTAATTTATGTTTAGTTTCTAGTTTCTATTCTAATTTAGTTTCTATTAGAACAAGACTATATATATATATATATATATATATATATATATATATATATATATTTACAAAATATATATTATACTTTAATAAAGCGAAAGGGAATATAATTTGTAGTTTAGTTAACCCCTACTTTTGGTTATTCTCTCATTTTTTGTTATCCCTTATCTACAACCATTAGATCTTTAACTCAAATAGATCATGACCGTTAGATCGATACAATAATCCTAAAAGTTATTATATACAGAGGTCTAAGGTTCGATTTTCGCCAACAACATATTAATTTATATTTAATCTATAACCTTTACTAATAAGCGAAACCCTCTTTTAAAGGTACCTAAAGTTTGGTTCGCACCATATTTTGGTTTCACCCGTTTTTGGTTCGTACTATATTTTGATTTCACCCCTAAAATCCTATTTTCCCTATAATTTTATGTTGTTCTTTTTAAAAATAAAATAAAAATAGAGATTCTATTATAATTATAAATCTTTTTTGTAATTGTTATTATATTATAATTATAATTCTTTATATTTTGGTTTCACCCGTTTTTGGTTCGCACTATATTTTGGTTTCACCCCTAAAATCCTATTTTCCCTATAATTTTATGTTTTTTTTAAAAAATAGAATAAAAATAGAAATCCTATTATAATTATAATTCTTTTTTGTAATTTTTATTCTATTATAATTATAATTATTTTATTTTTATTTTTTTTTAAAAAAATCATATTTCCCCTAGAATACTATGTTCCTTTAAAAAGAGTTAAAAATAGAGTTCTATTATGATGATTATAATTCTTTTGTTTATAATTTTTTTAACTTGAAAAAACCAACGATCAAAAATCACCAACAAATAGAGTGTAAAACATCAACGAATACGTAGCCAGATCGTATAACATTTGATAAAACACTAACGAATCTATAACCTTTATTAATAAATTTCTGTTTAATGATATTTTCGTAACAAATTTGGTTTCACCCTTATTTCATCACAGATTCCTACTCCCCTAAAATTCATATTATTTTCTAAAACAATTGTTTGGATTTTTTTATAATTATAATTCTTTTACTATAATATTACTGAATGGTACAAATAACGTATATATTAGAACCAGAACCATTTATGTTATATTTTCTTGATTGTTTAAAATATAATCTTAAATAAATAATAAATAAATCTTTATCTATAACGTGTATTAATAACAAAACCCCTTTTTAATGTACTATTTTATACCAATTTTGGTTCGTACCATATTTTGGTTTCACCCCAAGACTCCTATTTTCTCTAGAATTCTATGTTATTTTATAAAATAAATAAATATACTATATTACAATTACAATTTTTTTTATTACAACTTAATAAAACAAAGACTACGAATACAAATGTTAATCTACGGTGACATGCTTATCTATAACAAACTAAATAAATTTTTAATGGTACTTCGGTACCAAAAATTGGTTCCACCCATAATATTCCTATTTCTCCAAGGATTCTATACTATTTTTTATTAAAATAATAAATTGTTAATATTATTGATAAGTGGATTTTATATCCACTTGGAGCATTCCATATCGGCTTAAATTGATTGTCTTGGACTCAAGTTTGTTGAATTTTTTATGTGTTTTGTGTAGCTGTGCAGGGTTGTAGCTATCGGTTAGTGTTGGTGTTTCTAATCGATATTAGAGTGGAATTAAGCATTTGAATGAAGATGGTACACTTGTGTTATGCTACCAAGGAGTTATATGTGTCATGATATTGAGGATGTTAGCTAATGCAAAAGAAACGGAGGAGAAAGGAGCAAATTGTGTAAAATTCGGATGGTTGCGCAGTCTACACTGTTTTGGCCATATCTGGAGTTCTAGAAGTCCGTTTTCAGCGATCTTACTGTCCACGCGAAGCCTGGGGAATTTTCTTGAATTCTAAAGCAATCCGGCAGACGTCAGCCACGCAGACTGCGCCAGAATTGTTGGAAAACAGAATGTAGCCGCGCAGACTGCGCCAAAATGGGGTAGACTGCGCCAGAACTCGCTGCAATTTACTGTTTTGCCCTAATTCGACTTATAATTGTATTTTAGGCAGTTTCTTTTAATTCTAATTGTAATTTAGGATATTTTCTTGCTGGGCAAGACTTGGAGTGCCTATATAAACACATCCAACCCTTGTAATTTGTATCATTAGGAGAAGAACCATTACATATCAATTACTTAGGTTTATTTGTATATTTTCATACTTTGTTTTTATCATGGTTTCATCAGATCCCATGATGACGAGAGGTTCGATTATGAACTAATCGTTGTCATGGGATTCTAACGGATTTATTTATGGAGCTTTAGTATCTTGATGCTTTACAGATCTATGTGTGATGTATATCTGATATCCTCATATGGTTGTGCTTTATGAATTTAGATGCGTAGCTAACATTTAATTTGTTAATCACTTGTGAAGCGAGAGTGGATCTTGAGATTTAGAACTTGCCATGCTAGCATAGGATAGGTTGATGTTTTAACATCATGATTTGTGGCGTAAATAGAGATATCATGCTGTCCTATGTGATCAATGTGGATAACTTGTTCTTCAACCGTTATGTTTTCAAATTCTATAGAGATATAGGGTCTAAGCATAATTGGTGTCTATTCATCTTCTATCTCTTTTGTGGATGTATGTTTAGTTTGGTATTCGTATACTGAGAAGTAGCGTATACTTGTTTCGTGTTATCCGATCAGATATCATAACCATTGCATATAGTGATTAAAGGCGTCAGATCTAAGCAAAGTATTTAATGAAGTTAGGATTCCATGGTTTATCTTGTATAAGTAATTTGATTCCAATTCTCATTAGTTAGTTAATTATTAGTTTGTTAATTTGTTTTTTAAGTTAATCTTAGTTAATCAAAACCCAATTTGTTAATTGTCTTAGCAGTGAATAATAATCATACATTGTTACATAGGTACATCTACTGAATTAAACCATAACCAGATCTCTGTGGGAACGAACTTGACTTATATCTATATTACTTGTGACCACGTGCGCTTGCGTGATTTTGTGTTAACAAGTTTTTGGCGCCGCTGCCGGGGATCATCGGAGTTTTATTTTTGGTTTACGTGCTTGTTAATAGTGGTCGTTAGAGTTCACTGACTCGGATTTCATTTTCTCATCTATTCTTGTATAGTTCGTTGGTGTTTCAGGTACTTGTCAGAGAGCGTTGATGTTGAAGATGGATTTTCTAACTTACTATGGAGTTCAGCAGGTGGCTAGTGTTTGTGAGCTATGTGCGGGCACACATGAGACGTATCAGTGCTGGAGCAACCAAGGTGGTATTCAACAGCCTCAGCAATGTGAGCGGTGTTTGGGCGTTCATGATCCCTCACAATATTGTTATTACGAAGGAGTTGATCCATATGTCACTTATGAGGAGCAACCAAATTTTCAATACCATCCTCAACAGTACAGCAAGATGTTCCAAATATGTCATATTTCTTTGATAGTGAAGAGTTTCAACATCAGCAACCTACTCCTACTTTTCAGTCAGATGAGGTTGTAACTATGGAGGAGCTTAGGATGCTTGAAAAGAGTAGGGAGGAAGGTGTCAAATCTTTGGAGACACTAGTTGCTCGAGCTTTGAGTGCCTTGGAACAAGAGAAACAACAATTCATATTAGAAGCAATTCCAGAGAATAACGATGACTTGGAGCAAAGTACTGTATGCTTAATTGAGGAAGACAATTTCAAGGTGAGGTGAGCATTCGCAAGCCGTGTGAGGAATTTGATCATGCTAGTATGGTGGATGATTTGGAAAGGGCACTATTTGGGATAGACACTGATGAGCTGCACAAATTTCAAAAATTGGCATGTGCGTACCAAGAGGCTGAAGAACATGGGAAAGATGCAGGTCTTCTACTTGTCTCAGAGTTTATAGATGGAGGTAGCGAATTAAAGCCAATGGAGGAAGTTCTCTTTGAGGAACCAAAGGCTTCAACAACTTACATTTACCCTCCTCCATTATATTCAAGTGAAGCCCGCGAGTATGTGTTGTTCTACATATTGACAGATTTTGGGTCAACACATGAAGGCATTGGAATAGGACAGAGTTGTTATACGAATAGGCAAAGCGAGGAGAAAGGGCAGAAAGTGTGCCGCCGTGATGACGATGAAGTATCGCGAAGAGATGACCAGGCAAACTATTATCATCCTTAATGGAGGCTTGGAAGTAACGTCAAGCTATTGACGTTAAAGAAGCGCTTCGTGGGAAGCAACCCACGCTTTTCGACATTTTTATTTAGGTATGTTTCCTGCTATCCCTTATATTACTTTCCATTCAATGTGGACATTGAATATTTCAAGTTTGGTGGTGGTTTGAGGGATTAGTAGTTATTGTTGTATTATTTGTTCATGTAGGATTTCATGTTTTGCATATTAGTAGTAGTAAATTATGCATATATGTTCGTGTTATCTACGTTTGTTTCATATAGGACATTCTGTTTTTATGTTCGTATATCATGTGAGTTCATAATAGATGCATTTGCACCCATGCTTGATAGGAATTTTGTGTTGTTGACGCTTTTGATTGAGAAGTGATATGCTTTGTTCTTGTGCACACACATACACTAGTAAGTTGAAGCTAGTAGACTTATTGAATGTTGTAAGTGATTAGAAGGACATGAATATGTGCAAGATGATTTAGTTTGCATGCTTTGAATACAAGTCGGTGCATTAGAGAGATTTTTGCTTGGGATTAAGTATGTTTTTCCACTAAGTGAGTTTTTGAGCCTTATTGCATATTTGTTGTAATTTATTCGTTTGCTTGAGTGTCCACAGATTGTTTGCATTGCTAGCAGTTGTTTGAGGTCTTTCTTGACATTATTTGATAAAATGATAAAGGCATTTAGGAATAACCGCATATTTTTCCCATATTACCATACCATGTTTACATGATCAATTAGTTAACCCGTTGAGCTTAATCCTATTTTTTCGGTGACATACCACATTACTTGCCTAGACCTTTTTCTTGTATTGGCCTTACATTAATTTGAACCCACGTTGTCAAAGGCTAGTAGAGTGCTTAAGGGAGTAATAAGGTGTGCAAGGAGGGGTTATTGTTGGTCTTACTTTTGGGGGAAATATTGAAAATTGGGTTTGTTTACTTGATAGTCAGCATATGTAATAAATTCATGGAATCATTATTATTGTTTATATTATTGTTTTATCTAGCCCTCGAGAAAAAAAAAAGAAAAGAAAAAGAGAAAAGAAAAAAAAAAAGAAAAAAAAAAGAAAAGAAAAAGAAAAAAAATTTATTATGAGGGCATGTTTGTGTTTGTTGTGATCCTATTTCAGTCGACTAGTCGAGTGTTTGTGTTAGTAAAAATTATGTGGGGGGAAAATAGGGTGTTGTGTATGATTTATTATGGTACTTACTAGTTTTTTACACTTCACCTGATTTGGCTTATTTGACATACCTTGTCCCTAGCCCCGTTACAACCCAAATAAAGACCTTTTGATTATCGTCATTGATGTATGTTGTGTTAAGAGTTAGATTGATACCAAATGTCAAGCATGCTTATGATTTTGTTGGAATTGAGTGATACACTTACCCTTGTTCTTGAGTGAATATTCTTTTGTGAGTGGATTGTGAGTGTTTGCTTGTTTTTACGTATGTGATCCCGAGTTTTGACTCAAAGATGTACTCTTATAGGCTTAGCATGTTTACTAACTTATTCTTACACTTGACATGGACTTGTGAGAACTTATGCATGTTCATTGAGTAGACTATGTGAATACTTGCACTTTCGACACCAAGACATTGAATTATTACTTTGATTCTTAAGTTGATATGGCATGAGAGGATTTGAAGGTGTGGTGATGTATTAGTAGTAAATCATTTGCATTTTCATATTAGATGCATTCATGCATTGCATTGGATTTTGTGGGTACATTCGCTATAGGCCCTCACGAGACCTTACTTATAACGCCTTAG
The DNA here is from genome assembly GCA_037693485.1 of Kitagawia praeruptora. Taxonomy (NCBI): domain Eukaryota; kingdom Viridiplantae; phylum Streptophyta; class Magnoliopsida; order Apiales; family Apiaceae; genus Kitagawia; species Kitagawia praeruptora. The sequence goes on from CM075353.1 coordinate 6,851,964, forward strand.
AAAATTTGTAATTATAAATATTATTATTTAATATTAAATGTGGAATATATGGTGTGATTTTTTTTTTAAAGTTAAATATATGTGACATCATGTTTATATGGTGATGTATGTGTGACGTTTAGGTCCTTGTATTTTTATTTGAATTTTTAGTGATTAAAATTTATTTAAATTATGTATTATTGATCTTTGAAATTTTTTTGTAAAATTAACGGAGTTATTAAAAGTCATGAAATCTTTTGTAATATCATCATTGTATATTTAGTTAGATTTTAAAATTATTGGGTGAATTAATTTGGGTGTTTAGTATTTTAAAATGATTTTAGGAATTTTATTGTATTTAAGGGACCAGAACTTGTAAAATTCGTATTTAATTCATTTTTTTACCCTAAAAATATTTTAAAAATATGGGGAGATAGATCATTTCTTTTTCTAGATTGTAAAAATTATGTTGATATTTTTCCCAATTTTTACCTAATTAATTTTAATTTTGTAAAGAGGTTTTAATTTGTTTGTTTTTCAGAAATCAAATTTGTAAATAATAAATACTTTTTAATTCCCCTAAATCCCTAAATTGCAGCTCTGTCTTTCCCCAATTCATTTTTGGTCCGTTCTTTTGAGAACTCTCTCGAAGTCTCTCTAAATATCTCTCCCATTTCTATCAACAATCTCAAGTTCTCTCTTGTAATCACCTTCCCTCACTTTCTCCTTCTTCTCCCTACCTGCTATGTAGATTATGCGTGTATGTATATGAGGCGAGATGTGTGTATGCAGCAGCTGTCGATCAAGTATGAGTGTGTGTTGGAACTGTGTGTGTCGTGTAAGTCGCGATGTGTCGTGTGTGTTTGAGGCTGGGATGGTCAGGAATAGCAGGAGAGGCGAAGAGGCGGTGCAAGAGTGCAGATGTGGTGTTCGAGTATAAGCAGGGTAGGAGCCGAGAGGGTTATCTAAGAAAGGCAGCTGGCAGGGGTTGTGTTAGAGTGTGTTCGTGGGTTCTTTTAGTTCGTCGGTCGCTGCTGGTGACCCTCTCCTGGTCTTCTTAATGTTCGTTTATACTTATGATGAATTCTTATTGCTTTTATTAGCTGCGTAACCTTGATTTTCGTTTGTATGTTGACAAACAATATGTAAACTGAATTTCTGAGTTGTTCTGTTTAGTTAAGTTGGTTTGGTTAGTATAAATTCATTGGATGACAACTTGATTGTTGGTGAACTGTACTTATATCTTTTTATGCGAATTTTTGGCTAAGTGTTAGAGTTAGTCGAAGTCTGAGTTGTACTGAGTTGTCTGTTAGTGGTGTGGCTTTTGTTTCGCATAGGTTTGTTATTATTAAAGTAAGTGTATCTGATTTTACATATCGTTTAGGAGGCTGTTAATTTGATTTATTTGCTTAAAATTTTGGGGTAAGTTGAGGTACAATTTAATTGATGTTGTATTGGGATTGAGCGTTTTGCTATCTGTTTGTTGGTGTGAATGTACTAGGGTCGAGTTTGAGTTTAAGGTGTTGCCGGAAACTGAGAAATGATGCAGGATTGTTACAGAATCCGGTCACATTCAAAGTTCTCCGGCCAGTGTTCTTAATTATTCATTTAATTACTTAATTAAATTATTTTCGAAAATGGGATTAGTTTTTTTTAAAATCTTATTTAAGACAATAAATTTCATTCATTTAAAAAGGGATTTAAAAGGAACTATTTTAAGATATAAATACTTAGTTGAATCTGATTAAATACGATTAAGTAGCTAATTTATTTCTTGATCAATTTTAATTAGCATTAATTTCATTTAATTAAGGTAGATTAATTTTTATAAAGCAGATATTTGAATTCAAGTTTGTGCTTAACTGCTAGTTTGTGTGTTTAGCGTTAAGTGTGTGTGTGCGGATTATTAGAATGATTTACGACAATTGTAAGTGGAATTGAGTTGATATCGAAGCAAAGGATGTTGTGATTTCTGAATGGGTTGATTTTATTATGACAGGTTAGACGATATAATAAAGGAGGTGTTGTCCAAGTCTTTTTGTTAAGATTATTTTGTAATTCGTATAGTAAATTGATAAGAAGTATTTGTAAGTAGATACGATATATGTGATAACTAGCATAAGTGTAAATTATTATGCTAAGTGCTTATATGATTTTGTGATTGTATGTTATTATTTCGAGAGTATGATCTGTATATGCTATATGTGCTAAGTTGTAAAGCGTATAGGACTCGTTTGGGTAGAGTAGAATTTGACGGTTAAGGTTATAAACATACTGAAATAGTACTTTACCTGTATATAGGTACGAATAGAGGCCGGATAAGAGCCAGGGAACGTGTGGATGGAATATAGAGGAAGAAGATAATTATCGGGATTGACGAGTGTGCTCCAATAAAGACTGACAAATGATATAGGAAAGATGGATGTGTGATCGAAGAAAGGTCAAGGTATAAAGAGGGGATAGACTAACGTAAATTGAGTAAAGGATTTGGATATTGGAATTGGAGACTGCGTGTATTGAGGCAAGTATTCTACCCTCACTTATTGATCAAGTGATGTGAACCTTCTTGTATTGTTTATATGTTCTGGTGAATCCTTTCTTGCAATCATCTATACTTTTCATATTAGTATGAATGGTGCGAACATGTTCTGTTAATTGTAAGGTTGTCTTCTAAATCGTTTTGCTAGTATATGTACCCCTTGATTTGGTTTAAGTAACATTCCCTTCAATTAATATGTAATTAATTATTCTCAGATTATTTTCCATTGTTATTCTCTTCACCTATTGTTCAGGTGTTGATTCTTTTGATTATTTTTCGCTATGAATTGTTTTAAATTAATTCAAGGTTTAAATTGTCATCGGAGCATGTGTTGCTCAATGATGGTTAAAATCGAGAATGACTTGAGATCTTCTTATTTACTCAACTCATTATTGTCAGGCCGGTTTTGGCAGCTAATGCATGTAAATGCTTAGTCGACAAGAGTGAGACTTGAGAATTTCTTAAATCTTCTCTTGAATTCAGATTTTCCCTATTCCATGATTCCTTATAAATTTTTATGAATTTATAAAATCTTGACAATTTTTTTGTTCCTTAAATTATTGATGTTTTCCTTGTGGATATATAATTCTGTTCTGTTGAGCTTCAGATTCCTTTATTGTAAGATTTCCTTATAAATCGTTGTTCAATTCTAGAATCTTAATGATAGTGCTGTTCCTTAATTTGTTAATTATGTCTTATTGAGTTATTATTCTGTCTTGCTTAACTGTGCCATGCTTAGTTCAATATTTTCGCCTTGCTGCTTGCTTTCTTACATCAATTGCTTCCATGAGCCTCCATTATTTATCAATGCTCATAAAAGAAAAATGGTTTATTAATTAAAGATGATTTTAAAAAACCCGAATACAAGTCGCAGTTCGCCCCAAGGTCTTCGGGAGGCAGAAATCGCCCAAAACCGAAAGAAAAGACCTTCGGCCAAAACAGTGACTTGGGGGCAAGACAGGGCCACGTCCGAAGAGACTTCCCGAAGCACAAACATAAAAATTTTCAAAATTCCTCCAAGTAAGGAAAATTCCGAATTACTCGAATTTCCGAAAATTACTTCGAGCATAGGAATTGCGTAGCCTGGATGGCCAAAATATATAAATTACTTAGGCAAAAATACAAGTAACTTAGAAATCCGAAGACTGCATGTGCATAGGAAACGAAAAGTAACTTAAAAGTAAACGATCGAAGAGAAAATCGGCCGAAGGCCATAATTTTATTAAAATTGTGATAAAATTACAAGTTAGCCCGAAGGTAGAAAGGAAATTCAAACTAAGGGATCACACCCTCTGGATCGGAATCCATCATCTGAGCAAGCTCAGCCTTTCGATGCTCCATCCAGTCGAGCAAATCCTCTGTATCAGCCATCATCTTGTCGTTTCGTTGCCACAAGGCATCGTTCTCGCTGACGAGATCAGCATTCTGCAATCGAACAGAAGCAAGCTCCAACTGCAACTTCTCTATTTGTTTTTCCAATGAAGGAATCGTTTCGCCAATCTGCTTCCCTTGGTTATAAAGCAGAAGGTTTTGATTCTTCACCTTATCGGTTATCGAGGAAGCCCAAGGGGTGGCCTGCAAAGGAAGAGGATCAGAAATCAAAAACTAGCAAAAAAAAGAGGGGGAGTCTAAAATCCTTACCAAACTTAGATGCCCCATGAGATTAGCAGCGGCTTCTGCCGGGTCAGCAGAATCATAAAGCAAGCGATCCTTGGGAAGAATGAATGAGGAGCACAAGTCCTTGGCCAAGCTCTTGGAAGCGGCCGAAGCAGATGCTCCATAAGAATCTGACTTTGTAATCGACCACGAAGGTCGATAAGGGTTAGACTCCATGCGACCTCTCTTCTCAGAGATGCTTGAAATGTCACCCCCCAGTTGGGGAAGACGAAGACTAGAAGAACCATTATCAGGCATGTGTTTTTCTGAGCCCGTCGCTCCGCTGCCCTTCTTTTCATCTTTGCTCGACTCGACATGGTTATATGTGTCGAAAAATGGAGAAGTTTTAAAAGGGGAAAATGGATCACTAAAAAAAATCTCAGGCGTGATTGAAGATGAAATTACTCGCAGAGTAAATCAAGTCACTATTTATAAAGGAATTCAACGGCTCTGATGAAGTAACGTTGAATGACCCCTACACCAGATTGGGACACGTGCCTAAGGAAAAAGCTGTCAAACTACCATTAAATGGGGGGGGGGGAATACTAAAAGTCTCGACGTTCAAAAAAAAAAAGAATTTTTCCAGGTATTCTTCAACACCAAGGTTTTTAAGTCGCAGTTAGCCCCAAGGTCTTCGGGAGGTAGAAATCGCCCAAAACCGAAAGAAAAGACCTTCGGCCAAAACAGCGACTTGGGGACAAGACAGGGCCACGTCCGAAAAGACTGCCCGAAGCACAAACATTTTCGAATTACTTAGTAAGGAAAATTTCGAATTACTCGAATTTCCGAAAAATTACTTCGAGAAGGAATTATTAAGATTCATATCAGGTATAGTTTACTACTTGGAAAAAATCGAAGAATCAATGCTATATGAAGAGTTATTCGGAAACAGCAAAGCAAGGAAAATTTAACTTGAAGAAAATTGCAATCAATTGACAAAAAGTACTACAAAGTACATACATTTAGGGCCACGTCCGAAGAGACTGCCCGAGGCACAAACATAAAAATTTTCAAAATTCCTCCAAGTAAGGAAAATTTCAAATTACTCGAATTTTCGAAAATTACTTCGAGCATAGGAATTGCGTAGCCTGGATGGCCAAAATATATAAATTGCTTAGGCAAAAATTCAAGTAACTTAAAAATCCGAAGACTGCATATGCATAGGAAACGAAAAGTAACTTAAAAGTAAACGATCGAAGAGAAAATCGCCCGAAGGCCATAATTTTATTAAAATTGTGATAAAATTACAAGTTAGCCCGAAGGTAGAAAGGAAATTCAAACTAAGGGATCACACCCTCTGGATCGGAATCCATCATCTGAGCAAGCTCAGCCTTTCGATGCTCCATCCAGTCGAGCAAATCCTCTGTATCAGCCATCATCTTGTCGTTTTGTTGCCACAAGGCATCGTTCTCGCTGACGAGATCAGCGTTCTGCAATCGAACAGAAGCAAGCTCCAACTGCAACTTCTCTATTTGTTTTTCCAATAAAGGAATCGTTTCGCCAATCTGCTTCCCTTGGTTATAAAGCAGAAGGTTTTGATTCTTCACCTTATCGGTTATCGAGGAAGCCCAAGGGGTGGCCTGCAAAGGAAGAGGATCAGAAATCAAAAACTAGCAAAAAAAAGAGGGGGAGTCTAAAATCCTTACCAAACTTAGATGCCCCATGAGATTAGCAGCGGCTTCTGCCGGGTCAGCAGAATCATAAAGCAAGCGATCCTTGGGAAGAATGAATGAGGAGCACAAGTCCTTGGCCAAGCTCTTGGAAGCGGCCGAAGCAGATGCTCCATAAGAATCTGACTTTGTAATCGACCACGAAGGTCGATAAGGGTTAGACTCCATGCGACCTCTCTTCTCAGAGATGCTTGAAGTGTCACCCCCCAGTTGGGGAAGACGAAGACTAGAAGAACCATTATCAGGCATGTGTTTTTTCTGAGCCCGTCGCTCCGCTGCCCTTCTTTTCATCTTTGCTCGACTCGACATGGTTATATGTGTCGAAAAATGGAGAAGTTTTAAAAGGGGAAAATGGATCACTAAAAAAAATCTCAGGCGTGATTGAAGATGAAATTACTCGCAGAGTAAATCAAGTCACTATTTATAAAGGAATTCAACGGCTCTGATGAAGTAACGTTGAATGACCCCTACACCAGATTGGGACACGTGCCTAAGGAAAAAGCTGTCAAACTACCATTAAATGGGCGGGGGGGGGGGGGGAAATACTAAAAGTCTCGACGTTCAAAAAAAAAAAAGAATTTTTCCAGGTATTCTTCAACACCAAGGTTTTTAAGTCGCAGTTAGCCCCAAGGTCTTCGGGAGGTAGAAATCGCCCAAAACCGAAAGAAAAGACCTTCGGCCAAAACAGCGACTTGGGGACAAGACAGGGCCACGTCCGAAAAGACTGCCCGAAGCACAAACATTTTCGAATTACTTAGTAAGGAAAATTTCGAATTACTCGAATTTCCGAAAAATTACTTCGAGAAGGAATTATTAAGATTCATATCAGGTATAGTTTACTACTTGGAAAAAATCCAAGAATCAATGCTATATGAAGAGTTATTCGGAAACAGCAAAGCAAGGAAAATTTAACTTGAAGAAAATTGCAATCAATTGAAAAAAAGTACTACAAAGTACATACATTTAGGGCCACGTCCGAAGAGACTGCCCGAAGCACAAACATAAAAATTTTCAAAATTCCTCCAAGTAAGGAAAATTTCAAATTACTCGAAAATTACTTCGAGCATAGGAATTGCGTAGCCTGGATGGCAAAAATATATAAATTGCTTAGGCAAAAATTCAAGTAACTTAAAAATCCGAAGACTGCATATGCATAGGAAACGAAAAGTAACTTAAAAGTAAATGATCGAAGAGAAAATCGCCCGAAGGCCATAATTTTATTAAAATTGTGATAAAATTATAAGTTAGCCCGAAGGTAGAAAGGAAATTCAAACTAAGGGATCACACCCTCTGGATCGGAATCCATCATCTGAGCAAGCTCAGCCTTTCGATGCTCCATCCAGTCGAACAAATCCTCTGTATCAGCCATCATCTTGTCGTTTTGTTGCCACAAGGCATCGTTCTCGCTGACGAGATCAGCGTTCTGCAATCGAACAGAAGCAAGCTCCAACTGCAACTTCTCTATTTGTTTTCCCAATGAAGGAATCGTTTCGCCAATCTGCTTCCCTTGGTTATAAAGCAGAAGGTTTTAATTCTTCACCTTATCGGTTATCGAGGAACCCAAGGGGTGGCCTGCAAAGGAAGAGGATCAGAAATCAAAAACTAGCAAAAAAAAGAGGGGGAGTCTAAAATCCTTACCAAACTTAGATGCCCCATGAGATTAGCAGCGGCTTCTGCCGGGTCAGCAGAATCATAAAGCAAGCGATCCTTGGGAAGAATGAATGAGGAGCACAAGTCCTTGGCCAAGCTCTTGGAAGCGGCCGAAGCAGATGCTCCATAAGAATCTGACTTTGTAATCGACCACGAAGGTCGATAAGGGTTAGACTCCATGCGACCTCTCTTCTCAGAGATGCTTGAAGTGTCACCCCCAGTTGGGGAAGACGAAGACTAGAAGAACCATTATCAGGCATGTGTTTTTTCTGAGCCCGTCGCTCCGCTGCCCTTCTTTTCATCTTTGCTCGACTCGACATGGTTATATGTGTCGAAAAATGGAGAAGTTTTAAAAGGGGAAAATGGATCACTAAAAAAAATCTCAGGCGTGATTGAAGATGAAATTACTCGCAGAGTAAATCAAGTCACTATTTATAAAGGAATTCAACGGCTCTGATGAAGTAATGTTGAATGACCCCTACACCAGATTGGGACACGTGCCTAAGGAAAAAGCTGTCAAACTACCATTAAATGGGGGGGGGGGGAATACTAAAAGTCTCGACGTTCAAAAAAAAAAAAGAATTTTTCCAGGTATTCTTCAACAACAAGGTTTTTAAGTCGCAGTTAGCTCCAAGGTCTTCGGGAGGTAGAAATCGCCCAAAACCGAAAGAAAAGACCTTCGGCCAAAACAGCTACTTGGGGACAAGACAGGGCCACGTCCGAAAAGACTGCCCGAAGCACAAACATTTTCGAATTACTTAGTAAGGAAAATTTCGAATTACTCGAATTTCCGAAAAATTACTTCGAAAAGGAATTATTAAGATTCATATCAGGTATAGTTTACTACTTGGAAAAAATCGAAGAATCAATGCTATATGAAGAGTTATTCGGAAACAGCAAAGCAAGGAAAATTTAACTTGAAGAAAATTGCAATCAATTGACAAAAAGTACTACAAAGTACATACATTTAGGGCCACGTCCGAAGAGACTGCCCGAAGCACAAACATAAAAATTTTCAAAATTCCTCCAAATAAGGAAAATTTCGAATTACTCGAATTTTCGAAAATTACTTCGAGCATAGGAATTGCGTAGCCTGGATGGCCAAAATATATAAATTGCTTAGGCAAAAATTCAAGTAACTTAAAAATCCGAAGACTGCATATGCATAGGAAACGAAAAGTAACTTAAAAGTAAATGATCGAAGAGAAAATCGCCCGAAGGCCATAATTTTATTAAAATTGTGATAAAATTACAAGTTAGCCCGAAGGCAGAAAAGAAATTCAAACTAAGGGATCACACCCTCTGGATCGGAATCCATCATCTGAGCAAGCTCAGCCTTTCGATGCTCTATCCAGTCGAGCAAATCCTCTGTATCAGCCATCATCTTTTCATTTTGTTGCCACAAGGCATCGTTCTCGCTGACGAGATCAGCGTTCTGCGATCGAACAGAAGCAAGCTCCAACTGCAACTTCTCTATTTGTTTTTCAATGAAGGAATCGTTTCGCCAATCTGCTTCCCTTGGTTATAAGGCAGAAGGTTTTGATTCTTCACCTTATCGGTTATCGAGGCAGCCCAAGGGGTGGCCTGCAAAGGAATAGGATCAGAAATAAAAAACTAGCAAAAAAAGAGGGGGAGTCTAAAATCCTTACCAAACTCAGATGCCCCATGAGATTAGCAGCGGCTTCTGCCGGGTCAGCAGAATCATAAAGCAAGCGATCCTTGGGAAGAATGAATGAGGTGCACAAGTCCTTGGCCAAGCTCTTGGAAGCGGCCGAAGCAGATGCTCCATAAGAATCAAAAGCTGACAGTGTTCTTCCAATAATTGATATTGCCTGTTCGTACGGATTCAATGAATCACCAAGGTGATGCAAGCTCCTACGCTGGTAAGATCGTGCACCTGTCCACTCATTGCTCTTGGTGAAATCTATGCCCACAATAAGATTAGAAGATTCCAGACCTGCTCCAGCTAGAGCTTCTGTCACGTAAAAATAAGAGATGCAGAGGTAAAAGTTTAGTCCAACCTTGAGAATCAAAATGCGAATTTTTGCAGAAATTCAATCTTCCAAACAGACAAATATTTAGATTTAGACCCAAATATGTATATGAGTCATCTATGGTATTTAATTAAGCCAAAGATGGAATATCTACTCTATGATGAGGCTTTGTTGTAGGGATTGTATTATGATGAGGACTTGTTATAACATCCTACTTGAGAAAACCAGATCACCAGGGCTACCTTGTTGAGGAAAGAAAAGTCTGTGACCATAACTGTAGAGTATGTGAGGATTAAGGTAACATCTGATCCAACAGTTTGTGCACTTTCTAAGACCTCTAGAAGAAAGGCCTCATTTTGTAACGAGGTATAGTTCATCCTCGCATTACTAATGTAGAAGTGAAATGTAATATTTTCCTGAATCAGGTATAGTTTGTCATTCCACAACAAGTATGTCTTTATGTATATTATTTAGGATGGGACATATTTATATACAATACTCTGCTGAAAACTACAGAGGGTACCTGCTCAAGAGAGCTATAATCGATCATCACCAATTCTAGTGTATCTTGAGTGGGACTGAGTAATTGACTGGGCGTAAGTTCCAGAATAATATGAATGTGTACTGGATGTAGAGCCAGGAAAGGAAGGAGGCATATAACCATGCTGTTGCTGTACGGAATTCCTGATTGATTTTTTGTTTCCCATACTTAAGACTCCCGACTGCAGCAAGATTCTTCAATCTGTTTATTATACACCAAAGTAAAATCTTTAGTTGCACATTTTATGTCTTTCTAATTCTTTAACTTGTATCAAGGAATTCTGAACTAAAACAAGAAATAACGTAAACAAAGTGCAAACATAACATGAGGAGAGAAATAAATACAATCCATTACTACCTGTGGCTGTGGTGATCATATGCTGTGGAAATTTAAGAAGAAAGTAATCATGTAAGTGGTAGCTCAAAAACTATTTTAGTTGCTTAACTAGTAAGGTAGAGAATCAGAAAGTTCCTCGAAACCATTCAAGTCAACTGATCATATGTTGAGAAAATAACTTACTAGTACATTCTATCTTGGTGAAAGCTCAGGCACAGGCAGTTGAATTATTCTCCTAGAAGAAACATAAGCAACCATGAGTACAAACTATCTACAAATAACACTAGTAGGAGTACTACAAATCCCCAGTCACAATTATACAAATCGTCATCTTGTACTTTGTTATAAACTAGCTGATAACCCGTGCGAAGCACGGGCATAGATTGAGCACGAGTCGAGATTAAAAAATTAATATTAATACACTATTTAATTATGTAGTTATAAAGAATCAAATCTGAGATAAAGTTAAAAAAATTAAAGTAAATAAATCTTTATGATTATGTCAGGAATTGAACCCCTTATAGGAAATCGAACACGCGATGAAATTAAAGAATAAATTAAATAATAAATCTTGTATAATTATGTAGTTGGAAAGAATCGAACCCCGAGTTAAGTGATAACCGTCAAACCCCTTAATTGAATCTCTTATAGGAAATCGAACATGGGTGAAATTAAATTAAATTAAACAATAAATCTTGTATAATTATGTAGTTGGAAGGGATCGAACCCCGAGTTAAATGATAACCAAATTTGGTACTTTTGGTACTTTGGTACTACTATGTACCATTAAAACATGGTTTTGCACATTAATATAGAGTAGATAACCGTCAAACCCCTTAATCGAATCCCTTATAGGAAATCGAACATGGGGTGAAATTAAATTAAATAATAAATCTTGTATAATTAGGTAGTTGGAAGGGATCGAACCCCGAATTAAGTGATAACCAAATTTGGTATTTTTGGTACTTTGGTACTATTATGTACCATTAAAACATGGTTTTGCACATTAATATAGAGTATAGATTTGTATTATGCATTTATAAACATATACATATTCGGTTGGACAATCAATCAAATTATACAACCACCAACATTCTATCCTCATTTGATATTCAAATGACAGTAAAGTCATTGATGGTAACGGCTTTGAAGCCCCTGAAACTATGAAGAGGGATAGGCAACCCCTTGACAGTTCGACAGCTTCGTAAATGGAGCACAAAGTTTGCCCCCGATATGGTTTTTATATCGGAAACAAAAAATAAACAAAACTACTGCAGAGGAATTGAGAGGCAGAATTGGCTTTTCGAACGCTCTTTGAGTCTCAAGTAGAGGGACAGCTGGAGGTTTGTGTCTATATTGGAGAGAAGAGATAAATTTTACGCTGCATTCTCTCTCTCAAAATCATATATGTGGTGATGTTAAAAGCGATGGAAATGGTACTTGGAGATTTGTTGGAATTTATGGGTGGCCTGAGTCTGAAAATAAACATAAGACCTGGAACCTAATAAAACAACTCTGTGAGGAAAGTGACATCCCTTTAATTTTCGGAGGAGACTTTAATGAAATTTTGAGTTATGAAGAGAAATAAGGGGGAGCAGATATCTTGAGGCAAGAGATGAAACAATTTCAAGCTGCTATTGATGAATGTGGGCTACGAGATTTGGGTTTTGAAGGTCAGTGGTACACTTGGGAGCGAGGAAATTCTCCAAACACCAGAGTACGTGAACGTCTAGACCAGTCATTACAGCAGAAAATAATGCAGAACTTATGCGACCTTTCTCAAAGGAGGAAATTCACATGGCACTAAAGCAAATGCACCCCTGCAAAGCTCCGGGCCCTGATGGTATGCACGCTATTTTCTATCAGAGATTTTGGCATATTCTTGGTAATGATGTTGCTTCCTATGTATGTAACATTCTGAATGGAATGATGTCCCCAAGCCATGTTAATAAAACCAACATTGCTTTGATCCCAAAAGTGAAAAATCCAACAAAAATGGCAGAATTTCGCCCCATTAGCCTCTGCAATGTTCTCTACAAATTGGTTTCAAAAGCGCTAGTCATTCGGTTGAAAGAAATTCTCCCTAGAGTTGTAACAGAAAATCAGAGCGAATTTGTTCCTGGCAGGTTAATCACTGATAATACACTCATAGCACTTGAGATATTCCACACGATGAAGAAAAGAAGTTCTAGCAGAAGAGGTCAAATAGCTATGAAACTTGACATGAGTAAAGCATATGACGTAAAGCAAATGACAGGGTAGAATGGGGCTTTTTAAAGAAACTGTTGCTTTCCATGAGCTTTGATGGGCAATGGATAAATTTGGTGATGGACTGTGTTTCATCAGTCTCATATTCGTTTATTATTAACGGAGGAGTATGTGGGACAGTTACACCAACTAGAGGCCTTCGTCAAGGGGATCCTCGATCCCCATACTTGTTTATCTTAGTGGCAGATGCTTTTTCATATATGCTACAAAGTAAAGTCAAAGAAAGGAAATTGCATGGAGCAAAGGCTAGTCGAAAAGGTCCAGAAATTTCACATCTTCTTTTTGCATACGACAACTTGATCTTTGTTATAGGGAGAATATTGTATAATAATGTTTATGGAGGTTTGCTGGATTTACGGAGCAAATTACAGATATTTTGCTAAGGTTATGAAGAACAAGGATTAGGGTTTGTGTGTTTATATGTGGCTGAGCTTGATAGATGTTTTCAGGTAAACTGTTTCTCATCCGTATCAAGGTGCCTACGTACCCTATTTATAGGGATCAAGCCGTACGTAGTTCTTGGCCCACAAGTTACCTAGACGGGCTAGGGTTTTAAGAGATAAGCCAAAGTCCAAGCCCACTCGTTTAGGGCTGACGTGGCAGTGAGTCATCAACCCTATCCATGATCCATGAACCAGCTGTAGAAGCCCATAGTCTCGAACGAATAGAATTGGCCAATAGAGGATCTACTAGGGCCTAGCATGCGACCTTGAGAGGCCTGGCCATGCGAAGCGACCCCTGGCGTCCAGCTGCTCATGCGACCTCAAGGGATCTTGCTACGAGCCTTCCAAAGAAGAGGAGATAACGATCTCGCTGTAAGTTATAGATGTGATGACAAAGGCGAAGCGATCCCTTGGTGGGCATCGCCAGCGAGGCGCTCTGTAGCGAGGTGCTCCTGTAATAGACATATTATTGCCAAGGCATGTTGGGCTGATTCCAATAGTGGGTTTTAGTGACCCAATCTTCATCTTCTAGGCCAATCACATATTAAGAACCATCAATTTAGCTAATCAAATCAATTTAGCTATTATGCCAGATTTGGGCATAACAACTACCCCCCGAGTCCATATTGCCATTGGAGATGCGATGTGGACTCAAGAATTAATCAGTTGTCACCACGAAGCGAGCCCAATAATAGATATAACCGTTGGAGTAGTCGCGACCCCAAGAATTTGAAGGGGTTTAGACAGCTATCGTGTCTCGAGATTTGTGTTCAACGGCTGAGATTTCAACACGTGTCCCATGTCCTTCTCTCACCTGATGGCTATATATACCCCTTTCACTATCATTTCCTTTTTTCATTCTTACAAACACATTATCCAAGTGCTGTCAGTTTGCTCCCAGATCAAACGCAGAGAATTTCCAGGCTCTATCACCAGCGACCTCAAATTTCTTTTGATTTCTTCAACACTCTTCAAGAAAAAGTAAGTCTTTCTTCTCTTCTTGCATTTAAATTATTGTTCTTCATTTTAATTGCATGATTATACAGCTTTAATTACACGCAAAGCGATCCCTTGTAGCTGCGATCCCATAACGTCAATTTTATGATGCGACCCCGTCCTCGCTTTTATAGGAATGCGATCTGTAGTTACTTGGATAGAAACATAGGTTAAGAGCGCTAACCTTCCCCTTAGGATTGCGACCCCCCATATTCTCTGTGGATGATGCGAGAACACATAGAGCCTTTCTATTCACTTGTTTCTTTCCTCCTTCATTTGTTTTCTGTAAGGGCACACACATAATCATTTCACATTCTTTTCAGATGTCGCAAGATAGATCGATGACGCCTTCCCCAACTCCCAACATACAAATTAGCGAAGCAACAGCAGCTAATATTGCAAGAGCTGCGAGCACCAGTGAGAACTCATTTAAACTATACCTCGACCCTCTGTGGTTCAATGAAGAATACACCAGAGAAATACCCCTCTCTTCATGGAGAACGAAGCATTCTTCGATCTCGCGAGACCAATCCTTAGAGGTTCCCTCTTCTCAAAATGATCCTCAAACTTATATGACCAACGTCGAAAGGGCAGTAGCGATGCTGACGAAGAAGGGAGAAGAATTTAGCTCACAAGCTGCGAAGCTTCTTTCTAAAATGCCTCTACCTCCTGCAACTTCACCCATTCACATAAGCGATTCGCCAGTGGATTCATTGGGCGATGCTTACTACGACCTCGAAGGAAGTGCAGACAACGAAGCGGATTCAGATGATACCGACTATGAGGAGCCTTCCTCAGATGATGGTGGCCTTGACGAAGTGGCCAGAGTTGTAAATTTCAAAGATTATGACTATGTCCCTGAGGCCTCGCCTGACCCATATATTCCAACCCCTCAACCAGAGCTGGAGGGCATTATCTACGTAAAGCCAAATGGGCCTCGCATTCTGGCTTGTCGTGACACGTCTACAACATTAAATGTTAAAACCATCACGGAAGGGGTCGAGAGATTTCGTCCTGAAGGTAAAATCATACTTTCCAAGAAAGCGATGCGATGTTATCGCTTCAACCACGAAGAGAATGGAGGCAGAGTGCCAAGGATGGTTTTAACGGTCCCCATGATGAAACTGGGTGTCTCCTCTCCTCTTCATCCATTCATCAAAGATGTGTGTGAAACATATTACTTATCGCCCATCCAGATAAGTATCAATGGATACAGATCTATGATCGCACTGTACATCTTGTATCATAAGTTTGGATATCCTCCCTTGGACGCGACGACGATGGGATATTTTCTTTAACTCAAGCGATGCGGGACCAAGGACTTTGGCTACGTTCACTTTTTTGTTTGGCCTGACTTCAATAAAAATAATCTTCTTACTGGGGGAGTAAGCAACGCGGGCTCGTGGAAAGAACCCTTTTTTCTATGTCCACGAGGTCCCTAGAGTCAAAACCAGCTTCAATTATCTTCCAGGTAAGCCTTCCACTTAGAGTACAACCCCTTTTAAACTTGTCTTTTTGATTCAAAATTAACAACTCCTTCGACATCGCAGTCGGCCCAGTTCGCACCAACCTCAAGGGCGACGAGAAAAAATGAGTCGATGAAGTGTTAACCAAATCAACCAAGGAAGAGAGAAATGTTAGAACCCTCATCTCCTTGGAAAATTTGATTGAATGTGGGTTCCTTAAGGAAGGAGTAGGTGCCTCTCCTGAAGCGGGGCCTTCAAACGCGAGGAGGGCCTCGCGAAAAAGAAAGATGAGAGAAGAGGCCTCGTCATCTTATATTAATATATCCGAGGATGAGGGTAGGCCTGAGCAACGATTCGATCCATAACTTTTCACATAGCACTGCATTTCTTGTCTGTCTATTTGCACAACCATGTCATTTGTCTTCCCAATTCAATTATCATATCTTGTTTCATAGCTTGATTTTCCTTCATTTATGCAGGTATGTCGAACCCAAGTAGCAAAGGTCAAGCTCCTCCTTTCCTTCAAGCAAGATCCAGAAAGGGTGCAGCCCCCAAAGTAACTCCTTCAATGAAAGCTCCTGATCCTCCCCCAAATCTACAGCGCTCCCGAAAGCCATTGTCGACCCCACCGCATTGTCCAATGTAGCTGGGAGTTAGACAGAAGTTGTTGACGAGAGCCCTTTGAAGTGTCTTCGCAAAGATGGGTCGAAGGATGGTACCTCTGGGGTGGTTACTGCTACTGCCTCTCAGCATCTATTTGCCTCGCTGGGAACCAAATATGCAGAGGAAGCTGAGGCCTCTAACTGGTGGAAGGCGACCCCAGAAGAGAATGCCAATGCCCTTAATAAGTGCCTTGCTGAAGCTTTCATCCGTCAAGCAGCCCACACCAAACATTTCTTTCAGCTAGACAAAAAGAATAAGGTGTTGGAGTTCCAGAAGGTGGAAGATAAGCGATCCCTAGAGGAGGAGTTCAAAAAACAACTTTCATATTAAACTGCCCAACTCCGCACTGATCTTAAGACAGTTCGCAGGGAGAGGAATGATATTGAAAAATCTTTGAAGGAGCTGCAGAAATCCAGCGAACAGGCTTCCAAAAAGACTGCTGATGAGATTGCAAAGCTGACCTCTGAACTAACTGCTGTCAGGGCTGAACTGGCTACTACTCAAGAGACATTCCTGGCCCAGGGTCAAGTTTCTTTCATGAAGGGATACATCAGAATGATCCCTGACTTTGACTGGGACCAACTTGGACCAGGTAATGTGATAAGTGGATTTATATCCACTTGGATCATTCTATTTCGGCTTAAATTGGTGTTTTGTATCTCAAGCATTGGTGTGTTTTAATGTTTTTTGTGAGAATTGTGCAGGTTATACTTCCAGGTGCAAGTATGGAATTTTCAGGGTTTAACAGTGTCTCTAAGCGCAAGAGAACGAAGGATTGAAGTTGTAAAGGAAATGGGAGGAGAAATCAGTTTAAGGGAAAAAGTCAGTCTGTGCATTAGGCTGCGCGCGGGCGCGCGAAGTTATCAAAGGACTGGAGCGCGGGTGCGCTAGAGGACTCCCAGAATTTGGCCAGGCGCGGGCACGCTGTGTTTATGCTTATGGTGCGCGCGCCGCGCGGAGAGCCGTCAGAAACTTCCTGAAATCTGATTTCTAATGGGAAACTTCCTCAATTCTTCTCCTATTCAATATGGCAATTGTTATGAATGACCAGAACGTTCCATAATCAGTTTTAAATATGGGAATTGCAATTCTATTCCATTCAAGAAAGGAAAATTACCAGAATTCTATTCTAATTCAAAGACGGTAATTGATTGGTCAAGAGGGCACTTGGGGCTATAAATACACACCTAGGGGTACAGAAAAATCATCATCTACACACACAATTCGTTCAGAGCACGAGAGAGAGAAGCCACGGCGAGGATTGTGACAACAAGAAGATCTAGACATAGTTTTCTTGTATTCCTTTGTTAGGCGTATCTTTTGGATGCTTGTTATTTTTCCAGATTTGTTCGCTAAACCTTATCTCATTATTGATTTATTCATCTTTCTTATCTTGTTTAATACCATGCTTTCATCAAATCCCATGGTGACGAAAAGTTCGATTATGAACTAATCGTTGTCATGGGATCCTAGTGGATTTATCTATGTAGCTTAGTAGTTTGCATGCCTTAGAGATTTATGTGTGGTGAATTCTTGATATCCTTGTATGGTTGTGTTTACACTAAAACACGCAAGCGTACGTGGTCACAAGTAATATATAAGGTTAAGTCGAGTTCATTCCCACAGAGATCTGGTTATGGCTTTATTTCAGTAAACGTACCTATGCAACAGTGTATGGTTATTATGCACTGCTAAGACAAATAACAAATATGGGTTTTAACTATCTAAATTAACTAAAAAGCAAATTAACAAAACTATAAATTAACTAACTAGAAAGAATTGAAATCTAATTACTTCTGCAAGAAAAACCATGGAATCCTAACTTCATTAAATACTTTGCTTAGATCTGACGCCTTTAATCACTATATGCAATGGTTATGATATCTGATCGAATAACACGAAACAAGTATACGCTACTTCTCAGTATACGAATACCAAACTAAACATACATCCACAAAAGAGATAGAAGATGAATAGACACCAATTATGCTTAGACCCTATATCTCTATAGAATTTGAAAACATAACGGTTGAAGAACAAGTTATCCACATTGATCACATAGGGTAGCATAAGTATTTTCATCTCACACCACGAATCATATTGATAAACAATTATGAACCTATGCTAGCATGGCAAGTTCTAAATCTCAAGATCCACTTTCACTTCACAAGAGATTAACAGATTAGATGTTCATGACGCAGCTATCAATTAAGCACAACCATACAAGGATATCAGATATACATCACACACAGATCTTTAAAGTATCAAGATACTAAAGCTCCATAAATAAATCCGTTAGAATCCCATGACAACGATTAGTTCATAATTGAACCTCTCGTCATCATGGGATCAAGTGAAACCATGATAAAAACAAAGTATGAAAAAATACAAATAAATTTAAGTAATTGATATGTAATGGTTCTACTCCTAATGATAATGATTACAAGGGTTGGATGTGTTTATATAGGCTCTAGAAGTCTTTCCCAGCAAGAAAATACCCAAAATAGAGTTAAAATAGAATTTCTGCAAAATACGTTTCCTAAACTGATTCTGTTTTTTAAGGAAAATTCGTAATTGACTTTTATTCAGTTTTTCAGGACCGATCCAGTAGTGATTGGACATCTGGACCACTTTAGAATGATAGAGAATTCCGTTATCTTCGCGTGGACTGCTTACGGGCCCCAAACGGAGTTGTAGAACTCAAGATATGGCCAAAATAGTAAAAACTGTAATTTTTCAGGGGCAACTTGCGCCCAGCAGTCTGTTCTTCGCGCAGATTGCTCCTACCCGGCGCAATTTGCTCCTGGGAATCCTATTCCAAGTTGTAGAAAATCTCCCAGGCTTCGCGTGAGGCTTCGCGTGGGCAGTAAGATCGCTGAAAACTGACTTCTAGAACTCCAGATATGTCCAAAACAGTGTAGACTGCGCAACCCTTCTCAAAAATCCGAATTTTAATCAATTAATTCTCCAAAAACGATAGAAGCATCCACCTTAATCAACATTCTTGTAAATCTGCACAACTAAGCAAAACACATCAAAACTACAAGAAACTTGAGTCCAAGACAATCAATTTAAGCCGATATGGAACGTTCCAAGTGGATATAAATCCACTTATCAGGTTGTGCTTAATGAATTTAGGTGCGTCGCGAAAATCTAATATGTTAATCTCTTGCTAAACGAGAGTGGATCTTGAGATTTAGAACTTGCCATGCTAGCATAGGATAGGTTGATGTTATTATCATGATTTGTGGCATGAATAGAGATATTATGCTACCCTATGTGATCTAAGTGGATAACTTGTGCTTAAACCTTTATGTTTTCAAATTCTATAGAGATATAGGGTCTAAACATGATAGGTGTCTACTCATCTTCTATCTCTTTTGTGGATGTATGTGTAGTTTGGTGCTAGTGTACCGAGAGGTAACTTTTACTTGTTTTGTGTTATCCGATCAGATATCAAAACCATCACATGTTTTAATCGAAGGCTGCAACTCTAAGTGAAGTAGATAATGAAACTAGGATTCCATGTTTATTCTCATATAAGTAATTCGATTTTAATTCTTGTCAATTAGTTAATTCTTAATTTTATAAATTGCATCTTAGTTTAATTTAGATAATCAACTCCAATTTTTTATTTTTCTTAGCAGTGAATTAAAACCATACATTGTTGCATAGGCATATTTTCTGAGTAAAACTTAACCAGATCTCTGTGGAACTAACTTTAATTGTATTACTTGTGACTACGTGCGCTTGCGTGAATTTAGCATAACATAATGCCGAATATGCAGAGACCCTCAAGAAAGAGATCGCAGAAGAAGATGCTGCAGAAGCGAGGTTGGAGGAAGAAGCGAGGCTATCAAAAGAAGCCTCTACTGCCAACCAAGACCCTCCTGCTTCTTAATCTATTTAAAATGTGATGAAGTCTCTTGAACTAGGGATGCGGGCACCCTTAGAATGCCTCATAATGTGTAATATTATTTCGCGTAACTGGTTTATTTTGAACTTTGTGGGGATCGCATAGCGACCCTGTGATTGTGAATGTGAATTGTTTTGTCTTTTCATTTGTGCAAGTAGCTTGTCCTCGTTTCCTCTATTTTATCTTTTGTAACTACATCGTTATTCCATCTTTGCATGTCCTTTGCTTAGATTCCTTATATTATTGTAGTAGTAATTGTAAATTGCTACCTTGAAGTAGTTTCAAATGCGATCCTTGCATCGTTGAGATGGCTTGGACCTTAATACTTAAATGCTAACAGACAAGCAAGTGAAGTTTGAATGCAAAATAAAAAGTAATTCAAAAAGCAAACAAATTCTTATATTGATAAACGGGGCGATGCCCATAATATAATTGATAGGGGCGAGGCCCAAAAGATTGACAAGTGGGGCGAGGCCCAAAGTCATTACATCATAAAGGGAGGGTGTCTATATGATCACTACCCCCCAGTATTTTGTATGAATTTATTCATGCTAAATAGTTGTAGATAGAGACTACCAGGAGCGATGCCTTCACTGATAGTATTTGCGTAAGTGTTCCGCATTCCAAGCTCGCGGAATAACTTTATCCTTCATGTTTGTGAGGTAGCAAGTTCCCTGTGAAAGAGTAGCATAGATTTTATAAGGCCCTTCCCAATTAGCACCAAAGACTCCATGACCCGGGACCTTAGTGTTAGGCATGACCCTTCTAAGCACGAGGTCGCCTGTATTTAGAGAACTCGCTTTGACCTTTCCATTATAGTACCTCACTGTCCTTTGTTGGTAAGCCGCGAGGCGAAGCTGGGCCTCGCTTCTTGTTTCTTCTATCATGTCCAAGTACAGTCTATGATTGACCTCATTTGTCTCGGGATCGTAGTGTTCCCTTCTGAACGACCCGGAGCCTACCTCTACTGGGACCATGGCCTCGTAGCCATATGTTAAGGAAAAAGGAGTCTCTCCAGTTGTGGTCCTTGGGGTCGTGTTGTATGACCACAAGACCCTTGGTAATTCTTCAGGCCAATTGCCTTTGCTCTCCTCTAACTTAGCCTTCAAAGTATGTTTAATGATTTTGTTGATGGCCTCAGTTTGGCCATTTGTCTGGGGGTGACTTACAGCTGAAAAACTTTTCTTGATCCCTAAATTCTCATAAAATTCTTTCATGTCCTTGCTGTCAAATTGCTTCCCATTATCCGATATGAGCTGATATGGGATTCCATAGCGACACACAATTGCCCTGTACACGAAGTCTTTGAGTTTCTTCGCAGTAATAGTTGTAAATGGCTCAGCCTCGGCCCACTTGGTGAAATAATCAACAGCTACAACTGCGTACTTGACCCCTCCTTTGGCTTTAGGTAGCTCCCCGATTAGATCAATGCCCCACATGGCAAAGGGCTAGGGGCTCGTGAGCGAGGTGAGGTGGGAGACAGGGGCGTCGCTGTAGTTAGCGATCCTTTGGCAGTCTTCACACTTCCTAGCGAACTCAAAAGCATCTCTTTTCAAAGTAGGCCAGTAGTACCCTTGGCGAAGAATCTTTTGGGCCAGAGAACTACCCCCCGAGTGATTGCCACATATCCCTTCATGGACTTCTCTGAGGATGTAATTACACTCTTCTCCATCTACACACCTCAGGAGCGGGGTGTTGAATCCTCTTCGATACACGACTTCGTCATAAATGACATAGCGAGCAGCCTGATATATATTTAATTTTTCTTGCTTCCTTTTTGTCTTGAGGCAGGGCTCCATTTTTCACATACTCCCATACAGGGGTCATCCAAGTCGACCCTAGGGTCGCTATCTCCATAACAAACTCCTTTGGTACACTGGGTTTTGTCTGAATTTCCAGTGGGATAATTCCAAGTAGGGTGGCCTCGCGACGTGACCCCAATTTTGCTAGTGCATCTGCCCCTTGATTCTTTGATGTGAACCACCTTGATATTATTGAATTTTTTAACCAATCTCTGAGCGCATCGCAGATACAGCTCAATCTGCTCACCCCTAGCTTGCCATCCACTCCAAAGTTGATATGTTACCAGCATAGAATCACTGTAAGCTGTTAGGTTTTCCACCTTCATCTCCAATGCAAGTTTAAGACCAATGATGAGGGCCTCGTACTCGGCTGCATTATTAGAAGCTTCAAAAGCAAAATGTACTGCACTCTTTATCCTGCGACCTTCTGGTGTTACCAACTCGATGCCAGCCCTGGCTCCTTCCTTTTTAGATGCCCCATCCACATATAATTCCCACCACGAGGCAGAATTTTCTTTTTTGGCCTCGCTAGATGTGGCCTCTGGGGTCGCTACGATAGCCAACTTATCTTCCTCAGATTGGGGAGGGAATTCCAGAATGAAGTCTGCTAGTGCCTGTCCTTTTATGGGGCCACGAGGCTTGAACTCAATATCAAATTGGCTGAGCTCCACTGTCCACTTCAACAATCTTCCTAAGGACTCTGGCTTATGCATTACTTGCCTCAACGGGTAGGCTGTGCGAACCTCAATGCTATGGGCCTGAAAGTAAGGCCTTAACTTTCGCAAGGCCAACACCAGGGCATAGGCTAGCTTTTCCATATTTGTTTAGCGAGTCTTATCATCTAACATTCTTCTACTGACATAGTATATAGGATATTTAACCTTTTCCTCCTCGCGAACTAATACTGCACTGATCGCATGCTCTGACACAGCGAGGTAGAGAATGAGTGTCTCTCCATTCTTGGGCTTAGAGAGTACTTGTGGCGAGCCAAGTTGTTCCTTGATATTCTGAAAAGCCTCCTCGCATTGGGGGGGTCCATTCAAAGTTTTTTCCAACCCTTTTAATTGCCTTGAAGAACTCATGGCATTTGTCTGATGATTTTGAAACGAACCAATTAAGGGCTGCGATCCGTCCTGTTAAACTCTGAACTTCTTTCACACTCCTTGGGGATCGCATGTCCACCAAAGCCTTTATTTTTGCAGGGTTGTTACCCAGTAATTAACAATTGTAGAAGGGGGGTTGAATACAATTGTATAAGATTTTCGACTTAAACAATAATAACACAAGTATGAATCAATAACAGCTTTATTAATTCTGATATAAAACTGTTACAAAACTCTGTTAAGAAATCCTTATGTTCTTAAGAGCTGCTAGGTTACAAGTATTCTCGTGTAAGCGATTACAATCATGTAAAACCTAAACTGTGTTTATATAGCGTACACAGCTGCACTATCAATTACAAGATATATCAAATCAATTACATATGACTATTAATACATATCTTGAATGATAGCTGCTTTCCTATAATTTAGGAACCGACAGATCAATTTTCCTTGATCTCTGGACTGATGTAAATCCACATGTAATCCTGACCAGTCTTCAATACTGATGTCGTATTACTGATGACGTCAGCATCAGTATCTGATCAGTAATATCCAGATCCTGATCATCACTTGAATCAACATCTAACAATCTCCCCCAATTTGTACTTTGTAAAATAAAGCACAAATTCCTTGATTCAATGATGTCAAAAACTCAAAACAAAATACTACATGAAATCTTCTAGCTTGGTTTCAGAAATTCTCACAAAGAAAGTATTCATCTTCAAGAAATTCGATAATAGTTCTTCTTCTTTTTCCCAAAGAATATCAACTAGTCTTTTCTTCAGGTTTCTGAGTTCTTCATTTTTCTTATCAATCTGATAAATACCAGCTCTGAGATTCTGAATTGAGCTTCTTGGTAAGTCTAATTCCCCCAACAGTAAATATGCAAAATCTTTTCCATTAGGATTTAAAGATAATTGTTCTTGAAGCAATACTATCTTCTTAACAGCTTCACCTGTTGACTCGTAAACACGCAAGTATACGCGATCACAAATAGCAAGTGATAAGTAAGATTCGTTCCGCAGAGACTAGGTGTAAATGCCAATTTAATACCTATGCAACAGTGTATGGTTACTTCTTAATGCTTGAACAATTATCAAATTGGGTTTTAGATTAAACTATTTTAATTAACTAAGCAAAACTAAATTAACAATTAAGAGTTCTTATAATAGAGAAAGAATGGGATTCCAATATCATTAACCACTTCATCTAGAATCTTATGCCCGTTAACCTAGTGTGTGACAGAGTTGATTACTGATTAGATGCACTAAACTGATACACACCAACTTTCGTTGTGCATATACCATCCTACTGATCATCCACAATTGATAGAAGTCAAGTAGTCACCAAATATGTGTAGTTCCTATATGTCTATAGCAATTGAACACATACCGGTTAAAAATCAAGCATCCATTAAACCACATAGTCAATGCAAGACGGTTAAAATTACACCACAAATTAATACATGTTCTTCACATGCAAAAACCTATGCTAGCATGAATTGTTCTAAACCCTAGATCCACTTTCGCATTCACCAGGATCAAATAAAAAATTACAGGTGTTCGCGACTTACCCATAACGAATAAGCATAATCATACTAGGAAATCAATTCAATCCATCACAGACCAAGGCATAAATAACACTTAATTACTAGAATCCATAGAAAAATCCATTAAAATCCCATGATAACGATTTAGCCCATAATCGACCTCATCGCCATCATGGGTTCAATTGATAACATAATTATAGAAAAGAAATAATAATAAAAGAGAAATATGGTTAGAAATAAATCCCCAAAAATGAGAAAGAGTACAAACGATCCAAAGATTAGGCCTCCTTGTTTGTCACTAGCTTGGAGATCTCCTCTTAAAATTGTTCTTCAAGAATAAAATGTTGATAGGTGATAAGAGAGAAACTAAAACAACGATAGATCGATTTTTAGGTCTAACATAATACATATAAAGTCCCAGCTGCCGCCCTAATAAAATAGGCCCAACACAATTTGACCCGAAACAAGGAAATAAAAATCTGCAAAAACCGCTTGAGCGCTGTAGCGCCCAAATGGAGCGTTGCAGCGCCTCCTGCTCCCTGGAAAATGTTTCTCCCAAGCGCTGCTGCCCTTGGTCAAGCGCTGTGGCGCCTGGTTGAGCGCTGTAGCACCTGTTTGAGCGCAAGAGCGCCTGTTTGAGCGCAAGAGCGCCTGTTCTGAGCGCAGGAGCGCCTGTTCTGAGCGCAGGAGCACCTGGTACCCCCTGGACTGCTTTGTAGAGCTTTCTCTCCTCTTCGCATGGGCTTTTGAATCGCCCAATTCCGATGTCTGGAACTCCAGTTATGGCTAAAACAGTGATGTATGCGCATTGAGCTCAGATTCCCAAGTTCTGTTGCCCTGGACTTCCTTTAATTTCTACTTTTAGCTCACAGAATACCACCAATACTTCACCAACACCACCAATGCCGCCCGACTATGCAACCTACACAAATTAGTTGAAAACACATCAAACTAACACGAAACTTGAGAACTTGCAAACGATTAAAGTCCAAACGGAAGGTAAATAGTGGATATAGAATCCACTTATCAGCACCCTTTTGCATTTCTACTTCTTGTCCTTCTGAATTTAAGTACATGGGAGTATAACTACCATCATACCTTGATCCTCCATCTAAATGTCTGAATTTGATTGTTCTGAGAATCATAGTACACCGGTTACTATAAACACTGGCTTCTTGATCAGGAATTATTCTGTTCACAAGTAGATAATGAACATATTTCAGCTCTTTTGTTGACTTGCACAATACTTCATGAATACTCAACTTCTTGACACTCTTGTCTTTCATGAAATATAATAACTTCTCAATTTTCTTATATTCCACAATACAAGCAACAACTGCAATAGATTCCAACTCCCAAAGATCATCAACAGATAAATCATCTCCAAGTCTTCTAGTAAGAAAATGTTGATCTGTCTGTGCTGTAGATATAAGCTCTGCAACTCTAGAACCTATACCTCCTACTGTGTGAGGTTCCATTCCTATCAAGTCAGATTCCATCCTAACCCATCTTGGAAAAGAGTTGTCAGGCTCGGAAACTTTAGCTCTCTGAAGTTCAAAAGAATTTGGAGCTAATCCAGCAGACTTAAAAACAACTGGACCATTATACTTTATTTCATCAATTGGTTTCCATTTGCTTCATTTCTTCTTGAACTGAGGTTCCTTAGGTTCTTCTTCCTTTGCATGTTTTGTGATATCATACCACAATTTTTTATCAGATTTGCGAATTCTTTCTAAGTACTCATCTTCTTCCTCATCAACCTCCAAATTGTGAGAATCAACCACAGTGATAAGAATTATTAAGTTAAGATCCTCCAAAATTTCAGCATCACTAGAATCAGGATTAAAAACAGCAGTCTCAGTTGTTACAGCAGCAACTTTTTGTTCTTTCACAATAGATTTGCCCTTCCTGGTCCTTAGTGAACTTTCTTCTTTCACATTCGCAAAATCTTCATTTACATTGAATCTGTTATCTGGAGTCATCTCAAGAAGTAGTGGAGTTTTCTTCTTTTTATCACCAAAAATTTCTTTTACTCTGCTTCCACTAGATCTCGTCTGCCTTGTATTCGCTCGAACAGACTGTCTTCCTCTGCCTCTGTTTCTGCCTCATCTGCCTCTCCTTGCAGCAGGAGCTTCTTTTTCTTTAGAAATTGCTTCTAAGATTCTTTGTTGTTCCTTTAAGATATCTTCAGTACTCATGTCAGGATTTTCTTCAGAAGTCAATGCAAGTGCCTTCTTAGCATGATACTGTTGAACTCTTTCGTCCTTATGAAACAATTGAAGAACTTGACCATCCCCTGTATCAAGTGCATGAAACAGATTAGCAACATCGTTATCCTGTTCAATGTACACATCATCCTCAGGAATAGTTGACAAAGTTTGACGACCAGATTGTTCTGTCTTCTTTTCAGATCTAGAAACATGAGTTGACTGCTTGATTTGACTTCTTTTCAAAACAGCATCAGAGGTTTCAGCTGTAAGAGACTTAGTACCACCATCATTTCCAGAAGTATCATCATCCTTCCTTACAACTAGATCAGGTGTACATTTTGTTTTGAATACCTTCTCCTCCTTTTTGACATCAGGATCTGTTAATAATGACAAGATAAGCTGGAGAGATTCTTCAATGTTGTTGACTTTGTCTTCAAGAGAAGCAAGACGTGTATTAGTTTTCTCCACTTCAGTTGTCAGGATCCTGACTTGAGAACCAGTAGCCATCAATGAGAACTTAGTCAATATTGATGCTTGAGTTTGAATATGAGCATCCTTGATGGAAGCAATCTCAGATTTAAGACCCTTAGAAAGAATAGTTGATGACTTCACAATATGTTGTAGAGGAACATTATCAGCCAGAGATTTAACAACATAGAAAGCATGACCTTGAGCATTTGCAAAAGCAATATTCTCTGTAGGAGTATTCCAACCACTATTCCATTCAAAACGCCGAACACATTCAACATTGTCATCAGTACTATCATCACGAAGAATCTGTGGATGTACCATAGTGCTAGAAGATCCATAATTGGAACCAAGACTCGCATGAAGAGCTTGTTTGAGCTGAGCCTGATCAGGATCATCCATTGCATCATTATCATCTGAGCTATCATCAGCATCAGAAGTTCTATCATCCACATTGTCATCAGGATCCATTACACCCTTCATTCTCAAATCAACAGGTGTTTCCTGAGAACCTGCAGGTTGAATAGAAGAAGTACCTAAATCTCTCTTTTCTTTTAGAGTGATCTCATCACTTCTCACAATCTTACCTAAGTTACTTTTAATAGTAACTGCTACCTCACTAGAAGTTAACAACTTCTCACTCTTTTCTACCTCTCCTTTTGCCAGTTCAGGAGACTGCCTCTCTTCATTCTTATTTTTCTCTAATTGTTCACTCTCATTCTCACATGAAAGGTTCTGGCTTAATATATGCGAAGAAATAAGAGGTGGCTAAGAAGAGTGGTCTGAAGTCATACAAATAGAGGTATCCCTTGTATCAGGTCTATCTGTAATCATACTATCAGTAGTAAAGGAAGTAGAGATAGAAGTGTTACCTGAGAAAGTAGGGAAAGATTCCATTGGCCTTGAAGAAATCGGCTCAATAAGCAGTGGAATATTTGGATCAGAGGTACTTTCATCAGGTTTGACATCTGCAACTGTAGGATGACTGGCATCAGTAGTGTCTACCAATGGTTCTTGTGTAGTCTGAGGTTGTGAAGCTGCTTCAACACTTTGAGTCAAAGGTTCTTGTGTGCTTCCCTCATTTGCAGTGTCTTCAATCACCTTATCACACTCAGCAATCTCAGGAATCTCTTTTGCTAATGTAATATTGCCTTCAACTTCACTTTGAGAAGTTGGTTCTTGTGGGGCAGGAATATTCTTGTCTTCACCTTCCCTTTGAGAAAGTGGTTCTTGTGGGACTATTCCTTCAGAAATGTCTGCACTCACACTTTGGGTGAGTGGTTCTTGTGTGACTGGATCTGCAGTAGCTGCTGAACTCCTTTGAAGTCCAGGTTCTTGTGGGCTTGATCCTTTCAGAGATGATGTAATCCTCTGTTTCTTTTGTCTTGCAAAGACCTTTGCTTCAGCTTGTCTTTTGACTAGGATAGGTGATGGTTGTAAACCAAGCTGAGCAGCAATAGTATTAACCTGTTCATCAGACATCTCAATAACTCGTTTCTTTGGAGATGCAGGTGCTGTAGAATCAGAAATCTCAACAGTCTTTACAAGTGAATGCTCAGGAGTAGAGATGTCAGGATTGACAGTAGCATCAGGAATTGATGTTCCGTCAGGATTGATAGAGATATCAGGAACAAACTCGGTATCATTAGTAAGATTCTATATTTCTAAAGGAATGAAGTATTTGCTTTTGTTGAGTAGCCTTCTTCTTTTCTTTGGCTTTTCTGAGATAGCCAATTCATCAGTAACAAGAGCAGCAACTTCCTTTTTCTTTAACACAACTGACAAAGGTAGTGTGTCATCTCCAAATCAGAATCACCAGTCTGACTAAATTTCCTCTTGTCTCCAGTTTCTTTATACACACCTATTTCAATCAATGAGGCAGCAACCGCAGGATCACATTTCTCCAAAACCAGGACCCCTTATTCACCCCCTTGTGACTTCAATTTAGAGTAAGGTGGAGTGGAGAAATCCTTTGATCCTGATTGCCTTCCAGACAAATCAGATCTAGCTGATTTCTTAGATATTACAACTGATGCCTTTTGGGAGACATCAGAGGTGGCTGACTGTTTGGAAATCTGTTTGGGAGATGTGCTTGTGTCAGGAACAGGATGTGTTTGGTCCTGTCCCATAGCACCAGTTGCTGAGCCATAATGAGTAGACATTCTTTTTGATAACAGAAGCATAATCTCATTTGGATAAACAGGAGTAACACCTTCAAAACCATTTGCCTTATCGCTTTTATCCAAAGATTTGATATTATTCTCAGAAATCTTAAAGATAGGCAAAATGATATCATCGTCAAATTCAACATTGGGGCATAAGTGATTAAATATTAATTGAAAGAATCTAAGAAAACAGACATAGCCACATTTATCTGCTTTTCTAACACTTAATGCTTTTAAAATGAAAGTTCCATAATCAAATACAGTTTCATGGATTTGAGAATACCCAATGTGAACTAAAGCTGAAGGTAGTGCATCAAAGTTGGAGACTTTGTTCAAGAAGCATCTACTGATGGTATCAAAGAAGAAGTTCCATTCCTTCTTTAGCTTGGTTCTGAAGAGTTCCCTAAATTTCTTTGGTTTTCCATTGTAGCCCAGACCTATAGCAAACTCCAGAAGAGAAGCATCAGTAATACTTGCTAGAGTCTTACCATTTAAAGATGGTAGTTGTAGAGCTTCAACCACAACATCTGGAGTGACATGATGTGTCATCCCATTGTGTGTAAAGGTCAAGTTGGGCCTTCCTGAGGGTTCACATACACCAAACACTGCTGTATCCCAAACCTGCATAACACACTTAAAAGAAACTTTGGCAGGTTGTGTTAATGCATAATTAATTGGGCTTGTGGCCAAGAAGTCCTGAATGATGTGAAAATCATTTGACAATTCCTGATGATCAAGAACAGCGACAAAATTGTTAGGTGCAAAAGTGATACCATTGACCATGGTCTTGCTTTTCGTGAATGGTGAAGAATCCATTGGAATAGGAGAAGAAAGATGTGTGAGATTTTTGAAATTAGGGTTTGAGAGCGCACAGAGATAGAGATGTAATGTGTTATTGATGTAATTAGGAGTAATGATTAAGTGAATCGTTTGTATTTTGTTTTAGAGAAACAAAATTTCCTTAATTACAAGTGTCAGTACTTGATTATCGCAAAGAATTAGTGGACACAAATCGTGGGTGAGTGGTGATAACTGCACGCAGATCTATGTGTATCTATACATATGCTGACAAGTAAGACGCACGCGCTCGTATTATTCAAGAAATACACTTGTGATAATGATTAAAATATCACTATCTAAAAATACCTGGTACCGTTAAAAACCAGAATATGAAGCGTCTCTTGACCTCGTTAGTCTCTCATCTCTATTTAACACCTGGAGACTTGTCCATTATTGTTTTAACCCTTCATCCTCTCCTGAAAATCAAAAACCCTTCACAGAAAACATCTTAGCAAAAAAAATGTCTAACTTTACCATCAAAGAAAGAAATCTTCATCTCGTAGAGAAGAGAAATATCTTCAGTTATACTCGTGAAGAGTTTGAAGCCTTTGATCAGGAAAGGCGGCTTGAGACTTTGTGGCTGCATATGGATGCTTGCCTCGAGGAGATCGAGAAGGAAAAACCTGTAAAAGTGATCGACATCGATGCTGCTCTCCAAACAACATTCGAATGGCTTTCCTCTAAAGCATCCTCATCCAATATCACCAACCATTGTTAATGAGTATGTCAGCAAAAATAACCTTATCCCCTTCAACTTCCACCCAAACAAAGTTGCAAAGATGGGATCTGGGATAGCTGCTAACAATGGAGTGGTTTGGACTTTAATTTTTATTTTCCTACTGAATAGATTAGTAGATAGAGAGAACAAAAAAGATGTAATGATTTTCATGTAATCTCTTTCTTATTATCAATGAAAAAAAATCTTGTTTCTAATCTTATTCAATATGTCTTGCAATTTCTTTTATGTTTCTGAACTTTTCTTCAAAGAAATAAATAAGAGAAGTAAATATGATAACTAATTAAAGAAATCACACCAGTAACAAGTTCATTAACAAAGACAACACATATATCAGGAAACAAAACAATAAGGACACTTAACAATTTACTGAGAGATGAACCGTTGCATCAGGATTCGATGTTTGACCAAAGTCAGGATTGACTTTTTGTCAGGATTCGATATGCATCAGGATCTAGTGATCATCAGTAATTGGTCTTCCCTTGTTGTCAGAAGCTCTCATAGTTTACCATTCCTAGTTCATTCACCAATTTGATAAAAGTAGCTTCAGGAAGTGGCTTGGTGAATATGTCAGCCAACTGTTGATCAGTAGGAACAAAGTGTAATTCTATTGTCCCTTCCATTACTTGCTCTCTTATAAAATGATATCTGATACTGATATGCTTAGTAAGAGAATGTTGTACTGGATTTCCTGTCATAGCAATAGCACTTTGGTTATCACAATAAATAGGTATTTTTGAATATGACAAACCATAATCCATTAGCTGATTTCTCATCCACATGATCTGAGCACAACAGCTTCCTGTAGCAATGTACTCAGCTTCTACAGTTGATGTGGAGATAGACTTTTGCTTTTTACTAAACCAAGAAACTAGTCTTCCTCCAAGAAATTGACAACTGCCTAAAGTACTCTTTCTGGCTATCTTACAACCTGCAAAATCAGCATCTGAGTAACCACATAAATTAAAGTCAGACTCTCTAGCATACCACAGGCCAAGTGATGGGGTGCCTTTAAGGTATCTGAAAATCCTTTTTACTGCAATGAGATGTGGTTCTGTGGGATTCGCTTGAAATCTTGCACAAAGACAGGTTGCATACATGATATCTGGTCTGCTAGCAGTTAAATACAGGAGTGAGCCAATCATACCTCTGTAGTTTGTTACATCTACCTCAGTACCTTGATTAGGATCAAGTTTGGTAGCTGTAGCTATGGGAGTTGAAGCATTGGAGTTGTCTTGCATGTTAAACGTTTTCAGCAAATTCTTTGTATACTTTGACTGATTGATCAGGATTCCATCATCAGTCTATTTAACTTGTAGACCTAAGAAATAGCTCATTTATCCCATCATGCTCATTTGATATCTAGACTGCATTAGCTTTGAAAACTTCTCACAAAGTTTTGTATTAGTTGACCCAAAGATGATATCATCAACATAAATTTGAACTAAAAGCAAATCCTTACCATGATTCAAATAAAACAAGGTTTTATCAATTGTACCTCTTTTGAATCCACTCTCCCGTAAGAATTGAGCCAATGTCTCATACCAGGCTCTTGAAGCTTGCTTTAGTCCATAAAGTGCTTTATCCAGTCTATAAACATGATCTGGATATCTAGGATCAATGAAGCCAGGAGGTTGCTCAACATATACTTCCTCTTCTAATTTTCCATTTAGAAAAGCACTTTTCACATCCATCTGGAAAACCTTGAATTTCTTGTGGGCTGCATATTCCAGAAAAATTCTGATAGCTTTTAGTCTTGCAACAGGAGCAAAAATCTCATCATAGTCTATGCCTTCTTGTTGAGAATACCCCTTTGCAACTAATCTTGCTTTATTCCTTATTATTGTGCCATCTGAATCTGTCTTGTTTCTGAATACCCACTTTGTATCCATAATAGACCTATTCTTTGGTCTTGGTAAAAGTTTCCAGACTTCATTTCTCTCAAACTCATTTAGTTCTTCTTGCATTGCCATAACCTAATCAACATCCGTGAGTGCATCTTTAGCTTTCTTATGCTTCTCCTTTGACAGAAAGTTATGATAAAGACATTCATTTTGAGTTGCACTTCTTGTCTTAACACCTGCTTCAGGATTCCCAATAATCAAATCAGGAGTGTGACTTTTAGTCCATTTCCTTGCTGGTGGTAAGTCATTCCTTGAGCTGGATGCTCCCCCTGGATTGGTGTTATCTTTAAAAGAACTAGAATTGCTAGAAGCTCCCCTTAAGATAGTGCTATCTTTTTCTGATCTGCTATCAGAATTATCACTTGAATTTGTTTCTGATAAACCTTCTCCTGATGTTTGAGTCGTTTCATTGTTGATGATTTGTTGCTGTTGCTCCCCCTCAACATTTGTATTTTCATCAATAATTTGTGTTTCATCAGAAGTTGGAGGATCGTCAAGATCTGATGGAGTATCAGTATCTGACATAATTTCATCAGAAATTTTGGTAGTTTCATTTGCAAAAATCAAACTATCATGCGAGTCTTCAGCTATTCCTGTTACCTTCTTATCGTCAAAAGATACATTGATAGACTCCATGACTGTCTTTGTTCTAAGATTGTAGACTTTAAAGGCTCTTGTCGTTGGATAGCCAATAAAGATGCTCTCATCAGCTTTAGTCTCAAACTTTCCTAGCTGTTCAGGATGAGGTCTTAGAACAAAGCACTTGCAGCCAAACACATGTAGATGCTTCAGACTTGGCTTTTTCTCTTTAATCATCTGATAAGGAGTCACACCATGTTTGTTGATTAAAGTAATGTTCTGAGTATAGCATGCTATGTTGACTGCTTCTGCCCAGAAATATGTGGGTAATTTAGCTTCCTCCAACATAGTTCTGCCAGCTTCAATAAGAGTTTTGTTCTTCCTTTCAACTACTCCATTTTGATGGGGTGTTCCAGGAGCAGAGAATTGTTGAACTATTCCTTTGTATTTGCAAAACTCTTCCATTACTGAATTCTTGAACTCAGTTCCATTATCACTTCTCAGAATCTTGACTTTGTACTTTGTGCCAGTTTCGATAATCCTCACATGATCCAGCAGTATTTCAGCAGTTTCATCTTTTCTGTGTAGAAAATACACCCACGTAAATCTAGTATATTCATCAACAATTACTAGATTATACCTTTTCTTACTGATGGACATTATGTTCACTGGTCCAAATAAGTCAAGGTGAAGCATTTGATATGGTTCATTAATTGAGGATTCAGTTTTACTCTTGAATTATGTCCTTCTCTGTTTGGCCTTCTGACAAGCATCACAGAGTCCATCAGGAGTATAAATTCCCTTTGGTAATCTTCTCACCAAATCTTTCTTAACCAACTCATTGATGTTGTTGAAGTTGAGATAAGAAAGCTTCTTGTGCCAATTCCAACTATCATCCACAGTTGCTTTACTGATGAGACAAGTAGAGGGGCAATCAGTTTTGGTGTAGATGTTGGCTTCATAAATGTTACCATGTCTTAGACCAGTTAGGACAACTTTTCCTGAAGCTTTTCTGATTACTTCAAAATGAGGGTCATTGAAGTTGACATGATAACCTCTGTCTGTGATTTGACTAACACTCAACAGATTGTGTTTGACTCATTTCACCGGAGCTACTTTTTCAATGATGACATTTCCAAT
Source organism: Kitagawia praeruptora (assembly GCA_037693485.1). NCBI lineage: Eukaryota > Viridiplantae > Streptophyta > Magnoliopsida > Apiales > Apiaceae > Kitagawia > Kitagawia praeruptora. The sequence goes on from CM075353.1 coordinate 6,886,577, forward strand.
TATTATATTGCCATATCCCAAAGTCTATCCAATGTTGCCATCTCCATAAGACACAGTAGGGCCAGCCTTCTCCTCAAATTCTGATAGCAAGGTTTTGTCTCCAGTCATGTGCACAGAACAACCACTATCCATGACTAACACATTTTTCTTTTTACCCTGCAATCAGAAACACAAAGAACTCAGTTAGAATTTTTAAGAACCCACACTTGTTGGGTTCTTTGTGCATGCACTTTAACATTTTTAGCAGCAGAAGACTTCTTAACAAAGACAGTTCTCTCAGGAGTGACTCCATCAGAATTTGCCTTACTTTTATCAGAATTAACAGATGCATGCTTAGAATTCACATTCTTTGTTTTACCAGAATTTGCACTTTTATTAAACTTTGGCAATGGATCATAAAGGTTGTAGTACAAACTATGGTATTCCTCACAAGTATAGATAGAATGCCATTTACTGCCACAGTGAAAACAGGGATTCTGTGGTTTATAAAATACTGATCTATTCCTAATGTCAGACTTAGGAACTACAGTAGCCTTCTTTTTACTCTTCCTGCAATCAATAGCAAGATGATTAGAGTTACCACAATTAAAGCAAACTTTTCTTGGTGCATTTGGAATATACTTATAATTATTATCTTTGTTTATTCCAACTTTACCATTCCTGTTTCTTTTAACAGTAGATGTTTTCTTCATATCTGTTACTTCACAAATCTTATCTCTCAGTTGCTTTTTAGACAAAAGACCTACATTTTTGTTTCTCATGTTATTGTCCGTTCTAGACTCAGAATTCTGTGTAGAAGTAGATCCCTTTTCAACTGATTTGGGATCTTTTGGATACACATAGTTTACTGGCTTTAAATCATTTTTTGTTCTGTCTATAACATGCATGTAGGTTTTTGGATTTGTTGAGTCATTTATAACAACTCTTCCAGGTTCTGCTGTCTCAGTAGTAACAACTTTTTCTTTATTCTTTTTCTCATTCTCTGGTTTATAACCTAGACACTCTTTCCAATTTTTATCAGTGATTATTCCATGAGTTTTCCTTTCTGAATGTGTCCATATTCTGAGTTGATCATTAGCAGCTGCAAGTTCTTTCTCAAGAGCAGTACATTTAAATTCCATTTCTAATTTCATGTGCTTAGCATTATCACATTTAGTTTGTACTTCCTGCATGAAGAGTAACTCAGCTTCTAGGTGATCATTCCTTTTAGTCAATTCTGCCATTTCAGATTTGATTCTAGCATTTTCAAGGGATTGACTTCTAAAGCTAATATGCAGAGACTTTAGAAATGATCTTAACTCAGAGACATTATTAGTATCAAAATCAAACAATGTTTCAGGTACCTTATTCTCAGCAACAGCTGTCTCATCAGTTCTTGCCATCAGTGCATAATTCACTTTCTCTTCTTCAGAATCTGAGGAAGAGTCCATCCAATCCTTGCTTGAAGAGATGAGAGCTTTAGTTTTGGCCTTCTTGCATTCTGTTGCAAAGTGACCCATTCCATCACAGTTGTAGCATTTGACCTTTGACTTGTCAAACTTGTTGCCTTTGCCTTCACTCTTCTTGTACCTATTCTTATCAACATTAAAAGGTTTCTTCTGAAAGTTGTTCTGCCTCCTAGCCTTTCTGAACTTCATCTTCTCGAAGCCCTTGACTATCATAGCAACCATTTCCATTATGTTTGAGTCAGTAGAGTCATCATCAGTATCAGTATCAAGATTGGAATCAGTATCTGATGATGAGTTATCAGTATTTGACTCAACAATTTTACTTCCTCTTTTTGAAACCTCCACAGCTTTTCCCTTTGACTTTGATTTAGCATTCAAAGCAACAGTCTTTGCTTTGCTGCTTTTCTTGTTCTTCCTCTGTTGAACCTCAAGATCATAGGTTCTCAGCATTCCATAAACCTCATCCAGAGACACCATATTCAGATCATACTAATGTCTAATGATTGAGGCCTGAGTATCCCATTCCTCAGGTTAGGCTCTTAGAAACTTGGTATTCGAATCCTCTGGATCATACTCTTTGCCCACCAGAGATAGATTATTCAGCAGTGTAAGGAATCTATCATACAGATCGGTAAGGCTTTCATCAGATCTAGCATCAAACTGTTCATATTCCTGAATCAACAGAGCCCTTCTGTTTCTTTTGATAGATTCAGTGCCTTGGCATTGAGTCTCCAAGGTATCCCAAATTTCCTTAGCAGTCTTGCATGTTATAACCCTGTTTGACATTACAACATCAAGACTGTTATGTAGAATATTCTTTACCTTTGCATCTTTGAGTACCTGAATCTTTTCTTCTAGAGTCCATTGATTCTTAGTCTTGATAATGTAGTGTTCTGGAACAGTATCAGTACGAGCAACAAGATTCTTTGGTACAAATGGGCCATCATTTATCCTATCAAGATAGTCAGGATCAGTTGCCTCCAGATACATCAACATTTTCACCTTCCATGTTGGATACTCAGTTTTCTTAAGAATAGGAATCTTAATACTTTCATACTTGCTTGTCGACATCTTTAGATCGTTTCTGATTGTAAGTTATCAGTTTGCTCTGATACCAATTGTTACCCAGTAATTAACAATTGTAGAAGGGGGTTGAATACAATTGTATAAGATTTTCGACTTAAACAATAATAACACAAGTATGAATCAATAACAGCTTTATTAATTCTGATATAAAACTGTTACAAAACACTCTTAAGAAATCCTTACGTTCTTAAGAGCTGCTAGGTTACAAGTATTCTCGTGTAAGCGATTACAATAATGTAAAACCTAAACTGTGTTTATATAGCGTACACAGCTGCACTATCAATTACAAGATATATCAAATCAATTACATACGACTCTTAATAAATATCTTGAATGATAGCTGCTTTCCTATAATTTAGGAACCGACAGGTCAATCTTCCTTGATCTCTGGACTGATGTAAATCCACATGTAATCCTGACCAGTCTTCAATACTGATGTCGTATTACTGATGACATCAGCATCAGTATCTGATCAGTAATATCCAGATCCTGATCATCACTTGAATCAACATCTAACAAGGGTTCGCTTCGATTCCCCTGTGGTTGAAAATGAACCCCAAGAACTTTCCAGATTTGACTCCAAAGACACACTTTTGGGGGTTGAGCTTCATTCTGTATTTCCTTAGTATATCAAACATCTCTGCGAGGTGAGAGATGTGATCCCCAGCTTCCTTAGACTTGACCAGCATGTCATCTACATAGACTTCCATTGTCTTGCCAATTTGTTTCTCGAACATCATGTTAACAAGCCTTTGGTAGGTAGCCCCTACATTAAGTAGACCGAAGGGCATCCCTATGTAGCAATAGAGACCTCTATCCGTGATGAACCAGATGTGCTCTTGATCAGGACCATACATGGGTATTTGGTTGTACCCAGAATAAGCATCCATGAAAGAAAGAAGTGCATGCCCTGTTGTTGTATCTACTACCTGGTCGATCCTTGGTAGTGGAAAACTATCCTTGGGACAATGTTTGCTGAGGTCGGTAAATTCTACACATGTCCTCCACTTTCCGTTTGGCTTCTTCACGAGGACAGGGTTCGCGAGCCAATCAGGGTAGAATGATTCCTTAACGAGCCCGACTTTGAGGAGCATGTCCACCTCTTCTTTGAGAGCCTCAACTCGTTCTCCACTTATAGGTCACCTTTTCTGTCTGACTCCCTTCTTACTTGGATCCAAGTTTAGCTTATGACACATCACATTATGATCGATCCCAACCATATCTTCATGCGACCAGACGAACACGTCAAGGTTGGCCTTCAGAAAAGTGACCAGCCTTTCTCTCAAATTAGGGCTGAGTTGCGACCCTATTTTCAACACCTTTGAAGGGTCCTGCACATCAACGAGGACAGGAATTGTGTCTTCAGCTACCCCGGCTTGCTCCACATGTTCTGGGATGCGAGGATCAAGGTCTAGATCATACTCACGAGCCTGACTTGATTCTGCCTCGCAGGGGTTGGCACCCGCGTGCCCATACTCCTTAACAACATTTGTTGTCTGTGTAATTCCATTTGGAACTTCTGTCAGTGTAGATGTTTCCTTGCGAACCCATTTTCCCTTTCGGGCTCGCACAGCGGCCTGCTCTGGGCTCTCCTCGCTGTCACTATCTGTAGCCTCTTCAACGATCCCTTCCTGGAGAACCATTACTGGCTGTGAGGTTCCCATCATCAAAGCACCTAGTACTGGTTCTACTTGAATTCCCAAATTATCAAAATAATCAGTTGGGAGCTCCTCAATTGAGATCATGTTACAATCTGTTGGAGGTACAAAGGTTGTCTTGCGAGGCCTGCTTTCCTCCTCGCATTCCATCTTATCTGTCATAGAATTACTCCCTCTTTCTGCTGAATTGAGGGCCTTGTTATAGCACTCACGAGATTCATGTTGTGCTCCCTTAACGCATCCGACTCCATTTGGGGTAGGGAACTTCATAGAGAGATGGTAAATAGAAGTGACCACCCTCATTTCTTTAAGTATTGGCCTCCCTACAATAGCATTGTAGGCTGAAGGTTGATCAACCACCATGAAGTCCGCAATCTGAGTAGTGATGCAAGGCTCGTCCCCTAGAGTAACGGGGAGTCTTACGAGGCCCTTGACACTCACTGAAGCCCCAGTAAAATCGTAAAGATGTCCCACAGTAGGGATAATATCTTTGTCCACATAGCCCATTTTTTGGTAGACCTCGTATGTCAGAAGATTCACTGTGCTCCCAATGTCAACCAGAACCCTGTAAACATTCTGCGATCCAATTCGAATTCGAACAACGAGGGCATCAGAATGAGGGTGGTGAACCCATTTTGCATCTTCCTCAGTAAACATGATGTTTGTGTCCTCCCCTTTAAAGAGCTTTGGGGGTCACTCTTGCAAGTGATGCACATTAGTGAGGGATCGCTCTTTGGCCTCGCGAGCATACCTCTCTCTGGCTTTATTGCTGTCTCCCCCAATGTGGGGTCCTCCAATGATCACATGAATGCTTCCACCTCGTGTCTCCCTCTCCTTAACAAAAGGGACATGGTTTGGTTCAGGTGGCGGGGCTTGATTGTAACCCAAGCCAGACTTCACACTATGTTTCTTCACCTCGCGAACCGCCCATTCGGTTAGCTGTTAGGAATAATTCATAAGTTGTGATGTTAAGAATAGAATTTACACATTATACTTCTTGTGATCCTGATCTTATAAAGGATTTAGCACTGTATTTAGGTTTTATTTGTAAGACAGTTATCTGTATAGTTTAGTCAGGAATGAACAGTGTATCGGAGACTACATGTCAGGAACAGAGAGCAAATCCTGATGACGGTCCAATACTGATGGTTGATCAGATACTGATGCAGTGTGCAGATCCTGATATCAGTCATGTTACTGATGATGTCATTATGGATGCTACAGAAACTGGCAAGTGCTATAAAACAGGATCGTTGTTTGAAGAACAAGCAAGAAGATATTATGAAGGAAAGAGTTTTCTATTGAAGGAAACTATCGACTAGAAGGCAGAACATTGTCATGTATAGATTATATCTTTCTGTTATTAGTTGATAGGTAGCATTATAAATACTCTCTCAATATCATTGTAAAGAGCGTGTGTCGAGTGTAGCTCGTGAGGAAAAAGTTTGAGTGCGTAGCTCTGTATAAGGTTTGTATTCGAGAGTTCGAAACAAACAGAGAGATATTTGTATTGTCAGTAGCTGCTAAAGGTATTGTACACCTTTGGTAGAGTTTGTATTTGATCTTATTAATACAAACAGAGTTTGATTCATTCGTTTATTCTTGTTCATATAATCAAGCAAAAATCAGACACGATTATATAACTTGTATTCAACCCCCCCTTCTACAAGTTATTCGAGTTAACAATTGGTATCAGAGCAGGTTGATTTCGAGTAATCATAAAGATCTGCAATCATGTCTGGTTACAAGGATGGGAATACTAAAATTCCTATGCTCAAGAGAAACGAATATACTCTATGGGAAGTAAAGATGTTGCATCATCTGGAAGCAACAGATCCTGATTATCTTGACAGAATCAGAGATGGACCTTTTGTTCCAACAAAGGTCGTTGGACAAGCAACTGTTGATGGTGTGGTTGTTCCAGAACATACAGCAGAGAAGCCAAAATCTGAATGGTCAGATAAGGACAAGGAGAATGTTCTCAAAGATGCTAAAGTGAGAAACATATTATTCAACAGTCTTGATTCTGTTCTCACTAACTATGTTCTCTCTTGTAAAACTGCTAAGGATATATGGGACAATCTTAAGGTTCACTGTGAAGGAACTAAGCCTGTCAGGAAGAATATGAGGACATTACTTATACAACAGTATGAGTACTTTGAATCCAAGTCTGGTGAGTCACTTACTGATACCTTTGATAGGTTTACAAAACTCATCAATGAGATGGCCATGCATGGTAAATATTATGACTTGGAGGACATGAATACAAAGTTCATGAAAGCTTTGCCTGACTTCTACAATGAGAAAATATCTGCAATTGAGGAAGCTAATGATCTGGATGAGATTTCATTAGAGGCAGTATATGGAAAATTGAGAGCTTATGAACTTGACAAGCAGCAGAAGAAGAGCAGGAGTGAAGGAAAGATGAAGACTATTGCACTTACTGCTCAATCTGAAGTTAAGAAGCTTCCTGAAGAACAGCATGAAGAGATTGCTGTAAAAAATTCAAGGAAGAAGAAAAGCAAAGAAAGTTCTGAGTCAGAGACTACTGATATGGACTCTGACAACAATGATTCTGAATCTGAGATGCAAGAACTCTTTGCTATGTTTGCTAAAGCTTTTAAGAAAGGAAGATTCAACAGAAGAAGATTTAGCAAAGGACCTTTTCAAAAGAAGGAGGAGAAGAAGAGTGACAAGAGCAAAAGTACAATTGTCAAGCTTGATAAGGCCAAGATCAAGTGCTTTAACTGCAGCGAGCTTGGACACTTTGCTAGTGAGTGTAAGAAGCCTAGGAATTCAGGAAAGGGTAATGCACTTATGGTCACACAGAAGGATTGGGCTGATTCCAGTGACTCTGAAGATGAATTGGATTATGAAAACATTGCATTGATGGCCAATAGTTCAGACAAACCTGGATCTCCAAAGAAAACTTCTCCATCCTCTGTTAAGGTATCACTTCACTATCTTGATTCATTTGATAGCTTAAATTCTGATGAAATTAGATCTATCCATGCTGAGTTTAAGAATCTTATGACTAATTTTAGAATTCTTACTTGTGAAAGAGATGAACTTAAGGTTAAGAATGATAAATTAGTTGATAGAAATAATTTTCTTGAATCTGAATTAATTCAAATGGAAGAATACAAGTTGAATTCTGATAAAGCTAAGCATGATTATAGTGTAATTCTTGAGGCTTATGACTATGTCAGAAAAGAACTAGAAGAAGAGAGAGATGTGATTAAGACCATTAACAATTCCAGTAAGAAGACAATAGAAATCTTTGAGAGTGGAATTCGTGGTAAGGTTAATGGTTTAGGTTTTGATAAGGCTAGACAAGAAGAAAAAGTAGCTATTGTCAATGATGATAGTAAGGTAGAAGCTAACACATCTAAATCTGAAGGTAAGAAAATTGTTTCTGAACCTAATCATGTTAAATTTGTTGATTCAAAAGGTACCCCTGTTGTACACAAAAGGATTAACAATAGTTATTCAGATGAGAAAGTGTTAGAGAAACCTAAGAATGTAAACATAGGGTTTCTGTCTAAGTCTCAGTTGAAACAGAGATTAGATGGTCTTTCAGAGTCTAGCAAGATCAAGAGAAATAGGAATGGAAAAGAAGGTATTAACAAGGAGAATAATTACAAGAATGTACCTGATGCACCTAGGAAAAAATGCTATAAGTGTGGAAATCATAATCATTTGGCCCTAGACTGCAATAAAAAACCTTCTTGGAAAACTGAGTCCAGATTCCCCAAGACTCAGAAAATTCAATACCAACCACAAAAAGCTTGTTATCATTGTGGTAGTTTACTTCATTCCATTTACATGTGTAGAGAATATCATGAACTGTATTATGACTATTATTCTTTGAAATCTGAAACTCCTAGTCACAAACAGTTTGTGAAATCAGAGTCAAGTTGACTCTGCAACAGATAAAATAAAAGCAAAATTTTCAAAGTCTGTTGTCTCTAAATCTAGAAAGAAAGGATCCAATCAAAGTTGGGTCCTAAAAAATTCTAACTAGTTACTTTTTGTTTGCAGGGCACAGGAAAGAAGCATTCAATTATCTTGGACAGTGGATGCTCTGGACATATGACTGGAAAGAAGTCCCTGCTTACAAAGTTTGAGAGGAAAGCTGGCCCAGTAATATCTTTTGGAGATGGCAACAAAGGAGAAACTCTGGGATATGGCTCAATTATTTTGGGGAATGTCATCATAGAAAATGTAGCACTGGTTGAAGGCTTGAAACATACTCTTTTAAGCATAAGTCAACTGGGTGATAAAGGTTACAAATCAATCTTTGACAGAGAAGGATGCAAAATCTTGAATATGCAGAATGGAGACATTGTTCTAACTGGTCAAAGACATGGTAACATATATGAAGCCAGCTTGAGTGATACATCTAAAGGAATTGTTAGATGTCTCTACAGCAAAGCAACAAATGATGAAAGCTGGAATTGGCACAAGAAGCTCTCACATCTTAATTTCAAGAAGATTAATCAACTTGTTAAACACAATTTGGTGAGAGGCCTACCTCAGGCAAATTTTGTGCAAGACGGACTTTGTGATGCATGTCAGCTTGGAAAGCAAAGAAGAACCACTTTCAAGAGCAAGACTGAAAATTCAATTACTGAACCATTTCACATGCTACATCTTGATCTGTTTGGTCCAGTAAACATTATGTCTATCAGTAAGAAAAGATATGCTCTAGTTATGGTGGATGATTTCACAAGGTTCACATGGGTGTTCTTTCTACACAAGAAGGATGAAGCTCCTCAGCAAATCATTGAACTCATCAAGAATATTCATAATAACTCTGAGTACAAAGTCAAAGTACTTAGGAGTGACAATGGTACAGAATTCAAGAATTCTACAATGGAGGGATTTTGTGCAGACAATGGAATCACTCAACAGTTTTCTGCACCTGGTACACCTCAACAAAATGGTGTAGTGGAAAGAAAGAACAGGACTCTCATAGAGGCAGCAAGAACCATGCTAGCAGATGCAAAACTTCCAACCTACTTTTGGGCAGAAGCTATTAACACTGCATGTTTCACTCAGAACTGTACCTTGGTAAATAGTCATGGAAAAACTCCCTATGAGATGATCAAAGGAAAGAAACCAAGTGTGAAATATTTTCACATCTTTGGATGCAAATGCTATGTCCTAAAAGTTCATCCAGAACAACTTGGAAAATTTGAAGCCAAATCGGATGAAGCAATTTTTCTAGGATACTCAGCATCTAAGGCCTTCAAAGTTTATAATCTCAGAACTCACATTGTTATGGAATCAATTCATGTTGCATTTGATGATAAGAAATTTGGAATTTTGCAAACTGATGAAAGCCATGACAAATTGGAATTTGAAAATCTGAAGATTTCTGAGATACTCTCAAGTGATGATGAAGGTTCTCCAGAAGGAATTTCTATTGCTTCTCAAAAGAATGCTATTGTTGAGGGGGAGCAAATAAATCAGAGAGAACACAGTGATCATCAGGAGCAGATTAGTCTTTCAGAATCTATTCCATCAGGAATTGATGTTTCAGAGTCTACTCCATCAGGAACTGACCTTTCAGAGTCTACAGAGGAAAGATCAGTAACTAGCAGCAATATGGAATCTACTGATTCTATTGATCAAATGAGAGTTTTTGAAGGTAGAGAGAATTCTTCTACAAGAGATACCACTAACTTAGGGGGAGAGACTAGCAGAGTTGATTTACCACCTGTTAGAAAATGGACAAAGGATCATACTGAAGATTTGATAATTGGTGATCCAAATAGTGGTGTTCAAACTAGAAGATCAATTCAAAATGAATGCTTGTATAGTTGCTTTCTCTCAAAGAATGAACCTAAGAAGGTTGAAGAAGCCTTACAGGATCCTGATTGGGTAATTGCAATGCAGGAGGAGTTAAATGAGTTTGAGAGAAACAAAGTTTGGAAACTGGTACCAAGACCTAAAGATAGATCTATTGTTGGTGCAAGATGGGTTTTCAGAAACAAGCTAGATGAATCTGGTATGATTGTAAGAAACAAAGCAAGACTGGTGGCCAAGGGTTATTCTCAGGAAGAAGGCATTGATTATGATGAGACCTTTGCACCTGTAGCAAGATTGGAAGCAATTAGAATGTTTCTTGCATTTGCAGCTCATTCAAAATTCAAGGTATACCAGATGGATGTAAAGAGTGCTTTTCTTAATGGAAAACTTGATGAAGAAGTGTATGTAGAACAGCCACCTGGATTTGTTGATTCAAAGTTTTCAAATCATGTCTACAAACTTGACAAGGCACTCTATGGACTAAAGCAGGCACCAAGAGCATGGTATGAGACTTTGTCTAAATTTCTTCTTGAAAATGGCTTCACAAGAGGTACAATTGACAAAACTCTATTCTTTAGAAAGATAAAAGGTGAATTGCTTTTAGTTCAAGTTTATGTTGATGATATTATTTTTGGTTCTACTAATGAAAAGTTGTGTGCTAAGTTTAGCAAGCTTATGCAGTCTAAGTATCAGATGAGCATGATGGGTGAACTAAATTATTTCTTAGGCTTGCAGGTCAAACAGACTGAGACTGGTATTTTCATTAATCAGTCAAAGTATATCAAAGATCTTTTAAGAAGGTTTGACTTTCAAGACTGTGCAGTTGCAAAAACACCCATGGCAACAGCCACTAAACTAGACTCTGATCCTAAGGGGAAGAGTGTGGATAATACTAGTTATAGAGGCATGATAGGCTCATTGTTATATCTAACTGCAAGTAGGCCAGATATAATGTTTTCTACCTGTTTATGTGCTAGATTCCAAAGTGATCCTAAGGAATCTCATTTAATTGCTGTGAAGAGAATTTTTAGATATCTCAAAGGAACTCCAAATCTTGGTTTGTGGTATCCTAGAGAATCTGATTTCTTTCTAATTGGCTATTCAGACTCTGATTATGCAGGGTGTAAGATAGACAGGAAAATCACTACAGGTACATGTCAATTCTTGGGAAATAGATTGATTTCTTGGGCAAGCAAGAAGCAACAATCTGTTTCAACCTCAACTGCAGAAGCTGAGTATATAGCAGCAGGCAGTTGTTGTGCACAGCTCCTTTGGATAAGAAATCAGTTGATGGATTATGGTATGACACTTAGTAATATTCCTATGTTTTGTGATAATACTAGTGCTATTAAAATTGCAGAAAATCCAGTTCAACATTCAAGAACTAAGCACATTGATGTCAGATATCATTTTATTAGAGAACATATTGAGAATGGTACTGTAGAACTTCATTTTGTTCCTACTGACAAACAGCTTGCAGATATTCTAACTAAACCACTTGATGAGACTACATTCAGTAGACTAGTAAGTGAGTTAGGAATGTTAAATTTTTAGATCTTTAACATCTGCAAAAGTAGCAAGGTATGTTGTTCTTAGCTTATAGACTTGATATTCCTGTCAGGATCTATATTTGATTGTTAAATGCTTTAGCTATAACACATTGCCTTGATAAATTTTAGTATGATAGACTTGTTAATAATCATCAGGATTAGATTTGTTATCAGGATGCTGACGTCATCAGTATTGTGTCAGTATCAGGATTATGAAAATTGTTTCAGATCCTGACGTTTACTTTGTGTAGTAATCTGATTCTATGATATGTTAAGTCTATGACCAGCAAGTTTTTATATTTGCATACTGATAATTTATACATTATTCAAAAATCAAAAGACAAACAGATAACAAGAAACTGTATTTTCATTAATAGAAATCATTACATGGAAATGAAATACAACATCTTTTTGTCTAAATTTCTATTCTATACTTGTCTATTGATATGAACTCTGAGGAACAGGACAAGGAGCATCTCAAGAAATCCATCAGGGGATGAAAGCCTCGTTTGTTCTTGGATTCCTTGTCTGGGCGACTTGAATGAGAGCAGCTAACTTAAATGAATAGCATCCCCATCAAGATCAACCTCAGACTCTCGACCAAATTCTTCATCCTCAAGTTTTGAGGAGGTTAGGGGAAGATTGTATCCAACAGATGGATGTTCTAGGAGAAACCTCTGGATATTATCGAAAACAAATCCATTTATGATTAGTTCGATGAGAAGAGTCATTTGTTCAAAGAGATGATCAAGAACAGGATGTTCATCGATCAAGAAAAATCTGGAAAATGGGTTTGAAGGGATTTTTAGGTTGAGAAGCATTGTTGAGAAGAAAAGAAATTGAAAGGTTATGGAGAATGGCATAAGGCGTTTGGTTCTTTTAAAGAAAGACGTGAGAAGCTGAGCAGTAACTTGGAAGTTTTAATGAAGTCAAATGCTAATTATTGCATGAGACTGTATTTCTTGTTTCAAGAAATATTGAAAATATCTAACCAATTGATTTTCTGTTCAGATTAATTGTTTATTTTCTTTTTCAGATAAAAGAAAAATGCCACGTGGAAACTCCATATTAAGTCTCTGATGATATTGGTCAGGATTACATGTGTGATCATCAGGATTTGATGAGAGGTCATCAGAAAAAGGAAGCTGATCAGTATTGCTTATTTATACCCTGATTTATTTAATGAAAATCAATTTTGGATTTTATTTTCCAAAAATCGTGGGTAACCGCATTTTTCAGGGACTGACACCTGTCAATCTACGTGTCAACGTGGGATAGTGGTCTGAAAGATTTGTGAAATATATTTGTTTTGAAACTCTAATCGTGTAATTGCTTTCTCTAATCTTACATTCTCTAAAGCAAAAATCACTCTTGAGTTTTCAAAATCACTAATCCATTTCAAGAATTTTTCAAGTTTCTTTTCAGATCAAAAATGGCAGCTCAGAGAAGATTACCTAAATCAGTAGCTTTCAAGTTTGGTGACTTTGATTTTATGACAAACAATCATGTTGCAGCTATCACCAACAAGGAAGGAGTATCATCTGATTTTCATCCAATCATGGACTTTCTGGCGTATGGATCATTAAGTTATGCATTGACAGCATCTCCACAGATTAATCAAATAGCTGTTTCACAAGCTTGGGAGAATGCTGAGGTAATTGATTCTACTCAGAGTCAATCAGGTAAGATTGTTCTACATTTAGGACAAGATTCATTTGACATTACTGAATCTGTTGTTAATTCAGTACTTTGCTTACCTGTTACTGATAGTTATGAGAATGTACCATCTGATGATAATATAAGAACTATGTTGTCTGAATTAGGTTATAGTGGACCTCTAGATAACATGAGTCAGTTGAATAGGTCTTTTCTTAGAAAGGAATGGTCTTTTTACTTTGATCAAATTGCTAAATGTTTTACTGGCAAATGTAGTTCTTTTCAGCAAATTACTTCTGTTACATCACATATTGCTTATAGTTTGCTTTATGACAGAGTAATTAACATTGGTCATATTATCTTAATTCAGATGAGTATCAAGCTTGGGTTAAGAGATCAAAACAGGAAAATGGTTTATTATCATAGATTTATGCAATTGCTTATTAACCATTTTATTCCTGATGTTGAAGCTAGATTTGGTAGAGAATATTGTGTTTCTTCTTATGAAAAACAAAAGAGAATTTTCTCTGATATTACAAAGAAGGACAATGAAAAGAATCTAGATGAAATACCTGCAATTCATTATCCACATCATGTTCAGGTAATTCTTAAAACTCATCTTCCTACTTTCTACAATTCTTCTTTCTTTTGTGGTGAAATGGCTCAGGAATCTCAATTGGAGGAGAACCCACCTGTGTCTACCCAAGTAGCCCAAAACATTATAGTCTCTGAAACAATTCAAGAACCAAATTTTGATCCACAACCTATTGTTTCAAAGAAACCAACCTCTGGTGTTTCTCAAAAGACATCAGTTGTAAGGAAGAGAAGATTTGTTGTGTCAAGTAGTAGTAGTAATTCTAGTGAAGATGATGATGATTTAACTCTTGCAGAGAGAGCAGAATTGAAGGCTACAATTCAACTTTCTTTGTTAGCACAAAGAGATGAAAAACCTAGTCACAGCCAGGCTGCAGTCTCTCAAAAGGCTGTAGTTCTTAAAAAGGGAAAACAGTTACTGGATACTGTCTCTCAAAAGACTGTGTCTATTGAACAAAGATCTCATCCCAAGATCACTTCTGTGTCTACACCTCTTGAGTCTTCTCAGGATAAATCTTTTGCTCACTATATCAGGAGAACAAGGAGAAAGATTCAATTGTCACCTACACACACAGAGTCTAGTCCAACTAATATCATGCAGGTTTCTACAAATCAAGCTACATCTATGTCAGTATTTGACAAGAGAGATCTGGATATTGATTCTTCATGGGAAACTACATTATCATACAGACTGGCTATGGGACTAATTTCTCTCAAAGTGAAGTTGTCAAGGCCTGTTCTAGATTTTCTGGTTGAAAGAGTACCAAAACTTTTATTTCCAGATGAATATGGACTTCTACATTAAAGACTTGACTTAATGAAGAAGTATTTTTATGTGTCTGTCAGAAGACAATTAGTCAAGAAATTTGGACTCTCGAAGCATGTTGCACTTCAATCACTTCATGCATATTTATTTGACAAGGATGTAATTATTGAAGATGCTTCAGCTCAAGGTGAACAACTGGAGGAAGTAGATAGAGGAAAGCAGTCAACAGAAGATACTATTGCACCAGTGGTGAATAGTAGGAAAGATCAGATCACAGTCACTGTAACACAAGAACCATCTAGTCAGAGGAAGGATGACTCAGGAGCTGTGATAGCTGATGTTGAAAGGTCTTCTGTGATGACTGAGAATGCAAGTGAGATACCCTATGATATGGGAGGAATGACTTTGGTTGATTTTTCTGAAGATCAAACAAATTTTGTTCAGTCAGAGTCTATCCACCTTGAGGGTGTGTCTCAGCAAACAACACTTAAAGACGGTGATGTACTAACTATGGTGTCTAATGAAGTATTACTGAAGACATCAAAGTCTAGTAAAGAACCTGAAAGTGGTATACTGGAGCCTGTAGTTTCTGAAAGGAAAGAAGATGATTGTATGGGTTCAGAGACTATAGCAGCTCACTCCTTGGAGAAAACCTCAAGCCACATGCCATATGAGGAACCCTCTCTCCATGTGAGTTCATGTATAAAAACTTCTTCTAAACTCTATTTTTCTGTAGGTCATGAGAGCACTTATCTAAATTTGAGTGATACACTTGAAAAGATGGACTTAGATCCACAATTTGAGAGGCTGGCTCCTGACCAGGCAAAAGGTGAGGTAGAAAGAGTGTTGACTTTAGTAAGTCAAAGTGAGAATGAGGGTATGGATGATCAACTCCATAGTGAGGGAGAGAAAATTAGGAAACCATTATTTGATTTCTGGGATCAGGTTTTTCCTGAATCTTGGTCTGAAAATTTGGTTATGGATGCTGGTACTTATTCTTTCATCAAAATGTATCAGAAGAATGACCTAGCACATCACAATGCAAAGCCAGAAGTTAAAGCTCAGAAGCAAAAGGAGAGGCTTGCAGGAATTATTAACAGAAGAGGTGCCAGGATAAAGCAATCTCTTGATACATATGTACCAGATGAAGATCCTAATGATCCTAGTGTTCCTTTGTATGTACTTCCAATATCAGCTAGAATTGAGACATCTACAGTCTCTGATCACTCTAAGGAGGAGTCAGGATTTGAAGATGTTAGTGCACAGAATACTGGTGAAGGAGATGATGATCATGTTTCAGTTCCAGAACAGAAAGATGAAGATGTTGATACTTCTAATCAGGTTTTATTACTTGAATATCATAAAACTCAAGCAACTTCTTCTACAAGACTTGAAGATACAGTTCTTTCTGATTCTGATACTGACGATACTAGAAGCACTTCCAACATTGAAGTTCATTCTGATGTTTTGAAAGATATTCAGAATTCTCAAATTGCTTTTCAAACCAGACTTCAATCACTTGAAGATAACCAAGTCACAATTATGGAAAATCAAGCAGTTCTTATGAATCTCATTTGTTCTGTTTCTGAATCTCTTGGAATTAATGTTGCTGATGTCAAAAAGGGGGAGATAAAAACAATTCAAAGACAACAACAACACCGCCAGACTGAAGGAGATAAAGCTGGGGGAGATAAAGATCAGACAAAGGGAAGTAAAAAGAAGAACCAGGAGTGACAGTGGTGAATCTCAGCTAGGAAGTGATAAAGGAATAGCAGCATTAATAGTTAAAATTCTTTCTTCTAAGTACTAGATAAACGTCTACATCTGAGAAGGAGGTACTTAAACTTCATAATTCTACATTCATAAATTCTATTCTGGTTGTATTGTTATATGTTTTGACATCCACAACTTAGATTTATGCTTCAGATTGTAAAGCATAAATAAGGGGAGATTGTTAGGAATAATTCATAAGTTGTGATGTTAAGAATAGAATTTACACATTATACTTCTTGTGATCCTGATCTTATAAAGGATTTAGCACTGTATTTAGGTTTTATTTGTAAGATAGTTATCTGTATAGTTTAGTCAGGAATGAACAGTGTATCGGAGACTACATGTCAGGAACAGAGAGCAAATCCTGATGACGGTCCAATACTGATGGTTGATCAGATACTGATGCAGTGTGCAGATCCTGATATCAGTCATGTTACTGATGATGTCATTATGGATGCTACAGAAACTGGCAAGTGCTATAAAACAGGATCGTTGTTTGAAGAACAAGCAAGAAGATATTATGAAGGAAAGAGTTTTCTATTGAAGGAAACTATCGACTAGAAGGCAGAACATTGTCATGTATAGATTATATCTTTCTGTTATTAGTTGATAGGTAGCATTATAAATACTCTCTCAATATCATTGTAAAGAGCGTGTGTCGAGTGTAGCTCGTGAGGAAAAAGTTTGAGTGCGTAGCTCTGTATAAGGTTTGTATTCGAGAGTTCGAAACAAACAGAGAGATATTTGTATTGTCAGCAGCTGCTAAAGGTATTGTACACCTTTGGTAGAGTTTGTATTTGATCTTATTAATACAAACAGAGTTTGATTCATTCGTTTATTCTTGTTCATATAATCAAGCAAAAATCAGACACGATTATATAACTTGTATTCAACCCCCCCCCCTTCTACAAGTTATTCGAGTTAACATTAACTTTCCTTCCCGAATTAATTGATCTACTTGTTGCTTGATTTCTCTGCAACTTTTTGTATCATGCCCTGTTTGTTCGTGAAAATCACAATATCTGCTAGTGTCTGTAGTTCCCTTTGGGCCCATTTGTGCAGGTTTCCTGAATATCCCCTTGCTCGCATTGACAACATAGATGTGATCAATTGGAGCAACTAGAGGGACAAATTTGTCCTCGCTTCTTGCGGGGCGACCTCGAGGAGGGGATCGCCTCGGAGGGTCGCGTTCTCTTCTCTTTGGGCTGGGGCTTCGACTTCGATCCCGTCTTCGCCTCGGGCTTCTAGAGTCCTTTCTTTTAACCCCCCTATTTCTACTCCAGCTACTGCTCCTTTCACTACTTCTGTTGAGATCTGCAAGTGACTTCTCAACATGCTTGAAGGGCTCAGCGACCCTATGCAACTCAGACAGTGTGCTAGGAGTTTGCTCTTGTAGTTTCTTCCAGAACTCTGTCCCTTCCCTTACTCCAGCGAATAAGAAATTTTTTATAGCTTCATCATTTGCACCTCGCACTCGAGGAACTTCAGCATTGAACCTCTTGAAATAATCATGAAGAGTCTCTCTTTCCTTCTGTTTTATGTTCGCCAAAGTAGACACAAGAGGTGCATAGAGCATCGAAGATTGAAACTGCTTGATGAAGATATCCACCAACTGTTCCCAAGACTCGATGAGAACTAGAGCTCCTAGCTTTGAAAACCACTGTTGCGCGCTTCCTCTCAGCGAGGCTGCAAATAACCTACACCTCGCGAGCTGCGAGACTTAGTATACATCCATCTCATTGTTAAACCGAATCACGAACTCAGCTGGATCAGTCTCTCCATTGTAGGTCATATCTGAATGGTGCCCTCGAAATACCGCAGGAAGCGGGGCGGTTCGAATTTCATGGGTGAAAGGTGAAGATGAACCCATGTTACCAAAGATCCCTTTTTTCTTATTCATTTCATCCAATGCTTTCTTCAATTCATCCAGCTTGTAGTCACCTACTTTTTCCTTGTCCTCGATCTTCTTATGGCCATCTCCAGTACTAGCAAGATGGGATTGAGTCTTTTTGGGGGCACTAGACTCTTCCGGGTCATTCTTGCGATCTTTTTTGCGATCCTTACGAGATGGAGGTCCGTCGTCGCGATGATGGGACCGCTCGCGCTCTCTACGAGGAGAGAGGGGTCTGTCCTCGCGACGATATGACCGCTCACGATCTCGATGGACTTTGGAGCCCTGGGGCCTGTCCTGGGATCGCTTATTCTCCTTTTCAGAAGTAATCTTCTCCAACTTAAGACGGAGATCATGCTCAGGCCCGGTCCAGGTGCAGGTCAACCAAGACAACTGCCCTGGGCCCAAAAATAATTGGGGGCCCAAAATTTTAAAAAACCTGATAATAGCTTGAGTATACGTCTTATTTTGTTTCCATTTAATAAGTATACTACTCTGCTAGGTTATGCTCTATTGTCTGTTCTAGCAAGTTGCAACACGCGAAGTAGCCAACACACACTGACACACTCAATCATCTCTTTCAAAAATTAAAGGTATACTCATTCTTTATCTAAATTCTAATATATGTGAATTAATATAATCATATATTGTAAATTATAATATATATATACATATAATTAGGAGAGATTTAGGGTTTGTATTCTTATTCAATTTTAAGCTTTTTTTGGTGATAATTTGATGCTTATAATTTTATTCTCACTTACAATTTAAATGGCCTTGCAGTTTTATGCATTGAAAGAGATATGTTGGAGAATATTGGCATTGATACCATCATCACTTAATTTATCACTTGTGTATTGTATGTTGATATCCAAACTAGTTATTCGATTTATAGCTAGACTAGTTTTATTGCCATTAATTTTTATGTTAGTACTTTGATGTTTCATTTGTTTGATTTTATTAGAAATTATCTTGAATTATTTTTGGTATTATCATATTAAATTTTTTGGGGAAAAAAAATCTAGGGCCCTTTTTTCGAGTTTCGCCCTGGGCCCTCATAAAGTATGGAACGGCCCTGATCATGCTCTGACAACTTCTTTCCTACGCGATCAAAGACAAAAACCGACCTTCTCTCAGATGAAGGGGTCGTATTCTTCGACCTCTCCTTCTTCCCCATGGTTTCTTCCTCCTCGCTCCAATCGGGGTTTATCTGATCAGTGACATCATCATCAAAATCGTCAATAAGCGTTTTAGTGGGACCTTTACTTCCTTCCCCCTGATGAAGTCGGGGCCCTGTTCTTGCGTTCCTCTTCGCACCCCTAGAGCTGTGGCGCTTCTCCATTTTATCCATCCTTTCTTGCACAGACGCCACAGTATCCCCAATTCCCTTCAAGAAAGACATCACCTCGCTACCTAACGTCACCTTCTGGACAGGGGGAGGTGTTTCGCCCTCTTCGAAATCAATCTTAG
Organism: Kitagawia praeruptora; assembly: GCA_037693485.1. Classification (NCBI taxonomy): domain Eukaryota; kingdom Viridiplantae; phylum Streptophyta; class Magnoliopsida; order Apiales; family Apiaceae; genus Kitagawia; species Kitagawia praeruptora. The sequence goes on from CM075353.1 coordinate 6,906,283, forward strand.
AGTTATCCTTGGGCACCTCGTCTTCTGGGGGATCTTTCTGGGGCGGATCGCTTCTCGGGGTCGCCTCGTTGTTCCCATGCCTGTTCTGTTTACCTGATTTAGTCATCGTTCTCCCAAATCAATGACTACCCCTTCTAGCGCCAAATGTTATAGGGAGAATATTGTATAACAATATTTATGGAGGTTTGCTGGATTTACGGAGCAAAATACGGACATTTTGCTAAGGTTATGAAGAACAAGGATTAGGGTTTGTGTGTTTAGATGTGGCTGAGCTTGAAAGGTGTTTTCAGGTAAACTGTTTCTCATCCGTATCAAAGTGCCTACGTATCCTATTTAAAGGGATCAAACCGTACGTAGTTCTTGGGCCACAAGTTACCTAGACGGGCTAGGGTTTTAAGAGATAAGCAAAAGTCCAAGCCCACTCGTTTAGGGCTGACGTGGCAGTGAGTCATCAACCCTATCCATGAACCAGCTGTAGAAGCCCATGGTCTCGAACGGATAGAATTGGCCAATAGAGGATCTACCAGGGCCTAGCATGCGACCTTGAGAGGCCTGGCCATGCGAAGCGACCCCTGGCGTCCAGCTACTCATGTGACCTCAAGGGGTCTCGCTACGAGCCTTCCAAAGAAGAGGAGATAACGATCTCGCTGTAAGTTATAGATGTGATGACAAAGGCGAAGCGATCCCTTGGTGGGCATCACCAGCGAGGCGCTCTGTAGCGAGGTGCTCCTGTAATAGAGATATTATTGCCAAGGCATGTTGGGCTGATTCTAATAGTGGGTTTTAGTGGCCCAATCTTCATCTTCTAGGCCCATCACATATTAAGAACCATCAATTTAGCTAATCAAATCAATTTAGCTATTATGCCAGATTTGGGCATAACAATCTTTGCAAGAGCTAACCGATAAGAATGCTCAATGATCGTTGATATACTCAACCATTACGAAGCAGCATCGAGTCAAAAAATTAACTATGATAAGTCGGAGGTCTCTTTCAGCAGAGGAGTTAGCACAGACAATGAGGAGTTGATGAATTTTCTATATATGCGCCAAGTTGAGGGACATAAAAAATATCTGGATACCAACGATAATTGGAAGGTCAAAAAAGATTGTTTTTAAAGCTCTCCTGGACAGAATTTGCAAGAAAATACAAAGCTGGAAAGAAAAACTTTTATCTAGAGCTGGGAAAGAAATTCTCCTGAAGGCGATAATACAAGCAACACCAACTTATCTAATGAGTATTTATAAGTTTCCGAGTGCCATCATTACTGAGATTCAAGCGGCCATGGCAAGATTTTGGTGGGGACAAACTGGTACACAAAGGAAAATTCATTGGAAAAGTTGGGCATCAATGTGCTCTCCAAAATGTTTAGGTGGAATGGGCTTTAAAGATCTTTCTATTTTTAATGATGCCTTGCTGGGACGACAGGCATGTTGGCTGATTCATAATCCTGACAATCTACTAGGGAGAGTTATGAAAGCAAAATACTATCCGAATGATTCATTTTTGAACGCATCCATAGGGTACTCTGTAAGTTACTCATGATGGAAGAGTGTATGGAGCTCGAAGGCCTTAGTCAAAGAAGGATTAACATGGTGGGTTGGGAATGGCTCTAAGATAAATATCTGGAAGGATTCATGGTTACCAGACAAGAATGGGCGTCAAGTAACAAGCACGGAGAGTGAGAGTGTTTCAACTGTTCATGAACTACTTGACTTGAACTGCATGGAATGGAATGAAGATCTGATCAATCAGCTTTTTAATGAGAGAGACAAAAAATGCATAATGGCCCTCCCTCTTAGCTGGAGAAAACCAGATGATGAGTTTAGTTGGGCACTGTCATTGGATGGGAAATACACTATTAAGACAGCGTACACGCTTGGAAAAGGTTGTGACTTGGATAATTTTAATCAAGCATGGGTAGAGATATGAGCATGGAAGTGATACCAAAGGCAAAGCATTTTCTTTGGCGCCTATGTACAGGGACCTTGCCTGTGCGAAGTCTTTTAAAGAACAGACATCTAATAGAAGATGATATTTGCCCGAGATGCAACTCTGAGATTGAAACAGTTGAGCATGCTATTTTTGATTGTGCTTGTGTTAAAGATTTATGGGAAAATTGCAGATGTTCATCTTTGGTTAATTCAAGACCAGAAGGTTCAATGTGCGAACTAATTGCAAGTTGGAAAGGTAAAGAAATAAAAATAAAACAGAGAGCAGTTTTTCTAGCTTGGTGCATCTGGACTGAACGAAACAAGTGGGTGTTTGAAGGTAAATCTACTCCTGCTGCTATTTTGGTGGAACGAGTACGTAGACTAGTGGAAGATCAAGGAAAATATGCAAGGAGAATTTACAATCACCAAGCCACAGGAGACCAAGTTAAGAGCACTAAGAAATGGCAGGCACCACCAATTGGAGTTTTAAAGCTCAACACGGATGCTTCACTAGTTGATGAAGGGTGGATAGGAATGGGTGTGGTTGCTAGAAACCATGAAGGTAAAGTCTTGTTTGCATCCACAAAAAGAACACGTGCCTGGTGGCCTCCAGATATAGCAGAATGTAAAGCAATGGTGATGGCAATATTGTTAGCAAAAAGATATGAATTTGAAGAAGTCATCCTGGAATCTGATTGTAAACAACTCATCACTCGCCTTAACGGGAGCATCACTCATCTTTCTGATCTTGATTTAATACTAGGGGATATTTTATCGTTGTGTGATAATTTTAAGTCCTTTAGCTGATCTCATGTAAAGAGAGAGGGTAATAATGTAGCCCATCATCTCGCAAAAATAATTCCTTTCGGTAGTCAACAAGTGTGGGAAAATCATAACCCTACACAAATTTCTTCATTTGTATTATTGGACCTTTTGTCCCTCTGGCAATGAAATGGTTTGAGTTTCAAAAAAAAAAAAATTAATCACATTCATTCCTTTGAAAAGTCAAGAATTTGGCACTTAAATTTAAAGCTTTTGGGCAAATGAATATATAGAACCAAGTTCCTGGTCAACTATCCTATACTCTTCCATGTCTACATAGCAAGAAATGGACAATGCTTATCAAATCTGGAAACAACCAAAGCTTCGCAGCTACAACTCCTTTTCTTTTACTGTATTGACTCGCTCACACATTTCATGATTCGCCTCGCTCACACATTTCATCTTTCTGACATGCCCCCCCCCCCCCCTGTTTCGCACCAGAAAAAGAGAGTAAGGTAATAGTAGGGGCAGTGCCCTTCAGTAGTGTCATAATAAATAAAATTATAGAAAAGAAATGCAAAAATATACAGTCAAAAATTTATTGGCAATAATTCACATTAGAGTACTGGAAAAACCAGGTGTTTGGGAGCATTACTTATCCTAGAATGTCCTTTCCAGTTGAAAACCTCTACATACGCATGACAGAATTATCAGAAATCAGGATTAAGTGCACTTCAATGTTTACAATGACAGAATAAGAACATGAATGTTTAGGAAATACAGGATTCTCAAATTATCGAACTACAAATGACGGGAAACTAATGCCAAACAATACAGAAGAACAAAATGACTTGGTAGTACAGTAGTCTAAATCAAACTAGGAAGATGTTTTGGGTAGCCTGGACTAATAAGTTGTGCAGTGACCTAAAGCAAAGGTGTCATCAGAGAATCTACCATGAGCTCTCTTGTTCAAGTAACCAGGATATTTGTGCTGGGAAAAGGGCATGGTCTCATGTAATACCAGGCCTATCGTCTGCGCTTTTTTTACCAAGTCCCATTTGTCATAAGGATCGCCATTCTTGTGGGTGACATGGATTTCTCCAGTATCCTTCTTAAGCAGAGCCTTAGCATTTCTCAGAAACCCTTTCACCAAGTCTATGTTCATACTGTAGCAAGCAATTGAATAGGAATCAGCAAAATGCATGATCAGATTTAGCAAAATAAAAAACGCATAATCAGAAAAGCAACACAATTGGTGCAGCAATGCTAATAAACAATTCTACATGAGTCAACTTCATGGACAAAACTATATGGCAAAAAAGCAAAGTTCGTTGTGCAACAGCAACTGCACAACCACATGAACAAAACTGTGCTTGAATTCCTGACTTTCGTGTTGTGTATGCGTAAGTGGCCTGTATAATCCAAAAGTAAACAAATTTATACTGTAGATATAATAATTTTATAAAATATCAATTTGTTAAAAATAATACTAGATTTAGTTCTTTCATGAAAGCCTTGACTCTTGCCAAGGACTTGACGTTGGATAGGAGTTAATAGAGACGCCGAACTGGAGTGGCTGATTTTCCTAAAGGTTGAGAAATTCAGCAGCGGAGTAATGGATTACTGGTGTTTTGGACTACAGAGTTTTTCTGTTGGTTTGGTTTTGTGTACTGTATGTTTATATTGTTTTCCAATATTGTCTTGACGGTGTGTTGTTATCCTAAGGTGCTTAACTTTTTAACCTGAGAAGTATATTTCCTGATAGTTGGTTTGGGTGTAATACAAGCGTGTGAAGATTGGAATGCCTGCCAAACTCAGGAGGTAACAAACCATTAAGCTGCTTAGAAGATAGGATAAGAAATGTCAGACTACATAAGTTACCAATGGAGGGAGGAACAGTTTCAACAAGCATTTATGAGACTTTAAAATTTTAAATTTGTTAAAATTTAATAAATTAAAGACTCTTTTAAGTTATCTAGCTAAAGGTGCCACAGAGATGCTATAATTTTGCTCTCAATAGTAAAATCCCATTTTCCTGTATCAACTCCAACTAGACAAAAATAGAATATCAAAGAAGCATTACAACATAGAAATCACTGTCGAACCTAGTTGATGCCTGCAGGGGCTATGGCCAACCCAAAGAAAAGTAAAACCCAGTCCGTGAATATGTAACACAGTTTCTAACTACTGACACATCATGAGCTAATCACTTACAGACTACGGAAAGACATATATCAATCATAATCGACCTCTCTATCAACTCACATCAATTCACGGGGTCTGAGCAAGTATACATTCATCATCCTAATACACTAAAAAATTAGTTTACTTGATGTACCAAGTCAGAACTATCAATTCACATTGTCACAATGATCAAGTATACATTCATCATCCTAATACACTAAAAAATTAGTTTACTTGATGTACCAAGTCAAAACTATCAATTCACAATGGCACAATGATCCTACTTTTTAGACAGATCCCGAGACCGTTAGGATTCCACATTAAGGCCATGCCTAAGTATATCACAAACAGATCTATTAAAAGGCCATGCAAATATATATTTTTATCAAAAATATTGATATTAAATAAATAATAAAACGTTGAAGGGACTAACCTTGCAGCTGTTTGGTGGTAATGCGAAGGCTGGTGGAGGTGCGTAGGCTGGTCCAATGCTTGCAACATGATCCCTAACCAAATTAGTTGCTAATTCAACTTCATCCAGCATACCCTCTATGTTGACAATCAGCATACTAGGATCAGACTCATGGTCCTTCAACGAAATTTTGGCCCCTGACATACGACTCCATAGCCAAGTATCCATGCCCTCCGTAGAACTTCGTGGTGAACAGAAACTTCTGGTCGTTTATATTCTAGCCCCAAAGCAAGTTTCAGGTCCCAGGCCCTCAGCAAAGCTGCAAACAGCTTCAGTCATTAGTTCATTACCATTATATAGATAATTCTATGTTACACCTTCGAAGCAACAAAAATAAGGATATACACATTCATATTACATGGGTTAGAGTCAGACCTGAAAAACGTTGTGCAAGGCTTCAATTTGCTTCCTCTATCAGTGGGTAAATACTCCATTTCTGTTAACAAAACATTAATTTTGTCTCAATCGATTTTCGTTGAATTGCTAATCTTTCAAAACTTTAGATAAGATTTCATCAACATTATGAATACAAACAAGTGAACATACATAATAGTGGAATCAAACTATGCTATAATCTGGTGACACACAAAATTGAAATTCACCTTAAACACAAGAATCATGAAAACGGTAATACCTAAAATATGAAAATGAACCTGTTTCTCGGAGAGATGGCCAGTTTTACCAAGCTCGCGATAAAATCAAACAAATCCTCTCATGATCATGAAACCAACAGTAAAGTCGAAGACACTCAATTGAATCGTCATCTTCATCTCTCAACACATATGAGCTTAACAATATATACAAACACCTCGATTTTCCATCAAACACCTTGTGCGCAGGCACACACATATTTACAAACACACACAACACACGCACACACATATTTACAAACACACATATATACAAGCACATATGACTGATACACGCACACACATATATACAAACACACACAACACACGCACACACACACTCTCTCTCTCTCTCACACACGCACACACACACACATACTCACACACACACTCACACACACAGAGAGAGAGAGAGAGAGGGAGCCAATTTACGGCGAATTTTTCCCCGCCGCAGCGGGAAAATATTCTCCGACCAATTTGAATATAACAAAATATTTCGCACCTATTAATAGCGATAATAAAATGATTAAAATCCACATCCTCGTGGACAAATAGTCCCACGAGGATGTGGATTTTAATCATTTTATTATCTCTACTACTCCTACTATCGCTCCACTCTCCTCTACTCCTATCTCAAAGTCATCACATCCAAAAGTATCGTTTATCATCGAAGACGTCGAAGAAGCCGAATTTTCTCTATCCGGACGGATCGGCGCGAACGCCGTCGGGATAACATCGGCGAAAGAGTTAGTGATGGCTTCCTGGGACTATTTGTCCAGGGTGTTGGCCCTCTTTATCACAATTTGGGGGTAAAATGCCCTAATTATCACAATATGGAAAAATGGCCCTTTTTATCACAGAGAAATGCACAGAGAAATGCAAAGGCGTCTGGTGTTTTTGATTTTTGGGGAGTAACGCAACTTCATGTTGCGTTTCTATTTGTTTTTTAATTTTTTTTCAGTCACGCATCTACAAGATGCGTTTCTCACTATTTTTTCTTTTTTTTTTTTTTTTGAAAATTCATCACCCCTGCGGGGCCCACAGCTGAACACGCCAGTTGGACTTGCGTTTCTCAGAAATGCAACATAATGTTGCGTTTTTGACAAAATTTTTTTTTTTTTTTGGAAAATCGATTTCATAAATTAAAAAAGCAATAACGCAACACGCCTTTGCGTTTTTCAAAAACGTGTGATAATGTTGCGTTTTTCTGTGATAAAAAGGGTCATTTTTGTGGATTGTGAGATTAAGGGTCATTTGACTCCAAATTGTGATAAAGAGGGCCATAATTCATTTGTCCACGAGGATGTGTATTAAACAACTATTCAAACGAATATAGCCGTTAACGGCCAAACCTCTCAGATCGCGGTTCGCTTTGACCGGCGCATCGCCGGAAATATTCAAATTCTCAGCATAATCTCTTGCTTTCTGTTAGCAGTCCCTACCTGTGTAGTAGTAAGTTGTTTTTTTGTTAGTTTTCATTGGTTTTCCTTTCGTTCCTACCCTCCCCTCCTCCTGCGTCTTGCTCGTTCTCCACCGTTCCTCCGCCCTCTCTAGTCGACCCGTCTTCTTCCCCTCGACCTTCTCCCCCTCTTTCTTAACATCTTTCGCCTCCTCCTTCCTCCCCGCTTCTATCTCCGCTATCTTCCAAACCTCTTCTCACCTGCGCCTCTGTATCTCAACCCCCCTCCCTCTCAAGCACCACACCCAGCACTGCCATCTCAATCAACCCAAGTTTCATTCACCGACCATCATCCTTCCATCCTCCTGCGTCAACCGGCCGCCTCCCTCCTCCACTCTCAACATTCATCTCTCCAGCCGGTTCACCACCTCGTTTTTTCAACCCCAGACATCTAACATATCCCCTCCTCCTCACTCTTATTATCAGTCCCGCTCCCCCCCTGAATTACCTCACTCTTTTAATCTCTCTGCACTCATAACCCTCGATTTCGCTAACCCTCCCCGTTTCCCAGTTTTGATTTGTTCTCTGTTTTCCGTTTTCGACTCGGCGTTTCTGGTCGAGTTTTGTATCCTAGGTTTTTAGATTGCGGTTGTGTTAGTCGGTTTAGAATTCGTAGTTTAGAAGCTTTTGTTGGTGTCTTATTTTATCGTATTAATTAGTGTATCTAAGTACTTGTTTATCCTGCATTTTTATTAGTACGTTTTGGGATTTTAATTATAATTTTTCTATTACTCCCTTCTCAATTTGATTTTTATACGAACTTTATTTCGTTCTCTTTGTCTTATCCTCGCGCTTGTATAGTTGATGTCGCGTTTTTTGCGTGTTGGCAGTCTAAATTTAGGTACTCTAACGGGCAAATTTTTGGAACTAGTGGATGTGTTGAAGAAGCGTAGAGTGGACGTGGCATGTATTCAAGAGACTAGGTGGAAGGGGGCCAAGTTTAAAGAAGCGAACGGATATAAATTGTGGTACTCAGGTCTTGCCAACTCCAGAAACGGAGTGGGTATCCTTCTGGCAGAGGACCTTAAAGACAACGTCGTGAATGTGAAGAGGTGAAACGACAGGATCATGTCCGTCAGAGTGGTGGTCGGGGAGAAGGTGGTCAACGTGGTGTGCGCGTATGCTCCTCAAGTCGGTTTGGGCGACTCGGAGAAGGAGGCTTTCTGGGTCTGCTTAGATGAGTTGGTCGGAAGTATTCCTGATGATCAACTTTTAGTGGTGGGTGGCGATTTTAATGGTCACATTGGTGAGAGGTCTGATGGCTATCCCAGCGCTCATGGGGGTTTCGGCTTCGGGGTTAGGAACGTCGGCGGGTCAGCGTTGTTGGAGTTTGCTTCTGCCCAGGAGTTGGTAGTTGTGAATTCTGTTTTCCAGAAGAGGGCAGAGCACCTCATTACCTTTAGTAGTGGGGGTCTCAACACTCAAATAGACTACCTTCTTTTGCGCAGGCGGGATGCTAGGTCGTGCATAGACTGCAAGGTGTTTCGGAGTGAGGCGTGTGCTTCTCAGCATCGTCTGTTGGCCATGGATATATCCATGGGGGGCCGAGTTGTTCGCAGATCGAGAGAGTCCAGACCAAGGATTCTGTGGAAAGACTTGAAGGGCGAGAAGGCGGCTGAATTCAGCGAGTCTCTGTTTGAAGAAGGTTGTTCTGCCCGTGGTGGAGATTGGAGAAGCTAACTGTAGGTGGTCCAACATGGCGAAGGCCATTCGATGTGTGGGCGAGAAAGTGGTGGGGGTCTCTTCAGGGAAGTTCAGTGGGCATAGGAGTCGTGGTGGTGGAACGAGGAGGTCCAAAAGAAAGTAAAGGCTAAACTTGTGCTCTTTAAAGAGCTTATGTCAAGTAGCCCAGGGGCGGAGAGGTCTCGGAAGATGGAAGCTTACAAGGTGGCAAGACGAGAGGCAAAAATGGCTGTGGGGAAAGCCAAGAGTGAAGCCTTCGAGGGGATGTACAAGCGCCTAGATACCAAGGAAGGAGCGAACGCTATTTTTAAACTAGCTAAAGCTAGGGAGAGAAGGCGGCGTGACCTGGGTTCTGTTAAGTTTATTAAGGATGAAGCAGGCCAAGTGTTAGTTAACGAAGATGCCATTAAAGAGAGGTGGAGTTCGTATTTTCATAATCTTTTCAATGAGGCTACGAGGAGTGGTGTCTTGGTGGCCCAAGAGGTCCCTATTTCGTTTATTCAGGCTCACGGCCCATGTGATCGTATCAGCAAGGAGGAAGTCAAGGGTGCCCTTCAGAAGATGGCTAGAGGTAAGGCGGCGGGCCCGGACCAGATCCCTATAGAGGTGTGGCTTTGTCTTGGTGAGGTTGGCGTTGAAAGGCTAGTTGATCTGTTCAATGATCTCCTCTCAGGCGCTAAGATGCCAGATGAATGGAGGAGTAGTGTTGTCGTCCCTTTTTTCAAGAACAAAGGCGACGCCCAGAACTGTAGTAATTATCGGGGTATTAAATTACTCAGTCACACTATGAAACTTTGGGAGAGAGTTGTTGAATTTCGGATTAGAAGAGAGGTTGTAATTTCGGAGAACCAATTTGGTTTTATGCCTGGGAGATCGACGACCGAGGCCATTCATCTCGTCCGACGCCTTATGGAGAAGTTCAGAGAGCGTCGCAAAGACCTTCATATGGTGTTCATTGATCTTGAGAAGGCGTATGATAGCATCCCTCGGGAAGCTATTTGGAAGAGCCTTGAGAAGAGGGGAGTGTCTTCGGCATACGTCAGGGCGATTCGAGACATGTACTCTCAAGCTAGGTCTTGCGTCCGGACCCCAGTTGGTGACGCTCGTTTCTTCTCTTTTGAGACGGGGCTTCATCAAGGGTCGGCTCTTAGTCCTCTTCTTTTCGCCCTTATCTTAGATGTCATGTCGCGAGGGATTCAAGACGACGTCCCGTGGTGCATGCTCTTCGCCGATGATATCGTGCTAGTGGCGAAGTCGAGGGGGGAGGTGAACGAGAAGTTGGAGTTTTGGAGATCCACTTTGGAACCCCAAGGCTTGCGTGTGAGCAGGTCTAAAACCGAATATCTCTGGTGTAATTTCAGTGGTGAGGCCAATGAGGAAGGGGTGGAGGTTAAGATTGAGGAACATATCGTCCCTCATTCGGATAAGTTCAAGTATCTGGGTTCGATCATCCAGAAGGAAGGCGAGATTGAGGAAGATGTAACTCATCGTATCAAGGCGGGGTGGCTACGGTGGAGGGCAGCGTCAGGGGTGTTGTGCGACAAGAAAGTTCCGTTAAAGTTGAAAGGGAAGTTCTATAGAGCGGCAATCCGCCCTGCGATGTTGTATGGTTCGGAGTGTTGGGCGGCGAAGAAAGCCCTCGAGAACAAGCTAGACGCAGCAGAAATGAGGATGCTGCGATGGTCTTGTGGCCGAACGATGTCGGAAAGAATCCCTAATGCGGTTTTCAGGAGCGAGTTGGAGGTGGCGCCTCTTTCGGCGAAAGTGAGGGAAGGGAGGCTGAGATGGTTCGGTCACGTCCGTAGGAGGTTGCCGGTAGCCCCGGTGAGGAGGGTCGAGAGTCTTGCAATTGCTGGGGTGAGAAGGAGAGGCAGACCGAGGAGGACATGGGAAGAGCAGCTCAGGTTGGATTTGAAGGCACTAAACTTGAATGAGAACTTGACCGCTGATAGGAGTTCGTGGAGGCGGCAGATTAGAGTCGAGGATTCGCTTCTAGGGAGCGGTTCCGTTGTTGAGAGCCTCAGAGTTGGGTTATCTCGGTTAGCGTTATCTTAGGCGCTTTTCGCTTTCATATTGTCTTGTGTTTTATGGTTATGGCAGGTGCAGGGAGCACGGCATGAGGTTTTATCAGGAGAGCTGTCCCCGCTCAGGTAAGTCCCATGAGGTCCAGGCCATGGGCTCAGGTTAGGTTGATTACCGTCCCCCCATCTTTTTCTCCGTAGTTATGTAAATCACACTGTATTGCTATGCACTTAGCCGGGGGTCTTCACGGAAACAGCCTCCCTACTGTAAAAAGTAGGGGTATGGTCTGCGTACATCTTACCCTCCCCAGACCCTGCTTCATGCGGGATATACTGGGTATGTTTGGTTTGGTTTGGTTTGGTTTATATACCCGGATCCGAAATCCAAAATTTTGGATTTACCAAACCCAAATTTTGGATTTGGATATTATGTATACGATCTGAAACATGAAAATTGATCCAAACTCAATCCGAACCTGACTCCCGAAAAAAAAACCCGAATATATATATATATATGCTAAATTTAATTTCAAATTTATACACATCCAAGTATTCATGCTAACTATTTTTGTGATAATATTACCTAATTTTCTAATAATTTGATTTTTGGTCTTTTTTAAGTAGTATGTAGAATTACTTGATGAATTAATAAAATTAGGAAAACAAGTCAAAATTTGATTTAAAATTCATACACAAGTACACAACCAAGTAGTCATACTAACTAATGTTGTGAAAATTTTTATCTTACTTTCACTAATTTTCTAATAATTTGATTTTTCATCCATTTTTAAGTAGTTTGTAAAAGAAATTAAGAAAGAAAAAAACCAAAATCTGGATAAAAATTCATACACACTCAATTAGTCAAACTCACTATGAACACTACAAAACAACTAAAAGTATTTCTAAACGACACAACCGTACAGATGTTAATATCCTTCATTTTCAATGTTATTGCCAAAATTTTAGAAAAAAAATAAATTTATTTGATTTTGTAATTTTATGGTCAACTAGTACTTTGACTAGTACCCCTAAACACTTTATTCGTGTTTCAATTTTTTTCAAATTATTTATCAACGATCCAACCGTTCGGATGTTAAGATCCATCCTTTTAAATGTATTTGCCAAAATTTCAGAAAAAAAATAAATTTATTTGATTTGGTAATTTAACGGTCAACTAGTACTTTGACTAGTACCCCTAAACAAGGTTTCGTCCCTGATCCGTGTTTCGATTTTTTTCAAAATATTTATTGACGATCCAACCGTTCGGATATCCATCCTTTTAAATGTTATTGCCAAAATTTCAGAAACAAATAAATTTATTTGATTTGGTAATTTAATAGTCAACTAGTATTTTGACAAGTACCCATAACTATTTAAAATTTAAAGAATTAATTATTAATTTATAAATTCAAAAATAAAAAAATAGGTTATATACGAAGGCGTCATTCAAGAGGTAATTGAATCATTGAATCAGTTCATCTTTACTTTATTTGTTTGTATTCGAATCTTCATATATACACCTAGAATTTGTGATTCGCATTCTGTAATTTCAATTGATTATACAAAAACATCGAATCCTTGTAATTAATAAGCATCTTCTTTCATATTTGAAATCTAGAATCTCTTATCTTAAATCTTTTTCCTTAAATGAATTTTTCAGTTGATTATACACGTAATAGGTGAAATATCAAATTATGAATGGTTTGTGAATAATTTTGTTATGTGTATGCAGTTATGTCGACTTCACAATCAGCCCCTAATTCTCAGTCAGCTCCGGAAGAAAATTCTCAACCATCATCGACACCAGAGCTATAATCGAACACCGCTGACATTACATCGAGCCATGAACCTATTGTGGTATTAATCAATGATGAAAATCAAGATAAAGAACTTAAAAAGGGCAAGAGTGAAGTTTGAAAACACTTTGACAGAGTGAGAATTGATGGTCTTATCAAAGCCGTTTGTATATTGCAAATCCAAACTCAGAAGTGATTCAAGTTGCGGCACTTCTCATTTAAATAGTCATTACAAAATAAATCATCATAACAAGGACCAAAATAGTATTAGGCAGCAACTCTTAGCGAGTAATTTCAATCTTCAACAAAGACCATCCGAAGTTAGCTTCTTTAAGTTTCAGTTACGAGGGAGCAAAGAATGAGCTCGCGAAGATGATAATTATGCATGAATATCCTCTTTCTATTGTGGACCATATCGGATTCAAGAGGTATTCATAGTTTTTTCAACCATTGTTTAAAGTGCCATGTAGAAATACCATAAATAACGAGATATTTCAGATTTATGAAGGTGAAAGGGCTATTACTTTGAGTTCGTTGGAGAGCAATGTAAGTCGGATAGCCATCACCACTGATATGTGGACTGCATGCAACCAAAGGAAGGGATATATGGCAGTCACGGCGCATTATATTGATGATTCTTGGAATTTGCAAAGCCGCATTATGAGATATATTCTTAATTGAAGATAATGTTTACTTTTAATGCTAGTTAGTTAATGATGTTTGTTAGTAATTAGTTTTTTTTATTTTAGGTTTATTTATGTTTCTTGTCCACACACAAAAGAAGCCCTATGTGATCATTTTCATGAATGCTTGATGGATTGGAATCTGGATTGGAAAATATCTTGTCTTACAGTTGATAATTGTACAACTAATGATGCCATGCTTTAGAATTTATTGGAAAAGTTGAATAGTTCTTCACTTATAGCCGGTGACACTTTATTTCATATGCGTTGTGCTGCATATATTTTAAATATAATTGTGAAAGAAGGATTATATGTAATGAAAGTTGGAGTTGAAAAAATTCGAGATTCTGTTGCTTATTGGATAGTAACACCTGAGAGGGAAGAAAAATTTGAAGAAACGGCTCGCAAGTTGCGTGATACAAATACAAAAAAATTAGGACTTGATTGTGCAACTAGGTGGAATTCTACTTACTTGATGCTTGAAACAACTTTGTTGTATAAAGATGTTTTCACTCGATTGGACCAGAGAGAGACACAATATAACTGTGTTCCTTCGAGAGAAAAGTGGGAGTTTGCTCAAGATGTGTATGGTAGATTAAAAAAAAATTACGAAGCGAATGAGATATTTTCTGGGACGAAATACCCCACTGTCAATCAATGTTTTATTAACATATGTGAGATTCGACTTGAAATTACAGAATGGTGTAGAAGTTCGAAATTTTTGATACAAACCATGACTAAAAAATGTTGATAAAATTCGAAAAGTATTGGGATGTAATGCATGGTGTTGTAGGGGTTGCTGCGGTATTGGACCCTAGGTACAAGATGGAGGTGTTGGAATTTTACTTTGAGAAGATTTTTGGAGAAATTTCATCACATAGAGTCAATAATGTTCGAGATCTTTGTTATTCCTTGCTTAAGAAGTATCACGAGAAGCTTGTTGTGAGTGATGAGGGCATTGGTGACTCGTCTTCCACTCGCTCTTCATATACTTCTAAAAATGTTTCACAATATGATATGTTCCTAAGTACTAAAAAGAGGAAGAGAGTGGACACTATAAAGTCGAAGTTGGATCATTACTTGGATGAGGATGTCGTGCAAAAAATTGAGGGATTTGATATACTAAATTGGTGGAAGGTAAACCAGCATAAATATCCAAACTTGCAGCACTTGGCTCGAGATTTCTTAGTTGTTCTGGCATCAACAGTTGTGTCAGAGTCTGCATTCAGCTCCAGTGGCATATTAGTAAGTCCGCATCACAATAGGCTTCATCCCAAAACAATCGAAACTTTAATGTGTGCCCAATATTGGTTGTGGACTAGTGAAATGCGAGGTAAACATAGGTGAATTTACCATTCTGTATTTACGTTTTGCCTTGTTATTTATTTTAGCAAGTTATTAATGTTCATAAAAAAATTCAGACGACGCATCTAAAGGTTATGCAACTATATACAATGATATGGAAGTGGAAGATTCTTGTCTTACACGTCAGGTAATTATGTGATGCATGTGCAGTTTATTAGTGAATCAGTTTAGTAGCAGGGGCAGGTATGTTAAACTTGCAAATATATTATGTTGCTGTCCCTGTGGCCCTATTTCACTTGCTCTCTGTAGCTAGGCTGATTTGTTTATTTTCATTGCTAATTTCAAGTCTAAAAATTCAAAAATCAAGTCAAATTGCCAAAGAAATTGCTGAACAGAGACATACTCAAATTAACCAAGTACTTTAAATAGTTAGTAGCAGTGGATGGTTTAAATTTCACTTCCAGTTCTTATTTCATTGTCATTTCCAGGATTGTTCCTGCTCATGCTCTAATATTTTGTTCCTAATACACATCTGATTCTATAATTGTCTTTGTTAATTTTCTATGTTAATTGAGATTGGATATGTCTTATACATTTCTGTTGCTTTTTGTTATTATTATTTTTTCAGGATCTCTCAATTAGACAATTGTTGGTGTAATCAGTAATGTGAAGTGCTGCTGTGGTATTGCTGAATTAATGAACTGGAATATTGTATAATTTTAAGAGTTCTGATCGGATACTTGGCTTATTTAAAATTTCGAAACTATTAAATTATTCTTGGTTGTAATCGTTTTTTTTTTGAATTTGTAAACTATTGTTGTAAACTTAAAATTGTCACAGATGTGGGAAGTTGGATTGATAATTGGTTTGATGATCACATGTCACTGAATTGTTGCTATTTGCTAATGTCTATTATGATTTATGCAAACTTGTTTTAAAATTTGGATTAAATTTTTGGATTTCGGGTAAAGTTTTCGGGTTTCGGGTAAATCCATATCCAATCCAAAAAACTTTTGAGTTTCGGGTGTATCCAAATCCGATCCGAAATCCATTGAATCGGATTTGGATTTGGATTTTTGGGTTCAGATCATGTTCGGGTATGATTAAAAAATTCGGGTATGAATTTGGATAATGTCATATCCGAACCTATCCGACCCGATTGCCATCCCTACAAATAATATTTGAGCTCAATATCTAAAATAATATTCAATTACCACAAGTCAAATAAAAATAATATAATTTTCAAAAAAATGTATTGTTATGAAAACGATCATTTTTTTTAAATTTAAATTCAAAAAAATAATATTTTTGATAATTAATCTCTAAAAATATTACATGAATGATAATTGAAAGTTTCTCTTGCTTTTTTAAATATAATTAGTTTTTATTAATTTTAATATTGAAGTACTTATATTTTAATTCACGTTGATAAGATTAATTTTTGTTGTTGAACTAGTTATATTTTAAATATAATAATATTGAAATATTGAAAAGTCTTAAATACTTCTTACCATGGATTCACGTTGTTAAGAATAATTTTCGTAATTGAACTATATATATTATAAAATAAAAATAATAATAGATATTAAAAAGTCCAAAATCATTCTTACAAACAGTAACTAATCTTCGTGGATCCTATTTTCAATTTCAGATTCCTAAAATATAAAGTGACATAAATTAACAATCTAATTAGTGTTACTTGATTTTATATAGACAACTATGAGAATAATACGTTCCAAGAAAATTTATTGGCATGTTCGGGTGTGTGATTTGAGAAATTAAAGATGATAGTGCACAACATTTGTAGCTGGGTGGCTCGATTGACGTATTTTAACTTTTAGGGGATGATAATGATTTTGAATGCTTGTTTCATGATGGGCTTCGCGAGACTTTAATTCATATTACAAGGCATGTTGTAATAAGTTGTGTTCTACGAAAGCTATACAAGGATGAAAAACGCGCTTTACAAAGAATAAAACTAAATAAAGGATATTATTTAAAAATGTCCCAAATTAAGTGATGCTTTTATGTTTATATCCCATTTTTTTCATAATTTATAAATATGTCCTATGATTAAAATTTAACTCTTCTTTAACTCATATACATACAGTTAAACCTCTTTAAAGTAATACTCTTGGGACTAGAAGAAAATATTACTTTACCAAATTTATTACTTTATCGATATAATAATATTTTATTATTTTATCGATAAGTAATATTTTATTACTTTACCGAATTTTTATGTTTACGTATTATAATACATTAAGTTTAAAAAAAAAAAAGAATCACCTACGGATGAAGAAATCATTGAGTCGGTAATGAACACTGATCCTGAACAGGACGATAGTAATGTAATCCCAAGCATGTCATCAAAGAAACCATTTCAAGTAATCAATACTTTGAACAATTACTTGTTACAATACGAGCAAAACATACTAGGAGTTATTTATGTTTAACATAAAGTCAAGGATGAGATTAATTTTGGTTTTGGTGGAAACAAGCTACTATATGTTCATATTATTAAAAGAATTGAATTTTTTAACTCATATGCATTATATATATATACACACACACACGTATACATATATATATATATATAGGGGTTGATTCAAATGAGAACCACTATATATATATATAGGGGTTGATTCAAATGAGAACCACTATCTAAAAGAGAACCGGAGAACCATTGGATCCTACTATAGAACTGATATGGGCTAAAAGTAAGCCCTAAAGACACATTTAATGTGGCATTAATTAGACCTAATATGGTCCAAACATGAAGCACATTAATGGGGCCCAAAACCCTAATTTAATATTAATTTCGTAATTAATATTAGGGGTGATAAACCGCTCAGCAGTAAGTGTCAGATAAGGACATTATCTCTACAAGGAGTAGCCTCCAAGCCACAAAGTCATACAAGGAAACAGACTCCTACAAGGTAGGAGTCTAGAACCTTCTTCAAGGCTGACTTGCCCACCAAGTCTCCTAACCCTACTACGATTCTAAGGCTCTCACAACCTATATAAAGGGTCAGACCCCTCATTTTAGAACAACGTTTTTGGGGGCAGAACTCAATACGTCACTTACGTTGGCTTAATCCTCGATTAAGGACATACAAGTCACTACGTCCTAGGTGAGCCCTCACCGCTATAATCCCGAGGGCACCATCACCTAGAACTACGTCTTGTCTTGATTCTCTTATGCAGAGATACGTAGGCATCTTGTGAGGACTGATTTAATCACGAAACACAAGTGCAGCCATTAAAGCTCGAAGCTCACCCAAACCCTAGCATTTAATTCATAAAGCTCAGTTTTTTATCCACAACATTTGGCGCCGTCTGTGGGAAGACAACATCAACCATGATGAATACACGGAGAACACCGGTGACTATATGCGCCACCACTAGCACTTCTATTAGTTCTATACCCGTGACTACGGAACAAGGGTCTGTACCCCTTAAACAAATACCCAGATTTCGGGTTCTTAACCCCAAGGACGAATCTCCAAAGATACTGAAACACATGTCAAGGGATCGTAGCCCATAGGGATGAATCCCCAAGGCCAAGAGATGAATCCCTTTCAATGGTTGTTTCCCTTCTGGGATACGGCCTACCCCCATGAAGTACAGACCTTCACCACTGTGACTCTCGCAAGAACGAATTTAGCCTACGGGCTACCCATCTACCCTTCAAACGCAGGAGGCATTAGAGGAAGTGGTCATGCATATCAAGGGCACAAACCATATAAACACCCATGTATCACAGGCTTAGGCCCTGTCTATGAAAGAGGGTACGAAGATTATTCTGAACTCTATACCGAGGATTCATCATTTAAGGATGATCGAGATCGAGCCCCGAGGAAGAGGCGGGTAGACAAGGAACCCATTGTTAGGCGTATTCGAGAAACTTCAGGAAGAGTGCCAAGAACTACTTAAGATAATGTTAAGGCTCATAAAGCCGAGATCCAAAAGTTGAAACAAGACTTGGAGAAGGAACAACATAGGTACAATTGCCCTCCTACGTTAAGAATAGGAGAGATTCCCTTTGTCAATTTGGAGAGGCCTTCAAAGATGCATAGAAGGACTGGGGTCCGAGGACAGAGATCCTTATGGCTAAGTCCAATGATTTGATTCAACCATGAGGTCAGGAGGTTAATGATAGCACCGCTGTGCCACCAACCACTGGACAAGGGTCGATACCCTAAGGAGAAGGTTCGCAAATCCCTGCTATTAATCCCCAAGAGACGAATCTTCAGGGGACATGAACTCAAACTCGAGGGTCACTGCCTTCAGTGGTGAACCCTCAGGAACAATGAGCGAACTCCCTTCATATGGTGATTGCCCCTCTAGGCGGTCGCCCGCTATCCCATGGAACCCAGATCTCAACCACTGCGCTCCCCCCTTGAATACTAATCCTATGTTTGGACTACCTAACTACCCCCACTTCATGCTCACGAGCCATATGACCCCCCTTATGTGGGAGGCTCTCGGCACAACCAAATGTTTAGAGATTACTCTGGACCTTACTCTGATTCTTCCTCTGAAGAAAGAAATCGAGATGAAGCCCGAGGAGGCGCCGAGCAAGCCGAGAACCCCATAGGCATTCTCAAAGAATCCACGATGGACCCTCAACCACTGCCCTGGAAAGAATCCAAACCTTTGAGGCTGAGATTCAAAGGCTGAAAGAAGACATCGCAAGAGAGCAGCATAGGCAAGGATGCCCACAAACAAGGGAGAGTATCCCTGTGGTGAATTTGGATGAAACCCCGAGGAGGGATAGGAGGACAGAGGTTCCTCTAACTGAGGCGCCAAGGATGGCTGCCCCTAGGCCAAGGGCTGCAGACTTGGTGTTACCCGGAAAATCTAACAATCCTATACCCCCGTTTACTTAGGAGGTGATGAGAACTTACATCTCAAGAAAGTTTAAGATGCCTACCATTAAGGCTTATGATGGAACGGGTGATCCCACTAATCACGTGAGAACTTTTTCAATTGCACTTCTTTTGCAACCAGTAAGTGACGCTCTTAAGTGTAGGGCATCTCCTCAGACCTTAGCCGGGATGGCTCAGCGTTGGTACAGTCGTCTTCCCCCAAACTCTATCTACTTTTTTGAGGGCACTAAGCGACGCTTTCATCAGCCAGTTCATTAGTGGGGGAATATATGAGAAGACCTCTGCATCCCTTATATACGTGGTACAAGGGAAGAACGAAAATCTAAGGAATTACCTCAAGCAATTCACTAAGGAGACACTGAACATCACTGACTTGGAAAATAAGATAGCCATGGTGGCCTTATAGCATGGAACAACCTACGTTTATTTTAAGAAGTTGTTAGCCAAGCATCCCCCAAAGGACATGACTGAGCTCCAGCCGAGAGCAAGCAAATATATTAAGGGTGAAGACAGCATGATGAAAGATACATCTGACATTAGCAATTGGAACAATGACAACTCCAGGAAGAGAAGGGCGGAGCAAAAGTATGATGTTAGGGACAAGTATCCCCGAACTAGCAAAGACTCTGACTCTCCCCCTACGAACAACCAAGGACCAAGGTTCACTGAGTATACAAGGTTGAATACTCCTAGGAGTCGAATCTTGTTGGACATTGAGAAGGATAAGGATTTCCGATGGCCGAAGCCACTCTGGGGTGATCCCGCAAAGAGAAACAAGAATCAATATTGAGTATTCCACAGAGATGTGGGGCATGACACTGATGATTGCAAGCAACTCAAAGATGAGATCGAGTTTTTGATCCGTAGAAGGAAACTGAGCCACTTCACCAAGGGTGAAGATTGTGGTAATCAAATTAGAGATTATAAAAAGGATGATGATCAAGATCACAACCCACAACCCCGAGGGCCTGTATCTATATAATTTCGGGAGGCCTGACATCGGCTGGGACAACCAAGAGCTCTCAAAAGGCTTAGGCCAGAGAGGTAATGCACATTGTTGGAGAAACACCGAAGCTTGAAAGAACTGAGGTAGCAATCAGATTCGATGATTCCGACTTGGATGGGGTGAAGTTCCCCCATGACGACCCATTGGTCATAGCTCTTGTGATTGGAAACTTAGAGGTGAAGCGAGTCTTGATAGACAACGGAGCTTCCGTTGACATCTTTTTCACGATGCTTTTATGAATATGGGGTATAACGACTCTCAGTTGACCCCCTCCAACACACCTATATAAGGATTCAATGGAGCAGAATCTAAAGTTCAGGGAACTATTCAGTTGGCCGTCACCATCGGACAGAGCCCAATGAGGCCACTCAGATGTTGAACTTCCTGGTAATCAAGGCGACTTCAACGTACAACGCTATCCTTGGAAGGACTAGACTTCATGCATTCAAGGCTTTAACCTCAACTTATCATATGAAGATCAAGTTTCAAACCAGGAATGGTGTTAAAAATCAAAAGGGTGACCAGAAAAATGGCTAGGAGCTGTTATGTAGCCGCGTTAAGGCCTGATGGAGTCGGGGGGCAGGTCCTTCGGATTGAAGACATGGATGTCCGAGACGATAAGGGGAATAGGGGAAAACCAGCTGAGGATCTGATCCCCATCCCCTTGATACCAGAAGAACCAGATAAGGTCACTTATGTCGGAGCTCTATTGACCGAGTCTTTGAAGGGCAAGTTGACTGCCTTTCTTCAAGAAAATAGCGACGTCTTCGCTTGGACAGCGGCGGACATACCAGGGATTGATCCCCAGTTGATAACTCACTGTTAGGTCGAATACACAATAAGTAATCAAATACTGTATAAGTAACTTAACAAGAACACACTGTTTAACAATTAAAAACTGTTTGGAATTAATAATTCCTCTCTCAGTGATGTAAATATCACAGAGAGCTGCTTAGGTTACAATGGATGAATATTTCAATGTTCGATACCCTTCTAGGGTTAACCTAACTGTATTTATAGAACATACAGCTTCATACAATCAGTAACTGATTCTCCTAAAATCAAGCTATACAATTGATATCAATCACGGTTGCTTCAGTCTTCCAAGTCAACTCAATCTCTTTGACAGCTTTCCAATCTTCAAAGATATTGCTTCCATATTTATCAATCTTCAAACACTGTTGACTCTTCAGACAATACCGCTACAGAGTTTAACAAACTCTGTTTGCGCTTCCAGTCAGTGTTTAACTAAACTCTGACTGCTTCCAGCTAAACTCTGTTTTCTGACTTTAGCTTCCAAACACTGTTTTCATCAATCATTTCTAACAATCTCCCCCAACTTGTCCATTAGCAAGAATGTACAAGTTTTACAGTAAATTATGATGTCAAAACAAATACAAAGTTTACAGTGTTTAATTATACAAACAGAGTTTAAGCTATTACTTAACAAATTCTACAGAAAATAAGAAAATTCTTACAGACTTTAATTTCTAATCTCTTGAAGATCAGGCATTGTTCTGAGATAGTCTATAAGCAATCTTCTTTCAGCATTTTCAAGCTCTATCAGCATAGCTTCCTTGATTTCTCTCAACTGAGGATCATTCTCATCAGTTTGATAGATAGCAGCTCTAAGATCGTAGATTTTGTTTCTTCTCATCTCATTTCCCAGCCTGATGTATTTCAATTCCTCAGACCTCACATTAAAATCTAGAACAGTAACTCCAAGATCAGTCTTCAGCTTTGTAGTCCCCTTCTTCATTTCTATCAGATTGCCATCCCAATCTCTGTATTTAGGAACATACTTACTGTTGATTTTCATTTGTCTTCTTGCAAGGTTCTGAATCATTCTTTGTCTGAGCACATTTGCAACTGACTGAGCTCTTTGATTTCTCACTCTGAAAATATACAGGACATATTCAAGTTCTTCCCCATATTTTAATTCAAAATCCTTTTCAGAGACTTTAAATACTGTTCCATCAGCCATGAAATATAGCAAGAAATCCTTTTCTAGACTCTTCTGATGTACAAGCTGTACTGACTCCAGTTTGTCTAAACTCTCTTGAGTGACACCACCTCCTGGAACAGACAGTGAAGAAGGATCTCGAGGACCAACATATTGCCTTTTATCTCTGTGTGAACCTATGCCTTCTTTATTGTATCCAACTTTACCAGATAAAGCTCTACCATCAGCAAAATCCATTGGAATTGTAGCTTCTAGTCTTGAATCATGAGGAGCACCTCTTTTAAATGTTGATTTCAACTGAGAAGACAATAATGGTGTGGTCACAACTTGTGCAGCAACAGAGGTTGTGTCTTCATTCTTCTGTACAACATGTGTATCAACAGAGGTTGTAACTATACTTTTCAGTTTTTGCTTAGCTTCTGCATCTGTTGGTTTTCTGAATACTTGCATTCTTTGATCTGTACCAACTGGTTCTTTGATTTGAATACCTTTAAGAACAGGCTTTGCAGCTTTAGCAACTTTCACATTCTTCTTTGCTTTTTCAGACTTTAGAGCTTTCAAATGCTTTTCTTGTAAACTCTTCTCTTCAGCTTTAGCATCTTCTATGGTCACTCCTTCTGCATTCTCTTCCATGAAAAGCTTAACAGCTAACTCCTCATCAGTCTTTGGGTTTGATGTTAATTCCAAACTCTTGGTTTTTGAAGTACCTTGAGTTTCAGTGTTTATTCCAACAGACTGTGATTTAAAAGATTTGCCAGATCTCAGAGTTTGCCTTTCAGAGTTTAAAACCTTACTCTTGTCACTTGCCCCTCCATCTCCAGCATCATCCTTTTGAGTCAGAGTTTGAGAAACTTTGCATTTAGACTTAGCAACTCTCTCCCCCTTTTTGACATCATCAGGAATAAGAATTGATGTAATAAGCTCCAAAGAGTTTGCAATAGAATCAACCTTAGCAAATAAAGCAGTCTGATTTTCTTCAACTTTTCCTAGCCTGGCAAAGAGAGTGTCTTGAACTTTTGATAGTTGTGCAGCTTTTATTTTGGACTCTCTTTCCATCTTCAATTCTCTTGACTGAATCTCAGTCTTCAAAGAAGCAATTTCCTGTTTAGTTTCAGCAAAATTTCCATCCAGAGTTTTGACTTGTACAACAGTTGCCTTTAAGCAGGATAAAATCTCTGGATTTGAAATTTGCTTTGCAGTCTGCTTGATAAACTCAGCTGCCCTCCCTTTTGGAAAAATACAGTCTTGTTTATACCAATTCTCAGCAGATTTAGCAAGATGCTCTACTTCAATTGCATGAGATGGACAAGGCTGATCAAAAGGTGTATGTTTATTATCTGTCTGTGCAGGTGCACTCACAAAAGAATCAGAGTTTGCACTACTGTCAGATTCATCTTCAGCACTTGCATCTTTAGCTTGAGCATCCTTTAAAGAACCAATGTGCTGAGCAGTGTCAGCCACAGTTTCTGCAATAACTTCTGCAACCTTTTCAATAATCACCTCATGTTGCACAGGCTCTGCAACAGAGTTTACCTTTGTAGCTTCATCACCTTTGTCTTGAATTGGAGAAGATACCAGCTCTGTGTGTGATGCTGCAGCTTCAGGAACATTTACTGCAGGCTCATCAGCTACACCAGGAGCTTCAACATGAACAACAGGTGAGACAGGATCAAGAATTGAATCATGAACATCATGCACTGGTGAAAAACCATCTCTGTGATCCTCTTCTACAGACATTTTATCCTCTGTAGGTATTTCAATATTAACATTATCCTCTGCAGGCATTTCAACCTCTGCAGGTATTTCAACTTTGTCATCCACAATATTCTCTGCAGGCATGTCAACCTTTGCAGGTACTTCAACATTCACTGTATCCTCAACAGTAGGTGTTTGCTGTGAAACCACCTCTGGAGCTTCAACAACATTCTCTGCATCTGAATCAGAAAGAATTAATCTCCTCTTCTTGATTGGCACTACAATCTCCTCTTCATCTTCACTTGAGCTCTCTTTGGGTGGTGAAAATGAAGGTCTGTTTGCATGTTGCTTCATTCTTCTAGTATAAACAGCTCCAGGTAATGTCTGTTTAGCCTTTGAGCGTTTAGTGTTTAGGGCAGTGTGTTTCTTTCTCTTTGGCTTGGTTTTGGCTGGTTCAGTAGGTGCTGGCTCAGAGTGTAAGGTGTCAGTGTTTAAGGTTTCAGTGTTTAATAGTTCAGTGTTTGAGGGTTCAGTGTTTGAGGGTGGAGAGTTTATTGGTGGAGAGTTTAAGGTTTCTGGTTGTGGTTGATGAGATGTAGTAGGTACAGTAGTTGTGGGTGTTGGAGGTGTTGATTCAGAGTTTATGGTGTCTATTGGTTCAGGCATGTGTTGTGGTGATTGAGGATCTTGTGGTTGGTTCACATAGTTCTGTAAGGCTAAAGGCATAAACATCTCAGGTATTTGCTGTTTAGTGACATCTTTGTTTGTCAAATCAGTAAACATTCTCTTAGCAACTTGAAAAGGCTGAATCACATCAGCTTCATCAATTGGAATGTTAGGCACACAGGCAGTAAATAGCAATTGACAAAAACGAGCAAAATAGACATTAGTAGGCTCAGACAAACGCTCTCCGAAGTTCATTAGTACTAGTCTACCAAAATCGAAGTTACCTCCATATAGTAGAGCATGATCAATTTGGAGAGTATCAAGAGGCAGTGCATCCCAGTTTGTTGTCTTCTTTCCAAAAGCCCTTGTTATGCAATCGAAAAAGAAACTCCATTCCTTTCTCAAACTTGGCCGTCTCAAAGACCCTATCTTGTTCAAGTTTCCTGCACATCCAATTTGCTCCAACATTGTCCTCAATCGATCATGACCAACAACACTGTAAGAAGTGTGTGTCTAAAAGTCCAGAGCATCCCTAACAGTAGTTGGAGTAATGATATACTCTGATTCTTCATGAGTGAAAATGATTGTTGGAGTGCCAGACTCTCCTCCATCATCATATTCAGAGTTTGTCCAGAAAGTAGCAATCTGTGAAGCAGATAGTGTTGATGGTGCAGTTAGAGCCGTCCCTATCTCAGAATCGTTCAAGAAGTTTTGGAACAAATGAAACGCCTGTGGAGCATTTGCATTCTCCAATGGTGCTGCATAGTTACTAGGGAGAAAAACTAACCCTGCTGCATCAAACGCTTTAGTTGCCATGAGTAACAAGATATGGAGATAGTCAGAGAAAGGATGTGTATGCACTGTAAGTGTTTATCAAAATGTGAAGGAGAGTAGAAGTGAATTTTGAAAGTGTATGAGTTATGCAAGTAACTGTGAGTGGGTGAATATGAATAGATGTGAGGTGAGAGAATAAAAACGATTAGAGTAAACTAAAACTCAATCGTTTATGCAGTAAAAGCGCGAGTAATGTGTGAGTGGGACACTATCATGGGACACGTGTCAAACAACCAATGGAGCACTTAATAATTACCGCTGTCATTCCTATAATCACGACACTTAGACACATTAACACTAATTAACAGTTGTCAACTACCCCAATTACTCCAAAATAGTCAAATCATCTCAATGAGACTTTACCTCAGAGTACTTAACACAACTCAACAGTGTTTATCAATTTTCCAACTTTATCACTAAAACCCTTTCAAAAATTGCACAGTTGTGAATATGAGTGTGTGTGAAGCAGAGTTTACTGAAATCAATTTTTAGAGCATCTAATATTTCATAAAATCCATAACAAACAGTTAATAAACACTGAATGCACAAACTCTCATATTAAACATTGATTGTTTGATGAATGCTAAACTCTGTAGTTACTGTAATACAGAAATTTGAAAACTTCCATTCCCTTTGATGTCCATGATTATCCAAGTAAGCACACAGTCTTTAAAGACAAAAAGATCAAGAGATAGAAATCAGAGCATCATTCAGTGAATAACAGTCATGAACTGTATAACCTCACAAACTCTGAAAGCACACAAGTGTTTAGGTGAAGTGTTTACACTCACATTCAATCAGAAATAGCAGAATCTACCATATGCTTGAATGTCCACCAATTCTACACTACTTTGAGTACATGTATCCACAAATCAAAAGGACTTTATTCAGGGTTTAAATGAGTTAATATCAAGCAGATGAAAAAAGATGTTTTATTCATGAGTGAATCCAGCTGAACATTTTAATAGACCAAAATGTTCAGTTACAGTGTTAGTACATATTTGTACAAAATCAGTATATATGCCCTTTTTTTTTATTTATATATATTTTTATATATATATATATATTTTTTTTTTATTTTTTTTTATATTTAGCATATATACTGAGTAACTTTTTCTTTTCTTGAGAACACTCATCTGCTTGATTTTTCAAAAGAATATAACTGCTCTTAATACTTCAGAGTATAAGAAAAATGAGCAGTTAATTTTGGCTCAAAGGGGTTTACTAAGGGTAGAATTTATGAACAGTGTTTATACAGTGTTTGTACAATGTTCAAAAGAATTTTGAACAGTGTTTGAAAGAATGGTAAATCCTATTGCCTTTATCATTTTCATGCACACACATATCATGTAGTCTCAAAATGGTTTAATACAAGTTCTAGAGAAGCATACTACCTGATGAATATCACACAACAATAAATACTGATTGATAGAAAATGTATCAATCACTGATTTGGCTCAAACTCTCACAGGTTGTAAACATGAGTCTGAACTCACCAAACTAATCACTCACACATCTCAAGTTTTATGATTTTCACAAGTACAAACAAGGAATCATCATGAACCATACCTTTGGAAACAGAATGTCACTTATCAGAGTTTAGAGTTCATCAATAACCAAAATTATTTATGAGAGGCCATGCACACAATATTCATAGACTCAGAGTTTAGGACTGAATAAACTAAGAGATGCTATAAATATGAAACAGTATCATGCTGTGTTGATTTTCTGCACAAAGTCTGATTAGATAGCAGTGACTCAGAAAGAATCATGATTTAATTACTGTGAATCATGCTTCATACATTTTTCTTCATTGGTGTTTTCATTCAGACAATAATCAATTCTGAATTCACTGAGTGTATCTAACATGTTAACAGTATTTAACAGATAGACATGCTGACAGAGTTTAAAAAGATTTAAACATTAGCATGCAGAACAGAGTTTAATATTAAGGTTCACATAGCACTTAACAATTTGTAAATCATGAGCAATGAGTTTTTGAGTCTAACCAACATCTCTAGTCAAAACTAGAGACCATTCCTAGTTCATTGACCAGTCTTGTAAATGTGGCTTCACTCAATGGCTTGGTGAAGATATCTGCAAGTTGTTGTTCTGTAGACACAAAGTGAAGCTCAATGTTGCCTTCCTCTACATGCTCTCTGATGAAGTGATACCTTATGCTGATGTGCTTTGTCATTGAATGTTGCACTGGATTACCTGTCATTGCAATAGCACTTTGATTATCACAGTAAATAGGTATCTTGGTATACATTAATCCATAATCCAGCAGTTGATTCTTCATCCATAAAATCTGTGCACAACAGCTACCAGCAGCAATATACTCTGCTTCAGCTGTAGATGTAGATATTGACTTCTGTTTCTTGCTATACCAGGAAACAAGTCTGTCACCCAGAAATTGACAACTTCCACTGGTGCTT
This sequence comes from Kitagawia praeruptora, assembly GCA_037693485.1. Classification (NCBI taxonomy): domain Eukaryota; kingdom Viridiplantae; phylum Streptophyta; class Magnoliopsida; order Apiales; family Apiaceae; genus Kitagawia; species Kitagawia praeruptora. Next base: position 6,934,705 of record CM075353.1, read on the forward strand.
TTTCTGTCTATCTTACAGCCTGCAAAGTCTGCATCTGAATAACCAAGAAGTTTAAACTCTGATTCTCTTGGATACCACAGCCCCAAGGTTATAGTGCCCTTTAGATACTTAAATATCCTCTTTACTGCTGTTAAATGTGGTTCTCTTGGATCTGCCTGGAACCTTGCACACAAACAAGTTGCATACATGATATCAGGTCTGCTAGCTGTCAAATAGAGCAAAGAACCAATCATTCCTCTGTAATTTGTCATATCTACTAATGACCCTGCATCTTTGTCCAATTTTGTTGCAGTTGCCATGGGAGTTGTTGCAGATGAACAGTCAAGCATACCAAATTTCTTGAGAAGGTTTCTGGTATATTTTGCTTGATTTATAAAAATTCCATCATCTGTTTGCTTCACCTGTAGGCCTAGAAAATAACTAAGCTCTCCCATCATACTCATTTGATATCTTGACTGCATGAGTTTGGCAAACTTCTTACAGAGTTTATCATTAGTAGACCCAAAAATGATGTCATCCACATATATCTGAACTAAAAGCAAGTCACTACCATTTTGGAAGTAAAACAGAGTTTTGTCAATAGTACCTCTGTGAAATCCACTTTCTAGTAGAAATTTGGCAAGGGTTTCATACCATGCCCTTGGTGCCTGCTTAAGTCCATAGAGTGCCTTGTCTAACCTGTAGACATAGTCTGGATATTTTGGATCTACAAATCCTGGTGGTTGTTCCACAAACACTTCTTCTTCAAGTTTTCCATTCAAAAATGCACTTTTCACATCCATCTGAAACACTTTGAATTTCTTATGAGAGGCATATGCTAGAAAAATTCTGATTGCCTCCAATCTAGCCACTGGAGCAAATGTTTCATCATAGTCTATTCCTTCCTGTTGTGAATAGCCTTTTGCAACCAGTCTTGCCTTGTTTCTTGTGATAACACCTTCAATGTCAGTTTTATTCCTGAAAACCCATTTAGTACCAACAATGGATCTGTTCTTGGGCCTTGGTACAAGTGTCCACACTTCATTTCTTTCAAATTCATTTAGCTCTTCTTGCATTGCTGTTATCCAGTCAGCATCTTTAAGAGCTTCTTCCACTTTCTTTGGCTCAGATTGTGACAAGAATGCATGAAACAGACATTCATTTGTTGTTGCACTTCTTGTCCTTACTTTTGCATCTGGATCACCAATAATCAAATCAGGTGTGTGAGATTTAGTCCATTTTCTTGCAGAAGGCAGATTGCTTCTGTCATCATGTGATCCTCCCCTTGATCCATGCTCTCCTGATTTTCTTGGTGTCTTTCTTCATTTTCAGATGCTCCCCCTGAATGTGACTTCTCAGAATTATCAACAGAGTTTGAATCAACAGTGTTTGAATCAACAGAGTTTGATTCAGAATCATCAACTGAGTCACTTTCAGTGTTTGAATTATCACTTTGATGTGATTCTTCATGCTCCCCCTCAACTGGTTCTTCCCTTGTTTCTGATTGAAGAGTTTCTTCATTATTTACCAGTAGAGGTTCAGAGTTTAGATCAACAGAGTTTGTCAAATCAGTCTGATCAGAGTTTACTTTTTCAGAGAATAAATCTTCATTTTCAAAGTGCAGTTGATCATGTACATCTACATCTTCAAGTCCAGTTATTTTCTTGTCATCAAATGACACATGAATTGATTCCATGATCACTCTGGTTCTCAGATTATAAACTCTGAATGCCTTAGTTGACAGTGGATAGCCAACAAAAATTCCTTCATCTGCCTTTAGGTCAAACTTGGTCAACTGTTCAGGATGAGTCTTCAACACAAAGCACTTGCATCCAAAAATATGAAAATATTTTAGATTTGGCTTTTTCTTCTTCACCATTTCATATGGTGTTTTACCATGCTTGTTGATCAGTGTTGCATTTTGAGTAAAACAAGCAGTTTGAACTGCTTCTGCCCAGAAATATGTTGGCAACTTTGCTTCATCTAGCATGGTTCTGGCAGCTTCTATCAAGGTTCTGTTCTTCCTCTCCACTACACCATTTTGTTGTGGAGTGCCAGGTGCAGAAAACTCTTGTTTTATCCCTTTACTCTTGCAAAATTCTTCCATAGATGAATTCCTGAATTCAGTTCCATTGTCACTTCTGATTATCTTCACTTGATTCTCTGACCCTTTTTCCAGTTGTAATATATGTTCTGTCAGTGTTAATGCAGTTTCATCCTTCTTTGCAAGAAAATATACCCATGTGTACCTGGTATATTCATCAACAATGACTAGAGCATATTTCTTCTTTCCGAGAGACATCACATTCACTGGACCAAAAAGATCAACATGTAGTAGATGATAAGGATCAACAATTGAAGACTCAGATTTGCTTTTGAAAGATGTTTTTCTCTGTTTGGCCTTTTGACAAGAATCACACAGTCCTTCTACATTCAACAAGGACTTTGGTAGACCTCTTACAAGATCATTCTTGATTAGCTCATTGATGTTGGTCAGATTCAAATGAGAGAGTTTCTTGTGCCATTTCCAACTCTCTTCACTGGATATCCTTGTAGACAGACACACTGCTTTGCCATCAGTGTTTGTTGACAATTTTATTTCATAGATGTTATTGTGTCTGTTTCCAACTAGAGCAACCTTCCCTGTAGATTTACTGATCACTTGACAATATTCAGGCTGAAAATCTACATGATATCCTCTGTCACAGATTTGACTCACAGATAGCAAATCATGCTTGAGTCCTGGAACAAGAGCTACATTTGTGATTATGACATTTCCAAGATTAATATTGCCATATCCCAGTGTATGTCCTATGTTGCCATCTCCATGGGAAACTTCTGGGCCAGCCTTCTCCTCAAACTCTGATAGCAGGGCTTTATTTCCTGTCATGTGTCCTGAACATCCACTGTCCACGACTAGGGTACTAACCCTGTTGCCCTGCAATCACAAACAATCACTGATTATTAGTTTTAAGGATCCAGACTTGCTTGGATCCTTTGGCTTTCTTAATTCTGTTAGCTTTTGCAGCGGAATTCACATTATCAGAGTTTAAGCTAACTTTTTCAGTGTTTACATTTGCAGAGTTTACTTTAACCCATTTCAAATTTGGCTTGGGTTCATAGTAATTATAGTAAATAGCATGATAATCTCTGCAAGTGTAAATAGAATGCCATGTACTTCCACAGTGTTTGCATAAAGTCTGTGGTCTAGTTCTCACATAATCACTCTTTACTGCAGTTTTAGAGGGCAAAGAATTAATGTTCTTATTCTTACTGCAGAAACTAGCAAGATGATTAGTGCTACCACAATCAAAGCATGTTTTTCTAGGAGCTAATGAAGCAAGCATTGGCTTAATTCCTGAAGTTATGCCTACTTTTCCATTTTTGTTTTTCTTAGGCAATCTCTGTTTGTTGACAGATTTTATCTCCTTAAGCTTATGCTTGAGTTGTTTATCTGTCATTAAACCAATGTTAGCCTCTTTAACAAAAGTTTTAGCATATGACTCTTTAACAGCCTTTTTCTGTGCTTCAGTCTTAGGTCCACCTGTTCCCATGACATTACCCTCAGATGAACAATGTGGTCTAACTTTTACCTGATTTTCAAATCTAAGTTCATCTCCTACAGAGTAACCTAGACCTACTGTATCTGACTGAAACACTTCTTGAGTGTCTTTACCAGAGTGTGTCCAAGTTTTAATGATGTGTTTACTATCCTCCAATTCAGAGTCTAGTTGCTTATACTTACTTAGCAACTCCTGTTCAATGAACACTGCATCATCTCTCTCTTTTTGAATTTTATTCATGTTCTCTAGCTGTTCCTCAACAAGTTTATTTCTTTCTTTGAGTTGAGAGCACTCAGACTTTATCCTCTCATTTTCTAAAGTCTGATCTCTATAACTGATATGCAATGCTTTAAGATAAATTCTCAATTCAGTTATATTATCAGTGTTATAAGCATAGGTAGTTGGGGGTACCTTGAGATCATCATTTTCAGTCTGAGTGGTAGCCATGAGAGCATAGTTGACTTCCTCATCTGAATCTGAAGTGTCTGCCCAATCTCTGCCTTTGGTGTAGAGTGCCTTTTCAGTTTTACCCTTCTTGCACTCAGGAGCATAATGTCCCATCTCCTTACACTTGTAGCATTGAATCTCAGACTTATCTTTCTTTCCAGATTTGAAGTCCTTTCCCTCAGCTTTCTTGAAATTCTTCTTGTCAGACTTTGAGTAGTCCCTTGAGAATCTCTTTCCCTTCTTGAAGTTCTTGAAACCCATCTTCTTGAAGGTCTTTACCATCAATGCAGCCATTTGCATCATCTCCTCATCATCTTCAGAATCAGATGAACCATCTGTGTTTGAGTCAACATCAGTGTTTGATGACTCATTCTCTGAATGGATGATTAAGGCTTTCCCTTTTGCCTTTCTCCTTGATGGTTTCTCCTTTGATGGTTTTTCCTCAACCTTGAGTGCAACAGACTTTGACTTTCTACTTGATCTTTTGTTTCTCTGCTCCAATTCCAATTCATGGGTTTTGAGCAGTCCATAAATTTCATCAATCTCTGTTTCACCAAGTTCATAATTATCTCTAATAGTGGTTGTTTTCACATCCCACTTTTCAGGTAGAGAAAGAAGAAACTTGAGATTTGAGTCTTCTAAATCATACTCTTTGTTAACCAGTGACAAATCATTGAGCAGTTTACAGAATCTGTCAAATGTTTCTGTCATAGTTTCTTCAGACTTTGCCTCAAAGTGCTCATACTCCTGAGTGAGTATGTTTCTTCTGTTTTTCTTGATTGCAGGAGTTCCTTGACACCTAACTTCAAGTGCATCCCATATTTCCTTTGCAGTTGTGCAATTAATCACTTTATTAGACATAACATTGTCTAATGCACTGTGAAGTAAATGTCTCACTTTTGCATCCTTTGCATAGATGAAAGATCCTCAGCAGTTAGATCTTTCTTTTCTTTTGGAATGACCTTTGATTCCTCACCAGCAGCAGCAGCAGATAACTTTGTTGGTTTGTGAGGACCTTCATAAATTCTATCAAGGTATTCTGGATCTGTAGCCTCCAGAAACATGGTCATTTTCACTTTCCAAATTGCATACTCTGATGGCCTAAGTATAGGAACCCTTATTGTTTCATACCTACTAACAGTAGTAGGGGCTTTCTCAGATGGTGGAGGTATCTCTGCCATTGATTACTTTTGTGTTTGGATCTTTAACTGTAATAAAGTAACAGATTAGGCTCTGATACCACTTGTTAGGTCGAATACACAATAAGTAATTAAATACTGTATAAGTAACTTAACAAGAACACACTGTTTAACAATTAAAAACTGTTTGGAATTAATAATTCCTCTCTCAGTGATGTAAATATCACAGAGAGCTGCTTAGGTTACAATGGATGAATATTTCAATGTTCGATACCCTTCTAGGGTTAACCTAACTGTATTTATAGAACATACAGCTTCATACAATCAGTAACTGATTCTCCTAAAATCAAGCTATACAATTGATATCAATCACGATTGTTTCAGTCTTCCAAGTCAACTCAATCTCTTTGACAGCTTTCCAATCTTCAAAGATATTGCTTCCATATTTATCAATCTTCAAACACTGTTGACTCTTCAGACAATACCGCTACAGAGTTTAACAAACTCTGTTTGCGCTTCCAGTCAGTGTTTAACTAAACTCTGACTGCTTCCAGCTAAACTCTGTTTTCTGACTTTAGCTTCCAAACACTGTTTTCATCAATCATTTCTAACACTCACAAGTTGAATGTGGATCCTAATAGGAAGACCATAAAACAAAAGAAGAGGAACTTCGCTCCTGAAAGGCAAGAGGCCATCAAGCAAGAAGTAGATAAGCTCCTGGAAGTGGGCTTCATCGAAGAAATTAAGTTCCCGGAATGGTTGGCCAACCCGGTGATTGTCAAAAAAGCCAATGGGAAGTGGAGGATGTGTGTCGATTTCACAGACTTCAATGACGCATGTCCTAAGGATTGTTTTCCCTTACCAAGGATCGATGCCCTGATTGACGCTACGGCTGGGCACGAGATGTTAAGCTTCATGGATGCCTTCAGTGGCTATAACCAGATAAAGATGCACAAGGATGACACCAACAAGGAGCCACTTACCAAAGGCTAGTGAACAAAATTTTTGAACACGTACCTCATTGGCAAGACCATGGAGGTCTACGTGGTTGACATCTTAGTCAAGAGCCTCGATAAGGCAGATTATATAAAACACCTTCGTGAGGCATTTAAAGTACTGAGGCACCACCAGATGATGTTAAATCCAACTAAGTGTGCCTTCGGAGTAGGCTCGGGAAAATTCTTAGGCCTGATGGTTTCCAAGAGAGGAATTGAGGCCAATCCCGATAAGATCAAAGCAATCCTAGACATGGAACCACCACGGACTGTCAAGGACGTCCAGAAATTGACAGGAAGAGTGGCGGCATTGGGAAGATTCATCTCCAAGTCAAGGGAGAAGTGCTTACCTTTCTTCAAAGCACTTAAGAACGTGAAAAATTTCGAATGGACGGCTGAAAGCCAAGAAGCCTTTGAGGCCCTGAAAAAGTACATGGCCGGAGCGCCACTGTTGGCCAAGCCAAAACCAAATGAAGTTCTTTATCTATGCTTGGCCGTCTCCAACATTGCACTAGGAGCCGTCCTGGTAAAGGAAGAATTGAAGGTTCAGAAACCCATATACTATGTAAGCAAGATCCTGCATGGAGCCGAGATAAACTACTCTACTATCGAGAAGTTTGCTTTAGCCTTGATAATGGCCTCGAGGAAGCTACGACCCTACTTTCAGGCTCACAAGATTGAGGTCCTGACTGATCAGCCTCTAAGAAACATCTTGCATAGTCCTAAAGTGAGCGGAAGATTGATCAAATGGGCTATTGAGCTAGGAGAATTCGATATCAAGTATAAGCCTAGGACGGCCATAAAAGCTCAGGCACTCGCTGACTTCATGGTTGAATGTACCATTGACAACCAAGAAGTCGGGGGGCATGAAGAGATAGTGGAAGAAAAGAAAGATGAAGGAGACTTGATGTCCAAAGAATACTGGGTGCTCTATTTTGATGGGGCATCAAAAACAAAAACAAGTGGAGCTGGTCTAGTTCTGCGAAGTCCAGATGGGTTCCTAGTCGAATATGCTCTAAAGCTAGACTTTCCAACGACTAATAATGAAGCTGAGTATGAGGCTCTGATAGCCGGTTTGGCCTTAGCAAGGAAATTAAGGGTCAAGCACCTCAAAGTGTATGGAGACTCGAGACTTGTAGTTGCACAAGTGAATGGTGAGTTTGAAGCTCGTGAGGAAACTATGGCAGAATATCTAAGGATAGCCAAGGGTGTTATGACTCAATTCGAGGAATGATACATGGAACACATCCCGAGGGAGGAGAACATTAAGGCAGATGCCCTCTCTAAGTTCGCTTCCTCGGAGATAGAGAACTATGTTGGGAGTGTTTACTTTCAGGTCTTGAAGACCCCTACTATCAATGTGAAGTTGGTGACACCGATCGATGTGCAAAGCTGTGGGATGGATCCTATCAAGGCTAACTTGAAAACGGGATGGCTCCCTGAAGATGTCATGGAAGCACGTAAACTCTCGGTAAGAGCTCTAAGATACACCCTGATTGAGGGTTTGCTATACAAGAGATCTTTTGTGATCCCGTACTTGAAGTGCTTGTGGCCCAGGAGGCCAGAGAAACACTCGAAGAAGTGCACGAAGGGATGTGTGGGCAACACCTGGGGGGCAGAGCCCTTGCTCATAAAATACGTCCCCTTGCTCATACCAACGACTATTTAAGGGATGAACCCTCTAACAACATGAATTCAAGGAACTGAAACCTACTAAATTGGAGTCCAAAGAATGGATTCAAACCCTAAAGGGATGTATCCCCAATTTAGAGTGGTGACTTTGCTTACAATCGCAAACACCCTAACATGATTACGAATCTCTATAATGGTGTTACCATCACCAACAGGACAAAACCCAAGTTATGGGCTCCTACCCCTATGAGGGCTGAGGGCATGAATTGCCATGTGTTTAAATGCTCATCATAAAAAATTCACTTGCAAGGATGATTATCCTCAACCTCGAAGGTCCGAAATAATAAATCTTAGCTCATGAAGCACGTTTGATACATCAATAGGCATGACAGCCCTTAAAGCCTAGGGTGGCCTCTATCAATGATTCGACAGATATTTTTAAGAAGATTGATGAAATTAGCTCGTGAAGCTCATATTCAATCATTGAAACAAGATCTGGAAAGATTATAGACTCGAAAGTCCCAAAGAGAAAGAATCCCCTCTGTTATTAACTCGAATTATACTCCCGGAAGGACGAGAGTTGAAAAATTGAACCTAATGGCTTGGTGCGTTTAAGAGATCGTGATGATCCAACGAAAGTTTACAAAGAAATTCAAGATACCCCATGATCACGATCGATGATAGGGTGGTGATCAACTAAATCATATACGGATTTTCCAACACATCCTTGTTACAAGCAGTCACGGATGCTAACAAATGTAGCCACGTAAGGCGTTTCCACAAATTTTGGGGGGCATGACACAATGTTGGTATAATCGCTTACCTCCAAACTCTGCCGGGTTTCTCAAAGACTTGAGTAAGGTGTTAATCACCCAATTTGTCAATACAAGTGGTCAGGTAACCACCAGAGATGTTGACATCCATTAACTCACTAATCCTATTTGCCATTTGGGGAATGGATATACTTGGGCCATTTCTAATAGCCAGTGCGCAAAGAAAGTTCTTGATAGCAGCAATCGACTGCTTCACCAAGTGGATTGAGGCTAAACCTTCAGCCAAGATAACCACCAAACAAGTAATGCACTTCTGGAAAAGTGTAATATGCAGATGTGAAATTCCACGAATCCTGGTTACGGATAATGGAACTCAGTTTAACAATGATGAGTTCAAGAAGTATTGTGAAGAGAATGATATCCAATCGCGTTTCACTTCTGTTACCCATCCTCAAGCAGATGGGCAAGCTGAGGTTGCAAATTGAATTATCCGAAATGGACTAAAGGGTTGAAACCCCATGAACCTAAGACATTCAGTCCAAACCCCGTCATTCGATATGCTCAATAAAAGGCTTGAAGCCGAAATAAGATCCCAAGTCTCGAAAAAGACCAGTATAATTTCTATGAAATCTTAGTGCATTATCATGGATGTTGGGAAGCATGATCAGCCATTTTAATCCCAGAAGTTCTTCAAGTCTTTAAGAAATCATCAAGGGATGAAGATCGAACCCAGAAAATCTTCAATAAATGAAGATTGGGCCCAGAAAACTCTAAGCTCAAAGCGAGGCAATGAATTTAGGCCAGGTTAGGACTAGTTCAATCAAGGCCCATGCTGGCTAGGCCCAAACCCCAAACGGGTCATGTCCAACAGAATAAACTCCCGAAAGGAGCACTCAAAATTTTAAAGTCGAATTAGTGCTAATTCCAAGTCGCAGAGGTAAAGTCGAAATTATACCATAAAAGAGGTTTGAATGCTTCGATCTCACGGCGAAATGAGATCGTGAAAGGCCTTGGAATGAGGTCGAAAAATAAAGGTTTGAGCTCGAAAATACATGCAGAGGTAAGGTAAAACACGACGATCTACATCCCTATGCGGATGAAACCTTGAGGTCGTTAATAACCCACGGATGAGGTCGAAAACAGTTGAAATGTAAGGCCCACGTCGAACAAAAGGCCGGAAATTAATTAGGTTTAGTCTTAAAGGCTAAACACCATGACGCAATCAAGGCCTAACATGGCCCAATCAAATTTCTGTAGAAATCCCAAAAGGCTGAAATGATTAAAAGTGGCATAAAGGCTCTACAAAGCCCAAGTCAAGCAAATGACTCAAGAATGAAGGAACAAGTGATAGTAGGCTTAATAAATTATTTAGGCCCATCTTGGATCAAGCCCAAACTAAAGGCCTGATAAGGTCCAGACAAAAATGAATGGCGAAAGTTGATAACAAAGGCACGAAAGCCTAACAAACTTTTAGTTGGACTTGAGTAACAAGGCCTGTTAAGGCCCAAGTCAAAATCAATTAGGACTTCAAGATGAAAAGCCCAAATATGCGATTGGGTTCACGAGGAAAGGCCCCAAACTCTGATGAGTCTAAGGCCCGAAACAGAGGAAAGGCCAAAAAAAAAAAAAAAACCAAAGGTCCCAAACGAAGTTGTCTGAGGTCGAGACCAACGACCTCGTTTTGCAGCATGTTTTCGAACTCGTTCAAACGACCAAGAAGTCGATTAAAACCCTGGGTTGAGGTCGTAAATGTGATAAGATAAGCTCGTGTGAATCTGCTCGAAAAAGAACTAGCAATCTCAAGTCATGTGAGCGACCTCACTCCCATTTGAGGTCGTAAACGACCTAAGAGATGAGGTCGTGGTTATATTGATTCCAAGTCGAAGCATCGAGCTCGTACTTGAACTAAAAGTGAATACAAAAATGTGCGACCTAGGTGTAAACTAAAGCCCAGAATGAAGTCGAGATAACCTTGGGTCGAAGTCGTGCAATCCTGGTCGAATATCGACAGTGAAATGAAGTGGTCGAGCACGACCAGTGTCTCATTTGAGGTCGTTAGATCATGAAGTGAGGTCGTACGTTTGAAATCGTAGTTGAACTACGAATAGGGCTTGTAACGTGCGACCTGGGCATAGAAAAAGTTTACGTTGAATCCTAGTCGAAAATGAACTAGAAAAATGGAGAAAACCATGCGACCAGGACATGAAATGAGGTCGTGTGTACCCCAATTTGAGGTTGTTGAACCCAGGTCATTTTTGAACTAAAAACCGTGACCAAAAGCTGCGACCTGGCCCTAGTTTGAGCTCGAAAAATCAGCTCGAATTTGGCTTGAATTAATGAGCGAAGATACTCCGAAAAATTCTGAAAAATATGTGACTATTTACCCCAAATCCCGAGAGAGATCAAGAAAAATACATGTGGGTACATTAAAATTCCTAAAATACATGTTGGTACATAAAAATTCTTAAATTATTAAGAATAATCAAGGAAAATACCTGTAGGTACATTAAAATTCCTAAATTATTAGGAATAATCAAGAAAAATACCTGTGGGTACATTAAAATTCCTAAAATACCTATGGGTACATGGAAATTCCTCAAATATTAGGAAAAGTACAGAAAAATATGAGGAAAGTTATAGAAATATTTTCTTGATAAATTGAGCAATAATTTGTGCTAATAATGCATAAAAGCCCTATGAAAGTGCCGAAATTACTAAAAGCAAGCACAACTTTAAGCCTCGAATAAGGCCAATCGTCGTAAATGTGTAGGTCGCTCCACACTTTACAATCAAGACGATACTCGTGAAACACTAGTGTACTTAATAAATCCCAGGTGAGGGAACGAAAATAATTCCTGACCCAAGTCTCGGAAAAGGCCGTTGAAACTTCAAGGAAAACCTGATCAGTTTTCCTAGAAGTTGGGGGGCAAATGATATGGGCTAAAAGTAAGCCCTAAAGACACATTTAATGTGGCATTAATTAAACCTAATATGGTCCAAACATGAAGCACATTAATGGGGCCCAAAACCCTAATTTAATATTAATTTCGTAATTAATATTAGGGGTGATAAACCGCTCAGCAGTATGTGTCAGATAAGGACATTATCTTTACAAGGAGTAGCCTCCAAGCCACAAAGTCATACAAGGAAACAGACTCCTACAAGGTAGGAGTCTAGAACCTTCTTCAAGGCTGACTTGCCCACCAAGTCTCCTAATCCTACTACGATTCTAAGGCTCTCACAGCCTATATAAAGGGTCAGACCCCTCACTTTAGAACAACGTTTTTGGGGGTAGAACTCAATACGTCACTTACGTTGGCTTAATCCTCGATTAAGGACATACAAGTCACTACGTCCTAGGTGAGCCCTCGCCGCTATAATCCCGAGGGCACCATCACCTAGAACTACGTCTTGGCTTGATTCTCTTATGCAGAAATACGTAGGCATCTTGTGAGGACTGATTTAGTCACGAAACACAAGTGCAGCCATTAAAGCTCGAAGCTCACCCAAACCCTAGCATTTAATTCACAAAGCTCAGTTTTTTATCCACAACAAGAACCTATTTTGTTTTGTAATAAAAAAATAATATCCTGCTATTGAATTTCAAAGTTATATACATGATATTAAAATTTCTACAATTGAACTTACTTTTTTTCAAAGTTTTGCAAATGACATTAAAAGTTCTAAAACCGAACTTGCTTTCTCTACAAAGTTCTAAGACTGAACTTACTTTTTCAACAAATATTCTGTTTCTGAACTTAAAGTTCCGCTGCTGAACTTATTAGAGTTCTCAGGTTCTCTGTTTAGTGTGGTTCTCCATAGAGCGTGACCCTATATATATATATATATATATATATATATATATATATATATATATATATATATAATTTTGGAATTATTACTTTACATATTACTTGGGTCCTTAATGGCTTTCTAATTTTTTATTATCTTATGCTTTTAGCGAGAATATTACTTTACAACATTGGCCCAAGTTGGGACCGACGAAATTTATTACTTAAGCGAGGTTATTACTTTATCGGATAGTACTTAATCGAGGTATAACTGTATAATTATAAATATATTTATATTTAATAAGACCAAAATACCCCCTAATACATATTAATATCTATTCTCTTTCTTTCTCCCTCTTCCTCCCACCCTTCTTCTTCAACGAACATCGCCACCACCATCACCTCCTCCTCCGAGCTCTGACCCCGCAGGGGCACCCTTCCCCGTCGACCCATAATTAAAAGAATCTTCTAAAATGAAGATAAACGGTAAAGGAGAATAAACATAAGTAGGTAATGGCGGATAATTTTGATGAATCTTCATAAGCACATACAAGACTTGAGCAAGTGTGTCACAATTGATGCCTCAATTATAGGCAGACAGACATGGACAAATTAAATAAGCTTTAAAATGACTATATCACCTTGTCACGATCATGCATTTGTTAATGGAGAGAAAACTTGATCTTCTTCAGGAGTTAATCAATTATTTAGGGATTAAATTATCCTTAATTCAATTACTCTGTATCTTTAAGTACAAGGATAAAAATGTCTTTTTAGAATGTGAAGTTAGTTAATTAATCATAGTTACGATAAAAAGTAGGACATATTAGAAAAATGGGATAGATTTATAATTACAAATAAATATGGGGCAAAATTATAAATGAACTTTTAAAATGAGATATATTAGAAAAAAACCCAATAATAAATTACTATAATAGGTATGCATCTTCGATACTACATATGGCCAGTCAGAACTCAGGAGCGAGCGAGCTAATATATATAGGGTTTTCTAATGTGTGCTACGTTGATATCATCTAATTGAACATTAATGTCTTTATTGTTCATTACCAATTCAATAATTTCTTCATCCGTAGGTGATTTCATAACAACATCATTCTCACTTGGATAGGAGATTTTCATCATGTTATAGGGAAAATCTGGTATAACAATAATTGCAGAGGTTGTTGGAATCACGGAGCAAAATACAGATATTTTTCTAAGAACACGAAAAACGCGGAATGGAGATTGACGATTTTTGTGACTGATCTTGCTTGTTGATTCGTTGATTGTCAGAGAAAAAAGTGTTTATTCTCTCTTACTGCCAACTGTCAATCAATCCTAACAAAACGCCTACGTACCCTTTTTATAGGGATTCAAGTCACACGTAGTTCTTAGAGAAGAAGTTACCTAGACGGGCTAGAGTTTTTGGAGATCCATCCTGGCACAAGTCCACTAGACACTTATGGGCTAATGCAACTAGTCCTTTAACTCTTCTCATGACCCATGGCGCAATAAAGACTATCTATGGCTAACATGATGCTAGAATCACGAGGCCTCACCTGCGAGGCTAATGGAGAAACTTACGAGGACCCTACATGCGACCCCACTGGGCTTAGTCATGAGATGCGGTCCTAAGTATGAAGATACTTTTACTCATGCGACCCCCTAGGACTTAGTCATAAGCCTTTATATGAAAATACAAACACAGTAAGAATATCAAATGGCGAAGCCGCTTTATAGTGAGGCGACCCCTAGGGCGGGATCACGTCTTCAAGAGATCCATATTCAAGCAATATGATAAGATAGAGGTGAGGCGCTCCCTAGATTAGGGGCCTCATTTCTTGTTGATTTATCTTCAATATTTGTACCCATTAAAAGATATTTGGGATCATTAAGACAGGTGGGTCCCTTGTTTATTCATTTGAGCCTGTTTAGGATCGATCTATACCGAGATTCGGGCATAACAACTACTCCGGTTTCATATTGTCATTATGAATGCGATATGGAATCAAGTAAAGTAGTGTTTTCCCATTAATGCGAAGCCAAGTATGTGTAAGTGATGCCGATCCTGAAGGTCCTTCCAAGTGTGATACAATCTCGCAGGGACCATGAAAAATGACCCCAAAGGGTAATGTAGTCATGTGTTATCATAATTATGTCCTCTATCAGCTGACACGTGAGTTTATACCCGGGTTAAGTATCAAAGTGGTCACTGAAGTGAAGGCCATGTATCAAAAGTTTCACTCTAGTTATCGGGGTATCATTTGTACCACTTAAGTAACCGATAATGACACTCCGTTAGTGTTGACCCGTTGACCAACGGAAAACGTTAGAATTAAATATCAAAGTGGTCACTAAAGTGAAAGCCATATATCAAAATCTTCACTCTAGTTGTCGGGGTCTCTATTTCATCATTAATGTTTTTTTAATATATGGGTTAAGTATCAAAGTGGTCACTGAAGTGGAAGCCAAATATCAATTTGTTCACCGATCTTTACGGGGTATCATCTGAATCACTAAACTCATAATAAATATCAAACAAATACCTGTATATATGTATTCGGAAATTAAAAGTAATTTTTCATCGAGTTCTACACACTTTTCTTAAATGCTACTATAGTCAAATGAAAGATTATGAATTCCAGTATTTTTGATAATTTATTTAGAATTTAAAAAAATAATTTACTATTTATTTTTAATTAAAAGAAGGAAAATGATAATAAAATTAAAAATAAATAGTAAATGAATTTTTAAAAATCTAAATATAATATCAGAAAAACTAGAATTATTAACCTTTCGTTTGGTTATGGAAGCATTCAAGAAAAATGTGTAGAACTCAATTAAAAATTATTTTTACTTTTCGAGTACATTTTAAAGATATCCATTTGATATTTATTATGATTTTAATGATTCAAATGATACCCCGTAAAGATCGATGAATGAATTGATATATGGCTTCCACTTCAGTGACCACTTTGATACTTAACCCTTTAATATATTGAAGAATTACTTAAATTTCAGAGGCTTGTTCATAATTTTAGTTAAATATGTAGACTGTCAAAATATAGCTGAAAACAATTGGATTTGTAAAAAAATAAGAAAAATGCTAGAGATCCTAATTTGGATCGCAAAATATTTTCCAAATTACACGTGTCACCTTCTGATTGATTATATCATAATTAAATAAAATGGACTCCATGCAAGTAGTTTTTAGTTCTCCTATATGCAGGTTACTTTTCATTTTCAGAGAATTTTAATATTCGTGTGGTCGAGAAATTTTAAAACGTGATTCTTAGAAAACTAACTGGATACCCATTAAATACAATTGTTTATTAATGAATGAAAAATTTTATCCATGCCACATAATTCGAGAATTTTTTTGGGATCCAATTTGGGGTCTCTAACACTAATAGTCATCAAACGAAGTTGAATTTCATTCAGATTCATTTATTCAAACAAAATATGATATCACTTTTATATTTTATCAAATTTTTTTAATAATTCGAATGTTCATTTATAAGAAAAGGTAGATTCGAATTCATTAATTATTTATATTATTTTATACAACACATATAATGCTCATAAATTAGTTTAAATTAAATTCAAATATAATTAAATAAATCTTATAATAATTTTTTCTCTTATTTTTAATTTTTAATTTTTAATTTTTATTTTTTAAGTGATGAAATAGAGACCCTGATAACTAGAGTGAAGATTTTGATAAATAACGTTCACTTCAGTGACCGCTTTGATACTTAACCCCTTCCACGACTGTATTGTAACGTTTTCCGTCATGGTCAACTGATGTTGACTAACGGCTTGTCATTATCGATTACTTAAGTGGTACAAATGATACCCCGATAACTAGAGTGAAACTTTTGATACATGGCCTTCACTTGAGTGACTACTTTGATACTTAACCCGTTTATACCCTCACTCATTTTTTCAAGTTCTCATACGGTCTCCTTTCATCTGACTCCTTGCCTCTGTTCTAAAAGTCGGCGATTAATCGGGATTAATCGCCGATTAATCGCTGTTCGGTAAGGAACCGAACTTATTTTACAAAAATCGGCTAAAAAATCGTTTTTTCAAAAAATCGGGATTAATCGGATTAATCGGTCAAAAATCGGCATTATTGATAAAAAATTGAAAAATTTGTAGAAAAATTAAAAAAGTATAAAATTGAATAAATTTAAAGAAAAATATTATTCTCATATACGAAACTAATATTTTAAACGGTTAAATCATGAATTTTATCAATTTTTTCTCTCATATTGACCCCAATTCAAAAATTAGATCTTAAAATTTATATTTAATTTAATAATGCTATATATTTTAAATATATTTGTATAAATATATGATAATTTTTCATCCATTCGCAGTCATACTAATTTTGTATTCACGTGGGCATTAAGTTAGGAATCGGTAGCATTATCATGTTTTGTTACTTTCGCTCATGGTTGTAAAAATCGGTAATCGGTATAAATCGGTTGAAGTACCGATTTAAGATTAATCGGGTAATCGGGGATTAATCGGAAGGATTAATCGGAGCATAAATCGGATATTATAATAATATTTAATATATTAGTCTAATTTACAATTAAACATATCATTTTAAATAAATTCATAGGATTAATCGGATTTCAAAAATCGAATCGGTAGGTTACCTTACAGAGGATTAATCGGGGATTAATCGGTTAAATCGGGAATTTTTAGAACCATGCTTTCGCTGTACAAATTAATTTTGTTTTATAATTTATTACTTCTTAAGTTCTTTTAGATGTGTATGAGCAAACTCAGCAAAGCCTCTATTTCGAATGAATAATTCTAACACTGTATAATGAGTATATATAGACCCTTATAACTTGTGCGATACACAATTTTCTTAATTAATCAACCACGTTAATTAATTAAGTCGGTGACAAAAAATCCGTAAATAAAATGAAATTGATTTTATCAAATCAATTACTAAATTCAAATTAATTTGAGCAACATCATAATAAAAGAACTTAGGAAGTAAAAATTATAAAACAAAATTAATTTAAACAGCAAAAGTAACAAAACATATATGAAAATGGTAACGATTCCTATCTTAATGCCCACATGAATACAACACTAGTATGGTTAAGGGAATAGGGAGGAAAAATCTAAATAGAAAAGATAGAGAATTGTATTTATAATATTAAAATTCATTTTTTGACATTTAGATATTTGTAATATTAATATTAATGTACATAAATGTTATAAAAAAATTACAAAACTTGCAATACTATTTTTTTTTTAAAATCCAAGGATGTTTTTAAACCATAAATTCACACATCAAAATTGTATTTGATCCTTTCTAAATTAGAGGGATCTATCCACTCCTACACCAATATCATGGGAGTATTTTTGCTCATTAACCCTTTTTTTATCGCTTTGCAGTTTTGAGCTCGCTTGTTTTTTTAGCACATATTTTACTTCGCATATTTACTTTACATTCTTCTTTTTCAAAATTTACTTTCATGGGCCCGCATACTAGTAGGGATTTACCGTATTCTCTTACCGGGACATCCTCTAGCCATGTGTCAACTTGAACAGATTTAATCGATCATCTTCATCCAGCTACCATGGATACTATGTAACGAGAGAGATCAAGCACGAGAGAGAGAGAGAGAGATTTATTTACAAGTATGTATATTGATCTGTATATTCTGTTCGTGTAACTAACTTTACACTAGAAAATGAATATATATACAAGTTTAGAAAAGACAACTAAGCCCCTATCTAAAACTAACTTTCCCGCTTAAATCACTAAAATGCTAATTTCAATTTTATTATTTACAATATATTCAATACCCCCCCCCCCCCTCAAGCTGGACATCAAGGAGGATTAAACTGAAGTCCTAGCTTGAGAGCAAAATCGCGATGAAGAGAAGCTGATAAAGGCTTTGTCAGAATATCAGCAAGCTGCAGAAAAGTTCTGATGTGAAAAATTCGAATGAGACCAGAAACCACATAATCCCGAATGAAGTGACAATCAATCTTTAAATGCTTAGTACGTTCTTGAAAAATCTGATTCTCAGCAATATGTTTGGCAGCTGTATTGTCACAGTAAAGATGGATAGGAGTAGGAACACTTAACTGGAAATCCTTTAATAATCCTTCAAGCCAAATTATCTCACTTGTGGTATAACTCATACTCCTATACTCAGCCTCAGCTGTGCTTTTAGAAACAGTTTTCTGTTTCTTTGTTTTCCAGGAAATCAAAGAAGTACCTAAAAAAATAGCATATCCTGACAATGATCTTGCAGAAAAAGGACATGTCCCCCAGTCTGCATCACAGTATGCTGACAACTGTAGAGAAATGTTTGCAGAATAAAACAAGCCAACATTCAAAGTACCTTTCAAATACTTAAGAACATGAATAGCAGCATCCAAATGAGTTTGAGCAGGATTAGAAAGAAATTGAGACAATTGTTGCACAGCATAAGCAATATCAGGCCTAGTAAGATTCAAGTATAACAATTTTCCAACCAATCTTCTATAGACCTCTGGATCTGGTAATTTAGGAGTATCGTCTAGACTTAACTGAAGACCTTTGGACATAGGAAAAGGAGCAGAAGAGCAATTTTCCATATGAGTATCTTTAAGTAAATCCAAAATATACTTCCTCTGATTTAAACTAATTCCTGTAGAATCTCTGGTTACTTCTACTCCCAGAAAATACTTAAGATCTCCAAGATCTTTAATAGTAAATTCCTTATGCAAAGCAACTTTGACAGCAGAAATTTCTTCCATATTATTTCCAGAAATCAAAAGATCATCCACATAACAAACAATGGCAGTAAAGATTTTGCCAGTTTGTTTAGTAAACAAAGAATAATCTTGAACAGACTGTGTGTAACCAATCTTAATCAAGAACTGAGACAATTCAACATTCCACTGCCTAGAAGCTTGTCTTAAACCATAAATGGACCTCTTTAGTTTACAAACAAGACCAGGAGCAACATTTAAACCAGCTGGAGGAGTCATGTAAATATCTTCATCAATAAAGCCATGAAGAAAAGCATTATTGATATCTAATTGTTGTAAATGCCAATCATTAGCAGCAGCCAAAGTAATGATACATCTTACAGTAGTGAACTTAGCTACAGGGCTAAAAGTGTGTTTATAATCTTTGCCTTTGATCTGTTTGTCCCCTCTAGCTACAAGCCTAGCCTTACACCTTTCAACAGTACCATCAGGATTGAATTTTGTTTTAAAAACCCATCTAGAACCTATGACATGAGCACCTGGTGGTAATGGAGTTAATTCCCAAGTCTTATTAGCTTCCAAAGCATCAAGCTCTTTTTGCATAGCATCTACCCATCTAGGATCATCTTTAGCCTGTTTGTAAGAAGTAGGCTCACTAGTATTCAAAACAGCATTCAAACTAACCAAATAAGGTTTGCCCAAATGAGATAAAGAAGGTTCTGTGAAAACATTAAAAGCTTTGCTGGAAGTAGATGGTATAAGAAAATTATCAAATTTCTTAGGAATAACAGAAATTCTGGTAGACCTTCTAGGAGGAATAGGAGGTGCAGGAGAAGTAGAAATTTGAGTATCATGAGAAGTAGAAGAAGAATTAGGAGAATCAGAAGAATTAGAATCACCAGAAATAGGCAAACTACCAGTATTAGAAGAAGAAGGAAAAATTTCATCATCCTCTAAAATAACAGGATTAACTACCTGATTAAAATCTGGAACAAGTGTAGAAACAGGCTTAGGAATTTTGAAAGGAAAACAATTTTCTTTAAAAATTACATCTCTGCTAAAAAAAAATTGATGAGAATCAAGATCATAAAGTTTATATCCTTTTTGAGCATAAGGATAACCAAGAAAAATACATTTTCTGGCTCTAGGTGCAAATTTATCTGAAGTTTTAATGGCAGCAAAACAAAGACAACCAATAGTTCTTAGATGATCAAAAGAAGCAGGTGTCTCCATTAGAACTTCATAGGGAATTTTCCAATCCAACACTGAACTAGGCATCAAGTTTATCAGATAAGTGGCAGCTAAAACACAATCTCCCCAAAATTTGATTGGTAAATTGGCATGAATTCTAATAGCTCTAGCAGTTTCAAGCAAATGTTTATGTTTCCTTTCAACTCTACCATTCTACTGAGGATTTCCAGGTATACTCTTCTGATGAATAATACCCCTAGAAGCAAACAATGTAGCACAACTAGATTGCACAATCTCAGTTCCATTATCTGATCTAATAATCTTGACAGATTTTTGAAATTGATTGTCAATATGCAACAAGAATTTTTTAATAATACCAAAAACTTGATCCTTAGTATGTAACAGATGAGTCCAAGTAACTCTTGAAAAATCATCCAATATAGTAAGAAAATACTTGCCACCAGTTAAATTGGGAGTTTGATAAGGTCCCCACAAATCAATATGCAACAGATGAAAAGATGCAGGAGCTCTAGACAATGATTCATGAAAAGGTAGTTTATGATGTTTAGCAAGAATACAAGATTCACAAATCAAAGTTGATTTATTATTACAAGATAAAATTGGAGACAAATGTTTAAGTTTGCCAACAGAGGCATGTCCAAGCCTAGCATGGAAAAGATCCATAGTAGGTACAACATGTGAATTGAAACAGTTGGGAATACAAGAAACTGAAGAAATACAATCAAATCTATAGAGTCCATTGGATCTGATCCCAACAGCTTGAACAGAATCAGTTGAGAGGTCCTGAAAAATACAGGAATTTTTATCAAATTTGGCAATTAAATTGTTTTGTTCTACCAATTTGCCAACTGATAAAAGATTATGTTTGAATTCTGGAACAAAGAGTACATTTTCAAGTGTGATCTTTGGATTTAAAAGAACAGTACCAGTATGGTAAACTAGTTTAATAGTTCCATCTGGTAAAGCAATATGAATAGGTGAAGAAAGTGTATTTCTAGTATGAAATAAAGCAGAAGAGAAGACCATATGATCACTAGCTCCTGTATCAATTATCCATGATGCATGATTTGTAATAGACTCAGCAGTAAAAGCAGAAACAATACCTGCAAAATTTGCAGAACTAGAATCTTCAGAAATAGAAAGCCCTACATTCTGTTGCATCATTTTCATTACTTCTCTGTATACAGCTGAAATCATCTGAGTATCCATGGGAGGAGAAATCTGATTGTAAGATGGAGAATCCAAAGGAGTAGATCCTAAAACACCAGCATTATCAGTCACATTTCCTGTAAACTTATGTGGATTAGAGGAAGGTTGTTTTCCTTTTAAATTGTTATACCAATCTGGAACTCCAATCAATTTGAAGCATTGATCCATTGAATGTCCCTTCCTCTTGCAATGTTCACAAACCAAATCCATCTTAACTTTCTTGAAATCTTTCTTCTGAAAATTTGGCTTAGTAGTGAAATTAGGACCAAATTGTTTGTTGCTAAACAAAGCACTGATCTCAGAAGGCTTATTCACAGGCAAATCCAAATGGTGCTGTTTCTCAATCTGTTGTAAAATGTGATATGCCTTCAAAACATTGGGCAGAGGTTCCATAGACAACAAATTAGTTTTGACATTATCATAACTCTTGTTCAAACCACAGATAAACTGAATTAACTTCTTAGTCTCAGCAGCTTCTTGAGTCTTCAACAAGTCACAAGTACATTTACTAAGTGCCCCACAGCTACAATCAAAATGTCCTTCAAGAACTTGAAGTTTATCCCAAACATTCTTAAGCCTTCCATAGTACTCAGCAATTGTCAAATTGTTCTGTTCAATCTTACTCAAGCTAGTATGCAATTCATACAACAAAGGTGCATTTGATTTACCAAATCTTTCAGAAACATCAAGCCAAAGCTCTCTAGCGGAAGAAGCAAAGATAAAACTATCCGAAATCATAGGCTCCATAGAGAAAGTAAGCCAAGACATCACCATGTAATCATTTCTAGTCCATTTGTTGAAATCCGGTGAAGTTTGATCAGGCATAACCAAAGATCCATCAATAAAACCAAGCTTATTCTTAGCACCTAATGCCATTTTAACTCCTCTACTCCAGTTTATGTAATTATCTCCATTCAACAACATATTTCCTAATTGTTGTCGAGGATTATCTCCAGATGATAAGAAATAAGGATCATTATAGTTAACAGCAGTATTCTGGAGAGTAGATTGATTATTTTCAGCCATATCAGAAGTATCAATCAATCAAAGATCAAGAAAACCTAGGGTTTCGAGTCGATTCAACATAGAAATCGTAAAAATGCAAAAATCAAGAAGTAAACACAATCGTTTACAATCTATTATCCAGAAATTGCAATCAATTATGAAAAATTACGATCACGATCAAAAACTAGGGTTCTTGAATCGAAATGAACGATTAAAACTGTAAAAAAGATCGATCTAACCAAAACAAGCACAACTGTTGATATAACTCTGTATCATCATCATATCTCCTTTTCTCTGATACCATGAACAGATTTAATCGATCATCTTCATCCAGCTGCCATGGATACTATGTAACGAGAGAGATCAAGCACGAGAGAGAGAGAGAGATTTATTTACAAGTATGTATATTGATCTGTATATTCTGTTCGTGTAACTAACTTTACACTAGAAAATGAATATATATACAAGTTTAGAAAAGACAACTAAGCCCCTATCTAAAACTAACTTTCCCGCTTAAATCACTAAAATGCTAATTTCAATTTTATTATTTACAATATATTCAATACAACTTTACTAGTGGTCGCTCCGTTGGTCCTTTTATTTTTGATGCCATGCAAATTGCAAAGTGTGTGAACCCACTAGGCCACTCCATCTACACTCCGTATATACATGCACATACTACAATTGTAGCTCCGCAAAACTACTTACATTTTAAATATAATAATAATAAATATTGGTCATGGATTCACGTTGTTAAGAATAATTTTCGTAATTGAACTATTTGTATTATAAAAATACAGATATAAAAAAGTCCAAAATCATTCTTAAAAAAGTAACCGGAAATTCGTCTCGATTTGAGAGGTGTCTCGATTTGTCTCGAGTATCAGATCCACTTGTCCAAGATGCATGCGTATCAATTTATATTTGATAAAGCCTACGCAGTTCTGTGCAATTGTGTCTATCCCTGAGAGACTTTAAAGATAAACTTAGTTAATGTGGCCAGTTATGATTTAATCTTAGCGTTGTGATTTCCTGATTTAAAGAATATCGTTTGAAGATATTTTCCGTAATTGATTGATTAGTGTTAAGTAACCAACTCATCTAAAACCTTAAGGTGTTAGAGGGAGGCCTTATATGGATCTTATATTATATTCTAACACTCCTCCTCACTCGAAAGCCCATTTTTGGAAAATGGGTCGAAGAGTGGATCACGGGCGCCCATCTTTGGGGCATAAATTTTCCTTCGTGTCCGAAATAAATTGTGATAATATTGGGGGTGGCAGGGAGTCGAACCTGAGTCTCCCGCCAACCTGAGCTCTGATACCATGTTAAGTAACCAGCTCATCTAAAACCTTAGGGTGTTAGAGGGAGGCCTTTATATGGATCTTATATTATATTCTAACACTCCCCCTCACTCGAAAGCCCATTTTTGGGTCGAAAAGTGGATCACGCTTAGGGTGTTAGAGGGAGGCCTTTATATGGATCTTATATTATATTCTAACACTTCCCCTCACTCGAAAGCCCATTTTTGGGTCGAAAAGTGGATCACGGTCGCTCATCTTTGGAGCATAACTTGCCTTTCGTGTCCATATTAAATATTGAGAATATTGGGGGTCGCGGAGAGTCGAACCTGGGACCTCTGTGTGCCTGAGCTCTGATACCATGTTAAGTAACCAACTCATCTAAAACCTTAAGGTGTTAGAAGGAGGGCTTATATGCATATTATATTATATTCTAACAGAAATGAAATGGAATTTGAATAAGAATATAGTTAATTGTTTAAAATTTTCATTAGTTACATCATTTCATTCCTAACCACCTAAGCTAAAGTTTAAACACACCATTTTGAAAAGAAATGATCCATTCTCCCTCAAACCTATTTTCTTCCCAAATCCTATCATACAAAATTGCATCCACTCATTTTTTTTTGAATCTCACCTCTCATATTCATTGTATTCTTTTAATTTCTATTCATTCCATTCCATTCCATTCCATTCTATTCTCCTCAACCAAACACAACCATACAGTATAGTAATAACCATGTTATGACAATTGTAGGAGCAGCGGCATGATTGTTCATGCTCACCTAGTCACGCTGCAAACAGCAAACTTGAAGTGCTTTTTTGATATATTTTGAATTTCTTTTGCGGCAGCATACCATTTCCTTTAAAAAAAACAATGATCCAAAACTACGAACTCAAAATTTTATCTCTAGTTTTTATTTGCAAATAAACAATTGTCTCCAACACAGTTAAAAGATCAATTTATAACCTAATACAACATGTATCAACCAATTGCGTAATTTGAAAAGAAAAAAAAAGTTGATTGATCAAATTTCTTTCTTTTTTTGTTAAATAAAAATAAATAATTTAATCATATTAACTAATAACCTAACTTAAAAAATCATGATTAAATAAATAAACTCTTTTCCTGAAATATAATAAAAAATTATAAATTGAATAACAATTTCCCATATCAAAACCAACGGATCAAGATACTTAAATGCAAAAGCTATAAAAAGTAGGGGTGAGCAATAGTCGGGTACTCGGGTTGGCCGGGTTGAAAGAACTTAACCACCCAACCCATATTTTACGGTTTTGAAATTTAACAACCCGTTACCATAATCGTTATCATTAGTATAAAAAAAACCGTCCAAATTATAACGGTTTGGTTTGGACGGGTTGTGTTTTAAACCTTTTAAAAAATTTTAAACTTGCAAACAATTAATCGGCACAATTGTACAATACATCAATGGACTGACATCACAAAATATCATCAAAATCTGGTAATTAAGTTACAAAGTCTTACGAACGCTAAATAACGTACAAAGTCTCATAAAATATATTCATACATCACCATTCAAAGTCTTACATAATTAAAAATAAATTAAAAATTGAATATAAAATGCACAAGCCTTCAACTTGTCACCTCTTTCAACACAGACTTGAAACATTAACAAAAAATTATAAAACAAACATTAGAACTCAGAACCATGATGCATGATTATGATAGATTTTTTCAACACATACATACTTATGATAGATTCTTAAACTGTACAAGCATCTTTGGAAGTAATAAGTAATAAGTATGATAGATTCCAAGTTTATACCAATCAAAAAGTAATAAGTTTTCAATAACCAATAAATAAGTAATAAGTTTTCAATAACCAATCAATAAGTAATAGGTTTTCAATACCAGGATAGGAAGAGCAGCCATCCCTGGGCATGCTTTTAAAAGTTGAGAATGTCACCAAACTAGCTCGTAGATGGCTGTTTATAAACTAATCAAATAGCAATTCAACCCGACAAGATATGATCATGCCTGAAAGTAATAAGTTTAGATATGTGATATTGTAACTTGTATGCACATTTTTTTTTATATAATTATATATTAATTATTAATTTGAATTATATTTCTTAAATAATAATAATAATAAATTAATATATATTATTATATATTCAGGTGGAACGAGTTATATTGGTCGGATTGACAAGGCAAACCGAATCCAATCATTAGTTTTCGATTTTTAAAAAATCGAAACCATTACCGACCTGAACCGTTAAAAAACTGTAAATTCTGGGTTGGGTGGTTTGAATCGGACGATTTGGGCTTGGAAAATTTTGCTCACTTCTAATAAAAAGGGTCATTTCCTTTTAAACACAAAACCCTAGCAACAAGCAAGAATATAAATTTTTCTCGTTCAATATAAAATTTTACCATATTGTTCTTGACTTCTTGGGCTTCAAATCCAACGGTGGAGATTGTAATTCAATTACTCTAAAGAGGTGCATTCTGCCCTGTTATCTTTAATGAGTCCCACTCTATGGAGAACCATCTTACGTGGAGAACCGTGGAGAACCACTTAAAATGCATTAAAATTGTCCTTTATATAAGGCCCATGGCGGGGCCCCTTTACAAAAAAGTCTTATAATTCTACCCTCTATCCATTTGTCAAAGAAAAAAAAAGAAAAAAAAAGAAAAAAAAAATTCACTGTTCACGTGATGACGTGGCAGTGGATTTCACTGGTTAACGGTGCTTCGCACCTTCTTGTACGGCGCTTCGCGCCTTTATCATTCTAAAGTTGTAAGGAATGGCAATCAATGGTAAAGGCAATAGACGATTGACGGGTGTGTCGAGAGCCTTCGGCCCTCATGACTAACTAACTCATCCGTTTACTGTCTTAAATGCTTCGCATTTCCACGACAAGTTTTTTTTTTTTTTTTTTTTTTTTTTTTTTTTTTTTTTTTATGGATAGAGCCAATTATTTTAAGCATTTTTTGTGAAGGTACCCTTGGCGGGGTCCTTATATATAAAGCAATTTTAATGCATTTTAAGTGGTTCTCCACGATTCTCCACGTAACAAGGTTCTCCATGGAACAATGGCCTATCTTTAATTGCAAAGTTTTAAACTTTTCTTGAATATTTGTGTTTTTTTTCATTATTGAGCAAGATTGTAGCTGTTTGATTGAATCTTGATGGGTAGAAGAGATTATACTTGTGTAGCTGTTTAATTTATCATTGTTGAGCAAGAGTGTAGCTGTTTGATCACTTTGATGGTTAAAGATTGATTCTTGATATGTAGAAAAGATTATACTTCTGTGCCCACTTAAAAATTTGTCGATTTTCGAAGAAAGATTGGTAATTTGACTTATCTTGGTTTCTTGAATTGGGTGTTCGTATTGTCGAAGATGGATGATGAAAGTAACGATAACAATATGTTTATACTGAATTCCGAAAATTATTGGACTTGGAAAACCCGTATGGAAGATCTCTTGTGTGTTAGGGAATTGTATGAAACTATTGAGTCGAAAGATGCGGTGGATGGTATTGATGAACGAGAATGGAAATATTTGAATCGTAAGGCAGTGGCTATAATTAGGCAGTTTGTTGATGATAGTGTGTATCAGAATGTGGCTAATTATACGAATGCGTTTGAGCTTTGGAGTAAACTTGAGAGTATGTATGGACGGAAGAGCGTTATGAGTCAAGTTTTCATGATGAGAAAGCTTTCGAATTTGAAGTACAAAGATGGTGAGAGCATGGGATTGTACTTGAGTAATTTTCAACTCTTGGTTAATGAATTAATTGGATCGAAGGTGAACCTGGATGATGAATTGCAGGCTTCTTTACTGTTGACATCGCTTCCTTATAGTTATGATAGTTTTGTTACTTTGTTGAGTAATTCTGCTCCGAGTGGCAAGTTGACAATGGAGATCGTCAAAGGTAGTCTTTTGGTTGAAGAGGCTACAAGAAGAGATTTGAGTTCGTCGAGCAAATTCGGAGCTGATATGGTTCACGACCGAAGCAGGGGAATGATCAAGAATGGAGATGCTTGTAATAGAGACAAGTCTAGGGGAAGATCAAACTCAAACTTAAAGAGTAAAGTGATTTGTTACCATTGCCAAAATCTGGGTCATATTAAAAAATTCTGTCCAACAATGAAAAGAAATAAGGATCATGGTGAGGTACGCAAGCAATAGTCAGATGAAATATGGAACAACCTCGGTTGTAACTAGTAAGGATTTGTTATTTTCCTTTGGTGATCCAGGTTGTTTGTGTCTTGTTTTCTTAGTTATAATTCTACTTGGCAATTGATTCAGATGCTTCATATCATGTTACTTCAGACAGAGTACCTTGCGTCCTTCAATAGTGGTGATTATGGTCACGTGAAGATGGAAAATGAAGGCTTATCTAAGAGACTAAGGCTGTTGGCATGGGTACAGTGTGTTTGGAGATTTTCTCACAGACAAGTGTTGATAGGTCATAAATATGTCCTGTGTATGAGGTTATATTTGATTTCTACTGGGGTGCTTGATGATGATGGTTAAGCAGTAACTTTATTGATGAAAAAAGGAAGCTGACCTAAGGTGATCAGATCATCGTCGAGGCCACGAAACAGAGAACTTTATATTTCATGCTAATTTTTGTAAAGGAGAAGCACAATTTTAATATCTGCATTTTGTTTGAGATAAGTTGTACGGATTTTTATGCCCTAGCTAGAATTGTTATTATTATTGCCAAGTGTTTGCCTAGAATAATTGATGCAATCTGAGGGTTCCTCATGACAAATAAATCTGCGTCCCTTCATCAAATACTGATCTGATTACATTGTGAAAACTATCCTTGCAGTTGAACTATTAAGCGAACAGATAAAAAAGCACAACTTGTTTGGAGTTTTGCCAGTAGCACTATTGTTTTTCTAGCTGCATGCAGCCATTAATATTATTTTGTTCATGGTGTTGTAGATTGTAGTTGTTCTTGTCATTGCAGCTTCTAACAACTTGTATGATTACTTCTTCTGAAAATCTAAAATATAGACATATTAGTGATTTTTCTGTCATGTTTTAATGTCTATTGCACACGATGATCTTCAGTAATGTTGTTTAGCATTGCTCTTTCAGGATTTAAATCTACATATAAGCATAGGGTCTGAATGCCTATGTTAGACATGTAGTAACCATGTTGTGCTTGATATTGTCAGAAACTCAGAATTGTAGTTCATGCACGCATTACTCTGCATTGCATGCCTACAAATATCAGATATAATTTGTCTTAACTTTTCATGCTGATAAATATAAGTTGGTAAAAATATACAACCCACTTATATTTCACGAAATAAGGCAGTATATAGTGTTGGAAATATAATCTAAACTAATGGGCTTTGTTTAGGTTGATGGAATTTGTTTAGTTGATGGGCTTGGTTTATATTTATGTTTTACATTAAAAATACTCAATTAACATGACCAGGTCACGTTCTATATTATTCTTAATGTAAAACATAAATATAAACCAAGCCCATCAACTAAACAAATTCCATCAACCTAAACAAAGCCCATTAGTTTAGATTATATTTCCAACATTCTCCCCCTTAATCTAAACTTATGAAGCACTTCTCTTCATTTTGTGATGCACTTCTCACCACCATCAATCTTCATCTTGCGATGCACTTCTCATCACCCTCCCATTTAATTTGTTGATGCACTTCTCATCAACCTCCCATATACTTTGTTGATGCACTTCTCATCAACTACCATCTTTGTTTTTGGAGCACTTCTCTCCAAGGTGCACTTCTCACCCACGCATCGCATCGTCTTTCTCGGCAGCTCCATACTACACATGCAGCTTTGCCACCGGCGTCCGTGCCGCCACCACCCAGCGACAACCCAAGGAACGGGGGGAAGGCTGTTAAGCCTTGAACCCCCCTCTAGCTCTGATGCCACTGTTGAGTGTTAAGCTATACTACTGCAGAATATAAAACTGAGTCCCTGTGTTTGTGAAGTACAAAACCGTTACTTCCTTTCTCATGATGACCATGTTAATTGAGTATTTTTAGGACGTAGTTTGAATTAGTAGGAGTAGTGGAGATAAACTAGCTGAGTTAGTTTGCTATTTTCTAGCCACCATCTTGGGTGGGCTTTAGCATTATATAAGTGCATGTAAATGTTCAGTTTGTTTTATCACGAGAGAACACAATGACCAGTACTAAATTGCAATGCAACATTGACTTGCTGTCCAGGTTTGAACGGGAGATCTGTAGTATATTAAAGTAACCTGATAACCACAACACAACAGCAACAAGTGGAAGAATTTGAGGTACGCACTTTATCTATCTGATACATGTTTTAGTAATTTGATTACATTAGCAATCACTGCATAAATTAAAGTCCTGAATTATATTGGTAACCTGATCTATAGTTGCTATTTATTGACTTTCTAGCATTAGTATTAGATTTTTTTTAAGCTTGTACTAATATATAACTTGGAGTAAAACTAGTGTTGGATTAGGGAAGATGTAATTGAAGATACGTATTCAAATAACATCAGTAAAATTTACAATATTTGAGCTTTTTTCATCTCGATACATGGGTGGAATTGGCTTTCTTGGTCCATTAAAGAGTAGTTCAAAAATATAAAAACAACCTTTCTGTAGAAGAGCCTTTCAGTATGTTTCACTACTACAAGGCGCATTATGATACAAATGCTCCATTGGAGCCTAAATTAAAAAGGAATACAACTCTAAATTAAAATGTACCAGGTGGAAATATTACAAAATCATGTTGGGAATAATTTAGAAACAAGTGATGTTGTATGAACTAAGAATTGATGTAAAAGAAATTATTTTTATTACTGTTAATTTTAATTTTAACATTGAGCACGACAAATTGTTGGAGGGACAGATTGTCGGCTTTGGATTGAGTCTGATTCAGATAAGACTTTTGATCCATCTTAAGGTGCCTACGTATGAAGATAAGATACCACGCAGTCCTTCAGTCTAGGTATGTTTATGTAAAATGATATGATAAGATGATTAGGGGAGTGATTGGCATCTCTTAAGATACTCTAGGTATTTCACAATGTGTGTGTTCTTGATTTGTAGGATTTGCACAATGTGTGCTCTTGGTATCTCTTAAGATACTCTAGGAAACAACCAGTGGCGGAACCATAACTGGGGCTAATAATTTTTTTTCCTACCAGGTCTTATATTTTTTCAGGATTAAAAAGTAAATTTGTAACTGTTTTTGAGAGGTTAGCCGGGGCTGGAGTGGGGTAAGGCGGTCAAATCCCAGCCTGGTTCCGCACTGTTAGCAACAATGCCAAATATAATAGAGCTCAACTTCATTGTGCTCTTGATTCCCTTCTCATATTGATTGCTAATGAATATAATTGTGGAAGGGTAGATGAGTTTTATTTTTTGTGTATCATATGAAGAAAGGTAGATGAGGTTTTTATTTTTTGCCAATTATAAGGGTAGGTGAGACTGTTTTGTGTGTATGTGGTGGCTGATAAGTAATCCCAACAATTGTGACATATCTTGACCACCATATTTTAAATTTTTGGCCATGCCTGTATTATAAAACACCTTATAGATTTGGATCTACAGCATAGTATAATCTAAAAATCATGTATTGAAGTATTGATATGCAGGATCTTTAATTTATATTCTATCTTTCCTGATACTTCACTTTAAACAACAAAAAATCATCATCATACTCAACTATCCTCGTGTCTTCCTTTTTTTTTTTTAAAATAAGTAGGCTTATATGCCTTACAATTAGTATCTGTTCTCAATAAATCTCGGGATGAGCAAGAATCGAACTCAGACCGAGATAAGTTCTAATCACTTAAGCTATCTCATCGCGCTCATGAGTCTTCCTTTTTCATGGAAAACAAATTATATTTGTCAACGGAATGGATGTTAACAATGAAAAGAATTTTAATAATACTCTGAAAGGGGTGGAATGAATTTTAGCAGAAGACATATAATAAAAAATTCAAGTTTGAACTCGAGTTCTGAATAAGTCAAGTTCGAAAAGCCATAACTTGGAAACGTAAATCTGATAAATGTCCAAACTAGCTGTCCTGGATATCTTTTGGTCGATATAGACTCTCACAGCTAAACTGCTTATCAGGGAAAGGGTAGATGGGTTGCTGTGGTTGTATCATGTATGTAGTGGTTGATTATCATCCTGTGGTAGATGAGTAAGGTAATTCTAAACAATCATGGTGGAGAACTTTGAACTCTCATTTGAGTATTATTTGTTGGAGTAGTGTTAGGGATCCCAATTTTTTTTTGAAATTGTTCCCGAATGTCAAATGTCATCTTTTAATTAGTAGTAGAGCTCATATGAATACATGCGACCTCTTTGTTTTTAAAATAAATATCCAATCAGATCTTGCCAACTAAACTTTTGGAAACAGTTTTGATAATTTTTTTGGGAACTCTAGCATTTCTTTATTTGTTGTACATGTATAATTATCCACGTGGTATATTTAAGCCTTTTAGTGCAATAATTGTGTAAATTTACAACCTTACAAACAAAAATCCCGTCACACTCAAGTACCCTACATGTAGTCCGTCCTCGTGGTGAGGAGCATTGCTGTTTCTATGGATTATCATATGATTTAGCAAAAAAAGAACTGTATCATATGAATCGAAATCATACCGACAGCAGTGACTACATCTGTGGTTTTAAAGACCCGAAAATGAAAGTAAAACAATGTATATGATGCATTATATCGAATGCAGTTGATATGTTGTTACATCTGGTTTTAAGGATTCAAAGGTTCGGATACTAATGGCGTAGCCGCGTAGGAATAAAAACACAACGTACTCAGTATATCCCGCATAAGCAGGGTCGGGGGGTAGGATAGTACGCAGCCTTGCCCCTACCCAAGGGTAGAGAGGCTGTTTCCGGTTTTAATGAAACGTGTAATAGATATTATCTTATCGCAAGATGATAAATTGATCCTCTGATCGATCTCTTTATATGCTTATAATCGGATATCGATGGATTACTTTTACAGTTTTATTACACCACACTTTAGATATCATTCCAGCCATTAGCTAGGATATCTTGACATTTCTTACATGAATGAAGGGCTGCTTAATGCAACTGAAGCTTTAACACATCAAACAGAGAACTAAATTTACTCATATTAGCCTTGGAGAGAGCAATTCCAACTTCCATTCCGCCTTTTAAGTCCCTACTCTCCGTCAAACAAATAGCAGTTCCTCTATCAACTGAAATCTTTTCGATCTTATTAGGCTTTCCCCATCCGAAATCCATGTCGTATAGATCCACTTTTGGTGAACCCACAACAATTACATCGACATTTGATGCCACCATCTCTTCCCATTCAGCAATCCATCTCTTTGCATCTCTTAAAACTTCCTGATCCAAGTCTTTAATCTTTTTCCCGATTGCTTTCGCTGCCATAACAAGTCCATTCTCACTTACTAAATCACTCTCCATTGCCCCTGTTCTGCCAAATGCCACACAATTTCCAAAATAGGTACTTGGAACAGTAAAATCAAGGCGTGTAATGCCGCCTGCAATGAATCCAAAGTAAGCTGGTTTCTCGCTAACATTTGCACTTGTGATGCCTTGACATTTCATTAAACAAACCCATACTAATGAGCAAGCTAATACATATGCCGAAAGGAGTATTGGCTGTGGTTGATTCATTTTCTTGCATTGTGCAATGATCGTTGTTTTAATTCTTTGCAAATCATCAATGCTCAAGACGAACGTGGATTGAACCATGTCAGAACTATCAAACCTTTGACATTCTCGCGACATCATTTTGTTCCACCATTGATTCAGAAGAGTTGTTTCAAGTTCCTCGTTAGGATCAATCATTACATTTCTATCGAAACTTGGTGGGGATTTAATGACGGGCACTGACAACTTCCCTTCTTGCAGTGACTTGCAAGTTGATGCCCATGTCTTCATGAAGATGTTGTATGTTCTTTCATCAGCAACTACATGTTGAAATGAAAGCCCAATCGAAATGCCCGTGTCACCAAAAACCGTGATTTGCACTGCTAATGACGGAACACTTGTCGTTTCATTCGACACCGGTGATTCTATGTCCGGGACTAGTGCCAACAGTCTCGAGACATCTTTCGGACAATTGCTAGAAAGTTGACTAAATGCATCACCATCACTTTCCGCAATAGTTAGTGACACATAGTCCCCGTGGCTATACATTATTTGCGGCTTCGAGGGCGGTAACGGGGTGGAAATGTTGCCAGAAAAGGGTGGAAAATGTTGGAGAGTCAAGGACAATGAGTGTTTAAGAAAGGGAATGAGATTTGTGGAATGAGAATTATTGTTTGAGAATTTGTAGAAAAAAATGGATTGATTTGGTGAAAACAAAAGCCATGGGATGTCGAGAAAAGTTAGAGGCAAAGTTATTGGAGTTGTGTTTGGTGGAAAGACTTGGCATTCTTCAGCAATCTTTATTTTGAAGCTTGGAGCCATGGAAATTGAAGAGAGAGAGAGAGAGAGAGATTAGTATGATACTTTTGGTAGGCTTTGGCTTAAGGCTTGATACAGAGAGAGAGAGAGAGAAGGAGAGAGATTAGTATGATACTTTTGGTAGGCTTTGGCTTAAGGCTTGATACAGTCAAATGGTTATGGTATTTGAAGAATCTTTTGGTTATGAAGTGACAAAATTTAGTTTAGTATTAAAGAGATGTATTATTGTATTTGACGCACGCCACAAAATGGGAGTTAGGCGACGTGGGAATGTTTGGGGAAACTTTTTTCTAAAATAAATTAACTTATTTTAAGATAAAGTTAGAAATTTCTACCTTCTCAACTTATTTTTCAAATTATTTTTGTAATTTATTAAATCTTAAACATACATTAAATATTTATATAAAAACAAATTATCAAAATATAAAATTTTTACCCCAAAATAAGTTCATAAATTCTTAAAATAATGTTAGCCAAACACGCACAATAATGCATCTTTTCCCACGGATTGTTTCCAACACAACTAACTTTTGCTAACAAAATTTGGTGTAATTTATTGATACTCTGAAATTCGAAGTCCACTCTACATTTCACTGAACTATTGCTGATTTATAATAGTTCAGTTTGATGTAACAGAAAAATCAAGCGATAGACCATACTTAATTTGGCGACATCAGGTAAGTAACATTTTAAGGTCGTCGGGCCCCCCTCGTTTTCTTCTTCTGCAGTCCATGTCAAGTTCGATTAACTTGATGAGAGTCGGTTAAAGGTCATTTTCGCAAATAAAAGGGTACTCTTTTTCCTCAATAGGTTTTTAATGAGGCCCTACAAATAAAATTTAGCTATAATTTTTTTTCATTTTTATCGTTTTTGCTTTTTCTTATTTCATCGGATCTAAGGTCTTTAAGCCTTTTCCGATTTTGCCTCGGATCGATTTTAGTTTAGTTTGTATTTTGTTTCTCAGTTTGAATTTTTAATTCGTAATTTTATTTTGGAAGTTTTAATATCGGTTTATTTGGGTATCTCACCGTTTTGTGTGAGTTTGGCGTTTGATTTAGTGATGAAGGTGCTTAGGGTTTTGCATTTACGGTCGATAGCTCAAATTGGTTGTGGCAGAAGTGGCGAAGCGGGTACTGTAAATATCATCTTCAACAAATCGCGTGATTCCATCTCCAAGCATGGATTAATCAGTAGTTGTTTCTGTATTTTGTTTGTTCGACGCGACTATGTAGATGTCG
This sequence comes from Kitagawia praeruptora, assembly GCA_037693485.1. Classification (NCBI taxonomy): domain Eukaryota; kingdom Viridiplantae; phylum Streptophyta; class Magnoliopsida; order Apiales; family Apiaceae; genus Kitagawia; species Kitagawia praeruptora. The sequence goes on from CM075353.1 coordinate 6,970,186, forward strand.
TATGATTTTTTATTATTAAATTAAATTTCCATTGCTCAAAAAAAAATTAAAAACAATTGTTTAGTTGTGCACTGCTCGAATTCATTCACTTCTATTCTCTCAACCAAGTTTTAAGCTGTGGGGTGTATTCAATTCAAATGTGTATTCAATTCAAATTTTAACCTATTATTAATAATTCATGAATTTTAGTACATTGTTGTTAATTTAATATTTTATGTAGAATTCATAGAGTCCATGCAAAATCGAGATAGAATTCGTTAAATTTACATAGAATTGAGCTTAAATTCACTAAAATCTCTTGGATTTCGGTGATATTTCAAAAAATTAAAAATACACAACTTTTTTGAAAATACACAACAAAATTTAAGGACTTTTAAAATTCTTCAAAATCAATAAGTTTTTGAATATCACCAGATTTTAATAAATTATTTATAATTCATATTGAATATCTCTAAATTTTAAAAAATTATTTAAAATCTGAATTGAATACCATCAAACTTTTTAAAATCTGAATTAAATACCTTCAAATTTTAAAGTATTGTTTAAATTTTTTTATTGAATATACCCAGATTTTAATGATTTTTTTAAAAATTTTGATTGAATATCCTTAAACTTTTGAAATCCAAAAAAATCCTACAAAATCTAGATTGAATAATCAAATATATTTTACTAAAGTGAAACAAACCCGACCATGGAGCAAATCAATTTAAATCCGCAAATTCTGTTCATATATAAAGCACTAAGAAATGTAAAATGTATGCAAAATATAGAGTATCATACGTTTCTGGGTTTCGTCCTTACAAATGTGTGATTGCAAGGGTCCTCATTAACAAATAATGTTGGAGATAATAATTAAAGCGTACGCGTAGGGTATCCCCAATTGAAAATGAGGTCGCCCTTTAGAAATCAAACATTTGCGATGATAAATTAAAAGGTTAAAGTTGACAATTTTTTTCAGAATGGTTATTTTTATTAATTTTATCAAAAAAATTGATTATTTCTATAATTTTTTCAATTAAAAATTGGTCCTTCAAAATTTCGCATACGCCTCCGTTTTCCAACATAATTGGATCTTAGATGATCGGCATACAAAATTCGTTTCACCAGTGAGGAGGAGGAGGAAGGAGATTTATGACAAAATTCGAGATGTTTACTGAACCAACACTGAAATAATATAACTTGATAAATCTAGCTTCAAAGGGAAAAACTAACACAGATTGATACAATAAAACTATTGTGGGAGAAAGCAAACTATTTCAGCTTTGGAATAAGCCAGATGAAGTACACAATACAGAGGAATTAACTCTGCTGATTAGTCCAGGGTAGTTGAGAGTCTCGAGAGACTCTATTTCTGCAGCTCTTCAGCAGGAAGTAGCTCATGGAGAAGTGCTAAATAAAAGAAAACAAATTTATACCGACATTTCAGTCATGTTTAGACGTTTAGTAGAGCAATCAGATAAGCTGCTGTTGCGTTCAGATAAACAGACACAGGGGACACACATACTGGACAATTGTTGGCTATCGAAATGCTTCTAAAAGCACATAGACCTGAACTATGAAATCGAATATACGGCTCCATATGGACACCTGGGCCGAATAATATTAGTCCTAGATTGGCATTAGCTGCGGAAATGCCTACTGCTTGATCTGTGGGAGAAGGTTTGTTACATCACAGCAACTTGAGCTATCGCCAAGAATACTGCCTCAATTGATGACTCAAGCAAAAAATCTGAAACTGAAAGCGACTTATCGCAAATGACATATTGTAATCATGCTGCGGGACTAAACCACAGCTAAATCACTGCCCTAGGGACATCAGATCACATGACTGATGACTCCTTATATCCAATATCAGACTACCTAACAGTGACAGTGTAGTATTCTCACACATTGAGAAAGCTCACCAGGTGAAAAGCCTTGAAACAAGAAAATGTTACGTGTTCTCTACTATAAGCATAACCCCCTATCAGTTCAGGTTTGATTAAAGATTGTCAGTGCCAGAAACAGTTCTACCCTAATCAACATACGTTCCTTGACAACGGAAGAAGAAAGACTAATGGCGTCGATTTAGTGAAAAATGCATCTACTATCTAGTAAACCATCATCCAAAAAATTTAAGAAACTACCACATGCCTGGTTAAGTGGCACCTCAAATGTGCTTCTACTTGCTATTAACTGCTGCTGCAATATGCAAACAATGATACTACTCTTCCGCTATCAATCCCGGACAATCTTAAAATTTGTGAAACCAATGGTATCGCACATTTGGTCATGCTACAATCTCCCAACTCAAACATAGAGCATGTCTTATCCTGTTTTGTGGTTTCGTTTGTTGTATGATAAGGTATTTCATGTATCATATTTTTCTTGTCCTAATCAATTTGACTCACTTTATGTATCTTCTTAATTTGTCTTAAAGTGTAACAGACGGAGGAAACTTTAGATATAGCCAAGGTTGTAAAAATCGGAAATCGGATCAACTCGGTTTTGGTCCAGAAAAATGAGTAATCGGAAACTCGACGAGTTCTCGGAATGAGTACTCGGACTACTAATCGGATATTGTTTTTTAACTTTTTTTTCTCATAATTTATATGTATTTATTCTAATTTTAGTGTACATGTGTTAAACTTAAAACTTAACAATAATATTAATTTTACTAATAATATTATTACAACCCTGCTGACAAGTAATAATATTAATATTACTAATAATATTTATTCTAATTTTAGTGTATATGTGTCCAAATAATAATATTAATATTACTAATAGTATTAAAACGTGATATAAGTGTATGTATAGAATATTTGAGAGAGATGAATTTTAATTGGGCCGAATCTAGATTATCACTATAGTCTATAAGTTGAACAATAAAAATTATATTTTAGTACTTAGCAAAAAAAAAAAATCAATCAAACCCGAGTTTGACCCCGATTACTCGGAATCAACCCGAGTCTTGACCGAGTTATAGCAAAAATCGGTTTTTGGCCCGATTAGTCATTACTCGGATCGGTTTAGGGATCCAAAATGAGTACTCGGCCGAATACTCGACCCGAGTTACCGATTTTTAGAACCCTGGATATAGCAAATTAATTAGTTACCATCTTTTAAATTCTAAACTTACATTTTTTTGAGGAGGCTTTAGTATTCTTGGTGAGGATAGATTACTCGGAGAACTCTGCATACCGAAAGCAGCATCTCCCGAAAAGAGACCCTACTTAAATGAAAGTAAAGCATTTAGTTTTTTTTTTTAATTTTTGAATAATTAGGCTTATATGCCTTAGAGCTTTTCCAATGGGAGAGATATCTTAGGTAAAATTTGAAATCAATTACCATAAATAAGAATTTTAAAGAATGTGTAAAAAAATGAGCTTTTTTCATAAATAAATAAGAAAAAGTAAATTTTTGCACATTTATTTTTGTTAAGAATAGCTATTTGCAATTTTACTAAACTATTTGCAATTTTACTATACTAAGTTTCAAAATTGCAAAAATACTAACCCTAACCCTACCCCCTCCTTCCCTCCTCTTTCACAGCCGCCTGTTTCACCAGTTGTGTACTTTTTTTTCTTTTTTTTTTTAAGATTGGATGCTATTTTGGTGGATTTGGATTTGGGTTGCACGGCCCCGCAGGGGCAACCACTTTCAACTGAACATGCAACTAAATTACTGATTTCATGTTCCATTTTTCAATTTCCATTTTCGACCTCATTTTTGGACTCTAATATATATATATATATATATATATATATATATATATATTAGAGTTCAAAAATGAGGTCGAAAATCACTTTTGAAAAGTGGAACATGAAATCAGAAATTTAGTTGCATGTTCAGTTGAAAGTGGCTGCCCCTGCGGGGCCATGCAACCCAAATCAGCAACTGAATGCAACCCAAATCAGCAACTGAATGCAACTTTTTTTTTAAGGTGGGATTCTATTTTGGTGGATTTTGGTTGCATGGCCCCGCAGGGGCAACCACTTTCAACAAGTTGAATATGGTTGCATTTGGTTGAATATTGCCCCTGGCGGGGCCTTGTAACCCAAATCAGCAACTGAATGCAACTTTTTTTTAAGGTGGGATTTTATTTTGGTGGATTTGGGTTGCATGGCCCCGCAGGGGCAACCACTTTCAACAAGTTGAATATGGTTGCATTTGGTTGAATATTGCCCCTGGCGGGGCCTTGCAACCCAAATCAGCAACTGAATGCAACTTTTTTTTTTAAGGTGGGATTCTATTTTGGTGGATTTGGGTTGCATGGCCCCGCAGGGGCAACCACTTTCAACAAGTTGAATATGGTTGCATTTGGTTGAATATTGCCTCTGGCGGGGCCTTGCAACCCAAATCAGCAACTGAATGCAACTTTTTTTTTAAGGTGGGATTCTATTTTGGTGGATTTGGGTTGCATGGCCCCGTAGGGGCAACCGCTTTCAACTGAATGCAACCACTTTCAACAAGTTGAATGTGACATTTGGTTGAATATTGCCCCTGGCGGGGCCTTGCAACCCAAATCCACCAAAATCACCCACCTTAAAAAAAGTTGAATGTGGTTGCATTTGGTTGAATATTGCCCCTGGCGGGGCCTTGCAACCCAAATCAGCAACTGAATGCAACTTTTTTTTAAAGTGGGATTCTATTTGGGTTGCATGGCCCCGTAGGGGCAACCACTTTCAACAAGTTGATTGTGGTTTCATTTGGTTGAATATTGCCCCTGGCGGGGCCTTGCAACCCAAATCCACCAAAATCATCCCACCTTTAAAAAAAGTTGCTTGTGGGGTTGCATTTGGTTGAATGTGGTTGCATTCATTTGAATATGGCCCCTGACGGGGCCTTGCAACCCAAATCCACCAAAATCATCCCACCTTAAAAAAAAAGTTGCATGTGATTGCATTCGATTGAATGTGGTTGCATTCAGTTGCTGATTTGGGTTGCACGGCCCCGCAGAGGCAACCACTTTCAACTAAACATGCAACTAAATTTCTGATTTCATGTTCCATTTTTCAAAAGTGATTTTCGACCTATATATATTAGAGTCCAAAAATGAGGTCGAAAATGGAAATTGAAAAATGGAACATGAAATCAGAAATTTAGTTGCATGTTCAGTTGAAAGTGGTTGCCCCTGCGGGGCCATGCAACCCAAATCCACCAAAATAGCATCCCACCTTAAAAAAAAAAAGAAAAAAAAAAAGTACACAGGCGTGTGAATTAGTTGGCACATGGAGGGTTGGCACATGGAGGGCACATGGGGGGAGGGGTGTAGTATTTTTGCAATTTTGAAACTTAGTATAGTAAAATTGCAATTAATTCAAAGAGATAGTATATTTGCAAATAGAAACTTTAAACATAGTATTTTTGGTAAATATCCTAAAAAAATTTGCACTCCAACGGGACAAAACCCTTGTTTATAATTATAGATTATATCTTGATGTTAGCTATATTTGTCGAACCTCTAGAGACCTGTAGTGAATTGCCACATCACTTATTTCTATATTAAAATTATATCTTCCATTAATAACAACTTGAAATATTAATAACATACCATTTTTAAAATATAGACAATCATTATAGCCAATACCCTCGGAACACAATATCTTACAGGTTCGACAAATTTTACATAATCAATATTTTATGTAATTTAGCCAATCATTTTTAGCCAACAACATTGGAGATTCTCTTACAATGAGTATCTATACTCAATAAATCTCGGACTGAGCCAGTATCAACCCTAATATAAGCTCCAACCACTTAAACATTTAGTTATTTTACTAATCACACAGATAAAAATACTTAATGTGAGAACTGAGAAGATTTAGGGTTATAATTTATAAGTTACTTATTTCGAAAAAAAATTCATATTTACATAAATGTGTATGGTGAGTTTAACATTCGATATCTTGTAAAATAAGTTACTTATTTCAGAAAAAATACATCTTTATGTATTTTTTTTTGAATAAGTAACTTATTTATAAAAAATAAGATTTCCCAAACGACCTTAAACTAGGAAAGTTGGACATGCATGTAGTTGGAGATGATGTAATAACACTTCACCTCAAAATTATACTCCCTCCGTCTCATAATGCTTCTCCCGTTTGATATGTTGGGACTATTCATAACATCACACAAATTACTAATTTATATCTAATCTATAAGACCAAATATAGTCATGAGTGATCTTGTTGGATTCGTATTTATGAGTACTTTAATACAGTGAAGTTTTTATATTTAAAACTAATACAAAATTAAAGATATTAACGATTAAAAGTGTGCGTTGGCAAACGTGTCCAAGGAAAATGGGAAAAGTTTTTAGAGACGGAGGGAGTATAAATTTTGAATCATTATTCAATCTTTAGACTAAAATTAATTAAACTCTACAAATAATATTAGAGCTATATATATACTGGTCTGTCTCAAATTTATTACACAGTGCTACCTGTTGTACTTATCCTATGATTTTTGACATTTTATGTACCTCATTTTATGACAGATTGTTACTGTTGTACAGATTGATTTCATTTTTGTATTTATCCTTTGATTTTTGACATTTTATGTTCCTCGTTTTTGCTTTATGAACAGACGAAAAAAATCAGATTGTGTTAAATTTTGCATACTGAGATATACAGATTAATTTCTGTCGGTATTCAATTTTGAATAATCAAAAATAACACACGAAATCATGCAAATCAACAAATTTGGATGTTTCAACCTGTTGTACTACTGCTAAACTTTGTTGCATTAAAATTTATATAAAATGCTCATCTTTCCACTAAACTTAGATTGCATTAATCACGTAAGTACATTAATATTATAATTGTAATAATTTTGTTAACTTTTTTTCACATCAAGAGCTGTATTGTAACAAGTAGTGGCCATTAATATTATCATGGTGGACAATAGTAACATTAGTATCAGTAATTTAACGGAATAATTAAGATTTTAATAATTTGTAGTGGCGGCAGTCAATATTATCATGGTGGACAATACCAACACTAATATCAATAGTTTAACAGAATAATATTAAGATTGTATAACTTGTAAAATTATTTGAATTCGACATTAGCATTGAGCTTTCAATAAATGGAATAATTAAATAGTAATATTCTTCTCCATTGAGTTGCTACTGTCCACCATAATAATAACATTAATCTCCGGCACTTGTTTTTTTTTGCTAAATATCTCCGGCACTTGTTACAACACAGTTCTTGATGTATTCAATTTCGTCATAATAAGTGCACTGTGCATTAGTCACACTCACACCCCCTGCTTCTCGACACTATCCGTGATAGAGTGACTATTTTTTTTTGGCTAAACATCTAACTTTTTAAATAATAAATTTGTTGAACGGCAAGATAAGACTCTACGTAGCCATAGAGCTAGTAAGTTCACAATATTAGCTCAACCAGCTTACAAATAAGTTCACGGGATAAACCCAATGCAAGTAATGAAAATACAGACTTAACCTAAGTCTACATTCTTTACATTCTTAGTACGTCTCTTCCATTCTTCTTCCATGCCTACCAAATCCTCATACATAGTAGATTTTTTCCTGCAACAGCATTCAATCTTGTCCAGAAACTGGACAATTACTCAGTTTTCCTTTGTCGCAAGAACACTCCCTGCTGGTTCCCTGTTCCCGGCCTACTCGTTTCCTGTTTACATTGCATTCTTCGCATACCCTACTTCCTCTTCAATGCATCTGATAGTCCCTACTTCCTCTTCAATGCATCTGATAGCTCCAAAATTAGCAACCCCAACATCCAAACATCCCAACTAGGAGATCTTTTCTGTCAACGGTCCTCGTAATCCAAGGCCACTCATCAAAAGATGCCAGGAAACTTGGTTCCTCAACAGAAAACATCTTCCTTAGTTCGTCACAAACTCCGTTTGAAAGTTCATTAGATAAACAATAACTGTCTTGATCCATAATCACAGGATGTACCACCCCATTCGTGACAAAAGTAGCAACCACAAGAAATGTGGGTTTAAGTTCCAACATCCTCATTTTAATAATCAATGCAATCAGTTCACCCAAAGCACAACTTAACAAAAAAATTCCTTGACGGTCCCGTAAAGAAAATGTAATAGCTAGGCTAATATCTAACTGGACCCTATCATTCATTAATTTCATTTGGACTCTAATTTAGAGCAAATCTTTCTTCTTTGAGTTTAACAAGGTAGCCGCCATATATAGTGTTTAAACACATTCAACAATTCAGTATAATTTACCATAAACTCAAACACTGAAAGAATAAAGCAACAATTTCTCCAAATCAGACTAGAAAATCTCTGGTAGAGTTACTAATAGCACACAAAGCACCTTTCTTATCGTCTCCATTCTTTTTGCAAGTATCCACGAGTAGAGGAGCTAGGATGACATGATTCACTAATTCGAGCTCATATCCCAATCGAATTAAAGCAGAGCAAGAAAAATGTAACGATTTTCGAAGAGAAAGTTTGAGTAGCTTTAAACTGTCCCAACCGGCTTGAAGTTGGTTGTTGATGTATTTGTATACATTTAAAACATTTAAACTTCTTAACTTAAAAGTTAATTTTAGTTTAAAAAATTTAGGTACCTCCTAGTATTTTTTTTCAAACTTATTTTTTTTTCTCACATCAAATTTATGTATTTGAGTAATCTTTTAACTCATGATTTATTCTTTACATATATTTGAACTTTTTACTTTTATTTTATGTTTAGAATATATAAATTTCTATTTTCTAATCAAATTTGTTGGAATAAATTTATTTTAATTAAAATTAGTTATACATATGTATAACTTAAAATTAAAATTTTTTTTACTTAAAGCGAATAAATAGCACTTTAAGTTATAAGTAAAAAAATTTAAATTAATTCAAACAGACTCCAAATCTCGAGAAGGAAAAAGAAAAAGAAATTGTGAAAGAGAAATCCCAATAGATAAAGGGCCTGTTTGGCTTACCTTAAAATAAGTAACTTATAACTTAAAGTGATAAGTATCATATAAGTGATAAGTAAATTAGAATTTATAAGTGAATAGAGTGTTTGGTAAATCAGAAATTATAAGTCAGTAGAGTGTTTGGTAAATCAAAACTTATAAGTTAAATTTTTTAAATATTTTCAAAATATTTGTTTTTTAATATATATAAGTGGATATCAATGGATAGATCTCGATGAGTAGAGAAATTTGACATATACATTTCAATTTTTTAATGAACGAATCAAAAGATATATGATTTTGAAGATGTGAAGGATATTATATATTGAGTATATCGAGAAATAAGAATAAGTTGAAAATTGAATGTTATGATTTCTTAACATTCAACTTATCTATATATATTATAATACCTGGAGATCGGAAATGCACCAGAACAGTTCAAGGTATTTTTCTTGAATTTTCAATTTTTTGAATTTTTTTATTAAAATTCATTTCTTGCATTAAATAGCTATTAAGGACATTTTAATTAGTCATTAATTACACCTATTAAACATATATTAAATTATGGAAGTACAAGATATTTATTTAATATCTGGAATTGTATACAAATAGTACATATAGGTTTTCAATTTTGCACATGAATAAATAATACATGAGTTATGATCAAATCGATTAAATTTAACAAATCCAGTCATTTTTCGGAAGATAAAATTGATCTATATATATATATATATATATATATATATATATATATATATATATATATATATATATATATATATAATAATGCCTGGAGATCGGAAATGCACCAGAACAGTTCAAGGTATTTTTCTTGAATTTTCAATTTTTTGATTTTTCTTATTAAATTTTTTTTTTTGCATTAAATAGCTATTAATGACATTTTAATTAGTCATTAATTACACCTATTAAACATATATTAAATTGAGTAAGTATACTTATTAGAAGGAAGATACATAAGTATATTTATTGATGCCCTGCGGGGCCCTTTAAAATAAAAGATAAAAATAGATCAAAACTACGTAGTTTTGATGGGTAACTTTAGGAAATCCTCCTAAAGTTAAATTTAGATTCATTTTTCTCTATTAAATTTACTCTATTTAATTTGTTTAAAAATTAGCAAACTTTAGTTGAACATTATAGTTATTTTTTCAATATTAAATATTAACTATATATAGTTATGTTTATTTTTAGTTTAAATGACGAATAACAATTGTTTATATTGCGTTATTTTTTATTCCCTATTCAAGATCACTATAATTTCTTTTCGGATGATTATAGGGAACACGACCTTAACTTCTCAATCAATTTTTATTATCAATAATTGTGAAAATCGTAATAAATTATTGAAGTACAAGATATAATTTAATATCTGGAATTGTATACAAACAGTACATATAGATTTTCAATTTTGCACATGAATAAATAATACATGAGTTATGATCAAATCGATTAAATTTAACAAATCCAGTCATTTATCGGAAGATAAAATTGATAAAAAAAGCTATACACCCATTGTTTCGTTATATTGTGTTGAAATATTTTTTTATTGTAATTAAACAAATTCTTATACTATTATTGAATATGTATATTATGAGAGGGCTGTCGGTTTTAAAAAACATTATTAACCAACTTCTCAAATAATCTTTATTATCAATGATTGTGGAATCGTAGTAAATTATGGAAGTACATGGATCTTTACTTAATATCTGAAATTTGTAAACAAATCATGCGCATACACACATGAGTTATGATCAAACTAATTAAATTGAACAAACTCAACCGTTTTATGTTTTATCGGAAGATTAAATTGATAAAAAAATTATATGCCCATTGTTTCATTATATTATGTCAAAATAAATTAATATTCAAATTAAATAAATTTTTGAACTATTATTGAACATGTGTATTATGAGAGGGGTGTTGGTTTTAAAAAACATTATTAAGTTGTACGGAGTATTCAATATTTGTAACTTTTGATTGTAAATATTACGTTCATATTGTTATTTTTATTTTTATATGTTTGTGATGTTTTTAAGATTATCAAAATTTTAGATATATATAATGAAAATATTTTTCCAATTAATAATTCATGTAAATTATTTTTAAATTAATTTTTAATAGAAAATTCATAAGAGACCAATCAATTTTTAAGAATAATAGAAATTAATTTATCTATTACAATACTTTTATATAGAAATTTATTATAATAGCAGGAAACTAGAGAGACTTGCACTCAGAAGCTTCAAAATATTTTTCTTGAATTTTCACATTTTTATTTTTTATTAAAAAATTTTTCTTGCATTTAATTAATAATTAATTATACCTATTAAATATATATTAAATACACTTTATTTCATATTTAATATAAAAGTTTAACAATTTTATTAGAACATTATTATTATTATTATTATTATTTTGTTATAAAATATTAATGATTTATATAAAAATACCATTATTTTAAGGTAAAACAATAAAATAAAATAATTTTTATCGTCATTTCTAATCCTTATTCAAAATCATTGCAAATTTTTTGGCAATAATTAATAGACGATTTTAACTTTTCGATAAATTCGTAATCAATGATCGTGAGAATCATGATAAGATACATAAGTATATATATTTTTCGATTAACATCCACAATTTAAATAAAAGTAATATCGTAGAATTTACAATTATACCTGAACAAATTATACACAGGGTGTGACCAACTCGATTAAATTGAATCAAGTGGACCATTTTTTTCGTCAATTAAATCAATAAAAAAATTACCCATTCGTTGTTTGATTATTTTGTGTTGGAAAAAATAATATTCTAATTAAACACATTCTTATACTATTACTAAACAATTAATCATGCATGTATGTTATGACTTATGAGATGGGAGACGGTGTTTAAAATCGTTAATTAGTTATATTTAATATTTACAAATTTTTATTACAGGAATTATGTTGACATTGTAGTTTGGTATGGAAAAAAGTAAAAGGTGTTTAAGGAGTTGTTTTTTGCTATTTTAAACAAATTCTCACTTTTTGAGCATTAAGTAAGGGTGTTATAAAACGAGCATCGGTGTAACGCCCCAAATCCGGGGTCAGGGATTTGGTCGTCACGCGGAAATCCTTAACATCAAATTACCTGTTTAACAACATTAAACCATCTGTAACCATTAAAATTGAAATATAACTCTGCGACCCCAACCACCAAGCATCTTTTAGGTCATAGGGCTAGAAACAAGAACTAAAATCTTTACAGCTTTATTACATCCATTCTATTACATCGCACTATGTCTTAAAAATCTTATACTACTAGTATAGCTTCGTTGGGAAGTACACCAGCAACTAGTACTACTCAGTACAAAGTAATATATATTACACATCAATGTACTTACATATAACTTATTCCAGCTATAGCTTTTCTGGATCATATCATCTTCATAAGGGCGTACTGCCTGCTTCTTCTGAGCCATGCAGATAAGCCTCAAACATCTACCTTCCTCTGAAAGGTTAATATTTAAAACAAGCAAGTATGAGCGAAAGAATTGCCCAGCAAGTATTAATAGAGCACAACAATATATATAAATATACACATGGAGTTTTCGAAATATAACGATACTTAATATCAATTTCGAAATATTTACAACAATGAAACCTCAATAGGGGATATATGACATTTCGGGTAACGTCAGATAAATAAAGTAAGTTCATGTCAACAATAGTAATCCTCATACCTTATCCACATACCATACCTCATAGTATTGATAACCCCTTAGAGAGCTTTTCAAAATATGCAGTTCAATATGCTGCTAAGATGGTTTCTTATTATCATATACAAACCAACCATTAGAAGGTTTCATTTTTAGTATTTCTCAATCTGAAAGCATATACATATAAGTATGTCATTTCCATCAAACACCTTACAGAACAACATCATGTACCGGGTATAAGTTCTTTAACCACTTGATAAGTTAAACTCCGAAATAACTGATAGGAAGAGAGTCAAAGCTCTTGAAGCAAAACATTTGGGATTCAACATCAATAACCGATGAACCCTCTTTCATCTTTTGAATAATTGCAAAAGTGCACAAGTACGTGCCATTATTGTTAGAATAATCTTGCAGTTCTAGATACTGCATGAATTCATCATCTTTCAAAATTGAAAACAACACTATCGGCTACTTGGCACTTAGGCCTAAGAAGCAGTGTTTGAGTATTTTTCCAAGGTGGAGGATGGGACTTAAAGAAAACATAAAAACCTGACAAGGATTGACGATGATCAGTCGCCACATCCAAGTCCAATAATCCGCGGGTCTTCTCTACCGGTAGAAGGATAGAAACTACATCCGTAACTATCCCCGAGTGAAAACTACATCCGTAATCACCCTCGATGAAAACTACATCCGTAATCATCCTTCGGCAACACATGGGCCGGAATAATAATTGATGGACCGCCTGGCTCACGGCCGCTTACACATCCCGGGAATCGTTCGTCAACGATTCCCACACCTGCCAGAGTCCCCTTTTTCTTTTCTTGTCAAAACCATTTTGATAGAAAACTTGAGTAGTTGAAGTTCGACGGAAGTCGACCAATAGTTTCTCGAAAAACGAGCAAGAGAGTAAAACCTGACCGGGGGTTTTCGAAAATGTTTTGAGTTCAAAAGAGTTCAAGTATAGATATACACTTGTACCGATATCAATCTCGACACAGGGTTTTGTGATCACACATGAAAAATGGTACGCATAAAGCTTGTAACCACAACAGGGTAATTCCATATATATATAAGTTCTTGAAAAGTAACTTACCTAGATAAATTCAAAATATAATATTTTAAATGACCATGAAAGTCCTTAGACAACCTTTAAATAGTGTTTTATAACCTTCAAAACACTTAGAGTATTTAATAAATATTTGACTACTATGTAACAAATAATAAATATTCAATAATCCCTTTTTAAAAGAATCCTCAAATTAATATTCATTTATTAAGTAATATTCAAATAATATTTACTATTAATACTGTAGTATTTAATAACCTCAAAACACCCAAATACAACTCTTGGGATGTTTCTAATCAAAATCAAGACACAATCTCTCCAGCAGTCTCCAAACTATAGCCACTTTATCAAATAACTACTACTGACTCTCGGTCAATAAGAAATAATTAATAAGCCTTCAAGTAACATATACCGACATCAATCTAGCTGGTTTAAGCTGAAAGTAACCAATTTATAACCATTGGAATATCTTTAATCCGTATTGAAAATAAAATATCTCCGATAAATAATATACTAGATAGAATCACTCCATTAAATTGTTTTATTATTTCTCCGGGACAAAGTGATTTTAAGAAAGCGTTTTGAAAATGATATTCATCTAATTAAATAAATTTAATTAGGCGAATGAGGTTTATTTAATTAGTAAATGCTTTCAGGAGCATCTATTAATTAAATAAACACTGGTTTATTGGTGATGTTGCCTTTAGGTTAATTATTGCGAAATTCTTTTTAAAAGCTTTGCCCGGGTTTTCGAAAACATACAATACAAAATAGCCCCGCCACGCGGGCTAAGTTCGATAACTCAATACACGCTCTACCCTCGGAGCCTTTACCACGTAGTTCCATATATACATATATGTATCTATATATACCTCATAACATATAGTCCTCTACCACATTACAAAAGTTTATAAATATATATATATATATACCGTATAAATCAAGATATAGAGCCATAAAAATATCACTGCCCATCAACAGTATTATAAGCCATGGGGTTTTGGTTGTTGCACGAGTAGGATTTAATATTGTTGGCAGAGCAAGGAATACAATGATTTGGGAGAAGAAGTACAAGGTTGGAAAAACTCGCGATTATGGATTGAAAACTTATTTAACACATTTCATATATTTAAAATAAATATACTCTGAACAATAGAGTACGCATAGTAAACTTGCCTCTGGTCCTTAGCAGAAAATAGAAACCGCGAACAAATCCTTCGCACCTCGTCCAAGTAATTCCATGGACCTTACCTGACGTCTCGATCTTCCTTTTTAGTTGCACGTCGCTCCAATTTGATTTCGCCCTAATGGTACTGAAATAGTTATGAGTACGTGTCAGTCCCCCCTCGTATCTCGAGTAGACACCACTCGGAATTACCACTAAGTCACATAAAGTCAAACTATGGATGTCCTCCCTATAGTTGACTACTCTAATACCACTTAACACTTTTGACCATAATACTATTGACATACTCTTGTCACAAGTTAATTAACAAATAATCCTCAAAACATACTTAGCCCTCGATAAAGACTCATAATACCCATTTAATCTTCAAGACACATTTAATCCTCGAATTAATTCAATTAACACATATGCACATAAATAGTTAACACCCAAATCATACCTTTAAACCCTTGAAATCAAATAAGTTAAATAAATTAAAACGCAGGGGATTTTTAGAAAATTTCGGCATGTAGTATTCGTTTATCGGACTATGGGCTCAGCCCCTCCATGCCAACAAAACAATTTATAACCCTGCTTTTGATAAAATAAAAGCTGCCTCAACTTGCAGCAACATAAAAGTAAACATATAAGAAAAGTACCCGCCCAGACATGCGGCAACTAGCACATAAGGAAAAGTACCCGCCCAGACATGCGGCAACTAGCACATAAGGAAAATTACCCGCCCAGACATGCGGCAACTAGCACATAAGGAAAAGTAAACTAAGTTTATCCACATTTAAGCCAACACCACGTAGTTGGCACTTATAACTTCTAACAATTACTACGACCCGACTTATACCATTTAGCACATAAACATTTACCGATAAGCCAACTCTTATAACTATACCTCATATGACAATAACAATTAGCACTTAGCACTTAGCACTTAACAATTTAAAAATTACAATTTGGAAACTAACAATTAGCAATTAGCACTTAACAATTACTTAACTAACCCGAATATTTAATCGGACTCACAATTAAACCCAAAAATAATCCAAATTATTAATACTCCAATATTTTTAATAAATCCAAACATTAATCATAAATCACCAAATTTTATAGGCTTCTTTCTGAATACCAAATAAAGATCTCATAAAAGTTTCTCATTCAATACCATTTTCTAACTAGGTGAATCACTAATCCAAACTCAACACATAAACTATTCATTAAATCTGCGCGACTTGTATTCTAAAAATTCTCATAAATTGAAAAATTAATCTTTGCCTACAAGACCTCTGGGATTCCAAAACTGAAGATAATATCTTCACACCATAAAAATTTTAGTCTGAAAAACATAGTTCATCTAGGACAATTACCCATCCAAATACAACTCAAGAACAGATCAGTTTCTTCCAACACAGTGACATTCAAACATTTTTAATAAATTGAAAAATCAATATTTTTACCCAAATCTTTTTCTGAAATCTTTATAATTCCTTCCTTTATCCTCAATAAAAGTTTCAATCCAATTTACAGATTTTAACTAGGTGAAACATAGTTCCAAAGTACGAATCCCGAGAGGTTCGGGTGTACTGCACAGGTTTCACTAAAACGCCATTTTCTCCTTACTCGTTAACCCAAACGACGCACCGTTTTCTCCTACACAAACTAGACTCCGAATAGAACAAGTTTCATGAAGACACTACTGCCCAGAACAGAGCACAAATAGTTCGAATTTCACTGGCAAGAACAGGCAGTAGCTGGACAGATTTCCTGGACAGTTTTTACTCTTTAAACAACATTCATCTTTAATCCATCATTATCATTAATTAATTACTATCAACCAAGCAATAATACACTCATCAAGAACCATAAAATCTGATAACTACAAACACATATGCTCATCAATTAAATTACAAAATCAAAGCTTGAAACAAAGATTTTTTATACCTCTTTAATCAACCAAAACTCAAGAACACCACTATTCATCATCTTCTCCACTTTTCTTCCTCAAAACCCATCTTGATTTCCTTCCCTTCTTTCTCTCCCATGGCTGATTTTGGAGTGTAGAATGGAGAGGATGATCCTCCTTCATCATCTCCTTCTCTCTCTCTCTCTCTCTCTCTCTCTCTCTCTCTCTCTCTCTCTCTCTCTCTCCGCTGCGTTTCTTCCCCCTCCCCCCGATCTGTTTTGTCTGTGCGTATGTATTAGTGTGTGGCTGCGTGTGTTTGTAAGTATACAAGCTGTGTTGCCCTAATGGGCCTCAAGCCCAATAACAATTAAAAGCAATACATTTAAATACTACACACCTTAAAGTAATGTTTTAAACTAATAACTCTAATTTGTAAAAATAAAATTTCTAGCATAATTAAATACTAGAATATTTTTAAGGACTTTTGGAGAAAGAATTGGAATTAAATCTCAATTTCCTAAATTGATATGCATTTTACAAATCAATAATAATTTATAAAAACAAATCATAAAAAAATAATAATTGTGATTCATAATTCACAATTTACAGGGCTTTATAAAAATACTACAAACATTACTGTTTTAGTGAAATCTCAAATTCTCGATATTATAAATTAATCAAGTAATTTCTGCAAATCCTCAAATAATTAAAATAATCATTTTCTAAGGATTTTAAAATCTCTAAATTATTCAATAATTTAAAATAAAATCTTTACTGAATAATTTCACATTCCAAAATTAAATCTTTATCCAAATAATTTATTGACTCGAGATATCTACTTGGTCCATAAAATTTTAAATAGGAGGACCAGGCTCCACTTAACCGAAAGTAATTGAATAATTGAATAATAAAATAAATAAAAAAAAAATCCTCCTCATTTTAGGAAAACATTATTATTATTGAAATAATAATAAATTCATTTCTTGAAAAATCCGGGTTATTACAGTCTACCCTCCTTAAAAGGATTCCGTCCACGGAATCAGCTAAGGCAACTACTGGGGTTCCTTAACTCTTTTATCATCAACACTTATTCTGCAAAACAGGAGATAGTGTCTCTTCGTAAACAACTTCTCCAATATCTCAATTCAAACCTCGATTCTCTATCTGACACTATTATCGCTGGAGTCTTATAACCCACCATTATTCCTTTCACATATACGTCTTGCCCAACTTTCTATTATTATACTATCCTTAAGAGAGAGTTCACAGATTCTATTCACATAACATCCTTGAGAGAGAGAACGGACCAATTCTAGCTATACATCACTGATATTCTATTCGTGTTGGGATTCGCTCTTGCTCTTGGCGATTCCGCTGCGAATCTAGTTTTGATCAGCAAATTTATGACTTGGCCGACCTGGTTGGCATCCCCTTGAAATTCATTAGAGGTAATAAGAATCAGGGACCTTTGAAAAGACAGCTGTCACATCAAGGCAATTGTTACACACTGGTGATCATAAGGTTATGAGTATTAAAGTAAACCTTATTTGAATTAAGGAAATTTACTGAGAGATCAATATGATCATAAGAACTCACGTTGCGTGTCTCAGTTAAGACATTACTAAAGGTAGTTAGCCTTCTTGTATTTCACAACTCACAAGTGACGGCGTCCCGTCAGACTTCTATCACACAGACAGATAGCCCTTGTGTCCCCTATAAGTATAGGTTGTTCGTCTCAGTGGAAGCTGAGAAGTATGAAAGCAATTCGAGGTGAAGATAATAATCATAGTCTTCGACAAATAATTCTCAAGTGGACACCCTGGATTAAAATTGATCAGATTCCAAGGTGAAATTTTCAAGAAAAAGGATAACCAGAAAGATACTGGTATACAACAAGCAAGTGGTGCTATAGCACCATAGGATTATCCAATATTTGAAGAAAAGTGGGAATTTAAATATCATCAATCGATAGAGCCTCATAAATCTGAAAGTAGGTATAATGACAGCTCCTAGCAAAATTGAAACCAATATGGTTTAACATGAGTATTATAGAACAACTTCGAAGAGGGAGTATATTCTTTATCAAAATTCTCTCTTGGAGAGATGTTAAGATAGGTCATAGATTAGGGAGGTAATCCAAATAATTTATGCATGGGGATGTGTCAAATAATTCACATTGGGGAAATAATAAACATAAGTTGCAAATGGGGAGATATCGAATAACTCAGACTGGGGAAGTAATCAAAATGATTCATAATTGAGGAGGGTAATGCCAAGGTCTCCACGGATGCCTTTCACGTCGGCTCCTCTGACGGATAATTGTTCGATTGTAGCGCTCTTTTTTTTTTCCACGCACACCCTAAGGTGCTCGATAACCGACGTCATCGTCGACTCGTAATAGTCGCTAGACATTCAACCATCGGCATTTTACGATATTAAGGAGTTCTATTCGACCCGGCGCAAGCATCTCACGCAAGCGTTCTATTCTTCGAGAAGACTTCGATACCGGTGTCGCCCCTAGCAACGACGAATTCCACGTGTCGAGTGGGCGATATTCTGGAACATTGCTGGAAATACATACTTAGATCCAGTCACCATTATAACCGTATTTATACCACATGTTCCTGTCCTCATGACAATTCCGTGTGCAACTTAAGCTTACCCCTCTTTGGCATAACAACCTTCGTACTAGTCTCTCTCAGACTTTCTCAGTCCGTCTTGATTCTTAAAATATATCTCGTCTTTATTGACAAACCTCAACTTTGCCATTTGTCTCTACAATCAATTGAAACAATCGGTGTCTATCCACCACTCCATTTGTAATATTACCTAAAACCCTCTTAGGCTCGAGAAATTTAATACCCGTAACTTCGACTAATATTCTTTCATAGTGATCTTGTTTTGCTTCCCTTTTTGGAATTTTAACAGTACGGATGCTATCTCAACTCATCCTTGCCATAATACTAGATGTCATCTTTCTATCATTCACCATCATATTGAAATTCCTTATAGTTCGGGGAATACATAACTGCCTCCATGAATCCCCTAAAATCATCTTAAATTTAGGCCTCGGGCGCTCTATGCCTCTGCCAACCAACACTTGTCTCTAAGAGTTCTTTAGCAGACATCCATCACCACAAGAAGTGAAGTCTACCTCAACATATTCCTCAAAATCTTATCTTAATCATTGGTACTATATCCAATAGTCCAACATGAACTCTACGTGAGTTCTGACGTTCTCACATAACTATACCCACTCCTACTCACTCTCGTTTCTAGTTTACTATAACCTAAGCTCTGATACCATTTCTGTAACGCCCCAAATCCGGGGTCAGGGATTTGGTCGTCACGCGGAAATCCTTAACATCAAATTACCTGTTTAACAACATTAAACCATCTGTAACCATTAAAATTGAAATATAACTCTGCGACCCCAACCACCAAGCATCTTTTAGGTCATAGGGCTAGAAACAAGAACTAAAATCTTTACAGCTTTATTACATCCATTCTATTACATCGCACTATGTCTTAAAAATCTTATACTACTAGTATAGCTTCGTTGGGAAGTACACCAGCAACTAGTACTACTCAGTACAAAGTAATATATATTACACATCAATGTACTTACATATAACTTATTCCAGCTATAGCTTTTCTGGATCATATCATCTTCATAAGGGCGTACTGCCTGCTTCTTCTGAGCCATGCAGATAAGCCTCAAACATCTACCTTCCTCTGAAAGGTTAATATTTAAAACAAGCAAGTATGAGCGAAAGAATTGCCCAGCAAGTATTAATAGAGCACAACAATATATATAAATATACACATGGAGTTTTCGAAATATAACGATACTTAATATCAATTTCGAAATATTTACAACAATGAAACCTCAATAGGGGATATATGACATTTCGGGTAACGTCAGATAAATAAAGTAAGTTCATGTCAACAATAGTAATCCTCATACCTTATCCACATACCATACCTCATAGTATTGATAACCCCTTAGAGAGCTTTTCAAAATATGCAGTTCAATATGCTGCTAAGATGGTTTCTTATTATCATATACAAACCAACCATTAGAAGGTTTCATTTTTAGTATTTCTCAATCTGAAAGCATATACATATAAGTATGTCATTTCCATCAAACACCTTACAGAACAACATCATGTACCGGGTATAAGTTCTTTAACCACTTGATAAGTTAAACTCCGAAATAACTGATAGGAAGAGAGTCAAAGCTCTTGAAGCAAAACATTTGGGATTCAACATCAATAACCGATGAACCCTCTTTCATCTTTTGAATAATTGCAAAAGTGCACAAGTACGTGCCATTATTGTTAGAATAATCTTGCAGTTCTAGATACTGCATGAATTCATCATCTTTCAAAATTGAAAACAACACTATCGGCTACTTGGCACTTAGGCCTAAGAAGCAGTGTTTGAGTATTTTTCCAAGGTGGAGGATGGGACTTAAAGAAAACATAAAAACCTGACAAGGATTGACGATGATCAGTCGCCACATCCAAGTCCAATAATCCGCGGGTCTTCTCTACCGGTAGAAGGATAGAAACTACATCCGTAACTATCCCCGAGTGAAAACTACATCCGTAATCACCCTCGATGAAAACTACATCCGTAATCATCCTTCGGCAACACATGGGCCGGAATAATAATTGATGGACCGCCTGGCTCACGGCCGCTTACACATCCCGGGAATCGTTCGTCAACGATTCCCACACCTGCCAGAGTCCCCTTTTTCTTTTCTTGTCAAAACCATTTTGATAGAAAACTTGAGTAGTTGAAGTTCGACGGAAGTCGACCAATAGTTTCTCGAAAAACGAGCAAGAGAGTAAAACCTGACCGGGGGTTTTCGAAAATGTTTTGAGTTCAAAAGAGTTCAAGTATAGATATACACTTGTACCGATATCAATCTCGACACAGGGTTTTGTGATCACACATGAAAAATGGTACGCATAAAGCTTGTAACCACAACAGGGTAATTCCATATATATATAAGTTCTTGAAAAGTAACTTACCTAGATAAATTCAAAATATAATATTTTAAATGACCATGAAAGTCCTTAGACAACCTTTAAATAGTGTTTTATAACCTTCAAAACACTTAGAGTATTTAATAAATATTTGACTACTATGTAACAAATAATAAATATTCAATAATCCCTTTTTAAAAGAATCCTCAAATTAATATTCATTTATTAAGTAATATTCAAATAATATTTACTATTAATACTGTAGTATTTAATAACCTCAAAACACCCAAATACAACTCTTGGGATGTTTCTAATCAAAATCAAGACACAATCTCTCCAGCAGTCTCCAAACTATAGCCACTTTATCAAATAACTACTACTGACTCTCGGTCAATAAGAAATAATTAATAAGCCTTCAAGTAACATATACCGACATCAATCTAGCTGGTTTAAGCTGAAAGTAACCAATTTATAACCATTGGAATATCTTTAATCCGTATTGAAAATAAAATATCTCCGATAAATAATATACTAGATAGAATCACTCCATTAAATTGTTTTATTATTTCTCCGGGACAAAGTGATTTTAAGAAAGCGTTTTGAAAATGATATTCATCTAATTAAATAAATTTAATTAGGCGAATGAGGTTTATTTAATTAGTAAATGCTTTCAGGAGCATCTATTAATTAAATAAACACTGGTTTATTGGTGATGTTGCCTTTAGGTTAATTATTGCGAAATTCTTTTTAAAAGCTTTGCCCGGGTTTTCGAAAACATACAATACAAAATAGCCCCGCCACGCGGGCTAAGTTCGATAACTCAATACACGCTCTACCCTCGGAGCCTTTACCACGTAGTTCCATATATACATATATGTATCTATATATACCTCATAACATATAGTCCTCTACCACATTACAAAAGTTTATAAATATATATATATATATACCGTATAAATCAAGATATAGAGCCATAAAAATATCACTGCCCATCAACAGTATTATAAGCCATGGGGTTTTGGTTGTTGCACGAGTAGGATTTAATATTGTTGGCAGAGCAAGGAATACAATGATTTGGGAGAAGAAGTACAAGGTTGGAAAAACTCGCGATTATGGATTGAAAACTTATTTAACACATTTCATATATTTAAAATAAATATACTCTGAACAATAGAGTACGCATAGTAAACTTGCCTCTGGTCCTTAGCAGAAAATAGAAACCGCGAACAAATCCTTCGCACCTCGTCCAAGTAATTCCATGGACCTTACCTGACGTCTCGATCTTCCTTTTTAGTTGCACGTCGCTCCAATTTGATTTCGCCCTAATGGTACTGAAATAGTTATGAGTACGTGTCAGTCCCCCCTCGTATCTCGAGTAGACACCACTCGGAATTACCACTAAGTCACATAAAGTCAAACTATGGATGTCCTCCCTATAGTTGACTACTCTAATACCACTTAACACTTTTGACCATAATACTATTGACATACTCTTGTCACAAGTTAATTAACAAATAATCCTCAAAACATACTTAGCCCTCGATAAAGACTCATAATACCCATTTAATCTTCAAGACACATTTAATCCTCGAATTAATTCAATTAACACATATGCACATAAATAGTTAACACCCAAATCATACCTTTAAACCCTTGAAATCAAATAAGTTAAATAAATTAAAACGCAGGGGATTTTTAGAAAATTTCGGCATGTAGTATTCGTTTATCGGACTATGGGCTCAGCCCCTCCATGCCAACAAAACAATTTATAACCCTGCTTTTGATAAAATAAAAGCTGCCTCAACTTGCAGCAACATAAAAGTAAACATATAAGAAAAGTACCCGCCCAGACATGCGGCAACTAGCACATAAGGAAAAGTACCCGCCCAGACATGCGGCAACTAGCACATAAGGAAAATTACCCGCCCAGACATGCGGCAACTAGCACATAAGGAAAAGTAAACTAAGTTTATCCACATTTAAGCCAACACCACGTAGTTGGCACTTATAACTTCTAACAATTACTACGACCCGACTTATACCATTTAGCACATAAACATTTACCGATAAGCCAACTCTTATAACTATACCTCATATGACAATAACAATTAGCACTTAGCACTTAGCACTTAACAATTTAAAAATTACAATTTGGAAACTAACAATTAGCAATTAGCACTTAACAATTACTTAACTAACCCGAATATTTAATCGGACTCACAATTAAACCCAAAAATAATCCAAATTATTAATACTCCAATATTTTTAATAAATCCAAACATTAATCATAAATCACCAAATTTTATAGGCTTCTTTCTGAATACCAAATAAAGATCTCATAAAAGTTTCTCATTCAATACCATTTTCTAACTAGGTGAATCACTAATCCAAACTCAACACATAAACTATTCATTAAATCTGCGCGACTTGTATTCTAAAAATTCTCATAAATTGAAAAATTAATCTTTGCCTACAAGACCTCTGGGATTCCAAAACTGAAGATAATATCTTCACACCATAAAAATTTTAGTCTGAAAAACATAGTTCATCTAGGACAATTACCCATCCAAATACAACTCAAGAACAGATCAGTTTCTTCCAACACAGTGACATTCAAACATTTTTAATAAATTGAAAAATCAATATTTTTACCCAAATCTTTTTCTGAAATCTTTATAATTCCTTCCTTTATCCTCAATAAAAGTTTCAATCCAATTTACAGATTTTAACTAGGTGAAACATAGTTCCAAAGTACGAATCCCGAGAGGTTCGGGTGTACTGCACAGGTTTCACTAAAACGCCATTTTCTCCTTACTCGTTAACCCAAACGACGCACCGTTTTCTCCTACACAAACTAGACTCCGAATAGAACAAGTTTCATGAAGACACTACTGCCCAGAACAGAGCACAAATAGTTCGAATTTCACTGGCAAGAACAGGCAGTAGCTGGACAGATTTCCTGGACAGTTTTTACTCTTTAAACAACATTCATCTTTAATCCATCATTATCATTAATTAATTACTATCAACCAAGCAATAATACACTCATCAAGAACCATAAAATCTGATAACTACAAACACATATGCTCATCAATTAAATTACAAAATCAAAGCTTGAAACAAAGATTTTTTATACCTCTTTAATCAACCAAAACTCAAGAACACCACTATTCATCATCTTCTCCACTTTTCTTCCTCAAAACCCATCTTGATTTCCTTCCCTTCTTTCTCTCCCATGGCTGATTTTGGAGTGTAGAATGGAGAGGATGATCCTCCTTCATCATCTCCTTCTCTCTCTCTCTCTCTCTCTCTCTCTCTCTCTCTCTCTCTCTCTCTCTCTCTCTCTCCGCTGCGTTTCTTCCCCCTCCCCCCGATCTGTTTTGTCTGTGCGTATGTATTAGTGTGTGGCTGCGTGTGTTTGTAAGTATACAAGCTGTGTTGCCCTAATGGGCCTCAAGCCCAATAACAATTAAAAGCAATACATTTAAATACTACACACCTTAAAGTAATGTTTTAAACTAATAACTCTAATTTGTAAAAATAAAATTTCTAGCATAATTAAATACTAGAATATTTTTAAGGACTTTTGGAGAAAGAATTGGAATTAAATCTCAATTTCCTAAATTGATATGCATTTTACAAATCAATAATAATTTATAAAAACAAATCATAAAAAAATAATAATTGTGATTCATAATTCACAATTTACAGGGCTTTATAAAAATACTACAAACATTACTGTTTTAGTGAAATCTCAAATTCTCGATATTATAAATTAATCAAGTAATTTCTGCAAATCCTCAAATAATTAAAATAATCATTTTCTAAGGATTTTAAAATCTCTAAATTATTCAATAATTTAAAATAAAATCTTTACTGAATAATTTCACATTCCAAAATTAAATCTTTATCCAAATAATTTATTGACTCGAGATATCTACTTGGTCCATAAAATTTTAAATAGGAGGACCAGGCTCCACTTAACCGAAAGTAATTGAATAATTGAATAATAAAATAAATAAAAAAAAAATCCTCCTCATTTTAGGAAAACATTATTATTATTGAAATAATAATAAATTCATTTCTTGAAAAATCCGGGTTATTACAATCGGCTTCAAAAACAATTATATGTACAAATTTATTATAAAATTTAATAAAAGAATATTAGAATATGTGAGTATCACTTTGATGTGTCCATGAATTTAATTTTAATGTTACAAACAAAACAGTTCTTATAAAATGCTCTGAAAAATTAATTAAATGTAGAGATACGGGTGTCGGATCACTCCAAAAAAACATGAAGCATGACTTACAATATGCATTTGAATTTTGCTTTTTTCGTCATAAAACCAAATATATCGACAAGTGAAATCTATCACACCTCTCATCACATTTACATTCTAATTCTTTTCATCGTACAATCAATTTTACTAACAAATAAATTAATGACAAATTAAGCAATAAAGTGTTTTATGATGTCATCGACAATAGAAAAGATTCACAAATGTTATTTTTACTTATTCAATGTCAAACTTTGCAAATGTTTGTCAATATTGGATTTCAAAAACATTTTTTATGCGACAAAATAGGTTCGTCAATATCTTCAACATTATTATTATTATTATTATTATTATTATTATTATTATTATTCAAGAATTTAACTGAAACATGTTCTTTTTCGGGAAAATTACCAAAATAATCATTTTTGAGATTTAGTGGCCCAAAATACTGAAAAGCAAAATTGAGGCCCTTTTTACCGACCTAATACGGTAGTGCGTCTTCCGTATCTCCATTTTACACAATCTGTAAACAAGTCATACTCTCATACTCTGTTTTACTTTCATCAACATTGTTAACTTCCTCCTCACTTGTAAGCAGGGAGAACAACATCTGGTAGGTGAACAAATACAATAGAATAAGGAGCAACTTCGATTGGCTCCGATGAATTTACATGTGCAGGAATGAATATTGGTATATCCCTGGATGAAGTTAGAGTCAATGCATTCCCATTAAGAAGCATTGTTTGACTATGTAAATTCCCATCCTGGTTTTAGTTGCTGCAATCCAAACACCATTTCCTGGTTAGCAAAAGGCCCTGCACAACTCAATCCCAGCACTGGAATCTAGTTCTTGTCAAGCTTTGAACAAAAAGAAAAGCTCTATAGCACAAAATATGCTCCATAGTGTGGAGGGCATATATATGTATACAATTGCATCAGTCATTAAATCAGCCACACATTAAAATGTAGATGTAGTGATCTTTTTCTTAAAGCAAAAGGATTCCTCAATAATGGCTATCCAAATCCAACCCATCAAAAAAAACCCAGCAAAAGCTACTTCCATACTGTTGACCAATTAGCAAATAACTTATTGCTTTTTTTTTAGAGGTGGTACCACAACCTCCAGCTACCGAAACTCCCCCACAAGCAAGCTAACCAGAACAATCTAGCAGACTGAAAGAGGTTGAAGAACTTCGTGTAATATATCACCACTCCTCGGATTATGGCTACTACCACCATGGATTCATTCCAAAGGACCCGCAGGGTCGTCACCTCCTTATGCTTCAGTGGCCATATCCAAGCTCACATCTTCAGACCCATCAGAGCTTGCTCGAATTAACAATGTTTCTGAATTTGCAGTCTTTAAACCGAACGTAGAAGTGAATTAACACAACAACAGATACACACACATTCTCACAGTTTAATGGAGGAGAAAGGAGTGAGAAAAGAGAGGGATTCGCGCGAGAGATGAAAGAGAGATTGAAAGGAGAGAGATGAAGAGAGGCCCAGCTGAAATGTTATTTAATTTAGGTGTTTAAGAATTGGGGAAAAGCTTGCTTAGCGGCCATGTGTACTCCGTGTTCGGGTCTATCACGTTGGACGGTACTCCGTGTCTGGTCTATCACGTGTCACGGAGTACCGTATTCCTACAATACGGAGCACGGAGCACCGTATCCCTGCAATACGGAGCACGAAACAACGTATTCCGTCAGTATTTAAGGCCAAATATTTGGAGATCAGTATTTTGGGCAAGCAGTATTTATTTTTGATTATTTAGGGCCTTCACCCTTTTCGGGAAAATTACCAAAATAATCATTTTTGAGATTTAGTGGCCCAAAATACTGAAAAGCAAAATTGAGGCCCTTTTTACCGACCTAATACGGTAGTGCGTCTTCCGTATCTCCATTTTACACAATCTGTAAACAAGTCATACTCTCATACTCTGTTTTACTTTCATCAACATTGTTAACTTCCTCCTCACTTGCAAGCAGGGAGAACAACATCTGGTAGGTGAACAAATACAATAGAATAAGGAGCAACTTCGATTGGCTCCGATGAATTTACATGTGCAGGAATGAATATTGGTATATCCCTGGATGAAGTTAGAGTCAATGCATTCCCATTAAGAAGCATTGTTTGACTATGTAAATTCTCATCCTGGTTTTAGTTGCTGCAATCCAAACACCATTTCCTGGTTAGCAAAAGGCCCTGCACAACTCAATCCCAGCACTGGAATCTAGTTCTTGTCAAACTTTGAACAAAAAGAAAAGCTCTATAGCACAAAATATGCTCCATAGTGTGGAGGGCATATATATGTATACAATTGCATCAGTCATTAAATCAGCCACACATTAAAATGTAGATGTAGTGATCTTTTTCTTAAAGCAAAAGGATTCCTCAATAATGGCTATCCAAATCCAACCCATAAAAAAAAAACCCAGCAAAAGCTACTTCCATACTGTTGACCAATTAGCAAATAACTTATTGCTTTTTTTTTTAGAGGTGGTACCACAACCTCCAGCTACCGAAACTCCCCCACAAGCAAGCTAACCAGAACAATCTAGCAGACTGAAAGAGGTTGAAGAACTTCGTGTAATATATCACCACTCCCCGGATTATGGCTACTACCACCATGGATTCATTCCAAAGGACCCGCAGGGTCGTCACCTCCTTATGCTTCAGTGGCCATATCCAAGCTCACATCTTCAGACCCATCAGAGCTTGCTCGAATTAACAATGTTTCTGAATTTGCAGTCTTTAAACCGAACGTAGAAGTGAATTAACACAACAACAGATACACACACATTCTCACAGTTTAATGGAGGAGAAAGGAGTGAGAAAAGAGAGGGATTCGCGCGAGAGATGAAAGAGAGATTGAAAGGAGAGAGATGAAGAGAGACCCAGCTGAAATGTTATTTAATTTAGGTGTTTAAGAATTGGGGAAAAGCTTGCTTAGCGGCCATGTGTACTCCGTGTTCGGGTCTATCACGTTGGACGGTACTCCGTGTCTGGTCTATCACGTGTCACGGAGTACCGTATTCCTACAATACGGAGCACGGAGCACCGTATCCCTGCAATACGGAGCACGAAACAACGTATCCCGTCAGTATTTAAGGCCAAATATTTGGAGATCAGTATTTTGGGCAAGCAGTATTTATTTTTGATTATTTAGGGCCTTCACCCTTCTTTTTCACCTAATTCTTTTCTCTTTTTAATTTTTAAACATTCAAATTTAATTACATTTCACATAATTTTTAATTTATCATATTAACTTTCAAATAATAAAATTTAACAAACAATAATATTATGTGTATAATTTTTAAAAATATTTTCGTGTCGCGCATAGCGCGGCTTTGTTACCTAGTTCCATATAAGTTCTAAAAACGGGTTTTTGCTTATTTTGCCAAACACTCTAAATAAGCTGGAAACGGAATTTGGCCATATAAGTTGACTTATATGATTAGCCAAACATGCACAAAGATCCATTGAGTAGAGGATGAAAATAAGTAAGAAAGATCGAAGTTTTTGAAGAAATTGTTAGAACTTGGAAAAGAGAAAACTAGAGAAATTGTAAAAACTTGGAAAAGAGAAAATTAGAAAAAGTGAGAAGAGAGTAAAACGATTCTCGTCAAAATACAATTAAATCATGGAGTGACTCTCATCGATACACAGTTCAAAATAGATTTATAGGATCGAATTAAATTAGAAATAGTTTAATGCTCGTATCCATCTTTATGAAAGTTAAAATAGAGTTACAGGATCAGAATTAAATCAAAAATAGTATAGCTAGTACTCGTATGCATCTTCATGAAAGTTATCGATTTTGAACTAATGTTCACAATTATCGTTAGCATGATAATATAATGCTCGTATCCAACCTCCTCCTAAAAAATTATGTTCATAATTTTCGCTAACACAATATTATTATGAGCTTGATCCAATCAACTGTAATAATAAAAAAATTACAAAAATTTACTAAAAAATGTAATATCTCGAAAATATAGGTTATTAATTTAACATGGATAAAGTGAAGTTGCAAATAAAATAAGAGAAGCGACATTGTTAGAATTTGAATGAATAATTTTGCATTGTTACAACTTACAAGTCTCTACTTGACCGCCCATTTTGGTTGTCGGGACGCGAGACAGCGACATGCGTCCCACCTGCCCACGCGCATACTACCCCACTTTTACCCCCAAACCCTAATTTCTTTATTTCCTACCATATCAACCCAGCCTTCTTTACATTTTATTTATATCAAGAAAAAGTAGTAGAGAAAAAGCCTCAGCTCCCCAGCCGCTAGTTCAGCTCACCAAATAGAAGAAACACACACAAACACACACTAAATTGATTCTACTTCTATATTAGTATTATACTATTATTATATATAGATGTCGTACAATATTTTAATCTCGGTCCGTGCTTTCCGGTGAATCTATCTATTCCCCTCAATTAGGTTTAAGTCTGCTTTGCACTTTTTCTTTTTCTTGTCAATTGATTCTGGTTCATTTCAGGGTTTTTGCATATGTTCTTTGAATTGTTCTCACCAATACATATTGCCACTCCCAATTAACACTTGATCCATTTTTAATATTGTAAAATTAAACAATTGCATCTAATTCTCTCTTTTTGTTTGTCAAGATCCTAAAAACAAGAAAATTCCTCCCCGAGAACCCTATAAAGAAAGTGTGCTGATTTTGATTAGTTTCGGAAAAATCGATTTTTAAGGCTGGCAAATCCTTGGTGGGAAGGACAAGTGGGTTTGTTGCCTGGAATTGATCCAGCAGCACCTGCTACAACTCCAGCAGCTACGATGAACAACAAACGCCAACGCGAATTATCGGTTAATGAAGATGAAGATCGGGATCAGGAAAATGAAGATGAGTTCAATGGAGGAGCAGTTGTTGTTGGTTCTAGAAGACCTAAAGGCCGTCCTCCGGGTTCGAAAAACAGGCCGAAACCACCTATTGTTGTGACACGCGATAGCCCTAATTCTCTTCGAAGCCATGTAATGGAAGTGGCAAGTGGAACTGATGTAGCAGAAAGTATAGCTCAATTTGCACGTCGTCGTCAACGAGGCGTTTGTGTGCTTAGTGGAAGTGGTTCTGTTGTTAATGTTACGCTTAGGCAGCCAGCTGCTCCGGGTGCTGTTGTTGCACTTCATGGAACTTTCGAGATTTTGTCGTTGACCGGTGCGTTTTTGCCTGGTCCAGCTCCACCAGGCTCGACCGGGTTGACGGTTTATTTGGCAGGCGGACAAGGACAAGTGGTAGGAGGTTGTGTGGTAGGTTCACTTGTGGCAGCAGGGCCGGTTATGATTATTGCTGCCACATTTGCTAATGCTACTTATGAGAGATTGCCTCTAGAGGATGATGAAGAGTCGGGACAGACTATGAGTCTGCCCCTCGTCAACAACGCGGGAGGTTCTCCTCCTGCGGCTGGAAGTAGTGGTACGGGAGGTCAACAACATCAGGGCCTCCCGGATCCGTCTTCTCTTTTTATGTACAATATGCCTCCTAATTCACTTGGAAATGGTGGACAGTTAACTCGTGATGCATATGGTTTTAGGCCCCCATATTGAAGCCAAGAGAAGAGAGAAGAAAGTAATAAAGAAGGTAAATAATCATTTTCAATGTCAAAATTCATGTTTGTATTGAAAAAAATTGGTGTGGAAAGAAGATTGAAGTTACTTAAAAAGAGTAGAAAGACATATAGCTTCCTAGCTATTTTTAACTTCTTTGTTTTGCTTCCTTTCAGTTTGGAGTAAATGAATGTTGTCTCTTTAGCTAGATTTGTGTATCCCTATTACTATAGTTTAATTATCTATATTTTCATAAAGTGGAATTTAAAAATAAATTACTACTCCGTAATAAAGTTCTTATTCCTCTTCTTTGTTTATAATGATTTTGCAAGGTTAACTATATTGAAATCTTTGTCCAACTGATAAAGAACTCAATGCTATTTAATTCTCCGTAATTCTATGGCTCAACTGTTTCACAGAATTCCTAAGCTTCTGATGTCATAAAAAATACAACTCCATTAATACATAAATAAAATATTATCAAATATTTTACCATTTCTCGTTTAGTTTCTTTTTAGATTTATTGATTGACATTAATAAATTAAGATTTCAAGATCTCTTCACACAAAGAACACGCAAAGAACAGATCGATTTCTGTTAATGTCGCAAAGAACAGAGAGAGAGGGGAGGGAGGGAGGGAGAGAGAGAGAGAGAGAGAGAGAGAGAGAGAGAGAGAGAGAGAGAGAGAGAGAGAAAGAGAGATTGATTCTTGCATATGTCCAATATTACCTTACCGTATGTGTTTATTGGAGTGAAGCAGCATTAGTAAATCTTGTACGGTTTGATTCGAATCTTAATTCTTAAAGTACTGTATACCATAAATTTAAAATTTGAGATAGTCAGTTAGTGTTTGCAGCATTAGTCTCAGTCCCACACGCTGATCAGAAGGGTTTGTATCATGGTAAGGTTGGAAATTGTGTTGTTACTGAGCAGCTTTTGAGAAAGTCCCTGCATTTCTACGTTTACATATGCATATTTACTTGTTGGTCTTTACGAGAACTGATAGTGTAGTGGAGTTGGTTGCAGTACTCACTACTAGATCAGTAGTACTCAGTATTTTAATTTTTAAGATGCAGGCTGCTGACAATATATTTATAACTTTTGTTTGTGTTTGACTAAATTTAGAAAAAAAAAAAATCTTTCTTCCATCCCAAATGAACCAATCAACATTACACGTTGTTTAATAAAATTAAAATTAATTTTATTATTCTTTATTTCTAACCACACAAATGAGAGGAGTAATGAATATGCAACTATAATAACCTTAAATTAGTATTAAAAAGAGTAAGTTCATTCTTTTTTTTGGAACATCCAAAAAAAGGAAAATAGCTCACATAAATTGGAACGGAGGGAATATTATTTTGAATATTAGCAATAACTATTTTTGTTATTTTCTCTTTTCGATGTGTACGCATATATAATTAATTATCTTAAAACCGGCCGGATTTACGATAAAAAATTATAACATTTCGACTATATATCATAAATAGGTAGATGTTTTTTACAAAAATACTTTCACTTTAAATCCACATAAGATGTCACATTGTCGAATACATGTTACTAATACTAGTGTATCTAAGAATAATTTGTAATATTTTTCAAAACTCTTAAATAGTCAAATCTCAATACTGCTGTTTATAATATTGTAAAGTTAAGGGATTAGACTAAAGTGGTTATCATAATGGATCTTCTCTTTTACTTATAAGATTGACTTGGTTGTTTGTAATTTCTAGATTCATTTCACAAAATTTTGTACTTAAATCAATGAATTTGCAAATTATATATTTTTTTTTGAGGAAAAACAAACTTATCGATCTATGTATGTGATTTCGAAAACAAAAAAACCTTAGATTTGAGTGTCATGAAATATCTCAAATTATAAGAATTTATTTCTTGTCATTCCTCGTTTTAGATTTGATTCCCGATCGAAATTTATTAAAAACATACACAATAATTTATAAACCTACATTTTAAAAGAAAAACCTTAAATTTTCACCTAAGTATAATTTTCCATAATTAGCCTTTCCGGGAAAGTGTGTCGCTTAATTCAAACCACTTTACTTTTCTGTTAAAACTGCATATGTAGACCCATGTGAACTTTGATTAATTGGCAATCTTTTGTGGACTTACAACTCCCATCCTAGCTTAATAATTACCATGTTAATTTTGTTAAGTTAATTGTAATTGTAATGCAAGTTTACATTTAAAATTCAAATTTACTGTAATGTGTTGCAAAAGATTAGATGAAAACTAAGTTCATTACAACTGATAATGGAAGCTGGTCAGTGACAAACAATATATTTCTCAAATCATATAATTTTTTTAAAATTTTTTGTAAATATGCAAAATTTCAAATTAAGGGAAAAAACTGCAAACAAAATGATGCAGTCCTTGCATCCACGCCAACTTTCATATTAAATTTATTTATCAAAAGATTTAATGAATTGATAAATATATACTACGTACTGTGGGTCATTTTTGTAAATACATAGGAGGGTAAAATTTATTACGGAGTATTACAAAATTATCATCAACCATTTATATGTTAGAAATCAACATAAGTCTAAGGTCAACGTCACGAGCATTTTTCTCTATTTTGAATATTGGTAATAATAACTATTTTCATTATTTTCTCTTTTCGACGTGTAGGTATATATAATTAATTATCTTAAAACTGGATTTGCGATAAAAGAATTCTAACTACATTTCGACTATCATATATAAAAAGGTAAATGTTTTTTACAAAAATACTTTCACTTTAAGCCTACAAAAGATGTCACTTTGTCGAATACATAGCTAAAACATGTTACAAATACTAGTGCATCTAAGAATAATTTGTAATATGTTTGGAAACCCTCAAATAGTCAAATCTCAATACAGCTCTTTATATTGTAAAGTTAAGGGATTAGACTAAAGAGGTTATCATATCGCTTTTACTTGTAGTATATGATTGACTTTCGTTGTTTGTAAGAGTTATAATTATACTCCCTCTATCCGGTCCGGTTCTTAACATGGGGTTGGATACGAAGACCAAGTATAGTGGGGGTAATATTGTTAAAATAAATGAAGTAGTGGATGTAATAATGATTTTATTGTTAAAATAAATGAAGTAGTGGGTGTAATAGTGTAAAATGTTGAAAAAGTGGAGTGAAGTAGTGGATGTAATTAATAATGTATTTTATTAATAAAAGTTACTATTTTTAGTAATGTAAAGAATTGGTGGGACATCCCAAAAAAGAAATTGTAAAGAAATGGATGGGACAGAATGAGTAATTGCTAGATTCCTTTGGCAAAGTTTTGTACTTAAATCAATCAATTTGCAAATTATACATTTTTTGAGGAAAAACAAACCTTTTTTTTTGTAATTTGATATATATATATATATTTTTTTTTACGAGGAACTACCTCACATTACTGCGGGATTTCAAACCTCGGGTTATGGACTGCCCCTACCCATAACCGGGTAAATCCGGACTCAACTAGTTCGGGCAAGCGTGCCAAGCGTCTCCCGAGGGAGTCGAACCTTGGACCGCCTTGATAGCTTCCACTTGCTCTTACCAGCTGAGCTAACCCGTGGAGCTGTAATTTGATATTTGAGACAGCTTTCGCGCAAAAAAAAATGTTATCTACTCTATATGTATGTGATTTTGAAAACAAAAAAACCTTAGATTTTTACCTGAGTAATATTTTCCATAATTAGCCTTCCGGGAAAGTGCTTCACTTAATTCAAACCACTTTACTTCTATTCTATTACTATATATTAAAGGAGAATATAAGGGCAAAAATGTTTTTTAAAAAAAAATGGTTGTAAAGTTACAGTTTTATCCCTGCATATCATAAAATTGCAAAAATGCTACTCTTTTATAATTTATGCTAAAAATATATGATTTTCTGTATTTATTGGAAATCGAACCTCTAAACTCTTCTAACAAATTTAATGACATAATCTCTATGTGTTTATGTAGTTTTTGTAAAGTTAGTTTGCAGGGAAGGACTATTAATTCAAGTTAATGTTTTAATCTCTTAATATCTAGAATTGTGAGAAATAATTGGTGTGTTTGTTATTAAATAAATTAAACTAATTATAAACAAGTAAACTAAGATTTATTGATGAGAAAAGGCAACCAAGATTTATTGATGAGAAAAAGCAACCCGAGAACTGGGATTCTTCAATTGGTTTAAATGTTGATGTAATGCGATATTTACTTCTCGTACTTTGCTAAAAACAATTATTCTTAATTTTATAATGTTCTCTCCCAAGATACAAGATAGTGCCTACAACTATACCTCAAAAGTCACTCACATGATCAATTGAAATACAATTATAAACTATTAAGACCCAAGAATTATAAGTTTCATGGTCCTTTTATTAATCTCCCGATTTAATAATCAAACTATGTCTATCAAATCATGAATAAGATTTCTGAATTAAAGGTTAGCTACTCCCTTAATTGGATTAAGCCCTCAATGATAGATTAGCAAAAGTAGAGAATTCACATACAATCAAACAAACATGTATCACCAATGAATACTACCTAATTCTCGGATTAGAGAATTAGTTACCCATGCTAGATATAGATAACAAGTATATATTAATGGGCAAAATCATGATTACAGAGTAAAGAAGATACAACTTGATGAATTCTCTTAAAGCTTGGATGGAATCCCTTCAATCTTTGCTCTCAAATCCTCTATCAAAAGTGTTTTTTCCTCTCTATTCTCGTTCCCTCGAATAATACACGCCTGAAAGAAACCCTAATCATCCCCATCTATTATTCGACCCACTATTTTAAAAGTCATACATGATAACTAAAAACTAATTACAATTAAAATAAATAAATCTATTTTTATCCAGCAAGACCCCTGAATGTGAAGCCCAGGTCCCCTGAACATGTTGAAGCTTCCCTCAAGGCCCCTGAGTTCGAGGCTCAGGTCCTATGACTTCAAAAAGTGAGAATTCTAATCTGCTCAGGGCCCCTAAGTGTGAGGCTCAGGTCCTGACGCTCCAAATACTAAAAATTCTGGTTTGTTCAAGGCCCTTAAGCCAAGGCTCAGGACATATTTTCTCCAATTCTTGTCTTCTTTCAACGTGTCTTTTTGTCCCTTACTCCATTGAAATCTTCTAGAAACATAGAAAATACCCACTTAACATCCATCCAAGTTAAATAACAACTAACATTATATATATATGCCGGACTAAAGCATAGAAAACAAGGCTAAATGAGGATTAATATGAACCAATATATATATATATATATATATATATATATATATATATATATATTAACCATACATCACTGTGTTACTTTGCATTTTGAGTTTACTTTCAAAACTTTATTAGATATGCCACATATTCTCCTCTTATCATAATTTATTTTATTTTAACTCTTAAGTACAATAGAATGCTGGTTTAATATATTTATATAACTCCATTTTTTCGGTTATCGTAATTATATATATAACCATTTATTCAATCGATCTTTATAAATTTTTATGATACTTGTATTTTTTTCAATTGAATATATATAAATTATTTTGTTAATTATTATATTCTATTACTATATTACTATATATTAAACTTCAACACAAGGGCAAATTTTGCCAATTTAATAGTTGTGAAGTTACGGTTTTATCCCTAAATGTTTAAAAAATACAAAAATGTCATCCTTTAATAATTATGTAAAAATGAAATTATGTTTTTGTTGTGATTCAAATCATCGAACTATTTCTATCAAACTCATGTCATAACCAACTTTGTTACACTCAAATTTGAGCTTTGTTTAAAAATCCTATAAAATAAACCACATCTTCTCTTATTATATATCCACTTTTATTTCTATTTTTGAGTAAATAAAATATTGATTTATATTATTTCTAGAATATTGGATAGATAAAATTACAAAAATATTCTAATCGATTGAGTATACTTTACAATTCTCTTTTGCCATTTTAGATAATTGATATAAAAATAAAATTTTAGATTATACATATTGTAATCGAATACAGAAAAAGTGATTTATTTACATGCGTATTCATGTAGATATTAAATTCTTGAAATAAAATTTGGTTTTAATAAATATGTAAATTTTAGTTATCAAATCATACATAATTAATAATTGCATCACATTAGTTTTAGGTATATAAAAATTTTTATATATAAGTTATATTAGTGAATTTTTGTCGACCAACTATTTAAACTTTCAACGGATTAATTATATGATTGTTCTAAGGATAAAGACAATCTACTTGACGCGGTATAAAAATTCTTTACCTATGTGGCTTAAAATCATGTATTTATCAGTTAAATTCTATTAACCCTTGTTCTAAAAACATAAATATTTAAACATACACGAAAAATAATTGAAATTAAGTTAAAAAGATAAGAACTCTAAAAATAATTGAAAATTGATCTATGGTATATATATAAAAGAACATAATTAATATTAAATAAAATAAAAAAAGATGTAAATTTTCCAATCATAAATATTACAAAACTAAAATAAGTATTTATAATGATAAGTTAGACTATAACTCGATTATAAAATATATTTTATATTAATATTTATATAATATGACAAATTGATCAATATAATATATAATGATTGAGTGCTTAGATCAGTATACGGTAAAATCAAAAAATTTGATTATAAATTTCATATACATGCATGCATGGTTATTAAGGTCGTTTTATCATATTTAACATCAACTAAAATATTTATAAAATTTTAAATTTGAGTTAAAAAAATTCAAAATATTAAATTAAAAAATGGTATGTGAACTTACAAATAAATATTAAAATACTAGATAAATTAAAATTTTATCATTTATCATATTTTTATTTACAACATTATTTAAATATATATATAATTTTGGACAAGAAATTAGTTCGACCGTGCTTTGCACGAAATTTTACACAAGTTTTTGCACGAACTTTTACAGAAGTTTCTACTAAAACTGCATATGTAACTAGACCCATGTGAACGTTGATTAATTAGCAATCTTCTGTGGACTTACAAGTTCCATTCTAGCCTTTTGTTTTACCAAGAAAATACATTCTTGTATATGAATTATACTTAAATATAGTGTTGATGAAAATTAGAGAAAGTTAATTTCTTTTATTTACGAAGTCTAACCAAAGAACATGCATAGATATTCTCGAAAATTTAAATAATAAGACTTTAATATTCAAAAAGAGACTTCTCACTGTCTTCTTAGCTGAAAAAAACAAAAATCTCATTAAGAAATATTTCTGAAATAATAATAAAGTATTACTCCTAAATTCTAATAATATTAAAACACTACTTAAAAGAAACAAATAAAAAAAATATAATCAAAAAGAAAAATAAAATCTAATCAAAAGGAACCCACACAACATATAATTCAATATTATCCAAAATACCATCATAAATGATCAATATGCCATCATAAATGACTTCCCATATAAGACAAATAAAATTTTCAAATATCATCAACAAAATAATCATTAAAACTATAAATTAATTAAAATACAATTAACATTAATAATATTAACAAGGATGGAGATATTAAGTAACCAATTAAAGAATTTTATTAATCTAAAAATTACTACCTATCCATTAAAAGAGAATAAATGTCAAAAATGTTTATTTTGTTTATGTTTATATTTATGTTTATCCTAGCTTAATTTCCATGTTAATGTTTATTTTGTTAAGTTAATTGTAATTGTAATGCACACAATTGCATAAAATTCAAATTTACTGTAATGTGTTGCAAAAGATTAGATGAAAATTAAGTTCATTGCACCTGATTGATTAGATGGTGGAAGCTAATCCGTGACAAACAATATATTTCACAAATCATATAACTGTTATAAATTTTTGTAAATAGACAAAATTTCAAAATAAGGGAAAAAAACTGTAAACAAAATGATGCAATCCCTGCATCCAAGTCAATTTTCATATTAAATTTATTTATCAAAAGTTTTAATGAATTGATGGTTACAAAAAGCTAATCAGGGACCTGCAGGACCATAAGATGATTACTTTGTTAGTTGATTTGTAATCACCATCAACGTAGACATTGATACCATCCAAAGGAGCGACAAAAGCAGTTCTAGTGTGTTGAAATTTTGCTCGGAGATCATGTAGTAGTATAATATTTTTTCCGTCCCAATTTACATTTTTTTTTGCAAAGTTTATGTATAATATCTTTAATTAATATATTAAAAATAATGATACTATTAAATTTGGGGAAAAAATCAAATTTTAAGGATAAAAAATGTAAGAATTGTTTTAAGAAATTAACCTTAAATTTATATTAAAAGAAGAGAGAAACATGTAATATGTAGCAAACTTAAAAAAAAAACATGTATAATGAGACAGGAGGGATCATTTGAAAAAGTTGTTCTTATCTGCACCATAAGACATTAGTTTTTTTTTTTGAAACTCCATAAGACATTAGTTAACTACTCTAATTAAGATGGATTAGTTAATTGGTGGTTTACGTTTCATTGATGCGCATTTGTTGGATTCCTTTCAAATCTTATGCACTATCTGCGACTCGGCCACTTGCTATGTCACGACAATGATCATTTTATTTTAGACTTTCTTCATTGGCAAATGGTCGTTGCCAAATGTTTGTCAAATAATATTTTAGCAACGTATGGCTTTTATTCCGTTGGTTCAATCATTCAATAGTTTTGATTTTAAAAAAAAATTGCATTATCATAGAAATTTTTTGCGGTACAAGTAAATTACCAAAATGTCTTCATATTTTCACATCAAAATTTTACTTTTCATGTGCCGCAGAAACTTTCCGTGTTACGAGCAAATTACCAAAATGTCTCCCTATTTTCACATCAAAAATCTATTTAGACGTGGACATTTTGGTAATTTACCCGTATTACGGAAAGTTTCTATGATACGGTATATATATTTTTTAAATCAAAACCGTTGTATGATTGATCCAACGATTGAGAGACCATATACTGAGTAACCGTATTTTAGCAAAT
The DNA here is from genome assembly GCA_037693485.1 of Kitagawia praeruptora. Taxonomy (NCBI): domain Eukaryota; kingdom Viridiplantae; phylum Streptophyta; class Magnoliopsida; order Apiales; family Apiaceae; genus Kitagawia; species Kitagawia praeruptora. Next base: position 7,010,809 of record CM075353.1, read on the forward strand.
ATTTGCCGAAGAACGGATCCCTTCTTCAATTTGTCATGAAATATACGTTTCAATTTCAAGTAGATAACTAGATATTACTATTATTATTTGCTGCTGAGTCGCTCTGTTCTAAAAATCGGTGATTAATTCCATGGGTTACCACACTGATTAATAATCCGATTATCTGATTAATCATTCCGATTAATCCCCAAATACACGATTAATCCTCGATTAATCCCTGGACAGTGCCTCTACCGATTAAGTCCGATTCCCGCTTTTTATCTTGTTATCATCTTGAAAAGAATTATTTTGCAAAGACTTATGTGCTTCAAATTCTTTCACTAATTCTAGACTCATGAGTCGTCTAGATATTTTTCCACTAATTTTTCTTATGGCTGTTTGTCTAGCAAATTCAATTAAAAGAAATACATTGTGCAATTTTCAAAATAATTATTTTGTAACGGATAAACGAGACCTAGAGAAAATATGTAGCATTTCTTCCAATTTTTTTTATCAGGTATAGCTCATAAGTTAATGGGTCCCGGTCCCTGGCAAACGCATGCCAGGGACTCCTTATTTAACATACGGCTTTTAAGCCGTTGGATCGTTGATCCAACGGCTCTGATCCAACGGCTCTGATTTAAAAAAAAAATTCGCACCGTACCGCATAAACTTTATGCGGTACGGGCAAATTACCAAAATATCCTTACTGTTCACGTACCGCAGAAACTTTCTGCGGTACGGTGAACAGTAAATTTTTATATGAAAACAGGGGGCATTTTGATATTTACTCCGTACCGCATAAAGTTTATGCGGTACGGTACAGTTTTTTTTTAAATAACAGCTGTTGGATCAACCATCCAACGGCTGAAAAGCTGTATGTTAAATAAGAGGTCCCTGGCATACGTTTGCCAGGGACCGGGAGCCTAAGTTAATACTCCGTAGGAAACATTCGATGTTGTTAAGAATTCCAGAGTAAATTAAGCTCAATCTTTATACTCACTAGTATCAATAAATTAAGCTCAATCTTTATATTCACTAGTATCAATTTCGGTTCTACAATACATAAACATAGATTAGAGCATCTTCGATTAGATTGGCTAAAATGATAAAAAAAAATACTGATTATGTAAATTTTATTGAACCTGTAAGACGTTGTGCTTCGATGGAATCGGCTATATTGATTGATTATATTTTAAAAATAGTATGTTATTATTATTTTAATTTACTATAAATAGAATATATCATTTGAATATGGTAAGATGATGTGGAATCTTTTTACTGGTCTCTAGAGGTTCGACAAATATAGCCAACATCAGGAGGTTGACTAAAAATATAGACAAGGGAAATGATTCATTGGAGTTGATTTTTTTTACATAATCTCTATAATTTTAATTTATAGTATGTTTTAATTACTTTTAACTAAGGATTCTACATGATTGGAGATACTCTTATTTCTTAATTCTGAAACACACTATAAATAAATTTGATCTACATATAAAATCGACTAACTAAGCATACCACTCATAATTACCGATCGTTTTGCAGATCAATCGGGTAACAAAAATGATCTAGTCGGAATCATTAAATCATTAAAATTGATTAATTAAATTATTTTATTCTGTCCATTTAATTAAAAAAATCATGAAACGCGATGAGATAGTTCAAGTGATAAGCCGCATCCCTTATCGTCTCAGATTCTAAATTCGATTTTTGCTTAATTCGAAATTTGTTAAAACAGATACTCACTTCTAAAACACAGCAGATGAGTTTTTCTAGTAAATGGATTGCTTGGATTACGTTGTGTGTGTCGACTGTTTCATACTCTGTTATTGTAAATAATGATCTAGTTGATCCGATTATTCCACATCGAGGATTACGGCAAGGTGATCCCGTATCATCTTACCTATTTTTGTTGTGTGTAGAAGGACTTTCTCGAGCCATAAAAAAATCAGCTGAAGATGGGAGAATTTCAGGTTGTAAGATTCAAGTGCAAGCCCAAGCTATCACTCATCTGCTATTCGCAGATGATAGCTTCTTGTTTTGTAAGGCATCGATGGAGGAAGCTACAGAAGTGAAGAGGATCCTGCAAAAGTATGAAGTGCATTCAGGCCAAGCAATTAATTTTCAAAAGTCGGGGATTTATTTCAGCTCCAATGGGAGAGTTGACAAGCAAGTGAAAATTAAAATTTATTGGAGGTGCATTCTGATTTGAGTGCAGGGAAGTATTTGGGATTATCATCTTTAATAAGAAAAGCAAAAAAGCAGGTGTTTAATTATATAAAAGATAGGCTTTGGAAGAAGATACAATGATGGAGTATGAAGTGTTTATCTAAAGCAGGTAAAGCGGTGTTATTGCGCAATGTAGTTCAATCAGTTCCATCAAGATGCCATGTCGTGCTTTTTGCTGCCAAAATCTTTATGTAAGGAGCTCGAGATGATGATGAATAGTTATTGGTGGGGTGCGAATGAAGGCAGTAGGAAAGGGATAAGATGGTTATCATGGTCTAATGTGAGTATGTCGAAGGGATCGGGAGGGTTAGGATTCAGAGATTTACATGGATTTAATATTGTACTGCTTGGGAAACAATGTTGGAATCTCTTAAGTAACCCGAATTCTTTGGTTTCAATAGTATTTAAAGCTAGATATTATCATGATTCCAATCTGTTTGAAGCAAACCGTGGTGGTGGAGTGAGCTTTGTTTGGTCTGGGCTGTGACAGGCGAAAGAAAACTTGAAGAAAAGTTTTAAATGGGTGTTGGGGGATGGAGAAACTATTAGTATTATGGAGGATCAATGGTTGAGAGGCAAAGAAATTTATGTGATTGATTTTATGGATGAAGAATCAGTTTGTAATAGAAGAGTGTGTGAGCTGTTTCTGTTAACTCGAATAACTTGTAGAAGGGGGGGTTGAATACAAGTTATATAATCGTATCTGATTTTTGCTTGATTATAAGAACAAGAATAAACGAATGAATCAAACTCTTGTTTGTATTAATAAGATCAAATACAAACTCTACCAAAGGTGTACAATACCTTTAGCAGCTGCTGACAATACAAATATCTCTCTGTTTGTTTCGTACTCTCGAATACAAACCTTATACAGAGCTACGCACACGAACTCACAACTTCGTCGCTCTTTACAATGATATTGAGAGAATATTTATAATGCTACCTATCAACTAATAACAGAAAGATATAATCTATACATGACAATGTTCTGCCTTCTAGTCGATAGTTTCCTTCAATAGAAAAACTCTTTCCTTCATAATATCTTCTTGCTTGTTCTTCAAACAACGATCCTGTTTTATAGCACTTGCCAGTTTCTGTAGCATCCATAATGACATCATCAGTAGCATGACTGATATCAGGATCTGCACACTGCATCAGTATCTGATCAACCATCAGTATTGGACCGTCATCAGGATTTGCTCTCTGTTCCTGACATGTAGTCTCCGATACACTGTTCATTCCTGACTAAACTATACAGATAACTGTCTTACACATAAAACCTATATACAGTGCTAAATCCTTTATAAGATCAGGATTACAAGAAGTATAATGTGTAAATTCTATTCTTAACATCACAACTTATGAATTATTCCTAACAATCTCCCCCTATTTATGCTTTACAAACTGAAGCATAAATCTAAGTTGTGAATGTCAAAACATATAACAATACAACCAGAATAGAATTTATGAATGTAGAATTATGAAGTTAAGTACCTCCTTCTCAGATGTAGACATTTATCCAGTACTTAGAAGAAAGAATTTTAACTATTAATGCTGCTCTTCCTTACCACTTCCTAGCTGAGATTCACCACTGTCACTCCTGGTTCTTCTTTTTTACTACCATTTGTCTGATCTTTATCTCCCCCAGCTTTATCTTTATCTCCTTCAGTCTGGTAGTGTTGTTGTTGTCTTTGAATTGTCTTTATCTCCCCCTTTTTGACATCAGCAACATTAATTCCAAGAGATTCAGAAACAGAACAAATGAGATTCATAAGAACTGCTTGATTTTCCATAATTGTGACTTGGTTATCTTCAAGTGATTGAAGTCTTGTTTGAATAGCAATTTGAGAATTCTGAATATCTTTCAAAACATCAGAATGAACTTCAATATTGGAAGTGCTTCTAGTATCTTCAGTATCAGAATCAGAAAGAACTTTATCTTCAAGTCTTGTAGAAGAAGTTGCTTGAGTTGTATGATATTCAAGTAATAAAACCTGATTAGAAGTATCAACGTCTTCATCTTTCTGTTCTGGAACTGAAACATGATCATCATCTCCTTCACCAGTATTCTGTGTACTAACATCTTCAAATCCTGACTCCTCCTTAGAGTGATCAGAGACTGTTGATGTCTCAATTCTAGCTGATATTGGAAGTACATACAAAGGAACACTAGGATCATTAGGATCTTCATCTGGTACATATGTATCAAGAGATTGCTTTATCCTGGCACCTCTCCTGTTAATGATTTCTGCAAGCCTCTCCTTTTGCTTCTGAGCTTTAACTTCTGGCTTTGCATTGTGATGTGCTAGGTCATTCTTCTGATACATTTTGATGAATGAATAAGTACCAGCATCCATACCCAAATTTTCAGACCAAGATTCAGGAAAAACCTGATCCCAGAAATCAAATGATGGTTTCCTAATTTTCTCTCCCTCACTATGGAGTTGATCATCCATACCCTCATTCTCACTTTGACTTACTAAAGTCAACACTCTTTCTACCTTACCTTTTGCCTGGTCAGGAGCCAGCCGCTCAAATTGTGGATCAATATCCATCTTTTCAAGTGTATCACTCAAATTTGGATAAGTGCTCTCATGACCTACAGAAAAATAGAGTTTAGAAGGAGTTTTTATACCTGAACTCACATGGAGAGAGGGTTCCTCATATGGCATGTGGCTTGAGGTTTTCTCCAAGGAGTGAGCTGCTATAGTCTCTGAACCCATACAATCATCTTCTTTCTTTCAGAAACTACAGGCTCCAGTATACCACTTTCAGGTTCTTTACTAGACTCTGATGTCTTCAGTAATACTTCATTAGACATCATAGTTAGTACATCACCGTCTTTAAGTGTTGTTTGCTGAGACACACCCTCAAGGTGGATAGACTCTGACTGAACAAAATTTGTTTGATCTTCAGAAAAATCAACCAAAGTCATTCCTCCCATATCATAGGGTATCTCACTTGCATTCTCAGTCATCACAGAAGACCTTTCAACATCAGCTATCACAGCTCCTGAGTCATCCTTCCTCTGACTAGATGGTTCTTGTGTTGCAGTGACCGTGATCTGATCTTTCCTACTACTCACCACTGGTGCAATAGTATCTTCTGTTGACTGCTTCCCTCTATCTACTTCCTCCAGTTGTTCACCTTGAGCTGAAGCATCTTCAATAATTACATCCTTGTCAAATAAATATGCATGAAGTGATTGAAGTGCAACATGCTTCGAGAGTCCAAATTTCTTGACTAATTGTCTTCTGACAGATACATAGAAATACATCTTCATTAAGTCAAGTCTTTGATGTGGAAGTCCATATTCATCTGGAAATAAAAGTTTTGGTACTCTTTCAATCAGAAAGTCTAGAACAGGCCTTGACAACTTCACTTTGAGAGAAATTAGTCCCATAGCCAGTCTGTATGATAATGTAGTTTCCCATGAAGAATCAATATCCAGATCTCTCTTGTCAAATACTGACATAGACGTAGCTTGATTTGTAGAAACCTGCATGATATTAGTTGGACTAGACTCTGTGTGTGTAGGTGACAATTGAATCTTTCTCCTTGTTCTCCTGATATAGTGAGCAAAAGATTTATCCTGAGAAGACTCAAGAGGTGTAGACACAGAAGTGATCTTGGGATGAGATCTTTGTTCAATAGACACAGTCTTTTGAGAGACAGTATCCAGTAACTGTTTTCCCTTTTTAAGAACTACAGCCTTTTGAGAGACTGCAGCCTGGCTGTGACTAGGTTTTTCATCTCTTTGTACTAACACAGAAAGTTGAATTGCAGCCTTCAATTCTGCTCTCTCTGCAAGAGTTAAATCATCATCATCTTCACTAGAATTACTACTACTACTTGACACAACAAATCTTCTCTTCCTTACAACTGATGTCTTTTGAGAAACACCAGAGGTTGGTTTCTTTGAAACAATAGGCTGTGGATCAAAATTTGGTTCTTGAATTGTTTCAGAGACTATGATGTTTTCGGCTACTTGGGTAGACACAGGTGGGTTCTCCTCCAATTGAGATTCCTGAGCCATTTCACCACAAAAGAAAGAAGAATTGTAGAGAGTAGGAAGATGAGTTTTAAGAATTACCTGAAAATGATGTGGATAATGAATTGCAGGTATTTCATCTAGATTCTTTTCATTGTCTTTCTTTGTAATATCAGAGAAAATTCTCTTTTGCTGTTCATAAGAAGAAACACAATGTTCCCTACCAACTCTAGCTTCAAGATCAGGAATGAAATGGTTAATAAACAATTGCATAAATCTATGATAATAAACCATTTTCCTGTTTTGATCTCTTAACCCAAGTTTAATACTCATCTGACTTAAGATAATATGACCAATGTTAATTACTCTGTCATAAAGCAAACTATAAGCAATATGAGATGTAACAGAAGTAATTTATTGAAAAGAACTACATTTGCCAGTAAAACATTTAGCAATTTGATCAAAGTAAAAAGACCATTCCTTTCTTAGAAAAGACCTATTCAACTGGCTCATGTTATCTAGAGGTCCACTATAACCTAATTCAGACAACATAGTTCTTATATTATCATCAGATGGTACATTCTCATAACTATCAGTAACAGGTAAGCAAAGTACTGAACTAACAACAGATTCAGTAATGTCAAATGAATCTTGTCCTAAATGTAGAACAATCTTACCTGATTGACTCTGAGTAGAATCAATTACCTCAGCATTCTCCCAAGCTTGTGAAACAGCTACTTGATTAATCTGTGGAGTTGCTGTCAATGCATAACTTAATGGTCCATACGCTAGAAAGTCCATGATTGGATGAAAATCAGATGACACTCCTTCCTTGTTGGTGATAGCTGCAACATGATTGTTTGTCATAAAATCAAAGTCACCAAACTTGAAGGCTACTGATTTAGGTAATCTTCTCTGAGCTGCCATTCTTGATCTGAAAAGAAACTTGAAAAATTCTTGAAATGGATTAGTGATTTTGAAAACTCAAGAGTGATTTTTGCTTTAGAGAATGTAAGATTAGAGAAAGCAATTACACGATTAGAGTTTCAAAACAAATATATTTCACAAATCTTTCAGACCACTATCCCACGTTGACACGTAGATTGACAGGTGTCAGTCCCTGAAAAATGCGGTTACCCATGATTTTTGGAAAATAAAATCCAAAATTGATTTTCATGAAATAAATCAGGGTATAAATAAGTAATACTGATCAGCTTCCTTTTCCTGATGACCTCTCATCAAAATAATCACAAAATGCAATTTGATTTAAAAATATAATTTTCAAATCCTGATGATCACTCATGAAATCCTGATCAATATCATCAGAGACTTAATATGGAGTTTTCCACGTGGCATCTTTCTTTTATCTGAAAAAGAAAATAAACAATTAATCTGAACAGAAAATCAATTGGTTAGATATTTTCAATATTTCTTGAAACAAGAAATACAGTCTCATGCAATAATTAGCATTTGACTTCATTAAGACTTCCAAGTGACTGCTCAGCTTCTCACGTCTTCCTTTAAAAGAACCAAACGCCTTGTGCCATTCTCCATAACCTTTCAATTTCTTTTCTTCTCAACAATGCTTCTCAAACCAAAAATCCCTTCAAACCCATTTTTCAGATTTTTCTTGGTCGATGAACATCCTGTTCTTGATCATCTCTTTGAACAAACGACTCTTCTCATCGAACTAATCATGAATGGATTGGTTTTCGATAATATCCAGAGGTTTCTCCTAGAACATCCATCTGTTGGATACAATCTTCCCCTAACCTCCTCAAAACTTGAGGATGAAGAATTTGGCCGAGAGTCTGAGGTTGATCTTGATGGAGATGCTATTCATTTAAGTTAGCTGCTCTCATTCAAGTCGCCCAGACAAGGAATCCAAGAGCAAACGAGGCTTTCATCCTCTGATGGATTTCTTGAGATGCTCCTTGTCCTGTTCCTCAGAGTTCATATCAAAGACAAGTATAGAATAGAAATTTAGACAAAAAGATGTTGTATTTCATTTCCATGTAATGATTTTTATTAATGAAAATACAATTTCTTGTTATCTGCTTGTCTTTTGATTTTTGAATGATGTATAAATTATCAGTATGCAAATATCAAAACTTACTAGCATAGACTTAACACATCACAGAATCAGATTACTACACAAAGTAAACGTCAGGATCTGAAACAATTTTCATAATCCTGATACTGACACAATACTGATGACGTCAGCATCCTGATAACAAATCTAATCCTGATGATTATTAACAAGTCTATCATACTGAAATTTATCAAGGCAATGTGTTATAGCTCAAGCATTTAACAATCAAATATAGATCCTGACAGAAATATCAAGTCTATAAGCTAAGAACAACATACCTTGCTACTTTTGCAGATGTTAAAGATCTAAAAATTTAACATTCCTAACTCACTTACTAGTCTACTGAATGTAGTCTCATCAAGTGGTTTAGTTAGAATATCTGCAAGATGTTTGTCAGTAGGAACAAAATGAAGTTCCACAGTACCATTCTCAATATGTTCTCTAATAAAATGATACCTGACATCAATGTGCTTAGTCCTTGAATGTTGAACTGGATTTTCTGCAATTTTAATAGCACTAGTATTATCACAAAACATAGGAATATTACTAAGTGTCATTCCATAATCCAGCAACTGATTTCTTATCCAAAGGAGCTGTGCACAACAACTGCCTGCTGCTATGTACTCAGCTTCTGCAGTTGAGGTTGAAACAGATTGTTGCTTCTTGCTTGCCCAAGAAATCAATCTATTTCCCAAAAATTGACATGTACCTGTAGTGCTTTTCCTGTCTATCTTACACCCTGCATAATCAGAGTCTGAATAGCCAATTAGAAAGAAATCAGATTCTCTAGGATACCACAAACCAAGATTTGGAGTTCCTTTTAGATATCTAAAGATTCTCTTCACAGCAATTAAATGAGATTCCTTAGGATTACTTTGGAATCTAGCACATAAACAGGTAGAAAACATTATATCTGGCCTACTTGCAGTTAGATATAACAATGAGCCTATCATGCCTCTATAACTAGTATTATCCACACTCTTCCCCTTAGGATCAGAGTCTAGTTTAGTGGCTGTTGCCATGGGTGTTTTTGCAACTGCACAGTCTTGAAAGTCAAACCTTCTTAAAAGATCTTTGATATACTTTGACTGATTAATGAAAATACCAGTCTCAGTCTGTTTGACCTGCAAGCCTAAGAAATAATTTAGTTCACCCATCATGCTCATCTGATACTTAGACTGCATAAGTTTGCTAAACTTAGCACACAACTTTTCATTAGTAGAACCAAAAATAATATCATCAACATAAACTTGAACTAAAAGCAATTCACCTTTTATCTTTCTAAAGAATAGAGTTTTGTCAATTGTACCTCTTGTGAAGCCATTTTCAAGAAGAAATTTAGACAAAGTCTCATACCATGCTCTTGGTGCCTGCTTTAGTCCATAGAGTGCCTTGTCAAGTTTGTAGACATGATTTGGAAACTTTGAGTCAACAAATCCAGGTGGCTGTTCTACATACACTTCTTCATCAAGTTTGCCATTTAAAAAAGCACTCTTTACATCCATCTGGTATACCTTGAATTTTGAATGAGATGCAAATGCAAGAAACATTCTGATTGCTTCCAATCTTGCTACAGGTGCAAAGGTCTCATCATAATCAATGCCTTCTTCCTGAGAATAACCTTTGGCCACCAGTCTTGCTTTGTTTCTTACAATCATACCAGATTCATCTAGCTTGTTTCTGAAAACCCATCTTGCACCAACAATAGATCTATCTTTAGGTCTTGGTACCAGTTTCCAAACTTTGTTTCTCTCAAACTCATTTAACTCCTCCTGCATTGCAATTACCCAATCAGGATCCTGTAAGGCTTCTTCAACCTTCTTAGGTTCATTCTTTGAGAGAAAGCAACTATACAAGCATTCATTTTGAATTGATCTTCTAGTTCGAACACCACTATTTGGATCACCAATTATCAAATCTTCAGTATGATCCTTTGTCCATTTTCTAACAGGTGGTAAATCAACTCTGCTAGTCTCTCCCCCTAAGTTAGTGGTATCTCTTGTAGAAGAATTCTCTCTACCTTCAAAAACTCTCCTTTGATCAATAGAATCAGTAGATTCCATATTGCTGCTAGTTACTGATCTTTCCTCAGTAGACTCTGAAAGGTCAGTTCCTGATGGAGTAGACTCTGAAACATCAATTCCTGATGGAATAGATTCTGAAAGACTAGTCTGCTCCTGATGATCACTGCGTTCTCTCTGATTTATTTGCTCCCCCTCAACAGTAGCATTCCTTTGAGAAGCAATAGAAATTTCTTCTGGAGAACCTTCATCATCACTTGAGAGTATCTCAGAATTCTTCAGATTTTCAAATTCCAATTTGTCATGGCTTTCATCAGTTTGCAAAATTCCAAATTTCTTATCATCAAATGCAACATGAATTGATTCCATAACAATGTGAGTTCTGAGATTATAAACTTTGAAGGCCTTAGATGCTGAATATCCTAGAAAAATTGCTTCATCCGATTTGGCTTCAAATTTTCCAAGTTGTTCTGGATGAACTTTTAGGACATAGCATTTGCATCCAAAGATGTGAAAATATTTCACACTTGGTTTCTTTCCTTTGATCATCTCATAGGGAGTTTTTCCATGACTATTTACCAAGGTACAGTTCTGAGTGAAACATGCAGTGTTAATAGCTTCTGCCCAAAAGTAGGTTGGAAGTTTTGCATCTGCAAGCATGGTTCTTGCTGCCTCTATGAGAGTCCTGTTCTTTCTTTCCACTACACCATTTTGTTGAGGTGTACCAGGTGCAGAAAACTGTTGAGTGATTCCATTGTCTGCACAAAACCCCTCCATTGTAGAATTCTTGAATTCTGTACCATTGTCACTCCTAAGTACTTTGACTTTGTACTCAGAGTTATTATGAATATTCTTGATGAGTTCAATGATTTGCTGAGGAGCTTCATCCTTCTTGTGTAGAAAGAACACCCATGTGAACCTTGTGAAATCATCCACCATAACTAGAGCATATCTTTTCTTGCTGATAGACATAATGTTTACTGGACCAAACAGATCAAGATGTAGCATGTGAAATGGTTCAGTAATTGAATTTTCAGTCTTGCTCTTGAAAGTGGTTCTTCTTTGCTTTCCAAACTGACATGCATCACAAAGTCCATCTTGCACAAAATTCGCCTGAGGTAGGCCTCTCACCAAATTGTGTGTTAACAAGTTGATTAAGCTTCTTGAAATTAAGATGTGAGAGCTTCTTGTGCCAATTCCAGCTTTCATCACTTGTTGCTTTGCTGTAGAGACATCTAACAATTCCTTTAGATGTATCACTTAAGCTGGCTTCATATATGTTACCATGCCTTTGACCAGTTAGAACAATGTCTCCATTATGCATATTCAAGACTTTGCATCCTTCTCTGTCAAAGATTGATTTGTAACCTTTATCACCCAGTTGACTTATACTTAAAAGAGTATGTTTCAAGCCTTCAACCAGTGCTACATTTTCTATGATGACATTCCCCAAAATAATTGAGCCATATCCCAGAGTTTCTCCTTTGTTGCCATCTCCAAAAGATATTACTGGGCCAGCTTTCCTCTCAAACTTTGTAAGCAGGGACTTCTTTCCAGTCATATGTCCAGAGCATCCACTGTCCAAGATAATTGAATGCTTCTTTCCTATGCCCTGCAAACAAAAAGTAACTAGTTAGAATTTTTTAGGACCCAACTTTGATTGGATCCTTTCTTACTAGATTTAGAGACAACAGACTTTGAAGATTTTGCATTTATTTTACCTGTTGCAGAGTCAACTTTAGACTCTGATCTCACAAGCTGTTTGTGACTAGGAGTTTCAGATTTCAAAGAATAATAGTCATAATACAGTTCATGATATTCTCTACACATGTAAATGGAATGAAGTAAACTACCACAATGATAACAAGCTTTTTATGGTTGGTATTGAATTTTCTGAGTCTTGGGGAATCTGGACTCAGTTTTCCAAGAAGGTTTTTGATTGCAGTCTAGGGCCAAATGATTATGATTTCCACACTTATAGCATTTTTTTCTAGGTGCATCAGGTACATTCTTGTAATTATTCTCTTTGTTAATACCTTCTTTTCCATTCCTATTTCTCTTGATCTTGCTAGACTCTGAAAGACCATCTAATCTCTGTTTCAACTGAGACTTAGACAGAAACCCTATGTTTACATTCTTAGGTTTCTCTAACACTTTCTCATCTGAATAACTATTGTTAATTCTCTTGTGTACAACAGGGGTACCTTTTGAATCAACAAATTTAACATAATTAGGTTCAGAAACAATTTTCTTACCTTCAGATTTAGATGTGTTAGCTTCTACCTTACTATCATCATTGACAATAGCTACTTTTTCTTCTTGTCTAGCCTTATCAAAACCTAAACCATTAACCTTACCACGAATTCCACTCTCAAAGATTTCTATTGTCTTCTTACTGGAATTGTTAATGGTCTTAATCACATCTCTCTCTTCTTCTAGTTCTTTTCTGACATAGTCATAAGCCTCAAGAATTACACTATAATCATGCTTAGCTTTATCAGAACTCAACTTGTATTCTTCCATTTGAATTAATTCAGATTCAAGAAAATTATTTCTATCAACTAATTTATCATTCTTAACCTTAAGTTCATCTCTTTCACAAGTAAGAATTCTAAAATTAGTCATAAGATTCTTAAACTCAGCATGGATAGATCTAATTTCATCAGAATTTAAGCTATCAAATGAATCAAGAGAGTGAAGTGATACCTTAACAGAGGATGGAGAAGTTTTCTTTGGAGATCTAGGTTTGTCTGAACTATTGGCCATCAATGCAATGTTTTCATAATCCAATTCATCTTCAGAGTCACTGGAATCAGCCCAATCTTTCTGTGTGACCATAAGTGCATTACCCTTTCCTGAATTCCTAGGCTTCTTACACTCACTAGCAAAGTGTCCAAGCTCGCTGCAGTTAAAGCACTTGATCTTGGCCTTATCAAGCTTGACAATTGTACTTTTGCTCTTGTCACTCTTCTTCTCCTCCTTCTTTTGAAAAGGTCCTTTGCTAAATCTTCTCCTGTTGAATCTTCCTTTCTTGAAAGCTTTAGCAAACATAGCAAAGAGTTCTTGCATCTCAGATTCAGAATCATTGTTGTCAGAGTCCATATCAGTAGTCTCTGACTCAGAACTTTCTTTGCTTTTCTTTTTCCTCGAATTCTTTACAGCAATCTCTTCATGCTGTTCTTCAGGAAGCTTCTTTACTTCAGATTGAGCAGTAAGTGCAATAGTCTTCATCTTTCCTTCACTCCTGCTTTTCTTCTGCTGCTTGTCAAGTTCATAAGCTCTCAATTTTCCATATACTGCCTCTAATGAAATCTCATCCAGATCATTAGCTTCCTCAATCGCAGATATCTTCTCATTGTAGAAATCAGGCAAAGCTTTCATGAACTTTGTATTCATATCCTCCAAGTCATAATATTTACCATGCATGGCCATCTCATTGATGAGTTTTGTAAACCTATCAAAGGTATCAGTAAGTGACTCACCAGACTTGGATTCAAAGTACTCATACTGTTGTATAAGTAATGTCCTCATATTCTTCCTGACAGGCTTAGTTCCTTCACAGTGAACCTTAAGATTGTCCCATATATCCTTAGCAGTTTTACAAGAGAGAACATAGTTAGTGAGAACGGAATCAAGACTGTTGAATAATATGTTTCTCACTTTAGCATCTTTGAGAACATTCTCCTTGTCCTTATCTGACCATTCAGATTTTGGCTTCTCTGCTGTATGTTCTGGAACAACCACACCATCAACAGTTGCTTGTCCAACGACCTTTGTTGGAACAAAAGGTCCATCTCTGATTCTGTCAAGATAATCAGGATCTGTTGCTTCCAGATGATGCAACATCTTTACTTCCCATAGAGTATATTCGTTTCTCTTGAGCATAGGAATCTTAGTATTCCCATCCTTGTAACCAGACATGATTGCAGATCTTTATGATTACTCGAAATCAACCTGCTCTGATACCAATTGTTAACTCGAATAACTTGTAGAAGGGGGGGTTGAATACAAGTTATATAATCGTGTCTGATTTTTGCTTGATTATAAGAACAAGAATAAACGAATGAATCAAACTCTTGTTTGTATTAATAAGATCAAATACAAACTCTACCAAAGGTGTACAATACCTTTAGCAGCTGCTGACAATACAAATATCTCTCTGTTTGTTTCGTACTCTCGAATACAAACCTTATACAGAGCTACGCACACGAACTCACAACTTCGTCGCTCTTTACAATGATATTGAGAGAATATTTATAATGCTACCTATCAACTAATAACAGAAAGATATAATCTATACATGACAATGTTCTGCCTTCTAGTCGATAGTTTCCTTCAATAGAAAAACTCTTTCCTTCATAATATCTTCTTGCTTGTTCTTCAAACAACGATCCTGTTTTATAGCACTTGCCAGTTTCTGTAGCATCCATAATGACATCATCAGTAGCATGACTGATATCAGGATCTGCACACTGCATCAGTATCTGATCAACCATCAGTATTGGACCGTCATCAGGATTTGCTCTCTGTTCCTGACATGTAGTCTCCGATACACTGTTCATTCCTGACTAAACTATACAGATAACTGTCTTACACATAAAACCTATATACAGTGCTAAATCCTTTATAAGATCAGGATTACAAGAAGTATAATGTGTAAATTCTATTCTTAACATCACAACTTATGAATTATTCCTAACAGTTTCTTCCTGGCGAAAGGAAATGGGATGTTTATAAGGTAAATAACTTGTTTACAAGTTGTGACGCCAAAGCAATATTGGTTATACCTATCCCAAGATGTCAGGCTCCAGATCGCATTACTTGGTTATTCACAAATGATGGTAAATATTCTGTGAAATCAGGGTACAAATTCTGGCATGATCATTATAGTGAGTGTAAAAGAGAACAGAGCAATAAAGGTTGGACAAAATTCTGGAGATTGGAGGTTCCACACAAGGTGAGGGTTCTTCTATGGAGAATAGGTAGAAACAACGTGCCAGTACGTAATACGCTGAGAGGAAGAGGAGTTCAAGTTACAATTATGTGTCCGATGTGTATGAATGATGTGGAACATTTGTTTCATATTTTTCATGATTGTAGTTTTGCAAAACAATGTTGGCGTATAATGCATTTGAACTTTGACACATCTAGGGTAGAATATTGTTCAGAATGGTTGTTGCAGACGTTGTCAATTGAGGATAATGAGACACTAGTTCGGGTGGCTGAAGTACTTTGGGGAGTATGGACAACTAGAAATTTCAAAGTTTGAGAAAATAAAACTATGTCCCCAGAGTTAGCTATGCAATGGAGTATAAAGCAAATCAACCAGTAGAAGGAGGTGCAAAGATCGAAAGCTGGGAGAACTAATCTACGTGCTCAAGGTCAGGTCTTATAAGCAACAAGATGGAAAGCACCGGAAGCGAATAAATTTAAGGTCAATGTTGATGCGTCAGTGTTTCTTGGAAGCAAAAGCTATTCAGTAGGTATGATCCTACTTGATCATATGGGAGGATTCAGGAAAGCTCAAAACGTGAGATGGGAAGGTGAGGTAACTGTGTTTGAAGCAGAGGCACGAGAAGTTTTAGAAGCAATCAGGTGGATACTGGAGTTAGGAGTTGTAGAGGTAGTTATAGAGAGTGACTCGTTACTCATTGTTCAAGCTATCTGTAAAGGCTTAGATATTTTTCATGAAGTTGGTCACATGCTTCAAGAAAGTAGATTGTTAATTCGAGTTAGGTCAGACATTTCTGTTTCGTTTATTAAAAAACAAGCAAACCAAGTGACCCATTTGTTATCAAGGGTTCCATGTGAGGTTAATTACTCTAATGAGTTTTTGACTCCTCCACAATCCACATACGATGTTGGAGTACATTATGTATGATTTGTTGATGATCTAATGAAATTTCTATCTTTCAAAAAAACATATATATAAATCTAATTATTCAAAAAAATAAAAATAAAAAATTCGTGTAACAAAAATTAAATCATACATACACTTATTAATTAAAGTAAGTATTTTTGTAGATGGGATGGGACCATCATAATGTAACTTTCATCTAGCTTTTAGCATTGGTGAAGTCGATCTTGTACTACTAACTATTAACTTATTTATTAAAGTTGAGCTACTAACTATTAACTACTTTATACTCATGTTAATCATAATTCATGCATATTAGATTGAGGACATCTGATTTCATGTAAAGAGGGTCCTTCGTGTTTGCCACTTAATTTAGAGTGCTTCTGGTTCGTATTAGCATTGAAAATTTTGTCACAAATTAAAATCCTAGTAATATTTAGAGTCCGTGTGTAATCCACCCAATTATTAACTACAATTCCCTCAGTCTTTCTCATTTATATACAAATGAATTGGATACTAGAGTTAAAAAAAATGTAAAATAATAAAAAAAATTAAGGAAAATGAGTAAAATGATGGGATCAATTAATATTTAAAGTATAAAGTAAGTATATTGGAGAAAAATTGTGGATGTAGTTACTTTTTCATATTATAAAATTTTACTATTTTGTGTAAATTTTGAAATGTAAAAAATTGAGAGACATTTCAAAAAGAAAAATGCAAAGAAATTAGAATGATGAAGGAAGTAGAATTTTTTGGTGTTACATAGAAACTGTCAAAAAGAGATGAAATATATTTATTTTCCTTTTATACTTAAAATTTCATGTAATTTCCTCTAATTTCATTCATGCCAACCAAATAGAATATTAGAGTATGGATTAGAGTATGAAAAATGCTAGAGGTACCAAATTAGGTACAAAAAATTGTTACCAAATGACTTGTCATTATTGTGATTGGTTATCATTATAATGGGCCCGCCAGGACCAACCAATTAAAACATCCCAATATGCCAAATATTTAATGTCATGTCATTTGGTGGCAAATTTTGATACTCAATTGGGTACCTCTAGCACTACTCTTACCGTATATGTAATCCACCCAATTAATAACTAAACAATCGTTGCAATGGTACTACAATTTTTTGGTGCTATATAGAAACTGTCAAAAAGAGGTGAAATATTTTTCTTTTCTTTTTTTCTTAAATTCTATTAAATCTTAAAAACTGGGTGATGTCCAAGATTTTATTTCGTAATCTGGGTTTCGAAAAAAAAATTGAGTAATTTTAGAAACGATATGAAATACGACAGTACAAGTTAGCCCGTCTTGGTTCGACCAGATTTTTATAGTCCCATCCATTTGTTAACGTTTTAAAATAGGGTGTTTGACAAGTATTTTAAGATAGATTTTAATGATAATTTCATAACTTATTTTTGAAATTTTCTTTTTTTTTGTATATAAATAGAATAATCCTATTTTTGTACAAAAAAAAAAAAATTTAAAAATAAGTTATGGAACCATTTTTAAAATTCACCTTAAAATGTAGAAAGTGATAAGAAAATTGTTAAAAATTGAATGGGACGGAGAGTGCAACACATTGTTGCCCCGCGAATAACAAGAATAAGGTGCTTGCTTCATACACGTTGTTGAAGGCAAGCCGATGAAAAACAGGAAACAGTAGAGATGGAATGCCGGAGACAAAATAAACTAGCGGACAAGGTTAGGTTTCCAAGACTAAACGGACCCACCTCATCCAACTCTGTGGAGATTGAGTCCACCGTACACGTCTCACTCTGTGCCACCGGCCCACCACAACATGCAGAGTCATCGAGGTGGCACTGATCAAATTTTGTTGTAGGGTTCCCTTGTTTTTTACTCCCTCCGTCTTTTTATAAGTTGCTCGTTTCGAAAAATGTCGGGACTGTTCATAACAAGAGACAAATTAATAATTTACGTCTAATCTATAAGACCAAATATAGTCTTGAGTGATCTTGTTGGATTCGTATTTATAAGTATTTTAATATAGTGAAGTTTTTATATTTAAAACTAATACGAAATTCAAGATATTAACGATCAAAAATGTGCGTTGGCAAGTGTGTCCGGTCAAAACAGATAACTTATTTAGAGACGGAGGGAGTACTTTTCAATACTACTCTGTTTTAACTTTCAAGTGGGAATTTTTAAGTGAGGACCGATGGGATAATTACGTACTCTAAAAATAGTATTTCCTCCGTTTCAAAATATTAATCTTTTTAATTTTTTACACGTGCATAAAAACCATAGCTTCTTTTATTATTTTTCGTATTTTTCTTTTTGTAAATAAAGATTTAGATTGAAAAAAGCCACCGAAAGTAAAAGAAGAGTTTTCTCTCAAACTTTTCTCCCCCTTCGTCGTCGTCTTCAACCTCTGCTCCTCCGGCGGTGGTTTATCCACCGACCGGAGGCCCTTTTCTTGTCCAGTTTTTTGTTTTCTTTTAATAATCATACTCCTTTTGTGAAGATTGTGAGTATTTGGTTTGCTTACCCATTAATTGGGTTTATTGGTCTCTCCTTGTGAGAGTTTGTTTGTCTCTCCTTGTGAGAGTTTGCTTGGTTTTAATGAAGATCTACAATAGATCAGTCCTGCTGAGAATGATTTTGTCGATAGTTTGGGGGATCTGGAAAGTCCGCATCGAAGCTGAGATGCTAACGTTTATTGCAAGAGCTCATCACTTACAACCAAAGATTGTTCAATATTATTTGTTGGGGGTTTTCACTTTCGGCATGTCTATAGCTGGTATCCGGCATGTAGATAGCTGGTGTATTACTCATCCTTTGGGGAATTCCATTTCCGGCATGTCTATAGCTGGTATCCGGCATGTAGATAGCTGGAGGATCGTTCCTCTGACCTTAGTTTATACAACTGAGGATTCTGAACACTGGGGTATCAACGGATCTTACGTGAAGTGGTCAATTGTAATAACGCGACTTTCAGGGATGTTAGCGTAATTTGGATCTTTTCGAATATCTTCGAATTCGTTTTTTAGCTTCAAGAACTTTTTAGTTCAGTTTGTTGCACGATCTGGAAACAATTTATTGTTTTTTCAACCTGATCGTATCTACAGTCGGGGGTTTGTCCCGCTGTTTTATTGGCTTGTTTCAGAAATATAATCGTTTGCATTTTGTCAAAAAAAAAAAAGATTTAGATTGAAAAATTTTGAAACGTAATTTGTTAAGAGAAAAAGGACCTGAGATATATTTCAGGAACTTTTCCTAACATACATGCTAATTATACTTTAAATTTTGCTGGGCCCGCAGGGCTATTTAAATATTTTTGAATTTACTAAAATACCCATCCCATTTTTATATATAAAAATTAAGTATCTCAAGAAACTTACTCCCTCCGTTTATTTGGTTTCTTTACATTTGCTTTTTGCACGGAGACCAAGATAGTGGATGTAATATTGTTAAAATAAATGTAGTAGTGGGTGTAATAGTAATTTTATTGTTAAAATAAGTGAAGTAGTGGGTGTAATAGTGTAAAGAGTTGAAAAGGTGGAGTGAGGTAGTGGATGTAATAATGTATTTTATTGTTAAAAGTTACTATTTTTAGTAATGTAAAGAAATGGAATGGACGGCCCAAAATAGAAAGTGTAAAGAAATGAAATGGACGGAGGGAGTACCTGATATATATCTCAGGCTCCCTACTCTCATTTGTAAATTTATCATTTTTATGCACCTTGGGTTACGTGAAAAAAATTGAAGGTTATATGTCTTGGGATGGAGGGGTATCATCTTAAAAATTGTTATTTTAAAAATTTGGTCATGTTTTTTCTTTTATAAAAGGTTTCCCTGATTTTTGACAAAGGTAAGTTATATTTAAATTTTAAATTGATTCAGATATTGCGTTGTTTGGAGCATATCTGGACTGGATCAAGATAAGACACGGATTTTGTCGTCTCTTCAAATAACCCCTAAATTAAGCCTAGATCAACTAGACCATAAATTGCAGATACTACCTGACGCAAAACACTAAGAACATCTCCAATAAGAGTTGCTAATCAAGTTGTCAACTTTGCCAAATCATAAAAAAAAATTAATTTTTTAATTGATCTTCAATTTGGCAACTTTGAATAGAAAAATGATCCAATGTTTGGCAACTCTAAAAGTTGTATAAATGGTCCCCATATAAGTAATTAAATAATGTAAATTTGAAGGAAGACATGTATTAGTATATTTCTTTTAAACAAAAAATATGCACTTTAACCATTTAAGGAAGTTGTCAACTTTTGGCAACAATTGTTGGCAACATTGGCTCTCCAATAGGAAGGCAACCAAGATTGCCTGCCACATAGATGTTGGCAACTTTCTTAGCAACTTCTATTGGAGATGCCCTAAGAAGACGCAAATCTATACTTCGATTATAATATTCAAAATATTAAAATTTTGATTGATCCACCGATACGATACTTTGATTATAGTACTTGAAATATTTAAAATTTGATTGATCGATCGGTATTTATAAATAAATTACATTCGAACAGCTTTAAACATTTATCATGAAGTGTAACTTTAGAACTTGTTAAACAAACGATGCCTATAGTGGACACGGATATGTTTGAGACTTTGAGTCCTATCTTAAAAGTATGCATGCATTTAGAATCTACTGCATTCATCTCATCCTCAAAATATGTTTTTCTTACATTCATCATTCTACTACACTTGCATTTTGGAATCCCTTCCAGTTCTAAATTTTGATTCAATATTATGATCATCACATTCGCTCCCATTGAAGTCAAATGTTACACGGAATACTCAACATTTTAGGATATGTCCAATTCCTCTTTCTTTTTTTACTGTACCATTCTGAAGGAAGCAAATCATGAACAAGTGGACAAGCTGCAAGGCTCGTCAGATTATAAATCCCGGAACAGATTACTGAAGATAAATCTAGCTTCAAAGCACAAACTAATGACGAATTAGAATCTGAATTGTGAGGAGACTCGCAATGACACAATAAATGCATGGCTTACTAATGATATATCTGCAATTATTTCTGTAATGTTCTTGAGAGGCTAAAGCAATATTTAATCTAACCTTAAATAAAAGTTCTCACCTGCCACAAATGCAAGCTCCATCAGGAATTTTCTAAATTTCAACAAAACTCAGTACAGTAAATCTTGTTAAGGGATAAACCAAACAAACAGAAGGGTTAATCATAAGATACCGACCATTAAAATTGGAACATAGAGCATCTGAGCAACAGGAAAATAGGGGAAGACTAGGAGACCAGAAAGCAACCAATCTCGCAGCAAAGCTCCCATCAACATTAAATCACTGAAAATCAAGAATGCTGATTAGCTAATTGGTGCTGATCATAAAAGAACCAATAAACATGAAGCCTTACAAGGTACTGACCATAAACTATTATTTTGGCAACAGAAAATAAAGGGAATGGAAAGCAACTATTCAATAATAACAAACTACAGAAAAATTTAAATAAGATGCACTGCACACTTTTGCAGAATTACACAAGCATGAAATAAATATAGATATAACATCTGTATCTTGCAGATCAATGACGGCCTGCCAAGGACAAATATTACCAAAATTGAATTATTGATAACATTAACAACCCAAAGCTCTGCCAGTACTATGTAGGCAACAGATTAAAAGGAAATTAATCCCCTCGGCAAAGTTGCCATCAATTACAATAAACTCAACAAATTTTCCATTCAAAAGTAAACATTCAACAGAAGACTGCTTTAAGCAACAAAATCAGTTTGAATAATATTTACCATCAGGAAACGAATTAGGAAAATAATCAGGTTAAAAAATTTGGAGGAAACCTAACTGTAATGCCACCAAGAAACTTCCCAAAATCGGACACTGGCTATAATTAGGATTATTTTTATAATTAAAACAAAATTTGTAAAAACAAAACATATAACAGTAGAAAAATGCTAAACATACCGAGTTTTTAAACAAAATTAAATTAACTTATAATCTTGAATCGTCAATTTTCACCGGAAGTTGTAAGTGTATGGAGATTCAAATTTCTATTATGACACTTGCATTTAGTATATCATGATATCTACCTAGATCTTTGTCAATCTTACTATAGCATTGTGTTTAGTATTCAGAGCAACTGAGTACGTAACCAGTGATCTACAAGTACAGATGTGATTATCAAGGATAAATTTTTTAATACAAGATATCAGAAAAAATTCCAAGTATTAAAGGCATAAACATGCTTTCATTGAGCAAGATTGTCTTTCCCTCATTAGCATCCTGTCACAAAAATAATATGTGCGAGCTTAATGGTTTACATATACATAATTGCATATGCATATGAACAAGACAGACATTAACATGTATTTTGTGTTCCAAAATTGATTTCGTGTAAAGTCTGCAGGTTATAAAGTAATTGATTAATGGTCGCGATAGTAACTTCTTAATATTTTATTTGAAATCTATGTTTCTTGAATCCATAAAAGGTTGAAGAGTACCATTCAATCATTTTTTATAGTAGTCATTTTAAAATTCTAAAATTACCTGGGTATGCAGTTTCAGTAGTTTGTTCCGCTGGTCTTTAGGTATATGTCTTCTATGGAGCTACTTATAATCCAGATGCCATTGAAATTAGAACCTTTGTCATGTAAGGAAGTCTTCGAGCACTAAAGAATCAACTCACTGCAATCTAGTGATCAACAAGTTTCTAAAGGACCAAAAAACATTAAAAAATATATAAATGTGTGTAAGTACTTGTGTGTCTCTAATCACTCAAACCTGTTGTCTCTTAGTTATTACAAAACTACAACCAGAACACAGAACCGGGAAAAGAACCGCAAAGATTGCGAAAAGAAAAGTATATCTACAAATACATATATCACAAGGGATCAAGATTTCTTTATCATTCCATGTCCAGCAGAATCTGTATCTCCCTTTATAAACGCGGCTATGCCACTCGAATTCGCCAACACATAACAAAGGCTATACTTTGCTTATGGTTTTACCTACGAAGAATAAATACTATGCACAGTATCATACTATCATAAACACCCATTATAACGGCAACATCACAGCTTACCAAGACTCAACATCAAAAGATTTCAACACCACTCCCAGTAGAGCATCTCAGAAATACATGCTACAACTCTTAATCCTTAAATCAAGATATAAGCTCAGACCAAGTAGTGTGGAGTGTCAAGTGTGGACCAAAGAAAAACTCACAAATAGGCACAAGAGCAAAAAGGTAGGGAATAAAAGATAAATTTGTCCCAAATATCAATCAAAACACGGTTGCGAACATGATATATAACCCATAGTTTCTACGAAAGTTGATAAACATCAGCTTCAATATGCATCAACAAGTCTAGTCACAAGCAGAATAGGAAAGCCAAACTTAATCCACCATCTAATATAAAACAACCTAAAGGCAGATATACAAATTAACAACCAGAAACTCTCCTTACCCTAGTAAGTCCCCCTCTTTTCTTCTAGAGTGTTGGTTAGAGTCGTAAGTTCTCTACATTTACGGAAATGCACATTTCACCCATTAAAACATTGCCTAATACACCTTAAATTCAAACAAGATCCGTTAAGAACAAAATATACCCGTAGAACAATATAAGACATACCGTGTGATTCACACGGTGTGAATACACATGGAATTATAAAAAATCACAAAGAACAAAACATATGTATAACCAACTAACCCCATTCCGCTAAAAACCAACCGACTTGAAACACGAATCAAAAAAACACAATTCATAAGGGTAGCATAACATCAAACACACAATGACAGATACACATCCATATGTCTAAAACGCATAACTAACTAATCCTTGAAACACAATTCATAGAAGTACCATAATGCAAAACACACATACATATCTTCGAACCACAAAAACAATTAAAATTTTAGTTGAAACACAATTCATAACAATAACATAATCAAACACATCTCAAAAACTCCAAAACACGAAACAAACTAATCCTTACTTACGAACACGAAAAGTAACAGAATTCATAAAATTAGCATAATCAACACAAATCCATAATTCCAAAACTCGAAACTAAAACACAATCAAAATTTCAGTTAAACAACATTCATAACAGTAGCATAAACAAATACATCATCCAATACATCTCGAAAACACGAAACAACGCTAATCCTTGGTCGAAACACCGTACTTCTCCTGCAACTTACTAATCTCCTCCTCCTTCTTTTTATGATCAAACTTCTTACTCATCTTCGCGTGTTGATAATACAACACAATCAAGTACCTATTGGCCACATTAAACCCGGAGAGATGATCCACCGCAGTTTTCGCATCGTAAATATCTTCGTAAACGACGAAAGCAGTGCCACGTGTGTCCTTGCCGTTACCGAGACGGATTTGACGAATCGCGCCGTACTTGCCGAAAATATCGTACATCTCTTCGCTGGTGATGTTGAAAGGGAGGTTGCGCACGTAGATAACGCGGTTTACTTCCGGTGGGAGACGCGTGTTGCCCTTGCGAAGACTGATTGTAGCTGCTGCCATGGCGCTAGGGTTTTCAGATGAATTGAAATTGAATTTGGGGGTGAATTGATTGGGGATAATTGGGGTTTTTTATTTATATTGTGTTTGGTTTTTATTTATGTTGTGTACCGGTAATATACCACACAACATAATTAAAACCCGACTCGATTCGTAATCGAAAAAGAATATCGAAACAATTCGAACATGATCTCGTCAATTCGAAAATGATCCAAAATAATTTGCTATTAAAATTTTATATTTTTCACATTTATATATTTAATTTTATTTAATGTTGGGTAATTCTCGAAATTGAATCATTTATAAATACAAACATGATATCGAAATCGAATTATACTAAAAATTTTAATTAAAATGGAACTTTTGCTTTTTTTTAGTAAGAAGGGCCGAATTTGAATAGATTATGACTTATAAATGTATATTTTTTCTAACACATCTAAGTTCAGTGAAAATTGTATCCAAAATCTACAACAATAAAATAGGAATTCTGATATACTTCACTTATTTTATCGTGTTTAAGTTTAATACAGATAAAATATTGGTAACATGAGAAATATGTGAATGTAATAGGAATAAAAATAAACTTTTTTAAAAAAGGAGTGAATTTAACTTTAAGTACAAGACAAAAGAAAAGTAAATCAAATAACGAGTTCACAATCAATACAGACATGTCATGAAAAAGGAAGTTGTTTCTTTTTATTAAGATGGATATAATTTTTATGGGTTTTGCTCAAATGAGAATTTCCTATTATTGTGATAACTAAGATCTAATTTCATTCTCACAATTTTTTATCAATTTTAAATCACGTCCACACAAATTAAGTACACACATAACAAACATACCCATTCTAGTGATTCCACTCACGCACTACACAGACACATATACACAGACACGCATGCACTACACACTCACTTCCACCAACAGCCTCTACCTATCTCCGATATCGTTTCCGACACCAACCACCACCGAAAATCCAATCGAAAAGAGCATAGCGGCGTGAAACTCCAATTAAAAAAGAGCTCCGTCGATCGGAGTCTAAAGTTGGGCAAGCATTTATGAAATCCTTGGAGAAAGTAGAGAGATTGAGTAACGAAGAGTAGAGAGATGGAAATTAAAATGTAACATTTTCTATTTTTTTAGTTTAGTCCTTCGTTTCCGAATATGTATGTATGTATATATGTGAAGAAATTTTTTTCTGATTTTTTTTTCTTTGATATTTGTTTGGATGTTGATCAGTACATGGGTTGATTCACTTTTTATTTGTGGTGATTTTTGGGTTCCGGTGGTGATTTGTTGGTGGTGGCCGGAGGTGGTGGTGGTTTGTGGTGATTTGGTTGTGGTGATTTTCGTTTTCCGGTGATGATTTTTTGTTTACAGGTAGACAGAGTGGTGATTTTTGTGTTTCTGGTGGTGATTTTTCGTTTTTCGGTGATTTGTCGGTGGTGATTTTTGTGTTTCTGGCGGTGATTTCTGGTTTGGCGGTGGTGATTTTATATTCGCCGGTAGTGATTTTCTGGTGATCGCCGGAGGTGATAGTGGTCGTCGGTGATGGTTGCCGATGGTAGTGGGTGTTTGAATTAGAAAGAAGATGGTGAAATCCCAAAATATTAAAATATTAAATGAATGTTAAGAGATGAATATAATGTATTTAAATAGATGGATAGGATTAGATCTCATATCTCACCATAAGTGGTGGTTCTCACCTGAGCAAGACTCTAATTTTTATTACTGCTGGTAAGATTTTGTCCAGCGAGAAGATTAAATTTTTACATGTTAGCACAAAAAATTACTTTCTCCGTCCCATTTTATGTGAACTTTACTCATTTTTGGGACGTCCCAAAAAGAATGAACGTATTATACTTACTATTTTTGAACACTACTTTTCACTATTACACTCACTATTTCACTATTTTATACTCTTTTTTATTAAATAAACACTATTATACTCACTACCTTTCACTATTACACCCACTACTTCCCACTTTACCCATTTTTATATTTTTTATTTAAATTTTTATCCATTATCTAACCAATTAAATGTTGCCATCGAACAAAGTCAAATTTTTTTCTTTGTTTGTGCAATCTTGACCATGTCATACATTATTTAACTTTAAGGGACAGGCGAGTACTCCCTCCGTCCCATTTATTTCTATACACTTACTATTTTGGGGTATCCCATCATTTTTATACATTCTAAAAATAGTAAAGTTTTAATAATAAAAAACACTATTACACCCACTAACTTTCCTCCATTATCTCAAATCTATAATATAAAACACTATTACACCCACTACTTTCCTCCACTATCCTAAATCTATTATTAAATATTGATAGGTCCCACCATTTTACCCACTTTTCATCTAACTTTACACATTTTATATATGTTATACTTAAACTTAGCTTACTCAGTTATAATACCACTCAAAGTGGTGTCTGAGGAGGGTAAATGTACGCAGATCATGCCCCTATACAATAGGGAGGCTGTTTCCGAAGGACCCCGGCCAAATACAAATACAAATACAAATACAAAGAAAGGAAACTAATACAATCTAAACTCACACACACCCAGGGATCGAACCCTTGACCTCCTACAAAGGATTTATAGATATCACTGGGACGGAGGGAGTATGTTTTACAAATCACATGTTTAAAAAGTGATTTACGTCATTTTGATAAATTTAAAATTTGTAGCTAAAGGAAAATAGTAATGTTATCATAACATGCTGACTGCACAAATAATATGTTTGGACCAAATTTAGCAATAAAAAAAGAAGATGTTTGGGCCAAACGAAACTGAGTGTGGATTTTAGATGAAATAAGGCGACAAGGCCCACAATCACAAGTCCACGCCATTATAGAATTCAGCTCACATAGAGCTTTAAACAAAGTAGACTAACGTTATTTTTTTTTGTCAGAAAGTAGACTAACGTTATTTTTTTTTTTTTTTTTTTTGAGAAAGTAGACTAACGTTATTATTTAAACATACAGCGAGATAACTGGTAAAAAATTTATTTATGTTGTTTCAATTATTCCTGAAATTTTTATTAGAATAGATACTTATCGTAAGATACTAAGATATATCAGTCTAGGAGAAAAGACCATCTTTATCATAATTTAAAGGTAAAATACTCTAAATATCACAAATTGAAAAAATGATCCTTAATATCACAAAAAAACGCAATGACGTGTGGCGTTTATATTTTTTTTGGGTGTAACGCAACTTAATGTTGTATTTTCTAATTTTTTTTAAAAAAAAATTCCAGGTCACGCATGATGTATATGCGTTTCTCAATATTTTTTAATTTTTGTTTCAGTAACGCATTTTCAAGATGCATTACTCAAATTTTATTTTTTTTGGAAAATACACGTTTTGAATAATAGAAGGGGCAAAAACACCTTACGATAATGCGTTTTTACGAAATCCAACATTAAGTTGCGTTTTTATGTGATATAAAAGACAATTTTTGTGGATTGTGAGATTTAGAACATTTTGATTCCAAATTATGATAATAAGGACCAACACTCCAGTCTAGTTATTAAAAAAAAGGACTAAGGTCATCAAATTTTCAAATTCAAATAAATATTAATTAACTTCAAATATGTAAATGGTGATAGTATACCCAAAACAATTAGCCTATATGTTGCTTTAGCTATCAAGACCACGAGAATTCAAGGACAAAATCTAACAAGATCGAGTGGTAGGTTTAGATGGAACATTTCTTCTGCATGTTCGCTTGCCAACGAGTCCAGGAGCGACAGGACGAGTCCTTGAGCATGGAGCTAGGAGCCGTCCGAGATAGGTACCAGTGTCTGCATTCGTTCCATTAACCGTTCAATTTAAAATCATTAATCGACTTCGATCAATCGTAATAATTTGCATTAATTTTGTCTCAACCATATGATTGTTAGATATTTTTCGTGTCAATTTTACATTTCGATCAATTGTAATAATTTGCATTAATTTTGTTTCAACCATATGATTGTTAGATATTTTTCGTGTCAATTTTACATTTCTATCGATCGTAATAATTTGCATTACTATTCAGGGAGCAGGGGAACAATTGGCACTGTGTACTTATATGGTTGCGGAAAGGAACATGTACAAAACGAAATGAAGACACATGAGAAAAATAGGGATTTAAAGGACATATGTGTAAGATCTCATTAACACTATAGATGAGTAAATTACAGAGTTGTGATTAAATTTAATCCAAATATACATTTTAGTAACCAAAATTTAAAATTTGCAATATACTGGTCAGACATTATTTTTACATTTCAAAATTGTGGTTAAGGACCACTTTTTTGAGTAAAAATAGTTCAAAAAATTAACCCATAACCACGTTTGAAACGTAAAAGTAATGTATGATCAACATATTGCAAATTTTAAATTATGACCAGTAAAATATAAATTTAGGTAAAGTTCCATCATCAATTTGCAATTTACTAGATAGTGATGTAATGTATCTAGGGTGAATATCCATCACATTTGTTGTTGTTGACAAGGACTCACCAACCTCAGTTACTCTACCAAACATTGGTATCAATGTCACATTCATCTTATTACCAGTAGTTCACATTAATCACCAATGTCACATTCATCTTATTACCAGTAGTTCACATTAATTTGATCTGGACTTGTTTCTGTGTACTCTAGTCTCTAATTATAACAGATAAACAGGAGGCTTTGGCTTTGCTTATTTTTCACTAGTAACTCACAAGTAAAAATAATTATATAACGGCAAATGGTTTAGTTACTTTGAATTTGTTGTAGCATAAGTTCATGTTGGGATGATACCTTAAGATTTTAATTGGTTTAGGAAGAGTTTCGTATTCGAGTTCCTATATTCCCATTTATTTAATTCATTATGTATTGTCTTTTTGGGTTCCGTCTGTTGTTTGGTCAATATTAACGAAACGTATTGCACGGTTAAGAATATTCAATAATATATGTTATAGCAAAACCGGTTACTTAACAATTAGAATGGATTTGCAAGGTGGATTACTGAGAAAAATAGCTAGTGTCTACATACAGAATCCCAAATTCATGCATTGTTTCATATATACCAAAAGAAGACCAACATACAATATGATCTATAACACCCATCCATACTCTCTAGTCTCGACCATAAGTCCATTCATCTGCTTTAAATTCCCATCCTATGTATACAAATGGCCAAACTGTCAACACAAGTCCAAGTACATGCATCAAAGTATCAAACCCTGTATCAACAATTAAATTTATTCTAATATGCTTGTTGTCCTCAAGGGACCCTGCAATTTGTTTTGCTTATTACAATGTTAAGTGATTGAAAATTTAAAGTGCTGTGAAATGAGTGTCTTGTGGAGGAATGTTTTGTGCAGGAGAGTTTCCATCAACGTCGAATCCACCATGTACAGCTGCAGCGTGCTAAGTACATGATGCTTCGTTTCCCCTTCAGACTAACTACAGAGTTCAAAGAATACAGTAGAACCTCGATAAATGAATAT
This sequence comes from Kitagawia praeruptora, assembly GCA_037693485.1. Lineage (NCBI taxonomy): Eukaryota > Viridiplantae > Streptophyta > Magnoliopsida > Apiales > Apiaceae > Kitagawia > Kitagawia praeruptora. The sequence goes on from CM075353.1 coordinate 7,040,991, forward strand.
TCGATAAACGAATAACCTCATCAAATTAATAATTTTTTCTGGTCCCGACATAATAGAGATAGTGTATTTTTTACCTCGATAAATGAATAATCTCGATTAATGAATAAAATTATCCGGTCCCGAGCATATTCATTTATCGAGGTTTAACTCTAGTAGGAAAACAGAATAAACTTTCTAAAGCTTTAAGAAGATAAATTTACTACTAGCTTCAGTTAGCATTCACTAATAATTAATAAGATACCAAGTCTATAACTTGTCGCATATGCATAGCTCGATGCTCTCTGGATATCATACTACGTTACTTGCTTCAAACAAAACTCTACTAAGCTCATCTGCTATGCCTCGTAGCAGAACTGGTTTTTGAATAAGTCCATTTATTCCTACTTGCATACATTTTTCCCACACATCTTTAGTATCACTTGCTGACATGGCTATGATGAGCGGCCAATCTGGATTTCTAAACTTCCGAATCCTCAAAGCAATCTCATATCCGTCTAGATCAGACATGTGTAGATCTAGAAGAATAATCTGAAAAGGTGATGCAGATGGACCCAAAAATTCAAGGCATTCAGAACCAGTTGAAACAATAGAAACTACACATCCGAGCTTCTCAAGCAACTTCCTCGTTACGGCCAGGTTCACATCATCATGATCAGCTAATAAGACCTGAAGCCCCCTAAATAGAGAATTCGAATCTGGCCGCGCAGACGTCTCACCAGTTTCTACACTACCGGCTGCAATTGATGGCCTAAGGTGAAAAGGAAGAAGAAGGGCCATGCTTTGATCAAAACCCACTGGATTCGGATCTACCCAAATATTACCTTGCATCATCTGACAATGAAATGTAAGAAAAAATTAAACATTAAAACAACAAAAATTTAATGGGAAAAATTTATAGAATTATACCAAGACTACTTCAAGAATATTGACACATAAATCATGTAAACTCAACACATTTAATTTCGAGGGAGGCTATGAAATTGTGAAAGTTCCACACATCGTGCTACATCAGATGCTAATTACTTTTATAAGTAAAACCAAAATCCATTTAGTACTTATATCTTTTGTCATTTCGAAAGTGATCGAGAAGTTTTTTTTCTTATTTAAAATGGACTGTTAAGGTTTTATCTATAATTTTCAGTCACTTGATAATTCTAAAAACACAAAGCAGAACAAACCTGAACTAGTTTCCTGCATACATTGAAGCTTAGGCCTTTCTCAATTCCCATGTCCCGATATCTTTCATTACTAGAACTCTCAATTTGTGCACCATTATTATTGATTCCAATCTCAAATTTGACATAAACATGGCCATCAACTGAATTTATTCTCCAGGTTCCCCATTGCTGATCATTCCTTCCCAATCTTCCACCGCTCTCTTGAAATACCCTTATGCTTAAACACCCCCATGTGTTGCTACCTTTTAATAGATTCCCAACCATATGTAAAATTACCTGGAAAAATCTTCTCTCATCACCCATAACATAATCCGGAAGCGATTTCTCAACTTCAATAGCAAATAGATAATTTTTTTGTCCACACAAGCACTTAGCAAGGCAGGCTGCTTCTTTTACCATGGAATGGAGGCTGAAATGCCTCATCTCAAATGGAAATATAGCATTGTCCTTTGGTGAAGTATCCATCACATCATTTATCAAGACCGAGAGGACATCACTTGTTGTAGCCATTGTGTGGACCAAAGTCTGTTGCTCATTGCTTAAATTTTCATCTTGCATAACAGAGAGCAAACCCATAATTGAGTGCAAAGGCCTTCTCAACCCATTACTCATTACCGTCTGAAAAGAATTCCTTGCGTCGGTAGCCATCATTGCGTCTTGTTTTGCCTGCTGCAATGCTCGATTTTGCTCAGCTAATTTTTCTCTCACTAGTTGTGACTCTTCTAGCACCGCGGCATGGGAAAGGGCTACAGCTACTTGATCAGCAACTGCATTTAATATCTCTATCTCCTGGTTCCCCCAACACCTATGTTGCCCACTGGGAAGAACCAAAACAAGTATAGCATAACAAGCTTGAATTATTTCCGGAGTTCCTGCTTTGAAATCACAAACTCTCAACATTGGTATCCTAATAGCAGCTACAGTTCCCGGCTCGGCAGTACCTCGGCTGCTTCTAACTGCAAGTGATGAGTGAGGATCAAGTATATTAACTCCATCATTTCCCTTTATATGTCTAACATCAAAATCAGTGGTTGGAATGGAAAGATTATATAGTGCAGACATATGGTCCCCTTTTAGTTCATGTGTAAGGTTCATCTCAGTTCTACTTTCATTAGGCATCCAAATTACGCAATTCTGCAAATCTAGTGTCTCAGACAACTTATCTAAAGTTGTGTATAATATAGTGTGTCGATCAAGTGACTTTCGTATCTCTTGGGTGAGCATACGAACATGCCAACCAGCTTCTTTTTGTTTCTTTATGATTCCTACTTCACGGCCAAGATCCCAAGTTTTCTTTCTCAACATAGACTCCCTAAATTTCACTTTCAGCAACAAAGGAATCAGGGTGACGAGTGTTATGGCAGTTGCAAACGAGACTAATGCAGTGAGAAACTTGAAAATAGTTAGAGCAAACATTAGTTGAAACGTCTGTTGGCTATAAGTACAACCATTGAGCAAATGTGTCATTCCGCACAGAACAATGAAGAGGATGAATTCTACAATTACCCATTTGAATGGTACACTTGAACAACTAATAAAGTAGAGGAGTTCAATAGGGATAGAAAAATATGCCGCGGCAATCAAGAAATCACTCACTTTTTGGAATTCCATAATGCTTTCTACACCCCACCATCTGGTCCATCCCTCTTCTTCGTCGCAATTACAATCAGAGAAATCATTCCCAGCATCCGTAACAGAGAAAAGAAACCACAAAATCAACAACTTAGTTACAATTCTTTTCGACATTGTGAAACGCCCCAACCCTTTTTTCTACCAAGGCTGACTTTTTTTTTTATGTACCAAGATGCATTGAACACAATAATAATCCCAGAAGTGAATATATTCACTTGCTTTTCCCATTCATTACCTGCAAAAAGTAATTGAAGTGGTCACAGACCAACCCTTTTACAAGACCATTCCTCTTTATATCCAAAATATGTATGAAAGAAACATGTTAAACGTTGATGGATCAATAGCACAACTATCATCAAGAAAATAAAAGTGGAATCATCAAAACATCAAGAAGTATCAATCTCAACAAAAAATAATCAAGATTAATAACTAGCTTAGGACCCTTGTTAATTATTTTCTCAAATTTGTCAAAAACTCATCAACTCAATAGAAACAAAAAATAAAACCAGCATAATTAAAAGAGAAATGAACTTTATTTGAACAAAAGAGAAACTATACCAAGAAATCGACTAAATAAAGCAGAATAACGTACCTGGCGCTAGTGATTAACAAACAACATGATCACACGAAGGCTTGTACTGGTTCTTTATATTAATCTTTGTGTTACATATTTATGTGTAAATGGTAATGGGGGGTTTTGTTGGTTTATAGAGAGAGAAATTTTGGGTTGTTTAGGAGAGGGAGGATGTTTCAAAGCCTTTGTAGTATTGCAAGAAAGAAAGATTTTAGTATACTGCTGGTGTTATTATGTTATATAGTGTGGCCGTGTGGGTATACAAGGGATGTTGTGGAACCCACAATCTTACATGCAGAGAACTTAGACAGACTTGTGTAGTTGTGTTGTGTCTTTTGATTATGCTGTGTTAAGTTTGAGGGTTTACATTAAGGACAAAGTATATATTGGATTAAAACATTTAAAATTTCTTATTTTTGTTTTAAAATTAACAGCATAGTTTTGATCTTTACATTTACATTGACTAGTTGGTCTATTTTTGCACTTCTTGATTAAATCATAAACCCATGTTATAATGAAAAATGGCTCCGGTCCCTGGCAAATGTATGCCAGAACGTTTTATACAATATATAATTTTTTAGTCGTCTGATCAACTCATCAACGAACAGGATGTTTTAGTAGGTATCGCAGAAAGTTTCTGCGGTACGTGTAAACTTACCCGTACCGCATAAAGTTTCTGTACGTAGCCCCCTATTTTCACACCAAAAACCGTACTGTACACGTACCGCAGAAACTTCTGTGATACTGTATGTTATAACATACGTTTGCTGTAGACCGGACCCCATGAAAAATATACATGAATAACGTATAGTTAACAATACCACGTGTCTATCAAAAATCTCTGACACATTACAACTTTTACCCAATTAACTTAAAATGTATGAAAATGTGTGGAACCAATAGGAGGTTTCCAGAAAAGTTTATAAATATATTTGATTTTATCTATTTTAATATTTGTATCTAATCACTCCTTTTACAAAATGGATTTCTAGGGTTTTAAAAAAAAAATGTAGAAATACCCTCTTTCTTGGTGTGTGTTTCTTAAAGCAATCTACATAAACACAAAGGCTAACATGACCAGACCAGATTCATATGGGCTGCTTTGTACAGGTGTGGGTTACCAATTTACCACAACTTTAAACAATAGTTAGGAGTATGTGCTATATTCCTCATTTCCTTGCTAAAAGGCAAAGCATTCCTACAAGGGAGGATGCACCGTTTTTACTTAAGCTATCATATTTATCCATTTTTTTTACAAGATCGTAAAATATACAAGTATGGATCTTATTTTAATCTAGTGGGAGTAAAAGGAAACATGACTTTTCTTCTATTTTGTAAAAATCTAACAACCATTTCGTAGGTTCATGAACTTGAATCCTAACAAGATATGCGATAGTCTTTTTACAAACAAACAATTTCATTCATCATAAAGATGATGAAACTTTCTTTGGGCATATTAAACTTTTGGACTTCTACGGACGTAATCTCTTGTTTGTCAAAATTTGCATACAATAGTCTTTTCACATTTATATTGAGTACATCACATGACTCTTTCTTTACTAGATAATTTAGTAATTTGATTATTTCTATTCTTACTTTTGCATCTTCGCATTTTTTTATTTTTATTACCATTTCGAATTCTAACTACGATTCTCTCACTTTCAATAGATCTCATTAGAAATTTTGGATTATATTTATTTTGAAAATAATGTCAGTGTGTGGGTATTATTAAATTAGAGACGGGTCGGAAAAACGTATTATTATCACATTTTTTTATATGAATACAGGGAACTTATTATTATCGCAGCATAGGGTGTCATACGTTTGCATAGAATAATTCACAAATTTGAACCAAGCTGATCTTTGATCTAAATTAACGAGCCCAACTTAATATTTTTTCTAACGAGCCGAGCAATGTCAAGCAGAGTTTTCTTATCGCATAAAAAATATGTTCTCATTAACGATCGAACCGCACTCGAGGTTTTATCGAACATAAACAAGCCGAACTCGAACCCTTAACGAACAACTTACTACCAGTATAATTTTAAATAAAAAAAATGATGATGACCTACTTGACCCAACTAATTATCACTTTTGACTTAGTCCAATCTCAATCGATTATGTCTAAAATATTCGCGGATTAATTAGATATTTGAATTGTAATTTTAAATTTAAAATGTTAGGAATATTATGAAAATCAGATTTTATGTAACTTTTTTCGGGTTTTAATGAACCGAATTCGAGCCAAACAATTTTGAATCAATCTTGAGCCGAGATCGAGCCGCACATGCCAATAGCTCGTCTCGAACTCATTTTTCTAATGCATGCTTTTTCATGTTCGCGTTCAAGTTCGAATTCTTAATAAACTGAACCAAATCGAGCCCTTATCAAATCGAGTTCGACCTTATTCACGAACAACTCGGTTCGTGAACAGCTATACTGATTTGCTGTTGATCATCTACCTGTTAAATTTACTAGCTTTTCTAAAAAAGAACAAAAACTGGTCCGTGATGCATTATTAACCCATCCTTTCTTCTTAACAACAGATTGTAAGTCTGCTGAATGAGTGGGATTACCACCTAAAACTTTACTAGCTGCTTCATAACAATTTAGGGAAGCAGAAAGATTGTAGGCACTGAACTATGCAACTCAGGAGTAGATTCTCCAGAATCACCTGTTAACATATCAGAAGCGCATTCTGGCATATCAATTTTGTTTTGCCTCCGGTATCCACTATCTAAATCAGGATCAGCCACAGCTTTTTCAGAACGAAAGGAGATGCAAAGAGCAGATTGAGTGTACAGTCAGTAATTGAAAAAGAAAAGAGTTTACTGAAGGCCAAGTTGCTTGAATTTGATGTCCTATTACGAAATTCTAATACTTTTCCACCACGCTCGACACTTGATACCAAAAATCAATTTCATGGACCCAGTCCAAGTGTATTTTCACCAGCTGCTCAAAACAGTAACCCTCCTGCATTCTAAAGTTTTAGTCAGCTCAGGATGACACCCAGAGCTCCTATTAATGCTATGGCACACACCAATCCTTTCCAACTTAATGCTCAACCTTCAAGTGGTCCTGAGACAGTCAACATCACATCCGAAAATAAAGGTTTATTTGGAAGCCAACTCCCAACACATCCACTAGGAGGGTCCTTTCCTTCCACTGCAGCAAATATCAGCACTACTACATTTTAATATTCAGCCTTCTTCACAAATAAACCTTATGTCATCTAGGTGTCACCTAGGTCATGTGCACCTTTAACAACAATGACTTCTACACAACTTATATTTAAGCAAATGAACCTTCTTAATTTTGGCATAAAACCTTGGCATGGCATCAACTGTATCATAACAAACCCAGATTTGATTAACAGAAACAGAGTTTTAGTTTCTAATCTTGTCAAAATCACTGAACTCCGGATCAGGATACCCATCCACTACTGCAGCAGGAGGAACATGAGCTGCATTAGTAGCTTCGCCTTTAGCATCCTTTAAATTTTTATCGTATGGACTCATAAAGTCATCATCTTCACCGATACTTTCATTGTAAGATACGTTCTTCCTTTTTCGAGATGATTTTCTAGTAGAGTTAACACTCTCCTGGACAACTTTACAACTTGCGGTTGGATTTCCCTTGCTTTCTTCAGAAGTTGCCCCTTCTCTATCAGAACTTCTGTCACCATATGTCTGCTTCTTCCAAATAAAGCAATTGTGCAACCATTTTTCTTTATCCACAAGAACTGTCCAAAAATCACCAATACATGCTGCTCTGCTCAGAAATTAAACATGGAAACTTCTTCAACCGAGCATCCAGATATGCAATATGGACCATGATTCTCTTGATGAAAAACATGACAAAAGGATAATAGTACTGAAAGAGTCCTCCTTGGAGTACCTGTTCACCAAATAGAAAAGCTGAGCTTTCCAACAGATGAAGCTCTAGCATTGTATTATAATGCGGAAGAAATTAGGAGCCTCGAAGATTGGTGGCTCTGATACCACGATAACTTTTGTATGTTGAAATTAGCGGAAGATAAATAAGAACAATAAAACAAGAAGACTACTATATATGTACAAGCTCAAATATATTAATGAACTACATTGTGTTGATATTAGCTAGAAATGAGAGTCAAGAGGTTTTATATATAGCCCAATTTTATTTAACTATAATATTACTAAACTACCCCCTTATATCTATTTTATTTCTCCAATAGTCCGGAGTCCTGGTGCCAGTCCAGACTCCAGAGTCCCACCACCAGAAGACAATGGGAACATGATGTTTGGTTTTGGAACCCCATTGTGCATTGGGTGGGAATCTGGTCCAATCCATATGCTGTGGGCTGATAGTACAAGGTGGTATCCTGGTATGTTCAATGTTCTGTTCGAGTGTGCGTCTGTGCACACATGATTTATAAGCAATTCTTATATTTGTAGCATCCAAATCATGTAATTATGTGTGATTTTAAATAGTGAAAGTATTTGATCTGGTTTTTTTTTATTAGGGGTAATTATCTTTGTGGTTGAGTGAATCGAGTACAGACTACATACTACTCACTACAGACTACAGTGTCGTGGAACAATGTCCACCTTTATTATTGGGTCGGATTGCTTGGGCCCATAATATAATTTCTTGCTATTAACTTGGTCCAGTTTCAATAAAAAAAAAAGAAAAAAAACTTGGTCCAGTTATATGCAAAGAATCTTTAAATTTTTCAGCTGCCATGAGTAAATTCAGATACTTTACAGTTTACTCTCCCTTTTTTTCTTTTCCTTTTGGGTTATTTTGGTTGACTTTGTTGGTCAATTTCATCAAATTTTGCTCTCAAATTTTGATTTAATTTTTCATGTTCATTTAAAATTAAAAATTTAATATCATAATTCAGATAAGTGTACTTTGTGCTATTAATTTTTTTAAAGAACATAGTTATCATGTAATATAAATTTTTTTTTATAAAATTGATCAATTTGATCAAAATTGGGATGGAAGAAATATTAGTACTACATATATGGGCAAGAATGAGAGTGAACGAATCTATATTTTCGAAGGCATCATAGTACTAGTTGTCACAGGGTCGGGTTTCTCACCAAAATTTGAACCTGTACGGCCTGTCCTTGTGCCCGAACGCACCAAGACCAGTCAGCCCAAAACAGAGGTTGTCACCCGGCAACCTTAACACAATGCAGCAGAATCACAACTACCAATGACGGCTTAGTGTGTGCAGTGTATAAAAGTAAATGAACACACTTGTTTACAGGTAAAACGCCCAACCTTCTATTGCTCAACTCAATACAAAGGAATCCTACAACTGGAAGCACTCACTTGACTTCACCAAAATACATACAAAAGCACTCACTTGGCTTTCTCTCAGAATATCACTATATGTGACTCACTTGCACATATCTCAGCACTCTCTCTGCCTATTACAATGCTATAGAATACATGTATATATGCTAATCTACAGCATCCACGTTTTTCCCAAGTCATGGGCAGTTACCAGCAGTTACTCCCATCTATAGCATTTACAAGGACACCTGTCAGCCAGTCAACCAATTGTGCAAACCCTTGGGCAGTTACCAGCAACTCTAATAACCCATAATAATATATATAACACATATATATCACCCATTAGTTACCCACGTTTTTGTTGTCTCAGCCAAGCCACTTGTAAAACCCACAATCATATTTTCCCCACATGTGCCCAGCAAATGACCCATGCCTTTGGACTTTATGTTTGGGCTGCCCAGCCAGCCATGTCTTCAGCCCAACGCCAATGTCAAGCCACCAACTAGCTCCAGCAACTAAACACAATATCAGTCCACCATCAAGCCATCAACTAAGCCCACATCGAACCACAACTTTGGAACCAACCATCGATGCCGGGTCTTGGGGACCAGCCACCGCCAAGCCAAAACCAACCATCAACCAAGAGGTCTTACACTACTAGTCCATTTATCTTAAATAATCACCTTCCTCCGTGACTAAATTTTACTATCTTAAATATTTTTTCTTTAAATAATTAAATTTATGAATTTTATAAATGAATATTTATTCTAACGAATTATGGAAATGATTGAGAATCGAAACGATAAAAATTAATACTTTCCACTTGAATTATCCTCTTTCAACCAAATTTTTTGTTTTACCAAATTTTTCTATAACCCGAGAGAAAGTTCGTCCAAAATAAAAATGTTGCAGAGAACTTCCACCTCCATGAATAAACTTCGTTCATATTATAATTCTCTGAGCACAAATGATGATTAAATATAGCTCGTTTAGAATTATACCAAGTACAAGACATTTAAAAGTTGCTTTAAGTTTTTTTTTTTTTTTTTTTTTGATATTTAAGTTGCTTTAAGTTCTTGTTGGTACTTATTTTCACCTAATATTTTTTTCCTACACAGCCGTTTCCTCTTCTTCTTCCACAATACAATCATCGGGACTTCGACCAGTTTTTCGTTAGGGATGAGCAATGGTTGAGTTGGTCGGGTTAGTCGGGTTGAAAAGACTAAATACTCAACCCATATTTTATGGTTTTGGAATTTAGTAACCTATTACCATAACCATTACCGTTAGTATTAAATAAAACCGTCCAAATTATAACGGTTTGGTTTGGACGGGTTGACCTTAAATCACTTGAAAAATTTTAAACTTGCAAAAAATTAATCGACACAAATGTACAATGTATCAATGAACTGACATCATAAAATATCATCAAAATCTGGTGATTAAGTTACAAAGTCTTACGGACCAGTAAAATAACGTATAAAGTCTCATAAAATATAATCATACATCACCATTCAAAATCTTACATAATTAAAAATCGGATATGAAATGCACAAGCCTTCAACCTGTCTACTCTTTCAACAGGCATGTGACGTGAAACATTATCAAAAAATTATAAAACAAACACACTTGGCATGTAATTAAGTTGCACCTATAGTTACACTCGATAGTAAACTAGCAAATCAGCAGACCACATGATGTGACATGAAAACAAAATAATTCTCAGACATGCTTTAATTATAATTTAAATTATATTTCTTTAATTATAATAAAAATAATTAATATATTATTATATATTCGGGTGGAACGAGTTATATTGGTCGGTTTGACAAGATAAACCGAACCCAACTATTATTTTTCAATTTTTTAAAAATTGAAACCGTTACCAACCCGAACCGTTACGAAATCGTAAATTCTGGTTTGGACGATTTGGATTGGACCGTTTAGACAGGTTTGAAAAATTTTGCTCACCCTTAGTTTTTACTATTCAGACTTTGTTTTATCTTTTTCTTAATTAACTTTTTAGATCTAAAATCTCGGAATTCCAGATTTTTCTTTCTTCTCCGTGGAATTGAGGCACGTGAGGGATCCAATTTCTCATCTTTGTGATTTTGTCCCCAGATCTAAGACTTGTTTGTTTTTTGGTTGTAATTTCAATTTTAATTTGTTATTGGTTTCCTTGGTGAGAGTTTTGGCATTTCTCTCCTTTACTTGTGAAACTATGATCACTACGCCATAAGTGAGCATACACAACCCTTTTCACAAAGCGTTGCACAGAAAGCGTTTCGTTAGATAGAAATTTTGGGTCTTTTGCAACTGAGCTGAACTAGTGTTGCGTTAGATATAATTTAGTGTTGCGTATTACCCAAAGTGTTTCACATAATGCAACACTAACTGCTGGTGTTGCGTTAGATATTTTTTTATTTTAATAAATGGTGACGTGGCAGAAGTGGGACCCACATGTGCTGACGTGGCAATTGTGGGACCCACATTTGCTGACGTGTCAGAAGTGGGGCCCACCTTTGCTGACGTGTCATTTGCTGACGTGGCAGAAAGCGTTGCATTAGATACCAATAGTGTTGCATTTGCTGTTTAAAGTGTTGCATTAGATATATTTATATTTTCTTAAAAAAAAATATGACGTGGCACATGTTCGACGTTCCAATCGTACGGATGACAAGATATAATGGTTTTAGTGAGGCGGTAAATTTTTAAAAAATTTGGTAGATCTATTTGGTTTGGTTTTATAACGATAAAATCGGTTAAAGTAGACTTTCCTTCTAACTAGTCTTGTCCCGAATGATGAATCTATTTTTTTAAATTATTTTTTCAACTTAAAATTTTTTAGTTTTACTTAAAAATTTCTTATAATTGAAAAATGAAGAATACACTTCAAAAAAATTAACACAGCACACAACTTTATTCAATATCACCTTTTTGTAAAATTCCTAGATCTGTCACATTTTTAAACTTTTTAAACTTTTATAAATTTTAAATTAAAATAAATAAAATAAAATTATACTAGTAAAAAAATAATACTCTGTACGCGTTACTAGGTAAAATATTTGGGAGGATGATTCCCCCTTCACAAATTTGGGCGCACTCAACTTTACCCTAAAAATTCTAACTTCCCCCCTAAAAAATTTTAACTTCCCACCAAGAAGACTGCTCTCAGCCTCCCTCTCTACTCATTCTCTCTCTGGACAATCTCCTCTCTCTCTGTCTCTCAATCTCGCTTTCTATCTCTCTCGACAATCACTCTACAATCATTATCTTACAAACACACTGGACAAACTCGATTTACAAACTCTACACACTCTTGATTTCAAACTCGATATACAAACACTACACCTCCACTCAATAGACTCAATTTATAAACTTTACTTTTTACGGTTCTTACATCGATTTACAAACTCTTATAGCTCTGATTGGTAATTGAGCATCTTTTTCTCTCCGATTAACTACTCTCGATTCATTTTTATTTTGTTTTCTTTTGCAGGTAATTAGGGATTTGAATTTGGTGATTTGATTTTGGGGCATTTCATTTAGGTATTCATATTTAATTAATTTGGGTTTCAATTATAGGCCTTTGTTAGGAGTTCCATGTTAGGGTAGAACTGGAGCAACAAGTATTGTTTGATACGTTAATTGAGCATTTATTTATTCTTACTTTCTGAAAGCTGTGTTTTATCACTATGAATGCAGGGGTGGAGGTCTCACCGCTTTGTTCGTATGCTGGAGAAAACCTTGAAGCTATATGTCGTGGCAAAACATTTCATGCACCTTGTGAAATCTCATACTAATTACTTTTGCCACATCACGTTGTGAGTTTTTTTACCAATTGGTGGGTGTTTCTTCAGGTTTTATTTTGCTTATGTACTTACCATAGAATTTGTGCGAATGAAGTCTGTAATTTCACTCCTGTATTGCTCGACTTGTTGTAAGGTTTTTGGTTGTCTTCGAGCAATTTTTTTGAATCTTATTTCTTTTTATATTTCTCCTGTTGGTTAAGCTGGTCGCTCGGATGTACAAAGAGGGGATCTTACTTTTTTTTTTGATTTTTTCGAATAGAGTAATAGAAGATTATTGCGATGACTTGACAAGAAGGTTCCAATGTATAACTTTTGGTAGAAAGGAGGCCTTCAAGGACCTATAATGGATATTTTTGCTAATTATTGCACCATAAAAATCATCTAATTAAATGATGCCTTTCATCAGTAGCAATCCCCATGTAAGTGTAACATATCGTAAATCCAGAAGCTATTATCTGACTATTGCTTTTTATATATATATGTAAACTTGTTTACTAATGTGGCTTAATTATGTCTTAGGTGTATGATTGCTCTTCTTGAAGTTGAACGAAATAAAACAGTGTAACAGGTACAACTTTTTATTGTTTCGTTATTCACATCTACAAGTACATTGTTCATGGACATTGGTATATTGTGCTTGAGACTTGCACCAGTTAGATTAACTATTTTAAAAACTATGAAGAAAAGAGAGAAGGTCCTCCTTACCATTCATAGCTATGCTAATGTGTTAGTCGTGATTTAGATCTTCAATTTCCCCTCTCTGTTATCATTGTTTGAAATTTATATAACTAAAATGTGTTTCTGGTTTGCGTCTTGGTTGAGAATAATATTGTTGATCGTGGTGTAAGCAGTGTAAGAATATTATGTTAAGAGAATATATATTAAATCCTGGAAAGTCTTTTTTCAACCCTTGCTATGCAGAAGTTCTTAATATCTACATTAGGAATTGTTCAGCCTGAAGCACTAGGCCATGTGTAGATCCAGAACTTAGAATATGTATATGCTTATTTCTGGTTTCTCAACTTTAGTTTCATAATCACATAAGCTTAGCTTGGCAGTTAATGTAAAAGTTGTCAGTGAATTGAAACTTTGAAACTTTGGTTTGGTTAGAACCTGAAGCATTCTAAATCTTACGTATTAGCTCCTCTCGCCTCCTTTTTGCTGCACTTAGATCATGTCTTAATATTTACATTTAAGATCTGTCTACATATGTGATCTCCTTTTTGCAAAAGGGTTAAGCAGATGATCTGTTGCTACCCAAACATGATCAGCCTTCATAATATTGTTTTTTTTAAATTTATGTCCCTGTATCTTTTATAATTCGATGCAGTTGATAAGTATAACCTGTAACCCTGTTTACTGGACAGTTTCATCACATACTTGTGCCAACTTTAGCTGATCCACATGGAGTTTGGGATCATTGCAAGCAGAATCCGGTAGCATGTTCACCAAACCAGATAGAAGTGCTACAAGGTCGCTTTTGGTCCCTTCCATTTTTAAATTATGAAAACATTAAAAACATGTTTTAGATGTTTTTAAATGTAGAATTAACTGCTGTGTTTTGTGACCCCTGTAACCGGGATGGTTATGCTCCTGGGTTTGGGGATAACAGAAGAGCCAATTTGGAGGACATTGTTGTTCTCACTGGAGGAGAATTCAAATTAAAAGCTTTCTGTGCATTTAAATCATTTAAATCTCGATCGCCAATGGCAGATATTATCTGAATTCATGATCTATACATCACCAGGTTCTTGACACCCTGACTTCAATTTTTCTTTATTCTTGAGCATTAAAAAATTAGGGTTCGTTTAAGACAAGACCTGTTAATTCACAATGCTTTGGATTTCAGGATGGATGCGTTATTTTTTAATAAATTACCTATTGTAGTATCATTCTCAATATGTCATGGATTTTTTCTGTACTTTTTCCAGTTACGGATCTAAACTCTAAAGCACCATCTTAATGTATAAAAGGTCTTTTTTGTCATCTTTATTTGCGTATATTTCATTCTGTTTTCTTTTGTTGACCTATATTAAACAGTCAAAAAATGGATTATATACTGTGGGAGATTTTATGACTAAAAAAGAGGAATTGCATATGGTCAAACCAACAACTGTCGATGAAGTTTTTGTTATTGCAGGGCCAAGTGCACCTTCTGTATTTAACTGTGTAAAATTTGTTCCCCTCATATTTACTATGGTTTATCTTGAGTGAGTTGTTGTAGAGTTTCTTGTAATGGGCCATCTGTTACCACGATGTGAAGACAGATGGGGTGGCTGAGAGATTTATTTTAAAAAAATGGCAATTACTGATACAAATTAATTTCACAGGTGATTGAAATTGGGAAGGGAAGCACAGTTAAGTACGAGCTTGATAAGAAGTCTGGCCTAATCAAGGCGTGTTTCCCTTCTGTCAATCCTCTCTGATGAGGTTATATCTAATTTTTTGGCATTGCTTTCTCTAATTGCAAGTGTTACTATTAACGCTTTTATTGCAAAGTGTGTTGCGGTTGAAGTCCCTGGTTGTATGCAGCATTAAATATATTTAAAGGTTCTCTTGGGTGTAGTGTATTTATCATCATAACCTGTTTTAGATAATTGTTCTTTGGTAATTTACGAACTTGTGCACTCATGTAGGTTTGAAGTCGAATATCAGTTCTGGGTTCTGCTTTTCTGGCGACTACACATCTGATTGGTTTTAGAGGGTTCACTGGCATATCGGTTCTCATTCTTGTTGGTTGTGCTACAGATACAACAAGAAAATGTCAAGCAAGAGATAATATCACAGAAGTACATGTACATTTTGAACATAGAATTAGTGCATGTGCTTGGTTTAGTACATGTAAAACTGTTAAGTAGTTTTGTTGGTTGCATTATTTAGGACTTTTGAAGTAGTTGGCTTGGTTTCTACAGGCTGGTATTATGTATGAACAAAGCAGTCATTTCAAAATTTTTGTAAAAAATCGTTGCATTTGACTCTATTTAATGTTGCATTAGCATAGTTTTCAAGTTGCAATAAAAAAGAATGGTGTTGCTTAAAAAAAATTTAGTGTTGCATTAGACTAAAATAGCGTTGCGTTAGATAGTGGACCCACTGCTGATGTGGCATGTGGGGGGATCACTGCTGACGTGGCATGTGGGCTCCAATGATGATGTGGCACCTTGGTGGGCCCCACTGCTGATGTGGCATGCCCCCGATTTGTGACGTGGCACTTGTGGGCCCCACTAATGACATGTCAGCATGATGACGTGGCGCCTACTTACATGTCAGCATGCTGACGTGGCACCTTGCTTCCATGTCAGCATGCTGACATGGCTGAAACATCATATGCAACCCCATGAAGTGTTACGTTTGCATGCTTTTAGTGTTGCATAAGGCCTCTTATGCAATGCTTTTTGAAGTGTTGCAATAGCTTGGAAAAGCATTGCGTTAGGTGTCTTACGCAACGCCAGTATTGGTAACGCCCCTCTAGCGTTGCGTAAGACCTTACGCAACGGTTTTCAGGCCTTACGCAACTGAAAATGGGGGTTGCGTATGTGCGTTTATGGCGTAGTGGATTTTTGATGCAGTGATGAAAATTTGTAGGAAATTGCAATTATGATTGATAGTTTGAACTGGATTAGCTTGAACTAGATGTGGTAAAACGAGTACATATAAACATATCATCTTCAACAAATCGCGTAATTGTATCTTCAATAATAGTGTGGATTAATCAACAATTATTTCTATTTTATATTTGATCGACAAGATTATTTTTATTAATGTTGTGTGACTTTTTATTATTGAATTAATTTCTACTTAAAAAAAGTATAACTCGTTTAGTTAATTATGACTTTGACAGCACGAATTTATTTATACATGTCATGCATTTGTCACAATTGCGTCCTGCTCCTCATACAAACTACGTCAACAATTTCACGTATGTATACATACACATGTATAATATCACAAAACGTTAATCTTCGCATAATGCTACTCATTCTATTCTTAATTGTTCATGTTAATACTTCCATTTGTCGCTAATTTTATTCGTTTCCCAAGAATTTCACAAAATCCGTTAATTATTAAACAATGACTGCCTCTCTACATTTCTATAAATTTAGTAATAATATTTTAAAAATCAAGAAATGGTCAAGTCAATGAGTAACTGTTACTAATTCGTAATGCTTAACTGTACATGGCCGTCTACTAATCTCAAGAGAACCAGCTACTACATTGCCACACTACATGACATATGGTACTAATTAAAACATACATAGTTAATTAGTTATCTTAATCATATGGTACATTCTTGTTATTAAAGTTAATTATTTTTTCAACTGCTTTCTCTTTCTCTGTGTTTTGCCTAAAGCGACATGGTGGGAGGGGGATGGAACAATAAACATCAATGGAAAGTGAATTATTATCCCAGGAAATTTATTTTTTTATTTATTATACACATCACACACCGCAATACATGATCGAGTTTTTTCTCGTCGAAATAAATGTGGTGTTCCATTTTTTGATCCAAATAATTTTAAAAAAAGACGCACTGACGTGTAATAAATGTATACTCCCTCCGTCCCTTCGAATTCTTTACGTTTGCGGATCAATTTTCGGCACGAATTTTAAGGTGCATTTTAAGGATAGTTCTATAACTTATTTTTGATATTTTTTTGTATAAAAATAGAACAGTCCTATTTTTATAAAAAAAAAGAAAATATCAAAAATAAGTTATGCAACTATCCTTAAAAAGTACCTTAAAATGCGTGTCAAATACGCACTTTTTTATGTAATGTGGGACAGAGGGAGTATTTTTTAAAGATCTCCATCTAAGTTGATATACTTGATGATTGTTTTTTCTCCTTACGTATGTCCTTGGAGTGGATCCGTTGGAGTCGTCTGATGTTTAAAAAGATACATATATAATGCATGTGATTTACCTTTATAAAAGCGCCGGCTTAAAACTACAATTCAGCATACTTCCAAATTTAATTTTTAATTTCATCATACAATTAAACTAAGCAGACGATATCGAAAGGAAGAGGAAACTATATATATAAACTAGTTGTTGTATAGTAATTGCCATTATCTAGCTACTCTCGTATCATTACACAACTCTCTCCGTAACAAGTTAACCACTTTCTATTTGTTTGATTTTTCTGTTATCAAATAAATAGACGAATTTGTGTTAACGACTTATAACGCAATTCGCTAGATATCGGTCATCGAGTATGAATTACAGCAAACAAGGAAACATTTCGGAAACTTCCAGCGACGAAAATGACCAAGCTTCATCGCAGAGATCCAAAGATACTGATAAAGGTGATAGTATCGGTCGTTTCTATGAGTGTACATTTTGCAAGAGAGGTTTCACAAATGCGCAAGCTCTCGGAGGTCATATGAACATACACAGAAAAGATAAAGCCAAGTCCAAGCCAAAGGGTGGTAGTAACCTGCAGACTAGTAATTCCAAATTACCAACTAATTCGTCGTTAAACCCATCCGGTGATTTTGATCAGGTTTCGAATTCTTCTACGTATTTTGTGCCGATTACTAATGAGCATGCACATTATAATCAAGCAAATATGGGGGGAACATTAATGAATTATCAGTTTTATCTTCCAATGCCAGTCACTAACTGCCCTCCGCAGTATGCATACTATCTCACTGATTCGATTGAGCATGGCGCGAGTTCGCAGGATTCGAAGATTCAGGAGGAGCTTTTGGAGACAAATTTGAGTCTAGAAATTTCAAAAGAGAGGAATGCAGATGAAGCAGTTGATAGGATTGAACATGAAGTGGACTTGGAACTTCGTCTTGGACATGACCCTTGACTAAAATGTTTCATATACAGAAATCGATATTGTAAAATCGAGAACATTGTATTTTTCTTGTATTATTTACACGTTACGTTATAGTACCTACGTCATCACTTCATTTTTAATTTTTTTTAGAGCATAAATAAGCTTGTTTAATGTTACGTCTAAAATCAACTTCGCCCTCAAAGTAAGGAACGTCCTCAAAAGGGCTAAAATAAAAGTACCTCAGAAAATGATCAATATGATCAATAGATGATTGGGCCAAAGTCCACCATTTTTACTCGGGCGTCGCCCAAATTAGGAGGCTTGCCCACAAATGGGCCTCGCCCTCTATCGATGAAAAGGGGGATTTCCCCCAGGAAACTAAGAAGAAGATGATAAATGAAGATAAAGGCTCTTGTCTAGGCTATTGGAAATTTCCCTATTAAAGAGTCGCCCCTTAGTGATTCCCAGGGCTAGCCCTGTAATCAATTATTCTCTATTGGTGGCTCAAGGTGGGCGTTGACTCCGATAATCTTGGGTCAATGACTTAACCATCACGCTCCGAGAAAATAGTTGGGCTAGAAAGCCCATGAGGACTCTACTAAAGGCGGTGGCCCGATCCAATGGGCTTCCCTAAGTAAGGAAACCTAGCCCGTTTCGATTACTTGCTCCCCAAGAACTACGTTTGGCTTGATCCCTATAAATAAGGGTACGTAGGCACATTGTATGGCACGATGCAAACTCTTGCGAAAAAGAGAGAATTCGATATTCAATCTTAATTGCAATCATCTTAGCCATCCCCAAATCGAAAACCCTAACACTAAACGTTTTACGCCGTTCACCGTCATCAACCACCACCACAATTCCAGCAACCCTCCCCGAATTTGTTTTCTCAAATTCCTCCGTTAACATTTAATATTGTTATTAGTGATTATGATAAAATTTTTTTGATTTTTTTTGATAATTTGGAATTTGGATCAGCTTTCGCGCTCGCGCACCTCAGCTAATTCGGAGGATTGTTAGCATACTTGTATCCACAAAAAACACAACCCTGGAATGATAAATCCTAAGTCAGTATTTCAATTTCAACTCGGACACCCATGGTGTGGTGTGTGAAAAAATATTTGATCTACATACGAAGGGCCGCATTGATAGAATTGATATGATGGGTGTATTATATCCTTATATATAATAAGCGTAAGAGAGATTTAATCCATAATTTTGGTTTGGTCTTTTGTCTTTAATAAGCGTAAAAGAGATCTTATATCTCAACCGTCGAATCCAATATTTATAAAAATAAACGATCAAGATTATATCATATTAAAAAGAAAATTATAATCTAAAAAGGATATAATTAAAAACGTTTGTATTAGAATTGAATTTTAGTAAGAAAATTATAATATGAAAAGGATATAACTAAAAAAGGATACAATTGATTTTTTCTTATTATTAATACTAAAAAAAAGTTCATATTTACTATTTGAGCTCTATCCTGAGATCTAAAAATCAGATTTAGATGATTTTATGACCCACGCGAAACTCACAAAATAATCTTTAATTTAGATGATTTAACAATTATTATCGAAACGGAAACACTCGGAATATCAAGAGAAAATATAATTACGAATTTTTACATTAATCCTTATTTAGTGTAGAAGACCTACATTGATATTTCTATTCAATGTTGAAAACCAAATTATATTGTTTAAATCATTGACATACACTTTTTTGTATTTCAATATAAATACAGTTTTTAGTTTACATGTAAAAAATAAAATACTTTTTATGCTAAATCCATCGTTTTTTCTCTATTTATTTTATGATCTAACGGTTCTTATTTATTTTGTCGTACTGAAGACCAGAATACTGACTACCAAAGTTTGGGACAATATCACTCTTACACTTATTATAGTACCTACGTCATCACTTCATTTTTAATTTTTTTTAAGCATATATAAGCTTGTTTAATGTTACGCCTAGAAATCAGACTTGCCCTCAAAGTAGGGAACGTCCTCGAAAGGGCTAAAATAAAAATACCTCAGAAAATGATCAATAGATGATTGGGCCAAAGTCCACCATTTTTACTCGGGCATCGCCCGTAAATGTGCCTCGCCCTCTATCGATGAAAAGGGGGATTTCCCCAGGAAACTAAGAAGAAGATGATAAATGAAGATAAAGGCTCTTGCCTAGGCTATTGGAAATTCCCCTATTAAAGAGTCGCCCCTTAGTGATTCCCAGGGCTAGCCCTGTAATCAATTTTTCTCTATTGGTGGCTCAAGCTAGGCGTTGACTCCGATAATCTCGGGTCAATGACTTAACCATCACGCTCCGAGAAAATAGTTGGCCTAGAAAGCCCATGAGGACTCTACTAAAGGCGGTGGCCCGATCCAATGGGCTTCCCTAAGTAAGGAAACCTAGCCCATTTCGATTACTTCCTCCCCAAGAACTACGTTTGGCTTGATCCCTATAAATAAGGGTACGTAGGCACATTTTATGGCACGATGCAAACTCTTGCGAAAAAGAGAGAATTCGATATTCAATCTTAATTGCAATCATCTTAGCCATCCCCAAATCGAAAACCCTCACACTAAACGTTCTACGCCGTTCACCGTCATCAACCACCACCACAATTCCAGCAACCCTCCCCGAATTTGTTTTCTCAAATTCTCCGTTAACATTTAATATTGTTATTAGAGATTATGATAAAATATTTTTGATTTTTTTTTGATAATTCGGAATTTGGATCAGCTTTCGCGCTCGCGCACCTCAGCTAATTCGGAGGATTGTTAGCATACTTGTATCCACAAAAAACATAACCTTGGAATGATAAATCCTAAGTCAGTATTTCAATTTCAACTCGGACACCCATGGTGTGGTGTGTGAAAAAATATTTGATCTACATACGAAGGGCCGCATTGATAGAATCGATATGATGGGTGTATTATATCCTTATATATAATAAGCATAAGAGAGATCTTATCCATAATTTTGGTTTGGTCCTTGGTCTTTAATAAGCGTAAAAGAGATCTTATATCTCAACAGTCGAATCCAAGATTTATAAAAATAAACGATCAAGATTATATCATATTAAAAAGAAAATTATAATCTAAAAAGGATATAATTAAAAACGTTTGTATTAGAATTGAATTTTAGAAAAAAATTATAATATGAAAAGGATATAACTAAAAAAGGATACAATTGATTTTTTCTTATTATTAATATTAAAAAAAAGTTCATATTTACTATTTGAGCTCTATCCTGAGATCTAAAAATCAGATTTAGATGATTTTATGACCCACGCGAAACTCACAAAATTATCTTTAATTTAGATGATTTAACAATTATTATCGAAACGGAAACACTCGGAATATCAAGAGAAAATATAATTACGAATTTTTACATTAATCCTTATTTAGTGTAGAAGACCTACATTGATATTTCTATTCAATGTTGAAAACCAAATTATATTGTTTAAATCATTGACATACACTTTTTTGTATTTTAATATAAATACAGTTTTTAGTTTACATGTTAAAAAATAAAATACTTTTTATGCTAAATCCATCGTTTTTTCTCTATTTATTTTATGATCTAACGGTTCTTATTTATTTTGTCGTACTAAAGACCAGAATACCGACTACCAAAGTTTGGGACAATATCACTCTTACACTTATTATAGTACCTACGTTATCACTTCATTTTTAATTTTTTTTAAGCATATATAAGCTTGTTTAATGTTACGCCTAGAAATCAGACTCGCCCTCAAAGTAGGGAACGTCCTCGAACGGGCTAAAATAAAAATACCTCAGAAAATGATCAATAGATGATTGGGCCAAAGTCCACCATTTTTACTCGGGCATCGCCCATAAATGGGCCTCGCCCTCTATCGATGAAAAGGGGGATTTCCCCAGGAAACTAAGAAGAAGATGATAAATGAAGATAAAGGCTCTTGCCTAGGCTATTGGAAATTCCCCTATTAAAGAGTCGTCCCTTAGTGATTCCGAAGGCTAGCCTTGTAATCAATTATTCTCTATTGGTGGCTCAAGGTGGACGTTGACTCCGATAATCTCGGGTCAATGACTTAACCGCCACGCTCCGAGAAAATAGTTGGGCTAGAAAGCCCATGAGGACTCTACTAAAGGCGGTGGCCCGATCCAATGGGCTTCCCTAAGTAAGGAAACCTAGCCCATTTCGATTACTTCCTCCCCAAGAACTACATTTGGCTTGATCCCTATAAATAAGGGTACGTAGGCACATTGTATGGCACGATGCAAACCCTTGCGAAAAAGAGAGAATTCGATATTCAATCTTAATTGCAATCATCTCAGCCATCCCCAAATTGAAAACCCTAACCCTAAACGTTCTACGCCGTTCACCATCATCAACCACCACCACAATTCCAACAACCCTCACCGAATTTGTTTTCTCAAATTCCTCCGTTAACATTTAATATTGTTATTAGAGATTATGATAAAATATTTTTGATTTTTTTTTGATAATTTGAAATTTGGATCAGCTTTCGCGCTCGCGCAACTCAGCTAATTCGGAGGATTGTTAACACACTTGTATCCACAAAAAACACAACCTTGGAATGATAAATCCTAAGTCAGTATTTCAATTTCAACTCGGACACCCATGGTGTGGTGTGTGAAAAATATTTGATCTATATACGAAGGGCCGTATTGATAGAATTGATATGATGGTGTATTATATCCTTATATATAATAAGCGTAAGAGGGATCTTATCCATAATTGAGAAAAAATGTCAAAAATAACTCATTTTTGTAAAAAATTGATGAAAATAACTGATTCTGAAAAAGTGAGAAAAAATACACGTTTAAATACGCAACTAACAAATGGGTAATTGGGATACGCATTACCATAATGCGTATCTTTTACAAATTCTTTTTTTTAAACTGCTTATATTACGCATTTTTCATTTTGGTATCCCCTGAATATCCCATTTCATCATGCGTATTCTTTAAAAAAAAAATTGCTTACGTATCTATAGACTCTTTCTTTGTATCATCTCTCTGACTCCCTCCCATCTCTCATATCTCTCATCGCCATATCGACAATAATGCATCTCCATTTTTTCCGGCGACCTCCATGAACCGATGATGACAACGGCCCCGCAGGGGCATCACCTAAAAGATACTCCGGCGAAGTGGGTAAGAATTGGGGTGTTGAGGCTTTGGTAGGGGTGGTAGTGACGTGTTGAGGGCTTATTTTTAGTGGGATTTGCCTTTGATTTTCAATGGGGTTTTGAAATTGGAGAAGATGGGTTGTTTTGGTTTGTTTATGCTTATGGGTTTCGATTTAATTGGCGGATGAATCAAGACCGAGAGAGAATTCAAGGGCAGAATACTCCAACCTGACTTGCGTATACAGCAATACTCTAACATGACTTGCGTAATCCACCGGGTAAAGTTGTCCACCCACGCGAGAATGGTTAGTTTCGTTAATGTTGGCTGAAAAAACGATTACTTTTGTCCTTCATCCTCCATAATTTTGGTTTGGTCTTTAATAAGCGTAAAAGAGTTCTTATATCTCAACGTCGAATCCAATATTTTTAAAAATAAACGATCAAGATTATATCATATTAAAAAGAAAATTATAATCTAAAAAGGATATAATTAAAAAAGTTTGTTTTAGAATTGAATTTTAAAAAGAAAATTATAATATGAAAAGGATATAACTAAAAAAGGATGCAATTGATTTTTTCTTATTATTAATATTAAAAAAAAGTTCATATTCACTATTTGAGCTCTATCCTCAGATCTAAAAATCAGATTTGGATGATTTTATGACCCACGCAAAACTCACAAAATTATCTTTAATTTAGATGATTTAACAATTATTATCGAAACGGAAACACTCAGAATATCAAGAGAAAATATAATTGCGAATTTTTACATTAATCCTTATTAGTGTAGAAGATCTACATTGATATTCCTATTCAATGTTGAAAACAAAATTATATGGTTTAAATCATTGACATACACTTTTTTGTATTTCAATATAAATACAGTTTTTAGTTTACATGTTAAAAAATAAAATACTTTTTATGCTAAATCCATCGTTTTTCCTCTATTTATTTTATGATCTAACGGTTCTTATTTATTTTGTTGTACTGAAGACCAGAATACCGACTACCAAAGTTTGGGACAATATCACTCTTACACTTATTATTAAAAGTGTATGTGGTTATTAGTAGAACTATCTTCAAATAATAAAAAGGGTATTTTGATAATTAAAACGAAATATAAGTAGATTTCATAAATCGATAAGAATTTTTAACAAAAAAAAATGATATGTAAATTAATAACATGTAAATATTTAAAAAAACTTAATATAATTATAGATATTAGAAATGGGCAAGAAGGATCTCAACCGTTAGATCTAATATATTTAAAAATAAACGATCAAGATTATATCATATAAAATAAATTATTTTCTAAAAAGAATATTAGTTAAAAGATGTTGTAATACAATTGAACTTTTTATTAATATAAAAAAGTCCTTATTTACTATTTAGACTTTATCTTAGGATTTAGAAATCAGATTTGGATAATTTTACACCACACGCGAAGCTCACAAAATTATCTTTAATTCAGTGATAATTTAATAAATTTATCTATATGGAAACACTCGAAATTTGAAGAGAGAATACAATTACAAATTTTTACATTAATAATCATATTCAATGTAGAAAAGCCTACATTGGTAATCCTATTCAATGTAGAAAACCCGATTATACTTGGTTAAATAATTGACATACACTTTTTCGTATTTCAATAAAAATACAAAAAAAGATATAAGTTAAAAGAGGTTGTAATATAATTGATTTTTTAATTAATATAAAAAAAGTTCATATATACTATTCAGACTCTTTCTTGAGATCTAGAATTTAGATTCAGATTATTTTACAGTACACGTGAAACTCACAAAATTATCTTTAATGCAGTGATAATTTATCAATTATTATCCAAATGGAACACTCAAGATATAAAGAAAAATTCAATTACAAATTTTTGCAATGATAATCCTATTCAACATAGAAAATCTACATTGATAAATCTATTCGATGTAAAAAATCCGATCATACCTGGTGTAAATCATTGACATACATTTTTTTGTATTTCACTATAAATTCATGGTTTAGTTTATATATTAAAATATAGAATATTCTTTTATTTTAAATCCAACGGTTTCCATCTTTTTATTTATGTGGTGGTACTGCGACTACCAAATTTTTGGATATAAGATCCTTTTTACACTTATTATATATAAGGATATAATTATGGAATTGATAAATAAACTCTTCATTCTACTATTTAAGCTCCAACTTTTGTTTTCATACATATTATTTACACAATTACCCATGCATTCTTTATGAAGAAATTAATTGACTTTCATTTTATAATGGGCAATTGGTCATTTTCATCTCAAACGAAGCTTAAATATTAAATTTAGGAGCTTATTTATCAATTTCCCATAATTATATATAAGGATATAGTGAGGATGCTAGTTTTTTTTAGGGAGACATCAGTTTAATTAATACGTAAATTACATTTAATTTTTATTATATACCAAAATTATAAGGATCGTTAGATCTTAAAATAGATAGATTAGAACTATTGTATCTAATATTAAAAGTATATTTGGTTGTTAGTATAATTATAATCAAATACTAAAAAGGATGTTTTGATAATATAAAACAAATATAAGTAGATTTCCTAAATCACATAAAATTCTCAACCTAAAAATTCATCAATTTCTTCTCTCTTTTGTTTCAAGAAGTTTTAATTGGAAAATAATTGTTAAATCATCACTAAATAAAAGATTCTTTTTTGAATTTCACGTGGTCCGTAAAATTTTTCAAATCAAATTTTCAGAACTCAAAATAGAGCACAAATAGTAAACAAACGTGTAAAATTTAATTTATATTAAATTTTAACAACAATTTTATCACGTAAACTAATAACGTATAAATATTAAAATATTGTAAATTATTATAATTTTAAATATTAAAAAATGAATCGTGTGTTGCACGGATTATAAGCTAGTTGTTACTAGAACTAGTATGATAGCCTTCTCATATATCAATCTGGTTTACCTTTCATGTGAAACGGTAAATTGGAAGTCAATAATTAATAAATTTTGTGTTTGTGTTAATGATTTATTCGAATTCATTCGATTGAAGCAATAAGTGTTCAGTGGCATGAAAAATTTCAGGTTAAAAATGGGGAAATGGGCCTCAAATATCTAACCCAAATAATATTTGAGTTCAATTCAATAGCTAAAATAATATTCAATTACCACAAGTCGAATAAAAATAATGTAATTTTCAAAAAAATGTTTTGATATAAAAATGGTCATTTTTTAAAAAAAAATCAATTTTGGAAAATAATATTTTTGAAAATTAATCTCTAAAAATATTATATGAATGATAATCAAAACTCGATTTTCATCAAACACCTTGTGTGCTAACTCCGCAAAACCTTATCCACTAAACCTCGTAACTCGACTTTGAGAAAAAACACACGCACACACATATACAAACACACACAACACACGCACACATATACAAACACACACAACACACGCATACACACACACTCTCTCACACACGCACACACAGAGATTCACACACACACACATACTCACACACAGAGAGAGCTCAGGAAGCCGTCGCCGTCATAGCTCCGGGAAGAGAATCTCCGGCGATTCCGAAATTTTCATAATAACTTGCGCCTACTAACAGAGGTAAAATTATGAATAAAATCCAGATTCATTTCGTGGACAAATAGTCCCACGAAGCAAGGACGAAGTCTTTCGCGGATGTAATCCGGACGGCGTTCGCGCTGATCCGGCCGCTTACAGAAAACTTCGCATTATCAACATTTTTGATGATAAATGACATTTTTGGAGGTGACTTTGAGATCGACGAAGAGATAGTAGGAGTAGAGAGCGAAGAGATAGTAGGAGTAGAGAGCGTAGTCATCTGCTAATACCGTCAATCTCAACAATGTCATCTGCTTTATTGATATTAATACTAACTTCTGCCCTTATTTATATTGATATTGATATTACTTTTAGACTTTTATATTTTTAATTTTAATTTTTTATGAGTTTTTTTTAACTTTTACATTTTTTTTAATTTTGACCGTACTTCACCGATTTTTGACCGAATTACCCGCCTTTTGACCTATTTTTCCCGCTTATTGACCGATTTTTAAAAAAACGATTTTTAACCCGAATTTCTAAAAATCCGTTCGATGAGCTACCGAACAATGATCAATCGGCGATTAATATTAATCGCCGATTTTTAGAACAGCGGGTCACGCCCAAAAAGCCCAAATAATATTTGAGCTCAATATATATAATAATATTCAATTACCACAGGTCAAATAAAAATAATACAATTTTGAAAAAAAATTATTGTTATAAAAATGGTAATTTTTTTTTAAAATTTGAATATTGGAAAATAATACTTATGATAATTAATCTCTAAAAATATTATATGAATGATAATTGAAAGTTTCTCTTGCTTTTTTAAATATAATTAGTGTTTCTTAGTTTTTATTAATTTTAATATTGAAGTTATATTTCTTTTAATAGATTCACGTTGATAAGATTAATTTTTGTTGTTGAACTACTTATATTTTTAAATATAATAATAATAAAATATTGAAAAATCTTAAATACTTCTTACCATGGATTCAAGTTGTTAAGAATAATTTTCGTAATTGAACTATTTATATTATAAAATTAAAATAATGGAGTAGTAGATATTAAAAAGTCCAAAATCATTCTTTCAAAAAGTAACTAATCTCCGTCAATCCTATTTTCAATTTCAATTCTAAAAAATATAAAGTGACATAAATTAACAATCTAACTAGTGTTACTTGATTTATATATATATATATATATATATATATATATATATATATATATATATATATATATATATATATATATATATATATAACTATGAGAATAATACGTTCGAGAATAATACGTTCCAAGAAAATTTATAGGCATGTCTGGGTGTGTGATTTGAGAAATTAAAGATGATAGTGCACAACATTTGTAGCTGGGCTGGCTCGATTGACGTATTTTAACTTTGTAGCATTTGCATACCTTTTAAGGGATGATAATGATTTTGAATACAAATGCAACATGCTATATACAAGGATGAAAAATGCGCCCTACAAAGAATAAAAATAAATAAATTACTACATATGGTCAGTCAGGACTCAGGAGTGAGCGAGCGAATATATATAAGGGTTTTCTAGTGTGTGCTACGTTGATGTCATCTAATTGAACATCAATGTCTTTATTGTTCATTATTGTTCAATAATTTCTTCATCCGTAGGTGATTTCATAACAACATCATTCTCACTTGGATAATTTAGGAGATGTTCATCATGTTTCTATAGTGTAGATGAAAGATAATTTCACTCAATCCTTGGATTTCTTCATTTATTTCACCAACATCTGATAGATCGCTATCTTCTGATCGAATCTTACAATGCCAAAAACAATTTGCAATTGTTGTTGTCTTCACATCGATCTAGTTTTTAGATATGATTAATTATAACAAAAATAGTTTTTTAATTCAAATACAATGCACCTAAATAAGTATTTTAATTATAAATACAATGCATTACAAAATGTAAAACAAAAAAATTGTCTACCAAATTTAGTATATACCATAAATTATATATAGTATAAATAAATATATAAAGTAATAAAATATTACTTATTATATCGATAAAGTAATAAATTTGATAAAGTAATATTTTTACGTGGTCCCAATGTTTTTACTTTACAGAGGTTTAACTGTTTCTCCTATTTGTATGCCAAAATATAGGTGTTAACAAAAGTTGAGGTTCGTTGCCGGAATCAAGATCTACAACAACGATCTTTCGTCATAAAAGTCGTCGGAGTGTGGTGTTTTATGATGGATTCGTAGCCGAGATTGCTAGGGTTTATGTTTGCCTCCCTAGAGCTCAAAAAACATTCGTCCCACGCAATGTGCCTACATACCTCTATGTATATGTACAGAGGATCAAGCCGCAATCTGATCCAATGGATACCCGATCCGTTCCGACCGGATTGAATTTTACCGAACCCGAAAATTTGGATATGAATTCGGATTTGGATTTAATTTTTGAACTCGAAAGAGTTTGGATTTGGATTTCGTGTGTTACGAACCGAAACCCAATTAAAACCCGATGTGTGTGTTATGCCCGAATCTCGGCATAGATCCTAAACAAGCTCAAACGACTATACAAGGGGCTCACCTCTCTTAATGGGCTCAACCACCTCTCTTAATGGGCTCAATTATCTACTAATGAGCTTAAATATTGAAGAAGGATCAACAAGGCGTGAGGCCCGGTCAGGGATCACCTCGCCTTTATCTCATCATATTATTTGAAGACAATCTCTCGAAGACATGATCCCGCCCTAGGGGTCGCCTCACTATGACCTCCTGCTACTA
Organism: Kitagawia praeruptora; assembly: GCA_037693485.1. NCBI lineage: Eukaryota > Viridiplantae > Streptophyta > Magnoliopsida > Apiales > Apiaceae > Kitagawia > Kitagawia praeruptora. Next base: position 7,070,765 of record CM075353.1, read on the forward strand.
CTCAAGGCGTCTCACGCTAGGCCTCTGCGCCTCTCATGCTAGGCCTCTGCGCCACTCACGCTAGGCCTCTGCGCCTCTCACGCTAGGCCGCTGCGCCTCTAACGCCGCTCAGCCTCGAGGTCGCATCTACCGGGGTCGCAACCCGGGGATCGCTATCTCACTCTTTTCTGGAAGGCTCATGGCCTGATCCCTCGAGGTCACCCCTATTTAAACAAGCTTATAAATAGGGTACGTAGGCACCTTGTTTGGATACGCCTCAGCTCACCCCAGACTTTCTATCAACAAGATCAGCCACAAACAAACACCAATCTCCTCCCGTGTTCTTAGCAAAATATCCGTATTTTGGTCCGTGATTCCAGCAACCTCCAATTTCGTGTTGTAACAAAATTCTCCCTACAACAATTGGCGCTAGAAGGAGGGGCTAGTCATTAATTTGGGAGAACGATGACTAACTCGAACAAGAAGTACGGAGAGGCCAAGGAGCGAGACCCCGGGATAGCACATGACCCCGGGCTGCAAGGAGCGAGACCCCGGGGTAGCACATGACCCCGGACTGCGACCCCATAGGAGCGAGGCCATGCTTGCACCTAACGTGAGAGGCCGATGTCGGGCTAGCTTAGCGAGGCCGGGTTCGAGAAGGATAAATGATAGAGGCCAAGGCAAGGGTCAAGGTTCTAAGTGACCTCCATCTCTTCATCGAGATCGTGAGCGGTCCCATCGTCATGATGACAGACCCCCTCTCCTTGTGGAGATCGTGAGTGGTCCCATCGTCGTGACGACAGACCCCCATCTCCTCGTCGAGATCGTGAGGCCCCTATATGATGTAGCTAATGAGGCCCCTATATGGAGTAACTATCGAGATCTTGAGATGCCTTCTAGCGAGATGCCTCCTAGCGAGATGCCTCTTAGTGAGATGTCTTTTAATGAGATACTTCTACATGAGATGCTTCTTCTTGGTGAAATACCTCTACGTCGAGGAAGGGGGGACGCCCCTGATCCTTGTCGGGGAGAGGGGGGACGCCCCTGATCCTTGCTGGCAATGAGGAGGTCATCGACTATCTCAAGACACTGGGAAGAGCAAGCAACAAATAACGAGGCTTTCTCCCGAGGCTCTCATCAATTAGCCTCAATCTCGCACTAGAGATGAAAGGAGAGAAGTCAAAAGTAGTTGAAGATCAAAATGAGCTCAAGACCTCAATATCTTATTACATGTGCAACAAAGGGAAGCCTATTATGACATTGAAGAAGCTAAGTGCTCTCGCTTAGCCTTGGGTGTGACATCCCTAGATCCGGGGTCAAGGATCCAGGTCATCACGGTCCAATTTCCATTCGATTTCAATATCTTTTTAGTCTTTTTTTTATAACTTAATACTTATGCATTTGACCCCACACTAATACACACACACACACACACCAGTCATATGCTCATAGAACAACATCCACAATATTAAAAGTTTAAAGTTAACAGTTATTACAGACCCAGAATTCTACTAAGTACATTGTTGAATAATACTTATACATGAAGCATTTCAACAACCAAAAGTTTATTACAAACTTACATACTTAATTTACATAAGTCTACTAAGCCCCTTTCGTTTGTCACTACCTCGGGGATGGTCGCCAGCACTCGCTCAAAAGGTCGCCTTTCCCTTACCCTCTTACGGGGTGTAGTGCGTAGTATCGGCATGGGACCTAGCTGCTATATACATAAGTAGCAAGAGTGAGCTATAATAGCTCAGCAAGATAATAATGTAAACTGGAAATCAGCATTTTAAACATATATGCATATATATATAATCGGAAACCAATTATAAACCTTACGGAAGAATAAAATCTTTATGTAATAATACATCATCCACTTACTATTATAAGAAAAGAAATCTAGGATAATATAGTATCAGTTTCTCTTCTTAAATAATATAACAATCAATATACCCTTCCAGTGTAATATTTCAAGATAATATGAATACTTGAACAAATTTCTCACTATCATCTTCTAATTTCCTTCTTATGCAACAATTATATAAATTAATATAAAATCAGTTTCTCTTCATCTGTAACAATAATTCCGTCATTTCATATCATTATTCTGATTTCAGTATAGAAATCTGAAAACCATTTTCAATCTTTCTTTCAAGTTTTGGGGATATCCGCTAACGCCAGATACGTAGGACGATGATCAGTCGCCTATCCGTACTAGCTCTCTGTTTACTACTAGTAGAAGGAATGATAATCATCCCTGGAGGAAGGCTCCTCTGCTACATCCTCCATGACAATCATCCCTGGAGGATGGCTCTTCTGCTACATCCCCCTGGAGGAAGGCTCTTCTGCTGCATCCCCCTTCGGCAACTCTTGGGCCGAAATAAATATTGAATGCTGGACTGTACAACCCACAGCCTCTTACGCTTTATGTTGCTATTCCCCTTTTATCAAATCATTTCTTTCCATTTATCAAACACCATTCTACATTTCCATTCACATATATTCTTCCATTACCATTTATCATTCACTCATGTCACTTCCATTCTTGCACATTACTTCTATAAAATGTATGTATATATATATAACATAATACTTTGATTATGCTCCAGACATCTCTTTCATATTCAAGAAGTCAAATATACTTTATATTCATAAAATATTCCGTCTATTTAAGAGTAGTAAATAAAAATCAAATAATATTTATTAAACCACTGATACTTAAAAAGAATATTTTTTAATATAGTATTATAACCCTAGATAACAACTGATACCATTCTCTTTCATATCTCTTTTACCCTAGAGCATATTCGCTCCATTCGTAATCATCTCTATATTCATATTTCAGAAAACATATCCATCTCTCGTTAATTTCCCAAAATCAAGGGAATATATTCTTTGCAATATAGCAACAAAAGCATCACATATACACATATATATTCCATGATATCATTATTATTCCGAAGATAAATAATTTTCAAAGTAGGGATAAAAGGATCTTGCCTCTATTCCTGAATCCTGAAGATGTGGCTCGTGGTTCTCCCGAAGTTTCTATAAATACGAAAAAGATCATTATCAGAACGTATTCCACTTAGCCACCTACGCTCATATAATAACACTCTTATAAAGTCCCATTACTATTTCAATAGGTCTCGAGGACTTAACCATTCTTATTCCCAATTAAAGTTTTTAACGATTTACATTACTCCCTTAACAACCACTCCCGACTGTAAAAATTCTCATAATTCATAAATTGCACCATTTGGCACAAGGTCAGTTGGTAAGGGTTCCTTAATCACCCTATTATAACATCCCAAAGTTTCATAATTTTTAAAAATGTCTAAGTAGGTTGGTCATAGCCTCAAAGTTAACACAATTACATTTTCTCGATTTCCGAACGTCTTTCACTAAAACTGACTTTTCTCCTAAACCGTACGTCAGATTTTAACGTAATTTATATCAAAATGATCTATGAACTATGCTCTATCATTAAATGGTCAATTGGTAACCTAGGCAGTAAGGTACCGTACGGATATAGGGGTTCCAAAACAGGGCAGATTTCTTCCTAACGAAAATCGGGCATTATAACGGCTATAATTTCATACTTTCCAAATTTTTCTCACCTCCAAATTCATCACCAAACACATACATCTAACCTACACCATGTGGTCATCATACCAACCATGGATTTCCAACACAAAACACTTCCATATTTAACTCAAACCACTTATAAACACATAAATCACCATAATCTTAACATTTATACCACTTATCCACTACTTACATCAATATCCATCATAAATAAACAAGGACAAGAATAATTATACCTTCTTGAAGCTTTGAAAACACTTAAAAAGCCTTGGGTAATCCTTAAATAACCTTATGCTAGCTTGAATCAACTAAGGAAAACATAGAAACAAAGTTAATCCTTGAAAACACTATTCATTATCATTTTCCCTAAAACTTTGATGAATTTATTACCTATGTAAATGATGTTGGATGGCCTTGAAACGTGGTGGATATCTCTTCCTAATCTCCAAGAACACCCATGAATTTTCCTTAGATTTGTAGTTGAAGAGAGCTAGGGTTTGATTTTTCTTTTTCCTCTTTTTCTCTTGAAAACCCGAATGGAAGAAAATGGGGTGGGGGAGAGATTTTTGCTTGGTTTTTGCTCTTATCTTCTCTTAATCTTGATTAACCTAGAGTCTTGTGGAAGATTGTGGAAAATTTCATGGTGAAATGACTAATTTACCCTTAAAACTTGTGTTAGTGGAGGATGATGCAATGAATGATGTCATTGGATGCATCCTTAATTTCTTTTCTTGATTTTCCTAGGTAAAATGCTAATAATCTTGGTAATTACTAATGTGATATAATCCTTGTTATATTATTAATCTTGGTTGTTTGGTTTCCATACTCGTCTAATTGTGGTTCATTTCGAATATATCTCATTATCCAGTGGTTTTGAAATCGTTTATAAAATCCAAATTCCCTTAGCATTCCCTTAACTTAAAAATCCCTTGGTTTAACTTAAATTCACTAATTCCTCAATATATAATCCCTTTAATATTTCTATACTCCTTAATATCCAATAAATAGAAGTTCGTTCGAGCTCAAAATCCTCAAAATCTAAATTCAGGAATTTCTGAAATCCATCGTCATTTCGAGTCACTTATTTTCATAGTATATCACTAATATGGTTTTTGTTTGTTCATTTTCCATCTCCAATATAGAGTACCTACACACCATTTCCCTAAATTCCTCAAGATTACTATTCATTTGGGCACTGTAGCCTTTCTAAAGTTAGGGTTATTACATTGGGAGTGCCCCGGATAGCGATGATGAGGCGAAGTGCCCCGGATAGCGATGATGAGGCAAAGTGCCCCGGGATAGCGTGATGAGGCCAAGGGCCTCGGGATAGCATGACGAGGCCAAGGGCCTCGGGATAGCGATGGTGAGGCCAAGTGCCTTGGCACAACAATGAAGAGTACAAGTGCTCTGGGATAGCGTTGAAAAAGTCAAGTATGCTTGTAGCGGGATCACACCTAATTCTCTTCATTACAAATGGTATCAACCTCTAATAATACAAGAAGGATGCTGAAACATGTTGATTCCTCATCATGTCTATAATGATAATGAGGACTCGGGGGGTAGTGGTATTACATAAACACCTCTTCCAACAAGACATTTAAAAAATTACAAGTCCAGCCTCTAGCAACGCGACATCTTGTGATGCGAGGCCTCTCGGCCCATAGGCGATGATGGATAAGTCTATACTATGCGAAACTATCTCAACTCATATGCTAAAGTCAATCTTTCAGCGATCAGGATCATTTGAAGACCCCATCAGCTGTCCTAAAACACTTGGAAAAATTTAACAGATATGAAGAGGCACTATGGAGGAATCTATACATGCAACATGAGTCCCTTGTGCAAGCAGATTCGAGGCCTATGGTACTTTGAAATATTATAAACATCAAATAAAGGAGCATCAATAAAGCAAGCCAAACCAGGTTCAAGGAGCATCCAAATAAGTAAAAGAAATTAAGTCTACAAGTGCGAGGCAAATAAAGGGAGTGCCCGTATCTCCACTGAGTCTAGCAGATAAAGGCATAAAGAGAAATCATGGGGATCTATTTGTCGCTTCCTCATTCATCACCATCTTGAGGTTATCAGCAAACTTCCCAATTTCTTCACCCAACCGGAGGAGGCCTCTCAACATATGAGTTTGCGAGGAGGAGGCCTCTCAACATGTGAGGCTGCGAAGAGGAGGCCTCTCAACATGTGAGGCTGCGAGGAGGAGGCCTCTCAACATATAAGTTTGCGAGGAGGAGGCCTCTCAACATATGAGGCTGCGAGGAGGAGGCCTCTCAACATATGAGGCAGCGAGGAGGAGACCTCTCAACATATGAGGTTGCAAGGAGGCCTCGCAACATAGGAGGCTATAAGGAGTCCTCTCATTATATCAGAAAGAGAAGACCTCTCCACATATGGGGCTATGGGGAGTCCTCTCAACTTATGAGGAGTCCTCAACATAAAGGGAGTCTTTTCATCATATAAGGAGTCCTCTCATCGTAATAACAAGGAGTAAGCTCGGAGGAGAGTCCTCTCATCATATTCTAGGAAGAGTTTGAAGACACAAGTGAAAGCATGAGCTCATATATCAGCTAAACAGAAGACATATTTAACAATTTATGACCGCGAGGCCCTATGAGGTCGCCTCTCAAGATCCCTGCAAGACCATATTGTGCTTGGAAGAACCCTTCGAGGACACCATCACTAACATACACATGGCTTCGCATCAACTGGAAGGCGTCACTTTACTTGATTCCACATTGCATTCATAATGGCAATATGGAATCGGGGGGTAGTTGTTATGCCCGAATCTCGGCATAGATCCTAAACAGGCTCAAACGACTATACAAGGGACCCACCTCTCTTAATGGGCTCAACCACCTCTCTTGATGGGCTCAATTATCTACTAATGGGCTTAAATATTGAAGAAGGATCAACAAGGCGTGAGGCCCGGTCAGGGATCACCTCGCCTTTATCTCATCATATTATTTGAAGACAATCTCTCGAAGACATGATCTCGCCCTAGGGGTCGCCTCACTATGACATCCTGCTACTACTCAAGGCGTCTCACGCTAGGCCTCTGCGCCTCTCACGATTGGCCTCTGCGCCTCTAACGCCGCTCAGCCTCGAGGTCGCATCTACCGGGGTCGCAACCCGGGGATCGCTATCTCACTCTTTTCTGGAAGGCTCATGGCCTGACCCCTCGAGGTCGCATGAGTAGCTGGACACTAGGGTTCGCTTCGCATGGCCAGATCCCTCGAGGTCGCATGCAAGATCCTTGTTACTTCTCTACTAGCCAACTCTATCCGTGCGAGACCATAGGCTTCCTCCTTTTGGGCCATGGATCATGGATAGGGTTGATGACTCACTGCCATGTCAGCCCTAAACGAGTGGGCTTGGACTATGGCTTATCTCTTAAAACCCTAGCCCGCCTAGGTAACTTCTTCTCCAAGAACTACGTATGGCTTGATCCCTATAAATAGGGTACGTAGGCACCTTGTTTGGATACGCCTCAGCTCACCCCTGACTATAAACAAGATCAGCCACAAACAAACACCAATCTCCTCCCGTGTTCTTCGTGTTCTTAGCAAAATATCCGTATTTTGCTCCGTGATTCCAGCAACCTCCAATTTCGTGTTGTAACGAAATTCTCCCTACAACAATGTGTATATATTTTAATAATATAATATCCTAAATTATTCACACATAATACTTTGAATATAAAACGAATAATATATATCCACTTATTTTATTTTTTCATTATTACTAAATAATTAATACTCATATGTTTCTTAATCATATATCTATATTGACTTAATATCCTAACTTATATAATATATTACATATATCTAAGGCTGAGTTCTAATAAAAACTTTCTTAAATACAAACTTATAAATTTTTTATATTCAACAAATTTATAACTTGGGTTCAACATCTAATAATCAAAATTTTATTATTACACATAATTTTAACGAAAACATATTTATAATATTATATTACTTATTAAAATCATATCTGCAACAATTTTTTACAAAAAAATTATTTTTTTATAACAGGTGTTCAACAAATATATAACTTGAGTTCAACATCATAAGTTGAATAATAGTTATACTTATGTTCAATCCAATTATATGGAATAATTTAGATTGGTATGATTAAGAAAATTATATTAAATTAATAATATTCTATATTTCTATACCCTAATTTGGGATTGGTGAACCCCAAACGGATAGTTGAAAATTATGTTATATTTATTCAACAAATTTTTAACTATGGTTCAACAAACTTCATATAAAATAAATATAATTTTATATTATAAAGAATAACACTTCATTTGTTTATAAAGAATTTTCTTAAATCCAATTGGTCCAAATGCGGACACTTTGTTTTGTTGGAGGGGGTGCCGTTGGATTGTGACCGAATGAAATGGTCTTGCTCCTTAGTTCAAAACCAAACACTTAAGTATAAAATAAACAAATTGGAGTACAATTGAATGAGTTGGTCACTTGGTCTTATACCATCACTCCATCAGTATAAGTTGTGTTAAAGTTTACTGCCAGATTTTTATTTCAGATTTTTATTTGTGTAATTTGCAGCGACTAAGCCCCTTTGATTGTAAAAGTTGACAATCAATTTCCCATGGAGTTGCACCTAAGATGTTATAATTTATCATTTTTTACTATATGTTATATACCATGTGCTACTAATCTATGTTTGTTCGATACTTGCAGAAAATGTTGTCAAATTAGCTGAACATGCACGAGTAATGTTATGATCCATTTGTCACCACTTGATGGGATGGAGAGCAGTGCAGATGAAATATTAATAAATTGGTGAAGTAAATATTATGGTAATTATCTGTTGTTTCAATAGTTTCATTAATTATCGGAGAAGATGATGAATTGTGTTGCAAATAAGCTATGAGCACCAATACTTTCGTTAGTAAATAATTAAGTGTCATCCCATTTGATGATTTTACTTTTTTTAGTAGTCTGATAACCATTACAAGTTATGTACTGATTTTATAAAAAAAATTTGTGATAATTTCTAGCTCTTTAACGTTCATTGATGTTTATATTGGATTAAAGTTGGGAGTTTTGTCTCCAACACAGTACAGGTGAACATAATAACATGTAAGGAATATTATATTAAGCAAGTTTATTGTATAGAAGTTGTCTTATTAATTTTTTTACAATATATTTCACAGTACTTGAGCTTAAATTTGTTTGTGAGACATAATTTAGATGAAAAGGTATATACACTTAACACAAAGAAATCTTAAATCTATAATACATCTAAAATCTTATCTATTATCTATCTAATACACCAACAATGGGTTTCCCTGAGCAAATTAATTCATAGGCTCGGTCCCTTCGAACCTCACTCCAAACCTAACTCTAAATATTTGTAAAAATAATGATATTCAAAGGGTTTGAACCCATGATCTTGCATAACTAAATGCAACACCATAACCAGTTGAGCTGTGTGAGCATTTGAGTTAATATTAAAAATTATTAGCAACATACATAAATATTTGTATGATGTATAATCCCAATAATTATACATACACATATACATACATACATAAATAATTATACATGAATACGTACATACACACATACATACATACTTACATACATACATACATACATACATACATACATACATTTATGTTGTATAATCTATTAATATTTCATTATTTGTTATCTATTAATTATTGTATAATTAATATGCATATTTATACATACATACACATGTATAAACATAAATACATACATATATAAATTTTTGTGGATATGTAATAATGTACTATAATATTCACTAACATATACCGTATCTTACTAATCATTTTAGATCTACTGTAATTATTTACGAATTAAATATTATAAAAAATATCACAATACAAAAAAAAAACCTTCATGCGTATATATAAGTATATATAATACAAATTTGTATTAACATTAACTATCGTAAAACTCATCAATCACATCTTTAATACGTTAAAGCACAAAACAATATAACAAACACACACACACATACACACACACACACACACACATATATATATATATAATAGAGCAAATGGGGGGGGGGGGTTCCACGAGCAAATTTGTTCATATAAAAAGTTATATTTACCCCTACTAATTATATCTATGTTATATTTCCGGGGGCTATTTGGGTATTGGAACACTAACATATTTATTACATAATAATAACTGATATGAACTAATATGCATTTATTATTATGTAATTAATACTTGTATGTATCTCTGTATGACTGTATCCATCAATGTTAATTCTATATATTTATATTTCGAAGTACGGTTTTGATCTTAACATTGACCAATTTATTACATATCGTTCAAGTTTGCTTTAACGAAACAAAACATAGCGTAAAATATAAACAGATTTAATTTAACCAGAATTATCATTTGCATGTTGGGTATTGCATAAATTCTATTTACTCATAACAATTGCTGCGAAGATATGAACAATCGAAGATATCAACAATCCAATACTGCGTGATCACGAATAATTCATAAATATTTAATCTAGAGCATGTCCGTGCCTTGCACGGGCTACAAAGCTAGTTCCAATAGTCCACTTATCGCACATGAACTACAATAAATGAGAATAAGGTGTGTTTATTCGGGATGCATTATGAATTTGCTAAAGATAATCTGAACTGCTTATTCAATTTTGAAGGTCCTGCTTGTTTCTACTTCTCTTGTATTTCTAGATTTTGTTAACATTTTAGGAGTGTGGGATGTTGGTGCTGCTAAGCATATTGATGGAGAGAAACTACATGTTTTGTTTACGAGTTTTTAGAATTTTTTCCTGCAGTTTAATAGGGGATTGAATGCCGCAACGTTCTCAACATGGAATGGATCGAGAAAGCTTGACTCTTTTATGCTCTAGACCGGAACAGAAATCGTGTTGTAGATCTTAATTCATTTGAAAAGATATTAGCATTGTTACATTGCAGTTCATTATTCTAAAAGTATTTTTTATAATGTTCTTAATCTTAATTTTACAACTAGCCCGTGCAAGAGTCTATGTAATAACATGATGACACAAAATGATGTGATTCTGCAATTAATTGAACTACTGGCATATTAAATTTATCGCAATTTAGTTCCTCTGGACTTTACATGGAAAGAGTAAGTTATGCGATCCTACTAAATACTTAAAAGATTCAAATTCTTACGTTTACGAGAGTGAAATGTCGAAAGTATAGTAATAGAAAATTCGAAAAAAAGAAGAAGAACACTCTAATAATTACACTTCAGCCTATCTTCTCCAGTCATAATTGATTGATCAGGCTAGCTACGTCTGTTTGACTTTCAGTCCAAGCATTGTTACAATGATACAATCTTAACCTGTTTGTGCTTGTTGTGCCTTGAAAATTATGTTTAATATATTTATAGCAGCATCTTCATCATAAAGATGTTGTTTTAAGAAATCCGTTACAATTACACGTTCGTTAATCGTATTTAGATATCGAAAATTATATTTGTTGTATTAAGAATATCATTTTGGAACTTTCTTCTTTTTTCAAGAATCTGCTCATTGTGTAATTAGTATGATTTATTTGTGAATTAACGTTGATTGTAAGGTTCACGTACTTACGCGACACAAATTCAACACAAATAAACTGGCACGTACTCCTGACAATCTGTGTTGTATATATGTTTGGTGAGGTTTCTGATCAAGTCTTTTTGTTTGGTGGAATTTGTATTTGTCAAAATAAATCCATAGTTTTTTTTTAGATTTTCAAGTTTTAATTCAGCCAAATTCGTCTTTAGACCAATCGTTTGTTAATTTAATCCGACTTTGATAAATTATTCTCTTTTTCCTAATAATAATAATTACGGTAATTTCTCGTATTACATCATAATAATATGTAACATCTTTCTCAAACTCATGGTACTTTAAATAATAAGTATCTAGAATTTTCAAAATAAAAAAAAAATTAAAAATATATTGAAAATAGTCATCGTTATTGTTTTTAAAACGATTTTGTCGTCGTCGGTCGTCATTCGTCGTCGTTTACATCGAAAAATGATCATCAAATCGTCGTCATTGCTTCCCATTGAGAAACAATCATCGGATTGTCGTCGTTCTTGTTGTAAATCGTCTTCGTTTTCAATTTAAAAACGATCGTCTATTCTTTTTGTAAGTCATTGCATCGTCGTTGGATTGGTACAATTTCTCTCATAGATCCATTATCATCGTTATTGTAGTTGACTCGAACTGTGAGATCTACCACATTCAAAGTTTTGATACCATGTTAATTTACCAGTTCTCTTAAAATCTCAAAATGTTAAAAATTGGGCTTATCAAGATCATACATATATTTATCTTCACAAAATGACCAGAATACGAATCCGACATATCGAGTAACAGAGTTGAATGTAAGATATATGTGTCCAAATTAGCTTTGTATATTACATTTTACGTATTGTTTGCGACCTAGATGTGTTTATTATAAATTATCAATCAAATCAATGGAAAATTAGCAAGTGAAACAGGAGAAGCTTGGGTTTAAATGACGGATGGTGTGGGTGACAGAAGAGGTTGGGAGTGGGGGAGTGCAGGTAAATATGTGAAGTCCAATAGTGCTTATTTAGGAAAGAAATGAGGGTGTTACAGTACTTGTAACCTAACTAGTAAATGTAATAATTTGATTGAGACTCCAAACAGCAAAATGAAAACGCATCTTCATTCTGTTTAAGGTAAAGTCATCATAGCATTTGACACCCAGACTTTGTCGGGAACATGCAAACTATCAGACTTAGGAAATGCAACCCATCAGTATCAGAACCTCCATCCTCACTAAATTTCATTCACAATCTATGGACATGAGTCTTAGATACTCTTGCTTGCTTAAAAATACATATAAGCAATGGCGGAACCGGAAATCTTAAAATACCCGGCAAAATTAAATAATAATAAATTTCGAAGTTTCGGATCAGCCAAAGTTTCGGTCCGAGTTAAAATCCTGGTTCCGCCACATCATATATGCATATGCATAGAATGCACCAAGCTTCATTTTTTCCTTTATTGAAAAGATGGACACCCTTTGTTCTTTTTTATTGGCAATCACACTTTGACAGGAGTTTACATGAATATGCATTTGATGCTTTTGTACTGTAAGATTTGTTTGTCAAAGCAAACATGACAAAAATTATCTAGAACATAAAATAATGGAAGATTCGACGTTTATCCATGCAGGAAGGCTGACAGAATCGTTTGTCATGTTGATTGATTATTGATGTACAACATTTTATTCTTGATTATCATCTATACGTAGATGCATAATTTCTCTTTGATAAGAAAAAGTTGTAATTGTCAAAACCCATACGTACATATCCAAAGTAAGAAGAAAAATGATACTCAATATAATTTTAAATCTGGATTAGCAAGAGTGTTAGGGCAAAAATTGTGATTATAAAATAGTAGTACTATAATTTAGTCAAGGGGCAACTCTTGAGTTTGAGTACATAAAAATAATGTGTTGTTTGGATAATGGGATTGCAATGAGATAAACTTTCAAAAATGTATTAGAACCTCGTTTATATTCTTTAATCGATTTGTAATTTCATGATCTAAACGATTCCTAGCAACTTTATTAGTAAGAGCATCGAACGGGATAATGGTGCTTTTCTTTTAGTATTATATATATATACTTTTATCAAATGCACCAGTTCCCATGAACAACCCTGTATGCATATTTAGAAGTGTATCCAGTTTTCATCATTTTGATCCCCAAGTGTATGCAAGTTTTAAAATTAATCATTTCTTAGATAAACAACCTCTGTTACTAAAACAAAGTAAAACTTGCTAAATTATGCTGTTAATTACTAGTAATTAACCACTCAACCAAGGATAAATATATACTAACCAAAGAAGCAAAGACTTACATGGTAAAATAGCTAAATCAAATTAACGAACTTCATTAATTTTCTGGCCTTTTGAGTAGTTCATCTCCACATTTATGGAAGTTCATTCTTAACAAAGCAGCAGCTCAACTAATAATATGTTGCTTAAAAGTTGTTTTTAATCATAACCAAATTAAAGAACTAGCTAGGGTTCTAAAAACTTGAAGCCTCCAACTAAGATTGCCCGAGACGAAGTTCCAAATCCAAATCACTCTTGGAATCACTAATTATTCCGATCTCCAAGTTCAACCTCACAACTTCTGCTGTCTTCATTACATCCCTCTCATTTCCATCTATACAAAAACCATCAAATTTTCCAACCCCCAAAAAGGCTTTGGTGCTTTTCTTGTTTGATAAATTATCACCACTATAAATGCTCATCAAGTGATCTTTATTAGTCCTACCGCATTCCTCAATTCGGGAAGTCGACCAGGGATTCGAAAGATTTGCGAGAGAGGGAGAAACCAAAGGAGGAAGATTAGAAGTGAATGGCTGGCGAAACAATATCGATGAAGTAGATGATGAGAAATTCGGATTAGGGTTAGGGTTAAGGTTTTGGTTGGGATCTAGATTAAGGTTTAAGATAGAAAACTGACCATTTCTTGGAGGGGACTGTCTTAGTAGCCTTGCTCTATCTCTTCTATGAACATTCATGTGACCTCCAAGGGCTTGAGCAGATCTAAATTCTCTTTTACAAAAGCTACAAGTGTAAGATCTTGGAGGCCATGGAAACAGATCTTCTCTGGCAACACTTCTCTCACCCATGTTTCTCCATGAATCTCTCATCAACACCTTGTTGCTGCTGCTGTCTTTCATCGTTCCACGGTAAATGCTCTGATTTCGCAAGCTACTGTTTCTCTCCATGCTTTATAAGGACTTTAAACCTTGGAGGATCAAGAATGAAAAATGAAGAGTTAAAAGATAGGAGTGAACTCAACCACACAAGCTAATGTAATGTTTTATAGATTTTAGTAATTTTTTTTTAGTATTTAAAGAAATTTGCAGGATGCCATCAAATTTGAGGCTCATTGGGAGATGTTCACCTGCAAATGCTCCCAAAGTTTTGTCCACTACTAGCTATTTGTAGCACCTCGTTCTGCCAGATTATACCTTTTTACTAAATCTAGTGCATGTTTCCTCACTTCTCTTTGAATTTCGTATCCCCAATCTTAATGAAAATTAAATCATTACACGTCCCTACTGTATTTATTTGTAATAATAATTGTGTATGTGTGTACATAGTACAGGTACATAATGCAAATGTGCTTTTGCATGTTGTCTAGATTTTAAGCGCTCAGTTAGCAAAAAGTAAAATAAAGAAAGAGGTCTCTAGACATTATAACTCGATCTGTGATTCTAAAGATCTCTAAGTATTCGTTGGTGGATGTAAGTTCGTGAGTGTAAAAACAATGATTTAGTCGATTGAGAATGCTGTACCTGAGATTAACTCAGGTATTTTCCCTGAGCCCATAAAATCAAGAAAAATCTTATGGGTAATCTAGTTTTCACAAAAATTCCTTACGGGGCTATTTATTTTATAAGATTTTATAAAGAAGTAAGGCAAGTACGTTAGGTAAGTTCATGAGATAATCTCAGTAACATTATTCTCTAATCGATTTTTGTTTTTACTGAATGTATTTAGATTATGTTTGAATTTTGGAAAAAAGTAGAAATAACTAGTTGTCGTCCATCTTTCGAAATGTACGTACGTTTAGCCGCTATATATCATTACATTCTTGTCACGAAAATATATGTTTAAGATGAGTGTTTATAAAAATTGCCACACATGATCAACTCCGAGCTATCCTTGTTAGTATGTAATAAAATAGTCCCAAATTCTATTCTCATTCAAAGGTGGAGGCACTCGGTTCAAGTTTATTATAATAAATCACAATTATTTATATAACAAATCCCTAATTCTCAATAATGGAAATTAACATATTAAGGGAACTCTCCATACTTACTAATAATGCAATAAAGGTAATTCTCCATATTTTCTCATAATAATATATATTAACATATTTGTCTAACATCCCCCTCAAACTCACGATACTCAATCGAGAATTTGCCAAAATTAAAAAAAAAATTGAATCATTCGCTCCAATCATCATAATCATCCGCTTGAATCAGCTTCTCGTTACGATCAATTTTTCATCATCTTTGTCCTCATCGCCATCTTTGTTTACGCTCAAAGTTTTTTTTGTCGTTTAGGACAGTCTTTTCCACAAATTCATCATCATCGTCTTGCTTTCGTCTTGTCCTCAACTTCGTAATCAAAATTTTCCTTTTCTTCCACATTCAAGAACTCTCGTAGTTTTTTTTTCACCCACAAACTCTTGTAGGATCTTTTTCATCTCACCCACGAATTCTCGCGGGATCTTTTTCTCTCACCCACAAACTCTCGTAGGATTTTTTTCTCACTGGCTCTTGATACCATGATAAAATAGTCCCAAATTCTCTTCTCATTCAAAGGTGGAGGCACTCGCCTCAAGTTTATTACAATACATCACAATTATTTATATAGCAAATCCTTAATTCTCAATAATGGAAATTAACATATTAAAGGAACTCTCCCTACTTACTAATAATACAATAAAGACAATTCTACATATTTTCTCATAATAATATATATTAACATATTTGTCTAACAGTATGACTACTATATACGGTTGTTTTTGCAGCTAGTTTAGTACGTAGACCATTAATCCTCTTAAAAAATGAGTAATGTTAGATTTCAAAATTGATTTCAATTTTTTTTTAAACTAGCATAATAGCGTGCGAGGCACGTGCCATTTCTATCATTGTTGAAAATCGCGAAGATGTGTATTATTTGAACGATTTGGTGATATTTTATACATTAGAAATATATGAAACAAATTTGGAGCACGTATGTAAGAAATGCACGATCGCCAAAAGTGTGGGAGGATACCATTATGACTTCTGATGCCAAATCAACTTTTTCCTCGACCACCAATAAGCAAGTATATGTCTTTGCAAGCATTTAAAGGGAAATGACCATACAACAAATTATTGAATGCTTTCATGTTTGAAATTTTAGACATTTTACAATACATTTTAAAGATTAGAAGACCATAATTATTGTAATACACAAGATCTTACTTATTAAAGTTAAAGTATGAGGTCTCCCTTTGTTCTCCTATTATATATAGAAGAAGATACACTGTTATATAGCACTATATACGTAATCAAAGATTGTTCTTCCTTTGGGGGTTTTCATTTTCGGCATGTCAATAGCCGGTATCCGGCATGTAGATAGCTGGGGTGTCATTCCTCTAACCCAAGTTTATTCAATTGGGGCTTCTGAATACCGGGCTAATAACGATTGTTATGTGATAAGGTCAATTGTGATGCTGCTGTTTTCAGGGATGTTGGTGTAGTTTGGATCGATTGGGATGTCTTCGATTTCATTTTTAATTTCAAGAATTTTTAAATTTTATATGTTAAAACGATCAGGAAACAAATCAGCTAATTGTTTTTAGTTTGTTATTTGTTTTCCAACCTGGTTGTATCGACCGTCGAGGGTTTGTCCCGGCTGTTTTATGATTTATTAAATGAAAATCGCTTTATTTTCTGGCAAAAAAAATATACGTAATCTTAATTATAGTATCGTCTCATAACTCAACAATATATTTTATTTAGTTATTTAATCGATAATTGGCATGGAGTACAAATCTCATATATATATATATATATATATATATATATATATGTATATATATATATATGCTAGCGTTCAAATAGAAACCAACCTTAGAATAGAAACTAGAAACCTACATTAAATAAATTATATTTCATTTATTTTAATGGTCCCGCTGCACAAAAAACTTATAAAATTTTTGGCTCTATTCAACAAAAATTTAAAAAAAAATTTAAAAAAAAGTTACTGTTCACGTGCCACGTTATCACGTGAACAATAACTTTTTTTTATTTTTTTTATTTTTTTGTTGAATAGAGCCAATAATTTTAAACATTTTTTGTATTGGCGTACCCCTAATTTGGTCATTAGATTAGCTTGAAATATTTAATTTAGGTTTAGTTTCTAGTTTCTATTCTAAGTTAGTTTTTATTAGAACAAGACCCTATATATATATATATATATATATATATATATATATATATATATATATATATATATATATATATGTTTCAAATTTCGTTTCAAAACTTCATATCTTTCTTATTTCGCTAATTAATTTGTTATATTTTGTATAGTATGTATCATACCGTCTTATAAATAAACTATATATTATATGTAATTATTAACCAATAATCGATATGTAATCCAAATCGCATTAATATATTTTTTTATAAATTTTCTTAAAATTCATATTTTTAGTATGCCTATAGTTTAATTGATTCTAATTTGACCAACCAATTTTAATTTAGTACATTTTTTTATTAAATTTCACAACAAAATTAAACACGAGCACTTCATACGTGATATTGTTAACAAAATAGTTGATCTCAAAGAATAATAATTTTATCTATGCATTTCATTTATGAGATTATGAACAAAACAATTTATCTCAAAATAATAATTATTTTCTCCGTTTTAAAAATATAAGAAAAATTTCTGTAAAATTTATTTAGATGGGTAGGTCTATAAATAATTATAAAAAAATAATGTGCACAAGTTATAATATAAGTAATTTTATCTTAAATGAATAGTTTAATATATATTAAACATGATATAACCCAAAAGTATTTATGTATGTGGTTAATGAATTCAGTTATAAGTATAAATGTACATCTAGCCAAATTGGTTGGTGAGTTTAGTTTCAGTATGAGAGTTCATGGGTTCAAGAACAACAATATTTTTTAAATATTATAATTGAGTTAGGTTCGGAATTAAGTTCGGGAGCTAATTTATTTGCTCAGGATTCAGGTTTGACAAGTACATGTTTTCCTGTTATATATAGAAAGAAGATGATGTGACATCATTGAATTGGCATATAAATATGTAACTAGCTTTGTAGCCCGTGCAAGGCACGTGCATACTCTAGATTACAAATATTTATGTATTATGCGTAATCACGTAGGATTGAATTGTTGATATCTTCGATTGCTCATATCTTCGCAACAATTGTTATGAGTAAATAGAATTTATGCAATACCCGATCGTGACATGCAAATTATAATTCTGGTTAAATTAAATCTATTTTATATTTTACGCTATGTTTTGTTTTGTTCAAAAAAACTTGAACGATATGTAATAAATTGGTCAATGATATAATCAAAATCGTACTTCGAAATATAAATATATAGAGTTAACATGGATGGATACAGAGATACATAAAAATATTAATTACATAATAATAAATACGTATTAGTCCATATCAGTTATTATTATGTAATAAATATGTTGGTGTTGCAATACCCCCGGAAATATAACATAGATATAATTAGTAAGGGGTAAATATGACTTTTTATATGAATAAATTTGCTCATGGAACCACCCATTTATATGTGTGTGTGTGTGTGTTATATTGTTTTGTGCGTTTACGTATTAAAGATGTGATTGAAGAGTTTTATGATAGTTAATGTTAATACAAGTTTCTATTATACTTATATACAGATGAAGGTTCTTTTTTTGTATTGGGATATTTTTTATAATATTTAATTCGTAAATAATTACAATAGATCTAAAATGATTAATAAGATATTGTATATGTTAGTGATTAGTGAATATTATAGTAATTATAACATATCCACATAAATTTATATATGTATTTATGTTTGTATAAGTGTATGTATGTATAAATATGAATATTAATTATACAGTAATTAATATATTACAAATAATGAAATATTAATAGATTATACAACAAAAATGTATGTATGTATGTATGTATGTATGTATGCTATATAGTATGTATGTATATATGTATATAATATTATAGTATATGTATGTATGTATGTATGTTTAAATATGCATATTAAATATACAATAATTAATAGATTACAAATAATGAAATATTAATAGATTATACAACATAAATGTATGTATATATTATATGTATGTATGCATGCATGCATGCATGTATGTATGTATGTACGTATGCATGTATAATTAATAGTTATGTTGTATGTATGTATGCATGCATGCATGTATGTATGTATGTATGTATGTATGTATATATGTATGCTATATAGTATGTATGTATATATGTATATAATATTATAGTATATGTATGTATGTATGTATGTTTAAATATGCATATTAAATATACAATAATTAATAGATTACAAATAATGAAATATTAATAGATTATACAACATAAATGTATGTATATATTATATGTATGTATGTATGCATGCATGCATGTATGTATGTATGTACGTATGCATGTATAATTAATAGTTATGTTGTATGTATGTATGTATGTATATATGTATGTATGTTTGTATGTATGTATGTATGCATGCATGTATGCATGCATGTATGTATGTTATATAGTATGTATGTATGTATGTATGTATAATATTATAGTATATTATTATGTTTCCACATAAATTTAAATATGTATGTATCTATGTTTGTACATGTGTATGTATATATAAATATGCATATTAATTATACAACAATTAATATATTACAAATAATGAAATATTAATAGATTGTACAACATAAATGTATGTATGTAAGTATGTATGTATGTATGTATGTATGTATGTATGTATATAGTAGGTATGCACGTATAATTAATAATTATGTATGTATGTATGTATGCATGTATGTATGTGTGTATGTATATATGCATGTATAATTATTTATGTATGTGTATGTATAATTAATAATTATGTATGTAATGTATGTATGTATATATGTATGTATGTATGTATGTATGTATGTATGTATGTATGTATGTATGTGTGTATGTATGTATAATTATTTATGTAATATCTGTATGTATAATTAATAATTATGTACGTATGTATGTATGTATGTATGTATGTGTTTATGTATGTATAATTATTGGGATTATACATTATACAAATATTTATGTATGTAGTTAATGATTTTTAATATAGACTCAAATGTTAAGATAGATCAATTGGTTATGGTGGTGAAATTAGTTCCCAAGGTCATGGGTTCGAATCACCTATATAACAATATTTTTACAAATAATATTTTTACAAATAATTGGAATTAGGTTCGGAGTGAGGTTCGGAGGAACCGAGCCTAGGAATTAATTTGCTCAGGGAAACCCCTGTTAGTGTATTAGATATATAATAGATAATAGATTGATACATTTTAATTCGTGTGTTCATATAAATACACATGGATATTATCTTTTTATTCAAAAAATTACTAAATATTAAAGATTTTGGATTTTTTTTTTAAAGAACTTTCGAATTTTCTAGCATTTTCCGGATAAAGGCTAATACTACAACTTTTTTTAATTGAGGTGACAAGAATACCATGCACGTTGGCCAAAAATATCAACCTATTATGCATTTCGAGAAAAGGTAATAACTATTACGCATTTCTAAACAACTTAATACATGTTTTTCGTTTTTCATTTTTGTAGGATATAGCCAACACATGTTAGGCATTTTTTAAAAGGGTAATAGTATTTATTATCCATATGTGAGATGGGTAATACCTTATTACATATTTGTGAGATGGGTAATAGTATCTATTACCCATTTGCGAGATGGGTAATAGCTTATTAGGCATTTGGTATATGCGTAATATGATATCAGAATATATTTTTTGAGAAAAATACTAGAGATCCCAATATTTTTTCCAACTTTTTCCCCAAAAATTGACGTGTCACACTTATTATTGATAATTTACTTAATAATAATATGGGACCCATCATACGCGTCCCAATCAAAACCCTACATTTGTCGTGCCACGACATTTGGATAAATTTTGGGAAAACTTTTGAAGAGCCTAACACTACTCTTTAAGAAATGCATAACTCGGTAGTTTTAACTACCCATCTCGCAAATCGTTATTTTGGTTTAAAAAAAAACTTATGCTAAAAATATCATTCTTTCACATATTCCTAAAAAAATGTTATGCGAGACTTAATTTACCAATCATCTCCAAGGCTAATAGTTATAATTGTTGGCTATCTTGGTTGGCTATAATAATTATATAATAATTTTGCTAAGGATGAAGATATGTCTTTCAATGATATTATCTATAATTTTTTGCTATGTAAAATTATACAAAAGGGATTCATTGGATCAACAAATATAGCCTACCAAATGTGGTTGGCTATATTTTTTTTATTAAGGGCTAGATGGTTGGAGTGCTCAAGTTTTTACATAATGTCTAAAAGGTGCCACATAGATGCCACATAGGTGATTTTAGCTAAGGGTTTTATCCCATGGAGATGCTCTAAGGTGCTCTTTTCCGATTATGTGATTCTTCTGGGATCTCTATAAATATTTAGTTTAATAATAAAACACAAATATATAAATATATTTTTGGGAACTTGCCCATAAATATTTGACTATATTAAAAATTGAGTAAATTATAAGAGATAATTGAACATTATTCATTTTAGAAAAAATGTTAAAAATATCTTTTTGACGAGAATATCACTTCTGATTTTTTTGGCCAAAAATATCAATGTATTACGCATTTACAAAATGGGTAATAATATTACGCATTTATCAAGTGGATATAACATAGAAAGTAAAAAAATGAAAAAAAAATAAAAATAAAAATTGACGGTATTACGCAAAATAAGGGTGATACGCATTTACAAAATGTGTATCACAATTATTTAATTAGTTTTTTTTAATTTTTTTCCTATTTTTTTAAAAAATTTCTAACATGATACCCATTACTCAAATTCGTAATAACATTACCCATTTTAGAAATGTGTAATAGGCTGGTATTTTTTATCAAAAAATTTAAAACCGATATTTATATAATAAATTTTAAAAAAAATAGTATTTTTAACCATTATCCAAATAGCACTTTAATGATCAAAATTTGCAATATGTAAATCAAACACAAGTTTCTCTTCCAAGGGTTGACTAAATACCACCTGAGAAAAATCCACTTTTATGGGAATTTTTCTTCTTAGAGTAGTGATTTTTATCCCTTTTTTTGAGAATAAAATTAATATTTAATCAATATATTGCAAATGAGTTAAATTTTATGGAGATAGTTATTTTATCGAAAATCTTGAAAATAATATATGTTTTGCGAGTAAAATATTCTGAAATGAATAAATTTTTAATAAAATATGATATTCTATAAATATCACTATTTCACTCAAAATTTTGAAAATCATACATATTTTGCTAGCAATATATTGCAAAAAAACAATTATAATGCAAATCATGTCCTGTTTGCAAAATTTTGCATAAAATACATGATTTTATAAATTTTTAACGAAATAGTAATTTTCATTCAACACGTTTTGCAACATAATAAATTTTATAACATTTAGAAGGCAGAACATATGTGATCTCCAAAATCTCTAATAAAATGCTGATCTTTATAAAACTTTTCTCTATTGCAAATTTCCAAGATGAAAGTGGATAAATTCAATCACGACTCTGTTATTTGTTCATATTTTTCTTTAACTTCAGAAGGGGAGTTTTTCATTTTAGGAAATGTAAAAGGGGAGTTTCGAAATTCCGAAATTTCTTTTGAACTCTCAACCACGATAAATCTATATCCTAATTTCTCCCTTTATCCCATATCTCTTTTTTGCATTTTTTTTTCAATTTTTACATGTATTTTAAAATACATAAAAAAAGAATATTTCTTTAATTATTTTTTTGTAAATAATCATGATTTAATATTTCTATTAAAGAACTCAAAAAGTCAAGTAGAAGGGCATTGATCATATCCATCGAAAACCATAAGAGAAACCAGTCACTAGTGCATGTAATCATCATTGGAGCGCAGTTGTTGCACTGGCCGGTGACTCTGTCATCACCAACGTTGGCAGACTATATATCAAATTTATAGGTTCATTCATTCATATGATAAAGTAAAAGTAGCTTAGATTTGATATAGAAGGGTTAATTCAGTGAACCAAGATTTTGTTTACATATTTTAGTTAAAAAGCAAGTGAATATTTCATGGACTTTGAGAACAAACAAAAGATCCTTCCACATATATCTCAAGATTTAGTAAAAGACTAGTGGCCAATTAGATGAGACCATGCCTTCTACATATAGGTCTCATCTTTTGTAGGTTTTTTAGTCGAAACTGCAGGATTTACCCACAGTGCAACGCATTGCCGTCTCTTTTACACATATTCTTGATTTGTGTGATAATATTCATTACTTTCATGTGTGTGTGGAACGCTCCCAATAACTATTATAGAAGCGAGGTTAGTCAGTTGTATATGTAAAGAAGTCTAGGTACACAGGAATGTATAGAGGTTATTTGCATGTTTTTACTTTATGAGTTATGACAAGATCGAGTTAGAACTTAAAAGAAAGAATATGTAAGTGTTGCTGAATGACACGAAGGGAAGCATGCATGGGCAGCTATGAATAGGAATCAAACTTTTGTTATTTGGTTGCTGCATATATGTCTTGTCCATCTATATATCTTGCTACAATGCTACCTTTGAGTTTGAACTTCCCAATTGCCATCGCCTTTTACTTTTACTGGAGATAATTATACTTTGAAGTCTCTCTCTCTCTCTCTCTCTCTCTCTCTCTCTCTCTCACACACACACACACACACACACACACAAACACATTTATCTCATTTTTTAATTAAAACAGTGAGGTATCCTGGCATGGGAACTATCAGGATTCAAGACCAGTTCAAAGGCGTCGGGTATCCTGGCTTTGTGCATTTGGAATTGGTTCTATTTATTTCATTTCTTCTGCATTTGCCATCTTAAAAAAATACTGTAAAAAAAAAAAAAATCTCGTAGCTTGTGCGCTGTGTTCTAGCTAAAATCGCGAACTTGAGCCAGTTTACAGCTATAGACTATATATAGTATACTAATTCTAAACAATATGAATGAGCAGGAGACGACAAATTCAGGACATCAATAACTGACAAGTATCAATTAATTTATCGTCTTTTGACTTCAAATTTGCTTTCTTGTATAGTGTATACACAACGGGGCTCTAGATATATTTTCAGTAATTTTTTTACTAATCTATCTATCTATTCTATTATATTAAAGCCGAAATATTAAAAGTTTGGTTGGTTGGTTGGTTGGTACCTGTTGATTTTACTTATTTACCCTTACTTAATTATAGATAAAATATAAAATATTTTATCTAACTAAAATTTTTGCTTTACTAATCAATTTCATTTTTCATGTTAAACATGTTACCTCTTCTTTCCTTTTTAATAACTAAACAGTTTCCTTTTTCAAGTAAAATAAAATATCTTTTATATTTTATCTAAACTAAAAATCATATTATAATTACTATTAACTAATTAATTAATTTTTTCATTCAAATTATCTTTTCTCTTTTCTCTAACTAAAATATCTCTTTTTCCAATTATATCACGGGTTACCTTTTAAAAATCTTCTTTTATATTTTATTTAACTAAATTTTTTACTTTACTAATCAATCTACTTTTTCAGGTTAAACATGTTACCTCTTTTTTTAATAACTAAAAAGTTTCCTTTTTCAAGTAAAATATAATATCTTTTACATTTTTTCTAATTAAAAAACAAATTATAATTACTGTTAACTAATAAATTAATTTTTTATCTTTTTTTTTCTCTAACTAAAATATTTTTTTCCCCAATTATATCATTATTTAATAAAATATATTAAAAATCCGTATACATTGTTTATAATAAGGAAACGTTAGTATAATCCGTAAACATGAGAATATTAAATTATATTAAATTAAAATTAAAAAAATATTAAAAATAATGATTATATAAAAACGTAATTATAATATTAAACAAAATTTATATAATATAATGAAAGAAACCTGTGCATCACACGGGCATTGAAAGTTTGTCCGTTCGATCTTCAGCACGGTCATCCTAATTATTAAAATAAATAGTAAAATAATATAATTAGTGATAATTAGTCGATTGCCTTTTTTAATTAAAAGAGTTTTACTTTTAATTGATTGATGATATTACCTTTTATAAACACTTAAGATATCGTATCTTCCAATCAATAATATTTCTTTCTAAATAAAACACGTTAACTTTTATTTTAAAATATAATCTTACAATAATTAATATATACCCAAAAAAATAACACTATAGCGTCTAATCACTATGCACTAACAAAAGATAATAGACATATATATATACAACGAATAATGACCGTTATATTTTTAGTAAAAAATCAGAACCATTAGATCTAATGATTAGATATATTATATGTTTAAATTAATTTACTAAAATTTCAAGGTTCGAATTCTGTCAGACATATTTTTTTAAAAAAATTAATAATATAAATTTTAAACCACATAATTTTGCAATCATTAATGTACACCGAAAAATATTAAACCATTTTTCTGTTAGATTTTTAGTAATTAATAAGAACCATTAGATGCAATTATAAGATATATTTTTTGATTAAAGTATTTTACTAAAAATTCAAGTTTCGAATCCCGTCAACGACATATTTAACTTAAAATTCTATAATACTGTAAATTTTAAATCATGATTAACTAAATCTTATATTAAATTATATTAAATAATATTAAAATTATTTTTACAAAATAATGATTATATAAAAATATAATTATAGCATAAAATAAAATTTATATAACATATTAAAAGAAACCCGTGCATTGCACGGGTTATAAGCTAGTACTATTATATAAAAGCCGAAACATTAAAAGTTTGGTTGGTCAGTCGGTCGGTACGGTACCTGTTAATTTTACTTATTTACCCTTACTCATTTTACTAACTAATCAATTTCTTTTTTTAAGTTCAACATATTTTTTTTCCTATTTTTCAATAACTAAACAATTTCTTTTTTCAGGTAAAATATAATATCTTATATATTTTATCTAACTAAAATTTCTCTTTTATTAATCAATTTCTTTTTTCAGGTTAAACATATTATCTTTTCTATTTTTCAAAAATAAAATAATTTTCTTTTTCAGGTACTAAACTTTCTCTTTTATTAATCAATTTCCTTTTTCAGGTTAAACATGTTACCTTTTCTATTTGACAAAAACAAAATAATTTCCTTTTTCAGGTAAAATACAATATCGTTTACATTCCTTTTTTAAAAATACTACGAGCAATTTTGTCTAATCAACTAACGTAATTATATTATAATTACTATTGACTAATCAATTACGCTTTTCAGTTACGTTACTTTTTCTCTTTTCTCTAACTAAAATCTCTCTTTTTCCAATCTATCTATTCTATTATATTAAAGCCGAAACATTAAAAGTTTGGTTGGTTGGTTGGTACCTATTGAATTTACCTAATTACCCTTACTTAACTATTAACTAAATACATAATTTCCTTTTTCATATTAAACATATTACCTTTTCTATTTGTCACTAACTAATTAATTTTCCTTTTCAGGTAAAGCACAATATCTTTATTATTTTATCTAACTAAAATTTCTCCTTTCTTATAAACACTACAAGCAATTTTGAAAATAACATAATTATATTATAATTACTATTAACCAATCAATTACCTTTTTTAGCCAAAACATGTTACCTTTTCTCTATTCTATAACTAAAATATCTCTTTATCTAAAATATTTTTTTTTTACAAATATATCACGGGGTTCTATTTAATAAATAATAATATTATAATACTAATAATTATCAATTACCCTTTTCAACTAAAACATATCATCTTTTCCCTATTTTATAATTCAAATTCCTTTTTTCTAGAAATATCACGGGCAACATTAATTTCTCAATATCTAAAAACACTACGAACAATTTAATTTAGTGAAATAACATAAATTAAATTATAATTACTATAAACTAATTAATTACCTTTTCCACCTAAAACATGTTTCCTTTTTAATTTTCTCTAACTTGCCTCACTTTTTTCAGTTAAATCACGGCATTCTAAATTATAATTTTATAAGTACTTATAATTAAACGATTACCTTTTTGAATACCTTTTTCACCTAAAACGTATCATATTTTCCATATTTTATAATTCAAATTCCTTTTTTATAGAAATATCATGGGCAACATTAATTTCTCACAATCTAAAGACATTACAAACAATTTAATTTAGTGAAATAACATAAATTAAATTATAATTATTATAAACTAATCAATTACCTTTTTTACCTAAAACATGTCATCTTTTTAATTTTCACATTACATTTTCTATTTTTTCTAAATAAAATCAATCTTTTTTCAATTATATCACGGACGGTTCTATTTAATAAAATAAAATAACAATATTATAATGTTAATAATTAACCGATTAAGTTTAAGCTAAAATTTATCATCTTTTCTATATTTTCTAACTAAAATATCTCTATTCTTTAAAATATCACGGGCAACACTAATTTTTCCTTTTCTTAAAACTTTACGAGCAATTTTATTTAGAAAAATAACATAATTGAATTATAATTACTATAAACTAATCAATTACCTTTTTCACCTAAAACATGTTTCCTTTTTAATTTTCTATAACTAACACCTCACTTTTTTCAGTTAAATCACAGCATTCTATTTAATAAAATAAAATTATAATTTTATAAGTACTTATAATTAACCGATTACCTTTTTGAACTAAGATGTATTATCTTTTCAATATTTTCTAACTAAAATCCCTCTTTTCATAGAAATATAACAACTGATTAATCGTATCATATCTTTCAATCATTAATCGTATTAAATTTCCTTTTGGAAGATATTACCTTTTATAAACAACTGAAAACATCAATCGTATCATATCTTTCAATCATTAATATTTCCTTTCGTATTAAAACACATTACCTTTTTGATTTAAAACTAATATTATCACACCATATTTTTCAATTATTTAATAAAATATATTAAAAATCCCTATACGTTATTTATAACAAGGAAACATTAGTATAATTCGTAAACATGAGTATATTAAATTATATTGAATTAAAATTAAAAAGTCATTAAAAAAAATGATTACATAATTGTAATATTGAATAAAATTTATAAAATAATAAAATAAACACCATATCAATAAATTTTATTTATAACATAATAAAATTTTATTATAATTTTATAAATTTATATCTTCCAATCAGTAATATTTTCTCCTAATTGAAACACTTTGACTTTTAATTTAAAACATAATCTTGCAATAATTAATATAACATTAAAAGTTTGGTTGGTTGGTTGGTACCTATTGAAAGTTTGGTTGGTTGGTTGGTACCTATTGAATTTACCTAATTACCCTTACTTAACTATTAACTAATTACATAATTTCCTTTTTCATATTAAACATATTACCTTTTCTATTTATCACTAACTAATTAATTTCCCTTTTAAGGTAAAGCACGATACCTTTTATATTTTATCTAACTAAAATTTCTCCTTTCTTATAAACACTACAAGCAATTTTGAAAATAACATAATTATATTATAATTTCTTATAAACACTACAAGCAATTTTGAAAATAACATAATTATATTATAATTACTATTAACTAATCAATTACCTTTTTCAGCCAAAACATGTTACCTTTTCTCTATTCTATAACTAAATTATCTATTTAACTAAAATATCTTTTTTTACAAATATATCACGGGTGGTTCTATTTAATAAATAATAATATTTTCTAACTAAAATATCTCTATTCTTTAAAATATCACGGGCAACACTAATTTTTCCTTTTCTTAAAACTTTACGAGCAATTTTATTTAGAAAAATATAAAAATTTAAACATTAAATTTTTATACAGAAAAAGAAAATTTTAAAAAAAAGTTATTTAACTATCCTTAAAATGCACCTTAAAATGCGTGCCAGAAAGTTTTGAAAAAGTGAAATGTTAAGAATCAAAAGGGACAGAGGGAGTAAGTTTTAAGCTATGCATATCATTAATTAATTTTTTATTAAATAATTTAAGTTAAAATTAAAATAAAATATTAATTATTATTATTTAAAAATGTAATGGTAACATAAAATAAAATTTATTATATATCAAAAGAAATTCGTGCATCGCACGGGTTCTATTATATTAAAGCCGAAACATTAAAAGTTTGGTTGGTTGGTACTTATTGATTTTACTAATTTACCCTTACTTAATTATAAATAAAATATTTTTTTAAATATTTTATCTAACTAAAATTTTTGCTTTACTAATCAATTTCCTTTTTCAGGCTAAACATGTTACTTTTTATTTTCTTTTTAATAACTAAGCAGTTTCCTTTTTCAGGTAAAATATAATATCTTCTATATTTTATCTAACTAAAAAGCATATTATAATTACTATTAACTAATTAATTAATTTTTTCATTCAAATTATCTTTTCTCTTTTCTCTAACTAAAATTTCTCTTTTTCCAATTATATCACGGGTTACCTTTTAAAAATCTTCTTTTATATTCTATTTAACTAAAATTTTTACTTTACTAATCAATCTACTTTTTCAGGTTAAACATGTTACCTTTTTTTAATAAATAAACAGTTTCCTTTTTCAAGTAAAATATAATATCTTTTATATTTTTTCTAATTAAAAAATAAATTATAATTACTGTTAACTAATAAATTAATTTTTTATCTTTTCTCTTTTCTTTAACTAAAATGTTTTTTCCCAATTATATCACTATTTAATAAAATATATTAAAAATCTCTATACATTCTTTATAATAAGGAAACATTAGTATAATCCGTAAACATGAGAATATTAAATTATATTAAATTAAAATTAAAAAAATATTAAAAATATTGATTATATAAAAACATAATTGTAATATTAAATAAAATTTATATAATATAATAAAAGAATCTTGTGCATCACACGGGCATTGAAAGTTCGTTCGATCTTCAGCACGGTCATCCTGACTATTAAAATAAATAGTAAAATAATATAATGAGTGATAATTAGTCGATTGTCTTTTTTTAATTAAAAGAGGTTTGCTTTTAATTGATTGATGATATTACCTTTTATAAAAACCTAAGATATCATATCTTCCAATCAATAATATTTCTTTCTAAATAAAACACGTTAACTTTTATTTTAAAATATAATCTTACAATAATTAATATATACCCAAAAAAATAACACTATATTGTCTAATCAATAACAAAAGATAATAGACATATATATATATACAACGAATAATGACCGTTACATTTTTAGTAAAAAATCAGAACCATTAGATCTAATGATTAGATATATTATATGTTTAAATTAATTTACTAAAATTTCAAGGTTCGAATTATGTCAGACATATTTTTTAAAAAAAATTTATACTATAAATTTTAAACCAATAATTTTGCAATCATTAATGTATACTGAAAAATATTAAACCATTTTACTGTCAGATTTTAAGTAATTAATAAGAACCGTTAGATGTAATTATAAGATATATTTTATGATTAAAGTATTTTACTAACTATTATATAAAAGCCGAAACATTAAAAGTTGGTTGGTTGGTACCTATTGATTTTACTAATTTACCCTTACTTAATTATATATAAAATATTTTTTTTATATTTTATCTAACTAAAATTTTTGCTTTACTAATCAATTTTCTTTTTCAGGTTAAACATATTACCTTTTCTTTTCTTTTTAATAACTAAGCACTTTCATTTTTCAGGTAAAATATAATATCTTTTATATTTTATCTAACTAAAAAGCATATTATAATTACTATTAACTAATTAATTAATTTTTTCATTCAAATTATCTTTTCTCTTTTCTCTAACTAAAATATCTCTTTTTCCAATTATATCACGGGTTACCTTTTAAAAATCTTCTTTTATATTTTATTTAACTAAAATTTTTACTTTACTAATCAATCTACTTTTTCAGGTTAAACATGTTACCTTTTTTTAATAACTAAACAGTTTTCTTTTTCAAGTAAAATATAACATTTTTTTATATTTTTTCTAATTAAAAAATAAATTATAATTACTGTTAACTAATAAATTAATTTTTTATCTTTTCTCTTTTCTTTAACTAAAATGTTTTTTCCCAATTATATCACTATTTAATAAAATATATTAAAAATCCGTATACATTCTTTATAATAAGGAAACATTAGTATAATCCGTAAAAATGAGAATATAAAATTATATTACATTAAAATTAAAAAAATATTAAAAATATTGATTATATAAAAACATAATTGTAATATTAAATAAAATTTATATAATATAATAAAAGAATCTTGTGCATCACACGGGCATTGAAAGTTCGTTCGATCTTCAGCACGGTCATCCTAACTATTAAAATAAATAGTAAAATAATATAATTAGTGATAATTAGTCGATTGTCTTTTTTTTTAATTAAAAAAGGTTTACTTTTAATTGATTGATGATATTACCTTTTATAAACACCTAAGATATCATATCTTCCAATCAATAATATTTCTTTCTAAATAAAACACGTTAACTTTTATTTTAAAATATAATCTTACAATAATTAATATATACCCAAAAAAATAACACTATATTGTCTAATCACTAACAAAAGATAATAGACATACAACGAATAATGACTGTTACATTTTTAGTAAAAAATCAGAACCATTAGATCTAATGATTAGATATATTATATGTTTAAATTAATTTACTAAAATTTCAAGGTTCGAATTATGTCAGACATATTTTTTAAAAAAAATTAATACTATAAATTTTAAACCAATAATTTTGCAATCATTAATGTATGCTGAAAAATATTAAACCATTTTACTGTCAGATTTTAAGTAATTAATAAGAACCGTTAGATGTAATTATAAGATATATTTTATGATTAAAGTATTTTACTAACTATTATATAAAAGCCGAAACATTAAAAGTTTGGTTGGTTGGTACCTATTGATTTTACTAATTTACCCTTACTTAATTATAGATAAAATATTTTTTTTTATATTTTATCTAACTAAAATTTTTGCTTTACTAATCAAATTCCTTTTTCAGGTTAAACATATTACCTTTTCTTTTCTTTTTAATAACTAAGCAGTTTCATTTTTCAGGTAAAATATAATATCTTTTATATTTTATCTAACTAAAAAGCATATTATAATTACTATTAACTAATTAATTAATTTTTTCATTCAAATTATCTTTTCTCTTTTCTCTAACTAAAATATCTATTTTTCCAATTATATCACGGGTTACCTTTTAAAAATCTTCGTTTATATTTTATTTAACTAAATTTTTTTACTTTACTAATCAATCTACTTTTTCAGGTTAAACATGTTACCTTTTTTTTAATAACTAAACAGTTTCCTTTTTCAAGTAAAATATAATACCTTTTTAATTTTTTCTAATTAAAAAACAAATTATAATTATTGTTAACTAATAAATTAATTTTTTATCTTTTCTTTTTTCTCTAATTAAAATGTTTTTCCCCAATTATATCACTATTTAATAAAATATATTAAAAATCCGTATACATTGTTTATAATAAGAAAACATTAGTATAATCCGTAAACATGAGAATATTACATTATATTAAATTAAAATTAAAAAAATATTAAAAATAATGATTATATAAAAACATAATTGTAATATTAAATAAAATTTATATAATATAATAAAAGAAACATGTGCATCACACGGGTATTGAAAGTTTGTTCGTTCGATCTTCAGCACGGTCATCCTAACTATTAAAATAAATAGTAAAATAATATAATTAGTGATAATTAGTCGATTGCCTTTTTTTAATTAAAAGAGGTTTACTTTTAATTGATTGATGATATTACCTTTTATAAACACCTAAGATATCATATTTTCCAATCAATAATATTTCTTTATAAATAAAACACGTTAACTTTTATTTTAAAATATAATCTTACAATAATTAATATATACCAAAAAAAATAACACTATATTGTCTAATCATTAACAAAACATAATAGACATATATATACAACGAATAATGACCGTTATATTTTAAGTAAAAAATCGTAACCATTAGATCTAATGATTAGATATATTATATGTTTAAATTAATTTATTAAAATTTCAAGTTTCGAATTCTGTCAGACATATTTTTTTAAAAAAAATTATAATATAGATTTTAAACCAATAATTTGCAATCTTTAATGTATACCGAAAAATATTAAACCATTTTACTGTTAGATTTTTAGTAATTAATAAGAACCGTTAGATGTAATTATAAGATATATTTTATGATTAAAGTATTTTACTAAAAATACAAGTTTCGAATCCCGTCAACGACATATTTAACTTAAAATCCTATAATATTGTAAATTTTAAATCATGATTAACTAAATTTATATTAGATTATATTAAAATAATATTAAAATATTTTTTACAAATTAATGATTATATAAAAATATAATTATAGCATAAAATAAAATTTAAATAACATATTAAAAGAAACCCGTGCATTGCACGGGTTATAAGCTAGTACTATTATATAAAAGCCGAAACATTAAAAGTTTGGTTGGTCAGTCGGTCGGTACGGTACCTGTTAATTTTACTTATTTACCCTTACTCATTTTACTAACTAATCAATTTCTTTTTTTAAGTTAAACATATTTTTTTTCCTATTTTTCAATAACTAAACAATTTCTTTTTTCAGGTAAAATATAATATCTTATATATTTTATCTAACTAAAATTTCTCTTTTATTAATCAATTTCCTTTTTCAGGTTAAACATATTATCTTTTCCATTTTTCAAAAATAAAATAATTTTCTTTTTCAAGTACTAAACTTTCTCTTTTATTAATCAATTTCCTTTTTCAGGTTAAACATGTTACCTTTTCTATTTGACAAAAACAAAATAATTTCCTTTTTCAGGTAAAATACAATATCGTTTACATTCCTTTTTTAAAAATACTACGAGCAATTTTGTCTAATCAACTAACGTAATTATATTATAATTACTATTGACTAATCAATTACGCTTTTCAGTTACGTTACTTTTTCTCTTTTCTCTAACTAAAATCTCTCTTTTTCCAATTATATCATGGACGATTACCTTTTTCAGCCAAAACACGTTACCTTTTTATTTTTTCTTACTAAAACCTCTATTTTTCCAATTATATCACGAGCGTTTCTATCTATTAAAAATAAAATAATAAAATCATTATACTAATTATTAACCGATTACCTTTTCAGCTAAAACCTATCATCTTTTCTATTTTTTCTAAATTAAATTTCTTTTTTTTTTTCCCAAGAAATATCAATGGCAACATTAATATCTCATTTTCTAAAAACACTATGAGCAATTTTATTTAGTAAAATAACATAATTAAATTATAATTACTATAAACTATTCAATTACCTTTTTCACATAAATCATGTCACTTTTTAAATTTTCATGTTATCTTTCTATTTTCTCTAACTAAAATCTCTATTTTTTCAATTAAATCACAAGCGGTTCTATTTTATACAATAAACATCGTAATATTAATAATAAATCGATTACCTTTTTTAGCTAAAGTGTACCATTTTTTTATATTTTCTAACTAAAATCCCTCTTTTAATGGAAATATTGATAAGTGCATATTTTTGCATATTTTTATAACCTATTTATTGCTTGAATTCGTATTTTAATAATTTATTTTGTTGCATTTCAGGAAATTTAAAGAAAAATAAAGAAATGGCAAAATAAAGAAATAAAGTGCAAAGAAGGAGAAAAGATGAAGAAAAAGTGCTAGAATAAAAGAAGAACGAAAAAAGAATGAGGAGTTTGGAGCAAATTGGAACACACCCCAAAATTTCTTCTGACTTTATATTTAACAGTCGGGTGATATTTCAAAAGCTGCAGCCAGCATCTTTGAAAAAAAAGCAAGTCAGCAATTTTGAAAAAGGACAGCATGATTGTTTAGACTTTCATTATGTTTTCACATGAAAACAAATACTCAACAAAGTGCTATAAATAGCCTTGATTTATTCATCTGTAAAGACATTAGTTTTAGAGTAGTAATAGGACAACCCTTAGTTAGATAATTAGCAAAGCATTTATTAATATTTTCGGTCTTACTCATTTTAATTCCCTGTTTCGGTAATTCGGTTTTCTGTATTATTATTGTATTGTTTATTTTGTACACAAACCCAGATAGCTCTCCCCTGTGTTCATGTTCTAGTTTTCAAACCCAGCAAATCCTCCCTTTTCTTTTTCCTCCCCTTCTTCAACCTCTTCCCCGTCTCTTTTCTTTCACCCACATAATCCTCAACATCCATCTCCTCCCTTTCTCCCTCTTCGATTCGCACACAATTCCCCCCGTCCCTTTCCTAATTTCGTTAATTTCGCGAGAGTTCTGTGGCGGCTAGGAGATTATTGTTGTAATTTTGCTGTTTGTTGTTGCAAGTTATTGAGGATTATTGTCACGGGTTCTTGCTGCTGAGTGACTTCCATCGAATTATGCTAGTAGTAATTGTCGAGTTCTTAATTGTTTTTGCTGTTGCTTTGCCGAGTTTGTAGGATTAGTGGAGTTTGTTAATTCTCCGTTACCGTATCCGAGATCCATCCTTGATGTTGTTGTTCTGAGTTTTTTCGGTTTTATGTTGTCATTGTTTTACTTTGCTGCCGAGTTCTGATTCATCTGCGGGTCAAGTGTATAGTACGAGGTTATTGTTCTGGGTTTTCGCTTATCGTGGTTGTGTTGGAGTATCCGTATGTCTAGACTTTATGAATGGTTGCTGCGAATTCACTGAGTCGCAGTATGCGAGTTATTGCTCTGTCGAGTTTGCATTGCTATGTAGTACCGGTTGCAGAGTTCGCCTTAGTGAATTAAATCGATTTAGTTTCGTGGTTGAGTTCGAATCATTAATAAGTGCTAATGAGGTTTAGATTTGGTTAATTCTGTTACCGAGTTTTGTTTGAATTGGTGAATGGAGTTTTAGAATCCTTGAGTTTGCTGAGTACCGATTATTAATCCTCGTTGTCTCTACAGTTTTCGAATTCGCTATTGTCTGGTTTAGGATTGTTCCGAGTTGACCTGTTTGTTACTGAGAGTTGTTTGCGAGAATTCTGGACATTGATGTTTGAATTTCTGAGCTCCTGCGTAGTGTTTGAGTAGTAGATGTTTGGTCGAGTAGTAGTAGTAATAAGTTTTCAATGTTGAATTGTGTTTTTGCGCCGATTTTCACTATCGATTTTGTTTTAGAATAATATAGAGTTTGGAATTTAATTAGAAAAATCCAAATTTTTAGAATAATTCAATTTTAAATTAGTTAAATAGAATTTCATTAAGTAATTAATTGGTTAAAATCAAAATTTCCAAAAACCAAAATTGTCCTAGTCCGATTAAATTAGAAATTAAGGTTTGCGAAATATTAGTCCCTGTGGAACGAATCTTAAATATTAAAACGATGATCGTGCGCTTGCGATATTAAAATACTTATTTTTAGCACATCAAATATCACGGACAAAATTAATTTCTCCTTTTTTAAAAATATTACGAGTAATTGTATTTAGTAAAATAACGTAATTAAATTATAATACCTATAAACTAATCAATTAACTTTTTCACCTAGAACATGTTACATTTTTTATTTTCTCTAACTAAATTCTCTCTTTTTCCAATCATATCTTGGACATTCTATTTAATAAAATAAAATAATAATTTTATAATTACTAACAATCAATCGATTACCTTTTCAACTAAAACCTATCATCTTTTCTATATTTTTTAACTAAAATCTCTCATTTTCTATAAATATCACGGGTAACATATATATTTATTATCAGATCATCTCATAAAAAATTTTAAGCCTCCAAAATTCATGTTTTAAAAAAATAATTTAAATTAATAAAAAAATTCATATAATATTAATAAAAATCCGTGCATCGCACGGGTTTTGAGCTAGTATTATTATAAAAACAAAATCATAATAACAATTAAATAAAGGAACTAATATGTGTATACCCTCAATTTATATAATTCACACCTTTTATTTGAATTTGAACTAAATTATCCTTATATGCATCTTCAATACTAAGATATCATTATGTAGGAGAAGAATAATTTGGCACACCATTTATTTGAATTTACATTAAATTATTCGTATGTGCGTTTTCAATGCCACGATATCGTTATATTGAGTAGCATTCTATGGACAACCATGTTAGGTGGAGAACCGTGGAAAACCACTTATTACACACTAATTTTTTATTCTATGATAGAATCAAAGTTCTATTTTTATGGTTCTATAAAAAAAATTTGGTTTTACAAAAAAAAAAAAAAATTCTGGACAAAGCTGACGTGATAGTGCCACATCATCAA
Organism: Kitagawia praeruptora; assembly: GCA_037693485.1. Classification (NCBI taxonomy): domain Eukaryota; kingdom Viridiplantae; phylum Streptophyta; class Magnoliopsida; order Apiales; family Apiaceae; genus Kitagawia; species Kitagawia praeruptora. The sequence continues at coordinate 7,108,558 of CM075353.1, forward strand.
TGGCGTCATCATTGATGATGTGGCACTGCCACGTGGCACTGCTACGTCAGCAGTGATGACGTGGCAGGTGAGTGATGACGTGACATTTTTATTATTATTTTTTTTGTGGAAAAAAAATTGGTTCTGTTACAGAATCAGAAAAAAAGTTGAAAAATATTGGTTCTACTATAGAATCATAGGGTTCTCCATGGTTCTTCACGTAAGGTGGTTCTACATAGAACAATGACCTCGTTATATATATATAAAAAGATTTGTTTGATTCAAATTCAAATAAAGAATAATTTGATTCAAATCTATACTATTATATAAAAGCCGAAATATTAAAAATTTGGTTCAACGGTACCTATTGAATTTACATGATTACCCTTACTCAATTACAAATCTACTAACTAATCAATTTCCTTTTTGAGGTTACACATATTATCTTTTCTATTTTCAAGAACTAAATAATTTCCTTTTTCAGGTAAAATACAATATCTTTTATATTTTATCAATTTTGTTTAATTAAATAACATAATTATATATAATTACTATTAACTAATCAATTACCACTACACCATATATGGCCTACCGTAACCCCTACCGGAGAAATGTTACCTCAATATGTTACCTTAGCTATACTACTTACATCCTGAGTTAACATTGTGTTTTTTATGTTACCTTAGCCAAAACTATGATGTTACATTAGCTAGAAAGTGTTAAAGCATGTAACATAAATATATACGTGTTACATTAGAGTTGACCATGCAAACTCTTTTCATCTAATTTAAATTTCTTTTAAATTCTTTAAATAAATTTAGTTTTTAAAATTTGTTAACTTTTTTATTAAATGAGTTGGAAAATTATTTTATTTTTTAAAATTAATTTTTTTTTCAAAAAATAATTTTTTTTCAGAAATTGTAATATTTTTTAGAAATTATAAATTTTTTAAAATCCTGCTCACAATTTTTTTGTGAGCCCAAATGACAATGAAAAAAAATGTGATGCCTTATGGTTGGAACGACAAGCTCAAATGACAATGAAACGGAGAAGATGCCTCGCAAAGTCCCGGCAAATGTGATGCGATATTTTCCATTAAGGCCAAGGCTGCAGAGATTGTTTATGCACAAAGACTATTCAAAATTGATGTCGTGGCATGCACTTGGACGTAAAAAGGATGGGAAACTTAGGCATCCTGCTGATGCGGAGGCTTGGAAGAAGATGGATGCATTTTATCCCCTTTTCTCGTCAGAAAATAGGAACATCAGACTGGGTCTAGCATCGGATGGATTCAATCCTTTCCGTTCGATGAACATAAATCATAGTACTTGGCCAATAGTTTTGGTAAATTACAACCTGCCTCCTTGGTTGTGTATGAAGCCAGAAAACCTAATTCTGTCAACACTTATCTCCGGTCCTGAATCCCCTAAGAATAGCATTGATGTGTACATGCAACCTCTAATAGCCGAGTTGAAAGAGTTATGGGATGAGGGTGTAGAAACATACGATGCTTCTGCTGATCAGACATTCAACTTACGTGCAAGTCTTTTATGAACAATCAGCGATTTTCCGGGATATGCAATGTTATCCGGTTGGAGCATGTAAGAACCTGTATTTTTATTTCTGGTAATATATGTTTAATCGTGGATTTATAAGACGAGTTGATATTTTTATATTTGCCGTTAAGTGGATTTACGAGAAGAATTAAACGTTCTCGTATTTTGAGCTGTTATATTACTTAAATTTATTGATAAGTGGATATACGTGTTAACTGGTTAAAAGAAGTCTTTTATATGCTTTAGATGTATTATGTGTTGTTTTAAAACGATCGTTTCGCTTTTTCGAAAAGTACAGTAGTGAAAACGTTTTTCGGCGGGCCGCAGACCCGAAACCCTATTTTCTGCGTTTTTAGAACTCCGTAACTTCAAATTCGTTCGAACAAGTTTTATATGACTTGTTATTTAAATTATAATTTATTTCCAGAGTTTTGAAATCGCTCGAATTCGAATCGTTTCGTTTGGAGCAAAACTCGTCATTCGTTCGACGTAAAGAAAGGCTGTTATTCGACAATTAACGGAGCAGACAGCACGCCAGACAAGAATCACTATTCCAAAAAGTTAAAGTTTGCTTTTCCCTTATTTCCTCCAGCTTTTCCAGATTTGTCTCAGCACACCATCTGATCAATCATATCATTTTTTTATCTTAAAAATTTAGAAATGCTCTCCAAAAATAATTCAACATAAACATTCATCAATTCAATCTTCAATTTGGAGGCTTTCCCGGAATTGAAATTCAACGTTCTTGGGCTCAAATTAAAGGTATGAAAATCCAGTTTCTAAATATGTGCCCAGAATTCGTGGGGGATCAATATTTGATTTTATATGATTTTTACAAAATTCGAATTTAAAGATTCAAAATTATGATTTTTCGTAAACTTGATTGTTTATGTGATTTGATGATTCCATGTTGTAGATAATTTTCTCCTGGTCAGTTTGGTATATCATATGTTGATTTTTGAGTTCCATATCAAGTAGAAATCGAGGTTTGATTGTTGTGTTCTTCGTGTTCTTCGTGTTCTTGAGAATCAAACCAACAATTGGAGGTGTTATCGGAGTCCGATTTCGACGATCTTACAGTCGAATCGAAGTTCACATCATCTAGTTTCCTAATATGCAATCCATTTCATCAAATGATCAATTTTCAATTTTATATGAATTTGTAAAGAAATTTGCCGAATTTTCCGACCACCTTGCCGGATTTTGGTTGTGTTTTTGCTGTTTTCGTTGGCACGGTTGGGTTCGTCTTGAAATTTTGCTCAAAATGCATATATTACACGCTTGATTTGGTTAAGTTATGTGTAAGTTATGGTTGCCGGAAGATTTGGCGGTCACCGGAAAAATTTTCAGATTTCCGGCGAACCTCCATTAAAGCTGGTCACCGAGCTTTTTACCGATTGATACCTACACTATTGAAGATGATGAAGTTGGAATACTGTAGTTTCAAGATTCACACTTTGGTCCCTGATTTTTTGAAAATCTGTTTTCAAATAAATTAAATCCGAAAATCATTTTTATAAATGATTTTTAATTTGAAAAATTATTTATAAATTCGAAAAATGATTTAATTTTTCTAAATTTCAGAATAATAGTTCCGGAAAGGTTTTATTTTAAATTTGGATTTTGTTTTTATTATTTTATTTAATTAATGATATTACAAAACATTTCTTAAATTATTTTAATTAGAATTAATTACTTTTAATTATGTTAATTAATTTTAAATAATATTTAATTGATTTATTATTTAATAAATGATTTTATTTATTAAATAATTTTATTAATTAATTATTTATTTATTTAATTGATATAATTGAGGATATTTAATTCCAAATTAGCCCGTTTTGAGTTTTAAATGCTTTAAAAATATTAGAAAAATCCCAAAAATTATGAAAAGTGTTTTAAAAATATTTCGAAGCGAGATTTAATTTACGATGAGGTTTTGACATGTTTTAAAAATATTTGTATAGTTCAATTAATTGATTGCGTGATCTGAATGTGTCCGTTAGGGCAATATAAATGTTACATGCTAAATGAATTATGTAAATTATGTGAATTACGTGAAATACGTGGATTGAATAGTGAGATGTATTAGTATTTGATTAGAGACATTTATTATAGAGTCGAGTCAGAGGAGCAAAGGAAAAGCTAAAGCAGAAGGTTACGAGAATATTTAGACGGACTTGACCTTATTAGCACGCAAGTATTTTTCTACCACTTGTTATCCTATTAAATATACAAATGCTATGCCATGTATCCCTTTAAATTATTGTTCAAGAAATCATTCTTAAATTATTCACAGCATGAATCCATTGAATTATTCTTATCAACTTTGACGAGATTCATTTAAATTATCATTGACGATTCATTTCAACCTTTTTAGGCATTCGCTCTAGTAGATGCCTTATTACTCTTGATTAATTATTATTACCCAGATTGTGGCGTTCGACTTCGTCAACGCCTATAATATCGTTGCATTCGATTTACCCATTTCTTGTATCGATCTAGACGACACTTATTGTTATTATTGTTGATTCTTCATTATCACCCCATTGTTGTATCGAACTCATTGATACTAGATGTTGTACCATTTGTTATCATACATTCACTTTGAGTTGTTTTCCTGGAACGTGAACTTCCAGTGATTGTTGTGATCGAGGTTGTCAATCTTCCGACACCTAATTATGAATTAAAGGTTGTCAATTGTACCGACACCTGAACGTAAGGTTAGAATTGGTGGATTTATATAAAACTTGACCTTAATTGGTCTGACCATATATTGGTCGATGTGTAAGGCCTTTCAGTGCCTTGGATCCGATGAGGACTTTGCTTTGTGCACTGTCCGGGTTAGAGCGTGACTGATCAGCATGCCTAACTTTGTTTTTAAAAATTATGAGATGGACCAGTTCTAACATTCTGAGTATTTGACTCTAGTTGATGTTGAGCCACTTTCTTATGGCATTATTGATTGTCGGAACTTATCCGAATTTATCTGTTCATATCACTGAACTTGATTCACCTTTCAGATATTCCAGTATGGCTTGTAGTTAATACCTGGAACGATTAAAAGTTTATTATTTATTTATACATTGAAGGATATTCTTGTTGAGCTTTCTGGCTCACCTTGCAATGTAATGTTTCTTTTCCAGTTAAGATCGAGGATGTTTAGACCTAGTGGCTCGGCAGCCAGGGGAGTGAGGTTTGATGATTGAGAGTGCAGCTGGTTTAATTTCGTGTATTGTTGTAATAAATGGATTGGATAGACTAGACATTTAAGATCTATCAGATTGTATTAAATTATATTTGAGGTTTGTAATAGTAATTAGCAGTGTTTGTTTCATACTTTAGCCTGTGCTCGTATCTTGGATGAGGGATTGTATTATTATTGTTCCGCATTTACAGGTTTGTGTTGTTTAAGTGAGTTGTGAGCCCGGATCTGCGAGGCGTCACAGTTGGTATCAGAGCCACAGGTTAAGGTCCCTGAAACAGTAGGAAGTAGAGTCTAGATTAAGAAACGAGTTGCAATAGTTAGGAGTACGTATTAGATGTTAAGTAGAGCGATTTGAGATAGGATTCACCTTAGGTTAGTAAGATGAGTATTGCGACGTTATAGGGTTTTTCGATGTATCACGCGAGTAGAAGTTCGATGCATCCAAATATCTGACTGGGAGCAAGGCTTTAGAGACGTCATGAACGTTATAGAGAATGCGAAAGTACTATGAACGAGTTACGAAAGCAATTATTGGCATGGATTAGAAGTAAGGGAGTGGCTGGGTACTACTAACCATTTTTGGTATCGTTTGTTGTTGTATTGTCGACTAGAGGATAGTAGTTTTCATTATGATTGAATTTTATTTCATTTTCTTTCCATTGAAGCGATCTTACGCTTGTACCAATTTGGTATAAAAAAAAATGTTGATCAGTTATAAATATTCATTTTCGTCATTCACTTGTCAGTTTCATATACCTTGATTTAGTCGATGATTATTTCCACGACATTGTGCACACAATTTTTATCTCTTGTCATATCTTTATATTACATTTTGCCATCAAACTTTGTATAGCAACCCTGAACCACTGTTTTGATTTTTATACTCTTGATAAATTTTTTTAAGCCAATTATAACTTGAATTGTTATTGATCAAATTACTTTTCCCTATCAGTTTTTGAGAATGCCTCCAAGAAGAACTCGCCAACTTACTGGTCAACACACCAATCCTGAACAGCGAACCAATTCACCTCCTAGAAATCAGATGGACCCTATGTTGGTTCAACTATTGCAAACTTTGACTCAACAGACTGCTACTCTAGCTCAGCAGCAACAACAACTACAACAATAATTCGCAGCTCAGCAGCAACAACGGCAGGAACCAACTGTTCCAGTGGTTACCTTCAAGGCCTTTCAAGCAGTAAAACCACCAGAATTCAAGGGGTCAACAGACCCAGTCGATGCTAAGAATTTGTTGAAAGAGATAGAGAAGGCGTTCGCTTTGGTGCAAGTCCCGGAAGATAAACAAACAGAATATGCCAGCTACTTTCTAAAGAATGAAGCCACTCATTGGTGGGAGTCAGTGAGAGCCCTGGAGAATACCGAGGTGGTTACATGGGAGAGGTTTAAGGAGATGTTTTTAGAGAAGTACTTTCCGCTCTTCATGAGCGACAAGATGGAGGTCAAGTTTTTGGAATTGAAACAGGGGAATATGTCAGTTGCTGATTATGAAGCAAGATTTACAGAACTAGCAAGGTTTGTCCCTTCCTATGTGGACACAGAAAGGAAGAAAGCGAAGAGGTTTCAGCAAGGACTAAAGTCCTGGATTCGAACCAAGTTGGCTATATTGGAACTGAACACCTATGCTGCGGTGGTTCAGAAAGCTATGATTGCAGAAGAAGAAAGTGAGCAGTATCAGAAGGAGAAAGAGGGAAAGAAACGAAAATTGGGAGTGGTTGATAACAAGCAGATTCAGGGTGGTTCTCAAAACTATCTTAATAAAAGACAGGGGTTCCAAGCTGGGAAGAATGTGGGGATGAGGAGACCAGATGGAGGGAATGGAGGTCAAGGCAACCGAACTCAAGGGGTGAACCAATCAGGAGTTAATAGACCATCACTACCAGATTGCAAGACGTGTGGTAAGAAACATCCTGGTTTATGTCACAAGTTAACTGGGAATTGTTTTAAGTGTGGACAGAAAGGGCATTTCTCTAGAGAATGCAAGGTTGGGATTGTGTGTCACAGATGTGGGAAGCCAGGGCATATGATCAAGGACTGCAGAGTACCCCCAGCGAAACTACCAGCTATAGCAAACGCAATGATTCCGGCAATTGAGGCACCTCCAGCGAGGAACATTCAGCCGATTGCCCGAACCTTCAACATGTCTATGAACGAGGCTGTGCAAGAGTCCGATGTTTTGGCAGGTACGCTTCTTGTAAATTCCGTCAATGCCAAGGTGTTAATTGATTCTGGAGCTACGAGGTCTTTTATTTCTTTAGATTTTGTCAGTAAATTGAATTGTGAGATGAGATTGTTAGACGAGGTGTTAGTTATAGAGATAGCTAATTCGGAGCGCATACCCGTCGATCAAGTATGTCCTCGTTGTGATGTTGTAGTTTTAGGGCACTGTTTTTACGCCAACTTAATACCCTTCCAACTAGGAGAATTTGATGTAATCCTAGGGATGGATTGGTTGACAGAGCATAGTGCCCAGATAGATTGTAGAGGTAAGAAATTGACGTTACGATCCCCTGATAATGTAGAGGTTGTTTTCCGTGGTCATAAACAAACTAGGAAGTTCTTTACTATTGTGCAGACTAAGAGATTACTTAGACAAGGATGTGAATGCTATTTAGCCTACGTACGAGACACAAAAACAGAGATGCCTAAGTTGGAAGAGATTCCAGTAGTGAATGAGTTTCCAGATGTTTTTCCCGATGAGCTTCCAGGTTTACCTCCAGATCGGGAAATAGAATTTGCGATTGACCTAGCCCCAGGAACTGAACCTGTATCGAAGGCTCCATACAGAATGGCTCCGATAGAGATGAAAGAGTTGGCAGTCCAGTTGCAAGATCTACTGGAAAAGGGAATTATCAGACCCAGCGTATCCCCGTGGGGAGCCCCAGTACTATTTGTTAAAAAGAAGGATGGGAGCATGAGGTTATGTATTGACTACCGAGAGTTGAATAAATTGACTATTAAGAATAAGTATCCATTGCCAAGGATAGATGATTTGTTTGACCAATTGAAAGGAGCGGTCCACTTTTCGAAGATTGATTTAAGATCGGGTTACCATCAGCTAAAGATCAAACTTGAAGATGTACCTAAGACGGCATTCCGAAGTAGGTATGGACACTATGAATTTTTGGTAATGGCTTTTGGACTGACAAATGCACCAGCTGCTTTTATGGACTTGATGAACAGGGTATTTAAGAGATACTTGGATAAATTTATAATTGTATTCATTGATGATATTTTGGTATATTCCAAGACAGAAGAGGAACATAGGGAAAATTTGAGGATAACGTTGAGGATCTTGAGAAAGGAAAGGTTGTTTGCTAAGTTTTCAAAATGTGAATTTTGGCTAAGAGAAGTTCAATTCTTAGGGCATGTGGTAAGCAGTGAAGGGATTAAAGTAGACCCGGCTAAGATTGAGGCTGTACTGAATTGGGAGAGACCAAAGACACCGACAGAGGTCAGGAGTTTTATGGGATTGGCAGGTTATTATCGAAGATTCGTCCAAGACTTTGCAAAGATAGCCACTCCACTAACCAAGTTGACAAGGAAGAGTGAGAAGTTTATTTGGAATGACAAGTGTGAGGAAAGCTTTCAAGAACTGAAAAAGAGGTTGGTGACGGCTCCAGTGTTGACATTGCCAGATGAACAAGGAGACTTTGTGATCTATAGTTATGCGTCCCATAAAGGACTGGGATGTGTATTGATGCAGCATGACAAGGTGATAGCCTATGCTTCCAGACAATTGAAGATACATGAACAGAAATATCCTACCCATGACTTGGAACTAGCAGCCATTGTTTTTGCACTCAAGATTTGGAGACATTATCTATATGGAGAGAAGTGTGAGATTTACACTGACCACAAGAGTTTGAAGTATATTTTCACCCAGAAGGAACTTAACATGAGACAAAGGAGATGGTTGGAACTGATTAAAGACTATGATTGTACCATCAATTATCATCCGGGGAAAGCCAATGTGGTAGCAGATGCCTTGAGTAGGAAGGAAAGATTGAACATGTTTACTATGAACCAAGAATTATTCAGGGAATTTGAGAAATTGGAAATAGAGATTTGTGCCCCAGTTTGTGCAACTGATTTGAATTACGCAATGACATTTCAACCAGAACTGTTGGAGAGGATCAGAAAGTGCCAAGAAGAAATAATGAACCATGATGTGAATGAATTGTCGGGAGAAGAGTTAAGCAGCCAAAAGGACGAGGAAGGAGTCTTAAGATTTTCTTCTAGAATTTGGATTCCTAATGTGGCAGAACTGAAAAATGAAATTTTACAAGAAGCTCATAATTCAAAGTTCTCAATTCACCCCGGGAGTACGAAGATGTACCGAGATCTGAAAGAAAATTTTTGGTGGCCAGACATGAAAAGAGAGATTGCAGAGTGGGTTAGTAAGTGTTACACTTGCCAAAAGGTTAAAGCAGAACATTAGAGGCCGAGTGGATTGTTACAGCCCCTAGAGATTCCTGAATGGAAATGGGAGCAGATTGCCATGGATTTTGTGGTTGGATTACCCAAGACGAAAGCTAATCACGATGCCATTTGGGTTATCATTGATAGATTAACGAAGTCGACACATTTTCTACCGATCAACGAAAGATATACAATGGACAAGTTAGTTCACCTGTACTTGAAAGAGATAGTGATGTGACATGGAGTCCCTGTTTCGATTGTGTCTGATAGAGACCCGAGATTCAATTCCAGATTTTGGCGACAATTTCAAGAAGCTCTGGGAACTAAACTGAACATGAGCACTGCATATCATCCGCAAACTGATGGCCAAAGCGAGCGTACGATTCAAACGATTGAAGACATGTTGAGAGTGTGTGCGATGGACCTTCAGGGTAGTTGGGATGACCATCTGCCATTGGTGGAGTTCTCTTATAATAACAGCTATCACGCCAGCATTGGAATGCCACCATATGAAGCTTTATACGGACGACGGTGTCGATCTCCATTATATTGGGAAGAGGTAGGCGAGAAGAAGATATTGGGAACCGAGCTGATCCAGCAAACCAAGGACAAGGTTGAACTTATACAGAAGAGATTGATAGCCGCACAGGATCGACAACGGAAATACGCTGATCGAGCCAGGAAGGACATAAACTTTGAAGTAGGAGAACTAGTTTTGCTGAAGGTATCTCCATGGAAAGGGCTAGTGAGATTCGGGAAGAAAGGAAAGCTAAGTCCAAGATTCGTTGGGCCGTTCGAAATCCTGAAGAAAGTTGGGAAAGTTGCTTACGAGTTAGCGCTACCTCCGCATTTACAACATGTTCATAACGTTTTCCACGTGTCAATGTTGAAGAGGTTCTATCCAGATTCAAACCAGGTGATAGAGTCAGAACCAGTCGAGATCCAGCCGGATTTGTCCTACGTAGAACTACTGGTAGAGATTTTAGACAGGAAGGAGAAGGTGCTTAGAAATAAGACCATTTCGATAGTAAGAGTTTTGTGGAGAAATCCTAGGGTCGAAGAGTCTACCTGGGAGCTAGAAAGTGAGATGTTAGAGAAGTATCCACACCTATTTGCTTAGTTTGATTCTGAGGACAGAATCCTTTTAAGGAGGGAAGATTGTAAGAACCTGTATTTTTATTTCTGGTAATATATGTTTAATCGTGGATTTATAAGACGAGTTGATATTTTTATATTTGCCGTTAAGTGGATTTACGAGAAGAATTAAACGTTCTCGTATTTTGAGCTGTTATATTACTTAAATTTATTGATAAGTGGATATACGTGTTAACTGGTTAAAAGAAGTCTTTTATATGCTTTAGATGTATTATGTGTTGTTTTAAAACGATCGTTTCGCTTTTTCGAAAAGTACAGTGGTGAAAACGTTTTTCGGCGGGCCGCAGACCCGAAACCCTATTTTCTGCGTTTTTAGAACTCCGTAACTTCAAATTCGTTCGAACAAGTTTTAAATGACTTGTTATTTAAATTATAATTTATTTCCAGAGTTTTGAAATCGCTCGAATTCGAATCGTTTCGTTTGGAGCAAAACTCGTCATTCGTTCGACGTACAGAAAGGCTGTTATTCGACAATTAACGGAGCAGACAGCATGCCAGACAAGAATCACTATTCCAAAAAGTTAAAGTTTGCTTTTCCCTTATTTTCTCCAGCTTTTCCAGATTTGTCTCGGCACACCATCTGATCAATCATATCATTTTTTTATCTTAAAAATTTAGAAATGCTCTCCAAAAATAATTCAACATAAACATTCATCAATTCAATCTTCAATTTGGAGACTTTCCCGGAATTGAAATTCAACGTTCTTGGGCTCAAATTAAAGGTATGAAAATCCAGTTTCTAAATATGTGCCCAGAATTCGTGGGGGATCAATATTTGATTTTATATGATTTTTACAAAATTCGAATTTAAAGATTCAAAATTATGATTTTTCGTAAACTTGATTGTTTATGTGATTTGATGATTCCATGTTGTAGATAATTTTCTCCTGGTCAGTTTGGTATATCATATGTTGATTTTTGCGTTCCATATCAAGTAGAAATCGAGGTTTGATTGTTGTGTTCTTCGTGTTCTTCGTGTTCTTGAGAATCAAACCAACAATTGGAGGTGTTATCGGAGTCCGATTTCGACGATCTTACAGTCGAATCGAATTTCACATCATCTAGTTTCCTAATATGCAATCCATTTCATCAAATGATCAATTTTCAATTTTATATGAATTTGTAAAGAAATCTGCCGAATTTTCCGACCACCTTGACGGATTTTGGTTGTGTTTTTGCTGTTTTCGTTGGCACGGTTGGGTTCGTCTTGAATTTTTGCTCAAAATGCATATATTACACGCTTGATTTGGTTAAGTTATGTGTAAGTTATGGTTGCCGGAAGATTTGGCGGTCACCGGAAAAATTTTCAGATTTCCGGCGAACCTCCATTAAAGCTGGTCACTGAGCTTTTTACCGATTGATACCTACACTATTGAAGATGATGAAGTTGGAATACTGTAGTTTCAAGATTCACACTTTGGTCCCTGATTTTTTGAAAATCTGTTTTCAAATAAATTAAATCCGAAAATCATTTTTATAAATGATTTTTAATTTGAAAAATTATTTATAAATTCGAAAAATGATTTAATTTTTCTAAATTTCAGAATAATAGTTCCGGAAAGGTTTTATTTTAAATTTGGATTTTGTTTTTATTATTTTATTTAATTAATGATATTACAAACATTTCTTAAATTATTTTAATTAGAATTAATTACTTTTAATTATGTTAATTAATTTTAAATAATATTTAATTGATTTAATTATTTAATAAATGATTTTATTTATTAAATAATTTTATTAATTAATTATTTATTTATTTAATTGATATAATTGAGGATATTTAATTCCAAATTAGCCCGTTTTGAGTTTTAAATGCTTTAAAAATATTAGAAAAATCCCAAAAATTATGAAAAGTGTTTTAAAAATATTTCGAAGCGAGATTTAATTTACGATGAGGTTTTGACATGTTTTAAAAATATTTGTATAGTTCAATTAATTGATTGCGTGATCTGAATGTGTCCGTTAGGGCAATATAAATGTTACATGCTAAATGAATTATGTAAATTATGTGAATTACGTGAAATACGTGGATTGAATAGTGAGATGTATTAGTATTTGATTAGAGACATTTATTATAGAGTCGAGTCAGAGGAGCAAAGGAAAAGCTAAAGCAGAAGGTTACGAGAATATTTAGACGGACTTGACCTTATTAGCACGCAAGTATTTTTCTACCACTTGTTATCCTATTAAATATACAAATGCTATGCCATGTATCCCTTTAAATTATTGTTCAAGAAATCATTCTTAAATTATTCACAGCATGAATCCACTGAATTATTCTTATCAACTTTGACGAGATTCATTTAAATTATCATTGACGATTCATTTCAACCTTTTTAGGCATTCGCTCTAGTCGATGCCTTATTACTCTTGATTAATTATTATTACCCAGATTGTGGCGTTCGACTTCGTCAACGCCTATAATATCGTTGCATTCGATTTACCCATTTCTTGTATCGATCTAGACGACACTTATTGTTATTATTGTTGATTCTTCATTATCACCCCATTGTTGTATCGAACTCATTGATACTAGATGTTGTACCATTTGTTATCATACATTCACTTTGAGTTGTTTTCCTGGAACGTGAACTTCCAGTGATTGTTGTGATCGAGGTTGTCAATCTTCCGACACCTAATTATGAATTAAAGGTTGTCAATTGTACCGACACCTGAACGTAAGGTTAGAATTGGTGGATTTATATAAAACTTGACCTTAATTGGTCTGACCATATATTGGTCGATGTGTAAGGCCTTTCAGTGCCTTGGATCCGATGAGGACTTTGCTTTGTGCACTGTCCGGGTTAGAGCGTGACTGATCAGCATGCCTAACTTTGTTTTTAAAAATTATGAGATGGACCAGTTCTAACATTCTGAGTATTTGACTCTAGTTGATGTTGAGCCACTTTCTTATGGCATTATTGATTGTCGGAACTTATCCGAATTTATCTGTTCATATCACTGAACTTGATTCACCTTTCAGATATTCCAGTATGGCTTGTAGTTAATACCTGGAACGATTAAAAGTTTATTATTTATTTATACATTGAAGGATATTCTTGTTGAGCTTTCTGGCTCACCTTGCAATGTAATGTTTCTTTTCCAGTTAAGATCGAGGATGTTTAGACCTAGTGGCTCGGCAGCCAGGGGAGTGAGGTTTGATGATTGAGAGTGCAGCTGGTTTAATTTCGTGTATTGTTGTAATAAATTGATTGGATAGACTAGACATTTAAGATCTATCAGATTGTATTAAATTATATTTGAGGTTTGTAATAGTAATTAGCAGTGTTTGTTTCATACTTTAGCCTGTGCTCGTATCTTGGATGAGGGATTGTATTATTATTGTTCCGCATTTACAGGTTTGTATTGTTTAAGTGAGTTGTGAGCCCGGATCTGTATCCCGGATCTGCGAGGCGTCACAGAGCACGAAGGGCTATTGAGGTTGTCTCGTATGCAATTACGAGACTTCTTCACAATACCTAAAACATAGTAAAAAAAGTGTGCTACATTTGCCATAGGAAATTTCTTGATCCAGGACACAAGTGGAGGTTCGATAAAAATAGGTTCAATGGTCAAATCGAGATGGGGAAGCCTCCTGAAATTTTAACTGGAATAGACGTAGAAATATTATTATCGAATTTTCATAATGAGTTTGGAAAGAAAAAGAAGGTGCCAGGCCAAAAAAAAGTTAAAAAGGTTGATTCCCCTTTCAAGAAGAATAACATCGGCATAACCTCGATGTTATGCATATCGAGAATAACATCTGTGAGAGCATACTTGGAACTTTACTGAATATTCCTGGAAAGTCAAAAGACCATGTCAATGCTCGCAAAGATTTGCAAGAACTTGGCATCAGGAAGGAACTTCATCCTGTTTTATCAAGTGATGGGAAATACCTTGAAATCAGAGCTGCCATATTTGACATGACGAATGATGAGAAAGATGGATTTTGCTCGGTACTGAAAAATGCCAAATTGCAATATGGTAGTGCATCTAACATCGCTCAGTTTGTTAATACTAAGGAGAGGAAAGTCTCAGGCTATAAGAGTCATGATGCACATTTTGTGTTGCACCATTTATTGCAATTTGCTGTTAAAAAATCACTGAAGCCTGCAGTTGCCACCCCTTTAATCAGATTAGGGGCCTTTCTGAGAAGTGTTTGGAGCAAAGTGATCGACTTAAGTGAGGTGAACAGGCTACAACAAGAAATCGTGGAAGTACTTTGTCAATTTGAGACAATATTTATACAGGCTTTCTTTGATATAATGTTCCACTTGTTGGTTCACTTATGCAGTGAACTAGCTTATGGTGGACCAGCACACCTTCGTTCCATGTGGCCTACTGAACGTTATTTATGCAAGTTAAAAATATATGTGCAAAATAGAAGTAAACCAGAGGGTTCTATCGCCGAGGGTTACCTTGCAGAAGAATGCTTGACATTTTGTTCAAGATTCTTGGGTGACAATGCCGGATCAGGTGATATTACCAAGCCTGGAAACAAAGAAGTAGAGGAGTTAATTGTGTAAGTTTCAATTCCTAATTCCTAACTTAGTTTCTTTATATAATTAGTCATTTTTTCCTAGAATTTTAAACTAGCTACTTTCTGTAGGAAGCATAAAGCTTTGATTGATGGTCAAACAAAGTTGAAAAAATTTAAAAGGGCCAAACAACATAGCGATGACTTCTGGAACTGCATTCAGGAAGAGGTTGGCAAAAGAGGGAATATTTCACAGGAATTAGAAGTGTTTGCAATGGGCCCTAATCGATCAGCTAAGAGGTATAATGGATATGTAATTAATGGGTACAGATACCACACGAAGAACCGGGATGCTAGATGCACAACACAAAATATTGGTGTTTTTTTTACGTCTTTGACGACCAGTTTTGCAAGCTCAAAAGATGATAAACCAAAGGTCGGTGAAGTCAATTACTATGGAGCAATTGAAGAGATAGTAGAACTTGATTATTGGGGAAAATTAGTTGTAGTGTTGTTTAAGTGTTGTTGGTACCAAGAAGAAAAGGATTTATATGGGATGACACGAGTGAATTTTAATCGATTATGCCATAAATCTGATCCATACGTATTGGCTTCACAAGTACAACAGGTATTCTATGTAGAAGATCCAGTTGAAAAGATGAAGTATAATGTCATCAAGAAACTGCCAAGGGACTGGTGTGATGTGGAAGATGAAGATGAAGGTCAAGATGAAGCACTTTTACATGATGCACCACTTGGATCAGAAATTGAAGTTCAAGACAATGAGGATACATGGGCTAGGGATGATGTTCCAACTAGACATGTTCTTATCGAGATCGACGTAGTCGAAAAACCTGCATAATTTTCTAAGTCTAGATGTTTTTATGCAATATGTTAATGTTCAATTGTGTTTTGTAATCATTGAACCTTTAATTAATTAAGTTAAGTATCTAGCATTCCTAACATACTAGTAACTAGCTAGTTACTACTTTTTCGTATGTGGTAAATTGAACCGCATTTACTTGTTGTGTACTTAATGTGGTAAGCTGCATTCTTAATGTTAATGTAATCATTATTTATGTAACACCATGTGGTAACCGATTACTTGCTCTGTTAACTTGACATTTACTTATTGTTTTTCATATTAGTTATGTGCACTCTGTTCTTACTCTAATGTAATTTCCATTCTTAATTATTTTTCAGGATATATGGAAAAATTTATTCATCTCAGATTCTACCATCAAGGTGAATTCCAGAGTACACGATATACTGGGGACAGAGACTGTTGTACGTGGTGTCGATACTGAAAAATTTTCATATACCGTACTCATGGAGCATGTCCACGATGACCTTAAATATTCAGAAATTGGAGGAATTTATGTAATGGCAGAGAATTCTGGTGATTGGAAGTTGCTGACGAGTGACTTGGAACTTAATCGAGTAGTTGACCAAACTAAAAGCAATGACCATATTGATTTTTACATTGATAATGTCATTGACATGAGTGTGCATCCAATCAAAAAAATGCAGCCGCATGTGGTTATGAGGCCAAGACCTATAAATCTACTTACAGGTACAATGTTTATATTGTTAACTTCTTGGTACTAGTAACTTCTTGCATATTATCTAATTTATTTCACTTAACTAATGTGTAACTACCCTTGCACTTTTGTAGCTAAAAAATTCCCTAAGCGCCAATTCACAACGGCTCATCAACTACAACAACAGAGGAAGCACACAGTGAATTAAGCAGATGGGTTCAGAGAAGTGGCCACAAGATGGTACTCGAAAGTCACCACGACTGAATAAATTTGGAAAATCCATTGATACACCTGTGATGCAGAGACCTATGACTGCCAAAAGAAAATTGTATTGTTCCAGTCCACGGGACAATGAAACAATGGGAGAAAATGAGGTTCAGGTTAGATGTCTTCAATTTTACCTTTCTTGTTCAATTTTATTATTCCAGAAAAATTTTACCTTTCTTATATAATTGTTTCCAATCTTTATATGCAGAGCAAGAGGACCATCATCCCACCCCCTCCACCTATAACAGATTATGAAAAACAAAGGATGGTAAGAATCCAACATAATAATCAAGTTCTTTACACTCTGTTACCTTCACTGTCAGCGAAAGAAAATAATAATGGACCGAAGGGCAATGGAAATGATGTGGCCCAAGATGGTAGTGCCGATTATGATCCGGGACAGGATGCAGGACATGATGCAAATAGTGACTCCACCAAAGGTGTGTCGTAGCTAGATGTTTGTATTTATTCCTTCATTATAACTAGAATCATATTATTTTGTACCTAAGTGGTTGTATTTTGCAGGGTAGAAAGAAGACAAACAAGAAAAAGCTTGCTCGGGGACGGGCACCAACAACACGTTCCCGAACCAATTCAACACCCAAGCCTGCAAATGAAGAAGCAAGGGAGAAGGATGAGACATGTCAATTTGTGGAATCTGAGATATCTCCACATCCAGATGAAGGACAAGGTTCAATGGATGCTTGGAGGGCTATGCGGAAACGCCAAAGAGAACAATCTGAAAAAGAAGAAACCTCGGGGACAAGAAAAAGCAGGACAAGAAAAAGCAGGAGCAAGTGCAAGTAAGAAGGTTGTCGAGGAAAATATCTTGCCTGATATTGAGGAAGGCGATATGGAAGGTTAGCCTAGTATATATTATTCGTTGCATATCTATTTATATCTTCATTTAAGCAGAAGCATATCTATTTTACATTCACAAAATCTTGCAGATCCAGTTCCTAAAAAATTGAGAGGAAAAACCAGGATGGATGCTGTTCACATGAGAAGCTTTGACAAGAGAGTTGTCATCGGGATGAATGACGATTTCCAGCCTATTGCAGAAAATGACAAAGTACTATCAGAATTAATGTAACGACCCGAAAAATTACATGTAATTTATTATATTAAAATATATTTCTAGTTCATTTAATTGTGTTTTAGTTTATTTTTAATGTATTTAAACGCGTTATGATTTTTATTAAATAGGAAAATTATCCCATACGTGTTATGTGACTTCCGTGTATCATAGAATATTTTATTCTATTTTTCTGTAATTTTTATATTTTTAGAATACAGTTATTTCGCATTTTAATTTTCGGACCTAGCCCCTGTATTGAATTCGAGGCCCTATTTTTCATAAAATTATTTTTATATAATAATGGGATGTTCAAAGATGTATTATTTTGTAATTTTTGCAATATTCATAATTTTTGGAGAATTTTGGCATTTATATTATATTTATTTAAAAATAAAAATTCTACATTTTTATCCCATAAAAATTATTTTTAAGGCTTAATAATTTTAATTAGGGGTTAAAAATATTTTGGGGTATTAATTTTGATTTAATATAAATAGCAGCTGATTTTATTTAATTAATCAAAATAATCAAAAAATCAGATTTTTTGATTTTTATTTTCTGTAAAATCTGGAAATTGTGTTCTTGAAGTTCATCGGAATCAAACCACTCGTTCACAGTGATTCCGGCATCAAAATCGTTCATGTGGGTAACCAAACTGAAGCTCTTGATCTCTACTACATGTTTGTGTGTGTTTTAACATCCTAAATTGCTTGAATCGAAAATTCATAATTTTAGTTTAATATTCGAATTTTCTCGAATTTATTTTGGATTGTAGGTTGATTTGTTGTTGATGTGGTTAGTATGTATAGATTGAATATAATCTCAGGAGCATCATGATAATTTCTGTTTGATTTTTAGTAGCTTAAAACTCGAGATCGAATTTTGTGGGGGTGATTATAATTTTCAATTTTCCGGATTTCTTGATGATTGTTTGGTGTTTTTGATGATTGATATGAGTCATTGAACTCCTGGGCTTTGATTTGGTATATAGAATGTTTGATTTGGTTAAGAATTGAGCAAAATCGAATTTCGCCGGTGAGGTCACCGGACTTTGTTCGAATTTTAGCCGGATTCTTGTTTTGGTTGATGCTGGGTTTGAACGAATGGTGTGGTTGTGTTTAGGAGGCGATTTGGAGTGATTTGGTGCTTAAAAACGTAATGAATGGTACGTTTTTAAGGGTGGCCAGAGGTCGCCGGAAATTTCTCCGGTCACTGGATTCTGGGCAGTCGGCTATTGTTGGCGATGAGTGTTCTTCGAGCATTCATACGAAGAACAACGTAGGTGGTGATGAATAGTAACCGTTTGATCTTAAAAATCTGAAAACATTTTCAGAAAAATGTTTTTGGGTCAAATTTTTATAAAATTTTTCTAAAATTCAGATTTCTTTTAATTATTATTTTAACTTCTAAAAATTAAATTAAATTAGTTAATTATTTTTAAATAATAATTTAATTGATTTAATTAATTGATTAATTCATTTTAATTGATTAATTATATTAATTAATTATTATTTAAATATATAATTGACTTCATTGAATTTAAATCTTTTTATTATAAAAGATTTATTATTTTTATGAGTTGATTAATGAATAATTAATTTGAATAATCAATTAATTTAATTATTAATTGAATTATTCTTATTAATTGCGTATTAATTAAACCGTTTATCCGTTTTCAACGAGAAAAGTATTTCTGGAATTAGAAAAATGACCCGGTTCTTATAAAAATAGTTTTAAGTTACACTTCAACTTTTAAATTTGGATCGACTTTTTACCAAACCTTTTTATTGAGTCGGTTATATCCGATAATTAGGATTTTGACCGTTTTCTGTTTTAAAAATATTAGATAAAATCTTTTTATGATCTGATCAAACGTGCTATGTGATTATGTGAATTGCGTGTTATTATTCTTTGATTATCTATTAGTGATTTGTAAATATTCTATGAATAATTTGAGTGCTCTTTTATTTGTGAGCCGTATATGCTATGTGTTAATTGGTTATGTGACAGGTATATATGTATTTAATTCGAGGACTAATGATTATCTCTAGGGTTAATTATTGTCTTGAGGATTAATGACTTATTTCGAGGATTAATTGTTATCTCGAGGATTAATCGTGTCTTGAGGATTAATTGATTTTCATGTTTCTTTATTGAGGAATAAGATAAATGTTTTGAGGATTATTTATAGATTGAGTTGGACTAAGTTGAATGCATAAATGGTTAATTCGAGGATTAATTGGTAAATATTGACTTAGGAATGTCAGCGGAGTTAAGTTGGTATGAGACGAAGAAAGTTGGAGATGGATGCAGTATTGTGTGGATTGTAATAAAGAAGGTTGGAGATGAAAGTATTGTTTGTGGAATTGCTGGTTTACTTGCGAGGTGTTTTAACACCGGGAAAACGTCTATGTTCAAAGGGGACATTTCCAATTATTTTCTTCCGACAGAGATATTGAAGTAGACGCGCAGGCTCGATGTCAACGGATCAGACTCGTGGCAATCGCAAGAGCGTCAAACCAACGAATGATCAACAGAGGATGTGATGACGTGAGATAGAAGAAAAAGATAGTTGTATTACTTCGGCATTACGCAATAGCTAGGACCAAAGGCAAGTATTTTCTTGATCATCATAAACACTTTTTATTTTCTGTTTCATTTCTTCATATCATGACAAATAGTTATTGTTCAGAGCTATTTGTGGTTCTAAAATTTTTTTTTGCGAACACAGTTGCTTGATATTGGTATCCTTGATGTGGGGAATTGTTTAAGATAAACTTTTCATATCCTTATTATCGTAGTAAATAATAGGGATGTGAATTGTATGTGAAACTAAGCATTTCCTATTGAATTCGGAAATTGCTCTATTGGATTGGGAATTAGTAAAGCGTAGGAGGCCACATCGAGTAGTTGGTCCAGCTATATTTAAGGAGGATATGGTAACCATTCCATCTTCCTATAGGCTAACATTACTTGCCTATTTTGGGTACCCCAGAAATCCTCGTTATACCCACGCGGATAGAAAGGTATTCGGTGGTAGTATAAAGTGGTCCCATTGCTTTTGAACCTGATCAGGGGGCAATGGTGTTTTGTGTTTCAGTTATATATATCCAATCCATATCGCCAGAATGGCTATTATATATTGTGAATTGGCAGATGATTCATTTTTATGACATGCCAAATGATTTCAGTTATGATTTGAATTATATCACAGTTGTTGATTCAGTTTCTCTATAAACTGTTTTACATTTCAGTTGATTTTATGCCCCACTTATCCTGGTTTTATATCAAAAATTTTATACGCTTGCTGAGCATTTCTTTCGCTCATACTTGCTGTTGTAAATTCTAACATTTCAGTAAGGTAGTTTGGCGAGACGTATCCGCACAACTCAGAAAGAGAAGAAGCGTGATGCTATTTCGAAGATGACTTGGCTCAGGATGTATGGATTTAGAGTAAGATCTATTTTATACAATTGAGTTCTAATATTTATTATTATTATGTAATGGTCTAGTTAGCTTGACGTACTTCTTATCGAAGTTACACCAGTGGTTTAAGATTTGATCAAAGAGAATGTTGGGAATGAATGCTTTTTATCTAATGGAATTTGGATTCTTGTTTCTAGCCCTATAACCTTAAAAGATCTTGGTATGTTTGGGGTCACAGATGTTATATTTCCAGTGTTGGGCAATCACAAGTGAATGATTATTATTAAACAAATGTTTTATTTTGAGGATTTTCCCGTGACGACCAAATCTCCTGACCCCGGATTTGGGGGGTGTCACAATTAAGTTTCTACCTTGGAACACTTGCTAAGCGTCGTGTGTCGCTAAGTTATGTTAGTTGGCGCCATGTTTCGAAAAACTTGAGGCTGGCTATGTGGAATCATGTCAAGGTAATTTATGACCACATATCGATTTTTATCGCTACTTGTTATTTAATTATGTGAGGATAATTTGTTAAAAACTGATTAGGTTTGAGGGTTTTATTTATTTATTCTTATTGATTTTTGTAAGGAACGATATATAATTCCTGATGAGTTGGAAAATTGGGCGCTCGAGACAATTCATTCATGTTGGAAGGTGTACAAGAGTCGAATCAAGGAAAATCATTTTACAGCGTATGAAAATGATGAAATGAGGTTGGCTAATAGACCAGATGACATTGCACTCGAGACTTTCAAACTGCTTTTGGAATATTGGAATGATGAGAGTGTTCAGGTATATATACTGATTTTAAGCATTTAGGCTCTCTCGAAAACATAATTACCTCATTTTTCATTATTTTCTATAGGAGAGAGCGAAGAAAAATGCAGCAAGCCGTAAAAAATATGTTGACACTCACACTCTTGGTCAAAAAAGTTTTTCACAACGTCGGTATAAGATGGTATGTGATTATTTTATTTAAATTTTTTGTTAACATGATTTTTTTGTTCGATTTAACTTGTTCATTGTTTCTGTCTAAAGTAATACCACAATGTTGCTTATTGTTTCGTGTTCATTTTTTTACTAGAAAAAAAAACAGTGGAAGATGAGCTTGAACCATGTGATGCAGAGGTTTTTATTTGTTTACTTGATTTTCTTGTTCGATTTAACTTGTTCATTGTTTATGTCCAAAGTAATACCACAATGTTGCTCATTTATTCGTGTTCATTTTTTTTACTAGAAAAAAAAAAAGCAGTGGCAGATGAGCTTGAACCATGTGATGCCGAGGTTTTTATTTGTTTACTTGATTTTCTTTTTCGATTTAACTTGTTCATTGTTTATGTCCAAAGTAATACGACAATGTTGCTCATTTATTCGTGTTCATTTTTTTTACTAGAAAAAAAAAATTTGTGGCAGATGAGCTTGAACCATGTGATGCAGAGGTTTTTGTTGAAACTCGGAAGCGAGTTGAAGGACGTATCTACAAGACCAATCCTGAAATAATCACAAAAAAAATTGTAAGTATTTCATGGTAACATTACATATGGTTGTCTATATATATGGTTGTCTATATATATGGTTGACATTATATGTGTTCTGTAAGAAAAGTGGATATTACTGTGTGTGGCTTAGGGCTTTAAATGTTGTCTGTTAGCCCATCTATATATACACAAGTTTTCTTTTATG
The DNA here is from genome assembly GCA_037693485.1 of Kitagawia praeruptora. NCBI lineage: Eukaryota > Viridiplantae > Streptophyta > Magnoliopsida > Apiales > Apiaceae > Kitagawia > Kitagawia praeruptora. The sequence continues at coordinate 7,131,368 of CM075353.1, forward strand.
CATGTTTAACCAGGTGTGTTTAACCAGGAGAATATTATAATTAACTAAGTAATCTTATGCATGTTTAACATGCCAAGTCTCTGCAGTAGAAATCTAAATTCTAGTTGAAAAGAAATCTTTTCTTTTTATTTAAAAGATCACACACTTAAGTCTCCCACATTAGTTGAGTTCGGAAAAAATGTTCCGATATAGGCAGACTTGATTTTAGAATTATGACCTAACTAAGAAAAACATGAACTTAAGTTCAAACTCATGCCCCTAGCATAAGCCTGTCTAATTGTTGAATGGATTTTACTTGGAGGTTGTGACATTTTGTTTGCAATGCAATACATTGTGATATTGGTACGTCTGTTAGATTGCAATTTTCTTTTGGTCTGTTATTATTCTTATAGATTGTGATAGTAGTTAATGGAATAAAGTGTTGTTAGAATCTCTTTGCCAGACCCATAATACTTCTGGTATACTTTAACTCTTTCCTGATACTATCATTGTGAAATCAGTTGGAAAATGCTGTTAATAATGTGTAATCTGGAACTGTTTCTATATTTGATAGTTTCCTACCTTGTTCCCAGTTCTCACCACACAAGTCTCTTATAGTAGGCTTCCTATAGACAGAAAATCAGGTACTCTGTAGACTAAAATAAATTAACTGTGAATTTCCGAACACACCTGATTCTTGGTCTTTGTTTGTTTCAACTAGAATTTATATTTCTACTGCAGAGACTTGGCATGTTTAACCAGGAGACTTGGCATGTTTAACCAGGAGAATATTATAATTAACTCAAGTAATCTTATGCATGTTTAACCAGTTGACTTTTATGTTTTCTTTTGTAGGACAATATTACCAAAAAACTCACCACCGGAGATGCCGCTTCTGATGAGCTTGGTGCAAAACATGGTCCTAATTGGCTAAAAGGAAGATGCTTTAAGTCAGGAATGAGCAGTTCTAATCCGCCAACAGAAACATATGTGAAAGAGATGACCACAAGGATTAAGGAAAGCCTCGCTTCTGAGGTGGAGGAGAAAATGAAGAAAGTCGAGTCTGAATTTGAACAGAAGATGCAACGGAACTTGGCATTTGCACTTAAAAAACTTGGAGAGGCCAACCCGGACATCACAGTTGATGTCGAGAAGTTGTGTGCAATTGCTACAAGTGAAGCTGATGATGGTACACCTATCACTGGAGGCAGTAGCTTCTAGTATCACTGCTTTCTAAGTTTAAGCTTCTAGTAAATTATTTAACTTAGAATTGGGATGTAAAAGTACTTATGTTATGGATGTTAACTAGCTTTTATCTTCTAATTCGGATGTTAAATTAGTTTGTTTTGTTTGGATGTTGAATCAGAATTTATAAGTTTGTTTGGATGTTGAGATTGATCTCTTTGTGGTTCATTGTGGTTGAATGGTAATTTGGGATTGTATACTTTTAAAAAGGTGTTGTTCAATTGTTTTTTGGTAAAGTGTTACATTAGCCTGTTAAAGTGTTACATTAGCCTGTTAAAGTGTTACATTAGCCTGGTTAAAAAATAGGGGGCACGGGTGGGGTCCACAGGTTGGGCCCATAAGTGGACCCATTGGTGGGGCCTAGTAGTGGGGCCCAGGTGGCCCCACTTTTTTAAAAAAATTGAAGCACCCTAAGGAAACCGAATTTTATGTTGCAATATGTCATTTTTATGTTACAGTAGACCTCTAAGGTAACCGATAGGGCATGTTACCCTAGGGCTGAAATATGTTACCTTAGGTACCCTAGGGTAACATCGAAAATTGTAACTTATAATTTATGTTACCTTAGCCCAAAAATGGGTCTATAGTAACATTTTAGCACCCTAAGGTAACATAATTTTTTGGTTACGGAAGGCTGTTTATGGTGTAGTGTACCTTTTTCAGTCAAAACACATTGCCTTTTCTATTTTCTCTAACTAAAATCTCTCTTTTTCCAATTATATCATGGACGGTTACCTTTTTCAGCAAAATACGTTACCTTTTTTCTTTCTTCTTACTAAAACCTCCATTTTTCAAATTATATTACCGGCGTTTTTATTTAATAAAAAAATAATATTATAATATTAATAATTAACCAATTACTTTTTCAGCTAAAAATGACATAATTATATATAATTATTATTAACAAATCAATTACCTTTTTCAGTCAAAACACGTTACCTTTTCTCTTTTCTGTAACTAAAATCTCTCTTTTTCCAATTATATCATGGACGGTTACCTTTTTTCAGCAAAACATGTTACCTTTTTTCTTTCTTCTTACTAAAACCTCCATTTTTCTAATTATATTACAGGTGTTTCTATTTAGTACAAATAAAATAATAATATTATAATACTAATAATTAACTGATTATCTTTTTAGCTAAAATATATCATCTTTTCTATTTTTTCCAATTACATTCCTTTTTTTTCTAGAAATATAACGGGTAGCGTTAATTTCTCATTTTCTAAAAACTATGAACAATTTATTTCGTAAAATAACATAATTAAATTATAATTACTATAAACTAATCAATTATTTTTTCACATAAATCATGCACGTTACTTTTCTATTTTCTCTAACTAAAATATCTTTTTTTTAAATTATATCACGGACGGTTCTATTTAATAAAATAAACTAATAATATTATAATATTATTAATTAACCGATAACCTTTTTCAGCTAAAACATATCATCTTTTCTATATTTTCTAACTAAAATCCCTTTTATAATAGAAATACCACGGTCAATATTATTTTCTCATTTTCTAAAAACATTACGAGCAATTGTATTTAGTAAATAACGTAATTAAATTATAATTACTATAAACTAATTAATTACCTTTTTCATATAGAACATGTAACCTTTTTAATTTTCACTAAGTAAATTCTCTATTTTTCTAATCATACCACGGGCATTCTATTTAATAAAATGAAGTAATAATTTTATAATTACTAATAATTAATTGATTATTCTTTTTAACTAAAATCTATCATCTTTTCTATATTTTCTAACTAAATTCCCTCCTTTTCTAGAAATATCACGAATAACATTTATATACTTATTATCAAATCATCTCATATAAAAAAGTAAGCCTCCAAAATTCATGTTTTTAAAAAATTAATTTTAATTAATGAATTTTTTTATATAATATAAAAAAAATTCGTGCATCGCACGAATTTTAGGCTAGTTCAAATAAATGATGTACACTAATAAATAAAGTTGTGCACTGTGCACACCTAAAACATGCATGTAGAGAATGCTCTCTTAAACCAGCACATAGAATCCATTACATCATTATTCATAGTACCTTTACGTCAATTTTCTTTTATATCCACGAGTTTTTGATTTCGAAGTGTTGATTTGTTATGTTTCTTTCGGCTTTTGGGCTCTATTCATCTTATTTCTTTTTTTTTTTTAAACATTTTCTTGGGTTTTTTCTGATATTGAAAATTGTTGTGTCCAAAATTTATAATGGACTTAATTTTAGGCTCATGGATATTAAGGGGCCCAATTGGAATGGTTTGAATAATATTTGAGGTTCAGCTGTACGTGGAGGTTCAGATGTAGATGTACGAGTATGAGGGTAGTTGTAGAGGTATAGATACGATTATTGTTCCACCTTCGATTGACAGGGCTGATGAACGGATAAGGATCATCTCCTAAATTGTAGGGGGGACGATTTATCTCTTCATAACAATTGGATTTATCAAGGGAAACATTCATAATTAGAAAAATATCAATTATATGGGATATACATTTGTTGACGGAGGAATTTGGTAACAACAAAGTTTGAGGTCTGTCGCCGGAATCAAGATCTATGATGGTGGTTCTTCACCGGATAAGTTGCCGGAGTGTGGTGGCTGTGATGAATTGGGGGCTGAGATTGAGAGGATTCTTGGTGGTGGCTCGTAGCTCTTCGCTTCCATCCCCCCTCAATTTGCCTACGTACCTCTATATTTATAGAGGATCAAGCCCACGTAGTTCTTGGAGAACAAGAAACCCAATTGGGCTTAGATTGTCGGACTAGCTTCCGGAATGTTCTACTATGAGGCCTAACCACAAAAGGCCCAAGGCTCATCCAAGATCTCAAGACTTCACGAATAAGGAAACTTCCCCCGTCGAGGACTAGTCCTATTCGCTACAAGCTGTTTCTTGATTTCAAGGATGCAGGTATAGCCATGGTTTACCCCAAGTGCAGAACGCATCCATGTCCCCCGAATGAGAAGCACCCACCAGATAGCAGGACAGGTGATCCAGAGCTTTTGAGTGCAAAGTGCAGATTACTCCAAAGTTCCCCAATGAGAACGCACCCATTGGCTATAGGAACAGAGCTCCAAAGCACACACCAAAGAGAGATCTATCTTTCCACTGAGGAGAACATGCCCTCAGTGTATAAGAAAGATCCCTAAATCCAAGAAAACCCTAGAGGCCTTCTACGACGGACATCCCCCTCCTGAGATACGACAGGAGGGAATTCTTCAATAATCCTTGGAAAACCAGCTTTAGTAGAAATTTTCAATATAATTATATCACAAAGGGCGCGCCCTTCTTGTAGGGAAGGAGAGGGCGTGGCCTAATTTCTTGTAAAACCAAAAAACATCTTTTTTGACTGCTTTTATGTCTCTCAGGGCGCGCCCTCCACGTACAGGAGGTGAGGCCGCGTCCTCCTTCTGCAAATCTTTATCAAAACCCTAATTTATCCTGAAAATCCCAAAATTGCCCGTACCTGACTCGAATCCATTTTAAAATACCCTAACCAAATTTTGGGCATATCAACTACCCCCCAATTCCATGTAAAATCAAAGATGAAGCATGGAATTTCAATCTTAAACAACACCAAAAAATTTTAATTTTTCTTCTCCAAGGCACGTCCTCCTTCCTCTTCAAGATTCTATATATACGGAGGGCGCGTCCTTCAATTCTTCAATCCAGAATTTTTTTCTCCTTGACAACATTAGTTTTGACTTCTTCGTCGAGGAATAACACAAATGCACCACATCTCTAAGCTTACATGAGCTAACTGGGCGTAAGAAACAAGAGATGTTATGCACAAGTGTAAACCTCTCACAAGGCTCGCACTAAAGCTAAATATATATATTTATTTACAGAAGGCGCGCCTTATGATATTAATGCATACGGACCCCTTCAGCTTTCATCCACATACACTTCCATGATCTTTGAACATCACGTTCACCAACATTTGACAAGTTACCCCCGCATTAGTCAAGCCAAAGGGCATTCCAATGTAGTAATATAATCCTCTTTCTGTGATGAAATAAGTGTGCTCTTGATCAGGTGCATACATGGAAGTCTGATTAGAACCCGAATAAGCATCCATAAAACTCAAGAGAACATCCCCTGCTGTTGCATCTGCCAACTCCTTAGAGCAAACCTTGTTCATATCAGTGAAATCTACATAAGTCCTCCATTTCCTCATTAAGCTTTTTGCCAGGATCTATATTCAAGTGATAATATATGATCTTTGGGTCAATGCCCACCATTTCATCATAACTCCAAGCAAAACATCTCGATTTGTCAAAAGAAAGCTTGTGAGCATATCTCTTTACTTAGAATTCAACTAAGAACCAATCCTCAAAATTTTACTTGAATCCCTAGCATCCACCAAAATTGAGATTGTATCTTCTGTCGAATCAGTCTTTTCCACCAGTTGAGGCATTCTTGGGTCAATATCAAAATCAAGACTTCGAGGGTCTTCAATCATGGCACCATCCTTGGAGGGCACATCCTCTTTGAGAGGGAAGTCTTCCTCGACTAGGGCATTCACCAAGCCTTCCAGTGACATTCTTCTTCCCTTGATCTGTTCACCTTTAATGCTGTGGGCGCGCCTTCTGGGTGGACGCCTCTTCATCATCTGGTTCTTGAACAAAACAATGAGCCTGAATTCCTCCCTTGATGTTGTTCATGATTCCTCCAGAACTTCTTTCATTGAGGTCGCGCCCTCCATCCCTTTATTCTCCTGAAACATTTAATTGCCTTGTGGTAGCACTCCCTTGAATCATGTTGCGATCCCCGAATAGTGCCCACACCATTTGGTGTAGGAAATTTCATAGTAAGATGAAAAATGGAAGTCACTACCTTCATTTCTTTCAACAAGGGGCGTCCTACATGGACATTGCGAGCTGACTCCTGATCCAAAACCATGAATTCCATCATCCGAGTTACTGAGAAAAAACCTTCTCCAAGAGTTACTGGTAACCTGATTGCACCAATCACTTTCACAGCTTCTCCTGAAAACCATAAATTTAGGCATTCTCTGCTTCCATGTCTTTGTCCGGAAGTCCCAACTTCTTGTAAGTGCCATAGTACAAGATATTCACTGAACTCCCATTGTCGACAAAAATCCGATGCACATTCTTGGATCCAATTTGGATTGTCACCACCAGAGCATCATTGTGTGGATGGTGTACCCATCTAGCTTCTTCCTTAGTAAAAGTAATATCCGCCCATTCTCCCTTGAACAATTTGGGCGGCCTTAACTCCAACCTATTCACATCAGTGAAAGGTATATCTTGCCTCCATAGCATTGTTACTATCACCCCCAAGTGATGTCCCCCAAAGATAGTATGTGTACTCCCTTCCTCGACAAAGTGCTTCTCCTCAAGCTTGTCCTCATCACGGAGGGCGCGCCCTCCGTCCTTCTTCTCAGGAATTTCCTTATGCTTCTTAACTTCCCTGAAAATCCAATCAGTCAAGTATCCTTCCTTGATCCTTATGATTCATTCTTCAACTCGTAAGTGTTGTGCCCTGTAGACTCGTGATACTTGTAATACTTCTTCTTGTCTTTGCTTTGCCAAGTAGATAAGAGACTCTGACTTCCGAAAAAGTCCTTTGTTTTTGTTCACCTCGAAGATGTGTTTAATTAAAACCGATAGAAGAGTATAAGCATTTGGCCTCCTATAATAAATGTAAGTATCAGGAGGTCCCCAATTTCTTCCATCTTTCATGGAATTCACCCGATTAGCACCAATCCCAACACAGTGAACAAGACTCACAAACCTATCCTTTTCTTATTAGTCTTCCCTTTGGAATTTCCCTGTTCATCTATTTTCTAATTTTCTGCCAAAGATTGCTAAACAACTTTGAAAGATTCAGCTTATGCAAACACAGCGACCAAAGTAGCCGAGTCTCTTCCTTGGAGATGCTTCTAGAAATCTGTTCCTTCCTTTAGTGTAGCTATCAAGAAACTCTTGAGTGTCTCATCTGTTGCTCCATTGACTAAGGTGGATTCTGCATTAAACCTCTTGAAACAAGAGTGCAAGCTTTCTCATTCCTTTTGTTTACTGTTGGCCAAGGTTGTGACAGGAGGAGCGTACTTCACGGTTTCCTGAAAGTTAGTCAAGAATAAAGTTCTCATTGTCTTCCAAGAAATTATCATCCCTGGTCCAAGCTTTTGAAACCATTGCTGAGCATTTTCCCTAAAAGTTGCTGCCAGCAAGCGACATCTTGCCAATGCGGTCACCTGATAGACATCCGTCTCAATATCAAAATGTCCTAAGAATTTCACAGGGTCTGCATTTCCATGAAAGCGTAGATCATTGGTCGTAGATCTATATCCTGTAGTCTCTAACCTCTATTGAAAATGGAGAAGGAGCTTGTGTGGTAACATATATCCCTTCTCCATCCAAGTGAGAAAAATCCCCACAACTGGAATATTTGAACATTTGGTGGCACAGTTGTTTGAGTACCCCCCCAAGGGTGAAGGTTGAGTTGTCGTCTGAGCATTTCCTGGAGCTCCGGCTTGAAGTTATGTGAGAATCACCTCTTGAGTCCGAGTTTGTTCTTTTTGACCTTGAGATTGTGGATTTCCTTTAATCTGTGGATTCCCCTGAGAACCTCCTTCATTCTTTCCTTTAGAGGGAAGGCGCGCCCTCGACCTCACTGCACTACAAGTACTTGAAGCAATTCGAGTGATACATGGAGATCTATCTCCTGAGGACACGTCCTTTTTGTTGTGAAATCGCCTCTCTCCTTTATACTTCTCCATCCTCCAATCTCCATGGTCTCGGCTACTTCTTCTTCCAGCATCACCTTGAGGAGGAGCTTATTCATATCCATGGGGCCTCAACCCGTAATCAGGGGGCGCGCGCTGTGGATTATCATCTCGAGGAAGGGCTCGCTCCTGTCCAAGGGGCCTCGACCTGTAATCAGGGGGTGGACGCTGTGGATCACGGGGCCTCAATTCCAAGTGCTTCTCTATGTTCACTGATGATTTCATGAGATACTCTAAGACTTTCTCCTACCTTCTCTTGTTGTACATAAGCTCCATGGTAGGCTTGGTTACCCCCCAAGCTGAGGACGCGTCCTCTAAGAAGTGAATTGATGACTTTAGAGTTCCGGAAGCTGCAACAATCAAATCTAAGAGAACTGCACCGGGGCTTCAAAAGGCTATGGAGATGGATGGCACGTCATCAAAAGAGGGAAGGTTTGCATGCTTACAAGGAAAAGCTCTGCATCACATCTTCTACCCGAGGGCGTGCCCTATAGGCATAATCTTGCATTCTCGAAAAAGTTAAAAATTTCACTCAACTAAGACTAGGGAAAGTGTACATGGACTACCCCCCTAGACTAGGAGGTAATTAATTTACATTGTAGTCTACCATTCAGGCATTACTCTACTTCAATCAACTTTTGGTAGAAAGAGCGCATTCTCCGGTCATGGGCTATTTCAAATCTCGTCCCATGAATGGGCATCACAAAATGTGGCATCCTATGAATAACATCTCTCGAAGAGGCATCTCACTAGGAGGCATCCAATAAAAGGCATCTCATGAAGATGCATCCCCGTGGGGGTATTTCGCTGTTCATACAAATCACTCTGAAATTCACGTATATATAGGGCTAGGGAGGTGCATCAATACTACCCCCCAGCATCAGAATATCATTCCTTACAGAAGCGTCTCTTAAAGAGGCATCCCAAGAGGGGAATTTTAAGAGAGAGCCGTTGGAGTTGCTGAGGGCGATGACAAAGTCTCTTCTAGTCCGGATGAATGTCATTCTTGTGTAGATGGGTTTACTCATGACCTTGGGGACTCAACCTGCCTGTCAGGGGGCGCACTCTAAGATTCATGGGACCGCACATCAATACAATTTCCTTCAAGCAAAAGATATGCCATGGATCGTTGCAATCATACATGCAGACAAAGCTACAACATGAGGTTGATGAGTTAGGGCGCGCCCTGATGAGTTAGGTTTACTTCTGGAGTCCAAGCGGTAAATTATCTTTGTAGATATTGGAGTTCGCTTGAGCATTTGCATCTCTCTGGGGGCGCACCCTAACCAGAAAGCTCCTTGAGGGCGCGTCCTATGTTGGAGAATTTTCCTGACGTTGTGCATTTCCTTGAAGCTAAGTCTTGATGTAGAGCATTTCCCTGAAGTTGAGGATTCTCACCATCTCTTCCACTAGTTGCACTACGAGAAATCAAGGGAACAAGTGTAGGACCTTTCTTGAGAGCGAGCCCTTAGCAATATGTCGAGGGCTATTCCTCACTTTAATGATTAGGCCAAACAACGTCATTCTTACATCTTCGGCTTCATTATCTTCCATTGAGATCTCAAGGAAAGGCTCACTCGTGTCCAAGGGGCCTCAACCTGTAATCAGGGGGCGCGCGCTGTGGAACATCATCCCGAGGAAAGGCTCGCACATGTCCAAGGGGCCTCAACCTGTAATCAGAGGGCACGCGCTGTGGATCACGGGGCCTCGATTCCAAGTGTTCTCCGTTCTCTTGGTCAGGCAAACCCCTGTAACTTTATACATGCAATAAATATATAAAACAAAATAATATAGAGGTTGTATATTACCTGGAGGCGGGCCCAGTCAGGGGAAGGCACGCTTCTTAATAATCTTCTGAGGCATGCTCTGCTCGAATTCCGTTTGACCCGTAATCATCACCCGAAATCACCTCCCAGATATAGATCTTGTTTAACTAATTTTTTAATTCGACAGACCCCGTTAGTTGTTGAGGGCGCATCTTTCATTCTTGAACTTTGTAAATATTCTTTGTTCTTCTTTGATAAAGGTCCCATTTATATATCTTCATTAATCTTGTAGCAGAACATTACATGAAGGCGCGCCTAGCAATCGCATATTGATTGAATATTCTCACAAAGTTTTCCATTCGCACTTCTATATCACGACCAGGCACCCTCAGCTTTTCCTTGTTTTGTTTTACCCATATGTGTTGATAGGCTAGGACCCGCGCCTAGTATAAACCTCTGCCCCATACTCATCTTTTCTTTTTGTACAGAAATCAGTCCACTGTCTTCAAATAAATAGTAGATCATCATTAGCTTCTCTATCTTTTTATTAGTGTAGGCGCTTTGTATTTTTATCAAGGCGCGCCTTGTTGCTTTACTTTCCTTTTGTTGCTTCTTTTTAAGGATTTTCCTCCATTTTGATAGAAGAATCAGGCTGGTGCAGATGTTGGTGGGTTCCTCGCTGCATATATGTTGTGTTGTCTATAGTCCGTACCCCCACTTTGTTGATGGCCAGAAGCATAAGAAAGACCATGACTCTCAGTGCAGGTTTAGATGATCAACTACCTGTAGTCTGTAACCTGAATGGTGTATATATTGAACCCGTCTTTCCCGTTAGAAGGCGCTATCCTTCGAAGGTACGCATTGTTTACATGCATAGCTGCATATGTATCCAAAGACGAGCCTTGCAGCTTTCTTACATCCAAAGACGCGCCGTCTTTGAATTATTTTACTTGGCAAGTTCAAGATCAAGATATTTTTACGATGCAACCTTGTCTTGGATTTCTTACAATCTGGACGCGCTCACTTTCTTACTTTGCAGGTGTTCTCTTCTGAGGGCCATTAATGTGGACCCACAACATAACCAAATCTCACGCATGCATTTTATGTTTCCATTTTGAACATTTTTTTTTATTATTACCTGCCATGTCAATTGCAAACACAATTTAGTTAGCATTAGTATTTTCAGCCTAATAATAATAATAATAATAATAATAATAATAATGGTAATAATAGTAATAATAATAAACACTATTTAGAATAATATTATTAAAAATATTTAATATTTAATTATAATTAAATAAATATATACATATTCACAAATATATTTATATAAATAAAATATTAATTTATATCTTAAACCGTACGTAGAAATAATTTAAATATATTATATATATGAAAGTAAAATAATCTAACAAATATAGTTACTAAAACAATAATATTAATTAAAAAATAATTAAATATATATAGGAAAATATAAATATATATATAATCACAGATAATAAAAAGTAGCAACTTATCTTTAAGTCTTGCCCATGTTATTCTCCTTATTGACTTTTGGCCGTGCCATCTTTTTGATTTGTTAAAATCAATTCCAGCACCCTGATCATCTTGTAGGCTATAAGTCACCATTTTTCTTTATTTGGCTCAACAATCAAGCATGTCCCACCACTGTACATTGCCATGCATGTACCGATGTTCGCCTTACTTCTTTATCTTTCCCTTGTACACGAGAACAAGTTTGCATTTCGTGGGCCCATATTAAACAATAATTATTTTTTTTTTAGGCGCGCCCACATCAAATATTGCATACTGCTGTTTTACTATGTGGTCACATTATCACATTTAGAGCCTGTTTGTGTAACATTAAAGTGACTTTCAGTTCCACTTAAAGTGATTATGGTGTGTTTGCCTTACCTTTTTTTTTCCCACTTAAAGTTAGTTTTAGTTCAAAAAAAAAAAGTACTTTGGAGGTACTTTTTTTCCACTTATTTTTTTTCTCATATCAATTTTTATGTATTTGAGTCATCTTTTAACTCATATTATATTCTTTGCATATATTTGTATTTTACACTTTTATATTATGTTTAAAAAATATAAATTTCTTTTTTTTTAGTTAATTTTTTAAAAATAAATTTACTTTAAGTAAAATTAGCCAAACAGATACACCTAACTTTAAGTGAAAATTATCACTTTTCACTTAAAGTGAGTAAGTAGCACTTTAAGTGATAAGTAACATTTTTTAAGTTAAGCCAAACACGCTCTTACTTTCTTTAATGAGGTCGCGCCTTTCTCCTTTTCTTGTCTCTAAGCGTTGCCAAATTTTGCACATAAATAGGATTTAGTCAATTTCCCTTCACAGTGTGCATACATCCACCTTCCGCTTTTAGTCTACATCTTTCAAATATTCTTCAGTAAGTCTCTTGATGCGCATGTTTTCTTTTAAAAACATCCTCTGCTAACTCTATGCAGGCCCCGCCACATTGTTTGGACAATAATGACCCATCTCACGAGACACCAGGCTGCATCAACTTGATTTTCCTCCGCGGAGCGCCCTTGTCTCTGGTTATGGCACAGACTTCTTATGACGTTTGTGGTCAACATATCCTTTAACAGAATTTTACATCGGAAATCTATAAACACCAATCAACCTTATTTAATTCATGATTATTCGGAACTTTTCCCTGACTAAATCACCATCTGAATGATGCATCTTTCCTCCTAGACGTAAATCTTGACTAGCCCCTCCTTCTAGCGCCAATTTGTTGACGGAGGAATTTGGTAGCAATAAAGTTTGAGGTCTGTCGCCGGAATCAAGATCTATGACGGTGATTATTCGCCGGATAAGTTGCCGGAGTGTGGTGGCTGTGATGAATTGGGGGCTGAGATTGAGAGGGTTCTTGATGGTGGCTCGTAGCTCTTCGCTTTCATCCCCCTCAATTTGCCTATGTACCTCTATATTTATAGAGGATCAAGCCCACGTAGTTTTTGGAGAACAAGAAACCCAATTTGGCTTGGATTGTCGGACTAGCTTCCGGAATGTTCTACTATGAGGCCTAACCACAAAAGGCTCAAGGCTCATCCAAGATCTCAAGACTTCACGAATAAGGAAACTTCCCCCGTCGAGGACTAGTCCTATTCGCTACAAGCTGTTTCTTGATTTCAAGGATGCAGGTATAGCCATGGTTTACCCTAGGGCTGAGCAAAACCGATCCGAACCCGAAAAACCGAACCGAAATATGTTAATTCGGTTCGGTTCGGTTCTAAATTTTTTTAAAATTCGGTTATTTCGGTTTTTCGGTCTGGACCGAAATATAATTCGGTTCGGTCCGGTTCTTTTCAAAATATTTCGGTTCTGGACCGAATAAACCGAAATATTTAAAACATAAATTTACATTTTATATATATAATACATATATTTACATACAGTGTTATTAAGAGGTTTAAGTGCCAAAGATAAACATAAATATGCTCAGTCCGAATTCTTTTGAAATTTGAATTACAGTGTTCTGTCGTGCCTTCTCTCTAAAATGATATGCCTGTAAAATTACTAATGAAAGACTAATAGTTAAAAAAGCAGAACAGATTCATATCTAGACTTTTACAGACCAGAACCTTTCATGTGATCAATGCGACTAGCAATAAAATTATGACAAAGCAAGCCCTCGGTTTTTTCTATGAAATTAAAACTGTATACGAACCATCTTGAACTAGACCGGTCCTAAAGTATTTTTGAATCACGGTAAACAAGAGCAGAATTTGCTTAGGAGCATGAGCATCCTCAATTGCTACTGACATGTTACATGTGGCTCGTAAAATTCATTTTTTTTATACACAGCCTCCCAGTTTCGGGCTCACCAAATCTGTTAATTGAAGATGACAATGTGCTGGCACTGGAATCTTAAATTTATGAAGTGAAGTAGTGAACGAGTTCAGACCATCTAAAGTGACATTTACATAAATACATTTATATCCTATATTCATTTGAAAAAACACTTACATTGCATATGCTAAAGTCCCTGGTCCACGATATGTCAAGTTGCTGTAATGTTTTACTCTCACTGTAAGTACATGAATTTTCTTTATATAGCTGTCTATTAAAATTTCGGTTTTGCTTGGACCGAACCGAAATAACCGTAATATTTCGGTTCGGTTCCGGTTCGGTCTATGTACATATTTCGGTTCGGTCCGGTTTCCAGAAAAATGGCTTATTCGGTTTTCGGTTCTTTCGGTTCGGTTTTGGACCGAACCGACCGAATGCTCAGCCCTAGTTTACCCCAAGTGCAGAACGCATCCATGTCCCCCGAATGAGAAGCACCCACCAGATAGCAGGACAGGTGATCCAGAGCTTTTGGGTGCAAAGTGCAGATTACTCCAAAGTTCCCCAATGAGAACGCGCCCATTGGCTACAGGAACAGAGCTCCAAAGCACACACCAAAGAGAGATATATCTTTCCACTGAGGAGAACATGCCCTCAGTGTATAAGAAAGATTCCTAAATCCAGGAAAACCCCTGGAGGCCTTCTACGATGGACATCCCCCTCCCGAGATACGACAGGAGGGAATTCTTCAATAATCCTTGGAAAACCAACTTTAGTAGAAATTTTCAATGTAATTATATCACTAAGGGCGCGCCCTTCTTGTAGGGAAGGAGAGGGTGCGGCCTAATTTCTTGTAAACTGCTTTTATGTCTCTCAGGGCGCGCCCTCCACGTACAGGAGGTGAGGGCGCGTCCTCCTTCTGCAAATTTTTATCAAAACCCTAATTTATCCTGAAAATCCCCAAATTGAACCCGTACCTGACCCGAATCCATTTTAGAATACCCTAACCAAATTTTGGGCATAACAACATTCATGAATATATGAATATACATTATGGATGGGCTTTAGGTGATGTATTTGGAGTAGGACTCTACTTGTTGATTGGCTGGATGATCTTTATGAGAAAACATATCATTTTCGTGGCTTACTGATCAAGAAAGGAATTCATAACCTAATAGAACTACATTGGGCTTGATTCCTATAAATAGGATATTTAGGTAGTTTGCAAGGGAGGTCGAAATTTCACTTCTTTACACATAAGGCACGTGTAACCTTAGTGATACTTTTCCGGGCACATCTTGGCCGGAATTTACTGCCATATTGTCCGGAGACCTTGCTAATTCAATCCCAAAAATACCACAAATCTTCACCCGCTTCGGTAGTTGGAGCTGAAGTTGTGGACATGCGAACTTGTTTCTACGTCCGATATCCAAGGACAAAATCGATTATTCCAGCGATATTCTCTCGGGATGGTGTTACAGATTTTCATCACAACATTTTTGGCGCTAGAAGGAAGGGAACTTCCCCGATCTTTTGAGAGGAAAGGTGTTCAAAAGCTCTGGAGATGAACGCACACCATGAGACAACGGAGGTGGTCATGAAATTGAGTCTAAAAAGAAGGTCACTAATCAAGATATCATGGATCGTATCAAATGGATGGGCAGGAAAATTGTTATACTCGGAAAGAAAATGGTCTCTGCGTAATTGGACTTTGATTTCGGCGGAAAGGTTCGTCAAAACGGCGACTTGGAGAAAGAGGCTCCTAGAGGCACTCGGATTGGACAAATCAAAAGTGCGTTTCCAAGACAGGTGCGTAGATGAACAGTTGCCTGAATTTGGAATGTCCAACGACCACAACATCGACGTATTTGACAGGCTGGAAAGGAGACTGAGTAGTAATGATTTGTCACTAAAAGAAGGAAAAACTTGAAAAAGAAACCGCTAGGAGGTGCGACCAGGAGAGCTTCCTAGCAAAAGCTCTTAGGGACTACCTAAAGAGGGAACTCTCAGCCATTTTTATTCTAATCATTTTGCGATAAAGAAAGGCATAAAGGACGATATATGGCACCGAGATGCACATACTTTTGGTTGGTTAGGGTTGTAATTCGAGTCGAGCCGGGCGAGTTCGAGCCGAGCTTTAAATCCCCGCCTAACCCGGCTCGTTTATTATACGAGTTGGGTCGAGTTTACTCGCGAGCATAACGAGCCGAGTCGGGTAGCTGTTAAATGAGCCGAGCCGGGTAGCTCGTTTAGTCATTGAATTTACATTTTTTTTAAATTCTGAAAATTACTTATTTTGTTTGTCAAAAAAAATCTGAAAATTACTTATTAATTATATAAATATCTTTACACATAATAAAAAAGTAAACAAACAAGATGTTAAAAATTATTTAATTTAAAAATTATCAAAAAAATTAAATGTGACATAAAAATATGTAATTTTCATTTATTTAACCAAATATAACAAGAATAGTAGTGATCTACTAAGATCTCCAAACAAGTTATTTTTTTTAAAAACAAAATTGGGAATATCATTAAATTAGATATATATTGACATCCGTACGGTTGGATCGTCGAGAAATATTTAAAAAAAAATAGAAATAATAATATAGGACGAAGCACTAGTTACGAAAACTAAACAATGTAGTAGTGTTCTATTAAGATTTCTAACTAAATTAATTTTTTATTTTTTGAAAATTTGGGAATATCATTTAATTAGATATATTTTGACATCCGTACGGTTGGATCGTCGAGAAATATTTGTAAAAAAATAGAAACAATAATCTGGGACGAAGCACTAGTTACGAGTACTAGACAATATAGTAGTATTCTATTAAGATCTCTAACAAAATTAAGTTTTTATTTTTTGAAAATTTGGGAATATCATTTAATTAGATATATCTTGACATCCGTACGTTTAGATCGTCGAGAAATATTTTTAAAAAAATAGAAATAATAATTGTACTATTAAAATATTAAAATATTACGATAATAGAAACAATGTTGTAGTACTATTAAAAATATGCCCTCAAAAAAAATTGTACTATTAAAATATTGTTGTACTATTATTTCGATAATATTTCAATAATAGAAACAGTGTGGTAGTAATATTATTTATCAATAATATTTCGAATATTATTTTGCTTTGTTTTGTATATTATTTAGATAGTCATTTATTAACACAACAGTGGGATAGCCCAAGTGGTTGGAATTTGGCATTAGAAACCCACAAGATAGGATCGCATGGTTGTGGGTTCAAATCCTTCCTCATGCAATATTTTGAAAAACAACAAAAAAATTTGTAAACGAGCTGAGCGAGCTCAAGCCGGGTCGTTCGAGTTTTCGAGACAGTTTTCATTTGAGTTCGGCACATACTCGGACCGGCTCGTTTATATAAACGAGCCTGAAATCGCTGCCGAACTCGACTCGTTTGTGAGCTCGAGTCGAGCCGGGTTCAATTAAACGTGTTCGACTCGTTTACGAGTTCGAGTCGAATCTGAAAAGTTTTGGTTGCTGAAAGAGGGCTGGAAAGGATGGCCGAAAAATAAGGTTTTTAGATGTTAATTTTCATTGAAAATACCCAGAATCGAGGTTCCGCGATGAGAGCTTCTATGACCCGGCTGCTTCTTCACGTCAGGAGTGCTAATATGTTCGACATGAGAGGTGAAGCTGAACAACCATCTTCTAATGGAGGTACGACCATCTGGAGAGGTTCTGTCGGGAGGTTCTAGTGGCAAAGACAGGAGAGACCTCAATCTCGAGGTTACACCTATGGCATAAGGTTTTCGTAAGGTATCCCCAAAGACTTCATCTTGGCATATGGTAAGGAGATTCTTATGATCAGAAAATGGAAAATATTATCAATTCAGAGGTTTAATCGATTGGAGGTGAAGGACAATTGAAGCTCCTACAATGAAAATTATGGAGTAAAGATCTGGTTCATACCATACTACAGGTCGTAAAGGGAGTAACCAAGTGAACCTCAATTCAGAGGTTTAATCGATTGGAGGTGAAGGACAATTGAAGCTCCTACAATGAAAATTATGGAGTAAAGATCTGGTTCATACCATACTACAGGTCGTAAAGGGAGTAACCAAGTGAACCTGGGTGGAGTAAAGATCTGGTTCATACCATACTATAGGTTTAATCGATTCCAGCTAAAAAGTAATATTTTTTTTATATTTTCTACCTAAAATATCTCATTTTCTCCTAAATAATAACTAACCAATTATCTTTTTAATATATTACTTTTTCTAACTTGTCTAACTAAAATATTTTCTTTCCAAAAATATGGTCGTTCTAATTAATGAAATAAACTAATAATATTATAATTATTAATAATTAACTGATTATCTTTTTCAGCTAAAAGATAATATATTTTATATATTTTTTAAATAAAAAATCTTATTTTCAATTTTTTTTTTACTTAATCACATAAAAGAACAAGTTTGTATACATTACACATATATGTTTGGCTCTCCTTATTTTAAAAAAATAAGATCTTATTTCGAGTCTTTTTTTTACATTTACATACTAATTTTTAGGATTAAATGTTTATGAGGGGTTTAGTATTCTTTATATGCCGAAAATAAGTAATTTATTTCAGAAAAAGTACAGCTTGATGTACTTTTTTCATAAATAAGTTACTTATTTATGATAAATAAAATTTGCCAAACGGATTCATTGTGTGCCTGTTTTATGTCTAAGAAATGTCAAAAGAATAAATATCAAGTAAAATACCATAAATAATGTAGGATTTGATGTTTTTGAAGATATCATAAAGTATTATTAAAAAAAATTTCATATTTTTTTTGAAAAAAAGGGAATCAATTCATTAATCAAAAGTCATACGGCATCTACAAATACAACCGAAATTGAACAAACGCTTAAGCATATCGCTGTCGAATCCTTCCTTGTTGGAGAGGCAACCAAGCGATTTTTTGAAAATTATTTGAATGTATGTACTTGTTTTCACTTGACTGATATTTTGAGCAATCGACCGTAGATGCAATCCCATAAAAACCTTTATCACTGAATCAAACCCATGAAAATCATGCCAATCTATAATTTCGGACATGAAGAACATCAAATCACCACAAAACAAAACCAAATTCTCACAAGAAGAGACTAAACAAAACCCAAATAAATTGGGAATTTATTGAAGAAAACAAGATCTTAAACAAGAAAAATGAAAAAAGATAAAGAATTGGGGCTTTCCACGGTGAAAACCGATGAAAGCCCCTTGAAAATAGTAGGAGCGGCTGCAGGAGAGAGAGAGATGAGGGCTAGGTTTTTTTGCGGAAAAAAAATATATTCTCATATTAACATATGAAAAGGAGAAGGCAATGAGATAATTTAAATAATTAGAATTTATATTTTATAATTTTAGATCCTGAAATTTATTTAGAGATTTGTTGAGAATAAATACTTATAAAGCATATAAGTCTATTTATTTAAAAAAATATATACGAAAGGAAATTATGGTTAGCATAATGAATAACATCTTCAAATTTCTTACAAGTCCTTGAAATCACTTTCCGGAACAATTTTTTTATTTTTCACTCTAAAATTAATTAACATGTACGAAAATAAAATATCATATAGATAAAAAGTAAAAAATTCATATTTTTGTTTAATAATCATAGAATTTATTGTTTGGTGTTAAAGTAATCGATATTATTCATTTGAACTCCAATTTAATGAAAAACTGAAGAGAAAATGACTAAAATAACTCTTTTTTATCGTGCCATGGTCCAATATGCCTAATGGCGGTTTCTTGGCCCTGTTTACCCACCCAATACGCTACACATAAAGGCGTATCTACGGCTTAGTCAAATTCAATCCAACCAAACAGATCTACTGTTCATATTTATCAAGCACTAGCCACACGACCTACATGCTTTAATAGCTACCCAACTATCTATACTAAATACAGAAGGGGTCCGGTCTGTGGCAAACGGTTGCCACAGACCCCTTATTTGGCATACTATTTCAGAGCCGTTGGATCGTTGATCCAACGGCTCTGATTTAAAAAAAAAATTCGCACCGTACCGCATAAACTTTATGCGGTACGGAGTAATTACCAAAATGTCCCTACTGTTCACGTACCGCAGAAACTTTCTGCGGTACGGTGAACAGTAGATTTTTTATGTGAAAACAGGGGGGCATTTTGGTAATTACTCCGTACCGCATAAAGTTTATGCGGTACGATGCGAATTTTTTTTAAATCACAGTCGTTGGATCAACCATCCAACGGTCCAGAAACAGTATGTTAAATAAGAGGTCCCTGGCATACGTTTGCCAGGGACCGGGAGCCAATACAGAAATTGACAAACAGATATCATATTCACACAAAGCCTCAATTCACTATTGTATACGTAATAGGTAATTATTTCTTGATAGACTTATTTTACAGAAAACATAGATGGAGTGGGTTTGTGTGATATGCATGTGTGTATGTATATCAATGTGTATTGGATGTTTAATTGGTCTTCTATGTCCAAAGTGTATAAAAACGTATGGGAGGATAGACAATTTGAGTATGTAGAATACCTCCTACGAATACATTACTGGCAAAATCGCGTCTTCCACAAATACTTTACCGGAAGAGGCATGTTTCACATATACGTTGTCGGAAAAGGCGTGTCTCCAACATATACGTTGCCGGAAGAGGCTTATCTGATAGATACTCCATTTGTGGATACGTCTCCGGTGATACGCTATCAGTGGAGGCGCAACTGATGGGTAGAAAAGGCCGCGCGTAATGACTATCGGTGTTTTGGGCAGACACCTCCGAAAAAAGGGTAAAAAGGACCATAACCCAAAACTGAATTGACCTGTGCTACTTTTATCCACAATAATTTACATTATTTTTTATATCAAATCGAAACTGAATCGAACCAAATTAAATCGTTAAAGATTATGGTGATTTACATTAATTTTTATAAAGGTTTCAAATTTTATTTTATTTTATAAACATAAACATTCAGTTATGCTTTCGTTTCTGAATTTTCAAACCCTAAATATTTCAAATCAGTCGATTCAGCAATCTGAAAACATGCTCGGCCCATCTTCTACATTATTACAAACTAGCTTATAACCAGTGGAAAGCACGGGTTGCTTTTAATTTTTTGTAATTTGTTTATAGTGTAATATAATATTACAAATATTAATTTTAATATTATAAATATTAATTTTAATTTGTTATAGTGTAATTTGTTATTTGTTTAATATGTTTTTTAATATTAAAAAATAGGGCAATTATCCCCTAGTTTACTTATTATAGTATAGTATAGATAGATAGTATAGATTACAAATCATATAAATATAAATTTAAGTTATTATTATTATTAAATTATATTTATGTTCAATTTATGAAAAACCCGAAACTTGTTAATTCTCGGACTCGAGTTTAGTTTTAGTACATAATCATATCCGTTCGAGCTGTTCTTAGATGCACATGAACTCCCCGACACCTTTACATACAAAACATAAACACAAACTTACATACATATAATTAATAAATTTGCATTATATGCTTACAATTATACATACATAATTTATTATCAGCTTCTGCTAAGCTTGTTCTGCTTCGACATAAATCTCTCTTGTTTTGTTCAGGTTAGTGTTCTAAATCGATCTGATTTTTGTTAATATGTGTTGAATTTATTATTTATTTTCTGGGGTTTTAGTTTTAGTTTTAATTGTGAATTTTATTGTTTTTTTTTGTGTAATTTGTAGTGGTGATTGACTGTTTGGATTGGTTTATGTGTTTTTGTAATATGGGTTTTGTTTGCATTGAAATTTCAAGAAAAAGGTTTTTTGTTTTTTGTTTTTGATTGTTAGTTTGATTTTAGAAGCAAATTGTTGTGTTTGTTGATTTTTATGTGATTGGTAAATTTGGGATTAGTGTTTATTGGTATTGGTGGTGGTGATTGGAGGAGATGATTGGTAGTGTAGGGTGTGTTTGTCATGAGCTTTGAATTGGTTATTTTCGAGAATTTGGGGAATGTGTAGAACTGAAAAAGGATAGTAGTTTTATAGAGATCGAGAAAATTCGATTTTATGTGTTTGTTATGGAAAACTCATTTTATTGATTTTTTTGTTGATGTTTTGATAGTTGCTGTGTTTTTAAGGAGTTCTTATTCTGGGGTCGTTTGAGTGGGAATGGCTGGGACTGCAAGTGAAGAATCTGGAGTTGGAAGCTCGGTGGAGGGAGTATCAAGTGGGCAGCAGCATTGCCAATCAAGTGAAGCATTGGCTGAATGGAGGTCTTCCGAGCAAGTGGAGAATGGACTAACTTCGACTTCACCTCCCTATTGGGACACTGATGATAATGATGACTATGGTACGTGAAATTTTGTCTACTTTAGGCATATTTAGATTGTACTTTTTTTGCTAATAATTTATAGGCTTTTGACTGCACTCTAGAATCTGGTCACTGATTCTGGTTGAATTCTTTGTTTCTATTAAGTATGTGAATTTCAGTTATGAACACTTCATAATTCAGTTAAGCATTAAATGGTCAGCCTACGAAATAGATCCATGTTATATCTTTTTTATGTAGATTATATCAAGGTACTGTGACACGAGTTGTTTTATTTAAGATAATGCCTACATAGATACAATGTAATTGAGAAGCTTTGCATGTTTGATTTACTTGGTGATCATATGTTTTGGGGGCAACACAATATTGATCATATGAAATAACTTCCGTTGGTGGCATAGCCCCGAGAAAGACTCAACTTTTAGAGCTTAGGTTATCAGATACCAACAAGATTGAATTGGTTTGTGTACATAAACTTTTGTGTAAATATATACTTTAATGCTTAATGTTGCTGAATCTTAAAAAATCTTGCAAAAACAGATGCCGACAAGATTGGATTAATTATTTCACAGTAAAGTATGTATTCTTATCCCTATATTTGAATGCCGTATGTTGTACTGAATCATAAGAATCTCGCATAGCACGTGTACTTGATGTTAGAAGAAACTCTTGAACACTTGTCTCTTTCTATCTATAAATATTTTTTTGTCGCACTTGTATTATTATTATAATAATTCTTTTTGACAGAAGTAGCTCCATACTGATGAGGAACGGAAGTGGAGAATTTATATATGCATATATGTTATTAATTAGTCTATATGTATTTAGTTTAGAGAGAATTAAAATTATTTGTTTATATGTTTTATGTGGGGCTAGTAGTTTATTGACTATGGAGATTATTTGAAACAAGTCCAATTGATTACGGTCCTTCGTCCATTAGGTTATTTTATTAGGGTTTCTATTCTCTATATAAGTATTGTAATCCCCACATTTTATCGTAGACTTGATTACTGAAATATAATTGCATGCTGAATTGGGTCTTTTGCATGTGGTGCGATCCTTAGCTTTTCTATCTTCTGTGGTTAGGAAATTCTTGGGGTAGTGGGTGTTTTGCGGTTCATTCAACCAAGTTATATCATTAATTCATTATTACCGTTTTTAGTTGATAGATTCATTATTCTACAATCTGTACTGCATTACATACTGAATACTAGTTTAATAATTCTTGCTTTTATGCAAAATTATTTCCTTTTCTTGAGCGAATTGGACTTCCCTACAAGTTCATTACTATTCCTAGTCTTTTTGCCATATGAAGGTTTATCTGTGGGCCACTAAATCTTCATATTATTCGTATTATTATTCAATGATGGACTAATTGAACTTCGGTTCCAATCTTTTAAATAAATGAATAAATGTAAATTCGTGTTCCTTTTTTGGATTTGAAAGACCATTTTAGGTTGTACATAAATTTAGTGATACTGAAATCCTTATTGGCTAAAGAGCATATGCCATTGATGGATTTTTCTATGATGGTCTGCAGGTCATCTTTTTGCAAGATAATTTGTTTAAAGCATGATGTACACAATTAATCTTATATAGAGCTGAAATTGACCTTTAAGCACAACTTTGAAGCACATGCCTCAAATTAATATGATTGCCTTTGGTATTGCTAGACACATAACCAGCCCTATATTCTGGTGCAAATTCTGTAATATCTTTCTTCTGGTCAGTCATTAGTTCCTTCACTGCATTGCAGGGCCAAAACCCTCTGAGTTATATGGGAGGTATACATGGAAGATAGATAAGTTTTCTCAAATCAACAAGAGGGAGCTTCGTAGCAATGCATTTGAGGTTGGCGGCTACAAATGGTATGCCTTGTTATAGCAAATTATATTTAAGGAACTCTTTTTATATTATTCTGCATTCCCTACTCTTATACTCTTGTAACAAGATCTTGTATATTGGTTATCTTCACATAATATACGGTACATACACAAATCCTATTGTGCATTTGTCTAGATGTTTTTAAGGAATACACATATAGAATATAGGTTAACTATCTTACTGAATTGTAAAGATGAGGTTTTCTAACTGAATGTAGTGAAGAAGAGATGAGTAATTTATTAGAAGACCTCCAGGAAATATTAGGTAGGACTTAGGGGGAGAGAGAGAGAGAAATTATGGTCCGGACTATAATACTTAATAGTATTGAATAACAATAAACCTTTTGCTCTTTTGTGACTTTTTTGGCATGCTGGTAATATATGATATACGACTCATGCAGCATGCTGAAGATTTTATTTATAATACAATTGATGTCAACTTCAGATAATAGAGGTGATTTGGAATGCTTTAGGACAGTGGTGTAGTGAATCTTGTTGTTGAAAATAGTTTAATCTCTATACGTTTTCGCAGGTACATCTTGATTTACCCCCAAGGCTGTGATGTCTGCAATCATCTCTCTTTGTTTCTTTGTGTTGCCAATCACGACAAGCTTCTTCCAGGTAAATTGATAGGATAGAGTGTCCTTGTAGTTGCTTTGATATTGCTTTTATGCCTTATATAATAGTTTTGGTCCAACTTTGTTAATACAGGATGGAGCCATTTTGCGCAATTTACAATTGCAGTTGTGAATAAAGATCCAAAGAAATCTAAGTATTCGGGTAGTTCGTGCTTGTCTAGATATTCTTCAGTGGTAAGCAGATTTACTTCTTCTTTTTTTCATATTAACTGCTTACACTTTATTCCTTTTTGCAGATACATTACATCGGTTTTGGAAGAAGGAACATGATTGGGGATGGAAAAAATTTATGGAGCTGTCAAAAGTTTTGGATGGGTTTATCGATGCCGACACTCTCATTATTAAAGCTCAAGTCCAAGTAATTAGGTTTGATACTTATCATCCCTACATGTCTTTATAACCTGTATGCTGGCTTGCTGCATTGTATAAAAAATATGCTATAAAAAATTACATCTATTGCATGCTCCAGCATTTTAAACTTCATCCAGTGTTAGTATTGCCACAAGATTTTCTATTTGCCTTGCATATAATTTATATTTCAACGGTAACTACCGCTCACATTTATTTTTGGTTATAAAAAGTCTTTTCTTTTATTCTCTTCTTTTTTGATACCCTGTTCTATCCAAAACCTTGTTATATAGTAGTAACTAATCTCTAATTTATACTTAACCATATTTATGCTGCTGAGCTCAAGACAGAAATACAAGTTACATGTAATAATGTATGCTAATGAAGTGATGTTAATTTCTGCAGTAATTCCACACTGCAACCAAAATGCGAAATAAATTACTGTACTCATGTTTTATATCATGTTTAAGCACACTTTGTTGAGGCATGTTACCTGTTAATATCCTCCTGTTGGACTTGTAAATTGTAATTTTATTAATGTTTAATGTGACCATGTTTTTCAGTTTATCTATCTTTTTTTCCTCATTGGTTAATGTGATAAAGCTTGGTTGAAATGCAATATGTGCCTCCACTGAATTATCCTTAAAGTCTCTTTATAATGGAGTGTATGCTGATGGTTCTTTCATTTACCACGTTGAGTTGTATGTATTCCTTGGTTTAAACAATCAATAGGCATTGTTCATGATTTTGTGGGTACATAATGCTTGGTGATAAATTTTGTTAAAAACTGAAAGATGACAGTCATCAATAGTTGTAGGTACTATATCCTTTTTTTTCTTTTAATTGTATTTGGTAATAATTATTAATTCCTATTGTAAACAAAAGCATGGCAGGGATTAATCACTAGCAGGCATCTTTATCCTTTTTTATATTTTTAATTTTATAATTCCTGTCCATGTACTACTTTTTTTGATATTTTTTGAGTTTAGATAACTTAGAAGACCAAAGCTAGGATGCCACTTTTTCACGTGCTTAAACAAAGCAGCATTATAATTGAAGAAGCAGAAAGAGATGGAACCACTTGATTATGTTTACGGGATTTTTAGCCTTTTATATTTATATCTGTTGTTATTTTCTTTTTTACTTTTATTCTTTCCATCTGGAACTACTATTTTTGTATCTATTGAGTCTAATTAACACCTATGACCAGAGCAGAAATGCCAGTGATTCATCATTTATGTGCTCAGACAAAGCAGCAAGTTATACACACACACACACACATAGCAGAGAGATGAACCGATTAAAAAACTATAATTTTCTTGGTCAACTAAAACTATAATTTAGTTGTAGGTAGTATATACATATAGTTGTGCTTGTTTATAAATAATAGTTTTTTTTTTACCCAGAAAATCCTATTATTGTATATTGAATGTTGACTGAATCTATTTGTTTGTAGGGAAAGAGCAGATCGTCCCTTTCGCTGCCTTGATCGCCAATATAGGAGAGAACTTGTTCGCGTATATCTGACAAATGTAGAGCAAATTTGCCGTCGTTTTGTGGAAGAGAGAAGAGGCAGACTTGTAAGATTAATAGAGGATAAAGCTCGATGGTCAAGGTATATAATGTGAATTTTTACATCTTGTTGACCATGCATGAGATATGAAATACACATCTAATATTCTATGCAAAGATGTGGTTCTGATGGGTACTTCGCTGTCTTTTTTTTTTGGGTGTTGGCCCTTTTTATCACATGTTGAAGTAAAATGGTCCAAAATATCACAAACTGAAAAATTGGCCCTTTATATTACTCAAAAATGCATGTTAAAGTTATGTTTATTTTTAAACGCAGTTTGTTGTTGCGTTTTTTGCTGATTTAAAAAAAAAAAATCAAAACTGAAAACGCAAGCTTATCATGTGTATTTAAAAAATATATATACATAAACGCAAGTTGTTGTTCAACCAGGAGCCCAGGCCCATTAGGAAGAGAGACCCCAGTTTGAATATGAAGATTGTATTGAGCTAATAAACGAGGTTAAATGTGGCATTTCCTTATGATATAAAGGGCCATTTATTTTAGTAGCGTTATTTTGGGCATTTTAACTTCAAATTGGGACTAAAAGGGCCAGTTCTCTGTTTTTTTTTGGGTATATATAATAGATAAAAACACTTTTTGGACGGAATTTGGATGGCAACATAAACATGACAAACACACTCTTATGCGGAATTCAGATTCAAAAACCATCTCACTGTAAATATGTATTAGATTTAAAGCAGAACAACTACCATAGCAAAATCATGAGGAATTCTCTTATGAAGGATGTGTTAACCCAATAGCTTCTTGGCACAGCATAGATGCAAGTATTTGATTGCTAAAGAGTGTGTTTGATACGTGTTTCTAATTTTATTTTGCTCCTTTTATGCATAGATGCATAGATAATTCAATTTTATCATCAAGAAAGTATTTGATTCATTTAATCTGCTGCTAATATAAAGGGATTTATCGTAATGTTTCCTATTATAACAATTGTCAGTATGACCTGCCTATGTAATGTTACACATCCTCTATTTTAGAATTCATCCTTTAAAAAATGAAGTAATGATTTAATTGAAATTAAATTTTGTGCAATATGCTTCTCTCAGAGTACATGTCTTCATCTTCTGCATACTAATATGAAGTCTTTCAGTTTTTGTGCTTTCTGGCTTGGAATCGATCCAAATACTAGGCGTCGCATGTCTTGGGAGAAAACAGAATCAGTTCTCAAAGTAGTTGTGAAACATTTCTTTATAGAGAAGGAAGTCACATCTACTTTAGTTATGGATGCCTTGCACAGTGGGCTGAAAGCCCTTCAAGGTCAAACTAAGAGCAAGAAAGCTGAGGGAGAGTATCTGGCTGATGAAGAACAAGCAGTTCCAATTGTTCGCATGGAGAAAGACACATTTATTTTGGTGGAAGATGTCTTGCTACTACTTACGAGGGCTGCTGTGGAACCATTGCCGCCAAAGGATGATAAAGGTCCCCAGAACCGCACAAAGGTATGATGTTCGCTACAAAATTCCACTAAATTTTATATTCTTTTACATTGAAATTGCCAGTTCCAGTAATTATACAAGTAATTCTGATATATGGTTTGTTGCTTGTAAGATTATGTAATTGATTATTCTTCATATAAAAACTGAAACCATCACAATTTAATAACATATTATATTCCAATAGAAGGCCGTGCTTGGCTGATGATTAAAAATCTAATTGATGGGTTCAAACCTTGGTACAGCCTCTATGAAATGTAAGGGTAAAGCTGCATACATCAGGACCTTTCCCAGAGCCTACTTATGTGGGAGCTTGGGAACTTCGTGGACTTTTTACAATCTTTTTTCTCCCTATATATAATGTAGTACTAAATATAAGGTGGCATAGAATTGGTCTTGGTGGGTTTAGTTGCATGATAACGCTTAGGTCAACCTAGAGCTTCTGAAATAGTGAATGCCGTAGAACTGTTGACACCTACTTAATGTCAGTCCCATCGACATCTCCTGAAAAGGTTACGTATAGTGTTATTCTAAATTTCCTATACTGCTCCCTTCTTTATTGTAATGCCCCCTCTTTAATATATATATATATATAGAGAGAGAGAGAGAGAGTTGCACTCTATGAAGCAGGGATTCTTCACTTAGGTGAAGAAGCGCGTATCACTGCATGCGCAGTGCGGGAGTGCGCACGGAGTGCGCCAGGTGGCGTATCCACGCATTCAGGTGAAAAAATTCGTGGGGGTGCGGGAATGGCAGAAATGACCATTTTGCAGTGTTTTTTAAAAAACGAAATAAAAGAACGGAGTACATCATCTTCCCAAACATCTCTTCTCATGAATGTAATCTTCAACTCCACCACCACGAATGTAAAACAGCTGTATGTATATGTATACATGTATGTATATCTTAACTGAAGTCCTAGATGTATATTTGTACTTATAATACTTTATCTGAATCTTTATCTTTCTGTAGTGAGTCTGTATATTTGAATGATAATATAAAATTATTCAATCTTAAGGAATATAATTTTTGTATAGATTATGAAATTATATTTTATATTATCTTTATTTTCTTTTTTCGGACAAGATATATATATAATTTTTATTTTTCCGTATCCCCACGTATCCCAATATTTTTGAATTTGCCGAATTGCCGAATCCCCGTATCGCGCACCCCCGCACCCGCACCCGCACCCATGCTTTATAGGACTTGCACTCCATAACAAACACCTTATATAACAAACAATAAAGAACACCTCATATCTAATCTAATATAAGAGTTCCGTCATGACACCCAATACAAAAAGTTGTTATTTTTTTACCCTCTATCCATCCAGCAAAAAAAAGTAAAAAAAACTGTTCATGATGATGTCACTGCTGACATTAGCATGACGTCATCATGAACAGTAAATTTTTTTAAATTATTTTTTTAATTTTTTTTACTGGATGGATAGAGGGTAAAAAAATAACAACTTTTTGTATTGGGTGTCCCTGGCGGGGCCATTGGATCTATTAGATCTAAGGTGTTCTTTATTGTTTGTTATATAAGGGTGTTCTGTATGGAGCAATGACATATATATATATATATATATATATATATATATATATTAATACTTCTATCTAAAGTTTGGGGGGTCTTTAGCCTCTATTTCTCTAATGCGCACATATACTAGTTTTTAAGCAAATGTTCTGAATCTGAAACGCTTACTCTTATGTCGCAGGATGGTGGTTCTGGGGAGGACTTCTCTAAAGATTCCATTGAGCGTGAAGAAAGGCGTCTTACTGAACTTGGTCGTAGGACAATTGAAATATTTGTCCTAGCACATATTTTCAGGTACTTGTATTTATTTTACGAGTCATTGTTTATAAACTTCTTAGCTTGCATTTTTCTGCCAAGTGTGTCAATTTCCTTTTTCCGATTTCAAATTTCCTGCACAGCTGTCCACTGCTCCTAAAGGAAGAAAGGACTTTTGCTTTCAGAATTATAACTTTTTGTTGGCTTGTTAAAATAGTTAGCTAGTGAACAGCTGGAAAATATTGTCCTCATAAAGTAATATGATGGTGGTGCATTCGTTTTGCTACTTTCAAGATAAATTATACCAATCTGGCCAAATTGCTTTTGTGATCGCTATTATTTTGGATGATCCTGAAAACTATTACTATGAAATTAAATATCAGTGGGCTACTTCAAGATTCTGGTCCTATGTGATATGTAAACATGCACACACAGACACTCTACTCACCATCCAAATGTTACTCACTTACTCCTCATTGCTAAATAATCATTTCATCATCCAACACACTGACTTATATTAATTGACTAAATCATCACCATTCAATGTAATTGTGTCTTTCTGATCCAGTTTTGTGTTTCTCTTTGATTAGTAACACCCAGATATTGCCTTCATGTTTCAGTTTCATTTATCTCATTATTGTTGCAGCAGTAAGATTGAAGTTGCGTACCAGGAGGCTGTTGCTTTGAAGAGACAAGAGGAGCTCATCCGTGAAGAGGAGGCAGCCTGGTTAGCTGAAAGTGAGCAGAAAATAAGACGCGGTACAGCTGATAAGGAAAAAAAATCGAAAAAAAAGCAGGTTAGACAGTACTTGCATGGTCACACTACGTAATATTTTATGTATATGATTTTGTTTTCTTTGTGTAAGTAGATTAAGATAATACAGTTAACGTATACAGTATGGCTGCCTTTTCTAAATGCTAACTATGTTGTGTTTGTGTTATGGGTCATGTGCGCACCCATTTTTCAAGTTCTGAAAACAACCTCTCTTTAGGTAGAGAGGTATGGTTGCATACATTTCAGCCTATTTAAAACTACTCAGATGTCGTAACTTTTTGCACAGGGTACCACTTTTTTTGCACCCATGTAGCAAGTGTTATAAGTCAGTTATCTGTCTGAATATAATTGATTGGTTAGGCTAAAAGAACTATGCATATACAAAAAGGAGAGAAAAAGGTAAAGAATTAAGATGATGTGTAAAGTAGAAATATGTCATATGTGGGATTATAGGCAAGAAAAGTAGATTCATATGTATGCTAGCTTCTTCCTTTTGCAAATTGCAATAATCTGGTTTCCCTCTTAATACTGTGCAATTTGGTAATCCGCTCTTTTAGTCTGCCGTTTGGAATAGCTAAGATCTCGTGTACCCATACATGCAAATAAAAGCTAATGGAAAGAAATTGGGAAAAAAGAGGATGCAAGAGAAAACAGAAACCACCTACTTTATATAATAGGCATGTTTGTACTAATAACATTGTGCGTGTTTGTCTCTCTAAGCATATGGATTCATCTAACTAAACTTGTTGTTCTTAGTTATGTAGCAATAGCTTTTTAAGACATGATGATGCATGAGCCCTCCGTTTTTATCAGTGCGTCAATAGGAGATATTAGAAACTGACTAAACCCCTGTATGTTTCCTCACCTTCTGTGAATAAAGTCTACCTCAGCATTTTCTCATATAATACACAAGTGATCTTTTTCATCCTTTAATGTATCCTTCACTTGATCAATCATCACGTTACGTATCATAGTCATGTTTTTAATTTCAAACACACATGCAAGTAACTTTGTTGGTCACACCTGATAGACCATCATCTTCAATTTGATCTGAAGTTATGGTCTATGAGATCTGAAGACACTTGATAATGTAAAATTTTCATCGTTATCTCTGCCCATATTCTCCTGCCTTGGGACTTACCTACATTGATGGCCACGACATGGTGATTATAGGCACAGTCTGACTATTTTTTTTTTAATTTTAATATTTTTCTGAGAAAATGGTTGCATATAGGGGAAGCAGAAGAAAAATAGTCGCAAGGTCAAGGACAAAGGAAGATATGAAAAGCCTGATACTGCTGTAGGAGACAAGCTAGAAAGTGGAAGAAATGACTTATTAGTTGAGGATGCAGAACCTGTTGGCGAACCCCATCGACTTGAAGATGTTTCAGATGTGTCAGATTCGATAGATTGTTCTGTTGAATTACCTCAGGCCAATTCTGAAAATAGAGATTCTAGCCCTGTCAATTGGGATACTGACACATCAGAAATTCATCCTACCACAGTAGCCAATAGCAGTGAGTTTAGTGGTATTTCATCTGTACAAATCGAAGAAAGAAAAAGCCCATCAGTAATAGATGATAGTGCATCTACATGCTCAACAGACTCACTCCCATCGGTAATAGCTATTGGGCCTAGTAAAGAAAACTCACTTGTAAAACAAAGGAGCCAAAAATCTTCATCAAGGTAAAAAATATCTCATGTTGTGTCAAAAGTGTAGCTACAGCTTCACTTACATTTTTGTCCTTTAACAATTTTCAGAGGAAAAAATCAGAGGGTTAAAGCCGTTCAAGGAGCAGGTGGATGTGCCAATGATACTAATATCCAGCTATCCGATGTTTCTTCTGACGTGGGGCAGGTAATTGATTCATCAGGAATTTGCGAAGTGCCTGAACCAGAGAAGGCTGTCTCAAATTCATTACAGCATCGGACTGAGCAGGTGGCAAAGAAGGTGAGATACATCCCTTTTGGGCTTTAAATGTTCTGTGTCACAGCAATAAATGCTGTCTTTTGCACACCTTTGTAAGGCGGTGCAAATTTTGATATCACAACTGGAATGAGTTCTAGTTGGATCATTTTTTTAATATTTGTATTTTAATTGTCGTATCATAGCATTGAGTCTTTTGGTTGAAGTCCATATATTGCTGAGATATAAAGTCATACGACTCAAATATGTCATAGTACTTTCTTGTAGTTGGTAACAGGTTTCTTAGTCTTAAGACAACTGCTAGGTTTGAGCAGCGGGATATCAGAGAACGCAACATCGCTGCATGAAAAACATATAGAAACTATCCCTACCATTTTAGTCTAGTGGATGCCCCTCTTCTCTTGGTAACAAGAGGTTGAGGCTTCAAGCCTCACTGTAGGCATGGATGTGTGATTAATTAGCTTTAACATAATAATCAAAGAACATATAAAAATTGTGAGGTTTATGACTATGTAGTACTCCCCAAGTCGATAGGTAGCAGGCAACTTGTAGGCAATTTAGATTGGTATATTAATTTTTGATATTGAAGCTGCTAATTTTATCCTTGGTTTAAATTTATTATTAGAATAGTATGTTTTAAAATTGTCATGACTTGTTTATAATCAGTCACAGACTTGTTTTACTTTATAAATTTCCATTATATTAGTATTTATCAAAATGTGTGATCCTTTGCCTTACCTGACAGGAGGAAGTTGTGGTTCCAGATAGAAAATCGACTGTTATAGAGGAGGTTGGTTTGGAAAAACCTATCAAAGTAAAGACAAAAGCAATCCTAACCGCTTCTAGACGTCCACTGAAGAATCTGTCATCTGCTGTTGATACAAAATTACAGTTGAAGACTGCTTCTGCCATTGACACTGTGTTCATAAGCAAACAATCTTCCCTAAGAGATCAAAAGACTGATAAAATGGCCATTCCAGAAATTCCAGCTGAAAGTGCAATGTCAATGGTTACTGAGAATCCAATCTGCCAGCAAGTTCCTTTCTCATCTGACAAGTCAAAATTTGAGCAACCATCGAACACAACTAAGAAGCCCATAGCCCAGAAGGTGCCAGAAAAAACTGAGAAGCCTACAGCAACCCAACCAGCCATTTTAAGGCCTTTAAGTGCACCCTTAATTCCAGGGACCGAAGTATGCACACCTGTTGTTCCTGTGGTCCAAACAGCACAGTCTCTGTCCCGTTCAGTTAGTGCAGCAGGCCGATTGAACCGTGATCCATCACCTGCAACCACTAGTCATATACCTCAGTCGTATCGAAATGCTATGATGGGAAATCAATCTACTGCAAGTTCAACAGGTACTCATTCGTCAAATTCAGAAGTAAATTCGCTGCAATCTTACTTGCAGCCGCCTACGGTGATATCTGCACCAATGTATTTACCCCAGAGCTCTGAGAGGATGGACAC
Source organism: Kitagawia praeruptora (assembly GCA_037693485.1). Classification (NCBI taxonomy): domain Eukaryota; kingdom Viridiplantae; phylum Streptophyta; class Magnoliopsida; order Apiales; family Apiaceae; genus Kitagawia; species Kitagawia praeruptora. Next base: position 7,165,130 of record CM075353.1, read on the forward strand.
ACAGTCAATCAGACCAGACCTTCAATTCGGAATGGTAAGTCATGATGTACTGCAAAATGTGCCTCACTGGATGGAGAGCCATAGAATGGACAGCAGCAGAAGTGATTGCAATCCTCCAATACAGAATGTGCCTCAATGGATGGAAAACCTTCAACAGGATGCCAGAAGAAACCTAAACAGCGACCGTTATTTGCACCGTGACATTCAAAACTTTGATATGGCCAGGTCCATACAATGTGGATCTCAAGATCAACTGCCTTTCGGATATCCTGCTGTTCCATCAGGGCGCCAAATTCCTGGTGCATCCTCTGATGATTTTCCACATCTAGACATCATTAACAACTTGCTTGATGATGAAAATGGGATTTTCATGGCAGCGACAACAAGTTCAGGCTTTCAGACTTTCAGCAACGGGTTTCATCATCTGAACCAGCAGGACATTACTTACCCTTGTGATTTGGGGTCCTCCAGCGCCTCCATGTTTGGGCAAACTCAAAGTTACCATGATGACGAATATTATCATAGTTCCAACTTTGCTTCTGATCAGTTTGACTCAAATTGGATTCACCAAGCTAATCTACAACCATATCAGAATGGAATCGATGGTTTGATACCAAATCAATGGCAGGTTGGTAATTCTGATCTATCTTATGCAAGCATGACAAGTTCAGAGAATGACAATTTCTCGTATCATATTCCAGAGTATTCAAACTTGGTATGTGGTGCTAATGGTTATACTGTATTCCGGCCCTCTAGTGGACATTGATAAATTTAACTTTATTGGAGCTCGTCACAATGTAGCAGACTTGTTGCTCCGGTGTAATGGATATAAATAATGTAATTCGGAGTAGAAAGTGTTGGTTTTATAGATTTGGAGCTGAGGCTGCGACCTCTTTGCATGGAACCATAATGTAAAGGATGATTTTGATTTCTTTCTTTGACTAACAATTATACACACAAATGGATACTTTAGGTTAATTTTGTTTTTGTTCTTATAAGCCCTTGGTAATATTTTTTCTGATTCCTAAATAGTTTGAAGGGCTAATGGAGAATACATGGTCATTTTAACTGTAGGGAATGTAATTTCATTAGCCTTGTAGTTGCTAGGAATTTGCAAAATGGATTTTATTCGCGCAAAATGTACAATTACACAAACAAGTAGTATATTACAAACTAATGGAGAAGGAACGTCTGCATGACTAGCAAAGTTCACATCAACTTCCAAACAGGTGCATTTTCCGTTGCTGCCCTCACCGGGGATGTAAGTGCAGGTAGAACTGCTCGTCGGGGGAACGGGGCCTCTTGGCAGTGATTCGAGCAGCAACGGAGCCTCAAACCCCCATTCCTTATGTTCATTCAAAAGCCTCATGGCATTCCCTCAATCCCTCATATTATGAAACTATTACTATGTAATATGATGAACGTTTATGGTAAAAGTGCATACATTTCTGGAGGGTTTATATATTACTCCCTCCGTCCCAATGGATTCTTTACACTTACTATTTTGGGCCGTCTCATTCATTTCTTTACATTCCCAAAATAGTAGTAAGTTTTAACATTATTACACCCACTACTTCACTTATTTTAACAATACTTTATACTATTACACCCACTACTTCACTTATTTTAACAATAAAATTACTATTACATCCACTATTTCACTTATTTTAACAATAAAATCACTATTATATCCACTACTTCATTTATTTTAACAATATTACACTCACTTTATACCCACTTATCTTGTCCTCCGTGCCCAACAGGAACATAAAGATCCCAGTGGGACGGAGGGAGTATCATTTTATAGTACGAGTTTGAAGCAGGGGAGCAAAATGAATAGCAGGCATGTTTTGGACTTGAATTTGTTAAATCGTACTCCCTATGTCCCATCCATTTCTTTACAATTTCCTTTTTGGGCCGTCCCACCATTTCTTTACATTACTCAAAATAGTAAGTTTTAACACTATTACACCCACTACTTCACTTATTTTAACAATACTTTACACTATTTCACTCACTACTTAACTTATTTTAACAATAAAATCACTATTACACCCACTACTTCACTTATTTTAACAATAAAATCACTATTACACCCACTAACTTATTTATTTTAACAATATTACACCCACTTTATACCCACTATCCTTGACCTCCGTGCCCAGCCGTCATGTAAAGAATCGGCTGGGACGGAGGGAGTAGTATTATTTGTCAAAACTAGGAAATTGTTCGCACTTTACCAAACCAAAATGCCTTTTTTTTTTCTTCCCATTTTTCATATTCTTGTATTTTGACTTTCGGATTGCAAAATTTGAATGTTGAAGAATGACATTAGAAGAAAATATTAGTAAAATATATTAAATATATATAATATAATATTATATTATATTAATTTAGTACTTTAATATCTTCACTTGTTCACGTTCGAATCATCAACTACTTAATTATCGTAGACATTAAAATTAGAAAATATTTACTATTTTATTATCAAAATTCGACGACTCGGTCTCTTGACAAGAGGAAAAGTTTAGAAAGAAAAAATGCACATATTTATATTTATATTTTTCTCTCAAATGTTTGTTTATACAGTTTGAATATTTACATGTTTATCTAACTCGGTCTACTAGATTCATCTGCCGTTTTAGTTACTTTTTGGCATTTTTGTTTTAATAATCCAAGGGTTAACTTTCGTGCATTTTAATTAATACGAAGAATTGCTAAATCCGTAATCATTAAATATGATCATCCACTTAATTTCGTGCCTCCTAATAGAATCTATTTGGATCTATTTCGATATCTTAGTGAACAAATGTAAACACAGGTAGGTTCTTTTAGTCAAAGGAAATTCTGTACACCATATCTTTTGGTCTCGTATTCTACCAAGAAAGTCCGAAATTACTTACGAAATGGTAGTCTGTAAACTTCGCGACTTCCTCTAAATACATATACACTATGCATTCTATAAATTTATGTACAAAGAATTTGAAAATTTGGAGCCCTTAAACGTTGGAGGTCCTAGACGCAAGTCTTGCTCGCCTATAGGCCAGGACCACCCTCTAATTCTCTTAACGAACTATCGCCATGCAAGTTTCAGCGTAGCATGTCAAAGTTGACATTTTTCTATTTAAAATTTGAGAGAATTATAAGACGATCTTGTTACTGTGTCTCATTCTTGGGAAATACGTTATGCTTTCTTAATTAAGTATTAATTATTAATTAATTGTTAAAAAAGCTTGATTACGCACCGTCACACGTAATTAACTTTTCTGAGAATATGTCAAGGGACCGTAACTACGTGTAACCTGCAGGTGGTTATATTTTTTGAACATAAAATCAGATGTATTTTTAGGAAAATGTTATTTTTAGAACAATTTTTTTTTATTTTCAGAGAAATATTTTTATCATATGCCCCTGCATTGCATATTGTGTTATAATATGTTACAAATAGTTCTGAAAATAAAATAAAAAAATCTGAAAATAATATTTTTCCTTTTTTAAATGTAATAAATAAATAAATATTTTTGTGTGATGTACATGCTAAAAGATTACTTGATTTGTAAATATCTTTGTATAACATGCATTTCTAATTTTTTGTCATTATCACTAAAAGATGTTGATTATAATATTGATGTTTAAATGTCGTATATGTTCATTCATTCATTAAAATGGATACCGAAGAAATATGCAAACTGAATTTCATTTATACAAAATCACAAGTACAATTACACAAGCAAATAGTATATATACATATGCATATTTACATTGTTTTCCTAAATATTCAAAATAATCCTGCAACTTAAGAAGCAAAAAATAATCTATAATTGTGTACAATGCATAAAATAATTAAATATTTTAGATTTGTTCCAAATCATCGAACAAATAAAAAAAATGGCAATAAAAAAATATGATCCTTCGGGCTAGCTTCAGTGTACTAGAAAGACAAGATGTAGTGGTGGTGGATCACACTACAAGAAAAACGCACATTTCTGACAATCAAATTTGATCAAGAGAAGGAACAATTGCAGGACTAGCAAATTTCAGTTCAACTTCCTAGGGACATCCTCCGTTGCTGCCCCCACCGGGGATGTTAGTGCACGGAGAACTTGTCGACGGGGGCACCGGACCTCGTGGCAGCGATTCGAGCAGCAATGGAGCCTCGAAACCTCTTAGCCATTCCTTGTACTCATTCAAAGGCCTCATGGCATTCCCTCCTATCATGAAAGTATTTGAATTTAGCATGATGAGCATAATTGCAAGAATGCATATATTTCTCAAGGGGTTTTTGAAAAAGTTGTCCATTTTTTGTATATTTATATGCTGGTATAGAAAGGGTTTGAATGATTAATTAAGCAGAAGAGTGTTATAATGAATGGAAAGGTAGGATCTTGTGCTAGTTATTTATAGGCATGTTTTCGACTTGAATTTGTTAATTAATCGTCATTGTTTGTCAAACACGGAAATTTGCATTAGACTTTGGCATTACTGAATTTTGAATGTTGAACAAAATACACAGTTTGAATATTTAAAGAGCTTGAAGCTTAATTTAATGGTTAAATATATTCATTTTAAAATACTACGCGTTAATGTTGAGAACGAACAGTCACGCTTATATTTCAATAAATAATTAAATTTTCCAATTCTTGTTACGAAGATTCCTGTTTCCCATGACTAAAAATTACAGAACAAAATCAAGAAAGTTGTGGGTGTAACGCTCTGGAGCTCACAATATTACGCTACAACGAAAACGGTTAAATTTAACTCGAATTTTTAATTTGGTGAAAAAAAAAATCAGATGCTAGACAAGGATGTATATACTAATTAATGGATATATTTAGCCTAATTTTTTCGTTTAATTTGAATATTATTACATGTCTATCGATCTAATTAACTTGGTCTACTGGATTGATCTGCCAACTCAGTAATATTTGAAAGGTAAACGCTTAAATATGTATGCATTTTAGTTGTTTAGTCAAACGAAGTGCTGCGTACTCTCAAGTCTCGTACACAAAAGACGTCTGAAATTTTTCGTGGGACTTTCGCCATGCAAATTCTTGAAGGGTTGAACAAGAACATAGTTTTAGTTTTTAATTTACGGAAGGTCTACAAGATTTTTTCCTTTGCAGCATATTTAATTATTTATAATGGAGCGCTATAAGTTAGCTCAAGTAATAGAGCTCATTTCTTTTCGTTCGGGATTCTAAGTTCGATTCTTGCTTACGATGAAAATTAAAATTCTGGGTATGATATATCACGATTTTTTTCCTTCATAATTTATGCAATTTTTTAAAATTATATATTTAAAATTCGAAAACTTGAACTCCGTTCTCTCGATCTTATGCAGCTTGAACATGCAAAGGAAGCACCGGTGAAGGAGGAGAAACACGGCCAGCCAAGTTCTTCTCTCCCAAGGGGCAAGGTCCGCCAGGGCCAGGGATATGTAAGTGCAGGGAGAACTCGACGACGGGGGCACCGGACCTCTTGGCAGTGACTCCAGAAGTGGGAGTTGCAACTCCTTTAGCCATTTCTTGTATTCACCTAATTGCCTCGTTCAAGCAGTTTGCAGTTTCAAAATCACTAGCTAATATTAACATAATTGTCGGAGTAATGCTTAAGACCTTTAAGGCCATTCTTCAATAAACACAATGTTTTTACTTAATATTACCTTTTCTGAATATAATATAAGATATGCAATTAAGCAAGTAGAGTGAAATGAAGGAGATGGGAACTTACGGTTATCTATCAATGTGTATTGAGTAGTGTTAGGGGTACCCAATTGGGTACCAAAATTTGTTATCAAATGGCATGTCAAATTATTTTGCATTTTGAAATGTTTTAATTGGATGGCCCTGGCTCATTATAATTATAACCAATCAAAATCATTTGGTAACAATTTTTGATACCCAATTTGGTACGTCTAGTATTTTTCATGTGTATTTACTACTCATTATGTCCCTACTATTTCTTTACAGTTACTATTTTGGGATGTCCCTTTCATTTCTTTACGTTACCATAAATAGCAAGTTTCTCAATATTACACCCACTACCTCCCCCACTATCTCATATTTAATAATAAAAAATACTATTACACCTACTAGTATCCTTCACTATCTAAAATCTATTATTAAATATTGATAAATCCCACCCTTTTACCCATTTTTCATCTAACTTTACTCATTTTTTATGCACTATCTTGATCTCCATGTCCTCCTCACATGTAAGCAATTGAGAGGGACAGAGAGAGTAATACTCTCATTCAAAATCGTGCACGAGACTTTCATCTCACACGGGGCATTTCAAAATTGTGCTGAAATGCGAAATGTTTTGTTTAAATTTGTGGAATGCATACGAATACATGGAGGATCATCTCGTTTTTAAAATATTAATTAAATTAAATTATAGTTAATTAATTATTTTACATCTAATTTGTATCTAGTATTTTTCTTTTCTTAAATTTCTACTGACTGGAAAAGATTGCTGGACGTATGTATTTTTCCTTTTTCTTCTGACTTGGCCAGAGTCCATTGTTTGAAGTTTGAACCTTTTAGCAAATAGCAATCGAAGTATAGTTCATACACGCATTGATATTGCTATATATATGTGTAATGTATTCGTGAAGACTTAATCAAAATTAACTTATTTTTGCGTGATGATTACTTAAAACATGAAATTTAAAATAGCTTTTAATTTCAGGTAATATTTATAATTAAGAAGAAGAATTTGACAAAGAAAATGAGGTTTGAGGCAATTGTACTCATGTCGTGTAGTTCACTACTAACTCCTATCTACCTTAAACAGTCTCCATGTAAATGGTTATCTAACTTGAAGCTTTTACCAGATTATATCATTCGGTAAATGTGTTATAACAAATTTTGGAACTTGCTAGAATAACGAAATTATAAAAATATGGGGATTTGGGATTTTGGATGTTTGGAGTTGAACTTGAGAGAGAAAATAATTATTTTGGATGTTTGGGACTGGACTTGAGAGAGGAAATAATTAACTTGGGGAGTAAGTTAATTATTATTAGATTCGTATTTGAAAATTTGGGAGATAATAGAGGCAATCGAAAATAAGACGGCGTATATACATATAGAGAAAATTGGGCCTGATGTTGTCCTCACCGAAAAATCCTGAAGTTAAAATATTTGTTTCTATAAAACAACGGGAGAAGTGGTCCCGCAGGAGCAATTTTATAAATATAATTTTTTTTTACAATAATTTACATATATATTCTTTTATTTATATTAAAAATCTTTTAAGCTTAACAACCTCAGGCACATCAAGCCCTATTCATATAAACTTTATCGATTAAAATTTTATGTTTGGCCGATTTAAGATTATCATGTCATTTTGAAAATATTTTTAGATATTTTTTTTAAATCTCTAACATCAATCTAGTTTAAATTAACAATTTAAATACCAAAAAATAGTTTAAATTAAAAATAGGTTGATCAACAATTTTTAAATACATAGTAATATTTCTTAAGTACTTGCATATTTTTTAAAACTAGCTTTTGCATATTTAATATATACAAATCTTCCATCATAAATATTTTATACCACTTCCATGAGTACAAGAATATAGCAAGTCTTGTAGAATGACGCCATCACTGATTTACTGGTAACTCGAAATCAGAACCGAAATAAAATTTTAATGATTTAAAAAGTCGAAAATATTCAGTATAGTTTTGATAACCGGATATTTTGCACGAACCCCGAAGAAAGAAAGAAAAAAGCAAAAGGCGTAGAAAATTAGGGTTTCATGTTCCTGAGGATGACCTCAGGTTACAATCCCGAGGTTAAAACAAATAAATACAAATGTAAGGGTATTTGTGTAAATTACTGATAAAAATTTTGTATTTACAAAAATGCCCCTGCGGGGTCCCCTTAGTTTATAGGCAATATTCCTTATGACCTTAATAAACATGTAGTATCATTTTTATCATAAACTTGGGCTTAAGATTTGGGCTCTATCTTCCAAAGCCCAGCTCAGTTTTCTTATTTATCATCACCACATTGGGTTAAATTTATATCATGGTTGTAAAATTAGATAATCGGTATAAATCGGTTATGATATCAATTTAAGATTAATCGGATAATCGGGAATAATCGGAATGATTAATCGAAGTATTAATTAGATATTATAATAATATTTAATATTTTAGTCTAATTTACAGTTAAACATATCATTTTAAATAAATTCACATAATTAATTGGATTTCAAAAATCGAATCAATTAATTATCTTACAAAAATTTAAGGATATTTACCAAAAATACTAGGTTTCAAGTTTCTATTTGCAAAAATACCATCTTCTTTCATTAATTGCAATTTTACTACATTAAGTTTCAAAATTGCAAAAATACTACAATTTAAGTCAACTCTTCCCCCTCCCCCATGTGCCTTCCACCTGCCTTCCTGCGACACTTTTTTTTTTTTTTTAAAGGTGGGATGCTATTTTGGTGGATTTGGGTTGCATGGCCCCGCAGGGGCAACCACTTTCAACTAAACATGCAACTAAATTTCTGATTTCATGTTCCATTTTTCAATTGTCATTATATATATATTAGAGTCCAAAAATGAGGTCGAAAATGACAATTGAAAAATGGAACATGAAATCAGAAATTTAGTTGCATGTTCAGTTGAAAGTGGTTGCCCCTGCGGGGCCATGCAACCCAAATCAGCAACTGAATGCAACCACATTCAATCGAATACAACCACATGCAACTTTTTTTTTAAGGTGGGATGATTTTGGTGGATTTGGGTTGCAAGGCCCCGCTAGGGGCCATATTCAACTGAATGCAACCACATTCAACTGAATGCAACCACATTCAACCAAATGCAACCCCACATGCAACTTTTTTTTTAAGGTGGGATGATTTTGGTGGATTTGGGTTGCAAGGCCCCGCCAGGGGCAATATTCAACCAAATGCAACCACATTCAACTTGTTGAAAGTGATTGCATTCAGTTGAAAGTGGTTGCCCCTGCGGGGCCATGCAACCCAATTCCACCAAAATAGAATCCCACCTTAAAAAAAAAAGTTGCATTCAGTTGCTGATTTGGGTTGCAAGGCCCCGCCAGGGGCAATATTCAACCAAATGCAACCCCACATGCAACTTTTTTTTAAGGTGGGATGATTTTGGTGGATTTTGGTTACAAGGCCCCGCCAGGGGCAATATTCAACCAAATGCAACCACATTCAACTTGTTGAAAGTGGTTGCATTAAGTTGAAAGTGGTTGCCCCTACGGGGCCATGCAACCCAAACCAAACCAAACCAAACCAAACATACCCAGTATATCCCGCATGAAGCAGGGTCTGGGGAGGGTACAATGTACGCAGACCATACCCCTACTTTACAGTAGAGAGGCTGTTTCCGTGAAGACCCCCGGCTTAGTGCACCGAATAGCAAAGTGAATTTAATACAATGATGATAAAGGTGGGTAAAATAATCGACCGAACCTGGGCCCATGGCCTGGATCTCATGGGGCTTACCTACTCGGGCTAGGGGCACTCTTCTCCTGACCTAGGAAGACCTCCAGCCAAGCTCCCTGCGCCTGCAAAATCAGAAAACAGAAGACAATATGAGGATGAAAAGCCAAGCTACTAAGCTAATGCTAAACGAGAGAGCCCAACTCTGAGGCTCTCAACCACAGAACCACTCCCTAGAAGGGAGTCAACAACTCTAATCTGGCGCCTCCAACAACTCCTATCGGCTATCGCGTTCTCGTCCAAGTTTACGGCCTTCAAATCCATCCTGAGCTGTTCTTCCCACGACCTCCTTGGTCTGCCTCTTCTCCTCACCCCAACAACTGAAATACTCTCGACCCTCCTCACCGGGGCTTCCGGAAGCCTCCTACGAACGTGGCCGAACCATCTCAACCTCCCTTCCCTAACTTTCGCAGTAAAAGGTGCCACCTCCAACTCGCTCCTGAAAACCGCATTCGGGATTCTATCTAACATCGTGCGGCCACAGGGGCAATATTCAACCAAATGCAACCACATTCAACTTTTTTTTAAGGTGGGTGATTTTGGTGGATTTGGGTTGCAAGGCCCCGCCAGGGGCAATATTCAACCAAATGCAACCACATTCAACTTGTTGAAAGTGGTTGCATTCAGTTGAAAGTGGTTGCCCCGCGGGGTCATGCAACCCAAATTCACCAAAAGAGAATCCCACCTTAAAAAAAAAAAGTGGCATTCAGTTGCTGATTTGGGGTTGCAAGGCCCCGCCAGGGGCAATATTCAACCAAATGCAATCATATTCAACTTTTTTTTAAGGTGGGTGATTTTGGTGGATTTGGATTGCAAGGCCCCGCCAAGGGCAATATTCAACCAAATGCAACCACATTCAACTTGTTGAAAGTGGTTGCATTCAGTTGAAAGTTGTTGCCCCTGCGGGACCATGCAACCCAAATCCACCAAAATAGAATCCCACCTTAAAAAAAAAGTTGCATTCAGTTGCTGATTTGGGTTGCAAGGCCCCGCCAGGGGCAATATTCAACCAAATGCAACCCCACATGCAACTTTTTTTTAAGGTGGGATGATTTTGGTGGATTTGGGTTGCAAGGCCCCGCCAGGGGCAATATTCAACCAAATGCAACCACATTCAACTTGTTGAAAGTGGTTGCATTCAGTTGAAAGTGGTTGCCCCTGCGGGGCCCTGCAACCCAAATCCACCAAAATAGAATCCCACCTTTAAAAAAAAAGTTGCATTCAGTTGCTGATTTGGGTTGCATTTAGTTGCTGATTTGGGTTGCATGGCCCCGCAGGGGCACCCACTTTCAACTGAACATGCATCTAAATTTCTGATTTCATGTTCCATTTTTCAATTGCCATTTTCGACCTCATTTTTGGACTCTAACATATATATATATATATATATATATATATCTATATATCAGAGTCCAAAAAATAGGTCGAAAATCGCAATTGAAAAATGGAACATGAAATCAGTAATTTAGTTGCATGTTTAGTTGAAAGTGGTTGCACCTGCGGGGACATGCAACCCAAATCCACCAAAATAGAATCTCACCTTAAAAAAAAAGGTTGCATTCAGTTGCTGATATGGGTTGCATTCAGTTGCTGATTTGGGTTGCATGGCCCCGCAGGGGCAACCACTTTCAACTGAACATGCAACTAAATTACTGATTTCATGTTCCATTTTTCAAAAGTGATTTTCGATCTATTTTTTGGACTCTAATATATATATCACTTTTGAAAAATGGAACATGAAATCAGTAATTTAGTTGCATGTTCAGTTGAAAGTGGTTGCCCCTGCGGGGCCATGCAACCCAAATCCACCAAAATAGCATCCACCTTAAAAAAAGAAAAAAGAAAAAAAAAAGTAGGACACAAACGGCTGATTATGGAAGAGGAGGGAATGGGGAAGGGTTAGGGTTAGTATTTTTGCAATTTTGAAACTTAGTATAGTAAAATTGCAAATAGTTTAGTAAAATTGCAAATAGCTATTCTTAATAAAAGTAAATGTGCAAAAATTTACTTTTTTCTATTTATTTATGTAAAAAGCTCAAAATTTAATCAAGAATTAATCGTCTTAATAGGGAATTTTTATAACCAGGATACGGTTTACATGTTTATTTTTCAATAAACATTTTTCGGCAAACGCGTTTCTTACTGTAGAAGCACGGAACCCTCAACCCTGTTATCAATAATGGACCAGTTTCGTGTTTTTTTTGAGTAATGTTAGGGAACCAAAAAATGTTTCAAAAAAAAAAAGCTTTAAAATGATGTGGAGGAATTGACTTGGTAAAATAAAGTATTTTAATTGGGTACTCATATTAATGCACGCGGGTTCATATTATTAGTTATTATTACCAACAAATAACAAGTAAACATGTCACATGTGACATTTTGGACAAATTTTTGGAATTTTTGTTTGGTTCGCTAGTATTTTTATTTTTTTTTAAATTAATTACAGAAAAGTACATATATGTTTTAATTTATAAATATTTTAAAAAATTCCTAATTTCAACAAATTTAAGATTTTTCTCTATGATAGAAACCCTGTTTTTTTTTTAAGTTGAGAATTAGTAAATTATTTAAAATTAACAAAGATGAAATTAATTTTGTGCAAACAGAAGAGAAAGAAGTAGCGTGAAGCAAACGTACATTTCTGTTCCTTACGGCTTACGTAACTCCTAAAGTCCTAACAGCCAGCAAACTGCCCAACCAGTTTAAATGTCCCGTCAGCAAGTTGTCATTTGCCACTCATCGATGTCCACTGCTCCCAATGTTTGGTCATTTTTGGCGGTTATGATCTGAAATATAAATTTGGATTTAAATTGATAAATTCTAGCAATGTGATTCAAATTTTGATTTAAATTATATATATATATATATATATATAGGCCTTTGCTCCATAAAAAATACTCTTATATAAAGAACAATAAAGAACACTATAAAATCATTTATTCCAATAGATCCATTGGCCCCGCCAGGGGCACCCAATACAAAAAGTTCTTATTTTTTTAGGCTCTATCCATCCAGCAAAAAAAAAAATGAAAATTTTACTGTTCATCGATGACGTCATCAGTGACGTCATCATGAACAGTAAAATTTTCAATTTTTTTTTTTTTTTGCTGGATGGATAGAGCCTAAAAAAATAAGAACTTTTTGTATTGGGTGGCCCCGCCAGGGGCAATGGATCTATTAGATATGAGGTGTTCTTTGTTGTTCTTTATTTAAAGTGTTCTTTATGGAGTCCAACCCTATATATATATATTATAATGTTGGAAATATTCACCAATATAGTAAAATAGAGGCAGTCATATATCGTATTTAACAAGTTAATGCCAAGCAAACAATTAGCGAAACAAAACACGAAGGTATAAAACATGTACATCAGTAACTGATAGAACAAAGGAAGATAAGAAATCATACCAGAAGTCATAGCTATGCAGGTATAAAATTAAGAAATAATCAGCTGAGTCACCAGGCCTTGCAAAAAAGTCCTGATTGTTCTTGAAGAAATAATTGCCCCCACTTACACTGTGATGGGATGCTTGCAATGACTCTTCCAGGATAAAACAGCTCCGAGCAAGATGATCACAGTAATCAAAAAGCTCAACTTCAACTAGTACCTCAGTCGCCGCTATAACAGCTGATTTTCAATTAAATAAATCGTAACAGTTACGTACATATTATCCACACATATCAGTTTTTATTTAAATTAATCTGAATATATATATATTATCAAATTCTGTCCAGGACCCAACATCAGGATCTGATCCATCAGGATTTTAGTCCGTCAGGATCTGATGTCTGTCCATCAGTATTTGATCATCAGGATCTAGTACCGTCAGGACTTGAGGTCCATCAGTATTTGATCAAGCATCAGGATCTGGTAGTACCTTCAGGATTTCATCAGGACTTGGCTCATCAGTATTAGATGTCTGACCAGTTCCTGATTTATTCCAAGTACTGATCTGATCCCAATCGATATATATATATATATTTATTCTAATTAAAATATATTTAAACACAGAAATAAAATCCCTAGCCCAGGTCGCCTCGCGTACGCGAGACGCCGAGACATTCGCCCAAATCGCCCTTCGACCGAGCCGACCCGAGTCGAGACGAGACGTGACGTGACGTGTCGTGGCGAGGCGGGCGGTGGCGGCGCGCGTGTGTGTGCGCGCGCGCGTGGAGCACACAGTAACACCATGCACCATCATACACCTCAGTAGTTGTACACTACCCATGTGTGTGATTCTATATAAAGCCAACAACCCCCTTTATTTATTTCAATGTGGGACAAATACACATTCTCATTTTCAAGCTCTTTCAAGCTACCCACTTCAACTCAATTTCTCTATGGATTTCACTAAGAAAATTACTTAGACCCATATATGAAAATTGAAGTCCTCATAGCAAGGAACAATTTCCAATCGTTAAAAAACCGGAATTAACATCAAGAACATAAAATACTTATGCTCTAAAAACTCCATTTTCTAACATATAATAGGGGGGAAAACCAAAATGCCCACAATTTAATTCCAGTTGCCCAAAATACCCACGAATGACCACGCATTACACACATGCGTGGGGGTTATACGCATCTTAATATTGCGTGGTTGGAGGCCACACATCATAGCAATTCGTACACTTTGTATTGTTGACAAATTCATTCGTGAACAGTAACCCAATATACGCATGTTGGTAATGCGTGTTTGAAGATGCGTAAGACCAACATGCGTATATGTGACCACTGTTCATCGTTATCTACTGCCTTAGCCTGACGGTTTTTGCTCGTTTTTTTTAACCACTTCGTTCACTGTTTACAAGCATCGAGCAATTGCATACCATACACCAAACTGATCGTCTCTTCATGCTCTACAATCCTATGTCACTCATTTTCAATTTCTTTTACTGAATTAAAAATCCCCAAAACGAAGCCTTTTTCCGATTTGTTTTTCCGATCTACTAATACACGCCCCTACGGGGCCAAACAACAACAAACGACCTGTGACAGCCCCAAATCCGGGGTCATGAATTTGGGCCATCATGAACCAACTTCCATTCAAATTCAATATCTCTTGGGTTTTTTTTTTTTTTTTTTAATACTTATACAATTGACCCCACAGTAATATACACACACACCAGTCATATGCTCAGAGAACAACATTCACCATAATAAGAGTTTAGAATTTAAAAAGTTATTACAACCCAGAATCATACTTCAGTACATTGTTGAGTGATGCTTCTACAAGAAGCATTTCAACAACCAAATTTATTACAATCTTTCAACTTACACACTTAATATACATAAGCTCACTAAACCCCTTGCGCTGGTCGTCTACCTCGGGGACTGATACTAACGAACTCTCAGTAGGTCGCCTTTCCCTTACCCTCTTGCGGGGCGTTCTGCGTAGTATTGGCATACCTAGCTGTATATAGATAAGTAGCAAGAGTGAGCTATAATAGCTCAGCAAGATAACATTGAAAGCTAGAATTTAAAATGTAACCAAGTATACATGTATATACATATGTAGGCAGTAACCAATTTATAAACTTTAAGAAAGAATAAAACTTTTATTTAATAATACATCATCCACTTACTATTATAAGAAAGAAATCTAATGTAATACAGTATCAGTTTCTCTTCATCTATATCAATAATTTCATCATTTCATATCATCTTTCTGTTTTCAGTTATAGAAATCTGAAAACCATTTTCAATTCTCTTTCAAGTTTTGGGGATCTATACTGGCGCCAGATACGTAGGACGATGATCAGTCGCCTGACCGTATCCGCTCTCTGTTTACTACTAGTAGAAGGAATGAAGGCACCTGCTAACATCATCCCTGGAGGAAGGCACCTGCTAACATCCTCCTGGAGGAAGGCACCTGCTAACATCCTCCCTTGGCATCTTCGTGCCGAATCATGAATACTAGACTATGTCGCACACAGCCCTGACATAGCCTCTTATGCAAGTTTGTTGCTAATCCCCCTTTTTATAAGATCATTATTCAATTTATCAACACCATTTCACATTTCCATATGTCATTCACTTATCTCATTTCCATTCTCGCACATTACTTCTATAAAATATATGTATATAACATACACTAAAAGAATGTTTATGATATAGCATTATAAATCATATAACCCTAGATAACAACTGATACCATTCTCTTTCATATTTCTTTTACCCTAGAGCATATTCGCTCCATTCATAATCATCTCTATATTCATATTTCAGAAAACATATTCATCTCTCTTTAACTTCCCACAATCAAGAAAATATATTCTTTGCAATATAGCAACAAAAGCATCACATATACATAAATATATTCCATGATATCATTATTATTCCGAAGATAAATAATTTTTAAAGTAGGGATAGAAGGATCTTGCCTCGATTTCTGTATCCTGACAGTGGGGCTGGTTCCTCCTCCGGAATTTCTATAAACACAAAAGGACCGTCATTAGAACACTACATCTCTTACTCACTATCCTCTTGTATAACAAAACCCTTTACACTTCTACATATGTTTAATGTGTTATTATTATCCCAAAGGTTCAAGAACTTAACCATTTATAAGCTCAATCGAAGTTTCAGGGGTTTTTACCATTTCCCCTAACAACCACACTCGACTGTAATATTTCTTATAAATTTTAGAATTCGAATTTTAATGCAAGGTCAACTGGTATTAGTTCTTTGACCACACTACTACCATATCCCAAAATTTCGTGGCTTTTAAACATGTTAAAGTATGATAACTATAACCTCAAATTTGGTACAATTACGCTTTCTCGACTTTCGAACGTCTTTCACTAAAACTGACTTTTCTCCTAAACCGTACGTCAGATTTTAACGCACCTTATATCAAAACGATCTATGAACTAAGCTCTATCATTTCATGGTCACTAAGTGTGCTAGACAGTAAGGTACCGTACTGCATTGGTGTCCAAAAACAGGGCAGTTCGTAGTTCTAACGAAAATCGGACATTATAACTGCTGTAATTTCATACTTTCCAAAATTTCACCACTCCAAAACCCTCATTCCATACTCCTTTCAGACCCTACACCATGTGGGCTACCTCCCAACCATGGTTACAAGTTCACAACAAACTTCCCATGTCCATTCCAACCATTTATATCACAAAATCATCATAACTTAACATTTATATTAACTAACCACTAACCATCTCAAAAATCATCATAAATACAAAGGGGAAAGGATTGTTATACCTCTATGAAGCTTGAAGAACACTTAATAAGCTTTGGGTACTCCTTAAACACTCCTAATATAGCTTGAATCAACTAAATAAACCATTAAAACAAAGTTAATTCCAAGGTTTCACTATTCATCAAGCAACTTTGAGAATTTCTTTACCTTACTAAACAATGATGGATGGCTATGAAACTTGGTGGGTGATCCTTCCTATCCTCCAAGAAGCTCCATGAATTATCCCTTGATTTGTTGTTAATGTTTGCTAGGGTTTTGTTTTTTTTTTTTTTATTTTTTTTTGGAAAGTGCCGAATGGTTTAATGGAAATGGGGGAGAGAATTTTGTGTTTTGTTGTGTTGGTCTTGTCTTAATCTTGATCTTCTAGCTTACCTTGGAAGCTTAGTTAGATATTTTGTGGTTAAAACTATGTGAAAATACTAATCTACCCTTAACTAGTGTTAGTGGAATGTGATGTAATCTTAATGATCTCATCTCTTGTTTTTCTAGATTTTCTAAGTGAAATGCTAAGTACATTGATAAATAATGTGGTATGTATCCTTGCTATATGACTAATCTTGGTTGCTTGGTTTCCATATTCGTCTAATTGTGGTTCGTTTCGAATGTACCTCATTATCTCAGTGGTTTTGAAATAATTTAACAATCCAAATTCCATTGGTATTCTCTTAGCTTAAAAATCCCCTGGCTCAATTCTAAATTCACTAATCCCTCAATATATAATCCTTATAATGTTTCCATGCTCCTTAGTGTCCAATAGAAGCTTATTCGAAATCAAAATCCTCAAAATTTCATGCTTCAGGAATTTCTGAAATCTAACGTCATTTCGAGTCACTTATTTCCATTGTACAACACTACTATGGTTTCTGTTTATTCATTTTATGTTTCCATTATAAAGTACCTATATACCATTTCTCTAAATCCTCGAAATTTACTATTCATAGGATCACTGTAGCATTGCCAAAGTTAGGGTTATTACATCCTTCCCTCCTTAAAAGGATTCCGTCCCGGAATCACGTCAAAATTGTCCATAGATACCTTTTTATCTACACCTTATAACTTCTATATCACTTTCTCCATCCTTTTTCCTTCATAATATCTCTATCTTGTTTGCGCTGTAACACCCCGATTCTGAAAATATTAATTTGGATTATTTTATGTGGAATAAGATTTATTTCGGTTAAATTTGAACCGTTTTGGAGATAATAAAGGATTTAGAGACCGAGACGATAAATTGTGGATTTTAAGGAATAATTTATTTTATTGGTTGAGGATTAAATTATTATGTTAAAGATTTATTATTTGACGGTGGGTATTTTTAGGATTTATTTCCGGGAAATTTGCAAGTGAACTCGTAATTATTTTAAAATACGAGATTTTGGATATTTGATGACTTTACTTTATTAAGTTAAAGATTATAATTATTTTGGAAATTTGGGAGATAATTGTTTTGATAAAACAATTATAAGTGGAAAAAAAAAAGAGATAAAATGTATTAGTAGTGTTTTAAGTGGGCCAAATTAAATTGTGAGTAGTTATGTATATGTGAAATTGGGCCAAGCCCAATAGAGGATAAAAACATAACACACAACAAGAAAAAAAAGGCACAGAGAGAAAGATGGAAATAGCGGGGAGAGAAAAAAGAGTTTGGGGAGAAAAATTAGGGATTTGGAAGATTGAGAAATTGGGAATTTCATATGGGAAAGTCATTTGTTAAATCGATTGGTTATTATATATATACATATGTACATGCGTGTGTGTGGTTATGAGTTTGTGTGGGTACGAGAAGCAAGCAACAGGGGAGGCGCCGCGGAGGAGCCACCACCGTGGTGGCGGTGGTGGTGGTGGCAGTAGCGGGAGGAAGGTGGTGGAAGGAGATGACGAAATCGAGGGAGGAAGAAGGGAGATGGTGTGTGGTATGTGTGTGCGTTTTTGTGTGTAGATATGTGTATGTATGTGTTTGGTGGGTGTATGTGATGTATGTGTGTAGTGTGCAGGTGGGTGTTGTGTGGTGGTGCGCCGGAAAAGACCACCACCGTGGCGGTGGTGGTGGTTTGTGAAGGAGAGAAGAGAAAGAAAGAGAAGGAGAGATGGAAGGGGAAAAAAATGCAGGAGAGAAAATATGGGAGAGATTGTTCGATATTGGGAGAGATGTAGAGCTGTTTCAGAGGGAGCATTACAGTAGGTAGAATGAGAGATTTACATGGAGAGATGTTGGAGAGATGTAGACAGATAGGAGAAACAGCTCAATGAAGATGGAGAAAGAAAGAAAGTTAGAGGGAAAAAGAGAGGGAGAGAAAAGGCTGGAGAGATTTCTTGATATTGGGAGAGATGCAGAGATATTTAAGAGGGAGCATCACGGAAGGGAGAAGAAGAGATTTACAGAGAGAGATTTCGGAGAGATGCAGGGAAAGAGGACAGAAAAAAATCGGAGAAGAGGGAGGTGGTGCATGGTCGTGAAAATGACAAATGTTCGCGAAAAGAAAAAAATGTGTATACGGGGCATCGATAGTGGTCACCGGAGAAGCGTGATGGTTCGATAGTGGTGTGCATGTTTTGCACCGTAAGTGGGTGTTTTAATTTCATTATTTTGAAGATGCATTTTCGAGAAATTTTTAGTATTTTTGGAGTTAATTTTGAAGACTCGTTAAATATTGTAGTTGTAAATCATAGAGATTAATTTGGGTTTTGTTGAATATTTATAAGTTAGATTTCCGTAATTAATTCGGGAATTTGTGAAATAGTGGAGTTAATATTTTTGGAGTTTAGTTTTAAAGTAGCCGATTTTAGCGATAAATCGTGCTTGGTTTGTAAAAATGGATTTGTAGAAATTGGTGGATTGTGGATTGATAATTGGTATTGGTGATTAATTAGAATTGATTGTTGAAGTGCTGTGACACCGGGAAGTTCAATTTACGAAAAGGTCATGCCCAAATTTTTGTAAAAAGGGCTGTGACTTCAGCTTAATAAATGTGTAGGATTTACGAGATTTGTAAACATGGTATTAAGCTTAGAATTTTCTAAATTTGGATTTATGAGGAGTAAGTTGTGAAATAGTTCGATTATCGATTAGTAAGCAATAGAAGCTTATTCGGTAAATTGTGACTTAAGAGGAAGTCAGTGATTTTAGTGGTTACTCGTAGAACTAAGTCAAGTTGTAGAATGTAATCGTTTAAGAGCGGATTGCTTTGTAAAGTATCAGTAGAATAAATTGAGGATATACGATTGAAGAGTTTGTTGATGCTTGTTCAGGTTATTGGAAAAATGGATTGAAGAATGGTTGGACTGCTTGGATAGCGGTGGTTGTAAGTATATCTTGCTGTGATAAATTGAAGATAATGCGTTATATTTCTGTTAACGTATTTACTGTGTTTTAAATCTTATGCGTATTTTGTTTTATGCGCGTATAAATGTGAATTTGTGGATTTTAAAAGAAATATATTTTCAAGTAGAACTGTGTATTTGTGAGTTTTAGAAGAAACCTATTTTCAAGTAGAAAGGTGAATTTGAGAAGAATTATATTTTCAAATGAAAAAGTAGAAATGTGGATTTATGAATTTGAAAGGAATATACCTTTTAAATCGAAGTGTTCACAGTGTGATTTTTATAATATTATGAATACTTGTTAAATTGTTTTAACTAGTATATGTTGAGATGCGATTTTGAGGAAAACTGAGCAGACTGGCATTGCTAGTGAATCACTCCAGAAATGGAGACAGTAGAACCTCCAGAAATGGAGACAGTAGAACCTCCAGAAATGGAGACCAGTAGAACTTCCAGAAATGGAAACTTTGTGAACTTCCCGAAATAGGAAGTAAAGGCCGGGGACCCCCACTAGTAGAACTTGATGAACTTGTCGTGTGTAGAATGCCCTGTTTTTCCTCACGTAAATTGTGAAGTTTATATTTTTATTATAAACTGTGAATTGTGAATGATGTGGATTGCTTATATACAATATTGTGAGAATGCTTTAAGATTCAATTTATTGTGAATTTGTGTTGAGTTTCGGATTATTATGAAATAAAACTTTTTACTGGATTATTACTCATTTTTAAAAGATGAATACTTTGGCAGAACTCTGATTTTGGTGTGGGTTTATATTTTATTATAAATTGTGTTGTTTTGACATATTGGCACGACTCTGGTTTCGGTGTGAGTTATATTTTTTATAAACTGTGTAGTGATAATGATTTCCAAAACTAAATTATTTTTATTAAACTTCAGTGGACCACTACAAAATATACTTGCTGAGCTTTATAGCTCATTCTTCTATTTTTATAAATTATCACAGGAGATACCAAAGATTTCAGAAGGATCCGTGGAAAAGTAGAAAGAAGTGATGGACCAGCAGAGCTGGTGTTTGATTTAGTAGTCGTACTTCACGTACTGAAGTCGTAGGTTGACTTAAGATTGAAGCGCTGATTGTGGGCTTTGGTCGTCTGTTGATGCGAGGTAAGTCAGGACAGAGTTGGCTTGTAGTTGTACAAATTACAGTACATGGTAGATAGTCATTGAGATGCATTGTGCGTGGCACAATTTTGGTGAAATAGACTTTTGTTATAAAGTTGAATTGTTGAATTGAAAAACAGGTGGATAGTCCTATTTACGAATACTTCATGCCGAAATTTACAAAAAAAAAAAAAATATTAGCAGGTTAAGCAGCTTGTGATGTAGTTTGACGGACCCTCGGGCCGGTTTCTTTCCAGAGGAAATCAAATCGGGGTCGGGGGCGTCACAGGTGGTATCAGAGCTATGGAGTAGAAAAGTGAGATATGTACAAAGATAAAGTGTGGTATGACTGAAATTGTCAAGGAACTAAGGATTTGAAGAAGGGATGTGGAGAATTTGAAGTTTTCGAAGAATAAGATTTGTCAGAGCAAAGGTTTCTCGCATGAAAGCGATGTTAAGATTTAGGGTCTTGAATGGGTAAGATCCTTAGTTAGTGAATGTTGAAAAGCATAAGGGCTCGTGTGGAGTTTATAGTGGATTACTGGATATAGATATAGTACGAAGGAGTAAGACACTAAGTATACCTATCAAGGATATTGGTTAAGAATTTGAGGATTTTAGAGCATGAATTAATTTTGAGAATATATGTTATTGTAATACTTTTGAGGAATGATGTAGATCATTTAGCGATACATGTGATTTTTGGGGTGTGTGAAATTGCCGAGAATATGTAATTATGTGATAATGCTCACTTCTTGTTTGAGGATTTAATTGATTTGATGAGATAAACTCTTAGAGTTGAACATATGATTAGACAGCTAAATTATTATTGGGGGATGTGATTTTTGGCATGTGATCTCGTTGTTTGAGGAATATATTATTCAAGGATTAGAAGTGAGGAAAATCACGAGTTTTGGAATTTTGTGTAAATGGAATTTTAGATAGAATACTACTAGATATATATGATGGATTCACGAATGTGTGGAATTATGAGAGTTTTAATGTAAAGTAGATGATGACAGTTTGATGTGAATGCTTTGGGAAGCAATAAATTTTCTCTGGATTTTTGACACTACTATTAGAATATTTTTGAGGATTTAATTTTTGGTTCGGGGATAAACGTGTAACCCTGAATGTAAGAAATTTTGGGAATTAGAACGTTGTTTGGTGACGTGATTTTAGTAGCTACGAATGGATATTTGTATTCGAGGAAACGAGTTTTATTATTGTGGACGTAGACAAAGATTTATTTTAATATTTGAGGATTATGTGGTTATTAAGTTTAAAGAGCATTCTTTTGAGATTATAAAAGATATTTGGATTTAAGATTTTCAGTATATGATGGATTTGGAAGTAAGTGCTTCGAATGAAGATGTATAGATTTCTTTAAGATTAATATTGTGACATGGATTGAGGTTGATATAAGAATTTTGGGATGAATAGAAATTGAGAATATATTATTAAGTTAAGTTATATTATTGTCAGCGTATATGTGGGAGAAATGTTATTAAGTTTGGACCGAAGACGTCACAAGTGTGACATAGTTGGAAAGAAGAAAAGAGAAGGAAAGAGGAAGTGATAGGATGTTATATGATTATTTTGGAATATGATGACATTTGAGAATTGGTGGATTAAATTAGGATTTTGTGATTTAATTCTAAAGGTACTTATTGAGAATAGCAGTGGTTGATAATTTTTGAGAATATATACAGTATGAAATTTGGATATTATATGAGGATGATATTAGCAACTAGAGAGATAAATTGTTGTTCGAGGTTTTGTTGAATTAGTTACTGATACGAGAATTTGAGGATATAGATTGTTGATCGAGGATGATACTAAAAGAATTAAAGGAAATTTTTAGAATTCAAGTATTTGAGGATTTATTATTTTGTTAATCGAGGATGTGATAGCGTATGAGGGTCCGAATCGCTTCGATTTCTTTTCGCCGTTAATGTTGATCAATTATTTAGATAGTTGTTGACGTAGTTTTGTTCGCTAGTTTCAATTTCGCAGAGATTGTGGTTCTACCTCAGATAGTGACTGTTGCACCTTTCGGAAAATTTTTGATGCATCGAGAGATTTTGATATATTGGAAGCCAGTAGTAAGAGTCGAGATACATGATAGATAAATCATGTAGAACGTGACATGTGGACGACTGTAGAGTTGCGTGTTAACGATTGATGAAAGGCCATATCACAAGTACTTGAAATGATCTTGAGTTGTAAAAGAAAGATGATGATTATGATGATAAAGTGGATATGTATTCTCAAAAGGGAGATACATACAAATGATGATGATTAAGTATATGTGTGTAAGGAATTACGGTTGATTTCCGACTGTGAGGGATATCTTGATTTTTGATTGATGATTTTTGGATGAGAATTGAGTATTCTTACATTGATATCGTGAATTGTTGATGCTTCCTTGTTGGAAGTAAAGCTTAACCGGTTGGTTAGCTGGTCGGAAACCCCAATAGTAGAACTTGTGAACCTATCATGTCTGAATACTCATTTTCTTAATCCTTGTGTGATGATTGTGATAAATTATTGATATTATTCTTTTGAAGATTGTTATAATTATTTTAGAAGAAGATTAAGGCATATAGCTGAAATCAGGTGAAGTCTGTATTCGTGAGGAATACTGTAGAGCAACTTGCGTGTTGGAGAGTCAACCAGAAATTGGAATGTGAACCGATAGGTGTTCAAGAGAATTGAAAATTTGAGAAAACCCCGTAGAGACTATGATTGACTGGAGCAGATGTTAAGAATGAAGGTAATACCTTTGATAAATTTTATGTGACAGAGACATGATGTTAAAGAAGAACTTGGAGACCAGAAGATAGTATGAGGGGGAAGTATCCCACTTTGTTTTGATGAGACCAAGTGCGCTCAATTTCGAGGACGAAATTTTCTAAGGGGGGAAGGATGTAACACCCCGATTCTGAAAATATTAATTTGGATTATTTTATGTGGAATAAGATTTATTTCGGTTAAATTTGAACCGTTTTGGAGATAATAAAGGATTTAGAGACCGAGACGATAAATTGTGGATTTTAAGGAATAATTTATTTTATTGGTTGAGGATTAAATTATTATGTTAAAGATTTATTATTTGACGGTGGGTATTTTTAGGATTTATTTCCGGGAAATTTGCAAGTGAACTCGTAATTATTTTAAAATACGAGATTTTGGATATTTGATGACTTTACTTTATTAAGTTAAAGATTATAATTATTTTGGAAATTTGGGAGATAATTGTTTTGATAAAACAATTATAAGTGGAAAAAAAAAAGAGATAAAATGTATTAGTAGTGTTTTAAGTGGGCCAAATTAAATTGTGAGTAGTTATGTATATGTGAAATTGGGCCAAGCCCAATAGAGGATAAAAACATAACACACAACAAGAAAAAAAAGGCACAGAGAGAAAGATGGAAATAGCGGGGAGAGAAAAAAGAGTTTGGGGAGAAAAATTAGGGATTTGGAAGATTGAGAAATTGGGAATTTCATATGGGAAAGTCATTTGTTAAATCGATTGGTTATTATATATATACATATGTACATGCGTGTGTGTGGTTATGAGTTTGTGTGGGTACGAGAAGCAAGCAACAGGGGAGGCGCCGCGGAGGAGCCACCACCGTGGTGGCGGTGGTGGTGGTGGCAGTAGCGGGAGGAAGGTGGTGGAAGGAGATGACGAAATCGAGGGAGGAAGAAGGGAGATGGTGTGTGGTATGTGTGTGCGTTTTTGTGTGTAGATATGTGTATGTATGTGTTTGGTGGGTGTATGTGATGTATGTGTGTAGTGTGCAGGTGGGTGTTGTGTGGTGGTGCGCCGGAAAAGACCACCACCGTGGCGGTGGTGGTGGTTTGTGAAGGAGAGAAGAGAAAGAAAGAGAAGGAGAGATGGAAGGGGAAAAAAATGCAGGAGAGAAAATATGGGAGAGATTGTTCGATATTGGGAGAGATGTAGAGCTGTTTCAGAGGGAGCATTACAGTAGGTAGAATGAGAGATTTACATGGAGAGATGTTGGAGAGATGTAGACAGATAGGAGAAACAGCTCAATGAAGATGGAGAAAGAAAGAAAGTTAGAGGGAAAAAGAGAGGGAGAGAAAAGGCTGGAGAGATTTCTTGATATTGGGAGAGATGCAGAGATATTTAAGAGGGAGCATCACGGAAGGGAGAAGAAGAGATTTACAGAGAGAGATTTCGGAGAGATGCAGGGAAAGAGGACAGAAAAAAATCGGAGAAGAGGGAGGTGGTGCATGGTCGTGAAAATGACAAATGTTCGCGAAAAGAAAAAAATGTGTATACGGGGCATCGATAGTGGTCACCGGAGAAGCGTGATGGTTCGATAGTGGTGTGCATGTTTTGCACCGTAAGTGGGTGTTTTAATTTCATTATTTTGAAGATGCATTTTCGAGAAATTTTTAGTATTTTTGGAGTTAATTTTGAAGACTCGTTAAATATTGTAGTTGTAAATCATAGAGATTAATTTGGGTTTTGTTGAATATTTATAAGTTAGATTTCCGTAATTAATTCGGGAATTTGTGAAATAGTGGAGTTAATATTTTTGGAGTTTAGTTTTAAAGTAGCCGATTTTAGCGATAAATCGTGCTTGGTTTGTAAAAATGGATTTGTAGAAATTGGTGGATTGTGGATTGATAATTGGTATTGGTGATTAATTAGAATTGATTGTTGAAGTGCTGTGACACCGGGAAGTTCAATTTACGAAAAGGTCATGCCCAAATTTTTGTAAAAAGGGCTGTGACTTCAGCTTAATAAATGTGTAGGATTTACGAGATTTGTAAACATGGTATTAAGCTTAGAATTTTCTAAATTTGGATTTATGAGGAGTAAGTTGTGAAATAGTTCGATTATCGATTAGTAAGCAATAGAAGCTTATTCGGTAAATTGTGACTTAAGAGGAAGTCAGTGATTTTAGTGGTTACTCGTAGAACTAAGTCAAGTTGTAGAATGTAATCGTTTAAGAGCGGATTGCTTTGTAAAGTATCAGTAGAATAAATTGAGGATATACGATTGAAGAGTTTGTTGATGCTTGTTCAGGTTATTGGAAAAATGGATTGAAGAATGGTTGGACTGCTTGGATAGCGGTGGTTGTAAGTATATCTTGCTGTGATAAATTGAAGATAATGCGTTATATTTCTGTTAACGTATTTACTGTGTTTTAAATCTTATGCGTATTTTGTTTTATGCGCGTATAAATGTGAATTTGTGGATTTTAAAAGAAATATATTTTCAAGTAGAACTGTGTATTTGTGAGTTTTAGAAGAAACCTATTTTCAAGTAGAAAGGTGAATTTGAGAAGAATTATATTTTCAAATGAAAAAGTAGAAATGTGGATTTATGAATTTGAAAGGAATATACCTTTTAAATCGAAGTGTTCACAGTGTGATTTTTATAATATTATGAATACTTGTTAAATTGTTTTAACTAGTATATGTTGAGATGCGATTTTGAGGAAAACTGAGCAGACTGGCATTGCTAGTGAATCACTCCAGAAATGGAGACAGTAGAACCTCCAGAAATGGAGACAGTAGAACCTCCAGAAATGGAGACCAGTAGAACTTCCAGAAATGGAAACTTTGTGAACTTCCCGAAATAGGAAGTAAAGGCCGGGGACCCCCACTAGTAGAACTTGATGAACTTGTCGTGTGTAGAATGCCCTGTTTTTCCTCACGTAAATTGTGAAGTTTATATTTTTATTATAAACTGTGAATTGTGAATGATGTGGATTGCTTATATACAATATTGTGAGAATGCTTTAAGATTCAATTTATTGTGAATTTGTGTTGAGTTTCGGATTATTATGAAATAAAACTTTTTACTGGATTATTACTCATTTTTAAAAGATGAATACTTTGGCAGAACTCTGATTTTGGTGTGGGTTTATATTTTATTATAAATTGTGTTGTTTTGACATATTGGCACGACTCTGGTTTCGGTGTGAGTTATATTTTTTATAAACTGTGTAGTGATAATGATTTCCAAAACTAAATTATTTTTATTAAACTTCAGTGGACCACTACAAAATATACTTGCTGAGCTTTATAGCTCATTCTTCTATTTTTATAAATTATCACAGGAGATACCAAAGATTTCAGAAGGATCCGTGGAAAAGTAGAAAGAAGTGATGGACCAGCAGAGCTGGTGTTTGATTTAGTAGTCGTACTTCACGTACTGAAGTCGTAGGTTGACTTAAGATTGAAGCGCTGATTGTGGGCTTTGGTCGTCTGTTGATGCGAGGTAAGTCAGGACAGAGTTGGCTTGTAGTTGTACAAATTACAGTACATGGTAGATAGTCATTGAGATGCATTGTGCGTGGCACAATTTTGGTGAAATAGACTTTTGTTATAAAGTTGAATTGTTGAATTGAAAAACAGGTGGATAGTCCTATTTACGAATACTTCATGCCGAAATTTACAAAAAAAAAAAAAATATTAGCAGGTTAAGCAGCTTGTGATGTAGTTTGACGGACCCTCGGGCCGGTTTCTTTCCAGAGGAAATCAAATCGGGGTCGGGGGCGTCACATGCGCAGAATTACACCAACATAAACTTGCTTGTCATTCATCAACATTCCTCTTTTAATTATGGGTATCGGCCACTACATTGGCCTCTCCTGACTGGTAGTGTATCTCACTTATGGTTTATTCCTATATTGATCTCTATCATGACATAAAATATACATATTTCGCTCTTATTATATCTTGGCTCTGTAAAATCTTCCAGAAATCCGACTAGAATAAGATTCTTTGAAACAATTGTAAGAAAATATTACCTATAATATATATTTCCTGTTCGTATTTAAATGAGTCTATGGTTTACCCCCAAAATACTATTATTCTCCTTTTTATAGAATTTCTAACCCCTAACAGATACTGATTTTCCTTATCTAGATTATCAACCTACCTATACCATTCATTGACCACATTGATTCCTAACCAAACGTTTACATTAAAAATTTAAATACTAGAAAAATGTTCACCTGCATCTGTATCCGGCTTTCTTAATGCCTCCCCTAAAGTCATATTGTACACCCTGGCAGTAGGTTTATTTGAAGCAGTCACACTCTGTTCTGGCACGGATGATCCCCCGGAACGACAATCTCTGGCAATATGTCCTAGTTTCCCACACTGGTAACACTTGATGTCCCTCTTAGGATTGGTATTAGCAGATGGGCACTGGCTAAAATAATGTCCTTTTTGTCCACAGTTATAGCAGTTTATTTCTAACGCTTTACACACTCCCGTATGCTTCCTACCACACGTGTTACAGTCTGGAAATGGTGTTCGAGATTGACTAGATTGAAAAGTTCCTGTGGATCTACCACCCTGATTCACAGTCTCACTGGTAGTCTTATTATTTCCTGACTTTCCTCCAAACTGGGGTTTTTGCCCTTTACCAAATTTGTTAAAATAGCTTCCCTCACTTGAACCTCCCTTCTGACCTTCAAATTTTCTTTTCTTACTCTCTCGTCCTATTTGAGTCTGTTCACTCTCAGCTTCGATAATAGATGCTTTCTGAACCACCGCAGCATAATCGGTCAACTCAAATGGTGCCACTCTAGTACGTAGCCATGGTTTCAATCCTTGTTGAAACCTCTTCGCTCGTTGCTCTTCAGTACGCACAAATTCTGGAACAAACCTAGACAGTTCGGTAAATTTCGTTTCATACTCAGCCACTGATAGGTTTTCCTGCTTTAGTTCCAAAAATTTAATTTCCATCTGATTCTCCAAATACCTAGGGGAATATTTGTCTAGAAATACCCTAGTGAAACGCTCCCAAGTTATCACTCCCGCTCCTTCCAAATTCTTTTTAGCTTCCCACCAGTAATTTGCCTCTCCCTTTAGGAGGTAGGCTGCAAAAACTGTCTTCTGATCTTCCTCTACCCTCAGTATCTCAAAAGCCTTTTCCATCTCTTTCAGCCATGCCCTGGCTGCTACTGGGTTAGTGGTTCCCTCAAATTCTGGGGGTTTTAGTGACTTAAAAGCACGAAAGGAGTTAGCTGCCTGGTTGGGAAGAACAGGTGGTTGTGGTGGATTCTGTGGATTAGCTAAATTCTGCCTCATTAGTTCCATAAATTGGTTAAAAAGGTTACCACCCTGACTTCCCTGTTGGCCAGTTGATTCGTCTTCTTCTTCCTCACGATCTTGTTCATTATGAGCGTTTTCATCCTGCCTATTCTGACTTGCTTCCTCTCTATCATTTTCCCTTGCATTCATTCTATTATTACGCTTAGGCGGCATGATTCTGTATATAATAATATTCTTCATTAATCACCCAAATTTAGGGTACAATATACATCATTTCCATATATGCACAACTATATCATTAGTTAATCTTATTTATGCATCCCAGTATTTTAAATTCACACAAGTAATATTTAATCATAATATCACTTTGACAAATAAGCTTAGTACCTTTAGCACAATAACCTTTTCATTTAAGTCAATCACCTCATGTATACCAATATTTCTGAATCTCAACATTTAATATCAAAATACAATAAAATTAGGCAAAGTACATAAACTTCATTAATTTACATAAATATTTTACAACTTGGGTACAACATCTTTTACTACTAATATCATACATTATAAAGTACAAGGTTCGAAACCCCAAAAGCATAACTGTACATACTAACTCGCTACAACAAAAGCACTACTAGCTGTCCTCTAATCAGACTGGGATTAAGACAGTAAACAACTAACCTAATCCCCAAAATGACATCCACAAGATGACTAGTCTGATTAGTATCCGAAACTACTACTCCTAATCATGGTAACGACGCCCTGATAACGTCCCTGATCTGTGCTACCATAGTGGTGACTGTATCAACTATATGAGCCCTCCATACTGGATCCCCTCTGTCTCCCAACATCGTCCTAATGTCACCGAGTGCCCGTAGCTCGATACTGACTATGCTCAAATTCAACCCATCTGGTATCACACCTCCTCCTCCTCTCGCCCTGTCTAACCTCTGTATAAGCGTATCTATAGTCCGACGGGACTCATCCAGCTGTCCCTGAAGGGCAAAGTACTCTGACAAGAAAATAGCTGGCAACTGGCCAGCTGGAAACATAGGTGCCTCCTGAGGTGGCATAGCATCTGGGGGAGGTACATCTACAAGTGGGGGTGCATCCACTGGTGGAGGTGGTGGTGGTGCAAATGGTGGGGATGGAGGAACTGGCTCTGTGTCCGCATCCTCGGAAGGGTCATCCTCCAACTCATCCTCTGACATGATAAAGTGTCCCGGTGGAGTGAACTGCTCAGCTGGATCCTCAAAAGGGTCGGGGCTAGGTAAAGGAGATGGAACTGGGACAGGTGGGACAGGAGTAGGAGTCACGTGAATGTCCCTCCACTCAATCGGCTCCTCAGGTATAATAGATAACCTAGGCCTCTTACGTAAAGGCATCTCCTCCTCAGGAATATCCGTCCGCACTCGGGAAGGTCCGGCCCCATCAGGTCCTACATATGGTCTACCAGAATATGGCACTATGGCCACAGCATCCCTCTGCCTGCGCTCCTCAGCCTCCTCCCTCAGTCTCTGCTCATATCTCTCTCTAGCACTCGCCCGTCGTCTCTCCCTGAGGTCATCAATAGCATACTCTGGAACCTCTACACCTACCAGCAACAAATCTCTAATCTCCTGCTCGGGTAGTCCTAGCCACTGGGGGTCTCGGCTCGGCTCACCCATCTCACGAACATGACTGGGCTCTCCCATCTCCTCTCCCTATAAGGTAAACATAAACTATATTAGTAATAATTTATAAAATTATAATCAATGCTTAAAAATAAAACTACCTGCGATATACCACCCTTGAACTTGATGGA
Source organism: Kitagawia praeruptora (assembly GCA_037693485.1). Taxonomy (NCBI): domain Eukaryota; kingdom Viridiplantae; phylum Streptophyta; class Magnoliopsida; order Apiales; family Apiaceae; genus Kitagawia; species Kitagawia praeruptora. Next base: position 7,196,139 of record CM075353.1, read on the forward strand.
AGTTCAAAATTTAATATTATAAATGATACAATATTATTATCACTCTTGTTCCTGAGCATTATGACTCTTAGCTCTGATACCAACTGTGACAGCCCCAAATCCGGGGTCATGAATTTGGGCCATCATGAACCAACTTCCATTCAAATTCAATATCTCTTGGGTTTTTTTTTTTTTTTTTTAATACTTATACAATTGACCCCACAGTAATATACACACACACCAGTCATATGCTCAGAGAACAACATTCACCATAATAAGAGTTTAGAATTTAAAAAGTTATTACAACCCAGAATCATACTTCAGTACATTGTTGAGTGATGCTTCTACAAGAAGCATTTCAACAACCAAATTTATTACAATCTTTCAACTTACACACTTAATATACATAAGCTCACTAAACCCCTTGCGCTGGTCGTCTACCTCGGGGACTGATACTAACGAACTCTCAGTAGGTCGCCTTTCCCTTACCCTCTTGCGGGGCGTTCTGCGTAGTATTGGCATACCTAGCTGTATATAGATAAGTAGCAAGAGTGAGCTATAATAGCTCAGCAAGATAACATTGAAAGCTAGAATTTAAAATGTAACCAAGTATACATGTATATACATATGTAGGCAGTAACCAATTTATAAACTTTAAGAAAGAATAAAACTTTTATTTAATAATACATCATCCACTTACTATTATAAGAAAGAAATCTAATGTAATACAGTATCAGTTTCTCTTCATCTATATCAATAATTTCATCATTTCATATCATCTTTCTGTTTTCAGTTATAGAAATCTGAAAACCATTTTCAATTCTCTTTCAAGTTTTGGGGATCTATACTGGCGCCAGATACGTAGGACGATGATCAGTCGCCTGACCGTATCCGCTCTCTGTTTACTACTAGTAGAAGGAATGAAGGCACCTGCTAACATCATCCCTGGAGGAAGGCACCTGCTAACATCCTCCTGGAGGAAGGCACCTGCTAACATCCTCCCTTGGCATCTTCGTGCCGAATCATGAATACTAGACTATGTCGCACACAGCCCTGACATAGCCTCTTATGCAAGTTTGTTGCTAATCCCCCTTTTTATAAGATCATTATTCAATTTATCAACACCATTTCACATTTCCATATGTCATTCACTTATCTCATTTCCATTCTCGCACATTACTTCTATAAAATATATGTATATAACATACACTAAAAGAATGTTTATGATATAGCATTATAAATCATATAACCCTAGATAACAACTGATACCATTCTCTTTCATATTTCTTTTACCCTAGAGCATATTCGCTCCATTCATAATCATCTCTATATTCATATTTCAGAAAACATATTCATCTCTCTTTAACTTCCCACAATCAAGAAAATATATTCTTTGCAATATAGCAATAAAAGCATCACATATACATAAATATATTCCATGATATCATTATTATTCCGAAGATAAATAATTTTTAAAGTAGGGATAGAAGGATCTTGCCTCGATTTCTGTATCCTGACAGTGGGGCTGGTTCCTCCTCCGGAATTTCTATAAACACAAAAGGACCGTCATTAGAACACTACATCTCTTACTCACTATCCTCTTGTATAACAAAACCCTTTACACTTCTACATATGTTTAATGTGTTATTATTATCCCAAAGGTTCAAGAACTTAACCATTTATAAGCTCAATCGAAGTTTCAGGGGTTTTTACCATTTCCCCTAACAACCACACTCGACTGTAATATTTCTTATAAATTTTAGAATTCGAATTTTAATGCAAGGTCAACTGGTATTAGTTCTTTGACCACACTACTACCATATCCCAAAATTTCGTGGCTTTTAAACATGTTAAAGTATGATAACTATAACCTCAAATTTGGTACAATTACGCTTTCTCGACTTTCGAACGTCTTTCACTAAAACTGACTTTTCTCCTAAACCGTACGTCAGATTTTAACGCACCTTATATCAAAACGATCTATGAACTAAGCTCTATCATTTCATGGTCACTAAGTGTGCTAGACAGTAAGGTACCGTACTGCATTGGTGTCCAAAAACAGGGCAGTTCGTAGTTCTAACGAAAATCGGACATTATAACTGCTGTAATTTCATACTTTCCAAAATTTCACCACTCCAAAACCCTCATTCCATACTCCTTTCAGACCCTACACCATGTGGGCTACCTCCCAACCATGGTTACAAGTTCACAACAAACTTCCCATGTCCATTCCAACCATTTATATCACAAAATCATCATAACTTAACATTTATATTAACTAACCACTAACCATCTCAAAAATCATCATAAATACAAAGGGGAAAGGATTGTTATACCTCTATGAAGCTTGAAGAACACTTAATAAGCTTTGGGTACTCCTTAAACACTCCTAATATAGCTTGAATCAACTAAATAAACCATTAAAACAAAGTTAATTCCAAGGTTTCACTATTCATCAAGCAACTTTGAGAATTTCTTTACCTTACTAAACAATGATGGATGGCTATGAAACTTGGTGGGTGATCCTTCCTATCCTCCAAGAAGCTCCATGAATTATCCCTTGATTTGTTGTTAATGTTTGCTAGGGTTTTGTTTTTTTTTTTTTTATTTTTTTTTGGAAAGTGCCGAATGGTTTAATGGAAATGGGGGAGAGAATTTTGTGTTTTGTTGTGTTGGTCTTGTCTTAATCTTGATCTTCTAGCTTACCTTGGAAGCTTAGTTAGATATTTTGTGGTTAAAACTATGTGAAAATACTAATCTACCCTTAACTAGTGTTAGTGGAATGTGATGTAATCTTAATGATCTCATCTCTTGTTTTTCTAGATTTTCTAAGTGAAATGCTAAGTACATTGATAAATAATGTGGTATGTATCCTTGCTATATGACTAATCTTGGTTGCTTGGTTTCCATATTCGTCTAATTGTGGTTCGTTTCGAATGTACCTCATTATCTCAGTGGTTTTGAAATAATTTAACAATCCAAATTCCATTGGTATTCTCTTAGCTTAAAAATCCCCTGGCTCAATTCTAAATTCACTAATCCCTCAATATATAATCCTTATAATGTTTCCATGCTCCTTAGTGTCCAATAGAAGCTTATTCGAAATCAAAATCCTCAAAATTTCATGCTTCAGGAATTTCTGAAATCTAACGTCATTTCGAGTCACTTATTTCCATTGTACAACACTACTATGGTTTCTGTTTATTCATTTTATGTTTCCATTATAAAGTACCTATATACCATTTCTCTAAATCCTCGAAATTTACTATTCATAGGATCACTGTAGCATTGCCAAAGTTAGGGTTATTACACGACCGGGGGAAAAGGGAGATAAATGTATGGGGATCATTTTGATGTCCTGGAAAGGGCTGGAGTTTGCCGGAAATTGGAGAACAAAAGGAGGCGATCGCAATGGCGATTTCTTTGTTGTCTGAGCTCCGAAGCAGAAAGCCAAATAATGACGTCATATGACGTCAATACGCATGACACAAATGCGTATATATCTTCGTATACGCATTACCCTAATGCGTATCTTAGTATACGCAATAACAGTATGCGTACTCTGTGGGTAGAAAAGTCGGACAAATTTGGATATAGGCATTTCGGGCAACTTCTATTCAAATGTGGTGTATTTTGGGCATTCTTTCTATTATAATATATAAATTTTTATTAAAAGATTTAATATTAAATTTAATATTTAATAAATAATAAACATTTCTATTATATTTAATAAATTGATTAAATTTTATTATCTATTTCTCATTATTATAAATTTTATTAGCTATCAGTTACATGCTATTACTGTTAATTATGTAATTTAAAAACCAAAAACCAATTTTAAATCTAATGAAATAAAAATATACAAATTGTAAAATCATTATTTTAATATTAATTTAACTGATTCAAATTTGAATTATTCCAAATTTAGATCATCATTTGGATCATTGGAAGATAATTTGGGATAATTTAAACCAAATTAAAATTTTGAATTATTGTTGAATTTTCCGTTAAAATTATTTTTCGAATCCCACTTAAACTACTGAGTATAAATATTGAGTTTCGTATGATTGAAACGGACTCGTTTAATTTAGCAAAAAAAAAAAAACGGACTCGTTTCGAAATTTATATGAAAAACGAAAATTAATTTTAGTCTACACGGTATACTTAAAAAAAAAATTATTCCCTTATTTTGTTAATATTTTTTCTGATACAAACTCCATAAAGCCATATAATACAGAAGAAAGTATATTAAAACTTTCTAAATATCATCGTTTCAAACAAAATTCTCACTCAAAAAAACAAACACAAATGTTACGGCACAGTTTATTCTTATCCATTTATCTAGCACATTTTTAATTTAAATTTTTATATATCAATTTAATAATCAAGACAGTTCAAAACAAAAGGAAAAAAAAAAACAAAATTCTCAGTTTTTTTTCTCTTGTTATCAAAAAGGAACGTGACTGTTAGAATATTGTTAGGATTCCCCATATTCCTGTATACGCAAGAAAAAAGGAAGTGCATGTAGGGCCCACCACAGTATCTGTATTTGCACATATAAACCACATACATACATAGTTACATACATTCAGTGTTCCACCAAATCAATTCATAGTACCACTACCAATGACAAGAAAAATGGCTCCAACAACTGGGTTTTTCCTAGCATCTCTTCTACTTCTTGGGGTTCTCTCTTGCTTTCATCTACAGGTCTATGTTTTATATATATAGTCTTTTATCTTTTGATCAGATGTGTATGTATGTATGTTGATTGTTGATATGTAGTTGACTTTTCAGTTCATGTTATCTTATTACCCATCTACTTTTTTATGTTTATTGTCTTTGAGTTCTTAATCTTTTCTTGTCTTGATAATTAGCAATAGATATTAGTGATTCTTGCCTTGTGATCAAATTTAAATAAAATTTATGAAGCCCAGATGGATAATGAATGAGATTGTGTGTGTTTGTGTAGGATTTTTAAAGATGAGATTTTTTATATTTTTTTGCTAAATTAAAGATGAGATTTTAAAGATGAGATTTTTGATAAAGGTGTCATCTTTTTAAAGGTTATTATGCTGTTTTATATGTTGGGTATGTCATATTTGCCTAATTATAGTGTTGCAACTTGCAAAGTATGTATTTTTGTTTTAGAATTGTCGGTTGTAGAAATTTAAATACCGGAAGCTCAAAATTGTGGGGTTTTCTATTTTCTGCTAGTCTTTAAGTAATGTAATTTTTTGTTTTCGAGTGATTGATAGACTGATTAAGGAATAGTATGGAAGCATAATATTTTGTCACAAATTAGTGTAAGTATTACTGTGTAATTATGTCTTTATACACTTGAATATAACATATATTAGCAAGAGGACACTTGCTGAGATTAGCAAGTAAAGGTATATTGATGATTGGTTTCATTTTTTTTTTTTGTTTAGTTTTACTGAAATTTGGAAATGCTACAAGTTCAGTATTAATTGCTCTTAAAATTTAATAGACCTTTTATCATAGTCGGAGACCTGGGGGTAATTCAAATTTACAAGTAAAATTATGAATTATTGCAAAACAAACTTTCTCAACTTGTGCACATGTAATAAATGCAGGTTGTTGCTTCGAAGTCAGCCTCACTGGAGCAATCGGAATCCGATATTCTCCAGGTATGTTTTGTTTATATGCGATGACATCGGTATAGACCAATGAATAGTGTACTAAAGGTCTCTGCTTGACACATGGCTAAGCAGGAATCAATTGTTAAATCAGTCAACAACAATCCAAAAGCTGGATGGAAAGCATCTATGAATGATCGATTTTCCAACTATACTGTGAGTTTCCTAATTGGCAAATTACACTTTGCTATACATCACAGGCTGCTCCGTCAATATAAGATGTATTACCTTTGCTTGTTTCCAAGGTTTTCTCTTGTCAGGAATCTGTTTCTATTAGTTACAGAGAAGCTTTAGATTATTCCCCTCTCTCCCCTCCCTGTTGGCCGAGCTCATCCATTTTTAGAAAATGGTCCTTGTCAGCTTGTTCCGTACTATTATATGTATATAGTCTGATCTTTTAATGTGTTAAAGTAAATGTCATCCACTACACTTCATTGTGCTGCTTATGTTCTCCAATCGCCGTAGACAATGTTGTATGTGTTAATTGTTCTGATTTTTGAGAGCACTTATGTAGCCTATCAACCCATATGACCATAGATCACAATTAGATCCCTGCCACTTAATATTGAAATTGAAGAATGCTTGATGATTTGTTGTCCTACTTTCATTTATTTGACCAAGTTTTGTTTTTTTTTAAAATAAGTCCACCAATTTTTCTCTGGCATTCATCTGCTTCTCCACTTAAGCAACTCTAGCTCCTTCATAACTCAACAACTTATGTAGCCACAACACCCCTCCCAACCCCCAGCTAGTTTTATCATCATCTATTTGTACACCATTGTGGTCAATACATACTTATCACAAAAAAGTTTTATTGAGTCCTGGTCCGGTCCTGTATGGGATATGGTGTTGATATTTGCTTTTTATAGTATGTATATAAAATTTCCTGCTTTACCTAATTATTCCTTATTACAAACATTTCATACCTAAATATTCGCGGAAAAAATATCTGGAGTTTTGACATTTATTATATAGGAACTCCGAACTCCTTGTTCTGTTTCTATGCCTAAATTCTCTAATAAAATTTATTACTTATTATTATTTTATCTTTTTTGAAAGCATTACTTATTATTAAATTAAGCAAAATATAGAGACGATTGTTATATATAGGTACCTGTAGTCAGACAAGTAGCACTGACAGTAACGAAATAATTAAAGTAAGGATTTCTTGCAATTTATATTAGGACGAACTTATCTCGACTGCGGAGGTCATCCCAGTACCCCAAAATTCTACTTTAATAACACAATGTGAATTTGCTAATGTTGTCTTGGGGACAAGCAGATGTGCAGCTGAGTTAGTTGATGCAGCTGCATCAGTCTTAAAGATTTTCATCTCATTTTAAATACGATAGCTAAAGTGCTGCAAAAGTTCTTGAATTCCCTAATAATAGTATTTTCATACCTTCTGCACTTTGTTCAAAACGGTCAGTGGTTTATTCTTGCATTTTTTTTCTTACTCTCCACTTGGCATATATGTATCTCCAATGGGTCTTCACTCTTCTGCTTATGTGTTAAATTTGCTAGATTGATTAAGTTACCCGTCTAATCCACATATGGTCTTCAGGTTTCTCAATTTAAGCATCTTCTGGGAGTCAAACCTACACCACCCGGGGAGTTACAGGGCATTCCTGTTAAGATCCATTCAGAAAGACTGAACTTACCTAGTCAATTTGACGCCAGGACTGCTTGGCCTAAATGTAGCACCATTGGGAGTATTCTTGGTCAGTCCCTTGCAATATATTTCTATTTGTAACTATTTGTTTTCTTATCATCAATATAAGCTAATGCATTTTCTTTCTTTGCTAATACGCTGGAACTTTTTTATACTAAAGATCAGGTAACTATTTAACTCTTTTCGTCTTTTCATATTCATATTTTGTATTTGCTTTATCTTTTGGTCTAATAAGTACATTTTATCAGGGACACTGTGGCTCCTGTTGGGCTTTTGCTGCTGTGGAGTCACTATCTGACCGATTTTGCATCCAATTTGACATGGTGACTTCTGCACTTCATAGAGAATAAGACTTGATGTGCTTTTTCTTCGGGTCTACTTTGTACCAGTATACATGTATTGACATCCATAATTTTTTTGCAGAATATATCTCTATCTGTTAATGACCTTTTAGCATGCTGTGGCTTTTTGTGTGGGGATGGTTGTGATGGTGGTTATCCTATCGCTGCATGGAGATACTTCAAGCGCTCTGGAGTTGTCACCGAAGAGGTAAATTGACTCTTATGAGTTATAAGATACATTTTGATCGCACGATTTTGAGTAAATATTATGTTGCTTCTGTACCCTTCTCATGTATAGTTGGTGGCTAATATTGTATACTCCTGATGGCTAAATGGATTTTCTCCTTGTAGTGTGACCCCTACTTCGATCAAACTGGATGCTCGCACCCTGGTTGTGAACCCGCATATCCCACACCGAAGTGTAAGAAACAATGTGTGGGTGGGAATTTACTTTGGAGAAAATCAAAACACTTCAGTGTTAGTGCGTATAAAGTCCAATCAGATCCCAGCAATATAATGGCAGAAGTTTATAAGAATGGACCTGTTGAGGTTGCTTTTACTGTATACGAGGTAAAATTTAATAACTGGTGGTTCATCTCCATTCTCTAGATATTAATTAAACTAAAAACACCCAAAAGGATTACAAAAATAAAGAATAATAGAACAACTTGCATATAGTGAGAAAAGTAAATGGCTTGTTGAAAACACAAGAGATATCTAGTTGCTTATGGATAAATTTTTTTTAGGGGGTCTCTCTGTTTTGTTAAAAAAAAAAAAAAAAAAACTTTTACCCTTCAGATGAGCTGATTTGGTTCAGTTATACAGTATATGTTATGATGCTTAGATAGTGTCTCTGAATTTGGCCTAAAAAAATAGTGTCGGTGGCAGGGGTAGCCCTTCGCACATGACATGTCTGTTAGTCTCTGCTATATTTTAAGTAAGGGGTTTTTTTATGTACTATTTATGTGGGCAGACATTATTTTTGGATAATTAGCGCCCACTAATATAATAGGTATTATATTGGGAGAGTACTAGAGGATATTTTTTTTCAAGTCTTGTCCTCATTAATCTGTTTGTTTCATCCTCGTTAATTTGTTTGAACAGGATTTTGCTCACTACAAGTCTGGAGTTTATAAGCACATTACAGGTGAAGAAATGGGTGGTCATGCTGTCAAATTAATTGGATGGGGAACTAGTGATGAGGGAGAAGACTACTGGGTATGTCCATGTCTTTCTTATGATACCTCTTCTGTCATTGAATTGTAAAGCCATTATTAATATGGTCACATCATTATCTGGTACTTTGTGCAGCTTATGGCAAATCAGTGGAATAGAAGCTGGGGTGATGTAAGTCTCTTTCTCGCTAGATTATCTTTAACATGGAAAATTAACCTTTATTGAATTCTAAAAATGATTTGAATAACAGGATGGATACTTCAAAATCAGAAGAGGAACTAACGAATGTGGCATTGAAGCGGAGGTGGTTGCAGGATTACCATCATCCAAAAATGTGGTGCAAGAGATAACTAACGTCAATGATGCTTTTCTTGATGCAGCAGTTTGAAATCAAATCTGGGTAAGAAAAAAGCGCTTCTCGGAGTAAAGCATCAGATTTCCACAGATAATAAGATATGAACTTGTTGACATCTCTTGCACATTCATGTCTCCAAGTTATTGACAAATTAAAAATGTGCTGTATTGTGTAATTCAGTAAATTTCAACCCATATTGTACAAATGAATTCCACGGGGTAATACAATTTATATGGATCCTAGACTTACACTTTCCGCGTTATATGAATGACTGTTCACTCTTATACTTCTTGATTGGTATTTTGGTTGTTTATATGTACTGCTCAATATATCTAAACTAATCCAAAGGAACATGTACAAAATAAAAATTCTATAAATTAATGAATTGGGGACTAAATTTTGTATTATTAAAAAAATAGAGATTAGTGTATCTAATTAAGTTCAGGACTGATCACATTAATAAGTACTTTGAAGCTACTCTATTGTCACAGAAATGAGCAAGGTTTTGAAACTTCGAAATCAAAGTCTATCAATATTCAGAAATATTATTAAGGTTGGATTAGCATATATGACTGCCAAGATTTCTCGTACACAAACAAAACAATTTATGTAGCACATCTTTACAAACTAAGCAAATAAACCAATAGCATCATTAACAGATTTAACAAGACTTGATCAAACTTCGATAATTCAAGATAAACCCAAGAAGAACAAAAAAAACAGATATATTAAGAATCAGAAGAAACAATCTGAATGTAGCAGTGCTACACAATGTCTGAAAATGAAATATGGATGTCATGGACTTGCAAACTAGATTATAATTATAAAAAAAAAATAGTGTAATAAGACTGAATTAACTAATATTTGAAGACATAAAGTTTAGAAAGCAAACAAAAGTATAGATTGATTCATAATCAATCATATAAAACTAGCTTTTGATACTCGTCACCAGAAATTGCCGCCTCCATCACAAGCTCGGGATTGATTTCATCCATTCCATTCAAGAACAGAGTCAACAAATTCTTCGAAAATCCACTAAGCAGAGCTACTCCATTTTGCGTGGCTTTGACAGGTGTTGCAGAAGAGCTCCTAAGGTTCCAGAACACAATTTCAGGTACCCGGTACCCACTTTTCTTGAATTTCTTCTTAATCACTTTGTAATCAGTCTCCCATGGATTGAGTGATGCTTGATCAAACTCCATATCACTGAAAACAAACACCGTCTTGATCATCTGCTCTTGACTCAGCTGTGAAGTGACAGCAACTTCCAATATACGATCGAAAACCTTCTGAAAATCAGTATTCATATCCCACTGCATGTTCTTAACGAAGTGGCACTTTTCTTTAAGAGTATCCCCTTTAATGATGTGAAGCTGTGGTTCCTCACTGAATGTAATCACCTGTCCCTTCCAAGGCTCTTCACTTAGCTCGGAGACTAGTAAACCAAGTGAAACTGAAACTTCCATTGGAGTTCCACTCATACTTCCAGAGACATCACAAACTGCAATACAATTTGTAAGTTTACCGTTCTTTGTCATGTCATCCACCATTCTTTGCCATTGCAGCTCTGCAACAGTCTTTTCTTCCTTATCAGCGGAAGGATCCAAACAAGACTTAACTATTTCGTGGGGAAGCAATGCTCCAGCTGCAATCTTTGATTTCCCCTGTTTCACATTCTCAAGATACTTGGTAAACCTTTCCACATCATGGTCCTTGAAAATCTTGGCGTAATTCTTCATTGCAACAGATGCAACCCTATTATAAGCAACTGAACTCCATTCTCCTGCACTCATATAAACCTCAGGCAACTTGAGCGCCTCATGAAGCGGAACAAGAACTTGCTTCCTCAACCTATGTCTTACTTTAAACACATACTGATCATCAGCAATTCCTTCGTACTCAGGGTCTGATTCACGTGGAAAGATTTTCTTGGCAATACTAGCACATATCAATGTGTGCTTATCGTAGGACGAATCAATCGTAGGACACCACTTTCCAGCCAAACTAATATTCTTCGGTTCACCAGAATTCACAAACTCTATGTCCGCCTTCAATAGATCTGCGAAAAGGGTTGAAATACTCTCAAACAAGAATTTGTAATCCAAATCAGTGTTATACATATCCATAGCTTTCTTCGATCTCTCAAGCTCCTTCTCCTTTCTCAACTCCCTAGCCGTCCATTGCTCTTCCGCCAGTTTAACCCTATTCGCATGTATCCTCTCTTCTCTCGGCACCTTAGCTCTTTTTCTCCTCTTTTTCTTAGCCTCCTTAGTATCACTCCCCTTTTCCTCATCAGCAGCATCATCAAACTTCCTCTTTAGACCCTCTTTTTTCGAGCCAGACTTGATAGATTTCCACTCCTTCCGCATAATACTTCTCACATCCGGGCCTTCAAGTAACCGAAACATGATCTCCAACAAATCTTTAAAGTAACCAAACGAAGCATAAACATGCACATTACAAGCTAGGGTTTTAGGGTGCTGTTTATGAAGCCAAAGTGCAGCAGTGTAAAATCCTTCCTTATTCGATTTTCCAGTACCTCGAACGCCTCGAAGATTGCAGATTAGTTTAAGAGTAGTCAGTGGATCATTCTCCCATGCGGCTTCGAGACGTTCTACTAGTTGAGAAGGAGGTGTGTCAGGAACAACATGGAAGAAGAAGTCAAGGCATGGATTGCCCGAGGACAAGTATGTAGCCGAGGAGTTCTCGGTAAGTCCCATCATTGGTTTACCCATGGAGGCGAAGGTTTTTGTATAGCTAAAATATGGGGGTGTTTAGAATTTTGATGAGGCAAAAAAGATGAAGATGCATATGTATTTATATGATGTATGCATGCGAAGTTACTTGAGGGGCAAGTTTAGGGTTAACTTAAGCTTACCTTGTGCACGCACATAAGGCAAGGTCTTTGCCAATTTGGTATATGTATATCTTTTTTCGTATGTGATTCTACCCTCTTTTAACAACGATAAATTCAAATAATTACTAGTCGATAAAGCCGCGCTTCGCGGCGGCATTACAATATTTTTTTTAAAAAAATCAATATATTTACGTTATATTATAATACTAACATTAAATTTTAATAATTAAATAGTCTTCTCTAATGAATCGATTTCTTGTTAAACACAATTCTTTCGATTGTGCCGCTCTTTCGTTAAAATCGAAATCCCAACTTTAACATATACTATAAAGACTTATATAAAAAAAATTATCCATAAAATCGAACCGTAAAAATAAAAAAAAATTATGACATCAGTATCAAATTCTAATAGCTAATACAATCTTTTCTAGAGAGCCGTCTTCCCGTTAAATACATTTTGAGCCGCTCTTATTTGGAACCAAAATTCTAACTTCATTATATAAAGAGAGTAAATTCCAATTTTTATATTCTTTAAACTTTCTAATATTTTGGAGTTTTAAAAGATGAAAACATTTTATATTTTCTGTATATAATAAATATTCTTGTATTTATTTACAACTTTCGCATGAGAATGTCTTTCTATTATGTTAACATATCAAAAAAAAAATACGAAGACTTTTCGTGACGGGAATAATATTAAATTTATGAATATATTTTTCTAATGCAAGTATAATTAACTTCTATAAAAAAGTTAAAATAAAGGTTTTTAGGAAGAAAAGATACATAGTTTTAAAAAAAATTGTATAAAACGTCTCCACCGTCCTCGTATTCTACTTCCAATAAAACATTTTATTTTATGTATTCCTAATATATTCAAACATCTTTTATACGGTCTTCTCTAATGAACCGTTTTCTCATTAAACACGGTTATTACTATTGGTCCGCTCTCTCGTAAAGACCAAAAACCTAACTTTTACATATATCACTTGTATGACAATGTTTATCCATAAAAGTCAAATCCTAAAAATAAAATGAAATTTATAACATCAATATGACATTTTAATAGCTAATATATATAAACTCCCGCGTACCCTCCTTTATATATATATATTGATTATTACACATTGCTCAAATAAATCAAATTTAAACGTATTTTTAATTAGTTGTTTATTTACACAAGCTGGTGCCCAACCCTAATAAATTTTGTTATCAGGTACGTAACTGTAGAATAAATGTTAAAAATAACATATTTTCGAAGGAAATTAACAAAAATAACAATTTTTGGGTGGAGTGACGATTTTTACCGGATGGGATACGCATTTGTGGATTGGGTATCTCATTTGATATAAGATACCCAACTCACAAATGTGTATCTCAAAAAAAAAAATAAAAAATATTATAGATACGCATTTGTGGATTGGGTATTAACAAATGCGATTCATTTATATTTTCAATACTCATTTATCAATACCCATATGGTATTTTCAATACCCAACTAACAAATGCGTATCATTTATATTTTCAATACTCATATGGGATACCCAACTAACAAATGCGTATCATTTATATTTTCAATACCCATTTATCAAATTCGTATTTAATTCGTTGTTTTTCACCCAGAATTGATATTTTCGTGAAAGATGTATGAAAAATGGTTATTTTTCTCCTTGAGCCGTAACTGTATCAATGTTGATCAAGATGACCGCTTTGTGTGGGTTATCAGTTGCAGTGTTAAGTTACGAGCTCTCCTAAAAACCTTAAGGTGTTAGGAATTGGGATTACCAGGATTATATATTTATTTTAACATCCCCTCACTCGAAGGCCCATTATTTTGGGTCAAAGAGTGGATCACTGGTGTTAGAGGCCCATTATTTTGGGTTGTCGTCGTACACAATTTTCAATATTTCAATAAATGAGAATATTGGGAGGTAGGAGGTGTAGAGATCAAATCAGAATACACACACACGATGAATGTAAACACATTTGAATGGAGAAAAACAAACTGTTTTATTACTTGATAGAAACGAAAGACAATTACAATGAGTTAAATAAGAAAACAACTTCCTAAATGATATCAATCGAGATCCACAATATATGGACTCTTCCTCAATATCTGGACTCTCCTTAATCTAATAAAACAGAATAGAAACACACGGACTAATGCTAACTGCATTGTCTTTATTTAGGAAACCATGTTTAGATTATGCAATATTCCAACAAACTCCCCTGTAATCTAAACTGGTTTATGCAAATTCTTCATTCCCAGAAAAGCTCGCATCCTCTCGAACTTAACAGTTGACATGGCCTTAGTTAACGCATCAGCACGTTGTTCATCAGTTCTCACATGCTTAATTATAATTTCTCCGCGTTCAACACATTCTCGTATGAAATGATAGCGTATATCTATGTGCTTACTTCTCCCGTGAAACACTGGATTTTTCGCCAAGTCTATGGCAGACTTGTTATCAATATATAAAATCACAGGGCCAGTAGTAACATCTGAGATTTGACTGAGTAGATTATGCAACCACATTCCTTGACAAGCTGCTGCCGTTGCAGCCATAAACTCAGTCTCACATGAAGACAATGCCACGCATCGTTGTTTTTGCGACACCCATGTTATCAAACTCTCATTCAAGTAGAACACCATACCTCCTGTGCTTTTCCTGTCATCCACCTGCCCTGCCAAGTCGCTATCTGAATATCCAGTTAACAAGTAACTTCCACTTCCCTTAGAATACACCAACCCATATTCTAGTGTCCCTTTCAAGTACCTAAGAATTCATTTCACTGCACTAAGATGCATAGCTGTAGGCCTTTCCATAAACCTACTCACAATTCCAACTGCAAATGCAATATCTGGGCGAGTGTGAACGAGATACCTTAATCCTCCCACCATGCTTTTATACAGAGTCGAGTCGATGGCCTTTCCAGACTCATCCTTGTTCAGCTGAAATCTTGGCTCCATTGGGTACTTACTAGGATTGCAATCCATCGTACCAGCCTTCTCCAGTACCTTCTTAGCATACGACGTCTGTTTTAACTCAATATAATCTTTCTCCTGATTTACTTCAATACCCAAGTAGTATGACAGTCTTCCAAGGTCACTCATCTCAAATTCATTGCTCATCTCCTGTTTAAACTTATTAATAACTGTTAGACTCGTACCAGTAATTAATAAATCATCCACATAAACACCTATCACCAATGCTTCGTTTCCTTCTCGTTTAGTGTAAACTGCATGCTCGAACGGGCACTTAACAAAACCAAACTTCTCAAGACACCTGCTTAACCTCGCATACCAGGCTCGTGGTGCCTGACGTAGCCCATACAATGCCTTGATTAATTTATACACTAATTCCTCCTGGCCTTCTTTCACAAAACCATCTGGTTGGTACACGTACACATCCTCCATAAGTTCCCCGTTCAGGAACGCAGATTTGACGTCTAAATGATGGACTTCCCATCCATTTTTGGCCGCCACTGCTAGCAGAAGTCGTACTGTTTTGACATTAAGCAGCCAGTGCACACCTTCATGGGCTGCTTCAACTTTGGCAAACCATACACCATACTGTTGCTCTCCATATGAGCCATTGATTGAAAGTTGACATGCCCCAACCTCGAATGCCACAACCACGCTTGCTCCTCTGTTTTAGACATCAAACAAGCAGTCTCGACGCTTTCAAGAATAATCTTATACATCCTATTCACTGAGCGCTTTACTTTCATCAATAACCTCCCTTGTTCATCATGAACCCACAATAAATCACCCTTTAATAGAACTCTGCTTCCTGCCTCAGATAATTGCCCCAAGCTAATGATATTATTACACAAAGTAGGAATGTAATATACCTCATGAAGTGATTTATCTTCTCCATTTTTGTAGTTGAAAACCACAGTTCCTTTGCCTTTTATGCTGACTGTCGACCCATCTCCAAACTTCACCAATCCAGTAATATTCTCGTCCAACTCCTTAAATTTTGAACGCACTCCAGTCATGTGATTACTTGCCTCGTTATCCAAGTACCACAGGTTTGATTCAGTCTCCTTCTTGTCACCATTTTTCAGCTTTGGCACCATGCTTTGTTCGTTTAACAACACCACCTCATTGTTGATTTCCCCTATTTCTGTGAGCAACAGCGTAGGTTCATCATCATCTTCAACCTGGCTTAGATTTGACTCTGCCTTTGACTCCCTTTCACGACGTGGCTTTCGACAATCTCCAGCATAGTGCCCCATGATATTGCAATTAAAGCATCTGATATTTTTGTCACGTTCACTCCGCCAATTTTCTCTATTTCGTGAGAAGCCACCTCGACCACCTCAGTTTTTATGGCTTTCTCTTCCTCCACTGGCGGTTCTCTTCATCCACTCTTCTTTAGTCAGTAATAGCTGACTATCATTAGCCTCTTTTTTCTTTCACTGCTCCTCAGTAAGGAGTAATTGATCACCACTCGATCCTTCTATCTTTCCACGGAGTCGCTCATCATGGGCCTTCAAACGACCAACGATTTCTTCGACTGTCATTTCTTCCAAATTGCCAACTGTTCAATGGTTGAGGCAATTTGCAGATACCTTGAGGGAACAGCTCGTAACAGTTTCTTTACGACGTATGCCTCCTCCATCTTCTCTCCCAGTGCACGAATGTTGGTCACCATACCATACAATTTCATGCAAAACTCATCAAGTTTTTCGGTCTCCTTCATACATAGTGATTCGAATTCCACCTTTAATGTCTGAACTTTAGCCTTCTTCACTCTATCACCTCCTAGAGTCATCGTTTTAATAGCCTCCCAGGCGTCCTTGGCACATTTCTTCTCTGCAATTGACAATAGCATTTCTTCCAGGATCCCTTGATAAATAGCAGCCAGGGCCAGTTTGTCCGTCTTTACATCGACTGCCGCCTTTGCATCACTTGGTTGTACTGCATCCCAAACCCCTTGTGCCTGCATAAACACCCTCATCTTTAATGCCCACGCTGTATAATTTTCTCTTGTCAGCATGGGTATTTTAGACTTATGGAGCCTTCCTTTCCCTTTGTCAAATCCATGCCTGTACCTTTCGACATTGTTTTGATTATACGCTATTGTAAGCTCTGATACCAAATGTAGAGATCAAATCAGAATACACACACACACGATGAATGTAAACACACTTGAACGGAGAAAAACAAAATGTTTTATTACTTGATAGAAACGAAAGACAATTACAATGAGTTAAATAAGAAAACAACTTCCTAAATGATATCAATCGAGATCCACAATATATGGACTCTTCCTCAATATCTGGACTCTCCTTAATCTAATGAAACTGAATAGAAACACACGGACTAATGCTAACTGCATTGTCTTTATTTAGGAAACCATGTTTAGATTATGCAATATTCCAACAGGAGGGACTCGAACCTGAGTCCTCCCACATCCAGAGCTCTGATACCATGTTAAGTTACCAACTCTCCTAAAACCTTAAGGTGTTAGGAATTGGGCTTACCAGGATCATATATTTATCATATAATATTAGATCCATATAAGGCCACTCTCTAACACCTTAAGGTTTTTGATGAGTTCGTTACTTAACATGGTATCAGAGCTCAAGCACGCAGAGTTCCCAGGATATTATATCCATATAAGGCCACTCTCTAATACCTTAAGGATTTTAGATGAATTGGTTACTTAACATGCAAGAGAAGTGTGCGAGTTTTGGATTGATGATCCGAATTCAATGTAGATTCAGATGATGATGATGATGATACCAACGGAGGAGGAAAAGCTTTCGTGCGACGACGCGGGGTGTTTGAATGGTGAATCCAGCTCTAGATGGTTATGACTCTTATGATCATATCGACGGTGCTGGAGTCATCCCAGGCCCGGATCATCAACACTGTAGATATGCTTATCTCCGTGATTTCTCTCAAAAAGCCATTAACCAATTTTTAATCATCAAACGGTATGTATGCATGCATTTATGTACATAAAATACAAAATCGTAGGTATTATGTTGTCTAGTTGGTTTCATTTTTGGTTTCTCATGATATGTATGTACCGTCTTGGGATGTATAGAGTCCGGTTCACAATTTCAAAATAATGTCATGCATATTACCATGGTTCTAAAACATACACATTCCCACACTTTTTACATAATTTTCAATGATTTGATTTATCTGTGCAGGGTAGTACGTATGAGTTTGTGGAACTGGTGGAGGCTTCTGTGGTCACGACTGCCTATATTTTAATCACTTTGAAAGCTTGTCAAAATAAGGATACCATGGTTACAACCTCCCTTTAGAGCAGAGATCCACTCTGCCTCTAAAAGTTTAACCAATTCTTATGATATCGAAACGGTTATTCCCCTGCATTCGAGCCTTGAAGTAATTTTAAGCATTTTAACATTGAAGTTGTAGATTACATTTATCTAGTACTATGATACGTTTAACTTTAATATTATCACCTAGACGTTCTATAATTAAGCAGTGTGTTTCTGTACAATAATTAAAATGTCTTTTGTTTTTCTCCTTCTTGGTTCTAAATCTACAAGCTCTTATTGAGGTTCCAGCCCCTCAACTTTTTTCTCAAGATTTTGATGGTATTCTATGTAGTGTCATCTAGCAAAGACATGTTGTCAACCTATACAAACAAACAAATATCTGATGTAACACCCCTAGATCCGGGGTCGGAGATCCAGGCTGTCACTATATCCTTAATTCCCATTTTAATAAACATTACTCTCAATCTTCCTTTTAGCATGCTGTGACCCCTCAGTCAAACATAACATTTACAGATTATAGGCTCAGAGACGAAATTAAAATGTTACTGAGTTATTACAACCATCTTGAAATAGATATTACAATCCCAAATTGTTATAATCTTAAAAGTTCAACTTAACGGGATTACCATCTAAGGCGGCATCTACAGCCACAATACGGTTTGGTTTTCAGAAGCTTACACAAGTCATGCTTGTAAATAAACCTAACCAACCTAAGCTGTAAACCTATCCAACTTAGTCTGCTCACCTGTGGTAATGCTACTGGGTGCGGCCTCGGCACCTGCCTCGTAAATAGTCTCCTATACTGCTGACCGTTTAGCACGCTTTTGCGGAGGGTCTGCCTTGTTCTTGCCATGGTTATCTGTTGTTGTGTGGTAGTATATATAAAAGAAAAGCAAGAGTGAGCAATATAGCTCAGCCATATAGTAATAGTTTTCAAAGTACTTTTGTTAACGTAAGCCATATGACATATCATATACTGATATTGTATCATCATTAAACATTTTCATTCTTTATCCAGAAATATAACTAAGAATTTCTGAGGTACTTTGAATAGTTCATCATTCTGTCAACACTATCGGTAATTGAGCACCTAGGCTTTCATCACAGTGTTGCAGTACAATTCCAATTGGAAGAATGGGATTATGCTGGAGCCTCTTCCACGATATCTGGTGATCAGCCAATATACCGTGCCTCTGCTTCTCTACTAGTAGAAGGACGACGTTCCCTTATCGGGTTGCACCCTGACCACATATGGGCCTTAATATTTGGACTACGCTCAAAGGCGATGTCCCCTCTTCCTCCAATCCCTTAGAGAATTTTATGCATCGTAGGAACAGAATTTTAATTCAGTTTCCCCCAAGCACAAAGCTTGACGACTGGTTTGATAATCCTTACTAACTTTACTTCCATGAGTAAGTGAGAAAGTAACTCTGATGTGTGGGTTGACTTTAGTCAACAGATTTCGATTACTAAGAATCGCTTCATCAAACATAACTTGGGAGTTGGTCGGAGTTTTGAGTATTTAGTCAAACCTGAGCCCCTCCTTACTAGGTAGGGTGCATTTCTTGTTGGTAGCGAAGGGAGAAAATAATTAATACTAGCTCCCAAAACCTTGGGTTCCCGAGTTTTGATAAGTTTGAGCGAGGTAGCGATACTTTTCGATGAGTGAAGCTATAGTCAGTGAAGAAATGGGAACCCGCTCTATTTTTAAATACTTTTTCGACGATCAGAAAATATTTAAAATAATTTTTAAAGTTTTAAATAACTTTTGAAATAAATAATATGATTTGTAAATCATCTTGGAATATTTAATAAATATTCAAATAATATTTATCAAATAAATAATCAGCTTAGAATATTTAATAAATATTTATTAAATAAATAAACCTTCAGACTATTCTCAATATGAAAATAATATTCAAATTATTAATAAATATTCAAATAATATTTATTAATATCATCAAAGGAATTTTAATCCGAAAATATCCAATTTATATTTATTGGAATATTTTAAAAATATACGTCATATAACCCTTCCGGTGACTTCCGGTTTTTTATGTCCTTATCCGGACGAAATATCTCCGACTCCCTTATTAAGAAAAGGTATTATCATACTCTACTGGAAACTTGTAACACATCATCGTATACATATATATAAGAGTCTATGCATACGTACATACTTAACAGGTTTATAAATCCCTGTAAACAACCATATATCATATGCTGATTCGCAAAAATACTAACAAACAGTTCATATCATTTATACCACAACAACAACAGTTTGAAAATACTTGAAATACAAGTTTCGAAAATTTGCCTGATAGTGTCGGAATAGTCTGGGCCCTGTCTCTAGTGTGATGATCTATAATAATCAATACGGTTCGGTTAGTTCGTTAAACGATCCCGTCAAATCGACTATTCACGTAAAGACACAACTTCGTAACGATACATCCTTATTACACGTTTGGCTTATTATAAGTCCATGATATCCTTTAACCACTTTTGGATAATTATTGGTCTCGCAACGACTTTCGTTAAAGGTCATTTTCAACGAAACTAAAGTTCGTCTTAATTCGTCCCCTAAAAGGGTTTTTCACTTGCGCAACTATGATTTGAAAAATTCTATAAAATTGAAAAATAAACTTTTTCATGAAATTCTTTTTCTCACTTCTTCTTAACTGTCCAGAGGATTTTTTCATCCAAATTTCATAATTAAGAACATCTTTTTGCTAGCTCAATTGTTGCTCTAAATATAGCTTCTTTCTGCAGTGGTTTCTCATGCGCATTCTTGACTTAAACATTTCTATAAAATCGAAAATTAAGCCTTTTGTCTTCAAATATTTACAGGGATTTAACAACTGACTAAGTTACCCCCTGTAAAAATTTCATAATCACAGACTATTTTTAAAGGGCTCGTTTGACTTGGTAAAGTCAGTTCATTTTAACGATTCATCCGTTTTAACCGGTTTCACTAAAACGAGCATATCTCATAAATCGTAAATCGTAATCACATGATATTGGTGTCAAAACAAACTACAAAACAAGTCCTACTTGTTTATGGCCAAAAACTTACCAAGAAAACATTTGTTGAATTCGGTATTAACTGCTCAAATAATCTAATGAAATTTCGACATTATAACGACTATAAACCGAACATTTCCAAATTCCATGAACTCCATCTAACCACTTAATTCAACCATACACCATCAAGATCATATAAAAATCATCAAGGATCTATAAGACCAGTGGTAACATCCATTTATCACTATCCAAAATTTTACCCATACTTATAAAGCTTAAAACATCACAATCCCCTTAAACCTGTACATACTTGCATCAACCTTTCAAATCAACTTATAGCTCATAAAGTTTAAGGTGGGTGTGAGTGTTTTACCTTCCTTGGAGATTAACAACCTTAACCAAGCTTGACTTTCCTTAAAAACACCTTAGATAGCTTTAACAACCTTTACTCTTCAAGACCTAAACAACCAAGTTTAAAATTTTCGTAGTCAGCATTACCACTCTTGAAAGAACTGGAGAAACGAGGGTCTTACCTTGATTTTCTGGACGAGGCTTCTAAAGAGGAGTTGTAGAGCATCTAAATACATTTCCAAAAAACTATAGAACACAAAATTTCATTGAGAAATGAGGGAGTTATGGCAGGTTGAAGTGGCTGCTCTGTTTTTGGCCGAAAATAGAGAAAATGGAGGGGGAGAGCTTTTGCTATCTTTTCTTATGTAATTGATAAAATGATATGTATAATTGATATATATCAATCATACTTCAGCAATTATCAATTACCCAAGGTAATCTCCAAAGTAATTTTGCAAAAGAAAGGTAATTGGCAATTTGTCCCAAAAATGGTATACAATGCTTGGTTTAAATAATCATGACTTGACTTATTTGATTAGCATCCAATGCTCCTTGCATTGCATGGCTTGGATGGCTATTACATGGTAAATTGCAGGTATATTACTCACCTATTAATCAACCAATGCTTACCATTTTATTCCATATGCAAGTTTAGAGATTTTCTTGTAAAAGCATTTCGTCGCGTAGAAATTTCTTTCATCGTTCTTGAACATTTGCCTTTGAAATTCTTCTAATAAATTACATAATTCTTTGCCTTGGTATTTAACTTAGCTTAAATATTTTCTTAACCTCAATATCCCATATTTATACCAATATTTAATAAAAATGAAAATCTACGTAATCTAACAGTTTCTACATTCCCTTTCTTCTTGGTACAACGATACTTTATCCATAAAAGTATAAATGCTTCTTCATTCATATAATATGATCTTAAAAACTTTACATAACCTCCACCAATCACCGTTTATGATCATTTTAGAAATATTACAAAAACCTGGGTTCTTACAACCTTCCCTCCTTAAAAGGATTCCGTCCCAGAATCATTTCTAGAACAGATGGGGGTACTTCTCTTGCATGGCGCTTTCCAATTCCCAGGTTGATTCCTCGACATTGTGATTAGTCCACAAAACTCTTACCAGGCTGATGGTCTTGTTTCTGAGTACTTGCTCTTTTTGTCTATGATTTCCACCGGTCTCTCGACGTAGGACAAATCTGTTGAGTATTGAATACGGTAAAAGAATACAGAGGGGGGGGGGGTGAATGGATTCTTGAATTTTTCTTGGATTGAGTCTATGTAGCAGATAAGTGCCTGTGTGTGAAGAAATTAAGGTGCGGATAAATAAACAACACAAGACACAATATCACTTTAATCTAATGTATTATTAGATAAAGGTTGCTACAATCTGTGAATACAAATGGTAGTATTCTCAGCTTCGTTTTTCTCAGAGAGATATAGCTTACAGTGTATGAAAAACTTGACTCACAAAAAAGTTACTAAGTTATGAAGTGAGGCTGTGTCCTTATAGAACATGGATACAGCCTGCTTACTACAAACAAGGTAGCTAAACAAATTACTTTCTAGTCTGTCTATCCTTTTTGAGTAAGCGTCCAAACGGTTACAGATTTGACTTTGCAAAGCTTGTTTAGATCCACTTCTTTAGCTCCTTGTCTCTTCTATATCTCTCCAAGCTTCCTTGTAGGCTTTCCAGAGCACGTTACAGATTGTGGTCCATAAAGTGCATTGGCTTGTTGCAGGTTTCTGACTTGTACAATTTCTTCAGTATTTTGTCTCCAAGAATGTATTCGAGAAGTAACTAAGTAAGTGATTCGAGAACTAGAATTGACTTGATCGATAACTCTGAGTTCTCGAATACTGTTATAATGACATATCGAACCACTTCTCGAATAGCTCTTTTCCATCAGGATTCCTTGAGTTGTCGAATAGAACATTTGACTTATCGAATCCTCGAGTTGTCGAATAGCTTTCTGAGTCCTTGAGATATCGAATGGAGCTTTGACTTGTTGACTCTTTGAGAACTCGAATACCATCTTGACTTGTTGACTTCTTGAGTTCTCGAATAGAGTAGTAGACATATTGAATCCCTGAGATATCGAATGAGATATCGAACAGTGTATTCAGAGATATCGAATAGTGTCTTGAGATATCGAATCCCTGACTTCTCGAATGCTGGACTTCTCGAATAAACAAATATACTTCTCGAATTGGTACTTAGGCAAATTGTTAGGTCCAAATGTGTTGTAGAGGGGGGGTGAATACAACTTTTCGATTATGAGAAGCAATAAATACGATGCAATAAATGAACACACAGATTCAAGGAATATATTTCTTTATATATAACTTGAAAAGGTTGCTACAACATTCATTACAAAGTATAACAGAAGTTCAGAGAGAAGTGAATGATTCTAAGCTCTGTGAATAACTCTCTCTCTTTTTCTTGTGTTTTTCTCAATATTGCTCACTAACTAAAACATTACACAAGTGCTTCTATTTATACTACATGTAATCTATGACCTGTAGTCTTCAAAGACTAAGATGTACGTGGCCCAATGATGTCCACATAAATCTTGTCTTATCTTGAAAGCTTGGAAATCTGCCAATCAGAAGATGCCATGTGTCATGTTGAAGCTGCACTCTAAGTAGAACTTCTACTTGAGAATTTCTACTTAGCCATCTCGAAATTCTAAGTAGAACTTCTACTTGAGAATTTCGACTTAGCCATCTAGAACATTTAGTACTTAGAAAATATTCTGGTCTTCAACTTGAAACTTCAATGCACATCTTGAGCTTGTGATATCTT
The DNA here is from genome assembly GCA_037693485.1 of Kitagawia praeruptora. Taxonomy (NCBI): domain Eukaryota; kingdom Viridiplantae; phylum Streptophyta; class Magnoliopsida; order Apiales; family Apiaceae; genus Kitagawia; species Kitagawia praeruptora. The sequence goes on from CM075353.1 coordinate 7,220,634, forward strand.
CATATCTTCTTTGTTCTTCTACAAGCTCTTGAACATGGATCTTTATTACTGACATAAACTTGCTATCAATGTCCTGACACTTGATGCACTGGTCTGGTTCATAAGTGACTAGTCTTGATAGTGTTTCTGCTTCTTGAATAAATTACCATATTCACTTAGTAACTTGGCTTTCCAATATTTGCTTTCCTTCTTGTTCACTTGAAATCAATTGGTCTTGTTGATACTGATAGTTATGATCTTGAATCTCGAATTCTCAAATCACTGAGGCCTGAACAACTTTGACTTGAACTTCTCTCAATGATTTCTTCTTGGCTTGATCATAGTTAACATGTTCAATTGTATCAATTACCTTGTCTTCATTTAGTGTTGATTCCTTGTGACTTCTTGTTCTTGATTGTCTTCTGGTTAAGTATCTTTTCGTTTAATTGAGTTACATTAGTTATAGTGTTACAAGTTAATACACTCTGCCTTTCAATCTCCCCCAATTTGATTGTCTAACAATGACATTCAAATTAATGAAGGATAACTCAACTAAACAATGAGACGAGAAAAGATAATTAACATTACAGTCTTGAAAATTATACAATTACAAGTACATGAAAACAATACAAAGAACTTAAACTAGAAACAGAATTCGAACCTCGAATTAAAGATCATTTGAATGATTCCTATCACCTGGATTATTTCATATCTTTTAGTCAAACTTATATCACCTTATTGGATTCATTCTAAGATGAATTTTCCTCAAGTGAGTTAAAGCAACCGAAAGACATGAAGTTTTTCCAACTTCAAGTTCACACCACTCTGACCTTTAACCCTAATTCCGTTTCCTCTTCCTAGCTTCAGCAGCTTGGTCCTTTTCTTCTTTCTGCCTTCTGCGCTTCTCCTCCTGCTGCTTTTGTTTCTTATATACTGGATTATGAAGTTGCGTCCACCTAGTATTCAACAAACTTACTGCTTCCATCTCTAGAGGGTTCCTGGGTTCTGGGTAAGGATGTTTGAAAAGCCTTCTGAGTTTGTCCACCTCCTGAGTAGTTCTGATCTCTGGAATGTCCTCAAATTTCTTCATTATAAGCCGAGGTTTCCTATGAGTTTTATCAGTTTTAAACTGACAATAGATCATTTTGGGATAGCCTATGACACGGTTAGTATTGTGGACACTAGCCGCCTCTCGCTCCAATCGCTTCTTTTCCACTACTACATCAGATAGGTAACTCACGAGTCTCTGCTTTTCTGTCACATACTTAACTTCCACATCTTCCCATTTGAACAAATATAACACTTTCTCCAGAAATGCAGCATCTTGAGTCTGCAGCAGCCATTGTTTACTCATATGCAAGAATGTTTGATTCTGGTCTGCATCTATGAATACTAAGGCATCAGCTGTATTATCAACAAAAGAGTGTATCCAGTATACACTGTCTCTTCCTGGAACACCAACTGCCTCCCTTATCTCACCTTGTTCCAGTTCTCCAGTAGGAAGATTCAGAGCTTCATCAACATTCTTCATTGCTTGAAGAATATTCCAATTCCTCTCTATCAGCTCTGGTTCAATCTTCACATTATCAAGAGGGTTCGGAGCAATGACATCACACTTCCACACCTCATTGCTCTTCTTTAGTATGACACTTTCAATGGTCTTCACTGATTTATCTTTAAGCACAGAAGCGAATCCCTTACCCATCATCTGCCTACAGACGGCCTTAAGAGATTCCACTGAAAGTTCCATTAAGTCCTTTTCCTCCAGGCTCACCCTCTTCAATTTACTGTCAACCACCATCCGGACAACATTTGGATATGCTGAGAATTCTGGACCCTTGTCCTCTGCTAGCTGCATTAACTGATCCCTATACAGAATGCTTAGATTCTCAGAATGAGAGTATTGAATTTTTGTTGCTAGCAAGAACAACTCTGATGCAGATCTTCTCGTCATGAATTGGTCATCCACATACATGAAAGACATCGGGACTCCTTCTGTGAAAGACAAAACAACCTGCCACTCCTTTTGCGTTGAATTGTATCCAACCCTGACTTTAGAAATTAATCTCTTTAAAGCATTTATGTAGTCAGCAGCCATTGGATTCTGCAAATTTAGTTGGTAGAACAGATCATCTGCTTCCTTGTTATGATCTCCTTTTGTACATGGTCCCATCAATATCTTTCTTGCGTCATCCCACTTCTTCCCTATCCTTCTATTGTCCAGATCAATTTGAGGATCAGCTAGCCTTGCAAGCTCATAATCGTACTGCTTTCCTTGTAGCTCCGCTTTCTTTTCCTGAAACGCAGCATGATCTTGCATTGCCTTCATTTTATAGAATTCAGCTTGATCTAAGGCTAACTGTTGAGCTTCAAGGGTTTCTTCATCAACAGTAATTTCTTCAGGCTTTCCGACAGACATCCCAGCACCGCCACCTTGATCTTTCAATGATCTCTTTATAGCATGTTTCAAAGGTGCGTCTTCCATATCAGAATCTGAATCAATTACCTCCTGTACTTTTTCTTGATGACTTAGGTCAATGAATGGTTCATCTTGCTCAACCATTATTGCCTTACCCTTTTTCCTCCTTAGAGCCTCTTCTTCAACAGACGGCTCAACTTCAATTTCTTTGACAAGATCAGCATGTTCTTGAATTTCTTCGATTTGAACTCCCTGCTGTCTCGTCTCCTTTATACTCTCCCCCTTAGGTGAGTTATCCTGAACTCCACCCTGGTCTCCAGATCCACCAGCTGTATCAAAATCTTCAAACCCGGAACCATAGGCTCCTGCTCCACTAGCACCACCTGTACCAGCATCGGGGGGAGGTTGTTGCGGCGCGAAACACTCCTGGGGCACAAAACTTCTGATTGCGAACATAACTCTGCTTATCTCCACAGCCAGATTATCCATTGTAAACTCCATTGCTCCCATCCTGTCATTCAGGGTGTTTCCCAAGACACCAGCAGCATGGCCCATGTCATTTACCTGATTTTTCAAAACAGTAAAAGCTGAAGCTTGAAGTGCCATTCGTGCTGCGTAGTCGTCAAGTGCCCTTTGATTATTTCCAACATTCATCCCTAACTGCCCCATTGACTGCCCAAACTGCTTCATTTGATTTTCCATAGAAGACAAACGAGATTCAAGATTTTCAGAATTAAGGGACGGTGTTTGGTTTAGGTGACCTCGCTCTAATTCTCGTTCTGTTGGTATTTGGCGCTCGGTTTCGGGCCTTAAAAATGAAGGTCCCTCTCTCCCTAACCTCTCACACACACTCCCTGTCTCACGCTCGTGTATGTCTTCAATAATTGATCCAAAATATGAAGAAGTACCTGCAGAAACTTGATAAGAAATATAATTTGCAGTTATGGGATCAATTGCTGTTTGTTCCTGAGTTGGAATCTCAGGCTGAGAGGCTACAAAGTGTTCTTGTACAACATCAGAACCGATCCTCTTTGTAGCATCAGTACGTACCGGTGAAGGTACGGCTGAAGTTTTTAAAGCTTCATGTCCTCTTGAAGTAACAGCATCTTCAAGAGGTACATACTCATTATCAAAATCAAAATCCCTATGTGCAGATTGTTCAAGGGGTGAACCACTCGCGTGAGGTGGAGTGGTTGCGTGTGACACTCTAGGGTTTGACTGAGGTTTAGAAGTAGCAGCATGAGAAATTTTGGCTTTCTTTCGAGTAAGAGGCTGCTCTTCAGGGTCACTCTCCTCATCATTTCCTACAACTATATGTGCTGGCTGTTTGGATTCCGGTGACTTGGATGACAAGGAATTAGAAATATAGCTCTCACCCTGGGATAGATTCTGCGGGCTAGCAGTCTCTTGGGTCTGGGAATCAGAAACATAGGAAGAGGAATGAGTAGAATGTCGAGAGAGATTACCTGATTCATTACCTTGTTCATCACCGCTTTGCTCATCAGGAATCTCTTCAAATGCCTCAGCATGAGCAGACCGATTCTGAGCATGTGATGAAGCTTGCGAGAATTCCATCAAAGTGGTAACCCCCTCATCATATGTAAGCCACTTTTGTAAGGTTTCAGGAATAGACATCGGTTTTCCATGATGTTTATCCTGATTTTCAACTGTTGAAAGTGACTTAGTGCCCATCCCTAGCGGTGCAGATGATGGACCACTGGCAAAACTCCGTCTAACTGCAAGAGCATCCTTCGGTACTAAACCATTGATCAGCATCTGTAGGAACCGAGGAAACCAGCAGACAACATCTGTAGTGTTGAGGTCTCTGCTTGCAGGAGATCCCATCACAGCCACTATCTCAGAGAGAACTATTCGTCCATAATTTATATCCAGCTCTCTTGCTAGGGCAATTCCGAGGTTTTGCATGGGAATGGAAATTTGATGGTAATCGCTTTCTCGTGCCCGAAAACATCTTGTGATGGCCTCGAAAAAGTAATTCCATTCCACATGAAGAAATTGTTTTTGGATGTTTCCAGTGATCCGGCCAGTCGGAGGATAACATCCTATTTCTTCAAAGAAACTGAGGCGATCTGCAGCTGTAGGTTCTGGATCATAAGCATCTTTAACAGGGAATCCAAGAACCTTGTTGACAATTTGTTCAGTCACCACATATTCCTGACCCGCTAAGGTAAACCTGAAACCAAAGGGGGTTGATTTGCTCCCAAAAGAAACTGCACTAGTCCATAATTGCTGTAAAGCATCATGCACTAGTGTAGGTTTAGCAGTAAAAGCATCGCTAGCTTTGGAATACAAATTGAGAAATCGTACCCAAGACTTAAAGCGCGGGAGTTGATCACCAATTTCCGTAGATATATTATAAAAATTGTTTTTGGCAAGTGAAAATTGGTGAGCCATTTTAATTAAGAGTTTTTCCTTTAGAAAAATATGAATTTTAATTTTAATTTATGAAAAACAATTAATTGTTGAATTAACCGTAATGTCCCTTTTAATTTTTCAAGAACACAAAAGCCTCTTTGTGAAAAATTAAACTACGGGCTGCAATCAACAGTCAATGAAAGGCAAATTTCAAACCAATGATTAACTCTCCACTAACAGTGAAGTGTGTGTGTGTAAAATCGTTTTTGAACAGATCTGTAAACTTGTGTGTATATATACGTGTGTATATATCTCAAGAGAAATGAATCGTTACACAAACACACAAAAACAGTGATGAATGATGACACACAGAAGATATCAGTCAAAAAATGGGCATCAATTCGTTGTCCGTAAGAGATTTGTCACAAAAATCACGAATCAGTGATTGAGAATATGAAATCGCCTGTATGTATATGTGCGGCTGTAAAACTGAACTAGGTAAAAGTGAAAGAAAAAAATCGAGTTAGAGATGTATATATAGACATTAATGTGAAATGACTAAAATGTCCCTGTTAAAAAATGTGAAAAACATTAAGTACATACAGGGAACACTCAAGTCGAAATTCTATCTCGAAGTCTATCTCGAAGTCTATCTCGAACTTTCTAAGTCGAACTTCGAGATAGAGTTCGAGATAGCTGTTAACTCGAAAACCTTTACCATTTATCTTGTAAATGACTATGTAAACAGCACACACCAACCTTACTAGGGAAACCTATCTCGAAATTCAAGTGGAAATTCGAGATAGACTTCGAGTTAGGAGTTAACTCGAAAAAATTCCCTTAACTGATAGCTCTATCTCGAACATCAAGTCGAAATTCGAGTTGAGTTTCGAGATAGAGTCCAACTCGAAGTTGTAAACTAACTCGAAGTATTCTCAGTTCTTTTCAAAAATATTTCCAAAAATGGAACCTTATCTCAACCTTCGAGATAAAGTTCGAGATAGAAATTATCTCGAATATTTTGAAGAAAATAAATAGGCACACTGGTAACTCTAAGTCGAACTCTAAGTCGAATTTCGAGTTGAATTTCGAGATAGAGTCTAACTCGAAATTCTTCCCAGACTTAGAATTTTCAAAACTTCACTCTGGAAGCTCAAATCGAAATTCAAGTCGAATTTCTAGATGAGTTTCGAGATAGATACTAACTCGAAATTTTGAAGATACTTAGATTAATTTGACAATTTTTCTTTGAAAAACTCAACAATTAATTTTGCCAAATTAATATAAATATCAATTCAAGGATTTTTAATATATGACATAATTAAAACATTCCTTGATAATTCTAAGGCCTCTAATTACATGAAAAACACAGGTAAATTCATCTAAAAATCATGCAAAATTTAGAATAGTATGAATTTAACTCCCCCTATGTTCATGCAATCTAACAAGCATAAATTCACAGATTTGTGCTATAAAAGACACTTAAAACACACTGAATTTATGCAAAATCACACTATATGCATCCTATAATAATCATTAATTAGGCATTTTAAAGTCTAAACACATAATGATTAAATAGCTTGCATATACCAACATAACCATGGATTTTACAGATAGAAAGCTTTACTAACTTGTGTTAAGCATTCCCAATTCACCAACCAACCTATTGCATGTTACTTCATCAAGAGGTTTGGTGAATATATCTGCAATTTGTTGCATTGTGGGCACGAAATGTAGCTCCACAGTCCCCTCCTCGACATGTTCTCTTATGAAGTGATACCTGATGTCGATGTGCTTGGTTCTTGAGTGATCTACAGGATTGTTGGTTATGGCAATGGCACTTGTGTTGTCACACATAATTGGAATTTTCTTGTGCTCCATGCCATAATCCTTCAATTGGTTCCTCATCCACAGTATTTGAGCTACACAGCTTCCAGCAGCAATGTACTCAGCTTCAGCAGTAGAAGTAGATACTGTATGTTGCTTTTTACTTTGCCAGGACACCAATCTTCTGCCAAGAAATTGACAAGCACCAGATGTGCTTTTCCTATCAATCCTGCAACCTGCATAGTCTGAATCCGTATAGCCAATTAGATTAAAACCTGTATCTCTTGGGTACCAAATTCCTAGATTTGGTGTGCCCTTGAGATACCTAAAAATTCTTTTGACGGCTATGAGATGTGATTCTCTAGGATCCGCTTGGAACCTTGCACATAAACAAGTCGCGAACATTATATCGGGTCTACTTGCAGTTAAATAGAGAAGTGAGCCAATCATACCTCGATAGCTTGTGATGTCAACTGGTTTACCTGTTTTATCTTCATCAAGCTTCGTGGCTGTTGCCATGGGAGTCTTGGCTGCTGATGCATCTTCTAGATTGTACTTCTTGAGTAAATCTCTGACGTACTTGGATTGACAGATAAAGAAACCATCTTTTCTCTGACTGATCTGTAACCCAAGGAAGAAGGACAGCTCTCCCATCATGCTCATCTCGTATTTGTCTTGCATTAGCTTAGCAAATTTCTCGCACAAGCGCTCATTCGATGACCCGAAGATAATATCGTCCACATAGACTTGAACAAGTATTAGATCATTCTTCACATTCTTATAGAACAATGTTTTGTCAATTACTCCCCTAGTAAAACCACTTTCAATTAAGAATACGGATAGGGTTTCATACCAACATCTTGGGGATTGCCTGAGGCCATAGACAGATTTGAAGAGAAGATACACAAAATCTACAAGTTCTGGATCAATGAAGCCAGGCGGCTGTTCCAGATACACTTCTTCTTCTAACTCTCCGTTCAGGAAGGCACTTTTCACATCCATCTGGAAAACCTTGAAGTTCTTATGTGCTGCAAATGCCAAAAACATCCTGACTGCCTCAAGTCTTGCAACTGGTGCATAGGTCTCATCATAATCAATTCCTTCTCGTTGAGAATAACCTTTTGCAACCAAACGAGCCTTGTTTCGTGTTACAAGTCCGTTTTCATCCATTTTATTTCTGAATACCCACCTTGCTCCAATTACTGATTTGTTCTTTGGTCGGGGTACCAGTTTCCAAACTTTCTGCCTTTCAAACTGATTGAGTTCCTCTTGCATTGCAATCACCCAATCAGCATCACCAAGAGCTTCTTCTATTTCTTTAGGTTCAAGCTTGGATAAGAACCCAGAATATAAGCAAATATTAGCCAGGTCAGCTCTTGCATTTCTTCTAGTAGACACACCAGCATCTGGATCACCGATAATCAATTCAAACAGATGGTCTCTATTCCATACTCGTTCTCTTGGAAATTGTCTTGATGATTCAGCATGACTTTCTGAATTGTGGTGCTGACTACTTTGAATACTTTCACTAACTCCCCCTGAGTTAGTGCCAGCTCCTACAGAACTAGAGTCAACTCGACTCGAGCCTTGAACAGTAGTCCTTGAGCTGCTATTTACTCCCCCTGAGTTGTTGCCGGTTCGTACTGAAGAAGTCTCTCCTGATCTTGTAGAATTAGCTTGTTCACTAGACTCAGGTTCTTCACGTACGCTTGGAACATTTAATGGGACAACCAACTCAGGTTCATCTTCAAGATCTTCTAAGTCCAGATTCTGAAATTTTAGGGACTCAGGTTCACTAGAATATCTTGAAATTGATGAGAGTTTGGTATCGTCGAATCTGACGTTGTAGCTTTCAGTCACTTTTCGATCATTTACTAAGAACACCCTATAAGCTGCTACCACATCTGTGGAGTAACCAACAAAGATTCCTTCACGAGCTTTTGCTGCAAACTTGCCTAGATTTTCATCATCTATTAGTACATAACATTTTGCTCCGAAGACATGAAAGTATTTGATTGTTGGTCTTCTTCCGTTCATTAGCTCACATGGTGTCTTTTCTTTATCTTTTATGATCAAGGATCGATTTTGAGTGTAACACACGGTACTCACTGCTTCTGCCCAGAAATACAGAGGAAGTTTCGAATCGTACAACAAAGTTCTTGCTGCTTCAACCAATGTTCTATTCTTCCTTTCAACTACTCCATTTTGCTGTGGAGTTCTCGGGGCTGAGTACTGATGACGTATTCCTTTAGATACACAGAAGTCATTTAGCACTGCGTTTTTGAATTCAGTGCCATTGTCTGATCTAATCGTCTTCACAGTAAGTGTTGAAACATTCTCAATTTGAGTGATGTGATCAATGATTAAGAAAGGTACTTCGTCTTTCGTCATTGCGAACAATACCCATGTATACTTGGAGAAGTCATCCACGATTACCAATGCATATCTTTTCCTAGACAGAGATAGGACATTCACTGGGCCAAACAAATCCATATGAAGAAGTTGCAGAGGCTCAGTGATACTAGAAATTTCTTTGCTTTTATGCGAGGCTCGCTTCGACTTTCCCATTTCACAGGCTTCACAGAGTCCTTTCGGAGCGAACTCCATTTGAGGTAGATCTCTCACCAATTCTCGCCTCGCGAGAGCATTCATCGTTTTGAAGTTTAAGTGAGATAACTTTTTGTGCCATAACCAGCTTTCATCATCCGAAGCTTTGCTGTAGAAACAGGTGACTTCATTCTGATTTGCTGAATCCATGTCTGCAACAAAAAGATCTGCCTTTCGAACTCCTCTCAAAGCCAGTGAACCTTCCTTGATGTGAGTGATTGATACACCTTTCTTGTTGAAGACAATTTCGTAACCTTTGTCACAGAATTGACTGATACTCAACAAATTATGCTTTAATCCCTCAACATAGGAAATATCTTCAATGATGACATTGCTAGTTTTCAGTTTGCCATATCCCTTTGTCACACCTATGCTGTCATCTCCAAAGGTAACATAAGGGCCAGCTTTCATAACCAACTCTGTAAGCAGGGACTTGTTTCCAGTCATATGCCTCGATGCTCCACTATCTAGCACCCATATAACTTTATTTCTCTTTTGCTTAATGCCCTGCAATAACAGATTGATTAGATTTTCTTCGGAACCCAACTTTGATTGGGCCCGGCTTTTCGATAAGATTTAGAATCAACAGATTTAACAACAGGAGATGCACTTTTCTTAACATAACTAGAGCTTTCGACTTCCTCCTTTCCTTTCTCAGACTTGACATATTTATCAGTCCTAGGAGGAGGTTTGTCACTCCTAACTTTAGGAGGACTGACAGTCTTGGCTCTCCCAAACTTCTTTTTGTTGTTTGAACTAGCAGCAGTATTTGAGCATGACTGGCTAGATGCATTCATTAAATTCACAAAAGTTTGCATGACGTTAAAAGTGCATGGCATACAATTAGGTTGACCACACTGTGCATGATTCTGATGCAGATTATTCATTGTATGTGTGACAGGCATGGCATGTGTAGCAGTGCATGCATAAGAAAGATGTTCAGTAGATTTACAGTGATAACATGCTTTCTTTATTCGTTCAGCCTTAACCTCTTTTATGCCTTTCTTCCCTTGTTGTTTAACAGCCTTAGCTCCTATTCCTAGTCTAGATTCATCACTAGGGAAATTGATTTTAACTTGTTTAATAGGAGTTATAGGTTGTGCTTTCTGACGATCTTCCATCTCAATCTCATATCTAGCTATCAATTCAGTCTCTTCTTCTTCTATTCTAGGAACAAGGTGTTTGTAGATGGGTTTGACAGAAGATTTAAGAATACTAGGTGTTTCCTTTTTAGGGTCACTGGAACTAGGGTCGATAATTCTCTTGCCTTCTTTCTTAGAAAGATCAGAATAATCAAGTCCTACACCTACTCCAGTTATCTTCTTAAATACGTCATTATCTACATACACTTTACTAGCAGCTAGTTTGTAAGCTTCACATTTAGTTTCTAACTCAGCTAGTTTGTTCCTTAAACATGATTCTATTTCTTCCTTAAGGACGAGCTTGTGTTCCAAAGATTTAATAAAATCTCTTAGAGAAGTATCTACAGTGCAAGCGGCCTCTAACTCTTCCACTTTTGCCTCAAGCATTCTGCTTTTGGCGACAAGTGTTTTCTGTTCCTTTTGAGAAGTGTCTAGGCTTTTGCACAACATGTAGATCTCTTCGCTAAGAGCTCCGTTCTGTTCCTTATAATCATCAATAGACATTTCTACTTTAAGGGTTAGAACTGGTACCTCTGGTTCCTCTGATGTCTCAGCCATGAGCGCAAAGTTTGCTACATGAGTAACATCTTCCTCATCTGAATCATCCCAAGCTCTTCCTTCTGTTACTACTAAAGCTCTTTTACCATGTTTTTCTTTCACCAGCGATTCATACTTGCTTTTGAGGGCTTCAAATGTCTCTTTCGGATAAGTCTGTTTAGGCTTTTTGCAGTCCGAGGCAAAATGTCCAGGTTCACCACAGTTATAGCATTTGAACTTCATCTTGAAATCCAAAGGTGAATTGTAGCTGGTACTCTTGCCTTTGCTTTTGTAGCCTGATGAACTACCACCACCCTTAGCAGCCCGATAATAAGATGAAGAATTTCTTTGTGGTCGGTTGCTCTTTCTGAATCTCATATTGCTGAACTTCCTTGCCATGTATGCCACTACACTATCGTCCATGTTGTCCAGCTCTTCTTGGGTGAAGTAGTCATCATCACTGTTAGATGCACACTCGTCATCATTATCAACTTGATGCGGTGCAGGTGATGATTTAGGCTTTGCTGCAACCATTGCCTTCTTAGACTCTTCCTCATCAGCAACTAATCCTGATGCAGTTTCTTTTCCCTTTGAATCATTGTCCCATGCTTGATCTTGAAGTGTCTCCAGCTCATAGGTCTTCAGAATTCCATAATATTCTTCCAGAGAAGTTGTATGCAAATCTCTGGTTTCTCTGATTGCGTAGACCCTATGTTCAATGCTCTTTGGCTGGTTCCTCAGATATCTTGTATTGGTTTCAACCATGGGGAGAGTAACACCTCTCAGATTCAAATCCAATACCAACTGACTGAATCGTAGATAGACATCTGTTATGCTTTCTCCTTTTCGTATTCTAAAGGTGTCATACTCCATCTTGAGTATAAGTGTCTTGTTGCTTCTGACCTCTGCAGATCCTTCCATGACAACTTCTATTTTGTCCCAAATCTTCTTTGCTGTATTCAAACCCTTGACTATGTTGAACATTTCATGATCAAGAGATTCCATCAAGGTTTGTCTTACAGAAGTATCATAAGCTATTTGCTCCTTGTCAGCATCCGTAAAGTCCGCTGCCTTTTTAGGCTCAGACCGAGCAGGTATAACCTCCTCTCCTTCCGTACGCTCAGGAATAGCTTTCATTGGAACGAATTTACCTTTTTCAAGGACTTCCAGATACTCAGGGTTAATAGTCTCCAAGTAGAGTCTCATTCTGAAAACCCATTCTTCATAGTGATCTCGGTTGAACATTGGGATCTTGAAAGAATTTTTAGGAGCCATTTCAAATCTTGTCACTAAAAATTTCTAAGTACCCAAGACTAGGCTATGTAGAATATCTATGTAGAACTTCTGCCAAGTCAAAATTTCTCTAAGTAGAAATTTTGCTCAAGTCGAAATTTCTCTTAAGTAGAAATTGTCCAAGTCGAAATTCACCAAGTAGAAATTGTCCAAGTCGAAATTCTATGTAGAAAATCTCAAGTCGAAATTCTATGTAGAACTTTTTGTCCTTGGAATAATTTTCTGCAGATTACTTTGATTTTGAATAAACAATATCACCTTTTTGACTTTTGATTACTTTACACACCGAAAGTGACTAACCCACTTGCTAAGCACTGAGTACACTTTCTTTTGCTTTCGGCCAAGGAATAATAATCAAATCAAAAGTACAAAAACACCTTTTTGACTATCTTATTTGTTTGAAAAAGGAGATCAAAAAGTTGTTGGGTTATCTTCTTTGACAAGAACAGATGATGAACACTCAAGAACACCAAATATCAATGAACCCAGATTAATTCACAAAAATTAATTAAAATACACCCAAGCCAAATAATCACACCTGGAGTATTTAAATAATTTTTCCCGGATGAGTTTTCACTGGAAATGAATTAAAGCTCACTTTTCGAAAAAATGAAAAGTAGATCTAGAAAATGAAAACTCACGATTCTTCTACCAAACACAAGGATCTATGTTTTGTATGTTAAACATCCGCTCTGATACCAATTGTTAGGTCCAAATGTGTTGTAGAGGGGGGGTGAATACAACTTTTCGATTATGAGAAGCAATAAATACGATGCAATAAATGAACACACAGATTCAAGGAATATATTTCTTTATATATAACTTGAAAAGGTTGCTACAACATTCATTACAAAGTATAACAGAAGTTCAGAGAGAAGTGAATGATTCTAAGCTCTGTGAATAACTCTCTCTCTTTTTCTTGTGTTTTTCTCAATATTGCTCACTAACTAAAACATTACACAAGTGCTTCTATTTATACTACATGTAATCTATGACCTGTAGTCTTCAAAGACTAAGATGTACGTGGCCCAATGATGTCCACATAAATCTTGTCTTATCTTGAAAGCTTTGAAATCTGCCAATCAGAAGATGCCATGTGTCATGTTGAAGCTGCACTCTAAGTAGAACTTCTACTTGAGAATTTCTACTTAGCCATCTCGAAATTCTAAGTAGAACTTCTACTTGAGAATTTCGACTTAGCCATCTAGAACATTTAGTACTTAGAAAATATTCTGGTCTTCAACTTGAAACTTCAATGCACATCTTGAGCTTGTGATATCTTCATATCTTCTTTGTTCTTCTACAAGCTCTTGAACATGGATCTTTATTACTGACATAAACTTGCTATCAATGTCCTGACACTTGATGCACTGGTCTGGTTCATAAGTGACTAGTCTTGATAGTGTTTCTGCTTCTTGAATAAATTACCATATTCACTTAGTAACTTGGCTTTCCAATATTTGCTTTCCTTCTTGTTCACTTGAAATCAATTGGTCTTGTTGATACTGATAGTTATGATCTTGAATCTCGAATTCTCAAATCACTGAGGCCTGAACAACTTTGACTTGAACTTCTCTCAATGATTTCTTCTTGGCTTGATCATAGTTAACATGTTCAATTGTATCAATTACCTTGTCTTCATTTAGTGTTGATTCCTTGTGACTTCTTGTTCTTGATTGTCTTCTGGTTAAGTATCTTTTCGTTTAATTGAGTTACATTAGTTATAGTGTTACAAGTTAATACACTCTGCCTTTCACAAATTCCTCATTTCTTCAAATCCCAACTGTGATTATTTGACAGTCTTTAACTCCTTGCTTGAGGCATGAAGCTTGGAACTTCTTTCAAGCATTATTCTAGACTCTATTTGTACAGTTACACAACTAGGATTTGATGCCTATTACTAGTACAATACAAACAGAAACTCTACAACTAGAGGTTCCCTCAGTTAAGAGGTCATGTAAGTAATGCAAAGTATTACAAACAATTAGGCTTGTTATTAGATGTATACAGGCATGCCTCTGTAACTAACAATCTCCCCCAAATTGTGAGTGAGACCCTTAGTCACAATTTCATGTCTGATAACAAGCCTAACATACATTAAAGATAAAACTTTTAAAAGTACAGGTATGTGAATTGATTGAACACATAAATGAAATTACAAGATAAATACTCTTACAGTATGATGAGGTACTAGCCATTTTCTTTTGATTGCATCTCCATTGCTTTGGCTTGTAGATCATCATATGCTTTCTGTTTCCTTTCTTTCTCCTTTCTTGCAATCTCATCTACTGCTCTCATGATTTCTGTCATAGCATCCAATTCTTCAATCATAATAGAGTTTTTGAAATCTTCAAGCACTGGCTTCAGAATGTTGGCAGGATAGTGACTGAGTAGGTCCATTCTTATATTGACATTGTCTCCATTTCTTCTCCTATACTTCACCACATAGGGATCAAACTGAACTCTACACAATCCCTTTGCCCTTAGCTTTTCTACTTCAATCTCCAGTCTATCGATTTCTTTCTCCCTTTCTAACCATTTCTCATAGCAGCCCTTTCTTATCTTCTCAGCATAATCTTTCTTCATTTTCACAAAGTCAATCAATTCCAGCTTCCATACTTTCTCCACCTTGTCTTTAGAATTCAGCAATGCAATGATTCTTTCTATTTCATACAATTTACCCCAATGTTGACAACCCCCTTGTTTGAATTTTATTTCTTTCCCATCAGTGTACTTGATTACAAGGTGGTCATCCACAATTGCAGCATAGCATATCTTTTGAGCTCTCAGAAATTGCAGTTGCTCTTCATCAAAGTCTTCATCAAGTGGCTGGAGTTTCAATCCTGGAATGATTGTTAGGGCTCTAGATTTGGATAGCTTCACTCTCCTTGCAGCATGTTTAAATTTCATCCTCTTGACATGATTGCTTGGCAGAAATCTTTGACCTTGGTTGGTAGACCATAGTAGTATTCCATTAGCAGATTGCTTTTTGAAACATACACATGGTTTCTTGACTTGAATCTTCTTCTCTTCTTGAGATGGTAAGACAGTTACAGAAGCCATAGATGTAGATTTTGCTAGATCACTACTAACAGTACTCACCCTAGACTTAGAGTCTTGTGTTGTGGTGAGGTTACTGCTAGCAGTGCCTAAGGCTTGCTGTCTTCCACTCTTTCTCACATATGTTTTACCCTGGTCATCATCATCCTTTTTATCCTTGTCCCCCTTTTTCTTCTTGTCTTCATCACCCTTATCTCTCCTGTGATGTCTTCTCCTCCCATCACCTTTGTCTTCAGAATCATCATCCTTATTTCTCCTAGGTTGAGCCATTTCTGGGATTTCACCAGTTGCAATATAGGTTCTGAGGATGTGCAGTGCCTCAGTTTCTTCAGCATTTCTGGCTCCAACCTTCTTCTGTAATTGATCAATGATAGCAATGATCAGTCTGTGATTTCTAGTGGTGAGATCATGGGGAATGACCAGTTGCTTGATATCTTCAATTCTGGTACCAGACTGATAAATGATTGTCCATGGCTTCTTGATCACTTCTGGTAGCCTTGTAGGTTGACCATTCCTCAAATCATCAAACAGACTCTTGCTGTTCTCATTCCTCTTCTCAATGAGCTCAAGTATGGCATCTATCTCTGAGTGCTTTAGGTCTTGTAGAGTCTGGTATGTTAGATGCCATATCTTTAGTTTGGAAACCATCACTATCTCCTTGACCCATATATTGTTGACTTTCTTGGGGATGACAGTGATGTAGTCAATCTGCTTCTTCACCTCCCTCAGATAAAACTGAGTGTCACCAGCCTGTTCCCTTATGGCTTTCAGAAACTCCAAGAAGGCTTTATCATGATAGACTTTGGAGTTAGCAACTTCTTGTAGCTTGGCCTCAGTAACAACTTTGACTTCTATAGGCTTGGCACTCTCAGATATAGAGATTTGAGGTTTGTCAGATGGCATACTCCCTGCAACCACTGTGGTAGTTATGGATTGCTTTTGTCCTCCAGGAGTAGTGATGTGCACAGTTGGTAAAGTGACAACTGGCAAGATAGATGGAGGCTCATCCACTTTGGCTTTTCCTTTGCCAGGCACATTTGCTGGAGACTTTGAAACCCTTTGTTGACCACCCTCTTTGATTATTATGCCTTTCTCCCTCTTTGTATTTGAGTTCCTTGCCTTCTTCTCCCCCTTAGGCTTGTTGTCAGGCACAGAGGCTGTAGAAATGTCCTTTGGGATTGAAGATTCATCAGGTAGAGGGAGACCCATATGCTTCATCATTGCAGCTAACATGGATTGTTGATGCAGAAGAACATCAACTGTGGTGGATGCTTGAGTGTCCAACTGATCATTTAGCAATGCAACCTTTTCTGTGAGATGAGCATTGGTCTTGGTGAGAGTAGCTACCTCCTGTTCAAGAGTGTTCACCTTAGTGAATAACTCATTGGCCTTGAAACCAGATAAAGATTGATCCTGCAGCCTCTTCACTTCATATTTAGATAATTCATGCACAGGGACATCAGTCACTAGCCTATCTCCATAAAGATTCTTGAACATTATCCTCAGCATGGCATTGGCATCTGTAGTCTGGTCAGATAAATTTTGAAATTGGTGCCCCAGACCTGTGACAGTATCCTTTAGCAGAGCTAGCCCATTGTCCATCTGAGTGCAGGTAGAGTTGCAGTGTTTGATGTTCTTGACCACACTGTCCAATTGAGGAAATTTAGCATCAAAGGCCCTCTTGACTTTTGCTACTGAAGTGGCTGTCTTGTCACACACCTTGTTGACTTCAGTTTTGACTCCCTTGCCAAGATAGTGTGCAGCCTTGAGGAAACCCTTGTAGGAATCATTTACAGCTTCATACACTTCACCAGGTGACAGGGATTTTGCATTGGAGCCCAGTGAAGTGATGTATTCCTCCCTGAGATACTGAAGTGCTTCATCGAGAGTAATATCATATTTTCCTTGCAACCAGGCATCTATATTGCCATCTCTCTCAGCATCATCAATGATCTTTGACTTCTGCACTTCCACATCATCTCTATGACATAACAGAATAGCCTCATAGTCTGGATTAGGCATGTCTGCAGTGAGAAGGTTCTGGGCAATCTTTGTGAACTCAGGAATCTGATCCACAATTAAGCTTTGAAGTGCTTCAACCATCAATTGTTGTGAAGCAGATCCTGATCCTGAAGCACTGTCATGTTGCACAGGCTTCAGCCATTGTGACATAAAGTCAGAGCTAGAGCTAGGCAAGCTAGACTCCTCAGTTACAGATGCAACTTCTGTAACCGGATGGATTGACTCTACTACTGGTGTCACCACAGAAGTGGGATGAATTACACCAGCAGCTGACACAGGCACAGAGTCTCTAGTAAAAACTAGTGGAACCTCTGTGTTTGTGATGGTGTCATTAGGAGATGCCTCAGCATGCATTCCCTCACCATCTAAATGTGGGTTCTGAGTGGTGAACAAAGTGTCATGCACTAAGTCACTTGAAATTATTGGCTCATCAAGAGAAAAGAATTCTTGATGATCAATACCTTGCATCTCAGTTGCCTGAGTTGCAGGTTCCAAAGAAATTTCAGAGTTAGATTCTGGAAGAGAAGTGTGTTTAAGAGTAGATTTTGGCAACTCCCCCTGAGAGATAGAGGGAGTTTCAAATGTGATGTGCTCTCCACTCAGTGTTGTGCCAGCCTTATCACTCCCATGTGCTGACTCTATACAAGAAGGTGCATTGGGGAGGATGCTTGATTCTATAGATGCACCCTGTTGAGAGGATACACCTAGTGAGCTGTGTGCCCCTGATTTTACAACTTCAGTCATTTGTGTGACTGAAGAGGTGGTCTTAGTTTTCTTCTTCTTTGTCCTGTGTAAGGGTAACTCAGGTTCCTCACTTCCTAGACCTAATTCAACAGCTAATGCTGCTTCAGACAAGATATTTAAAGGTGCAGACATTACTTCCTTTCTCTTCTTTTTACTAACATCACCCTTTTGAGAGGATGATGCAGTTGGCTCAGTATGTGGTAGAGTGTTTGGTTGAGAGGGTTGGTTAGCAGGCCCTGGGTTAGCATTTTGTTCTACTTGCTTGGGCTGTGCTAACTTAGATTTTGCATCAAATGTTGGCATGTTGTGGGGATAAGTCCTAAACAAACCCTCCATGTGGGGAGTTATGTTCAGTCTTACATTCACATCATTCCTAGTTTCCAAATTACCAAAAATGAGTTTGGTCATGGACTTAGGATAGCCTATTTTATTTTTATCAATCCCAGGCAATTCAATCAATGAAGCATTTTTATAATTAAGTACAGATTGAATAAAGCGAGGGAAGAAAATATCAGTACCTCTCTTGGTTGTGTTCTTACCAAGTCTCCCATATAATTCTTGAAGTATGATTTGGCCAACATCAATCTTCTTTCCATAGGCCAAAGCATATCCAATTTGCTGCACAGGTGCACTGATTTGATCAAAGCTTGATTTCCTGGCAGTGAAGACTTGGAGAAGAGTTGCAAACACATAACTCCACTCCTTTCTCAGATTCTTTCTGTTTAGCTTTCCAAGGTTAATCCCATCTGAGTAGTTTATGAACTCAAAGAATTCCTCCAACTCTGCATTAGTGGCCATTCTGTCAAATGACTCTTGTTGTAGGCCTAGTGCTTGGTTCATGTCTGCAGTAGTGATAGTGATTTCCTTATCTTGAACCTTGCAGTAGATGACATATGAAGTGATTGCGTTTTCCAGGGCTACAACCTCTACAATAGCAGTACTCCAGAATTGTTCCAGAATATCTAGATATAGAGTTGGGTTGGCAGAGAGTGCATCCTTGATATATGACTCAGCCATCCATTTCACAAAGCACTTGAAATTTGCATTGGGTGCTTCAACATCACTAGTGAGAGCGATGAAGTTGGTGTTAAACTTTACTGTTGCCATTTGTGTAGAAGAGAGGAAAGAAATTGAAGGTTGAAGAAGAAATTTGGCTTTTCGTAGCTAGGGTTTCAGGGGTTTAGAGAGTGTAGATGCTTGAGAAATCGAATGAAATGAATCGAATAGATGTGAAATTGTATAAGTATGAAGTACTTGAATTGTCGATTAGCAGAAAGTTTTGTATCGACAAGTCAGGCATTCGAGAAGTAGAAAACAACTATTCGAGAAGTCAAGAATGGCTTAATCGATAACTCAAGCAGATAGAAACTCACAGCTGGAAGTTATCTAACTTAGAAATTAATTCTAAATTAAATAAAATGTGTTTTTATGAGTGAATTAAACTTTTTAGACAAAAGTCCAAAATCGGTTAAAATTCAGCGAGAATTCAGCCTTTTCAAATGATTCGAGAACTCAAATATAGTGTTCGAGAACTCAATCATTCGAGAACTCAGTTACTATATTCGAGAAGTCAAGAATTCCTCTATTCGATATCTCAGAAAGACTCTATTCGAGAACTCAAGAGTACTCTAATGAGACTTATTAGAGATGTCGAATAGCGAATCATTCGAGAAATCTGACTTATCGAACTATACCCATCACTCAAAAAAAAATTTGATTTTCACTATCTTTTTAAAATTTACCAGACATATTCATTGAAAAATATCCTAGCAAATTAAATAGTGATTTTCTCAAAATTTCATAGAAATTTTAAGTTAATAAAAATATGATTTTCAACATATGCAACAGATTTGAAATATTTATAAATCATATTTCAGCCAACACTTACTTCAAAAATATTGAGAATTTAGATAAAGTAAGTGTTTACTGCTGCAACAATCTAGATGATGTATTCACTTAGCCAGAATCTGAAGAATTCAGCATTCCAATCTCACTTACCAACCTTGTGAAGGTGGCTTCATCTAATGGCTTAGTGAATATATCAGCTAGTTGTTTATCTGTGGAGACATAATGCAACTCAATGGTTCCATTAGTTGCATGTTCTCTTATGAAATGATATCTGATGTCAATGTGCTTTGTTCTAGAATGATTGACAGGATTGGCAACTATAGAGATTGCACTTGTGTTGTCACACATGATTGGAATTCTTTCCAACACAAGTCCATAATCTCTAAGTTGATTTCTAATCCAAAGCACTTGAGCACAGCAACTTCCAGCAGCTATGTATTCAGCCTCAGCTGTAGAAGTTGACACAGATTGTTGCTTCTTGCTATACCAAGAAACTAACCTTTGTCCAAGAAACTGGCAGCTTCCTGAGGTGCTTTTCCTATCCACTCTGCATCCAGCATAATCAGCATCAGAATAACCAACCAGATTGAACCCTGTGTCCTTAGGATACCATAATCCCAAGTTAGGAGTGCCCTTCAGATATCTAAAGATCCTTTTTATTGCAATCAAATGTGATTCCTTTGGATTTGATTGAAACCTTGCACACAAGCATGTAGCAAACATGATGTCTGGCCTACTTGCAGTGAGGTAGAGTAGAGAACCAACCATGCCTCTGTAGACTGAGATATCTACTCTTTTGCCTTTAGCATCTTCATCCAATTTAGTGGGAGTGGCCATGGGTGTCTTGGCAGGTGAACAATCTTCCAAGTCAAACTTCTTCAATAAATCCTTGATGTACTTGGTTTGACTGATAAAGATACCATCCTTCCTTTGACTGACTTGCAACCCTAGAAAGAATGTCAACTCTCCCATCATACTCATCTCATATCTGCTCTGCATGAGTTTAGAGAATTTCTCACACAGTTTCACATTTGTAGAACCAAAAATGATATCATCCACATAGATTTGAACTAGGATCATATCATCACCATGCTTCTTGTAAAACAGTGTCTTGTCCAATGTGCCTCGAGTGAATTGATTTTCAAGAAGGAATTGTGATAAGGTATCATACCATGCTCTTGGAGCTTGCTTAAGTCCATACAGTGCTTTAAGCAATCTGTAGACAAATTCTGGGAAATGTGGATCCTCAAAGCCAGGTGGTTGTTGCACATAAACCTCTTCTTCCAACTCTCCATTTAGAAATGCACTCTTGACATCCATTTGATAAACTTTAAAGTTTGAATGAGCAGCAAATGCCAAGAATATTCTAATGGCTTCCAATCTAGCAACAGGGGCAAATGTCTCATCATAATCAATGCCTTCCTGTTGAGAGTATCCTTTTGCAACCAGCCTTGCTTTGTTTCTTATTATTACACCATCTTCATCCATCTTATTCTTCAGAACCCATTTCGTTCCAACAATGGTTCTATTCTTTGGTGCAGGCACAAGTTCCCATACTTTGTTCCTTTCAAATTGATTCAGCTCCTCTTGCATGGCAATAATCCAATCTGGATCCAACAATGCATCATCAAGTTTCTTAGGCTCAACTTGTGATAGAAAACATCCATAGAGGCACTCATTTTGAGTTGCTCTCCTAGTCCTTACTCCTGCATTAGGATCTCCAATGATTTGCTCTGCAGTGTGTGATCTATCCCATTTCCTTGAGTGTTCAGCCTGATTTCTCATTCTTGATGTTGCTTCATCATCCTCATCATGGTCATCCTCATTTCCTCCCCTTGTGAAGGTGCCATTACTCACAGGTGTGTCTTGGATGCTTGTTTCTCCACTATTGATTGGCACAAATTCTTCTCTTGTATCATTATTCACTTGAGTTTGTTGAACTTGAGTTTCAACTCCAGTTTCAGTCTCTTCATCAGAATCATCTAGATTATCAAACTTCAATGGATCTTTGTCTTCATCATTAGCTTCTTCTAGTCCAGGTAGTTTGCTGTCATCAAATGTTACATCTGTGCTTTCCATAACTTTCTTTTGACTGATGACATAAACCTTGTATGCAATTCTTTCCATAGAATAGCCAAGAAAGATTCCTTCAAATGCTTTTGCATCAAACTTTCCAACATATTCAGAATTGTTCTTAAGTACAAAGCATTTGCTTCCAAAAGTATGAATATACTTTAGTGTAGGCTTCTTTCCAGTCATCAAGTTGTAAGGTGTCTTTCCAGTGTTTTTGTTGATGAGGGTTCTGTTCTGAATATAACATGCAGTGCTCACAGCCTCAGCCCAAAAACATGTAGGCATTTTTGCATCAAGCAACATTGTTCTAGCAGCCTCAATTAGAGTTCTATTCTTTCTCTCAACAGCTCCATTTTGTTGTGGAGTCCTTGGAGCTGAGAATTGCTGAGAAATGCCATTCTCTTTGCAGAATGCTTCAAGTGTGGCATTTCTGAACTCTGTTCCATTATCACTCCTCAGTGCAATCACACTTGCATCGTTTGCCTTTGCTTCCTTGTCAACTTTCTTTATATGCTCAATAATTACTTGTGGAGCCTCATCTTTTGATGCCAGAAATTCCATCCATGTATACCTTGAAAAATCATCAACCATTACCAGGGCATACTTCTTTCTTCCAAGTGACATTATGTTGACAGGCCCAAACAAATCCATATGGATAAGTTGTAGTGGCTTGGTTACAGATGTCACTTTCTTTGACTTGTGGCTTGATCTCTTCATTTTTCCTTTTTGACAAGCCTCACACACTCCTTCTTGACAGAATTCAAGTGTGGGCATGCCTCTCACTAACTCTCTTTTGACTAGAGAATTAATGGCCTTGAAGTTCAGGTGTGATAGTTTCTTGTGCCACAGCCAACAATCTTCATTTGAAGCTTTTGAGTAAAAGCAACAAATTTTGTCCTTGTTTGTAGAGTCCATATTGGCTACAAACAGGCTTCCCTTCCTTACTCCAGATAGAGCAAAATCACCAGTCTTCTTGTGGGTGATCAAACATTCATCTTTGTCAAAATTCACTTTGAATCCTCTATCAGTAAACTGACCAACACTTAACAGATTATGCTTGAGCCCCTTGACTAGTGCTACATCTTCAATGATGACATTTCCAACTTTCAGCTTGCCATATCCCAATGTGTTACCCATGCTGTCATCTCCAAAAGCAACCATTGGGCCAGCCTTTTCCTCATATTGTGATAGCAGGGCCATATCACCAGTCATATGATTTGAGCATCCACTGTCCAAAATCCACATGACCTTCTTTTCACTTTCTTTGCCCTGAGAATCAGATGAAGATGAGTCATCCTTGGAGTTGGCCATCAAGGCATAATTGCAGAATTCTTGTTCCTCTTCATCACTCTCAGAATCATCCCAACACTTCCCTTCAGCTATGTAGGCCTTACCATGGGTCTGCTTTTTCAGAAGGGCCTCATACTTAGCTTCTAGCTCAAGATAATCTCTATCCTTCTTTTTAGGCTTCTTGCATTCACTGGCAAAATGCCCTAGGTCATTGCATCTATAACACCTTACAGATGACCTATCCACATAACCGGTTTTGAACTTATTTCTGTTTGGCTTCACAGGTGTCTTGTTCTTGTTGGCTGAATGATTTTGAGTTTTGGGTTTGAAGGGTTGATTTCTTTTAAATCTGATGTTTGGAAATTTTCTGGCCATGAAGGCATATGAGGTATTTTCCATCCCATCAAGTTCCTCCAGAGTGTAAAACTCTTCTTCTTCTTCCTCCTTTTCCTCAACAGGTTCACTCATCCCAGCTTCAGTTTCTTCATCATCTGCCACCTCCTCTATCCTTAGTTGGCTTGTAGATGCTTCTAGGTCCAGAATGGATTTGTTGACAATCAAGGCACATGATGTGTTTATCATCCTACCTTGGTTGGCTTGGATAGCCCTTTTCTGAAGCAACTCAAGTTCATGAGTCTTTAGGACTCCATAGAGCACATCATAGGTGACTTTGTTCAAATCTCTCTCTCTTAGAGAGATGACTCTTTGCTCCAGATGATTTGGTGAAGACAACAGAAATTTCATGTTTAACTCCTTGGTGCTGTAAACCTTTCCATTCATCTGCAACTCAGTAACTAGCTTGTGAAACCTTTCAAACATCTCAGTGATGCTTTCCTTGGGCTGTGCCATGAAAGCTTCATACTGTGTGACCAGTATCTGTTTCTTGTTTTCTTTAACCTCATCAGTTCCTTCACACAACACCTCAATGTGATCCCACATCTCTTTAGCAGACGTGCATGATGCAATGTTTGCAAACATTGACATGTCCATGGAATCAATGATAAGCAACATGAGGTGGCTGTCAAGAGCAACCTTCTCCCTTTCTGACTCTGTCCACTTTGATGGATCCTTGGCCTCATAAGCTCTTGGGATAGTTATGGTTCCAACAGTCTTCTCTGGTATCTCTTGCTGTGGAACAAAAGGACCATTCTTGAGAATCTCAGGATACAAGGGATGAGAGGCTTTGATGAACAACATCATCTTTATCTTCCAGAGGTTGAAGTTTTCTTTATCAAACTTAGGGACCTTCACCATTCCTGTAGTCTTTGGTGTATTCGAACTCATGATCGTTTCTCTGTTTTTGAATAAACAGCCCGCTCTGATACCACTTGTTGAGTATTGAATACGGTAAAAGAATACAGAGGGGGGGTGAATGGATTCTTGAACTTTTCTTGGATTGAGTCTATGTAGCAGATAAGTGCCTGTGTGTGCAGAAATTAAGGTGCGGATAAATAAACAACACAAGACACAATATCACTTTAATCTAATGTATTATTAGATAAAGGTTGCTACAATCTGTGAATACAAATGGTAGTATTCTCAGCTTCGTTTTTCTCAGAGAGATATAGCTTACAGTGTATGAAAAACTTGACTCACAAAAAAGTTACTAAGTTATGAAGTGAGGCTGTGTCCTTATAGAACATGGATACAGCCTGCTTACTACAAACAAGGTAGCTAAACAAATTACTTTCTAGTCTGTCTATCCTTTTTGAGTAAGCGTCCAAACGGTTACAGATTTGACTTTGCAAAGCCTGTTTAGATCCACTTCTTTAGCTCCTTGTCTCTTCTATATCTCTCCAAGCTTCCTTGTAGGCTTTCCAGAGCACGTTACAGATTGTGGTCCATAAAGTGCATTGGCTTGTTGCAGGTTTCTGACTTGTACAATTTCTTCAGTATTTTGTCTCCAAGAATGTATTCGAGAAGTAACTAAGTAAGTGATTCGAGAACTAGAATTGACTTGATCGATAACTCTGAGTTCTCGAATACTGTTATAATGACATATCGAACCACTTCTCGAATAGCTCTTTTCCATCAGGATTCCTTGAGTTGTCGAATAGAACATTTGACTTATCGAATCCTCGAGTTGTCGAATAGCTTTCTGAGTCCTTGAGATATCGAATGGAGCTTTGACTTGTTTACTCTTTGAGAACTCGAATACCATCTTGACTTGTTGACTTCTTGAGTTCTCGAATAGAGTAGTAGACATATTGAATCCCTGAGATATCGAATGAGATATCGAACAGTGTATTCAGAGATATCGAATCCCTGACTTCTCGAATGCTGGACTTCTCGAATAAACAAATATACTTCTCGAATTGGTACTTAGGCAAATTCCTCATTTCTTCAAATCCCAACTGTGATTATTTGACAGTCTTTAACTCCTTGCTTGAGGCATGAAGCTTGGAACTTCTTTCAAGCATTATTCTAGACTCTATTTGTACAGTTACACAACTAGGATTTGATGCCTATTACTAGTACAATACAAACAGAAACTCTACAACTAGAGGTTCCCTCAGTTAAGAGGTCATGTAAGTAATGCAAAGCATTACAAACAATTAGGCTTGTTATTAGATGTATACAGGCATGCCTCTGTAACTAACAAAATCTGGCTGTAAATCTACATGCTCATGTTCCACTATATGTTTGGCATTGCGATTGTACTTCCTCAGCATAGAAACATGGAAAACGTTATGTACTTGCTACAGACTTGGAGGTAAGGTTAATTCGTAAGCCACTTGTCCAATCCGCCTTAATATCTCGAAAGGTCCGATGTATGTCGGACTCAACTTCCCTTTCTTCCCAAACCTCATCAGTCCTTTCCAGGGAGATACCTTTAGCAGCACCATATCTCCTACTTCATATTCTCTATCCTTCCGAGATAAGTCGGCATACTTACGTTGTCTGTCTTGGGCTGCTGCCAGTCTTCCCCTGATTAGAACTATCACATCTCTTGTCTGTTGTACCAGTTCAGGTCCTAATATCTTCCTCTCACCAACTTCTTCCCAACATAAGGGAGAACGACATTTTCGGCCATAGAGGGCTTCATATGGGGGCATTCCGATACTCGAGTGATAACTGTTGTTATAAGCAAACTCAATCAATGGTAAGTGCTCTTCCCAACTTCCCTTGAAATCCATAACACACACTCTCAGCATGTCCTCTAAGGTCTGTATTGTTCTTTCACTTTGTCCGTCAGTCTCGGGGTGGTATGCAGTACTCATATTTAGCTTGGTTTCCACACAGTCTTGAAAGCTCCTCCAGAACCTGGAGTTAAACCTTGGGTCTCTATCGGACACAATGGTCACGGGAACTTCATGTCGTACCACAATTTCTCTTATATAGATGTCTACTAATTTATCAACAGTGTACCTCTCGTTGATTGGGAGAAAATGGGTGGACTTAGTCAACCTATCGACGATTACCCATATCGCATCGTGGTTAGTCTTGGTCCTTGGGAGTCCTACTACAAAATCCATGGCTAGGTGCTCCCACTTCCATTCTGGAATCTCTAGGGGTTGCAGTAGTCCACTAGGTCGTTGGTGTTCTGCCTTTACCCGTTGGCAGGTCAAACATCTATTTACCCATTCTGTCACATCCTTCTTCATGTTGGGCCACCAATAGTATTCTTTCAAATCTCTATACATCTTCGTGGTACCTGGGTGCACAGAGTACCTTGAGTTATGTCCTTCAGATAGGATTTCATCCTTTAGTTCCTGAACATTTGGGACCCACATTCTCGTTGCATATCTCATGATTCCTCCTGCATCTCTTTCGCACTTAATTTCCTCCCCGGTCAATATCTCTTCCTCCGAGTTCTTTTCCTCTTCCATCTTTTGCTCTTGGCACATTCGAATCTTTTCCAATAATGGAGGCTGGATTTGAATTCCCATTAACACTTCTTGGCTACTTCTCAATGTCTTAACTTCGATTTCTAGCTTCTCCATTTCTTTTATCAATTCTTCTGCTGAAGTCATCATCTTGAGCCTTTCCTTCCTGCTAAGGGCATCGGCCACCACATTGGCCTTTCCTGGATGATAACGAATCTCACAATCGTAATCCTTGATTAACTCTAGCCATCTTCTCTGTCTCATATTCAATTATTTCTGGGTAAAGATGTACTTTAGGCTTTTATGATCTATGTAAATTTCACACTTTTCTCCATATAGGTAATGCCTCCATATCTTTAATGCGAAGACTATCGCGGCTAGCTCTAAATCATGGGAAGGGTATCTTACTTCATACTCCTTTAACTGTCGGGAAGCATATGCAATCACCTTACCGTGCTGCATGAGCACGCAACCTAGTCCTTTATGCGATGCATCACTATAGATCACAAAGCCCCCCTTATCATCTGGCAGTGCTAGCACTGGGGCGGTCATTAATCTTTTCTTTAGCTCTTGAAAGCTCTCGTCACATTTCTCATTGCATACAAACTTTTCAGTCTTTCTGATGAGTCGGGTCAATGGGGCTGCCAGTTTGGCAAAGTCTTGCACAAACCTTCTATAATATCCGGCTAGTCCCACGAAACTTCTTACTTCGGTCGGGGTGGTCGGTCTTTCCCATTTTGATATTTCCTCTATTTTGGCAGGGTCAACTAGTACTCCTTCACTATTAACCACATGACCTAAGAATTGCACTTCTTTCAGCCAAAATTCGCATTTCGAAAATTTGGCATACAACTTTTCTTCCCTCAAGATTCCTAGGACTATCCTCAAGTGTTCTCCATGTTCTTCCTCCGTCTTAGAATAAATCAAGATATCGTCAATGAAAACTATGACGCACTTGTCTAGGTACTGTTTGAATACTCGGTTCATCAAGTCCATGAATGCCGCGGGGGCGTTAGTCAATCCAAAGGACATCACTAGAAACTCATAATGGCCGTACCTAGTGCGAAAAGCAGTCTTGGGTATATCTTCCGGTTTGATCTTTAACTGATGGTACCCCGTTCTCAGGTCTATCTTCGAAAAGTGAACTGCTCCCTTGAGTTGGTCAAAAAGGTCGTCAATCCTAGGCAAGGGGTACTTGTTCTTAATGGTTAACTTATTCAGCTCTCTGTAGTCTATACATAGCCTCATACTACCATCCTTTTTCTTTACAAACAACACTGGGGCACCCCATGGGGACACACTTGGTCTTATCATGCCCTTATCCAACAGTTCTTGCAACTGAGTGGCTAGTTCTTTCATCTCAATGGGGGCCAATCGATAGGGGGCTTTAGAAACTGGTGCGGTTCCTGGTGCTAATTCTATCGCAAACTCGATTTCCCTATCGGGTGGTAACCCAGGAAGGTCTTCTGGAAACACATCTTCAAATTCCCTAACAACTGGAATGTCCTTTAGTTCAGGGTTTCTTTGCTTCGTGTCTAATACATAAGCTAAGTAGGCCTCGCTGCCCTTTCGTACTAACTTTTTCGCTTGAGCAACAGTCAAGAATTTTTGAGTCTGTCGCTGTCCTTTGAATATGACCTCTTTCTTTCCTGACACCTTTATCCTAACTTTCTTGCTCTTGCAATCAATCTGGGCACCATTACTTGCCAACCAATCCATCCATAAAATGACATCAAATCCGCCTAA
The DNA here is from genome assembly GCA_037693485.1 of Kitagawia praeruptora. NCBI lineage: Eukaryota > Viridiplantae > Streptophyta > Magnoliopsida > Apiales > Apiaceae > Kitagawia > Kitagawia praeruptora. The sequence goes on from CM075353.1 coordinate 7,249,424, forward strand.
CTTAAACGGAATTAGGTCTGCCCGAAAGTGGTGACCTCCTATTACTATATCGTAGTTAGGATATATCTGGCTTACAGGAACCACTTCGTGGTTAGCTATCTCTACCATTAGCCGTTCCTTTAACATTTCTGCTTTCAAGTTCAGTTTACATGCAAAATCTTGCGATATAAAAGATTTGGTAGCTCCAGAATCAAACAAAGTATTAGCACTCAAGGTGTTAAGGGAAAGGGTACCTGCGATGACATCCTCATCCCTTACTGCATCCTGCACTGTCATGTTGAAAGTCCTAGCGGTGGGTGGTCGGTTGGATGCAGTACCGCTCATCCTTGATCCTGTCGGTTTCAATTTAGTGCAATCTTTCTTCCAGTGGTCTGTACCTCCACACTGGTAACATTTCATGAGCGCATTCCTCTGGGGGCAATTGTTGGAATAGTGTCCAATCTGTCCACATTTAAAACATGTCGTCGTACCCTGAAGACATACCCCTGAATGTTTCTTTCCACAAGTCTTACAGTTAGGTAGGGGAGGGCGCGACTGTCCTGATATGGGTGCCCTGGTTGATCCACCTCTTTGGCCAATACTCTTGCTTTCTACTCTGTTAAACCCCGTGCTTTTGGCTGGCTGGGACACCGTTCCTCTAACAAACTTGATGGAGAAACTCCCACTTGCAGCACCACTACTTCGACTTTCAAACTTCCTTTTCTTCATGATCTTGTCCTTCTGGGACTGCTCACTTCCTGCCTCTACAATCGATGCCTTCTGTACTAGAGTGGCGTAATCCGTGATTTCTAACACCGCGATGTGGTTCTGAATCCACTGTTTCAATCCTTGTTGAAACCTCCTTGCCTTCTTAATTTCAGTGTTTACATACTCTGGCACGAACCTTGATAGCTCCGTGAACTTAGCCTCATATTCGGCTACAGTCAGATACTCCTGTTTAAGCTCTAGGAACTTGAGTTCCATCTGGGTCTCCATAAACCTCGGAAAGTACTTTTCCAAGAATAACTCCGTGAATCTATCCCATGTAACCACTCCAGCTGGTTCCATATTTTTCTTGGCCTCCCACCAGTAGTTGGCCTCTCCCTTAAGCAGGTATGTAGCAAAGATGGTTTTCTGGGCTTCCTCAGTGCCCATAATCTCAAAGGTCTTCTCCATCTCCTTTAACCAGGCCCTGGCCTCAACGGGGTCTGCTGTCCCATGGAATTCTGGGGGTTTAAGTGATTTAAAGGCCTTAAAGGCATTGGCGACTGCATTGTTGGGGCCGCGAGGTGGTGGCTGTGGCCGTGGCTGGCGCTCCAGATTTTGCCTCATCAGGCGCATAAATTGTTCCATTGGGTCCTCTTCTTCTTCCTCATAATCCTCATCGTCGAACTCATTGTACTCATCTTCCTCATCCACCTGTTCTGGGTGACGGCGTTCCTCTTCCCTATGTTGGTTACTACCATGAGTGGCGGACTCGGCAGGGTGAGTTCTTGTGTTTCTCTTTGGTGGCATTTTTCTGAAAGTATACATGTATATAAAAATTCTGTTAGGGTTTCCTCATTTTTCTTAAACTGGTTTTCTATGATTGGCACCTCGAAGGTGTAATCTCTTATAGGTATATATGCATCTTATAAATAGCTGTCAAACAATCATGGCATCATATATGTAACAATTTAAATGGAAATAGTTGCTAAAATCGAACGAAATTCACGTCATAATACTGCTAGTGACTTCTGAGAGTCAAAGTTTCAAGTACAACATAAAACTGAAATATATAAAAAGTACATCCAAAGCCAGCTATCATGTCTTCCTATCCAGAGGAAATATACTACGTGACTGACATCACTACCAAAAGTAAAACTACTACAACATCCCCATGTACTCGAAGACTGAACTAGTCAACCATCCATCAGTCTGTGTGAAAGCGTATCGCCTCCCTAACTCGGCGCATAGTCCTCGAAAGGACTCTCTCTGCATCACTCCGGCGGATCCTCCTACTGTGGCGGGAACGTAGAAGTGCTCTGAGTCGGGTGTGAGCCCTCCTCTCAATCTTTAGTACTGCCCGCCTCATCCGTCTAACTCTGGAGTCTCTCCCTTGGGAGTATAGCCTCGCTCGTCTCTCCTCAGCTAGCTGGAACCTCAGCTCCGCTACTCGGGCCTATGCTGCCACCAGATCGGTGGTCATCCGGGTCACCATCCAATCGTACTCAGTAGATCTAACAACCTGTATGGGAGGACTAACTGGCTCGCTCTCCGCGGCAACCTCAGTTTCGGCATCCTCTGGTATAGGCTCCTCAGAGTCACCCTCCAAATCTGTGTCCCAATTATATCCAATAGGGGATGAATCCTCTCTGAGAGGAGGGGAATGCATAGGAATATTAGTCCACACCACCTCCTCATCCTCAGGCTCCTCTCCGGATGCGGGGTTAGCTGAAACATCGTCCACGGGGTCCTCCTCTGGATTCTCCTCTAGATCCTCCTCTAGATCCTCTTCCGGATCACTCTCTGGCTCATCTGAGTCCAATGGGTCCTCTATGGGCATAGGGTCATCAGCTCTAGGATCCTCCTCCTGGACTATCTCTCTTTCTCCCTCCTGCTGAGGGTCAGTCTCTGTCTCAACATCAGGTTCATCTACAGCTCTCAGAAGGGCATCATCGTGTCGCTGCTCGGAACCCTCAGGTAGCTCTACATCCTCGGGTGTCTACACAAAAAGGGAAAAATGTTACTATCCTTGAGGTTCTGATAAATAGTTCCCTTATTAGCTTAAGGTTGTTAGGGCTATGTCTATTAGCCCGACAATGTTTCGATAAGGGTTTGAGTCCTTAAACCTTCCTATCGTCTCTGAGATTATAACCTATTTCTCTGATACCATTTCTGCAACACCCCTAGATCCGGGGTCGGAGATCCAGGCTGTCACTATATCCTTAATTCCCATTTTAATAAACATTACTCTCAATCTTCCTTTTAGCATGCTGTGACCCCTCAGTCAAACATAACATTTACAGATTATAGGATCAGAGATGAAATTAAAATGTTACTGAGTTATTACAACCATCTTGAAATATATATTACAAACCCAAATTGTTATAATCTTAAAAGTTCAACTTAACGGGATTACCATCTAAGGCGGCATCTACAGCCACATTACGGTTTGGTTTTCAGAAGCTTACACAAGTCATGATTGTAAATAAACCTAACCAACCTAAGCTGTAAACCTATCCAACTTAGTCTGCTCACCTGTGGTAATGCTGCTGGGTGCGGCCTCGACACCTGCCTCGTAAATAGTCTCCTATACTGCTGACCGTTTAGCACGCTTTTGCGGAGGGTGATAAGTGGATTTTATATCCACTTATTATGCGCTAATTGGACCTAAATTGGTGGGTTATCCTTAAGTATGTGGTGTCTTTTAATTCAATTTTGTTGTTGTTTCAGTTTTTGTTGTGCAGAACTCGCAACTTTAGGTATTGTGGCGATAAAAGGCTAAAATTGTGGATTTCTACCTCAATTCGGAATTTAGAGTTGCCAAGAGAGCAAGGAGGACTGGCCACGAGGAAAAAGAATTATCATGAAGAAATTTTGAGTGATATATTCTTAATGTTGAAACCCCGGTTGGAATTGTTATATTTTTTCCTAAGCAAAAGGAGTCTGGTTTTAGACCCTCAAAAGACCGCAGCTTAGAGCTTAAGGATTTATTTATATTAATAAATATTTTATTTAATTAGAAAATTATATTTATAAATATCTAATAATATTAGATATTTATTTTTATAATTTCTGAATTAAATTAATTATTTATTAATTAAAGATTATAAGCTATGCGGGTTAAAAAGCATTTCTACGGAGCCCGTTCAAAAGTTAAGGCCACGTGAATTATTTTCAAGCAAAAGAATATTAATCTGGATAGTAGTGGTTTAGTGCAAATGAATTGTTTACATAATTCAAAAGTGAAGCAACGTACTGCACAAGCTGTCGGCTCTGACCCTCAAAAGACTGCAGCTTAGGACTTAAGGATTTATTTATATTAATAAATATTTTATTTATTTGGAAAATTATATTTATAAATATCTAATAATATTAGATATTTATTTTTATAATTTCTCGATTAAAATAATTATTTATTAATTAAAGATTATAAGCTGTGCGGGGTAAAAATCATTTCTACGGAGCTGCGTATTAAAATTCAACTACCGCCAGTTGTGGAGAAGAATCGCAAATTGGCTGGAAGACTTTTTACAATTGTCTCTGGAGTGGTTAGTATTAGGCAGCAGCCGGTAGACTTTTATAATTAAAACAGCTGACTTTGTATAGGTGGTGTGCTGGATGTATTATAAATAGATGTGTAGGAAATCAAATGAAGAGTAGATTACCCAGGGAAGAATTGATTCAATCATTCTCTCTAAACAAATCCTCCTGTATTCTAAATTCAGCAGCTTCTTTTTATAAACAGATCATTTTATACATTTTAATTATCTGTAATTTTATTATATTTTATATACTTAAAATTTTCTGCAACAATTTATTTTATACACAGTTTATTTTATACAATTTAAATTTCTGCAAACAGTTTATTTTATAAACTCAATTTCTGTAATTTTATTATATTTTATACACTTCAAATTTATGTAAACATTTTATTTTATACACTCCATTTCTGTAATTTTATTATAGTTTATACACTTTAAATTCTATTTAAATCGGAGCATTTTTCAGCATCAGTGTGGAATAATACTCTGTGACATTTGTGGAATTAACTGAATGCACACTGCAACACGTTGACCAGTCGCAGGAAGGGGGCGTGGCCGCCACGCGCGGCAATTTGCGCCTCAAGCCCGGCGCGTGCACTCCACGCGCGTGGAGGAGAGTAGAATCTGCCGACAGAATTTATAGAATCATTACAGCAGCATGTGGAAATGATTCTTTTGGTTACTTTTTGTCCGATTCTTTTATCAATTTAGCTGGCCACTTGGAGTGCTCCTCTGGTTCAACAAGTTATTTCGGTTCTACTTCTAAACTCTTGTAATTTCATATTTAATTTCTCGTAATTTTTAATTTAGTTATTATTATTATTATTATTATTATTATTATTATTATTATTATTATTATTATTATTATTATTATTATGGATTCAATTAATCCCATGATGACGATTCGTTTAATTATGAACTAATCGCCGTCATGGGATTCTAATGGATTTATTTACGTAATTTAGTAATTCGATGCCTTAATAATTTGTATTATGATAAAAATTCAGATTGCCTAATGTGGTTGCGCTTAATTTATTAGATGCGTAGCTAACGACTAAATTATTAATTCCTAATGAATGCGAAAGTGGATTTAGAAATTTAGAATTTGCCATGTTAGCATAGGTTCGTAATTGTCATGTACATTTACGATAAGTGGTAGGATTTTGGATCACATCACCCTGTGTAGTCATAATAAGGGAATTTATTCGTAAACCAATTATGTTTTGAAATCTTATAGACATATAGGGTCTAAGTATAAAAGGTGTCCACACGACTTCTATCTTTTTAAGTGGATGTTCGTGTGGTTTGATATAAGTTAAGGCTGAAAGGCGCTTATGTTAGTTTCGTGTTCCCGGCTAGCTTTCATAATTATCAAAATTACTTTGAATTAAGGCATCAATTCTAAATGAAATAAGTAATGAAATTAGAATCCCATGTTTCTATCATATTATTTGAAACACGTTAGTCGTCCCGTTAGTCGTTATTTCATTAGTTAATTGTACTTTGAAACAAACCAACCATTTTCGTTCATTCATGCTTCTATAATTAACCGAACATTGTTGAATAGACATATTTACTTAAATACACCAAGTCTTCGTGGGAACGATCCTTATTTCCCTATATTGCTTTTGGACTGCGTATACTTGCGTAGAGAAAATAGCAAACAGAGGGTCTGCCTTTGCGGAGGGTCTGCCTTGTTCTTGCCATGGTTATCTGTTGTTGTGTGGTAGTATATATAAAAGAAAAGCAAGAGTGAGCAATATAGCTCAACCATATAATAATAGTTTTCAAAGTACTTTTGTTAACGTAAGCCATATGACATATCATATACTGATATTGTATCATCATTAAACATTTTCATTCTTTATCCAGAAATATAACTAAGAATTTCTGAGGTACTTTGAATAGTTCATCATTCTGTCAACACTATCAGTAATTGAGCACCTAGGCTTTCATCACAGTGTTGCAGTACAATTCCAATTGGAAGAATGGGATTATGCTGGAGCCTCTTCCACGATATCTGGTGATCAGCCAATATACCGTGCCTCTGCTTCTCTACTAGTAGAAGGACGACGTTCCCATATCGGGTTGCACCCTGACCGCATATGGGCCTTAATATTTGGACTACGCTCAAAGGCGATGTCCCCTCTTCCTCCAATCCCTTAGAGAATTTTATGCATCGTAGGAACATAATTTTAATTCAGTTTCCCCCAAGCACAAAGCTTGACGACTGGTTTGATAATCCTTACTAACTTTACTTCCATGAGTAAGTGAGAAAGTAACTCTGATGTGTGGGTTGACTTTAGTCAACAGATTTCGATTACTAAGAATCGCTTCATCAAACATAACTTGGGAGTTGGTCGGAGTTTTGAGTGTTTAGTCAAACCTGAGCCCCTCCTTACTAGGTAGGGTGCATTTCTTGTTGGTAGCGAAGGGAGAAAATAATTAATACTAGCTCCCAAAACCTTGGGTTCCCGAGTTTTGATAAGTTTGAGCGAGGTAGCGATACTTTTCGATGAGTGAAGCTATAGTCAGTGAAGAAATGGGAACCCGCTCTATTTTTAAATAGTTTTTCGACGATCAGAAAATATTTAAAATAATTTTTAAAGTTTTAAATAACTTTTGAAATAAATAATATGATTTGTAAATCATCCTGGAATATTTAATAAATATTCAAATAATATTTATTAAATAAATAATCAGCTTAGAATATTTAATAAATATTTAATAAATATTTATTAAATAAATAAACCTTCAGACTATTCTCAATATGAAAATAATATTCAAATTATTAATAAATATTCAAATAATATTTATTAATATCATCAAAGGAATTTTAATCCGAAAATATCCAATTTATATTTATTGTAATATTTTAAAAATATACGTCATATAACCCTTCCGGTGACTTCCGGTTTTTTATGTCCTTATCCGGACGAAATATCTCTGACTCCCTTATTAAGAAAAGGTATTATCATACTCTACTGGAAACTTGTAACACATCATCGTATACATATATATAAGAGTCTATGCATACGTACATACTTAACAGGTTTATAAATCCCTGTAAACAACCATATATCATATGCTGATTCGCAAAAATACTAACAAACAGTTCATATCATTTATACCACAACAACAGTTTGAAAATACTTGAAATACAAGTTTCGAAAACTTGCCTGATAGTGTCGGAATAGTCTGGGCCCTGTCTCTAGTGTGATGATCTATAATAATCAATACGGTTCGGTTAGTTCGTTAAACGATCCCGTCAAATCGACTATTCACGTAAAGACACAACTTCGTAACGATACATCCTTATTACACGTTTGGCTTATTATAAGTCCATGATATCCTTTAACCACTTTTGGGTAATTATTGGTCTCGCAACGACTTTCGTTAAAGGTCATTTTCAACGAAACTAAAGTTCGTCTTAATTCGTCCCCTAAAAGGGTTTTTCACTTGCGCAACTATGATTCGAAAAATTCTATAAAATTGAAAAATTAACTTTTTCATGAAATTCTTTTTCTCACTTCTTCTTAACTGTCCAGAGGATTTTTTCATCCAAATTTCATAATTAAGAACATCTTTTTGCTAGCTCAATTGTTGCTCTAAATATAGCTTCTTTCTGCAGTGATTTCTCATGCGCATTCTTGACTTAAACATTTCTATAAAATCGAAAATTAAGTCTTTTGTCTTCAAATTTTTATAGGGATTTATAACTGACTAACTTACCCCTTGTAAAAATTTCATAATCACAGACCATTTTTAAAGGGCTCGTTTGACTTGGTAAAGTCAGTTCATCTTAACGATTCGTCAGTTTTAACCGGTTTCACTAGAACGAGCATATCTCATAAATCGTAAATCGTAATCACATGATCTTGGTGTCAAAACAAACTACAAAACAAGTCCTACTGGTTTATGGCCAAAAACTTACCAAGAAAACATTTGTTGAATTCAGTATTAACTGCTCAAATGATCTAATGAAATTTCGACATTATAACGACTATAAACCAAACATTTCCAAATTCCATGAACTCCATCTAACCACTTAATTCAACCATACACCATCAAGATCATATAAACATCATCAAGGATCTATAAGACCAGTGGTAACATCCATTTATCACTATCCAAAATTTTACCCATACTTATAAAGCTTAAAACATCACAATCCCCTTAAACCTGTACATACTTGCATCAACCTTTCAAATCAACTTATAGCTCATAAAGTTTAAGGTGGGTGTGAGTGGTTTACCTTCCTTGGAGTTTAACAACCTTAACCAAGCTTGACTTTCCTTAAAAACACCTTAAATAGCTTTAACAACCTTTACTCTTCAAGACCTAAACAACCAAGTTTAAAATTTTCGTAGTCAGCATTACCACTCTTGAAAGAACTGGAGAAACGAGGGTCTTATCTTGATTTTCTGGACGAGGCTTCTAAAGACGAGTTGTAGAGCATCTCAATACCTTTCCAAAAAGCTATAGAACACAAAATTTTATTGAGAAATGAGGGAGTTATGGCAGGTTGAAGTGGCTGCTATGTTTTTGGCCGAAAATAGAGAAAATGGAGGGGGAGAGCTTTTGCTATCTTTTATTATGTAATTGATAAAATGATATGTATAATTGATATATATCAATCATACTTCAGCACTTATCAATTACCCAAGGTAATCTCCAAAGTAATTTTGCAAAAGAAACATAATTGGCAATTTGTCCCAAAAATGGTATACAATGCTTGGTTTAAATAATCATGACTTGACTTATTTGATTAGCATCCAATGCTCCTTACCTTGCATGGCTTGCATGGCTATTACATGGTAAATTGCAGGTATATTACTCACCTATTAATCAACCAATGCTTACCATTTAATTCCATATGCAAGTTTAGAGATTTTCTTGTAAAAGCGTTTCGTCGCGTAGAAATTTCTTTCATCGTTTTTGAACATTTGCCTTTGAAATTCTTCTAATAAATTACATAATTCTTTGCCTTGGTATTTAACTTAGCTTAAATATTTTCTTAACCTCAATATCCCATATTTATACCAATATTTAATAAAAATGAAAATCTACGTAATCTAACAGTTTCTACATTCCCTTTCTTCTTGGTACAACGATACTTTATCCATAAAAGTATAAATACTTCTTCATTCATATAATATGATCTTAAAAGTTTTACATAACCTCCATCAATCACCGTTTATGATCATTTTAGAAATATTACAAAAACCTGGGTTCTTACAACTGAAATTATGAGCATTCAAAACACATAAGAGAGAGTGTGAAAAATATTACTACTTAAAAGTAAAATGATCTGTCCAGGATTTATCTACCTTGCCTGTTGCTTGTTGAAGGTATTCGGTTTCCGGATCAATTTTCGCATATCTCGATTAATCCTAAGGATTGTTAGTACATTCCTACCCACCGAACATGACAATTCACTTACTTTCGTGTCTTCCGATGGAATCGAATCTATGACCTTACGATGATAATTAAATTTCTAAATCACGATCCCAAGTAAAGCATGATCTTATATAGCCCATCAGAAGGAGTCCTTAATCTTCTCATCATAATTACTACAGCATGACAACTACTACTCCCTTTGTCCCGGTGTTCTTTACGTTTGAATTGAGGATTTGAAAATAAATTATGAAATTATATTTTATATATGTCTAAAAATGCGTATCAAATGATGAAAAAATGAAAAGGACTGAAGATGTATCACTTTTTCATTGGTGCATTACCCATCAACTGGGAAATGTTTACTTTCAACCATCTTCACAGGAATCAATTCCCAAACTAACCTAGTTTCTTGTTCGTTTTCCCAAACTAACCTAGTTTATTCAAACATTCTCAAACTAATCTACTTTAATATTTAAACTCAGTTTTTTGGTTTTTTTCTTTTAGTAGACAATTTTGCACTTCATACATCAAGTTTGCACGAATTTCAATATAATTATTTAGCATTTTGGAATGTTTTTATTAGTGGAAATTAATGTGAATACAGGGGATTCACTATTATTAATGGAAAAATAATGTGAATACAGGGGGTTCAGTATTATTAATGGGAAATTAATGTGAATACAAGGGGGTTATATATATATATATCTTATAACATCAATTTAATTTCACAAATAATAATAGTGAACCCCCTGTATTCACATTAATTTCCACTAATAATATTTTATATACATAAAATTAATAGTAAATGAATTAAGAAAACTATTAAAAGAAAAAAAAACCAAAAAACTGAGTTTAAATAGTAAAGTAGGTTAGTTTGGGAAAGTTTGAATAAACTAAGTTAATTTGGGAAAATGAATAAGAAACCACGTTAGTTTGGGAATTGGTTCATCTTCACAGGCACATCTTTTGTCCATTTTTAGAATTACCGAAGAAATTGTACTAATCTAAAAGACTAAAACTTTAACCGATTCTTTTGACATCCAAAAGATTGTTCCTTTAAACTCCCATTCTGAAATATCCTCAAACTCTGGATTTGAGTCTGAAATAATTTGATTCCCTTCTAACTTTTATCTTTGCATATTTAATAATATCTGAAATTATTTTTGTACAATATTAATTTTAAAATACATAAATATTTTTTATGCACGTAAAATATGTAAAAATGAAAATATCATCATTTTGTTATCAATAGGTAAATAACCTACTTACATATTATTTAAATTTTTTATTAATACTTATATTTTTTTTAATTTACGTTTAGTTTGATTTTTTTTTTTCTTCAGTTTTTGCCCAAATTTTAGAAAAAATTAGGAATTTTTGTTAAGCGTATAACCACCAATTAATCTATCTGCTACAAGGATACTTGCAATATATGACACGGTTAAGGATTCAATTCCCCTCCAATACTTAAAGAGAAAAAGGATATTGGCATCTCAGGTAACTTTTTCTGAGATACTTGCAAAATATTTTTAAATTTTACTGGGCCCGCAGAGCCAATTAAAAAAATCTTGAATTTACTAAAATACCCACCCTATTTTTACATATAAAAAGATGGGGTATCTCAGGGAAGTTACCTGAGATATATCTCAGGTTTCCTACTCTCATACTTAAATATTGAAAGAGGAATTTACTAACTTCATAAAATTACCTTAAATCGAATAACACATGACCTTAATCACCCAACAAATATGTACATGTTTATTATTATATATTCGAATTCCACGATGGACCCAGACAGCTAATTCCATAGTAATGCAGATATGGTCTTAGGATATGACTCCATTATTATAATATATATAGAAGTTACGGGAGAAATCCCTCCGTCCCATTTGATTGTTAATATTTCACTTTTTCAAAATTTTATGTCACGCATTTTAAGATGCATTTTAAGGATTGTTAAATAACTTTTTTTTAAAATTTTCTTTTTCTATATAAAAATTTAATGTTTAAATTTTTATACAGAAAAAGAAAATTTAAAAAAAAAAATATTTAACTATCCTTAAAATGCACCTTAAAATGCGTGCCAGAAAGTTTTGAAAAAGTGAAATGTTAACGATCAAAAGGAACGGAGGGAGTAACTTTTATGTAAAGAGAAACAAAAGCATTTTTTAAAACTATCAAAAAAAGAAAAAGCATATTTTAATTTTGATAAAGAAATAAACAGAATGAAATTACCAATATTTTTATCGATGATGCATGCCTCGAGCCGGTAAACGACTCCGTTAACAATCATTATCTCTAAATTTGTTTATAATCTAACTTTGGATTTTCATGCCGACACTGTTCGGTTGGAAGGAAATGAATCAGTTTATACTTTATAGAGGTAATTGGTAAAGAATCACTAATATAGTAATATAAAGTTAAAATATATTTGCTTTAGGTAAGTGATTCTTCTTTAAAAAGTACGTGATCAGCTTTATTTCTTCTTTAATGTATGCGAATTTCGAGAATGCTTGTTTTATTGGAAGTGAATTGAGATTCTCTGGTTTTTTTCTTTTGAGTTAAACAGTTTATTAGTACATTGTTAGGTTCTTAATTACTTTCCGGGAAGCCCTCCACTTGCCCACATTCCTTGTAAACAAGATATTTGTCGTGAGATCTGCGTTATCATGTTCGGGTTAGGAGTGTGTTAGTATGTTCTTCAAATTAATCGAGATGTGCGCAAGTTGGTCCGGACACCGAATTATAAAAAAAAAAATATTTGTCCTGAGATGACGATAATAACTAGAGCAATGCTAGGGATCCCAAAATGGTTCCCAAAATTGTTCCCAAATGCCAAATGGCATCTTTTAATTAGTGGGCTCATATGAATACGTAACAAGACTTACTCAGTTATAATACCACTTCAAGTGGTGTTTGAGGAGGGTAGATGTACCAGTTATAATACCACTTAAAGTGGTGTCTGAGGAGGGTAGATGTACGCAGACCATGCCCTTATACAATAGAGTTATAATACCACTTAAAGTGGTGTCTGAGGAGGGTAGATGTACGCAGACCATGCCCTTATACAATAGGGAGGCTGTTTCCGAAGGAAACCCGGCCAAGTACAGAATTACAAATATACAAATACAAATACAGAAAGTAAACCTAATACAAACTAGGAAACTCACGCACACACGCAGGAGTCAAACCCTTACCTCCTTCAAAGGAGGCCAGTGGCTCAACCACTGCACCAACATATTGTTGGCGCTCATATGAATACATGAAGGGTTTATTGACAACTAAGCTTTTGAGAACCGTTTTGGGAATTTTTTTTGGGGACTCTAGCATTTCTCTAATAATTAATAAGCCCATGATCATTCACGGTGAAACTTACAAATCACAGTACACCCCTCCGGTGTGTCGGAGAAATTATAATATAAATTGGTGACGAAGTTTGATGTCATGTAAATTATAGGTCATGAATTCGATTTTGTATTTTTTGATTGCGTATTTTCGATGGACATAATTTAAAAATATTTGGATTTTTTTCAAAAATATTGAAATACAGAATTTTTTTTATATTTTTAAAAATATCAACATACTATTTGTAATCAAATTAATTAAATACCTTTGTCAATTTTTTTTTTTAATTAAATACCATTATTTTCAATCACAAATGCAACAACATTGTGCAACCATATCTTTTTTTTTTCTTTAAAGAACAAATTTCTGTAAATTATATTGAGATATCCCTTTGAATGTAATTTGTGGTGTGACCCTATGGTATGTTGTCAAATGCATCACGCTAATACTTGCGAAGTCTGTTCCGCGTTGCAAATTAAAGTGCCCTTCTTATGTTCGGCATTATTTGTGTTTTACTCGACTTTGCACTTACATGCATCTTTTAATAGTTTTAAGTATAAATAAAGTATACAAAACCAAGGTCATCATGCTTTTTACTATATATTTATGGCTTCCCTGGCAAACGTATGCCAGGAACCCCTTATCCAATATGAGTTTTTCAGTCGTTGAATCAACCATCCAACGGTCTGATTTAAAAAACAAATTGTATCGTATCGCATAAATTTTTTGCGGTACGGAGTAATTACCAAAATGCCCCCTATTTCACATAAAAAATCTACTGTTCATCGTACCGTAGAAATTTTATGCGGTACGGAAAAATTACCAAAATGCCCTCCTATTTTCATATTAGAGGCAGGGGCATTTTGGTAATTTCTCCGTACCGCAAAAAGTTTCTGTGGTACGATGCTAATTTTTTTTAAATCAAAACCGTTAGATAGTTGATCGAATGATTGAAAAATTGTATGTTGGATAAGGGGTCTATGGCAGAACCCCTATATTTATAGTGGTAAACAGGACCAAGAACCTTGCTTTGACCTGGGGCCTGGGCAATGCAACAACAAGATCCCTTCCTGATCCTTGTCTGATCTGCTTAACACTCACTAGGAAACTTCTTACTGATCTAGCTCTTTCGAGTTTCGCTAGCTGAAATGCGTCCGCACCAAACTGCAAAAATCATCCACACCGCAAAAATCGTCCACACCACACTGTTAGGCAGCTGCCTTATGATAATTCAACCCCTCACCAACCCCCCTCCCCACCTACTATGTACAAACCCCTTCCTATAAATACCCCCTTCATTAGTTAACACACCAAAAACATCTTACTCTCTTCTCTCCCTCATTTCTTAGTTTATAGCTGCTAGATAGTCCGTCTAGTAGGAAACTTACCTTGCGGTAGTTTCAGGCAAGTCAGGATAGGGGGCCCTCGTGCTACTCTATTCTTTCGTTTCAGGTGAGTTAGGGTGAAAGTTTGGTCGGGCTGTAGCCATCTGGGTTTACAGCATTAGGAGTTCGTCCAGCTATTGCAGCCGCAACAAGGGGAGTCCTCCAGGTTATCCGGTCAAGTACCGAAGGGATAGTTCTGTCCAGGTTATCCGGTCCAGTACCGAAGGAGTAGTGAATCGTTGTATTTCTATTCAGTTGTGCCTCAAGTGTTACTTCGTAAACTTGAGAGAGAATATTGTAACCATTATTATCATTATAGTGGAAACATTCGGAGCAGGTCCCGTGGTTTTTACCTCTTTGGCTTAAGGGGGTTTTCCACGTATAAATCTTGGTGTTCATCTGTCAATATCTGTTATTATTATTGACTGTTATAATCTCCGTATTTAATTTACGCAAAGACAGGAAACGGGAATTCCTAACAATTGGTATCAGAGCTGGGGCCCACGTTGTTGGTGTCTAGGAAAGTGCTTTGTGCGCAGTGGTTACTTGATAAAGCGCCGTATTAATACGGAAGGCTCCCCAAACACATCCACTTTCCTGGCCAACTTGTGTGGTTCTAAGTGAGATTCCCGTAGTCTTTGGTAAATTAAAAAGGATGATTCTTCCAGTGTAATGGTAAGCTTAACAGCTTCAAATTATCCGATGTGGAAAAGCAGAATAAAGGATTTGCTTTATAGTAAGGACTTGTTTGATCCGGTGGAGCTAAAAGGAGTTAAACCTGCAGCAAAGTCTGATGCTGACTGGAAGAAGATGAACATGAAAACTATCAATCTCATTGTCGATGGATTGATAATTCGGAGTATCATCATGTCTCTGAAGAAGAAGACGCTTATACACTTTGGACGACATTATTAGAGTCTACGTTCCAAGAGAAAAGTTCACAAAATGTAACTTTTCTAGTTCGTCAGCTGGTGAACATGAGGTACCAGGATGGGAACAACATGTCAGAGCATATGAGCGAATTCCAAGGGTTGTTAAATCAACTATCAAATATGAAGATGGAGTTTGAACAGAAATTCCAAGCAATATTTCTTCTCAATACTTTACCATCAGATTGGGATACGCTAGTGGTGACAGTAACTAATGCTGTACCAACTGAGCAACTAACTTTGCGATCAATTAAGCAGAGTATCCTTAGTGAATCCATGAGAAGAAAGGTACAAGGAGTCAGCCAAGATTCCCAGGCTCTTGTTATTGAGAACAGGGGTAGAAGCAACTACAGGGAGACAAACCGAGGGCGTAGTAAAAGCAGGAATTTTAGGAATTCCGGTGGCAAATCAAATGCCAATGTTGAATGCTACTATTGTAAGAAGAAGGGTCATTACAAAAAGGATTGTAGGGCCTGGCTCAAGCAACAAAACAATGGTCAGCAAGGGAAACATGCCGAGAAAAGTACAACAGCTGCTATGACAAAAGATGTTGTGATCCTTTCTTTTGGGGAAGAAGAATGCTTACATGTTGATGATCAGAAGGTCGAATGGGTGATAGATACTGGAGCAACGTATCATGCAACACCCATTCAGGAATTCTTTACGACGTACAAGTCAGGGGACTTTGGTACTGTAAGAATGGGTAACTCAGATCAGTCAAAGATCGCAGGCATTGGTGACATCTGTATTGAGACAAACACGGGTTGTTCAATGACTTTGAAAGATGTCAGGCATGTTCCGGACTTACGGCTCAACTTGATTTCCTGCATGGCGCTAGACAAGCAAGGGTACGTAAATACCTTCGGTGGTGGAAGGTGGAAGCTTACTACGGGTTCGTTGGTGGTTGCAAGAGGTTCCACTTGTGGCTCTTTGTACAAGACACAAGTGACGATGTGTTCAAATGAGTTGAAGATGAAGCTTCAGCAAGTTTGTGGCACAAGAGGCTTGGTCACATGAGCGAGAAAGGGCTGCAGATTCTAGCAAAGAAATCCCTCATTCCATTTGCTAAAGGAACTGCATTGCAGCCATGCGAATATTGTTTATTCGGGAAACAACATAGAGTGTCTTTTAGCAGTCCATTGAAGAAAAAGTCGGAGCTATTAGAAAGAGTTTATTCTGATGTATGTGGTCCGTTTGAGGTGGAGTCCTTAAGCGGAAATAGGTACTTTGTTACCTTCATTGATGAAGCATCTCGAAAGGTGTGGATTGAGATACTCAAATCCAAAGATCAAGTGTTTGAGTACTTCTAGAAGTTTCATGCCATGGTTGAAAGATCAACAGGGAAACAACTGAAGTGCCTTCGTAGTGACAATAGGGGGAGTACACTTCAAAAGAGTTTAAAGAGTATCTTGCAAAGCATGGTATCCAGCATGAAAGAACAGTTCCTGGCACCCCACAACAGAATGGTGTTGCGGAAAGAATGAACCGCACCATTGCTGAACGAGTCAGATGCATGTTGAAAATGTCTAAACTACCGAAGTCATTTTGGGGAGAAGCTGTAAGAACAGCTTGCTACTTGATCAATCGATCTCCATCGGCACCTCTGAATTTTGAGATTCCAGAGAAGATCTGGTTAGAAAAGGATGTTTCCTATTCCTACTTGCGGGTGTTTGGATGCAAGGCTTTTGCACACATCCCAAAGGAGCATAGAACAAAGCTTGAAGATAAATCAACTCCGTGTATTCTCGTTGGCTACGGGGATCCAGAGTTCGGGTATCGGTTGTGGAATCCTGAATCGAAGAAGATATTCAGGAGTAGAGATGTGGTTTTCCATGAGTCTCAAAATTATGAGAATTTTGGGAGCACTCAACAACCAAGGCAAGCTAGAAATCTAGATACATTAGAAGATGATGGAGATGATACGATAGATGATGAGGCTGCTGAGCAGGGGGAGCTACCGCCTCAGCCTGAAGCTGAAGAAACTCAGCCACGACGTTCTACGAGAGAACGGAGACCATCAGGAAGATATCTTTCATCCGAGTATATCTTAATTGCTGATGAGGGGGAGCCCGAGACCTTTGAGGAAGTTAAGTCTCATAAAGAAAGCAATTGCTGGTTGAAAGCAATGCAAGAGGAGATGGATTCTTTAAATAAGAATGAAACTTATGAGTTGACTACACTTCTGAGAGGACGGAAGGCTTTGAGGAACAAATGGGTCTTCAAAGTAAAAAGGGATGATGAAAAGCTTGTAAAGTATAAAGCACGCTTGGTGGTTAAAGGCTTTGCACAGAAGGAAGGCATTGATTTCGATGAAATCTTTTCTCCGGTTGTAAAGATGACATCAATCCGAACAGTTCTCGGATTAGCGGCTAGCATGGATCTTGAGCTTGAGCAGTTAGATGTGAAAACTGCATTCCTTCATGGATATTTGAAGGAAGCGATCTACATGCACCAGCCAGAAGGATTTGAAGTGAAAGGGAAGGAGCACATGGTTTGTAAACTCAAGAAGAGTTTATACGGGCTTAAGCAAGCGCCAAGACAGTGGTACAAAAAGTTTGATTCATTCATGAGGAATCATAAGTTCAAGAGAACTGCATCCGATCACTGTGCTTATGTGCAAAGGTTTCCTAACGGTAACTTTATTATCCTGCTGCTTTATGTTGATGATATGTTAGTGGTCGGTCAAGATGCTAACATGATCCGCAAGCTGAAAGAAGATTTGTCAAAGTTCTTTGATATGAAAGACTTGGGTCCAGCAAAATAAATCCTAGGGATGAAGATTGTTCGTGATAGAACAACTCGGAGGTTGTGGCTTTCACAACAGGGATATATTGAACGGGTATTGAAAAGGTTCAATATGGATGATGCTAAACCTGTTAGCATACCATTGGCGGGACATTTTAAACTGGATAAGAAAATGTGTCCATCAACAGACAAGGAGAAGAAGGATATGGAGGAAGTTCCCTACTCATCCGCAGTGGGGAGTCTTATGTATGCATTGGTTTGTACAAGACCAGATATTGCTCATGCTGTTGGAGTTGTGAGTAGATATCTGTCAAATCCAGGAAGAAAGCATTGGGAAACAGTTAAGTGGATTCTCAGATATCTCAAGGGCACTTCCGGGTTATGCTTGAAGTATGGACACGGTGAACCAGTCTTGGAAGGTTTTACAGATGCTGACATGGCAGGACATCCAGATGGGATGAAGTCCACGTCAGGGATGCTTTTCACTTTTGCGGGGGGAGCTGTAGCATGACAGTCCAAGTTGCAAAAGTGTGTTGCGTTGTCAACAACTGAATCAGAGTATATTGTTGCTTGTGAAGCAGGCAAGGAGCTGGTTTGGTTAAAGCTATTTCTCCAAGAATTGGGTCAGAAGCAAGACAACTTTGAGTTGTATTGTGATAGCCAGAATGCTATTGACTTGAGCAAGAATGCTACTTGTCACAGTCGTACTAAGCATATTAATGTACGTTACCATTGGCTACGGGAACAGGTTGAAGATGGGGTGCTACAGATAGAGAAGATACACACGGATAAGAATCCGGCTGATATGATGACAAAGGTGGTTCCGCGAGAAAAGTTGGAGCTGTGCAAACAAGGCGCAGGTATGGAGTGCAAGTGATTAGTTGTGAGTTTGGAATTATGGGAAGATTGTTAGGCAGCTGCCTTATGATAATTCAACCCCTCACCAACCCCCTCCACCTACTATGTACAAACCCCCTCCTATAAATACCCCCTCCCCCCTTCATTAGTTAACACACCAAAAACATCTTACTCTCTTCTCTCCCTCATTTCTTAGTTTATAGCTGCTAGATAGTCCGTCTAGTAGGAAACTTACCTTGCGGTAGTTTCAGGCAAGTCAGGATAGGGGGCCCTCGTGCTACTCTATTCTTTCGTTTCGGGTGAGTTAGGGTGAGAGTTTGGTCGGGCTGTAGCCATCTGGGTTTACAGCATTAGGAGTTCGTCCAGCTATTGCAGCCGCAACAAGGGGAGTCCTCCAGGTTATCCGGTCAAGTACCGAAGGGATAGTTCTGTCCAGGTTATTTGGTCCAGTACCGAAGGAGTAGTGAATCGTTGTATTTCTATTCAGTTGTGCCTCAAGTGTTACTTCGTAAACTTGAGAGAGAATATTGTAACCATTATTATCATTATAGTGGAAACATTCGGAGCAGGTCCCGTGGTTTTTACCTCTTTGGCTTAAGGGGGTTTTCCACGTATAAATCTTGGTGTTCATCTGTCAATATCTGTTATTATTATTGACTGTTATAATCTCCATATTTAATTTACGCAAAGACAGGAAACGGGAATTCCTAACACACACCAAACCGCAAGTGAAAGTGCCTTCTTCAATTTCCAGCATGAACTTGGCCAAACATGAACAATGCACTTTCTAATCTTTTGACTAGTAGATTATGATGTTTCTATAAAATTTCTAAACAAACTTAAAAAGCCACTTTCAATAAACTTCTGTACTAACTTTCTGATCTTTTGACTAGTAGAATTGTGATGTTTGGTGCATCAATCGACGGTAGTCAGGGACAAGCCGATTTTTAATGCAAATAGTTGGTGAAATGTGAATGCAGCTGTATATTTCAACCAAGACAAAAGAAATTAGAATCAGAATCATCATTCCAGTATTGGAATAAATTTACACAATCGGTTTTTCAATTTCGACTCGACAATAAAAAGATTAAACTTAAATTTTGTAAGCCAAAACTCGACTCGATTCTGTTAGTTTATTACGAACATTGTGGGTCTTAGGCCATACTGGTCACTTTAAATACTACTATAGTTTAACAAAATTTTACCTCTAGGAACGACAAAACAGCCAGCCCACCGAGCGAACCACCAAAAAAGATTCTAACAACAGACAAGCTTTCGTTTAAAACGCCGTTAGTTATCGTGTTTTAATTTGTTTATATAAGTACACACGCACGCACGTCCAATAGCGTAGACAATTACATTTCTCCCTGCAGTTGACAAAAATCGCCAACACAACGTAAACACAAGGACTCAACGCTTAAACTTGTAAGCCATTTCTCACATTTTCTTCAAGTCAAATCTTTTCTGTTGCTATAATTAAGTTGGTTCATTTTGATAAATATGATGTGCCCTGTTGGTCTTTTCATGTGTTTGTTATGTCTTGTTACTGCTTTTATTGAATAATCACTGTCGGTGCTTACAGTTCTATTCTGAAATTGTTCTCATTATGCAATATTATGATTTATGGGTAAGTTTATAGTCAAAAGATGTTGCGTACTTGTTTCTTTAAGGTTAGCGGCACAACTTGTTGTCTGCTTGTCAGCTTGATCTGTACAAGAATTAGACAAAGATAATGTCTGCAAGATGCAATGAATACCGGATATGTTTTGCAGCAGAAATAGATTGAATACTTTGCAAGATAATATGGGGGGTTTTTTAGTAGGGAGTGTGTACCTGATTATGTGATGCTTGGTATGTGTGTGTGTATGTGTATGAAAGACAGTTTTAAGATATAGTTCGCCTGAAACTCTGTTTTCGTTGAATCTATACTCTTTATTAAAAATAGAAACCCCCTTTAAATGGTGTATACCGCGGTATGCACGGTATGCCAATTAATTAATTAATTAAGCTGCTGATAAGCGCCAAACTAAAACTGGTCTAAAACATGGTTTTGTACTTCTGCTTTTTGTAGCAGCAATATGAGAATGAAAGTAACTGATATTTATATGAAGAAGGAACCTGATGGCAAGCATGATATACCAAACTTAAATAGTGAGTCTGGATTGTTGACGGAAAAAGTGAAAAGTAAAACTCAGTATATAAAGGGTGACAGTAAGAAGTCTGGAATTTGTATAAAACATGCACCAAAATCTACTCCTGGAATTGTCAAGATGAAGTACACTGTTCCACAGCCATTTGCTCTAGCAACTGAAAGACGTGCTCAATCCGTAACTCGTCCCACTGGGACTGAAACAGATGCTGTTACTCCTGGGAGAAAATCATATCACTTCACAAGCAATTTGAACACTCAACCTTCCTTGAAGCAGACTGAGGTTAAGATTTCTACTTCTCTTGCAAACTATTCAGTGTTGAATGCAAGTACTAACCAGTTCCCAACTTCTTATCTCCTGACAGCAAGTCTCACCCTCACCACTACGGAAGCCATTGCAACCTTATTATAAGAAGCATTCCGATGAAGATGACTCTAGTTTTGTTCCTTCTTCGTATCCTTTTACAGCTACGACTGATATTTAATAATCTATCATCCTCCTATGTTATATATACTCTTCCTTGCTAAGTTATTCTTAACCACACATATATAGTACTGCATCACCAAGGACTATCACGCCCAGGGTAACAATTGCTTCAGCCCCAGCATTCAGGAGCATTACACGTGCAGAGAGACGAAAGGAGGTAATCTTTCATTAATTTCCTAAATGTGGAGATTGTTTTTAAGTCCTCTTCGGCAAGTTCTTTTTTAACTTAGATAAAAATGAGTAATTATATCGTTATTTCTTAAATCTTTGCCTGTATCATCTTTTAGTTTTATACAAAATTGGAGGAGAAGCACCATGCACTGGAGGTTGAAAAAACTCAGTATGAAGAAAGGACTAAGGTACCCTTGTCTCCTTTCACTAATAATGTAAATTTTAAATTTCATCTCAGCAGGTACAGTGATTAGTGATTCTTTAAACAAGCTTCCTCTCCCTTTGCTTTCTGCAGCATATCCGTCTCTGTAACTGTAATCTATTTTAAAATTGTAGGAAGAGATAGAAGCAGCTATCAAGCAACTAAGAAAGAGTTTGGTATTCAAGGCAAACCCCATGCCAAGTTTCTATCATGATGGTCCGCCACCAAAATATGAATTGAAAAAGGTACTCCACCATAATTCTGTAGAAATCAAGACCAGAGTTATGTAATTGTTGAAATCTAGTTTTTCTAATAATGACTTGGTTTTGTGCAGCCACCACCAACTCGTGCAAAATCACCAAATTTGAGCAGAAGGAAGAGCTGCAGCGATGCAGCTCCTGTAAATAAAGAAAGAAGGGATCGTATGAGAGAAAATCGATACAGTCTTGTTGACTAAGGAGCCGGTACAATCACTTCCACAGACACGAAGGATCTTATGAATGGTAACGCTACCTATAAATGAATTTCAAGTCCAATAAGATTAGTGGACAGGGGAATATAGATGCTGCTGTTCTGTCCTGATTTTCTCGCTTTTTTATTTTAGTTTCTTGTGAGCTATCTATTTGATTTATTTTTGTGTGCGGGGGGAGGGGTTTGGTGCTTCTCTTATTCGTTAGTGTCTGCTTGAGATAATGTTTTGATTTCAGAGCATGCAAGGATGGTTTGTACAATGTTAGTATCTAAGTGTAAATGTTATGTAAGCTATTTCCCGATTAACAAGTTTGGTTGTATATTGAAAGAATAATGTTCTAATCGTTCAAAAGACCAGTAATGTAAGGATCTCTTTGTCTGATTTTCTTAAACTTTCGATATACATGTCCTTAATCTGAAGCCTTGTGAGCTGCAAACTTCAGCCTCATTCTGAACACATAACCTGCAAGTAGCCTGTCAGTGCATCGCATATCCGATTAGCGGGTATGAATTCTTCCAAAAAAATCCGATCTGTTAATGATCCTATCCGAAAATGGTCCGATCCGATAACGAGCGGATATGGATTTGTATGATCCGATCCGATATGAATATATTATTTTTTTTATATTTTATATATTTATGTAATATATAATATTAAATATATGTTAAATAAATAAATATATATATATATATATATATATATATATATATATATATATATATAGGCTAGCGTTCAAATAGAAACCAACCTTAGAATAGAAACTAAAAACCTACACTAAATAAATTATATTTCATTTATTTTAATGGCCCCGCTAGGGGCACATTCACAAAAAATTTATAAAATTATTGGTTCTATTCAACAAAAAAAAAGTTACTATTCACGTGCTGACGTCACTGCCACGTCATCACGTGAACATTAACTTTTTAAAATTTTTTTAATTTTTTTTGTTGAATAGAGTCAAGAATGGGGTTACCCCTAGTTCGGTCATTAGATTAGCTTGAAATATTTAATTTAGGTTTAGTTTCTAGTTTATATTCTAAGTTAGTTTCTATTAGAATAAGACCCTATATATATAATATATAAAATTTTATATAAATAATATTATTTTGTAATATAAATTTGGATTTGTCAATGTATATGTCATAATTTCAATTTTTATTTCATCAAAATATTTTAAAATACTATTTTTTTAATAATAAAAAAAAATTACTCCCTCCGTCCCAATGATTTCTATACATTGGGGGACGGGGGCGTGTCACGCATTTTAAGGCTCCTAACTACTATAGTTACGTAACTTATTTTTACAATTTTCTTTTTTTGTATAAAAATAGAACAATCCTACTTTTATACAAAAAAAGAAAATTTTAAAAATAAGTTATGGAACTACACTAGTTATGCACCTTAAAATGCGTGTCAGACACTTTAAAAAAAATGTATAGAAATGAGTGGGACGGAGGGAGTATAATTTTAAAATTTATTAAACGGATCGGAGGTCCGATCCGATAACCCGAAATCCGAACGGATCAGATATGGATCGACCTAAAAAAAATCCAACTCCTGATCTGATCCGAATCCGAAAAATCTTAACGGATATGGATTTAGGATGATCCGATTCGAATCCGACCCATTGACAAGCCTGCAAGCAGGGCATGCTCGTGAATAATAGTGAAGAGTCGAATTCTCGATTCTAAACACATAATGATAACAAACATATCTGTTACATATATAAATGAATAAAGAAGGAGAAAAGAGATTGAGAAAAATATGCACAAACAGAGTTTTCATTAATTAGCTATATTGTGAAATGAACAAGTGACTAAAAAGAAATTAAGTGGCTCTTTATATAGAGCCAAATTATATTCAACCACAAGTACTAAACTACCTCTATATGTATTCCTTAATACTCCCTCTCAAGCTAATGAGTGAGAACGAAGTGAAACTCTTAGCTTGAAGATGGAAACTGATGCTAGTGAGAACCAATGTCCTGACAGTTTGGAGTGTGCCACTATCATTCGATGACTAATGCTCACAAAGCTCAACATCATGGCAATTTACTTACATGTTTTATTACTCCATCGATTTCCCTTCTTCTTTGTCCCCAGTAATTTCTATCTCTAAAACGGTTTTTCAAGGGCTCATGGCCTACCTCAATAGAATTTGACGGAATTTAAAAGAAGGTTCGAGGCACAATTTCAAGTCCTGACAGTTGGAGTGGACTACTGCTCACAGAGCTCAATATCATAGGACATGTTACTTCCATGATTTTAAAATCTCCATCGATTTCCCTTCACTCCTTTAACCATAACTTGATCTGTTAACTCAAGGCACTTCGCCTCAACAGAATCTGGTAGAGCAAAGTATCGAAGCACAACTTTCAGGCATGATCGGAGTAATCAAGGCTTCATGCCTAATCTCCACGAGTAAACAAGGTTTCACCCAATATCGTACCATGCATTTTCTGGATTGAATTATCAGCCAAGTTGACAATGCAAGAAAAAATGTTGAACTAGCTCGGCAACTCGTTCATTCTGCACATTTCAGAAATGAACTCTCGATTTTTATGAGGATCTTCCCATCGACTTTGTGATATCATTTAGTGAACAACTTGAAAGAAGTACAGATGGATCACTCACAACAGTGCAAACTTTAGCTTCTACTGCAATGTGTGGTACTATACACTCTATCTTGGGTGGTCAACCTTTGCTAATTCTTGAATTTGCTGAACCTACTGTACTTATGTACACATTCATGTACAACTTTGCACAAGATAGACCAGAGCTGCAGATGGATATGAATCGCGTCACTGAACAGAGCTACCTTTTGAGATTTCACTGTTATCATCACCAAACTTGTAACTTTCATATACTTCAAGAAGTATTTCCCTGCATGGTACAATAACTCCAACCTTGATACAAGCAAGGCAAGCACCAAAAGCTTCCGGTAAAGGATGTAAGCTTCATCAGGAGGGGCCATCAACCTATGCTTCATCATTGTTGCCCCAAGATTTGTAACGTTATGTGTGATATTTGTGGACTGGAAATCATACCCAAGGCTTTGCAAATGGCAATCCGATAATAAATCCAGCTTGAACATGAGCGTCTAACATTATGTCTGACTCCATTCTAGTGAGAACAAGTTCTGTAGTTAGAACTCTTTTACTCAGTATACCATCTATTACCATAGGAATATAACAACCTTCTGTATCACGAAATCTTTTCTAGTTATGTGCCGCCAATTCATAGTCAGATTCACGAGATAAGTCTTCTTTAGCAACTTTTATAGCACTGGCGCACTGCCAATGTAACGTTATGTGTGATATTTGTGGACTGGAAATCATACCCAAGGCTTTGCAAATGGTAATCCGATAATAAATCCAGCTTGAACATGAGCGTCTAACATTATGTCTGACTCCATTCTAGTGAGAACAAGTTCTGTAGTTAGAACTCTTTTACTCAGTATACCATCTATTACCATAGGAATATAACAACCTTCTATATCACGAAATCTTTTCTAGTTATGTGCCTCCAATTCATAGTCAGATTCACGAGATAAGTCTTCTTTAGCAACTTTTATAGCACTGGCGCACTGCCAATGTACAATTGTTCTGGGAGAAGATTTGTGTAATCTAAAATCACTTTCACATTATCGATGTCACTATCAACGCTATTTGCAACACCAGGATACTGGATTTTCATAGCAACGTCCAAACCATCTGATAAATGGATTTTATATCTATTTAGAGCGTTCTATATCGGCTTAAATTGATTCACTTGGCCTCAAGTTTGTGGTAGTTTTAATGTGTTTTGTTTAAATGTGCAGGATTGTAGAAATGTCGATTAGGGTGACCGTTTCCGTCAAATTTGGAGTTGATTTGTGCAATGGAATGAAGTTTGGAGTCAAGCTTTAAGATCTTACGAAGATTCCAAGTAAAGATAATTGACTATGGAAGTAATGGCAAAAAGAACGGAAGAAAACGGCTCAGAAACGAAGAAAACGAAGAAAAATCAGCAACTGCCAGCAACTCAAGCGCAGGCAGCGCCCACAGAGCACTGACAACGCTCCAATAGTGCATAGACAGGAACTCAAGCACTGGCAGCGCGCCCTAGAGCGCAGGCAGCGCGCGAGGTGGACAGAAATTGCTGGAAATTGACTATTTTGTCCTAATTCGAATTCTACTTGTATTTTTGGTATTCTCTTGTACCAAAATCAATTTCCAATTGTATTGTAGTGTTATTTTCTTGCTTGGCAAGATATCTAGGCCTATAAAAACACATCTTAGCATTGTAATTCGTATCATCTTATTATTGTAACATAGAATAGCAAGGAAGAAAAGTGGAGAAGGATTCAACGCTCGGTGACAAGCACGGATCTAGATCTACTTCATCTTTTGTATACATTGGATCATAGATTTGTTTTCTCAACTCTTAGTTTTAATAATATTATTACTTCCTTTCATATCTTGTTTAATATCATGTTTCCATCAAATCCCATGGTGACGAACGGTTCAATTATGAACTAATCGTTGTTATGGGATTCTAACGGATTTATTTATGGAGCTTTAGTATTTTGATGCTTTAAAGATCTGTGTGTGATGTATATCTGATATCCTCATTTGGTTATGCTTAATTGATAGATGCGTCGCAAACATCTAATTTGTTAATCTCTTGTGAAGTGAAAGTGGATCTTGAGATTTAGAACTTGCCATGCTAGCATAGGTTCATAATTGTTTATCAATATGATTCGTAGTGTAAGATGAAAATACTTATGTTGCCCTATGTGATCATTATGGATAACTTGCTCTTCAACCGTTATGTTTTCAAATTCTATAGACATATAGGGTCTAAGCATAATTGGTGTCTATTCATCTTCTATCTCTTTTGTGGATGTATGGATAGTTTGGTATACGTATGCTGACAGGTAGCGTGTACTTGTTTCATGTTATCCAATCAGATATCATAACCATTGCATATAGTGATTAAAGGCGTCAGATCTAAGTGAAGTATTTAATGAAGTTAGGATCCCATGTTTATTCTCATATAAGTAACTCGATTTTTAATCTCATTAGTTAATTAATTTTTAGTTTAATAATTTGCATCTTAGTTTAATTTAGATAACAAAACCCCTTCAATTGTTATTTGTCTTAGCAGTGAATTAAACCCATACATTGTTGCATAGGTACATCTACTGATTAAAACATAACCAGATCTCTGCGGAACGAACTCAATTTATATCTGTATTACTTGTGACCACGTGCACTTGCGTGATTTTGTGTTAACACCATCCTTTGTGATAGCATGATGTACAAGTCCTATACTTGCAGCAGCTAATGGTTCATAATCAAAGCTTTTAAATTTAGACGACCAGTCAGGCCCCAACTCAGCTTCCAAAACCTCTTTGAGCTAGCTTCAAGGCATCACATTTGCGCCTTGACGAACGATATCCAAAGCATCCAGGATCGGAGCAGGTACAAGAGATTCTTCTTGGATGTTTAACATCTGGCCCAACTTAAGTGCCGCACCACGCATTCATATACAAGTATTCTAGTAGATTCCTGAATTGTTCCCCATGCTAAACCAGCACCCAAACCAGCAACCCCCATGGCTCTAGAAAGGATGAAGTCATCAAATTATTGTTAGCAGAAGATGGTGAGGAATCAACGGTGCCAATCTTTTCTACGGCTGGTCAGTTTGGTCTATGAAGAATGTTGTTATGACTTATGTGTCATCAGCAACTTTTGGTGATGCAAATAGATTTTCAGGTAAACTCCGTTCCATGCTTCATCCAAATCAATGTTTTCATCATGACGGAGGCTGGTATTTTCATTGTTGTTTTCATCGCCTGGTGGATCTCTATCTTGATCACTTCCATTTGAAGCCTGCTGAATATTGGTGATGATAGCTGTTGTGAGGGAAAATTGGTACAACACTTCAATGATATAATTACAAAAATCAACCAAGAAAATCCAGAAATAACAATCAAATAATCGAATTTTAAGCCAAAAACCCTAATCTCATGAACCCTAATCCGAGAGGGAGAAGAGTGATTTTATGGACTGAGTTTGCAAGGTACCCCAGGCTATGATGATCGAATATAACCTATTCAATCCAAGGTTCACAGCTAGGAGCAAGTGTTAGAGGTGTGTGTGTATCCAACCCCTTGCAAAGTGCCTACATACTCTTATTTATATAAGAGATCAAGTCCTCATGTAGTTCTTTGATAATTCCCACGATCTGATAAGCCTCATCCTCCCTAACCAACTTGCAACGATCCTTTATCACCATCCACCTGATTATCCCGTTTGTTAACTTCCTGATAATTCCCACTTTTTATTGTAATATATCCATACATACACGCATATATATATATATTCCATATATATATGATGTTAATCCTTGATAACTGTTACTGATATACCGTTCCTATTGTTTAGGAGATATTCTGAAGGATGTTACGACGTACATTATCCAATCTCCTATAATATAGGCGATTATGAGCCCGCTGGTTTATTTTCTGGAAACCTTTGGGGTTCATGCGCGTACCCCTAACCTGGCAACCTGCTACCCAGTTGAACCCCTGCCTGGCCTTCACACAGCTTCACCCTTATCCGGGGTTCACATGCACGCGCCCCTGTATGAACTGTTGGGACAAACAGACCGTGGCCCTGCGATTTTTGATACAATAAATTAACGAGTACAAAAACAAAAGTCACCTTGTTAACGGTTGATTCCACGCTCTTCTATTGTATTCCCAAATTCCCTTGAGCGAAGTGTGGCCTTCGTCTTCTCAAGTTAACCTCTCTTCTTGCTCCTAGGTGGCTACAATATTTTTCTTCACCCACCCTAGCAAGAAGAGAATAAGAATATATATAGGGCTACAATAGGGATCATGGATAATTAGGTTGGGCCTTCTAATTACATCCTGGGCCTAACCCAATGTAATTAAATATTAATTCAATCCACTAAAGAATTAATATTTGCACTACCTTTCCTAATACCGCAACTTATTTATTTAATTGGGTTCCAATATTATTTGCTTATTAAATTCCCCATGTTTAAAATAGCGCATGTCCATTAATTAAATAAATTACTGATAATTCATTTAATTAATATCTTTTATCCTTGATCATCCACTCAACCTTTATTTAATTATGCCGGAATAAATCCACCTGCAGGGTTTCACATAATTAAATCTTTTTGAGCTTTCAAGGGGACATCATTAACCCGAATATTATCAGGACATGGATTCCTTCTATAAATAATATTCACCATGTATATAATTCCATCACCCAAAATATAATGATATAATTCAAAAGAATTATTTCATATATAAATCAAAGCATGTAAATAATATACACGTGTCAATTACTATATCCGGATTAAGAACCTAAGCATTAATAATAACATAGAATCTTAGTTCTCCTTCTTAATCAGTATAAGGGAACAATTCTAAATTTGATCCTGTTCAATATACACAAAGTATACTAGTATTATTTATTAGTCAATATAAACTAATCTAAATAATACTACAGCCATACCAGTGGATTGTCCAACACCACCTGTGCTGTGAACCTTATTATATTATATAAACCGTATTTAACAATCTAATATTCTGTATCCCATTTGATACTAGATTGTCCACAATATATAATATTAGACAGCATGTAAACATTTAAATGATTCTCAATAAAACCGGGCCAGAAATAAATGTATATACTTAAAATAAATATTTTCAGTATACACTAACAATCTCCCACTTATACTCAAAATATTCTATGAGTATATTAGTGTTTATTTAATCCACTATTACATTGAAAACTATGTCTCCATCCATCTGACTCCTATCGCTTCCACATGCCTGTCAAAAACCTTGGCTGGCAAGCTCTTCGTGAAAGGATCTGCCCGGTTGTCTTCTGATGATATGTGAGCCACAACTATATCTCCTCGCTTTACGATTTCACATATGAGATGATACTTACGTTCAATATGTTTAGCTGCTTTGTGATCTCGCGGTTCCTTTGAATTTGCCACAGAACCAGTGTTATCACAATACACTGTCAAGCTTCTAGGCAAATTAGGTACCACATCTAAGTCCAAAAGGAAGTTCCTGAACCATACAGCCTCCTTAGCAGCCTCAGAGGCCGCTACATACTCGGCTTCCATAGTAGAGTCTGCAATGCATTTCTGCTTTACACTCCTCCATATAACGGCTCCACCTCCCAAAGTAAAAACATATCCCGAGGTTGATTTCCTCTTATCCCTATCCGATTGAAAATCTGAATCAGTATATCCCAAAGGAAATAGATCCGAGGCCTTGTAAATTAACATATACTCTTTAGTCCTTCTCAGGTACTTGAGTATAGTTTTTACTGCACTCCAATGTTCCTGACTTGGGTTCGACTGATATCTACTAACCATGCCTACAGCAAAGTAGATGTCAGGCCTCGTACATAACATAGCATACATTAAGCTTCCACATGCCGAGGCATAAGGAACTGCTTTCATGCTCTCTATATCCTTAGGTGTCGAAGGACACTGCTCCTTGGATAGAGCAACTCCATGTTTAAAAGGTAGAAAACCTTTCTTAGAGTTCTGCATGTTAAAACGAGCTAATACTTCATCAATGTAGGGCTCTTGAGATAAAGCCAACATCCTTTTCTTGCGATCCCTTATTACTTTGATCCCAAGGATGTATGCCGCTTCACCTAAGTCCTTCATTTCAAATTGTTTGAACAACCATGCCTTTACTGATGACAACATCTTAACATTGTTTCCAATGAGTAAAATGTCATCTACATATAGTACTAGAAAAACCACTGCATTACCCTCACTTCTCTTATACACGCATGACTCGCTTGGACTTTGATCAAATCCATATGACTGGACTGCCTGATCAAAACGAATATTCCAGTCCCTAGAAGCTTGTTTAAGTCCATAAATAGACCTCTTAAGCTTACAAACCAGATGCTCTTGGCCTTCTTTAATGAATCCTTTTGGTTGTTGCATATAGATGGTTTCCTCAAGACTTCCATTAAGGAAAGCTGTCTTGACATCCATTTGCCAAATCTCATAATCGAGATGAGCTGCTATAGATAAAAGAATCCGGATCGACTTAAGCATAACAACTGGCGAAAAGGTTTCCTCATAATCGATTCCTTCTTTCTGAGTATACCCTTTCGCAACAAGTCGTGCTTTCCAGGCTTTCACCTTTTTGTCAGATCCTCTTTTCTTCTTGTAGATCCACATACTTCCAATGGGTTTTATACCTTTGGGTGGTTCCACGAGCTCCCAAACTTGATTGGAATACATAGATTCCATCTCAGATTCCATTGCCTTTTGCCAAAGATTTGCATCTTTATCTAGAATTGCCTGTTCGTATGTCCTGGGATCCTCATCATGTTCACCAGAGACCAAGTCTGAAGACTCTCCCAAAAACATGAATCTGTCAGGTTGTCGAAGAACCCTCCCACTACGACGAGGCACTGGTGCGGTACTGGTGTCAAGTTGTGCATTTTCTTGTGATTGTTCTACTTGTACTATTGGCACTTGGGGATTATCTGTCCCTCCCACTAATTCCTCTAAAACAACACTACTCATGGGTTTGTGGTTCATTATATAGTCTTCCTCTAAGAATCTGGCATTGGTGCTAACAATGACATCTCGATCCCTAGGACTATAAAATGAATAACCTTTCGTCCCCATGGGATAGCCTACAAACAGCCTTACTTCTGTGCGAGGTTCTAGCTTAGTCGCGTTCTTGTTAAGCACATGTGCTGGACAACCCCAAATCCGAATATGTCTTAGACCTGGTTTGCTACCAGTCCACAATTCTATTGGAGTCTTGGGAACTGACATAGAAGGTACCAAGTTCAGAAGGTAAGCCGCTGTTTCTATAGCATATCCCCAGAACGACTTAGGTAAATCTGAATAACTCATCATTGATCTAACACTCTCCAAAAGAGTCCGATTCCTTCTCTCTGCTACACCATTCTGCTGAGGTGTGCCAGGTGCAGACAACTGGGATGTAATCCCATTTTCTGATAAATAATCCCTAAATTCTCCAAACAAGTATTCGTCACCACGATCTGATCGTAGTGACTTGATACATTTTCCAAGATGTCGTTTCTCCGCACTTGCTTTGTACTCTTTGAATTTTTCAAAGCACTCAGACTTGCGGCGCAACAAATAAATGTATCCATATCTAGAATAATCGTCAATGAAAGTGACAAAATACTCATAACCTCCTCTTGCTTGGATACTCATAGGTCCACATAAATCAGTATGAACCAATTCTAACACTTCTTTGGCTCTATTCCCCTTTGCTTTAAAAGGTCTATTAGTCATCTTACCTTCCAAGCAGGATTCACAAACTGGAAATGGCTCCACTGCCAACGAGCTTAATGGCCCATCTACTACCAGTCTTTGAATCCTCCTCAAGTTAATATGACCTAATCTTAAGTGCCAAAGATATGTTTGGTTCAATCCAGAAGGTTCCTTTCTTTTATTTGAGCTAGAAAATGCGTTATTTATTTCCCTATGTTGCAATGTTGGTTGGCTAGGATTAATAATATACAAATTGTCTTGCAATGTACCAGAACATATAACTCATTTATTCATCATAATAAAAACATTATGATCCAAACAAACATTATAACCATCCATAGCAAGTTTAGAAACCGAAATCAAATTCCTTCTAAATGAAGGTACATAAAGACAATTGTTCAAAACCAAAATCCTATCATCGCCAAAAGATAAAGTAATTATTCCAACAGCAACTACTGCTACTTTCGTAGCATCTCCCATGAACACATATATCTCGCCATCTCTAAGCATTCTGGTTTGCTGGAACCCCTGCATAGAGTTACAAACATGGTCAGTGGCTCCTGTATCTACACACCAAGTGCCCGTAGATATAGCCGCTATATATGTTTCCGTAACTAGAGAAAGAGACATACCAGTATTGTTTGTCTTCTTAGGAAGAGGACAATCCTGTTTCCAGTGACCTGACTGCTTGCACCTGAAGCACTTGCCCTTAGGCTTTTCCACACCACCTTGAACTCCCACTGTATTAGCAATCTTTCCAGCTTTCTGTGTCTGAGTCTTTTTCTTCTTCTTACCTTTCGGCTTAGATGAAGAAGCTTTCTCAGCCACATTCACTTGAACATTCTGTTTAAAGAGTCCTTCAGCTGCCTGAAGTTCTGTCAGAAGTTCCGCGAGACTATACATCCTTTTGTTCATGGTGTAATTCAAGCGGAACTGCTCAAAACTTTTGGGCAAGCTCATAAGGATGATATCGATCTGGGTTTCCCCATCAATATCAGCACCAAGGATCTCCATCTCATTCAGATGAGACATCATCCGGAGAACATGATCCCTTACAGGTGTTCCTTCAGCCATCTGAGTGTTCATTAAAGCCTTCATTGCTACTTGCCTAGCAGCCCTATTCTGTTCTCCAAAAAGTTCCTTGAGATTAAAGAGCATATCTGAAGCCGTGGCCATAGCCTGATGCTGATGCTGCAAAACACCCGACATTGCTGCCAGAATGTAACATCGCGACATCTCATCGGCCTTAACCCACCGCTTATAATACTCCTTATCAATTTCAGGAGCATCTTCAGCAGGCTGATCTGGCTTGGGTTCATAAGTGCAAAATTTGTACTCCTCAGCAGTCAACACTATGTCCAAATTACGTTTCCATTCAATATAGTTTGGTCCCGTAAGTTTGTTATCCTTAAGTATGGTGAATAGTGGATTAAAGCCCATAATGATCTAATCCTGAGAATCATACATGTGACACATAATCAGAGAGTTGCACAAATCTTAAAACCTATTGGTTTCCTCTAACAATTAATTAAAATTAATGCACTAATATTTAAACACCATAAGTATCTAGTACGCCACGATGGGTGACATATATACCACTTAAATTCGTTTAAATATTACTTTGGTCCTATTACTAAATAATACGCCACGTTAGGGTGGACTATATATTATTTTTCATAGCTAAGTGTATACCATTATCAAATCTTAAATTAATAATAATAAGACCGGATGCCACCATTAAATATTTCAAATCAATAATCGATAATAGGATAATTCCCAGATCGGGGGGAGCATTGTCAAGAGGCGTCATTTAAGACCCCTTTCTAGACAGAATCATCCTTTCTCTCAATATCGAAAATCTATATTCAATCATTGGTAACCTTCTAATTAATCGAATTCTATGAAACTTGGTACGCCACGTTTGGGTGGACTATATACCTTTCAATATTCGTAATTTAATTTAAGAATTTTGTTCTAGTAATTTCCATAACCTTTTAATAATACCGTAAATAGTACGCCACGATAGGTGATCATATATACCATCTACATTATTTAAAAGGTTATATTACATACAAAATAATGGAGACCGTGGGATTTAATTCCTAATTAATTCCCTCACCCACTTAGAATTTTTATTAAAAAAGAGGAATTTTAAAAATTAAATGGAGGCCTATGTCGTTACAATTATGTCTAGCATGCATTCAAAATACACACATAATTCAACAACATATAACATTTAATTAAAGCAATAAATAAAAAAATCTATGTCCATGTCGTCCTAATTATGTTAAACATGCAATTAAAAATTACACACATAATTAACAACACACATAATAATTATTTAAAGCAATAATTAAAAAATTAAATAGCGGAATTAAAATTTAAAAAAACATAATTTAAATCCACTATTATGGCCCCATAATTGAAATTCCTGCAGCCTTGTTCGTCCCAAAAACAAATTGGTCGGTTGCTGTTGTGCAGGCTGAATCAAAGTTGCTAGCCGCAGGTCTGATTGATCTGTTGCGCAGGATGATCCTGCGTGACAACATTTTTCCGAAGTCACCTGTTGCGCATGCCTTCCATGCGACATCATGCTGGGCTGACTTTCTTTGTACCGCAGCCAGACCACTCTGCAGGTTAGGCGTGTGC
Organism: Kitagawia praeruptora; assembly: GCA_037693485.1. Classification (NCBI taxonomy): domain Eukaryota; kingdom Viridiplantae; phylum Streptophyta; class Magnoliopsida; order Apiales; family Apiaceae; genus Kitagawia; species Kitagawia praeruptora. The sequence goes on from CM075353.1 coordinate 7,284,761, forward strand.
TATCCTCTCCTTCCTGTCCATCACTCGTAACGAAATTTTAACAGCAGCCACATCACTTACGCAGCGGAACAAAATCACTCCGGATTTGAATTTCAGCCGTACATAATTGTTACAATATACCCGGATTTTTATAAAATCTATCAAACAATTACATAAAAAATAGATCTAATACAAAACTAATTTTGTAAAATCTATTCTAGCACGATCAACCCTCGTGAAAATTACAACCACGATAAACCACGTGGAACACAAACAAAAAATTAACCACGATTAAACCACGTGGGATCCAAACACATAATTAAAATATACATGGCCATAATAGTGGATAACAACCTGCAAAACAGAATTATACAAGCCTACCACTATATACATGCATATATAATTACGACATGGACATCGTATCAAAAATCGTAGAACCATAAAACCTGGCTCTTGATGCCAATTGTTGGGACAAACAGACCGTGGCCCTGCGATTTTTGATACAATAAATTAACGAGTACGAAAACAAAAGTCACCTTGTTAACGGTTGATTCCACGCTCTTCTATTGTATTCCCAAATTCCCTTGAGCGAAGTGTGGCCTTCGTCTTCTCAAGTTAACCTCTCTTCTTGCTCCTAGATGGCTACAATATTTTTCTTCACCCACCCTAGCAAGAAGAGAATAAGAATATATATAGGGCTACAATAGGGATCATGGATAATTAGGTTGGGCCTTCTAATTACATCCTGGGCCTAGCCCAATGTAATTAAATATTAATTCAATCTACTAAAGAATTAATATTTGCACTACCTTTCCTAATACCGCAACTTATTTATTTAATTGGGTTCCAATATTATTTGCTTATTAAATTCCCAATGTTTAAAATAGCGCATGTCCATTAATTAAATAAATTACTGATAATTCATTTAATTAATATCTTTTATCCTTGATCATCCACTCAACCTTTATTTAATTATGCCGGAATAAATCCACCTGCAGGGTTTCACATAATTAAATCTTTTTGAGCTTTCAAGGGGACATCATTAACCCGAATATTATCAGGACATGGATTCCTTCTATAAATAATATTCACCATGTATATAATTCCATCACCCAAAATATAATGATATAATTCAAAAGAATTATTTCATATATAAATCAAAGCATGTAAATAATATACACGTGTCAATTACTATATCCGGATTAAGAACCTAAGCATTAATAATAACATAGAATCTTAGTTCTCCTTCTTAATCAGTATAAGGGAACAATTCTAAATTTGATCCTGTTCAATATACACAAAGTATACTAGTATTATTTATTAGTCAATATAAACTAATCTAAATAATACTACAGCCATACCAGTGGATTGTCCAACACCACCTGTGCTGTGAACCTTATTATATTATATAAACCGTATTTAACAATCTAATATTCTGTATCCCATTTGATACTAGATTGTCCACAATATATAATATTAGACAGCATGTAAACATTTAAATGATTCTCAATAAAACCGGGCCAGAAATAAATGTATATACTTAAAATAAATATTTTCAGTATACACTAACATGAACATACCTCGAACTAGATGCCAGAATCCTGTCCTCCAGTCTATTTATAAGGCATACTAAATTACCATACTTACTCCTTAGCTCAATCTATCCGTCCATATCCACCTGATTCGAGTCCATAACCTTAGTGGGCCTTAAATCAAGTCCAAGGCGGATTTTGGGCACAACAACTACCCCCCGGTTCCTTGTAGCCATTTGAATGCAAAAGGAACCTAACGTCATCCATACCCCCATCACCCTTCCATTCCATTTGAACCCCTAAGCCTACGCGAGCGTACTCATTGTAGGAAACAAGGGATTCAACCAGGAAGTATCCATGCTCGCAACCGTACCCCTTCGCCTGTACCCTGAGGTTCACTGTCCCCCAATTTGTGGGTGCAGCCGTTGAACCTCCTAAATTTATCACCCACTGTATAAACGCGTACCTGCTTGGGGATTTAATGAATCGCTTGGGATAATTATTCCTTTTAGATGATAACTCCTGAAGTAAACAAAGTCCTAGTTGGTCTTTAATTGCCTGAATTCCAAATCCCATTGCAACTCTAACATTTCGAAATTTGAATTCCATAAAACCACTCTACTTCTCCAAAAATCCCATTGTATTTAGCCTTCCACCTGTCTACATTCATTCTCCTCCATTTTCAAAAACACTCTTAATACTTATTTTTTTTTTTTTTTTAACATCTCATACACGGGCCTGACCAGATGGAGACACGTGGCCTGCTTGTTTGTATCCCCATGCCCTTATATGTACACCTCTTCGCACCACTTTCTTATTTTCACTCTTTTCTATAGCAAAAAACTCTTTCTCTCCTTTGCTCCAAGCGGTTCATCTTCTCAGACCTCCATCCCGGCGAAGGTTTCCGTTTTCTGACCATCCTCTTCGCTTCAAAGGTATTTCTTCTTTCTCCTCTCATATTAATCTCCACATTTTCCAGGCTTAACGATTTACAAAACATGTCATTGTGTACCAATCGGTGTTTACATTCCATATTTATGACTTTCATGTATTTGATTTACTCTGTTCATCACTCCTTTTATGATTTGCCCATCATATATAGATGCATGTTAAACTGAGCAAATATCGTTGTCCTGTATTGCATTTTCTTTCAACCCATGTCTGTTTAATTTCCCATGTATGCACGCGTACACTCATCAATCTATGCTGGTTATACTTTTTCCCCTTTGTTCATCCCTCTTATTCTGTCCTTAATTGTTGTCTTGATAGTGTCTTTGAACCTTATGTCAATTGACCCCTGCATATACCCTGCCTGATTTAGGCCTTTGTCCAAGACCTATTAGGAGTTGCTCCAGACCTTTCACCTTTTTTTTTCTTCTTTTAAATAAAGCCCGTTCTATGGGTTTCACTTATATGAACCCCAGGGTGAATTTGGATGCCAACAGTTACTTCCCCTTGTTAAAATGAGAGGGAACGATCTTGGAGCAATTAGGGGTTTCCATCCTTGAACCCCTATAATACTCCTCCACTATCTTTTTCCTAACATGACAATTGCCGTTCCTCAAAAATTTCTTCAGAGACTTGGAACTCACACTGCTTTTCTGTGTGCAGATGTCGAGTCAATCCACAACTGGTAAGTCTCCGGCTTCCATTGCCAAAGAGATTTCTCAGATGGCAGAAGCCTCCGAAGGTGACTCGTTTTCCTCACCCAATCCCATATCCAGATTCCCTCCTATAGCTTCCACAGTGAGTGGTCGTACTCGCTCCAAAGTCAAAGTTCTTGACCCCACTGCCGCCCAAATCTCCCTCAAATCTCACTCTTTAGATCCTTCTTCACTTGTACCCACTGCCGTTAGTTCTGATTCCCATGTGTCTGAGGAAGAGATTGATTCGTTAGGGCATGTATCTCTAGCAGTTGAACCCTTCGATGATCGTCCTGAGACTAGCACAAGTCCAAACAGAACTTCCCCTATCCAGACTTCCAGTGTTGCTACCCCCCAGCTATCTTGTGCCAAAACACAGACTTCTATGACCGCCCAAAAATTGGGAAACCTCCTTGAAGCTTGCAACCCTGGGTGTTCACTGGTTGTACCTCAGCCAGAAGAGAGATGTCACGATTTCTCTAACTTTGAAACAGACCAAGTCATTCCATGTGCTGTGTTATCTGCCCAGTTTTTTAGACTAGGGTTGTCACTACCCCTTCATCCTTTTATTCTTGATATCCTTGATACTTACAAGCTTGCTCCTTTGCAACTAACTCCGAACTCATATCGTATGGCTATATGTATATACATCCTTTATGACTCCATGTTCCAAGTTGAATTGACTGCTCGTGAGTTGGGTTTCTTTTACCAACTCAAAGAAACCGAAAAAACCTCTGGGTTCTTCTATCTTACTACCTGGAATATTCATCAAGGGAAATGTATAAAAGGCAATAAGAAAGGAATGTCAGGGTGGCACAAGCAATTCCTATATTGCTATGATTGCCCAGAATACCGAAAAGAATTTAACCCCTATCCAGACATGCCTACTCAAACCATCCTAGTGGGGGAAGAGTTGGAAAGGGCCGAAAAAGTTTTGAGAAAAAGTGCAAGGCTAGGAGATGGTGCTAGCCTGCTGTCTAAGAAAAAATTACTTCGTTTGGGTTTTTCCAAGAAAGTCAGCTCCAAGTCTCCGGGGGACTCTCATACCCCTGTTGAGGAAAATCTCACTGATGGAACCCCACTTGAGCCAGGTCCACGCTCATATTCTTAGTAGCATACACCCACCGTTCCATTTATTTTCCATTATTCGATGCAGCATGCTTTCCATAATTTTTTGCATACATGATTTACTTGATTTCTGCATGAGTACCATCTTTACTTTTGTTTTGACTTTACTAACCCTTCACGTGGTAATGCATGTATGTCTTTTTCAGTGCCTTCCTTCATCACCAAGCGTTCAGCACAAAAGAATGTTCCCAAATCACCTATACCCCCGTCTTCTGTTGAGAGAACCCCCGTTCCTTCTACAAAGATCAACCCAGCTTCCCTGGAGAAGAATGTTTCCTTAAGGAAGAGGCCCACACAGTACACTCCTGAGGCATCTGGGGCATCTGGTTCCCGTGGGAGTAAACGTCCCAGGCATGAGATTGAACTGAGTCCCTCTGACACCATTTCTCCTGCTCCCCTTACTACTTTCATAGGTGCTATCAAGGATAGATTCCCTGTACGTTCTATCTCAGAGTGGGACAGCCTGAGCTTTGAGGAAGCTGCAAACAGGATATCCCTGGTGAATGCTGAAAGCCTCTTCCTATCTCTGAAGTATAGCAACCAGATTCTTGGGGATTCCAGGGCTATTGAAGAGCTTGATAGGGTACGTTCAGAGCTGAAAACCTTCCAAAATGATAAGAAGAAACTACTGGCTTCGAACAAGAAGCTTTATGAGAATGAAGGTACCCTGATCCAGGAGAGGGATAAGTTGCTGAGGGAGACAGAGTCCATGGATGCCATTATCCTCAAGATGGATAAGGAGAGGGAAGATGCCAGTGCCACCAGCAAAAAGGAGAAGGAGAAACTTGAGTTGAAGGTCCGAACCCTCCAGGGTGCAGTTGCTAAGTACAAGGCTACCATGTCCAGGCAAGGTGACAAGGAATACAATCTGGGTTACAAGGCTGGGATCAAAGATTATATGACTTCCACATATGAGGCTTTTCCAAACTTGGAGTGGGGTATTCTGGGCCAGGATGCAGTTGAGGCCATAGAGTTAATCAAGGAGGAGCAGGCTGTTGCTGCCAAGCAGGTGAACCCCCCTGAGGCGCGTATGGAGGAAGCCCCCCAGGAAGTGGCTGTAGAGGTTCTTACCGAGGCTATTGCAGGGGATACAGTCGAAGCTATAGAGATCCAGCCAGGGGAAGCTACAGATGGGGGCCCAACCGAGGAACCCCAGGTGGAAGCCCCCTCATCCAATCCTGAAATTCCGAAGGCCTCTCCAGTCAACGAGGATCTCTCCACTTTTCCACCCGAATCAGATCAGTAATGTTATCATCAGTCCCTTTCAAGCAGACTTTAATGAATCCTTTTCTGGCATAGATTGCCTTAAACTTAATATTTTGAGGGTGCGGACTCCTCCGAAGGTCTCGCAAGATGTAATTTCGTTAACTTGGTTTTTTCTCGGATTCCTGCTAAGGTTTTTAATGCTTCATCTGCTTTTGATCAGTATATGCTTGCCATGCAGTTAAATCGCACGTGCACACACCTTTATTTAATCCCGTGCTTAGCGTCTTTTGCTTGATATGCCACGTCCTATGTGACAACCATGTCACGAGTTGCCTTGTTGGGAGTTGATGCCGTGTTTCATTTTAAGATAGTTTGGCAATTCGCTGTATTCGGGGTTCACCCGTTATTCCCCTGGATGTTAATATCCCTTCCCTAAGATCAATAGGTATTCCACCTGCTACATCCCTATCATGGTTTTTTGGGGATTTTCAGATCCGTAGGCCAAATGAAATCCTTCATGAGTTGGCCATTTCCATCCTAAGTTCTCAATCAGCAACCAGTCCTTACTTAACCATAAATCCTTGGGCGATCGGTGTTCCACTGATCGTACCCTTAAATCAGACCATTTCCATGTGATTTCCCCACAAGAGCATTTTCCTTAGCCATTCCACTTTCCCAAAAGATAAAGCCTCACTTACCCAGTTTCCCTGGGAGCGTAGTGGGGTTATTTTTCCCTTGTGCACTTGGCTTCCATAGCCGTGCCCAAATCCTCCAATGAAGCCAGTTATCCACCATACTGATTACACGGTATTTTGGGGTTCGAACGGTTGAACCTCCGCATGCGAGAACCTTGTGATCCTAGTTACCCTAGAACCTTCCCACTATGGGATTCCATCCCCTTTTATGCATGAGCCATACATGTCCCAATCCATGTGTACATAATCCCCGTATGTTTCCATCCATATGTCCATATAATCCATATTTATATAACCCGTGTAATCCATTAACATACATTCCATATGTTTTCCATCCATGTATCCATATAATCCATATTTATATAACCCGTGTAATCCATTAACATACATTCCATATGTTTTCCATCCATTATATAATCTTGATTTTAAAATTTTATCCATTTTTAAGTTAAACTATCCTTCCTTTAATCGATGTATACCTACTACCCCCCGAGTTCTTTAATATAATTCTACTTATAATGAAGAACTAGGTTCAACAGTCGTATCCTTGATTTTTTTTTTACGTAGATAAAACAGGTTACACATATCATGCATTCATCCACATAAATCCATATATTTTTAAACATAAAACGGAAATGAAAGAAAAAACAAGTCGATTTCAATTCCATTAAATCACATCATAGTTGGTGTTCAACAGGTAGGCGTACATTCACAACCCCCCAAGCACTTTATTAACATAAAAGAAAAATTTCTGACCGACTGATCCTAATATGATGGTAGCTACAACTAATAAGCCACTTTTATTTTCCTACACCTGAAAGAGGTCTACAAGAAACGTTACCTGGGTTCAACTACTGGTAATATTTCTTAAGGTGTTCGGCGTTCCACGCCCTCGGGATTAGTTTCCCGTCCAAATCCTCCAAATGATAAGTTCCTTCCCATAAGACCGATTTGATCACATATGGGCCTTCCCAATTTGCCTCAAAGGCCCCATATCCTGGGGTTCTCATGTTAGGCATCATCTTCCTTAAAACCAAATCTCCAACCCTTAAGGGTCGTGCTCGAACCTTGCCATCAAAGTACTTGCGAGTCCTTTGTTGATAGGCTGCAAGCTTCAGCTGAGAGGTTGTACGAACCTCTTCCACCAAATCCTAGTACAAACGATGATTAACCTCATCTTCCATGGGATCAAAGTTATCTCTCCTAAATGAACCGGCACCAATCTCCACGGGTACCATTGCCTCGCACCCATAAGTTAATGTGAATGGGGATTCACCAGTTGTAGTCCTAGGTGTTGTGTTGTAAGACCATAACACCATGGGAAGTTCCTCTGGCCAGTAACCCTTTTTATCTTCCAACTTTGCCTTTAAAGTATGTTTAATGATTTTATTGATGGCTTCAGTCTGGCCATTGCTTTGGGGGTGGCAGACTGCAGAGAAGCCCTTAACAATTCCGAGGTCTTCACATGAACCTCTCATTTCCTTGCTATCAAATTGCTTGCCATTGTCAGATATCAACTTATAGGGAATCCCATATCGGCATATAATTGCTCGAAATACAAACTCTTTTAATTTGGCTGCAGTGATCGTAGCCAGGGGTTCAGCCTCTGCCCACTTTGTAAAATAATCCACGGCTACAACGGCATACTTTACTCCTCCCTTCCCCTTAGGGAGTTCTCCAATCAGGTCAATTCCCCAAACGGCAAAAGGCCATGGGCTAGAGAGTGGCTTTAATGGCACAGCAGGATTCCTATTTGAGTTGGCATACCTTTGGCATCGATCACATGCCTTTGAGAATTTGTGCGCATCCTGCTGTAGGGTTGGCCAGTAGTACCCCTGTCGAAGTATCTTGTGGGCCAATGAGGTTCCTCCAGAGTGGTTTCCACATATGCCTTCATGCACCTCCCTCATAATATATTCACATTCACTGCCTGCTATACATCGTAGAAGTGGTTTGTTGAAGCCTCTCTTGTACAGCTTTCCATCATATAGGGCGTAACGCGTAGCCTTATACTTCATTCTCCGGGCTTCATCCTTTTCAGCTGGCAGAACCCCCTTTGTTATGTACTCCAGGATGGGAGTAATCCATGTGTCCTCTACTTGAACCTTAACATCCATACAATCGAACCTTGGAATGCTAGGTTGTTGTTGTATTTCCAACGGTATCACCCCTAGCATAGTTGCTTCCCTATTAGAACCCATTTTTGCCAAGGCATCTGCACTTGAGTTTTCCGTCCTTGGAATTTGCACCAGATTGATTTCTCCAAACTTGCTCATCAACTCTTGAGCGTACCTCATGTATAGATCAGTGCGTGGACCCCTAGCTTGAAAGTTACTTCTGATATGTCCCACTACCAACATGGAGTCACTATACACTGTCATATTTATTACTTTCATTTCAAGTGCCAGTTTCAGCCCCGCAATCAGGGCTTCATATTCGGCATCGTTGTTTGTAGCCTTGAATGTGAAATGAATTGAGCTCTGCAGCTTGTGGCCTTCGGGGCTTATTAGGACTATACCAGCACCTGCCCCATTTCCATTCACGGCTCCATCCACATAGAGGGTCCACCATGGTGCGCAATTTTCTGTTGGGGCTTCCTTCTCCAAAGGTTCCCTCACGGTTTCCTTGGTTTCCACCTCAAAGGATGGTGGGAATTCCAATAAGAAATCAGCAAGTGCCTGTCCCTTGATAGCTGTTCTTGGCTTGAATTCAACATCAAATTGGCCTAACTCCACAGCCCATTTCATCAACCTACCTGAGGCTTCAGGTTTGTGCAGGACCTGCCTCAGTGGGAATGAGGTTCGTACCTCTATCGTGTGCGCCTGAAAGTATGGCCTTAACTTTCTTGATGTCAGAATCAACGCGTAGGCTAGCTTCTCCATGTTTGTATATCTAGTTTCAGCATCCAGAAGCCTCTTGCTCACATAATACACAGGGTACTGGGTTTGATCTTTCTCACGAACCAAAACAGAACTAATAGAGTGCTCAGAAACCGCCAAATACAAAATCAGGGTTTCACCCTCTATTGGCTTTGCCAGCAATTGAGGGCTTCCTAATTGTTCCTTCAATTTAGTGAAGGCATCTTCACATTCAGGCGTCCACTCAAAGCCTTTTCTCTTCTTGATAGCTGCAAAGAATTCTTGACATCTGTCCGAGGACTTGGAGATAAACCTGTTCAAGGCTGCCACCTGTCCGGTAAGGCTTTGAACTTCCTTCACACTTCGGGGGGATCTCATTTCAACTAGTGCTTTTATTTTAGCAGGGTTGGCTTCGATTCCTCGATGATTCACAATGAAACCCAAGAATTTTCCAGACTCCACCCCAAACACACATTTTTGGGGGTTCAACTTCATCCTGTATTTCCTTAGGATGCCAAACATTTCACTGAGGTGAGCAACATGGTCGCCTGCTACCTTGGATTTTACCAGCATATCGTCCACGTATACTTCCATAGTTTTTCCAATCTGGTCTTTAAACATCTTGTTGACCAGCCTTTGGTAGGTTGCTCCAGCGTTCAACAGCCCGAAAGGCATCCCGATATAGCAGTAGAGTCCTCTATCTGTGATAAAGGAAGTATGCTCCTGATCGGGTTCATACATCGGAATTTGATTGTAACCTGAATACGCATCCATGAAACTTAGCAAGGCATGACCAGCCGTAGCATCGACTAGTTGATCAATACGCGGGAGCGGAAAGCTATCCTTGGGACATGCTTTATTCAAGTCAGTGAAATCAACGCACGTACGCCATTTGCCATTGGGTTTCTTTACCAAGACCGGATTTGCCAACCACATGGGGTAGAATGATTCCTTTACTAGCTTGGCCTTCAACAGCCTGTCTACCTCTTCTTTCAGGGCGACGGCCCTTTCCCCACTTATTGCTCTCCTTTTCTGCCTTACAGCCTTCATGTCTGGATCAATGTTCAAATGGTGACACATCACCCTTGGATCTATTCCCACCATGTTCTCATGGCTCCATGCAAATACGTCTAAGTTGTTTCTTAGAAATACCACCAGTGCTTTCTTGACTTCAGGGTTCAACTGTTTACCAACCCTCAATTCCTTAGTAGGATCAGCTGCATCAACCAGGATAGATAAAGTGTCTTCGGCCGCCCCAGTCTTTTCCTTTGTTTCGGGCATTCGAGGATCAAGATCAATTTCCACTGGGTTCACCTGTTTTGCACCCTGATGGGGTTCCATCAACTGACCATCGGACTTCATTAACTCCTTCATATCGTTTTCATTATCTACACTTTCAAAATCACTGTCACGAACTTCTTCAACTATGCCTTCGATCAATGGCTCCTCAGGAGCTTCCAGCATTAGTATCCCGTTAGGGGTACCTACCCCCGAAAAGGTGCAACATCTGTATAGGGCTCCTCGCCTGGATGTTGTACAATCATGATAACATTACACATGTCTCTTTCTGGTCTTGCTTCCTTTCGATGCAAAGATTCATCTCCCTTCCCCGTGCCGGGGTCCAGGTAACGATAGCATTATTCCGAGGTGCCCCCATCCACCAACAATAGATGTTTACAGGCTTGTTCGGCTGTATGCAGGGCTTTACTATAGCACTCCCTTGAATCTGATTGACATCCTTGAACACACCCAATTCCTCCGGGAGTTGGGAATTTCATTGACAGGTGATAAATGGACGTCACTACTCGCATTTCTTTTAACATCGGCCTTCCAAGTATCCCATTATAGGAAATGTCTTCATTTACCACCATGAATTCTACCACCTGTGTGGCTGACCGGGGTTCCTCTCCCAAAGTGAGAGGGAGTTTCACTCGTCCCACAATTTGTACAGGGTTTCCAGTAAATCCGTATAATTCATTGTACGAAGGAGCCATTTCTTTGTCAAGTAACCCCATTTTTTGGTAAGTGCTGTACGCCAAGATATTCACTGAGCTTCAATTATCCACCAATACTCGGTGTACGTTCAAACCTCCGATTGTAGCTTTAATTACTAAAGCATCGTTATGCGGGTGGTGCACGTGCCTGGCATCCTCCTCGGTGAACGTTATGTCAACTGCCTCGCCCTTAAAGAGTTTGGGCGGCCTTTCAGACAGGTTGTACACATTCGTGAGGGGTACGCCTCTTGCTTCCCGGGCATAATTTTTCTGGGCGTTCCTGCTAGTACCCCCGATATACGGTCCACCAATTATTGTGCGGATACTGTTGGCTCTTGTAAGGCGTTCAGGATTCACCTTTTCAGTTTCTTTGTGAATTCTGTCATTCTTGTCCCCTTTGGCTTCTGGAGCTACGAACTCGGTGAGGTAACCCCTTCTTATAAGGTCTTCGATGTGGTCCTTTAAATGACGGCATTCCGCCGTTTCATGTCCATTGGCGTCGTGAAAAGCACAATACCGTCCTTCATTTTTATTCCCTGGAGGCCCATTTCTTACTGGCTTTCTAAACATTCCTGCCTTGTTCCCCACTTCATACACCTGTTCAATGGGAGCCGTGAGCGGGGTGTACTCGGTGTACCTGCCTGAACCCTGAGAGTCCTTCCTAGTGGGATATTTGTAATTTACTATCCTTCCTGTATTGGTTGCATTCACCGTTATAGGAGCTGTCTTTTCATCACGATGGGTGTTTCTGGTAGAGGAGCTTCCACCATAGGAGGTTCGTTTGTGGTACCCCCTATCTTTCGGGCTGTATGACCTACGCCTCTTGCTCCCGCTCCATTCCCTTGAACTTCGACTCTTCTCAAGTTTAGCCATTGACTCTTCAACCACCTTGTGAGTTTCTGCTTTGGCGTAGAAATCTGCTAAAGTCTTGGGCTCCGCCCCTTGTAGCTCTTTCCAGAAATTAGTGCCTGGGAGTACGCCCGCAATCAAGAAATTCTTATAGGTTTCATCTGTGGTCTTCCTCACCTTAGGAACCTCTGCATTAAACCGTTTGAAATATTCAGTGAGGGTTTCATTCCTTTCCTGCTTGATGTTCGCCAAAGTGTTAGCTGGGGGTGCGAACGCAACCGAAGCCCGAAATTGGGTCACGAACATTTCACTCATTTGCCTCCAAGATTGGACAGAGTTTGGCCGTAGCCTCTTGAACCATTGATGAGCACTGTCTCTTAGTGTAGCAGCCAATAAGCGACACTTCGTTAGGTCTTTCACCTGGTATACTTCCATTTCCGTATCAAATCGGCTGAGATATTCCACTGGATCAGTGGTTCCACTGAACTTTAGGTCTCCCACCCCCCGGTATTTTGGTGGGAGTGGCGAATCCCTTACCCTCTTGGTAAAGGGTGAAGCCACTGTCAAGCCTTCCAGTGATTGTTTTTCCACCTTTAACTTCCTTAATGCTTCACGCAGATCCTTTACCTTGTAGTGCTCATTTTCTTCATCTGTGAACTTGCAGCCATCATCACTAGAAATTTCATTTAACTCATGGCCATCATCATTATTTTTGGGGTTATGCCGAGAACTACAGCTTCGCTCAGCTTCAACCCCTTTGGATGGCCTAACAGACTTGGAAACAGATTTATCCTTTCTATAACTCTGAGACCCTTGTGATTTTGTCTCTGGGGCTTTCCTGGTTTGCTTTTCCTTCTTCCCATCAAGTTTGTGACGCAGGTCCTTGGCGTCCATTTTGTTACCCAACCTGTCAAAGACACTCAGGCTACGGGTGGGTGAACCCCGTGACTATCGTACCTCTTCTTCTCCTTCAGTCCAATCTGGATCTGTCTGGTCAGTCTCTACATCAGAGAATCCCCTCTGTGAGGCCCCTTTTTTCGACCCCCCATCACTGTCAAAATCCAACCGAACAGGTGTGACCACCTTCTTTTTAGTCTTTCGATCCATGGAACCATGCCTTTGCTTCCATTTCTTTAGCTTTTCAGATTTCTTTTCCAAAGTAGCAATTTTCTTCTCCATCTTCTTAATCTTATCCTTTAGCTCCTGATTCGTTTTCTCCTCGTCCCGCTCCTCATCATCACCACTTCGTCCATCTTCCGGTGTGTAATCATCACCAGATTTTTGAGACATCTCTTCCCTCAAGAGATAAAACCAGCCCCTCCTTCTAGCGCCACAAATGTTGTGAGGGAAAATTGGTACAACACTTCAATGATATAATTACAAAAATCAACCAAGAAAATCCAGAAATAACAATCAAATAATCGAATTTTAAGCCAAAAACCCTAATCTCATGAACCCTAATCCGAGAGGGAGAAGAGTGATTTTATGGACTGAGTTTGCAAGGTACCCCAGGCTATGATGATCGAATATAACCTATTCAATCCAAGGTTCACAGCTAGGAGCAAGTGTTAGAGGTGTGTGTGTATCCAACCCCTTGCAAAGTGCCTACATACTCTTATTTATATAAGAGATCAAGTCCTCATGTAGTTCTTTGATAATTCCCACGATCTGATAAGCCTCATCCTCCCTAACCAACTTGCAACGATCCTTTATCACCATCCACCTGATTATCCCGTTTGTTAACTTCCTGATAATTCCCGCTTTTTATTGTAATATATCCATACATACACGCATATATATATATATATTCCATATATATATGATGTTAATCCTTGATAACTGTTACTGATATACCGTTCCTATTGTTTAGGAGATATTCTGAAGGATGTTACGACGTACATTATCCAATCTCCTATAATATAGGCGATTATGAGCCCGCTGGTTTATTTTCTGGAAACCTTTGGGGTTCATGCGCGTACCCCTAACCTGGCAACCTGCTACCCAGTTGAACCCCTGCCTGGCCTTCACACAGCTTCACCCTTATCCGGGGTTCACATGCACGTGCCCATGTATGAACATACCTCGAACTAGATGCCAGAATCCTATCCTCCAATCTATTTATAAGGCATACTAAATTACCACACTTACTCCTTAGCTCAATCTATCCGTCCATATCCACCTGATTCGAGTCCATAACCTTAGTGGGCTTTAAATCAAGTCCAAGGCGGATTTTGGGCACAACAATAGCATTTTTGGTTCCATTTTCTTCTGAAAACTCCGGACTGTTGCGATTTAAAGGCACAAAGATATTCTGCTGAAAAAAAAATTGGGATTGTGTGCCGCAGATGGAAATGGAATGGTTGTACTGGAAGAGAAGGCTCTGTGATGTTTACTCTTCACATCAAGCAGCTGCAATTCCATTAACCTCCGATTATGCAATTCAATTGCGTCTTCCAAATCACCTTGCTCCTCCAACTTCTTCCTCCAGAGTGTGTCTTGACTATTATACAACATCCTTCCCCCAACTGTATATCAAAGAGGTCTCTTGAGTCTAAACCAGTTGGTCTACCACATGATAAAAATTCGCTCCTCTTTATTTGTTGATGCTTCCTGAATTTATCCGAAACTTTTCCTTTCTCCTTGTACGGCTTAACAAGCACACAAGCATCGCATACAAAATGAGGATTCCCTTTAGCAAGAATGAGCTTCACAGTATCTAGATAAACAAAGGTGACAAATCCAAACATGTGCTTCTACTGGTATGGAATCCTCACATCTTGCACCGGACCATAAATACTGAAATAAGTTAACACATCTTCTTCTCTAAATGTACTGTCAGTTGGGGAAGTCAAGTATATCTGTCTTGATTCTAGACTCAGTATCGAAAACTCACTCCTCTCAAACCTAGGAGGTCGACTAAATTTGATAATTTCATCCCCCATCATTGGAGTTGTAGTTGCCCTTGGGCTATAAGAGAAACTAGGGCCTCCATCCATGAACTGAGAAGTTGTTGCTAATCATTGTATTAAGATTTCCTTTAGAAAATGAAGTCGAAGGAACTTTCCGTTCCCTCAACTTTCTCCTCTTCACTAGAGGAACCGTAGCTTCTCCTTGAACAACATCAACCAGTGGTACATCAGTGAACAATTCTTTTTGCGATTTGAGCCTTCCATGTAAAACTGCTAAATGATGAAATGAAACTCTCCTCTAGGTAAAGACGTAAGGCTGATCGTTTATTGTGTTGACGAAAGGGATTGTAAGGTTCTAGAAGCATTAGAGATTCTGGAGGTTCTAGAAGCTACAATTGGGCTACATATTTTTTCAAACAGCAAGTGTACATTACCCACACAGCTGTTACATTCAACATTACTAAGGCTAAGGTCTCCTCTGCACTAAAACAACCCAGAAATGGCCAATTAGCTTTGCCCATAAGTTGTCTTGTTGGAGACTATTAAAGCAAAAAAGTAAAAAGATTTTGGTGGGGTGTCATTTTCTCAAATCATGACTGGGTTTCAAGAAAATGTTGAAGATTGATGTGTATGTAATAATTGTTAGGACTCGAAAATCAGAGGCTTTGATACCATGATAACAAACATATTTGTTACATATATAGATGAATAAAGAAAAAGAAAAGAGATTGAGAGAAATATGTACAACCATGGTTTTCATTAATTAGCTATATGGTGAAATGAACAAGTGACTAAAAAGAAACTAATTGGCTCTTTATATATATATAGCCAAATTATATTCAACCTCAATTACTAAACTACCCCTATATGTATTCCTTAATATATAAGTTCTGTTAAATTTTGATATGAATTTTAATGACAGGATGGAGTGTATTCATCAACAAAGAAAGTGACTAAAAAGTAATAAATAAAAGGAAAAAGAGGAGAGATCTAAATTGATATATCTGTAAGACAAAAATGGTAAAAATACCAAAGATTCAATAGGTAATTTAGGTTACGGGATTTCAATTAATCACCAATGCTTTTAGTTGTTTTTTCTTAGTTGAAGAAAGCTGAATACCATTACATGATGCAGTTTGCATCTTTTTAAATTTTAAAAAACAATGCGCTTGGAGTAGAACGCAAGATCAAGCTACGTAGGAGTGGTATTCAATATCAACTTTTAATGACTTAGAAGAAATTTAAAATTATGTATTATTCAATTCTAATCTTTAAGGAGTATCTGAAAGGTATTATTCAATTAATACTTCTAACAGCTTTTAAAAAGTCATTAAAAGCAGGACATTATTCAATTTAAACTTTTAACAACTCTTTGAAAGTAGATTGTCATTCAAAAAGTCATGGATTTGGAAGGACAATTACATTTAATGATTTTTAATGACTTTTTACTCAAAATATAACTAGAAATTTTATTTAAAAAGTCTTGTGGTTTGGGACAAGATTTCAAGTGACTTTTACATTATTATTTTAATTTCTTCAATTCCTTTTATTTCAATTTTTTCATTTTTCCCTCACACAAATAATTTCTCTCTTTTACGTACACAAATCATCTTACTTACATAAATCATCTTTTTACGTATACATACATATGATTTAAAAATTAAATATTTAATTATTATTTTATATTACTCTTGTAAATGAAAAATTTATAAGCGATTTTATTAATATACATTCTTATTATAAATTATTTACCAAACTTATAATTTTTGACTTTTTTCTTTATGTTACTTATTTATTACTCCGTACATTCATATTAATATAAGTTCCAGCTGTAAACAAACAGAATCGAGTTTCGTTTGAGTCGAGCTTAATTTTTTTTAAAATGAACCGAGTCAAACCGATTTTGCTAACCGAATGAAAAGTAATGTTCAAGATCGACTCACTAATAAACGAGTTAAACACGAGTTTGGTCACAAATTATTCGATTCGAGCCGAACTCAAACCGAAATAGAGCCGAATCGAGTTATTCACTAATAGTTCGTATATTTTATACTCAATTAAATTCGATTTTTAAAATGACCCGTGTGATTCATATTCTCGCAACCAAATCACGGTTTAAGATTATATTATACATTAAATAGCTCATACATCGCACGAATTATAACCTATTACTTATAATTCATCGCAAATAAAATTTGTAAGTAGAATTATATAAATAAAAAATTACAATTTATTAATTTGTTGAATTTAATATAAAAATTTTGCGATTTTGAGTTAGGAAAATGTTAGAGATTTTAGTTGATATATAAAATGTACTTTTAGTTTTTATTGAAGGCGTGGGTTTAAAATTATTTTTTATTTTAAGTTAAAAATGACTATTTATATAATAAATAAAGAAATGATCTAAAATTGAAAAAGTATATTCCACTTAATGTTTATATAGTAGAAACTCGATAAATGAATATTCGATACACGAATAACCTCATCAAATGAATAATTTTTTCCGGTCCCGATATAATAGAGATAGTGTATTTTTGATCTCGATAAATGAATAATCTCAATTAATGAATAAAATTCTTCAGTTCCAAACATATTCATTTATCGAGGTTTGACTGTATTATTAATAATTTAAAAGTTATACAATAACAAAATTACACAAAAAAAGTTTAAACTAAAAATTTTTACATTTAATTTATAATTTCAAATCATTAATCAATTTTTATCTAAACAAGCTCATTATTATATTTTAGAAACAAACATAAATTAATAAGTCTAGTTTTCAAAAAAAAATGTTTTAAGTCTAGCAAGAGTGCTATTTTATACGTGTAAAAAATTGTCCTTCATTTAATTTTAGGTATGCAGTGCATGATGATAGACATATTATCCATCAAATATGTTGGTCCATTATCTATCTATACTATTATATTAAAATCGAAATATTGAAAATTTGTCGGTTTGAATTTGGTATGGTTATCCTAATTATTAAAATAAACAATAACATAATATAATTAATAGCAGTTGGCCGATTATTTTTTTCATATTTACTTTTAGTTAGAAATGTTACCTTTCATAAACAAATTGTATGTACCAAATTATGTATATCAAAATCTATTAAAACAAATAGCATTGTTGAAAGGCTCACGATCTACTGCAAACGTTTGCAATAGACCTGTTTGGTAATAAACGGTTTCTATACCGTTGGATCAACCATCCAACGACTGTGGTTTAAAAAAAATCAGCACTGTACCACAAAAACTTTCCGCGCGCGGTACGGGAAAATTACCAAAATACTCCCTGTTTTCACATCAAAATCTATTGTACGTATCACAGAAACGTTCTGCGGTACGGGGCAGACCGTTTGCTATGGCATACGTTTGCCCCTAACCGGATCCCTTGTTGAAATTAATGCAAGATCTTTTAGATCTTATCTTTTAGAAAAAACAATCAAAGAGATAATTTGGATTTTGTTTTCAATGTGAGATCTTTTGGATTTTATTATTATATAAAACAATCTGAAAGAGATAACTTGGATTAAATAGCATTGTTGAAATTAATGCAAGATCTTTTAGAAAAAAACAACCTAAAGAGATAATTTGAATTTTGTTTTCAATGCGAGATCTTTTGGATTTTATTATTAAATAAAACAATCTAAAAGGAGATAGCTTGGATTTTTTGATTTGCTCATACTAATTATAATTATCTGGATATTTATATTTTCTGCTTAAGTTATTATTATATTATACAATGAACAAAGATCCAAGTCCACAATCTAGTTACACATTTATTTTTATTTTTACATCTTTCATTTTGATTAACAATTTATTAACATATAAATTATTGTTCTCGGATTTTCTAACCATATATCTATATATACCTTGGTCCATAATTAAATATGTTTTTCTTTATTTAAAGCATATTTTTTTTGTTCTTAATTGCTTATTAAATTACGAAAGTCCTAGAGACTATTGGTCCTACACAAGGAAAAAAGCAAATCGTAGTTTAGTTCGAACATTTTAGCATTCCATTCATTTAATATTTTGAATTATAAAATATTTAAAAATTTCATATAAAAATATGTGATAATGAAATATTAACATGTACATAAAAATTTTATAACTCATTATTTAATATATTTAGAAGAGAAAAGTTCTATGGAGACCTTCATTTTATTGGAGATGGCGGAGACCATAAATGTTCTGCATTCAAAACATTACAAAACTTATTATTTTGCAAAGCGTGTTACGTGAAAATCACTATTTCGTTAGAAATCTTCAAAATCATATTGCAAAATATCATAAAAACGGGGATAAGAAATTATTTTGAGTAATCTCCAACTTAGGATGATTGTGGTTAGAACCAATCTTTGTACTATTTATTTCATGAAAAATATTTTCAAAATTTTAATCTTCAAATTCATTAACAATATCATGTGTGTATATCCACTAATTTTTTATTTTTAGCAATGAATAAATAGAACAATGAAAAGAACAATTGCTTCAACTAAATATAACATAGATATATTTCATGAAGATATAGCACTAGCAGCTATATTTACATTTACATTTACATGTGGATTCATCCATACACCAAGAGTCAAGATACGTTCTTGGGTGTGCATTTTTGCACAGTGTTCTGCACCTTCCAAAAAAGCATCGTCTTTTTGTGGTAATAGTGTCAAAACATATATGTGCTGTGAATTCTTTCCCAAGTCACTTCCATTAACATCTGCATGTACATCATTACTTTTAGAACTTAACAAACGGATTTTCATGAATATGTTTATATAAGCTAGTTTTCAAACCAAATATTTATCATTTGCATTTAAAATAATACAATTTTTTTTGCATATATGAGTTATAATAAAATATGAAATAATAACCTTTGTTCTGGTTAGGGGCAAGAGCAATTGAGAAATCAATACCAAGTACCAGAATGATGAGAACAAAAAAGGTACAAATTTTGGCCATTATAATTATTTTGTAATTGTAGTTTGTGTATCACAATTTGTTACATTGCACTTCTTATATAGTAACAAACAACAGTGTGTGGGGAATTTAATGTAATATCTTCTAGATCTTACTTTTAAGAAAAAACAATCCTAAACAAATTATTTGAATTTTGATTTTTCTTAGTAGTAATTATAATAGAGATATATTGATATTTTTTTTCAAAGATATTTTTTTTTGTCAAGAATAATCTTTATATAATAAACTGTATTAAAATACAACATTTGGAGATAAGTGTTTGTTCATTCAAGAATCTTTATTATAAGTCCCCAGGTAGATAATAAAATTTTAGATAATAAAATCTTGATTTATGAAAAGAAAATATCCATCTTATAGTCATCTATCTATTATATATCTAAATACAATAACAAGGGGGTTTGATGAGCAATTTAATTGATGGACTATTTTACCCTCATCTTTACTCTATGTTTTTAGGATTATTTTAGTTTTTTAACATTAACATATTTAGTACATATTAATACTTAATATTCATTAATGTATAATTATTAATTATACATACATACATACATACATACATACATACATACATACATTTATGTTGAATAATCTAATAATTTTTCACTATTTTTAATTTATTAATTATTTATAATTATTACACATATTTATACATATAAACATTTATGTGCATATATAATAATATATGATAATATTCACTAACATGTAACATATCTCATTATACTATTATATAGATCTACTATAAATATTTATGAATTAAATATTAATAAAAAATCACATGAAAAAAAAAATTATATAGGAGTATCAAACATGCATGTGCATTGTAATCATCCATATCTTTAATACATCAATGTATATATATATATATATATATATATATATATATATATATATATATATATATATATATATATATATATATATATATATATATATATCTTCTGTCATACTTTAAGTATTATGTTTACATGACACAAATAAATTCAAATCAATATAAAAAGGAATCTTCATATGTATATATAAGTATAATAATTAACAATCGTAAAACTCAACAATCACATCTTTAGTACGTAAATGCATAAAATAATATAACAAATATCCAATCTTAGTATATATAAAAATAACACTTAAACTAGCCACTGGATCATTAGTCTCACAAAAGAAAATCAACGATAATATAAATCATTTATCGCATATACATATACATCATATACTTTAGAAAAACAAATAATTTATTCGTATTTAGAACATACCCGTGCAAAGCACGGGCTAAAGAGCTAGTTATATTTTAATACTTCAACCACCTTCTTTGAATCTCATGTTCAAATCCTTTTGTGATAACATACATTTCAAACTTTAATGGTTCTTCTATATATCACATTTATTCTTTGTACAAATAATGCTTTCAAATTTTAACAACAAAAACAACTGTAACCAATTTTAAGTAACAACGGAAGCTATTAATGTGACATCAAAGGGCTTGGAGACTCACCTATCTAATCAAATCTCTTCGCTTGAAGTAAAGTCTCTACTGGCCTCTTGTGTTTACCTTCAGTTTGTCCCAAGAGAACTAAATGAGGATGCAGACTCATTGGCAAAGGATGGGCTGAAAAGGGGCTTTTTAGCCTCTTACTGGAACCCAGAAATTCAAGGCCTGTAGTTTTACCTGCTAAAAGTCTCAGTTCCAAGGCCATGGAGAGTCTTGATAATGAGGAAGGTTTAAGGTTTCAAGACATTGAAGATCACCAGGACAACCTCCCTCCTGATCTTTGTAGTCCTTTGTGTCATGGCCAAGGTTCATTTTCAGATGCTGTAGCTCTAAGCATGAGATTACGGACCTTGATGCAGGAACTTTTAAGGGTATTTATGCTAAAGATATCATCGAAAGTGCCATCATAAGGAACATCATTTCGCTTCTCCAGAGGGGTAAAGGCTAAAAGGTTCAGTTGAATGATAAACAACCTCTCTCGCCTTAATTTCGCAAAGGAGAACCAGCACTCAACAGCAGTGATTTCGATTCAGCCTGCATTAGCTTCTCAGCTTTCAGTTTTAAATAGTCTAAGATTCAATTTTTGGTATCATGTTTCACTCTTTAGTTTGCCGCAGGGCCCTGTTCTAGCAGTGCTTTGTTCCAGGCCTTCCAGTTGTACCACATCTTTCTACTTATTAATAAAATCTCTGATTATCAAAAAAAAAAGTAATGGGTGCAATAATTCTTCTCATGGTTCCTAAATGGACTAAACATAAAACTTTATGATAAGTGATCATTTTTCATATTATATTGCATTTCAGATGCATCCCTATAGATTCAAAAACTTTTGTTCCATCTGACAACATAAGTATTGGAACCGTTTCATCTCTTTAGAACTTTGTTTACAATTTTTAGACTAAACAAATATCATGTCCTTATTCATTACCTTTTTGATTTAAAATTAATATTACAAGCATTAATATATACCCAAAAATATCACAACATATTTTTCAATTATTAATAAAATATTTTGAAAATCCGTATGCATTGTTTATAATAAGGAAACATTAGTATAATTCGTAAACATGAGTTTATTAAATCATAATAAATTAAATTTAAAAATTACTAAAAATAATAATTGTATAAAAATATAATTGTAATTATATCCTATATATAACTAGCGTAAAGAGGTTTAGGTGGTCGTGGTCGTCAGGGTTAAAAAGGTAAGTTTATTAGAAGAAATGGGCCGGGAGTTAGAACAGAGTTAATGGTATTTTAATTTAACAAATAAGTAGATCAAAGAAAAAGTAGATCAAAAAACAATGCACTAAAATAACATAGGATAAAACGGGAAAAAAAATTAAAGTTGAAAAAATTATTCTTAACTAAAATTAATACAAAAATATTTTAGACTAAAGTTCAAAATATAATAAAAAATACCTTACCACAAAATAGTTTTTCAAGAAAACCTAATTATTAAAAAAAATCATAAAAAATTATCATTTTAGATTTTACAACAAACATCTTTTTAGAATTTATACTAACAAAGTCAACACAAATCAATATATTAATATTTTATTATTTTGCAAAGATCTAGATTCGGTACTAAAATTGTAAACAAATTAAAAATAATCCGAAAATTCAAAAAAAATAATTTATAGAGAATCTGAATATAACATAATACACTAAAATAAAACATGATAACTTCAAAAAAAATAATAACACATGGTAAAACGATAAAAAAAATTAAAATTGAGAAAATTATTGTGAACTAAAATTAATACAAAGATATTTTAAACTGAACTTTAAAATGTAATTTAAAAAAAAACCTTACCACGAACAAGTATTTCAAGAAAACCTAATTATTAAATAAAGTCATAAAAATATTTTGCTTTAGATTTTACAACAAACATGCTTTTAAAATTTATACTAATAAAGTCAAAAACAAATCAATAAATTAACAATTTATTATTTTGCAAAGATTCTAAATTCGGTACTAAAATTGTAAATAAATTAAAAACAATCCAAAAATCCAAAATAAAATAATTCATAGAGAATCTAAATATAATAACCACAAAAAATCCTATAATAATTTAATTTGAAAGTTACAAAAATATTAAATTTCATCAATAATAAAATTTAAAGTAAATTAGTATAGAATAAAACTAATAAAATATTCATTATCAACTTAATTATTTATTATTATAAGTTAACATATTTTCCGTAATAGTTTAGTATATATATATAATTACAAAATACATGCATATTACTAATTTATTATCATTAAAAATAAAAACGCAATTCAAAATGTTATAAAAAGTACTTTTGACAAAAAAATCATAACGAAAATTTTATAATAAAAGATTAGTAAAATAATCTGTGCATATATAAGAGTTATAGCACAAAACTTATAAATCACGACTTCATTCTTCATATATAATAAAATACCATCAGAATTTCAATTCAAAAAATATTTTTTTAAAAACTAGAATTTACATTTAATTACAAAACAATTTTTTAAAGAAAAAATATGGTTAAACTATATATCGAAAAATTAATAAAAAAAACATTTTATAATTGGAAATGAAACCAAATTAAATTCAACAAAATTTAATTTAAAAAACAAACAATAATTCAAAAAAATCTTAATTTATAAAACTAAAATCAACAATAAACTTTAATATAATACACTTAAAATAAACAAAACCAACACAAAAATATAAAAAATAGTACAAACTTTCTTTTAAAAAAAGTACAAATGTAATATTTGTGAAATTACATATGTTCCCACGTGTATAAAGTATATTATATATACGCCAAAAAATATGAAACATTAAAATATATGTAATTAGGCTAAATCTTAAAGTATAATTTAATAAAAGATTGATTACCAAATAAAAGTACATTTAATTACAAAAAAAAATCTTTAAAAAATATATGATAAAATAAAATATTAAAAAAGTAATAAAAACATGTCTTAATTAGAAATGATACCAAAATTCAACAAAATATAATCTATAAAATAAATGTCAATTCAAAAAAAAATATTCAAATTTAGAAAACTAAAATCAACAATAAATTCTAATATAATGCACTTAAAACAAATATAAAACAACACAAAAATATAAAAAGATAGTACATATTTTCTTTAAAAAAAGTACAAATGTATGTGTGTTCACAATTACATAAACACACACATATATAAAGAATAGTTGAATCAATAAAATTAGTTTCCACATGTTTAAAGTACATTATATATATATTCTAATAAAATAGAAGAAAACATCCCAAACAATATGAAATATTAAAATATAAGTTAGGCTAAACCTTAAAATATAATTTACAAAAAAATATCATTTACCAAATAAAAGTGGTTTAAGAAAAAATTATTTTAATAAAAATCATTAAAGATTCTATTTTTAGGTTTGTCAACAAATATATTTATAAAATTTAAAATTAAAAAATGTGAGCACAAATCAACAAATAAACAAATTCTTACTTTGCAAAGAAAACATTTTAATTAAAAAAAGTGAACACAAAAACATATTTTAAATTAGAAAGCAATCCAACCACCCACAAAATAAACTTATATTAATATCTAAATATAATACAACATAAAAATTCCTAAGATTACTCTAAATAAAAACACATAATAAACAGCACACATGACAAAAATATAAAATTAACATGAATAAATAACAATATTCAAACAAATCAAAAAATTTAATATCACACATATTTTCAAAAAAGTTAAAAAAATGTCTTTAAAGGCTATAAAAATACTATAACAAAATATCTAAAATTTTTAAGATAACCATTAAATTACATAATCAAAAAGATAAAAAAAAAAATTGTAACACGAATAAAGTACGTATATGTTTCAAGTATATCATATGTAACATAATAAAATAAAAATAAAAAAATAATTATGAAATACTAAAAAATATGTTAACCTAAAATTTGAAATATAAATTATAGAAAAACAATTTACATGAAAAAAAAACAAATTTATACTACAAACCATATAATATATGTATTATTATCTTTAAAAGTAAAAACAAATTATTTAAAATGCTACAAAACTAACTTTACAAGAACTAACATTATAATCAAAATTGTACTACAAAATATTAATAAAGCTACCCGTGCATCGCACGGGTATAAAGCTAGTGTTAAATAAAATTTATAACATAATAAAAGAAACCCGTGCGATGCACGGGCATTGAAAGTTTGTCGGTTCGAAAAACAGTCATCATAATTATTAATATAAATAATAAAATAATATAATTAATGGTAAATAGCCGATTGACTTTTCTTTATTTAAAAGACATTTACTTTTAATTGATGATATTACTTTTTAAAAAACCCTAAAATATCGTATCTTTCAATGAATAATATTTGCTTTCTAATTAAAACACGTTAACTTTTAAATTAAAATATAATCTTACTATAATTAATAAATACCAAAAAATAACACACCATATTTTCTAATCACTAACAAAGTATAACAGAAATCCGTATAAAGCGAATAATGACCGTTAGATTTTTAGTAAAAAATCAGAACTGTTAGATTTAATGATTATATATATTATATGATTAAATTAATTTACTAAAATTTTAAGGTTCGAACTCCGTCAACGATATATTTATTTTAAACCATGCGTATCATTAATTAACTTATATAAATTAAAATTAAAATAAATAATTAAAAATAATGATGATATAAAAACATAATCATCAATATATATATATATAAAGAATTATACGCGGGAGCTTATATGGCGCTCTAAGATCGTCTCAATCTATTTTTCTAATTTTCTAAATTTTAAACACTAATAAATATAAAAATATAATTTAACATATTAGAAGTAGAATATGTGTTCGAATTTATAGAGAAGAAGAGTTCGAATTTATAGGGAAGACATATGATTAGAAGTTCTATTGGAAGTAGAATAAGTTTTTATAAGGCATATGAATGAAAGTTCTATTGGAAGTAGAATTGGAGTTCGAATTTGTAGAGAATAAGAGTTCGAATTTATAGAAAAAACATATAAATAAAAGTTCTATTAGAAGTAGAATATGTGTTTGAATATATAGAGCATACATATAATTAAATATTTTATAGAAAGTACGATCTTCTTAAATTATATGATTAGAAGTTCTATTGGAAGTAGAATTAGTATTTATAATGCATATGATTAAAAGTTCTGTTGGAAGTATAATAGGAGTTCAATTTTATAGAAATAAACATATAAATAAACGTTGTATTAGAAGTAAAATAGGTGTTTTAATATATAGAGAAGGCATATAATTAAATATTTTATAGAAAGTATGATCTTCTTAAATTATAATTTTTTATATTACTCCCTCCGTCACACCCAATTATTGACACTTTTTTGTCATTTTCTGGCACGCATTTTAAGGACGGTCCATAACTTATTTTTAAAATTTTCTTTTATGTATAAAAATAGGATTGTTCTACGTTAATACAAGAAAAAGAGAAAATTTCAAAAATAAATTATGAAACTACCCTTAAAATCCACCTTAAAATGCGTGTCAAACACCCTATTTTGAAATGTTAACAAATCAGCAGGAAATATATTCATAAATCCAATACTATGGTCATAAAAAAAGTCATCATATTTAAAAAGAAAAAAATTAATGTGTTAACATAATAAAAGAACATTCTCATGCAGGAATCCTAAATAAATACAGAAGTATCTTTAATATAAAGAGAAAATAAGATGTGTTTTCATTTTCTAAAACTCCATAAATTTTAGTCTAGAGAAAGTATAAATTGGAATTTACTCTATTTCTTAGGCTTTGATTTTAAGGAAAAAAGTTTTTGTGTAAGATAAGTATCATCAGTAATATGTAATGAAGTTGGAATTTCGATCTCAAACGAGAGCGGATCGAAACATTTTTAACGGGAAGACGGCTCACTATAAAAGATTGTATTAGCTATTAAAATATCATATTGATGTTATAAATTTCATTTTATTTTTAGGATTTGACTTTTATGGATAAACATTGTCATACAAGTGATATATGTAAAAGTTAGGTTTTTGGTCTTAACGAGAGAGCGGACCAATAGTAATAACCGTGTTCAATGAGAAAGCGGTTCATTAGAGAAGACCGTATAAAAGATGTTTGAATATATAAGGAATACATAAAATAAAATGTTTTATTGGAAGTAGAATACTAGGATAGTGTACATTTTTTTAAAACTATGTATCTTTTCTTCCTAGAAATCATTTGTTTTAACTTTTTTATAGAAGTTAATTATACTTGCATTAGAAAAATATATTCATAAATTTAATATTATTCCAGTTACGAAAAGTCTTCGTATTTTTTTTATTTGATATGTTAACATAATAGAAAGACATTCCCATGCGAAAGTTGTAAATAAATACAGGAATATTTATAATATACAGAAAATATAAAATGTTTTCATCTTTTAAAACTCCAAAATATTAGAAAGTATAAAGAATATAAAAATTGGAATTTACTCTCTTTATATAATGAAGTTAGAATTTCGGTTCCAAATAAGAGCGGCTCGAAATGTATTTAACGGGAAGACGGCTCACTAGAAAAGATTGTATTAGCTATTAGAATTTGATACTGATGTCATTTTTTTTTATTTTTACGGTTCGATTTTATGGATAAAAATTATTATATAAATCTTTATAATATATGTTAAAGTTGGGATTTCGGTTTTAACGAGAGAGCGGCTCAATCGAAAGAATCATGTTTAACAAGAAATCGATTCATTAGAGAAGATTATTTAATTATTAAAATTTAATGTTAGTATTATAATATAACGTAAATATATTAATTTTTTTTAAAAATATTGTAACGCCACCGCGAAGCCGGCTTTATCGACTAGTTGTAATATAAAATAAAACTAGCGTAAAAGCCCGTGCAAGGCACGGGCACTGAAATAATTTTTCGCTTGAAAATGTATATATATTAAGTTAATTTTGTAACTAAAATTATGATAAATGATAATATTTAGATTTTATCTCATGTTTTTATAGTTATTTTGTAATATTGTATACACAATTCATGTACCAATTATTTTATAATTAAATTAGATTTCATTGTATAAATATCAATGCGATAGAAATCACTTGTTTACTTTAATTGCTGAAATATTAATTTAGTATTTAAAATGGCGTGAAATCAGTTTTATCAAAGTGAATATTTAAATATAATATAAATAATTGTATTAGTAAAAATGTCCATAAAAAATATAGAGGTATGTAAATTCGTGTGATTTTAACATAGACAGAAACGTATTACAAAACCTCTTAATACTCCTCCCCTCCAATTTTACATGTCCATTTTCTAAAAAACACACGTATTAAGCAAGTTTAGGTAGCTCAGTTGGTCGAACTTACCTCTAGTCGATCCAGAGGTTCTGGGTTCGATACTCGCTTACCACGAGATTTGTCAATGAACAGATACTCATTATAAAAGGCTATAAGCCAAAATATTAAAAAAAAAACACACATATTAAGATAAAGGTTGGTTGGATAATATTTTCCAACTAAAATCCTTAATTAATACATTGGAAAATTAGAATAGTGTTTAGTTTGAAAAAAAGTCAAATTTTATATACAATAAATGTAGGGATAGTTTTGGAAAATTATCTTATATTTGTATTGAAAAAAGAAAAGGAACATATAAAATGGGACAAATCCATTTTCCAAAAGGGATATGTATTTTGGGACGGAGGGAGTATTATGTAAAAGTCATCTTTACGGTCCATATATACATACATATTTATACACATTAAAATTTAATTTTTTTGTTTCAGTCTAATGCTTATTGCACAATACCGAAAATTTGTTTTTAAAAATTAGTTAGTTTGAAAAAAAATTATTATAATTTTGTTTTTTTTTAACTCAATTTTAACTTTTTTTCAAAGATTAAAATTGAACTAAAATATGATTAAACGACCTTGATGACTTTTACATTTATATGATATCCTAGATCAATTTTTTTGTTACATCCATTGTAATATAAATATATGTTACAACTCTACCATTATATATTATAATGATCAATTTATTATATTATATGAAAATTCATATAACCATATTTTATAGTCGAGTTATAATCTAATCGATCATTGTTTATAATTATTGCAGTTTTGTAATATTTATGACTCAAGAATCATATCTTCTTTCATTCAATATTGAAAATTAGTTACGTTATTTTTTATATATATATAAAATAGATTCATTTTTAGAGTTTCATCTCTTCAGCATAAACTCAATTATTTTTCATTTTTTTTAAAATATTTATGTTTTAACACCAATCATACATTTAAATTGCTGAAAGCATAAATAGTAGGTTAATCATAAATCTCTAATATGACTCACATATTTAAAATTTTATATACATAAAAATTATGTGATGCAATTAATAATGTTTGATTTGATAAATAATATTTACATATTTTAAAACCAAATTTTATTTTTTATTTTAATAATTTAATATCTACTTGGAGAATAATGTAAATAGATACATTTTTTTTCCCGAACTCGGTTATATTTTTGTATAATATAAAATTTTATCTTAAAATTTTACTTTTAATTTCAATCATTTAATATGGCAAAGGGGAATCGTAGAGTACACTCAATAGATTAAATGTATTTTGTAATTATATTCTTAGCAATCTTCTAAATATAACAAAAATCAATATGCTATTTGGTCAAAATAAAAATAGAAAAAGGGGACAAAAGGAGAAGATGTGGTTTATGTATTATGATTTTTAAAACATAATCAAAACTAAATTTAGCATAATGGTTATGAATGAGTTTGAGAGTGGAAGGTCATGGGTTCGATCCTCGAGGGTAACATAATTACATATGATTTTTATATAAATCTTAAAAGGATGGTAGTTTTGTTATTTTTCAACAAATAAGGGTAAAACAGTAATTTCATAAACATTAAAATGACACTTTTTACCCTTGTGTTAAAGTAATAGATATACTACATATTAAAAAAATTCCGTGCATAAGCTAGCTTGCTGAAGATTAATCATCAATAGTCAACTTTCTCTCATTTAATCCTGCAAAAAAAAAAAACTTTCCCACATGAGTCATCATACATTTAATAATTAGAAGGATATAAAAGGAATTTCATAAAATTGCATTTAGTAATTTTAAGTTTTTAACCTGATTTTAGCAGCACCCACAAAAAAAAGGTAGTCTCGTCCGTCAAAAACTTTGTATAGATTAGATACCGATACACGAAGCTATTTGGGGAGATCAAACTAGTTGTCTCCGAAGACTCCATTCTCTTAACTAGGTAATACATACATAAAGCTCTGTCTACATATGTTTTCTTATATTCAATTACTATTGTTGCTGTTCATTCATTTCCAGATTATTAATCAATTATCTCTCATGGGTTTTCAATTTCCTAGCTAGGGTTTAACAAGGGTTTTGTTTGATCCCCTCTCTTTAATACCTCTTCTCATTCCCACCCTTGTTTTCCAAACTTGTGATGTTAAATTAACCCCTGTTTAATTCCCCATAACCTCGAAATTACGATTGGTTTCGATAGTATTAACAAGTAACAAATGCAGTTTACCATTGCTGTTCAAGTATTGATGTGTAGTATTACTTGTGTTTATGTGAATTTTTAGTTCTCGAGCTTATCCCTTATTGTGAATTTACATACTTGTTCCATATTATTTCGTCGTCGTTCTTGAATTGAATTGATTCCTTAATGTTTCCTCATGTAATTGTTCATGTCGGGTAAAAATTGTTTATTGTTTGAGAATTATTATTTTATTTAATACATGCCCTTTACTCTATCGGTACTGCAGAATGATTAATTAGAACTAGATTTTGAACAAAATTGTAGTACGGTTTTAGTTTTGGGTAGTGCCAAATGACAACATTTCTCAAGTTTTAATATCATTGGCTAATTGTTTGTTCTTACCTAAAACTCCTTTGAGGGTATATATGGTTACAAAGAATGAACCGTTAGTATTATCACATGTTATTAATTCTCAAGTGACCACAAGTGTTATTGACATATTGTTTTTCTTTGGTGATCCATGTAGTCTATATATGTTTGTGGAAATAAATGTATAGTTGGTTCAAGCTGAACTTGTATATGACCAACAAATGACTCAAGTTTGCTTCTGCGTTTTTTATTTTTTTATATGCATTGAGTATATAATTCAATCAAAAAGTCAATTAGTATGAGAGATACTAAATTTGTATATGTAAATATATTCGCTAATACAAGCGAGAAAGAATATTCATCATGATTGTAGTGACTGTGGTCTACCATACTATAATACATGCATATTTGTTCTTGGAAGGAATACATCATGGTTTTCCTAATAACGGTTCAAGAAGATTAAAATGAAATTTTATTTTGATGTGTTTGATTATTAAAGAAAGCTTTCAAAGCCTTAATTCCTGTTAAAGTTGTTGATGATGTATGAGTAGAAGGCATTTTCCTGTTTTATGACCTGTGGACTTATAATTTGCAGGGTTTACAAGATATTAAGAATCATGGTGCCACCACGAATGAAGATGGCAGTCACAGAGAACCCCAAAAAATTGGCCAATTTAATTGACCTTGTTAATTTACCTTCACCTCTACGTGACTTTTTGGGACAGTCACAGATTTCTCGCTTGGGCTGTTTCATGCGCGTTTGGTCATACATCAAAACCAATAATCTCCAGGTTCTGAGTTTCAGTCCATAATTTTATCTTTTATGAATTTGTTTAGTTTGATGACTATTTCAATAAATCATGTCGCTTATCATTATTATCTTTTTGATGGAAAAGAGGGCCATTATTTAATTTAACCTTTGTTGAAACACTGGCTATTAGTTCATATGGCATCTCTTTTCTCTTTCCATTTTGATAATGCTACTTATATCCTATTAGTGATTATGTTGACATTATAAATTAATTAAAAAAAAAAGAAGTTGAAAGCTGTAATTTCTTCTAGGAAATAAGTACATGAAGAATTTTAAAAATTTATTTGCCTACTCAAGAGAGAAACAGTAATCAGGGTAATTCATACCCTCACTGTAACTTTTTTCCTTCCCATTTCAGGATCCTAATAACAACAATATAGTGAACTGTGATGAAAAGTTAAAGAGCATTCTGCTGGGTAAGCCACAGATTGAGCTTTTGGAGCTTCCTGTGCTCATTAAACTGCACTTTCCCAAGGAGCCAAAATGAGTTTCACGATACGAAAATTTACATCTTTATCATAATATTGGGGTATATAATTGATTGTACAATATTTTCTCTGCAAGCTTGTATGTGACCTTTCTCACGTTCAGCATTACTTCTATTTTATTTTAATGTCTTAATTATATGGTTCCCGTGGTATTGAAATTCTATTACGGTGATGGGATGCCTTCTTTTGAATATTAAAATTGATTATTTGCATGAAGTATGTTCTATTTCTGATTATGAAGACTCACACACCCATTTTTTCCTTCAACAAGGGAGTGACGGTGATGCCGCCAGAGTAAGAGCATAAAGCAGGTTATTTGTATAAA
Source organism: Kitagawia praeruptora (assembly GCA_037693485.1). Lineage (NCBI taxonomy): Eukaryota > Viridiplantae > Streptophyta > Magnoliopsida > Apiales > Apiaceae > Kitagawia > Kitagawia praeruptora. The sequence continues at coordinate 7,317,555 of CM075353.1, forward strand.
ATGTAAAGGAACAAAAGAATGCAAAAAAGTTTCTTTTGCCTTGTGTTCTGCAATAGATGTGTACCACAAGTCCACACTATGCCTGGAAAACTTTTCCTTCGGGTCTAAATTTTGGCTTATAATTTATGCAATTGGCTGAATATTGTTATTATATTCGAAATATTATTATAAAACTTTGGATGAAATTGTATGTCATGTTTAAATTTCTATAGCCTTCTAGCTATATATCTGATGAAAGATGTAGCAAATTTAGGATCCCAAATGTACAATTGTGCTCTCTAGTCTTTAGTCAGTTCAAAATACAGACTTGATAATGAATGGTAGTACTGTTCTGTCTTGAATTTTTTCCCTCCTCTTCTGTGAATCTCCTCCTCCTCCTCTCCTCTATTTTAATTTACGAACATTAAGATTTGTTGTAATGTCTTGTATAATGTTAATGTCAGAAGGGAATCAATGGGATTAAAACCCTCCCTGTTTACATATGCATATATAGTAAGTCTGCGCTTGACAGGAAATGATCAAACTCGCAAACTAGCCCAGACTCTCCTTTTCTGCCCAAATCTCTTCCTTACATGCTCACATTCATTAATTGCGCTTGTCTGTCTGTAGAAGCCTTATTTTTAGAGTAGTGCTGCCTAGCATTTTCCTTATTTTTTTTGGAATTGAAGATGAGAAAACCATGGTGTATGGATATCTTGACGTCAAAACTTATGTTTAAATTCACATTTAGCTTATAAATTTTATTTATATTGTTTTTGAGAATATTTTTAATTAATGAATAAAATAAACAAATTTGTGGAAATCAAAATAATATTTTTATTAATTAGTTGAATTCAAATCTGATTTTTGACTTGATCCAAACCAAAATTCTGGTCGTAAAACTTTTTAACGAGTCAACCACAAAATTCTTACCTTCTGATTTGTTCTCTGCCTCAAATCTTGCCGTACATTCTTAAGTTTATAAGTTACTGTATAAAGTGAATAACTGTTCTAACAAATACATTTATGACAAATACATTTATGACTATTATAATTACGTTTATGACTATAATAATGGAGGGAATATAAGTGTTTTAAAAAAGGAGAAGACTTTAAAATAAGAATTATCCAAAACCAAAACACACCAACAGTAAAAGTAATAACCTTGTCATTTTTTTTTATCTACATACCATTGGTAAATACTGAAAAGTTTAAATTCTTTTTTTTTTCACCCTACTAGGAAAAATAATATGAGAACGTAAAACTTGTTGATCTAGCGGTATTTCCTTCGCATCTATATCGAAAAAAACAAAACTATGGAGGTGTTTGGAAGAACTTATTTTTCAGAATAAGTTAATTATCAAAAAATAAAATTTTTACCCGAAAATAAATCATAAATCGACATAAATAAGCTGTGCCAAATAGGCCGTATGATAGAAGAAGTCATGGGTTCGACTCCTGCCGGGGGTCAAACACCGGAAACAACCTCTCTACGCATGCGTAGGGGCAAGGCTGCGTACTATCTTACCCGGCTGCGTACTATCTTACCCCCCTCAGATCCTGTGTTACATGGGATATACTAAGTACGTTGCTTTTGCGTTTATAGAAGAAGTAAACCCCGGCTTCCCCTTGCACGGGGCAGGATTATAGACCATTCAAAGGAAATGACTCATTTTTTCGTCGTTTTTCAGAACCTCAGCCCCACCACTGGAAATAAGCTTGCAATTTCTAATCTTAAGAAAAGTCAGAGTCCTTGTGTTTGGAAACTTGAGTATCCTTAATGCTTACTTACTAGTAGTACATGTTTGAGTATCTTAATGCTTACTTACTAGTAGTACATGTTTGCATGTAGCCGTCAGGATTTTCGAATTGCTATCATATTTTGCTAAATGCAAACAAAAAATAAAAAATAATGGAGATTTAGCAACGCATCAATGAAAGGCACCACTATCGTTTTCATCAGCTCCTATTTACTATTTTCAGTCTTGTTGTTCTCCTCTGCAGCAGACACCATAACTGCAAATCCAACACTTCGTGATGGACCAACCATTGTTTCAAATAGAACACTTCGTGATGGACCAACCATTGGACAACCCAATGTTTCAGTCTCCTCTGCAGCAGACACCATAACTGCAAATCAAACACTTAGTGATGGACAAACCATTGTTTCAGCTCGTGGAGAGTTCGAAATGGGATTTTTCAGCCCCAGCGGCAGTACTCAGAATAGATATTTTGGTATATGGTACAAGAAAATATCGAATGGAACAGTAATATGGGTGGCTAACAGAGAGACTCCAATTCCTACTACTTCAGGTATCGTAAGAGTCACCACCAAGGGAATTGTTGTAAGTACTGATCAGAATACTGACAACATAGTTTGGTCGTCGAATTCTTCAAGTTCGGTGACAAATCCAGTGGCTCAGCTCTTAGATACAGGGAATCTTGTTTTCGGCCATGAAAATGAAATCAAGAAACAAAATTTTACATGGCAGAGCTCAGATCACCCTGTGGATAATCTTTTACCAGGCATGAAATTGGGCTTTGATTTAGCAACTGGCATTGACAGGTACTTCATGCCATGGGTAATTGATAGTAATCCTTTTCCTGCTAATTATATTTGTCGGGTTGATCAAAATGGTTTCCCTCAGATAATGATTTGGGAAAATTCAGATGTTCTATACAGACTTGGACCATGGGTTGGCTATAAATTTAGTGGTTATCCTGATCGGGAGCCAAATAATATCTACACAACAAAATTTGTTACAACACAGACGGAAGCCTATTATATGATTGATCTTGTTAATAGTTCTGAATCTGCTATAGCAAGGTTGACATATACACCGAATGGCTATTTAAATTATCTTATATGGAACAGTCAGAAACATGAATGGACTAATTTTCTGAGTTTCCCAGAGTATGACTGTGATTCTTACGGAACTTGTGGAATAAATAGTGTTTGCAATGCTTTCAATTCTTCTAAGTGTGAATGTATGGAGGGGTTCGATCTTCTAAAAGATGTAGCAAAACGATCAAATCAGAGGTCTAGTGGATGTTCGCGCAATGTTCAGCTGAAATGTGGAAAAGGAGATGGTTTCATTAAGTACAGACTTCTAAAATTGCCTGACACGCGATGGTCATGGTATAACATGAGCCTGAGCCCTGTGGAATGCGAGGCCAAGTGCTTGAAAGATTGCAATTGTACAGCTTATTCCAGTACAGATATGAGAAATGGGGGAAGTGGATGTATGTTATGGTTTGGTGACTTGATTGACATGCAAGGCTACTCACAAGATGGACAAGATCTTTATGTAAGATTGGACGAATCTGAATTAAGTAAGTATCTACGAATGAATATTCGTTTTGTAAATTATTTAACAGAGACACAAAATATTGTTATACTTTAATGTCTGATTTTCGAGTACTCGGCCCAGTCAGCCGATTTTTCCAATAAGAAATTGTTACTGAATCAAGTTTTTACAAGTAACTGGCCTAGCTGTGACCCCCGCTGACCTTTCCCAGGTGCTTTGTAGCCTAACTAGAGTTTTTGTTAAACAGAAAACTCACATTTCAGAAGGAAAAACTCAACAGAAAACTCACATTTCAGAAGCAAAAACTCAAAGAAGCCAGTGTCGACCGTGTTAATTCCAGTGTTGGCAGTACTAGCAGCAGTACTGGGCTTCTTCTTCTTGTATATAATCAGAAAAAGAAGACTTAACAGAGCAGGTGACTTTCCTAATAGTAAATTTACTACAGTTTACATGCATGCCTCTGGATTTATTACCTTTCGAAGCCACTGATTTTTCGAGGAATTTAGCAACTTTAATCTTAAAACTGTATCCTCTTTTCAATGATTGGCTCAAATATTTCGAATGTAATTTTTATTTTGTGGAAGAATTTGTAAACATTAGTTACTGAGCAAATTTACACTTTTGTGCAGCAAATTCTAGGAGTGATGCTACCGACGAAACAGAGAGAGATGGTTTGGATTTACCTTTATTTGACCTCGCACAAATTGCAAATGCAACCGACAATTTCTCCAGCAATAACAAACTTGGCGAAGGCGGTTTTGGAACTGTATACAAGGTAACTGATTTGATACTTAAATTTATGCCTACTCGAGAGTACAAAATAACCTGCAGCATGACACCAAAACATGACAAGAACTACTCCTTTTAGCTTTAGATCGTAGATTTATATTTTTCAACTTGATAAAAGACTTCATATCTGAAATTTGAATGCATTCTCAACTCAACCAGAACTACTATGAGAAAATATATGCACCACTGAGTACATCTCGAATGTAAGTAAAAAGTTATGAAGGTTAACATCTCGATTTCACAGATTCTCATATAAATAAATTCTAGGGATTAATGGAGGATGGGAAAGAGATAGCTGTGAAGAGACTATCAAAGACATCTAGGCAAGGAATAAAAGAATTCAAGAATGAAGTTGTGTGCATCGCAAAACATCAACATCGAAATCTTGTCAAGCTTGTAGGATGTTGCATTGAGCAAGAAGAAATGATGTTGATCTATGAGTATCTTCCAAACAAAAGCTTGGATTTCTTCATCTTTGGTATCCATATGTTATGATAATCATTAAATTTGTTAAAAAAAAATTCTACTCTACATTGATATCAAGCAGGCAGTAGCTTCTCTTATACCTTCAGGACATGATAATGACTAATTATTTTAACATTTTACTACAATAATCGAGCTTGAAATAATATTTCAAAATAATTGACAGACGCAACACGGAGCAAATTGCTTGACTGGGCTACCAGATTCAACATCATCAATGGGATTGCTCGAGGCCTTCTCTATCTCCATCGGGATTCCAGGCTACGAATTATCCATAGAGATCTTAAAGTAAGCAACATTTTATTAGATAAAGACTTGAACCCAAAGATATCAGACTTTGGCTTGGCTAGAATTTTTGGAGGAGATGAGACACAAGCAAATACAAGAAGAGTGGTCGGCACATAGTAAGATTCTGCTTCTTATTTTAACCTGTATAATCAAGTAAAAAAATAATAATCTCACTTCATTCCCTGTTTTTTCTTGCAGTGGATACATGTCTCCTGAGTATCAACTAGATGGACTTTTCTCAGTGAAATCGGATGTGTTTAGCTTTGGTGTTTTAGTGCTGGAAATTGTGACTGGGAAAAAAAACCGTGGATTCTTTCATCCGGATCACCATCACAATCTTCTAGGACATGTAAGGTTCTTTGCCTTCACTCCTCTTCTTACAACAAAATCCATAAAACTGATAAATTTTGACCCATGATTAGGCCTGGATACTGTTTAAAGAAGGCATGTCTGAGGAATTGATAGATTCTCAATTAAGCTACAAAGTCCATCTATCCGAAGTTCTACGATCAATCCACATTGGGTTGTTGTGCGTTCAGCAAAATCCAGAAGACAGACCAAGCATGTCATATGTTGTTATGATGTTGGGTAGTGAACTTATACTGCCTCAACCCAAAAAACCAGGTTTTTTTGTAGAAAGAAATGAATTTGTCTCTGAAAGCCAAAATATATCATTGTCATGCAAAGACAATATGAGCATTACCCGAATAGAAGCCCGATAGAAAAGATGTCATTTTGTTGTTACATTGTCCAAAGATATATGAAACAATTCTTCCAAGTGGCATCTTCGTTTTATATTGAATTACTGTCACATTATAGTTATACACAAACAGAATGTTGTTGCTTGTGGTGATCTATGACGTACATATAGTATAATTGTTGGTAACTGTTAGGAGTTAGAACTACAGGAAGTATACTAGAAATGCTTACCGTTCGACGTTCGTGATGAAACAGAAAGATCCAAACACCTGTGATGATCCGAGGCACGTGAAAAACACATTGTCCTTAAATCAGAAGATCCCCAATGCGCCCGAAATGAGTTTTTTAACTTACGGGAACTTAACGTGCAATTTGATGGTGATCTTGTGATGCATTTATCAATTGTACTTCATTTTCTTAGCAATCTTAAAGGAGACCTTTCTCAGCTCAACATTGCTCTTATACTATTTTGAAGTATTATTAATATGGTTCCTGCAGTATTGATGTACTAATACGGTGATGGAATGTCCTGTCGAAAAGAAATTCTTTTGTTATTAAGTAGTCGATTGTCGAACATACTTATAAACACATTTTTGCCTTTTAGGGTTTCAAGCCTCAACCCTCGTGTGAAGGGACTGAGGACATAAAGCATCTTTTTTTTTTTTTGCCAGAAAGAGGAAATATTATAAATTCAAATCATTTGCTAATACATGAAATAAGTCTGAGTGGACATTCCCCACATCCCAGATACGATCAGCTAATGAACTAGAGTATCTCGCTAAGAAATGAGCTACTTTGTTCGCGGATCGTCTAACAAATTTTAAGGTTACATTACGCGACCTTAAATCAACAAGAAGTCTTCTGCAGTCATCAACTACTCTCCCCAGGTATGAGAAATTACTCGATGAACAACGGATGGCCTGGACTGCTCCTATGCAGTCAGTTTCAACCTCCACCAGCTGCCAGTCTTTAGATTTCACCCAACTCAAGGCTTCTCTGATCCCGATGGTCTCTGCGAGTTCTGGATTCAAGACACCTTGCTTGCAACTTGACTGAGCTGCTACCAATGATCCTGTATGATCTCTTGCCACCATAGCATAACTGTAATAGCTAGACTCTTCGAAGATTGCTGCATCTGTGTTTACCTTAACTACTCCTTGCTGTGGTTGTCTCCAGTGCACATCGCCATCCGATTGAGTTAGAAACCCAATATAGGGGTCGAACGACTTATCCTGAGCACTCTCCCAGTTGTTAAGGACCTGGACACCTGATTTAACAATCTCCTCATAATCTTTTCCTTTTTGCTTCCAAACTATCTCGTTTCTATTTTTCCAAATGGACCAAGCTACCATGAAGATTTTATTGACGACATTTCTTTGGCTATGTTGCAGTACTTCCTCTTCCCAACTCTGCATATTTAAATCTTCATACAATGTAGGAGTGTACCCAAGATGCTGGCAACACAACATCGCTATAGGGCACTTGACTATCACATGGACAGTCGTTTCGTCAACTAAATTACAGACTGGACACCTACTATCAAGCATGACCCTTTTCTCTCTCAGGCAATCTTTTGTTGGCAAGCATCCTCGAATTGATCTCCACACAAAATGCTTCACCTTTAGAGGGATCTTCATATTCCAAATCTTGTTCCAGAATTTAGAATTGCTTCTATCCTGTTCCGATCTTACATTATCATGGATCTTAGCATACGCACTCCTCACAGTATAGACCCCCATTTTGTCATTTCTCCAGAACCATGTATCAGCGTCTGTTCTTCGAATTGGAATCGATAAAATCAGGTTTGCATCTCTAGTTCTGAAAATATCATGGATTAAATCCATGTCCCAGGAATCTTGACCCATTGACATTAAGGATGAAACCTTTCTTCCTTCAAGAATTTCATTCTCAGTTTGAATGTAAGGATCGTTGTCGCATGGAAGCCATGGCTCGTGCAAAATGTTAATATTCTCTCCATTCCCCACTCTACAGCTCAGACCTTCTTTCAACAGTTCCTGAGATGCTAAAACACTTCGCCAAATATAACTTGGGTTCGCTCCAAGTTTAGCTGAAAGAAAATTCCCTCCAGGATAATATCTTGCTCTATAAACTTTGCCGACCAAACTGTCTGGCTTCTGAACCAGTCTCCACGCTTGCTTCCCTAGGAGAGCTAAGTTAAAATCAAATAATTTTCGAAAACCTAGGCCTCCTTCAGACTTTTTCTTGCACATACGATCCCACGACATCCAGTGGATTCCTTTCGGTTTGTTTACTGAAATCTTCCACCAAAACCTACACATCAGGTTTTCTAACTCAGTGCAAATACTCTTGGGCAACAAGAATACGCTCATTGCATACGTTGGTTGAGATTGTGATACTGATTTGATAAGCAATTCTTTTCCCCCCTTCGACAATTTCTTCTTATCCCATCCTTCAATACGACTTTGCATCCGATTTTTCAAGTAACCAAACACAGCACTTTTGTTTCTCCCTATACAATTAGGAAGACCCAGATACGTTGTACCCTCATCCGCTTCATGAAAACCCAGAGTTTGACATATGACCTCCTTTACTTCACTATTCGTATTACCGCTAAAGAACACAGATGACTTTGCTTGATTTATTTTCTGCCCTGACGCCTTTTCGTAAACACGAAGCAATTGACATATATGATCTGTCATGTCTGCACTTGCTTTACAATAGATATAGGAGTCATCGGCAAAAAACATGTGAGTTAAAATTGGAGCACCTCTTGCCACTTTGATGCCAGTCACCAGATTCCTTCTCTCATAGTCATTAATTAAAGCTGTAAGGCCTTCCATACAGATCAGAAACAGATACGAGGATAGCGGATCTCCCTGCCTAATACCTCGACTCGGAATGATTGACCCCACCTCCTTCCCCGAGTGAGTGATGTTGTACTTTACTGACATTACACATTCCATAAAGAGTGAGATTAGCTGTTGCTCAAATCCCATATTCTTCAGCATCGCCTTCAGAAAATTCCACTCCACTCGATCGTAGGCCTTACTCATGTCGAGTTTCAAAGCCATCCATCCCTTTTTTCCAGCCACCTTACGTTTCATATAATGCATGACTTCATAAGAAACCATTATATTGTCTGAAATCAATCTTCCTGGAATAAAAGCGCTCTGAGAATTCGAGATTACACCATCAAGCACATTTTTTAGGCGATTTGCCAACACCTTCGATATAATTTTGTATACCACATTACACAAGGATATAGGCCGAAAATCAACCATTGATTCTGGAATTGGCTTCTTTGGAATCAGGACAATATTAGTATCTGTGATAGAGACATCGAATTTTCCTGTTAAGAAAAACTCTTGAGTCAAAAGAACAATATCAGTACCCACAATCTGCCAATATTTTTGATAAAAACCTGGGCTCATACCGTCTGGGCCAGGAGACTTATCAGGGTGCATACCAAATAATGCAGACTTCACTTCTTTTGGATCAACTGGAGCTAACATAACTGCGTTTTGGTCTTCTTTAACTCGATTAAGAACACAATTTGTCACTTCTGTTACATCTGTATCCGTAGCAGTGAACAGATTTGGGAAATAACTTACCATTATTTCTCCTAAGCCAGATCCCCACTCAACAGTTACACCAGCATCGTTTTTTAAAGAACTGATTTTATTCACTTTTCGACGAACCTTTGTAGCAGCATGGAAGTACTTGCTGTTACTATCCCCTTCCTTAAGCCATAGTTGCTTACACCTTTGACGCCAAAAGATCTCTTGCTGCGAATAAATTTCCATCAACTTCTTTGCATTTTCTTGGTACAACTGGACAGAATAAGCATCCTTTCTCCCTTTTGTTACCTGCAAAATTCTTTTACAATGCTGAATTCGAGTTCGAAACCTTCCTGTGACTTCTTTTCCCCATCTGGCCAACATTTCTACAGTAAAATTAATCTTCTCTACGAAAGATTTTCCTTGATTTAAAACCAAAGACTCCTCAACAATTTTCCCGCACATGGGATCTCGCAGCCAAGCATTTTCGAAACGAAAATTCTTTACTTTAACTGCATGAGACCTCGTAAACGGTTTAAGAAGAATAGGGCTGTGGTCAGAAGTAGAGATCTTTAAATTAATAAGCTTTGCATCTGTGAATTGGCTCATAAAATTTACTGAAACTAGAGCTCTGTCAAGTCTGATTTCCATCCACTTTTCTGTACCATGCCCTCTCTCCCAGGTATAAGGATACCCTTCCATATCTAAATCGATCAAACCACAGTCCTCAATGCACTGATGAAATCCTGTAACAAGCCAGGTTGGGTACGGACGACCTCCCCTCTTCTCTTCTTGACGAGCAATATTATTCATATCTCCAACAATTACCCAAGGAACCGTCATCTGGCTATGCAGCTTTTTGATTAAGTCCCAAGTGTCCTTCCTCTTCGCACGATCAGGTTCACCATAGAGACCTGTGAGACGATATTTATTCCACCCCTTAGACTCAATGAGAACATCAACATGATTTTTGCTAAAGGAGAGAAGCTCCACCTCGTGATGGTTTCGCCAGAGGAAAGCTAAACCACCACTATGACCCCTGGTTTCTACAGTGAAAGCACCATCAAAACCTATAAAATTTTTTACTTTTTCAACTCTGTCCCGGTTACATAAAATTTCACTAAGAAAAACAAAATCTGGGCTCTTTTGGAGTATAGACTCCTTAAGGAATTGTAATGCCCACGGGGTCCCAAGCCCATGGCAATTCCAACTTAAAGTACTCATGACCCTTGGCGAGCCCCTTTGACGAAGCCCGCCATATTCACGTTTTTTGGAACAGTTGAGTTTATTTGACCATCTTGATCCATTGCATTTTTCTCTTCTGAGGCCAAGTCCAATTCAGTATTTTTAATCACCTCATTTGTCTGATCCGTCCCGTTCCCAGTTCTGCGCTTTTTATTTTCAATAATAGCAATCCCATTTTGTGTGGGATTAGATTGGATATTATCCCTCCTTGTAGCTATATCATTTAAACCTCTTCCTTGCGCGCCATATGCTGTTGCATTACCCTGATTTTCTCTCTCCTCCTCCTGATTTGGTGGATCATGATCCATCTCCTGATTTCGTGAATCCAGATTCATCTCTTCATTTCTGTTCCTTGCTTCGACTGCTACTGGATTTCGTCCATCTGCATTGTTTTCCCGGAGCCATTTAGCACCTATCATTTTTGTTTGGTTCCTAAATGATGCTCTCATCCAAGTACCGAACGGTTTGACTATCTCCTCTTCAGGGGTATCGAACAATCTTCTACAAAACTTATCTGAGTGGCCTATAATGCCACAAATGAAACAGAATGTGGGAATATTTTCAGTCTTAAACAGAATCCAAAACCATTCATTTCCAGCCTTCCGCACTTTCATCCTTCTCTTCAGTGGTTTTGATAGGTCTATTTTAACTCTTGCTCTCAGATAGTCCTTCCATCCTTCATGAAAATTGCTTGGACATGATTGGACAAACTTGCCTACATAATTGCCAACTTCCTTAACCACTTTCTCCGTCATGAACCCAGGTCGTAGGTCATGAATCTGAACCCACAAATCCATTGTTTGCAGCTTTACAGTACGAGGGATGTCCCCTTTTTCCATTCTTGCAATCACTAATGCTTTTCGATTAAAAGACCAAGGGCTTCCCTCAATAACCCTTTTTATATCTACCTCGTGATAGAACTGGAACACATATAGATTCACATCCACCTCCTTTATGTAAACGCCTTTTCCTGGTCTCCATAACGCAGCCATAGTTTGCTTCATTGCATTAAAATCGATTGCTCCTTCAAACAGAAATCGTCCCACCAAACATAACTCTGTTACAAGATCTTGAGACCCTTCAAAAGACTTATCTATTGTTTCCTCTTCAAAGGCCAAACCCTCATCATCTTCATCTTCCAGCGCCATACTATTCATAGCTTCGATTATTTTACTTGTAGAATGTGACAGCCCCAAATCCGGGGTCATGAATCTGGGCCATCACGGACCAACTTCCATTCAAAATCAATATCTCTTGGGTTTTTTTTTTGTAATTAATACTTATGCAATTGACCCCACAGTAATACACACACACACACCAGTCATATGCTCAGAGAACAACATTCACCATAATAAAAGTTTAAAGTTAAACAGTTATTACAAACCCAGAATCATACTTAAGTACATTGTTGAGTGACGCTTCTACAAGAAGCATTTCAACAACCAAATTTATTACAACCTTACACACTTACACACTTAATATACATAAAACCACTAAACCCCTTGCGCTTGCCATCTACCTCCGGAATCGATGCTAACGTGCCCTCAGAAGTTCACCTTTCCCTTACCCTTTTACGGGGCGTTCTGCGCAGTATTGGCATACCTAGCTGTATATAGATAAGTAGCAAGAGTGAGCTATAATAGCTCAGCAAGATATTATTATAACTAGAGTTTAAAAATGTGACCAAGTATACATGTATATACATATGTAAATGGTAAGCACTTATAGACTTTAAGGAAGAATCAAAATTCTTATTTAATAATACATCATCCACTTACTATTATAAGAAAGAAATCTAGAATAATACAGTATCAGTTTATCTTCTTAAATATAACAATCAATATAATCTTTCAGTGTAATATCTCAGGATAATATGAATACTTACTTAAATCTCTTACTATCATCATCTCATTTCCTTCTTATGTAACAATTTTTATAAATTAATATAAAATCAGTTTCTCTTCATCTATAACAATAATTCCATCTTTCATATCATTTTCCCTTTCCAGTATACCAATCTGACTTTATCATTTATTCTTTATTCACATATTGTAGGGGTTTTCACTGTTGCCGAATACGTGAGGCACGATGATCAGTCGCCCTCCGTATCCGTCCCTTTTTACTACCGGTAGACGGAGGTAGGTCTGCCACCATCCCCCAGGAGGAAGGTCAACCACTACATCCTCCTTCGGCAACTCTTGGGCCGAAATGAAACATTAAGTGCTGGACTGTGCAACTTCCACACGGCCTCTTACGCTTACTGTTGTAATATTAAGTGCTGGACTGTGCAACTTCCACACGGCCTCTTACGCTTACTGTTGTAATATTAAGTGCTGGACTGTGCAACTTCCACACGGCCTCTTACGCTTACTGTTGTAATATTAAGTGCTGGACTGTGCAACTTCCACACGGCCTCTTACGCTTACTGTTGTAAATTCCCCTTTTTATAAGATCATTATTCAATTTATCAACACCATTTCACATTTCCATTCCCGTATATCACTTTCATTCTCGCACATTATTTCTATAAAATATATGTATATAACATACACTAAAAAGAATGTTTATAATATAGCATTATAAACCTTATAACCCTAGATAACAACTGATACCATTCTCTTTCATATCTCTTTTACCATAAAGCATATTCGCTTCATTCATAATCCATATTCAAAAATCTTAGTAAACATGGAATATATCCCTACTCATCTCATCATATAAGATTCATATATTATCCACCAAAACCATTTACTTTGAACATAAACAGTATATCAAAATAAGGATAAAAGAAATCTTGTTCCCTTTAATCCATATCCATACTCATATCTCCCTTTAATTTCCAAAATCAGGAAAACAAATTCTTAACAATATAGCAATAATAGAATCACATATATATTCCATAAAATCATTTTTCTTTGCAGATAAATAATTTTTCAAAATAGGGATAGAAGAAATCTTGCCTTGGTTTCTGTATCCTGATAGTATAGCTGGTCCCTCCTCCGGAATTTCTATAAACACAAAAGGACCGTCATTAGAATACCACATCTATTACTCACTACCCTCTCGTATAACAAAACCCTTTACACTTCAACATATGTTTAACGTATTATTATTACCCCAAAGGTTCAAGGACTTAACCATTTATAAGCTCAAACGAAGTTTCAGTGGTTTTCACCATTTTCCCTAACGACCACACTTAACTGTAAAACTTCTCAGAAAATATGGATTTTGAATTTTAATGTAAGGTCAACTGTCAAGGGTCCTCTGACCACCCTACTATACTATCCCAAAATTTCGTGACTTATAAAAATGTCTAAGTATGGTAACTTTAACCTCAAAGTTGATACAATTACGTTTTCTCGGTTATCGAACGTCTTTCACTAAAACTGACTTTTCTCCTAAACCGTTCATCAGATTTTAACGCACCTTATATCAAAACGATCTATGAACTAAGCTCTATCCTTTCATGGTCAATTGGTAACCTAGGCAGTGAGGTACCGTATGAATACAGGGGTCACAAAACAGGGCAGTTTTCGTTCTAACGAAAATCGGACATTATAACTGCTGTAATTTCATACTTTCCAAAATCAAACTCCTCCAAATCAATCATCAAACACAATAATCATCACCTACACCATGTGGTCTTCATTACCAGCCATGGTTACACTCCCAAACTCCTTCCAAAATCAACTCAAACCACTTACAAACACTTATAACATCATAAACATAACCTTTATACCACTTAATCACTAAACACAACCATATCCATCATAAATATAAAAGGGCAAGCATGTTTATACCTTCTTGAAGCTTTGACAACACTTAACAATCCTTGATATATCCTTAAACAACTTTATCTTAGCTTGAATCAACTAAAGGAACCATAAAATCAAAGTTAGTTTCTTGAAATTACTATTCACTACTATTCATCATCAACTTTCATGAATTTATTACCTTACCAAATGATGCTTGATTGCTATGAAACTTGGTGGATGTCTCTATATATCCTCAAGTAACCTCCATGATTTTTCCCTTGATTTTTAGTTGATTCTAGCTAGGGTTTTGAAATTGATTTTTTTCTTGATGAATAGTGACCTACGAATTTTGATGAAATGAAGAAGATGAGATTTGTTTTGTGTTGGTTAGATCTTATCTTGGTGTTTACTTGTTAATCTAGAGTGTTATGGAAGCCTTGGAAGATATTTTGTGGTTAAAAGCCATGTGAAAGTACTAATTTACCCTTAAAAACAAGTTAATGGAAAGTGATACCACTTGGATTTTCTAATCTCTTATTTTCTAAGTTTTCTAAGTAAAATGCCCATCACATTGGTAAATAATATGGTATGTATCCTTGTTATATTACTAATCTTGGTTGCTTGGTTTCCATACTCGTCTAATTGTGGTTCGTTTCGAGTAAACCTCATTATCTCAGTGGTTTTCGAAATCATTTACGAATCCAATTTCCTTTGGTATTCTCTTAACTTAATAATCCCTTGGTTTAATCTAAATTCACTAATCCCTCAATTTGTCATTCTTATAATATTTCCATGCTCCTCAATATCCAATAGAAGCTTATTCGAAATCAAAATCCTCAAAATCCATATTCAGGAATTTCTGAAATCTATCGTCATTTCAAGTCACTTAATTTCAGTGTATAATATTAATATGGTTTCTGTTTATTCATTTTCTGTTTCCATTATAGGGTACCTACGTACCATTTCTCTAAATCCTCGAAATTTACTATTCATGTGACCACTGTAGCATTACTGAAGTTAGGGTTATTACATCCTTCCCCCCTTAAAAGGATTCCGTCCCGGAATCACGTCAGAAATGTTCATAGATACCTTTTCATCTACACCTTATAACTTCTACATCACTTTCTCCATCCTTTTTCCTTCATAATATCTCTATCTTGTTTGCACAGAATACCCCAACATAAACTTGCTTGTCATTCATCAACATGCCATTTAGCTTATCAATAGCAGTGCTTTCACTATCTTTATCTTGCAATTTCCTCTTGTTTTAGTCATTCTACGTTAGTTAATCTCTCATTCCTCCTTTAGCTAAGGGTATCGGCCACCACATTGGCCTCCCCTGAAGGGTAGTGTATCTCACTTATGGTTTATCCTTATTTTGATCTCTATCATGACATAAAATATACACACTTCGATCTTATTATATCTCGTCTCTGTAAAATCTTCCAGAAATCCAACTGGAATAGAATTCCTTGAAACAATTGTAAGAAAATACTTCCTATAATATATATTTCCTGTTCGTATTTAAATAAGTCTATGGTTTACCCCCAAAATACAATTATTCTCTTTTTCATAGAATTTCTAACCCCTAACAGATACTGATTTTCCTTATCTAGATTATCAACCTACCTATACCATTCATTGACCACATTGATTCCTAACCAAACATTTACACTAAAAATTTAATTACTAGAAAAATGTTCACCTGCATCTGTATCCGGCTTTTTCAATGCCTCTCCTAAAGTCATGTTGTACACCATGGCAATAGGTCTATTTGAAGCAGTCATACTTTGCCCCGGCGCAGATGACCCACCGGAACGGCAATCTCTAGCAAAGTGTCCTAGTTTCCCACATTGATAACACTTGATATCAATCTTGTCAGTTGATGTGCACTGATTATAATAGTGTCCTTTCTGTCCGCACTTAAAGCAAGTTACTTTCGACCTCCTACACACTCCCGTATGCTTCCTACCACACGTGTTACAGTCTGGAAATGGTGTTCGAGATTGATTAGACTGAAAGGTTCCTGTGGATCTACCACCCTGATTCACCGTCTCACTAACAGTCTTGTTACTCCCTGTCTTTCCCACAAACTGAGATTTTTGTCCCTTACCAACCTTGTTAAAGTAACTTCCTTCGCTTGAACCTCCTTTCTGACCCTCACATCTCCTTTTCTTACTTTCTCGCCCCATCTGATTTTGTTCGTTATGAGCATTTTCATTCTGTCTATTTCGTCTTCCTTCATCTCTCTCATTTTCCTTTGCATTTGCTCTATTATTACGCTTAGGCGGCATGATTCTGTATATAACAATATTCTTCTTTAATCACCCAATTTAGGGTATAATATACATCATTCTCATATACACAATTATATCACTAGTTAACTCATTTATATACCATAATATTCTCAACTCAACTTTATCAATTAAGCGTATCACCTTTAGCACAATAACCTTTTCATTTAAGTCAATCACCTTATATACATCAATATCCTTGAATCTCAACATTTAATATCAAAATACAATAGAATTTAGACAGAATACACAAACTTCATTAATTATCCCCACTTCCTTTGTTTATCCTTATTCTAACTTTTCCCTCAAAATACACCTTACTCTCAATAGTAAATCTCAATTATACCTTAAAATTCCTCATATTATTTTATCTCACTAGTCCTCAAATATACCCATTTCTTCTCACGAAATTCCTCCCTCTTTTATATCGAAACGCTTCTAACTCTAATTATCTCTTATTGAAATTTCCCTTTGAATCTCCAGTTCCCTTGTATAATCACGTATATATACTCTAAACATTGCTTCCCTTATCCCATCCATTACTGAAACCTTCTATATTCAAAACAATTGATAGAATTCAAGAGACCTTAAATTTAAACGAACCCAGATATAAGCAAGGGTCCCACAACAATTTATAACATTAAGAGTTTTAAATAACCTTTATTCGAAACAAAAGAATATTTGAGAAATCAATATGATGGAAGAACCCGTACATCACACAAGTGAGGGCGTCCCCTCCGACTTTCTATCACACAGACAGATCGTCCTTGTGTATACATATTGGGTTGTTTCTCTTAGTTGAAGTAAGAAATATAGAGGGAAATTTAAATCACGATGATAAATACCATCTTTCGAAAATAATCTTAGAGGAATATTTTGACTAAGATAGATTAAATACAATTTTGAAACACCTTCCAAAGGTACCAAAATTTTGAAAAGATACCGACCCTTAATGAATAAGAGGTGCCAGATCACAACTGGATTTACCCACCAGTAGAGGAAAATTTGAAACTCAATAACATAATTTAGCAGGGATTTAGAAAATTTAAGAATAGGTACCGTTAATAGTCTCTGCCCAATTTAAAATCCCAAATAATGGAAGGTTTTCCTCAAATACCATATATATCTAAGTCTGCGTACTCTCCAAAATTTTTTAAATTTGACACTTATCCTTTAGCCTTAAACTATCGTCTTATATTCCCAGTTATCGTCATTTACCTAGTCTGGACTTGGCTCGATACTTTCTGCCTTTATCCATAATAGAACACAACCCTCTAATCGATATACTTACGTAATATTGATCGTCTTAGCCTGACACTGCTCCGGTATCAAGGACCCTTCAAATTATACTTCTAAATTGTATATTCTAACATACCACACATACTCACAATATTTTCTAACGTACACTTCTTGTTACCTCAAATATTCCCTTTTCTCATATCAGTCCCATGTGCTACATAAACTTGACACTTTTGGCATAATAACCTTTATTAGCAATAATCTATAAAATCATAACCACTACTTAGAATAAACGCTTCGTTCGATAAACCCCCCCTTGAACTCGATAGAAGTTCACAATTTTATATTATTATTGATACGTTTATTATTATCACTCCTGTTCCGGAGCATTATGACTCTAAGCTCTGATACCAAACTGTGACAGCCCCAAATCCGGGGTCATGAATCTGGGCCATCACGGACCAA
Source organism: Kitagawia praeruptora (assembly GCA_037693485.1). Lineage (NCBI taxonomy): Eukaryota > Viridiplantae > Streptophyta > Magnoliopsida > Apiales > Apiaceae > Kitagawia > Kitagawia praeruptora. The sequence goes on from CM075353.1 coordinate 7,335,638, forward strand.
CTTCCATTCAAAATCAATATCTCTTGGGTTTTTTTTTTTGTAATTAATACTTATGCAATTGACCCCACAGTAATACACACACACACACCAGTCATATGCTCAGAGAACAACATTCACCATAATAAAAGTTTAAAGTTAAACAGTTATTACAAACCCAGAATCATACTTAAGTACATTGTTGAGTGACGCTTCTACAAGAAGCATTTCAACAACCAAATTTATTACAACCTTACACACTTACACACTTAATATACATAAAACCACTAAACCCCTTGCGCTTGCCATCTACCTCCGGAATCGATGCTAACGTGCCCTCAGAAGTTCACCTTTCCCTTACCCTTTTACGGGGCGTTCTGCGCAGTATTGGCATACCTAGCTGTATATAGATAAGTAGCAAGAGTGAGCTATAATAGCTCAGCAAGATATTATTATAACTAGAGTTTAAAAATGTGACCAAGTATACATGTATATACATATGTAAATGGTAAGCACTTATAGACTTTAAGGAAGAATCAAAATTCTTATTTAATAATACATCATCCACTTACTATTATAAGAAAGAAATCTAGAATAATACAGTATCAGTTTCTCTTCTTAAATATAACAATCAATATAATCTTTCAGTGTAATATCTCAGGATAATATGAATACTTACTTAAATCTCTTACTATCATCATCTCATTTCCTTCTTATGTAACAATTTTTATAAATTAATATAAAATCAGTTTCTCTTCATCTATAACAATAATTCCATCTTTCATATCATTTTCCCTTTCCAGTATACCAATCTGACTTTATCATTTATTCTTTATTCACATATTGTAGGGGTTTTCACTGTTGCCGAATACGTGAGGCACGATGATCAGTCGCCCTCCGTATCCGTCCCTTTTTACTACCGGTAGACGGAGGTAGGTCTGCCACCATCCCCCAGGAGGAAGGTCTACCACTACATCCTCCTTCGGCAACTCTTGGGCCGAAATGAAACATTAAGTGCTGGACTGTGCAACTTCCACACGGCCTCTTACGCTTACTGTTGTAATATTAAGTGCTGGACTGTGCAACTTCCACACGGCCTCTTACGCTTACTGTTGTAATATTAAGTGCTGGACTGTGCAACTTCCACACGGCCTCTTACGCTTACTGTTGTAATATTAAGTGCTGGACTGTGAAACTTCCACACGGCCTCTTACGCTTACTGTTGTAAATTCCCCTTTTTATAAGATCATTATTCAATTTATCAACACCATTTCACATTTCCATTCCCGTATATCACTTTCATTCTCGCACATTATTTCTATAAAATATATGTATATAACATACACTAAAAAGAATGTTTATAATATAGCATTATAAACCTTATAACCCTAGATAACAACTGATACCATTCTCTTTCATATCTCTTTTACCATAAAGCATATTCGCTTCATTCATAATCATATCCACATTCATAATCCATATTCAAAAATCTTAGTAAACATGGAATATATCCCTACTCATCTCATCATATAAGATTCATATATTATCCACCAAAACCATTTACTTTGAACATAAACAGTATATCAAAATAAGGATAAAAGAAATCTTGTTCCCTTTAATCCATATCCATACTCATATCTCCCTTTAATTTCCAAAATCAGGAAAACAAATTCTTAACAATATAGCAATAATAGAATCACATATATATTCCATAAAATCATTTTTCTTTGCAGATAAATAATTTTTCAAAATAGGGATAGAAGAAATCTTGCCTTGGTTTCTGTATCCTGATAGTATAGCTGGTCCCTCCTCCGGAATTTCTATAAACACAAAAGGACCGTCATTAGAATACCACATCTATTACTCACTACCCTCTCGTATAACAAAACCCTTTACACTTCAACATATGTTTAACGTATTATTATTACCCCAAAGGTTCAAGGACTTAACCATTTATAAGCTCAAACGAAGTTTCAGTGGTTTTCACCATTTTCCCTAACGACCACACTTAACTGTAAAAATTCTCAGAAAATATGGATTTTGAATTTTAATGTAAGGTCAACTGTCAAGGGTCCTCTGACCACCCTACTATACTATCCCAAAATTTCGTGACTTATAAAAATGTCTAAGTATGGTAACTTTAACCTCAAAGTTGATACAATTACGTTTTCTCGGTTATCGAACGTCTTTCACTAAAACTGACTTTTCTCCTAAACCGTTCATCAGATTTTAACGCACCTTATATCAAAACGATCTATGAACTAAGCTCTATCCTTTCATGGTCAATTGGTAACCTAGGCAGTGAGGTACCGTATGAATACAGGGGTCACAAAACAGGGCAGTTTTCGTTCTAACGAAAATCGGACATTATAACTGCTGTAATTTCATACTTTCCAAAATCAAACTCCTCCAAATCAATCATCAAACACAATAATCATCACCTACACCATGTGGTCTTCATTACCAGCCATGGTTACACTCCCAAACTCCTTCCAAAATCAACTCAAACCACTTACAAACACTTATAACATCATAAACATAACCTTTATACCACTTAATCACTAAACACAACCATATCCATCATAAATATAAAAGGGCAAGCATGTTTATACCTTCTTGAAGCTTTGACAACACTTAACAATCCTTGATATATCCTTAAACAACTTTATCTTAGCTTGAATCAACTAAAGGAACCATAAAATCAAAGTTAGTTTCTTGAAATTACTATTCACTACTATTCATCATCAACTTTCATGAATTTATTACCTTACCAAATGATGCTTGATTGCTATGAAACTTGGTGGATGTCTCTATATATCCTCAAGTAACCTCCATGATTTTTCCCTTGATTTTTAGTTGATTCTAGCTAGGGTTTTGAAATTGATTTTTTTCTTGATGAATAGTGACCTACGAATTTTGATGAAATGAAGAAGATGAGATTTGTTTTGTGTTGGTTAGATCTTATCTTGGTGTTTACTTGTTAATCTAGAGTGTTATGGAAGCCTTGGAAGATATTTTGTGGTTAAAAGCCATGTGAAAGTACTAATTTACCCTTAAAAACAAGTTAATGGAAAGTGATACCACTTGGATTTTCTAATCTCTTATTTTCTAAGTTTTCTAAGTAAAATGCCCATCACATTGGTAAATAATATGGTATGTATCCTTGTTATATTACTAATCTTGGTTGCTTGGTTTCCATACTCGTCTAATTGTGGTTCGTTTCGAGTAAACCTCATTATCTCAGTGGTTTTCGAAATCATTTACGAATCCAATTTCCTTTGGTATTCTCTTAACTTAATAATCCATTGGTTTAATCTAAATTCACTAATCCCTCAATTTGTCATTCTTATAATATTTCCATGCTCCTCAATATCCAATAGAAGCTTATTCGAAATCAAAATCCTCAAAATCCATATTCAGGAATTTCTGAAATCTATCGTCATTTCAAGTCACTTAATTTCAGTGTATAATATTAATATGGTTTCTGTTTATTCATTTTCTGTTTCCATTATAGGGTACCTACGTACCATTTCTCTAAATCCTCGAAATTTACTATTCATGTGACCACTGTAGCATTACTGAAGTTAGGGTTATTACATAGAAGCCATGGATTCTATCTATACTGACAAAAACAAACTTGACAATATACACGGACATTGAAAAAATTCAAGACATAACTACCATGTCAAAAGACAAGACATATAGATTTTTTAATACTTAATTGAGTGCCACGTGACCTTTTCTTGGGCCAACAAATATTCTTCCACGTTTGGTCGGTTTTCACTCTCTTTCATAAAATTCTAACTGACTTCACTATAACCAATGAAGCATGGGCTCCTCCACTTATCCAGTCATAAGCACTTCAACCAACAGACACGTGAAGACCAACTACAGGAGATTCGAGTTGCTGAGTTACCTCAGAGCTTCTTGATCTTTCCTCGATTTGGATAAGAAGACTTACATTCTTGTGGATTCTTGCCGGAGATAAGACTTAACTAAGGTAATCAAGATTCCAAATAAACACGACAAATAATCACGAAAGACTAGGTTAAAACACAAATTTTGGTAAGACAACGAAAGGATGATAGGAGTGAAGCAACTTGGGTGATAACTAATTGGAATGTAGTTTACCGGAAATAGATTAAGCTTGATAGATGATACTTACATGATGAGACTTACATGAGAGTAGAAGAAGAGGCTTAAGAGATTAGTCGTTCGGTTAAGAATGTACTCAATCTTCACACTTGGGCTCTAGGACATAAAGCATCTTACTTGTATTAAAAGCAAGAAAAACAGAAGAAAGAAAAAAAAAATCATGTCTCGTATGCTGTAGTAGATTAGAGCACGCGGAAAAACATTACTTTCGAATTTATATTTTGCCTTGTCTCGTATGTATGAAGTAGATTAGAGCAAGTTATGCCTGGAAAAATATTCTTTCGAATTTATATTTTGTCTAGTAATGTATAAAAAAGCCTGATTACTCTATCTATTTAAACTTTGGAATGAAATTGTATATCATATTTAAATCTCAATTTTTTGAGGGAAGCAATTGTATTAGGTTGATTCAGGTTGATATCTTTTTCTTTTTTCAGTAATTTAACCCATTCATGCGGTTCATAATATAAAAATGAGTAATTAGCATTTTGCACCCTTTATCTTTGGGCATTTTTTCAATTTGGTCTCAAACTATGTTTTTTGGAAGATTGCACCTCTATGGTTTAAAAATCGCTTCAATTTGCACCCTTTTGATCAAATTTTGTCCACTTTGACCGCTACTATTAGGCTAATCAAGGGTAAATTGATTGTTTCTTGAATAATTCTTTGTATTTTTACCCTCGCTCATCCTAATAGTAGCGGTCAAAGTGGACGAAATTTGGTCAAAATTGTGCAAACTGAAGCGAGTTTGAAATCATAAAGGTGCAATCTGCCAAGAAACATAGTTTGAGATCAAATTGAAAAAGCTCCCAAAGATAAGGGGTGCAAAGTGCTGATTACTCTATATTAAAAACATGACAAACTTGTAATTCAATCTATTATTCAATTTTGTATTTACATAAAATCATGGCATGCCTATGATAATATTAAAAAAAAAATCAATTTAATTCCGTTAATTAGTAGTCTCGTCCGTCAAAACCTTTGTAAGGTCGAACAGGAAGCTATTTAGGGAGATCAAACTAGATAAACAAAGCTTTGTCCGTAAGAACTTGTGTTGTGGCTGAACACTCAATTCTCTTAACTAGGTAATATTTCAAGCTTTGTATGTACATGTTCTCTTATATTCAAGTACTATTATTTTTGTTCATTTCCAGATCATCAATTATCAAGCATTTGATTTCAATTTCCTAGCTGAGGTTTAACAAGAGTTTTGTTTTATTCCCCTTCCTTGTTTTCGAAACATATGATGTTAAGTTAACGCCTGTTTGCTTTCGCTATAACCTCGAAATTGTGATTGGTTTCGATGGAATAGACAAGTAACAAATGCACAAAATATTTACCATTGCTATTGATGTGTGTGAACATGTTCTCGAGATTATCCCTTAACAGAGGTGCGCGAAAGCTGCCCAGCCACCGGATTATCCAAAAAAAATAAGACTATCCCTTAATATATATTTGTTGTTACATATCATTTCGTCTTGGTTCTTGAACTGCTTCATTAATCTTTGCTTGTGTGATTTTTTCCTAATGTAGAATCTCAATATTGTTCAAGAACTAGTACTATCTTTGTTGGGGAATTGGGTGATTATTACTTGGATTTTTCTGAAGTCGTGTGAACACTTTCAGATTGAAGTTATTTGTGGTTCACCCAAATAATTCAATCGGATAAAATCAGAAAATCTGCAAGAAGAGAGAATGTATTTTGCTGTGTATTTCAAAAATGAACCTATGTGTAAAATGATCAATGCCACACCTATTTATAGATGTCAACAGATGTGTCTTTTGCCAATAGACACACCTCAAGATGTGTCTTTTGCCAAAAGACACATCTCATTTCCAACAGTCATGTCCAATGCCAATAGACACACCTCAAGGTGTGTCTTTTCCAATAGACACATCTCATTCTAACAGATGTGTTTGATGCCAATAGACATGTCTCATAAACAATAATTCTGAAATCATAACGAACTCGAACAGAGCATGCACTCCGCATTCTCCTAACTTGTTCGATGTAACATTACGATTACATTGATCAACTAGCCAATCCAATTACACTAAAATATCCAACAATCCTCCCCCATTTTAGCGTAATCCATGATCAACTAAACAAAATCACAACAAACAACAAACTTATGCATAAATGAAATATCGTGACGATTGAATTTCACATTAGTATATTACACATTCCAAATATTCGAATATCAAGGTGTCACTATGGATTGAACCTTGGTTATTCATAGTGAATACATGAAGATAATATACACATAAATTTACATTCTCAAATATTCTTACTTGACACTATCTTTTACTAGCCTAGTGTCCTAATCCTTCATAAGCATATCAAAGCCAAGTCCAAGCTTTTTGAAGCGGCTAAACTTCATGCTCAAATAGGTAGTTCTCTTATTCTCGCACCTGCATATGCAATTTTTCAAAAGAACTATTAAGAAGATAAACTTCAACCTCCTTAACTTGCAGGTCTGAACACATACCTTGGGATGATGCTTTAATGTGTTCCAATCTCTAAATGTTAAGCTTTCCACATTGAATTCAGCACCTAATGTCATATTAGATGGGAATTGGGTATCTCAACATGAGAGGTTATTCGATGGACTTTAATCCCATCCCTACAGCCGACTTGTGCACAAGATCTCTACTCAACCCTTTGGTTAGATGATCGGCTAAATTATGTTGAGTTCTTATAAACTCCACTGATATAACACCATGCGTGATAAGCTCACGAATCATGCTGTGTATAACACCTAAGTGTCTAGACTTGCCTTTGAACACCTGTCTATAAGCATTAGACAAGGCAGACTCACTATCACATCTGATAGATATGGGAGATATCGGTTTAGGCCACAATGGAATCTCATAAATCAGATTTCTTAGCCATTCAGCTTCTTTACCAGCCGCTGATAATGCCACAAATTCAGATTCCATCGTTGAATCAGTGATGCAACTTTGTTTCTTCGATGCCCAAGAGATAGCACCTCCCCCAAGAAGGAATACCCATCCACTTGTGGAAGAATGATCTTCCTTATTGGAAATCCAACTTGCATCTGAATGACCTTCAATAACCGAAGGAAATCCAGTATATGTCAAACCATAATCCATAGTTCCTTTCAAGTACTTGAACACTCGGCTTAAGGCTTGCCAATGATGTGAACTTGGCTTGCTAGTATACCTACTAAGCTTTCCAACAGCATAGGCTATATCTGGCCTAGTGCTTATCATGGCATACATAAGACTACCAATAGCCCTTGAGTATTCAAGTTGAGATACTGCAACACCTGTATTAGGTAGGAATTTAATACTAGGATCAAGAGGAGTGCTAACAGGAGAACAATCCTTAAAGTTAAATCTTTTAAGAATCTTCTCAATATAATGAGATTGAGAAATTGAAATTCCATTGTTCTCACGCTTGATCCTTATACCAAGAATTACCTCAGCCTCCCCCATGTCTTTCATATCAAAATTAGATGACAAGAACTTCTTGGTTTTATCCACTTGATTTTGGTCAGTACCAAAAATCAACATGTCATCCACATATAAACAAATTATAACTCCTTTACCAGAAGCATCAAATTTGCTATATACACACTTGTCTGCTTGGTTAAGAAAATAACCGTTAGACAAGACTACATTATCGAATTTATCATGCCAATCCTTCGGTGCTTGTTTCAGACCATAAATTGATTTCTTCAATTTACACACCTTGTTCTCACAACCAGGCATAACAAAACCCTTCAGGTTGTTTTATATAAATTTCTTCATCTAATTCACCATTCAAGAATGCAGTTTTCACATCCATTTGGTGAATGACAAGGTTGTGTATAGCAGCAAGTGCTATTAACAACCTAATAGTGGAGGTTCTAGCAACAGGAGCATAGGTATCAAAATAATCAATCCCTTCTTTTTGTCTAAAACCTTGGATTACCAATCTGGCTTTAAACTTATCTATGGTACCGTCCACCTTCATTTTCCTTTTGAAGATCCATCTGTTTCCCAATGCTTTACAGCCAGGGGGCAGATCACTCAATTCCCAAGTATTATTATTCATGATAGAATCCATTTCATCTTGGATGGCTTCTTTCCAGAATGCAACATCCCTAGATTTCATAGCTTCGCTAAAAGTATTTGGATCCTCCTCAATAACACAACTATATTGGTATTGATATTCAATTTCATCACTAGAGCCTTCTACTAGATAAAGATGAAAGTCATCTCCAAAAGACTTTGCTTTTCTAGCTCTAGTGCTTCTCCTTGGTTCAGACGATCCATTCACATCTTCAATAGAAACTGAGTTCCTACTAGAAGAATTTTGAAGCATGTCCCTTGGTCTAGGTGTTTACACTAAATCACGCAAGCGTACGTGGTCACAAGTAATATATAAGGTTAAGTCCAAATTCGTTCCCACAGGGATCAAGTTATGGTTCTATTCAGTAAATATGCCTATGCAACAATGTATGGTTATTATGCACTGCTAAGACAATAACAATTTTGGGTTTATTAAACTAAATTAACAAAGACACAAATTAACAAAACTAAGAATTAACTAACTAACAAGAATTAAAATCTAATTACGTCTGCAAGAGTAAACATAGAATCCTAACTTCATTAAATACTTTGCTTAGATCTGACGCCTTTAATCACTATATGCAATGGTTATGATATCTGATCGGATAACACGAAACAAGTACACGCTACTTCTCAGTATACGTATACCAAACTAAACATACATCCACAAAAGAGATTGAAGATGAATAGACACCAATTATGCTTAGACCCTATATCTCTATAGAATTTGAAAACATAACGGTTGAAGAACAAGTTATCCACATTGATCACATAGGGCAGCATAATATCTCTATTTACGCCACAAATCATGATGTTAAAACATCAACCTATCCTATGCTAGCATGGCAAGTTCTAAATCTCAAGATCCACTCTCGCTTCACAAGAGATTAACAAATTAGATGTTCATGACGCATCTATCAATTAAGCATAACCATACGAGGATATCAGATATACATCACACACAGATTTTCAAAGCAATCAAGATACTAAAGCTCCATAAATAAATCCATTAGAATCCCATGACAACGATTAGCTCATAATTGAACCTCTCGTCATCATGGGATCTGATGAAACCATGATAAAAACAAAGTATGAAAATATACAAATAAAACTATGTAATTGATATGTAATGGTTCTACTCCTAATGATGATTATCTAATTTTACAAGGGTTGGATGTGTTTATATAGGCTCTAGACATCTTGCCCAACAAGAAAATACCAAATTAGAATTATAATAGAAGTACGTTTCCTAAACTGATTCTGATTTAAAGGGAAATTCGCAGCTGCCTTTTCTTCAGATTTTCTGGAACGTTCCAATCATAATTGGACCTCTGGACCACTTTAGAATGATAGAGAATCTCGTTATCTTCGCGTGGATAGCTTACGGGCCTCAAACGGAGTTGTAGAACTCAAGATATGGCCAAAACAAAATCAGAAATTCTTGCTGATTTTTCACCCGCGCACCACCAGCGCAGGAGCGCCGTTTGGGCGCCTGAGGCGCCGTGCCAATCTACTTAAAATTATAGAAAATTTCCCAGGCTTCGCGTGGGCAGTAAGATCGCTGAAAACGGACTTCTAGAACTCCAGATATGACCAAAACAGTGTAGACTGCGCAACATACCCTGAAATCTGAATTTTCTACAATTTGCTCAATTCTCATCCGTTTTCTCTTCCGATTCTTTCGCCACTTCCCGTTCTTCAATTCTTACCTTATAAATCCTCAATATAGCCTAGGGAAATACGCCATCCTTCATTCCATTGCTCAAATCATCTCCAAAATTGATAGAAACACCAACCCTAAATGATATTTCGCAACCCTGCACAACTAAACACAAACACATCAAAACTACAACAAACTTGAGTACAAGACAATCAATTTAAGCCGGTTTAGAATGCTCCAAGTGGATATAAAATCCACTTATCACACCCCCAAACTTAAACCGATGCTTGTCCTCAAGCATAAACAATTACACTATCTAACTAGTACCACTTCCGTAGGTGATCACGGTTGCATTTGGCATATGCAACAAGCCCTTTAAACCCCTAGGCAGCCCTAGTGGACGAGTAAGGTCTCGTGAGGGCCTATAGCGAATGTACCCACAAAATACAATGCAATGCAATGCATGAATGCAACTAATATGAAAAATGTAAATAATCTAGTACTAATATCCTACCATACCTTCAAATCCTCTCATGCCATATCAACTTAAGAATCAAAGTAAATACGCAATGTCTTGGTGTCGAAAGTGCAAGTATTCACATAGTCTACTCAATGAACATGCATAAGTTCTCACAAGCCCATGTCAAATGTAAGAATAAGTTAGTAAACATGCTAAGCCTACAAGAGTACATCTTTGAGACAAAACTCGGGATCTTATACGCAAAAACAAGCAAACACTCACAATCCACTCACAAAAGAATATTCACTCAAGAACAAGGGTAAGTGTATCACTCAATTCCAACAAAATCATAAGCACGCTTGACATTTGGTATCAATCTAACTCTTAACACAACATACATCAATGACGATAATCAAAAGGTCTTTATTTGGGTTGTAACGGGGCTAGGGACAAGGTATGTCAAATAAGCCAAAACAGGTGAAGTGTCAAAAGCTTGTAAGTACCATAATAAATCATACACAACACCCTATTTCCCACCCACATAATTTTTACTAAAACAACCACTCGACTAGTCGACTGAAATAGGATCACAACAAACACAAACATGCTCTCATAATTTTTTTTTTCCTTTTTTTTTTCTTTTTTTTTCGAGAGCTAGATAAAACAATAATATAACAAATAACAACGATCCCACAATTTTATTACACATGCCGACTATCAAATAAACAAACCCAATTTTTAATATTTCTCCCAAAAGTAAAACCAACAATAGACCCCTCCTTGCACACCTTATTACTCCCTTAAGCACTCTACTACCCTTTGACAATATGGGTTCAAATTAATGTAAGGCCAATACAAGAAAAAGTCTAGGCAAATAATGTGGTATGTCACCAAAAAAATAGGATTAAGCTCAACGGGTTAACTAATTGATCATGTAAATATGGTGTGGTAATATGGGAAAATATGCGGTTAATCCTAATTGCCTTTATCATTTTAATCGTCAAATAATGTCATGCGTTTCAAGAAAGACCTCAAACAACTGCTAGCAATGCAAACAATCCGTGGACACTCAAGCAAACGAATAAATTGCAACAAATGCAATATGGCTCAAAAACTCACTTGGTGGAAAAACATACTCAATCCCAAGCAAAAATCTCTCTAATGCACCTACTTGTATTCAAAACATGCAAACTAAATCATCTTACACATATTCATGTCCTTCTAATCACTTACAACATTCAATAAGTCTACTAGCTTCAACTTACTAGTGTATGTGTGTGCACAAGAACAAAGCATATCACTTCTCAATCAAAAGCGTCAATAACACAAAATTCCTATCAAGCATGGGTGCAAATGCAAACTATTATGAACTCACATGATATACGAAAATAAAAACAGAATGTCCTATATGAAACAGACGTAGATAACACGAACATATATGCATAATTTAATACTACTAATATGCAATACATGAAATCCTACATGAACACAATGACTAACAATCACATATATATACAATACTTATCCCTCAAACCACCCCCAAACTTAGAATATTCAATGTCCGCATTGAATGGAAGTAAATACAAGGGAAAGTAGAAAACATACCTTGGGTTGCCTCCCAAGAAGCGCTTCTTTAACGTCAATAGCTTGACGTTACTTCCAAGCCTCCATTAAGGATGATAATAATTTGCCTGGTCCTCTCTTCGTGAGACTTCATCATCATCACGGCGGCACACCTTTTGCCCTTTCTCCTCGCTTGGCATATTCATGTAGCAACTATATCCTCTTCCAATGCCTTCATCTGTTGACCCAAAATCTGACAATTTGTAGAACAACACACATTCGCGGGCTTCGCTTGAATATAATGGAGGAGGGTAAATGTAAGTTTCTGAAGCCTTTGGTTCCTCAAAGAGAACTTCCTCCATTGGCTCTAATGCGCTACCTCCATCTTTAAATTCTGAGACAAGTAGAAGACCTGCATCTTTCCCATGATCATCAGCCTCTTGGTACGCACATACCAATTCTTGAAATTTGTGCAGCTCATCAGTGTCTGTCCCATATAGTGCCCTTTCCAAATCATCCACCATCCTAACATGATCAAATTCCTCACATGGCTTGCGAATGCTCACCTCATCTTGGAATTTATCTTCCTCAAGAAAAGACTCAATTGCACTATCCTCAAGATTTGACCATAAAACAACCTCATCAATCAACACCTTCGAATCCCAGAGATCAGCCAAGCCGAGCGACTTACACTCTTCCTCCTCTTGGAATTTGTCTTCCTCAATTAAGCATGCAGTACCTTGCTCCAAGTCACCACTATTTTCTGGATTTGCCTCTAGCATGAATTGTTGTTTTTCTTGTTCCAAGGCTCTCACAGCTTGAGCAACTAGAATCTCCAAAGATTTAAGAGACTCCTCACTACTCTTTACAAACATCATAACCTCATCCCTAACATTAACCTCATCTGACTGAAAAGTAGGAGTAGGTTGCTGATGTTGAAACTCTTCACTTCCATAGTAATATGACATATCTGGAACATCTTGCTGGTACTGTTGAGGATGATATTGAAAATATGGTTGCTCCTCATAAGTGACATATGGATCAACTCCTCCGTAGTAACAATATTGCGAAGGATCATGGAAGCCCAAACACCGCTCACATTGCTGAGGCTGTTGCATACCACCTTGGTTGCTCCAGCACTGATACGTCTCATGTGCGCCCGCACATAGCTCACAAACACTAGCCACCTGCTGAACTCCATAGTAAGTTTGAAAATCCATCTTCAACGCCAACACTCTCTGACAAGTACCTGAAACACCAACAAACTGAACAAGAATAGATGAGAAAAAGAAATCCGAGTCAGTGAACTCTAACAACCACTATTGACAAGCACATAAACCAAAAATAAAACACCAATGATCCCCGGCAGCGGCGCCAAAAACTTGTTTACACTAAATCACGCAAGCGTACGTGGTCACAAGTAATATATAAGGTTAAGTCCAAATTCGTTCCCACAGGGATCAAGTTATGGTTCTATTCAGTAAATATGCCTATGCAACAATGTATGGTTATTATGCACTGCTAAGACAATAACAATTTTGGGTTTATTAAACTAAATTAACTAAGACACAAATTAACAAAACTAAGAATTAACTAACTAACAAGAATTAAAATCTAATTACGTCTGCAAGAGTAAACATGGAGTCCTAACTTCATTAAATACTTTGCTTAGATCTGACGCCTTTAATCACTATATGCAATGGTTATGATATCTGATCGGATAACACGAAACAAGTACACGCTACTTCTCAGTATACGTATACCAAACTAAACATACATCCACAAAATAGATAGAAGATGAATAGACACCAATTATGCTTAGACCCTATATCTCTATAGAATTTGAAAACATAACGGTTGAAGAACAAGTTATCCACATTGATCACATAGGGCAGCATAATATCTCTATTTACGCCACAAATCATGATGTTAAAACATCAACCTATCCTATGCTAGCATGGCAAGTTCTAAATCTCAAGATCCACTCTCGCTTAACAAGAGATTAACAAATTAGATGTTCATGACGCATCTATCAATTAAGCATAACCATACGAGGATATCAGATATACATCACACACAGATTTTCAAAGCAATCAAGATACTAAAGCTCCATAAATAAATCCATTAGAATCCCATGACAACGATTAGCTCATAATTGAACCTCTCGTCATCATGGGATCTGATGAAACCATGATAAAAACAAAGTATGAAAATATACAAATAAAACTATGTAATTGATATGTAATGGTTCTACTCCTAATGATGATTATCTAATTTTACAAGGGTTGGATGTGTTTATATAGGCTCTAGACATCTTGCCCAACAAGAAAATACCAAATTAGAATTATAATAGAAGTACGTTTCCTAAACTGATTCTGATTTAAAGGGAAATTCGCAGCTGCCTTTTCTTCAGATTTTCTGGAACGTTCCAATCATAATTGGACCTCTGGACCACTTTAGAATGATAGAGAATCTCGTTATCTTCGCGTGGATAGCTTACGGGCCTCAAACGGAGTTGTAGAACTCAAGATATGGCCAAAACAAAATCAGAAATTCTTGCTGATTTTTCATCCGCGCACCACCAGCGCAGGAGCGCCGTTTGGGCGCCTGAGGCGCCGTGCCAATCTACTCAAAATTATAGAAAATTTCCCAGGCTTCGCGTGGGCAGTAAGATCGCTGAAAACGGACTTCTAGAACTCCAGATATGACCAAAACAGTGTAGACTGCGCAACATACCCTGAAATCTGAATTTTCCACAATTTGCTCAATTCTCATCCGTTTTCTCTTCCGATTCTTTCGCCACTTCCCGTTCTTCAATTCTTACCTTATAAATCCTCAATATAGCCTAGGGAAATACGCCATCCTTCATTCCATTGCTCAAATCATCTCCAAAATTGACAGAAATACCAACCCTAAATGATATTTCGCAACCCTGCACAACTAAACACAAACACATCAAAACTACAACAAACTTGAGTACAAGACAATCAATTTAAGCCGGTTTAGAATGCTCCAAGTGGATATAAAATCCACTTATCACTAGGTATAGATGTAAATCTGTTTTCATCAAATATAGCATCTCTTGACTCGATAATCGAGTTTACAGATACATAGTCATTAGATTCTAACATATAAAATCTATATGCTATTGAATGCTCAGCATAGCCAACAACTATGCAATCTATACCTCGTTCACCCAAGTTTCTTCTTTTGGGTTCAGTGAGTCTTATAACTGCTCTACATCCCCAAACTCTCAGAAAACTCAATTTTGGTGACTCTTTATACCAAAGTTCATAAGGGGTAATCTTATTCCTCTTACTAGGAATTCGATTCAATAAATAACAGGCTGTCAACATAGCCTCACCCCAAAATCCCTCACTCAAACCCGAGTAGGATAACAAGGAATTAACCATTTCTTTCAAAGTCCCATTCTTTCGCTCTACCACACCATTTTGTTGTGGTGTATAAGGAGGCGTGGTTTGATGTATTATACTAGTAGATTGAAAATAAACCGGATCATAATACTCACCTCCTCTATCAGTACGTAGATTTTTAATCATGGTACTCTGATGTAGCTACTTCTTCTTTATAAATTTTAAAGAAGTCAAGAGCTTCATCCTTAGCATGCAATAAATATACATAGCAATATCTAGTAGCATCATCAATAAAAGTAACTACATACTTTTTATTTCCTAATGATGGTGTAGAATGGAAATCACACAAATCACTATGTATTAATTCTAAAACATCAGACATCCTATTGACCTCCTTAAAGGGCTTTCTTGTTATCTTTGTTAACATGCATGTCTTGCATTTTTCATTGTCTAAATCAATAGCAGGTATGAGACTCATTTTTGACATATCCTTTATTCTTTTGTAATGTACATGTCCTAGTCTAGCATGCCATAATCCTGGTTTGTTCAAATTATTGCTAGTACTAGTAGAAGCCATGCAAGCAGATTCATCAATAAATGGAGTATTTACATTCAACATAAACATACCATTACACAAATAGCCAAAGCCAACAAAAGAGCCATGTTTTGACAATATATATTTGTCACTTTCATAAACTTGTTTATATCCACAACTGTTCAATACAACACCAGACAAGAGATTCTTCCGAATCCCAGGAACATACAACACTTTATTTAACAATATACATTTGCCAGAAGTAAAAACTATCTTGACATTTCCTAGTCCTTTGATCGGTTCAGTTGCAACATTTCCCATCTTTAAGATAGATCCATCTTCAATTGGTTGAAAGTCTATGAACCAACGAAGATCTTTGCATACATGACTCGTTGCTCCTGAATGAATCCACCAAGCAACATTGTCATCCTGCACATAAAATGCCTCAGATATTAGTGACACATAATTCTGACTAGAATTACAATTTTGCATTAAAATCTGACCTTGTTGCATTTCTGGATCCTTGGATCCACTTGGACCAGCATTTTGCTTTTCTTGCTTGCCTTTACCAACCCGACAATCCTTCTTGAAATGTCTAGGTTTGCCACACTTCCAACATGTCATCTTAGGCCTTTTGTTGGAAGAATTGTTGTTGTTTCCTTTAAACTTTCGTTTATCACCCTTGCCATACTTAGAATTCTTAGAAGATCCACCATCTTCAACCATATTCACAGAAGAGTTACCGACTTGGTTCTTGCCCTTATGATTATTCTCAATTTCTTGAGTCCTCAAAGCCTCTTCAATTCTGAAGTGACTTCCAAGTTGAACCAGAGTCATATCCTCTTTGTTATGTTTCAAGGAGTGTTTAAAATCCTTCCATGATGGTGGTAGTTTGTCTATAACACCAGAAACTGAGATAGATTCATCCATCTTTAGATTGTGTTGGGCAAACTGACCCAGAATCCTTAACAATTCATTGTATTGTTCCATCACCGGTCTAGAATCGACCATTTTATAATTCATAAAATTACTGACCAGAAACTTCTTACTAGAAGCATCTTCTACCATGTACTTGGATTCAAGAGAATCCCACAATTCTTTTGCTGACTCAACATTTTGATATACATCGAAAAGGGAATCAGACATACCGTTTAAGATGTGACCGCGGCAGATGTAATCAGCGTTTTCCCATTTGCAACGCCTCTTTGTTTGTTCAGCGGTTTCATCCTTAACCACTTCTGGAATGGGGGTACTCAAAACATATACAACCTTCAGCGTTGTCAATAGAAAATGCATCTTCTTTTGCCATCTTCTAAAATCCTGACCCTCAAACTTGTCCAACTTTGCAAACTTGCTTGTCATGTCTTTTGCAGATTCCGAGTTCGTCATCTTCAAAAAATAGACTAACTTCAATCTTTGTTGGGGAATTGGGTGATTATTACTTGGATTTTTCTGAAGTCGTGTGAACACTTTCAGATTGAAGTTATTTGTGGTTCACCCAAATAATTCAATCGGATAAAATCAGAAAATCTGCAAGAAGAGAGAATGTATTTTGCTGTGTATTTAAAAAATGAACCTATGTGTAAAATGATCAATGCCACACCTATTTATAGATGTCAACAGATGTGTCTTTTGCCAATAGACACACCTCAAGATGTGTCTTTTGCCAAAAGACACATCTCATTTCCAACAGTCATGTCCAATGCCAATAGACACACCTCAAGGTGTGTCTTTTCCAATAGACACATCTCATTCTAACAGATGTGTTTGATGCCAATAGACATGTCTCATAAACAATAATTCTGAAATCATAACGAATTCGAACAGAGCATGCACTCCGCATTCTCCTAACTTGTTCGATGTAACATTATGATTACATTGATCAACTAGCCAATCCAATTATACTAAAATATCCAACAATATTTGATACATGCCCTTTACTCTTTTGGTACTACAAAATGATTAATTTAGGACTAGATTTTGAATATGCTTTTAGTTGCGGTATATCTTTGAGGGTATTATGGTTTAGGAAATGAGCCATTGATACTTGATATCTTCTTATAGTATTTTTAGTTCTCGAGTGGGCATAAATTTTATTCACATATTATTTTACTTAGTATATTTGGGGAAATAAGTGTTTAGTTGGTCAAGCTGAAATTGGATATGAACAACAAATGACTCAACTTTATTTGCATTGCCTATGCTATATAATTTATTCAAAGAGTCAATTAGTATGAGGGATTCTAAATGGGAGGTGATATGTGCACACCCTTCATTTATGTGTGCACATCCAATGTTGATTACTAGACTAAAATGCCCTCCATGCAACTATTTATTTAATTTGTTTTAAATAAAAATTTAATTTAGTTAAAAATAATTGTGTTAGTTAGTTTTAGATGATCTTATTTTTATTTCTAACTAAATATGTAAAATATTCAAAAAAAATATGATTCAAAGTTGTCGAAGAGATAAGTTTACCATGAAATATTCAAAATATTTGTGAAAAGATTACTTGTATATTTATTTAGATTTTATTAATCATTTTCTTACTTTTATTTAAAATTTTTGTGTAATATGTTAAAAAAGGTATTGAAAAAATAAATCAAAGGTTAAAAATTATCATAAATTAAGTTCTTATAATTTTATTAAATAGAAGTGATTTATTAGAATCCACCTAAATTGCATGTACAATCATAAATTTGATTTTATAATAACAATAAAATTATTCATATATATATATATATATATATATATATATATATATATAATGTTTGTTTTTATTTCACCTTATGTTTTTTTAGATGCACATTGTTTTAATAAAACTATATAGTTGAGTAACAAAATAATTGGTTGAACAAAAAAGGAGTTTAGGGACATTTTGGTCTCATCATCAATATTGGGTGTGCACATATCACCTCCCTTCTAAATTTGTAAATGTAAATATATTTGCCGATACAAGCTAGAAGAAATATTTATAGTGAATGTAGTGACTGTGGTCTACCATTTTGTAAGAGGGTGATGGTAACTAATTGGGATTTGGGGATCATACAAAAAATTAAATTTTTAGGGGTTCAATTTTTTATTTTTTTATAAAGGGGAAAAAGAAAATTAAAAAATCTAGAGGCATAGAACGAAAAATTAGGCGCACAGTTTTTATTTTTATTTTTAAAGTAACAATTAAAAATATTTAAGATACAATAACTATTGAACTACAAAATTTTAATTGACTTGGGACTTGAAAATTTACAACAGGTCAGGTTTATTGACTATTCAAAATAATATAATTCATTATTTAATAATAAAAAATAATATAAATCATTATTTGATTACATACTATTAAAAAAAATGATTCTTAATTTTTTTTTTGAGTACAAATTAAAATGATTCATTTTCTGGTAGCTAGTATTTCAAATCTCACATGCACAGTCAGGTTTATTGACTTTTCAAAATAATATGATTCATTCTTTGGTTACATACTATTCAAAAAAGGAAAATGTTAACCACAGCTATGGTTAAAGTGTTATGTGGTAGTTTTTAATTGGCTCAAGGTTGTGCCCCACTTGCAAAAAAGTATGTGCCCCCATGCATTCACATAAATCATCCAATAAAAATCCACCACATGGCAAAAATTAATCCTTAAACATAGCCCTAAGGGCTGTTGTTAACAGGACCCTTCAAAAAAATATGATTCATTCTTTGGTAGATATTATTTGAGAACCTCAGCCGCATTTCCGGAAATAAGCTTGCAATTTCAAATCATAAGAAAAGTCCAATCCTTGTGTTTAAGAACTTGAGTATCATACTTACTCGTAATACATGTCTGCATAAAACAGTCAAGATTTTGTTAAATGCACAAACACAAAAAAAGAAACAGAGAAGTAGCAACGCAACAATGGAGGGCACCACTATCGTTTTCGTCAGCTCCTATTTGTTCTCAATCTTGTTGTTCTCCTCTGCAGCAGACACCATAACTGCAAATCAAACACTTACTGATGGACAAACCATTGTTTCAGCTCGTGGAGAGTTCGAAATGGGATTTTTCAGCCCCAGCGGCAGTACTCAGAACAGATATTTTGGAATATGGTACAAGAAAATATCGAATGGAACAGTAATATGGGTGGCTAACAGAGAGACTCCAATTCCTACTACAGGCATCGTACGAGTCACCACCAAGGGAATTGTTGTAAGTACTGATCAGAATACTGACAACATAGTTTGGTCGTCGAATTCTTCAAGTTCGGTGACAAATCCAAATGCCATGTGGTGTCATGTCCAATGCCAATAGACACACCTCAAGGTGTGTCTTTTCCAATAGACACATCTCATTCTAACAGATGTGTTTGATGCCAATAGACATGTCTCATAAACAATAATTCTGAAATCATAACGAATTCGAACAGAGTATGCACTCCGCATTCTCCTAACTTGTTCGATGTAACATTACGATTACATTGATCAACTAGCCAATCCAATTACACTAAAATATCCAACAATCTTTGATACATGCCCTTTACTCTTTTGGTACTACAAAATGATTAATTTAGGACTAGATTTTGAATATGCTTTTAGTTGCGGTATATCTTTGAGGGTATTATGGTTTAGGAAATGAGCCATTGATACTTGATATCTTCTTATAGTATTTTTAGTTCTCGAGTGGGCATAAATTTTATTCACATATTATTTTACTTAGTATGTTTGGGGAAATAAGTGTTTAGTTGGTCAAGCTGAAATTGGATATGAACAAAAAATGACTCAACTTTGTTTGCATTGCCTATGCTATATAATTTATTCAAAGAGTCAATTAGTACGAGGGATTCTAAATTTGTAAATGTAAATATATTTGCCGATACAAGCTAGAAGAAATATTTACAGTGAATGTAGTGACTGTGGTCTACCATTTTGTAAGAGGGTGATGGTAACTAATTGGTTTTCCTCAGATGCTTTTGTGGGGAAATACAAATAATCAGTACCAAGATAAAAATGTTCAGTACCGATTGGGACCATGGGTTGGCTCAAGATTCAGTGGCTTCCCTGATCTAATCAATGGAATCTACACAACACGATTTGTTGTAAGTCAGACAGAAACCTATTATATGTTTGATCTTGTTAATAGTTCTGAATATGCTTTTCCGAGGTTGAAATTTACACCGAATGGCGATCTCCGTTATCTTATATGGAACAAGCAGAAACAGTTATGGGTTGTTTATCTGAGTTTTGTATGGAGTGATTGTGATTCTTACGGAACTTGTGGAATAAATGGTGTTTGCATTAGTAACTACTCTCCCAAGTGTGAATGCATGGAGGGGTTTGATTCTCTAAAGCAGTCTATTGGATGTTCGCGCAGTGTTCAGCTAAAATGTGGAAAAAAAGATGGTTTCGTGAAGCATACAGGTCTAAAATTGCCAGACACGCGATGGTCATGGTATAACATGAGCATGAGCCTTGTGGAATGCGAGGCCAAATGCTTGAAGGATTGCAATTGTACAGCGTATTCGAATACAGATATCAGAAACGGGGGAAGTGGATGTATGTTATGGTTTGGTGACTTGTATGATATGCGAGGCTACTCAGAAAATGGACAGGATCTTTATATAAGAATGGCCGAATCTGAATTGAGTAAGTTATCCTTTACACCATATATCCTTTACACCATATATTCGCACGAAATTTATTAAATTCTTAAACACCATTAGAGTAGACTAGTAATCAAATGATCTGTATGTATTAAATCTACAAATTAGTATGTGCTTTTTAAATTGTTTTAACGAGACAAATATTTTGTTATTTATTCATCTGAAATAAAATGCCATAGAACAACCGAATTATATAAAATAACAATAGTAATTGCTGACCCTTCCCAGGTGCTTTGTAGCCTGACTAGAGTTTTTGTTATACAGAGGAAAACAAAAATTTCAGAAGCAAAAACCCAAAGAAGCCAGTGTCCATCGTGTTAATTCCAGTTTTGGTAGTACTAGCAGCAGTACTGGGCTTCTTCTTCTTGTATTTAATCAGAAAAAGAAGACTTAACAGAGCAGGTGACTTTGCTAATAGTAAATTTACTGCAGTCTACATGCATGCTTCTTGATTTATTACCTCTCAAAGCAATCGGTTTCTCGATGAATTTTTGAGTAGTAATTTTTATTTTCTGGAAGAAATTGTAAACAATTGCTACTGTTAGCAAATTCAAACCTCTGTGCAGCAAATTTAAAGAGTGATGCTCCCGACGAAAAAGAGAGAGAGGATGATTTGGATTTACCTTTATTTGACTACATACAAATTGCAAATGCAACTGACAATTTCTCCAGCAATAACAAACTTGGCGAAGGCGGTTTTGGAACTGTATACAAGGTAACTGATTTGATACTTAAATTTATGCTTACTCGAGAGTACAAAATAACCTGCAGCGTGACACCAAAACATGACAAGAACTACTCCTTTTAGGTTTCGTAGATTTATATTTTTCAACTTGATAAAAGACTTCATATCTGAAATCTGAATGCATGCTCAACTCCACCAGAACTACTATGCGAAAATATTTGCACCCTTGAGTACATCTAGAATGAAAGTAAAAGTTATGAAGGTTAACATCTCGATTTCACAGATTCTCATATAAATACATTCCAGGGATTAATGGAAGATGGGAAAGAGATAGCTGTGAAGAGACTATCAAAGACATCTAGGCAAGGAATAAAAGAATTCAAGAATGAAGTTGTGTGCATCGCAAAACATCAACATCGAAATCTTGTCAAGCTTGTAGGATGTTGCATTGAGCAAGAAGAAGTGATGTTGATCTATGAGTATCTTCCAAACAAAAGCTTGGATTTCTTTATCTTTGGTATCCACATATGTTATTATAATCATTAAATTTGTTAAAAAAATTCTACTCTATATTGATATCAAGCAGGCAGTAGCTTCTCTTATACATTCAGGACGTGATAATGACTAATTATTTTAAAATTTTACTACAATAATCGAGCTTGAATTAATATTTCAAAATAATTGACAGACGCAACACGGAGCAAATTGCTTGACTGGGCTACCAGATTCAATATCATCAATGGGATTGCTCGAGGCCTTCTCTATCTCCATCGGGATTCCAGGCTACGAATTATCCATAGAGATCTTAAAGTAAGCAACATTTTATTAGATAAAGACTTGAACCCAAAGATATCAGACTTTGGCTTGGCTAGAATTTTCGGAGGAGATGAGACACAAGCAAATACAAGAAGAGTGGTCGGCACATAGTAAGAATCTGCTTCTTATTTTAACCTGTATAATCAAGTAAAAAATAATAATCTCACTTCATTCCCTGTTTTTTCTTGCAGTGGATACATGTCTCCTGAGTATCAACTAGATGGACTTTTCTCAGTGAAATCGGATGTGTTTAGCTTTGGTGTTTTAGTGCTGGAAATTGTGACTGGGAAAAAAAACCGTGGATTCTTTCATCCGGATCACCATCACAATCTTCTAGGACATGTAAGGTTCTTTGCTTTCACTCCTCTTCTTATGACTAAATCCATAAAACTTATAAATTTTGACCCATGATTAGGCCTGGGGACTGTTTAAAGAAGGCATGTCTGAGGAATTGATAGATTCTCAATTAAGCTACAAAGTCCATCTATCCGAAGTTCTACGATCAATCCACATTGGGTTGTTATGCGTTCAGCAAAATCCAGAAGACAGACCAAGCATGTCATATGTTGTTATGATGTTGGGTAGTGAACTTATACTGCCTCAACCCAAAAAACCAGGTTTTTTTGTAGAAAGAAATGAATTTGTCTCTGAAAGCCAAAATATATCATTGTCATGCAAAGACAATATGAGCATTACCCGAATAGAAGCCCGATAGAAAAGATATCATTTTGTTGTTACATTGTCCAAGGATATATGAAACAATTCTTCCGATCGAGTGAATCTTCTTTTTTATTGAATTACTGTTACAGTATGTATATGCACAAACAAAATGTTGTTGCTTGTGGTGATCTATGACATATACATATACATATTACTTTCAGTGGTTTCTAGTGAAATTGTTGTTAACTGTTAGGAGTTAGAACTACAGGAAGTATATACTTGAAATGGTTGCCGTTCGTGATGAAATAGAAAGATCCAAACACCTGTGATAACAAACTTTCATGATGGATTGGCGTGATAAGCTTCCCGACATTTCACTAATCTCCTCCTCAGACAATCAAGGTGAAATATTCAGTAATCTTTATTCATTATGTTGATTATGTGTATATAGTTACTGGACTTAGAACATCTCCAATGGGGATGCCAAAAAGAGTGTCATGTGATGTGACATAGCAGCTCATATATATTTCCAATCTGTTCCCATCTAGGTAAATGTTCAGTGTTGTTGCTTATGTATTTTCTGTTTTTCTTAAGTTATGGCATAGCATGTCTGTACTTGCAAGGTTGCTTACCAGAGCGCCCCAGCATGATTTAAGCACATTTATGTAGTTTGCAGCATGATATCTTTGTTGAAAGATGTAGTACATTTTCGCTCACGCTCACCTAGCTCGGATTCGCCACTGACTCGGGGAGCAGTGTTAATGATTAGATAAACACGAGAAATTTTGTTTTTTAATATATAAAAGATTTAATGAGATAACTTAAGTGATAAGAGTTTATCGTTTATAATTTGATTTTTACTCATATCGAGATTTGTTTAGAACTTGATTTTTACTCATACCGAAATTTGTTGAGAACAGATATTCATTATTCATTTGGAAGACATACAAACCTAATTATTAAAAAAAAAAAACAAGTGTATGGTTCTGAACAAAAAAAGAACAAGTGTGTAATACTGTAATTCAACACACTTTAAAAATTGATTTTTTTTATCTCTTGCTTACCCCAAAGAACAATTAAAATAGAGTCTTTAAATTACATAATAGTGGCTGTACTTTACACCGATTTTTAAAAAAGTTGTCAGTCTTTCAATTTCTCAAATTAGTGGCCAACCTTTCACTTTATCTTACAAAATAATGGTCAGTCTTTCAATTTCTCAAATTAGTGGCCAACATCTCACTCTGCGTTGTAAAAAAGTGGCCACTTTAGAGATAATTTGCCTACTATTAGCCACTTTTTTGAAAGGCAGAGTGAATGATTAGCCACTAATTTGAGAAATTGAAATACTGGCCACTTTAGAGATAATTTGCCTACTATTAGCCACTTTTTTGAAAGGCAGAGTGAATGATTAGCCACTAATTTGAGAAATTGAAATACTGGCCACTGTTTTGAAAAACAATGTGAAAGATTGGCCACTAATTTGAGAAATTGAAAAACTGATCACTTTTTTGAAAATCGGTGTAAAGTACGGCCACCACTCTATAATTCACTCTATCAAAATTATTGAAATAGAGGCTTAAAATCAAAATTAAAATAGTTACACGTGTTAAATCAATAATCAAAATAAAATAAAAGTTTCAAAAAAATATTAAATTAAAATCATTATTGAAATAGAGTCTTGAACTGTATTTAATTGCGAGAAAATGACCAAAATACCTCAAATTGAGGTACCCATGGCCCAAAATGCTGTTTTTCGGAATAGTTGGCCCGTCCTACCCACGCAACACGCTACTGCGTGTAGCGTGTCTCGTGTACTGTAGCAACTGCTCGACATCTCTCTCCTCTCCATCTCTCTCATTCTCCGACGCTTCTGATTATACCAAAATGATCACCATTGCTTGCTCTTCGATTTGCCGGACTGAGTTTATGGAACCTGGCCCCGCAGGGGCTTGTACGTAGCCGGTGAAAAAACGAGGGAGAGAGTTGGATTCGATTTGGGGGTTTGAAATTCGGGGAATGAAATGGTTTGATATGGATATGGTTGTGTAGATCGTCGAAAGACGATTCCAACGATGTATATAACATACACGGACAGTCTGGGAATCGTACGAACGAACCTCCGACGTGAATTTGTCAAAATCGCCTGAGAATCGCAAGAGAGCTACTTTGGAGAAGATGATGGATACACATCTGGAAAATGCGTATCTGGAGATGCGCATTTTGCAGATGCGTATCTCGAGCTACAGTGGATGCCTTCCAGTCACGTGTATGCCTGTTGCTCCATTACCACTAACGTATCTCCATATTACTCCTTTAGCAGTAGCGTGTCTCCATGTCACTCCTTGCGCGTCCCGTGAGTATTTAGGGCCGCTTGAACTGGCGGTGGGTATTTTGGTTATGAGTATTTAATTTGTGGGTATTCTGGGTCTTCACCCTTTAATTGCTTTATAAATTTATCTCCGAAATTTGTTAGAATAGATATTCATTTATAATTGTAATTATTCAAAAAAAAAAATTACCTTCCATCTTGTAAACCGAAGTTTCTTTTCCAAAAAAGGAAAAGATGATCTCTTTTGCTGTCAAAAATTAAATTACAGCTGTACAATATCGATCACACGATTCTAAAAAATCGTAACCGCCCTAAACAAATTAAACCCTAAACTTGGCCATCACGTATAATCTTCACATAATCTCTATATATACATCCCCTTCTGTTCTCTCTCATCTCATTCTCTGTTTTGTCAAAAACCAATCTGATTCATCCCTAAAACAAACATATTATATTCATATACAATTTCTTTAGCCATGGGTTATGGTTATTTTTCACCATTGATAGGCCTTCCTGAAGAAGACTCGCCAATGATGGGGCTTTCTGAAAACTCCTCTGAAGACTCATCGATGATGGGGCTTTCCGAAAACTCCTCTGAAGACTCACTGTCGACGGGGAACTCACCGATGATGGGGCTTACCGAAAACTCCTCAGCCACATACTTGTCCTCGGGCAATGCATGCCTGGACTTTTTCTTCCATGTTGTCCCTGACACACCTTCTCAACTAGTCGATCGTCTCGAAGCTGCATGGGCTCATGATCCACTGACTGCTCTTAAACTAATCTGTAATCTTCGTGGCGTAAGAGGTACAGGGAAGACTGATAAAGAAGGGTTTTACACTGCTGCACTTTGGCTTTTCAAGAACCATCCTAAAACCCTTGCATGTAATGTTCTTGTTTACGCGTCGTTTGGGTACTTTAAAGATTTGTTGGAGATCATGTTTAGGATTCTTGAAGGGCCTGAGGCGAGGACTGTGATGAAGAGTGAGTGGGAATCTGTAAAGTCTGCATCGAAATTAAGAGGTTTGAAGAGAAAGTCTTATCATGTTACGAAAACTGGGAAAAAGAGGACGGATACGCGGACTCAGGCTAAGAAGAAGAGGAGATTGAGAGCGGAGGTGCCGAAAGAAGAGAGGATTGAAGCCAATAAGGCTAAGGTGTTGGAGGAGAAACAGAGGGCTAAGGATTTGAAAAGGGAGAAAGCACTTGAGAGATCCAAGAAGGCTATGGATATGTATAATACTAATATGGATTATCAGTTGTTGTTTGAGAATGTTTCTACCCTTTTTGCGGATTTGTTGAAGGCGGATATACAGTTTGTGAATTCTGGAGAGGCAAAGAAAATTAGTTTGGCTGGAAAGTGGTGCCCTACGATTGATTCGTCTTATGACAAGTACTTGCTGATATATGCTAGTATTGCCAAGAAAGTCTTTCCGCGTGAATCTTACCCTGAGTATGAAGGAATTGCAGAGGACAAGTATGTGTATCAAGTTCGAAACAGGTTGAGGAAAGAAGTTCTTGTTCCGCTTCATGAGGTGCTTAAGTTGCCTGAGGTTTATATGAGTGCACAGGAATGGAGTTGCATCTGTTGCGATGAAGACTTATACCAAGATTTTTATGGATCATGATAAGGAAAGGTTTAGCGAGTATCTTATGAATGTGAAACAGGGGAAAGCAAAGATTGCAGCCGGGGCATTGCTTCCCCACGAAATAATTAGGTCAGCTTGTATGGAACGCTATTTTGATAGTGATAGCGATAGTGAGGGAGAAAAGACTGTCGCAGAGCTGCAATGGAAAAGAATGGTCGATGATATGACAGAGAAGGGTAAACTGACAAATTGCATTGCAGTTTGTGATGTCTCTGCAAGTATGAGTGGAACTCCCATGGAAGTTTCTGTTGCACTTGGTATACTAGTCTCCGAGCTAAGTGAAGAGCCTTGGAAGGGACAGGTGATTACATTCAGTGAGGAACCACAGCTTCACATCATTAATGGAGATTCCCTCCAAGAGAAGTACAGTTTTGTTAGGCATATGCAATGGGGTATGAATACAAATTTTCAGAAGGTTTTCGATCGTATACTGGAAGTTGCTGTCACTTCACAGCTGAGTCAAGAGCAGATGATCAAGACAGTGTTTGTTTTCAGTGATATGGAGTTTGATCAAGCATCACTCAATCCATGGGAGACTGATTACAAAGTGATTACAAACAAATTCAGGAAACGTGGTTACATAGTGCCTGAAATTGTGTTTTGGAACCTCAGGAGCTCTTCTGCAACACCTGTCAAAGCCACACAAAATGGAGTAGCTCTGCTTAGTGGATTTTCGAAGAATTTTTTAACAATGTTCTTGGATGGACGGTGTGAAACCACACCTGCGATTGTGATGGAGGCGGCCATTTCCGGCGATGACTATCAGAAACTAGTGGTATATGATTGAGAATGAATATGTATTCTGCAGCAATGGCCAGCTATTATAGGGAAATATAGAGTTTTTATGCAAAATTAAAAAATCTGTCCTTTGCTTGTAAACAATAAAATGTCTTGTTCTAGTAATTTGACTATATTTTGGTAATTGTTTTATTTTTAGCCTTGCATATAACCTATCTAATTTTTTAAACATTTACCAGTTCTGATACTTCATTGTGTGCCTCTTTGATCTGCACTTCCACCCCAAAGAAGTTAACTTGTGAATCTGTGTAACTTCTCTGTTTCGAAAATGTTGAGTGTTCTTGACAAGGTCTCCAACCCAGAACTTGAATGGAACATAACTGTATCATCAAAAACTGTAGGCATCAGCGCTTGGCTGAGCCAAAAATTGAACTTTTTAGAAAATAAAAATCAGGAAAAATCTTTATTCTCTTAAAATCTGAATTGAATATACTCTTGGATTAAATATTTTAAACTTCTTAAAATTTGAATTGAATATCCCATATTTTAAAAAAAAGGTTTTTTTTCTAAAACGTCTCATTTTAACTAGTCAATTATGAATATTTATTTTTAATTATAAATATATCCCATTTTTCTATTATATCCCATTGTTTATTGTAAACCATGATTAACTTACTAACTATATTAATTTTAAAAACTTTTTTGTCTTTCTACTTAAATGATGATTGTACCAATAGCACTAGATGAGATCAACTAAATTGCAAATAGCATTTGGTTTCTTGTAATTAATTGAGGAGCACCAAAAAAACCAACCAACTTTACATTTTTTTACCATTTAACCAATCAACTATTTTTTTCACAAAGAACCCCAACAAACTTTTCTAAATTTCAAAAATTTGTCCTAAATTTAACCATGGTTAATTAGTATTATCTAATGTTTAATTTTTTAATATAAAATTAATTTTTTTTTACATACTTGCAAACCATTTTGGTGTATAGTCAGACAATTAATTTCATTATAAAACTTCTATTTGTCTTTTTTCCCCATAATTGATTATATTTGTTTTTTTCCTCCTAAAATTGATCAACGCAATGAATCGGGACAAATTTCATTTTATAAAATTAGCGTTGTATGATTACACCACTATTCAACAGTATCATCACCTCTGCAGTTCATCTTTTCAATTCGATCGAGCCAGTTGTATGCAAAATTCCAATTAATTAAGATTACATCTCCATTGAGGTTGCTAGTTTTCTTTGTGAATTCTATTGCTCTACGGTGGTGATTGAGATATCTTACTTGCTGGTCTAGCGGTATTGTCATTTAGGGAATGGGGTTTTTATGTAACATGAGAAAATCGTTATGACGCGCTTGCAATCAATTAAAGAGGAGGTAACTTGCGGGGCCAGAGTTCGGAGGTGATGGTGGTAGAAGTGTTAGTCGAAGATGAAAGGTGCCCCTCCGGACCAAAACTTGGATGAGAAGGAGGTGGTAAAGAGAAGGGATGTATAATGGGTATTAGAGGTTGCCAAACGGCCGTGCCGTGCGGGCCGTGCCGTGCGGGCCGTGCCGGTTTGGCCACGTGCCGAGCTCCATCAAATAAGGCAAGGGCACGCACGCATGGTTTGGACGTGCCGTGCCGTGCCGTGCTCCTGAATTTAAAACCCGTGACTGACACGCGAGCTAGGCGGGCTGGCGGGCTTTTTTTTTTTTTTTTGGAAAATTCGAATGTGACACTCAGAAATTGTACATAAACTTTGATTTTTTTTGTCAGTTTAATATTTACTTTTAATATTCTCAAAATATGAAATGTTTCGAATTAAAAATGTTTCTAATTTGTAACTTTTTTCTTTTAATTTTATTATATATTAAAATGTTTCGAACTAAGAAGATATATCAAAATATGAAGATATAAGCAGCAGAAAGAGTGTTGGCGTGCCGAACGGGCCGGCTGAACGTGCCGCGTGCTTCACAAACAACTTGGACTAGATAAAGCCAAGTTGGATCATTGATATATCAATGTTTTTATATAACAAAGCACTAAAGTAAATAAAGTAATGTATTATTTATTGAAGTGAAGTGGCCAAGGAATACTTTACCAGTCCTTTTCCATTTTTTACGGCTCCAGTTTCATTGTCCCTATGCTGGGGCAGCTCTTTGGACTTGAAAGAGGCTAGTAGCTTGACTCTCAGTCTTTCTGTAATTTTAATATTATTAGTTCTGTAATTCCAATCAAATTACATTTTACATCATGTCTCTCAATCTTTGTATATCTGAATTAAGTGTTGTACAAATGCTAAGTTTGACGGTTCCCCACGTGCCGTGCCGTGCCGGTTACGGTCCACAGATCTTGGGCTCGCACACGGCACGTCAATTAGAACGGGGCGAACGGGCTGCGTGCTTTTTATTCCCGTGCCGTGATGAACGTGCTTTTTGACGAATAATCCACGGGCGTGCCGGACTCAACCACCCGTTTGGCCGGCTCTAATGGGTATTATAGTCTTAATATAAACCAAAACCAAACCAAACATACCCAGTATATCCCGCATAGAGCAGGGTCTGGGGAGGGTAAGATGTACGCAGACCATGCCCCTACTTTTTACAGTAGGGAGGCTGTTTCCGTGAAGACCCCCGGCTTAGTGAACCGAAATATAAAGTGAATTTTACACAAGGATGGGAAAAGTAATCGACCGAACCTGGGCCCATGGCCTGGATCTCATGGGACTTACCTACGCGGACAAAGGGCACTCCTCTCCTGCTCTGGGATTTCCTCTAACCAAGCTCCCTGCACCTGCATATTCAGAAAACAAAAGACAATATGAAGACGAAAAGCCAAGCTTCTAAGCTAACGCTATCCGAGAAAATCCAACTCTGAGGCTCTCAACCACAGAACCGCTCCCTAGAAGAGAATCCACAACTCTAATCTGGCGCCTCCAACAACTTCTATCCGCGGTCGAGATCTCATTCAAGTTAAGGGCCTTCAAATCCATCATAAGCTCTTCTTCCCACGACCTCCTCGGTCTGCCTCTCCTCCTCACCCCAGCAACCGAAAGACTCTCGACCCTCCTCACCGGGGCTTCCGGACGCCTCCTACGAACGTGGCCGAACCATCTGAGCCTCCCTTCCCTAACTTTCGCAGCAAGCGGCGCCACCTCCAACGCACTCCTGAAAACCACATTCGGGATTCTATCTAACATCGTGCGACCACAGGACCACCGCAACATCCTCATTTCAGCACCCGTGCGAAGCACGGATCGTAATAAATTATCTTAAATTTTTAATTTTTTAAATAAAATAAAATCTTGAATCACCAAGCATTGCTTTATTTTTTGAAATAAAATAAAATCTTGAAGCACCAAGTTGTATAGAATACTATATTCTTGACTTTTATTTCGATTGCTAGTTAATAGACTCCTAGTATTTATAACTTCTCTATTAATTGTATTTATTATTAATCTATTTTATATACTTTTTAAATATTAATTAAAGGAATCCTAATTTCTATGTAATACTATATTCCTGACTTTTATTTCAATTTTTATTTTTAAAAATTAATTAAAGGAGTCCTAAGTTCTATTTAATACTATATAATAGACTTATAGTATATAATTTCATTATTAAATTAAATTATTATAAGAGAGAACTTGTTTCATTAGTAGTTCTTATTCTTATTGGGCTTCTATACACTTAAAAAACTTATCATGGTATATAATTTCATTATTAAATTAAATTATTATAAGAGAGAACTTGTTTCATTAGTAGTTCTTATTCTTATTGGGCTTCTATACACTTAAAAAACTTGCGGTTTTTAAAGTACGATCAAATAGTAAATAAGTTATTAATTAATTAATTAATTAGCATACCGTAATTTAGTTCAGAGAGGACTTGTTTAATTAGTAGTTAAATTTACAGTTTTTAAAATAAGATCAAATTGTAAAATAAGTTATTAAGTAATTAATTAATTAATTAATTAATTGGCATACCGTGCATACCGTGGTATGCATGGTATACTATGTCAACTCAAAACATATCTTCAACTCGTCCAGCCACTACTTCTTCACCATCTGTTGAACAAGACTATTCTCAATCTATTGACAATAATTCTCATCCTTTATATCTTCATAATAATGATCAGCCTGGTATGATTCTAATATCTAAAAAATTACTTGGTTCTGAGAATTATGCTTCCTGGAAACGTTCTTTGTCTATTGCTCTTTCTGCAAAAAATAAACTCGTCATTGTTAATGGTGATTTTGTTGCTCCTACTGTGGATTCTCCTCTTTTTGTTCACTGGAAACGTGTAAATGATATGGTTATCACTTGGATATTGAACACTGTTTCTGATGAAATCAGTAATAGCATGACATATGTAACAGCCCCAGATCCGGGGTCAGGGATCTGGTCGTTACGGTCTCAATTCCCATCCACAAAACCAATATAAATGAAATTACAACCTTGTAACCCAAAACAACAACACAACACACCCGTTATAGTCCTAGAGATGAAATCAGAGTAACTACCAAATTTTATTAATCACAAGATTGAGTTCTTACAACCCAAAGAATTACAATATAACTTTTACACACTCTTTGCCATCCATTTGTATGTGTCATATAATAAATACCTTTGTTATACAAATCTAACAACTAGCCTACCAATAGCTTCTTCTCAGCAATGGCAGCTAGGACCTCCAGTAATATCATCTGGTGACGGTGACCTGCTCGTACCAAGTGCACCTTGTACGGCCAGCTGACTTAACTGTTGTTGTGATATAATAAATAAAGCAAGGGTGAGCAATAGCCCACCAAAGATAATATGTAACTGAACAATAATATATAACAGTTCAAAAAGTATCTTTGAAACCATATGCCATGCATTAACGAACATAGTGCCAGGATAGTATAAAAGATGAAGTTACCAGGTAACTCAAAATATATTCTATGTGGAATTATCTGTTATGCAAATGATAAGTAAGATAACATCATTTTCATAAATGAGGAACTTGCATGAAAAATATTGCAATTCTAGTTTCGAACGCAAGACAGATGTTGGAATGACAGTGTCAAACACTTTTCAAACCTCTGCCAACCTGAAAGAAGTCTCTTCAATACGTGTTACGGGAGCTACCCGTCAACCTGAAAGAAGTCTCTTCGATACGTGTTGCAGGAAATATCCAAATTTGAATGATGAACTAATATGGGAGAATTGCCGCGCCAGATGCCCTAACGTTTACGATGATCAGTCGTATGTCATGCATCTCATCAGTCGTTTACTACATGTAGAAGGTAGCTCCGACGGATTTACTTGTCTACCGCCCTCTGGAACTCCTAAGCCAACGGTTGGGCTATTGCTGGGTCGGCGCCACTCGACCACTTATGCGTCTCCTAGTTCAATTAACATCCATAACTTTGAAACATAAAGTTTGTCCCCCTTTCCCCAAGTATAATACTTGTTGATAAGACTCCACAAAGTAGTCGTATCTAGTTGGAAAGGAAAATTCACCAATATTTCCCAAGCCGATGCTTGTTAATTGATATAAACTTGTTCCATTAATCTTACCCCTCGAGTGTTGAGAAGGTAACCAAAAAGACTCATATCGATGTTTGAACGAATCAAGATGTGAGTTACGAGATAGTTTAACAAGTATATGACCGGGCAGTCAAGAAATAACAGCTCTCAAGTGAGGTCCCCTTATATATATTTGGAAGTTGAGCGAGTATTTAAACCTTCTTATAAGATAGATTTAAACGAAAATAAAGATTTGGGAACCTTCCCTTGATAAAATAGTCATAAAAAGACTTTGAAATGTTGTACATAATATCTGAAGGTGAAAGATAATCTTTGAATAATATAAATCATTGTAAAAAGAATTTAAATAAATATTCCAAGAATATTTATTAAATCAATAATAATTAAGGAATATTAATAAATCATAATATTGCTTGTAAGTAATCCTCGAATGAATATATAGAATTATTTACCAAATAAATCTCTTCTTAAATGGATATTCAAAATAATATTCTTTAAATAAATAAATCCTCAAATGAATATCCGAAATGATTTTCATTAAATAAACAACTCAAATAATTATTTAAAATAATATTCCACAAATAAATCAAATCTTAAATGAATATTTGAAAATAATATTCATTTAATAAATAATATTCTAAATGAATATCCAAATAATATTCATTCGGTAATCAAAACTTTAAAGGAATATTCGAAATAATATTTCTTACGTAAATAGAACTTCGAATGGATATTTAAAAATAATATTTATCAAGTACATAAATCCTTAAATGAATATTCGAAAGTAATATTCATTTAATAAATAAAATTCCAAGGAATATCAAAGTAATTATTCATTTAATAATCAAACTCTAAATGAATATTCAAAACTAATATTCATTTAAATAATTAAAGCTCAAATGAATATTAAAATAATATTAAGTAAATAAATAAACTCGAATGAATATTCAAAATAATATTCATATAGTACTTCTCGATTGAGATAATGTTCAAATAACATTCTTCGAATAATTTCCAAGTAATTAATACTTTATGGAAATATAAATAATGTTCATAAATAACATTCCTCAAATAAACTGTCACTGGAATCCCTCCGGGTTTCCACGACTATCTCTATAATACAAAATACCGACTCCCGGTCTATATTAAATGAAGGAATATCATACGCCCTTCACTAAGGGTCTGGACAAAACAATCCGGCTTATAACTGATAATTCATATCTAGTCTATAGGCCAATATCAATTCAGGGGAACAAGTATTCCAATATACTTTGAAAACAAGCATGCATGCTATGGCATATGTAAACAGAATCATATATATATTATCACAACAACAGCTTCAAAGTTTTGAAGACTTGTCTGGCAATCCTGTAGGGGTAGTGTACCTCGTGTCAATCCGATGATCTATAAATAGTCACAATAACCGAGGTCATCACTTAACAATTTTTAAAAGGCTAAGTATAAACTTAACTTAAGCCAAAACACGTGGTCACGTTATCTCGTTGAACACCCTTTAGTGCAACTCTATTTATTATCACTATGCCCCGACATTTGTCCGCTACTAAGTCACGTCATCATACTTACAGTTGGTATATACTTAAGTCGTGTAAGTACTAAGGTCGGTCATTTACGAATCAAGATTGTACCACGAGTTTTCTAAGTCATTAACCAAAGTCATATCCAAGTATGTTTTTAAGGGTTCGTTCGCGTTTAACCTTGATTCGAACATTTTTATAAAATCGTAAAACGATCCGCTTGACATGAGGTTTTCTCCCACGCCTTCCTTTTTATCTCTAGTATTCAATTATCAAGCTTCGCCACTGATTTCGTAATATTTAAGGGTTCAATTTCAGTTACGAACTTTCGTTTACGGTTTCGAACCACTTTTACGATTTTAACCATAACTCCTAAACCATAAGTCCGTTTCACATGAGCCTTATATCAAAACGAAGCTTATAACATAATCTAACTTATCATGGTAGAACACAAAACTGTACAGTGAGTTCTACCTACTGTAATGCTCGGTATTTAGGGGTTAACGGAATTTCGGCATTACGATGGCTATAAATCGAACGTTTCCAAATTATTACATCAACCACCAAGCCACACCGGGCATATCATGATCAAATCAACAACTTATGTGCATAATCTACATCTCATCAAATCCAAGAACATATCACTTAATCATCATATGAACCATAACTCTTTACATCTACTAAATCCACTACATAATCACTTAAACAAGCTTATAATAACATCATCACCAAAACTTATCCAAAACTCCATTAAAACTCAAAACAAGGACTATGGTTCTTGAAGTTTATACCTTCCTTGGAGTGTGTGTGCACTTAGTAAGCCTTGATCTAGTCCTTGCCTAACCTTAACAAACCTTAGATCAACCAAAGAAATCAAGAAAACAAGATTAGTTTCTTGAAAGTTACTATTCATCATCACTTTCACTAATTATTTGAAAATGGAAAAATCCTTGGATGGTTCTCAAATATTTACCATACCTTGTCCTATAAAAGAGCTTCGTTTTAAGCTATAGATCACCATTGTTGGATGCTTGGAAGTGGCACTTTGAATTTGCTAAAAAGGGGCAGATTTTTCTTAAGGAAAATGGGTTCTTGGTTTGTTTGCCTTTTTTTGTTTTGATTTTGCCTTAATAATTGTAATGTTTAGCATGTATATATCTTGGATGCATCCTTTCCCTTTTGTGTTGTTTGATTTCCATTGATCCATGTGTTGACCATCCATTGGTACACTTGTTGGCACCACATTAAGCATTCCCTTTTTGGTACAAATGCAACTAGACCACTTAGCTTGTTTGTTGACTTACTCTTTGGTCATCATAGTTCCTCATTCTCCCACCAATTTGCACATGCTCATCTCTTGGTTCTCTTTTTGTTTCTTTATCCGCTTATGGCTCAATTTCATTGATCGTTCGGAGGAATATCTCAAGGATTTCTAGTTAGGGTTTTACAAGAAACCTCCTTAATAATAATACTAACATTCTCAATCCTCTTTTATAATTCTTGAATTTAAATCCCTTAAATCCTTTTATAAATCCTTAAGTCTTCCAGTCTCCAGGGAAATCTCGGAGAAAATAAAAGTGCTAATTTTCTGAATCCGATTTCGTTTACATACACTTATCTCGCCCCTGGATAATGAATACGAACTCGGAAATCCGTTCTGAATACTTCTATATGGCGTCGTCTAATAATATTCTTATTTCCACAAAAAAAAACACTATTCATTGCTTATTCTCTTTTTATTCCTTATATTTATATAAATGTCCTTATTCTTTTTCGGGCGGTCCTTAACCCTTTTCACGGAACCACTAGACTAATAACAGATATCGATCTGGATGACATGAGGATATCTGTTCTTTTCTAAGAAACCTTATCTCAACTTTCTAGGAGATAGATTATTCTAATCTAAGTTGTCAACCCATTGTATTCTTCATGACATATAAACATTTGAATCCGAATCCATTCCATTCATTCATTAGAATCGTTGCTACATCGTAGTCGGAATCACTTTTCCTTCTTTTATCAATATAAAAAGTTTTAATTCTACCGAAAAAATTGGGGTTCTTACAACATATATGGATAGTGCCTCTACTGTTTGGAACGAAATTAGTGAGCGTTTTTCTGCTGTGAGTGGTCACAAGTTCTATGAGACTCAACGAGATCTCTTTAAACTTGAACAAGGAAATTATTCTATTGAATTCTATTTTCACAAATTCAAAGGTTTTTGGGATGAAATTAAAGCCTTAGAACCACCTATCAAATGTACTTGTGGAGCTATCAAAGATTGGGAACTTCAACTCGAAAAAATAAGGTTAATACAGTTTCTTATGGGGCTACATTCTAGCTACACTGCTGCTAGGGGACAGTTGTTGATGATGTCTCCATGGCCTACAGTAAGTCAAACTTTTATACTTCTTAAACATGAAGAAAAACAGAGACAAATTCACACTTCTGCTAGTCCTGTTGCTTTGATGGTTAATGTACCTAAAACCTCTACACCTGGTTACATTTCAAACAGATTCAGTGATCGTGCATCTCTTCCTGTTCAAGAATGTTCCCACTGCCATTTTAAAGGTCACACAAAGGACATATGTTTCAAATTAATTGGTTATCCAGTAGATCATCCTTCTCATCCAAGTAATAAAGGGAAGAAAAAGGTTTTTACTAATTCCAGGTTCTCAAAATCTGCAAATGCTGTGCAGGTTACTTCTACTGATAACTCTTCATATAATCTCCCTACCAGGATGGAGGACTTGCAGAGAACCAACTTAGTTCATTGATGCAATGTATCAATAAGACTTCAACCAATTCTTCTGTTTCTGCTGGTACTTCACCTACTACATCTGCTACTGCTCCTACACAGTACAGGTTTGCTACTCATATAGCAGGTACTATCTACTCTCTAAGTTCTCATATATCACACGATGCTTGGATCCTAGATACTGGTGCTACAAATCACATGTGCTGTGACATTGATTGTATGCACGATGTTCATATTTTATCCACTCCCTTGACTGTTAATTTTCCAAATGGTAACAGTGCTAATGTTACTCACATTGGTTCTGTATATCTTCATCCTTTGTCCTTATCCATTTCAGATGTCCTTTTCATTCCTTCCTTCACTTTTAATCTCCTTTCGGTCAGTAAATTGTCCTCACAGTTACATTCTACTGTTCTTTTTATTGACTCAGAATGCTATGTGCAGGACCAATACCAGAAGAAGGGATTGGTTCTTGGTAATCTGGTGGAAGGTCTTTATCAATTGTTCAACAAATCTTCTTCCATTTCTGCTTTATTAGTCTCACACAATGCTCAAGATTATTCTCTCTGGCACAGACGTTTAGGTCATATACCGGCCAAAGTTCTTTCTAAAATTCAAGGCATTGATTTTCATTTGTTCAGTAGTTCTAGTCATATGCCTTGTAATACTTGTCCTTTAGCAAAACAATGTAAACTTCCTTTTGTTTCGAGTCAATCTCAAGCTACTGTTGCTTTTGATCTCATACATTGTTATTTGTGGGGACCTTATAAGACTCCTACCTACAATGGTTGTAAATATTTCATCACAATTGTTGACGATTATACTAGAGGTGTATGGACAATTTTGTTACCAACAAAACAGCACGTTACTCTATGTTTGAAAGATTTTTTCTCTTATGTGCACACTCAATTTTCTACTACAATCAAATGCATCCGTACTGATAATGGAGGTGAATTCCTCAACACAGATTTATCTTCTTTTTTCCTTTCTCAAGGAACTATTCATCAAACGACATGCCCTTATACCCCTCAACAAAGCGGTCGTGTCGAACGAAAACACATAAATTTGCTTGAAATGTCTAGAGCCCTTATGTTTCAAGCATGTCTTCCTTCAGTTTTTTGGGGTGATTGTGTTCTCACATCTACCTATCTTATTAATCGTATTCCTTCCTATTTGTTAGGTTTTGTTTCTCCTTATCAAAAATTGTACAATAAGTCTCCATATTATGATCATTTACGGATTTTCGGTTGTCAAGCTCACATGTCTGTTCATGAAATAGATAAATTAGCACCTCGAGCTATTAGTACTGTTTTTTTGGCTACTCAATGACTCAAAAAGGCTATAAGCTTTTTGACCCTGTCACTCATCAGTTTTTTACTTCACGACATGTTGTTTTCAATGAATCTTGTTTTCCTTTTGCCAGTTTAGTCTCTTCTGAACAACCTATATCTCATAATTTTACACCCCCTGGTCCTACATATTCTGATGATGTTAATTTTACATACACACCTTTAGCTGTTTTTGACACTCTTAATTTTGACAATACATTTTCTTTTTCTTCACCTACATCACAGTCTACACCACCGTCTACACCACATACTACACGACATACTGTTTTACCCAATACTTCTGATAATGTCAACTCTCAGACTTCACCTACTACTTCTACATCTCATACAGCTTCTGAGACTGTTTCTTTACCATAACCAAATCCAGATAAACGTCTATCTATTCGAAACAAAATTCAACCTATTTGGATGAAAGACTACGTTACATCTACTAAACCAACAACTTATTCATCCAACTCAGTTTTATTGGATTGTCCTATTAATGCTGACAAGTTCAATTTCTCTCTTTATTCTCCATCTACTTCCATTTATGCTTGTGCTACTTCCACTACTGTTATTCCTGAACCTTCAACCTATGCTCAAGCTGTTAAAGATTCTCGATGGATTGAGGCAATGGAAAAGGAACTTTCAGCTTTACACACAAATAATACTTGGTCTATTGTTAAACTTCCTCCTGGCAAGAAAATAGTAGATTGCAAGTGGGTTTACAGAGTTAAAAACCATGCAGATGGATCACTTGACAAGTTTAAAGCTCGTCTCGTGGTTAAAGGTTACACCCAAATCGAAGGACATGACTACCATAATACGTTTTCTCTTGTTACAAAAATGGCAACAGTTCGTACTATATTAGCTCTAGCAGCTGTCAAGCGTTGGGACATACATCAACTTGATGTTAATAACGCCTTTTCACATGGTGAATTATCTGAGGAAGTGTATATGGCTATCCCTCCAGGTCATCCATTATATGGTACAGATTTTGTTTTCAAACTCATCAAGTCGATTTATGGCTTGAAACAAGCTTCTCGAGTTTGGTTTGAGAAAGTGGCTTCTGTTCTTCTTGATCTTGGTTTTACTCAGAGTGTTGTAGATTACTCTCTCTTCATTTATAAGGATACAAATGTTTTTGTCACTGCATTAGTATATGTCGATGACATTTTATTAGTTGGAGATTCTTCAGATTTTATTGCTCATGTTAAGGATGTTTTACATTCTACTTTTACTATCAAGGATCTGGGTTTAGCAAAGTATTATCTTGGTTTGGAAATCCACATAACAGATGATGGTATATACTTGCACCAACACAAGTTTGTTCATGATTTACTTTTGGAAGCAGGATTGGAAAATGCTAAACCATTGTCTTTACCAGTTGACAGCAATGTCAAATTGTCTCCACATGAAGGGATCCTTCTTGATGATCCTTCCGTTTACAAAAAATTTGTGGGCAAGCTGCTATATACCTCACTGTTTCTCGACCAGATATTGCATATGTGGTTCATCATCTTAGTCAGTTTTTGCAGGCTCCTCGTGTTCCTCATATGTTAGCTATTCAACGTGTTCTTCGCTATCTTAAAGGCACACCTTTTCAAGGTCTGTTTTATTCTGCAAATTTCACTCTTAAACTTGAAGCTTTTTGCGATAGTGATTGGGGTTCAAACTTAGATTCCACTGGTATGCTTAAGAGTATAACTGTAATGTGTTTACTCCTTGGGTCTTCTCCTGTTATTTGGCATTCAAGTA
The DNA here is from genome assembly GCA_037693485.1 of Kitagawia praeruptora. Classification (NCBI taxonomy): domain Eukaryota; kingdom Viridiplantae; phylum Streptophyta; class Magnoliopsida; order Apiales; family Apiaceae; genus Kitagawia; species Kitagawia praeruptora. Next base: position 7,376,857 of record CM075353.1, read on the forward strand.
AACAAAAGGTGATTTCTCGTTCTACTGCTGAAGCAGAACTTCGAGCAATTGCAGACACTGCATGTGAGTTGTCTTGGCTCAATCTTTTGCTTGCTGAGTTACAGATTCCTCAAGATCTACCTATAGTCATTCACACAGATAATCAAGCCGCATTGGACATTGCTGCAGAACCTGTTTTTCACCCGAAAACAAAGCATTTCGCTTTGGATTGTCATTTTGTCCGAGAGCAAGTTCAATCTAAGCTGATCAAACCTACCTATATTCCTAGTTCTCTCCAACCAGCTGATATTTTTACTAAGGGGCTTGGTCGTCAGTCTCATTGGCATCTCTTGTCCAGATTAAATGTTAAGCAACCACATTTAATCTGAGGGAGGACTATTGAGCTACATATCATAGATTGCTTATCATAGTCAGCTTATCATCATCAACTTATCTACTTATCATAACTAATTCTGTTAGGATTGGAGTAACACTCCTGTTGTATAAATAGCTCTCTCCCTTCTACATTTTAGTCACTTCTTTCTCTCTATAAATCTCTCTGAATCTCTCTGTAACAAACAATGTTCTTGATCAATAATGAAGCTTCTTGATTCTGTAAACATGGAGTTCTATACGATTGCTATGGTTATGTCATTGTGTTCATCTGTTCTACGAGATTATTAAGAACTTAAGAGCAGGAGCTAACCATTGTTTTAGTGGCAAGCTGAAAACTGAACACTGAGGCTTCAGACACATTTTACATATCTTTTTACTTTAATTTTTTTAATTTTTTTTATTACAAATCGTTATAATTCACAATCCATCAAAATATTGTCTTTTTAGAACAAATTTTACGTTGATGATTTTACATACAAAATCTCCCACAAATATTTCAAAATCCATGACTTTAGTAAATCTGTTGAAATTTGAATATCTTGAGATTTTGATTGATTTTTTAAAATCCGAATTGAATACCCACAGATTTTTGAAGGTTTTTTAAAATCTCAATTGAATACCCACAAATATAGAAAGATTATTTAAAATCCGAATTAAATACCTGCAGATTTTAAAAGATTGTTTAAAATCCCAAATGAATACATAGATTTTGGATTTTGAGAATCCATTAAAATCCAACAGATTTGAGAATGAATACACCCCTCTTAATTTTTCTCTAAAATCTTAAGGATCCTATAAAAATCAGTGATTCTTTTAAAATAAAAATCCACCATATCCGAACGTTTCCCCTTTTTATCTCCTTTTTACTCAAAATCAGGGGAGTATTATTTTTTCCAAACTGAACTTGTAACCGTCCCTGAGTAATTACTGTACCGTGCTCCTAAAGTAAACTTAGAGCCCACGGTTATAGATTTTGCTTATATATAGGACACTGTAACTCCCAACTCTGCAATGGCATCCTCCATATAACACGTACAGGGCCACAAATTTCCTGTCATACAAAAACAACACAAAATTTCAGCAAGCTTAATCTCCCCTTTTCAGCTTCCATGGATTTCAAAAAAGCACTAGTGAATTGTTCGAAACCAGCCCCCTCCTCCCGCACCATCACAATAAGCCCCACAGACATGTTCTCCCCTGCCATGAGTACACTAATGGGCTATACAGAAAATAAATCAGCCACGTACTTGTCCTCGGGAAATCCATGAGTGGATTTCTTCTACCATGTAGTCCCTGATACGCCGCCATCTCAGCTACTTAAGCGTCTGGAAGCATCATGGCTTCATGATTCCCTCATTACTCTGAAACTCATCTGCAATCTTCGAGGTGTCAGAGGCACATGCAAGTCTGATAAACAAGGCTTTTTCACAGCTGCTTTGTGGCTTTATGATAACCATCCGAAAACACTAGCTTGTAATGCGCATGTTATTGCCTCTTTTGGCTGCTTTAAGGATCTGTTAGAGATCTTGTTTCGGATACTCCAAGGCCATGATGCTCGATCAAGATTAAAGAAAGAATGGTTAGCTAGAAAGGCATCAAGATCAGGCAAACGTGTACGGAGGAAGATGGTATATTGTTATGACTCGCGTAGGTTGAAAAAGAAAAGAGATAGCCGAGCTCTGTTGATGAAAAAGCACAGGATGAGGGCTGAGGTGCCAAAAGAAATAAGGATTGAAGCCAATAACGCCAAATTGATGAGAGATAAACAAAGGGCTAGAGTTTTGCGAAAGAAGAAGCAGCTTGCACTAACAAAGAATGTACAATACTTGTACGTCTCTGATGCAAATTATCGGTTGTTGCATGATAAGATTTCAACATTTTTCGCAGATTTGTTGAAGGCAGATATGGACTGCCTGAATTCAGGTAAAACAAAGAATATTAGTTTAGCAGGGAAGTGGTGTCCTACGATTGATTCATCATATGATAAGCACACTTTAATATGTGCTAGCATTGCCAGAAAAATATTTCCACGCGAATGTTACCCTGAGTACGAAGGAATTGAAGAAGCGCGATATATCTATAGAGTTAGAGACAGGTTGAGGAAACAAGTCCTGGTGCCACTGCACAAAGCATTAAAGTTGCCTGAGGTTTATATGAGTGCAAGGAATTGGCAGTCACTTCCTTACAACAGAGTTGCATCTGTAGCTATGAAGACTTACACAGATATTTTTGTGGCCCGTGACAATGAAAGGTTCAAGAAGTATCTTAAGGATGTGGAACATGGGAAAAAAAGGATTGCAGCTGGAGCATTGTTTCCGCATGACATAACTAGGTCTTGCGTCCTTGGAAGTGAAGTGGAGCAGACAGTTGGAGAGCTGCAATGGAAAAGAATGGTGGATGATATGTTACAGAAAGGCAAATTGACAAATTGTATTGCAGTTTGTGATGTTTCCGCCAGTATGAATGGAACTCCGATGGCTGTTGCAATTGCGCTTGGTTTATTAGTTTCCGAGCTGAGTGAGGAGCCTTGGAAGGGGCATTTGATCACATTTAGCCAGAATCCAGAACTTCACTTGATTGAAGGAGATACTGTCCAAAAAAAGACTCAATTCATTAGGTTTATGCATTGGGATATGAACACTGATTTTCAGAAGGTTTTTGATCAGATATTGGAAGTAGCTGTCGCTGCCAAGCTAAGCGAAGAACAAATGATTAAGAGGGTGTTTGTTTTTAGTGATATGGAGTTTGATCAAGCATCACTCAATCCATGGGAGACTGATTACCAAGTGATTCAGAAGAAATTCAGGAAAAATGGGTACAAAAAGGTTCCTGAAATCGTGTTTTGGAACCTCAGGAATTCGTCTGCAACGCCTGTCAAAGCCACACAAAATGGAGTGGCTATGCTTAGTGGATATTCAAAGAATTTGATGAATCTCTTCCTGGAAGGAGGAGGGATAATTAGTCCTGAGAATGTGATGGAGGCGGCTGTCTCTGGCCCTGAGTACCAACAACTAGTTGTATATGATTGAGAATAGAATGTAATCTGGTGTTATGATATTTTATGAGATCATGAGTTAATAAGAAAATTTCTGCAAGAATAAAAACATCTCTTTTCTTTAGTAAATTTTTTGACTCCATAACATATTGTGCTACTTTCTTCTCAGTCTAAGCCAGGTGAATTGAAGTTGTCTGCAATTAACATGGCTTCTCATCTTCTTGCTTTTATTCAATGGTTTTTATGTTATGAAATGTTACTGCGTTTCGCTTCTCATCTTCTTGTTTTTCAGTGTTAAGAATGATAAAAACAAAGGCTTATAAATTTATAAAAATCAATGAATTCATTTTAAACAATGATTACTCTGCTCCGGTGGTTATAAACATACTTGAGAGTCTTAAGGACAGTAGAAACTGTTATAAACATACTTGCTCCGGTGGTTATAAACATGTTTCCTCTTACAAACCTCTTCTTAATGACAGGCTATGTCATGTATGTCGAATTTAGATTCGGGTCCGAGCCCTCCCATCCCCATTTATTTATTTTGATTACTGTATTTGTCAGGTTCTGTGCTGTCTGGTTTTAATTTGCTGCTGCATTCTCATACTCATAAGTTGTCTTAATTACCGGCTAGTAAATCTAGGTGGGTATAGGAGTAATAATCAATGTCCACCTCTGCCTTGCACATACTGCCAGACTGGTTGGAATTGCTTCCAACCTTGTGATTGTCCTTTTCCATTATTTGTTATGCTAGCATTAAAACCCGTGCGCGCACTACTAACTTAAATTGTACTCCCTCCATCCCATAGTACTTTGCCCATTTGCTGAATTTCACGGGTTTTAAGATGGTGGGGAATGAATATTGTTTTTGTATGAAGTAGTAGGTATTAAATATTATTTTTAAGGGATAGTGGGTATTGAATATTATTTTTTTGGAGTAGTGGGTGGAGTAGTGGGTATTGAATATTATTTTTAAGGAGTAGTGAGTGGAATAGTGGGTATTTAATATTGTTTTTTTGGAGTAGTGGGTGGAATAGTGGGTGTTGAATATTATTTGTAATGATTAGTGGGTGGAATAATGGATATTGAATATTATTTTTAAGGAGTAGTGGGTGGAGTAGTGGGTATTGAATATTATTTTTTATGGCCAAAAATAGTAAGGAGAAAAGTATTGTGAATTTCCTTAAAAGGAAAGTGGGAAAAGTATTAAGGGACGGAGGGAGTATTTTTTAATTAAAATATTCATGATCAATATCATTTGAAATATGTGATTGATTTTCATAGAATTCTTCTTATTACTGGCATATGTGTTTATTGTATACTTACTTAAATACTTAAATATGTTTAAATTTGTACTTTGGAAACTAATATGAGTAGTATTGATAGCAACCATGTAAGTTTTTAATTTTGTTGTGGGTCATAGAATATAATTTGAGTGTTCTATGAGTGTTGTCTAATTAAGACTATTTTTCAAAACACCTACAATCCTAAACTTTCTTAAAAAATGATGCATCCATTTAGCTGGATCTCCAATAGTATTCAAGGTAGAAACTTAATAATATTCAAGATGTTGCATTCTGATGGTGTAGGTTTCAGTCTTGATTCTAATCAAGAACTTCGTAAATCTTCTAAAACATTTCTCAGGTTTTGCGTTTTTACTTCTTAAAACTACATTTCTGACCCTTTTATTTGTTTTATACTAATTTCTTCATTTTAAGCATTATTTGCCGTTATCTCTCTTCCGGTGTCTGTCTGACTTTCATTGAGTTACCTCCATAAATAATATATAATATATGATCCTTTTTTCTAGAAAATGTTGTATTTTAAATTGAACACTGGCTAATTTGTATGTAAAAGGTAATGTGTTATTTGTAGGATTCATCTTTTTAAAGCCAAATATTTTTACATCCCGAATAGTTTCACTACTAATTATTGTATCTTGTTTAGTAATATACAAGTTTTATTTTACGTTAAGACCTCAATATTATTTACTATAATATAGTGTTAGATAATATCCATTATATTAATTATAATATCATTTTATAACCCAATTGTGTATTTTACGTAATTCTTTAATCGATAAATGATAACCATTAAAGAGTCCATGGCTCATTTAAAATCCAGTAATATTTCATCAATATCACACACATACATATTATGTGTATGATTTAAAATACATGTGAATGTGTGGTCTAATGGTATGAAGATGCACTATTTAACTTGGTGATCGAAGTTCGATTACCATTGAAAATAATGCTTCTATATATAAATAAGAACTTATGGGCAATTTAGCGCTTTCAAATCAGTAATAAAATACTTTAATTATTGACTTGATCTTATATTTAATATTTTTCATAAAAAATACATTATGCATTTCTATTTTTTCTTTATATAAAGCTAAATATTGCCCCGCTTAAGCGGTACGCACACAATGATATCATGTGTATTATTGAAAACACGTATAGTTGAGTGCTTAGATTGTTTAAGAGAATAATAGTTATATAGTAATTTTTTTATTATTATGTTGATTATTATTGTTATTACAATTTTATAATATAATCAAACCATATATTATGTATCAATAGTTGATATTTTGATACTCCTATATTATAGTTCAAATTAATAAATGTAAGAGTAAAATAATGACGAAAAATTCTTAATGTGTCGTAATAATTAAAATAATAGATATTTATTTCAGTCAAACAACACAAATCCATCTATAATATTTATGATTAGATAATATGTGATTTAGTGGTGTAGTGGTAGAGAGATTTGTGAATTGACATGGAGGCCCAAGATCAATTCCCACCAACTACAATTTTTTCAAAAAATTGAGAATAGAGGGATAAATACTACAATTTTTTCAAAAAATTGAGAATAGAGGGTTAAATTAGTAATTTCAAGAGATGAGGGGTAAATTGGACATTTCAAATGCATTAAAAAGTCTCACGAATTTTATCTTTGTGTTGGTGTATTATATAGGTAAGAGCATTCCCAACCGAACCCCAATCCTCATCTTCAACAACTTACTAAAAATAGTAAATTCTCAAACAAAAATAGTAATTCCTCAAATATAATTAAATATATATAAAGTCATAGAGAGAGAGAGAGAGAGAGATTTAAAAATAGTAAATTCTCAAATAAAAATAGTAATTCCTCAAATATAATTAAATATATATAAAGTCATAGAGAGAGAGAGAGAGAGAGAGAGAGAGAGATTTGGGGATCAGATGGGGATATACAGTAAAACCCCAAATATGGGGGTTTGCTGGAAGACCCTAAAACTTTCTGTAAAATAGAAACCGGATGCAGACTTGTTTTTTTGCTAAAACTAACAAATTCCTCATAATATAGGGAAGGGGATGTGGCACCCATTGTGAGTGCTCTAAGAGCATCTCCAAGGGCAACCCCTATTTTCATCTCCTAAAATATAATAATATAATGATTACTTAAAATATAGGTAACCAAAAAGTTATTTTGCTCCAATGGTGTTACCTATATTTATTACCTGTAACTTAAAAAATAATATTTAATCAATATTTTAGGTAATATAGAGAAGGGATGAGGGTGTTGGTATAGATATATATATTATATTATAAGGAAAGAATGATGATATGTCATTATAAGGGTTTGAATTTCTCTCCCCTAAATATGGGGTTTGATTTTCTCTCCCCTAAAATTTATAAGGGATAGGGAATTCCATTAGAGTATCATTTTTAAAGCTGAACCCCTAAATAATGTACAGCTAAGACAAATATAGGTAAGGATTATTTGGGTTGAAGTTGCTTTAGACTACTTACTTATTTAAAAAGTCAAAATTAACATTCTAAGCGTTGACAATATATTATGATAGTTATTTAAGGTGGTACATTATTAGTTGTAAAGACTAATTAAAGCATTATTACGTTTAGATCAATATATTAGTTCTGATTATTTAAATTTTTGCTGTGAAATTTTTCCACCCTTCTCATAGTTCTAGTAAAGTACATTTCGAAGGTGCAAATTTTAGAACTCGTAATGTAATTGCTTTAAATTTCCTTCAAGTTCCTTCGCGAATATCGCATCTCTTATTTGCGGATGACTATTATCTGTTTTTTCGAGCTACGAAAGTGGAAGCAAGAATTATGAAAGGTATCCTATCTAGATATGAAGCTTTGTCTGGTCAATCTGTTAATTATGCTAAGTCGAATGTCACTTTTAGTCCAAACACACTTCGTGTGAACAGAATGGATGTTTGTGAGGTGCTTTCAGTTAATGAAGTTGATGTGCCTGGTAAGTATTTAGGCATGCCTATGTTTGTAGGGCGAAAGAAGAATGGAGTGTTTGGTTTCTTGGTTGATCGAGTAGCAAACAAATTGCAAGGGTGGAACAATGTATCGATGTCTAAGGGTGGAAAATTGACTCTTTTGAAAACTGCAGCCCAGGCCATTCCGAACTTCTGGATGAGCCTCTTTTTAATTCCTGCTAGCATATGTGAATCGATTGAGAAGAAAATGAATGAATTTTGGTGGGGGCAAGGTGCAAGTAATCGGGGGATAAGGTGGATGGCGTGGGATAGACTTTGTGTTTCAAAATTTGGTGGAGGTTTGGGGGTGAGAAACTTAAGTCAGTTTAATACAGCAATGTTATCGAAGCAAGGATGGCGACTTTTAACAGATGCAAACCCCTTGGTCTCTAAATTAATGAAAGAGAGGTATTTTCCAAACACAGACTTTCTGAACGCGGAATTGGGGGGAAATCCAAGCTATATGTGGCGGAGCATTTTATCTGCTAAAGATGCAATTAAACAGGGTTGTCGAAGGCGAATTGGGGATGGAGCTAGTACTAAGGTTTGGAAGGTACCCTGGTTACCATGTGAGGCTAATGGTTGTATTACTACGGAGCTGATGCCTGAACTTTGTGATAATAATGTTCAGAATTTAATGGACATTAATAAGGGTGCTTAGGATGATGATGTGCTGAATGATTTTTTAATGATCGTGATAGACAGTTGATTCGTCGAATACCAATACCAGGTCGGAGTAGGTGTGATTCTTGGTTTTGGATGCTAGATGCTAATGGTCAGTTTACAGTGCGAAGTGTGTATAAACAGCTGCAGGGGTCGTTTGACATGCAAAATAAGAGCTTTTGGCATCGTCTGTGGTCCCTAAAAATACCAAGTAAGGTTGCTTGTTTTTTGTGGCGTGTTTGCAGGGGTGTTTTGCCAACGTTAATGGCATTGTTGGAAAAACATGTTCAGGTTAATGTGGTTTGCCCATGGTGTTATATGGATAGTGAAAGTGATGTGCATATTTTGTTTGAGTGCGATTTTGCCAGGACTGTTTGGGCCATGACTGGTTTACAAAATTATGTGTTAAGACGTGTTAATGAGTCTTGTTTTGATATCCTTGTTCGAGTTTTCCAGGTGGTTACGAGAGATCAGTGTGCCATGATTGGGATGGTATGTTGGAGTTTGTGGAATCGAAGGAACAAGTGGGTGTGGGAACGAGTTAATGGGTCAGCTTTTGGTACTAAAGCTGCAGCTGTGAACTTGTTGGCGGAATGGAGACGAGCTCGTGGAGTAGATGTTAGTCGAAGGCCACGGGGGGAAAGTGAATGTATGGGCTGGACCAAACCTTCTGGGCAGTGGATTAAAATCAATGTGGATGCTGCTCTTTCTCGAGATGGATTCGTTGGCACTGGAGCAGTTATCAAGGATTCAACTGGTCATTTTATTCGTGCGAGAGTTAGTCGTGTAGCTGGGAATTGGCAACCTCGTGAGGCTGAAGCTTTGAGTTTGAAGGAGGCGTTGTCGTGGGTCAAAGAACTTAATTATGATTACTGTGTCTTTGAGTCTGATTCGAAGCAGTTAGTTGATGCGTGTAATGGCCAAGAAGGAGAAAGCTATTTTCATACAATTGTGTCAGATTGTGTTGATTTATGTAAGCACTTTAACCATGTGCTAGTTCAGTTTGTTCGTAGGTCTGCGAATGGCATAACACACTTATTAGCTACTCATTCTATGTCTGACCCGAGGGAGTGGGATGTTCACCCTCCCGAGTTTATTCATCATGTACTGAGTTCAAATATTATTTAAAAAATGCAAGTACGTTTTTCTCAAAAAAAAAACATAGTATTTAAGAGTTCGCGATAAACTACTTGCCTTTAAGTGATGGATTCAAGAGTTCGCGTTTTCTAATTTTTAAAAAACGTAGTATGTACTACTTCAATTTTTTGATGAGGTCGTAAACTAGTGAACATGCCAAGATTATTTTAGGTAACCGTTTAATGATAAACTAGCGTAATAACCCGTGTGAGGCACAGACCATTCTCTAGCAATTATTATAAATTATGTATAGTTTTACGATTTAAGGATATTTTTTAATATAATTGTACCTTTTATGTTCATACATATTATAATGTCAGTATTTTAATTTATGTATTATTTTATTTATGTATAGATCATATGAGCACTAAAAATAGGATGTTTTGTATATAGCATATAAATATATTGTATAGGTTATAACACAATTTCTTTTAGAACAATGATAAAAAGACATATCATTGATGTGAATAATACTCGTCCTACAATACTTTTCAGATAAAATTAGTACGCTCCTTAATATTTATTTTTTTAAATATCTCATCAAGATATAAGTCGCATAGAATTATACTCCGAAATTACGAGAGGGTTGATTCCCAAAACTAACATAATTTCATATATTTTTTGTATAAATATTAAAGGGATGGTGCTTTTGTAATTTTTAAACATATAGGGATATTATCGTAAGTTCACAACCATTAAAATGATACTTTTTTGCACTTGTGTTGTGGTTTAATATATAGTGATAGATAGATCGTGTACCATATTATGAAACCTAAAATATAATATTTTTAAAATAATGCGAATCACCATTATTTTTACTCAAAAATTAAAATAATAGTAAAAATAAGATAATGGAGATGTCGGGTTTATGTAAAAGGTTTTTTAACTCAAAACTAAAAAGTCAATGTAGCACAGTGGTCGGTAGGATCAAAAATTAAAATAATAGTAAAAATAAGATAATGGAGATGTCGGGTTTATGTAAAAGGTTTTTTAACTCAAAACTAAAAAGTCAATGTAGCACAGTGGTCGGTAGGATAACTTGTGTAAAGGAGGTTCTAGGTTCGATTCACCACAAAAACTCATTTTTTTCATTAAAATAAAAGAGTGGCATTTCATGTAATTTTATAACTTGCAAGGGTATAACTGTAATTTCACAAGAGAATTATTGGCTCAAATTATATTCTTGCTGCTCTATTATATATACCATTATTTTTCCTCAAAAATTAAAGTAATAGTAAAAATAAGATAATGGAGAGGTCGGGTTTATGTAAAAGGTTTTTTTAATTTAAAACTAAAAAGTCAATGTAGCATAGTGGTTGGTAGGATAACTTGTGTAGAGGAGGTTCTAGGTTCGATTCACCACAAAAACTCATTTTTTTCCATTTAAATAAAAGAGTGGCATTTCATGTAATTTTATAACTTGTAAGGGTATAATTGGAGTGGCATTTCATGTAATTTTATAACTTGTAAGGGTATAATTGTAACCTTGCTCTATTATATATACTCCCTCCGTCCATTTCATTTCTTTACACTTTCTATTTTGGGCTGTCCATTCCATTTCTTTACATTACTAAAAATAGTAACTTTTAACAATAAAAAACATTATTACATTCACTACTTCACTCCACCTTTTCACTATTACACCCACTACTTCATTTATTTTAATAATAAAATTACTATTACACCCACTACTTCATTTATTTTAACAATATTACACCCACTATCTTGGTTTCCGTGCAAAAAGCAAACGTAAAGAAAAGAAAAAAACAGAGGGAGTATCTATTATATATAGAAAGAGATGGATAATATATTATTGTTTCGAACCCTTTGGATTTCTGAAGTTTCTTCAAACAGAAACTGTTAAAGTCTAAGAAATATAACTACATGGTCTACACCCCTTTTTAACCAAAAAACACATGTTGAGTCGTTGACACATGAGTGTCTCGCTCTCCCAGCTATAGCTCTCTCTCCCCCTCTATAAATAGAATTTTCAATTCCATATGGAATTATCACTTCTAAATATACTTAGTCTAGAGGATTAAGAATAAGTACCCATCACCTAAATCTTTCTGCCAAAATGCATCACCTTCGACATAAAATCAAAGCACACAAAGACAAACACGATCATTTGCTTGTTCCGAGGTTGGATAATTCAGAATCTGGCCACCTTACAAGGCTAGAAAGTTTTGCTAATTATGTCGGTAAGTACACTTAAACTCCGTCTTCATATCTTTTTCCACATAAAAATGCCAATACATCATATCTGCATTAATGTTCCCAGTTCTGTGAGCGGATATACGAGATATGTTTGGTTTGGTTAATCACATGTTCATTATTGTGTGTGTGTGTGTGTGTTTATGTGTGCAGCAAGGCAGATTGGATTTAAAGATGGGAGCGAGTGTCCAGAACTAAGCAAGCTGGCATACGAGTATTTGAAACAAGGGAAAGTTTGCGAAGAGAAGATATATGACTATTTCATTTCTGAAGCAGATGCTGATTTGTTGTATGCGAAACTAGTAGAAGAATTTGACAGATGCATTCTATCCTATTTTGCATATCACTGGTCTCAAGCTTCTAACATGATCACTCAGGTTTCCGTAACCTATCATTTGTTTTCGATAGTAAACACACTAGTGCTAGGTGTACAGAAAATATGCACAGAAAAATTTACATAATTTTCCCACAATCACGTCTTTTGACAAGTTTCAAACTCTCGACATGCATACCACTTGACGTCTTGATCCCATATCATCATTATATGTGTTGTAGGTGTTAAGCGTTGACTCTGAGCAGAAGAAGCTTAAGAGTATGGTAATGGCAGCTACAAGGTTTGAACCCATGCTTTTAAATTTTCAGTTCCACACCACTTGCTTCTTTTTTATTAATATTATTATTGGCATGTTTAAAGGGTTAGGTTAATTCGCTTAAAGAATGGTTAGGAGAAGCAATATCTATCAATCATACTACTAGAAGTGATTGATAAAATTCAATTATCATCATTGATAATGATCTGTTAACTAATCAGTAACAAGAAAGTAGTGGTTTAACTTTTTTTTTTACTTCTAGAAGTGATGTTTACCCCGACTTTGACAGATTTATCCTTTGTGTTTACCAAACAAAAATATGAATTTTATTATTGCTAAGTTACAAGATTTAAGATTTTGCGTGTGTGAATATATAGGTAGACAAAAAAATCCAAGAATTATATATCGAAATGATAATGTTAGTTTAAAAATGACAGCTGCTTCCTATAATGAATCGTTTAAATTGATTAAATTTAAAGGCATGGAATAAAATTTCGTAGTTGGTGGATTATTATATTGACTTTTATTGGCTGTTGACTTTTTAACGTGACCAACAATTGGCCGGGAAGAAAATGTCTTACAGCCTGATCACTGATAGTGATAATTATTCTTTTCATGAACTGGAAAATACTAGTAATAGGATAGGATTTGCTATTGAACAATGATTTGCGACACGATCCGCATATCTTGTATTTTTGTAAAATTATTTTTATTATTATTAAATGTATTATAAACAAAAATAATATCTTCCTTTTTTTCATTCTTTAAAGGGTGTTTGTTCAGCATTGAGTATCGAATTATATAAAAAAATATTTATAAAATATCATGTGTCATAGTATATAGTAATAGATAAAAACTCAACTAAATATAACGAACTAAGCCATAATTATATACTCCTACATCATCATCATCACATCATTTTTGCTGCCTAATTTATATTCCCAGCATTATTGTATGACTATGGTGTTTTGGGAGTTTAGTGTTTGACAAATAAATGCGGATAATATTTACGGTTTTTTTCATAAATATTCAAGTTACGAAAATTTTTTATAAAAAAATTTCTAAGGAAAAATATTTTGGAAAAATATCATATTTTTTTAAAAATATGGTTTGCAACCAAATCCTGATGCACAGTCATATTGCATCTAGTTTATTTGGTTGTATTTGGTTGTAGATCGTATTTTTACAAATAAGTTGGTATTTTTTTGTGAAAAAAAATTTTTTACAAATATTTTGAGAAGATCGTCAAATCACAAAAAAAACTTGTATGAAATGATATTTCTGATAAATATTCTAATAATATTCAAGAAAAGGGAAAACATTTATTTATTTACAGAAAAATAGAATAGACCTATCATGTTCACCCAAAGTAAAATATGTTGCATAAATCGTGTTTCACGAATTCAGATATTATATTCTATACATGCATATTCTAAATTTGTGTGATCATGGATATGCAGACTTGTGGTGGAAATATCTTTGCATCTCCAAATAGAGTTGTCTCGCACTGAAATCTTTGTGAATCGTTACTAAAAAATCTTGTGGTACCAAAAATTATGTCCTACTTATCATGTTTGTTTTCCGTATTTTTTGTGTTCTAGAAAAAAGTACACATCTACCTACTTTTTTCGTAAATGGCCCATTTCAAATTAGCAATAAATAAGGTTTTTATAGCCAGATATATAAGTTGCTTATATCGTTCTGGGATTTGGACGCGCCTTGGACTAGAATGATCAAGTGCAAGAAGATCAGCTTAGTCGCTTGAATCATAACAGTTCTTAACTTATAGAGTGTGTGTGTTAGGTGTTACACATGTTACATCTATACACAAACATTAATATTTGTTGTTTTGAATAAAATTAGCTAGTTTATACCACGACATTGATTAATGAAAGAAAGTCGAAGCTACCTCTCACCTTGTGGTGGTATCTCCCTCGCTGTATTTATGGGATGTCGAGGGTTCGAACCTTGTTTGGAAGGCAAGGTGGGTGTGTGTGCGCGTATAAATATCAAAAAAAAAAAATGTCGAAGCTTAGTTGATTGTATATTCTAAAGTTAAAGAAAAAGAAAGAAAGCTCAAGCTATAAATATCAAAAAAAATATGTCAAAGCTTAGTTGATTGTATATTCTAAAGTTAAAGAAAAAGAAAGAAAGTCGAAGCTTAGTTGATTCTATATTCTAAAGTTAAAGTTGCTATTATTATGACTCAGAAAGAAGAGATTTGAGAAGGTAACACAGGATTTGAAAGTCACAAGAGCAATATCTCTTTTAGTGGACGAGATGAAGGCCATTGGTTCATCGAAAGGACGAGATGATTCAGCAGAGCTCATGGTTCCAGTGGCTCATGATGAAAGGAGTCCTGTGCTCCTTTTTATGGGTGGTGGCATGGGAGCTGGAAAGAGCACTGTCCTCAAAGACCTGCTCAATGAGTATGTACCTAAACTTTTCGAAATTAAAAATAAATAGAAACAATTCTTCTCGTTTATAAATCAAAGCTGAAAATTATTGCACCTTGAACAGTTTTATCAATGATCGAGAAATATTTTTGAGTGCACTAACAATTTGGACAGTTCATTTTGGTCTGGAGCTGGAACGAATGCAGTAGTTGTGGAAGCGGACGCTTTTAAGGAGAGAGATGTCATTTACAGAGCTATTAGCTCGAGGGGACATCATCAGGACATGCTTCAAACTGCTGAACTGGTATTGTATTGTATTTACAGAGCTCTGATACCATGTTAGAAACCATTTTACCCAAAACCTTAAGGTGTTGGGGAAGGCCCTTTCAAGGATCTTATACTCATATATATTTAACAAATAGTACAGTACAATAAATGCAATAAACTGATCAGGTGCACCAAACATCTACTGATGCTGCATCATCAGTCCTAGTAACAGCACTCAATGAAGGGAGGGATGTGATAATGGATGGTACATTTTCATGGGAGCCGTTTGTCCAACAAACGATTGACATGGCCCGAAATGTTCATAAACATCGTTATCGTATGGGAGTTGGCTACAAGGTCCAGGATGATGGCACTGTTATTGAGAAATATTGGGAACAGATAGACGAAAATGAAGAAGGTTATGAAAAATTAGGTAAAAGAAGGCCTTATAGAATAGAGCTTGTGGGAGTTGTTTGTGATGCTTATCTAGCTGTTGTCAGAGGTATCAGGTAAGCAGACTCTTCACTAGATACCTCAATTTCACTATAACTAGATTACTTTCATTAAGTTGGGAGGTACATTGGAAAAATGCAGGAGGGCTGTAGCAACTGGAAGGGCAGTGAGGGTGAATTCACAATTGAAATCCCACAAGAGATTCGCAAATGCATTTCCAAATTATTGCCCACTTGTCGATCATGCCAGGCTCTATTGCACCAATGGTGTTGGTTGTCCACCAACTGTAAGTTCTAAAAACATACACAGAGTAAAAAGGACATAAAGGAAGATGAAGTGTTTGCTTATGTATTGGATAATTGAATGCAGTTAATAGGGTATAAAGATGGAACGAGCAAGTTGTTAGTGGATCCAGATGAAATAAGATGTTTGAAAATGGTAAGCAAATTGAATGATCAAGCAGAGTCCATAGAGGAGCTTTATGCAGCAGAAGCTGGTGAAGAACTAATAGTGGGGACTGGATCACAAGTATGGAAAGACATAGTTCTGTTGCCTGACAGGCCCAAGATTCAACAGGAGCTAATCGTAGCCATTCGAAAAATCGAAACTTCAGCAGCGTCCTCATCATAATCCGCGTTTCTTGTAATAAAACAGTGAAGATCACTGGATCGAGAACCTCTTTCTCAGACCTGGAAGTCATGATGGCTACTTGTAGCTATCATTAACCCTAAATAATTTATAAAATATACATTAAAGATGTTCTATATTTGCGGTTTGTATTGGTACATAAGCTTATGCTGCCATGGATTAGCATGAGTAATTAAATTATGTGTAATTCGAACATAATTTCAACAAATAAAAAAGGGTGCTGATATTTGCACACCCTAAATTGATGGTTGCACACCCTAAATTATTTACTTGACCAGATTATCCTTATTTTATCTCATAATGTCCACTTTGTCCTGCCACTTAAGCATTTGCTTGATAATTAAAATCATTTGTCTATTTAATTTGATTCGTGCAAATTACATTGTAATTCTTTTTTAATTTTTCTTATCTTATTATAAATGTGAAATATGAAAAAGTTGATTTTTAGAAACATTTAGTGAAAAAATAAAGATGTGATATTAATTATCATAGAGAACATTAATTCTAGTAAAATATTATAAGGTAATAATAAATAAATTAGAAAAGAACAATACAATTGGTGTGAAACAAAGAATAACACAAGTAAAGAAATTGTAATTTTTTTTAAATCATAGTTGCACGACTTTTTAAAATCTTTTACAATTAAAAATTATAAATACAAATGATGACATCAAGATAATATGCAAGATTTACTTTTTTTTAAAAGTTAAAAAAATTCAATAATCAAAAGATGTAATACGGGTTTATATGCTTAATTTTTTATTTTTTTTATTATATGCTTGATTCACTTGAATTTAACTCAAAGAATTATTTAATTAAAATAATATATAGAGTTTACTTGAGTAATATATTTATAGAGTTTAATAGAATGAAAATTTTAATATCAATCAATTTTGATTTAAAAATTTAACATAATTTATTTAGACACGATTTATTTTGTACAACGTGATTTAGTAAAAAAAATAAGTAATAAAATTTGACAACAAATTAAAATAAAGAGGAAGATTAAGGATATTATGGTCAAATATACTAAATGGGTGTGCAACCATCATTTGAAGGTGTGCAAACATCACTATCCATAAAAAATATATATTCTTATTATTTGAGACCGTGGCTTGGGGACTTATCATCCAAAGTCATATGTTCCACTCCACTAGAGATATGGAAGTGAGTGGGATACGAGTGTATTAGCAGATAATTAGTCGAGAGGGTTGCCATGCTTACCTACAGTGTGCGAGTGTGTGCTAGTAGTACTCTGATTAGTCTAGAGATGTGAGTGTGCTAGTAGTACTCTCATTAGTGGAGATGTGCGAAACAAAATATTACTCCCTCTGTTTTTTTCATTTCCTTACGTTTGCTTTTTGCACGGAAACCAAGATAGTGGATGTAATATTGTTAAAATAAATGAAGTAGTGGGTGTAATAATAATTTTATTGTTAAAATAAGTGAAGTAGTGGGTGTAATAGTGTAAAGGGTTGAAAAGGTGGAGTGAAGTAGTGGATGTAATAATGTATTTTATTGTTAAAAGTTACTATTTTTAGTAATGTAAAGAAATGGAATGGACGACCCAAAATAGAAAGTGTAAAGAAATGAAATGGACGGAGGGAGTATTATTTATTATTACATTTAGATTTACGAGGAGCAACACAAAACTTCTCCCAACTACACAAAAAAAGGGAAAAAAGAGATAAAACTTCTAGCAAATCTATACTATTATATAAATTCCGAAACATTGAAAGTTTTGGTACCTGTTTTTTGGTACCAATTTTTTGGTACCTGTTTTTTGGTACTTCGTGAATTTACTTATGTACCCTTCATTATAAAGAAAAATATATATTAAAACACCTAAAATAAATTTTAACATAATATAATTAATGGTAATTAGTCGATTGCCTTTTTCATATTTACTTTTAGTTGAATATGTTACCTTTTATCATATCTTCCAATCATTAATATTACTTTTCGAATTAAAATACGTTTCCTTTTTGATTTAAAACTAATCTTACAATCATTAATATATACCCGAAATGTTTTTTGGTACCAATTTTTTGGTACCTGTTTTTTGGTACTTCGTGAATTTACTTATGTACCCTTCATTATAAAGAAAAATATATATTAAAACACCTAAAATAAATTTTAACATAATATAATTAATGGTAATTAGTCGATTGCCTTTTTCATATTTACTTTTAGTTGAAGATGTTACCTTTTATCATATCTTCCAATCATTAATATTACCTTTCGAATTAAAATACGTTTCCTTTTTTGATTTAAAACTAATCTTACAATCATTAATATATACCCGAAAATATCATACAATATTTTTCAATTATTAATAAAATATATTAAAAATATCCTTTGTTTATAATAAGGAAACATTAGTATAATCCGTAAACATGTGTATATTAAATTATATTAATTAAAATTAAAAATTATGTAAAAAATAATGATTATATAAATCTATACTATTATATAAATTCCGAAACCTTGAAAGTTTTGGTACCTGTTTTTTTGTACCAATTTTTTGGTACATGTTTTTTGGTACTTCGTGAATTTACTTATGTATCCTTCATTATAAAGAAAAATATATATTAAAACACCTAAAATAAATTTTAACATAATATAATTAATGGTAATTAGTCGATTGCCTTTTTCATATTTACTTTTAGTTGAATATGTTACCTTTTATCATATCTTCCAATCATTAATATTATCTTTCGAATTAAAATACGTTTTCTTTTTGATTTAAAACTAATCTTACAATCATTAATATATACCCGAAAATATCATACAATATTTTTCAATTATTAATAAAATATATTAAAAATATCATTTGTTTATAATAAGGAAACATTAGTATAATCCGTAAACATGTGTATATTAAATTATATTAATTAAAATTAAAAATTATGTAAAAAATAATGATTATATAAATTGGTACCATTTTTTTTTGTACCTATTTTTTGGTACTTCGTGAGTTTACTTATTTACCCTTCATTATAAAGAAAAATATATATTAAAACACCTAAAATAAATATTTACATAATATAATTAATGGTAAGTAGTTGATTGCCTTTTTCATATTTACTTTTAGTTGAAGATGTTACCTTTTATCATATCTTCCAATCATTAATATTTTCTTTCGAATTAACATACGTTTCCTTTTTGATTTAAAACTAATCTTACAATCATTCATATATATATCCGAAAATATCGTACCATATTTTTCAATTATTAATAAAATCTATACTATTATATAAAAATCGAAACATTAAAAGTTTTGGTACCTATTTTTTGTTACTTCGTGAATTTACTTACTTACCCTTCATTATAAAAAAAATAAATACACCTAAAATAAGTAATAACATAATATAATTAATGGTAATTAGTCAAGATACTACCTTTTATAAACAACTAAAAACATCAATCGTATCACATCTTTCCATCATTAATATTTCCTTTCGAACTAAAAGTCTAAAACACATTACCTTTTAAATTTAAAACAAATCTTACAATCTAAAATAAGTAATAACATAATATAATTAATGATAATTAGTCAAGATACTACCTTTTATAAACAACTTAAAACATCAATTGTATCCAGTGTTGTAAAAAGCGGGAATCGGAATTAATCGGTAGAGGCACTGTCCAGGGATTAATCGGAATGTTTAATCAAATAATCGGATTATTAATCAGTTCGGTAACCCATGGAACAAGGATTAATCGGTGATTAATCGTGATTAATCACCGATTTTTAGAACAGAGATTGTATCATATATTTCCATCATTAATATTTCCTTTCGAACTAAAAGTCTAAAAGACGTTACCTTTTTAATTTAAAACAAATCTTACAATCTAAAATAAGTAATAACATAATATAATTAATGGTAAGTAATCAAGATATTACCTTTTATAAACACATAAAAACACCAATCGTATCATATCTTTCCATCATTAATATGTCCTTTCGAACTAAAACACGTTATCTTTTTAATTTAAAACAAATCTTACAATCATTAATATATTCCCGAAAATATCACATTAATATAATAAAATTAAAGGTAATTAGTCGATTGTCTTTTTCATATTTACTTTTAGTTGAAGATATTACATTTTATAAACACGTAAAAACAAGAATCATATCATATCTTTCGATCATTAATATTTCCTTTCGAACTAAAACACCTTAACTTTTTAATTTAAAATAAATCTTTCAATCATTAATATATAACCGAAAATATCACACCATAATTTTCAAGTAAAATGTAACACCTAAAATAAATAACAATATAATATAATAAATGGTAATTAGTCGATTGCATTTTTCATATTTACTTTCAGTTGAAGATATTACCTTTTATAAACACCTAAAAAGATCAATTGTATCATATTTTTCAATCATTAATATTTCTAATTAAAACACGTTACCTTTTTAATTTACAACAAATCTTACAATCACTAATATATACTCGAAAATATCACACCAAAATTTTCAATTATTAATAAAATATATTAAAAATCATATATGTTATTTATAATAAAGAAACTTTATTATAATCTGTAAACATGAGTATATTAAATTATAACAAATTAAAATTAAAAAAATTATTAAAATAATGATTATTTAAAAACATAATTTTAATATTAAATAAAATTTATAACATAATACAAGAAACCCGTGCACTGCAATACTAATAATTAATCGATTATCTTTTCAACTAAAACATATCATCTTTCTATTTTTTTCTAATTAATTTCTTTTTTTTCTAGAAATATAACGGACAACGTTAATTTCTCATTTTCTAAAAAACACTAGGAGCAATTTTAATTAGTAATTGAACATAATTAAATTATAATTAGTATGAACTAATCAATTACCTTTTTCACCTAAAACATGTCACCTTTTTAATTTTCCCGTTTTCTTTTCTATTTTCTCTAACTAAAATATCTCATTTTTCAAGTATATTAAGGGCAGTTCTATTATATGAAATAAAATAGTAATATGATAATACTAATAATTAATCGATTAACTTTTTCAGTTAAAACATATCATTTTTTCTATATTTTATAATTAAAATCCCTCTTTTCCTAGAAATATCACGTGCAACAATAATTTCTCTTTTTCTAAAAACATTACAAGCAATTTATTTAGTATAATAACATAATTAACTTATAATTACTATAAACTAATCAATTACCTTTTTCACCTAAAACATGTTACCTTTTTAATTTTCTCTAATCAAATCCTCTATTTTTCCAATTATATCATGGACATTCTATCTAATAAAAAAATAATTTTATAATTACTTATAATTAACCGAATATCTTTTTCAACTAAAATCCATCATCTTTTCTAAATTTTTAACTAAAATTCCCCATTTTCTAGAATTATCACGAATAACATTTATATAATTATCATCATATAATCTCATTTAAAAATTTAAGTTTCCAAAAATCATGTTTTAAAAAAATTAATTCAAATAATTAAAAATTTTAATATAATATTAAAAAAATCCGTGCATCGCACGGGTTCAAAAAAAAAAAATTACCATATACAATTATACATATCAAACATACCGACTACAACACAATATAAATCAAATGCCACCCGTAACATTGAAAGTTTTGATACCTGTTTTTTGGTACATGTTTTTTGGTACCTATTTTTTGGTACCTGTTTTTTGGTACGTCGTGAATTTACTTATTTACCCTTCATTATAAAAAAAATATATGATATCAATACTATTAAAACTCCTAAAATAAATAATAACATAATATAATAAATGGTAAGTAGTCGATTGCATTTTTTCACATTTACTTTTAATTTAAGATATTACCTTTTATAAATACCTAAAAACATCAATCATTAACATTTTCTTTCGAATTAAAACACGTTGCCTTTTTAATTTAAAACTAATTTTACAATCATTAATATATACCCATAATAAACAGTAAGTAGTCCATGGCCTTTTTTCACATTTATTTTTTATTAAAGATATTACCTTTTATAAACACCTAAAAACATCAATCGTATCATATCTTCCAATCACTAATATTTCCTTTCGAATTAAAACATGTTACCTTTTTAATTTAAAAACTAATTTTACAATCATTAATATATACCCGAAAATATCACATCATATTTTTCAATTATTAATAAAATATATTAAAAATCTTTATACGTTGATTATAATAAGGAAAAGGAAACATCTATATCTATACTATACTATAATAAGCAAAAGGGGTATAATTTGTAGTTGGTTATCCCCTCTTTTTGGTTATCCTTTTTTCGGTTATCCCAATATCAAAAAAGAATTAAAAAATAAAAAATAAAAAAAATATCATACACGCACAAAAACAAACCCCAAAATCACTCCATCACTCACTCTCCTCTCTGATAAGTGATATTACAATGTCCAACCTCTTTACAGTACTATCTCTTTCATATATATAGACTATACTATTGGGCCTGGTCTGGGCTCCATAGCTACAAAGGTGAAAACTTAAATCGTGTGGGGGTGTTTCATAGTGCTTTTTGCTTTCAAATTTATGTTTTGGAAAAAAATAAAATTACAGATAGTAACTATTAAATATTAATAAATGTTTGACAATTGTTTTATGAAATTAATCTTTAGAAAATAAGACATGTCGAACATATAAAAATATTAGGTACAAAATATTCCATATCGCCAAATAAATTAATCTTAATATTAGGTGTTAATTACTCTATAAAAAAAATAAGGAACACCATTCTGATAACAAAAAAATTAAATCCCTTCATCCACGTCGTCATCTCAAATAGATCATAACCGTTAGATATAACAATATTAAAAGTTGTTATATACAGAGGTTCAAGGTTCGATTCCCGCCAACAACATATTAATTTATATTTAATACTAAAAATTATTATATACATAAATGTAAGGTTCGAATTCTTCCCATGATATATAAAAATTAATATTTATAATAATATATTACACTATAAACAAATTATAAAAAAATTAAGGGCTATAAGCTAGTTAAAAATAAATCTTCTGATATTTAAAACTATTGAAAAACAGCAAATAATGATAATTGTAAAGAAGATCTCATGGAGTTTTGCCGATTATTTAGGTAGACTTTCTACAAAAAATTTCAAAATCTATAGATTTTGGTCCAATTTGAAAAAGAACGAAAACTATAAAATTTACCAAAAATCCATCATTTTATAAAATTTAAAATAATCCACCACTTTTTGAATTTAAAAAATTATTTAAATTCTAACTAAACCCCGCCAGATTTTTAGGATAATTTAAAATATTGATTGAATATCCCAAGATTTTAAAGAATTTTTTAAAATCATGATTGAATATCGTCAAACTTTTATCAATTATATAAAATCCAAATTAAATATACCCATAATTTTAAAATCCAAAAAAAATCGACAAAATCTCAATTAAATATACCAAAATAGATAAGACATCATATGTGCATAATGCATATTTTAACTATAAATTCGAAAGCTTTTCATCGAGAAGTTAGAAATCAACACTTTCTCCCAACTCTACCTTTGTAAGCAGCATTATGGGTAAAATCATTTCTGGTATTCTCTGTCTTTGTGTTATCTATGCAACATTTGGCATAAACTTGCCTGTTACAGTTGGTATATAGCACTTCAACTTATATATAAATAAATTTACATGTTAATATTTTCGTATTTAACTTTATAATCAACATTGATTACAAATTATTCGCGCTTGAAATGCATCAAATACGATTTCGCATAAATTTTTGCATATAATAAGCGCGAATAATAGAATATTGTGTTACACCGAACTTTTATACAGCTTTGTTTTTGTTTTGTAAAGGTGAAGTAAACAATGACAAGGACGTTGAAGTTACCCGAACTACCATGCCATTAGACAACTGCAAGCGGCAAATCTGTCGATATGCATGTATAAGGAGCCAGCCTCGCCCAGGCATTCATGTTGCAGCAGCAATTTGTGAAGATGATAAGACATGTGAATGTCTCTGGCTCAATAACTACAGGGTTTAATTACAAACCTTTGATGTAATCTGTTGAATAATAATCTAAATATGTGTTCACTTAATAAAAATAAATGATTTTGTATCTTTAGTTTATTCTATCGGATGTTCCGGGACAGATTCATAGTGGTAAAACTCAGGTCGAAAATATTTAGTTGCTAACTGGAATGTTGCCCCTCAAAGTTCCATTTAATTTTTTTGATTAAAAAATTAATTTCCATATTTAATAAAAGATTTTGTTCCTATAAATCAAGTGGCCCCGCAGGGGCAATTTTGTAAATGTAAATTTTTTATAGTAATGTACATATATAGTCTTAGAATTATATTGCAAGTCTTTTAACCTCATGTGAAAATACAACCTCAGGCACCTCAAATCCTTATTAAAAATACTATGTTTTCTAATTTGTTTTGCAAATATATTATTTTCTTAAATTAATCGCAAATATACTATGTGCAAATGGTCTAGTGGAGTCACACATCCATAGCCCCAATCTCTTTCTACATAAATCTTTGCAACTTTCTCAACCACCACCACCGATGACAAAATCCTCACTCTCTCTCTCTTCTTCGCAGTCAAACACTTCTCCGCCTCCGACTCGTTAACTTCTGTTAAGCTCCTTTTCCACCAACTCCATCATCGTCTCTGCCGTTTCAGCACCTCCGATTTAATGACGGTCCCGTAGGGAAGTATTAAGTTTCGTCGGAAAGAAATTTAATTGCTTTGAGTTGCTTTTGGATTTGGGGTTTTGTTTTAAATTTTGGTTGATGTTGGATAAAGTTGCGTTTGGTTGATTTCAGTGGATTTGGCGTTGCGTTGATTGATTTTGGTGAATTTGTGTTGAAATAATTAAGTTGCAATTAGTTAATTTGGACTATTTTCAAATTTACTAAATTGTTAAAAAAGTTGCATCTGGTTGATTATCTTTGCATCCGTATTTTTGCAATTTTTTTAAACAGTTCGTAATTTTGCAAATTTTTACAAAAAAATTAAAATCATTAGCTATTTTACAAAAAAACCCTTAAATTTCACAACTAATTGAAAACCAAAAGTAAATTAAAAGATTTTGCCATTTAAGTCGGTAATTGAAGAATTAATTAAATATTTCTACGAAATTGACTGCCATTTAAATATTAAAAGAAGAATTAAAACCTGCCATCAATATATCGGTAAGACAGTATCTAAAAAATGAATGTGGTAAGTAAATACTGCCATTTAAATATTGAATGAAGGATTAAAATAAACATTTAAAATTCAGTAACTGAGAAAATAATTGTTGTAGCTAAAAACCGACATTAAAAATAATAAAATTAAAATCAGCAATCCAAGAAAGTAACTGAAAAGACGTATGTTGTGAGTTGGAAAATTCACACTTGTATGTATAAACAGCATGGTTCTAAAAATTTTCGATTTAGCTAATTAATTTTCGATTAATTCTCTGTAAAATGATTAGTCGATTCGATTTTTGAAATCTAATTAATTCTATGAATTTAATTAAAATGATATATTTAATTGGAAATTAGATTAATATATTAAATATTATTATAATATCTGATTAATATTTCAATTAATCCTACCGATTAATCTCATATTACCCGATTAATCTTAAATCAGTAACTCAACCGATTTATACTGATTACTGATTTTTACAACCATGATAAACACACATTATTCAAATTCTTAAGATTTTTTTATAAATTTGAAATCCAAAATACTTTTAAAAAATTTAACGAATAATATGTAAATTCTTAATTAAATAATTTTTAATATTTGATAATCTCACCGAAACAAAACTGAAGGAATTAACTTAGATTACTATAGCAATTTTCCGTAAGATCTCACCGAAAAAATTCATAAACACAGTTTTAGCAAATAACCCAACAAATCAGATTTTCTTCAGAAATTAATCAGGAGTAAGACAAACTTCTTTCTAATTAGAATTATTTCTTGGGCTTTTTTGATAAATATATTGAAAAAAGTAATTTTTTACAATTTTACTTTTGTTAATAATAGTTATTTACAAATTTACTATCTTAATTGCAATTATACCAATTTTTTTAAAAAAATTGCAAAAATACTATCTACAATCAAATGATTCATGACACATGCGCCTCCATGCTGATGTGGCCACCACAAATCTCCACTCTGTGTAATGATGTGTTTTTCTAAATGAAAATACACTTACATTAGTCAACTCTTTATCTTTTCAAATTAAGATTTAACTTTTATCTTTGTCAATTACTCCTGTGTGTTGGATAACTGATCCAGCAACTGATCAAATCCAGATCCCATCAAAATTCCGACATCGTCTTCGACTCAGTTCATGATCACCTACCTTCTACTCCGACCACCTGTTTTTTTTTTTCCGACGTCGCCATCACCAGTTATCTTCTATAGATCTAAATACGGCCCTGCAGGTGGCCGGAAAAACGAGAGAGAGAGAGAGAGATGGGAGGTGGTGGAGAGGCCTGCGGCCCAGGAGTTCGGGGAACGGGAAACGGGGTCGGAGGTGTTGGTAGAGGAGGTGAAGGTCGTCGGAGAAGAAGAGAGAAGAAGGTAAATACAATTGCTGATGATGATGAACAGATCCTGAAAGAATTGATTACAGTTGACAGTTGTTGAATATGGTATAAGTGGTGAAATGAAGTACAACACCGTAAATTTGCAAGAAAAAGGTGAAGATCGTATATTTGCAAAAATAAGTACAAAAAGTCGTATATTTATTAAATACTCTTATTTCTTTGTCCTGACAAAAGAAATTCTCTGTAAAAGTTTAAATATTGGAAAGCCGCCATGATCGTAATTGAAAAGAAAATCGACATTATAATAATAAGATCTCACCACTAAAGACAAGAATATCCTCAAAATTATCACAAAATCTCATCATAAATATGTACAGATAAAACCATGCATCAAGAATTAGGTGAGATATTTATGGAATTACATAAATATTAATCAAATACACGCGACATGTTTTTTTAACTATAAATTCCCTTTTGTCTCTAGTACATATTGTTCCATTGAGAAGTTAGCTACACTTTATCAAAATCTACATTTGTAAGCAATTCAAGCAGCATTATGGGCAAAATAATTTTTGGAATCCTCTGTATTTGTGTCGTTTATGCAACATTTAGCATAAACTTGCCTGTTACAATAGGTATAAACTTCCTTCTATGCATTTTACATTTCTAGTTATCATCAGTAAATAATATTAAAATGCGATGTAGGGGTATCTTCTTCGCTTTCGTTACGGGATGTCGAGTGTTCGAATCTTATCAAAAACAAAATGAATGTGTGAGTGAGTAATTAGGAAAAAAATTATTAAAATGCGATTTGTGTAAATTTTTGCAGGAAACAATGAAGAAAAAGGTGAGAGATATTGGTCGCAAAATCTAGACGGTGGTCATCGGATTACTAGTAACACTACCATACCAATTAGCAACTGCAACCCTCAAAGCTGCCGGAATGCATGTTTGTCGAGTAAACCTGGTGGTAATCTAGCATCAGTAAATTGTCAAGATGCTAATACATGTATTTGTACTTGGCTCAATGGTATTTAATCATAGGATTAAATATACCATTTTTGTAATTTACAGAATAATATCTTGAAAGAATGTTAAGTTAATAATAAAGAATTTTTGTACCTTGGATTTGTTTTATCAGATGTTCATTAACAGATCTGGTGTAGAAAAGTGATAAGAATTCTGTTCTTGCTAGTCGTGTATTTTGGGGTAATTTTTATTGTAAGAACATCTGCAACCATGAAAAACCTTCAAGTAAAAGTGTGGATTACATGCCATAAATAAAAATTTAGAGAATATGTAAAGTAAGTTCATATCCAATCGGACATTACTATTATCTAAAATTATAGCTAACCCCTTCGTATTGGCTATATTTGTCGAACTGCTAGAAACCTGTAAAAAAATTCTACAACATCTATTACCATATCAAAATAATGTATTCCATTTTTAACAACTTCAAATAACAATAACATACTATTTTTAAAATATAACCAATCAGTATAGGTAACTCCATTGTAGTACAATTCCTTACAAATTCAGCAAATTTTACATAATCGTTATTTTACATTGTTTTAGCTAATCATTTTAGCAAATACAATTGGAGATGCTCTAATATTATATCGATTCCAACTTTTACCGTAAATTTGTTAGGGATCATTTGGTTCGACAAATTTTAATATTTATATGTTTTGAATTCGAGTAACTCTACTTAAAAATTTTAAAATGCGACTCAGTATCTAAAGAAAAATAGGTGTTTGTACCTTGTCGAACCACAAAGCCCGGGGATTTTCATGTATCATAATGTATCTCTTTGTTCTAAGGATTTTTTATAATCGATTAACGTCTTTAACGATTAAATTTCATTACATTAATGGGAAAAAACACTTTTCATCGCAATTAAAAATAAAATATTCAAATCATCATTCAAAAAGAAAAAAGTTCCTTCACTATCATAAATAAACACAATTGATCGATAAGGTTCTAGCCTAATAACAAAGGCTGAGATCTTGTTGACAATGGATCACTTGTTCGATCGATTTCTCCTTCTCCTTTGTAATTTGTTTGAGTAAAAAAAAAGTAAACGCAACTAATAATCACATTTATAAAAGATTTCGAAATATCTTTCTTATTTTGTCAAAAAAAATGTTTTTCTTACTGGGCCAGCAATTACGGATTTTTTGAATGAAATGTAAAATCCTAACTAAATAATTCCTAATATTCGATATCTTACCAAAACAATATTGAAGGACTAAACGTAGATAACATTATAAAGATCTCATAAAGACAGTTTTGTAAAAAGCGGGAATCAGACTTAATCGGTAGAGGCACTGCCCAGGGACTAATCGGGGATTAATCGGATATTTGAGGATTAATTGGAGTGATTAATCAAATAATCGGATTATTAATCAGTTCGGTAACCCATGGAACACGGATTAATCGGTGATTAATCACGATTAATCACCGATTTTTAGAACAGAGCACAAAGATCGTAAATACAATTTCAACAACGGCCCAAAAAATAAATAGTATGGAAAGAAATTAAAATGAGCTTCCAAAATTTTTTTTGACAAAATTTATCATATTTTTATCAGTTGTTTGTTCATAAATAAATGTAAATTTAATGGATCTTATGTACATTAATATAAATCTCATAAAAAAAACATATGTAATGGTGTAGCAAATGGACTTAGTTGGTTAGTAATTTGTATAACAAATTTTATTATGAGGTTGGACTGTAATGATGAAGTTTAATAGTTTGTTTCATACCATAACCTGTATGCGATCTTGGTTAAGGGGTTTTCTTTTATTATATTATGCTTATATCCAAGTATGTATTATGTTGATTGTGGTTAGTGGCCTCAAGTCTGTACCCGTATTATTGGATGCCACAGTAAAGCTCAATAAAGGTATGAACCACCTCTTTCCCTTTTGTTATAAGTTTTTTATAATGTCTATGTTCTTGATTTTAAAGAAAGATTGTGTTTGGTTGAGTTTATGCAAAGCATTAATGTAAATGGTTGTGTTTTAATGGATTATATGAGTAGATGTTGGATTTGACTTTTGTTGTGAAGATGATGGTGTTATTAAGGACTGTTAAGTAGGTTATGATAATGGACTGGTTGGATCGGAGGTTGTTTTGGTGTAGTTAAGAAATGGAAATCACTTGTTTTGAGTCATTGTGTTGATGAAATCTTGTTAAGACTATTCTGAGTATAAATTCCGAATAGAACCCCCACTGCAAGATGTGACAACTGACCATTTTTGCTTGGAGCTCGATTTGTAGTTCGTTTCGGTGTGAGCATCGTGTCGATCCGATTTACTGTATAGGAGAAACGAATGTTTTATTGAAAGTTGCGCGGCCATGCTATTCATCGCATCAGCCACTGCCTTGTTCAGTCTAATCCAGAAAATAGGTCCTTTATCTAGGGCCAAACCTTGACATGATTACATTCTAGACATCCTCCAGATCGTGCACGAGAAAATGGTGCGTCATTTAAGTTAATTGTTATTGAGTTATGAGCGTTTTAGTGAAGGTAGCGCAAAGAGTAAAATCTCGTAGTTGACTCGACTTTTAAATTACATTTCACCTATTGAAACTCATGTAAATCCTGTTTGATATTCTATACAAAATTCCATAACTTCGTAATCCTAATTATCAGAATTAAATCTTAACTTCTATGATAAATATTACAAATACTCAAGAAACTCTTTGAGGTGGTTATGTATTTAATTATTGGTTTTCCAATTTACTAAAAGTGCTGGAGTGCAAATCGCGTAATAGTGATTTTATGGAAAGTCAAATCTGGAGATACTATTTTGACCATCCGTTTTGGCTAAGTTAAAAAGGAAATTTTGGATCGACTAAAATACGAAATTTGTTAAGGATTATCGAGCTACAATATTGGTATGAAGAACGAAGTTGTAAGTGGTTAGTAAGATGTATAAAATATCGTAAGTTAAGTGAACCAAGGGGAGTGAAAGTCGGGTAAAATGAAGTTAACGTAGAATAAGAGGACTTTAACCAAGTAACTGATTGAGGTTGTATGTCTTTGGTAGAGTTTCCAGGACTAGAAGGAAATATTCAGTTAGAGTCTTGACATCAGGCAAGTTTTCTAATCTTATGTTTTACTCATCAAAGTATTTTGATTCTTGCATATGCAAGTTTTTCTAACCGTAAACCTATATTTTCAATTATTAAATTATGAATTCTAGCATAAGCAAGTTTTGAACCCTATGCCCTTCAAATAATACTATTGTTGTTATATAAATGTTTCCATGAGATTTACGAATTAATTGATTAAACTGTATAAATCTATCATAGTTTGTTACGGTGTATATACTATATGTTTATAGTAGCCATAATCCGGTATTTATAAATCCTCTAGGAGTATAGCATATGATTCGTATATTTGAAGTTAGACTGGGAGTCGAAATTTAAATTATTCTAAATAATATCATTAAAATCCGTAGGGACTTTGGGGATAGAACTTATATTTTGAGTATTGAGTAAATATTCCAATAGATGCTATTGGATATTTAAGTACTAAATGTTTAAATAACATTGAATAAATATTATTTGAAAATTT
Source organism: Kitagawia praeruptora (assembly GCA_037693485.1). Lineage (NCBI taxonomy): Eukaryota > Viridiplantae > Streptophyta > Magnoliopsida > Apiales > Apiaceae > Kitagawia > Kitagawia praeruptora. Next base: position 7,408,011 of record CM075353.1, read on the forward strand.
ATTTAATTAAGTGGATATTATTTCGAATATTCATATTAATTAATGGTTTTTTATTTAATAAACATTTATTAATTATTTATTAAATATCTTTAATTGATTTAAAAATCATAAAACCTTATTTAGAATTTGTCTAAGATCTTCAATAATTATTTAAAATATTTTCTTACATTTAGAAAATTATTTACATATAGTAGAGGTTTCCAAATAGTTATTCGAAGAGAAATCAACTCTTTTAAATACGTCTAAATATTCTCTGACTTGTCAAAAATTAGGAATTCAGGTTCGAGAGTGAATATATAATTTTACCTCTCTTCACTATCAAAATAATTAAATTTTCCCGACCCATCAAAATCAAGAGATTTTTTCTACTTACTCCCCGATCGTGACTTTTCAAAAAAAAAAAAAAGGACTCTTCTTATCCAACCATGAATCAGTTAACGAAGGTCAATACACATTACGATACTACTTCCACAAAATTTTCTAAAATATGAATTATATTAACAATTAAGCCTATAAACAAGCGTAAGCTTAGGGAACTTGGATTAATTTCCGTTCCGGGTAGAGACTAGGATTCTTTAAGGGGACTGGAAAAATAATTTATGGCCTAGGTTGACATATATGTTGCATAGGAGGCCGGGTGCCGCCGATCCAGCGGATAATAAAATGTTTTATGTTCCAGATGTCGCCATGTAGCATAGGAGGTTGGGTGACATCGGTCCAACGGATAATAAAATGTTTTATGACCTAAATGTCATCAGGTTGCATAGGAAGCCTGGTCCAACGGATAAATTAAAATGGTCTAGCTGTTCCCATATGAGTGATAACGCTTATGGGCTTTCTTGCCTGTGAGAAATTTTTGGAATTTACGAACTTAAACAAAATATAACTCATATGGTTTGAAAAAAATATAATTTTACGAACTATTCTTACAAATATAACTTTACGAAATTTTTCGTTTGGATCTAGAAACATCTCACATTCTTCAATATTTAAATTCTTTATGCTTATTGGAATCTCGAAATATCTAAAGGAAAACTTAACCTTTACAAAATAAGAGGATTTAACAATTTGTTCTATATCATGTTCATCCATCCTTGCACAACCATCCCCTCCACCGCCACCCACCACAACAGCATCCTACAATATGGGGTATCGAAGAGCCACATTTCCTTCGACCCAAACACCAGTCCACCAGCTGCTTGTTCACCTAGAAATTAAACGCTAATATTGATCATTTATATCTATATTAGTTATATACAAGTCTAATATGTTATCAAATCCATCATAATTTCTGATATTTTTGCAAAAAAAAACAATGAAACCCCTGAAAAGTGAGCTTTCGGTCCTTTCGATTCAAAATCGAATCCAGCCAAAAACATTAATGTTAAAAATGTATGAACTGAACAGAATTTTCTACTCAAACCCAACTGTACCAACGAAAAAAATTGATAAATTCTGTTTGATATATAGTACTAATCGAAGTTCTTCTTAGTTCGAAACAAACTTCCTATTTGTCCAACAATTCATGGCAGTGCTTCATCTCTACACCGTTATTAACTACCCAAACTAGTAGTATACCTAAGAGAAGAAATCACATACAAAATACTAATCCTTGCAACCACGTAAGTCCATACCCAGATTTCCAGAATATATATAAAATACTAGGAAGGAATTAGTAGAGGTTTTACGAAGTATCCAAACTCTGCCATTTTAAGATTCAACGTACAAAAAACATAAAAACAAAAATAAAAATTGAACTGATAAAGTAAATTTAAAAGAATAATTGAACAAGTCAAGAGACAAGAGCCATTATTTGATGCTGTTATGCCCAAATCTGGCATAATAATCGTCATTATTTAATTGGTTGAATTAATGGTTCGTTATCTACAATGGGCCTTAAAGATGGCAATTGGGTCACTAGAATCCCACCATTGGAATCAGCCCAGCTTAACTACAGGGCCACCTCGCTGCGACTCCCGTCAAGGGATCGCTTCGCTTCACTCCCGTCAAGGGACCGTTTCGCTTCTGTTATCCACATACTACACAAGATCGCTATATCACTCTCTGCTGGAAGGCTCATGGCTAGACCCCTCGAGGTCATATGGGTATTCATATATTTTGATTCGCTTCGCATGACTCGACCCCTCGAGGTCGCATGCCTCGCTTCTGCTGCATCTCTGCTAACCTCGCTTGTGAGGTCACATTCTTGTCCATGCGAGACCATTGGTTTCCTTCTATAAACTATGGATCATGGATAGGGTTAACAACTCATTGTCACGTCAGCCCTAATCTAATGGGCTTGGGCTATGACTTATCTTATAGAACCCTAGCCCAGCTAGGTAACTTGCTACCCAAGAACTACGTACGGCTTGATCCCTATAAATAGGGTACGTAGGCACCTTGATATGGACGAGAAACAGTTCACCCCTGAAATCACCTATCAAGCTCAGCCACATCTCTACACACAAACCCTAACCCTTATTCTTCTTTCTTAAACTTTATATCCGTATTTAGCTCCGTAAATCCAGTAAACCTCCAAAACATTGTTATACCAATTTCTTCCTATAACATTTGGCGCTAGAAGGAGGGGCTTCCTAGTCATTGATTGGGAGAACGATGACTAAATCGCACAAGAAGAGAAACGGGGAAGGAGAGACACCGGGATCGCATAGGAAGAATAAGGACGATCCCCAGAAGAAGAACCTACCAGAGAGCGAGGCGCGTAAAGAAGGAATCGTGGAGGAGATTGAGGATGAGTTCGAGAAAGAGCAAACACCTCCTGTCCAATAGGTGGCATTGACTGGCGAAGTCATGTCATTCTTGAAGGGTCTCTGATAAGTGGATTTATATCCACTTGGAACATTCTAAATCGGCTTAAATTGATTGTCTTGGACTCAAGTTTCTTGTAGTTTTGATGTGTTTTGCTTAGTTGTGCAGATTTACGAGAATGTTGACTAAGGTAGATGCTTCTATAATTTTTTGGGAATTAATTGATTAAAATTCGGATTTTTAAGAAGGGTTGCGCAGTCTACACTGTTTTGGACATATCTGGAGTTCTAGAAGTCCGTTTTCAGCGATCTTACTGCCCACGCGAAGCCTGTGAGATTTTCTACAACTTGGGATAGGATTCCTACAAGCAAATTGCGCCGGGTAGGAGCAATTTGCGCGAAGAAAAGACTGCTGGGCACAAGTTGCCCCTGAAAAATTACAGTTTTTATTATTTTGGCCATATCTTGAGTTCTACAACTCCGTTTGAGGCCCGTAAGCAGTCCACGCGAAGATAACGAGATTCTCTATCATTCTAAAGTGGTCCAGAGGTCCAATTACGATTGGAACGTTCCAGAATATCTGAAGAAAAGTCAGCTACGAATTTTCCCTAAAAACATAATCAGTTTAGGAAACGTATTTTGCAGAAATTCTATTATAATTCTGTTTTGGGTATTTTCTTGCTGGGCAAGAATTATAGAGCCTATATAAACACATCCAACCCTTGTAAAATTTCATCATCATTATAATTAGGAGTAGAACCATTACATATCAATTACCTAGATTTATTTGTATCTTTTCATACTTTGTTTTTATCTTGGTTTCATCAGATCCCATGATGACGAGAGGTTCGATTATGAACTAATCGTTGTCATGGGATTCTAACGGATTTATTTATGGAGCTTTAGTATCTTGATTGCTTTAAAGATCTGTGTGTGATGTATATCTGATATCCTCGTATGGTTGTGTTTCATGTATTTAGATGCGTAGCTAACATCTAATTTGTTAATCTCTTGTGAAGCGAGAGTGGATCTTGAGATTTAGAACTTGCCATGCTAGCATAGGATAGGTTGATGTTTTAACATCATGATTTGTAGCGTAAATAGAGATATTACGCTGCCCTATGTGATCAGTGTAGATAACTTGTTCTTCAACCGTTATGTTTTCAAATTCTATAGAGATATAGGGTCTAAGCATAATTGGTGTCTATTCATCTTCTATCTCTTTTGTGGATGTATGTTTAGTTTGGTATTCGTATACTGAGAAGTAGCGTTTACTTGTTTCGTGTTGTCTGATCAGATATCATAACCATTGCATATAGTGATTAAAGGCGTCAGATCTAAGCGAAGTATTTAATGAAGTTAGGATTTCATGGTTTTTCTTGCAGAAGTAATTAGATTTAAATTCTTGTTAGTTAGTTAATTTGTAGTTTTGTTAATTTGCTTTTTAGTTAATTTAGTTTATTAAACCCAAAATTGTTATTTGTCTTAGCAGCGAATAATAATCATACATTGTTGCATAGGTGCATCTACTGAATTAAAACCATAACCAGATCTCTGTGGGAACGAACTCAACTTATATCTATATTACTTGTGACCACGTACGCTTGCGTGATTTAGTGCAAACAAGTTTTTGGCGCCGCTGCCGGGGAACTTCGGTGTTTTATTTTTGGTTTATGTGCTTGTCAATAGTGGTCGTTAGAGTTCACTGACTCAGATTTCTTTTTCTCATCTATTCTTGTAGTTAGTTGGTGTTTCAGGTACTTGTCAGTGAGCATTGACATTGAAGATGGATTTTCTAGCTTACTATGGAGTTCAGCAGGTGGCTAGTGTTTGTGAGCTATGTGCGGGCGCACATGAGACGTATCAGTGTTGGAGTAACCAAGGTGGTATTCAACAGCCTCAGCAATGTGAGCAGTGTTTGGGCGTTCATGATCCCTCACAATATTGTTACTACGGAGGAGTTGATCCATATGTCACTTATGAAGAGCAACCATATTTTCAATATCATCCTCAACAGTACCAGCAAGATGTTCCAGATATGTCATATGTCTTTGGTAGTGAAGAGTTTCAACATCAGCAACCTACTCCTACTTTTCAGTCAGATGATGATTTGAAGGAGATTAGGAAGAAGATTAGGATGCTTGCAGAGAATAATGAGAAGCTTATCAAATCTATGGGGACATTAGCTGCTCAAGTTTTGAGAGTCTTGGAACAAGAGAATCAGCAATTCATACCAGAAGCAATTCCAGAAAATAATGATGACTTGGAGCAAGGTACTACATGTATAATTGAAGAAGACAAATTCCAAGAGGAGGAGAGTGTTCACAAGCCATGTGAGGAATTTGATCAAGCTAGTGAGGTGGATGATTTGGAAGGGGCACTATTTGAGACAGACATTGATGAGCTTCGCAAATTTCAAGAATTGTTATGTGCGAACCAAGAGGACACTGATGAGCTACGCAAATTTCAAGAATTGGTATGTGCGTACCAAGAGGCTGATGAACATGAGAAAGATGCAGATTTTCTACTTGTCTCAGAGTATAAAGATGGAGGTAGCGCATTAGAGCCAATGGAGGAAGTTCTCTTTGAGGAACCAAAGGCTTCAAAAACTTACATTTACCCTCCTCCATTATTTTCAAGCGAAGCCCGCGAATGTGTGTTGTTCTACAAATTGTCAGATTTTGGGTCAACAGATGAAGGCATTGGAATAGGACATAGTTGTTACACGAATAGGCCAAGCGAGGAGAAGGGGCAGAAGGTGTGCCGTCATGATGACGATGAAGTCTCGCGAAGAGAGGACCAGGCGAATTATTATCATCCTTAATGGAGACTTGGAAGTAACTTCAAGCTATTGACGTTAAAGAAGCGCTTCGTGGGAGGCAACCCACGCTTTTTGGCATTTTTATTTAGGTATGTTTTCTACTATTCTTTGTATTACTTTCCATTCAATGCGGACATTGAATCTTTCAAGTTTGGGGGTGGTTTGAGGGATAAGTAGTGTATAGTAGTTGTTTGTAGTAGTTATTGTGTTCATGTAGGATTTCATGCTTTGCATATTAGTAGTAATAAATTATGCATTTATGTTCGTGTTATCTACGTTTGTTTCATATAGGACATTCTGTTATTCTGTTTTTATGTTCGTATTTCATGTGAGTTCATAATAGTTTGCATTTGCACCCATGCTTGATAGGAATTTTGTGTTGTTGATGCTTTTGATTGAGAAGTGATATGCTTTGTTCTTGTGCACACACATACACTAGTTAGTTGAAGCTAGTAGACTTATTGAATGTTGTAAGTGATTAGAAGGACATGAATATGTGCAAGATGATTTAGTTTGCATGCTTTGAATACAAGTAGGTGCATTAGAGAGATTTTTGCTTGGGATTGAGTATGTTTTTCCACCAAGTGAGTTTTTGAGCCTTATTGCATATTTGTTGCAATTTATTCGTTTGCTTGAGTGTCCACGGATTGTTTGCATTGCTATCAGTTGTTTGAGGTCTTTCTTGAAACGCATGACATTATTTGACGATTAAAATGATAAAGGCATTTAGGAATAACAACATATTTTCCCATATTACCACACCATTTACATGATCAATTAGTTAACCCGTTGAGCTTAATCCTATTTTTTTCGGTGACATACCACATTACTTGCCTAGACCTTTTTCTTGTATTGGCCGTACATTAATTTGAACCCGCATTGTCAAAGGCTAGTAGAGTGCTTAAGGGAGTAATAAGGTGTGCAAGGAGGGGTTTATTGTTGGTCTTACTTTTGGGGGAAATATTGAAAATTGGGTTGTTTACTTGATAGTCGGCATGTGTAATAAAATTCGTTGGATCATTGTTATTGTTTATATTATTGTTTGTGTTATATTTAGCTCTCGAAAAAAAAGAAAAAAAAAAGAAAAAAAAAGAAAAAAAAAGAAAAAAAAAGAAAGAAAAAAAGAAAGAAAGAGAAAAAAAAGTAGAAAAATATATTATGAGAGAATATTTGTGTTTGTGGTGATCCTATTTTAGTCGACTAGTCGAGTGTTTGTTTTAGTAAAAATTATGTGGGGGGAAATAGGGTGTTGTGTATGATTTATTATGGTACTTACTAGCTTTTGACACTTCACCTGATTTGGCTTATTTGACATACCTTGTCCCTAGCCCCGTTACAACCCAAATAAAGACATTTTGATTATCGTCATTGACGTATGTTGTGTTAAGAGTTAGATTGATACCAAATGTCAAGCATGCTTATGATTTTGTTGGAATTGAGTGATACACTTACCCTTGTTCTTGAGTGAATATTCTTTTGTGAGTGGATTGTGAGTGTTTGCTTGTTTTTGCGTATGAGATCCCGAGTTTTGTCTCAAAGATGTACTCCTGTAGGCTTAGCATGATTACTAACTTATTCTTACACTTGACATGGACTTGTGAGAACTTATGCATGTTCATTCAGTAGACTATGTGAATACTTGCACTTTCGACACCAAGACATTGCGTATTTACTTTGATTCTTAAGTTGATTTGGCATGAGAGGATTTGAAGGTATAGTAGGATATTAGTACTAGATTATTTGCATTTTCATTTAGTTGCATTCATGCATTGCATTGCATTAGGTTACATGGATTTTGTGGGTACATTCGCTATAGACCCTCACGAGACCTTACTCGTCCACTAGGGCTGCCTAGGGGTTTAAAGGGCTTGTTGCATATGCCAAATGCAACCGTGATCACCTACGGAAGTGGTACTAGTTAGTTAGTTAGTTGTAATTGTTTATGCTTGAGGACAAGCATCGGTTTAAGTTTGGGGGTGTGATAAGTGGATTTATATCCACTTGGAACATTCTAAATCGGCTTAAATTGATTGTCCTGGACTCGAGTTTCTTGTAGTTTTGATGTGTTTTGCTTAGTTGTGCAGATTTACGAGAATGTTGACTAAGGTAGATGCTTCTATAATTTTTTGGGAATTAATTGATTAAAATTCGGATTTTTAAGAAGGGTTGCGCAGTCTACACTGTTTTGGACATATCTGGAGTTCTAGAAGTCCGTTTTCAGCGATCTTACTGCCCACGCGAAGCCTGTGAGATTTTCTACAACTTGGGATAGGATTCCTACAAGCAAATTGCGCCGGGTAGGAGCAATTTGCGCGAAGAACAGACTGCTGGGGGCAAGTTGCCCCTGAAAAATTACAGTTTTTATTATTTTGGCCATATCTTGAGTTCTACAACTCCGTTTGAGGCCCGTAAGCAGTCCACGCGAAGATAACGAGATTCTCTATCATTCTAAAGTGGTCCAGAGGTCCAATTATGATTGGAACGTTCCAGAATATCTGAAGAAAAGTCAGCTACGAATTTTCCCTAAAAACATAATCAGTTTAGGAAACGTATTTTGCAGAAATTCTATTATAATTCTGTTTTGGGTATTTTCTTGCTGGGCAAGAATTATAGAGCCTATATAAACACATCCAACCCTTGTAAAATTTCATCATCATTATAATTAGGAGTAGAACCATTACATATCAAATACTTAGATTTATTTGTATCTTTTCATACTTTGTTTTTATCATGGTTTCATCAGATCCCATGATGACGAGAGGTTCGATTATGAACTAATCGTTATCATGGGATTCTAACGGATTTATTTATGGAGCTTTAGTATTTTGATTGCTTTAAAGATCTGTGTGTGATGTATATCTGATATCCTCGTATGGTTGTGTTTCATGTATTTAGATGCGTAGCTAACATCTAATTTGTTAATCTCTTGTGAAGCGAGAGTGGATCTTGAGATTTAGAACTTGCCATGCTAGCATAGGATAGGTTGATGTTTTAACATCATGATTTGTAGCGTAAATAGAGATATTACGCTGCCCTATGTGATCAATGTGGATAACTTGTTCTTCAACCGTTATGTTTTCAAATTCTATAGAGATATAGGGTCTAAGCATAATTGGTGTCTATTCATCTTCTATCTCTTTTGTGGATGTATGTTTAGTTTGGTATTCGTATACTGAGAAGTAGCGTTTACTTGTTTCGTGTTGTCTGATCAGATATCATAACCATTGCATATAGTGATTAAAGGCGTCAGATCTAAGCGAAGTATTTAATGAAGTTAGGATTCCATGGTTTTTCTTGCAGAAGTAATTAGATTTAAATTCTTGTTAGTTAGTTAATTTGTAGTTTTGTTAATTTGCTTTTTAGTTAATTTAGTTTATTAAACCCAAAATTGTTATTTGTCTTAGCAGTGAATAATAATCATACATTGTTGCATAGGTGCATCTACTGAATTAAAACCATAACCAGATCTCTGTGGGAACGAACTCAACTTATATCTATATTACTTGTGACCACGTACGCTTGCGTGATTTAGTGCAAACAGTCTCGGTGATCAAATGATCGAGGTAAAGGAGAAGGTGGCTAAGATGGAGAAGCGACATAGTTCTCGAGGCTCCAAGAGAAATACAAGGATAGGGGATCGAATTCATCAAGCAGAAGGTAGCAAGGGCCCCACCAAGCAATTAATAGGGGACTTTGATGATGTAGTGACAGACCAAACGGACCCCAACGGGCACGAGGAGGAAGCCACCATGGATAAGGAGAAATCGAAGGAGAAGCCCGCTTCATCTGAAGGAAGGTCTGTAAGTGTCTTTGACCGGGTCGGGAAGAAGCTCAGTGAGCACGATCTCCGTCTCAAATTGGAGAAACTCAAGGCTAATAGGGACGGAGGATCTAAAAATAAAAGTAAGGGCTCTCATCGACCTTTATCTCCTCGAAAAGATCGTGAGCGGTCATATTGTCGCGATGTCAGACCCCCCCCCCCCCTCTCCTCGCAGAGATCGTGAGCGGTCCTATTATCGCGAAGACAGACCCCCTTTCAATCGAGAGCGTGAACGATCCCAACATCGCGAGGATGACCCTAAAAATACGGATCGCAAGAACGACCAAGAAGAGTCTAGTGCCCCAAAAAAGACTCAATCCCATCATGCAAGTACTGGAGGAAAGAAAGATGGAGACAAAGAGGGCAGGATCGGTGATTATAAGCTAGAGGAGTTGAAAAAGGCATTGGATGCGATAAACAATGAGAAGGGAATTTTTAGCAATATGGGTTCCTCATGAGATTCGCACTGCTCTATTGCCCACGGTATTTCGAGGTCATCATTCTGACATGACCTATAATGGAGAAACTGATCCAGCCGAGTTCGTTATTCGTTTCAACAATGAGATGGAAGTATATCAAGTATCTCAGTTGGTGAGGTGTAGACTGTTCGCAGCTTCGCTAAGGGGAAGTGCCCAGCAATGGTTCTCAAAGCTAGGATCCCTAGTTATCATAGATTCTTGGGAACAGTTCGTAGACATCTTTATTAAACAATTTCAATCTTCAATGCTCTATGCACCTCATGTGTCCACATTGGCAAATATAAAACAGAAAGAAGGAGAGACTTTGCACGATTACTTCAAGAGGTTCAACACTGAAGTACCTCGCGTGCGAGGTGCAAATGACGAGGCTGTGAAGAATTTCCTTATTGCTGGGGTAAGGGAAGGAACTAAATTTTGGAAAAAACTACAAGAGCAAACCCCTAGTACACTTTCGGAGTTGCACAGGGTCGCTGAGCCCTTTAAGCATGTCGAGAAATCACTTGCAGACCTCAAAAAGAATGATGGGAAAAGCGGTAGCGGAAGCAGGAGTAGGGGAGTGAAAAGGAGGGATTCTCAAAGCCCAAGGCGAAGACGGGATCGAAGCCCTAGCCCGAAGAGGAGGGAACGCGAATATTAAGGCGATCCCCTCCTCGAGATCGCTTTGCAAGAAACGAAGACAAGTTTGTTTCTCTGGTGGCCCCGATTGATCACATCTATGCTGTCAACGCGGATAAAGGAATATTCAAGCGACCCCCACCCATGGGTTCAAGAGGAACTTCAGACACTAGCAAGTATTGTGCCTTCCATGAGCAAGCGGGACATGCTACTAACAACTATTGGCAACTTAAACAGCAAATTGATCAGTTAATTCGAGATGGAAAATTAACCGAATGGGCGGTTCGTGAAGCAAAGAAGCACCAAGGGAATTCTGGTAAACAAGGATTGGGGTATCATGCTGTGCCACATGAGAAGCAAGATGAGCCTCATAAAGACAGGGAAGAACGAGCTGGAAGCATACATGTAATCATTGGAGGCCCTCACATTGGAGGGGAAAGTAATAAAGCTAGAGAGAGATATGCACGTGAGGCTAGGGAGCGATCTCTCACTAATGTGCATCATCCCCAAGAGCGACCTCCAAGTTGTTTAAAGGCGAAGACACAAATATTATGTTTACTGAGGAAGATACGAAGTGGGTTCATCACCCCCACTCCGATGCACTTGTGGTTCGGGTTCGCATTGGGTCCCAAAATGTCTATAGGGTCCTTGTCGATAATGGAAGTGCTGTGAATATTCTTACATACAAAGTCTACAAGAAGATGGGATATATTGATAAGGATCTAATACCCACAGTAGGGCATCTTTATGGGTTCACTGGAGCATCTGTTAGTGTTAAAGGCCTCGTTCGACTCCCCATCACTCTAGGGGATGAGCCTTGCATCACCACACAGATCGCTGACTTCATGGTAGTAGATCAACCATCTGCTTACAATGCTATAGTGGGAAGGCCCATCCTGAAAGAAATGAGGGTGGTGACATCTATCTATCACCTCTCTATGAAGTTTTCTACTCCGCATGGTGTTGGTTGTGTGAAAGGAATCCAACATGAATCTCGTGAATGTTATAACAATGCTTTGAAGGCTGCAGAAAAGGGGGGTGGCTCTGTGCCAGGAAATATGGAATGTAATATAATATCAATTGAAGAGCTCCCAGATGATTACTTTGAAGGTTTGGGTATTCAGGTGGAACCGATCCCAGAGGCCCTCATGTTAGAGGCCTCGCAGCCTGTATTAGTTCTCCAAGAGGGGATTGTTGAAGAGGATAGTGACGATGAGGAGAGCCCAGAACAAGTTGCAGTGCGAGCCCGAAAGGGGAAGTGGGTTCGCAAGGAAACATCAACTTTGGTAGACTTGCCTAATGGGATAACCCAGGAGACTACAACAATAGATGAGTATGGTCATGTGGGAGCGATCCCAGCCACAGATGCAAGGGCGAACTCACTACAAAATGGAGTCACAAGAAGGAATGAAGCAGAATCTAGTGCGGCTCGCGAATTCGAGCTTGATTTGGATCCTCGCATCCCAGAATATGTTGAACGAGCCGGGGTCGCAGAAGATACCATCTCTATCCTAGTTGACGCCAAAGATCCGTCCAAGGTACTGAAGGTCGGGTCGCAGCTTAATCCGGGGCTTCGCGAGAGGCTATTTACTTTCTAAAAGCCAACTTGGACGTGTTTGCCTGGTCCCATGAAGATATGATTGGAATTGATCCTAATGTTATGCGCCACAAGCTCAACTTAAATCCAGGCAAAAAAGGAATAAGGCAAAAAAGGCGACCCATAAGTGGTGAACGAGCCGAGGCACTCAAAGAAGAAGTTGACAGACTCCTCGAGGTCGGCCTCATTAGGGAATCTTTCTACCCTGACTAGCTAGCGAACCCCGTTCTTGTGAAGAAGCCCAATGGAAAGTGGAGAACATGTGTGGATTTTACCGACCTCAACAAACATTGTCCCAAGGACAGTTTCCCACTACCAAGGATCGATCAGTTGGTGGACTCAACAGCTGGGCACGCACTTCTCAGTTTTATGGATGCTTATTCAGGGTACAATCAGATACCAATGTACGGCCCTGACCAAGAGCACACCTCGTTCATCACTGATAGGGGTCTCTATTGTTACATAGGGATGCCCTTTGGTCTTCTCAATGCTGGGGCCACCTATCAACGGCTCGTTAATATGATGTTCGAGAAACAAATTGGGAAAACAATGGAAGTGTATGTAGATGACATGCTGGTAAAATCTAAAGAAGCTGAGGATCATATCGCCCACCTCGCGGAGATGTTTGACATACTAAGAAAGTACAGGATGAAGCTCAATCCCCAGAAGTGTGTGTTTGGGGACGAATCTGGGAAATTCCTAGGGTTCATTGTCAACCATAGAGGCATTGAAGCGAACCCTGCAAAAATAAAGGCTTTAATGGACATGCGATCCCCAAGAAGTGTGAAAGAAGTTCAGAGTTTAACAGGAAGAATCGCAGCCCTCAATCGGTTTGTTTCCAAATCATCAGATAAGTGCCAAGAATTCTTCAAGGCAATCAAGAAGTGGGGAAGGATTTTGAGTGGACCCCGCAGTGCGAGGAAGCATTTCAAAAAATTAAGGAGCATTTGGGATCGCCACCTCTACTCTCCAAGCCTCGCAAGGAAGAAACACTCATTGTGTACCTCGCAGTGTCAGAACATGCGATCAGTGCTGTTTTGGTTCGCGAGGAGGAAAAAGTTCAGTATCCTATGTACTATGTTAGTCGAAGAATGTTAGAGGCAGAGACTCGCTACACTAATATGGAGAAACTTGCTTATGCCTTGGTATTGGCCTCGCGAAAATTAAGGCCATACTTTTGATAGAGTATATTTTTATATATATTCTAGATGATTTTATTCTCATATTTATTGTGTTTTACATTGATTTGGATTTTTATTTAATAAATTTGATTGTTTTATTGTAGGAAATAAAGAATTCATGACTTGGAAGGATTTGGAGCAAAAAGAGCTATTTTGGAGATAAAATAGGAGAAAATTCGTATTATTGGGCTACACGGGCTGCCTGCACTGTTTGGGCCATATCTTGAGTTTCAGAAGTCAGAATTTGACGATATTACTGTCCACGCGAAGCTTGTGGAATTTTCTTTAATTCAGAGGTGGTCCAATAAGCAAAATCGAGCTGGAACAGCCCAGAAATAGAGGAGTAAATATAGTTACGAATTTTAATTAAGGAATCCTATTCTGTTATGGAATCCTACTTGTAATTTATTTAGAGTATTAAAATACTTTTATTGGGCAAGACTTTTATAACCTATATAAACACATCTAGGGTATTATTTTATGGAGGAAGAAAAGAAGAGAGAGGTAATATTAGATCAGATAATAGAGTTTAGAGTAGATTAGTATTATTAGTTGGAGATGTAGAGAAACACCATGACTCTTCTTTTGGGTGACAACATTGAAGTTTGAAGGATTTGTTCCCTTAATCTTTTCTTTGTTCTTATTAGTTTAATTATGTTTTCTTGTTTTACTAGTTGTTTTACTTGTTTAATTATTAGCGAGTAGTTATTTCTAGGGCTTAAAGGGAAGCCATGTTTGCACTAATATTGGCATGATTTTCATAGTGGTTTGATTGGTTATGGTTAATTCTGATTGATATGTTTTAATCATTAATTTGTGTAATTGGCCAATATCATGGATTAATTATATGCAAATAGGGGTATGGATCGAGAGATTTACTTACTAGAGGCACACATACGATTAGTAGAATTGAATTTGAGTGCGGAAGCATCATTGGATTTCTGAGAGCGTTAATTCTTGGAAGAGATTAACTTGACTCTAATTACCTGATTGATTGAATTACTAAAAGTGGTTAATTGTGTTGAATGTTTCGAGAGTGTTAATGCTTGAAAGAGATTAACATACTCTAGTTATAGGATCACATTGATTGCTTTAGCTTAAGAGCCAATTGTGTAAGCATGGTGGACCTGATTGCCCTAGGTTTTAAATAATTTGTTTATCATCTGTTTAATTAGTGTTAATTTAGTTTAATTAGTTAATTAATAATTTCACATATTCGTCTGACCCTTGAAACAATTAGCGATAACTGAAAAGGAATTAGTAGAACCTATCTCCTTGTGGATTCGACCCGCTTGCCATTTGTACTAGCAATAGACACCGTGCGCTTGCGGTTAGGTATAATTTGACATATCAAGTTTTTGGCGCCGCTGCCGGGGAGACAGCGAGTTTCTGTTGATTTTAATTTAGTTGTTTAGATTGTTTCCATTGTCTCATTAGAACTTTTGTTCCAATTGAGACAAATTTTACTGCGTTTTCTTGGCTTTGTTGAGTGTCTACAGGTTTTCAATGGGTGAAGTTGATACTTTTGCACTCTTATCTTCCCTAGTAGAGGCACATACTCGAGAGATTGCCATGTCGAAGACTACAGAGCCCACTATGCGTCCAATGAGTATCAATGAGATGTCACAAGTGGCCCCTAAAACTTACAACTTCTGTCAAGTTTGTGGTATTCAAGGTCACTTTGGTTTTGAATGCTCTTACAATGTCTATAATTCTCAGAGTGCTCAGTTGGGACAAATGAATTCTTTTGAAGAAGGATATGGGTACAATCAGTATTCAAACACTTTTGATCAAGATTACGTGAATCAACCAGATTTCTACTACCAGGACAATGGTGCTCAAAATTTTTCATATCATAATCAGCAACAGTTTGAGCAACAATATTATCAGTCATATGAGCAGCCGCCACAACAAGAATATCAATATCCTCCTCTACAAGAAAATCTATATGTTTCTCAATCCAGTGTAGATGTGCAAGCTGATCAAACAAATGAGATGTGGGATATCTTGAATAAACTGCTAAAGAGTTTTGAAGAATTAGAAACTCAAAGTTTGGCGATTGAATCTCAAATTGCACAGTTGGCTAACTCTTCTACTACAGGGCAGCTCGACTATTTACCATCATCATCTATCCGATCCGAAGAGGACCTGACTGCTATCAATCTCACAAGCGATCAGGAATATGATAGTTTCTCCATGTATGTTGGTGATGAGGCCCTTGATAAAGAGAAGGAGTATGCCACCGATGACGAGATCAATGATGTTGCTGCTACCGAGGACAATGTGACTGATGATGAGGCTACAAAGGAAATCAATACAGAGATGGTTGTTGTTTCTCTTCCACAACCTGTGTCTAAGCTACCATGTATTGATAAATTTGCTCTCGATCTAGCCTCTACTTACAAGGCTTCTTTGCTCAAGAACACTTATTTCAAGGTTGATGTGATAACAAATATTGTCGAAGATGATATTTGTCAAATTCTGGTTGAGGATCCATACAAAGTGGCTCATACGTTTGAAGCTCGAGGAGAGGGAAAAGATGGAAGTGTCAGCTTAATCTTTGATGTGATAAGCCAAGATGTCCGAATGACTCTAGTGAAAGTGAGGAGTGAAGAAAAACCACCACCAGAACCTCCACCTTATGTTAAGGGAGTTCAATATTTCCGTGGTGTCGAATTTTATCGCTGTTTTATCACAAAGTTTTCCAAAACTGCACAAGCACTTAATTCTCTATTACTTATTAATGACATATTTTATTTTGCTGATGCTTGTTTGGAGACTTTCTGCAGGATAAAGACAACGACAGATGTTCTTGATACTTTTTGTGGTGGCGAGTTTATGATCGAGAAAGTGGATATTACGCCTTTTCCGGAGTATTTTTGAAGAGGTCAAGCTAATGACTCTAAATAAGCGCTTCTTGGGAGGCAACTCAAGATTTCATTGGAGGATCGGTGCACTTCATGCTTTTGCATAGGGGAGTACTCTTTCTTTCTCTTTCATATATAGTAGAATTGCTTAGTTATTTGTTCAACCCAAGCCTTGTTGTGTTCCTTCATCTCATTCTTAAAAAAAAAAAATTTGTTGTTTTTTCTTAAAAAAAAAAGAAGAAAGAAATGAGTGAGTAACGCAGGTTGCTCCTGCGTTACTGTTACGAGCGCAGTTTGCCCCCCTGTCGCGCCACTTGTTACTGACCTCGAGGCAGTTTGCGCCTCTAACGCGCAAGTTGCGCCGGCGCATCTCCATCAGCCGTTTGCTTCCCACGCGCGCAGCAGGCGCGTTGTTCAGAGATCAGAAAAAAAAATTCAGCCTTGTTCTGTCAGTTGTGCGCGCTATGTATAAAAAAAAAAAATTCTTTCAAACACCCCAAATTCTATTTATACTCTCCCCTTTACACCTAATTCTTTTCCTATTTCAATTCCAAAACCCTCCCATCTCTTTTTCAAAATTCTAAACCTACATCTTTTCTAATTCATATTTATTATTATTATTATTATTATTATTATTATTATTATTATTTATTTTTTTTATTATTTTTGTATTTTATTTAGGAATTTTTTTTATTATTTTTTTTTTCTTCTTTTCTTTCTTTTCTTTTATATAATTGTTCATTGAGGACAATGAACCACTTAAGTGTGGGGATGAGTTCTCAATGATAAAAAAATTCAAAAAAAAATAATTATATATTATTAAAAAAAAAATTAAAAAAATTAAAAAATACCAAAAATAATTCTAGCCATGCAATTTGATTAGTTGTTGTATTTTGCTTGATACACCCATGCATGCATAGAATTCTTGTGTTTATGGACGCTTTTGTATGGGAAGTGACGTGCTTTGTTCCTGTGCACACACTTACACTAGCAAGTTGAAGCTGGTAGACTTAATTAGATGTTGTAAGTGATTAGAATGACATGAATATGTGCAAGATGACTTGGTTTTCATGCTTTGAGTACAAGTCGGTGCGTTAGAGAGTCTTGTTACTTGAGATTGATTATGTTTTGTCACACCAAGTGAGTTTTGAGCCTATATGCATATCTTTTGCATGATTTTTCGTTTGCTTGAGTGTCCACATGTTGTTTACATTGCTAGCACTTACTTGAGATCTTTCTTGAAATGCATGACATTACTTGATGATGAGATGATAAAGGCACTTAGGTTTGACCTCGTATTTCCCATATTTCCACACCTTTTAAACATGATCAATTAGTTAACCCGTTGAGCTTAATCCTATTCTTTTGGTGACACACCACATTACTTGCCATTATCCTTTTTATTCTATTGGCCTTACATTGAATTTGAACCTAAATTTTCAAAGGCTAGTATCGTGCTTAAGGGAGTAATAAGGTGTTCATAAAAGGGGGGGTTATTGATGATCATAATTTTTGGGGAATATATTTGGGGTTTAGTTGTTAGCTTGTTAGTCGAAGTTTGAAATCATATTTATGGGATCATTGTTCTTGCTATTATTTAGCTCTCTTGAAAAAAAAAAGAAAAAAAAAACAGAAAAAAATAAATATGAGAGCATACTTATCTTTTGTGATCCTACTTTGATTCGACTAGACAAGGTGTTTATTGGACTATGATAAAAGTTCAAGTGTGGGGAAGTATTTGTTTTAATAGAAAGGGAATTGAATAATGATTATTGTTGGGTACTAGCTTTTGACATTAACCTGTTTTAGCTTTACTTGACATACCTGGTCCCTAGCCCACGCTACAACCCGAATAAAGACCTTTTGATTGTCATCAGTGATGTATGTTGTGTTGAGAGTGAGATTGATTGCGAGTGTCAAGTTGTGTTTATGATTTTGTTGGAATTGAGTGATACACTTAACCTTGTTCTTGAGTGAATATTCGTTTTTGAGTGAAAGGTGAGTTATTACTTGTTTTGGCATAAGAGATCCCAGGTTTAGACTTAAAGATGTATTTCTTGTGGGCTTAGCATGATTACCAACGATTTTTACACTTGACATGAATTTTTATGACCTTCTGCATGTTGGTTGAGTAGACTACGTGAATACTTGCACTTTCGACACCAAGACATCGTATGTTTACTTTGATTCTTAAGTTGATGTGGCATGAGAGGACTTGTGTGTGTGGTGTTGTGTTAGCATTGATCTTTTGCGTGGATAGATGAATTTTGTGGGTACATTTACTATAAACCCTCACGAGACAACACTCGTCCTACTAGGGCTGCCTAGGGGTTTAACGGCTTGCTGCATATGCTCAATGCAATCGTATCATCTATGAAAGTGATGTTTGTTAGGACTTAGTTTTTATTTCACTTATTTGCCCGAGGACGTGCAAATGCTTAGTGTGGGGATGTTTGATAGAGTATTTTTTTATATATATTCTAGATGATTTTATTCTCATATTTATTGTGTTTTGCATTGATTTGGATTTTTATTTAATAAATTTGATTGTTTTATTGTAGGAAATAAAGAATTCATGACTTGGAAGGATTTGGAGCAAAAAGAGCTATTTTGGAGATAAAATAGGAGAAAATTCGTATTATTGGGCTACACGGGCTGCCTGCACTGTTTGGGCCATATCTTGAGTTTCAGAAGTCAGAATTTGACGATATTACTATCCACGCGAAGCTTGTGGAATTTTCTTTAATTCAGAGGTGGTCCAATAAGCAAAATCGAGCTGGAACAGCCCAGAAATAGAGGAGTAAATATAGTTACGAATTTTAATTAAGGAATCCTATTCAGTTATGGAATCCTACTTGTAATTTATTTAGAGTATTAAAATACTTTTATTGGGCAAGACTTTTATAGCCTATATAAACACATTTAGGGTATTATTTTATGGAGGAAGAAAAGAAGAGAGAGGTAATATTAGATCAGATAATAGAGTTTAGAGTAGATTAGTATTATTAGTTGGAGATGTAGAGAAACACCATGACTCTTCTTTTGGGTGACAACATTGAAGTTTGAAGGTTTTGTTCCCTTAATCTTTTCTTTGTTCTTATTAGTTTAATTATGTTTTCTTGTTTTACTAGTTGTTTTACTTGTTTAATTATTAGCGAGTAGTTATTTCTAGGGTTTAAAGGGAAGCCATGTTTGCACTAATATTGGCATGATTTTCATAGTGGTTTGATTGGTTATGGTTAATTCTGATTGATATGTTTTAATCATTAATTTGTGTAATTGGCCAATATCATGGATTAATTATATGCAAATAGGGGTATGGATCGAGAGATTTACTTACTAGAGGCACACATACGATTAGCAGAATTGAATTTGAGTGCGGAAGCATCATTGGATTTCTGAGAGCGTTAATTCTTGGAAGAGATTAACTTGACTCTAATTACCTGATTGATTGAATTACTAAAAGTGGTTAATTGTGTTGAATGTTTCGAGAGTGTTAATGCTTGAAAGAGATTAACATAATCTAGTTATAGGATCACATTGATTGCTTTAGCTTAAGAGCCAATTGTGTAAGCATGGTGGACCTGATTGCCCTAGGTTTTAAATAATTTGTTTATCATCTGTTTAATTAGTGTTAATTTAGTTTAATTAGTTAATTAATAATTTCACATATTCGTCTGACCCTTGAAACAATTAGCGATAACTGAAAAGGAATTAGTAGAACCTGTCTCCTTGTGGATTCGACCCGCTTGCCATTTGTACTAGCAATAGATACCGTGCGCTTGCGGTTAGGTATAATTTGATATATCAACTTTCAGGCTCACAAAATTGAGGTTCGCACATCTTATCCTCTAAGGCAAGTGATGCATAAACCAGAAACATCAGGAAGGCTCTTGAAGTGGACTGTGGAACTAAGCCAATTTGACATCGAATATAAGCCACGAGGGCCTCTGAAGGGTCAGGCCCTCGCAGATTTCATACTTGAATTTCCTCCCTACATTGAACAAGGCCATTGGGCTCTCATACCGATCCCTGAAAAGGCGAGTAGCGAGGTCAAAACTCAAAATTCGGCCTCGTGGTGGGAACTTTATGTGGATGGTGCCTCTAATAAGGAAGGAGCGGGAGCAGGGATCGAGCTTGTTACTCCCGAGGGTCGCAAGATACGAAGCACAGTTCATTTCACGTTTGGAGCATCTAACAATGAAGCTGAATACGAGGCCCTAATCATTGGTCTCAAACTTGCAATTGAAATGAAAATTGAAAATCTCAATGCGTACAGTGATTCTATGCTGGTCACATGCCACATTGGATGCGGTTGGCAAGCTAGAGGACCTCTTTCCATGTTGGATACTCAGTTTTCTTGAGAATTGGAATTTTGATGCTTTCATACTTGCTTGTCGACATCTTAAGATCGTTTCTGATTAATATTAATCAGTTTTGCTCTGATACCAATTGTTGCCCAGTAAATAACAATTGTAGAAGGGGGGTTGAATACAATTGTATAAGATTTTCGACTTTAACAAATAACACAAGTATGAATCAATAACAGCTTTATTAATTCTGATATAAAACTGTTACAAAACTCTCTTAAGAAATCCTTATGTTCTTAAGAGCTGCTAGGTTACAAGATAAATCGTATAAGCGATTACTTTAATGTAAAACCTAAACTGTGTTTATATAGAGTACACAGTTACACTATCAATTACAAGATATTCTAAATCAATTACATATATCTCTGAATGCATATCTTGTATGATAGCTGCATTCCTACAATCTAGGAACCGACATATCAATCTTCCTTGATCTCTGGTCTGATGAGAATCTTCATGAAATACTGACCAGCTTCTAATCCTGATGATAGTCCAATACTGACGTTGTATTACTGATGACGTCAGCATCAGTATCTGATCAGTAATGCCCAGATCCTGATCATCACTTGAATCAATATCTCACAATCCACTCACAAAAGAATATTCACTCAAGAACAAGGGTAATTGTATCACTCAATTCCAACAAAATCATAAGCACGCTTGACATTTGGTATCAATCTAACTCTTAACACAACATACATCAATGACGATCATCAAAAGGTCTTTATTTGGGTTGTATCGGGGCTAGGGACAAGGTATGTCAAATAAGCCAAACAGGTGAAGTGTCAAAAGCTAGTAAGAACTATAATATCATACACAATACCCTACTTTCCCCCCACACATGATTTTACTACTTTTCTTCCAACAAAAATGCTCGACTATTCGACTGAAGTAGGATCACAACAATACAAACATGCTCTCATAATATATTTTTTTTCTTATTTTTTCTTATTTTTTCTCTTTTTTTTTCGAGAGCTAAATAAAACAATAATATGAACAATAACAATGATCCCACAACTTTATTACACATGCCGACTATCAAGTAAACAAATAAACCCAATTTTTAATATTTCCCCCAAAAGTAAGACCAACAATAAACCCCTCCTTGCACACCTTATTACTCCCTTAAGCACTCTACTAGCCTTTGACAATATGGGTTCAAATTAATGTATGGCCAATACAAGAAAAAGATCTAGGCAAGTAATTTGGTATGTCACCGAAAAAATAGGATTAAGCTCAACGGGTTAACTAATTGATCATGTAAACATGGTATGGTAATATGGGAAAATATGCGGTTAATCCTAAATGCCTTTATCACTTTAATCGTCAAATAATGTCATGCGTTTCAAGAAAGACCTCAAACAACTGCTAGCAATGCAAACAATCCGTGGACACTCAAGCAAACGAATAAATTGCAATATGCAATAAGGTTCAAAAACTCACTTGGTGGAAAAACATACTCAATCCCAAGCAAAAAATCTCTCTAACGCACCTACTTGTATTCAAAGCATGCAAACTAAATCATCTTGCACATATTCATGTCCTTCTAATCACTTACAACATTCAATAAGTCTACTAGCTTCAACTTACTAGTGTATGTGTGTGCACAAGAACAAAGCATATCACTTCTCAATCAAAAGCGTCAACAACACAAAATTCCTATCAAGCATGGGTGCAAATGCAAACTATTATGGACTCACATGATATAAAAACATAAAAACAACATGTCCTATATGAAACAAACGTAGATAACACGAACATAAATGCATAAATTACTACTACTAATATGCAAAGCATGAAATCCTACATGAACACAATGACTAACAATCACATATATATACACTACTTATCCCTCAAACCACCCCCAAACTTAGAATATTCAATGTCCTCATTGAATGGAAGTAAATACAAGGGAAAGTAGAAAACATACCTTGGGTTGCCTCCCAAGAAGCGCTTCTTTAACGTCAATAGCTTGACGTTACTTCCAAGCCTCCATTAAGGATGATAATAGTTGGCCTGATCCTCTCTTCGTGAGACTTCATCGTCATCACGGTGGCACACTTTCTGTTCCTTCTCCTTGCTTAGCCTATTCGTGTAACAACTATGTCCTATTCCAATGCCTTCATCTTTTGACCCAAAATCTGACAATTTGTAGAACAACACACATTCGCGAGCTTCGCTTGAATATAATGGAGGAGGGTAAATGTGAGTTGCTGAAGCCTTTGGTTCCTCAAAGAGAACTTTCTCCATTGGCTCTAATGCGCTACCTCAATCTTTACATTCTAAGACAAGTAGAAGACCTGCATCTTTCCCATGCTCATCAACCTCTTGGAACGTACATACCAATTCTTGAAATTTGCGTAGCTCATTAGTGTCTGTCCCAAAATAGTGCCCTTTCCAAATCATCCACCATCCTAACATGATCAAATTCCTCACACTGGTTATGAATGCTCACCTCACCTTGGAATTTGTCTTCCTCAATTATGCATGCAGTACCTTGCTCCAAGTCACCGTTATTCTCTGGTGTTGCCTCTAGTATGAATTGTTGCTTCTCTTGTTCCAAGGCACTCACAACTTGAGCAATTAGTGTCCCCATAGATTTGGTAGACTCCTCATAACTTCTTGCAAGCATCCTAATCTCCTCCATAACATCAACCTCATCTGACTGAAAAGTAGGAATAGGTTGCTGATGTTGAAACTCTTCACTACCAAAGAAATATGACATATCTGGAACATCTTGCTGGTACTGTTGAGGATGGTATTGAAAATATGGTTGTTCCTCAGAAGTGACATATGGATCAACTCCTTCGTAGTAACGATATTGTGAGGGATCATGAACGCCCAAACACCGCTCACATTGATAAGGCATGGATGTACTCGAATATGCCCACCATGGCAACTCCTGACCTGCCATCTTTAAACACTCAAGTACCTGAACACACCAAACTAAACAAAATAGGTAAGAAAAACAAATCCGAGTCAGTGAACTCTAACGACCACTTTTGACAAGTACATAAACCAAAAATAAAACACCGATGATCCCCGGCAGCGGCGCCAAAAACTTGTTTGCACTAAATCACGCGAGCGTACGTGGTCACAAGTAATACAGATATAAGTCAAGTTCGTTCCCACAGAGATCTGATTATGGTTTTAATTCAGTAAACGCACCTATGCAACAGTGTATGGTTATTATGCACTGCTAAGACAAATAACAAATATGGGTTTTAACTATCTAAATTAAATAAAAAGCAAATTAACAAAACTACAAATTAACTAACTAGCAAGAATTGAAATCTAATTACTTCTGCAAGAAAAACCATGGAATCCTAACTTCATTAAATACTTCGCTTAGATCTGACGCCTTTAATCACTATATGCAATGGTTATGATATCTGATCGAATAACACGAAACAAGTATACGCTACTTCTCAGTATACGAATACCAAACTAAACATACATCCACAAAAGAGATAGAAGATGAATAGACACCAATTATGCTTAGACTCTATATGTCTATAGAATTTGAAAACATAACGGTTGTAGAACAAGTTATCCACATTGATCACATAGGGCAGCATAATATCTCTATTTACGCCACAAATCATGATGTTAAAACATCAACCTATCCTATGCTAGCATGGCAAGTTCTAAATCTCAAGATCCACTCTCGCTTCAAAAGAGATTAACAAATTAGATGTTAGCTACGCATCTAAATACATGAAACACAACCATACGAGGATATCAGATATACATCACACACAGATCTGTAAAGCATCAAGATACTAAAGCTCCATAAATAAATCCGTTAGAATCCCATGACAACGATTAGTTCATAATCAAACCGCTCGTCATCATGGGATCTGATGAAACCATGATAAAAACAAAGTATGAAAAGTTACAAATAAACCTAAGTAATTGATATGTAATGGTTCTTCTCCTAAAAATGATAATGATACAAATTACAAGGGTTGGATGTGTTTATATAGGCTCTAGAAGTCTTGTCCACCAAGCAATTGCCTTTTTAGAGTTGGAATAGAAGATTGGCAATTTCCGTTCTTGAATGAGAATAGAATTGCAAATTCCATGTGTAGATCTGATTCTGGAATGTTCTAGCCGCCCAGAGCAATTACCATACTTATTAGAAGTAGGAATTATAGCAATTTCCTTGTCAAAGTTGAATTTCTGCAGCTCGGCACATAATACGTTTCCTAAACTGATTCGGTTTTTTAAGGAAAATTCGTAGCTGACTTTTCTTCAATATTTCTGGGCCGTTCCAGTTGTATTTGGACGGAACCACTTTAGAATGATAGAGAATCTCATTAGCTTCGAGTGGACAGTAAGATCGTCCATAACAGACTTCTAGAACTCAAGATATGGCCAAAATCGTAAAAAGAACAAAAGCTGGAAATTTCACGCAGCAACCCACCGCGCCGATAGCCTTGGGGCGCTGTCAGCCTTGCTCCAATCTGCACTACACGGCGCTGACAGCCTTGCGGGGCTGTTAGCATGGCTGCGTTCTGCGAAAACTTGATTTTTCTTCGTTTTTTCACCGTTTCTTCTCGTTCCTTTTGCATGAGCTTCCGTCTTTCATTCTTAATGACTTGTATACTTATTAGGAGTTGACATTAGCCACCATTCTTCATTCCTTATCATCAATCAACTCCACAAAATGCTCCAAAAACGACAGAAACTACACCTTTAATCGATATTTCTTCAACCCTGCACAATTAAACAAAACACATCAAAACTACAAGAAACTTGAGTCCAAGACAATCAATTTAAGCCGATTTAGAATGCTCCAAGTAGATATAAACTCCACTTATCACACCTTAGCAAGAATTTGTGCTACTTGCGAGTTGAACTCCTCTCCTTTTTTTCCTCAATGCTTCCACCTCTCTTTCGGTGTCTGTTATATCGATCTCGGGTTCGTGTTGGGCTGGAAGAACATCTAGGGAACGATCCCGCGAGCCCGAAGCTTGTTTTGTTCTCCAAGAGATTAAAGGAACTTCTCTGGTGTACTCTTCATTCGACCACAAGGGATCGAAGTATAATTTAAATGAGCTGTCACTTGTACTTGTAGCCCTGGCAATATTAGCGGTAGCTGCCTCGCTAATATGCACACTGGGAATTGGGGATGGCATCCTTGAGCTATCGTTGTGCGACATCTGAAAAGAATGTGAAGAATTAAGTTTGTGTCCTTACAGAAAACAAAAGGGAATAAAGGGAGAAAAGAAAAAAAAGACAGAGGGGTTCTACTTGTCCTCACATCTCTCACGAGGTTTACATGTTGTTACTATCTTAAGGAAATTACTATATTCTGCTAACAAGGGATCGATATTCTATCTAAGCGAGGCGCGGGTCGCAGGCACAAATTAGTTATGTAGGATCGCAGTCAAATGGGATCGCATCGTTCATGATCAGAGTTATCTAAACATGCAATTATGATGAATATGAACAGTATTAAATATTAAGATAACGAAGGCTTACTTTTTTGAAGAAGAGATGAAGAAATCTGAAGAACTTGAAGATCGCTGTAATTGAACTAAAAAATTTCTTGCTTTTGATCCTTGAGCAAACTGGCAACACTTCGGTAATGTGTTTGTTAAAGTGAAATAGGAAATGATTGTGACAGGAGTATATATAGGCATGAGGAGAGAGGATGGTATGGGACACGTGTAAAGATCTTAGCCATTCAACACGCATCTCAATACATGACAACTGTCAAACCCTTTCGAATTCTTTGGTTGGGGTCGTAACGGTACCAACAGTTGTATCTATAATAAAATCACGGCTTCGCTTCGCAAGTGGAGGCATTGGATTTTTGAGTCCACATCGCATTTTCAATGACAACATGGACTCGGGGGGTAGTTGTTATGCCCAAATCTGGCATAATAATCGTCATTATTTAATTGGTTGAATTAATGGTTCGTTATCTACAATGGGCCTTAAAGATGGCAATTGGGTCACTAGAAGCCCACAATTGGAATCAGCCCAGCTTAACTACAGGGCCACCTCGCTGCGACTCCCGTCAAGGGATCGCTTCGCTTCACTCCCGTCAAGGGACCGCTTCGCTTCTGTTATCCACATACTACACAAGATCGCTATATCACTCTCTGCTGGAAGGCTCATGGCTAGACCCCTCGAGGTCATATGGGTATTCATATATTTGGATTCGCTTCGCATGACTCGACCCCTCGAGGTCGCATGCCTCGCTTCTGCTGCATCTCTGCTAGCCTCGCTTGTGAGGTCACATTCTTGTCCATGCGAGACCATTGGTTTCCTTCTATAAACTATGGATCATGGATAGGGTTAACAACTCATTGCCACGTCAGCCCTAATCTAATGGGCTATGACTTATCTTCTAGAACCCTAGCCCAGCTAGGTAACTTGCTACCCAAGAACTACGTACGGCTTGATCCCTATAAATAGGGTATGTAGGCACCTTGATATGGACGAGAAACAGTTCACCCCTGAAATCACCTATCAAGCTCAGCCACATCTCTACACACAAACCCTAACCCTTATTCTTCTTTCTTAAGCTTTATA
The DNA here is from genome assembly GCA_037693485.1 of Kitagawia praeruptora. Taxonomy (NCBI): domain Eukaryota; kingdom Viridiplantae; phylum Streptophyta; class Magnoliopsida; order Apiales; family Apiaceae; genus Kitagawia; species Kitagawia praeruptora. The sequence goes on from CM075353.1 coordinate 7,435,075, forward strand.
TCCGTATTTAGCTCCGTAAATCCAGTAAACCTCCAAAACATTATTATACCAATTTCTCCCTATAACAGATGCCTATACACATGTCTATATACTCCCTCTTGTCTCAAAAAACTTTTTCTGTTTACTTTGGACACGTATGCCAACGTACACTTTTAATCGTCAATAACTTTAATTTCGTATTAATTTTAAATATAAAAACTTCATTGTATTAAAGTACTCACAAATACGAATCAAACAAAATCACTCATAACTATATTTTATCTTATAAATTATGCGTAAATTAGTAGTCAACCGCTTACAATGAATAGTGTTCAAAGTCAAAACCGGAAAAGTTTTTTGAGACGGAAGGAGTATATAATACATTAAGTGGGTGTTTGGCAAATGAGATGAACGCCCGTTTTGGGCTTAAAGTAGGCAAAATGAGCGTTTTGCAAATTAACACACTGTTTGGCAAAATAAGTTAAGCCGACTTATTTATACAAATAAGTTGAAAGTTAGAAATCCTAACATTCAACTTTTAGCTTATTCTTATTTCTCGATACACATAATATATAATAACTTATTTTTAGATACACGCAATATATAATATTCTTCAAATATTTAAAATCATATATTTTTTGATCCGTTCATTATATATATATATATATATATATATATATATATATATATATATATATATATAGGGTAAGGTTCTAGGGAGAACCTCCTTATCAAGAGAACTAGAGAACCTCAATCTAGACCGTTGATTCTTATCAAAAATTATAAAAAGAAACTATTAAATTGCAATGGCATTTTTGAGATTCTAGTGAACTTTGAGGACACAAATATTGCAATATTAATAAATTATATAGATCAGATTCTCCTAAATTTGGAAATGGTTCAAAATATGAAATATGATCTCTGTCATTGATAATCATAATATGATTAATAACAATCACAAATCTCCTAAATTTGGAAATGGTTCATCAAAACAAAACTCTTACGTGATCAAAGCTGTAATATATCTTACATTTTTAGAACCCGTAACCATATACAACCCGAGAGAAACTAGTTTAAGAAACAATGGAGGACAAAAGAATGATCAATGGGTAAGATTCTTGTATGTGTTCTTCTTATGCGTCTTTGTTTTTTATCCTATACATCATGTAATATGTTATGTAATATATTATGTGTATAAATTACAGATTCTTGTGTGTGTTCTTGATGAGTTAGAAACACCTTCTTCAGACGTAAAAAACTTGAGTAGGGGACTCAAAATGATCAATGGTATGAACAAGAAAGAGAGGTTTGAATCAATGGTTTGAAATATAGGTTTGAATCGATGGTTGTTTGATTGATCTCTGAAATTTTTTGTTTGAAGAAGCTAATTATTTAACTGATGGCCATCGGTCTTATTGCGTTAGGATTGTCATCAAGAACGACGATGATGGTGGTTGTTAGTGAGAGAGAGAGAGGAGTGAGGTAGTAGTAGAAAGAATGGCGGTGTATTTTTTGTGGGAAAGTCAGTTAGATCATTTAGATCAATAGGGGTCTGTTTGGATAGTTGGGGTTTTATAATAATGCTCATGTAAATGGGAGAGTTTTGTCGCCATACTGTGAGTACCATTTGGAATGATCACGGTGGATGTGTCACTGGCAAGGTGGTTGATCGCAACTCAAGAGTGAGTGGAGTCGGTGCACTCATAGTTGTTTATGGTTCTATCTTCATTGTATCACCAGGAACTAATCCCAAGCAACTGTTTTGATGATGGAAAGGTAAACTTCTTGACATTACAGAAAACAATTTCAGAGTCTTGGAGGATATTAAATTATTAGGACATGCATGGAGCTTATATAACCCTTTGTTTTATTTTTGCAGATATGCTGGTTTGAAGATTTTGAGGGAGAGTATGAAGGAAGAAGTATATCCTATAGACGATGGGCTAAGTTGCTCAACCGGAGTTAGTTTAGTGTTCTACGCTAAGGTAGCCATGTACTTAAGTTATAGCTAATCTTCTGCTCCTATTAGGTTAAAAGGTCTGTTTCAACCGGGGGAATAAGATGTGCTATATGTTTATTTAGCAGCTGATTTCCTGAACAAGGGGAGGTGAAGCCTATCGTGAAAGGTGTTGCTTTATATGTGTGATCTTGTTTGTGTGCAACTGGGTGTCATTGCAACATTCAGAGGTTGAATACTTGTACAAGATTTTGGATTATCATGACTCGTAATGGGTTAATTTGGTTGTTGGAATAGTCATTGACGGTAAACATTTTGTTAAAGAATGACCTTTCGTCAATGAGCCTGATCAACTAAGGAGGTTTATTTGTAGAGTGCTTGGCTTAAAGAGTATTAGCTAGTATTTAGAACATTTGCAAAAATACAGACAAGAGGATTTTATGTAGTCTATTGAGAATAACAATTTTGACTTCTTTCAGATTCTTGTTACAATGCAAAAATCAAACTTGTGTTTCTTTATCTTTATGTATCAAAGTTTTTATTTGTTTTTTTTGTTTGCTTTGTGTTTAGACTTCTTAGGATTTCTAGTTTTGGCACTTTTGAATTGTTAAAGAGGTCTGGTTTTACGGGTGCAATTTGAATTTCAAATTGATGTTTAGCAAATGGTGAAAATTGCACAATTTCTATGTTTTTCTAGTAAAAGATTGTTTAAGGTATTATGTTTTTCTATTAAAAAAATCTTGAAGATGTCTATTGAAATTTTTATTTTTATTTTAAAATTTAATGTATTTTTTTGCAATCAGAACACTTTAAAGAATCTGATTATTTTAAAATAAAGAATTTCTACAATTTAAAATAGTGAGATTCTTTAAAGTAGTATGATAAAATCTCATTTTTTATTATAAGAACGCATTCAAGAATCTCATTATTTTCTTAAAAAATTAAATTCTAATTCAAAAAAAAATTCTAAAGATTTTCTTAATTTTTTTATGAATCATTTATAGTGTTTGTACCTAACTATATTCAAAACTTATTTTAGATTAATAAAATATTTAGTAGAATTTTAATACAAATATCTAATAAAGTAGTATTACGATTTCAAAATAATTAACAAAACACCTAAGAGAATCTTGGTGTATTACATAATATTTCTATTTATTTTTAAAAAAAAAATTATACATTTCTTCTAAAATTAAGTTACATTTAGAAATATTATGTTACACACCAAGATTCTCTTATGTGTTTCAAAAAAAATTAAATTCTAATTCGAAAAAATCTTAAAAATTAAAAATATTATTTTGAATAGAAATATTATAATACTTTGAAAAATCTCAAAAGTTTAGAAAAAATTAATATAAATATCTAATAAAATAATACTACAATTTTAAAATAATTAACAAAGCACCTAAGAAAATCTTGATGGATTACATAATATTTTTATACATTTAAAAAAAAAAAGAAAATTATACATTTTTTAAAAATTAAGTTATATGTAAAAATATCATCTAATACACCAAGATTTTCTTACGTGTTTCAAATCAATATCAATTTATTTCCTTTTATTATCTTTTTGAGATTCTTTCGAGAATTATTTTAAAATACATGCTATTAAAAAAATTGAATTCTAATTGAAAAACAAATTCTATAGATTTTCTTAAATTTTCGATGATCAATCGCATTGTACTTGTGCCTAAATATATTCAAAACTTATTTTAAATAAAATATTTAGTTGAATTTTAATATAAATATCTAATAAAGTAGTATCACGATTTCAAAATAATTAACCAAACACCTAAAAGAATCTTAGCGTATTATACAATATTTCTATATATTTCTTTTTAGAAAAAATTATACATTTCTTCTAAAATTAAGTTACATTTAGAAATATTATGTTACACACCACGATTCTCTTATGTGTTTAAAAAAAAATTAAATTCTAATTCAAAAAATCTCAAAAATAAAAAAATTTATTTTAAATAGAAATATTATAATACTTTGAAGAATCTCAAAAGTTTAAAAATAATTAATATAAATATCTTATAAAATAATATAAAAAATTTAAAATAATGAACAAAACACCTAAGAGAATCTTGGTGGATTACATAATATTTTTATACATTAAAAAAAACTATACATTTCTTTTGAAATTAAGTTATATGTAAAAATATCATCTAATACAACAAGATTCTTTTACGTGTTTCAAATCATTATATCAATTTATTTTCTTTTATTATCTTTTTGAGATTCCTTCGAGAATTATTTTAAAAGACATGCTATAAAAAATTGAATTCTCTTAAATAATGAAACACCTAAGAGAATCTTGGTGTATTACATAATATTTCTATATATTTCTTTTTTTAAAAAAAATTTACATTTCTTTTAAATTTAAGTTAAATTTAAAAATATTATGTTACACATCAAGATTCTCTTACTTGTTTCAAATCATCAATATATCAGTTTATTTATTTTATTATCTTTATGATATTCCTTCGAGAATTGTTTTAAATAGATATGCTATAAAAAAAATTGAATTCTATTTCAAAAAATTTTAAAAATCAAAAAATATGATAACACTTTGAAGAATCTCAAAAAAGTTTAAAACAAATTTCTATAGATTTTCTTAAGTATTCGATAAATTATTTATAATGTTTTACTTGTGCTTAACTATATTCAAAACTATTTCAGATTAATAAAATTTTTAGTTAAATTTTAATATAATTATAAAATGAAATAGTATTACTATTTTAAAATAATTAACAAAACACCTAATAGAATCTTGAGGTATTACATAATATTTATATATATTTCTTTTTTAAAAAAAAATTAGACATTTTTTCTAAAATTAACTTACATTTAGAAATATTATGTAATACTCCAACATTCTCTTATGTATTTCAAATCGGGTGAAGGCCCTTTTTAACTATTTTAAAATAAAGAATGTCCGGATTACCGATTGGCGCGAGCTGTGGCCTTTTTTCTCCTTTGTATACACGCATGTACTACAAGCGTAGATGTTATCTACCTTGTTCCTGCATTCTGCAAAAGCATAGAAAGGCTACACGCATCATACACAAGCGTGGCATCATAGTCAAACGTCCTTCACGCATCCAGACTATACGTGATCTTGGTTTTTTTTTAAAATATTTATATACGCTAATATTATTTAAAAACTTATAATCAACCCTAAATCCTAAACCTTAAACCCTAAGTCCGTATAAGATTTATTCGTCATTCTGAATATTTCTAAAACCCAAAATGAAAATGTTGAATCCCAAAGGTTAACTGTTGAACCCCTAAGGGAATATAAATAAAATTTAAAAATCTTAATTAAAAAATTGAATATTTCTAAACCCCAAATAGAACCCGTTGAACCCTAAATAAAAACTATTTAATCCCAAATATCGTTGAAACCCTACCTTCCAAAACACTGTACACGCATGGTGTACATGCGTGGATACCCTACACGCAACACATGCATGCGTGGACAACTTATATTAAAATTTAGAATTAACTCCACATTTTACTAACATGGACATCATATATTTTAATTTATGTACTACACGCATTAAGATGATGCGTAAGCAGTGGATAAGTTTAAGAACAACCCTCACGAACTTCTTGATGCATGTGCAAACAGTAATACCTTTTATTTAATTAAGTGAATGGGCCCACATATACATGTTAGTAAATCAAGTCACTGGAGGAGTGAACTGACAGAGACAGGATTGATAATTAACACAGTACACGCATGCTCTTGATGCGTAGGTTGTGGGCAAATAAGGCCATCTTTCCACGCGTATGTATTTCGGGCCTTTCAAATTTTTCAGGAGGTATTTTGGGCATTTTCTCTTTCGAATCAATATATCATTTTATTTCCGTTGGAGATGCTCTAAACTTAAAGAATCACAAAAGTTTAAAACAATTTTTACCTTTATTAAGCATTTTATCATTTAATTTAGAACAAATTATTTTGAATTGTCTTTTTAAAACTATTACATAATATTATAATGAACACTTTAGATAACACCTTAAAGAATCTTTTTTTGGTCACGAACACTGTATTTATCTTAAAATTTGTATTTAAAAAATTAACGAAACACCTAAGAGAATCTTATGTTATATACCAAGATTCTCTTAAGTGTTTTAATAAAAATAAATTCTAATTCGAAAAAATCTCAAAAATTAAAAATATAATTTTAAATAAATATATTATAATACTTTGAAGAATCTCAAAAGTATAAAAAAATAATATAAATATCTAATAAAATAATACTACAATTTTAAAATATTTAACAAAACACCTAAGAGAATCTTGGTGGGTTACATAATATTTTTATACATTTTTAAAGAAAAGAAAACTATACATTTCTTTTGAAATTAAGTTACATATAAAAATATTATCTGATACACCAATATTCTCTTACGTGTTGCAAATCATTATATCAATTACTTAGCTAAAAAATAAATAAATCATTATATCAATTTATTTCTTTTTATTATCTTTTTGAGATTCCTTCGAGAATTATTTTAAAAGACATGCTATAAAAAATTGAATTCTAATTCAAAAAAAAATTCTATAAATTTTCTTAAATTTTCGATAAATCATTTATAATGTTGTACTTGTGCCTAACTATATTCAAAACTTATTTTAATCACTATAATATTTAGTAGAATTTTTATAATATCTAATAAATTAGTATTTCGATTTCAAAGTAAATAACAAAACGCATAAGAGAATCTTATGTTACACACCAAGATTCTCTTAAGTGTTTCCATAAGAATTAAATTCTAATTCGAAAAAATCTCAAAAATTAAAAATTTTATTTTCAATAAAAATATTATATATAATACTTTCAAGAATCTCAAAAGTATAAAAAAAATAATATAAATATCTAATAAAATAATACTACAATTTTAAAATATTTAACAAAACACCTAAGACAATCTTGGTGGGTTACATAATATTTTTATATATTTAAAAAAAAACTATACATTTATTTTGAAATTAAGTTACATATAAAAATATTATCTAATACACCAAGATTCTCTTACGTATTGCAAATCATTATATCAATTTATTTCATTTTATTATCTTTTTGAGATTCCTTCGAAAATTATTTTAAAAGACATGCTATAAAAAAATTAAATTTTAATTCAAAAAAAATTCTATAAATTTTCTTAAATTTTTGATGAATCATTGATAGTGTTGTACTTGTGCATAACTATATTCAAAATTTATTTTAGATCAATAAAATATTTAGTAGAATTTTAATATAAATATCTAATAAAGTAGTATTACGATTTCAAAGTAATTAAAAAGCATCTAAGAGAATCTTGGTGCATTACATAATATTTTTATATATTTCTTTCTTTTAAAAAAAATATACATTTCTTCTGAAATTAAGTTACATTTAGAAATATTATGTCACACACTAAGATTCTCTTATGTGTTTCGAATCATTAATATATGAATCTTATTAATATATAATTAACAAAAGAAATTGATTCAAGTCACACAAGGATTACTTGAATTAAATAATCACTTGGTAAAATATGGTATAGTCAATCATCTCTGTCAATCATCTTTTGAAATTATATTAATATTAATCACGTAAGCTGCAATTATGGAATGATAATATTGTGTTCTGATTTGATTAAAATAAGGAAACTATAATCTCTAATAAATGTAACGATTGATATACATATATTCGATTTCCTATATTATCCTTATGGTATAAAATCAAAATATAAAATTCAATTTCCATGTAAAATCCTAGCTGTTAGATTATTTTCTAATCAATGGTGGATGATAGGGTTCTCTAGTAAGGGTTCTCCTCCTCCTATATATATATAGGCTAGTGGTCAAATAGAAACCAATCTTAGAATAGAAACTAGAAACCAACATTAAATAAATTATATTTCATTTATTCTAATGGCCCCGCCAGGGGCACCTTCACAAAAAGTGTTTAAAATTATTGGCTCCATCCAGCAAAAAAAAAAAAAAAAAAAAAAAAAAAAAAAATACTGTTCACGCTGACGTCACTGCCACGTCAGCAGTGAACAGTAATTTTTTTTTTTTTTTTTTTGCTGGATGGAGCCAAGAATATTATGAACTTTTTGTATTGGGGTACCCCTAATTTGGTCATTAGATTAGCTTGAAATATTTAATTTATGTTTAGTTTCTAGTTTCTATTCTAATTTAGTTTCTATTAGAACAAGACCCTATATATATATATATATCTCTCAAATTTCTCTATTCATCGATATCTATCCATTGAGATCCATTAATATATATTAAAAAATAAATATTTTGAAAATAATAAAAAAAGTTAACTTATAAGTTCTGATTTACCACATACTTTACTGATTTACCACATACTTTACTGATTTATAAGTTCTAATTTACCAAATACTTTATTAACTTATAAACTCTGATTTAATTATCACTTATATTACACTTATCGCATTAAGTTATAAATTACTCAATTTAAAATAAACCAAACGGCCGAAAGTTCAGTTCACTTATTCCAGAGAAAACGATCACAAAACTTTCGTTGACATTTACTGTACATCACATCTATGATTGGATACCTTACCTACTAGTATCACTGCTTTTAGTTTAATTTTAGTTTTTAAATATAATTTAATTGATCTATTCTATAATTTTAATTTTCTTGTATCACTGTTCATTTTGATTAATGAATTTGAATTGCAATAATGGTTCATGTACGTAATCATTTAATAAAAATTGTGAATAGCAGAAGATCCATACCTACTTCTCATGATTCATTATTAACTAATTAATACCTTATATATAATAAGCATAAGGGAGATTTAATCCAAATTTTTGGTCGTCATCACTGATTTTTGGTCATCGTCACTGTACTATCAAAATCATATGATCCATTGGATTAAAAAATAGACGATCAAGATTAGATCACATTAAAAAGAAAATTATAATCTAAAAAGCAATCAAGATTAGATCAAGATTAGATCACATTAAAAAGAAAATTATTATCTAAAAAAGAATCAAGATTAGATCGCATTAAAAAAAATTATAATCTAAAAGGGATATAATTAGAAAATGTTGCATTTGAAGTGAATTTTAAAAAGAAAAATTATATTTTAAAAAGGATATAATTAGAAAGGGTTGTATTAAAATTAAATTTTTAAAAGAAAATTATAATTTGAAAAGGATATAATTAAAAAAGGTTAAATTAGAATTATATTTTATTTATTTTTTAAAGTTAATTTTAAAAAGAAAAATTATATTCTAAAAGATATAATTAGAAAGGGTTGTATTAAAATTGAATTTTTAAAAGAAAATTATAATTTGAAAAGGATATAATTAAAAAATGTTAAATTAGAATTATATTTTATTTAATTTTATTAGTATTTTAAAAAAATCATATGTACTACTCCTTGGGCTTTATCTTGAGATCTAGAAATTAGATTTGGGTGATTTTACAATCCACGTGAAACTCATAAAATTATTTTTAATTTAGTAATGATATAATAATTATTATTCAAATGGAAAAACTAAGAATCTCAAGAGAAAATATGATTACGAGTTTTTACATTAATCCTCTTTAACGTAGAATTCCTACATTGATAATGCTATTCAATGTAGAAAACCTAATTATATATGATTTAAATCATTGACATATATATATATATATATATATATATATATATATATATATATATATTCGTATTACAATATAAATACACTTTTTAGTTTATAACATATTAAAATTTAAATATTTTTTATGCTAGATCCAACTGTTTTCATCTATTTATTTTAAGATATTTGTCGTATAGAGGTCCAGACTACCGATTATCAAAGTTTTGGACAAAATCCCTCTTACACTTATTATTAAAATTGTATTTGGTTGTTAGTAGAACCATCTTCAAATAATTATAAGGGTATTTTGATAATCAAAACAAATTATAAGTAGAATTCATAAATCAAATAAAATTTTCAACGTAAAAAATCGTCAATTTTTTCTCTTTTTTCCTTCTACGTAGATTTAATTAGAAAAAATTTATTAAACCATCACCAAATTAAAGATTATTTTGTTAATTTTACGTGGGCCGTAATCGTCCAAATTAAATTTTAAGAATTCAAGATAGCGTACAAATATTAAATCGAGCGTGTAAAACTTATATATATCAATTTTTAATAAAAAATTTGTTATGTAAATTAATAACTTATAAAATTAAAATATATATAATGTAATTAAAGATATTAAAAAAGGAGTCGTGCGTTGCACGGGTTATAAGCTATTTATATATAATAAGCATAATAGAGATCTTATCCATAATTTTCGTCACTGTACTACCAAAATAATCTCAACCGTGGAATCTATTTTTTAAAAAATAGACGATCAAGATTATATCATATTAAAAGAGAAAATTAAAATCTAAAAAGGATATGATTAGAAAATGTTGCCTTATAAGTGAATTTTAAAAATAAAATTATAATTTAAAAACGATATAATTAAAAAAAAGTTGCATTAGAATTAAATTTTATTTATTTTTTATTATTAATAAATATTCATATTTACTATTTGGGCTATATCTTGAGATCTATAAATCAGATTTGGATGATTTTATAATTCACGCGAAACTTATAGAATTATCTTTAATTTGTTGATGATTTAATAATTATTATTAAAATGAAAACACCAACGGTTTTCATCTATTTATTTTAAGATTCAACGGTTCTTATTTATTTTGACCATACTACCAATTATCAAAGTTTTTGACAAAATCTCTCATACACTTATTATTAAAATTGTATTTTATTATTAGTAGAACTATCTTCAAATAATAACAAGGGTATTTTGAAAATCAAAACGAATTGTAAGTATAATTCATAAATCGAATAGAATTTTCAATGTAAAAAAACGCCAATTTCTTTTCTTATTTGTTTCTGAGTAGGTTTAATCGGAAAATAATTGTTAAACTATCACTAAATTAAAGATTTTTTTTTGTTAATTTCACGTGGGCTGTAAAATATTTCAAATCAAATTTTAATAATTCAAGGTAGAGTACAAATATTAAATCGAAAGTGTAAAATCTTATGTATTATCAACTTTTTAACAATAATTTTATATGTAAATTAATAACATATAAAATTTTAAAAAGTAAAATCATTTTAAAATTTAAAAAAGAAAGCACGGGTTATAAGCTATAAGCATAAGGGAGATCTTATCCAAAGTTTTGGTCGTCATCGCTGTACTACCAAAAGCATATGATCCGTTGGATTAAAAAATTGGATTAAAAGTCATCCATTGGATTATAAATTATATCCTTATATATTTATTTATAATTTTCACTTTGTTAATTTACTATAATACCCTTTCTTCATCGATTTGTTTTTTTCTTCATCATTAGAACTAAATTTAATTTAAAAATATCTTTAATTTAGTAAACAAATAAAATATGTATAAACAAATAAAATCAATTACAAATAGACAAATAAAAAAGATGTCTACAAATAGAGTATTTATTGACCTGCATCCTATTCCCACCTATAGTCCAATACAGTATGTAATATTAATGTATAATCTCTCGCTTAATTATGAGAAAATTACTATAGTATTACAGTATTTAACTCCAGCTTTAATTAATATGTTCCATGTTCGTAGATGTAACCTTTTGGGGCTATGTGTTGGGGCTATGTGTACGCCTAAAAGATAGGAAATTAAGAAGCTTTTAGCACACCATAATTAATATTTTTTAAAATATTTTAATTCATCAAATTTAATTAGTATTTTTAATAAACAATTTTATAAGTATTAAATTCTTCTAGATTAATTATCTCAAAATCTATATGATTTTCAATATTTTAATTAAAAAAATTTTATATATAATAATTGTAGAAGATATCTTATCCAAAATTTTGATACTATGATAATTTGTCGTTGCCAAAACAATCTCAACCGTTGGATATATTTTTTTTTTTTAAATGGACGATCAAAATTAGACTATATAAAAAATAATTATTGTATAAAAAGATTATAAGTCAAAAGAAGTTATATTAGACCTGGATTTTAAAAAAGTCTAAAATAAAAAAAGTTAAAACTTAATAAGGAGACCAATTTAATTATTATGTAAATAACATTAAATTTCTATTATATACCAAAATAAAAAAGATTGTTAGGTCTTAAAATCAAAAGATGGAAATCGTTATTTTCTAATATTAAAACCTATATTTGGTTGTTAGTAGAAGTATATTCAATACTGAAAATGATTTTGATAAATTCAACTAAATATAAGTAAATTTTCTAAATCGAATAGAATTTTCAAGGCAAAAAATCGTCAAATTCTTTTAAGGCCTAATAGAATTTGGTTGAATATTCAACAAAATTTTCAATAGAATTTTCAACGCAAAAAATCGAATAAATTCAACTTGTGTTTGATTCTGCGTTGATTTGATTTGAAAATAATAATTACACCATCATTGAATTAAACATTATTTTCTTAATTTCACATGGACTGTAAAATCGTTCAAATCAAATTTTAAGAATTCAAGATAGAATACAAATATTAAATCGAACGTATAAAATCTTATATATATCAATTTTTTAAAAAAAATTGATATATAAATTAATAACATATAAAATTTAAAATTTTAATATAATTATAGATATTAAAAAAGGAATCGTGCGTTGCACGGGTATAAGCTAGTAGTAATAAAGCAAACAATTGGCTTATATTATTTAACAAATAAAAATATGAATCCACTAAACAATTGACTTACATTATTGGATAAACCAAACCAAACCAAACCTAACCAAACGAGGATCCCGGCCTACAGAATTACAAATATATAAAGGAAATCTAATACAAACTAGAAAATACAGAAAGGAAATCTAATACAAACTAGGAAACTCACTCACGCACACGTAGGAGTCGAACCCCTGACATCCTCCTTCAAAGGAGGCCAATGGCTCAACCACTGCACCCAACATATTGTTGGCTCTTACATTATTGGATGAGAATGACAATCAAATGCAAGTACATTCACAACCATATCAAGGCATAAACAAGGCATAAACAGTAGCCACTAGATTTACCTTCCACTATATACAACAAATGTGTGCATAAACAGTAGTCACTGGATTAACCTTCCATCAAATATTTCAGTAGCTAGTCAAATTTCCGTAAAACAAGTTTCATTCCATGCTGAGGTGTAAGGAGGAAAGAATGTTTCGGAGCATGCAAATACGAAGCAGAAAGCTCAAAGCTGAAGCATTGTAACAAGGTTGCTGTGACAATTTTATGTGTAACCATTGCCATGCTTTGTCCTGTACATTTTCTAGGACCTCCGGTGAACGTTAGTAATTGCATCTTTGAGTTGAAAACTCCTTCAGCAAATCTTTCAGGTTTAAATTGCGTCGCATCTTCTCCCCAAATATCAGGGTCATGATGCATTAAAGTTATCGGTATCGTGACTTGGATCCAGGCCGGTAGAACCATGTCTCCTAACTTTGTATCTTTGGAGATAGCTCGGTGAAACATACCAGTTGGTGGATATAATCTCAGAGATTCGTACATAATCATTGTAACCTGATATCATTACAATATGATTAAAATCTTATGTACCTGTCATCATCTTTTGAAATTATTCAAAAAAAATTATTTTCACTTTTTGGTTGGGAATGTTGAGTACATGACAAACTATAAATTTGAACATTTTCTAGCTACCACAAGTTTTTGGGAACTTGACAAGATAATTAGCATAGTGCATGATAACTATTTATGTTTGGTTTCATGTATTAGAGTATGTGAAGAAAATACTTACAATTTTGAGTTGGTTTAGTCCCTCGATATTGGGCTTTTGATCTCCGAAAACCTGCAAAACCTCTTCTCTTGCTCTCTCTTGCCATTCCGGATATTTGGCCAGAACATAGAGAATCCATATTTGTGACCGTGCTGTAGATTCTGGCCCAACAAAGTGAAAACTTCTGCACTCCTCAATCACATCGTCAAGACTAACTCCGCTTGCTTTATCTTGATAAGCTTCCAACATTAAACTCAATATATCACCTTGATTACTTGCTCCATTTTTCATTTCTTCCAGTCTCCTAGTCACCATTTTCTTCACTAGACTTTGAGTTTCATTATGAGCTGCTTTTAAAGTCTTCACCTCTTGAAATGGTAAATGCCTGCAATTCGTTTCACCTCACAGCTTATATATATTCTGGGAGATATAGATGAAGAAAGTGAAAGCAATAAACGATTGTTATGGTAGACAGACTATTCGAATTCCATTAATTACCACCATCCGGGAAAGAACATGAGCTTTGCTAGTTTCATTGATTGTTGGTTCACCGTAATCCGGAGTTGGTATATCTTTTTTGTTTCTTCACTAATCTGGCCTGTTACAACTGTTTTGCACATTATGTCATTTATTAAAATTTGTATTTCCGGCATCAGATCAATCTCGACTGATTCCTCTGAAACTAGTAACGTGTTCCACTTCTCCATCATTTCCAAACAGCTCTCCACCATTGATGGGACGGTGTTCTTTCCAAGTAGACAGAATTGAAAAACAAGAAGATCAATATTGATAGTCTAGTCAGGTACGTAAGCATGTTTATTGAGTACTTGTGTAAAAACCAAGAATACAAACCAGCTACCTTTACTTTTTCGATGTGAAAAATAGGGTTGAGAATCTTCTTATGTTTAGTCCAGGTGTTACCCTCACTACTGAAGAGTCCACCTGCAAGCACTTTACCCATTTGGTCATTATTTGGCTTTCGGAATTCGTTTGGTCTTGACAGAATTTCCTTCACTAACAGCGGATCCATTATGGTCAATCTTAGTTTTGTGCCAAACCAGATGAAGTACTTTTTACCTAAACATGCATGCAAAATATTCAGATACTTGTAAGTTGTAACATTTATAAGAATCAGCATACAGCAGGGGTTTGTGTATTAATTCATACCATACTTCTGGGCCATATGGTGCTGATATGGTAGAATACGAGGTGTTATGTCATCAGAGATTTCCATAGGCTTGGATGTGAGTTGTGCCCTCATCGCAACCAGATCTTTTGCATCTCCAAAGATCAACCTGTATGGATTTCCCTTAAACCCCAGCTCCCGCAGGCGTTTTTCGATTTTCTTTGGCCTAAACCAATATCTGTTAGCTAGTTTGATTGTATATCTTAAAATGACAAGTGCAAGCACCGAGATTAGAATAGAAGCAATTGTTGCATCCATTTTCACTCACTTTGAACTTGTTAGAAAGGTATGAAACTAAGCTGTAAGCAAACCGGGTTTTATAGATGAGATGATGAAGGGCGGACTCACATATGGGCTGGGGTGGGCCATAGCCCGGGTAAAATTTTTACTTCTCCAAAATTTACTCTTGATAATGTTTGCTAAATACAATTTAGCCCGGTTGAAAATTTTCAAAAATCATATACTATTACATATTGTTTCAGTTTTACATTTGGAGAACAGACTTGCCAACAACATGTTGGTGCAGTGGGTTGAACCCTTGTCTCCTTTGTAGGAGGTCAAGGGTTCGATCCTGGGTGTGTGTGAGTTTAGTTTGTATTAGTTTCCTTTCTGAGTAAGCTATGTTTTTTTGAACAGACTTCTTTATCCATTAAAAAGCCACTATTCATAAAAAGAAGTCAGCACCTTAGAAATTTGTTGGATTTAGTATTAATTACATACAAATAAATTATGAAAGCTCATTAGTGATTTTAATGGCATGTGAATTTTGCTTACGTCCAATAATTTCTGGATAGTATATATTTTATAAGTTATATTTTTATTTAGATCTCAACATCATAAATTCTATAATATGTTATAACTTGCATGTAATAATGTTGATTGCCTTAAAAATTTTAGTAAATTAATATTAGTTTATTAAATACTAATTTATTAATTAATACTATTTGAAAGTGAAATTTTGATTCTTAATAATTATAATATATTTTAGTTATATTTAATTATTTTTGTGTATAATTGTGTACCAGAAAATAATATTAAAATATTTAAATTTTAAATTCGTTAACTTAAACAGTTCTTTACTTTTCTATTAGAGCATCTCCAATGGCGTTAGCTAAAAATGATTGGCTAAATTACATAAAATATTGATTATGTAAAATTTGTCGAACCTGTAAGACATTGTGTTCCGAGGGTATTGGCTATAATGATTGACTATATTTTAAAAATGGTATGTTATTAATATTTTAAGTTGTTATTAATGGAATATATAATTTTAATATAGAAATAAGTGATGTGTCAACCACAGGTTTATAGAGGTTCGACAAATATAGCCAACATCAAGAGATTATCTATAATTATAGATAATAGTTTTGTCCCATTGGAGTGTAAATTTTTTTACACATTCTTTATAATTCTTATTTATAGTAATTAATTTTAAAATTTACCTAAGAGATCTCTCCCATTGGAGATGCTCTTACAGTTTTAATTTGTCATTTTTGCTAGATAATTTATTTTTCAACAAGTACGAAAGAACACAAGAATAGGAAGACATAGGAAGTGGAGTTAAATAAAAACGATAATATATAAATAAGAATGCTAATTTATTTGAAAAATAAAAAATATACACTACAAAGATAAATTTAGATCATTCATATAATTTCAAAGTCAAAGATCACACATAACAACACTACTACAGTTTCACATGTAGAAATCATAAACTTCTTTCTATATTTTTTGCCTTATACAATGTAATTTCTTATTTAAGCAATGTAATTTCCCTAGCCCGGGTTAACCTGGCATTCTGGGTCCGCCCCTGATGATGATAGAAAAAATGTTATTTAATAATGAATCAATTCTTTTTACATCATTCTACATGTAACAAATTAATAAAAATATTTTATTTTAACTAATTCTTTTTAAACTAGTAAAAAAATCTATAAAATTATAGAATTTAATAAATAAATTATTAATTAAAAAATTTTAAATAATAATTTGGTTCTGTGAAGATATTCTAATTATATAATTGTATTTATAGTGAAACATTTTATTATAGTTCTATAGTTATTTAAATTTTAATCACATTATTTTACAATGATTTCGTGAAAAGGTTATAGTTATAATGTTTAGTTTTATTTTCAACGATCCTTAATGGATTTATAGTATTTAATAAAAGTTATCTATATTTAATAAAATAATAAAAATTAATGATATATTATAAAGGGTGAAAAACCAAACTACCCACATTTCCATTCCATCTGCCCAAAATACCTGTTTCCATTCCCGTCTGCCCTTTTTACCCACGAGCCACGCATTCTGACAGTGCGTACAGCCTATACGCATTTTGAAAATGCGTGGTCTGAGGCTACGCATCAACACACTGCGTATACTTTGTAAATTTCACAAATGCGTATATGTCGCACTGTTCATCGTCTCCAACCCTCCGCCGCCGGACGTTTTCTCGCGTTTTTTTCAATCGGTTCGTTCGTTCTCTCCAGGCATCGAGCATTGACATGCTATATACCAAAACGATCGCCTCTTTGTACTCTACAAGTCTATACCATCCATTTCACATTTTATTAGCCGGATTCCAAAGCCTCAAATCGAGCTCTTTTCTCCGATTATGTTTTCAGATCGGTATTACACGCCCCTGCGGGGCCACAATTCATCAAACTGAACATATAATTATGTAGACAAATGCATCGGCATCATTTTTATGTGTTTAGTTTTTGTGGACGTTGCCTGAAGCTGATGGACGAGGACAGGCGATTTCGAGGCGATTTTTCTGTCGCCTGAGCTCCGAAGTCATGTACGAAGAAATGACGTGTGCTGACGTCAATACGCATCTCCATGATGCGTATCTCAGAACACGCAACTCTGTAATGCGTATCTCAGTATGCGTACTTCGTGGTTAAAAAAGACGGAGTATCCCGCATAATGGTATTTTGGTGAGAAAGAGTAAGAAATTGTGATAGTTTGGGCAATTTCTCATATTATAAACTACATAAAGTAAGCACTATGGAAAAGAAATTATAAGCCCAAAATATGTATCTCAGACGATTAAATTAGTTAAATACAAAAAAAGTACTCCTATAAAATATATTTTCTTAAATAAATTTCATAATGATTTTAGCTTAAAAAGGAAATCCTTTATTCTATTTACAATAATGATATCATATACATGTCCGTACAAAACCACAGCGAGTGTGCTAGTAATTCATTATTTTTTAAATACTAAAATTCTTTTTGAATTATAATCATAGGAAGGCTTATTGGTTGATAGAGGCCATTGCTAAACTAAAAATTATTACTTATGATTTAAAGTTAGTTAAAAAAATAAAAATTTTAAGTCAATATCTGTTTGGATAAATTTATATTATGGGTAACTTATGAATTATTATAAGTATTAAAATGAAAATATATTTGATAAATAATTAATTTAAATGATATTAATAATTTTTATCAAATAAAAATATCAAAATAAATAAATCATCCAAAAGAGTACATTCTATAATTTTAAGATATTTTTTTAACTTTAAATTATTTTATGATTTATTACATCAAAAATCACTTTAAGCATGACTTTAACCCCGGCCGCATGATATTTTTTGCATAGGAAACGGTGCGAGACAAGAAAACGTGCACCCATGTGGCTTTAAAGAAAATTAGTCGATAAAGCCGCGATTCGCGGCGGCGTTATAATATTTTTAAAAAAAATTAATATATTTATGTTATATTATAATATTTATATTTATATTATAATAATTAAATAATTTTCTCCGATGAATCGATTTCTTGTTAAACACGATTCTTTTGATTGAGCCGCTCTCTCTTTAAAATCGAAATCCCAAATTTAACATATATTATAAAGACTTATATAATAATTTGTATCCATAAAATTGAACCGTAAGAATTAAAAAATATATATATATATATATATATGACATCAGTATCAAATTCTAATAGTAAATACAATCTTTTCTAGTGAGCCGTCTTCCCGTTAAATACGTTTCGAACATTGAAAATACATCTTAAATTTTCTGTTTATTATAGATATTCGTGTATTTATTTACAGCTTCCGCATGCGAATGTCTTTCTGTTATGTTAACATTTTAAAAAAAATTATAAATACGAAGACTTTCATGACGGGAATAATATTAAATTTATGGATTTATTTTTCTAATGCAAGTATAATTAATATAAAAAAGTTAAAATAAAGGATTTCTAGAAAAAAAGATATATAATTTTAAAAAAAATCGTATAAAACGTCTCCATCGTCCTCATATTCTACTTTCAATAAAACATTTTATTTTATGTATTCCTCATATATATATTCAAACATCTTTTATATGGTCTTCTCTAATGAACTGCTTTCTCATTGAACACGGTTATTACTCTTGATTCGCTCTCTCGTTAAGACCAGAAACCTAACTTTTACATATATCACTTGTATGATAATATTTATCAATAAAAATAAAATCCTAAAAATAAATAAAATTCATAACATCAATATGCATGATAATTTAATAGTTATACAATCTTTTATAGTGAGCCGTCATCCCGTTAAACACGTTTCGAGCCGCTCTCGTTTGGGATCAAAATTCCAACTTCATTACATATTATTGATGATACTTATCTTACACAATAACTTTTTTCCTTAAAATCAAAACTTAAAAATAGAGTGAATTCCAATTTATATTTTCTATAGACTTTCTACAATTTATGGAGTTTCATCCTATTTTTTTTATATTATAGATATTCATGTATTTATTTAGGATTACTCCGCATGAGAATGTTCTTTTATTATGTTAAAACATCAATTCTTTTCTTTTTAAATATGATGAATTTTTTTTATGACAATAATATTGGATTTATGAATAAATTTTCCCATAATTAACTAATATAAAAAGTATAATTTAAGAATATCGTACTTTCTATAAAATATTTAATTATATGTCTGCTCCATATATTCAAACACCTATTTTACTTCTAATAGAACTTTTATTTATACGTTTTTTCTATAAAATTGAACCTATTCTACTTCTAATAGAACTTTTAATCATATGCCTTACAAATACTTATTCTACTTTCAATAGAACTTCTAATCATATAATTTAAGAAGATCGTACTTTCTATAAAATATTTAATTATATGTCCGCTCTATCTATTCAAATACCTATTCTACTTCTAATAAAACTTTTATTTATATGTTTTTTCTATAAATTCGAACTTTTATTCTTTATAAATCCGAACTCCTATTCTACTTCCAATAGAACTTTTAATCTTTTAATCATATGCCATATAAAATTATAAATACTTATTCTACTTCCAATAGAACTTCTAATCATATGTCTTCTCTATAAATTCGAACTCTTCTTCCCTATAAATTCGAACACCTATTCTACTTCTAATATGTTAAATAATATTTTTATATTTATTAGTGTTTAAACTTCAAAAATTCTAGAAAATTAGAAAAATAGAAACTTCAAAAATTCTAGAAAATTAGAAAAATAGATTGAGACGATCTTAGAGCGCCACCTATACTCCCGCGTACCCTCCTTTATATATATATATATTGACGTTTCCATCCCATGTACATGTGAGCATGGTTGTAAAAATCGGTAATCGGTATAAATCGGTTGAGGTACCGATTTAAGATTAATCGGTAATCGGGGATTAATCGGAAGGATTAATCGGAGTATTAATCAGATATTATAATAATATTTAATATATTAGTCTATTTTACAATTAAACATATTATTTTAATTAAATTCATAGGATTAATCGGATTTCAAAAATCGAATCGGTTGGTTACATTACAGAGGATTAATCGGGGATTAATCGGTTAAATCGGGGATTTTTAGAACCATGCATGTGAGGCGAGATCTGCAAGACTGCATGGGAAGAAAATATGTTTATTTAATGATTAGAATTTTAATTATTGACTTCCAGCCAGGATTTTTTTGAAGTGCTGATGTTGAAGCCCATTTTTTTAAGTGTTGGGATGTTCCTTCGATAAATGGTGGAGTAATTGAATAATTTTAATAAATGAATAATTTTTTTCTGGTTGGCAAATGGGCTTAATGAATGATTTTGCTAAATACATTAATAAATAAAACAAAATAAGTCTTCATAAGCCCGTATTTAAGTATAAATGATTAATTACTATATTTCGAATAACATATTTATATAAATATATGCATACATTTAATCCAATTAATATTGTTCATATACATTAATAAATCATATATTCCCGAAAAATACTTCTAAAATTGAATATGAGTGATTTTGTAAATATCTTACCTTTTAATATTATACACACCGTAAATGCCATAATTGATGAATTTTTTGGTTTTGACTAATGTTTTAATTTTGAATTTTGTTGTAATAATTGTTTCTTTTAACAAGTTCAATGATAATTATGCCTTGGCATATATTTTGGTCTTGTAGAGACAAATACTAGATCTAAGTCACCACAATTCTGTTAATATTAAAAAATTATTAAATTCTCACAGACCATTTTGTAGAGGCAATCAAGTGCCATTTTGTTGGCTTCTCTACTTTCTTTAAGTCATATTTTGTATATATGATTTTGTTGGCTTGTCTATTTCTTTTAATTCATATTTTCTATATATGATTTACTTTAGTGTCTTACCAAAAATTTCATTGTTTAGACTTTATTTACTTTTATTTTCTTTCTTATGAAATATACACACACACGTTTTTCAATAATAATTTATTATTGGATATACTTTCCTTTATTATTTTTATAACATATGTAATCTTTCTATATGTCGACTTATGTTCTCTTTGTTTCGTTCTATTTTTCAGGATTTTATGGATTTTCTCTTATAAGACATTAAAGTCTTATTCTAAATAGTATGCTACAAAGGCAGAGGTGGTGAGCTGCACTAATGGAGCAGTCAAGATGAAGAGAAGAGAAAAATAAATGGTAATGGGGAATCACATAAGCAATAATTAGTTCTGATTATTTTTAGAAAAATTTGTAAAATGATGTATTTATATTTTGAGGGCACTCTTTTTCCCCCCTTGAGTTTTTTCCCACGGAATTTTGCTCAAGAGGGTTTTTAACGAGGCATTTCTTTTGTGGGGTTCTTCCTTTCAGACTTGAAGGTTTTATTGTCTAAACGTCCGGAGGCAACATGCATGCTTTTCGGTTAGATGATGAATTTTCTTGAATGAATAAATCCCCTTGTACGATTATTGTATTTCGATACAATTCATGAATGAGAAATTCACCATGGCCATTTGACCATTTTAACAAAAAAAAAAACGTTTCCATCCCATGTACATGTGAGGCGAGATCTGCATGTGATGAAAATATGTTTATTTAATGATTAGAATATTAATTGGATAAATTATAAAAAATACGATATTCTTGATTATAGTTTGAAATAATACGTTCTTCAAGTTTTCTTTGCAATATTACAATCATTTCATCAAAACTACAGCTTCCTTTATGTTCTTGTATATTCTGTTTCTCTTTTTCCATTTCACACTCGCCTCGCCGATTCCCATCTCCACAACCCACCACCACCATCCCCACCCCGACCCCGACCCCGACCCCGACCCCGACCTCTGACTCCGATCAACTCCCCAACCCGTCCCACCCACCCCCTGCCCTCCCCTCCCCCCCTTCCCACCACACCCCGCCGCCGCCACCCCGCTGCTCCACCCCCGCCGCCTTCCCCCTTTCTCGAACTCTGGGGCCGCAAGCCTCTCACCTTCTCCGGCAAGGTTGAACCATACAACTAAAGTCTCCTCCTGCGAGAAATTCTCCGACGACGTCATTACTCCGATGAATTCAAGTTTCAGATTTATGTACTTATTTGGTATTTGTTTTATGTGTGTATATATTTGTTATAATAGCAATGGCGGAGACAGTGTTTGAGTATTTGATAAGATTCAGACTTGGCCTACTAGTTCAATTTTGTAAATGTTTTGGTGTAGCCATCTGCAGATGGTCTGGGAATCGGTTCAAGATCTGATAAAGCTCGATTTCCTTGAATGCAGCTGTGAATTAGTAAAAATGGGGAAAGATAGTATTTTTGCAATTTTTTTTATAAAAATTGGTATAATTAAAATTAAAATGATAAAATTGCAAATAGCTCCTCTTGAAAAAAGTAAAATTGCAAAAAATTATTTTTAACAATTTATTTATCAAAAAACCTATATTAATTATTGACTTCCAGCCGGGATTTTTTTGAAGTGCTGATGTTGAGATGCCTTCTAATAATGGCAGGAAGGGGCAGTGTCTTGGGATGTTCCTTCCATAAATGGTAAATGAATAATTTCAATAAATGAAGAATTCTTTTTTCTGGTCGGCAAAGGGGCTTAATGAATGATTTTGCTAAATGCATTAATGAATAAAACAAAATAAGTCTCTATAAGCCCGTATTTAAATATAAATGAATAATTGCTATATTTCGAATAACATATTTATATTTATATAAATATATGAATACATTTAATCCAATTAATATTGTTCATATACATTAATAAATCATATCTTGTTGCCCAGTAAATAACAATTGTAGAAGGGGGGTTTAATACAATTGTATAAGATTTTCGACTTAAACAGAAAATAACACAAGTATGAATCAATAACAGCTTTATTGATTCTGATATAAAACTGTTACAAACTCTCTTAAGAAAACCTTATGTTCTTAAGAGCTGCTAGGTTACAAGATAACTCGTGTAAGCGATTACTATAATGTAAAACCTAAACTGTGTTTATATAGCGTACACAGTTACACTATCAATTACAAGATATTCTAAATCAATTACATATCACACTGAATGCATATCTTGTATGATAGCTGCCTTCCTATAATTTAGGAACCGACATATCAATCTTCCTTGATCTCTGGTCTGATGAGAATATTCACGAAATACTGACCAGCTTCTAATCCTGATGATAACCTAATACTGACGTTGTATTACTGATGACGTCAGCATCAGTATCTGATCAGTAGTCCAGATCCTGATATCACTTGAATCAATATTTAACAATCTCCCCCAATTTGTACTTAACTAAATAAAGCACAAATTATTTGATTCAATGATGTCAAAAACTCAAAACAAAATTCTACAAGTAATCTTCAGGCTTAGTCTCAGAAATTCTCACAAAGAAATTATTTATCCGCAAGAAACTTGATAATAACTCCTCTTCTTTTCCTTCAAGAATCTGAATCAATCTTTTCTTCAGACTCCTGAGTTCTTCATTGTTCTTATCAATCTGATAAATACCAGCCCTGAGATTCTGAATTTAGCTCCTTGGTAAATCCAATTCTCCCAACAGTAATTATGCAAGATCTCTTCCACCAGGATTCAAAGACAACTGTTCTTGCATCAGAATTACTTCTTTAACAGATGAACCCTTTAGCATTTCAACTTCTTTACCTTCTGTATTCACATACATGGGAGTATAATTACCATCATACCTTGATCCTCCATCTAGATATCTAGATTTGATCGTATTTAAGATCATACCACACCAGTTTTGATAAACACTGGCTTCTGTATCAGGAATCCCTCTGTTTTCAAGTAGATAAAGAACATATTCCAGTTCTTTTGTTGTCTTACATAGTACATCATGAATAAACAGTCTCTTAACAATCTTTTCCTTCATGAAGTATAACATCTTCTCTACTTTCTTGGAGTCCACAATGCAAGCAACAATCGCAACAGATTCAAGTTCCCAAAGATCATCAACGGTCAGTTCATCACCAAATTTCTTAACCAGAAAATGTTGATCTGTCTGAGCTGTAGGTTCTAACTCAGTATCTTCAAAACCAATACCACCTCTAGTGTAAGATACCAACCCTGTCAGTTCAGATTGCATTCTGATCCATTTAGGTGGAGATTTGTCATGTTAAGACGCTTTAGCTTTCTGAATACCAGGAGTCAATTGAGGTGGTAAATACATTCCAGCAGAATTGAAAATTCTTGGTCCAGTATACTTCATATCATCAACATGTTTCCGATTTCTTCCTTTATGCTTGTGCTTTGGTTCAATGGGAATTTCATCCTCAAAAACTTTCTTGGAATTGTACCACAAATCTTTATCAGATTCAAAAATTCTTTTCAAGTACTCAATTCTTGCATCTTCAGTAATGTCATTATTAGTTTTCTTGAGTTTTCTTTCTTCTTCAATTTCCCTGAACCTTCTTTGATTAATCTCATCTGCCTGAGATCCTTCAGAAACATCTTCTTGTGCTTTCACAACAGACTTTTTCTTCCTAGCTCTCACCAAACTTTCTTCTTCAACTTCTGTACTGACAGTTTCATCAGAAACATTGAATTTGTTGTCTGGAATCAATTCAAGAAGAAGTGGAGTTTTCTTCTTTTCAACATCAGAAACTTCTTCAATTCTGATCCCACTTGATCTTGTCTGCCTTGTACTTGCTTGTACAGGTTTCCTTCCTCTGCCTCTATTTTTGCCTCCTCTGCCTCTTCCTCTTCTTGCAGTAGGAGCTTCCTTCTGACTTTCAATTTCTTCAAGAATCTTCTTCTGTTCTTCTAAAAGCTCTTGAGTACTCATGTCAGCATTTTCTTTAGAAACTAAGGTTAATGCTTCCCTTGCATGATGTTGTTGAACTTTAACATCGTTGTGATAAACAATTTCAGTCACTCCTGTCTTAGAAGTTATTTTCTTAAAGAGATGTGGAGCATCCTCTATCTTAGAAATGAACAAATCTTCATCTTCTTCAGGAATTATTGGAAGTGTTTGATTTAGACCAGGTGCTTGAAATTGTTCTTCTGTCATGACTTGAGATTGTACCAACGTTCTCACTGTTCTCTTGCTAGACCTAGAAACATGAGTTAACTGCTTAGTTTGAGTTCGAGAAGTACTTTTCTTTCCTAACAAAGTAGCATCAGAGGTTTCTGCTTCATCCAACTGACCACCACCATCATTTCCAGAATTATCATCATCCTTTCTTAAAACTAGATCAGGTGTGCATTTTGTTTTGCTAACTACCTTCTCCCCCTTTTTGACATCAAAACCCTCCTCAATAAAGAAAGATAAAATAATCTTGAGAGTTTCATCAATAGTGTCAACTTTAGATTCCAAGACATCCATTCTTGAATCCATCTTCTTTTCAAGTGCCTTAATGTCATCGCTAAGAAGACGAACTTGAGAAGCAGTAGCATAGATACAGTTGTATGAATGTCAGCTTGAACTTTAGCATTATCAGCCTTGATAGACTCAATCTCAGTTCTCAGTCCTTTTGCTAACAGAGCATTGGTCTTGATAAGAGCTTTAAGCTCAGGAGTAGACATTCTAGTGGTAATATGATTGGAATGAAAAAGAGCATTTTCAAAATTCATCTCACTAGTCGGAGAATTCCTTTCAGTATCCCACTCATATCTCCTTGCAGCTTGAGTCTGTTCAAGAAGTAAAGAACTGTACTCCCCTCTAAATTCTTCTTGAGTAACAGACTTCATATATCTACTAGAAGATCCATGAGCAGATCCTAGACTTGCTTTGAGAGCTGCCTGCATTTGAATTGCCTCAGGATCATCATCAGCATGATCATCATCATCATCTGAGCTACCATCAGCCTCAGGAAGTTTATCATCCACATTATCTTCAGGATTCATAACTCCTTTCATTTTCAAATCAATAGTAAAAGGAACTGTTGGTTTCTGATGACCTGCAATAGAAACATTTCCTAGATCTCTCTTTTCTTTTAACGTGATCTCATCACTTCTCACAATATTACCTAAGTTGCTTTCAATAGCAACTTCTACCTCACTAGAAGTTTGAAACTTCTCACTCAAGTCTACCTCTCCTTTTGCCAGTTCAGGAGACTGCCTCTCATCACTCTTCTCTTTCTCTAATTGTTTTCTCTCATTCTCACTTGAAAAGCTCTAGCTCAACAAATTCAAAGAAATAAGAGGTGGCTGAGAAGAGGGAACTGAAGTCATACAAATAGAGGTATCCCTTGTATTAGGTCTATCTGTAATCATACTATCAGTATTAAGAGAAGTAGAGATAGAAGTGTTACCTGATGAAGTAGTTAATGAGTCCATTGGCCTTGCAGAAATTGGCTCGATAAGCAGTGGAATATCTGGATCAGTAGTACTTGCATCAGTATTGACAGCTACAACTAAAGCATGACTTGCATCAGTATTTGCTACTGATGGTTCTTGTGTAGTCTGAGGTTGTGAAGCTTCTTCAACACTTTGAGTTAAAGGTTCTTGGGTTCTTTTCTCAAGTGTAGTGTCCTTCAATATTTCATCACATTCATCAATATGCTTGACATGAGCAGCTTTATCTGCCAGACTTTGAACTAAGTCAATTTCAATTTCAGAAGCCCCTTGAGCAGTGTCAGGAAACTCCTTTGCTGTTGTGATGGTGCCTGCATCTTCACTTTGAGAAGATGGTTCTTGTGGGGCAGGAATATTCTTGTCTTCACTTTTTCTTTGAGAGAGTGGTTCTTGTGGGACTATTCCTTCAGCAATGTCTGCATCCATACTTTGAATGGATGGTTCTTGTGTGACTGGATCTGCAGTAGCTGCTGAACTATTTTGAAGCTCAGGTTCTTGTGGGCTAGATCCTTTCAGAGGTGAAGTAGTCCTCTGTTTCTTTTGTCTCTGAAAAACCTTCTCAGAAGCATCTTTCTTTTGAAGTGAGACAGGTTTGAATCCAAGTTGTGCTGCAATCTTGTTCACATCATCTACAGACATCTAAATTATCCTTCTCTTTGGAGATGCAGGTGCTGGAGAATCAGAAATTTCAACAGTCTTCACAGGTGAAGTATTAGGAGTAGAAATATCAGGATTGGTAGTTGAGTCAGGAACTGATGATACAACCAGATTCTGATTATCTGCTATATTATCATCATGATTCTATATCTCCAGAGGAATGAAGTATGGACTCTTTTTAAGTAATCTCCTTCTTTTCTTTGGCTTTTCAGAAACAGCCATTTCTTTGGGAGCTACAGTAATGACTTCCTTTTTCTTAAAAGCAACTGATAAATGAACTTTGTCATCATCAGAATCATAATCAGACTCAGAATCATTTGTCTGACTAAATTTCCTCTTCTCCCCTGTTTCCTTATACACCCTTGTGTCAATCAGAGATTGATCAACTTTAAGCACAGATTTCTCCTTTGCCAGGACCCCTTGTTCACCCCCTTGTGACTTCTTTTGAGAGTGAGTGAGAGTGGAGAAATCCTTTGATCCTTATTGTCTTCCAGACACATCAGACCTAGCTAATCTCTTTGATTTTACAACTGATGCCTTTTGTGAGACACGAGAGGTGGATGACTGTTTGGTAGAGTGTTTGGGTTGAGTGCTTTGGTCAGAAACAGGATTGGTAGTGTCCTGTCTCATAGCACCAGAATTAGGTCCTAGACCATCAGTAATCGATCCATAATGAGTAGGCATTCTCTTGGCTAAAAGAAGCTTGACCTCATTAGGAATAAATGTAGTAATACCTTCAAAACCATTTACCTTATCACTCTTAAGCAGAGAACTGATGTTGTTAGCAGAAATCTTAAAAATAGATAAATCTGTATCATCAACAAATTCAACATTGGGACATAGGTACGAGAATATTAACTGAATAAATCTAATATAGCAGACAAAACCACATTTATCTTTCTTTCTAGCAATTAATGCTCGCAATATGAAAGACCCATAATCAAAAGGAGTTTCATAGATTAGAGAGTACCCAATGTGAACTAAAGCAGTAGGTAAGGCATCAAAGTTAGATACCTTATTCAAGAAGCACCTACTGATGGTATCAAAGAAGAAATTCCATTCCTTCTTTAGCTTGGTTCTGAATAAATCTCCAAATTTCTTTGGTTGTCCATTGTAGCCCAACTTTAAAGCAAACTCCAGAAGAAAAGCATCAGTAATCTTTTCTGAAGTCTCACCATTTAGAGATGGTAGATGAAGAGCTTTACAAACAACATCTGGAGTGACTTGATGCGTAACACCATTGTATTCAAAACTCATATTCGGCCTTCCTGATTGCATACACTCACCCAAAACAGCAGTACGCCACACCTGCATAACACTCTTAAAAGAAACTTTGGCAGGCTGAGTTAGAGCATAATTGATTGGACTTGAGGCTAAAAGATCCTGAATGACTTGAAAATCATTCTCTAGTTCCTGATGATCAAGAACTGCAGTAAAGTTGTTAGGAGCAAAAGTGACACCATGAATTACAACTTTATTGTTTATGAATGCAGGCGAATACATTCTTAATTAGAATTAGTAGAAATTCGTGATTTTAAGATTTAGGGTTTGTGCTCGCACAAAGTGAAAGAGAAGATACAATACTGATACATTGAGAACAAAAGAATCAATTTAGACAAAACATTGATTATAGACAAAACTAATGATTTCTCAAAGACAGGTGTCAGCAATCAACTCGTGCACACAAAGGTAATGGACGAAATTACGTGTAAGAGTGGTGATAACTGCACGCGACACGATTTACAAATTGTATGTATATACTCAAGTGAGTACAACACACGCGCCCGCATTATTCAAGAAATAAGATTGTGATAAAAAATAAAACAAGGTAATTTGTTTTAATTAAAGAAATTAAAACATCACAATCTAAAAATACCTGGTTCTCACACCAGAAATATGAATCGTTTCATATTCTCGTTCCACTCTTCTCTATTTAATCCTAGAGACTTGTCCACTTACTTTTTAACCCTCCTTCTTCTCCTTTCCTGCAAACAAAAAGCTTTTCTCACAAAATATCTTAGCACAGAGATGCCAAACCTTACCATCAAAGAAAAGAATCTTCATCTCGTCGAGAAAAGAGATATCTTCAGTTATACTCGTGAAGAGTTTGATGCTTTCGACTGGGAAAGACAACTTGAGACTCTTTGGTTGCAGATGGATGCTGGTCTCGAGGAAATCGAGAAAGAAAAACTTGCAAAAGTGATTGACATCGATGTTGCCCTCCAACACTACACCATAGATCACATATTGCAACACCACAAATACATTGCCTTAAGGCCAATATTCGTTACAGTAGACTCTATTGCAACGAATGTGAAAAATTTCAGCGTTGCATCTGCCCCTGTTGCAATAGATCGATTTAGCAACGATTTGAGTACCATATAGCAACATTAAAAATCATTGCAATAAAGGCATGTAGCAACATTTTATAGTCTTTAGCAACGTTTAAAAATCATTGCAGTAGCAAATGGTTGGCAAACAAATCACTTTAAGGCAACATTTTTAAGTTCAATTGCAATGATTTTTTATAGATTAATGCAACATATTTTGGACATATTGCAACATCTTTTCTGGAAAAAAAACAGTAGGTTCATGTTGAAAATACAATAAACCAAAGCAATTTATAGTCAAAAATTAAAGCATCATCATTTCATAAACCAAGGCAATTTTATGCCAATAATCCAACTACATATGTTTGTTCAATGTCAAATAAAGTTACAATTCTTATACATCAAATCTTTCCCAACAATAATTATATCGGAAAACCAAAATAAAAATAAAAATTACATATGCCAATTTCTTTTTACATATATTTGCTTGGCCGTTTCAAATCAACAACGAGAAATCCATGATGAGCCTAGAAAAAATATTGCATCTTGTGTCCGAGAATGCATATGCCTGCAAGTACAGAAGTTACTTATTATAATGTTAAGTCCAAAGAGTATATAGTGCAAAATCAAGAAATGTTTCTATCATTACCACATTCAAATGATCGATGATCCTTGGCAGGCAGGCTGGCAAAAGAAACTGATGTCTAAACGTTATTTAGACATCAGTCAAAATCGATATAATTTGACTTGTGCAATAATTGTTGAAGCAACTGTCCTGTACCTCTTTTCCCCATTCTGTTTTATCTTCATACCCACAACTAATAACATGAATGGCTTCTTTCAAGAGCGAAGCTGAAGTTGCTCCAGGCAGTACCCCACCTTCTTCTAGAAGTGTTGAAGCTATAAACACAGGTGATTGTCCAAACTTTCTCTCAAATTTTATTTGTGGCATGAGGGTTGTTTTTTCACTATCTATTCCTGCATTAATTCATGTAAGCCTATTATAGGTTTTATCTAACATATCAACCATGCAAATCTGAGTGCCAACCATTGATTAATGAATTCAGGGGTAAGAAAACATTTCTGATAACAATTAGGAGAAGCAAGAATGCGGAATACCGAAACATGTTGAATAGACATGACTACATTTCGGAGTTAATTTCATTGATCCTATGCTATCGATTGACTTCAGTCTAGATCCTTTAAAGGTGACACTAAAAAGGCATTACTATCAGGTAAATGGAAATGGTGATACATGAGAAAATTTGCAGATATCATACAGTACCTGTGTCTCTTCACCAGTTCCAGCTGCAAGAGCTTCAAGAACTCTAATTCTTGACTGGTATTTCGCCTCCTGTACCTTGAAAATTGGTTTTGCTACATACAGAATTATAAATTGTAAGGCTGATGCAATTAAAATGCTAAAAAAGCATCAAATTTGTATAAACGTTACAGTTTTCAAGTACTTTGCTTGAGTAGAAATTCGTCTCTCAATTCTTGAACAATGCTTTTAACGGTTATAATTAAGTCATCAGGGAATGAAACTAATATTTGGTGTCGTAATTTGTGGAAAGCATACGACAACAATTTTTAACAGGTTCCAAGATAAAAGAGTATAATATCAACAAACAGTGATCTCTGTGAAGTACCAGATGTAACTGAGCATTTATTTATCTAACAAACAGATGTATAGAAAAATATACAGACTTGTACCTTAGATAGAATGAAAGCACCGTTTCTAAGAGTGATGGGTCGTAAACAAGACCCACACTTTCATGATAGCAAGTTCAAGCAAGATCATTACACAATTCGGATTGTACGATAAAAGAAAGCTTATAATGCTATTGATTGCTTAAAAATGTGTTAAAAATAAAGTTTAGATAAACTGTATACCAGGAATCGGTACAACCCCATCTTTTTGATGAAGAAGCCATGCCAAAGCCAGCTGACTCGTCTTCTAAGCTAGTGACAGGGGTCTAATGTGCGATTAAGACCATCACTTCTTCTGCAGAAGTGCATTAGTGAAATAGGTTAGGGAAATGTATCCAAGGCATAATCTCACAAGCTGCCACTACGTCCGGTCACAAAATTGTCACAAAACATGCCTATATTTAATAATTAAACTATAAATGTTCAGATATTTACTGCACTGACCTTAAATACAACCCCCATCTTAGTGCACTTCTCTATGGTTATGTTGTTAACTTTTCCTGCATATTGTCACCAGTAAATGTAAGCTCGTCAAGATATTAAGGGCCTCTTTGAAAAATATTTTTTGGCGATAGATATAAATGGCTCTGATCAGATACCGGACCTTGTATCTGAAGAACAGAATCTTTACATCCAAAGATATACACGGTTTGATTTGCGTCACAGTCATCGATTACTAAATTCTTCTTACCAATCTGGTACTCAACAACCCACCTACAAATAATGCAGCGTGAATCACCACACCATGACCCTTCACATAAGTTACAAGCCAAATTTTTACTAGTCTTCTAAGGAGTGCAAAAATGTTTTTACTAGTAAACATTATTTGGTAAAAACACAATTTGACACTACCGATAGTAGCTAACCCTGGTAGTAAAGGACCCGAAACTTGTAATAATTACCTACACTGGTTTAACAAGTCTGTCCCGCCTTCTAAACTAGTGACAGGGGTCTAATGTGCGATTAAGACCATCACTACTTTTGCATAAGTGCATTAGTGAAATAGGTTAGGGAAATGTAACCAAGGCATAAATCAGGTAATTTATGAACTTAATAAATGCTTTATTCCCTAACAAATGTAGGAACCAAACTTCATAAAAATCAACAGAGAATACTTCGTAAAAATCAACAGAGACTACAAGATATTGCAACAATTAGGTAGCCTGCCTTGTCGCGATACTGCATTAGCCAAGGAATATATAAGATATGTAAGATTTTCTTATATATGCAAGCAATATATCCAAAGAAACTTTAAAAAGTGCTTAAAAGAAATGTATAGTTAGCTACTTCCCGCTTGCATAATAGCTTTTACTGACTAATACTGATACCTTTTTAAACCACTGATCTGGAAGTGGTTATGTTAACACTAATGGTACAATAAAAAAGATTACGAATACTGGTTCGTCTACAGTTTGCTAATATAGACTAAATCTCTAAAGTTAAGAGCTGATAATAAGGGGAAAGTAGTCGGAAAGCATAAATATATTTACATTTTACACCATAATTTTGGACACTTTAAGAAGAATTTGTAGAAATAGTAAATTTATTTAAAAAATTATAGCAATTCCTAGAAGACTCACCAATTATAGCCTATATATATCAGAAACATTAATCTTAGCGGCCTGCTGGATGCGAGTTTCACTTGCACTCCATTCAATTACTGTTAATCTCTTCATAATAATTTCAAGGTAGCTCTGTAAACAGGATGAGTGTTTTTTAGCATACTGCAGGCTAACATATAGTTGTCAAACAACGCTAAGAAACACACTGGTAACATGTGTACGAGTACTTTTTCCAACTACAAAGTTCTTTCAAAGTTACTGGTTGTTGATAGAACTCCATACGCAGGGGGTTCTTGTTGTACTTACTTTGTCTACTATAAAACTGATAATGAGCTAAATCAGCCAATCATATCTAAGATACTTACTATGACAATTACGCAAAAGGGAGTGCATTGCGTGTGCAAAACAACAAATTTTTAGCATTCAATTATTCTATAAATCCACCTAAAAGTAAAACATAAAATTATAGAAAATCTTCTATTTAATGTAAAATCAAGAATTAAGAAAATCCCAACAACTCTAACACTAAAAACTAAAATATGAAAATCCCAGGTACATTAACACGCAGACAAACATGTTTTATATATTGATTGCTGCATTAACATTATATATATGCACACAGAAAAGATAATCAGGAGTTCTATATTCTGAAGCTGGTGATGTGTGCACGAATTGAGATTTTCTGTTAAGTAGAGCCTGCACTTTGAAAGAAAAATACAAACACAAACTAACAACAAAATTGCAATTTAAGACCCCTAATTAACAAATTTTAATTGGAATCCCTAATTTTATATTAACAAAATCTCACTGTAAAAGCTTATTTAAAATAAACGAACAAAAAAATAACCCTACATTTTGATTTAAGTACAAGCACAAATTAAAAAATGAACCCTGATTGATACATGTAGAATTCATCTAAAAGCATATTTTAAAATTGATTTGGGGAAAGAAGATACATTTTTCGAGCCTGAGGGTTCTAGTTTGACAGTTCTTCGATCGATCTTGAATCTTCGAGCTTGAGTTTTGAGTTCTCTCTCTCCTTGTATCTCTGGGCTCATCTCTCTCTCTATAGCTGGTGTAGGGTTTGTGTAGTGTTTTTCTTG
Source organism: Kitagawia praeruptora (assembly GCA_037693485.1). Lineage (NCBI taxonomy): Eukaryota > Viridiplantae > Streptophyta > Magnoliopsida > Apiales > Apiaceae > Kitagawia > Kitagawia praeruptora. Next base: position 7,469,419 of record CM075353.1, read on the forward strand.
TAGTCAACCCCTGTTTTAGTCTTTTAGATAACCCGGGCAAACAAAATTTGAAGCCCGCTTATTTTTTAACAAGCCTGCTAAAGTTGTCCCCAAAATTTTAACGTTTATTCAAATTTGTTGCAATATAATTCAAATTTTGCATGAATTAAATTCAATTGTAACAATTTTAAAAAAACGTTACAATATTTCTAAATTTGTCAAAACTTGTCACTATATAGCAACGATTTTTAAGCAATTTTTACAGTGCGCGTTGCAATAGCCCATCTATGGTGTAGTGCAAGCAACATTAGCATGGCTTTCGTCTAAGGCATCCTCATCCAACTTCATCAACCATTGTTAATGAATATGTCACCAAAAATAACCTTATCCCTATCAACCTCCACCAAAACAAAGTGGCAAAGATGGGATCTGGGATGGCTACTAACAATGGAGTGATTTGGATTTTATCTTTCCTGTTGAATAGATTAGTAGATAGAAAACAAAAAGATGTAATCTATGATTGTAATCTCTTTCTTATTATCAATGAAATTTTGTTTCTCTAATCTTATTCATTGTTATCTGCATTGAACTTGTTATTCAAATAATTAAATCGAAGAAACAAACATGAAAACTAATTAAAGTGATCACCTTATTAACAAGTTCAATAGTCACAAGTATATCATGAAAACAGAGCAGTAGACAAAGTATTAAAATACATTACTAATAAGTGAAACGTCGCATCAGTATTCGATGTTTGACTGAAGTCAGGATTGACTTTTTGTCAGGATTTGACATACATCAGGATTCGACGAGTATCAGTATCTGATCTTCCTCTGTTCTCAGAAACTATCATAGTTTATCATTCCCAGTTCATTCACCAATTTTGTAAATGTAGCTTCAGGAAGTTGCTTGGTGAATATATCAGCTAGCTGTTGATCAGTAGGAACAAAGTGTAACTCAATTGTTCCTTCCATCACTTGCTCTCTTATAAAATGATATCTGATACTGATATGCTTAGTAAGAGAATGTTGCACTGGATTTCCTGTCATAGCAATAGCACTTTGGCCGGTTATCACAATAAATAGGAATTTTTGAATATGACAAACCATAGTCCATTAGCTGATTTCTCATCCACATAATCTGAGCACAACAGCTTCCAGCAGCAATGTACTCAGCTTCTGCAGTTGATGTAGAGATAGACTTTTGCTTTTTACTAAACCAAGAAACAAGTCTTCCTCCAAGAAACTGACAATTGCCTGAAGTACTTTTTCTATCTATTTTGTAGCCTGCAAAATCAGCATCTGAGTAACCACATAAGTTAAAATCAGATTCCCTAGTATACCAAAGGCCAAGAGATGGTGTGCCCTTCAAATATTTGAAAATCCTTTTGACTGCTATGAAATGTGGCTCTCTAGGATTTGCCTGAAATCTTGCACATAGACAGGTTGCATACATGATATCTGGTCTACTAGCATTTAGATACAAGAGTGAGCCAATCATACCTCTGTAATTTGTTACATCTACCTCAGTACCTTGATTAGGATCAAGCTTGGTAGCTGTAGCTATGGGAGTTGATGCAGTAGAGCTTTCTTGCATGTTAAACTTCTTCAAAAGATTCTTTGTGTATTTTGACTGATTGATAAAAAATTCCATCATCAGTCTATTTAACTTGCAAACCTAAGAAATAGCTCATCTCTCCCATCATGCTCATTTGATATCTAGACTGCATTAGCTTTGAAAACTTCTCACATAATTTGGAGTTAGTTGACCCAAAAATGATATCATCAACATAAATTTTAACTAACAGCAAATCCTTACCATGATTCAAATAAAACAAGGTTTTATCAATTGTACCTCTTTTTAATCCACTTTCCAGTAAGAATTGAGCCAATGTTTCATACCAGGCTCTTGGAGCTTGCTTTAGTCCATAGAGTGCTTTATCCAGTCTGTAGACATAGTCTGGATGTTTTGAATCAACGAAGCCTGGAGGTTGTTCAACATAAACTTCCTCTTCTAATTCTCCATTAAGAAAAGCACTTTTCACATCCATCTGGAAAACTTTAAACTTCTTATGGGTTGCATATGCTAGAAAGATTCTGATAGCTTCCAATCTTGCAACATGAGCAAATGTCTCATCATAGTCTATTCCTTCCTATTGAGAATATCCCTTTGCAACTAGTCTTGCTTTATTTCTAATAATGGTGCCATCTGAATCTGTCTTGTTTCTGAACACCCACTTTGTACCTACAATTGACCTTCCTTTTGGCCTTGGTACAAGTTTCCAGACTTCATTTCTTTCAAACTCATTTAGTTCTTCTTGTATAGCCATAACCCAATCAGCATCCTTGAGTGCATCTTCAACTTTCTTAGGTTCCTCCTTTGACAGAAAGTTATGATAAAAACATTCATTATGAGTTGCACTTCTGGTTTCAACACCTACTTCAGGATTCCCAATAATTAAATCAGGAGTATGACTTTTAGTCCATTTCTTTGCTAGTGGTAGATCATCCCTTGAATTTGATGCTCCCCCTGGATTGGTGTTATCTTCAAAAGAACTAGTGTTGCTAGAAGCTCCCCCTAAGATATTGCTATCTGTTTTTGATCTGCTATCAGAATTGTCACTTGAATCTATTTCTGATGAATCTCCTCGTGATGTTTGATTTGTTTCAGTATTGATGGTCTCTTGATGTTGCTCCCCCTCAACACTTGCATTCCCATCAATAAGCTGTGTTTCATCAGTAATAACTGGTTCATCAGGATTTGATGAATTATCAATATCTGACAAAATTTCATCAGAATTCTTGGAGGCTTCATTTGCAAAGATCAAATCATCATGTAAGTCTTCAGCAATTCCTGTAATCTTTTTATCATCAAAAGATACATTTATAGACTTCATGACTGTCTTTGTTCTCAGATTGTATACTTTAAAGGCTCTTGATGATGGATAGCCAATAAAGATTCCCTCATCAGCTTTAGTCTCAAATTTTCCAAGCTGTTCAGGATGAGGTCTTAGAACAAAGCATTTACAACCAAATACATGCAAATGCTTCAGACTTGGCTTCTTTTCCTTGATCATCTGATAAGGAGTTACACCATGTATGTTGATCAGTGTAATATTCTGAGTGTAGCATACTGTGTTGACTGCTTCTGCCCAGAAATATGTAGGTAGTTTTGCTTCCTCCAACATAGTTCTGCCAGCTTCAATAAGAGTTTTGTTCTTTCTTTCAACCACTCCATTTTGCTGGGGTGTGCATGGAGCAGAGAATTGTTGAACTATTCCTTTGTATTTGCAGAACTCTTCCATTGCTGAATTCTTGAATTCAGTTCCATTATCACTTCTTAAAATCTTGACTTTATACTTTGTGCTAGTCTCAATGAGTCTTACATGGTCCAGAAGTATTTCAGCTATTTCATCTTTTCTATGTAGAAAATACACCCAGGTAAATCTAGTATATTCATCAACAATAATTAGAGTATACCTTTTCTTGCTGATGGACATTATGTTGACTGGTCCAAATAAGTCAAGGTGAAGCATGTGATATGGTTCATCAATTGAGGATTTTGTCTTACTCTTAAAAGATGTCCTTCTTTGTTTAGCCTTCTGACAAGCATCACAAAGTCCATTTGGAGTGTACAGTACCTTTGGTAATCCTCTCACTAAGTCTTTCTTAACCAACTCATTGATGTTGTTAAAGTTGAGATGATAAAGCTTCTTGTGCCAACTCCAACTTTCATCTACAGTAGCTTTACTGATGAGGCATGTAGAGTGTCCATCAGTATTAGTATAGATGTTGGCTTCATAAATGTTACCATGTCTTTGACCAGTTAGAGCAACCTTTCCTGAAGTCTTGTTGATTACTTCAAAATGAGTATCATAGAAGTTGACATGATAACCTCTGTCTGTGATTTGACTAACACTTAGCAGATTGTGTTTGAGTCCTTTCACCAGAGCTACTTTTTCAACGATTACATTTCCAATTACAATACTGCCATATCCCAAAGTTTGTCCAATGTTGCCATCTCCATAAGACAAAGTTGGGCCAACCTTCTCCTCAAACTCTGATAGCAAGGTTTTGTCTCCAGTCATGTGCACTGAACATCCACTATCCATGACTAACACATTTTTCTTTTTACCCTGCAATCAGAATCACAAAGAACTCAGTTAGAATTTTTAAGAACCCACACTTGTTGGGTTCTCTTTTCATGCAACTTAACATTTTTAGCAGCAGAAGATTTTTTAGTAAAAACACCTTCATCAGGATTGAATCCATCAGAATTAGTATTTTTTTTAACAGATATAATAGATGCATGCTTAGAATTCAAGTTCTTTGTTTTACCAGAATTTGCAATTTTATTGAACTTAGGCAAAGGCTCATAATAATTATAGTACAAATTATGGTATTCTTCACATGTATAAATAGAATGCCATTCACTGCCACAATGGAAACAAGGATTCTGTGGTTTATAAAATACTGATTTATTCCTAATGTCAGACTTAGGAACTACAGTAGACTTCTTTTTACTCCTCCTGCAATCAATAGCAAGATGATTAGAGTTACCATAGTTAAAGCATACTTTCCTTGGTGCATTTGGAATATACTTATAATTATTCTCCTTGTTTATTCCAACTTTACCATTCCTGTTCCTTTTGACAGTTGGAACTCTCTTCCTATCTGTTACCTCACAGATTTTATCTCTCAACTGTTTCTTAGACAAAAGACCTACATTCTTGTCCTTGACAGTTCTAGTCTCAGAATGATGTGTAGAAGTGGATCCCTTTTCTGAAGTAGATTTGGGATTTTCTGGATACACATAATTAACAGGTTTTAACTTGGTTTTAGTACCGTCTGTAACATATCTGTAGGTTCTTGGATTTGTTGAGTCATTAACAATAACTCTTCCTGGATTAGATGAAATAATTTTTTTCTTGTCCTTTTTCTCATTTTCTGGCTTATAACCTAGACACTCTTTCCAATTTTTATCTGTGATAATTTCATGAGTTTTTGTTCCAGAATGTGTCCAAGTTCTGAGTTTTTCATTAGCATCCTTAAGTTGCATTTCAAGTTCATTACATTTAAACTCTATTTCAAGTTTCATGTGTTTAGCATTATCACATTCTGTTTGAACTTCCTGCAAGAAAAGTAACTCAGCTTCTAGATGATCATTTCTCTTTGCAACCTCTGCCATTTCAGATTTTATTCTAGCATTTTCAAGAGATTGACTCCTAAAACTAATATGCAGAGATTTTAGAAAAGATCTTAGCTCAGAGACACTATTAGTATCAAAATCAAACAAAATTTCAGATACCTTATTTTCAACAGCAGCAGTCTCATCAGTATTAGCCATCAAAGCATAATTCACTTTCTATTCTTCAGAGTCAGATGATGAGTCCATCCAATCCTTGCTTGAAGAGATGAGAGCTTTAGTTTTGGTCATCTTGCACTCAGTTGCAAAGTGACCCATTCCATCACAGTTGTAGCATCTTACTTTTGACTTGTCAAATTTGCTGCTTTTGTCTTCTTTCTTCTTGTACCTGTCTTTGTCAGCATTGAAGGTTTTCTTCTGGAACTTCCCTTGCTTCCTAGCCTTTCTGAACTTCATCTTCTTGAAGCCCTTGACTATCATAGCAACCATCTCCATCATATCAGAATCAGTAGAGTCATCATCAGTATCAGAATCAGACTTAGCATCAGTATCTGATGATGAGTCATCAGGAATTGACTCTACAACTCTACTCTTTCTGCTAGAAACCTCCTCAGCTTTTCCCTTTGATTTTGATTCAACATTCAAAGCAACGGATTTTGCCTTGACAGTCTTTTTATTCTTTCTTTGTTGAACCTCAAGATCATAGGTTCTAAGCATCCCATAGACTTCATCAAGAGACAACATCTTCAGATCATAATGATGCCTTATGATTGAAACTTTAGTATCTCACTCCTCGGTTAGAGCTCTTAGAAACTTGGTGTTTGAATCTTCTGGATCATACTCTTTGCCAATTAGAGATAGATTGTTCAGTAGAGTTAGAAATCTATCATACATATCAGTAAGGCTTTCATCAGATTTAGTATCGAACTGCTCATACTCCTGAATCAACAGAGCCCTTCTGTTTCTTTTGATAGATTCAGTGCCTTGACATTGAGTTTCCAAAGTATCCCAAATTTCCTTTGCAGTCTTGCATGCTATTACCCTGTTTGACATGACATTATCAAGACTGTTATGCAAAAAATTTTTACCTTTGCATCTTTGAGCACTTGAGCCTTTTCTTCTGGAGTCCATTTACTCTTTTCCTTCATGACATAATGTTCTGGAACTGTATCCGTTCGACCAACCAAAGTTGTTGGCATAAACGGACCATCATTGATTCTGTCGAGATAGTCTGGATCAGTTGCTTCCAGATACATCAACATTTTCACTTTCCATGATGGATACTCAGTTTTCTTGAGAATAGGAATTTTGATACTTTCATACTTGCTTGTCGACATCTTAAGATCGTTTCTGATTACTATTAATCAGTTTGCTCTTATACCAATTGTTGCCCAGTAAATAACAATTGTAGAAGGGGGGTTGAATACAATTGTATAAGATTTTCGACTTAAACAGAAAATAACACAAGTATGAATCAATAACAGCTTTATTGATTTTGATATAAAACTGTTACAAACTCTCTTAAGAAAACCTTATGTTCTTAAGAGCTGCTAGGTTACAAGATAACTCATGTAAGCGATTATTATAATGTAAAACCTAAACTGTGTTTATATAGCGTACACAGTTACACTATCAATTACAAGATATTCTAAATCAATTACATATCACACTGAATGCATATCTTGTATGATAGCTGCCTTCCTATAATTTAGGAACCGACATATCAATCTTCCTTGATCTCTGGTCTGATGAGAATCTTCACGAAATACTGACCAGCTTCTAATCCTGATGATAACCTAATACTGACGTTGTATTACTGATGACGTCAGCATCAGTATCTGATCAGTAGTCCAGATCCTGATGTCACTTGAATCAATATCTAACATATCTTCTCGAAAAATGCTTCTAAAGTTGATTATGAGTGATTTTGTAAATACAACATCTTACCTTTTAATATTATACACACCGTAAATGTATGGTCTAACTTAGAATGTTAGAAAAATAAATGTAGTTAAACATCACATAAATATTAGAAACCCAATATACATTTTAGGTACATTTGAATATAAAATGTATTAAAAAAATTATAAAAACACTAATAATAATATTTAAATGAATAAAAATTCATTTATCGATAAATAAATAAAATATTCATTAATCGATAAATAAATAATCTCTCTAAATGAATATATATTTTTGGTCCATGGGTATTCATTTAATGAGATTGTACTGACTACAAAGAACTTGTTTTATATTGAGACTTTGTATTGAAAATGTTCAAATTTTTTTTTATTCACGTATGTCGTATCAATTATATTGTATAGTAATAGGTTAAAAAATGTAAGTGATAGGTCCATAATTCATCATATTTTTAATACCTATTTTATGTCCGTTTTCATAATTTTATTAATTAATAAATTGTTTTATTTTGTTTTGTAGGAAAATAAATAAAAACAGATTTCTAGCAGGAAAAGGTAAAAAAAAAGGCAAGGAGGTGGAAAATACTTGAAGCCAAAGAAATTGGAGGAAAAATCGAATACTTATTGAAGAAGAAAAGGAAATTGAAGAAATTATATTCAATATCAAATTTGTAATCCAAGACCCAAGCCCAATATTTTTTCCCTATATATATGGGGCTTCTCTCTTGTATTTGAGACACCATTTTAGACACATCAATTTTAAATTCGATAATTAGGAGTAGGATAATTTTATTTTTGTTCAACCCTTTATCTGTATTTTATTCAACACTTTTGTTTCGTTAAATAAATTTCCGGCGAGCTTTCCTTCAAATTGTTCGGCGGTGCTGAGCATTCTTATATCTTTGTTTTTTTTTTGAAAGGTCTTATATCTTTGTTTTAATATTAAACTTGTTTTTATTCCTTTTAGCGCATGTTTTGTGTTTTCAGTTTAAGTTCACGTGCCATTCTTTAATACATGTTTTTAGCTTAGTTTAATAATTGTTTATTAATTACATGGTTTACATATTACTTAATTTTAATTGTAATTATGCGTAGCTAATTTTATTATTCTAGGATGAAGATAAAGTTAATTTAATTACTCTTGATTTCTTCTTGTTCCTATTAATTGATTCTCATAATTTTTCTTGGTGCTTAATTGATCGATTGACAAAGTGATTTTGATATATTATTGTTACCGGATTTATTTTTCATAGCCTATGCTTGCTCTTTGAAGTTTTGATAGGTTATTGTTAGATAACAAGTTTCATAGTATATGATTGTCTCGTTAATTGATATATCTTATTTGTGAAGAAAAGAGGATTGATTTTAGGGCGAGTTGATATTAATTGTGATTGATTAATGGATTCGGATTCCTAGGTTTTCCATATTATTTGATAATCTTTGCTAATTAGGTTAATTAGGTTAATTAAAACTCATCTCAAACCTATTTGTCTAGTTCGCCTGAGTTAATTATTAGGGTTTTGAAAATTCATAGTCTCTGAGGATCGATCTGTATTTGCTACAACTAAACACTGTGCGCTTGCAGTTATTTTAAACATCAAGTTTTTGGCGCCGCTGCCGGGGACTATTGGTATTTTTCACTCCTTGATATTAATTCTTCGGATTAGTTTCTTGTTTTCTTTTGTTTTTTAGGGAATTGTGAAGCGGAGAAAAGCTTGGACAAGAAGATCTTTGGAAGGCCTCGCTGTCTCTTTTTGAAATTTTTGGAAGCGCTTTTCGGTATTCCGTATCACCCCTCTCTATTTTTTTTCTCTTTTCTTTTTTATTATAAAAAAACACAAAAAAAAATATTCGAAAAAAACCAAAAATATTAGTTAGTTAATTGTTTGTTAAAAACCAATTTGCTGCATCATTCATTCTCTCACATAGGATCACATCATCTAGATTTTTTTATTGTATTTTTTGAATTCACACGTAGTGTAGTACATCCATAAGTGTTTATTTTCTTGTTCTTTGTGTGTTGCATCATTCAATTAATCTTAAGGGTGCCACCCAATTACGAGATAAGGTGAGGGATTTCATCACCCTTTCCTTGGCCCACAAATCACTAATTCGTTCATCTTGCATACCCTTTCCTTAATAAAATTAAATAGACGTTGGCCCCTAGGATCTCGCGCTCAATTAGGAAGAGAATCTGGGAGGAACAAATCACTAAGTATTCTTTCGTTTGGTGTCTAGGCAAGTGTGACGCTTACCTGGCTAATTTGGATTGGTGTCTAGAAATGTGTTTAGCCTCTTGAAAATGCTTGCACCTGCCTGGCCAGTCAGGACGAATGCTTTTTGAGTTGTGACTTTTAGTAGTATCTTATTGTTAGGAGCAAGGTCTAGATTTTTCTTAGGATAATATACAGATTTTTCTTTTTAATTTTCCATTTTTTTTAGGTGTTTACTTATAGCTCTTGTCTGCTACGTGCTTATTTGATTACGTCTCTTGTATGCAAAGTGCTTAGGTTCGAGACACTACATCTAGATTAGTAAGACAAACCAATCTGTCATCTCCTAAAGTAGTAAGACAACTCGAGTTTTCTTCACCCACTAGAATTGAGTCAAAAGAATTAGAAGTTCAACCCGTAGTCATGGCTTTTTCACTCAAAGACCGTTGTTACCCCGCTCGTACCGCTCAACCCTCATGCATAGTCTTACCCGCAGTAACCGCGAATAATTTTGAAATCAAACATCACAACATTAGCATGTTACCTAAGTTTGCTGGGGTAGAGGGAGAGGATCCATATCTTTTCATTCGAGAGTTTGAGGAAGTGTGTGCTTTACAAAAACTTCAACAATTAAGTGAGGATTCCATTAGGCTCAGGCTTATTGATTTTGCTTTAAAAGAAGATGCTAAACAGTGGTTATATAGTCTACCCATTAATTCTATTTCCACATGGGAGGGATTTGTTGCTATCTTTCTTAAAAAATATTTTCCAAACCATAAGGCAAATAGGCTTAGGAATGAAATCAACCAATTTCAACAAAATCGGAATGAGTCCTTTTGAAAATATTTTGATAGATTTAAAAAGCTGTTGTCTAAATGTCCTCAACATGGTATAGAAAAATGGAGACTTTGCAAAATTCTTTATGAAGCCTTAGATAGCCAAACCACTGCCTTGTTAGAGTCTATGTGCAATGGTAAGTTTATGGATAAAGATGAAGATGAAGCTTGGAAATTTTTTGAGGAGTTAGTTGAAAAAACAATGTTGTGGGAGTCAACTAGGGAACCTAATCAGGAAGCAAAAAAATCTAACTCATCTAAGGGCTTACACGCAGTTGGTAATTCTATTGCAACCGAAGCTAGGTTAGCTACAATCACTAGACGTCTAGAAGCCTTAGAAACCAACAATGTGTCATCTCAAATGTCTCTCTGTGCAAACTGTAGTTCTCCTAATCATGTGGTGGAGAATTGCCCTGAAATTGAACAAGTCAATGCCATGTTTCAACCTAGAGTTAGGAATGATCCTTATGCACCCACATATAATCCTGGTTGGAAGAATCACCCAAATTTTTCATGGAACCAAGGTCAATACAATCAATATAATCAAAATCCTCAACCTGCTTTTCAAAAGCCCAATCCTGGTCCATACCCAACTCAAAATCCTAATTCATATCCTCCTCAAAATCCTGGTCATTATCCAAACTCAGTCCCCTTAAATCCTCCTGGTTTTAGTGAATCTGATAAGAAACTGAATTCTATTGAAAAGAGTATGGAGGCATTACTTAAATCTCAACAATCTTTCATGCAAGTTATGACCCAAGATAGGCAGCTACTAAATTCTAACACTCAAGCCATATCTAAGCCAGAGGTCCAAGTCAGTCAATTGGCAAACACAATCAGTGAGAGAGAGAAAAATCGATTTCCTAGTCAACCCGAGACTAATCCTAAATTTCATCCAAATCAAAAGTCTCATGAAAATGTGAATTCTGCTATCTCTCTAAGGTCTGGTAATCAATTCAATAATCATGCTGGTGTCAATACTCAAGAAAAAGATAAGCTAACTTCTGAACCAAATCCTTTGCTCTTGAATCCTAGTCTTAAGCAATCTTCGAATCCCAAGAATTCTGAAGTAGATAAATTTGATGAGTCATCACCATCCGATGAACCACCTTCGAAACCCCAATCTGATGTGTCTAATGAAAAAGTCTTTAAGCCGAAAGCCCCGTTTCCTCAAAGACTTACTTCAAACAAATAATCTGCTCAGTTAGATAAGATTTTGGAAGTCTTTAAGCAAATCAAGATTAACATTCCTCTTTTAGATGCGATTCAACAAGTTCCCTCTTATGCTAAGTGTCTAAAAGATTTGTGTACCCATAAAAGAACCACTCATGTTCCTAAGAAAGCTTTATTAACATCTCATGTTAGTTATATTTTGTCAAATCAAATCCCTGTGAAGTATAAGGATCCTGGTTGTCCTACCATCTCTTGTGTCATAGGTGATACTTTCATTGATAAAGCTTTACTCGATCTAGGAGCTAGTGTGAATCTTCTTCCATTATCTGTTTATCAAGCCTTGGGTTTAGGTGAACTTAATAAGACTAGTGTCACTGTATAGTTAGCTGATCGTTCTGTTAAAACTCCAACAGGTATAGTGGAAGATGTGTTGATTAAGGTTGGTGATTTTGTCTTCCCCGTCGATTTTGTTGTTCTAGAAACCGAACCAGTCAAAAATCTCAAAAATCAAATTCCTATCATTTTAGGAAGGCCTTTTCTTGCTACCTCTAATGCTTTGATTAACTATAGGAATGGTTCGATGAAACTCACTTTTGGCAACATGACGATAGATCTTAATGTCTTTAATGTAGGAAATCAACCTAATGAGCTTTTTGAACAACCTGTAGGGGTTAATTTGATTGATGAGGTTGTTTCATGGTCAACTCTTGAGGATAATTCAATTGAATCTTTTCTTGAGAAAGATGTTTTGTTAGATTATATGTTATTGTTAGACTTTTCATAACCTATGCTTGCTCTTTGAAGTTTTTTGATAGGTTATTGTTAGATAGCAAGTTTCATAGTATATTTTTGTCTCGTTAATTGATATATCTTATTTGTGAATAAAAGAGGATTGATTTTAGGGGAGTTGATATTAATTGTGATTGATTAATGGATTCGGATTCCTAGGTTTTCCATATTATTTGATAATCTTTGCTAATTAGGTTAATTAAAACTCATCTCAAACCTATTTGTCTAGTTCGCCTGAGTTAATTATTAGGGTTTTGAAAATTCATAGTCTCTGAGGATCGATCTGTATTTGCTACAACTAAACACTGTGCGCTTGCAGTTATTTTACACATCAGTAAGCAAATGAAAATTTTGTTATGTCAAATTCAATGAAATCTAAATTTTATAGATGCAATTAAAATTGCTCGAATGTGAAAACCGTATATTCCACCAAAATCGGTCAAATTTAAAATTCTAACAATTACATTCAATTGTAACATATGTGATTATTTGAGTCAAAATTAAACTTCGATCATTTACAATCGAATTTAAACTTCAACGATGTCTAGTCAAATTTAATAATTGATCATTTTCAATGGATTTTAAAATTCACTTATTTTTGGTTGAATTAATATTCCACCATTTTTGGTCTACTTTGATTTCTGGAGTGGATATAAAATTTTTAAAGTGTTTTGTTCTTATAGTTAATGATTAATTTTTCAACTTTTTATCAACGAAAACATGTTACTAATATTGTAATTCAAAAAATCATTTTTTTAAAATAACTATGCATTTAAAGAGTGAGTATCATATGTCATTATACATTTAACTTGTAAAGATTGTAACAGATTTTTTATTGAAAATATTGAGATTTGGTATGACTTACTCTATCAATTATTTAGGGATCAAAACTAATATTAAATTTAGATTTTCTTTAACATTTGATTTTTAAATTTAGATAAGTTCTATGTTAGATTAGATATATTAAATTTAACTGTTGTTAAAATTTGTAATTTTATCATAATAAATCAATTTTCATGTAAATAAAATATGATATGATGGTCTTTATTGTTTTTTATATAAAGTAATGGGTAAGTGGATGTGTTTTATATATATATATAGGCAAGTGCTCAAATACAAACCAATCTTAAAATACAAACCTACAAACCAACACTAAATTAATTATATTTCATGTATTCTAAAGTTTCCGCCAAGGGTACCTTCACAAAAAATGCTTAAAATAATTGGCTCTATCCAACAAAAAAAAATAAAAAATTCCAAAAATAAAATAAAATCTTGCCGTGAAAATGCGAAGCATTTAAGACAGTAGACGGATGAGTTAGGTAGTCATGAGGGCCGAAGGTTCTCGACACACCCGTCAATCGTCTATTGCCTTTACCATTGATTGCCATTCCTTACAATTTTAGAATGATAAAGGCGCGAAGCGCCGTACAAGAAGGTGCGAAGCACCGTTAACCAGTGAAATCCACTGCCACGTCATCACGTGAATAGTGATTTTTTTATTATTTTTTATTATTTTTTTATTTTTTTTGTTGGATAGAGCCAATTATTTTAAGCATTTTTTGTATTGGGGTACCCCTAGTTTGGTCATTAGATTAGCTTGAAATATTAGATTATGCTTGGTTTGTAGGTTTGTATTTTAAGGAGGTTTGTATTGGAGTAGCCCCTATATATATATATGGGTACGTAATTACTTAGTTGTGTGTCTGTTATTTTTTGAATATGTGTGAATATATTGGCTTCAAAATCATAGTTAGGGTTTCGCATGTAAATGTTTTCTTTTTGCTCGATTTAAGCTTTGCCTCCTAAAGACATCTTCTTTATTTGCTAGGTTATGTTCGTATACGTTTGTATAGGTTAAATAAAAAAATGTTCGTATATGTATATATTTTTTCATAAGTTCAATTTACAAAGATTGTGTTATGTTTATGAAGTTACTAGTTTTTAATATTTTCAAAATGTAAAGTTCTTGCATGTACTTTTATTTAATAAGTTTTGCTTGCAAAGTTTTGCAAAGTTTGTCGGTTATGATGATTTGATTATTTTGTATTATTTGGTGTTAACTCGAATAACTTGTAGAAGGGGGTTGAATACAAGTTATATAATCGTGTCTGATTTTTTTCTCGAATAAATAAACAAGAACAAACGAATGAAACAAACTTTTTGTATTAGTATGATCAAATACAAACTCTACCAAAGGTGTACAAATACTTTTAGCAGCTGCTGACAATATAAATCTCTCTCTCTGCTTGTTCCGAACTTTCGAACACAAACCTTATACAGAGCTACGCACACAAACTCAATCGTACGACACTTGCTCGACTCTTTTTACAATGATATAGAGAGAATATTTATACTGCTACCTATCAACTAATAACAGAAAGATAATCTATACATGACAATGTTCTACCGTCCAGTTGATAGTTTCCATCAATAGAAAATTCTTTCCTTCATGATATCTTCTTGTTTGTTCTTCAAACAAAGATCCTGTTTTATAGCACTTGCCAGTTTCTGTAGCATCCATATGACATCATCAGTAACACGACTGATATCAGGATTTCATCTTGCATCAGGATTAGACATCCATCAGTATTTGACTTTGCCGTATCAGGATTCGATCTCAGTTCCTGACATGTAGTACTTGATGCACTGTTCCTGACTTAACTCTACAGATTACTGTCTAACACTTATATCCTATACAAAGTGCTAAATCCTTTATAAATCAGGATAAACAAGAAGTATAAGTAAAATTCTATTCTTAACATCACAACTCATGAATTATTCCTAACAATCTCCCCCTATTTATGCTTTAAAATCTGAAGCATAAATCTGAGTTGTTGATGTCAAAACATTTAACAATACAACCAGAATAGAATTTATAAATTTAAGATTCATGAAGTTAAGTACCTCCTTCTTCAGATGTAGACAAAGTATCTAGTACTTAGAAGAAAGAATTCAACTATCTGATGCTTCTTTTCCTTTACCACTTCTCTGATAAGATTCACCTCTGTCATCCTTAGTTCCTCTTTTATTTCTCCCAGTCTGTTTATCTCCCTATTGCCTTTGAATTGTTTTTATCTCCCCCTTTTTGACATCAGCAACATTGATTCCAAGAGATTCTGTAATAGGACAAATGAGATTCATCAGAAATGCTTGATTTTCCATAATAGTGACTTGGTTATCTTCAAGTGTTTGAAGCCTTGATTGAATTTCAACTTGAGATTTCTGAATGTCTTGTAGAACTTCAGAATTAACTTCAATATTGGAAGTGTTTGGAATATCTTCAGATTCAAGTCTTGTAGACGAAGTTGCCTGTGTAGAATGATATTCAAGTAATAATACCCGAGTAGAGTTACAAACATCTTCATTTCTTTGATCTGAAGCTGCAATATGATCATTCTGTCCTTCACCAGTATTCTGTGTACTAACATCTACAAATCCTGACTCCTCCTTAGAATGATCAGATACTGTTGATGTCTCAATTCTGGCTGATATTGGAAGTACATACAAAGGAATACTAGGATCATTAAGATTTCTTCTGGTACAAGTGATGTAGAAGTTTGTCTTAGCCTTTCACCTCTTCTGTTAATAATTCCTGCAAGCCTTTCTTTTTGCTTCTGAGCTTTAACTTCTGGCTTTGCATTATGCTTTGCTAAGTCATTCTTCTCATACATCTTGATAAAAGAATAAGTACCAGCATCCATACCAAGATTGTCAGACCAAGATTCAGGAAAAACATGATCCCAGAAATCAAACGATGGTGGTTTCCTAATTTTCTCTCCCTCACTATGGAGTTGATCATCCATACCCTCATTCTCACTTTGATTATATAAAGTCAACACTCTTTCTACCTCTCCTTTTGCCTGGTCAGGAGCCAGCCTCTCAGATTGTGGATCAATATCCATCTTTTCAAGTGTATCACTCAAATTTGGATAAGTGCTCTCATGACCTACAGAAAAATAGAGTTTAGAAGAAGTTTTTATACCTGAACTCACATGGAGAGAGGGTTCCTCATTTGGCAAGGGGCTTGAGGTTTTCTCCAAGGAGTGAGTTGCTATAGTCTCTGAATCCTTACAAGCATCTTCTTTCCTTCCAGAGACTACAGGCTCCAGTATACCACTTTCAGGTTCTCTTACTAGACTTTGATGTCTTCAGTAATACTTCATTAGACACCATAGTTAGTATGTCACCGTCTTTAAGTGTTGTTTACTGAGAATCACCCTCAAGGTGGATAGACTCTGACTGAACAATGTTTGTTTGATCTTCAGGAAAATCAGTCAAAGTTATTCCTCCCATATTATAGGGTTTCTCACTTGCAATTTCAGTCATCACAGAAGACCTTTCAGCATCAGCTATCACAGCTCCTGAGTCATCCAACCTCTGACTAGATGGTTCTTGTGTTGCAGTGACTATGATCTGATCTTTCCTACTATCCACCACTGGTGCCATAGTATCTTCTGTTGACTACATTCCTCTATCTACTTCCTCCAGTTGTTCACCTTGAGTTGAAGCATCTCCAATAATGACATCTTTGTCAAATAAATATGCATGAAGTGATTGAAGTGCAACATGCTTCGAGAGTCCAAATTTCTTGACTAATTGTCTTCTGACAGATACATAGAAATACATCTTCATTAAGTCAAGTCTTTGATGTAGAAGTCCATATTCTTCAGGAAATAAAAGTTTTGGTACTCTTTCAACTAGAAAATCTAGAACAGGCCTGGATAGCTTCACTTTGATAGAAATAACTCCCATAGCCAGTATGTATGATAATGTAGTTTCCCATAAAGAATCAATATCATGATCTCTATTGTTATTTGCTGATTTGATTGTAGCTTCATTTGTAGAGACCTGCATGATATTAGTTGGACTAGACTCTGTGTGTAGGTGACAATTGAATATTTCTCCTTGTTCTCCTAGTATAGTGAGCAAAAGATTTATCCTGAGAAGACTCAAGAGGTCTAGACACAGAAATGATCTTGGGATGAGATCCTTTTTCAATAGACACTGTCTTTTGAGAGACAGTATCCAGTAACTGTTTTCCCTTTTTAAGTACTAAAGTCTTTTGAGACTCTGCAGCCTGGCTGTGACTAGGTGCTTCATCTCTTTGTCCTAGCTTAGAAAATTGAATTGCAGCCTTCAATTCTTCTCTCTCAGCAAGAGATATATTATCATCATCTTCACTAGAACTACTACTACTACTTGACGCAACAAATCTTCTCTTCCTTACAACTGATGTCTTTTGAGAAACACCAGAGGTTTGTTTCTTTGAAACAATAGGCTGTAGATCAAAACTTGGTTCTTAAATTGTTTCAGAGACTATAATGTTTTGGGCTACATGGGTAGACACAGGGGGGTTCTCCTTCAAATGAGATTCCTGAGCCATTTCACCACAAAAGAAAGAAGAATTGTAGAGAGTAGGAAGATGAGTTGTAAGAATTACCTGAACATGATGTGGATAATGAATTGCAGGTATTTCATCTAGATTCTTTTCATTGTTCTTCTTTGTAATGTCAGAGAAAATTCACTTTTGCTGTACATAAGAAGAAACACAATGTTCTCTACCAAATCTAGCTTCAACATCAGGAATAAAATGGTTAATAAACATTTGCATAAATCTATTATAATAAACCATTTTCCTGTCTTGATCTCTTGATCCAAGTTTAATACTCATCTGACTTAAGATAATGTGACCAATGTTAATTACTCTGTCATAAAGCAAACTATAAGCAATATGTGAAGTAACAGAAGTAATTTACTGAAAAGAACTACATTTACCAGTAAAACATTTAGCAATTTGATCAAAGAAGAAAGACCATTCCTTCCTAAGAAAAGATATATTTAACTGGCTCATGTTGTCCAGAGGTCCACTATAACCTAGTGCAGACAACATAGTTCTTACATCATCATCAGATGATTCACTTGAATAATTCACATTAACAGGTAAGCGAAGTACTGAATTAACAACAGATTCAGTAATGTCATAAGTATCTTGTCCTAAGTGTAGAACAATCTTACCTAATTGACTCTGAGTAGAATCAATTACTTAAGCATTCTCCCAAGCTTGTGAAACAGCAACTTGATTTATTTCTGGAGATGCTGCCAATGCATAACGCAAAGGTCCAATAGCCATAAAATCCATCACAGGATGAAAATCAGCTGATACTCCTTTCTTATTGGTGATTGCTGCAACATGATTGTTAGTCATAAATCAAAGTCACAAAATTTGAAAGCTACTGATTTTGGTAATCTTCTTTGAGCTGCCATTTTTTATCTGAAAAGAACTTGACAAATCTTGAAATTGATAAGAGATTTTGAGCACTTAAATGAATGTTTTTGCCTATGGAAATATGAATTAAAGGTTAGCAATAAACAATCAGTCTCAAAATAAAGATATATTCAAAAATTCTTCAGACCCACTAACCCACATTGACACGTAGGTTGACAGGTGTCAGTCCCTGAAAAATGCAGTTTACCCACGATTTTTGGAAAAAAAAATAAATCCAAAATTGATTTCAAATAAATAAATCAGGGTAAAATCAAAAATCAATACTGATCAGCTTTATTTCCTAATGTGATCTTTTTCATCAAGATAATCACAATTTTCAATGTGATTAAAAAATAATAAATAAAATAATCATCAATCCTGATGAAATTTCTTTCGCTTTCCTGATCACTATCATCCTGATTCCAGAGATTAAATGGAGTTCCACGTGGCAATTTCAAAATTTAACCTGAAAAGAACATCAATAATCCAAACAAAAATATTTTGTTAGATTTTCAAAATATCTTGGAAATATGAAAGGACCAGTCATACGCATAGATATATATGCAGATACATTGAACATTTAAAATGACTGTTCAGCTTCTCATTCTCTCCTTTATAAACACCTGATGTCTATTGCCTTTATTAACTCCAAAAACACACAAAACCTCTCTGTAAACACAGAGCTTCCACAAAACACAATGACCTTTAACCCCATCTTTCGATTCCTCATAGATGATGAACCGATTGTTCATTACCAAAGATTCATAGTTCGTCTCTTTGAAGAGATGACTTTTCTCATCACTTTAGACATGGTTGGAGAAGATCCAAATAATGTCTAGAAATTTCTATTAAAACATCCATCTGTTGAATAAAATCTCCCTCTAACCTCCTCAAAACTTGAGGATGAAGAATTTGACCGAGAGTCTGAGGTTGATCTTGATGGAGATGCTATACATTCTAGTCAATTGCTCTAATTCAAGTCGCCCAGACAAGGAATCCAGGAGTAATCATCAAAGTGACTCTTGAGATGCTCCTTGTCCTGAAGTAGATCTTCGAAGACTAAGAACAGCTACAACTTTAGACAAGAATAGGGTTATCAGTAAAAATTAGACAAAAAGATATTTGTATTTCATTTCCATGTATGTAATGATTTCAATTAATGAAAATACAATTTCTTTTTATCTACTTGCTTATTGTTGTTTATTGACTGATCTGAAAAACAATATAAACTATCAGTATGAATGAATTAAAACTTGCTAGCATAGACTTAACAAAACTCAGTATTAGATTACTACATTACATGAACTTCAGGATTTGAAACAATAGCACACACAAATTTCACAATCCTGATATTGACGATAAAATCCTGATAACGTCAGCATACTGATAGCAATCCTGATCTTGATGTTTATTAACAAGTCTATCATACTGAAATTTATCATAGTACAATGTTACAGCTTAAGCATTTAAAAATCAAATATAGATCCTGACAAGAATATCAAGTCTATAAGCTGAAAACAACATACCTTGCTACTTTTGCATATGTTAAAGATCTAGAAATTTAACATTCCTAACTCACTTACTAACCTACTGAATGTAGCCACATCAAGTGATTTAGTTAGAATATCTGCAAGCTGTTTGTCAGTAGAAATAAAATGAAGTTCCACAGTACCATTCTCAATATGTTCTCTAATAGAATGATACCTGACATTATATTAATGTGCTTAGTCCTTGAATGTTGAACTGGATTTTCTGCAATTTTGATAGCACTAGTATTATCACAAAACATAGGAATATTACTCAGTGTCATACCATAATCCATCAACTAATTTCTTATCCAAAGGAGCTATGCACAACAACTACCTGCTGCTATGTACTCAGCTTTTGCAGTTGAGGTTAAGACAGATTGTTGCTTCTGCAGTTGAGGTTGAGACAGATTGTTGCTTCTCTAGTTGCTGTTGTCATGGGTGTTTTTGCAACTGCACAGTCTTGAAAGTCAAACCTTATTAAAAGATCTTTGATATACTTTGACTGATTAATGAAAATACCAGTCTCAGTCTGTTTGACCTGCAATCCTAAGAAATAATTTAGTTCACCCATCATGCTCATCTGATACTTAGACTGCATAAGCTTACTAAACTTAGCACACAACTTTTCATTAGTAGAACCAAATATAATATCATCAACATAAACTTGAACTAAAAGCAATTCACCTTTTATCTTTCTAAAGAATAGAGTTTTTTCAATTGTACCACTTGTGAAGCCATTATCAAGAAGAAATTTAGACAAGGTCTCATACCATGCTCTTGGTGCCTGCTTTAGTCCATAGAGTGCCTTATCAAGTTTGTAGACATGATTTGGAAACTTTTGATCAACAAATCCAGGTGGTTGCTCCACATACACTTCCTCATCAAGCTTGCCATCTAGAAAAGCAATATTTATATCCATCTGGTATACCTTAAATTTTGAATGTGCTGCAAATGCAAGAAACATCCTGATTGCTTCCAATCTTGCTACAGGGGCAAAGTTTCATTATAGTCAATTCCTTCTTCCTGAGAGTAACCCTTGGCCACCAGTCTTGCTTTGTTTCTTACAATCATACAAGATTCATCTAGCTTGTTTCTGAAAACCCATTTTGCACCAACAATAGATCTATCTTTAGGTCTTGGTACCAGTTTCTACACTTTGTTTCTTTTAAACTCATTTAACTCTTCCTGCATTGTAATTACCCAATCAGGATCCTGTAAGACTTCTTCAACCTTCTTAGGTTCATTCTTTGAAAGAAAACAACTATACAAGCATTCATTTTGAATTGATCTTCTAGTTCGAACACCACTATTTGGATCACCAATAATCAAATCTTCAGTATGATCCTTTATCCATTTTCTAACAGGTGGTAGATTGACTCTGCTAGTCTCTCCCCCTAAGTTTGTGGTTTCTCTTGTAGAAGAATTCTCTCTTCCTTCGAAAACTCCTCCTTTATCAGTAGAATAAGTAGATTCCATACTGCTACTTGTTACTGATCTTTCCTCAGTAGACTCTGAAGGATCAGTTCTTGATGGAGTAGACTCTGTATAGCTAGTCTGCTTCTGATGGTCACTGTGTTCTCCTTGATTTATTTGCTCCCCCTCAACAGTAGCATTCCTTTGAGAAGCAATAGAAATTCCTTCTGGAGAACCTTCATCATCACTGAAGAGCATCTCAGATTCCTTTAGATTTTCAAATTCCAATTTGTCATGACTTTCATCAGTTTGCAAAATTCTAAATTTCTTGCCATCGAATGCAACATGAATTGATTCCATAACAATGTGAGTTCTGAGATTATAAACTTTGAAGGCCTTTGATGCTGAATATCCTAGAAAGATTGCTTCATCCGATTTGGCTTCAAATTTTCCAAGTTGTTCTGGATGAACTTTTAGAACATAGCATTTGCATCCAAAGATGTGAAAGTATTTCACACTTGGTTTCTTTCCTTTGATCATCTCATAGGGAGTTTTTCCATGACTATTTACCAAGGTACAGTTTTGAGTGAAACATGCAGTGTTAATAGCTTCTGCCCAAAAATAGGTTGGAAGTTTTGCATCTGCAAGCATGGTTCTTGCTGCCTCTATGAGAGTCCTGTTCTTTCTTTCCACTACACCATTCTGCTGAGGTGTACCAGGTACAGAAAACTGTTGAGTAATTCCATTGTCTGCATAAAACTCCTCCATTGTAGAATTCTTGAATTCTGTACCATTGTCACTCCTAAGTACTTTAACTTTGTACTCAGAGCTATTCTGAATATTCATTACAAGTTCATTGATTTGCTGAGGAGCTTCATCCTTCTTGTGTAGAAAGAACACCCATGTGAACTGTTAGTGTATACTGAAAATATTTATTTGAAGTATATACATTTATTTCTGGCCCAGTTTTATTCAGAATCATTTGAATGTTTACATGCTGTCTGATATTATATATTGTGGACAATCTAGTATCAAATGGGATACATAATATTAGATTGTTAAATATGGTTTATATAATATAATAAGGTTCACAGCACAGGTGGTGTTGGACAATCCACTGGAATGGCTGTAGTATTATTTAGATTAGTTTATATTGACTAATAAAGAATACTAGTATACTTTGTGTATATTGAACAGGATCAAATTTAGAATTGTTCCCTTATACTGATTAAGAAGGAGAACTAAGATTTTTTGTTATTATTAATGCTTAGGTTCTTAATCCGGATATAATAATTGACAAGTGTATATTATTTACATGCTTTGATTTATATATGAAATAATTCTTTTGAATTATATCATTATATTTTGGGTGATGGAATTATATACATGGTGAATATTATTTATAGAAGGAATCCATGTCCTGATAATATTCGGGTTAATGATGTCCCCTTGAAAGCTCCAAAAGATTTAATTATGTGAAACCCTGGAGGTGGATTTATTCCGGCATAATTAAATAAAGGTTGAGTGGATGATCAAGGATAAAAGATTTTAATTAATGGACATGCGATATTTTAAACATGGGGAATTTAATAAGCAAATAATATTGGAACCGAATTAATTAATTAAATTACGGTATTAGGAAAGGTAGTGCAAGTATTAATTCTTTAGTGGATTGAATTAATATTTAATGACATTGGGCTAGGCTCGGAATGTCATTGGGAGGCCTAACCTAATTATCCATGATCCCTGCTGTAGCCTATATATATTCCAATTCTCTTCTTGCTAAGGCTGGTTGAAAAAACATTAGGGTTTTTGGAGGCAGCCACCTTGAAGTATGAAGAGAGGCAAAACTTGGGAACACGAAGGCCACACCTCGCTCAAGGGGAATCGAGGAATAAAGCAGAAGACGTGGACTTGAATCGCTTGCGCCGTAGCGATTAAGGTTGGTTTTTTACGTTAGTACTCGTTAATTTATTGTGTCAAAAATCGCAGTGCCACGATCTGATTGTCCCAAGAATTGGTATCAGAGCTAGGTTCTATGGTTTTGTGATTTTTGATACGATGTCCATGTCGTAATTATATATGCATGTATATAGTGGTAGGCTTGTATATTGTTTTGCAGGTTGTTATCCACTATTATGGCCATGTTTTTATAATTATGTGTTTGGATCCCACGTGGTTTAATCGTGGTTATTTTGTTTGATTTCCACGTGGTTTATCGTGGTTGTAATTTACACAAGGGTTGATCGTGTTAGAATAGATTTTACAAAATTAGTTTTGTATTTGATCTATTTTTTTTGTAATTATTTGATGAATTTTGTAACAATCCGGGTACTTGGTGACAATTGCATATGGCTGGGAAACGAAATTAGGGAAAAATTATATCTGCTGCGTGACTACTGAAGCCGATGGTATTTTCCTGCGACAGTAGTTCAAGGGCTTGTGTCCAGCGCATGGAACACACGCGTGGTGCTGGTGGACAAGAAACACGCGCGGCAGGAGAAGGAATTCTTTAGTCTTGACTTTTGTTTTGGCAGGTTCAATTGGAAAAGCTATTTAATTTTTTAATATTTTGTCATGCAAGGCGCTATGGTTTACTTCGAAGAGGCCAGCTAAATTCGAACCAAGGTGCTACAGCAAATTTAATTTTTTGGGGCCATAATAGTGGATTTAATTATTGTTTAATTTTTAATTCCATTTTTTAATTATTGCTTTAAATAATTATTATGTGTGTTGTTAATTATGTGTGTAATTTTTAATTACATGTTTAACATAATTAGAACGACATGGACATAGATATTTTATTTATTGTTTTAATTAAATGTTTTATGTTGTTCAATTATGTGTGTATTTGAAATGCATGTTAGACATAATTATAACGACATAGGCCCCATTTAATTTTAAAATTCCCCATATTTTTAATAAAAATTTTAAGTGGATGAGGGAATTAATTAGGAATTAAATTCCACGGTCTCCATTATTTTGTATGTAATATAACCTTTTAAATAATGTAGATAGTATATATGATCACCCATCGTGGCGTACTATTTACGGTATTATTAAAAGGTTGTGGAAATTACTAGAACAAAATTCTTAAATTAAATTACGAATATTGAAAGGTATACATACCACCCAACGTGGCGTACCAAGTTTCATAGAATTTGATTAATTAGAAGGGTACCAATGATTGAATATAGATTTTCGATATTGAGAGAAAGGATGATTCTGTCTTGAAAGGGGTCTTAAGTGACGACTCTTGACAATGTTCCCCCCATCTGGAAATTATCCTATTATCGATTATTGATTTGAAATATTTAATGGTGGCATCCGGTCTTATTTTTATTAATTTAAGATTTGATAATGGTATACACTTACCTATGAAAAATAATATATATTGTCCACCCTAACGTGGCATATTATTTAGTAATTGGACCGAAGTAATATTTAAACGAATTTAAGTGGTATATATGTCACCCATCGTGGCGTACCAGATACTTATGGTGTTTAAATATTAGTGCATTAATTTTAATTAATTGTTAGAGGAAACCAATAGGTTTTAAGATTTGTGCAACTCTCTGATTATGTGTTACATGTATGATTCTCAGGATTAGATCATTATGGGCTTTAATCTACTATTCACCATACTTAAGGATAACAAACTTACTGGACCAAACTATATTGAATGGAAACGTAATTTGGACATAGTGTTGACTGCTGAGGAGTACAAATTTTGCACTTATGAACCCAAGCCAGATCAGCCTGCTGAAGACGCTCCTGAAAGTGAGAAGGAGTATTATAAGCGGTGGGTTAAGGCTGATGAGATGTCGCGATATTACATTCTGGCAGCAATGTCGGGTGTTTTGCAGCATCAGGCTATGGCCACTGCTTCAGATATGCTCTTTAATCTCAAGGAACTTTTTGGGGAACAAAACAGGGCTGCTAGGCAAGTAGCAATGAAGGCTTTAATGAATACTCAGATGGCTGAAGGAACACCTGAAAGGGATCATGTTCTCAGGATAATGTCTCATCTGAATGAGATGGAGATTCTTGGTGCTGATATTGATGGGGAAACCCAGATAGATATCATCCTTATGAGTCTGCCCAAAAGTTTTGAACAGTTCCGCTTGAATTACACCATGAACAAAATGATGTATAGTCTCGCGGAACTTCTGACAGAACTTCAGGCAGCTGAAGGACTCTTTAAGTAGAATGTTCAAGTGAATGTGGCTGAGAAAGCTTCTTCCTCTAAGCCGAAAGGCAAGAAGAAGAAAAAGGTTCAGATAAAGAAAGCTGGAAAGGTTGCTAATGCAGTGGGAGTTCATGGTGGTGTGAAAAAGCCTAAAGGCAAGTGCTTCAGGTGCAAGCAGTCAGGTCACTGGAAACAGGATTGTCCTCTTTCTAAGAAGACAAACAATACTGGTATGTCTCTTTCTCTAGTTACAGAAACATATATAGTGGCTATATCTACAAGCACTTGGTGTGTAGATACAGGAGCCACTGACCATGTTTGTAACTCTATGCAGGGGTTCCAGCAAACCAGAATGCTTAGAGATGGCGAGATATATGTTTTCATGGGAGATGCTACGAAAGTAGCAGTAGTTGCAGTTGGAATAATTACTTTATCTTTTGGCGATGATAGGATTTTAGTTTTGAACAATTATCTTTATATACCTTCATTTAGAAGGAATTTGATTTCGGTTTCTAAACTTGCCATGGATGGTTATAATGTTTGTTTGGATCATAATGTTTCTATTATGATGAATAAACGAGTTATATGGTCTGGTACATTGCAAGACAATTTATATATTATCAATCCCATCCAACCAATGCTGCAACAAAAGGAATCTAATAACATTCTTTCTAGCTCAAACAAAAGAAAGAAACCTTCTGAATTGAACCAAACATATCTTTGGCACTTAAGATTAGGTCATATTAACTTGAGGGGGATTCAAAGACTGGTAGTAGATGGGCCATTAGGCTCGTTGGTAGTGGAGCCATTTCCAGTTTGCGAATCCTGCTTGGAAGGTAAGATGACTAATAGGCCTTTTAAAGCAAAGGGGAATAGAGCCAAAGAAGTGTTAGAATTGGTTCATACTGATTTATATGGACCTATGAATATCCAAGCAAGAGGTGGTTATGAATATTTTGTCACTTTTATTGACGATTATTCTATATATGGATACATTTATTTGTTGCGTCGTAAATCAGAATGCTTTGACAAATTTAAGTTGTTCAAAGCTGAAACGGAGAAACGACATAGAAAATGTATCAAGTCAGTATGATCTAATCGTGGTGGCGAATACTTGCTTGGAGAATTTAGGGAATATTTATCAGAAAATGGGTTTACATCCCAGTTGTTTGCACCTGGTACACCTCAGCAGAATGGTGTAGCAGAGAGAAGGAATCAGACTCTTTTAGAGAGTGTTAGATCGATGATGAGTTATTCAGATTTACCCAAGTCATTTTGGGGATATGCTATAGAAACAGTGGCTTACCTTCTGAACTTGGTACCTTCTAAGTCGGTTCCCAAGACTCCAATAGAATTGTGGACTGGTAGCAAACCAAGTCTAAGACATATTCGGATTTGGGGATGTCCAGTACATGTGCTGAATAAGAACGCGACCAAACTAGAATCTCGTACAGAAGTAAGGCTGTTTTTAGTCTATCCCATGGGAACGAAAGGTTATTCATTTTATAGTCCTAGGGATCGAGATGTCATTGTTAGCACCAATGCTAGATTCTTAGAGGAAGACTATATTATGAATCATAAACCCATGAGTAGTATCGTTTTAGAAGAATTAGTGGGAGGGACAGATAATCCCCAAGTGCCAATAGTACAAGTAGAACAACCACAAGAAAATGCACAACTTGACACTAGTACCGCACCAGTGCCTCGTCGTAGTAGGAGGGTTGTTCAACAACCTGAAAGATTCGTGTTTTTGGGAGAGTCTTCGGACTTGGTCTCTGGTGAACATGATGAGGATCCCAGGACATACGAAGAGGCAATTCTAGATAAAGATGCAGATCTATGGCAAAAGGCAATGGAATCTGAGATGGAATCTATGTATTCTAATCAAGTTTGGGAGCTCGTGGAACCACCAAAAGGTGTAAAACCCGTTGGATGTAGGTGGATCTACAAGAAGAAAAGAGGATCTGACAAAAAGGTAAAATCCTGGAAAACACGACTTGTTGCGAAAGGGTATGCTCAGAAAGAAGGAATCGATTATGAGGAAACCTTTTCGCCGGTTGTTATGCTTAAGTCGATCCGGATTCTTTTATCTATAGCAGCTCATCTCGATTATGAGATTTGGCAAATGGATGTCAAGACAGCTTTCCTTAATGGAAGTCTTGAGGAAACCATCTATATGCAGCAACCAAAAGGATTCATTAAAGAAGGCCAAGAGCATCTGGTATGTTAGCTTAAGAGGTCTATTTATGGACTAAAACAAGCTTCTAGGGACTGGAATATTCGTTTTGATCAGGCAGTCCAGTCATATGGATTTGATTAAAGTCCAAGTGAATCATGTGTGTATAAGAGAAGTGAGGGTAATGCTGTGGTTCTTCTAGTACTACATGTAGATGACATTTTACTCATTGGAAACAATGTTAAGATGTTGTCATCAATAAAGGCATGGTTGTTCAAACAATTTGACATGAAGGACTTAGGTGAAGCGGCATACATCCTTGGGATCAAAGTAATAAGGGATCACAAGAAAAGGATGTTGGCTTTATCTCAAGAGCCCTACATTGATGAAGTATTAGCTCGTTTTAACATGCAAAACTCCAAGAAAGGTTTTCTACCTTTTAAGCATGGAGTTGCTCTATCCAAGAAGCAGTGTCCTTCGACACCTAAGGATATAGAGAGCATGAAAGCAGTTCCTTATGCTTCGGCATGTGGAAGCTTAATGTATGCTATGTTATGTACGAGGCCTGACATCTGCTTTGCTGTAGGCATGGTTAGTAGATATCAGTCGAACCCAGGTCAGGAACATTGGAGTGCAGTAAAAACTATACTTAAGTACCTGAGAAGGACTAAGGAGTATATGTTAATTTACAAGGCCTCAGATCTATTTCCTTTGGGATATACTGATTCAGATTTTCAATCAGATAGGGATAAGAGGAAATCAACCTCGGGATATGTTTTTACTTTAGGAGGTAGAGCCGTTATATGGAGGAGTGTAAAGCAGAAATGCACTGCAGACTCTACCATGGAAGCCGAGTATGTGGCGGCCTCTGAGGCTGCTAAGGAGGCTGTATGGTTCAGGAACTTCCTTTTGGACTTGGATGTGGTACCTAATTTGCCTAGGAGCTTGACAGTGTTTTGTGATAACACTGGTGCTGTGGCAAATTCGAAGGAACCGTGAGACCACAAAGCAGCTAAACATATTGAACGTAAGTATCATCTTATACGTGAAATCGTAAAGCAAGGAGATATAGTTGTGGCTCACATATCATCAAAAGACAACCAGGCAGATCCTTCCACGAAGAGCTTGCCAGCCAAGGCTTTTGACAGGCATGTGGAAGCGATAGGAGTCAGATGGATGGACACATAGTTTTCAGTGTAATAGTGGATTAAATAAACACTGATATACTCATAAAATATTTTAAGTATAAGTGGGAGATTGTTAGTGTATACTGAAAATATTTATTTGAAGTATATACATTTATTTCTAGCCCAGTTTTATTAAGAATCATTTGAATGTTTACATGTTGTCTGATATTATATATTGTGGACAATCTAGTATCAAATGGGATACAGAATATTAGATTGTTAAATACGGTTTATATAATACTATAATAAGGTTCACAACACAGGTGGTGTTGGACAATCCACTGGAATGGCTGTAGTATTATTTAGATTACTTTATATTGACTAATAAATAATACTAGTATACTTTGTGTATATTGAACATGATCAAATTTAGAATTGTTCCCTTATACTGATTAAGAAGGAGAACTAAGATTCTATGTTATTATTAATGCTTAGGTTCTTAATCCGGATATAATAATTGACACGTGTATATTATTTACATGCTTTGATTTATATATGAAATAATTCTTTTGAATTATATCATTATATTTTGGGTGATGGAATTATATACATGGTGAATATTATTTATAGAAGGAATCCATGTCCAGATAATATTCGGGTTAATGATGTCCCCTTGAAAGCTCAAAAAGATTTAATTATGTGAAACCCTGCAGGTGGATTTCTTCCAACATAATTAAATAAAGGCTGAGTGGATGATCAAGGATAAAAGATATTAATTAAATGAATTATCAATAATTTATTTAATTAATGGACATGCGATATTTTAAACATGGGGAATTTAATAAGCAAATAATATTGGAACCAAATTAATTAATTAAATTACGGTATTAGGAAAGGTAGTGCAAATATTAATTCTTTAGTGGATTGAATTAATATTTAATGACTTTGGGCTAGGCTCAGAATGTCATTGGGAGGCCTAACCTAATTATCCATGATCCTTGCTATAGCCTATATATATTCCTATTCTCTTCTTGCTAAGGCTGGTTGAAAAAACATTAGGGTTTTTGGAGGCAGCTACCTTGAAGCAAGAAGAGAGGCAAAACTTGGGAACACGAAGGCCACACTTCGCTCAAGGGGAATCGTGGAATACAGCAGAAGACGTGGACTTAAATCGCTTACGCCGTAGCGATTAAGGTTGGTTTTTTATGTTAGTACTCGTTAATTTGTTGTATCAAAAATCGCAGGGTCACGATCTGATTGTCCCAACAGTGAACCTTGTGAAATCATCCACTATAACTAGAGCATATCTTTTCTTGCTTATAGACATAATGTTTACTAGACCAAACAGATCAAGATGTAGCATATGAAATGGTTCAGTAATTGAATTTTCAGTCTTGCTCTTGAAAGTGGTTCTTATCTGTTTTCCAAGCTGACAGGCATCACAAAGTCCATCTTGCACAAAATTTGCCTGAGGTAGGCCTCTCACTAGATTGTGCTTAACAAGTTGATTAAGCTTCTTGTGCCAATTCCAGCTTTCATCATTTGTTGCTTTGCTGTAGAGACATCTGACAATTCCTTTAGATGTATCACTTAAGCTGGCTTCATATATGTTACCATGTCTTTGACCAGTTAGAACAATGTCTCCATTCTCCATATTCAAGATTTTGCATCCTTCTCTATCAAAGATTGATTGGTAACCTTTATCACCCAGTTGACTTATGCTTAACAGTGTATGTTTCAAGCCTTCAACCAGTGCTACATTTTCTATGATGACATTCCCCAAAACAATTGAGCCATATCACAGAGTTTCTCCTTTGTTGCCATCTCCAAAAGATATTACTGGGCCAGCTTTCCTCTCAAACTTTGTAAGCAGGGACTTCTTTCCAGTCATATGTCCAGAGCATCCACTGTCCAAGATAATTGAATGCTTCTTTCCTGTGCCCTGCAAACAAAAAGTAACTAGTTAGACTTTTTTAGGACCCACTTTGATTGGATCCTTTCTTGCTAGATTTAGAAACAACAGGCTTTGAAGATTTTGCTTTTACTTTACCTGTAGCAGAGTCAACCTTAGACTCTGATTTCACAAACTGTTTGTGACTAGGAGTTTTAGATTTCAGAGAATAATAGTCATAATACAGCTCATGATATTCTCTACACATGTAAATGGAATGAAGTAAACTACTACAATGATAACAAGCTTTCTGTGGTTGGTATTGAATTCTCTGAGTCTTGGGGAATCTAGACTCAGTTTTCCAAGAAGGTTTTTGACTGCAATCTAGGGCCAAGTGATTATGATTTCCACACTTATAGCATTTTTTCCTAGGTGCATTAGGTACATTCTTGTAATTATTCTATTTGTTAATACCTTCTTTTCCATTCATATTTCTTTTGACCTTGCTAGACTCTGAAAGACCATCTAGTCTTTGTTTCAACTGAGACTTAGACAGAAACCATATGTTGACATTCTTAGGTTTCTCTAACACTTTCTCATCTGAATTACTATTGTTAATTCTTTTTTGTACAACCGGGGTACCTTTTGAATAAACAAATTTAACATGATTAGGTTCAGAAACAATTTTCTTACCTTCAGATTTAGATGTGCTAGCTTCTACTTTACTATCATCATTAACAATAGCTACTTTTTCTTCTTGTCTAGATTTTTCAAAACCTAAACCATTAACTTTACCACGAATTCCACTTTCAAAGATTTCTAGAGTCTTTTTACCAGAATTGTTAATGGTCTTAATCACATCTCTCTCTTCCTCTAGTTCTTTTTAACATAGTCATAAGCCTCAAGAATAACACTATAATCATGCTTAGCTTTATCAGAACTTAACTTGTATTCTTCCATTTGAACTAGCTTAGATTCAAGAAAATTATTTCTATCAACTAACTTATCATTCTTAACCTTAAGTTCATCTCTTTCACTAGTAAGAATTCTAAAATTAGTCATGAGATTCTTAAACTCAGCATGGATAGATCTAATTTCATCAGAATTTAAGCTATCAAATGAATTAAGAGAGTGAAGTGATACCTTAACAGAAGATGGAGAAGTTTTCTTTGGAGATCCAGGTTTGTCTGAAACATTTGCCATCAATGCAATGTTGTCATAATCCAATTCATCTTCAGAATCACTGGAATCAGCCCAATCCTTCTGTGTGACCATGAGTGCATTACCCTTTCCTGAATTCCTAGGCTTCTTACACTCACTAGCAAAGTGTCCAAGCTCGCAGCAATTAAAGCACTTGATCTTGGCCTTATCAATCTTCACAATTGTACTTTTGCCTTTGTCACTCTTCTTCTCCTCCTTCTTTTGAAAAGGTCCTTTGCTAAATCTTCTTCTGTTGAATCTTCCTTTCTTGAAAGCTTTAGCAAACATAGCAAAGAGTTCCTGCATCTCTGATTCAGAATCACAGTTGTCAAAGTCTATATCAGTAGTCTCTGACTCAGAACTTTCTTTGCTTTTCTTCTTCCTTGAGTTCTTTACAGCAGGCTCATCATGTTGTTCCTCTGGAAGCTTCTTAATTCAGATTGAGCAGTGATTGCAACAGTTTTCATCTTTCCTTCACTCCTGCTCTTCTTCTACTGCTTGTCAAGTTCATAAGCCCTCAGTTTTCCATATACTGCCTCTAATGATATCTCATCCAGATCATTAGCTTCCTCAATTGTAGATATCTTCTCATTGTAGAAATCAGGCAAGGCTTTCATGAACTTAGTATTCATATCCTCCAAGTCATAATATTTACCATGCATAGCCATCTCATTGATGAGTTTTGTAAATCTATCAAAGGTATCAGTAAGTGATTCACCAGACTTGGATTCAAAGTACTCATACTGTTGTATAAGTAGTGTCCTCATGTTCTTCCTGACAGGCTTAGTTCCTTCACAGTGAACCTTAAAATTGTCCCATATATCCTTAGCAGTTTTACAAGAGAGAACATAGTTAGTTAGAACAGAATCAAGACTATTGAATAATATGTTTCTCACTTTAGCATCTTTAAGAACATTCTCCTTGTCCTTATCTGACCATTCAGATTTAGGCTTCTCTGCTGTATGTTCTGGAACAACTTCACCATCAACAGTTGCTTATCCAACAACCTTTGTTGGAACAAAAGGTCCATCTCTGATTCTGTCAAGATAATCAGGATCTGTTGCTTCCAGATGATGCAACATCTTTACTTCCCATAGAGTATATTCGTTTCTCTTGAGCATAGGAATCTTAGTATTCCCATCCTTGTAACCAGACATGATTGCAGATCTTTATGATTATTCGAAATCAACCTGCTCTGATACCAATTGTTAACTCGAATAACTTGTAGAAAGGGGGGCTGAATACATGTTATATAATCGTGTCTGATTTTTTTCTCGAATAAATAAACAAGAACAAACGAATGAAACAAATTGTTTGTATTAATAAGATCAAATACAAACTCTACCAAAGGTGTACAAATACCTTTAGCAACTGCTGCCAATATAAATCTCTCTCTCTGTTTGTTCCGAACTTTCGAACACAAACCTTATACAGAGCTACGCACACAAACTCAATCGCACGACACTTGCTCGACTCTTTTTACAATGATATAGAGAGAATATTTATAATGCTACCTATCAACTAATAACAGAAAGATAATCTATACATGACAATGTTCTGCCGTCCAGTTGATAGTTTCCATCAATAGAAAATTCTTTCCTTCATGATATCTTCTTGTTTGTTCTTCAAACAAAGATCCTGTTTTATAGCACTAGCCAGTTTCTGTAGCATCCATATGACATCATCAGTAACACGACTGATATCAGGATTTCATCTTGCATCAGGATTAGACATCCATCAGTATTTGACTTTGTCGTATCAGGATTCGATCTCAGTTCCTGATATGTAGTACTTGATGCACTGTTCTCGACTTAACTCTACAGATTACTGTCTAACACTTATATCCTATACAAAGTGCTAAATCCTTTATAAATCAGGATATACAATAAGTATAAGTAAAATTCTATTCTTAACATCACAACTCATGAATTATTCCTAACATTTGGTTATAGTTTTATGGTGTAAATGTTTAAAGATGAACATATTCTGATTAATTAAATTTCTCTTTGCTTTCAAAAAATGTTTGTAGCTTGTGTGATAAGTTCCATTGCTTTATATGTTTTTTTTACAATAATCATTTTGATAATTTTATGCTTGTAATCTAGTTATATTGTTATTTTATTGTTTATAATTATATGTTGGGGCTCATTGGTTGATATAATAATTTCTTGCATAGGAAACGGTCCTAGACAAGAAAAAGTATAGGCCATGGCTAGCTATGAAGAAAAACGTTTCCATCTATAATGGACCGGCCCAATTCGGCCCAATGATAGTAAAGTAAAATCACAGGAAAGGGTGTTAAAGGCTGGAAGAAAATAGGGATTTCGACATAAAAGAATTATCGGTTGTTTTCATTTTATCTTGTTTTACTTAGGAGAGCATGAACCTCTCGAAAGTTCATTTATCTTTCTAAGTCTATCTAATTCTTGTAATAAAAAACGCAGTACTAGTCTTATTATTTAGTGATACCGTTGTTATTGTTATATAAATCTCGTTGTTTCATCTGTTTTATGATCTATCGTTGTTAAAATTGTTGATGTGGAATAGTCGATTCATAACAATTGGTATCAGAGCATATGGTCCTCGTGGCAAAAAAATCGAAATGGTTGAGCAAGGTTTGGGGGATTGGAGGTCAACGATGGTGGAACAAATATCGCTAGCAATCAACACGGCCATTGCTGAAACATCGCAGCGATTGGAAGCGTGTATATCTCGATTCTGTGAAAAGGAGGAGGTATTGATGAAAACTCTCAAGGACGATCAGTTAAGATATCAGAAAGAGGTACATTCTTCTCTTTCTTCGATAATGTCTCATGACACTACTACTAAATTTTCTGCACAACAGGTGTTTGATGTAATTTCTGATAGAAACTCTATTTTTTCTTATGGGTTTTTACATTATAGTGGTGATAATGGGTTTGGGTAAGATGGGTTTTTAAGTGACAAAATTAAGTTTGTTAATATTGTTGAAAATCCTGTTTTTGCAAGTTTGGATAATGAAAATAGTGGAGTTGAGGAGTCGGTTGTTTCGAAACCTTTTGTGACAAACCCAAATGAAAAAAATTGTGAAGATGTCGGTAAATTGGATAAGGGCGATAAAGGGACAATGATGGAGACAGATTTTACTAAAAGTAAGAATGTTGGTGGTCAAGTTAAAATGGTAGATGATATGATATTGTCATTGTCAAGCCCGGGTATCCTGCCTAATGCAAGAACCCCGTCTGATGTTGTGGTTACTGGACCTTCTTATTGCAATGATTCGCAGAGGCAAGCAACAAAGGATGGTGGTGATATTTATGGCCTCAATGGGATGCAGGTTATGAACGAGCCTACATCAACTGCAATTGCGTATGGTTTAGACAAGAAGTCTAGCGGCGTGGGTGAAAAGAATGTGCTGATTTTTTATCCTGGTGGTGCGGAGTTAAGTTCATTACCCTATGATAAAGAAATGTATGTGCTTATACGCCTATTAGGCAATGGTAGAACAGGGCTTGAGATTGTTGAGCTAGACTTTCCGGATTCTTTTTGTGAAGTAATTGTGTCTAGAGTATTAGTTCTTCAAGGAGAATGGCTGCTGGCACTTGTATCACATTTTATGCAGGCAAGAGCGCATAAAGGTGACCATGGTATCAAAGCAGAAGGAGATGGGTGGTTTCTAACTATTGCCTTGCTAGAAGGACACAATTTGATAGCAATTAGGTTGTCCGATTGGTATGTGGTGTTCAGCTACAATGGTGAAACAAGTTCCAGTTCAATTAATTTTTAGAAATCTGGTCCTAAATGGACTGAAGTATTTGAATTTGATGCGATGGATGAGCCTCCATCTATGCTGGATGGTGATGTTTATGAGTTTTACGGACCATTCAAGAAAGCTAAATCCCTAGGACATGCCGAAATTAATTTTGTGAAGAATAATATATAAGAATTAGCTGATGTGTGGGTTCCTGTTGAAGGAAAGTTAGCTCAGGCATTTCAGTCGAAATTGCATCTAAGAATATTTTTAAATGACACAAGAGGTAGCAATGTTGTTAAAGGTTATCTAAGTAAGATGGAGAGGGAAGTGGGGAAGAATATAAAAGTGCGATCTACTCAAACAAATTTAGCATTTTAGAAACTATTACAACTCCAAGTAGAAGAATTTCTAATCAATGACTTCACATGTCAATTGAAACGTAAAATGCCTTTGCAGGGTCGTCTGTTTTTGTCCAGCAAGAATAATTGGATTTCATTTTGATCTTTTTGGACGCAAGACGAAATTCTTATTACTCTGGAAGGACATAGAAACCATTCATGTGTGCCCTCCTACTTTTTCATCAATGGTTAGTCCAATTATTGTCATGACTTTACGGCTTGGCAGGGCTCTAGATGCAAAACATGGGGCAAAAACTCATGATGATAAAGGTAGATTGAAGTTCCATTTTCAATCTTTCGTGTCTTCCAATGTGGCATATAGGATAATTAAGGCACAATGGAAGGCTAAATCCTTCACACCAGTTCAAAAGGTACGAATAGCTCAAGAAGTTGATGGGATTGTTGTGTTTAGCGGGAACGACTCAAACACCAGTGCTTACTTTCTGGCTGAAAACTTTAGGGGTAATAATTGGAAACCCGGGTCGTTGAATGCCCCAAGACGGTTTATGGTGACTTGAAATGCAAAGAGGTTCCCACAAGTTTTGGATTTGATACTGCTTGTAAGATATACGTTGAAACGATTAGAAATGTTATGGCTGATGCTCGATCCACTGGAAAATATTATCATTTTGTAAGACTGATGGGTCGTGCTGCTTTGCACATTACCTTGGAGTGTGCTTTACAAAATCATCCAAATATTACCCTTATCAGAGAAGAGGTTGTCAGCAAGAAGGAGATTCTTAAAAATGTCACGGACTACATTGACGATGTGATCTGCAAGCGTGGAGAGCTTGGATATAGCTACGGTGTGATACTTAATTACGAAGGGCTTATTGATTTCATTCTTGAGGTATTTTATGGACTGATTTGGTATCAAATGAATTTTGATGGGTGGTGGTCTGATGCGGAAAATGAGAAAATCTATATGTTTTTTAAGACGTACTGCAATAGTGTATATCATACCAGGCTTGCTTGCACTACTTCTATTTATCATTCCATTTGTTCGGAAGATTATGGAGATTAAGCCCTTGGTTGCTCTAACAAGGGCTCTATTAAAAATGAAAGGTGTAAAGTACAACTGGCGTGAGTTTTTCGGTAATACTAACAGAATTGCGGTAGTTCTATTCTGGGCTTTAATCATCTTGATTTATTTAGTAGATCTGCAAATCTGTGTTGTTTTTTCTTTAATTTATTGGGCATCAGTCGGGCTGTTTTCATAATTGGGAGAGATTCGAAATTTTGCTCAGTTAAGGCTTAGCTTCCAGTTCTTTGCAAGTGCATTACAATGTAATCTGATGTCAGATGATCAGCCCATGACGGACACATTCATCAACAAGCTTCGGGACAGTTGAGCGTGTGAAGCTATGATATGGACTTGGGACTTTGTACCTGACTCTGTTTCTAATGCAGTTTTCGGCTTTCGACCTTGAGGATAAGGTCGTTCTTTGAGAGCGGGGTATTGTAATGGACCGGTCCAACTCAACTATACTATTAGTTTATAATAGACGGAGGCCTAATACCGGCCCAATGGTAGTAAAGTAAAGTCACAGGAAAAGAATGTTAAAAGCTGGAAGAAAAGAGGGATTTGGGCATAAAAGAATTATCGGCTATTTTCATTTTATCTTGTTTTACCTGGGAGAGCATGAACCTCTCGAAAGTTCATTTATCTTTCTAAGTATATCTAATTCTTGTAATAAAAAACGCAATATTAGTCTTATTATTCAGTGATACCGTTGTTATTATTATATAAATCTCGTTTGAGTCTTTCTTCATCTCTTCTATGATCTACAGAGGCGGATCTAGCAAAAAAAGAGCTCCCAACGGAATTTTTTTTTGGGATGCAATATATAATTAATTTTAAAATAATAAAAATAATAAAATATTAATTTTTAATTTTACTATGTATTTTAATTTTTATAAATGATATATAATTAATTATGTTTGAGAAGGATTTTGGGGTTTTTAATTTCAGAACATATAAATAACAAAAATCAGTTTTTTGTCTCTCTCATCAATCATTGATCTATACTTGTTGAAATTATTGATTTGGAGTAGTCGATTCATAACACCATCCCATGGACGTGACGGTGTGAGGCAAGATCTGCGTGTGATGAAAATATGTGTTTTTTTTTTTTTGCCAAGGTGATGAAAATATGTTTATTTAATGATTTGAACACTAAATGTTTGACTTTCAATCGGGATTTTTGAATTGCTGATGTTGAGATGCCTTCTACTCCGTACATAATAATGGCAGGAGGGTGCGCTGTCTAGCAGGAGGGTGCGCTGTCTAGCCAGTCTTGGGATGTTATTCCTTTTATGTACGTAATATAAACACTTACAAATAAATTGATGTACACGGAAACCG
The DNA here is from genome assembly GCA_037693485.1 of Kitagawia praeruptora. Taxonomy (NCBI): domain Eukaryota; kingdom Viridiplantae; phylum Streptophyta; class Magnoliopsida; order Apiales; family Apiaceae; genus Kitagawia; species Kitagawia praeruptora. Next base: position 7,507,762 of record CM075353.1, read on the forward strand.
TGGACATAAATTTGCTGGGATATCATATTTAAGTTTGAATAAATGTTGAGTTACACCCTTATACATACATTACTTAAACACTACTCTACTAGATTATAGGACTAGTATATTACTCTATAGTTGTATTTTTTATTTTTTATTTTCTTAAAATGGGCCCCGCTAGGGGCACTTTTTTAATGCTAGTAATGTTTTAGTAGTGCATAAGGGTGTAGCCCAAGATTTACTCTCTAAGTTTTTATCATATCAAATATATTTTATAGTGTCTCAAAAAAAAAAAAATATATATATATTATAGGAATAGGTTAAAAAATGTGAGCAAATGAAATTTTGGTATGTCAAATTAGATGGAAAGGACCAGTCTAAATTTTATAGATACAACTAAAATTGATTGAATGTGAAAACTCTATATTCCACCAAAATCCATCAAATTTAAAATTCGATCAATTACATTCGATTGTAACATATATAATTATTTAAGTGAAATTTAAATTTCCATCATTTACAATTGAATTTAAACTTCAACTATGTATTAATATTTGATCATTATTTTCAATCGAAATTAATATTCAGTTATTTTTGGTTGAATTAAAATTCAACCATTTTTGGTCTACTTTGATTTTAATTTGTAGTGGATGGAAAATTTTTAAAGTGTTTTGTTCTTATAGTTAATGAGTAATTTTTTATTTTTATTATCAATGGAAACATGTTACTGATATTGTAATTCAAAAAAATCATTTTTTAAAAAAGTATGCATTTAAAATATTTTGATATGTACACCAAAATGTAAATTATTTAAAATGGGAGAAAAAGAGGGAGTATCATATGTCATTATACATTTAACTAGACATGGCAATTCGTTCGTGTCGTGTACTTTCGTGTTTCGTGTACCTAAATGCTAAACCCAAAATCACCCGTTTAGGGGTTCGTGTCATTTCGTATTCGTGTACTTTCGTTTCGTGTACGTTTCGTGTCGTATTTCGTGTTATTTTAATTAATAATAAGAATAAAAATAAATATATAAATATATTAAAATATTACAATTTTCGATAATATTTTTACAAATATATATTAAAAATGTATTTTTACATAGTATTTATAAATAATATTATAAATTTATGTATAATCACAAATATAAATGTTAAATGTCTAATAAAAATATTAAAATATATAATATCTAATACCAACAAAACAATACAGTTAATTGAGAAATGAAAGAGATAAGTACTAGGCCGGGGTCCTTCGGAAATAGTCTCCATATTGTATAGGGGCATGGTCTGCGTACATCTACCCTCCCCAGACACCACTTTGAAAGTGGTATTATAACTGGTGTAGGTTTCGTTTTTTTTTTTAGAGATTGAGATTGAGATAAGGCGGGAGAGACGAGAGATATTTGAGGGAGGGCCTTGAAAATTTGACTTACTTGTATATTATTGTTAAAAAAAATTATATATATATATATATATATATATATATATATATATATTTCGTGTATTTCGTGTCGTGTCGTGTACTTGAAGGGTAAACCCAAACCCGACACTAAATCTCGATCGTGTACTTTCGTGTTCGTGTACTTTCGTGTCGTGTACTAAAAATGCAAACCCAAACATTAAATTTTTGTGTTGTTTCGTGTCATTTTTTCGTATCGTGTTAAAAATTGTCAGGTCTACATTTAACTTGTAGAGATTGTAATGGGATTTTCGATTGAACATATTTAGATTTGGTATGACTTATATCAATTATTTAGGGATCAAAATTAAGGCTCCATTACATTTCTGGTAAAGAATTTAATTGAACTTTCATTTATGGTACACTTTGTTCAACGTTTTCATTTATGGTATAGCTGAAAAAAGGTAATAGAAAACGCCACTAGAAGTGGCGTTTTCTGTTGAATTTACTTTCAACAGAAAACGCCACTTGAACTGGCGGTTTCTATTACATTTGTTTGTTTTCACTTTTCCCAGCACTTGGCATAATTTGTGAGTACAAAATGTAGTTTGTAGTAGTCATTTTACATGGCTTAAAAAATGTCTTTGTAAATGAAATTTTTTCAATTTTTTTGCTTCGTATTAAAGAATTGACATTTTACTTTGGTATAATACGAAAATCTCGAAAATTTATTATGTCTAACTAGCTTATTATTTGGTCCGAACATGGCAACTCAACATCAAAATGTTGAAAAATGTTTCGAGTAGGCATGTTTAGGGGAATAAAAAATATACCTGTACATGTTTTTTTTACGTTGTTTTTGTACCATATTCAAGTATTGACGTTGTACTTTTGCGTAAACCAAAATTTAGGCATAACTAATTTGTGTAATTACGTTAAATGTTCATCCGAATATGGCAACTTCACATCAAATTCTTAAAAAAAAACCTTGGCGGAGTTACGTTGAGGGGCATAAAAAACATATTAGAAAACATTCAATTACTTTAAGTAAACATACTACATCATACAAGTACTTCAATTTGAAAACAGAAAATTGAAGCATCATACAATTAGATTTAATTGAAAACAGAAAATTACATTAAAGTAAACATAAAGCCGAATACTTATTGTGAAGACTCACTTCCTCGCCTCCCACAACACATGGCTACCTGTGTGACACCTTCTCCACTTGCCCTTCACATTTCTTGGTGGTTGTTGCCTAAGATGAGGCTCCTCGTTAGGCTCTTCCTCGCTACTGGATGAAGCACGTACAGGTGCAAACTTTCCAAACCCCTGAGCCTGGGGCGTATGTAGGTGTGACTGCGAATGACCTCCATAAGTCATCTACGAACTACCTCCAAAAGTCATGTGCGACTGGTCAAACCCCTGAGCCTGGGGCGTATGTAGGTGTGACTGTGAATGACCTCCATAAGTCATCTGCGAACTACCTCCAAAAGTCATGTGCGACTGCTCAAACTGGGATGTTACACGATATAAAACCTTAATTTCGTTTAAAGTGACAGATATTTTAGCTTAAATGTATTCTTCTTAGTATAAATGCATCTGCATTGTTAGTTACAAATTAGTAAAATAGTAAGCTAATATTCTTAACTTCATTTATTAGGTTTCCGGGAGAATGGAAAATTACGTTAATGTTAATTTCTTTTGGGGTGGAAGAATGATTAGACGGGGGGATGATATTCGATATTCGAAAGATCCGGGTGGTCAACGTTACGTTATGTTGGGCACGAAGTATGAAGAATTTAGGGGTATTGTTTATGAAGTTATGGGCATAAATCCAAATCATTGGGATGTTAAAATGAGCTATAAATACCCCCAAGTTGGCATAGGGAATGTTGCATCACATTTTTTAGTAGGGCAAATTACATCCGATATGGACGTGGATCGGCTGTTGAGCATCCCTCGTACGATGATGATGGGTTTAGGTGATGTTTCTGTGTTTTTGGAGGTCAAAAAAGTACAAGAGGATGACCCGTACAGTTACGGGCATAATATGCACCCTCAACCAACCCATTCAAGTTACCAGGAAGATACTGGGACTAGCAACCAAGTCCCAGAATTTGGAACGGCCGGGTGGTCAGACTACTATTTTGGTGGAGGAGACGAATATCAAGGTCATGTCGGCGGTTCAAGTAGCTATGCAGTCCAACAAAGCCAGCCACAAGATGATTATCAAATGCAAGATTACTACACTCCTACTGATTACATTGAGCCGTCTCCACGAGTGCATCCTGTTGCCGGTAGAGAGTTGGCCCTTGTACATGAGAATGCAGAATCCGACTTTGGTAGTTCAAGTAGTGAGGATTTGGACAACCTTGGCAGTGATGCTGAGGAAGATGTATCGGAAGACGAGGCCGAAGAGGAGGTGCCTAGGATGACTATGATTGAGACGGCTGTCATTGATGGTGGGAGGCACGTCCCCATAGCACCTTGGTTTGAAACTGAGGCGTATACACCAATTGTTTTACACAACCGGGATGCAAACTACAATGTGGTAGATCCTAAAAATGAAAATCTTTATGTCGGACAGATGTTCAGTGACAAAACTACGCTTGTCCATGCAGTGCGAAATATGCACATTAAGAGTAATCGGATGTACATCGTGGTTAGGAGCAATCCTGACCAATTCATCGCAGAGTGCACCGTGCAGAATTGTCCGTGGAGAGTGAGAGCTGCGAAGAAGAAGACTCACGGTTTCTTTCAAATCACAAGATTGACTGAACACGTTTGCTTGTGTGATCATCCTACGCAGGACCACAAAAAGATTACTGCAAGATTGATTGCAGATATTGTCAAACCACACGTATGTTTTTCATTTTCGAATGTATTATAATTCATTTTCATTACTAAACTCGTTATGACGTGTTCCTTAAAATGTTTGACAGGTTGTAGGCTCACCGAATCTCCCAATAAAGAATGTTTTGAGCTTGGTCACCAAAGAATTAAATCACAACGTGAAATACATGAAAGCGTGGAGAGGTAAGCAGTTGGCGGTTGAGGATGTGTATGGCAAGTGGAGCACAACATACGACATACTACCACAGTTCTTCATGGCCATTGCTCATTCCAACCCTGGGAGCGCGTTTGTGATTGAAGCGGTCCCAGATGAGAAAGTTGCACATCAATCCATTTGCAAGCGGGTTTTCTTTTGCCTTAAAGCAGTCATGGACGGTTGGCAACATGCTCGGCCCGTACTTTCAATCGATGGTACATTTCTGAAGGGCAAATACAATGGCAAGTTACTCATTGCTATGGGTGTTGATTCCAACAATCATCAATACCCCGTATGTTATGCTTTGGTTGAGGAAGAGTCTGAGGATAACTGGGGTTGGTTTTTACGACTATTGCATGAAACTGTTTGCAAGGACAGGAACCGTGTTTGCATAATATCAGACCGTGCTGCTGGAATTCTCGCAGCAATATCCAATCCGGGCAACGGCTTTGCACCCCCTTTTGGGATTCATAGATGGTGTCTTCACCATTTCAGAAGTAACTTCTCTAGCAAGCATCCCGGGGGGGACATTAAACGCTTGATGTGGTTAGCTGGAAGTACCCCGCAGGTCAAAAAACACAATGCCTACATGAAAAGAATAGGGGAGATATCAGTTGCTGCTCTGCAGTGGCTTTGTAACGTTTCTCCTGAACTGTGGACCATTAGACATGATCGGGGCGGTGCTCGTTACGGACAAACCACTACCAACATCATGGAAGGCTATAATGGAAACATACGAATGGCTCGCTTCCTTCCTGTTACAGCAATGATGGAGTACATATTCTACAGAAATGTTAGAATTGTCAACACACAGAGGAACCAAGCCGTTACAGCTGTGCATGACGGCCAACAATTTTGTCAAAGGATGAATGAAATGATAACACGATATATGGAGAAGGCTAAAGCACATTCAGTGATAACACATAGTCGTCAACATGGCATTTTCACAGTCTTCACTCAACGTTATCGGGTGAAAGGTTGCACCAAGGGGGGAAACCAGCAGAATGTGGACATAAGTAAGAAAACTTGCACATGCGGAAAATGGAAATGTCACCATATGCCTTGTTCTCATGTCATGGCCGGTTGTTTAGTGGACAATATTGATTGGAAGCAGTGGGTTGGACCTTACCACTACTCGTCGAAATTGCATAAGTTATGGGAACCCCTTATATTTCCATTGCCAAGCACGGACTTGTGGAACTACGTTTTACCTGACGAGTGGCAACAGTTTGGAAAATTGATACCAAATCCGGCCTACAAGAAGGTCAAGAAAAAGAGTGGCACAAGGGGACAGTCCGTAAGAATTCGAACTGAAATGGACCAGTCAAGATCGGGGATAAAGTGTAGTCGGTGTAAGCAAGAAAGACATACAAAACGGAGCAGACTTTGTCCACAACGTCCCCGGGAGCCATCTACTTGATGAAATCAAGTCTTCACGTGTCTCATGTCATTTTACTTCATGCATGTAGTTTGTTTATCCTAATTTGCTTTGTTGTTAACTGTTTTGTGTGATTTGAATTTTCCATTGTACTTTGCCTCGTAATAGTTGTATTTGTGTGCTCCTTATCAATTTCATTTTCAATTATGAAAACATGGCAGTTTTGTTTTATGTCAAAAATTTTAAGAATTTGATGCATACGCGTAGGAATTTTTAAGAATTTGATGTTGAGTTGCCATGTTCGGACCAAATAATAAGCTAGTTAGACATAATAAATTTTCGAGATTTTCGTATTATACCAAAGTAAAATGTCAATTCTTTAATACGAAGCAAAAAAATTGAAAAAATTTCATTTACAAAGACATTTTTTAAGCCATGTAAAATGACTACTACAAACTACATTTTGTACTCACAAATTATGCCAAGTGCTGGGAAAAGTGAAAACAAACAAATGTAATAGAAACCGCCAGTTCAAGTGGCGTTTTCTGTTGAAAGTAAATTCAACAGAAAACGCCACTTCTAGTGGCGTTTTCTATTACCTTTTTTCAGCTATACCATAAATGAAAACGTTGAACAAAGTGTACCATAAATGAAAGTTCAATTCAATTCTATACCAGAAATGTAATGGAGCCTCAAAATTAACCTTAAAGTCCAGACTGTATACACTTTAGTGTCTTGTCTGTGTCATACTCCCTCCGTCGTAAAAGTTTACGTTGGGTTTTTTCAGGGAGACCAAGGATTATTATTAAAATAAGTGAAGTAGTGGGTGTAATAGTGATTTTATTGTTAAAATAAGTTAATTAGTGGGTGTAATAGTGATTTTATTGTTAAAATAAGTGAAGTAGTGGATGTAATAGTGTAAAGTGTTAAAAAAGTGGAGTGAAGTAGTGGATGTAATAATGTATTTTATTGTTAAAAGTTACTATTTATGGTATGTAAAGAAATGAGAGGGACGTCCCAATATAGAAACTGTAAAGAAATGAGAGGGACTGAGGGAGTATTAGGTTTGGGATCCTATGTCTCCTTCTTCTATGTCTTCTTTGTGTTCCTTGCTTTTTTTAATATAAAAAGATTACCCTTGGACGAACTTATTTTAATAAATAATAATTATTTATTAAAATGATCCCCGCCAAAATCATTATTTTTGTATTAAAAAGAGTAGGGAACACAAAGAACTTTTTTCTAGGATAAATCAAAATTAGAGATTCCTAACTTTTTTCTGAAAAAAGTTAATTTTTTTTCAACTTATAATTTAAATCTGAAACATACAATTAAATACTTGTATAAAAAATTATCAAAATATGAAAATTTTTACCCGAAAATAAGTCAATAAAAACTTAAATTTAAGTTGAGCCAAACATGTTCATGGTAAAAATGGAGTAGCACTTTTCTTCTTAGTAGAAGACAACTTTAAGCAATCAAAGAATTAATAAATATTAATACAGAAAACAATGTCTGAAAACCAAGTTGCCAGGTGAAACTTTAACTCTTACAAACAAGTTGTTGATGGAAGTTGATCATAGTACCTGATATAAAAGCAAAATTACCGGGGACCAAGGCCACCCATGCCTATAGCCTTGGTCCGCCCCTGCAAGTGAGTTTGTGCAATGTACGAATATGTTTCAAATACATAAATTTTGCTGTTAACATTATTTGCATTATTAAAATAAATTCATAAATGAATGTTAATATGTGTCTAAACATTATTGTAGTTGTTAATTAGCATATTCAAAGCAGGGGTTCCAGTGGGTGGCCAGGACCCCACTGGAATTTCTATATATACTATACATGTATACTAAATTTACACTAAATAGGCTTGTTGTAGTGGTAGGAACCCAATGATTTTTTAAGGGAATCTCTGGTTCGAACCTTACTCTAACTACACTTTGGATATTTTTTCCAAGAACCCATTGAACATTTAGTCCGGAGATTCAGAGAGTTTTATACGCATGCACAGCTCTAGTCCGACCTTTGCTGAGCAGTTAAATAAAAGCAATTATTGCATCCAGTTTGACACATTTTTAAACTTAGGGTGGGACTGTTCTAAGCATCCAGTTACTAACTTTTATAAAGCTGTTTACGGCATGGAAACTTACCAGTAAGCACCCATGACTTTATAGAGTGCCCGTTTTTTAAAACTTTTTTTTAAGGATTTATAGACTTATTTTCGGATAAAAATTTTATATTTTGATAATCTTTTTTTATACAAGTATTTAATGTTTGTTTGAGATTTAATAAGTTGCATAAATAAGTTGGAAAATAAGTTGGAATGTTAGGAATTCCTAACTTTATCTTAAAATAAGTTGACTTATTCTGGAAAAAAGTTCCCCAAACACCGTGTTTCCATCCCATGTACTTGATGTAAGGGTGTGTTCACTTGGAAAGAATGGAATGGGATAGAAATGGAATGAAAATTGTAAACAAAATTTATGAAGAAAGGGGGATGTTGGGGGAAATAATGAACAAATATGAGGGAGAAGAAGTTTTTTATGATGAAGATTGCAAGGAAAATGATGATGATTGGGAATGGAGCATTCCTTCCAAAACATGTGGGTTAGAATTCTAGTTCAAATTATTTGGAGAGGAATGAAGCAAGGAATGAAATTTATAAACACTTTCTCCAATCTCCCCCAACCAAATAATAGTATAAATTTCTTTCCATTCTCCCCTCATTCCATTCAATGTAAGTGAACATAGCCTAAGTGTGTTAGCAATGTTTCGAATTTGTCCTGCAAAAGCTGTGGCTCCCATATAGGATTAAAAGAAAAAAAAAAGATCGGCATGTGATGAAAATATATTTATTTGATAAATAGAATATTAATTATTGACTTTCTGCTGGGATTGTTCAAATAATGGCTATAGGGTGCGCTGTCTTGTGATGTAATTCCTTTTATATACTCCCTCTGTCTCACAATGTTTTTCTTGTTTGAAATGTCGGTCCTGTTCATAACATGAGACAAATTACTAATTTACGTCTAATCTATAAGACGGAATATAGTCATGAGTTATCTTGTTGGATTCGTATTTATGAGCACTTTAATATAGTGAAGTTTTTATATTTAAAACTAATACGAAATTAAAGATATTAACGATCAAAAGTACGCGTTGGCAAACGTGTCCAGTCAAAACAGGAATGATATTTAGGGACGGAGGGAGTATATTATATATACATTATACATACTACAAATAACTTGTTGAGATTATATTGAGATTTTGTATTGAAATTGTTGAGATTTTCTTATTTGTATTGATGTACACGGAAACGGTGGATATGAATTTGGTTGGGCATCATATTTAAGTTTTTATCATATCAATTATTTGTACTCAAATTGGTCAACAACTAGTTTTGTAGTCCGTGCAAGACACGGGCGCATGTTCTAGATTACAAATATTTATGAATTATTCGTGATCATGCAATATTGAATTCTTGATATCTTCGATTGTTCATATCTTCGCAGCAATTGTTGTGAGTAAATAGAATTTATGCAATACCCAATCGTGACATGCAAATGATAATTCTGGTTAAATTATATCTGTTTATATTTTACGCTATGTTTTGTTTTATTAAATCAAACTTGAACGATATGTAATAAATTGGTCAATGTTAAGATCAAAACCGTACTTCGAAATATAAATATATAGAGTTAACATGGATGAATACAGAGATACATACAAGTATTAATTACATAATAATAAATGCATATTAGTTCATATCAGTTATCCTTTATTATAATACCTGAGTCTACCACACCATCCAGTTAATTAATCATGTACCCAATTAATTAACCAATCAGAAAACTATTAATTATTTTAGAACCAATCATATGCCAATTCTAAATTATGGACCAATCAAATTAAATCAAATTTATCTTATATAATTTAACTTGCTATCTTTTAACCAAGGTTAAACCATCAATCATTCTAAATATATTTAAAATTGAATTATAATTCTAAAAAAAATTATAATTGCTTCTCAATTCTCATCGTCTAACCGTATATATCCCCATAATTATTTTATACATTTATTTTAAGAAAACGTAAAGTTTTTCACAAAATCAACAGCAACATGTGCATATTTCTTGACCTAATCCACCATGGCTGGTGGCGATGATAAAAAAAAAGAGTAGATTAGAAGTCGTGGGTGGTGCTGATTACGGTGTCTATGCACGAGTATTATATTGCCGAGCATAGTCCCATTTTTTGTATACTCCGTAATATATTACAAGCTCATAATATGTGTGAATTTTAAATTAATAAATTTACTAGATTATTAACAACATTATTCGGTATTAACATTCAAATTTAAATTTTATTATTATGAAACTGAAAACTCTTTAAAAAAAATATTCTTTATTATAATACGCGAGTCTACCCATACGCAGTTAACCAATCAGAAAACTATGAATTATTTTAGAACCAATCAGAGATGACTTCTAAATTTTAGATCAATCATGTTATATTAAGAATTTTTCTTATTTAAATTCTCACCATACCTCATTAATCATGGTTAGTTAGCACTTCTAATTTAGATACAATAATAATTTTATTTAACATATCCATAAATACATATTTTTTAAATCAAAAATTACTAAAAATCACTATTTTAATTTGAAATCAATCAAGATATGTACTATTATATATTTTAAATTAAATTCATAACTACTCATTCATTAATCAATCACTTTTTAATATAAAATCAATCATAATTATATTATCGTACATTACAAATTAATTTCTATAATATAAAAAATGTAAATTAGGTTTGCGTGGAAGAAATAGAATGAATAAGAGCGAAAATTAGAATTAAATGTTACAGAAATTAAAGAAACTAAACATAATAGTAGGAGGAGAGCTTGCGGCAATTGATTTGCGGTTAAGTGTAGGGCTCCAACACTAATTGGGATCGTTAAAGCCCTAGATGGATAATTTTCTTTCTAGAGTGAAAGTTTTGCAATCGTTGTAAATATAAATTTACATTCTCGCATACCTCATTAATCATATTAGTTAACACTTTTAATTTAAATAAAATAATGATTTTATTTAACATATTCATAAATAAATATTTTTTAAATCAAAAAAAAATACTAAAAATCACTATTTTAATTTGAAATCAATCACAATATATAATATTATTTATTTTAAATTAAATTTCATAACTACTCATTCATTAATTAACCATTCTTTTAATATAAATTCAATCACAATCATATTATCTGTTATACCTAAATCTTGGCATAAGCCCTAAGCAGGCCGAATAGGCTGAAATAGTGGTCCACAACTCATAATGGGCCTAGAGATGAAGATTGGGTTACCAAAGCCCACCACCAGGAGCTAGTCCAACATTCTATCAAAGAATAATATGGAAGTCTGCGATCCCAAGTTGCGGGTCGAGTTCATCGCCAGCAAAATCCCTAGTATGGGATAGCATCTATCATGCACGTCTCTCTACAAGGTCCAGCGTGGCCTAGAGGTCCAGCGTGACCTAGAATACTTTTATGGAAGCTAGAGGTCCAGCGTGACCTAGAGGTCCAGCGAGGCCTAGAATACTCTCTCTGTAAGGTCCAGCGAGGCCTAGAGGTCCAGCAAGGCCTAGAACATATTTATTATGAAGGCTTACGGTCAGACCCAGTGAGGTCGCGTGAGTATAATTATCTCCGTACAGCGTGGCCCACCTCGCATGACTAGCCCAGCGAGGCCGCATGCGAAGCCATGTAGCTTCTCCATTCGCCTCGCCAGCGAGGCCAGTTGATTTAAGCATCATGCTAGCCATAGGCAATCTTTAATGGGCCATGAGTCATGCGCAGAATAAATGGGTAAAATATATCAACCCAAGAAGACGTGTAACGGATTTGGGCCAAGCCGAGCCCATAAAAACCCTAGCCCGTCTAGGTAACTTCTTCTCCAAGAGAACTACGTATGGCTTGATCCCTATAAATAGGGTACGTAGGCATCTTGTTATGGATGATTGACAGCTCACCACTGAAAACACCATACAAGATCAACCACAAACGATCTCCAATCTCCTTCCGTGTTCTTCATTATTAGCAAAATATCCGTATTTTGCTCCATGATTCCAGCAAACCTCTCAAATATTGTTATACAATATTCTCCCTATAACATTTGGCGCTAGAAGGAGGGGAAAGTCATCATATTGGGAGAAGGATGACTAAATCGAACAAGAAGAATGGAGGGAACAACAACGGGGAGACCCCGGGTCTCACAAGACACCCACGAGCGAGGCGAAGATAAGGGCCGAGGTTCGGAATGACCCCCCTCTCCTCATCGAGATTTTGAACGGTCCCATTGTCATCACGACGAACCCCCTTCTCTTCATCGAGATTGTGAGCGATCCCATTATCGTCACGACGGACCCCCTTCTCATCGTCGAGATTGTGAGCGGTCCCATTGTCGTCACGACGGACCCTCATCTCCTCGTCGAGATTGTGAGACCCCTATATGATGTAGCTAACGAGGCTCCCTCTTATGTAACCACTGAGTCCCCTATATGATGTGGCTATCGAGATCAAATAGATGCCTCTTTGTGAGATTCCCCTTCGTGGGATGCCTCTACATGAGATGATTCTTGGTGGAATACCTCTACGTCGAGGAGAGGGGGGACGCCCCCGATCCTTGGGGAGAGGGGGGACGCCCCCGATCCTTGGCGGCAATGAGGAGGTCCTCAACTACCTCAGTACACCAGGAAGATCATCTATCAAACAAGCCCCCGGCTTGGTATGGACTTCACTAATATCAGCGTACATTGCCCCAATTTGAAGGAAGAACTCATTGTGGGGTCACATCAAAATTCTCTTCATTACAAATGGTGTTAACTCCAAATAATACAAGAAGGTTGCTGAAACATGTTGGTTCCTCATCACATCTACAATTATAATGACTCCATGGGTAGTGGCATTACACAAACACCACACCTAGCAGGACATTTGAAAATTTGCAAGACAAGGCCAGCACCTAGCATTGCGAGGCCGGCACCTAGCGTTGCGAGGCCAGCACCTAGCGTTGTGAGCCTGCACCTAGCATTGCGAGGCAGCACCTAGCGTTGCGAGGCGGCACCTAGCGTTGCGAGGCTGTACCTAGCACTACAAGGAAAACAGGCTCAGACAACGGTTTTTGCCCGTTGTCTGATGCCCTGTTTTCCTGTTGTCTATTGAGGCGCCGTCTGATGCCTATATCAGACAACGGTACCAAAACTGTTGTGTGAGCCTTCTTCGACAACAATCCGTATTTACCGAAACGTTGTGTGAATACTAGAAACAACAACAGTTTGCTTTTAAAAAGTATTGTACAAACCACATTACAACAATGGTCCTTAACTCAGAAACCGTTGTTCTAGGCATGTTTAGACAAGGGTTTTTTGTTTTGGTTGTGTTGTCTATTTCGTTTGCATCCAACACAACATTAATTGGTTGGGTTGCAGTATAGTTTTATAGACAATGGTCTTCTATATCTGTGATGTTGTGTTAAATACTTTCTCACAATTGTTTTATAGAAAGAAACCATTGTTGTTTCGTTTGTTAGACGATGGAATTGTTTTAAAAAGTGTTGTCTGAATATTTGTTACACAACGGTTTACTTGAACAGAAACCATTGTAGTTTTTGTTGTTAGACAATGTAATAGTTTTATAAAGTGTTGTCTGAATATTTCGTTCACAAGGGTTTTAATTGTTAGATTCGTTGTCTGAGCTGTTTTATAAAGATTGTTGTTGTAGGATATGATTAATAACATGTTTTCTTATAAATGCTCTCATTGGATAAAAATAAACTAGACAATGCACCAATAAAATACTATCATTACGGCCAATATTCGCTATTACAACGAACTAAAATCCACCATTACAACCAAAATTCATCATCAACCAACTAAAATTCAACCACCTAATGCCATTCAAATTTATAAACAAAATCAATTACAGAACCATTGATATGGACCATGAGGAAATACCAAAAGAGCACAAAATATATAAGGTCTAAACACTTACATACTCAGTATGCCTTTCAGAAAAGGGAACCAAGTCTCCAACTGATTTAAATGAGTAAGACTTTGTACCAAAAGAACAGGTCCGAAGAACAACACCGTAAGAACAATGCATGCAACCTTAGCCATATAATTAGAAATCCATCTTCTCATGAATGACGCAGAAAAAAGGGCCAATACACGTCTTGGGCTCAGGGGCTGTCTCAGTATTCCACTCTGTAGGATTTGCACCTTGTTTGACGTGTAAAGCTATTGCTGCACCAAATCGTGATTTGAAAGAAACAAATGCAGCCGGAACTACCTATAATTAAAAAAAATTGCTAAATGGTAAGGCATGTGAAACTTAAATAACCATCATAAGTTCTGACTTGTATATTTATGGAAATTCTCTATGTTGTTATATAGAGAATATTGTAAATCAAACCTGTAATAGAGTATCACTTTTAAGTAATAACAGCTTAAACTGAAAAATGAATCCTTTTTTTCACAACATATATGCAGTGAAATAAGTAATATTTTATTAACAATATTATGACTTGATCAGAACTACCATGTACATTTTCAACTATGTACTGTGTAATATGAAGTTTTAAGTCCACTTGCCACCTTTCTATATTTGGCCAAAAGTGTTTTGAAAACTAAAGTACATTACCTGTCCAGTTATTAAAGCTTGCTCCATTAAAGCTTGCTCCATTCTGACACTTTCTAACAGAGATTCATGTTTCTTTTCATATTGATCCAAAAGATCAACTCTACGACCGAAAAAGCTAGCACGGCCAACCTTTTGTTCAGAAGACTGCCTTGATTTCATATGAAGAAGCCTTCTAGACAAATTATCTGCATCACTCTAAGCAAAATACAGTTCTTGAATTGCAGGGTACAGAACAACAAAAAGGAAGACAACAAAAAAGTCTAAAAACATAAACATAATTGAAGATTTGAGTTATGACATCTGAAGTTGTACACTATATTAGAATGACACAAAGTCACAAACTTCACAGCCTCCAAAAACCTTTAAGGCCAATTTGACTAGCTTATACACCGTAGAACCTGACAGAAATGGTATAAGTTTTTTGAATACATACTAAGACTCCATGGGTGATACTCTTAAAAGAGCAAAATGACATCTTATGCATACTATTAACCAAAATGACATAAAGCAACTGTGATTATATCATGCTATGAAATTTTTTTAAACTTATATCAAATGAGCATCACTTTTACATGAAACTCAACAAAATAAGAAAATAAGAAACAATGACTAAGCAATCCTTAAAAAATTAATGCAAAAATATAATCAACCTGCACTCAGATGCAAAACTAAAACAGATGATTTTATAGGGTCAATAGACACAATACATGACACTGTACATTTCAATCACCGGACAACTTTAATGTTTTAGAAGGCATCGTTTGCTTCGCAATCAATATGCAACCTGTGCTATTTCTTCATGACCAGCATGCCTAATTTGCTAGACATGATTTATCTAATCAATGTAGAATCACTAGTTTTCTTAATATATTGAATGTATTGGCGAGATTCAAAAAGTCTTTTGAATTTCAACAATTAATAACGCCAACAGTAAACAGTTCTATACATATAACAAGTACATGAAGAACTGCATAAAACTTACGGTTGCTCGAGTGATACCAGGAAGACAGTAATCAGAATGAGGAGTTAAAACTCAGCCTTTCTTCACCAAAAATCTGAAGCAGTGACAAGTATTTGTCAAAATGAAACAGTTCACTTACTAATATCGCCTCTGTGGTCGATCGGTTCTCCAATAACATTCATAATACGACCAAGAGTGGCTCTACCAACAGGACCTATAATGGTAACGAAAAGATATATAACTAATAAAGCAAATAACATAAAATATATACAACATACATCAATAGATACAAAAAATTGAGTAGATAGATAAGCTAGCTCACAGTATATATATAAATTGATATACTACATTGAAACTCTTCATCATCTCTATACAACCCATTGATCTTGGAGGTCTTCAGAAGCGTATTCTTAAATCTGAAAGGATGAATTAGTTGAGACATTTCATCAAACAGATTGTGCCCAATTGAAACTTACTAATTGAATCAAACTATTAATTAAAACAGATTGAAACTTACTAATTAAATCAAAAAATGGACTGCTTCAAGTAGAGGGGGGTTTCGTATGAATTGGAATCGCGGAACTGATTCTCAAGCTATGAATGGATGGTTGTATGAACTGGGTCTCGAGTTATTACTTAGAGCTATGGGTGCGTGTTTGATAATGGTGAGATGAAGAACTAGGGTTTCAATTTGTGTTTGTATGTTTATGCGCGTGTTTAAATTTGTGTGTGTAATTATGTTTATGTGTTTGTGCGGCTGAGAAGATAGAGGGGAGGTTGAAAAGATAGAGGGGGAAATGAAATTTTGGCGAGGAGGGAAATGAAACTTTGATTTGGGAAAAATGAGTTACTAAGAAGCGGCAATTTCATTTGGATTTTGGGGGAAGTGAAATTTTAGTAAAGGGAAAAATCCAATATTAACAAGCGACAATATGAATTAGATAAGGGAGGGAAGTGAAATTTGAGATTACGGATCATGAAATTCTAAAAAAATTCAGAAATTTGATTCGAAACAAAAAAAAATCAAATTTTCGGAATATTAATATAATAGATACTCATTTTAGTGTAGGGAAAAAATAATCAAAAAAAATAAAAAGGTCGGGTTGTACGATATTTTAACAAAAACGTAGTAAAAGTAATGCTTCCTTTAACGAGGCACGATCCAGATTCACTGAATAAATTTTTTGAATGATTTCTTCGACGATTAAACCGTACGAAAGTTAATAAACACTCATTTTAGTGTTGGAAAAAAATATTCAAAAAATAAAAAGGTCGGGTTGTACGAGATTTTGACAAAAACGTAGTAAAAGTACTGCTTCATAAAACGAGGCACGATCCAGATACACTGAATAATTATATCTAATAATGTTCATAAGATATTAACATCCGTACGGTTGGATCGTCGAAAAAAAATTATAAAAAATATTATTCCAAAATTATACTAGTTTGACCAAGTAGTACTTTGACAGTTGACCATTAAAATATCATACAAGAATGATTTGTTTTTTTCTAATCTTTTTTACACATCACTAGAATCAGTATATAACATCATCCGTACGGTTGGATCGTCGATAATTTTTTTTAAAAAAATAGATCATGTTCAATCGGTACGACACTCGTTAGAGCGAGTAGTACTTTTGAAGGATTTATATTATAAACACGTACAAGAATGAATTTGTTTTTCTAATTTTTTGTGCACATCACTCATATCATTAGATATTAACATCCGTACGGTTGGATCGTCGAAAAAAAAATTATAAAAAATATAATTCCAAAATTATACTAGTTTGACCAAGTAGTACTTTGACAGCTGACCATTAAAATATCATACAAGAATGATTTGTTTTTTTCTAATCTTTTTTACACATCACTAAAATAAGTATATAACATCATCCGTACGGTTGGATCGTCGATAATTTTTTTTAAAAAAATAGATCATGTTCAATCGGTACGACAATCGTTAGAGCGAGTAGTACTTTTGAAGGATTTATATTATAAACACGTACAAGAATGAATTTGTTTTTCTAATTTTTTGTACACATCACTCATATCATTAGATATTAACATCCGTACGGTTTGACCAAATATTATAAAAAATTCCCCACCCCCTCAGGGTTTTTCCAGGGCTTCACCAGCACTAGGGCTGTCAAACCGATATTTCGGATACGGATCTGCCTATATCCGAATCCGAATCCGAAATCCGAAATTCGTATCCGAATCCGTATCCGAATCCGACGGATATTAGAAAGTTATATCCGAATTCGAATCCGACGGATATTATCCGGATACGGATAATATCCGAATCCGAATATCCGAATTTTGAGATTTTTTAAAAAATTCGAATATCTCCGAATATCCGAAAATCCGAATATCCGAATCATATAAAAAAAATTAAAAAAACAATTTTTTTCCATTCAATGTAAATATTTTTACTTATTAATGAATTAAATAATAAATAATTGAGAAAAATGGCCCTGAGGTTAACCTCAGGCCACTTACCTGAGATTAAAGTGTTTTCTAGTACAAATAGTGAATGGCAATTTTGTAATAATAAAATCTATCTTACTGTATTTACAAAAATAGCCCTGACTTGTAGTATATTATGTTTTAACCTCAGGCTACAACCCTGAGGATGTCCTCAGGCCCAGGATACTCTAAATAATTAAATTTTAATATATAAATAATATATTATAGATATTATATTATAAATTATATATTCTAAAAAGTAAATATATATATATATATATATATTTATTTATTTATTTATTTATATATTTATAAATATTCGGATATCAGATATTTCGGATACGGATGTGCCTATATCCGTATCCGCTATTTTCGGATACGGATTCGGATACGAATAATATCCGTTTTCTTTCGAATACGAATATTATCCGTTTTTTTCGGATTCGATATCAGATTTTTCGATCGGATATCGAATTTTTCGGATTTTTTTGACAGCCCTAACCAGCACAATAAAAATCAAATCTTTACTCATAAAAATCAAATCTTTACAACAAAAATGGGGAAAGGAGGTGCTTTATCTAAAGAAGTGCTCAAGAAAATCTTCCTCCGATTCTCTGTTATTGTCTACAACAAGTACATCTTGGATCGAAAGCTCTACAATTGGCCTTACCCCATCTCACTAACTATGATTCACATGGCCTTTTGTTCTTCACTTGCTTTTATTCTTAATTTTTTCAACATTGTTGAGCCTGTTACTATGTCTAAAGATCTTTATTTTAAGTCTGTTGTTCCCATTGGTTTGCTTTATTCGCTTAGTCATTGGTTTTGCAATTAGGGGCTGTGGCATTTGAGGCTACGCGATTAGTTTTGATACAAATTTTGTTGAATGCTAAGGGGATTAAGTTGAATCCGATTACTTCGTTGTATTATGTTGCGCCTTGTTGTTTGGTGTTTTTGTCAGTTCCTTGGTTTATTGTGGAGTTGCCTGTGTTGATGGAGACTTCGAGTTCTCGTTTTGATTTCTTGGGGACGAATTCTGTTTGTGCGTTTGCGTTGAATTTGGCTGTGTTTTTGCTTGTTGGGAAGACTTCGGCTTTGACTATGAATGTGGCTGGGGTGGTTAAAGATTGGTTGTTGATTGCGTTTTCTTGGTCTGTGATCAAGGATATAGTGACGGGGATTAATTTGGTAGGACATGGGCTGGCTTTCTTGGGTGTTGCTTATTATAATCACGCAAAGTTGCAGGACATGAAGGCAAATGAAGCGCAGAAGAAATCACAGACTGACGAGGAGGCTGGGCGATTGTTAGAAGAGAGAGGGAAAGATGCAGAACGAACGAATGAGTCAGATAACTAAATGTCACGAATACTAATTGATTATTATCACATTGTAATGTGACACTGAGCCAAGTGGTGAGTGAGGATGAGCAAATGAAGACTTGAGATCTCAAGGTCATTGTTAGAATGTGTTATGTAGGAGTTTTAAATTATAGTTATTTTTTTTTAAAATTGATTTTTGTCATTTGGATGTTTCTTAGAAGCCTGAGGTTAATTTGTAGTCTACTATATTTTGTATGCATGTATGCAACTGACTTCCAGGCGTATTACTTCATACATACTCTACTCCTTGAATTTTTATCATATCGTTTCTTCTTTCTTCATATTTTGGTTGCTTGTCCGAGGAAAGTGATACTTTCTGATCATGATTTTACCTTTCGAGCAAGTGTGATAACTGATATACAGGAAAATATGCCGTCCTCGTTTCTGTAATCTTGTCCCAGTCTTTGATCCTTGCAATCTTCGTTGGGATGCATATTTGCTTCTGCCAGTCTTCGATGAATCTGTGGCAGAAACTTTTTAAACTCTACTGAAACTGGACAAGTATGGCTGCAATGTAACAGGAAGATATACCAGAGATCAATTGTCCGACCAATTGATATATTTGCTTTTTGAGGTGAACATTTGCTCCAACATCTACCAAATCTGGACGCTTTTATCATATATATATTTAACCAAACTAAGCCTGTTAATAAGTTTGGTTCTGGTTCCTACCATTGGCGTGTTATTAGTTTTAGAGAAGTCTGAGTTTCAAATAGCAGCATGTTGGTCTCATATGATGGAATATACCCAGGATCAATAGCTCATAACCCATACCATGAGTCCATGAGCTCATGATCCGGAGTACTACTTAGCCTCATCGATAATATGGTCTGCAGAACAAGGATCAGAGAATTGTTCGTGCCATATTTGTACTACATGACATATCAATTGAGCATGATCAATAGCACCCTAAGCCCAATCAGGGATATCGTTTATTTATTAAACAAAGTTCTTAGTTGATTTTTATTATGATAAAATTAAAAAAAAACACATTTTAAAATTTCACTAGTTGAGCACTAGTTATATAATTAATGTTACGATAAACAAGGCAAAATTACTAATTTGTTACAAATCTAAAGTTTTTGTCATGATAAGGGTGATGGTGTAGCCCAAATTACTATAGCTATCACAGTTCGATTTCTCCGGCCAAAACTCAAGAAAATTCTTGTGGCATTCAAGAACATCAAGAACACGATAATCATACTCAATTTTTTACATGTTATTGAACTCAAAATCTAACATATAATATATGAAATTGACTAGAAAAACAAGATCTACAACATGGTGCAATCAAAATCAACATCCAATCACGTTTTGAAATATCAAAATTTTAATAATTAAATTCGAATTTAACTCAGACAACACTATAAAAAACTGTTGTTTGAACAAATGTTACACAACAGTAACAGAAAAACTGTTGTCTGATTCCAACAACAGTATTTTCTGTCTATTGTTTGAATTAATCTCAAACAACGGATCAGAAAAACTGTTGTCTCTTTCTAACAACAGTTTTGTGTGCTCTTGTCTGAAACATTTTCAGACAATGGTTCCGGAAAACTGTTGTCTAAATATGAAATCTGTGCAACACTACATTTTAAATACCGTTGTCTGACTTCATCTAATAGACAATGGTTTTTTGCTCGTTGTAAAAACTGGGATCATACAATACTTTTTTTTCTTGAACACGGGAACCGTTGTCTGATCTTTTCGGGCAACACTTTTTTTGCAGAGTGTTGTCTGATCAGTGTTGTCTGATAGCAGATTTGGTGTAGTGTAGCGACGCGAGGCCGCAAACTCGACACCTTGCGATGCGAGGCCTCTCGGCCCCATAGGCGCAATCAGGGTCATTTGAAGACTCCATCAGCTATCCTAAAACGCCTGGGAAAAATTTAACAGATATGAAGAGGCGTTATGGAGGAATCTATACATGCTAAAATCATGCAACATGAGTCTCCTGTGCAAGCAGATACGAGGCCTATGGTACTTTGCAATATTATATACATCAAATAAAGGAGCATCAATAAAGCAAGTCAATCCAGGTTCAAGGAGTATCCAAATAAGCAAAAGAAATTAAGTCTACAAATGCGAGGCAAATAAAGGGAATGCCCGCATCTCCACTGAGTCTAGCAGATAAAGTTTAAAAGCAATAAAAAGGAAGTCATGGGGATCATTTGCCGCTTCCTCATTCATCTCCATCTTGAGGTTATCAGCGAACTTCCCAGTTTCTTCGCCCAACCGGTACCAATCAAAGTCGTCAACCTTTTCAAGGAATTTTTTCATGAAGTCAACAGATCCTTGGGTCTCGGCCTCCTCAATGATAGTGAGAAGAGCATTAACAGCATCTTTAGCTTCCTTATTCTAACTCAGCGACGCGGTCTCTAAGCTCCTTGATCTGGGAGTCTGACTTCTCCTTCTCAACAGCATGATCCAGCTTAAGCTTCTTTCTAGCTGACTGCTCCTCGTGAAGCTCTCTCTTAAGCTTCTCAGTCGTGCCTTCAAATTCTTTCCTCCAACTATTTTTTTCGTCCTCGGCATCAGCCTGAGCCTGTGCAAGTATGGATTTGAGATTCACAATCTCTTCGTTCATCTTACTATTGGAAGAAGCCAAGGCTCGAACCTCCTTGTGGTGATGCAATTGATGGAAGAAAAGCTCAGCTATAGCTTTAGTCTTGGAAGCATTGGACTCCTCCAGAGATTGTAGGGACCAGGAATACATATCAATCTCAGAAACATGGGCATGTGCCAATTTGCCATATGTCTGGCGGACCAGTCCAGGAGAAGGATGAAGGGGAGAGAGACTCATGTCGTCCTTGTTCTTCTTTAGTGGCCGTGGTTCTTCATGAACACTCGTTATCTCAGTTGATTTTTTCCTGCTAGGATGGAGGAAGAAGATGATTGTCGAAGAGGCATTGTGAGAGTGGTCTGCTAGGATGCTGTTAACAAATGAAAATTCAAGCATAAAAAGTACTAGTACGAGGCTGGGACAAAAGAGAAAAAAAAAGAACAAAAAAACTATCTACAAGGCATGCATGTAACATGTGAGGAGGAGGAAAGCAGGATGGGAACTAGCAAATCGTCGAGGAAAAGGAAATTAACCGCACACGCGAAAAAAAAAATTGCTAAGCGAGGAGGCTTCCCGACAAATCAAATAATTATTTTGATTTTATTTCTAAACGAGTCCAAATTAATTTTGAAGAAATTTTGAAGACCAGAAAATATAGTTCTCCGCTACAGCTGCCTGCACCGAAGAACTGGGGGTAGTTGCTATGCTCAAAAATTGATATGAACTCTAAGCAGTCTGACTCATTACAAGAATTGAGGAGGCCTCGCAACGTATGAGGCTGCGAGGAGCCCTCGCAACGTATGAGGCTGCAAGGAGACCTTGCAACGTATGAGACTGCGAGGAGGCCTCGCAACGTATGAGGCTGCAAGGAGGCTTCGCAGTATATGAGACTGCAAGGAGTCCTCGCATCATAATAACAAGGAGTAGAGGAGAGTCCTCTCATCTTACTTTAAGAAGATCTGAAGATACATGTGAAAGCCCGAGCTCACACATCAGTCAGACAGAAGATATAATTATAACAATTTATGACTGCAAGGCCCTATGGGGTCGCCTCTCAAAGTCCCTGTAGAACCACATGGCACTTGGAAGTACCTTCGAGGTCACCATCACTCATTTATACATGTTTTCGCATTAATTGAAAGACACACAACACGTGTCATCATCTCAGCAGTTGGAAGCAGATCTTGAGACACGATAGTTGTCTGAAACCATTCAAGTTCATACTGGTCGTGATGCGATCCCAAGGCACTTGAGATAGCTATGCTTTCATTTACAGCAATCTATAGCAAGCACAGGCCTCGCATCGAAGTTTTGACAAATCAATTTTTGAGCCCACATCGCATCTCCAATGACAATATGGACTCGGGGGTAGTTGTTATGCCCAAATCTTGGCATAAGCCCTAAGCAGGCCTAATAGGCTGAAATAGTGGTCCACAACTCATAATGGGCCTAGAGATGAATATTGGGTTACCAAAGCCCACCACCAGGAGCTAGTCCAACATTCTATCAAAGAACAATATGGAAGTCTGTGATCCCAAGTTGCGGGTCGCCTAGTATGGGATAGCATCTATCATGCACGTCTCTCTACAAGGTCCAGCGTGGCCTAGAGGTCCAGCGTGGCCTAGAATACTTTTATGGAAGCTAGACGTCCAGCGTGACCTAGAGGTCCAGCGAGGCTTTGAATACTCTCTCTGCAAGGTCCAGCGAGGCCTAGAGGTCCAGCGAGGCCTAGAATACTCTCTCTGCAAGGTCCAGCGAGGCCTAGAGGTCCAGCGAGGCCTAGAGCATATTTATTATGAAGGCTTACGGTCAGACCCAGCGAGGTCGCGTGAGTATAATTATCTCCGTACAGCGTAGACCACCTCGCATGACTAGCCCAGCGAGGCCACATGCGAGGCCATGCAGCTTCTCCATTCGCCTCGTCAGCGAGGCCAGTTGATTTAAGCATCAAGCTAGCCATAGGCAATCTTTAATGGGCCATGGGTCATGAGCAGAATAAATGGGTAAAATATATCAACCCAAGAAGACGTGTATCGGATTTAGGCCAAGCCGAGCCCATAAAAACCCTAGCCCGTCTAGGTAACTTCTTCTCCAAGAGAACTACGTATGGCTTGATCCCTATAAATAGGGTACGTAGGCATCTTGTTATGGATGATTGACAGCTCACCCCTGAAAACACCATACAAGATCAGCCACAAACGATCTCCAATCTCCTTCCGTGTTCTTCGTGTTCTTAGCAAAATATCCGTATTTTGCTCCATGATTCCAGCAAACCTCCAAAATATTGTTATACAATATTGTCCCTATAACATTATCATACATTACAAATTGATTTCCATAATATATATTATACAATTATAACCAATTTTAAACAATTTTAATCTAACTCAACTAGAAATCTGAAAAAATCGGATTTGAAATCCTATTTTAAATTACTTGGATAAAATCCATACCTTCGAATACTCGATTTTTCTTAAAAGCTCAAAAATATATTTATTCATAATTTGTTAATAAAATTAATTAATAAATGCATACAAGTCAACACTGCATATATTTTAATTATTTAAATTATTAAATAAACGCTAGAATTGTATTATTATTGGTTGGTGAAGAAATAACCAATCAAAAAATAAAATTATATTAGAGACAAACATAAGTCACTTCTAAATTTTCAATCAATCAATCATATACAAACCTTTTATTATTTACCATGCTTATTCTAATTTCCTAATCGCGATTATTTTAAATTTAAATATAGTAATATCTTGATTTAATAAATTCGTATATCACATGATTTTTAATTTTAAAAAGTCACTACTAATCGTAGATAATATTTTTTATAAATCCACATAACAGTAAATTACATATGTGTGTATGTATATATATATATATATATATAGGCAAATGATCAAATACAAACCACTTTTAAAATACAAACCTACAAACCAACACTAAATTAATTATATTTCATCTATTCTAAGGCTCCCACCAAGGGTACCTTCACAAAAAATGCTTAAAATAATTGGCTCTATCCAAAAAAAAAATAAAATCTTGTCGTGGAAATGCGAAGCATTTAAGACAGTAAACGGATGAGTTAGGTAGTCATGAGGGCCGAAGGCTCTCAACACACCCGTCAATCGTCTATTGCCTTTACCATTGATTGTCATTTCTTACAACTTTAGAATGATAAAGGCGCGAAGCATCGTACAAGAAGGTGCGAAGCACCGTTAACCAGTGAAATCCACTGCCATGTCATCACGTGAACAGTGATTTTTTTTTGTTGGATAGAGCCAAGTATTTTAAACGTTTTTTGTATTGGGGTACCCCTAGTTTGGTCATTAGATTAGCTTGAAATATTAGATTATGCTTGGTTTGTAAGTTTGTATTTTAAGAAGGTTTGTATTGGAGTAGCCCTCTCTATATATATATATATATTAGTTATGAATTGTTTTTGAATACCCTTTATTATAATACTCGAGTCTACAACGTATTAGCTAACTAGAATATAGATTATGAATTATTTTAGCATCAATCAGAGTCTACTAAATTTTAGACCAATTAAACTTAATGTAATATGTTTCTCTATTGTATCTAGATCCTACGTTTCAACCAAGATTAAACTAAACTCAAGTTAAACTCATTAACAATTGTTTTTTATTTTTTTTTTATATCAAATAACTAAACATAATAACTATTAATTTTTGTTTTAACGATAAACTAATAATAAATTCACATAAAATAGAAATAGCTCGAATATAAAATTCTTACAAAATAAAAAATAGAATTATTATATCAATTTAATCATTACAGGAAATATAAGCCGCTTATTCCTTACTCCCCATCAAACCTAGCCAATTTTGATGAACTAAGTGTTTGCATCAATTCTTTTTCTGCTTAAATCATATCAATTCCTCCCAAGGTTACTTCCCAATAGAATATTCAGTGGCCAACTTCAATAATTCTGTGACTTACTGAATTGTAGAAATCAATCTTTACCACATTACACCGAATTATTTACATTATTAGACGTGTTTATAGATAAATGGCTTTTTTTTACAAAATTGGGTTGCCAATGTTATAGATAAACTTATCTGCATGATCACTAAAATATTATATGTTGTATCATTGTCCATACATTTAAAAGTACAATATAGTTTTCCTCAAATGGCCTTTCTAGAAGGGCCAATGCCCATATAAGATCAGTTTCTTGATTCCTCTGAAGCAGAATTTGACCCCTATGTTGATCCTTAACAAAAACACACAAGTCACATTCAATGAAAATACATTCTATAATTTTTTCTTCAACAGATCAACAAAAAATTTCTTTCCTTCGTCAACTTAATTTCTAATAAATTTAGTATTGTATATATTGCTATTTCACCAACTTAATATTTAAAGGTACATTATAAATGATCATAACCATTCAAAAAGGCATCTTAAATTAACAACCCGAATCAATGAGAAAAGGTATGGAAATAATCTTAAAAGGGAAAATGGATTTTTTTGTCACTGAACTATTCACCTTTTTAGAAACCTACCACTCAACTATGAATTTTTCTTTTTTATTCACTAACGTTAGGTCCGGTTTTATTTTAGTCACTAAACTTAGGTTCAGATTTTGTTTTACTCACTAAACTTAGGTTCGGATTTGATTATTAGTATTATGTTAATTTTTTTACTCACTAACCTTAGATCTCGATTAATGAATAAAAATTTTCGTTCCCAAACGTATTCATTTATCGAGATTTAACTGTAAAGATAAATCATTAGACAGGATAACTGTATATTATTAAATTTTATTGATTTATTTTCAAGATAAGATTTAATGCATACTTTATCTCATTAAAATTTATCGATTGATTTTAAGGATAAAGTTTAATGCAGACATTTTCTTATTAAATTTAATCGATTTATTTTCAAGATAAAATTTAATGCATCATTTTTAAGTATTAAAATTTAACAAATTGTCCTCTATAATGCATCATTTTTAAATATTAAAGGTTCAATTGGTTTTTTCACCCTGAATCTAATGTTAGTGAGTAAAAAAAATTAACATAATGCTAATAATCAAATCCGAACCTAAGTTTAGTGAGTAAAACAAAATCTGAACCTAAGTTTAGTGACTAAAAGGAAACTGGACCTAACGTTAGTGAGTAAAAAAGAAAAATTTATAGTTGAGTAGTAGGTTTCTAAAAAGGTCAATAGTTCAATGACAAAAAAATTCATTTACCCATCTTAAAACCATTAATTATCATTCAAAATCAAACCCATTCATTTTTCTATAATTATGATAAGTGGATTTTATATCCACTTGGAGCGTTCCATTTCGGTTTAAATTGATGTCTTGGTCTCAAGTATGTTGTGTTTTTTATGCATTTTAGTGAGTTTGTGCAGGGTTTTTATCTTGAGGTTGGATGATTTAAATTGCATATTTTATGGTGGAATTGAGTTCTAGAAGTGAAAAATTACAATTTGCAAAAGAAACGAAGGAAAAAGGAGTTAAAACGAAGAAAATCAGCTCCCGGCAGCCAAAGGAGCGCAGCCAGCGCTATGAACAGTAGCTACAGCGCAGCCAGCGCGCGTACGAATCAGCCAGAATTTTGGATTTTGTTTTGGCCATATCTTGAGTTCTACAAGTCTGTTTTGGGCGATCTTACAGTCCACGCTAGGGATGGCAAAAAAATCCGATCCGACGGATACCCGATCCGAAACCCGAAATTTTGGATAACCCGAACCCGATTTTTTGGATATGGATATGGATATGGATATGATTTTTAGAGCCGAAATTTTTTGGATATGGATATGGATATTGCATATACCGACCCGAAACCCGAAACCCGATCCAAACCCGACCCGAACCCGAAACCCGAAAAAAACCCGAATATATATATATATATATATATATATATATATATATATATATATATCTTAAATTTAGTTTAAAATTTATACACATCCAAGTATTCATGCTAACTATTTTTGTGGTGATATTACATAATTTTCTAATAATTGGATTTTTCCATCTTTTTTAAGTAGTTTGTAGAATTTCTTGATAAATTAAAAAAATTAGGAAAAAGTCAAAATTTGATTTAAAAATTCATACACAACCAAGTAGTCATACTAAATAATTTTGTGAAGAATTTTACAAAATAGTAGGAGTACTAGTACGAATGTTAGAAATTTTAAGTTTAGTGGTTGACTAGGGTTTAGGGTTTCTAGGGTTTTGATTTTCGATTTTTTAAAAAATATTTCTAAACGATCCAACCGTACGGATGTTAAGATCCATCCTTTTCAATGTTATTGCCAAAATTTTAGAAAAAAATAAATTTATTTAATTTTGTAATTTAACGGTCAACTATTATTTTGACTAGTACCCCTAAACAGGATTTCGTATCAGATTCATGTTTCGATTTTTTTCAAAATATCTATCGATGATCCAACCGTACGAATGTTACGATCCATCCTTTTGGCAGGTTTTTACCAAAATTTCATAAAAAATAAATTATTTGATTTGGGAATTAACAGTTCAACTAGTAGTCTAGTACTTTGACTAGTACTCCTAAAGGACCTAAACAGGGTTTTCTCCCTGATTCATGTTTCGATTTTTTTCAAAATATTTATCGACGATCCAACCGTACGGATGTAAAGATCCATCATTTTTAATGTTATTGCCAAAATTTCAGAAAAAAATAAATTTATTTGATTTGGTAATTTAACAGTCAACTAATATTTTGACTAGTACCCCTAACTATTGAAAATTTAAATAATTAATTATTAATTTATAAATTTAAAAATAATAAAAATATTAAATTATATATATTTATGTAACATGTATATTACATTATTTATAATGTATAAAATATTAAAAGTGTATTGTACCTTACATATTATATCATTTAAATTGCAATATTGCATAGCATAATTTTTATTTTTATTTCCTTACTTACTTAGTTACTTTACTAGTCAGTACTCAATAGTCACAAAACAAAATATTAGGGTTATACTACAGCCGCATAGCCATTAGCCGCAGACATACCAATTAGGAAATTACCAAACGATGAAGCGAATATTCAAAGACGAAGATTAGGAAATACGTCTTAATTATTGAATCAAGAGATCCTTCAAGAGGTAATTCGTTCATCTTTATTGTATTTGTTTGTATTGAATCTATGATTCGCATCTTTAATTGAATCTATTGAATCTTTAATTTGTTTGTATTTATGTGTACGCAGTTATGTCGACTTTGCAATCAACCCCTAATTCGCAATCAACCCCTAATTCGCAGTCCACTCCGGAAAACAATTCTCAACCATCGTCGACACCAGAGCTACAAAGCGTACAATCAAATACCGCTGCCTCGAACCATGAACCGGAGGTGGTAACAATCAGTGATGACAAACAAGATAAAGAACTTAAAAAGGGCAAGAGTGAAGTTTGGCCTGGTAAACAATCAGTGATAAACAATCAGTGATGTGAAATCTGTGATCTCAGTCTGACCTGGTAAGCTGATCGCCTGATCCTCCTAAAAAGATACATAATCTAATAATCTTGCTCCTGGAAATTTAAATGTTACTAATGAACACAGAAAGAAACAAAAAAGTGCAGCTAATTTCTTAAATTCCATTGATTGTAATCAGTCTTTCATCTGTTCACAATATCTCTTCTTAAAGTAAATCTTTGAAGAATAACATAATGTACTTGATTTGCATGCGAAAACAGTACTATAGTATGATTTGCATGCTGAATTATTCTTAAGAATATGTGGATGTTTTTGCCTTGGGTGGTCACTGGATGGGTGGGGGTTCAAGTGGAAATAAATGGCCAATTGAGGTGCAAATGTTTTTTTGTTTTTCTTAGTATATTACTCATAATTTGTTTATGCTGAATGGAGATGTAGAGTGGTTCATCACTATTTCATATTTTAAGTGGCTTGCGGAATTATGCCTGCATATATTGAGTGGCAACACAACTTATCTATGTCCTGAGCAATTTTACTAAAGAGTCACTTGCTCTATGTCGGCTGATTTGTTTATTTTCATTGCTAATTTCAGGTCTGAAAATTCAAAAACCAAGTGAAGTTGCAAAAGAAATTGCTGAACAGTGAACAGAGACATGTATGTCACTTATCTTATTTTTGCATCTCCATGTAGATTAGTTAAACTACAAGTAAAACTTTCTAGTTAAAAATTTGAATCTTATAGCTGGATATTGGATTTTTATTTTCCTGCTGCTCCAGCTCTAATATTGTTCCTAATATATTTTTTTTATTATTTTTTCAGGATCTCTCAAGTCTCAATTAGACAATTGTTGGTGTAATTAGTAATGTGAAGTGCTGGTATTGCTGAATTAATGAACTGGAATATTGTATAATTTTAAGAGTTCAGATCGGATACTTGGTTCATTTAAAATTTCGAAACTATTAAATTTTAAGAGTCTTGGTAGTAATCGTTTTTTTTTGAATTTGTAAACTATGCTTGTAAACTTAAAAATGACACAGATGAAGGAAGTTGGATTGATAATTGGGGTGATGATCTGATCACAGGTCATTGTATTGTTGCTATTTGCTAATGCCTACAGCAATACAGCCTATTATGATTTATGCAGACTTCTTTTAAAATTTGGATTAAATTTTCGGATTTCGGGTAAAGTTTTCGGGTAAATCCATATCCAATCCAAAACAATTTCGGGTTTCGGGTATATCCAAATCCGATCCGAAATCCATTGGATCGGATTTGGATTTTAATTTTCGGGTATTTTTCGGGTTCGGATCGGGTTCGGGTATGGATAAAAAATTCGGGTATGGATTTGGATAATGCCATATCCGATCCTATCCGACCCGATTGCCATCCCTAGTCCACGCGAAGCTAACGAGATTCTCTATCATTCTAAAGTGGTCCAGATGTCCAATTACAATTGGAACTGGTCAGAAATATTGAAGAAAAGTCAGATACGAATTTTCCTTAAATACCGAATCAGTTTAGGAAACATATTATGTGCCGAACTGTAGAAATTCAACTTTGACAAGAAAATTGCTATAATTCCTACTTCTAATAAGTATGGTAATTGCTCTGGGCGGCTAGAACATTCAAGAATCAGATCTACACAGGGAATTTGCAATTCTATTCTCATTCAAGAACGGAAATTGCCAATCTTCTATTCCAACTCTAAAAAGGCAATTAACAAGTTTTTGACGCCGCTGCCGGGGATCATCGGTGTTTTATTTTTGGTTTATGTGCTTGTCAATAGTGGTCGTTAGCGTTCACTAACTCGGATTTTTTACTTAGTTTGTTTGTTTCGTGGTGTTTCAGGTACTTGATTTTGTATGCGAACACGTTCGCAAGCTCGGAAGCAAGAACTGGCAGAAGATGATCTTGTAGAGAATATAGAGGATAAGAAAGAGGAAACTGAAACTACAGTAGCGATGGGTGATGCAGCAGCATCTAAGGCGTTGAAGGAGTATTCTCAGCCGAAGATCAATGATATCCAGTCTAGTATCATCAGGCCAGCCATCACGGCTAATAACTTCGAGATCAAGCCGAGCACTATTCAGATGGTACAGAATTTGGTTCAGTTTGGGGGAGCTCCTACGGAGGATCCTAACATGCATATTCGGGACTTTATCGAGATCTGTGATACTTTCAAGTTCAATGGTGTATCGGATGATGCTATCAAGTTGAGGCTTTTCCCATTCTCTTTGAGGGATAAGGCTAAAGGCTGGTTACATTCTCTACCAGCTAGTTCCATTACTACATGGGGGGATCTTGCTCAGAAGTTTCTTACTAAATTCTTCCCTATGGCGAAAACTGCAACACTAAGGAACCAGCTAGCTCAATTTCAACAACAATCTAGAGAATCTTTGTGTGAGGCTTGGGAACGTTATAAGGAGATGCTTCGTAGGTGTCCACATCATGGTATGCCTGACTGGATGGTGATCAATAGTTTCTATAATGGGTTGGGAGCACAATCTAGACCTATGTTAGATGCAGCATCAGGTGGAGCTCTATGGGCTAAGAGCTACGATGAAGCTTATGATCTTATTGAGATAATGGCTGCTAATGAATATCAGAATCCAACCCAGAGGCTATCTCAAGGCAAGGTAGCAGGTTTGTTTGAGGTGGATACAGCTTCAGCTATTGCAGCTCAATTGAAGGCATTGACTATGAAGGTGGATTCTCTTGCAAATTATGGAGTTCAGCAGGTGGCTAGTGTTTGTGAGCTATGTGCGGACGCACATGAGACGAATCAGTGTGCTATTTCTCCTGAATCAGCACAGTTCGTGAGTAATTTTCAGAGACCGTTTGCACCAGTACCAACTACTTATCACCCTAACAACAGGAATCATCCCAATTTCAGTTGGAGCAACAATCAAAGTGCACAACAACCTTATCAGCAAGCAAGGCCATTCAATCAAGGTTATCAGTAGCCTTATGCTCCAAGGGCACCTTATCAACCTCCGGGATTTTAGCAGCAACAGCCCCAGGCTCATGCGGGGCAATCTTCTAATGAAAAATCAGAGATGGATGATTTGAGGATGATGATGAAGAACCTGCAAGCTTCTCAAAAGACCTTGGAAAACAAGATTGGACATTTTGCAAGTGCTTTATTTAGTAGGCCACAAGGAACTCTTCCTAGTGATACGGAGACTAATCCAGGTAGAAGGGAAAGCAAAGAACAGCTCAATGCAGTTACTTTGAGATCTGGAAAAGTCACGAGTGATCCTAAATCAACAACTGAAGAAGATGAAGATGTTCAGAATCAACAGGTTGAAAAATTTGCAGTGCCAGTAATTGAGAAATCTGATTTAGTGGTTGATCAGCTTGATGGTGAGAAGAGCAAGAAACCTGTTAAAAAGCCTACTCCAGAGCAATCTTTAAAAAATAATCAGATCTATCCACCTCCTCCATATCCTGGACGCTTGCAGAAAAATCAAGAGAAACAGTTTCAGAAATTTATGGATGTCTTCAAGAAACTGTCCATTAACATTCCTTTTGTTGAAGCATTGGAGCAGATGCCGAGATATGCTAAGTTCATGAAGGATATTTTGTCACGGAAGAGAAGGTTGGAAGAATTTGAAACAGTGGCATTGACAGAGGAGTGTAGTGCGGTGTTGCAGCAGAAATTGCCTCCTAAACTTAAGGATCCAGGAAGCTTTACAATTCCATGCACCATTGGGAAGTTGTCTTTTGATAAATGCTTATGTGATTTGGGAGCTAGTATTAATCTTATGCCCTTGTCTATTTTCAAGCAACTTGGTCTACCGGAGCCAAAGCCAACTAACATCTCTTTGCAGTTGGCTGATAGGACGATCACGTATCCGAGGGGTATAGTGGAGGATGTCTTGGTAAAGGTTGATAAGCTAATCTTCCCAGCTGATTTTGTGATTCTAGACTTCGAAGAAGACAAGAAGATTCCCATAATCTTGGGAAGGCCTTTCCTAGCTACGGGTCGTACTTTGATCGATGTGCAAAAAGAATAGCTTACAATGAGGGTGCAAGATCAAAATGTCACCTTTAATGTGTTCAAGGCCATGAAATTTCCGACAGAGGATGAAGAGTGTTGCAGTGTGGAAATAGTTGATACGGGTCAGATAAAGAAGTTTGATCAGTTATTGAGTGAAAAGACGGACACACACATGCTAAAGCATCCCATTAGTGATTCCATTGACGGTTCTTCGGTTTGAGATCTTTCGAAAGTAAAGCTTGGGAAACTTCCACCACATTTAAGGTATGTCCTTTTGAATAATGAGCTAGTGATTTTTGAAGAGGGGCATGATCACGTGTTGCGAAGGTGGAAAACCGATGATAAGGAAGAAGAAATTTTTGTTTAGCCGGTTGAGTCGGAGAAGCACATTAGAGGTGTGAAGAAGAAAAAGAAGAAGATTTGGTCGTTGGGTAGTAAAATCAAATTGAAGTCTGATGGAAGAGTTTGGTGGAAAGCAAGCAACCAAGATGTCAACATTCGTATGAATGGTCTTTCTGTTGAGAACGGTTCAGTTATTCTTTTGAAACCGCCATGAGTTGAGGAAGTAACGTCAAGCTATTGACGTTAAAGAAGCGCTTCGTGGGAGGCAACCCATGCATTAGTGTAGGGAAAAAAAAATTTGAGTGTTGTGTTTCAAAAAAAAAAAAATCGGATTTTTGGTGTCGCGCAGGAGGAGCCTGCGTTTCAGAGCAAATTGCGGCTGTCTAACACAACTTGCTCATGCGTTACTGGACTGGGGGCAGATTGCGTGCCTGTCGCGCAACTTTCGCATGCGCGTCTGTACTTGGGGCAATCTGCTCTACACGCGCGCAACTTGCGCGTTGCCCAGATTTTCAGAAAATTCTCAGCCCTTGTCCTGTGTTCAGCGTAGTGTTTGCCTGTTATATATAAAAAAAAAAACTTTTTCTCACCCCAAATCTTATTTATACCCTCATCTCTCCACCTAATTCTTTTCCTATTTCAATTCCAAAACCCCCCATCTTCTCCTTTAAAAATTCTAAACCTATTTCTTTTCTAATTCTTTTTCTTTTATTCATTAAATATTTTTTCTATCCTACATCAAATTTCAAATTCCACCCAAATTTTTTCCTTTTCACATTAAAATTTTTGTATCACTCCATTGTCTATATATACCCATACATACACACCCAATTCATTATCTTTCTCCTCTACATCTCTTAAAAATTCAAGTTTGGGGGAAAATTAATTGCAAGTTCACCTCTTTGATTCGTATTGGGTAAATCTTTTTCTCTAATCTTATTTTTATTACGAATTTGTGTTCTTGTCAATTGGGGTTTTTGTAGTATTCAGGCAAGGTGGCCAGTCTATGGAGCTCGTACGCAGTATCCTCCAACAGATTCATCCGAGGACGAGATGGTTAGGTATGTTTTCTACTATCCCTTGTATTTACTTCCATTCAATGAGGACATTGAATATTTTAAGTTTAAGGGTGGTTTGAGGGTTTAGTAGTTGTTGTTATATTATTTGTTCATGTAGGATTTCATGATTTGCATATTAGTAGTAGTAAATTATGCATTTATGTTCGTGTTATCTACGTTTGTTTCATATAGGACATTCTGTTTTTATTTTTGTATATCATGTGAGTCCATAATAGGTTGCATTTGCACCCATGCTTGATAGGAATTTTGTGTTGTTGACGCTTTTGATTGAGAAGTGATATGCTTTATTCTTGTGCACACACATACACTAGTAAGTTGAAGCTAGTAGACTTATTGAATGTTGTAAGTGATTAGAAGGACATGAATATGTGCAAGATGATTTAGTTTGTATGCTTTGAATACAAGTCGGTGCGTTAGAGAGATTTTTGCTTGGGATTGAGTATGTTTTTCCACCAAGTGAGTTTTGAGCCTTATTGCATATTTGTTGCAATTTATTCGTTTGCTTGAGTGTCCACGGATTGTTTGCATTGCTAGAAGTTGTTTGAGGTCTTTCTTGAAACGCATGACATTATTTGACGATTAAAATGATAAAGGCATTTAGGAATAACCGCATATTTTTCCATATTACCACACCGTATTTACATGATCAATTAGTTAACCCGTTGAGCTTAATCCTATTTTTTCGGTGAAATACCACATTACTTGCCTAGACCTTTTCTTGTATTGGCCGTAAATTAATTTGAACCCACATTGTCAAAGGCTAGTAGAGTGCTTAAGGGAGTAATAAGGTGTGCAAGGAGGGGTTTATTGTTGGTCTTACTTTTGGGGGAAATATTAGAAATTGGGTTTATTACTTGATAGTCGGCATGTGTAATAAAATTGTGGGATCATTGTTATTGTTTATATTATTGTTGTGTTATATTTAGCTCTCAAAAGAAAAAAAAAAAGAAAGAAAAAAAAAAGAAAAAAAAAAGAAAAAAAAATATATAATGAGAGCATGTTTGTGTTTTTGTGATCCTATTTGAGTCGACTAGTCGAGTGTTTGTTTTAGTAAAAATTATGTGGGGGGGGAAATAGGGTGTTGTGTATGATTTATTATAGTTCTTACTAGCTTTTGACACTTCACCTGTTTTGACTTATTTGACATACCTTGTCCCTAGCCCCGTTACAACCCAAATAAAGACCTTTTGATTATCGCCATTGATGTATGTTGTGTTAAGAGTTAGATTGATACCAAATGTCAAGCATGCTTATGATTTTGTTGGAATTGAGTGATACACTTACCCTTGTTCTTGAGTGAATATTCTTTTGTGAGTGGATTGTGAGTGTTTGCTTGTTTTTGCGTATGAGATCCCGAGTTTTGTCTCAAAGATGTACTCTTGTAGGCTTAGCATGATTACTAACTGATAGAGTATATTTTATATATATTTTAGATGATTTTATTCTCATATTTATTGTGTTTTGCATTGATTTGGATTTTTATTTAATAGATTTTTTTGTTTTATTGTAGGAAATAAAGAATTCATGACTTGGAAGGATTTGGAGCAAAAAGAGCTATTTTGGAGATAAAATAGGAGAAAATTCGTAATATTGGGCTATACGGGCTGCCTGCACTGTTTGGGCCATATCTTGAGTTCCAGAAGTCAGAATTTGACGATCTTACTGTCCACGCGAAGCTTAGGGAATTATCTTTAATTCAGAGGTGGTCCAGTAAGCAAAATCCAACTGGAAGAGCCCAGAAACAGAGGAGCAAAATTAGTGACGAATTTTACAAGAAAATCCTATTTAATTATGGATATCTTTTTGTAAATTGATTAGGATATTAAAAATACTTTTATTAGAAGATAGAGATCAGATTTTATTGGGAGGTTTTATTATAAAAACGTGGAAAGTGGGGGAGAGAGATAGACATATACAGACGTTTTTTGACATAAGCTAGGGTTTTGGTTTTTCTCTCTTCATCTCTTCCTTTGTAAGCACTTGGTTTAATTTGGATCTTTATTGTTCTTCGTTTATACAAAGTTTAAGGTACTCTTTATCTCATCTTGTTTATTAGTACATGTTTATTATGGCTTTCTTGATTATTATTATTAGTTTTTATTCTACCATGAGTGAGTAGTTTAATTCTAGGGTATTAAGGGGAGCCATGTTTGCACCATGATTTGGGCTTAATTTGATTAGTAGATTGATGGGTAAAGAGTAATTCTGATTGATATGTTCTAATTCTTAATTTGTGTAATTGCGCAATATCACGGATTAATCGATTGCAATAGGAGTAATAGATCGAGAGATTTTACTACTAGAGGCTTACATACAATTAGCAGAATTGAAGGTGAGTGTGAGAACATCATTAGATATTCTGAGAGTGTTAATGCTTGAGAAAGATTAACCATTGCTTTAATTACTTAATCCCATTGAAAAGCTATACTTTTGTGATTTGTTTGGTGTAAACATGGTGAACCTGAATTGCCCTAGATCCTTTAATTAATTGATTTAAAACCTTTGTTAAATTTGTTTTAGTAGTTAATATAATTCTCAAACAATCGTTGTGACTAGAAACAATTGATAGCAATTGAATTGAAACTGAAACTGTCTCCTTGAGGATTCGACCCGTATTTGCTAGTATCTACTACAATTGATACCGTGCGCTTGCGGTTAGGTATAATTTAACACATCAAGTTTTTGGCGCCGCTGCCGGGGAGACAGCGAGTTTCTATTGATTTTAATTTAGTTGTTTAGATTGTTTCCATTGTCTCATTGGAACTTTTGTTCCAATTGAGGCAGATTTTACGTTTACTTGGCTTTGTTGAGTGTCTACAGGTTACTATGGGTGAAGTTGATACTTTTGCACTACTCTCTTCCATGTTGGAGGCACGCACTCAAGAAATTGCCTCATTCAACCCTACAGAGCCCACTATGCGTCCAATGAGTATCAATGAGATGTCACAAGTGGCCCCTAAAACTTACAACTTCTGTCCAATTTGTGGTGTCCAGGGTCATTATGGTTTGGAATGCTATTACAATGTCTATAATTCTCAGAGTGCTCAGTTGGGACAAATGAATTCTTTTGAAGAAGGATATGGGTACAATCAGTATTCAAACACTTTTTATCAAGAATGCGTGAATCAACCAGATTTCTACTACCAGGACAATGGTGCTCAAAATTTTTCATATCATAATCAGCAACAGTTTGAGCAACAATATTATCAATCATATGAGCAGCCGCCACAACAAGAATATCAATATCCTCCTCTACAAGAAGATCTACATGTTTCTCAATCCAGTGTAGATGTGCAAGCTGATCAGACAAATGAGATGTGGGATATCTTGAATAAAATGCTAAAGAGTTTTGAAGAATTAGAAACTCAAAGTTTGGCGATTGAATCTCAAATTGCACAGTTGGCTAACTCTTCTACTACAGGGCAGCTCGACTATTTACCATCATCATCTATCCGATCCGAAGAGGACCTGATTGCTATCAATCTCACAAGCGATCAGGAATATGATAGTTTCTCCATGTATGTTGATGATGAGGCCATTGATAAAGAGAAGGAGCATGCCACCGATGACGAGATCAATGATGTTGCTGCTACCGAGAACAATGTGACTGATGATGAGGCTACAAAGGAAAGCAATACAGAGATGGTTGTTGTTTCTCTTCCACAACCTGTGCCTAAGCTACCATGTATTGATAAATTTGCTCTCGATCTAGCCTCTACTTACAAGGCTTCTTTGCTCAAGACTACTTATTTCAAGGTTGATGTGATAACAAATATTGTCCAAGATGATATTTCTCAAATTCTGGTTGAGGATCCATACAAAGTGGCTCATACGTTTCAAGCTCGCGAAGAGGGAGAAGATGGAAGTGTCGGCTTAATCTTTGATGTGATAAGCGAAGATGTCCGAATGACTCCAGTGAAAGTGAGGAGTGAAGAAAAACCACCACCAGAACCTCCACCTTATGTCAAGGGAGTTAGTTATTTTCGTGGTGTTGAATTTTATCGCTGTTTTATCACAAAGTTTTCCAAAACTGCACAAGCACTCTCTCTATTGCTTATTAATGACATATTTTATTTTACTGATGCTTGTTTGGAGATTTTCTGCAGGATAAAGACAACCACAGATGTTCTTGATACTTTTTGTGGTGGCGAGTTTATGATTGAGAAAGTGGATATTACGCCTTTTCCGGAGTATTTTTGAGAACGTCAAGCTATTGACGTTAAAGAAGCGCTTGGTGGGAGGCAACCCATGCATTAGTGTAGGAAGAAAAATTTTTTTTTTTGACTCTTTATCTTTAAAAAAAAAAAAAAAAATAGTCTGAACAGGAACCGCCCGCGCGTCATGCGCCCAGCAGCGCACCTGCGCCACGAGAGGCAGGAACCTCCCGCGCGTGAAGCGCCCAACCATGCTCATGCGCCAGCTTTGTACAGGTTAGTTTTGTCCATAGTTTAGTAAAGTAATGTACGTGAATGTTATATGTATTAGTATATATTAAATATTATTCATCTCCTAAATCAATTCCAACCCCTTTTCTAATTCTTTTCTCCACCTAAAATCCTAATTCTAGCCCCATATTAATTCCAAATTATTCCCAATCCATATCCTATTTCATATTTTATTTTATTTAT
Organism: Kitagawia praeruptora; assembly: GCA_037693485.1. Lineage (NCBI taxonomy): Eukaryota > Viridiplantae > Streptophyta > Magnoliopsida > Apiales > Apiaceae > Kitagawia > Kitagawia praeruptora. Next base: position 7,547,161 of record CM075353.1, read on the forward strand.
TTTATTTATTCTTTTTTTTATTTTTTTTTATTTTTATTTTTTCCCCCAAGTATATATACCCACCTATACATACAAATCCAATTCCTTTTCTACTTCTTTAAAAATTCAATTCTAAAGAGGAATTAATTGCAAGTTCACCTCTTTGATTCGTATTGGGTAAATCTTTTTCTCTAATTTTATTTTTATTACGAATTTGTGTTCTTGTAAATTGGGATTTTGTATTATTCTTGGAATTTGGGCTATTTTTGGTGTGATATTGCTTGGAAATTATTGGTGGAGCTTCTTGGGAGTTGGGTATTGATTCTTATGGCTCCTAAGCGTGGGAGAGGTGATTCTAGTGTTGTGCAATTTTCGTCTCCGACGGCGGAGGTTGAATTTATAGGCGGAGGTTACATGGATTCCAGGGGAGTTTTCTTTCTTTTCTTTTTAGTGTAGTTTTATTTTGTTTTTAGTTGTAGTTTTGTATCTTGTTCATTGGGGACAATGAACCGCTTAAGTGTGGGGAGGTGTTCTCAACGTAGTGTATTACTTGTTAAAAAAAAAAAAATCAAAAAAAAATTAAAAAATTAAAAATACCAAAAATAATTCTAGCCATGCAATTTGATTAGTTGTTGTATTTTGCTTGATACACCCATGCATGCGTAGAATTCTTGTGTTTATTGACGCTTTTGTATGAGAAGTGACGTGCTTTGTTCTTGTGCACACACTTACACTAGCAAGTTGAAGCTGGTAGACTTAATTGGATGTTGTAAGTGATTAGAATGACATGAATATGTGCAAGATGACTTGGTTTTTATGCTTTGAGTACAAGTAGGTGCGTTAGAGGGTCTTGTTACTTGGGATTGATTATGTTTTGTCACACCAAGTGAGTTTTGAGCCTATATGCATATCTTTTGCATGATTTTTCGTTTGCTTGAGTGTCCACATGTTGTTTACATTGCTAGCACTTACTTGAGATCTTTCTTGAAATGCATGATATTACTTGATGATGAGATGATAAAGGCAATTAGGTATAACCTCATATTTCCCATATTTTCACACCTTTTAAACATGATCAATTAGTTAACCCGTTGAGCCTAATCCTATTCTTTCGGTGACACACCACATTACTTGCCATTATCCTTTTTATTCTATTGGCCTTACATTGAATTTGAACCTAAATTGTCAAAGGCTAGTATCGTGCTTAAGGGAGTAATAAGGTGTTCATAAAAGGGGGGTTATTGATGATCATACTTTTGGGGAATATTGATTTTGGATTGATGCTTGCTAGTCGAAATTCATAAAAATATCTATGGATCATTGTGCTTATTCCTTAGCTCTCAGAAAAAAAAAAGAAAAAAAAATAGGAAAAAAGAAAAAAGAAAAAAAAATGAATAAATTTGAGAGCATTTTTATGTTTGTATGATCCTTCTTCATTCGACTAGTCAAGTTATCATGTAAGGGTTATTGAAAAATCCAAGTGTGGGGAAGTATTTGTTTTAATAGAAAGGGAATTGAATAATGATTATTGTTGGGTACTAGCTTTTGACATTTAACCTGTTTTAGCTTTACTTGACATACCTTGTCCCTAGCCCACGCTACAACCCGAATAAAGACCTTTTGATTGTCGTCAGTGATGTATGTTGTGTTGAGAGTGAGATTGATTGCGAGTGTCAAGTTGTGTTTATGATTTTGTTGGAATTGAGTGATACACTTAACCTTGTTCTTGAGTGAATATTCGTTTTTGAGTGAAAGGTGAGTTATTACTTGTTTTGGCATAGGAGATCCCAGGTTTAGACTTAAAGATGTATTTCTTGTGGGCTTAGTATGATTACCAACGATTTTTACACTTGACATGAATTTTTATGACCTTCTGCATGTTGGTTGAGTAGACTACGTGAATACTTGCACTTTCGACACCAAGACATCGTATGTTTGCTTTGATTCTTAAGTTGATGTGGCATGAGAGGACTTGTTTGTGTGGTGTTGTGTTAGCATTGATCTTTTGCATGGTTGGATGAATTTTGTGGGTACATTCACTATAAACCCTCACGAGACAACACTCGTCCTACTAGGGCTGCCTAGGGGTTTAACGGCTTGTTGCATATGCTCAATGCAATCGTGTCATCTACGAAAGTGATGTTTGTTAGGATTTAGTTTTTATTTCACTTATTTGCCCGAGGACGTGCAAATGCTAAGTGTGGGGATGTTTGATAGAGTATATTTTATATATATTTTAGATGATTTTATTCTCATATTTATTGTGTTTTGCATTGATTTGGATTTTTATTTAATAGATTTTATTGTTTTATTGTAGGAAATAAAGAATTCATGACTTGGAAGGATTTGGAGCAAAAAGAGCTATTTTGGAGATAAAATAGGAGAAAATTCGTAATATTGGGCTATACGGGCTGCCTGCACTGTTTGGGCCATATCTTGAGTTCCAGAAGTCAGAATTTGACGATCTTACTGTCCACGCGAAGCTTAGGGAATTATCTTTAATTCAGAGGTGGTCCAGTAAGCAAAATCCAACTGGAAGAGCCCAGAAACAGAGGAGCAAAATTAGTGACGAATTTTACAAGAAAATCCTATTTAATTATGGATATCTTTTTGTAAATTGATTAGGATATTAAAAATACTTTTATTAGAAGATAGAGATCAGATTTTATTGGGAGGTTTTATTATAAAAACGTGGAAAGTGGGGGAGAGAGATAGACATATACAGACGTTTTTTGACATAAGCTAGGGTTTTGGTTTTTCTCTCTTCATCTCTTCCTTTGTAAGCACTTGGTTTAATTTGGATCTTTATTGTTCTTCGTTTATACAAAGTTTAAGGTACTCTTTATCTCATCTTGTTTATTAGTACATGTTTATTATGGCTTTCTTGATTATTATTATTAGTTTTTATTCTACCATGAGTGAGTAGTTTAATTCTAGGGTATTAAGGGGAGCCATGTTTGCACCATGATTTGGGCTTAATTTGATTAGTAGATTGATGGGTAAAGAGTAATTCTGATTGATATGTTCTAATTCTTAATTTGTGTAATTGCGCAATATCACGGATTAATCGATTGCAATAGGAGTAATAGATCGAGAGATTTTACTACTAGAGGCTTACATACAATTAGCAGAATTGAAGGTGAGTGTGAGAACATCATTAGATATTCTGAGAGTGTTAATGCTTGAGAAAGATTAACCATTGCTTTAATTACTTAATCCCATTGAAAAGCTATACTTTTGTGATGTGTTTGGTGTAAACATGGTGAACCTGAATTGCCCTAGATCCTTTAATTAATTGATTTAAAACCTTTGTTAAATTTGTTTTAGTAGTTAATATAATTCTCAAACAATCGTTGTGACTAGAAACAATTGATAGCAATTGAATTGAAACTGAAACTGTCTCCTTGAGGATTCGACCCGTATTTGCTAGTATCTACTACAATTGATACCGTGCGCTTGCGGTTAGGTATAATTTAACACATCACTAACTTATTCTTACACTTGACATGGGCTTGTGAGAACTTATGCATGTTCATTGAGTAGACTATGTGAATACTTGCACTTTCGACACCAAGACATTGCGTATTTACTTTGATTCTTAAGTTGATATGGCATGAGAGGATTTGAAGGTATGGTAGGATATTAGAACTAGATTATTTGTATTTTCATATTAGTTGCATTCATGCATTGCATTGCATTGGATTTTGTGGGTACATTCGATATAGGCCCTCACGAGACCTTACTCGTCCACTAGGGCTGCCTAGGGGTTTAAAGGGCTTGTTGCATATGCCAAATGCAACCGTGATCACCTACGGAAGTGGTACTAGCTAGTTGTATATAGTTATATTTGTGTATGTTTGAGGACAAGCATTGGTTTAAGTTTGGGGGTGTGATAAGTGGATTTTATATCCACTTGGAGCGTTCCATTTCGGCTTAAATTGATGTCTTGGTCTCAAGTATATTGTGTTTTTGATGCATTTTAGTGAGTTTGTGCAGGGTTATTATCTTGAGGTTGGATGATTTAAATTGCATATTTTATGGTGGAATTGAGTTCTAGAAGTGAAAAATGACAATTTGCAAAAGAAACGAAGGAAAAAGGAGTTAAAACGAAGAAAATCAGCCAATATCAGCTCCCGGCAGCCAAAGGAGCGCAGCCAGCGCGCGTACGAATCAGCCAGAATTTTGGATTTTGTTTTGGTCATATCTTGAGTTCTACAAGTCCGTTTTGGGCGATCTTACAGTCCACGCGAAGCTAACGAGATTCTCTATCATTCTAAAGTTGTCCAGATGTCCAATTACAACTGGAACGGACCAGAAATATTGAAGAAAAGTCAGCTACGAATTTTCCTTAAAAACCGAATCAGTTTAGGAAACATATTATGTGCCGAACTGTAGAAATTCAATTTTGACAAGGAAATTGCTATAATTCCTACTTCTAATAAGTATGGTAATTGCTCTGGGCGGCTAGAACATTTCAGAATCAGATCTACACAGGGAATTTGCAATTCTATTCTCATTCAAGAACGGAAATTGCCAATCTTCTTTTCCAACTCTAAAAAGGCAATTGTTTGGTGGACAAGACTTCTAGAGCCTATATAAACACATCCTACCATTGTAATTTGAGAGAACCATTACATATCAATTACTTAGGTTTAATTGTATTTTTTCATACTTTGTTTTTATCATGGTTTCATCAGATCCCATGATGACGAGAGGTTCGATTATGAACTAATCGTTGTCATGGGATTCTAACGGATTTATTTATGGAGCTTAGTATCTTGATGTTTTAAAGATCTGTGTGTGATGTATATCTGATATCCTCGTATGGTTGTTATTCATGTGTTTAGATGCGTCATGAACATCTAATTTGTTAATCTCTTGTGAAGCGAGAGTGGATATTGAGATTTAGAACTTGCCATGCTAGCATAGGATAGGTTGATGTTTTAACATCATGATTTGTGGCGTAAATAGAGATATTATGCTGCCCTATGTGATCAATGTGGATAACTTGTTCTTCAACCGTTATGTTTTCAAATTCTATAGAGATATAGGGTCTAAGCATAATTGGTGTCTATTCATCTTCTATCTCTTTTGTGGATGTATGTTTAGTTTGGTATTCGTATACTGAGAAGTAGCGTATACTTGTTTCGTGTTATCCGATCAGATATCATAACCATTGCATATAGTGATTAAAGGCGTCAGATCTAAGTGAAGTATTTAATGAAGTTAGGATTCCATGTTTTCTTTTGCAGAAGTAATTTGATTTAAATTCTCGTTAGTTAGTTAGTTAATTCTTAGTTGTTAATTTACTTTCTTAGTTAATTTAGTTTAATAAACCCAAAGTTGTTATTTGTCTTAGCAGTGAATAATAATCATACATTGTTGCATAGGTACTAAATTGAATTAAAAACCAGATCTCTGTGGGAACGAACTTGACTTCTATCTATATTACTTGTGGCCACGTACGCTTGCGTGATTTAGTGCAAACAAATTATCATTTTGATTATTTGTCCTTAAAATTGTTTTTGGTTTCCTATTAATTAAAAAATTCAAGAATGTAAAGTCAACTAATATGTAAGTCCACATTAAAATTAATATTAATTTAGATATACTAATAGTTAAATAAACGCTTTATAGTTATCTTTCAAAATCAGAACCATCCATTTTGCTTTTCATTATTAGCATTTTAAACATCCGTGTTTAAATTTAGTTTGTGGTTTGCCATTAATTAAATGAAATCCATGAATGTAAAGCCAATTACTTAGTAAGTTCGCAATAGATATAATATTAAAATTAGATGTAAAATTAATTAAATATATATAAATTTGATGTGATGCATGTGTAAATAAAATCTTGATTTTAAAGATATATTTAATTATTTTACTATTTTAAAATTTATAAATTTTATATTTTTTTATGTCTCATATTTTTTTCGCTTCTTACATTTTTCACCTCCATCTTTTAATAGATAATCAAATTGATGTATATGAAATATATGCGTAAACTGACAAATTAAAATAAGTTGAAACTATATCATTGTAAATTTTGTTTATGGTCTATTGTGAGACTAACAGACAAATCTACCGAAAAAAAATTAGTTTATCTATTTTTTTGAGATTATACCACACCCCGGTGAGCATCCTTATTTCATCTTCAAACTAAGTATGACTACCATAGTTGTATATCTATGAAGGGTTTTTATTTGACAATTTAAATTATTAAATTGAAAAAAGTTAATGTTCGTGAATGATGTTGTTTTTTTCTAAGAGTTAATCACTTTATATATCTACTTTTGATTTTCTTACTAACAAAAACATCTACACACTTATTCACACACACATGCATGTTCCAAATTAAAGCATATAACTTTTCTCAACTTAATAATACTTATATTAATATATTTGTTCGTGTGTTGAATGCATATTATGTCACAATTTTTTTTTTTGTCAGAGTAGTTATAAAAACCATCTATCTATATTCTCCAAAGTCATTTCTGTACTTTGGTAGTCAACTTTAATATAGGGACTCTATAAGCTCTAAGTCAATAAATTATATAACCTAAGATGTTCAATTTTAGTATTTTCTTATATTTGATAGAATTTGCATAATTGTTGGTGAATTCTAAATATGAATGACTTTCATGTCATAGTTAATGATTGTCATTGCATATCCGAGAATATAAGATGAATTTGATTTTTAATTTTTTGGAAAATAAAATTTTCACTTTGCTTTATTGGCAGGTCATCCAGAACATACACAAAAAAGGCAAACATGGATATTTTATTAATGGGATGTGTGCTGATAGGTCCATAATTAATAATATTTTTAATACCTATTTTATGTCCGTTTTCGTAATTTTATTAATTAATAAATTGTTTTATTTTGTTTTGTAGGAAAATAAATAAAATCAGATTTCAAGCAGAAAAAGGTGAAAAAAGGCAAGGAGGTGGAAAATACTAGAAGTCAAAGAAATTGGAGGAAAAATCAAATACTTATTGGAGAAGAAAAGGAAATTGAAGAAATTATATTCAATATCAAATTTGTAATCGAAGACCCAAGTCCAATATTTTTCCCTATATATATAGGGCTCCTCTATTGTACTTGACACCACTTTAGGACAACAATTTAGATCCGTAAATTAGGAGTAGGAGTAGATTAATGCAATTATTCTTTTTCTGTTTTAAACTTTTAAATTCTGCAATTTTATTTTACTTCAACAACTTTTGTTTCTTCCGCTTTCAGTTCTGGCGAATGCATATCCCCGGAAGTGTCCGTAATTGCTTATTAAGTTTATTATCATAGTTTTACATCCTGAGTTATACACGTGATCTTTTGTCACTTTGTTTTATAATATATTATATAAACATCTTGTTAACATTGGAAGATTAGTCATTAGTTTAATTTGTTTTTCTTAAATAGCATGATTCATATATATTACTTGTTTTACTTTGTTAATTCCATGAGTAGCTAATTTTCTTGTCCTAGGATGAAGATGAAGTTGATTTAATTACTCTTGATTTATTCTCATTCCTATTAATTGATTCTCATAATATTTCTTGGTGCTTAATTGATCGATTGACAAAGTGATCTTGATATATTATTGTTACTGGATTTGTTTTTCATAGCCTATGCTTGCTCTTTGAAGTTTTGATAGGTTATTGTTAGATAACAAGTTTCATAGTATATGCTTGTCTCGTTGATTGATATATCTTATTTGTGAAGAAAAGAGGATTGATTTTAGGGCGAGGTGATATTAATTATGATTAATTAACGGATTCGGATTCCTAGGTTTTCCATATTATTTGATAATTTTTGCTAATTAGGTTAATTAAATCTCATCTCAAATCTTATTGTCTAGTTCGCCTGAGTTAATTGTTAGGGTTTTGAAAATTCATAGTCTCTGAGGATCGATCTGTATTTGCTACAACTAAACACTGTGCGCTTGCAGTATTTTACACATCAAGTTTTTGGCGCCGCTGCCGGGGACTATTGGAATTTTTCACTCCTTGATATTAATTCTTCGGATTAGTTTCTTGTTTTCTTTTGTTTTTTTTAGGGAATTGTGAAGCGGAGAAAAGTTTGGACAAGAAGATCGTTAGAAGGCCTCGATGTCTCTTTTGAAATTTTAGGAAGCACTTTTCGGTATTCCGTATCACCTCTCTCTACTTTTCTTTTCTTCAATATTATTGAAAAAAAACAAAAAAAATTAAAAATTCGAAAAAAAACCCAAAAATATTAGTTAGTTAATTGTTTGTTAAAAACCAATTTGCTGCATCATTCATTCTCTCACATAGGATCACATCATCTAGATTTTTTTTATTGTATTTATTGATTTCACACGTAGTGTAGTGCATCCATAAGTGTTTATTTTCTTGTTCTTTGTGTGTTGCATCATTCAATCAATCTTAAGGGTGCCACCCAATTACAAGATAAGGTGAGGGATTTCATCACCCTTTCCTTGGCCCACAAATCACTAATTCCTTCATCTTGCATACCCTTTCCTTAATAAAATTAAGTAGACGTTGGCCCTAGGATTTCGCGCTCAACTAGGAAGAGAATCTGGGAGGAACGAATCACTAAGTATTCTTTCGTTTGGTGTCTAGGCAAGCGTGACGCTTACCTGGCTAATTTAGATTGGTGTCTAGAAAGGTGTTTAGCCTCTTGGCAATGCTTGCACCTGCCTGGCCAGTCAGGACGAATGCTTTTTGAGTTGTGACTTTTAGTAGTATCTTATTGTTAGGAGCAGGGTCTAGATTTTTCTTAGGATTATATATAGATTTTTCTTTTTAATTTTCCATTTTTTTTAGGTGTTTACTTATAGCTCTTGTCTGCTACGTGCTTATTTGATCTCTTGTATGCAAAGTGCTTGGGTTCGAGACACTACATCTAGATTAGTAAGACAAACCAATCTGTCATCTCCTAAAGTAGTAAGGCAACTCGAGTTTTCTTCACCCACTAGAATTGAGTCAAAAGAATTAGAAGTTCAAACCGTAGCCATGGCTATTTCACTCAAAGACCGTTGTTATCCAGCTCGCACCGCTCAACCCTCATGCATAGTCCTACCCGCAGTAACCGCGAATAATTTTGAAATCAAACATCACAACATTAGCATGTTACCTAGATTTGCTGGGGTAGAAGGTGAGGATCCATATCTTTTCATTCGAGAGTTTGAGGAAGTGTGTGCTTTGCAAAAACTTCAACAACTAAGTGAGGATTCCATTAGGCTCAGGCTTATTAACTTTGCTTTAAAAGAAGATGCTAAACAGTGGTTGTATAGTCTACCTGTTAATTCTATTTCCACGTGGGAGGGATTTGTTGCTATCTTTCTTAAAAAATATTTTCAAAATCATAAGGCAAACAGACATAGGAATTAAATCAACCAATTTCAACAAAATCGGAATGAGTCTTTTTGGAAATATTTTGATAGATTTAAAAAGTTGTTGTCTAAATGTCCTCAACATGGTATAGAAAAATGGAGACTTTGCAAAATTCTTTATGAAGCTTTAGATAGCCAAACCACTGCTTTGTTAGAGTCTATGTGCAATGGTAAGTTTATGGATAAAACTGAGGATGAAGCTTGGCAATTTTTTGAGGAGTTAGCTGAAAGAACAATGTTGTGGGAGTCAACTAGGGAACCTAATCAGGAAGCTGAAAAATCTAACTCATCTAAGGGCTTACACGCAGTTGGTAATTCTATTGCAACCGAAGCTAAGTTAGCTACAATCACTAGACGTCTAGAAGCCTTAGAAACCAACAATGTGTCCTCTCAAATGTCTCTCTGTGCAAATTGTAGTTCTCCTAATCATGTGGTAGAGAATTGCCCTGAAATTGAACAAGTCAATGCCATGTTTCAACCTAGAGCTAGGAATGATCCTTATGCACCCACATACAATCCTGGTTGGAAAAATCACCCAAATTTCTCATGGAACCAAGGTCAATACAATCAGTACAATCAAAATCCTCAACCTGCTTTTCAAAAGCCCAATCTTGTTCCATACCCAACTCAAAATCCTAATTCATATCCTCCGCAAAATCTTGGTCATTATCCAAACTCAGTTCCCATAAATCCTCCTGGTTTTAGTGAATCTGATAAGAAACTGAATTCTATTGAAAAGAGTATTGAGGCGTTATTGAAATCTCAAGCTAATCTAACTCAATCTCAACAATCTTTCATGCAAGTTATGACCCAAGATAGGCAACTACTAAATTCTAACACTCAAGCCATATCTAAGCTAGAGGTCCAAGTCAGTCATTTGGCAAACACAATCAGTGAGAGAGAGAAAAATCGATTTCCTAGTCAACCCGAGACTAATCCTAAATTTTATCCAAATCAAAAGTCTCATGAAAATGTGAATTCTGTTATCTCTCTAAGGTCTGGTAATTAATTCAACAATCATGCTGATGTCAATACTCAAGAAGAAGATAAGCTAACATCTGAACCAAATCCTTTGCTCTTGAATCCTAGTCTTAAGCAATCTTCAAATCCCGAGAGTTCTGAAGTAGATAAATCTGATGAGTCATCACCATCCGATGAACCACCTTCGAAACCCCACTCTGATGTGTCTAATGAAAAAGTCTTTAAACCGAAAGCCCCATTTCCTCAAAGGCTTACTTCAAACAAACAATCTGCTCAGTTAGATAAGATTTTGGAAGTCTTTAAGCAAGTCAAGATTAACATTCCTCTTTTAGATGCGATTCAACAAGTTCCCTCTTATGCTAAGTGTCTAAAAGATTTATGTACTCATAAAAGAACCACTCATGTTCCTAAGAAAGCTTTCTTAACATCTCATGTTAGTTCTATTTTGTCAAATCAAATCCCTGTGAAGTATAAGGATCCTGGTTGTCCTACTATCTCTTGTGTCATAGGTGATACTTTCATTGATAAAGCTTTACTCGATCTAGGAGCTAGTGTGAATCTTCTTCCATTATCTGTTTATCAAGCCTTGGGTTTAGGTGAACTTAGGAAGACTAGTGTCACTCTTCAGTTAGCTGATCGTTCTGTTAAAACTCCAACAGGTATAGTGGAAGATGTATTGATTAAGGTTGGTGATTTTGTCTTTCCCGTCGATTTTGTTGTTCTAGAAACCGAACCAGTCAAAAATCTCAAAAATCAAATTTCTATTATTTTAGGAAGGCCTTTTCTTGCTACCTCTAATGCTTTGATTAACTGTAGGAATGGTTCGATGAAACTCACTTTTGGGAACATGACGATAGATCTTAATGTCTTTAATGTAGGAAATCAACTTAATGAGCTTTTTGAACAACCTATAGGAGTTAATTTGATAGATGAGGTTGTTTCATGGTCGAATCTTGAGGATAGTTCAATTGAGTCTTTTCTTGAGAAGGATGTTTTGTTAGAGTATGAGAGTAATAAAGATCTTCATGAGCTTTATAGAAGTTTTACTTCTGATGAGATGTTAGATGAATTAAATGTTATTTGTTCAAAGCATGAAACCCAACTTGAGGATAGTTCTTTTGATCCTAAGTCCATTGTTAAGACTTCTGTAGGTGAGCCACCCACATTCATTCCTAATCCATCTATTTCCACTCTTGATCAGTCTTTGGTAGTTAATAATGAAATTCATCATGTTCTTTCTAGTAATTTAGTTCATACCCAAGAATTTCAAGTGATAAATCTGCTTAAACAACATAAAGAAGCGTCTAATTGGTCTATGAATGATGTTAGGTGTATGAGTTTTATTTTGGTGTGTGATCATACTTCTCTAGTGAATAATGTTGTTTTTGTGGGTGAGTTTCACGTCTGTGTTGATTGTGTTACTAATGTTGTTTTCCCTCGATCTGGTATTGGTTAGTAAGTATTTTTTTTGTTATGTGTCTCCCATAGTAATGTGTAGGTATGGGGGAACAACTGGGTGTGTGTGTGTGTGTGTATGTGTTTCTTTTATGTGTGTGTGTGTGTTTTATAGGTAATTGTATATCTCCATCATGTCCTTTATCAGGTATTCTCGTCCTTTTACTTTATCATTTTTCTCTCATTTGCATACATTGAGGACAATGCATGATTTAGGTATGTGGGAGGGATTTAGTAGTATTATTATTAAAAAAACCAAAAAAATTGAAAAAATGAAAAAATAAAAAATAATTCTAGCCTTGTGAAATGATTACTTGTTTTAAGTTGGCTTGATGCACCCTTACATGCTATAGTACTCTTGTGTTTCTGATGCTTTTGACTGAGAAGTGATATGCTAAGTTCTTGTGCACACACATACACTAGTGAGTTGAAACTAGTAAACTTATTGAATGTTGTAAGTAATTAAAAGGACATGGATATGTGCAAGAAGATTTGGTTTCCATGCTTTGAGTACAAGTACGTGCATTAAAGAGATTTTTGCTTGGGATTGACTATGTTTTACCATCAAGTGAGATTTTGAGCCTATATGCATATCTTTTGCATTTTATATTCGTTTGCTTGAGTGTCCATATGTTGTTTGCATTGCTAGCACTTGTTTGAGACCTTTCTTGAAATGCATGACATTATTTGATGATAAGATGATAAAGGCATTTAGGAATAACCAATTACTATCCAAATTACCACACCCTTTATATATGATCAATTAGTTACCCCTTTGAGCTTAATCCTATTTTTTCGGTGACATACCACATTACTTGCCTAGACCTTTTTCTTGTGTAACCTAACGTATACTTAATCCCAATTTGTCAAAGGCTAGTAGGAAGTTGAGGAAGTAATAAGGTGTGTGAGATGGGTTAACTTTTGTTCATTACTTTTGGGGAAATATTGGGTTTTGTTGCTTACTTGTTAGTCGTTCAAGAAATTTTTGACGAAGGATTGTGGTTGTGTATATATTTATAGTATCTATCTTAGCTCTCCAAAAAAAAAAAAAAGGAAAAAAAGAGAGAAAAAGAAAGAAAGAAAAATCATATGAGAGCATACTTTTGTTTCTGTGTTTTGTGTGATCCTTCTTCATTCGACTAGTCAAGCATTTTGTTGGAAAAATTAGAAATTCTGTGTGGGGAGGATGTACGGTGTTGTGTATGATTTATAATGGTTCCTACTAGCTTTTGACACTTCACCTTATTTGGCTTTACTTGACATACCTTGTCCCTAGCCCCATTACAACCCAAATAAAAGACCTTTTGATTATCGTCATTGATGTATGTTGTGTTAAAGTTAGATTGATACCAAATGTCAAGCATGCTTATGATTTTGTTGGAATTGAGTGATACACTTACCCTTGTTCTTGAGTGAATATTCTTTTATGAGTGAAAGGTGAGTTATTACTTGTTTCTGCATATGAGATCCCAAGTTTTGACTCTAAGGTGTACTCTTGTGGTCTTAGCAAGGTTACCAACTTATTTTTACACTTGACGTGGACTTTTGATGACCTATATATGCATATTTCTTTGAGTAGACTATGTGAATACTTGCACCTTACACACCAAGACATTGCAAATTCACTTTGATTTCTTAAGTTGATGTAGCATGAGATGACTTGTATGTGTGGTGTTGCATTGAGCAATCTCTTACATGAGCTAGATGGATTTTGTGGGTACATTCACTATAAGCCCTCACGAGACCTCACTCGTCCACTAGGGCTGCCTAGGGGTTTAAAGGGCTTGTTGCATATGCCAAATGCAACCGTGATCACCTACGGAAGTGGTATTATCTATTTGATAGTATTTTATTTTATATTTTTCTTTCTCGAGGACGAGCAAAAGATAGGTATGAGGGCATTTGATAGGTCCATAATTAATAATATTTTTAATACCTATTTTATGTCCGTTTTTGTAATTTTATTAATTAATAAATTGTTTTATTTTGTTTTGTAGGAAAATAAATAAAATCAGATTTCAAGCAGAAAAAGGTGAAAAAAGGCAAGGAGGTGGAAAATACTAGAAGTCAAAGAAATTGGAGGAAAAATCAAATACTTATTGGAGAAGAAAAGGAAATTGAAGAAATTATATTCAATATCAAATTTGTAATCGAAGACCCAAGCCCAATATTTTTCCCTATATATATAGGGCTCCTCTCTTGTATTTGACACCACTTTAGGACAACAATTTAGATCCGTAAATTAGGAGTAGGAGTAGATTAATGCAATTATTCTTTTTCTGTTTTAAACTTTTAAATTCTGCAATTTTATTGGCAATTTTATTTTACTTCAACAACTTTTGTTTCTTCCGCTTTCAGTTCTGGCGAATGCATATCCCCGGAAGTGTCCGTAATTGCTTATTAAGTTTATTATCATAGTTTTACATCCTGAGTTATACACGTGATCTTTTGTCACTTTGTTTTATAATATATTATATAAACATCTTGTTAACATTGGAAGATTAGTCATTAGTTTAATTTGTTTTTCTTAAATAGCATGATTCATATATATTACTTGTTTTACTTTGTTAATTCCATGAGTAGCTAATTTTCTTGTCCTAGGATGAAGATGAAGTTGATTTAATTACTCTTGATTTATTCTCATTCCTATTAATTGATTCTCATAATATTTCTTGGTGCTTAATTGATCGATTGACAAAGTGATCTTGATATATTATTGTTACTGGATTTGTTTTTCATAGCCTATGCTTGCTCTTTGAAGTTTTGATAGGTTATTGTTAGATAACAAGTTTCATAGTATATGCTTGTCTCGTTGATTGATATATCTTATTTGTGAAGAAAAGAGGATTGATTTTAGGGCGAGGTGATATTAATTATGATTAATTAACGGATTCGGATTCCTAGGTTTTCCATATTATTTGATAATTTTTGCTAATTAGGTTAATTAAATCTCATCTCAAATCTTATTGTCTAGTTCGCCTGAGTTAATTGTTAGGGTTTTGAAAATTCATAGTCTCTGAGGATCGATCTGTATTTGCTACAACTAAACACTGTGCGCTTGCAGTATTTTACACATCAAGTTTTTGGCGCCGCTGCCGGGGACTATTGGAATTTTTCACTCCTTGATATTAATTCTTCGGATTAGTTTCTTGTTTTCTTTTGTTTTTTTTAGGGAATTGTGAAGCGGAGAAAAGTTTGGACAAGAAGATCGTTAGAAGGCCTCGATGTCTCTTTTGAAATTTTAGGAAGCACTTTTCGGTATTCCGTATCACCTCTCTCTACTTTTCTTTTCTTCAATATTATTGAAAAAAAACAAAAAAAATTAAAAATTCGAAAAAAAACCCAAAAATATTAGTTAGTTAATTGTTTGTTAAAAACCAATTTGCTGCATCATTCATTCTCTCACATAGGATCACATCATCTAGATTTTTTTTATTGTATTTATTGATTTCACACGTAGTGTAGTGCATCCATAAGTGTTTATTTTCTTGTTCTTTGTGTGTTGCATCATTCAATCAATCTTAAGGGTGCCACCCAATTACAAGATAAGGTGAGGGATTTCATCACCCTTTCCTTGGCCCACAAATCACTAATTCCTTCATCTTGCATACCCTTTCCTTAATAAAATTAAGTAGACGTTGGCCCTAGGATTTCGCGCTCAACTAGGAAGAGAATCTGGGAGGAACGAATCACTAAGTATTCTTTCGTTTGGTGTCTAGGCAAGCGTGACGCTTACCTGGCTAATTTAGATTGGTGTCTAGAAAGGTGTTTAGCCTCTTGGCAATGCTTGCACCTGCCTGGCCAGTCAGGACGAATGCTTTTTGAGTTGTGACTTTTAGTAGTATCTTATTGTTAGGAGCAGGGTCTAGATTTTTCTTAGGATTATATATAGATTTTTCTTTTTAATTTTCCATTTTTTTTAGGTGTTTACTTATAGCTCTTGTCTGCTACGTGCTTATTTGATCTCTTGTATGCAAAGTGCTTGGGTTCGAGACACTACATCTAGATTAGTAAGACAAACCAATCTGTCATCTCCTAAAGTAGTAAGGCAACTCGAGTTTTCTTCACCCACTAGAATTGAGTCAAAAGAATTAGAAGTTCAAACCGTAGCCATGGCTATTTCACTCAAAGACCGTTGTTATCCAGCTCGCACCGCTCAACCCTCATGCATAGTCCTACCCGCAGTAACCGCGAATAATTTTGAAATCAAACATCACAACATTAGCATGTTACCTAGATTTGCTGGGGTAGAAGGTGAGGATCCATATCTTTTCATTCGAGAGTTTGAGGAAGTGTGTGCTTTGCAAAAACTTCAACAACTAAGTGAGGATTCCATTAGGCTCAGGCTTATTAACTTTGCTTTAAAAGAAGATGCTAAACAGTGGTTGTATAGTCTACTTGTTAATTCTATTTCCACGTGGGAGGGATTTGTTGCTATCTTTCTTAAAAAATATTTTCAAAATCATAAGGCAAACAGACATAGGAATTAAATCAACCAATTTCAACAAAATCGGAATGAGTCTTTTTGGAAATATTTTGATAGATTTAAAAAGTTGTTGTCTAAATGTCCTCAACATGGTATAGAAAAATGGAGACTTTGCAAAATTCTTTATGAAGCTTTAGATAGCCAAACCACTGCTTTGTTAGAGTCTATGTGCAATGGTAAGTTTATGGATAAAACTGAGGATGAAGCTTGGCAATTTTTTGAGGAGTTAGCTGAAAGAACAATGTTGTGGGAGTCAACTAGGGAACCTAATCAGGAAGCTGAAAAATCTAACTCATCTAAGGGCTTACACGCAGTTGGTAATTCTATTGCAACCGAAGCTAAGTTAGCTACAATCACTAGACGTCTAGAAGCCTTAGAAACCAACAATGTGTCCTCTCAAATGTCTCTCTGTGCAAATTGTAGTTCTCCTAATCATGTGGTAGAGAATTGCCCTGAAATTGAACAAGTCAATGCCATGTTTCAACCTAGAGCTAGGAATGATCCTTATGCACCCACATACAATCCTGGTTGGAAAAATCACCCAAATTTCTCATGGAACCAAGGTCAATACAATCAGTACAATCAAAATCCTCAACCTGCTTTTCAAAAGCCCAATCTTGTTCCATACCCAACTCAAAATCCTAATTCATATCCTCCGCAAAATCTTGGTCATTATCCAAACTCAGTTCCCATAAATCCTCCTGGTTTTAGTGAATCTGATAAGAAACTGAATTCTATTGAAAAGAGTATTGAGGCGTTATTGAAATCTCAAGCTAATCTAACTCAATCTCAACAATCTTTCATGCAAGTTATGACCCAAGATAGGCAACTACTAAATTCTAACACTCAAGCCATATCTAAGCTAGAGGTCCAAGTCAGTCATTTGGCAAACACAATCAGTGAGAGAGAGAAAAATCGATTTCCTAGTCAACCCGAGACTAATCCTAAATTTTATCCAAATCAAAAGTCTCATGAAAATGTGAATTCTGTTATCTCTCTAAGGTCTGGTAATTAATTCAACAATCATGCTGATGTCAATACTCAAGAAGAAGATAAGCTAACATCTGAACCAAATCCTTTGCTCTTGAATCCTAGTCTTAAGCAATCTTCAAATCCCGAGAGTTCTGAAGTAGATAAATCTGATGAGTCATCACCATCCGATGAACCACCTTCGAAACCCCACTCTGATGTGTCTAATGAAAAAGTCTTTAAACCGAAAGCCCCATTTCCTCAAAGGCTTACTTCAAACAAACAATCTGCTCAGTTAGATAAGATTTTGGAAGTCTTTAAGCAAGTCAAGATTAACATTCCTCTTTTAGATGCGATTCAACAAGTTCCCTCTTATGCTAAGTGTCTAAAAGATTTATGTACTCATAAAAGAACCACTCATGTTCCTAAGAAAGCTTTCTTAACATCTCATGTTAGTTCTATTTTGTCAAATCAAATCCCTGTGAAGTATAAGGATCCTGGTTGTCCTACTATCTCTTGTGTCATAGGTGATACTTTCATTGATAAAGCTTTACTCGATCTAGGAGCTAGTGTGAATCTTCTTCCATTATCTGTTTATCAAGCCTTGGGTTTAGGTGAACTTAGGAAGACTAGTGTCACTCTTCAGTTAGCTGATCGTTCTGTTAAAACTCCAACAGGTATAGTGGAAGATGTATTGATTAAGGTTGGTGATTTTGTCTTTCCCGTCGATTTTGTTGTTCTAGAAACCGAACCAGTCAAAAATCTCAAAAATCAAATTTCTATTATTTTAGGAAGGCCTTTTCTTGCTACCTCTAATGCTTTGATTAACTGTAGGAATGGTTCGATGAAACTCACTTTTGGGAACATGACGATAGATCTTAATGTCTTTAATGTAGGAAATCAACTTAATGAGCTTTTTGAACAACCTATAGGAGTTAATTTGATAGATGAGGTTGTTTCATGGTCGAATCTTGAGGATAGTTCAATTGAGTCTTTTCTTGAGAAGGATGTTTTGTTAGAGTATGAGAGTAATAAAGATCTTCATGAGCTTTATAGAAGTTTTACTTCTGATGAGATGTTAGATGAATTAAATGTTATTTGTTCAAAGCATGAAACCCAACTTGAGGATAGTTCTTTTGATCCTAAGTCCATTGTTAAGACTTCTGTAGGTGAGCCACCCACATTCATTCCTAATCCATCTATTTCCACTCTTGATCAGTCTTTGGTAGTTAATAATGAAATTCATCATGTTCTTTCTAGTAATTTAGTTCATACCCAAGAATTTCAAGTGATAAATCTGCTTAAACAACATAAAGAAGCGTCTAATTGGTCTATGAATGATGTTAGGTGTATGAGTTTTATTTTGGTGTGTGATCATACTTCTCTAGTGAATAATGTTGTTTTTGTGGGTGAGTTTCACGTCTGTGTTGATTGTGTTACTAATGTTGTTTTCCCTCGATCTGGTATTGGTTAGTAAGTATTTTTTTTGTTATGTGTCTCCCATAGTAATGTGTAGGTATGGGGGAACAACTGGGTGTGTGTGTGTGTGTATGTGTTTCTTTTATGTGTGTGTGTGTGTTTTATAGGTAATTGTATATCTCCATCATGTCCTTTATCAGGTATTCTCGTCCTTTTACTTTATCATTTTTCTCTCATTTGCATACATTGAGGACAATGCATGATTTAGGTATGTGGGAGGGATTTAGTAGTATTATTATTAAAAAAACCAAAAAAATTGAAAAAATGAAAAAATAAAAAATAATTCTAGCCTTGTGAAATGATTACTTGTTTTAAGTTGGCTTGATGCACCCTTACATGCTATAGTACTCTTGTGTTTCTGATGCTTTTGACTGAGAAGTGATATGCTAAGTTCTTGTGCACACACATACACTAGTGAGTTGAAACTAGTAAACTTATTGAATGTTGTAAGTAATTAAAAGGACATGGATATGTGCAAGAAGATTTGGTTTCCATGCTTTGAGTACAAGTACGTGCATTAAAGAGATTTTTGCTTGGGATTGACTATGTTTTACCATCAAGTGAGATTTTGAGCCTATATGCATATCTTTTGCATTTTATATTCGTTTGCTTGAGTGTCCATATGTTGTTTGCATTGCTAGCACTTGTTTGAGACCTTTCTTGAAATGCATGACATTATTTGATGATAAGATGATAAAGGCATTTAGGAATAACCAATTACTATCCAAATTACCACACCCTTTATATATGATCAATTAGTTACCCCTTTGAGCTTAATCCTATTTTTTCGGTGACATACCACATTACTTGCCTAGACCTTTTTCTTGTGTAACCTAACGTATACTTAATCCCAATTTGTCAAAGGCTAGTAGGAAGTTGAGGAAGTAATAAGGTGTGTGAGATGGGTTAACTTTTGTTCATTACTTTTGGGGAAATATTGGGTTTTGTTGCTTACTTGTTAGTCGTTCAAGAAATTTTTGACGAAGGATTGTGGTTGTGTATATATTTATAGTATCTATCTTAGCTCTCCAAAAAAAAAAAAAGGAAAAAAAGAGAGAAAAAGAAAGAAAGAAAAATCATATGAGAGCATACTTTTGTTTCTGTGTTTTGTGTGATCCTTCTTCATTCGACTAGTCAAGCATTTTGTTGGAAAAATTAGAAATTCTGTGTGGGGAGGATGTACGGTGTTGTGTATGATTTATAATGGTTCCTACTAGCTTTTGACACTTCACCTTATTTGGCTTTACTTGACATACCTTGTCCCTAGCCCCATTACAACCCAAATAAAAGACCTTTTGATTATCGTCATTGATGTATGTTGTGTTAAAGTTAGATTGATACCAAATGTCAAGCATGCTTATGATTTTGTTGGAATTGAGTGATACACTTACCCTTGTTCTTGAGTGAATATTCTTTTATGAGTGAAAGGTGAGTTATTACTTGTTTCTGCATATGAGATCCCAAGTTTTGACTCTAAGGTGTACTCTTGTGGTCTTAGCAAGGTTACCAACTTATTTTTACACTTGACGTGGACTTTTGATGACCTATATATGCATATTTCTTTGAGTAGACTATGTGAATACTTGCACCTTACACACCAAGACATTGCAAATTCACTTTGATTTCTTAAGTTGATGTAGCATGAGATGACTTGTATGTGTGGTGTTGCATTGAGCAATCTCTTACATGAGCTAGATGGATTTTGTGGGTACATTCACTATAAGCCCTCACGAGACCTCACTCGTCCACTAGGGCTGCCTAGGGGTTTAAAGGGCTTGTTGCATATGCCAAATGCAACCGTGATCACCTACGGAAGTGGTATTATCTATTTGATAGTATTTTATTTTATATTTTTCTTTCTCGAGGACGAGCAAAAGATAGGTATGAGGGCATTTGATAGGTCCATAATTAATAATATTTTTAATACCTATTTTATGTCCGTTTTTGTAATTTTATTAATTAATAAATTGTTTTATTTTGTTTTGTAGGAAAATAAATAAAATCAGATTTCAAGCAGAAAAAGGTGAAAAAAGGCAAGGAGGTGGAAAATACTAGAAGTCAAAGAAATTGGAGGAAAAATCAAATACTTATTGGAGAAGAAAAGGAAATTGAAGAAATTATATTCAATATCAAATTTGTAATCGAAGACCCAAGCCCAATATTTTTCCCTATATATATAGGGCTCCTCTCTTGTATTTGACACCACTTTAGGACAACAATTTAGATCCGTAAATTAGGAGTAGGAGTAGATTAATGCAATTATTCTTTTTCTGTTTTAAACTTTTAAATTCTGCAATTTTATTGGCAATTTTATTTTACTTCAACAACTTTTGTTTCTTCCGCTTTCAGTTCTGGCGAATGCATATCCCCGGAAGTGTCCGTAATTGCTTATTAAGTTTATTATCATAGTTTTACATCCTGAGTTATACACGTGATCTTTTGTCACTTTGTTTTATAATATATTATATAAACATCTTGTTAACATTGGAAGATTAGTCATTAGTTTAATTTGTTTTTCTTAAATAGCATGATTCATATATATTACTTGTTTTACTTTGTTAATTCCATGAGTAGCTAATTTTCTTGTCCTAGGATGAAGATGAAGTTGATTTAATTACTCTTGATTTATTCTCATTCCTATTAATTGATTCTCATAATATTTCTTGGTGCTTAATTGATCGATTGACAAAGTGATCTTGATATATTATTGTTACTGGATTTGTTTTTCATAGCCTATGCTTGCTCTTTGAAGTTTTGATAGGTTATTGTTAGATAACAAGTTTCATAGTATATGCTTGTCTCGTTGATTGATATATCTTATTTGTGAAGAAAAGAGGATTGATTTTAGGGCGAGGTGATATTAATTATGATTAATTAACGGATTCGGATTCCTAGGTTTTCCATATTATTTGATAATTTTTGCTAATTAGGTTAATTAAATCTCATCTCAAATCTTATTGTCTAGTTCGCCTGAGTTAATTGTTAGGGTTTTGAAAATTCATAGTCTCTGAGGATCGATCTGTATTTGCTACAACTAAACACTGTGCGCTTGCAGTTATTTTACACATCATGTGCTCTCTATAAAGTACTTTATGGTGTATGGCTGCAAACTTGAGTTGCCGCATTTGAATTCGAAAAAGTAGAAAATATATGATAAGTATGGCCATTTGACATGTGTCGTTAAAATTATTTGTAATATTTTCTGACCTTTAAGGTCAAACGCAATTTTTTCTTATGAATAGTTTGAAAATTACTTAATAATATATACTCCCTCTGTCCTACTCATTGCTTAACATGTTTTCAGCATTGTTTGGCACACATTTTAAGCTTTGTATATAAAGTATAGTTCCATAATTTATTTTTAAAAATTTCTTTTTTTAATAAAAATTTAAACTTTAAATTTTTATTCTGAAAAAAAGATTAAAAATAAATTATGAAACTATACTTTTTAGGAGTCTTAAAATGCATGTCACGCCCCCGTCCCCAATATAAACAATTTAGGGGGACAGGGAGAGTATAACTTTTTATTTGATTAAAATTAATTATTTTAGTCTCTATTAATGACATAACAAACATATGCATGAGTTTGAAAGTTATATCTATGTTGATATCTCATATATTATGATAAAAAATTAACTAACTATATGTATGTCTTATAGGATCTTGACGGTCTTGCAAATACATTGAATCGGGAAGGTACATCTATATAGGATTGATTGGTTAATAGTGTGTTAAAGTTACTGGCAACGAGCTACTTCAATACGATGAAATTTCCATTTTACTTGACTTTATATGTAAATATCCATTTGTCATGGGTTTAAATTCTTCTAAACTTATAACTTAAGATTTATTATATCACTCACTCAATCCGTTTCTTATTTCTTATTAGTTTCCTTAATATAATTTATCCATTGCACAGGGAAAAAATTATAAACAAGTTTTTGAGGCTTTTGAAACTTTTCTTGAATTCCAACGAGTCTATTTTATGAAATTAATAAAGTAAAAACTGAACAAGAAACCAAATTACTAGAAGTAATTTATGTGCAGTGCAGTTAGGGCTACACAATATTTCGATCTAGAACGGTAACTTAGACTGAATCGGGTCTATCAATCCAAGACCCAGACCATATCATATAGCGGTCCGATCTCCGGTCCTTCAAATCAAAAAATTCGATTTTCTTCATATCCGGTCCAAATCTTGAAAAAATCCAGATCGAACCAAAGTTTGTGAATATAATTATTTTTAGATTACTTTACTTATGAATTATATAATATAGATATTAAATATTTAAATACATCACAAATTGACAAACTAAATTAGTAGATAATAAATTGATGAAATAGTGGAGATCAACATTATAATCTAAATAATTAAATGTCATACTTCATACAATAAATAATTGGCATTCACATGTTTAGAAATTGCGATTATTTCAAAAAAAACATGGGTTTCAATTTAAACATATATTAACTTGCAAAATAATTTATCTATTTATACTTTTAATAAACAAATATTATATTATAAAAATTAATTTTTTATTTAGAAATTAATTAACCAGTTCAGTCCCAAAAACAAATATAATGGTCTGGTCTTTGGTCCATGTAATTGGGTGAATCCGGTCTTCGGTCGATCTGTGTCTATCCGGTCCAGTCCAGTTTTGACATTTGTGAAACCCTATGTGCAGTATAACAAGACCATTTGGTAGCCTCCACAAGTCGAATTAGAGGTCCAATTAGCAATATAACATGATTATTCAACAACTTCCGAAGAGTTGGCACTTTCTATTCCGTTTGCGTTAATAGAAAAATAAATGTGTACATTCTTATATTTATATTAATAATTTTTTTATTTTTTATGCCTGGTCCTCAATAAAAGGCTATATTGAACTGAATTTTTCGTAAAAAAAAACATAAAATGTCATAAAACTATTTGAAAAAATAAATAAAATAACAAAATAATTTATTTTTTTGATACTTATATACATTTTCGGTAATTGTTTAATACTTCTATTTTTTAAAATTGTGCATTCGGTGCCTAGCACGGGTATGTTAGGTCCAAATAACGTAGAAGGGGGGTTGAATACGTTATTTAAAAAATATTTCGATTTTTGATGTGGATATGAAATCAAAAATACTAAATCGAAATAACACAACTGTGTGGGAAATATCTTTAAATAGATAAAACCCGGAGGTTTGTTACACAATCTAATCCTATGGATCACCTACAAAATCAAACACTCCTAGGATAGTTTAGGCAAGAGGACCTTCTACCCGACACTTCCTGAAAGCGGGCTAAGCCAGCTTTCCTACTAGATGGACTGTCTAGCAACTTACACAGAGAAGATATAAGAGAGAGAAGAGAGAGTTGTGTTTTGAGGTGTGTTTTGAAATGAAATTCAACAGGCCTATTTATAGGTTTTAGAAAGTCACTATTTTGCACTATTCCAACAACCCCCAAATAGTAACCGAGCACTATTCCAACAACCCCAACTACTATTCCAACAACCAAAGTTACTATTCCAACAACCGTAGTTACTATTCATATGAATAGTACTATTCATATAAATAGTGATTTCGATTACTATTCATATTCTCTTCTGTTTATTTTGCTATTTTAATTCATCTCAGAAAATAATTCAAGTACCAGATTAATTTAACTATTTTGTTATAAATATTTAATCAGTTACTTATTTAATTTTCAATGTAAATTAATTTTTGACAATACCTTGAGATATTATTATTAGAATATAATATAAGATCCATATAAGGCCTCCCTCTAACACCTTAAGGTTTCAGATGAGTTGGTTACTTAACATGGTATCAGAGCTCAGGCACGTAGAGGTCCCAGGTTCGACTCTCTGCGATCCCCAATATTTAATAAGGACACGAAGGCAATTTATGCTCCAAAGATGAGCGTCCGTGATCCACTCTTCAACCCATAAATGGGCTTTCGAGTGAGGGGGAGTGTTAGAATATAATATAAGATCCATATAAGGCCTCCCTCTAACACCTTAAGATTTTAGATGAGTTGGTTACTTAACAATTATGTTTGTCCTTGATTGTCAATAGGCTTTGGCAATTCTTTCTGTGAATTAATGTGTTGATCCTTCTCGTATGTGCTGACACTTGGTGCACTGGTCTGGTTCACAAGTGACTAACACTGATCTTGATCTTCATACCTTCGTTGCATTCCAATTTGATTAGCCTGCAGCAGTATCTTCAATTAATTTGAATACATGGAATCTTTTGGCCCTTCAACTGAATCATATGTACATCTTATTCTGTCACTGAGGCTTGATCATGTTAATGAACTTCTTTCAGCGACTTGATCCTTGTTGGTGCCTGTTCTTCAACTTTCACGATCCCTGTATAGAGTTAATATTATTTATCTTTTATCCTAGTTGAGTTATATATTTCCTCTATTACATATTACATTACATTATGCTTTACAATCTCCCCCTATTTGATTGTTAGGGTTTGACAAGCAAATACCTAGAGGATAACTCAACTGATACAAAAAAAATGAAGTTCAAAGATAAATAATATAAAAGTGCATTCTGGATCATATATATACATTTTCCAGATTTCTAAAAGTAACTAAGTGCAAGACACAACTTTCTATTCTCTCTCTTATATCTTCTCTGTGTAAACTGCTAGACAGTCCATCTAGTAGGAAAGCCGGCTTAGCCCGCTTTCAGGAAGTGTCGGGTAGAAGGTCCTCGTGCCTAAACTATCCTTAGGAGTGTTTGATTTTGTAGCTGATCCATAGGATTAGATTGTGTTGCAAACCTCCAGGTTTTATCTATTTAAAGATATTTCCTAAAAAGTTGTGTTATTTCGATTCAGTATTTTTGATTTCATATCAACATCAAAATCGAAATATTTTTTAAATAACGTATTCAACCCCCCTTCTACGTTATTCCGGACATAACAATTGGTATCAGAGCCACTCTGTTATTATACAGCAGTTAAGATCCGAAAAGCTATACAATCATGTCAGAGAAGAATTTCAGAAAAGCTAAGGGAAAGGAAGGCAGGTCTGGGAAAGTGGACAAGTCCAAGATCAAATGCGATAATTGTGGTGAGAAAGGACATTTTGTACCTAAGTGCAATAAAGCCAAAGCTAATAAAGGTCAAGCCTACATCACAAAGAAGAAGGACTGGGTTGGCACTTCAGACACTGAAGATGAGGTGAACTATGCCTTGATGGCAAATGCTGATAGTATCTCTGAAGCTACTGAGACCAAGGTACCTCATTCTTCTCTAGATTTTGATACTACTGATATATCTGAGTTAAGAATCTTTCTTAAAAACTTGCATGTTAGCTACAAAGATCAGACTTTAGAAAATGAAAGAATAAAATCTGAAAGTCTAGACCTTAGAAAGAGAAATGACTATCTAGAATTAGAATTAGTCCAGATGTTAAAAATTCAGAAAGAGAGAGATATGCTATTTTTGTTAAAACTGAATTATTGAAAAAGCATGCTTATCTTGAATCTGAACTTGCTAAAGAAAGAAACATTATTAAAACTTGGACTAACTCTGGGAAAACTACTCAGATTATCATAGAGAATGATTGTTGGAAAGAAGGCCTAGGTTACACTGATAAAAAGAAAACTGCAAACCTAGAAGCTGAGACCTCTAAACCTGTATTTACTGAAAAGGCTACAAAATCCAAACTTAATCATATGAGGTTTGTACCAAAATCTGACAAACTAAAACATGATGAAGTCAAATCAGTAAATATTAGTTTAATGTCTCAGAAACAGCTTAAACACAAGCTTGAGGAGTTAAAAAGAGTGAACAAGGTAAAAGAACCTAGGAAAAACAGAAATGGAAAGGTAGGCATCAATAAAAGCAATAACTATATGCCTATTCCCAATGCTCCTAGGAAGAAATGTTACAACTGTGGAAATTCTAACCATCTTGCTACTTTTTGCAAGAAGAATAAAAATATAAACTCTATACCTCCTAAGTCAGGAGTTAAGAGTGGTTCAGTTAGGTTTATGCCACAGAATCCTTGTTTTCACTGTGGAAGTATTTGGGATTCTATTTATACATGCAAAGAGTATCATAATTTGTATTGTGATTATTATGAACTTAAACCCTCTTTGAATAAATTCAAGATTGATTCTACATGTATAAGCTCTGATACCAATTGTTAGGTCCGGAATAACGTAGAAGGGGGGTTGAATACGTTATTTAAAAAATATTTCGATTTTTGATGTGGATATGAAATCAAAAATACTAAATCGAAATAACACAACTGTGTGGGAAATATCTTTAAATAGATAAAACCCGGAGGTTTGTTACACAATCTAATCCTATGGATCAGCTACAAAATCAAACACTCCTAGGATAGTTTAGGCACGAGGACCTTCTACCCGACACTTCCTGAAAGCGGGCTAAGCCGGTTTTCCTACTAGATGGACTGTCTAGCAGCTTACACAGAGAAGATATAAGAGAGAGAACAGAGAGTTGTGTGTTGAGGTGTGTTTTGAAATGAAATACAACAGGCCTATTTATAGGTTTTAGAAAGTCACTATTCCAACAACCCCAAATAGTAACCGAGCACTATTCCAATAACCCCAGCTACCATTCCAACAACCACAGTTACTATTCCAACAACCGCAGTTACTATTCATATGAATAGTGATTTCGGTTACTATTCAAATTCTCTTCTGTTTATTTTGCTGTTTTAATTCATCTCAGAAAATAATTCAAGTACAAGATTAATTTAATTATTTTGTTATAAATAATTAATCTGTTACTTATTTAATTTTCAAAGTAAATTAATTTTTGACAATACCTTGAGATATTATGTCTGTCCTTGATTGTCAATAGGCTTTGGCAATTCTTTCTGTGAATTAATGTGTTGATCCTTCTCGTATGTGCTGACACTTAGTGCACTGGTCTGGTTCACAAGTGACTAGCGCTGATCTTGATCTTCACACCTTCGTTGCATTCCAATTTGATTAGCCTGCAGCAGTATCTTCAATTAATTTGAATACATGGAATCTTTTGGCCCTTCAACTAAATCATCTGTACATCTTATTCTGTCACTGAGGCTTGATCATGTTAATGAACTTCTTTCAGCGACTTGATCCTTGTTGGTGCCTGTTCTTCAACTTTCACGATCCCTGTGTAGAGTTAATATTATTTATCTTTTAACCTAGTTGAGTTATATATTTCCTCTATTACATATTACATTACATTATGCTTTACAGGGTAAAATGCTAGTTATTATGTAATAAATATGTTAGTGTTCCAATACCCAAATAGCCCCCGAAAATATAACATAGATATAATTAGTAGGGATAAATATAACTTTTTATATGAATAAATTTGCTCATGGAAACCCCCCCCCTTTGCTCTATTATATATATATATATATATGTGTGTGTGTGTGTGTGTGTGTGTGTGTGTTTGTTATATGTTTTACGATAGTTAATGTTAATACAAATTTGTATTATATATACTTATATATACGCATGAAAGTTCCTTTTTTGTATTATGATATTTTTTTATAATATTTAATTCGTAAATTATTACAGTAGATCTAAAATGATTAATAAGATATGGTATATATTAGTGAATATTATAGTACATTATTACATATCCACAAAAATTTATATATGTATGTATTTATGTTTGTACATGTGTATGTATGTATAAATATGCATATTAATTATACAATAATAGATTATAAATAATGAAATATTAATAGATTATTCAACATAAATGTATGTATGTATGTATGTATGTATGTATGTATGTATGTATGTCTGCTATATAGTATTTATGTATGTATATAATATAATAGTATATTATTATATATCTACAAAAATTTATATATGTATGTATTTATGTTTGTACATGTGTATGTATGTATAAATATGCATAATAATTATACAACAATTAATAGATTACAAATAATGAAATATTAATAGATTGTACAACATAAATGTATGTATATATTGTGTATGTATGTACGTATATATGCATGTATAATTAATAATTATAGATTAATATATAATTATCTACAAATATACATAATAATTAATAATTATACATTATCTGAGGTAAGCCAACAGAGATTTATCTACAAATTAATATATATAAACAAAAATATATAGTACGTATGTATGTATATAATATTATAATATATTGCAGCTCAACTGGTTATGGTGTTGTATTTAGTTATGCAAGGTCATGGGTTCAAACCCTTTGAATAGCATTATTTTTACAAATATTTAAAGTTAGGTTTGGAGTGAGGTTCGAGGGACCGAGCCTATGAATTAATTTACTCAGGGTATAATGGATTTGAATCCATTTTCATATTTAAAAATTACTTTAATTAGAGCATCTCCGACGGTATTGGCCAAGTCGATTGTTTAAATTTTAAAAAAGTAATAATTTGGATAAAATTTACTAAACCAAAATGGGAAATGGCTGTAATAGTTGGTTATATTTCAAAAAGGTTATTATTATTATTATTATTATTATTATTATTATTAATTTTTTTGTCAAATTATGGAAAACAATGGGCGGATAATGACATGGCATTTGCTACAAATTTGTAGAGTTTCAACAAAGATGTTATATATAATTTCAGTAGTCGTGAAAAAACGTTACTGTGTATAAGGTAAGTTGTAGACATAAATAAATAAGCATGAAATACAATTTTAATGAGTATTAACTTTTGTTCATCTTGCACTATTTATTTATAAAGATAATTTAACATTTGAGAAAAGTGTGATAAATATGAGATAGAACATATACTAATTTAAATGTAAATAGAACTAATTAATGAGATATTTAGGAGGGAAAATAAGAATTGAGGGGGGGGGGAAAATGATAAAATAATTAAATAATATATGAATGGAGAGGAGAAAGAGAATGAGGAGGGAAGAAAAGTAGAAAATAAAATAATTGTATGTGTAAAGTGGGAGGAGAGAGAAGAATTAGAAAAATATAAATTATTTAATGAATGAGGAGAGAGAGGAGGGAAATTTGGGAGGGAAATTGGGGGTAGGGGATTTTGTTTTAGTATAGGATACTAGATAATACCCGTGCATATGCACGATTTTAAAATATAGTATAGATAATTATTCAAAATAATTAATGTGTAATTATTATTTTGTTTATTATAATTAATTTTTTATAATAAAAAAGAAAAATTCAAAATTAATGAGTATTAAATTTTGTTCATCTTGCATTATTTATTTATAAAGATAATATGTAGAAACTAATTTTAACATTTTAGAAAAATGTGACAAATTGGGATGGAACAAATACTAATTTAAATGTTAATAGAAATAATGGATGATAAGAAGAAAAATGAATGAGATATTTAGAAAGGGAAAATAATAATTGAGGTGAAAAAGTGATAAAATAATATATGAATGGAGAGGAGAAATAGAATGAGGGAGAGAAGAAAGTGGAGAATAAAATATTTTTATGTAAAGTGGGAGGAGAGAGAAGAATAAAAAATGTATAAATATTTAAGGAAGTAGGAGGAGAGAGATGAGGGAAATTGGGGGTAGGAGATTTTTATTGTGATATAAGATAAGATATTGATTAGTAAAAAAAATAAGAGAAGGGTAGGAAAGAGAAGAAAAAAATAATAATTAAATGAAAGAGAGGAGAGAGAGAGGAGGGAAATTTTGGAGGGAAATTGGAGGAAGTAGATTTTACTTTAGTATAGGTTATTAGATATAAGATAAGATATTGATTAGTAAAAAAAATAAGAGAAGGGTAGGAAAGAGAAGAAAAAAATAATAATTAAATGAAAGAGAGGAGAGAGAGAGGAGGGAAATTTTGGAGGGAAATTGGAGGAAGTAGATTTTACTTTAGTATAGGTTACTAGATAATACCCGTGAATATGCACGATTTTTATACGTATTCATTTGAATATATATTTAGATGTTATTAAAAATTAATGTAAAAGATAAATGAATTATCAATATTATTCACTTTAGAAAAAATGTCCTTCATATACTTGAGCTTATATTAAATATACATAATTTAATTTTTTAATATCCATCTTGGGTTCACCAATATCCAAATAGTTTATAAAAATAAGAAATTTTGGTGGTTTAATATACGGTGTGATGAATTGTAATTAAAAATTTATTGAATAAATATTACATAATTTTTAACTATCCATTAGGGGTTCACAAATTCCAAATTAGGGTATAGAAATATAAAATATTATTAATTTGGTACAATTTTCTTAATAATGCCAATGTAAAATTATTTTATGTGTATGAATTCAACACAGTTATAACTATTGTTCGAACTCAAGTCTGTTTAACACCTGTTACGAAGAAAATTAAGTTTTTTGTAAAAAAATGTTACAAATATGTTTTTAATAAATTGTAAAATGGTATAAATATGTTTTTGTTATGAATTATGTGTATTAGTAAAATTTTATTTTTTATTAAAAAAATGATGTTGAATCCAAGTTATACATGTGTTGAAAAAAGTTTGTAATTTTGTATTTAAGAAGGTTTTTAGTGAAGCAAGTTGAGGTAGCTCAGTTGGTTGAGCTTACCTCTAGTTGATCCAGAGGTTCTGGGTTCGATACTCGCTTACCACGAGATTTGTCAATGAACAGATACTCATTGTAAAAGGCTATAAGCCAAAATATTCAAAAAAAAAAAGAAGAAGGTTTTTAGTGGAACTCAGCCCTAAATATGTATATATATAAGAGTGAAATATAAATATCCATAAAATTTGATTTAAACAAAGAGTAATCAAGATATAATAGAATAAATAAAATAATATGAGGAAAAATGGGTTAAATAATTAAAATAGAAAGTCAAGTATATAAAAAAGTTATTAATATTTAAATTATATTGGAGAGCGGGTGAGAAAGAGAGAGAAGGGAAGAAAATGAAAAGAACATTAGGAGGAAATAATATTAGTTATAATATGAATTTTGAATAAAGTGAGATGAGAGAATATGAAAAAATAAATATTTAAATGAAGGGGTAGGTGAGAGAAGAGGGAAATATAATAAATTGTGAAAGAAGAGAAGAGAGTGATAGGAGGGAAAAGTATTTAGAGGTGGGAGGAGAAAGAAAAAGAAGGGTGGGAGAGAGAAAAAAAATATAATAATTTAAATGAAAGAGAGGAGAGAGAGGAGGGAAAATTTGGAGGGAAAAATGTGGGTAGGAATTTTATTTTAGCATAGGATATAGATTAGATAGATAGATATAGATGTCATTATAGATAATTAATTAAATGCAGGTGACATGTTTAACCTATAAATTCCCTTTAATTTCGAGTTTTCGACACTTTCTCCTAACTCTACATCTCTAAGCAAGAAGCATTATGGGCAAAATAATTTTTGGAGTTCTCTGCATTTGTGTCGTTTATGTAACATTCAGCATAAACTTGCCTGTTACAATCGGTATTGACATTCATTTATTTTTATTTTTCGTAAAATACATCAAAATCATCTTCATTTTCATTATCCACATTAGTCAAAACAAGTCAATTGTGTACTTGTTATCCGTAAAATATGTTAAAAACTTTTATTAACATCAGTGAAATGCAATTTTGTAACAGGTGTAGAAAATGACGAAGGAAACGGTGAGAGAAATTGGTCCCAAAATGTAGACTATGCTCATCCAATAATTGGCGACGCTACCATTCCAATAAGAAACTGCAATCCTCAAAGCTGTTTTGATGCATGCCTGCAGTCGAGTAATGCTGGTGGTTATTTGGATTCAGTGAATTGTAAAAATGCTAATACGTGTGTATGTTCTTGGCTCGATGGTATTTAATCGAAGGATTAATTACATCCTTTATGTAGCTAATAAAATGTTAAGAATAAAGGAATTTTGTATCTTGGCTATATTTTATCGGATGATCAGGGACAGATTTGTGCAGGCAAGTCATCAAAATCTAGTTATCAGCACTCTTGTCTTTCTAATTGTCTTTTGGAAAATGCAATTAATATACCCGAAACGGTTTTCAATTTTTTTGGCAAATGTTAATATGACACCTGTATAATTATAATTTTTCGATAATAATATGGAATTACGTGTGTATTCATATATTCGAGTAATGCTAGGTACCCCAAATTGGTACCCAAAAAATGTTCCTAAATGATGTGGTATTGATGAGTTGGTTGTATGGAGGATTTTAATTGGTGAGATTTATATGGCCCTGGCAGGCCCAAGATAATTATAACCATTCAAATAATGACACATGTAATTTGGAAAAAATTTGGGATCCAATTTTGGGTACCTAGCATTTTCCTATTCATAAATTAAGGCACCGTTTGATTAGGAGTAATAAACAATGAAAAAAGGAATCAATTGGGTTCATTATGTTTATTTTAAAAATTGTCAATTGCTTTGACCTTTTTTAATTTTAGAATTACCCAATATTCCTCATATCCCATTCCACATTCTCATTTACGTATTTTGTTTCACTTTCCTTATTTTTTGGGTATTAGTTTAATATGCCCCAATTTAAAGGTCAATTATAGATATATTCCTTTTTATAAAATATTTATAAATACATACTTTTCTTATTTTTTTGGGTATTAGTTTAATATGCCCCAATTTAAAGGTCAATTATAGATAGAGAAAAATGTTTCTATAGTTAACTATAGGTAATTACCTATAGTTATTAGTATTTTGAGTATAAAATATGGATGACATTTTTGTAATAATGAAATCCACCCCCTGCATTTACAAAAATAGCCTTCACATTGTATTATAAAATGTGTTAACTATAGGTAATTACCTATAGTTAACTATAGGATCATTAAGTCCAGATAGATATATCCCTTTTTATAAAATATTTATAAATATGTCCCTTGATTAAAGTTAACTTATCTATACTATTATATAAAAGCCGAAACATTAAAAGTTTTGGTACCTGTATTTTGGTACTAAATGAATTTACTTATTTACCCTTTATTAAAAAGAAAAATATAATTTATATCTATACTATGAAAACATATAAAATAATTAATGGTAATTAGTCGATTGCCTTTTTCACATTTACTTTTAGTTGAAGATATTACCTTTTATTAACACCTAAAAACATCAATCGTATCATATCTTCCAATCATTAATATTTCTTTTCGAATTGAAACACGTTACCCTTTTGATATATAAGAAAACGTTAGTATAATTCTTCATTAAAAACATATATTCGATATCATAATAATATAAAATAATTAATGGTAATTAGTCGATTGTTTTTTTCACATTTGTTTTAGTTGAAGATATTACCTTTTATAAACACCTAAAAACATCAATCGTATCATATCTTACAATCATTAAAATTTTCTTTCGAATTAAAACACGCTATCTTTTTTATTTTCCTTTCGAATTAAAACATATTACCTTTTTTATTTATAAGGAAACGTTAGTATAATTCTTCATTAAAAAAATATATTCGATATCATAATAATATAAACTAATTAATTGTAATTAGTCAATTGTCTTTTTCACGTTTGTTTTAGTTGAAGATATTACCTTTTATAAATACCTAAAAACATCAATCGTATCATATCTTCCAATCATTAAAATTTCCTTTCCAATTAAAACACGTTACCTTTTTTATTTAAAACTAATTTTATCACACCATATTTTTTAATTATTTAATAAAATATATTAAAAACCGATATACATTATTTATAATAAGGAAACATTAGTATAATTCGTAAACATGAGTATATTAAATTAAATTAAATTAAAATTAAAAAAAATGGTGTGATAAAATTAGTTTTAAATCAAAAAGGTAATAATAAAAGAAACATCATATCAATAAATTTTATTTATAACATAATAAATTTATAACATAATAAAAGAAACACCGTATCAATAAATTTTATTTATAACATAATAAATTTTATTATAATTTTATAAATTATATTTTCCAATCAATAGTATTTGTTCCCAATTTAAACACGTTAATTTTTAATTGAAGATATTAACTTTTATAAACACCTAAAAACATCAATCGTATCATATCTTCCAATCATTAATATTTTCATTCGAATTAAAACACATTACCTTTTTGATTTATAAGGAAACGTTAGTATAATTCTTCATTAAAAAAAATATATTCCATATCGATACTATTAAAACATCTAAAATCAATAATAACATAAAATAATTAATGGTAATTAGTCTATTGTCTTTTTCACATTTATTTTTAGTTGAAGATATTACCTTTTATAAATACCTAAAAACATCAATCGTATCATATCTTCCAATTATTAATATTTTCTTTCGAATTAAAACACGTTACCTTTTTTATTTAAAACTAATCTTATCACACCATATTTTCAATTATTTAATAAAATATATTAAAAAACCAT
Organism: Kitagawia praeruptora; assembly: GCA_037693485.1. Lineage (NCBI taxonomy): Eukaryota > Viridiplantae > Streptophyta > Magnoliopsida > Apiales > Apiaceae > Kitagawia > Kitagawia praeruptora. The sequence goes on from CM075353.1 coordinate 7,582,237, forward strand.
ATACGTTATTAATAATAAGGAAACATTAGTATAATTCGTAAACATGAGTATATTAAATTATATTAAACTAAAATTTAAAAATTATTGAAATTAATGATTATATAAAAACATAATTGTAATATTAAATAAAATTTATGATATATTAAAAGAAACACCATATCAATAAATTTTATTTATAACATAATAAAATTCTATTATAATTTTATACATTTATATTTTCCAAATAATATGTGTTCCTAATTTAAACACGTTAACTTTTAATTTAAAATATAATCTTGCAATAGGTAATATATACCCAAAAATGTCATACCATATCTTCTAATCACTAACAAAATATAATAGAAATTCGTATACTACGAATAATGACCATAATGACCATTAGATTTTTAGTAAAAAATCAGAACCGTTAAATCTAATGATTAGATATATTATATGATTAGATTAGTTTACTAAAATTTCAAGGTTCGAATTCCATCAACGACATATTTATTTTAAATTTTTATAATATAAGTTTTAAACCATTCATATTATTAATTAAATTTTTATTAAATAATTTAAGTTATAATTTAAATAAAATATTGTAAATAAAAATTATATAAAAATGTAATTGTAACATAAAATAAATTTTATTACATATCGAAAGAAATCGCACGGGTTATATGTTAGTATACATATAATTATAGATATTTGATATTTATATTAAGATTATAATACCCATAGCATGAGTCTAGAAAATAGGTTATTTTCATTGATCACGTAATACCTCCATTAACTTAAGGAATTTTAAGATCTGCTTCAATTCAATTCAATATACTTCTACCACTGCAAACTTATAATTATGATTCAAAGAATCTGTGTGTAATTCTAAGCATTGAATTCTAAGTTATTGGATTAGATGTCGTGTTAGAGCCTCTAGATCTCCTGTTCTTCGGCCTGTGATAAATTTGTTTCTGAAAAAGCCCCGCTAGGGTAGGGGCATTAACTTCAAATTGTTGTAAGTTTTGATTACATTCCATTTGCTGAATGCATATCTAAACATCATATCAACAAATACTGAAGTATAGCATGCCTTGTCAAGTCTTTATAGTTGAGTTACATCCGTATTAATTTGGTGATGAGCAAATTTTAGTGTCATGTTATCCTCGTTATTCTTTCAAAATTTTGTGTTTTGACACCCAATAAATTGCAAAGAAAAATTTTGTATTTTGACACCTAGTATATCAACTACGTTTTTTTTTTTAAAACAAAGGTGTTAATTCAATAATAAAAAGCCATACGGCATCTACACCAATGATCGAATCGATCAAACAGGAAATTGCAATCGTCTGTTCTCATCAAGAGACAGTTAAACGATATTTTAATGTATATAAAAATACAAGTACCCACTTCATGCATCCTCGTTGAATTTCTGGTACCCGCTTTATCCTGGCCCAATTGAGCTATCGTTTGAGCTATCAACCAAAACTGTTATCCCGTACAAACTTTCTTCACTAAATCGTGACCCCGCTTACAATCAAGAAGCGAAAAAACCAAACTCTCACAAAGGAGAGAAAAACAAACCTCTCACGAAGGAGAGAAATCAAGCCGAAAATATACAAGTGCGAAAAATTAAATACAAGCTAAAATCAGACAATTCTTAGATCTGGGAAACAAAACCGCAAGAACAAGATAACTCGGACCACTTTCGAGAACAAACTCAATGGGAAGAACGAGGAATCCGAAACTCCGTGGAATTGAGATCTAAGAAAATGAAAACCAAATCTGAAAGCAAATTTAAAGGATAGAAATCCTTACCCACAAATGGAGATTATTGAAATAAACAAATCAAACAAGATAAATAAACGAATTTGGGGCTTTCCACCGGAAAAACCAGTGGAAGCCCCGCCGGAAAAGGGGCTGAGAAGAGGGAGGACGGGAGAAGATGGGAGAGAAAAGGGAGAAGAATAATGGGTCTTAGCCTAAACTTTTAGATCTAGCAACTATGTTTTTAAAATGGGAAATGTTAGAAAAAAATCCTAATTAATAATTGGTACAATTATTATTTAAATAAGATGACAAAATTATCTTTTAAGAATGTATAGTTAGTTATTTAATCATGGTTATAACAAAAAGTAGGACAAATTAGAAAAATGGGATATACTAATAATAACAAATAAAGATAGGACATAATTATAAATGATATTTTAAAATGGGACATATTAAAAAAAACCCTATTTTTTTCATTTTCAATTTTATTTTTTCTCTTAAATCATTAAAACATATATTTACATGTAAAATATTTTTAAAAAATATTTAATTTAATTTTTATAACTAAAAATAATTTTGATATAAATTTCAATTCCGTTTCTGGATCGTAACCAAACAGGTAAACAATTCAGGATCATTCATTTCCTTTCTCCTTATTACCCTTCCTGTATTCCATTTCGTTCCCCTAGTACGAACCAAACGTCCCCTAAAATCAATCATGTTTATGCTATGTCATTTGGAAAAAAAAATTAAAAAAATATTCAGAATACGTAGTATTATTATTATTTTTAAATTTTTGATTACGGTTTTTTTTTCAAATTTTGAATTCGAAAATTTGATCTAGAAAAGGCTTCCCATGATTTGGCCCAGCCCAACAACTTTAGTCAAAAAATTTAAAATGGTGTCCTTTTCAATTTTCATTAGGGGTGTTCACCGGTCGGATTTGGTGGATTTTATGACCCAATCAAATTTAATCGGTTTAGAAAATTTTCAACCCAATTCATAAAAATAGAATTTGTAAACCAATCCGTTTAATGTATTTCGGTTTGGATCGGATTGATCGGGCTAGTAAATGTATAAATAAATTTTCTATCAAAAAGAAAATAAAACTGAAAATGAGAGTTCAAAACAAATCGAAAATAGTTCAACAAAATATTGCAATCATTCATGCAACACAAATAGCATAACTTTGATGAGCCTATTAGAGACAAGACAACATTATTAATGTAACATTTCGTATTTTTTGAGGATTTTATTTGATTAATAATAATAATAATGAGTTATTAATATTATTTTATGAGTAAGTATATATTTCTTTTATAATTAGAATTTTTTTATTTTTGAGGATTTTATAATTAATGGTATTACAGACTTACAGTTTATGATCAAGAACATTATGTACTCCAAACTTAATTAACTGGAAGGTGGAATAGAACACCAACTCATAAAGACCACATCAGGAACAAATAATAAGGATCTAATTCTATTACATCAGTTATCATATCAGTTTACAGAAATTACAATACTAATATTGGATTAATACTAATACTAATACTAATGTAGTAATGTCTAATGGGTTGCGCTTATATATTTTAGTTATCTTATTTTTAATCGGATCGGGTTATATTGGATCGGACTTGAAAAACCGAAACCCATATCCAACCCATTAAAATTGGGTTGATGTTTTTTCAATCCGAGTATACATCGGGTTGGAAAAAATCGGTTTGAATCGGCCAAAAAATACCCGATTTGGATCTGCAGAAAAAAGCTTTCTAGGTTTGTCTTGTGTCTCCGTAGCAAATGGTCCATTTTTGGATGTCCCTCGGTGTGGTCGAATTGGTCGGGTTGGCCAAACCATTAACAATCCTAATTTTCATCATAATTTTAGATATTCAAAATATCATAATTGAAAAAGAAATTATTTATTCATACATAATTGCCCAAATAAAAAGAGGGAATGAAATACACGCTTTTTTATAGGAAAATCAGAAAATATCTCTCTCACTCTCTCTCTCTCCCTCTGCAAGTCGCCAAGTCGGTGACACACGGAAATATATGAAATCAAATCCTTGTTTTCCCCGAATTTTTGCCCACTTTGCTGTTGCTAAATTCTATATCAGGTCACCCCTTTTTCTCTCTTTGCATAACCTTTTTTTTGTATGTATAAATCAGAAATGTGTGTATGTATATGACTGTGTGCTTGTTGTATTCATATATGATATATGTGTGTATGTAATTAGCTTGTTTTCATTTAATCTCAAGATTAAAAGATCTAAGCTCTGGGTAATTTTATACATGTAACATATAATTTGCATGTAATATCTGGCTCAAACGAGAACTATGCTCGAAATGAAAAATCGAAGAAACTAAATGTTGGGTACTTTTTTTAAATGCTGTTATGTACGGGACCCCTGTTAGTGGTGCACAACATTGATTTTTATGTTATATTTATGTATAAATGTAGGGTCCGGCTTAAACGAGAACTATGTTCGAAAAATGAGAACCCGGGGACTAGTTGTTTTGGACTTTTTTGTACATGATGATGCAATGTTGTGCACCTTGTGTTTAATTGCAAAACATTTAGATTTCCGGTTGTCATTGAATTTGAGACTTTATATATGTAGATAGGAGTTTGTGCTTCTTTATTTTCGAAAGAAGCATCTTCATTATGCAAATTGGGTTTTGTCTTTGATGATCTTGTAGAAATGAGGTGTGCTTTTGTGGAACACTAAACTGTCTAAGCTTCTTGCTCGCCTCCTACCTTTTAATATAGACGAAAGTATGTGGAAATGCTAAGGTGGACTAAATAGTATTTTAGTTGGGTTTTGATCAAATTTATATTGCAGCTAGAATTGTGATAAATTGTGATTTCTGAGTGTTAGATATAATTTGGGGAATTGCATCCACTACTCTGATTTAGGAATGTAGTATTTGCAATTGAATACAGAGAAGGCCTGCAAACTGTTGTCGTTTTAGTCAAATTGATCTTATCTGTGTAATTGATAAAAGAGGATACAAAAGTAAACAACTAACTTGTAAGTTATTCATATCTTGTTAGCTTAAAGGATCACTACTATGCCAAATAACAGTTTAGCAATATGGACAACTATGGCTTCATAGTGAGCTATTTTGGCAAGCTTTTCTTTGTAGTAAAATCGAATCTGGTGAATGTTTTCCGAAAATCTTCTAACATAAGATTTTTATGAGGTAGAGACAGTTAGCAGAATCAATACAGTTGCACTTCTGGTGCAGGAATATAGAGGATCAGGCCTTTTAGGAAGTATTGTTCTTAACAAAAATTTAATTTCTCTGGAGGTTAAGAGGAATTTATAGGATAATATTGGATAAGTTAAACTTTGAAACTCCTTAGGCGAACAAGTTGTGGGTATGGATGATGGTGGTGATCTGAATTTGGTTGCCCAACTGTTTAGGCCTTTATGGTCTGTGAGTCTTAAAACTGTGCAGTATTTATATAGCAGGATTAAGTATGGGGATTGTCCGATCCTATCAGTTCAAGAATTGCTATCTGATATTTAAAATTTTATAGTTGGCATGAATAGGTATTATTCCATGGAATGTTTTTGTTTTTTTGCTGATTGAATGGCTTTCATATTTTATTAGAGTTCCTTTAATGAAGTGTTAGACTTTAGAAGCTTGTTGGATCTTCGATGAACTTAATTGGAGATAAAATAAAGTCATGGTTTTATATCCTGAAAATACACCCAAATCTGTAGTACCTCTTAATTTAGATGGAAAACTGTCTCAGAAATGTTAAGTACATTAGTTTTGAAACTAACCTGGATAAGTTAAAACTATGTCTGCCAATGCCCAATGGCACTATTTGTGAACCCTGGGGATGCAAAATGCAATTTAATTTCTCATCAAATTGTTAGACTTAGTCAAAAAATTTAATGTAAGAGAATCAAGTAGTTCCTGGGTGGTGACAAAGGTGCTCATAGTGCTAGAAGTGGTCTTGGGTTTTTTTGTTACCTTCCCTTCCCTATGCGTAATAGTATACCAACTATCTAGGAAAAAAATTAAGAAGCCAGAATGCAACTAAGAAACCAGACTGCAACTGCAGTAGTTTGATTTCAACTTTATCACTTTTCAGAGGTTATTTCAAAAGATGCCCATTTCTGGAAAATACGTTACCACATGGGACAAGCCTAGCGACTGCTGGCATTTCCAATCGACGAAATGCGTGATGGGTATTTCTATACTGGGGTTTCTCTTGAATACTTATTGCTATTCAAGTGAACGGAACTTGTTTGGATTTCAAGAAAAATCTAGTAACTTAATAGGTTGACATTTATGCTATAAATGGTGGTTTCAAGTGCATGTTCAACCAGACTGCTAAATTGTTTACGTATAGAAATCAAATTAAGTAGGTAGTGTACGGTTCTCACTGTTAGTTTGTTTATTATAGGTAGAAAAGTGAACATGCTGTTGGAGATGGAATATTCATTTCATGTCGTGGTTCGCCTGACAGAGTTGGACGAGAATAAACAAGTACCTCAAAATTTAATTGTAACTCGCCTTCTGAAACAGATGATGAATGTGAAGTCCTCAGAAGAGATTGGCTATTTTCTTTCTGTAACACAATTGAAGAGGATTGGCACCGGACAGGTTTTACAGTCACTAGATTATGTTCTCTATCCTGTATGTGTTCAGTGTCGCACATTCTTACCAGTGAATGGAGAAATTATGCATGGTGTTGTTTTCAAGGTAAATATGACTGGGGTTTTTATGAGGAGAGGCCCCGTGCGTTTTATCTATTTACCTGCTCAAAAGATGCCTGGATACTCGTATGTGCATGACGACCAAAATCCTTTCTTTGTGACTACTGATGGATCGAGGATAGGACTTGATGTTGTCGTCAATTTCATGGTGTATGGGACAAGGTGGGTACCCAGGAACAGGTTCGCTGAAAGAGAATATACTCTTATTGCTTCCTTGGAAGGTAATTGCTTAGGTCCAATGGCCTTAACTGGTCATGATTGTTTGGACTTGGAGAGTTGCAGGTTCCCTGACTTGTAGCCATAGGTTGCAAGCACTTAAGAGTTGGATATTCCTGGACTTGTGTAGTTGTAGCCATATGTTGTAAGGACTTGGAGACTTGGAGTTGCAGCTTCCTTGACTTGCTGATTTTTGTTGTAAGGACTTGTGTTGTGATGTTTTTGTTTTAATATAGAAGTTGTACCTGTTATTCTACCATAATCTAAGAACATCATTCTTCTTCTTAATATTGTGAAACTAGAACTGGAAGTTCTTTGTACTCAAGAACCATCTTTTTATAAACCGAACTCTCACAGTGTGTACCTTAGAACTTCTTTTCCCGTTGGGAGAACTTCTCTAACAGAGGTCTTCTTTTTTAAAATTTTATCATTTGTTTATATATTTGTTTTTTATTCTTCCAATAACTGTTTTAATTTTATTTAATAAATAAAAATATTCTTATATTGTTAATATACAATAAAGTTACTATTCTTTAAAACTAATAAAATGTTACTTTTAATAGGTCCAATTAACACTAAAAACACATTACATTTCTTATAATTAAATGCAAATTAGAGCCCAATTGAACCAAAAAAGATGAAAAGCAATCTCATTCCCAACTGAACATATTTTACAAAGTATATTCTTTTTTCACTCCTATGATGACTACATGAACCATGCAAGCTGCTAATTCTATACAAAATATGCAAAAGCTGAACGTTATCAGCCCTGCACTGCAAGAGTTTGCAAGTGTTCTATGAAAACTTGTAAGCTAACATCGTCAGTTAAAATTAACTCCAGACCATCAGCGTAGGTCGAGTTCTGAGTAACAGATGGATTTAATTTAGCGAGAAGAAATCTCGCCTGACTACTGTGCTGATCACATTTTACAAGTTTCGGAACCGGATATCTGTCAGCTACCAGTTGCTCTGCATCAATATCTGGGGCTTCTAACAGCTTTCTGAAACTTTCATGGTTTGGGTCCTTGTCATAACCAAGTTTCTTCCACTGTGCAATCTTAGACCCATAGTGGATGACAACACAGAAATAGGAATCAAAGAGCAAAATAACATCAGGAGAGACAGAACAAACATCTAGGAGCACGGGAACAGGAGGCCCGTCAAATGAGTACTGAAAAAGTGTAGGTTGGATCATTATAACAGAACCAATCACCCCCTCGCGGTTTAACATTAACCGAAAAAAAGCAGTCTCATCAGGGCTACAGTTGAAGACATCGATAAATTGGGACCTTCTCAAATAATACATGAACTGTGGAAAGAGAGAAAAGTTGGATGCAAGACGAAATGAAGATGGATCTTCAGCCACATAATCACCAAACTTGGAGGCAAAACGAATCAACATTGAATCCAACCATCTAACAACGTCTGGATAATACCTTCGCTCAGCCTCCTGGACAGCAAGTCTCGCCATTACTGAAGCTGCTGCTTCTTGGTCAAACCCAGCATCAATATCTGCTGACTGGTTCCCAACCCACCTTCTTGCTACAGTTGTCACCCGCTTCCGAACTCCCATGTTGCCATGCCGGTAACATGTTATGAACTGTATAAAGAATGCAGAACTAGGTTGAGGCATCTGTTCACCACCTACTTGGAAAAAGAAGGCTATACATGTTCTATCATCAAGTGTACCCAACTTCCATGTATGAGTACCACCCTCACCAATTTCCTTATCACTCACTGATCCATTCTTCTTCTGAAGAGAAACACAAGGACCAAGGGCTCCACAAATTTTCAAATCTTTTGTGGTTACTATATCAATAGTTGCATCAAAACACATCTTTAAGCTCCCATCATCGTCATGTCTAAAAATGTGACGAAGGCATTTTCTAAATTGTTCAGACTCAAAGGATTCCCCTAACATCATAAATCCACCTGATCTCTCAACAGGAACTCTCAGCTCAGCTGCTCCTACTTGATCAAGAGAACAAGCAAAGAGATCAAGAACAATAGATGAAGCTGACAACCTTAAAGATATCTGTTTGTAGAAATCACACGACTTTCTGTATAAGGTTGCATGACCGCTATCCAAATCTCGGTGATTTCTAATGGCATTTACAAAATCCGAGTTAACAATCATTCCTGGGCCTAGAGTTGAAGGACCAGATGTGAAAACCATTATACGAGAACCTGTGGTGACTAAGCATCCTTCTAGAAGTCCGACCGCAACTGATATTGCAACGCCTGTGCAGCGTTGAGGACGATAACCTCGTAGGGTATGCGGTGAAGAACGGATATCATCAATGGCTGCAGTAAGACTGAACTCACATTCGGATAATGGTAACAGAAACCCCTGTTTTTCAGTACCATGTGGCCATCCAAGTTGCTTCATGTTCTGGATCCCAAGAAATTGTTTGGTCTGAAAACAAAAGAAACATTGTAAATTTGAAGTAAATGAAACTACACATGTGACTCATATACCAGAGAGGATAGCACAAAGAAGCTAGTTGATATATGAGTACAGAACTACAGATATATAATAAATCTTAGATTTCTGTACACAAGATTTATAATTGCAGATTATTAAGTACTTTGTAAGAAATTCATGAAGTAATAACACCATAATATATTTAACTGAAACTACTAATATTAATGTCTTTATTGGAATATGATGCAGCACAATAAATTTGAAATCCAATAAATTGGCACAAAAAAACTATAAATGCGATGCATAACTAGATAACATTACTAGTGGTATATTTGCTACAAACAAAAGAATTACAAATCCTTACAGGTATGTTCATGTGATTAAAACCGACAAAGCAATTGGAGAATGAGGTATGAACTTTTACGAGACTTGAATACTATTCGCATAGCTTGTATGTACTAAATTTTGATTACAACCTTTTATAATGCATGTATCATATATCTAATAATGTCAAAAAGTAAACAAATTATATATCTAACTTTGCCCTGAAAAGAATAGGTATGGATTGTTTGAACTATTTTTCTTTTTCCACGGGACAAGAGGAGTCAATCACAGCACACGAGCAAACGCTTATGGTTACGTATATTTGGACATATAAGTACAAGTCCTTCAGTTGGATCTTTATTCTTTCACATAAAGTGGTGAAGACAGAAGCTACAAAGTAATAGTTAAACTATGCAACAAAAATTTAAACAAGTACTAGCTTTTACATGACATTGACTCAAATATTTAGTCAAATAACTTCAAATTTACCTTGATAAACAATAATCAACACTATCATAAAATTGACAACCAACATACACGCACTAGATAACAAATTAAAATGTACCTCATCAGAAGACACCTGGCGCTCTCCATTAAACAAAACAACTCTCAAACACTCCGTAAACCCAAGATCATAAACCCGAACCAAAGAATCAAACACAATCAACCCAACCAACACATTATCCGGCAACTGTGAAACCACAAGCAAAATCTCATTCCTAAGCGCTCTTAACTCCTCTTCCTCCGAACTCCCATCCAACACAAACACAAATGCCGGTCCACTCCCACCCCCACCCCCACCTCCACCTCCACCTCCACCTCCACCTCCACCTCCACCTCCACCTCCTCTCCCATCCACACCACTCAACGAACCCGACGAATACGACCCATTCAACGACCCCAAAGAACTCTCCTTACTCAACCCTACATTACTCCCACCACCCCAATTACACCCCAAACTCAAATTCCCCTTACTACCCAACTGATATTCGACAGTACTATACGTCGGAAACAACTCAGCTGGAATATTATCTTCCCCTATACCAACATAAGACCTAGGAAACACATTCTTTCTATAACAAAAAGGGCAAACCCAAATTCTACTTCGATAATCAACACGAGCATAAGGGTTCAAAATAGCATTACACTGATTACAAATAACAGGATCATAATGTAGTAAAGGAAGCTCATTAAATTGCATCAATGGAGTACACATAATTGATAAAGGAACAATTAAAGCATTAGATTCAGATTTTGAAACTGGCCATGAATTCCAAGCCCATCTTAAGCCTTCCATGGCTTCTAATTCAATGAAATCCATGTGGGTTAGTGTTGAATTGGATTAAAAATGAGTAATTTTTGGGGATTTTTACATGGGATTTTAAGGGTTTTGAGAGATTTGGGGATTAGGGTTTACGGGTTTTTTGTGAGATGGTATCTGGGTTCGGGTATATTTCGGGTAGGGATTATAAGTTTGACTGTATAGGTGTGTGTATATTGTTGTACATGAAGTGGAAGTAAAGAGAAAGTAAGATGGGATTGGATCACTGGAGTTAGTAAACAAGAAAGTAAAGAGTGATGAATGTTTGCTCATTGAACTGAAACAAGAGAATTGAACACGTGATTGTCACGTGTGTCAATCTAACGCAAGTTTTTTTTTTTTTTTTTCTCACTTGTCTTTTACTCGCTCAGTCTCCTCCATTTCTTTACAATTTCCTTTTTGGGACGTCCTACCAATTCTTTACATTACTAAAAATAGTACTCCCTTCATCCCGGTAGATTGTTTACGTTTGGATTTTGTACGGAGTCACGAAGACCAAGAAGTATGATTAAAATAAGTCAAGTAGTGGGTGTAATAGTATATTTTATTGTTAAAATAAGTGAAGTAGTGGGTGTAATAGTGATTTTATTATAAAATAAGTGAAGTAGTGGATGTATGATAAGTGGATTTATATCCACTAGGATCGCTTCATTTTGGTCTTAAATTGATCGCTTTGATCTCAAGCATTTGTGTGTTTTAATGTGTTTTTGTGAGAACTGTGCAGGATAACTTTCTTAAGGTCGAAATGAAGTTTTCATGGATTGTATGGTAATTGTAAGCTCAAATGTGCATTAGTGTGAAGTGAGGATGAAACGGAACAAGAAACAGCAAAGTAGCAAATATCAGTCTTGGGAGCAGAATAAGGAGCGCGGCCGCGCCTGGATTACTTTGTTTTGGAGTACGGGCGCGCTTGAAGATTTGCTGAGAATAGAAGGAGCGCGGGCGCGCCTGTTTTGTACTCAGGTGGTGCGCGGCCGTGCCTGTGGCCGCCAGAAAATTCCAGAAACTGCAGAATTCAAGTCTTACAAGGAAATTTCCACAATTCCTACTTCTAATAAGTATGGTAACCGCCCTGTGTATCTGGTACTATCCAGAATCAGTCCTACACATGGAATTTGCAATTCTTATCCCATCCAAGAACGAAAATTGCCAATCTTCTATTCCAACTCTAAAAGAGCAATTGATTGGTGGATAGGCAAAGTGGGGCTATAAATACACAGCTTGGGGGACATAAAAAAGGGCACCATAACACCAGAGATCAGATTCACATACATCCATATCATCCATCTTTTGGAGCACGAGATCGAGAAGCCAAGGCGAGGATTGTGACGACAAGAAGATCTAGACATAGTTTTCTTGTATTTCTCTATTAGGCGTATCTTTTGGATGCTTGTTCCATACTCGGATCTGTTCTCTAAATCTTGTTACTTTATTAATTTATTCATCTTTGCTATCTTGTTTATTATCATGCTTTCATCAAATCCCATGACGATGAGTGGTTCGATTATGAACTAATCGTTGTCATGGGATTCTAACGGATTTATCTATGTAGCTTAGTAGTTTGATTACTTTAAAGATTTATGTGTGGTGAATTCTTGATATCCTCGTATGGTTGTGCTTCATGAATTTAGATGCGTAGCTAACATCTAATTTGTTAATCTCTTGCGAAACGAGAGTGGATCTTGAGATTTAGAACTTGTCATGCTAGCATAAGATAGGTTGATGTTTTAACATCATGATTTGTAGCGTAAATAGAGATATTATGTTGCCCTATGTGATCTTAATAGACAACTTGTTCTTCAACCGTTATGTTTTCAAATCTTATAGAGATATAGGGTCTAAGCATAATTGGTGTCTATTCATCTGCTATCTCTTTTGTGGATGTATGTTTAGTTTGGTATTCGTATACTGAGAAGTAGCGTATACTTGTTTTGTGTTGTCTGATCAGATATCAAAACCATCACATGCATTGATTAAAGGTATCATCTCTAAGCGAAGTAGCTAATGAAGTTAGGATCCCATGTCTATTCTCATATAAGTAAATCAGTTTTAGATCTCATTAGTTAATTAATTCTTAGTTTAATAATTTGCATCTTAGTTTAATTTAGATAAACAGAAACCCATAATTGTTATTTGTCTTAGCAGTGAGTTAAAACCATACATTGTTGCATAGGTACATTTACTGAATTGAAACCTAAACCAGATCTCTGTGGAACGAACTTGATTTATATCTGTATTACTTGTGACCACCTACACTTGCGTGATTTTGTGTTAACAATGTAATAGCGTAAAGTATTGAAAAAGTGGAGTGAAATAGTGGATGTAATAATGTATTTTATTATTAAAACTTACTATCTATAGTAATGTAAATAATTGGTGGGACGTACCAAAAAGGAAAGTGTAAAGAAATGGAAGGGACAGAGGAAGTAACTCTTAACAATAAAATACATTATTACATCCACTACTTCACTCCACTTTTTCAACACTTTACTCTATTACACCCACTACTTTAATTATTTTAACAATAAAATCACTATTACACCCACTACTTCATTTATATTAACAATATTCCTTGGTCTCCGTGCAAAAAGGCAATGTAAAGAAAGCATTGGGACGGAGGGAGTACAAGTCTTATAATTCATTCATAGAAACAGTTCCCAGTCAGTTCTAAAAAGCATCGATTAATCGGAATTAATTGTAGATTCTCGAAATTAATTACCGATTAATCGTTATTCGATGCCTCTCCCGATTAAGTCTGATTTCCATTTTTTTACAACACTTACAACATCAAAACGTAACTTTCTCGTGAAAGAAAAGTTAACATTATGTGATTATATTAAGGGGGAAAGATTTCTAGGAAAGCACTGAAAATGAAATTAGCGAAATATCGGAAGCTAACAAAATAGTTGAAAATACCGATTGTATCATTTTAAGAACGTGTGTGGAATCACGGCAATGAAAATACCGATTGCCAAATTCAGAAGTTAATAAAATTTAGTGACATAAGTTTAAATCAAATAAATTTTGTTTTGAGATATTATAAAAAAACTGAAAAAATATGAAATATTTAAAATTCTTACAACAATATTATGCTTGCATTCCGTTTAATTTTTTTTTTTTTGAAAGGCCATTCATTGATAACGAAGCTAAACCTCTAGTTGTAGTAGAAGGGGAAATGAAACAGGCGAAACAAGACTACAGTACATTACATGACAGAGAAACTTGTGTATACATGCAAAGACACAACTGAAAATAATTAAGGACGGAATGAAAACAAACAACTAACGAAAAAACACCCTAATGACTAAGCACAGTCTGGAATTACTCATGTTTGTATGTACTAGATTCTTTTCTAATTGACTTTTATCTTTTTTTATTTTTGAGTTTTACTATTTTTGCAAAAGAATATTTCTACTTTTAGTAAGAAATCATAAATAAGTGAAATAAATTAATGAACTCACCACCCGGCAACATATTAGATTTTGATGATATCAAATTTATATTTTTACTTACAAAATTAACTTTTCTGGATCAAATCTATATTCAATTGAAGTTTCTTAATACAATTATATTCAATAACTAAGACAAATTGTGGATATGGATTAAACCGGAGTTCAAACTAAAATCCCATCCTGAATAGAAAGACCTTCCACCGGAACTATTACACCATCACCCTAAAATCTAATCCCAGTAGGAAAAGGCAAGTGTACAAGTACAAACCGTCCCTGTAAAACCTATATATACGCCTACATCTATTCTCAAATCATAATTCATAAGATCACTTATTGATTTTACGTTAGGCTCTCTTCTCTCTTCAACCCTTTTTTTCAAGCTTCTTCCTGTGAATCCTTGATCAAACATGGCACCTATTTCACATCTAAACATTCTTAAACTAGTAAAATCAAAGTTGGTAGTTGTAGTAAGAAAGACTTTTCCCTTTGATCGCCACCCTCCTTGCCCTTCAAATTGTTCTTCATCTCCTCTTCACATTACCTTCTGCACTCACTCCAAGCAACGATTCTTGGACCCTCGTCATGTTTCATTCTCGTCATTATCGAACTCATTTAAGGTTATAGCAAAACATCAAGAATTTGTTGGTGAAAAGACTATTTGTCAAGATGGAAGCCTCTTTTTTCAACTTCAAGAAAAGGCCATCTCTAGACTTACCAACTCTAGGCTTGCCATTGACATGGCAAAATTTTCAAGAAATTGATGGCTTTTGGGCGACAATACAATGTTGGGAACGAGAAGAAGGTTTTGAAGGGTTTGGTTGTTAATATAAAGATTTTGTAAAGTTTAATTGGTGATAAAGATTCGGTTCATGATGCGATGAAGAAATCGTGGGAGGAACGTAAGTCTGAAGGTCGCGGATATAACGCCCTAGAAAATTTCAAATTTAGAATTATTTATTTAATATAAATTATGAATTATATTATGTGAATATTGCTGAAAAGGTAAAATATATGTGAAGTAGTGTTTATGTGTTTACGTGATGATTTGTGTGTGCTGTGAAAGTCATTATATTTTTATTTCTATTTTTGAGGATTTAAATCATGCATTATTGATCTTCTTGGATTTTTATAAAATCATCGAAGTTATTAAAAATCACGAAATTTTTATTTTATCATCTTTATGATATTATTGAGTTTTTAAAGTTATCGTGAGAGTTATTTTGGGTGTTGTGGTATTTTAAAATGATTTTAAGAATTTTATTGTATTTAAAACATCAAAACTTGTAAAAATCATATTAAATTCGTTATCGACCCTAAAAATATTTTAAAAATATGGGTGGATAGCTAATTTCAATCTCTACGTTTTAAAAATAATATTGAGATTTTTATCCAAATTATTTATTTATTTTGCAATTTACAAAAGCTGAGCTAAATTGTTTTAATGTAAAATTTTGAAATTTTAATTACTAATTAAACTACTTTTATCCCAAAAATCTAGTTCCCCCATTTCATTATCTCTGAGCTCAGTTCTTGTAGTCTCTGGAAGCTTCTCTCTCTCAATTTCTCTCATCTCACCATCCCTAATCTCTCTCGAGTTTTATCTCTCTCCGAAAGACTCTGTCTCTCTTTCAACTCGATTCTATATCGGACATAGCTTCAACTTTGGAGGTTGTCCTTATAGTTCTTGTACAAAACAAACTATCTCCCTCCCCTTACAATTCGTATTAATGTATATATGTGAGTGTGCGTGTGTACTGCTAGGGTGAGTATATGGCATGCTGTAGTTTGTGTACGTGTGTAGATGCGTTGTGTGTGTGGATTCCTTTCATTTCTATTGAAACCGAACCAAATTTCTTGAATCTCCTATTATGAGTCGATTCCAAGCTTAATTGTGATGCTGCAGTGTTGTTGGGATTGAAAAAAAAATGGTGAGTAAAATAGAAGAAAGAAACAGGGGTGTGGGGGAATGATGATATGTATGGGCTGGTGATGTGTGTGTTTATATGTATATTGGTTGAGGAAGTATGAATGTAGTCGTGTATACGTGGGTGGCTTGAAGTCGATGAAGGACGGAGACTGGTGCGTTTTGGGTGCTAAGGCCGAAAGGAATGAGGCTGTGCAGCTTATGTATGTTGGGTGTTGTGTGAGCAACCGAGGTTGGAGCTCTTGTGTAGAAATCCAGTTGGGTTTGCGGAAAGGGAGTCAGTGATAGATGGGAAGAAGAGTGGTACAGAGGGTGAAGGTGTGTAGTAGACTGAAGTGACCAAGGGAGTGTAGAGAAGCTGGGTCGGTGAGGCTGTATAGAGGCGTAATTGTTATATGAGTGGTGTATATGGTGTGAGCGAATTATGGATGTCGGATAAGGAACTGAGAGATTGAAGAGGGTGTGCTGGTTCAGAAATTTTGTGTGTGGGTGTTAGTACTAACTAGGATACCGAAAGGGGAGTATTGTTTTTTGTTGATGGGTGTTTATATTGAGTGCACAAGCCTGGGTAACTATGTGTAGGACTACTTGTGAGTGTGCTTGTGGGATGAGTGGTCCATGGAGGTATGTGCGTAATTATGGTGTTGGGGAAAATTAGAGGTCGAGTAATCGAAAGAATTAGAAAGAAATGTGTGGCCTAGTGGTGTATGTGACTTGGTCTGGGAATGACCGATTGTTATTGTAGTGAAGTACAAAAAGAAAATGCCTGGGGAGAATTATGTAGGGTAATGGTAAGCTTTGATTGGTCGATTTTATGGTAATACTTGTTGTTGTAATTAGTATTAGGTGTATTATTGATAACTCTAGTTCCAATTGCTCAATTCGATGCTAATTGCTAGTAACAATAGTTCTAAATATAAAGTTGTAATGCATTTATGGTATCTTGAAAATTTTTAGTAAGTTTACTGCTAAAAGTGGAAATCGAGAATATATAAATATTTATATAGGGTATGTACCGAAAGAGATTATGTTGGTTGGTTGAGTCGGCTGTATTTCGGCATGTAGGGTAATGTATCAAAGAAGGTGTTGGCGAAAATTTTGTAGAAAAGATATACGGGGTTCTTAAAGTATTTTATAAGTGTAACCTTATGTGTTATATATGTGTAATATTTGTAAAGCGTTATAGGACACGTTTGGGTAGAACGAGTACTCGGTTACGGTAATACGCGTACTGAATTAGTACTTTATCTGTATATAGGTACCAGGAGGCTGATAAGAGCCAATTCATAAGGAAGGAATTTTGAGGAAGGAGATATTCAGCTGAGTTAACGAGCATAATAGCAGAGTGGCGGACAAATTACAGAGGAAAGACGAACGGATAGCCAAGCATAGGCCAGAATATAAAGAAGTGGAGATTGATCTAAAGTGAGAAAGAATCGAGATATTGGAATTGGAAACTACGTGTATCGAGGCAAGTGTTTTTGCTAATCACTTATTGTTCATGTGATGCAATTTCATCTACTTGTAGTATGTGGTGATTTAGCCAAGTATAGATGGCAGATGACTTATACTTTTTCATATAGTGTGATACTGTTCTTCTCCCCTACCTATGATTCAAACATCCGATTTACAAAGAATTTGACAAATAACCTTTCCCCTTCATTTTCTTATCCCTGGAAGACATTTCTCCTATTTTCGTCGAAAGTGTCTAAGAATTTCTGAACTAAAGAAAACCCAAGATTTTAATTCTTATGAAAAGCCTGCTAGCGAAACTCTTCATTCTAGCATATTTTCACAAAAAGACCCCATCTAGAATTTTTATTTTTATTTTTTTTTCTTTCAAAATGTTTTGAACTTTTCCATATTGGAATCGTTTTATAAACAAATGTTTAAACTACTTTATCTGTTTATGGAAACTCAAATTTTACAATGCACCTAGAGTTTGACCATATCTTCGCTTTAACTTAAAATTTTTATGGTCGAAAACCTTATTGCAATGTATATCTGTTATGTGCTCAAGTGAAATCTCTCTCTTGATAAGTTAATGTCAATAATTTCGGTCATTTATATTCTTCCTGTTGGTATTTATTTTAATTGTTATTCTTTATATTCTCCACCCCACTTAATACCGAACTTGTCGGTATTTACTTAAGATCTTGATTATCTGATTATCCCCTGAGTAGTATCGAACTTGTCGATACTAGACAATGATGTCATTTCTTATTAACTCCTAAATTTTGAGTTGTTAACCTGGAACGTGAGTTTCCAGGGTGTTTGGCGAATTAAGGTTGTCGATTGTTCCGACACCTAGTGTGGATGATTTAGAATTGGAAATGTTTTTAAAATATGGACCGTGAGGGTCAGATTGTATGTTTTTAAAATGTGGACCGTGAAGGTCGGACCGTGAAGGTCAGAAATAATTAAGGCCAATTTGTGCCATGGATCCAATTAAGGACAGTGCTGTGAGAGCTTGTCCGGGGTTAGTGCTGACTGATCAGCAGCCTAACCTTAATGATTTTTTTATATATAAACAAAAATTCCAATTCTAATCTATACTCTGAGATTAAGATGTTCAGTTCTTGACTTCTTGAAAGTCTGTTCGAATAATATTTTGACATCGGAATTTTTCCAAATTCTAGTTTTTGATGCACCTTTTGAGTGGTGAGTTGTTGGCCCTCGTAGCAATCTAAAAGTTGATATAACGAATTCTTTCATAGTATGAGATGAAACTCTTTTGTTTATTAAAATTGTCGTCGTTATTGAAATTGTCATCACTATTTACACTTGCTGAGCATTGTTGGCTCACTCTTGCTTCTGTTTATTTCTCCAGTTGTTAGAGATAATCGAAAGAACTAGTGGTCAGTTGGTATTGCTCTATAGGCCGCGAGAGGAGACGTTCGAGTCATGGATTTCGTTGGATAGAGGATTGGGATTTGTCGAGGTGGGATATCTAGTTAGATGGTGATCTTGTTAATTCACAGAAATTGTATAATATTCTTTTATTCTGAGATTGAGTTGTATTAATGATATTCGATAGTTTGTTTCATACCATAACCTGTAAGAGATCTTGGTTTAAGGGGTTTTATTATTAAATGTCTTTTATATTCAGAGATGTACAATATTGTTTATGGTTAGTGGCCCCATATCTGTACCCCGGATTTTGGGATGCTACAAGTTGGTATCAGAGCCACAGGTTATGGTCACTGAAACAGATTAGGAGGGTTAGGTGTACGTGTATAGGATAGATGTCGGGTAGAACGATTCAGGACAAAGATCGCCTTAGGGTACTTCCGCAAGCGTTGCGACGTTAATTGGTCTTTCGGCATATCGGGCGAGTAGAAGTTCGAATCATTTACGGATCGAGCTATTAGCAAAACAGTGAATCTGAAGCAGCTTAAGCTAAGTAAACAGCTGGAGTTATTAGTTCGGGAGACGTTATCTCGAGATTTTCGCGTAGAATTTAGGACGTCCTACGAGATTAGTTTCGATGTGAACGTTTCGGAGATGGTACGAGAAGGTAAAGAATGCGAAGTGAGAAGCGAGTATTAGCAAGGATTGAAGGTTAAGCATAATTGTGCACCCCTAATTATTGATTCGTTCAAAGTTATTACCTGAAGAAATTTCCTATTCTTTCTTTGAATCATTGTAAATTAATTCCCGGTTGGTATCGTGGCTGAGGCATTCGTTGCGCAGTGACGGTCCAAAATCGAGAATGAATTGAGATCTTCTTATTTATTCAACTCATTATTGTCATGCCAGTTTTGGCAGTTAAGTATATTAATGCTTAGTCGACAAGAGTGAGGTTATGAATGATTATGAATTTCTTGAATGTTTGCTTGATCAACCATTGAAGCATTTATTGAAAAGTCTTTTATACATCAATCGATGATGAGTTTCGTATTCAGATTTAGTCGACTTCAATCTCGTTCTTTCGGAAAATATTTGAATTTTTTTAGAAAGTACAAGACTCAATTTTGCATGAAGATTTTTGAAACTCTTGAATCCTTTCCATTATCATGAATACTTGATTTTCTCTATTCCAGCTGAGATGAACAACCTATGCAGATAGGGATTCAGGGACATCTTATCTTTGTGATAGAAGTCCAGTGGGACGCCACTGATTGTGTTTGTCATGAAAGTACTAAAGACTGACCATCTTTATGTGCTATGGTGGTTAACCTAGTGACAAATGCAACCTGAAAATAGTTCAAAGATCATAATTGATCTTTCGGTTGAATTCCTTTCTAAAGGTTTTGTCAAACAAACTTAGTATATATTCATATTGATACCCCATTCATTTCGTTGACCTCCTTTGTCGGAGATTTGATGATTTCAAAATTTCTAATGATAACGAGATACGAAGTTAGACGCGACGACGTCTTAAGTGATGTAACTACAATGGTGCTGATGAAGAACTGGTTATGCAAGTTCAAGAATTTGGTGGTTAAGACGGATGTGTTATGTCAAATGGGAATAAGTACTGATTCAAGGAATCATGAACAGGAGTTGAGACTAATAAGAAGTGAATAACGGAAAAGAGCAGTAAATGAGAGCACATTATCGCAGATATAGTAAAAGGGCGAAAAGAGAATAATAATAAAGGTGTTGGTATAAGACATTAAATGTTAAAGAAGGATTGTTTTAGACCTCTATTGTAAGGTAGAGGTAGTAAATGGAATACCATAAGATGGTAGAATCAAGGAGAGATGATTTGAGTAAAACAGAGTAAGGCAGAACGGAAAGGTTGGTAAGAATTATCAAGGGTTAAGACTGAATGAGGGATAAGGTGAATATGTGGAGTAAATAACTTATGCAAGCCAGTGTAGAAAGTCATGATTATCAAGGATGGTGGAAAGTTAACCAAGATGGAATAAAATGTCAATAAGGCGGAAGACAGAGAAACGAAAAAGTTTCCAGAAGTGACTAAATAGAAGACATATAAAATTTAGTTAAGAAAAGAATGTGGAATCCCGAAGATGTGGAGTTAAAAGAGAGAGGGCACCGTAGTTGCCTAAAGAAAGAGAATTAGCAGAAATTAGAGAGATTCCATTATCAGAAAGTAAGATTTCGGGAGTAGAATCCCTAGAGATTTTATTAATATAAATGTGAAAAGCTGTGGCGATAATCGGAGGGGTAGTGTGGTAACAAGAAGCTGAATCAGAAGTTAAAGCTATATGTTATGAGCTTGAAAAGATGGGAGTTTTTGTCAAGAATAATATCATGTCAATCTTGGTAGAAGTTTTGAAGAGAGGGACAAGACTACTTTTATGATTATAAAGAATTATGAAATTCAAAATGATTATGAAGGAAGTTAGTAGGAAGTGTTTGTAATAACTAGAAAAAGAGTTAAATACGATCCAGATTTAGATTTGTTTCCTAACAACAAAATGAGGGCAAATTGTGAGGACAAGGAAATGAGATCTTGATTTTTGAGAAAGATAAAGGCGGTGTTTTGAGGTCGGAAGCGGACATTGAGGTCTTCACGAATAAGCAAATCAAGAAGTTGTAATACCAAGGGAATGAAATTGTTTCGTATAAGAAGCATATTCCAATGAATAAGATTGCAAACGACATTCGGACGACGAATTTAATATGATCGTAGGTCACATAACAAGATGATCGAAGATTCATGGAGTGTATGCAAATCAATCGAGAGTGATTTTAAGAGTTTACAAGAAAAGGAAGAAAATTTTGCATAAGAGTTTTAGTGTGAATTTTGAATGACATGATTTTGTAGTTAATGAGAGTGGTGTCAAGTGTCGAAGTCGTTGGATGTAGAGTCAAACTTGAGGACTTGTCAAGTATATAAAAGTTGTGATCCGAAAGTGATTTCGGAGGATACGGGGCAATGAAGTCACAAAACAAGTTTTGTTATTGGACGAGGTTGTGTTGAAGCTAAGATTATGGAGTTTATTAGTTTTCAAAACTGTAAATGTTAAGGATAACATGTTTTCAAAGATATTTTATTTCAAAAGCTTTTATTTAAAACTTCATTATTTAAATGTTTTTAAAATGAATTTCAAAATTTTGTTTTCAAAAAGGATTTTCAGTGTTTTTGATTTGTTTTAAATCTACAAAATATTCGAGGTTTTCTTTCAAATGTTTTAATAAGCTGATATTGTAAGGTGGAAAATGAGTTATAAACCGAATTGTGGTTGACATGTATGCCATGCTGTGAGAATTGATCGTGTTGTTCGGTATCAAAGATACGACTGGAAATAGATGGTATGAGGTTAAGTTTTAAACCAGGTACTCGGTTAAACAATGAGATGAAGGATGAATAGAAGTTTCTGATTATTCTCTTCTCAAGTAACATAGCACGTGAAAGAGGAGTAAGAATGATCGGGGAGTTACTTGATATTCTTTTTCTCAAAGTTTTAATTGAGGAAGATTTCGTTTTAAGATATATCAATAAGCAATGATGCATATTAAGTTGTATATGCGTGTTGATAAAGCGGGAGCTTGTTGAGAATTGTTGAAGAATTGTATCATGATTAGTATCAAGTGAAGTTGTGACCTCAAGAATTGTTCCTGTATAGAGTGAAGTCACAGTCTAGATGACGGGTTTATTAGCTTTCAAAAGTTGCAAATAATCGAGGCTATGTTTCAAAAGATTTAGCAAACAAGACTATTTTATAAGAATGAGAATTGAGTTGTTAGTTGAAGTATGCTTTATGTACGTCTAAGAATGTATATATGATTATAATATTCGATTGCAAGGATGTGACTGAGGATGGACGAAATGATGTTAAACTTCTAGATTTATTCCCTTTTGAATCAACATCGTACTTGAAAAGTGGAGTGGAAGGGATCGGGGGATTTCCTGAGATTCTTTTCTCGAAGTTCTATTTGAAATCGTGTGGTAATACGTAAAGCGTGAAAGTCATACCAAGTGTAGGCCGTGGTAAATCAAAGCAAATTGCGCGATTGCGTTATTCGAAGGATTGGCGTGGTAATATAAGTTTTGACGCGGGGTATAGTTCGTTATACGAAAGGGCATATTGATTTCGAAAATAAGATATTCGTTCCCGTGAGTTAAGCATCTAAAGTTGAAAAGACTCGGAAATCAAAGTTTAAAGTTTTCGGAATTGGAGGGCTCGCAGAATGAGCTTATTAATGAAGGAGATAGTATGATGGAATCCTGAAGGTTGAAAGATACAACCTGGGAGTGGAAGTAAGATGTTTTAGAAAAATTGTTAATGGTGTCCTTAGCGTTGATTCTGAGGACAGAATCCTATTAAGGGGGGAAGGATATAACGCCCTAGAAAATTTCGAATTTAGAATTATTTATTTAATATAAATTATGAATTATATTATGTGAATATTGCTGAAAAGGTGAAATATATGTGTAGTAGTGTTTATGTGTTTACGTGATGATTTGTGTGTGCTGTGAAAGTCATTATATTTTTAAGGATTTAAATCATGCATTATTGATCTTCTTGGATTTTTATAAAATCATCGAAGTTATTAAAAATCACGAAATTTTTATTTTATCATCTTTATGATATTATTGAGTTTTTAAAGTTATCGTGAGAGTTATTTTGGGTGTTGTGGTATTTTAAAATGATTTTAAGAATTTTATTGTATTTAAAACATCAAAACTTGTAAAAATCATATTAAAGTCGTTATCGACCCTAAAAATATTTTAAAAATATGGGTGGATAGCTAATTTCAATCTCTACGTTTTAAAAATAATATTGAGATTTTTATCCAAATTATTTATTTATTTTGCAATTTACAAAAGCTGTGCTAAATTGTTTTAATGTAAAATTTTGAAATTTTAATTACTAATTAAACTACTTTTATCCCAAAAATCTAGTTCCCCCATTTCATTATCTCTGAGCTCAGTTCTTGTAGTCTCTGGAAGCTTCTCTCTCTCAATTTCTCTCATCTCACCATCCCTAATCTCTCTCGAGTTTTATCTCTCTCCGAAAGACTCTGTCTCTCTTTCAACTCGATTCTATATCAGACATAGCTTCAACTTTGGAGGTTGTCCTTATAGTTCTTGTACAAAACAGACTGTCTCCCTCCCCTTACAATTCGTATTAATGTAGGTGAGTGTGCGTGTGTACTGCTAGGGTGAGTATATCGCGTGCTGTAGTTTGTGTACGTGTGTAGATGCGTTGTGTGTGTGGGTTCCTTTCATTTCTATTGAAACCGAACCAAATTTCTTGAATCTCCTATTATGAGTCGATTCCAAGCTTAATTGTGATGCTGCAGTGTTGTTGGGATTGAAAAAAAAAATGGTGAGTAAAATAGAAGAAAGAAACAGGGGTGTGGGGGAATGATGATATGTATGGGCTGGTGATGTGTGTGTTTATATGTATATTGGTTGAGGAAGTATGAATGTAGTCGTGTATACGTGGGTGGCTTGAAGTCGATGAAGGACGGAGACTGGTGCGTTTTGGGTGCTAAGGCCGAAAGGAATGAGGCTGTGCAGCTTATGTATGTTGGGTGTTGTGTGAGCAACCGAGGTTGGAGCTCTTGTGTAGAAATCCAGTTGGGTTTGCGGAAAGGGAGTCAGTGATAGATGGGAAGAAGAGTGGTACAGAGGGTGAAGGTGTGTAGTAGACTGAAGTGACCAAGGGAGTGTAGAGAAGCTGGGTCGGTGAGGCTGTATAGAGGCGTAATTGTTATATGAGTGGTGTATATGGTGTGAGCGAATTATGGATGTCGGATAAGGAACTGAGAGATTGAAGAGGGTGTGCTGGTTCAGAAATTTTGTGTGTGGGTGTTAGTACTAACTAGGATACCGAAAGGGGAGTATTGTTTTTTGTTGATGGGTGTTTATATTGAGTGCACAAGCCTGGGTAACTATGTGTAGGACTACTTGTGAGTGTGCTTGTGGGATGAGTGGTCCATGGAGGTATGTGCGTAATTGTGGTGTTGGGGCAAATTAGAGGTCGAGTAATCGAAAGAATTAGAAAGAAATGTGTGGCCAAGTGGTGTATGTGACTTGGTCTGGGAATGACCGATTGTTATTGTAGTGAAGTACAAAAAGAAAATGCCTGGGGAGAATTATGTAGGGTAATGGTAAGCTTTGATTGGTCGATTTTATGGTAATACTTGTTGTTGTAATTAGTATTAGGTGTATTATTGATAACTCTAGTTCCAATTGCTCAATTCGATGCTAATTGCTAGTAACAATAGTTCTAAATATAAAGTTGTAATGCATTTATGGTATCTTGAAAATTTTTAGTAAGTTGACTGCTAAAAGTGGAAATCGAGAATATATAAATATTTATATAGGGTATGTACCGAAAGAGATTATGTTGGTTGGTTGAGTCGGCTGTATTTCGGCATGTAGGGTAATGTATCAAAGAAGGTGTTGGCGAAAATTTTGTAGAAAAGATATACGGGGTTCTTAAAGTATTTTATAAGTGTAACCTTATGTGTTATATATGTGTAATATTTGTAAAGCGTTATAGGACACGTTTGGGTAGAACGAGTACTCGGTTACCGTAATACGCGTACTGAATTAGTACTTTATCTGTATATAGGTACCAGGAGGCTGATAAGAGCCAATTCGTAAGGAAGGAATTTTGAGGAAGGAGATATTCAGCGGAGTTAACGAGCATAATAGCAGAGTGGCGGACAAATTACAGAGGAAAGACGAACGGATAGCCAAGCATAGGCCAGAATATAAAGAAGTGGAGATTGATCTAAAGTGAGAAAGAATCGAGATATTGGAATTGGAAACTACGTGTATCGAGGCAAGTGTTTTTGCTAATCACTTATTGTTCATGTGATGCAATTTCATTTACTTGTAGTATGTGGCGATTTAGCCAAGTATAGATGGCAGATGACTTATACTTTTTCATATAGTGTGATACTGTTCTTCTCCCCTACCTATGATTCAAACATCCGATTTACAAAGAATTTGACAAATAACCTTTCCCCTTCATTTTCTTATCCCTGGAAGACATTTCTCCTATTTTCGTCGAAAGTGTCTAAGAATTTCTGAACTAAAGAAAACCCAAGATTTTAATTCTTATGAAAAGCCTGCTAGCGAAACTCTTCATTCTAGCATATTTTCACAAAAAGACCCCATCTAGAATTTTTATTTTTATTTTTTTTTTCTTTCAAAATGTTTTGAACTTTTCCATATTGGAATCGTTTTATAAACAAATGTTTAAGCTACTTTATCTGTTTATGGAAACTCAAATTTTACAATGCACCTAGAGTTTGACCATATCTTCGCTTTAACTTAAAATTTTTATGGTCGAAAACCTTATTGTAATGTATATCTGTTATGTGCTCAAGTGAAATCTCTCTCTTGATAAGTTAATGTCAATAATTTCGGTCATTTATATTCTTCCTGTTGGTATTTATTTGAATTGTTATTCTTTATATTCTCCACCCCACTTAATACCGAACTTGTCGGTATTTACTTAAGATCTTGATTATCTGATTATCCCCTGAGTAGTATCGAACTTGTCGATACTAGACAATGATGTCATTTCTTATTAAATCCTAAATTTTGAGTTGTTAACCTGGAACGTGAGTTTCCAGGGTGTTTGGCGAATTAAGGTTGTCGATTGTTCCGACACCTAGTGTGGATGATTTAGAATTGGAAATGTTTTTAAAATATGGACCGTGAGGGTCAGATTGTATGTTTTTAAAATGTGGACCGTGAAGGTCGGACCGTGAAGGTCAGAAATAATTAAGGCCAATTTGTGCCATGGATCCAATTAAGGACAGTGCTGTGAGAGCTTGTCCGGGGTTAGTGCTGACTGATCAGCAGCCTAACCTTAATGATTTTTTATATATAAACAAAAATTCCAATTCTAATCTATACTCTGAGATTAAGATGTTCAGTTCTTGACTTCTTGAAAGTCTATTCGAATAATATTTTGACATCGGAATTTTTCCAAATTCTAGTTTTTGATGCACCTTTTGAGTGGTGAGTTGTTGGCCCTCGTAGCAATCTAAAAGTTGATATAACGAATTCTTTCATAGTATGAGATGAAACTCTTTTGTTTATTAAAATTGTCGTCGTTATTGAAATTGTCATCACTATTTACACTTGCTGAGCATTGTTGGCTCACTCTTGCTTCTGTTTATTTCTCCAGTTGTTAGAGATAATCGGAAGAACTAGTGGTCAGTTGGTATTGCTCTATAGGCCGCGAGAGGAGACGTTCGAGTCATGGATTTCGTTGGATAGAGGATTGGGATTTGTTGAGGTGGGATATCTAGTTAGATGGTGATCTTGTTAATTCACAGAAATTTTATAATACTCTTTTATTCTGAGATTGAGTTGTATTAATGATATTCGATAGTTTGTTTCATACCATAACCTGTAAGAGATCTTGGTTTAAGGGGTTTTATTATTAAATGTCTTTTATATTCAGAGATGTACAATATTGTTTATGGTTAGTGGCCCCATATATGTACCCCGGATTTTGGGATGCTACAGCGGAGATGGAGATGTATTACTACTTGCCAACTGAAAGTTCGTTTAACTCTGTATTTTTATTAGATTTTGATGATATCTTAGCCTGTAAACTTCAAACAGTGCTAATATTTCTTTCGAACTACTTGACATCACCTCATTTGGAAGTTTGTACTCAAAAGTTTTATACTTTCTACATGCAATCAACATTAGCAATATTTGTACTGAGTTTCCTATTATTGTTTATTTTAGAAAGGAAAATCGTAAAGACCCAAAAAATTATGGGAGTGTATTTTATGATTCTCTTCAATTACTTATTTTTGTAGCTACACGTAACTTGTATATCACCCAACCATATTTATCCAATATACATAAGAAAGGACATGCATGGGGTATTTCACATTTTTATAACAATAATTGTCTCAAATGAGACTAGATTTACATCCACCTGTATCAACGACGAGCCATTCTCAATGCCAAATTTACACACATTGGATTCGAATTTTCTAAAAAAATTTGAATGCCTTTGGATATGGTTTCTGGTATCACACCCCAAGCAAGTTATCATGTCTGAAGGAATTTCTACACATGCGGAAGTATTTATAACATTTATTTGCATAGAAATCCTAATTAATCATGCATATAGTTCCAGAAAATAAGAAAATTACCTTGAGAGCTTCAAAAATTAGCAAGACCAGTTCTTATTCTTCACATTGCAATCACTCCTCAGTGTGTGGAGTGCTCTAATGGTATCCACCAAGAGAATTGAATGAAGAAGAGAAATAGAGAGAATTTGGCTAATCTTTGTTTTTACAAGATTCTAAATCTTGTAAATGATTTGGTGTGTTTTGCTCTCTTCATAAGCTCCATTCTTATAGCCATATTTTAGCTGAGAATATGCTATCTAAGGTGCTTGTCATGATGAGCTTTAATTAATTAATCTTTATTAATTAATCATTTAATGATTAAAACACTTTTTATTCATTAATTCATTTTTAAACTCTTTAAAAATTATTCTCTCTATATATTTAATTTCTCAAATTAAATATATACTCCCTCCGTTTCAAATTAGTAGTCCACTTTCAAAAAATTACGCATATTAAGAAACTCATTTATTAATGATCTAATTCCATATTTACCCATATTTATTGTATTGGTTGGATAAATAACTACTACATAAAGTCAATCTTGGAAATTAAAACTCAAGGGTAATATGGGAAGTTTAAGTAAAAAATTGTTTTGAAAGTTGAAATGAGACAACTATTTTGAAACAAATTTTTTCTTGAAAGTGGACTACTAATTTGAAACGGAGGGAGTATAATTTATAATATTAAGAACTCCTTCTTAATATATATATATATATATATATATATATATATATATATATATATATAATTAAATCATATTTAATTAATTATAAATTTATTTATTTGTTTCTTAAATAAATAATCATTAGCCAATATAAATAATTTCCTTCATCTTCAAACTTAATCTCTTTTATGGTGTGACCCTTTAGGTTCATAATTATGCCGGTAGTAGAAATAAATAACAATAAACTATTTATTATTATTTATACGAATTACAATTAATTCGTTAAAAATAAATATCGTTATAATTAAATTCATTCTACATCGTGAGTGATACTTTTGAAGGTATATCGCGACTATCCGAATAATATTAATTCATCTCTAGGAATATAGAACCTATTCAGTGACTGGTTACCGTACAATAAATTTCTTCTGCCCTAACAATATTCCGATTAAATACAAGGCATAGATCGCGTGTCAAGCCTATCTAATTTAATCATATGATTTCTTATTCCTTATGCATAGTTCATGTTAATGCAAATTAAAAATTACTTTCTAATTTCATTCACTCTGGCCAGAGATTCCTGAACTTCCATATTAAGAATAGCATAGGATATTCACTTCCTTTACTGGAAGGGGTAGATCCTTTATCGATCGTTAACTATCTCCATATATAAATTCCAATGCCCAGAATAGAACTTATTAGTTGCCCTTGAGACTAAGGACTAAACCAAAGCATTGTTCATTATATACAAGATGACTCTAACAATCTCAAGTCTAAGGATACTTTTACAACCATCACTATATGAACAATTACTGACACGTGAGTAAACTCTATTAATTGTTCAAGTGATCGAGTCATGTTCAGTGAACTCATTCCCAATGAGCACCTATATACTAACTATAGTGTCACCACACAAATGCCTATGAGAACAGACATCCTTCATAAGAAGCAAGTATAGTATGTACCGATCTTTACGGATTGACTAACTCCCAATTAGTTATCCTATGATCAGGAACAGTTTAAGTTTAGTGTTATCATCTTCTAGATATCATTATTATAATTCTAGAAGCTTTACTCTAAACTATGGAACATCTTATTTAAAACACTTTAAATAGATAAAGCCTGTATCAAGACAAATATGTCTTTCACTGATAATCATAAAACCTACTAAGATTACAAGAAGGTTTATCTTAACTCATCATCCATGATTGGATTTAAGACACTTCTCTTTCAATGTCAATGTTTTTGCAGCAAATATATAATAAGCATCTTATTGGTCAACAATTCATAAAGATAATCTTCATTTCATCTCCTTACATTAGTAAATTTTCTTCCCTGAATTTTGGGGGTGTTGTTTGATTCAAAATCATTGGTTACCTTGATTAAAAACTCCACATACTTATTCATCACTAGATTATAGCCCGTGTTACACATACGGGTATTTCAAAAAGAAAATTCTATAAAATTTATTAATATAAGAAAATCATTGGTTAATTAAAAAATTGTATATTTCTAATTATGAAAGAAATAATATCAATGAAATATAAGGTTATCCTTTTATTATGACAAATACATTTAAAGATTATTTCAATTAAAATATTTTATTGTATATATTGTATGATGATATGCATTGAAGAACTTACCTGAATTAAATGATTAATTCAAATTTTTAATAATGAACTTACCATAAATATTATAATTGAGATTAATGATATTTAAATTGATATGTAGATTATGTATAATTAAGAACGGGTCAAATAAAAACATGGATCTTAACAAACCTAAATATGGATACCAAACCAGAAAAATGAATAGTTCAGGAATTAAAATATAGTTAAAAATTTTAACCGAATCTAAATATGGATCCCGAAGCTCAAGAAAGGTTATTCGACTATTTATAATATATAGATACGCAAAAATCTAACATATGATATCATTCTAACCACATCCATTCTAAATTCTAATTCATTGAGAAATCAAAAATTGAAAGAACAAATAATGTAATGATTGGCAAAATCTATACTACATTACCTAAAATAATGGGTTAATTGGCTAATTCATCACTGAACTGAGTCTCAACTTGCAAGTGGGTAATTGAACTCAAAAAACTTGCATTAACGTCATCAGACCAATTAAACTTTGCAATCTCATAACTAAACTATTAAAAGCTTTGCACGCCCGTTAACTTTTGTTGACTTCTAACGAAAGTCCGTTAATTTTGTACACATAAACTACCATATAGACTTTTCTCTCTCCTCACATTTGACTAATCAACTGCCACATAGACTTGTAACCAAAATCAATCAAAAAAATAAATAAAACAAATATATTTTGTAAATATATTCCTCTCATTCCTCATTTCACCACTACCAGCCCTCACCCACCATCTCCACTCATCTCCTACACAACTGATAAGTGGAGTTTATATCCACTTGGAACATTCTAATTCGGCTTAAATTGATTGCTTTGGCCTCAAGTTTGTGGTAGTTTTGATGTATTTTGTGTAATTGTGCAGGGTTGAAGAAATATCGATTAAAGGTGTAGTTTCCGTCGTTTTTGGAGCATTTTGTGGAGTTGATTGATGATATGGAATGAAGAATGGAGACTAATGTCAACTCCTAAGAAGTATACAAGTCATTAAGGATGAAAGACGGAAGCTCATGCAAAAGGAACGGGAAGAAAAGGCGAAAAAAGCAAAGAAAAATCATTTTTCGCAGAACGGGAGCAAATCGGGGGCTCCCAGCCTTGTTTCCAGCGCTCCAGCCTTGTTTGGACAGATTGGGCCGGCGCTTCAGGCGCCCATATGGCGCATCAGGCGCTGCGGGATGCTGGTGGTGCGCGGGAGAAAAATCAGCCAGAATTTCTGATTTTGTTTTGGCCATATCTTGAGTTCTAGAAGTCCGTTTGAGGCCCGTAAGCTATCCACGCGAAGATAACGAGATTCTCTATCATTCTAAAGTGGTCCAGAGGTCCAATTATGATTGGAACGTTCCAGAAAATCTGAAGAAAAGGTAGCTACGAATTTTCCTTTAAAACAGAATCAGTTTAGGAAACGTACTTCTATTATAATTCTGATTTGGTATTTTCTTGTTGGGCAAGATGTCTAGAGCCTATATAAACACATCCAACCCTTGTAAAATTAGATCATTATCATCATTAGGAGTAGAACAATTACATATCAATTACTTAGTTTTATTTGTATATTTTCATACTTTGTTTTTATCATGGGTTCATCAGATCCCATGATGACGAGAGGTTCGATTATGAACTAATCGTTATCATGGGATTCTAACGGATTTATTTATGGAGCTTTAGTATCTTGATGTTTTAAAGATCTGTGTGTGATGTATATCTGATATCCTCGTATGGTTATGCTTAATTGTTAGATGCGTAGCTAACATCTAATCTGTTAATCTCTTGTGAAGTGAAAGTGGATCTTGAGATTTAGAACTTGCCATGCTAGCATAGGTTCATAATTGTTTATCAATATGATTCGTAGTATGAGATGAGAATACTTATATTGCCCTATGTGATCAATGTGGATAACTTGTTCTTCAACCGTTATGTTTTCAAATTCTATAGAGATATAGGGTCTAAGCATGATTGGTGTCTATTCATCTTCTATCTCTTTTGTGGATGTATGTTTAGTTTGGTATTCGTATACTGAGAAGTAGCGTTTACTTGTTTCGTGTTATCCGATCAGATATCATAACCATTGCATATAGTGATTAAAGGCGTCAAATCTAAGCAAAGTATTTAATGAAGTTAGGATTCCATGTTTGCTCTTGCAGAAGTAATTTGATTTAAATTCTTGTTAGTTAGTTAATTCTTAGTTTGTTAATTTACTTCCTTAGTTAATTTTAGTTAATTAAAACCCAAATCTTGTTATTTGTCTTAGCAGTGAATAATAATCATACATTGTTGCATAGGTACAAGACTGAATTAAAACCATAACCAGATCTCAGTGGGAACGAACTCGACTTATTCATATATTACTTGTGACCACGTACGCTTGCGTGATTTACTACAAACAAGTTTTTGGCGCCGCTGCCGGGGATCATCGGTGTTTTATTTTTAGTTTATGTGCTTGTCATCAGTGGTCGTTAGAGTTCGCTGACTCGGATTGTTTCTTATATATAGTTGTTTAGTTTTATGTGTTGCAGGTAGCAATGGGAGAACCAGCAGCAGCAGCGAAAGCATTGATGTATTATTCTCAACCAAAGATCAAGGACATCCAATTTAGCATTGTCAGGCCAGCTATTGCAGCTAATAATTTCGAAATCAAGCCTAGCATAATTCAGATGGTGCAGAATTCATTTCAGTTTGGGGGTGCTCCTACGGAGGATCCTAACATGCACATCCGGGACTTTATTGAGATCTGCGACACTTTCAAGATCAACGGGGTGTCGGAAGATGCTATCAAATTGAGACTTTTCCCATTCTCTTTGAGGGATAAAGCTAAGGGCTGGTTGTACTCTCTGCCAGCAAGTTCTATTTTGACATGGGAGGATCTTGCTCAGAAATTTCTCATTAAATTTTTCCCCATGGCAAAGACCGCAGCAATCAGGAACGCTATTACTCAATTTTCACAGTAGTCTGAAGAATCTTTGTGCGAGGCTTGGGAGCGATATAAGGAGATGCTAAGGAAGTGTCCACATCATGGGATACCTGATTGGATGGTGATTAACTACTTTTATAATGGATTGGGTGCACAGTCAAGACCCATGCTAGATGCGGCATCAGGTGGAGCTTTATGGGCTAAGAGCTATGCGGAAGCTCATGAGCTAATTGAGATGATGGCTGCGAATGAATACCAAAATCCAATTCAGAGATTATCACAAGGCAAATTAGCAGGAATTTTGGAAGTTAATACAGTCATAGCTCTAGCAGCTCAGCTAGAGGCACTTAATAAGAAATTGGATTTTATGTCAAAACATGGGGTGCCTCAAGTTGCTAGTGTTTGTGAGCTATGTGAGGGCGCACATGAGACAAGTCAATGCGCCATATCTTCTGAAGCGGCACAGTTTGTGAGCAACTTCCAGCAACCTTCGCAACCAGCTCTAGCAACCTATCATTCCAATTTCGGCTGGAGCAACAATCAAGATTTTCAGCAACAACAATTTCATGGGGATGATGGTCAATCTTCGAATGAAAAATCTGAATTGGATGAATTGAGGTTGATGATTGAAAGTCAGGCGGAATCTCTCAAGACATTGGAGAATCAGTTTGGGCAAATTGCAAGTGCCTTTCTCAACGGGCCGCATGGAGTTCTTCCTAGTGACACAGAGGTGAATCCAGGAAAAGAAGATGGCATGGAGCAGGTTAAGGCCATAACACTCAGATCTAGAAAAGTCACGAACGATCAGAATTCAGCAATTAAGGATGAAGAAGGAATTCATGATCAGGATCCTATAGAAAAAGAAGAACATGCTATTTTGTCAGAACCTGTGGTGGATAGTGATGAGGAGGAAGAGTGTAAGTCGCTCGGCTTGGCTGATCTCTGGGATTCTAAGGTACTGATTGATGAGGTTGTTTCATGGTCAAATCTTGAGAATAGTGCAATTGCGTCTTTTCTTGAGGAAGACAAATTCCAAGGTGAGGTGATTGTTCACAAGCCATGTGAGGAATTTGATCATGTTAGGATGGTGGATGATTTGGAGAGGGCACTATTTGGGACAGATGAGCTACGCAAATTTAAAGAATTGGTATGTGCGAACCAAGAGGATGAAGAACATGGGAAAGATGCAGGTCTTCTACTTGTCTCAGAGTATAAAGATGGAGGTAGCGCATTAGAGCCAATGGAGGAAGTTCTCTTTGAGGAACCAAAGGCTTCAGTAACTTACATTTACCCTCCTCCATTATATTCAAGCAAAGCCCGCGAGTGTGTGTTGTTCTACAAATTGACAGATTTTGGGTCAACAGATGAAGGCATTGGAATAGGACAGAGTTGTTACACGAATAGGCCAAGCGAGGAGAAGTGGCAGAAAGTGTGTCGCCGTGATGACGATGAAGTCTCACGAAGAGATGACCAGGCCAACTATTATCATCCTTAATGGAGGCTTGGAAGTAACGTCAAGCTATTGACGTTAAAGAAGCGCTTGGTGGGAGGCAACCCGCATTAGTGTAGGAAAAAATTTTTTTTGAGTGTTGTAACAAAAAAAAAAATAAATTCCAGCAGAAAATTTCAGCCATGGTACACAATCCAGGACATAGCCCAGCAAAGTTTCTGGCCAGGAGGTAATATAAGAGTATTATTTTCTTTATTTTTATTTATATATATATATATATTTTGTAAAAAAAAATAAAAAATTATTCAACAGTAGGTTCTACGCGCCATGCCGCTAAGCCTGCGCCATATCCTTCTATAGTTTCTGTCCAGGTCGTGTTAGTGTATACATATGTTTAACACATGTTTCAAAAAAAAAAATTTATGGGAGCAGTCCTTTTCACGCCATGTCAAAGTTTCTGTCCATTCCATCCATCCAGGTTTGTTTTTGTCCGTGTGTGTAGTATATATATTAAATATTATTCATCTCCTAAATCAATTCCAACCCCTTTTCTTATATTCTCTCCACCTAAAATCCTAATTCTAGTTCTATATTAATTCCAAATTATTCCCAATTCATCTCTTATTTTATTATTTTTTATTTTTTTATTTTTATTTTTTTCCCCAAATATATATACCCACTTATATATACAAATCCAATTCCTCTTCTATTTCTTTAAATCTCTAAAAAAAATTCACTTCTAAAGAGGAATTATTTGCAAGTTCACCTCTTCGATTCGTATTGGGTAAATCTTTTTCTCTAATCTTATTTTTATTACGAATTTGTGTTCTTGTAAATTGTGGGTTTTGTAGAATTCTTGTTATGTGGGAAGTGGCCAGTCTATGGAGCTTGTTCGCAGTTCCCTCCACCAGATTCAACCGAGGAGGGTGATAATTCAGATGGTTAGGTATGTTTTCTACTGTCCTTCGTATTTACTTAAATTCAATGGGGACATTGAATATTTCAAGTTTAGGGGTGGTTTGAGGGATAAGTAGTGTATATATATTTGATTGTTAGTCATTGTGTTCATATAGGATTTCATGCTTTGCATATTAGTAGTAGTAAATTATGCATTTATGTTCGTGTTATCTACGTTTGTTTCATATAGGACATTCTGTTTTTTTTGTATATCATGTGAGTCCATAATAGTTTGCATTTGCACCCATGCTTGATAGGTATTTTGTGTTGTTGATGCTTTTGATTGAGAAGTGATATGCTTTGTTCTTGTGCACACACATACACTAGTAAGTTGAAGCTAATAGACTTATTGAATGTTGTAAGTGATTAGAAGGACATGAATATGTGCAAGATGATTTAGTTTGCATGCTTTGAATACAAGTCGGTGCGTTAGAGAGATTTTTGCTTGGGATTGAGTATGTTTTTCCGCCAAGTGAGTTTTTGAGCCTTATTGCATATTTGCAATTTATTCGTTTGCTTAAGTGTCCACGGATTGTTTGCATTGCTAGCAGTTGTTTGAGGTCTTTCTTGAAACGCATGACATTATTTGACGATTAAAATGATAAAGGCAATAGGAATAACCGCATATTTTCCCATATTACCACACCATATTTACATGATCAATTAGTTAACCCGTTGAGCTTAATCCTATTTTTTCGGTGACATACCACATTACTTGCCTAGACTTTTTCTTGTATTGGCCTTACATTAATTTGAACCCACATTGTCAAAGGCTAGTAGAGTGCTTAAGGGAGTAATAAGGTGTGCAAGGAGGGGTTTATTGTTGGTCTTACTTTTGAGGGAAATATTAAAAATTGGGTTTGGTTGTGTACTTGATAGTTGGCATGTGTAATAAAATTGTGGGATCATTGTTATTGTTTATATTATTGTTTTATCTAGCTCTCGAAAAAAAAATTGAAAAGAAAAAAAAAAAAGAAAAAAAAAAGAAGAAAAAAAAAATCTTATGAGAGCATTTTTGTGTTGTTGTGATCCTACTTTAGTCGACTAGTCGAGTGATTTTGTTGGAAGAAGAATGGTAAAATTATGTGTGGGGGGAAATAGTGTTAGTTACAGAGGCATGCCTGTACACATCTAATAACAAGCCTAATTGTTTGTAATGCTTTGCATTACTTACATGACCTCTTAACTGAGGGAACCTCTAGTTGTAGAGTTTCTGTTTGTATTGTACTTGTAGTAGGCATCAAATCCTAGTTGTGTAATTGTACTTATAGAGTCTAGAATAATGCTTGAAAGAAGTTCCAAGGTTCATGCCTCAAGCAAGGAGTTAAAGACTGTCAAATAATCACAGTTGGGATTTGAAGAAATGAAGAATTTGCCTAAGTACCAATTCGATAAGTATATCTGTCTATTCGAGAAGTCTAGCATTCGAGAAGTCAGGGATTCGATATCTCAAGACACTATTCGATATCTCTGAATACACTGTTCGATATCTCATTCGATATCTCAGGGATTCGATATGTCTACTACTCTATTCGAGAACTCAAGAAGTCAACAAGTCAAGATGGTATTCGAGTTCTCAAAGAATCAACAAGTCAAAGCTCCATTCGATATCTCAAGGACTCAGAAAGCTATTCGATATCTCGAGGATTCGATAAGTCAAATGTTCTATTCGACAACTCAAGGAATCCTGATGGAAAAGAGCTATTCGAGAAGTAATTTGATATGTCATTATAACAGTGTTCGAGAACTCAGAGTTATCGATCAAGTCAATTCTAGTTCTCGAATCACTTACTCAGTCACTTCTCGAATACATTCTTGGAGACAAAATACTGAAGAAATTGTACAAGTCAGAAACCTGCAACAAGCCAATGCACTTTATGGACCACAATCTGTAACGTGCTCTGGAAAGCCTACAAGGAAGCTTGGAGAGATATAGAAGAGACAAGAAGCTAAAGAAGTGGATCTAAACAGGCTTTGCAAAGTCAAATCTGTAACCGTTTGGACACTTACTCAAAAAGGATAGACAGACTAGAAAGTAATTTGTTTAGCTACCTTATTTGCAGTAAGTAGGCTGTATCCATGTTCTATAAGGACACAGTCTCACTTCATAACTTAGTAACTTTGTGAGAGTCAAGTTTTTCATACACTGTAAGCCATATCTCTCTGAGAAAAACGAAGCTGAGAATACTATCATTTGTATTCACAGATTGTAGCAACCTTTATCTAATAATACATTAGATTAAAGTGATATTGTGTTTTGTGTTGTTCTTTATCCGCATCTACATCTCTGCACACACAATACTTGTTTGCTACACAGACTCAAGGCACGAAAAGTTCAAGAATCCATTCACCCCCCATCTGTATTCTTTCTTTGTGTTCAATACTCAACAAGTGGTATTAGAGCGGGCTGTTTATTCAAAAACAGAAAAATGATCATGAGTTCGAATACACCAAAGACTACAGGAACGGTGAAGGTCCCTAAGTTTGACAAAGAAAACTTCAACCTCTGGAAGATAAAGATGATGTTGTTCATTAAAGCCTCTCATCCTTTGTATCCTGAGATTCTCAAGAATGGTCCTTTTGTTCCACAACAAGAGATACCAGAAAAGACTGTTGGAACCACAACTATCCCAAGATCTTATAAGGCTAAGGATCCATCAAAATGGACAGAATCAGAAAGGGAGAAGGTTGCTCTTGACAGCCACCTCATGCTGCTTATCATTGATTCCATGGACATGTCAATGTTTGCAAACATTGCATCATGTACGTCTGCCAAAGAGATGTGGGATCACATTGAGGTGTTGTGTGAAGGAACTGATGAGGTTAAGGAAAACAAGAAATAGATACTGGTCACACAGTATGAAGCTTTCATGGCACAGCCCAAGGAAAGCATCACTGAAATGTTTGAAAGGTTTCACAAGCTAGTTACTGAGTTGCAGATGAATGGCAAGGTTTACAGCACCAAGGAGTTAAATATGAAATTTCTGTTGTCTTCACCAAATCATCTAGAGCAAAGAGTCATTTCTCTAAGGGAGAGAGATTTGAACAAAGTCACCTATGATGTGCTCTATGGAGTCCTAAAGACTCATGAACTTGAGTTGCTTCAGAAAAAGGCTATCCAAGCCAACCAAGGTAGAATGATAAACACATCATGTGCCTTGATTGTCAACAAATCTATTCTGGACCTAGAAGCATCTACAAGCCAGCTAAGGATAGAGGAGGTAGCAGATGATGAAGAAACTGAAGCTGGGGTGAGTGAACCTATTGAGGAAAAGGAGGAAGAAGAAGAAGAGTTTTACACTCTGGAAGAACTTGATGGGATGGAAAATACTTCATATGCTTTCATGGCCAGAAAATTTCCAAACATTAGATTTAAAAGAAATCAACCCTTCAAACCCAAAACTCAAAACCATTCAGTCAACAAGAACAAGGCACCTGTGAAACCAAATAGAAATAAATTCAAAACCAGTTATGTGGATAGGTCATCTGTAAGGTGCTATAGATGCAATGACCTAGGGCATTTTGCCAGTGAATGCAAGAAGCCTAAAATGAAGGATAGAGATTATCTTGAGCTCGAAGCTAAGTATGAGGCCCTTCTGAAAAAGCAGACACAAGGTAAGGCCTACATAGCTGAAGGGAAGTGTTGGGATGATTCTGAGAGTGATGGAGAGGAACAAGAATTCTGCAATTATGCCTTGATGGCCAACTCCAAGGATGACTCATCTCCATCTGATTCTCAGGTACCATCTCTCACTACTATAGACATGTCTGTTTCTGAGTATAAATGCATGATCGAACAACTATCTGTTGAAATGTTTAATATTCATACTAGTATGACTGCTGCTAATGAAGAGATTGCTAAACTGTCTACTAGAAATGAAATATTAACCAAAAAGAATGAGGAACTTGAGCTAACTGCTATGCAAGTAGAAAACCTTAAGAAAGAAGTTGAATATTTGCAGAACAAGGTTTTATGTGCTAGTCAAGTAGAGAAGGCTCTTAGGGATGAATTAGCTGAAAATGAATTCAAACTGAAAAATTTCAAGAAATCATCTGGTCTAGTGCAATCCTACTGTGAGAAAATTGAAGATAAACCCAAAGCAGCTATTGGACTTGACTATGACTCTCTAAAACAGAGGA
Organism: Kitagawia praeruptora; assembly: GCA_037693485.1. Lineage (NCBI taxonomy): Eukaryota > Viridiplantae > Streptophyta > Magnoliopsida > Apiales > Apiaceae > Kitagawia > Kitagawia praeruptora. Next base: position 7,622,192 of record CM075353.1, read on the forward strand.
AAGGCTATGCTGTCATTGAAGAGGACACAGCTGTTCATGAGAAAGTGCCTCACATACTGAGAAAAATTGAAAATCCAATTTTTAAGGAATCAACATTTGAAATTGATGAGGATGCCTTACTCATCAAACAAATGTTGAATGATGAGGATGAGGCACAATCTAGTGAACAAGGAACCAGTAGTTGATAGGCCAAGACCTAAGAAGTTTGTTAAGTTTGTCTCAGCTGGGAAGAGTGAATCAGAAAAGAAAGTGACTAAGAAGAAACAGAACAGAAATGGCAAGTTAGGGATTAACAAGGATAACAACTATGCTTATATGCCTAATGCCCCTAGGAAAACTTGTCAGAACTGTTTCAGTACCAATCATTTAACTCATGCATGCAAGAAACCTGTTGGTAGTGTGCCTAAACCTTTCTATGATTGTTCTGTGTCTCTAAGTCATAGAGATGCACCTTTTTGTGATAAATTTGACTGTATGCCATGCAATATGAATGTCATGACTAGTTGTTTTAATTTAAGAAGGCAATTCATTGATGGTTGTATCAGTCACAATTCTCACACACACTACACAAGGTCAAAGTCTTCAAGTCCTCCTAAAGTTAGGAAGGTACCTCTGTCACCTAAGTCTAAAACTTCAGGTTCTAAGACTTTCAACAGTGACAAGAAGACTAACACTAAGAAAGTTGACAAGCATGTTGTTTATGATAAAACTGTCTCTAAGTCACATGGACCCAAACTTGTTTGGGTACCAAAGGAAAAGTAATACCTTTGTGTTTGCAGGGCAAAGAAAGTGAAAAGAAGGTCATGTGGATTTTGGACAGTGGATGCTCAAATCATATGACTGGTGATATGGCCCTGCTATCATAGTATGAGGAAAAGGATGGCCCAATGGTTGCTTTTGGAGATGACAGCATGGGTAACACATTGGGATATGGCAAGCTGAAAGTTGGTAATGTCATCATTGAAGATGTAGCACTAGTCAAGGGGCTCAAGCATAATCTACTAAGTGTTGGTCAGTTTACTGATAGAGGATTCAAAGTGAATTTTGACAAAGATGAATGTTTGATCACCTACAAGAAGACTGGTGATTTTGCTCTATCTGGAGTAAGGAAGGGAAGCCTGTTTGTAGCCAATATGGACTCTGCAAACAAGGACAAAATTTGTTGCTTTTACTCAAAAGCATCAAATAAAGATTGTTGGCTGTGGCACAAGAAACTATCACACCTGAACTTCAAGGCCATTAATTCCCTAGTCAAAAGAGAGTTAGTGAGAGGCATGCCCACACTTGAATTCTGCCAAGAAGGAGTGTGTGAGGCTTGTCAAAAAGGAAAAATGAAAAGATCAAGCCACAAGTCAAAGACAGTGACATCAATAACCAAGCCATTACAACTCATTCATATGGATTTGTTTGGGCCTGTCAACATTATGTCACTTGGAAGAAAGAAGTATGCCCTGGTAATGGTTGATGATTTTTCAAGGTATACATGGGTGGAATTTCTGGCATCAAAAGATGAGGCTCCACAAGTAATTATTGAGCATATAAAGAAAGTTGACAAGGAAGCAAAGGCAAACAATGCAAGTGTGATTGCACTAAGGAGTGATAATGGAACATAGTTCAGAAATGCCATACTCGAAGCATTCTGTAAAGAGAATGGTATTTCTAAGCAATTCTCAGCTCCAAGGACTCCACAACAAAATGGAGTCGTTGAGAGGAATAATAGAACTCTAATTAAGGCTGCTAGAACAATGTTACTTGATGCAAAAATGCCTACATGTTTTTGGGCTGAGGCTGTGAGTATTGCATGCTACATTCAGAACAGAACCCTCATCAACAAAAACACTGGAAAGACACCTTACAACTTGATGACTGGAAAGAAGCCTACTCTAAAGTATGTTCATACTTTTGGAAGCAAATGCTTTGTACTAAAGGATAACTCTGAATATGTTGGAAAATTTGATGCAAAAGCATTTGAAGGAATTTTTCTTGGCTATTCTATGGAAAGAATTGCATATAAGGTTTATGTCATCAGTCAAAAGAAAGTTATGGAAAGCACAGACGTAACATTTGATGACAGCAAACTACCTGGACTAGAAGAAGCCATTGATGAAGACAAAGATCCATTGAAGTTTGATAATCTAGATGATTCTGATGAAGAGATTAAAACTGGAGTTGAAACTCAAGTTCAACAAACTCAAGTGAATAATGATACAAGAGAAGAATTTGTGCCAATCGATAGTGGAGAAACAAGCATCCAAGACACACCTGTGAGTAATAGCAACTTCATAGGGGGAGGAAATGAGGATGACCATGATGTGGATGATGAAGCAACATCAAGAATGAGAAGTCAGGCTGAACACTCGAGGAAATGGGATAGATCACACACTGCAGAGCAAATCATTGGAGATCCTAATGCAGGAGTAAGGACTAGGAGAGCAACTCAAAATGAGTGCCTCTATGGATGTTTTCTATCACAAGTTGAGCCTAAGAAACTTGATGATGCACTGTTGGATCCAGATTGGATTATTGCTATGCAAGAGGAGTTGAATCAATTTGAAAGGAACAAAGTATGGGAACTTGTGCCTGCACCAAAGGATAGAACCATTGTTGGAACAAAATGGGTTCTGAAGAATAAGATGGATGAAGATGGTGTAATAATAAGAAACAAAGCAAGGCTGGTTGCAAAAGGATACTCTCAACAGGAAGGCATTGATTATGATGAGACATTTGCCCCTGTTGCTAGATTGGAAGCCATTAGAATATTCTTGGCATTTGCTGCTCATTCAAACTTTAAAGTTTATCAAATGGATGTCAAGAGTGCATTTCTGAATGGAGAGTTGGAAGAAGAGGTTTATGTGCAACAGCCACCTGGCTTTGAGGATCCACATTTCCCAGAATTTGTCTACAGATTGCTTAAGGCACTGTATGGACTTAAGCAAGCTCCAAGAGCATGGTATGATACTTTATCACAATTTCTTCTTGAAAATCAATTCACTAGAGGCACATTGGACAAGACACTGTTTTACAAGAAGCATGGTGATGATATTATCCTAGTCCAAATTTATGTGGATGATATCATTTTTGGGTCTACAAATGAGAAGCTATGTGAGAAATTTTCCAAACTCATGCAGAGCAGATATGAGATGAGTATGATGGGAGAGTTGACATTCTTTCTTGGGTTGCAAGTCAGCCAAAGGAAGGATGGTATCTTTATCAATCAGACCAAATACATCAAGGATCTATTGAAGAAGTTTGACTTGGAAGACTGCTCACCTGCAAAGACACCCATGGCCACTGCAACTAAGTTGGATGAAGATGCTAAAGGCAAGAAAGTAGATATCTCAGTCTACAGAGGCATGGTTGGTTCACTACTCTACCTCACTGCAATTAGGCCAGACATCATGTTTGCTACATGTCTATGTGCTAGATTTCAATCAAATCCAAAGAAATCACATTTGATTGCAATAAAAAGGATCTTTAGATATCTGAAGGGCACTCCTAACTTGGGCTTATGGTACCCTAAGGACACAGGGTTCAATCTGGTTGGTTATTCTGATGCTGATTATGCTGGATGCAGAGTGGATAGGAAAAGCACCTCAGGAAGCTGCCAGTTTCTTGGACAAAGGTTAGTTTCTTGGTATAGCAAGAAGCAACAATCTGTGTCAACTTCTACAGCTGAGGCTGAATACATAGCTGCTGGAAGTTGCTGTGCTCAAGTGCTTTGGATTAGAAATCAACTTAGAGATTATGGACTTGTGTTGGAAAGAATTCCAATCATGTGTGACAACACAAGTGCAATCTCTATAGTTGCCAATCCTGTCAATCATTCTAGAACAAAGCACATTGACATCAGATATCATTTCATAAGAGAACATGCAACTAATGGAACCATTGAGTTGCATTATGTCTCTACAGATAAACAACTAGCTGATATATTCACTAAGCCATTAGATGAAGCCACCTTCACAAGGTTGGTAAGTGAGATTGGAATGCTGAATTCTTCAGATTCTGGCTAAGTGAATACAGCTTCTAGATTGTTGCAGCAGTAAACACTTACTTTATCTAAATTCTCAATATTTTTGGAGTAAGTGTTGGCTGAAATATGATTTATAAATATTTCAAATCTGTTGCATATGTTGAAAATCATATTTCTATTAACTTGAAATTTCTATGAAATTTTGAGAAAATCACTATTTAATTTGCTAGGATATTCTTCAATGAATATGTCTGGTAAATTTTCAAAAGATAGTGAAAATCAAATTTTTATGAGTGATGGGTATAGTTCGATAAGTCAGACTTCTCGAATGATTCACTATTCGACATCTCTAATAAGTCTCATTAGAGTACTCTTGAGTTCTCGAATAGAGTCTTTCTGAGATATCGAATAGAGGAATGATTGACTTCTCGAATATAGTAACTGAGTTCTCGAATGACTGAGTTCTCGAACACTATATTTGAGTTCTCGAATCATTTGAAAAGGCTGAATTCTCGCTGAATTTTAACCGATTTTGGACTCTTGTCTAAAAGTTTAATTCACTCATAAAAACACATTTTATTTAATTTAGAATTATTTCTAAGTTAGATAACTGCCAGCTGTGAGTTATAATCTGCTTGAGTTATCGATTAAACCTTTCTTGACTTCTCGAATAGTTGTTTTCTACTTCTCGAATGACTGACTTGTCGATACAAAACATACTTCTAATCGACAATTCAAGTACTTCATACTTATACAATTTCACATCTATTCGATTCATTTCATTCGATTTCTCAAGCATCTACACTCTCTAAACCTCTGAAACCCTATCTACGAAAAGCCAAATTTCTTCTTCAACCTTCAATTTCTTTCCTCTCTTCTACACAAATGGCAACAGTAAAGTTCAACACCAACTTCATCGCTCTCACTAGTGATGTTGAAGCACCCAATGCCAATTTCAAGTGCTTTGTGAAATGGATGGCTGAGTCATACATCAAGGATGCACTCTCGGCCAACCCAACTCTGTATCTAGATATCCTGGAACAGTTTTGGGGTACTGCTATTGTGGAGGTTGTAGCCCTGGAAAACGCAATCACCTCATACATCATCTACTGCAAGATTCAAGATAAGGAAATCACTATCACTCCTGCAGACATGAATCAAGCACTGGGCCTACAACAAGAGTCATTTGACAGACTGGCCACTAATGCAAAGTTAGAGGAATTCTTTGAGTTCATCAACTACTCAGATGGGATTAATCTTGGAAAGCTAAACAGAAAGAATCTGAGAAAGGAGTGGAGCTATGTGTTTGCAACTCTTCTTCAAGTCTTCACTGCCAGGAAATCAAGCTTTGATCAAATCAGTGCACCTGTGCAGCAAATTGGATATGCATTGGCCTATGGAAAGAAGATAGATGTTGGCCAAATCATCCTCCAAGAACTATATGGAAGACTTGGTAAGAACACAACCAAGAGAGGTACTGATATTTTCTTCCCTCGCTTCATTCAATCTGTACTTAATTTTAAGAATGCTTCATTGATTGAATTGCCTGGGATTGATAAAAATAGAATAGGCTATCCTAAGTCCATGACCAAACTCATTTTTGGTAATTTGGAGACTAGGAATGATGTGGATGTAAGACTGAACATAACTCCCCACATGGAGAGTTTGTTTAGAACTTATCCCCACAACATGCCAACATTTGATGCAAAATCTAAGTTAGCACAGCCCAAGCAAGTAGAACAAAATGCTAACCCAGGGCCTGCTAACCAACCCTCTCAACCAAAAACTCTACCACACACTGAGCCAACTGCATCATCCTCTCAAAAGGGTGATGTTAGTAAAAAGAAGAGAAAGGAAGTAATGTCTGCACCACTGAATATATTATCTGAAGCAGCATTGGCTGTGGAACTAGGGCTAGAAAGTGAGGAACCTGAGTTACCCTGACAAAGGCCAAAGAAGAAGAAAACTAAGACCACCTCTTCAGTCACACAAATGGCTGAAGTTGTAAAATCAGGGGCACACAGCTCACTAGGTGTATCCTCTCAACAGGGTGCACCTATAGAATCAAGCATCCTCCCCAATGCACCTTCTTGTATAGAGTCAGCACATGGGAGTGATAAGGCTGGCACTACACTGAGTGGAGAGCACATTATACTTGAAACTCCCTCTATCTCTCAGGGGGAGTTGCCAAAATCTACTCTACAACACACTTCTCTTCCAGAATCTAACTATGAAATTTCTTTGGAACCTGCAACTCAGGCAACTGAGATGCAAGGCATTGATCATCAAGAATTCTTTTCTCTTGATGAGCCAATAATTTCAAGTGACTTAGTGCATGACACTTTGCTCACCACCCAGGACCCACATTTAGATGGTGAGGGAATGCATGCTGGGGCATATCCTAATGACACCATCACAACCACAGAGGCTTCACTAGTTTTTACTAGAGACTCTGTGCCTGTGTCAACTACTGGTGTAACTCATCCCACTCCTGTGGAGACACCAGTAGTAGAGTCAATCCATCCGGTTACAGAAGTTGCATCTGTAACTGAGGAGTCTAGCTTGCCTAGCTCTAGCTCTGACTTTATGTCACAATGGCTGAAGCCTGTGCAACATGACAGTGCTTCAGGATCAGGGTCTGTTCCACAAACATTGACGGTTGAAGCACTTTAAAGCTTAATTGTGGATCAGATACCTGAGTTTGTAAAGATAGCTCAGAACCTTGTCACCTCCAATATCCCTAATCCAGACCATGAGGCCATTCTACTATGCCATAGGGATGATGTGGAGATGCAGAAGGCCAAGATTATTGATGATGCTGAGAGAGATGGCAATGTAGATGCCTGGATGCAAGGAAAGAATGATATAACTCTCAGTGAAGCACTTCAATATCTTAGAGAGGAATACAACACTTCACTGGGCTCCAATGCAAAATCCCTGTCTCCTGGTGAAGTGTATGAAGCTGTAAATGATTCCTACAAGGGTTTCCTCAAGGCTGCACACTATCTTGGCAAGGGAGTCAAAACTGAAGTCAACAGGGTGTGTGACAAGACAGCCACTTCAGTAGCAGAAGTCAAGAGGGCCTTTGATGCTAAATTTCCTCAACTGGACAGTGTGGTCAAAGATCTCAAACACTGCAACACCACCTGCACAAAGATGGACAATGGCCTAGCCCTCCTCAAAGATACAGTCACAGGCCTAGGAAGCAAATTTCAAAATCTATCTGACCAGACTACAGAGGCCAATGCCATGCTGAGGACAATGTTCAAGAATCTTTATGGAGATAGGCTAGTGACTGAAGTCCCTGTGCATGAACTGTCTAAGTATGAAGTGAAGAGACTGCAGGATCAATCTTTGTCTGGTTTTAAGTCAAATGAGCTATTCACTAAGGTGGACACTCTTGAAAAGGAGGTGGCTACTCTCACCAAGTCAAATGCTCTCCTTACAGACAAGGTTGCCCTTCTCCATGATCAGTTGGACACTCAAGCAACCACCACAGCTAATGTCCTTCTGCATCCGTAATCCATGTTGGCTGCAATGATGAAGCACATGGGTCTCCCTCTACCTGAAGAGTCTTTCAACCCACAGGTGATTTCTACAGCCTCTGTGCCTGACAACAAGCCTAAGGGGGAGAAAAGGTCTAGGAACTCAAATCCAAAGGGGGAGAAACCTAAGGAGAAGGGCATACAGATAAATGAGGGTGGTCATCACAGAGCACAATCTACAACCAATGTGCCAGGCAAAGGCAAATCCAAAGTTGATGAGCCCCCTACCTCACTGCCAGTTGTTACTCTACCAACTGTGCACATTACTACTCCTGGTGGTCAAAAGCAATCCATAACTACCACAGTGATTGCAGGGAGTATGCCTTCTGACAAACTTCCATCCTCCATACCTGAGAGTGCCAATCTTGTAGAAGTTAAAGTTGTTACTGAGGCCAAGCTACAAGAAGTTGCTAACTCAAATGTTTATCATGATAAAGCCTTCTTGGAGTTTCTGAAAGCCATAAGGGAACAGGTTGGTGACACTCAGTTCTATCTGAGGGAGTTGAAGAAGCAGATTGACTACATCACTGTCATCCCCAAGAAAGTCAATAATCTATGGGTCAAGGAGATAGTGATGATATCCAAATTGAAGATATGGCATCTAACATACAAGACTCTACAAGACCTAAAACACTCAGAGATAGATGCCATACTTGAGCTTATTGAAAAGAAGAATGAGAACAACAAGAGTCTGTTTGATGATTTGAGGAATGGCCAACCTTCAAGGCTACCAGAAGTGATCAAGAAGCCATGGACAATCATCTATCAGTCTGGCACCAGAATTGAAGACATCAAGCAATTGGTCATTCCCCATGATCTCACTTCTCGAAATCACAGACTGGTCATTGCTATCATTGATCAACTGCAGAAGAAGGTTGGAGCCAGAAATGCTGAAGAAATTGAAGCTCTGCACATTCTCAGATCTTTTATAGCAACTTGTGAACCTCCAGAGAAGGCTCAACCTAGGAGAAATAAGGATGATGATTCTGAAGACAAAGGTGATGGGATGAGAAGACATCACAGGAGAGATAAGGGTGATGAAGACAAGAAGAAGAAGGGTGACAAGGATAAGAAGAATGATGATGACCAAGGCAAAATCTATGAGAGGAAGATTGGAAAACAGCAAGCCATGAACATTACTAATGACACTCCTACCACAACACAAGGCTCAATGTCTAGGGTGGATGTCACTAGTAATGATTCATCAAAATCAACATCTCTGGCCTCTGCAAATGTTCTACTACCTCAAGAAGAGAAGGGGATTCAAATCAAGAAACCAGGTGTATGTATCCATAAGCAAACTGCTAGTGGAGTACTACAATGGTCTTCTAGCAAGGGTCACAAGTTACTGCCTGGCAACCATGTAAAGAAGATTAAAGTCAAACACGCTACAAGAAGAGTGAAGCTATCCAGGTCAAGAGTCCTAACAATCATTCCAGGATTGAAACTCCAGCCACTTGATGAAGACTTTGATGAAGAGCAAATGCAATTTCTAAGAGCTCAAAAGATATGCTATGCTGCAATTGTGGATGACCACCTTGAAATCAAGTACACTGATGGGAGAGAAATGAAATTCAAACAAGGGGGTTGTCAAAATTGGGGTAAATTGTATGAGATAGAAAGAATCATTGCATTGCTGGACTCTAGAGACAAGGTGGAGAAAGTATGGAAGCTGGAATTGATTGACTTTGTGAAAATGAAGAGAGATTATGCTGAAAAGATGAGAAAGGGCTGCTATGAGAAGTGGTTAGAAAGAGAAAAAGAAATTGACAGACTGGAGATTAAAGCAGAAAAGCTAAGGGCAAAGGGATTGTGTAGAGTTCAGTTTGATCCCTATGTGGTGAAGTATAGGAGAAGAAATGGAGACAATGTCAACATAAGAATGAACCTACTCAGTCACTATCCTGCCAACATTCTGAAGCCAGTGCTTGAAGATTTCAAAAACTCTATCATGATTGAAGAATTGGATGCTATGGCAGAAATCATAAGAGCAATAGATGAGAATGCAAGAAAGGAGAAAGAAAAGAAACATAAAGCATATGATGATCTACAAGCCAAAGCAATGGAGATGCAATCAAATGAAAATGGCTAGTACCTCATCATACTGTAAGAGTATTTATCTTGTAATTCCATTTATGTGTTCAATCAATATACATACCTGTACTTTTAAAGTCTTATCCTTATGTATGTTAGGCTTGTTATCAGACATGAAATTGTGACTAAGGGTCTCACTCACAATTTGGGGGAGATTGTTAGTTACAGAGGCATGCCTGTACACATCTAATAACAAGCCTAATTGTTTGTAATGCTTTGCATTACTTACATGACCTCTTAACTGAGGGAACCTCTAGTTGTAGAGTTTCTGTTTGTATTGTACTTGTAGTAGGCATCAAATCCTAGTTGTGTAATTGTACTTATAGAGTCTAGAATAATGCTTGAAAGAAGTTCCAAGGTTCATGCCTCAAGCAAGGAGTTAAAGACTGTCAAATAATCACAGTTGGGATTTGAAGAAATGAAGAATTTGCCTAAGTACCAATTTGATAAGTATATCTGTCTATTCGAGAAGTCCAGCATTCGAGAAGTCAGGGATTCGATATCTCAAGACACTATTCGATATCTCTGAATACACTGTTCGATATCTCATTCGATATCTCAGGGATTCGATATGTCTACTACTCTATTCGAGAACTCAAGAAGTCAACAAGTCAAGATGGTATTCGAGTTCTCAAAGAGTCAACAAGTCAAAGCTCCATTCGATATCTCAAGGACTCAGAAAGCTATTCGATATCTCGAGGATTCGATAAGTCAAATGTTCTATTCGACAACTCAAGGAATCCTGATGGAAAAGAGCTATTCGAGAAGTAATTCGATATGTCATTATAACAGTGTTCGAGAACTCAGAGTTATCGATCAAGTCAATTCTAGTTCTCGAATCACTTACTCAGTCACTTCTCGAATACATTCTTGGAGACAAAATACTGAAGAAATTGTACAAGTCAGAAACCTGCAACAAGCCAATGCACTTTATGGACCACAATCTGTAACGTGCTCTGGAAAGCCTACAAGGAAGCTTGGAGAGATATAGAAGAGACAAGAAGCTAAAGAAGTGGATCTAAACAGGCTTTGCAAAGTCAAATCTGTAACCGTTTGGACACTTACTCAAAAAGGATAGACAGACTAGAAAGTAATTTGTTTAGCTACCTTATTTGCAGTAAGTAGGCTGTATCCATGTTCTATAAGGACACAGTCTCACTTCATAACTTAGTAACTTTGTGAGAGTCAAGTTTTTCATACACTGTAAGCCATATCTCTCTGAGAAAAACGAAGCTGAGAATACTATCATTTGTATTCACAGATTGTAGCAACCTTTATCTAATAATACATTAGATTAAAGTGATATTGTGTTTTGTGTTGTTCTTTATCCGCATCTACATCTCTGCACACACAATACTTGTTTGCAACACAGACTCAAGGCACGAAAAGTTCAAGAATCCATTCACCCCCCCCTCTGTATTCTTTCTTTGTGTTCAATACTCAACAAATAGGGTGTTGTGTGTGATTCATTATGGTACTTACTAGCTTTTGACACTTCACCTGTTTTGGCCTATTTGACATACCTGGTCCCCAGCCCCGTTACAACCCAAATAAAGACCTTTTGATTATCGTCATTGATGTATGTTGTGTTAAGAGTTAGATTGATACCAAATGTCAAGCATGCTTATGATTTTGTTGGAATTAAGTGATACACTTACCCTTGTTCTTGAGTGAATATTCTTTTGTGAGTGGATTGTGAGTGTTTACTTGTTTTTGCGTATGAGATCCCGGGTTTTGTCTCAAAGATGTACTCTTGTAGGCTTAGCATGTTTACTAACTTATTCTTACATTTGACATGGACTTGTGAGAACTTATGCATGTTCATTGAGTAGACTATGTGAATGCTTGCACTTTCGACACCAAGACATTGCGTATTTACTTTGATTCTTAAGTTGATATGGCATGAGAGGATTTGAAGGTATGGTAGGATATTATCTCTAGATTAATTGCATTTTTCATGTTAGTTGCATTCATGCATTGCATTGCATTAGGTTAATTGGATTTTGTGGGTACATTCACTATAGGCCCTCACGAGACCTTACTCGTCCACTAGGGCTGCCTAGGGGTTTAAAGGGCTTGTTGCATATGCCAAATGCAACCGTGATCACCTACGGAAGTGGTACTAATTAGTTAGTTGTAATTGTTTATGCTTGAGGACAAGCATCGGTTTAAGTTTGGGGGTGTGATAAGTGGAGTTTATATCCACTTGGAACATTCTAATTCGGCTTAAATTGATTGCTTTGGCCTCAAGTTTGTGGTAGTTTTGATGTGTTTTGTGTAATTGTGCAGGGTTGAAGAAATATCGATTAAAGGTGTAGTTTCCGTCATTTTTGGAGCATTTTGTGGAGTTGATTGATGATATGGAATGAAGAATGGAGGCTAATGTCAACTCCTAAGAAGTATACAAGTCATTAAGGATGAAAGACGGAAGCTCATGTAAAAGGAACGGGAAGAAAAGGCGAAAAAAGCAAAGAAAAATCAGTTTTCGCAGAACGGGAGCAAACCGGGGGCTCCCAGCCTTGTTTGGGCAGATTGGGCCGGCGCTTCAGGCGCCCATATGGCGCATCAGGCGCTGCGGGATGCTGGTGGTGCGCGGGAGAAAAATCAGCCAGAATTTCTGATTTTGTTTTGGCCATATCTTGAGTTCTAGAAGTCCGTTTGAGGCCCGTAAGCTATCCACGCGAAGATAACGAGATTCTCTATCATTCTAAAGTGGTCCAGAGGTCCAATTATGATTGGAACGTTCCAGAAAATCTGAAGAAAAGGTAGCTACGAATTTTCCTTTAAAACAGAATCAGTTTAGGAAACGTACTTCTATTATAATTCTGATTTGGTATTTTCTTGTTGGGAAAGATGTCTAGAGCCTATATAAACACATCCAACCCTTGTAAAATTAGATCATTATCATCATTAGGAGTAGAACAATTACATATCAATTACTTAGTTTTATTTGTATATTTTCATACTTTGTTTTTATCATGGGTTCATCAGATCCCATGATGACGAGAGGTTCGATTATGAACTAATCGTTATCATGGGATTCTAACGGATTTATTTATGGAGCTTTAGTATCTTGATGTTTTAAAGATCTGTGTGTGATGTATATCTGATATCCTCGTATGGTTATGCTTAATTGTTAGATGCGTAGCTAACATCTAATCTGTTAATCTCTTGTGAAGTGAAAGTGGATCTTGAGATTTAGAACTTGCCATGCTAGCATAGGTTCATAATTGTTTATCAATATGATTCGTAGTATGAGATGAGAATACTTATATTGCCCTATGTGATCAATGTGGATAACTTGTTCTTCAACCGTTATGTTTTCAAATTCTATAGAGATATAGGGTCTAAGCATGATTGGTGTCTATTCATCTTCTATCTCTTTTGTGGATGTATGTTTAGTTTGGTATTCGTATACTGAGAAGTAGCGTTTACTTGTTTCGTGTTATCCGATCAGATATCATAACCATTGCATATACTCCCTCCATCTCATATTATGTGTCCTATTTGAGAAAAAAAAATATCCCATTTTATGTGTCTTGTTCGTTATCCAATGCAAATAGTCTTTCATTTTATATTTCCAATAGTTGACTAATAAAGCAATAGAAGGTTTTATACTCATGGAGATTAATAAAGCAAGAGTAGTAAGTCTTGTGGAGTAATTAATGACGGTGAATCCCAAGTCTAATTATGAGAATATAGTTGCATAGTTATTTGATTAGATGAGGATATTTAATTATTCTTAATATGTGTGAAATTTGAAAAGAGGACACATAATATGAGATGGAGGGAGTAGTGATTAAAGGCGTCAAATCTAAGCAAAGTATTTAATGAAGTTAGGATTCCATGTTTGCTCTTGCAGAAGTAATTTGATTTAAATTCTTGTTAGTTAGTTAATTCTTAGTTTGTTAATTTACTTCCTTAGTTAATTTTAGTTAATTAAAACCCAAATCTTGTTATTTGTCTTAGCAGTGAATAATAATCATACATTGTTGCATAGGTACAAAACTGAATTAAAACCATAACCAGATCTCTGTGGGAACGAACTCGACTTATTCATATATTACTTGTGACCACGTACGCTTGCGTGATTTACTACAAACAACAACAACGGCCACAACACATACATGTCGTTTTCCGGCCACAACATAATACTTACCCGCTTTTTTGTCGTTTCTAACACCAAACAAGCTGCCCATCTACTAGGCATCAACCACACAGCAATACGCGATCAAAATCTGACAAAAAACGACCAAGAACATCAAAATCCGTTGACTTTCGACAAGAACTCCGGCGAAAAATGTTTTTGCATAAAACGTAAACGAAACTTAACGTTTTTGATGTAAAAACGAAGCTTGGAACACATAAAAACTACCCACGGTAACCAATTACATGAACAATCAACAGAAATGATGGACTATTAATTTTAAAATCAACCCAAAACTTATATAATCGTTTTTCACATAAATGGATACCAACAATGAAACTGAACACATAGAATAACTCCCTAGGATCATATGAAGCTATACAACCCATCAAAACAAGCAAACAATCCACCAAACGAAAAGCCCCAATTTTTTATTCAAGAACCCTAATTTTTGAATTGGACAAATCTGAAATCAAACATTGAAATTGAGCATATATTTGGACTCCTTACAACCACACGAAGCTATACATATCATCAAATCACATGGAAAAGCTCAGAATTGAAAAGCCCTAAATCAATGATAAACCCTAAAACTGCAGAATTAAAGAATAATTCGTAAAAATCATAAAATTATCCCGCACAAAAATTGATGATAGAATATGAAACTAGGCTTCAAGAGATTCGATTTGTATATAAGAACACCAGAATCCAAGAGATTACAAGAGAAGAGAGATGAGAGATTGTGAATTAAAAAAAAGAGTTTTTAAGAGTTTAAAAGTTTTAAAATAATTTAAGATTTTTTAAAATAAATAATTTTAAATTATTTAACACATCAGCATACCAGGTGTATAATTTTTAACACATCAGCACACCACGTCAATTTTTCGTCACGGACGTTACATGGAGTTAACGGCGATTACCCAACTGCAAGTTTTAATTACTTTGATGAGGTGACAGCAAGTTTTTTGAGTTCGATTACCCAACTGCAAGTTGAGTACTAGTTCAGTTATGAATTTTCCAATTAACCCCTAAAATAATCTATAATAAATTTGAATTTCAACTCTAAGCGTAATTCCATATAACTAGATTAATTGGAGCTGTTATTCAATTTTAGATTTTGATAGTTAACAATTCAAATAATAGAAAAATATTTAAATTATGTTACAGATTGGGAACATATACAACGATGTTTCCCAAACTACAAATAAATACTTTGTACTACTACACTTTGTACATTATTCTTTACTTTTTACTTTGTACTGCATATTATTATTTACTTCTTACTTTATACTACACATCATTATTTACTTCTTTCCTTACATTTAGTGAAGTACATCCCTTTCTACTTTCTGCAAAGTGTTACCAGGTCTCAAGTAGTTCAACAAATTATCTTGGAATTTGTAATGCACATTATTCTTTTATTTTATTTGATTATTTAGTAAACTAGGTGAAATAACCGCGCTTCGCGCGGTTTTTAAAAAAGCAATTACTTCTATTGCTAGAAACATAATTTTTATCAAATAATTTAGTATAATTTTTACCAAGCCTATTACTAATGTCTCATTAAAATGTAATTTTTTTAAGAAAAGTTTGGAATTCTCATTGTTAACATAATAACATGCACGGTATTGATAGTTATAGAAGCAATAGGGGAAAAACAGGAATTTTGAAAAATAAGAACAGTCCTTAATCTTACAAAAAAACTGTAACATTTCCAACATCCTTTTAACACCCAATATTTAGATTTTCAATTATTTTATATAACCTGCATACCATACCAAATCACTATATTTATGATATGCGCAAGATATATGTACACAACAACTTAAAAGCTTTATAAGACAATCGCAGAGCTGAATGCCAATTGAGTATGTGTGTGGCGTGTATGGCTGCTAATTATAATACACAATTGAACTCAGGGAATAAAGTAATGTAACAAAGTACAGAAAATAGTAAAATTAACCAACGTTAAAAGTGGGCACTAAAAGTAGTTTCGTGAATCTTGCAAGTGCTGCCATGTCTTCTAGAGAGTCTCCATAAGTGTGAAGGGAATAGTCTTGGGGGAAGAAGCAGCTCGGTATCCAACAAAAATGGATGTGCTAAATGCAACAAGAGAAAAGAAAGAAAGTAAAACAACTAAAATACACACACAGTGGGTGAATATTGAGAAGGGGAAAAGAATTACCAAGGAGAAAGGGAATTGAAAGTTGCATGGATCCACTGTGTGTAAAAACACACACATTCATCTTCATTAATCCTTAAGAGCTTTGAGAATTCTAAGAAACACAGGGGGCTACACCACTTTCTCGGGAGCCGTGATTCTAACCCTTGGACTACACCACTCTTCTGTGTTGTTGGATCGACCTTTGCATTTTTAGTATATCCAGTCATAGTTAATAGAATAGTGTCCAATCCATGTCATGATTTCATATTCTCCGGGTACCAGAAAGCTACAGAGAAGTTGGATGACTTGTCATTTGCAAACTGAGCATCCTACATTAATAAAACAGCTGCAAACTGAGTTACAAGTTATTTAGTTACAAATCTGGACATGTATCAAGTTAAGCACTTTAAGGCTGAGTAGCATTGGATGGTAGTATCATCGTTCATCACTTATTTTAACCAAACCAACATAAAATGAAACTTTTGCTCTTTCAATTACCTACTGGAGAACACCGCCCCGTGTCCACACTTTTCGTGATGAAGAAGAGCTGCCGATATGGAAAAAGTGTGCACAATCTTTAAACATGCACAAGGTTCGGTGTAAATTTTCAGAAACTTAGAAGCATTTTAAAGCCTATCAGGGTCGGCGATACCTATAGGCGAGAAAGGCAATGGCCTAAGCCCCCAACAATGCAAACATCCCATCAAGGATTGCTTCTTCAAGAATATTATTTTAACCATATTTACAGAAAACACAATTTAAGATCTACAATGACACATGAAAGGGGAAAAAATATATTTAAAAAAAACACGAAGATTTTATCTAAAAAGTTGCATAAAAGGTTACGTAAAGTTTACTTAATTTGTTAATGCTAAGTATATCTTATTTTGAGATTGAAGGCCTCAATTTCAAATTTCACCTTAGGCCTCACAATGGTTAGAACCGGCAGTAGAATTGTAGCACGCACATAAGACAAACACAAGATATGGCCGTTTAGGTTCTCAACTTCTCATTAACTGAAGATGCCAAGATAGCTTAAGCAAATAAATGAGTATATTTTTGACCTGTTGAAAGCGAGCCATTGTTCTCTAAGTCCTTGAAAATTCAAAATAATACGTGTCCTTTTTGTTTGCATCAGCATATGGGCTGTCTTCCTCGACAAAACCTGCTAGACACGACATACCACATGTAAGCTGAAAGGAGTAGAATTGCGACCACAAAATATACAAGGAGCATGAAAGAGGACGTGAGCAAAATAGACAATGAAGTCGAAGAAACATTTTAGGACACCACACATATCATAATATTTGTTTTTAGCAGGGCCCTTACCTTGATAATTGCACACACGCATGCCTCCAATGAGGCTCAAACCGTCACCACTTTGTTACCAAGAGAAGAGGCATGTCCACAATATGCTAGGGATTTGTCTTAATATCTTGACTAACTCTGGATTCGATATAAAAGCTTGGGTGGCAGATCTATATACATATGCAACAACACTGGTTATATAATTCAAGAACATATTAATTTTCCTAATCTCTCTGGTGAATTCATTTACAATTAGGAGTACACTGTCGTAGGTCAATGATAATAGCAAAAGAAATGCAATAAAAAAATATATGATTCCAACTGATCCATCAAAAATAGCTGACTTACTTTTTATAGGTACCATTACATAATATGTGTTTGTACGAATTAGTATTGAAGGTACCTAAATGATGGTCCTAGCATTTGTATGATGAAACAGGGTCAAGGAGTTCAAAATAACAAATTTTCTAAAAATAATATGTGCCTAACAAACTTCACATATCCATATGAAAATCATTAGGGAAACACAACTGGAACGTATACTAACTTGATATGAATTGATGTAACAACTAAGTGAGGGAACTGCAAGCAAGTCAAATGTGGAAGCAAGGGGGCAACTCGGTAATTCACTTCCCCGAATTGCCAGTTATATTTTAGTTGTGCTTTCGTTCTTTTAATTTAGATGGTATCAATATTTCAATAAAAAGCCAGAAATAGCAATTGAAGACTTAGAATGTATGCTTATCTTCTAGTTGATAGCAAAAGAAAATGAAATGTCCATAAGATTTTATTATAAGATTGAAATGTTCTAGTTTTCTGAGTACAATTATAAGATTAATGTCATAGGTCATAACTCTTAAAAAAATGAAGTAGACATGTGTTAGTTACAGAGACATGCCTGTATACATCTAATAACAAGCCTAATTGTTTGTAATGCTTTGCATTACTTACATGACCTCTTAACTGAGGGAACCTCTAGTTGTAGAGTTTCTGTTTGTATTGTACTTGTAGTAGGCATCAAATCTTAGTTGTGTAACTATACTTATAGAGTCTAGAATAATGCTTGAAAGAAGTTCCAAGGTTCATGCCTCAAGCAAGAAGATAAAGACTGTCAAATAATCACAGTTGGGATTTGAAGAAATGAAGAATTTGCCTAAGTACCAATTCGAGAAGTATATTTGTCTATTCGAGAAGTCCAGCATTCGAGAAGTCAGGGATTCGATATCTCAAGACACTATTCGATATCTCTGAATACACTGTTCGATATCTCATTCCATATCTCAAAGATTCGATATGTCTATGTACTCTATTCAAGAACTCAGGAAGTCAACAAGTCAAAGTAGTATTCGAGTTCTCAAGGAGTCAACAAGTCAAAGTTCAATTCGATATCTCAAAGACTCAGAAAGCTATTCGATATCTCAAGGATTCGACAAGTCAAGTGTTCTATTCGACAACTAAGGAATCCTGAAGAAAAGAGCTATTCGAGAAGTAATTCGATATGTCAATATAACAGTGTTCGAGAACTCAGAGTTATCGATCAAGTCAATTCTAGTTCTCGAATCAACTACTTAGTCACTTCTCGAATACATTCTTGGAGACAAAATACTGAAGAAATTGTACAAGTCAGAAACCTGCAACAAGCCAATGCACTTTATGGACCACAATCTGTAATGTGCTCTGGAAAGCCTACAAGGAAGCTTGGAGAGATATAGAAGAGACAAGGGGCTAAAGAAGTGGATCTGAACAGGCTTTGCAAAGTCAAATCTGTAACCATTTGGACACTTACTCAAAAAGGATAGACAGACTAGAAAGTGATTTGTTCAGCTACCTTATTTGTAGTAAGTAGGGTGTATCCATGTTCTATAAGGATACAACCTCACTTCCTTAGTCAATTAACTTTTGTAACCTTTGTGAGTCAAGTTTTTCATACGTTGTAATCTGTATCTCTTTGAGAAAAATGAAGCTGAGAATACTATCATTTGTATTCACAGATTGTAGCAACCTTTATCTAATAATACATTAGATTAAAGTGATACTGTGTCTTGTGTTGTTCTTTATCCGCACCTTCATTCTTGCACACACAAACACTCTTGCTACATAGACTCGAACAAAGAAAAGTTCAAGAATCCATTCACCCCCCCCCCCCTCTGTATTCTTTTATCGTATTCAATACTCAACAACATGATTTAGTAGCACCTGACAATAAAACAACAATAATGTATTGCCAGCCAAGAGTAGGTGTGTGCCTCTGAATCGAATCGATCTGATCTCAGCAAATGCCACCGCCCATATTGTGTAGAGGTTCTTGTCTGCATTACATTGTAGCACACAATTATTCACCAACTCATGTGCTTGGATACATCAGATTCAACACATTTGGAGTCTAACCTCTCGAGGATATCTTAGCATTTGGGATATGACCTTTATACGGAAACCACGACTTGCAAAATTCACAATTATATTTCACCAACTCATGTGCCTAAATACATCAGATTCAACACATATGGAGTCTAACCTCTCGCGAAAATCTTAGCATTTGGGATATGCCCTTTATACGGAAACCACGACTTGCAAAATTCGGTAGTTGTTAGTTTGTCATCATACACCACATGACACTACACATACAAATAAAAATATACAAATAAAAATCTGTAAGCACTATGAGCAAACATAAAGAAAGAAATAAGATACCATAAAAAGAGAGGATCCTTGTTTAATCAACTTCAATGTACCACTGATCCTTGAATTGCAACATTATCCTTCAAATATACCAATTCAGCGCCTTCGGTTACTACTATCACTTCGAGTCATGCTCGCAGAACCCCAAAACCCAAATCACTTCCAATTATTCCCACAAATTTCCAGTCAATAACATCCAATGACTAAAATACTAAAACGTAATCGAGTTTGACGATATAAATATATTAATCTATTAATTGTAATAAGCTATAAACATGTGTGTATGTGTATGTATGATTGACTTACTTGTTGTAGATAAGCGGCGTAATCAGCATTGGCGGACAGTTTATATACATTCGGTTGGATCAGGTTTAGGAGATAAAAGGACGAGAATTGAATACAAATGAAATGAGTGCCTCTTCACATTTCAGCAGCCGGAGTGGAATTAAGAGAGAGAGAAAGAGAGAGGTAAATATGTGAATGCCTAAGAAAAGAATATATTGAGATTAGGCTATTTTGAGGAAGCCACGTTTATCGCCCGGAATTTTCCTTTATAAAGATAGAAGATGCACTATACTGTATCACTGCACTTAACAATCATTATAACGCACTAACCCATTGAAGTACAAATACACTATACCTAATCTACTCACCAACCTAATTTAACAATTAAAAAGGTGACGACCATCCTCTATAAGTAAACAACACCAATTTTTAATTAAAAAAATAATGGCTTTTTTTCTATTATAAAATACTTGACATTACTTTTGTTTTTCGAGAAGGTGGCCAACAACCATTTTTTAAAGAAAAAAAATGGTTTTTATTATATAAAAGGTGGCTTTTAGCCACCTTTTCCAAATAAAAAATTATTTTCTGACCAACGTATTTCAAATTTAAAATTATGATCATCAAAGTTTTAAACGGAGTTAAGTTCAACCACAACTCTATATTTTATTTTATTCTTAATATGAAACAAAACCAAAATATGTTATTTGATTGATTTTTATTATATTAAGGATTTTTGTATGTCTTCTTAAGTATTTGTGTAAGTGTATTTCATGAAGATCATTATTTCATGGGATACCTTGGATATCATATATGTTTTGCGAGTAAAACATTGCAAAATGAGTTATTTTACAATACATGTTTTATGAATATCATTATTTTGCTCAAAATTTTGAAATCATGCATGTTTTGCTAGCAACATATGATGTATATTTATGTGTTCTTTGTTATATTCATTATTTTCGTATAATTACTTCAATCTCGTATCTATATTACTTGAATTCTGAATTTTTGTAAAACTCGCATTCGATTCGTTATTCATCGAAATTTCTTGAAATTAGATTTTCCAAAAATTACAACTTCTTGGCGAATGCTAACAACATATTAAGGAAAAGATCAAGAAATTTATGATTCTAGACAAGAAATTTGTGATTGTTGATATGATGAGAGGATCAATGAGTAATGTCAGTTCATGTAAATATCTAGAGAAGATATATATATATATATATATATATATATATATATATATATATATATATATATATATATATATATATATATATATATATTTAGAATAACCAAAATCACTAGTTTTTTTAAATTTTTGTGATTTTATTATTTTCTGATTTTTTTTGCAAAATACAGTTTGAAATCATAGACAACTAAATGTAATTTTTTTTTTGATGATTTACAGAAAATTAATTGAAGTTGGTTTTGGTTGCATTTGAGATTACATTTGGTTTATAAATTTATATTTTGCAAAAGAAGTTTAAAAAATCGTATTATTGTAAAATCATATTTTAAAAGAGAAAACTGGCCTGCAGTTGTCCTAAGGGATCTTCCCTTAAGTTATAATAAATATGTAC
The DNA here is from genome assembly GCA_037693485.1 of Kitagawia praeruptora. NCBI lineage: Eukaryota > Viridiplantae > Streptophyta > Magnoliopsida > Apiales > Apiaceae > Kitagawia > Kitagawia praeruptora. The sequence continues at coordinate 7,643,973 of CM075353.1, forward strand.
TTATAGAGTAAGGGGCCCCGTAGGGTCATTTTTGTATATATAAACTTTTTGTCAGTGATTTACATAAATACCTTTAAATTTGTATTGAAATTGTTTTAACCTCAGGTAGGGTTCCTCCAGCACATGAAACCCTTTTTAAAATTTATTTATACAAAATAAAAAAAATCATATTTTAAAAACTTCAAAGGTGTTTTACTATTTGGATAATCAGATAAATTTTAATATTAGATTTTTTGAAATTTGTCCATAAATAAATTTGTATGAATCTAGCCCAAAACGCCCCAACAAAAGACCGGCCCAAAGTGCCTTTAGCCCAACAAAAGACAGTGAAGAATGATTTAATCTTTATAATTGTGAGATATTTAGGCTATGTTTGGTCCCTTATTTATGACTTATGACTTACTTATTTTGAAAAAAAATTCTTATTTACGTACATTTTTTTAGAAAAAATATGTATGGGGAATTTAACATTCATTTTCTTACAGAAATAAATTATTTAAAAAAAAATTACATATTTTTTAATTTTTTCTCAAAATAAATTACTTATTTCTGAAAAATAAAATAAGCCAAATTGGAGCTTAATATCATGTGTTCGGTCATTTATAATCGAGAGCTTATGACCTGTGCTTTTATTTGTTTGTAAATAAATTGTATTCTTACCTTTTTGGTACAGTAGTATTTCCTTCGTTCTCTTTATACGGGGTCTGTTTGGCCTTTCATTTTCCACCCAACTTATGGTTTATAAGGTCATAAGAAACTTATGAGGGTGTTTGCCAAAATAAGTTTTAGCTCAACTTATAATTTATAAACTCGTTGAATGTTAAGAATTTTTAACTTTCAATTTATAACTTATAACTTATTCTGGATATACGTAATATATAATATCCTTCAAATCTTCAAAACTATATATCTCTCGATCCATTTATTAAAAAATTGACTAGCTTATAACCCGCGTTGCTTTTAATTTTTTGTAATTTGTTTATAGTGTAATATAATATTATAAATATTAATTTTAATATTATAAATATTAATTTTAATTTGTTATAGTGTAATTTGTTATTTGTTTAATATGTTTTTAATATTAAAAAATAGGATTGAACCAAACTACCAATTATTCCCTAGTTTAATACTATTATAAGCGAAATAGGATATTTTTGGTTGTCGGTTTGGTACTCTTTTGTTACTCATTTTGGTCACTATTTGATTTGCTTAAATCTCTATTATTTATAATAAAAAAATGTAAAAAAACATACAAAACACTCTCTTGTTAATAAAATTAAAAAAAAAACACACACACACACACACCACTCCTCTCGATCAAAACTCTCGGCTAAATCTTTGCTTACCCGGGAATGTTTTTAGGTAGATAAAATATTAATTAATTTTTTTTAATTGAACTAAAATTATGACTAAAAAATAGGGTTGAATCAAACTATCAAACTACCAATTATCCCCTAGTTTACTTATTATAGTATAGTATAGATATGTATATATCAAATTTCCCTATTGATCGAGATCTCTCCATTGATATCCATTGTTATATAAAAAAATTAATATTTTGAAAATTATAAAAAAAGTTAACTTATAAGTTCTGATTTACCCAAACAGTTTACTGATTATAAATTCTGATTTACCAAACACTCTACTTACTTATACTTATCACTTATATGACATAAGTACTTATAAATCATAAACTAATCATTTTAAGATACCCCAAACATACACACGATATCGAGCCGAAATTTGTTTAACATAAGATGAGTTTGCGTGTATATATATATATATATATATATATATATATATATATATATATAGAGTCACACTCTAGAGAGACCTATCTTATATAGAGTACCGTGGAGACCCATAATCTAACCATTAATTAACTAACGTCTGTGATTTAGTTAAATAAAACAATTAAAAATCAAAATTATTACAACAGTTATACACATAATACACGCAAGTCAATACACGAGAGAGAGAGAGCGCGAGAGAGAGAGCCGGAGAGAAGGAGAGATTATCTCGAGCTTCTTTAAAGATTATCGCAAGCATCCATCGATCATAAAATGTTGGGAAAGGTAATAATCAACATCGATTCTCTGATTTCAATTTATTTTTCATCAATTTTTTTATTATCGTGAGCTTGTTTATATGTATATGTTTATTCAGATTAATTTTGTACGATTTCGATTTGCTACATCTGATTCTACATGCATATGTGTTACTAAGATAGATAGAATCAGTTTCGTAGATCTGATTCTATTCATACTTAATTTTAAAATTAAGGTTCTGTAGTGGAACCAAAATTTGTGAACTCATACTTCTAGAAATAGGCATTAAATTAATAGGCATAAATTATGGTTCTGTAATAGAACCAAATTTTGTTACGTTGTTGTTCTAGACTAGAAGCATAAAATTGTTAAATGCTTATTTTTGTTTTAAAATTAAGGTTCTGTTATAGAACTAGATTTTGTTAAGTTGTGTTTCTATAAATAAGCATTAAATAAATACATAGAAATTGTGGTTCTATAACAAAACCAAATTTTGTTATATTGTTATTCCAAAGTAAAAGCATGTTTGAATTTATTTTAATGGTCATTATTGTTTTAAAATTAAGGTTCTGTATTAGAACCAAAATTTATGAAATTGTGCTTCTATGAATAAGTTTAAATAAATACGTATAAATTGTGGTTCTGTAATAGAACCATTTGTTACACTGTTCTAGAGTTGAAGCATGTTTGAATTTATTTAATGCTTATTATAATTTTAAAATAAAGATTTTGTAATAGATCCAAATTTGTAAAGTTATGCTTCTATAAATAGGCATTAAATAAATAGGTATAAATTATAGTTCTGTAATAGGATCTGTAGTAGAATCATGATTTTTGCATGTTTAAGTTTTGTGGAATTGTTTATGTAGTAGAACCAGAGCATAGCAAAGCTAAATGTCTTAATTTATTAATGCAGTGCACTTGTTGTTTTTATGAAATGATGTAATGACACTAATGTGGTTTAATTTTCTTTGTGTATTAAGGTATAATTAAGGTCAGATACTCTGACTGTGTTTTTGTTTGGTTGGACTTGGTGATATGTTTGATTTTATACACCAAAATATGAAAGCAGACATTGCAGGTGTCTTTCCATAGTCATGATTGTGGGGACCGTTGAATGTTTTGCAATAGAAAATGGTGTTCATCGTTGTTCAATAAGCTTACTAAAATGATTATTTGAGCTACATCTGGACACTATATTTGAATTAATAAATGTAGTTCTGTATGCTTTTGTGCTTATATTACAAACCATATATGTTGCTGTTTGGATTAGCTTATGATACTTATAATTGGGACTTGGAAGAAAGTGTACTGAATGAAGTATAAACGGCTGTGCAGTACTAAAGCTTTACTATCATAATACTCTTTTCTTTTTCTGGGTGCTATTTTACTCTTTTATAGATTTAACCAGACATTGGTAGGTGTCTTTCTACAGTAACGGTTGTGGGGACCATTGATTGTCCTGGAAAAGAAATCTGGTGTCCATTGTTGCCCGATAATCTTAATTAAAATGATTATTTAAGCTACATCCGGACACTATATTTATTGGCATTGAAATGTAAATATCAAACTTCTTTATTAATCTTTGTAATTTTTTTTCCAAGCATTTATATGCTATAGTTTTGAGCATGCTACGTTTTTCTTGTTTCATTTACCATGTTAGATTTTTATAAATTTAATCAGACATGCAGTTGACTTCCTGTTAATTGGTTTGTGGAAACCATTTATCTATTAATTTTTTTTTATTTAACAGTTGATGAATCAATATCTAATGAAGTGGTTCATAGCTTGATATTCTTTGGATAGTGTGAAATGGGATGACAAAGGGTTGGCGGTGGCTATAGCTCAACATGTTGACACAGGAGCGAGCAGTCTTAATGCAAGGTTTTGCCAACAGGGATGCACTAACATCCACCATTTCCTCTAGGAAAGCCACATTTTACAATAGATCAAGGTCAAAGTTATGGACCAAGGGGGAAACCTCTATGAATTACATTAATATCTGCGATGTCTTCTTAGACTGCAACAGAGACTCTGTAAGCTTCAACTTATTTGAATCTTATCATTTGATCTCACTTGTATTTGAGTTATTCTGAACTATGCAACTCTTACTCTTACACAGATACTATACCTTGGAAAGCCAGATGTACCCTCTTGCCATACCGGATCAGAAACCTGCTACTATACATCTGTTTTTTATTCTGTCTATAGTCCACAGGGTTGTGTATCTTTGCATTCTGTGTTTGATTATTATTCATAAACATAGCTCTTAGGTCCTAATAAAGTTTTTATTTGTAAAACTAGATTAGAATTGAAAAATCTCTTTCTATAGGCAGAAGAAAATAAATTGGCGATGACAACATTACAGTCCCTTTAATCCACAAACAAGTACATAGTTAACTTAAAAAATCACTTTAGTCCAGGTAGTATTGAAAATACGGATCTAATATAGTTCTACAGTAGAACCAAGGTTTAAAAAACGTTATATGCTTCAAGGTTCTACTATAGAATCAAAAATTTATTACAATCAAAAATAAAAAATTAAATAGTTATTTAGTGTCAAATTTTATCTATATACAATTTTGATTCTATAGTAGAATCGAGGTTTCAAAACCATTATGTGTATCAAGTGGGGACCAACACCCGATTTTTTTAAAAATAAAGGCTAAATTTGTTCATAAAACAGATTTAAGAACCTGGTTCCATGGTGGAACCAATAAATTAAAACAACATTATAATCGCTTATATATTAATTTGGTTCTATAGCAGAATCAGGAATTATATTTGTAAGTTACTAGTTTGTAATTAAGAAGAGCAAATAATGGATGTACTAATTTATTCTACGTTAAAATAAAATAAAAAATAATAATAAATGTATGAAGCCTACCGTATAATCAAAAAGTATGTTGCATTACAATAAGTAAATGAACTAAAAATTGATCTGGTTCTACAGTAGAATCAAACTTAAAAAAACATTATATGTATCTCGCGTGTACCGTCGAAAGAAAAGTTATGCTCCATCACTATTAAGAACATTAACTAAATACATCTTTGGTTCTATAGTAGAAACAAGAAGTGTGTTTTTTAACTCAATACTAATATGATTCTACAACAGATTGCAGAAGCAATGTATTGTTCTCTTCCATCAAGAGCTTGTTCATAGCATTCAGCTTTCTGTTAACTGACTGAAGTCGTGACGTCTTTTTCCTCTGTTTTTTTCTCTCTGCATCGATGAATAGAACTGGGCTTTGGGCATTCATGATAAACACGCTCAAGGGCTTCAACCTACTCGATCAAGTGTGTATCGGACATACTTGCCATTGTCCATAACTACCTTCCCATCCTTGCAGGACATTGCCATCATTTCTTACAAACCTCAAAACCCAGCTGAAAAGACACTCCCACCAAAACAATATCTCCAAGATTAGACTCAAGAAAGCACCTTTCTTCGTCTGCACAATTAATCCCACACATGAAACCTAGTAATGAAGCACAAATTAAGATTAAGAACAAATTAAGCAAGGCATATTGGTGAGTTCCATTTAGAGGCCCGCCACATGGTCCGATAAGGGCAAAAATATTGGTGAGTTCCATTTATGCATAATTTGTTGTTAAAGTTAACAAACTCTTGTAGTTGAGTTAGTGACTGAGTTAGAGCACAAATTGTAAAAAGGCCAAGTATTTCAATCCATCATAATTATGAGGATACCTTCTTCGCACTGTACACAGGTGCAAGCTTATGAAAATGAATCTAGGACTTGCATGGTACAAGTATATAATGTTAATTTTTCAAATATTTTAAATTTCAGATTTTCTTACCTGGTTCCGGGTACCAAATTGCCATTTCGGTAGAAGAAGGTTTATGTTATTGCTACCCACAAAATCCTGAGCCATACCAACGATTGGACTTGCAACACTCTGCTCGCCATTATGGTAGGCTGAGTGCTCCGACACATAACCCGAAAATTGTGCAACTTTGGCATCCTTAGTAAATTTCATCTTGAAAGAACAAAAATGAATTTTCCTTTGTACTGGTTTCAGGCCATCAACCATAGATGGAATAAACCTACTTGCATGCTTGTGCAGAATAGTAGTGTGCCAATATATAGGAACTTCAATGATATATCAGTTTGACCCTATTTTTTTGTACAGGTACGCAGAAAATGAGATAGAATAATGATTAAATAAGCATCCAAAACAACGTGCTCTCCTTGTTGAATCTGGTGAAGGTGAGGTTTATATAAGCTTTTGTGTTTGAATAATTCTAACATAAACTTTGATTCTAATATAAAATACAGTAAAGACAAAAGAGATACACTATTTTTGTGTCCTAGTATATTAAGTTAAATTTTTGATTCTATTCTAGAACACAAAAAAATACATACTTATATAAATAAAATCTACAAAAAATAAAACAAGTGACTTTTATTTTTGATTCCACTCTAGAATTATAAGGTCTATCCAAAAGTCTTCAGTAAAATAAAAACTTTTTGCAACTAAAATCCAACAAACAAGTACACTTCATTTAATCCAACTAAAAGACCGGCTAAAAATTGCTAAATCTACACATATCAATCTCATTTAAATTGTAGTATCTTTTATCTTTATCGAGAAGTAATTTAATACGTTTATTTGGTAGTTTCAGAATTTGTTTAACATCGATTAGCACAATATTATCGAACCAGGTCCCAACAAAAAGGAAGCAAGCAAATAATAAAGATAAATACCTTTGACAGATAATATCGTTCTTCATCAATGTTATCCTACTCTTTCATCAACAAATGTTGTGTGCCAACCCAGTTTCTGATCCACAAACTAGTACATAGTTAACTTCAAAATCATTTTGATTCAGGTAGTATCGAAATAAAATTTCTGCAACTAAAAAAAACTTATTGCTAATCTGGTAATATAGTAGAATAAAAAAAGCCTAACTAAAATTTGAGCATAAGATTTGCTTCTTATGAGCTATAAAACATATAAATCACCAAAAGTATGAAGCATAAATTAAAAACAAGCATAACTCAGTGTTAATACAAGTCGACTACATTCAATACAAGCTAAAAATTAAGCACATGTACACATAAGAACTCTTGTAAAAAATAAACAGAGAAAGCTAATACGAATAGGTACTAACTAATTGAGCATTATATTAAGATTCTATAATAGAACCAAAAATTGAAGGATATATTTTAGGACTTCAACTAATTATTTAATAAACATACTGTTTTGATTCCACTACAGAATCAAAAAAATCTCAGTTATGTATACGAAACTAAATCTCAAGAAAGAAAGATGAAGAGTGACACCTGATAAAGACTCAATATCAACGGTAGATTCGCAGTTTTGAGCTTAATTTGAAGAAGAGAAGCCATACTTTTTGTTGAAAATAACGGAGTGATAGAGAAAGATGTCGAAAAGAGATCTGTTAAAATCACAGAGAGAGTGAGAGGGATACGATAGAGAGAGATTGTCGGAGAGAGGTCACCAAAAAGAGATAAATTCAATTGAAATCACAGAGAGTGAGAGAGATATAGTTTAGAGTGAGATCGTTGGAGAGATTGCCGGAAAAAGATCATTGGAGAGATTGCCGTAGAGAGATAGTAGAAGAGAATCGATTATACATACAACTTTTTACGGATATGTTTTCCTATTTTTTCTTTTCTAAATTATACTGACCGTTAGATATTTTTTAATCCTAGGGCTGAGATTAATGGAGAGGGGCTGAGATTAATGGAGAGGGTTCTCTTCTGTACTCTATCTAATTTAGTTCTCTTTAGAATAATAACCTATATATATATATGGAGTAACACTCTATGGAGAACCATCTTACGTGGAGAACCGTGGAGAACCATTTAAAATACATTAAAATTGCCTTTATATAAGGCCCCTGGCGGGGCCCCTTCACATAAAAGTCTTATAATTCTACCCTCTATCCATTCATCAAAAAAAGAAAATTTAAAAAAAAAATTAAAAAATTTTAAAAAATGTTGCCACGTCATCATTTTTTGAAAAAAAATTTAAATTTTTTTTTTTGTAGTTTTTTTTTTTATAAATAGATAGAGGATAGAATTATAAGACTTTTTTGTGAAGATGCCCCTGCGGGGCCCTTATATATAAAGCAATTTTAATACATTTTAAGTGGTTCTCCACGGTTCTCCACGTAAGATGGTTCTCCATGGAACAATGGCCTGTATATATGAAAAAATTGTACTCTAATTAATATTATTGCTTTGTGTTGTAAAAGATAATTGAGCATGTGAGATTGTGAATGAAAAATGAATAATGATGTGTCCCATAATAAAATAAATCCAACACAAACATACTGGGATCGACATGCATGTGCTCCTGACCACCATCACACGATACACAATTCCAAACCCCATTAAATTCCGTTCATTCAAGAACCTTATAGCTACATTCATCTGTCACATTTATAAAATATTACTTGTATACCTGTATATACATACATAATTTTGTGTGTATGTATAAAACATAAACAACTGTTTATGAATGAATACACCATGAACATTCACATGCCTTTGCTCCCTCATGCACTAACTTTCCCATGAATTAATCAATGATAAATTAATACACAAATAAATTAAGTAATAATTAAATCAAATACAAGATATGAAGAATCTTGTGACCCAAATTAAAAAATGAAAAGAAAACAAAATAAACATTTTAATTGAGAATGAAAAACTCACAGAACAACAACTATGACAGAAAGGACATGATGAAAACAAAGAAAAAAAAAGGATTAACAAGCCATTAAAAATGAACAAGGCAGACAATGAAAAAGTTTATTGCTTTTTGTCCACTAAAAATGTCCCAAACTTTATAATAATATAATCTATATACTGTCAAATTAAAAATAACAGACACATCCAAACAACAATCCTGCTTTATAGATCCATGTTTGCTACTTGCCCTTCAACAATAATTATCAACTTAGTCACTTTCGGCATGCTTGAGTTTAATTTATCAGCACCTGCTCTTGCACTTCTCCATGGCCCTTGGTGCTGTAATTTAATTCATTTCATTCAAATAAAATCTTAAATTAGCCCCCATATACAGTACACATATAATGAAACAGAAATGCGTATGTACGTATTGTTAATGAAGAAATTTGTGATAACAAAATTCGAGATTTCTAGCCGGAATCAAAACCTATGATGATGGTTTGTAATTGGAAAAGTTACCGAAATATGGTGGTGTGAGTATTTTTCGAAAATATGTAAATATGTATTTTTTTGAAGAAAATAACTTATAAGGTAAAATAAACACGCTGATAGTGAAATGCAGATAATAGGAACTTACCAAGTCCAATAGCTTCTGATCCTTTCATTATACGCAGGCGCTTGCATGAATCCACAAACATCCTGCAGTAGAATCTCGAAAAATTAATACTTTCTTCCCGATCTCAACATAATCAGAATAATTCATTTAATCTCGATAAATTAATAAAACGATCCGGTTCCTGAAGCATAACATGTATTCATAAATTCAAACGGTATATGATCTAGTTACAAATTTCTACATACGATACCATGAAATTGTCTGACATGGGTAGTTCACTTGTTTACTTTGTGGTTAAACAAGTCTGACAAACTTTAACTAAACTACAATTAAAATGTAACTTTGATATATATTTAAGTTTTGCATGCTTAACTTAAGGAACAAGGCTTTTTAATCAAGATTTAAATAACTTATAAGTTAATTAAAAACATATAAAAAGTACTTACTCCCACGGGACATCACCGACGAGCATCCAGTCGCCATCCTTATCTTCATAGCTAGGCACATACTCAGAACTGTTCAATAGATCCATAAGCTTGCTCTCATTCATGAAATCTATCATTCCTTGGGACCCGTAGTTACCTGTAGAAACATATTAAGAAATTAAAATTTGTTACAAGTGGGATTATATATCTTTAATTATTGTTGCACTAACTTTGAGATTTAGCAATAATAAACTTCTGGATTTATCCTAAGATCCACTTTAATTAGCTAGATAAATAATTAACTTATTCCATTTTCAGTGGACAAATAAATGACATAGTAAACAATAATAAGAGCTAGCAGAAATCCAGATATATAGAGCCACTTATATGAACACAACGAGGTTCTAATCTGATGGCGAAGACGGAAGATGGAGGTGCCAGGTAGATTTAGGTTAAACTTGTGTATATTGATTAAAGAAATAATAACCGGCAAGTGTAGATAATATTTAGATGCAATAACATAAGTATATGGGGTAATATATAAGATAATTGTTTCGGAATAAAATAAATGAGACGAAGGGAGTAATAGTTAAGAAGTGAAGACTTACTCATGGTAAAGGAACTGAACATTTTGGCCAAGGCATCAGAGAGTTCTTGGTAGCTCTTGTACACCTTCAAGTCCACCTTACGAAGATAAGGCGCGCCGTCCATTGAGACCTTGACAAATGCAGCTGCTGTGCTGATCATGCTATTTCCGGTGACTGCAGACTTCTCAGACTTATCCTCAGTGGTGCTCTTCTGTACAGCCATTACATTTTTCCTGTAAGATCTAACTGGTGGCCAACCTACAACTTGTGCCCTGTCAATAGTAACCATGCTCACACTTAGTATTACAATTTTCATGCTATTCATTACAATATCTCGACAACATATCATAAATATATTCAACTTGTACTTTCAAGTTTATTAAAGCCTAATAGATTTGAGCATGCATGGTGATAATATTCATATGTGTGTTGTCTATATATATATATATATATGATAGTTGAATTTTATGAAGATTCAAGATTTGCATAACATTGCAAAACATATATTTTTGTAAATAAGTTGGTATTCCTGTATAAGTATATAGTGGTACTACATAATTTTTTTGCCTAGTTCCGAAAACTAAATATGTGACATACTTGGCAGGTGGCTTAGTGACTTGATCTTTGTTCTTCTCCATGGTAGAATTCTTGGTGGTGTCATGTTTAAGATGTAGCTGAGTTGTGTCATCTGACTGAAGGTTGAGTTTGAGCTCAACAGTCTCAGAAAAGCCTCTCTTTCCAGATGTCTTCATAATTTCTGCAGCTTCACCTCCACCAGGCAAGCCAAGACACAGCTCAGTCTTGAGATTCAACATGTTAATTTCCTCTGTATAATCCCTTTTCTTTGGCTTCCAAAATCACTACTTGTATGTTTGTTGCTTCCTTTGCTTTGTTTACTTCTAATGATGAACGTAAGAAATGAGATAAAGAGAGAGAGATGGCAATAATGGAACAAATGGGGGAGCCAAATGTATACAGTTTGATTGGCATATATACGATAATACCAATGCCTGCATTCTATTATCAAGTTTCAACGGCGGTTATGTGGACACGTGGAGATAGTTGGTCTCTTGATCTCGTGGAATCAAGTGCATGTTACACTAGCTAGATTATTATATTTTGCCCCTCGAATTTCCTCAAAGCTAGCTACTTGCATAATTGCATAAATGCTACCATGCTACTATTGCATATCAAGATTTGCATTCTAACACCTTCTACAAAGGATAATTAAAAACATCATCATATTATTTTTTTTATAAATATTAATTTTTTAACATTAAAATTATAAATTTTAACAACAATTAATTTAACATATCGAATTTAACATTAATTCTCATATAAATTTAAAACTCAAATGTTAAATAAAATACATTATTAAATTCAGTATAGAATCTTATATATATATTTTTTAAACAAAATATTATGTGTAATTATATTATATTTTATCCTATTTTTTTATTATATTCTATTTTTATTCATAAAAAACTTATTTGGTGTGAAAATTAGAATCTAAATGCAATTTCATGTAAGATTCATTAAGCAAGGACCTATATATCTAATTGTTATCTGTTAATTTAAAAAATATTAGTTAAATGTTTTTTTTTCAATAAATATTTATAATCATTATCTTCAAAAATGGAAATTCAACTAAATTTAAATATGTAATCAATTATTAAAACTTGAAAAAAAAATCACAAAAAATTCACCTGAATGGCTGAATTTTATTTTAAGAAAAGAGAAACAAAATTTATTTTAAAAAGAGATAATTAAAAAAACGGAGAAAAGCACGATAAGATAGCTCAAACGATGATAAGAATTAATATTTTATCATGATTTCCATACTTACGCACCTTCACATTTTTTAGAACAAATATTAATTTGTAAGATATATAAATTGGTACGTAACATAATCGTTTGAGAAATTTTAATTGATTGATTCATGTAAATGTCTAGAATAAGCCTTATTTAATTGTCACTAATAGTAATTTAATTATGATACTTAATATTTAAAAATTATTTCGAAATTTAATATCATACTCCTAATATATTTCATTTTAATATAAAACTTGCACCAATATTATAGGGGAAATAACACTATGCGGGGAATCGAATGACATAATTAGACCGGACAATTCGTTTGTGTCGTGTACCTTCGTGTCGTGTACTTTCGTGTTTCGTGTTCCTAAATGCTAAATCAAAACCACCTATTTAGGGGTTCGTGTCATTTCGTGTTCGTATACTTTCGTACACGTGTACGAAAAGTACACATGTACGTTTCGTGTCGTGTTTCGTATTATTTTAATTAATAATATGAACAAAAATAAATATATAAATATATTAAAATATTACAATTTTCGATAATATTTTTACAAATATATATTAAAAATGTATTTTTACATAGTATTTATAAATAATATTATAAATTTATGTATAATCACAAATATAAATGTTAAATGTCTAATAAAAATATTAAAATATCTAATATGTTGAGTATTGAACACGGTAAAAGAATACAGAGGGGGGGGGTGAATGGATTCTTGAACTTTTCTTGGGTTGAGTCTGTGTAGCAGATAAGTGCCTGTGTGTGCAGAATTAAGGTGCGGATAAATAAACAACACAAGACACAATATCACTTTAATCTAATGTATATTAGATAAAGGTTGCTACAATCTGTGAATACAAATGGTAGTATTCTCAGCTTCGTTTTTCTCAGAGAGATATAGCTTACAGTGTATGAAAAACTTGACTCACAAAGTTACTAAGTTATGAAGTGAGGCTGTGTCCTTATAGAACATGGATACAGCCTGCTTACTACAAATAAGGTAGCTAAACAAATTACTTTCTAGTCTGTCTATCCTTTTTGAGTAAGCATCCAAACGGTTACAGATTTGACTTTGCAAAGCCTGTTTAGATCCACTTCTTTAGCTCCTTGTCTCTTCTATATCTCTCCAAGCTTCCTTGTAGGCTTTCCAGAGCACGTTACAGATTGTGGTCCATAAAGTGCATTGGCTTGTTGCAGGTTTCTGACTTGTACAATTTCTTCAGTATTTTGTCTCCAAGAATGTATTCGAGAAGTGACTAAGTAAGTGATTCGAGAACTAGAATTGACTTGATCGATAACTCTGAGTTCTCGAATACTGTTATAAAGACATATCGAACCACTTCTCGAATAGCTCTTTTCCATCAGGATTCCTTGAGTTGTCGAATAGAACATTTGACTTATCGAATCCTCGAGTTGTCGAATAGTTTTCTGAGTCCTTGAGATATCGAATGGAACTTTGATTTGTTGACTCTTTGAGAACTCGAATACCATCTTGACTTGTTGACTTCTTGAGTTCTCGAATAGAGTAATAGACATATCGAATCCCTGAGATATCGAATGAGATATCGAACAGTGTATTCAGAGATATCGAATAGTGTCTTCAGAGATATCGAATAGTGTCTTGAGATATCGAATCTCTGACTTCTCGAATGCTGGACTTCTCGAATAGACAAATATACTTCTCGAATTGGTACTTAGGCAAATTCTTCATTTCTTCAAATCCCAACTGTGATTATTTGGCAGTCTTTAACTCCTTGCTTGAGGCATGAACCATGGAACTTCTTTCAAGCATTATTCTAGACTCTATTTGTACAGTTACACAACTAGGATTTGATGCCTATTACAAGTACAATACAAACAGAAACTCTACAACTAGAGGTTCCCTCAGTTAAGAGGTCATGTAAGTAATGCAAAGCATTACAAACAATTAGGCTTGTTATTAGATGAGTACAGGCATGCCTCTGTAACTAACAATCTCCCCCAAATTGTGAGTGAGACCCTTAGTCACAATTTCATGTCTGATAACAAGCCTAACATACATAAAGATAAAACTTTAAAAGTACAGGTATGTATTTTGATTGAACACATAAATGAAATTACAAGATAAATACTCTTACAGTATGATGAGGTACTAGCCATTTTCTTTTGATTGCATCTCCATTGCTTTGGCTTGTAGATCATCATATGCTTTCTGTTTCCTTTCTTTCTCCTTTCTTGCAATCTCATCTACTGCTCTCATGATTTCTGTCATAGCATCCAATTCTTCAATCATAATAGAGTTTTTGAAATCTTCAAGCACTGGCTTCAGAATGTTGGCAGGATAGTGACTGAGTAGGTTCATTCTTATATTGACATTATCTCCATTTCTCCTCCTATACTTCACCACATAGGGATCAAACTGAACTCTACACAATCCCTTTGCCCTTAGCTTTTCTGCTTCAATCTCCAGTCTATCAATTTCTTTCTCCCTTTCTAACCATTTCTCATAGCAGCCCTTCCTTATCTTCTCAGCATAGTCTTTCTTCATTCTCACAAAGTCAATCAATTCCAGCTTCCATACTTTCTCCACCTTGTCCTTAGAATCCAGCAATGCAATGATTCTTTCTATCTCATACAATTTACCCCAATGTTGACAACCCCCTTGTTTGAATTTCATTTCTTTCCCATCAGTGTACTTGATTACAAGGTGATCATCCACAATTGCAGCATAGCATATCTTTTGAGCTCTTAGAAATAGCAGTTGCTCTTCATAAAAGTCTTCATCAAGTGGCTGGAGCTTTAATCCTGGAATGATTGTTAGGGCTCTAGATTTGGATAGCTTCACTCTCCTTGCAGTATGTTTAAACTTTATCCTTTTGACATGGTTGCTTGGCAGAAATCTTTGACCTTGGTTGGTAGACCATAGTAGTATTCCATTAGCAGATTGCTTTCTGAAACATACACATGGTTTCTTGACTTGAATCTTCTTCTTTTCTTGAGATGGTAAGACAGTTGCAGAAGCCATAGATGTAGATTTTGCTAGGTCACTACTAACAGTATTCACCCTAGACTTAGAGTCTTGTGTTGTGGTGAGATTACTGCTAGCATTGCCTAAGGCTTGCTGTCTTCCACTCTTTCTCACATATGTTTTACCCTGGTCATCATCATCCTTTCCATCCTTGTCCCCCTTTTTCTTCTTATCTTCATCACCCTTATCTCTCCTGTGATGTCTTCTCCTCCCATCACCTTTGTCTTCAGAATCATCATCCTTATTTCTCCTAGGTTGAGCCATCTCTGGAATTTCACCAGTTGCAATATAGGTTCTGAGGATATGCAGTGCCTCAATTTCTTCAGCATTTCTGGCTCCAACCTTCTTCTGTAATTGATCAATGATAGCAATGATCAGTCTGTGATTTCTGGAGGTGAGATCATGAGGAATGACCAATTGCTTGATATCTTCAATTCTGGTACCAGACTGATAAATAATTGTCCATGGCTTCTTGATCACTTCTGGTAGCCTTGTAGGTTGACCATTCCTCAAATCATCAAACAGACTCTTGCTGTTCTCATTCTTTTTCTCAATGAGCTCAAGTATGGCATCTATCTCTGAGTGCTTTAGGTCTTGTAGAGTCTGGTATGTTAGATGCCATATCTTTAGTTTGGAAACCATCACTATCTCCTTGACCCATATATTGTTGACTTTCTTGGGGATGACAGTGATGTAGTCTATCTGCTTCTTCACCTCCCTCAGATAAAACTGAGTGTCACCAACCTGTTCCCTTATGGCTTTCAGAAACTCCAAGAAGGCTTTATCATGATAAACATTGGAGTTAGCAACTTCTTGTAGCTTGGCCTCAGTAACAACTTTGACTTCTACAGGCTTGGCACTCTCAGATATAGAGATTTGAGGTTTGTCAGATGGCATACTCCCTGCAACCACTGTGGTAGTTATGGATTGCTTTTGTCCTCCAGGAGTAGTGATGTGCACAGTTGGTAAGGTGACAACTGGCAAGATAGATGGAGGCTCATCTACTTTGGCTTTTCCCTTGCCAGGCACATTTGCTAGAGACTTAGAAGCCCTTTGTTGACCACCCTCTTTGATTACTATGCCTTTCTCTCCCTTTGTCTCCCCCTTTGAATTTGAGTTCCTAGCCTTCTTCTCCCCCTTAGGCTTGTTGTCAGGCACAGAGGCTGTAGAAATGTCCTTTGGGATTGAAGATTCATCAGGTAGAGAGAGACCCATATGCTTCATCATTGCAGCTAACATGGTTTGTTGATGCAGAAGGACATCAGCTGTGGTGGATGCTTGAGTGTCCAACTGATCATTTAGCAATGCAACCTTGTCTGTGAGATGAGCATTGGTCTTGGTGAGAGTGGCTACCTCCTGCTCAAGAGTGTTGACCTTAGTGAATAGCTCATTGGCCTTAAAACCAGATAAAGATTGATCCTGCAGTCTCTTCACTTCATATTTAGACAATTCATGCACAGGAACATCAGTCACTAGCCTATCTCCATAGAGATTCTTGAACATTATCCTCAGCATGGCATTGGCATCTGTAGTCTGGTCAGATAGATTCTGAAATTTATGCCCCAGACCTGTGACAGCATCTTTTAGCACAGCCAGCCCATTGTCCATCTGAGTGCAGGTAGAGTTGCAGTGTTTGATGTCCTTGAACACACTGTCCAGTTGAGGAAATTTAGCATCAAAGGCCCTCTTGACTTCTGCTACTGAAGTGGCTGTCTTATCACACACCCTGTTGACTTCAGTTTTGACTCCTTTGCCAAGATAGTGTGCAGCCTTGAGAAAACCCTTGTAGGAGTCATTTACAGCTTCATACACTTCACCAGGTGACAGGGATTTTGCATTGGAGCCCAGTGAAGTGATGTATTCCTCCCTGAGATACTGAAGTGCTTCATCGAGAGTAATATCATATTTTCCTTGCAACCAGGCATCTATGTTGCCATCTCTCTCAGCATCATCAATGATCTTTGACTTCTGCACTTCCACATCATCCCTATGGCATAACAGAATAGCTTCATAGTCTGGATTTGGCATGTCTGCAGTGAGAAGGTGCTGAGCAATCTTTGTGAACTCAGGAATCTGATCCACAGTTAAGCTTTGAAGTGCTTCAACCGTCAATTGTTGTGGAACAGACCCTGATCCTGAAGCACTGTCATGTTGCACAGGCTTCAGCCATGTTGACATGAAGTCAGAGCTAGAGCTAGGCAAGCTAGTCTCCTCAGTTACAGATGCAACTTCTGTAACCGGATGGATTGACTCTACTACTGGTGTCACCACAGAAGTGGGATGAATTACACCAGCAGTTGACACAGGCACAGAGTCTCTAGTAAAAACTAGGGGAACCTCTGTGTTTGTGATGGTGTCATTAGGATATGCCTCAGCATGCATTCCCTCACCATCTAAATGTGGGTTCTGAGTGGTGAACAAAGTGTCATGCACTAAGTCACTTGAAATTATTGGCTCATCAAGAGAAAAGAATTCTTGATGATCAATACCTTGCATCTCAGTTGCCTGAGTTGCAGGTTCCAAAGAAATTTCAGAGATAGATTCTGGAAGAGAAGTGTGTTTTAGAGTAGATTTTGGCAACTCCCCCTGAGAGATAGAGGGAGTTTCAAAAGTGATGTGCTCTCCACTCAGTGTTGTGCCAGCCTTATCACTCCCATGTGCTGACTCTATACAAGAAGGTGCATTGGGGAGGATGCTTGATTCTATAGGTGCACCCTGTTGAGAGGATACACCTAGTGAGCTGTGTGCCCCTGATTTTACAACTTCAGCCATTTGTGTGACTGAAGAGGTGGTCTTAGTTTTCTTCTTCTTTGTTCTGTGTAAGGGTGACTCAGGTTCCTCACTTCCTAGACCTAATTCAACAGCTAATGCTGCTTCAGACAAGATATTTAAAGGTGCAGACATTACTTCCTTTCTCTTCTTTTTACTAACATCACCCTTTTGAGAGGATGATGCAGTTGGCTCAGTAAGAGGTAGAGTGTTTGGTTGAGAGGGTTGGTTAGCAGGCCCTGGGTTAGCATTTTGTTCTACTTGCTTGGGCTGTGCTAACTTAGATTTTGCATCAAATGTTGGCATGTTGTGGGGGTAAGTCTTAAACAAACTCTCCATATGGGGAGTTATGTTCAGTCTTACATCCACATCATTCCTAGTTTCCAAGTTACCAAAAATGAGTTTGGTCATGGACTTAGGATAGCCTATTTTATTTTTATCAATCCCAGGCAATTCAATCAATGAAGCATTTTTATAATTAAGTACAGATTGAATAAAGCGAGGGAAGAAAATATCAGTACCTCTCTTGGTTGTGTTCTTACCAAGTCTCCTATATAATTCTTGAAGTATGATTTGGCCAACATCTATCTTCTTTCCATAGGCCAGAGCATATCCAATTTGCTGCACAGGTGCACTGATTTGGTCAAAGCTTGATTTCCTGGCAGTGAAGACTTGGAGAAGAGTTGCAAACACATAACTCCACTCCTTTCTCAGATTCTTTCTGTTTAGCTTTCCAAGGTTAATCCCATCTGAGTAGTTTATGAACTCAAAGAATTCCTCCAACTCTGCGTTAGTGGCCATTCTGTCAAATGACTCTTGTTGTAGGCCTAGTGCTTGGTTCATGTCTGCAGTAGTGATAGTGATTTCCTTATCTTGAACCTTGCAGTAAATGACATATGAAGTGATTGCGTTTTCCAGGGCTACAACCTCCACAATAGCAGTACTCCAGAATTGTTCCAGAATATCGAGATATAGAGTTGGGTTGGCTGAGAGTGCATCCTTGATATATGACTCAGCCATCCATTTCACAAAGCACTTGAAATTTGCATTTGGTGCTTCAACATCACTAGTGAGAGCGATGAAGTTGGTGTTGAACTTTACTGTTGCCATTTGTGTAGAAGAGAGAAAAGAAATTGAAGGTTGAAGAAGAAATTTGGCTTTTCGTAGCTAGGGTTTCAGGGGTTTAGAGAGTGTAGATGCTTGAGAAATCGAATGAAATGAATCGAATAGATGTGAGATTGTATAAGTATGAAGTGCTTGAATTGTCGATTAGCAGTTTTGTATCGACAAGTCAGGCATTCGAGAAGTAGAAAACAACTATTCGAGAAGTCAAGAATGGCTTAATCGATAACTCAAGCAGATAGAAACTCACAGCTGGCAGTTATCTAACTTAGAAATAATTCTAAATTAAATAATATGTGTTTTTATGAGTGAATTAAACTTTTAGACAAAAAGTCCAAAATCGATTAAAATTCAGCGAGAATTCAGCCTTTTCAAATGATTCGAGAACTCAAATATAGTGTTCGAGAACTCAGTCATTCGAGAACTCAGTTACTATATTCGAGAAGTCAATCATTCCTCTATTCGATATCTCAGAAAGACTCTATTCGAGAACTCAAGAGTACTCTAATGAGACTTATTAGAGATGTCGAATAGTGAATCATTCGAGAAGTCTGACTTATCGAACTATACCCATCACTCATAAAAATTTGATTTTCACTATCTTTTTAAAATCTACCAGACATATTCATTGAAAAATATTCTAGCAAATCAAATAGTGATTTTCTCAAAATTTCATAGAAATTTTAAGTTAATAAAAATATGATTTTCAACATATGCAACAGATTTGAAATATTTATAAATCATATTTCAGCCAACACTACTTCAAAAATATTGAGGATTTAGATAAAGTAAGTGTTTACTGCTGCAACAATCTAGATGATGTATTCACTTAGCCAGAATCTGAAGAATTCAGCATTCCAATCTCACTTACCAACCTTGTGAAGGTGGCTTCATCTAATGGCTTAGTGAATATATCAGCTAGTTGTTTATCTGTAGAGACATAATGCAACTCAATGGTTCCATTAGTTGCATGTTCTCTTATGAAATGATATCTGATGTCAATGTGCTTTGTTCTAGAATGATTGACAGGATTGGCAACTATAGAGATTGCACTTGTGTTGTCACACATGATTGGAATTCTTTCCAACACAAGTCCATAATCTCTAAGTTGATTTCTAATCCAAAGCACTTGAGCACAGCAACTTCCAGCAGCTATGTATTCAGCCTCAGCTGTAGAAGTTGACACAGATTGTTGTTTCTTGCTATACCAAGAAACTAACCTTTGTCCAAGAAACTGGCAGCTTCCTGAGGTGCTTTTCCTATCCACTCTGCATCCAGCATAATCAGCATCAGAGTAGCCAACCAGATTGAACCCTGTGTCCTTAGGGTACCATAATCCCAAGTTAGGAGTGCCCTTCAGATATCTAAAGATCCTTTTTATTGCAATCAAATGTGATTCCTTTGGATTTGATTGAAACCTTGCACACAAGCATGTAGCAAACATGATGTCTGGCCTACTTGCAGTGAGGTAGAGTAGAGAACCAACCATGCCTCTGTAGACTGAGATATCTACTCTCTTGCCTTTAGCATCTTCATCCAATTTAGTGGCAGTGGCCATGGGTGTCTTGGCAGGTGAACAATCTTCCAAGTCAAACTTCTTCAATAAATCCTTGATGTACTTGGTTTGACTGATAAAGATACCATCCTTCCTTTGACTGACTTGCAACCCTAGAAAGAATGTCAACTCTCCCATCATACTCATCTCATATCTGCTCTGCATGAGTTTAGAGAATTTCTCGCACAGTTTCTCATTTGTAGAACCAAAAATGATATCATCCACATAGATTTGAACTAGGATCATATCATCACCATGCTTCTTGTAAAACAGTGTCTTGTCCAATGTGCCTCGAGTGAATTGATTTTCAAGAAGAAATTGTGATAGAGTATCATACCATGCTCTTGGAGCTTGCTTAAGTCCATACAGTGCCTTAAGCAATCTGTAGACAAATTCTGGGAAATGTGGATCCTCAAAGCCAGGTGGTTGTTGCACATAAACCTCTTCTTCCAACTCTCCATTTAGAAATGCACTCTTGACATCCATTTGATAAACTTTAAAGTTTGAATGAGCAGCAAATGCCAAGAATATTCTAATGGCTTCCAATCTAGCAACAGGGGCAAATGTCTCATCATAATCAATGCCTTCCTGTTGAGAGTATCCTTTTGCAACCAGCCTTGCTTTGTTTCTTATTATTACACCATCTTCATCCATCTTATTCTTCAGAACCCATTTTGTTCCAACAATGGTTCTATTCTTTGGTGCAGGCACAAGTTCCCATACTTTGTTCCTTTCAAATTGATTCAGCTCCTCTTGCATTGCAATAATCCAATCTGGATCCAACAATGCATCATCAAGTTTCTTAGGCTCAACTTGTGATAGAAAACATCCATAGAGGCACTCATTTTGAGTTGCTCTCCTAGTCCTTACTCCTGCATTAGGATCTCCAATGATTTGCTCTGCAGTGTGTGATCTATCCCATTTCCTTGAGTGTTCAGCCTGATTTCTCATCCTTGATGTTGCTTCATCATCCTCATCATGATCATCCTCATTTCCTCCCCCTGTGAAGTTGCCATTGCTCACAGGTGTGTCTTGGATGCTTGTTTCTTCACTATTGATTGGCACAAATTCTTCTCTTGTATCATTATTCACTTGAGTTTGTTGAACTTGAGTTTCAACTCTAGTTTCAGTCTCTTCATCAGAATCATCTAGATTATCAAACTTCAATGGATCTTTGTCTTCATCATTGGCTTCTTCTAGTCCAGGTAGTTTACTGTCATCAAATGTTACATCTGTGCTTTCCATAACTTTCTTTTGACTGATGACATAAACCTTGTATGCAATTCTTTCCATAGAATAGCCAAGAAAAATTCCTTCAAATGCTTTTGCATCAAACTTTCCAACATATTCAGAATTGTCCTTAAGTACAAAGCATTTGCTTCCAAAAGTATGAATATACTTCAGAGTAGGCTTCTTTCCAGTCATCAAGTTGTAAGGAGTCTTTCCAGTGTTTTTGTTGATGAGGGTTCTGTTCTGAATATAGCATGCAGTGCTCACAGCCTCAGCCCAAAAACATGTGGGCATTTTTGCATCAAGTAACATTGTTCTAGCAGCCTCAATTAGAGTTCTATTCTTTCTCTCAACAACTCCATTTTGTTGTGGAGTCCTTGGAGCTGAGAATTGCTGAGAAATGCCATTCTCTTTGCAGAATGCTTCAAGTGTGGCATTTCTGAACTCTGTTCCATTATCACTCCTCAATGCAATCACACTTGCATTGTTTGCCTTTGCTTCCTTGTCAACTTTCTTTATATGCTCAATGATTACTTGTGGAGCCTCATCTTTTGATGCCAGAAATTCTACCCATGTATACCTTGAAAAATCATCAACCATTACCAGGGCATACTTCTTTCTTCCAAGTGACATTATGTTGACAGGCCCAAACAAATCCATATGGATGAGTTGTAGTGGCTTGGTTACAGATGTCACTGTCTTTGACTTGTGGCTTGATCTCTTCATTTTTCCTTTTTGACAAGCCTCACACACTCCTTCTTGGCAGAATTCAAGTGTGGGCATGCCTCTCACTAACTCTCTTTTGACTAGAGAATTAATGGCCTTAAAGTTCAGGTGTGATAGTTTCTTGTGCCACAGCCAACAATCTTCATTTGATGCTTTTGAGTAAAAGCAACAAATTTTGTCCTTGTTTGCAGAGTCCATATTGGCTACAAACAGGCTTCCCTTCCTTACTCCAGATAGAGCAAAATCACCAGTCTTCTTGTGGGTGATCAAACATTCATCTTTGTCAAAATTCACTTTGAATCCTCTATCAG
Source organism: Kitagawia praeruptora (assembly GCA_037693485.1). Lineage (NCBI taxonomy): Eukaryota > Viridiplantae > Streptophyta > Magnoliopsida > Apiales > Apiaceae > Kitagawia > Kitagawia praeruptora. The sequence continues at coordinate 7,666,874 of CM075353.1, forward strand.
TAAACTGACCAACACTTAACAGATTATGCTTGAGCCCCTTGACTAGTGCTACATCTTCAATGATGACATTTCCAACTTTCAGCTTGCCATATCCCAATGTGTTACCCATGCTGTCATCTCCAAAAGCAACCATTGGGCCAGCCTTTTCCTCATACTGTGATAGCAGGGCCATATCACCAGTCATATGATTTGAGCATCCACTGTCCAAAATCCACATGACCTTCTTCTCACTTTCTTTGCCCTGCAAACACAAAGGTATTACTTTTCCTTTGGTACCCAAACAAGTTTGGGTCCATGTGACTTAGAGACAGTTTTATCATAAACAACATGCTTGTTAACTTTCTTAGTGTCAGTCTTCTTGTCACTGTTGGAAGTCTTAGAACCTGAGGTTTCAGACTTAGGTGACAAAGGTACCTTCCTAGCTTTAGGAGGACTTGAAGACTTTGACCTTGTGTAGTGTGTGTGAGAATTGTGACTGATACAACCATCAATGAACTGTCTTCTTAAATTAAAACAACTAGTCATAACATTCATATTGCATGGCATACAGTCAAATTTATCACAGAAGGGTGCATCTCTATGTCTTAGAGACACAGAACAATCATAGAAAGGTTTAGACACACTACCAACAGGTTTCTTGCATGCATGAGTTAGATGATTGGTACTGAAACAGTTCTGACAAGTTTTTCTAGGGGCATTAGGCATATAAGCATAGTTGTTATCCTTGTTAATCCCTAACTTGCCATTTCTGTTCTGTTTCCTTTTAGTCACTTCCTTTTCTGATTCACTTTTCCCAGCTGATACAAACTTAACAAACTTCTTAGGTCTTGGCCTATCAACTACTGGCTTCTTGGTCTTTGACTTGACACTCTCACCCTTAGAGGATGCTTGCTGTTCACTAGATTGTGCCTCATCCTCATCATTCAACATTTGCTTGATGAGTAAGGCATCCTCATCAATTTCAAATGTTGATTCCTTAAAAATTGGATTTTCAGTTTTTCTCAAAATGTGAGGCACTTTCTCATGAACAGCTGTGTCCTCTTCAATGACAGCATAGCCTTTCCTTTGTTTGAGAGAGTCATAGTCAAGTCCAATAGCTGCTTTAGGTTTAGCTTCAATTTTCTCACAATAGGATTGCACTAAACCAGATGATTTCTTGAAAGTTTTAAGTTTGAATTCATTCTCAGCTAATTCATCCCTAAGAGCCTTCTCTACTTGACTAGCACATAGAACCTTATTCTCCAAATATTCAACTTCTTTCTTAAGGTTTTCTACTTGCATAGCAGTTAGCTCAAGTTCCTCATTCTTTTTGGTTAATACTTCATTTCTAGTAGACAGTTTAGCAATCTCCTCATTAGCAGCAGTCATACTAGTATGAATATTAAACATTTCAACAGATAATTGTTCAATCATGGATTTGTATTCAGAAACAGACATGTCTATAGTAGTGAGAGATGGTACCTGAGAATCAGATGAGGATGAGTCATCCTTGGAGTTGGCCATCAAGGCATAATTGCAGAATTCTTGTTCCTCTTCATCACTCTCAGAATCATCCCAACACTTCCCTTCAGCTATGTAGGCCTTACCATGTGTCTGCTTTTTCAGAAGGGCCTCATACTTAGCTTCTAGCTCAAGATAATCTCTATCCTTCTTTTTAGGCTTCTTGCATTCACTGGCAAAATGCCCTAGGTCATTGCATCTATAACACCTTACAGATGACCTATCCACATAACCGGTTTTGAACTTATTTCTGTTTGGTTTCACAGGTGCCTTGTTCTTGTTGGCTGAATGGTTTTGAGTTTTGGGTTTGAAGGGTTGATTTCTTTTAAATCTGATGTTTGGAAATTTTCTGGCCATGAAAGCATATGAAGTATTTTCCATCCCATCAAGTTCTTCCAGAGTGTAAAACTCCTCTTCTTCTTCCTCCTTTTCCTCAACAGGTTCACTCACCCCAGCTTCAGTTTCTTCATCATCTGCCACCTCCTCTATCCTTAGTTGGCTTGTAGATGCTTCTAGGTCCAGAATGGATTTGTTGACAATCAAGGCACATGATGTGTTTATCATCCTACCTTGGTTGGCTTGGATAGCCCTCTTCTGAAGCAACTCAAGTTCATGAGTCTTTAGGACTCCATAGAGTACATCATAGGTGACTTTGTTCAAATCTCTCTCTCTAAGGGAAATGACTCTTTGCTCCAGATGATTTGGTGAAGACAACAGAAATTTCATATTTAACTCCTTGGTGCTGTAAACCTTTCCATTCATCTGCAACTCAGTAACTAGCTTGTGAAACCTTTCAAACATCTCAGTGATGCTTTCCTTGGGCTGTGCCATGAAAGCTTCATACTGTGTGACCAGTATCTGTTTCCTGTTTTCTTTAACCTCATCAGTCCCTTCACACAACACCTCAATGTGATCCCACATCTCTTTAGCAGACGTGCATGATGCAATGTTTGCAAACATTGACATATCCATGGAATCAATGATGAGCAACATGAGGTGGCTGTCAAGAGTAACCTTCTCCCTTTCTGACTCTGTCCACTTTGATGGATCCTTGGCCTCATAAGCTCTAGGGATTGTTATGGTTCCAACAGTCTTCTCTGGTATCTCTTGTTGTGGAACAAAAGGACCATTCTTGAGAATCTCAGGATACAAGGGATGAGAGGCTTTGATGAACAACATCATCTTTATCTTCCAGAGGTTGAAGTTTTCTTTATCAAACTTAGGGACCTTCACCGTTCCTGTAGTCTTTGGTGTATTCGAACTCATGATCGTTTCTCTGTTTTTGAATAAACAGCCCGCTCTGATACCACTTGTTGAGTATTGAACACGGTAAAAGAATACAGAGGGGGGGGGTGAATGGATTCTTGAACTTTTCTTGGGTTGAGTCTGTGTAGCAGATAAGTGCCTGTGTGTGCAGAATTAAGGTGCGGATAAATAAACAACACAAGACACAATATCACTTTAATCTAATGTATATTAGATAAAGGTTGCTACAATCTGTGAATACAAATGGTAGTATTCTCAGCTTCGTTTTTCTCAGAGAGATATAGCTTACAGTGTATGAAAAACTTGACTCACAAAGTTACTAAGTTATGAAGTGAGGCTGTGTCCTTATAGAACATGGATACAGCCTGCTTACTACAAATAAGGTAGCTAAACAAATTACTTTCTAGTCTGTCTATCCTTTTTGAGTAAGCATCCAAACGGTTACAGATTTGACTTTGCAAAGCCTGTTTAGATCCACTTCTTTAGCTCCTTGTCTCTTCTATATCTCTCCAAGCTTCCTTGTAGGCTTTCCAGAGCACGTTACAGATTGTGGTCCATAAAGTGCATTGGCTTGTTGCAGGTTTCTGACTTGTACAATTTCTTCAGTATTTTGTCTCCAAGAATGTATTCGAGAAGTGACTAAGTAAGTGATTCGAGAACTAGAATTGACTTGATCGATAACTCTGAGTTCTCGAATACTGTTATAAAGACATATCGAACCACTTCTCGAATAGCTCTTTTCCATCAGGATTCCTTGAGTTGTCGAATAGAACATTTGACTTATCGAATCCTCGAGTTGTCGAATAGTTTTCTGAGTCCTTGAGATATCGAATGGAACTTTGATTTGTTGACTCTTTGAGAACTCGAATACCATCTTGACTTGTTGACTTCTTGAGTTCTCGAATAGAGTAATAGACATATCGAATCCCTGAGATATCGAATGAGATATCGAACAGTGTATTCAGAGATATCGAATAGTGTCTTCAGAGATATCGAATAGTGTCTTGAGATATCGAATCTCTGACTTCTCGAATGCTGGACTTCTCGAATAGACAAATATACTTCTCGAATTGGTACTTAGGCAAATTCTTCATTTCTTCAAATCCCAACTGTGATTATTTGGCAGTCTTTAACTCCTTGCTTGAGGCATGAACCATGGAACTTCTTTCAAGCATTATTCTAGACTCTATTTGTACAGTTACACAACTAGGATTTGATGCCTATTACAAGTACAATACAAACAGAAACTCTACAACTAGAGGTTCCCTCAGTTAAGAGGTCATGTAAGTAATGCAAAGCATTACAAACAATTAGGCTTGTTATTAGATGAGTACAGGCATGCCTCTGTAACTAACATAATATCTAATACCAACAAAACAAGACAGTTAATTGAGAGACGAGAGAGATAAGGGAGAGAAGAGAGATTGAGATTGAGATGGAGGGAGAGAGAGAGATATTGGAGAGACGAGAGATTGAGAGAGATGTTTGAGGGAGAGCCATGACAATTTGACTTACTTGTATATTATTGTTTAAAAAAATAATAAATAAATATATATATATATATAACTTACTTGTATATTATTGTTTAAAAAAATTATAAATATATATATTTATTTATTTATTTATTTATTTATTTCGTGCACTTCGTGTCATGTCGTGTATTTGAAGAGTAAATCCAAACCCGACACTAAATCTCGGTCGTGTACTTTCATGTTCGTGTACTTTCATGTCGTGTGCTAAAAATGCAAACCCAAATACTAAATTTTCGTATCGTTTCATATCATTTTTTTGTGTCGTGTTAAAAATTGCCGGGTGGGCATGATGAGGCGAAATTAATGGACTTGTGGTCCAATACTTTAAGAACCACATAATCAAAGTGCTCTTAATTACCAACAATATAGTAATAGCTTGCATTAGATACATTAATTAATCCGCGGAGAATAATTAATAAACAAATAGATGTTGAAAAATGGCCAATCATGTTCTGTCAATTATACTCCTTCTCCATGTGTTAGTTTCAGAAAAACCAACCATTACCGTGAATATAGGCTTCGAGCAAGAGCCGCAAGAGTCAAGACCCTCCTATACGCATACATTGATAATTTTAAGCTATTTTAATTAGTTTTCTAAAACAATACTCCCTCTGTTTCTTTTTATCTTTCCTTTTTTGATTTTGGACACTGTTTATTATAAGCAGTTTACTATTAATTTACGCATAATTTGTAAAATAAAATATAATCATGAGTGCTCTTGTTGGATTCGTATTTATGAGTACTTTAATACAGTAAAGTTTTTATATTTAATATTAATACGAAATTGAAGATATTAACGATTAAAAGTGTACGTTGGCAAACGTGTACAGGAGAAGGAGAAAGGGGAAACTTATTACGAGACGAAGGGAGTATTATTGGATGTAATAATTAGAGCAACTACATAAAAATTATTAGGGCTTTAGGAGTGCTCTTTTCGAGATTGATATTCCAATCTAACTATACGCGGTGCATGGACCGTCCTCCGACAGTTGGTAGTTTACGCATGTTAAATTAATTCTCACTAATTTCATGTCAAATAATAACTAATGTAGTGTTGTAAAAATTGTTTTATTTTTTAAAAATTATCGATATGTTATTGGTTTATTGTTTAACTTAATTTTTAAATCTAATTTATCGTTATGAATATTTTTGATTGGTTTATTATATTAAAAATAAGGTCAGTAAATTAAATATTATTAAAATAATATAATTTATTTGATTTTTATTCCGATTTATTATTGCGATAAATCATCATTTTTTTGATAAATTACTAATAAATACCTAAATTGATTTCTTCCGGTATCCGAAATCTACAACCATTATTAATGCATAACATGTAGTTGGGATTTTTAAGTTTCTCTACTATATTTTAAGTTTCTCTCCATTCTTGTGGGAGTGTAGTTTTCTCTCCATATTCATAAGAAATTAAGAATAGTGTGGGAGTGTTTGTCTGATGGCGAACGATCAAAACATTGATGAGCAAATGGCTGGGCTTGGGATTGATGAAGAGGAAAATGAAAGCTTTATGCTAGAAGGGGACATTGGGGAAGATGTTAACAAATATAAACTCTGTTTGGTAGGAAGGTTGTTGACTGAGAAGAATATCAACGTGAAAGCATTGAAATCCAAGATAGCTGATGTATGGAAGCCAACAATGGGGATTAGCATCAAGGAACTCGAACAGGGCATCTTTTTGTTTCAGTTCTTTAGAAAGGAGGATATGCAGTGGGTGTTAAAAGGAGGACCCTGGTCGTTTGATAATGCTATGCTAGCGATAGATGTGGTTCCTGTAGGGGAGGATCCTGTGAAGGTCAACCTGTATCATTTGAGTATATGGATACAAATTCATGACCTCCCAATGGGATTTATGCTGGAGGCTGTAGGTAAACAGCTTGGTAATATTTTTGGAGAATTTCTTGAATATGATACAAAGAATAACTCATCCATTTGGAGGGATTGTATGAGGATCAGAATCAGAATTGATGTGAGGAGGCCGCTTAAATGCAAGAAAAAGATTACCAAGAAGGATGGTTCAGAGTTTACTGTTAGTTGTAAGTATGAGAGATTAGGGGAGTTCTGCTTCTCCTGTGGTATGGTCACACATACAGATCGTTACTGCAGGAAAGCTATTGCCAATGAAGGTGAGGAGGTGGTTAAGGAATGGGGGAGCTGGCTGAGAGCCCCACCACGCAAGGCAGCGGGGCAGGTCCAAAGTAAATGGCTCAGGGACGAGGAGGATGACACGTGGGAAGACAGGATTGGCGTGGGTCGAATAATTTCCAGGAATTCCCGGGCGAAAAAGTTTCAAAAAAAGGCAAAGAGATAAGGAAGGAGAGGGACTGTAGGAATTTGGTTGGTAACGGACCTAGGAAATTCAGCAGCACAACAAATTCAATCAAGGGTACTGATTTAAAGGGATTTTCAACAACATCAAATATTCTGTATTTATCGAATGAGGAGGATAATGTGGGGCTTCAACTGGAGGAACGTAAAAGAAGGAGGAGTGAGTCGAAAGTAGTTGACAGAATGGATATTGGATTGAGCCATCAAATTACTGGGCCAACAGGGGACAAACAACAAAATGAGGCTGCTATTTCTGCTGGGGATTTTGCAGCATCTTCAAAAAATGTATCGGCTGAGCTTGCACTGCAAGCCAGCCGTTCGCAATGAATCTTATAAGTTGGAACTGTCGAGGTTTGGGCAGACCTCGCACAGTTCGTGTCCTCAGAGATTTAGTAAAGTCTCACAAGCCTGATTTATTGTTTTTGTCTGAAACTCTAGTAGAAGGGAATAAGATTAAAGTTTTAGCTTCAACTCTTGGCTTTGTTAATTTTTATTCTGTTGATAGGCAAGGTAGAGGAGGTGGGTTGGCAGTGTTTTGGAAGCATAATGTTATAGGTGATGTGGTTGATTCTTCTCAAAATCATATAGACATGGTCATTAGAGAAAATCAGAATACTTCTTGGAGATTGACCTGCTTCTATGGCTTCCCAGAACGGGAAAGGAGACAAGCTTCTTGGGACCTTCTAAGGCAGTTGGCTTCAGGTTCTAATCTCCCCTGGTGCATTTTTGGAGACTTTAACGACCTTTTGTACAGCTCTGATAAAAAGGGGAAACATCCTCACCCACAAAATCTAATGAATGGCTTCAGAAGTGCTATAGAAGATAGTGGTTTAACTGAGATTGATCTCAAAGGTGGAGGTTATACATGGGAGAAGAGTAAGGGCACAAATGACTGGGTCCAAGAAAGGCTGGATAGAGCGTTTGCTTCTGACGCCTGGTGGCATAGGTTTCCTCTGTGTACTCTATCAGTTTCGCATGTTGTGGCCTCGGATCATGACCCTATAAAGCTCGAGCTGGTAAACACTTCTTTTTCTAAAAAGCATTTTCGATTTAAATTTGAGAATACTTGGTTGAAAGAAGCAAGTTTCCATAAGGAAGTGACAAGCTTTTGGCAAAATCTGCCTGCAATTCATCTACTTCCTAAATTAATTTCGGTCTCTTCTTTTATGGCGAAGTGGGGGAGAACTTTCTTTCATAAGTTCAGGGAGAAAGTAATAAAGCAAAAAGAAATTATCGAGGGGCTTAAAGACATGGAGGATGATGATGGCATTCAAATGTATTTCGATGAGAAAGAAAAATTGGAAGAACTTCTGTTGCATGAAGAGTCTTACTGGAAACAAAGAGCAAAGGCATTTTGGTTAGAAGGTGGAGATACGAATTCAAGATTCTTCCATGCTGCAGCATCTAGTAGGAAGAAAGCTAATCACATAATAGCGTTACGAGCAGATGATGGGACTTTAGTGTCAAAACACGAGGATTTATGCAGGCTTCTTAAAGATTACTATGTTAAGGTTTTTGCTGGCACAGAACGGAGAGTCAACTTTCCTAGGTCTAACATTGGAGAGAGCATCTCGAGTGAGCAAAATGATATGCTTACCTCTAGCCTTACTTTTGATGAGTTTACAGAAGCAGTCAAAAGCATGCACCCAGACAAAGCCAGTGGCCCGGATGGATTAAACCCAGCCTTTTTTCAACATTTCTGGAAGCTTATAGGAAAGGAGGTTTTTAAATGTTGTAAAGAATGGTTATCGGAGTGCAGTTTTCCATCTGATGTGAATGATACAACATTGGTTTTAATTCCTAAAAAGGATAAAGTGGAGGAGGTTAAAGATCTTCGACCCATTGCACTATGCAATGTGCTCTACAAAATCGTTGCGAAGGTGTTAGCTAATAGGCTTCAAAAGATCTTACCAGATGTTATTTCTGAGGAGCAGTCTGCTTTCGTTCCAGGGCGAAATATAACAGATAATGTGCTGGTAGCCTTCGAGTTGCTTCACTATATGAAAAGGAAGAAAGGTGGTCAGGAAGGGGAAGTTGCCCTTAAGCTTGACATTAGTAAAGCATATGATCGTGTCAACTGGGACTATTTGCAGAACAGAATGAGCATTATGGGCTTCTCAGACAGGTGGATTAAGTGGGTAATGTTATGTGTGACAACGGTATCGTACTCCATATCCTTTCAAGGTTCTTCGATTGGACCTCTCATTCCTAAAGGAGGGCTTAGGCAAGGTGACCCGTTGTCACCCTACCTATTCTTATTGTGTGCGGAAGGCTTGTCTTTGTCGCTTCAAAATGCAGCTCAAGAAGGGAGAATTAGTGGCTGCTGTATTAGTAATTCAGCACCTCCAGTTACTCACCTTTTATTCGCGGATGATAGCTTCCTTTTTTTTAAGGCAACAGCAGAGGAATCAATCTCAGTCAAAGAGGTTTTGAACTCTTATGAAGCATTTTCTGGTCAAGCAGTGAATTACCAGAAATCTGCAGTCTTCTTTAGTTCAAATGTTCGAAGAGATAAGCAAACGGAGATCAAGCGAATCCTGGGTGTGTTCAATGACATTGGGGATAGTAAATATCTGGGCCTACCATCTCTGATTGGTAAGTCGAAAAAGACAATTTTCAGATACTTGAAGGAGAAGGTTTCTCAGAGAATTCAAGGGTGGAGTTCAAAATTACTGTCTCGGGCAGGGAAGGCAGTGATGATTAGAAACGTGGCCCAAGCTATTCCCTCTTATACAATGTCTTGTTTCCTAATTCCTAAAACATTGTGTCAAGATATCGAGAAGATGATGAATGCTTTTTGGTGGCGTTCAAACTCTTCAAATCGGAAAGGAATACACTGGTTAGCATGGAATAGAATGAGCATGTCGAAAAAGAATGGAGGCCTTGGGTTCAGAGACCTTCACGATTTTAATTTGGCTCTGTTAGGCAAACAGTGCTGGAATTTTATTACTAAGCCTGAAGCTTTGGTGTCAAGGATTTTAAAAGCACGTTACTTTCCGCACTGTGATTTCTTGCAGGCAACCAGAACAGGTGGATCAAGCTATACTTGGTCAGGCATTTGGGAAGCTAAAGAGGAGATTAAGAGAGGTTTGAGATGGGTGTTAGGGGATGGGCAGAGGATCAATATCAGTAAGGACAGGTGGTTGAGAGGGAAAGATGAATTTTGTGTAAACCCGGGGACTACCAGTGTTGAAGCCCAGAATCTGAAGGTGTGCCAATTTTTCAAGGAAGATAAATCGTGGGATGAAAGTAAAGTCAGAAGAAATTTCTCTAATGAAGATGCAAATGCTATTCTAAGTACTCGTATACCACGAAATTGTACCAAAGACAGGTTAGCCTGGGTCCACTCTATAGATGGACGGTACACAGTGAAAACGGGTTATCAACAATGGTATCATAATCATGGGGGAGAAATTGGGGTGCTACAATCGACAGGTTGGAATAAAATTTGGAACCTTGAAGTCCCTCATAAAATCAGAATATTTCTATGGAGATTCTGTCGCAATAACATTCCTGTTCGTAATCTCCTTAGAGGTAAAGGTGTAAGAGTTCCTATTGGATGTGAGATGTGTGTGGGCGAGGTAGAACATCTCAGGCACTTATTTTTCGAATGTAGCTTTGCCAAGGAGTGCTGGCAAAATGTGGGAATTAATAGTGAGATGTGGGACATAGAAAACGCTGCTGGGTGGTTGCTTAACAGGCTGAGGATGGAAACAAAAGATTGGCTAACAAAGGTGGCTGCAGTCCTCTGGGGAGTCTGGTTTGCCAGGAATAAACGAATCTTTGAAGGTAAGAAGATGGCGCCTGCAATAGTTATGAGATGGAGCAGGAATCAAATTACTGATTGGTATCAGGTGAACAAAAGGAAAGCTAGATGCGTGGCAGGTCAAGGAGATAGTGTTCAACAACAGAATAAGAAGTGGCAACTCCCTAATGCAAGTTCTTGTAAGATCAACGTTGATGCTTCAGTTGTCCCAAATGAGAATTCATTTGCTATAGGCATGGTCTTAAGGAACCACCAGGGTCAGTACATCAGTGGTAAGACTATGCGTCTTGCAGGTCGGGTTTCAGTGCTAGAAGCAGAGATAACATGCATCTTGGAAGCGCTCTTATGGGCAGAAACATTGCAGGTTGGAACCATCTTATTTGAAAGTGACTCGCAGCTAGGTGTCCAGGCAATTAACAAGAAGCATTCTAACCTGTTGGAGCAGGGTGATATGGTTGAGCAGTGCAAAAAGATTCTTCAAAGCAAGAGTGGATTTTCGGTTGAGTATGTTAGAAAGCAAGCTAACAAGGCGGCCCATAGTTTGGCTAGGATTCCTTGTGAGCTTAATAGCTTCATTATTAGTTCGTCTCCTCCTATGTTTTTGTTGGAGACACTTCTGTCAGATATTTCGATGGTTTAATGAGAATTTCCTTTATTCAAAAAAAAAAACATGTAGTTGGTAAACTTTTACGATGTAGGATAATTTAGTGCGTGTTTGAAATATCTTAAATTGAGTACCTTTAACTTAAAAAGAATAAGTGTATATAATTAAGTGATAAGTAAAAGAACATTTATAAGTTATTATGAGTATTTGGATAAATTTACTTACAAATTGGTGAAATATTTTGTTAAATTAAATTAAAAAATTTATTATTTAATAGAATAATCTCAATACATGTATTTTAAATAAAAAGATATTTAAAAACTCAAATTTAAAATATTAAATTATTAAACAAGCAAAGAAATCAAACAATAAGAAACAAGTTGGGAAAAAATTACGTCATTATTAACATTCAACTTATCAATATATAAGTAAAAATTAATTTAATAAGTTGAATTAACAAACATCCTTCATAAATTTGTAGGTACTTATAAATCACAAACTCACTTACAAAAGAAAGTTGCCAAAGAGGCCCTAATATGATTGAAATTTGAGATACTATACGTAATTTGAAGTAAATAATTGGACCAAGAATGTAGATTTTCAAAACTTAACATGTTCATATTAAATTTAAATTTACATTCAAAGGTGACCCTCATGAACAATACTTGTATTCAGGACGACCAACACTATCACAAACTCAAAATTCGAAATTTTTGCTAAAAATTTACAATACTTTCTCCGTCCCATCCAATTGTTATTATTTAAAAAAAAAGGTTCGACTTTTGTCAAAAAAAAAAAAAAAAAAAAGGTTCGACACGCATTTTAAGATACATATAAAATATAGTTTCATAATTTATTTTTTAAAATTTTTTCTTTTGAATAAAAGTTTAAACTCTTTTCCAAATAATAACAATTGAATGGGATGAAGGGAGTATGTGATTATATGTATGTTCGGATCCCATAAATAGAATTTGATTAAGATTTTAAAGATTATAATGGGGGTGTTTGGGGGGACTTTTTCTAGAATAAGTCAAATTATTTTAAGACAAAATTAGAGATCTCTAACTTTTTTCTGAAAAAAGTTAACTTTTTTTGCAACTTATAAAATCTTAAACATACATTAAATACTTGTATAAAAACATTTTTATCAAATTATGAAATTTTTACCCGAAAATAAGTACATAAAAACTTATTTTAAGGCACGCCAAACAGAACCAATGTTTGTCCTTTTTTTTAATTCAAATGAACCAGAAGGACGGTACAAATTATAAAAAGTACAAATTATAAAAGAGAGTGGAAAATCGAACTTGTGCATTAATAGGACCTCATCTATACCCAAATAAAAATGAATGTTGCTACTAGGAACTCATCACTAAGTTTATGTATTATTTTTCTTATTGCATTTTATTTTAAGTTCGACTTTTAATTATTAAATTATTCTCTCTTCTTAAGCTAATTGATAAGTGGAATTCATATCCACTTAGAACGATTTGTATCGGTTTAAATTGGTTAACTTGGCCTCAAATATGTAGTGTTTTTGATGTGTTTGCATTGAGTTTTGCAGAACTAATAGCTGAAGGCATTGGTAATGTTTAATAACATAATTGTGATGGAATTTAGCTCGAAAGTAGGAGGCCAGAAGCAGGCCAGAGATACGTCAAGAAAAGAAGTATCAAGGAAATATAATAAAAGAGGGCTTGGAGTTTAAATAGCAAGAGTTGAAGGCTAATTTGATTAAAATTTGGATTTTCTGGGTAGGTTGCGCAGTCTCCACTGTTTTGACCATATCTGGAGTTCTACAAGTCCGTTTGAGGCCCGTAAGCAATCGTTGGAAAGCTCGGAAGATGACGAATCTGTTTTAGCAAAGTGTTCCAGCAACTATGGGCGCGGGCGCGCTGCTGCGGCCTGCCAGTTTTCCTAATTCAACTTAAAATCAGATTTTTGGGTATTTTCTTGGAGGATTAGATGCTGGGGCTATAAATACACATCTAGACATCATAAGGAGGACGCTTTTTATCAGAGGAGAGACAAGAGAGACTTGGAGAAGGATTCACCGAAGATCGTGACAACTATCAGAGATCTAGATCTACATCTTTTCTAGTCTTCTAATTAGGCGATACTCTTGGATTTCGGATTTGTTTTCTTAACTCTATTACCCTAGCACTATTATTTTCTTTCAGACCTCGTTTATTATCATGTTATCACTAGATCCCATAATGACGAGCCGTTCGATTATGAACAAATCGTTGTCATGGGATTCTAACGAATTTATTTACGTAGTTTAGTAGTTTGTTTGTTTTAAAGATTTGTGTGTGGTGAATTGTTGATATCCTCGACTCCTCGTATGGTTATACTTAATGCTTTTAGATGCGTAGCTAACATCTAAATTGTATTGTTAATCTCTATTGAAGCGACAGTGGATCTAGAGATTTAGAACTTGTCATGCTAGCATATGTTTATGAATGTTTTGACATCATGATTCGTATTGTAAATTTAACCATCTTACGCTGCCCTATGTGATCTCAATGGATAACTTGTTCTTAAACCGTTATGTTTTCAAATCTTATAGATATATAGGGTCTAAACATAATTGGTGTCTACTTAGCTTCTATCTCTTTTGTGGATGATGAGTAGTTTGGTATGTGTATGCCGACAGGTAGCCTGTACTTGTTTCATGTTATCCGGTCAATTATTATAATCATCACATGCATTGATTAAAGGCATCAACTCGAAGCGAAGTATTTAATGAAGTTAGGATCCCATGTTTATTCTCTCATTAGTAAATCAATTTACACCATGTTAGTTAATTAGTTTTTAAAATTGTTAATTTGCTTGTTAGTTACATTAGCTAATCAAAACACACATTTGATACTTATCTTAGCAGTGAATAATAATCATACATTGTTGCATAAGTGCATAATCTGAAATACAATAGTCTCTATGGGAACGAACTTTACTTAATCTTATATTACTTGTAACCGCGTACGCTTGCGTGATTTTGTGTGAACACTAATTTAATGAATTATTGTCTTAATATTCTTTTATTGGTGAAAAAGAAGGAAAATGCTAATAGACGTGTGAATACAAGAATATATACATTAATGTTATTGATGAATAAAAAAAATATATTTATTAAACTCCATTTCTCTCTCTCTCTTAATTAAAGGGTCGGTAGGATGTTGGAGGGAACATAATACTGCAAGTATGACCATGCTCTACAGATTACAGAAAGGGAGAAAAAGAGAGATTATTTGTACGACTTTTATAAAAATAAATTGTTGTTGCTGTACCAGTACTATAAATCTATATAATTACATGTAAAAAGGGTCTTCCTCGAAGCTCCTAACTTTGCATATGGTCACATGAGTGAATGATTCAAGGTGCAGAGACATGCACTGATTAATTGGTGCTTATAAAGATGTCATTATGCAGAGTCTCCCTCCTAATCTCTCATTTCTCTGTGTTTAAGATAATGGTGGAGCCTTCGTCAAAAAAAAAATAAAATAAAAAATGGTGGAGCCTATTTTATTAATTCAAACCGTTCCATAAATTCCTTTTTAATGATCTCAAAATCCAACGAAAGGAATTAATTAAGTATAATCTAGCTAGCATTGTGGATAGTACAATGTTTTTGGTAACTAACAAGAGATGTACCATGTGACTTGTTCATTTATGTTAGACTTTTAGTTATAAGATAATTAAGTTTATATATTTTATAAATAAATATTTATTCTAAGAAATTTCGGAGATGAACGAGAAGATCTGGAATGACAAGTGATAAATCCTATAATTTACATTGGCCTCGAATTTAAATGAAATGCAAAAGTTAATGATATTTTCATATATATTTTGTAATTTGTCCAAACAAAGAAAAAGAAAAATTTAGAGCTGGCAATTCGTTTCGTGTCGTGTACTTCGTTTCGTGTACTTTCGTGTTTCGTGTATCAAATGGCCGAAACGAAAACGAAACGAAATAAGTTCGTGTACTTAAATTCTAAAACGAACACGAAACGAAACATTTCGTGTAAACACGAAACGAAATGAAAAGTACACGAAATATTTTGTGTACTTTCCATTTACACGAAAAACGAACCGAAAATCGTGTACTTTCGTGTACTTTTCGTGTATTTTCTATTTATTTTGTAAAAAAGGTTAAATATGTAATATTTATTTATAATATATATTTATATAATTTAAAATATTCATTTAAATATTTATTTATTTCGTATATTTTCGTTTCGTGTCGTGTACCCAAGGGTAAAACCAAAACCGACACTAAATTCATTCGTGTAATTTCGTGTTCGTGTACCGCAAAGGTCAATCCAAACCCGTAATTTGCGTGTCGTTTTCGTGTCGTGTTTTCGTGTCGTGTACGAAATTGCCGGCTCTAAGAAAAATCGGTAATTATGAAGAAACCGGTCACATCCCTGCCTGAAGAGAAAGAAAGAACCCTAGACTGCATAGTCAACTTCCCTCCATCTTAGCAGCTTGGTATATTTCTTTTGTGATTTGCAGTGGCGAGCAAATCCCACATATCCTTCTTACCACTATCCAAAAGAGAGAGTGACCCTTAAGCTATACGCAAGAATTAGACTTTGTTGGGGTTCATTTACGGGTGTAAATGAACCGAGCCGATCCGAGTTTTGACCGAATCGAATCGAGCTTAATTTTTTTTTTTTTACGAACCGAGCTTTCTTATCGAACAAAATATGTGTTCAAGTTCGTTAATGAACCGAGCCGAGCTCGAGCTTTTATCGAACAAAAACGAGCCGAGCCAAGCTCGAGAGCTCGTTAACAATTTTTTTTAAAAAAAAATGTCAAAAAAGAAAAAGAAATTAACCAAGAAAAAGACTTAAATCCACTAATAGCCCAAGTAAATATCATTCCATCATTTTTTAACTCATCCCAAGCTATATTAAATATATATTATATATAAAATAATATAAAAATATATATACATAATATATAAAAATATAAAATATATACAATTTTTTCGAGTTTTAACGAGCCAAATCGATCAGAACGATTTCGAGCCGAGCTCGAGCCGCACACACTAATAGCTCGGCTTGAACTCATTTTATTAACGAACATTTTTTTCGAGTTTGAGCTCGAGCACGAGTTCTTAACGAATCGAGTCGAACCAAGCTCTTAAAGAGCCAAGATCGAACTTGTTCACGAACAACTCCGTTCGTTTACCGTCCTAGATTCATTCCATCTTGGTTTTAGGAATAAAGGTATATATATATATATAGGTTTTTGCTCAATTACAAACCAATCCTTAAATACAAACTACAAACTAACATAAAATATTTTATATTTCATTTATTCTAATGGCCCCGCCAGGGGCACCTTTACAAAAAGTGTCTAAAATTCTTGGCTCCATTCAGCAAAAAAAAAAAATATTGTTCACTGCTGACGTCACTGCCACGTCAGCAGTGAACAGTAACTTCTTTTTTTTTTTTGCTGAATGGGGCCAAGAATTTTAGACATCTTTTGTATTGGGATACCCCTAGTTTGATCATTAGATTAGCATGAAATGTTAAATTATTGTTTAGTTTTAGTTTGTAGTGGAGTAGGACTCTATATATATATATATATGGCATGAATACATGTGGATTGTGTATATATATGTTATGTTTGGATCCCTCATAAATAAGTTATTTATTTTAAAAAGAAAATCGTATTTATATATTTTTTTAGAAAAAAGTGTATATGAAAAAATTAACATTCATTTTTTTTTTGTTGTAATAAGTTACTAATTTCAAAAAAGAAAATATTTATTTCCTAACTTTTTCCCAGAATAAATTACTTATTTCTGAAAAATAAAATAAGTCAAACGGGACCATAATAGGTTTATTTTCAATTGGGAATAGAAAACTACCCAAAATAATTTACAATTACACAATTTGTTTGGTTCAACTTAAAAACTTTTATTTAAAATTTAAGTTACAACTTATTCATTTTAGGTGAAAAATGATAATTTTACCTTGTTAGGTGTATCTATTTTGCTAATTTTAATTAAATTAAATTTATTTTAAAAAAATTCACTGAGAAAATAGGAATTTATATTTTTTAAATATAATATGAAAATATAAAATACAAATATATGAAAAAAATATAATAAAGAGGAAGTAAAGGCTAAGAGTTTGCTTGTAACAGGATTGTTTAATTTCTTTCAACTATTTATCCTATTATTTGACGTAAAATTACCTTTACTTAATAGGAAGAATTTATTTATAATTTCAATTATACAAGAATACGGAGTATTTTGTTTCAAACTATTAGCATGCATGATTTAGAGTTGGGCACAAGGCGGGTAATTCTAGTGCTAATTTTTATGCAAACAGGCAAGCATGAGCTATTTTTAATTAATAACTAGCTTTATAGCCCGTGCAAGGCACGGACATGCTCTAGATGTGCTTAATGACTTCGCGCATATTTGAATATTAGCTTGGTAATGCAATATATGTTGTGTTATGAGCGCGAGATTTCTCCATTATTTATTGCTTAGTGTCAATCTCAAGTAGACATGAATCTCTTACATGTACCTTTTAGGCGATAGTAAATTTTGCAAGGTAGTGGCTTGTTACTTTGTGTTGCTCTATATTCAAATAATCAAATAGTATTTTCAATATGTTGATGCTCAGAATGTAAATAAGTCCAAAAGGGATTATGTGTGTACGGTGTATATCAATTATACAGCTAAAAAAAAGGTATCTTTTGTAATGCGCTTATCTCATTTCAAGGATTACTACTTGACTGAGTTATGAGTATAAAAGTATTTACATAAATAGTGAATGTTTAGAACTTGGTTATTAGCAAAAGATAGATACGATTGAAGAATTTATACGAGAGACTGGCTCCAAATTGCTTTGGATTAACCGTGTGATCCAAACACCATGAAACCAAGTGCCTTAAATTAGTGCTTCAGTTTTTTGTTAGAGCTGATATTATCAGAATAGGATGAACCTAAATTTAAAAAACGCAGAGAGCAAGCAAAAGAACTTCCCAAACCCATATGGTCATAAGAAAGAGATAATGGATCGATACTTTTCTCTGTTCCACTATAATTAAATATGTTAGTATATAGGTGGTTAATGTGCATGCAATTTACCGCTCGAGTTTTGCTAGTAAAATCATGTTATTATGTATTTATATTGTTTTGTAATTAAATGGTGCTTGCAACATGTAAATGTTTAGTATATATGCAAAACATATCTAAGAAATTATCTATTCATGATGATTGATGTATGTACCACTAACAATAAGTAAATTTTAACGTGCTAGTCTCTTGGAACGAATGTTCAAATGACTGAGTTATGAGCATATAAGAATTTATATTAGTAGTGACTGCCTGATCATCCACAATCGATTTGTGCATTTTGACCCGGATTAAGGGATATGCGTAAGATATAAATTAATACACAAATTAAGGGTCACGATCTATGGAGAACCACACTAAACTTAGAACCTGAGAACTCTAATAAGTTCAGTAGCGGAACTTAAAGTTCAGCAACGTAACTTTAAGTTGAAAAAAGTAAGTTCAGTCGTAGAACTTTGTAGAAAAATCAAGTTCGGTTGTAGAACTTTTAATGTCATGTGCAACTTTGAAAAAAAAGCAAGTTCAATTGTAGAAATTTTAATTTCATGTGGATAACTTTGAAACTCAATAGCAGGACACTATTTTTATTACGAAACAAAATAGGTTATGCGGTAGGATCCAATGGTTCTCCGATTCTCTTTTATATAGTGATTCTCAGTTGAATCAACCCCAATAAATTAAAGTATCTATCTTCTAAATCCAAGTAACTTGTTTCTACTATAGAATAAAAAAAATGCTACATAACTAAGTACTATTCGAAATATTCTCAAAGTTTTATAATATAATCAAAACTAATATTTAGTATAGTGATAAGAAATCTCACTTCTAAGTTAGAGTTCAAGGATTAAATTTCCATTAGAAATAATTTTTTTATCGTTAATATAATATAGGATGGGTAATTTAGTAATTTCATGATAATTAAATTGTCTCACGATATATTAATAATGAGTTTTATAATATATCCAAAATTAATGTCTAGTATAGTGGTAAGTAACCTTTTTTTCTAAGTTAGAGGTCAAGGGTTCAATTCTCTCTAGGAACAAATTTTTTATCATTAATATAATATATGACGGTTGTCTCATGATATATTAATAATGAGTTTTATAATATATTCAAAACTCATGTTTAGCATAGTGGTAAAGATTCTCATTTACAAGTTAGAGGTCAAAGGTTCAAATCTCAATAGAAACAATTTTTTTTCATTAATATAATATAGGAAGGGTAAATTAGTAATTTTAACATTGAATAAATTGTCTCACAAAACCTCATGTTGTGTTATTAATAATACAAGCTTTCCGAATCATTAAAAATCATCAAAATCCAACATGTAATGAATTTACTACGAATTTTATAAGATAACAGATTTATATGGACAAAATCATAAGAAAACTTATCTTAATTCGGAATAGAGCCACCGCCTCCACCGCTTAGCTCCTCCATTAAAGCAGTTCCAGATCCATAATAACCCCCTATGCGTATGAATTGATTGTCCTCCACAATCAATAAATAATGTCTCTCCTTCTAGCGCCAATTGTTAACGGAGGAATGTGGTATTATGATATTATTATTTATTTTACTAAATAGAACTACATGTGATATAATTGAAAAAAGATATATTTTAGTTAAAGAATAGAGAAAAGGTAACATGATTTGGCTGAAAAAGGTAATTGATGAGTTAAGAGTATTCATAATATAATTATGTTATTTTATTAAACAAAATTGCTCGTAGTGTTTATAAGAAAGGAGAAATTTTAGTTAGATACAATATAAAAGATATTGTATTTTATCTTAAAAGGAAAATTATTTAGTTAGTAAAAAATAGAAAAGGTAATATGTTTAATCTAAAAAAGGAAATTAATTAGTTAAAAGGATAAATTTAATCTGTAATTAAGTAAGGGTAAATAAGTAAAATCAACAGGTACCGACCAACCAAACTTTTAATGTTTCGGCTTTTATATAATAGTATAGATATATAGATAGATAGATTGCTCTCGTAACAACCAGGTCCTTTTAATGATTCCTTGTTCAGATATCATCCTGATCTATAACCTTTATTAATAAGCGAAACATCTTATACCACTTTTGGTTTCACCCCAATTTTTGATTTCACCTCTATTTTGGTTTCACCCCTATAATCCTATTTTTACTGTAATTCTGTATTGTTTTTTTAATAAAATAGAAATCCAATTGTAATTATAATTCTTTTATTCAACTTTAAATAAAAAAATAGTTTCATCCCTACAATCATATTCCCTTACAATTCTATGTTATTTTTTAAAGAAAATAATAAAATTGAAATCCTATTATAATTATAATATAATTTTTTTTATCATAATTTAGAATAAAAAATTAATACGATCAATTCTCCAAAAGATTTTTCAAGATGAACAACTAGAACATGTTTCTATACACTACTCTAGAACATTCTTCTCTGCGATTATATGTTATTTTTTTAAAAAATATAATAGAATTGAAATCTTATTATTATTATAATTCTTACATTGTATTAGCAAATTTTTTTACTATGACTTATAATAAAAAAAGATTACGATAAATTATCCTAAATATTTTTCAATGAAAACAACCGAAACGTGTTTCCATGTAATTCTATTAAACATTCTAAGTTTATAGTTTGTTAATCGCATAAATTTTTTGTGCAAATAACATAGTTCTTTTTATAATTTTTGTAATATAATTTTATAAATATTTAATTAAATAAAAAATAGTAATTATTTAACATAAATCTCCGAGCCTGTTCTTCGCACGGGTTATCATCTAGTAATCAATATCAATATCAATATCAATATCAATATCAATATATTCCTAAAGTCTGCTAGTATTGCATTTCGAAAATTACTGCTTTTATCCTTCATTTTTATAATTTTCTTTATTTCTTTGATGCCCTTTTTTGTCATTACACAGGAAAATTACTGCTTTTATCCTTCATTTTTTAATCTTCTTTAATTTCTTTGATGTCCCTTTTTGTCATTACACATCATTTGGAACGACCCAATTTAGATTGGATCGACCCAAATCTAAATCTATACTCCCTCTGTCCCTTAAAACTCTTCTCACTTTCCTTATCGGGACATTCAAAAAACTCTTCTCATTTCTATTTTAGGCCATAAAATAACTATATTCAATACCCACTACTCCTTAAAATAATATTAAGTACCCACTATTCCACCCACTAACCCTTAAAAACAATATTCAATACCCACTATTTCAACCACTACTCTTTAAAAACCCTTTTTTATTAAAACCCGTGTTTTTTCCCAAACGAGAAGAAAATTAAGGGACGGAGGGAGTACTATTTTTTATCATTACACAACATTTGGAGCGACCCAATTGGATCAACCCAAATCTAAAGCTCTACTATTATCCGTCATTTTTTTATTAATAATATAATTAATGATAATCAGCTGAGTGCCTTTTTCAATTAAAAGATGTTTACTTATAATTGATATGATATTACCTATTATAAATACCTAAAATATCATATCTTTCAATCAATATTTTTTTTTTTCTCTAATCAGCATTTGGAGCGACCCAAATCTAAATCTCTACCATTATCCTTCATTTTTCTATTAATAATATAATTAATGATAATTAGCCGATTGCTTTTTTCAATTAAAAGACGTTTAGTTATAATTGATGATATTACCTTTTATAAATACATAAAATATCATATATTCCAATCAATAATTTTTTTTTTCTCTAATTGAAACCGGTGTTCCAGAAATCGCTAGGCGGCCCAGGGCGGTCGGGGTATCGCCTAGCGCCTAATCGGGTAGGCGGGGATTAATCGGATGGATTAATCGGAGCATTAATCGGATATTATAATAATATTTAATATATTAGTCTAATTTACAATTAAACATATCATTTTAAATAAATTAAAAAGATTAATCGGATTTCAAAAATCGAATCGGTTGATTACCTTCCAGAAGATTAATCGGGATTAATCGGCTGAATCGGGGATTTTTAGAACAGTGATTGAAACACGCTGACTTTTAATTTAAAACATTATATTGCAATAATTAATACATACCAAAAAATATGACATTATATCTTCTAACCACTAACAAAATATAATAAAAATTCGTATATAACGAATAATATCCGCCGTTAGATTTTTAGTTAAAAATTAGAACTGTTAGATCTAATGATTAAATGTATTACATGATTAAATTTATTTACTAAATACATACCCAAAAATATGACTTCATATCTTCCAATCACTAACAAAATATAATAAAAATTCGTATACAACGAATAATATCCGTTAGATTTTCAGTTAAAAATTAGAATTGTTAGATCTAATGATTAAATATATTACATGATTAAATTTATTTATTAAAATTTCAAGGTTCGAATTTTTATAAATGCCTAAAATATCATATCTTTCAATCAATAATTTTTTTTCTCTATAATTAAAACACGTTGACTTTTAATTTAAAACATAATATTGCAATAATTAATACGTACACAAAAATATGACATCATATCTTCTAACCACTAACAAAATATAATAAAAATTCGTATACAACGAATAATATCCGTTAGATTTTTAGTTAAAAATTAGAACTGTTAGATCTAATGATTAATATATTACATGATTAAATTTATTTACTAAAATTTCAAGGTTTGAATTATTATAAATACCTAAAATATCATATATTTCAATCAGTAATTTTTTTCTCTAATTAAAACACTTTGATTTTTAATTTAAAACATAATATTGCAATAATTAATACGTACCAAAAAATATGACATCATATCTTCTAACCACTAACAAAATACAATAAAAATTCGTATACAACGAATAATATCCATTAAATTTTTAGTTAAAAATTAGAACCGTTAGATCTAATGATTAAATATATTACATGATTAAATTTATTTACTAAATACATACCCAAAAATATGACATCATATCTTTTAACCACTAACAAAATATAGTAAAATTCTTAAACAACGAATAATATCCGTTAGATGTTTAGTTAAAAATTAGAACTGTTAGATCTAATGATTAAATATATTACATGATTAAATTTATTTACTAAAATTTCAAGGTTCGAATTCCGTCAGCGATACTATTATCCTTCATTTTCTTAATCTTCTTTATTTCTTTGATGCCCCTTTTTACCATTACACATCATTTGGAGCGACCCAATTTAGATTGGATCGATCCAAATCTAAACATATACTATTTTTTGTCATTACACAACATTTGGAGTAACCCAATTGGATCGACCCAAATCTAAATCTCTACTATTATCCTTTATTATTTTTATCTTTCTTTATTTCTTTGATACTCCTTTTTGTCATTACCCAAATCTATCTCTGTCATTTTTCACCTTCAAGTCCAAGCCGCTCAAATCTTCACACTGCTGGATTTTGACGCATGTTTGCACTTTTTAGATTTGAAAGCTAGGGTTTTCACCAAATTAACATCTCAACCCCCTGAAGTAGGGACGAGTCATATATGTTTGGTTTCGGTTTTTAATTTGGCCTTAAAAGTTAAGTTTTTATTGATTTCACAATATTAAAAATTAGACAGGATAATATTTGTTTGGTTTTGGTTTTGATTTTGATTTTGATTTTGATTTGGCATTTAAGAATTAAAGTTTTAATGAATTACCCGATGTTATAATAATATACAGTACACCAGAAAGGTACCTTTAAAATATTTTCTTGGCCTTTCAATTTTCGAATTTACATGTCATAATAACAAAGGTAGTTGGAAAGATTACCAGTTAATAACATTGGCACGGTACCGACAAGAGGTAGCATGGATGAAGGGCATACTAGAAATTGATCAAATAATTTATTTAAATGGCGGAATCCCACATGTCATGTGACATTTTTATTGGTTATGTATTTTAATTAAATGTAATGAACCACTTTATATTTAAATTTAAATAAAAATATGTAGACAATCAGTTACAACCAATCATGATGTCACGTTACTTGCACCATGTTATTTGTAAATAATCTTGGGACTCAATTTGATACATCTATCATTATAGACATTATTTTGCTTTCAAATAAGTTTATGTTCTTTATAGATTTGTTCAACTTAAGGTTCATGGAGTAGACATGCTACGTACTAGAAGGTCTTATGGAATAGCATACTTAAAAGCTTAGACCCACGGCACAAGCCTCGCCCTCTGGGTCAGGCAACATTGCTCTTATTTATGCTCTCAATATCTTCTTTACTCGCGTTCAATTTCACTTCATATATGATCACATATTTAGCACTTTCACTTGAGCTCCACATTAAAATATAAAATCACTAACTTTTCCCTTTTTCAGTTTAGTTAGCTTTTTGAGAGAGAATCGGTAGTGGAAAATGTGATTGTTATAATTTGTAATCATACATTATTTGAAGATAAAAGTGAATAAGTGAGCTTCTTGCGGAGACCTGTGTTTTTGGTAAATATTATTATCCTTCATTTTTTTAATCTTCTTTATTTCTTTAATGCACCTTTTTGTCATTACACGGTATTTGGAGCGACCCAATTTAGATTGAAACAAAAAAAATTCTATTATGATATTGTACTTATTTTCAGTAATGCTGTAGTATTACGATTGCACCATCAACCTTTCTCTTCTCCTTCAGCTACATAATTTTAAATATTGAAAACAAAATACAATACAAGAAGAAGTTTGCATTTATAAATATAAATTACAAGTAGAGAAAGATGTTTAGTTACAGATAGACTACATAGCCACAACATAAGTGATAAAAAGAAAGATGTTAGTTACAGATAGACTACATAGCAGCAACATGATAAAAAAAAAGATGGTCTACATGATGATCAAGCTAATAAAGTATTGAAGTAATTAACAAGCCTGAACCACAGAAGCAACTTCCATTTTATAGGTACTGTTTATCATAACGTGGGTAATGGGTTTATGTATTCCCATTAATTTTATTTTTGGTCACCCCTCTAAGTTGATCACAAAAAAATTAACAACCCATCAAAACAAGTAGTTTAAAAATATATTCAAATTCAAATTATTATATTCGTTTCAATAAGAAAATACTTTTAATATAATAAAGTCAATAAAATAAAAATTCAACAATTTCAAAAAGCGAGAGCCATGGTGAAAGACCTTAATTTGAATAAAAACTATAAATCTACTAGAATATTTATCTGATATTTTGACTTGCTTATTTAATTGTATAATTTACTTATTTTTAATAAAAGAATCTATATTAATAATATATATACACTGTATTTTCATACATGAATTTACTAATACAATTTAATGGTCACGCTCTGGTGAGAATGAGAACAGTGAGAACACACATATTCAATACATTTCAAGCTATTTCAAAGGGTCCCGCTAGGGGTATCTTCACAAAAAAAGTATTGTAATTCTACCATCTATCCATTCATAAAAAAAATTAACAAAAAAATTAAAATTAAAATGAGAACAGTGAGAACGTACATATTCACTACATTTCAAGCTATTTTAAAGGGGCCCGCTAGGGACATCTTCACAAAAAAGTCTTATAATTCTACCCTCTATCCATTCATAAAAAAAATTAACAAAAAAAAATTTTAAAAATTGCTTGAAATGTGGTCTCATTGTTCTCCAACATTTACATATTACTCCCTCTGTTTCAATTTAGTAGTCCACTTTCAAAAAATTACACATATTAAGAAACTCATTTATTAATGATCTAATTCCATATTTACCCATATTTATTGTATTGGTTGGATAAATAACTACATAAATTCAATCTTGGAAATTAAAACTCAAGGGTAATATTGGAAGTTTAAGTAAAAAATTGCTTTGAAAGTTGAAATGAGACAACTATTTTGAAACAATTTTTTTTTTGAAAGTGGACTACTAATTTGAAACGGAGGGAGTATATTAACTATGAGGTCTCATAGTTAATATAATATGTTCTTGATATTATATGAGGTTTAATGTTTTGGAGTCGCTGGGGGTGAAGGGATTATCATTTCCGCATTTGAATAATGAAGATAACTTATTATTATTTTCCATTATAGAACAATATTTGTAAAAATATTTATTACTTTTATTGCAGATTTTGATGGATTAAACAAATTTTCAACATTGTTAAAATAAAATTATATGCTACTTTTTTATATAAATTTTAGCATATCATTATTTTATTAAATACTTATATAACTATATAGAATATCTTTCTATGAATTGATTATTTATATAATTGCATACAATATCTTTTTAAGAAATCAATCAAATTTGTTATATTTTTGGTATTGTCATTTTAAATTAAATAAGATGCCGTGTATGAAATACGGGTAAAATGCTAGTTATTTAAATACATAAGTACGACTTTTAATTATATTTCTAAATTTTTTTAGACAACTCAATTAAAGTTTTGAAGTACTCATAAAAAAACTGTCTTTGAATGATTTAAATTGATCATCAGGGGAGACAGGAAGCATGTTACATCAATCAATTGAATACATAATTAGGCCTTTGCTCCATAAATAACACTCTTATATAAAGAACAATAAAGAACACTATAAAATCATTTATTCCAATAGATCCATTGGCCCCGCCAGGGGCACCCAATACAAAAAGTTCTTATTTTTTTAGGCTCTATCCATCCAGCAAAAAAAAAAAGAAAAGAAAATTTTACTGTTCATCGATGACGTCATCAGTGACGTCATCATGAACAGTAAAATTTTCAATTTTTTTTTTTTTTGCTGGATGGATAGAGCCTAAAAAAATAAGAACTTTTTGTATTGGGTGGCCCCGCCAGGGGCAATGGATCTATTAGATATGAGGTGTTCTTTGTTGTTCTTTATTTAATTAAAGTGTTCTTTATGGAGTCCAACCCTACATAATTAATAGTTAAATAAGTGTAGATAGTCATAGATTAATACTCTCTATGTCCCAACCAATTGTTTACACTTTCCTTTTTGGGATGTTCCAACCAATTCTTTACATTTCCTAAAATAGTAAGTTTTAATACTATTACACCCACTACTTCACTTATTTTAACAATACTTTACACTATTACACCCACTACTTCACTTACTTTAACAATAAAATCAATATTACACCCACTATTTCAATTATTTTAACAATAAATTAATATTACACCCACTACTTCACTTATTTTAATCATAATTTTTGGTCTCCGTACAAAAAGTAAACGTAAATAATCTGTCGGGACGGAGGGAGTATGTGAGCTATAAATACAATACTATATGGAGAATCTCCACCACAAAAATACGATTCCAAATGTTGGTTGAAATCTAGACAAATACAGTATATCCCAATGGTGGCGGCTGACCAAGCCATTCACTGCTAGTTAGAATATAGAATGTCTATGTACATATTATTAGTCCCGCCCCGCGGTTTAACTTGCCAGTGCCCTGCTTGGCTGCTTCATTTCATCCAACTACTTTTTTTTTTTTTTACGCATCTCTTTTTATCAGGTATCTGGGTATTTGATCGCACCTCGATTAATCCTAAATGTCTTGTTTATTTTGATGCGTTTAACTGAAATTGAAGCTGAAATCGAAAATGAAATCTCAAGATGATAAGTTCGAAAGGTCCTGGCCGCTGAGGCAATGGTGCGGAAATTCTTTGAACTACTTTGATCTAGCTAATAAATATTCTTTGCGATCCACAATTAACTTTAATAACTTAACATTTTAGATGAATCAGTTACAGGACTTATTTAGGAAGGAGTTTCGAAATCAAGTCCTCTTACCAGTGCCGGTCCTCAAAAATTGCAAGCTCCAGGCAACTCAAATTTTTGTGCTCCAAAAATTATAGAAATCAAATATATGCAATTTGTACTTTGAGAAAAAATTCTTCTAATAACTTTGCTAGCAAAATCATCACAAGTCTTTCATAAGTCCTAATTTGTTTTTGTGTCCCTACATATCATAAATTTTATCTTTTTGTAGAACAAAAAATATGTCCCTAAAATTTCATTTTTTGCGAGACCCCATTCAAGAGCATAAGCGGCTTGGCCTCAGTTGGCGAGTCTGGATCCTCTGTCCCCTTCTCTTTTCAATACAAAAAGAGTGCCCCTGCGGGGCCCATATTAAATAAAAATATTTTTTTATTTAAAATGGGCCCCGCAGGGGCACTATTTTTGTATTGAAAAGAGTAGGGGACACGAAGGGGACACGGAGGAAGGGGACACGGAGGAAGGGGACAGAGGATCCCAGCTCTTGGCCTCAGGCCCGCTCTGCTCTTAATTACCAATAATTGTTTAATTTAAACTATTTATCAATTTATCGTCTATTATTAGCAGATATTGTTTGAAGAATTCAATTTTTCTGACGAAGAACCAAAGATTTAAATTTATCAAAAAAATAAGATGAATGTGAGTACAATATTATTAAAAAAATGAATTTAAATTTTTGTCGCTACTTATAGTTACGAAAATACTTCTTCCGTCCCATTTTGTTTGACTCACTTCTTTTTGCACACATTTTAATGTGCTTAAATGAGATATTTATAATTTTTTTTTTACTTTTTTTGTTTTATATAAAAATATAGAATTTATACTTTCATGCAAAATAAAAAAATTTAAAAAATATTACTTAAGTACCTGGTCCGAGAATATTAAAATACGTAAAAAAAATTGGAGGATCATACATGAAGGATCATGGTGGGAGGGTGAAGGGCTAATAATTAAGTTTGGTCTCCATAAATATCAGGGATCTTAGCTTTATGTAGGTTTAAGTCATGCATGACGAAATTGACATGAGAAAATGGTTTTCAAAGGTTTATTTGACTGATCATGTGCCTGCAGTGAGTATATTTGAGATGAGTTGCTGTCTTATTAACTTTCTTTCATAACGATAGATAATTTAATTAAAATCAATTGGCGTTGGAAGAAGATGCATGTCAAGATTGATTACTGGCTAATTATCTGATCGATAAAACAATATTATCTCACCCACATTAGGTTAAAAGTGAATATACTTTGATTTATATGCAATCTTTAAAGAATAAAATTTGTAGAGATACGATTACACTAATCGTATTAGTCAACTTGGAGATCAAACAAATTACTCCGTAGTGTTTTTCAGAGGCGGATCATAGAGTAAGCGGGCCCAGTTACCGCTGGGCGGTTTTTTTGCGGGTCAAGAAAAAAAAAAATTCGCTGGGAAGAAATTTCATTTTTTTGTTGGGTAGCAATATAAGCAACATGATTTCTTAATGAATATTCTGGTAGCTCAGTTGGTTTGTTGTTTGCAAGCGGGGGAGACCTGTGTTCGATTCCCAAAGAGAACAAAATGTCTTGTTTTTTGAGGTTTGAATCCGGATATATTTTTACACCAAAAAAATTGAACGGAGCAAATAGAATTCCGCTGGGAAGATTTTTTCGGCTAGGTCCGCCTTGGTATTTTTGCGATTTGTTTTTTGAGGTTTGAATCCGGATATATTTTTACACCAAAAAAATTGAACGGAGCAAATAGAATTCCGCTGGGAAGATTTTTTCGGCTAGGTCCGCCTTGGTATTTTTGCGATAAAGAGTACTATAAATCCTAGCTAGCTACTAGAGTCTCATTGGTTATGCATGATTTTCTATAAAACTTGAGCGTTGCTTTTAATTAGACAGAATCAAAGATCGAATTAGTTCATTGTGTCCTTAATTCATTAAGAGTAGTGCTAGAGGCACCAAAATTTGGTACAAAAAATTGCCACCAAATGACATGGCATGACTGATGTGGCAATATGGGTCTTTTTGATTGGTTTTGTTGTTGTGAATACAGGGGGCCCATTTATTATTACAACAAATCAGAATATGCCATGTGTATTTGGGGAAAATTTTGGAAACCAATTTTGATGTGCCTAGCATTATTCATTAACTAAACTTTATAGGTACGTAAAGATTCACCTCAATAACTCCATTTTGCACTCAGATCTATATAGATCGCCCATGTAACTATATCTATATGTTTGATGTTAATAACACTCTTAATAGCATTACCCTTAATTGTTTTCGTGTATATTATATCATTAATGATGTCAGTTACATTATGTTGGAATTTAGGCTCAATTTATAATTCGTGATTAGTGCTTTTTAATTTCAATTGATTCTTGTTTTTATTGAGTTTTGGAGTAATTAGAGGGATATTTGATTTTGTTTTGATTTTGATTTGATTCTTTTTGTGTAAAGTCATAATTTGTTTTATTGTACCATTTTATATAGTTTTTGTACGTCTGAGGGTGTGCCTTATAGTGTTGCTTTTGGATCAATTTTGGGTTATTTTTTGTATCATCTATTTGACGAGTCAGATCATATTTGTTTGATTTGTTGTTGATGAATTGCATTTGTCTTTTTAAATGAAGTTTAGTTTTTATGAGAACTCGGGTTTTTATATGCCTAATCAAAGGGGATCCCTTTGGTTAGATATATATAAAACTGTTTTTTATTTAATAGATTGCATATAATTAATATTTAAATTAATTGCAATTAATGTTTAATTGATTTCATATAATTAATATTTAAAATAATTGCAATTAATGTTTAATTGACATGATTTATCTGATGTGGTTTGTTTTTGATAATTTCTCAGTTTTTTGGGCGGGAGGAAGTGTTAAGAGAAGATGGAGTTGTTTTTTTCTTGAGAAGAAGTGCAAAGAGGAGACGGAGGGAATTATATTCTTGGATGTATAGCGGAAACAACAAGAAGTTCATGGCGTTTTTTGTTTATAGTTTTTATGTATAGTTGTATTGAGTGGGGCGCTCTTTTTTCCCTTTTGAGTTTTTTCCCATAGGGTTTTGTTCTTGCGGGGTTTTTAACAAGGCCTTCCATGTATGGAGTCTTCTTCTCTGATATAGAGGTTTTATTGTCTAATTTCCGGAGGAATATATTTCTCATGTCAGTCGTAACTCTGGTTATGACCCATGGATTGGTTAAGCATACCTTTCGGATAGATGATGAGCTTTTGTGGATGAAAAAATGTCTCATTTCCTTTCGGATTGTGTAAATTCTATCTTTTAAATGAAATTGATTCATTTATGGGAAAAAAATTATTGATTTCAATTTTTCCAAAATTTTGGTGTTGGTGATTTACATAAATTTATTATGTAAGAGAATGTTATATCCGAATCAATTTTAAGAAAATTGAACTGTTGCATAAATGTTACTCACTCCGTCCCGCTAATATTGACCACTATTCCATATTTGTTTGTCCCAAAACTGTTGTCCACATTTCCTTAACAAAGCAAAATATGTGTTAAATTTGTTAAGTTTTCATAAATATGTTAATAATTATAGTTAAATATGGTAATTTTAACTTGATCGCTAAATACATGGATTTTAAATGATGGTCAATATTAGCGGGACGGAGGGAGTACAAATTTTTAGAGTGCACAGTGCATAGTGTTCATGTAAAAATAAATAGCTAGCAGAAAGCTTCATTTTGGTTACAGCACTCAAGTCACACTCGATGATGGAATGTATGATACTACAGTATACAATTATGTATGTTTGGTGTACAAATGCGTGTCCAGACCCAATAATTGAATTATTTGAATGAAAGCATCTGGTTACGGATATTCATTATTTTTTTTTTTTAATAATTTGGTATTTGGATCAGCTTTTATTCATTTCGATTAATTTGAAAGATTGTTAACATATTTTTTTTTATCGAATATTATAAATCACTTAATTATGTACTACCTTTTAATGAAATTGAAATTATGATCTTGAGACCGTCAACTGAAACACCGGTGATGATTTCGGTCATTAATTCTCTAGTTGCATGTAGTACTTATTCAGTCACAGTCCGTCAAAATTAAATTGGTTGGGTGTTTCCATCACCATTATTGGTGATATACAAAGGGAGAATTTATATGAGAATATTTGTACGCCTTAACTTCTTTAGCTGTTGGTAGCTACTCTTTTCATATAACTTAATTTCTTGTACAATATATCTACGTCTTTCCAGCTCAAACATGCCTATATTCAGCTTTGTTGGAATCTATATAAGCCAGCATTTATAAGTTACATATATCTGGTCATTTCAAGGAATAAAAACACGTACCTTACCATGCATTCTTGCTTGCACTTAATTATGATACCAGCTGAGAAGTTGCTGCCTGTAGACATTCTGTGTACCTGCTGCCTATATACATTTTGGTGTAAATTGCGAGGAGATGCACACACTTACTGAATCTTTCATAAATAATGTTCACGAGCGTGTTAATCGAATTATTTCTCCATGAATAATCAAATTGAACTCTTCTAAAATCAATTTTAACTCATTTATGCATGTAACGTAAAATTTTTCAAGTTCGGCCTGTATCTACATCCCGAGTTTCAACCTCCATAGCCCCTACGATCTTCCGGTGTACACCGGCCATCGCCATTCATTATTCATTTTCAATGGTCCATATAGACATAGTGGACCTCATAAATTTGAAGTTTGCATATATGCATGGCTAAGTAGCTAGGGTATCTATTAATTATTCATGCCCTACAATCCACATAATCACAAAAGAGGATATATTTATATACATATATATACATACAGTGTTTCTTCTTCAAAATATTTCTCTTACAAAATCTACGCGTTATGTCCAGATATGTTCTATGTAGTAGATGAGCGTTATTTATAGATATATTCTATGTAGATGAAAGTTGCGCATTTTTTTTCTCGAATAATTAAGCTAGCTTATATCCTTTATAAAGTGAGTATATATTCAAACAATTCTGGAGAATGAACGAGAATTGAACCCAGAAATTGTATTATCAATTATAAAACCTTTTAAAGCTTAATGCAGGTGCACGTTGCTAATATCATACCAAATCGTCGAGTATACATTTAATCAAATTTTAACTACGATCGCGCTTTTATTCTTAATTTATTTGTTAATTAAGAGAAAGATAGGTATCAACTGAGATACTAATAAAGTTTTTTCTTCTGTTTGTTAAATGCGATACGATAATTTAAGGTAATAAGACTCGATCAGCTTGATGCAAGTTCAACTGTGGTGTGCTTAACGAATGTAGGGCATGCTCATCAGAACCAAGAATTAGTCAGGAGCTGATTTCGCAAGCCAGTGGCATAGAGGCACGGACGTGGCAATATTACAAGCAGATACTCTCACACATGCATAAACATATCTAACCTTTAGCGCTTAGACCGACATGTTAGAGTAATGTTAGGAACGAATGATGTAATATGGATGATGTAACAGAAGCAAATGTTTTTTTTTTTGCCAGAAGAAAAAAGTATATACTTCATTATGCTTTCAAATCTTGTACCATTACAGAGATGAGTTCTGGATGAGCATTGCTCCTATGGCAGATACGATCAGCTATTGAATCATTGTACCTCGCACGTATCATGTAAAAGAATTTGTATCCAGTTTGATATCTATATTAAAATTTACAGTAATCATGCAAGATTAGCCGGGGCAGTGAGAAAAATACAAAAAATTCGACTCATTCTGACAAACGATCACAAATGCCCCCTTTTTTGTAGCGCTGTAATTAGTTCTGTCACGTATACTCTGTCCAAAATACATGTGTTTATGCATCACTGAGTAGCAGTTGCCCAGGTGGACAGTTTTTGTAAAAGGAGTGACATGACTTCTCGCCGGGGGAGGGGGGAGAGGGATCATCCCAAAACCCCTTATAATAATGAATTTAGTATTAAAATTTATGGGAAAAAAGTTAAATATACATATTTTTAGTGTTAAAATACTATAATTTTTCGATTTCGTCCCCTCAAATTTATATGGGAATATTTACAAACTACCTAACTTTTTGAAACTATTTACAAAAACACGATTTTTGATTGCAAAGGTTGCAAAACTGGCACAGCAGGTGGAAAAGGTTGCAAATGAGTTTAAAACGCAGGCAAAAAAAAGTTGCAAAGATTGCCTAAAAAAAAAAAGGTTGCAAATCGTATTTTTGAAAAAATTCGTTGTAACTTTGGTAATTTTGAAAAAAGCCCATTTATATAAGTTTTATGAATATAATGATAAATTTTTTGATATTTATCATAATTTTGAATTGTAATACTTGAATTTAAGTATATTCATATATTAAAAAATTATAATAATAACTTTTTATTTTTTTAATAAAAATTATTTTAATATATTAGTTATTAAGATGAAAAAAAAAAATCACCCCCACGACTCCACGAGCTCGAATTTCTAGCCCCGTTCCTATTAATAGTTCCTTTAAAGTGATATCGTTCATATCGGAAAAAATTATCAGTTTAGATAAATTATAAATTAGAGGTATTAAAATAAAACTTTCGATTAAGGGGTTGAGTTGACACAGTGGTTAAGGTGCCCGATTCATGACCGAGAGGTCATGGGTTCGACTCCTGCCGGAGGTCAAACACCGAAAACAGCCTCTCTACGCATGCGTAGGGGCAATGTTGCGTACTATCTTACCCCCTCAGATCTCCCGTTACACGGGATATACTGAGTATGTTGCGTTTGCGTTTTTTTTTTAAAATAAAACTTTCGAGTAACAAATGGGATCCATACTTTTTATCACTATCGAAAAGTTATCACTTTAAGAAAATGTTTATTTGGAGGGATTCTTTTTTTTTTTTTGACGAAAAGCATTGTTTCATTAATAACATAATACAGTCAGAACAAATCTCCAACTGCAATTACAACCAGATTGAGAAACAAATAACAAGCTAAACATCATTAGTTGATTTGTTTTCTGATCGTTTAACACATAGAATTTAAAAATTCTTGAAATTAAAAACGAAGTCGAAGACATCCCGAGCAATCCATATTGCACCAACATCCCGGAAAGCAGCATCATCACAAATGATCATATCACATAAAAACAATTGTTAGCCCAGTGTTCAAAAACCCCAAGTGTAGGAGCGACACCCCAGCTATCTACATGCCGGATACCAGCTATAGACATGCCGAAAATGGATTCTTCGCCCCAGCTATCTACATATGCCGGATACCAGCTATAAACATGCCGAAAGTGAAAATCGATAACGAGTGAACAATCTTTAATTGTGAAAGGTGAGCTCTTGCAATAATCACCACCAATCCAGTTTCAATGCGGGTTTTCCAGATTCTCCAAAACATCAACAAAATCATTTTCAACAAAACTCCGCTCACAATTAAGAAGCGAAAACCAAAACTCTCACATAGGAGACACATTAACCACCCAAAAAGATGGACGAAAATAACAAAATCTCACCCAGAAATGAAGATTAATGAACTTATTAACAAGAAAAAAGAGAGAAGATGGGAAAGATCTAGAAGAGGGGAAGGAAAGATAAGGATGAAGAGGGGGACGGATGAAGAAGATGAGTGTTAAAGTCAATATAACACTTTCGGCTCCATGTTTTCCTCCATTTCGGCTCCGTGTTTTCCTCCATGATTCTTGCACTAATTATAGCTTTAAGAGTTAGTTTTTCTCTATATATACATTCATCCTCATTGTAATTATCAAGCTTCAAGTTATCAATACAAGAGTTTCTTTTCTTACATTATTCTTGATTCTTCACAACACATATATTTACACATACCTCTATTTTCTTCATGGTATCAGAGCAATAGGCTCGTTTCTCTCCGCTGCACTATTAAACTCACCATATTCCGTTGCCTCCATTCTTTCCGGCATCAGTCATCCTTTCCGGCGTTGCCATCTCTTTAAATCAATTTATCAAATACTTGGTGTGCCACCGGTCTTCACCATACGGTGTCGTTTCACTAGTGGCTGTCCATCAAATTTCCCAGAAACAATCTTTAAATTGAAGTGGGTTTCATTGTTGGGGTTATCTTTAACGCCGGCGTGGCCTGCGTGCTGGTAAGAAACGTCTTCGACTTCTAAAACTGTGGCTTCGAGTGCAGATTGAA
Source organism: Kitagawia praeruptora (assembly GCA_037693485.1). Lineage (NCBI taxonomy): Eukaryota > Viridiplantae > Streptophyta > Magnoliopsida > Apiales > Apiaceae > Kitagawia > Kitagawia praeruptora. The sequence continues at coordinate 7,702,832 of CM075353.1, forward strand.
GCTTTGTTCTGATTCGATTTGCTCTTGATATTAACATATTTGCTCCTGCGCGTAACCCCATCTTTCGTTGTCTTCGCCCAGTTGTAGTTGTGCTCCCCATACTCTTTTCATCTTTAGCTTAACAAATAAAGCATTCAATTTGTCAAAAGTAAAACATTCAATTTGTTTGTTAAAGCATTCAATTTGTCAACAGTAAAACATTCAATTTGTTTTATCTTTTAATTGGGTAACACTTTTTGCACACCACCCCAATATCACGTGAAAAGGAAGCTGGGAAAGCTATTTTTGTCAAAATTACATTTCAGTACCCCAACTTTGTCAAATCGTGCAAATTGAACCTTCAAGTTTTGAAAACTGACACAACAGCCCCTGGACTATTTAAAATTACAGTTCAGTCCCTGAATTTTTCAAAGTCTTCACTTTCAACCCTGTTCTTGCAAGCATGGAACGAGAACATAGTTCACCGATTCAAACAATCTTGAATGGCTCTCATTATGCAACTTCAACTTTTGAAGCCACCTCCGAAAGGGCATCAACTGCACCTTCTAGCAAGCTTGAATCATTGATCATACAGGTTCTGGCTAAATTAAAATCTTCAATGGCTTTTTCTGTTAACTCTGGTAAATCTTGGTATCTAGATTCTGGATGCTGCAATCATATGACAAATGATCCATCAATATTTACCACAACAACAAAGAATCCATGTCTTCCAAACATCCAAACTGCAGATGGCTCTACAATGAATGTAACACAGATTGGAACTGTATCCACGGAAGCTTTTTCTCTTCCTAACACATATTTTGTTCCTGATCTTACACTTAATCTTGTTTCCATCAGTCAACTATGTGATCTTGGTCTTTACATTATCTTTTCTCCTTCTGGTTGTCATATACAGGATCCTCAGACAGGCAAAATGATTGGAACAGGACGTAGATGCGGGAAGTTGTTTGAGCTCACATCCCTTCATCTTCCTATACCAAAATTGTCATCATCTCATATAGTTGGCTCAGTTTCATCAACAACCAGTGTCTGGCATTCCCGGTTAGGTCATCCTTCTTCTTCTCGTTTACGTAACCTAATTTCTAGCGGTCATTTAGGTAGTGTAAATACAGACATAACTGACTGTGTATCATGCAAACTGGCAAAACAACATAAACTTCCTTTTCCTATTCATTATCAAAAATCATCAGCCACTTTTGATCTTATACACTCTGATATTTGGGGTCCCTCTCCAACTCCAACTATGGGGGGGTCTAGGTACTATGTGATATTTGTTGATGATTTCTCTCGATACACTTGGATATATATTTTGAAAAATCGATCTGAATTAGGAGAAACATATAAAAACTTTGCCACTATGATTGATACTCAATTCAAAAAGAAAATCAAACTTTTTCGTGCCGATAATGCCAAAGAATACAAAGAATCTGAACTTACAAAATTTTTGGCATCTTATGGTACTCTTGCACAAAGTTCTTGTCCTTACACATCACAACAAAATGGTCGTGCTGAACGTAAACACAGACACATCCTAGATACCATTCGAGCTCTTCTCATTTCTTCTTCTTGTCCAGAATATTTTTGGGGGGAAGCCGCATTGACTGCTGTTCATACAATAAATATGATTCCTTCTCCTGTTACAGATAACTTGTCACCTTATGAAAAATTATATGAAGAACCACCGTCATATGATTCTCTTAAGGTTTTTGGTTCTGCATGTTTCGTTCTTCTTCCTCAACATGAGAGAACAAAACTCGAACCACGTGCTCGCCTTTGTTGTTTTATTGGCTATGGCAGTGGTCAGAAAGGATACCGTTGTTGGGATCCTATCTCACAGCACCTTCGTGTCTCTCGTGATGTTACTTTTTGGGAACACAAAATGTTCTCATCTATGTCAGAATTTCACATTGACACTTCTACTAGCATTTCTCACTTTACAGATCCTTTTGTTGATCTACATCCCAGTGATGAATATATAGAATCTCCAACCTCTTCTTCTTATATACATTCAGCAGATCCTTCAGATGAGCTCACACAACGACCTCCACCTACTACTGTCCCTTCAATAACAGGTCAGTCTGAGGATTCCAGTACCGAGCCTCCCATCTTACCATCCACTTCAGATGAACATTTTCATCGATCTACTCGGGTAAGAAAACCTTCTGTTCGTCTTACTGATTATCATGTTTATTCTGCTATACAATCTTTACACGAGCCTCAAACATATAGGGAGGCAAGTGTTCACCCTCTTTGGCAGGAAGCTATGGCAGAAGAACTTCAGGCATTAGACAAAAATCACACTTGGGATCTGGTTACCTTGCCTCCTGGCAAAACAACCGTGGGTTGTCGATGGATCTACAAAATTAAGACAAAAGCTGATGGATCCATTGAGAGATATAAAGCCCGTCTAGTTGCTAGAGGCTTTTCCCAGGAGTATGGCATTGATTATGAAGAGACTTTTGCACCAGTTGCTCGTCTTACATCAGTTCGAAGTTTACTCGCTGTTGGAGCATCAAAACAATGGGATATGTGGCAAATGGATGTCAAAAATGCTTTTCTTAATGGTGACTTAGATGAAGAAGTTTATCTCAAACCTCCACCTGGTTTTAATCACTCTCCAGATCAAGTGCTCAAGCTAAACAAGGCACTGTATGGTCTTAAACAAGCACCTCGAGCATGGTTCGAAAAATTTAGCAAAGTCATTAGTGAGCTGGGATTTACTTCTAGTCCATATGACCATGCTCTCTTCATTCGACGGACAGATCGAGGAATTGTCCTTCTCCTCCTCTATGTGGATGATATGATTATCACTGGAGATGATACTACAGGCATTTTTGAACTCAAACAGTTTCTAAATCAGCAATTTGAAATGAAAGATCTTGGTTCATTAAGCTACTTCTTGGGTATTGAGGTTTCTTCTATACCTACCGGGTACACCCTTTCTCAAGTTAAGTATGCATCTGATCTTTTATTAAAATCTGGAATCAGCGACACTAAAATTACATCAACACCTTTGGAATATGGGGTAAAACTTAACTCCGAAGATGGCAATCTACTTACCAACCCTACGTTGTATCGTCAGTTGGTAGGAAGTCTGATTTATCTTACTGTCACTCGTCCTGACATTGCTCATGCCGTTCATATTGTTAGTCAATTTATGGCAGCTCCTCGCACTCCTCATTATACAGCTGTCCTCCACATACTTCGTTATGTCAAAGGCTCCATTCTTCATGGACTACATTATGCATACAACTCATCACTTGAGTTACATGCCTATTCCGATGCTGATTGGGGTGGTGATCCTACTACAAGATGTTCCACTACAGGATTTTGCTTCTTTCTGGGTGATTCTCTTATCTCTTGGCGCAGTAAGAAACAGTCGCTTGCATCAAAATCCAGTGCCGAGTCAGAATATCGAGCTCTAGCTGACACTACACAGGAATTAATTTGGCTAAGATGGTTACTTGAAGAAATGAATGTAACTCATTCTCCAGCCACTATTATCTACTGCGATAGCAAAAGTGCCAGGGACATTGCTCACAATGATGTCTTTCATGAACGCACTAAACATATAGAGATCGATTGTCATTTCACCCGTCAACAGGTTGCAAAAGGCACGGTTCATCTTCATGCTGTCTCTAGTACTGATAATACTGCAGATATTTTCACGAAAGCTCTTCCTCCTAGTTCACATCGGAATCTTGTTTGCAAACTTAAACTGGTTCAACCATCTTCAGTTTGAGGGGGGATGTTAAAGTCAATATAACACTTTCGGCTCCATGTTTTCCTCCATTTCGGCTCCGTGTTTTCCTCCATGATTCTTGCACTAATTATAGCTTTAAGAGTTAGTTTTTCTCTATATATACATTCATCCTCATTGTAATTATCAAGCTTCAAGTTATCAATACAAGAGTTTCTTTTCTTACATTATTCTTGATTCTTCACAACACATATATTTACACATACCTCTATTTTCTTCAATGAGGAATAAGGGAGGGGGCGGGATGAAGAAGGAAGGAGTTTTATTTAGAGAAAGCAAGAATAAAAGGGTCTCCGGCCGGTGGATAAACCACCGCGGGAGATGGAACTAAGAGGAGAAGAGAACAAGCAGCAGAGAGAGAAAAAAAGGAAACTTTTCCACCGAAATGTTTTTATTTGGAGGGATTCTACTATACAATGATTCATACTTAAAATGCGTGTTAACAAATAATAATTGACAGGAAATTCTCGATTTTTGTACAATTTTTTCAAAAAATTAAAATTAAGCATCTTGCGAAAAATAGGCAGAAATTGGAGTAAGCGGGATCAAAAAAATTTCTAACTCAATGATAGGGTGTGAAATTTTTTTAAGAATAAATATACTCCCTCAGTCCCATGTGATTGTTTACGTTTCAAAATGATGTTTTTGGCACGCATTTTAAGGTGCATTTTAAGGGTAGTTCCATAACATAATTTTTAAAAAAAAATTGTACAAAAGTATAATGTATATATTTTTATACAAAAAAAGAAAATTTTAAAAATAAGTTATAGAACTATCCTTAAAATACACATTAAAATGCGTGCCAGAAAATGTAAAGAATTGATTGGGATGGAGGGAGTATTAATTTAAAATTTGAATTATTAAGAAAAAAATTAACTACCTACATAATTTGATGGGGTCAAATTTATAACTATTACTACAAAAGTAATTTTTTAGTGGGGTCAAATTTGATTTTTTCCACTATAAATATTTTTATAAAAAAAATTTACATACAAAAATTTCATTTTTTAAATTTGAGTGGGATTGACTGCACCCACTAATGATACATTGGCTACGCCCCTGACTGACTGTGTAGAGGAGAGACTCATTCTCAAATGTAAATAAAAACTAAAATGATGATAAATAAAATGTTATAACCGTAAGGATCATCTTTGCATATTGAGCTTTCTTTAAGAAAGATTCAAAAAGTTATGGGAAAAAAAAAATCATGACCCGTAAGTTCGACAAAACAAATATTTCGTAAAATAAATTTTGCTATTCAACGAGAACTTATTTCACTTTGGAATTTTGTGGAATATGTCAACGACATGTTGGTGCAGTGGTTGAGCCACTGGCCTCCTTTGAAGGAGGTCAGGGGTTCGACTCTTGCATGTGTGTAAATTTCTTGGTAAGGGGCTCTTGCGTGTGTGTAAATTTCTTAGTTTTTATTAGGTTTCTTTTCTGTATTTGTAATGGCAGGGGTCCTTCGAGTTTCATAGTTTGTATTAGGTTTCTTTTCTGTATTTGTAATGGCCGGGGGTCCTTCGGAAACAGCCTTCCTATTACACCATTTTGAGTGGTATTATAACTGAGTAAGTTTAATTTTTTTTTTTTAATTTTGTGGAATATCCCGGCATTTAAGCGGAAATGTAATAAAGTTTGCACTTTAAAACGGTGGACCCTTTATTTGTTGTGCTTGGAATTTTGTTTTTGTAGTTTGATGCGCGCAACTCCGTGTGTAAAAATGTACATAGAGTGGTCCAGATAGGCAGGCAGATATATGTGTTACTCCAGAAGAGGTGCAAATCAGTACATGGTGTTTCACAACACAGTGCCCACGGATTTAATTGCAAGAAAAGCAGATTAATCCCCCACCATTTTTGGTCCATCTATTATTCCTTCATTTCTCTTTCATATCATCAATTCTGTACTACTCAAATGTGTGTGAGACTGGAACATATTTGTCTGCTACTGCCAGAATATATATCGTTTTCCCTTGCATGTGAGGCTTCAATTTCTAGCCCTACGTGTATGGATGAAAAATTTATCCCTGACAGATTTGTTACGGATACTCGACTCGTTCCGTTCCGATTTATAACGTAACTGAAAAATGATATTGCTGTATCCTAGCTAACTCCTCAGGTATAGGAACTTCAGAGTTTGCAAGATTCAAATACAACTTGGAGCTTGTTTTGGTTGTATACATGGGTCGTTAGATTATGAGATTTCAAACCTGGTTAACAGGTATGAGAACTAGGTTCTAATACGTTTTTGTATTGAAATGTTACTCACATTCCCGTCAACCGGGACGGAATTCCATGATCCAAACAAGCACATAGTTTTCCTTTGGTATGGTAAAAGTTGTGATCATGGGTACATTGTCAGTCATTATGTGCGATGTTTGATTTTCTAACACCATTAGAACACAGTCTGCACTTTTAATACCAGCTTTGAGTGTCTAGCTATGAACGCACAGATAAGCATAATTATGTTTAATGAGTGCTCTAGAACAGCATGATTACTGGCTTACCTCCTGGAAAATACTCCATTAATCAACACTTGAAAGCATACCAGTTACCACATTGCCAGCAGCATGTAAAGACGACAGTACTGATAAATGAAAACCTAACGGGATAATGATCGTTTATCCACCCTACGAAAATGACTATACGATAATCGTACGTAGGATGAAAAATGTCCAGAGAAAGTATACTTGAGATTCACGTTGGAACGATAAGATGCTAAATCAAAACATTGCGTGCCACAACTTGAACATCCTTGTTGACAAAAAAAAAAATCAGAAATCCTCTTGCCAGTTACATACAAATTCCATTCAATGAGTCCTGTCAAGTCCATCTTCTCTACATGCAGTAATACACCACAAGATTCTCACACACACACACACAACTAGGGTTGTTCACGAATCGAGCTGGCTCGTGACACAACAATATATCTACTAATTATACACAAACCTTTCATTGTCCCCACGGCCTTTGATCATCGATCGCAACGTTTCTCCAACTTTGAATGTTTTCATATCTTGTACCTATCATGCTCTGCTGTTTGATTAACCTTGACTATCTCAAGTTGATCCAAACAAAGCCAGAGATGTCAAATATTGACATATTCCTGTTACCTGAAATGTGTATTAATTCATCAAGACAAGTTCACAATTAGTTAAACTAGGTCTGATGGGCTCATAGTACTGTACCAATGGTCCCGTTTTCTCTAACAATTGGCTAAGCTTTCGTATAAGGTTCCTATCATCCGGTGTCAACAGATATTTTTTCGCATAATTATCTCTTTTCGCTTTCACATTTTCCGTAAAAATTGTATCAAGTTAGGAACCAACTTAGACTATTATTTTGCAAACATTTCAAACTTATGTCAGTTTTGCTAAGCTTGCAGTTTAAGATGTCTAAGATAACAACATGTATCAGAATAGTCATATGTAATCAATATACAGATTCAGACCTTACATATTCTCCAAGTTACAATGTCCCCTTACTTCAGAACTATACCATAGATTCTCTCATATTTTATGCCTCTCTCTTATCTAATCAGGATAGGTATGTGGGTATAGGGCTGTCAATGGATCGGATCTGGATCGGATCTGATCCATATCCTGATCCATTTAATTTTACCGGATTCGGATTCGGATTCGGATTCGGATTCGGATCATAGCCGGATTTTTTTCGACATGATCCATATCCGGATCCATTAGGATCACGGATTATCGGATCGGAACTCCGATCCATTTATATGTAAAGAAAAAAATCTTTAATTTAATTCAACTAATAATAGCAACATTTTGAAATGTAAAGTACACAAATAAATATTACAAATTTTTGTTATTTTTATGTTTTAAGTGTTGAGGTAGCTAGATTTTTTAAGTGTTTGTTTTAGGACCTGCTTTTGCAAATGCATGAGTTGTGTATATTTTAATCCTTCTTTATATGCATATGCAGTATGAATCAATTTTTGTTGGACATAGTAATAATATTGGTGTTTAGCATATTAGCAGGCTATCCGCCACCATTTATATGTTTAAATGTAGGTAGGTGTTGTGGAATAAAAACTAGGTTACGATTGCTACGGTTAGGGTTCGAGTTTTTAATGCTAGGGTTCGTGAGCTTCGTGCTTTAATGGCTGCTTCTGCGTTCGAGACTTAAACGATCCTCACAGAATGCCTACGTATCTCTGTATTAAGAGAATCAAGCCAATAAAACGTAGTTCTGAGAATGAGGGGTTAGACCCTTTATATAGGCTGAGAAGCCCTAAAATTATGGTAGGAGTCGGAGACTTGGTGGGCAAGCCACCGCCTTGAGGAAGGTTCTGGACTCCTTCCTTGTGGGAGTAAGTTCCCATATCGAATTCTGTGCCTTGGAGGCTAAGTTTGGGTAGGAATAGTATCCTTATTTAACTCTTATTGCTGAGCTGGTTATATCCTTAATATTAATTACGAAATTAATATTTAATTTGGGCCCATCTGGTGGGCCCCACGTTTGGACCAAACTAGGTCTAATTAATGCAACATTAATGATATTTTTAGGGCTTATTTTTAGCCCATATCATTTGCCCCCCAACTTCTAGGGAAACTGATCAGGTTTTCCTCGAAGTTTTAACGGCCTTATCTGAGACTTGGGTCGGGGTTTATATTTATACACTAGTGTTTCACGAGTATTGTCTTGATGTAAAGCGTGGAGCGATCGACGCACTTACGACAATGTTAAACGATGCTAAACGGCAATAATCAGCGCTAAACGGTGCTAAACGACACTAAACGACGCTAAACGGCACTAAGTGGCGCTAAACGGCGCTAAACGGCACTAAACGGTGCTCAAATGGCGCTAGTTTGAAAATATTAGATTGTGCTTCGAGCGTAAAATTATTTTTCCATGCTTCTGGAATTTTTGAGAGATTTTTTTTTTTTTAAAATTGCAGGCCAAATTCGAGCTCAATTTCGAGCTCAAACTGCCTCCAGATCGCAACCATTTTTCTTGTTTCCTAAGTCATTTTCGACCTGGAAATTTCGAGGAGAAATCAGTGTATTTTCGAGCTCAATTTCGAGCTCAAACGGGGGCCAGGTCGTGGCTGTTTTACAGGTTTTTTTTTTTAAGTTCATTTTCGAACTAATTCATACGACCTCATTCGGTATGGAAACGACCTCGAGTTTTCACCCAGGTCGTGACCTTTTCCCCGGCTTTTCTAGTCATTTTCGACCTCGTGCTGGCGACCTCAAACCAAGGGGAAACGACCTCAAAGTGGTTCCAGGTCGCACATATTTTTCACACTTTCTAGTATAATTACGACCAGAATTAACCAATCTCATTGTAGTATAAATCCGACCTCAACACAACACATAGACGACCTCAAATTAGGCCTAGGTCGTGTGGGTTTTTCATATTTTTCAATTCAAATTCGAGCTGGAGTTTGCGATCTCAAACCACGCCTCAACGACCTCAAATGGACATGTTTTAGTTGATTTTCTGGTTGTGTGAATGAGCTCGAAATCCTATTGCAAAACGAGGTCGTAGGTGCCGACCTCATACCATCTTCTTTCGGGTCTTTCCTTGGTTTTGGACTGTAACAGTGGGCCTTTCCAAACCTTTTGGGCCTTAAATTGAGCTTGGGCTTTTACAGGCCTTCAGTCTTAGCTAAAACTGAATTCAAGAATTATATCTTTGGCCCTATTGGGCTTTTGGACCGTAGTCATGGGCTTTAAGCCTTAAACCTTAACAGGTTTTGTTGTCGTCGTTAGGCAGTGTCTTTTTCAAGCCCAATTTTTATTTAAAGGCCCAAAAAAAGATTTCTAATAGGCTATAACCGGTTGAGTAATTTAAACTTGCCGGTTGACATGCTCTATCTTTTCGCCTATATAAGGCCAAGAATTTCACTTTCATTTTCATCACAAAAACTTTCTAAAAATTTTCTCTTCTAAAAGTTCTCTCTAGAGTTTCAAAGCTTTCTCAAGAAATCCGTTTGAAGACATCAAGTTTGATCGTCATAAGTTGAAGATCATTCGAAGTTCTTAGCTTTCTCCTCCAAATCTTTGAAGATTTGAAGATTATTTGCAGAATTTTTGGTGTTTTTCCAGATTCTTCATTGAAGGTATGAATCTCTCTCCTTCCTTCCCCAGATTTCTGGGAATTTTTACCCTTATTTGTTTGAAGATTTGAAGATCTTCCATCTTTTCTTTGAAGATCACATATTTTCTGGGTTTTACTCTTCAAATCCCTCGAAGATTTGAATGTTTTAATCTTTTTCATCCCTCTTTTTGCAGGTTTCCAAATTTCTTTGAAGATTTACAGAGATGGCAGAAGATCGTGCAGCACTTCGTTTCCAGAAATTGCAAGGAGCCTCCAAAAGAGGTATCATCATTCGTTCTCCCTCCATGAGTTTACAGGATATGATTTTAAATCGTAAAGAAGATTTTCCATCCTTGTCACACCTTGATTCCTTTAATTATAGTAACACCTTTCATGATATAGAAAAGATCACTGATTATAACAAGATGTATAGAATAGAACCACCCTATAGACTTGTCCAATCTGATCCTGGGGATCGATCTTGCCATTGGCGCCCCGATGCACTTTGTGTTTATAGGGGTGCCATTGTTGCAGGAGTTCGATTCCCCTTCCATGAGTTTATTCCTAGGCTCTTAGCAGATGTAGGAATTAACCCTTGCCAACTTCCCCCCAACTCTTGGAGGGTGATCAATTGTTTCATGGTCCTCTGCCTCAAGAACAAATTCCCTCTTTCTGTAGCTCTCTTTAGAAAGATTTTTCAATTTAAGAATTCTGCTGAATCTACTCCGGGTTGGGTATACATTAGTCATCGTACTTCCACTCCTCCAATCTTTCACCCCCAATCTATTCCTGACTCCAACCCAAAATGGAAGAAGGAGTTCATGTATCTGATATGGGAAGGTGGAGATTGGGGCAACGTTTTCCGTAGTACCTTTGGTAAGGTCGTAGATGGCAGTGCCAGTGATATTGAGCTCAACGAGGAAGAGACCCAGGCCTACAAGGAGCTCATCAAAGATAATTATACTACTATGGCTTGGGATCTCCTGAATGAGTTCCAGCTTAAGTCTTTGGGACTTTCCCGAGTGACCAAGAAGGGTAATTTCCTTTCTTTTTGTATTCCTTTACCTGAATATGATTGTCTCATACCCATTATTTGTCTTTTGTTTTGTAATTGCAGCTGCAGCTTTCATCAACAAGACTAATGAGCCTGAAGATGGAGACACTGCTAGGATGAAGAGGGCTCGTTCAGGGAAGGATCCTCGAGCCCCAACCGCTACGGATGCCTTCTTGAGGCCCCATGTAGTCGATACTGAAGAAGCAGATGGCTCTTCCAAGAGCGCTTGGCGTCCCAACTGGGGTATTAGGAAGAAGGACTCCCTCGTTGGAGATTGCAGGCATGCCATGGAGTGGTCCTAGCATTCCATAACTCCCGGTGATTTCAAAGATTTTGTATCCGGCTCCACTCTTGAAGGAGCCGAGAGTGCTGGAGCTCAGGCCTTTGCTGCTGTAAGCTCCTTACTTCCCTCTCTCTTATATACTTGTTTGCTATTTGAATCGTGGTTCTAACTTTATCTTTTGTAGGCTAATGCCAACTTCCAAGGGGCCATATTCCAGGCTAAGACTTGGCGTTCAGCCTATGAGACTCATAAGGCAAAGTATGATAATTCTCAGGATGAACTGGCCTCTGTCAGAGCTACTTTAGAGAGGAGGGAGAAAGAGCTTCTAGAGTCTCAGGCTGAAAATGTCACTCTTAGGAAGGGCAAGGACGACCTGATTGATGACTACCTTGCCTCCCAGGAGTATGTGGGCTTCATGGAGAAGCATGATGACTCTCTATTCCCTTACCAGTTTACTCAGGGATGGGACGGAGCTCTTGCTGAGGTTACTAGGAGATTTCCTGGTACCCTTAATGTTTCAGACTTCCCTAGCCCTCATGCTCCTATGGCCTTGGCAGTGCAGGACACCCAGGAGGAGGACCAGGAGGATGATGAGAGGATCCTGGAGCCAGAGCCCTCTGCTCATCTTGGCGGAGATGAAGAGGATGAGCAAACTGGAGATGCTCAGTAGTTGCTCTTTTTATCTATCTATTTATGTACTCTGCCTTCGGGCATGACTCTGTACTTTTGTTAACTTATCTTGATAAGTTAATCGTTTATGTATTCTGCCTTCGGGCATAACGTTTAATTCGTAATCTATTGTCCTTGATGTTTCTCAACTTATTCATGTTCGCATGTGTAGTCTAGCATTTTATGCATATATATCAATAAGTAATGCTCATAACTTATGCGAAAATGTAGAATAGTCTTATTAATATGGAGAAATGGGCACAGCCCTTACATAGGTAGCATAAACGGCACTACGCCATAAGTGAGCATACGCAACCCTTTTTACAAAGCGTTGCACAGAAAGCGTTTCATTAGATAGAAGTTTTGGGTCTTTTGCAACTGAGCTGAATTGGTGTTGCGTTAGATATAGATTAGCGTTGCGTATTACCCACAGTGTTTCACATTATGCAACACTAACTGATGGCGTTGCGTTAGATAATTTTTAATTTTTATAAATGATGACGTGGCAGGAGTGGGACCCACATGTGCTGACGTGGCATTTGCTGACGTGGCAAATGTGGGACCCACATTTGCTGACGTGGCAGAAGTGGGGCCCACCTTTGCTGACGTGGAATTTGCTGACGTGGCAAAAAACGTTGCATTAGATACCAGTAGTGTTGCGTTTGCTCTTTGAAGTGTTGCATTAGATATATTCATATTTTTTTTTTAAAAAATGACGTGGCAGATGTGGGCCCCACAAATGCTGACGTGGCAGTGTGAGACCCACAAGGGTGACGTGGCAGGAGGCCCATCATGCTGACGTGGCACATGTGGGACCCACATTTGCTGACGTGGCAGAAGTGGGGCCCACCTTTGCTGACGTGGCATTTGCTGACGTGGCAGAAAGCGTTGCATTAGATACCTGTAGTGTTGCATTTGCTGTTTGAAGTGTTGCATTAGATAAATTTATATTTTTTTTAAAAAATATGACGTGGCAGATGTGGGACCCACCACTGCTGACGTGGCAGTGTGGGGCCCACAAGGGTGATGTGGCGGAGGCCCATCATGCTGACGTGGCAATTGTGGGACCCACAATTGTTGACGTGGCAGAAGTGGGACCCACTAATGCTGACGTGGCATTTGCTGACGTGGCAGAAGTGTTGCATTAGGTATCGGTAGTGTTGCATTTGCTGTTTGAAGTGTTGCATTAGATATTTATTTATTTTTTAAAAAATAGAAACAATAATCCGTAACAAAGCACTAGTTACAAGTCATATTGAAAATAGTAGTGATCTACTAAGATCTCCAATCAAATTAATTTTTTATTTTCTGAAACTTGGGGAATATCATTATATTATATATATATTGACATCCGTACGGTTGGATCGTTCAAAAATATTTTTAAAAAATAGAAACAATAATCCGTAACAAAGCACTAGTTACGAGTCATATTGAAAATAGTAGTGATCTACTAATATCTCCAATTAAATTAATTTTTTATTTTCTGAAACTTGGGGAATATCATTATATTAAATATATATTGACATCCGTACGGTTGGATCGTTCAAAAATATTTTTTAAAAAATAGAAACAATAATCTGTAACAAAGCACTAGTTACGAGTCATATTGAAAATAGTAGTGATCTACTAATATCTCCAATTAAATTAATTTTTTATTTTCTGAAACTTGGGGAATATCATTATATTAGATATATATTAACATCCGTACGGTTGGATCGTTCAAAAATATTTTTAAAAAAATAGAAATAATAATCCGTAACAAAGCACTTGTTACGAGTCATATTGAAAATAGTAGTGATCTACTAAGATCTACAATCAAATTAATTTTTTATTTTCTGAAACTTGGGGAATATCATTATATTAGATATATATTGACATCCGTACGGTTGGATCGTTCAAAAATATTTTTTAAAAAATAGAAACAATAATCCGTAACAAAGCACTAGTTACGAGTCATATTGAAAATAGTAGTGATCTACTAAGATCTCCAATCAAATTAATTTTTTATTTTCTGAAACTTGGGGAATATCATTATATTAAATATATATTGACATCCGTACGGTTGGATCGTTCAAAAATATTTTTTAAAAAATAGAAACAATAATCCGTAACAAAGCACTAGTTACTTTATCGAGTTTTATTGAGATTCTTATTATTTGATCAATTAGATTGTGATATTTAAATTCACATACAAATTAAAGAATCAAAACATTAGAATATTTTCAAGTATCTATATATTATTATATAGTTATTATATATATATATATATATATATACATATATTTTGATTTCTCAAAATTATTTTCATAAAAAGATATTATTTTCTGATTTATTTTTGGTCATATTCGACCCATCCAAACAGCCCAATCCAGCTACAACTCTTGACCCAGCCCATTTACTAAACCCTAAAAGATCTCATCCATTGATCATAATGTGAGATTAATCTACACCGTTTATTTGCTAAAATACATATACTAACGCTACACGGTTTCATGTGTACTATTTATTCGCCTCTCCTATTCTCAAACCCTAAATCTCTCTCTCTGTTCTCTCTCGCCGCGACTCTATCATTTCTCTTCATTTCTCTTCTTAGAACCCTAATTTCTAGATCTCTCCGGCGATTAAACACTATATACAGTATATTATATATCTCTATGTATCTATTAATCAAGTTAATTGATACTTTGAGGCTGCGATTGGTTAGAATAAAAGGATCTGAGACATTTATCATCGATTTTCTTTATAAATCGATGGATTCAACTCAAATTCGACATCTAAATTATATATACTCCCTCACTCACACACAAAGTCCATTAAATAATTCACTCGCAAGATCACTTGCTCAAACTATGGGCAAAGATGGAGGGCAAAAATTCTGAAGCTGTTGGCAGAGTAATTCGGAAACTGTCAGCAATATCAGTAAGAGTTCCTCTGGCTGATGATGTAAAGGTATATATAAAAACTACCTCTTATTTTTATTCAAACATGGAAATTCTGAATAATTATTTCCGGTTAGCAGCATACGAAAATTTTGTAGCTTACCGGCCTTGAATGTAGTGTACATCTAATTGTGTGTAGGGAGATGTTTTCTTGGTCAATGATGCCATGAATAAGGCCACAAAAGTCATGGAAAATGTGGAAGAAACATTACTCAAGAAATTTGATTATCAGGTCAATATTCTATTTGTATCTTGATAAATTTCTAGCACAACATATTTAGAAGTAAAAACTGCATTAAAGATGAAAACTGTCTAACTTGTGTTGCTGGTTTGACTCATCACATCAGGTTGAGAGAATGTGTTATCTGCTAACAGAGCTTTTAATCATAGTAAAGGAGCAAAAGGAATATTTGGTGGAACTGGAAAATAGTGTGTCACTGATTGCTTCATTAAAGGTGAGAAATTCTTCCAGTCAATCACCTTGGTACATCTTCTAACCTCACTTTTCACATTCAAACAGGCAGTGGTATGTGTTTGTTTCAGGACCTAATATGTTTTTTTTTCATATGAGTGTGTGTTTTTAATTTTGAGAGTTCGACTATCAGTGAAAACATTTTGAGTGTGTGTGTGGACTCTTACAGTTTTCTTTAAAATGTTTATGCATGTTACACAAGCAATGTTTATCACATTATTCATTCTGCTTTGTTTTTAGGCTTCCGTTTTTTTACCCTTGGTGATTATTTAAAAACAGATGGTAACCTGGGTCGTTTTGACTAACATGTTATTTATATGCAATTCAGGTCATGGTGGCTCTAGAACTGCAGAATACCTTAAGAACAATCTTTTCAAAAATTTAAGTAGCCATCCAGATTTTATTAAAGACACCAAGTCAGCTATCAGTATGAGGACTTTATAAATTTATGTATCTTTTTTCCTATTGCTTCCCATATAGTCTTTTATATAATAGGTTTAGAAATTTCTTATATGCATCTGATGTAATTTTATTTCTGCAGAATAGAACCACTTGTCTGTAAAGAATGTATTTGCTGAAGAGTTATCTTTACGTTCTCAAAAAGTATTTGATCGTGTCGGATCCATTAAGGTGGGTACTGCTGTAAACCTTTAATTTTACCAGTGTCATTTGATCCATTGTGTGATTTTTCTTTTTCATGAATGTTGGTCAAGATTGTGAAAAGGTTGTGTTTTTATGCTTATTCAGTATATACATGGACTGGCTGCTCACGGAGTACATTATTTCCATCGACCAGGTCCCATTCTACAGGATGTTGGCTATTATCTTCTTCCGGTATGTATACTTGATTCCTTACTTTTTTTTTTTTTGTTATGCACTACTGATGATGATTCTGATTGTTACCGATATTTTCCATTCTTTCACTTTGGTATTTCAGGAGCTTGGGATAGAAAGAGCGTACATCAGTGAAACTGTATTTACCTTCATCTTCGCGTCTTTTGTGTTGGTGAGATTATTTTACCTGTTTTCAGTTCACTAGAGAATCATTATTTTTTTAACTGGCTGTAGAGATGCCTTCTTCACCAGAGAAGAAAAAGAAACTGTCAAATGTATTTCTTTAGGGTCCATTTAAGTGCAATATGAGACAGATATTGTTATGTGTGGCTCAAATAATCAAGTTATATTGGATATATGTTTCATATTTAAATTTGATAGATACGGAGAACTAGGGCTATATCTGTTTGCAAGTACTATAGTTCACATACTTTTACAGATTGAAATTATACTCATTTTATCATACTTAATCCTTGCAATGATCCCATGACCCATGTTCTAGTCTAGATCACGTTCTAGTTAATCTTGGAAGTAATATCACTCACACCCTCTCCCTTGGTTTGTAATCTCATGGAATAAATAATAAGGTGATCAAGTCTATAGGATCAAGTGTTCATTTCAAGTAGCAGATGTCGATTTCAAGTTTGTCCCTTAATGCTAAATAGTAAGAGTGTGAATATGTTTCTGACCTTCAGTATCTTTTGTTGCAGTGGACTTTCCATCCTTTTATTTTCAAGAACAAGAAAATCTACACAGTTCTTTTGTGGTGCAGAGTTCTGGCGTTTTTATTTGTAAGTTGTACTGTTTTTTGTAATAATAATATATGCATATTCAGTGGCCTTTTCTGTATGATGGTATGTCATTAATCTGGTGTGTATTGTAAGGGGAATATTCCTGATTATTGTTCTAAACAAGAAGACGTAAAATGCTCAGATGACCTAGGAAATCATTGTTTGAATGTAACTCATGCAGATGTCATATTTAGGTGCCTATGTGATATCTTATCTTCCGTAACAGGCTTCCACGTGTTCAGTCAATATATAATATAATTATCTGTAGCATTGATTTATATATTGACAGATATTCAAATGTTGCCAATTAATTTTGATGCATCACTTAATATACATCAGGAGGATCATATATTTATGCCAGTGCAAAAAGACCAAAATTAAATATTAGAGTAGTCGACTCGTTAAGGTTCCATTTCTCTTAAAGCACTTGAATTTTAATCGTGATAAAGGGGGTGAGACGTAATTTTAACTAGAATCATGTATAACATGCTTGAGTTGCTGATTTATAAACATGGTTTCCTAGTGTTGATATTTGATGTTTGCAGGGTTGTCAAATGATGAGATGATGCGTGGAGAAAGAGGTTGGCGAGAGCTTGCGACATAGCCGACCATGGGAGATACAATGGAGCAAATTAATAATAGAATTGAAGGATTTTTATGGCTCCACTTAGTAATTTTTGTAGCTTTAACTAGCTAGTATTAGAACTTGGTATTTTTGTAAACTGTCAAGTATTTTTGTTGGCCGCATCATTGCCTTGTGGTTGGTTTGGACCAGTAGTTGGCTTGGTTTGGACCAGATTATTTTATGTATAAACAGCTCAGCCATTTCAAATTTTTTGTAAAAAAGTGTTGCATTTGACTATATATGATGTTGCATTATGGTATATTTAGTGTTGCCTAAAAAAAAATTAGCGTTGCATTAGACTCAAATAGCGTTGCGTTAGATAGTGGTACCCACTGTTGACGTGGCATGTGGGCCCTACTGCTGACGTGGCATGTGGGCCATATTGCTGACGTGGCATGTGGGCCTCAGTGCTGACGTGGCACCTTGGTGGGCCCCACTGATGACGTGGCATGTGGGCCCCACTGTTGACGTGGCATGTGGGTCCAGTGCTGACGTGGCACCTTGGTGGGCCCCACTGATGACGTGGCATGCCCCCCATTTGTGACATGGCACTTGTGGGCCCCACTGGTGACATGTCAGCATGCTGACGTGGCACCTTGCTTCCATGTCAGCATGGTGACGTGGCTGAAACATATTATGCAACCCCATGAAGTGTTGCGTTTGCATGCTTTTGGTGTTGCATAAGGCCTCTTTTGCAATGCTTTTCGAACTGTTGCAATAGCTTCGAAAAGCGTTGCGTTAGGGGTCTTACGCAACGCCAGTATTGGTAACGCCCCAAAAGCGTTGCGTAAGGTCTTACGCAACGCTTTTCAGGCCTTACGCAACTGAAAATGGGGGTTGCGTATGTGCGTTTATGGCGTAGTGCCGGCACAGCCCTTACATAGATGCTCTACTTCCTATATCTCAAGTTTAAAAACTTGGAATGGTTTCATCGACCTTATTTCTACTTCTATTAGATAAATAAAGAGGCTAAGTCCTTACAAGGATAGCTCAAACATAATAAATCTTGAGGTTCAAGGCATGCCAAGTACGGGGCACCTCATTCCCGTCCAAGGTCTCCAGCTTATAGGACCCTCGTCCCAGCATCTTCCTGACTCGGTACGGTCCTTCCCAATTGGGAGCCAATTTCCCTTTCTGGCCAACTCCAGAGGCTTCTATCTTCCTTAGAACCAAATCACCCTGTCGGAAATATCTTTCCTTAACCCTTCGGTTGTAATAAAAGGACGCTTTCTTCTGGTGTTCTATATTTCGAGCATTTGCCTCATCCCTTACTTCGTCAATTAGATCCAGGGCAAGCCTCATGCCTTCTTCATTGGCTTCTGGTTCAAATGCCTCCACTCGAGGTGACGCATGCATTATTTCCAAGGGCACAACCGCCTCGGCTCCGTAAGCTAGCAAGAATGGGGTTGCTCCTGTTGTAACTTTGCAGGTGGTGCGATACGCCCAAAGAATAGGCAGTAACTCATCCACCCAAGTATTTCTAGAGCGTTCGACCCTCTTCTTTAGTCCGTCAAGGATAATTCGATTGGCTACCTCTGCTTGCCCATTGGCTTGAGGATGAGCCACTGAAGTAAAGCGAAGCTCAATAGCATTTTCCTCACAATAATTCTTGAACTCTTAATTGTTAAATTGTGTCCCATTGTCTGTCACAAGGATTGGTGGGATTCCATACCTGCAGATTATGTTCTCCCAAAAGAACTGGGCGACTTGTTTGGTGGTTATCTTGGCTAAAGGTTTAGCCTCAATCCACTTAGTGAAATAATCGATAGCCACTATCAGAAACTTCCTTTGTGTTGAAGCTACTGGGAAAGGACCAAGAATATCCATTCCCCACATTGCAAACGGAATAGGAGAATTGATCGAAGTTAACATTTCAGGCGGCTGCCTTACAATTGGGGCATGCTTTTGGCATCTCTCACACCTTTTGACATAGTCCTGTGCATCAGTTAGCATCTCCGGCCAGTAGAATCCCAGACGGGAAATCTTGTGAGCTAGGGCTCTGTCCCCCAAATGCTGCCCACAGATTCCTCCATGAACTTCTTCCAGCGCTTCTTTGGCCTCTTGGGGCCTTAAACATTTCAAGTACGGGATGACAAAAGACCTTTTATAAAGAAGTCCTTCAATCAAAGCATATCTCAATGCTCTTACTGACAGTTTCCGTGCCTCCAAGGCATTGTCAAGGAGCCATCCAGTTTCCAAGTGAGCTTTGATGGGGTCTATCCAACAGCTCCCCATGTTGATTGGTGCCACTAACTTTGAGTTGATGGATGGGGCCTTCAAGACCTGGAAGTAGACACTTCCTGCATAGTTTTCTATCTCAGAAGAGGCGAACTTGGACAGGGCATCGGCCTTAACGTTCTCCTCCCTTGGAATATGCTCCACATGGCACTCATCAAACTGGGTCATGACACCCTTCACAATCCTCAAGTATTTAGCCATAGTTTCATCTTTGGCTTCAAACTCTGACAAGGCTGTCGCGTGCCTATCAAATAATAATATCTAACAAATCCTTCCAACTATGTAGTAGGGTAAGTCAGAGTCGATCCCACAGAGACAAACGTGTCAATCACCAGTTGTTCTCGATTCAATTCAGCCAAGCAAGTAACACAATAAAATATCAAAGATTATTAAACTAATTTTATACTAATGCAATTAATCAATTAACTAAAACTTCCAGAATTAAGTATCCCCACTAGCATGAATTAATGCAATCGTGAATTCCCTCCCCAATCAATCGTATAATACTCAACAGGAAAGGTGCGCCCTATAAATTACCAATAACCTCTCTCGAGTATTAATGGCTTCTCTAAAATACAATCAAGCCTATTCTCATGGTATCATGCAATTTAGAGACATTAATCACAGCACCCTAACTTCCTAACAATCCGTTCTACCTATTCTCATGGAGAAGTTCATGTCCTCATTGGATAAATCACAACCATCTAAATCCAACTCTCGTTGATAAATAGATAATGGTTCAAACAATAAACATAATCACGTCTGATTTGTAATTGCTAATTAAAACAACTCAATAAGCAAGAGCAATTAAACAATCAAATTGGGGGAATTGGGAAATTCACACATCAATCATAACTAGGGTTCTACTTAACCCTAGATTAATTATCTACTCATACATAATTAAACTAATAAAGCAAGAGATATAATATGAACACATAATATTATAAAGAATAGAGAAAAACCTTCAATCTCCAAAGAAAAGTGAATAGCTATCTCCAATCTCTCTATACTAGAATATACAAGTTATGTACAATAATTTTTCGATCCTCCAAAAACTATATCTAGATGTGTTTATATAGGCTCTAAAAGTCTTGCCCAGCAAGAAAATACCAAAACAGAATTATAATAGAATTTCTGCAAAAATACGTTTCCTAAATTGAATATGTTTTATTAAGGAAAATTCGTATCTTCTTTTCTTTTGTATTTCCGAACCTTTCCAGTTGTGATTGGACATCTGGGCCACTTTAGAATGATAGAGAATCTCGTTATCTTCGCGTGGACTGCTTACGGGCTGAAAACAGACTTATAGACTCAAGATATGGCCCAAACAGTAAAAACTGTAATTTTTCAGGGGCAACTTGCGCCCAGCAGTCTGTTCTTCGCGCAGATTGCTCCTACCCGGCGCAATTTGCTCGTGGGAATCCTATCCCAAGTTGTAGAAAATATCTCAGGCTTCGCGTGGGCAGTAAGATCGCTGAAAACAGACTTCTAGAACTCCAGATATGTCCAAAACAGTGTAGACTGCGCAACCGTCTCAGAAATCCGAATTTTAACTAATTTATTCTCCAAAAACGATAGAAGCATCAACCTTAATCAACATCCTTGTAAATCTGCACAACTAAACAAAACACATCAAAACTACAAGAAACTTGAGCCCAAGACAATCAATTTAAGCCGATTTAGAATGCTCCAAGTGGATATAAAATCCACTTATCAAACTCACCATTCACTTGCGAGACTACTAGTCTCGAGTCTCCACAAACTTTGAGATCCTTGACTCTCATTATTCTGGCCAGGCCTAATCCAGCTATCAGGGCTTCGTACTCAGCTTCATTATTGGTAGTTGGGAAGTCCAACTTCAGAGCGTATTCCACTATGAACCCGTCGGGACTTTGCAAGACCAAACCAGCGCCACTAGATTTTGTTTTTGATGCTCCATCAAAATAGAGCACCCAACCAGGGGTGGTTACTATCTCCTGCCCCCCGACTTCTTGGTTGCCAATGGTACATTCAACCACGAAGTCAGCTAATGCCTGAGCCTTGATGGCTGTCCGAGGCTTATATGCAATGTCAAATTCTCCGAGTTCGATTGCCCACTTAATTAGCCTTCCACTGGCCTTCGGGCTATGCAGGATACTTCTCAACTGCTGGTCCGTCAGGACTTCAATCTTGTGTGACTGAAAGTAAGGTCGTAGTTTCCTTGAAGCTGTTATCAATGCTAAAGCAAACTTCTCAATGGTAGAATAATTCAACTCAGCTCCATGCAACACCTTACTCACGTAGTAGATGGGTTTCTGAACCTTGTTCTCTTCCCGTATGAGGACGGCACTCAATGCTTGCTCAGATACCGCCAGGTATAGATAAAGAGTCTCTCCGGGACTAGGTTTGGCCAACAACGGGGCTTCAACCATGTATTTCTTCAATTGTTCAAAGGCCTCTTGGCTTTCGGGTGTCCATTCAAAATTCTTTACCTTCTTTAATGTTTGAAAGAAAGGCAAACACTTATCACCAGACTTGGAGATAAACCTCCCTAAGGTTGCAACTCGGCCTGTCAACTTCTGCACATCTCTTATAGAACGTGGTGGCTCCATGTCTAAAATTGCCTTGATCTTGTCAGGATTGGCCTCAATGCCTCTCTTTGAAACCATCAGCCCTAAAAACTTTCCAGATCCAACGCCAAAGGCACACTTGGCGGGATTCAACATCATCTTATGGTGCCTCAGCACTTCAAATGCCTCTCCGAGGTGCTTAATATGATCAGCCTTGAATAGGCTCTTGACTAACATGTCATCAACATACACCTCCATGGTTTTTCCAATCAGATGGGCAAATATCTTATTCACCAGCCGTTGGTAAGTAGCTCCTGCATTCTTTAGACCAAACGCCATAACAAGATAACAGAAGACACCAAAGTCAGTTATGAAAGATACCTTAGGGATGTCATCCTTGTGCATCTTAATCTGATTATAGCCGCTGAATCCATCCATGAAGCTTAACATCTCATGTCCAGCTGTGGCATCTATCAACATATCAATCCTTGGTAGGGGAAAACAATCTTTTGGACATGCATCATTCAGGTCAGTGAAATCTATACACATCCTCCACTTCCCATTCGCTTTCTTGACCATCACAGGGTTTGCTAACCATTCGGGAAACTGAATCTCTTCAATAAAACCAGCTTCCAAGAGCTTATCCACTTCTTGCTTAATGGCCTCTTGCCTTTCCGGAGCAAAGTTTCTCTTCTTCTGCTTTATTGTCTTCCTCTTGGGATCAACATTTAACTTATGAGTTATGAGTTGGGGGTCAATCCCTGGCATATCAGCTGCTGTCCAAGCGAACACGTCGCTATTCTTTTGTAAGAATTCTATCAACTTGCCCTTCAGGGGTTCTTTCAGAGATGCTCCAACATAAGTAACTTTTTCAGGATCGTTCGGCTCTAGAGGTATGGGAATCAAATCCTCTACTGGCTTCCCTCTATGCTCTTCATCATCGCGGACATCCATGTCTTCAATCAGAAGGACCTGCCCCCCGACTCCATCGGCCCTCAGCGCGGCTACATAGCAACTTCTTGCCATCTTCTGATCACCCTTCTGTTCTCCGACACCATTCCGTGTCGGAAACTTAATCTTCATATGATAGGAAGAGGCCACAGCCTTAAACGCATGAAGTCCAGTCCTTCCAAGGATTGCGTTGTATGTTGAGGCTGCCTTAATCACCAAGAAGTTCAGCATCTGAGTCGCCTCCTTAGGCTCCTGCCCAATAGTCACGGGTAACTGAATAGTCCCTTCAACGTTGGACTCCACTCCGTTAAACCCGTATATGGGCATGTTTGTAGGGGTCAACTGAGAGTCGTTGTACCCCATCTTCACAAATGCATCATGAAACAAAATATCCACAGAAGCTCCATTGTCTATCAAGACTCGTTTTACTTCTGAGTTTCCAATCACAGGAGTTATGACCAGCGGGTCGTCATGGGGGAACTTCACCCCTTCCAAGTCTGAATCATCGAAACCAATTACCATCTCAGTTTTAGCACGCTTCGGGGCCTCTCCCATAATGTGCATTACTTCTCTAGCATAAGCCTTTCGAGAATTCTTAGTTGTGCCAGCTGCTGTCGGGCCTCCCCAGATCATGTTGATAACTGCCCTTCGGGGCTGTGGATTGCGGTCATGGTTGTCATCCCTCCTTTTATTATCCCTTCTGTCATTGTCCCTTCTCTGGTTCCCACGGTCATCACCCTTGGTGAACTGACTTAGTTTTCCTCTTCGTATCAAGAACTCAATCTCATCCTTGAGTTGCCTACAATCGTCGGTGTCATGTCCCACATCTTTATGGAACCTGCAGTATTGATCCTTGTTCCGCTTGGCTGGGTCTCCCCTAAGTGGCTTCGGCCATCGGAAGTCCTTTTACTTTTCAATGTCCAACAAGATCTGACTTCGTGGAGCATTAAGCCTGGCATACTCGGAAAACCTTGGACCCGAGCTCTTTTTTGGAGCAGATTCAGAGTCTCTGCTAGTTCGGGGATACTTGTCCCTAGCGTCGAACTCTTGTTCTTGCTTCCACTTATTGTTCCCTCCATTGCCCAATGCGGCTTCTTTTTTCATGTTATCCTCAGCTTTTATATACTTGTCTGCCCTCCGTTGGAGCTCATCCATGCTTTCAGGGGGGTGTTTTGTCAGCGACCTCTTAAAAAAGAGATCCGTGGTTCCGTGCTGCAAGGCTATCATAGCCACCTTATTTTCCAAATCAGTGATGTTCAGGGTCTCCTTAGTGAATCGCTTGATATAATCCCTCAGGTTCTCGTTCTTTCCCTGTACTACATACATAAGGGATGCAGAGCTTTTCTCATGAATTCTTCCGCTAATGAATTGACTAACAAAAGCGGTACTCAACTCCTTGAAAGAGCTAATCGAGTTTGGAGGTAAACGACTATACCAACGTTGCGCCATGCCTGACAGGGTTTGGGGAAACGCCCTACACTTAATGGCGTCGTTAGCAGGCTGCAGTAACAATGCGCTCGTAAACGTTCTCACATGAGTTGCGGGATCCCCCGTTCCATCATAAGCTTTGATTGTGGGCATCTTAAACTTTCGAGAGATATGTGCGTTCATCACCTCCTCAGTGAATGGAGGGGTTGGATCATCAAGATCTCCTTGTAGCATCAGGTCTTTGGGGTTACTCTTGGGGAGTTCCACCCTTGTAGCCCCTCTGGTTGGGGCTTCAGCCCTTCGGCGTCTCCTTGAAGACCTTTCCAAATCTATGAAGGGAATCCCTCCTGAAGTCGGAGGAGGTCGAGTCTGATTAGATCTGGCTTGTTCTCTGGCCATATCTTCCTTTAATCTTAAGATCTCGGCTTCATAAGCCTTAATCCTCTCAGTAGCTGTTGAAGGGAGTCCATCGTGAGTAGTTTGAGTTCTTTCTCGAGGTTCTTTACTTGCACGTCGCCTCCTTGGAGCTTCATCACGTTCGTAATCATCGTCAGAAGATGACTCATCCGTATAAGGACCAGAAAAATCGTGATAATCTCGATCTCGAATATACAGGGCATGACCACTTGATCCAGCTCCTTGGGTAGGAGGGTAGTTAGGCAGCCCATACATCGGATTGGTGCTTATGGGGAGATCCGTAGTGTGGATCTGAACCCCTCGTGGAGGGTTGTTGGGATCTACAATTAAGGAAGAAATCCCCACCTGGAGGGGGTTAGTCCCTGGATTTGTGTGGACGATCGGAGGTAGCGTACTCTCAACATGGGAAGTCATCCCTAGGGGTTGAGAAACTTGATACGGAACGATAGTCCCGGATGTTGGAGGTACTTGTTCAGTGAGGGGCGGAGCAGAGCTAAGAGGTAGAGCCTCGGTTGCGATTGGCTCTGTAATTGCTGGTGTCCTTCGTGTGTTAACCATGGTTGATGTTTCAAGGTCCCACAGACGGCGCCAAATGTTGTGGAATAAAAACTAGGTTACGATTGCTACGGTTAGGGTTCGAGTTTTTAATGCTAGGGTTCGTGAGCTTCGTGCTTTAATGGCTGCTTCTGCGTTCGAGACTTAAACGGTCCTCACAGAATGCCTACGTATCTCTGTATTAAGAGAATCAAGCCAATAAAACGTAGTTCTGAGAATGAGGGGTCAGACCCTTTATATAGGCTGAGAAGCCCTAAAATTATGGTAGGAGTCGGAGACTTGGTGGGCAAGCCACCGCCTTGAGGAAGGTTCTGGACTCCTTCCTTGTGGGAGTAAGTTCTCATATCGAATTCTGTGCCTTGGAGGCTAAGTTTGGGTAGGAATAGTATCCTTATTTAACTCTTATTGCTGAGCTGGTTATATCCTTAATATTAATTACGAAATTAATATTTAATTTGGGCCCATCTGGTGGGCCCCACGTTTGGACCAAATTAGGTCTAATTAATGCAACATTAATGATATTTTTAGGGCTTATTTTTAGCCCATATCAATAGGTTTTGTCAGAAAAATGTAGGTAGGCAATATTTATATTAGAATGTTTAAAAGACTCTAAAATAAAATATGTAATATATATATGTATATATATATATATATATATATATATATATAACCGGATCGGATTTTTAACATATATATATATATATATATACATATAACCGGATCGGATTTTTAACGGATCGGATCGTATCAAATCCATATCCGCTCCATTAGCTTTCGGATTTTTCCCGGATCGGATTTTTTTTTATGTGATCCATATCCGCTCCATTAGCCTTTGGATCGGATCGGATCGGATATCCGATCCATTGACAGTCCTATGTGGGTATTAATATAGAGAAATGTACTACCAGGAACAGACACAAAAAAGGGCATCTTATTACTTTAATGTATGGTGTAGAGCATATATATTATACTCCACCACTACAGAATATTTAAAATTCCTCCTTGAATCATTCCATTTGTTTCCATCTTGCTATCAATTATAAAGGACTACAGGAGAGGTTACAAGAAATTAAAAACGAAAATTTAAAAAAAAAATAAAAAATCGACCATCGAGAAGCCAAGTAGAGTTGAATTGTATTTGGGTGGCTGAATATATGAGTTGGAGTTTGGTTGGTTGTTAACGCGGTGAGCAATGATTCCGAAACAACATACATTATAGGGCAAGGTCTTTACTGAAAGTCTGAAAGAGAAGAAAGAAAAAAATTAAAGTAAGAATGCCAGCCCACGCATGGCATAGATGGACCCTGATGCTGATAATATATGGGATCCTATGGGGGAGATAGTTGAGAGCCTTCAGACCAAGGAACAAGATATGACAAAGTTCACTGTTTTTCATAATCTAACTTTATGATGCTTTGCTTTGCTTCATAAACAGCACAGATAGTCATGTTCATGTGCAAAGCATTAGGTGCTAAAACAAGGTTTTAACTAGAAGAACAGGTAATAAAAATTGATCTTTTTTTTTTTTTTGAGTAAAAAAATTGATCTTTAAACACAAATACTATCGAACTAAGCAATTCTCTGTACTAAATTCTATATTTAACGATACAAAGTTTACCTTTAAACATTCATGCATCTATTGGTACATTTCCTGGTGAAGGAATAAGGAAGATTGACAGGTTCAAGAATCAAAAGTCTTTAATTAAACTGTATCGAATTCTACAGCTGCTCAGACTAGAAAACTTCGAGAACAAGAAAGAGACGACTTACATGTTTTCCATGTGATTAGGAATCTAACACTCGGGGATTCTCCAGATTCATGCACTTAAGCCTGATCTTAATATATATACGATATAAACAACAGTTCTATCACAATAATCTGTAAAATGTCCAAATATTTAGCACAATGCAATGTTGCATAACACAAAAAGTATCGGAACTATTTGAAAAATAAGACCCCAATATTAAGTGCATAGTGCTTATATATTCATAAGACCCAATTTTGTCCTGCAATATTAACATGCTTCGTAAATTTGGAATCTGGTGTACAAAGTATAGACACGAATATAAATACACTGAAGATGAAACTTATATATTATAGAACCAAGTGGGTCTTTATATATACTGCAATGAGTGATCTGCATATAATGTGTATTTCTATAAAAATGGGGGAATCCTTCAACAGAACATTTTGTTACAGAGAATATAGGCATTCATAGCTTGCATTATTCGATTGAGAATAGTCCGAATTCGAATCTGGATGAAGCTACTCGATAATAACTTTTGAACATTTGAAAACATAAATACATATATAGAGATATGCATAATACATAGTAAACCCATAGATAACACATCACATATTACTATATTTTGGTGTGTTCATGGTGTGAATACTGGGTAATATGAATGCTGACTCATGGATGCATGACAAACAAACCACATGTATTGTAGTATAGGAGCTCTATTATCTTCCTCTTTTTTTTTTCTCTTTTTTTCTTCTTTTTTGTGGACAAAATGTAGTTACCAAGAACTTGCTTAAAATCAAACCTGCCAAATAACCTAGTCCCACATGTACAACACCAACAAAGTGACCCTGTAAGCTAACAAGAAATGTTAAATCTCACTTAATTTCTCTAATTTTACACCCCTTAAATTCATCTTAAACCCTTTAAAATCCATATTGACCATCACATTCAAGTCTTCCATATGGGCGGCTGAGCTTGTCTAACTCTTGTCCCCTAAATGTAGGAGCAGTTGCCTCAAAGATGCTGCTAATGCTACCGACAGCTTAGCTTATCTTTGTCCTAAATTTATGCCCTTTAATAACAATTCTAAGTCACTTCATAGATATATATTCCCTTCTCTATAGTCATATACCATATACCTGTAATAAGACCCTTTCTTTTGTACTAACAAAACAAACTTCTCTTACCTTGTACCACATACTTTTGATCCACCTTCTCTTCTAAACAGTATACCTATAATAAGATTCTAGTTTATTTTTCTTGTCTAGAGCTATTACAAATGGAAAGCATTAGAATCGAGGAAAAAGGTCTCAATCTTGAGGCTACTGAACTTAGGTTGGGTTTGCCAGGGAGTGACAAAATTGAGAAAGATACAATCTCTAGCTTTAACAAAAACAAGCGAGCAGCACCAAAGTCCGCTAAGGATGATGGATCAGAGGCTAATGATGATATCAAACAGCGTGACCATGAAGCTGCACCTGCTGCCAAGTAAGTCGCTGCCTTGCACAGTTCTAAAATATTACATAGATCTTATGCTGAAATTATTTCGGAATACAGAAAACTAATAAGTATGTAAAATTACAGGGCACAAGTGATTGGATGGCCACCAATTAGATCCTACAGGAAAAATAATTTGGCACCAAAGAAGGCTGAGGCAGAGTATGGAAATTATGTCAAAGTAAGCATGGATGGAGCACCTTTCCTTAGAAAGATCGATTTGAAGGTTTATAATGGCTACACAGATCTCTTACTTGCTTTAGAGAACATGTTCAAACTCTCTATAGGTAATAATAATATAGACTTCTTTCTAACCATATATTTACATATTTTCATGCTAAGACTGTATGATGTGTTTCTAAATTTATTACTGTATGATTTGATTCTAGGTGAATACTCTGAGAGGGAAGGTTACAAAGGATCAGAACATGCACCTACTTATGAAGACAAAGATGGTGACTGGATGTTGGTTGGAGATGTTCCATGGGAGTAAGTTCTCCTTTAGTAGTTTAAGTTTATGTGTGTTATTGACCTGTTTGTTTAAAATTCTTATGCTTATCACTATCTATTTTTCGTTTTTGCAGCATGTTTATGTCATCCTGCAAAAGACTGAGAATCATGAAAGGGTCAGAAGCCAGAGGATTGGGTTGTGCTGTTTGAAACCTTAAACGATAACAAACAAAAGCTACTGTGGAGGAGATCTCTTCATTGAAAAAAAAATCTTCCAGCTTGGGTTCTCGAAAGACTTCTAAGTTTTACTACCTTGCTCAGTATGAATCCTTTATCTGGGTATGGACGGGGAAAGTGGGAAGTGAAAGTTTCTTGTAAAAGTTATAGTTTCTTTATGATATATATAGCGAGAAGATCACTGTTAGTTCTAAGGTTTTTATTATGATGTCCTTGTTTGTAACATATATGATCAGACGAATTAGTTATACAAATTTGATTGCATAATTGTATGAACTATGTAAAGTAGTTTGGTTATCTACCAGTTAAATAGTTCATATACATATACAAGTAGAAGATATTAGTTGGTCACAGATCTTACATCTCTGATTGTTTATCTATCAGGAAGGAAGTGTTATCCAGCCAAAATTCATAATATAAGTTCGTGGAAAGAAAATTTCCAAGTAGAATACTACTATCATCAGCCAGTAATCTTTTGCAGTTATTATTTGCCACATCTAAAACCATGCCTATTGTAGTTTCCCCTATCAATTCATCAGGGAACTACTAGGGGCAAGAACCAAAAAATCGTTCTATCAAGTAAGTTTTGTCCACTAAAGTTTCCCTATAGTGCATATCCATTCTGCCAAATTTCTACTACATCACCACTAATCTTATCCTAAATTCCTTCTTCGAATTGTAGTAACCAACAATTCTCTAACACCTAGCTACTCAATTATTAGTTATCAAGCAAAACAGGATTTGACAACACGTAAGTCCGATCAGTACTTGCACCTACTAGTATAGATTGATACCGCCAAACCATATCATTTCCAGTCAATTTCCAAATGAGATGGTAAGAAAAACATTACATGCCCTAAATTTTGGATAATGCCTAAACAATAAGTAAGCTATCCTATATTTTGGGACTGGGAGTGATTTAGGTGCCTTGATATATTTAATTTGAATCGAAAATCTAGTACAAGCATATTATACAAAACATATAAAACTGTTCACCAATATATGACACATTTCTTCTAAGATACACCAAAAAACTTACAGTAGAACACTGATAAGTAGTTTCAAACTGCCTACTCAAGTTTGACATATGTTAGAGAAAAATGATAAAGGTATTTACCAGCGTACTTAACAGCTAACAAAACCCATTGTTTTAGAATTCCAGTCATACTAGTTATCTACCAAATACCACTCAACTGAGGACCAGGCCTTTCCTGGGCAGAAGTATCTTCCAAAACATTAATCGGTTCTAAAAGACTATAGCTCTTCAGTGTTTGACAATGTGCTTTTTAAAATTGTATATCTTATGTTCATTACATATTTACGTAAGTTTGAAATCTTATGTTCATTTACATATTTACATGTTCATGATATATAGTCATTTACATGTAATAAATGACGAGAAATGCCTAAGAAAAAACTACTCAACGTCCTAGTACTCTTATAAATAAAAGAACAGCGAAAATATAAAGGTTTAAAATCTTTATTTCACTTTTATTCAGGGTTATTTTGAAGGTTAAGCTGTACCTCCTGTTGCGGACAGAAAAGTGGAGGGAATTCAGGTTGGTAGGGTGCACACATGGGACTACAACGACTAAATATAGCACCAACATCAATAAACTTTGTATAGAACATAAATGTCACCAATACACAATGTCACTAAGTTAGCATAAACAATGAAACCTACTAATTGTTAATTTCATAATTTCAGGACTAGCATAAGGCAAAAATGAGCACGACACATAAATTTTGGCAGGGCCAATGGTTAGCATAAACAAAATAGTGGTGCAAGAATAATATCAGGTTGCAGACAACACTAATCAATTCTTTCCAACAAACATATAAAACTTTACAATCCACAAAAGAAAATGCCTAACCTAAATTAAAAGGGATACACAGCGAATCCCAACCCGTTACCATATGCATATAATAAATTTGTTTTAATAGTTTTTTATAGTCCTTGTGAAAATATAATAAAAACAGTTGACATCCTTGCACGATTTTGTGGAATAGGGCAACCAAAAGTGTTTCTTATTGAGCAGTGTACAAATTTTTTGTGCTTTGTATTATATATCTTAAGGAATATTTATTTGGCTAGTGATGATTGTTTTGGAGCCTGTGCGACAAAGCAAACATCTCACGCATTGTTTACTTAAAGGTGGAAGTATAGAAAATATTAATTGTATATGAAGATAAGGAGTTCATCTCTTTTAATCCAGTGCAGAATAAAATCCAAGAATGTAATCTTGCAGCTATCTTTATACTTTTTAACATTATGTTTAATACATATCGTACTCAGAAAAGGAAATATGGGCACAAAGGTATCATACCCAGCGCAATGGTCAAATGTCTACTTTTTATCCAGTAGCCGGTAGGTCACATATTCGAATCCTCGACACCCTCTTAACCTGTACAGTTTGGTAAATTCACTCCTTAAATATCGATTGGGTTTGGTGTAGACTGATGTTTTTAATAACTTATATTGTCGACCAGAAAAACTATCAATCCGTTTCATTCTTATACCATTTTGATTCTGTCAACCGGGACACAAACTAAGTCTATTAGAGTAGTCTCAGCTATGGTTAGAGCAAACATAGGTTCAGTGTGTAATGTGTTGTTTACCTTCAAGTTTATGACAATGTCAGACAATCTTTTTCATATTTCAGTTTTTAAAGGACATACAAACATATGTACTACTATCTCTAATATCATTGATGTCTTTTCTCGCGTTCACATTGTACTGTAACACAATGTTTCATTTCTAGTACTAAATATTTTCATCATACTAAATATTTCTTCTGGCGGTTTGTAGCTTTGAATATGAGACTTCTCATGTAGGACTAAAGAGTAGATTAGCAAATCAAACCTGAAATTGAATGTATTCTGAAAACTGATGAGTTTGAGGACAATATTTTCATATGAACTCAGATGCTCAACCGAAAATTTTACATAAAAAATATGACATCACAGGGAGAACTAAGAAGCTAAAACTGCTAAGTAGTAGCCTATACATCATACTAGGCCAAAATTATCAGTTTTATGCCACCTCCTTAACTAAGACAAACAACTTTCTTCTAAATTCAAGGAGAGAGGCAGAGAGAGAGAACCTCAAAGAGTGAGAAAAAGATATCTACCTCTTCTGAAGAGCTAATTTCCAAATCCACATATTCTATCGGTTATCCACTCCGCAGCAGGTTCCTTGATGCGCTTTTTATCTTTTTAGTAGGTTCACACCTGACAAGTGCCCTTCATTGCCTAAAGTTACAAGATATTGATCAGAATCAGTCAATTATCTATTTTTTAATATCCAATAATCGCCAAATTAATTAATAATATAGATTATTCTACAATTATGAGGCTGCTCTAAGGTTCCGAATATGAACAGTCAGGTTAACATTTACACATTTAGAGATCTACTGTCAGAAAGTCTGTAAATGTATCACAGGACACATTGTTTTCAACATCTCATTTGATCTGCCAATATCCATATCACCGAATATAGGGACAAAGATATGCACTTTACAAGTTGCCCATCAGATATACAAAAGCTTCATATCTTCTGTAAGCAACTCCAAGATACAATATATGTCATCGGCATCCATGTGTGAATTATCTGCCATGACAAACTCATGAACAACTGCTCCCAACTCGATCCAACTGGAACCTCTGTTCTTTCTCACTCGTTGAGACCTGATCATTGCTCTTACATTAGAAACATCACGCCATCGTCCAGCCGAAGCATATATATTGGATAGAAGAATGTAGTTTCCGGAATTATCCGGCTCAATCTTAAATAACTCAGCTGCTGCAACTTCAGCTAGTTCAACATTGCGATGGACACTACAAGCTGCAAGTAAAGCTCCCCAAACAACTGATGAGGGTGCCATGGGCATTGTAATTATCAAGTTATGTGCTTCCTGAAGGCATCCAGCACGGCCAAAGAGATCAACCATGCAGGCAAAGTGCTTCTCTGTGGGTTGAACATCATACTTTTCAATCATTTGTTTAAAGAACCTCCTCCCCTCCTCAACTAGACCGCCATGGTTGCAAGCACTTAATACACCAATAAAAGTTACTCCATCGGGTTTTATATTTTCTCTTTGCATATCATAAAACAAAGAAACGGCTTCATGTCCCAATCCATGATTTGCGAAAGCTGCAATCATTGTACTATAACAAAGCAAGTCTTTTTCTAGCGTCGTATGAAACACTTTCAAAGCCTTCTTAATGCTTCCGCATTTTGCATACATATCTATTAAACTGGTTATGACATGTAAATCAGAATATAGTGAGGGTCCAATATAATCATTAATAACTGACTCAGCTACATCTAAAATTCCCAAATGGGAGCATGCCGATATAATACCAATAATCAGAGTTACATCTGGCTTAATATCCTGCTCCTTAAACTGTTCAAATAGTTCCAAAGCGCGACGTGGCTGTCCATTTTTAGCATAACCTCCTATCATTATAGACCAAGAAATCAAATTCTTCTCCGGCATCTCATCAAACATAAGCCTTGCCTCATTCAAATCACCATATTTAACATATCCATCTACCATCATAGTCCACGAAGCCACATTTTTACAAGGCATTTTGTCAAAACATTTTTTAGCAGATTCAAGGTCCCTCGCCTTGCAGAACCCCGATAAAACTACATTCCAGGTCCCGACTTCATGAATAGGCATCACTTCAAGTAAACTAACAGCAGAAACAAGATCTCCAACATCGACATACCCAGAAATCATAACATTCCAAACAGCCAAGTCTTTCGTAGGCATTGCCTCAAAAAGAACCCGTGCCTCCATCATATCACCAGCCTTGACATAACCACTAATAATGCTCGTCCAAGAAATCATATTCCTCTCTCCCATACTATAAAAAAACTCACGCGCAACATCAACTCTACCGTTACTTCCATACCCCGATATCATCGAGTTCCACGTAACAATATCCTTCTCATCCATCTCATCAAACACCAATCTCGCCAAACCAACCTCTCCGCACCTCATAAACAAATCAATCACAGCATTCTCCACCATCACATCAAACACAAACCCACATTTCCAAATAAGCCCGTAAACCGCCTCCCCGTCTCTCAATCTACCACTCCGAGCTAACGCCTTAACCACCGACATCACACTAAAATTCAAAGGCGAAACCGAATCATCTAACATACATTTAAACATGCGAAAAGACTCGATATATTTCTGATTCTCAACATACCCATGAATCATCGAAGTCCACAAAAATGCATTTGGTTCAGGCACTTGATCAAACAACTTGTGAGCATAATTGATTTCTCCGAAACGAAAATAGAACCGGAGAATTTTGTTTAGGACAATGTCGGAGGAGTTTACGGAGCCTTCGATAACGAGACGAGAGTGCAGCGATTTTAGGTTTTTGAGGTTGTGACATTTCTGGAGTTGGTTAAGTACTTCTGTGCGTTTCATTTCATAGTTCAAATGGCGGGAGATTAACTGATTTTTTGAAATATGAATTACTGATTATATGGGCCTGGACTGTGGGCTTTAGAATTGTGTTGTACAATGAAATTAATATAATTGGTATCACGAGTTTTATTAATTTATAGAGGTTATTAATTAGTTAAGGTTAATTTTATTTTTTTATTATTATATTAGAACCAAAAATTTAAATTAAAAATATTAATTTATCATGATATTGTTGAGTATTAATTTAACGAAATTTTACTGTACAAGCAATTTGGATCAGAAGTAGCTGTTAAACTGTAATTTACTTTTAAGTTTTAACCCCAGAGAAATGTGAATGTGAATCTTTTACGGTGTGTTTGTTTCCATAAACAACTTTTTGGAAAAAGGTTTGCAATTATGTATTTATTTCTGAAAAATTAAAAAAAAGAATCAGATTGGTAGGAGTAATATATAATGTCCAAGGAGGAGTTGTCAAATTTTAATTGACTCCTACTTATTAATGATAGTGTACCTCCATGTATACGTAAAAGGTCTTTCTAATATGTGATGAACGGCACAAATTAGTAAAAGGTCTTTCTAATATGTGATCAACGGCACAAATTAATCACTTACTTCTGTGACACTTTTATGAGGTACCTTCTTTTTATTAGTGAGGTTTTTTGTGCATACCTCCTGCTTCTTTTTATTAATGGAGTTTTTTGTGCATACACAAGGAGTCTATTATCATTAATAAGTAGGAAACATCAAAATTTGACAACTTATCTTTTATTATGTGTCCTTGGACACACATTAGAAAAGCCGCTTGTAATTTACTATAAATTGTAAAAAGTTATCTTTTACTGATGTTCATTTTCAACTACTCCTTAAATCTCAATACCGAAGTTCCTTTCCCTAAGAAATTAAGGACAGGAAAATAGCATTTCTCAGTCCAAGACATTGACCAACTTCAAAATTACACAGCAATAGTTTCATCTAACAAATGATAATCATTACATCTAACAAAACTATTCATAATAATAATAATAATCATTAAAATTAATTATTGAGTTGACTACAGAAGAAAATCAGTCAATCATTGATCAACCCATGCAAACATGCGATGTTACAATATGAAGTGCTTGCAGATTTAACAAAACATAGCTCCAAAATATTCAATATGCATGGAGCATTACTGTCAGTGTTGATGAATTTTCCGAACTTTTCCAACTTAAAGGTTATATAACCCAGCTTCAAGATACTGCCTTGAAAATCCGGTTACAGCTCTTTTAGTTGATACAGCATTTAGCAAATCCCCTCAGTTCATGCCTGCAAAAAATCATTACAAACAAATTTCTTAAAAAAACTAAAGTAGGACAGTATTCCAATATCAGGAAACAGTATATATATCCACCAGATTAATATTCTAACAAGCAATAGACCAAGTATTATAAAAAAATTAAAGTGGAGATCTTCACGCAACACCAAAATTTGGGATTTGCCACATCATATCACAAATAATTTAGCAGAAACAAGATGGAAACAAGTGAACCATTTTGCCAGAAAATGAACATTACTGCCCACATGTACACTACCTGATCCTTTTTCTTCTTAGGCCGTCTCTTCCTTCGCGGTTTTCGAGCATCAGAGTTCGAACTCAAATTGCTACTATTGCTTGTAAGTGAATTTGTGTTTCTTCGAAATTGTGTTGCTTGCGAGTGAATTCCAGAGTTGGTATTGAAACTGTTACTGTTGTCACACCGTGGATTTGAAATTGCCCTATTTCTGAAGTTAGAACTCGGATTGCTCCTATTGCCTGCATATGAATTTGAGTATCCACTGTTTTTAAAATATGATCCGCTCATGCTATTTGACATGGCAAAATCTTCAGGCCCGCGTGTGAATGGTTTTTTGCTTGATGAGCCTTCAAACCTTGGCTTTACATTAACTGTATTTAACCTTTTAGATGGCCCGGGTGGAGGCATTAATGCACGAGCAGATAACTGCCTCTGCATTTAATTCATAAAAAGGAAGAATAGTAAAAAAAATAGCACTAGCATCCTTCAACATTTTAAGGTAGCAAAGTACCAAATTCAATTGAAAACCTGAGTTTTTTCATCACTTGACATCCCAGATGCTGCTTTGCCAGAAGTACTAGAAGCTTGTTCCCTGCCACCAATATAATAAGATAAAAATAAGGTCATCTACTCAGCACTGTCCTTGCAACAATTTTAAAGACAAAGGCATGGACCAGACGTTAAAAAAATGAAAACAGAACCCAACATGCAAATGACCTTAATATTTATATTTCAGTAAATCTCTTCGGAAACTGAGGATAGAGTGCTATCAAGACTTGCTTCTCGGGATGTGGTCACAGAATCTTCAAACAAGAATCAACTTCCTACATAAATTATGGCATGGCACCTATATACTACATTCGGGCGGACACCTATCTTTTGTTTTTTTTTCAGTATCTTTTACTACTGCATATGAAAAAATAAATAAAATCCGGTTCTAATTCATATATTTGCAAAATTAACTATCCACTTAAATAACAAATTACTTATACTTAAAAGTACCTTGTACTTTTATCAGTCCATTCATCATCTGCATCAGCTTCATCACTGGAGCTTCCAACTAAGAAGAAGTCATCTTCACTTGGATCCAGATGGCCATCGTCCTCACTCCCAGTCTCTGTTACAGATCCAAGCAAAAATAAAAAATTCTACGAAGACAACCAAATAATTTAGGTTATTTATCTGGTACCACAAGTAATATTAGAGATTCACACAACCATGCACAACGTCCACACAACAAAGGCAGATGTAAACGTAAGACAGCCCCTGAAATGTTAATGTATAACTGTCGGAAAATATCAAGTCGTATTTTGATTCCAGTTCATACACATATCCAAGAATTAAGGTGTTTTTAAATGCATGAACCCCCTCCCGCATATCCATAAGTACACAGCCAAGAAGGCTCGACTAAGAGAACTTTGGAAATAAGCAATAATGACAAATGAACTAGAAGTTCAGTCGACACAACAGGTAAGAAAGGAACAGAATATTGAGATCATAGATAAAAGTCCTAGACACTAAAAAATTTCTTGCCAAGACACAAGACATGTACACTTGCACCCAGTCTAGGAAAACTAACAAGTTTCAAACATGACCGACTCTCAACAGATGCTAAAAGAACCACATTATTAACTCACTACTATATATGTGAAAATTGAGCAAGTGCAACCTCAGAACTCAGATATATACTTATGTTAACAATTTAAATTCCAAATGTTTAGCTTCATATTATTTTTTAAAACGCTGATAATATCACCTTTAAAATCACGATCTCCATAAATACAAGCAACACTTGATGCGGAACAAGGAATTAAACCATTAATTTGTTTCTATTTTATGTTATTCATCAAGAATAGATTTGATTGTAATATATTAGGTATTAGTTATATTATAAATAGATTAATAAGAATATTCTAGATTTAGGAATAGAATAATAAAAAGGATTTGTTTCCTTTATTAGAAGATCTTTACTTGATGGCTAAGTTTTAGTATTTACTATATAAACAATTGTATTCTTCATTATTAAATAGAGTTGAATTATTATTGAAATTGAGAATTGTTTCTCTTTTGTTATGGGTTGCGATCCTAACAAATCCTTCTCTTTTGCGGTTGAGAAACTCTAGGAGAAACTCTAGGGGTAACACCTTAGACGTGGATTTTCTCAACCGCAGAAGAGAAGGATTTGTTAGGATCGCAACCCATAACAAAAGAGAAAAAATTCTCAATTTCAATAATAATTCAACTCTATCTAATAATGAAGATTACAATTGTTTATATAGTAAATACTAAAACTTAGCCATCAAGTAAAGATCTTCTAATAAAGGAAACAAATCCTTTTTATTATTCTATTCCTAAATCTAGAATATTCTTATTAATCTATTTATCTAATATAACTAATACCTAATATATTACAATCAAATCTATTCTTGATTAATAACATAAAATAAAAACAAATTAATTGTCTGTCCTACATCAACACTTGTTCGTATTATATTCACAGTAATCTCTTTGATCAAAAATTGATAATTAAGATGTTGTAAACTCTTCAAACCTGTACATGATTTAGTCGAGTTTTTAGCCTGTTGGGTATTAGCTTTGCCACTTTAGGGGAGGAACTCATGTTGCTCAAACAAATCTATCCAAACTTGGCCAATCGTAGGTCAACCAAACTGAGAGTCAGTAGCATAACAAAGAGGGACTTGTTTAAATCATTAAGCTACATGATTTCCACTAAGCTTGGCTCGTTATTTAGACAAATCAACTTAAACTTGACCAGCCGCCAGGTGGTCTGGTGGTGGTCTGGGTTGTTTATGTATTTCCTTCACATCTACATTCCAATTTACTAATTACAATACCTATTGGGAGAGCAAGAACAGAGTCTTAGACTCTTAGTTGATTCTAAATTATGTCTTTTAATATGCAATCCATCCCGTTCTTATCTAGAAAAGATTATGGTCACCAATGTATCTTCTAGATCACTATCACCATTCTGATTACATAGGAACTTAGGAAGAAATACTAACACAATGTGTTGCAGTTCAGCTCTGTAATCAAATCAGTTAATCATCATCCATATCGCAGGGTGTACAATTAGGAATCATACACATCTTAAATGGATACAAAAGTTTCAACTGATGCATCCAACAAAGAGAAGCCCAACCATACACCTTACAGGACCAAATGAACTAATCCACTAAATATGTACAAACTAAAGTTGTCAGAAAAGTCAAAGTGCCAAACAGTATTGCCAAGTAGCGACTTTGTTTTTGTATAGCATTAAGTATACAACATAGTAAACATATAAATTGATCTAATGACATATATCTTTAGCTGATTGAAGCTTAATATGTCACTAGCATTTTAACTAACACAAGTACTGCAAAATGAATATACCTTCTAAATCTTTCCCACTTGCTGCAGCAGTTATTATATTGGCCTTAATCTGCTTTCGCAACACATTCCGCCTATCAACAGTTTCTGTATCATCACCCCCCATAAATAAAGGCACATATTTCTCATTTTTGGGAAAGAACTGCAAGTGTAAATGGACAAAACAACTTTAGCTCATGAAAATATCATACGCAAAGAAGCTGATTCAGTGACAGTGTGCACTGAGTAGTGACTGAACAATATACTTAACTTGATTTCTGTTTAGAGCCTTAAAAAAATCTTAAAAGGGATGGAAAACCTATACCAGGGCATGTTTGTGCATATAACTTATAACTTACAAGTTTAAATCAACTAATAACTCCAAATATATGATTTGGTATGTTTTCCAAAAAACAAATTATGAATTATAACTGAATTTAAGTTAAATTTCAAAAAGTAGATGCAGAACAATATATGATTATCTTCCAATATTAAATTAAAATCGGCTTTAAGGATGTAGATGCAGAACAAATTTGGGGTGCTTAACGCTTTATCATCGATATTTTGTTTTGTCTTAAACGTTCAGTTGATAACTTCCAATCAACTACCAAAGCAGAGTAATGAACTTACTATTATACTAAGAATTTATAATAGCAGGAAACTTTGACAGTAATTTCACAAGATATTGATAGAAGATTCAGAAGTCAGAACTACGGATACGCCAATTTTCACCATTGCAATTATAGGTAGATCAAAGAAACAGTTAGCAGCAAGGGTGTACAATGTCAAATATAGCTTACCCTAACATATTCAAGGTCCTCTTTCAATTTTGAAAGCTGATCAGAAATCTCTGCTTCTTGGGTTTGACCTGCTGCAACACGATGCTGTTTTTCCAGACGTCTTATTCTCCGTTCAATTTTCCTCCTCTCTGACCATTACCCACAATTTTAGTCACAAAAGAGAAACACATTGGATATTACAATTTGTTGAATGAGAAATTGCATGACAATGATACATACAGCAGTAGGAAATGTATATTACAAGGTGGATTTACCAAAAAACTTTTTCTTTCTATCCAGCAAAAAAGTTTTACGTTCATCACCCAAACGTGTCTGGAGCTCTATCTGCTTCTTCAGCTCTTCTAACTTCTTTTCTTGGGCCTCTCTAACTTCAGCAGGAAGATCCTAGAATGAATCATTAGGTTAAGTATTTACACATATTACATAAGAACATAGTAACTGTGTACATACATACATGCATACATACATTTAATTAATTTACTAAGGATTTATGAAAAAGGGGAAAATAAGTGAAGTGTACGTTTTTACATTTTGGACTAGACTATAAGAGAGCAAATTGTCATTTTTTAACAGGAATGATCCAACTCATATCCCATAACCCACAGTCCCACACCTATGTCATGTAATGCCTGACATCGGTATGATGGCATAATTGAAGAGTCTAGTATCAGGGCAAAAAACTAGGCATCTATGCAATATGCATAGCAAAAACACTCTATTCATAATTCATGCTAATCTAATACCAACTTAATCGAATGAACAATCCCTCTGTCTAACTGTAAACCAACCGAACCTGTACAGAACAATTCTGTAAACTAAAGCACCTCCTAACCAAATTCCCACAATCCTCACCTACGAACCAAATTCTCCTAACAAGTAAACGAACAAACCATAATTGCACCAAAAATCGAAGTCCAAAATACACACCTCACAACAAACTAAAACAATTCCCCCTTCCCCGAACCAATATAAATAAATTGCACACTTAACCTAAATTAAAAAATTCCATCACCTCACAACATAGTACGATAATCACCGCATTTCCGAAACAAAAAACCTAACCACACATTCAACCTAAATTACAATAACAGCATCCTAATCAACCTATTCGAACCGCAACAACTTTCGAAACCAAAGCAATCAACTTCAATTACCAATAACTTAACAAGTGCAAATCAAATTAATAAGTAAAGCATTATAAACAAACATGTAAGTATATGTATAGAGTAATTGTATATACCTTACGGAGAAAGCGCTCAGTGGATCGAATTTGGTTCTTGAGAGAGCCAGATGATTTGGGCTTACTGGGCTTGGACTTGTCAATGGCACCGGTGGCGCCTTTGGGCCGCCGATTATTCGCCGGCGGTTTGCGCTTGCCGTATCCTCCGTGGCCCATTTCAGACAACAGATGATTGTTGTTTGAACACGGGGGTTGCGAGTTTTTGTAACCTAGTTTTTAGTTCTGTCTAATTTTATTAGGGTTTGGTGTTTTTTTTTAATTTTTTTTTAAAGTTGATATTATTTTTTTTAAAAAAATTCTCCTTG
The DNA here is from genome assembly GCA_037693485.1 of Kitagawia praeruptora. Taxonomy (NCBI): domain Eukaryota; kingdom Viridiplantae; phylum Streptophyta; class Magnoliopsida; order Apiales; family Apiaceae; genus Kitagawia; species Kitagawia praeruptora. Next base: position 7,745,111 of record CM075353.1, read on the forward strand.
GACTTTTTTTTTTAAAAAAAAAAGTGATATAGGCATGTAGCATGATTTAACACTGTGCTCCCGAGTTAGATTAACGAGAGAAGAGAAAAGAAGAGCAGAGAAATTTTTAAAATTTTCTTTCCAAATCGTGCTTCTAAGTTTTTTTAGGAGAGAAGAGAAGAGATCCGGAAATAAATTTTTAACAACTTTCTCTCCATAATATTTTTTCCAAAAATGGGATGATTTAGAGAGAAGCTCTAATTTAATCTTTTAAAAAATTCCCTCCACATTTTTTTTTTCAAATTTTTCTCTTTTTTCCACAAACTCGGAAATATACGAGAGATTATTATTTTTATTTCTCTTCTTTCACCTTCTCTTCTCTTCTTTTCCCGCAAAAAATCTCTAGAGCACGGTGTAAGAGATAGTTTTCTATAATTGTAGAGAACATATATAAAAAAAAAACAATAGAAGTGTATAGGTTTAATATTTTAAAAAATAATAATTTGAAAGCACAAAATGAGTAGTTACAATGATTAAATTCATAATATCGTTAGATATTTATTTAATGTTTTTATAGTTAAAAGGAAGTATATATTGTATGTCTGTTATTGAAATCGGTTGATTTATGAAAAATTGTCGATAAATTGGTCAAAATTTTGGAACAGATTCGGCCTATTTTACAAAAATCGTCGATAAATCATCGATTTTTCAACCAAATCACTCGATAAATCATAAATCGGTACCTCAACCGAATATTTTCGATTTCCCAAATCTGCAACACTGTATTGTATCAATGATTTTGTTTAATTATTTCACGATTCATCAGTTTAAACTATATTCAATCATCATTTACTTTGTTTTGTAAATTATGAAAGTAACTAAGTAATCAATAAAATACATTTCGTAAATCACTGTTCTCGGAAAAAAATTTCTCAGGGCCATTATTCTCGTGTCATAAAGTAATACAAATTGCAAAAAGGAAGAAGAGATCGAAGTTATGACATCACCATCATGGTTGGTTTAGAACGGTAAATGAAGTTGACTTGTAGAAAGTTTGATTGAACTCAATTTGGTTCATTTATCCCGTAGATTGCGGTAATTTATACTATTATTTAAACTATACAGTATTATTATAAGTAAAAAGGATATATTTTGTAATTTAGTTTTGATTATTCTTTTCATTCACAATAGTTAGATTGGTAACTCAAATAAATAATGATCGTTGGATACCATACTAAAATTGTTATATACACGAGCTTAAAATTCGGATCCCGTCAACAGCATTTTAATTTATTTATTTTTTTTGTCAAGAAAGAAAATAACTTTCATTACTTCAAAACGTTCTTCAATACAATAATGAACTCTAGATGAGCATTACTCATCGTCCAGATACGATCAGCTATAAAACTACAATAACTCGCTATAAAGTGAGCTAAGTGGTTCGCAGACCGTTTAAAAAAATAAAAAACAGTACAACACCAAGAACGACAAAAGAAATATCCATAATATCGAGGCATATGAACAAAAGAGCCCATAAACTTCAGAAATTACCGCATCTACATTGATCTGAATCCTGACTTCCGTTAAATTGATCTCGCGCTCTTTTTGAGCAGATATCCATAGATCCAAGATAAGCTTTATAGACATAATAACTCCCTCAGAAATGGAATCTCAATTAATCCACCCGCAAGCCTCTATAAAATGAGGCTTCATCGAACCAAAATGTCATACTGGTAGATGAACAAAGCAAGACACATGCTAAAAGACAAGACACATGCCAAAAAGCAAGACATTCAAACTGAAAATAAAACAACAACTAAAAAGACATATCGGCGAAGATCTAAGAACCAAACTGAAAAATCCGAATGGATTCTTCAATGATTTCAGAAATCAAGCTCGATTTATTTGGAAAACTGAAAAAGGGAAGAAAACTTAATCGACTCTCATCGAAGATAAACTCCGGCAAATCTGTGAAGAAGAGGAGGGTAGAAGAAAAAAGAAGAAGAATGAAGCGGGCGGCGGCTTGTTAGAGGAGAGAGAAGGGAGAGAAAACCTAGAGTCTCACAAATTGTGTTTATTTACAAGGAAGTTCATAACATTAACAACATTTTAATTTAAAATCTATCTATCTATACTATTATATTAAAGCCGAAACATTGAAAGTTTGGTTGGTTGGTACCTTATGATTTTACTAATTTACCCTTACTTAATTATAGATAAAATATTTTTTATATTTTATCTAACTAAAAAAAAACTAAAATTTTTGCTTTACTAATCAATTTCCTTTTTCAGGTTAAAAATGTTATCTTTTTTTTTTTTTAATAACTAAGCAGTTTCCTTTTTCAGGTAAAATATAATATCTTTTATATTTTATCTAATTAAAAAGCATATTATAATTACTATTAACTAATTAATTAATTTTTTCATTCAAATTATCTTTTCTCTTTTCTCTAACTAAAATATATCTTTTTCCAATTATATCATGGGTTACCTTTTAAAATTTTCTTTTATATTTTATTTAACTAAAATTTTTACTTTACTAATCAATTTACTTTTTCAGGTTAAACATGTTACCTTTTTCAAGTAAAATATGATATCTTTTATATTTTTTCTAATTAAAAAACAAATTATAATTACTTTTAACTAATAAATTAATTTTTTATCTTTTCTCTAACTAAAATATTTTTTTCCAATTATATTACTATTTAATAAAATATATTAAAAAACTGTATACATTGTTTATAATAAGGAAACATTAGTTTAATCCGTAAACATGATAATATTAAATTATATTAAATTAAAATTAAAAAATATTAAAAACAATGATTATATAAAAACATAATTGTAATATTAAATAAAATTTATATAATATAGTAAAAGAAACCCGTGCATCACACGGACATTGAAAGTTTGTCCGTTCGATCTTAGCACGGTCATCCTAACTATTAAAATAAATAGTAAAATAATATAATTAGTGATAATTAGTCGATTGCCTTTTTTTAATTAAAAGATGTTTACTTTTAATTGATTGATGATATTACCTTTTAGAAATACCTAAAATATCGTATCTTCCAATCAATAATATTTCTTTCTAAATAAAACATGTTAACTTTTTTATTAAAATATAATCTTACAATAATTAATATATACCTAAAAAAATAACACTATATCGTCTAATCACTAACAAAAGATAATAGACATATATATACAACGAATAATGACCCTTATATTTTTAGTAAAAAATCAGATGCATTAGATCTAATGATTAGATATATTATATGTTTAAATTAATTTACTAAAATTTCAAGGTTCGAATTCTGTCAGACATATTTTTTTAAAAAAAATTATAATATAAATTTTAAACCACATAATTTTGCAATCATTAATGTATACCGAAAAATATTAAACCATTTTAATGTTAGATTTTTAGTAATTAATAAGAACCGTTAGATGTAATTATAAGATATATTTTATGATTAAAGTATTTTACTAAAAATTCAAGTTTCGAATCCCGTCAACGACATATTTAACTTAAAATTCTATAATATTGTAAATTTTAAATCATGATTAACTAAATTTATATTAAATTATATTAAAATAATATTAAAATAATTTTTACAAAATATTAATTATATAAAAATATAATTATAATATAAAATAAAATTTATATAACATATTAAAAGAAACCCGTGCATTGCACGGGTTATAAGCTAGTACTATTATATAAAAGCCGAAACATTAAAAGTTTGGTTAGTCGGTACCTATTGATTTTACTTATTTACCCTTACTTAATTATAGATAAAAATCTAAAAATCTTCTTTAATATTTTATCAAACTTCTCTTTCAGGTTAAACATATTATCTTTTCTTTTAATAACTAAGCACTTTTCTTTTTTTTGATAAAATATAATATCTTTTATATTTTTACTAAAAAATATATTATAATTACTATTAACTAATCAATTAACTTTTTCAGTTACCTTTAAGCTTTTATCTAACTAAAATATCTCTTTTTCCAATTACATCACGGGTTACCTTTTTCAGCCAAAACAAGTTACATTTTTTATTTTCTCTGATTAAAACCTCTTTTTTTCAAATTATATAATGGACGATTCTATTTAATAAACTAAAAAAAATAATAATATAATGCTATTAATTAACCTATTACCTTTTCATCTCTAGATATATCACGGGTAACATTAATTTCTTATTTTCTAAAAATACTACGAGCAATTTTATTAAAATAACAATTAAATTATAATTACTATAAACTAATCAATTACTTTTTTACCTAAAATATGTCATCTTTTTAATTTTCACGTTACCTTTTTCTATTTTCTCAAACTAAAATATCTCTTTTTCCAATTATATCACAGACGGTTCTATTTAATAAAATAAAATAATAATATTATAATACTAAAATTCCTCTCTAGAAATATCACGAGCAATATTAATTTCTTTTTTTCTAAAAACAATACGAACAATTTTATTTTGTAAAATAACATAATTAAATTATAATTACTATAGACTAATCAATTACCTTTTTCACCTAAAACATGTTACTTTTTAAAATTTCTCTAACTAAGTCCTCTCTTTTTCCAATTATATAACGGACATTCTATTTAATAAAATAAAATAATAATTTTATAATTACTAATAATTAATTGATTACCTTTTTAACTAAAACCTATCACATTTTCTATTTTTTCTAATTAAAATCACTGTTTTTCTGGAAATATCACGGATAACATTTATATTATTATGATCATCATCTCATTTACAAATTTAAGCCTCCAAAATTCATATTTTAAATAAATTAAATTCAAATTAATAAAAAAACTAATATAATATTAAAAAAATCCAAGCATCGCACGGATTTTAAGCTAGTTAATACTAAAAGATGTTACATTGAAAGGTTGAAGGTTCGATTTCCGTCAATAACATATTAATTTAGATTTAATATTAAAAAATTGTAATTTACAAAGGTAAAATATTTATAATATTATGTAATAATATTATAAGTAAATTAAAAAAAATTAACCATAACATGTGCTAAGCTAGTATTGTTTTTTTTAACAAAAGGAATCAATTCATTAATCAAAAGCCATACGGCATCTACAAATACAATCGAAAGGACAGATGCTTAAGGGAATCGTTGTTGAATCCTTCCTGGAGGCAACCAAGCAACCAAGCGATTTGAAGATGATTGAAAGTATGTACCAGGGGTCTGGAATTGCTAACAGAAAGAGCAGCGGCCCGCCCCATACGAATCGGACTGTTTTATGCAAACGATCATATATGCGATCCCATAAAAACCTTCATCCCTGAATCAAAACCATGAAAATCTTGCCGATCTATAACCTCGTCCATAGAATACACCAAAACCCAATCAAAACAAAAACTCAAACTCTCACAAGGAGATACTAACAAAACTCAAATAAATTGGGAAATTATTGAAACCAAATAAATTAGGAACTTATTGAAAAAAACAAGATAAGAAATAAGAAAACGAAAAGGGATTGGGGTTTTTACCTTTAAAGACCGATGAAAGCCCCTCAAAACTCTTCGATGGAGGCGAGGGTTTTAGAAAAAAGAGAAAGAGTCGCTAGAGTTGATTAAATTACTTTAACCAAGATGCTAAGCTAGTATTGTGGAGCAAGACGACGAGGTTCTGGAAGAAGAAGGTCTATCCTTAGTGGTTCAGCAGATTAATATCCTATTTACTGAATTTAATAAGTTTAGGGTTGATCCAATCCGGCAGAGAGCCTGTAAGATATACTCTGTATATTCTTCTAGGAACAAGGCCCCTTCTTACATGGCGGATTACGGGCTTCGGAGCTGTGTAGGGTTGGTGGAACTGTCCTCGCCATTCGGTAAGCTAGTGGAAATTCTGGATATAGAAAATGGTCTAGGTCCGCATTTGCCAGCATTCAACATCCTTGCTACTTTTGATAACGGAGAAGTAGAGCAGTCATCTCCTAGCTTTGTTAACAAGGTAGTTGCAGATCCTTCGAGGTCCATGGTCATCCCCTCTCCGCCTTTGCCTGGCTCTCAGTGGTCGTCGATTCCCTTCACATCCATGCTGACCTGTGGCCCTTCTTCCATGCAGTCCTCTGTTCTTAGTCAAGCCCATCTCCATGCTTCTGTTAAAGGGAAGGGAATCACCTCTGATGCATGCATTCCTCTCCATCCTGACCCTTCCTCATTGTATTAGGTTTAGGCCTTTGGTTTCGAGCTGTCTGTCTGCTCCCGAGATTTGTTGTTCTCAGTGGTTTATTTCCTAGCTTTTGGCTCTAGTATTAGAGTTTTAGGGTTGGTTCTCAGTGGTTTTGTTGTTTGGTTGTCAGTGCCGTTAGGCTTTGTCTCTTAATGCTATTTCTGCTTATCAAAAAAAAAAAAGCTAGTATTGTTAATTAAACTTGTGTAATTTATTTAGTAAATCATACCTTATTTACATACTCCATTTACATGCTAAGACGAGTAGTAAACAATCCTTAATCTCTAGGACAAATCATAACTTACATGTTACCAAGCTAGCTACTCATCTGCGTTTACAAGAATCTCAAAATTAGAAAAGTAAACAACTCTTTGCTTTTACCTAGCAACAATTATCCTTGGTGAAAAATCTTGTGAAACATCGGAAAATAAATCATCACTCTTGCACAATGCATACACAATGTCCACCATGCTAGGTCTCCGACTAGGATCTTTATGCAAGCAAGCAATGGCCACAGATACAACATTCACTACACTATCGATTAGATTTGATTCCCCAGTATGAAGACTTCCGTCCATCCACTCGATTAATCTCTCTGTTTTCCCATCATTTTTCTCCAAAAGTCCATCTACCGTCGACCATAAGACCTTCCCTTCTTCGTTAATTGCCTCTCTGCCAGAGACCAGCTCAAGTAACACCACTCCAAAAGAGAAAACGTCCATTTTTGTCGAAACCACGCCATCAGTTAAATATTCGGGAGCAATGTAACCTTGAGTTCCAACAATGTGCATTGTTATGGCATTGCAACCAGATTTTGCTAGTCCAAAGTTGGCAATTTTGGCTCTCATGTAGCCATCTAGGAGAATGTTGCTACTTTTGATGTCTTTGTGTACAACTCGTGGTTCCGTATGCTCGTGAATGTATTGGAGTCCGTTTGCTACATCTATGGCAATTCGCAACCTCATTTTCCAGGTCAGTTGTTCGCTACGGCTGCTATGTAACCATGAATGTAGAGAACCATTTTCAACATATTCATATATCAAGTAGCAGTTTGCATCTTCAGGGTCTATGCAAAAACCCTCTAGCTTCACCAAATTCCCATGATTTACCTTCAAAATCAGGAAATCGTTCAGTTTAGTATAATATGGATTTATGCATCAGGTCAATTTTGAATTTTGGCACTGGTAAAAGAAGCATACACAGATAATAGTACTTCCATCTTTTACACTTGAGGTGCCAGATTATAAATTTGTTAAAACTAGCTCTAATAAATTGTGAACCTTAGAACCTAGGAAATCTTGACATGAATTTAGTAAAGCTATTCGAAATTTAGTATGTAACCTACCTGACTTAAGACTTAAGAATTGAGACCTATGAAGAGTCGAGAGGGAACATGTTGTTAGTTGGCTATCCTTGTCTTGAAGTGTTCACTTAACTGATTTATTTCATCATTGAAGATAAACTAGTAGAAAATGAAGATTTATCTATAGGCTTCCACACTCCTCCCTAAAAAGATCGTGAGTTCGAATACACAGTCTTCCTCCCCTCTTACTTGAAAATCTTATGCACCGAAAAATATGTAATACAGAAGAAAGAAAAAGGATATAAAGTAGATGGGTCCTCGTCCCTGATAAATGATTGTCAGGGATCCCCGTGTAACAATGAGTTTCTCAGCCGTTGGATCTAAGGATCCAACGGCTGGGATTCCATAAAAATATTTTTTATGTTCCGCGGATATTATTCGCGGAACGTAAAAAGGTCTATCCGCGGAAAATTTTCACGGAACGTAAAAAACCCTATCCGCGGATCATAAAAAATATTTTTATGGAATCCCAGCCGTTGGATCAAGGATCCAATGACTGGGAAACTGATTGTTATACAGGGTCCTGATCAGGACCAGGACCCAAAGTATCATTTGTCGGGGACCAGGACCCAAAGTAGATATGAGGTAAAATCAGTATATGAAATTTAACAACTACTAGTAGCATTTCGACACTGTAGTAAAATTTACCTTCTGCAGGATCTTGAGTTCTTCACAGGCATTCCATTTCATCTTCTTGATTGCATACAGGATCCCATTGATATAACCTTTATACACAGATCCTTGAACAAGACATTTCTCATCGAAATTGTCAGTTGCTTCTACCAATTCATCAATGACAAAAACTCTGTATTTATCTAAACAATCCGAAACATCACCCATCAAATGTATATCTACTGTTCTCTTCTTTTGACTCATTTGTGGCTTCTCTTCATCCTTATATTTTCCTCTATTTTTCTTCATCATAGTCTCTCTATAACCCCACAACCCACAAACCAAAACCAGTAAAAACCCACAAATTCCGAGCCCCGCTGATAATCCTCTAACCTTACCTTTATTTTCACTTGTCTTGATAGAAACAGGAGCAGTGGGAGGAGCAGCAGAAGCAACAACAGGCTGTGTGAAAATTGGTAGTCGAGAAACCGGAACAAAAACAGTTTGGAAAGGCTTGATGTTGTTCCCATTTACATCAATAATAGACTGAGTACTTGATCCAAACTTTGTAGCTATTGAGGAGAAGTTATCAGAAGGCTGTAAAACATAGCTGATCAAGTACTTTGTTTGCCTTTGGTCTTTGTTCGGACACTTGCAAAAGATTGGAAATATTACATTAACACCAATCGTAAGATTGGTTGGAACAAGTGTTGGATTCGCAACTATAACAGATTGGAAACTGGTGAGGTTTTGAAATTTAGTAGTCGAAACTAAGTAATAAGTGTCAGCTTTCTTGATAGTATAATTAACACCAGCATAAGAAATAGTCATGCTACTATTTATTTTATTGCAAGAACATTGAATTGGAACTAACAGAGATTGAGAAGGTACTAAAGGAGAAGATGGCGAAGATATATTACTTGGATTCGATATCATCAGCCGGCTTACGGAGAAGAGATCACCTACAGAAGCTAAATCAAGAAAATCAGGAGCCTGAGCTCTGTAATATACATATGTTTGGCATGGACTAGTTGTCTCATTTAGACTGCAGGTGTAGCCTGAAGTGGTTGGCTCTATTACCGGCTGCGAATCGCAGCCGAGAAAATAGAGAAACAGAGTAGTGAGGATACAGAGTACTCTGTTTTTCATTTTCTGTGTCTCTGTTGAAAGTTGTCCCAAGAGCTCTGCTTATAAGATTAATACAGATTTGTATAAGAAGTTGGCATGCCAAGCTTCTTGTGAAGATGCCTATTTAAAGGTTTAATTTAATACTCCCTCCGTTCCCTTTTATTTTTCCTGTTTTGACTTTTTATACCGTTCATTGTAAGCGATTGATTACAAATTTATGCATAATTTATAAGACAAAATATAGTCATGAATGATTTTGTTTGATTCGTATTTTTGAGTACTTTAATACAGTGAAGTTTTTATATTTAGTACTAAAATGAAATTGAAGATATTAATGATTAAAAGTGTGCATTGTCAAGTGTGATCAGGAAAAGAAATAAGGAACCGAGAGAGAGTATTGTGTTGCATCATAAGAATTATATTATCCTTGTAGTCAGGTGTTTCATTTTGAATTTTCTTTCTTTTTTGTTGAATTTTCTTGGAATTACTATAGACAATTTGACATCAAGATTAGAACAACCAATGTTTGGTTAGTATATTACCCATGACTGACGTGAGAAATAAGTATGAACACAGGACCTATCTATTGATTAGTAGAGGTCTGAGTTGGACCATACGTCCATGTGTACTTATAAAAAAATTATGTAGTCATCCACTCTTGTCCAGACACACTTTCAAGACTTTCTTCTCTTGCTCTTATTATATGAATGCATTATTTGTATGGCGTAACGAATAGGGCAGTTTAAAAGGTCCCAATTTGTTAAACAAATAGTAAATTTATTCGAGGTCCGGGATCTTGACATACGATTATTACAACAATAAATCTATTCACGGGTTCGGGATCTTGACATATGATTGTTACAACAATACAGTATTGTACTATGTTATTGTGATAAATTTCCAAACGACTAAATGATGTGTTTTTCCATAATTTTTCACAATTCAGCCTTTTTGCCATTTCAAATAGACGATCCACTCATTTTGATTTTTAGTGCATTCTAGACACTCTGCACCGTAATTCTACGCATAACTCGTGCATTTGAGCGACTTGTACAAAGGCCATTTTCTTGCTCTAGGTGGAAAAAGTAAAAGCCACCCGGGTCATGTTCTTGGCAGTTGGGAGTTGGATTTCCAAGTCATCTCCTATCAAAGACTTCAAGTCAACAGCTTGGTAGTTAGTGAATTGCCCTAAATTTACGAATACGGGAAACGGATTCATAATTATTATTGAGTTATGTGTTCGATTATTGCTCATCCCGAAATTTGTTAGGACATATATTTATTTGTAAAACATATAAGTCATTTGTTAGGACATACATTCATTTGTAAGACATGTAAGTTTAAATAGTCAAGAAAAAAAAAACTAACACAAATGCTTTATTATTATTAGAAGTAAAATTTATTTGGGGTCTTTCTAGTGTATATCCAATGGCACACATTATTTACTTACTTTCATGATATTTTTATGAGGTATCTTCTTTCCATTAATGAGATTTTTTGCGCAAATAGAAGACTACTCTATCATTAGTAAATATATGATTCAAATAAAATTTGATAACTTATCTTTTATTGTGTTTCTTGAAAACATTAGAAAAATCCATTTATCTTTATAAGACTGGTGACTAGATCTTTGGATACAACATAGTATTGTCAGGACTGTTCTTGTAAATATACAAAGGTTATTTTTTGCCTGTAGTAACTTATCAAGAGTGATTTTTTCTTTTTAGAGAAAAAATAAAAAAGAAAAATTTGATTAATTTTCCGAATTCTCATTTCGAATATTTTTGGAATTTCGATTACTCATAGTTTTGGATCATAACTGAATCAAACCAATTTTCAACGTTTACAACCTTCATCTATAATGTATACTGTCATATTATTTTACAAAAAACATAACACATTATTTTATTTATAAATATTAAAAAATATATATTATTCTTTATGCATTTCTTTTATAAAAAAAGAGACACATAAGTTTCGTAAAAGAAAAGTTATTTTTTAAATGTATACGAACGCAACTATATTATTAAATAATTTTAATCATGCATAAATTACATTATTCAAAAAACAATTTATTTTTGAATATATTAGTTTCACTTAAATTTTAAAGTTTGTATACAATAAGGGGGTGGTATTCAATCATGACTTTTAAAGACTTTAGAAGTTTAGGGGTATTCAATTAATACTTTTAAATACTCTTTAAAAGTAAGGAGGTATTGTATCAGGATTTTAAAAAAGTCTTTAAAAATTTAAGGTATTCAATTACAACTTTTAAAGAGTTATTAAAAGTCACTTGTTATTCAAAAAGTCAATGATTTTGGTGGAAAAATAAAAGTGAGAGACTTTTTATGACTTTTTATGAAAAAATGTGTATATTTTCTCCAAAAATTGTCACATCCTTTTTGAGAAGATTTGACAAGACATTGTCTTCCTCCATCCCTGCCGAAAGAGGTTCCTTTTTTTTCTTGCTTCTTTTTCTTTCCCTCTATTACTGTTTTTTCTTTCTTTTGCTTCTCTCTCCATGTGCTTGTAGTTGTATCATATATATATATATATATATATATATATGTGTGTGTGTGTGTGTGTGTGTGTGTGTGTGTGAGAGAGAGAGAGAGTTTACTGTGTGGTTAATTTATCAATTATGAATGGTTGGATGTTTTGTTTTCGAAATTGATATGATACATGACAAAGCTTTATAGATGCATATAAGCATGTAAAGTCTAAACCTGCATACATGTATGTATTATGTTTAACCTGGTTTTATTATCCTTTTTTGGGTAATTGCATGATGTATATTGGTAATCCCGTTTTCTTAGAATATATATGTATCAATAACACAGAAAAATGGGAGATGCGTGTCAAGAGAATGACAATTCAAAAGGAAAAGGAGGTCAGTATAAAACTTGGACAATTGACGAAAGTAATGAGTTATTGAAACTCATGGTTGATGCTGCACAACGTGGTTGGCGAGATAGTAATGGTTCATTCAATAAAGTTACCGTGGAGAAAAAGATTCTTCCAGCTTTGAATGCAAAGCTTGGATGTCAAAAAACTCATTCCCAGTATCTCAGTCGTTTGAAATGGTTTAAAACTAGATACACCAACTATTCAAAATTGATGTTGTTTAATTCTGGATTTGGATGGGATCCTATAACAAAAAAATTTACTGCTCTGAATGAAGTTTGGGAAGATTATTTTAAGGTACATATTTTTAAGACAATAAAGATTTTCTAAACTTTTGACATGTTTATAATACTAACATATTGTGTTTTATTAGGTACATCCTTCTCACAGAAGTTATCGTACGGACACCTTTGGAGACTATGATGATTTAAGAATTACGATACCTTTGAAGTTATCGTAATGACTTAAATCTCTATAAGTCCTTGCTCAATTACTTAAAACTATCAAAACTCAAAAGGAAGCATATTTACTTGTTCCAAATCTTCGGGTAAGATTAGACTTGTATTTGCAACTTGGTTTAACAATACCTTGAAAGAACTCCTTGTTGCATGATCAGTTCTACTGTCAAGAAAGCCAGATTAGATAGCAGAAAGGTCTTTTTTCCTACTACCTTGACTGCAACTTGTGTGACCTAATTAACAACTGATGCTCTTGAATTGTTGAATGTTTGATCATTGTAGAACCTCTAATGTGCAAAGAAAATTTTCAGTATATTAAAACTCACATATTTACGTCTTTACTAATACTCGAAATCTCAACCTTTTGTTAGTTACTGAAAGAATATTTTCCGTGAATGTATCCCTTTACTCCTTTGATATTTATACCATATAGAGAGGATAATTCAAGATATTATCTTAGCCTATAAACTAGGAAATAATAGCAGACTACTAATCCTATACTATAAACTAGGAGCTGATACATACCAATAACGAAACTAACATATTTACAAATATATCTTAACACACCCCCTTAGTCAAAGCGGGAGGCTTACGGACGCTGAGACTATCCCGAAAATCTTCGTACAATACAAGAGGTAGTCCCTTTGTAAAAATATCCGCAATTTGATGCCTAGAAGGAACATGGAGAACACGAACTTCCCCACGCGCAACCTGGACTATTTTGCAATTTTCAGAAATTTTAAGGTCCCTAACAGCAGTTTCACACAAGATATAAAGAATAGAATTAGGGTTACCCTTCTTTTTTCCAGCAGCCGTCTCTTTATTTTTTCCCTTCTTCTCCAGATTTGTCTTTTACCTCTGCTGTGAACAGTAACTTCAGTGATGAACAGTACTCAGACAATGAACAGTATTTTCGGCGATGAACGGTAACCTTTCCGGCGGTGAGCAGTAACTCCGACAGTGAATAGTCCCCCGATGAATAGTTTTTACCCCCTCTCTCGAAAAAACCCAGACCTCCCAACAATTCAGAAATTGATGGAGAAACCTAAGCTCTTGATACCATTTTGATGTAGGACATCGATAAAAACAATGATTAAAGCAGAGATTATATGTATATCCCAAGAACAATCAATTTTATTTTCAAGAAAAAGGATATAATCAAAGCGTCCCTAGAAATGTATCATGTTCGGTCTATATATACCGAATATCAAACCCAAAGTCAAAAGACAAATCCTTAAACATATGGGATCATATCAAATCAAATCACAAGTAATAAAACAAATCCCATGCCAAGCACACAAGAATGACAGATACTAGAATTCAAGGTTCGATTACATTCAATACTTTTATTACTACGCAGAGTATGAAAAATAGTTATCCCTGGATGACCCAACCGGTCATGCCAGAGAGAAGGAGCTAAAGCAGTAAAACTGGAATGAAAAGAAGCATTCGTAGAAAATTTGGTTGTGAGGGGATAAAGATCTCCCGTGCTATCACACCTCATTATTGGCATCCCCGTCCGATAATCCTTCACAAAAAAATCATAAGGGTCAAACTCTACAGAAACACAATTATCAGTGGTAAACTTGCGAACTGAAATTAGATTTTTGACAAGTTTGGGAGCATGAAGGACATTCTTAAGAGACATTGGAGGATTCGGGGAAGGTAAAGTAGTATGACCACAACCATGAATTGGAATAGTATGACCATTACCAACAATAATAGTATCAAAGTGGTCACTGAAGTGGAAGCCAAATATCAATTTGTTCACCGGTCTTTACGGGGTATCATTTGAGTCATTAAAGTCATAATAAATATCAAACAAATACCTGTATATACGCACTCGGGAAGTAAAAGTAATTTTTAATTGAGTTCTACACATTTTTCTTAAATGTTACTATAATCAAATGAAAGATTACGAATTCCAGTATTTTTGATAATATATTCAGAATTTAAAAAGTTTATTTACTATTTATTTTTAATTAAAACAAGGAAAATGACAATAAAATTAAAAATAAATAGTAAATGAATTTTTAAAAATCTAAATATATTATCAGAAATACTAGAATTATTAACCTTTCGTTTGGTTATGGAAGCATTCAAGAAAAATGTGTAGAACTCAATGAAAAATTATTTTTGCTTTTCGAGTACATTTTAAAGATATCCATTTGATATTTATTATGACTTTAATGACTCAAATGATACCCCGTAAAGACCGGTGAACGAATTGATATATGGCTTCCACTTCAGTGACCACTTTGATACTTAACCCCATTATGATGATTGCTCAAATTAAAATAAGACGAGAGATTACCATTAGAGGATGTCATATGAGACGTGGCACCGGTGTCCATATACCAGGAGGGATCGGGTTGACTCAAAGTCATGGTATGCATTGCCGATTCAATATCCGTCGATGTATACTGTACGGACTGGTTTGAAGCTACATAAGCTTGTTGTGGACGAGGACCCAATATACCAATCTACTTCACTAATCCTTGAGGACGAGCCCATCCCTGAGTTGGGTAGGGACATGGGGGAGCAGCCCATTGAGGAACCCACCCCCATGGAGGGTACTGCTGCTTCCAATTCGGTGGAGGAGCCGACCACTGCTTCTGTTGCTGACCCAGGTTACCACGACCACCGCCATCATTTCCACCAGCATTTTGGCCTCCCTTTCCACCAGAATTTCCATGGCCACCACCATTGGTTTGCTTTCGGCCACCAGAATTTTTCTGATTTTTGTTTTTGCCACGAGCACCACCTGAATTGTTGTACCCATCATCAGAGTCCTTTGTTGATGCAGCCACCAATGCTGAGACAGACCCCGTCGCAGCCCGTTTCGCTAATCCTGCCTCCGCCAATGTAAGCATAGAGCAGTCTTGATAGAACCTGGGAAGAGGGCTACTCTGTCGAATCAATGTAGCAACCCCATTGTAGGGTTCCGTGAGGCCAGCAACCAACTGAAGAACCAAACTGTTGTTATCCACCGGTGCGCCAACATTTTTTAATTGGTCAGAGAGGCTCTTAAGCCTTTGGCAGTAGGAGGAGACATTTGGGAAGTCCTCCATCTTTGTATTGGTAAAGTCATGCTCGAGAGTCACAGCACGAGAGTTCTGATTGTCTTGGAAGATATCTCGCAACCTATCCCAAGCCTCCATAGCCGTGGCGTCCGGTTCGATTATGGTATGCAAAAGGTCATTGGAGATGGTGGCATAAATCCAAGAAAGGACCATAGCATCCAAAGTGGACCATAATTCTTTTTCTGCATCGGTAGCAGGGACCTTCACCTTGTCCTTTGCCGGGGAAATGATATGATCTAGAACCTTGTGAGACCGAGCATGAATCTTAAAAAGTTTCGCCCAAGTAGAGTATTGAACGTTTTCTATTTCAAAACGATGGGAATGTTGTTCTTGATGTTAGAAACAGCGAGGGCCAGATGAAAAGAGGACTTGGAGTCCGACATGGCAGCTGTGGAGGGCGACATGGAAAGAAAGAAAGAGAAAGAGAAAGAGAAAGAAGAAGATGGGCGAAGAAAAAAAAAACTAGGGTGCAGCGGAAAGAGGATGCCCTAGACTGCTGATACCATGAAAGAATATTTTTCGTGAATGTATCCCTTTACTCCTTTGATATTTATACCATATACAGAGGATAATTCAAGATATTATCTTAGCCTATAAACTAGGAAATAATAACAGACTACTAATCCTATACTATAAACTAGGAGCTGATACATACCAATAACCAAACTAACATATTTACAAATATATCTTAACCGTTAGAAAAGAGTATTCACTCGGATATAATGTTAAGATAAAACCGTTAGATTCCAACTGTTAGATTCCAAGCACGTAGGTGTCGAAATCCACAAGAAAAGAAATCAGTACTACTCCATAGAACGATAAAGACATATAATTTCACATCCACACTCAACATTGATAATGCATAATCTTAGAATCCCCAAGCAATTTGGAGCCAGTTTCTCTTATAAATTCTTAAATCGTATAGATCTTTTGCTAATATGCAAGTTCAGAACAATCACTATTTATATAAATAGTTTTATACTTCTAACTCAGGCAAATAGTAATCCTTGAAATGAGATTATCACATTACAAATGATACCTATTTTAGCTGTATAGTTGATATACATCGTGAACACATAATCCGTCTTGGACTTATTTATATTCTGAGCATTAACACATTAAAAATACCATTTGATTATTTGAATATGGAACAACACAAATACATATTAACATAATTTTGCTAGCAAGCCCGTACATTGCACGGACTATAAAGCTAGTTTTATATAATCAAATAAACTAATGACTTAAATATCAAACGCATGACTAATACGCAAGTAAAAGATTAAATTTGTCCATTTATTTATGATAATTTTTCTGTAAATTTTTTTTATCACAAATCGTGCTAAATATTAATCCCGTTTGGAAAATCTTATTTCTCAGAAATAAATTACTTATTTTGAAAAAAGTACGTAAATATGTATTTTTCTGAAATAAGTAAGCTATTTTTGCAAAATAATGAATGTTAAATTCTCCTAAAAAATATGTAAATATGAATATTTTTTTTAAAATAAATAACTTATATATCTATATATTATAAATTGCTGGATAACACTTTCCTCAGGTTCGGGATCCATATTTAGGTTCGGTTAAAATTTTTAACTATATTTTAATCCATGGACTATCCATTTTTCAGGTTTGGTATACATATTTAGGTTTGTAAAGATCCATGTAGTTATTTTACCCATTCTTATTTATGGAAATCTACATATCAATTTAAATACCATTAATGTCAATTAAAATGTTTATGGTAAGTTCATTAATAAAAATTTGAATTAAACTTTCAATTGAGATAAGTTCTTTAATGCATATAATCATATATATACAATAAAATATTTTAATTGAAATAATATTTAAATGTATCTGTTATAATAATAAAAATATAATCTTTTATTTCATTGATACTATTTCTTTCACAATTATAATTAAAATTATACAATTTTTTAATATTTTAGTTAACCAATGATTTTTTATATTTTAAATTTTTATAAAATTATTTTTTAAAATAACCGTATGCATAGATTATAATCTAGTTATTCATAAAAGGGCCAAACGGTACCATTAGATAAGGGGAGAGTACGAATCCGATGGGATCGATTAAAACCCGCATCCACTTTTAAAATCCCAAAACAATCTCCATTACCCCCAAAATTTCAAACCTAGCTCTCTCAAGCTCCACATTCATGAAGCCCAAACCTCGAAAAAGATCAAGGGGCCCCACCTCAAAATCATTGCCATCACCGGCGGAGAGGAGTCGTAACTGGCAGGAACTTCCGGAGGAGCTAACGACATTGTTTCTTGAGCGTGTAAATTCATTTTATCTGATAGCTAGTGCTCGAAAAGTGTGTAAAACATGGCGTCAAATCTGCTCCCGCCCCGAAATGTGGCGGGTCGTGGATATCAGGATTTCGGAGCCGGGTTATCAAAAGGAAAATGATGTTCTGGTAAATCAGATTGCTCGTAAAGCTGTGGAGTGGAGCTGCGGACAAATGGTTGAGTTTCGACTAAGTTATTATGGGGATGATCGTCTTCTCAACTATGTTTCCCAAAGGTATATGTTATGAGTAGACGTAACTCGATAAATTTGATATTTTTTCTGTCACAACATAATAGATAGAGAGTTATATATTGTAACCTTGATAAATGAATAATCTCGTAAAAATTTCCAGAGGTCTTTAGGTATTTAGAATAATCTCGTAAAAATTTCCAGAGGTCTTTAGGTATTTATTTATCGAGGTTTAACTAGCAGGTTTGGTTTAAATGAGACACAAAGGTATTGCAAATTACAAAATGGAGGAGGGAATCGATCCAATGACCTATCGAGGTTTCTTATTTAGGCTTTTGTTTAAAGACAAACTATTTTAGCCTACAAATCTTACAAACCTCTGAAATTGAAATTCAATAACCATTTTAGTCTACAAACCTCTTAAATTCATTAATAACACCACGGAATACATCAAAAATATAAACAGTATTCAACAAATATTATGAGTATAAGAAATAATAAACACGATTTATATTTGCATATTGTAAATATTTCTACCATCTTAACATGTATCTTGATGAATATGTATTTATATGTAGATACCGTCTTATTTTTGTATGATATTTGTATTCTTAATTTTTGAAATTTTGGTGAATTTGATTTGTATTTTGGTGGATGTCATGTTTTTATTGGTGAATTACAGATATATTTTTGGAAAGATTCACCTTTGTATCTGAATTTTTCGATATTTACTAAAATATAGGTACTACTTAGTAACCAAAAACGCATTAACTATTCACTTGGTTTTTAGCTTGTAGGCTAGGATGGTTTGTAATGAATATGAGCCTATATATCATAAGTGTATGACTTTAGTCTTTTAGCATTTTTGAATGTTAAGTGTTAACTATGTGATTGTAGTGTTGGGTTGTGCACTTAGTCTATGTCTTGAAATCCTAAAGTGCTGGAGAATGTCACTAAATGGATCTTGTATCTTTTAGTGCTGAGGAAAGCCAATAAATGAATCTTATATCTTTAGGAAGTATTCATTATTCTAGACCAGTTATGTGTTTGTCCCAAGCCTTTTAAAAACTTTTACTTATGCAGTGACAATTGGAGTGCTTTTCTTGAATGTAACGCAGACAATTAATTTACTTATTTAGTAAATAAATTTTTCTCTACACTAAATACATTTTAAACTATTTTATGGTAATTATAAATTTCCTTTTATTATCACCTGTGTTGTTGTGTACTTGTGCTCCCCATTCATGACAAATCTTTAGTGCAATTGTAGTCACTGGGTTTGTTCAGTTTGAGTTGTGACGTTAAATTATCGCTATGACTTTGTGTTCCTCTACTCACACTCTCCTTCCACTGCTTTATGTATTTTTGTATTCCCCTTTCCTTCAGTGTCCCGGATCTTTATGTGTTTCGACTCTCGCTCATCCCGAGAATTTTCTTACGAGAACTTTCTTAGAATAGATACTCACTTGTAAGGCTATAAGCCTAATTATTCAAAAAAAAAAAAAAAGAGAAATTGACAAAAGAGAGAGATAGAAAAAAATATCAGCTCTTTAGAAAAAGGTACTAAGAAATCAAAGGTATACGATGTATAACAACAGTAGAAGAGATTTTTACTCAATATTTTTATCTATCTGGATGAAGTATGTAGTAATCTTTTATTGCACCGCTTCATTATTCTCCTTTACCCAAAATTAGACACCTTGTTTTGGTCCATTTGCAAAATAGGTTTGATACTAAATTTCTAGTCCATTCTTGGCAAAGTTAGAACTACTCTTGTGGTTCTCCTAGCAAGCTACAGAGCCTGCAAGCCTAAGAGCATCTCCAGTGGGGAAGAGCCCTTAGCAATATTATCCTAGGTGGCATATTAGGTGCCATGAAATAGAGATTATGTAAAAAAAAAAAATACACTCCAATGCATAATTGCTCTTAGCAAATATTATGAACAATCATACTTGGTTGGTTATATTTGTTGAACCAACTTAACCCCTTAGCAAAAATATACACAATTTTCATTATAACTATTGCCATTGGAGTTCTACTTACCACCCTTATGTAAAAATTTAATTATTTCCTAATTTAAAATTTTTTAGCCAACCATTATATATATTGCCATTGCCATTGGAGATGCTCTTAAGGTTAATTTGCTAGAAAATGTCTGAAACTGAGTGACCGAAGTCACCGAACAATGTGTACCAACTGTACGAACTTTATTATTTGAACCGGGCTCCTTCATTCGAGTGTTAGTAATAATGTGAATGCTGGACTGCGTATTTGTAGCTTGTACTATAAATATTTTATGGTTATGATTGCAAGTAGCCATAAGTACAAGATATCTTATAATTAGCCATAAGTACAAGATATCTTATTATAAAATTGATGTTTAATTTTGGACCTGCGTACGAGCAATAACCAAATAGATGTGATATAATATATGTGGTTGTCACTAGTGAATACTGACTTTTATCACCCTCCTTCCCAACATGTTTTAAGATCAAGTCAGTTGAGATGTCTACATCTTGAATCTTGCTCTAGCATGACGAATGAAGGGTTGATTAGCATGGTTAAAAAACTTCCATTGTTGGAGGACCTCCACCTTTATGGCATTCCCATCTCTATGCAAACTATTGAAGTTGCAGGGCGTTGTTGCCCTCGGCTGAAGTCGTTCAAATTGAACAAGTCAAGGTATAAATGCCCACATATGGGGTGTAATGAGCATGCTCTAGCTATTGCAAAAAACATGCGTGGACTACATCATCTGCAACTCCAAGGAAATAAGATTACAATTGATGGCTTGCGGGACATTCTTAAGAACTGTCCTCATCTTGAGAGTCTTGATCTGAGAATGTGTTTCTTAGTTGCTGGGTGTGGAGCTGATTTAATAAAAAGTCTAGCTCAACAGATGAAGAATATTAAGCTCCCACATGACTACACTGAGGATGATGAATTTGATGATCAAATCTATACATGTGATACTTGCGACTACAGCGGACCACATTTTGCTGATCCATCTGATAAAGACATTGATTCTGATGAATTTCCTGGTGTCAGTGACTGAGAATCTGAAGCAAGTTGTTGATGGCGCTTTGGTGAGAGCTAGAGTTTGGGTGTCTACTAGTTTCTTTTGTATCACTGCAGCTGTACATCTCATGTACGTGGCTGATCACTGATAAAAACTCTGCTTTTGGATTTCCCCAAAGATATAGAATGAATGTGCTAGGCAATTTGATTCAGTTTCACATTCTGATATATTCTAATGCTTCTGTCTGACAAGCTGACAAGGATTATTGTCTATTAGTCATTAATTAGTTTTTTTTTTATTCAACTATGGTGTTTCTTTATCATGCACATCATGTTTGAATTTGGAACAAAAATTTATGTACTTTATGAGAAATTGATGCAAATTCTGACAGGTTCAGGAAAGTTTATTCAAGGAGGAAAAAGGGAAATTCAGATCAATAAATATATGTCCCTAATCTGTTAGAGATTTTGGAAAAAGATTAGATTGCATTTTAATAATTAGGAAATATTATACATATCCCATAAATCGTGTCATTCAGCTACTTACTTTATTTTAGTTCCTTAAGTTAGGGGATTTTTTCTTGGAGGCTACTCCAGATGCTTATATAAGAACATTCTGGCTTTGTAATTGGAGAGCTTGGAATATATATATATATAAACTGCTAAGTATTCTATACTTGGGTGTGATGCTTAAGTTTCCGGGTGTGAGGCACCTTGGTGTGAGGCCTAGTTATCTTTTAAGTCCTTCCTATTTCTAAGTCTATTTCTGTTCATTTGTTTTTTTGCTATATAATATCATGTTGGACTAAGATTATGCATCAGAAATCTTAGTCCTGCTTCGAGAAGCTTGATAATGCACTTGTTTTGTTTGATAAAATGTTCAACCTCTGGCATTGCTGTCTCTCTACTTAATAATGTGTACTTTCGTCATTCACATCATTGATATATATACGTTTAATACTATAATTAACTGTTGTGATTTTAATTTTTTTCCCAAATACTTAACTGCTTTGGTTGTGTATATAGAGCTGATTATAACTTTTCATTAATCGGCAAGCTCAATAAGTGTGGTTTTGTGCCTAGTGTTGTTACGTACACACTCTCATTTTAGGGCCTTTTGTCTCGAGTGGAAGCTGAGCATTTGTTCAAGAAGCTTATTACAGTGAATAAAATTCAACCGTGTAGTTATATCTAATACTATAATTGACAGTCTTTGCAAAACTGCAAATACTTCCATGGCTGTTATGTTGTACAGATTTATGGAAGAGAAAGGTTGTTAAGCCAATATTGTAACTTACAACATGATTTCTAATTGTTTGTGTGAAAACAGATTAGTGGATCATGCTATGAGTCTTCTTTCTCAAATGAGCCACAAATGCATATCACCAAATGTTATGGCCTTGTAGCTTGTCAAATCAAGGTCTGTGCAACTTCAAGATGACTCGAAATGTGCATACGTTCAGTATTCTTGTTGATGCATTTAGCAAAGAAGGAATGATCAACGATTCAGATCATGTGATTGAAGTAATAATTTGTGCATACGTTCAGTATTCTGGTTGATGCATTTAGCAAAGAAGGAATGATCAACGATTCAGAGCATGTGATTGAAGTAATAATTTGATTAGGGCAACATCCAAATGGGCTTAGTGGACACATGCAGTTTTTTTGTGTTGGTAATTTGGACACATACAGTTCAGATATGGATGCATACAATTTGCGGGGAGTTGATAAGGCATTAGCACTACTGGAAACCATGAAGAGAAAGGGGATTTTGCCCAACATTACATAGTATAGTACTTTGATCAATGGTGTTTGTACGAAGCTGAAAGTGGAAAAAGCAATATATTTGTTTCGGCAAATGTCCCGTGAAAGCTTATCGTTATGATTGAAATTTGCTTCTGGATGGCTCATTTCACATAGGTAGACCGTAGACCCCTTATGTATTTTATAAGCTTCAAGAACAAGTTGTCACGACCTTAAGGAGAGTGGGTGTATACTGGTCTCATCAGTAGGACTTGTTATAAGTTGCAGTTGCCAACTGATCTAGAATCCTATGGCTACATTCCCTTCGAGTTCTCTATGCTGAAAAGTTCTTTCAGATCTCAAAATGGTACCTTCAGAATCAACAATACATCTCGCCAATTCCTCCAATGCCATCGGGAGTGATAACGTTTAGCACCAAGTGCAGATATTGCAGAATATTAGTGTCAGCTCTAATCACTAAAGCGATCAAGTCAAAAGATCGTGCTGATATTGCACCGGACCAAGATTGTATACTTGTATCTGAGATGATAGAGTCTCTGATTTCTCATCATACACTTGCCTGTTTTAAAAAATTCTAAATGAGCTTCACTTTGAGATAAATCACTAACTGATAAACAATTTTGCCATAATTCTTGCTTCTGTCTGCAGTTTAAATAACATTGTCATAATAACAGCAGTTGTAAAGTAGAGAGAATGACCAAAAAATTGTTTTTAAAAGCTGATAATCGTTGTCACTGCCAGTAAATACTATCATGATTAGGCCTCTTTACATAAATTTATAGGTGGCATAATAACACACAAACATCATACTGGGGGCTCAAGATTTACATTAACATAGTCACCGAGCAGAAATTTTAAAACTTGAACACCAAAAAGTG
This sequence comes from Kitagawia praeruptora, assembly GCA_037693485.1. Taxonomy (NCBI): domain Eukaryota; kingdom Viridiplantae; phylum Streptophyta; class Magnoliopsida; order Apiales; family Apiaceae; genus Kitagawia; species Kitagawia praeruptora. The sequence goes on from CM075353.1 coordinate 7,769,017, forward strand.
AAATTTAATTAAATATTTATTAATCATCAAAGATACTATAACATCAGACATATAATCAAAATAAAAAGAAATTTATGTGTGTTTCAACATAAGGATTTAGCGTAAATTTGACAACTAAATTTAAGGACAAGCAATTCCATGACAATTTTGTTCTCATGTTTACTTTATATGGATTCAATATGAAAAGAATTATAGAACCTTTATAAGGTGAAGTCAATGAGTATGTACAACAGATTAAGAGGAGGCTTTCAAAATATAGGCCAAGAACTTAACTGGTTTTAAAAAAACAACATATCAGTAAAAAAATTATGTGCTAACAGAAAGATGTAGTTGGGAAAAGAATGGCAAAAGGGAGGCTGACTACCTGCAAGTTGTTCCATTAAAGCTATCTTTGCACCTTTTTTGCCACTATTCTCGATAGTAAATTGATCATCACAATTTGCCCAATGATAACCTAAAGAATAGATAGACAATTTTAATAAGATTGAAGTTTTACACACTGATCTGACTTTGTAATCCTGAACAACAATTTTATAATTAGTGAAAAATAGAAAATCTAGTAGAAAAATGATAAAAGGACTACCTAATTTGCAAACAACAGATACCGCTCTTTCAGCGATTATTATCAAGCTCTTTTCAACCGTATAGGAGAAGTGAGTTTGAAAGACCATACCAACCAAAGAGTTTAAGGTGGAAGTGAGAGCATAAGTGCCTCGCTACAGCAGAGATGGCTTGAAGCTGTATTTTATTCACAGCAAAAAAGGTACCTGTGGTTTCATACTGTAAGCGTAAACATTGCAAAGGTAGATTCCGCTACGAATTAGTTTCCACCCGCATGGTTGCATTAACTCCATCAGCTATTTGAAGTCTCGAGTACATCACATGATGGCCCAAACATGATCATTGCGTTTACATGAGTCTGTTTGACGATGCACGTACCTTGTTCCTTCCTGAAGTTCAGATAGTAAAATTAGTCCATACCGAAGCCATGTAGTAAAGGCAAATGAACAATATCACCTGACGTGCACGTGTGCTATTAACCATAAGACAGTTGAGACATGCAGTTACAATAGAAACCAAAAACCATTAAAGGGAATAATAGTTGGCAAATCATGTCATCAGGTCACAAAATATCTCAAAATCGGCCAAATATTTCATTGAAGCTAGGAATGATACTTTTCTAACATTTAATAAGTTAAGAGAACCTGAAATTTAAATATGGTCCAAAAATAGCTTACAATCAGTTCAACATACTACACAACCAATTAGCAAGCAGATGGCTTTGATACCATTTAGCAAAAGATGCCAAATATCACAACTATAACTTTCTATCTCTCTCTTAAACTGTTCTACATTGGCCTGTCCTTTTTCGGGCATGCTGCATTTAGAATGGGACCTGATGCAAGCTTTCGCAGACCCCTATTATAACTTGAGGGCCGAGGTATGACAGCCATTTTGGCACATCAATTTGATGTTTTGCATTTTCATCCAAGAAAAGCTGTAAACATTCTGTCCATGTTGGCAAGGATAACAACCATGTCACTCTTAGTGTGAAATATATGGCTACTGACTTGGTGATCAGGTTGAATAAGACATATGTCAATAATTAATGTCTAAGCACAGATTTGGCCGAATAAAAAAAAATTCTGCGTCTTCTTTTTTTATGCACAAACCAATCTCAATGTAGACAACATAAAAGACAATAAATGCTAATATCTATCAATACTTGGGAAAAAAGAATCACCTCTATCTTGCATCAACCTCATCCATAATCTGTCGTTCACTGAAATCTTATTCCCCATTATAAGAATATTAGCCTGCAAATGAAATCATAATTTTACCAAGTATTACAAACCTAGATGCACGCAACTTAAATACTAAATTGCTTACATGTAATGAGTATATTCCTCCTCTCTGCTGTGAAAGATGACTAATCTCCCATTTTTATGTTCATGATATAATATGGTCCTCTATCACACAATGCGACTCTCTTACAATGATCTCAATATAAAATTTGTAGCACCTTCAAGACCATCTCTAAACATGTTCAATTTCGATTAGCATGCATCACTTGCACATACAAACGAAAACAAAATATCCCAAATATGACATTCCTTATCAGCTCATAAAATAAAATTCAAAAACGATAAATATTTAATGGCAATCCATCAAACATATGGAGGGCAGATTCGGTAAGCTACACAATAATGACAGGTAGCACTATTTACCCAAGATAGTTAAACAATGTGTGTGTATGTATACAAATCGGTATATATATATATGGGTTAGGCTCTAGAGAGAACACCCTTAAAAAGAGAACGAGAGAACACATCATTTAACCATTGAGTCTATTAGATCTAATGGCCCCGCCAAGGGCACCCAATACAAAAAAGTCTTATAATTCTACCCTCTATCTATTCATTAGAAAAAAATATAATTTTTTTAAAAAAAAATTAATAATAATGATGATGATGTCACTGTGACGTCATAACAGGTTTTTTGAATTTTTTTTATGAATGGATAGAGGGTATAATTATAAGACTTTTTTGTATTGGGTGCCCCTGGCGGGGCCATTAGATCTAATAGATTCAATGGTTAGATGATGTGTTCTTTCGTTCTCTTTTTAAGGATGTTCTCTTTAGAACCTTGGCCAATATATATATATATATATATATATTCATCAAAGCTATATGTTAATTACATATCCTCACCTTGTCCATGTTGGTATGTGGCCGGCGCTTAATTGCGTAATAGGTGAGGATTGAGGAGATAACCGAAGATTCAACATGCATAGTCTAATACCTGAAATGACCAAAAGATGATAAGTATGAAGATGAAAACCCAAAGTGTATTGTATATACATTTGAACTTCAACAAAACATAAATAATATTATATCAAGTCTGACTATAATTTGTAACTCCTATTTCTTTTATGTTCAAATACTCTTAACTACCAGACAACTGAGGGTATACAAAGATAAGTTGGTAAATAAATTGTATATCAAACAATGATTATTTTAAATAAGTTATGTGAAATTTACGTTGACATTTATTTTAAACAAACAAAATCTTGAATTTGTTCCAGTAAGTATAACGAAAATGAACAAATTTTTATGTGTAAATACATAATCTATTTGGTCCAATTGTTTGTTCAACGGAAAAAACAATACTTTTGTTCAGGAAAGCACAAGTTTGCATAACATACATATACAAACTCTTTTAGCTAATGAAGATGAAAGGAAGGGTAATTACCTATCAACTATTAGATAAATCAAGCAGTATTTGTCACATTGAAAGAAAAAATGTTTCGTAAAAATCCAATTTTTCTTCATTTTTTAATACAATAATACCTGAGAAACTAATCATTCTAAATTCGCAGATTGCAATGGTTACTGGCTGACTGCACTTCTTAAACCAGAAAAAAAGTGAATAAAGCTAAAGAATGGATATTTGATAATTAGAATGCATGTTTCATAATTAAATTAAAGATACATGTAACAAGAGATGTATAAATTAGAAAACATGTGTGCATGGCAGAAAATACCTACACTACTTCCTTCTGCAACTGCGGTATCATCTCCATGAAATTCTTTTGCATCCAATAAACGCTGGTATAACCCTGGTCGGGGTCCTCCTCCATTTTTACCAATGAAAGGGGTAAAAAGGTAATTCTGGGTGGTGCAGAAGAAGCAACAAATCAGGGTAACGCTATAGAATGACACAATTATTATCATAGAAGAAAGCGTATGTGCCCAAAAGACCAAAAGAAGTTATCTATAGCAAAATCAATAGCATAGACCTCATGTGATACCTCCTCTAGTGAAAGCTAGGAGCACAGGATAATTTGAAACTGGGGTAAATTAATCAATCACACAACGGAGAAAAGTGAAGTAGGGCTAATCATAACCTTTTTCTTGTTTTGGTGCTGGTGTGTTGACATTATGGGACCTAGGAGCTTCCACCAGGGAGCATGTTTAGGAAAAGGCAAAACATTACTTAGAAGACTAAGGTAAATGCAGTTCAAAAGACGAAACTAACATGATATGCCATGCAAATTCCTGCGAGTATTGCATTAAAACTTTAAAATAGTTCGAAGGTATGTTTTAAGAATTAATAAGAGTAGACTGCATGCCTAATTGTTTAATAAGAGTAGTTGAATCACTATGTTAATGTGCTTAATTGTAGTATAAAGTCAATTTATGTAATTGTTGTTAGTTACAGAGGCATGCCTGTACACATCTAATAACAAGCCTAATTGTTTGTAATGCTCTGCATTACTTACTTGACCTCTTAACTGAGGGAACCTCTAGTTGTAGAGTTTCTGTTTGTATTGTACTTGTAATAGGCATCAAATCCTAGTTGTGTAACTGTACAAATAGAGTCTAGAATAATGCTTGAAAGAAGTTCCATGGTTCATGCCTCAAGCAAGGAGTTAAAGACTGCCAAATAATCACAGTTGGGATTTGAAGAAATGAAGAATTTGCCTAAGTACCAATTCGAGAAGTATATTTGTCTATTCGAGAAGTCCAGCATTCGAGAAGTCAGAGATTCGATATCTCAAGACACTATTCGATATCTCTGAATACACTGTTCGATATCTCAGGGATTCGATATGTCTACTACTCTATTCGAGAACTCAAGAAGTCAACAAGTCAAGATGGTATTCGAGTTCTCAAAGAGTCAACAAGTCAAAGTTCCATTCGATATCTCAAAGACTCAGAAAGCTATTCGACAACTCGAGGATTCGATAAGTCAAATGCTCTATTCGACAACTCAAGGAATCCTGATGGAAAAGAGCTATTCGAGAAGTGGTTCGATATGTCATTATAACAGTATTCGAGAACTCAGAGTTATCGATCAAGTCAATTCTAGTTCTCGAATCACTTACTTAGTCACTTCTCGAATACATTCTTGGAGACAAAATACTGAAGAAAGTGTACAAGTCAGAAACCTGCAACAAGCCAATGCACTTTATGGACCACAATCTGTAACGTGCTCTGGAAAGCCTACAAGGAAGCTTGGAGAGATATAGAAGAGACAAGGAGCTAAAGAAGTGGATCTAAACAGGCTTTGCAAAGTCAAATCTGTAACCGTTTGGACGCTTACTCAAAAAGGATAGACAGACTAGAAAGTAATTTGTTTAGCTACCTTATTTGTAGTAAGCAGGCTGTATCCATGTTCTATAAGGACACAGCCTCACTTCATAACTTAGTAACTTTTGTGAGTCTAGTTTTTCATACACTGTAAGCTATATCTCTCTGAGAAAAACGAAGCTGAGAATACTACCATTTGTATTCACAGATTGTAGCAACCTTTATCTAATATACATTAGATTAAAGTGATATTGTGTCTTGTGTTGTTTACTTATCCGCACCTTAATTTCTACACACACATGCACTTATCTGCTACATAGACTCAATCAAGAAAAGTTCAAGAATCCATTCACCCCCCCCCTCTGTATTCTTTTACCGTATTCAATACTCAACAAGTGGTATCAGAGCGGGCTGTTTATTCAAAAACAGAGAAACGATCATGAGTTCGAATACACCAAAGACTACAGGAACGGTGAAGGTCCCTAAGTTTGATAAAGAAAACTTCAACCTCTGGAAGATAAAGATGATGTTGTTCATCAAAGCCTCTCATCCCTTGTATCCTGAGATTCTCAAGAATGGTCCTTTTGTTCCACAACAAGAGATACCAGAGAAGACTGTTGGAACCATAACAATCCCTAGAGCTTATGAGGCCAAGGATCCATCAAAGTGGACAGAGTCAGAAAGGGAGAAGGTTGCTCTTGACAGCCACCTCATGTTGCTCATCATTGATTCCATGGATATGTCAATGTTTGCAAACATTGCATCATGCACATCTGCTAAAGAAATGTGGGATCACATTGAGGTGTTGTGTGAAGGGACTGATGAGGTTAAAGAAAACAGGAAACAGATACTGGTCACACAGTATGAAGCTTTCATGGCACAGCCCAAGGAAAGCATCACTGAAATGTTTGAAAGGTTTCACAAGCTAGTTACTGAGTTGCAGATGAATGGAAAGGTTTACAGCACCAAGGAGTTAAATATGAAATTTCTGTTGTCTTCACCAAATCATCTGGAGCAAAGAGTCATTTCTCTAAGAGAGAGAGATTTGAACAAAGTCACCTATGATGTACTCTATGGAGTCCTAAAGACTCATGAACTTGAGTTGCTTCAGAAAAGGGCTATCCAAGCCAACCAAGGTAGGATGATAAACACATCATGTGCCTTGATTGTCAACAAATCCATTCTGGACCTAGAAGCATCTACAAGCCAACTAAGGATAGAGGAGGTGGCAGATGATGAAGAAACTGAAGCTGGGGTGAGTGAACCTGTTGAGGAAAAGGAGGAAGAAGAAGAAGAGTTTTACACTCTGGAAGAACTTGATGGGATGGAAAATACCTCATATGCCTTCATGGCCAGAAAATTTCCAAACATCAGATTTAAAAGAAATCAACCCTTCAAACCCAAAACTCAAAACCATTCAGCCAACAAGAACAAGGCACCTGTGAAACCAAACAGAAATAAGTTCAAAACCGGTTATGTGGATAGGTCATCTGTAAGGTGTTATAGATGCAATGACCTAGGGCATTTTGCCAGTGAATGCAAGAAGCCTAAAAAGAAGGATAGAGATTATCTTGAGCTAGAAGCTAAGTATGAGGCCCTTCTGAAAAAGCAGACACATGGTAAGGCCTACATAGCTGAAGGGAAGTGTTGGGATGATTCTGAGAGTGATGAAGAGGAACAAGAATTCTGCAACTATGCCTTGATGGCCAACTCCAAGGATGACTCATCTTCATCTGTTTCTCAGGTACCATCTCTCACTACTATAGACATGTCTGTTTCTGAATACAAATCCATGATTGAACAATTATCTGTTGAAATGTTTAATATTCATACTAGTATGACTGCTGCTAATGAGGAGATTGCTAAACTGTCTACTAGAAATGAAGTATTAACCAAAAAGAATGAGGAACTTGAGCTAACTGCTATGCAAGTAGAAAACCTTAAGAAAGAAGTTGAATATTTGGAGAACAAGGTTCTATGTGCTAGTCAAGTAGAGAAGGCTCTTAGGGATGAATTAGCTGAGAATGAATTCAAACTTAAAACTTTCAAGAAATCATCTGGTTTAGTGCAATCCTACTGTGAGAAAATTGAAGCTAAACCCAAAGCAGCTATTGGACTTGACTATGACTCTCTCAAACAAAGGAAAGGCTATGCTGTCATTGAAGAGGACATAGCTGTTCATGAGAAAGTGCCTCACATTTTGAGAAAAACTGAAAATCCAATTTTTAAGGAATCAACATTTGAAATTGATGAGGATGCCTTACTCATCAAGCAAATGTTGAATGATGAGGATGAGGCACAATCTAGTGAACAGCAAGCATCCTCTAAGGGTGAGAGTGTCAAGTCAAAGACCAAGAAGCCAGTAGTTGATAGGCCAAGACCTAAGAAGTTTGTTAAGTTTGTCTCAGCTGGGAAGAGTGAATCAGAAAAGGAAGCGACTAAAAGGAAACAGAACAGAAATGGCAAGTTAGGGATTAACAAGGATAACAACTATGCTTATATGCCTAATGCCCCTAGGAAAACTTGTCAGAACTGTTTCAGTACCAATCATCTAACTCATGCATGCAAGAAACCTGTTGGTAGTGTGTCTAAACCTTTCTATGATTGTTCTGTGCCTCTAAGACATAGAGATGCACCCTTCTGTGATAAATTTGACTGTATGCCATGCAATATGAATGTTATGACTAGTTGTTTTAATTTAAGAAGACAGTTCATTGATGGTTGTATCAGTCACAATTCTCACACACACTACACAAGGTCAAAGTCTTCAAGTCCTCCTAAAGCTAGGAAGGTACCTTTGTCACCTAAGTCTGAAACCTCAGGTTCTAAGACTTCCAACAGTGACAAGAAGACTGACACTAAGAAAGTTAACAAGCATGTTGTTTATGATAAAACTGTCTCTAAGTCACATGGACCCAAACTTGTTTGGGTACCAAAGGAAAAGTAATACCTTTGTGTTTGCAGGGCAAAGAAAGTGAGAAGAAGGTCATGTGGATTTTGGACAGTGGATGCTCAAATCATATGACTGGTGATATGGCCCTGCTATCACAGTATGAGGAAAAGGCTGGCCCAATGGTTGCTTTTGGAGATGACAGCATGGGTAACACATTGGGATATGGCAAGCTGAAAGTTGGAAATGTCATCATTGAAGATGTAGCACTAGTCAAGGGGCTCAAGCATAATCTGTTAAGTGTTGGTCAGTTTACTGATAGAGGATTCAAAGTGAATTTTGACAAAGATGAATGTTTGATCACCCACAAGAAGACTGGTGATTTTGCTCTATCTGGAGTAAGGAAGGGAAGCCTGTTTGTAGCCAATATGGACTCTGCAAACAAGGACAAAATTTGTTGCTTTTACTCAAAAGCATCAAATGAAGATTGTTGGCTGTGGCACAAGAAACTATCACACCTGAACTTTAAGGCCATTAATTCTCTAGTCAAAAGAGAGTTAGTGAGAGGCATGCCCACACTTGAATTCTGCCAAGAAGGAGTGTGTGAGGCTTGTCAAAAAGGAAAAATGAAGAGATCAAGCCACAAGTCAAAGACAGTGACATCTGTAACCAAGCCACTACAACTTATCCATATGGATTTGTTTGGGCCTGTTAACATAATGTCACTTGGAAGAAAGAAGTATGCCCTGGTAATGGTTGATGATTTTTCAAGGTATACATGGGTAGAATTTCTGGCATCAAAAGATGAGGCTCCACAAGTAATCATTGAGCATATAAAGAAAGTTGACAAGGAAGCAAAGGCAAACAATGCAAGTGTGATTGCATTGAGGAGTGATAATGGAACAGAGTTCAGAAATGCCACACTTGAAGCATTCTGCAAAGAGAATGGCATTTCTCAGCAATTCTCAGCTCCAAGGACTCCACAACAAAATGGAGTTGTTGAGAGAAAGAATAGAACTCTAATTGAGGCTGCTAGAACAATGTTACTTGATGCAAAAATGCCCACATGTTTTTGGGCTGAGGCTGTGAGCACTGCATGCTATATTCAGAACAGAACCCTCATCAACAAAAACACTGGAAAGACTCCTTACAACTTGATGACTGGAAAGAAGCCTACACTGAAGTATATTCATACTTTTGGAAGCAAATGCTTTGTACTTAAGGACAATTCTGAATATGTTGGAAAGTTTGATGCAAAAGCATTTGAAGGAATTTTTCTTGGCTATTCTATGGAAAGAATTGCATACAAGGTTTATGTCATCAGTCAAAAGAAAGTTATGGAAAGCACAGATGTAACATTTGATGACAGCAAACTACCTGGACTAGAAGAAGCCAATGATGAAGTCAAAGATCCATTGAAGTTTGATAATCTAGATGATTCTGATGAAGAGACTGAAACTAGAGTTGAAACTCAAGTTCAACAAACTCAAGTGAATAATGATACAAGAGAAGAATTTGTGCCAATCAATAGTGAAGAAACAAGCATCCAAGACACACCTGTGAGTAATGGCAACCTCACAGGGGGAGGAAATGAGGATGACCATGATGTGGATGATGAAGCAACATCAAGAATGAGAAATCAGGCTGAACACTCAAGGAAATGGGATAGATCACACACTGCAGAGCAAATCATTGGAGATCCTAATGCAGGAGTAAGGACTAGGAGAGCAACTCAAAATGAGTGCCTCTATGGATGTTTTCTATCACAAGTTGAGCCTAAGAAACTTGATGATGCATTGTTGGATCCAGATTGGATTATTGCTATGCAAGAGGAGCTGAATCAATTTGAAAGGAACAAAGTATGGGAACTTGTGCCTGCACCAAAGAATAGAACCATTGTTGGAACAAAATGGGTTCTGAAGAATAAGATGGATGAAGATGGTGTAATAATAAGAAACAAAGCAAGGCTGGTTGCAAAAGGATACTCTCAACAGGAAGGCATTGATTATGATGAGACATTTGCCCCTGTTGCTAGATTGGAAGCCATTAGAATATTCTTGGCATTTGCTGCTCATTCAAACTTTAAAGTTTATCAAATGGATGTCAAGAGTGCATTTCTAAATGGAGAGTTGGAAGAAGAGGTTTATGTGCAACAACCACCTGGCTTTGAGGATCCACATTTCCCAGAATTTGTCTACAGATTGCTTAAGGCACTGTATGGACTTAAGCAAGCTCCAAGAGCATGGTATGATACTCTATCACAATTTCTTCTTGAAAATCAATTCACTCGAGGCACATTGGACAAGACACTGTTTTACAAGAAGCATGGTGATGATATGATCCTAGTTCAAATCTATGTGGATGATATCATTTTTGGTTCTACAAATGAGAAACTGTGTGAGAAATTCTCTAAACTCATGCAGAGCAGATATGAGATGAGTATGATGGGAGAGTTGACATTCTTTCTAGGGTTGCAAGTCAGTCAAAGGAAGGATGGTATCTTTATCAGTCAAACCAAGTACATCAAGGATTTATTGAAAAAGTTTGACTTGGAAGATTGTTCACCTGCCAAGACACCCATGGCCACTGTCACTAAATTGGATGAAGATGCTAAAGGCAAGAGAGTAGATATCTCAGTCTACAGAGGCATGGTTGGTTCTCTACTCTACCTCACTGCAAGTAGGCCAGACATCATGTTTGCTACATGCTTGTGTGCAAGGTTTCAATCAAATCCAAAGGAATCACATTTGATTGCAATAAAAAGGATCTTTAGATATCTGAAGGGCACTCCTAACTTGGGATTATGGTATCCTAAGGACACAGGGTTCAATCTGGTTGGCTACTCTGATGCTGATTATGCTGGATGCAGAGTGGATAGGAAAAGCACCTCAGGAAGCTGCCAGTTTCTTGGACAAAGGTTAGTTTCTTGGTATAGCAAGAAGCAACAATCTGTGTCAACTTCTACAGCTGAGGCTGAATACATAGCTGCTGGAAGTTGCTGTGCTCAAGTGCTTTGGATTAGAAATCAACTTAGAGATTATGGACTTGTGTTGGAAAGAATTCCAATCATGTGTGACAACACAAGTGCAATCTCTATAGTTGCCAATCCTGTCAATCATTCTAGAACAAAGCACATTGACATCAGATATCATTTCATAAGAGAACATGCAACTAATGGAACCATTGAGTTGCATTATGTCTCTACAGATAAACAACTAGCTGATATATTCACTAAGCCATTAGATGAAGCCACCTTCACAAGGTTGGTAAGTGAGATTGGAATGCTGAATTCTTCAGATTCTGGCTAAGTGAATACATCATCTAGATTGTTGCAGCAGTAAACACTTACTTTATCTAAATTCTCAATATTTTTGGAGTAAGTGTTGGCTGAAATATGATTTATAAATATTTCAAATCTGTTGCATATGTTGAAAATCATATTTTTTTATTAACTTAAAATTTCTATGAAATTTTGAGAAAATCACTATTTGATTTGCTAGGATATTTTTCAATGAATATGTCTGGTAGATTTTAAAAAGATAGTGAAAATCAAATTTTTATGAGTGATGGGTATAGTTCGATAAGTCAGACTTCTCGAATGATTCACTATTCGACATCTCTAATAAGTCTCATTAGAGTACTCTTGAGTTCTCGAATAGAGTCTTTCTGAGATATCGAATAGAGGAATTATTGACTTCTCGAATATAGTAACTGAGTTCTCGAATAACTGAGTTCTCGAACACTATATTTGAGTTCTCGAATCATTTGAAAAGGCTGAATTCTCGCTGAATTTTAATCGATTTTGGACTTTTGTCTAAAAATTTAATTCACTCATAAAAACACATTTTATTTAATTTAGAATTATTTCTAAGTTAGATAACTGCCAGCTGTGAGTTTCTATCTGCTTGAGTTATCGATTAAGCCATTCTTGACTTCTCGAATAGTTGTTTTCTACTTCTCGAATGCCTGACTTGTCGATACAAAACAGTCTGCTAATCGACAATTCAAGTACTTCATACTTATACAATCTCACATCTATTCGATTCATTTCATTCGATTTCTCAAGCATCTACACTCTCTAAACCCCTGAAACCCTAGCTACGAAAAGCCAAATTTCTTCTTCAACCTTCAATTTCTTTTCTCTCTTCTACACAAATGGCAACAGTAAAGTTCAACACCAACTTCATCGCTCTCACTAGTGATGTTGAAGCACCCAATGCAAATTTCAAGTGCTTTGTGAAATGGATGGCTGAGTCATATATCAAGGATGCACTCTCTGCCAACCCAACTCTGTATCTCGATATTCTGGAACAATTCTGGAGTACTGCTATTGTGGAGGTTGTAGCCCTGGAAAATGCAATCACTTCATATGTCATCTACTGCAAGGTTCAAGATAAGGAAATCACTATCACTACTGCAGACATGAACCAAGCACTAGGCCTACAACAAGAGTCATTTGACAGACTGGCCACTAATGCAGAGTTGGAGGAATTCTTTGAGTTCATTAACTACTCAGATGGGATTAACCTTGGAAAGCTAAACAGAAAGAATCTGAGAAAGGAGTGGAGTTATGTGTTTGCAACTCTTCTCCAAGTCTTCACTGCCAGGAAATCAAGCTTTGATCAAATCAGTGCACCTGTGCAGCAAATTGGATATGCTTTGGCCTATGGAAAGAAGATAGATGTTGGCCAAATCATACTTCAAGAATTATATGGGAGACTTGGTAAGAACACAACCAAGAGAGGTACTGATATTTTCTTCCCTCGCTTTATTCAATCTGTACTTAATTATAAAAATGCTTCATTGATTGAATTGCCTGGGATTGATAAAAATAAAATAGGCTATCCTAAGTCCATGACCAAACTCATTTTTGGTAACTTGGAAACTAGGAATGATGTGGATGTAAGACTGAACATAACTCCCCATATGGAGAGTTTGTTTAAGACTTATCCCCACAACATGCCAACATTTGATGCAAAATCTAAGTTAGCACAGCCCAAGCAAGTAGAACAAAATGCTAACCCAGGGCCTGCTAACCAACCCTCTCAACCAAACACTCTACCTCTTACTGAGCCAACTGCATCATCCTCTCAAAAGGGTGATGTTAGTAAAAAGAAGAGAAAGGAAGTAATGTCTGCACCTTTAAATATCTTGTCTGAAGCAGCATTAGCTGTTGAATTAGGTCTAGGAAGTGAGGAACCTGAGTCAACCTTACACAGATCAAAGAAGAAGAAAACTAAGACCACCTCTTCAGTCACACAAATGGCTGAAGTTGTAAAATCAGGGGCACACAGCTCACTAGGTGTATCCTCTCAACAGGGTGCACCTATAGAATCAAGCATCCTCCCCAATGCACCTTCTTGTATAGAGTCAGCACATGGGAGTGATAAGGCTGGCACAACACTGAGTGGAGAGCACATCACTTTTGAAACTCCCTCTATCTCTCAGGGGGAGTTGCCAAAATCTACTCTAAAACACACTTCTCTTCCAGAATCTATCTCTGAAATTTCTTTGGAGCCTGCAACTCAGGCAACTGAGATGCAAGGTATTGATCATCAAGAATTCTTTTCTCTTGATGAGCCAATAATTTCAAGTGACTTAGTGCATGACACTTTGTTCACCACTCAGAACCCACATTTAGATGGTGAGGGAATGCATGCTGAGGCATATCCTAATGACACCATCACAAACACAGAGGTTCCCCTAGTTTTTACTAGAGACTCTGTGCCTGTGTCAACTGCTGGTGTAATTCATCCCACTTCTGTGGTGACACCAGTAGTAGAGTCAATCCATCCGGTTACAGAAGTTGCATCTGTAACTGAGGAGACTAGCTTGCCTAGCTCTAGCTCTGACTTCATGTCAACATGGCTGAAGCCTGTGCAACATGACAGTGCTTCAGGATCAGGGTCTGTTCCACAACAATTGACGGTTGAAGCACTTCAAAGCTTAATTGTGGATCAGATTCCTGAGTTCACAAAGATTGCTCAGCACCTTCTCACTGCAGACATGCCCAATCCAGACTATGAGGCTATTCTGTTATGCCATAGGGATGATGTGGAAGTGCAGAAGTCAAAGATCATTGATGATGCTAAGAGAGATGGCAACATAGATGCCTGGTTGCAAGGAAAATATGATATTACTCTCGATGAAGCACTTCAGTATCTCAGGGAGGAATACATCACTTCACTGGGCTCCAATGCAAAATCCCTGTCACCTGGTGAAGTGTATGAAGCTGTAAATGACTCCTACAAGGGTTTCCTCAAGGCTGCACACTATCTTGGCAAGGGAGTCAAAACTGAAGTCAACAGGGTGTGTGATAAGACAGCCACTTCAGTAGCAGAAGTCAAGAGGGCCTTTGATGCTAAATTTCCTCAATTGGACAGTGTGTTCAAGGACATCAAACACTGCAACTCTACCTGCACTCAGATGGACAATGGGCTGGCTGTGCTAAAAGATGCTGTCACAGGTCTGGGGCATAAATTTCAGAATCTATCTGACCAGACTACAGATGCCAATGCCATGCTGAGGATAATGTTCAAAAATCTTTATGGAGATAGACTAGTGACTGATGTTCCTGTGCATGAATTGTCTAAATATGAAGTGAAGAGGCTGCAGGATCAATCTCTATCTGGCTTCAAGGCCAATGAGTTATTCACTAAGGTCAACACTCTTGAGCAAGAGGTAGCTACTCTCACCAAGACCAATGCTCATCTCACAGAAAAGGTTGCATTGCTAAATGATCAGTTGGACACTCAAGCATCCACCACAGCTGATGTCCTTCTGCATCAACAATCCATGTTAGCTGCAATGATGAAGCATATGGGTCTCCCTCTACCTGATGAATCTTCACTCCCAAAGGACATTTCTACAGCCTCTGTGCCTGACAACAAGCTTAAGGGGGAGAAGAAGGCTAGGAACTCAAATTCTAAGGGGGAGACAAAGGGAGAGAAAGGCATAATAATCAAAGAGGGTGGTCAACAAAGGGCTCCTAAGTCTCTAGCAAATGTGCCTGGCAAGGGAAAAGCCAAAGTAGATGAGCCTCCATCTATCTTGCCAGTTGTCACCCTACCAACTGTGCACATCACTACTCCTGGAGGACAAAAGCAATCCATAACTACCACAGTGGTTGCAGGGAGTATGCCATCTGACAAACCTCCAATCTCTATATCTGAGAGTGCCAAGCCTGTAGAAGTCAAAGTTGTTACTGAGGCCAAGCTACAAGAAGTTGCTAACTCCAATGTTTATCATGATAAAGCCTTCTTGGAGTTTCTGAAAGCCACAAGGGAACAGGTTGGTGACACTCAGTTCTATCTGAGGGAGTTGAAGAAGCAGATTGATTGCATCACTGTCATTCCTAAGAAAGTCAATAATCTGTGGATCAAGGAGATAGTGATGATATCCAAATTGAAGATATGGCATCTAACATACAAGACTCTACAAGAACTGAAACACTCAGAGATAGATGCCATACTCGAGCTTATAGAAAAGAAGAATGAGAACAACAAAAGTCTGTTTGATGACTTGAGGAATGACCAACCTTCAAGGCTACCAGAAGTGATCAAGAAGCCATGGACAATCATTTATCAGTCTGGCACCAGAATTGAAGATATCAAGCAATTGGTCATTCCTCATGATCTCACCTCAAGAAATCACAGACTGATCATTGCTATCATTGATCAATTACAGAAGAAGGTTGGAGCCAGAAATGCTGAAGAAATTGAGGCACTGCATATCCTCAGAACCTATATTGCAACTGGTGAAATTCCAGAGATGGCTCAACCTAGGAGAAATAAGGATGATGATTCTGAAGACAAAGGTGATGGGAGGAGAAGACATCACAGGAGAGATAAGGGTGATGAAGATAAGAAGAAAAAGGGGGACAAGGATAAAAAGGATGATGATGACCAAGGTAAAACATATGTGAGAAAGAGTGGAAGACAGCAAGCCTTAGGCAATGCTAGCAGTAATCTCACCACAACACAAGACTCTAAGTCTAGGGTGAATACTGTTAGTAGTGACCTAGCAAAATCTACATCTATGGCTTCTGCAACTGTCTTACCATCTCAAGAAAAGAAGAAGATTCAAGTCAAGAAACCATGTGTATGTTTCAGAAAGCAATCTGCTAATGGAATACTACTATGGTCTACCAACCAAGGTCAAAGATTTCTGCCAAGCAATCATGTCAAGAGGATGAAATTTAAACATGCTGCAAGGAGAGTGAAGCTATCCAAATCTAGAGCCCTAACAATCATTCCAGGATTGAAACTCCAGCCACTTGATGAAGACTTTGATGAAGAGCAACTGCAATTTCTAAGAGCTCAAAAGATATGCTATGCTGCAATTGTGGATGACCACCTTGAAATCAAGTACACTGATGGGAAAGAAATGAAGTTCAAACAAGGGGGTTGTCAACATTGGGGTAAATTGTATGAGATAGAAAGAATCATTGCATTGCTGGATTCTAAAGACAAGGTGGAGAAAGTATGGAAGCTGGAATTGATTGACTTTGTGAAAATGAAGAAGGATTATGCTGAGAAGATAAGAAAGGGCTGCTATGAGAAATGGTTAGAAAGGGAAAAAGAAATTGATAGACTGGAGATTGAAGCAGAAAAGCTAAGGGCAAAGGGATTGTGTAGAGTTCAGTTTGATCCCTATGTGGTGAAGTATAGGAGGAGAAATGGAGCCAATGTCAATATAAGAATGGACCTACTCAATCACTATCCTGCCAACATCCTGAAGCCAGTGCTTGAAGATTTCAAAAACTCTATTATGATTGAAGAATTGGATGCTATGACAGAAATCATGAGAGCAGTAGATGAGATTGCAAGAAAGGAGAAAGAAAGGAAACAGAAAGCATATGATGATCTACAAGCCAAAGCAATGGAGATGCAATCAAAAGAAAATGGCTAGTACCTCATCATACTGTAAGAGTATTTATCTTGTAATTTCATTTATGTGTTCAATCAAAATACATACCTGTACTTTTAAAGTTTTATCTTTATGTATGTTAGGCTTGTTATCAGACATGAAATTGTGACTAAGGGTCTCACTCACAATTTGGGGGAGATTGTTAGTTACAGAGGCATGCCTGTACACATCTAATAACGAGCCTAATTGTTTGTAATGCTCTGCATTACTTACTTGACCTCTTAACTGAGGGAACCTCTAGTTGTAGAGTTTCTGTTTGTATTGTACTTGTAATAGGCATCAAATCCTAGTTGTGTAACTGTACAAATAGAGTCTAGAATATTGCTTGAAAGAAGTTCCATGGTTCATGCCTCAAGCAAGGAGTTAAAGACTGCCAAATAATCACAGTTGGGATTTGAAGAAATGAAGAATTTGCCTAAGTACCAATTCGAGAAGTATATTTGTCTATTCGAGAAGTCCAGCATTCGAGAAGTCAGAGATTCGATATCTCAAGACACTATTCGATATCTCTGAATACACTGTTCGATATCTCATTCGATATCTCAGGGATTCGATATGTCTACTACTCTATTCGAGAACTCAAGAAGTCAACAAGTCAAGATGGTATTCGAGTTCTCAAAGAGTCAACAAGTCAAAGTTCCATTCGATATCTCAAAGACTCAGAAAGCTATTCGACAACTCGAGGATTCGATAAGTCAAATGCTCTATTCGACAACTCAAGGAATCCTGATGGAAAAGAGCTATTCGAGAAGTGGTTCGATATGTCATTATAACAGTATTCGAGAACTCAGAGTTATCGATCAAGTCAATTCTAGTTCTCGAATCACTTACTTAGTCACTTCTCGAATACATTCTTGGAGACAAAATACTGAAGAAAGTGTACAAGTCAGAAACCTGCAACAAGCCAATGCACTTTATGGACCACAATCTGTAACGTGCTCTGGAAAGCCTACAAGGAAGCTTGGAGAGATATAGAAGAGACAAGGAGCTAAAGAAGTGGATCTAAACAGGCTTTGCAAAGTCAAATCTATAACCGTTTGGACGCTTACTCAAAAAGGATAGACAGACTAGAAAGTAATTTGTTTAGCTACCTTATTTGTAGTAAGCAGGCTGTATCCATGTTCTATAAGGACACAGCCTCACTTCATAACTTAGTAACTTTTGTGAGTCTAGTTTTTCATACACTGTAAGCTATATCTCTCTGAGAAAAACGAAGCTGAGAATACTACCATTTGTATTCACAGATTGTAGCAACCTTTATCTAATATACATTAGATTAAAGTGATATTGTGTCTTGTGTTGTTTACTTATCCGCACCTTAATTTCTACACACACAGGCACTTATCTGCTACATAGACTCAATCAAGAAAAGTTCAAGAATCCATTCACCCCCCCCTCTGTATTCTTTTACCGTATTCAATACTCAACAATTGTCTAACACTACCATATCACCTATATTTATCTGTTGATAGTTTGTAGTAACATTTTATAGGTTTATGAATTATAAATAAAGACTATAGGATATAATAGGTGCTTGAAGCAACTTACAAATTTCAAATTTATGTTATTTACCTTTAGAATTATTGTAATATGATCATGATATAGGAGCTAGTTTCAGCCATTCATGTGTAGAAATAAATATACAGGGCTCCCATTTATCTAGATAAAGCATTGTTTAACGAATTTATGTATAGTAGAATGCGCACATAGTTATGGCAACAACACAAGACAAATAGCAGGAAAGCGCAAGCATAGTTTGTAAATTTCATTTTTTGTGTGCAATGTAATGGCGTCTTGAGTGTCTCGATTTGGTTCAGATCAAATTTACGTAAGAGTAATGGATTTAATAATTTAAATTTTAAGAAGTTAATGTTTAAGTATTAGTAACAATGGCCTTGACATTATCTTTATGTGTGTATGTGTGTAAGTATCTATCTGCGGCATACATTTCAAAAATTTATATCAATAGTATAGAAATCCTTATAAAAATGTTAATATTTGACAAAAACTAATAAGTAAATATATAATTTCATTTGACAAGATGAAATCCTTAAAAAAATGTTAATATCTGACAAAAACTAATATATATATATATATATATATATATATATAATTTTATTTGACAAGATGTGGAACTTAAACGAACCTGAAGTTTTTCATGCAGATTCGGAAAAGTTTCTCTAACTTGTACCGGTGGGTCTATAAGCAATATGCCATCACAAAGTTTTAACATTAGTTAATTACTACATTATAGAAAAGTTATAGGTTTTACACTATTAATTAACATTGATAACCCTCTTCTCTTTCTCATTACTGTGACTATTTTTTATTCTTTGTTTGATTGTTTCAGCTCCTTCGGTTGATTATAGAAGCAGCAAATCATATTTACATGTATGAAAGTATGTATGATTGATCGTCTTTATAAACACATAGATAGACATTAATTACATCAAAAGCATAAGGGGTTCGATACCCGGTAACAACCTTAATAGGTTACATCTGAGAAGGGTGGTTATAAATCCTGCAACACATGACATGGGATTTAAATTTCTTCAGAAGCATGACATTTATTACATGGAAGATAAAACTGTTTAGTGACCTTCCAAAGTATTCAAGTTTAGCTACAAATCACATGAAAACCCCATTAATTGTCTTTTTGCACTGAGAAAATAAAGTTTTGGTACAATAAAGTGTGGAGCTACTGTATTAACTGTTTAATGGAATTTTTTTTCCATAATATAAGATTAAAAAGTAAATTATATCTAAGGTTAAAAGTAAAGACCTATGTGAATTAGGCCTACAATTTGCAATCTAAAATGGATAACACCAGTAAGAATAAATAATTTCAACTACTACCTTCAATATCGAATTGCAAGAATTTTACTTAACTCCCTGTCCCTACAAGCTTCATGTGACAAAACTTTCTGCCTAGCACCGGGGAGGAGATCAATTTTTTGGCCCAAATTGTAGCAAGATCCAATTTCTCCGGCCAAAAAGTTCCATGAATCACCTTCTGTAAAAGAGTAGATGTATTGAAGTCTAATCATGAGCAAAAATCAATGACTATACTTAAAGTGCTTTTTCTAGTAATTTCTTTGCATGGTTGAGCACAATAAAACCTTTAGTCCCACAATCTGACATGAGAGATACTTATGAGTAGTAAAAACATGATACTGTTCATAATTTTTAGCAGCCAACCTGCGTCTACTGGTTCCAAATAGACCAGTTCGCACACCTTGAAGCAGACATGTACAAACCTCAATCCGAAGTTGGCAAACATTGACATCTTTATTTTTTAATCACACGATTCTGATTCCTGAGCTTATATACTGACCCAAGGATCCTGAAACATGCTAAAGATGGGATACATCAGAATGAAAATGCATTGCAGAAATCTAGAAGATGGTAAAATGCACATCACTTGTAGAGTTGCAGGCGACATATATTGGTAACAATCAATGGATGCAATCTAAATCTCAACTGCAGACTAAAATGTTACCTATAGAAGCAAGCAACATATGCAGATTTCTACGTTAACTAACATAGTCTTAATTATTTAATAATACATTATCCTACCACATGTGCTCTCCTGATTTCCATTATGAGCAAGAAACCGTGTTTAATTGGGGAGGAATATAATGTGAAGATGAGAAGGGGGGACAAGTACCATGTTTGCACATAAAGTGTCCCAAGATAAAATTTACATGGTGTTGGGATTTATGGGTGATGGAATAGACAACTTAACTAGTTTTATTGGTATACTTAGTTTTTACTAAGTAGAACATACTGTCATAGCCTGAAATGTATTCTTGTAATTTAAATAAATACTGTCATGTAATAAGTGTAATTCTTGGAAGAAGTTCGATTATGTTCAAGCCTCAAGAAATACATAAGTTCGACAGAAGGAATAAAAGTTACTGTCAAGCCCTGACAGTAAGGTTACAAGGTAACATCATGTTGCCTAGGTCGACAGCAAGTTTCACGAAGTCGACAGCAAGTTTCAATTTGACAGCAACATTGGCGGAGATTCTAATGACATCAACTTTGATATATAGTCTGCGACAGTAAGTTTGGAATTCCTGACAGCAATCTCTGCGGGAAAAACATGCTGTCAATCAAAGCACAACTCTTGACAGCAATCTCTGCGGGAAATTCATACTGTCAACCAAAGCAAAATTCTTGACAGTAATATCTGCGGGAAATTCATACTGTCAACCGAAGCATAATCCATTGACAGCAAACTTTGTGGCAAACATACTGTCATATAGAATCAGCCTGACTTAGGAATTTTCTAAGTCAAATTAAACGACAGAGTACATGTTCAAAAGAAGCAGGCGTGTTGTAATATTCAACCTTTACAGCAAGCTTGGAAAGTCTATAACTGAAGCTCGAGAGATCACATGGAACAACCTGTAAAGTCTAGAGCAGATAAAATTGAATACGGCTAGATCTGGGTGGTTCAAATGTGGAAAGTATCTTAAAGTTACTTTGTGTTGATCACATGGGAATGAATCATGGAATGAGCTGCAAAAGGAATATAACAGCAACTCAACAACCCATGTTGATGGTGATAGTACAGTAGATTATCACTCTATAAATAGAGCATTCTACTTATACATTAAAAACATCTCAACCACTGTAATCTCTTGAGTATTTGTAGCTTGAGAATTATTTTGTTCTCAAGGTTGTAGCAAAACTTTGCAAAATAAATAAAACATTTATTTTGTGAAATCCTCGTATTTGATTTTACTTGTGTTTGCATTTCTTCTACTAGTAAATCTCAAATTCTATTTAAGTTGTTGAAATAGTTTTTGAAATTTAATAGTATTGCATTCAACCCCCCTTCTGCAATACTTTCCTGGACCAACAACTGGTATCAGAGCTATCAGATTAATACACATATCTGAGATCCAAATGGCAAGTATTCAAAGGTCAAGTAATATCAAGATTCCAGCTTTTGATAAAGAAAACTACAACATATGGAAAAAGAAGATTATGTTATTTATCAAAGCTCAGAATCCACTATTCCTAGGTATTCTGGAAAATGGCCCCTTCATTCCTCAAAAGGAAATCCCAGCTGCTACAGTGAATGATGTAGTAATCCCAGCTCATTGGGTTGCTAAGAAGCCTTCTGAGTATAATGACTCAGAAAAGGAAAAAGTAGCACTGGATGATCATCTGCAACTCATTCTACTAGATGCACTTACCCTGGACAAAGCTATGAGTGGAAATATAATAGCATGCAACTCTGCCAGGGATATGTGGAAAAAGATAGAACTGTTATGTGAAGGAAGTGAAGAGGTCAGAGAAAATCAAAAACAAATACTGGTGTCACAATATGAAGCGTTTATGGGAAAGCATGGAGAAGAGCTAACCCACATGTTTGAAAGATTTAGCAAACTGATAGCTGAGCTTCAAATTCATGGAAAGTTTTATGAAAAGAAGGAAGTCAATATCAAGTTTCTGCTAACTCTTCCAGAACATCTTGAGCACAGAGTAACAGCCATAAGAGAAGGGAGAGACTTAAATTCTGTTTCTCTTGAAACATTGTATGGAGTTCTAAAATCTTATGAACTTGAATATTATCAAAAGAAAGCTATACAAAGTGGATCCAAAGGATTGATGGCAAACATGGCTGGTGCTCTAGTTGCTCAAGGACCATCATATTTTCAAGCAAGTGAGCAAATTCAAAATGATCAACAACCTCAATTTTCATCTGTGAAAATAGAAGAGGTGGTTGAAGATGAAGAAAAGGTTGTCCTTCAACTAGAAGTTGTTGAAGATGAAGAATTCTTCACTTTAGAAGAAATGGAGAAAATGGATAATCCAACCATGGCTTTTATGGCAAGAAAATTCAAAAATATAAGGTTCAGGAGGAACAAGCCATATAAGCCTCAAGGTCAATTTCCAAAATATAACCAAGGAAGCTCATCAAAACCTGCTACTGGCACCAAGGGAGGATACAAAACAGGAATGGTAGATAGGTCAAAGTTTAGATGCTACAATTGCAATGAACTTGGTCACTTTGCTACTGAATGCAAAAGACCAAAACAAATACAAAGAATGGAGAGAGGAACTGGGAGTCAATTTAAGAAAGGACAAGGAAAAGCCTATGTGGCTGAAGGAAAATGCTGGGATGAATCTGATAATGAAGAAGAAGAGGAATTTGTGAATTTAGCCTTGATGGCTAGAGAGGATGAAGAAGCATCAACCTCGTCAAGTCAGGTACCATCTCTAGTATTACTAGATATGTCTTTAAATGACTATAAGCAAACCATTGAGGAAATGAGTACTGAAATGTTTAATATTCATACTAGTTTATCTGCTGCAAATGAAGAAATTGCTAGATTAACTAAAGAAAATGAAGTGCTCAGATCTAACAATGATGTGTTGTTGCTTAAGACCAGTTCTATTGATTCTTTAGCTCAGGAAAACGAAAGACTAAAAAATGATTTAATCTGTGCTAAAGAGATAGAGGATTATCTAAGAAAAGAAATTTCTGAGAATGAATTTAAGCTAAAGGCATTTAGAAATTCCTCTAAATTAGTTCAAGAGTATCATGAGAAACATACTGAAAGTAAGAAGATAGGCATAGGCTATGATTATAGCAGGAGACCTGGTAAAGAGGCTGTTATACAGAAAAATGATGATAATAATACTGTAAGACCTCACATCCTCAAAAATGTGAGTAACCCAATTTTCAAAAGTACAGAGTTTGAGGTTAATGAAAACTCCCTAATTATTAATCAAGAACTCTGTGATGAAGATGAGAGGATTGACAGTAAATCTAAGAAAGAAAAAGATTCTGTCATAATGTCTATGACAGAAACAGTCTTAAACAGTCCAACCAAGTGTTCAAAAGATACTGTCAAGAAGTCATCCAAGACAGTAACTTTCAAACCTACTGTCAAGATAGCAAGTACAAAAGATGCTGTCAAAAATAGTTCGACAGCATCTTCTGAACAGATCGTCAAGACAGTAGTCTCCAAGTCCAAAAACAGAAATGGGAAGCTAGGCATTGATAAAAAGAATAATTATGCATATGTTAAGCAGGCACCAAGGAAACTTTGCAATAATTGTGGCTCCTCACATCATTTAACTCATGTTTGTAAGAAATCAACTAGTAGCATATCTAATGCAACAGAGTTGAAAGGGAACTTACACAGAACCCCCATTATGCAAAGAAAATTGGTAGTTTGTAATAACATTGACTGTATGCCATGCAAAATTACTGCCATGAGTACATGTTTTAATTTGCAAATTTCATCTAATGAATTATGTTCTTATATGCAAACTACAAAGACTTCTGAATCCACTAAAGAAAGTGAGAAGTCTGCTCTCACTAAGAAAAAGTCAAAGTCAAAAACTAAGTGGATAATAAAAGAAGTCAAGGAACCATCTTCTGATAATATTGTTTCAAATATTGATAAAGTTTCTGATGATACTGAGTATGCAGGACCCAACAAGACTTGGGTACCAAATGCAAATTAAACTCATTCTGTCTTGCAGGGAAAGAAAGGTAAACAGGTCATGTGGATAATCGACAGTGGATGTTCCAAACACATGACTGGTGATATATCCCTGCTATCACAATATGTTGAGAAGGCTGGCCCAACAATAACCTTTGGAGACAACAGCAAAGGTTACACTGTGGGATATGGCTGTTTAAAAGCTGGAAATGTTGTCATTGAAGAAATCTCTCTTGTGGAAGGTTTGAAGCATAATCTGCTCAGTGTCAGTCAATTCACTGACAAAGGATTCAAAGTAAACTTTGGCATGATGGAATGTTCAATTCACCACAAGAAGGATAGAAGCCTATCTCTGAAAGGAGTAAGGAAAGGAAGCCTATTTGTTGCAGACTTAAACTCAACAAATGAGGAAAGAATATTTTGCTTCTACAGCAAAGCAAGTGTTGGAGATAGCATGCTTTGGCACAAGAAATTTTCTCATCTCAATTTCAAAACAATGAACATGCTGATGAAGAAGGAATTAGTGAGAGGACTACCTCAACAGGAATTCTGTCAAGAAGGACTGTGTGAAGATTGTCAAATGGGAAAATTGAGGAAAGCAATGCATAAATCAAAGCAAGTCAACACTAACACTGAAGCACTCAAGTTGATTCACATGGATCTTTTTGGACCAGTGAATGTTCAATCACTATCCAGAAAAAGATATGCACTGGTCATGATAGATGACTATTCTAGGTACACTTGGGTGAAATTTTTAGAATCAAAGGATGAAGCTGCTCAAGAAATCATTGATCACATAAGGGTACTTGACAGGACCCCTGAAGCAAAAGTTCAATTTCTAAGAAGTGACAATGGAACTGAATTCAGAAATGCTACACTTGGAAACTTCTGCAAAGATCAAGGAATTGTTCAACAATTCTCTGCTGCAAGAACTCCACAGCAAAATGGAGTTGTAGAAAGGAAAAATAGGACTCTTATTGAAGCTGCAAGGACTATGTTGAGTAATGCTAAATTACCAACATATTTCTGGGCAGAAGCCATCAACACTGCTTGTTACACACAGAACAGAACACTAATCAACAAGGCTCATGGCAATACTCCTTACTATCTTTTGACAGGAAAGAAGCCTACTGTCAAGTACTTTCATATTTTTGGAAGCAAGTGCTTTTTGATGAAAGACAACCATGAAAGAAAAGGCAAGTTTGATACTAAAGCATATGAAGGCATTTTCATGGGATATGGGATAGAAAGGACTGCCTACAGAGTCTATATCATGGAGCACAAAACAATTGAAGAAAGTGTCAGTGTCACGTTTGATGAAACCAAGTTTCCAGGGCTACATGAGGATGGTCAAATGCAACCCTTCAGATTTGAGAATCAAGGATACTTGGAAAAAGAAGAATTTGTTGATGAAGAACCAAGTCTCATTCAATCAATGGGATATGAGAAAGAATCTGTCAATTCTCATAATCTAAATCAAACCTCAGCTCAATCACAGACAATTTCAGGCATCAATCAACAAGAATGTGAGACTGGAGAATTTGAGCAAAATGAGCAGAATAATGAAAATGGTGGAGAATCAAATCCTCATATTGATGAAAGACATTCTCATCAAACAAGTAGCTTGCCTCAATCAACAAAGTGGAACAGAGATCATACCAGTAATCTAATTATTGGAGATCCCACTACTGGTGTAAGGACAAGGAGGAATATCTCTGCTGAAAGCATGTTTTCATGTTTCTTATCTCAAATGGAACCAAAAATAGTTGAAGAAGCATTGTTGGATTCTGATTGGGTAATGGCCATGCAGGAGGAGCTCAATCAATTTGAGAGAAACAATGTTTGGAAACTAGTTCCAAGGCCAAAAGGAAAATCAGTCATTGAGACAAAATGGGTTTTCAGAAACAAGATAGATGAGAGTGGAAATGTGACAAGAAATAAGGCAAGGCTAGTGGCCAAAGGTTACTGTCAACAGGAAGGGATAGATTATGATGAAACATTTGCTCCTGTTGCCAGACTTGAAGCCATAAAAATTTTCTTAGCTTTTGCTGCACACTGCAAATTCAAGGTATTTCAAATGGATGTTAAAAGTGCCTTTCTAAATGGAGAATTAGAAGAAGAAGTGTATGTTGAACAGCCTCCTGGATTTGAAAATGACAAACTGCATAATTTTGTCTACAAGCTGTTCAAGGCTCTATATGGCTTAAAGCAAGCACCAAGAGCCTGGTATGACACTTTATCCACTTTTCTCCTGGAAAATCAATTTATAAGAGGTATGGTGGATAAAACTTTATTCTATAAATACCATGGCAAAGACATCATTCTTGTGCAGATATATGTTGATGACATAATCTTTGGCTCAACAAATGAACAATTGTGTGAAAAGTTCTCATCTCTAATGAGAAACAAGTATGAAATGAGCATGATGGGAGAATTAGCATTCTTTCTTGGTCTTCAAATCTATCAGAAGAAGGAAGGAATCTTCATCTGTCAATCTAAGTATGTCAAAGAACTTCTCAGGAAGTTTAACTTAGAAGATTCATCACCTGCCAAGACACCTATCTCAACAGCCACCAAATTAGAGTTAGATCCTAAAGGCAAGAAAGTGGATTCTAGTACCTACAGAGGCATGGTAGGATCATTGCTGTACTTAACAGCAAGCAGGCCAGATATAATGTTTGCTACATGTCTCTGTGCAAGATTTCAAGCTGATCCAAAAGAATCACACTTAGTTGCAATTAAAAGAATCTTTAGATATCTCAAAGGCACCCCAAATCTAGGTCTTTGGTACCCTAAGGAAACTGGATTTGATCTAATTGGATATTCTGATTCAGACTATGCTGGCTGCAAAATTGACAGAAAAAGTACTACAGGAAGCTGTCAATTTCTTGGGGGGAGATTGGTGTCATGGTTCAGTAAGAAGCAACACTCAGTTTCTACATCAACTGCAGAAGCTGAATATATTGCAGCTGGAAGTTGCTGTGCACAAATTCTTTGGATGAAGAATCAATTAATGGATTATGGACTAAAGTTGTCAAATATTCCTATCTACTGTGACAACACTAGTGCCATAGCCATATCAGACAATCCAGTTCAACACTCCAGAACAAAACACATTGATATAAGGCATCATTTCATCAGGGAGCATGTTGAAAAAGGAGATGTAAAATTGGTTTATGTTCCAACAGATAAGCAACTTGCAGATATATTCACCAAGCCACTGGATGAAGCAACATTTATCAGGTTGGTGAGTGAATTAGGAATGCTAAATCAGGTATGATCATCTAACTGGTTTATCAATTATAAGAAGTCGAAGCTCATGACAGAAACTTTTAAAGGTACTGTCACTAGAAGGTACTGTCATGAGAAGTTAAGGTACATTGTGATACTTGTTCAGACAGCATGTTTGCTATGACTATGCTAAAAGGATTTTTAGATATCATGTTTTGTTAGGTCCAAATGTGTTGTAGAGGGGGGGGGGTGAATACAACTTTTCGATTATGAGAAGCAATAAATACGATGCAATAAATGAACACACAGATTCAAGGAATATATTTCTTTATATATAACTTGAAAAGGTTGCTACAACATTCATTACAAAGTATAACAGAAGTTCAGAGAGAAGTGAATGATTCTAAGCTCTGTGAATAACTCTCTCTCTTTCTCTTGTGTTTTTCTCAATATTGCTCACTAACTAAAACATTACACAAGTGCTTCTATTTATACTACATGTAATCTATGACCTGTAGTCTTCAAAGACTAAGATGTACGTGGCCCAATGATGTCCACATAAATCTTGCCTTATCTTGAAAGCTTGGAAATCTGCCAATCAGAAGATGCCATGTGTCATGTTGAAGCTGCACTCTAAGTAGAACTTCTACTTGAGAATTTCTACTTAGCCATCTCGAAATTCTAAGTAGAACTTCTACTTGAGAATTTCGACTTAGCCATCTAGAACATTTAGTACTTAGAAAATATTCTGGTCTTCAACTTGAAACTTCAATGCACATCTTGAGCTTGTGATATCTTCATATCTTCTTTGTTCTTCTACAAGCTCTTGAACATGGATCTTTATTACTGACATAAACTTGCTATCAATGTCCTGACACTTGATGCACTGGTCTGGTTCATAAGTGACTAGTCTTGATAGTGTTTCTGCTTCTTGAATAAATTACCATATTCACTTAGTAACTTGGCTTTCCAATATTTGCTTTCCTTCTTGTTCACTTGAAATCAATTGGTCTTGTTGATACTGATAGTTATGATCTTGAATCTCGAATTCTCAAATCACTGAGGCCTGAACAACTTTGACTTGAACTTCTCTCAATGATTTCTTCTTGGCTTGATCATAGTTAACATGTTCAATTGTATCAATTACCTTGTCTTCATTTGGTGTTGATTTCTTGTGACTTCTTGTTCTTGATTGTCTTCTGGTGAAGTATCTTTTCTTTTAATTGAGTTACATTAGTTATAGTGTTACAAGTTAATACACTCTGCCTTTCAATCTCCCCCAATTTGATTGTCTAACAATGACATTCAAATTAATGAAGGATAACTCAACTAAACAAGAGACGAGAAAAGATAATTAACATTACAGTCTTGAAAAATATACAATTTACAAGTACATGAAAACAATACAAAGAACTTAAACTAGAAACAGAATTCGAACCTCGAATTAAAGATCATTTGAATGATTCCTATCACCTGGATTATTTCATATCTTTTAGTCAAACTTATATCACCTTATTGGATTCATTCTAAGATGAATTTTCCTCAAGTGAGTTAAAGCAACCGAAAGACATGAAGTTTTTCCAACTTCAAGTTCACACCACTCTGACCTTTAACCCTAATTCCGTTTCCTCTTCCTAGCTTCAGCAGCTTGGTCCTTTTCTTCTTTCTGCCTTCTGCGCTTCTCCTCCTGCTGCTTTTGTTTCTTATATACTGGATTATGAAGTTGCGTCCACCTAGTATTCAACAAACTTACTGCTTCCATCTCTAGAGGGTTCCTGGGTTCTGGGTAAGGATGTTTGAAAAGCCTTCTGAGTTTGTCCACCTCCTGAGTAGTCCTGATCTCTGGAATTTCCTCAAATTTCTTCATTATAAGCCGAGGTTTCCTATGAGTTTTATCAGCTTTAAACTGACAATAGATCATTTTGGGATAGCCTATGACACGGTTAGTATTGTGGACACTAGCCGCCTCTCGCTCCAATCGCTTCTTTTCCACTACTACATCAGATAGGTAACTCACGAGTCTCTGCTTTTCTGTCACATACTTAACTTCCACATCTTCCCATTTGAACAAATATAACACTTTCTCCAGAAATGCAGCATCTTGAGTCTGCAGCAGCCATTGTTTACTCATATGCAAGAATGTTTGATTCTGGTCTGCATCTATGAATACTAAGGCATCAGCTGTATTATCAACAAAAGAGTGTATCCAGTATACACTGTCTCTTCCTGGAACACCAACTGCCTCCCTTATCTCTCCTTGTTCCAGTTCTCCAGTAGGAAGATTCAGAGCTTCATCAACGTTCTTCATTGCTTGAAGAATATTCCAATTCCTCTCTATCAGCTCTGGTTCAATCTTCACATTATCAAGAGGGTTCGGAGCAATGACATCACACTTCCACACCTCATTGCTCTTCTTCAGTATGACACTTTCAATGGTCTTCACTGATTTATCTTTAAGCACAGAAGCGAATCCCTTACTCATCATTTGCCTACAGACGGCCTTAAGAGATTCCACTGAAAGTTCCATTAAGTCCTTTTCCTCCAGGCTCACCCTCTTCAATTTACTGTCAACCACCATCCGGACAACATTTGGATATGCTGAGAATTCTGGACCCTTGTCCTCTGCTAGCCGCATTAACTGATCCCTATACAGAATGCTTAGATTCTCAGAATGAGAGTATTGAATTTTTGTTGCTAGCAAGAACAACTCTGATGCAGATCTTCTCGTCATGAATTGATCATCCACATACATGAAAGACATCGGAACTCCTTCTGTGAAAGACAAAACAACCTGCCACTCCTTTTGCGTTGAATTGTATCCAACCCTGACTTTAGAAATTAATCTCTTTAAAGCATTTATGTAGTCAGCAGCCATTGGATTCTGCAAATTTAGGTTGTAGAACAGGTCATCTGCTTCCTTGTTATGATCTCCTTTTGTACATGGTCCCATCAATATCTTTCTTGCGTCATCCCATTTCTGTCCTATCCTTCTATTATCCAGATTAATTTGAGGATCAGCTAGCCTTGCAAGCTCATAATCGTACTGCTTTCCTTGTAGCTCCGCTTTCTTTTCCTGAAACGCAGCACGATCTTGCATTGCCTTCATTTTAAAGTACTCAGCTTGATCTAAGGCTAACTGTTGAGCTTCAAGGGTTTCCTCATCAACAGTAATTTCTTCAGGCAATCCGAAAGACATTCCAGCACCTCCACCTTGATCCTTCAATGATCTCTTTATAGCATGTTTCAACGGTGCGTCTTCCATATCGGAATCTGAGTCAAGTACCTCCTGTACTTTTTCTTGATGACTCAGATCAACGAATGGCTCATCTTGCTCAATCGCTATTGCCTTACCCTTTTTCCTTCTTAGAGCCTCTTCATCAATAGACGGCTCAACTTCCATTTCTTTTACAAGATCAGCATGTTCTTGAATTTCTTCGATTTGAACTCCCTGTTGTCTCGTCTCCTTTATACTCTCCCCCTTAGGTGAGTTATCCTGAACTCCACCCTGGTCTCCAGATCCACCAGCTGCATCAAAATCTTCAAACCCGGAACCATAGGCTCCTGCTCCACTAGCACCACCTGTACCAGCATCGGGGGGAGGTTGTTGCGGCGCGAAACATTCCTGGGGCACAAAACTTCTGATTGCGAACATAACTCTGCTTATCTCCACAGCCAGAGTATCCATTGTAAGCTCCATTGCTCCCATCCTGTCATTCAGGGTGTTTCCCAAGACACCAGCAGCATGGCCCATGTCATTTACCTGATTTGTCAAATCAGTAAAAGCTGAAGCTTGAATTGCCATTCGTGCTGCGTAGTCGTCAAGTGCCCTTTGATTATTTCCAACATTCATCCCTAACTGCTCCATTGACTGCCCAAACTGCTTCATTTGACTTTCCATAGAAGACATACGAGATTCAAGATTTTCAGAATTAAGGGACGGTGTTTGGTTTAGGTGACCTCGCTCTAATTCTCGTTCTGTTGGTATTTGGCGCTCGGTTTCGGGCCTTAAAAATGAAGGTCCCTCTCTCCCTAACCTCTCACACACACTCCCTGTCTCACGCTCGTGTATATCTTCAATAAATGATCCAAAATATGAAGCAGTACCTGCAGAAACTGAATAAGGAATATAATTTGCAGTTATGGGATCAATTGCTGTTTGTTCCTGAGTTGGAATCTCAGGCTGAGAGGCTACAAAGTGTTCTTGTACGACATCAGAACCGATCCTCTTTGTAGCATCAGTACGTACCAGTGAAGGTACGGCTGAAGTTTTTAAAGCTTCATGTCCTTTTGAAGTAACAGCATCTTCAAGAGGTACATACTCATCACCAAAATCAAAATCCCTATGTGCAGATTGTTCAAGGGGTGAACCACTCTCGTGAGGTGGAGTGGTTGCGTGTGACACTCTAGGGTTTGACTGAGGTTTAGAAGTAGCAGCATGAGAAATTTTGGCTTTCTTTCGAGTAAGAGGCTGCTCTTCGGGGTCACTCTCCTCATCATTTCCTACATCTATATGTGCTGGCTGTTTGGATTCCGGTGACTTGGATGACAAGGAATTAGAAATATAGCTCTCACCCTGGGATAGATTCTGCGGGCTAGCAGTCTCTTGGGTCTGGGAATCAGAAACATAGGAAGAGGAATGAGTAGAATGTTGAGAGAGATTACCTGATTCATTACCTTGTTCATCACCGCTTTGCTCATCAGGAATCTCTTCAAATGCCTCAGCATGAGCAGACCGATTCTGAGCATGTGATGAAGCTTGCGAGAATTCCAGCAAGGTGGTAACTCCCTCATCATATGTAAGCCACTTTTGTAAGGTTTCAGGAATAGACATCGGTTTTCCATGATGTTTATCCTGATTTTCAACTGTTGAAAGTGACTTAGTGCCCATCCCTAGCGGTGCAGATGATGGACCACTGGCAAAACTCCGTCTAACAGCAAGAGCATCCTTCGGTACTAAATGATTAATCAGCATCTGTAAGAACCGAGGAAACCAGCAGACAACATCTGTGGTGTTGAGGTCTCTGCTTGCAGGAGATCCCATCACAGCCACTATCTCAGAGAGAACTATTCGTCCATAATTGATATCCAGCTCTCTTGCTAGGGCAATTCCGAGGTTTTGCATGGGAATGGAAATTTGATGGTAATCGCTTTCTCGTGCCCGAAAACATCTTGTGATGGCCTCGAAAAATTAATTCCATTCCACATGAAGAAATTGTTTTTGGATGTTTCCAGTGATCCGGCCAGTCGGAGGATAACACCCTATTTCTTCAAAGAATTTGAGGCGATCTGTAGCTGTAGGTTCTGGATCATAAGCATCTTTAACAGGGAATCCAAGAACCTTGTTGACAATTTGTTCAGTCACCACATATTCCTGACCCGCTAAGGTAAACCTGAAACCAAAGGGGGTTGATTTGCTCCCAAAAGAAACCGCACTAGTCCATAATTGCTGTAAAGCATCATGCACTAGTGTAGGTTTAGCAGTAAAAGCATCGCTAGCTTTGGAATACAAATTGAGAAATCGTATCCAAGACTTAAAGCGCGGGAGTTGATCACCAATTTCCGTAGAAATATTATAAAAATTGTTTTTGGCAAGTGAAAATTGGTGAGCCATTGTAATTAAAAGTTTTTCCTTTAGAAAAATGTGAATTTTAATTTTAATTTATGAAAAACAATTAATTGTTGAATTAACCGTAATGTCCCTTTTAATTAATCAAGAACACAAAAGTTCCTTTTTGAGAAATTAAACTACGGGCTCCAAACAACAGTCAATGAAAGGCAAATTTCAAACCAATGATTAACTCTCCACTAACAGTGAAATGCGTGTGTGAAATCGTGTATGAACAGATCTGTGAAATTTTTGTGTGTATATACGTGTGTGTATATATCAATGAAGATGAGCAGTTATACAAGACACAATCACAGATTAATGATGACACACAGGTAAGAGGAGTCAAAAATCGGGCATTAATTCGTTGTCCGTAAGAGATTTGTCACAAAAATCACGAATCAGTGATTGAGAATATGAAATCGCCTGTATGTATATGTATGTATATGTGCGGCTGTAAAACTGAACTAGGTAAAAGTGAAAGAAAATATCGAGTTAAAGATGTATATATAGACATGAATGTGCAATGACAGAAATGCCCCTGATAAAAAATGTGAAAAACACTAAGTACATACAGGGAACACTCAGGTCGAAATCCTATCTCGAAGTCTATCTCGAAGTCTATCTCGAACATTTTAAGTCGAACTTCGAGATAGAGTTCGAGATAGCTGCCAACTCGAAAAACTTTACCATTTAACTTAAATACCATGTATACAGCACAAACCACAAAGGAAATCTATCTCGAAATTCTAAGTCGAATTTCGAGATAAATTTCGAGTTAGGAGTTAACTCGAAAAATCCCCTTAACTAATTGAGAATTCTCCCAAACTCTAAGTCAAACTCTAAGTCGAACTTCGAGTTGAACTTCGAGATAGAGGTTAACTCGAAGTTATTCTCAATTTATTTAAAAATATCCCCAAAATTGGAAATCTCATCTCAATTTCGAGATAAAGTTCGAGATAGGCTGTATCTCGAATATTTTGAGGATAACTAGGCACACTGGTAACTCGAACTCGAACTCTAAGTCGAATTTCGAGATGAAGTTCGAGATAGACACTAACTCGAAATTCTTCCCAGACTTAGAATTTTCAAAACTTCACTCTGGAAGCTCAACTCGAAATTCAACTAGAATTTCAAGATGAGTTTCGAGATAATGATTAACTCGAAATTTTGAAGATACTTAGAATAATTTGACAATTTTTCTTTGAAAAACTCAACAATTAATTTTGTCAAATTAATATAAATATCAATTCAAGGATTTGAATATATGACATAATTAAAACATTCCTTGATAATTCTAAGGCCTCTAATTACATGAAAAACACAGGTAAATTCATCAAAATATCATGCAATATTTAGAATATTATGAATTTAACTCCCCCTATGTTCATGCAACCTAACAAGCATAAATTCAAATATTTGTGCTATAAAAGACACTTAAAACACACTGAATTCATGCAAAATCACACTATATGCACCCTATAATAATCATTAATTAGGCATTTTAAAGTCTAAACACATAATGATTAAATAGCTTGCATATACAAACATAACAATGGATTTTACAGATAGAAGGCTTTACTAACTTGTGTTAAGCATTCCCAATTCACCAACCAACCTATTGAATGTTACTTCATCAAGAGGTTTGGTGAATATATCTGCAATTTGTTGCATTGTGGGCACAAAATGTAGCTCCACAGTCCCCTCCTCGACATGTTCTCTTATGAAGTGATACCTGATGTCGATGTGC
This sequence comes from Kitagawia praeruptora, assembly GCA_037693485.1. Classification (NCBI taxonomy): domain Eukaryota; kingdom Viridiplantae; phylum Streptophyta; class Magnoliopsida; order Apiales; family Apiaceae; genus Kitagawia; species Kitagawia praeruptora. The sequence continues at coordinate 7,803,983 of CM075353.1, forward strand.
TTGGTTCTTGAGTGATCTACAGGATTGTTGGTTATGGCAATGGCACTTGTGTTGTCACACATAATTGGAATTTTCTTGTGCTCCATGCCATAATCCTTCAATTGGTTCCTCATCCACAGTATTTGAGATACACAGCTTCCAGCAGCAATGTACTCAGCTTCAGCAGTAGAAGTAGATACTGTATGTTGCTTTTTACTTTGCCAGGACACCAATCTTCTGCCAAGAAATTGACAAGCACCAGATGTGCTTTTCCTATCAATCCTGCAACCTGCATAGTCTGAATCCGTATAGCCAATTAGATTAAAACCTGTATCTCTTGGGTACCAAATTCCTAGATTTGGTGTGCCCTTGAGATACCTAAAAAATTCTTTTGACGGCTATGAGATGTGATTCTCTAGGATCCGCTTGGAACCTTGCACATAAACAAGTCGCGAACATTATATCGGGTCTACTTGCAGTTAAATAGAGAAGTGAGCCAATCATACCTCGATAGCTTGTGATGTCAACTGGTTTACCTGTTTTGTCTTCATCAAGCTTCGTGGCTGTTGCCATGGGAGTCTTGGCTGCTGATGCATCTTCTAGATTATACTTCTTGAGTAAATCTCTGACGTACTTGGATTGACAGATAAAGATACCATCTTTTCTCTGACTGATCTGTAATCCAAGGAAGAAAGACAGCTCTCCCATCATGCTCATCTCGTATTTGTCTAGCATTAGCTTAGCAAATTTCTCGCACAAGCGCTCATTCGATGACCCGAAGATAATATCGTCCACATATACTTGAACAAGTATTAAATCATTCTTCACATTCTTATAGAACAATGTTTTGTCAATTACTCCCCTAGTAAAACCACTTTCAATTAAGAATACGGATAGGGTTTCATACCAACATCTTGGGGATTGCCTGAGGCCATAGACAGATTTGAAGAGAAGATACACAAAATCTACAAGTTCTGGATCAATGAAGCCAGGCGGCTGTTCCAGATACACTTCTTCTTCTAACTCTCCGTTCAGGAAGGCACTTTTCACATCCATCTGGAAAACCTTGAAGTTCTTATGTGCTGCAAATGCCAAAAACATCCTGACTGCCTCAAGTCTTGCAACTGGTGCATAGGTCTCATCATAATCAATTCCTTCTTGCTGAGAATAACCTTTTGCAACCAAACGAGCCTTGTTTCGTGTTACAAGTCCGTTTTCATCCATTTTATTTCTGAATACCCACCTAGCTCCAATTACTGATTTGTTCTTTGGTCGGGGTACCAGTTTCCAAACTTTCTGCCTTTCAAACTGATTGAGTTCCTCTTGCATTGCAATCACCCAATCAGCATCACCAAGAGCTTCTTCTATTTCTTTAGGTTCAAGCTTGGATAAGAACCCAGAAAATAAGCAAATATTAGCCAGGTCAGCTCTTGTATTTCTTCTAGTAGACACACCAGCATCTGGATCACCAATAATTAATTCAAACGGATGGTCTCTATTCCATACCCGTTCTCTTGGAAATTGTCTTGATGATTCAGCATGACTTTCTGAATTGTGGTGCTGACTACTTTGATTACTTTCACTAACTTCCCCTGAGTTAGTGCCAGCTCCTACAGAACTAGAGTCAACTCGATTTGAGCCTTGAACAGTAGTCCTTGAGCTGCTATTTACTCCCCCTGAGTTGTTGCCGGTTCGTACTGAAGAAGTCTCTCCTGATCTTGTAGAATTAGCTTGTTCACTAGACTCAGGTTCTTCACGTACACTTGGAACATTTAATGGGACAACCAACTCAGGTTCATCTTCAAGATCTTCTAAGTCCAGATTCTGAAATTTTAGGGACTCAGGTTCACTAGAATCTCTTGAAATTGATGAGAGTTTGGTATCGTCGAATCTGACGTTGTAGCTTTCAGTCACTTTTCGATCATTCACTAAGAACACCCTATAAGCTGCTACCACATCTGTGGAGTAACCAACAAAGATTCCTTCACGAGCTTTTGCTGCAAACTTACCTAGATTTTCATCATCTATAAGTACATAGCATTTTGCTCCAAATACATGAAAATATTTGATTGTTGGTCTTCTGCCGTTCATTAGCTCACATGGTGTCTTTTCTTTATCTTTTATAATCAAGGATCGATTTTGAGTGTAACACACGGTACTCACTGCTTCTGCCCAGAAATACAGAGGAAGTTTCGAATCACACAACAAAGTTCTTGCTGCTTCAACCAATGTTCTATTCTTCCTTTCAACCACTCCATTTTGTTGTGGAGTTCTCGGGGCTGAGTACTGACGACGTATTCCTTTAGATACACAGAAGTCATTTAGCACTGCGTTTTTGAATTCAGTGCCATTGTCTGATCTAATCGTCTTCACAGTAAGTGTTGAAACATTCTCAATTTGAGTGATGTGATCAATGATTAAGAAAGGTACTTCGTCTTTCGTCATTGCGAACAATACCCATGTATACTTGGAGAAGTCATCCACGATTACCAATGCATATCTTTTCCTAGACAAAGATAGGACATTCACTGGGCCAAACAAATCCATATGAAGAAGTTGCAGAGGCTCAGTGATACTTGAAATTTCTTTGCTTTTATGCGAGGCTCGCTTCGACTTTCCCATTTCACAGGCTTCACAGAGTCCTTTCGGAGCGAATTCCATTTGAGGTAGATCTCTCACCAATTCTCGCCTCGCGAGAGCATTCATCGTTTTGAAGTTTAAGTGAGATAACTTTTTGTGCCATAACCAGCTTTCATCATCCGAAGCTTTGCTGTAGAAACAGGTGACTTCATTCTGATTTGCTGAATCCATGTCTGCAACAAAAAGATCTGCCTTTCGAACTCCTCTCAAAGCCAATGAACCTTCCTTGATGTGAGTGATTGATACACCTTTCTTGTTGAAGACAATTTCGTAACCTTTGTCACAGAATTGACTGATACTCAACAAATTATGCTTTAATCCCTCAACATAGGAAATATCTTCAATGATGACATTGCCAGTTTTCAGTTTGCCATATCCCTTTGTCACACCTATGCTGTCATCTCCAAAGGTAACATAAGGGCCAGCTTTCATAACCAACTCTGTAAGCAGGGACTTGTTTCCAGTCATATGCCTCGATGCTCCACTATCTAGCACCCATATAACTTTATTTCTCTTTTGCTTAATGCCCTGCAATAACAGATTGATTAGACTTTCTTCGGAACCCAACTTTGATTGGGCCCGGCTTTTCGATAAGATTTAGAATCAACAGATTTAACAACAGGAGATGCACTTTTCTTAACATAACTAGAGCTTTCGACTTCCTCCTTTCCTTTCTCAGACTTGACATATTTATCAGTCCTAGGAGAAGGTTTGTCACTCCTAACTTTAGGAGGACTGACAGTCTTGGCTCTCCCAAACTTCTTTTTGTTGTTTGAACTAGCAGCAGTATTTGAGCATGACTGGCTAGATGCATTCATTAAATTCACAAAAGTTTGCATGACGTTAAAAGTGCATGGCATACAATTAGGTTGACCACACTGTGCATGATTCTGATGCAGATTATTCATAGTGTGTGTGGTAGGCATGGCATGTGTAGCAGTGCATGCATAAGAAAGATGTTCAGTAGATTTACAGTGATAACATGCTTTCTTTATTCGTTCAGCCTTAACCTCTTTTATGCCTTTCTTCCCTTGTTGTTTAACAGCCTTAGCTCCTATTCCTAGTCTAGATTCATCACTAGGGAAATTGATTTTAACTTGTTTAATAGGAGTTATAGGTTGTGCTTTCTGGAGATCTTCCATCTCTATCTCATATCTAGCTATCAATTCAGTCTCTTCTTCTTCTATTCTAGGAACAAGGTGTTTGTAGATGGGTTTGACAGAAGATTTAAGAATACTAGGTGTTTCCTTTTTAAGGTCACTGGAGCTAGGATCGATATGTCTCTTCCCTTCTTTCTTAGATAGGTCAGAATAGTCAAGTCCTACACCTACTCCAGTTATCTTCTTAAATACGTCATTATCTACATACACTTTACTAGCAGCTAGTTTGTAAGCTTCACATTTAGTTTCTAACTCAGCTAGTTTGTTCCTTAAACATGATTCTATTTCTGCCTTAAGGACGAGCTTGTGTTCCAAAGATTTAATAAAATCTCTTAGAGAAGTATCTACAGTGCAAGCAGCCTCTAACTCTTCCACTTTTGCCTCAAGCATTCTGCTTTTGGCGACAAGTGTTTTCTGTTCCTTTTGAGAAGTGTCTAGGCTTTTGCACAACATGTAGATCTCTTCGCTAAGAGCCCCGTTCTGTTCCTTATAATCATCAATAGACATTTCTACTTTAAGGGTTAGAACTGGTACCTCTGGTTCCTCTGATGTCTCAGCCATGAGCGCAAAGTTTGCTACATGAGTAACATCTTCCTCATCTGAATCATCCCAAGCTCTTCCTTCTGTTACTACTAAAGCTCTTTTACCATGTTTTTCTTTCACCAGCGATTCATACTTGCTTTTGAGGGCTTCAAATGTCTCTTTTGGATAAGTCTGTTTAGGCTTTTTGCAGTCCGAGGCAAAGTGTCCAGGTTCTCCACAGTTATAGCATTTGAACTTCATTTTGAAATCCAAGGGAGATTTGTAGCTGGTACTCTTGCCTTTACCTTGGTAGCCTGACGAACTACCACCACCCTTAGCAGCCCGATAATAAGATGAAGAATTTCTCTGTGGTCGGTTGCTCTTTCTGAATCTCATGTTGCTGAACTTCCTTGCCATGTATGCCACGACACTATCGTCCATGTTGTCCAGCTCTTCTTGGGTGAAGTAGTCATCATCACTTTTAGATGCGCACTCGTCATCATTATCAACTTGATGTGGTGCAAGTGATGATTTAGGCTTTGCTGCAACCATTGCCTTCTTAGACTCTTCCTCATCAGCAACTAATCCTGATGCAGTTTCTTTTCCTTTTGAATCATTGTCCCATGCTTGATCTTGAAGTGTCTCCAGCTCATAGGTCTTTAATATTCCATAATACTCTTCCAGAGAAGTTGTATGCAAATCTCTGGTTTCTCTGATTGCGTAGACTCTATGTTCAATGCTCTTTGGCTGGTTCCTCAGATATCTCGTATTGGTCTCAACCATGGGGAGAGTAACACCTCTCAGATTCAAATCCAATACCAACTGACTGAATCGTAGGTAGACATCTGTTATGCTTTCTCCTTTTCGTATTCTAAAGGTGTCATACTCCATCTTGAGTATAAGTGTCTTGTTGCTTCTAACCTCTGCAGATCCTTCCATGACAACTTCTATCTTGTCCCAAATCTTCTTTGCTGTATTCAAACCTTTGACTATGTTGAACATTTCATGATCGAGAGATTCCATCAAGGTTTGTCTTACAGAAGTGTCATAAGCTATTTGCTCCTTGTCAGCATCCGTAAAGTCCGCTGCCTTTTTAGGCTCAGACCGAGCAGGTATAACCTCCTCTCCTTCCGTACGCTCAGGAATAGCTCTCATTGGAACGAATTTACCCTTATCAAGGACTTCCAGATACTCAGGGTTAATTGTCTCTAAGTAGAGTCTCATTCTGAAAACCCATTCTTCATAGTGATCTCGGTTGAACATTGGGATCTTGAAAGAATTTTTAGGAGCCATTTCAAATCTTGTCACTAAAAAAATTCTAAGTATCCAAGACTAGGCTATGTAGAATATCTATGTAGAACTTCTGCCAAGTCGAAATTTCTCTAAGTAGAAATTTTGCTCAAGTCAAAATTTCTCTTAAGTAGAAATTGTCCAAGTCGAAATTCACCAAGTAGAAATTGTCCAAGTCGAAATTCTATGTAGAAAATCTCAAGTAGAAATTCTATGTAGAACTTTTATCCTTAGAATAATTTTCTGCTGATTAATTTAATATTGAATAAACAATATCACCACTTAAACACCCTTTTTGACTTTTGATTACTTTACACGCCGAAAGTGACTAACCCACCTGCTAAGCACTGAGTACACTTTCTTTTGCTTTCGGCTAAGGAATAATAATCAAATCAAAAGTACCAAAAACACCTTTTTGACTATAATTTCTTTGAAAAGGAAATTGAAAAGTTGTTGGGTTATATTCTTTGATAAGAACAGATGATGAACACTCAAGAACACCAAATATTAATGAACCCAGATTAATTCACAAAAATTAATTAAAATACACCCAAGCCAAATAATCACTCCTGGAGTATTTAAATAATTTTTCTGGATGAGTTTTCACTGGAAACGAATTAAAGCTTACTTTTCTAGAAATTTAGAAAAGTAGATCTAGAAAATGAAAACTCACGATTCTTCTACTAAACACAAGGATCTATGTTTTGTATGTTAAACATTCGCTCTGATACCAATTGTTAGGTCCAAATGTGTTGTAGAGGGGGGGGGTGAATACAACTTTTCGATTATGAGAAGCAATAAATACGATGCAATAAATGAACACACAGATTCAAGGAATATATTTCTTTATATATAACTTGAAAAGGTTGCTACAACATTCATTACAAAGTATAACAGAAGTTCAGAGAGAAGTGAATGATTCTAAGCTCTGTGAATAACTCTCTCTCTTTCTCTTGTGTTTTTCTCAATATTGCTCACTAACTAAAACATTACACAAGTGCTTCTATTTATACTACATGTAATCTATGACCTGTAGTCTTCAAAGACTAAGATGTACGTGGCCCAATGATGTCCACATAAATCTTGCCTTATCTTGAAAGCTTGGAAATCTGCCAATCAGAAGATGCCATGTGTCATGTTGAAGCTGCACTCTAAGTAGAACTTCTACTTGAGAATTTCTACTTAGCCATCTCGAAATTCTAAGTAGAACTTCTACTTGAGAATTTCGACTTAGCCATCTAGAACATTTAGTACTTAGAAAATATTCTGGTCTTCAACTTGAAACTTCAATGCACATCTTGAGCTTGTGATATCTTCATATCTTCTTTGTTCTTCTACAAGCTCTTGAACATGGATCTTTATTACTGACATAAACTTGCTATCAATGTCCTGACACTTGATGCACTGGTCTGGTTCATAAGTGACTAGTCTTGATAGTGTTTCTGCTTCTTGAATAAATTACCATATTCACTTAGTAACTTGGCTTTCCAATATTTGCTTTCCTTCTTGTTCACTTGAAATCAATTGGTCTTGTTGATACTGATAGTTATGATCTTGAATCTCGAATTCTCAAATCACTGAGGCCTGAACAACTTTGACTTGAACTTCTCTCAATGATTTCTTCTTGGCTTGATCATAGTTAACATGTTCAATTGTATCAATTACCTTGTCTTCATTTGGTGTTGATTTCTTGTGACTTCTTGTTCTTGATTGTCTTCTGGTGAAGTATCTTTTCTTTTAATTGAGTTACATTAGTTATAGTGTTACAAGTTAATACACTCTGCCTTTCATGTTTGCTATGACTATGCTAAAAGGATTTTTAGATATCATGTTTGCTATGACTATGCTAAAAGGATTTTTAGATATCATGTTTGCTATGACTATGCTAAAATAGTTTTACATGTCTGTCTTAAATTAATTTTAAGAAATCATGTGTCCTTAACTTAAGTTATGTGTGAACAGTGACAGCATGATCTTATGATAAGTTTACTGTTAGATAAAACTTACTGTCACTCATGAAGCTGATTGACAGAAATGTTGTTAGCGCACAAGTTGCTGTCAATGAAAGTTGCTGTCACAAGAAATTGCTGTCAGAATTGGTAGAGAAAGAAAAGCGCACAGGTTACTGTCAATGAAAGATGCTGTCACGAGAAGTTGCTGTCAAAGATAGTGGAAAGATATATATATTAATTTATATATATATATATACGCATATTTCTTTTCACCAATCCACGATCTAATAGCAACTGCCACGTAATATAGCAAGTGGAGTTAATGGGTAATATCATTATCACACGTTCATTTAAGAGAGGTTAAATCGATTCATATTAGAAACTGAATCTACCGTTTAATCTACTATCACTTTCATTTGCAAAAACCTCTCAACCTTCTGCATCCAAAAACCGCATTTTCTCTCTCATTTTTCAAAGCATTCAACAATGGCACCTAAACAAAGTATTGCTCAAACCAACTTTGCTGGTATCTTTTCTCCTAGTGATGCTGGTGAAAACTTCAAAGGACTTATTTCGTTCTTGAATAAATCCTATCTAGGTCATGCAATAACCTCTTCACCCAAAATTGATGCTGTTAGAATTGAAAAATTCTGGAAATCAGCAAGTGCTCAAGGAACTGGAGAGAATGAATTAATTAAGTTCAATATAGATGATGCAAGTCATTCTCTTTCAGTAAAGAATATCAATGAGGCTTTGGGTATTGTGTTGACAAGTGAAGAAAGCTTTAAGGAGCTAGCAACTGATGATACTCTGAAGAAGTTTTTTCTGAAGATTGGGTACTCTGGTTCTAAACTTGAAGAAACTTCTGATAAGTGGTATCAAACCGGAGAAATGGACAGGAAATTTCTGAGAAAAGAGTGGAGTATGATTTTTGATGTAATGGTGAAGGTGTTCTCTACCAAGACTACAGGCTGGAATGGAATACCATCATATATCAAGAAGCTCACTCATTCATTGGTCCATGGATACAAGGTGAACATCAGAAAACTGATCATGGCACAGTTGAAAAGCGCAATAGGCAAGAAGGTATCCATCTATCCTCGCTTTTTAACTATGTGTATTAATAATGTTTGTGGAAATGTTGAGGACAATTCTGATTTTGAAGAATGTCCTGTTTTAAAGAAAAACACACACACATCTCTTAACACACAAAATTTGAATGCACATATTCCACTATGTTTCACACAACACATGGTAAATCAAGTGCCCAACCTTGATTTTCCATTTCCAACAGGTTACACTGTTTTCACAATAGAGAATGAAGCTGAATTAGACCCAAATTCAGTTAACCCACATTCTACACCATACATTCCACCTAGGGACTCTAGACTACCAAAAAACCCTTAAAATTGCCAAACAGGAATCCAAGAAAAGATCCCTGGAGAGTGAAACTGGTGACAATGTGGTGAGTCAAGAGGGAGTTACTGCACCTAGTGCAGCAAATAAGGATGGTAGTAGAATAGAACCCACAGTAGCCCCTTCTGAGCCTAAGAAGAAGAGAGCTAGAAGGGCCAAGGTTACTGTCAGCCACCCTACAGTTTCCCAAAAGACTGTAGAGGATGATAGGGAAATGAACTCACCTCTAGGTGTCTCTTCTCAACAAGGGACATCTATTGAAATTGGCCTGTCTCCCAAGGCACCTTGTAAAGAGTCTGCACAAACTCAAGAACTCACTCTTGAGGAACCTGTATTTGAAGATACACACATTGAGATAGAACACAGTGAGGAATTCATTCATACTATTGATGTTCCACAATCTTTTTCTGTGGAACAGCCATTTAATCAATCTGAACTTCAATCTTCTTCTTTCATTCCTACATCTGTTGTTTCTTCTAAACAACCTAGAGAGGGGGACAGTACCAACCCCTCAGGTTTTGATCATCCATCTCAAATCATGGATGAGCCCCCATCAAGTGGTCCACAAGAACCCATTTCTCAAAGTGAAATGGATACCACCCCATCAAACACTGGATTAGATCAAGATGCAAATTTGCCAGAAATTGAAACAGCCAGCATCTTGATCGATTCCCTCAAAGCATCTTACCCTAGGGAAGTTGCTGTCACAGCCAAAGATGCTGTCAAGGACAAAACAGAAGGTGCTGTCAAACAATCAAGTGACAGTACCATTCTGACAAAAGCTATTGTTCAACCACAACTGCAAGAAGGATTAGTGGAAGATATCTCTGATGATGACTTGCCCCTTTCAAAGGCCTTCAAGGTAAAATCTACTCTTTTGCATGTTAGTACTGCTCATACTACTGCATCTAGGATGAGTGAGGGAGTGAAAAATCAAAGAGAGATAAAAGAACAGAGAGGTGAGACTAAAAATGAGAGGCAGCCAAATGTGCTGGCAAAAGGAGAGGGACTTGAGCATGTCCAGAGTGAACTTGAGGGAGCCAATAAACAAAAGGCATTAGGCCTTGAGGGAACTTTTGTGAGAGATGATGAGATCATCTATAAAAACACTGAGAGTGTGAGAACCCCAACAGCCTCCATGCCCCAGACTTATCCCTTACCTCCTAAAAGGCTTAGGTCTGGTGGTCCTTCTGCATCCTCAAATGACAGGCTCCAAGCACTGGAAAATCGATGTGCTACAATGGAAAGCAAACTGGACAACCTGTCATCTACTGTGAAGACTGGTTTTGCTGAAATTCAAGCCACACTACTGTCACTCTCTTCATTAATTCATGCTGCAAACTTAACTAAGGGGGAGAAAGTAAAAGATCAGAAAGAGGCTGAGCAACCAGGTAGAAAGGTGGAGTTACAAGGGGAAGCTAAAAGACAGGGGGAGCAAAGGAGTAAGGGGGAGCAAGAAAGAGTAAAAACTGCAATAGCCTCTGGAACTGAGGAGCTTTTTGAAGCTGAAGTAGATGGGGAACAAATGCTAGTATCCAAGGAGGTATTAAGTCAAATACAAGGAAATAAAGCATCCTCAATCAAAATCAATGAACCAGTTCCTGAGAAGAAAGAATCCACATTGGAGAGGCTATGGAGAGAAAAAGAGGAATCAAATAGGATGGGTAAAGGCAAAGGCAAGTTGCCTGAATATGTGTTTTCTTCAGAGCCTATCACTTGGACTGATGGAAGTACATATTCCCAAGAAGAAGCTGACTCAATAACAGTAAGTCATATGGAGAGCACCTTGAATAATAAGGATGAGGAATTCAACAATCTGGTGAATGAAGCAATCACAGTGACTAAAGGAAAACCTGCTAAGTTGGCAGAAGCTTTGAAAGAAAAGATTGTAAATCTATCTGTGAAGATTAGCTCAGAGAAGAGGTGGGCAGTTGAAGTGTATCTGAAGAGTGGACATTCGATATTCATAACAACTCAACTGTTGGAAACTTTCTCTGCCAGAGTGCAATACATCCTTGGGATTCTAGTGAAGAAAAACTCTACCATCTTTGATGAAAGTCTCTATATGCAACTGGGCACAATGGTCAACAACAAACTTCCAGAAGTAAGTTCCCAGCCATATGGTGTAAGCTTTAAACAGACAACAGCCAAAGGAACTAAAGGTCTGGGATTCTTAACACTTGAAGGCAAAACATCTCTGAAAAACAAAGTCATCATGGAAGTACTTAAATTATTGCTGAAAGCACCCATCACCAAGGAAAGGATTCAGGCAGTCAAAGATATTCACAAGCTATTGGCAAAGAGAGAAATAGAGTACAGTGCCAAAATTAAAAAGCTCATTGCCAAAGCAAACTCAAGCAGAAATGCTCAAGGAGGAAACTGCACTTTTGATGACACTTTGGAGAAAGATGATGATGACAGTCAAGATGGAGGTGAAGCTGGAGTACCTAAGAGAACAGAACTGAGAGACTCTTCAAAAGAGCAAACTCAAGTCAAAGAAGCAGAATCAAAGGAAAATTCTGAAAATTCTAGCTCAAGCAAGAAAGTTGATGAGAAGAAAGAGGAAGAAGTACTTGAAGCATTGAAAGGAAATCAAGAAGAAATGGAAATTGACAGTATACATCTTGAAAAAGATACTGTCAACAAAGATGCTGTCAAGGATGTCAATAAAGATGCTGTCAGTCAGGATGAAGTAACAGTCATTGAAGATACTGTCAAAGAAGACATTGTCAGAAGCCCTATAAAAGAAACTGTCAACGATCCTACTGTCAAATCATTCAAGACAGTAAGAATCAAGAGAAAATCAAAAAGACCAACAAAGGGAAAGACTGTCTACAAAGGAGAAGGAAAAGCTACAGGGTTGGGACTCAAGAAACCTATCATGAGGAGAAGAATGAATAGCTTTGAAATGATGCAGCTGAATGCCAAAGAAACAATCACCTCTGTATCCATAGAATTTGATGGACCAAAAGAAGAAGTTGCAAGATATATTCTATGGCAAAACAATGAAAAGTTGATTACAGTGGAACCTGACTTCACTCAGATATCAAAATCAAAGGTGATCTCCAAGAAACTCATTCAAACTTCTGAAACTGTAAAACGAAGAATTGATTTCTTCAATCTGGAAAGGATGGTTGAGCTACTGCAAACCTATGATAATGTTTCAAAGAAGATCATGGATCAAGTTCTTAAGTACTATGAAGCCAGGCATGTTGAATTTATTGAGAAGTTTGGTGATTGGACACTTCACAATGATGATGATGTCTATCAAATTCTTGGTTTGGAGTATGAAGAAGACAATCCTATTCCTGATTATAACTGGATTGAAATGCGAAAACCTTATTCAGAACATGAAATGAAGATGTATGAAGCAGAGCAAAGGTTCAAAGAAGAATTAGCATCAAGGAAAAAATCTCGTCAACAGATAGAAGATGAGATTGAAGCTGAAATGAAGAAAAATTACAGTAAAATCAATAAGATCAACAGTGAAGAATCCAACTATCAGCCATGCGTACTGGACAATCCTTTGAGAATCAAGTATGGCAAAGAAGAAATTTATGTAGATAGTTTCTCTAAATTGAAGACCAGTGTGTTAAAAGAATTATACTGGCAAGTGGTTGGATCAACTAACAGTCTTGAAACACTGTGTTCTTGGGAGCTTGATATGATTCTTGATCAGAGGAGAGGAGAGGATCCCAGCTTGGACAAACAAAGAAGGGAAACTCTAAATCAGTTTCCTGGCAGGAGATTCAAGATGGAGGGAGATGTGCTAAAATTCAGATCAATTGTAAAGCAAAATGTTTACTGGATGGAACTCAGAGATACATTAAACACTGCTTCCTCAATGATCAGAAAATACATTGTGGAAAATGAAGATGATGCACAGTCCCCTGAAGAAAAAGAGTTAATTGAAAATCTCATAAGAGCTCTAAGGGAAAAGGAGCAAAGTGAAAAGTTCAAATCAAGATAAGTAAAGTTTTTTTTATTGTGAACTTTTGTGATATATTGTTTGAAAACAATTCAGTTTAATCATTGGTCAGAAATGAAGAGTTTATTCTTTCTGATCTATGTTAGTTAAGTTGTCAGCATGATATTTGTAAATTTGTCCTTATTGTCCATAAAAACAAATTGGGGGAGATTGTTGGGATTTATGGGTGATGGAATAGACAACTTAACTAGTTTTATTGGTATACTTAGTTTTTACTAAGTAGAACATACTGTCATAGCCTGAAATGTATTCTTGTAATTTAAATAAATACTGTCATGTAATAAGTGTAATTCTTGGAAGAAGTTCGATTATGTTCAAGCCTCAAGAAATACATAAGTTCGACAGAAGGAATAAAAGTTACTGTCAAGCCCTGACAGTAAGGTTACAAGGTAACATCATGTTGCCTAGGTCGACAGCAAGTTTCACGAAGTCGACAGCAAGTTTCAATTTGACAGCAACATTGGCGGAGATTCTAATGACAGCAACTTTGATATATAGTCTGCGACAGTAAGTTTGGAATTCCTGACAGCAATCTCTGCGGGAAAAACATGCTGTCAATCAAAGCACAACTCTTGACAGCAATCTCTGCGGGAAATTCATACTGTCAACCAAAGCAAAATTCTTGACAGTAATATCTGCGGGAAATTCATACTGTCAACCGAAGCATAATCCATTGACAGCAAACTTTGTGGCAAACATACTGTCATATAGAATCAGCCTGACTTAGGAATTTTCTAAGTCAAATTAAACGACAGAGTACATGTTCAAAAGAAGCAGGCGTGTTGTAATATTCAACCTTTACAGCAAGCTTGGAAAGTCTATAACTGAAGCTCGAGAGATCACATGGAACAACCTGTAAAGTCTAGAGCAGATAAAATTGAATACGGCTAGATCTGGGTGGTTCAAATGTGGAAAGTATCTTAAAGTTACTTTGTGTTGATCACATGGGAATGAATCATGGAATGAGCTGCAAAAGGAATATAACAGCAACTCAACAACCCATGTTGATGGTGATAGTACAGTAGATTATCACTCTATAAATAGAGCATTCTACTTATACATTAAAAACATCTCAACCACTGTAATCTCTTGAGTATTTGTAGCTTGAGAATTATTTTGTTCTCAAGGTTGTAGCAAAACTTTGCAAAATAAATAAAACATTTATTTTGTGAAATCCTCGTATTTGATTTTACTTGTGTTTGCATTTCTTCTACTAGTAAATCTCAAATTCTATTTAAGTTGTTGAAATAGTTTTTGAAATTTAATAGTATTGCATTCAACCCCCCTTCTGCAATACTTTCCTGGACCAACACATGGTACTACCAAATAAAAATGTCAAATTTGGTCTGAGCAGCACAATTCTTGTTATCATCAACACATGCAATTTTCAAGGTGGGAAAAACAACTCTGGGTAGAGCAACATACCAAAACCAAGCACCAAAAAGAAAAAGAAGTAAATTTATCAAAAAGAATACATAACTGCACACCTGAGAGTAAGTTCATATTTAGCATATCACAACATATTATGCTATGCTCCAAAAAACTACGATGATCCTCGTATTTAACTCACATAATAAAACCTAATACATAATTAGGATTATAATGATGGTTCCACTGAAATAGAGGATCAGAAATATGAAATTAACTTTCAGTGATGGTTTTGGTGCTGATATTGTATTGCCGATCGAAACTAAGTATCAAATTAAGTATTAATTTTTTTCTCCATTATTAAACATTTTAATTAATTTTTTGATAAGAAAGATTATGAGTTCTTGTCAAAAGAAAAGATTATCTGTTAATTAAGATTATCCGTTATAATGGATCTTATATTCACAAACTTATTAATAGTACCTTAACCCAGCTACAAAGTGGCCTCTAAAAGTTTAAAAAAAAAAAAAAAAACTTACCAACTTTGGTAGAATATGCATATTACACAATTCTGGAATGCGGAAATAAAGATTAGATTAACGAATCACCTAATATGAAGGTCTTAATATTAATTAAAGTTGTAGAGATTATACCTTATTCCTCACAATGCCATCACCCACATCAAGGCCAATGTTGCGGTATCACAAAAGAAGCCTACTTGTAATGTGATCCAGGAATAAAAATTTGATCAGCGGCTTCATCATCCGAATGAGGGATAACAGAATGTTAGTTGTTTTCTCCAGATACTCTTTACATCGAATACAACATTTGATCACTCTACCTAAATGGCCATCAACAGATATGCTATACCCTTTAAAGATCGTAAACTCAAATAGAAAACCAACAATCTAAATACCACTCGTAACAATTCATCTTTCTATTGTCAAAATGCATAACCACATAGATTACTAAAAAATGTAGATTGCTAAGCATCACATAACCATGTGAAGTGAACGCTCCAAGGAACAGTATTCAAGAAAGATGATGAAAGAACATAAGACAACATATGATGATTACAGAAGTCCAATTGAACACAAGTTATTTAAAAAATTAAATTGCATACAGCAAGTTCATGGCTTGTAAATTCTTAGTACATAATTTAATTGAAACTATTAAATTTGTGTTGCAAGTTTTCAATCGGGGAAATGATAATGGAATGAAAGGACATTAAAGATTGAGGGAGGCAGAAGCAGAGCTGATATCTTTCTGAGCAGTTTCTTTCCCTAAGAGTATGGACTATGGAGTCAATAGATCCTATGTAATTACTATGCTACAATTCACTTAAACTTTCTCAAAAGAACTTTCGAAAATTAGTGCAAGTTTTTCAGTCACAATATTTTCCAATTCCATAGACTATATTAATCAAATACAAAATATTGCAATGTGGGCATGCACAAATTCTGTAACTCAAGCATATCAAGCATTAAATTCTCAAGAAGGTGGGGCATTCCAATCCAAAAAATCTAAAATTATAACAAATTTTAAATTTTAAAAAGAGATCGCAAATAAACCTATAGCACAAATACAGATACATCCAATTTCTCTATGGGAGAACACAGCAAAACAAATCCCTGTACTGATACCTATATAATTACCTATATATGTAACCAAAAATTAGGTGATATACACAGGTTCATGAAATTTATATGAATTAAAAATTAAAGTGCAGCGGAAATTACCAGTGTAATCAGAAATATGAAAATTGGCTCTAAAAGGCAAGACTGAGACCTCAGTCAGGTGGTGTATCAGTGTCGCAGATATGTAGCGGATATGGCACAATTTGTGATTTTAGCATTAATAGGGGGATATGGGTAATTTCACAGGTATTATGGGTCCGTTTGGAAAATCTTAATTTTCAGAAATAAGTTACTTATTCTAGAAAAAAGCTAGGAAATATGTACTTTTTTTTTGAAATAAGTAACTTATTTTTGTAAGATAACGAATATTAAACTCCGAATACACATTTTTCTCTAAAAAAAATTATGTAAATACGAAATTTTTTTCCGAAATAAGTAACTTATAAGTTGATCCTTGGATTTGCCAAACACCCCCTATATTTGCTGTTCTCTTATTATATAGAGAGAATAGATAGATAATTGAGTACTCCCTCCATCCCAAAATAATAGTCATATTTGGAAAAAACACACATATTAAGAAAATTTAATTGTGTTGATTATATTCTCATATTAAGACCCATTTTACACATTATGCATTGATTACTTATTTAGGAGTAAGTGAATACTACGCACTACTATAAAAATTCAACACTAGTAGTACTCACAAACTCAACAATAGTAAGTAGTCAACCTTGGAAATATTCACATTAATTGTATTGAACAAAGAGTATTCCAAACAAGACTATTATTTTGGGATATTTTTTTTTCCTAATCTTAACACGTTTCTTATGTGCCTCGTATAATTTATACCTCAGGTAGTACCCTGAGATTATAAGTATTTTTAATGTAAATGCAGGAGGGTAGATTAGTAAATTCAGGATGAATAATTTATATTTACAAAAATGCCATTGAACCATTTTTCTCTAGATAAATCAATATCTATTATATAAAGGAGGGTACGCGAGAGCTTAGGTGGCGCTCTAAGATCGTCTCAATCTATTTTTCTAATTTTCTAGAATTTTAGAATTTTAAACACTAATAAATGTAAAAATATCATTTAACATATTAGAAGTAGAATAGGTGTTCGAATTTATAGAGAAGAAGAGTTCGAATTTATAGAGAAGGCATACGATTGGAAGTTCTATTGGAAGTAGAATAAGTATTTATAAGGCATATGATTAAAAGATTAAAAGTTCTATTGGAAGTAGAATAGGAGTTCCAATTTATAGAGAATAAGAGTTCGAATTTATAGAAAAACATATAAATAAAAGTTCTATTAGAAGTAGAATAGGTGTTTGAAACTTTGAATATATAAATTCAAATGTATTAAAATATATAAATTCAATCTATTTTTTAAATTTTTTAGAATTTTAGAATTTTAAATACTAATCAATAAGAAAATGACTTTTATCATATTAGAAGTAGAATAGATTAGAATAGGTGTTCTAATTTATGGAGGAGAAGAGTTCGAATTTACAGGAATAATTAGAAGTTCTGTTAGAAGAATAATAGGCCCTTAAAAAACATGATCAACTCGAGTATGTTTAATAGGAAGGGACGTATTATGGGTTAAATTTAATATTCATGTTATAGAATATTTTAAAAATAAAATATACATTGAAATTTGAATTTAATTTATATTTTCTACGTGAATTGTTTTAATTCCTTATTTGCTTCTTAGATCATCTCATTCTATTTTTCAAATTTTTTAGAATTTTAAAATTTTAAACACTAATGAATATAAAAATATATTTTAACATAATAGAACTATACAAGTAGAATAAGTATTCAAATTTATAGAGTAGAAGAATTCAAATTTATAGAGAAAACATAAAATTATTAGAAGTTCCATTGGAAGTAAAATGAGTATTTACAAGACATTTGATTAAAAGTTCTACAGGAAGTAGAATAGGAGTTAGACATTTGATTAAAAGTTCTATAAAAAGTAAAATAGGAATTTAAATAATATCAATATAATATATATAAAGGAGAGGATGTGCGTATTGTTTAGATATTTGGTGGATATGATTTTACTTATGCATGTTTATCACTTTTTATCATGTCTTTTGTTTATGAATTTGCATATGTCTTTTGTTGAACAACTCTTTTATATTTATCATGTAATTATTGTTAATTTAATTTTTTACCTTCACAAGATTCCACCGAGTTAGCACCACAGGCCTCTTGCGATTTCCACCAGGTTGGTTACACTCTCTAGGTATTTAGGATTCTTTTCATTTTATCGTTGTTTTTGTCATTATTTTTATTGAACATTAGTAAATAAAAATAATTTTAATATTTTGTTTTTACTTTCTCATGTCTAGAAAATTTATCATGTAATTTTAGAAAAAGTTACTCTCTTTTTTCACATTAAATTATGTATATATAACAATATTATTGAGTCATTGAGTTTGTTGGACAAATTATTGGAAAGACGGTTCACTAGAAAAGATTGTATTAATTATTAGAATTTGATAGTGGCGTTATAAATTTTATTTCATTTTTAGGATTCGATTTTTATGAATAAACATTATTATACAAGTACTATATGTAAAAGTTAGGATTTTGATTTTAACAAAGAGCGGCTCAATAGCAATAACCATGCTTAACGAGAAAGCGGTTCATTAAAGAAAACCGTGTTGAATATTAAATTTAATATTGATGATATAATATAGAAAAAATATTTAATTTTTTTAGAATTTTAGGATTTTAAATATTAATAACTAAAAAACTACTGTATCTTTTAACATTTTAGAAGCATAATAGGTGTTCAAATTTATTGAGAATAAGAGTTTGAATTTATAGGGAAGACATATAATTAAAAGTTTTATTGGAAGGAAAATAGGTGTTTGTAATATATATAATTAAGAGTTTTATTATAAGTAAAATATGAGTTCTAATTTATAAATAAGAAGAGTTTGAATTTATAAAAAGTACATATAATTAAAAAATTAATTGGAGGTAACTTTTTTTTTAACTATATAAAGAATACATATAATAAAATATTTTATTAAAAATAGAACACGAGGACGCACTACAAGAAATTTCGCATTCACCGACGGAAAATTCCGTCGCCAACATTCAAATTCCTAGAATATTATCTTAAACGATTTTTTTAAACTTTATATCATTTTCCTAAAGTTCCTTTATTTTAACTTTTTTATACAAGTTAATTATATTTGCATTAGAAAAAGTCCATAAATTCAATATTATTCCCGTAACGAAAAGTCTTCGCATTTAAAAAAATGGATGCGTTAACATAACAGAAAAACAATTCCATGTGGAAGCTATAAATTAATACATGAATATCAATAATATACAAAAAATATAAGATGTATTTTCATCTTTTAAAACTCCATAAATATTCGAAAGTTTAAAGAAGTAAAAATTAGAATTTACTCTCTTTTAAGGTTTTAATTTCTAAGAAAAAAAGTTATTTCATAAGATAAGTGTCATCAATAATATGTAATAAAGTTAGAATTTCGATTCCAAATAATAACGGCTCGAAACATGTTTTAACGGGAAGATGGCTCAATAGAAAAGATTGTATTAGCTATTAGAATTTGATACTGATGTCATAATTTTTTATTTTTTATTTTTAGGGTTCGATTTTTATGGATAAAATTTACTTATTATATAAGTCTTTATAATATATGTTAAAGTTGGGATTTCGGTTTTAACGAGAAAGTGGCCCAATCGAAAGAATCGTGTTTAACAATAAATCAGTTCATTAGAAAAGATTATGTAATAACTATTAGAATTTAATAATAATAATAGAATATAACGTAAATATGTATTGAATTTTTTAAAAAAATTGTAATGCCGCCGCGAAGCGCGGCTATATGTATATAAAGGAGGATACGCGGGAGTTTAGATGGCGCTCTAAGATCGTCTCAATCTATTTTTCTAATTTTCTAGAATTTTAGAATTTTAAACACTAATAAATATAAAAATATCATTTAACATATTAGAAGTAGAATATGTGTTCAAATTTATAGAGAAGAAGTGTTCGAATTTGTAGAGAAGGCATATGATTAGAAGTTCTATTGGAAGTAGAATAAGTATTTATAAGGCATATGATTAAAAGATTAAAAGTTCTATTGGAAGTAGAGTAGGACTTCGAATTTATAGAGAATAAGAGTTCGAATTTATAGAAAAAACATATAAATAAAAGTTTTATTAGAAGTAGAATAGGTGTTTGAATAGATAAAGCAGACATGTAATTAAATATTTTATAGAAAATACGATCTTCTTAAATTATATTATTAGAAGTTCTATTGAAAGTAGAATAAGTATTTGTAAGGCATATGATTAAAAGTTCTACTAGAAGTAGAATAGGAGTTCAATTTTATAGAAAAAACGTATAAATAAAAGTTCTATTAGAACTAAAATATGTGTTTGAATATATGGAGCAGACATATAATTAAATATTTTATAGAAAGTACGATCTTCTTAAATTATACTTTTTATATTAGTTAATTATACTTCTATTAGGAAAATTTATTCATAAATCCAGTACTATTGTCATAAAAAAGTCATCATATTTTAAAAGAAAAGAATTAATGTGTTAACATAATAAAAGAACATTCTTATGCTGAGGAATCCTAAATAAATACAGGAGTATCTATAATATAAAGAGAAAATAGGATGAAACTCCATCAATTTTTAGAAAGTCTAGAGAAAATATAAATTGAAATTCACTCTATTTTTTAGGTTTTGATTTTAAGGGAAAAAGTTGTTGTGTAAGATAAGTATCATCAATAATATGTAATGAAGTTGGATTTTCGATCCCAAACGAGAGCGGCTCGAAACGTGTTTAACGGGAAGACGGCTCACTATAAAGATTGTATTAACTATTAAATTATCATATTGAAGTTATAAAATTCATTTATTTTTAGGATTTAATTTTTATTGATAAATATTATCATACAAGTGATATATGTAAAAGTTAGATTTTTGGTCTTAACGAGAGAGTGGATCAAGAGTAATAATCGTGTTTAATGAGAAAACGGTTCATTAGAGAAGACCGTATAAAAGATGTTTGAATATATAAGGAATACATAAAATAAAATGTTTTATTGGAAGTAGAATATGAGGATGGTGGAGACGTTTTATACGAATTTTTTAAAACTATATATCTTTTTTCCTAGAAATCCTTTATTTTAACTTTTTTATATTAATTATACTTGCATTAGAAAAATATATCCATAAATTTAATATTATTCCTGTCATGAAAAGTCTTCGTATTCAATTTTTTTTTTTGATATGTTAACATAACAGAAAGACATTCACATGCGGAAGCTGTAAATAAATACATGAATATCTATAATATACAGAAAATTTAAGATGTATTTTCATCTTTTAAAACTCCAAATATTAGAAAGTTTAAAGAATATAAAAATTGGAATTTACTCTCTTTATATAATGAAGTTAGAATTTCGGTTCCAAATAAGAGCTGCTCGAAACGTATTTAACGGGAAGACGACTCACTAGAAAAGATTGTATTAACTATTAGAATTTGATACTGATGTCATATATATATATTTTAATTTTTACGGTTCGATTTTATGGATAAAAATTATTATATAAGTCTTTATAATAATACATGTTAAAGTTGGGATTTCGGTTTTAACGAGAGAGCGGCTCAATCAAAAGAATCATGTTTAACAAGAAATCGATTCATTAGAGAAGATTATTTAATTATTAAACTATAAATATAAATATTATAATATAACATAAATATATTGATTTTTTTTACAATATTGTAACGCCGCCGCGAAGCGCGGCTTTATCGACTAATTTTAATTTAAATTAAGGTTCTAATCGAACCTAACCTTATACTTGTATATTACCTTGTTTATGAAAATAAATATGCAAAACAATGAAAAACTAAAGAATGATTATTAGTGGGCTTGGGCCGAGGATCAGATTAACAAACAATGAACAACATAATAAAAAAGACCCAAATTGAATGGGCCGTAATATCAATTCCCAAAGCCCAAGTAGCAAACAGTTATAGACAAGACAATGAATTACAAACAAAAAGAGTTAGACGACAATTTTTACAGAAAATCCGCAAAAAAGCTTCTCAATTCCCTGTATAACTAATCTTCTTCATCGCAGATTCACTTTTAACGAACATTAGATTCTCTACATACAGGTTATCAATTATTTTTCCCCTTTTATTTGTCATTACATTCATTTATTTATTTATATTGTGTACCACGCATTGTTATGTGCATAGATAGATAACACAATTTCAGGGGTTTTGATCCATCACATTACAATCTTTATCATAAATCTTGAAGTGGGTTGTGTTAAATTTGATACCTTTATGCTTGATGAGTTGTTTTTCTAGCTCAATTCTTGGAATTTAGGTGAGCCTTTTAGGAGGTGTGAATATTGTGATTGTGTGTGATTTGTTTGGATGTTTGTTGAAAAAAATAGGATAGGGGAGATTAATGTTGTCTATTCGGGTTTTTTGAGATTCGGGTAATTGGGTACTAAGCGTTTCGATTGTTAAGAAATGGGAAGTGAAGTTTGGAGGTGGGGGTTAGGTTTAAGTTACATTTTGTCGGTTGCGATTATTTGGATTGCTGCTAGTTTATTTAATAAAATTGAATAACTCTCACTTCCGCTGCTTTCTACTGCAGTCGATAGATACAAATATACACAAAATCGAGCTCTCTACTACTTGAATCGATATATACAATCGATTACAGTTTACTGGAATCGAAGCAGCAGTTTAATTTCGGATTAGATTTGTTCGCTTTGATACATACAATTTAAAGGTATTTCAAATTGATTCGAAAATTTTACATTGATTTGTTTTTAAATTATTCAGCGAGCTGTTAACTTATTACTCGGAGTCTGTACAAATGCGAGTTGAATTATAGGTTCTGATTTCTGTTAAATTTTATGGCAAACTGTAATGTAGTAGATTAGTCATGGATCGTAATTGAAGGAATGCTAAGCTGCATTATGCTAGTGTTGTATAAATTTGTGTGTATGTGTTTGCTCAATTTTCTAGTGGTGCCTTCCTGTTCTTTCTGTTTAGATTTGTTGTGACGGTGTGCAGCTTTTATTTTCTGTTATAGTGTTTGATTTTCATGTGAATGATTTCAGTTGCAGTATGCACATTCATATAATTGCACATTAAAACTGGATTGTGTTCAATTTCTTTTTCTGCTTAAATATATGTACGTAAACTCATGGGTTTGCGAATTAGATAATGTGTTTTTTCCTGAATTTGGATCAAATTGTTGCTGAGGGATTTTTCTTGAGCTGTGAAATTTGGAGATTTTGATTGGATGAATTTGGATCAAATTGTTGCTGAGGGATTTTTCTTTTTGGCGTATTTTGATTTGGGTTGTCATTGCGATATCTATGACAAGAAACTTGCAAACTTACTTGTAGTGTTTTATGGTGAGGAGGGAATATTAATTGCATTTTCTTATTGAGTACACGCCTATGTAGTTAACTATTGGGATGGAGTAGTTAGAGAAGAACAATGGGGTCAATTACAGGGGAATTAGAGATAGACGGAAGGTGTGTTTGTCTCCAATTAAAAATAAATACCTTTCCTGGAGTTCATATTTGTAATTGACTCTACTTTACTGATTGTAGAAATCTTTGTAAGTTGACTCGCTTCTGGACTATTGGTGAGTGGTGACTAATAAACTAATTACTAACACTAGCTCTGCTAAGTGCTAAATACCATAGTGGATTATGTGATTTGCAGGGGATGAGAATTCCACGGAAACTTGACGTTTGGAGAATGGGCACCATGAACTACTTAAATGCACTTAAACTGCAGGAGAAGCTGGCGTCTGACAGAAAGGCCTATAAGATCTCTGATACTTTGTTGTCCTTACAGCACCCACCTACATATACCCTTGGTAAACGGAGGACTGATCACAACTTACTAGTTTCTGAGGATGAATTAAAAACTATAGGTGCCGAACTTCACTACACACAAAGGGGAGGGGATATTACCTATCACGGCCCTAGCCAAGCCATCTTGTATCCCATTATTTCTTTGCGGGATATTGGACTTGGTGCTAGAAACTATGTGGAGAAACTTGAGTTAACCATGATCAATTTGGCTTCCATGTATGGTGTTCAGGCTCGTCCAGGACGAAAATGTGAGACTGGGGTTTGGGTTGGCGAGAAGAAAATTGGAGCAATTGGTGTTAGAATTTCCTCTGGAATCACCTCTCATGGTTTGGCATTCAACATAAATCCTGATTTAAACTATTTTAAACATATTGTGCCTTGTGGAATTGCAGATAAAGAAGTCACATCTCTGAGTAGAGAAGCAAACACTGAGCTTCCTACTGAAGAAGTAATTGAGGAGCAATTAATTTCTTCTTTTGCACAATTGTTTAATTACGATAGTGTAGAATGGAAAGACAATGCATCGGCATCATAACACTTCAGTGACCAGTGAAAGTAAACCAGCTTTAAAGCTTCTACGGTTGTTTTGATATTTTGTTCTTTTAATCTTCTTTTGTTTATGTAACACCACAGGAGGAACGCCACTAGAAGTTGAAGGTTTAGAGCGCATATTCTTTGTGTACATTACAAATGTTGTTTCCCTTTTAGTCAGAGTCATGAATTATGTTCCTCCGTTTTCTAAATGAAAAGTAAAAGCCACCTGGGAGCTGGGAGTCTGGGACATGTTCTTGGCATTTGGGAGTTGGATTTACAAGTCATCTCCTATCAAAGACTTCAAGTTAACAGCTTCATAGTTAGTGAATTGCCCTAAATTTACGAATACGTGGAACGGATTCAAAATTATTATCGAGTATCGATCATCGAATACTTGTAGTACTTTTTAATTTTTGTACCGATTGTTAAAATTGTAAATAGTTAAAAAAAAAATGATGAGGCCACTATTCGTACCTCTTTTTAGATTTTGCCATGAATCAAAATAATACAGTCCATTATGTTAAAAAAAAAAAAAAAAACAAACAAACACAGTCACACAGATGTATTATTATTACCAGAAGAAGTAGAATTTATCATTACAAGACTGGTGACTAGATCTTTGGATACAACATAGTATTGTCAGGACTGTTCTTGTAAATATACAGGGGTGACTTCTTGCCTGTAGTAACTTATCTTCTCATGATGTCGTCTTTTGTCACTGTGAAATCCCAGAGTTCTCCATATTTCTCGTTAAAATCCCAAATGTCCATGGTATTATAGTCTGCAATTAGTTTGTCACGAGACTTTCTCTCCAAATTGTAAATCTGGGGTTCAAAGTTGTGTGGTTCGCTTGGTTTATCCATCTCGATAATGCAAAACACTACTGTAAATATGGCTGCTCCAATGTATATGTATTCGCCCTGTAAGAGAAGAGGTCACTGGAACTATTAGTACTTTTTTGTTAGATCACTTTACTCGAAGGTGTAGAATGTAATGTATATGTACCGGAGCATCAAAGTACATTGCAACGGCGACTGTTGGAAGAAATAACCATGATATAAGCCCTGCTCAGAAAAAAGGGAATAAGTTTACACAATCTGTTGTAGGATCAAACACATATGATTAGTCAATGTCATGTTGGTACCCTGGAAACCAGTAGGAGGGTCGATTGCTGCATAATCTTCTGCAACTGATTCCCAAAACGATACTGAGAAATGGAAAAATCTGAATTAGAAGGGATTTGAAATCATGTTTTAAAATCTAACCTGAAACCTGCTTCCACACTATTGGCTTGACACCTATTCGACGAATGACGACCTCATTAGAATGATAACTCGACACCTGTTACTCATCTAGATTGCAAAACTGGATATGAACTATGCCATTGCTTGAGATGTAGTAACATACTCACAAGAAGCTAGTTCAGATCAAAAATAAATTCTTTGGCCCCAAGAAATTAACTCAAGCAATGCGCACTAACACGTGTGTTGTCTAATGTTGAACATAATTGATCAGTCAAGGGCAGTAGGTTTCTGAACCCTTGGGCCAAATATAGTGATTGGTATTTTCATATTCATCATCATGGAACATAGCACTCAAAATAAGAAATCGAAAAAGATGTACTAGCAAATGTGCACCAGCATATGTTCCACAATTGTTAATTAAGCTTACTTAGCATCCCCATCAACAATCTGGAAGCATATGGAAAAGTGCAATTACAAGATTTACAGCCTCTTGATTTACACATCACATAGTCTGTTTGCGTCGAAGCTGACTAAAGCCAAAAAATTGATAAAACAGAACATATCAAGTCCACTACACCATAAAATTCATAAAACAGACCACCCATTTTTTACAGGACATATCAAGTCCACTACACCAGAAGTTAAGCTTTTGCATTCATATTCAACAGCACAAGTGAATGCTTGGTACAATCTGTTGAACTTCTTAAACATGTTATTCATGTCAACAACATATTCGCCACACATATCAACCCTGTTAGAATATAATATAAAGATCTGGTTGGGCCTTCCTCTAACACCATAAGGTTTTAGATGAGTTGGTTACTTAACATGCTATCAGAGCTCAGGCATGCAGATGGGCGCAAAAGTCTCACCGCAAGATATGTATCTTATGCCAATTGTTAAAAATGTGACATTTTGGACAAAAGTATCTTAAATCATGATATATTGGGTAAAACACCCAGTTTTCTTCAATTATTGTTATCAACACCTGAAACTAGAAGGCACTAATATGATTAGCCTCCCCTCCTTTGTCATAAATTTCTTGTTCTTCATGCCATGACACTCAGAAAAGTAAATTAAAAAAAAAAACACTTAAAAGAATGTACTTACCTTTCTCATGATCACCCGGAGTATAAGTGTGATGATCATCATATTCTCCATATATAAAATCATCCTGCACCACCATTCCAAATACCACATTATTAACACCTTTCGCTTTTCGCCACCCAAAAAAAATATTTCACCAACTCATAAGCCCCGACTCGAAAACAACAGTACAACTAATTTTCGAAGTTTAGCCGAGACTGCAGCCTAAGTCTAACACTACATCCACACATGCATGCAAAAACATTAAAAAACTTACAGGGTCAACACCATTAGTGGCCCAACGATCTTTAGGGTCTTCATTTAAGTCAGGTTCAATATCAGCTAAACCAGCTGCGTTCAATCTTTTCAAACCAAGCCTCCCATTATTTACTCCATGTCCAAATTTAACTGGACTAAAAGGTGTTTGTACTGCACCTCTAGCTCTAGCAGTACACGGGTTGGGTTTGAACCCGAGTTTGGGAACCACATTTAGTGAGCTTACGGACACTGCAGTTGCCATAGATTTTCAGTTTATTCTTTAAGGTCGTTAGATTTTTCTTTTGTCATAACGGTAAGGTTGTGTTGTAGTGATTGGTTGTTGATGGTGAGTGAATGACTGTCCAATTGTTTTGTGCCACGTGGGAGATGATGCTTGTGATTTAGGTGTTGTATACTGGAGTTGCTAGTTTTGGAGTAGGAAATTGTGTGGGTGATGGAGAGCTGTTGTTTTTAGCTTTATCTTCTTGTCTAATATTATATTCCATAAATATTATTTTGGAATAAGCAAGCATTTCTATTTACTTTCTTAAATAGATTCTTGTTTTTTTATTCCCTTATCCCCGTTTATCTATCTTATTTAATTTTTACGATTAAATTGACCAAATTTTGATTGAAATTTTTATATGATATATAATCGAAAATAACTATAAAAATTATATTATTAAAAAATATATTTAATTTATTTTAATATGTATTTTTTATCTTTTAAAAATAATAAAAAACATATTTTAAATTTACGATCAAAATTGGATCAATTTGAGTACAAAAAGTTACACATGACAAATAAATTGAGACGGAGAGTAATAAATATTTTAATCTCAACTAGTTGATAAAACCGCATTTCGCGACGGCATTATAATATTTTTAAAAAATATTCAATATATATTTTTCTTATTATATGTTAATATTAAATTTTAATAATTAACATGATCCTCTCTATTCAGCCTCTCTCCCCTTAAAGACGACTGTTGTAATAAAACCGCTCTTTAGTTAAAACTAAAACATAACTTTAATATATGTTATGAATAGTTACATTATAATTTTAATTAATAAAAATCAAAACTTAAAAACTAAATTAAATTTATAACATCAATATCAAATTCTAGCATTAAGACAATCTTTTCAAATGAGTCATACTCTCGTTAAACACATTTTGAATATCTCTCGTTTTGGATCAAAGTCTCGACTTAACTTTTTTCTTTAAAATTAAAATCTTGAAAGAGAATGAATTCCGAATTTTACTTTATTTAAACATTTTACATGAAATTTTAGAAAATAAAATATCTTATTTTTACTATATATTACAGATATTTGTATTTTGTTTTCTTACCTACAATATAAAACCTAGAAATAGAGTAAATTTTATTTTTTTATTTAAAAATTTTGATAAAAAATAATATAGTATAAGTTTAGAGGACGTTGCTTAATGATTCTATTATATATATAAACATACTAATATATATACATCTATACTATCTATACTATATATTATAATAAGCAAAAGGGTATAATTTGTAGTTGGTTACCTTTTTTTGGTTATCCCTCATTTATCACAGTTAGATCAGCAACTCAAATAGATCATGACCGTTAGATATAACAATACTAAAAGTTGTTATATGCATAGGTTCAAGGTTCGATTCCCGCCAATAACATATTAATTTATATTTAATACTAAAAATTATTATATGCGGAGGTTCAAGGTTCGATTCCCGCCAATAACATATTAATTTATATTTAATACTAAAAATTATTATATATAAAGATGTAAGGTTCGAATCAATAACATATTTAAATTAATATTTATAATATTATATTATATTATAAATAAATTATAAAAAATTAAAAGTAACCCTGCTTTGCACGGGCTATAAGCTAGTATATATAATAATATACAAATATTGTTTCATTTTTGAACTTGAATATGTGAAAGTAATTTTAGTTACACGTCTACACTATATATTTGTAATTATACTTACTTATAAATTTTTATGCCTTTTAAATAGTATTATTTTTATAAATTCGAATGCATACCTAAAAAGAAAATTTATCATTTTTAGATGGAAATTTACTTAATTTTCCGTATGAGAAGAATATTGGATTTAATGTTATATTTTCTTAATGCAAGTATAATTAACTTGTATACAAATTAAATATAAAGGACTTCTAAGAAAAAGGATAAATATTTTTAAAAGATTGGAAAAGAATATTTAATTATATGTCTTCTCTATAAATGTGAACTTTTCTCCTCTATATATTTAAACATCTATTATATTAATTCTAAAAAAACTTTTAATTATATATATTTTCTATAAATTCAAATTCTTCTCCTCTATAGATTTGAACATCTATTCTACTTTTAATAGAACTTTTAATTAAATATTTTAAAAACAACTATTCTACTTCCAAAAGAAATTATTCTCGTATTCTACTTCCAATTATTCTCGTATTCTACTTCCAATAGATCTGTTAATTATAGTGTTTCTCTATAATTTTGAACTCTACTCTTCTATATATTCAAACCCGTATTCTACTTTCAATACAACTTTTGAATTATGCTTTTTATATTGATTCGAGAACTCGTTTTCTTGTAAAATTTGAATATTTATTTACTTCCAAATGAACTTTTAATTAAATGTTTTACAAATACATATTCTATTTCTAATAGAACTTTTTCTCGTATTCTACTTCTAATAGAACTTTTAATTATATGTCAACTATTCTCCTTTATAAATTCAAACATCTATTTTACTTTTAATAAATTTTTTAATAATATGTATTCCCTGTAAATTTTAATTCTTCTCCTTTATAAATCCGAACACCTATTCAACTTCTAATATGTTAATTAAATGATATTATTTTATTTAATAGTATTTAAAATTCTAAAAGAAATAGAAAAATAGATCAATGCGATCATTCTACTTCCAATAGAACTTTTTATTATATGTCTTACCTATAAATTCGAACTATTTTACTTTATAAATTCAGACACCTATTTTATTTCTAATAAAACTTTTAATTATATGTCTTTTCCTGTAAATTCGAATTATTCTCCTATATAAATTCAAATACTTATTCTACTTCTATTATGTTAAAGAATATTTTTATTTATTGATATTTAAAATTCTAAATTTCTAAAAAATTAGAAAAATAGATTGAGACTCCCCTAGTTTAAATTTCATCAGTTCAGTCTTACATTTTGCTTATTGAATAAGATATCACCTTTATCCGTGTAACAAAGTGAGATAAAAAATTGTATAAGTAGTCACCCATTGAGACTACTTATACAAATTTGGATGGTTTACCATTGATTTCAATGGTAAACCATATACAAATTTTTTAAAAACAAATATGTAAATATATTCTTCGAAATTTATATGTAATAATAATATTAAAGTAATCAATTGAATAAACAATATGTGTTTATAAAGGAATTAAGTGAACAACATATGCTCAATAACTTGTAAGATTGGATAGAACTCTTACATCTATTTTTGCATCCATTTTTGTGCCTTCAAATTTTCTAAAATCAAATATTTCTGTGATAAAAAACACAACATATGTATATAATTACACCAAAGCTTAAAAAAAACATGATGTCTTAAAAAAGAATCAAAAGAGCAAAAAACAACTAATGTTAATATCGACATAAAAATAAGTAATATGAATCCCAACTCTACTTCACTATAAATTCAATTGCATTTTCTACTTTACACTATGTTATGTCTTTTAAATGAATTCGAACTTTTCACCTCTATAAATTGGATTTATAAAAAAAATAAATCTAACTTATAAAACCCACAAAACTAAAAATAAAGTTTATATGAAAAATAAAGTTTATATGAAAAATAAAGTTTATATGAAAAATCAAATAAAATAAATAGAATTTATATAAAAAAAATAAAGAACACAAAATAAAGTTTTTATGAAAAGCAACATAAAATCAATACATAATCAGAAGCAATCAAAGAATTATATTCGGTGTGCTTGAAAAAAAAAAGCAATGAACAAAGAGAACAGTAATAAGAGTTTTCAAATTCGCTTTATTTTTTTCCGCAAATTACTGAGTTCTCTTTTGTTTTTCGTCTTCCTATAAAGCTTCAGCACCTTGACACAAAGTAGGCTGTTTGTGTAGGGATTCCATCAAAGCGCTGCATAATAGATAAATCATCAAAGCAAATAAAAGATACTCGTACTTGCTTTGTACCCGTTTGATGAAGAAAACGATTAGTTTTAGTAGAACTGCTATGAAAGTGCAGAGCTTGGCTTTATTGTTAAACTGATGAAAAAGGAGTATGTTTAACTTGCTTACAAAGATGAAAGTACATGAATATATATAAGGAACTACTACTACACGTACCAACATATGAAGATGGTAACATCTATAATTAAATAACTTAAACTATACATTAGGTAACCCATACTGCATAGAACAGAGTGCTAGGCCATGCTGCTTTACAACCCATGCTGCTTTAGTATTTATGGAATATCTTTAATACTCCCCCTCAAGTTGGTGTGTATGTTGATTAAACCCAACTTGCTCAAGAAGAAATTGAACTGCTTTGTGCTCAAGGGCTTTGTAAACATATCCGCAGGTTGTTCGTGTGTTCGGATGTGAAATGTCTTGATAATGCCCCTTTGAACCTTCTCCCGGACAACATGGCAATCAAGTTCAATGTGTTTTGTTCTTTCATGGAAAACAGGATTGGATGAAATATGAATGGCAGCTTGATTATCACAAAAAAGTGGGACTGCAGTCTTATGATCAACATGTAAATCGCTCAAAATATTAAGTAGCCATGTGATTTCACAACAAGTTGTAGCCATTGATCGATATTCCGCCTCGGCACTTGATCGAGAGACGGTGGTTTGTTTCTTGGTTTTCCAAGATATTAGTTAATTTCCTAGGAAGATACAATACCCTGTTGTTGAACGTCTTGTATCTTTACACCGTGCCCAATCAGCATCACAGTAGGCTTTAAGTTGTAATGAACCGCCAGCGGGGAAAAAAATGCCTTGTCCTGGTGAATATTTGATGTAGCGCAGCACTTTGTAAGCTGCGTCCAGATGTGGTTGACGGGGTTTGTCCATGTATTGACTCAGAATGTTCACTGCATAAACAAGGTCAGGTCGTGTGACGGTGAGGTATATGAGCCTCCCAACCAATCGACTATATTGTGAAGCATCCTGCAACAATTCGCCATCATCCCTGGTTAATGACAGGTTCTGTTCTACCGGACAGTTGGAAGGTTTTGAACCAAGGAATCCTGCATCTTCTAATATTTCCAAGGCGTATTTTCTTTGACACAATGATATGCCTGCTTTTGACCTCGCAACTTCGATCCCTAGAAAGTATTTCAACTCCCCCATGTCTTTGAGTTTGAACTGCTCAGCAAGGAATTGTTTTACAGCTTTAATATCTTTGATATTATTTCCTGCCAATATGACATCGTCAACATAAACCAAGAGAGCCAGAAAATTTCCATTTGATTCTCGTGTGAAGAGACTATAGTCTGACAAAGATTGCCGAAATCCAGCTCCCAGAAGTGCTTTGGTGAGTTTCAAAAACCACTGCCTTGAAGATTGTTTGAGGCCGTATAGAGATTTAAGTAACTTACAGACTCTATGCTCCCCCTTTCGTCCAAATCCCGGTGGTAGTTTCATGTACACATCTTCATATAGATCTCCATTTAAGAATGTGTTATTGACATCTAATTGATGGAGATGCCATCCCAGTATCGAAGCAAGACTAAGAAGCGTTCGGACTGTTGTGAGCTTGTCTACCGGTGCAAAGGTTTCGTTGTAATCAATGCCTTCGACTTGATTATATCCTTTTGCTACCAAACGAGCCTTATATCGTTCAACACTACCGTCTTGGTTGTATTTGATCTTGTAAACCCATTTGCATCCGATGGGCTTCTTGTGAGCGGGAAGAGATACTAAACTCCACGTATTATTATTTTGTAACGCTGTGAGCTCGTCATTCATTGCTTTTCTCCACTTGGGATCCAAGATAGCCTGGGAAAAATTTTTGGGTTCTTTCTCAACGGAAATTTTGACTGTGAATGCTTTATGGTTAGGAGACAGATGATTATAAGACAAAACATTTGATATCGGGTGTATAGTGGTACCTGTATATTCAACCTCAGCCGAAGAAGTCGATGGGCCAGGTCGTGAGGGAAGGACTGCCTCAATGTGGAAGTCCTGCAATGTAGTTGAAGTCTTCGTTGGGCGTGTTGACCTACGAGGTGGTGGAGGTTGTATTTGAGGTGAGTGATTTTGAGATGTATTTTCATGAATAGAATCAAGAGGATATGGTGATTGAAAGTCAGCGGAAGAAAATGAATTTGGATTTGGTTGGATTGGTGGTGTCATGTTAGAATGATTGATGTCTAAAATAATGGGAGAATTTGGTGGAGGGTCAACATCATCCGTGGATGGTGTTTGATTTGGAGGAGGAAATAATGGAAAGGAAGAGATGGAATCACCCTGTTGATAAGGTAATGATTGATGGATATCATTTTTATAAGGAAATTCATTTTCATGGAAAATCACATCTCTAGAAATTAAGATCTTTTGATCATGCAAACTGAAAACTTTGTATCCTTTCTTTCCATATGGGTACCCGAGGAATATGCATTCCTTTGCTCGTGGGTCAAATTTTGTGGGCCTGAGTGGATGTGTAGATGAGAAGCATTTGCACCCAAACACTTTTAGATGAAAGTATTCTGGATTTTTATCAAACAGTTTTTCAAATGGAGTTTTACCTTTAAGGATGGGAGTGGGGGTGTAATTAATGAGATATGATGCTGTGAGGATAGCGTCCCCCCAAAACTCTTTGGGTAAGTGTGCTTGAAAAAGGAGGGCTCGCGCAACGTTCAACAAATGTCTGTGTTTACGCTCAGCAACGCCATTTTGTTGTGGGGTGTTAATGCAGCTAGTTTGGTGGACAATGCCCTTAGATGAGTAAAATTCTGAACACTTGAATTCTGGGCCATTGTCGCTTCTAACTATTTTGACGCTTTTGTTGAATTGATTTTCCGTTAAGTTGATGAAGTGGATGAGAAAATTTCTTGCTTCGGATTTATGTCTCATGAGGTAAACCCATGTGGCTCGGGAATAATCATCTACGATGGTGAGGAAGAATTTTGCCCCAGAATATGTAGGAACATGATACCCTCCCCATATGTCCACATGAATCAATTCAAAACAACATTGACTAAAGGTATTACTTGATGAAAAACTTTTTCTGGTAAGCTTAGCAAGGGGACATATTGAACATGTACTTGCATTGCAAGATTTCTTTGCAGGAAAAGGAAATAAAGTTGAAACTTTGCTCGATGGATGCCCGAGCCTTTGGTGCCACAGATCAGGTGAATGAGAGTTTACTACATTGCATGTTCCTTCCTTGGAAAATTTGAGGTAGTATAGTCCTTCATCCTCAATTCCAGTCCCAATCGTCTTCCCCTTTTGTAGGTCCTGAATGAAACAATTTTGTCTCAGAAAAATGGTTGTATAAGATGAGTCAGATGCAAGCTTACTTATTGAGATGAGATTGAGATAAAAGTTAGGAACACATAGCACATTGTGAAGGATGAAATCAGAATTGAATGTGACAGTTCCAACATGAGAAACTTTGAGTTTGTTTCCATTTGGTAATTTAACAAAATTACTGTGTGTGGGTTTGGCTGTGGTGAGCAATGAAAAGTCACAAACTATATGGTCACTGGCACCGCTATCAAGTATCCATATTGTTGTTCCTTTATCTTGATGAATTTGTTTTATTTTACCTGAGAATTCTTCATAGTTAGGAATATTACCAACCACGTTGATTGTAGATTCCTTGCCTGCTCCTAGCTGCTCAAGTAACTGGTCTCCCTTTGAGGTGCCTGCTTCATTCTTCATTTTGTTCAAGATTCCCAGCATTTGTTGATACTCAGTTTTCGAAAAAGGAAAGCTTTCATTATTGCTTGAAAGACTTGTCTGGTTGGCTTTAGCATACTTCCTTTTTCGACAATCATCTTGTGTATGGCCCTTAATATTGCAGTAAGTGCATTTCAGATGAGCACGGCAGTGCTCTTGGGTGTGGCCTTGTCCATTACATGTGGTGCATTTTAGATGCGCACGACAGTTCTTGGTGCTATGATTTGTGTAATTACAAATCTCACATCTTGATTCTCCTTCATACTTTGTGCCACCTTTATTGAATTTTCTGGTAGCAAATGCAGTAGCTTCAACCGACGGTGTTGTCTTGGTGCTTGATATCTCAGCTTGTTTTTCATGACGCAAAGCTGTAGAATATGCTTTGTTGAGTTCAGGTAAGAGGTCCAAACCGATAAGATTGCTTCGAATAGAAGCAAAGTGATCATTCAGCCCCATTAAAAACTGCATAGTCCTTTGCGTCTCCATATACTTCTTTATCTCTGCTGCTGCCTTACATGTGCAAGCAGGAAATGCACAAACAGAATCTTTTTCATCCCATAACGTCTTTAGCTTTGTGAAGAATGTTGTGACAGATGTTGTGTCTTGTTCGCAATCATGAATGGCCTTTTTGATTTGGAATAGCTGGACTGTGTTGGTATGAGAGAATCTCTCCTTTAATTCCAGCCACATAATTCTTGCTGTGTTGCAATGTCTGACGCTTTTTGACATTTCCTTTGTCATGTTTGTAAGCAGCCATGCTTTGACAAGCATATCCACTCTATCCCATTGTTGTTGATGTGTCTGGTTGTTGGTGGGTCTCATGATCGTTCCGTCGATGAGACCTTTCTTGTTTTTGATTGCAAGTGCCATAGTCATTGACTGTGCCCAATCGCTGTAGTTGTCTTCCATCAGTAGTTGTGGAACAAGAACAGCTCCGGCTTGATCTGTATAATGTAAGTATAGAGGATGGCTTTGTTTCTCCCATGGTTCTGGGGTATGTGAGGTTTCAGGCATTTCGTTGGTATCCAACTTTGTAGTGTCTTTCTCGTTCATGGAGTGAAGACGTGGTGTTTGATTTGGTTTTAGGTCTCAAGAATGATTACGCTCTGATACCATATGAAAGTGCAGAGCTTGGCTTTATTGTTAAACTGATGAAAAAGGAGTATGTTTAACTTGCTTACAAAGATGAAAGTACATGAATATATATAAGGAACTACTACTACACGTACCAACATATGAAGATGGTAACATCTATAATTAAATAACTTAAACTATACATTAGGTAACCCATACTGCATAGAACAGAGTGCTAGGCCATGCTGCTTTACAACCCATGCTGCTTTAGTATTTATGGAATATCTTTAATAACTGCAAGGGTAACCATGAGAATTTGGTAAAAAAAAACACCTGTTACATTATTTGGTGAGAATTTGCAAATAATAAATGTATATATATATATATATATATATAGGCCTTTGCTCCATACAGAACACTCTTATATAACAAACAACAAAGAACACCTTAGATCTATTAGATCCTTTGGCCCCGCCAGGGGTACCCAATACAAAAAGTTGTTATTTTTTTACCCTCTATCAAGCCAGCAAAAAAAACTAAAAAAAACTAAAAAAAAAAAATTTACAGTTCATGATGACGTCATCATCATGAACAATAACTTTTTAATTTTTTTTTTTTTGAGATTATGGATGGATAGAGGGTAAAAAAATAAGAATTTTTTGTATTGGGTGGCCCCGCCAGGGGCAATGGATCTATTAGATATGAGGTGTTCTTTATTGTTTGTTATATAAGGTGTTTGCTATGGTGTCCAACCCATATATATATATATATATATATATATATATATATATATATATATATATATATATATATATATATATATATATATATAGGGTAAGGTTCTAGGGAGAACCTCCTTAGCAAGAGAACCAGAAGACTCAATCCTGACCATTCAATATTTAGATTTTTAATAAATCTAATAATAATGTGTATAATGGCATTGCTGTAAATACATCTAAGAATCATGATTATTTGCATTGTTCGATTATGTATAAATACGATCTGTTGCTTTACTTAAGGAAACAATATATCAATCAATATTTGATTGACTAATTGAATACTTTCATATATGGAAAGGAATCCATGATTGATTACACATATCTGTAATGATTTATTGTATACATTTATTCAAATTAACGACATATCAAGCTTCTATACCTAGATAGAAGAACAAAATCATATAAGCGTCAAGAAAGAAGCAGATAAACATACACACAACACTTAGAATCTTACGGTATAGAGTGTTGGTTTTTTAATTATTATATTTTGTTAATGTTTTAACGAACACTAAATAGAATTTGTGTATATAAACGTGCAGGTTTATAATGGAATCGTCATCAAAAACACATTTGTCGGAAATAAATGGAGAAACAAGTTCATGATAGACTCAGGGCTTTACCAATCAACAAAATTAGACATCTTCTGGGTTAGCCCTCGGAGAACTTTGCCTACGGCCTTTAAGTTGTTTACTGGTTAGTTTGTCCCTTGTGTATCTTTATTTTTGTTTTCATGAATCGTAAAACCAATTTAAAAACCATTATGAATCGCCTTAAACATATGCAGTTGTGTGTGTGTTCTCCAATGTGTTCCACAGGTGATCATGCAATATCCTAAGGTGTTCTCTAGCGTGTTCCAGTAAGGTGGTGATCTTGCTAAGGTATTCTTTAATTAATGTATTAATTGATTTATTGGGGTGTCATATTTTGAAGGTGAAGTAGCCTCATTAAACTTTGTTGATATTTTGTAGATGCTAGTATGAATGTTCTGTCTTGTGTTTGTATTTAGAGTTTTAGACCGTGCACGAAAGTAGTAATTTTTAGATGTTTGGCTTCTGTTTGTCTAATGATTTTGTCATTGAATCTCAGGCTGCAAACTATATCTATCAAGAGCCTCTTGGTCTTGACTTTCCAGACTGTGGCTGACATGATCAGAAGACACCGGAGGAGATCAGGAAGACTTTCAACATCAAGAATGACTTCACTCCAGAGGAATAAGAGGAATTTTGCAGGGAGAATGCTTAAGCCTTTGAATGATCTTACCTAAGAAGACTGCTGAAATGCCAATATTGGATTAGTTTTTATGATATCTGATGTTTAGCTGCACTATCTGCATTAGCTTATTTATGTATATGGGATTCAGTTGTTAACCTTGGCTACCTAAGATGGTTGTTATTTTGCTATGACAATGCTTGTTCCTTTTGCTTTGACAATTTCTGAATATGCTTGGATTCTCTTGAAATGATAAATATGTTTTGCATGTTGTATTCCTTCAACATCATTTTTAATCAGTTGTGAAATGAATATGGGTAGTATTCAAGGTTATGAAGGTTCTGGGGGCAAATATGTTTCTGTGTTCTTGAATAATGGTTTATTAATATTGTTTGGAAATTTTTAAATCAATGTTTTGGTTTTCAATCAAAGATTCCTTTAAGTGTTTGGTATCAACATATTAATTTTTCTATTTCCTTCTCGTACTTCTTTTCCAAAATATTTATGTATGGTAAGATTCTGAGTTTGCACATTGATATATTAGTTGTTATTTTATTCTTGTTTTAATATTTATTTATTTTTATGATTCTTTAATTTTTTGACCATTGAATACATTGAACGTTTTGTAGAACATATTAATTATTTTATTTATTCTCGATGTTTATTACAAAAAAATAAATTAATGAATACTTTTTTTAAAAATAGTCAAGTGTTTCAATAAGTGCTTTTTAATTATGACAGATCTATCAAATAATTATGTTGAAGATTCCGTTAAGTGTTTCAATAAAATATTTAACTTTTTTTTAAAATTTGGTCAACTAAATATTTATCAAAACACTTTTAGGAAATGTGGATTATAAACACTTTAATGAATTTCACTGATAAGTAATTATTAGTTTAATGAACCTTAATGGAATCTATTAAGTGTTTTTGGTATTTTTCTCACACTTAAGATTCCATTAAATGTTTTAGATCCACACATTAATAAATAACTTTTTTTTATCAAAAAAAGTACCTTAGTTGATGCACATTAAGGTTATATACATAATTAAATGCTAAGAAAATCTTGGTATATTACATAATTTTTCTATATATTTAATTTTTTTAAAGAAAAATTATGCATTTCTTTTAAAATTAAGTTATATATAGAAATCTAAGGTAATACACAAAGATTCTTTTACGTGTTTCAAATTAATATGTCAATTTTTTTATTATATTTTCGAGATTCTTTTGAGAATTATTTTAGAAAAATTGCTATAAAATTGAATTTTAATTCGAAAAAAAATTCTATAGATTTTCTTAAATGTTTGATAAATTATTTATAATATGTCAATAAAAACAATTAGTATAACACATTGGATAAACTATCATGTAATATCAAGATTCATTTAGGTGTTTCAAATCAATATGTCAATTTTTTTATTATCTTTTATAAATTCTTTTTGAGTAATTAACAAAATACCTAAGAGAATCTTGGTATATTAAATAATTTTTCTTTATATTTATTTTTTTAAAAGAAAATTATACATTTCTTTTAAAATTAAGTTATATATAGAAATCTTAGGTAATACACCAAGATTCTTTTACGTGTTTCAAATCAATATGTCAATTTTTTTATTATATTTCCGAGATTCTTTTGAGAATTATTTTAGAAAATTTGCTATAAAAATTGAATTTTAATTTGAAAAAAAATTCTATAGATTTTCTTAAATGTTTGATAAATTATTTATAATATGTCAATAAAAACAATTAGTATAACACATTGGATAAACTATCATGTAATATCAAGATTCATTTACGTGTTTCAAATCAATATGTCAAATTTTTTTATTATCTTTTATAAATTCTTTTTGAGTAATTAACAAAATATCTAAGAGAATCTTGGCATATTAAATAATTTTTCTTTATATTTTATATTTATTTTTTTAAAAGAAAAATTATGCATTTCTTTTAAAATTAAGTAATATATAGAAATCTTAGGTAATACACCAAGATTCTTTTACGTGTTTCAAATTAATATGTCAATTTTTTTATTATATTTCCGAGATTCTTTTGAGAATTATTTTAGAAAAATTGCTATAAAAATTGAATTTTAATTCGAAAAAGAATTCTATAGATTTTCTTAAATGTTTGAAAAATTATTTATAATATGTCAATAAAAACAATTAGTATAACACATTGGATAAACTATCATGTAATATCAAGATTCATTTACGTATTTCAAATCAATATGTCAATTTTTTTATTATCTTTTATAAATTCTTTTTGAGTAATTAACAAAATACCTAAGAGAATCTTGGTATATTACATAATTTTTCTATATAATTATTTTTTTAAAAGAAAAATTATGCATTTCTTTTAAAATTAAGTTATATATAGAAATTTTAGGTAATACACCAAGATTCTTTTACGTGTTTCAAATCAATATGTCAATTTTTTATTATATTTCCGAGATTCTTTTGTGAATTATTTTTGAAAACTTGCTATAAAAAATTGAATTTAATTCGAAAAAAATTCTATAGATTTTCTTAAATGTTTGATAAATTATTTATAATATGTCAATAAAAACAATTAGTATAACACATTGGATAAACTATCATGTAATATCAAGATTCATTTACGTGTTTCAAATCAATATGTCAATTTTTTTATTATCTTTTATAAATTCTTTTTGAGTAATTAACAAAATATCTAAGAGAATCTTGGTATATTAAATAATTTTTCTTTATATTTTATATTTATTTTTTTA
This sequence comes from Kitagawia praeruptora, assembly GCA_037693485.1. NCBI lineage: Eukaryota > Viridiplantae > Streptophyta > Magnoliopsida > Apiales > Apiaceae > Kitagawia > Kitagawia praeruptora. Next base: position 7,844,744 of record CM075353.1, read on the forward strand.
AAAGAAAAATTATGCATTTCTTTTAAAATTAAGTTATATATAGAAATCTTAGGTAATACACCAAGATTCTTTTACGTGTTTCAAATTAATATGTCAATTTTTTTATTATATTTCCGAGATTCTTTTGAGAATTATTTTAGAAAAATTGCTATAAAAATTGAATTTTAATTCGAAAAAGAATTCTATAGATTTTCTTAAATGTTTGAAAAATTATTTATAATATGTCAATAAAAACAATTAGTATAACACATTGGATAAACTATCATGTAATATCAAGATTCATTTACGTATTTCAAATCAATATGTCAATTTTTTTATTATCTTTTATAAATTCTTTTTGAGTAATTAACAAAATACCTAAGAGAATCTTGGTATATTACATAATTTTTCTATATAATTATTTTTTTAAAAGAAAAATTATGCATTTCTTTTAAAATTAAGCTATATATATAAATCTTAGGTAATACACCAAGATTCTTTTACGTGTTTCAAATCAATATGTCAATTTTTTATTATATTTCCGAGATTCTTTTGTGAATTATTTTTGAAAACTTGCTATAAAAAATTGAATTTAATTCGAAAAAAATTCTATAGATTTTCTTAAATGTTTGATAAATTATTTATAGTGTTGTACTTGTACATAACTATATTCGAAACTTATTATAGATCAATAAAATATTTTTATAAAAAATTATATTTTAAGAAACATTTATTTATAGTATTGGATAATTATCATGTGCCTGAATTATTTACAGTGTTGGATAAATTATCATGTAATATCAATATGTCAATAAAAATAATTAGTATAATACCTTAGATTCTACTAGGTCTTTTGATACTTATTTGAAAACAATTTTAATTTGTAAATTTTGACAATTTGTTTACATATTTACTTATCTTCAATTATTTTTTAAAAAATATTTTGACTACTTATCATGTTAAAAAATTATAAAAAAAAGTTATTAAATTATAAAAATGATAAAAAAATCTTACACTCCAGATTCTACTAGGTGTCTTGATATTTTACGATTTTGTTAATTATTTTTTAAAATTCTATTAAGTAATGTTGAAATTCTATCAAGTTATATATAGAAATCTTAGGGAATACACCAAGATTCTTTTACGTGTTTCAAATCAATATGTCAATTTTTTTATTATATTTCCGAGATTCTTTTGAGAATTATTTTAGAAAAATTGCTATAAAAATTGAATTTTAATTCGAAAAAAAATTCTATAGATTTTCTTAAATGTTTGATAAATTATTTATAATATGTCAATAAAAACAATTAGTATAACACATTGAATAAACTATCATGTAATATCAAGATTCATTTACGTGTTTTAAATCAATATGTCAATTTTTTTATTATTTTTTATAAATTCTTTTTTAGTAATTAACAAAATACCTAAGAGAATCTTGGTATATTACATAATTTTTCTTTATATTTATTTTTTTAAAAGAAAAATTTTGCATTTCTTTTAAAATTAAGTTATATATAGAAATCTTAGGTAATACATCAAGATTCTTTTATGTGTTTCAAATCAATATGTCAATTTTTTTATTATATTTCCGAGATTCTTTTTAGAATTATTTTAGAAAAATTGCTATAAAATTGAATTTTAATTCGAAAAAAAATTCTATAGATTTTTTTAAATGTTTGAAAAATTATTTATAATATGTCAATAAAAACAATTAGTATAACACATTGGATAAATTATCATGTAATATCAAGATTCATTTACGTGTTTCAAATCAATATGTCAATTTTTTTATTATCTTTTATAAATTCTTTTTGAGTAATTAACAAAATACCTAAGAGAATCTTGGTATATTACATAATTTTTCTATATATTTATTTTTTTTAAAGAAAAATTATGCATTTCTTTTAAAATTAAGTTATATATAGAAATCTTAGGTAATACACCAAGATTCTTTTACGTGTTTCAAATCAATATGTCAATTTTTTATTATATTTTCGAGATTCTTTTGAGAATTATTTTAGAAAACTTGCTATAAAAAATTGAATTTAATTCGAAAAAAAATCTATAAGTTTTCTTAAATGTTTGATAAATTATTTATAGTGTTGTACTTGTACATAACTATATTCAAAACTTATTATAGATCAATAAAATATTTTTGTTACAAAATTATATTTTAAGAAATATTTATTTTTAGTATTGGATAAATTATCATGTACATGAATTATTTATAGTGTCGGATAAATTATCATGTAATATCATTTTTCAATTAAAACAATTAGTATAACACCTTAGATTCTACTCTTTTAGTATTTATTTGGAAACAATTTCATTTTTTAATTTTTGACAATTTGTTTACATATTTACTCATCTTCAATTTTTTTTAAAAAATATTTTGAATACGTATCATGTTAAAAAATTATAAAAAGAAGTTATTAAATTATTAAAATAATTATAAAATCTTACCTGCAGATTCTACTAGGTGTCTCTATATTTTACGATTTTGTTAAGCATATTTTTAAAATTCTATTAAGTAATGTTAAAATTCTATCAAGTTCTATGTAGAAACGTTAGGTAATAATTCTTTTACGTGTTTCAAATTAATATGTCAATTTTTTTATTATATTTTAGAAATTTTTTCAGCGTAGTTAATAAAATTCCTAGGAGAATCTTGGTATATTACATAATTTTTCTATATATTTAATTTTTTAAAAGAAAAATTATACATTTCTTTTGAAATTAAATTATATATATAAATCTTAGGTAATAAACCAAGATTTTTACATGTTTCAAATCAATATGTCAATTTTTTTAATTATATTTTCGAGATTCTTTTGAGAATTATTTTAGAAAACTTGCTATAAAAAAATGAATTTTAATTCAAAAAATATTCTATAGATTTTCTTAAATGTTTGATATATTATTTATAGTGTTGTACTTGTACATAATTATATTCGAAACTTATTATAGATCAATGAAATATTTTTATGAAAAATTTATATTTAATAAATATTTATTTATAGTATCAGATAAATTATCATGTACATGAATTATTTATAGTGTTTCAAATCAATATGTCAATTTTTTTATTATATAGTATCAGATAAATATTTTTATTTATAGTATAACACCTTAGATTCTACTCTTTTGGTATTTATTTGGAAACAATTTCATTTTGTAATTTTTGACAATTTGTTTATATATTTACTCATCCTCAATTATTTTTTTAAAAATATTTTGAGTACGTATCATGTTAAAAAAAATTTAAAAAGAAGTTATTAAATTATAAAAATAATTACAAAATCTTACACTCCAGATTCTACTAGGTGTCTTGATATTTTACAATTTTGTTAAGTATTTTTTAAAATTCTATTAAGTAATGTTAAAATTCTATCAAGTGTAGAAAGGTTAGGTAATACACCAAGATTCTTTTACGTGTTTCAAATCAATATGTCAATTTTTTTATTATATTTTAGAAATTCTTTCAGAGTAATTATCAAAATTCCTAACAGAATCTTGGTGTATTACATAATTTTTCTATATATTTAATTTTTTAAAAGAAAAATTATACATTTATTTTAAAATTAAATTATATATAGAAATCTTAGGTAATACACCAAGATTCTTTTATGTGTTTCAAATCAAAATGTCAATTTTTTTATTATATTTTTGAGATTCTACTAGGTTTTTCGAGATTCTACTTGATTATACAAGTGAATATATATCTTTACAATTTAATATGATGGAGTATATGATTATACTAGAGTAAAAACCCGTGCAAGGCACGGGTACTGAACTTATTTCTCGTAATTAAAAATATGATAAACTATAAGATTTCAATTTATCTAATATTTTTATAATTATTTTATAATTTTGCATACTAATTTTTTATATTACATTTTGAATTAGCTTTTAACTCAATTTTAAAAATTTCTAAATAGGGCTTAATGATTCTATAGTTAACTGTAGATATTACCTAAATTTAAGATACTCCCTCCGTCCATTTCATTTCTTTACACTTTCTATTTTGGGCTGTCCATTCCATTTTTTACATTACTAAAAATAGTAACTTTTAACAATAAAATACATTATTACATCCACTACTTCACTCCACCTTTTCACTACTTCACTTATTTTAACAATAAAATTACTATTACACCCACTACTTCATTTATTTTAACAATATTACATCCACTATCTTGGTTTCCGTGCAAAAAGCAAACGTAAAGAAAAGAAAAAAACAGATGGAGTATATTATAATACTATTCGAATGTTATTTTTGTAAATGCATGGGATGAATTTCATTATTTCAAAAATGGCATCCACTTTTCTCTTCTAAAATTTCAGTTAATGTTATATGATAAAGCGACCTTAATGATCAACGCATGTATAAGAAATTTACAATCAATGTTTTTGATTTTATCTTATATTTATCTAAGTACTCAACTATTATATATTATATTGATCAAATTGTCAAATTATATAAATATTCATATGTACCATACTTCATAGTCGAGTTATAGTCTAATTGATCAATATAAATAATTGTTGTAATTTTGTAATAATTATGATTTAAAATTTTATATATTTTTTGAATTTATTGAATATTAATTATGTTACTTTTTATATATAACATAGATCATATTTTTAGAGTTCTCATATTTTTAACATAATTTCATTTTTTTCGTGTATATATACCAATCATATATTTTATTCGTTGAAAGTTTAAATAGTTGGTAGATCAAATCCCATAATATCACTCACATATTTAAATTTTTATATACCTAAAAGTAATGTGATGCAATTATTAATTATATATGTATGATTTGATAATTAAAATTTTAAATTTACATATTTTTTAAAACCAAATTTTATTTTTTATTTCAAGAATTTAATATCTACATGGATCGGAGAAGCATATAAATAATTTTTTTTGTACTCGGTTAAAGTATGTATAATCTAAAATGACAAAAGAGAATTGTAGAGTATACTCAATCTATTAGAATATTTTTTGTAAGTTTATCTATCCAATATTTTAGAAATAATATAAATTAATATTTTATTTACTCAAAAAAAAGGTAAAAGAAGAATGGACAAGAATAGAAGATGTGGCTTATCTTATAGGATTTTTGAACAAAACACAAAATTAAATGTAGCAAAGTTGGTTATGGCATAAGTTTAATAGAAGAGGGTTAGTAGTTCGAATCCCAACACAAACACAATTTCACCTTTTTTTACATACTTATTAAAGATGGTATTTTTGTAATTTTTAAAAATATAAGGGTAAAATTGTAATTTCACGACCATTAAATTGGCAACTTTTGCCCTTGTGTCACCTTATAATATATAGTAATAGATTTGGTTCCTTTCATACAAAAATGTATTGTAAAGATTTTTGATGATATGCTTTGATTTGTTTCCTTTTGGAAATTAGAAAGAGGGTGTAATATAAATCATTGATTAATTCCTAATAAATAGGTTTTCAAATCTATTATTAAATTAAAACTATTATTAAGTTTCATGTAAAAATATTATTAAATTTATTTTCTACCTTTTTGGATATTTTAAAAATCAATTTTTAAGGTTTCAATCTCAAATTTCATTAAGTGTTTTTTCATTAACATATAAGTTATTTAATTTAATCCTAGATTCTGTTAAGTGATTTAAAAGATTTCATTACGTAAGATTTTGGTTAATTGATGCATCAAAATCTGTCTACACTTAATTTTCTTATTTTTGGATCTTTTATGGGTGTAATGATTTTTGGCTTTCTGCCTAACATGTCAAAACAAATATATTGGTTCTGGGAAGGAAATCAAATTTGATTTGAATGAATATCTAAAAGAACAATCATGAACACTTAAAAAAACACTATGAACATGATCACATGTTCATGATCTTAATTACATATATTGAAAAAAACAAGAACCAACAATGGTACTAACACATTAGAATCAAACATCTAACTTATGTCTTCTTCTTCTTCCGTATGGTATCAAGATAACTATTGTGTACAGTTTCGTGAATCACAAAACCAAGCGCTTCACAACCTTTTATGCCTTCTCCTAAATCCAACTTTCTTCACAACCTTTTCGTGAACCATGTATTGTTCGATCCTCATACTACAATAATGGAGAAATAAAAATCAACACTGATCCTCAATATGGGGACAGACTGTTGAATATTAAAATTTCATTAAGATTCCATTAGGCCATGTCGTACATTACATCTGATACATGACCTGTATGAGCAAAGAAGTGAGAGGCCAAAACCTAAAACAACACCGGTGACTAGCAATTAACAAACTAGAACAACACTAAACAAACAAGAGCAAAAGATAGTTAAGATAACAATCATGAAACTTTCATTAAACATTTTTAAAAACACTTCAGAACACCTTCAATAACGTTTTAAGAACACTTCATTGAACACCTTCAATGTCATCTCCAAAACATCTGTAAGTAATATTTCTTGGACTCTTACATCTTTGCAAACGAAATTGCAGGTATACGATTCGTTTTTGTCTAATTTTTGTGTTCCATTGACAATCTGAAACCTAGTGTTCTGTGATGAAAAAAAAAGAAGAAAATGACAAGACGACTTACTTGTAAAACTGATAATGTAATGTTGTCATGTCAAATTAAATGAAATACAGGCAATCAACATAGCTGATAAACACGACTTAGTTGTAAAACTGATAATGTAATGTTTTCACGTCAAATTAAATGAAATAAAGCAATCAACATAACTGGTAAACATGTGTATGGAATGTAGAGCGCTCATCGTGCACAAGATCTCTGCAAAATCTTTACAAACATGGAAATGATTCTGTATAATACGTAAATGTACTTATTATGTTTATGTATTTTCAGTTTCAAAATACTACCCTTTTAATTAGAAATAAGTAAAATAGTATCTTATATGTATATAATCTAGGCCATAGGATGAAAAGGAAATCAATGGTAAATAATAGGGTCTTCTGGTTCTCTTGCTAATGAGGGTTCTCTTTTGAACCTCCTCCTATATATATATATATATATATATATATATATATATATATATATATATATATATATATATATATATATATATATATATATAGGATCTTGTTCTAATAGAAACTAACTTAGAATAGAAACTAAACCTAAATTAAATATTTCAAGCTAATATAATGACCAAATTATGAATACCCCAATACAAAAAACGTTTAAAATTATTGGTTCTATTCAACAAAAAAATTTAAAAAATTAAATAAAATTAAAAAAAAAAGTTACTGTTCACGTGATGCCGTGGCACGTGAACAGTAACTTTTTTTTTATATTTTTGTTGAATAGAGCCAAAAATTTTATAAGTTTTTTGTGAAGGTGCCCCTAGCGGGGCCATTAAAATAAATGAAAAATAATTTATTTAGTGTAGGTTTCTAGTTTCTATTTTAATGTTGGTTTCTATTTGAACGCTAGCCTATATATATATAGGGTTGGACTCCATAGCAAACACCTTATATAACAAACAATAAAGAACATCTCATATCTAATAGATCCATTGTCCCTGGCGGGGCCACCCAATACAAAAAGTTCTTATTTTTTTACCCTCTATCCATCCATCATCTCAAAAAAAAAAAAATTACTGTTCATGATGATGACGTCATCAGTGACGTCATCATGAACAATAAATTTTTTTTTTTAGTTTTTTTTATTTTTTTGCTGGCTTGATAGAGGGTAAAAAAATAATACTCCCTCCGTCCCATTTATTTTGGCCACATTTCCATTTTTTGTTGTCCCACAACATTTGTCCACTTTCCTTAACAAAGGTAAATAAAGCTCTAAATATGTTAAAAATTTGTAAATATAGTATAATTTAAGCTTAGTTATGGAAACTAAACAAAAAATATAGTAAATTGGTAAAAATGTGGATTTTGATTGATGGACAAAATAAGTGGGACGGAGGGAGTAACTTTTTGTATTGGGTGGCCCTGGCAGGGCCAAAGGATCTAATAGATCTAAGGTGTTCTTTGTTGTTTGTTATATAAGAGTGTTATGTATGGAGCAAAGGCCTATATATATATATATATATATATATATATATATATATATATATATATATATATATATATATATATATATATATATATATATATATATATATATATATGGAGGTGCTCAAATGAGACCCCTCTTATAATGAGACTCTCTCTTATAATGAGTCCCCCTCATATTTCATCTATTTTAAAGGGCCTCGTCAGGGGCACCTAATACGAAAAAGTCTTATAATTCTACTCTCTATTCATTCATCAAAAAAAAAATTTAAAAAAATTTATTTTTTTTCAAAATAAAAATGATGACGTGGCACCCAATTTTTTTTTTTTAAAATTTTTTAAATTTTTTTTTTTGATGAATGGATAGAGGATATAATTATAAGCATTTTTCGTATTGGGTGCCCCTAGCGGGACCCTTTAAAATAAAAGAAATATGATGGGGACTCATTATAAGAGAGGGTCTCATTATAAGAGGGTCTCATTTGAGCAACCCCCTATATATATATATATATAATAAGATGTATTAGTCTCACAATTTTTTAGGCCGACACCCGTTATATATATTATAAAATAACGTAAACACTAATAAAAAATTAAATACTAATTTTTTTGACTTTGATTTCGATTTGCACGTCGGTAATGTTTTCTTATGATTCAATTAGAATTGGGAGATACTGTTATTAAAAAAAGATTAGAACTTCCTTTTTATATCCTAACTATAATATAATTTAGAGGTAAGACTTATCTTTAATAACATCAATATTTTCCTTGATTGCATATTTTAGTTTCAAAATTTAGATGATTTAGAAAAATAGATAAATAACTTTTGAGTTTTTAAAAAATCTACAAAAAAATATTTTATAATATCAATATAGGTTGGTGAACATAATATTGTATAAATTAGATAGTTGACTAAGCCACGCTTCGTGGCGACCTTGTAATATTTTTTAAAAAATTTCAAAATATAAATTTAAGAATGAAATCGAAAAGAAAATATATATTAATAAATTAATAAACACAATATTTGTACAAATTTTAATATATAGACCACTAAATAAAATATATACTTACATTTTTGTCAATTTTGTATCACGTTTTCTTTGGCCGATACCCATTGTAATAAATAAGTATAAGTCGAGTGTCGCGGTGGTCTTGTAAATTTTTTTAATTTTTTTTCAAAATATAGACTATTTAAGAAAGAAATTAAAAAAAATATCTATAAACAAACTAGTGAACACAATATTGTACAAATTTTAATATATATATATATATATATAACACACCAAAATAAACTATATACTTATTTTTTACGTCGATTTTATGTTACGTTTTCTTAGACCGACACCCGTTGTAATAAATACATATAGATAAAAAAGCAGATTTGATTGAATTAATTAAAAAAGACGTTGTAATATTATGATAAAAAAGTGAGAAGATAATAACGACAAATTAACAATTAAAAGTAAATAAATAAAGATGGAATGAGAAAAGTTCAAACCTTTTGTGCCGAGTTTCTCAAGTGCTTCTACATCTCAAACAGAGAAAGATCTCCTAATTCTTGCTCATATGATCAAGTGTTTCTGTACCGAGATCACTAATAAAAACAATACAAAAGCAAAAGTAAAGAACAACCAATGATTACTTATAATCCATAATTATAACTAAAATCATAACAAATCATAAATTTAAAAATAAAATGAAGAAAACAAATTTTAAATCTGTAAATTCAAACCTTAAAATCCAACCAAAAAAAAACAAACTGAAAATCACTAAACAGAAGCCATGTACATTGATAATTAAACAAAATAAGAATAAATGATTGAACTAAAAGAAAATTGACGAAGACAAAAGTAAACATAAGCAAGAAAATAGTTACAAACATGGTGATAAAATTTGATTGTTAGAAGTCCTGATTATATATATATATATATATATATAGGCAAGTGCTCAAAAGAGAACTTATTTTTTGAAGAAAACTAAGGTACTAATCCTAGCCATTAGATGTATTAAGATCAATGGCCCCGCCAGGGGCACCCACACACTAATCAAATACACCCTCACACACAGAATCACACCTAATCCCCTCCATTTTTAATTTGATTTTTCCCGTCAATCGGTGATATTTTTTTTAAATCTAATTTCACCACATTTTTCTTCATCTCCCAACGATTAGTTTGCATACCATATATGCTATATTTCGATTTAGTTTTCTAAGTTTTCCATTAAACGAGGTTTTCCCTAGATCCTTACTCTATATATATATATATATATATATATATATATATATATATATATATATATATATATATATATATATATATATATATATAGGGTCCTACTCCACTACAAACTAAAATTAACTACAAACTAAAAACTAAACACTAATTCAACATTTCAAGCTAATCTAATGATCAAACTAGGGGTACCCCAATACAAAAGATGTCTAAAATTCTTGGCTCCATTCAGCAAAAAAAAAAAATCACTGTTCACTGCTGACGTGGCAGTGACGTCAGCAGTGAACAGTTTTTTTTTTTTTTGCTGAATGGAGCCAAGAATTTTAGACACTTTTTGTAAAGGTGCCCCTGACGGGGCCATTAGAATGAATGAAATATAAAATATTTTATGTTAGTTTGTAGTTTGTATTTAAGGATTGGTTTGTATTTGAGCAAAAGCCTATATATATATATATATATATATATATATATATATATATATATATATATATATATATATATATATGCCTTGGCTCAATTAGGAACTTTCTTAATTGAGTAACTGGGTAACTTAATTTAGACCGTTGGATTACTTTCTCATCTATGGTTGTGATTTAAAGTTTTTTTCAATATCTTTAAATTATGGGGGTAGTATAGTCTTTTTAATAAAGAATACACCCAGATATATCCGTACATATGTACGTGATGAGCAGTTCCTATATTTGTGTTCTTCATTAACAACTTATATCTACAGTTTTTCTCGTATCAATCTATCATTTCCAGTTTTGATTTTGTATCTCAACATGACTTCAATTTTCCGTCATGCTGCATGTTGCTTTCAACAGTACCGTCTTTTTTTAAAAAACCAATCAACATATATTAAACTCATTTTAACATTAATAACCATTTTAGGTAGAATTTATTTGGTTAAATTAACTTCCTTCTCACCCATCAGATCAAGAACAATATTTTATTATTGTAAAGATGCAACGAATACATCGTGAGAAGGAACCCTAATTTAACCTGAGGCATTGTTCACAATTTTACAAATAGGCTTCATGTTTTCCTAGTATTGCTCTGGTTAAGAATCACCACTGAAATGCACAGTATTGTATATGACTGTATCAAGTGTATAGAGCTTGGTGTTTTGAAATGTCTCCGAGTTGTATGAGAAGATGCAAGTTTGTTTTGGAATATGTGTACTTGACAAGTCCAATATATCCAAATCAAAATATCAGTATTAATTGATATGAGTTTATATTTAATTTTTTTTTTAAATAAAAATTTAATAATACATATGATTTAAAAAAAACTGTTTTATACATCATACTTTTTCATGCGAGTACCCATTATTTTGGTTTATTATTGTAGACAGGAACAGTGATTTTTTGCTAAAAAGCAGTTGTGTTGAAAAATGCTTTTGAGTTAATACAGAACACGCAGGTAAAATTAAAATTGTTAAGTAGACAGTCACTAATACAGAACACGCAGGTAAAATTTATAAATGTTGTACAGTACACATAATTAATGTTTGTTCATACCACACAAATGATACGTGAATTTTGTTGCACACTACGATATAAGATGTTACCCCCTGAGTGTTATAAAATTAATATAATTCATGGTACTCTAACTCCTGATCAGGTAAAATTTAGGCATCCAACTATATTAAAATTGTGTAGACAAGTGTCCCATCTTGTCCAAGGTTGTCCCTGTAAGTTTCCATGTGGCGCATTACGAATACACCACAATCATCAAAGTTGTTTCGTTTCTCAAGACATTTCAACCATTACAAGATCTAGCTTTTCTAAAATCTCATATTTGGATCCTTCGTATGCTTGCATCCACAAAATGAACATGTTGTGCTGTTTTTTGTTCAAATATTATGCATTGGAATTAGTATCAACATATGTACCTGAAAACATCAACAAGGAATGTCAATAAACCTTACCAGAGTGTATGGCAAAGTACCATATCTTTTTTCAATATCTGAACAACTGTGCATGTTGTCAATTATCTCCCAAGCAGGATACTTTATGTTATAGGAAATTAGATAGTGATGTTCGTTATTATGAATTGGGAACAAATACTGCACAATGAGAAGGCGAAATAGTTATTATAAGTTCAAGCAGTTGCAAAAGTGAATACTCTTAATTAAGAGTTCAAATTATGTAACATGTCAAAATCCGTTTCCTTTTAATTGCTTTTTGTAGCATATATGCTTGCCTCAGCACCAGTTCCATGTTTTCAGTAAATAACACACATTGATCTAACATTGTGAAATTTTCAGCCCTCAACACTTCAAGCTGTAGCAAAATTTATAAAATTAGATTAATTATGAACTGGATCATTGTAAAAATAGTATGTTACGAGATATTGTTGCTATACCGTTGGATCTATTGAACAGAACAATCTAAGTGGTGAGCTCGGGTCTCAACGAGCCTCTCTTTCATTGAGTATATGTGTCCATGTGTCAATTACATTCCCTTCAACCCACACGCCGTGCATCAAAGTCTGAAGCTGCTCTTTGTTGCATCACGTGTTCTTCCATTTAAATAGTCATTCACTGTACAATAATAAGGAACAAATGAATACAAATATGTGGTTAAGAAAAATTAAAAGCTATTTGATGAACAACAAATTACTCTTAGGTTAAAACGTAATCCAAAAACTTACTTCAGTCTCCTTTTATTGTTAAATAACCATTCCCATACGTGTGCGCTTCACTATTGTTTCCTGCAGCTTTTATAGGTTGAACACGATTAACGTACGGTGATTTCTTAGCTGGTGCAAACCTCTTAATGCATATAGGTCTGCCTTCAACTGCATTTGTCATTTTTCTTAGGGCTAACAATGCTTCATCCTCATCTGATTCACCTTCATCCATAATTCCTTCCACCACCGGTTCTTGAGTGGGTGTTAAATTTAGACTAAAACTAGGAAAATCATCCTCTACATTTATTTTACCAGATTGTCCATTTTTCTCTTCCGATGCACTTCTCTCAATCTCTTCGAGTTCGTCAACAAATTGTGTTGTCCAAGGCATGAGAACATCTGGACCCATATGTGAACTATGGGACTTAGTCTGAACAGGTGTCTCCATTCTTTCTGTAGTATGCTCGAACAAACTGGACTTATTACAATTGCATCCTTGTATTTGCACCAGCTATGGTCGCATCAAGGTTACTTTCAAGTTCCACCTGGTTAGAGTCCACGCCCGAGATGGTAACCAAGTCCACATAATCGGGCGTTATGTTATGTAATCTACGCAACCTCAAATGGCTATGATTCCTGCTATCTGATTCACAAAACAGTACAAAGTACATTGGTCACAATAAAGTAAAGTACGCACGACATCATGAAAAACTAGAGTAAAATGAACAATTAGTTAAAACATAACTCGACTGAATGAAAAAAGCCCAAAAACAAAAAAAACACCTATACAAGATACAAAACACCATATATACCGAACACACATACCAGATTTACAGTTCACACAATATTACAGAAAACAAGATTAAAACCATAAATTGAACAATGGACCTCCATACAGGACAAAACACCTATTTACAGGACGCTATTAACTTACGGAACACTTGATTTGAAAAAAACCCGAACTACAGAACAACCTTAATACAATTAAAAAAATGGATTCACATCCTGCAATTTATCATGATATAACTTTTTGTCATATCATAATTGCATTGACGTATAGAAAAATTAGATTGGGAGCATGTTCTGTTGGATTCGACGGGATCCAATCCATTTATTTATGGCCCATCGGGTATTATTGTTAATCTTTTAAATAAAGACTTGAGCCTAATGAATAATTAAATATATTAATAGCACTTAATTTATATATTTAATTATTACATCTAATATATATCTATTTAGATATATTTATTTATAATGGCTTAAGTACCCAAGCCCATAACTTTGATGGACGGTTATGGGTTTAGCCCATTAGGGTTGGTCCCATTATTCCCTCTATATAATGAATCTTATGCAAGAACAAAAGTTACGCGTCTCATAATATTCAGAAAATACACACACCCCATCCTTACGTATAGAGGAGAATAGTGAAGATCAAAGCCCTCAAGTACTTGCGCTCTTCGGACTCTCTCAAGATCATTAATGGCCTCTTTCGATTCTGGTACGCTTCCGCTATTTATTTATACTCATAGTTTTGATCAGGAGATTCATGTATATATATTATGTTGTATTTATATACATGATTTATTCTAACAATTGGTATCAGAGAAGACTCCTCGATTGATTCTTTGAGTTAATAAATTTTAATTTATGTGATGATCGTGATTGATATAAAATTATATTTAAATTATAATCTGTATACGTGTGTATTATTATTATTGTTTCTTATTCAGATATTATGCATAGTTGTAGTCATATGTACGAATGTTTATACTTGTGTACTACAATTTGTCAGTCTGAACACACGTATCACGTTCATGTTGTCATGCTTTAGTTAAAGTTTATGTTTGATTATATGATAATAATTTAATGGTAAACAGACCTTACGTTTCATCTTTTGATCATATAATTAACATGTCTGTTTTACTTTAATGCAATGGTTTATTACCTTATTTTTATAAATTGTGGTTACTAAAATTACGGTACCTTTTTAGTATATATCAATTTATATCTAATATTTATTTAAAGGGATACTTATGATAAAATTAAAATATTAGTCCCTTATGAAAATTGTTTTTAATTAAATATTTGGACTAATATAGTGATTTCTTAATTATTGAAGTATTGGATGGACCAACGAAAATCTTTTACTTTAATTATTAGGAGAATTAAAAATCACCTAATGTACGTGTACAAGTTGATGTACGAATCGGCCCAACGGAAGATTTGTATATTAATTTTGTAAACGGAATTTTTAAAGTTCAAATTGTAGAATTTAAATTATTTTCTGCCCAACGGTGATATAATTTAATATTTTACTTTTTGTAATCTCATGTTTAATGATAAAATTAATTTAGTATTGATAATCGGCCCAACGGAAGATATTAACATTAAATTTAATTTAATTGTAGGAAAATTTTTTGTGTATTTTATTTTTCCTATTTAGATAAACTGTTTATCCCTTGGTTTATTTAACTTATGTGTTACTTGGTGAACTAACTGTGTTTCATCATGTGGATTATATTTATTGTACTTGTTGTACTTATGTGCATGATTGTGATTAACCTTGATTCAGCATTTGGTCCTGTTTCACTTACCAACTACTTTTCACACATTGAACCATTGAGTGGCTCTAATTTTAAGAAGTGGAAAGAGCAAATTGATCTTACGTTGGGAGTTACTGCCCTTGATTATGCCATAAGGGTTGCAAAACCTGCTGCCATTACGGCCGAAAGCTCTGCTGAGCAAAAGGCTGATTATGCAAAATGGGAGCATAGCAACCGTGTTTCCTTAATGATTCTTAAGGGCTCCATTACTAGTGCAATTCGTGGAGCAATCCCCGAATCTGATAATGCAAAGGAGTATCTAGCGAACATTGAGGAACAATTCAAGGCTTCCACTAAGGCTCAAGCCACTACACTGATCTCGAAAATGGTCACTCTCAAGTATAATGGTTCAAGTGGTGTTCGTGATCACATTATGAGAATGAATGATATGGCTTCTCAGTTAAAGGATATGAACATGGAAATCTCTGAAGGTTTTCTCGTCCACTTCATAATGACTTCTCTTCCTGCACAATTTGGTCCTTTTAAGATCAACTACAATACGCACAAAGAAAAGTGGAAGATGAGCGAGTTGATTTCTATGTGCGTTCAAGAAGAAGAACGCCTTAAGTCTGAGAAGGTTGAAAGTGCTCATGTTGTGACCACGAAACCCGCTAAAGGAAAAGGAAATAAATATGGCAATAGTCAAAAGAAAAAGGGAATTGATGCAGCTGTCACGAAAGAAAAGGGACAGACTTCTGGCACAAAGAACTTTGGAGGTCCTAAATGTAACTTCTGCAGAGCTAAGGGACACATAAGGAAAGAGTGTTCCAAATTTCGCGAGTGGTTAGATAAGAAAGGTAATGCTTCTATTTATGTTTGTTATGAAGCTTTTACATCTGAAGCTCCTTTAAATACATGGTGGATAGATACTGGTGCAACTGTGCATATAACTAATTCATTGCAGGGATTCCTTTCCGTGAAGAAGCTAAATAAAGGAGACCGATATTTACTCGTTGGAAATGGAGAGAAAGTACAAATTGAAGCTGTAGGAACTTTCCGACTTATGTTGGAAAGTGGTTTTAATTTGGATTTAATGGATACTGTTTATGTTCCCAGTATTACTAGAAACCTTATTTCTGTTTCAAAGTTAGACGCTTATGGATATTCGTTTAAATTTGAAAATAAAGGTTTTTCTCTATTTCTTTATTCTGAGTATATTGGCTCTGGGCTGTTAGAGGGAAACCTTTACAGATTATGTTTGAATGCTTCTTTTAGTGAATCCTTAATTTCAATGAATGTGCAAGATGAAGTTGCAACTGGTTCTAAAAAGAGAAAAAGAAATGATGAGAATTCTTCAAAATTGTGGCATGAACAACTTGGTCACATATCCAAAAGTCGAATGGAAAGACTTGTTAAAGAAGGACTTCTTCATCCATTAGATTTCTCAGATTTTGACACATGTATTAAATGTATTAAAGGAAAATTTGTAAAAACAAACAAAAAGGGTGCAACTCGTAGCACTAAGTGTTTGGAGATAATCCACACTGACATTAGTGGACCATACACTCCAGGCATAGGTGGTCATAAGTATTTTATTACTTTTATTGATGACTACTCACGTTATGGCTACATTTATCTTTTACATGAAAAATCTGAAGCACTCGATATGTTTAAAATTTATAAAGCAGAAGTTGAAAAACAGCTTAAATTAGATATTAAGGTTGTTAGATCTGATAGAGGAGGAGAGTATTATGGAAAATTCTCTGAATCTGGACAGAATCCAGGACCTTTTGCCTTATTTTTGCGAGAATGTGGCATCGTTCCTCAGTACACAATGCCGGGTACACCCCAACAGAATGGTGTTGCTGAGAGACGAAATCGAACTCTTATGGATATGGTTCGAAGCATGATATGTCACAGTACGTTGCCAGAATTTTTGTGGGTTGAAGCCCTTAAAACAGCTATGCATATCCTTAATCGGGTCCCAAGTAAGTCCGTGCCTAAAACACCTTATGAAATATGGACTGAAAGGGAACTCAGTTTTGGATATATGCATGTATGGGGTTGTTTGGCTGAAGCAAAAATATATAACCCACACATCAAGAAATTGGACCCTAAGACTATTACTTGTCATTTTATTGGTTACCCCGAAAGATCTAAAGGTTTTAGATTTTATTGTCCATCACACACCACTCGAATAGTTGAGACTAGAAATGCAGTATTTTTTGAGGATGCTGAAGTCAGTGGGAGTACATCTCGAAAGATAAATCTGGAAGAGATTCAGGAAAATGTCCCTATTCCTATCATTCCAGATATTAGTGCACCAGAAAGTGATGATAAAAATGTTGGTGCAAATGAGAATGTACATCAAGAATCACCTCAAGATGACAATAACACTACTGAACCTCTTAGGAGGTCAGAAAGAGTAAAACGATCAGCAATCTCGGATGATTATATTGTGTATTTAGATGAAATTGAGTCTAATCTTGGCATGGGACCTGATCCTATTTCTTATAAAGAAGCTATTGCTAGTAACCATTCAACTCAATGGCTTGTAGCCATGGAGGATGAGTTGAAATCCATGAAGGATAATGATGTATGGGATCTAGTTGAGTTGCCACAAGGGGTCAAAGCTGTAGGCTGCAAATGGGTATACAAAACTAAGCTTGATCCTAGTGGTAACATCGAAAGATATAAAGCTAGATTGGTTGCAAAGGGCTTCACACAAAGAAAAGGAATTGATTATAATGATACATTTTCCCCTGTTTCGAGTAAGGACTCATTTCGTATCATCATGGCTTTAGTAGCTCATTATGATTTAGAGTTACACCAAATGGATGTTAAAACTGCTTTTCTTAATGGTGACTTGCATGAGGATGTCTACATGTCACAACCGGAAGGTTTTGTAGTCAAAGGCAAGGAACACATGAAATGTCGGTTAAAGAAGTCCATATATGGATTAAGGCAAGCTTCTAGAGAGTGGTATATTAAATTTGATGATGTGATTGGAAAATTTGGGTTTAAAGAAAATTTTGTTGACCAATGCATATATCTAAAAGTGAGTGGGAGCAAGTACATTATTTTAGTACTATATGTGGATGATATTCTACTCGCTAGTAGTGATATGAATTTAATGCATGAGACAAAGAGATTCCTTCATAAGAATTTTGATATGAAGGATCTGGGGGAAGCATCTTATGTCTTGGGCATTGAAATTCATAGAAATAGATCTCATGGAATTTTGGGTTTATCACAAAGAGCTTATATTGATAAAGTTCTCAAACGTTTTAACATGCAAAATTGTTCTCCAAGCGTTGCTCCTGTTGTCAAGGGTGATAAATTTAGCTTGAAACAATGTCCTCAAAATCAGCTAGAATTGGATCAAATGGAGCATATTTCTTATGCTTCGGCAGTTGGGAGTCTTATGTATGCTCAGGTTTGTACTCGTCCAGACATAGCATATATTGTTGGAATGCTAGGGCGATACCAAATAAATCCAGGTCCGGATCATTGGAAAGCTGTTAAAAAGGTCATGCGGTATTTACAAGGTACAAAAGATTTTATGCTCACATATCGAAAGACGGATAACCTTGAAGTCATTGGTTATTCGGATTCCGATTATGCTGGGTGTAAAGATGATTTGAAATCCACTTCAGGTTACATTTTTATGCTTTCTGGAGGAGCTATATCATGGAAAAGTGCTAAGCAGTCGCTGCATACCTCTTCTACAATGGAAGCTGAATTTGTGGCTTGCTATAAGGCAATGAAGCAAGCTCTATGGTTGAGGAATTTTGTCACGTATCTCAAAATAGTTGACACTATTTCTAGACCACTGAAAATTTATTGCGATAATAAAGCTGCTGTTTCTTTCTCTAAAGACTACAAGATAAGTGATGCGACAAAACACATAGATATAAAGTATCTTGTAGTGCGAGAAAGAGTTCAAAAACAACAAGTGTCTATTGAGCAAATTAGTACAGTTGCTATGTTGGCGGATCCATTGACAAAAGGTTTACCGCCCAATCTCTTTCGAGAACATGTTGCTAGCATGGGTTTGGTTGATAATCAATCTTATTGATTCATGGATTTTATTGTAAGACACTAGTATTGTGATCACCTTATGTTATGGTTTTTGGACAAAGTATTTAGTTTGTTACTTCTATTATTGTGCACATTCGAAGTTTATGGAACAAACAATTATGTAAGGACCTCATGGACATATTGATTTGCTATTGATTATGAAATATTATGTTGTTCATGACTTAAGCTAGTATCTCTGTTAAGTTTTATAATTATACTTGGATTGTAACTGGAGGACGGTTTCATATTTGTACATGAGTATGATACTACCTTTAATTCTGTTCTTGTATGATGTAAGATTTAGCTTGTCTTAAGGGATGTAATGCTCAATAATAAAAGTCTTGTTACATGTATGTTGAAGATATAATGACCCTTGGCCAAGTGGGAGAATGTTGGATTCGACGGGATCCAATCCATTTATTTATGGCTCATCGGGTATTATTGTTAATCTTTTAAATAAAGACTTGAGCCTAATGAATAATTAAATATATTAATAGCACTTAATTTATATATTTAATTATTACATCTAATATATATCTATTTAGATATATTTATTTATAATGGCTTAAGTACCCAAGCCCATAACTTTGATGGACGGTTATGGGTTTAGCCCATTAGGGTTGGTCCCATTATTCCCTCTATATAATGAATCTTATGCAAGAACAAAAGTTACGCGTCTCATAATATTCAGAAAATACACACACCCCATCCTTACGTATAGAGGAGAATAGTGAAGATCAAAGCCCTCAAGTACTTGCGCTCTTCGGACTCTCTCAAGATCATTAATGGCCTCTTTCGATTCTGGTACGCTTCCGCTATTTATTTATACTCATAGTTTTGATCAGGAGATTCATGTATATATATTATGTTGTATTTATATACATGATTTATTCTAACATGTTCTTCCTACCTCTCAAATCAGTTTCACAATACAGAACATGATGCATTGGTCATAATAAAGTCCACACAACCTTAGAAAAATTTAGAGGGAAATCAACAAAAGAACACAGCCCCTACATACTGAAAAAACAACGATGTACAAGACAATTCTAAATTACAGTACCCATGTGAAAAAAATAGTATCAAGAACCCTAAAACAAAATACACATTGAACATTTGTTTTGGAAAAAGCACGAACTATAGAACGACCTTATTACAATAAATAATGGATTCACATCTTGCAATTCATCATGATCTTACCTTTTTTCATATTCCAATATGTGCTTCGATCGACGTTTTGTTCCCAATTAAAGACTAGTGTATTGTAAGTTTAAAAATAAAATCTCCTATATTAGTTCATCCTCATTGATGCTCATCGTTTAGTTTAAAAATGGGATAACTGATGATTATCTGTTTCGAGTGATGTCCTGTAACTACCCGTCTGTGTAACTGCTTTCTCTCGTTCTTTCCATTTATGCCCCTACTCTATACAATAATCAATTTTTTTTTCTTTTAATCTTGTCCGTCCTTTTGTTAAGTTAATCAATGGTATCTAAAGAAGTTACTTGGTTCCTCAAATGTATTGGTTCCCCACTAAGAAGCCCTCTATATATATAATATAAAATTTCTTTTCTGTTTCAAATATGTGAATTTGAATTCTTCTTTCCTACAAATTCAAAAACATTTTCTATTTCGAAGATGTTAATGTTAAAAAAAGAAGTTTTGATTTCTTTTCTAAATAATAGGAACTAAAAAATGAAGTTTTGATTTAAATTATGTAAAATAGAGGAGCTCTAAAAAATAGATAAATATGATTCGAGCGATTTTAAAACTCCTATAAATCTCCTTTAATTTAATCTACATGCAATGGGATCCAAATTGTAAAGTAACAAATTAAATATTTTAAAAGTAAGTAGATAACAAAACTCTAATCTGGATAATCTCTCCGCAACACTACTGCTAAGGAAAAAAAAAGGAGGATATGATCAAAGCATCATTGATATTAAAATTAAGGTCGTAGGATATGATTAAAGCATTGATATTAAAATTAAGGTCGTGTAACATCTAAAAATCTTAATATGCATAATAATAAGTAAAATATAGACCAACGAAACATCAAAAGAAAAATAGTGTACCAAACATCTTCAAAAACATATGTGTAATTGAATTCTAACCTTGATAATGTGATCAAAAATTGAATATTAAAAAAATAGTTTTGTTTGGCAAAAAAAATAGCTTTGAAAAGATTGAATCAAAATAAATTTCATAATTCTTCTTTTTATAGATACGTGCAATAGATAATTTATTAATCAAACCAAAAAATATTAAATTGTATCGCTAATCTCTTTGTGTAAAAAAGTGCATCAATGCACTCTAAGCAAAAAAAAAAGATGTATAGTATTGGGATAGCGTAAAAAAGACGTACACCATAAAGTCCATAGATGAAACTTGTCAATTAGATTGATTGGTGCGCACCATCAAAATACATCAACCTTGGTTCCTTCAACAACAACAAAATAATCAATAAAAACCATGCAAAACATTGTTGAAAAGATAAATATAAAATTAATAAACATAGGCATGCCATGTGAATATGTGATATGAAAATTTCTTTATGCATGCAAATATAGTCATCGGAGATCAAATCTGAATATATCGAATCATCTGAATATACAACGATCGAATTGATAGTTCATAGGTATATATAGATATAGATTTAATTATATCCCTCTCTAAAATTTTGTCAAAAACCTTTTCTATTTCGATTTAATATTAAAAAAAGGAACTTCTTAAATATATATTTTTTTTCCTATTTTGAATATATACATTTGACTTATTCTTTCCTACAAATTCGAAAACTTTTTCTATTTCGAAGATGTTAGTGCTGATGTTGAAAAAAGAATTTTTAATTTCTTTTCTATAAAATAGAGCCTAAAAAAGAAAATTTTGATTTTAATTATTTAAAATAGAGGAGTTTTAGACAAATAGATAAATATGAATCGAGAAATACGTAAATATTTTGGAAAGATTCTTATTTTTCAGATCCAAAACAAATTAAAAACATCTTCTTTGAGTATTACAGAAATTTCTTCACAAATCAGACAACTCATAAGGTGTTTTCACTGGGAATTGGGATCATTGGTGCAGGAAAGCTGCAACATAAAATATTCATGGCCGCTATCAAATTCTTGCAGTAAAACTGAAAGTTCAAACATAACTTGTGACACTCCCATTACAAAATAGCCATATTTTATAATCTACGCATGAGAAGAAATAGCTTTTCGTCCACATTGTAGTTTCCGATCTTAGTAGGATCCCCCTTTAACATCATTTGAAGTCCTCCAAACGAAATATACACCTCCGTTGCAGGATCACGACCAGACGTGTCCTCTGACATCTTATATAACAGCCCATGCATAACATACTCAAATTTGTCTGCAAGTGATTTCTGCTTGTCCCGGGAGCTATGCACTGTAACAGTTGAACCATCTGGATACAAAGACTTGGACAGAACCATCCTAAACTTGTCCCCAACAAGTATAGGATATATTTCCGTGTTCACATCTAGTACCAGGCTCATGTCCAAATCCTCACTCAGTGCTGTAATGCGAGAAACTTTGTCATACTTTTTGTCATCTATCTCCCTAACCTTGATAACATCATCAAAGCAAAGTTGAACCATCCTCGCAGAACTTCACTTCCACAAAAGCAAACGTTTCTACACAAGCAAACGGAACCTTGTATTGGCCTTGCGAGACAAAGAGGTACGGTGGTTTAAAGGACAACTTTAATGGTAGATTCTTAAATAAATCTATTATATATATATATATATATAATAATTTCCGGTGGTGATAAAATTTGATCTATATATAAGTTATTAGCCTCTTTTCCGATGGTGATAAAATTTGATTGAAGCAATGATTCTGTATATATAAGAATTTTAAATTTTTCTTTTCTATTTTGAATATGTAATTTGAATTCTTTTTTCCTACAAATCCGAAAACTTTTTCTATTTCGAATATGTTAATGTTATTGTTAAAAGAGGAAGTTTTGACTTCTTTTCTAAAAAATAGGAACTAAATAAGGAAGTTTTGATTTTAATTATTTAAAATAGAGAGCTCTAGAAAAAAAGATACTAAGAGCATCTCCAACGGGAATAGCTAAATTGGACCTGTACGACATTATGTAAAATTTGTTGAATCTGTAAGACATTTTACTTCAATGGTATTAGCTATATTGGTTGGCTATATTTTAAAAATAGTATGTTATTAATAATTTAGGTTGTTATAAATAGAATATATCACTTCAATATGGTAATGAATGATGTGGAATCTTCTTACAGATTTCTTACAGCTATATAGAGGTTCGACAAATATAGCCAACATGTAGAAATTATCTAAAATTATAGCTAACAGCTTTGACCCATTGGAGTTCAAGTTTTTTTAGATAATCTCTATAATTTTTATTTATGGTATCTTTTATCTAATTTTAGCTAAGAATTTCTTGTGGTTGGAGATGCTCTAAAAGGATTCCAGCAATTCTAGGGATTGAATAAATCCATATCTACTACAGTTTAATCACAATTTAGATAAAAAAAAAAAACTGCCCTCAATATTAAGCAAAGTAGTACGTAGATTTAATATAATATGTATATAAAATTATATCTACAAAAATATATATTTTTTAATATATTAAATATATCCATGTTGTGAACAAAATTTAATTCAAAATATTACTACTACAATTTAAATATATACAAAATTTAAATTTTCGTATATCACCGTTACTAGTCACAGAGTCCAGCTAGCTGAGAAAGAAAGCAAATCAATTCCGTTCTCTAATCGGAATAGTAAAGCAAACCAATTCTGTTCTCTACTCGTAATAGAAATCCACCGGCTCCGTTTTATAATAGGAATGAAAAAAGACTTTTCTCTATATATACTTGTAGAACCAAATCGATCACTTAGCAAAACTGCATTGTACATTAGAGTCTTGAACATCATGTCAAACTCTATTGTTGGTGATCGAAATTCTGATCAGGAATTATGCAAAAAAGACGAAGAATTTGTCGATAATCTCGACATGAAGCAGCAACAATCAGGAGATGGCCTTTACTCTACTGAATATGATGATGATAATGATGGCTTTCGAACTCCGGCATGCAGAATTCCAGTGCCTACACATTGTCTACCAGCACCAAAAAAGAGTTACAAGAAAAAGTTCGAGGGATCATCAGTTACTGCAGCAACAAAAGCAATTCGTGATCAGGAATTATGCAACGAAGATGAAGATATTGTCACAGGTGAAGATGATTATCTCGAGAAGAAGCAGCTACAATTTGGAGATGGCCCTTCCTCTACCGAAGATGATGATGATGATAACAATGGCTTTCGAACTCCAACTTCGCTAAAACACAGAATTCCAGTGCCTACAACTTGTCTGCCAGCACCAAAAAAGAGTTCTCAGAGAAAATTTGAGGGATCAATAATGCTGAAATTATAAGATCAGCAACACAAGCAATTCAAGATCAATTCTTGGTTTTCAAGAAAGCTCGCCAGGACGAATAATGATACATTCTGTTTATGATCATACGTTATCGATGCTTAAGTATTTGATTTGTTTTCTGCCTGAACCATATATTTGGATTATTATTTATTTTAATGGCTGATATTTAAGAAAGTTCATAAATTTAACTTGCATTAACTTGGTATTGAAACTCGCAACAGTTTATTAGGATGAAATAGTTGATACGGAGTATTGGTGAAAAAAAATAGAATATCTTGATTGAAATTAGACATGCTAAGAGGAAGCAGATGCAATTTATATCCAGGCCATTGTTTTTTTCATTATTTAGAAAATCATAAGCAATTTAGATTCGGTTTGTTTATCGCAAAATAACTTGATTTATAAAAAGATTCACAAAAAAAATTTCCGGAAAATATTTTTTTCCAACTCCATATTTAACTGAACTTAAGGTCTCTACTAAAACTCGACCTCTAGAAGTACACGGTCGGGTTTAAATCCGAATTTAATGAGCTTACTGACACTGAAGTTGCCATGGATTTGTCACAATGGTAAGGTTGTGTTCTAGTGACTGTTTGTTGATGTTTAGTTGCTGTATACTGCAGTTGTTCGTTTTGGAGTATGAAATTTTTGTGGATGATGAAGAGCTGTTGTTTTCACCTCATAGATTTATCTTCATGGCTAATATTATATATTGCATTATATAATCAAAGCACCTAAAATTACGTGTAAAAAATCAAATATTTTATATATAATAGACCTAAACACAACAGTAACATTAACTTGCATACAATAATATATTAGGTTGTTTATAGCATATCGTATCGTAAAAACTTAATGCGATACGTAGAAAGATGGGATCCCTTATTTTTCACGCCAAAAATCCTACTTATATACCACCACATAAAATTTCTGCAGAACCGTTTGCCAAAACCATACCCCAGTATATTGACCCACATGTTTTTTGTCAGGACTTTGGAAAAAACATCAACTTAGCCTTAGGTTAAATAAAAAATTACCAACTAGATCAAGAACTATGAAGTTCATTCAATAATCCACAGCTTAACCATACTTATTATCTTTGTTTAAGTAATCTCCCATCAGTTTGGTTATCAGCCATCCAACTGAGCTGAAGCAAGCATTTCAAAAGGGCTCTGTGCAGAAGCTAAACATTCTAAGGTTAGTATTAAGTTTTTTCATAGCTGATATTTATGAAAGCTTACAAATTTATCTTGCAGTCACTTAATGGCTAATTCCCACTTGATAATATAGATGAAAGACTCACAACACTTTATTAGGATGAAATAGTTGATATTTTGATCATGGTTAAAAAACTTATCATGTTTTGGTTAGAATTTTAGCAGTTGAGTTTGTAGAATTTAATAATTTATGGTGTTAGAATTGGTTTTGAGATCAATATAAAAAATGGACATATGGGTGTTGAAGTTAATCGAACAATTGGGATATGAGAATTTATTGAGAAAGTTTAAGTACAGAAAAAAGGATAGGTGATGGAAAGAAAGTATGTAAGATGTTAAAGAAAGTATTGATCAACAGAGGGATTTGCAGTTATAAAAGGGAGAATTTTAGATAGAATTATTTTGTAGCTGTGAATGACTATAGTGAAGATGGACTATTCAAATGCGTAGTGGCCGGATATTTGTCTATAACTAGTTGTCTAAATTAAAAGGACACAATTTCGTGTAGAAAGAAATGGTATTGACAGTAAAGTTGCATTTGTAAAATGTTAAAGCTTCTGGTATGGTTTGCCAACACCTCCTTTATTCCTGAAGTGTCGAAAATGTCGATGAAATTCTGAACATTTCATCACTTACTGGGAGACAAGAAACGCTAATAGGCTGGACGGGAAGGTGCCTTACAGTGCAATTAAAATTACCGATCTTAAGCAAAATTTGACCTTGAGTTATGATTTTTGTGTACGGATTACCAAAGTTGGTGCTGATGTGCTCAATTGAAGTATAGAATTCTAAAATTATGCAATTTATGTGCTTTTTCATAACACCAAACCTTAAAATTGTTCTGATTGTAGGTGCCAATGTGCTCAACAGAAGTATATAGAACTCTAGAATATTATGATGTATGTGCTTTTTCGTGAGACACCAAACCTTGAAATACTTCTGAGTGTAGGCATGAAAGGTGACATCACTGACATACATGTTGAGAACGATGATTATAATTACTAGAAATTTACCTAATTTTTTTTTTCCTAAATTTATCTTTCCTAATTTTTACCAAATTTTTTCCCCTAAATTTACCTTTTTTTCCTTTTGTGGTTGTTTGCCGCTGGGCTAATTGAATTTCTTTTGACTTTATCATGTAATACAAGCCGGTTGGTCTGCTCGCCCAATGCCCATGGATAACTCTAGAGTCGACCCCAGTAGGACAACTCCAGCGTGTCTTGAGGAAGAATATGTGTTTCAGTCCATTTTGCTTCAAGAATTCTCACATGTCTCCAACATGGAACAGGCATGGACTTTTAAGTCTGAGACCGGTATGCTTTTCGGTTTAGTGCTGCACTGCCTTGTTTTTATCTTCTTCACCAATATGCTCCCTTTTTTTCAAATTTGTCAACTTTGCATATGGAAGTATTTAAGTGTAGAAACTTTTATATCAGGTGATTCCCAGGCAATGTTTTTAACTAGCCAACCAAATCTTTTGGGCAACAAGAAAAGAAAACATATTTTAAGCAGTAATATCTCTCGAGATAGTACCAGCACTGTGAGCTTTCAGTGGTCACCATTTCCTATTGAGGTTACAGGGGCTTCTATAATAAGTCCATCGCCATCAGGTTCAAAACTTCTTGTAATTCGAAACAATGAAAATCAATCACAAACCACATTCGAAATTTGGAGTTCCTCTCAGTTGGAAAAGGAGATTTACGTTCCTCAGTCTATCCATGGTTCAGTGTATGCAGACGGTTGGTAAGTCCTTGTAACAATCTTATCTTTCTCATGTAGTTATTTTTTCACTCCAATCTGTTTTTTCAAACATTTTCAATATCTATATGAAAGCATAAACATTATTCTCCTATTTTTGGTCTTCACATCTTAAGACTTTGATGATGAGTCAGGTTTGAGGGAATCTCATGGGATTCTAATGAAAATTTCATTGCTTATGTGGCTGAGGAAGCAGCTCCCTCCAAACCCACATTTAATGACATGGGTTACATAAAAGGTGGATCCAAAGATGTAGATAGTGGTTGCTGGAAAGGCCAGGGAAGTTGGGATGAGGACTGGGGTGAAACTTATGCTGGTAAAAGGCAGTCTAGACTTTTTGTCATTGATATTAACAGGTAAACCTAAATTTTGATTGACCTAGTAGTGTTTTAATAGGGTGAATTCTTGTTTTTTCAAATTGTCAATTTGTACGTTGACTATATGCAGCGGAGATGTACGTCCTGTCAATGGAATTCTGAAGTCATTGAGTGTTGGACAAGTAATATGGGCTCCATCAACTCGAGATTCTCATCAATATTTGGTTTTTGTTGGATGGCCATCAGACAAAAGGAAACTTGGTATCAAATATTGTTCCAATAGACCTTGTTTCTTATATGCTGCCCGGTCTCCGTTTCATGAAACGGAAGCCAACTCAAGGCAAAACATGTAAGTTTCTTAGGTGTTAGTATTTTTCTGTGAAAAATCTTGCATATAGATCATTTACTTTTAGTTTGAACTGGTAGGACTTATATCACAATATTAAATTATGTTATTAAAAAAATTTGTACGTTCAGGTGTGATGCAAATGATAGTCCCTCCATGATTGTTCTAACTGAAAGCATAACTAGTGCTTCATGTCCACGTTTCAGGTATGTTAGACTCTACATTTGATTATCAGCGTTTTTCTTTTTCTCATTACTTAAGGTACTTCTTCTTTTCCATCACTTGCAGAACATTTTTGTAAGTTCAGGCTTTAAGACTGTAAACTGCTAATCCTGTAATCTGTGATTTCTTTATCTTGCATAGTGCAAATTATTGAAAATCTATTTCGGTCGGCCATAAGTTTTTCCAAAAAGTGGTCCCTATATATGTTGCCTTCGAAGAGAGAAGTTTTGGAAGGGGCAATTTTTGTTTTTGGGGTCATCTGTATTACTTTGCAGACTGGTCTGTAATAATCACCTAGCCCCTAAGAAGTATAATACAATATTAGTCGAAAATGATACTTCTTGTACAGATTCAATTTTAAGATGTTACAGTAATTGCTGAAAATTTTTACTTGCAGCCCAGACGGTAAGTTCCTCGTGTTTTCATCAGCAAAATGTTCTGTAGAGTCTGGGGCACATAATGCTACAGAATCTCTTCATAGAATAGATTGGCCAACTGACGGGAATCCAATTCCTTCAATGAAGATTATTGATGTGGTGAGATTTTTAAGCAATATGCGGTAAATATGTGTGTGATGCAGTAGACCATGTAATGTATGCTGACAGCTCTTGGTCCTCCGCCAGAGCCTCCTTGTTTAAGACATACTCTATTTTCTTGTGCTCAATAAAACAGCTTCCTTTACAAGCAGGAAGTTTTCATAAATATTGAAAAATGAACATTTTACTTCAAGAATTTTTTTTGTAAGCCTTCAACAAAGAATAGAGCATCTTACTCTAGACCGGATAATCTCTGCATGAAAGCTTATTAAAGATCATTAACGACTAACAGTGCTAATACCTTGAAAATATCAACTGGGCAAGTGTTCCTGATACTTCATCCATCGCTTTTTTACATAAAACAAATATCAACTGGAGAAGTCTGTGTGACTTTCTTGTCTTATATACCCGAACACTAGCTGAAAGATTTGATGAGTAGTTACTTCCAAATTTTTTCTGATACGTTTAGCAGCGAGGAAAAGTACCCAGACTTACATATGTTACTTGGTACATAAAACGGCAATGTGATAGGTCCATATGATGCAGCTAGATCTACCAATTCAGTAAATACGATATATAATCTGTTTCTCTTCTTTCTTTATCTTTCGTCTGCTTCTTTATGTAGCACGATGGGTCATAATCTCCACAAAATAATAAGATTTAAAAAAAACATACCTTTATAAGTTCTCTCTACATGCTTGATTTTATTATGACTAACATTTAGATCCTGCAGTTGTGGTTGGCTTGGTAATGCTTCAGTCAGGAATCATGTCATTAGGTGGATCAAGGCCAGAAGTTGGCATTGTTAATTTATTGTATTTATTCTTAAATTGTATGTTTGCCTTGCAAAGGTATTGCCATTATAATAAAGCAAGCAATTTTACATATTTTACCACTCTACTGATATCTGCTTATAGTGATTGCGATAATGTAGAAGTAATTACAGATGTATAGGAATAGAGTATTCTTTGTTCCATCGAGCTGTGGGTAATGTGTCCCAGTAACAACTCCAGGTACCTGCTGTGATGTGTCCTGAGGAAGGCTGCTTTCCAGGGCTTTACTTTCCATCCATCCCTAGCAGACCCTGGCTTTCAGATGGATATACCATGGTCATGTCTTCTATATGGGGTAGCACTCAAACAATTCTTGTTGTGAATGTCTTGAGGTAATCTATAAGACTTGCACAGATACTATCTCATGAATGTAGACCTTGACACGTGCTTGTAGTGTTGATACTTGATAATTTATATTTGTGTTTCAAGTGGAAATGTATTGCGCATCAGCCCTTCCAACTCAAATTTTTCATGGGATGTTCTTGCACTGGATGGGGATAGAGTTATTGCTGGTATAAGTTAGTCATGGTATTCTTTCTTTTGCTTATTGGTAGTACTTATATGAAGCTGTCCATGATAAACAATCTTATTACTTTCTCAAGTTTGTAGCAGCCCGATACATATTCCTCAAATCAAGTATGGTTTTCTTATTGGTAAAGAGTTGTCTACTGTTCTATGGAGTTGGGTAGATGTTTCAAGCTCTATATTAAGATGCTCTGAGAAGGTTAATTCTTTTGTCTTGTGCGCAAGCCTTTTGATTCAAGAGTTGTCTATTCTCTAACATGTAAAAGCTTATGATCCTTTCACAGGTTAGTTCGTCGCTGTCAGCTCTGCAGTTTAGTATTATAAAGATTCCAGTCAAGTATACAAATGGGAATGAGAATCTAACAGAAGGTTCCTTATGCAATTTCTAATTTTCTGTTCTATTTGTGTTCTTCATTTGATCTATAGCAGACAAGTTGCATTAAAACATACTTCACATATAATATTTACACTTTTGGAGTGGGTCACTGGTAATTAAAAGGGAAGTAAGACGTGCTCAGTAGCACATTTATAATACCTGAGGTTTAAAACCTTTTCATTATGATGTGTACACCCTAAATCTTACTCTGTGTAGGTTCTGTAAGACCATTTGAAGCCATATTCGTGTCCTTCAGTGTTAAGAAGCACGATGTGTGTGATCCACTGATTGTAAGTCTTCATGGTGGGCCTCATGATGTCTCTTTGTCAAGCTTCTCAAAGTCCTTAGCTTTCCTTGCTTCGATTGGTTTCAGCTTGCTAATTGTAAATTATAGGTAAATTTGCTATTCTCCTTTCAGCGTTTCTTAATCTCTTATAAGTTGTGAACAAGTTCCTGCATAAACCGACAAAGGATAGTGTTTCTTTTGTGTTGCTAATAAATAGATGGTGTTTCTAAGAACTGTGACTTGGCCTTCAGATTCTTCCAATCTTAATCACAGTTTAATGACACTTCACATGGCCTGAAATGTGGTTCCCTTGGGCTCTTTTTTTAATGGCAAAGCTCTGTTTCTATACATCAGCATTTGCTAAGATAGAAATTCTATTGCAGAGGATCGTTGGGTTTTGGTGAAGAAGCATTGCAGTCTCTCCCTGGGAATGTCGCATCCCAGGTGCTTGCTTATTGTACGGACAAATGCTCGCATAGTCTCACAAACACATTAGAAGAAAGAGTTTTTTGTAATCCTTGTAGATCATATAACTTTGCTGCTAATTGGCACAGGATGTTAATGATGTACTCACTGCTATTGATCATGTCACTGAAATGGGACTTGTGGACCCATTGAAGATAACTCTGCTCGGTAATTCCCATGGTGGCTTCTTGGCAACACACTTAATTGGTCAGGTGCATTATTTTTGTGTTATTCCATTCCATGTAGTTTCCATATATACATTCGACAGACTTGATATGCTCTTCATTTTCCAAAGTTTTGTCATATCTCCATGAGCACTCACATGAAATAGATTATTCGTACAATTATGAGTTGTCAGGCTCCAGATAAATTTGTTGCAGCAGCTATAAGAAATCCTGTTTGCAATCTTTCTTTGATGGTTGGGACAACTGATATACCAGATTGGTGTTATGTTGGAGCATATGGTAGTAAAGGAAAGTCTGTCTTTACGGAAGCTCCATCAGCCGAACACCTTGCAGTCCTTCACGGAAAGTCTCCTATTTCGCATGTTTCAAAGGTATGTGTATATTACATCAGTTCATTTATATGCATTATAGCCAAAGTTTTGATATTTTATGCAGGGGCTGGTACATATTAAAGTCAAAGTTTGCCTACAAACCTACAAAGCAATGAATTTTAAATGTTTTATTAGTGATTCTTGTAAGGAGTCTTATTTATACTGTATATACTAATGATCAATTGGTATTTTATATGGACTGAGTTTTGCCTTGTACATTTATATAGTAATTCTGATTTTGTGTTCTTGGTGGATCTTACAAGTTTACATACTGAATATTGTAAAATGTGTAGGCTAATATGATTTGTAGCAGAACTTGATCCATGCCCTATATATTGAATTGACCCTTTGGAACCCCTAATGTGAGCATAAGTGTTTGGTGTGGTCAATATATTTGCCTTCCCTTCAATTCTTATCATGCTGAACTCCTACATTATCTTCATACATGTCGTATTGCTTTAAGTTTCAAAATCTGAAGTAATGATTCAAACTTGCAAGGACTATATTTATACTAGCTAATTAAAAAGTTAATGCTTGCAGGTCAAAGCTCCCACATTGTTCCTTCTAGGTGCAATGGATGTTCGTGTTCCGATTTCAGATGGATTGCAAGTAAGTTTTACCCGCTTTATAGCTTTGATCTCGAGTTACACTCCCTAATAATTTTTAAAGAGTTAATACAGCCTGCTTATGGTCCAGGCCTTTTTTGACCTGAAAATTAGCATCACCATCCTGCTTAGTCTACAGCAGAAAAATGTGTATATATCGGCAATAATAGACAACCAATGTAGAGGACTTCGATCCTAGGTGTCATTGATTTTGTTGTTTCTAGTATGAAATCATTGCAAAATGATGTAAATGACATGTATCGTGGACTCTTGAATTAAAAAATATAGGTATTTTACTAGAAGTCTCAGCAAGGTGCAGCACTAGTGTCATGTATTATACCAAGGAAGAAACTTTTGATTAGGAGGAAACCAGAGTAGGATTACATTGAAATTTATATTTGCTCCTTCCCACTTTAAAACGTTCTATTTTCCCTTTATGGGAAGTTAGATTATGTGTCTCAACTGTTAGACAATTTTATCTTCATTATATTAAGTTCAGTATGCCACTGTGTCGATATGAAAATGCTATCTTGAATTATGAAGATGTTCAAATCAACTGGGGTTAATTTGAGTAGTCAAGTTCGCACACAAATACTGGTGAATGTATCCTCATACAATAAGGCTAATGCTCTTGTTACTTAGGCTAATGCTCTTGTTACTTTGGTACCGTGCAGTATGCACGAGCATTACAGGAGAAAGGAATAGAGGTGAAAATAATAGTGTTTCCTAATGATGTGCATGCCATCAATAGGTAAATAAACTTATATACTAATCCCTCCGTCTCACTCATTTTTATATAGTTTTTTTCACTGCTTTGACACATATTTTAAGGTTCCTATAAAGTATAGTTCCATAACTTATTTTTAATTCTTTTTTTAATAAAAATTTAAACACAGAAGAAAAAAATTAAAAATAAATTATGAAACTATACTTTTTAGAAACCTTAAAATGCGTGTCACGGCCTCGTCCTCCAACGTATACTAATGACCAAGACAGAGGGAGTATATTTTCTCCACTTCATTTTATTGCATTTGCAAGTAGTCTTTGTCCAAAGTTGAGTCAATCTATTATCCACTTGAGTACAGCAAATGCATAAAACAGAACATGTGATAGATAATAGACTTAATTGCACTTTGCACCCCTGTACTTAGGCAAAAATTCATTTTGGTGCCTACTATTCAAACAATTGCAATTTGCATCCTGATTGTTTCAATCCCGCTACAGTTTGCACCTCTTTAACGATTTTAAGCTAATTTTGACCATTACTGTTAGTCAAAGTAAGGGTATTTCAATTTTTAATTAGACTTAATTGCACTTTGCACCCCTGTACTTAGGCGAAAATTCACTTTGGTGCCTACTATTCAAACAATTGCAATTTGCATCCCGCTTGTTTCAATCTCGCTACAGTTTGCACCCCTTTAACGATTTCAAGCTAATTTTGACCGTGACCATTAGTCAAAATGAGGGTATTTTGGTCATTATACTCTACAATAATTTTTAAAATTAAATTATTTCAATTACTATTATAATTTTTAGATTTTTAGATTTACCAACATTTTATCTACAATTCACAAATATTTTATAATATAATTTATAATTCATATGTTTTTAAATATTTACATTACTAAATTCTCGTAAAATATTATTTAAATATAAACTAAATTTGTTATAATTTTCAAAATATTATCCGTAAAATAAAAATCATAAATTTAAGATTGTGTTTTTTTCAATTTTTTTGAAAAAAAATCAATTTTTAAATTTTGTTTCTTATAAGATATATGAGAAAGGATGATGATTACAATACCACATGTACAACTTATATAGTTACAGACCAGGACTATCCTGGAGCAATATGAGGCTACATTTATGGGATTCCTGGAATGATTCTGGGAGCTATTCATGGGATGCTAAAGAGTGATACTAGGAGTGAGATCTGGGGTGTGATTTAACTATACAACAAACTAATATAACACTACATCTATACAACAAATAAATGTACAAATACTAGCTGTTTGTTTCATCCTTTACATGCCCCCGCAAGACGGACGACTGGTACAAAAGACCGATCTTGGACATTAATTTTGCGGATATATTAAGTTGACAATTTAAGCAATTAAACTTGCCAATTATATAAGTAATTATTTGATAAATTACTTTATTTTTTGTTTTTACAAAAACAAAAGGCATGACAAGCATCGCTAGCTTCTTCAATAAAGCTACCAATATGATTTTTTAAACCGTCAATTTCTTGACTGTTCCAAATATAGAACCTACCATGCTGTTCTTTTATCATTTCTAGACTGACATAGAATTCTCTAAGACGGTCTAGTCTATTGTTATTGATATCTAGGCATGCTAGATCTCCTATTCTAGTGAAGAAGTCTTCATCACTAAGTCTAATGGTGTTACCATTAATGGTTAAGTTCCAAGGGAACATTACAGACCTTCGATTATTGCTAATCATGATCAAAATTGCTAAATATAAAAGATTTATATAAATTTGTTTAAAACAGGGTTTAGAGTTTTACCAGGATCTCCAATGAGTTTTATCTGTTCAGTGATTATCTTATCTCTAAAACTTCATTTCTTCTTTAAATCTTCGGGCTTTTTATTCTCTGTCTTCAATCCTACGAGCGGTGTTTCCCTAAACGGCCCCCTGCCTAGCGGTACTCCCAGTGCTCCAAACGGACTCCAGAATAACAAGAATATAACCAAGATTTATAAAAGAAAAGACTTTTTATTGATTTAGATAATATGTTACAGATATAGACTCATTATGAGCCTGTTTACACTCTTAACCCCGTAGGGTTTTTACTCACACATTGATTGTGGACGCTCTAATTGTATACAGTGTGTAGTGTGTATGTTTTTCGATGTCCTTAAACTGAAAGAAGAACTCGCCTTTTATAGCACAAGGTCGAGGATCGATACAATCTTGAATTATTTGTAAAGCAGATGCTTTTTCTAAAGTAGATTCCAAATGTTTTCTCCTTTAGTTAAAGTTGATGCTCCACTAGGAAAAGTAGATGCCTTTCCTTAAAGTAAAGTGATTGCTTTACTTTTATAAAGTAGATTCCCACTTTACTTTTATAAAGTAGATTACTTTATTCCTCCACCGTTGCTTTTCCAGCTGCTTTAGACAACTTGTCTTCTTCTTCTTTGATGGCGGGGTCATTTGGCAGTATTGACAGAGATAACTCTTGTCGGTACCTGTCCTTTTAATTATTCGAGCACTAACTTTACAAAATTCCGTGTAGTGGCACCCGAATATTATCTGGCTTTTAGTCATGCGTCTCTTGCATGCCCTTAAAGTTTCCTTGTCTTCTTGGCTCATTGGGATATGAGTCATGGAAGTCATGATGCAGTTAGAAGATGAATAATTTATTTTCACCTTGTCACTTTCTTTTATGCAGAGAATTTTCTCCAAAATAGCTGCATATTTGTGGATGGCCAGTTGCTTCAAGTCTTTCTTCTCCAGTGTGACTAGTCTTGATTCACTTGGCGCATAACTCCTTTCTTTGACGATCCCTAGTTGAACATAATGAAATGGTTTAGCTAAAATGTCTTCATAATCTTCATCCCAGAACGTAAGTGCTGACTGGACCTTGATGAAAATTTCCTTTGTTGGGTTCTGAACACACTTTGTCCTGAACTTTTTGACTGCTTCCCTGAATGCTTTAGGAAATTCACCAATTTCTAGCAAATTGCTGGATGGGTATATTAAAGTAACTAACCCATTAACATAAGCTTCATAAACTAACTCAGGATCTGAATTAGGATAAAAGTTAAAATAGCTTATGTTTGCTTTATCCGTGGTAAAGAATTTATACTTTACGAATTCTTCTTCAGTGGCTCTTCTTCCAAGTTCATAGAAGTAGCTGAAACTATCATAAATGGTTTCTCCACTGTCATCATTAAAATCTATGATTAGATTTTCATTTGACTTTAGTTTCCCTAACACCTTCTGAGTAGATGCTGGCTTCTTTAACGCTTGTTTGAAAGTTGGCTTCAAAGCGTCTACAGAGCTGATAAGACACAAAGGCGACTTCATCATTTCTCTGGTATAGAGATCGGCTGATACTCTTGCTTCTTGGAAATCCTTGAATTTCTTGTGAGAAACTCCTGAAATTCCTGTAACTGCCTAGCTTGCAATTGCCCAGTTGTTATAGATTCCTGGATTGGGACCGTTATAAACAACATAGTAATTTTTACTGGTAATACCGAAAGGTTTTACAAAAGATTGCTCTTTTGATTTTAGTGGGATTGGAATTCCCCCATTGGGTCTCAGATTTAAATCTGAAGATTCTCCCAAAGTTAAGGAGGTCTGAACCTCAGTTATGCTTTTTACCAAAGCATCAGGTTTCAACGGATTTGTTGAATCTTTACCAGGAGCCGTTTGCTCTGGATTAGTCTGTACTTCACTTATTGCTAAGGAAGGTGTACAAATAACCTTTTGTTGCGAAGACTGTGCTTCGTTTTGGATTTTTACCAAATCCACAGGTATCAACGGGTTTGAGTTGCCTTTACCGGTAGCCGTTTGCTCCGGGCTAGTCTCTACTTCACTTGTTTCCGAGGAAGGTGTAGAAATGACCTTTTGTTTTTCAGGAAGAGAATACTTCCTTACATATTCTAGCTCTGCTCGAACTAGGGATAGTTCATCCTGAATAAGTTTAAATTTCTTCAAGAGGATGGCTTCTTTTAGCTCTAGTTGTTCTATGGAAGTGTCAATAGTTTTTCTCAAAGAAAGAGATTATATATAGAGCAAACAAGGCTCTTTGATCTGTTAAAAGATCGTTGGTATAGAGAGGTGTTTAGGTGTTATTTTTGTTTGGTGTGATTTTTCTTCTCCAAATCCTCTCGTATTTATAGCCAGAATTCAGGCTTTGGATTCCTGCAAAAGTAAAGATAACAAGAAATGTTATGTCATAAACTTTACACCTGTTTTTGCTGGAATTCTCTTGTTAAAAAATCTGCTAAGCAGTTTTTAACTCCTTCGATATGTTGAACATCGAAACTGTAGCGGGATAGCCATTGTTGTCATCTCACCAGTCTTCCTTGCTTATTATCTCCCTGTAACTTAATACGAAGAAAATAAGAGAAATTTCTATTATCAGTTCTAACCAGAAATTTAACTGGAGTTAGATAAATAGAAAATTTGTTAATTACTCTAATGACAGCTAAGTATTCCTTTTCATTGGAATGATAATTTTTCTCAGCGTCCTTAAAGCTTCCTGAAGCGTATCTGCATATTAGCTCTTTATCAGAATTAACAGCTTTGAGCACTCCTCCCCAATATTCTCCTGAGGCGTCTGTCTCAATGATAAGCTTGTCATCCGGTTCTGGATGATAGAGTTTTGGAAAACTCTTTAGATTCTTCTTGACTTTGACCATGTAGCTGGTGTCTGAATTTTTCCATTCCCAAGGAACATCTTTCTTGAGCTTTGCCTGCAAAGGAGCACGTATAGATGCAAGTTTGGGAATATAATCAGAAGCATAAGTTAATATACCTAAAAACCTTTGCAACTGTTTTTTGTCTTCAATTTTATCCGGGAACTTATGAATATGTTCTAGGATGTGCGACTGAAGACAATGAGTTCCTTGATCAATTTCTAATCCTAAGAAATTAATCTTTGTCTTGAAGAGCTGAGCTTTCTTCTTTGACAATATAATACCAAGTTGTTGGCATTTCTTTAATACTGCTGCTAAATGTCTGAGATGATCCTGTTCATTATCACTAAAAATAAGAATATCATCTACATATACACAATAGAATTTTTCAAAAGACCTGAATGCATTTTGCATATGTCTTTGGAATATAGAGGGCGCTTGTTTGAATCCAAAAGGTAGCACCTTCCATTGGTAATGTTCTTGAGGACATGTGAATGCTGTCAATAGCTGTGATTCTTCGTCTAGCAATACCTGCCAAAAACCAGATTTACAGTCTAGTGAACTAAACATTTTCTTACCTCTGATAAGGGTGAGTAATTCATCCTTGTTTGGTAAATTATGGTTGTCTCCTATGGTGGCATCATTAACCGCCTTGTAGTTGACTACCATTCTCTTTTTGCCTCTTCTCCTTTCTGCTTCGTTTTCCACTAGGAATGCTGGAGACATGTGAGGTGATTTGTTGGGTATGATGATATTCATATCCAGTAGCTCCTGAATTTGTTTGCCAAATTCTTCTCGATCTTGTGGACTGTACTTCATAGGTTTTACCTTGATTACCGTCTTTGGATCTCTGAGCTTGATGCTTCCTTTCATCCATTGCTTAGTCTTTTTAGGATCTAAGGGATTTTCAGAGCATACTGAATCTAATAATCTTTCGATTATCGATTTCTTTTCTATGTTTAGAATCAAATTTTTACAAATAAAATTCAATTCTTTAAATTCTTCTAAACTATCCTTCCCCCTTTTTAAAAGTTGAATTTTATTAGGGCTGATGTTTATAGCTTCTGGCTGACGAGTCTAGTTCAGAAAATTATTTCCTAGAATAAGGTCTACACCTGATTCTTGTTGATAGATTGTAGGAATATGAAATACTTCTCCTGCAATCATTATGTCAAGGTTTTTACATACCTTATTAATAGTAATGGAACTATTATCTGCTATCTTTACCTCTATAGGTTTTTCTACGTTGACCCAATTCTCTTCTGGGATAACGTATCTGCTTGCCGGACACAGACTTGCTCCTGTATCTACATAGCAATGTAATTCTATCTTTTTATATCCTGCAAAATTTAAGACACCAGGGATATAAATAGAATTCGGATTGGTGATATTTGATACTGCCAAACCTTTTACTTCTTCAGTCTGAATCTCATGAAGTATATGCATTAGTCTCTGACTCTTCTAGTCTGGGATCTAATTCTTCTTCTAAGATGTACACTTCTTGTATATCTTCGTAAGGTTCTTCGATAGGAATATATCCTAAGGAGTATACCTGTTCAAGCATTCGAGCTTTGCTTTCATGCTTTTTTCGGTTAGGACATTCATTTGCATAGTGTCCTTCTTCATTGCAAATCCAACACCTGCAATTTTTCTTACCTTTTGGGCAAAACTTTTGTTTATCGTTAGAAAACTTCTTAGAAGATTTTTTCTTAACATATTTACCTGATTTGAAAGGTTTCTTTTTCCTAACAAACCTGTATTTTTTCGTATATTTCTTATACGATTTTTTCTTGTAGAACTTCCTAGATGCTTTGCTACATCCATACTCAAATGGTTGTTCTACTATTTTTTCACAGCATTTTTTACTAAATAATTTTAGCTGTTTTTGCTTCTTAGTTAAATCACAAATCTTACTGATTTCTTCTTTAACTATTCTATGAGCGTAGCCTAAACTATACTCTGCTGCACCTGTACACTTATGCTCCATCAATAACAAAACTGTTTCTTGATCATCATAAGCTTCGCTGTTAGTCTGAATTATTAGACTAATTTCTTGAGACCATTTTTCTATGAGCTCTTTTCTATTAGGCTTCCCATCAATATTTAAGATATGACTACCGTAAATATTAGTAACATTTTTAGGTTCCGTAAAAGAAGGGTAAAAATCACCTTTTCTTTTTCTACCACCTGTAGTTTCTTCCTTTTTAGTTCCGGAAGATTCTCCTGTTTCTGTCTCATTTTTTAGTGGAGACACTGGCGGCTGGTTGTTCATTTTGAAATTTTCAGGGAAAACTTCTTCTTCTGAACTCTCATTGCCTGAGTATTGAAGTGTTTCTCCAGAATCTGATTCTTCTGCTGAGCTGAAAGCTTCAATAATATTTAGAGTTTCATAATTATTAAAACCAAATAATGATCTTAACTCACTGCTTGACTCTATTTCTTTGTTGGCGATAGAGTCATCCTCTATTTCCATTAATCTGATCGCTTGTTCCAATTGACCATAGTTGTCATCTGTAACCTGCAATTCTTCATCTTCTAGGTTATTCCAGAAGAATTCTTCTACCTTTTTCATGTAGTTCATGATGATTTTTTATCATCGAATGGCCATGAAAAACTTCCTGAGTTCTTACCTGAACCCATTTCTTCGTTACCAACATTAAAGTTAGGATAACTGTATTTCAAGGGTTTCTTGAATTTTTCATCTGTTAAGATGATTTCTTTGCCTGATGTGCCTGTCTTAAGAACATCAAGAATTTCTTTATTGCAAGGACAATCATTGAATAATTAATTTTATTTCATTAATAATCTTTGCTGCTGCCGCTTCAATATTGTCGGTTCTCTGATGATTTTTAAGCAACTCTAGAATTTCTTCTAACCGTGGCTTAATAATCTTAGTGAAATCTTCTTGTAATTCCTTAAGACTCATCCTAGAATCTTTCTAAGGTAATCCTCGATTTCTATAAGTTTAGACGTAAAGTCTATAACTTCTTTTCTAGATATAGGTATGTCATGCTTATTTTTACTAAGCTTTTCTACCTGTTCTGTGAGCTTCTTAATCTCTTCGTTATTCTTAACTAAAAGATTCATAGCTTTGTTGTTAATCTCATTAACGAGATTTTTTATATCTTCTAGCCTATTGCTACTGCTAGATCCACTCCCCCCTCTTTGAAAATAAGTGGTTCCATATTTTCCAAAATAACTGGGAGCTTTTGAGAATTTCTCGCTTGGATCTTTACTAAGACCGAAATAAGATAACATCTTATATACTCCAAGTAAAATTCTTCCTGTAATCTGATTAAGATTATTAGTAGCTGTAATTATTGTAGTAATTCTTGCACTACCTGGGTGACTACTGAAGGTATAATTCTTCAGGTCTTGTTCTACTTCTTCACTTAATCTTTTTAGATTAAGGATTTTTCCTTTCTTGTAAATATGAGGATTTACAGGTAAAGAAGTAGTCATTTAACTGATACGTTCAAGCTTTCGTCCTAAACTATCAATTCTGGTAGAGACATTCCTTAAAAGACTGTCTGTTGAGGATTCTCCTATGATTAGGCTTTTCCCCTTATAACTCATTCTAGGTTTTTCTCCTAAATGAGGTTTATTCCTAGCAATATCTATTGCCCATGAATTTTCTAAAGGACTGATTTCTGAGAATTGCTTCTCTTCTACAGATCCTATGTTCGAGAATATATCTTCTAATTCAATATATTCTGATTTCTTGTAATCTATACTGTGATGACTATTGGTCAAGGCATAGGCTACAACATATGATATGCTAAAGACTTTGTCTCCGGCATCCATAAGATTTTCTCGTTCAAACTGATGAACGAATTATAGAACCGTATCTAGATTCTTAGTATCTAAGCTAAGTCCAAACTTAGGGTAGACTGAGAACATGAATTTTTTTGGTATGCTAAATTTCCTCTAGCAGCACCTAAAATACAATCTCTACGGTCTTTGATTCTATTGTCTATTAAAGCCATTTTAATAGGTGAATCAATACCTTCTTGAAACTCAGATTTTAACAAAATTTTAACAGCTCCTAAATGAACCGTGCTGATTGTTGATCTAATCTTAG
This sequence comes from Kitagawia praeruptora, assembly GCA_037693485.1. Taxonomy (NCBI): domain Eukaryota; kingdom Viridiplantae; phylum Streptophyta; class Magnoliopsida; order Apiales; family Apiaceae; genus Kitagawia; species Kitagawia praeruptora. The sequence goes on from CM075353.1 coordinate 7,887,205, forward strand.
AATCAATTTTTAAAAGGTTTTTCCTAATCTCTTCTCGGTTAATGAGTGAAAGGAAAACAGAACCTTTTGTATCTTTTATGTCTACATGCATTTCTTTAGTGCTGACAAAATAAAAGATATTGTTTTTTCTTTTAAGAATATTTAGACTATAGGGAATTCTAAATATCTTTTCTTTTTTAAGATCAAGCTTTAAATTCTTAATCTTTGAAAGCATTTCTTGTTTTACTAGAAAACTTCCTTGAAATCCTTTTTCATTTTCATTTCTCTCTATACCAACGATCTTTTAACAGATCAAAGAGCCTTGTTTGCTCTATATATAATCTCTTTCTTTGAGAAAAACTATGGACACTTCCATAGAACAACTAGAGCTAAAAGAAGCCATCCTCTTGAAGAAATTTAAACTTATTCAGGATGAACTATCCCTAGTTCGAGCAGAGCTAGAATATGTAAGGAAGTATTCTCTTCCTGAAAAACAAAAGGTCATTTCTACACCTTCCTCGGAAACAAGTGAAGTAGAGACTAGCCCGGAGCAAACGGCTACCGGTAAAGGCAACTCAAACCCGTTGATACCTGTGGATTTGGTAAAAATCCAAAACGAAGCACAATCTTCGCAACAAAAGGTTATTTGTACACCTTCCTTAGCAATAAGTGAAGTACAGACTAATCCAGAGCAAACGGCTCCTGGTAAAGATTCAACAAATCCGTTGAAACCTAATGCTTTGGTAAAAAGCATAACTGAGGTTCAGACCTCCTTAACTTTGGGAGAATCTTCAGATTTAAATCTGAGACCCAATGGGGGAATTCCAATCCCACTAAAATCAAAAGAGCAATCTTTTATAAAACCTTTCGGTATTACCAGCAAAAATTACTATGTTGTTTATAACGGTCCCAATCCAGAAATCTATAACAACTGGGCAATTGCAAGCTTGGCAGTTACAGGAATTTCAGGAGTTTCTCACAAGAAATTCAAGGATTTCCAAGAAGCAAGAGTATCAGCCGATCTCTATACCAGAGAAATGATGAAGTCGCCTTTGTGTCTTATCAGCTCTGTAGACGCTTTGAAGCCAACTTTCAAACAAGCGTTAAAGAAGCCAGCATCTACTCAGAAGGTGTTAGGGAAACTAAAGTTAAATGAAAATCTAATCATAGATTTTAATGATGACAGTGGAGAAACCATTTATGATAGTTTTAGCTACTTCTATGAACTTGGAAGAAGAGCCACTGAAGAAGAATTCGTGAAGTTAAATTCTTTACCACGGATAAAGCAAACATAAGCTATTTTAACTTTTATCCTAATTCAGATCCTGAGTTAGTTTATGAAACTTATGTTAATGGGTTAGTTACTTTAATATACCCATCCAGCAATTTGCTAGAAATTGACGAATTTCCTAAAGCATTCAGGGAAGCAGTCAAAAAGTTCAGGACAAAGTGTGTTCAGAACCCAGCAAAGGAAATTTTCATCAAGGTCCAGTCAGCACTACCGTTCTGGGATGAAGATTATGAAGACATTTTAGCTAAACCATTTCATTATGTTCAGCTAGGGATCGTCAAAGAAAGGAGTTATGCGCCAAGTGAATCAAGACCAGTCACACTGGAGAAGAAAGACTTGAAGCAACTGGCCATCCACAAATATGCAGCTATTTTGGAGAAAATTCTCTACATAAAAGAAAGTGACAAGGTGAAAATAAATTATTCATCTTCTAACTGCATCATGACTTCCATGACTCATATCCCAATGAGCCAAGAAGACAAGGAAACTTTAAGGGCGTGCAAGAGACGCATGACTAAAAGCCAGATAATATTCGGGTGCTACTACATGGAATTTTGTAAAGTTAGTGCTCGAATAATTAAAAGGACAGGTACCGACAAGAGTTATCTCTGTCAATACTGCCAAAATGACCCCGCCATCAAAGAAGAAGACAAGTTGTCTAAAGCAGCTGGAAAAGCAACGGTGGAGGAATAAAGTAATCTACTTTATAAAAGTAAAGTGGGAATCTACTTTATAAAAGTAAAGCAATCACTTTACTTTAAGGAAAGGCATCTACTTTTCCTAGTGGAGCATCAACTTTAACTAAAGGAGAAAACATTTGGAATCTACTTTAGAAAAAGCATCTGCTTTACAATAATTCAAGATTGTATCGATCCTCGACCTTGTGCTATAAAAGGCGAGTTCTTCTTTCAGTTTAAGGACATCGAAAAACATACACACTACACACTGTATGCAATTAGAGCGTCCACAATCAATGTGTGAGTAAAAACCCTACGGGGTTAAGAGTGTAAACAAGCTCATAATGAGTCTATATCTGTAACATATTATCTAAATCAATAAAAAGTCTTTTCTTTTATAAATCTGGTTATATTCTTGTTATTCTGGAGTCCGTTTGGAGCACTGGGAGTACTGCTAGGCAGGAGGCCGTTTAGGGAAACACCGCTCGTAGGATTAAAGACAGAGAATAAAAAGCCCGAAGATTTAAAGAAGAAATGAAGTTTTAGAGATCAGATAATCACTGAACAGATAAAGCTCATTGGAGATCCTGGTAAAACTCTAAACCCGGTTTTAAACAAATTTATATAAATCTTTTATATTTAGCCATTTTGATCATGATTCGCAATAATCGAAGGTCTGTAATGTTCACTTGGAACTTAACCATTAATGGTAACGCAATTAGACTTAGTGATGAAGACTTCTTCACTTGAATAAGAGATCTAGCATGCCTAGATATCAATAACAATAGACTAGATCGTCTTAGAGAATTCTATGTCAGTCTAGAAATGATAAAAGAACAGCATGGTAGGTTCTATATTTGGAACAGTCAAGAAATTGACGGTTTAAAAAATCATATTGGTAGCTTTATTGAAGAAGCTAGCGATGCTTGTCATGCCTTTTGTTTTTGTAAAAACAAAAAATAAAGTAATTTATCAAATAATTACTTATATAATTGGCAAGTTTAATTGCTTAAATTGTCAACTTAATATATCCGCAAAATGTGTAATTTATCAAATAATTACTTATATAATTGGCAAGTTTAATTGCTTAAATTGTCAACTTAATATATCCGCAAAATAATAATTCAAACCTGGTCCGAGCAAGAGGTTTTGTGAGAGCATCTGCAAGTTGATCGCCTGATGGAACATGAGTGACACGCAAGTTCCCAGCTTGAACTTGCTCTCGTACAAAATGAAAAGCAAGTGTCAGGTGCTTCATCCTGGAATGAAAAACAGGATTTGCGCCGAGATATGTAGCACCTAAATTGTCACAGTAAATAACAGGTGTTTGAGGAACTGACACACCCATTTCATGAAGCAAATTTCTGAGCCAAAGTAGCTCCCCTGCAGTGGAGGAAACAGCTTTGTATTCCGCTTCTGTTGAAGATTGAGACAAAAATCGTTGTTTCTTAGAGCTCCAACTTAACGGATTACAACCAAGGAAAACAATTTGACCCATTGTAGATGTGTAGTCATCCTTATTTCCAGCCCAATCCGCATCAGAAAATGCATGAAGAACGAGGGGTGAATCACGTCGTATAATAATACCCTTGTCTAAGGAGCCAACAAGGTAGCGAAGAAGACGCTTGAGGGCTGACCAATGTGTTGTTCGCGGCATGTGCATGTACTGTGATAACTTGTTAATAGCAAAAGCAACATCCGGACGGGTAAGTGATAAATACTGTAGGCTTCCAACTATTGCTCGATACTCCGTGGGATTATCAATGAGGTTACCAGAATGAAGAGTGAGTATGGAATCTGTCATCATTGGAGTGGGAGCAGGATTTGCGGCTGTCATAGATGTGCGTTGGAGGATATCAACAACGTATTTCTTCTGGCTTAGAAATAAACCATGGGTAGTAGGGACAACTCCAAGAAAATAAGACAACGAGCCAAGGTCTTTGAGTGCAAACTTTGTAGCTAGGCGCTCTATGAACTGATTTAACATTTCAGAATCTGGACTTGCAAGGATTATATCATCTACATAAACAATGACATAGATGGGAGCCAAGTGGTGATGTTGAATAAATAATGATGCATCTGCAACTGACCGTTTGAATCCAGAACTCAACAAATAATTTGCTAACTCCGTATACCAAACTCGTGGACTTTGCCTGAGTCCATAAATGGTCTTGCGAAGCTTGCACACATAATTTGGATAGGTAGCATTTAAAAATCCAGGAGGTTGTGCCATGAAAACCTGCTCAGTTAGAGTACCATTTCAAAAAGCATTGTTAATATCAACTTGCCGCGGATGCCACTTATTCGTCACAGCTAAGCTTAGTAATGTTCGAATAGTTGCCGGTTTAACAACGGGACTAAATGTTTCATTGTAGTCAATCCCAGCTCGTTGTTGAAATCCTTTAGCAACTAAACGAGCTCGATATCGCTCAATTGTGCCATCTGGCTGATACTTAATGCGAAATACCCACTTGCATTTTACTAAATTTTGACATGAGTCAGGTGGGACTAAATCCCATGTGTCAAGTTTGTGTAAGGCTTGAATTTCATCTTCCATGGCTTTCCTCCAAAGCGGATCTTTGAGGGCTTCTGCAACAGTTGCTGGTTCACTTGGTTTTTCTTTGGTAGTGATAAGGTTTGCATACTTCGGGTTTGGTTTGAAGATATTATTTTTGGAGCGAGTTGTGATGGCTGTTTGTTGGGGTGGGTTATGAGGCTCCTCTGGTTGGGATGTGGATGTGATAACTGTTTGTGAAGAGTGAGTAAGTATGGGAGATGATGTCGATGATGCTACTGGAGTAGAAATCGGACTATTTACCAATGGTGAATATGGTTCAGATTGAGACGAAGTTGATTCAGAATCAGAAGATTCATTTTCTATAGGTGTTTGAAAAGAGTGAAGAATAGGCATGAAAATTGGACACCAAGTATCCGGATTGGGGTAGGTGGATGTAGGTTTAGTAGAAGATAGAGTAGGATATGGAAACTCGTTTTCTACAAATCTGACATGACGAGAAATATATATTTTGTGAGTTGTAGGATCGAGGCAATAGTAAGCACTTTGTGTGGCCGAGTAACCAACAAATATACATGGAAAAGACCGAGTGTCAAGCTTGTGTTGTGCATAGGGGCGTAGCCAAGGATAACAAAGACACCCAAAACATTTTAGCTTAAGGTAGTTTGGTGGTTTACCAAATAAGCAATGAAACGGTGATTTATTGGACAGGGTTGGTGTGATTAACCTATTAATCAAGTAGGTCGCTGTAGAGAATGCTAAAGACCAGAATTTTAGTGGAAGATGTGAGTGAGACAATAGTGATAACCCGGTTTCAACAGTTTGACGATGTCGGCATTCGGCATAGCCATTGTGTTGTGGGGTATGTGGAGGGGTGGTTAGATGAGAGACTCCATTAAAAGTCAGGTATGATGACAATGCTACATACTCTCCCCCATTATTCGAAAATATGATTTTGATTGGTTTCTCAAAGAATTTCTCAACTATAGCCTTGAACCTGATGAAAACTTCTTTAATATCTGACTTGTTTTTAAGTGGGTAAAACCAAATGTATTTGGTGAAGTGATCCACAAAAATGACATAATACTTGAAACCATCAAATGAATGTATTGGGGAGGTCCATAAATCTGTGTAAAGGAGCTCGAGAGGTGAAGTAGAAATTAAAGTATTTTTATTGAATGGGAGCTTATGGCTCTTATTACATTGGCAAGCATTGCAATTAAAGGAAACATTATTTGAAAGATTAAGATTGAAAGATGAAACTAGAAATTTAAAAATAGATAATGATGGATGCCCTAAGCGGTGATGCCAATCAATGGCAGAACTTTTAGTGGTTGTGAATGTTACAATGGAAGACGGTCATTCATAAATTCCATTCTTAGTTGGTCCCTTGAGTATGGGTGCCCCCGTAAGCCGATCCTTCATAAGAAAATATTCAGGTGAGAACTCTATAACAAGATTATTCTCAAGGCAAAATTGCGAAATTGAAATTATATTACGTTTCATAGTGGGAGCATATAAGACATTCGAAAGAGTAAAAGATTTAGAAGGAGTTGAAAGAAGAGTGGAACCCGTATGAGTGATGGGAAGAGCAGAACCATCACCAATCACGATTTCCTCGGTCCCATCGTATGGTTGATGCAGAGAGAGATTTGAGAGGTCTTGGGTAACATGATGTGATGCACCAGAATCAAGAAGCCATGGAGAGCTGGTGGGAATGGTAGTAGTAGCAACATGTGCTTGAGGCTGGTTAAAATTTGGTGTGTATGGTGGAGGCCTTATAGCAGGGTGTTTTTCCAGAAACACGGGACACTTCTGAAGTGAATGGCCTTTTACATGGCACCATTGACATCTCCCAAGGAATTGTTTTGTACCAGCAGTAGTAGACTTTGGTGTATAATTGTTGCGGTATTGCTGGGAGTGATTGGTAGTGTGACGAGGTGGATAATTATGGATTTGACGACTGGATGTTGCATAAGCTAAAGCAGGAAACGAGCCGAGGATAGGTTGAGCCTTAATTGCGAGTTCCCGATTAATTAATTTTTCATGAAGTTCTGCAAAAGAGATAGCAGACTCACGTGCATTGATAGCATCGATCACTCCCTGATAGTTATTATCACCAAGTCCTTCAAGCACCCTTTCAATAAGATCATCATGTTTGACGGGATCGCCAAGTAGAGCAAGTTCATCACTTACTACCTTAATAGCATTCATGAATTCAGAAATGGTTTGAGGCCCTTTTGAAATAGCTCGAAAACGTGATTTAAGCTGCTTGATATGGCCACGAGAAGAGCTTGCGTAAGTATTAGCAAGTGTATCCCACAATTCTTTTATGGTCTTGGCAAGAGAAACAAGGGGAACAATTGACTGGTCCAGTGTACCAATAAGCGTGCCAAAAAGAAGTCGATCCTGACGCATCCAGGTAATGTATGATGGATTGGAAATCGTTGAGGATTCTTTTCCAGAGGACTCGGTTTGAGTAGTAGAAGTAGGAGCAGGAAAAGAGCCATCTAAGTATTTGAATAGCCCGTAACCAACAAGAGTAGCCTCAATCTGTAGCCTCCATGATAAGTAATTAGTAGGGGTAAGTTTGATGATATTTGGAAGTGAGACCACAATCAGAGGAGATTTTGGGTCTACGTCATTTGGAATAATGTTGTTTGCCATTTGAGGTGAGGGGTAAGAGTATAGCAAAAGAGAAAAAAAAGGATCAGATGAGGGATAAGAGTATAGCAGAAGAGAAAAAAAGGATCAGAAATGGTCTCTGATACCATATAAGATATATGAGAAAGGATGATGATTACAATACCACATGTACAACTTATATAGTTACAGACCAGGATTATCCTGGAGCAATATGAGGCTACATTTATGGGATTCCTGGAATGATTCTGGGAGCTATTCATGGGATGCTAAAGAGTGATACTAGGTGTGAGATCTGGGGTGTGATTTAACTATACAACAAACTAATATAACACTACATCTATACAACAAATAAATGTACAAATACCCTTTACATTTCTTACTTTTTTTTGAAAATAAATTGTTTAATATAATAATTAAAAATTGAAATACCCTTACTTTGACTAACGGTAACGGTCAAAATTAGCTTAAAATCGTTAAAGGGGTGCAAACTGTAGCGGGATTGAAACAATCGAGATGCAAATTGCAATTGTTTGAATAGTAGGCACCAAAATGAATTTTTACCTAAGTACAGGGGTGTAAAGTGCAATCAAGTCTAGATAATACTACTAGTTTTGTAGAAAGAAAGAAACAATATCGAAAGCTATTGCACACATAGTATTGCGAGTCCATTCTTGTCTGCAATATGGGTTTGTAGAAAACTTTGTAATTGTAAATAACAATCCTTTCCAACTTTTTAAATAACTATACGCTGATCCTATACTTAATATTGGAACCTGATGTAATCCCTTCGATTGTATTGCAGACCACAGTCGGACTTCGAAAGCTTTCTGAACATAGGAGTGTGGTTCAAGAAATACTGTAACTAAGCTGTTGGCTTGTCACAATTTTTTTTAAAAAAAATACAGTGATATAATAATGTAAAAGTAAATTATTCTCGACAAACTGAGAAATGATATATTTATATTCTTAATGCCAACGATATGAACCTTGTTTTGCTCTAATACAGATGACCAGACTATATCATCGACATCTTCTTGTAAACGATAAGCTATGGATTCTCTGAGCTAAGCCCGGCATATGCACAAGCTGTGCAGTATCTGCAACTATTAAACTTTTCGCAGGTTTGTTTTTTGTTGCTAAGCTATGAGTTGCTGGATACTCTGATATGTAGTACTATTTTATAATTCAGAGCATCTGGAACTTTGTTGTTCACTTATGCTCCTGAATTCCTCATTTAGGCCCGTGACTCGCATAAAAGGACTTCAGCTGAGGAGTTTGCTTCAGCAGATTTTATTATGTTTTGGATCAACTCCCAAGTTGTGTTTTGGTCCCAATAACAATAATACTAATAACAATAATTGTGCTATAAAACCATCAGAAGTATGTAGGACATACAGGAAATGAACAGGACAGAATATTGTAGAATAACAAGGTAGAAGACAGTGAATATGTTGGAATGAGCTGGACTTTAGAGTTCTGGAAGCTGCATTGAAGATTTCTAAACTGGTGGCTGTAAGCCTGTAACCAGTGTTGCAGATTTCGGAAATCGAAACTATTCGGTTGAGCTACCAATTTACGATTTATCGGGTGACTCGGTTGAAAAATCGGTTGAATCGTTTCTAAAATTTTGACCGATTTTTGACCAATTTATCGACGATTTTTCAGAAATCGGTCGATTTCACCTGTAACTGAAGAAATCTTTAGATTGGATCTCTTTATATTATATTGATATTAAAGAAGGAACACAAGTTCTTACAAATCTATCATGTCCAGATGAAAACATTTCGACCAGAAAATTTCTTATTTTCGGAATATAGCACCGAAAGAAAATTATCTTTATTGAATATGAAAGATTATAAAACAGAATTGAAGGTGAAAAGAAATGAAGGGCAGGGTGAAATTTATAAGATACAAGCATTTATCCTCTGTTTTGAGGGAGGGGGTCTAGTTTAACTGTAAACGGAAGAAGCAAAAATAAACATTCACATTTCACAGAAAATATTTTCAATTCTCACTCAATATCTCATTCATTCCAACCAAACAACCATGGTATGTTCATTGCACGCACAATTATCTAATCTTTTACGAGACTTGAAAGGGGTGAGGCGGTATTGCTGAGGAAACCCAGGCTCTTCGATTAAGCCTGATATAAACATTCAAGCTGTGTTCTTACCAAAACGGCACAAACTGTGCAGAGTGTACCATTTGAAACTCCAGAAACAGAGTGCATATGTAAATTCAGAGCAAGTAAATCAACAAAAAAAAAATGCAGATCAAGTCAAGACATGCAAAAATTAAACCAAGAAACCAACTTGAGTCAATTACGAAACTAAAAGACTAGAAATCAAATTTCAATGTACAAAATCAAACCCCATTTAACCATACTCCATCAAACTTACAAAAGAAAGGCAAGCCCTTGATCATATTTATCAAGAATTTACAAATTGAACTACTAATGATCGGAAAGCTCACCATCTTTGTAAGTCTCCGCCTCGCAGCCACCACCACCACCAACGTGTTGCCGTCCTAACTTTAAGCATTGACAGACACATCATTAGTATGCAAAGAAACAGCAATGTCTCCAAGTCCTAACTTCAAAGCTTCTAACTGATCACCATCCCCCTTATCAAGCTCATCACCACCACTAACAACTTTCATTTCCACCATCAACAATCCCATTTTCGCAACCAATTCCAAAATCCTAACCAAAAGAACCATCTTCCCCTTCACCAATCCCATCTCCCTCCCCTTCCCTTTCTCAACTTTATACCCCAATTCCCCACTCACTTTCTCAACCCTTTCCTCCACATCCTTCATCGACGCCCTAGAAGTAAACCTCTTCTCCTTCTTCCCCAAATCCGCCTCAAAAAGCCCCGATAAATCCAACCCCGAAGACATCGAAATTATATCAAAAGCATTAACACAAACATCACTCTTACAATCCTCCTTCCCTAACAAAACCCCCAATTTATCCACCTCATTCTCCACCTTCAAACCCTTCTTGAACCAACCAGTCCCAATCAACCCATCCATCGTCATCCTCGTATTCGGATTCGGATCAAGCAACTTAAAAATCACATTCCTAGCCCCTTTCGAAACCCAATCCGGAAACACAAAATCCCTCCTATAAACCTTCTTATACAACTCCCCCAAATTCGCATCATTATAAGGCAAAAACCCAGCCAAAAACACAAACAAAATCACCCCACACGAAAACATATCCGCTTTGGTACCATCATACCCACTCCTCCTAACAACCTCCGGCGCCGTATAACTAGGCGTACCACAAGCCGTATACAACAACCCATCCCTCACTTGTTCAGGCAAAGCCGATAACCCGAAATCCGAAACCTTCAATCTCCCACCATCATCCAACAACAAATTCTGCGGCTTCAAATCCCTATGAGTCACACCATTCCTATGACAAAACCTAAGCGCTAAAATCAATTCTTGAAAATACTTCCTCCCTAAACTCTCCCCCATCTTTCCCCGTTTCGTAATCTGACTAAACATCTCTCCCCCCTCTGCTAATTCCATGACAAGATAAATCTTCGACCTCGTCGCCATAACTTCGTAAATGTTCAATATATTCGGATGGTCATTCAATCTCTTCATCGCGGAAACTTCACGCACAAGCAAGCTCTCAGCAGTAGGATCAGAAACTACCGGCTTCTCAATGACCTTAATAGCTACCTCACTGTTATTTATCAAAGACTTCGCACGGTACACTTTAGCGAAGCTACCACGACCTAGAACTTGACCTAGCTGGTATTTTTCGTGAATAATACTGCCGCTTCCGCCGCCGCTAATGGAACGTCTCAGAGGATTAGGGCTAGGGTTAGGGTTCCGATCCATTTTTATGGACGGCGGCGAGGAAGGGCGGCGGAAAAAGGAGAGGAGAATAATTTGGTACTATTGGCTAATTGCATGGGGAGGTGTGAGAATAGGCTGGGAGGGTTGTTTTATAGGGGGGTAGAGTATGTAATAGTGTTACACAGTTGGCTCCGAACTGTCTTGGCCTTTTTGTGGAAATTTACTTATGTTAATTTTACTGTATTTCTTTTCTTGAAAATTTCTTTTCGTTCGAGTTTGAGTTTGAGTTCGAGATTCGATTTCTCGTTTCTATGTTTCGGAATTGAAAAAAAATATTTCTTTTCGGGAAAGTAGTGGAAAATACATTTTTTACAATTTGGCTTTTTTGTTAATTATTTTTTAAAGATGGTATCGGTTATGAATAAGGAAGGGAATATAACATGCGAGCTGGATTATACTCATCATTAGTGAATAATAGATTTTTTCGATTGAATAATAGTCAATGTGTGATGTTTTGATCCATATATCGTATTGTTAACCGACTATTATTGTTTACTATTTTTTATGTTTTTGAAAAAAGTAGAGGTAGCTAAACCGCCTATGAGATTTTAAGCCCAATACTCGTAGATATTTGTTGATTTAAGAAATACGTAGCGAATTTTCAAATATTCAAACTCTAAATTCATAAAAGGTAATTACGTACGTAGTGATTCAAAAAAAGTTATTGCGTAGACTAGACGTTATCAATTATTCACGTGGATTTAAAATATACTCGTATATTTTTTTGTTAGCTTACCACATAGTTTTTTTTTTTTGAAATAAAAGCACTTACATTAATTAACACTTCTCAAAAACCAGATTACAAATAATAAAATTAGGAGCATTAGAAATCCACTACTCAATACCTGACATATAACATGCCGCCCTAAAAGATGGACAACACAATTCGCAGACCCATGCATAAAAGTAAGTAACACTTCATCAAAGTATTTAAGTAACATACCACAATCCTCAGCAATAACATCAAAATATGAATTCCCCTTAACCCCCTTCGCTGCATCCACTAAGGTTTTAGCATCTGATTCAAAAATACATTTACTATCTCGCCATTGTTTCGTCCATGATAACGCTAATATGAATAAGATATCTCAAATGATTGCAGTCTTGTATTTAATTTTCATTTATCTTAAATTTGTTAAAATAAATATTCATTTGTAATCATATATATATATATAGAGAGAGAGAGAGAAAGCAGTATCAGATTAACCTGATATATATGTAATGCTTATGTCAGGCTAAACGACCTCTTAAATGTGTGTTTTATTCTAATTGACCTAATCAACATATCATTAAATCACGGGAACCACTAACCTTCCTATTTAACCTCCATCACCTCCAGTTTTCTATCTATGTATACCACGCAGAACATGATTCATATCACATACTCCCTCTGTCCCAGTGGGTTCTTCCCACTGGGTTCGGGCACGGAGACCAAGAAATTGTATGAAAAATGAGTAAAATTAGATGAAAAGTGGATAAAGTGGTGGGACCTATGAATTTTTAATAATAGATTTGAGATAGTGGAGGAAAGTAGTGGGTGTAATAGTGTTTTATATTATAAATTTGAGGTAGTGGAGGAAAGTTAGTGGATGTAATAGTGTTTTTTATAATTAAAATTTTACTAATTTTGGAATGGGTAGAAATGATGGGACACCCCAAAATAGTAAGTGGGTAGAAATGAATGGCACAGAGGGAGTAGTATATATATACACGATCGTATGTATTTACATATACATACATGCACATGTTCATACACATACATGCACATGTTCTTTATTGTTAGATAATTAATAGTATTCATGATTCATAAAGAATCAAGTTTCTCGATTTGTATTCATGATGATTATTAAAACTCTAAATAAATGTTTTGTTAATCTATGAATGAAAAAAAGTAAAATAAGAAATGAACTGAAATGAGTTTAAAGTTATTGCCGGTGTTGATTGGATATAAAAAAACAAAACGGTGCAGTTTAACTTGATATAATGAAATACTTATATAAGGTCAATCTGATACTCATTTTTCTCATATATATATATAATTATTAAAAGGAAAAATCAATTCATTTGAGAGAGGGACTTATTCTTTAAAATATGGTGGAATAGATCTATTTGCAAATTTATACAAGGTCTAGGCGTGTTGGTTCGTTCGTTGGAGTTACTAGTTCGCTACAAATAGGCATGACGATGTGTCGATGTAGAACTGACCTATAAATAAATGTTGATCTAATCAATATAGGATAGCACTTTGTGATGATTATATGTCATATATGTACATGGTCTGCGTACATCTAGCCTCCTCAGACACCACTTTGAGTGGTATTATAACTGAGTATGTTTGGTTTTTTTATGTGCGGTCCGCTTGACCAAATCTTGTACTAAAAAAGGAAAAATAAATTCGTAAAATTTTGGAGCATAAAAGACTTTACAGCAGTAAATAACGTAAGTACTGCTTTTCACTTTTTTTTTGTCACAATGATTCTGTTATTTTAGTATCTGTTCTGATACAATAGGGAAGAATCGAATCTTGGTAGATCACATGAGCTACATCATCACCCCGCTTTCCACACAATATTTAGATGACACGAAAATAGTAAAAAAAATTAGGAATGAATACGATTATTGGAGTAATTATAGCCATAGGTGCGCCTTCCCCCACATCTACCAGAAAATATATAATCATATACTGAGTAATCAGTAATGAATTGGGTGACCAATTTTTTATCGGCAGATCACTGCAGATGTGTGAGTGGTGAAGACGGCTGCATGCTGATTAAGTACCGGCTAATAGGCTAATAAATATATATATGATTGAATTTGACAAATAATCTAGACGTCGAGGATTTAATAGGGGTGTTATAATATTTACAAATATTTAATTCCAATTGTTGCACCCCGAGCCGCTGCGCTGGTGACATCTGTCTTACAAGAGCTGTGATCGCACTAAAATACATACTCCCTCCGTCCCAAGAGGATGTTTACATTTGCTTTTTGCACGAAAATCAAGATAGTGGGTGTAATATTGTTAAAATAAGTGAGTTAGTGGGTGTAATAGTGATTTTATTGTTAAAATAAGTGAGTTAGTGGGTGTAATAGTGTAAAGTGTTAGAAAAGTGGAATGAAGTAGTGGATGTAATAAAGTATTTTATTGTTAAAAGTTACTCCCTCTGTCCCAACCAATTGTTTACACTTTCCTTTTTGGGACGTCCCAACCAATTCTTTACGTTTCCTAAAATAGTAAGTTTTAACACTATTACACCCACCACTTCACTTATTTTAACAATACTTTACACTATTACACCCACTACTTCACTTATTTTAACAATAAAATCACTATTACACTCACTACTTCACTTATTTTAATAATAAAATCACTATTACACCCACTACTTCATTTATTTTAACAATATTACACCCACTATTCTTGGTCTCCGTGCCCAAACCAAATGTAAGCAAATGGTCGGGACGGAGGGAGTACTATTTTAGGAAACGTAAAGAATTGGTTGGGACATCCCAAAAAGGAAAGTGTAAAGAAATGGATGGGACAGAGGGAGTACTGTTTGTGAACTATATATATCACGCGTTAAAAACAAATAATTTATCAAGTGTGTGTAAATTTTACAGCCATCGTTAGTCAAAGTGAGTTCTCAAACTCAAATGCCATCACATGTACTAAAGACTAAGGCTATGTTCACTTGGATTGAATGGAATGAGGGGAGAATGGAATGAAATTTATACTATTATTTGGGGGAGATTGGGGAAAGTGTTTATAAATTTCATTCCTTGCTTCATTCCTCTCCAAATAATTTGAACTAGAATTCTAACCCACATGTTTTGGAAGGAATGCTCCATTCCCAATATTCATCAATTTCCTTGCAATCTTCATCATAAAAAACTTCTTCTCCCTCATATTTGTTCATTATTTTCCCCAACATCCCCCTTTCTTCATAAATTTTGTTTACAATTTTCATTCCATTCCTACACCATTCCATTCTTTCCAAGTGAACACACCCTAAAGATAAATTCCATTGTACTACATCTTCGAGCATGTTATCCATGAGGTCCTAAACATGATTGCGAATGCTGAGATATTGTGCATACTCCGTATTTGATTCAGTTTTTTTTAAGGATTTATGAATTTATTTTCAGATAAAAAATTTAAATTTGAATAATTTTTTATATATAAATATTTAATGTTTGTTTGATATTCAATAAGTTGCAAAAATAAATTAGAAAATAAGTTGAAAAGTTAGGAATCTTAACTTTCAACTTAAAATAAATTGACTTATTCTGAAAAATAAGTTTTCCCAAACACCCTTGTTAATGATAAATTGTAGATTCATTCCTCCATTCTTTATAATTACAAGAATAAATTATAAGCGCGATGAAATAAAAATTCAAATGGTAAGATCTATTTCTTATTGTTCCAAATTTTGAATTTAATTTTAATATATTTAAATAGTTATTTATTCCAAAATGTAATGAAAACCTATACTCATTTATGAAATAAATGTAAGTCTAATAATTTTATTTAAAAAAATAGATTATAACTAGGAACAATCGCTTTCCTTTATCTTTTATTTGTTTTTTTAAAAAACAAGGAACAATCGTTTTCTTGGAAAATAAAGAGAGTTGAATATTGAAAAACATATACAAATACTCGCTCCGTCCCAAAATATATGTCTCTTTTCTAAAAAACACACATAATAAGGTAAAGGTAGGTAAAGATTAGTTGAATAATATTTTCCAACTAATACCCTTAATTAATAAATTAAAAATGAGAATAGTATTAAGTTTGAAAAAAGTCAAATTTTAGATACAATAAATGTAGGGATAATTTTGAAAAATCACCTTAAATTTGTACTGAAAAAAGAAAAAAGACATGTAAAATGGGACAAATTCATTTTTCAAAAAAGGACATATATTTTGGGACCAAAGTATGCAGCGGCTGCGAGTAAACATGAGTCCACCAAGTTTATTTAATAGGAGTAATTTCTAATCATTAGCCTAATAACCATGAGATATTTGTTCAACTTGGCCTACTACCCCTGCCTTGTGACCTTGTCAAATTAAGTCGCCTCTTGGATAGTTATGATTCATTAAATTTTAAAGACTTAATTGTACGAGGATGACTTCAATTATTTTTTTAAATAAACGAGTGTATTCAATTTGTGACTTAATTACAGCATGATGGTTGAACAATATTTTTTTTAATACAAAAATGGCCCAATAATAAAAATAAACAACAGTTTTTAGATTAATTTAAACGGAATGCAATCATCTGCTTAAAATAATACTTGGACCATTTTTGTGCCAAAAAAAAATAGTTGAGACCATCCTCCTACAATTAAGTCAATTTTAAAATCACGCGTTAAATATGAGTATATGACCCAGAAACCTGTTGGAAGAATCATATTTTGAATACGTCCTCTTTTTATTTAAAAACTAGAAATACGTAAAATTTTATATTGTCATCAGATGAAGTATATTCTTTCCGTTCCATCTAATTATTAATATTTGAGATAGAAGATTCGACACATATTTTAAGATATATATAAAATATAGTTTTAAAATTTATTTTTTAAAAAATTTTCTTTCCTAAATAAAAGTTTAAATAATAAATTTGTATTAAACAGGAAAAAATTAAAATAATTAATGAAACAGCATTTTATAAAGGATAAAATATTAAAATACGTACTAAATTGTTAATAATTCGACGAGTCGGAGGAGTAATAAAGAACAGCTTTTCTTTCAAAAAAAACAAGCTCAAATACTGGACTTGAGCTAATGAATGCCTATCAGTCTATCACTAAGGTTTCGGGGCTAAATAAATACTCCTACTCACTCCGGTCCATTATATAAGGCATTTGACTTTTCTGCACGTAAGTTTAGGTGCTTTGAATACATAGTTAAAATTATTATTTTTAAAATTTCTTTTTCTAAATAAAAATTAAAATATTATATTTTTATTCAAAAAAAGAAAATTTATATGCATGAATAATAATATTAAAATATTATATAATGGACCGGAGTATTATTTATATGCATGAATATCAAAAATAATTTCAATTGGCCTTGACAAATTTATTAATTCTACAGCGTAAGTGCGGAACCTATAATATAGAATCATTGAGGTAGTTAGCTACACTCCCAATTAGTTTAGGTGTGTCCGGTATAAATAAATAAATAATAAGTTGGTCTGTGAAAAGCAACACGAGCTGAGCTAATAGTTTTTGATTTTCTACCGATGATTTCAAATAAAAATGGGATCAGTTAAGAGCAAATATTTGCTGTGATAAATGATAAAAACTTATATAATAATTTTTTTTATAATATGTATATAATAAAATTTTTAACAATTAGTATTTGTTGTGATAAATGATAAAAACATACTCCTACTAGTATTTGCGCTTAACTTCCTGACTGCATGTGCAACTTAAACTAGTTGACTGTGGGTCCCAGGGACCCACCCTGAGCTATGAGGTGGTGCATCACTTATTCACCTACCAACTTTCTTGATTCCTGAGTCCTGATTGCTCGTCTTATTATTTGACATTCATGATTCGACTACTGCTCATTATAAACCAAACTAAACCAAACATACTCGGTATATCCCGTTCAAAGCAGGGTCTGGGGAGGGTAAGATGTACGCAAACCATGCCCTTACCTTTTACAGTAGGGAGGCTGTTTCCGTGAAGACCCCCGACTTTGTGCACAACAAAACAGAGTGATTTACGCGTTTAAAAAGATAAAGATGGGGGAAGATCAACCATACCTGAGCCCATGGCCTGTACCTCATGGGACTTACCTGAGCGGGAACACCTCTCCTGATTAAACCTCAAGACCTGCTCCCTGCATCTGCAAGAACCAGAGAACAAAAGACATAACGAAAACTTAAAGCCAAACTCCTAAGATAACGCTAACCGAGAAAACCCAACTCTGAGGCTCTCAACAACAGACCCGCTCCCTAAAAAAGAATCCACGACTCTAATCTGTCTCCTCCACGAACTCCTATCGGCGATCAAGGTCTCATTCAAGTTTAAGGCCTTCAAATCCAACCTGAGCTGCTCTTCCCATGACCTCCTCGGTCTGCCTCTCCTCCTCACCCCAACAACCGCAAGACTCTCGACCCTCCTCACCGGGGCTTCTGGCAACCTCCTACGGACGTGGCCGAACCACCTCAACCTCCCTTCCCTAACTTTCGCAGAAAAAGGCGCCACCTCCAACTCGCTCCTGAAAACCGCATTAGGGATTCTATCAAACATCGTTCGACCACAGGACCACCGCAGCATCCTCATTTCCGCTGCGTCCAACTTGCTCTCGAGGGCTTTCTTCGCCGCCCAACACTCCGAACCATATAACATCGCAGGGCGGATTGCCGCTCTATAGAACTTCCCTTTCAACTTTAACGGGACTTTCTTGTCGCACATCACCCCTGACGCTGCCCTCCACCTAAGCCACCCCGCCTTAATACGATGAGTGACGTCCTCCTCAATCTCACCTTCCTTCTGGATGATCGAACCCAAATACTTGAACTTATCCGTACGAGGGACGATAGTGTCCTCAATCCTAACCTCCACCTCTTCCTCGTTGGCCTCACCACTGAAGTTACACCAGAGATATTCGGTTTTAGACCTGCTCACACGCAAGCCTTGGGGTTCCAAAGTGGATCTCCATAACTCCAACTTCTCGTTCACCTCCCCCCTCGATTCCGCCACTAGCACGATATCATCGGCGAAGAGCATGCACCACGGGACGCCGTCTTGAATCCCTCGCGACATGACATCTAAGATAAGGGCGAAAAGAAGAGGACTAAGAGCCGACCCTTGATGTAGCCCAGTCTCAAAGGGGAAAAAGCATGCGTCACCAACTGGGGTCTGGACGCAGGAACTAGCCTGCGAGTACATGTCTTGAATCACCCTGACGTACGCCAATGACACTCTCCTCTCCTCAAGGCTCTTCCAAATAGCTTCACGAGGGATGCTATCATACGCCTTCTCAAGATCAATGAACACCATATGAAGGTCTTTGCGACGCTCTCTGAACTTTTCCATAAGGCATCGGACGAGATGAATGGCCTCGGTCGTCGATCTCCCAGGCATAAAACCAAATTGGTTCTCTGATATTTCAACCTCTCTCCTAATCCGAAATTCGACCACTCTCTCCCAAAGTTTCATAGTGTGACTAAGTAATTTAATTCCTCGATAATTACTACAGTTCTGGGCGTCGCCTTTGTTCTTGAAAAAAGGGACGACAATGCCGCTCCTCCATTCATCTGGCATCTTAGCACCTGAGAGGAGAACATTGAACAGATCCACTAGCCATTCAACGCCGACCTCACCCAGGCAAAGCCACACCTCGATAGGGATCTGGTCCGGGCCCGCCACCTTCCCTCTAGCCATCTTCTGCAGGGCACCCTTGACTTCCTCTTTGCTGATACGTTCACATGGGCGGCTTGCGCGAATACACGAAATAGGGACCTCTTGAGCCACAGAGACACCACTCCTCCTAGCCTCATTGAAAAGATTATGAAAATAAGAACTCCACCTCTCCTTAATGGCCTCTTAGTTAATTAACACTTGGCCTGTATCATCCTTAATATACTTAACAGAACCTAGGTCGCGCCGCCTTCTCTCCCTAGCCTTAGCTAGTTTAAAAATAGCGTTCGCTACTTCCTTGGTATCTAGGCGGTTGTACAGCCCCTCGAAGGCTTCACTCCTGGCTTTTGCCACCGCCTTTTTTGCCTCTCGTCTCGCCACCTTGTAAGCTTCCATCTTCAGAGTCCTCTTCGCCCCTGGGCTACTCGACCTAAGCTCTTTAAAGAGCACATGTTTTGCCTTTACTTTCTTTTGAACCTCCTCGTTCTACCACCATGACTCCTTATGTCCACTGAACTTTCCTGAAGAGACCCCCACCACCTTCTCGCCCACACATCTAATAGCCTTCGCCATGTTGGACCACCTACAGTTAGCATCACCACCCCTAGCAAAACAACCTTCTTTAATCAGAGACTCGCTGAATTCGGTCGCCTTCTCGCCCTTCAAGTCTTTCCAAAGGATCCTCGATCTGAACTCTCTCGTTCTACGAACAACTCGGCCCCCCATGGCTAGGTCCATGGCCAACAGACGATGCTGAGAAGCACACGCCTCACTCCGAAACACCTTGCAGTCTACGCATGACCTAGCATCCCGCCTGCGCACAAGAAGGTAGTCTATTTGAGTGTTGATGCCCCCCACTACTAAAGGTAATGAGGTGCTCAGCCCTCTTCTGAAAAACAGAATTCACAATTATCAACTCCTTGGCAGTAGCAAATTCCAACAACGCTGACCCGCCGACGTTCCTGACCCCGAAGCCGAAACCCCCATGGGCGTTGGGATAACCATTCGACCTCGCACCAATGTGACCATTAAAATCGCCACCCACTACTAAAAGCTGATCATCGGGAATACTTCCGATCAACTCGTCTAGGCAGACCCAGAAAGCCTCCTTCTCCGAGTCACCCAGACCGACTTGAGGGGCCTACACTAGGGGTGTCAATTTCGTGTTTCAGGTCATGTTCGTGTTTGTAAACGGGTCAATTTCGGGTCAAGGTAAAATTAATTAAAATTGAATGAAATTAAATATCTAAGCATAAATGAATGAAAATCTAAAATCGGGTCACTTTCGGGTCATTTTCGGATAGACCAGATCATTTTCGGGTCACTTTCGGATTTTGTCTCAGTAAATCGGGTTAAGGATTGGGTCGGGTTTGGGTCGGATTTCGGGTCGTGTCTGAAATTGCCACCCCTAGCCTACGCGCACACCACGTTCACCACCTTCTCCCCGACCACTACTTTGACGGACATGATCCTGTCGTTACACCTCTTCACATCCACGACGTTGTCTTTGAGATCCTCTGCCAGAAGAATCCCCACTCCGTTCCTTGAGTTGGTAAGACCTGAGTACCACAATTTATACTCGTTCGCTTCTTTAGACTTATCCCCCTTCCACCTAGTCTCTTGAATACATGCCACGTCCACTCTACGCTTCTTCAACACATCCACTAGCTCCAAAAATTTACCCGATAGTGTACCTAAATTCAGACTGCCCACACGATAAAAACTCAACATCAACAAAACCTACGCGAGGATGAAATAAGTAAAGAAAATAACTTACAACTATAATCGAATAAAGTCGGGAGAACAATAAAAACTAAAATTACAATACCATTACAAACTAATAAAAATGCAGTAGTTAAAAGAAATTATGTAAAATATTTATTACGATAAGATAATATTAATAGAATACAGTACAACTAATACGAAAGGAAAGGGATCGGGGAACTGAGAGTTCAACGCGGGGGTTCGGTGAAAATAGGGGAGAGAAGAGAAAACGACGGAGAATAGAGGAGCTTGAGGTGAGGACGGACCGGAGGGGGAAGGGCGGAGACAACGGAGGGGGACTGAGCGGTGGGGGGCGGCGCTAACGGAGGAGCAATCCGAAAACAGTCGAACAAATAAGCCAGAACGAGCTCAACACGGGGACGAAGATGGGAGGTTGAAAGAGTAAGGAGGGGCGGAGGTTGGTGACTGTTCAAGGGCAAGGAGGAGGTTGGAGAGTGGATTGAACGGTGGCGAGGGCTGCGAAGCTTGAGAAGGGGAATTGAAAGGACGACGGTGAAGGGAGGTGGAGGTGGGAGGCTGAGATTGTTATGTTTGAATGGACGGAGGCGAGGGGAGGGCTGGTGGTAAGGGAGTGGAGATTAACGAGCGGAGATAGCTGCTGACCGGTGGAACTGAGCAGAGAGGAGCAGGTAAGAGCGGAACGGAGGTCGACAGAGGTGGAGGGATGGGTGAGAGATTTGAATTAAACGAGGGACGAGCGGATGAAACGGTGGTGCAGAGAAAATCACACCGAGACCAAACAAACACACAGAAAACTTACTAGAGAGATTACGAACGACCGAGATGAAAATGAAGAGAAGATTACGAGAAGCTCAAGAAACTGAAGGAAACCAACTAAAACTACTCTACAGAAAACTGGAAAACACGAAACAGAACAAGCGACACTGGACAAAACAAATCTATGAAAGAATGAATGAAAGCTATGCTGAGGAATATGTTAAATGCTCCGGCGATACGCCGGCCAGAGTAGTCCAGTCTTACAGTGAAAGCCGTTAACGGCTAGTTTGAGTTTGAGTTTGAGTTAGAGAGAGAGAAAAAGTTGTTGGACAATCAGTTGTCGACTACTGCTGGAGTATGTAATATGCAATGCATCTCGCATTACATTCAATAAGTCTTCGATGCAATTTTTATTCTCAAACTTACTAGATTTTATATAAATAAAAATAGTAGGAAGTACAAGAGAAATTGTTCAAATTATACTATTTTTGTAGTCCAACCGTCTAAAATGCCTTTTTGTAGTAATGCTCGCCTTTTTTACCTATGGGGTACGCATCCTGGCCATGCGTGGCCTGGGATGCGCATTCCTGATATGCGTATCTCAGGTAACGCATTTCCAGGATGCGTAATGACATCATGTGATGTCATTTTTTCATAACAGCTCCGGTTGTCTCTCTCTGTCAAAATCGCCATACCGATCGCCTCTCTCCGTTCTCCCCACTCCGGCTACCTCCACTCATCGACTTTGGTCTGTGTGTGAACTCATCGAAAAATGAAATCGGGAAAAAAGTTCGATTTGGGCCTTTCTAATCCGGCGAAACAAAAAAAAAACATGGGTATAGGTTTGTAGAGGAGAAGAAATCGATCGTTTTGGTGTATAATATACTAGTCAAATATTGCCGGAAAGGGGTGAAACAATCGATTGATTTTTTTGCCAGAAAACGCCACCGACGACGGTGGGGGGACGATGAACAGTGCCTTAGCATACACATGTTGTACATGCGTATCATCACACACGCATGTTCAACATGCGTATCAGAGGTACTGTTCACATAGCTTAGATTTGTAATTACCAAAGTGTACGCATGTGAATGTGGCGTATAGTTTGACCACGCATTGGTAGAATGCGTATACCCCTATACGCATGCCACAAATGCGTGGCCCGTGGGTAAAAAGGGCGGAGCTTATTGCGCGTAGGTATTTTGGGCAGCTGGAATAAAATGATGGGTATTTTGGTTTTTCACCCGAGGTACAACGTCTGCAATTTCATCCGCGTCTTTAGCCATTTTTATGATTTTTTATGTTTTTAATAGTATTAAAAAAATAGAAATTGAACTTAATCAATAAAAGTATTGTCTAAGAATTAAACAGGAATTAATTAATGATTAATTCGATTAATCATCAACTTTTAGAATAATGATTGTGAAGACGCGTCTTTGATGCATTTTTACGAATTCTTATTTTATGAAAAATTGTGTTCTTTTAATATATTTGAACTCATCGGTTTATTTCTTTTTGCTAGTTTAAATTTTCTATTCTACACTAATTACACAACTTTACAAAACATAGGCTTCACCGTTCACGTTACAATTCTTTTTCTTTTTTTGATAATTTGATGTTTAAACTAATTTTCGCATATCTTAATTAATACAAAAAATTACTAATTAATACACTTAAACTCATCGAACGTTCACTTGGTTTCGTACCATACCTCTTAGGGGTCATTTGATAAATCTGAACCATATTTTTTCAATGGATTATATTTCTGGATGAATTAATTTCTGAATGGTTAACAAGAAGCGTAGGAAAATAATCGTTTGTTAAATCTGAATGACATATAATAAAAAAAAATAAACAAAATTTGGAACTAATATATTTTATAACATTTAATTATTAAATAATATTGCATACATAAACTGATTTAGAAAATATCATATTTTAAATGTCATATATATAATAATATCAATATTTTAAATATTAATTATATAAAAATATAATTATAACATAAAATATAATTTATTATATATCAAAATAAACTTGTGCATCGCACGGGTTATAAGTTAGTTATATTCAAAAAGCAAACTAAAAGATGTAAAATTAAAACTAGATAGATTCAACGTTAATAATATCTTGGTAACAGGAAAAAAAAATGATTTTTAATGGTTTATAATTTCAAATAAAAATTATAACCTAGCTAACAAAGAGATATATGTAACTGGCATCTAAATGAAATTTAGTTATATGAGAGACATGGATCATGAATTCATGATATGGACGGTTCAGCTAGAATTTTGTGTTGGAGTATTTTAGGAGTCGTCCAGCTGATTTCAAGTATCAAACTATGAAACAAACAATCTGGATCATTCATTCATTCATTTCCTGTCGTTCAGTTCAATACGATATCATTCACTTTGTTATCAAATGAGGCCTTGGACTAAGTGCTTGTTAGAAAATGGAGTTTTTAGGGCATAATTATTTTATGTTCTTGATGTTAATTCCGGATTTTAACGATGGGAAATTGTTCCTTGATATGGGAACTTAAATTTTCATATATGGGTCTAAGTAATTTTCTTAGTGAAACCCATAGAGAAATGGAGTTGAAGTTAGTAGCTTGAATAAGCTTGAAATGAGAATGAGTATTTATCCCACATTGAAATAAATAAGGGGGGTTGTTGGCTTTATATAGAATCACACACATGGGTAGTGTACAACTACTAAGGTGTATGATGGTGCATGGTGTTACTATGTGCTCCACGCGCGCGCCGCCGCGCGCCCCGCCACGCCACGCCACGTCTCGTCTCGACTCGACTCGGGTCGGCTCGGTCGAAGGGCGATTTGGGCGAATGTCTCGGCGTCTCGCGTACGCGAGGCGACCTGGGCGAGGAATTTTATTGCATGGATTATTGATTTATTTTAATATTATAAACGTGCTGTCAAGAGTTGGACTATACTCCTGTAAACTCTCGAGAGTAAACTTGCTGTCATGAAACAAAGTTGCTGTCAGGAAAGTAAAACTTGCTGTCAGGAACAAGGTTGCTGTCAAGGAAGTAAAATTTACTGTCGGGAACAAGGTTGCTGTCAAGGAAGTAAAACTTACTGTCAGAAACAAGGTTGCTGTCAAAGAAGTAAACTTACTGTCAAGTTCAAACTGTTGACAGTTACTTTAAAGGTACTGTCAGGACTTGTTGACAGTAACTTCTGCGTGATTTTGACAGTAGAGTCTGAGCGTTTATTCTATTAATTGGAAGTCATAATGTGGATAAATATATATAACGTAACTGTCACGATTTATTTAATATAAAATCAACTGTTACAGCCGTTTTGATTATATTAAATCGACCGTTTCATTCTAATTAATTAGAATGGGAGTTACAATATTAATTGGGTGATATCAGTTACGTTTGGCCTCTCCTATAAATAGAGACCTAAGCTACTGATTGTAAATATACTGTCCACACCATACATTCTCTGTTCTCTCTATACACTCTGTTCTCCCTTTATATTCTGTACTCAACCAGTAGGTTTTTCTGCGACTGAGGTGCTAGTCGAAGTTGAGTTTTCTGGTTGCTGTGACCATCTAACTCGGAGCTGTTTTATCCTGGAAGAATATTGCCAGCATCCTGACACAGTGTAAGTGGAGGCAATTATCTCTTCAAGAACAATCAGGACTTCTTTGCAAGGCCTGGTGACTCAGCTGATTATTTCTTATTTGATACCTGCATAGCTATGGCTTCTGGTATGATTTCTTATCTTCCTTTGTTCTATCAGTTACTGATTTGCATGTGTTTTACCTTCGTGTTTTGTTTCGCTAATTGTATGCTTGGCCTGGACTTGTTAAATACGATATATAACTGCCTCTATGTTGCTGTAGTAGTCAATATTTCCAACATTCTTGAAGAGATAATTCGTTATATAGTATTTAGCATAATGGTTAACGATAGTGAGATTCCTGCTAGTGGTAGTTCGGTTGCATCTGTTGGGGTCATTGATTGGACCACTTACAGTTTTCCACAACCTGTTGAATTAACTGGCTTGCTAGAGAAATTCAATGGGGGCGTTGGCTTTTCTCGTTGGCAGAAAAGGATGAAGTTGTGGTTGACTGTAAAGGGTCTATGGCCTGTTGTGGAATATGAGAAGCCAGTTGTGGATCAAGAGAAGGCTGAATCAGTTAAGAGTTATGCGAAGTGGGCTGAGAAGGATGGGGTTGCTAGGGCAGCAATTCTGGCTGCTCTAACCAACACATTGTTTGATGTGTACTCTTCTGATGCGTACACCGCAAAACTCTTATGGGAGAAGCTGGACCAGACACATAATACTGACTCACAAGGTCTGGAAAAGTATTCTGTGGCTAGGTTCCTTGATTTCAAGCTGGTGGACAATAAATCCATGACTGAGCAAGTGCATGAGTTCGAGATGATAGTGCATGCTTTGAAGGAGTCTAGAATGGACCTCCCCGAAAAGTTTAAGGTGATGAGTGTGATTGAAAAGCTCCCAAAGTCTTGGGAAGAGTTCTCTCTCTCCCTGAAAAGACAGAAAGGAGAGATCACCTGGACCAACCTTATGCTGGACATCTCGGTGCAAGAACAACACAAGTCCAAACAGGGACATGTGATGCCAACTGAGCATGGAAGTTCGAAGGTAAATGTAGCTACTGTAGGACAGAAAAGGAAGGCTGTCTCTAAGAAGGGTAATAGTAATAAACCTAAGAGTGACAAGGATAAGGCCAAGAAACCAAAGGCAAACAAACCATGTTGGTCTTGTGGGCAGGTTGGACACTGGAGTAAGGACTGCCCTACAAAGAAAGCGAAGAAAGCCGAGGGTGTAGCTCAAGCGAATGCTGTGCTTGGAACCTCAAGTGGGCCTGTAGCGAACATGGTTGTTGGTGAAGCTTTGGCTTCTGAAACCAACGAAGACCGGTATGTTACCTACAACCCTGTACTATTTTCCACTTATCTGTCAAATGAATGGTTGATTGATACTGGAGCTAATGTGCATATTTGTGCTGACATTAGTTTATTTGTATCTTATCAACAGAGTCATAGCTTGACAGTGACGATGGGGAACGCAAGTGCTGCTCAAGTACATGGAGTAGGAAACGTGGACCTGAAGTTTCCTTCGGGACGTATTCTATCCCTGACGAGAGTGCATCATGTTCCCGACATGCGTAGAAATATAATAAGTGGTAGTTGTTTAGTAGCTAATGGCTTTGAAGTTTCTCTCAAATGTAATAAAGTAGTTCTTATTCATACTGGTACATTTTTTGGCAAGGGTTACTTGTCGAATGGTTTATTTGTGATAAATGCTGAACCCGTTTTGGGTGGATTGATTAATAATATTACTCCTTCTGTTAATTGTATTGAATCTTCTGATTTATGGCATGCTAGACTTGGTCACTTAAATTTTGGTGCTCTTAAAAATATGATGAACTTAGAGTTGATTCCAAAACACACTATAGAAAAGAATTCTAAATGTCAAGTATGTGTGTCTGCTAAACAAATAAGGAAACCTTTTCATAATATTGTTAGGGATTCAGACTTGTTAGATTTAGTACACACTGATATTTGTGAATTTGGTGGTGTGTTGACTAAGGACCAGTTTAGATACTTCATTACCTTTATAGATGATAGTAGTAGATACTGTTATGTTTATTTACTTAGACATAAGGATGAAGCACTTAGTAAATTCATTATATATAAAACTGAAGTTGAAAAACAAACTAGTAAGGTGCTTAAAAGATTGAGATCTGATAGAGGTGGTGAGTATACGAGTAACGCTTTTAATGAATTTTGTGCAAACAATGGAATAGTTCATGAAGTTACCCCACCATACACACCTGAGTCTAATGGGGTTGCTGAGCGAAAGAACAGAACATTTAAAGATATGATTAATAGTATGCTTATTAACTCTGGGCTGCCTAAATACATGTGGGGAGAAGCTCTGAATACGGCTTGCCATATTCTGAATAGAGTCCCTCTGAAACACATGGATAAGACACCCTATGAGTTATGGAAGAGCAAGAAGACTAGTCTTAAGTATCTTCGTGTGTGGGGGTGCCTTGCTAAGGTACTTGTCCCTGAACACAAGAGAAAGAAACTAGGTCCGAAGACTGTTGATTGTATCTTTCTAGGCTATCTTGAGACCACTACAGCTATGAGATTTTTAGTGTTAAAATCTGACATAGATGGTATAGTGGTAAACACGATAGTTGAGTTTCGTGATGCTACATTCTTTGAGGATGTCTACCCTATGAAGACTGGTATGCCTCAAGATACTTCTAATGAAGATCCTACTCACACATCAAGTTCTATTCCTGATCATGTGGAAAAGATGACAAATGTGGGGGCGGAACCTAGTAGTAGCTCTACTGCTAAGGAGGTAGAGGAACCACGAAGGAGTAAGCGTGCAAAGGTAGTCAAGGATTTTGGAAGTGATTTTATCACTTACAATGTCGAGGATGAACCTTTAACTTTCCGACAAGCTATGGATTCTTCAGAGTCTAGGCACTGGAAGGGCGCTGTAAAAAGTGAAATTGACTCTATTGTTTCTAACGGAATATGGGAGTTAGTTGATCTCCCTCCTGGGTGTTCTACTATCGGGTGTAGATGGATTTTTAAAAGGAAGTTGAACCCTGACGGATCAATAGATAAGTACAAAGCTAGACTGGTAGCTAAGGGTTTTAAGCAAAAGGAGGGCATTGATTACTTTGACACATACTCTCCAGTAGCTAGAATGACAACAATTCGAATGCTAGTAGCATTGGCTTCCGTACATGGTCTTATCATCCATCAAATGGATGTAAAGACAGCTTTTCTTCATGGTGAACTTGAAGAAGAGATTTATATGGATCAGCCTGAGGGATTTGTTGCATCTGGTAACAAAAGGAAAGTATGTAAGTTGATCAAATCCATCTATGGCTTGAAACAAGCTCCTAGGGATTGGCATAAAAAGTTTGATGAAACTATAGTGCCGTTCAGTTATGATATTAATGATAGTGACAAGTGTGTCTACACCAAAGTTAAAGGTAGTGAGTGTGTCATTTTGTGCCTATATGTAGATGACATATTACTGTTTGGAACCAATATTGAGATTATTAACGAGACGAAAGCTTTCTTGAAAAGGCATTTTGAAATGAAGGATATGGGTGAGGCTAGTGTGATTCTTGGTCTCAAGCTGACTCAGTCAGCTGAGGGAATAACTTTATCGCAGTCTCATTATATAGAGAAATCTATACTTGAGAAATATGGTTATTCACATTGTAGAATTGCTAGTACACCCTATGATCCTAAAGTTGCCCTTGTCAAGAATACTTCAGGAGTACCTGTCTCTCAGTTAAGGTACTCTCAGATTATAGGAAGTTTACAGTATCTTGCTAACTGTACTAGACCAGATATTTCATATTCTGTGTCTAAGTTGGCTAGATATACAAGCTGTCCAAACAGAACTCATTGGGATGCTCTTGATAGAGTACTTAGATATCTGAAAGGCACAATGTACCTTAGTTTACACTATAGGAGATTTCCTGGTGTACTTGAAGGGTACAGTGATGCAAGTTGGATAGCTAAGAAGTCTGGTTCCAATGGAGTGACTGGATACGTGTTCACTTTAGCAGGTGGAGCAATATCCTGGAAGTCGACAAAACAGACTATAGTAACTCAGTCTACTTCTGAGGCTGAGTTGTGTGCGCTAGATGCCACGGGGACGGAGGCTGAATGGTTACACGGACTTATGTCCGCGATACCTGTAGTAAGTAGACCTCTTCCTGCGTTTGCTATTCATTGTGATAGTAAAACAACTATCGACAAGATTAACAGTAAAAAGTATAATGCTAAAACAAAGAGACACATCCAAGTTAGACTAAAGTCTATAAGGGGTTTAGTGTCAGATAGGATTATTGCTGTAGAGTTCATAGGAACTCAGAATAATATAGCTGATCCTTTAACTAAAGGACTGGAACCTGCAGTGGTCCTTAAGTCGAGGTTGGGGATGGGGCTGTCAACCCATCATAGTTCATTATCAGTGGGAACCCAATACACATGAGAGGAGATCCCTTGAAGTGTATTCAATGTGGTAATAACAAGCTGTAAGGATGAATTGGTAGTACCTTTGCTACATAGATGATACTGTTTGTATCTGAGTCTATCCCCTGTAAACCTAGAAGGTACTGACACTGCTAGTAAGCAAGAGTTATTATAACTCTGAATGGGGTCAAGTCATTCGACGAGATGGTAGCAGTACATCTCTGGAGATGCCCAGCTAAGCGAATGTAATTGTGTGGTCGCAATTAGAGGGAAGGGTTATTCCTTGAAACATTCGACGAACAGGATCGAGACAAGACCATTAATGTCTCAAAGCCGTAGATTGGCACCATAGCCTTTGATTTGTCGTCGTCTATGGAACATGATTACATCAAACGGATTAAGATTCAAGGTGAAACATTCCATCTGAATCCGGTAGTCATCGAAGTAGGGGACTTAGGAGGGTTCAAACCCGGAAGGGTACCAACTCTGAAAAACAAGTCATGATGGAAAACCTGGAGCATTTCTGTATGGATTTGTGGGGGATTGTTAGAAAATGGAGTTTTTAGGGCATAATTATTTTATGTTCTTGATGTTAATTCCGGATTTTAACGATTGGAAATTGTTCCTTGATATGGGAACTTAAATTTTCATATATGGGTCTAAGTAATTTTCTTAGTGAAACCCATAGAGAAATGGAGTTGAAGTTAGTAGCTTGAATAAGCTTGAAATGAGAATGAGTATTTATCCCACATTGAAATAAATAAGGGGGGTTGTTGGCTTTATATAGAATCACACACATGGGTAGTGTACAACTACTAAGGTGTATGATGGTGCATGGTGTTAGTGTGTGCTCCACGCGCACACACACACACACACACACGCGCGCCGCCGCCCGCCACGCCACGTCTCGTCTCGACTCGACTCGGGTCGGCTCGGTCGAAGGGCGATTTGGGCGAATGTCTCGGCGTCTCGCGTACGCGAGGCGACCTGGGCGAGGAATTTTATTGCATGGATTATTGATTTATTTTAATATTATAAACATGCTGTCAAGAGTTGGACTATACTCCTGTAAACTCTCGAGAGTAAACTTGCTGTCATGAAACAAAGTTGCTGTCAGGAAAGTAAAACTTGCTGTCAGGAACAAGGTTGCTGTCAAGGAAGTAAAACTTGCTGTCGGGAACAAGGTTGCTGTCAAGGAAGTAAAACTTACTGTCAGAAACAAGGTTGCTGTCAAAGAAGTAAACTTACTGTCAAGTTCAAACCGTTGACAGTTACTTTAAAGGTACTGTCAGGACTTGTTGACAGTAACTTCTGCGTGATTTTGACAGTAGAGTCTGAGCGTTTATTCTATTAATTGGAAGTCATAATGTGGATAAATATATATAACGTAACTGTTACGATTTATTTAATATAAAATCAGCTGTTACAGCCGTTTTGATTATATTAAATCGACCGTTTCATTCTAATTAATTAGAATGGGAGTTACAATATTAATTGGGTGATATCAGTTACGTTTGGCCTCTCCTATAAATAGAGACCTAAGCTACTGATTGTAAATATACTGTCCACACCATACATTCTCTGTTCTCTCTATACACTCTGTTCTCCCTTTATATTCTGTACTCAACCAGTAGGTTTTTCTGCGACTGAGGTGCTAGTCGAAGTTGAGTTTTCTGGTTGTTGTGACCATCTAACTCGGAGCTGTTTTATCCTGGAAGAATACTTTTCAGTGGACAGCGGGCACCACACAATGTTGCTACAGTATCTTTAGTGTTCCTGGAGGCCTAGAGGCAGGCAAGATTACTTTTAAGGGGTCACCTATTTTTTTATACTGTTGCTGTTCCGATCATTATTAGTTTATTACTCCAGTAGTAACCTTTTCTTTTCAGAAATTAAATAGGAATAAAAAATATTTTTTAAAAAATAGAAACAATAATGCGTGACGAAACACTAGTTACTAGTCATATTGAAAATAGTAGTGATCGACTAAGATCTCCAATCAAATTAATTTTTTATTTTCTGAAACTTTGGGAATATCATTATATTAGATATATATTGACATCCGTACGGTTGGATCGTTCAAAAATATTTTTTAAAAAATAGAAACAATAATGCGTGACAAAGCACTAGTTACTAGTTATATTGAAAATAGTAGTGATCTACTAATATCTCCAATCAAATTAATTTTTTATTTTCTAAAACTTTGGGAATATCATTATATTAGATATATATTGACATCCGTACGGTTGGATCGTTCAAAAATATTTTTTAAAAAATAGAAACAATAATCCGTGACAAAACACATAACTTGTTGAATGTTTATTTTCCGGTTCTATAAGTGAAAAACATAGCTTGCTGAATGAAACACATAGCTTGCCAATTTACATAAGTACATACATAAAATATAAAATATATATTAATTAATTAATTAATTAATTAATTAATTAATTTCGGATACGGATATTTTCGAATACGAATACGGATAATATCCGTCGGATATTGAAAGCTTCGGATCCGGATACGGATAATATCCGATTTAACTCGGATACGGATAATATCCGTTTTTTTCCGGATACGAATACAGATATTTCGGACGAATATCGGATTTTCCGAATTTTTTTGACAGCCCTATATATACGTATTTATTACATTATTGTATTAAAGATATTTTTGGTATTTTATTTCATATAAATTTATTATATAAACATTAAGAGATATATTATAACCTTTGGGTTAATTATATTAATATTTTAATTTTCTCTTTACTTTAGTATGTTATCAGAGCAGGTTTCGAGTGAAATGATAATTAAATTCATCATTTGTTAAGAAATTTTTTTTAATATTTAATCAAATCGTTATAAAGGTAGAATTACGTTACAAAAACAAATTTAATTTGGAAATTCATAGGAAATTTTCTACCCAGACCAGTCAAATTCTTTTTGCAATTCCTGGAATCAACGGCCCGAAATTTTGACTGAGTCTTATTTACTTTAGTATCTAAGTTTTGAACGGTATAAATCGTATGGAATTCCGTATGGTTAGATTTTAAGGACTCGAACAGATGATTTCTGTATAAAATCTGTATTTTTATATAAAATAAAAAATCAAAAAACTATTATTTATTTATTTATAAGTAGCTCAACGAAATATGTTAAAATGTATATAAAAAGACGTGAATCATTAATTTTGGAATAGAGGAAGTATGTTAATAGCACAAATCAAACAACCCTAAATAACATATTCACTTGCCAAGTTTGTGAAGTCGAAGATAATTGGCCGATTACTAATTTCTTCTTAGGTAGCCAACTATTTGTAGCCTTTAGGGAAATTGACACAATGTAATTGGAAGTATTAGTTTACCTGCATAATTTACAAGCATTATTGTTGTCAAAAAACATATTCAACAGCGACAGATTGTCTACAAATAAGACATATAAACAGTGTTGTAAAAAGCGGTAATCGGATTTAATCGGTAGAGGCACTGTCCAGGGATTAATCGGGGATTAATCGGGTATTTGAAGATTAATCGGAATGATTAATCGAATAATCGG
The DNA here is from genome assembly GCA_037693485.1 of Kitagawia praeruptora. Taxonomy (NCBI): domain Eukaryota; kingdom Viridiplantae; phylum Streptophyta; class Magnoliopsida; order Apiales; family Apiaceae; genus Kitagawia; species Kitagawia praeruptora. Next base: position 7,920,632 of record CM075353.1, read on the forward strand.
ATTATTAATCAGTTCGGTAACCCATGGAACAGGGATTAATCGGTGATTAATCGTGATTAATCACCGATTTTTAGAACAGAGCATATAAACTATATATTCCATATCTGCCTCATGATTATAATATAAAATATTGGGCGATCATACCAAATTGAATCAATAACAATGCACCAATAGATCTCAAACTGGTTTCGACCACGAATTAAGATATGTAGTCCTTTTCACTCCACTATTTTTACTTTTAAGTGACTAGTGATTGATTTATACTACTCATAAAAAAAATATATGGTTTTACCATTTTTGCGTAGATTAATTTAGTGGAAGTAACAACAATGTATGAGGGTTGAATAATTCGTACGTCATAGATTTTGAGATATTTTATGTATTTCTTCCTTCCGTTCCATTTTATATGAATTTTAATTTTTTACGCATTTTAATATGTTCGATTGGGATACTTGTAGGTAATATTTTATCAAATTTTTTTATTTTATATAAAAATGTAAATTTTATTTGTATACAAAACAAAAAAATTGAGAAAATATTATTTACAAATATCTCAATTAAACGCATTAAATTATTTGAAAAAATCAACGAATCAAACAAATCAGGACAAAGAGAATATTTAAGTATTTGATCCTTGGGGTTTGACGAGATGGGCTCATCCCTTATAAGTTTGTAACAGGAAGAGGGGAGAAATGGAAGGGGAGAAATGGAATGATGTTATAGTTAATGGTTTATTGTTCATTCAGATTTTAAATTCGATTATTGCTTATTTAAAAATTTATTCATGAATTTTATTTTTATTAGATTAGAAATTTAATTAAAAAAGTTAGGAAAAATTCTTAATTAAGAGGGAGTTAAAATCTAAAAATGTAAGAATTTTGTGTAGTTGGGGAAGAACATAAATTTTACTCCCTCCGTCACAATTTACATGTCCCTTTTGAAAAAAATACGCGTATTAAGAAAAGGGTTTGTCTAGTGTGTGCCCAAGAACACATGCTAAGAATCCATATTTGATGAGTTGTCAAATTTTTATTGGTGGATATTTATGTGAATGCAGGGGGTCCATCATTATTAATGAAATCTACACCAATCAAAATTTAACAACTAACATAGCACGGATTCTTAGCATATACCCTTGGGCACACACTAGAAAATTCGTTAAAAAAAAGGTTGGTTGGATAAGGTTTTTTAATAAATATCCTTAATAAATGCATTGAAAAATGAGAAAGGAACTAAGTTTTAAAGAAGTCAAACATTGAAAATACAAATATAGGGGTAATTTTGGAAATTTAGACTTAAATTTGTATAGAAAAAAAAAGATATTTGTATGGAAAGAAAAGATATTTGTATGGAAAGAAGAAGTGGACATATAAATTAAGACAATTTTTTTTTAAAAAAAGGACATGTATTTCGGGACGGAGGAACTATTCTAAAATTTTCTATAAGTTAACCAATCGATTCGATTTTTAAATCCGATTAATCCTATGAATTTATTTAAAATGATATGTTTTAACTATAAATTAGACTAATATATTAAATATTACTATAATATCCGATTAATACTTCAATTAATCCTTTCAATTAATCCCCGATTAATCTTAAATCGGTAACTCAACCGATTTATGACGATTACCGATTTTTACTCACTATTCGCAAGCATATAAGAATACCGGGTGAATAATGTATTAGTTATCTATCTATACTATACTATATATACTATACTATAATAAGTAAATTAGGGGATTTTGGTAGTTTGGTTCAACCCTATTTTTTAGCCATAATTTTAGTTCAATTAAAAATAAATTTAATTAATATTTTATCTACCTAAAAACATTCCCGGATAAGCAAAGATTTAGCCGAGAGTTTTGATCGAGAAGAGTGGTGTGTATGTCAGTGTGGCTATAAACTAGGGGATAATTGGTAGTTTGGTAGTTTGGATCAACCCTATTTTTTAATATTAAAAACATATTAAACAAATAACAATTTACACTATAACAAATTAAAATTAATATTTATAATCTATTACTATATATTATACATCAACACAAGGGCAAAAAGTTCCATTTTATTGGCTGTGAAATTACTGTTTTGCCCATATTTGTTGAAAATTAACAAAAGTGCCACCCTTAAAATATTAGTGTAAAAATTAGTTGAAACTATGTTAGTGTTGTGAATCGAACCCATGACCTTCCATTCTTAGTCTCATGGCTTAACCATTATGCTACACTTAGTTTTGAGTACATTTTAAAAATCTTATTAGATAAACCACATTTATCTCCTTTTGTCCAATTTTTTTTATTTCAACTATATATTAAATCTCGATACAAGTGCAAAAAGTGCTAATAAATTGCTTATAAAATTACTATTTCACCCTCATTTTTTGGAAATAACAATTGTACCACCCCTTTAAAATCCATGAAAAAAATGGAAGAATTTGGATTAGTTTCGGAGTCGAGCCACCGATTTCGTTTTAAGAGGTTCATGATACAACCACTATATCACATTACTTTTCGAGTTTTCTTAAAAATCTTGTAAGATATCACGCTATTTTTACTTAACTTATTTTCATTTTTGTTTTCACTTTTGAGTAAATAAAATGTTAGTTTACATTATTTATATAATTTCGTTTTTTCAGTTTTCGTAGTTTTATTTATATATATACTTAATCATCTTATAAATTTTAATACACCTGTATGTTTTCGATTAAATATATTAAATATGTTATTTATAATTTATATTATATTATATCTCTGATCATACTTTATTTGAATTAGTTGATAATGGATACCTAAAAAATAATACTGAAATTTGATCCAATATAAGGAATATAGTATATGCAATGTATTTCATTATTCATTACTTCTATCATTCTAAATTAAGAAAATTAGTTTTAAAATTATTTTTAAATTATACAATAATCATGTTTATATATTCATCACATCCGTTTTTTAATAATTTTCTTTTTAGAATGTACACTTCAGTTGTTTATATTTTCTAAAGTAATTTATACTCTCTTTGTCATTATAAATGATTAACATGGAAAATAAAATGTTAAGATAAAATTCTTGGTTATGCATGAATCTTACTAAGTCTGGATTTAAAAAAATTACAAACACTTATCTCTATGTATATATTAAATTATTGAAATAAAATACAATTTAGTTTTTTTTTGACAAACAAGAAAATGTAATTAACTTGCATCGACCAAATCACAGTCAGGACAAACCCCTGAACTGACACTACAATCTGAATGGAAAAAAATAAATGAGCTAACCAAATAGCCGCTTATGTGTACAGACTGTTTACATCATGAATAACAATATTCTTCGAATTAAAAAAGATTTGAGTGGTTTCCCGATCAATCAAGCATGCACCAATCCTGGAACCAGTAATATCACAAATGACCCTCACATACACATCACTTGTAGTCCAATGTTCAGAAACACCCCAGCTATCTACATGTCAAAAACCAGCTATAGACATGCCGAAAGTCCAATGATCAGAAACACTCCAGCTATCTACATGCCGAAAGAGATAGATCTCAAAAGATGAATAAATATTAGTTGTGAAAAGTAAGCTTTTGCAATATCCGATACCAGCCCACATCCAATGCACACATTATAGATCTCCCACAAAACCACATAAATCATTTTCAAAGTAACCAACAATAAAACCCATACCAGCAATAACAAAACTGACATTAACCTCCCAATAAAATGGTAGCAAGTCAGACCCACGTCAAAAGACGAGACTAAAATCCAAAATTCAACGACCTCGGAATGACACCAAATTTTGGTATGATGTTAAGGAGGAGAATTTGAATCTAAAGGTATTTTTTATTTGCGGAATTGGACTCAAAACCAAGATAGATCTGAGAAATAAATTCTAGATGTTTGGCTTTGGTTCGATTTTTATTTAAAAAACTGGAGCAAAACAAGAAACTGAGATTAGATGATTGAAAAGAGGATTGGAGGGTGGTTTGATGGGGGACAATGGAGAAGAGGGGTGGCCGGCGGTGGCAAAGAAGATTGAGAGTCGACTCTCATGTATCGGAGGAGAGAGAGCGGAGTCTGTTTAGAGACAGCAGAAGGAGTTGTTGTTTCGTATAAAATACAATTTAGTTGAATTTTTTTTGTTAAACATATATCTTCAAGTTTACATTTATCCTGAAAGAACGTGATGCGAAATATTACGTAATACTTAATCTGCTTTTGGATATATTAAAAATATTACTAGCATAATATGTTTCTTCTATGTTGATCTGATGTAGAAGGATATGAATTGTAATTTATTATTTGTTTACATGCCATTTTTTTTTTCAAAATCTTCTTTGCAACCTCGGTCTATTTCCTATAGGAATTTTGTTTTTGTAGGTTCATGACCGGTGTGAGAACATTGCATTATAGATTTGCAATAGAGATGACATTAACATATTTTAAGGATTGTGGACAGTTGTAATCGTGTTGATATAGAAACCAATGTCTATCACTATGAAAAGACAAAGATTATCATCTTATATTCTCAAATTTATAATTACAAGATCCCGTTCATAACTCAAAATTATCATACTCAACAATATTATTGTTGGTGTGTATTTATAGTCCTTATTGGCATTCAGTATTAACACATATCACTACTCATATTACAATTTCATAATTACGAATTTTCAGTTCAAAAATTATTAAACCAATCACTGCCTTCTTTTTTAGAACAAAATTAGAGACCTTCACGTAGAGGCCCGTGCCTTGCACGGGCTGTAACACTAGTATTATATTATACTATAGACAAATTACAAAAAATTAAAAGTAACCCGTGCTTTGCACGGGTTATAAGCTAGTATATATTATATAATAAGCAAACAGGGGTATAATTTGGTTGTTTGGTTCAACTTGGTTCAACCATTTAAAAGAATAGTAACCGTTAGATATATTTAATAGATGATAGCCGTTAGATCTAATAATAAGAAATATTCTATATTTAAATAACTCTTCTAAAGATCCAAGGTTCGAATCCCGTCAACAACAAATTTACATTAAGATTTTACGTTATTAGTTTTAATCAATACATATCATTTATTAAATACCTATTGTTATTACTAATAATTTTATTAACTAATATTACAAAGTTAAATTATATCTATAATAAATTATTAGACTCTATTTTATTTAATCACATAATTTTAAATGTAAGTAACCCGTGCTTTGCACGGGCTATAATCTAGTACTAGCTTATAAGAGCATCTCTAATAGCATTAACTAAAAATGATTGGCTAAATTATATAAAATATTAATTATGTAAAATTTGTCGAACCAATAAGACATTGTGTTCCGAGGGTATTGATTATAATGATTGACTATATTTTAAAAATGGTATGTTATTAATATTTCAAGTTGTTATTAATGGAATATAAAATTTTAATATAGAAATAAGTGATGTGCCAATTCACTACAGGTCTCTAGAGGTTCGACAAATATAGCCAACATCAAGAGATTATCTAAAATTATAGACAAGGGTTTTGTTCCATTGGAGTGTAGATTTTTTTTACACATTCTTTATAATTCTTGTTTATGGTAATTAATTTTAAATTTTACCTAAGAGTTGTCTCCCATTGGAGATGCTCTAATGTACAGGTTTTTTATAGATGTTATATTTTTGGGTATATATTGTGGAAAATCAATGTTAAATGTAAAACAAAGAGGAATATTCAACAATTTGAATTTTGAAGCCTAATAATTTGGTTATTTAACTATTGGTTATAAGAATATTTTGACATACATTGTCATCTTTCCACCTAATTATTATTATCAGATTTTTTTTTCTTTAAACTACTTCTCATAGATAAATAATATATAGATGAGGCATTGCTGATTATATTTTTCATTAAAATAAATCAAATTCTTTAAAAAAAAAAGGGGGTCCCAAAAGGCCCAAAAACACAAATCAGGCCTATTTACAAATCTTCATCTGGGTATATATTGTTTTTTGATGGACTCAAATAAGTACAAGTACTTGGTCCATTACTAAGTAGCCTTACTGAACCGGCCCGGCATTTGGTCAGTGTCAGTTAGTTAGCTGATATTTTATTATCTTCATCTTCATCTCATACATTTTCTCTCTCCCAGGGTTCTAAAACTTGATAAAAATCCAATTTAATCAATCAATTTCAACAACATTTCAAATTAAAAAATGTCATCGTTGGGTACTTCTAAAGGCGTATTGGAGATCGCTAAATTCGCTGTTTATGTATCGGTTCCGATTGGACTCATGTATTTTTTTGCTAACAATACTCACAATCTCCAGCGATTCATGGGCGCTGTATGTACTCTCTCTCTCTCTCTCTCTCTCTCTCTCTCTCTCTCTCTCTCTCTCTCTCTCTCTCTCTCTCTCTCTCTCTCTCTCTCTCTCTCTTCTCAGCTCTCTCCCTCCCTCTCCCTCTCCATCTCTCTCTCCCTCTCTCGCTCTCCCTCCCTTTTGCTTGATAATTAGCTTTATTTTTTTATTGTTTTAGCTGTCTCGAGCTCGATTACTTTTTATTTCTGTATGTATATATGTATGTGTGAGTTTACATACTTGTGTTGATTGTTGTTTTAGTTTGCATGAATGTGAGCGGAAATGTAATTTACAACGTAATCGTTGAGTTAGGTGTGAAATAAGTGAGATTGCGATTAGGATGATGATATCGTTTTGACATTAGAGGTTTTGATTAGGAATGTTTGAAACTTTGGATTCATGTAGGTTAGAGTGGTTACAGTAGAGTGGTTAGTGTGATTTAAGTAGAGTTGTTAACTAGTGTTATGCCTTCGTCTTGGGAGGAAGATTTCACACGAAACAGAAAATTTATAATATAACAAAGAAAGATAATTGACGTTTAATAGGATACAGTCACATACTTGAAAAGAGAAGGGCGAGCGAAATATGTATATTCATGGCCTCAGAATTAAATTCCACTAATCCATGTTATTAGAGAATTTTTACTGTATGATTAGAATTAATTGATATAATTATCATAGAAAGTACACAAGCTAATAGGTAGAAGGTTCTGTTGTTAGAATTTAACATAAGTATATCTCAAAAATTTCAACAATTGTTTTCGACAAGTAATATTAATATTTACAGCTATTGTATAGATACTTTAAATCATGTTATTCTTCCAAGAGTCTTGTTCATTTATATACGTATGTAGTTATTAGCTACGCAACCCAGGCTTTTAGCTATCAGCAAGCCTTGTATCCCATGTTCTGTCTTCCCGGATATTCCTGAATGCCTCTGAACCCTTTCTGCTCCAAAATATCAAGTCTTGCCTGTTAAAAATATGTATTACAGTAGTGATCAAGTTTTTTAGAAAACTGACACAAGAAATTGCCAGAACTCCTGACCATTGTAAATGAACTTTGTTTGCAGAAAATTATCATTTTGACCATGGACTGTATAATGTAATATAATATTATCTCGGAAATGTGTTCTTAATTTGATTTGTATATTGAGTTTGAATTATAGACGAATCAATGCTAGACATGTATCTGGTTCTTTGCTATCTGAAGTTTTGTATGAATAAATCTAAAGTTTAGTAGGAATAAATCTCCTTTATAAAATTTATTTGTAGTACACAAGTCATCCACTATTTATACTTACTCTACTAGAGTACTAGAGCTCTTCTAGGTAATATGACTAATCTAGATCCTAAAAATTAGTAATTACATGATTCACCATCCTAATTATCAGCCATTAGAATATACACAAATCAATCTAAAGATATTTACAATTATTGCAAATATTCCTTTATCAAATTCTGATATTTCTACACTCCCCCTCAAGCTGAGTTGTATATGTTATACAAACTCAGCTTGGAAATGAATTCTTCAAAACTCGATTTTGGTAAGGCCTTTGTAAAGATGTCAGCAATCTGCTTCTTTGTAGGAATGTAGTTGAGCTCAACTAACTTTGAATTCAACTTCTCATAAATGAAGTGCCGGTCTATTTCAATATGTTTAGTTCGATCATGTTGAACCGGGTCTTTAGCAATGTCTATTGCAGCTGTACTGTCAGTGTATACTTTAAAGGAATTCAGAGAGTCACACCTCAATTCCTTCATCAGCCTTTTGATCCACATCCCTTCACAAATACCCAAGGCCAAGGCTCGATATTCTGCTTCTGCGCTACTTCTTGAGACCACAGATTGCTTTTTGCTTCGCCAAGTGACTAAATTGCCCCATACATAGGTGCAATAACCACTAGTTGATCGCCTTTCAGTTAGCTCTCCACTCCAACTAGAATCCGTGTAAATCTTCAAGTCTCGGTCATTATTTTTTCTAAAATACAATCCGAGACCTGGTGTCATTTTTAAATATCTCAGAATACGATAAACTGCATCCAAGTGCTCCTCACAAGGATTATGCATGTGTTGACTCACCACGCTAACAGGATAGTGATATCAGGCCTAGTGATATCAGGCCTAGTATGAGAGAGATAGAGTAGTTTTCCCACTAGTCGTTGGTAACTCCCCCTTTCTACTGGAGTTGAATCCTTACTTTGATTTACCTTTAAGTTTGGATCCATTGGAGTGTCAACTGGTTTACACCCTAACATTCCTGTTTCTTTTAGAAGATCTAAGATGTATTTTCGTTGAGATATAACAATTCCATCTTTTGATCGAGCTACTTCCATTCCAAGAAAATATTTGAGGGGCCCGAGATCTTTGATTTCAAATTCTAAGGCAAGAAGTCTTTTGAGTTTTGAAATTTCATCCGAGTCATCTCCAGTTATGATTATGTCATCTACATAGACAATGAGAATTGCTTTTTTTCCTGTTGATGAGAACTTGACGAACATGGTATGATCTGCCTGACATTGAGTATATTCATGCTTAATAAGTGACTTTGAGAACTTCCCAAACCATTCTCTGGGAGATTGTTTTAAGCCATAAATAGTTTTGACTTTTGATAAGCCTGCACACCAATCGCCCATTGTAAGGCTTCTCCATTCCAGGTGGAATGTCCATGTATACCTCTTCTTTGAGATCCCCATTGGGAAATGAATTTTTTTACATCCAACTGATGTAAAGGCCAATCACAATTCACCGCAAGTGATAGTAAAAATCTTACGGTATTAAGTTTTGCAACCGGGGCAAATGTCTCCTTATAGTCAACACCATATGATTGTGTGAATCCTTTGGCAACCAATCGAGCCTTGTATCTGTCAATACTCCCGTCTGAATTATACTTGATGGTGAATATCCACTTGCAACCAACAGTCCGCTTCCCTTGAGGAATCTGAGTGAGAACCCAAGTACCATTTTTTCCAAGAGCATTAATTTCTTCCTGTATTGCAATCTTCCATTTAGGATCTTTTAAAGCTTCATGAATGTCTTTGGGAATCTGAACAAGATCAAGAGAAGAGACAAAAGCTCTATACGTATGTGTTAATTTCCCATAAGCAACATATTTTTCAATAGGGTGATTGGTACAGCTTCTAACACCTTTTCGGTGAGCAATAGGTAAATCAATATCATCAATAGTAGGAGAAACTAACTCATGACTGTTAGAATCGTCACCTTCAAGATTTTCATGGTCAAGAGAGTTTTGATGAGTGTCGGAGCAGTTCTTGTCTTGCATATCGACCTCTATATTTTTAGCTTTTCTTCTACTATAAACAAGTAATTCTTTGTTACCTTTCTCACCTGGTTCTTGAGTTTGAAGTGGTGTTACGTTTGAAGCTCTGTTATAGAAATCGCCCGATTTCTGAAAAATCACCGATAAATCGGCCAAAAATCGGTCAAAATTTTGGAACCGATTCGGCCGATTTTGCAAAAAATCGGCGCAAAAATCGCCGATAAATCGCCGATTTTTCAACCGAATCACCCGATAAATCGTAAATCGATACCTTAACCGAATAATTCCGATTTCCGAAATCTGCAACACTTTTGAAGAGATATTAGGGATTCCCGAAGAGGATGTTGAGTTTGGACTGATTATAGGTTGTGGTAGGGACATGCTAGGTGTGTTTTCTGGATTGAGATTGGTTTGTATAGGCAAAGAAGGCAGAGGAAACTCTGCGGATTTTGATGTATTTGGATGGATAGACAAAGATATGTTTTGATGTCCATGTGTCTCGAAATTAGGTTGAGGAAATGAGGTATGATGATTGAATATTTCTCGAAACTGATTTTCATGTGAACCTTGTCCTTGAATAGCATGTTTGGGAAAGAAAGATTGATGTTCAAAGAAGGAGACATCCATAGTGTGATAGACTCTTCTCGTAACTGGAGAGTAACACTTGTATCCTTTTCGACTATTTGAATACCCAATGAAGACACACTTGTGAGACTTTGGATCAAGTTTTGTTCTTTTATGATCATAAATATGGACAAATGACGTACATCCAAAAAATTTTAGTGGAAGATTTGAGGAGAAAGATGAAATATGAGGAAAAGTGTCTTCTAACAACTTTCTTGGGGTTCTGAATTGTAAGACTACTAGGCATACGATTTATAAGATAGGTTGATGTGAGTATAGCTTCCCCCCAAAAGTGTTTAGGGACATGACTTGCAAACATGATTGATCTCGAAACTTCAAGAAGAAGTCTATTTTTTCTCTCAGCCACTCCATTTTGTTGTGGAGTATCAACACATGAACTAATATGAACAATCCCTTGATCTAATAAGTATGGACCAAGAGTGGAGTTAAAATATTCCCTTCCATTGTCAGTTTTCAGAATTTGGATCTTTTGTTTGAATTGATTTTGAATCATCGAATGAAAACTTTTGAAGATAGATGCAGTTTCAGATTTTTCTTTCATAAGAAATGTCCATGTTGTCATGTTGTCCTAGTGTGATCTTCAATGAAGGTTATAAACCATATAGATCCATTGATACTAGTTACTCGAGAGGGTCCCAAATATCAGTGTGTATCATTAAGAAAGGTTGCGAAGGTTTATAAGAAACAGTAGGATATGAGTTTCGAGTGTGTTTAGCAAGTTGACAGACTTCACAATGAAAAAATTTTGATTTCTTGTGGACAAATAAGTGAGGAAACAACCTTTCAAAATAACCAAAACTTGGATGTCCAAGGCGAAAATGCCACAACATGATATGATTTTCATTTGAAACAGCAATCGAATTGAATACTGAATTAGAATGTTTACCAACAGTTGATTTCTGCTGTTTAGATGTATGAGAATCCTTGAGAATATAGAGTCCATCATGCATTTCACGGCCAAACAATTTTTCCGAGCCCTCAACCTGAAATTCACAATGATTTTGATAGAACTTGATTATACAATTCATATCTCGAGCAAGTTTGCTGATTGAAAGAAGATTGCAACTTAATGTAGGGACAAATAAAACAGATTTGAGATGAAGATTGTTTGATAATGTTACAGATCCAGTTCCTATCACTTTTGAGAGAGATCCATCGGCAGTTCTGACTGTGTGGGAATCTGAATCTGCACATGGTTTGAAGGTGTTGAAGACTTGAAAATCACTTGTCATGTGATCAGAAGCGCCCGAGTCAACTATCCAACTACCGTTGTTGGAGGTAGCAATATATGCGCGAGGCATAGATTTTGGATGACACGTTGCAATGACATTTGCTTTGTTTGAGCTTCGATTTGAATCCATCAGCTGCTGCATAAACTGCCCAGGTCCAGGTGATGTTGGAGCCGTACTGATTCCATAATCTGAGATATGTCTGGTTTTGTCATAATCGTTGGTGACAATAGAAGCTGATTTATAGATAACATTGGCTGATTTAAGAGCCATTTATATGAAAGTTTTGGTTGGAACAACCAGAAATATGTAATTTTGGAGTGAGATTGAAGAAGAATTGAGCCCAGAAGTGTTAATTGAAGCCCAAAACTGTTCTAAAAGGATCTGACTACCACAGCTCTGATACCATGAAGTTTTGTATGAATAAATCTAAAGTTTAGTAGGAATAAATCTCCTTTATAAAAGTTATTTGTAGTACACAAGTCATCCACTATTTATACTTACTCTACTAGAGCTCTTCTAGGTAATATGACTAATCTAGATCCTAAAAATCAGTAATTACATGATTCACCATCCTAATTATCAGCCATTAGAATATACACAAATCAATCTAAAGATATTTACAATTATTGCAAATATTCCTTTATCAAATTCTGATATTTCTACACTATCTATGACTTCATACTTGTGGATTTTCAACCATCTATTAGGTAGTTACATCACAAATAAGCCTGGCACCACAAATCTGCATTTTGTTTAATTATATGTTGTTGGCCTTGCCTCTGTATCTAGTGTAGGGAAGCATTTTAAATGAACTTTTTTTGAAGAAAATTATTATTTTGACCAAGAATCTGTATTATGTAATATTATCTCAGAAACGTGTTTTTAATTTGATTGTATATTGAGTTTGGATTATTGACGAATCAATGCTAGACATGTATCTGGTTCCTTGCTATCTTTGACTTCATACTTGTGGATTTTCAACCATTTTTTTTATCTTAATTAATATGAAAAGCAATGTAAACTTTATGATGAACTCATGGCACAGGAACTCGCATTTGCTAGTGCCAAGAGTGGGCATTAAGCCACAAGATTAAGATAAATTAATATTGTTGTAATGTTGTTGGAAGGTTTTAAATTACAAGTACAAGGTTTCTAGTCATGTGACTTTACCGTGGTTTATTCTTTATTTTCGAAGCAAAGAGGGGAACTAAAACAGCTTTTTTGAAATCAGCTTTTTTGAATTGTTATTTCACTATGTTTTCTTGTTATGCTTTCTTAATCCTTCTTTTTCTTGTTATCTTATGTTTGTTTCAACTTCCTAATCTATTAATATCTAGATTTTTTATCGTCACTGCGATAAACGTAATAGTCTGTCAATTTTGAAACCAATGGCAACTATCGATTAGGGCCACAAGGTATGGGTTTACATACAATAAGACTTCTACTGCAGTATGTGTGTGTAGCCATGTGTAGGTGCAAGTGTACATGTAGCATATCATGTGATTTGGTTCAACCATGTATATATTTTAAATCGTATGAGTGGTGTCCAAATTTATTTCGGTGTACCAGCAGTTGATCTGTCTAAGTACTGTCAATCAGTTTTACTTGCTATTTATCTTCATTTTGTCTACTTAGTCCATGGTATCCTTAATACAACGTCAAGTCATTCCCAGTGTGTTGCATTGATTTGATTTTGTACTTATCTTGACACAACATTATCAAGAAATATAATTATCACAATATAACAGCTATGGTTAATCACGATAGATGGAAGGGTTGGGTTAAATATTAAATTTTCCTGGTACAAAAACTCATTCCAAAGACTATTTATAAATGAGGGAGTTCAGTCAGGGGTGGAGGTGAGTAGAGCTGAGAGTGTTCCAAAAGATTTCAGAGTATATTAATTTACTTGAGAAAAAAGTTAGCTGTTCCATTTTTTGACCAAATTGACCTGGGTTCAAACCTGTTATGAACTATCACCAGATAATCTATTTTTTAGGTTCAAATTTAGTTATGGATTTTTCTGTAATACATAATGAAATAATTTTTTTTTCTATATTGTGTAGCGTCAATATGTGGTCTATCCGCCTGAGGGAGAAAGGCCCCCATCACCAGAGGAAATGAGGGAAATGGCTCGAGAATTAGCCCGAAAGCGAGATAGCCGTGGTTGACTATTCGGTGCAGGTAGAATGTGAAACTACTAGTTATCTTGTTTGTACTTCAAATAATGTAATAGTCTCAAATAATCTCTATACTGGGTTGCTGTTAGAAAGGCCTATATAAACAATAATAAGTGTCTGTATTAAGTAATAATTGTATGTCGCAGTAATTGTTCTATTTAAATTCTGTCATATTCAATGTTGCATTTGATTACCAGTCTTTCTTCCTCTATAAAAGAAAGACATGACATCTAAACGTAGTCCTCATCTCTGATGTTCTTTCTACTTCTAGAAAGTGTTGATTGGTATGAGCTCACCCTTGGTAGAGACAAGTCTTAAATTTGATCCTTAATTATTACTTTACCAGTCATTTGTAAAGAGAAGTAATAAATTTCTTTACCCTTTTCTTTTCTCTCCAGTTTTGAAGATATGGTAATTTTTTGTTGTTCGTGGTTAGCAATGTTTGTAGTTATTGTAGTTCTACAATCAAATGGTCAATGTTTGATGTGTTTATTGGTGTTGATTAGTAGTAAAAGTAATCTATTTTGTATGTAGTGAAAACAGCTCTTAAAATTAATGGTGATAATCAGATACGATGCATGATTGATAGTTCTTTTTACTGGTAAAGAGATCTGTCGAGTGAATATATTTTTGGTTGAGTAAAATTTACATATGTGTGTATGTCAATATATATCAGTTTGAATTGTATAGTTGAATGAATGTGTTAATGTTGATTAAATTCAAGAACACTGTTAATATCTAGACAAATGTCTTTAAGACAGTTTATAATCAAATTCAGCTGGCCTATGAGCTTCTTGGGCGTATTCATATTTTACTCAGACTTCTGAAAACTTGAGATGGAAATAGCTGTCATGTAGAACTCATACTTATTTGACAGTTTTAAAAGAGCTTTGAAATAGTTGTGAAGACAAATAATATATTGGTTTGGTTAGAAATTCCTTCGTTTTGGATGTGGAGACAGGTGGAAAGTAATACATGCTAAAATTAGACAATAATTCAGAACTTTCTAGTCCTGTTACTTGGAGTTCTATACAAGTTAGAGATAGCTTGAGACCATATTTTCCAGAAAAAATAATAGTACTCACCTATACAGAAGGGGACATCACACAGAGACACGCACATATATAAAATATATTAATTGAAGTTATACATATGGGGATGGGGAGAGATTGAGGATAATGAAAATTGAAGTTAACCTATTTTGAAGTAGTGGGAGTAGTTGCCTGTCAATCTTGTCTGTCATGTGTTTAGACTTCAGAGTAGTTGCTTATGTTTGAACTTGATGAAAGGACTAAAAGGGAAAGTTTTCTTGTGGATTTGTGTTCTTGCCTACTACCTCTAATAGCTCTAGTTATTCTTACCAGAATTATTTTTGACCCAATCTGGAAGTGACATTATAATAAGTTTAGTGTGTGTATGAATTTGACATTATTCTTGAAGGGCTGTAAAACCAATTATGAAAAAGAAATCTCTTATCATGATTTTTTGTAGTGAATTTGTCGTGGAGAAAAAAACCATCAGTTAAGGGTCCTTCGGACTTTAGAATGGAGCTTGATCGGTGTCTTGTTAAGTAACCGGTCCATCTAAACCCTTAAGGTGTAACTTAACAGTGTCCCTATACAGAGCTATCGAGTTTACTAGACTATTTGGGGTTCTAGCTTAGGCTCTGGGGGGATAATTTCATATGAGAGCTGCTCCTGGTACAATGAATGCTAGAACACTAGAATACATTGATTCAGTCAATTGTAAATCGATTAATCATCTAGCTAATACATGGGTGGCCGAGAGGTTACTTGTTAGAAGTTGGCATTCATTTAAGACTATCTTTATCAATATGCAAAAAATGTTTGATAAGGAAGAATAGAAACACTAAATTATGAGCAATATACTTAAAAGAGAAATGTTAGAGTTTTCGAAAAGAGAAATGTTAGAGTTTTCGAAAACATTATCAAAACCGTTCCTGAATGTTGAGTTATCATGTAATTGGTTATTTTTTCATTAATAAGATGGATCCTTCGTGTGTTATTTTTGAGATAGTTTTCGTGATACGTAGGATCGATCATACTTTTTTTTTTTTTACGAAAGGATCAATCATACTTTAATCTAGTCTGTGGAGGTCAAAAGAGGCTTGATATGAAGGGTTTCAAATTTCAATCACTCCAAACTTGACTTGCATAACTGTCGCCAGGCTTATGGGTCACACTCACACATAGTATTAATTCAGCACAACACCCCTTTTGGAGTGTTTAATTTCAACACCAACAATTGCAAAACTAATAAATTAAACATTTCCATTTATATAAACCTTTGCTAGCTTTTTCCTTCATTTTTCCAGAAGGCATGGTCAGATCATCTTTGAACGTTCAAACTATGTTTTCATCACATTTAGCATTAAATTTCTCCATCTGTTTCCTGATTTTTAAACATTTCTAGAAGTTGACTTTTGCCTTTTTTCTTTGCATTTAAATGTCTATCTTTCCGTAACATTAAGTTAGAGCATCTCCAACCCTCCAAAACCCTTAGGTAAAATTGGATAATTGATACCATAAATAAAATTTATAGAGAATATGTAAAAAATTCTAAAAATTTAGCCAACCCCGTGATGTTGATTATATTTGTCGAACCTCTAGAGATCTGTAAGAAAATTCCACATCATCTATTACCATAATAAAATAATACATTCTATTTATAACAACTTGAAATAATAATAACATAGCATTTTTAAAAAATAGCCAATCATTATAGCCAATACCATCGAAACATAATGCCTTACATGTTCAGTAAATTTTACATAATCATTATTTTATATCATTTTAGGCAACTCATTTAGCCAACACCATTGAAGATGCTCTAAGATCCGTTTGGTTCATGTGATTTCTACCCGATTATGAAAAATTAAAATAATAATAATAATCTAATTTCGTTCCAAAGTCCGAACGTATCATTTAGAATCTCAATCTCCTCGTTCTATTATTCTTCGCAACCATTCATATCAACAATGGAGCACAAGCTTAAATTTTTCACTCTATAACCTGGGTGTCCACGGAACAATCCTGAGATTTTTGGGATCTTATACGAAATCAAAATTTGGAATTCTAATATATACTATACATATATATTAGAATTCCAAATTTTTATATATATATGCCAACAACATATATATAT
This sequence comes from Kitagawia praeruptora, assembly GCA_037693485.1. Taxonomy (NCBI): domain Eukaryota; kingdom Viridiplantae; phylum Streptophyta; class Magnoliopsida; order Apiales; family Apiaceae; genus Kitagawia; species Kitagawia praeruptora. Next base: position 7,937,462 of record CM075353.1, read on the forward strand.
ACTATACATATATATATATATATGCCAACAACATGTTGGTGCAGTGGGTTGAACCCTTATCTCCTTTGTAGGAGGTCAAGGGTTCGACCCCTGGGTGTGTGTGAGTTTAGTTTGTATTAGTTTCCTTTCTTTGTATTTGTATTTGTATTTGGCCGGGGGTCCTTCGGAAACAGCCTCCCTATTGTATAGGGGCATGGTCTGCGTACATTTACCCTCCTCAGACACCACTTTGAGTGGTATTATAACTGAGTAAGCTAAGTTTTACTATACATATATATATATATATATATATATATATAGAGGGCTATTCAAGTGAGACCCCTGTTAAAGTGAGAACTGCACATTGGGTTAAAGTGAGAACTGCACATTGGGCCACAAATTACGCCCAATAATAAAACACGCGCGATCCTTTTTTTTTTTTTGAACTGACGCGATCCTTTCTTGTAAATCTACAGAGTATACAGAGCCTGAGACATACGTACATCTCCAGTGGTCACCTGAGACATACATCTCCGGTTACATCTCTCTTTCTTTCTTGGTGGAAAGTTTTAAACTTTATACTTTTTTTCTTTTTCTAAAAAACAAACCCACATACATATATCTCCGGTTCATAACCACTTAACCACCATCTCTGTCACTCCATTACCACCACACCACAACCTCACTACCATATCACCACCGTCGTTACCCACATCACACCATAACCACCACACTGAAACTAATAGGCTCCGGTTCTCGAATACTAAACTTAGTATAACTCTTATTAGGCATAAATCACCAATTTTACACACAAATCACCAAAAATTCATAACCACTTAACCACCATCTCTGTCACTCCATTACCACCACACCACAACCACATATCACCGAATCACCACCACTCCTATCACCCATAGAATCACCAATTTTCGGTCAAAATCACCAAAAATTCAACAGAAATCACCAAAAAATTCAAAAGCAAATCACCAAAAAATACAAAACAAATCATCAAAAATTCGAGCATAAATCATAAAAAAATCCAGATATGAGATTGGACAAGTCATAACACCACCATCTCCGGTCGCCACCACCACCACCACCACTAATCACCTGTTCATTTCAGATTTGTGACAAATTTTTCAATCAAGTCTCCACTTTCTTCTTCATCTTCCAGCAGATCGACTTCCATGGATACTCCAGCAGATCGACTTCCATGGATTGAAGCTCGCCGGAGGAAGATGATAGAGATGGTGCCCCTGCGGGGCCAAACATCGGAAAAGAAAAGGATGTGCTACCGGCCGCCGGAGAAGATGACCGGTTTCGATGCCGGTGTCGATGGAGGGTGGGGTGGGGTGGGGTGGGTGGTCGAGGGTAGGGTGGGGTGGGGTGGGGTGGGGGTGGGGTGGGTGGGGTTACGAAATTGACACAGTCTTATAGATATATGAAGAAAGTTACGTACTGTACTATAATTAGATTAGATTGTGGAGGTATATAGTATAAAATGGAAATGTATCAGTTCTCACTATAAGGGGGGGGTCTCATTTGAGTACCTGCCTATATATATATATATATATAGGCCTTTGCTCCATACAGAACACTCTTATATAACAAACAACAAAGAACACCTTAGATCTATTAGATCCTTTGGCCCCGCCAGGGGCACCCAATACAAAAAGTTGTTATTTTTTACCCTCTATCAAGCAAGCAAAAAAAAAAATAAATTATTGTTCATGATGACGTCATTGATGACGTCATCGTCATGAACAGTATTTTTTTTTTTTGAGATGATGGACGGATAGAGGGTAAAAAAATAAAAACTTTTTGTATTGGGTGGCCCCGCCAGGGACAATGGATCTATTAGATATGAGGTGTTCTTTATTGTTTGTTATATAAGGTGTTTGCTATGGAGTCCAACCCTATATATATGTATATATTTATATATATTAAATTTGAAAATTTTGTAATTTTTTTTTTATATTTTTAGGAACTTGAAGTGTTAGGGATCCTAAGCACTAGGGGTGCCCATAAACCGATCAAACCGATTAAACCGACCCAACCCGCCCCTACTTTTAGCCGACCCAACCCGATTTTATTTAAACCGAACATTGAATGGGTTAAATATTAAAAAAACCGAATTAAATGGGTTGGGTTAGGGTTTTGATAATTTTAACCCAATCCAACCCGACATATATTATGCACTAATGAGCCGTACTACTAATTTACTACTTGACTTAAAGTTAAGATTTTTTGGATATATTATTACATGTTCCACACTAAAATTATGAATTAAAGATATTTAATACAACGATGTTCTACTTATGTGTAATGTAATTTAGGTTTGTAGATTGTAGTACAATTTGCACATGTGGTGATCAATTGTATAATTGCATACTAGATTAAGTTGTACATGACTTTAATTCTGGGATTTCGAGTTGTTTTATCACTAACCAACAAATACAAATATGTGTTGAACTAACTTCTACTTTATACTAGATGATAACCCGTGCGAAGCACGGCTCAGGGATTTATGTTAATTAATTACTAATTTTTTATTTAATTAAATATTTATAAAATTATAAAAAGAAATATGTTATTTGCATAAAAATGTTATGCAATTAACAAACTATAAACTTAGATTGTTTAATAGAAGTGCATGGAAATACATTTCAGTTGTTTTCATTGAAAAATATTTTAGATAATTGATCGTAATCTTTTTTTATTTTAAGTTATAATAAAAAAATTGCTAATACAATATAAGAATTATAATAATAATAATAATAATAATAATAAGATTTCAATTTTATTATGTTTTTTTTAAAATAACACATAATCGCAGGAAAGATTGTTCTAGTGTATAGAAACATGTTCTATTTGTTCTCGTTGAAAAATCTTTGAGAGAATTGATCGTATTATGTTTTTATTCTAAATTATGATAAAAAAATTGTATTATAATCATAATAGGATTTCATTTTTATTATTTCCTTTAAAAAAACATAGAATTATAAGGGAAATATGATTCTAGGGGTGAAACTATTTTTTTTTATTTAAAGTTGTAATAAAAGAATTATAATTATAATAGGATTTTTATTTTATTAAAAAAAACAACAGTGAAATAGAATTATAGTAGAAATAGGATTGTAGGGGTGAAACCAAAATACAGTGGAACCAAAAAATGGTACCGTTAAAAGGGTATTTTGCTTATTAATAAAGGTTATAGATTTAACCCGATCAAGCCGAACCAACCCAACCCGACTTTAATAAGATTTACGATGGGTTTGAATTTTATAAACCCGAACTAATTGGATTGGGTTACTAAATTACTTGTAACCCGCCCAACCCGACGCGCGGGCACCCCTACTAAGCACAACTGCGCAAGTCTTGTAGATCCAGAGATAGAGATGTACACAGACTGACAAAGTAAACTAGTTACTCTTATGGTTTTCAAGAAGTTACCGAGTTTATTACTTAATATATACACATAAATCATTCGCCACAAGTATTGACAACAATATTTTATTGATTATAAAATATATTACTAGCTTGATTATACAGATTAAATCAAAGATTAGAAGAAGAAAAACAAACCAAAGGTGACACGTGCACGGTGCACATAAGGACCTCTTCCATGGTTAGACAAACAAACTAAATAATCGAGTTAAACTCTTCTTACCCAAAATATGAAGCTTCAATTCCCATTTTCTGGTTGACAAAAGCTAGTTTTTACCCAAAATGTTTGTAAGTAATAAACAGGATTTGACAGAATATACCTCTAGGTCATATATGTTGAATTAACCTCAAATAAAGTTTCGATCACTAGTGCACTTAGCGTAAAACTTCTAACGGACAACAATGTTTATGCTAAATAACTTCAAGCATGCAACATTTCGGTCTTCCCACACGATTAGACATTTGGTGAGTGTTGAAGTGTATAATTTTCTCCCATTAATCCAAATATGGAGAGTTCGTGATCCACTCATCGACGGAAAAATGAATTTTTGAGTGTGGGAGGGTGTTAACATAAATATAAGATTCATAAGACCTCTGACCTCCTCTAACATTTAAGATTTTAAATGAATTGTTTACTTAACAACGAGATTCGAGTTTAATGATAAATTACAAATTCGATTCTTCTTTCCAATGAAAATTGTTAATTTTGGGAGAAGTCGAATTTATACGGATTAAAATCTATGCTTATCTAGATAAATTGCACACCAAAAAAATACAATTCCTGCTTACCAATTAGATATATTTTTCTGTTCCCAGATATTTTAACCGAAAGTTTACGAAGTGTCAATTCTAATGTAAACCAAACGAACACTAGATTTATTTCATTTTCATAACAACTGTTGCTAGTAGCATTGCATACTTGCCATTTCCTTTTCACGAGTATCCCCCATTCTATTTGATAAAGCTGCCATAATTAATGTTGTGTTTTTTTTTACAACATGGAAAAGTGGTGTACAATTGAAAGGCTAGAACGAGTCAACGATGCTAATAATAGTCTAATCTGGAGTGTAATATCATAGTTAATGATTTCAAATCAGTCAGAATTTTGCTAGTATACTCCCTCCGTACCATTATATGTTTCTCATTTGGTGAAAAACACGGGTTTTAAGAAAAAGTGGGTATTGAATATTGTTTTTAAGAAGTAGTGGGTATTGAATATTATTTTTTATGGAATAGTGGGTATTGAATATTGTTTTTAAGGAGTAGTGGGTGGAGTAGTGAGTATTGAATATTGTTTTTAATGAGTAGTGGGTGGAGTAGTGAATATTAAATATTCTTTTTAAGGAGTAGTGAGTGGAGTAGTGAATATTGAATATTATTGTTTATGGCTTAAAATAGAAACAGGAAGGATATTTTGATTTTCCCGATTTAGTAAACAAGAAACATATTAAGAGACAGAGGGAGTACAAAATATCTTAACTTAACTAGAGTTGATGATTTCGATTTCAAATCAGTCAGAATTTTGCTATTACAAATATCTTAACTAGAGTTGATGATTTCCCTTTTTTTTTTTATAATTTTTAATAATTAAAAAAATTATAAGAACACGATAAGATATTTCAAAATTTATTTCTTATCATTCCAAATATAGAATTTGATTCTTACTCATCTCAAAATTTATTGAACAAATAGGACATACAAACCTAATTATCTTACAACATGTAAACACCAGGTCAACACTGAGTGGAAACATGCATCAGGTTCACACCGAGTGGGAATTTAAGTTTTCCATCCAACTTACACTGTTCGTAAATTAAAGCATAGGCAATTAGCAACATGCACAAGCTTATACTTTTATGCATTAATATTTGATTCACTTTTCCATATGTACAAATAAAAGAAGATATTTATATTTATTGAAATTTCCAACATACGAAAATTTTAACTAATAAAGCATATGAATTAGCTGTTTCTTTGGGTGGAAAAATTTAGAATTTACCCGTAATTTACTTTAATCGATTTTTCCGTTTTTGCATCTATCTATACTCTATATTAATGTGCAAAACCATGTTTTAATGGTATATGATTCACAATAGTACCAAAATACCAAATTTGGTTATCACTTAACTCGGGGTTCGATTCCTTCTAACTACATAATTATACAAGATTTATCTATTTAATTTAATTTCTTTAAAATTTCACCTCGTGTTCGATTCCCTATCACCACATTATTAAATAGCGTTTATTTGTTATATACTTTTATCATTCAAATCTTTACAAGTTTATATTTAAATAAAACTTATTAATTATATTTTTTTATTTATCTATTTAAATTTTTTTAATTTCACCCGTATTCAATTCCCTATAATTACATAATTTAATAGTATTTATTTATTATATATTTTTATCATTCAATTTTTTTACAAATGCATTTTAAAATAATATTCATTAATTATATTTATTATCAATAATTTACACGTGTCAGTATAAATAATTTTAAAATTTGTAATTTATATCTTAGTATAGATCGTTCTCGGGTTTTATTCTTGAAACGGGCATTAAATTTGCTTGTTCTTAACATTTTCGTATTTTCAAAACATTTTTCTTCGGTATCATTTTGTTAGATTTCGTATTATGTATTTATATATACTACATTAATCAACTCGAACCATAAAAAAGCATAAAGTTGTAGTCAAAGTTACCACGAAAAGAGCAATAATTTACGTGTCTGCTTTAGCATCGATAAATAAACCGTGTCTGTGTGACAAAAGTAAACTCCTCCGAAGTCATACATTATGTGTTCACGCTAGTTTTCTGGTACTGTCGTACCTTTTTTAAAAAAAATTTGATGTTCGAATCATTTTTCATGTATCTCGATTAATTTAAAAAATTATTAAAAAATGACTTAATTGCAGGAGGATGGCCTCAACTATTTGTTTTTTGCACAAAAATGGCCCAAGTATAAAAGTAGACAGTGTGATGGCCTAACTATATTTTTTAAATAGCTGAGTGTATTCAATTTGTGACTTAACTACAACATGATGGCTGAACAATGTTTTTTTTAACACAAAAATGGCCCAAAAATAAAAATAAACAGCAATTTTTACATTAATTTAGATGGAATGCAATCATCTGCTTAAAATAATACTTGAGCCATTTTTATGCAAAAAAAAAATAGTTGAGGCCATCCTCATGCAATTAAGTCTTAAAAAATTTATATTTATTGAATATAATAATTTCATTTATTTTCATGTTTTCTAATGAGATGGAAGAAAATGATAGTAAATCTTTAAATCACAATTCCAACAAACTAAGGACATCATCAATTTTATTTACTTACTCCCTCCGTCCCAATAGATTGTTAACACTTTCTATTTTGGAATGTCCCAATAGATTGTTAACATTTTCTAAAATAGTACTCCCTCCGTCCCTGTGAGTTGTTTACATTTGCGGACCAGTTTCTGGCACGAATTTTAAGGTGTATTTTAATGATAGTTCTATAACTTATTTTTGATATTTTCTTTTTTTGTATAAAAATAGAACAATCCTATTTTTATACAAAAAAAGAAAATATCAAAAATAAGTTATAGAACTATCCTTAAAATGCACCTTAAAATGCGTGTCAGATACGTAATTTTTTATGTAAAGAAATGGATGGGACGGAGGAAGTAAGTTTTAACACTATTACATCCATTACTTCACTTATTTTAACAATAATTTATACTATTACACCTACTACTTAACTTAATTTAATTATAAAATCACTATTACACCCACTACTTAACTTATTTTAATAATAAAATTACTATTACACCTATTATTTCATTTATTTTAATAATATTATACCTAATATCTTGGTTTCTATGAAAAAACAAATGTTAATATGACATTGTGACGGAGGAGTATTTGTCACACTCGTACATATGAAATCTCCGCCTTTAAATCATGTTACAGTAATTGTAAAGCTGCAAGACGGCCAGAATTATACAGTCTGATTTATGAATCATGTATTCATGTGACGTGATAGGGAGAAAAGCCCGGATTTTTTCGCGCAAATTCTCGATTTCCTATTTTATATTTTTGCTGAATTTACTAGAAAATTAAATAGAAGTAATTAAAAATCATCAGGTTAGGATCGATCTAAACCAGCCCATTATTTATATGATATGATATGATTCAACATGCCAACTATTAAACAACTTATTAGAAATACAAGACAGCCAATCAGAAATGTCATGACTTTCACAACTTAAATCTTAAATTGAAGTTCAGACTCATTCGTAATTCATATTCAATAAAATTAGTATTCATAAATGTTAGAATTCTCGAAATTATTTTCAATACAAAATACTACTCCCTCCGTCCCGGCCAATTATTAACATTTCAAAATAGAGTTTCTGGCACGCATTCAAAGGTAGATTTTAAGAATAGTTCCATAACTTATTTTTGAAATTTTCTTTTTTTGTATAAAAATAGAACAATCCTATTTTTATACAAAAAAAGAAAATTTCAAAAACAAGTTATGGAACTATCCTTAAACTTCATCTTAAAATGCGTGCCAGAAAGTGACAAAAAAAGTGTTAAGAATTGGATGGGACAGAGGGAGTACTACTTTGTTTACATCAAACCTGAATTATAAAATAGAAAGGGACTCTGCATCAAATTTTTTGACGTTGACACTTGCATCTATTTTGAGAGTCTGCTAAATCTATATTAATGTCTTTATAAATAATATTGCAAGTGAAATTCTTTTATGTAAATATTTTTAGACATTTATCAAAAATATTTTTTTTTAAAATTATTTTTGTGATTTTTCTCAAAATATTTGTAATTTTTTTAAAACAAACATTTTGCAAAAATACCAACTTATTCAGAAAAAACACGATATGCAAATTCTGTAAACAGTTGCACCTATTTGCATTTGATTTCGCAGTAGATTGCATATGTGATTATAAACAGTTGTATTTGGTTGATTTAATTGCATATGGTTGCAAACCGTATTTTTGCAAATAAGTTAGTATTTTTTTAAATTATAATTTATTAAAAACATATTACTACAAAAAATTTCTGAAATTGGGTATTTATGAAAAAATCCTATATTTCTCAGTTAATATAATTGGTTGCGTGTTCTTTTAGTAATAATTTATAGTTTCTGATATACAAATATTTATATTTTTCTCAAAAAAAATAAAAATTCTTATCTTCCAACACGGAATAATAAATAAACACGAAATCCCGCCATTTAGCCAACTGGCAAATTGAATGCCTACTCGCGGGAAATAATTAAAAGTTCGTTGGAGGTAGTTGCCCCCCTTTCCTCACTCCCTCTGCCCCTTTCAAATCTCTTTAAATACTCCCCATTTTCTAGCTTCCTCAGATCATCCTCCCTCTCCATTTTCTCCTCCTACTTCACATTTTTTCCTCTCAAAAATCAAATTCATAATTTTCGATCTCGAAAAAAAATGATGAACGATAAAAAATTGAGTCCTAGTACTCAACCTGTCGAAATTTCGTTAGAAAAAAGCAAGTACACACTTCCGAATTTTCTCTTATCGATTAAGCTCAAGTATGTGAAACTTGGTTACCACCACTTGATTTCTCATGCCATGTACTTGTTGCTCATCCCTTTACTAGCTACTTTTTCGGTTCATCTTTCGACGTTTAATTTTCAAGATTTTGCTCAAATATGGCAAGTTCTTAAATTTAATCTCGTCACGGTCCTTATTTGTTCCTCACTCATTGTATTCTTACTCACCCTTTACTACATGAGGCGTCCTCAGAAGGTTTACTTGGTTGATTTTTCGTGTTACAAGCCCGAAGATGCTCGTATGTGCACTAAAGAATTTTTCATGGAAAGGTCACAAGAAAGTGGGATCTTTAGTGAAGACAACTTGGCATTTCAAAAGAAGATATTGGAGAGATCAGGGCTAGGCCAGAAGACTTATTTTCCGGAGGCTGTGATGCAATCTCCTCCGAATATTAATATGGCTGAGGCGAGAAAAGAGGCGGAGATGGTAATGTTTGGAGCCATTGATGAGCTTTTGGCGAAAACCGGGGTGAAGCCTAAGGATATTGGGGTGCTTATTGTGAATTGTAGTTTGTTTTGTCCAACACCATCTCTTTCGGCTATGGTTGTGAACCATTACAAGCTTAGGGGCAACGTTTTGAGCTATAATCTTGGTGGCATGGGCTGCAGTGCTGGTCTAATTTCAATTGACCTAGCCAAACAGCTTCTACAGGTTAGTGTTCAATTTATTTGCCCGGCTATTGTATTACTTTTAGATTTTCTGAAATGAAGATGAAAATAATCAGATAATCGATTATGTAATTAGAAAAACTAAATGTAGCAACACCTCACATGTTTCTAGTTATGAACACAATAAATATGCTACAAGTCACGTACTACATAGTTGTACACAACTACAAAAAAAGTTAACACGGTCGTATTCAGTGCATTAAACTCTCGCCATTTACATGGTAGATGAAGCGACTCTTTTTACTCAAAATAGTTTCGACTGTAATTTGTAATGCATTCCCATTTGCAAACATGTGTTTTAGTAGGTTTGTTTTATTTATTTTATATTGTTTGCTTACTATTGTTGATGTTAGGTTTCACAGTTATTCCTAATATCTGGGATTGTATGACCATTACTTGCTGTAGACGTATAGTTTTCTAACTAAAGATAAACAAAACACTGTGATAGATGAGATGACATACCAATGTTGTGTTGACTGTTGAGTATTTTAGTCACATAATTCATGGAGGCACTTCCATGTTGAAGTAAAACAAGTACCAGAAATGAACGAGGAACCAATATTTATTTTTCGATGAAATATATTTAATTTTATTGAGTTTAATTAATTGATGTAATTTGTTTGAACAGGTGCAACCAAACTCCTATGCTCTAGTGGTGAGCATGGAAAACATAACATTAAACTGGTATTTTGGTAACAATAGATCAATGCTGGTATCGAATTGTCTTTTCCGCGTAGGAGGAGCTGCAATTCTTCTCTCCAATCGATCATCAGATCGTCGTCGTTCAAAATATCAGTTGATTCACACTGTTCGAACCCACAAAGGTGCGGACGATAGGTCTTACAACTGTGTTTTTCAAGAGGAAGATGACGATAAGAAGATTGGAGTTGCACTCTCAAAGGACCTAATGGCTGTAGCAGGGGAGGCCTTAAAAACAAATATCACAACTCTCGGGCCACTAGTTCTTCCAATGTCCGAACAACTACTATTTTTTGTTACATTAGTGGCGAGGAAAGTTTTTAAGATGAACATTAAGCCTTACATTCCTGATTTCAAGCTCGCGTTTGAGCATTTCTGCATTCACGCTGGTGGGAGGGCAGTGTTAGACGAGTTAGAGAAAAATCTCGAACTTAAAGAATGGCATATGGAGCCTTCAAGAATGACTCTTTATAGATTTGGAAACACTTCTAGTAGTTCATTGTGGTATGAATTAGCTTATTCTGAGGCTAAGGGAAGGATCCGAAAAGGCGATCGAACGTGGCAGATTGCATTTGGATCAGGCTTTAAATGTAACAGTGCAGTTTGGCGTGCAATGAGGACCATTGATCCTGCCAAGGAGAAGAATCCTTGGATGGATGAAATTCATGAGTTCCCAGTAGATGTGCCAAGAGTAGCACAACTTGGATCTTCTTAAACATCTTAGGAGTGATTGGTTAAGACAAAGTCGTCAACAAAAAAACAATTCTGTTTTTGTTGTAACCAAGCCAAACCGAACATATCAAGTATATCTCACTCTCAAGTAAGCGAACTTGTTTGTCTACTATATTATTCTGTATAAATTTATTCGACAAAATTAATCTTCCTTGTTAAAATACAAGTGTACTTGTGTGTTTTCATTTCTCAGTAGATATGTATAGGAATTCAATGCATAATAATGAAACTAGTACTCCTATTAGCTGGGTCAGCTATCTCCATTCTCCTCAGAGTTCAATCATCTTTGTGGAAGTTCATGCAAGTCAAATACCCTTACCTGCATTAAATATGCAGTACTTGTGAATCACAAAACTAGATTGTGTGGAACTACTAACCAGTAACCACTAACTAAAGAAAAATTTGCATACAATTAATTTGCTCATTAAAAAAAATTTGACATTTTTTTCATAGTAGTAGTAATGTTTTGACTTTTGAGGCCAGTCACATTACTCAACTACTATGACAAAACAAAAGAGCATGGTTAGCTTGAACATAATAAAATGAAGGGCTATAATTGAGATTGATCATAGTTTACATAAAATGTGAGTACTAGTACTAAACCTACTTCGTATGCACTTCACCGGAAAGAGGGAGACAATGTGCAAACATAAATCACTAATCCAGGATCATATAGCTGGAAAATGGTGACTGTAACCTAACAATACAAGTCATGCAGGGCTGTCCAAAACTAATTGTCCCACTACCATTACTGGTGTTTGATTACTGGGTCTGGCTCATTCACTACAGTTACATCTCGCAAATTTGAAGTGTCCTTCAGATTACTGAAAACACTACAAATATTATGCTACATACAACAATTCTGCCTCCTTTGCATTGAATGATTGACCAACTAGCTTTAAAGCAATCAATTTAAACCAATCAGTTCACTAATCTACTCATACTTCCTTCACAAACTCGAGTTATGACCCAGCTACCCAGTTGTTAAATTTAAAATTGCAGATAAGACTGGTCCCAGTTACATGCCCCATATACCTCTAGCTGCTGAAATCTTGTTGCTTGGTCGAGATGTTAATTCATACAATATCCTCGCAAATGTATCTGCAAATGCCTTCCATCAGAGAATAGCATTTCTGCAAATGTATTCTCATAAGCTAGCAGCGATCCCCGATTCTGTGGCTCTGAGAGTAGGGTCTCCAATATCACTGCAGCTTTCCTGCAAACTTCTGGGACTGGATGAGGTGCCTTAATCACTTTCCAACAGTCTATCTATTGCCCTGCAAATGTATAGAATAACAAAATTAGCACTTTTACTTCAATTTTAAGCATGCATATTACAAAAAAAAAATATATATATCTCACCATCGCTCACTGGCAAGCCTTAGACGACAGTCCATATTAATTTCCACAAGATGAAAAATAGCACCAACAGCAGCTCCTTGTGCATCACCAGTTGGTATGCTCAAAAGATCAACCAAACGATTATGTAAATTGAAGATACCGACAATTAAAGCTTCGTGACTCCCTTAATTATGTTAAGCCTTCAATGATATATTAGTAAAAGTAGAGAATTCGCAATACAATCAAATAAACGTATAAAAACTAGTTACTCATGCTAGCCAAATACAACAGACATATATTCATAAACAAAGTAATGATAAGAGTTTAGAATAAAGAAAATACAACTTAAAGAATCTCTTGAAACTTGGATGGAATTTCTTCAATCCTTACTCAAGTTTTCTTACAAAACACTCTCACATAAAGTTGCCTTAATGTGCTCAAACATGACAGAAATCCATTGATAAGTTGTTGTAGTCCATCGGTAAATTACCAATGGACATACAATTTCATTGCTAAACCTTTTGCAACAACGATTTTAGCTACAGAAGTTTCTGTCAGGATTTCCATCATGATCTGAAATGCCTATGGAATTTGATAGTTGGCGACAAAATTTCCTTGTAGTGTGTTGCTCAGTTGTTAGCTAGCACTTGTGACTAAAGAATATACTGTAACTGACTAACTGGTGTAAGTTCCATGTTCTATTAGTACTTGGTGTAAGTTCCATGTTTTATTAGTACTGCATTACTCTTTTGAAGTACCGGAGCTTCTACTTAGCATAGTATAGTCTCTACTGAATTGCATCATTAAGTGCACCAACACACACATTGCCACTAGAAGCAAGTTTTTGGTTCAAATTTGTTCGTTATCGAAAAAAACTTATGAATAAATTCGATCCGAACGATATCTTTGACATGAGACATCACTATGGGAAGCAACCTAACTATAGAAAGCATTTTCTCTCACCTAAAATTTTTAGGAAAGGAGTCTTTGCATTGGAGTGCTTGAATTTGATTTAGTTCCTTGTAATTGCATATGTAGCAAAACTATAGGTAAGGAGAGGGATGAGTTGGAGATGCTCTAGGAAATCCAAGTTCTTACTTAAAAGATTTCAACTAATAGGTAGCATAATATTACTATCTGCATTCTTTTTCTAAATACTAATTCTTGGCCCCATTCTAAACTATGTACAAAATGAATTCCTTTGCACTTCTTACATAATATTGCATTTTAATAAAATGAAAATCAAATTTTATTTTATATAATATTAAAATTATTGCATATCATAAAATAAGGTGTACAAATTATTAGGCTCTATATATCACTTAGTATAAGCATTCAGGAAACAAAAACAAGAAATGGGCGAATCAGATCGCACTCAAGGTTAATAAATGGAACTTCGTTACAGCTAAAAAAAGACAAATAAGATGTAGAGCAGCATAAAAATCAAAACCTACAAGTCTACAACATTGAAATCAGCAGTACTAAAGCACAAGCACAGATGTCTACAAGTAATTAATTAAAAATCAAATAGTCGCCTTGTGTCGCGCAGCTCACTGGCATCATGGGCATACTGACAGGTAGCCCCTTGAGTGCAACATCCATGGTTATTAAAGAAACAAAGTCTTGTTTTATATTTCCTTCCAGGACATATTTCTAGACACTGGATGTTTTTGCCTTGTGTAAGCTGCTCAATAAGTTCCAGAGTTATATCTAGACTCTTAGGGGTGCCTTGAATTTCAACGATTTTCAGTGTAGAGTCCGATTCATGATCTTTGATGGAAATACTTGCCCTTGATATACAAGAAATCACCCTAGAATTACGTCCATTGCCTCCACTGATTGTTCGAGCAAATGATTCTTCGACTGGAAAGGAAACTTTCGCGTTTCGATTATTGTCACCCGGAACAGCGTGCAAGAAACTGCATTCCTTGCCAAACGGACACCCTGTCATGCTGCACACGGATTGTAAACACATAAGTTAGTCACAAGTCATGTGATAAATTCAACCATTAAAACTTGAATAAAATTTTTCAAACTCGCAAAGCAAAATGGACTGTATACACATACAAATGTACAATGCGAAATTCACATTCATTAGAGACAAGTGATCTTAGATATGTTATTAGCGGAATGGGGCAATCAGGTTATTTTTGGGGAATTTTGAATTGGATACAAAGAACAAAACTATACTAATATATAGCAAAAGGGCAATTCTCATTATACATACATGTAAAATTTAACCATTTGCACTTCTGACAAAGGGTTAGAATTAAAACCTGAATTCCCCCAATGCACCGTTTGTTGGGGACTCCTTTTCTGTTAAAAAACGTAGCATGAATATATTTAATACAATTCCTAATGTATACAGAGGGTTTCTAATGGAGTAGTAAATTAATTAATAAATTATTTTTTAAAAAATAGGGTGAAACCTTGCTTAGGCTTCTTATTGGGGACTTGTTCTTCATCGTCGGATCTTTCGCTCTTTCGACTACCCTTAGACGCCATGCAAGCCTGTAGAAGAATGTCACAATTCAAAGAGGAAGGTAAATCATAACTCAAATATATTTGTTTTGTTTGGTTCTCAAAGCTGCAAATTATCGTATGCTCAAAATATAAAAATGAATTGTAAATTTGGTGTGATGTTTTTGTGTTATGTACCAAATAATTACACCTATACCCAAACTAAAATATTACACTTGTTACTGGATCAACAAGCCGTGTAACCAACATCCACGAAACTTGTCCAAAATTTACTCATTTTGGTCACATGTTCGATTCCCCCTCTGCTTTGTAACTTGTACCGCACTTGTAGCTCATTTAGATTTTTTAAAAAAAATTATGTAGTATGCACCTTTAGAATGTTATCTATTTAGTTTTTTCTTAACTTGGTCTAGAAGTATTCCTGTGATGGATGTAGATTCTTGACTATTACTCCCTCCGTCCCTTTTGATCGTTAACATTTCACTTTTTCAAAACTTTCTGGCACGCATTTTAAGGTGCATTTTAAGGATAGTTAAATAACTTTTTTTAAAAATTTTCTTTTTCTGTATAAAAATTTAATGTTTAAATTTTTATACAGAAAAAGAAAATTTTAAAAAAAAGTTATTTAACTATCCTTAAAATGCACCTTAAAATGCGTGCCAGAAAGTTTTGAAAAAGTGAAATGTTAACAATCAAAAGGGACGGAGGGAGTATTATGGTGCTAGGTTCTTCTATGCTTCCATGCTTGCGTTTATACCCTGAACTCAAGCAGTAATGTGATAGGCCTGCCAAGGCTTATCCTCTGCAACTAGCTGATTAAATTTTCTTGCAATCCTAGATACAAAGACAAAGTTGTTTATGACATTATTTTAATTCTTAATGGGTAAAATGTTCTGCATAGATAACAATTGTTGATGGAATTTCCTTTATCTACCAGGTATATGATACTCTATAAGTTTCTTGTTTTTGTGTCATGAACTGCCTGGCAAGGAGGCTTACTTTTGGGCACTATTTTGGTATTCATAAGACTCGATAGTACGCGTTTTTCTAAAAATTTGCTATTACAACTTTGAACACGAGCAACATATGAAACTACAGCTTACTTTAGACCACCGAAAGCTGAACTGAATTGCAAATTAGACCTAGAGGGAAGTTGTGAACAACATTGATATGTTCCTGCATCATGGTTCTCTACAGATAATATGTTGACATATACTTATTTGTTTATTAGTGAAAGGTCCCGAACAAGGACAACCCTTGACGCAGCGAAATAACACCCCAAAGAGAAGACTACGACCACAAGTTATAAGCTATAACAAGACAGTAATCAAAGTAAACACACAAAGAAGAAGGAATTTGTTGGCCAAGTGAAAGAGCCCTTTTTTCTTGTATATATTGATACGTTTCTGTTTTCTGTACACAATATCACAATCCTTAAAACCTAGCTAATTCACTACCGTTTACATATCATATTAACTATGGGCCTAGTTTAAGAATTAACCCAAAAACACTTTTGGGCCAAAAATATCCCCTCCAAGTCGCCTCACCACGGGGAGCTTAATCCACACCGTGGTGCAAAAACTTCTACCCCTACCTCAATAAACAGGTCTTCTGCACCTCCAAATCCGATCTCCACCGTTCAGAATTTAGATACATGAGTAAGGAAGACGCTGTCCAAAATTCAGGGCGATCCGACCGTTGGAACTCCGGGAAACGTAAAAACAAAACAGCTAACGCAACCAGAAAAAATTACTACGAATTTTTCACATTAGCACCAAAAAACTAGCCCAACCTTTCAATCTCACAATTCTCCACCTCGTACATTATTTGATCAACCTCAAATTATGGACGAACACTGAGAACACCATGAAAGCCTTGATATGTAAACCCCAACCGACTGCGCCATATTACCATGACTGCCTACGTACCCTTAACTGGGATCAAGCCACCGTAGTTCACACCATGGGGTGAAATCTCCACCTCACCCCAACACCGCCCCGAAGGGCATTCAACAACGGATGATATTCAGCAAGTTCAAGCAATGTTGAAACTTGCTCCCTGTCACCACCTTGGTTAACATGTCTGCCGGATTTTCATTTGTGGTTAACATGTCTGCCGGATTTTCATTTGTGTGCACCTTCAATAGAGAAACATCACCATCCTCTATGACATCTCGCACAAAGTGATACCTGACATCTATATGTTTGGTACACGCATGATGAACTTGATTCTTAGCCAAGTGAATCGCACTTTGACTATCACACCACAAGTCAACATGATCTTGCTCAATCCCCAAATCACATAGGCCACGTGATATTGTCCGCTTTGGGTGGAGCCCGCACGGATTTGTTTTTGGGTCACTCCCAAAAGGACTCATACTAATGGAATTAATTGGCTGCTCTATATACAAGATAATTATTTCTTATCCGCTTTGGGTGGAGCCCGCACGGATTTGTTTTTGGGTCACTCCCAAAAGGCCTCATACTAATGGAATTAATTGGCTGCTCTATATACAAGATAATTATTTCTTATCTCCTCGATGTGGTACTTGGGTTGACACCACCCAACAATCCTCCCCTCAAACCAAGAACCACATAACCCGTGGTCTTAACACCTGCGATTAATTTGTCTACATCTTGCATCGCCGCCACACCCGCAGAACCCGCCGCCTGGACACTATCAGGAAGACTTTCGACACAAGGAACCCAACAAATCTCCAATCGCCACCGAAGGGAACCTCCCACATCGAACAACCGCAACCCATTACCCCCAAGATCCAATTACCGAACCATGGGCTCTGATACCACTTGTTGGGCCGCTAACAAGCCTTAACTCCACAATAGTATGATATTGTCCGCTTTAGGCCGAGCCCGCATGGATTTGTTATTGGGTAACTCCCAAAAGGCCTCATACTAATGGAATTAATTGGCTGCTCTATATACAAGATAATTATTTCTTATCTCCTCGATATGGTACTTGGGTTGACACCACCCAACAATTAGCAATTGGTTTGTTATTGTATGGTGATGATATGTAATGTCACTGGACTTTTAGATATGTTCCTAGTGTAAGTTTGCGCCATTCTCAGTCTGGTACACAACGTACATTATTAAAAAAGAATGATGTTATCAGTATTTCCTCCACCTACCATTTACGGCCTCCCTGCTTTAGGTTGAGAGTGGTATGCCCATGCTGGGTTTTATCCTGGCTATGCCTAGTCTGTTTAATTGGTGCAGAAAATTAAAGCATCCTTCACCTTCTCAACCTAAAAATAAAATTAGTAAGACCACGCTTGGTTGGTGCTTCAAAAGGTCAGCTTATCTAATAATGAAACAAGTAATTGCTATTTCTCATTAGACAAATAAGTAACCTTTAAAATTTGAGTTAATCTGATAATTATGTTTGTAATTTCTTACAGTAATAACAATATAACTGTGATCAAGTCACAAGACTGATATGAAACCTTTTTTTGTTGAGAACACCACCAAATTAGCGGTGCAAGATGCATAAGAGATAAAACAATACAGCACTACAGTTACATCTCGCAAATTTGAAGTGTCCTTAAAGTTTAATGAAAACACTACAAATATTATGCTACACATACAACAATTCTGTCTCCTTCACATTGAATGCTTGACCAACTAGCTCTAAAGCATTCAATTTAAACCAATCAGTTCACTAATCTACTCATACTTCCTTCACAAACTCCAGTTATGACCCAGTTACCCAGTTGTGAAATTTAAAATTGCAGATAAGGCTGGTCCCAGTTACATGCCCCATATACCTCTAGCTGCGGAAATCTTGTTGCTTGGTCGAGATGTTAATTCATACAATATCCTCGCAAATGTATCTGAATGCCTTCCATCAGAGAATAGTATTTCCGCAAATGTATTCTCATAAGCTAGCAGCGATCCCCGATTCTGTGGCTCTGAGACTAGGGTCTCCAATATCAATGCAGCTTTCCTGCAAACTTCTGGGACTGGATGAGGTGCCTTAATCACTTTCAACAGTCTATCTATTGCCCTGCAAATGTATAGAATAACAAAATTAGCACTTCTATTTCCATTTTGAGAACGCATATTACAAAAAAAAAAAAAAAAAAACTTACCATCGCTCACCGGCAAGCCTTAGACGACAGTCGATGTTTTACTTATGCACACGGTACAGACTGCAACTGCAACATATTTAAAGAATTATAAAGAACAAAGAATGTGAAACATGTGACCTGTGGAGCAAAAGGAATAAGGAAAGTTTCATTGTCAGGATTTATAATCAGACGACCAATCAATTCTGCCGCTGCACAATGCCAGGCTTTGACTGACGATCCCAAAATTCCCATGACCGCTTGAACTGCACGTTTTTCTCTGGAAAGTGAAACCAATAATGAACATAGTCATCGGATACCTGGAATAAGCAGTTTGCGATGACAGCTCCACGTATCCGATGACAGGGAAAATCCAAGTCAAACTTTTTATGTCATTTTGATGAAGGAAGGTTTTGATGAGCTAAAGATGCGGAGATCTATAATTGCAGCCAAATTCACCATCGTCTCTGAGGGAATTAGTAGCAAGTTCATCATCCTCTGTTGATAATAAAACAATCAGTAGCATGAAGTATGAAGTATGATACGAATATCTGCGCTAATTGTCCATTACAGTCATAAAACAACTGTACATTCTTGCATCGAAGACAAAATTTCAATGAAGTCATGTCACAATTTGTCAAATATATATACATATAGATCAGAATATGAAATCTTAAGCCTTAGCTGAAAATAGCAATGTATGAAATGTCAATTAAACGCAAAAGAACGAACATAATTATGACAAATTTTTATCACCTGTAATATGATCTTCGATACATTGGAACAAAGTTTCCAAGCAATGACGATGCCGGGCCATAATCACTTCATTTTCAGGCATGAAGGAGAAATTGCGAAGAATATTTGAAGCAGCAACAGCACACTGCTGCTTTTCTGCCCGTCCTAAGTCATCAAGATTAAACAGTCCATCTTCATCAGCCCACCACTGCGAAGGATGGAGCTCATTTGTACTTTTCTGTGCATTTGCCTCAGCAACGGAAGATCCAGATCCCATGCTGCCAATCAGGAGAGCAACAAAGTCAGATTCAAAAGCAGAATGTGAATCGAGCAATCAAACTTTATATAAAGACAAGAATATTCACAAACTCACCTAGGATGGGTGTCATTTATGTTTGGCTCACTGCCGAATCAACTGAGCTTTACTATACTTGAGGTAGTGATAATGCTAACTGATTCCTTCAATGATCATTGCAATGTCTTGATTACTTGGTAACTTGTTTAGTTTGCATAGCATTGCAGATGCACTTAATTGTCAATTTTTTGTCTCTTGTTGTCATGATGACCGTAGATTTTGTTGTGTGAGACGTATACTTGCTTTTGGTTATTGCTCTTTGCAACTCTCTGTGTGTGTATATATCTACTGATGGTGCTACTTCTTTACCGCTGATATTTGCAATTATGAAAATGGCGTTTCTGTTTCTTTGATCTAGGAGACATATATGTAATATGAATGGCATACAGTAATCAACTTGAACCTTACGCATCCTGTCAAAAACAAAAAACAAAAAACTTGAACCTTACGCATTGATTTTGGTTGATGATGTCAGGGGTTTTAATTCTTGCTGGTTGTATTGTCTACTAGTTCTTGTTTGATATGTTGCTTTTGGTACATGTAGTATACACACGAGCTTTTTTAATAGATACAATTTGAAGGCTTCTGTAGGTTCGTGGATCAGGGCTTAACGGAAGAACTTTATAAGTTTCCAAAAATTGAAGATACCGACAATTAAAGCCTCGTGACTCCATTGATTATGTTTAGCCTTCAATGATATATTAGTAAAAGTAGAGAATTCACAATACAATCAAATAAACATATAAAAACTAGTTACTCATGCTAGCCAAATAAAACAGACATATATTCATAAACAAAGTAATGATAAGAGTTTAGAATAAAGAAAATACAACTTAAAGAATCTCTTGAAACTTGGATGGAATTTCTTCAATCCTTACTCAAGTTTTCTTACAAAACACTCTCACATAAAGTTGCCTTAATGTGGTCAAACATGACAGAAATTCATTGATAAGTTGTTGTAGTGCATCGGTAAATTACCAACGGACATACAATTTCATCGCTAAACCTTTTGCTACAACGATTTTAGCTGTTGAAGTTTCTATCAGGTTTCCAGTTTCCATCATGATTTGAAATGCCTATGGAATTTGATAGTTGGCGACAGAATTTCCTTGTAGTGTGTTGCTCAGTTGGTTAGCTAGCACTTGTGAATAAAGAATGTAGTGACTAACTCGTGTAAGTTCTATGTTCTGATTAGTACATCACTACTCTTTTTAAGTACCGAAGCTTCTACTTAGCATAGTACAGTCTCTACTGAATTGCATCATTAGGTGCACCAACACACACATTGCCATTAGAAGCAAGTTTTTGGTTCAAATTTGTTCGTTATCGAATAAAAATTACGAATAAATTCGATCCGAACGGTATCTTTGAGATGTGACATCACTGTGGGAAGCAACCTAACTATAGGAAGTATTTTTTCTCACCTAAATTTTTTAGGAAAGGAGTCTTTGCATTAGAGTGCTTGAATTTGATTTAGTTACTTGTAATTGCAGATGTAGCAAAATTATAGGTAAGGAGATGGGTGGGTTGGATATGCTCTAAGAAATCCTTTAATTCAAAAAGAACTTGATGACTTCCCTTGATCAAACTGGATCTTATAGCTCTGTTTCCAAGTTGTTAACAAGCACAGATGTCTACAAGTAATTACATTAAAAATCAAATAGTTGCCTTGTGTCGCGTAGCTCACTGACATCATGGGCATATTGACAGGTAGCCCCTTGAGTGCAACATCCATGGTTATTAAAGAAACAAAGTCTTGTTTTATATTTCCTTCCAGGACATATTTCTAGACACGGGATGTTTTTGCCTTGTGTAAGCTACTCAACAAGTTCCAGAGTTATATCTAGACCCTTAGGGGTGCCTTGAATTTCAACGATTTTCAGTGTAGAGTCTGATTCATGATCTTTGATGGAAAGACTTGCCATTGAAATACTATAAATCACCCTAGAATTACTTCCATCTTCTCCACTGATTGTTTGAGCAAATGATTCTTCGACTGACAAGGAAACTTTTGCGTTTGATTATTGTCAACCGGAACAGCGTGTAAGAAACTACATTCCTTACCAAACGGACACCCAGTCATGCTACACACGGATTGTAAACACATAAGTTAGTCACAAGTCATGTGATAAATTAAAATGAAAAAGTAAGCACTTAAAAAGGAATAACAACCAAGGCATTATATGTAACTATTCAACCATTAAAACTTGAATTTTAATTAATTACATGTGAGTTATGTTATGAATTTGATTCTTAGTAAAATTTTCTTATTTGTCTTACTTGAATTTTAACAACCAAGGCATTATTTGTCTGTATGATCAATTTTTTGAAATTTTCTTAGTAAAATCATGTGAGTTATGTTATGAATTTGATTCTTTTCAATTACATGTTGTAATCGATGCTATTTTTACTTTCTACAACAGTATGTCAAATAGTGTTTCAATTCATTTGCATCATAATGGGGCCTTTACTCCATTTTCATGTAATGGTAATTATGGGTATGTTGGGGGAAATGTTGGAATCATTGATAATGTTGACATAGACAAGATAACTATATTTGATTTTGAAGATTATGCTTTGAAATATGGTCATAGCATGACGGATTTTCTCTACTTTCTTTCGAACGGTCATAGCTTTAAGGATGGAGTGAGGTTATTGTATTATGATGCTTCTATTAGGGATATGGTCCCATTGAGTTTGCCAAATAAAAAAATAAAATATATGTAGACCATAACAAATGTCAGTGCAAGTGGTACTGATCTCCCTCCAACAGAAGCTGAAGATGACCTTGGGGGTAGTGTGTCAAATCCAGAGAAGTGTTTATGAAGGGGATATTGAGGGGGATATTGGGGGGGATATTAAGGGGGACATTGAGGGTTTGAACAGTGAGGACAGTGAAGATCTAACTATGAGTACAAGAGTGAAAGTGAGAGTGATGAAGAGCTTGTTGCTGCTAGAACATAAAGAAAAAAGAGGGGAGTTGTCAGTGATGAGAGTGAGTATGCTGAGAGTGACTACAATAGTGATGAGCTGAGGATAGAGGAATCCTCTAGTGACGATGAGAATCTGAAAAAGGGTTATGTTGGAATTCCTCCAGGTAAAAAGAGGAAGAAGAGAGATACATTTTATAATGAGAAATATAGTGACAGTCAGAAATGGGAGGTTGGGCTTAAATTTGCATGTATGGAAGAGTTCAGGAAAGCAGTGAGAGACTATGGTATTAGGGAGAAAAGTGCCATTCATTTTATAAAAAATGATAATCAGAGGGTGCAAGTTGGATGTGAGAAAGGTTGTAGGTTTTATCTTTGGTGTAATAAGTTACCTGGTGAAGAACTGTTCAAATTAAAGCATGTCTTGATGATCATTTATGTACCAAGCCATACCACAACAAATTGGTTAATACAATCAGAGAAGACCTTGAAATTGAAGTCCCTAGGATTAAATGTTCAAGAGTTAGAAAGGCTGATCTAGAAGGGGTTTTGACAAGTTTAAAGGAACATTATTCTAGAGTATGGGATTTTGGTTTTGAAATACTTAAAAACAGTCCAAAGAACAGAGTTGAGATCATGACTAGTAGAGTAACTGATGACTCTGTGAATAAGTTCAAAAGAATCTACATTTGCTATCATGCTTTGAAGGAGGGTTGGAAGTCTGGATGTAGGCCTATTTTAGGTCTAGATGGCTGTTTCTTAAAGACTGTGAGTTGTGGCTAGTTGTTGAGTGCCATTGGGAGGGATGAGAATAATATGATGTTCCCAGTAGCATATGATGTAGTGGAGTTTGAGAATACAGACAGCTAGAGGTGGTTTCTTGACCTAACCAGAGAGGATCTTGAGCTTGGAGATGGATTTGGCTTTACTATGATTAGTGACCAGCAAAAGGTATGTCCTATTTTTGTTTTGTCATTTTCAATTTGCTTAACATGTATGCTAGGTTTTGTAATGTTCCTTTTTTGAATTTGGTGCAGGGCTTAGATAATGCCATGAAGGAGTGACTGTTAGGGTTGAACACGGGCTATGCACAAGGCATATATTTGCCAACTTAAAAAAAAAGGTATGGTCAAGGCCCAGTTAAGAAGGCATTTTGGAGTGCAGCTTGTGCTACATATCCAGAACAACACCATAGGGCAATGAAAGTGATTGAGAGGATTTCAAAGCCTGCATTTGAGAGATTGAGCAAGTTGGAACCATTTAGATAGTCTAGAGCTTTTTTCAGACACATAACTTTGCTGACAATATGGAAAACAACATGTCAGAGTATTTTAATTCCTGGATTATGAATGAAAGGTGTAATTCTCAATTCTTATACAAAGCATCAGTTGACTATGTTAAGGCATCTACTTCAATGATATGTCTTACTTGATTTGCAGGTTCATGCCTTTGCTGACTATGTTACAAGAGATCCACTTCAAACTAATGAGAAGGATGAGGGTGAATAGAGAGTCTATGCTAACAAGTGATAGTCCAATATGCCTAAAGCAAGGACCAAACTTAACATTGCAGTTAAGAATTCCAAAAAATGGTAGACCTCATGGGATGGATTGACAAAGTACATGGTAAAAATTGGGACAAAATCATGCACTGTGGACTTGGACCAAAGAAAGTATGATTGCAGGGCATGGGATTTATCAGGGATTTCTTATGAACATGTTGTTGCTGCAATTCATGACAGGAGAGAGCAACCAATCTCATATGTCTCTGAATATTACTCAAAAGAAAAGTACTTGAAGGCCTATAATTTGTCATTGGAGGCTTTAAGAGGTGATGAGTTCTGGGATACACATGACACAGCTGAAATGTTACCTCCTGATGTTCCAAAAAAAATTGAGGGGTAGACCCAAAAGACTAAGAAGAAAAGAAGATTGGGAGGGAGGGAACCATACCAAGAAGCCAAGTCAGACAGTTGTGCCAGGTCTGCAAAGGCTAACAAAGGGAAAAGTAATGCATTGTAGTATGTACAAACAAACTGGGCATAGGAGGCCAAAGTGTCCACAATTGCAACCAGGTTATATTGGAGCAGCTCAAAAACAATAGGGACACAATGAAGCACAGCAAAGAGAAGAAAATGAAGCACAACAACAACTAGGAGAAAATGAATCACAGTAAGGACAAAATGAAGCTCCAACTCCACCACCACAGAAAAACCCAACTCCACCACCAACGAAAAAACCAAATCCACCACATCCAAAGTCTGCAACAGTTAGGAGCAAGGCAAAGTTACCAGTTAGGAGGCCTGCTTTACCAGGTATCAAGATCAGGGAACCAAATGTTGAATTTGCAACACAGGGATCTACAACAAGTAAGGGCAAAGTGATGATTGTTCCTACAACAAATAAAGGCAAAGAGAAGATGGTGTATACTGAAAAGGAAAAAAGGCCTTACTGGATGGTGAATCAAAGGAACAAGAGCATAGGCCTCTCAAGAATCAGCAAGGATGGGGAAAACACTGGAAAAAACAAAGCTAATGATGACAGGTCTAAGGGTGAACGTGGACAGGCTAAAGAGCTAGAGATTTTTAAGCAAAATCTCATTGGTCTGGGATTGGGGGATTTATTTATGCCAACTCCTGGATTCAAAACTACAGCTCATCAACCAAATGGAACTTCCAACGCTGACACTCCTCCAGTTCAGAAACAAAAAGAAGAACAAAAGATAGATGTTGACAAAATAGTAATGCTGATGAAGTTGACATGGAGGAAGATGGTGATGGTTTTGAAACAGAAGATGAAGAAAAAGATTCTGAAGGTGGGGATGAGCCACAACCAACGAGGAGTAACAGACTATGGCGTAAAACCAAGTTCAAGTTCACTAATACACCTCAGAATCTGGTAGATCTTGATGAAGAGTAGTGCCAATACTAGAAGAAGGTTGTTTTTTGGGTTACTATGTATTTTTGGGTACATTATGGTTGGCTGCATACATTAACTTTTCTATCCAGTATGGTTGGGTAGCTTTTATCATTCATGTCATGTATGGTTGGAGATATTAACTTCGTGTACCTCAAGCTTCTTCTTTTTAGTGCTTTGTTTTGGCAGTTCTTAATGTTGGATGTATTAAACCTTTTTTATGCACTCTTTTGTAATTGACAATTAAGCAAATTTATGAAGTATTGTCATCTGGAAATCATCTGTCTCCTTAATCGTTCGATTATATTCAACAAAAGCTTACAGATTCCAGATCACATTACTAACATTAAACTCTTAACATTACTAACATTACATGCCTAACATTACTAACAAAAGCTTCCATCCATTACATTACTAACATTCTACTTCTTAAATGCCAATACCAACATTGCCAAGAAAACAACAATCACACAGATCAAGAGCTTCATAAGCTTTGCATTCTTCTTTTTAGAAATTCTCTTCTTTTCCGTTTCTCTCAAGTTCTCCTTCAAGCACCATAATCTTTTCTTCAAGAAAGATGCTCCTATTATTCAGGTGAGTCACAACATCCCCGGTTCTCCTAGAAAACTAAACATCATACCACTCAAAGTAATCACATCGAATGTCCTGCAATTTTAAACACAAAAAAAGAATAATTTTAGGTTTAGAGTTTATATTGCAAACTGACATCTTAACACAAGACTCAAGACTTACAGATCGTTGGCAACAAGTGTAAAATCTCCTTTCCGGGTTCTTAAGCGACCAAGATGTGTACATCTTAGCTCTCTTTCCACATTCATAGATGTATCTTGCGGAGGACTGAACAGATGATGTAGAGAGTGTAGCCATGGGGGTTCTTGATTTTACAATGTTTATAAGCTACTAGTTCACTGAATTCAAATCTTATATAAAGACTCTTGAGATTGAGAAGAAAAAAGCTCAAGAACCCTTGATATATACACAAGTGGGTATGTACTAATTATATACATATATATATATATATATACTGAATAAAGCCGTTGATAGGCCACATATGTTCCAAGTCACCCAATCAAACTCAGCCTTGCCATGTCACACATTGACCGTTACTTTTTTGCTTTGACTCTAACGGCTAGAACAAAAATACGAAATACATGATGAATGTGAGTCAAATTGGAAAGTAATGACTCAGTTGATATATTTTAATGAAACTGGTGACCATTTTGATATTTTTTCCTTTCTCATTTCCATGATTCTAAATCGTTGCTTACACTAGTAAAATGTACAGTACAGCATGCTACGTTAATACAGAACACGTCTTACCTTCTAAGTTTTTTTTTTATTTTTTTATTTTTGTGCCTGTCAAGAAGCATATGGTTTCGAAAAGCTATTAATAGAGGAATTGTGGAAACAATACACTGTTCCAGTCATAAAAATCTCAAGAGTAAAGTACATAGTTGTGGTCGAACTTACAGTTATAAAACAACTTTATACTCTTGAGCAATATACAGTCATAGGTATGATTGGATTTAGACAATGCTTTCGAAACTCCATAGTTCACAATTGACAAAAATACATAGT
Source organism: Kitagawia praeruptora (assembly GCA_037693485.1). Lineage (NCBI taxonomy): Eukaryota > Viridiplantae > Streptophyta > Magnoliopsida > Apiales > Apiaceae > Kitagawia > Kitagawia praeruptora. The sequence continues at coordinate 7,965,015 of CM075353.1, forward strand.
TCTCAAGAAAAATTGCACATCGAGACTCCACTTTGTTTCCTGACCTTGTTGAAGATGTAATTTACCAATCTCGTTGTCTTTCGATGGGCAGTGAACCCATATCGGATCTGCGATTCCGTTCTGTACATGAATTTCAGAGCTGTAAGTAAAGCCATCATTTGCAGCACCAAGTTTTGTAATTTGAATGATCAAAAGGAAAAGAAAGAGGTTTCTCATTGTTTATATATCTGAATATAGTATTAATTTCATGCACTGTTACCTTAGATAAAAATAAAACTTTGCACTTGTTTTTTTATATGCAGTTACAACTATCTATTATATATATAATACCATAACATGTCACATTTTAATCCATTTAAATTTTTTTTCAAAAAATTTTTGCTAGTGAGAATCAAACCTAGATCTTTCCATTCATTTGCACACCACCTTACCACTAGGCTAACAAATCACATGTGTTGTAAGTCATAAATATGCTATGTATGTTGGGTGATAAATTAAGAATATTTGGTATTTTGATTTCTAAGACATTTTAATCATTTTTCTTCGTTTTACATTTACATTTTTATATTTTATTATGTTATAGTTTAGTATAAATTAGTGATATATGATATTTAGTGAACTTAGATATTTCGAAATCATTCGATTTAATAAAATAATATTAATAATTAGTATTTGCAATACATAGATAATTATAATAAATTTATTAAATTTAAATGCATGTTTTTTTTAAAAATGGTTAATGAACACATAATAATCTAAACATTTAAATGCATACCACAACATGCCACATTTTAATCCATTTAATTTTACAAAAATGTCCCTAAATGTCAAGTCAAGTAAAAAAAAATATTATGATATAGATGACGATCGAACCTTTGACATAAGGAATCTACTAATCATGAATTCAAATTCACCAGTATGACAATTCAGCTACATGTATATTTGATTAAATTTTATGATTCATTAGATACATTCACCAATATTATGTCCTACATTATTTACCTTATTTACCTATATATCAATCATGTGTTTTTCGATCAATATTTGTTTGTATGATTTTACATATTATTATTTATATATACATACAAAAATCTCCATGTCTACTTCATTTTAATAAAATTTGTATTATTTTATTTCATGCGAAAGTTGAAAAAAGTGATTGGATCTTACATAAAATATTTGAAGGATATTTTACGGAAAAAAAATCATCATTATTCTAATTGTTTATGAAATTACCAATAAAATGTAAAAAATATTAAAGATATTGTATAAATATACAATTTATAATATCCGGATTAGAAATGTGATTATAAAATCTTAGTACTCATCTAAATTCTGAATGATCTTATTTTTTGTTATTGCTTTTCTTCTTAAAAATATATTTTTTACAATATTTTCAAACTACCGTTCAAACTGACAGACGCATCGCTTTCTCCCGCATCTTTTCGGGAGATTCGAATACTTAATCGATACATGTGATGTGAATTGCAATTTGGGAGAGTCGATTACTAAACCGATGCATATTAATTATGACCTAACACGTTGATAACTCGTGTATGATCGAACTTTTTATATCAAATTCTAGGCATGTATCCTAGACAATTAATCGGACATGTAGTAATTACAGTATATGAGGCTCGAGGTAACTAGTGGATGTGAAATGATAAATTATGATAGGGCAACATGCCACATTTTAATCTATCAAATTTTACCATTATGTTTCTCAATTTGTTATGATTTACCATAGCGTCCTCTGAAATTAAAATCTACAATATATTAAAATTGCGTCACATAAGTGAGAACTGAACCTTTAACATCTATAACAATAACCTTATTTTTATGAATTCATATTTTATAAATCCATGAACGAATTATTGAAGCTTCAATAATACTTAGTAGTAGTATTAAATCAAAAGTCACATTCATATAATCCCATAATATATAATTGTATGCAAATATAACAGTTCAATAGATTAAGAGATGATCATTCTAATAAACTTATGAAAAACATTGAAAGTACATTCGTCAATTATTTTTATAACTCTAATTGCAAGAAAGGCATCAACACTCTAAAATCAACAATAAAAAGATAGAGACGCAAAATATCGGCCTCTTTAGGTACATATTTCAAAAAATTTATGCATGCCTAAAAAGATTTTTATCGTATCATCGAACATTAACATCAACGCACAATGAGAAAAATAAAAACTCTTATCGTAACATGTTCAATAAATGTACAACCTCACTTCTCTAGCAGTTAAGGGTTTTGAAGTTTTCATATATTCATTGATAACATCTCTCTGAGAAAACGCAGCTGAGAATATTAACATTTGTATTCACAGTTTGTAGCAAATCTTTATCTAATACAATATTAGATTAAAGTGAGTGATCGTGTTCTTGTGTTTTGATTCCGCACTGATATATTATGTTAAACACAAACACACACTTAGCTACACAAACAGATTCAAACCTTCAAAAAACCATTCTTAATATCCATATTTGAAGAAAAGTTTGGAAATACATTCATCCCCCTCTATATTTCCTTGTCTGTGTATTCCATACTCAACAAAAATTTTACTATTGAAAAACTTACAATTTTTTTCAACACATATATAACCTGGGTTCATCGTCATTTATTAAATAAAAGATAAATTTTATTGAATACACATAATTTGTAGCGTGAACATATTTACAACATTTTATAATTTATTAAAAACAATTTGCAACATTGTTTTACTAAAAAATGATTTTTTTTTATAACGAGCGTTCAACAAATATATAACTTGAGTTCAATATCATCTATTGAATGATGTTGTACACTGATTATACTTGCTTTGAATACAAATATATAAAATAATTTACATTTGTATGATAAAGAAAATAATATTAAATTAAAAGTATTTCTTATTTCTATACCATATGAAAATATGGTATAAAAATATGGTTCACCAATACCAAAATTAGGGTTTAGAAATATGAAATACTTTTAATTATATATATATATTCAAGTAATATTTTAATAGATTTAACAGTAAATTATTAATTCTACCAATCATTTTAAGTAAAGTTAAGAAAATTACTAAAAGAAAGAAAAATTTATATGAATCATTAAAAAAAATATCAATACTTTTACAAGAAAAATATAACACTAGAAGAAAATTGTGTGTCGTGCTGAGTTATAAACTAGCATTTGGAATAAAACGAGTAAAAATAATAAGACGGAAGATAAAATGAACTATCATTTTGATTGTATTTTTCATCGTTACAAATACATAACCAGGATTTTTCCATAGATACAATCTTTAGAATGTTGAAATTTTACATACATCCAAAAGTAGTTAGGATTTGAAACATTAAAAACATATATCATCATTTATAATTTGTTTAACTTTTACGTACTTCCTAATACAAGTGGCCACATCACGGCCATGATAAGTTCCAATTGTAACTCCATGAACGGAGTTCCAATTCCATCCACCCGGTATCAACTGATACCGGTATGGAAATTCGAAACCAACTTGAAAGGCGGGAGGTCCTACAAGCCTACACTGGGCATTTGCCAATTGGAAAAGAAAAGGATGAAACATTTTGAGTGTATTATAAATAACGTGATGACTCAAGTCGGTGTAGCGGAGAAATAAAAAATAGCGCTGAACAAGGAAATTGGCTGCATCCGCTGCCATTACTTTTGTTGGAAAGTAAAAAAAGTTTAGATAATTTTTAGAATGGAGAGAGATTGGCAGAAGAGAAGGATGAAGCTTGTAGTTAGGGGTGAGCAAAAAACCGAATTGAAACCGAACCGAAACCGGTCAAAACCGAACCGAAAAAACCGAAACCGAAATCGAACCGGCGGTTGTGATTTTTGATTTTTAAAAACCGAGATTTTTGGTTCCGGTTCCGGTTTTAGGTTCAAACCGAACCGAAAAAACCCGAAACCGAACCGATTATTTATATAAATAAATAAATATTTATATTTGTTATAGATATTTAAAATTAAGCACATTCACATATATATATATTTGAAAAGTAAAGAAGCAATGAAATAAAAAATAATTGGGACCTAAGATTTGTTGTTGTGTTGGACCTGAAATGCAAGTGGTATGCTACTGTTTCTTTTCTTGCAATTGTGTTACATTTAGCAAGTTTTAGTTTCTTTGAACAGTAATTATGTTTCACTGAACTAGCATTCTCTAAATTTGAAATTGGATATCTATTATTTCTTTCTAGGTAAATGTGAACTTGGAAGAGTAAGAAGTAAAAGGTGATAATAAAGAGTTGTGAGAAAAAGGATTCATCGGCATGGGAGTATTTTGAACGATTTATGTTTTTATGGTAGAACTACTTTTTTAATTAATTTGTAGTATTCTCTTAATTTTATTTTATTCGGTTTTAAAACCGAAACCGAACCGATAAAAACCGAACCGGGGTTTTAAAACCGAAACCGATGGTTCGGTTGCGGTTTCGGTTTTCGATTTCTAAAACCGAGGACTTCCGGTTTCGGTTCCGGTTTTACCCAAAAACCGAACCGAACCGGGGTTTGCTCTTCCCTACTTGTAGTTATGTAGAAAATAATACAAGCTCTTAGTTCAATATATACACGCCTCCATATGCCTTGGGTGGGTGGGTTGGTGGGTGGGTGTAAAGGTAATAGGGGTTCTGGTGTATCACATCAATACTTGGACCTCTCTTTTATTAATTTATTTATTGTACATTTTAATTGTACGTATTTATGGGTCACTATCTTGCATTGTCAGCAATGCATCATTGTACGTTGTATGTTTAATCTCAACAATTATGTATACAAACATATGTGGCCCATTCAGAACCAATAAATTACTTCACTTCTTTTTTGTTCATAAGTGTCGGAAATAATATATTCAATCTTTAGTACCATGGATGTGTGTTGGTTGATATCCAATTCTTCAAATGCTTAATAACCATCGGCAATTCTTTTTCTTGTTCACAATTTCTAATTTCTTTTAATGCATCTCAAGTTCACTATTTTATGATGTTAATTACGGTACCGAATATAACTCCATTCAACTCAATACATATATACAAGTAATTTTAAATTTTTTCTAAAATTCGTAGCATTCCTCTTATTATGTTACATTTTTGTTTTCTTTATAAAGACAACTTTTATTAAATCAAGCTAGATTAATTGGTCAAATCCCCAAATTCCGATTTTGATATATTTAATTGTTTTATTAAATTGGATCTAACCGCCTTGTTTCACGTCATATAATGTGTGATAGAAATTAGAAAATATTAGTAATTTCAGGTAATGTTTGTCGATTATAATTATACATAACGGGGTATGTTGGCAGAAATGAAAATATTCTGGTTCAAATATATTTATTTTCCCATTTTTATATTGAAATAAGGGTAGTTTTAGATTAGATATATAAGGTGCACAATTGTACAACTACGCAAGTATATTAATAATAAATTTTATAATATACCGTTATCAAAACATGGCCTTAAATTAAAGTTAGGGTTCAATTTTACGGGAACAACTTTTTTATTTCAGTGAAGGGTTCCAATGCAATCCGTCCAATATCAATTGATATCAGTAGGGAAATTCGAAACCAACAGGTTAGACCGAGGTCCTTCCAGCCTTACATTGAGCATTTGCCATTTGGAAAAGAAATGAATAAAACATTTTCAATATATTAGTATAAAATTAGCTGTCATTAGTTTTGAAGTAATTGTTTTTTGATTATTTTGAGATTACATAGAAATTGATAGGTAGGTGAAGAAAGAGGGAGGAAGGGTGGGTGTGTGGGTGCATTTAATTGTTGGGTGGGTGGGTGCATTTAATTGTACGTTTGTATGTACTTGAATGTGAGTATCTCTATCTCTTGCGTGTCACGTAATGTAGGAAAATTTGGTAAATGTGCACATACATGTACTTAGTGTTTTTATTCTGATTGGACATCAAATGTGACAGGTTCACTTTTATAATTTTATATGTTTAAACTTTTAAATACAACATAAATATTTATCTTACATGATTACGTATGCGTATTTTTTAAGTTGTAATGAAAAGATTTATATAAAAATCGAGGCATCGCCTAAGGTAATGGGGAGCTATTTTTGTGATTTTTTTAAATTAAAATAAACATATAATAAACTTAAACTTTGAAGTTGTATATTTTTTTCATTCTTTTAAAATTATTACAACAACAAGGTCAATAAAAAATAATACAACTAAGTTTTATTATTCGGGTGGGTGGGTAATTCATTAATTTATATTGTACGTTTGTGTCAGTTTCTCTGGTAAGTGCCAAGTGACCACCATAACTTTAGTAAATGTGCACATGAATGCACTTGGTCCTTTTTTTCTGACTGGACTTCAAATGTTCACTTTTATAATTTTACTAGTACTCGTTTAAATAGTTATCAACTGTTCATATTAATTTAGATCAATTGAATTGCAATAAATATATTATCAAGTGGATATTATATGATTTCAGTTACTATTGGGATTGCAGTAAATAAATTATCTCTAAATTTAATCTAGAAGTAATTAATGCAAAACTCAAAAACAGATTAAGATACTCCCTCCGTCCCACAATACAAGTCTCTTTTGAAAAAATTACGCATCTTAAGAAAACATTAGTTAGATGATACATTTCCTCTTATACCCATTATAAATACATTGACTTTTAAGAATATGAGTTATTTTATACTTTTTGTCATTCCTCATTAATTGCTATACAATTTTCAAAAAGGGTAATTTAGGAAAGATGATCACAAATTTACATTGAAAATTGAAATGGACATGTATTATGGGGAAAATAATTCTCTTAAAGGAGACTACTATTGTGGGACGGAGAGAGTATAAGAGTTTAACCATATAGAGATATCAAAAGATATAAGATCATTAATTGCATGGGACTCCATCCCAAAATACTAGTACCTTTGAATTTTTACATGAATAAAAAATATAATTTGACCTCTTATTTTTCGAATTTTCTTTTTTTGAATAAACATTTACCAGGAGTACATTTTTTGATGTTGTTACTGACATGATTGTTCTGATTCCCAAAGTGAATATTGAGATGTATGTTTTTTAATTATATATTTCTCGAGTAAATGTTGAGATGTTTGAACGAATTCATTGATGCTAACATTATATTCTGTTTTTATTTCCAGCAACTTGCTCAATTGGTAATCCTCCAATTTCCAATCATACGTAAATTAAAATCCTTATCGTAATCAGCAGGATTCACAGGATGAATCCGTAGAACAACTGTCTCATCTTCTACTTATACCCCCACGATGTACAAATCATACGAACGCATTAGAAGCGTTAATCTACGATTCCCATTTCATAAATGAGTAAAATAAAAATATTGGTGATAGTGTACACCGTTAGGCTCGAACTATAAATGCCGATAACCTCTTCCCTCACCCAGTGGTTCAGCCACCAAATCTGTCAATTCTCTATATAACAGGCTAAGCATACTGGGGATTTCACCAATTTCATACACTATGAACCGAAAGAGACGGGGTGGGTAAGGAAGGGGGAATCTTCATCATAACACGAGTTTGACCAATCATAAGACATAGTCTTAGAGCATCTCCAATGGCGTTGGCTAAAAATGATTGGCTAAATTACATAAAATATTGATTATGTAAAATTTGTCGAACCTGTAAGACATGGTGCTCCGAGGGTATTGGCGATAATGATTGGTTATATTTTAAAAATGGTATGTTATTAATATTTCAAGTTATAATTAATGGAATGTATTATTTTAATATAGAAATAAGTGATGTGGTAATTCACTACAGTCTCTAGAGGTTCGACAAATATAGCCAACATCAAGAGATTATCTATAATTATAAACAAGGGTTTTGTCCCATTGGAGTGGCTAATTTTTTTACATATTATGCATAAGTTTTATTTTTGAAAAGTCACGTAGACTTTTAGTTAAGGGCTTGATATTGGTAGAGATGCTTTTAGCAGAGCAACGACAAGTGAGAATTTGATGGCATGATGTGAGGATTTTTCGCTCAATTGACCCATTTTGAAAAGAGGTGAATAAACGAATACTCTATCCGATCATATCCAATATTATAAACACTACTCCCAATTTGTAACAAGTCATTAAAATAAATTTATCCACATATTAATTATATAATTACTTTAGATTAGATGTACCAACTTATAATTCATACGTTGAATGATTATTTTTAATATTTATTATCTTTTCGTTATAAATATTTAAATTATAAAAAATTTTCAAAAAAAATTAATTCTTAAAAACAAGCAAATCTTATAGATCTATTTATTTAAATTGATACTGTAGGTGATTTTGACATGATAAGTTATACAACATTTATTAAAATAAGCAGAACTTAACGAATACATAATAAAAATCAACTAAAATAAAAAAATCGTTAAAACTACAATCGTCGAGTATATCTTGCCTCTACTTGCATAATGAAGTGGGGATGGCAACGGATTAGGTTCAGATTTGGTGGTTGAACACTCGGTTGAGGGAAGAGGTTATCGGCGTTTATAGTTCGAGCGTGACGGTGTACACTATCACCAGTATTTTTATTTTATTCATTTGCGAAATGGGAATCGTAGATTAACGCTTCTAATGCGTTCGTATGATTTTTATGTCGTGGGCATTAAGTAAAGGATGAGACAATTGTTCTAATGACTCATCAGATATTGTTGTGAATCCTGCTAATTGATTTTAATTTACGTATGATCGGAGGATTGCCAATTGAGCAAATTGCTAGAAATGAGCTGTTACAATGTAGTCAATCCACCACCACTATTGAGGAACAGGACTAGGGCTGTGCTCAATACATTTGGTCTACATGATCAAGTTCGAGAGATGGAGCTTAGGGATACATATTTGTCGCTTGAACGCGTTGCGGGAACCACAAGGCGAGATTTAAGGTTAGATGAACCTGCACTTTTACAAGCATTCAGTAGTTTGTATACCAATGCTAATGTGCCTCATCTGACAAGTGCAAGGCAACCTATTGCACATTCGATTCTCTTTTTTACGCAAATCTCGGAAGGGATTAGAAGTCATGTGATTTAGAACGAAATTGTTAGTAATTTTAATGATGGCTTTTACCCACCTGATTACTTGCTAATAGTCCAACACGGATGGGGGCGCGCAGGTTTTTGCCTCGCCCATTAAGACATACCATCTTTATCCCCTAAATCATGGTATATATCCCTGGATCAAGCATGCAAGACCTCACACTGTCACAGATGGATGATCTTTATGCCATAATTTTGAGAAATCCGGCTATTCCAGACCGACAATATCGAATATGGATGTTTCGAAGTTATCATTATACTGTCGATGTGTTCAAAGGAAGGGTATGGTTGTGCTTGTATAACTGTTGGTGATTATAGATGTTAATCCAGTGTAGAATTGTATTGCTTACATTTAAAGTTGATTTATTTATATTGATTTATTTTGCGGTATATGTTAGTCCTCGAGCATGGTTGGGGAAGTGCGAGTTAAAAACTTAATCATCCTGAGAGAGATAGTCCCGTATTAGCTAATAGGGCAGATTCTGTTGTAGAAAATGTTGTTGACCTGGCGTAGATGAACGAGAACTATCTTATCACATTACGTAATACAAATACTATTAAATATGACGATAGGTACATGCATACGATATATGTTTTTTTTTCTAATAATGATACCTACATCATAATTTTAAATGCCTATTACATTAGTTTAAATCACATTGTTCTAATTTGCAAATAGTATTTAATCATCAACTCCTTCAACTTAAGAGCAAAAGTTAGAACACTCTTTAGATCATTTACTGCTGTAACTCGAGCAAAAAATAAAACAATAATATATCTCTTCCTAACAAATCAGACCGGACAACTTTCTCCTGTATTCTAATGCTTTTAGTAATTTGTAAGTGATCTTGACAACAAAAAAGGATAGAAGCTTATATAAATTGATACCTATATCATGTTTACAAATATATTTATTATATATAAATACATTATTCGATGGATAATTAAAGAACACAATAATTTTTAAATTATATGAATATTAATATAAGAGAAAAATGTTCCTCTACAATTAGCTTTTGGTAATTTTTCTAAAGTTAACCATATTAATCTACACCTCCTACACCATTTTCACTCCAATAAAGCATTTAATATTTACAATTAACTGATTTGAAAGTTTTCATTTGTGTTTAAAATCAAAAGCAATGTTGTATGGAAAATGTTAGGTATCCCAAATTAAACAAAGTGAAAAATGTAATTAACTTTAAATACCTAAAGGTAATTGTAGATTCCTTTTACCCAATTTATAATAGAGAAAAAAGATCCTGAGGTTACCTCAGGAGGAGAGTTACCTGAGGTAGCAGTGTAAATATTTGTGACATTTTTGTAAATATTGAATTTTTTTTTAAAAATCCTGTAATTACAATTATACCCTCGTGCATTAATATGAAAAATCTATATTATCTCAGGTAATTTTCCTGAGATTACCTCAGGAACATCAAACCCTTTATAATATACATGTATAATTTCGGATTCGGATGTTATCGAATACAGATGTACCTATATCTATATTCGTATCCTAATACATATTTATATACATATCCGAATATGGATGATATCCAATTTCTTTCGAATACAAATAACGTCCAATTTATTTCGAATATAAACACGGATATTTTGAATGAATATCGGAATTTTTGAATTTTTTGCCATCCCTAACTACTATGTTTGATTATTCACTGTGTAATGACTTTATTATTAGTAATTTTTTTCTCAATTTCCCACCTCCAAAATAATCCCCGACTGTTCAAGATGATATTTTTTTGGATTTGTGGGTGATTCTACTGTACATTGTTTCGAATATATATGGGAATAAAGTTTTCTTTTGCTACATTTAAAAAAAAAAAGTAAATTAAAAAAACAAGCATATCTAATCTGTTCCAAAAGGAAAAATATTCACGAAACAAGTAATTGCTATTTATCATGAGACAAATAAGTATCCTTTAAAATTTGAGTTAATCTGATAATTGTGTTTGTAATTTGTTAATAACAAAATAATTCTGATTAGTCACAAATATGAAACCTCTTTTTGTTGAGAACACCACCAAATTTGCAGTGCAAGATGCATAAGAGATGAAACAATACAGCACTATCTTTTCTGCTTTAGATCCTACCTCGGAGTGTCTTTTGGTTTCGTTTTACTTGGTCCAATTTCCCTTGGAGCAGATAAAAAGAATGAGTACTTGCTAGTTGCAGTTGCCTATGATAATAGCACATGTTGCAGCATACATATTACTAGGAAATATAAGAATACTGGTGAGTCTTGTGTCATGTTTAAGGAGCTTCTATTCTGTTTTTCAATGAAATAATATATGTTAATTTTGATTTAGTTTGATTAATTGATTTAATTTTTTTAACAGGTGCAACCAAACCCCTATGCTCTTGTGGTGAGCATGGAAAACATAACATTGAACTGGTACTTTGGTAACAATAGATCAATGCTGGTCTCGAATTGTCTTTTCCACATAGGAGGAGCTGCAATTCTTCTCTCCAATCGATCATCAGATTGTCGTTGTTTAAAATATCAACTCATTCACACTTTTCGTACCCACAAAGGTGCGGACGATAGGTCTTACAACTTGTTTTTCAAGAGGAAGATGACGAAAAGAAGATTGGAGTTGCACTCTCAAAGGACCTAATGGTTGTAGCAGGGGAGGCCTTGAAAACAAATATCACAACTCTTGGGCCACTAGTTCTTCCAATGTTAGAACAACTACTATTTTTTGTTACATTAGTCGCTAGGAAAGTTTCTAAGCTGAACATTAAGCCTTAAATTCATGATTTCAAGGTTGCGTTCGAGCATTTCTGCATTCATGCTGATGGCAGGGCAGTGTTAGACGAGTTAGAAAATTCTCGAACTAAAGAATGGCATATAGAGCCTTCAAGAATGACTCTTTATAGATTTGGAAACACTTCTAGTAGTTCATGGTGGTATGAATTAGCTTATTCTGAGGCTTTGGGGAGGATCCGAAAGGGCGATCTAACGTAGCAGATTGCATTTGGATCAGGCTTTAAATGTAACAGTGCAGTTTGGCGTGCAATGAAGACCATTTCGTAAGTAGATGTGCCTAGGAGCGATTGGTCAAGACAAAGTCGTTAACAAAAATTCTCTTTTTGCTAACAAAAAAAATTCTATTTCTGTTGTGACCAAACCAAACATATCAAGTACATCTCACTACGAAGTAAGGCGAACACGTTTGTCTACTATATTATTCTGTGTAAAGTTATTCGACAATGGATTAATTTGCCTTGTTAAAATGCAAGTGTACTTGGTTGTCTTCATTTTTCAGTAGACATGTATAGGAATTCATTGCATAGATTTTTAGGCTATTTCCGTAGCCATCACCGGAAGAATTTCTTCCCCCTTTCCCTCTGTTCGTTCTTTCTCCTTTTGTGTGTGTGTTTTTGAAGGAATTCTATCTACTGTGGATACGACTGTTAAAAACTTAGGATCCAGACAGTATTTTACAAGATATTCTCAAGTGGCCATTCTATCTACTGTATGGCCTAAACCTTAATATCCACTACGGCACCGGGCATACCTCACTGGTGTTAAAACTTTTACTTTATCAAGATTGGTGGTTCACCACTCCGTATACAGAGTAAAATAGTCATAGTGATATGAATTTAGGGGTTCCATACTGAACCGGAGCAACACGACAGCCGTAGGCCCGTAGGAGATCCAGAATAACCAAAGTAGTGACTGTTCATGCAGAAGATAAATAGAGTAAACTTCAAAGTTGTGGCCATATTTTACACTCATTTTCAAAAAAGTGGTCAGACTTTCAATTTTGCAAAATGGTGGCCAGACTTGCCTTTTTTCTTTAAAAAAGGTGGTTGCATGCGATTTTCAGTTTTTTGGCAGGGGTAAAATGGGAAAAAATGCTAGAAATCCTAAAAATTGTCCAAAAAAATTCTCAAATTAATATGTGTCACCATATGATTGTTTATATTAATAATAATAATAATAATAATAATAATAATAATAATAATAATAATAATAATAATAATAATAATAATAATGCCCCCCATGTATGCACATCAATTCACCAAAAAAATCCACAAATATGAGTTGTCAATATTTAATTAATCAATTTATGTGCATGGGTGGCATTATTATTATTACGAATATAAACAATCATATGGTGACACATATTAATTTGGGAATTTTTTGGATAATTTTTTAAATTTTTATCATTTTTTAATAGTAAAATAACATATTTTCCCATTTTACCCCTGCCAAATAAGCTAAAAATCGTCTCCAGCCACTTTTTTGAAAGGAAAAAAGGTAAGTTTGGACACCATTTTGCAAAATTAAAAGTCTGGCCATTTTTTTGACAACCTAAGAGCAAGTCCAATGCTAGATGCTAAATAGCTATTTCTATTGCTATAATATAACACCAAAAAGTGTTTTTTGATGATAAAATAAAGGGTGAATTCCAATGCTAGGTGCTATAACTAGTTTCAAATTTGATCAACTTTTTTAACTTTTACCTAACTTGTATAACTTTTATTAAATAATTATACAATGCAATAATTGTTGAACTACTTTTACTTCATTTTTAGTTATTGATGATGTGGCAAGGATGCATAAATGCATCCTTGGTTCTAAATTTAGAACCAAAGATGCATTTATGCATTCAACTATAGCACCCCTTTGGAATTGAGCATTTTTACATTTGATTCTATATTATAGCAATAGCACCACATATAGCATTGCATTGGACTCGCTCTAACAGAGTTGGCCATTGGGTTAGTTAGGTACATCATACACAGGTTCTAATAGAGATTGGTATCAAGGATTAACTAAGCTATAGAAAGCTATGTATATTAATCAAAATATGAATATATATTTCATGAGGATCCAATTTACGCCATAATTGTTAAAGAGAGTCTGCATATAGTGGCTTTCAGATACTCACTTTCGTATGAGTTGGTTACAAAATCGACCCAAACCGTAGCGTAGAAAGCTACATATATTAACTTTAATATGGGTGGATGTTCTATGATAATCCAACTAAAGCCGGTGAAGAAAGGCCATATATACTAGTTTTCAAGGGAATTGTTTTTGTAAATCAATCCAAAACTGTAGCTGTGGAAAGCTACAAATATTAATTTAAAGATAATTATGACAAGAATGTAAGCGTTCCCACATGTAGAGATGTTACATATGTGGGAAACTGGGCAATTTAAAACGATGCTTATTATCCGTAGGCAAGATATGCTGGTTAAAAAGATTTGATAACAAAAGTACAAAAATTAACAACCAATTTACTACTCCCTCCGTCCCACAATACAAGTCTCTTTTGGAAAAATTACGCATCTTAAGAAAACATTAATTTGATGATACATTTCCTCTTATGCCCATTATAAATGCATTGACTTTTAAGAATATGAGCTATTTTATACTTTTGGTCACTCTTCATTAATTGCTATACAATTTTCAAAAAGGGTAATTTAGGAAAAGTGACATAAATTTACATTGAAAATTGGAAATGGACATGCATTATGGGAAAAAAAATTCTCTCAAAAGAGACTACTATTGTGGGACGGAGGGAGTACACAAAAACAACTGATTAACCGAAATGAACTGATTAACTGAAATGTAGTGGATCAGACAATTATATGAAACTTGTAATGATACACGTACGTATGTATGAGGTAGTCATGTATTGATACATTTATACAATAAACAATGTCGACAATGACGTATAGTTGTAGAATTGTAGTCAAATAAAATAATGACTCGAATGACATTAACACTGTGTTCCAGAAACATTTTATAGGAAGAAAAGAAAAGAAAGTGAGAAATTTAATTTCTTCAACTTGTTCCTGAATGATTTTTTAGGAAAGAAAAGAATTGATTTCTAAAGATTTAGAAAGAAATTTCATGTATATTTGTCTCCAAAATTTTCTTCCCACTTTTGGAAAGATTTGGAGAGAAAAGAAAATTATTCATTTTCTATTCTTTTCTTTTCTTTGTTTGTTTCAGGAACAGAGTGTAAACAAAAAAAAAAACCTTTTAAATTCTTTGAACTAGTGTCAATTTAACTCTGGGGTTCCGTCGGACAACTAATTCACATCTATACTATCTATCTATACTATAATAAACGAAAATGGTATAATTAGTAATTTAGTTATCCCTCATTCACAACCATTACATATTTAATTCAAATAGATCATGACAGTTAGATATAACAATAATAAAAGTTGAAGGTCTAAGTTTCGAATCCCGCTAACAACATTTTAATATAAAATTAATACTAAATTATCCTCCATTCACAATCGTTAGATCTTCAACTCAAATAGATATGACCGTCAGATATAACAATACTAAAAGTGGAAGGTCTAAGATTCGAATCTCGCCAACAACATTTTAATATAAAATTAATACTAAATTATCTTATATACAAAGGTTGAAAGTTCGATTCCTACCAACAACATATTAAAAATTATTTATATACAAAGATCTAAAATTTAAATTCTTCCAACATATTTAAAATAATGTTTATAATATTACATTTACTAAACTATAAGTGAATTAAAAAAATTAAAAACATTTCGTACTTTGCACGGGTTATAACCTAGTGTAGACTAATATTAGAAACAAATTCTAAGAAAAGGCTCAAAAGTAGCAATTTTGTGATATGATTGATCACTTAGAAATTAATAGAGGCATTGTCATTCTTTATATGTGTTTGGTTCATATGTAAGTTAATATTACTAATTTTCTAAAACTACTGGCGGTGTCCAAGTGTAAATCTCAGAACGTAGCCAAAGGAACTTCAGGCCGTAACTAGAGGAACTTTTAGGCGGTAGGGGTGATGCTACATATACCGGCAATTTTGAATTTAACGGTAAGATATGCTATTTATATTCATTGGACCCCTTCCGTAATTAAGATAATGCTACATATATCGGGAATTTTGGGTCTAACCGTAGCCAAGATATGCTATTTATATTGGTTGAACCCCTTCCGTAGCCAAGATAATACTACATATATTGGGATTTTAAGTCTAACCGTAACCGAGATATGTTACTTATATTGGTTAAACCCCTTCCGTAGCTAAGATAATGCTACATATATATTGAGGATTTTGAATTTAACCGTAACCGAGATTTGCTACTTATATTGGTTAAGCCCCTTCCATAACCGAGATAATGCTACATATATTGGGGATTTATTTATACGAAGCACTTTAAAGGAATATTTTATACAATAAATACTTAGTCTAAATCAAAGTCGTAGGGAGACTACATACGATGTTTGTTTGTTTGTTTTTTTTTTGCGTAAGAATATCTTTCGTAAGGAATTATTAGGTTTGACATTAGCAAGTCCAACAATGCCTTAGTTGTTTTCCTATAAATATTATAAAATAAGGATTCCCAGTGGTTTAGGGACATTGTTTTGTATACCAACTCCAACAACAATCCCTATATTCATTTTTTACTATTATAATAATAATAAATTTGAAAGTAACTAGGAAAGAGACAAAGACAATTATTGGTGAAATAGAGAGAAATAATTATTTTATTGATGAAAATGAAGTTAGGGATGGCTAGTGGTTCCCCAAAAGTAGGAAATGATTAGTGGTTCCTAGTGTTTTAGGGAACCAGTAAGACACTGTTGGAACACTATTTTGTATCAAATTTCCTAAATTCTAAGTTAAGAACTCAGATAGGGAAGCTATTGGACTTGTTCTTATTATTTAACTGATTTTGTCTGTTTGTTTTTAAACTTTCATAAACAGAATAAATGTATAGTAAGGCAGGTAGCAGGTTGATGAAAGTAATACATGGAAATATGCGAAAGTGTTGACATGAGCACAAGCTTGTTGTATTATTGTTGATGCAAGCACGCGATCCTTTGAATTAATAAACTCGATATATCTGGCAGTTTTATAGTGACCAACAAATGCGTAGACATCATGATAATAGGTATTATGATCAATTGAATGAAGCCAGAATGTTGCTAGAACGTGAAGGGAACTAAACACAGTAGCAGTGGTTTTAATTCTGATGGTAGCAGCAGTTACTCTGGTCATAATAGCCACTATTTTTTGTGCCATTTCTTTATAAAAAGATGGTCTTGTATTTTACCTGGTTTCCACATCTTGCATTAGAGAAGCCTCGACCTGCTTTCATGGCTTTTGCACAAATCCATCATTTGACAGACTAGACTCCCAGAGTTCTACCACAAGTACAGCGACTTCACAGCACGACTTTGCAAATTCCACAAATTCCTCTCATCATCCAAATACCCGATTCACAAACCACGAGATTCTCCCTTCAGTGGCAGAATTATTTTCCAATTTCACCAAAGCTTACCCGCAATACTTGAAAACTTATCAAGCTGATCAAGAGTTCCAAAACCAAGAGTATAGGTTTTGTTAGTCTTTTGCTATCTACTAGACATGGTCAGTATTTAGACAAATCAGCTAGCTTTGACATAGACACTGAACAGCAACCATCGCCAGCTGAACCAATAAAAGTCGATTTAGCTTTCTCAAGTTCATCCTGGTCCAGTGTCAGTTCAGCAGAATGAAGAAATCCCAGAGCTGCAAAAATTGAAACCAAACAGTTTTCGAATCTTGGACCTTACCGCGACCAGCAGGAAAGCCATATGAGAGCTGCATAACCAACAAAAATATGACCAGAACCATGTAGTCAATGCTGCCAGCAGTATCCAACAGGAACATCCTCCGCAAATCACGTACACAAGTACTACCATACTTGCATACTATATTTTAGCAGCTTTAAAGTAGCATAGTTAAAGCAAGGACAACCTCCATAGAACCCGTAGAGCGAATCTCTACTAAACAGAAGTAGAGTACAATACCCCTCTGGATAAACTTTTAAAAATTCTCGAAAATCACAGCATCATCATCATTTTGTTGTCATTTACTCAGCTATAAGTTGTAAAATCTTCTTGCGTTCAATCCTCACATTGAGTCCTAGCTTCAAAATCATTTTCGAATTCTCATATATATTCCCCTAGTCCGAGAAATAATTTACCAGTCACGTAAACTCTACCAAATTGAAAGATGAAATTAGTCCATAGAGATTATTCTTGGGCACAGCAAGGAGTACTAGTTGATACAATGCTGTCAAGCTCTCAAAAATAAGAAACCGGTAAAAACATTTTCGTTTCCCAACAAACAACAGATTCTGCAGGGAAGTGAGATTCAACGAGGCAGTTAACCACTCATAACCAATCTCTTCGAATAACACGACCCGAACTGCCTCAATTACTAAATCATTGTAACAATTATAAATTCCCCTCCATGTAATTTGATTAATCGGAGAATAAATTACATGACATATTAAAGAAGCAGCTTAAATCATATTCTGGTTCCACAACTTGGACCTTAATTTACCATTTTGATCAAATTCGAGGTATCTTTTTAAGTAAAAGATGAAGTTTTGCACACCTTAAACCTGAGAGTTAAATCATCTTTGTGGAAGTCAAAAGACTGATAATTGTGTTTGTAATTTGTTAATAACAATATAATTGTGATCAAGTCACAAGACTGATATGAAACCTCTTTTTGTTCAGAAGAACACCAAATTAGCAGTGCAAGATGCTTAAGAGATGAAACAATACAGCACTAAAGTTACATCTCGCAAATTTGAAGTGTCCTTCAGATTAATGAAAACACTACAATATTATGCTACATACAACAATTCTGTCTCCTTCACATTGAATGCTTGACCAACTAGCTCTAAAGCATTCAATTTAAACCAATCAGTTCACTAATCTATGCATACTTCCTTCACAAACTCGAGTTATGACACAGTTACCCAGTTAAATTTAAAATTGCAGATAAGGCTGGTCCCAGTTACATGCCCCATATACCTCTAGCTGCTGAAATCTTGTTGCTTGGTCGAGATGTTAATTCATACAATATCCTCGCAAATGTATCTGAATGCCTTCCATCAGAGAAAAGTATTTCTGCAAATGTATTCTCATAAGCTAGCAGCGATCCCCGATTCTGTGGCTCTGAGACTAGGGTCTCCAATATCAATGCAGCTTTCCTGCAAACTTCTGGGACTGGATGAGGTGCCTTAATCACTTTCAACAGTCTATCTATTGCCCTGCAAATGTATAGAATAACAAAATTAGCACTTCTATTTCCATTTTGAGAACGCATATTACAAAAAAAAAAAAAAAAACTTACCATCGCTCACCGGCAAGCCTTAGACGACAGTCCATATTAATTTCCACAAGATGAAAAATAGCACCAACAGCAGCTGCTTGTGCATCACCAGCTGGTATGCTCAAAAGATCAACCAAACGCTTATGTATCTGCAAATTGGATTAATCTATCCCTGAGATGCATTACTCATGCACACAGTACAGACTGCAACTGCAATATATATTTAAAGAATTATAAAAAACAAAAAATGTGAAACATGTGACCTGTGGAGCAAAAGGAATAAGGAAAGTTTCATTGTCAGGATTTATAATCAGACGACCAATCAATTCTGCCGCTGCACAATGCCAGGCTTTGACTGACGTTCCCAAAATTCCCATGACCGCTTGAACAGCACGTTTTTCTCTGGAAAAGTGAAACAATAATGAACATAGTCATCGGATACCTGGAATAAGTAGTATGCGACGACAGGGAAAATCCTAGTCAAACTTCTTACGTCATTTTGATGAAGGAAGGTTTTGATGAGCTAAAGATGCGGAGATCTATCATTGCAGCCAAATTCACCATCGTCTCGAGGGAATTAGTAACAAGTTCATCATCCTCTGTTGAAAATAAAACAATCAGTAGCATGAAGCATGAAGTATGGTATGTATATCTGCACTAAGTGTCCATTACAGTCATAAAACAACTGTATATTCTTGCATCGAAGACGAAATTCAATGTAGTCATGTCACAATTTGTCAAATATATATACATAGGGCTGAGCACAAAAACCGAAATGAAACCGAAACCGAAACCGAAACCGAAAAAACCGATAAAAATCAAACAAATTAAAACCGAACCGAATTAAAACCGAAAAACCGAACCGTTACTAATTGTTCGGTTTCGGTTTTGGAACCGAACCGGAAAAACCGAAACCGAACCGGTTATTAATATATATTAATGTATAATTATATATATTATATAATATTAAATTATATTATCAAAATATATGGATTTTCTGTGATGTGTCTGCACTTCTTTATTTTATGTGACACCGTTTATGTTATAATGCATTTTCAGCTTGATTTCTTTAACATGAATTTGAACGGTAGAATTGTGTTCCTCGTCCATTTTGTGCTTAAAACTTGCAGATGAATGTGCTTGCACTGGTGCAATTATTCAATTATTTAGTTCTCGATCATTAATATTTTATTGTTCTTGGTATGACTGATCAGTGGTTTCTGTTATTTTCAAGTTTTGTTGCAAACAAACTATTAACACTGATCACTAAACAATTATCAGAAGTATCAGGCCTCTCCTCACTCTCAGTTTCGTATCTGGTTTAAAGTTTAATACTACATTAATACCTCATTTTGATGTATAATTGTGTAAACTTAGATGATGCATTTGGTTTTTTTAATTAACCAAACTCTTTTATTCAAGTTGTAAAAAAATTATCTTTTACGGTTTTAAAACCGAAAACGATCCGATTGTAACCGAACCGAGGTTTTTGAAACCGAAACCAATGTTTCGGTTGCGGGTGCAGTTTTCGATTTCCAAAACCGAAGAGCTCCGGTTTCGGTTTTATCTAAAAACCGAACCGTGCTCTCCCCTAATACATATAGTTCAGATTATGAAATCTTAAGCCTTAGCTGAAAATAGCAATGTATGAAATGTCAATCAAACGCAAAAGAACGAACATAATTATGACAAGTTTTTATCACCTGTAATATGATCTTCGATACATTGGAACAAAGTTTCCAAGCAATGACGATGCTGGGCCATAATCACTTCATTTTCAGGCATGAAGGAGAAATTGCGAAGAATATTTGAAGCAGCAACAGCACACTGCTGCTTTTCTGCCCGTCCTTCGTCATCAAGATTAAACAGTCCATCTTCATCAGCCCACCACTGCGAAGGATGGAGCTTAGTTGTACTTTTCTGTGCATTTGCCTCAGCAATGGAAGATCCAGATCCCATGCTGCCAATGGGGAGAGCAACAAAGTCAGATTCAAAACCAGAATGTGAATCGAGCAATCAAACTTGAAATTGTACGCATATAAAGACAAGATTCTTGACAAACTCACCTAGGATGGGTGTCATTTATGTTTGGCGTCTTGTACTCGCTGCCGAATCCTGTGACGGCAGAATTTGCACCCAACATTCTCAACCTCGGCCTTTTCACCAGCTCCTTTGGCAAGGATATATCTCGCCAGTCATCTATCTGTTTCAGTAGTACATTAGGGACCATTGATGAATAGAGTATTAAAAAATACTGACTTAATTTTCCATTGAAACTACTATTCTAACGATAAGTAGGAATATCCCCTCATCGACATAGGAAGAGAGCTATAGAAATGTAGATCTAGATTTTGAGCAAAATGAGACTTACAACTTGCAGAAGAGCATCAAGCAGTCCAGGAATTTTTGCTAGAGGTGTTGCATCCTTTCTCACTTCATCTTTTTCTTTAAATGACAGCAATGTCAGAGTGTTCAGTGCCCATGTCAACTCGCTCTTCAAACCACTCTGCAGAGCCAAAACTATTCTTTTGTTATTTTGATCTGCAGTAAAACAGCAAAAAGCAGTGAATATTAAGACTGCATACCATCCACAGTAACTGCAACATAATATTTATAACAAAATAATAGGTTCAACATAATATTGTAGTGCAAGTGCTTAACTTATACTCCCTCCGTCCCTTTTTAGTTGACACATTTGCAAAAAACACACATATTAAGAAAGCTTTAATTATGTAATTTGTTTCCATGTTTGCCCTTAATCTTAACATTAAATGATGAGTTATGAGTGTGTATATTAAATATAAGTCAAACATTGGTATTAGAAATAAAGGGGTATATATGGAAAAATTGGTAAAAAAAAATGTATTGGAACAAGGAATGTGACAACTATTTAGGGACATTTTTTTTTTTGCAAATGTGCTAACTAAAAAGGGACGGAGGGAGTATTTAAGATTAGGATAGCATGATAGGTTCAACAAAAAAATATACAAGTTTTCACCGACTGAGCTGATTACACTTGTGTACAAGTTTTCACATAAGCACACAGGAGGATCACATGGTTATCAACGCAGATTAACTTCATTGCAAAATGTCTATATATATATATATTATATATATATAGGCAAGTGCTCAAATACAAACCATTCTTAAAATACAAACCTACAAACCAACACTAAATTAATTATATTTCATCTATTCTAAGGTTTCCGCCAAGGGTACCTTCACAAAAAATGCTTAAAATAATTGGCTCTATCCAACAAAAAAAATAAAAAAATTTCAAAAAAAAAAAAAAAAATCTTGCCGTGGAAATGCGAAGCATTTAAGACAGTAAACGGATGAGTTAGGTAGTCATGAGGGCCGAAGGCTCTCGACACACCCGTCAATCGTCTATTGCCTTTACCATTGATTGCCATTCCTTACAACTTTAGAATGATAAAGGCGCGAAGCGCCGTACAAGAAGGTGCGAAGCACCGTTAACCAGTGAAATCCACTGCCACGTCATCACGTGAACAGTGATTTTTTTTTTTATTTTTTTATTTTTTATTTTTTTTTGTTGGATAGAGCCAATTATTTTAAGCATTTTTTGTATTGGGGTACCCCTAGTTTGGTCATTAGATTAGCTTGAAATATTAGATTATGCTAGGTTTGTAGGTTTGTATTTTAAGGAGGTTTGTATTGGAGTAGCCCCCTATATATATATATATATATATATATATATATATATATAGAGTTGGGCTCTATGGAGACCCAACTATTTTAGAGACCATGGAGACCACCTAATCTACCGTTGGATGATAGACAAATCGTGCGGTATAGATTAAAAAGGGCAGCAACATTTTTTAAAAACAAAATAGTTTTGTAATATACGCTACGGTATAACTGTATAAGAGTTATATTCTTCATCTATCCTCTTTCACCATCTTACTCCCCCATCCTATCTCCCTGTAACAAGTTTTTTTCCTCATCACTTCATTCTAATTTCCATACTTAATTTTTCCTCTTTTCCCATGATAAATACAACAAATTGTATAATATGCGGAATAGAACACTGAATTTACAGAACAAGATAATTAATATGCAAACTAAAACATTGAATTTGCAGAACAAGTATACTTTATTTCGAAAACAAAGTGCATAATAATCTATTTTATTTACAGAACGTGCGCAGAATGGAGCATTCTGCTTGCAAAACATGTTTGAAGTTAATTATTCTCCGCGAGCATAATCTCGAACTTGCTGGGGATAGATGGAGAACGGTTTTGAGGCCTCCACAAGTTAATTAAACAAGGTCGATCAGAAATAGTGAGTTAAACTTGAAGTGAGGGGACAAAGAAAAACTGTTTTTGTGAACTTCATGGATCTGTGCAGAACGTATTGTGTCCTACAAATTTGTTGCATGTGCTTCACTTTCTATACTTCCATACATAGTTCTTTAACATCTTGATCCAATTCTGAGATTTCAATATCAGACATCACATGTGTAACTGACAAGAACAGTTCTTTATTAATGCAGGACACTGAGATTTTTTGGAGTGATAAGAACGGAGAATACAAGTTCATAATAAAATACATAATCGTACCCTAAACTTGCGTTTCATGTGTAACTGACGCTAAGTTGGTTATAGAATGTTAAGAAATTTAAATAAGCCGTACATATATGTATACGTGAGTTTAGTAGATAAAATAATTAAAAATTAGAAAATAATATGGACCATTGGATTATATTGAGATGAACGATGTAGATCGTGGTCTCCGAGTCTCCAAGGATTTTGTGGTCTCCATAGAACTTTGTTCTATATATATATATATATATATATATATATATATATATATATATATATTCATTGCAAAATGTCTAAATATATATATTATATATATATATATATATATATATCTTAACCTTGGTTATATTGTTGCATTAATCTCAATTAAACTTTAATAATTATATTAGAATCAACTAAACTTCATCTGCCACTTTTCAGTAACTATTATCCCCACTGAGTCAAAGTTCAAGGCACAATAATAAGAAGAATAAAAGAGTAGCATTAAATGTATAATAAGATGTATGAGTTGCCTAGAAGATGAATCATAAGCGTGGCCCTTTATAGCAAATTATCTATATTCACTTGTTTTATGGCCTCGTCTACCAATAGATTTGCACTTGCCATATGTTATATGGTGTACGTCATTGGTAATTTGGTACACGTTTGTTACAGGTGTACTTCATTGGTACTCTTTTCTTACTGCATTAAAATGCAGTTACTACAATTATCAATGTCCTGATCTTTGATTATTTAACAAATTTAAACAGAGTCTTTAGCATGAATGAATGATAGATCTTTTTCAAGGTGAGGAACTTTCTGTTTTAAAAATGAGAGAGAAGGTTTCGTTGTCACATTTCAACTCAATGTTTTCTCTTTTTGACTGGCAGTCTCCTTTTCAGCAAAAGAGGTTGCCTATTTTAAGGAGCATAAGGACAAGCAATATGGGTCCGTCTCTTTTATGAATGAGGAGCCATATGGATCAGGCTCGATTCTAAGGGAGTCAACAGTTTATAACATGAATACTTAAGATATGAACAAAATTACATGTGAAACAATAACATTTTCGAATAGAGAAGGCCAGAAATGCTCAGTTAGTTCCGGCCCCTATACCTAGTTTCCAGCCGACCTCCAAGTCCTTACACCAACTAATGTAGGAATTATATTTTTAATTTACATAATGATACAACATGCAAACTTGATATATAAGCGAGTCTTGTATAGTAAAAGATAGGGGTTTTAAAGTATATAACCAGTCAATTTAAAGAGTAAGCTTTAGACTGCAACTTTACACTATATTTTAATCTATAACCGCCAACAATAATACAAGCAAAACCAACGAATTAATAATAAAACCACCACTCATTAAGAAGAAAGCCAGAATCACCAGAGTCAACTGAATAATCTCAATGTTTTAGCCTTTAGGAAGGAAGCAACATGGGGAAGACATCTTTTTTAGACAGAGATGCAATTTTGCATCTGTTTTACAATCAACAATGACAAAATAAAAGGTCTAAACACAATTTAAATGCAATGAGAATCAAATTAAATCTTGTCACATGACTTTTGCACGACCATTAGACGAGTAACAATGTTAGCACGGACAACCTTCTTAAGAATATTAGTTACATAATGTGAATTAAACAACATATGTGTATCCTTAAGACTAAATTTAGGATCTCTAATAACAAGTTTCAACTGATCCGCATGAGAAAGACTACAAAGGTCTTATACCATGTTTGGTAAAGAAACAAATACCTGAATCAGGAAATTTGAACAAAGCACCCATAATATCTAAGCACCCAAAAGCCGTTCACACCTACTTTTTTTCAAAACCCCAATTTATTCCGACTACTAATTGTTCCACATCTCGTACACTTAATTACAGCTAAAACAGATTATCTGCCAATACTAAGTCTTCATCAGAGATTTTTTTTTTTTTGGGATTTCTCTCCATCTCTAAAGTAGTCAAACTCGAACGACAACACTGACTCGAGGAGGTCCGCTCAACACAACAGCAAGTGCAGCAACATTGCTAACCTTCCTCATACGAACACAACAAAATCACCTAGATATCTACATAAATTAACTTACTCGCAATGTTTCTTCACACTCGAAATTCAGTAAAAACTCAACAAATTAACCATAATTAAACTATAAAAATCAATTAACAAAAATAAACAACAAATAAATGTGAAATTGAAAAATTAGCAAAGCTAGGGTTTGGACCTGCAAAAGCGGAGTGAACTTGAAGAGAAGGGCCGAGAAGAGCAGAAGGAGCAATTGAGTCAGGTGCGAATGAAGAGGAGAATGAGTTGTTGCTTCCGCCGCCGCCGAACGGCCGGCCGCGCTTCCCCGACGATGATCCTCCGGCGGATCCGCCGCCGCCCTTTCCCACCTCTCTTTTCTGCATTTTTTATCAGCAAGTATATGAGTGTGGAAAAGAAATTGTTTGAATTAAAAGAGAAGGCATGATTTTTTTACTGGAAATGATTAATGAAATTAAATTTACTTTTCATTTTTTTTTTCAATTCAAGTACTTCCTTTTATTATTTTTTGGACGAATGATAAAAAAACAAAAGCCCTAAATCGCTACTTTTTCTTTTTCATAGGCATTTTACTCCAAAATTTAATAAAACTTAAGAATTAAATTTTTCTTAGGCATTTTACTAAAATTTTGGAGTGAAAATAAAAGTCCTAATTTTTGGAGAAATTAAATTTTTCATTGGCATTTCATTAAATTTTGGAGTAAAATTTAATTTACTGTTATCAAAATGTCTATAGGGCTATAGGCGATTAGAAAAAAAAATGCCTGTAAGCGCAGAGAATTCGATCGTAAATACCCACTAATCACGCTACAGGTAGTAGCGCATCAGAAAGTTACGCTTTGTACACCGATTTATGTTCCACAAAACAACGTATTGAGAAATACATCTTAAAAGATGCATATCATAGAGACATTT
The DNA here is from genome assembly GCA_037693485.1 of Kitagawia praeruptora. Taxonomy (NCBI): domain Eukaryota; kingdom Viridiplantae; phylum Streptophyta; class Magnoliopsida; order Apiales; family Apiaceae; genus Kitagawia; species Kitagawia praeruptora. Next base: position 7,991,746 of record CM075353.1, read on the forward strand.
TTTTTTTTGATAATCAACATATATTATACCAAAAGCAAACAGTACAGAGGATCGTACTGATGCACTCGCTATTCGAGTGAGCTTGATGTCTGAATGCAAGCACTGAGATTGTTAGGGTTAAAACTTCTACCCTAAGTCTTGTTTCTAGGTTAGATAAACGATACAATACTGCTACAAGGCCTAACTTACTACCAACAAAAGAAGTTACTGCCATTGCACTATCAACTAGATCATTCTCCTTAGTCCACATCTCCTAGTGGTGGGTCTCCTGCAAACAGATTCACTCCATGATCTACATGGTGAATGTCTTCATGAAGCTCTCCAACGTCTAGCTGCAGCTCATCTTCTTCCATTTCCACCACCACTATTTGAGGAGCATCATCTTGGCCGAGTCCCAAGTCATCAATCGGATCTGACAAAACCACACCTCCTCCAAAGTTCTCAGGGTCTGGAGCTTGATTTGGCATCATGATGTCTACATAGTCTGGGTGGTCCACACCCAAGCCTAGATCCCAGTCCAGAAGCTCTTCGACCCCTCCCACAGGGTGGTCAAGTGTGTACATACTTTCATAAACCTCCATTGCTAGCTTTGCTGCATACCAATTGCCACTTTGTTTCTTGCTGCAAAAACGAACCCTAGCATGCATAGCCATAAGTTGTATCATAGAGACATGTTGCCATACCTGAATCAACTTATCGAGATTCTCTTCATAAAGCATGAACATATTGTATGGATTCAGCTTTACACAAAGGTAAGGTCTCAAGAGTAATTTTGATTAATCATGTAATTAAATATCCAAATTAAATCTTTGTGTGTACTTGTATATACTTATATAGCTAAGTGGTAAAAAAAATTCTCTAGTCATCCCATCCCCGATTCTGAATTCGATTCTACCTCATTCTGAAATTTATGAGAATAGATACTCATTATAAGATATTGTTGGAGAAATTTCGTAACAACACGAAATCGTAGGTGTGCTGAAATAATAGAACGAATTTGTAATACAATGAGTATGAATATGGCTGTTGTTTTTAGGGATTTAGGGTTTTTGAAAAAAAAAAGGTTGGACCCAACTCGATTTGTCTCGTATATCGGATCTTGCGTACCAATTTATATTGGATCAAGCCTATCCTTGAGAGATTTTAGGGATAAACGTGGGAAATTACTGATTTTATCTTATTTAATCTTGGCGTTGTGATATCTTACTTGTAACACCCCCAGATCCAGGGTCAGGGATCTGGTCGTTACGGTCTCAATATCCAACCACAAAACCAACATAATTTAAATTACAACCTTGTGACCCAAAACAACAACATAAAACACACCCGTTATAGTCCCAGAGATGAAATCAGAGTAACTAACAATATTATTAATCACAAGTTTGAGTTCTTAAAACCCAAAGAATTACAATTGTACAATTACATACTCTTTGCCATCCATTAATAGATACCATAATATAAATACATTTGAGGCTCAATTGCTAACAACTTGCCTACCAGTAGTTGCATCCTCAACAAAGGTAGCCAAGACCTTAGCGGTAAACCTCTGACGGTTGACACCTGCTTACGCTGTGTGCGCCTTGCGCGGCCATCTGATCTAGCTGTTGTTGTGATATAAATAAATAAAGCAAGGGTGAGCAATAGCCCACCAGAAATATAATTGAACAGTGATAATATATAACAGTCCAAAATATCTTTGAAACCATATGCCATGCATTAACGATGTAGTACCAATATAAGGTTTGAGATGAAGTTACAAGGTAACTCAAAAATATATTTGTTTTGAATAAATATCTGCTATGCAAAAGATAAGCAAGATATTCTCAATTATCATAAAAGAGGAACTTGCAGGAAAAATATTGCAATTCCGGTTTCAACACTTTTTCACCTTGCCAACACCAACAGTGTTGCAGAAATTTCTCACTTTTAGAAGATAAACTAATACGGGAGCATTTCCGCGCCAGATGCCCTGACGTTTACGATGATCAGTCGTATGTCATGCATCTCATCAGTCGTTCTCTACATGTAGAAGGTAGCTCCGACGGATTTACTTATCTACCGCCCTCTGGAACTCCTCAGCCAACGGTTGGGCTATTGCTGGACCGGCGCCACTCAGCCACTTACGCGTCTCCTAGTTCGAATATCATCCATGACTCTGAAACGTAAAGTTCGTTCCCCTTTTCCCCAAGTGTAACACTTGTTGATAGGACTCCACAAAGTAGTCGTATCTAATTGGAAAGGAAAATTCACCAATATTTCCCAAGCTGATGCTTGTTAATGGATATAAACTTGTTACATCAATCATACCCCTCGAGCGTTGAGGAGGTAACCAAAAGACTCATATCGATGCTTGAAAGAATCAAGATGTGAGTGACAAGATAGTTTTAGCAGTATAGGACCGGGCAGTCCAATAAATAACATCGCTCAAGTGAGGTCCCCTTATATACGTTTGGAAGTTGAGCGAGTATTTAAATCTTCTTTAAGATAGATTTAAATGAAATTAAAGTTTTGGGAACCTCCCCTTGATAAAATAGTCATAAAAGACTCCGAAATATTTTACATAATATCTGAAGGTGAAGGATAACCTTTGAATAATATAAATCATTACAAAAAGAATTCAAAAGAATTTTATTAAATATTCCAAGATTATTTATTAAGTCAATAATAATTACGGAATATTATTAAATCATAATATTGCTCGTAAGTAATCCTCGAATGAATATATAGAATTATTTATTAAATAAATCTCTTCTTAAATGAATATTTAAAATAATATTCATTGAATAAATAAACTTAAATAAATATTTAAAATAATATTTACTGAATAAATCAAACCTTAAATGAATATTTGAAAATAATATTCATTTTACAATTAACATTCCAAATGAATATCCAAATAATATTCATTAAACAAATAATATTCTAAATGAATATCCCAAAATAACATTCATTTAACAAATAATATTCTAAATGAATATCCAAAATAATATTCATTTAACAAATAATATTCTAAATGAATATCCGAATAATATTCATTTAGTAATCAAAACTTTAAAGGAATATTCGAAGTAATATTCCTTGAGTAAATAGAACTTCCAATGAATATTTTAAAATAATATACATTAAGTAAATCAAACCTTAAATGAATATTCGAAAGTAATATTCATTAAATAAATAAAGATCAAATGAATATTCCAAATAATAATAAGTAAGCCAAATGAATATTTGGGAATGATATTCGTCAACCAAATAACTCTAATGAATATTCAAAATAATATTCATTAACTAAATAACTCCAATGAATGATCAAAATAATATTCATTAAATAAATGAAATTCTAAATGAATATTAAAATAATATTCATTGAATATTCCTTCACTGAGGTAATACTCAAATAACGTTCCTCGAAAGATTCGTAATCGAATAAAAATCCTCGAAGTAATAAATTTGTCGCTGGGATCCCTCCGGGTTTCCACGACTATTTATATATTACAAAATATCGACTCCCGGTCTATATTTGAAGTATGAATATCATACGCCCTTCGCTAAGGGTCTTAACCAAACAATCCGGCTTATAACTGATATTTCATATATAGTCTATAAGCCGATATCGATTCAGGGGACAAGTAATTCAATATTAACTTGAAAGTAGGCATGCATGCTATGGCATATGTATAAAACAATCATCATATATATTATCACAACAACAGTTCCAAGTATTGGAAACTTGCCTGGGAATCGAGTGCGGGTAGGGGTAATGTGTCCCGGGTCAGCTCGACGATCTATAAACAATCAGAATATTTAAGATTAATCACTTAACGCTTCTTAAAAGGCTAAGTATAAACTCCACTTAAATCGAAATATGTTTTCGAGTTATCTCGTTACGTCTCTTTTTCATTGTAACTCTTTTTATCACCGATACGATTCGATATTTGTTCGCTACTACGACATGTCATCATGCTTATACTTAGTATATACTTAAGTCGTATAAGTTCTAAGGTTGGTCGTTTACGAATCAAGATTATACCTCGAGTGTTATCGCCCGTTTTCTAAGTTATAACCAAAGTCATACTTTTAAGGGGTTCGTTCGCGTTTAACCTCGATTCAAACATTTTTATAAAATCGGAAAACGATCCATTCGACATGTGGTTTTCTCCCACACCTTCCTTTTTACCTCTAATATTTAATTAATAAGATTCGCCACTGATTAAACGACATTTAAGGGAATCAATTTCAATTACGAACTTTCATTTACGATTTCGAACCACTTTTACGAATTTAATCATAACTCCTAAACCGTAAGTCCATTTCATGCGATCTTTATATCAAAACGAAGCTTGTAACATGATCTAGCTAATCATGGCATAAGTCGAAGCTATGCAGTGAGTTTTATCTACTGTTAAGTTCGGATTTCAAGATTAAACGAAAATCGGGCATTACGACGGCTATAAATCGAACGTTCTACTAATCGTAATACTAAAGCCAAGCCACACCGGGCACCAATACAACTTATACACATGTTCATCATCTCAAAAAGTCCAGAAGCTACTGATCTTAGCATCCAAATCAACATGCTTCTTAAATCAACTAAACCACTTAACTAATCATGCTTATAACATTATCATGAACATACTACTCTAAAAATCATCAAGAACAAACATAATCTCAAAGTAAGATCTAGGGTTTTCAAGACTTATACCTTCCTTGGAGTATGATCTAGCCTTACTAAGCTTGGTATGGTCCTTGGATAGCCTTAAGTTAGCTAAGATCAACCATGAAAACAAGAAAATCAAAGATTAGTTCATGAAAACACTATTCACCCTCTTCTTGAATCATTTTTTTGAAAATGGAAAAAGATGAGTTTGAAGCTAGGATTTTTAGGAGATCACTTTTATGAAATATAGGACTCACCATAAAAGTTTGGAGATGAAACAAGGGGTGGAAGCTTGGTTTTGATCTTGGAATTTAGAGAATAGCCGAATGGCTATTTTTTGAGAGAAAAGATGAGTTCTTGCCTTGCTTGCTTGGTTCTCTTGAATTATTGTGATGTTTAGAAAATATCTTGGCATAAAGTGGCTTTAGTAAGTGGTGTGGTCATCCAATGTATCACCTCTTGCCATGTGTTGAATTTTTGTGGTGGAAATGATATAAACTTGTAACTAGTTTGGTTTAGTTGCTAATGATGCTAGTTCCTTGGTAACTAACTTAGTTACTTGCTCTTATCCACTAGCACATGCATGCATCTTGCTCTCTACTGCTTGTTTCTTTGTCCGTTTATTGCTTAATTCGTTGATCGTTCGAGGGAATAACTCATTCATTTCTAGTTAGGGTTTTACCGAAAACCTTCTTAATAATTCTAATACTATTCTTCATCTTTCTTAATACTTCTCGAATTTAAATTCCTTAATTCCCTTTTATAAATCCTTAAGTCTTGCAGTGTCTAGGGAAATCTCGGAGAAAATAAAAGTGCTCTTTTTCTGAATCCGACAGCTTTTACATACACTTATTTTCCTCCTGGGTCACTAATACGAACTCAGAAATCCGTTCCGAATACCGGGTATAACATTATTATAATAATATTCCAAATTCCACCAAAATCACTATTCATCACTTATTTTTATTTAATTCCTATAATTAGGAAAATGAACCTGGTTCACCCTCGAGTGTTCCTTAACCTTTTTACGGAACCGCTGGGCTTATAATAGATATTGATTTGGATGACATGAGGGTATCTATTTCTCTCTAGGGAATCTTATCTTAACTTTCTAGGAGATAGATTATTCTAATCTAAGTTATCACCCAATAGCATCCTTCAGGCCATATAACCTTGGAATATATATCCTTTCATTATTCATTCTTTAAAGCCAGTATTACATTGTAGTTGTAAACACTGTTCACTCTTACATCAATATATAATAAAAGTTTTAATTCTACCCAAAAATCTGGGTTCTTACAGTCTCCCCTCCTTAAAAGGATTTCGTCCCGGAATCAGGTAGAAGACAATTGGGTACTTGTTGGTTATTTCGCTTTCCAATTCTCTGGTCGATTCTTACACATTCCAATCTTTCTAAAGCACATCATACTGGTGTTACAACACACCCTTTATCCGTTCTACCAATTCTTTGATACTTTCGCATGACACATTATCCGGTATACGCTCTTGTCCGATCTTATACTATTAACCTTATTGGTACCTGCAGTGACTTCGGTATCACTAAGGCGCTACGAATTCCGGAGATAACCTCACTCGTAATTTTTGCAATTCCTGATCGCTTTAATCTTCGCAGTCTCGATGTATATATATTTAGGTGGAAAAATTTATCGAGAGATCACTGTGATCAATGAACATTTGTTATATTGCATAGTTAGTACAAAAGGGGGTCAGCCTTTAGTACTTGACAAGCAATTAAACAATTAATGGCATTCCACTTATACTCCTATCACACAGACAGAGAGTCACGTAGTATTACCTCCCCTCCTTAAAGGGTTGTTCTTCTCAATTTAGAAGAAGATAAATAAGGGAGAAGAAAAGAACGAATTTCAAAGAATCATATATGAAAGTTTTCATGATTGTCAAAATATCATACTTAGAATTTACCTCTGAACTATAGAGGTTTATTAGAGAAGAGAAATAATCATATTCGTATCAAATTCCACTTTTTCGTAATCTCACATATCACATGTCCCTGCTATTCTGTCCATCATTCTATGGACCTATACTCTTGCTTGATATTAGCACCACTTACTTTTTGGAAAATCCTTCAACCTCTCAGGTTAAATCTTGGATTTCCCGCTTGACATTATTATTACTCACATTTCACGCCCCGACACTGGCTCTTTCATACTCATAATTCTATCACTATCAGGTTGTCATTCCGAGTGCTCGTTAGGAAAACCCATTCATCAATCCATTCATAACATTCCTTGCTTCACATTCCATAATTATTTCCCATTCTTTTCTTTATCAATCACATCCATCTTATCATCTAGTTCTCATTCACTTCTGTTATTGAACTTCACCGTCACCTTATTAGGGGAACGCGTGTTACCTTTATTCAATATACGTGGCACGTTTGTGGTCAGACTTTCCTTTGTTCAACCATCTAGATTTCACTTTCTCATTCCATGAGTCTCTTTTATTACTCAATCAAACTATTCCATATTTCCTCGGATTTTCCAAACTTAAAAGGAGTCAATTTGTATGTCATTCATGCTCCTATTTCCAACTTTCCGTTTTGGCCAATACCCTTACCTTGCCAATTCCATACTCTTCTCGCTTCATTACTGGAGCTTCTCATGAGTCTGCCTATCTGACTCTCTTATTAATTCCCAATTCTATTTCTATCTCTATCAGTCTCTTGTCTTTATTTCTACTATAATCATTTTATGAACCATCATAACCTAATTCTTCATTTCAAATATCCCGTCGATCCAGAAATTACACCATCCAAAATAAACCTGGATGATTTCTCTAACTTAGATTCACTTCGACATTTCCACAGTCGTTACCACCTAATTTCTCAGAAGGATCACCATCGCTTATCGTTTACTTAGTGCTTTAATAACTAAGCATCATAATTGTCAATTCAAGATCCTCTAGGAAAACAAAATAATCACTATTCCCTATCCATAGGGAATGCTTCCTGAACTTGACGTAGATATTACATGAAGCAGATAAAATTGCAGGAAAGCTTCCAGCATCGCAGCTGGAACAGGCTGGTGAGATTATTAATCATATATCTCCGGTAGAAGACTAAAAGCTTAGCGATTTGCTTAATCGCTTGCCAATCTCATAATTTTCTATCTTGTTTGCACAGAAATACACCAACATAAACTTGCTTGTCATTCATCATCGTGCCATTTGGCTTATCAGTATTTGTACCATCTCTGTTTTTGGTCATCTACTACCAATTCCTTGTTACTTAACTTTCCCCCACTCATTCCAAAGGAAAGGCGAGTCTCTTGGGGAATTTGGTCTGGCCTGTCGTAGAGCCTCATAATGTCGATGATGTGCTACTAGCAACATCAGGAATCGAATCTTTACTTAAACTATTCTTATAGTTGATCCTGACACAATCATTAGACGGGATGTAACTTCCTCTACCACATTATGACCATCGAGGTCCTTACATTATTATTCTATTTCTTTGGTATGAGCATTTATACTTACTCCCCTATACTTAAAGTGTCGGCCACCTCGTTGGCCTTTCCTGATTATAATAATTTCTTGAGATCCATGTTTTTTGGATCTATTCCAACTCAGGGTGGAATCATTCTCCCTTAAATTCTGCTGAATGAGAGAAAACATCTATCAGTCTTTTCCAAAAGTCATTGCTTCCACCTTTCTAGTGTGAACTTTACTACCAGTACTCCCAATCATACCTAGGATATTTCCTTACTTAAATCCCTTCTTGTTTTAGGATAATCTCAACCTTATTGGTTCAATCCATACTTTCTCATGGTTTCACACATACTTCCTCTGGCCTTATTGTTACTATGTCATACATTCCTTACCAAACTTCCCTTTCTGAAGTTCAGAACATTACCTCTTCCCTTATAGGGTTCCTTAGGTCATCCTCATCATTCATCCTATATCTTCTGGGTACAGGGTATATCAAACATCATTAACCAATTCTATAACGATTCTGTCTATGTACTTTTCGAGACTCCTTTCCACAAATCCTTATAGGTTATTGATACCTTGGTCGATTCAACTTATATCGCCTGATTTCATAGTGCCTATTGTTAGGGGTGATGCTATCCTTTGTGCATCCCCCAGGGTTCGTCTTAATATATGGACATTCTATGCTCAATTCTAGTTTCAAGGAATACTTATATCCTGTACTTAGCAATTCAATCATACATCCTTAATAAGGGTCTCTTTTAATCATTCTCATCTTGATAGTCTATAGGTAGACTAATGCTAACCTCTTCTTTCAAACGAATGTTAGTCTATATGACCTTCCAAAAGACAACACATGTCTATCTGCTCTTTCTTACAGAACTTGGTAATGGTAGCAAGGATGTTCTGGAAGATATTGGTCGTGTTCAACGTGAATCTCTTAGTGCCTAATACATCTAGGGTTTTTATAAAGTCCATCATCATGTATCTCAATTCATTCTTCATCAAAAGTTCTTGCGGTTGGCACTTTGTTAGAAGCACCCCGCTTTGTCTTTACATTACTGGATTAGTCACTTAACAATCCTTAGTGACTTGGCCCCAACTGGCCACACTAAAATATGTGAGTTAGGGGTCGGCTAATAGCATTACTTTTCTAGCAATTGTTGGCATAGTGCCTTCTACTTTGATACCTTTTGATCTTTTCAAAACCCTTCTCCATATAAGTCTCAATCGACTTCTCGGTACCGTCTCCGGTCACCTTTCCTTTATTTTTTTATTTTTTTTCAGTTAATCTTATCAATTCCACGTACCACAAAAGCTTAACACTTCTGGCATAACAACTTTTCATTTAAGTCAATCCCAGAATTTCTCAGTCCGGCTTGTTTCTTAATTACATTCAACTTCATAATTTTATCCCTACATTCAACTGTAAGAATCGGGGTATGTCTACCCACCTGTATAGCGGCTACTTTACCCAATCCACAGGGTTCGCTCCAGTTTCCACTCTCTTCAATGACGTCTTTTGATACTCAGAAAGACAAGGTTTGCCAAAATTCGTTGAATTCCTTTCCAGAATTTGGGAAAATTTCAGTTAATCTATTCACCCACTAGTAACATGCCACATCTTCCCGATACATATTCGTCCTATTAGTCGATACTACCGAATACCAGTCTACTTAATCAACTAGTCTCAGAAGGAACACTACCGTCGGGGTTAGTCGTTCCTCAACATTGGCACTACCAAGGCCATCCGAATCCGATGAACTGCGCTGTCTAAATGTATTCGAAATTACGCTGTCGTGCTGCATAAGCGCAGACCTATACCTGTATGAGTTGCATCATAATATCTCCCAAAGTTTCCTTCTTCCATTAGGCAACGCCAACCCTGGTCATCACCAACTTTACCTTTAGCTCCAGGAAGATCTTCTCACGTTTATCTTGTCCATTCAAACTTTTATTCTTATAATAAGTCGGGTTACGGGACTACACTTTCTGTAAAGTCCTGAGCAAATCTTTGGTAATACCTTGTGAATTTTATGAAATTTCTCACCTTTGCCAGTGTGGTTGGCCAATCTTCATTTGAAACTGTCTTTAACTTGGTAGGGCCGACCAACACTACTCTTATTGATCATGTGTCCTATTGCTGGACTTCATTTTGCCAAAACTCTTATTTCGAGAACATGTCCTACACCTGTTCTATCAGGTTGCACCTAGAAGCATTCTCAATTACATCTCGACCACTGCTCGCCTTGCCTAATCCATTCATGATTCAGTGTCAGAATAAACTTAAGGTAACTACCATAATCCATTCAAGGAAAAGAAAGAATTTAATATTCTTCTGAATCACATGCAACTAATGTTTCTGGTTCATCATTTCACTGAATTGAACTGAACTTATACTTGGTTTCTTGACGATAGCCTCATTACTAGTTTATCATAGACTCACTGGTCTTTTCCTCTTGTAGGTTCTGAGATCCTTGTCTCACTTACTATTTCCTTATATACTTTATCCGTTCAGGCCATCACTTCCCAATGTCTTTTCTTTCTAAGTTGATCCATTTATAAGATGGGCATTTCCCTGAATAAAATCACCTTAACAATCTCAATTTGGTTTCATAAATTAAAACCTATGAAATCTGTCCTTCTCACGGTGAATTACCATTGACAATATTCACACTAATCCACTTATATGAAGATATGGCACTTGCCACCTATGTCTTAACTGTTCCTAGGGACTCTGCTCCCCGTCCTATATCAATGTCTTTGATAATCATGCATCATTCTAATTCCTTTCTCATTAATCTGAAAGTCTCCAAGGATTCTTATCTATCCTTATATAAGATCTTGAGTAATTCCTCAAATCCATCTTACTTGCTGGCACTTTATCCGGCAGTCCAGCTATGAATCTAATACGCATCTTTAATTCTCTTAATAATATCTCAGCTCTTTACGCTCACTTTTCTGAGCACTATACCTTAACTCTTACAGTCTCTCTGGCTGTAGCCCTCATTCCTTAAGTGTAAACTCCTTATACTTATCAATATTCTCCTCCTCTGCTGGAACCTCTTCCGGGTCCTCAGTAGGGTACTCTATCGAATCCACCATCCGATCTTCAGCATCAAAACATGCATCATTATGTTACTGCTCGTAATCCCCAAGGTCTATCGCCTTACTAGTCGATACAAGAACGAGCTAAGTCACTATCATGATACTTAATAGTTCCCATAAGGGTTTTATACGTCAGTACTACATTAAGTAGTCCGACTATGAACTTGGCAAGAGTTCTTATTATCTTAATGAATTTATTGTTTTAACGTCGCATCATCTCTGGGATATATAACGCTCTCTCTGATACCATTTCTGTAACACCCCCAGATCCAGGGTCAGGGATCTGGTCGTTACGGTCTCAATATCCAACCACAAAACCAACATAATTTAAATTACAACCTTGTGACCCAAAACAACAACATAAAACACACCCGTTATAGTCCCAGAGATGAAATCAGAGTAACTAACAATATTATTAATCACAAGTTTGAGTTCTTAAAACCCAAAGAATTACAATTGTACAATTACATACTCTTTGCCATCCATTAATAGGTACCATAATATAAATACATTTGAGGCTCAATTGCTAACAACTTGCCTACCAGTAGTTGCATCCTCAACAAAGGTAGCCAAGACCTTAGCGGTAAACCTCTGACGGTTGACACCTGCTTACGCTGTGTGCGCCTTGCGCGGCCATCTGATCTAGCTGTTGTTGTGATATAAATAAATAAAGCAAGGGTGAGCAATAGCCCACCAGAAATATAATTGAACAGTGATAATATATAACAGTCCAAAATATCTTTGAAACCATATGCCATGCATTAACGATGTAGTACCAATATAAGGTATGAGATGAAGTTACAAGGTAACTCAAAAATATATTTGTTTTGAATAAATATCTGCTATGCAAAAGATAAGCAAGATATTCTCAATTATCATAAAAGAGGAACTTGCAGGAAAAATATTGCAATTCCGGTTTCAACACTTTTTCACCTTGCCAACACCAACAGTGTTGCAGAAATTTCTCACTTTTAGAAGATGAACTAATACGGGAGCATTTCCGCGCCAGATGCCCTGACGTTTACGATGATCAGTCGTATGTCATGCATCTCATCAGTCGTTCTCTACATGTAGAAGGTAGCTCCGACGGATTTACTTATCTACCGCCCTCTGGAACTCCTCAGCCAACGGTTGGGCTATTGCTGGACCGGCGCCACTCGGCCACTTACGCGTCTCCTAGTTCGAATATCATCCATGACTCTGAAACGTAAAGTTCGTTCCCCTTTTCCCCAAGTGTAACACTTGTTGATAGGACTCCACAAAGTAGTCGTATCTAATTGGAAAGGAAAATTCACCAATATTTCCCAAGCTGATGCTTGTTAATGGATATAAACTTGTTACATCAATCATACCCCTCGAGCGTTGAGGAGGTAACCAAAAGACTCATATCGATGCTTGAAAGAATCAAGATGTGAGTGACAAGATAGTTTTAGCAGTATAGGACCGGGCAGTCCAATAAATAACATCGCTCAAGTGAGGTCCCCTTATATACGTTTGGAAGTTGAGCGAGTATTTAAATCTTCTTTAAGATAGATTTAAATGAAATTAAAGTTTTGGGAACCTCCCCTTGATAAAATAGTCATAAAAGACTCCGAAATATTTTACATAATATCTGAAGGTGAAGGATAACCTTTGAATAATATAAATCATTACAAAAAGAATTCAAAAGAATTTTATTAAATATTCCAAGAATATTTATTAAGTCAATAATAATTACGGAATATTATTAAATCATAATATTGCTCGTAAGTAATCCTCGAATGAATATATAGAATTATTTATTAAATAAATCTCTTCTTAAATGAATATTTAAAATAATATTCATTGAATAAATAAACTTAAATAAATATTTAAAATAATATTTACTGAATAAATCAAACCTTAAATGAATATTTGAAAATAATATTCATTTTACAATTAACATTCCAAATGAATATCCAAATAATATTCATTAAACAAATAATATTCTAAATGAATATCCCAAAATAACATTCATTTAACAAATAATATTCTAAATGAATATCCAAAATAATATTCATTTAACAAATAATATTCTAAATGAATATCCGAATAATATTCATTTAGTAATCAAAACTTTAAAGGAATATTCGAAGTAATATTCCTTGAGTAAATAGAACTTCCAATGAATATTTTAAAATAATATACATTAAGTAAATCAAACCTTAAATGAATATTCGAAAGTAATATTCATTAAATAAATAAAGATCAAATGAATATTCCAAATAATAATAAGTAAGCCAAATGAATATTTGGGAATGATATTCGTCAACCAAATAACTCTAATGAATATTCAAAATAATATTCATTAACTAAATAACTCCAATGAATGATCAAAATAATATTCATTAAATAAATGAAATTCTAAATGAATATTAAAATAATATTCATTGAATATTCCTTCACTGAGGTAATACTCAAATAACGTTCCTCGAAAGATTCGTAATCGAATAAAAATCCTCGAAGTAATAAATTTGTCGCTGGGATCCCTCCGGGTTTCCACGACTATTTATATATTACAAAATATCGACTCCCGGTCTATATTTGAAGTATGAATATCATACGCCCTTCGCTAAGGGTCTTAACCAAACAATCCGGCTTATAACTGATATTTCATATATAGTCTATAAGCCGATATCGATTCAGGGGACAAGTAATTCAATATTAACTTGAAAGTAGGCATGCATGCTATGGCATATGTATAAAACAATCATCATATATATTATCACAACAACAGTTCCAAGTATTGGAAACTTGCCTGGGAATCGAGTGCGGGTAGGGGTAATGTGTCCCGGGTCAGCTCGACGATCTATAAACAATCAGAATATTTAAGATTAATCACTTAACGCTTCTTAAAAGGCTAAGTATAAACTCCACTTAAATCGAAATATGTTTTCGAGTTATCTCGTTACGTCTCTTTTTCATTGTAACTCTTTTTATCACCGATACGATTCGATATTTGTTCGCTACTACGACATGTCATCATGCTTATACTTAGTATATACTTAAGTCGTATAAGTTCTAAGGTTGGTCGTTTACGAATCAAGATTATACCTCGAGTGTTATCGCCCGTTTTCTAAGTTATAACCAAAGTCATACTTTTAAGGGGTTCGTTCGCGTTTAACCTCGATTCAAACATTTTTATAAAATCGGAAAACGATCCATTCGACATGTGGTTTTCTCCCACACCTTCCTTTTTACCTCTAATATTTAATTAATAAGATTCGCCACTGATTAAACGACATTTAAGGGAATCAATTTCAATTACGAACTTTCATTTACGATTTCGAACCACTTTTACGAATTTAATCATAACTCCTAAACCGTAAGTCCATTTCATGCGATCTTTATATCAAAACGAAGCTTGTAACATGATCTAGCTAATCATGGCATAAGTCGAAGCTATGCAGTGAGTTTTATCTACTGTTAAGTTCGGATTTCAAGATTAAACGAAAATCGGGCATTACGACGGCTATAAATCGAACGTTCTACTAATCGTAATACTAAAGCCAAGCCACACCGGGCACCAATACAACTTATACACATGTTCATCATCTCAAAAAGTCCAGAAGCTACTGATCTTAGCATCCAAATCAACATGCTTCTTAAATCAACTAAACCACTTAACTAATCATGCTTATAACATTATCATGAACATACTACTCTAAAAATCATCAAGAACAAACATAATCTCAAAGTAAGATCTAGGGTTTTCAAGACTTATACCTTCCTTGGAGTATGATCTAGCCTTACTAAGCTTGGTATGGTCCTTGGATAGCCTTAAGTTAGCTAAGATCAACCATGAAAACAAGAAAATCAAAGATTAGTTCATGAAAACACTATTCACCCTCTTCTTGAATCATTTTTTTGAAAATGGAAAAAGATGAGTTTGAAGCTAGGATTTTTAGGAGATCACTTTTATGAAATATAGGACTCACCATAAAAGTTTGGAGATGAAACAAGGGGTGGAAGCTTGGTTTTGATCTTGGAATTTAGAGAATAGCCGAATGGCTATTTTTTGAGAGAAAAGATGAGTTCTTGCCTTGCTTGCTTGGTTCTCTTGAATTATTGTGATGTTTAGAAAATATCTTGGCATAAAGTGGCTTTAGTAAGTGGTGTGGTCATCCAATGTATCACCTCTTGCCATGTGTTGAATTTTTGTGGTGGAAATGATATAAACTTGTAACTAGTTTGGTTTAGTTGCTAATGATGCTAGTTCCTTGGTAACTAACTTAGTTACTTGCTCTTATCCACTAGCACATGCATGCATCTTGCTCTCTACTGCTTGTTTCTTTGTCCGTTTATTGCTTAATTCGTTGATCGTTCGAGGGAATAACTCATTCGTTTCTAGTTAGGGTTTTACCGAAAACCTTCTTAATAATTCTAATACTATTCTTCATCTTTCTTAATACTTCTCGAATTTAAATTCCTTAATTCCCTTTTATAAATCCTTAAGTCTTGCAGTGTCTAGGGAAATCTCGGAGAAAATAAAAGTGCTCTTTTTCTGAATCCGACAGCTTTTACATACACTTATTTTCCTCCTGGGTCACTAATACGAACTCAGAAATCCGTTCCGAATACCGGGTATAACATTATTATAATAATATTCCAAATTCCACCAAAATCACTATTCATCACTTATTTTTATTTAATTCCTATAATTAGGAAAATGAACCTGGTTCACCCTCGAGTGTTCCTTAACCTTTTTACGGAACCGCTGGGCTTATAATAGATATTGATTTGGATGACATGATGGTATCTATTTCTCTCTAGGGAATCTTATCTTAACTTTCTAGGAGATAGATTATTCTAATCTAAGTTATCACCCAATAGCATCCTTCAGGCCATATATGTAACGACCCGAAAAATTACGTGTCATTTATTATATTAAAATATATTTTTAGTTGATTTTACTGTGTGTTAGTTTATTTTTTTTATGTATTTAAACGCGTTATGATTTTTATTAAATAGGAAAATTATCCCATACGTGTTATGTGACTTCTGTGTAGCATAGATTATTTTATTCTATTTTTCTGTAATTTTTATATTTTTATAATACAGTTATTTTGCATTTTAAATTCCGGACCCAGCCCCTGTATTGGATTCGAGGCCCTGTTTTTCATAAAATTATTTTCATATAATAATGGGATGTTCAAAAATGTATTATGTTGTAATTTTTGTAAAATTCATAATTTTTGGGGAATTTTGACATTTATATTATATTTGTTTACAAATATAAATTTTACATTTTTATCCCATAAAAATTATTTTTAAGGCTTAATGATTTTAATTAGGGGTTAAAAATATTTTTGGGGTATTAATTTTTGAATAATATAAATAGGAATCTGATTTTTTTTTATTATTAATAAATCATAAAAATCAGTTTTTATATATATTAATAAATATAAAAATATATTTTCTCTCTCCTGTTCTTGAGGATCAAAGCTGAATTTGAAAGTGTTATAGACATCTGATTTTGGCGATCTTATAGTCGAATCGAAGCTCTCAACATCTAGTTTCATAATCTGCAATCAGTTTTCGTGTTGGGTAAATTTCCGATTTTATATTAAATTTCTTTTGAATCTGCAAAAATTAGGGTTCTTCATTAATTTGGGGCTTTTTGATTCTTTGATTTTCCAGTTGAATTGATTGCTTGTATAGCTTCATATTGATTCCAGGAGTTCAATTCCATGCTAAATTTCATCGTTATATTGCTAGTTTGTTCAATTCGAAATTAGGGTTCTTGAGCTTAATTTGGGGATTTTTGATTGAGTGATTTTCCGGTTGTTTTGATGATTCCAATAGCTTTATATGATCATTTGGAGTCGATTTATGTGGTCAATTGCATCATTATATTGCCGGATTGTGATATTCGAGTTTTAAAGTTTTAACCGAAACTTTGAATCAATAGTCCGTTGTGTGTGTTAATTGTTTGCGTTAGTGGTTATGGGGGAAAGATTGTATGAGTTATAAGCTTCATTTTGTGATGTTAAACACGCGATTTGGTTTAGAAATGAAGGAAAACGAATTTTTGGCCGGATTATTCTTTAAGCTCGCCGGATTTGTAATTTGTGGTTTGTTTTGGTCGGATTTTGTGATGTTATGGTTGTTTGGTTATTGCCCGGTTGATGGGCAACGATTTTGTGTTGTTTTGGTGTAGAAAACGGAGTCACCGGAGTGTTTTTGGTCGCCGCAAATTTCCGGATTCCGGCGAACCTCCATTAATGGTGGTTGAGTGTTCTTGGTGTTCTTGGTGATGAATGTGTGGTGATGGTGATGAATAGTGCAGTTTGATTCAAAAATTTTCTAAACTTTTCAGAAAAATGTTTTTGGGTCAAATTTTTATAAAAATTTTCTAAAATTCAGATTTCTTTTATGTATTATTATTTTAACTTCTAAAAATTAAATTTAATTGGTTAATTATTTTTAAATAATAATTTAATTGATTTAATTAATTGATTAATTCATTTTAATTGATTAATTATATTAATTAATTATTATTTAAATATATAATTGACTTCATTGAATTTAAATCTTTTTATTGTAAAATATTAATTATTTTTATGAGTTTATTAATAAATAATTAATTTTAATATTCAATTAATTTAATTATTAATTGAATTATTCTTATTAATTGCGTATTAATTAAACCGTTTGTCCGTTTTCAACGAGAAAAGTATTTCTGGAATTAGAAAAATGACCCGGTTCTTATAAAAATAGTTTTAAGTTAAAATTCAACTTTTAAATTTTGGTCGACTTTTTACCAAACCTTTTTATTGAGTCGATTATATCCGATAATTAGGGTTTTGACCCGTTTTCTGTTTTAAAAATATTGGATAAAATCTTTTTATGATCTGATCAACGTGCTATGTGATTACGTGATCTACTTACTGAGTCTCTTTACGTGCAATGTGAATTATTAAGGTATTAAGTATCGAGGGTTATGTTGTAAATCGAGTTTTGATCGATATATATAGTTAATTGGTGATTAATTGTTTATATGATTTATGTTATAAGATGTCGCTAAGAGTAGACGATGTTTTCTTTGAAATACTGACTAGGATTGTTAGATTTATATTTATTTTTGGGGATGAAGTGTTTGTTCGAGGATTAATTGTTATCTCGAGGATTAATCGTGTCTTGAGGATTAATTGATTTTCATGTTTCTTTATTGAGGAATAAGATAAATGTTTTGAGGATTATTTATAGATTGAGTTGGACTAAGTTGAATGCATAAATGTTTAATTCGAGGATTAATTGGTAAATATTGACTTAGGAATGTCAGCGGAGTTAAGTTGGTATGAGACGAAGAAAGTTGGAGATGGATGCAGTATTGTGTGGATTGTAATAAAGAAGGTTGGAGATGAAAGTATTGTTTGTGGAATTGCTGGTTTACTTGCGAGGTGTTTTAACACCGGGAAAACGTCTATGTTCAAAGGGGACATTTCCAATTATTTTCTTCCGACAGAGATATTGAAGTAGACACGCGGGCTCGATGTCAACGGATCAGAGTCGTGGCAATCGCAAGAGCGTCAAACCAACGAATGATTGAAACAGAAGATTGTGATGCCGTAAGATAGAAGAAGAAGGTAAATGTGTTACTTCGACTTTGCGCCATAGCTAGGGACCAGAGGCAAGTATTTTCTTTATCATCCTAAACACTTTTTATTTTATGTTTCATTGATTCATATCATGACGAATAGCTATTGTTCAGAGCTATTCGTGATTCTTAAATATTTTTGTGCGAATACAGTTGCTTGATATTGGTACCTTTGATGTGGGGAATTGTTTAAGATAAACTCTTCATATCCTTATTATAGTATTAAATAATAAGGATGTGAACTGTATGTGAAACTAAGCATTTCCTGTTGAATTCGGAAATTGCTCTATTGGATTGGAAAATGGTAAAGCGTAGGAGGCCACGTTGAGTAGTTGGTCCAGCTATATTTAAGGAGGATATGGTAACCATTCCATCTTCCTATAGGCTAACATTACTTGCCTATTTTGGTACCCTCAAGAAATCCGAATTATAGCACGGGTATCGTAACGTACCGGTGACTATAAAGGGTCCCATTGCTTATGAACCTGATCAGGGGGCAATGGTGTTATGTCTTTATTTATTTTGGTACCCTCAAGAAATCCGAATTATAGCACGGGTATCGTAACGTACCGGTGACTATAAAGGGTCCCATTGCTTATGAACCTGATCAGGGGGCAATGGTGTTTCAGTTATATATATCCAATCCATATCGCCCGAATGGCTATTATATATTGTGAATTGGCAGATGATTCATTTTTATGACATGCCAAATGATTTCACTTATGATTTGAATTATATCACAGTGTTGATTCAGTTGCTTTATAAACTGTTTTATATTTCAGTTGATTTTATACCCCACTTATCCTGGTTTTATATCAAAATTTTTATACGCTTGCTGAGCATTTCTTTCGCTCATACTTGCTGTTGTAAATTCTAACATTTCAGTAAAGTAGTTTGGCGAGACTTATCCGCACACTTCAGAAAGAGAAGAGGCGTGATGCTATTTCGAAGATGACTTGGCTCAGGATGTCTGGATTTAGAGTAAGATCTATTTTATATAATTGAGTTATAATATTATTATTATTATGTACTAGTCTAGTTGGCCTGGCGTACTTCTTATCGAGGTTACACCAGTGGTTTAAGATTTGATCAAAGAGAATGTTGTGAAGAATGAATGCTTTTTATTTAATGGAATTTGGATTCTTGTTTCTAGCCCTATAACCTTAAAAGATCTTGGTATGTTTGGGGTCATAGATGTTATATTTCCAGTGTTGGACAATCACAAGTGAATGATTATTATTAAACAGATGTTTTATTTTGAGGATTTTCGCGTGGCAACCAAATCTCCTGACCCCGGATTTGGGGGGTGTCACAATATAACCTTGGAATATATATCCTTTCATTATTCATTCTTTAAAGCCAGTATTACATTGTAGTTGTAACCACTGTTCACTCTTACATCAATATATAATAAAAGTTTTAATTCTACCCAAAAATCTGGGTTCTTACATTACTGATTTGAACAATATCGTTTGGAGATATTTTCCATTATTGATTGATTAGATTGATTCTTTTCTCGTTTCGGAGAGAGGATAAAACTTAGCGACTAAGCAATAATTATAATCTAAATTCATTAATAATAATATTAGAAATTTGGGTGAAATTAGATCATGCCAAAAATATGGCAAAATAACTAGCTCCCAGTTCTTCGGTGTAGCTTGCTGGAGAACTAAAATTTCTTCAACCTTTCAAATTTTGCGAGTCGCTGAAAAAATTGAAAACAGATGATTAGAAAAACATTCAGAACACCACAATGCTCGTTAGGCGTATGCAGATGCAACTGTGACACCATGTGATGACCAGTATATGATACATTTTTTTGCCAAAGGTTTCAAAAAATTCCATTGCGATCCTTCTAGTTAGGACCTTGGCTTTTGTATATATTCCGAATTGGTGTACACGCTATTCAAGTGTCTGATGCAACCACATAAGGATGTTTCTGGCAGGATCTTCAATAAGAGGTGAAGATATAATCTTGACGAACCTCGCACGCGTCCCTTCCTAAGTTGGCTGTGCTAAAAGTTTTCCTGGCGAACCTCGCACGCATCCCTTCTTGGCTGGCTGTGCTAAAAGGTCTTAAAGATATTATGTATAGGGATGCCTACATCCATGCAATCTTGAGAGATCTCTTCATGGACCTTCAATAAACCATATGGTGTTGCACTTTACTCAAGCGTGTAGCATTGCGGAATTTATAGCTTATTCTGGCTACCCTACTTGACAATTTCAGTTTGCAAGTTTGAAATATTTTTAAATATATATACTATCGTGACGATATATGAATACAATATTTTACAAATTCAAATGCAATAATAAATATGCTCTTTTAAGAATGTCGCGATATTTTTTTTCTATAAATATAATGTCTTTTTTTTGTAGAAAATCTTTTTCAAAATTATGCGTCTCGCATATATAATTTTTTCATCAAAGTATACTCTTCGTACAGAATTGTAAAATATCCACAATTCATCAACATAAAATATTCACAATTCAAAAACATAAATATCTCGTACGATATTTTCCAAATCACAATAATTTTACAAGTATAAAAATATCTATTACTCGCACGAATTTTAAATTATAAATATTTTTTCTGAAAAATATTTTACAAGATGATTCTACGCAAGCATGGCATAATATCAAATTAATTTGCAGGAAAAATAAAATAAAAATAGAAACTTATCTTCAATTTTGCCGGTTGTTTTTTTTTCTTTTTACTTCCTGCCGCTTAGTTGCTTTTTTTATCTTGCTTTGCCAATTTTTTTTACCGAATTCCGGCTGTGCTTTGGTTCATTTGGTTGTCTTCCTTATTATTGCTCGCCAATTTATAATGCAGCTTCTTTTTCTTTATTTTTAAACCAGCGGGTCCCGCCATTAGGACTGTCAAAAAAATTTGAAAATTCCGATATCCGACCGAAAAAATCGATACCGAATCCGAAAAAAATGGATAATATCCGTATTCGGAAGAAAACGGATATTATTCGTATCCGAAAATAGCGGATACGAATATAGGTACATCCGTATTCGAAATATCCGATATCCGAAAATTTATAAATAAATAAATGAATAAATAAATAAATATATATTTACTTTTTAGAATATATAATTTATAATTAATAATTTAATATTTATAATATAATATATAATTTATTCTATTTTACTATGTTTGAATTGAAAAAAATTATTATTTTTAATTTTTTAAATGATTTGGATATTTGAATGTTAGGATTTTCGGAGATATTCGGATTTTTTAAAAAATCTCAAAATTCGGATATTCGGATTCGGATATTATCCGTACCTAGATAATATCCGTCGAATTCGAATTCGGATATAATTTTTTAATATCCGTCGGATTCGGATAGTGATTTCGGATTTCGGATTCGGATTCGGATATTGGCAGATCCGTATCCGAAATATCCGTTTGACAGCCCTACCCGCCATGTCTTGTATGCCTTTGGTTTTGGGTTAAATATCAAATTGGTCATTGAAGTAGTGGCCATATATCACTTTACTCGCTGATTTCAACGGGGTCTCATTTGAATCACTTAAGTCAGAATAAATATCAAATAGATACCTATAAATATGTGATCAAGAATTAAAATATTTTTTGTTAAGTTCTATACATTTTTCTTCAATGCCATCATAACCAAATGAAAAGTCATGGGTTCTAATATTTTTGATAAGGGTTAAATATCAAAGTGATCATTGAAGTGAAGTCCATATATCATTTTACTCACTTATCTGAACGGGGTATCATTCGAATCACTAAAGTTATAATAAATATCAAATAGATAACTCTAAATATGTGTTCGAAAACTAAAAATAATCTTCTGTTAATTCTGTCTATTTTTCTTGAATGCTACCACAACCAAATGAAAAGTTGTTAAATTCTAGTATTTCAGATAATATATTTAGAATTTAAAAACTTTATTTACTATTTATTTTTAATTAAAAAAGGAAAATTACTATAAAATTAAAAGTAAATAGTAAATAAATTTTTAAAAATCTAAATATATTATAAAAAATACTAGAATTTAACAACTTTTCATTTGGTTGTGGTAGCATTCAAAAAAAATGTGCAGAATTAACAGAAGATTTTTTTTAGTTTTCGAGCACATATTTAGAGTTATCTGTTTGATATTTATTATGACTTAAGTGATTCGAATGATACCCCGTTGAGATCGGTGAGTAAAATGATATATGGGCTTCACTTCAGTGATCACTTTGATATTTAACCCTTTTTGATAATATATTTAAAAATTTTAAAATTTATTTACTATTTATATTTGATTTTCTAGTTATTTTCTTTGATTTAATTAAAAATAAATAGTAAATAGATTTTAAAAAAATTAAATATATTATCTAAAATATTAGAACCCATGACTTTTCATTTGGTTATGGTGGCATTGAAGAAAAATGTATAGAACTTAACAAAAAATTATTTTAATTCTCGATCACATATTTATAGGTATTTGTTTGTTATTTATTCTGACTTAAGTGATTCAAATGAGACCCTGTTGAAATCAGTGAGTAAAGTGTTATATGGCCACCACTTCAGTGACCAATTTGATATTTAACCCCTTTGGTCGTGGTCCTGATTCATCCTTTTCCTCTTGAAAATAACAGCCGCTCTGTTGCTCCGCTATCGTCAATATCGGTCTCCTTTAGTAGCACCCGCGCCCATATTTAATTTTGTAAATAGCCTCTTCATGTTTGTAACTAAAACCCAAAATCCTACTGTTGTATTTGTTTTATCTCTTGTTTTCTATCATATCATCAATATTATGGCACGTACGGAGGCGTCTTTGGAGGAAATGTATGCGAACTTAGTTCTTGGGGATGAAGAGGGAGATGAGGTAGATATTGGAAATGTGGGAATTGTTGAAGCGAAGCAAACTTATGTTTTGGTGGGTAGGTTTCTGACTGATAAAAGTATTAATTTCAATGCTATAAGGAATGTTATTGCATCGTTATGGTGACCAAAAGAAGGTATGGAGATCCATGATTTGGGGGGATTTCGCTATTCTTTTGTCTTCTATCATAAGTTGGATTTGCAGAAAGTAATAGATGGGGGGCCATGGACGTTTGAACAAGCTATGTTGGTGTTTAAGCAGTTAAAGGAAGATGAGAATCCACAATCAATAGCTTTGAAGAACGTAGAGATTTAGGTTCAAATATATGATATTCCCAGGGGGCTTTTGTCTGAGAATGTTCTTAAAAGTATTGGGGAATCTATTGGTGGTTTTATCAAATCAGACTCTGCAAATTTTGATGATTACTGGAAGCAGTTGTTCGTGTTAGGGTGGCATTGGATACTGAGAAACCGATCAAAAGAAGAATGAAATTAAAGAGAGATGGGAATGCTTGGAGTTGGATTAATTTTAAGTATGAAAGGCTAGGCACATTATGTTTTGTATGTGGACGTATAGGTCATTCTGAACGTGATTGCAGTGTGGTTTATGCAAACCCTGATAAAGTCATTGATAAAGCCTATGGTTCCTGGTTACGTGCTCCTTCAAAAAATGCAACTGTAAATGCTGCGTCAAGGTGGTTGAGGAATGCATCTGATGGGCAAAAGGCATGGACAGGTATAGGGTTCTCGCAAGGGCAGTCCAGCACAGGCCATGGAGCGGAGGAAGGAAAACAGACAACGAAGTTCATGGAGTTGTTAGAGAGGTTGATGCCGTAAATAATGCTGTGGTTGTTAGGAGTCGTGAAAAAGGGGATATAGATATGGTTGCTAAGAATAATATTCAGTTGGAGGAATTTGGGGGAGAGAAAAAAGGTACGGATGAGGTGGTTGCTTTTGAAAATAAAAGGAAGTGAATGGAGGGAAATGTGAGTTATGAAAATAAGGAAGGAAATAATTTGGACAGGCTGGATAATTTGGATAATATTGATCTTGGGCCAAAAAATGGATTAGAGGCGGGTTCTAGTTTCCAGGCCCGCCAAGTATTATGAGTCTTTTAGCTTGGAACTGTCGTGGGCTGGCCAATCCACGGGTAGTTCGATTTCTAAAGGAAATCAATAAACAATATAGGCCCAATATTATTTTCTTAAGCGAGACTTTAGTAAAAAAAATAAAGTAGAAAAAGTTTGTAAAGGGTTAGGTTTTGGTGAGTGTTTTGCTGTTGATGCTCAAGGGCATGGGGGTGGGTTAGCTCTGTTTTGGAAAAATAAAGGGGGGGGGGGGTTGTAATCACAGGAAGTACTCAAAACTTTATTGACTTTGAGGTTTCAAATGAGCAGGTAGGAAGGTGGAGATATACGGGTTTTTACGGCTATCCAGAAAGAGAACGGAGGATGGATTCGTGGAATTTAATAAGGCACTTATCTATCAATTCGGAGTTACCTTGGTGCATAATGGGTGATTTCAATGATATGACTAGTGTTGGGGAAAAGAGAGGAGGTCGAAGACATCCAAGGCATATGTTAGAAGGGTTCCGGAGTACGTTGGAGGATTGTAATTTAGTAGACTTGGGATATCAGGGAGAGTGTTTTACTTGGGAGAGATCGAGGGGTACAGAAAGGTGGATTTAGGAAAGGTTGGATAGGGGGTTGGCTAACAAGGTGTGGGTGGAGCTGTTTCCGGCGGCTGAGGTTAGGGTAATGGAAGTTTCGACTTCTGACCACCTTCCTCTTTTTCTTACTCTAAACAGACAAGTGTTCATGCCTAGAGTACGACGTTTTAGATTTGAAAATATGTGAGTAAAGGAAGATGAATGTCGTAACTTGGTGTTGGAGTGTTGGAATAGAATTGAGGGGTTAAACATTATGGATAAAATGGCTTATGTGTGCTCAAAATTGGAAGAGTGGGGTGGTGGTATGCTAAAGAATATGCGGGATCAAATCCAGAATTGTAAGAAGGATTTGAGGAGGTATCGTTCGAGAAGGGATGTGGAGGGTATTTAGAGCTATAATAAAGTGAGGTGGGAGTATATGCGTTTGCTTGAAAAACAGGAAATTTATTGGCAACAGAGAGCAAAGCAGTTTTGGCTGCGTGAGGGGGATAAAAGTACTCGGTTTTTTCATAAATTTGCATCAGCTAGAAAGGAGAATAACTCGATCAAAAGGTTGAAGGATTCGAATGGTATGTGGAGAGAGTTTGATGAGGAAATTCAGGGAGTTATATCTGATTATTTTGATCATATTTTTCAAACGAGTGGGGTAGATGAAGGTCTGGTGGATGGTGA
Source organism: Kitagawia praeruptora (assembly GCA_037693485.1). Lineage (NCBI taxonomy): Eukaryota > Viridiplantae > Streptophyta > Magnoliopsida > Apiales > Apiaceae > Kitagawia > Kitagawia praeruptora. The sequence continues at coordinate 8,017,787 of CM075353.1, forward strand.
ATGTGTGAGTACAGCTTCAGCTGAACATAACGATAGTTTGCTGATGCCAGTAACTACTGAAGAGGTTAAGAGTGCTGTTTTTTCGATGTACCCAGAAAAAGCTCCGGGAATAGATGGTTTAAACCCTGGCTTCTTTCAAGCATATTGGGCTATAGTGGAAGAGGATGTCACTCAATTCTGTCAAGAATTTATGATGACTGGTATGTTGCTTGAAGGGATTAATAGAACTTTGATATGCCTAATTCCTAAAATCAAGCATCCGAAGCAGATGGCGGATTATAGACCGATTGCATTATGTAATGTGTTGATGCGAATTCTGTCAAAGGTCATTACTAATAGATTGAAACCTTGTCTTAAAGATATTATATCTGGGAATCAAAGTGCTTTTCTTGAAGGTCGTTTGTTAACAGATAATGCTATTATAGCTTTTGAAGTTAATCACTACATTCATAGACGCACTCAAGGTAAGACAGGGTGGCCGGATTAAAAATTGATATTTTAAAAGAGTATGATCGGTTAGAATGGAGTTTTTTGGAGAGTATGCTTCAAAAATTTGGCTTTCATCCGGTTTAGATTACAAGATTGATGGCCGATATTAATTCGGTCTCTTATAGTTTTGGGAGAGATGGTACCGTTTTTGGTGAAGTTAAACCTCAAAGGGGATTGCGCCAAGGAGATCCGATTTCTCCCTATTTGTATATCCTGTGTGCAGAGGGCTTGAGTGCCATGTTAAGAAGGCATGAAGAATTGGGGTTGATTCATGGTTGTAGAATAGCAAGGGGTGCTCCGAGTGTTTCTCATCTCTTATTTGCTGACGACTGTTATCTATTCTTTAGAGCAACACAAAGTGAAGCTAATACAATGAAGAATACTCTGAATATATATGAGAGATGTTCATGACAGGCCATTAATTATGGTAAGTCAAGTATCATCTTTAGTCCGAATACGAGTAGGGAAGATAGAGATTGTCTGTGTACCAGTTTGGAAGTGGAGGAAGTAGATAAGCCTGGCAAGTACTTGGGAATGCCTATGTTTGTAGGGAAAAATAAATGAGATGTGTTTGGTTTCTTGACTGAGAAGGTTGAGCACAAATTACAGGGGTGGACTACTAAGGAGTTGTCTAAGCAAGGTAAGCTTACTTTATTGAAGACAGCTGCGCAAACGATTCCAAACTTTTGGATGTCTTTATTTCTAATCCCACATAGTGTTTGTGATGATATTGAGAAGCTGATGAATGGGTTTTGGTGGGGTAAAGGTTCATCTGTGAAGGGTATTCGATGGATTTCTTGGGAGGGAATTAGTAAATCAAAAATGGCTGGGGGTCTTGGAGTTAAGAGTTTGAATAAGTTTAATGTCTCGATGTTAGCTAAGCAGGGATGACGACTATTGAACAACTGTAACCCTCTTGTTTCTACCATTATGAAGGCTAAATACTATCCTAAAATGGATTTTCAAAATGCTGAGATTGGTGGGAGTCCCAGTTATATTTGGCGTAGTATTTTAGCTGCTAAAGATGTTTTAAAAGCTAGCTGTCGTAGAAGAATTGGGGATGGTGCTTCTACTTATGTATGGAAGGTGCCCTGGTTGCCCGATGAGAATGATGGGTGTGTTTCGACTGTTATGCTAGAGCAACTCAGTGATATTAAAGTACAGAATTTGCTGGATATGGAGGGGAGGAACTGGGATGACGAGGTGGTGAGGGATATATTTAATGATAGAGATATTAATCTGATACAGAAAATTCCTATTCCTGCTTCTCAATGTGAGGATTCCTGGTTTTGGTTAAGAGATGAGGAAGGTTAGTTTACAGTGTGTAGTTGTTAAAGATGGTTGCAGGGAGAGCATGATAGTACTCATTCGTCTTTCTGGAAGAAGCTATGGTCATTGCGAATGCCTGGTAAGGTGGCAAATTTTGTCTGGAGAGTATGTAAGGGGTGTTTACCAACAGTTTTGGCCCTTGTAACAAAGAGGGTTAATATCAGTGAGAATTGTCCATGGTGCCATAGTGATAATGAAACGGATGTTCATGTTCTATTTCAGTGTAACTTTGCTAGGACGGTTTGGTAGATGTCTGGTTTCCAGATGCTAAATTTAGTCATGCCTGAGGATTCTGTGTTCGATGTACTGAGACGTGTGTTTGATAGTGTGCAAAGAGAACAGTGTATACGATTCTGCTTGTTATGTTGGAGCATATGGAATCGGAGGAATAAATGGGTCTGGGATAAAGTGAATGGTTCAGCGTTCGGAGTTAATGCAGCTGCAATGAACTTGCTACACGATTGAAAGGAGGCTCATGAAAGCCAGGTGAAGAATCAGTCGGCTAGAAATGTTATAGCTGATAAACAATGGAGAAAGCCACCTGATGATTGGATTAAGATTAATGTCGATGCAGCAGGAGCTTGTAATGGTTATGTTGGTTTTGGTTGTGTAATTCGGAATTCGCAGGGGCATTTTATGGCAGCAAGGTGTGGACGTATTAGAGGGAATTGGAGTCCAAAAGAAGTAGAGGCATTAAGCTTGAAGGAAGTTATCATGTGGATTAGACAGCTACAATTGGACTACTGCATTTTCGAGACTGATTCTCAGAGGTTCGCATCGGCTTGTTATGGTGCGGAAGGTTGTGCTTATTTCAACAATTGTGGGTGATTGTAAGCTAATGTTAAAACTTTTTAATCATGTGCTAGTTAAATTTGCGTTTAGGTTTGCGAATTGTGTGGCTCACGAGTTAGCTCGAACTGCACATTCTATGTCTGACCTTGGAGAGTGGCATGTCACTCCTCCTGATTTTCTAAATCATGTACTCTTTTCTGATTTAATTGAGCAATGCAAGTACGTATGTTTCAAAAAAAAACCCAAAATCCTATATAAATTTGATAATAATTATTTATCCTTCATGAATAATAAAATAAAACCCTCCTTTTTTAGTGCAAAATGTTGTTAGAGGAATTTCGTAACAACATGAAATCGAAGGTATAATAAAATAATAGATCGAATATGAATATGGCTAATTTAGGGATTTAGGATTTATGAAAAAAAAGGGCCTGGACTCAATGTCTTTTGTCAAGATGCCTGCGTTCCAATTTATATTAGATCAAGTCTAATGTGCGATTGTGTCTATCCCTGTGAGAGTTTAGGATAGACTTTGTTAATGTGGGAAATTACTGGCTTTATCTGAATTAATCTTGGTATCATGATATCTTTCTGATTTGAAAAATATCGTTTGGAGATATTTTTCGTTATTGATTAATTAGATTGATTCTTTCCTCATTTTAGAGAGGATAAAACTTTGTAATTAAAAAATAATTACTAATCTAAATTAATAATTAATAAAAACCAAACCAAACCAAACGTACTCAGTATATCCCGCATGAGCAGGGTCTGAGGGGGGTAGGATGAACGCAGTCATGCCCCTACACAAAGGTAGAGAGACTGTTTCCGGTTTTTGACCCCCGGTAGGAGTCGAACCCGTGACCTCACGGTTCACGGATTGGGCACTTACCACTGTGCCAACTCAACCCCTTTTTAAATTAATAATTAATAATATTAAAAATTTGGGAGATATTAGACCATGTTAAAAATATGACATAACATGTTTTCCAAAAAAAAAAATGGCATAACATAAGCATATAAGTGTATTTACTATTTAGTCAAAGAAAATAGGAAGGTTAACTAACACAATAAATGACTGGGTTCGTTGGAGAAGATCGACAATTGCAAGAGCTTGCACGGAAAAATAAAAGTAAGGTTGTCAAATGAATATTTAGAATTATGAATTTGTTTGTATCTGAATCGAATTCGAATTCGTATTCGAATCCAAAAATATTTTTAAAAAAATATTCAAATTTGACGGATATTATCCAGATCCGCAGAGTATCAGAATCAGTTTTTCAGTCATATTTTTCTATTCTAAATTAAATTTTTAATTCAAAAAAATATAAAAAATAGTAAAAATAAAATTTTAACTTATCTAAAACTAAGTAAAAAATTATATTTAGTTGGACATATTTTATTTTATTTTTATTTTTAAAAAAATATTTCAATATAACTTTTTATGTATATTTTCGTTATTCTTAAAATATTAATATTTATATAAATGTATACCTGTATTATGTTTACAACTATGTTTTTTTAATGATCAATTGATTGGACAATATTACCTCTATGCATACGTGTTTATATATTCCAATATTACCTCTATGCATACGTGTTTATATATTACAAACCAATGCGATGTCGGCATTGCTCCTGTCAATCATCTCCCGCTTCTACAACTCCTCAACCTTTGTGTCAATATTTCGTTGTGCAGAAATTAGCAGCCAATATTCTACAATTGACTCTCCCAATTGCAGCTTTTGATCCCCCACTTCTATGTTTACCAATTTACATGATATTGATAGATTCAACTAATTAAATTCACGCAATGAAAGGTATTCCTATGTTTTTTTAATGATCAATTGATGCATACGTGTTACCCATGATTTTATTGGCCGATGTTGAATGTTTCCATTTTAATGTTGATAATATATACAGTAATTTATATGAACCGATAAGTGATAACCAACACTTTCTAAGGGTTGTCCTTGAACACCTCAATCATTGAATTATTACGGCCTCTATCATGTACTTATGGTCATTTGATTATGAAATTCTTTATGCTTTCATTGATTTGTAATGTAGCAGTGATTGGTTAATCCTGTTTTACATTGTCATATGAAATGCATTTTATTGGGTCATTGGATTTAGAACCAGATTAAATGTTATTGCTTTTATATTCAGTGCTTTCTTATCTAACCTCGCTATCAAAAATATCTTTTATGATTCCTCCATAGTCTGCACTCCTGCTACATTTAAGCAAAACCTATGCCACATTTCACAGATTCATGTTTTGATTCAAAGATTTGGGTAGCTGTATAAAAAATGCATAGATTAATAATTTTGAGTTAGCATATAATAAAGTTCGATTACATATAATGCTTGCTTAGAAATCATTCTCAGTTTATGATTTCACATTTGAAATATATTGAGGTATTATGATACTCTTAGAATAGTTATCTTGCATTGTGATTGGCACAAGTTTTTCCCCTATGAGAACACCTCTTTTAGATTAAGGAAATTTATTCGGCGTAAAAAAGCAGTTTTGTTCCTACCTTCCCCTTAACTTCTCCCCTTCATGTAATCTGAATTCAATGACAACTCACATCTTTTTGAACTTCCTAAACTTAAAAAATTACAAAATCTCTAAATATCCTCATCGTGCATATTTCAGGTCTCGCATAATTTTACAAAGAAAGACTTAATTCTAGAGTATTGATTTCCATGCTCCTTACCTGTAAAAGGTAGGGTCCCATCACTCATGTCCGTTTTGTTCCGTGCTTAATTAAAGTTTCCTACTCCTTTTGATAAGGCTGGATCAAGCATTAAAGATACTATTAGTTTTTACATTTTATCTATTGAGTGGAGGAACTTGGAATATTGCATTAAGGAATCTGATGCCTCCTGGTAGTGCTAAAACAATGCTCCAAGATTGCTAATCCTTTAGTCGTGTATGATTGATTTCGAGAACTCTTTTATGTATTGTGGTGTTTTAAAATTCTATGTGACCAACCACAAGACCATAAAAAACCAAAACTTCATCTCTCATACCCTCCCTCACACTCACCCACATCGAGTTCCATTCAGTCCCTTCACTGTTCAAACATGTATTTCCTAACTTTACAATCTGTACATTTATTTTCAATCCAAAGAATATTAAGTTATTAACTATTGACTAAATACATAACATATAAGATTAAAGATGAGTAAAGTGAGCGCATCAAAGGGTGGGAAGAAGAAGGGAACGAGCTTCATGCTAGATTGTGAAAAGCCAATGAAAGATAAGATAATTGACATAGCTTCTCTGGAGAAGTTTCTACAGGAGAGATTTGTGGAAAAGCTGGGGCTCTTGGTGATTCAGTTACTGTTGTTCGTCAGAAGTTCTGACTGTAACTTCTCCAAAAGGTAATTTCAGATTCACTCTTAAAACTTTTTGAGATACTATCTTTATAAATAAAATTTCCGGTCCCGGAGCTATTAACTTGTAGAGGTTTAACTGTATATTGTGAGGAAATGTATGAGTGCCAGTCCGTCCCGGAGCTGTTAACTTGTAGAGGTTTAACTGTATAGTGTGAGAAAATGTACGAGTGCCAGTTAAATTATTTTGAGAGATTATATGTTATGAATTACGATACAAGACAACGAAATTATAACAGAATAGACCACAACTCACTCAATTAAAGATCTCCAACAGTGTTTCATACATAAATAAAAGATAGATGACTGACTTTCGAGAGGTCAGCTCTCTCCCAAGTTAAACTATAACGACATAAAACTCAACACAACCCTAATTCCTTTCCCTCAATCCCTTATTACCCCCTTTTCTATACAAATTCCCTGTTTTACCCTTAAAAATTAATTGTAGTCTCTGTTTTGCTCTTCCCTCTGCGAATTGACACATCTGCCCCTCTGCTTACGTCTGGTATATGTTATTAGCTTCTGTGGCCCACTCATATGTGTCACATTATATGACAATTGTTCTACAAAAAATCTTTTGAATGCAATAGAAGTTGGGCCATTTCTCATACCAAGGCCTCGTAATTATAGAATCCTTAGGTAATTTAGAAATTTTAGAATGAAGTACAATATCAAAATTAATCAATTATATAAATGCGCTTATTGAGATAATTTAATTATTATTGGGAAAAAAACAGGTTTTCCATGTAACAAGCATGAGTCAACCATTGGGATTTAGTGAGGCAATTAGAAAATAGAATAATGACAAATGAGCAGATGGATTGTTTTTTTAGTTGTTAAAACAACTGACATGACGTAATTAATTATGCTAATCTTTAATTAGTACAACTCTAAACTGTAAAACTTTACAATAATCCATTTTTTTGTTAAACACATCATTTGTATCTAATTAAGAATCGATGACTGCAAATCTGAAGTCATGTTACTTAGGATGAACTCCATTCCCCTTGAAAAAATAAAGTAACCTCCCATAATTTTCAAATATAATGATTTATGTATATACAAGCGGAACCAAGATTCCAAAATAGTCTGGACCAAAATAAAGTAACACTAATTTTTATATGGTAGCCGGGTTTTAAAATAAAATTTATACTTCTATAATATGTGCTTTAGAGCAATGTAATATATGGTGTTCCACTATATGTGGTCATTATTAATTTTCTTTGCTTAAATAGAGTTCTTTCTTGTCACATGGTACATCAATTATTGTTCCTATTAAGTTGTTAACTTCAATAAAAATGAATGGCATACCTGAACTCGTAGCTGAAATTAATGTAGTCATTAGTGGATCTTATTAACGTACCGATCGAGTGATGTTATCTAACTGGGACAAATTCCAATTAGGTGATTGCATTTTTAAAACTTCAAATCTGAGGGTGTAAATATTAGATTTCCCTCCGGGAAAAGAGCACTTTTTTATTTTTGGATTAACAAGAACCAAGATTAGCACAACGATTTCCACTCAGAAGAGTGTCACTAGATAACAAACGAAAAAGGAACACAAAAAACCAGCTTCAGCACTGGTTTAAAGAAAGGAGCTACTTAAGGGAGTCTCATAAATAATACAAGAATTACTTGCAGTCTTTTTACACTTGAATTTTAAATTAATTATTATCCCTATATCGATATGTTTGCGGTCTTACGAAGAAGTATAGTATGTCCTGAACCTAAATAGCTGGCCAGTAGTTGGTGTAGAATTCAGTGAGGCAAAGGCAGATTATTTTGCAAGTGTGGCCAATATGCCAATTGGTAAATTAAATTATCATCCCATAATTCACGTGTAAGCTTATAACTAATATCTAAAACTCAGACTATGGGAGTGCCTTCTCCTTCTCTTCGTCTTCTGTGATGCTATCTGCATCTATGCTTACAAGAAAAGAGGATATAATTGCTGATTTACTGTTACACGAAAACATATAATCACTGTTGGTTATAGCAGGGAGTTGATCATACTTCTACGGGAGATTAACCAAAAGAGGCCTTAGAATTTTGTAACCATTGGCTGGAGGGTAAACAGGTATGAAACTCTACTGTAATGAGTTAGAGATAAAGGTTTCTAATACAGGGAATTCAGTTGCATACCATGTATAATAGAAATTTCGTTCATACTTGAATAAGTCTTGTTTATATGATTTATATTATTGCGGGAGTTATTGTCAGATGTGACATAACTAATTTCAGTAAGACACTCTCTTTTTTTTATTTCCATAAGATTTATTATATATAAATAAAATGATGAATTTACGGTTTGTATAACCTTCCTTGTTCTATTGGTTAAGTAGCGAGGATGTGGAGAATATTGAACTTACATAGTTATATCATAATCCATTTAAGAAGTTGATAAAGGTGGTTTAAGGAAAGAACCTTTCCATGAGAGGAGTTTGCCCTTTCCATTCTATGCTGCTAGTGTCATGTACTTGCATGCATTTACTGGCAAATGACTTCACATATATTGAAGGTATCCTCGGAAACATTGATAATTATGTGCCAACCTTAATCCTCATGCTTGCAGGTATTTCCTGGAGCCTGGACGGCTACTACAATATCTGTTGATAAATGTTGGCATTTGGTATCTACAGGAAGAGAACCTTGACTCTTGGTATCTCAGAAAAGAAGTTTACATTAGTGTGCTTAATCCATAAATCACATAGAACACTGAGCTTCCTTTTCAGACAATGCTATCTATTGTAGTCTACTTTCCTCCCTGTGAAGTAACTATCCCAATCACATAGCTTTGTTAACCCTTAAGATTTTACGATAGGTCAACTTACATAATATATCCATTTTTTGACTCCTTGATCACCTAATAACATTATCTTCGAAGGGGACTGTGCAAGCAGTTGTATGCAAGAAGATTCAAATTCATCTCTCATTTGATATAATAACCATGTAAACTATTCTTATTTATCTTATTTGACCTTTATTTTTTTCTCATATAGGGACCAAGCTCATAGGCTTCAATTTTCTGATGAGAGATACACTATCTACTCTCAAGGCAACGGGGATTATCTTGGTAGCTTCTGTAATTCTCTTTGCTGTTTTAAAGTCATAACCTTTTTACAAGATACATGTGCTTTACACAACAAAGATTGCGGGATGCAAATGCGTTCAAGTACTGAGCAGTAATTAAAATGATGTTGAGATTAGTAGTGCATCTCTTTCAATACACTAATAATAACGTTTTTGATATATATGACAAAAAGGTTGTTTCTTAAATATTCTTTGAAGAAAAAACAATGTACTAAATTTATAAATGAATTATGACTATTATGGTTGGTTAAGCAGCTAGCAAACAATTGATTACTGTTAGCAACTGTTACAAAATGCTACACTTATGTCTTTGTCATTGAAAGCCAATATGCACCAACTTCAGATACCACAAGTGACAAAGTATAATTATTATTTAAAGGAACTACCATTAGTAGATAAATACAGGTTTAAGCAAGGCTCACATTTCTCTTCCATTAAATATATTAAGCTCACTGATCATGGAAAATACTGCTACTGTGTTCATTACAAGAGTGTTAATAATGGAAAATACTGCTAATGTGTTCATTACAAGAGTGTTAATTTACTTTATGCTTATACATGCTTCGACACAATCTGCCCCTGAAGGCGCTTTGAACAAACAACTCCCTAGATTAAATGCCACTCATCCTTCCAAACATTACTCCAAGTATTGAACAGTTTTGCAATTTTATATCACTAAAATCAAGTTTTATCTTTTCATCGTGTTTGGTAGATAACTTTTTATCTAGATCGATATGGCTTTGCAGGTATGTGCCTATTTTTGGAAATAATGGAAAGAAATAATTTTACTACTTTGTCGTTTCTGAGGGAAATCAATCGGAGGATCCAATGTTCTCTTCTTTGAAGGTGGAAAGGGTTGCTCTTGCATGGAAGCATTTGTATATCAGCATGGTATGTTCCATAATGATGTCCCCTTTTAAAAGTGCCTTTCGATATTTTATCGGAGATTTTATTTCTTTTTCCTGGAGTCAATTTAGTACCAATAGTCGTTCTGCTGTCATTCTCTTTGGTTTACTTTGAGATATGATTGTGAAGTCATGGGTGATTATTGAATGTTTATCTGCTTATCTAATGTGAATCGGAATAAATATGTCCATATATAAAATGATTGATACTGTAGTACAATAATTTGATATTCTGGGACTCATCTGTAGAATTTTTACTTGTTCCTCCACTTTTTTGATGGAATGTCTTTTTGTCCTTTGCTTTTATTCCTTCGACTAACCATTTTATATGAAACAAATTATATTTTCTGTAATTTAGTCCGGATAGGGATCAGAGGTTGAGTCTTACTGGTTGTTTGCAAGAAGATTCAAATTCATCTCTCATTTGATATAATAACCATGTAGACTATTCTTATTTATCTTATTTGACCTTTATTTCTTTCTCATATAGGGACCAAGCTCATAGACTTCAATTTTCTGATGAGAGATGCACTATCTACTCTCAAAGCAACAGGGATTATTTGGGCAGCATCTGTAGATTTAGTTACTCCACTTTGGAAATATGCACTAGCAATGTCTTCATATGTAAATGTGTGGAGTACTTCAAATACGTTGCCTACGCGTTTAACTAACTCTACTTAGTATATTCACAAGAGCAATCTCACAACACAATGAACTGCCTTGCATGCGTTAAAAAATATGTCAAATCAAACACAACTAGAGCATGCCCGTGCCTTGCACGAGCGATAAAGCTAGTTATTTGATGAATAAAGAACATAATAATTTCTGAATTATATGAATATAAATATAAATATAAAATTTATAAAAATATATGTATAATTTCGGATTCGAATATTATCGGATACGGATGTGTCTATATCCATATCTATATCTAAAATTATCGGATGCAAAGATGTATAATATCCTATTTATTTCGAATACGGATAATATCCGATTTATTTTGAATATGAATATAAATATTTCGAACGAGTTTCAATAAAGCGTAGTGTATGTGTGTTGCTTATGAAGTGTAATATATATATATATATATATATATATATATATATATATATATATATGAATTTGTTCCAATATTACAGATACGCCATTCTATCCGGCGTATTTAGTGAGTATTTTGGACCACATTACCCTCAACATGCATATTGGGTCATGATATAGTAAAAAATGAGTATATCGGACATTTTTTCAAAACAAAATTATATGACAAAAATACAGCACAACCATTCATGTGAAATTTTTTAATATCCATTATATTAAATACATATAAACGAATATATATAACCGAGCGAGTTTTAATAAAAACTTTCTAAAATATAAAATCATATCCGCAATAATTTTTTAAATTTTTAAAAAAGGTGATAATATTTTTTTGTTTAATGAAAAATGACCTTTCATTTTTGTATGCCTTAGAGCAAAAAAACATGCATATGAACATGCCTTTCAATTCTCCCATGTCAGGTACCCTACCATGGAAGAGTTGATCTGTATAATCAAACTAGTAATACATAATTATGATCAATAATATAAGAAGCTAGTAATTTATACATGGTGTGCTACATTATTTTCAAACTTTTATACTGGTATGCTACATTATTTTCAAACGGGCTCATTTTTTTCAAGATATACATCCAATTAATTCATATCAACCGAGATTTTATGAACACTTTTAAAAATAATTTTGAGAATTCTTTCATTTCTCATAAAATATTGTTGCCAATACTTGTAGATATATGTATATAATAAAGTAATAAGCTCGGTAACTTCTGGATATTTAAAAGGCCATATAATTATCAAAATCCCATGAACCAAAATAAATAAATAAGAAACCCATGAACAAAACGGTCACATACTTTAATGTTGCAGGCCAAGAAGATACTCCTATTTAAATGCCAAAAGAAAAGGCAAAAATCAAGTTCTACATGTTTAAAAATCAGGAAACAGATGGAGAAATTTAATATAAAATGTGCTATAACTAAAAGCTAAAGCATTTGCACCTGATACAAGAGTATCAAATAACTCACATGAACGGCATTAGGAAAATAACAATGGAGAGAGATAACAAGGTGTAGCTGTAAGTTATACATTAATACTTCCATCAAAATTTTACAAGATCAAAATTCAACATTAATACTTTCATCAATACGTGTTGATTGCCTTCTTCCCCTCCTCTCTGTTCCTTTGTCTGCAATATAAAAACTACCATCCTGCCATTAGTTGCATGCATAAGGTTAAACAAACTAAATAACGAAATCCTCCCTATTAGCTAATATAGGACAATTGCACTCGGGACAATACATACCGTGGAATTGGTATCGAATTTTCCTCATTAAATTGAGATATCACAAAGTTTTTAACGCTTCGAATTCGAAGGCTCTCACAGATAAATTGCGTAAAATATAAAAATGACCTTGCAATTGTACGACGATTTGTGTTAACATCACCGACACTGTTATAGAGTCCATAAAAAGCATTTGTAAGACCATCTCGATTGATTAGTAAGTTCTCTCTATTTACTCATGCAGCCCCTTCCAAGGAAAAGTAAGTATCGCCCAAAGGCGCTGGTGCAATGTCTCTGTAGTTGTATAAATGCAAGACAGCCATAGCTCTATTAGCCAATGTACGTGGAGGGTTATTTATACCATAATTCGTTAGGGGCCAATTTTTGACAAGATGTCGCATCGGAATACCCCCCATCATGCCAATAGAATTATCATCGTTCAAATGCAAAGGAGTTACAATCGGACTAAGATTATGATCTACTAGAACAACTCTATTTCTAGCAACATAACCCACAATATATAAATCATAGCTGCGTACCAAGAGTGTTAACTGATGACTTCCACTCCGGAGACGTAGATAGTAGAAATATTCGTCGTAATAAACATCATCATGAGCATACCTTAAAACTCGGTGAGGAAGAGCTCCAAAGTTGGGTTCTGACACGAGATCAGTTAGCTCTTCATAAAATTGGTGCAACATTGTCGGGAGCTCCTGTATATCATATTCATTTGTCCAGGATCATGGGGGTGGATTTGGGGGGGGGGGTTTGATTTGGGCAGAAATTTCGGGGATTTTGATTTGGGGGCGGATTAGGGCGGGGATTTTGATTTGGGAGGGGGGGTTGGATTAGGGCCGGGATTTTGGGGATTATTGTTGTTTAAGGCAAATAAGCATAAGAGAGTAATGATCAATGAGACTTTTGCGGAAAGATTGGGGTTTTTAGATATCAATCCCATTTCCAATTTTCAGGAGAGATGATCGGTCCGGCGTGGAGTGATGGTAGGTAGTAGGTTTATCCTTTAATCTCGTAATTCACTAACAAATTACTTTGAAGTTTACCCTTAGGTCTCATTTGTTTACCACTGGACGATACCATTTGAACTGGACGAGTGCTTTTTCTTTCATCCAAATTGTTTGAGAAACATTTTAAGTATCTGACCGAATCCATTTTCCTCTGAACGATACACCAGAAAAAAGTTATCTGAACCATCCATAAACTTGATATGCAGCTTTACTGTTGCATTATCTCTCTTTCATCTACTAATACGGCTCTAGTTGTCTCCTAGACTCCTACAGGCTACACGAGAAGTTTTCTATTAGTGCGGCTTAAAATATGATAAATTAATTATTATTTGAACAATCCAACCGTACGGATGTTAAGTTCATACAAAAATACGTGAATGTACAAATTTTCGTGTAATTTAATTATTTGGAACGATAAATTTATAGCAATAAGATTATGATAAATCTGTGTCGTTGAATATATATAGAAAATAGTATTATTATAAAAGTAAAGCTCCACTATTTCAAATATAATAAAAATTTGTATACAATGTTATTTCGACATAAAATTTTCATCCGTACGGTTGGATTATCAAAAATAATAATAAAATACAAGATTTAAGGTGCACTAATAGAGAACTTCTCTATTGTGTGTTTTAAAAACTCCATCCCCTTTTATAATATATTCTAGTTTTGTTATTTTTCAAATACTACTTCTGAATTATTTAAACTACAATTATTTACATATATTTTTATTATTAATAATAAATCTACTTTCATGAATTATTTAATGCTAGAACAAGTTTGGTGATTGAAATAAAATTGATTATTGAGTTTTCGAATTTTTAGTATGAAATCATTAATAAAAAAGAATCTTAAGCTACATTATTTAGTATACTAAAATAAAGATGAAATTTTAATGAAAGAAATGTCCAATTAAAAGAGTCTAGAGTTGTGCATATGGACCTTTTTTTGGAGGTTGTTAGTTTATTCCTTGTCATATCATATATTTTTAAAACATACAAGTCTTAATATTAAAAAAAAAATTATTCAAATCGTGTGCATTATTGAATTAAATAATGATAAATTTTAATCCAAATTTAATGATATAATATTAAATTTAAAATTTTTAAACTTTTTCATTCAGATAAAATAAAATTGAGCTAAACAAATAACATTACTCGTTCAGCATTCACATTAATCATTCGTTCAGAATATCAATCGTTCAGAAAATGTGGTTCAGATTTAACAAATGACCCCTTAATGAATGAATTTGATTATCAAATTATGTTATTAAAACAACTATCATTCCTTCGTTACATTTGGTCCTCGTTAAACACAATATAATTATGGATTTAGTATGTTATTATTTACTTATAGATTTATTCAATTGTATTAATTGAAAAAATGTAACTTTTTTCTATTTTTAATGTCTAGTGTTTTTTGAAAAATTTAACGTCTAATGTTAATTTTTAGTGATACAAAATCCAGGGTCGATCAAATAATATTTTTAGGAAATCCATTTTTGTTCGTTACAGCAAAATTTATAATTTTCCTATATTATATTTAAACGTGTGTTTCTTAGATTTTGTTTTCAATATTTTTGATGAATATATTTTATATACACAATATTAATACTATATATAATATTTTAATAATTCATGTAATATTTTGGGTAAAGGCCCTTTCTGCTTATTTTTTAAAACAGATGCACCAGAATACCCACAGGCGGAACAGACGGTCCAAAACACCTCTTTGATACGTTTATTGCACTAGCGTGTCACTGAACTACTCTTCACTCATCAGCGTATCCTTTAGATACGTTATTGTGAGGGGAGTATCACCTCAATACGCTAGAGACAGTAACGTATTGCAAAAAGATACGCCCATTAGCCCGGGCGTAGCATCGATACACGTTGTTGCCCACAAATTGTAGCACATCAAAGAGATTCACGGTTGGATGATTGGATGATAAAGGTGAGAATATAAATAAAGATATGTGTTTATATTTGTATGTCTATTGTATGGGAAGAATGGAAAGATGTATGAATTGAAAATCTAAGTTCTAAGCTGTGCTATACTGATGATTTGGACTATGTTGTTTTTGTATTGATGGATAATTAGTCAGAAACACGATTTGTTTATATAAGCAAACAATAGTTGTAAAGTAGTGAGAGCTGAAGCTATTTTCTTTTCAAATTCATATATATGTTTGTTTGTCAGTTTAAGTGAATGGGTGTGTGCTACTCGTCACTGATTTCATATTCTAGTAATACGTCGTTATGTCTCACGTGTTGTGTAGGTAATTTGGGCCAAAATATCACCAATGGGTATTTTAGACCATTGAACCATGAAAGTTGAGTAAACTGGTCATTTTCTCTAATATTTTAATGCATTAAAATAGAAAGAAAAATGGGAATGGAACCTTAAAACTCGAGAAATGCTTCAAATTTGGACTTGTCAACGAATCAAATTTGGATCAGGTTTAATTAATACTTAATACTAACTAATAATATATTTACAATGTAAAATATGTTATTATTTAATTACTAATAATAAAAATAATGTATATATTTAAAAAAAGAAAAAAATAAATAGACAAAATAAACTAACACATTCCATCGTAACATTTACTTATACAATTATCTATTAGTTATCATGAATTCAAGAACTGCTACTGTGAAATGTTAATAAAATATGTTCACGAACATATATATCAATTTTTTGCAAAAACTCATTCATGAACTGTATTTATGAACATAGCTCACAAACTATATAATCGAACTTGTTCCCGAACATTTGAACCGAACTACATCGTTTTCAAGTTTACGAGACGAACCTCAAAATCGTGTTCATGTTCGACTCGTTTACAAATCGAATCGAACTCGAATCGAACTTTTTTTGAACCGAATATGAACTGTTCGTGAACGTATGGACTCATTTACAACCTTAACCGCAACCAATTGAAAAGTTGTTAAATCCTAGTATTTTAGATAATATATTTAAAATTTACCAAGAATTATTTACTATTTTTTTAATTAAAACAAGAAAAATGACTACTAAATGAATTATATAAAATAAAATTTAAATATATTATCTGAAATACTATAATTTAATAATTTTTCATTTGGTTGCGGTAGCATTTTAAAAAAATGTGCAAAATCAACAAAAATTATTTTAATTTTCGAACACATATTTAAAATTATTTATTTGATATTTATTATAATTTAATAATTTAAATGATACCCATTAAAATCGGAGTAAAATGATATATTAGATGAGCTTCATTAACTAATTTGATATTTAATCTTATCCGCACGTAATGTTTATTCTTTATAACAATGTTTTTTTAAGAGATGTAAAGTTAACATACACAATATTCACCTCAAGCCAACTAAAATACCAAATCTCAAATTTATATCCATGAATCTGTGTATTATTTATCCTCATTACTTTTAGACAATTAAATTAATGTGTAAATTTGGCCTCTACTTAGATTCGCGTAATCATTTTACCTCTTACTAATTGATTAGAAACAAGTTATGCAAAGGCTTCTAATTTGTGAAATTGTGCCGGTTCCTAATTTAATTTTTCACCAGCTTATTTCATAGCTTAAATTATGGAACTCTCTACAAACGATGCCGGCATCAAAATTCACTTCCACGTTCGCTCTCAGTGATTCAGTATCATCATTCTACTTTATTTTATAAGTATCCAAGAAAGATTTGTGATGAAACCTTGTTTAGGCTTCTTATTGGGGATCTTTTTATCGTAATGAAAAATGCTAGAGGTGTCAAAATTAGGTACCAAAAATTGTCACCAAATGATGTGGCTTTGTTTTAATTGGTTATAGTGGCCCGCCAGGGCCATCCAATCAAAATATATGAAAATGTCAAGTGTTTGTTGCCATGTCATTTGGTACCCAATTTTGGTACCTAATTTGGTACCTATAGCACTACTCTATCGTAATAATCGTCGAATCTTCCATTCTTGCGACTACTATACGAGAATCGGAAGAGGGGATATATGGAAGGGTGAAGGAGAATTTAAAGGGATTTGTGTGGACAATTTTTTCTTTGTATTGGTATCTAATATTTGATTGGTTCAAACTAAACACAATTTGGTTTATTTTATTACTCTTTCTGTCTTCCCAAACTGATTTTTTGACCATTTTTAGTTAAAACAACTAAATTTATAATTCAAATTACGCATATCATATATCAAAATCATATATAGTTAACACACCATTATTAGCTAATACAAAAATAGGAACATCAAAACTATAAATTGTAGCATCATCAGCTGGCTGGTTGGCCCTGTTTCCCTATACTCGGTTTCTGGAAAATATGGAGAAAAAGACCATCAAAACAGAAGTTTTGTTTTTCCAACTTCCCGTTTTGGAGTATGAATGTTGTTGCAAATGTGGCCAACTTTCTTTTATAGAATATGTGTAGGAACTGTTACATTTTATAAATGTATATATTTACAGAAATGATGAACAAGAAAGTAACAGAATTGTATTTACAATAGAAAACAGTTACAAGATGATAGAATTACATTTTGTATAAAACTGATTACTTAGAACTGATACAAAGACTTCTATATTTATAAACACAATAGACTTGGTAATGGGCCTTATACATGATGGGCCTTGTCTTAACATCCCCCTCAAGATGAAGGTGGGAAGAATTTGGAAAAACAGCAGTAACAATGTTCTCGAGTGTATGGGGCAGGTAACAACTTCTTGACTTGAAGAAGTGTGGGTATGAGTAACAAGGAAGACAGCAACTACGAATGGCCAAAAGTAATATGATGACAACAACTTTGGCTGAAGACAGCAACTCACACAGGAGCAACCATGAACCCACTAAGGGGCAATTTGAACTAGGAGACCTTGACAGCAACATAAAACGGCAAAACGGCAAACCAACTTGACAGCTTGTTTGAGTTGGTTTTGGACAACAGGAATTAGTAACCTCAGACTTCACAACTCTTGACACCAACCATTTAATGAAAGTAGCAACAAAGCCAATACGGCAAACAATATGACAAAGTGAGCAGCAGTCCAGAGATCACAGCTGGAGATAGCAACTTCTCATCAATATAAAGCAAGTATCAACGTCAACACTACAGACAAAGTAACTTGTTGACATCAACGTAAGCTTTAACATCAATTTTGGCAAGTAATAACAACTCACAAAGGAGTAATAAAACGAGAGATCACACTAGTAGCATCACGGATAGGCAAACAACTCCAGATTTAGTAATCCTTCAGAGTTTTATCACAAGCCTCAAAGGGCAAACAAGACAACACACATCAAAGCTTCAAAGCTTTACATCACAGCACTTGTAAATATCACACACATCAACACCCGAAAGCAAATCCTGATGGCTAGCTTCGAATTGCAACAAATCCCACTAAGGGGCAACAACCCTCTAAGGGGCAAATAGAACCCACTAAGGGCAACAACCCTCTAAGGGGCAACAACCCTCTAAGGGGCAAATAGGCAACAACCCTCTAAGGGGCAAATCAAACCCATGAATAGCAACAAAGACCTCCAAGGGGTTTAGAGCCACAAAAGGGCAATGCAAATCCTCACAGGGATATATCAAAATTCCACGGGCCTCCTCCCGGCCACCACCTCAAGAACCACAACACCGAAGCAGTAAACATCTGTTTTTACAGTTGGAACACCAGAGTAAACATACTCTAGAGCAAGATATCCCATAGTTCCAGCTGGTAAAGTTGCAGCTCTTGTTCGACAACTACGCTAGTAAACTTCTGTCAAACCAAAGTTGCCAAGCTTGGCATTCAAGTCAGCATCAAGCATTACATTACAGGTCTTCACATCTCTATGAATTATCTGCCTCTTACAGTCCCCATGTAAATATACAAGAGCAGAAGCAACACCAAGAATTATATTCAGTCTTCGCTCCCACATAAGAAGTTTAGTGACATGAGTATGCAAGTGGAGAATTCTGTCAATGCTTCCATTAGGCATATATTCATATGTTAGTTACAGAGGCATGCCTGTATACATCTAATAACAAGCCTAATTGTTTGTAATGCTTTGCATTACTTACATGACCTCTTAACTGAGGGAACCTCTAGTTGTAGAGTTTCTGTTTGTATTGTACTTGTAATAGGCATCAAATCCTAGTTGTGTAACTGTACATATATAGTCTAGAATAATGCTTGAAAGAAGTTCCATGGTTCATGCCTCAAGCAAGGAGTTAAAGACTACCAAATAATCACAGTTGGGATTTGAAGAAATGAAGAATTTGCCTAAGTACCAATTCGAGAAGTATACTTGTCTATTCGAGAAGTCCAGCATTCGAGAAGTCAGAGATTCGATATCTCAAGACACTATTCGATATCTCTGAATACACTGTTCGATATCTCATTCGATATCTCAGGGATTCGATATGTCTACTACTCTATTCGAGAACTCAAGAAGTCAACAAGTCAAGATGGTATTCGAGTTCTCAAAGAGTCAATAAGTCAAAGTTCCATTCGATATCTCAAAGACTCAGAAAGCTATTCGACAACTCGAGGATTCGATAAGTCAAATGCTCTATTCGACAACTCAAGGAATCCTGATGGAAAAGAGCTATTCGAGAAGTGGTTCGATATGTCACTATAACAGTATTCGAGAACTCAGAGTTATCGATCAAGTCAATTCTAGTTCTCGAATCACTTACTTAGTCACTTCTCGAATACATTCTTGGAGACAAAATACTGAAGAAATTGTACAAGTCAGAAACCTGCAACAAGCCAATGCACTTTATGGACCACAACCTGTAACGTGCTCTGGAAAGCCTACAAGGAAGCTTGGAGAGATATAGAAGAGACAAGGAGCTAAAGAAGTGGATCTAAACAGGCTTTGCAAAGTCAAATCTGTAACCGTTTGGACTCTTACTCAAAAAGGATAGACAGACTAGAAAGTAATTTGTTTAGCTACCTTATTTGTAGTAAGCAGGCTGTATCCATGTTCTATAAGGACACAGCCTCACTTCATAACTTAGTAACTTTTGTGAGTCAAGTTTTTCATACACTGTAAGCTATATCTCTCTGAGAAAAACGAAGCTGAGAATACTACCATTTGTATTCACAGATTGTTGCAACCTTTATCTAATATACATTAGATTAAAGTGATATTGTGTCTTGTGTTGTTTATTTATCCGCACCTTAATTTCGGCACACACAGGCACTTATCTGCTACACAGACTCAATCCAAGAAAAGTTCAAGAATCCATTCACCCCCCCCTCTGTATTCTTTTACCGTGTTCAATACTCAACAAGTGGTATCAGAGAGGGCTGTTTATTCAAAAACAGAGAAACGATCATGAGTTCGAATACACCAAAGACTACAGGAACGGTGAAGGTCCCTAAGTTTGATAAAGAAAACTTCAACCTCTGGAAGATAAAGATGATGTTGTTCATCAAAGCCTCTCATCCCTTGTATCCTGAGATTCTCAAGAATGGTCCTTTTGTTCCACAACAAGAGATACCAGAGAAGACTGTTGGAACCATAACAATCCCTAGAGCTTATGAGGCCAAGGATCCATCAAAGTGGACAGAGTCAGAAAGGGAGAAGGTTGCTCTTGACAGCCACCTCATGTTGCTCATCATTGATTCCATGGATATGTCAATGTTTGCAAACATTGCATCATGCACGTCTGCTAAAGAGATGTGGGATCACATTGAGGTGTTGTGTGAAGGGACTGATGAGGTTAAAGAAAACAGGAAACAGATACTGGTCACACAGTATGAAGCTTTCATGGCACAGCCCAAGGAAAGCATCACTGAGATGTTTGAAAGGTTTCACAAGCTAGTTACTGAGTTGCAGATGAATGGAAAGGTTTACAGCACCAAGGAGTTAAATATGAAATTTCTGTTGTCTTCACCAAATCATCTGGAGCAAAGAGTCATTTCTCTAAGAGAGAGAGATTTGAACAAAGTCACCTATGATGTACTCTATGGAGTCCTAAAGACTCATGAACTTGAGTTGCTTCAGAAGAGGGCTATCCAAGCCAACCAAGGTAGGATGATAAACACATCATGTGCCTTGATTGTCAACAAATCCATTCTGGACCTAGAAGCATCTACAAGCCAACTAAGGATAGAGGAGGTGGCAGATGATGAAGAAACTGAAGCTGGGGTGAGTGAACCTGTTGAGGAAAAGGAGGAAGAAGAAGAAGAGTTTTACACTCTGGAAGAACTTGATGGGATGGAAAATACTTCATATTCTTTCATGGCCAGAAAATTTCCAAACATCAGATTTAAAAGAAATCAACCATTCAAACCCAAAACTCAAAACCATTCAGCTAACAAGAACAAGGCACCTGTGAAACCAAACAGAAATAAGTTCAAAACCGGTTATGTGGATAGGCCATCTGTAAGGTGTTATGGATGCAATGACCTAGGGCATTTTGCCAGTGAATGCAAGAAGCCCAAAAAGAAGGATAGAGATTATCTTGAGCTAGAAGCTAAGTATGAGGCCCTTCTGAAAAAGCAGACACATGGTAAGGCCTACATAGCTGAAGGGAAGTGTTGGGATGATTCTGAGAGTGATGAAGAGGAACAAGAATTCTGCAATTATGCCTTGATGGCCAACTCCAAGGATGACTCATCTTCATCTGATTCTCAGGTACCATCTCTCACTACTATAGACATGTCTGTTTCTGAATACAAATCCATGATTGAACAATTATCTGTTGAAATGTTTAATATTCATACTAGTATGACTGCTGCTAATGAGGAGATTGCTAAACTGTCTACTAGAAATGAAGTATTAACCAAAAAGAATGAGGAACTTGAGCTAACTGCTATGCAAGTAGAAAACCTTAAGAAAGAAGTTGAATACTTGAAGAACAAGGTTCTATGTGCTAGTCAAGTAGAGAAGGCTCTTAGGGATGAATTAGCTGAGAATGAATTCAAACTTAAAACTTTCAAGAAATCATCTGGTTTAGTGCAATCCTACTGTGAGAAAATTGAAGCTAAACCCAAAGCAGCTATTGGACTTGACTATGACTCTCTCAAACAAAGGAAAGGCTATGCTGTCATTGAAGAGGACACAGCTGTTCATGAGAAAGTGCCTCACATTTTGAGAAAAACTGAAAATCCAATTTTTAAGGAATCAACATTTGAAATTGATGAGGATGCCTTACTCATCAAGCAAATGTTGAATGATGAGGATGAGGCACAATCTAGTGAACAGCTAGCATCCTCTAAGGGTGAGAGTGTCAAGTCAAAGACCAAGAAACCAGTAGTTGATAGGCCAAGACCTAAAAAGTTTGTTAAGTTTGTATCAGCTGGGAAGAGTGAATCAGAAAAGGAAGTGACTAAAAAGAAACAGAACAGAAATGGCAAGTTAGGGATTAACAAGGATAACAACTATGCTTATATGCCTAATGCCCCTAGGAAAACTTGTCAGAACTGTTTCAGTACCAATCATCTAACTCATGCATGCAAGAAACCTGTTGGTAGTGTGTCTAAACCTTTCTATGATTGTTCTGTGCCTCTAAGACATAGAGATGCACCTTTCTGTGATAAATTTGACTGTATGCCATGCAATATGAATGTTATGACTAGTTGTTTTAATTTAAGAAGGCAGTTCATTGATGGTTGTATCAGTCACAATTCTCACACACACTACACAAGGTCAAAGTCTTCAAGTCCTCCTAAAGCTAGGAAGGCACCTTTGTCACCTAAGTCTGAAACCTCAGGTTCTAAGACTTCCAACAGTGACAAGAAGACTGACACTAAGAAAGTTAGCAAGCATGTTGTTTATGATAAAACTGTCTCTAAGTCACATGGACCCAAACTTGTTTGGGTACCAAAGGAAAAGTAATACCTTTGTGTTTGCAGGGCAAAGAAAGTGAAAAGAAGGTCATGTGGATTTTGGACAGTGGATGCTCAAATCATATGACTGGTGATATGGCCCTGCTATCACAGTATGAGGAGAAGGCTGGCCCAATGGTTGCTTTTGGAGATGACAGCATGGGTAACACTTTGGGATATGGCAAGCTGAAAGTTGGAAATGTCATCATTGAAGATGTAGCACTAGTCAAGGGGCTCAAGCATAATCTGTTAAGTGTTGGTCAGTTTACTGATAGAGGATTCAAAGTGAATTTTGACAAAGATGAATGTTTGATCACCCACAAGAAGACTGGTGATTTTGCTCTATCTGGAGTAAGGAAGGGAAGCCTGTTTGTAGCCAATATGGACTCTGCAAACAAGGACAAAATTTGTTGCTTTTACTCAAAAGCATCAAATGAAGATTGTTGGCTGTGGCACAAGAAACTATCACACCTGAACTTTAAGGCCATTAATTCTCTAGTCAAAAGAGAGTTAGTGAGAGGCATGCCCACACTTGAATTCTGCCAAGAAGGAGTGTGTGAGGCTTGTCAAAAAGGAAAAATGAAGAGATCAAGCCACAAGTCAAAGACAGTGACATCTGTAACCAAGCCACTACAACTTATCCATATGGATTTGTTTGGGCCTGTCAACATAATGTCACTTGGAAGAAAGAAGTATGCCCTGGTAATGGTTGATGATTTTTCAAGGTATACATGGGTAGAATTTCTGGCATCAAAAGATGAGGCTCCACAAGTAATCATTGAGCATATAAAGAAAGTTGACAAGGAAGCAAAGGCAAACGATGCAAGTGTGATTGCATTGAGGAGTGATAATGGAACAGAGTTCAGAAATGCCACACTTGAAGCATTCTGCAAAGAGAATGGCATTTCTCAGCAATTCTCAGCTCCAAGGACTCCACAACAAAATGGAGTTGTTGAGAGAAAGAATAGAACTCTAATTGAGGCTGCTAGAACAATGTTACTTGATGCAAAAATGCCTACATGTTTTTGGGCTGAGGCTGTGAGCACTGCATGCTATATTCAGAACAGAACCCTCATCAACAAAAACACTGGAAAGACTCCTTACAACTTGATGACTGGAAAGAAGCCTACACTGAAGTATATTCATACTTTTGGAAGCAAATGCTTTGTACTTAAGGACAATTCTGAATATGTTGGAAAGTTTGATGCAAAAGCATTTGAAGGAATTTTTCTTGGCTATTCTATGGAAAGAATTGCATACAAGGTTTATGTCATCAGTCAAAAGAAAGTTATGGAAAGCACAGATGTAACATTTGATGACAGCAAACTACCTGGACTAGATGAAGCCAATGATGAAGACAAAGATCCATTGAAGTTTGATAATCTAGATGATTCTGATGAAGAGACTGAAACTGGAGTTGAAACTCAAGTTCAACAAACTCAAGTGAATAATGATACAAGAGAAGAATTTGTCCCAATCAATAGTGGAGAAACAAGCATCCAAGACACACCTGTAAGTAATGGCAACTTCACAGGGGGAGGAAATGAGGATGATCATGATGAGGATGATGAAGCAACATCAAGAATGAGAAATCAGGCTGAACACTCAAGGAAATGGGATAGATCACACACTGCAGAGCAAATCATTGGAGATCCTAATGCAGGAGTAAGGACTAGGAGAGCAACTCAAAATGAGTGCCTCTATGGATGTTTTCTATCACAAGTTGAGCCTAAGAAACTTGATGATGCATTGTTGGATCCAGATTGGATTATTGCCATGCAAGAGGAGCTGAACCAATTTGAAAGGAACAAAGTATGGGAACTTGTGCCTGCACCAAAGAATAGAACCATTGTTGGAACAAAATGGGTTCTGAAGAATAAGATGGATGAAGATGGTGTAATAATAAGAAACAAAGCAAGGCTGGTTGCAAAAGGATACTCTCAACAGGAAGGCATTGATTATGATGAGACATTTGCCCCTGTTGCTAGATTGGAAGCCATTAGAATATTCTTGGCATTTGCTGCTCATTCAAACTTTAAAGTTTATCAAATGGATGTCAAGAGTGCATTTCTAAATGGAGAGTTGGAAGAAGAGGTTTATGTGCAACAACCACCTGGCTTTGAGGATCCACATTTCCCAGAATTTGTCTACAGACTGCTTAAGGCACTGTATGGACTTAAGCAAGCTCCAAGAGCATGGTATGATACTCTATCACAATTTCTTTTTGAAAATCAATTCACTCGAGGCACATTGGACAAGACACTGTTTTACAAGAAGCATGGTGATGATATGATCCTAGTTCAAATCTATGTGGATGATATCATTTTTGGTTCTACAAATGAGAAACTGTGTGAGAAATTCTCTAAACTCATGCAGAGCAGATATGAGATGAGTATGATGGGAGAGTTGACATTCTTCCTAGGGTTGCAAGTCAGTCAAAGGAAGGATGGTATCTTTATCAGTCAAACCAAGTACATCAAGGATTTATTGAAGAAGTTTGACTTGGAAGATTGTTCACCTGCCAAGACACCCATGGCCACTGCCACCAAATTGGATGAAGATGCTAAAGGCAAGAGAGTAGATATCTCAGTCTACAGAGGCATGGTTGGTTCTCTACTCTACCTCACTGCAAGTAGGCCAGACATCATGTTTGCTACATGCTTGTGTGCAAGGTTTCAATCAAATCCAAAGGAATCACATTTGATTGCAATAAAAAGGATCTTTAGATATCTGAAGGGCACTCCTAACTTGGGATTATGGTATCCTAAGGACACAGGGTTCAATCTGGTTGGCTACTCTGATGCTGATTATGCTGGATGCAGAGTGGATAGGAAAAGCACCTCAGGAAGCTGCCAGTTTCTTGGACAAAGGTTAGTTTCTTGGTATAGCAAGAAGCAACAATCTGTGTCAACTTCTACAGCTGAGGCTGAATACATAGCTGCTGGAAGTTGCTGTGCTCAAGTGCTTTGGATTAGAAATCAACTTAGAGATTATGGACTTGTGTTGGAAAGAATTCCAATCATGTGTGACAACACAAGTGCAATCTCTATAGTTGCCAATCCTGTCAATCATTCTAGAACAAAGCACATTGACATCAGATATCATTTCATAAGAGAACATGCAACTAATGGAACCATTGAGTTGCATTATGTCTCTACAGATAAACAACTAGCTGATATATTCACTAAGCCATTAGATGAAGCCACCTTCACAAGGTTGGTAAGTGAGATTGGAATGCTGAATTCTTCAGATTCTGGCTAAGTGAATACATCATCTAGATTGTTGCAGCAGTAAACACTTACTTTATCTAAATCCTCAATATTTTTGAAGTAAGTGTTGGCTGAAATATGATTTATAAATATTTCAAATCTGTTGCATATGTTGAAAATCATATTTTTATTAACTTAAAATTTCTATGAAATTTTGAGAAAATCACTATTTGATTTGCTAAGATATTCTTCAATGAATATGTCTGGTAAATTTTTACAAGATAGTGAAAATCAAATTTTTATGAGTGATGGGTATAGTTCGATAAGTCAGACTTCTCGAATGATTCACTATTCGACATCTCTAATAAGTCTCATTAGAGTACTCTTGAGTTCTCGAATAGAGTCTTTCTGAGATATCGAATAGAGGAATTCTTGACTTCTCGAATATAGTAACTGAGTTCTCGAATGATTGAGTTCTCGAACACTATATTTGAGTTCTCGAATCATTTGAAAAGGCTGAATTCTCGCTGAATTTTAACCGATTTTGGATTTTTATCTAAAAATTTAATTCACTCATAAAAACACATTTTATTTAATTTAGAATTATTTCTAAGTTAGATAACTGCCAGCTGTGAGTTTCTATCTGCTTGAGTTATCGATTAAGCCATTCTTGACTTCTCGAATAGTTGTTTTCTACTTCTCGAATGCCTGACTTGTCGATACAAAACAGTCTGCTAATCGACAATTCAAGTACTTCATACTTATACAATCTCACATCTATTCGATTCATTTCATTCGATTTCTCAAGCATCTACACTCTCTAAACCCCTAAAACCCTAGCTACGAAAAGCCAAATTTCTTCTTCAACCTTCAATTTCTTTTCTCTCTTCTACACAAATGGCAACAGTAAAGTTCAACACCAACTTCATCGCTCTCACTAGTGATGTTGAAGCACCCAATGCAAATTTCAAGTGCTTTGTGAAATGGATGGCTGAGTCATATATCAAGGATGCACTCTCTGCCAACCCAACTCTATATCTCGATATTCTGGAACAATTCTGGAGTACTGCTATTGTGGAGGTTGTAGCCCTGGAAAACGCAATCACTTCATATGTCATCTACTGCAAGGTTCAAGATAAGGAAATCACTATCACTACTGCAGACATGAACCAAGCACTAGGACTACAACAAGAGTCATTTGACAGAATGGCCACTAATGCAGAGTTGGAGGAATTCTTTGAGTTCATAAACTACTCAGATGGGATTAACCTTGGAAAGCTAAACAGAAAGAATCTGAGAAAGGAGTGGAGCTATGTGTTTGCAACTCTTCTCCAAGTTTTCACTGCCAGGAAATCAAGCTT
This sequence comes from Kitagawia praeruptora, assembly GCA_037693485.1. Lineage (NCBI taxonomy): Eukaryota > Viridiplantae > Streptophyta > Magnoliopsida > Apiales > Apiaceae > Kitagawia > Kitagawia praeruptora. The sequence continues at coordinate 8,045,547 of CM075353.1, forward strand.
TGATCAAATCAGTGCACCTGTGCAGCAAATTGGATATGCTTTGGCCTATGGAAAGAAGATAGATGTTGGCCAAATCATACTTCAAGAATTATATGGGAGACTTGGTAAGAACACAACCAAGAGAGGTACTGATATTTTCTTCCCTCGCTTTATTCAATCTGTACTTAATTATAAAAATGCTTCATTGATTGAATTGCCTGGGATTGATAAAAATAAAATAGGATATCCTAAGTCCATGACCAAACTCATTTTTGGTAACTTGGAAACTAGGAATGATGTGGATGTAAGACTGAACATAACTCCCCATATGGAGAGTTTGTTTAGGACTTACCCCCACAACATGCCAACATTTGATGCAAAATCTAAGTTAGCACAGCCCAAGCAAGTAGAACAAAATGCTAACCCAGGGTCTGCTAACCAACCCTCTCAACCAAACACTCTACCTCTTACTGAGCCAACTGCATCATCCTCTCAAAAGGGTAATGTTAGTAAAAAGAAGAGAAAGGAAGTAATGTCTGCACCTTTAAATATCTTGTCTAAAGCAGCATTAGCTGTTGAATTAGGTCTAGGAAGTGAGGAACCTGAGTTACCCTTACACAGAACAAAGAAGAAGAAAACTAAGACCACCTCTTCAGTCACACAAATGGCTGAAGTTGTAAAATCAGGGGCACACAGCTCACTAGGTGTATCCTCTCAACAGGGTGCACCTATAGAATCAAGCATCCTCCCCAATGCACCTTCTTGTATAGAGTCAGCACATGGGAGTGATAAGGCTGGCACAACACTGAGTGGAGAGCACATCACTTTTGAAACTCCCACTATCTCTCAGGGGGAGTTGCCAAAATCTACTCTAAAACACACTTCTCTTCCAGAATCTAACTCTGAAATTTCTTTGGAACCTGCAACTCAGACAACTGAGATGCAAGGTATTGATCATCAAGAATTCTTTTCTCTTGATGAGCCAATCATTTCAAGTGACTTAGTGCATGACACTTTGTTCACCACTCAGAACCCACATTTAGATGGTGAGGGAATGCATGCTGAGGCATCTCCTAATGACACCATCACAAACACAGAGGTTCCCCTAGTTTTTACTAGAGACTCTGTGCCTGTGTCAACTGCTGGTGTAATTCATCCCACTTCTGTGGTGACACCAGTAGTAGAGTCAATCCATCCGGTTACAGAAGTTGCATCTGTAACTGAGGAGACTAGCTTGCCTAGCTCTAGCTCTGACTTCATGTCAACATGGCTGAAGCCTGTGCAACATGACAGTGCTTCAGGATCAGGGTCTGTTCCACAATAATTGACGGTTGAAGCACTTCAAAGCTTAATTGTGGATCAGATTCCTGAGTTCACAAAGATTGCTCAGCACCTTCTCACTGCAGACATGCCCAATCCAGACTATGAGGCTATTCTGTTATGCCATAGGGATGATGTGGAAGTGCAGAAGTCAAAGATCATTGATGATGCTGAGAGAGATGGCAACATAGATGCCTGGTTGCAAGGAAAATATGATATTACTCTCGATGAAGCACTTCAGTATCTCAGGGAGGAATACATCACTTCACTGGGCTCCAATGCAAAATCCCTGTCACCTGGTGAAGTGTATGAAGCTGTAAATGACTCCTACAAGGGTTTCCTCAAGGCTGCACACTATCTTGGCAAGGGAGTCAAAACTGAAGTCAACAGGGTGTGTGATAAGACAGCCACTTCAGTAGCAGAAGTCAAGAGGGCCTTTGATGCTAAATTTCCTCAATTAGACAGTGTGTTCAAGGACATCAAACACTGCAACTCTACCTGCACTCAGGTGGACAATGGGCTGGCTGTGCTAAAAGATGCTGTCACAGGTCTGGGGCATCAATTTCAGAATCTATCTGACCAGACTACAGATGCCAATGCCATGCTAAGGATAATGTTCAAGAATCTCTATGGAGATAGGCTAGTGACTGATGTTCCTGTGCATGAATTGTCTAAATATGAAGTGAAGAGGCTGCAGGATCAATCTTTATCTGGTTTCAAGGCCAATGAGCTATTCACTAAGGTCAACACTCTTGAGCAGGAGGTAGCTACTCTCACCAAGACCAATGCTCATCTCACAGAGAAGGTTGCATTGCTAAATGATCAGTTGGACACTCAAGCATCCACCACAGCTGATGTCCTTCTGCATCAACAATCCATGTTAGCTGCAATGATGAAGCATATGGGTCTCCCTCTACCTGATGAATCTTCAATCCCAAAGGACATTTCTACAGCCTCTGTGCCTGACAACAAGCCTAAGGGGGAGAAGAAGGCTAGGAACTCAAATTCAAAGGGGGAGACAAAGAGGGAGAAAGGCATAATAATCAAAGAGGGTGGTCAACAAAGGGCTTCTAAGTCTCTAACAAATGTGCCTGGCAAGGGAAAAGCCAAAGTAGATGAGCCTCCATCTATCTTGCCAGTTGTCACCTTACCAACTGTGCACATCACTACTCCTGAAGGACAAAAGCAATCCATAACTACCACAGTGGTTGCAGGGAGTATGCCATCTGACAAACCTCCAATTTCTATATCTGAGAGTGCCAAGCCTGTAGAAGTCAAAGTTGTTACTGAGGCCAAGCTACAAGAAGTTGCTAACTCCAATGTCTATCATGATAAAGCCTTCTTGGAGTTTCTGAAAGCCATAAGGGAACAGGTTGGTGACACTCAGTTTTATCTGAGGGAGGTGAAGAAGCAGATAGACTACATCACTGTCATCCCCAAGAAAGTCAACAATATATGGGTCAAGGAGATAGTGATGGTTTCCAAACTAAAGATATGGCATCTAACATACCAGACTCTACAAGACCTAAAGCACTCAGAGATAGATGCCATACTTGAGATCATTGAGAAGAAAAATGAGAACAGCAAGAGTCTGTTTGATGATTTGAGGAATGGTCAACCTACAAGGCTACCAGAAGTGATCAAGAAGCCATGGACAATTATCTATCAGTCTGGTACCAGAATTGAAGATATCAAGCAATTGGTCATTCCTCATGATCTCACCTCCAGAAATCACAGACTGATCATTGCTATCATTGATCAATTACAGAAGAAGGTTGGAGCCAGAAATGCTGAAGAAATTGAGGCACTGCATATCCTCAGAACCTATATTGCAACTGGTGAAATTCCAGAGATGGCTCAACCTAGGAGAATAAGGATGATGATTCTGAAGACAAAGGTGATGGGAGGAGAAGACATCACAGGAGAGATAAGGGTGATGAAGATAAGAAGAAAAAGGGGGACAAGGATGAAAAGGATGATGATGACCAGGGTAAAACATATGTGAGAAAGAGTGGAAGACAGCAAGCCTTAGGCACTGCTAGCAGTAACCTCACCACAACACAAGACTCTAAGTCTAGGGTGAATACTGTTAGTAGTGACCTAGCAAAATCTACATCTATGGCTTCTGCAACTGTCTTACCATCTCAAGAAAAGAAGAAGATTCAAGTCAAGAAACCATGTGTATGTTTCAGAAAGCAATCTGCTAATGGAATACTACTATGGTCTACCAACCAAGGTCAAAGATTTCTGCCAAGCAACCATGTCAAGAGGATAAAATTTAAACATGCTGCAAGGAGAGTGAAGCTATCCAAATCTAGAGCCCTAACAATCATTCCAGGATTAAAGCTCCAGCCACTTGATGAAGACTTTGATGAAGAGCAACTGCTATTTCTAAGAGCTCAAAAGATATGCTATGCTGCAATTGTGGATGACCACCTTGTAATCAAGTACACTGATGGGAAAGAAATGAAATTCAAACAAGGGGGTTGTCAACATTGGGGTAAATTGTATGAGATAGAAAGAATCATTGCATTGCTGGATTCTAAAGACAAGGTGGAGAAAGTATGGAAGCTGGAATTGATTGACTTTGTGAAAATGAAGAAAGAATATGCTGAGAAGATAAGAAAGGGCTGCTATGAGAAATGGTTAGAAAGGGAGAAAGAAATTGATAGACTGGAGATTGAAGCAGAGAAGCTAAGGGCAAAGGGATTGTGTAGAGTTCAGTTTGATCCCTATGTGGTGAAGTATAGGAGGAGAAATGGAGACAATGTCAATATAAGAATGAACCTACTCAGTCACTATCCTGCCAACATTCTGAAGCCAGTGCTTGAAGATTTCAAAAACTCTATTATGATTGAAGAATTGGATGCTATGACAGAAATCATGAGAGCAGTAGATGAGATTGCAAGAAAGGAGAAAGAAAGGAAACAGAAAGCATATGATGATCTACAAGCCAAAGCAATGGAGATGCAATCAAAAGAAAATGGCTAGTACCTCATCATACTGTAAGAGTATTTATCTTGTAATTTCATTTATGTGTTCAATCAAATCACATACCTGTACCTTTAAAAGTTTTATCTTTAATGTATGTTAGGCTTGTTATCAGACATGAAATTGTGACTAAGGGTCTCACTCACAATTTGGGGGAGATTGTTAGTTACAGAGGCATGCCTGTATACATCTAATAACAAGCCTAATTGTTTGTAATGCTTTGCATTACTTACATGACCTCTTAACTGAGGGAACCTCTAGTTGTAGAGTTTCTGTTTGTATTGTACTTGTAATAGGCATCAAATCCTAGTTGTGTAACTGTACAAATATAGTCTAGAATAATGCTTGAAAGAAGTTCCATGGTTCATGCCTCAAGCAAGGAGTTAAAGACTACCAAATAATCACAGTTGGGATTTGAAGAAATGAAGAATTTGCCTAAGTACCAATTCGAGAAGTATACTTGTCTATTCGAGAAGTCCAGCATTCGAGAAGTCAGAGATTCGATATCTCAAGACACTATTCGATATCTCTGAATACACTGTTCGATATCTCATTCGATATCTCAGGGATTCGATATGTCTACTACTCTATTCGAGAACTCAAGAAGTCAACAAGTCAAGATGGTATTCGAGTTCTCAAAGAGTCAATAAGTCAAAGTTCCATTCGATATCTCAAAGACTCAGAAAGCTATTCGACAACTCGAGGATTCGATAAGTCAAATGCTCTATTCGACAACTCAAGGAATCCTGATGGAAAAGAGCTATTCGAGAAGTGGTTCGATATGTCACTATAACAGTATTCGAGAACTCAGAGTTATCGATCAAGTCAATTCTAGTTCTCGAATCACTTACTTAGTCACTTCTCGAATACATTCTTGGAGACAAAATACTGAAGAAATTGTACAAGTCAGAAACCTGCAACAAGCCAATGCACTTTATGGACCACAACCTGTAACGTGCTCTGGAAAGCCTACAAGGAAGCTTGGAGAGATATAGAAGAGACAAGGAGCTAAAGAAGTGGATCTAAACAGGCTTTGCAAAGTCAAATCTGTAACCGTTTGGACTCTTACTCAAAAAGGATAGACAGACTAGAAAGTAATTTGTTTAGCTACCTTATTTGTAGTAAGCAGGCTGTATCCATGTTCTATAAGGACACAGCCTCACTTCATAACTTAGTAACTTTTGTGAGTCAAGTTTTTCATACACTGTAAGCTATATCTCTCTGAGAAAAATGAAGCTGAGAATACTACCATTTATATTCACAGATTGTAGCAACCTTTATCTAATATACATTAGATTAAAGTGATATTGTGTCTTGTGTTGTTTATTTATCCGCACCTTAATTTCGGCACACACAGGCACTTATCTGCTACACAGACTCAATCCAAGAAAAGTTCAAGAATCCATTCACCCCCCCCCCTCTGTATTCTTTTACCGTGTTCAATACTCAACATCATAAACTAAAACTAACTCATTCTTCTCACAACACCATCCTTGAAGTTGAACTAAATTCTTATGCCTTAAACATCCTACCATTGTGTCAAACTCATTACCAAACGGATTACCTGAAGCTCCTTCACCAATACCTTTTCCTCTTCACCATTTAAACATAAAAACAAACAAAGAACCACAAGCACATATATAACAAACAGAGCAACACAGAATCTCCAATAATTGCTCATTCTCTCAAGCAATATATCAAACACCTTCTGCGCACTAACTAATTATACTCAGAAATCTCAACAGTTATTTCACCAAACCACAGAACAACTCCGGTTCAACAAATCAACACTGAATTCAACAGCAATTTCACAATTTAACAGAAAATAGATCGAAAAACAAAAGATCTAGAGATATAACCTCACAGAAGACAAAGACGATGATAATCGAAGAACAACAACGATCAACGAACCGGTGAAAAACAGAAACACGATCACGAAGAAAACAAGTTCGATCTCATTTACGATCAAGATTCACGATCTCAATTTGTGATCTCAACTACGAACAAACTCAAGCACACAAAGATTCTTGTAGATCGAAAAACAGAGTAAATTTGCGGAAATAAGCTCTCAGAACTCGATGAAAACCGACGATGAAGATAAACTCGGATCTCACCGCTCTGATACAATGTTACATTTTATAAATGTATATATTTACAGAGATGATGAACAAGAAAGTAACATAATTGTATTTACAATAGAAAACGGTTACAAGATGATAGAACTACATTTTGTATAAAACTGATTACTTAGAACTGATACAAAGACTTCTATATTTATAAACACAATAGACTTGGTAATGGGCCTTATACATGATGGGCCTTATACATGGGCCTTATGTCTTAACAGGAACGTCGAGCAATGTACAAATTTTCGCATTGTAAATGACTGGGCTTGCATGTTCATTGCCATAGGTAGTCTTGGAATGTTAAAAGGTGTATTCAGAGAGACTGCTCTCCTGCTTACGAACACCGATTCTATAAGGTCCATAATCCATGTACAAATTATCTCTGCGTATGTGTTATCTTCTCTGCTTTAGATCCTGCCTTGGAGTGTCGTTTGGTTTCGCTTTACTTAGTTCGATTTTCCCTAGAGAAGATGAAAAGAATAAGTACTTGATAGTTGCTACATAGTATGATAATGGTACTTATGTTACCAGAACTCCGTTAAAATTGTTCAACATGTAAGTGTCCAAGTGCCGTATTCGGCAATATTTTGAAAATTTTACATATTTTTGGCCTAAATTAGGTGTTCGGATGTCCATACCCATGTTCGAGTGGCGAGTATACGACACAGGGTATTTGATAAAAATTGAAAGTTGGGATGACAATGGTACATGTTTCAGCACACCGATTACTACGGAAAATATAAGAATACTGGTTAGTCATGTGTTTGAGATGAGAGATGATTGATCAGTAAAGATAGATAATTTGATCAGTAAAGATTTGTAAACATAAATGTGTGCTTTAGCCAAGCCTTGCAATTGCTGGTAGTTTCCTTTCAAACTATAAACCTTCAAAACTCTACCTTATTTTGAAGGATCAGAAGATTCGTTTTCACATTATAATGAATAATGTAGGTGAAAAATTATATGTCAGGTCAATGAACAAGGTTTGTTAATCAAATTACAATTCCAGGCTACAATATTTTGGGATTATTAAATAATTAGAGGATTTATTAGTAGCTGACACATCACAATCATAAACTTATTACGAAACCAACTTGATCCTTGTTTATCCCCTTTGATTAAATTATAATTAAGAAAGTTTTAAGTTGATTATAAAAAGACTAACGAGGATACATAGCTCATAACACCGATTTAAAGGATCAATCATACAAAAGTAGCAATCATAATACAAATAATAGAGGGAAGAGAAAATAAATAGATTAAATAAAAAATTATTTATAAATGAATGTGATAGGTCCACATTGTGTGACTATTGACTAAACGGTCTTGTATATTTCGAAAACGGGAACAAATCAGTTTAGATATCTAATAGCAATTTAGTGATAAATTGGTTTTTATGGAAATGATAAGTAGGAACTCTATTAGATAAATTTTAATATATTAATAATATTTAATAAGTTAGTGTAATTTATAATATAACATACCATTTAAAAATATTTCATAGCGATTAATTGGATTTTTAAAAATCAAATCGATCAATTATTTTTTAATGATTTATCTACGATTTATCGGTGATTTTTGAAAATTCCAACGACTGTTAGCACATTGCCAACAGTTGATATACGATAATGATAGTACTGATAGATTATTGTATTTGTGGCAGCCAATACAAATTTTATGTGCATTGTTATTACATACTCACGTCCAAAAAATTTATTTTCATTTATTTATATCTAAGTGGGATTTTTTGTTCGATTCTTTGTTACGTATTTTCAAGTAACACACTTGCTCAAAAATATTAATTTTCTCAACCATTATCTAAATTTATTTTTTTTATTTTACTTGTATGAGCTAACTAAAAAAAGTTTGAAACAAATATTATACGTAGAATGAGTAATTTATTTGAAAATGATAGAGAGAAAGGAGAAATAGAGTCATAGGGTAGCCTAGTTGTTAAGGTGGTGTTTTCATAGACCTGTTGATTGTTCTCTACTTGACGCTGTTCAGATATTTTCGTACGTGAGGTTTTTTTTTTTTTTTTTTTTTGAACAAATCGTACTTGCATTACTTAAAAATTATCAATTTCGGGTACATGATTAAAAAAACAGGAGGAGTGACAGACCACTCTCAATAGCCTGACATAGAATTTATGCAGCATTTGCAAGCAAAAGAACCACATGATTCGCAGACCAATACACGAACTACTAGCACTTGATAATTGTGCTTTAATGATTTTGTACAAGAACTGGTTTCTTGACAACAGCTCGCACCAACCTGATCTTCCCTCCAACCCTCAAGCAAATTCTGAACCAAGTGTTCAGAAGTCTCAGTTGAATAAACTATGGTTAGAGGAACGAGGCTCCAGCTATCTACGTGCCGTATACCAGCTATAGACATGCCGAAAAAAGAAACCCCCAAAGGATGAACAATATCCCACCTATCTACATGCCGGATACCAGCTATAGACATGCCGAAAGTGAAGATCCCTACAAGTAAAGAACAATCTTTGATTGTAAAGTATGAGCTCTTGCAACAATCGTCAACATCCCATCTTCGATGCAGACTTTCCAGATCTTGTAGACCTTCCTCAAAACCAAACAAACCAAATAAACTCTCACAAGGAAAGACAAACAAACTCTCATAAAGAGGTACGTGAGGTATTTATTTGGCCTGAATTCGAATGATTTTATTTTTAGAATTTGGACAAACGAAGAAGGTAACTTCCAATTTTAACATTTTTTTTGCTAATTTCATTTTCACTTTTTACATGTATGTTACTATCTATGTCCAAAAATAAAAGATTTTCTTATTTTTTTTACATGCTCAATTAAGACACATTTTAAATATTCCTTTGTCCAATCAATTTCTTTAACAATAAAATACATTATTAGAGCATCTACAATCATAGAAACTCCTTAGCTAAAAGTGTATCGAATAATCCTTAAATAAAAATTATAGATATTTTGTAAAAAAAAATCATCTTCAACGGGACATTACTGTTATCTAAAATTTTAGATAATCCTATAAAATTCTATCATATTGGCTATATTTGTCAAACCTCTAGAGACCTGTAGTAAAATTCCACATCATCAATATTACCATATTAAAATAATACATTCAATTTTTAACAATTTGAAATAATAATAACTTGCTATTTTTAAAATATGACTAATCATTATAGCCAACTCCATTAGAGAACAACACCTTACATTACAGATTCAATAAATTTTACCTAATCACTATTTTATACTCCCTCTGTTTCTGAAAGTTTTTCTGGTTTTGACTTTTGTTCCTGTTCATTGTAAGCGCTTGACTACTAATTTACGTATAATTTATAAGATAAAATATAGTCATGAGTGATCTTGTTTGATTCGTATTTGTGAGTACTTTAATATAGTGAAGTTTTTATATTTAAAACTAACACGAAATTGAAAACATTAACGATCAAAAGTGTGCGTTGGCAAACGTGATAAAGCAAACAGGAAAATCTTTTAGGAACGGAGGGAGTATCATTTTAGCCACTCATTTTAGTCAATACCATTGAAGATGCTCTTACATCTACTATTTCACTCCATTTTTTCAACACTTTACACTATTACACCCACTACTTTACTTATTTTAATAATAAAATCACTATTACACCCACTACTTCATTTATCTTAACATTAATCCTTGGTCTCCGTGCAAAAAGGCAACGTAAAGAAAGCATCGGGACGGAGGGAGTAATATATAATTTTTCAATTTTTTTGTTTTGTATTAAAATATAAATCTTATACTTTTATACAACACACAAATATTAAAAATTTATTTATAAATATCACAACCAAGTACAATGTGAAATGCATGTAAAAAAAAAAAGTGGCTCAATTTTTTTTTTCGGACGGAGCGGATACATTATTGACTTATTGTTCAAAATATGCATAAAACACATATATATAAATTTTACGAGTATAGTGTTTGACAGTCAAAATGGCGAGTTTTTTTTTTTTTTTTAAAAAAAAGTGCTTATAAACTTACAAATGAGTATATGTTTAAATAATTTTCGGAATGAGCGATGATCGAGTCATGACCTGAATCAATAAAGGATATACCCTTAATCAATTAGACTATCCAATCAGTCAAAATGTCGAGATATTTACGAGGTAATTACTTAAGAGCCAATCAGCCTTCTTCATAAAATTTTAAGGGATATTTCAAATGGTACCACTGTACTATTAGCTTTTCCATTTGATACCATCCAACATTTTTGACTTCCAAATGGTACCTGTACCACTATACTTTTGGTTTCATCTATTTTATACCATTCTGTCAAGCAAACGTTAATTAGATGTTAGATTATTCTTAATGGTACCACTATACAATTGATTTTTCCATATAATACCATTCAATATTTTTTACTTCTACGTGATACCATTTTTCTCTCACTAAAATCAATTTTTCTTGGAATTTTCACAACTGATCTATATGCTTTGTCTGTAATAAGTCACTGATTCTCTAACTATCACTATTTCTGATAAGCAATCAAGTCATTTATTATACTCGATCCAATTGTCCAATTATAATAAACTTTGATCAATAGTTCAAAATATTAAATTAATATATAATATATAGAATCAACCCGTATGAACATATACATATATAATGTGTGCTCGGATCTGTAAGCATTGAAAGAAGCTAAATAATTTGAACTACATAGTTTATTATGATAAGACAATTGGATACGAGACTAATTAATGACTTAGATGCTGATCAGAAAAAGTGAGAGAATGAGTGACTTATTACAAAGTATAATGTATAGATAAATTGTGAAATTCAGAGGAAAATTTGACCTAAATGAGAGAAAAATGGTACCACGTAGAAGTAAAAAATATTGAATGTTAGCATATGGAAAAACCAATTGTATAGTGGTACCATTAAGAATAATCTAACGTTTGACTAACGTTTGCTTGACAGAATGGTATAAAATGGATTAAATCAAAAGTATAGTGATACCACTTGAAAGTAAAAAATGTTAGATGGTACCAAATGGAAAAACCAATTGTAACCATTTGGAATATCCTAAATTTTAATAATTTTGTATTTTTCTTATCTTTTAAATTTGAATGTTAATGAATAGTCGACTTATCTGACAATTCCAACCTGAACCTACGTATGAATCACATAAAACCTATACAAACATTGCACACAAAAATCACCAAAATTGATGTTCAAGTTTAATTTACAAAACATGAGACCTTTTTTATTCAAGCAAACGGTCAACGTTTTGAGGATCAAGAAAGTCAACAGTATTCCTTGCTTGAAAGTTGAGTTGTGACCTCACGCAGATCAATCCATTTATCCAATGCTCTCTCACCACGTGTATCAACCCCTCCTACGAATCTCGTCAAATTAATAAACCCTCAAACCGATATATACTCCATTTGTACTCTCTAAAAATGTTGTTTTTACCCAAAGCAGTACTCCATTTATCTTAATCCTTGATTTTCATTTTGCAGTAAGTTAAATAATTTTAGTATTTTAATAACGGGATTGCTAACCTGTGTCTTGGGGCACATGTTAAGAAGCATTTATTATCTTGACTAATCACCTTGTTATGTACTCCATCCGGTCCATTATATAAGGGCATTTGACTTTTATAGGTGCTTTGACTACATAGTTAAAATAATTATTTTTTAATTTTTCTTTTTTTGAATAAAAATATAATATTTTAATTTTTATTTAGAAAAGAAATTTTAAAAAATAATAATTTTAACTATGTATTCAAAGCACCTAAACTTACGTGCAGAAAAGTCAAATGCCTTATATAATGGACCGTAGGGAGTATAAATTATTTTATATATACTGCCCCTGCATTCACATCAATATCAATTAATAAAAAAATTTACTTCTGTCACATAATTTTTAAACTATTTTATAAAAGATATTAAAATAAAATCTTTTATGTTTGATAAAAATAGTTAAATAAATTTTTACAAATTTTTTTATTTATAACAAATTATTTATCGTTTTACTTTATTCTATTATATTCTCGAATCATTTAATATATATAATATTCAAAATAATGTGAATGCATCGAAAGAATAGAATTTCTTTCAAGTTAATTACAAGATTTTTAAACGTGCGTACAAGATGAGAATGTGTATTTAGCATGTAAAATATGAAAAAATGTGTTTAAAATTGTCAAAGAACAATTTTCATTTAAATTGAAATCAAACTATTATAAGAGGTGAATTTAGAAAAAATTTCTACCGAAACATTTTACTATTTAAAAAATTCCTAAATAATTATAGTGTTACAAGTGGGATTTGAGAAAGTTATAAGATTAATTCAAATGATTAAAAACTAATCTCTCGTGTCTCAAATTATGAATTCGATTATTATAATTTATCAAATATTCCTTTATAAGATAAATAAGTTTAATTATTTTAAATAACTTTTTGTTATTATTTTTTCGTGGGGGTTTTGGAGTAATATATATGTAATTTTTTGCTGCAGCATTTGATTTTTAATTTTGGTTTTGCAACTTTTATATTCTCACCATTAAGAAAACAATTAATATATTTTACTGTCAGTCTGTCACCTAAATTTTCGTGACCCATCCCGCTGCCACGACCTGTTCACGGCGGTCGAGATAGCACGAACACCTACTGTCACCTTTCTCCGTCGGATGCAGATCACACTTTTCGATGGATAATTTTATTCTTTTAAGATTGCACCCAGGATACACTTATTTATTTTTAATTTACATTTTGATAGAATTTAGAACAGCATATCCATTTTGTTCCCTTCTAAACAAAGTGTAAATTTCGTTTCTTATCGTTGCTTCTATGTCCAGTATTTCTGATTCGACTTTCAATCGCTCACAATTACTACTATCTTGGTTCCATAAAGTATGATTCTCTGATTTTTTTACGTATTTCAATGTGCTTAGATCCAGAGACGGAGGGAGGGATGCACAGGTGGCGGCCGTCCCCCCCAAAATTCTAAAATCCAGAGATTTTATGTATATTTAATTCAAAAATTTACATTTAGTCCCCCCATTTTTACAAAAAAATGCAGTTAGTCCCCTTATTTTTTTCAAAAATGTTGAGTATTGAACACGGTAAAAGAATACAGAGGGGGGTGAATGGATTCTTGAACTTTTCTTTGATTGAGTCTGTGTAGCAGATAAGTGCTTGTGTGTGCAGAAATTAAGGTGCGGATAAATAAACAACACAAGACACAATATCACTTTAATCTAATGTATATTAGATAAAGGTTGCTACAATCTGTGAATACAAATGGTAGTATTCTCAGCTTCGTTTTTCTCAGAGAGATATAGCTTACAGTGTATGAAAAACTTGACTCACAAAAGTTACTAAGTTATGAAGTGAGGCTGTGTCCTTATAGAACATGGATACAGCCTGCTTACTACAAATAAGGTAGCTAAACAAATTACTTTCTAGTCTGTCTATCCTTTTTGAGTAAGAGTCCAAACGGTTACAGATTTGACTTTGCAAAGCCTGTTTAGATCCACTTCTTTAGCTCCTTGTCTCTTCTATATCTCTCCAAGCTTCCTTGTAGGCTTTCCAGAGCACGTTACAGATTGTGGTCCATAAAGTGCATTGGCTTGTTGCAGGTTTCTGACTTGTACAATTTCTTCAGTATTTTGTCTCCAAGAATGTATTCGAGAAGTGACTAAGTAAGTGATTCGAGAACTAGAATTGACTTGATCGATAACTCTGAGTTCTCGAATACAGTTATAGTGACATATCGAATCACTTCTCGAATAGCTCTTTTCCATCAGGATTCCTTGAGTTTTCGAATAGAGCATTTGACTTATCGAATCCTCGAGTTGTCGAATAGCTTTCTGAGTCTTTGAGATATCGAATGGAACTTTGACTTGTTGACTCTTTGAGAACTCGAATACCATCTTGACTTGTTGACTTCTTGAGTTCTCGAATAGAGTAGTAGACATATCGAATCCCTGAGATATCGAGTGAGATATCGAACAGTGTATTCAGAGATATCGAATAGTGTCTTGAGATATCGAATCTCTGACTTCTCGAATGCTGGACTTCTCGAATAGACAAGTATACTTCTCGAATTGGTACTTAGGCAAATTCTTCATTTCTTCAAATCCCAACTGTGATTATTTGGTAGTCTTTAACTCCTTGCTTGAGGCATGAACCATGGAACTTCTTTCAAGCATTATTCTAGACTATATTTGTACAGTTACACAACTAGGATTTGATGCCTATTACAAGTACAATACAAACAGAAACTCTACAACTAGAGGTTCCCTCAGTTAAGAGGTCATGTAAGTAATGCAAAGCATTACAAACAATTAGGCTTGTTATTAGATGTATACAGGCATGCCTCTGTAACTAACAATCTCCCCCAAATTGTGAGTGAGACCCTTAGTCACAATTTCATGTCTGATAACAAGCCTAACATACATTAAAGATAAAACTTTTAAAAGTACAGGTATGTGATTTGATTGAACACATAAATGAAATTACAAGATAAATACTCTTACAGTATGATGAGGTACTAGCCATTTTCTTTTGATTGCATCTCCATTGCTTTGGCTTGTAGATCATCATATGCTTTCTGTTTCCTTTCTTTCTCCTTTCTTGCAATCTCATCTACTGCTCTCATGATTTCTGTCATAGCATCCAATTCTTCAATCATAATAGAGTTTTTGAAATCTTCAAGCACTGGCTTCAGAATGTTGGCAGGATAGTGACTGAGTAGGTTCATTCTTATATTGACATTGTCTCCATTTCTCCTCCTATACTTCACCACATAGGGATCAAACTGAACTCTACACAATCCCTTTGCCCTTAGCTTCTCTGCTTCAATCTCCAGTCTATCAATTTCTTTCTCCCTTTCTAACCATTTCTCATAGCAGCCCTTTCTTATCTTCTCAGCATATTCTTTCTTCATTTTCACAAAGTCAATCAGTTCCAGCTTCCATACTTTCTCCACCTTGTCTTTAGAATCCAGCAATGCAATGATTCTTTCTATCTCATACAATTTACCCCAATGTTGACAACCCCCTTGTTTGAATTTCATTTCTTTCCCATCAGTGTACTTGATTACAAGGTGGTCATCCACAATTGCAGCATAGCATATCTTTTGAGCTCTTAGAAATAGCAGTTGCTCTTCATCAAAGTCTTCATCAAGTGGCTGGAGCTTTAATCCTGGAATGATTGTTAGGGCTCTAGATTTGGATAGCTTCACTCTCCTTGCAGCATGTTTAAATTTTATCCTCTTGACATGGTTGCTTGGCAGAAATCTTTGACCTTGGTTGGTAGACCATAGTAGTATTCCATTAGCAGATTGCTTTCTGAAACATACACATGGTTTCTTGACTTGAATCTTCTTCTTTTCTTGATATGGTAAGACAGTTGCAGAAGCCATATATGTAGATTTTGCTATGTCACTACTAACAGTATTCACCCTAGACTTAGAGTCTTGTGTTGTGGTGAGATTACTGCTAGCAGTGCCTAAGGCTTGCTGTCTTCCACTCTTTCTCACATATGTTTTACCCTGGTCATCATCATCCTTTTCATCCTTGTCCCCCTTTTTCTTCTTATCTTCATCACCCTTATCTCTCCTGTGATGTCTTCTCCTCCCATCACCTTTGTCTTCAGAATCATCATCCTTATTTCTTCTAGGTTGAGCCATCTCTGGAATTTCACCAGTTGCAATATAGGTTCTGAGGATATGCAGTGCCTCAATTTCTTCAGCATTTCTGGCTCCAACCTTCTTCTGTAGTTGATCAATGATAGCAATGATCAGTCTGTGATTTCTGGAGGTGAGATCATGAGGAATGACCAATTGCTTGATATCTTCAATTCTGGTACCAGACTGATAAATGATTGTCCATGGCTTCTTGATCACTTCTGGTAGCCTTGTAGGTTGGCCATTCCTCAAATCATCAAACAGACTCTTGCTGTTCTCATTTTTCTTCTCAATGATCTCAAGTATGGCATCTATCTCTGAGTGCTTTAGGTCTTGTAGAGTCTGGTATGTTAGATGCCATATCTTTAGTTTGGAAACCATCACTATCTCCTTGACCCATATATTGTTGACTTTCTTGGGGATGACAGTGATGTAGTCTATCTGCTTCTTCACCTCCCTCAGATAAAACTGAGTGTCACCAACCTGTTCCCTTATGGCTTTCAGAAACTCCAAGAAGGCTTTATCATGATAGACATTGGAGTTAGCAACTTCTTGTAGCTTGGCCTCAGTAACAACTTTGACTTCTACAGGCTTGGCACTCTCAGATATAGAGATTGGAGGTTTGTCAGATGGCATACTCCCTGCAACCACTGTGGTAGTTATGGATTGCTTTTGTCCTTCAGGAGTAGTGATGTGCACAGTTGGTAAGGTGACAACTGGCAAGATAGATGGAGGCTCATCTACTTTGGCTTTTCCCTTGCCAGGCACATTTGTTAGAGACTTAGAAGCCCTTTGTTGACCACCCTCTTTGATTATTATGCCTTTCTCCCTCTTTGTCTCCCCCTTTGAATTTGAGTTCCTAGCCTTCTTCTCCCCCTTAGGCTTGTTGTCAGGCATAGAGGCTGTAGAAATGTCCTTTGGGATTGAAGATTCATCAGGTAGAGGGAGACCCATATGCTTCATCATTGCAGTTAACATGGATTGTTGATGCAGAAGGACATCAGCTGTGGTGGATGCTTGAGTGTCCAACTGATCATTTAGCAATGCAACCTTTTCTGTGAGATGAGCATTGGTCTTGGTGAGAGTAGCTACCTCCTGCTCAAGAGTGTTGACCTTAGTGAATAGCTCATTGGCCTTGAAACCAGATAAAGATTGATCCTGCAGCCTCTTCACTTCATATTTAGACAATTCATGCACAGGAACATCAGTCACTAGCCTATCTCCATAGAGATTCTTGAACATTATCCTTAGCATGGCATTGGCATCTGTAGTCTGGTCAGATAGATTCTGAAATTGATGCCCCAGACCTGTGACAGCATCTTTTAGCACAGCCAGCCCATTGTCCACCTGAGTGCAGGTAGAGTTGCAGTGTTTGATGTCCTTGAACACACTGTCCAATTGAGGAAATTTAGCATCAAAGGCCCTCTTGACTTCTGCTACTGAAGTGGCTGTCTTATCACACACCCTGTTGACTTCAGTTTTGATTCCCTTGCCAAGATAGTGTGCAGCCTTGAGGAAACCCTTGTAGGAGTCATTTACAGCTTCATACACTTCACCAGGTGACAGGGATTTTGCATTGGAGCCCAGTGAAGTGATGTATTCCTCCCTGAGATACTGAAGTGCTTCATCGAGAGTAATATCATATTTTCCTTGCAACCAGGCATCTATGTTGCCATCTCTCTCAGCATCATCAATGATCTTTGACTTCTGCACTTCCACATCATCCCTATGGCATAACAGAATAGCCTCATAGTCTGGATTGGGCATGTCTGCAGTGAGAAGGTGCTGAGCAATCTTTGTGAACTCAGGAATCTGATCCACAATTAAGCTTTGAAGTGCTTCAACCGTCAATTGTTGTGGAACAGACCCTGATCCTGAAGCACTGTCATGTTGCACAGGCTTCAGCCATGTTGACATGAAGTCAGAGCTAGAGCTAGGCAAGCTAGTCTCCTCAGTTACAGATGCAACTTCTGTAACCGGATGGATTGACTCTACTACTGGTGTCACCACAGAAGTGGGATGAATTACACCAGCAGTTGACACAGGCACAGAGTCTCTAGTAAAAACTAGTGGAACCTCTGTGTTTGTGATGGTGTCATTAGGAGATGCCTCAGCATGCATTCCCTCACCATCTAAATGTGGGTTCTGAGTGGTGAACAAAGTGTCATGCACTAAGTCACTTGAAATTATTGGCTCATCAAGAGAAAAGAATTCTTGATGATCAATACCTTGCATCTCAGTTGTCTGAGTTGCAGGTTCCAAAGAAATTTTAGAGTTAGATTCTGGAGGAGAAGTGTGTTTTAGAGTAGATTTTGGCAACTCCCCCTGAGAGATAGAGGGAGTTTCAAAAGTGATGTGCTCTCCACTCAGTGTTGTGCCAGCCTTATCACTCCCATGTGCTGACTCTATACAAGAAGGTGCATTGGGGAGAATGCTTGATTCTATAGGTGCACCCTGTTGAGAGGATACACCTAGTGAGCTGTGTGCCCCTGATTTTACAACTTCAGCCATTTGTGTGACTGAAGAGGTGGTCTTAGTTTTCTTCTTCTTTGTTCTGTGTAAGGGTAACTCAGGTTCCTTACTTCATAGACCTAATTCAACAGCTAATGCTGCTTCAGACAAGATATTTAAAGGTGCAGACATTACTTCCTTTCTCTTCTTTTTACTAACATCACCCTTTTGAGAGGATGATGCAGTTGGCTCAGTAAGAGGTAGAGTGTTTGGTTGAGAGGGTTGGTTAGCAGGCCCTGGGTTAGCATTTTGTTCTACTTGCTTGGGCTGTGCTAACTTAGATTTTGCATCAAATGTTGGCATGTTGTGGGGGTAAGTCCTAAACAAACTCTCCATATGGGGAGTTATGTTCAGTCTTACATCCACATCATTCCTAGTTTCCAAGTTACCAAAAATGAGTTTGGTCATGGACTTAGGATAGCCTATTTTATTTTTATCAATCCCAGGCAATTCAATCAATGAAGCATTTTTATAATTAAGTACAGATTGAATAAAGCGAGGGAAGAAAATATCAGTACCTCTCTTGGTTGTGTTCTTACCAAGTCTCCCATATAATTCTTGAAGTATGATTTGGCCTGACAAGGCTGTCGCGTGCCTATCAAATAATAGTATCTAACAAATCCTTCTAACTATGTAGTAGGGTAAGTCAGAGTCGATCCCACAGAGACAAACGTGTCAATCACCAGTTGTTCTCGATTCAATTCAGCCAAGCAAGTAACACAATAAAATATCAAAGATTATTAAACTAATTTTATACTAATGCAATTAATCAATTAACTAAAATATCCAGAATTAAGTATCCCCACTAGCATGAATTAATGCAATCGTGAATTCCCTCCCCAATCAATCGTATAATACTCAACAGGAAAGGTGCGCCCTATAAATTACCAATAACCTCTCTCGAGTATTAATGGCTTCTCTAAAATACAATCAAGCCTATTCTCATGGTATCATGCAATTCAGAGACATTAATCACAGCACCCTAACTTCCTAACAATCCGTTCTACCTATTCTCATGGAGAAGTTCATGTCCTCATTGGATAAATCACAACCATCTAAATCCAACTCTCGTTGATAAATAGACAATGGTTCAAACAATAAACATAATCACGTCTGATTTGTAATTGCTAATTAAAACAACTCAATAAGCAAGAGCAATTAAACAATCAAATTGGGGGAATTGGGAAAATCACACATCAACCATAACTAGGGTTCTACTTAACCCTAGATTAATTATCTACTCATACATAATTAAACTAATAAAACAAGAGATATAATATGAACACATAATATTATAAAGAATAGAGAAAAACCTTCAATCTTCAAAGAAAAGTGAATAGCTATCTCCAATCTCTCTATACTAGAATATACAAGTTATGTACAATAATTTTTCCATATCAAAATAATATCCTAGATGTGTTTATATAGGCTCTAAAAGTCTTGCCCAGCAAGAAAATACCAAAACAGAATTATAATAGAATTTCTGCAAAAATACGTTTCCTAAATTGAATATGTTTTATTAAGGAAAATTCGTATCTTCTTTTCTTCTGTTTTTCCGAACCTTTCCAGTTGTGCTTGGACGTCTGGGCCCCTTTAGAATGATAGAGACTCTCGTTATCTTCGCGTGGACTGCTTACGGGCCTCAAACGGACTTCTAGAACTCAAGATATGGCCAAAACAGTGTAGACTGCGCAACCCTTCTCAGAAATCCGAATTTTAATCAATTAATTCTCCAAAAATAATAGAAGCATCCACCTTAATCAACATTCTCGTAACTCTGCACAACTAAGCAAAACACATCAAAACTACAACAAACTTGAGTCGAAAACAATCAATTTAAGCCGATATGAAGCGTTCCAAGTGGATATAAATCCACTTATCACACCCCCAAACTTAAACCGAAGCTTGTCCTCAAGCATAAACAATTAAAAACTAAATAACTAACTAACTAGTACCACTTCCGTAGGTGATCACGGTTGCATTTGGCATATGCAACAAGCCCTTTAAACCCCTAGGCAGCCCTAGTGGACGAGTAAGGTCTCGTGAGGGCCTATAGCGAATGTACCCACAAAATCCAATGCAATGCAATGAATGAATGCAACTAATATGAAAATGCAATTAATCTAGTACTAATATCCTACCATACCTTCAAATCCTCTCATGCCATATCAACTTAAGAATCAAAGTAAATACGCAATGTCTTGGTGTCGAAAGTGCAAGTATTCACATAGTCTACTCAATGAACATGCATAAGTTCTCACAAGTCCATGTCAAGTGTAAGAATAAGTTAGTAAACATACTAAGCCTACAAGAGTACATCTTTGAGACAAAACTCGGGATCTCATACGCAAAAACAAGCAAACACTCACAATCCACTCACAAAAGAATATTCACTCAAGAACATGGGTAAGTGTATCACTCAATTCCAACAAAATCATAAGCATGCTTGACATTTGGTATCAATCTAACTCTTAACACAACATACATCAATGACGATAATCAAAAGGTCTTTATTTGGGTTGTAACGGGGCTAGGGACAAGGTATGTCAAGTAAGCCAAAATAGGTGAAGTGTCAAAAGCTAGTAAGTACCTTAATAAACCATTCACAACACCCTACTTTTTCCCCACACATGATTTTACTATTTTTTTTTTCAACAAAAATGCTCGACTAGTCGACTAAAGTAGGATCACAATAAACAAAATATGACAAAAATGCTCTCATAATATTTTTTTTCTTTTTTTTTTCTTTTTTTCTTTTTTTTTCTTTTTTTTTTCTTTTTTTTTCTTTTTTCGAGAGCTAAATATAACACAAACAATAATATACCCAATAACAATGATCCCAAAATTTTATTACACATGTCGACTATCAAGCAAACAAACCCAATTTCCAAATTCAATATTTCCCCCCAAACTTATGACCAACAATAAACCCTTCCTTGCACACCTTATTACTCCCTGAAGCACTCTACTAGCCTTTGACAAAGTGGGTTCAAATTAATGTAAGGCTAATACAAGAAAAAGGTCTAGGCAAGTAATGTGGTATGTCACCGAAAAATAGGATTAAGCTCAACGGGTTAACTAATTGATCATGTAAACATGGTGTGGTAATATGGGAAAATATGCGGTTAATCCTAATTGCCTTTATCATTTTAATCGTCAAATAATGTCATGCGTTTCAAGAAAGACCTCAAACAACTGCTAGCAATGCGAACAATCCGTGGACACTCAAGCAAACGAATAAATTGCAAATATGCAATATGGCTCAAAAACTCACTTGGTGGAAAAACATACTCAATCCCAAGCAAAAAAAATCTCTCTAACGCACCTACTTGTATTCAAAGCATGCAAACTAAGTCATCTTGCACATATTCATGTCCTTCTAATCACTTACAACATTCAATAAGTCTACTAGCTTCAACTTACTAGTGTATGTGTGTGCACAAGAACAAAGCATATCACTTCTCAATCAAAAGCGTCAACAACACAAAATTCCTATCAAGCATGGGTGCAAATGCAACTATTATGAACTCACATGGTATACAAAAATAAAAAAAACAGAATGTCCTATATGAAACAAACGTAGATAACACGACATAAATGCATAATTTACTACTAATAATATGCAAAGCATGAAATCCTACATGAACAAATAATATAACAACAACTACTAATCCCTCAAACCACCCCCAAACTTAAAATATTCAATGTCCTCATTGAATGGAAAGTAAATACAAGGGATAGCAGAAAACATACCTGAATATCGAAGCAGTCACCCTCCTCGGATGAATCTGGTGGAGGATATTGCGCACGAGCTCCATAGACTGGTCACCTTGCCTGAATACTACAAAACCCACAATTGACAAGAACACAAATTCGTAATAAAAATAATATTAGAGAAAAAGATTTACCCAATACGAATCAAAGAGGTGAACTTGCAATTAATTCCTCGTTAGAATTGAATTTATTAAAGATTTAAATAAAATAGAAGAGGAATTGGATTTGTATGTATAGGTGTGTATATAAAATAATAATAACAATAATAATAAATAATAATAATAATAAAGAAAATAATAAAGAAAATAATAAAGAAAATAATAAAGAAAATAATAATAATAATAATAAATAATAACTATAATAATAATAATAATAATAAATAATAATAATAATAATAATAATAATAAATAATAATAATAATAATAATAAGAATAAAATTAGAATTAGAAAAGAAATTGGAATTTTGGAGAAAAGAGGGAAGTTTTTGGAATTGAAATAGGATTAGAATAGGTTTAGAATGGGGGTATAAAAAGAATGGGAGGGGAAAGAGAACACACACGGATACAACAGGAACAAGGCTGACAAACTTTTTTTTTTTTTTTTTTCCTGCTCACGCGCCCACTGCGCGCATGGAGGCAAACTGCCCCACATGCAGACACGCAGGCGCAGCCTGCGCGTCTAAGCCGCAACCCGCCTTTAATCCAGTAACGCAGGCGCAAGTTGCGCCACAGGGGCGCAAACTGCCCTGTAACGCAGGTTGCTCCTGCGTGACACCCAAAAAATTCGATTTTTTTTGATATTTTTTTTTTTTTTTTTTTTTTCACACAACACTAAAATTTTTTTTTTTTTTTTTTCTACACTAATGCATGGGTTGCCTCCCACGAAGCGCATTTGTTTAACGTCGTTAGCCCGACGCCTGTTGACAATTATCGTGGCGAAAAAGCATATAAATGTACATATCTCCTAATTTGAATTAATCTAATGATGTGAGCACCAATTAGATAACCAAGAAGATACATAAATTGGCATGTGAGACTCAAGTGATGTTCACAAAATTTCGGGATGTGAAAATATTTAGCAAAATCCGCATCAAAACATTTATGACTACTTTTCACAAATCCCTCCCAAATCGGGTCTACAACAGGCATATACACATTCTCAATCTTAGCATTCTTCAAGTCAAGCGTATCCAAATTCGGTTCTATCTCATCTACCACAATGGGAATCACAATATCCTTATTCAAATTTATATCTAGCACAACCATACTATCATCCTCGTCAAATAGCATGCAAATAGAGTCATCTAAGAAATCAACATCATTATTATCAAAAGAGTTTTCACACGAGTTAATTTCTTGAGAAGCATATGGGTCAATAAGAGTGAGACTTTCAAAATCATCATCAAAATCATCATAATCATAAAAAATTAGCTCACTATTACTAACCTCGTTTGGTGACTCTTTGAACTCCTTACCACTCCACAAAGTTGCATCATCAAATTGACTCATTGGTATTTTCTCCGTTTGAGTGCGCCTCTCAACGAATTCAGTTACCTCTTGAGCTAGTTGAGCAATTGAGTTTTCAATCAACTTACCTTGAGTTTTCAACTCATTAAGACTTGTCTCAACCTCTTCATTCTTGTTCAGCTGTGCAATAACAACTCCTTCCAACAGACTTTCCAAGTTGGATTTTTGTGGTGGCTGAGAGTAGTTGATTTGAGGTGGTTGAGCTTGGCATGGACTAACTTGCATCTCTTCAAATTGAGCATTAAACTGTTGATGTTGAGCATCACAAGTGGCTAAAGACTCATTCATCTTGGCATATGGAGAGAAATAAGTTTCCAAGGCAGTTTCCAAGCTAGATTTTTCTGGTTGAGCTGGATTGTTTTGGTAGGAAAAATCAGAATAATTTTCCCAACTAGAAGTGTATGTCTCACAATAAGGATTATACTGTGGTCCTTGGTCAGAGTTGTAATGGGCATTGTAATGAAAATTATTATCCCAATATTGTGCTTGGCTTGGGTAATAAGGGGTGTTATATTGGCAAAAATTTTGAGTGTGTCCCTGTATACCGCAAACACCACATGTAGCAACCAAATAAGAATTTCTTGACTCTACTTCATCGATCTTTTCAGATAATGCCTGCATAGTCTCAATCAATGCCTCCATGCTTTCTTCTTGCTCCTCTCTTCACTCGCTTAATTTCTTGTTATAGGAATCTGAAAATCAATTTTACAAGAAACAAGAAAAACCACAAGCAAAGATCAAACAGAACAAAAATAATAGCCGAAGCAACACAACTAAACAACTTGGCCAAACTAACTCAAAAATTAACTAATCTAACACCGCTTTGTCCCCGGCAGCGGCGCCAAAAATTTGACAAGTATTATAGTGGTGAGTATTCCCGCCTGTCACGCGGGTGACCCGGGTTCGTTCCCCGGCAGCGGCGCCAAAAATTTGACAAGGCTGTCGCGTGCCTATCAAATAATAGTATCTAACAAATCCTTCTAACTATGTAGTAGGGTAAGTCAGAGTCGATCCCACAGAGACAAACGTGTCAATCACCAGTTGTTCTCGATTCAATTCAGCCAAGCAAGTAACACAATAAAATATCAAAGATTATTAAACTAATTTTATACTAATGCAATTAATCAATTAACTAAAATATCCAGAATTAAGTATCCCCACTAGCATGAATTAATGCAATCGTGAATTCCCTCCCCAATCAATCGTATAATACTCAACAGGAAAGGTGCGCCCTATAAATTACCAATAACCTCTCTCGAGTATTAATGGCTTCTCTAAAATACAATCAAGCCTATTCTCATGGTATCATGCAATTCAGAGACATTAATCACAGCACCCTAACTTCCTAACAATCCGTTCTACCTATTCTCATGGAGAAGTTCATGTCCTCATTGGATAAATCACAACCATCTAAATCCAACTCTCGTTGATAAATAGACAATGGTTCAAACAATAAACATAATCACGTCTGATTTGTAATTGCTAATTAAAACAACTCAATAAGCAAGAGCAATTAAACAATCAAATTGGGGGAATTGGGAAAATCACACATCAACCATAACTAGGGTTCTACTTAACCCTAGATTAATTATCTACTCATACATAATTAAACTAATAAAACAAGAGATATAATATGAACACATAATATTATAAAGAATAGAGAAAAACCTTCAATCTTCAAAGAAAAGTGAATAGCTATCTCCAATCTCTCTATACTAGAATATACAAGTTATGTACAATAATTTTTCCATATCAAAATAATATCCTAGATGTGTTTATATAGGCTCTAAAAGTCTTGCCCAGCAAGAAAATACCAAAACAGAATTATAATAGAATTTCTGCAAAAATACGTTTCCTAAATTGAATATGTTTTATTAAGGAAAATTCGTATCTTCTTTTCTTCTGTTTTTCCGAACCTTTCCAGTTGTTCTTGGACGTCTGGGCCCCTTTAGAATGATAGAGACTCTCGTTATCTTCGCGTGGACTGCTTACGGGCCTCAAACGGACTTCTAGAACTCAAGATATGGCCAAAACAGTGTAGACTGCGCAACCCTTCTCAGAAATCCGAATTTTAATC
Source organism: Kitagawia praeruptora (assembly GCA_037693485.1). Taxonomy (NCBI): domain Eukaryota; kingdom Viridiplantae; phylum Streptophyta; class Magnoliopsida; order Apiales; family Apiaceae; genus Kitagawia; species Kitagawia praeruptora. The sequence continues at coordinate 8,071,520 of CM075353.1, forward strand.
AATTAATTCTCCAAAAATAATAGAAGCATCCACCTTAATCAACATTCTCGTAACTCTGCACAACTAAGCAAAACACATCAAAACTACAACAAACTTGAGTCGAAAACAATCAATTTAAGCCGATATGAAGCGTTCCAAGTGGATATAAATCCACTTATCATGGCCAACATCTATCTTCTTTCCATAGGCCAAAGCATATCCAATTTGCTGCACAGGTGCACTGATTTGATCAAAGCTTGATTTCCTGGCAGTGAAGACTTGGAGAAGAGTTGCAAACACATAGCTCCACTCCTTTCTCAGATTCTTTCTGTTTAGCTTTCCAAGGTTAATCCCATCTGAGTAGTTTATGAATTCAAAGAATTCCTCCAACTCTGCATTAGTGGCCATTCTGTCAAATGACTCTTGTTGTAGTCCTAGTGCTTGGTTCATGTCTGCAGTAGTGATAGTGATTTCCTTATCTTGAACCTTGCAGTAGATGACATATGAAGTGATTGCGTTTTCCAGGGCTACAACCTCCACAATAGCAGTACTCCAGAATTGTTCCAGAATATCGAGATATAGAGTTGGGTTGGCAGAGAGTGCATCCTTGATATATGACTCAGCCATCCATTTCACAAAGCACTTGAAATTTGCATTGGGTGCTTCAACATCACTAGTGAGAGCGATGAAGTTGGTGTTGAACTTGACTGTTGCCATTTGTGTAGAAGAGAGAAAAGAAATTGAAGGTTGAAGAAGAAATTTGGCTTTTCGTAGCTAGGGTTTCAGGGGTTTAGAGAGTGTAGATGCTTGAGAAATCGAATGAAATGAATCGAATAGATGTGAGATTGTATAAGTATGAAGTACTTGAATTGTCGATTAGCAGACTGTTTTGTATCGACAAGTCAGGCATTCGAGAAGTAGAAAACAACTATTCGAGAAGTCAAGAATGGCTTAATCGATAACTCAAGCAGATAGAAACTCACAGCTGGCAGTTATCTAACTTAGAAATAATTCTAAATTAAATAAAATGTGTTTTTATGAGTGAATTAAATTTTTAGATAAAAATCCAAAATCGGTTAAAATTCAGCGAGAATTCAGCATTTTCAAATGATTCGAGAACTCAAATATAGTGTTCGAGAACTCAATCATTCGAGAACTCAGTTACTATATTCGAGAAGTCAAGAATTCCTCTATTCGATATCTCAGAAAGACTCTATTCGAGAACTCAAGAGTACTCTAATGAGACTTATTAGAGATGTCGAATAGTGAATCATTCGAGAAGTCTGACTTATCGAACTATACCCATCACTCATAAAAATTTGATTTTCACTATCTTGTAAAAATTTACCAGACATATTCATTGAAAAATATCCTAACAAAACAAATAGTGATTTTCTCAAAATTTCATAGAAATTTTAAGTCAATAAGAATATGATTTTTAACATATGCAACAGATTTGAAATATTTATAAATCATATTTCAGCCAACACTTACTTCAAAAATATTGAGGATTTAGATAAAGTAAGTGTTTACTGCTGCAACAATCTAGATGATGTATTCACTTAGCCAGAATCTGAAGAATTCAGCATTCCAATCTCACTTACCAACCTTGTGAAGGTGGCTTCATCTAATGGCTTAGTGAATATATCAGCTAGTTGTTTATCTGTAGAGACATAATGCAACTCAATGGTTCCATTAGTTGCATGTTCTCTTATGAAATGATATCTGATGTCAATGTGCTTTGTTCTAGAATGATTGACAGGATTGGCAACTATAGAGATTGCACTTGTGTTGTCACACATGATTGGAATTCTTTCCAACACAAGTCCATAATCTCTAAGTTGATTTCTAATCCAAAGCACTTGAGCACAGCAACTTCCAGCAGCTATGTATTCAGCCTCAGCTGTAGAAGTTGACACAGATTGTTGCTTCTTGCTATACCAAGAAACTAACCTTTGTCCAAGAAACTGGCAGCTTCCTGAGGTGCTTTTCCTATCCACTCTGCATCCAGCATAATCAGCATCAGAATAGCCAACCAGATTGAACCCTGTGTCCTTAGGATACCATAATCCCAAGTTAGGAGTGCCCTTCAGATATCTAAAGATCCTTTTTATTGCAATCAAATGTGATTCCTTTGGATTTGATTGAAACCTTGCACACAAGCATGTAACAAACATGATGTCTGGCCTACTTGCAGTGAGGTAGAGTAGAGAACCAACCATGCCTCTGTAGACTGAGATATCTACTCTCTTGCCTTTAGCATCTTCATCCAATTTGGTGGCAGTGGCCATGGGTGTCTTGGCAGGTGAACAATCTTCCAAGTCAAACTTCTTCAATAAATCCTTGATGTACTTGGTTTGACTGATAAAGATACCATCCTTCCTTTGACTGACTTGCAACCCTAGAAAGAATGTCAACTCTCCCATCATACTCATCTCATATCTGCTCTGCATGAGTTTAGAGAATTTCTCACACAGTTTCTCATTTGTAGAACAAAAAATGATATCATCCACATAGATTTGAACTAGGATCATATCATCACCATGCTTCTTGTAAAACAGTGTCTTGTCCAATGTGCCTCGAGTGAATTGATTTTCAAGAAGAAATTGTGATAGAGTATCATACCATGCTCTTGGAGCTTGCTTAAGTCCATATAGTGCCTTAAGCAATCTGTAGACAAATTCTGGGAAATGTGGATCCTCAAAGCCAGGTGGTTGTTGCACATAAACCTCTTCTTCCAACTCTCCATTTAGAAATGCACTCTTGACATCCATTTGATAAACCTTAAAGTTTGAATGAGCAGCAAATGCCAAGAATATTCTAATGGCTTCCAATCTAGCAACAGGGGCAAATGTCTCATCATAATCAATGCCTTCCTGTTGAGAGTATCCTTTTGCAACCAGCCTTGCTTTGTTTCTTATTATTACACCATCTTCATCCATCTTATTCTTCAGAACCCATTTTGTTCCAACAATGGTTCTATTCTTTGGTGCAGGCACAAGTTCCCATACTTTGTTCCTTTCAAATTGGTTCAGCTCCTCTTGCATGGCAATAATCCAATCTGGATCCAACAATGCATCATCAAGTTTCTTAGGCTCAACTTGTGATAGAAAACATCCATAGAGGCACTCATTTTGAGTTGCTCTCCTAGTCCTTACTCCTGCATTAGGATCTCCAATGATTTGCTCTGCAGTGTGTGATCTATCCCATTTCCTTGAGTGTTCAGCCTGATTTCTCATTCTTGATGTTGCTTCATCATCCTCATCATGATCATCCTCATTTCCTCCCCCTGTGAAGTTGCCATTACTCACAGGTGTGTCTTGGATGCTTGTTTCTCCACTATTGATTGGGACAAATTCTTCTCTTGTATCATTATTCACTTGAGTTTGTTGAACTTGAGTTTCAACTCCAGTTTTAGTCTCTTCATCAGAATCATCTAGATTATCAAACTTCAATGGATCTTTGTCTTCATCATTGGCTTCTTCTAGTCCAGGTAGTTTGCTGTCATCAAATGTTACATCTGTACTTTCCATAACTTTCTTTTGACTGATGACATAAACCTTGTATGCAATTCTTTCCATAGAATAGCCAAGAAAAATTCCTTCAAATGCTTTTGCATCAAACTTCCCAACATATTCAGAATTGTCCTTAAGTACAAAGCATTTGCTTCCAAAAGTATGAATATACTTTAGTGTAGGCTTCTTTCCAGTCATCAAGTTGTAAGGAGTCTTTCCAGTGTTTTTGTTGATGAGGGTTCTGTTCTGAATATAGCATGCAGTGCTCACAGCCTCAGCCCAAAAACATGTAGGCATTTTTGCATCAAGTAACATTGTTCTAGCAGCCTCAATTAGAGTTCTATTCTTTCTCTCAACAACTCCATTTTGTTGTGGAGTCCTTGGAGTTGAGAATTGCTGAGAAATGCCATTCTCTTTGTAGAATGCTTCAAGTGTGGCATTTCTGAACTCTGTTCCATTATCACTCCTCAATGCAATCACACTTGCATCGTTTGCCTTTGTTTCCTTGTCAACTTTCTTTATATGCTCAATGATTACTTGTGGAGCCTCATCTTTTGATGCCAGAAATTCTACCCATGTATACCTTGAAAAATCATCAACCATTACCAGGGCATACTTCTTTCTTCCAAGTGACATTATGTTGACAGGCCCAAACAAATCCATATGGATAAGTTGTAGTGGCTTGGTTACAGATGTCACTGTCTTTGACTTGTGGCTTGATCTCTTCATTTTTCCTTTTTGACAAGCCTCACACACTCCTTCTTGGCAGAATTCAAGTGTGGGCATGCCTCTCACTAACTCTCTTTTGACTAGAGAATTAATGGCCTTAAAGTTCAGGTGTGATAGTTTCTTGTGCCACAGCCAACAATCTTCATTTGATGCTTTTGAGTAAAAGCAACAAATTTTGTCCTTGTTTGCAGAGTCCATATTGGCTACAAACAGGCTTCCCTTCCTTACTCCAGATAGAGCAAAATCACCAGTCTTCTTGTGGGTGATCAAACATTCATCTTTGTCAAAATTCACTTTGAATCCTCTATCAGTAAACTGACCAACACTTAACAGATTATGCTTGAGCCCCTTGACTAGTGCTACATCTTCAATGATGACATTTCCAACTTTCAGCTTGCCATATCCCAATGTGTTACCCATGCTGTCATCTCCAAAAGCTACCATTGGGCCAGCCTTCTCCTCATACTGTGATAGCAGGGCCATATCACCAGTCATGTGATTTGAGCATCCACTGTCCAAAATCCACATGACCTTCTTCTCACTTTCTTTGCCCTGCAAACACAAAGGTATTACTTTTCCTTTGGTACCCAAACAAGTTTGGGTCCATGTGACTTAGAGACAGTTTTATCATAAACAACATGCTTGTTAACTTTCTTAGTGTCAGTCTTCTTGTCACTGTTGGAAGTCTTAGAACCTGAGGTTTCAGACTTAGGTGACAAAGGTGCCTTCCTAGCTTTAGGAGGACTTGAAGACTTTGACCTTGTGTAGTGTGTGTGAGAATTGTGACTGATACAACCATCAATGAACTGCCTTCTTAAATTAAAACAACTAGTCATAACATTCATATTGCATGGCATACAGTCAAATTTATCACAGAAAGGTGCATCTCTATGTCTTAGAGGCACAGAACAATCATAGAAAGGTTTAGACACACTACCAACAGGTTTCTTGCATGCATGAGTTAGATGATTGGTACTGAAACAGTTCTGACAAATTTTCCTAGGGGCATTAGGCATATAAGCATAGTTGTTATCCTTGTTAATCCCTAACTTGCCATTTCTGTTCTGTTTCTTTTTAGTCACTTCCTTTTCTGATTCACTCTTCCCAGCTGATACAAACTTAACAAACTTCTTAGGTCTTGGCCTATCAACTACTGGTTTCTTGGTCTTTGACTTGACACTCTCACCCTTAGAGGATGCTAGCTGTTCACCAGATTGTGCCTCATCCTCATCATTCAACATTTGCTTGATGAGTAAGGCATCCTCATCAATTTCAAATGTTGATTCCTTAAAAATTGGATTTTCAGTTTTTCTCAAAATGTGAGGCACTTTCTCATGAACAGCTGTGTCCTCTTCAATGACAGCATAGCCTTTCCTTTGTTTGAGAGAGTCATAGTCAAGTCCAATAGCTGCTTTGGGTTTAGCTTCAATTTTCTCACAGTAGGATTGCACTAAACCAGATGATTTCTTGAAAGTTTTAAGTTTGAATTCATTCTCAGCTAATTCATCCCTAAGAGCCTTCTCTACTTGACTAGCACATAGAACCTTGTTCTTCAAGTATTCAACTTCTTTCTTAAGGTTTTCTACTTGCATAGCAGTTAGCTCAAGTTCCTCATTCTTTTTGGTTAATACTTCATTTCTAGTAGATAGTTTAGCAATCTCCTCATTAGCAGCAGTCATACTAGTATGAATATTAAACATTTCAACAGATAATTGTTCAATCATGGATTTGTATTCAGAAACAGACATGTCTATAGTAGTGAGAGATGGTACCTGAGAATCAGATGAAGATGAGTCATCCTTGGAGTTGGCCATCAAGGCATAATTGCAGAATTCTTGTTCCTCTTCATCACTCTCAGAATCATCCCAACACTTTCCTTCAGCTATGTAGGCCTTACCATGTGTCTGCTTTTTCAGAAGGGCCTCATACTTAGCTTCTAGCTCAAGATAATCTCTATCCTTCTTTTTAGGCTTCTTGCATTCACTGGCAAAATGCCCTAGGTCATTGCATCTATAACACCTTACAGATGACCTATCCACATAACCGGTTTTGAACTTATTTCTGTTTGGTTTCACAGGTGCCTTGTTCTTGTAGGCTGGATGGTTTTGAGTTTTGGGTTTGAAGGGTTGATTTCTTTTAAATCTGATGTTTGGAAATTTTCTGGCCATGAAAGCATATGAAGTATTTTCCATCCCATCAAGTTCTTCCAGAGTGTAAAACTCCTCTTCTTCTTCCTCCTTTTCCTCAACAGGTTCACTCACCCCAGCTTCAGTTTCTTCATCATCTGCCACCTCCTCTATCCTTAGTTGGCTTGTAGATGCTTCTAGATCCAGGATGGATTTGTTGACAATCAAGGCACATGATGTGTTTATCATCCTACCTTGGATGGCTTGGATAGCCCTCTTCTGAAGCAACTCAAGTTCATGAGTCTTTAGGACTCCATAGAGTACATCATAGGTGACTTTGTTCAAATCTCTCTCTCTTAGAGAAATGACTCTTTGCTCCAGATGATTTGGTGAAGACAACAGAAATTTCATATTTAACTCCTTGGTGCTGTAAACCTTTCCATTCATCTGCAACTCAGTAACTAGCTTGTGAAACCTTTCAAACATCTCAGTGATGCTTTCCTTGGGCTGTGCCATGAAAGCTTCATACTGTGTGACCAGTATCTGTTTCCTGTTTTCTTTAACCTCATCAGTCCCTTCACATAACACCTCAATGTGATCCCACATCTCTTTAGCAGACGTGCATGATGCAATGTTTGCAAACATTGACATATCCATGGAATCAATGATGAGCAACATGAGGTGGCTGTCAAGAGCAACCTTCTCCCTTTCTGACTCTGTCCACTTTGATGGATCCTTGGCCTCATAAGCTCTAGGGATTGTTATGGTTCCAACAGTCTTCTCTGGTATCTCTTGTTGTGGAACAAAAGGACCATTCTTGAGAATCTCAGGATACAAGGGATGAGAGGCTTTGATGAACAACATCATCTTTATCTTCCAGAGGTTGAAGTTTTCTTTATCAAACTTAGGGACCTTCACCGTTCCTGTAGTCTTTGGTGTATTCGAACTCATGATCGTTTCTCTGTTTTTGAATAAACAGCCCGCTCTGATACCACTTGTTGAGTATTGAACACGGTAAAAGAATACAGAGGGGGGGTGAATGGATTCTTGAACTTTTCTTTGATTGAGTCTGTGTAGCAGATAAGTGCTTGTGTGTGCAGAAATTAAGGTGCGGATAAATAAACAACACAAGACACAATATCACTTTAATCTAATGTATATTAGATAAAGGTTGCTACAATCTGTGAATACAAATGGTAGTATTCTCAGCTTCGTTTTTCTCAGAGAGATATAGCTTACAGTGTATGAAAAACTTGACTCACAAAAGTTACTAAGTTATGAAGTGAGGCTGTGTCCTTATAGAACATGGATACAGCCTGCTTACTACAAATAAGGTAGCTAAACAAATTACTTTCTAGTCTGTCTATCCTTTTTGAGTAAGAGTCCAAACGGTTACAGATTTGACTTTGCAAAGCCTGTTTAGATCCACTTCTTTAGCTCCTTGTCTCTTCTATATCTCTCCAAGCTTCCTTGTAGGCTTTCCAGAGCACGTTACAGATTGTGGTCCATAAAGTGCATTGGCTTGTTGCAGGTTTCTGACTTGTACAATTTCTTCAGTATTTTGTCTCCAAGAATGTATTCGAGAAGTGACTAAGTAAGTGATTCGAGAACTAGAATTGACTTGATCGATAACTCTGAGTTCTCGAATACTGTTATAGTGACATATCGAATCACTTCTCGAATAGCTCTTTTCCATCAGGATTCCTTGAGTTTTCGAATAGAGCATTTGACTTATCGAATCCTCGAGTTGTCGAATAGCTTTCTGAGTCTTTGAGATATCGAATGGAACTTTGACTTGTTGACTCTTTGAGAACTCGAATACCATCTTGACTTGTTGACTTCTTGAGTTCTCGAATAGAGTAGTAGACATATCGAATCCCTGAGATATCGAGTGAGATATCGAACAGTGTATTCAGAGGTATCGAATAGTGTCTTGAGATATCGAATCTCTGACTTCTCGAATGCTGGACTTCTCGAATAGACAAGTATACTTCTCGAATTGGTACTTAGGCAAATTCTTCATTTCTTCAAATCCCAACTGTGATTATTTGGTAGTCTTTAACTCCTTGCTTGAGGCATGAACCATGGAACTTCTTTCAAGCATTATTCTAGACTATATTTGTACAGTTACACAACTAGGATTTGATGCCTATTACAAGTACAATACAAACAGAAACTCTACAACTAGAGGTTCCCTCAGTTAAGAGGTCATGTAAGTAATGCAAAGCATTACAAACAATTAGGCTTGTTATTAGATGTATACAGGCATGCCTCTGTAATACCAGTTTTCAGGATCAAGCGCTTACCACTTGAGCTAAAAGCCCCGGGACTTGTAACAAGGCGCAACTTTATTTCCTTATGCTTAGCCAGGTACAAGCGCCACGTTTCGAAAAGGGAGATGCTGGACACCCCAACAATCCCCCCCCCCCCAGCATCTGCCAGTACTAACAAGTCCCTGTTAGGGGTACAATGGCTGCACAGAATGCCTTTGGCATAAATATGCACTCCGTGGGACTCGAACACGCGACCTTGGCTCTGATACCAGTTTTCAGGATCAAGCGCTTACCACTTGAGCTAAAAGCCCCGGGACTTGTAACAAGGCGCAACTTTATTTCCTTATGCTTAGCCAGGTACAAGCGCCACGTTTCGAATAGGGAGATGCTGGACACCCCAACAAAAAATCTTCATTTAATCTTACATATTTTACAAAAAATTTCATTTAGTCCCCTATTTTTTACAAAAAATTTCATTTAGTACATCATTTTCCGATTGATCAGAAAATTTGCCCCCCCCAAACTATATTTCTGGTTCCGTCCCTGCTTAGACCGGATACTTATAAATTATATTTTTTAATTTTTTTCGATTTGTACAAAATTATAGATTCTATATTTTTATACAAAACAAAAATTTTTGAAAAATATTATTTATAGGTGTCCCATCCAAGCGCATTAAAATGCGTGCAAAAAGAAGAATGTCAAACAAAATGGAGTATAACATTTGATAATTTTAGCATTTCTATCGGTAGGATTTATGATTGCAAGCATAAGAACCTTACTCGAACGTATTCGACTCGTTTATTTTACGACTAACATGATTCGAATTTATTTTACGACTAACATGATTCGAAATATTGTTTCATTTAAACAACTTAAATTAAACTTGTACTATACAAGATCAATTGACTCAGGTAAATGTAGGGATTAGAAGACCAGACGAGAAAGTTTAAGATTGTGCAACTATGTATAATTTGTTTACTACTTATTTTGTACCAAACGGCAAACATTAGTAACAGACAAAAAGGTTAAAATGAAAAAATCCAAAATTTTTAAGCTTTCTCTTTGAAGAGTGAAGCTAAGCCAGTAACAACAGCCTTTCCCCCTCTATCACAGCTCTTCGGTTTAACTGCCGGAGGCTGCCATGGTAAATTCATTGCCGGAATTTTCTCGTCACAAACGGAAACCTTCTCAGGCAACGAAACCAATTTTTGATCACAATCACAATTTACACAACACTGATCATTATTCTCTACATTTTCCATTTCCTCAAACGTCTCCAGGATGTCATTTGGTGGACTTGTAGTTCTGGTGTGAGAAGAGAGCCATTTGGCTCTCATGTACTCGAATTTTCGCCAAGGTGGAATGTGCATTCCTCTCTTTTTCAAGCTTTGTTTAGCTGCCTCTGATACAATTGAAACTACTTGTTGTAAACGATCACTTCTTCCGACAAATATGTATGGTAAATTCTGAAGTATCGTCTTGTAGTTTCCGGTTGGCCTAGCTATTTCAAACTCCGATTTGAAGTCTATGTCGATTAACACTCTTTCTCCTTCCGCAATCACATCTATGTACTCATACTCCCCTGTAACATAATACAAACACTTTCAGGCTTCAACCAACCAAACATGGTAATCCAGTTAAGTTCCAAGGTATTTCAAGTTACATAGTTGGGTTACACCGAAAACAAACGACGCCTAAGTCTTTAATCTTATGACATAATGTCATAAGACAAAATTAACATAATACAAAATTTTGATTCGCTTGGGGCTTTAAATATCTCAGGGATGACATCTATCATACACAACATGAGCAGCGCTAAGTATTTCTCAAGATCAGAACAGTTCATTCGAATCGAAACTAATTTGTATATACGGAGAAGAGTTTAAAAAGTACCAGCAGGATAGGAAGGAGATTTCTCCCAGCGCGATTTACAAACCGAAGCATCATAACCAAGAAACAGCAATCCATCTGTAACAATCGCAAGCAAATCATCTTTTCTCTTGCAACTTTTATTTGTTTCGATGATTTTTGAAGTATCCGCTAACAGATTTCTCTCAGAAACACTCGAACACTGAATCAAACTCTGCAAATTAAATCAAAATACGTTAATTTAGTACTAGATTTGTAAGTAGAAACGGAAATAACACGATAATATTAGTACTAATCTATAAGTAAAAACGAAAAAAAAAAAAACAAAGAGATTTAAGTTTTACCTTGATTGTATCGGAAAAATCACCACACCAAGCAGTAGGTATAGAATCACCAAAACCGGCATCAAACTCCTCATCAGAACTATCATTGCTGTTCCCGTTGAAACAGTTACAGCGATTTCGACCACATTTCTGAGCCACTTGTTTCTCATTACAGTCTTCGATAAAATTCTGGACCATTTTCGCCAAACAAACAGAGCTTGGCTCGAATATCTCTCCGTCTTTACCACAGACTTCACCTGTGCCAGAAATAGGCTTTTCCGTTGATGAAATTCGAAGAACATTCGGAAACTGCAGATCAAAAAGCCTCTTGAACCGCGATTTCATCACAGTCTTCGTCGATGCTTCATTACGGATCAGTGGCTCTCCGTATGATTCAGAATCAATCGGTTGAATCTTTAGCGGAGGCATGACTACAAATTCTCTTCTCCACCTCAACACTCTTTTTAACACATACAGTATGAGTAATTACCCTAGTTATTATACTTTGTATGAGTTCTCAGAGCACTAAACAATAAAATCAAAGAAATGTGTACGATACGATATGATACGATACGATACGATACTAACAGACTCCTTTAAATGCTAAATCTCTGAAACCTATTCACTCACTTACACAAATAATGCTAAGTTCATTAACTCATCATCATCTAACGATACAATTAAAACAGAGTTCTACGATCAGTTCACAAACTCGTAAAATCTACAAATTTCAGTACCTCTAAAATAATAATACCGAAACTTAATGAAAGTAGATTTTTGCTAGTATAAACTACTAAAATTTTTCGTGGAAGACGTGACGATGATGGACAGGAACACGAATGTTATGTGCGGATAATGAAAATTCGTTAACCGGAATATTCATTTGACGAGGTAATTCGTTCGGTCAGGATGGAAGTGGAGGTTGCTTAAGTTTGTTAGAGGAAGGGAGAACCGTTTGATTATTTTTGTATGTTTGGTAGTTATGGTTTGTCAAGTAAAAATGGTTGGAGCGGGTTAGGATTTAAATAGAATGTGTGAGTGCTGACTAGGATTTACCGGTGTTTGTAGTCTGACATGGCATGAAGTTGCGGTTTTACTAATCTGACCAGTGTAGCACGACCGTTGAGAAGTTTGGATGAGAATTTTGTTAATTTATCATTTTTATTAAATTCATTTTTTTCTTACGAATAATTTCACAGACTTATTAAGATAGCATTCGTTTTTAATAATTCTCCAATAAGCGATAATCGGAAACATACAAGAGGGACGAGAAAACAGCTCTCTAACTTGTACTCCCTCCGTCCCAAGTGTTTGTTTACGTTTGCTTTTAGCACGGAGACCAAGATATCCAATTAAAATAAGTGAAGTAGTGGGTGTAATAGTGATTTTATGGTTAAAATAAGTGAAGTAGTGGGTGTAATAGTGATTTTATTGTTAAAATAAGTGAAGTAGTGGTGTAATAATGTAAAGTATTGTTAAAATAAGTGAAGTAGTGGGTGTAATAGTGTTAAAACTTACTATTTTAGGAAACGTAAAGAATTGGTTGGGACGTCCCAAAAAGGAAAGTGTAAACAATTGGTTGGGACAGAGGGAGTAATTCTATTTCTAGGTGCATATTCCGGCCTTGCATAAAAGTTTAAAAGAATTTGAGTTATTTACAATTTGCATCCCCAAACTATTGTTCAAAATCAATTCTGTACCAGGATTTTGAGATAAACAATCTGCACCTCTTAACTTTCAATCTTGATTGCAATGTACACCCCTTGACCATTTTCTTTGATTTTATGAAGGGTTAGTATGAAATTTAAGTAATATAAATTTCAAATTTTCAAAATTATTTTTAAAATCGAAATCTTTTTTTAAAATTATAAAATAATAATTTTTAATATCCAAATCATACTAATAATTAGAATTACATTTTTTGTGACAAAATATTAATTCCAAAATTTATGTTTTATTAATATTAAATTTTAAATAAATTTAACATTAACTTGAATTATACATTAAATTTAAATACAAAATTTGCTTTACAAATTTTTATTTGAAGTTGTTATCAATGTAGCAGGAAAATTATAATTTAATACAAATATTTATTATAAAAGAATTTATTAGTATAATTTTTTAAACTTATTTGAAATTCTAAATATAAATGTCATTGAAAGTTGATACGAAAATTCCGATTTTACCCCTCATTAATTTAACAATAAAGGTTAATAATAATAATAAATTATTAAAGGGGTTGCACATTGCAATCAAGATTGAAAGTTAAGGGGTGCAGATTGTTTATCTCAAAATCTTGGTACAGAATTGATTTTGAACAATAGTTTGAGGGTGCAAATTGCAAATAACTCAAAGAATTTTTGTACAAACTTTAACAAAATGTACAGTACTCCCTCCTTCCCTTAAAACTCTTCCCATTTCTCTTGGACACGTTTGTCAACGCACATTTTTATTTGTTAATATCTTTAATTTTGTATTAGTATTGAATATAAAAACTTCACTGTATTAAAGTACTCATACATACGAATCTAATAAGATCACTCATGACTATATTTTGTTTTATAGATTAGACGTAAATTAGTAATTTATCTCTTGTTATGGACAATCCCGACATTCTAAACGGGAAAAAAATAAAGGGACAGAGGAGTAATTTTTAGTAAAGGCTATTTATTTACACCTTTTACTTGGTATTTTTGGGTGATTATTAGAGTGTTATCAGTGTGTTTACACCATCTATTACTATATATTATACATCAACACAAGGGTAAAATATTCCATTTTAATGGCCGTAAAATTACTATTTTGCCCCTATTTCTTGAAAATTAACAAAAGTGCCATCCTTTTAAAATTTATGTTAAAATAATGTTAGTGTTGAGAATCGAACTCCTGACCTTCCACTCTTAAACTCATGCCATAACCATTATGCTACAGTTAGTTTTGAGTGTAATTTAAAAATCTTAATAGATAAACCTCATTATCTCCATTGTCCCATTTTTTTATTTCAACTATATATTAAATCTCAATACAAGTGCAAAAAATGCCAATAAATTGGTTATAAAATTATTATTTCACCCTCATTTTTAGGAAATAACAATTGTGTCACCCCTTTAAAATCCATTTAAAAAATGAAAGAATTTGGGTTAGCTTTCGGGAGCCACCAATCTCGTTTTAGGAGGTTTAAAACCATTATATTACATTATTTTTCGAGTTTCCTTAAAAATCTTATAAGATATCACGCCATTTTCACTTAAACTTATTTTCATTTTTGTTTTCACTTTTGAGTAAATAAAATGTTAGTTTACAGTATTTATATAATTTCATTTTTTCAGTTTTCGTAGTTTTATTAATCTATATACTCAATCATCTTATAAATTTTTATTACACCTGTATTTTTTCGATTAAATATATATTAAATATGTTATTTATAATTCATATATTTATATTATAATATATCTTTGATCATACTTTATTTGAATTAGTTGATAATGGATACCTAAAAAATAATATTGAAATTTGATCTAATGTAAGGAATATAGTATGTGCAATGTATTTCATTATTCATTACTGCTATCATTATAAGTTAAGAAAACTAGCTTTGAAACTATTTTTAAATTATACAATAATCATGTTTATATATTCATCACATCCATTTTTTAATAATTTTCTTTTCATAATGTATTGTTTATATTTTCTAAAATAATCTACACTCTCTTTGTCATTATAAATTACTAACATGTAAAATAAAATGTTAAGATAAAATTCTTGGTTATACATGAATGTTACTAAGTCTGGATATATATTATACATCAACACAAGGGTAAAATATTCCATTTTAATGGCCGTAAAATTACTATTTTGCCCCTATTTCTTGAAAATTAACAAAAGTGCCATCCTTTTAAAATTTATGTTAAAATTATGTTAGTGTTGAGAATCGAACTCCTGACCTTCCACTCTTAAACTCATGCCATAACCATTATGCTACAGTTAGTTTTGAGTGTAATTTAAAAATCTTAATAGATAAACCTCATTATCTCCATTGTCCCATTTTTTTATTTCAACTATATATTAAATCTCAATACAAGTGCAAAAAATGCCAATAAATTGGTTATAAAATTATTATTTCACCTTCATTTTTAGGAAATAACAATTGTGTCACCCCTTTAAAATCCATGTAAAAAATGAAAGAATTTGGGTTAGCTTTCGGGAGCCACCAATCTCATTTTAGGAGGTTTAAAACCATTATATTACATTATTTTTCGAGTTTCCTTAAAAATCTTATAAGATATCACGCCATTTTCACTTAAACTTATTTTCATTTTTGTTTTCACTTTTGAGTAAATAAAATGTTAGTTTACAGTATTTATATAATTTCATTTTTTCAGTTTTCGTAGTTTTATTAATCTATATATTCAATCATCTTATAAATTTTATTACACCTGTATTTTTTCGATTAAATATATATTAAATATGTTATTTATAATTCATATATTTATATTATAATATATCTTTGATCATACTTTATTTGAATTAGTTGATAATGGATACCTAAAAAATAATATTGAAATTTGATCTAATATAAGGAATATAGTATGTGCAATGTATTTCATTATTCATTACTGCTATCATTATAAGTTAAGAAAACTATCTTTAAAACTATTTTTAAATTATACAATAATCATGTTTATATATTCATCACATCCATTTTTTAATAATTTTCTTTTCATAATGTACACATCAGTTGTTTATATTTTCTAAAATAATCTACACTCTCTTTGTCATTATAAATTACTAACATGTAAAATAAAATGTTAAGATAAAATTCTTGGTTATACATGAATGTTACTAAGTCTGGATTTTAAAAAATTCAAAAAGATTTATCTCTATGTATATATTAAATTATTGAAATAAAAGAAAATTTATTTGGAAAAAAGTTTTTTTGGTTAACCATATATCTTCAAGTTTACATTTATCTTGATAGAATGTGATTGTTTAGCGAAATATTACGTAATACCTAATCTACTTTTGGACATAATATTAAAAATATTACTAACATAATATGTTTCTTCGAGATTGATCTGATGTATAATGATATGAACTATAATTTTATTATTTGTTTACATGCCATTTTTTTCAAATTCTTCTTTTCAACCTCAATCTATTTCCTATAGGTGTTTTGTTTTTGTAAGTTCATGACCGGTGTAAGAACATGCATTATAGACACTACAAGAAAAATGTCAATAGATATCAGTTTCTGGCCGATGTCTATGTTATTTTGCAAGTGATGTCTTTGTCGGAGATGTCTATTCTAGACATCGGTCAGAAACTGATGTCTGTGCTCACATAGACATCGATACTTCCTTCAATACACATCAGTTGTTCTACAAAATAGGTTAGATATAGTTAATTTTATAAATAACTTGCATGCCTTATATTCTAGAAAACATATAATAAACTAAGTTATTTTTCACACACACATATCACTTTTTTTTGGGAAAAGATGTCTATTTGGATATTAGACATCATAATTTAAGCACATAAAGTGATGTGTATAGTTATCTTAGACATCATCCTAGCCTGATGTCTAATGTTCTTATAAACATCAGTTTCTTTATAAAAAAAACCGATGTGTATAGTTATCTTAGACATCATCCTAGACTGATGTCTAATGTTATAATAAACATCAGTTTTTTTCAGAAAAGATCGATGTCTATAGATATTTTAGACATCATCCTATACTGATGTCTAATGTAGGTATAAACATCAGTTTTTTCTGAAAAAACTCATTTATATGTGTCTCTTAGACATCAGATTTTATAAATAAAAAGTGATTTCTATTTGTTTTTTAGACATTGGATATTGTAGAAAAAAGTGATGTATATCTTTGTTTTAGACATCATTATTTGGTAAAACTTTAGATGTCTTTGTTACAATTAGACATTTGTTTCTGAGTGTAACTAAATAAACCGTTGTCTTTCAATGCATACCAAAAAATTAAAAACTGGATCATTCACAATATATCCAACCATGCATTTATATTAAACCATTCACAAAATACAACCACCAACATGTACATCATCCATCTGTTACTTTAACAAGATACGAAACTGTCAAGCTAGGCACTACAATTAACTACGCGCACAACCAAAAGTTTCTATCAGATGCGTAAAAGCTTGAATTACTACATCACGGACTGCATGTCTCCAATTACTAAAACACACAATTTAAGAAATTAGGGTTTTGATTTAAAAATTCCAATTTAAGAAATTAGGGTTTTGACTTAAATAAACCCTCAAATTGAAGCACTCAATAGATCGAGAAAGCCCTAGAAATACCAGAGGAGACCTTATTCGTGTAGAGTATTACCGATTCTTACCAATTTTGACACGAGCAAAGAGTAGTGGTGAGTTGAGAGGTCAGACGGAGGTCCTGGTGAGTAGAGAGCAGTGGTCAGTAGAGGAGTGAGTGGTGGTGGAGGTGAGTTTGTGGTGGTGAGGGATGAGCTAGAGAGATTCAGTCGAGAGAGAGTGAGTCGAGAGGGAGAGTGAGAGATAGATAGTGTTCGAGAATGGTGAGAATATTTTGTTTAATTAGTTTTTTGTTTTGTTTAATTTGTCTGAGGGTACAATAATTGTGTATGGGCGGGGAAAATATTTGGTTAGGGGGGGATTTTGACTTAGGGGGTGGGGGAATTTTCGGTAAGGGGGAAAACAAAAGCAAGGGCGCGCATTTTCATTTTTTAAAGGCTGACTGTAGACATCAGTTTTAAAAACAGTGAAGTCTACGAAAAGCAAAGACATCAGTTTAATGCGGGATGATGATATTACATCTTTTAACATCAGAAGCATTTACGACTGATGTCTAAAGTGTGATGTCTATTGACTGTTTTCTTGTAGTGAGACTTGCAATAGAGATGACATTAACATATTTTAAGGGAAGCAAAATCTTTTAAGATAAATCATGCCATTTTCACTTGACATATTTTTAATGAGTATGCTACCCCTTGCGGCTAATTGTGGATGGTTGTAATTGTGTTGACAGTTGTAATCGTGTTGATATGGAAAGCAATGTCTATCACTATGGAAAAACAAAGATTTATTATCTTACTTTCTCAAATTATAATTACACGATCCTCATTCATAACTCAAAATTGTACATCATACTAAATAATATTATTATTGGCGTGTATATACAGTCTTATTGGCATTCCTTATTAACACATATCACTACTCATACTACAATTTCATAATTACGAGTTTCCAGTCAAAAAATTATTAAACCAACCGCTACCTTCTTCTTTAGAACAAAATTAGAGGCATTCACATAGAGGCCCGTGCCTTGCACGGGCTGTTACGCTAGTTACATATTACAAGTCACATGCCTTATTAAATAGTAGTAGAATGTAAGATATGGTTTTGTCTTTTAGTTCTAATTATATATATATAATATATCTAGAAAAATAAAATAATACCACATCATTATAAGTATTTCCTTGTTTTGTAAGTTGGTTGACATTCTAATTTCTCTCTTCTTGAGCTCTTTAATTTTTTGGTAAAATATGCGAAGTAATCTGCAAAAATTAGTCTAACACATATTATTTGTTCGATGTTTAGATGAAATGTGTATAAATATTTCAATAATTTTTTTCAAGCACATATTTTTAAAAAAATTGGTTGAGTGAAAGTCGAACAAATACATCCTTGAGAAAATTCAATTAAAAAAATCTAATCATCAAACCTAAAAATGACATATAAAAATTAGAAACAATAAAAAAATGGAAAATTAAACATAGAGAGAGATTCAGCAACCATCCCATGCACTCATGCAGCAATATATATTTCGAGTTTGTGTGTTCATGACTGGGGGAGACTGCCTAGCCAAAATAAGGGAGGTAAAGAAGGGGGACCGAAAACAAGTGTCCCATTCTATCAAGTTAATTATGGCAGTTGAGTTGAAGGGCGAGGTCTGGTTTATAAATAAGATGCTCATCTGGGTCCTCAGCTACTCCTCTCTACTCATTCACATTTTTACTTTGTTGATGGTAGATCAAGTATCAAATCCAAGTGGAGGAGAGTACTCATTCACCATCATCATCTTTCGGGCTATCACATGTTGTCATGTACCGCTCTTGGTGATAAATGTAACTTCGCTTGACAAGGGATTATCTCTTGTCGTTTCAGAATTCGTCTTTTATTCACACGAAAATTATTAAAAAATTTATACAGATCATTGATCACCGAAAAGAAAATTAGATGTCATACATTTTGGTGTGTTATGTTAACAAATTTGCTTCTGAAAATTTAAGTTGTCAAGACAATTATGAAACATACACATAGAGACTAAAGTATACTAATGTGTATATATTAGAGTACAATTGTAGTCTGGTTTCGACCAAAGTAAATAATGTCCATTAAAGGGTTGATGTACATGAAATGTCACCATAAAATTTTAGTAATACTACACTGATTGCAACTGGCCATGACCCAGTAATAATAGCAATAATAAAAGTACAATAATGGTAGGGCTGTGAATTTATTTTTAATGAAATTCATTATTTGATAGGTAATTCTCACTCCATTGGCATCACATTCATGAGTTATTTTTTAGTCTTTTAGTGGAGTGCATTGATCAATTATGAATTCTTTTTATGTATTTATCATAAATAGAGGAAATTATGAACATAAATATTAACCATTTGCAAACATAAATAATAGATGCAAATGTCACTCCTAATGCTAGCTACTCTAGTCTCTATTATCTTAAAGATGAAGACCCCATTTGTTGGCCTACCAAACTCCACTGTCTTGCATAGCTATTCAATATTTCAATCTTCAACCCCTCCCCTATTATTAGGATTAGTGTGTTATCTTTCTAGCTTTCTTTATGGATGTCTAGAATTCGAATTTTAAAATAATATATAAATATGTATGTTTGTATAAGTATGAAAAAAAGAAAAATTCAATCTCCATCTTATTTTATTATTACACACACTTCCTTATTTTTATATTTTGAAGATCGATTTAGTCCAAAAATAATTTAATATATGTAATATTTTTATTGCATATGGTTTGTTTGCCTTGTTACTGTTTCTGTACTTTGGTCACATTGATAATTGCTCAAACATTATCTTCTCAGTCATTCTTCAACTATTCATAATAAATAATGTTTGTTTTGTTTGTTTGTATGTAGAGTATATAATATACTACATGGTTAAATTATACAAAATTCAAAAAAAATATACTACATGGTTAAATTATACAAAACTCTCCAAGCAGCAATGATCTAAGGAAAAAGACTTGAAATTGATTAATTTTTCCTAATGATAATTTCAAAGTAGAGCACACTATTGACCAATCTTATATAATACCCACCTGCAGTACATATGTAAGTTATTATATCCTTTATATCGTATATATCTATATCTATACTATATATCTATACTATATTATAAAAGCCGAAACATTAAAAGTTTGGTTCAACGGTACCTGTTGAATTTACCTAATTACCCTTACTCAATTACAGATCTACTAACTAATCAATTTCCTTTTTCACGTTACACATATTATCTTTTTTATTTTCAAGAACCAAATAATTTCTTTTTCCAAGTAAAATACAATATCTTTTATATTTTATCTAACTAAAATTTCTCATTTATTAATCAATTTCTTTTTTCAGTTTAAACATATAACCTTTTCTATTTTTCAATAACTAAATAATTTTTTTTTTTCATTTAAAATAGAATATCTTTTACATTTTATCTAACTAAAATTTCTCCTTTTTAAAAACACTACGAGCAATTTTGTTTAATAAAATAACATAATTATATATAATTACTATCAAGGTTGTAAAAATCGGAAATCGGACCAACTCGGTTTTGGTCCAGAAAAATGAGTAATCGGAAACTCGACGAGTACTCGGAATGAGTACTCGGATTACTAATCGGATATTGTTTTTTAACTTTTTTTCCTCATAATTTATATGTATTTATTCTAATTTTAGTATACATGTGTTAAACTTAAAACTTAACAATAATATTAATATTACTAATAGTATTATTACAACCCTGCTAACAAGTAATAATATTAATATTACTAATTATATTTATTCTAATTTTAGTGTACATGTGTCCAAGTAATAATATTTTTTTTTTTGACAAATTTAGATGAGGTTTCATTAATAACTTGAATAAGGTTCAATCGGGACAAACCCCCAACTGACCATGCAACCAGGTTGAAAAACAAATAGACGAGCTAAACAATTAGCCGCTTTGTTTCCGGATTGCTTAACACACTGAATACAAATATTCTTGACGCTAAAAATGAATACAAATGATGCCCGAGATATCCAAAAGACACCAATATCCCTGAAAATAGTAGCATCACAATTGACCTTTACACATAAAAAAACAGGTGATAATCCAGTGTTCAGATCCATCAGTTGCACCAACTGAGGCTGGAGGTACAGATGACCCCATTAATTGAACAATCTTTCGTTGTGATAGGTGAGCTCTTGTGATATACACCACCGTTCCAGCGTTGACATGACCTTCCTAGATTTCCAAGAACATCATTAAATTCATTCTCAAAATACCCCATAACACCATACATAAAAACAACCAAACAACGAAACACAAATACATCAAACACACCAAAAAGATGGAGACAAAGACCATAGCTTTTGGAACAAAAGCACAAATTTATTGAATAAAAACAAACATAGAAATTGTTGAGTATTGAACACGGTAAAAGAATACAGAGGGGGGGGGTGAATGGATTCTTGAACTTTTCTTGATTGAGTCTATGTAGCAGATAAGTGCCTGTGTGTGTAGAAGTGAAGGTGCGGATAAATAAACAACACAAGACACAATATCACTTTAATCTAATGTATTATTAGATAAAGGTTGCTACAATCTGTGAATACAAATGATAGTATTCTCAGCTTCGTTTTTCTCAGAGAGATATGGCTTACAGTGTATGAAAAACTAGACTCACAAAAAGTTGCTAAGTTATGAAGTGAGGCTGTGTCCTTATAGAACATGGATACAGCCTACTTACTGCAAATAAGGTAGCTAAACAAATTACTTTCTAGTCTGTCTATCCTTTTTGAGTAAGTGTCCAAACGGTTACAGATTTGACTTTGCAAAGCCTGTTTAGATCCACTTCTTTAGCTCCTTGTCTCTTCTATATCTCTCCAAGCTTCCTTGTAGGCTTTCCAGAGCACGTTACAGATTGTGGTCCATAAAGTGCATTGGCTTGTTGCAGGTTTCTGACTTGTACAATTTCTTCAGTATTTTGTCTCCAAGAATGTATTCGAGAAGTGACTAAGTAAGTGATTCGAGAACTAGAATTGACTTGATCGATAACTCTGAGTTCTCGAATACTGTTATAATGACATATCGAACCACTTCTCGAATAGCTCTTTTTTTCCATCAGGATTCCTTGAGTTGTCGAATAGAACATTTGACTTATCGAATCCTCGAGTTGTCGAATAGCTTTCTGAGTCCTTGAGATATCGAATGGAACTTTGACTTGTTGACTCTTTGAGAACTCGAATACCATCTTGACTTGTTGACTTCTTGAGTTCTCAAATAGAGTAGTAGACATATCGAATCCCTGAGATATCGAATGAGATATCGAACAGTGTATTCAGAGATATCGAATAGTGTCTTGAGATATCGAATCCCTGACTTCTCGAATGCTGGACTTCTCGAATAGACAAATATACTTCTCGAATTGGTACTTAGGCAAATTCTTCATTTCTTCAAATCCCAACTGTGATTATTTGACAGTCTTTAACTCCTTGCTTGAGGCATGAACCTTGGAACTTCTTTCAAGCATTATTCTAGACTCTATTTGTACAATTACACAACTAGGATTTGATGCCTTCTACAAGTACAATACAAACAGAAACTCTACAACTAGAGGTTCCCTCAGTTAAGAGGTCATGTAAGTAATGCAAAGCATTACAAACAATTAGGCTTGTTATTAGATGTGTACAGGCATGCCTCTGTAACTAACAATCTCCCCCAAATTGTGAGTGAGACCCTTAGTCACAATTTCATGTCTGATAACAAGCCTAACATACATAAAGATAAAACTTTAAAAGTACAGGTATGTATTTTGATTGAACACATAAATGAAATTACAAGATAAATACTCTTACAGTATGATGAGGTACTAGCCATTTTCTTTTGATTGCATCTCCATTGCTTTGGCTTGTAGATCATCATATGCTTTCTGTTTCCTTTCTTTCTCCTTTCTTGCAATCTCATCTACTGCTCTCATGATTTCTGTCATAGCATCCAATTCTTCAATCATAATAGAGTTTTTGAAATCTTCAAGCACTGGCTTCAGAATGTTGGCAGGATAGTGACTGAGTAGGTCCATTCTTATATTGACATTGGCTCCATTTCTTCTCCTATACTTCACCACATAGGGATCAAACTGAACTCTACACAATCCCTTTGCCCTTAGCTTTTCTGCTTCAATCTCCAGTCTATCAATTTCTTTCTCCCTTTCTAACCATTTCTCATAGCAGCCCTTTCTTATCTTCTTAGCATAATCTTTCTTCATTTTCACAAAGTCAATCAATTCCAGCTTCCATACTTTCTCCACCTTGTCTTTAGAATCCAGCAATGCAATGATTCTTTCTATCTCATACAATTTACCCCAATGTTGACAACCCCCTTGTTTGAATTTCATTTCCTTCCCATCAGTGTACTTGATTTCAAGGTGGTCATCCACAATTGCAGCATAGCATATCTTTTGAGCTCTTAGAAATTGCAGTTGCTCTTCATCAAAGTCTTCATCAAGTGGCTGGAGTTTCAATCCTGGAATGATTGTTAGGGCTCTAGATTTGGATAGCTTCACTCTCCTTGCAGCATGTTTAAATTTCATCCTCTTGACATGATTGCTTTGCAGAAATCTTTGACCTTTGTTGGTAGACCATAGTAGTATTCCATTAGCAGATTGCTTTCTGAAACATACACATGGTTTCTTGACTTGAATCTTCTTCTCTTCTTGAGGTGGTAAGACAGTTGCAGAAGCCATAGATGTAGATTTTGGTAGGTCACTACTAACAGTATTCACCCTAGACCTAGAGTCTTGTGTTGTGGTGAGGTTACTGCTAGCAGTGCCTAAGGCTTGCTGTCTTCCACTCTTTCTCTCATATGTTTTACCTTGGTCATCATCATCATTTTTATCCTTGTCTCCCTTTTTCTTCTTGTCTTCATCACCCTTATCTCTCCTGTGATGTCTTCTCCTCCCATCACCTTTGTCTTCAGAATCATCATCCTTATTTCTCCTAGGTTGAGCCATCTCTGGAATTTCACCAGTTGTAATATAGGTTCTGAGGATGTGCAGTGCCTCAGTTTCTTCAGCATTTCTGGCTCCAACCTTCTTCTGTAATTGATCAATGATAGCAATGATCAGTCTGTGATTTCTGGTGGTGAGATCATGGGGAATGACCAATTGCTTGATATCTTCAATTCTGGTGCCAGACTGATAAATGATTGTCCATGGCTTCTTGATCACTTCTGGTAGCCTTGAAGGTTGGTCATTCCTCAAGTCATCAAACAGACTTTTGTTGTTCTCATTCTTCTTTTCTATAAGCTCGAGTATGGCATCTATCTCTGAGTGTTTCAGTTCTTGTAGAGTCTTGTATGTTAGATGCCATATCTTCAATTTGGATATCATCACTATCTCCTTGATCCACAGATTATTGACTTTCTTAGGAATGACAGTGATGCAATCAATCTGCTTCTTCAACTCCCTCAGATAGAACTGAGTGTCACCAACCTGTTCCCTTGTGGCTTTCAGAAACTCCAAGAAGGCTTTATCATGATAAACATTGGAGTTAGCAACCTCTTGTAGCTTGGCCTCAGTAACAACTTTAACTTCTACAGGCTTGGCACTCTCAGATATAGAGGTTGGAGGTTTGTCAGATGGCATACTTCCTGCAACCACTGTGGTGGTTATGGATTGCTTCTGTCCTCCTGGAGTAGTGATATGCACAGTTGGTAGAGTGACAACTGGCAAGATAGATGGAGGCTCATCCACTTTGGATTTTCCTTTGCCAGGCACATTTGGTAGAGACTTTGAAGCCCTTTGTTGACCACCCTCTTTTATTATTATACCTTTCTCCCCCTTTGCATTTGAGTTCCTTGTCTTCTTCTCCCCCTTAGGCTTGTTGTCAGGCACAGAGGCTGTAGAAATGTCCTTTGGGATTGAAGATTCATCAGGTAGAGGGAGACCCATATGCTTCATCAATGCAGCTAACATGGATTGTTGATGCAGAAGGACATCAGCTGTGGTGGATGCTTGAGTGTCCAACTGATCATTTAGCAGTGCAACCTTTTCTGTAAGATGAGCATTGGTTTTGGTAAGAGTGGCTACCTCCTGTTCAAGAGTGTTCACCTTAGTGAATAACTCATTGGCCTTGAAACCAGATAAAGATTGATCCTGCAGCCTCTTCACTTCATATTTAGACAGTTCATGCACAGGGACATCAGTCACTAGCCTATCTCCATAAAGATTCTTGAACATTATCCTCAGCATGGCATTGGCATCTGTAGTCTGGTCAGATAGATTTTGAAATTGATGCCCCAGACCTGTGACAGTATCCTTTAGCAGAGCTAGCCCATTGTCCATCTTGGTGCAGGTAGAGTTGCAGTGTTTGATATCCTTGACCACACTGTCTAGTTGAGGAAACTTAGCATCAAAGGCCCTCTTGACTTCTGCTACTGAAGTGGCTGTCTTGTCACACACCTTGTTGACTTCAGTTTTGACTCCCTTGCCAAGATAGTGTGCAGCCTTGAGGAAACCCTTGTAGGAATCATTTACAGCTTCATACACTTCACCAGGTGACAGGGATTTGGCATTGGAGCCCAGTGAAGTGATGTATTCCTCCCTGAGATACTGAAGTGCTTCATCGAGAGTAATATCATATTTTCCTTGCAACCAGGCATCTATGTTGCCATCTCTCTCAGCATCATCAATGATCTTTGACTTCTGCACTTCCACATCATCCCTATGGCATAACAGAATAGCCTCATAGTCTGGATTAGGCATGTCTGCAGTGAGAAGGTTCTGAGCAATCTTTGTGAACTCAGGAATCTGATCCACAATTAAGCTTTGAAGTGCTTCAACCGTCAATTGTTGTGGAACAGACCCTGATCTTGAAGCACTGTCATGTTGCACAGGCTTCAGCCATTTTGACATGAAGTCAGAGCTAGAGCTAGGCAAGCTAGACTCCTCAGTTACAGATGCAACTTCTGTAACCGGATGGATTGACTCTACTACTGGTGTCACCACAGAAGTGGGATGAATTACACCAGCAGTTGACACAGGCACAGAGTCTCTAGTAAAAACTAGTGGAACCTCTGTGTTTGTGATGGTGTCATTAGGAGATGCCTCAGCATACATTCCCTCACCATCTAAATGTGGGTTCTGAGTGGTGAACAAAGTGTCATGCACTAAGTCACTTGAAATTATTGGCTCATCAAGAGAAAAGAATTCTTGATGATCAATACCTTGCATCTCAGTTGCCTGAGTTGCAGGTTCCAAAGAAATTTCAGAGTTAGATTCTGGAAGAGAAGTGTGTTTAAGAGTAGATTTTGGCAACTCCCCTGAGAGATAGAGGGAGTTTCAAATGTGATGTGCTCTCCACTCAGTGTTGTGCCAGCCTTATCACTCCCATGTGCTGACTCTATACAAGAAGGTGCATTGGGGAGGATGCTTGATTCTATAGGTGCACCCTGTTGAGAGGATACACCTAGTGAGCTGTGTGCCCCTGATTTTACAACTTCAGCCATTTGTGTGACTGAAGAGGTGGTCTTAGTTTTCTTCTTCTTTGTCCTGTGTAAGGGTAACTCAGGTTCCTCACTTCCTAGACCTAATTCAACAGCTAATGCTGCTTCAGACAAGATATTCAATGGTGCAGACATTACTTCCTTTCTCTTCTTTTTACTAACATCACCCTTTTGAGAGGATGATGCAGTTGGCTCAGTATGTGGTAGAGTGTTTGGTTGAGAGGGTTGGTTAGCAGGCCCTGGGTTAGCATTTTGTTCTACTTGCTTGGGCTGTGCTAACTTGGATTTTGCATCAAATGTTGGCATGTTGTGGGGATAAGTCTTAAACAAACTCTCCATGTGGGAAGTTATGTTCAGTCTTACATCCACATCATTCCTAGTCTCCAAATTACCAAAAATGAGTTTGGTCATGGACTTAGGATAGCCTATTTTATTTTTATCAATCCCAGGCAATTCAATCAATGAAGCATTTTTATAATTAAGTACAGATTGAATAAAGCGAGGGAAGAAAATATCAGTACCTCTCTTGGTTGTGTTCTTACCAAGTCTCCCATATAATTCTTGAAGTATGATTTGGCCAACATCAATTTTCTTTCCATAGGCCAAAGCATATCCAATTTGCTGCACAGGTGCACTGATTTGGTCAAAGCTTGATTTCCTGGCAGTGAAGACTTGGAGAAGAGTTGCAAACACATAACTCCACTCCTTTCTCAGATTCTTTCTGTTTAGCTTTCCAAGGTTAATCCCATCTGAGTAGTTTATGAACTCAAAGAATTCCTCCAACTCTGCATTAGTGGCCATTCTGTCAAATGACTCTTGTTGTAGGCCTAGTGCTTGGTTCATGTCTATAGTAGTGATAGTGATTTCCTCATTCTGAACCTTGCAGTAGATGACATATGAAGTAATTGCGTTTTCCAGGGCTACAACCTCCACAATAGCAGTACTCCAGAATTGTTCCAGAATATCTAGATATAGAGTTGGGTTGGCAGAGAGTGCATCCTTAATATACGACTCAGCCATCCATTTCACAAAGCACTTGAAATTGGCATTGGGTGCTTCAACATCACTAGTGAGTGCGATGAAGTTGGTGTTAAACTTTACTGTTGCCATTTGTGTAGAAGAGAGGAAAGAAATTGAAGGTTGAAGAAGAAATTTGGCTTTTCGTAACTAGGGTTTCAGGGGTTTAGAGAGTGTAGATGCTTGAGAAATCGAATGAAATGAATCGAATAGATGTGAAATTGTATAAGTATGAAGTACTTGAATTGTCGATTAGCAGAAAGTTTTGTATCGACAAGTCAGGCATTCGAGAAGTAGAAAACAACTATTCGAGAAGTCAAGAATGGCTTAATCGATAACTCAAGCAGATAGAAACTCACAGCTGGCAGTTATCTAACTTAGAAATAATTCTAAATTAAATAATATGTGTTTTTATGAGTGAATTAAACTTTTAGACAAAAAGTCCAAAATCGGTTAAAATTCAGCGAGAATTCAGCCTTTTCAAATGATTCGAGAACTCAAATATAGTGTTCGAGAACTCAGTCATTCGAGAACTCAGTTGCTATATTCGAGAAGTCAAGAATTCCTCTATTCGATATCTCAGAAAGACTCTATTCGAGAACTCAAGAGTACTCTAATGAGACTTATTAGAGATGTCGAATAGTGAATCATTCGAGAAGTCTGACTTATCGAACTATACCCATCACTCATAAAAATTTGATTTTCACTATCTTTTAAAATTTACCAGACATATTCATTGAAAAATATCCTAGCAAATTAAATAGTGATTTTCTCAAAATTTCATAGAAATTTTAAGTTAATAAAAATATGATTTTCAACATATGCAACAGATTTGAAATATTTATAAATCATATTTCAGCCAACACTTACTCCAAAAATATTGAGAATTTAGATAAAGTAAGTGTTTACTGCTGCAACAATCTAGATGATGTATTCACTTAGCCAGAATCTGAAGAATTCAGCATTCCAATCTCACTTACCAACCTTGTGAAGGTGGCTTCATCTAATGACTTAGTGAATATATCAGCTAGTTGTTTATCTGTAGAGATATAATGCAACTCAATGGTTCCATTAGTTGCATGTTCTCTTATGAAATGATATCTGATGTCAATGTGCTTTGTTCTAGAATGATTGACAGGATTGGCAACTATAGAGATTGCACTTGTGTTGTCACACATGATTGGAATTCTTTCCAACACAAGTCCATAATCTCTAAGTTGATTTCTAATCCAAAGCACTTGAGCACAGCAACTTCCAGCAGCTATGTATTCAGCCTCAGCTGTAGAAGTTGACACAGATTGTTGCTTCTTGCTATACCAAGAAACTAACCTTTGTCCAAGAAACTGGCAGCTTCCTGAGGTGCTTTTCCTATCCACTCTGCATCCAGCATAATCAGCATCAGAATAACCAACCAGATTGAACCCTGTGTCCTTAGGATACCATAATCCCAAGTTAGGAGTGCCCTTCAGATATCTAAAGATCCTTTTTATTGCAATCAAATGTGATTCCTTTGGATTTGATTGAAACCTTGCACACAAGCATGTAGCAAACATGATGTCTGGCCTACTTGCAGTGAGGTAGAGTAGAGAACCAACCATGCCTCTGTAGACTGAGATATCTACTCTCTTGCCTTTAGCATCTTCATCCAATTTAGTGGCAGTGGCCATGGGTGTCTTGGCAGGTGAACAATCTTCCAAGTCAAACTTCTTCAATAAATCCTTGATGTACTTGGTTTGACTGATAAAGATACCATCCTTCCTTTGACTGACTTGCAACCCTAGAAAGAATGTCAACTCTCCCATCATACTCATCTCATATCTGCTCTGCATGAGTTTAGAGAATTTCTCACACAGTTTCTCATTTGAAGAACCAAAAATGATATCATCCACATAGATTTGAACTAGGATCATATCATCACCATGCTTCTTGTAAAACAGTGTCTTGTCCAATATGCCTCGAGTGAATTGATTTTCAAGAAGGAATTGTGATAAAGTATCATACCATGCTCTTGGAGCTTGCTTAAGTCCATACAATGCCTTAAGCAATCTGTAGACAAATTCTGGGAAATGTGGATCCTCAAAGCCAGGTGGTTGTTGCACATAAACCTCTTCTTCCAACTCTCCATTTAGAAATGCACTCTTGACATCAATTTGATAAACTTTAAAGTTTGAATGAGCAGCAAATGCCAAGAATATTCTAATGGCTTCCAATCTAGCAACAGGGGCAAATGTCTCATCATAATCAATGCCTTCCTGTTGAGAGTATCCTTTTGCAACCAGCCTTGCTTTGTTTCTTATTATTACACCATCTTCATCCATCTTATTCTTCAGAACCCATTTTGTTCCAACAATGGTTCTGTTCTTTGGTGCAGGCACAAGTTCCCATACTTTGTTCCTTTCAAATTGATTCAGCTCCTCTTGCATGGCAATAATCCAATCTGGATCCAACAATGCATCATCAAGTTTCTTAGGCTCAACTTGTGATAGAAAACATCCATAGAGGCACTCATTTTGAGTTGCTCTCCTAGTCCTTACTCCTGCATTAGGATCTCCAATGATTTGCTCTGCAGTGTGTGATCTATCCCATTTCCTCGAGTGTTCAGCCTGATTTCTCATTCTTGATGTTGCTTCATCATCCACATCATGGTCATCCTCATTTCCTCCCCCTGTGAAGTTGCCATTACTCACAGGTGTGTCTTGGATGCTTGTTTCTCCACTATCGATTGGCACAAATTCTTCTCTTGTATCATCAATCACTTGAGTTTGTTGAACTTGAGTTTCAACTCCAGTTTCAATCTCTTCATCAGAATCATCTAGATTATCAAACTTCAATGGATCTTTGTCTTCATCATTGGCTTCTTCTAGTCCAGGTAGTTTGCTGTCATCAAATGTTACATCTGTGCTTTCCATAACTTTCTTTTGACTGATGACATAAACCTTGTATGCAATTCTTTCCATAGAATAGCCAAGAAAAATTCCTTCAAATGCTTTTGCATCAAACTTTCCAACATATTCAGAATTATCCTTGAGTACAAAGCATTTGCTTCCAAAAGTATGAACATACTTTAGTGTAGGCTTCTTTCCAGTCATCAAGTTGTAAGGTGTCTTTCCAGTGTTTTTGTTGATGAGGGTCCTGTTCTGAATATAGCATGCAGTGCTCACAGCCTCAGCCCAAAAACATGTAGGCATTTTTGCATCAAGTAACATTGTTCTAGCAGCCTCAATTAGAGTTCTATTCTTTCTCTCAACAACTCCATTTTGTTGTGGAGTCCTTGGAGCTGAGAATTGCTGAGAAATGCCATTCTCTTTGCAGAATGCTTCAAGTGTGGCATTTCTGAACTCTGTTCCATTATCACTCCTCAGTGCAATCACACTTGCATCGTTTGCCTTTGCTTCCTTGTCAACTTTCTTTATATGCTCAATAATTACTTGTGGAGCCTCATCTTTTGATGCCAGAAATTCCACCCATGTATACCTTGAAAAATCATCAACCATTACCAGGGCATACTTCTTTCTTCCAAGTGACATTATGTTGACAGGCCCAAACAAATCCATATGGATGAGTTGTAGTGGCTTGGTTACAGATGTCACTGTCTTTGACTTGTGGCTTGATCTCTTCATTTTTCCTTTTTGACAAGCCTCACACACTCCTTCTTGGCAGAATTCAAGTGTGGGCATGCCTCTCACTAACTCTCTTTTGACTAGAGAATTAATGGCCTTGAAGTTCAGGTGTGATAGTTTCTTGTGCCACAGCCAACAATCTTCATTTGATGCTTTTGAGTAAAAACAACAAATCCTGTCCTTGTTTGCAGAGTCCATATTGGCTACAAACAGGCTTCCCTTCCTTACTCCAGATAGAGCAAAATCACCAGTCTTCTTGTGGGTGATCAAACATTCATCTTTGTCAAAATTCACTTTGAATCCTCTATCAGTAAACTGACCAACACTTAACAGATTATGCTTGAGCCCCTTGACTAGTGCTACATCTTCAATGATGACATTTCCAACTTTCAGCTTGCCATATCCCAATGTGTTACCCATGCTGTCATCTCCAAAAGCAACCATTGGGCCAGCCTTTTCCTCATACTGTGATAGCAGGGCCATATCACCAGTCATATGATTTGAGCATCCACTGTCCAAAATCCACATGACCTTCTTTTCACTTTCTTTGCCCTGCAACCACAAAGGTATTACTTTTCCTTTGGTACCCAAACAAGTTTGGGTCCATGTGACTTAGAGACAGTTTTATCATAAACAACATGCTTGCCAACTTTCTTAGTGTTAGTCTTCTTGTCACTCTTGGAAGTCTTAGAACCTGAGGTTTCAGACTTAGGTGACAAAGGTACCTTCCTAGCTTTAGGAGGACTTGAAGACTTTGACCTTGTGTAGTGTGTGTGAGAATTGTGACTGATACAACCATCAATGAACTGCCTTCTTAAATTAAAACAACTAGTCATAACATTCATATTGCATGGCATACAGTCAAATTTATCACAGAAAGGTGCATCTCTATGACTTAGAGGCACAGAACAATCATAGAAAGGTTTAGACACACTACCAACAGGTTTCTTGCATGCATGAGTTAGATGATTCGTACTGAAACAGTTCTGACAAGTTTTCCTAGGGGCATTAGGCATGTAAGCATAGTTGTTATCCTTGTTAATCCCTAACTTGCCATTTCTGTTCTGTTTCCTTTTAGTCACTTCCTTTTCTGATTCACTCTTCCCAGCTGAGACAAACTTAACAAACTTCTTAGGTCTTGGCCTATCAACTACTGGCTTCTTGGTCTTTGACTTGACACTCTCACCCTTAGAGGATGCTTGCTGTTTACTAGATTGTGCCTCATCCTCATCATTCAACATTTGCTTGATGAGTAAGGCATCCTCATCAATTTCAAATGTTGATTCCTTAAAAATTGGATTTTCAGTTTTTCTCAAAATGTGAGGCACTTTCTCATGAACAGCTGTGTCCTCTTCAATGACAGCATAGCCTTTCCTTTGTTTGAGAGAGTCATAGTCAAGTCCAATAGCTGCTTTGGGTTTAGCTTCAATTTTCTCACAGTAGGATTGCACTAAACCAGATGATTTCTTGAAAGTTTTAAGTTTGAATTCATTCTCGGCTAATTCATCCCTAAGAGCCTTCTCTACTTGACTAGCACATAAAACCTTGTTCTTCAAATATTCAACTTCTTTCTTAAGGTTTTCTACTTGCATAGTAGTTAGCTCAAGTTCCTCATTCTTTTTGGTTAATATTTCATTTCTAGTAGACAGTTTAGCAATCTCCTCATTAGCAGCAGTCATACTAGTATGAATATTAAACATTTCAACAGATAATTGTTCAATCATGCATTTGTATTCAGAAACAGACATGTCTATAGTAGTGAGAGATGGTACCTGAGAATCAGATGAAGATGAGTCATCCTTGGAGTTGGCCATCAAGGCATAGTTGCAGAATTCTTGTTCCTCTTCATCACTCTCAGAATCATCCCAACACTTCCCTTCAGCTATGTAGGCCTTACCATGTGTCTGCTTTTTCAGAAGGGCCTCATACTTAGCTTCTAGCTCAAGATAATCTCTATCCTTCTTTTTAGG
Organism: Kitagawia praeruptora; assembly: GCA_037693485.1. NCBI lineage: Eukaryota > Viridiplantae > Streptophyta > Magnoliopsida > Apiales > Apiaceae > Kitagawia > Kitagawia praeruptora. The sequence goes on from CM075353.1 coordinate 8,104,749, forward strand.
CTTCTTGCATTCACTGGCAAAATGCCCTAGGTCATTGCATCTATAACACCTTACAGATGACCTATCCACATAACCGGTTTTGAACTTATTTCTGTTTGGTTTCACAGGTGCCTTGTTCTTGTTGGTTGAATGGTTTTGAGTTTTGGGTTTGAAGGGTTGATTTCTTTTAAATCTGATGTTTGGAAATTTTCTGGCCATGAAGGCATATGAGGTATTTTCCATCCCATCAAGTTCTTCCAGAGTGTAAAACTCTTCTTCTTCTTCCTCCTTTTCCTCAACAGGTTCACTCACTCCAGCTTCAGTTTCTTCATCATCTGCCACCTCCTCTATCCTTAGTTGGCTTGTAGATGCTTCTAGGTCCAGAATGGATTTGTTGACAATCAAGGCACATGATGTGTTTATCATCCTACCTTGGTTGGCTTGGATAGCCCTTTTCTGAAGCAACTCAAGTTCATGAGTCTTTAGTACTCCATAGAGCACATCATAGGTGACTTTGTTCAAATCTCTCTCTCTTAGAGAAATGACTCTTTGCTCCAGATGATTTGGTGAAGACAACAGAAATTTCATATTTAACTCCTTGGTGCTGTAAACCTTTCCATTCATCTGTAACTCAGTAACTAGCTTGTGAAACCTTTCAAACATTTCAGTGATGCTTTCCTTGGGCTGTGCCATGAAAGCTTCATACTGTGTGACCAGTATCTGTTTCCTGTTTTCCTTAACCTCATCAGTCCCTTCACACAACACCTCAATGTGATCCCACATCTCTTTAGCAGACGTGCATGATGCAATGTTTGCAAACATTGACATGTCCATGGAATCAATGATGAGCAACATGAGGTGGCTGTCAAGAGCAACCTTCTCCCTTTCTGACTCTGTCCACTTTGATGGATCCTTGGCCTCATAAGCTCTTGGGATAGTTATGGTTCCAACAGTCTTCTCTGGTATCTCTTGTTGTGGAACAAAAGGACCATTCTTGAGAATCTCAGGATACAAGGGATGAGAGGCTTTAATGAACAACATCATCTTTATCTTCCAGAGGTTGAAGTTTTCTTTATCAAACTTAGGGACCTTCACCGTTCCTGTAGTCTTTGGTGTATTCGAACTCATGATCGTTTCTCTGTTTTTGAATAAACAGCCCGCTCTGATACCACTTGTTGAGTATTGAACACGGTAAAAGAATACAAAGGGGGGGGTGAATGGATTCTTGAACTTTTCTTGATTGAGTCTATGTAGCAGATAAGTGCCTGTGTGTGTAGAAGTGAAGGTGCGGATAAATAAACAACACAAGACACAATATCACTTTAATCTAATGTATTATTAGATAAAGGTTGCTACAATCTGTGAATACAAATGATAGTATTCTCAGCTTCGTTTTTCTCAGAGAGATATGGCTTACAGTGTATGAAAAACTAGACTCACAAAAAGTTGCTAAATTATGAAGTGAGGCTGTGTCCTTATAGAACATGGATACAGCCTACTTACTGCAAATAAGGTAGCTAAACAAATTACTTTCTAGTCTGTCTATCCTTTTTGAGTAAGTGTCCAAACGGTTACAGATTTGACTTTGCAAAGCCTGTTTAGATCCACTTCTTTAGCTCCTTGTCTCTTCTATATCTCTCCAAGCTTCCTTGTAGGCTTTCCAGAGCACGTTACAGATTGTGGTCCATAAAGTGCATTGGCTTGTTGCAGGTTTCTGACTTGTACAATTTCTTCAGTATTTTGTCTCCAAGAATGTATTCGAGAAGTGACTAAGTAAGTGATTCGAGAACTAGAATTGACTTGATCGATAACTCTGAGTTCTCGAATACTGTTATAATGACATATCGAACCACTTCTCGAATAGCTCTTTTTTTCCATCAGGATTCCTTGAGTTGTCGAATAGAACATTTGACTTATCGAATCCTCGAGTTGTCGAATAGCTTTCTGAGTCCTTGAGATATCGAATGGAACTTTGACTTGTTGACTCTTTGAGAACTCGAATACCATCTTGACTTGTTGACTTCTTGAGTTCTCGAATAGAGTAGTAGACATATCGAATCCCTGAGATATCGAATGAGATATCGAACAGTGTATTCAGAGATATCGAATAGTGTCTTGAGATATCGAATCCCTGACTTCTCGAATGCTGGACTTCTCGAATAGACAAATATACTTCTCGAATTGGTACTTAGGCAAATTCTTCATTTCTTCAAATCCCAACTGTGATTATTTGACAGTCTTTAACTCCTTGCTTGAGGCATGAACCTTGGAACTTCTTTCAAGCATTATTCTAGACTCTATTTGTACAATTACACAACTAGGATTTGATGCCTTCTACAAGTACAATACAAACAGAAACTCTACAACTAGAGGTTCCCTCAGTTAAGAGGTCATGTAAGTAATGCAAAGCATTACAAACAATTAGGCTTGTTATTAGATGTGTACAGGCATGCCTCTGTAACTAACAGAAATTATGGGTTCGGATGAGAGAATGGAGGGAGAGAAATGGATTGGTGAATGGAGGAGAAGGTGGAATTAAAGGGAGATGGTTGATGGGAAAATATGAGGAAGAGAGGCGGAGAAAAAAGGGGAAAGGGCGGAGAAGACAAGGGGGAGGGGGGGAGGGGGAGGGGCGGCGGTAGAGAAATGGAAGGGGGGAGGGGGCGGGGGGAGGGAGTCGACTCTCAAAATAGGGTTTCAGGACTGGATATTCATGTTATTTAGTTTATAGCTACAGGACTTGTGGAACATAATTGTTCTGCCGAAACATTAAAAGTTTGGTTCAACGGTACCTATTGAATTTACCTAATTACCCTTACTCAATTACAGATCTATTAACTAATCAATTTCCTTTTTCAGGTTACGCATATTATCTTTTCTATTTTCAAGAACTAAATAATTTCCTTTTCCAAGTATAATACAATATCTTTTATATTTTATCTAACTTAAATTTCTCATTTATTAATCAATTTCCTTTTTCAGTTTAAACATATAACCTTTTCTATTTTTCAATAACTAAATTATTTCCTTTTTCATTTAAAATAGAATATCTTTTACATTTTATCTAACTAAAATTTCTCCTTTTTAAAAACACTACGAGCAATTTTGTTGTTTAATAAAATAACATAATTATATATAATTATTATTAACTAATCAATTACCTTTTTCAGTCAAAACACATTACCTTTTCTCCATTCTCTAACTAAAATCTCTCTTTTTCCAATTATATCATGGACGGTTATCTTTTTCAGCAAAACACGTTACCTTTTTTCTTTCTTCTTACTAAAACCTCCATTTTTCTAATTATATTACAGGCGTTTCTATTTAATATAAATAAAATAATAATATTATAATATTAATAATTAACCGATTACCTTTTCAGCTAAAATATACTCCCTCTGTCCCGCCAGGTTCTTTACCTGGGGGCTGGGCACGGAGACCAAGGATAGTGGGTGTAATATTGTTAAAATAAATGAAGTAGTGGGTGTAATAGTGATTTTATTGTTAAAATAAGTGAAGTAGTGGGTGTAATAGTGATTTTAATGTTAAAATAAGTTAAGTAGTGGGTGAAATAGTGTAAAGTATTGTTAAAATAAGTGAAGTAGTGGGTGTAATAGTGTTAAAACTTACTATTTTGGGTAATGTAAAGAAATGGTGGGACGGCCCAAAAAGGAAATTGTAAAGAAATGGATGGGACAGAGGGAGTATCATCTTTTCTATTTTTTCTAATTACATTCCCTTTTTTTCTAGAAATATAACGGGTAGCGTTAATTTCTCATTTTCTAAAAACTATGAACAATTTTATTTCGTAAAATAACAGAATTAAATTATAATTACTATAAACTAATCAATTACTTTTTCCACATAACTCATGCACGTTACCTTTCTATTTTCTCTAACTAAATTATTTTTTAATTATATCACGGACGGTTCCATTTAATAAAATAAACTAATAATATTATAATATTTTTAATTAATCGATTACCTTTTTCAGCTAAAACATATCATCTTTTCTATATTTTCTAACTAAAATCCATTTTATAATAGAAATACCACGGACAATATTATTTTCTCATTTTCTAAAAACATTTCGAGCAATTGTATTTAGTAAAATAATGTAATTCAATTATAATTACTATAAACTAATCTATTACCTTTTTCACCTAGAACATATAATCTTTTTAATTTTCACTAACTAAATTCTTTATTTTTCTAATCATATCACGGACATTCTATTTAATGAAATGAAGTAATAATTTTATAATTACTAATAATTACTTGATTATTCTTTTTAACTAAAACCTATCATCTTTTCTATATTTTCTAACTAAATCCCTCATTTTCTAGAAATATCACGAATAACACTTATATAATTATTATCAAATCATCTCATATAAAAAAGTAAGCCTCCAAAATTCATGTTTTAAAAAAATTAATTTTAATTAATGAAATTTTTTATATAATATAAAAAAAACCGTGCATCACACGGGTTTTAGGCTAGTATATTATAATAAGCAAAAGGGGTATAATTTGTAGTTGATTACCCTTTTTTGGTTATCCCCATTTTTGGTTATCCCTCATTTATCACCGTTAGATCAGCAACTCAAATAGATCATGACAGTTAGATATAACAATACTAAAAGTTGTTATATGCAGAGGTTCAAGGTTCGATTCCCGCCAATAACATATTAATTTATATTTAATACTAAAAATTATTATATATAAAGATATAAGGTTCGAATCAATAACATATTTAAACTAATATTTATAATATTATATTATATTATAAATAAATTATAAAAAATTAAAAGTAACCCGTGTTTTGCACGGGCTATAAGCTAGTTAATATATAATAAGCAAACTAGGGGATAATTGGTAGTTTGGTTATTTGGTTCAACCAAGCCTTAAAAAGAATGGTGATCGTTAGATATTTAGCAAATAGATCATAACAGTTAGATCTAATAGTAAGGAATATTCTATAATTAAATTTCTTTTCTAAATATCCAAGGTTCGAATCCCGTCAACAACAAATTTACATTAAAAATTTATATTATTAGTTTTAAACAATACATGTCATTTATTTTAATAACTATCATTATTACTAATAATTTTATTGCCTTAAAAAGAAAGGTGATCGTTAGATATTTAGCAAATAGATCATAACCGTTAGATCTAATAGTAAGGAATATTCTATATTTAAATTTCTTTTCTAAATATCCAAGGTTCGAATCCCGTCAACAACAAATTTACATTAAAATTTTATATTATTAGTTTTAAACAATACATGTCATTTATTTTAATAACTATCATTATTACTAATAATTTTATTAATTAATATTGCAAAGTTAAATTATATCCATAATAAATTATTTTATTCTATTTTTTTAATCATATAATTTTAAAAATATTTAAAGTAAGTCGTGCTTTGCACGGGCTCAAATAGATCAAAACCGTCAGATACAACAATACTAAAAGTGATTATATACAAAGGTTTAAGGTCGATTCCCGCCAACAACCTATTAATTTATATTTAATAGTAAAAATTATTATATACAAAAATGATAGGTTCAAATTCTTCCAATAACATATTAAAATTAAAATTTATAATAACTAACTTATAGCCCGTGCAAAGCATAGGTTACTTTTAAATATTTTTGAAATTATATGATTAAATAAAATAGAGTATAATAATTTATTATGGATATAATTTAACTTTTTAATATTAATTAATAAAATTATTAGTAATAATAATAGGGATTCGAACATTGGATCTTTAGAAGAGATATTTAAATATAGAATATTCCTTTTTATTAGATCTAACGGCTATCATCTATTTACTAAATATCTAACGGTTACCTATTCTTTTAGATAATTGAACCAAGTCTTATAGCCCGTGCAAAGCACGGGTTACTTTTAAATACTTTTAAAATTATATGATTAAATAAAATAGAGTATAATAATTTATTAAAGATATAATTTTGGTTCAACCATTTAAAACAATAGTGACCATTAGATATTTAGTAAATAGATGATATCCATTAGATCTAATAATAAAGAATATTTTATATTTAAATCCCTGTTTTAAAGATCCAAGGTTCGAATCCCGTCAACAACAAATTTACAATAGATTTTATATTATTAGTTCTAATCAATACATATCATTTATTAAATTAATATTATTATTATTATTACTAATAATTTATTAATTAATATTACAAAGTTAAATTATATCCATAATACATTATTATACTCTATTTTATTTAATCATATAATTTAAAAGTATTTAAAAATAACCCGTGCTTTGCACGGGCTATAAGCTAGTATTATATAATAACAGTAACAGGGGATAATACCTGAATAGGTGAGCGTTGGTTCTTTCTATCATAATTTTAATAAAAATGGTTCAAAATATCACATATCAGGAAAATGACATTTTTTATCATTCAAAACGCATTCTTAAGTTACGTTTTTTAAAAATGCAGGTTTAACATGTGTTTTCTGCTGGAATTACATTTTTTCGAAAAAATAATTTTGAAAAATGCAACTTGAGTTTGCGTTTTTGGGGAAAATAAAAAAGTAAAATACTTGATAACGCAATATGTAAACGCGTTTCTTTGTAAACAAGAAGCTCCTTTTAAAGACCCAATAAGAAACACATAGATTTGATTTTTTTTTAATAAACGTGAATTCATGTTGCGTTGATTTATGATAATAAGGGTTATTTATTTGAATAATGATATTTTGGGCATTTTAAGCTCAAATTATGATTGAAAGGACCTTTTCTGGTTTATGTATCGAATCTCAACAACTACAAAATATTAAATTAAGTTTACAATAGTATTACCCTATACCTAAATATAACTTATTATATAATTAGGTCTTCTAAATTGGATAAAATCATCTTCTATATATAATAGGAGAACAAGGGTTTTTTTGAGCCAATAAACCCCCTGTGAATTTACAATTTTACCCTTGTATTTTACAAAATTACATTAATTGCCACTCCTTTATTTTGAAGATAAAAATTAAGTTATTTTTGTGTTTGTGGGGAATTGAACCCACAACCTCCTCAATATAAATATTCCTCCAAACCATTGTGCTACTTATGTTTTTTAGTAAGAAGTGAAAGCTTTTTTTACATAACTTCGACCTCTTTATCAATTTCTGGAAAATCTCTCTATCAATTTCTGGAAAATGACCCGTGCCTCGCACGGGTTATTATGCTAGTTAGATCTAATGTTATAAAGTAAGTTTATTTGATTGATAGTAAAATTATATTCAAAAATGAAAAAATAAATTTAATAATCTAGACCAAATATAGATAGATTTTCTAAATTGAATAGAACTCTCAATATAAAAATTCACAACTTTTGTTTTTCTTCAATTTTCGAGTAATTTTAGGAGAAATTGCCCAAACTACCACTATTTCCTACACTCTCTCACCAAAATACCATTATGCGGAACAGTCTGCCCTTTTTAACCACTGACTACGCATGTCAGGCTTGCGTAGTCTACAATACGCATGTCAGAATTGCGCATACTGAGTTACGCATCTGGAGGATGCGTAATGACGTCATGCTGCGTCATTTCTTCACTTCCTTCTCCGGCGCTCAGACGAGGAGAAAAATCGCAAGGGAGATCGCCGGCTTCGTTCACCGTACTCAGGCTACCTCCACCACATCTGAGGGCATTAAAATGATCCCCTGACAACCTTCTATCTTTTACCCAGTTTAATTGTTGTGTGTTGGCCCCGCAGGGGCGTGTTCTGAGCTAATCGGAAAATCAATCGGAGCATTTGAATCGAAATGGGGCATTCAAATCTGGGGAAAGAAACAAAAAACGAAGAACATAGGGTTGTAGATCGTGAGAAGACGATCATTTTTATGTATAGCATGCCACGGATAGATGCCTGAAGAGAACGGTGGAAGAGATCGAAATTAACTTGACATTCGTCTCCGACGGCGACGGGAAAGAGACGATGAACAGTGGTAGATACGCATGTTCAACATGCGTATCCTCCTCCACGCATGTTGAACATGCGTATACAGTTCACTGTTCACGTTGGCTGACAGCTGAATTTTACAAAGTCCACGCAGCCATCACATGCGTGGTCGATGGCCACGCATTTTGGTAATGCGTATACGCTCCACGCATTGCCAAAATGCGTGGCCCGTGGTTAAAAAGGGCGGACAGTTTTGCCGGTGGTTATTTTGGGCAAGAGGAATTAAAATGTGGGTATTTTGGTTTTTCACCCTAATTTTAGTTGGATAATAATTGTTGAACCATCATTAAATTGAAGATAATTTCTTGAGTTTTGCGTGACCTGTAAAATCGTCTAAATCCGATTTTTGGAACACAAGATAGAGCAAAAAAGTAAACTGACAATGTGAAGTCTAATAAATAATAATTTTTATATTTATACTCAAATTTGGTTTTTTTTTCCTAAATCTTCAAATGTAAGAAATTTTATTTTCTTCACTAAAATATTAAAAATTATTTGATCAAAATCAAATTCAATATATGTAAATCTTAATAAATATAAATATTAAAGGGAAATTATTAAAAATACCCATTTTTAATTTTTAATATAAATATTAAAGTTGCATATGTAGTTGCGTAGCAGTTGTAGTTGAGGTTGCAATAGTTGCAGTTGAGATGATAAATGTTATAAATGAGGTTGAATCGTACTTTAAAAAAAAAAATTCTACAATTTGGGTAATTTTGAAAAAAAACCTAATATTAAAAGAAATTATTTAATAATATAATTAATAGATTTATAAATCTTAATAAAAAATTATGCATTGCATGGATTATAAACTAATAAATTATAAAAAAAAACTAATGATAAAGAAAAATCCTCTGTTCAGTTGAAATGTGGAGACATAGATTTTCGTTTCTTGGTTCGATTTTTTCTTACTCTAGAACACTGTTGCAGATTTTGGAAATCGGAACTATTCGGTTGAGGTACCGATTTATGATTATCGGATAATTTGATTGAAAAATTAACGATTTATCGGCGATTTTTGTAAAATCGGTCAAAACAGTTCCAAAATTTTGACCAATTTATCGGCGATTTTTTCAGAAATCGACCGATTTCTATAACAATACTCTAGAATCATAATGAATCCTGTTTCATGAGTTAACAAAGCTGAACCAGAAAAATGTATAACATATATTATAAGTATTATTCTTTGACTAGCATATGTTAAATCAAGTTGACAATTTCAATGGGAAATATAATTACTATGAATGTTAAAATGTTAAATGGGGCTAAAATTTCATCTTTGAAGCTAAAGGATTGGTCCATGGTAGATTGTCACAGTTGAGAAAAAGAGGAGCATTTGTTTTTATTGATTGCAACAAAGTTGGTGTCACAACTATTAGGAAATTAATTATTTATTTATGAAGAAGAATTGATTGACGAGGACATAAAGGTTTTTGATAAGGAGAGCTATGTACTCCTATATCAGACGAGGGACCAATCTCTCTAGAAATTATTGTCCATTTTGTTTTGTTTTTTTTCCTAAACAACCATTTTGATTATTTGATTGCAAATTACAATATATTTTGATAAATTTCGTTGGTTTAGCCAAACAAGCCATTATTTTGACCCTACTTTCTTGCTTATATGTCGTCAGCTGTTGATATTATCATTTAAATGTAGTGTATGATCTAGTAGTACTTCAATTTATGGAAAATGTTAACCACAGCCCTTAGGCTTATGGTTAAGGTGTTATGTGATAGTTTTTAATTGGCTCAAGGTTGTGTCCCACTTGCAAAAAAGTGTGTGCCCCCATGCATTCACATAAATCATCCAATAAAAATCCACCACATGACAAAAATTAATTCTTAAACATAACCCTAAGGGCTATTGTTAACGGGATCCTAAATTTATATACGTTGTCTATGAATTATCTTGACCAAATTGTGATCTAGTACTTTAATCACGTACAAATATGTAAAGTTAATTTTCTTTTGAAAAAAGGCATACACTCATGAAATCTAATCTCGTCAAGCCAAACGTGATGAAGAGGAGGAGATTGTTAAATTATCCCGCATCGATGATGATAAATGACTAAAATTATTGAGTTATTCGAATTCGATTATAAGAGGAACATAATGTATATTTCCAAAAAAGAAAAAAAAGAGGAACATTATGTAAAATTGACATACTAATATGGAGTTTAATTAACATGAATAATTCAGCTCACGGAAAATTGAAAAAAGATTTTTTTTACAAGAAACAAAAATTGCTTCTATCTGCGCTGTGTTGAAGTTAGCCTCGATAGCTTTATGCATCTTGATGTATATAACTGTCCTATAATATAATGCCACTTGTCTGCATGTCATTGTTCAATTAAATCTCCTACTAATTTTTGAAAGAAAGATGACTTTGATATATGATAAATCTCTCATTCTTCATCATTATCTTTTGGTCCTGGGCTTTAGAGCCTCTTCTGGCCCACTAATTATGTTAATGAAATCATCAAGTTTTAACCCACTCCTTAATGTCGATGAAAACTTTGTTATATCATTCATATGTAAATCTCATATATGTAGGGTACCAATGTAATTATGTGCTAAGTGCTATAGTGAATGGTTAACAACTTAATGATGTAAAAAGTCCAAAAAATAGGGCCGAATGTAGCAGGTATTTTAGCTAGCCTTTCAGTTCAATCACATCAAAAGCTTTTCCAAAAATTATCGAAACAAAGTGAAAACCAGCCCTTTGAGGTCCCCTCTTGTTGTTAAAATTATTTTTATATTTAGCACAATTGCGCACATATCTTGTTTTTGATAAAATTTAAATTCTCGACATCCCGTAAGAAGAACAAGGGTGATATCTATAGATCAAGAGATTACCGGTGGCTTTAATTTTTCTAGGGTGAAAGATACTGAGATTCATGGAAAGCAACAGTTAGTTGTAATTGGTGTGTGTGTGACTGTGTGCGATGTTCATAGATCACTTGTAGGAATTTTGTAATACCACTTAACATATAATAGAAAGATAAGGTGAGTTAACACAAGTAATTGTTTTATCTAGTACCTGTGTAGGCTAAGATCATACGTAAATCATAATGCATAGTACAAACATGTAAACCTCAGCATAATTGTGACTAATGTGATCAAATAGTGTACTGTGATAGTTGTCAAGTCTTGCTCATTGATATATCAGATAACAGCACTGCCACTCTGGATATACCCTGTTACAAGAAGAATAAATATATTTAAAAGGGTCTAATAATGTTTTAAAAATCAGGACCTTCATAATTAGGATATACTCCAGTAGAGTACAGAACTGTACAAGCAAAACAATCCAATAATGTCTTCTTCATTCAAGACCTATACTAATAATGTAAGTTTTCATCACTGGAGTTTATTGGATAATCTTAACAGCTCAGTCAGATAGGTGGTGGTGGTCCTGGTGGGGAGTGCTTCTGTCAACTAATGTGTATTGTTCAAGTCCCTTGGGTCTCCTGGCCTCTTAGTCTAGCGGTATCTCCCTCGCTTACTCTACGGGATATCAAAAAGCAAAGGTAGCAAGTTGGGGTAAAGAAATAGAAACAACCCACTTGTATTGTTGAAGGGATACCTGGAATGAACAGAAATGGACTGCTTAACTATGATATAGTCAAAAAGAGTCTTTGCATTATTGTTCATGATGTTCAGTCCTACCTTATGCTACAGCAGATACTTCTAACTGGATAACATTGCAAAAATTAATGAGTTACATTGTATAGGAAAAAAAAGTAAGGACATCAATACTATGAACATATGTTTGCGGATCATGGTGCACATAGCACGGGATTTGTGTTATGGCGCTCGTAACACAAAAATTGGGCCTTCAGGGTGGCGATGTGACAATAAAATTGAGCTTAATGGTGTTAGCTTAGAAAAGTTGGGCTTAAAGGCAACTTATTGAAGTTATCCAAAACCGATCGATTCTTATCATGAACCGATATATTTTTCGGTGGTTCGAATAAAACCTAATACTATTATCAACAAATTAAGGTTTTTGGTAGCCCAGCCTTTACATATTGTGATTATATTTTATACCAAATTTTAAAATGGTTGCAAAATTTTCAAGTGTGCAAATTAATGACCAATTTTAATTATCGTATTTTAGAAAATGGTTCCTGTAATTTTTTTTAAAGAATTGCCAAATTTTATTTCTAACTTTTAAAAGAATGACTTCTTTTCATGTTTAAAATTAATGTATTATTTTAAAAGACTAAAACAAAAATTGATTATTTATTTGTAAGTTTGGTCAATTTTTTTGAAATTAAATATAAAAAACGATCACCATTCTATAATTTACTCAATTTAATCATAACTAGGTAACAACGCGCGGCACGAAAATATTTTTAAAAATTATACACATAACATTATTGTTTGTTAAATTTTATTATTTGAGAGTTAATATGATAAATTAAAAATTATGTGAAATGTAATTAAATTTGAATGTTTAAAAATTAAAGAGAAAAGAATTAGGTGAAAAAAACATGTTTCAGTTAAATTCTTGAATATTAATAATAATAATAATTTTGAAGATATTGACGAACTTATTTTGTCGCATAAAAAATGCTTTTGAAATCCAATATTGACAAACATTTGCAAAGTTTGACATTGAATAAGTAAAAATAACATTTGTGAATCTTTTCTATCGTCGATTACATCATAAAAGACGTGATTGCTTAATTTGTTATTAAATTATTTGTTAGTAAAGTTGATTGTACGATGAAAAGAATTAGAATGTAAATGTTGTGAGAGGTGTGATTGATTTCGCTTGTCGATATATTTGGTTTTATGACGAAAAAAGCAGAATTCAAATGCATATTGTAAGTCATGCTTCATGTTTTTTTGGAGTGATCCGACACCCGTATTTAATTAATTTTTCAGAACATTTTATAAGAACTATTTTGTTTTTAACATTAAAATTAAATTCATGGACACATCAAAGTGATACTCACATATTCTAATATTCTTTTATTAAATTTTATAATAAATTTGTATATATAATTGTTTTTAAAGCCGATGCTCGTTTTATAACACCCTTACTTAATGCTCAAAAAGTGAGAATTTGTTTAAAATAACAAATATCAACTCCTTAAACACCTTTTACTTTTTTACATACCAAACTACAATGTCAACATAATTCCTATAATAAAAATTTGTAAATATTAAATATAACTAATTAATGATTTTAAACACCGTCTCCCATCTCATAACATACATGCATGATTAATTGATTAGTAATAGTATAAGAATGTGTTTAATTAGAATATTAATTTTTTCAACACAAAATAATCAAACAACGAATGGGTAATTTTTTTATTGATTTAATTGACGAAAAAAGGGTCCACTTGATTCAATTTAATCGAGTTGGTCACACCCCGTGTATAATTTGTTCAGGTATAAATGTAAATTCTACGATTTTACTTTTATTTAAATTGTGGATGTTAATCGAAAAATATATATACTTATGTATCTTATCATGATTCTCACGATCATTGATTGCGAATTTATCGAAAAGTTAAAATTGTCTATTAATTATTGCCAAACAATTTGCAATGATTTTGAATAAAGATTGGAAATGACGATAAAAATTATTTTATTTTATTGTTTTACCTTAAAATAATGGTATTTTTATATAAATCATTAATATTTTATAACAAAATAATAATAATAATAATAATAATAATAATAATAATGTTCTAATAAAATTGTTAAACTTTATATTAAATATGAAATAAAGTGTATTTAATATATATTTAATAGGTATAATTAATTATTAATTAAATGCAAGAAAATTATTTTAATAAAAATAAAAATGTGAAAATTCAAGAAAAATATTTTGAAGCTTCTGAGTGCAAGTTTCTCCAGTTTCCTGCTATTATAATAAATTTTTATATAAAATTACTGTAATAGATAAATTAATTTCTATTATTCTTAAAAATTGATTGGCCTCTTATGAATTTTCTATTAAAAATTAATTTAAAAATAATTTACATGAATTATTAATTGGAAAAATATTTTCATTATATATATCTAAAATTTTGATAATCTTAAAAACATCACAAACAATTACAATATGAACGTAATATTTACAATCAAAAGTTACAAATATTGAATACAACTTAATAAAGTTTTTAAAACCGACACCCCTCTCATAATATACATGTTCAATAATAGTTTAAGAATTTATTTAATTTGAATATTAATTTATTTTGATAAAATATAATGAAACAATGGGAATATAATTTTTTTATCAATTTAATCTTCCGATAAAATGGTTGAGTTTGTTCAATTTAATTAGTTTGGTCATAACTCATGTGTGTATGCACATGATTTGTTTACAAATTTCAGATATTAAGTAAAAATCCATGTACTTCCATAATTTACTACGATTCCACAATTATTGATAATAAAGATTATTTGAGAAGTTGGTTAATAATGTTTTTTTAAAACCGACAACCCTCTCATAATATACATATTCAATAATAGTATAAGAATTTGTTTAATTACAATAAAAAATTATTTCAACACAATATAACGAAACAATGGGTGAAGGAAAGAATGACATAAATACCCCATTTTTTAATAAAACTGACCAAAATAACACAAATCACGGATGGTGGCCATAAATACCCCTCTATTACGCATTTGGGAAAGAGGTAATAGATTTTATACATATTACGCATTTGGAAGAGGGTAATAGAGCTGTCAGGGGAGCCTATTACGCATTTGGAAAATGGGGTTTGGAAGAGGGGTAATAGAGCTGCCAGGGGAGCCTATTACGCATTTGAAAAATGGGTAACCCCTATTACCCATTCTCCAAATGCGTAATAGAAGAAAAATCTATACTAGTTACCCCAATATCAAATGCGTAACCCTATTACCCTCATATGAAATGCGTAATAGACGGGTATTTATGGCCATCATTAGTGCTTTGGGGTATTCTTGTTATGTGATATAGGTTTTTAGGGTATTCTTGGCCAAAACCCGTGTATAGCTTTTTTATCAATTTTATCTTCCGATAAATGTCTGGATTTGTTAAATTTAATCGATTTGATCATAACTCATGTATTATTTATTCATGTGCAAAATTGAAAATCTATCTGTACTGTTTGTATACAATTCAAGATATTAAATAAATATCTTGTACTTCCATAATTTATTACGATTTTCACAATTATTGATAATAAAAATTGCTTGAGAAGTTAAGGTCGTGTACCCTATAATCATCCGAAAAGAAATTATAGTGATCTTGAATAGGGAATATAAAATAACGCAATATAAACAATTGTTATTCGTCATTTTAACTAAAAATAAACATAACTATATATAATTAATATTTAATATTGAAAAAATAACTATAATGTTCAACTAAAGTTTGCTAATTTTTAAACAAATTAAATAGAGTAAATTTAATATATGTTTAATAGGTGTAATTAATGACTAATTAAAATGTCATTAATAGTTATTTAATGCAAGAAAAGAATTTTAATAAAAAACGAAAATTCAAGAAAAATACCTTGAACTGTTCTGGTGAATTTTCGATCTCCAGGCATTATAATATACTAGCTTATAACTCGTGCGATGCATGGATTTTTTTTGATATGTAACAAATTTTATTTTATGTTACAATTAATTCTGTTCTAAAAATCCCCGATTCAGCCGATTAATCCCCGATTAATCTTCTGGAAGGTAACCAACCGATTCGATTTTTGAAATCCGATTAATCCTTTTAATTTATTTAAAATGATAGTTTAATTGTAAATTAGACTAATATATTAAATATTATTATAATATCCGATTAATGCTCCGATTAATCCGTCCGATTAATCCCCGCCTACCCGATTAGGCGCTAGGCGGTACCCCGACCGTCCTGAGCCGTCTAGCGATTTCTGGAACACTGACAATTATATTTATATATTCATTATCTACAATAATTTATTTTAATTTTAATAATTTAATATAAATTTAGTTAATGATATGCATAGTTTAAAATTTATATTATAAAATTTTAAAATATATGTGTCATTGATAGAATTCGAATCTTGAAATTTTAGTAAATTAATTAATTTATATAATATATTTAATCATTACATCTAACCATTCTGACTTTTTACTAAAATCTAATGGTCACTATTCGTAGTATACGGATTTTTATTATATTTTGTTAGTAATTAGAAGATATAATTTGATTTTTGGGTATATATTAATTATTGCTAAATATGATATGATTGGAAGATATGATATGATTGATATTTTTAGGTGTTCATAGAAGTTAATATCTTCAATTAAAAGTAAATTTGAAAAAGGAAATCGACTAATTACCATTAATTATATTAGGTTATTATTTATTTTAGGTGTTTTGATAGTATAGATATCGTATATTTTTTTCTTTATAATAAAGGTTAAATGAGTAAATTCACGAAATCCTAAAAAACATATACCAAAAAATAGGTACCAAAACTTTAATGTTTCATCTTTTATAATATAGTATAGATTAATTTTAATTTAATATACTCATGTTTACGGATTATAATAATGTTTCCTTATTATAAACATATTAATAACTGAAAAATATGATGTGATATTTTTGGGTATATATTAATGATTGTAAAATTAGTTTTAAATTAAAAAGTAACGTGTTTTAATTCGAAATGAAATATTAATGATTGAAAGATATGATACGATTGGTGTCTTTAGGTGTTTATAAAAGGTAATATCTTCAATAAAAAGTAAATGTGAAAAAAGGCAATCGACTACTTACCATTTATCAAGTATATATTAATGATTGTAAAATTAGTTTTAAATTAAAAAGGCAACGTGTTTTAATTCGAAAGGAAATATTAATGATTTGAATATATGATATGATTGATGTTTTTAGCTGTTTATAAAAGGTAATATCTTCAATTAAAAGTAAATGTGAAAAAAGACAATCGACTACTTACCATTTTTTATATTATGTTATTATATATTTTAGGAGTTTTAATAGTATAGATATTATATATATATTTTTATAATGAATGGTAAATAAGTAAATTCACGACGTACCAAAAAACAGGTACCAAAAAACATATACAAAAAAACATGTACCAAAAAACAGGTACCAAAATTTTCAATGTTCCGGTTTTTATATAATAGTTTAAAAGTAAATGTGAAAAAAGACAATCGACTACTTACCATTTTTTATATTATGTTATTATTTATTTTAGGAGTTTTAATAGTATAGATATCATATATATTTTTTTATAATGAAGAGTAAATAAGAAAATTCACGACGTACCAAAAAACAGGTACCAAAACTTTCAATGTTTCGGTTTTTATATAATAGTATAAATAGATATAGATACCATCCATTCTCCATCTAGTCCTCTATACTTTCAGGTCCGGTGTGCAAGTGTGTGAACTAAAAAAAATTTCAGTAACAAATAAAAACGACAAAATTCAAGCAACCAAATAAAAACTGAAAATAAAAAAAGTCAGAAGGGTATTTCTTGAGTAAAACAAACTGAAGAAGATAATACAAATGTTTTCTGCTCAAAAAAGATAATACAAATGTTTGTAAATCAAACAAAACCTAAATAAAATTAATTAAAAGATTCGTAATAATTAATTTAAGAATAAAATAAAGCCAAAGCCATTGTTCCCACGAGAAGCATACTTTTGGACTGTTGATGTGATATAGCGTTTTAGGACTTTACCATCAAGAAAATACCAAAAATGCGCCCATGTTCTAATACAGTATTATGCATAATAACCTGTAAAGTTAGACAATGATTAAACTAAAATTAACACAGCAAATCTAAGTTACGACTACCTGATTACGAGCCCGTTTGGCCCCCATTATTTTTTTTTTTTATCTACTTAAAGTGATTTCGTGCTGTTTGTCTTAACTTAAATTTTTCCACTTAAAGTTAGTTTTAGTTAAAAAAAAAAAGTACCTTGGAGGTACTTTTTTTTCACTTATTTTTTTTCTCATATCAATTTTTATGTATTTGAGTCACCTTTTAACTCGTATTATATTCTTTTCATATATTTGTATTTTACACTTTTATATTATGTTTGAAAAATATAAATTTCTTTTTTTTTAGTTAATTTTTTAAAAATAATTTTACTTTAAGTAAAATTAGCCAAACAGATACACCTAACTTTAAGTTAAAATTATCACTTTTCACTTAAAGTGAGTAAGTAGCACTTTAAGTGATAAGTAACATTTTTTAAGTTAAGCCAAACATGCTCTACATGTACTGAGCTTTTCCAAATTTATTTATTTATTTTAGTGACAACTCTATTAAACAAATAGTACTAGGAATGATGGTCGGCAATTGCATTTAAATTGTGGATCTGTAATGTAAAACATATCGGGGTACAATCTGGTTTATGAATTATTGTTCGATTGAATCGTTTAACACATTTTCGATCTTATATACCACCGCACGTCTGCACCATTACAGAGCGTTCGGTACATTACTTTATGGAAGCTAGTTAGCTAGCAGCCTAGCATATACTTTCGGCGTCATTACAAAGTTTTAGTATAATCTTTTAATCTTTAGTATATATTGGGGTAAAAAATCTTTAGTATTTTTTTTTCGATGAAAGGTGATAATTCAATACATAAAAACCATACTGCATCTATAAGAATGATCGAATCGATTAAATATCTGATGATAAAAAAAAATCGATCAAATATAGAACATGATGACACGCTCGTCTTCATACTCAAAATGAGACAAATAAGTATATGTCTGAAAATCGTCTTCATAATCAAAATGAGACAAATAAGTATATGTCTGAAAAAAATAATATATCTATAGATACTCGCTCTACGCTCAATATTTTCGCCAAAATCCGTTTGAGCTAACGACCATAAATGCAGTTCCGAACAAGTTGTTATCGTTGAATCCGAACCAACTCTCACAAAAGAAGGAGAGAAATCCACACCTCTCACCAAGGAGAAAAATCAAATTGAACTTACAAAGTAAAATTGAAATTACACAAAAAAATACCAAACTAAAACAAGTCTTAGATCTAGAAAACGGAACCTCAAAAACAAGGGAAATCGGATCCCTCTTGAGAGCGAAGATCCACCAGGAATCGGGGAAGAAAACCGAAGATCACCACAAATCAGAGAAGAAAAAATCCGGAAACTCCGAAGATTCAGATCTAAGAACTAGGAAGGGATCAAACAAATCTCACAAGCAGATTTAATTATTGAAGAAAACATGAAAAAAAATAAAATGCAAACGAAAATAAGGAAATCGAGCCTTCAGTCGGTGGGGAAGCCACCGCCGGAGGAGGGATCTTTTTAAGACGTGCGGCTTCTGGAGTGATGAAGGAAAAGAGAGATCGAGAACCCTATGTTCTTGATGAAATACTTTCTCGCATAAAACATATTTACATATACTACTAAAATCTACTTTTGATCTACTAAAAATATATTTATAATATTATATTTTAATTTTGATCCCAATATATACTTATATAATTTTTGATTTTTTTTAAAAAAATTTTTGGCGTAGATAAATTTTTTATCCCAATGTATCAACAAAATCTTTAGGATTCTCATATATTCAACCATACTTCTTGCGTCCAAATTACATATACTACTATATAATCCAATTTATTTACTTAAAAATAAGGGAATGTTATAGGACATGCTGTAAATCAACATAAAGTAACTTCCATTTTCTCAAAAACTAACATGCATGAGTTTAAACATCTTTTACACTTCTGACAAAAAAAAAAAAAAAACAACTTTTACACTTCTCCAAAATATTCAGTTTTAAAATGTCCAACCCATGCATCCTATAAATATCCATGCAGTGCCAATAACCAGTTCATCCTAACATCCCTAACATCCCTTGTTCTATTGCAAAGCTAGCCTCTGAAAATGAGTTCAAAGTCTAGCCTTCCAATATTAGTTCTTTTTCTGTTTCTCAACCTCCTCTTTTTCGGACTAGTAGCAAGCAGTTCTGATTGCAACACTCCTCCGAAACATAAACACAAGCATCATAGTCACAAGTCAAGCTCACCTACCTCTCCTTCTAAATCAGATTCAAACCCTCTAATGCAATATCCCCCATTCGCGATTCCCGACTCTCCAAACCTACCTCCAGCCTTCCCCTTGCCTCGTGTGAGTCCCCCATCCGCATTCCCAAACTCGCGAAAATCAGGCACATGCCCTAGAGATGCAATCAGATTCGGAGCATGCTCTAAGGTTCTTGGTGGCCTACTTGGCGGACAAGTTGGAACCCCTCCGAAAAAGCCTTGTTGTAGACTATTCGGAGGACTTGTGGAGGCACAGGCTGCAGTTTGTCTATGCACTGCTATTAAAGCCAATGTTCTGGGATTTAATCTTAACGTTCCTATATCACTTGGCTTGGTTCTTAACGTTTGTGACATGAAAACTCCCCCGGGTTTCCAGTGTTCGTAAAATAATTTTTTTTTCTCGAAATTTTTCCTCTCTTTATATTTTTTTTCTATTTCATGGCATTTTCTTGTTTTGCATACCACAGTATTTGAACTGTAACTTTGTCTGATTTTTCAGTTTGTGAATTACTTGTAATGATTGTATAATCATATATTGAAGTGATAATAAATATATATGGCTTCCATTTGAAAAATGCACTGGAGTACTGTTCAATTTGCACGATTTAATAATTATAGCTTCCATTTGATTTCATGTTCCGTCCTAATTAGTTTTATCATTCCTGTATTAGTTTTTTGTTAAAATTGACAACAACAAAAATTTTAATATAGGAAGTTAAATTTCCTCCAGAAAATTTTAAAAATATAAAGCTAACTCCCCAAAAAACATTTGTCAGCCTATTTTCGGATAAAAAAAACTTGAAATTGTCTTCGAGGGTAGCATCGTGAAAAAGATATCCAAAGTCATGAAAATAAAAGAAAAATCGTTACTTTAATGAATAGTAACAAAAAGACGAAAATAACTCTTTTTATTTTGATGATCACTTTGGAAGAGATCTTATGCGTAAAAATCAACTTTTTTACGAATTAAAATCGGTGTAAAAAGTCTGACAAAAAAAAAAAATCGGTGTAAAAAGAGATTCAAAGGCTTAGGAAGAGAATAAAAGAACACTTAGCCCAAATAATTAAGATCGAGATTTTTTTAAAGCAACACGATTACTATATATCTTGATAAAGAAAAAAAAATATTCTTGTACCATTAATCAGCAACGAAATTCTTAATGAAATGTTAACTTGTGACAGACGTGAGTATTTAATGCAATACTTGCTCAAAGTATTTGATAGTGTATATGAAAGTGGATCATGGGGGTTCATCTTTAATGTATTAATTTATTTTCGTATTTATAATAATTATGAAAATATTGGAAGTCGTAAAAAAAGTCGAACCTGAGAATTTTACGTGCCTGAACTTTAATACATATTAAGTCTAACATCTTAAGGCATTAGAGGAAGATTCAAATAGATCTTTATCTTATATTTTAACAATTAATTCACTGAAAACAATAAAAGTTTTAACCAGATAATAAACCTGGCAAACATAAAGGTGAAAAAGATGTTTTTGCCATATGCTCCACAAAAGGAAGATCAAGTTCGTATATGTAAGAGGTGAAAATCTGTTACAACTTGTATTATAGAATATTAAACAACAATCACCATTAAAGTTTCATGAACATTCATCTTAAACTTAATTTTAGTATCTTACAGAAGCAACAAAAGTTTTGTTATAGAGAGAAAAGACAGAGAAGCTCAACAAAGAAAGGAAATGAAAATCTAACAACAACGATTCTAACAAACTTTCTGAACTTATAACAAACTCTTTGCCAGCTCGATGCTATGCCAACTGTCTATCTAGTCAGCACTCTAATAGTCAACCATAGAGTTGGGAAAAAAATCCGAAAAATCTGATATTCGTCCGAAATATTTGTATTTGTATCCGGAAAAAAGCGGATATTATCCGTATCCGGAGTCAACCGAATATTATCCGTATCTGAATCCGAGAGTTTAGGATACGAATATGGATATAGGTGCATCCGTATCCGAAAATATCCGTATCCGAAATTAAATATATATAATATATATTTTTAATATATAATTATATATATCATATAAGGAAAAATTAGATTTATTTTTAATTCTTTTTCCACAAATCTTTAAAAATGTTCTAGTATTTAATTATTCTAGATTTTTAATTTTTACCAATCAAATTGTGAGTTCAAAATATTTATTTTTTTTAAATATGTATTAGTAAATAGTTACTAGTAATTCGCTTTTTTAATTTAGATGGGCCAAGCCCATTTACATGTAGAGTACTAAATAACACAAGCAGCCATTATACACAATCAAAAGACGCAAATAATATACACACACATCGATAGAGAATGAAATCGAGGGCGGCTAGGGTTTCAAATCAAAACTGGGAAAATTGAGATTTGGGTTTTGTTGGGGGAGGCTCCGTTTTGTTTGAGTCGGGGGTTGGTTGCTGTATGTTGAGTGTTGATAGAGGTCAATCGAAGAGAGGCGCTGGTGGTTGGTATGGTGGATTTGTGTGATTGCAGCTAGGAAAGATGAGAGATGTGTGTGCAGTGCGGTTGTGCGTGTATATACGTGAGTTATGTGTGTGTGTATATGCGCGTGTGTGTATGTGTGCGTAGGGAGAGAGAGAGAGATAGAGAGAGAGAGATGGGGGAGAGGAGATGCAGAGAGAGATAGATAGAAGAGAGGGAGAGATGCAAAAAAATCATTTTTTGGAAAATGGATTCGAATTCGGATATTATCCGTATCCGGATAATATTCGACGGATTCGGATACGGATAAGATTTTTCCGGATATTCCCGGATCCGGATACGGATTCGGATACGGTTTTGAAAAACGGATTCGGATATAACTGTATTCGTATCCGTATTATCCGTTTTCCACCCCTAGTCAACCATTAGTCAACATCCCCCCTCAAGTGAGGTGTAAAAGGAGCACTGTAAACACCTAACTTGGACAATAAGAACTTCAGTTGAGAAGAACACACAACATTGGTGAAAATGTCTGCAGGTTGATTATGAGTAGACACATATTGAGGAGAGATCAAGCCAGCCTTAAGTTTTTGACGAACAATATGACAATCAATCTCAATGTGCTTGGTTCGCTCATGAAAAACCGGATTAGAAGCAATGTATAAAGCAGATTGATTATCACAAAAGAGAGGCACTGGAGTAAGATTAGTCAGGTGCATCTCAGATAGTAAGGATACTAACCAAGTTAACTCACAACATGTGCCAACCATACTTCGATACTCGATCAGCCTCTGCTGTAGAGCGTGAAACAGTCTGTTGCTTCTTGCAACGCCAAGAAACCAGAGTATTACCAAGAGTAACACAAAAAGCAGTCAAAGACTGCCTTGTTCGATTGCAACTACCCCAGTCAGCATCACAGTAAGCAACCAAAACATGATTTGTATGAGAAGAGTAAAACAACCCTTGACCAGATGTTTGAAACAAATATCGTACTAACTTGAGAGCACCATGCCAGTGAACAGAATGAGGGTTATTCATGAATTGAGCCAGAACATGAACAACATAGGCCAAATCAGGTCGTGAGATAGTTAGATAAATCAACTTACCTACCAACCTCCTAAAGGCAGTAACATCACCAAGTAAAGGACTATCTATGTCTTTGAGTAGGTCATGATGTTGATCCATAGGCACCATAGCTGACTTATTCTGTAGGTACTCAAACTCTTTCAAAATAGCACTAACATACTTTTGCTGATTTATGAAGTAACCATCAACTGTTTTAGTGACTTAAATACCTAGAAAATAGTTCAAGGGACCAAGATCCTTTATCTTGAACTAACTACTCAAGAAATCAGTAACTTGAGACATTAAGACTGTGTTATTACCAGTAATAATCATGTCATCCACGTAGATTAGTAAGAGAATAAGATCATCTCCACTAGCATAGACAAACAGACTAGAATCTCCATTTGTTTGAACAAAACCAAAAAATAACAAGGCTGAAGACAAAGCTATAAACCACTGGCGTGGAGCTTGTTTCAAACCATAGAGGGATTTAAGAAGCTTACAGACTAACTTCTGACCTAGATATTTAGCCAGAATATGTGCAGGAATTGTGAATCCAGGAGGTATAGCCATATACACCTCTTCATCTAAAGTAGAGCCGGCAATTTGGTACATGACACGAAAACGATACGAAAATTACGGGTTTGGGTTGACCTTTGCGGTACACGAACACGAAAGTACACAAACACAAAATTACACGGATGAATTTAGTTTCGGTTTTGGGTTTATCCTTGGGTATACGAAACGAAACTACACGAAATATTTAAAGGTACACGAACACGAAACGAATCCTTAACGAATCGGTTTTGGATTTGACATTACGTACACGAAAGTACACGACACGAAAGTATACGAAACGAATGAATTGCCGGGTCTAATCTAAAGTACCATGGAGAAATGCATTTGTCATATCAAGATGAGTAGTACTCCAATTTTTCATTGCTGCTAAAGCCAGTACAAGCCGAAATGTAGTCATCTTGGCAAACGAAGCAAACGTCTCAAAGTAATCCATATTTGTTGTTTGAGTAAAGCCTTTAGATACTAAACGCTACTAAACGAGCTTTAAAATGATCAATTTGACCATTAGGCTGATACTTTATTCTATAAATCCACCTGCATCCTACTGATTTCTTGGTAGAAGGAAGGGGAGTAATTTCCCATTTGTGATTAGATTCCAAAGCAGCTAACTCAAGATTCATAGCCTCACACAACTCTGCAACCAAAATAGTATCCTTATAATGTTGAGGATCTTTAATCAAGGAAGATAAAGAGATATTTTCAGAAGCTTGAGCATCAGAAATCTCAGTAAGACTTGAAGAACACTGAATAGCTAGTGAGGAAAAACAAGATGGCAGGCCAGCATAGTCTTGAAATTTAGCAGGAACATGCCTTTATCTTTAAGGTCTATTAATTGCAATAGATGGTATGACAGGAGAAACAGTTGAAGAGGTATGAGAAAGAGATCGATGTTGACTCTGACTTAGACATCTGCTCAGACTCTGGCTCAGACAGTTGCTCAGTAGCAAACTTATGTGTTTCAGAGACAAGATGAAGAGGATCATCCTCAATGTATTGTGATGAAGAAGGAAATAACAATTGAGGAGACACTGAATCAATTTCCTTAAAAGGAAACACTGTCTCAACAAAATGCACATCCCTTGACAGCAGAACTTGTTTGGTTTCTAAATCTAAAACCTTATATCCCTTCTTTGCATAAAGGTATCCAAGAAAAACTCATTTGACAGATCGTGGAGCAAACTTATCAGAAGGCTGAGGTACAACTGTGGCATAACAAAGATAGCCAAACATCCTTAACTGATTGTAATCAGGTGAACACTAATAAAGTACCTCATAAGGACTTTTATTGTTAAGGACAGCAGATGGTGTCCTATTTATCAGATAAGATGCTGTCACCAAACAATCTCCCAAAAATACAATGGGTAAACTAGCATGAAATCTCAATGCTCTAGCACAACTTAGCAGGTGTCTGTGCTTGCGCTCCACCAGTCCATTTTGCTATGGTGTACACACACAACTAGACTGGTGAATTATACCTAAAGAAGTCAAATAAGAATCAAGATTCTTATTTACAAACTCAGTTCTATCTGTACGAAGTGAAGGAATTTACGGACGAGCGGAAGCGCGGTATAACAATTATTCCGTAAAAACCATGTATCGTGCATATAGAAAATCATATAAAACGAAATAGCGGAGGAATCGAAACCTTACCTTGAAAAATCGAAGCTTTACAAAATGGTGTTTTAGCAGTTGCTCCTCAGAGTGTGAAGCACTCTACCGGTATCCACCAAGATTAATTCTTCGACGAAGCTTTTTATAAAACTAAGCTTTTATAAAAATGGAGGTTTGAGAGAGAGAGAGGGGGAGATGAAGAAGATGAGGGAGGCAACTAGGTTTTTCACAAAAACCAAAAGTATATAAACTCATTCTCATCTCATTCTATTTATAGGGCTCATGTAGGGTTTTCATAATTAATATATCATTATATATTAATATATAAATCCTACACTTTATCTTATAAAATGTTAAATAATAATTAAAACAATTTTAATCATTATTAAAACAACTTGCTCTCTCAAAATACTTTCATCAATAAATTAATCTTTTTATGGTGTGACCCTGTAGGTTCAAATTAAGCCGGTAGTAGAAACAAATAATAATAAACTTTTTATTTATTATTTATATGAATTCTAAAATTCATTAAATATAATTAACTGATTAATTATATTTATTCTACATCGTGAGTGATGCTTCTCAACATATCGCGACTATCCGGATAATATGAATTCACTGCTTAGAATACCAAGAACCTGTCAGTGACTAGTTACCGTACAATCAATTCCTTCTACCCTACAATATCCCGATTAAATACAAGGCATGGAACTCGTGTCAAGCCTATCAAATTTAATCATATGATTTCTTATTCATAATGCAAAGTTCATATTAATGCAAATTAGAAACTCCTTTCTAATTTCATACACTCTGGCCAGAGATTCCAGAACTCGCATACTAAGAATAACATAGGATATTCACTTCTTTACTAGAAGGGGTAGATCCTTTATTGACCGTTAACTATCTCCATACACAAATCCCTATGCCCAGAATAGACCTAATGGATGTCTTTGAGACTAAGGACTAAACCAAAGCATAGTTCATTATATACAAGATTACTCTAACGATCTCAAGTCTAAGGACACTTGTACAACTATCACTCAGTGAACAGCTATCGACACGTGAGTAAACTCCATTAGTTGTTCAACTTATCGAGTCATGTTCAGTGAACTTATTCCCTAATAAGCACCTACATACTAGCTATAGTGTCACCACACAAATGCCTATGAGAACAGACATCCTCCTGAAAGGAGCAAGTATAGTATGTACCAATCTTTGCGGATTCACTAACTTCCAATTAGTTATCCTATGATCAGGAACTGTTTAAGTCTAGAGTTATCATCTTCTAGATCTCACTATTATAATCTCATTATAATTCTAGAAGCTTTACTCTAAACTATGGAACATCTTATTTAAGACAATTTAAATAGATAAGGCCCGTAATAAAAACAAATAAGTCTTTTATTAATATTAATGCAATCAAATAAGAGTACAAGAAAGTTCTCCCTAAATCATCATGCATGATTGGATTTTAGGACAAACTCTTTCAATCTCCCACTTGTACTAAAGCCAATCACTCTGGTATCTAATACCCATTCACTTATTATGACGATCGAAGTGAATCTGAGATAACGGCTTAATGAGTAGGTTTGCTATGTTGTTATGTATGTCAACTTTCTCAATGTTGACATCTCTACTTTCAATGATCTCCCTAATCAAAAGAAAGCGCCACAAAACAGTTTTGCAGCGTCACTTGCATCTATAAACTCTGCTTCCGCTGTTGAGTCAGCCGTTGTAGGCTGTTTGGAACTCTTCCAATTAATCGCTCCACCCTTCAAGGTAAACACGTATCCTAACATGGATTTGCTATCATTACTTTCTGATTGAAAACTAGAGTTGGTATAACCCTTCTATTTTTCAACTCAGATCCACTAAAACCAAGAAAAATATCCTTAGTCCTTCGCAAGTACTTAAGGATGTTCTTCACTGCTTTCCAGTGGTCTTCACTTGGATCCGACTGATATCTGCTTGTCAAATTAATTGAATGAGCAATATCATGCCTAGTGCATAACATCGCGTACATGATAGATCCTATTGCTGAAGCATAAGGAATCTTACTCATACGCTCTCTTTCCTCAGGTGTCTTAGGAGACATCTTCTCGGAAAGGGATACTCCATGGCTCATCGGTATGAGACCTATCGTGGAGTTTTCATGCTAAACCTTTTAAGCACTTTCTCAATGTATGTACCTTGGGTAAGACCTATAATTCTTCTCGATCTATCTCTATAGATCTTCATACCGAGAATCTAGGATGTCTTTCCCAAGTCCTTCATAGTGAAGTTCTTTGATAGCCACACTTTGACTGATTGCAGCTTCAGTATGTCATTTCCTATAAGAAGTATGTCATCCACATACAACACAAGAAATGTTACCGCGCTCCCACTAACCTTCTTGTAAACACATGGTTCATCTATGTTTTTGATAAAATCAAACTCTTTGATTGTCTCATCAAAATGGATGTTCCATCTACGAGAAGCTTGCTTCAATCCATATATGGATCGCAAGCAAAATCCGAATTGATTTGAGTAGGGCTACATGCAAAAAGTTTCATCAAAGTCAATCCTTTGCCTTTGTCTGAATCATTTTGCCATGAGCCTAGCCTTGTAGGTCTCCACCTAGCCATCTACTCCAATCTTTCTCTTGTATACCCATTTGCACCCAATAGGCTTCACATCCTCTGGTGCTTCAACCAAGGTCCATACTTGGTTGGCATACATAGAATCCATTTCGGATTTCATGGCACTCTGCCATTTCTCTGAGTCAACACTATGCCACATAAGGTTGTTTAGTTTGAACAAGTGTTTCCTCTTGAATCGTAGTAGTTTGTGTTTCATGAACTTCTTTAAGTTCAATTTTGCTCCCACTGTTCCCTTCAAGGATAAACTATTTTCCTAAGAAGGTAGCATGTCTGGAGATAAACACCCTATGATCGGTGTAAAAGTGACACCCTAAAATCTCTTTAGGATATCCCACAAAACTACATTTTACGGATCGAGATTCCAGCTTATCCGGGTCAACTTTCTTGACATAAGCTAGACATCCCCAAATCTTAACGTGTTTAAGACTCAGTTTCCTTTCTTTCCATATCTCATATGGAGTTTAAGGAACAGATTTGGAAAGCACCTTATTCGGTAAATATGCTGAGGTTTCCAATGCATAACCCCGAAGTGATACTGGAAGATCTGCATAGCTCATCGTGGATCGAACCATGTCTAACAAAGTTCAATTTCTCCTTTCAGATACTCCACTCAACTATGGAGTGTCCGGATGAGTCCACTGGGAGACTATACTATTTTCTTTGAGATAATATAGAAACACACCACTCAAGTATTCATCTCCTCGATCTGATCGAAGAGCTCTAATACCATGTTTGGTTTATTTCTCTACTTCATAACTGTATTCTTTGAACTTTTCAAAGCTTCAGATTTGTATTTCATCAATTACATATATCTGAATCTAGATCAATTATCTATGAAAGTCACGAAGTATTAAAATCCTGCCATGGCTTGCGCAGACATTTGTCCACATACTTCTATGTGTACCATTACCAGCAACTCTCTAGCGCTCTCTCCATGTCCACTAAATGGAGATTTGATCATTTTACCCAATAGACAAGACATGCATGTAGGATATGATTCAAAATCAAAGGGTTCCAGTAACCTTCCCTTATGCAATGTCCGAAGTCTATTTTCACTAATATGACCAAGTCTGTAGTGCCATAAGTATGTAGGATTTTCATCATCCTTTTTTTTTCTTTGTTTAATATGAAGTAAAACATATTCTATGTCACATACATACAGACCATTATTTAAAGTTCCACTACCATAAAGAACATTATCTCTGAGGATTGGATGTTTGATATTCTGAATAATAAAAGAAAATCCATCCAAGTCTAACATTGGAATAGAAATAATATTCCTCACATTCGAGGGAACAAAATAACAATTATTTAAAATAATAGTCTTGCCCGTAGGCATATGTAAATCAAATGACCCTACAGCTACGGCAGCAACTCTTGCTCCATTACCCATAGAATCACCTCCTCTTCCTAAGAGCCCTACTTCTCCTTAGTTCTTGCAACGAATTGCAAATGTGAGAACCAAGGCGGTATCTAATACCTAAGTAGAAGTTCGATTTAGTGACATGTTTACTTCAATCATGAACATACCTGAACCAGAAGCGGCAGTCTCACTACCCTTCTTCTTATTCAACTCTGCAAGGTAAACCTTACAGTTCCTCTTCCAGTGCCTCACCTTGTTACAGTGAAAACAAACAGCATATCCCAGCTTCTTAGCCCTTGAGAACTTTTCTCAAGCTTCGAAGCCAGTCAGCATAGTTGGGACCAGTCAATATGTGAGCATCTAGTATGCTATGAAGTGATTATGCAGAAGACCTAGTGTATATATCTATATATATTAAGTCTGCAAATGATATATACATAACAACACTTAGCAAATATTCAATTTCATTATTAAAACACTATATGAATCGGGTCTTTATTCATAAGTGGCTCCCACTAGTTTATCTAATTTATACAACCCCCTAAGTGAATAAATAAGCATTCAAAATGCTAGTGGGAATAGGGATCCTACATTCCATCACACAACCCCGGCTGTGGCACGAAACGCCATGTGATGTTCAATAGGCAGACAACTCTTGTCAATTACATCTCATGTTATTCCCTAATAAAACTTTAGCCTCTTGAATAATTGAGTCACGGCTGTGGCACGACAAACTCAATATTCTAAGTCAAGTCTAACCCAACATTCTGTACAATTGAATCAGTCTCCAATAGCCCACGGCTGTGGCACGTAACGACCATTAGATTCTAATTCATTGTACACATCTCTATGTAATAGACAAGTATTTCTTATTTCGAAATCAAAGCCCTCGGCTGTGGCACGAAACGACAGTGATTCAAAAATGAGAACTACTTTCTACCATGTTGGAAGGCTATGACCGACACAAGCCCGTTGTGTCATTGGCCAATTACTACTTGATATTTATAAAAGAGGTTTTTTTTTTTTAAGGTCACGAAACATTTTCGTATAAACCTATAAGTCTAACGTGTTTTAAGTTTAATAGATAATCTAAATCTATAACAAAAACACAAAAAATCTCAATATTATTAGTCAAGTCAAATCCAACATTTTGTACAATTAAATTAGATTCCAATAGCCCACGGCTGTAGCACGTAACGACCACTAAAATCTAATTTTGTACACATCTAATGTAACAGACAAGTGTTTTCATGTTGATCGGTAACAAAGTCCTCGGCTGTAGCACGAAAACGACAATGCACCGAAAACAAGAAATACTTTCTGTCATGTTGGAAGACCATAACCGACACAAAACTTTTTGTGCCTATGGCCGATTACAACTTGACATATATAATACATAGATCTCATCTTCTTTGTTATTAACCAATAATTAAAACTCTTTTAATCATTAATTCTATTTCTAAACTCTTTAGAAAATTAATCTCTACCTTAATATAATTTCATAAATTAAATAAATAATTAATAATATTAAGATCACATCTTAATTATTTTATAATAAATTAAATCTCATTTAATCAATTAATAAAATTGCTAACTAATTATTTATTTCATAAATAAATAATTATCAGCCATTATTAATTAACTAATATTATTTAACAATCATAATCATATTATAAAGAGATTCTTTTCTTCAATTAAATATTTCAAATCAATAATAGATAATAGGATGATTCCCAGATCGGGAGGAGCATTGTCAAGAGGCGTCACTTAATACCCCTTTCTTACAGATCAAAATCTGTTTTTGACAGAATCATCCTTTCTCTCAATATTGAAAATTCATATTTAATTACGTGTTTCAAAAACACAAAAATCTCATGATTGTATTCATAATATTATTATTAAGGCAAGAAACGATTCCTATTTCTAGATTTTCTAGCGCACGCCTTATTTTGATTTAAGTTCACCTAAATCTATCATCTCATGGTAAACATAGGCATATATCTCATATATAAACATAAATAAATAAGTAAGCATGCAAGCAATATCATGTCACACATTGATATAATGATGTATGGATTTATTATAGCATTTAAAAGCAATTTAAAACAATTAAAACATGCTTTAAAACACTTCCGGGAATATAAATATTTCAAAAATATCATATAAAAAATATTTGACCACTCCATTAGATCCGTCTCGGAAATACGAATCCAACGATATATTGCACGCCCAAAACGGAGTTACGAAACTCCCAGAAAATCAAATTTAATGTGGGCAGAAGGGTTGTAACGCATTTATGACATGCGTTACGATAATTTAAGTCTATTAAACACTGTAACGCATATGACTACGGCGTAACATCCCTGTCACGCATTTCCAGAATGCGTGACACCCCTCCCCCAGTGTTTGCTGACCACGCGCGAGGACAGCGGCAGCAGAGTTTTTTTTTTTTTTTGTTTGTCAGAGGTGCAGAGTGCCGTTACACCTGATGCTTTATTGCTTTTGTAATGTAACTCCCAAGCTTCATTACACTTACTCCTCATTTACTAACAATAACTTTTATTATTAATCTCATAATTTTAATATTAATAAATTAATTAACAATTAATTAATTAATTAATAAAAATTTACAGGAATATGATTTCTCAAATCAAGCAGTAGCAAAAATTACCAGGTGGTTATGGGGTCCTTGTACAATTTCAATTTCATATCATTCACATGCATGATTATTTTATGAATTTTAATCAAAACAATTTTAAAAAATTCATAACAAATAATCTACACATCACAAAATTATGAAAAAAATATCTAGATGATCCACAACACTTGTAGAACCCAGATCCATGGTCAAAATCTCATGCAAATATTATTTCGAATTAATTCATAATTAAATCTAAATAAACTTGCAAAAATCATAATAAATCCATACATGCATAAAAAAATCTGAAATTTTTTTATATGAATCTCTATATGCAGAACCTATCTCTGATGCCATTGAAGGAATTTACGGACGAGCGGAAGCGCGGTATAACAATTATTCCGTAAAAACCATGTATCGTGCATATAGAAAATCATATAAAACGAAATAGCGGAGGAATCGAAACCTTACCTTGAAAAATCGAAGCTTTACAAAATGGTGTTTTAGCAGTTGCTCCTCAGAGTGTGAAGCACTCTACCGGTATCCACCAAGATTAATTCTTCGACGAAGCTTTTTATAAAACTAAGCTTTTATAAAAATGGAGGTTTGAGAGAGAGAGAGGGGGAGATGAAGAAGATGAGGGAGGCAACTAGGTTTTTCACAAAAACCAAAAGTATATAAACTCATTCTCATCTCATTCTATTTATAGGGCTCATGTAGGGTTTTCATAATTAATATATCATTATATATTAATATATAAATCCTACACTTTATCTTATAAAATGTTAAATAATAATTAAAACAATTTTAATCATTATTAAAACAACTTGCTCTCTCAAAATACTTTCATCAATAAATTAATCTTTTTATGGTGTGACCCTGTAGGTTCAAATTAAGCCGGTAGTAGAAACAAATAATAATAAACTTTTTATTTATTATTTATATGAATTCTAAAATTCATTAAATATAATTAACTGATTAATTATATTTATTCTACATCGTGAGTGATGCTTCTCAACATATCGCGACTATCCGGATAATATGAATTCACTGCTTAGAATACCAAGAACCTGTCAGTGACTAGTTACCGTACAATCAATTCCTTCTACCCTACAATATCCCGATTAAATACAAGGCATGGAACTCGTGTCAAGCCTATCAAATTTAATCATATGATTTCTTATTCATAATGCAAAGTTCATATTAATGCAAATTAGAAACTCCTTTCTAATTTCATACACTCTGGCCAGAGATTCCAGAACTCGCATACTAAGAATAACATAGGATATTCACTTCTTTACTAGAAGGGGTAGATCCTTTATTGACCGTTAACTATCTCCATACACAAATCCCTATGCCCAGAATAGACCTAATGGATGTCTTTGAGACTAAGGACTAAACCAAAGCATAGTTCATTATATACAAGATTACTATAACGATCTCAAGTCTAAGGACACTTGTACAACTATCACTCAGTGAACAGCTATCGACACGTGAGTAAACTCCATTAGTTGTTCAACTTATCGAGTCATGTTCAGTGAACTTATTCCCTAATAAGCACCTACATACTAGCTATAGTGTCACCACACAAATGCCTATGAGAACAGACATCCTCCTGAAAGGAGCAAGTATAGTATGTACCAATCTTTGCGGATTCACTAACTTCCAATTAGTTATCCTATGATCAGGAACTGTTTAAGTCTAGAGTTATCATCTTCTAGATCTCACTATTATAATCTCATTATAATTCTAGAAGCTTTACTCTAAACTATGGAACATCTTATTTAAGACAATTTAAATAGATAAGGCCCGTAATAAAAACAAATAAGTCTTTTATTAATATTAATGCAATCAAATAAGAGTACAAGAAAGTTCTCCCTAAATCATCATGCATGATTGGATTTTAGGACAAACTCTTTCACGAAGTACTTTGATAGTAGTGTGAAACTGTGTTTGAATCAAAGTAATAAATTCTTGAATAAGAAAGGGAACAATAGCTTTATCAAACACTAAGTAAATCCAAATAGTTCTTGATTTATCTTCAACCAAAGTCAAAAAAGAATTACGATTTCCATGAGTTTTAAATCTATAAGGACCCCACAGGTCAACATGAACTAAATCAAACAACTCCTTGCTCTCAGTTTCACTAGTAGGAAACTTTAACCTTGACTGTTTGGCAAAATGACAGCTATCACATATGTCCAACACCTTTTCTTTACAAGACACAGGTAACAAATGGACAATATCAGCTGAAGCATGGCCTATTCTAGCATGGAAAACATCACTACTATGTACACTAGCCACAAAAATATCAGATTGCTGAGAAACAGGCTTTGACTTATTTCCAGAGATAACAGAGACAATTTGAAGTGGAGTACTTGTGTCCAACATATACAGACCATCTTTTTCTCTACCAAGCTCTAGTATCTGGTTCAAACTCTGATCCTGAAGATAACACTTAGCTGCTAAGAATATAACCAGATATGTAGTGTCTTGCAATAACTTGGATATGGACAGCAGATTATAAGCAAAAGAAGGAACATACAAGACATTAGTCAAATAATGTATTATCAATCACTAGTTTTCCCATATGACTAACATGAGCTGTGGCACCATTTCGTAGTTGTAAAGTGGCATTGCAAGGATATACATCTTGCAATAAGTGTAAGAAAGGTGTGATATGATCTGTTGCACCAGTATCAATGATCCACTTAACTTGTGTCAAGGACTTATTCAATGTATGAACATGATTAACAACATGTGAAGTCATACCTGCAAACTTAACAGAATTAGCTGAGGACAACCAGTTAGGAGAGCCTGGTAAAGCATAATTTGTTGAACCACTTGAAGGAAACATTTGAACTTGAGCTTAATTTCCTGTCAAATTTCTTTGCAACATACTAATAAGTTGCTTACATTGACTTTCTGACAGATTAAAATTATCCAATGTAGAAGACTGAGAAGATGACTGTATGCCTGCACATGTACTTGCAGTACCAAAAATAGTTCCAGAATCATCAGAAGAAGTCACAC
Organism: Kitagawia praeruptora; assembly: GCA_037693485.1. Taxonomy (NCBI): domain Eukaryota; kingdom Viridiplantae; phylum Streptophyta; class Magnoliopsida; order Apiales; family Apiaceae; genus Kitagawia; species Kitagawia praeruptora. The sequence continues at coordinate 8,140,161 of CM075353.1, forward strand.
TAGCCACAACAGAACTTCTTTGAGTTAAAAATTTTGGTTTAGATTTAGGTTTTGGTTTTCCAAAGAGTTTATGCCAAGTTGGATAACCATGGATACAGTAACACTTGTCTCTGAGATGACCACTCATGTGACAATAATCACAGATAACAGAAGAATCACTTGACTTCCTGAAAGGCTTACCTCCTTTTGAGTATTTGGCTGAGATGTTAGACCTTACATTCATAGCTACATTCTCAGAACTAGTCATAGAATGATGAACCTCACGCTGACTCTCTTCTTGCAACAAAATAGTATAACACTGATTCAAAGTAGGTAAATGCTTCATCATCAATATTTGACCTCTGATTGCAGTGAAAGTGTCATTCAATCCCATGAGGAATTGTGTAAGTTGAATATTCTTATCAGATTCATTCAACTTGACATTAATAGTACAAGTACAAAGTGTACAAGTATATCTAGGCTTAGTATACAAGCACTCAAGCTCATCATACAGTGTGCGAAACTTAGTAAAATAAGCACAAATAGACATAGTGCCTTGAGAAAGATGTGCAATCTCCTTTCGCAAGTTAAACAGCTTTGGAACATTGTTTGTGCATACCTAATCTCAAGATCAAGCCAAATTTCACGAGCAGAATTGATATACACTATGTTATTACGAATATCCACAGAAACTGAGTTAAAGATCCTAGAGATAATCATATTATTGCAACGAATCCAATGAACAACTAAAGATGAACTTGCAACAAGTTTAACATATGAACCATCAACAAATCCTAACTTCAGTTTTGATGACAGAGCAATCTCCATAGAACGACTCCACTGATTATAGTTTAATTCTATTAAAATAACTGTTGTAAGTTGCATACCAGGATTATCAGATGGATGATACAGATGATGATAGTCCAGTACAGATGACAAGCTTGTAGATCCAATAGCAGCAGATGAGTATGACGCAATCGTTGACATGATTTTGCACGAAATGAGAGTAAATGTACAACAAGAGTGAAGAAATAGATAGTAATCGGTAGAAAAAGCTCTACTAATCACAGCAGATCTGTAATCAAACACCTTGAAGACGAGCAACAACCACAGATCTCAGACGGAACAACAAAAAAATTGAGCGAAAACAAATTACCAGCTCTGATACCATGTTACAACTTGTATTACAGAATATTAAACAACAATCACCATTAAAGCTTCATGAACATTCATCTTAAACTTTAAATTATTATCTTAGAGAAGAAACATAAGTTTTTTTATAGAGAGAAAAGATAGAGAAGCTCAACAATGAAAGGAAATGAAAAATATCTAACAACAACGACTCTAACAAACTTTCTGAACTTATAACAAACTCTTTGCCAGCTGGATGGTATGCCAACAATCTTTCTAGTCAGCACTCTAATAGTCAACCATTAGACAACAAAATCCTTTTAGCGACTATCACGAAAGTATTCTTATTGTAATCGAGATGAAGATGACTTCATGCAAAACTAATAATATTGAGATTAATGGTGAGCTTGTATGGGTTCGTAAAGGAACAATACAATGAAAGAAATAAAAAGTATAAAACTTCGGAGGTTAGAATGGTAAAAGATGACCGAAGACGATAAATCTTCATTATCGTCAATAGCCTTTTATAGATTGACCTAAAATTACTACGTACCTTTCATCAAGTGCTGGTAATATGTATGATTCTAGTCATGCTTATCATACTTGTAAGTTTCTAGTCGTGCTTATCAAACTTGTAAGTTGTAATCAAAGCTATCATGATTATCAACGTCTTAACAATAGATATTATGTTCAATGTCGATATTTGTCTAATTCAAATGATATGTATTGGATTCCAAATTTCAGATATGCTTATTCTTCCCCCCAACACCTAATTATGGGCATGTTTGGCCCCCCCCCCTTAAATCCAACTTATAAATTACTTATTTCAGAAAAAAGTACATCTCTGCGTACTTTTTTTTAGAATAAGTAATGTTAGATATTGATTCAAGTGATGATCAGGATCTGGGCATTACTGATCAGATACTGATGCTGACGTCATCAGTAATACAATGTCAGTATTGGACTATCATCAGGATTAGAAGCTGGTCAGTATTTCATGAAGATTCTCATCAGACCAGAGATCAAGGAAGATTGATATGTCGGTTCCTAGATTGTGGGAATGCAGCTATCATACAAGATATGCATTCAGAGATATATGTAATTGATTTAGAATATCTTGTAATTGATAGTGTAACTGTGTACTCTATATAAACACAGTTTTAGGTTTTACATTAAGTAATCGCTTACACGATTTATCTTGTAACCTAGCAGCTCTTAAGAACATAAGAATTTTTTAAGAGAGTTTTGTAACAGTTTTATATCAGAATTAATAAAGCTGTTATTGATTCATACTTGTGTTATTTGTTTAAGTCGAAAATCTTATACAATTGTATTTAACCCCCTTCTACAATTGTTATTTACTGGGCAACAATTGGTATCAGAGCATAACTGATTAATTTTAATCAGAAACGATCTTAAGATGTCGACAAGCAAGTATGAAAGCATCAAAATTCCAATTCTCAAGAAGACTGAGTATCCAACTTGGAAAGTGAAAATGATGATGTATCTGGAAGCAACTGATCCTGACTATCTTGACAGGATCAATGATGGACCATTTCTTCCAACTAGACTAGTTGCAAGAACAGAGACTGTTGCTGAACACTATGTCATTAAGGCAAAGAGTGAGTGGACGACAGAGGAAAAGGCTCAAGTACTCAAAGATGCAAAGGTAAAAAATATTTTGCATAACAGTCTTGATAATGTCATGTCTAACAGGGTAATAGCATGCAAGACTGCAAAGGAAATTTGGGATACTTTGGAAACTCAATGCCAAGGTACTGAATCTATCAAAAGAAACAGAAGGGCTCTGTTGATTCAGGAGTATGAGCAGTTCGATGCTAAATCTGATGAAAGCCTTACTGATATGTATGATAGATTCTTGACTTTACTGAACAATCTATCACTAGTTGGCAAAGAGTATGATCCAGAGGATTCAAATACCAAGTTTCTCAGAGCTCTAACTGAGGAGTGGGATACTCAAGCTTCAATCATAAGGCATCAATATGATTTGAAGATGCTGTCTCTTGATGAAGTCTATGGGATGCTAAGAACCCATGATCTTGAGGTTCAACAGAGGAAGAACAAGAAAAATGTCAAAGCAAAAGCTGTTGCTTTGAATGTTGAATCAAAATCAAAGGGAAAAGCTGAGGAGGTTTCTAACAGAAAAAGTAGAGTGGAAGAGTCAATTCCTGATGACTCATCATCAGATACTGATACTGAGTCTGATCCTGATACTGATGATGACTCTACTGATTCTGATATGATGGAAATGGTTGCTATGATAGTCAAGGGCTTCAAAAAGATGAAATTCAGAAAGGCTAGGAAGCAAGGGAAATATCAGAAGAAAACCTTCAATGCTGACAAAGATAGGTACAAGAAGAAAGAAGGTAAAAGCAGCAAATTTGACAAGTCAAAAATCAGATGCTATAACTGTGATGGAATGGGTCATTTTGCAACTGAGTGCAAGAAGACCAAAACCAAAGCTCTCATTTCTTCAAGCAAGGATTGGATGGACTCATCATCTGACTCTGAAGAAGAAAAAGTGAATTATGCTTTGATGGCTAAAACTGATGAGACTTCTGCTGGTGAAAATAAGGTATCTGAAGTTTTGTTTGATTTTGATACTAATAATGTCTCTGAGCTAAGATCTTTTTTAAAGTCTCTGCATATTAGTTTTAGGAGTCAATCTCTTGAAAATACTAGAATAAAATCTGAAATGGCAGAGGTTGTTAAGAGAAATGATCATCTAGAAGCTGAGTTAATTTTCTTGCAGGAAGTTCAAGCAGAATGTGATAATGCTAAACACATGAAACTTGAAACAGAGTTTAAATGTAATGAACTTGAAATGCAACTTAAAGAGGCAAATGAAAAACTCAGAACCTGGACACATTCTGGTACAAAAACTCATGAAATTATTACTGATAAAAACTGGAAAGAGTGTCTAGGTTATAAGCCAGAAAATGAGAAAAAGGACAAGGAAAAGGTTGTTTCATCAAATCCAGGAAGAGTTATAGTTGATGACTCAACAAATCCAAAAACCTACAGATATGTTACAGACAGTACTAAAACCAAATTAAAACCTGTTAATTATGTGTATCCAGAAATTCCCAAATCTACTTCAGAAAAGGGATCTACTTCTACACATCATTCTGAGTCTAGAACTGTCAAAAACAAAAATGTAGGTCTCTTGTCCAAGAAACAATTAAGGGATAGAATCTGTGATGTATTAGATAGGAAGAGAGTTCCAACTGTCAAGAGGAACAGGAATGGTAAAGTTGGAATAAACAAGGAGAATAATTATAAGTATATTCCAAATGCACCAAGAAAAGTATGCTTTAACTGTGGTAACTCTAATCATCTTGCTATTGATTGCAGGAGGAGTAAAAAGAAGCCAACTGTTGTTCCTAAGTCTGACATTAGGAATAAATCAGTATTTTATAAACCACAGAACCCTTGTTTCCATTGTGGCAGTAAATGGCATTCTATTTATACATGTGAAGAATACCATAATTTGTACTATAATTATTATGAGCCTTTGCCTAAGTTCAATAAAAGTGCAAATTTTGGAAAAACAAAGAACTTGAATACTAATCATGCATCTGTTAAGAAAAAGATTAATTCTGATGGAGTTAATCCTGATGAAGGTGTCTTTACAAGAAAATCTTCTGCTGCTAAAAATGTTAAATTGCATGAAAAGAGAACCCAACAAGTGTGGGTTCTTAAAAATTCTAACTGAGTTTTTTGTGATTCTGATTGCAGGGTAAAAAGAAAAATGTGTTAGTCATGGATAGTGGATGCTCTGTGCACATGACTGGAGACAAAACCTTGCTATCAGAATTTGAGGAGAAGGCTGGCCCAATTGTGTCTTATGGAGATGGCAACATTGGACAAACTTTGGGATATGGCAGTATTGTAATTGGAAATGTCATCATTGAAAAAGTAGCTCTGGTGAAAGGACTCAAGCACAATCTGTTGAGTGTCAGTCAAATCACAGACAGAGGTTATCGTGTCAATTTCAATGATACTCATTTTGAAGTTATCAGCAAATCTTCAGGAAAGGTTGCATTAACAGGACAAAGACATGGTAACATTTATGAAGCCAACATTCACACTAATACTGAAAATCCAACTACATGCCTCATCAGTAAAGCGTCTATAGATGAAAGTTGGAATTGGCATAAGAAGCTTTCTCATCTCAACTTCAACAATATAAATGAGTTGGTTAAGAAAGACTTGGTAAGAGGATTACCAAAGGCTCTATATACTCCTGATGGACTCTGTGATGCTTGTCAGAAGGCTAAACAGAGAAGGACATCATTCAAGAGTAAATCTGAATCCTCAATTGATGAACCATATCACATGCTTCACCTTGACTTGTTTGGACCAGTGAATATTATGTCCATCAGTAAGAAAAGGTATACTCTAGTCATTGTTGATGAATATACTAGATTTACCTGGGTTTATTTTCTTCACAGAAAAGATGAAACTGCTGAAATACTGCTGGACCATGTGAGACTTATCGAAACTGGCACAAAATACAAAGTCAAGATTCTGAGAAGTGATAATGGGACTGAATTCAAGAAGTCAGCAATGGAAGAGTTTTGCAAATACAAAGGAATAGTTCAACAATTCTCTGCTCCTGGCACACCTCAGCAAAATGGAGTAGTTGAAAGAAAGAACAGGACTCTTATTAAAGCTGGCAGAACTATGTTGGAGGAAGCTAAACTGCCTACATATTTCTGGGCAGAAGTAATCAACACAGCATGCTACACTCAGAACATCACTCTAATCAACAGACATGGTGTAACTCCTTATCAGATGATTAAGGAAAAGAAGCCAAGTTTGAAGCATTTACATGTGTTTGGCTGCAAGTGCTTTGTTCTTAGACCTCATCCAGAACAGCTAGGAAAATTTGAGACAAAAGCTGATGAGGCCATCTTTATTGGCTATCCAATAACAAGAGCCTTTAAAGTCTACAATCTAAGAACAAAGACAGTCATGGAGTCTATTAATGTATCTTTTGATGATAGAAAGATAACAGGCATAAAAGAAGACTCTCATGATAGTTTGATTTTTGCAAATGAAGCTACCAAGAATTCTGATGAAGTCATGTCAGATACTGATACTCTGTCAGATCCTGACGATCAATCAATTCCTGATCGAACACCTGTTACTGATGATGACTCAAATAATGCAAATGTTGAGGGGGAGCAAGAGCGAGACATCACCAGTACTGATACAACTCAAACATCAAGTAGAGACTCATCAGAAACAGATTCAAGTGACAATCATGACAGTATATCAGAAGGAGATAGCACTATCTTAGGGGGAGCTTCTAGCAATTCTAGTTCTTTTGAAGAAAACACCAATCCAGGGGGAGCATCCAGTTCAAGAAATGACTTACCATCAGCAAGGAAATGGACTAAAAGTCATACTCCTGATTTAATCATTGGGAATCCTGAAGCAGGTGTTAAGACAAGAAGTGCAACTCAGAATGAATGCTTATATAATAACTTTCTGTCAAAGGAGGAGCCTAAGAAAGTTGAAGATGCACTTAAGGATGCTGATTGGGTGACAACAATGCAAGAAGAACTGAATGAGTTTGAAAGAAATGAAGTCTGGAAACTTGTACCAAGGCCCAAGGGAAGGTCTATTGTGGGTACAAAGTGGGTATTCAGAAACAAGACTGATTCAGATGGCACAATTGTGAGAAACAAAGCAAGACTAGTAGCAAAGGGATATTCTCAACAGGAAGGAATAGATTATGATGAGACTTTTGCTCCTGTTGCAAGACTAGAAGCCATCAGAATTTTTCTGGCATATGCAGCACACAAGAAATTCAAAGTATTCCAGATGGATGTAAAAAGTGCATTTATCAATGGAGAACTGGAAGAGGAGTATATGTTGAGCAACCTCCTGGCTTCATTGATCCCAAATATCCAGATCATGTCTATAGACTGGATAAAGCACTTTATGGACTAAAGCAAGCTCCAAGAGCCTGGTATGAAACCCTAGCTCAATTCTTACTGGAAAGTGGATTCAATAGAGGTACAATTGATAAAACCTTGTTTTATTTGAATCATGGTAAGGATTTGCTGTTAGTTCAAATATATGTTGATGATATCATTTTTGGGTCAACTAACACTAAATTGTGTGAGAAGTTTTCAAAGCTAATGCAGTCTAGATATCAAATGAGCATGATGAGAGAAATGAGCTATTTCTTAGGTCTGCAAGTTAAACAGACTGATGATGGGATTTTTATCAATCAGTCAAAGTACACAAAGAATTTACTAAAAAGGTTTAACATGCAAGACAGCTCTACAGCTTCAACTCCTATAGCTACAGCTACAAAGCTTGATCCTGATCAAGGAACTGAGGTAGATGTAATCAACTACAGAGGAATGATTGGCTCACTCTTATATCTAACTGCTAGCAGACCAGATATCATGTATGCAACCTGTCTATGTGCAAGATTTCAAGCAAATCCTAAGGAACCACATCTCATTGCAGTGAAAAGGATTTTCAGATATCTAAAGGGCACTTCTTCTCTTGGCCTTTGGTATGCTAGAGAATCAGACTTTAGTTTATGTGGTTATTCAGATGCTGATTTTGCAGGATGCAAAATAGACAGGAAAAGTACTTCAGGCAGTTGTCAATTTCTTGGAGGAAGACTAGTTTCTTGGTTTAGTAAAAAGCAAAAGTCTATCTCCACATCAACTGCAGAAGCTGAGTACATTGCTGCTGGAAGCTGTTGTGCTCAGATCATGTGGATGAGAAATCAGCTAATGGACTATGGTTTGTCATTTTCAAAAATACCTATTTATTGTGATAACCAAAGTGCTATTGCTATGACAGGAAATCCAGTTCAACATTCTCTTACAAAGCACATCAGTATCAGGTATCACTTCATAAGAGAACAGGTACTGGAAGGAACAATTGAACTTCATTTTGTTCCTACTGATCAACAGTTAGCTGATATATTCACCAAGCCACTACCTGAGGCTACTTTTACAAAGTTGGTGAATGAACTTGGAATGGTAAACTATGGCAGTACTTGAGAGAAAGAAGTCATCAGATACTGACAACTTGCAAATACTGATGGAAAGTCAATCCTGACAGTGGTCAACGTTGAATCCTGATGCAGCGATTCGATCATCAGTATTTTGTTCAGAATCTAACTGTCTTCGTTTTATCTCAATTTCCTGATTCAAGCTATGATTAATGTTATTGAACTCCTGATAATGTGATCACTTTAATTAGTCCTCATATTTATTCTCAGATAACATGATAAATCAGGAAAACATTGAATAGAATAGAGAAACTAGATTTTTCATTGATAATAAGAAAGAGATTACATTCAAAGATTACATCTTTTTTGTTCTATATCTACTAATCTATTCAACAGGAAATAAAAGACCAATCCACTCCATTGTTTGTAGCCATCCCAGATCCCATCTTTGCCACTTTGTTTGGGTGGAAGTTGACAGGGATAAGGTTATTTTTGGTGACATATTCATTAACAATGGTTGATGGAGTTGGATGAGGATGCCTTAGATGAAAGCCATGCTAATGTTGCTTGGAGGGCAGCATCGATGTCGATCACTTTTGTAGGTTTTTCCTTCTCAATTTCTTCGAGACCTGCATCCATCTGCAACCAGAGAGTCTCAAGTTGTCTTTCCCAGTCGAAAGCATCAAACTCTTCACGAGTATAGCTAAATATGTTTCTTTTCTCTAAGAGATGGAGATTCTTCTCTTTGATTGTAAGGTTCGACATTGTAAAAAATTTTGCTGTGAAGGGTTTTTCTTACTTTTCTTTCAGGAGAGAATGAAGGGTTAAGGAAGTAAGTGGACAAGTCTCTAAGATTAAATAGAGAAGGGTGGAACAAGAATATGAAACGATTCATATTACTGGTGTAAGTACCAGGTATTATTCGATTGTGATGTTTTAAATTTCTTTATTTAAAACAAAATTACCATGTTTTATTTTAATCACAATCATATTTCTCGAATAATACAAGTGCGTGTGTTTCACTTGATTATTACATACAGTTACAGATGTAAGTCGTGACGCGTGCAATCATCACCACTCTCTCACGTAATTTGGTCCATTACTTCAGTATAAACGAATGGTTTACTGACACCTGTTTTTGAGAAATCATAAGTATTGTCCAAATATCAATTTAGTTTTCTAATTGATTTATTATTCTCAAACCATCAGTAAAACATCGTCTCTCTCTGTCTTTGCACTCTCAAACCCTAATTTCAAAATTAGCACAACTTTTGTGTTTGAAATTCCAATGGAGAATTCATCTTTCATGAACAGCAAGGTGGTAATCAATGGAGTTACTTTTAACACAATTAACTTCACTGCAGTTCTAGATCATCAGGACTTGCCCAATGATTTCCACATTATTCAGGACTTTTTGGCCTCAAGCCCAATCAATTATGCTCTAACCCAACCTGCCAAGATATCTTTTAAGTCTGTTATGCAGGTTTGGAACACAAGTGTTTTTGGGAAAGGACTTCCATCAGAAAAGCCTCAGATGAGCTTTGAGTATGATGATGTTACATACTATGTGACTCCTGAGATTGTCACTGAAGCCCTACACTTACCATCAATCATTGGTAAGCCTGTATTCAAAGTTCCTGATTCAAAACTCCTTGAGTATGTTGTAAGTTTGGGTTACAATTGTACGCCAAAGAAGTTTGGAGAGCTCTACAGGACAAAGCTTAAGAAGGAATGAAATTTCTTCTTCGACACCATCAGCAGATGTTTCTTGAATAAAGTGTCAAACTTTGATGCCTTACCCACAGGTTCAGCCAAAATTGGGTATTCTCTAATTCATGATCTCTCATTTGATTATGGGTCTTTTATACTAAAGGCATTAAGTGAAAGAAAAGCAGATAAATGTGGTTATGTTTGCTTTCTTAGATTTTTTCAATTAATGTTCTCTCACTTATGTCCTCATGCTGTTTTTGAGAATGATACAATTTTGCCTATATGTAAAATCTCAGAAAACAATATAAAGAGTCTAATCAATTCTGATAAGGCAAATAAATTTGATGGAACTCCATATATTCCTGATGAAGTATGGTCTCTTTTAAGAGAGAGAATGCCTATTCAATATGGCCCAGCAACCTGTGCTATGGGACAGGACCTTACACATCCTATTCCTGACACAAGCACACAACCTAAACACTTATCTAAACAGTCAACCACCTCTGGTGTCTCACAAAAGGCATCAGTTGTAAAATCAAAGAAATTAGCAAGATCTGATGTGTCTAAGAGGCAATCAGGATCAAAGGATTTCTCCACTCCAACTCACTCTCAAATGAAGTCACAAGGGGGTGAACAAAGGGTTCTTGAAACATCTGGTCTAAATAAAGAAACATGAGTGAAGAGGAAAGTTGATCGAAAAGCTATTTCTGATTCTGATTCTGATGATGACACAATGCCTATATCAGTCTTGATGAAGAAGAAGGAGATTGATGTTGTTGATACTAGAGAAGTGGCTGTCTCTGAAATGCCGAAGAAAAGAAGAAGATTAATCAGCAAAGGCAAATTTGTTGATCATACAGAATTTCTGAATCTTACTGATGCTATGGAAGGCAATCCTGATGTTGTTAATCAGGATGGATCATCAGTTCCTGATGCTACTGCTAATCCTGACATCTCTACTCCTGATAATTCACCTATGAAGACTGTTGAGATTTCTGATTCTGCAGCATCTGCATCTCCAAAGAGAAGAATTATTGAGGTGTCTGTCGATCAAGTAAATGCTATTGCTGCTCAGTTGGGTCTTAAACCTTCACCACTTGAAAAGAAAACTGCTGAAGCAAACGTCTTCCACAGACAGAAGAAACAGAGGACTGCTATGTCATCTCTGAGAGGATCTAGCCCACAAGAACTTGAACTTCAAAGTAGTTCAGAAGCTATTGCAGATCCAGTCACACAAGAACCACCTACTCAAAGTGTAGGTGCAGACATTTCTGAAGGAATAGTCACACAAGAACCGTCTTCTCAAAGGGAAGGTGAAGACAAGAATATTCCTGCCCCACAAGAACCATCTTCTCAAAGTGAAGATGTTGTCAAAATCACATCAGCAGGGAAGTTTCCTGACAATGCTCAAGGGGCTTCTGAAATTGAAATTGAACTAGCTAGAAGTCTAGCAGATAAAGCTGCTCATGATTTGCACATTGCTGAATGTGATGAAGTGATTGCTGACACTACATTTGAGGGAAGCACACAAGAACCTTTGACTCAAAGTGTTGAAGAAGCTTCAAAACCTCAGACTACACAAGAACCATCAGTAGCAAATACTGATGCAAGTCATGCTATAGTTGCAGTGGTCAATCCTGATGTAAGTACTACTGATCCACTTATTCCATTGCTTATTGAGCCAATTTCAGCAAGGCCAATGGATTCTTTAACTACTTCATCAGGTAACATCTCATTCTCTACTTCTTTTACTACTGATAGTATGATTACAGATAGACCTGATAAAAGGGATACCTCTATTTGTATGACTTCAGACCACTCTTCTCAGCCACCTCTTATTTCTTCACATTTAATGAGTCAGAACCTTTCTTGTGAGATTGAGAGTGAACATTTAGAGAAAAAGAAGAGTGATGAGAGGCAGTCTCCTGAACTGGCAAAAGGAGAGGTAGAAAAGAGTGAGAAGTTGCTAACTTCTAGTGAGGTAGAAGTTGCTATTGAAAGTAACTTAGGTAAGATTGTGAGAAGTGATGAGATCACTTTAAAAGAAATGAGAGATTTAGGAAATGTTACTAATCTGTCTGCAGGGCATCAGGATTCACCAGCTGTATCTACTGTTGATTTGAGAATGAAAGGTGTTATGAATCCTGATGATAATGTTGATAATAAATTTCCTGAGGATGGTGGTGGCTCTGATGATGATGATGATGATGCTCATGCTGATCCTGAAACAATTCAAATGCAGGCAGCGATAAAAGCAAGTCTTCTATCTACTTATGGGTCTTCGAGTAGATACATGCAGTCTGTTACTCAAGAAGAATTCAGAGGGGAGTACAGTTCAATTCTTCCTCCTGATACTCGAGCTGCAAGGGGATATGAATGGGATACTGAATGGAATAAACCGAATGCTGAGATGAATTTTCAAAATGCTCTTTTTCATTCTGGTCATATTGCCACGAGGATGCCAACTCCTGAACTCAAGGCTCTTCTCAAAACAAATGCTCTTCTAGCAAAGGGATTGAAGAGTGAGATTGACTCTATGAAGGCTGTTACTGATAAATTTCAAGCGGGTATTCAAACATCTGTTTCTATATCTGCTACTGCTTCTCAAGCACGTCTTCTTGCTGATGATATTAAAGCACTTGACAAGAAAATGGATTCCAGAATGACTGTCTTGGAATCAAAAGTTGATAATATCGATGAAACCCTCAAGCTTATTTTGTCTTTCTTCATTGAGGAAGATACTGATGTCAAAAAGGGGGAGAAGATAGTCAAAACAAAATGCTCACCTAATCCAGTTGTACAAAAGAATGATGATAATTCTGGAAATGATGGTGGTGCTAAGTCACATAAAGTTGAAACCTCTGATGCTGCTTTAGTAACAAAGAGAGCTAATACTCAAACTAAGCAGTCAACTCATGTTTCTAGATCTGGTAAGAAGACAGTGACAACATTGATGCAATCTCAAAATCCAAAAGAAGAACAGTTTGTGACACCTGGTCAAACACTGTCAACCATTCCTGAGGATGATGTGTATGTGGAACAGGATGAAGATGCTGCTAATCTGTTTCATGAACTTGACACAGGGGATGGTCGTGTTTTTAAACTGTTTCATAAAGACAAAAGAGTTCAACAGTATCATGCTGAGAAAGCACTTATCTTATCCACTGGAGAAAATCCAAACATGACTACTGATGAGTTCTTAGAAGAACAGAACAGGATCTTTGAAGAGATTGCAAAACAAAATGAAGCTCCTGCTGCAAGAAGAGGAAGAGGCAGAGGAGGAAGATACAGAAGTAGAGGAAGATTATCTGCTCAAACAAGTACAAGGCAAACAAGATCTAGTGGAATCAAATTGAAAGATGTTTCTGAAAATGAAAAGAAGAAAACTCCACTATCTCTAGCATTAACTCCAGACAACAGATTCAATGCTCCTGAAGAAATTGAAGAGGAGATATTGCCTTTAAAAAGAAAGAGTAAGGTAGCTGTTCAATCTACTGCATCTAATGAGAAGTCAGTCTTTGGTTCAATTCCTGATGTTGTCTCTGATTCTGAAGAAGCTGAAATTTTAAAAGAACTTAAGATTATGATTCTTAAGGTTGTGGTTGAATTTCACAATATGGAAGTTTTTGAAGATACACTGGAGTATGAACATGAGAACTTCAGAAGATTTGAAAGAGAAAGTGAAATCAGAGCTAAAGCCAGAGAAGCAGAAAGGATAACAACCAGAGATTACTTAAGAAATGTTCATAGATCAGACAGGAAGTTATGGTATGATAAAGATAAATCTGTTCCTGAACATCAGCAGAATTATCCAACAGATGAGAAGAAGAAGAGTAAGAAAAAGGAGAAGAATAAGTTTGATTATAGAAAACCGGTTGTTTTCAAATCAGCAGGACTGATAACAGAGTCTTCTTTGATTAATGAATCTTTATTGGTTGTTAAATCAGAGTCTACTACATTTGTTGCTGAAAATCCACCAAAATGGGTAAGTATGCAATCTGGTTTGAAAGGATTGGAACCTGGCACAAGAGGAGGAATTGGGTATAGTCATGCACAGATTATTTTCATTGCACAAACTGATCAACATGCTCTAGTTGACAAAATTGGGGATGAGTTAACTGTTGATCATCTCTGGAAACTTGAAGCTGTTGCTATCATTGCTGATTGTCATGATGGTGCAAAGAAAATAGAAAAGATGTTGTACTTCATGAAAGATAGAAGTGTGAAGAAGATTCCTATTCATGAATTGTTGTGTAAATCTGCAAAAGAGCTGAAATATGTTCTGTATCTTCTCAGAAGTAAAAGAATCAAGGTTAGTGAAAGAGAAGTTTACTACAATTGGTTTGTCATGATTTACAGGACAATTAGACAGAGATTCATGGATGGAGGAACGAGGTATGATGGCAATTATATTCCTATGTACTTAAATTTAAGAGATATAGAGGTTGAAATGAAGAAGGGTACAGCTGTTAGAGAAGTGTATCTAGGCATGGAACAACTGTCTCTAAATCCAGATGGGAAGGAAATTGCTTATGTGTTGCTAGGTGACTTAGATCTTCCAAGAAACTCAATTCAGAATCTCAGGGCAGCTAGCTATCAGATTAATGAGGAAGATGAAGAACTCAAAAATCTGAAGAAGAAACTGATTCAAATTCTTGAAAGCAAGGAAGAAGAATTGTTATCTGAATTCTTGAGGTTGAATCTATTTTATCAAAGAATTTCTGAAACTGTTCCTGATGATTTTTAGAAGGTATTTTGTTTTGAGTTTTTGACATCTTTGAATCAAGGAATTTGTGCTTTGTTTTATAAAGAACAAATTGGGGGAGATTGTTAGATTATTCAAGTGATGATCAGGATCTGGGCATTACTGATCAGATACTGATGCTGACGTCATCAGTAATACAACGTCAGTATTGGACTATCATCAGGATTAGAAGCTGGTCAGTATTTCATGAAGATTCTCATCAGACCAGAGATCAAGGAAGATTGATATGTCGGTTCCTAGATTGTAGGAATGCAGCTATCATACAAGATATGCATTCAGAGATATATGTAATTGATTTAGAATATCTTGTAATTGATAGTGTAACTGTGTACTCTATATAAACACAGCTTTAGGTTTTACATTAAGTAATCGCTTACACGATTTATCTTGTAACCTAGCAGCTCTTAAGAACATAAGAATTTTTTAAGAGAGTTTTGTAACAGTTTTATATCACAATTAATAAAGCTGTTATTGATTCATACTTGTGTTATTTGTTTAAGTCGAAAATCTTATACAATTGTATTCAACCCCCTTCTACAATTGTTATTTACTGGGCAACAAGTAACTTATTTCTAAAAAAAAGGTAAGCCAAACGGGGCCTTTGATGGACCAAGGATTCTTTATAAAGAAGAGTACTCTAGCCATGTTTGTTTTATCGGATTAAATAGGGATAAAATTATAATTTATTAAGGTCACATTTATTTCGAGAGATTATAATTCCAAGATAATAATTTGAATATAATAATAGTATTTTTATTTTTAATCCTTTGGATTATAATACTTAAATTATTCTATTTCATGTTTGTCTTGAAGTATTAAATTTAGAATTGTACTATAATCGTTTAAAAAAATTTAATTCTTTAAATTATTCTATCTCTTATTTATTTTGAGGGATAACCTATGGATTGAATTATTATCCTTTAAAATTTGTAATCCTATATTTTTATTTTACAAAGATATAGTGAATGGATTATAATTCTTTAAAAAAATGACTTGTGGAAGTAGATTAAATAATACATCCTCCATCCAAGTATTAGAGAAGATTATAATTATGTCCCTTATCCCAACCAAACAAATATGTGATTGCTATTTTAAAGGATTACAATCCATAATCTAATCCCAAATAATGTTTTAGAAAACAAAAATGGGATTAAATTTTTTAATGGATTATATTTCTATCCCCTACTTAATCCTATGAAACAAACATATGACCTAAAACTTTTAATCCCATGTTATTTTGTAAAATTTTATTTAGGATTAGATTAAGTATTATAGTCTTTTAAAATAGTAATCTCTTGTTTGTTTGGTTGAGATAAAGGATATGATTATAATCCTCTCCAATACTTGTTTCGAGGAGGTATAATTTATCTTCTTCCACAAGTCTTTTTTAATCCTTTCACCTTATTCCCTTGGAGTAAAGTACACTTTGTGTACTCGCTCATTACTCAAGACACCACTTGCAATATTATAGTTTAAAATCGAGGACTTGAAATATCAATAATTGTATTTCATTACACTTTGTTGTATTCCGTTAATTTGGATTAACTCTGTTAGTAATTTAGGTAGTAAAATGCATTTTGTGTACTCACACTTTACTCAATACACCGCTTGCAATACTTTAGTTCAAAATTTAGAGTAAAGTGCAAGTACACAAAATGCAGTTTAGACAAAGTGCAAGTACACAAAGTATACTTTACTCCCTAAATTACTAACGGAGTTAACTCAAATTAATGCAACAAAGTGTAATAGAATACAAACATTGGTATTTCAAGTGCTCGATTTTGAACTATAATATTGCAAATGATGTCTTGAGTAACGAGCGAGTACACAAAGTGTACTTTATTCAATTCCTTTGTAAAACAAATATAGGATTAGAAATTTTAAGGGTTAATTATCAAGTTGGTCACTAAAGTGGGCCTAAAGTATCAAGTTGGTCGCCAAACTGAAAACAGTATCAAACAGGTCATTGTTAGTTATATGTACACTATGTTAAATAACTTACTGTTCCCGGACGAAAAATACTAATATTAATGTTGATTTCCTGGATTTTATTGTCTAAAATGAATATGCTACCCTATCATATAGATTGTTGATCATAAAATTCAAAAAATAAGCATTCATATTAGTATTTTTCGTTCGGGAAAAGTAAGTTATTTAACAGAATGTACGTATAACTGACTTTAATGACCTGTTTGAGACCGTTTTGAGTTTGGTGACCAAATTGATACTTTAGGCCCACTTTAGTGACCAACTTGATAATTAACCCGAAATTTTAAAAGATGGATATGATAATTTTATCCCTCAAAATAGTCTGTCAATGGATCGGGTTTGGATCGAATCATCATAAATCCATATCCAAATACATTTAATTTTTTGGATCGGATCAGATTGGAAGTACCAGATATTTTAAAGCTCAATCCATATCCGCTCCATTAGGATTATGCCTGTCAATGGATCGGGTTTGGACCGGATCAGCCAGAATCCAAATCCATTTAATTTTTCGGATGGCATCAGATCGGATTAAGTGTCGGATTTTTTAAAGACCAATCCATATCCGCTCCACTAGGATTATAGGTAATCGTATCGGATATCCAATGCAATTAATATTTTTTTTCAAAAAAAATAATATCAATATTAAAATATATTAAAATCTGAAATGATAAAATAAACAATTTTAAGATGTAAAATTACACATTAATATCCAAATACAAGAAGAATAGAACATTAAAAGTAAAAAATGAATATCTATTAATCCTGAAATGTACCAAACCAAATTGGAATGATCAAGAAATGAACTCCAAGCATAAAAATAATTCAAATTAAAATATGAATTCAATTTTAGATGCAATACAATGATAACGTATTCATTATAAACGTAATACTTTTTTCAAGTTATAGTATAAAATATTACTAAAGTATTATGGATCTCATATGATTTGAAAATTATACATTATTTGTACAATTATAATTATATGAATATTAATATATAATAAAATATATAATTATGTAATTAAAATTATTCGAATCAGATTCTTAAAAGATCGGATCATGTGAAATCCATATCCTCATTATATGGATCAGACTCTTTTCGGATCGGATTTTTATCGGATCGAATTTATTTTATATAAATCCATATTCAGTTATAAGGTTTATGATCGGATCGGAGCTCCGCTCCATTGACAGGCCTAATTAGGATCACGGATAATCGGATCGGATTATCCAATACAATTAATTTTTTAAATTAATTTTAAACATGAGATTAACACTTTTTAATACATATAGCCTAAACACTGAACTAACATTAGACTATATAGTTGCTGACCAATAATAATGACGGTACACATATAATTTACATCTAAACATCAAACAAAAAAGCAATAAAAAAGAAAAGGAAGAGCCTTCAGTTAATAGAATCAATATATGTACGGCCTAGTAAAGGATCTTGGATAGTAGTACTAATGTAGCAAATTTTCTGAGATTTTTCGTAATCTTTTCATAGCCGACACCTTTTCCGTTTTATAATAGCAAAATGATGATATTGTTGCAGCATTTAAGAATTAGATGCATAGTGAAACCTTTATAACAGAAGCATTAAAAATTTGGATATCAAGTTTGACACGAAACTTGACCAATAAACAGGAAGACAACCAGAGCAAAATTTGAATTCAATAAATCAAAAAGAAAAGAAATTTGAACTGAAAATAGAAATTACTTGAAATATATTAAATAGGTAGTGAGCAACATCATTCTAAAACATGAAAATATTTTAAATTAAAATATAGACTCCATCAAAAATTCCAATAAGTCTGCTAATCAACCATCTGAAACATGCCAGAAAATTATTGGATCCGATTTGGAGGCCTTCAAATGTATTTAGTAAGAATTGTATTAGAATATTTGTAGAATAATGAATACGGTTGCAAAGAATTTATTGATTAGAAGGATTTTGAGTAGAGAATTTAGAATACTAGTTGTCACTCACGAGTCAAAATGCACAAAAAGAAAAATGATTAGGGTTTCGGACTTCTATTATTTAATATAAATTTATTAAATGTATGTATATAAATATAATACATATTAAATTATATATATATATATATATATATATATATATATATATATATATATATATATATATATATATATATATAATCGGATCGGGTTTTAAATGGATCGGATCATACATAATCCATATCCATATTTATTGGATCAGATTAATTTTAAATAAATTCATATCCAATTATAAGGTCTCGGATCGGATCGTACCTGATAAATGGATTTTATATCCACTTGGATCTCTTCAATTCGGCTTAAATTGATCGTCTTGGACTTAAGTTTGTTGTAGTTTTGATGTGTTTTGTTTAAGTGTGCAGGTTTGCAAGAATGTCGATTAGGGTTAATGTTTTCGTCAATTTTGGAGTTAAATTTGAGCATTGGAATGAAGGATGGTGTATTTCCCTAGGTTACCATGAGGATTCACGCTCAAGAATTGAAGAAAGGGAAGTGGTATAAGAATCGGAAGAGAAAACGGATGAGGAATGAGCAAATTGTGGAAAATTCGGATGGTTGCGCAGTCTACACTGTTTTGGCCATATCTGGAGTTTTAGAAGTCCGTTTTCAGCGATCTTACTGTCCACGCGAAGCTTGAGAAATTTTCTTAAAGTCTAAAGCAAACAAACAGAAAGTTTACGCGCTGGGAGCGCGTAAGTGTGCGCTGGGAGCGCGTGGTTCAGAAAGTTTACGCGCTGGGAGCTCGTATCTGTGCGCTGGGAGCGCGTGATTCCGCCTGAAAATTCCAGAAATTCCTATTTTGCCCTTATTCGAAGTGCAATTGTATTTTTGGTATTAAAACCTATTTCTAGTTATATTAGAGGTTAATTTTCTTGCTTGGCAAGATATCTAGGCCTATAAAAACACATCTTAGCCTTGTAAAAAGGATTGTTTTTATTATTATAACATAGAATTGCAAGGGAGAAAAGGAGAAGGAGATTCAACGCTCGTGACAAGCAACGAATCAAGATCTACTTCATCTTTTGTGTTTTTTTCCTATTAATATTATTACTTTCATTCATACTTTGTTTAATATCATGTTTTCATCAAATCCCATGGTGACGAACGGTTCAATTATGAACTAATCGTTCTCATGGGATTCTAACGGATTTATCTATGTAACTTAGTAGTTTGATTGCTTTAAAGATATGTGTGTGGAGAATTCTTGATATCCTCGTATGGTTAATCTTAATGCTTTTAGATGCGTAGCTAACATCTAAATTGAATTGTTAATCTTTTGCGAAACGAAAGTGGATCTTGAGATTTAGAACTTGTCATGCTAGCATAGGATAGGTTGATGTTTTAACATCATGATTTGTGGCATAAATAGAGATATTATGCTGCCCTATGTGATCAATATAGATAACTTGTTCTTCAAACATTATGTTTTCAAATCTTATAGAGATATAGGGTCTAAGCATAATTGGTGTCTACCCATCTTCTATCTCTTTTGTGGATGTATGAGTAGTTTGGTGTTCGTATACCGAGAGGTAACCTATACTTGTTTCGTGTTGTCTGATCAGATATCAAAACCATCACATGCATGGATTAAAGGCGTCAACTCTAGGCAAAGTAGATAATGAAGTTAGAGTCCCATGTTTATTTTCCTATAAGTAATTCAGTTTTAAATCTCAGTCGTTAATTAATTCTTAGTTTGTTAAATTGCATCTTAGTTTAATTTAGATAGTTAAAACTCATATTTGTGTATTGTCTTAGCATTGAATTAAAGCCATACATTGTTGAATAGGTGCATTTACTGAATAGAACCATAACCAGATCTCTGTGGAACGAACTTGATTTATATTACTTGTGATCACATATACTTGCGTGATATTGTGTTAACAGTACCTCCGATTCATTGATAGGTCTACCTCAAAATAACATGGATGGGATAGTTAAAAATATTATAATTTAATCCTAAACTTTTTTTTTAAGAAAGGAAATATCATTAAACTTGCGAAATATCCGACAATAGCGTCTCCAACAAAATCAGAGGAGGAAACATGATAAGGTTGAAGCTATTTAGTGCACAAGGTAATCTAGCCAATTTATGGGCTATCTTGTTTGCTTGCTTCCTAATGAAAACAACTGAAAAATCAACCCTACTAGCTAGAAGTTCCTGACATTGTTCGATGATATTTCCCCAGCTCCAGGTGATTCTTCACAGCCTTGTTTACGGTATTCACACACATCAGGGAGACATTCTCGATAATAATGGGCTAATTTGGCAGGTCCTTCTAGCACACCTATAGCACTGACACACATCCTGCAAACTACATGTTCTTACCCTGAATGAACTGTGAATGAACTGTCCCCGGTGATCTCTCACAACCATACCAATCGAGAAGTAGTTGTCGCCAGTGAAGATAGATGCATCAAGTTCAATCCTAAACTTAATACTTCAAAACAAACATAGAATAAGATAATTTAAAGGATTATAATCCAAATAATTATAAATGATTGAATTATTATACCCTAATTATTGGAATGCTCAAAATCCATTTAAAATATATTAAATCATATATAAAATTAATTGAATTTATTAGATCTGTTTTGAAATTAATATTTAATTTATCTAAAATTTAAAATACTATTTTTTAAATATCTGAAATTTTATCTAAAGAATATCTTTCTAAACTTTTGAAAATTTTCTTAGTCTTTTTTAGGCAAGTAATTACAATAAATGTAATTATAAAATATGATTTTAGTTTAAAAGGCCGGAAAATTTAAACAAATCACTTTAGTTGATTAATTCAGGACATTTAAAAAAATATAAAATAGTTAAAAAATTTAATTTGAAGTAACACACGTGCACATACGCGCATATACTGATTCCGACCCGATTTTTTTTTACCTGGATTGATTAACAATCGTTAGATAAGATATGATCAATTGATCTGAACCGTTCATATAACATGATACCTATTTATATATCGCATACAATCTTCATTTTAGGGTTCTACACACATTTCCGCCGCTTTCACTCATTCATGTCTCTCTCCAGCTCTCTCAAATCTTCTTCTTCTTCTTTAGCCCAAATCTCTTGATTTATTCCACAATTTTTCATGAAATATCAATTTATGTGATTAAGATGATGGTTTGGTAGATGATTTTGTGTGTTTTGGTTTGTTTCAATTTAAACAATCATGATCGCCAAAAGCGGTTCTATTTATCTAAATTGATATTTCGTCTCATATTTAATACATCTTTTCAATCCACTTTGTAGAAGAATTCTCATCTTCCATTCTTAACTCCTTCGATCCCTTACGTATGCATCCACCCCTCTCCTTAATTCCTAGATCTCTAAAGCTCCCAATTTCTCTAAATAAAATCAAATATTGATATATTCTTGAAGTATTAAACTCTAGTAACATCGCTCCTTCCTCGTCGTTTGATTACAACCTCATTAGTACTAAAAAATTTACCTGATTACTTTCTTGTTATTTACGATTTTTGATTGATTTTCAATGATTTCCACCATATCAATTATCCCATGCAAAATGCTTAGAATCGTGTCTTTGTTCGAGTTTGATTGGTAAGTTCGATTTTGAGTATTTAAAACATTGAAATTGGATCGATCACGATTCGATCTAAACAATTCTTTTTATTGATATGAAAGTTTTTAATGCTCAAGTTAACTATACCCACTTACTCATTTTTGAATTATTTGCAGTAAACAATGAAGAAAGTGCTCCTAAAAGGATTGATGTCTATACACGTGGATATATTTATCGGTAATATTTTTTCATATATATTAAGTTTATGCAAAAAATTTCAGCAATATATTTTTGTTTATATTCATTTATGCTATTCATATGCTCATAAATGTAATGACTAGGCCAACATATTTAATCGAATTATTAGACGCACTACATTAGTATAACCCGACACACTACATTAGTATAATCCGAAAAAATTAATTAAACTACCTCAATTTGAGAAAGTGTGGGACAAAATTTCAAAAAATGAAATTTTTTGTCCTTAATACCCATATCATACTAAAGCTGCATATATATATATATATATATATATATATATATATATATATATATATATATATATATATATATATATATATATATATATATATGAGGCTCAATATGGAACTAATTTCATTAAGTAACTCAGTAACTAAACATATACCATTAGATTAAATAATAATCAATGATTTAAATTAAAAGATTTAAGATTTAAAAAAAAGACTGGACGTGCACACACTGACGTGCACACACTGAAACAAAGTGATTCGAGTAACCACTGAAACAAAGTGATTGTTGTTTTTCTTTCTTTTTATAACAAGTACACCTAAATATTTTCACAAAAAAATGTCATAAATTAGCTCACCAATATTCAATAAAAAAAAGTACTGTTCACTGTTGACGTCACTCCACAAAGTAATTTTTTTTAAATAGAGGGTAGATTATTATAAATTTTTTGTATTGGGGTACCCCTAGTTTGGTTATCAAATTAGTTTGAAATCTTGGATTAGGTTTTGGTTTCTAGTTTATATTTGTGCATGTCCCACACACACACACACACACACACACACACACACACATATATATATATATATATATATGGGTCACGTTCCAGTGAGAATACTGTTAGTATGAGAACAGTGAAAACACACATATTCACCACATTTCAAGCTATTTTAAAGGGTCTCGCTAGGAGAACCTTCACAAAAAAGTCTTATAATTCTACCCTCTATCCATTCATAAAAAAAATTAAAAAAATTAATAAAAAAATTAAAAAAAAACTACTGCCACGTCATCATTTTTATTTTTTTAAAAATATTGTAAAACTTTTTTTTTTATGAATGGATAGAGGGTAGAATTATAAGACTTTTTTGTATTGGATGCCCCTGACGGGGCCCTTTAGAATAGCTTGAAATGTGGTATTCTCATTATTCTCCAACATATACATGTTCTCACATGAATCATACCCTATATATATATATAACCACCTATAAGTATATTGCAACGTGTTAGTTTTATCACCTTATTATTCTGTTAAAATTTGTACTTCATTAGATATGTTAACTTTGTGAAAGCACTAATTTATATAAATTTTTGTTAATCGAATAGATGAATACGCATTCATGAAATGCATTATTCACCTATACGCATGAGTATGTGTATAAGTACGATATACATCATGTTCTAATACATAATAAACAAAAAACTTTAAGTTGAAGAATATATAGCATAATATACACAAATGTATAAACTTTCATATGCGTACCATTTTCGCGCAAGCTAATGATATGTGTTTTTACAATATTTAGAGCCAACTTTCTGTTAGTGAAAATTATAATAGTTGTTTACTTCAAAAAAGGGTAATAAGAACCTTTATCCTATAACTTTCACCATACATTTTTTGAACATTATATTAGTTTATATGTTATAATAATTGTTATATATCTATTTTATTAAATATATTCACTTTAGAGATCTAATTTTATTCTCTTCAACCTAAAAATAAAAATTAGACCATTTGCTATACCGATGATAAGTCGAATTCTTGAGTTACAATCGGTAAGATAAATATCTAAAAAATACATTTGTCAATATTTTCTAATGGGGTGAAAAATCTCGTCATCCAAAGTATCATGTTTCACCAGCTAAATATATAACTAATTTATATCTCGTGCTGTTCATAAATTACTTCTTTTCATCTTTATTATTTTTTAATTTTTTTTACAAAAATCTTATGTTTTATGTTATTTGTTTATATTTATTTTGATTTTGGCATTTCTTCATAAAACTGAGTTTTAAGAATAGATAAATTCGTCAAAATATCTTTTTTAGATAATAAATCTTAGAGATATTGTATTTTGTAAAATATTTACTTTTAATATAATTAAACCCCTTAAAATAATACTATCCCAAATTTTTTTTAAAATAAATAGAACTGATATTTTTAAATTATAATAATTATAATTATTTTAATTTGAACAAATTTTGATCTCAGGTGTACGTTGATCTTTTCGCCGAGAGGACGAGCTAGGAAATAGACTGGTACACTGTCCTTGTGCTGATATTAATACATTATGTGCACAAATTGGATCGTCTGAAACCTACAAACTTCTGGACAAAGCATGAATAACCTTGTCAAGTAAAGTTACCAGAAAAGATGATGATCTCAGGAGAAGATCAAGAGAAGAATCGCAACAGAATCCCTTGGCTGTAAGACAGGAAAGCTCAGCTACCGAAAATGTTGCTCATGCTTCGGAGAACGTTAATAACCCTGTTGTAAACGACCAAAGGAATGATTTCACAGATCAAAGAGAAATCAAATA
This sequence comes from Kitagawia praeruptora, assembly GCA_037693485.1. Taxonomy (NCBI): domain Eukaryota; kingdom Viridiplantae; phylum Streptophyta; class Magnoliopsida; order Apiales; family Apiaceae; genus Kitagawia; species Kitagawia praeruptora. Next base: position 8,165,106 of record CM075353.1, read on the forward strand.
TTGCATTGATTTCGACAGTATTTGGAATCCCCAGGCAAATTATGCTTCTCATGAACACATACGCCGGTCTTGAACTTTAGAGGGGCCCTAGACACTTTATTGACTGCATGCCCTAGTTGTCACTAGACAGGCGTAAACATAACACAACAAGACCCAAACGTGCTAGAAAGAAATTGGCCTATCTTGCAGATTATGAGTTGTAAGAATACATGTACTGACATACATATTCTTTATCTTCCACATATATAGATTCTTCAAGTTACTAATGAAAACTTTACTGAATGTTTAGTGTTGTGAATTGTTATGTTTATTCTTTTGCTTGTCATCATTGTATGATAATTAGAGAAATTGGGAATCAAATGTCAATATAAAATAAAGAACGCAAGGAGACCTAAATGCCTAAATCAAAAGTTCATCATCCTTATAAAAGTGTACTACCATCATATACTAAACTCTGACAATAAAATTATGCGAGTTAATTGCTTAGTCTAACTTTAGTTCATTAATTTTAGGTCGTCGCCTACTCCAATGAATATTACCAACTGTTAATTTTAAATCACTCTGATTAATTAGCTGATGATTATACAAATGGTTGACAAATGCAAGTGAATATTGGTTGTTTGATATTGTTTTTGCTTAATATGTTTATTCTTCTGGTTCTGAACTTCTAAAGCTGCAGTAGGTGTTATTTGAGTACTGAGATGACTGTACACTTTTTACTGGAAAATGCATAGTATTATGCGAGATTGGAATGGAGACTTCATCCGAGCTCGAAATCAGAAAATTGCAGCACTGTACCAACCACGGGAAGCTGAAGCTATTGCGTTGAAGGAAGCTCTTTCATGGGTAAAAGAGCTTGGATACAGAAAGTGCGTCTTCGAAACAGATGCAAAGATGGTAGTAGATGCATGCAAAAGTGGCCAAGGCCGTACTTATTTTCATTCGATTGTATTTAGTTGTGTTGAGTTGTTTAAGCACTATGATGAAGTGCTAGTTGAATTTATTCACAGGTCTGCGAATGCGGTAGCTCATTCACTAGCAAGGGCTACTCATTCTATGTCAGGCGTGCACGAGTGGGTGGATACCGCTCCGGAGTTTATTTGTGATGTTCTGATCATTGATTCAATTTAATAGAAGCACGTACGTTTATTCCAAAAAAAAAAAAAAAGTAGAAATTTTATGTAAGAAATTCACCAAGTGCAGGCCATTTTGGTTGCGCGAAATGAAGTCAAACATGCTTTTAAACTACTAGAGGCAATAGCTTCTCAAACAAACAAGCATGCCGAGTCAAGTGATAAAAGAATTTATTCTTGTGTTATACTTTTGGGAGATGTGCAGGGGCGGAACCAAGGGGGGCTGGAGCCCCGGCTAGAGTACAAAAAATTAGTAGATTTTTCTTTAGTCCCGGATGATGACCTGATTGTACTTTGTTCTTTGACATCAAAATATTTTAGCCCCGGATGATGACCTGATTGTGCTTTGTTCTTGACATCAAAACTATAGTCCAGATAGTAAAAATAAGTCACAAGCTCAACTGTCTCATCCCACTCTCACTCTCTGCTTTCTTTCGATTGTTTCTTAACATCAAAACTATAGTCCTGTCCAAGTAGTAAAAATAAGTTTTTTATAATCCAAATAGTAAAAATAAGACATTTATAGTGGCAACATTGTCGGATCCAAAAAATTTTCCCGTCGATGAAAACAGTGTCGGATCCATAAATCTTTTTCGCCGGTGGCACTAAACTATTTGAGCCCCGGCTAGATTCAATTTCTGGTTCCGCCACCGGAGATGTGGATGTATGTCAGTTTTTATCGGTAGATAGTTGTAAACATCTACCAAAAGAATCTGACTTGCATTCCATCTTCCAAATATATTACACTAAGGGTGTGTTCACTTGGAAAGAATGGAATGGGGTAGGAATGGAATGAAAATTGTAAACAAAATTTATGAAGAAAGGGGGATGTTGGGGAAATAATGAACAAATATGAGGGAGAAGAAGTTTTTTATGATGAAGATTGCAAGGAAAATGATGAAGATTGGGAATGGAGCATTCCTTCCAAAACATGTAGGTTAGAATTCTAGTTCAAATTATTGGAAAGGAATGAAGCAAGGAATGAAATTTATAAACACTTTCCCCAATCTCCCCCAAATAATACTATAAATTTCATTCCATTCTCCCCTCATTTCATTCCATCCAAGTGAACATACCCTAAGATTCAATTTTTTTTACCACTTGACTCAGCATGCTTGGGTGTCTGAGAATCTGTTGCCTCTCTAGCTAGCAAGTTTAAAAGCATATTTGGTTTCATTACGCGCCACCCAAATGACCTGCACTGGATAGTTTTGGGATCAAAACTTGAAGCCTTTCACTCTTTCCCTTAAATCTGTGGGTTTTTTCATACATATTTGAAGTTGTTTATACTACTAATTATATAATGGCTTCTTCGATCACACACTTTTTATTCCTAATAACTATATACTCTGCTTTCGGGATATTTTGCTATATAAATTTGTATAGAAATACTTTATAATCTTAGGGGAATTACCTGATGGTGGCACGCCAAACATGTTGTGAGAATAAAACTGACAGTTTGATTATGCATTTCCATCTGAGATCAGATCTGTGTCCTAGAGGCGAGGACTCTAGATGTCTTAGCGGTACCATATGTCTTGCTTAGAACATCGAGTTTTGGTTGGAAGGGTTTTATATCCTTTTCTTGCGATTTTGTGTTTCATCTCCACGAATTTATGAATTTTATAACTTCTTTCTGCGAAGAAACTTTAGTATATGTAGTTTAATTATGAAATGCTGAGATGATAACCAAGTAATAGGCATTTTGATATCCTTATAAGTTGATTGTACATATAAATTTGTACCGCTTTGCAAATAATATTTTTTGTGTTGCCTTCTTTGGCAGGGAAGCAAAAGCAATGGTCCAGGATATGTACTGGGAATGGAACATACAAAATCCTTATACAGTGAAGACTAGCCATAGATGCAAAACAATTTTACTTTCTGTACTTGTTTAATTTCATTGAAAAAGGAAAGTAATGACTAGAACTCTAGAAGGTATCAGCGACAAGTCTCACTTGCGAGACTTATCGCTGATACTGAAGACTAAGCAGTGATGAGATTAACTGGGGTAATTAACACGAATGGTATCATATGAAATCATATTTCATATGCAGCTTGATAATGCCTTATTTTGAAGGAAAATTATGTCAAGACCCAAAAAACCTCCTTCATATACTGCAAGATACTATTATGAATATAAAACTTAAAAACACGGCAGGCGTTATAATTTTTTTCGATGTAATTCTGAATAATCAACAATATGTTACATTACTGCAAGTCTGCACACAGCACACTAGAGTACAACATCGCGACAAACTGTGTTCATATACAGACAGAGGCAAAGTCTAATTATCTCCTTCCAAGTGCCTCTCTTTATTCATTTAGATATTGCACAAGAAACAACGATATACTGGAGCCAAGCTTTAGGATATCTCACACAAATGGCAACTTTTTCACATATTTCACACCATTAAGCTGGGACGGGTTCAGATACTTTACCAGTTCCTGCAAATGCCAAACTATCATAGTAATCCACCAAGACTTGCCAACCACCGGGACACATAAATCCATCTGGAGGATTCTCTCTGTTCTTCGCAAGAGTTCGCATCTGTGAACCACAATCAAACAGGTAAGAATATAAATAATAAAATAGCAAATTTATACTGATGTGAACACACCACTCACATGTTTGGTCGCCTCATACAACAATACAATCAATCTTATAAATATCAACCCAAAAAGTTGGCCACTACTCTTTGAAGAGAGTAATACCTTGGTACCCGAGATGAAGAGGAAGTCTTGTGCCCTGGAAGGATCGAAGAATGCCATCTTACTCTGGGTTTTATCATACGCTGCCACCTGCAATGGTCATAAATTATTATATAAATGGCATAATTTACAATTTGATAAAACTAATATTGCTAATCAGCAGAAATGATGTGCATACCTTAAAGGGGAGGATATTTAGCCGTTCCAGCCCGGGAGCCATGCTCAATACCTTCTTTCCATGGTCAGCATCATATAAATCTCTGTTTTCCAAAGGATGGCCCATTCCAGCAGGGTCACGACCGACAATGTAGAAGTTTGCACCTGCATTGATTCGTGCCTTTGCATGCCATTGCACCTCAGTTGGACCAGCATAGTGCATGGGAGAAGGAAATATTGAAACCACAGTAGTCTGTGGATCAAGTACACCATCTTCCAGCACCTATATAAAACATTACCAAACTGGATTAGTGCACAGGGTGATTCTTAATATTAGCTGATTCCTGCAAGATATCAGGTACCTAGTTCTAACCTAAAATTGAATTTTTTCTAATGACTACAAATAATAGTTAGATTCAAGAACGGAGTGCCTCGAAGACTGGTATCTGATAAGATAAAGACAAAATCTAAGTATGATTTCTTTTGTTTCGAGTCTGATTGACAAACCTTCTCATGTTGCTTCATTCGCCAACTAAGCGGGACATCATCGGCTTTTGTGAAGCCTCCCAATGGATGAAGCAACAGGATTGGATTCTTGTACCCCATATCAAGAAGCCTGCGACGTGTATCAGTCATGAGCAAAGCATGACCATTGTGCACAGGATTCCTGAGCTGGAAAGCAAACACCGCATCAGCATTGCGCCTTGTGAATTCCTCACGGAGCTCGGAAGGGGATAGTCGGAACCGATCAAGACCATCATGATACTTAATTGGTTCTATAACCTCTAAATCACCTCCAAGCAGCCAATTTCCAGAATTCTTTATGGCTTCCTCAACATAGGGTAGACCAGGGGCAGTTGTACCCCATGTCCTTGCTATTCTCTCTTCTTTATTATGCTTGTAGACCTCAATACTACAATTAGCACAATATATAAATGAAACAAGATGTAAAAAAGTAGTTGCCACCATAAACCATCGAAAATTAGAATTAAATATTTAAACACAGGTTGTGCTCTTGTAACATAGAAAGAGGTAAGAAAGTGGAATGAAAATAATTAAGTTTAGAGTTCTTCAAGTTAGTATATGCATTACCAGATCCTCAAGATATATTAAAGTAGTTATATTGCTCTGAGACATAAGATTGAGAATCTGTCGAATTAAGCAATTAAAAAGATCTACACCAGATAAATTAGTTAGCTATTAATCCCTAGCCATGAGACATGTGATTACACAATCATTTTCTTACCAGTCTTTGCTTAAATCCTAAATGAAGTTCTATAAACCAGCTACTTAATTTAAAATTGTAATAAATCTCTTAAGATCTTATAAATTGAGGATTTTCCATTAAGAATTCAAGATGTTTGTTACTGCCACTAGCTGAAAATAGAAGATAACTTCAAGTTAAAATGTACACATTTTAAAAAATTTGTTCAGGCATAAAAAATATTATAATATTCTTATTGAACAACTTTTGTTTAAGTTATTTCTATTTTAACTTGCATTGTTTTAATTTCTGCTTTTTTGTTATATTTTTTCGTTTTGCAGGATCTGGAGACGACCACACCATGCCAACCATGGAAATCAGAAGTTGATACTCTTGAAAAATAAACAGACATTTTTAGGTGGTATTCGAGATCACCCACTCTCTGGGCTCATGCTAGAATCTAAATCATCAATGCCCTGAAAACATACAAAAGGCTTCCTATGTATAATCCCACACTAGCCCCTTTGCACCTTCCATGAGTAATTAAAGTTTTGAAACTGATCATATCCACAAAAACGGATGAAGCTATAGGAAACAGGCAAGTATCGATTCAATATATGACACATTCTAAAATAATTAAATAACTACTAGAACTCCTTAGTGTTCATCTATCGAATCAAAGTGAGACCTAAACTTTAAACAGAAAGCGGGAGTTAACCACATTGGCCAATGTCTATCCAAACTGTAATCCCAAGTCCGTTTTAAGAAATAGACCACAACAGTATATTAACTATAGAATTTTACAACAGTCAAAGGTAAATCATCCTACATTCCTAATTAGCAAAAAAAAAATGTAAAATCATACTACATTCCTAATGCAGTTACATAATATGCTAATTTGCAAAACATTAACACTGCTGTATAACAATGACCAAACTATGGTTGAGTATTATTGACCTTTTTTTGGCCAATACTCCGCCAAACTACTCTACCTGTTTAATTTAGCTCACAAGGCCAAAAAATGGCCACAAAATGGTCAATGCTATGGTTGAATATTGAATAACCTTGTTTTTAGCCCCATACTCAACTAAACTCCAATACCTGTTTAATTTTGCACATGTCTAATAATCGTTTTCGCCAATCATATCATGTTCAAGGAATCTTTTTAAATCATCAACCCAATCCAAGTCAACAATAAGCACACAACAAAAAATCATGGCATCTAAAAAACTAAAAAAGTACATGAATAAGGGACAAAAACAGCTACTCTGAAAATATAAACAGCAATCCCTAACTAGAGGCTCCGCTTTAACAATTTTAATTTATGTAATTAACCGTTGCCAAATATCAAGGCATGCATTTTACCTTTCCACACTTACTATGCATGTGAAGCCTTAATGCTTGAGTACATAGTAAGCTCGGATAGTAGGCCACAACCAACATTAGTCGTGGACCAGAACCCATATGCATAATAAACAAAGAAAGTCATGCACATAGACCCATATATATAACAAAACAAATTTAAAAAATTTAGGACTAAAAGATGGGAGAAAAGGGCCATACTTGTTCAAAATAGCAACCAAATTCCCATTCTTATCAACAAGCCCAACAGAACTCGACCCACCAATCAAACTCTTCTGAGAATCATCAATGGCAAGCACAATAGGCAAAGACATATTAACAAAAGACCCATCACTCATTCTGAGTGAATTAAAATGAAGTGTTTGGAGGAACTCTGATTCTCTCATGAACCCTTTAAGTGGACTAGCCCACCCTTCACTTAAAACATGAACCCATTCAAGATCAACCTTAGAAATCACAATTTTAGGCAAAGATTCCACAAGATTCTTCTTCAAATCTCTCTCTGATGGTTTCACTATTAAGTCCACTAGCTTCCCGCCATCCGGGTCGATCAACCCGCAAGAAATCTTCGAAACGGGTCGGGTTTTGGACAACGTGGGGGTGATTTTTATGGGACATGTGAAGTGGGTTTTAGTGGGTTTTGGAAATGAATGTGTGGGTGTTTGAGTTTTGAGAAAGAGAGATGAAGACATAGTTGCCATTGGAGTTAGAGACAGGGAGAGTTGCATCTATAGGCTGTTCATCAGTTCATGTCATGTTTGATTGTTTTGTAGGGGTGGTTAGTTGTTTTGGTCGTTATATTAAATACTGTATAAACGTGAATGTTATATTCATGATTAAAAAATACATTTAAAATTGTTAAATATGGTATAATTAAGCAATTTTAGATTCTAATTAGTAGACTATTCCCAAATAAGTTACAACTCCCAAATTTTTAAATATGGTTTCATTTCATTTTGGAAAAAATAAGTTACAACTCCCAAATTTTTTTCAAAAAAGTTCTCATAGGGAAGAAAAGTGTCAATTTTCTATTAATTAATTTTTAGTAAATATAATAAATTTCATGTGTGTTAATATGAGAAATCGCCAATAAAAATGTATCGTGTATAATTTTTTTGAAATTTTTGAAATTTATTTTGGGATTCTTGTATATCATTAAAAGAACAAAAATTCAATTCCGTTACGTTACCAATATTGCACAATTTGCCATCTCTATCACTCTATGACTCATATCTTGATTTTTGCAATTTAAGAATTGGAAAGAATACTACTCCATTGACAGGATCAAATTTATCCTTAAATTTAATTGAGTTGATACACCCATGTATATGATGAATTTTTTTTTAGCTTTATAACAAATCCGATTCGACGGCTGTTTTTGAATTTGACCCGACAGTTATCAAAATTATGTAAAAAAAATTCAATCATATACTCACTCCGTGTCTCCGTCCCCCGACCATTTTGTTATTCAATTTTTTTTTTAAAGATTATTCAATTATATTAAATAAATTAATAATTATTAAAAAGTTATATTATTTTTAAATAAATTAACGTAATTAACAAATAACTTACCATATTAATCCAATATGAACAATAATTTTTGTCCAGACAAAATAAAAATAAATATTTAGCAAAAATACCATTTTTTTTCATTTTTTTTACAATTTTACCATTTTTTCAAAAAAATTACAAAAATACTACTTTTTTCAAAAAAAATTACAAAATTATTATATCATTTTCAAAATACAGTCTGCAACCAGATGCAACGTTACATCTAGTTGCATATATGCGCAGCAGATTGCATATGTGGTTGCAACTTGCAAATAGTTGCATTTGGTTGATTTGGTGCATCTGGTTGCAAACTGTATTTTTGCAAGATGATTTTTTTGTAAATTATTTTTATTGACAAAGAATTTTTTGCAAATAAAATTCTGGACTAGTATTTATGAAAAAAATCCAATAGAAAATGCAGTCACATTAAGTGGGACAAAGGAGATAAACAAATACTCCCTCCGTCTCATTGAGTAGTTAACATTGTGGACCAGTTTTCGGTACGGATTTTAAGGTGCATTTTAAGGATAGTTTTATAACTTATTTTTGATATTTTCTTTTTTTGTATAAAAATAGAACAATCCTATTTTTATACAAAAAAGAAAATATTAAAAATAAGTTATAGAACTAACCTTAAACTACACCTTAAAATGCGTGTCAGATACGTAATTTTTTATGTTAAGAAATGGATGGGACAGAGGGAGTATTCCGTAGTAAATTTTTTTAAACAAAAAAAAAACTAATGAAAAAAATTGTAAGTTAATAAGGGGGAATGAACCTGGACACATTTACGTTGTTATCTAATTGTGTGTAATTTTGTCTTTATCATGGTTTTCTTTTGTCTTTATCATGGTTGAGACCAACTCGACTTACCATTAACGAGGACCCAATAATGCACTTAAGTGGGAATCATGTTCCATAATAATGAATCCACACACAAGGAAACAACTCGATAAAGATGTTTTAATTAAGTGATTTTGTTTAAATATAAGCTCTTAATCCATGCTTTCGTTGGTCATGTTTGAAAATGAAATTGCCGCTTTGTCTTTGTTGGTTAACAAACAGAATGTGATTATCTTTTATAATAATAAAAATGAGGGTTAAATGGCGTTTTGGTCACTCAACTGACTACAAACTTTCAATTGGGTCACTCAACTGAAAAAGCTTTCAATCAGGTCACTAAACACATTAAAACTTTCAACTGAAGAACCCTAATTTTGCAGAATTGAAAGAAAATTCATATAAATTCGAAATTTTACCATCCATAAAAACTGATTGCAGATTATGAAAGATGATGTTGAGAGCTTCGATTCGACTACTAGAACTCCAAATTCTGACATCGAAATCACCTCCAAATATGCGTTCGATCTCAAGAACGATATTTAAAAACATATAATTTGATGAAAATTTTAATGTGTTTAGTGATTCGATTGAAAGTTTTAATGTGTTTAGTGATTCGATTGAAAGTTTTAATGTGTTTAGTGATTCGATTGAAAGTTTTTATGTGTTTAGTGACCTGATTGAAAGCTTTTTCAGTTGAGTGACCCAATTGAAAGTTTAGGGTCAGTTGAGTGACCAAAACGCCATTTAACCCATAAAAATGATTATGATGATTTTTCAAGCAGTCCAGTCGACGAAACATAAGGCTGTAATTCGAGTCGGGTGGCTCGCGAGCCTACCCGGCTCGAACTCGTTTAACGCAACCCGGCTCGACTCGAGCTCGTAAACGAGTCGAGCTCGGCAGTGATTTTAGGCTCGTTTATATAAACGAGCCGGTCCGGGTATGTGCCGAGCTCGAATGAAACCCGGCTCGAAAACTCGAACTCGACCCGACTCGACCCGGCTCGAGCTCGTTTACATTTTTTTTTGTTATTTTTCAAAATATTGTTTCTATATTTTTTAAAAATATTTCTCGACAATCCAACCATACGGATGTCAAGATATATCTAGTTAAATGATATTTCCAAATTTTCAAAAAATAAAAAATTAATTTGGTTGGAGATCTTAATAGAACACTACTATATTGTCTAGTACTCGTAACTAGTGCTTCGTCCCAAATTATTGTTTCAATTTTTTTAAAAATATTTCTCGATGATCCAACCGTACAGATGTCAAGATATATCTAATTAAATGATATTCCTAAATTTTCAAAAAATAAAAAATTAATTTGGTTGAAGAACTTAATAGAACACTAGTATATTGTCTTGTACTCGTAACTAGTGCTTCGTCCCAGATTATTGTTTCTATTTTTTTTTAAAACATTTTTCGACGATCCAACCGTACGGATGTCAAGATATATCTAATTAAATGATATTCCCAAATTTTCAAAAAATAAAAAATTAATTTAGTTGGAGATCTTAATAGAACACTACTATATTGTCTAGTACTCGTAACTAGTGCTTCGTCCCAAATTATTGTTTCAATTTTTTTAAAAATATTTCTCGATGATCCAACCGTACAGATGTCAAGATATATCTAATTAAATGATATTCCTAAATTTTCAAAAAATAAAAAATTAATTTGGTTGAAGAACTTAATAGAACACTAGTATATTGTCTTGTACTCGTAACTAGTGCTTTGTCCCAGATTATTGTTTCTATTTTTTTAAAAACATTTTTCGACGATCCAACCGTACGGATGTCAAGATATATCTAATTAAATTATATTCCCAAATTTTCAAAAAATAAAAAATTAATTTAGTTGGAGATCTTAATAGAACACTAGTATATTGTCTTATACTCGTAACTAGTGCTTTGTCCCAGATTATTGTTTCTATTTTTTAAAAAATATTTTTCGACGATCCAACCGTACGGATGTCAAGATATATATAATTAAATGATATTCTCAAATTTTCAAAAAATAAAAAATTAATTTGGTTGGAGCTCTTAATAGAACACTGGTATATTGTCTTGTACTCGTAACTAGTGCTTTGTCCCAGATTATTGTTTCTATTTTTTTTAAAATATTTTTCGACGATCCAACCGTACGGATGTCAAGATATATCTAATTAAATGATATTCCCAAATTTTCAAAAAATAAAAAATTAATTTAGTTGGAGATCTTAATAGAACACTAGTATATTGTCTTATACTCGTAACTAGTGTTTTGTCCCAGATTATTGTTTCTATTTTTTAAAAAATATTTTTCGACGATCCAACCGTACGGATGTCAAGATATATATAATTAAATGATATTATCAAATTTTCAAAAAATAAAAAATTAATTTGGTTAGAGATCTTAATAGAACACTAGTATATTGTCTTGTACTCGTAACTAGTGCTTTGTCCCAGATTATTGTTTCTATTTTTTAAAAAATATTTTTCGACGATCCAACCGTATGGATGTCAAGATATATCTAATTAAATGATATTCCCAAATTTTCAAAAAAGAAAAAATTAATTTGGTTGGAGATCTTAATAGAAACTCGTTAGGCTCGTTTAACAACTCGTTTGGCTCGGCTCGTTTAACAGCTCGTTAGGCTCGGCTCGTATAACAGAACTCGACCCGACTCGTATAACAAAACTCGACTCGACTCGTGAGGGACTCGCGAGTAGCTCGACCCGACTCGTATAACAAACGAGTCGAGTTCGGCGGGGATTTTCGGCTCGTTTAATAAACGAGCCCGGCTCGACTCGTCAGAAAAAGCTCGACTCGATTTAAAGCTCGGCTCGAACTCGCCCGGCTCGACTCGAATTACAGCCCTAACGAAACATCCTTGAAAATATTAGTATCATAATTGACCCGCATACATAAAAAATCGGTGAAACTCCAGTGTTCATACATATCAATTAAACTAGTGATAATTCAGTATTCATATCTATCAGTTAAACTAACTGAGATTAAAGGTATAAATGTCCCCATATATTGAATAATTTTTTATTGTGCAAGGTGGGCTCTTGCGATAATCACCATGAAAATTTCTCAATATACCATGAAAATCATTCTTACCACAACAACGTAACAAACTCAAACATAACTAAACAAAAACCCCCAAAAGTAGAGACAAACAAAACATTCCAAATTGAGAGAAGGAAATCCTAACAAATCTTCATTAAAGCCGATCTATGGTTTTTCAAATTCATGGTATAGTATATTAAAAAAATTAATATGAATTCGATTTTCGCCCATTTCCAAGATTTATAATTTTTTTTTTTTTTTTTTGACAAAACTTACCTTCACGTATATGAATTGTATCAAAAATACAATGATCGGAGAAAAGGAGTTTCTTTCGATCCAGAAAGTTCATCATCTAACCAAAGGGCACGCATGTTACCCCCGGACATTTAGACAATAAAACCTTCAAGTCTCAAAAGATGAACCCCACAAAGAAGGGCCTCGTTAAAACCCCACGAGAGCAAAACCCTTTGGGAAAAAACTCAAGGGGGAAAAAGAGTGCCCTCAAAAAAGGAAAAATACATCGTTATACAAAATGATTACTAAATAAATGACTAGAACTTCTTGTTTCTTTTGTAAATCCGCATTGCCATCAGTTGTTTTCGCAGACTTGTCTTCTCTTTTACTCGCTCCATTACTTCCTTTTGAAAGACAAACCTGAATCTTCTTAAACTTCTTTGTAAAGCTGCACATTACCAAAACAGACCCATCAAAAAATAAATAAATAAAATCAATGAATCACTTAATGGATAAAAGATTAAATATATTTAAACAACTCTGAATTTTGACAAAAAAGATGTTCACTTCTAACCAAAGAGATCCATTTGGTTAGACATCTAACATAATAATGAATTTTTAAAACTCATATATTAAATAATAACCAAAAACCAAGGTATTATATATATATATATATATATATATATATATATTAAAACTTATAAAAATTTTAGAAAGATAATTCACTCCTAACCAAAGGGATTTCCTTTGGTTAGACATGTAATTCAACATTCATATAAAATAAAATCTCATTTAAAGATTCAATATTTGAAAAATAAATAATAATTAATTACAAATATGATAAAACAATAACCATCAAAATGATTCAAATCGTCAAATAGATGACACCAAAATATTCCAGAATTGATCATCATAAATGATACTAAATTGCTTCTTAAAAGCACAAATATGTCACCAATTATGACCTCCAAAAATGGTACAATTATGCCACCAACAATTATGGACCCCAAAATGGTAAAAATGCCAACTATATTATTCCTTTGATCACTCACTTAATGAAGAAAATGAAACATATAGTCTACGGTTAATTTAAAGTGAATAATAAAATTAAATACTGTCATAAGAACGTTACTAAAATAAATAAATATTTACCACAAATTACCATAAATTATCATAATACAAACAAACTAATTATTCCTTAAATCACTCACTTGATAAATAGTACATTGTAACAAATAGAACCTAATTAAAATCTATTGATAATCACATTAAAAGCCACTAATGAAAAATGAAATCAATTATCAATCAATTGTAAAACTGAAAATAAATTGTCAATCAACTAGACAACTACTCCATATAATGACAATCACTACACGGCAAATTAGCAAAACTCAGCAACAATTTACCGAGTTAACTCGGCAACATAAAACAGTGTTTAAAAACAATAAAACATTAAAACATATAAACTACCAATCAGCTAAATAATTAAATTAGAATACATTAAAACCACTAATTGATCACTATCAATTATCAATCAAATATTTGTAACTGAAAATTAAATATAGCAATCAATCATCATTAATAGCAAATTAAAGATAATAAACCGGCCAAACTTAAAGCATGAACCTGGACAAAAATTATGAACATAATGTATTCGTAAATTGAACTAACCAAAATCGAACCAACACAAGAATTACACGAACTAGAATTTGATCACAACTCATATAACAAATCAAACAACTCAACCCAAGGAAAACAGAAAACGTAAAATACCAACAGAAAACCAAACAGTAAATTCAGCATTGCAATTTTTACAAAGAGAAAACGAACTCATCCTAACAGCAACTAAAAATCAGAACACAGGATCACGACTCGTGAACTCAGTTGCATACACAACCAGTGAAAAACTACAACAAAACTAAACTCTAACGAAAAGAAATCAAACAGTAAATTCAGTAAAACATGCCCAGAATTCATACTGGAAACCCATACACGAAATGCCAACCACGGACACAAATTCGACCGTAACCACGACTCAGGACCCGACAAAAACAACCAACAAGCATCAAATTCGCGAACTCATGCCACAAATCAAGACATCAACTCGGCAAATACGACGCAAATAAGAACACAGCCATAAAAATCGATACTCTGCAATTCAGACTACAGATTGGGCAAACAAGACTCGGAAATAATCTCAACCACTGGACTCAAGAAACAGACTATGTAAATAAAACCAACCAAACCATTAAACTCAGCAATCTCAGTACACCACCGGCGAACTCACAACAAAACGGACAATCAGCAATCAAAACAAAACTCATCTAATTTAACTCGACCAACGAAACTCAGCGACGTAGCATTTTACAATCAAAACACAGGAAGAAACAGAGACTAGAACACCCTACTACACGCACAGACAAGGCTCGCTACACAGCACAAACATTTCTGCACTTTGTTAATTAGGAGGAAACAGGTACTATTAGCGAGCAATTTCAAAATGGTGGGTTTGAACTCTAGTATAGGTGGTTATCCAAGATTTATAATTAGATGTACTTCATCTGTCTCATTTATTGTGTCTCATTTTGATTTTTCAAAATCAAATTCATTGAAGTTTTGATTTTAAATTATAATTTATTATTTACATTTTTTTAAATTAGAAAATCAAATTTAATAGTACTACACATAAATTTTCTTATAATAAATTTTCTGTAATTTATATGTTCATTAAGAAAATTTGATTCTTGATAAAAACTTGATTAACTTGACTTTGAAAATTTAAAATACGATAGAATAAATAGAATCGAGGGAAAACTCATTAGTCCATTTAAAATCTTAAAATTTTTTAAATAACCAGCCAATTTAAAATTTTAAAATCTTAGAAAAAAGTCCTAATAGAAATTCATGGTAAAATTTTGACAAAAAAATAATATAATAAAACATTTATGCCATGATAAATGTTATTCAACATAGTTGAACAAGAATAAAGATGTAGAACCTGTAATATATGTATATATATATATATATATAGGCAAGTGCTCAAATACAAACCAATCTTAAAATACAAACCTACAAACCAACACTAAATTAATTATATTTCATGTATTCTAAGGTTTCCGCCAAGGGTACCTTCACAAAAAATGCTTAAAATAATTGGCTCTATCCAACAAAAAAAAATTCCAAAAAAAAAAAAAAAATCTTGCCGTGGAAATGCGAAGCATTTAAGACAGTAAACGGATGAGTTAGGTAGTCATGAGGGCCGAAGGCTCTCGACACACCCGTCAATCGTCTATTGCCTTTACCATTGATTGCCATTCCTTACAACTTTAGAATGATAAAGGCGCGAAGCGCCGTACAAGAAGGTGCGAAGCACCGTTAACCAGTGAAATCCACTGCCACGTCATCACGTGAACAATGATTTTTTTTATTTTTTTTTATTTTTTTTGTTGGATAGAGCCAATTATTTTAAACATTTTTTGTATTGGGGTACCCCTAGTTTGGTCATTAGATTAGCTTGAAATATTAGATTATGCTTGGTTTGTAGGTTTGTATTTTAAGGAGGTTTGTATTGGAGTAGCCCCCTATATATATATATGTGTGTGTGTGTGTGTGTTTTTGTGCGCGTGTGTGTCATTACTCCATGAAAAACAACCTTATATAAAGAATAATAAAGAATACCATAGAATTTTACATAAAATTACATTAGATTCTAATTTTCACATAAAAAATGATGTTTTATGAAGAAAAATAGAATCTAACAAAAAATTAGGATCAGATATACATAATTTTATTGTTACAAAAATATGTATAAGATTCTACCTTGGATTCTATGTAACATTTGATTTTTAAATTTAGATAAGATTCTACGTTAGATTCAATATGTTATGTTTAATTGTCCTTAAAATTTGTGATTCTAATCATCAATTTTTATGAAAAATAAAGTTTTATGATTGTGTTCTTTATATAAAGTGTTCTTTATATAAATAATATTATATATATATATATATATATATAATATTATTTATAATTACATGATATTATTTTCAACCATCTTGTTTATATTTTCGAAAACACGTTCTTATGGGTGTATATTCCTCTAAATTCATGGTTGTTTCAACTAAAATTTTTAAATTTTAAATGAATGAAATTTCATGGAATTAGGACAAATTTGCAAATTATAAAATATAAAAGAAAAGTTTTATGAGAACAAGGAAATCGTGGAAACTGTATACATTATGCACTCAAAACATTGCAAAACATATATTTTTACAAGCGAAAAAAGTTCCTAAAGTTAACTTTAGGAGAATTTCCTAAAGTCAACATTTTAAACTATGTAATTTTAATTATTTACTACATTTTATCTATAAGGGCTCCGCTGGGATATTAATGATTGTGATGATTTGTCTTGATTTTATTGGTTAATTTTAGGCCATTTTCCTAAAATTAAATTTAGGCTCCCTTCATCCTTTTTACAAAGAATGTTCAATGAAAATTATTATTTCATTAAAAAAACCATATTTGTTTTACAAACAGAAGATGTTTTGAAGAACAATACTTTTTCACTACAAGAAAACTCATTTCTGCCAACGAAATATGCCAACAAGAAAGTTATACCAACATATTACTAACAATCACTAACAGATATCTACCAACGGAAAAATTCCGTTGGTAAATATTATTACCTTGAGATTAGTAACGAAATAACAACGGTTTATCAATGCCTTACTAACGGAATACTAACGATATTATTTGTTGTTCATTCCGTTGGTAGTTTAATTTGTTGGCAATCCGTTATTATACATTCCGTCACTAATCCGTTACAAAAGTAGATTGGTTATTTTTCATTCTGTTACGAATCCATTACAATTATAGATCGGTTAAAGTTATATCTGTTGTTAATCCCTTGGTAGTAAATTAAAATTATTGGCCAACAGATTGCCAATGGATTGCAGAAATCCGTTGCCAATGGATTGTAGAAATCCGTTGGCAATCCATTAGTATACGTTGGTAATAAGTTAAGTATTTATAGAAATGATTAGATCTCCGACCAAATTATTTTTATGTTTCATGAAAATTTGGGAATATCATTATATTAGAAATATCTTGACATCTGTACGGTTAGATCGTCGACAAATATTTTTAAAAAAATATAAACAACAATCTGTGAGAAAACACTAGTTACGAGTACTAGTCAATGTAGTAGTGTTCTACTAAGATCTCCAACCAAATTAATTTTTTATTTTTTGATAATTTGGGAATATCATAAAATTACATATATCTTGACATCCATACGGTTTGATCGTGGAGAATGTTTTTTAAAAAAAATGTAAACAACAATCCGTGACGAAACACTAGTTACGAGTACTAGTCAATGTAGTAGTGTTCTACTATGATCTCCAACCAAATTAATTTTTTATTCTTTGAAAATTTGGGAATATCATAAAATTATATATAAATCTTGACATCCATACGGTTTGATCGTCGAGAAATATATTTAAAAAAATATAAACAACAATCTGTGACAAAGCACTAGTTACGAGTACTAGTCAATGTAGTAGTGTTTTACTAAGATCTCCAACCAAATTAATTTTTTAATTTTTGAGAATTTGGAAATATCATTAAATTAGATATATCTTGACATCCGTACGGTTGGATCGTTGAGAAATCTTTTTTAAAAAATAGAAACAAGCTGTGACAAAGCAATAGTTACGAGTACTAGTCAATGTAGTAATGTTCTACTAAGATCTCCAACCAAATTAATTTTTTATTTTTTGAAAATTTGGGAATATCATTAAATTATATATATCTTGACATCCGTATGGTTGAATCGTCGAGAAATATTTTTAAAAAAATATTAACAACAATCCGTGACAAACCATTAGTTACGAGTACTAGTCAATGTAGTAGTGTTCTACTAAGATCTCCAACCAAAATAATTTTTTATTTATTGAAAATTTAAAATTTTAAAATATCATTAAATAGATATATCTTGACATCAGTACATTTGGATCGTCGAGAAATATTTTTTTAAAAAATATAAATAGCAATCTGTGACAAAGCACTAGTTACGAGTACTAGTCAATACAATAGTGTTCTTCTATGATCTACAACCAAAATAATTTTTTATTTTTTGAAAACTTGGGAATATCATTATATTAAATATATCTTGACATCCGTACGGTTGGATCGTCGAGAAATATTGTTAAAAAAATATAAACAAAAATCCGTGACAAAGCACTAGTTACGAGTACTAGTCAATTTAGTAGTGTTCTACTAAGATCTCCAACCAAAATAATTTTTTATTTGTTGAAAATTTGAAAATATCATTAAATTAGATATATCTTCACATCGGTACGGTTAGATCGTCAAGAAATATTTTTAAAAAAATAGAAACAACAATTCGTGACAAAGCACTAGTTACGAGTACTGGTTTGGCCATTTACATTGCTATCTGCTTATACATTTGCTCATCCTTGGCTACAGGGACAAAAGAATTCTTCAAAAGGCGGGATGAAAAGGAACGAAAATGATGGGGATAGTGGCAAAAAAACAGAAGGAAACACATATGATGCATTGTATTTAACCTACATATAATTATAGGTGGTCTGATGTTGTAACTTGTAAGGCCCTTCATTTTTGTATCGAGTTAGTACCTGTCATAACAAATATGTTTTCCCTATGCTTCTCAATAAATGCCCCATTTATTGCTTTTGTACGTTGTCGTTTCTAAAGTTATAACATGTATAGACGTAGAACATATTATTTGTATGATATGGTTTTTGCAGATTAAGTTGGACACAGAACTGAAAATACTTTCAATTCGTGACAGAGGTATAAGAATGACAAATTCTGCTTAGGCCGACCATCTTAGTTTCTGATCAGTTGAAGAATGTAGATATAAAATTGCAGGATTGGATTGTGGAAGATAGGGAAAAATATTATCTGCAATTCACAAGTTTGCTTCTAGGTCTTGATAATGCAAGAAATCTTGCTTTTGATTCGGAGAGCATTGAGGTAAATATTATTTTATTTGACAATGTTAAAAAGGGCTTGGTTTGCTTCTATGTTCCAAAATTGTATGGAATTTTGAGTTAATGTTCATGTCATAATAGTTAGCAGATATAGGTATTTGTGCTATTGATGAGTTGGACAAGATGGACGATTCTGATCGCACAGCAATAAACGAAGTAAAGGAGCAATAGACTGTTAGCATTGCCAAAGCTGGGATTACTACATCCTTAACTGCAAGAACTGTTGTCTTTGCTGATGCTAATCCTGCCTGCGGAAGTAATCCCGCTTGGGGAAGATACGACATGCGGAGAACCCCGGCTGAAAATATCAACCTGCCTCCTACCCTGTTATTAAGGTTTAATCTTATGTGGTTGATCTTTGATCGTATGGAGATGGACACCAATCTTGAATTTGCCAGGCATGTGGTCTACGTCCATCAAAATAAAGAATCTCCAAGAGAGCTGAAGGAGTACATTGCTACTGCCTATTCCAGCACTAGACAAGAAGAAGCAAGATACTCCACATTCATACACAACCATCCGAACACTGCTCAGCATTCTCCGAATTTCAGCTACACTAGCGCGACTCCGATTTTTTGAGATTGTTGCTCAGAGTGACGTGGATGAAGCACTTAGGGTGTGTTCACTTGGAAAGAATGGAATGTGGTAGGAATGGAATGAAAATTGTAAACAAAATTTATGAAGAAATAGGGATGTTGGGGGAAATAATGAACAAATATGAGGGAGAAGAAGTTTTTTATGATGAAGATTGCAAGGAAAATGATGAAAATTGGGAATAGAGCATTCCTTCCAAAACATGTGGGTTAGAATTCTAGTTCAAATTATTTGGAGAGGAATGAAATTTATAAACACTTTCCCCAATCTCCCCCAAATAATAGTATAAATTTCATTCCATTCTCCCCTCATTCCATTCAATCCAAGTGAACATAGCCTTAGGTTGATGCAAATCTCAAAATTCTCCTTGTATTCAGATGATCGCCAAAAGTCTGGTTTGAATGCTATTTCTGGTATATATTCAATCTTGAGAGATGAAGCTGCGAGGACTAACAAGATGGACGTGAGCTATGCCCCTGCACTCAATTGGATTTCTAGAAAGAGATATGATGAAGCTAACTTAAAGAATGTTTAGAAGAATACGTAGCACTAAATGTTTGGCAGATACATCCAAACACGTTTGATATCAAATTTATTGATGCTTGATGAGTTAGTATCTGTAAACTATCAGATAACAGAAGAAGTGTGAAAGTATTTAATGAAAGAAAATGTAAGATGTAGAAAGGATAAATGACTAATAATTTTTCAAATGACTATTGTAACAAGAATCCTTAAGGGATGCAGTTTCATTTTTTTGGCAAAAAAAAAAAAAACAAATTGTATTTAATTTGTTGCTAATTTCACAACTAGCCAACAACATGTTCCGTTGGAAGTTTGTTATTATTTTAACAATAGACTTCTGTTGGCAAAGTGTTACTAAATTTAATAACGGATTCAGTTCTATTGGCGGGGTTCTTTTTTTTGACTTTGAGATCTGTTATTAGTTCATTGCTATTCCGTTGGTAAAATTACCCTTCTCTTTGGTTGACATTCCGATGGCAAACTGTTTTCCCAACGGATTTACTTCATTTGCCAACGGAATTTTTTGTTATTAAAACTGAAAATTCTTGTAGTTTGTAACATTTTTTTTTGCAGAACATAGATGATTTCAAAATTTTTAATGAAATTTACATGTAAAATATACATAATTTTAAGATTTTCAATAAAATAGTGATTTTTACAAAACATAATTTTGCAATAAATAAATTTTTAAAGAGAAATGTTAGAGTCCCTAAAAAACTTCCCAAAACCATTCTCAAATGATTAGTTGTCATGATACTATTGGTTGTTCGTTACATTAAGATGGACCATCGTGTATACATATAAATTCACAAATTGGAATAACATTTCCCTAAAAATAAACCATGTGTCTTTCGAGAATAAATTTGGGATCCGTTTTAGGGTACGTAGCATTGCTCATTTAGAGAATACTTTAAATTACAAAACATATACTCCATCTGTCCCACAATACAAGTCTATTTTGAAAAAATTAGACATCTTAAGAAAACATTAATTAGATAATACATTTCCTCTTATACCCATTATAAATGCATTAACTTTTTAAAAATATAAGCTATTTTAAACTCTTGGTCATTTCTCATTAATTGCTATACAATTTTCAAGAAAGGTAATTTAGGGAAAATGATCACAAATTTACATTGAAAATTAAACAAACATGTATTATGAGAAAAAAATTTCTCTCAAAAAAGACTAGTACTGCTAGGGGACCAAAAAAATCTCCTAAATTTTTCTCCAAAATGATATGGCACAACACATGAAATGTTTTAATTGGGTGATTGATTTGAATACAAGGAGGGTCCATCTCATTATTATTTTTACAACCAATTAAAATCAAATATATGACATTTGGGAAGGTTTTTGGAAACTTTTATTTAATTCCCTATATTTTTCTTTTATAATATCCACTAAAATACCGACCTCCATAAAATTAACTCACAAACATAATACTCCACGCAACTAAAGACGGGAGTCACGGGACAAAGAATTAATACTATTGTTAATGTTAAACATAAAACACTTAAACGGTAGAATTGGCTTATGGAATGGTCAAAAGACATTAAGGGGGTGTTTGGCATGCGAGAGAAATGGACTTATCTGAGGATAAGTCCGTTTCAACTTATTTCGGATCATTTGCCTCTGTACAAGTAGAACGGACTTATTTTGCCAAATAAGTTGATAAGTGATAAGTTAGTAATGATGTACTTTTTTCCAACTTATTTCGTATTACTTGATTTTTTAACTTGTTTAATACTTTATATTTTTACTTTTATATTTATAAATGTCATATGCATGTACTGGGATTATTATATTAAATAATTAATATTTTTTAATTTAATTCAATAAAAATTTTACCAACTTATAAGTTAAACACCCAAACACGAAAATATAAGTTGTAAGTAACTTATTACTTACTTCATATAAGTTACTTACTTCATATAAGTGTTAAGTAACTTATTTTAAGATTTCCCAAACGGCCCCTAAATTCTTCTTATTTTGGCGAGTAAAAGACATCAAACTTGACGAAATACATCACGCATAACTTATATCCATGATTATAAAAATCGGTAATCCGCATAAATCGGTTGAGGTACCGATTTAAGATTAATCGGGTAATTGGGGATTAATCGGAAGGATTAATCGGAGTATTAATCGAATATTATAATAATATTTAATATATTAGTCTAATTTATTGTTAAACATATCATTTTAAGTAAATTCATAGGATTAATCGGATTTCAAAAATCGAATCGGTTAACTACCTTACAGAGAATTAATCGGGGATTAATCGGTTAAATCAGAGATTTTTAGAACCATGCTTTTATCATGTAAAATAGTACTACTTGAAGAAACAATGAATATGTTAGAGTTTTTAAAATTGTTCTAAAAAAAAATCTTAAATGCTAAGTTGTTATAATATTATTGACAATTTTCTCCTAAATGAGATGAATCCCTTGTAAGTTGTATATATATATATGAATTCCACAACTAAAGTCACGCTAAGTGTTATTCATGAACATTTTATTTTTGATAACCATTTCAAGATATATAACATTATTCTATACAAAAATTCATTTTACTATGTGTATGTGTCAGGTTGGTTCGAGTTCGAATTCGAATTCTAAAACGAATTGAAGTTTCATCGAGTGAGAATTCAAGTAAAATTGATTCAAATTACACCCATAATAACCTCATTCACTTTTATGCCCGTAGTGAATAAAGACTTTTATATTAAATTAAAATCCTTAGAGTAATAGCACCAAGAAAGAATCCTTAGAGCAATTGTGTTATTATTATTTTTTTTCCCCATGAGTAAATGTGTGATTAAGAAAGAAAAAATGAATTTTGTTATCACTGAACTATTGATTTTTTTAGAAAGACTTAATTACACTTTGCAGTTTGTACCCTGTACTTATGCCAAAATTCACTTTGCATCCTATTATTCAAACAATTGTAATTTGCATCCCGATTAATGCTTCAATTCCGCTACAATTTGCACTCCTTTAACGATTTTAAGCTAATTTTGATCGTTATCGTTAGTCAAAATGAGGGTATTTCGGTCATTATACTCTATAATAATTTTTAAAATTAAATTATTTCAATTACTTTTATAATTTTTAGATTTACCAACATTTTATCTACAATTCACATATTTTTTAAAATATAATTTATAATTCATATTTTTTAAATATTATATTATTAAATTCTCGTAAAATATTATTTAAATATAAACTACTTTTGTTATAATTTTCAAAATATTTTACATAAAATAAATATCATAAATTTCAAATTTTTTGTTTTTTTTTTCAAATTTTTTGAAAAAAAATAATTTTTTAAATTTTGTTTCATACCTTTTTCTGAAAATAAATTGTTTAATAATAATTAATGACTGAAATACCCTTACTTTGACTAACGATAACGGTAAAATTTAACGGAAAATCGTAAAAAAGGTGCAAAAAGTAAGGATTGTAACTTACATGGATGTAAATTGCAATTGTTTGAATAGTAGGGTGCAAAGTGAATTTTGGCCTATGTATAGGGGTGCAAAGTGCAATTAAATCTTTTAGAAATCTACCACTTAACTATTAAATTTTTTTTACCTATTAACGTTATGTTCGGTTTTCTTTTAGTCATTAAACTTAAGTCCAAATTTTGTTTTACTCACTAAACTTAGGTTCGTATTTGATTATTAGTATTATGTTAATTTTTTTACTCACTAACCTTAGGTTCAGAGTAAATAAGTCAATTGAAGATTTAATACTTTAAAATGATGCATTACTGAGGACAATTTGTTAAATTTAATAAGATAAAGGTCGGCTGCATTAAACTCTATCTTGAAAATAAATCGATAAAGTTTAATAAGATAAAGTCTAACTTAATTATGTATTAAGTGGTAAATTTTTCTCTCTAATGCATCATTTTCAAGTATTAAAGTTGCAATCGAATTGTTCACTCTAACATCCTTCTCAAATTTAATTTTATCTTCCTATATCTTATTAAACTTTATCTGATTATGATTTTCAAGATATAGTAAACTAACGATTAATGAATATTCGTTAAACGTATAACCTTGTTAAATGAATATATTTTTCCGGTACCAACATAATAGAGACAGTGCATTTTTTGCCTCGATTAATGAATAAAAAATTTCGATCTCAAGTGTATTCATTTATCGAGGTTTAACTGTAAAGATAAATCATTAGAGATGAAAACTTTATCTGATTAAACTTTATCGATTTATTTTCAAGATAAAATTTAATGCGTACTTTATCTCATTAAAATTTATCGATTTATTTTTAAAATAAAATTTAATGCAGACTTTATCTTATTAAATTTAATCAATTTAAGTACAAGATAAAGTTTAATGCATCATTTTCAAGTATTAAAGTTTAACAAATTGTCTACTATAATCCATCATTTTTAAGTACTAAAGCTTCAATTGACTTTTTCACTCCGAACCTAAGGTTAGTTAAAAAAAAGTAACATAATGCTAATAATCAAATTTGAACCTAAATTTAATGAGTAAAACAAAATCCGAACATAAGTTTAGTGACTAAAAAAAATCGGACCTAACGTTAGTGAATAAAAAGGAAAAATTCATAGTTGAGTGATAAATTCTAAAGAGATCAATATTCATTTGTGATGTCTAGTCATCTACGTTGTGTTCTTGAATGTCGTAAAGAATGGAAAATGATTCATTTTCTCTTCTCTCCAAATCTTTCCAAAAATGGGGTGAAAATTTTGGAGACAAATATAAAGAGAATTTCTTCCCTAATCTTCAATTTTCTTTTCTTTTCTTTCCAGAAAAATCATTCTAAAACAAGTTGTGGAAATTATTCTTTATCTTTTTTTTTTCTTTCCAAAATTTGTTTTGGAACACAGTTTTAGTGTGTGTAATCAGCAATGTGTGTGGGTGATAAGTGACAACACTCTTGGGTTAAACAAATAAATCAAACGTCTGCAAGATATACACTGGGCTTCGAAACCAATTAATAGGATGGCCTTGAAGAAAAGAAAGAGAAAGATATATAGATTGGGCCGATTGGACATGAATACATTCTGTTATCCGGGTATGCAAACCCCAAACTTATCGGACCACCTCCTCCTGGGTTTGAAGAACATGAGCCCAAGTAATTTCATTGTTCTTTTTTTGAATAACTAGACTCATATGTCTTACAATGATAATGATTTGTTCTCAATAAATTTTGGTGTGAGCGAGAGAATCGAACCTAGAACGACAAGAGATAAGCTCTAACCACCACTTGAACTATCTCATCGCGCAAGGGTAATTTCATTGTTAATACCACAAGATTACAAAATTATACTCCTATAAGACTAGTTAAGGAAGAAAAAACGTATGTTATTTTAGCATACAAGATTATATATATATATATAGGGGCTACTCCAATACAAACCTCCTTAAAATACAAACCTACAAACCAAGCATAATCTAATATTTCAAGCTAATCTAATGACCAAACTAGGGGTACCCCAATACAAAAAATGCTTAAAATAATTGGCTCTATCCAACAAAAAAAAATAAAAAAAATAAAAAATAAAAAAAAATTCACTGTTCACGTGATGACGTGACAGTGGATTTCACTGGTTAACGGTGCTTCGCACCTTCTTGTACGGCGCTTCGCGCCTTTATCATTCTAAAGTTGTAAGGAATGGCAATCAATGGTAAAGACAATAGACGATTGACGGGTGTGTCGAGAGCCTTCGGCCCTCATGACTACCTAACTCATCCGTTTACTGTCTTAAATGCTTCGCATTTCCACGGCAAGATTTTTTTTTTTTTTTTGAAATTTTTTTATTTTTTTTGTTGGATAGAGCCAATTATTTTAAGCATTTTTTGTGAAGGTACCCTTGGCGGAAACCTTAGAATAGATGAAATATAATTAATTTAGTGTTGGTTTGTAGGTTTGTATTTTAAGAATGGTTTGTATTTGAGCACTTGCCTATATATATATTATTAACGAAAGTCTTAAGAATTAGTTCCATATTTTTTCGATTATAGCAATGGTGCTTGTTTTCATTACAGACTTACGCTGTGCTCACCAAATTAATTAACGGGGACGAAGTCGAAGAGTAACAGAAAGAGAACTGCCCTCTTGATAGAGTCGATCTGCATTGTTCGGAAAACACTGATTGTTACACGCACTTGTGTTAGCTCACTCAATACTCCCGGTGATTGGTGTTAATTTGTGTTTGCATTTTAATTGCATTATTACAATTAAGGACCGTACAAATTATAAACGAGGAGAATCGAACTTGTGACCTATCGTACACTTGATCTCAACCTTTGCCAATATGGCTAGGTAAAGATTGTTTAATGAAATCTTGATTGCGTCCATATACGACAGCACGGTACATTATTCAATAAACTTTATTTAATCAGCTGACAATTGTACAATTTTGAAATGTAAATATAGGAGAAGCACTCCTAAGAGCCATTGTAAAAGGCTTCGCAATAACAGAAGACACACACATACACAGTTTTTGAACATGCCAGGAACTAAAAAAGCCAACAAGGTCACTATATATAGTGTCAGTTTCTGCACATGGCCCCTTGTTTCTCAAAGGTAAAGCCTAAAGGGACCATCCGTCCCTAAAATAGGATGATCCGAAACCCTAAAAAACTGGTTAAGTTTTGCAGGTTTTCTTTTATTATTTATGAACTGAGTGTGACAAAAGACCTAATTCTTGAGAGTAAATCAATTATTACTGACAAATACACATATGCACATCCATTATTATCTGTGTGTGGATCGAATCTTAAAAAAAAAAAAGCATTCCAATATAAGCTCTCATGAGTACTGATAGGGAAATCAGCTGTAAGTTTTACAAATGTAGTAGTTGTCAATTTTGTCTCTACTTCCAACAAAATAAACACTTGTGTAAGATTTAATGACTCATATATGATATCTACTTATGAACCAACTCAGACCATTCAATTGAACCATAGTGAACAAGCCACACACATGCAGGAAATCTGTAACATAATGCTCAACTCTAAGTCTAACCATAGTGAAGAAGCCACACACATGCCGGAAATCTGTACGCAAAGTTAGACCTAATAACATGGATGTAAATGTGAATTTCATTGATATCGAATGACATATATATATATCGAGATAAATTCTAATATATAAACACATAATGAATTATTAAGAACTGATATGAAGTATTGTGTTATAAAACATTTAGTTAAATTCACATGAACTCCTTGCAAATTAATTTAAATTGTGAAATTTAAATTTATCAAAAAAATAAAAAAAAAATGCAAAAGAGTATTGTTTTTCAATATAAAATCTAACAAACAAGCTAGATTCACTTGCTTCATGCATTTAATTATTAAAAGCATAGGCACTTAGTTAGATCACTCCTGGATATAGCTACAAGGCTGCTACACAACCTTAACAACGTTAAAAACATGTCAGAACAACCTAGCTAGGCCACTTATAGTCTAAATTTACCCTACTCTAAGTCCCTTAATTTACAGATCAAATTAAAGAAACACCACCTCTTCGAATTTAACTGTATCCAGGAAATAACTTTAAATTGGGAATAACCTTATAATTAGCTGCAGGATGAAACTTTCCGCCTCAAACAAAACCCTAGTTGGACTTGTGAAGAGCCATATCGATATATGTCAACCTCCTCTGTTCATTACTTAATTAACAAACTCATTGCTCTTTGATACAATGTGGAAATTAACCAATAAAACATTCATAAAGATTTGGTTAGATCAAGGCGCAATCCCCAATTAAGGAGCTAGCTACAGGGATCTTAAATTATCTGATTTCCGAGGCACCAAATATATTGATTGTCAGTCAAAAATGCTAGCTAGAGACGATCTGATAACATAAATTTGATGTTTAGAGCTAGTTTATAACAGAAACAAACATATAAGTTCTATAAACTTCAGAACCTAATTCAAAGATATCAAGATAGCATGTATATATGTTTAATTTCAAATGAAACACTAAATCAAGAAGAAATGAAGGAATTGATGATCTCATATAAACCCTAACTTTCTAAAAGCTCTCGGGAGAGAGAGAGAGAGAGAGAGAGAGAGAGAGAGGGAGAGGGAGAGAGAGAGAGAGAGGGAGAGAGCATCACCTCCATGGTCTTAATTAAGTAAATAAAAAACATAAAACAATTACAGAAGAAAATAGTCAGATCTCTGAGAGCAAATGAAAGTAGGGTTATTCATGCGACCAACAACAGGTGAAGCTACCACATGATCTGATCTTTCCTCTATGAAAATTGAAAAGTAGGAAGGTTAAGATCATGCTGGCAGCTTCAACTCTTAGTGGTGCATGATAAGAGAAAAGCAACTGTTACATCTAAAACAGAGGTACATAGGGGGAGAAACCTAAATGGGGATTCTTTCATGTTGTGTTGTACTCTACAAGCTAGCCTCTCTTTATATTTGAGAAGTAGGGCATGGCTGAGAAGTTGTTCCTTTAAATTAAGGGTAAAGGTGGGGGGGGGGGGTTTTTTTTTTTTTTTTTTTCAGATTGATACCCCATCAATATTAATATATACTCTAGTAGCTGCTAGGCTACTAGGTAGCTACAGATAGAGAATTGCTGACCCAAAAGCTTTGAAAAACTCGAGCAATAAAAACAAAATTTCAAGATAAAAGAAAGGTGGTCCCTGTGAAAAGAGAGGAGGATGAGGGAAAGAGGAAAATTGAATATTGTCACGCCAACACCACCACCATGCAGATCGCAGACAGGTTTGTTAGGATTTCTATATTTTGTAAGCGTATTTATTAACTTTAGGGTTGGATGAGTGGGGACCTTTTCTCTCTATAATATCCATGGAAAACAGATAACAAATTCACTCAACTCCTTGGAATTTTAGATGAATTATCGACTATTTTCAATGATAATATATGACAAATATATTAGACAAATTACATCTATCATTTTCGAGATTAATATATAGGACCACCTCAATCAGGTGGTACTTGGTAGACATGACAAAATGCATATATCTCCAAATAAAATGCTAGAGATTCCAAATTTGTTCTTAAATATCACGTATCCAAATTTTATTACTACTATAATTTAATTAATTATGATGGATCTCTCGAAGAATGAAGTTAGTAGTTTATATATACTAACGTAGAATCCATGCTATGTACAATATTTTTTAATATTATGTAATTTTTTTAATTTGTTATTGAAAATTTTAAGATATAAATTTTGTAGATTTAAAATTTGATGATTTGATTTAATTATAATAATTATATATATGTTATTCGTGATATTTTTAAGAATGAAGAGATTTTAGTTAAAAAATATAAAAAAATATATTATGTTATAACTGAAAAAGACAATCAGTTAGTTTTAGTAACTACATTATTATTATGATACCTTATTAAATATATTTTTGGAAAATGAGAGGTGTTAGTTAGAAAAAAATGATATCTTAACTAAAATAGGTAATTGATTAGTTTTTAATAATTATAATTTTATAATTGTATTCAATAAAATAGAATTTGCGTAATTACAAAATAAATATACACCAAACTAAAAGAAAATAAGTAAAGAATAACTAAGTAATTAAATAAAAATACGAAATATCGTACCGACCGATCGATCAAAATTTTAATGTTTAGTATTTGATAATATTGTATAAATTTGATTATGTTTCTTTTATAAGCTTAAGTTTATACATTTATACAATTATACAATTTTATAATACTTTAATAGGGTAAATTGTTGTTTACTACATAACAGACTGTGTGCTATAATGCTTTAATAATTTTCCATTAAATATTTTTTTTTTAAATTGTATAAAAATACCTTAAATATTTTCGCACCAAATCTCAAAACTCACTACCAAGTCCTATATAGCTAGAGCCTACGTATATGTCAAATGGTTCCTAACATGTCATGTATCATACACTTGCTTGCTGTGAACCAACCCCTTAGATATTACTATCATTAAAAGGAAAATCACTCGTAATTTATTTAACAATCACAAAATTTTATTTAACAATCACAAAAGTTCACAAAAACTTGCTTATCCGAGACATTTATGTACAACGAGAGAGAAAGATACTGTGAAGCGTGAACAATGTCAGGGCGGTGTATAGCTCTAAAAAAACTTAAAAACCCCTGCCTATGGCTATAAAGGGGTAGTTGATGATGAGATTAATTAGTGGTCCATTCACTTGCAGAATTCATTTTAACACAAACAACAGGATTTCGAACCTGATAGTGACCATATGCCATTCCCACTGCCCCACGCACACCCTGTAATAATGCCTTCTTTGTTTGTTGATGCGGAATCAAAATAAACAAATTTGTTGGACATATAGTATATATATTGTTGGACAGCTACACGCGCCCGCGCGTGCAATTCTCCCTCGAAAGATAGGGTTTCTGCTCTTCCTTGAAAGATAGGCGGCGCGCTTCTCCGGTCAGATGGCTGAGGAGATTATCTCTAAGTGCTCAGCACTTAGGTTGGCGGATGAAGAAGGGGATATTATAGATCTAGGAGCAATTGGGAATAATGAATCAGAGGAAAAATTAAAGCTGCTTCTCATAGGCGACTAGTTTCTGATCGTCCCTTCAACATAGAAGCTTTCAAGCGGACTATGAAGAAAGCATGGAATCCATTGCATAATATGGTGATTAAGGTAATTGGTCCTAATCTTTTTGCTTTTCAATTCTTTCACTGGAGGGATAAAGAGAAAGTAATTAATGGTAGACCATGGTGCTTCGAGAATCATCTAATAGTAATCAAAGAGGTTGAAGGAGATGAACAACCGGAGAAGATTAAGTTAATGCACTCTCCATTTTGGGTTAGAGTAGAGAAATTGCCTTTCAATTGTCGCACGAATGAGGACATTAAAGCCATAACTGCGAGTTTGGGAGACTTTATGGAAATTGAAGAAGATTTACTGGGGTTGGAAAGATTCCGCAGGGTTAGAATCATGGTGGATATTAGGAACCCCTTACGACGTGGTCAGTGGGTTAGAGACAAGAAGGGGAATAAAGTCAGAATAGAGTACAAGTATGAAAGACTTCCATTTTTCTGTTTGGCATGTGGCGTGATTGGTCACTCTGAACGGGACTGTACTACGGTGTCTGAGGAAGAGAGGAAGAAAAGTCTGGGATGGGGTCTCTATCTTAGAGCAACACCGCGAAAAGGCTATACCAAAAATTTGGTAGAGATCAATCAGATAACTAATAGCAGGCGCCAACTTTTTATTACAAAAGAATCAGATTTTGAAGTCAGTCCAGCTGAGGTAGAGGTGGCTAATCAAAAAATTGTCGAAATAATGGGAGAGGAGAAGCGGGGGGAAGGGGAGACTGCCAGAGCTGTGAGTAATGTTTTTTCCTCAGAAGTCCATAAAGAACCAATTAGTGATGCTGGGAACCTAGAGGAACAGAGTTACGGAGTTGAACTCAGTGCCATTAACAACTCTGACGGAAAAATACTGAAGCAAGGAAAAGACTTGGAGACAGAGAGCAAGAAATTAACGAAGGATAAAAGATGGAAGAGGTTTGAAAGGAACGAGAGTGGGGCTAAAGAAGCAGGAATTGAATTGTTGCACCAGAAGAGAAGTTTTGAAGATACAGAGATAGAGTGCGATAATGTGGAAGGCAGTTTGGGAAAGAAATTGAAGGTGTCTGGGAATGTTTTAAAAGTCTCTAGGAAAACGGTGGAGGTTGACTATGTTCAACCCCGCCGAGAGCCATGAGTATCCTTTGCTGGAATTGTCGGGGGATGGGCAACCCCCGAACAGTTCAAAAGCTCCGTCAATGGAGCATCTCTACTGCCCCGGTCATGGTTTTTTTGTCAGAAACCATGATTAGTAAATCTGATATAGAAAAGGTAAAAGAAAGAGTTGGTTTCTCTAATGCCTTTGGAGTTTCAAGTCGAGGAAAGGCAGGAGGGTTATGTGTTTTCTGGAATGAAGAGAATTGTAAATTTACTCTGATTTCCTACTCTCAAAACCATATTTGCGGGGATGTAGAGCAGGAAGGTGTTGGTAGTTGGCGTTTTGTAGGAATCTATGGGTGGCCAGAAGCTACAAATAAGCATCGTACATGGGCTTTAATGAAGAGTTTGTGTGAAAATGTTAATAAGCCTATCATCTTTGGTGGGGATTTTAATGAAATTCTGAAGTACGATGAGAAAGAAGGTGGTGCAGACAACATAAGAAGAGAAATTCAGAATTTTCAAGAGGTTGTCAATGACTGTGGCTTGCGAGACATCAATTTTGAAGGGCAGTGGTGGACTTGGGAGCGTGGAAAAACTCCCCTCACAAAAGTACGGGAAAGATTAGACCGCTTTTTAGTGTCACAGTCATGGTTCAATCTGTTTCCCCATGCAGTGGTCAAACACCTTCTTAAGTACAAATCAGATCACACACCGATTTTGGTTCAAACAAAAAAGAATGTGAGGAGAAGACGCACCAGAGGCAAAGAATTTAAGTTCGAAACTGCGTGGCTCTTAGATGAATCTTGTGAATCGATAGTTAAGAATGCTTGGGACCCATCAAAGGATAGAGATATTGTGGGTAGACTTTCATCTATCGCTACTAGTCTTACGAGTTGGAGTTCAGACAAATATGAGGACCTGGGAAGGAAAATCGAAGAGGCAGAATCCGAGTTAAAAAAGGCGCATCAATTACCTATCTCAAAAGAGAGCTGCGAAAAATGTGTGGGAATTGAGAAGAAGCTTGATGATTTGTACTACAAAAATGAGGCTTACTGGTATGTAAGATCAAGAGTGGCGGAAGTGCGGGATGGGGATCGTAACACAAGATACTTTCATCACAAAGCCTCACAACGTAAGTCTCGAAACACTATAAAAGGTTTGCTGGACAGCGAGGGGCTATGGCAACAGGATGAAGAAAAGGTGGATAAGATAGTGTGCAGTTACTATGAGCAGTTATTTACTTCCTCAAAGCCTTCAGAGGATAATTTTCAAGAGGTCCTTAAACATGTGAAAAAGTCAATATCTCCAGGAGTTAACTCCTTCCTGTTACAGCCTTACTCTAAAGAAGAGATTTATGTAGCCCTCCAGCAAATGCATCCATGTAAAGCCCCGGGACCAGATGGAATGCATGCAGTCTTTTATCAGCGTTTTTGGCATATAATTGGAGATGATGTAGCCTCCTTCGTTAGTAAAATCCTGCAGGGATCCACCTCAGCAAGCTGCGTCAACAAAACAAATATTGCTTTAATCCCAAAAGTGAAGAACCCCACCAGAGTGCCAGAGTTTCGTCCAATAAGCCTATGTAATGTTTTATACAAGCTTGCTTCGAAGGTTATTGTCTTGCGGCTTAAATCAATTCTCCCAGAAGTAGTGACAGAGAATCAAAGTGCTTTTGTTCCCGGGAGATTAATTACGGATAATGCACTGATAGCTCTAGAGTTATTTCATTCAATGAAGAACAGGAAAAAAGGAAGGAGGGGAACAATAGCCATGAAGCTAGACATGAGTAAAGCGTACGATAGAGTTGAATGGGGTTTCTTGAGGAAGTTGTTGTTATCTATGGGTTTCGACGGTAGATGGGTGAACCTGGTTATGGATTGTGTCTCTTCTGTTCAATATTCTTTTATCATTAATGGTAAAACATGTGGAGAGGTTGTTCCTAGTCGTGGGCTTCGCCAGGGAGATCCATTGTCACCGTATTTATTTATATTGGTGGCAGATGCTTTTTCTTATATGATTCAGAACACAGTCAATGGAAAGAAACTTCATGGAGCAAAAGCTAGCCGAAGTGGACCAGAGATATCGCACCTTCTCTTTGCAGATGATAGCTTACTCTTTGCAAGAGCGAACCGACAAGAATGCTCAATTATAGTTGATATTCTCAACAAATACGAAGCAGCATCAGGACAGAAAATAAATTACGATAAGTCGGAAGTCTCTTTTAGTAAAGGAGTGAATGTCATGCGAAGAGAGGAGTTGATAAATATCCTCCAAATGAGGCAAGTGGACAAACATGAGAAATATTTGGGGATTCCTACACTAGCTGGCAGATCAAAAAAAGTGATTTTCAAATCCTTAATGGACAGATTATGGAAGAAACTACAAGGTTGGAAAGAGAAGTTACTTGCTAGAGCAGGGAAAGAGGTTCTACTAAAAGCTGTGATCCAGGCAATCCCATCTTACTTGATGGGTATTTACAAATTCCCAGTTTCTGTTATAAATAATATTGAATCAGCCATGGCCAGATTCTATTGGGGAGGTTCAGACTCTGGACGCAAAGTGCACTGGAAGAATTGGCAATTTATGTGTTCTCCGAAATGTATGGGTGGAATGGGTTTTAAGGATCTTGCCATGTTTAATGATGCATTATTGGGAAAACAAGCATGGAGACTGATTCAGAGAGAAGATTCACTCTTGGGCAGGGTCATGAAGGCAAAGTACTACCCTAATTGTTCTTTCCTTGATGCTTCTCTGGGTTGGTCGAGCAGCTACTCTTGGAAAAGTGTGTGGAGTGCCAAAGCTCTAGTCAAAGAAGGTATTATCTGGCGCATAGGTAAGGGCACTAAAGTCAACGTGTGGAAAGACCCTTGGGTTTGTATCGAAGCTGGTAAATTTATCACTAGCGAGGAGAACATAGCTATCAACACTGTTAGTGATCTGTTAACTGTTGACACCTCAGAATGGAATGTTGATCTGATTACTGACAAGTTCAATGAGAGAGATCAGAAAGGCATTTTAGCTATTCCTCTGAGCGAGAGAGCTCCAGAAGACCGTATCAGCTGGGCTCCTTCTAAAGACGGGATCTATACAACAAAGTCAGCGTATATGTTAGGGAAGGGATACAACTTTGATTCTCTCCATCGTGCTTGGGCAGTAATCTGGAACATGGAAGTTTCCCCTAAAGTTCGACACTTTCTCTGGCGCTTATGTACAGGTACGCTGCCAACCAAAGCTCTGCTAAAGTCCCGTCATATGATAGAGGATGCAAGCTGCCCATGGTGTACAAATGTTGAAGAAACAGAAGCCCACATCATCTTCATGTGTTCTCGAGTAAAGGAGTTATGGGAGGGCAGTGGTTGTGGTCATCTTATCACAAATGCAGGCTCAGTCACTATGTGCGATTTAATAACAAGCTTGGAGAAAGTTGATTCGAGGAAAAAACAGTTAATAGTGCTCCTTGCCTGGACTGCTTGGACAGAACGTAACGCCAAGGTCTTTGAAAATAAAGCAACTCCAGATTCCATCTTAATAGCTCGTATTAATAGGATGATTGAAGATTTTGGAAAGTATACGAAGCATATCTATAAATCCCCTGTTAGAAGAGTGATGATTAGTCATAAGTGGTTAGCACCACCATTAGGGGTGATTAAGTTAAATACTGATGCCTCAAAGTCGGAATCAGGGTGGATTGGGCTTGGAGTTGTGGCCAGGGACAATGACGGTAGAGTGCTCTTCGCAGCAACAAGAAGAGTCCGAGCATGGTGGCCTGTAGAAATTGCCGAAGGCAAAGCACTTTTGATGGCTATCCGTCTTAGTTACCAACGAGGTTTCAGAAATATCATAGTGGAGTCTGACTCCCAGGTGCTGATTTCCCGTCTTTCAAAAGCGGTAACATATCTCTCTGATTTTGATTCTGTCCTGGAAGATATTATGTCTCTCAGCCGTTCTTTTAATTCTGTTAGCTGGTCTCATGTTAGAAGAGAAGGAAATGTAGTGGCTCACCATTTATCTAGAATATTGCCCTTTGGAGTAGAACAAGTCTGGAACAATCACTGTCCCAGAGAGATTCTTTCTCATGTACACAATGATTTGTTGGCTCTTGTTTAATGCAATGTCTTGGCTTTCAAAAAATAAAATAAAATAAACAAATTTGTAATTTCAACCGAGCGTATAGAAATGCGTACAAAAAAAAAGTGGATCATTGAATTTGGAACGGATAGTAGTTTGTAATCTTTTTACATTGCAATGTACAATTCAAGTGATTTAAATGTGTAAAATAAGGATTTGTAATGTAAATGCAGATTTCATTCATCATGTATTATACGATAAATAATCATATAATGTGGATCATCTATGTGCACAAACATCTTTTATGTATTAAATTACTCAATATTCTCACGATCAAGTGAATTTCGAAACGTATAGCATATTAGCATGTCATAACTATGATAGAGTGGTCCTTATATTACATTTTAAGTTATACGCAACAACAAAGTGTAACTTACGAAAAGGAAAAAAGACCTGAAAAAGCAATATTAACATTCATAAACTCACTTAACAAGTCTACATCTCAAAGCAATAAAATTAACGTTACTAACGGACACTATATGGATATTTTAGTTATGCTTTTACACTCTGATCGTCTTCGTTGGTGGCTCCATTACATTTCTGGTATAGCTCTGAATTGAGTTTACATTTATGGTACATTTTGTTCAGAATTTTCATTTTTGGTATAGTTGAGAAAAGCTAATAGAAAACTCCACTTCTAGTGGCGTTTTCTGTTGAGTTTCAATTCAACAGAAAACGCTACTTCCACTGGCGCCCTTCTTTTTCCTCCTTTTTCCAGCACTTGGGCATTTTTTTGTAAGTAGAAAATGTTGTTTCTAGTAGGCATTTTATATGATTTTGAAAATGTACTTGTGAATAAAGTTTTTTTCGTTTTGCTGATACGTATTAAAAAATTAACTTCGTACTTTGGTACAACACGAAAATTTTCAAAAATTATTATGTCTATCTATGTTATTTTTTGATCCGAACATGGTAAGTCCACATCCGATTCCTAAACATTCCTTCATGGAGTCATGTTGAGGGCCATAAAAAACATATTTTTACATGTTTTTCTTTCGTTCTTTTTGTTCCGTACTAAAGTATTGACATTCTACTTTGGTATAAGCGCAAAAAAAATTAATACATAACATGCGCAACTATGTTTTTTTTAGCCCGAAAATTACAAAAATTTCAAAATTCCGAAATACAAATTTTTTGAAATGAAACAAACAAAGTACAAGAGATGAAGCACACTTAAATTAAAATGCAAACATAGAAATTGAAAAGCATAGATAAAATGAACAACAAGTTATTAAATTTGAATTAGGCTAACTGCCTAATTGTCTTTGCTACATTCCTCAATTTTCTGGAGGAAATTGATGTCCCCTTGCTTCATATTCTTTAACATACCACTACGCCATAAGTGAGCATACACAACCCTTTTTACAAAGCGTTGCACAGAAAGCGTTTCGTTAGATAGAAGTTTTGGGTCTTTTGCAACTGAGCTGAATTGGTGTTGCGTTAGATATAGATTAGCGTTGCGTATTACCCACAGTGTTTCACATTATGCAACACTAACTGATGGCGTTGCGTTAGATAATTTTTTATTTTTATAAATGGTGACGTGGTAGGAGTGGGACCCACATTTGCTGACGTGGCACATGTGGGACCCAAATTTGCTGACGTGACAGAAGTGGGGCCCACCTTTGCTGACGTGGCAAAAAATGTTGCATTAGATACCAGTAGTGTTGCGTTTGCTCTTTGAAGTGTTGCATTAGATATATTCATATTTTTTAAAAAAATATGACTTGGCAGATGTGGGCCCACAACTGCTGACGTGGCAGTGTGGGACCCACAAGGGTGACGTGGCAGGAGGCACATCATGCTGACGTGGCAATTGTGGGACCCACAATTGCTGACATGGCAGAAGTGGGGCCCACCTTTGCTGACATGGCATTTGCTGACGTGGCAGAAAGCGTTGCATTAGATACCTGTAGTGTTGCATTTGCTGTTTGAAGTGTTGCATTAGATAAATTTATATTTTTTTAAAAAAATATGACGTGGCAGATGTGGGACCCACCACTACTGACGTGGCAGTGTGGGACCCACAAGGGTGACGTGGCAGGAGGCCCATCATGCTGACGTGGCAATTGTGGGACCCACAATTGCTGACGTGGCAGAAGTGGGACCCACTAATGCTGGTGTGGCATTTGCTAACGTGGCAGAAGTGTTGCATTAGGTATCAGTAGTGTTGCATTTGCTGTTTGAAGTGTTGCATTAGATATTTATTTATTTTTTAAAAAATAGAAACAATAATCCGTAACAAAGCACTAGTTACGAGTCATTTTGAAAATAGTAGTGATCTACTAAGATCTCCAATCAAATTAATTTTTTATTTTCTGAAACTTGGGGAATATCATTATATTACACATATATTGATATCTGTATGGTTGGATCGTTCAAAAATATTTTTTAAAAAATAGAAACAATAATCCGTAACAAAGCACTAGTTACGAGTCATATTGAAAATAGTAGTGATCTACTAAGATCTCCAATCAAATTAATTTTTTATTTTCTGCAACTTGGGGAATATCATTATATTATATATATATTGACATCCGTACGGTTGGATCGTTCAAAAATATTTTTTAAAAATAGAAATAATAATCCATAACAAAGCACTAGTTACGAGTCATATTGAAAATAGTAGTGATCTACTAAGATCTCCAATCAAATTAATTTTTTATTTTCTGAAACTTGGGGAATATCATTATATTAGATATATATTGACATCCGTACGGTTGGATCGTTCAAAAATATTTTTTTAAAAATAGAAACAATAATCCGTAACAAAGCACTAGTTACGAGTCATATTGAAAATAGTAGTGATCTACTAAGATCTCCAATCAAATTAATTTTTTATTTTCTGAAACTTGGGGAATATCATTATATTAGATATATATTGACATCCTTACGGTTGGATCGTTCAAGAATATTTTTTAAAAAATAGAAATAATAATCCGTAACAAAGCACTAGTTACGAGTCATATTGAAAATAGTAGTGATCTACTAAGATCTCCAATCAAATTAATTTTTTATTTTCTGAAACTTGGGGAATATCATTATATTAGATATATATTGACATCCGTACGGTTGGATCATTCAAAAATATTTTTTAAAAAATAGAAACAATAATCCGTAACAAAGCACTAGTCTTGTCCCGAATGATGAATCTATTTTTTTAAATTATTTTTCGACATTCCAATCGCACGAGTGTCAAGATATAACGATTTTAGTGATGTGAGAAATTTTTTTAAAAATTTCCTGCATTTATAATACTATTATATTATAAATTTATTATAGTGGTCTACTATATTATAATGAATTTCTATTATAAATTTTTTTAAATAGTATTTTTGAATGTTTTATTTTTTTATTTTTTTATTTTAAATAGGTGCTATTATAAAATATTAGAATATCATTATTAAATAATTATTATTTATTTCAATTTTTATTATTATTTATTTGTATTAGATCGAATACATTTTATAAATTTATTTAAATATTGATTGAATAATTTAAATATTTTATTTTTAATTTACAAGATATAGATATTTGATAAACAATAGTACAATACACATATTTGTACATATTTTGCTAATTTATAATTGAGAGACACTTGGCATGCTGCAATTTGTTGAAAGGAGTTGGTTTGGATTGATGACGTGTAAGACTTAAACAATCTGAATCATTCATGC
Source organism: Kitagawia praeruptora (assembly GCA_037693485.1). Classification (NCBI taxonomy): domain Eukaryota; kingdom Viridiplantae; phylum Streptophyta; class Magnoliopsida; order Apiales; family Apiaceae; genus Kitagawia; species Kitagawia praeruptora. Next base: position 8,204,995 of record CM075353.1, read on the forward strand.
AATTAGGGATTAAATCCTAACCGTTCAAATATTTATAACTCATTTTCTACCTACCCTTTATCACATCACTCTGCCGCCGCCCCCTCCACATCCCTCATCTCTCTCATCTAGCTGCTCTCTCTCATTACACACATATACATATACATATAACCTTCTAAATTTTACATTTCTTAATCTATCCATCCAAAATTAGTGATTTATATATGAATATGTTCTATAAATTGAGCTATATTTATACATATATAAATCAATCAATTTTGAGATGAAAATTTTCTGGGTAAGATTCGGCTTTGTTTGGTTTTTGGAGATATATGAACCATTTTGAAATTTCTGGGTTAATAGAGTTGTATGTTGGGGGCTGTAGAGATTGGATTTAAATTTTCGAAGAGTTTGGTGTTGGTCGGAGTTGTGACTGGGTTGCGGGCGGAGGATGAAGGCGGTTGTAGAGGCTGTAGAGGAGATGGGGTTAAGGGAGTTCGGTGGTGAAGGTTGGTGGAGTAGATGGTTGCGAGGCGGGGTGAGGAGAAAGAGATGGCAGATTGGGGAATAAACGGGGGAAGATTGAGTTTAATGGAATGGTGTGTTGGCGGCGTGGACAGAGGAGAAGATGGTGGGTTTTTGCAGGTGGCGTGAAGTGGGGAATGGTGTGTTAAACCTAGTACTTCTGGACTTGAGGGGACATTGTTGGTGAGCCTTTTCTATAGAGTTATCTTCTCCACCGTAACCACCTCATCTTTGTTTAAAACAAATTTCCACTTGTCTCTAGATGTCTGATAATGACACTTAATTTCATCTGCAATAACAGTCAGCTCGATAGGACATGGTTTTTGTTTGTATGTTGTTTTTTAACAAGTAAAGCTTAAAAAATATTAAGTCGGTACTATATGCTATGCGAAACTGCCTATATCCTAGAACATATTAATGCCTGAATGTCAGTTTATCCTTGTTGTAACTGATATATCTTTGTTTGCATCTGTTTTAGGCTTTGAATAGGACTGGATATCTAATAATCCATCTGATTGGTACAACCTAACGGAAACTAGTTTTTTCTAAACTGCAACATGGTCGTTGAAGAAATTTTCCAATCATCCTAGACAATTCAATTAAATTCGCAAGTCGTATCTGCGTGTACAAAGCCACTTGTATATAATTGTAATTTATTCCAGTGTATTATGAATTCAATGTTGGATTCTGTATAATTCTTAGTAAACCACTAATAACATCTTCTGAGCCATTGACTTTTACCCATTTACATTAATATGCTTATATATCAAACACTCTTTTGAGGAGTATTATCAATAATGTCTGGATTCCTGCATACTGTGTACAGACTTTTAGGTCTTTTCTATGTAACACATCTTGATTTTCTGAAATTGTACAGACATCCTGGTGAGAGCATGTAAACAAAGTTTATCACAACTTAATTAAGTTTCATATAATTTTTTGTAGTTGATTAAGAAAACAACATTTAAAGAGAGAAAGAGTTGGATACGTAGTTGGACAATTGTGACAACTGAATTGACAAAAAGTTGGAAATTTTAATCACAACTAAAGAGTAGAAACGTTAATAGTTTCTCGCTACTGTTTTAAGAAATCCCATAAGTAGAAAAGACCAAGATTTTATTCCTTTAAAGAGACATCTTAACATTCGAGTAAAAAATAGGTTAAATCTTATATTTAGTAGTTTTTACTCCTTGGCGTGGTTTAGTAGATTCAGGTAGGAAATACATATCAACTTCACGGGCAATCAGTTCATGACTTGTGCATATGTAGGGCCGTAGGGGTGAAGCCATGTAGGGCCGTTTAAGTGATTGTTAACAAGATCCAGGCTTTAGGTAGTCAGGATGTCTCTGCATGTTATTATTAGCCATGCTGCATGTATTACTCTTAAAGATCTTTACTTAACTGCACAATTTATTTGTTGTTAAAATATGGTTGACTTCAATTTTCATTTTCTTTGCATGCTTCTTATAATGAAGCTGATGTACGGAAAGAAAGTGAGGAAAAAACTGACAGAGTGACTGGAAAAAAGAAGTAGATTTCTCCACTGCCCATTAATCTTAGCATTTACTCACCAAATGGTAGTTTTTTTTTCTCTATGAGAAATTGGGATTTTTATGTTAACTCTTTTCTACTTTCTGAGAATTTTTTCATACAATGTAGTGCTTACTGCAATAACAATAACAACCAGGTGGCTTTTATACGAGATATTCCGTTTTTTAGAATTGTCGGAGAACTTTTACAACCAGGTGGCTACCTGAAGTTGATTGAATTAGGACTGAAAGGTATACCAAAATTTGTTTGATTATTAACTAAATATGCTGGCTTTATAAAGTCTATCTTATCAGTAGATTCTTCTTCATTGAGACATGCTATTGTTTGAACTGCAGATTGTGTGGAGGAAATTGATGCTCAACGAGTGTTTGGTTATGCTCTTTTCAAGGACGGAAAGCGTACTAGACTCTCTTATCCTTTAGAGAAATTTCACTCTGATGTGTCTGGTAGAAGCTTTCACAATGCTATTGTTTGATGTGTCTTTTATCCCATCAGTAGCACAGAAATTTGCTGCTTGGTTGATGTTCCTGGTCAAAAGGTGCCTTCAGTTTTAAATGGCCAAATGGCCAAATATCTAAAGACTGTTGTTGCTCCTCAGGTATTTCTCAATCTCTTTGCTATTTGTTAAATGTAAAATGACACCCAAATAGTCTAGTGAAATTTCAACCTGGTTGCAAACATGATTAATACGTTCTACATATCCAGATTCCTCCAGAGCTGCTTGATGCATTCATAGCTACGGTTGATAAAGGAAAAATAAGGACAATGTCTAACAGAAGCATGCCGGCTGCTCCTCATCCTACTCCAGGGGCATTGCTGATGGGAGATGCATTTAACATGCGCCACCCATTAACTGGTGGCGGTATGACTGTTGCGCTTTCTGATGTTGTCCTACGTAATCTTTTAAGGCCTCTTACTGACATGAATGACGCATCTACTTTATGCAAATATCTTGAATCATGTAAACTGGCAGTCGAGCGGTGAGAGTTTATAACTACTATGACTTGCTTGAAAGAATATATATACTCCATATTCACGGCGTCATTACCATTTACCAGGTCTGTCTTAATAATTTAGAAGTCATATATGTTAAAGTATGGTAGTACGCTGTTTAGAATTCGAGGTTAATCTCAACATTTGTGCAGGTTTCGGAAAAGGTAGCCAGGGGACTAGTGTGCTTCCAGAGGAAAAGGTAGCCAGGTCCCTGCTTTAATTACAGTGATGCTATATCTCTTATAACTGTTAGCAAATTGATGATTATGCCAATTATGTGTTACACGGAATCTTTTGATCTCAGACAGGTAAAAGCTATAGGAAAAGCGGCTCAGACATGCTGAAAAATTTAGGACAAGCGATTAAGACGAAAATTGTACTCCAATGACTCAATGCGGCTATACTTTGTATTTTTTTTGTAGCTTTAACTTGCTAGTAGTAGAACTTGGTATTTTTGTAAAATTGTTATGTAGTTTTGTTGGCTACATTATTTAGGATTTTTGAAATTGTTGGCCTGGTTTGGATAGGATGGTTTTATGTATAAACAAAGCAGTCGTTTCAATTTTTTTGTAAAAAAGTGTTGCATTTGACTATATATGTTGTTGCATTATGGTATAGTTAGTATTGCTTAAAAAAAAATTAGTGTTGCATTAGACTCAAAAAGCGTTGCGTTAGATAGTGGACCCCATTGTTGACGTGGCATGCGGGTCCTATTACTGACGTGGCATGTGGGTTCCCACTGTTGACGTGGCATGTGGGCCTATTGCTGACGTGGAACTTTGGTGGGCCCCACTTATGACATGTCAGCATGCTGACGTGGCACCTTGCTTACATGTCAGCATGCTAACGTGGCACCTTGCTTCCATGTCAGCATGCTGACATGGCTGAAACATCTTATGCAACCCCATGAAGTGTTGCGTTTGTATGCTTTTGGTGTTGCATAAGGCCTCTTATGCAATCCTTTTTGAAGTGTTGCAATAGCTTGGAAAAGCGTTGCGTTAGGGGTCTTACGCAACGCCAGTATTGGTAACGCCCCAAAAGCGTTGCGTAAGACCTTACGTAATGCTTTTCAGGCCTTACGCAACTGAAAATGGGGGTTGCGTATGTGCGTTTATGGCGTAGTGTACTTTGCCATTTCCGCCTCCTCAGCTACAAGCATGTCCTCCCGTTTTTGTTTAGTTTGAGCACGCATCTCACGCATCAAAACGTTCCATTCCTCTCCCGAGATCTTCCCACCGTTAAAATCTTTATTTAGCTTTGCTGTACTATTAGAGAACTCATTCGCAATTTCATCATTGTACAAGTAGAAGTCATGGTGCTCCTCCTTAGTTTTGACCCAGTCTTTTCCCTTTCTCTCCTCCCTGCTCTTAAAATTTGTCATCTTTTTGATGAAGTGCCTTTCTTCACATTGCTTGAGCCACACAGCCCTCTTCTTCTCTTGCTCTGCTTCTTTCTTCTTGTCCATGTCGTCATAGAAACTTGTTTCCGACACTTTCCCCTTCCCCTTCCTCCTATCCATTTGATGCAAGTGCCATGAAATAAAACTTGATTAAAAGTTCATGTGAGAAGAAAGCAGTAACTTGTGATTATGAATAACAAAGAAGAACCTATTTATAGAGAAATTTGTAGATGTCTTCGTCAATAATACAGAGCAACAGCTGTAAATAATGAATTAAATTTTACTGTTGACGGGACTACACTACTTTATACAGACTTTGCCGAATTTTCGAATTTCACATAAATTTTTAGCTTTGTTTTAGAGTATTATAGTGCTTTTGTAATATTACTGCAAAGATTCGTGTGTTGTTTTTCCTGTGCATTCACGAGATAGTTGTAATTATGTTATTGTTGACGGGACCTCACAGCTTTTTACAGACTAGCATCCTTGTTTTCCATTCGACAAGAAATTTCCGTGATCTTTTTACAGTGATTTTTCAGGACTGCCAAGGTTCTTGTTGTTTTTTTTGATGTGCACTCACGGGAAGCTTAAAACAGCAATGGTAACATCATAACACAGTGAAGATAAGAAGATGTGACCACTCATTTTTTATCTTTCCAGAACTTTTTAGTGTTTGTTGCAGATTACTGTACATGCACGAGATTCTTCATTATGTGAGTAGAAGATGTGGGTGCAATGCATACAAATTTAAATTATTTGTTCATGTGGTTTCTCGGTGGTAGTTGAAATAATGCAAGTGGTGGATAATAATCCAAGTGGGAAACAACAGTCTGTTTCACTATAAATATGTAACCAAAAATATTTATCATCGACACAAAATGACTTATACTCCTGGTGATATTTTTAGAGCTATGGGTAGGAGTTGGGTGTGTGAAGATGAATTTGGTTACTCCTTGAACCCTAATCATCGTTACTCAACTCTTTCAGTAACAATAATGCGGAGGGAGTGAGAATAGCGTGCACGAACTCTTAACATTTGTGTTGAACAATGTCAGTCGAATGGGCTACGAGTAGTAAAATAGCGCGCTAAATCCATGCCACGTAACACTCCTCGACAACTGGAAGCCGCGCTATTTCGTGCACGAGAGGAGGAGAATCGAATCAGGATAAACCAACTACACACAAAACAGATAACACCAAATCAAATCAAATCAGGATAAACCAACTACACGCATGAACTACACACAAAACAGATAACACCAAATCAAATCAGGATAAACCAACTACACGCATGAAGTAAAATGACAGCAGGCACTTGAAGACTTGATTTCATCAACCAGAAGGCTCCGGGGGACGTTGTGGACAAAGTCTGCTCCGTTTTGTATGCCCTTCTTGCTTACACCGGCTACACTTTATCCCCGATCTTGACTGGTCCATTTCAGTTCGAATTCTTACGGACTGTCCCCTTGTGCCACTCTTTTTCTTCACCTTCTTGTAGGCCAAATTTGGTATCAATTTTCCAAACAGTTGCCACTCGTCGGGTAAAACGTAGTTCCACAAGTCCGTTCTTGGCAATGGAAATATCAGGGGTTCCCATAACTTATGCAATTTCGATGAGTAGTGGTAAGGTCCAACCCACTACTTCCAATCAATATTGTCCACTAAACAACCAGCCATTACATGAGAACAAGGCATATGGTGACATTTCCATTTTCCGCATGTGCAAGTTTTCTTACTTATGTCCACATTCTGCTGGTTTCCCCCTTTGTGCAACCTTTCACCCGATAGCGTTGAGTGACGACTGTGAAAATGCCAAGTTGACGACTATGTGTTGTCACATGATGTGCTTTAGCCTTCTCCATATATCTTGTTATCATGTCATTCGTCCTTTGACAGAATTGTTGGTCGTCATGTAGGGCTTCAACGGCTTGGTTCCTTTGTGTGTTGACAATTCTAACATTTCTGTAGAATATGTACTCCATCATTGCTGTAACAGGAAGGAAACGAGCCATTCATATGTTTCCATTATAGCCTTCCATGATGTTGGTAATGGTTTGTCTGTAACGAGCACCGCCGTGATCATGACTGATGGTCCATAGTTCGGGAGAAACGTTACCAAGCCAATGTAAAGTAGCAGGTGATATCTCCCTTATTCTTTTCATGTAGGCATTGTGTTTTTTGACCTGCGGGGTACTTCCAGCTAACCACATCAAGCGTCTCAAGTCCCCCCCGGGATGCTTACTAGAGAAGTTACTTCTGTAATGTGTAGACACCATCTATGAATCCCATAAGGTGGTGCAAAGCCATTGCCCGGATTCGAAATTGCTGCGAGAATTCCAGCGGCACGGTCTGATATTATGCAAACACGCTTCCTGTCCTTGCAAACATGTTGACGCAACAGTTTTAAAAACCAACCCCAGTTATCCTCAGACTCTTCCTCAACCAACGCATAACATACGGGGTATTGATGATTGTTGGAATCAACACCCATGGTAATGAGTAACTTCCCATCATATTTGCCCTTCAGAAATGTACCATCGATTGAAAGTACAGGCCGGGCATGTTGCCAACCGTCCATGACTGCTTTAAGGCAAAAGAAAACACGCTTGCAAATGGATTGATGTGCTACTTTCTCATCTGGTACTGCTTGAATCACAAACGAACTCCCAGGGTTGGAATGGGTAATGGCCATGAAGAACTGTGGTAGTATGTCGTATGTTGTGCTTCACTTGCCGTATACATCCTCAACCGCCAACTGCTTCCCTCTCCATGCTTTCATGTATTTCACATTGTGATTTAATTCTTTGGTGACCAAGCTCAAAACATTTTTATTGGGAGATTTGGTGAGCCTACAACCTGTCAGACATTTAAAGGAAACACGTCATAACGCCAATGTTGATAAAAATGACTTATAATAAATTCAAAAATTAAAAACATACATGTGGTTTGACAATATCTGCAACCAATCTTGCAGTAATCTTCTTGTGGTCCTGCGTAGGATGATCACATTGATAGTGTTAGTACCCTAGAGACAATGTAGTTGTGCTTCTAGGAAAGACTATTTTGTTATGTTCCAACGATTATTTCTATATTGATTTATTATGTCTTTATTTACTGCGAAATAAATATTAGAATAATAAATGTCCTTGGAATATGTAACATGTATTCTATATCTTTAAGTATGTGACTTAAAAATGAGATTATATGAATAGTATTTATATTCCTAAATATCCCTAATCGAGCATTAATAATATGGGACAATTATAATGCATAAAGATTAGTATGTTTGTTGACTGATGACCACATCTCATTGGTCATAGGTATAGTGATACTAAAGTCAAGAACATAGGTGCATGTAATATTCTACATGACACTGGATTGACCCACAGTGAGTTTCTACATGTTGATAATGTCATTACACTACAAGAAAAGAGTCAATAGACATCAGTTTCTGGCCGATGTCTATGTTATTTTGGATGTGATGTCTAGGTGGGAGATGTCTATTCTAGACATCAGTCAGAAACTGATGTCTATGCTAACATAGACATCGGTTTTGCATTCAATACACATCAGTTGTTCTACAAAATAGGTTAGATATAATTAATTTTATAAACAACTTGCATGCCTTATATTCTAGAAAACATATAATAAACTAAGTTATTTTTCACATACACAACACTTTCTTTTTTTGGAAAAGATGTCTATAATTATCTAAAACATCATCCAAGACTGATGTCTAATGTTATTATAAACATCAGTTTTTTTTCGGAAAAAATCGATGTCTATAGCTATCTTAGACATCATCCTATACTGATGTCTAATGTACATATAAACATCAGTTTTTTCTGAAAAAACTCATTTATATGTGTCTCTTAGACATCAGATTTTATAAATAAAAAGTGATTTCTTTTTGTTTTTTAGATATTGGACATTGTAGAAAAAATGTGATGTATATTAATTAGACATTTGTTTCTGAGTGTAATTAAATAAACCATTGTCTTTCAATGCATACCAAAAAATTAAAAACTGGACCATGCATTTATATTAAACCATTCACAAAATACATTCAAAAAATGACCAACATGTACATCATCCATCTGTTACTTTAACAAGATACCAAACTAGCTATATCACTTAACATGATGCCAAACTGTCAAGCTAGGCACTACTAGAATTAACTACGTACGCTTGTGCACAAGAAAATTTTGTGATTTTTTGAGCCCGTGACAGCTTGCCATCTCTCTGAATACCCTTTTGTCTGCTTCAAAAAATCCCCATTTTCTGGAATCTGCAGGAGGAGCTGATTCATTATGATGTACATAAGAGCCAGGTATTTAATTTTTTCAACTAATGATATTGTAGGTTTTTCGACGTCAAGCAGATCATAATCCAGAATGCTATTGTGGAAGAACAAAAAAAATAATTTATAAGTTTCAACTTGCATATGCATGCATAGATTTATCTAAAGATAGTTAGTTTTTCGGAAAGTATTACCATCACCTAATGCCTGGCTTTATTTAATGAGAATAATCACTTTTTTATTAATTTTGATACATTTGACGTGTAACTCCTAGGAGTAGAAATAAGATCTACATACATTTAATGCTCCCATGACCTTACCCTACGTGCGGGACGCATTAGGTATGTTTGGTTTTCCAATTTACATGTGAACTGTGTCAAGACTCAAGAACACTTACTTGCTGGAAACCTCCCATTTTTTGACTCCAATAAGCCGAGCATGAAGTGCCTTCTGGACATCTTTCCGATTCAGATAATTAGCGGTTTCGTCTTCCGAGCATACATCAATTTTCTCAGTACTAACCTAATGCAAGAAAAAATTACTTGAACAGCATCAAGATCAGTTAAAATACTTTGAAAACAAGTGTCTGGTATTGAAAAGATTTAAATTTCAAGGGAAGAAATGATTACCTGAGGGCTGACAACCTTTGATTGTGCAAACACTGATGAAATGCAGATTTATTAGACAGTAGACAGAGTAGAACTTATTTAAAAACTTAATAATATTTTTTAAAGATGAAAATAATAAAATTAGCCACAAAAAAACAATAATATATACATTAAACATAGAGATTATGTACTATTGTGGGGTTATTTTTCCTGTAGAGGATGATCTGAATCTCATACTCTCACCAGACTATTACCGCCACGCACCCAATGTTAACAGGGCAGGTTCACCATTTGTCCTGCCCCGTTGAGAACACTATTATCTGCTACCTCTAATAAAGCCACATGACACTATACTGCCAGTTCAAAATACAAAATCTGTTTATAGAAAATTGTTTTTCCAATTATGTAACCTGTACCTGAATGCTCGGACCATTGTTATTTCCTTCACCTGCAAATAAAATTAATGACAATGATATACAAACAAATGAAAAAAAGAGAAAGGAAAAAAAAGAAACATGTAGACTGATAATTTATAAATTCAATACCATAAGGTATACGTGATGTAGCCTTTCGAGAATCTAAAAAAAGAAACATGTAGGCTGCTTCTTCGGTCTTCCTTTGCAAAACCTGACATTAATAATACACAATTCTTTTATAAGTTGACAAGTCAGGATTGCATAATTTAGTTAGAAACTTGGAATACCTAGCTTATTAAGTGTCAGAGAAAATGTGCATTGATAAGGTGCAAGAGAGATGACAACTAGTGAATCAAGGTCCTTTCCTGATAGAAATTGAACAAAACAATGTAGACAAGACTTCAACCAATTAACAAGGTACTCTGAACAAGTCCCTTTTGCAAGTCTTGAATCTTAATATGACCATGGAAATTAATAAAACTGTATCAATATTAATGCATGCACTATGCAACAATAAAAATCCTTTTCTTTGCCTGAAATGTATGACCTAAAATAGGAGGCAAATATTAAGATAAAATTAGTGGCTTTACTGAATTTCAGGCAACTCTGTAACTGTTTGTGTTTGTTATCGGTGCAACCATGCAAAGGTTCCACTTTCTTTAATTTTAATGATATAATACTCAACTTTTTCCTCTATGTAGATTTAGGGAATATCATCCAAAACCTTGTTTCCCAGAAAATGGACATAAAGATTACATTTATGAAATTAAACAATAGTTATTTAAATTGCAATGCTGGTGGACGTAATTAGGATATATAACATGCAGTGCTGAAAGGCTTAAATGACCATGTAGATTATTTAGATGCAATACCAGAACCCAAAAGACTGTCTTATATGCTTAAGCTCATCTGAAGCTGAACATGCATACTGCATATTTGTTTCTCGCATCAGCAGGGAAAGCAAAAAAATATTGTGGTGAGACTGAAAATGCAAACACGATTACCTTGACCGTTGCCTTGTAGCACCAATGTTCTAGTTCTGCCAATCCATTCTTTATAATCAGAATTAGAACGTTAATCTTGGTATACTTAAACAAGGAGTTAAAGACTGTTACTAACAACAAAATCACAATAACGTAAATTTATGGCTTATGTTTGAAATGAGAGGACACAAAACTCACCTTCACCTCCAAACTTAGAGTTGTCAATCTTTGTTCAGCATGTTCAAACATAGTTGTCTTATCTTTCAGTTCCATTTCCTGCATTTCCATTGATAGACAACAATAATAGAAATACTTAGTCCTTGCAACATATAACCTGATATGTTTACAGTACAGGTCTGGTTACTTGAAAAAAGTAAATTCACCTTATCAGCAAGTACAACAGAAAATTCATCACTTAGCATCTTCCCTCAGTTGTGTTTGTTTTATTTTTTTTATCATTCTTGTACAGTTGTTGCCTTCTCTAAAGCATTTTTCGATTCTCAAACAGCAATTTCAGAACTAGCCTGATCTTCCTATGCTTTCTGCTTCGCTAAAAGGTTTTCAGACTTTTTTTCCACTCCATCCCTTCATGTCTAGCTGAATCAACAGCCTCCGATAAGCTAGAACATCTCTCTTCCAATGAGCTACATTTACTCTGCAGATTGGATATACTGTTCATAGAGTCTTCCAAACTAAAGAGGAAAAATAAATGATTATAGCATATCAGGACAACTAAGAATTCACATTTCAAAAACAATTAAGAATGTCAAGACAAATAAAATGCGAAAACGTATCTCACTATAAGTTAGTTGCAACTCCAATTTACCCTATAAAGTAGCAAAAAATATGACACAGAATCTTACATATTCGGAAAAAAAGTATCATAAATTACATATTGACAGTTCAATTATAGAAGCATTCTAAGTCTAGGTCATCAATAAAAGAAACATCAGTTGATTGTAAGAGCAAGTAAAGAAGTATCTCACCGAATAAACGAATGCATCGACGAATCGGAAGCATAACCTAAATCGAAATAAAATCAAACATTAACAATGATACCATAATAGAACAATGCAAGTAGTTTAGGAAAACATAGCAAGTGAGACTCTAACAATCTCGTAAAAAATACACACAAGTCCTCATTCAGACATTTAATCAAACAGATGGTGCACCAACATAAAAAATCCTAATTTTACTCAATAATCTTCATCCTACAATCTACAAATTTATACATCAATATAATAACTTGTAATTAACATATACACAACCTCTAAATCAAGAAAACAACTAAGAAAATTAAACATAATTGTTATGCCTGAATTTGGCATAAGTCCTAAACAGGCCTAATGGGCTAGAATATCAGTACATCTCACACAATGGGCCTAAGAATGAGGAATGGGTCATTAAAGTTCGCCATCATGAGAGGATTTATCATATTATTTCTGTACAAAGGGATCGCCAGCGAGCCCTAGTATCAGGGTCGCACTTCACAAGGTCTAGTGAGGCCTAGAGGTCCAGCGTGGCCTAGTATGTTACTATGAAGGCTTATGGTCAGGCCCAGCGAGGTCGCATAAGTAGGATATCTCCGTACAGCGAGGATAGCCTCGCATGGCCAGACCCAGCGAGGTCGCATGCGAGGTCGTCCAGTCAGTATCGCCAGTAAAGATAAATTATAGCATTATACAAGCAGCAGGTTCCCCTTCATGGGTCATGGACCGAGTAAATGGGTAGAAAAATAACCCAAGGAGATGACTAGTGGATTTGGGCCAAGCCGAGCCCATAAAAACCCTAGCCCATCTAGATAACTTCTTCTCCAAGAGAACTACGTATGGCTTGATCCCTATAAATAGGGTACGTAGGCATCTTGTAAAGGATGAGAAACAGTTCACCACTGAATTTCAATATACAAGAGCAGCCACAAACAACCACCAATCACCTCCGTGTTCTTCGTGTTCATAGCAGAATATCCGTATTTTGCTCCGTAAATCCAGCAACCTCCATAAATATTGTTATACAATATTCTCCCTATAACATTTGGCGCTAGAAGGAGGGGGCAGTCATTGATTGGGAGAACGATGACTAAATCTCACAAGAAGAGGAACGGAGAGGGGGAGACCCCGGGGTCACATAGGAGGAATAAGGATGACCCCCGTAAGAAGAACCCATCAGAGAGCGAAGTGCACAGAGAAGGAATCGAGGGAGAGTTCGAGGACGAATTTGAAAAGGAGCAGACCCCCCCTGTTGTCCAACAGACAGCCTTGCCTGGCGACGTCATGTCTTTCTTGAAAGGCCTTGGCGATCAAATGATTGAGGTGAGGGCTTCGGTGGCCAAGATGGAGAAGCGACATAATTCCAGAGGCTTCAAGAGGAATACGAGGACAGGGGATCGAACTCATCAACCAGAAAGCAGCAAGGGTCCCACCAAGAATCTGGTCGGGGACTTTGATGATGTGGTAACCGATCGAACGAACCCTGATTGGGAGGAGGAAGTAGCTACGATTGATAAAGAGGGATCGAAAGCGAAGCCCGCTTCGTCAGAAGGACGGTCTGTTAGTGTCTTTGACCGTGTTGGAAAGAAACTAAGTGAGCACGATCTTCGTCTCAAGTTGGAAAAGCTCAAATCTAACAAAGATGGAGGTCCCAAGGATAAGAGTAAGGGCTCTCATCAACCCGAATCTCCTCGAAAAGATCGTGAGCGGTCATATCGTCGCAATGACAGACCCCCCTCTCCTCGCAGAGAGCGTGAGCGGTCCCATCATCGCGAGGACAGACCCCCTTTCAATCGAGAGCGGGAGCGATCCCAACATCGCGAAGAAGACCCTAAGAACAAGGATCGCAGGAATGACCAGGAAGAATCTAGTGCTCCAAAAAAGACTCAATCTCATCATGCAAGCACTGGAGGAAAAAAGGATGGAGACAAAGAGGCGAGAATTGGGGATTACAAGTTAGAAGATTTAAAAAAGGCATTGGATGCGATGAATGGCGAGAAGGGGATCTTCGGCAATATGGGTTCCTCCTCGCCTTTCACTCATGAAATTCGTACAGCCCCTCTACCCGTAGTGTTCCGTGGCCATCACTCTGACATGACCTATAATGGGGAGACGGACCCAGCTGAGTTCGTTATTCGCTTCAATAATGAGATGGATGTATACCAGGTGTCGTTGCTAGCGAGGTGCAGGCTGTTTGCGGCCTCGTTAAGAGGGAGTGCCCAACAATGGTTTTCAAAGCTAGGGTCCCTAGTTGTCATTGACTCCTGGGAACAGCTCGTGGATATCTTCATTAAACAATTCCAATCTTCGATGCTCTATGCACCTCCTGTGTCCACGCTGGCAAATATAAAACAGAAAGAAGGAGAGACTCTGCATGATTATTTCAAAAGGTTCAATGCTGAAGTGCCCCGGGTTCGAGGTGCAAATGACGAGGCCGTAAAAAATTTTCTTATCGCAGGGGTAAGGGAAGGAACCAAATTCTGGGAGAAATTACAGGAGCAAACCCCTGTTACACTTTCGGAGTTGCATCGGGTCGCTGGGCCTTTTAAGCGAGTTGAGAAATCATTGGCAGATCTCAAGAAGAATGTTGGGACCAGTAGCAATGGAAGTAAGGGCAAAGGGGTAAAAAGAAGGGATTCTCGAAGCCCCAGGCGAAGACAGGATCGTAGCCCGAGCCCGAAGAGAAGGGATCGCGATTCCTCAAGACGATCCCCACCTCGTGCTCGTCCGGCTAGGGATGAAGACAAATTTGTTCCCTTAGTGGCTTCAGTTGATCATATTTATGCTGTTAACGCAAATAAAGGAATGTTCACGAAACCCCGTGCTATGGGTCCACAAGGAACATGGAACAATGCAAAGTATTGTGATTTTCATGAGCAGAAGGGGCATGATACAGCGGACTGTTGGCAACTTAAAGAACAAATTGATCGTTTGATTCGAGAAGGGAAGTTAACAGAATGGGCGGTCCGCGAAGTGAAAAAGCATCAAGATAGCTCAGGAAAATCAGGCATAGGGTATCATGCTGTGCCTCATGAGGGCCAAAATACAGAGCCTCGCAAGGAGAGAGAAGAGCGAGGTAATAGCATCCATGTGATCATTGGAGGGCCGCATATTGGAGGAGACAGCAACAAGGCTAGAGAAAGGTATGCACGCGAGGCCAAGGGGCGACCCTTAACCAATGTGCATCATCTGCAAGAGCGACCCCCAAAGCTTTTCAAGGGGGAAGACACAAATATCATGTTTACTGAAGAGGATGCGAAGTGGGTACATCATCCTCACTCTGATGCTCTAGTGGTTCGAGTTCGTATTGGCTCACAGAATATCTACAGGGTGCTAGTGGATAATGGAAGTGCTGTGAATGTTTTGATGTATGATGTTTACAAGAAAATGGGATTTGTAGACAAAGATTTAATTCCAACAGTAGGCCACCTCTATGGATTCACTGGAGCGTCTGTTAGTGTTAAAGGGCTAATCAGGCTCCCCATCACCTTGGGGGACGAGCCCTGCATCACAACGCAGGTCGCTGATTTCATGGTTGTGGATCAACCATCTGCTTACAATGCTATTGTGGGACGTCCCATCTTGAAAGAAATGAGGGTGGTGACTTCTATCTACCACCTCTCAATGAAATTTCCGACCCCGCATGGTGTGGGTTGTGTTAGAGGAATTCAGCACGAGTCACGAGAGTGCTATAATCAGGCCCTGAAGTCAGCAGAAAAGGGAAGAAGTTCTATGGGTATCGAGGTGTTATAGGGAGAATATTGTATAACAATATTTATGGAGGTTGCTGGATTTACGGAGCAAAATACGGATATTCTGCTATGAACACGAAGAACACGGAGGTGATTGGTGGTTGTTTGTGGCTGCTCTTGTATATTGAAATTCAGTGGTGAACTGTTTCTCATCCTTTACAAGATGCCTACGTACCCTATTTATAGGGATCAAGCCATACGTAGTTCTCTTGGAGAAGAAGTTATCTAGATGGGCTAGGGTTTTTATGGGCTCGGCTTGGCCCAAATCCACTAGTCATCTCCTTGGGTTATTTTTCTACCCATTTACTCGGTCCATGACCCATGAAGGGGAACCTGCTGCTTGTATAATGCTATAATTTATCTTTACTGGCGATACTGACTGGACGACCTCGCATGCGACCTCGCTGGGTCTGGCCATGCGAGGCTATCCTCGCTGTACGGAGATATCCTACTTATGCGACCTCGCTGGGCCTGACCATAAGCCTTCATAGTAACATACTAGGCCACGCTGGACCTCTAGGCCTCACTAGACCTTGTGAAGTGCGACCCTGATACTAGGGCTCGCTGGCGATCCCTTTGTACAGAAATAATATGATAAATCCTCTCATGATGGCGAACTTTAATGACCCATTCCTCATTCTTAGGCCCATTGTGTGAGATGTACTGATATTCTAGCCCATTAGGCCTGTTTAGGACTTATGCCAAATTCAGGCATAACAACTACCCCCCGAGTCCATATTGCCATTAGAAATGCGATGTGGACTCAGAGAATGTCTTCCAGAGAATGAAATGCGAGGCCAAGGCCCATTATCAATTACTCCTTTATGGGCTCTCATCATAGGCCCAATGATTTTGAATAAATGCTAACAGCTGGCGCGTCTCTTGATCTGGTCACACCCGCTGAGATGATGACACGTGTAGCTTGTTCACCTCTCTCCTCCCTACTATATAAACCTCAATCTTCAAATCATTTGTCACTTTCCTTATTAACAACATACCGAAGTGCTGCCAATTTGCTCCCGGATCAAACAGAGACCCAGCTCGCTATTAATCAAGAACGAGGCCACCCTTTTCCAAGATCTTCAACCCTTCTTCATCAAAAAGTAAGTTTCTCTCTCTTGTTCTTCATTTAAATGCATGCGTAGCTCATAATTTTGTAAATATTTGCTTTATAATTGCATGCGACGCGAGCCTGATTACTTGCGACCCCACACACTTAATTCCACGATGCGATCCCTGCCTCGCTAGACTAAAGAGCGCGACCCCTTTAATGAGTAGGCATATGATCTCAAAATAAATTAATTACGCGACCCCTTATTCTTTATGCACGAAGTAGGAACACTTAGAGCCTTCTCTTTTCCTCTTCTTTTATCTTCTTTGATGTTCTGTAAGCGCACACACTAATATTCCACCATCTTTTCAGATGTCTAGCGATAGCTCAAGGACTCCTTCACCTCTCCCTCACATTTCCATCAGCGAGCGAGCGGCCGCAAATATTGCTAAGGCCACAAGTGCAAGCACCCCATCCTTCAAACTATACATGGATCCTCAATGGTCCCAGGAGGAATTTACCCGAGAGACCCCTCTGACAACATGGAGATCACGACGACCCTCCGCCTCGCAGAGCCGCTCTATCGATCTCCCCTCAAGCTCAATAAACCCAGGACCTTTAAACGTTCCTCCCTCCTCGGTTCAAGGCGAAGTCGAGAAACTACTAAAGAAAGGTCAAAAATTCTTTTCCAACTTCCCCAAACCTCTTTCTCCTCTTAACAAGAACCTTCTCAATATTAGTCCCATAGTACTGACCAGTTCCTCATCAATAGACTCCCTCGGCCATGCTTACTACGAGATGGAGGGTGGAGGTGACAACGAGGCGAACTCTGATGATTCGGACTATGAGGAGCCTAGCTCTGATGATGGCGGTCTGGATGAAGTAGCCAGAATGGTTAACTTTGAAGATTACAGCTATGTTCCCGAAGCCTCTCCTCAACCTTACATCCCGACCCCTCAACCTGAACTGGAGGGCACTGTGTATGTTGGAGGACCTCGCCCCGAAAATATCGAAGAGGGCTCGAAGGTGAAACCAGGCCAGCCTCGCACTCTAGGCTGCAGGGACTTATCTACCTCTCTCGATGCCGAATCTTTAAGAAAGGCAGTTGATACATATAGACCGGAAGGTAAGGTCATTCTACCCACATCCTCAATGCGATGCTATCGCTTTAACTATACTGAAAACGGAGGAAGAGTGCCTCGCATGGTGTTGTCGTCTGCCATGATGAAAATAGGCGTCTCTTCACCTCTTCATCCATTCATCCGGGACGTGTGCGAGACTTACCACCTTGCTCCTATCCAGATCAATCCAAATGGGTATAGAGCCATGATAGCTCTCTATATTATTTATCACAAGTTGGGATATCCCCCACTCGACGCGAGGATCATGGGATACTTCTTGCAATTGAAGAGATGCGGGCCGTCTGATTTCGGCTACGTATACTTCTCAGTCTGGCCAGAGTTCAATAAGAAAGACTTGTACCATAGCGCTCCGAGCAACGCGGGCTCATGGAAGGGACCCTATTTCTACATCCACGAGGTGCCCAGAGTAAAAACATCTTTTAACTATCTTCCAATCGGTCAAGTGCGAACCGTCTTGAAGGGTGAAGAGAAAACCCGAGCTGATGATGTATTAAAGATGCCTCGCGAAGATAGGAGTGTGCGAACCCTTCTTTCCTTAGAAAATCTGATTGAATGCGGATTTTTGAAAGACGGGATTCAGCTTCCTTCTGAGGTGGGGCCTTCAAGTGCGAGGAAGGCCTCGCAAAAGAGGAAAGTGCGAGAGGAAGCCTCGTCCTCTAAAATGGCAACGGAAGAGAGTAAGAATGCTTTATTCCGTAGTTCAATAATTTCT
Organism: Kitagawia praeruptora; assembly: GCA_037693485.1. Taxonomy (NCBI): domain Eukaryota; kingdom Viridiplantae; phylum Streptophyta; class Magnoliopsida; order Apiales; family Apiaceae; genus Kitagawia; species Kitagawia praeruptora. The sequence continues at coordinate 8,223,395 of CM075353.1, forward strand.
TCATATTAATTGTCTTCATTGTCCTCGCATTTTTACTTTTCTGGACAATTATTTTTAACTGCTTTTTCTTTTCCCTTTTTTGCAGACATGTCAGGCAAAGGCGGTCGAAGGCCCCCTTTTTGTGCGAGGAACAAGGAAATCCCCATCAAGCCTTCAACGGCCACTCCTCCAAGGAAAACAAACGATCTCCCTCCTCCATCAGTAATTGCTAAGGTCGCTCCTCAACCTTCACAGACCAAAGCTAACCCCGAAGACCATGTCTCCAAAAAACACAAAACCGGTCCCCTGCCCCAAGTCTCAAAGCCTGCGGATACGACGCCAGTGCATCATTTATATGCAAAGCATGGGTATACTCACGCTACTGAAGCGGAGTGCACTGAGTGGGTGGGAGCCGAGTTAATTGAGAATTCTGAGGCAGTCTCCAAATGCCTGGCTGAGGGCTTCATTCGCCAAGCCTCGCATCTTCGAGAGCTTAAGCAGGTTGTCTTCGCCAATGATAGATTGGAGAAGGAGTTGAAGTCCTTGAAGGTTAAGGCTGAGGAGGAGAAGAAGCTGATGGCTGAGAATTACCAGCGAGTGCTACAAACTGAAACAGCATCCCTTCGCTCCGAACTCAAGAAAATCAATGATGAAAAAGCAGCCCTCCATAAGGGTTTGAACGAGGCGGAGCAACATGAGGAGGAGCTGAAGAAAACTCATATGGAGGAGCTCGCGAAGCTGAAGGAGGAGGTCGCTGCTGCTCAGACTAACAGAGAAGACATCGAAGTGGCCGCCCAAGCTGACTTCATGAAGAGCTTTATCAGAAAAATCCCCAACTTCGATTGGTCACAGCTCGGTCCTGGCAATGCTGAATATGCAGCTGACCTCCGCAAGGAGATAGATGAGGAAGATGCCAGGATCGCCAGCGAAGCTGCTAAGGCCAATGCTACCAACCAAGAGAAACCCAATGAGGCTGCGATGTAATCTGTTTTATTCCAACATTTCGAACTGGGGATGCGGACACCCTTTGAATGTCTCGCAAATTGTAATATTTTTTGATAACTTTTGATAACTTCGAAGTATGCTGGGTTCGCGTAGCGACCCAATAGCTGTTTGTCGATTTTTAACAATTTTCATAACTGTCTTCATTCCTCCCATGTCTTGTATTTGCTTTATAGCTTGCCTTTATATTTCTGAAATATTATCATGTAGATTGGCCTCGCATCTGCGAAACTTCCCCTGTAGAATTTGTAGCTTTTTCTCTTAATTTTACTTTAATCTTCAAGGTGGACCTTGTCTCTTCAGGATCAAAACTTGCGATGCCTTCCTTGTGAGGTCGCACCTTGACTTTTTTTTAACTTTGAACTTCTTTGAGGAGATACTTTTTAACTAAACTTTGAAGACATTCCCTCAGGTCGCAGTAAATGCACACTCGTGACCTCGTTGACCTGAGGGGTGTTCGGCCTCGCATGCGCTGTGCTGGCCTAGTCCTGAAAATTTTTAACACTGATAAAAGAATAAAATTGCACAACTTTTTTGGAGAATAAATTTCATAAATATAAATACTAGGGACAAAGCCCAACTAGGGACAAAGCCCAAATTTCATTACATCATAACGAGGAGGTGTCTATATGATCACTACCCCCCGAGTACTTTGTATGAATTTATTCATGCTAAGTAGTAGTAGATGGAGACCACCAGGAGCGAAGCTTCTACTGGTAGTATTTTCTTAAATGTTCTGCATTCCAGGCTCGTGGCATGACCTTATCATCCATATCAGTTAGATAATAAGTTCCTTCATTGATGACACCATAAACCTTATAGGGCCCTTCCCAATTGGCTCCAAACACCCCATGAGACGAGACCTTAGTGTTAGGCATCACTCTTCTAAGCACCAAGTCCCCCACGCGAAGATGTGGCACGCGAACCTTTCCATTATAATACCTTGCGGCCCGCCTTTGATACGCAGCGAGCCTTAACTGAGCCTCTTCTCTTGACTCTTGAATCATGTCTAAGTAGAGCCTGTGATTGACCTCGTTTGACCCGGGGTCGTAATGTTCCCTTCTGAACGAGCCTGACCCTACTTCCACGGGTACCATGGCCTCGCACCCGTATGTCAAAGAAAATGGAGTCTCACCTGTGGTAGACCTTGGGGTCGTATTGTATGACCACAAGACCTTTGGTAGCTCCTCGGGCCAATTACCCTTACTTTCCTCCAACCTAGCTTTTAAGGTATGCTTGATGATTTTGTTGATGGCCTCGGTTTGTCCATTTGTCTGGGGGTGACTCACAGCAGAAAAACTTTTCTTGATTCCCAAACTCTCACAAAATTCTTTCATCTCCTTGCTATCGAATTGCTTCCCATTATCTGAAATGAGCTGATACGGAATCCCATAGCGACAAACAATTGCTCTGTAAACGAAGTCCTTCAACTTTTTAGCTGTAATGGTAGCAAGAGGCTCGGCCTCGGCCCACTTAGTGAAATAGTCCACAGCCACGACTGCATATTTTACTCCTCCCTTAGCTTTAGGGAGTTCGCCAATAAGATCTATTCCCCACATAGCAAAAGGCCAAGGGCTCATCAATGAGGTGAGATGAGCTACTGGGGCATTACTGAAATTTGCATATCTTTGACACTTGTCACATCGCCTAGCGAACTCAAAAGCATCCCTTTTTAATGTGGGCCAAAAATACCCTTGTCGCAGAATTTTTTGAGCCAGGGAACTACCCCCCGAGTGATTGCCACATATTCCTTCATGGACTTCTCTCAAAATATAGTTACATTCTTCACCATCTACACACCTCAAGAGTGGGGTGTTGAACCCTCTTCGATACAAGACCTCGTCGTAAATAACATAGCGAGCCGCCTGATATTTGACCCTCCTCGCTTCTTTTTTATCCTGAGGTAGGATCCCATTCTTTACATACCCCCAGATAGGGGCCATCCATGCTGTCTCCTGGCTCGCTATTTCCATAGAAAATTCCTCTGGTACGCTAGGTTTATTTTGAATTTCCAAGGGAATAATCCCAAATAGATTAGCCTCGCGTCGCGAGCCCATTTTTGCGAGGGCATCTGCTCCTTGATTTTTTGCCCTCCTGATAAACTCTACTTTTACTTGCTTGAATGACTTCATAAGCCTTTGCACACACCTCAAATATAACTCAATCTTGGGTCCCCTAGCTTGCCATCCACATCCCACATGGCCTGTGACCAGCATAGAATCGCTATATGCATTGAGGTTCTCTACTTTCATTTCTATCGCGAGCTTGAGGCCGATTATGAGAGCCTCGTATTCTGCTGCATTATTAGAAGCTTCGAAGGCGAAGTGAACAGCACTACTCAACTTGCGACCCTCAGGTGTAACAAGCTCGATCCCAGCTCCGGCCCCTTCTTTGTTAGAGGCCCCATCAACATACAATTCCCACCACGGGGCTGAATTTTCATTTTTGAATTTGGGGTCAACCACTTCTGGGATCGCTATGAGAGCCCAGGCATCTTCCTCAGATTGGGAAGGAAACTCCAATATGAAATCTGCCAAAGCTTGCCCCTTTATTGCACCTCGAGGCTTGTACTCAATGTCAAATTGACTAAGCTCTATGGTCCACTTTAAAAGTCTACCCGAGGCCTCGGGTTTATGCATTACTTGCCTGAGTGGATACGCAGTGCGAACTTGGATACTATGAGCCTGAAAATATGGCCTCAGTTTTCGCGAAGCCAAAACTAAAGCATATGCGAGCTTCTCCATGTTGGTGTAGCGAGTCTCGGCATCTTGCAGTCTCTTACTGACATAGTACACGGGGAGCTGAAGTTTTCCCTCCTCGCGAACGAGGACAGCACTGATGGCATATTCTGAAACTGCCAAGTAAACAATAAGAACCTCACCTTCATTAGGCTTAGAAAGTAATGGAGGCGAGCCCAGATGCTCTTTTATCCTCTGAAAAGCTTCCTCGCACTCAGGGGTCCATTCAAAATTCTTTCCTACCCTCTTGATTGCTTTAAAGAATTCATGGCACTTATCTGATGATTTAGAAACAAATCTATTCAATGCTGCGACCCTCCCAGTTAAACTTTGTACCTCCTTGACACTTCTTGGCGACCTCATTTCCATCAATGCCTTTATTTTAGCTGGATTAGCCTCAATGCCTCTGTGGTTAACAATAAACCCCAAAAATTTTCCAGATTCGACCCCAAAAACACACTTCTGGGGGTTGAGTTTCATTCTGAATTTCCTCAATATATCGAACATTTCTGCGAGGTGGGCTATATGATCCCCAGCCTCCTTGGACTTCACAAGCATGTCATCTACATAGACCTCCATTGTTTTCCCGATTTGCTTTTCAAACATCATGTTAACGAGCCGCTGATAGGTAGCACCTGCATTGAGGAGACCAAATGGCATCCCAATATAGCAATAGAGACCTCTATCTGTGATAAACGAAGTGTGCTCCTGGTCGGGGCCATACATGGGTATCTGATTGTACCCAGAATAGGCATCCATGAAACTTAAGAGTGCGTGGCCCGCTGTTGCATCTACCAATTGATCAATTCTTGGAAGAGGGAAACTATCCTTCGGGCAATGCTTATTCAGATCAGTAAAATCCACACATGTCCTCCACTTGCCATTTGGCTTCTTGACTAGGACAGGGTTTGCGAGCCAGTCAGGATAAAATGATTCCCTAACGAGCCCAACCTCGAGTAGCCTGTCAACTTCTTCTTTTAGAGCCTCGGCTCGCTCTCCACTTATTGGTCTTCTTTTCTGCCTCACTCCCTTCTTGCTTGGATCAAGATTAAGCCTATGACACATCACATTGGGATCGATCCCTACCATATCTTCATGAGACCATGCAAATACATCCAAATTAGCTTTAAGAAACTCCACGAGCCTTCCCCTAAGATCAGGGTTCAACTGCGACCCGATCCTCAATACTTTTGTAGGATCCTTGGGGTCAACAAGGACAGATATAGTATCCTCTGCGGCCCCGGCTCGCTCCACATGCTCAGGGATGCGAGGGTCCAAATCAATTTCAACATTTTGAGCCCGACTAGACTCTGCTTCATCTTGCATCACGACTCCCGCCTTGGGGTCAGGGGTCGCTCCCGTATGTCCGTACTCATTCACAATTGTTGTCTCTCTCGTGATACCATTAGGCAGGTCTACCAATGTTGATGTTTCCTGGCGAACCCATTTCCCCTTTCGGGCTCGCACAGCGGCCTGCTCTGGACTTTCTTCTTCATCACTAGCTTCTTCAACAATTCCTTCTTGTAAAACCATCACAGGTTGCGAGGCTTCCATCATAATTGCCCCTGGTACTGGTTCCACCTGTATGCCCAGGTTGTCAAAATAATCATCAGGCAGTTCCTCGATTGAAATTATGTTACAACCATTTGAAGGTTGCAATGCCTCGATACCCATAGAACTTCTTCCCTTTTCTGCTGACTTCAGGGCCTGATTATAGCACTCTCGTGACTCGTGCTGAATTCCTCTAACACAACCCACACCATGCGGGGTCGGAAATTTCATTGAGAGGTGGTAGATAGAAGTCACCACCCTCATTTCTTTCAAGATGGGACGTCCCACAATAGCATTGTAAGCAGATGGTTGATCCACAACCATGAAATCAGCGACCTGCGTTGTGATGCAGGGCTCGTCCCCCAAGGTGATGGGGAGCCTGATTAGCCCTTTAACACTAACAGACGCTCCAGTGAATCCATAGAGGTGGCCTACTGTTGGAATTAAATCTTTGTCTACAAATCCCATTTTCTTGTAAACATCATACATCAAAACATTCACAGCACTTCCATTATCCACTAGCACCCTGTAGATATTCTGTGAGCCAATACGAACTCGAACCACTAGAGCATCAGAGTGAGGATGATGTACCCACTTCGCATCCTCTTCAGTAAACATGATATTTGTGTCTTCCCCCTTGAAAAGCTTTGGGGGTCGCTCTTGCAGATGATGCACATTGGTTAAGGGTCGCCCCTTGGCCTCGCGTGCATACCTTTCTCTAGCCTTGTTGCTGTCTCCTCCAATATGCGGCCCTCCAATGATCACATGGATGCTATTACCTCGCTCTTCTCTCTCCTTGCGAGGCTCTGTATTTTGGCCCTCATGAGGCACAGCATGATACCCTATGCCTGATTTTCCTGAGCTATCTTGATGCTTTTTCACTTCGCGGACCGCCCATTCTGTTAACTTCCCTTCTCGAATCAAACGATCAATTTGTTCTTTAAGTTGCCAACAGTCCGCTGTATCATGCCCCTTCTGCTCATGAAAATCACAATACTTTGCATTGTTCCATGTTCCTTGTGGACCCATAGCACGGGGTTTCGTGAACATTCCTTTATTTGCGTTAACAGCATAAATATGATCAACTGAAGCCACTAAGGGAACAAATTTGTCTTCATCCCTAGCCGGACGAGCACGAGGTGGGGATCGTCTTGAGGAATCGCGATCCCTTCTCTTCGGGCTCGGGCTACGATCCTGTCTTCGCCTGGGGCTTCGAGAATCCCTTCTTTTTACCCCTTTGCCCTTACTTCCATTGCTACTGGTCCCAACATTCTTCTTGAGATCTGCCAATGATTTCTCAACTCGCTTAAAAGGCTCAGCGACCCGATGCAACTCCGAAAGTGTAACAGGGGTTTGCTCCTGTAATTTCTCCCAGAATTTGGTTCCTTCCCTTACCCCTGCGATAAGAAAATTTTTTACGGCCTCGTCATTTGCACCTCGAACCCGGGGCACTTCAGCATTGAACCTTTTGAAATAATCATGCAGAGTCTCTCCTTCTTTCTGTTTTATATTTGCCAGCGTGGACACAGGAGGTGCATAGAGCATCGAAGATTGGAATTGTTTAATGAAGATATCCACGAGCTGTTCCCAGGAGTCAATGACAACTAGGGACCCTAGCTTTGAAAACCATTGTTGGGCACTCCCTCTTAACGAGGCCGCAAACAGCCTGCACCTCGCTAGCAACGACACCTGGTATACATCCATCTCATTATTGAAGCGAATAACGAACTCAGCTGGGTCCGTCTCCCCATTATAGGTCATGTCAGAGTGATGGCCACGGAACACTACGGGTAGAGGGGCTGTACGAATTTCATGAGTGAAAGGCGAGGAGGAACCCATATTGCCGAAGATCCCCTTCTCGCCATTCATCGCATCCAATGCCTTTTTTAAATCTTCTAACTTGTAATCCCCAATTCTCGCCTCTTTGTCTCCATCCTTTTTTCCTCCAGTGCTTGCATGATGAGATTGAGTCTTTTTTGGAGCACTAGATTCTTCCTGGTCATTCCTGCGATCCTTGTTCTTAGGGTCTTCTTCGCGATGTTGGGATCGCTCCCGCTCTCGATTGAAAGGGGGTCTGTCCTCGCGATGATGGGACCGCTCACGCTCTCTGCGAGGAGAGGGGGGTCTGTCATTGCGACGATATGACCGCTCACGATCTTTTCGAGGAGATTCGGGTTGATGAGAGCCCTTACTCTTATCCTTGGGACCTCCATCTTTGTTAGATTTGAGCTTTTCCAACTTGAGACGAAGATCGTGCTCACTTAGTTTCTTTCCAACACGGTCAAAGACACTAACAGACCGTCCTTCTGACGAAGCGGGCTTCGCTTTCGATCCCTCTTTATCAATCGTAGCTACTTCCTCCTCCCAATCAGGGTTCGTTCGATCGGTTACCACATCATCAAAGTCCCCGACCAGATTCTTGGTGGGACCCTTGCTGCTTTCTGGTTGATGAGTTCGATCCCCTGTCCTCGTATTCCTCTTGAAGCCTCTGGAATTATGTCGCTTCTCCATCTTGGCCACCGAAGCCCTCACCTCAATCATTTGATCGCCAAGGCCTTTCAAGAAAGACATGACGTCGCCAGGCAAGGCTGTCTGTTGGACAACAGGGGGGGTCTGCTCCTTTTCAAATTCGTCCTCGAACTCTCCCTCGATTCCTTCTCTGTACACTTCGCTCTCTGATGGGTTCTTCTTACGGGGGTCATCCTTATTCCTCCTATGTGACCCCGGGGTCTCCCCCTCTCCGTTCCTCTTCTTGTGAGATTTAGTCATCGTTCTCCCAATCAATGACTGCCCCCTCCTTCTAGCGCCAAATGTTATAGGGAGAATATTGTATAACAATATTTATGGAGGTTGCTGGATTTACGGAGCAAAATACGGATATTCTGCTATGAACACGAAGAACACGGAGGTGATTGGTGGTTGTTTGTGGCTGCTCTTGTATATTGAAATTCAGTGGTGAACTGTTTCTCATCCTTTACAAGATGCCTACGTACCCTATTTATAGGGATCAAGCCATACGTAGTTCTCTTGGAGAAGAAGTTATCTAGATGGGCTAGGGTTTTTATGGGCTCGGCTTGGCCCAAATCCACTAGTCATCTCCTTGGGTTATTTTTCTACCCATTTACTCGGTCCATGACCCATGAAGGGGAACCTGCTGCTTGTATAATGCTATAATTTATCTTTACTGGCGATACTGACTGGACGACCTCGCATGCGACCTCGCTGGGTCTGGCCATGCGAGGCTATCCTCGCTGTACGGAGATATCCTACTTATGCGACCTCGCTGGGCCTGACCATAAGCCTTCATAGTAACATACTAGGCCACGCTGGACCTCTAGGCCTCACTAGACCTTGTGAAGTGCGACCCTGATACTAGGGCTCGCTGGCGATCCCTTTGTACAGAAATAATATGATAAATCCTCTCATGATGGCGAACTTTAATGACCCATTCCTCATTCTTAGGCCCATTGTGTGAGATGTACTGATATTCTAGCCCATTAGGCCTGTTTAGGACTTATGCCAAATTCAGGCATAACACGAGGCATTGCAACCTTCAAATGGTTGTAACATAATTTCAATCGAGGAACTGCCTGATGATTATTTTGACAACCTGGGCATACAGGTGGAACCAGTACCAGGGGCAATTATGATGGAAGCCTCGCAACCTGTGATGGTTTTACAAGAAGGAATTGTTGAAGAAGCTAGTGATGAAGAAGAAAGTCCAGAGCAGGCCGCTGTGCGAGCCCGAAAGGGGAAATGGGTTCGCCAGGAAACATCAACATTGGTAGACCTGCCTAATGGTATCACGAGAGAGACAACAATTGTGAATGAGTACGGACATACGGGAGCGACCCCTGACCCCAAGGCGGGAGTCGTGATGCAAGATGAAGCAGAGTCTAGTCGGGCTCAAAATGTTGAAATTGATTTGGACCCTCGCATCCCTGAGCATGTGGAGCGAGCCGGGGCCGCAGAGGATACTATATCTGTCCTTGTTGACCCCAAGGATCCTACAAAAGTATTGAGGATCGGGTCGCAGTTGAACCCTGATCTTAGGGGAAGGCTCGTGGAGTTTCTTAAAGCTAATTTGGATGTATTTGCATGGTCTCATGAAGATATGGTAGGGATCGATCCCAATGTGATGTGTCATAGGCTTAATCTTGATCCAAGCAAGAAGGGAGTGAGGCAGAAAAGAAGACCAATAAGTGGAGAGCGAGCCGAGGCTCTAAAAGAAGAAGTTGACAGGCTACTCGAGGTTGGGCTTGTTAGGGAATCATTTTATCCTGACTGGCTCGCAAACCCTGTCCTAGTCAAGAAGCCAAATGGCAAGTGGAGGACATGTGTGGATTTTACTGATCTGAATAAGCATTGCCCGAAGGATAGTTTCCCTCTTCCAAGAATTGATCAATTGGTAGATGCAACAGCGGGCCACGCACTCTTAAGTTTCATGGATGCCTATTCTGGGTACAATCAGATACCCATGTATGGCCCCGACCAGGAGCACACTTCGTTTATCACAGATAGAGGTCTCTATTGCTATATTGGGATGCCATTTGGTCTCCTCAATGCAGGTGCTACCTATCAGCGGCTCGTTAACATGATGTTTGAAAAGCAAATCGGGAAAACAATGGAGGTCTATGTAGATGACATGCTTGTGAAGTCCAAGGAGGCTGGGGATCATATAGCCCACCTCGCAGAAATGTTCGATATATTGAGGAAATTCAGAATGAAACTCAACCCCCAGAAGTGTGTTTTTGGGGTCGAATCTGGAAAATTTTTGGGGTTTATTGTTAACCACAGAGGCATTGAGGCTAATCCAGCTAAAATAAAGGCATTGATGGAAATGAGGTCGCCAAGAAGTGTCAAGGAGGTACAAAGTTTAACTGGGAGGGTCGCAGCATTGAATAGATTTGTTTCTAAATCATCAGATAAGTGCCATGAATTCTTTAAAGCAATCAAGAGGGTAGGAAAGAATTTTGAATGGACCCCTGAGTGCGAGGAAGCTTTTCAGAGGATAAAAGAGCATCTGGGCTCGCCTCCATTACTTTCTAAGCCTAATGAAGGTGAGGTTCTTATTGTTTACTTGGCAGTTTCAGAATATGCCATCAGTGCTGTCCTCGTTCGCGAGGAGGGAAAACTTCAGCTCCCCGTGTACTATGTCAGTAAGAGACTGCAAGATGCCGAGACTCGCTACACCAACATGGAGAAGCTCGCATATGCTTTAGTTTTGGCTTCGCGAAAACTGAGGCCATATTTTCAGGCTCATAGTATCCAAGTTCGCACTGCGTATCCACTCAGGCAAGTAATGCATAAACCCGAGGCCTCGGGTAGACTTTTAAAGTGGACCATAGAGCTTAGTCAATTTGACATTGAGTACAAGCCTCGAGGTGCAATAAAGGGGCAAGCTTTGGCAGATTTCATATTGGAGTTTCCTTCCCAATCTGAGGAAGATGCCTGGGCTCTCATAGCGATCCCAGAAGTGGTTGACCCCAAATTCAAAAATGAAAATTCAGCCCCGTGGTGGGAATTGTATGTTGATGGGGCCTCTAACAAAGAAGGGGCCGGAGCTGGGATCGAGCTTGTTACACCTGAGGGTCGCAAGTTGAGTAGTGCTGTTCACTTCGCCTTCGAAGCTTCTAATAATGCAGCAGAATACGAGGCTCTCATAATCGGCCTCAAGCTCGCGATAGAAATGAAAGTAGAGAACCTCAATGCATATAGCGATTCTATGCTGGTCACAGGCCATGTGGGATGTGGATGGCAAGCTAGGGGACCCAAGATTGAGTTATATTTGAGGTGTGTGCAAAGGCTTATGAAGTCATTCAAGCAAGTAAAAGTAGAGTTTATCAGGAGGGCAAAAAATCAAGGAGCAGATGCCCTCGCAAAAATGGGCTCGCGACGCGAGGCTAATCTATTTGGGATTATTCCCTTGGAAATTCAAAATAAACCTAGCGTACCAGAGGAATTTTCTATGGAAATAGCGAGCCAGGAGACAGCATGGATGGCCCCTATCTGGGGGTATGTAAAGAATGGGATCCTACCTCAGGATAAAAAGAAGCGAGGAGGGTCAAATATCAGGCGGCTCGCTATGTTATTTACGACGAGGTCTTGTATCGAAGAGGGTTCAACACCCCACTCTTGAGGTGTGTAGATGGTGAAGAATGTAACTATATTTTGAGAGAAGTCCATGAAGGAATATGTGGCAATCACTCGGGGGGTAGTTCCCTGGCTCAAAAAATTCTGCGACAAGGGTATTTTTGGCCCACATTAAAAAGGGATGCTTTTGAGTTCGCTAGGCGATGTGACAAGTGTCAAAGATATGCAAATTTCAGTAATGCCCCAGTAGCTCATCTCACCTCATTGATGAGCCCTTGGCCTTTTGCTATGTGGGGAATAGATCTTATTGGCGAACTCCCTAAAGCTAAGGGAGGAGTAAAATATGCAGTCGTGGCTGTGGACTATTTCACTAAGTGGGCCGAGGCCGAGCCTCTTGCTACCATTACAGCTAAAAAGTTGAAGGACTTCGTTTACAGAGCAATTGTTTGTCGCTATGGGATTCCGTATCAGCTCATTTCAGATAATGGGAAGCAATTCGATAGCAAGGAGATGAAAGAATTTTGTGAGAGTTTGGGAATCAAGAAAAGTTTTTCTGCTGTGAGTCACCCCCAGACAAATGGACAAACCGAGGCCATCAACAAAATCATCAAGCATACCTTAAAAGCTAGGTTGGAGGAAAGTAAGGGTAATTGGCCCGAGGAGCTACCAAAGGTTTTGTGGTCATACAATACGACCCCAAGGTCTACCACAGGTGAGACTCCATTTTCTTTGACATACGGGTGCGAGGCCATGGTACCCGTGGAAGTAGGGTCAGGCTCGTTCAGAAGGGAACATTACGACCCCGGGTCAAACGAGGTCAATCACAGGCTCTACTTAGACATGATTCAAGAGTCAAGAGAAGAGGCTCAGTTAAGGCTCGCTGCGTATCAAAGGCGGGCCGCAAGGTATTATAATGGAAAGGTTCGCGTGCCACATCTTCGCGTGGGGGACTTGGTGCTTAGAAGAGTGATGCCTAACACTAAGGTCTCGTCTCATGGGGTGTTTGGAGCCAATTGGGAAGGGCCCTATAAGGTTTATGGTGTCATCAATGAAGGAACTTATTATCTAACTGATATGGATGATAAGGTCATGCCACGAGCCTGGAATGCAGAACATTTAAGAAAATACTACCAGTAGAAGCTTCGCTCCTGGTGGTCTCCATCTACTACTACTTAGCATGAATAAATTCATACAAAGTACTCGGGGGGTAGTGATCATATAGACACCTCCTCGTTATGATGTAATGAAATTTGGGCTTTGTCCCTAGTTGGGCTTTGTCCCTAGTATTTATATTTATGAAATTTATTCTCCAAAAAAGTTGTGCAATTTTATTCTTTTGTCAGTGTTAAAAATTTTCAGGACTAGGCCAGCACAGCGCATGCGAGGCCGAACACCCCTCAGGTCAACGAGGTCACGAGTGTGCATTTACTGCGACCTGAGGGAATGTCTTCAAAGTTTAGTTAAAAAGTATCTCCTCAAAGAAGTTCAAAGTTAAAAAAAAGTCAAGGTGCGACCTCACAAGGAAGGCATCGCAAGTTTTGATCCTGAAGAGACAAGGTCCACCTTGAAGATTAAAGTAAAATTAAGAGAAAAAGCTACAAATTCTACAGGGGAAGTTTCGCAGATGCGAGGCCAATCTACATGATAATATTTCAGAAATATAAAGGCAAGCTATAAAGCAAATACAAGACATGGGAGGAATGAAGACAGTTATGAAAATTGTTAAAAATCGACAAACAGCTATTGGGTCGCTACGCGAACCCAGCATACTTCGAAGTTATCAAAAGTTATCAAAAAATATTACAATTTGCGAGACATTCAAAGGGTGTCCGCATCCCCAGTTCGAAATGTTGGAATAAAACAGATTACATCGCAGCCTCATTGGGTTTCTCTTGGTTGGTAGCATTGGCCTTAGCAGCTTCGCTGGCGATCCTGGCATCTTCCTCATCTATCTCCTTGCGGAGGTCAGCTGCATATTCAGCATTGCCAGGACCGAGCTGTGACCAATCGAAGTTGGGGATTTTTCTGATAAAGCTCTTCATGAAGTCAGCTTGGGCGGCCACTTCGATGTCTTCTCTGTTAGTCTGAGCAGCAGCGACCTCCTCCTTCAGCTTCGCGAGCTCCTCCATATGAGTTTTCTTCAGCTCCTCCTCATGTTGCTCCGCCTCGTTCAAACCCTTATGGAGGGCTGCTTTTTCATCATTGATTTTCTTGAGTTCGGAGCGAAGGGATGCTGTTTCAGTTTGTAGCACTCGCTGGTAATTCTCAGCCATCAGCTTCTTCTCCTCCTCAGCCTTAACCTTCAAGGACTTCAACTCCTTCTCCAATCTATCATTGGCGAAGACAACCTGCTTAAGCTCTCGAAGATGCGAGGCTTGGCGAATGAAGCCCTCAGTCAGGCATTTGGAGACTGCCTCAGAATTCTCAATTAACTCGGCTCCCACCCACTCAGTGCACTCCGCTTCAGTAGCGTGAGTATACCCATGCTTTGCATATAAATGATGCACTGGCGTCGTATCCGCAGGCTTTGAGACTTGGGGCAGGGGACCGGTTTTGTGTTTTTTGGAGACATGGTCTTCGGGGTTAGCTTTGGTCTGTGAAGGTTGAGGAGCGACCTTAGCAATTACTGATGGAGGAGGGAGATCGTTTGTTTTCCTTGGAGGAGTGGCCGTTGAAGGCTTGATGGGGATTTCCTTGTTCCTCGCACAAAAAGGGGGCCTTCGACCGCCTTTGCCTGACATGTCTGCAAAAAAGGGAAAAGAAAAAGCAGTTAAAAATAATTGTCCAGAAAAGTAAAAATGCGAGGACAATGAAGACAATTAATATGAAGAAATTATTGAACTACGGAATAAAGCATTCTTACTCTCTTCCGTTGCCATTTTAGAGGACGAGGCTTCCTCTCGCACTTTCCTCTTTTGCGAGGCCTTCCTCGCACTTGAAGGCCCCACCTCAGAAGGAAGCTGAATCCCGTCTTTCAAAAATCCGCATTCAATCAGATTTTCTAAGGAAAGAAGGGTTCGCACACTCCTATCTTCGCGAGGCATCTTTAATACATCATCAGCTCGGGTTTTCTCTTCACCCTTCAAGACGGTTCGCACTTGACCGATTGGAAGATAGTTAAAAGATGTTTTTACTCTGGGCACCTCGTGGATGTAGAAATAGGGTCCCTTCCATGAGCCCGCGTTGCTCGGAGCGCTATGGTACAAGTCTTTCTTATTGAACTCTGGCCAGACTGAGAAGTATACGTAGCCGAAATCAGACGGCCCGCATCTCTTCAATTGCAAGAAGTATCCCATGATCCTCGCGTCGAGTGGGGGATATCCCAACTTGTGATAAATAATATAGAGAGCTATCATGGCTCTATACCCATTTGGATTGATCTGGATAGGAGCAAGGTGGTAAGTCTCGCACACGTCCCGGATGAATGGATGAAGAGGTGAAGAGACGCCTATTTTCATCATGGCAGACGACAACACCATGCGAGGCACTCTTCCTCCGTTTTCAGTATAGTTAAAGCGATAGCATCGCATTGAGGATGTGGGTAGAATGACCTTACCTTCCGGTCTATATGTATCAACTGCCTTTCTTAAAGATTCGGCATCGAGAGAGGTAGATAAGTCCCTGCAGCCTAGAGTGCGAGGCTGGCCTGGTTTCACCTTCGAGCCCTCTTCGATATTTTCGGGGCGAGGTCCTCCAACATACACAGTGCCCTCCAGTTCAGGTTGAGGGGTCGGGATGTAAGGTTGAGGAGAGGCTTCGGGAACATAGCTGTAATCTTCAAAGTTAACCATTCTGGCTACTTCATCCAGACCGCCATCATCAGAGCTAGGCTCCTCATAGTCCGAATCATCAGAGTTCGCCTCGTTGTCACCTCCACCCTCCATCTCGTAGTAAGCATGGCCGAGGGAGTCTATTGATGAGGAACTGGTCAGTACTATGGGACTAATATTGAGAAGGTTCTTGTTAAGAGGAGAAAGAGGTTTGGGGAAGTTGGAAAAGAATTTTTGACCTTTCTTTAGTAGTTTCTCGACTTCGCCTTGAACCGAGGAGGGAGGAACGTTTAAAGGTCCTGGGTTTATTGAGCTTGAGGGGAGATCGATAGAGCGGCTCTGCGAGGCGGAGGGTCGTCGTGATCTCCATGTTGTCAGAGGGGTCTCTCGGGTAAATTCCTCCTGGGACCATTGAGGATCCATGTATAGTTTGAAGGATGGGGTGCTTGCACTTGTGGCCTTAGCAATATTTGCGGCCGCTCGCTCGCTGATGGAAATGTGAGGGAGAGGTGAAGGAGTCCTTGAGCTATCGCTAGACATCTGAAAAGATGGTGGAATATTAGTGTGTGCGCTTACAGAACATCAAAGAAGATAAAAGAAGAGGAAAAGAGAAGGCTCTAAGTGTTCCTACTTCGTGCATAAAGAATAAGGGGTCGCGTAATTAATTTATTTTGAGATCATATGCCTACTCATTAAAGGGGTCGCGCTCTTTAGTCTAGCGAGGCAGGGATCGCATCGTGGAATTAAGTGTGTGGGGTCGCAAGTAATCAGGCTCGCGTCGCATGCAATTATAAAGCAAATATTTACAAAATTATGAGCTACGCATGCATTTAAATGAAGAACAAGAGAGAGAAACTTACTTTTTGATGAAGAAGGGTTGAAGATCTTGGAAAAGGGTGGCCTCGTTCTTGATTAATAGCGAGCTGGGTCTCTGTTTGATCCGGGAGCAAATTGGCAGCACTTCGGTATGTTGTTAATAAGGAAAGTGACAAATGATTTGAAGATTGAGGTTTATATAGTAGGGAGGAGAGAGGTGAACAAGCTACACGTGTCATCATCTCAGCGGGTGTGACCAGATCAAGAGACGCGCCAGCTGTTAGCATTTATTCAAAATCATTGGGCCTATGATGAGAGCCCATAAAGGAGTAATTGATAATGGGCCTTGGCCTCGCATTTCATTCTCTGGAAGACATTCTCTGAGTCCACATCGCATTTCTAATGGCAATATGGACTCGGGGGGTAGTTGTTATGCCTGAATTTGGCATAAGTCCTAAACAGGCCTAATGGGCTAGAATATCAGTACATCTCACACAATGGGCCTAAGAATGAGGAATGGGTCATTAAAGTTCGCCATCATGAGAGGATTTATCATATTATTTCTGTACAAAGGGATCGCCAGCGAGCCCTAGTATCAGGGTCGCACTTCACAAGGTCTAGTGAGGCCTAGAGGTCCAGCGTGGCCTAGTATGTTACTATGAAGGCTTATGGTCAGGCCCAGCGAGGTCGCATAAGTAGGATATCTCCGTACAGCGAGGATAGCCTCGCATGGCCAGACCCAGCGAGGTCGCATGCGAGGTCGTCCAGTCAGTATCGCCAGTAAAGATAAATTATAGCATTATACAAGCAGCAGGTTCCCCTTCATGGGTCATGGACCGAGTAAATGGGTAGAAAAATAACCCAAGGAGATGACTAGTGGATTTGGGCCAAGCCGAGCCCATAAAAACCCTAGCCCATCTAGATAACTTCTTCTCCAAGAGAACTACGTATGGCTTGATCCCTATAAATAGGGTACGTAGGCATCTTGTAAAGGATGAGAAACAGTTCACCACTGAATTTCAATATACAAGAGCAGCCACAAACAACCACCAATCACCTCCGTGTTCTTCGTGTTCATAGCAGAATATCCGTATTTTGCTCCGTAAATCCAGCAACCTCCATAAATATTGTTATACAATATTCTCCCTATAACAATAATCAACATTTTAACTTGAGAAAATCGAAATGTTAAAACCACATATACAAATTAAAACACGTACATACATACATATATATATATATATATATATATATATATATTACATATAAATTAAATTAACCCCAAATTAAAACTTAGGGTTTCGATTTTAAACCCCCAATTTGTAATAAAAACGAATTAATCGAACTTGTTAGTTTGAACATATCAAACTTAGGCTTACCCACTAACAAATCAAAGTAATTCAAGTTTTGAACCTTCGAGCTTTGACCTTCGAACAAATCGATTTGAGTGTGAGAGAGAGAGAGAGTTTTGGGGGTTCGACTAGGAGAGAGAGCTCTTCGGGGGTTCGAGTGTGAGAGAGATAGAACGGATTTGAGTGGTTGTGGAGGTGAGTTGTGGAGGTGAGAGACGAGAGAGTGATGAGAGTCGAGAGAGACAGAGAGATGAGAGTCGAGAGGGAGAGAGTTTTTCAGTTTTTTGTTTTAGTTTATTTAGTTTTGTCTTAAAGGGGGCAAATAATTGGGGGAATTAATTGGTAAGGGGGGAAATTTTGATTAAGGGGGGAGAATATTTGGTGTAAAGGGGGGAAATTTTGACTAAGGGGGAAAAAATGAAATGGGGCGCGCGTTTGAAATTTTTAAGTCGAACTTTAGACATCAGTTTTAAAATAAGCGATGTCGTAAAAAAACAAAGACATCACTTTTACGCAGGATGATGTTATTACATCTTTTAACATCAGTGGCATTAGTAACCGATGTCTAATGTGTGATGTCTATTTAACTTTTTCTTGTAGTGTTAGAAAGACTCAGAGTGATAATGGTGTAATGATCCTTAGACTTGAGATCATTATATTTGTATACGAGGATTAATATACTTTGACTACATTAAAAGTTGCCTTTGACCGGGTGATGATAAAAGTGTACATCGGGTATATTATGAGACGTATGAGAAATATGAATGATAGATAAAGGATTTAACCCTCCTATTATTAGGAGAGATATTATTTGCCTCTTGATTGAGTGAGATTATGAAAATGCATGGCCATGCTCAAATATTGATTTGTTTTTAGTAATCTACTCATTGATCAAGGAAACCCGGATTAAACGTTGAAGAGGATGACTAATTATATGCCTCGAGTTTAATCTATAATATATGGTTAAAGGGATTATATTACACGGAAACATTAATCACGAAAGGTTTAATTGGATCACCAGTTAATTATTATTATTACTTGGGTAGCAATGATGTATTACTAGATGTCGCTCATTGTTTACAATTTTAATTAGATATTAAAATTGTTGCCAACGTAATAATAACCTATAGGGTCACACACAAAGAACGCTTGAAGGAGAAATAATTTAAATTATGAATTTAAATTAAATAAGTAATTTGTTCTATTTATAATGTTAATTAAGTTTGACTTAATTAATTAATTAAATAGAAAAAATGGAATTACTTTAACTAATTCCGAAATTAGTTATTAATTAATTAAGTGAGACTTAATTAAATAATAAATTGGAATTTCGGATTAGTATTAATTATAATTGGATTATAATTAGAAAACTAATTCTCTTCTCTCTATATATATCTCTTTATGGCTGATTTTACATGGTGATACAAGTTTTACAAAACCCTAGCCGTTCTTGAGAGAGATAAAGAAGATAGAGAGAGAAGCAGTTTTCGGGTGCTAGTACACATCAATCCTTCGAGAAAAGCGTTCGTGTGGATACCGGTAGTGCGTAGATCGCGAGAGCGGGATGCGTGGTGATTCAAGTTGCTTTGGACCTCCATCTGTCATCAACTGTTAAAGCTTCGTTTTAAGGTAAACGTTCATAACTACGAATTAAACGTCTTGTTTTGCATGGATCCTGCGATTGGGTTTCGATTTTATTGTTTTTATTATTGATTTCCGCTGCGTTTGATGCTCGAAACCCTTCACACATAAGCATACGTGTTCTGTGCATTTTGTGATTTGAAAGAAACCGTGAGTCTTTTTCTTCGCAGCTCTCACTCTCCATGGACAATTCTGCACGGTGCACTTTGCAATGAATTGATCGTAATTGCTCCTCACGCAATGTACATCCGATTACTCTTAATGTGCATATTTCGCTGTTTGCACTAAATCACGCAAGCGTACGTGGTCACAAGTAATATAGAATAAAGTTGAGTTCGTTCCCACAGAGATCTGGTTTAGGTTTCAATTCAGTCAATGTACCTATGCAACAATGTATGGTTTTTATTCACTGCTAAGACAATTAACAAATTTGGGTTTTGATTATCTAAATTAACTAAGAAATAAATTAACAACTAAGAATTAATTATCTAATGAAAATTAAAATCGAATTACTTCTACAAGAGTAAACATGGGATCCTAACTTCATTAAATACTTCGCTTAGAGTTGATGCCTTTAATCAATGCATGTGATGGTTATGATATCTGATCAGACAACACGAAACAAGTAAACGCTACCTCTCAATATACGAATACCAAACTAAACATACATCCACAAAAGAGATAGAAGATGAATAGACACCAATTATGCTTAGACCCTATATCTCTATAAGATTTGAAAACATAACGGTTGAAGAACAAGTTGTCTACTAAGATCACATAGGGCATCATAATATCTCTATTTACGCTACAAATCATGATGTTAAACATCAACCTATCCTATGCTAGCATGGCAAGTTCTAAATCTCAAGATACACTCTCGTTTCGCAAGAGATTAACAAATTAGATGTTCGCGAGGCATCTAAACACATGAATCACAACCATACAAGGATATCAAGAATTCATCACACATAAATCTTTAAAGCAATCAAACTACTAAGCTACATAGATAACTCCGTTAGAATCCCATGACAACAATTAGTTCATAATCGAACCGCTCGTCATCATGGGATCTGATGAAACCATGATAAAAACAAAGTATGAAAAGATACAAATAAACCTAAGTAATTGATATGTAATGGTGATACAAATTACAATAGTAGGATATGTTTAAATAGGTTCTAGAAGTCTTGCCCAGCAAGAAATTCCCCAAAATAGAGTTAAAATAGAATTTATGCAGTTTAGCACAAAATAAGTTTCCTAAACTGATTATGTTTTTAAGGAAAATTCGTAGCTGACTTTTCTTCAGTATTTCTGGGCCGTTCCAGTTGTAATTGGACCTCGGAACCACTTTAGAATGAAAGAGAATTCCGTTATCTTTGCGTGGACTGTAAGATCGTCCAAAACGGACTTATAGAACTCAAGATATGGCTCAAACAGTGAATCAACAATTCTTTTCCAAGAGCTTTCCCGCACCGCAGTGCCCCAAACTTTCTATCCAGGATTGTAGAAAATTTTGTTGTCTTCGCGTGAGCTGTAAGATCGCTAAATTCTGACTTCTAGAACTCCAGATATGGCCAAAACAGTGCAGACTGCGCAACCTACCCGGAAAATCCGAATTTTCCACAATTTGCTCATTTCTCCTCCGTTTTCTCTTCCGATTCTTCTGCCACTTCCCGTTCTTCAATTCTTGAGCGTTATAATCTTCATGGTAGCCTAGGGAAATACACCATCCTTCATTCCATTGCTAAATTTCAACTCCAAGATCAATGAAAAACACCAATCCTAGCCGATAATTGCGATCCTGCACAACTATACAAAAACACATCAAAACTACAACAAACTTGAGGCCAAGTGAATCAATTTAAGCCGATATGGAATGCTCCAAATGGATATAAAACCCACTTATCACACCCCCAAACTTAAACTGATGCTTGTCCTCGAGCATAAACAATTAAAAACTAACTAACTAATTAGTACCACTTTCGTAGGTGATCACGGTTGCATTTGGCATATGCAACAAGCCCTTTAAACCCCTAGGTAGCCCTAGTGGACGAGTGAGGTCTCGTGAGGGCCTATAGCGAATGTACCCACAAAATCCATCTAACTAACAATGCAAAAATAATGCAATGCATGAATGCAACTAAATGAAAATGCAAAGATCCCCAACAAACTAACCAAAACCAACTAGCAAGCAAATATCTCAGAGAATGCAACTAAATCCAAATAGAGCTCGACTAAGTCCCCGTACTCTAACAATACATGAACAGAAACGTGTGTGTGTGCGATGCTCATCTGAAATACTTCCAAAACTATATCAAAAATCATACCTATTCTTCGCCAAGACAATCACAGGTTTATAAATAGAATAGACTGTAAACACTTCATAACCTAGGAACACTCCATCCTCATTCAAGTTAGCCAGGAATTCATGCTTTATTACTACACTACGACACATAATACTATATACAATACGTATGCTTATTTAACCATGCAATGAATGAGACCCCAAAAGGCTTATACAATAATACCCATGTAGCGAGCGTTAGGTCAGCAATCCCAAACTACAAGGGCTTTAGGTTACTAGGACTAAGTCCCCTCAGACTTAATTACTCGAGTATTAAAGAGCTCACCCTGGTTAATTCTGCATTAAACAATTGAACTCTTAACGCTTATCATCGGATCTTTATTCCCCAGCACAGCAGGGAACACGATCCAGTTCCACCCGTTACACTACGTGCATGATCCTGCCCAGGTGGGTACATACAGCTGGGGTAGTGCTGCACTGGGATACTTATACCACCACATGTGCTCTGCATCTACTCTGAAGAAGAAGCGCACAAAGAAAGAGCTATGTGGCTCGATGACACTACTACAGGTATACCTTCTATTATATTTCTTGTTATAAGCATCCATGATTATCTTGCATGATCACACATGACATTTTTCCATCAGGTATGGATTTATGAGCATTTCCCATTCTTGGCTCCTACGCTGAAGACACCGTGTCCTATCCTCTTTCCTTTAGCTTTGAGGTAATTGTTCTGTTTATTGATTTTATGAGCATTTATCCATCTGCTATGTACTTCTGTGACTATTTGCTTATGATGTTCATAAATGTTTCAGGTGGAAGGTGCCTAAGAGCACTGTGCGCTCCACATCACATAGGGCACGTCACGGTCGTTATGAGTTGGATGATATGCACATTGAGCAGATATGTTGGAGGCCTTATAGGCACTTTCCCACCGGTGATCTTCTATCTATCATGGAGAGGAGGTTATGGTCCACCCAGTGTCCCTTGATATTTCACACGATCATCGAGTGGTATCACCCTGATAGAGTGACTAGATAGTTTGGATTCGTACAGGATATACCGACTCGGTCACCATGCCAAGGGCATGATTCGTCACATGAGTTTTTATTTTATGCTAATTTAGGCGATGACGTGATGGAGACACGGGATGTACAGATTCGGAAATGGCTGAACCGTGGGGCGGATGCACTATCACCTCCTTTGTATGTGCCCGCCAGGCATAATGAGGCTGTAGATGGTTATTATGATGCTTAGTTCCAGAGTATTACCCATCGACGTGTTGTCGATGTGAGGCAGTGGAGGTAGCAGGAAGGTTTCCAGGGGTCTCAGTCCTTTCATGGTTGAGGTAGTACTTATCATCCAGCTAGGCCAGTTATGCCTGAGGTTAGCACATATCCCCAGTTATGGGAGCCTTGGGATCCAGCTCCTTCTGAGGATTTTGGATCAGATATGGGGTATAGAGGTGCTTGGGATCACATGTTGGATGACAGTGTACGTTATCCTTCACACGCTTCTGGTAGTGCACATCATGTTTCACCCCCTTTCCAGTCTCAGATGACATATGCAGGTGGTTCACAGTCTACTTCCCATATGGGTGGGTCTTTTGGTGCCTTCCAGGACCATTCTTACATGACATTTCCAGGTGGCTCGCAGTCAGGTTCCCAGATGACGGGTGCATGGGATATGGGTGGGTCTTTCGGTGGATTTCAGGACCCTTCCCAGTTTGACCAGCCACACATGACTTTTGGAGGTAGTTCGCAGATGACTTATGGAGGTCATTCGTAGTCACACCTACATACGCCCCAGGCTCAGGGGTTTGGAGAGTTTGCACCTGTACATCCTTCATCCAGTAGCGAGGAGGAGCCTAACGAGGAGCCCCATCTTAGGCAACAACCACCAAGAAATGTGAAGGGCAAGGGGAGAAGGTGTCACACAGGTAGCCATGTGTTGTGGGAGGCGAGGAAGTGACTCTTCAACTACTTGTATTCGCCTTTATGTATACTTTAATGTAATCGAATGTTCTCTAATTTATTTGCTTAAATAATTGTCTCAGATGCTTTAATTTATTTACTTAAACAATTGCCTTTATTTGGTTTAATGTGTTGCTCAAACAATTGTGTTTAATGCTTTAATTTATTTGGTTTAATTGTAATGCTTTAACATTGGTCTTAAACCAACTTAGTTCCATTAGTAAAAGAAAATTACATCAACGTAGTTCAAAATGCTTAATAACAAACGTTACATGGAACAAATACAAATAAATTACTGATGAAATTACACTACTTCCATAACGAAATAAGCATGATTACTAGTACAGCACAAACCAAAAGCTTCTTCAATGTCATTTTTTCCTTCTCCGACTTCTTCAACAAATTTTTTGTTACTTCAACCTGATTTTGAAGCAAACCAATTTTTCATCCACCTTCCAAGCATTGTGCAAGTCATCATCCTTTCTATTCAGTCTTAGCTTCAACTTTTTTATCACTTCTCTTGATCTTTCGGTGTACGATGGATCAGCCCACTTAAAGAAGTTACATCTTCTTGTAGGATCCTAACAAAACATTAAACAAAACTCAATATATTTTCGCAGCAACAAAATTTGTAGAAAGTGGTGTTGTACATACCTTGTATTGGCTGCATCCGAAGAACCTCCTTCCTGGGTCAAGAGTACCTTCTTTCCATGCTTCTTGACAAGGAGTTGGTAGATTGCAGTTACACCTTACACTTCCATGTTTACCTAAGTAGTTGAAAGTGCTTGAACTATGTCTGTAAGGGTTTCTAACCGAAGATGAAGAGTTTCTTGAATTAGACATGACTAACTTTTTAGATACAGAGACATCACATGAAAACCTTCCAATTTATAGCCAAATTACTATGATTTCCTGAAGTGTAAAAATTGTTAAAAAATACTACACATCTACCATTTCTCAAAAAGTTGGTTTGTCACTTCAAGACTGAAATAAAGTGTGGTACAGGGACACAGCTACAAAAAATGAAAAAGTTGAATGGTCATTTCATTACTTTATCCTACAAAGTTGATATATCTTTTCAGTTCAAGCAGGATCAATAAAACATGACAACCCCACCCTAAAACGCCCACTTTCAAGTGGCTTGTATATGTATATATTTATATATGACCTTCCAGATAGGTTTAGTGCAAATTAATTTAGCAACTACAAAAGAAATATGTCATCCTCTACAAATCGCAATTGGTTGCTCGGAGAAAGAAATGATGACTACCGGCGTCTAAGACGAAGCGATCCGGTGGAATATTTTGCAGGCGTTCGTCTAGAATGGGCATATCGGCGTGAAGAATCGGAACGTTTGCGAAATGACCTAATTGCTATGGGTGCAAGGGTCCCTATTCGTCATTCGCTCGACATGTTTCTGCGTACTGGTGAATCATCGGGTTGGAGTGATTATAAGCGTAAAGTCATTCGAGCTGTGAAACATATGCGAATTGAGAACAACCGAATGTTGTTACGTAGAACTCGTCACTACATCTATCAACTTGCCAAAGACTCCGTTCGTGCAAGTGGGAGAGAGCTAACAGCCGTTGAGGAACAACGTCTTCAACAAAATCCATGTTACATCTCTGATGATTATATGTCCGACGAAGAAATTTAATTAAGTACTAGTCAATTATTTAAGTTTTTAATTTTTCTATTATGTATTTGTAGTGTGCATTTTTCGATTATGTATTTGTAGTGTGTATTCTTCTATTATGATGGTGTTATAGTGTGCAACAAAAGTACGTAAATAATTAAAACATCACATTCCAGAACATCACACTACATGAAAACAAGAAATACAAATGATTATCCGTAGAGGACATTCTTTAGGGGAAACTAAAAACAACCACATTTAATCATAGACGAAGAAATTAATCTTCATCTTCATCATCATCATCATCTTCCGCATCTTCCTGCACGGAGTCCTCGAACTCATTCTTATTCTCATCAGTTGATTCATCTAGACCAGCAAAGGGATTATTAGGCTCAATCCCATCTTTCTGCTCAATCCCATCCTCCTTCACGGAGTCCTCGCCTTCATTCACATTTTCATCAGTTGATGCACACATATGGCGAGTTAGTTCTCTGACTCGTTGCATTTTCAATTTCTCGAAAGCACGCGCAACACGCTCCTCTAATGGTTCATGAAGCCAACGAATGTACCCACATCCGTTGTCTCCATTTGGACAATTGAGATAGCTCCTTCCCGCATTTCTTCCATAGGGCCATGTGCATTGAACGCACAACTTATCACAAAAACAGAGATTCAAATCGGGAATGTTGGACATGTTGAATTGTGTGTGAAATGCTAAATTAGATTGCAGTGGATGGGTGAACAAGCCTCAGCACTATGTTGTTTTATAGCTGAGAATCAAGGGATAAATTATTGATTGGTGTTCAACTAGCCCGTGACTCAACAGTACTGTCAAAATACACTTAAATGAACTGCAAAATCATGTGAATGCACAGCAGCAAGCACTTAAATTTACCCTGCATTATTGAAAAAAGCACTCTGAGAAAGGATTGCAGGCTTAGCCTGTAATAAAATAAAGCCGATTTCTGAAAAAGTAAAGCTTTTTTCAGGCACAGTAAAATAAAGCTGATTTATGAAAAAGTAAAGTTGATTGCAGGCATAATAAAATAAAGCTGATTTCTGAAAAAGTAAAGTTGATTTCAGAAATTCCTAATTATTATCATGCAGGCTAATAAATTTGAGTATTCACATCTTCTATTGCTTGTACGCAAAGTGCTCTAGTCACTTCACAATAACGCTTGTTTAAATTATTGAGGTCTTTTTTCATCAACAAAAAGGTAAAATTATAATCCGAAATTGGCTATAAAACCCAATGTTGCTGCTTATTCAGAATCGCAACTTAATAGTTTCTTCTCAAATGTACTTTGTTCAAGACAATAGCATAAGATGGATAAGGGCAAAAAACCACAGACTAGTAAAACCGAAATCAAACAAACCAGGAAAAACAGAAAGTCATACGATGTGCAGGCTGAGGATGCTAAGCTTGCAAAACATTTTGAATTTGCTGCACAACAAGTTAAATTTAAAATGGAAATAAAAGCTCGAGCTACAAAGGAACGTGAAATTGCAATAGAAGCTGAAGCTGCAAAGGAACGTCAAATTGCAAGGGAAATTGAGGAAGCTGAGGACGAGAATTATGCTGTTGATCTCAGTAAATTTTAAGAAGTGGTTTTGTGGTTCTCGTGTCAATGTATGCTTATTTTCTAATTTTCTGTTTTCAATTAAATGTAATTGTATGATGCTTCAATTTTCTGTTTTCAAATTGAAGTACTTGTATGATGTTGTATGTTTACTTTAAAGTAAATGAATGTTTTCTAATATGTTTTTTATGCCCCTCAACGTAACTCCACCAAGGTTTTTTTAAGAATTTGATGTGAAGTTGCCATATTCGGATGAACATTTAACGTAATTACACAAATTACTTTTGCCTGAATCTTGGTTTACGCAAAAGTACAACGTCAATACTAAAATATGGAACAAAAACAACGTAAAATAAACATGTACAAGTATATTTTTTATTCCCCTAAACATGTCTACTCGAAAGAATTTTCAACAATTTGATGTTGAGTTGCCATGTTCGGACCAAAAAATAAGATAATTAGACATAATAATATTTGGAGATTTTCGTATTATACCAAAGTACAACGTCAATACTTGAATATGGAACAAAAACAACGTAAAAAAACATGTACAAGTATATTTTTTATTCCCCTAAACATGCATACTCGAAAGAATTTTCAACAATTTGATGTTGAGTTGCCATGTTCGTCCCAAAAAATAAGCTAGTTAGACATAATAATTTTTGGAGATTTTCGTATTACACCAAAGTAAAATGTCAATTCTTTAATACGAAGTAAAAAAAATGAATAAATTGTATTTACAAATACTTTTTCTAAGCCTTAAAAAATGAGTACTACGCAAGTTCATATTGTAGTTACAAAATTATGCTAAGTGCTTGGAAAAGTGAAAAGAAATCAGTGTAATAGAAACCGCTAGTTTAAGTGGCGTTTTCTGTTGAAATGAAACTCAACAGAAAACGCCACTAGAAGTGGAGAATAGAAAACGCCACTAGAAGTGGAGTTTTATGTTAGCTTTTCTCAGCTATAGCAGAAATGAAAACTCTGAACTAAATGTACTATAAAAGAAAGTTGAGTTCAGTACTGTACCAAAAATGTAAACAAGCTTTCGTTGGTCCTACAATTTCCTGAGGACTGAGTCACTGAGTAATAGACCTCTGTTTCTGTCCATATGCAAATACAAATAAACAAGATTTTGATTAAGACTCTTCAACACATATTTTGTATCCTACCTAAATTTTCATACCTCCGTTTTTTTTTTCTGCTAGTTAAACATGTTCACACACCCACGTTATTTAGTTTAGTTTTCACCCCTCTCTTGTTCATGTTCCTGAAGATGGTAAGTACGTAGCTACTCTTCGAATCAAACCTTGAAGAAGAAAGAAATGCAGAATGATAAGCTGATAAGTTTAGTGTTGTGTTCGATTGAGCTCAATGAAATAAGCAGAACATATGTTTTAAATTTAGTTTCATTTAACTGCAAACTTTTTAGTCTTCATCTTTTTTCATTCGACTTGTATCAACTGAAATTGAACGTCCAACTCTCAATAATTAAGAAAAAAAATGATATTATTTTCTACTCATTTCTCTTACTAATTTTATTATGAAAAATAAAATTTTACATTCTTTTCCAGCAAGTTCCCCTTCTACTGACTACTGGTTCCAGTATGTTCATGCAACCAGATGACCATTTCCCTGTCAGACAACTTAAAAGCAATTCGAACACTACATACAATCAATCAATCAGTTTCACTCCAATATCACATTTGAGCCGGTATAGAAAACGATCAATGCATGTAAAATTAACTTTAAAAAAAAAAGGATGGCGGCATTCTACAAGCATTACTTGTCTAGTGACAAGCTATTCTTGAAAGTACTATTATTTCACAGCTCCTGAGATTTTAATGTGCTGTATTATACGAAATGGTAAGCATCTCATTCATGACTGTATCAAAGGTCTTATGTTTACTCAGCCATACAAATAGAGAAGTTCATTACCAATAAAC
The DNA here is from genome assembly GCA_037693485.1 of Kitagawia praeruptora. Classification (NCBI taxonomy): domain Eukaryota; kingdom Viridiplantae; phylum Streptophyta; class Magnoliopsida; order Apiales; family Apiaceae; genus Kitagawia; species Kitagawia praeruptora. The sequence goes on from CM075353.1 coordinate 8,251,777, forward strand.
CATGAACAATCATGATGTGAATATGACAAACAATCGTGGAAGACTCTGCAAGGCCCACTAATGTGTCCAAGGGCTTGCTACAATGTCAAGGGTATTTATGTTCAGTAATGTTGGGACCAGTTAGCAGCACTTCCAACTCTAGGCATGCCAGTTTCCTTCCGGGCCTCGGCATCCACCTTAAAGGTTGCACCACACACCTCACCCGAGCTGTCTACTCTTGGCATTGGCTTCAATTCATTCATAGGGTGCTCAAAACTCCTCAAACCTCCAGAGCTTGTGAAGAAACATCCTGATAGAAGTACATGAAGACTGAGAACTACACTTTACAATTATGAAAGCAATGAGCAAGAAAAACTCAAATAGTTTCAGTTCTTGGGTAACATGAATGAGAAAGTAGCGGATATTGCATTCTAACGATTAAATTTTGTTCCCGAAAAGATATCTATGTCAATACTCAAAATCTACAGCACAATGTTCTAACACACAAGTCAAAGCATATTACTCTTGTACCTTTACAGTTTATGTATGTGCAAAAGCTACACAGGCTACAACTAGGTAAAAACAGATGTCTTTTTTGACAAACAAAAATCGAAGGGAGAGAAGAAGAAACCCTCAGGCACAAATTCAACATTCAAGAAGAAAAAGAATCAAAAGGGTTGCCTATAAATATAAGATAATACCTTTTGGAAATGGTGCAAATGACTTCTTGCAGCTCTTGCTTACAACATCAACATCATCCGAGATAACAAGATCTCCTTCAGAATCAGTACCCCAAAAGAAGGGCACACTTCCATCAGCATCCTACATTATATGAAATACGAAGAGGATATTCAACCAGTGAACCACATAAATGATACAACCTTCTTTCAATAAACCCAAGTGGGCAAGGAGCAGATTAGCAGGATACAAACAGAAAATTATTGAAATAATATAACATAAGGAAGAGAAAAAAAACTCACAGCAGCAACAAATGCAGATTTTGAAGAACCATCATAGAGCACAAATGCAAATTTTCCATGGAAATCTCTCAAAACCTGATCTGCAGGATAAGGACCTCTATCCCTAAGAGTCCTGTAAGCCTCTAGAACAATGATCACTTCATTCGCATTCTTCCCCAATCCATACTGTTGCTTAAGATGCGCAACATTTTCAATGTGGCCTTGAAATATGCAGAATATATCATCCGTCACGGCAAACAATCTATTAAAGAGAAAATCATACAGGGAAGTTATTCGTGTTGAAAAAACAATACTCACATCAAAGTACATTTGTAATTGTAATTTCTTCTCCAGTAGACAATTCCATCATTACTGATTACACTAGCAAAGTTTTCTAAAGAGTACGATAATCGCATCTGAAGAACATTTACAAGAACATTGTCAATTAGGCATAAAGAGCATGCAGCACAAAGTTGATCAGCACATCATACTAATGGAACCTTTCAAGTTCTTTACTCACAAAAGATTATTCCCTTCCGTGACCAATAATGGCTTAGTACAGAGGTCATCTAAAGTTGCCCTAAATCTTAACATCAACAAGAAAACAAAACTAGGACCTGGACTATTCCCTACAGTCATAATCCAAAAAGTAAACATATGGCCGACTGCCTCTTTAATTACCAAAATATCATAGGAAAGCAAGTCATGAAGCTTCCATCACCAAAGCTTGGGTTGTCCGAGCTATCTTGTTGTGCACTAGAGAAAAAAAAAATGTATGTGTGTGTATAATGAAAATTTGTTTGACACCCCTCACCTAGGAGGGGGCACTCGAATGGATTATATTTGAACATAATTTAATTACTATCATTTGTGGATTGTTTATTTAAGTTTGAAACGCCCCTCGTATATGCGGGTACACTCAAATGGTCCACTGTCAAACATGCAGTACAGCACGAAGCAGCCTCCCCTCACCCACGTGGGGCACTCAAGTCGTAGATAATAGAAGGTAAGACTCCCTTTTGCATAAATACCACGAAGGGGCTAGACAAACGGGTTCATAAATTTTACACAAACATATGCAGCTGAAATATTCCTATAATTTCTCCCCCCCTCCTTAACACTACCAGAATCCCCACCGCAAAACAAAGACATTGTTTTGCAGGCACAACATAAGTTACCATAAGGAAATGAAGCATCACTTTTCAGTTAATAAGAGGTACTAGAATATGAACCCAAGCAAATTCTTTCAAAAAAAAAAATTGATCATACACATATTGATACAAACAAATACATAAAACAAACAGTAAGAGACAAATAACAAGTGAGATTCTCTAATAGATAACCATTACTCACCTAAACATCAATCAAAACCCACAAAATCATCCTAAGTCCTAACACATAAATAGAAAAATAAAAATCTCATAACCAACAAAACCATTAATCACAACAACCCACAATACATACACACACAACATGATGTCATGATCTAATACTTATCAAAACTATGGCTTCAAATAACCCAATCAAGAATCATAAACAAAACATCACAGAACCAATATATCAACATTCCAAATAAACCCAACAACAATAAACAAACTCTCTCTCTCTCTCTCTCTCTCTCTCTCTCTCTCTCTCTCTCTCTCTCTCTTCAAGAACAGATCAAGAAAAGGGCAAAAAGGGTCAAAGAAAACCTGGGAAGAAGAGGGTTTTGTTTATCCATAGAGTAGGCCAAAACACCAGAAGTCCCAAGATTAACAGTAACAGAACCAGGCTTTACAGATGAAAAATGATGGGCCAAGAACCCATCTTTCAGAGCACTCACAGATTCAGATTGCCCATTTTGTAAAGCCTCAGGGCTCTTAGCTATAGATTTATCAAAAACTGCTAGCATTTTGATTTTATTACAACCTAAGATGAATGTTTGTATGTATATGTTGTTTTGTTGTATGTATAGGTGGATATGAACACAGGAAAAGGATGATCTTGGTGTATGTATAAAATGAATGATTTGTCATTTGATGAAAGTTTGTGGGACAATATTGTGTTCCTATCTTACCCTTTCTTTTGTTTTTATTACTATTCTTTTTTTAATTATGTTTAACAACTAATTTTGAAAATAATTTTCTCTCTTTTGAGATATTTATTTAAGTGTGCATTTACATCCTTGAAGAATATTTGGAATACATTTAAGACGACTTTAATTGGGTTTTCAAAAAAAAAGGTATTTTTTTATAAATTATGGACAAATATTTTATTTAATGAGTAAAAGTTTGGAAATTGTAGATTTATAAGGGGTTGTTTTTGTAACTTGGGTTCCGTGTACACATAAAACTAGGGGTGTCAATCGGATAAAACGGACACGGATACTGCCATATCCGGATCCGAATCCGAAATTTTTTGACAATATCCGAATTCGTATCCGGATCCGAAATTATTCTGAAAATCATATCCGAATCCGGATCCGGTGGAGTTTATCCGGATTCCGGATAATATCCGAATCCGGAATCCGGAAAACTGATGTTTTTTTTCTCAAAATGTTTGCATGCGTGGGGTGTTGAACCTGGGTTGCCCCCAACCTTGTGGAAGGTCACAACCAGCTGAGCTACAAGATTCATGTGTTAAGAAGTGAAATAATTAAAGATAAGTTAAGTTTAAACATATTTTTGAATTTGATAGTAATTTATTAAAATCTCCAACCAAATTAATTTTTTATTTTCTGAAAATTTGGGAATATCAATAAATTAGATATATATTGACATCTGTACAATTGGATCGTTCAAAAATATTTTTTTAAAAATAGAAACAATAATCCGTAACAAAGCACTAGTTACGAGTCATATTGAAAATAGTAGTGATCTACTAAGATCTCCAATCAAATTAATTTTTTATTTTCTGAAACTTGGGGAATATCATTATATTACATATATATTGACATCCGTACGGTTGGATCGTTCAAAAATATTTTTTAAAAAATAGAAACAATAATCCGTAACAAAGCACTAGTTACGAGTCATATTGAAAATAGTAGTGATCTACTAAGATCTCCAATCAAATTAATTTTTTATTTTCTGAAACTTGGGGAATATCATTATATTAGATATATATTGACATCCGTACGGTTGGATCGTTCAAAAATATTTTTTAAAAAATAGAAACAATAATCCGTAACAAAGCACTAGTTACGAGTCATATTGAAAATAGTAGTGATCTACTAAGATCTCCAATCAAATTAATTTTTTATTTTTTGAAACTTGGGGAATATCATTATATTAGATATATATTGACATCCGTACGGTTGGATCGTTCAAAAATATTTTTTAAAAAATAGAAACAATAATCCGTAACAAAGCGCTAGTTACGAGTCATATTGAAAATAGTAGTGATCTACTAAAATCTCCAATCAAATTAATTTTTTATTTTCTGAAACTTGGGGAATATCATTATATTAGATATATATTGACATCCGTACGGTTGGATCGTTCAAAATTATTTTTTAAAAAATAGAAACAATAATCCGTAACAAAGCACTAGTTACGAGTCATATTGAAAATAATCCGTGACAAAGCACCAATAAAATACAATAAATAATATATTATCTTATAAATATTAAATTATTAATTATAAATTATTATATATATATATATTTTATTTATTTATATATTTATATATTTTCGGATATCGGATATTTCGAATACGGATGTGCCTATATCCGTATCCGCTATTTTCGGATACGAATTCGGATACGAATATTATCCGTTTTCTTTCGAATACGGATATTATCCGTTTTTTTCGGATTCGGTATCGAATTTTTCGGTCGAATATCGGATTTTTCGGATTTTTTTGACAGCCCTACATAAAACAAACGTGATTTAGAGAACTCAAAGGGCACATTCCTTACCAGGGTCTAGAACTCTGCAGAGGAAACTCCAATTTTCAATCATCAACTTCAGAATCAGAATTAAAGTAGTTTTATTGCAATATAAAATAAAACAAATCCATCTAATTTTAGAAAATTGATTATTATATCAATTGAAATATTCACACTCGGTATCTTTGTTGTTCTATCACTGAATATTTGACTATCGTTCATTCAAAAATGAATCATTTGTCAGAATAACAATGATTCGAATTCTCGACATCTCGTTATCAAGAATCACACTATGCACATTATAAGCTAAAGCATTTCTAATTATCTAATTTGAGGCATAATGAAGAGAGTCTCTGCTAGGCAAAACTGCATATTTCAGTTATTTATCAGTATCGTATCAGGCTCCACAGTAGCAATAAAACTTCGAAACAGCTCCAGTTGTTAATTTACAAACAGTTATACTCAAAATTTTGGTAGCATCCCTTTTGCTCTCTGTATGAAACACAGTAGCTTTACAAAGCTTGCTACATATGAAAAAGAAAGAAAGAAAAGAAAGTAGTATGAAACCATGCGATAAGAAAGCCTTCCGTTAACTTCATCAAGGCCCCTCGATGTATCAGTCCGTTTCTGGTGGTTAGAACTTAAAATTGTGCCAGATCAAACTCTGTTGTATGCTACTGAAGTGCTGAAAAGGCGACGTATGTACACAACCTGAAGTGCACTTGCACAAGCCAGCAAAATGTACTCTGTTATCGTGTAAAATATAACTCTGCTCCTTGTGCTCTCATTAGCTACAGAAAGAATTGTAATAACAAATTAAGATAATACGAGGAACATGAACATCATACGTGCATATATATAAAGATTGCGAACAGAAAGATCAGAAACGACCTTTCTGTTCGCATACAGTTTAGATTAAAATTAAGGTTCAAGACAGCATGCTACATAGTGCATATAGTGAATTAGGCTATCTTTTCTATGTTCACATAATTAGATTTCAATGAAAAAATAGACAAGTGCAATAAATTACATAAACAAAGCAAAAACATGCATATTCAAGTAATGTTAATGCTATGTGCAGCAGATGAAAAACAGAGAAATTCTCAAGCAAGTTAAACCAGCAGAGTGCCTATATTTAAAATTATTTGTCATTAGAAGTTGATATCCACAGGCTCACAAGTCACAGCGTTTTCGCACTGCATATGCTTTGGATGTTGAAGATATATTCGAAATATCTACGTACTATTTTTTACACATATGGATTATGTGCGATAAATTGTAAATAGCGACTAGTATACAAAAAACTCAAGAAGTGGGAATTTTTTAAAACGTTCATCGTCTCCAGTCCAGCTATCTAACCAGTAATTTTTCAATGTTATAAGCATTTTTAAGCACATCCAACTATCCAAGCCACAACAGTAATGTTGCATCAATACACACACACACACTCAATAATTCTTGATATGGGAAATACGATACCTGATGGTGCACGATCCTAGCAGAATATATGGCAAAAGAGGGTTTACAGGTTATAATGAGGCATACATGAATCAAAAATTAAAATTTCATGATATATGAAATCAGTTCTTAAGACAATCTTAGCAGGGAAAGGTTATGCAGTAGGCCAAATGGCTTACTATTGCGATGGCGAATATCCCGTGCTTTCAAGAACCTCTGCTCCATTATGACTGATTCTAATGCTTCCCTTAACTGAGCAATCTTAACATTTATTGGATCCACATGCTCTGCAGCAGAACGGATATTAACAAAAAAGTCAGTTCTTTGAGTTTTGTTTCACTAATCCGGTACTCATGGAATTTTTAAAAGAATATATTTAGATAATACTCCCTCCGTCCCACCCATTTCTTTACATGTTTTCAATCTTGCTTGGCATGCATTTTAAGGCGTATATAAAGTATAGTTCCATAACTTATCTTTAAAATTTTCTTTTTTTGAATAAAAATTTAAACATTAAATTTTTATTCAGAAGAAAAAAAAATTAAAAATAAATTACGGAACTATACTTTTTAGCAGTCTTAAAATGCGTGTCGAGCCCCCGTCGCTATCATGTAAAGAATTCGTGGGACTGAGGGAGTATGAATTTATAGTTTTAGTAGCGAAATGGATTTAATTATCTATAATAATAAAATTAAAGATTGATTCACTGTGAAGTGCAAGTGACGCAATTATTGCTTCGTATGGCGACAAACCATTTTTAGCAAGGTCGTGATCATTGGGGATATGGCCGACATGTATGTAGAAGGAAATGGTCTCTGGCGTTGAGTAGGGATTGTGAAAACAAAATTTGTAAAGTCCACTTTGCGGGGCTTTGAACTGAAACTTGTCTCCAGAAGTACCGTTTATAGTGTGAATAGTATTACCAACAGGAGAAGTCACCTGCAGATATGCAGAACTTAAGATAAGCAAACGATATCCCCTGATCCTGCATTTTCTTCTAAACTAAGAATCGGAACATGTTAGATGAATGTATAAACATAACCACAAGATTCAAGTGATGAGCAATTGCTTGATCCACTCAAGGGGCAGTCTGTGTGACACTATAATTGTTTGAAGAGAAAATTCATAGGTAATGTGAAAATAGGCATAGGTAAATGCTAATATAGAACTTGAACACAGATACTCAAATTCATTTCGGGTTGATTTAATATCACATTCCCACCGTTTCATAGTAAAATTTGCACTCATTTTATCAGACTAAACCATTTACAACAATCCTATATACCGACTGTTTTAATCACTTTTAAGTTCATTTCGGGTAGATTTAATACCACATTCCCACCCATTTCATAGTATGAAACTTGCTGGAATTTGCACTTGTTTGGTCATGAAAAATGATAAAAAGTGAAAGAAAAGAGAATGAGGGGCTGCAAATTTTATACAATCCGATTTGCGGAAAAAAATTAAAGGAATAAAAAAAGGAGAACAGAACACACACTCTCAAACGTATATCTTAACATACAGACATTGATCTATATCGAACACACGACCAAAGGAACACATGATTTCAAGAAACAAAATAATGTAATACAATTCATTAATTTGTCACACATGCACGTAGAAATGAGAGCATGCAATTAGTCCCAGCAACATAAACAAAAGGACCTTACAATGAAGTCGATGCCGGGGTGATCTGAGCTCCAGAAAATGTCGTGATCGAGGACGACAAAGTTACCGGAAATATTATCACCTTCATACAGAGCGTACTCGTACACGCATTCAACATATTCTACTGCTATAGAAAGTGATGATATGTATTGTATTAAGCTCAAGAAATTAATCAGCCCTATCAATCCAGACACATTACACCACCTCATTTTCTCTCTTCTGCCCCGTTATAGTAGCATCTCAGATTAGGATTAATGATGATAATAATGGATCAGCACTTCCCCTCAGATTTGCTTTTTTCCTTAATAAATTTTAATCTTTTTATAGGGAATAATGATTTATAATCTTTTAATTAATTTTGAAGTGTGTATTTAATTCAGTTTCGTTAGTAATTTTGTCAATAGTTAATATTTTTTGGGCAGTATATTCAGTGTTGTAAAAATCGGTTGAGGCGGCCGCCTAGGCGCTAGGCGCCATCAAAACGCCCCGACTCGGGTCTAGGCGGTTAAAAAAAACGTTTTTTGTGTAAATCGGTCAAAAATCGGCCTAGACGGTCAAAATCGGCCTAGGCGGTCAAAAAATCGGCCTAGGCGGTCAAAAATCGGAAAAATTCAGCAAAATACGTTGAAAAATTCAAAAATTGGCAAAATATTTGACAAAAATATTTAATAAATAAAAATATTAAAAATAATATTTAAATATAACGGATTAATGCTCCGATTAATCCGTCCGATTAATCCTCGCCTACCCGATTAATCGCTAGGCGGTACCCTGACCTTCCTGTGCGCCTAGCAATTTCTGGAACACTGAGTATATTTAACTAAATATGGTAAAGATTTGTTTCCTTCGTCGAAAATATATCGGGTCTATTTCATATATTCTGAAATTAATAGTTATTATATAAAAAAACACGTAAATGTTTTTTTTCCGGAAATAAGTCCTTATATGTCTGATAAATAACTTATTTGTGTTGGAGCTTTTGGTCACTGCCAAAGCCAAGATACGAAAACTGATAGAGTGATGACACTTCACATTACAGGCCGCAGAGTCAAGCGTGTTCTATTTTCTGGCTAGTACATAGTCCACATCGTCTAGTTCCAAGAATTTGAGGGCACGTAGGGGTCTCGTGACACACACTGCACTTTAATCCTAAAACTTCAACGTGGAGAGCTAAATGGCCATTTAGGTCTTCTCCAAGCTCTTCCTTTCTCTCGTGTTCATGTCCATGCAGGACACACTTTTTTTCTATATATATTCTCGTCTTCACTAGACAAATAAAGCATCTCACTCAAACTACTACAAGCAAGTTCTTGAGCCTGCAATCAAACCTTTAACCAGCTCCTACATAATATAGATCATATATACACAATGGCCTCATCAATTGATATGCAATCAATCCTAGCCTCTTCGGCATCACCAGCCATTAACGGAAGAAGGCTAGGCCTTATTCCGGCCAATAATGCGTTTGCACCATCTATATCTAGGGGTGCTCCTAGCCTGCGAATTAGGTGCATGGCAAAGGTAGTGCATGCTTTCAATTAATAGTTGATTTACTTGGGGTTTGTTTAATCTTGTTAATATATAATATAATATCCTCGTGCGCTTTTGCTGACACCTTAAGATTTTAAAACAAAGTCGTGAAGTTGAAAATTTTGTTTAATTACTATGTATTGTATGTAGGATGGCCAAAAGAAGGATTCAATCCCAGAAACTAATATTCCAGCACCGAAGGTAATTAAGATATATGTTTACAGAATGTTTAATTTGTAGAACAAAAAAAAGGTACAGTCATTACTTTTTAAATTAACGAAGAGGGGTACAAATTTGTATGTTACAGGCCAGCACAAGTTTTTTTGATGTACTAGCATTCAATGGACCTGCACCAGAAAGAATCAACGGCAGACTTGCGATGATCGGATTCGTTGCAGCTATGGCAGTGGAAGTATCGAATGGCCAGGACGTATTTTCACAGATATCTAACGGTGGTGTCCCCTGGTTCTTGGGAACAAGTGTATTGCTAACACTGGCATCTTTAGTACCTCTGTTCAAAGGAGTTAGTGTTCAATCAAAATCAGAAGGAGTAATGACTTCTGATGCTGAGATGTGGAATGGCAGATTTGCTATGTTAGGTCTCGTAGCATTGGCCTTTACCGAGTACCTAAAGGGCAGTGCACTGGTTTAAGTTGATCAAAAAAACATGTATAGTTAATTATGTTCCTATTCCCAGCCTTCTATGGTTTTCGACTTTCGATTTTATACGGTTTGGTTGATTTTGGTTCGATTTCAGTATTATTTCAGTTTTGTTGCTCAATCCTACCATTCTACCCGGTGTAATCTATACATCAGATGATATGAAATGGTTATTTCATTAGCATTGAAATTTGTTATCTACTTATCTTAATTGTAGAATTTCTCCTACTCAAACAAAAAAATGAAAACGAAGAGCTTTGCTACAATTACCACATCATGATTAGAGTTGTCAACGATTAGTTTACAGAATTCGAAATTCATGTCACTCTGAAGATGGGATTTTGAAAAAGGAAATAATACAAGTAAAGATATAAATCATGGCAGACAAAGATAAAATGCAGATGAAGTAAAAATAAATGTACAGGAACATGAAATGATATGTATTTGTATTATTTTGAAATGGAGATGAAGTAAAAGTAAATCTACAAGAACATGAAATGATATGTATTTGTATTATTTTGAAATTACAAGTTGAGAGCCCGTCTATAAAAATACCTCACTGTAATAGAAGAAGATATCGAAAAAATTCTGCAATAAAATCTTTGAAGTTTCTATACTGTCTGTGTAGCTAAACACACAATTACTACATCATGATTAGTTTACAGAATTCGAATTTCATGTCAACATGGTTTCGTGGTGTAGTTGGTTATCACGTCTGTCTAACACACAGACGGTCCCCGGTTCGAGCCCGGGCGAAGCCATCCATTATTTTTACATAATTGTTTTGCTCTGTGAAAAAGGGCCAAGGGGAATAGAATTTTCTAACTATTTTTGCATCATTTTAGTCAACTAGCTTTAATTCCGGTGCAAGGCACGGGATTGCTTTATCTTATAATTGGTTCTGCAATTTTTCTCGTTATGTTTTGATATTAATATTAGCCATTGATATTATGACGATTAGAATTCTTTTTAGTTTAGCGCGTTCTTTTTGGTTAAAACATTCAAATATACCCTTTATTTTTTCAAAGTACTCAGAGTCATGTATTTTTTGTATTTGATATTACAGAATGTCAAGTAATACACCAAAGACAAGAAAGTATAAAAAAATATTGTATGGACACATTTTTATGTAGTAAAAATAATAAATTACAATACAAATTAATTTATTCTGTAAATTGCATAGCACAAATATGTAGTTAGTAATTTGAAGTTAATGTTCAAATATTATTTCTTCAGTAATGTTCCATCATTTATAATGAGTTCCTTGGCTTCTATACTCGTGCGAGACGCAAACTTCTTGGAATGGTTAGTTAATTGCAATGTAACAAAAGTGTTATAATTAAGTACATAATATTAAATAAACATATTTAATATGAGTTTTAATTAATGTATATTAATAAATGCACATATTAAATATGAATTTTAATTGATGTGTATTAATGAATAAAGAGGATTAAAATAGTAATTTTAGATGAATTAAAATGGTATATGTTGTGGTATTATATATATAATAGATTCCTGCAACCAAAAGTTCCTCAGCAATAAGCAATCACTTCATACTTCAAGATTTGTAGTCTGTAAAAGCAAACGTACAATTTACACTTAAAGAATTTTGAGATTTTGAACACAAATCATGAAATTTCGAATCAAGTTGAACTCTGTTCATATCTACTAATTAAATTTCAAATCAAGTTAGAATTCCGATTTGTTGACAAGTCTAGTGTTATATTTATTTAACTGAACCTATTGCATCAAAAAAAGAACAAAGTAAATGTTAAATAAATATGAAATGTCCAAAAAAAAATTAAAAATTGCCTTGGAGACTGTCAATTTTTTTATACGAGTCATCTCTCACTCAATTAGAAGATGTGTTTCCCATGAGAGTCGACCCTCTCTAAACACCCCCCTCCCCCCTTTCTTTCTTCGCCCCCCCCCCCCTTCCCCTTTCTTTCTTCGCCCCCCCCCCCTTCCTCTTCCCCGCCGCCCCCTTCCTCATATTCCCCCTTTTTCATCCTTCTCCTCCTTCTTTCAATCCATCTTCCTAATTTTCATTTTCTTTTTTAATAAAAATCGAGATCTAGCCAAAAATCGAGCCTTGCTCCTCACTTAATCCTCAGATCTGCACCAATTTGGTTCTTGATTTCGCAAATAAAACCCAATTTAGTTGGGCGTTTGTGTGTCTCTCCGTTTGGAGTGGTTTGCTTGTCTCTCCTTTTGGAGTGTTTTTATGTTGATTAATTATGCTTGTGTCTGTTTGAAGTTGGATCTACTGAGAATGGGTTTGCTGATGACTTGGGGGATCTGGAAAGTCTACATCAAAGCTGGAACAGTGACGAATATTGCAAGAGCTCACCACTCACAACCAAAGATTGTTCGTTATTTGTTGGGGATTTTCACTTTCGGCATGTGCTGGTATCCGGCATGTAGATAGCTGGGGTGTTAATCATCCTTTGGGGATTCCTATGTTCGGCATGTCTATAGCTGGTATCCGGCATGTAGATAGCTGGAGTATTGTTCCTCTAACCTCAGTTTATACACTTGAGGCTTCTGAACACTGGGGTATCAATGGTTCTTATGTGATGTGGTCAATTGTGATACCGCTACCTTCAGGGATGTTGGCGCAGTATGGATCGCCTAGGAAGTCTTCATATTCGTTTTTAGTTTCAAGAACTTTTAAGTTCATCTTGTTAAACGATCAGAAAACAATTTATTTGTTTTTCACTCTGGTCGTAGTGACAGTTGGGGGTTTGTCCCACTGTATTTTAAGTTGGTTTGATCCATTAATATAATCCTATGCATTTCGTCAAAAAAAAAAAAAGAAGAAGATGTGTTTCCCCTTGATATTACCTTGGGGTCACTTTGACTAAATGAACTTTTCTTGGTATGGAAAATGCCGGCCTAATTTGTCAATTTTCTAACTATAACCAACAAATCAGTTTAGCTCTCTAACTTAGAGGGTGTTTGGGATTGCTTAAAATAAGTTACTTTTGACTTAATGGAGGTGTTTTTAACTTAAAAGAGAAAGTAAAGTTGTTTACTTTAAGTTGAATGAATGTGTTTGGATAATTTTACTTAAAGTTAAATGGGAATTTAATAATTTTGACTTAAAGTGATATTTGACTTAAAAAATTTTTAAATTCATGATATTTAAGCTTTACAAGAATTATGAAAAAAAAAAAAAAAAAAACTCCATAAGTCATAAGTCATAAGTCAAAAGTACCTAAATGTAACTTCTGACTTAAAGCAGTTTTTTAACTTAAAGCCGGCTTAAAGCCACGTTACACAAACACACCAAAAACTCCTTAAAGGAGCTTTTGGCTTTAAGTAAGGTTAGCCAAACAGGCTGTTAATTAGTTGCACCTCCCTGTCAGGACCAGCACCTTCACCTACAAATTAGTTTAGCTCATCACGATAAATTGTCAGCTCAATAATTGAAGGAATCGATAATAGAATAATTTCATTTACTCTATCATAATTCTACAGTAATCAAACTAATTAAAGTGAAATGTTATATCCAAGGGTCCTACTCCCTGACAATCGATTGTCAGGACCGGTTATGTAACAATTGATTCGCAGGTAGTTGGATTAAGAATCCAACGGTCCTGGATTAAAAAAAAAATTACATATCCGCTATAATTCTCCACGAATAGGCTGATTGACTGTCCGCTTTAATTTTCCGCGCATAGGTTCTGTCCTATCCACGAAAAATTATAACGGACAAGTAAAATTATTATTTTTAATCCAGACCTTTGGATCAAGGATCCAATGGCCTAGAATTCAATTGTTACATAACCGGTACCTGACAATCGATTGTCAAGCACCAAGACTCATCCTAAAATAGTGATATTAGAGGCTCAACTCGCACAAGTTTGAAAACTAGAGATGAACATATAGTAAAATTTATTTAAATAGCGTAATATTCTAAAGAGAAATATTAGAGCCCCAAATTGTTCCCAAATGTTTAATTAGGATTGAATATGTATTTTAAAAATAAAAAGGTCGTCCATGTATTTAGATAGTCTACACTAATTAAAAGAAAACACTTGTCATTCGAGAAATCATTTCGGGTTGGTATGAAAACGAGTCGAATATATCCGAACAGTAGTATAATCAGATTCCGTTCGAATTTGTAATTTGCTCATTCATATTCGATCCAGATGCGAATTAATATGTTTATATTTTACTCAAATTTGACTCGAATTCGAATATAAATGTTCATATTTTATTCGGTTCGACTTGATTGAATATCGAACTACTCGATTTTGGATATTCGAATTCGAATTCATTCAGAATAATCTTAAGAAAATTAAGAATATTGAAATGACTATTTACAAAAAAACTAAAATGTGCTAACTTGTAGAATTTTGGTTGATTTTGGTTCGATTTCAGTATTATTTCAGTTTTGTTGCTCAACCCTACCATTCTACCCGGTGTAATCTCTACAACAGATGATATGAAATGGTTATTTCTCCTACTCAGAAAAAGGTTTGCTACATGACTGCTACATGAAAAAGCTTTGCTACATGGCTGCTACATGACGTTACGGTTACTCGAACAATTATTTCAAAATGGTTTCGTGGTGTAGTTGGTTATCACGTCTGTCTAACACACAGACGGTCCCCGGTTCGAACCCGGGCGAAGCCATCAATTAACTTCTTCATTTTTGTTTTATTCAGTAAAAAAGAGAAGAATTTCCTTGCTATTTTTGCATCATTTTAGTGAATTCCTGCAACTAAAAGTTCCTCACCACTACGCAATTACTTCATTTGTCAAGATATGCAGTCTATAAAAGCGGAAGTGCAAAACTAGAGCAATCTGATATTATAACGGAGTTAACATCATAAATGGAACATGGTCAAACTTTTATATGAAAATTATACGTACACTCATAAATAAACTTATATAATGCCATACTATGTAATTGCGCTCCTAATTTATTTGCTTCTTTAATCCAAACGACGGTCTTTCTTAAGGTTTTTTTTATGTCATTTGAGTCGCTCATGGCAGTGTGGGTAATCCATATTCCATACATGCACATCAAAAAATGATAGTCAATAATAACAAACTTTCTAGCTTGTTTATGTACAATGGAGTGCAAAGTTTGCCAAAAAGATATTTCAGGCAGAGTTAACATATATATTGAAGCCAGGGCACCAGTTCGATTTTTATCATCTCAGACAGAATCCATGTACATATTTAGTTGGAAAAAGGATGCGACACATTATACCAGTGGCTTTGAAGACCATAATTTAATCAAGATATACCTAAAACACTTTATCGTTACTTCAGACTACGTCCGACTACAACCGAGATGGTTGGCTGACCTTTAGATACATTATTCTAGGGAAAAAAATTGGGGATATTGCCCTCTACAGCTAATTAAGTCCCAAAATGGATGTGACTCGACAAAAAAATTGATAGAATGAAATAACCTTGTAACAAAAGACCCTATATAGACGGAGATATATGTACATACATTTATAAGAGGAATACATCTCTACTATTTCACGTATACTTACTTTTGCATACCCATCCTCTGGACTAGTTTTAAGATTATACAAGTCATACAACTCGAGCAAGTTC
Source organism: Kitagawia praeruptora (assembly GCA_037693485.1). Lineage (NCBI taxonomy): Eukaryota > Viridiplantae > Streptophyta > Magnoliopsida > Apiales > Apiaceae > Kitagawia > Kitagawia praeruptora. The sequence continues at coordinate 8,267,482 of CM075353.1, forward strand.
AACTTCTCTGTCATATACATAGTTTTCACCATTATCAGCCTCCCCGGATGCATAACTAATCTGTTCCTAAAGAAGTAAACAGTGTTAGTATATCATTTACACAGAATGATAATCTCTAATGCATAACTGTAAAAGTGACAGGCATGCTATAAAATAAAATTATCCTTTCACATGTTTGCTAAATCTTTAATGGTTGGCCAATGATGGAGTTATCATTTACAACTACAATTCTGGAATTCTATTTGTATAATGAAAATTTGTTATGGTGACTCATCAAGGTGCGACTTCAGTGATAACTGAAGACCAAGCACTAGCAGTACCAAATCATTGACAATAATTAGCTTAAGAGCACTTGTGATCGGACGGTATGATAATAAGCATCGGGTGATTAAGGTGGGAACATTGCAAGGCTGTAAAGCCAGTTATTGTTCATGTATCTTTCTTATTCCAACCTTAAACTTTTGTTTGTTTTTCTGCACGACAAAAACTATATAAATTACTCTGGTCGTGACCGTATGGACTGGAGAGCAACATCTGACAATTCATAATCTGGTCGCTGTTGAGTATGTGGAGTCTTCCTACATATATATTCTTTTGTAACTGGAAACCTCTAAGATCAATATTAATAATTATAATGCCAACTGTGAAGTGTGGCTCGACTTGTCAAACTTCAAATAGTTGCCTTGTTTGATTTTTTTCTTGTTATCAAGTGATTTTGTTTCACTGTTATAATCCTGAGCAGTAACCTGACCCCGAAGACCAAGGGTAACAACCAATTGACCAATGACATGTGGGACACATCCCTAAAATTACAGCCAAGTTTAACTAGCGGAAGTACTAGATAAATACTTACTTCAACAGGGATGTCAACTGGGAACAGATTTATGCTCTTGGGATTGAATCTGAAAGCACTGCAAAAAAGAAATCGCATGGACGGATGAATTAATTAAAAGACAGGATGAGAACAAATAGAATATACAAGTTACAGTCCACATAAATTCCTCAAATCCGGAAAAAGATATTAGGTGACCATCACAGGTATGTCTAATTAATCAAATCCAAAACACTATTTAAATTTATATATAGATAGTATGATGAGGTAATTTTATGCTTGGTCCAAAAAATAGTTGCAACTTTTAAGCACCCTTAAAAAAGAAGTGGAACAAGATGAAGGAATCACCTGCGAGTCAAAACAAGTTGCCACACATATGGAATGAAGAATTCCTCTGGGTGACTCTCTTGTTCATATGTAAAGCGCAACTGAGTGAACATCTGTCAGAGAAGAGGAAAAAAGATCAATAAAGAGAAAAGTGAATTTAGGCATTAACTGACCATTAGTAATTATGTACATTACACATACCTTCATTCCTTCACCTCGCCATGATCTGCAATTGATTATTATGACTTGAAGTACTTTTTCCACTGACCACTCGCCTTCCAATTTTTGGGCATCAATGCGGCTATTGAAAAAATCTAATACCTATAAAAGCAGAAGGGTAATCAGCCTGCCAGCTAGCAAGGGATTATACACAAGAATACATGTATACTAACTTAGCACAATATTTCTTAATAAAATGTCAAATAAACTATACACACTAGAAAGAAAAGGTGTCGGTAATCTGTGGAAAACTGAAAGGGAAGAATATTAAAAGTGAAAGTTTTTAGACATACAGTAAAAATGTTCTCCAGCAGCTCATTAAAGCGTGGATGAGACTTGAAAGGCAGAAATATCTCCTGCCGCTGTAATATTGCATAAACAACCTAGACCAATGAAAATATTGTCAAGAATGACCATGAAGACAACATCATATTTATTTTATTATAATTGACAAAGGCCTTAACAAAGCAGTAGCAAGTACAAAGCAATGTGACGATACCTCAGGATTTCGCGGTAAGGCATAAGTCAGAATCACATTTAATATTTCAAGTACGATCCTCAAGAAATCTGTGTAAATATGCAGTTCTGAGGACTGCAAGAGAAGAAGAAAAATCGAGTTTTAATGCACAAATTTTGAATGACAGTTAAAAAAAAGATACTTAGGTTGTGTTCGCTTGGATGTAATTAAACAGAGTTTGAAAAGAATGAAATTTGACTAAATATGTCTGCACAAGTATTCATTTCTTCCTCCATTCCGTTTCCCTCCCAATCTCGTCAGAAATTATTTGCAGCCCTCATAGTTCGGGCCTTGTCCCTATAATTTTCTATCATACCCTTATTTTCTTCAGATATTTTTATTTAAATTATCCTCACATTCCTTTACTTCCAGGAAAACACAACCTAGTATCTCAAGAATTACGATGTAGGAGAAGAGTGTACTGACTGCCATATCGTCTGTGACGCTGTCACCATCTTTTAATTCACCATTGAAAGAATGCATCTTATTATTTTTCATCCCTGCTAATTTTGTGTATCTGGATTGTAAAAACAGATCAAGCCATAAACATGAAACAGTCAAAAAAACTCAAAAAAACTAATATTCCAAACTGATTAGATAAGCATACAAACAAAGTTGTCTGAGTTCAAGAAATATATAAATACTAAGCTCACATATGAAATAGAATACCTTCGTGAAAGCATATCAAATAAGCTAACTAAAAGTTGTGAAGCATATGCACTCAGGTGATGGACATGAGGTGCCATGTTTGCCAAAGTTGCTAGACAATTCGTATGGAGATACACATCCTGTCAAAAATTAAAGGAACATGTGTTAGAAATTTAGAATAAAATAATACCAAAAACTTAAACCCTCTAGTTGAGATGATTTGTATAACACGATGCATGAATTTATGTCAAAGTACATGTCAAATTTACTGATGCTACAGAATAATGATAGTTACTTGGTGCCAACAATGTTTAACAGATTGGAAATCCTGGCTCTTAAAAGATTGCTGATAATGAAAGCTAATGTTTAGCCATTAATATGTACAGTATAAAAAAATGCTACCTTCCACGTCACATGAAACAAGGCATATGTTGATCATAGTAATTCTGACAAAAGATACTAAAAAAATAGCAGAACATATACTTGTACTATTTGGAGACATCAGAACATACCCGCAGTTTAGACTGGTTGTTCTTTAGAGTTCTTATAAGAATTATGACCATGAGAGAGCCAAGAGAACTGTTATGAAGAAGACGCTCTTTGTACCATGGGACAGTAGGAAGAACCTGGGCAAAATGCTAAATTTTAAGTACTTCGTTCAAGTTCAGAGGCTGAAGTGAGCCAGTAATATATAAAAGGAATGCCGACTTACCAGCTTGTGGACACTAGCATTAAAAGAGGAGTCCTGACTTAGTATAAGAAGGATGACCAGCACCATATAGATTTGATTGGATCTCCTACTTGCAGGATCATATAGTGTTTCCAGCAATGGCATCAACTGTGATTCATTAAAGTACAAAGATTAGTGAAAGCTGCAAGCAGGTGATGTAATTAGATAAAAAAATTATTCACTAGCGAAATGTAAGGAAATAAAAAACAATTAGATGAAATCAGGTAAGCAAGTATCATATGTACAAATCACTGAAGCTCAAGCTGATAATCAACTCATCTGGAGGAGATAGTGTTTATGTTGGTCGTAAACATTCTTGATCACATACCAATTACTAATTTTAATATTAACATCAGACATTTCAGGATACTTGCCACTCGGATCTACAGTTGAGGGAAAAAGGAAAGAACAGTTGGAATTTGGAACTGAAGTCTGAATGATGTGTCATCGCTCATTCCTGTTCTCCAACAATTTATCTTTCATAAAGGATCCATGTCTCCTTTGGCATGAAATTATAAGTTTATTACTTGATTATCAATGTAATTTGACCTAATGTGCAGTCCAAATCTGTTGTATAATTGAGGACTCAGGGTCTACTTTCGACTATCCTACACCTTAGAATACTTTATTAACAAATATTAAAAGTACAGATAAACATTAATAAATATCTTAAATTACCTGCAAATCTACAAAGTACAGAAATTATTACTTCATAATTTCTTGCCTATATAACCCAAAAATTATTTTATAAAAAAATAGATACAGTATATCCCGCTCACGAAGCAGGGTTTAGGGAGGGTACCACGTACACAGACCTCATCTCTATTCCTAACAGTAAGGAGGCTGTTTCAGTAAAGACCTCCAGCTTTGACAATTTAACAACAGCAATAAAAACACACACGTAAGATGATATTTTATGCTGTTCCAACTTCCAATATAGTAGACCTATATAAATTTGAAGTGTGAGTTAACTGGCAAAAAAAATACACCCACAAAGAGATTATTTGTTCAAGGAGAATATATTAGAGTTCCATTTTTTATATTCAAAATTTAATAAATACAATTCTTAATTTCATAAAATTAAAACTACGAAGTACATAACATGCACTTATCTCTGATTTGTTGTTACCCTAAACTCTAATAAGACATAATGAATAGTCATTATGTATGTAACCATATTTTATAAGTTGAAGTAGTAAATAACCCAAAGGATGAACTTCGTTCTTTATATATGCAAAATAAATAAGTATGGCGCCTATTTTGGAGTAGATGTAAAAAAAATTCAATCAAAATTCAAAAGGCAATCTCAAAAAGTGGTACTGATACTGAACTCAAAGGCTCATGCATTTCAAGTCACTGAGAAACCTAGATAGAATTAGAACAAAGGAAGAATACTGTAGTTTGAGGGATATGATGTTTATCAAGGGCCTGGCATCATGCATGTCAGACTAGTATGACACTAAATGTGAGTTTAACCAAAAAAAAGAGAGGAGGATGTTGTGTGTACCAATGTTTCTAGATCTGTTCGCACCAAGATATACTCAAGAAAGTCTGCATTTCCATGTACTAATGAGTAAAGCAGAAGAACAGCACCTTCATCTTCCAATGACCTGAAAAGACTTGACCTTTTAGACCAACTTCATATAACCATTGAGAAAAAAATATAGAAATATATGGCACAGGTTTGAGTGTGCTGAACATAGATCAGTCGCAGGCTAGTACCAGGGGACAAGTACAACGCAAAGTCGCAAACCCTCAGGAAGCATTTAGCAAGTTCATAACCGATGAGTTTTAACAGCTGCAGTGCATTAAATGGTAGAATCTACCTAAATACTCACTTCAGCAGGCAGTAAATGGAAAACAAACTATTTCATCATGTCAAGCCACAGACAATGGGATAATCTTAGAGAGGAGTCATGGGCCAGGGAAAAGATGGCAATATAATACGTTAATTGGAAATTACTAGTTTTAATATCATCAAAATCTATAGAATCACTACATATTGACAGATTCTACTAAACAATTTGTTACCAGTTTAACAACCATAGCAGGATAATATTTCATAAGAATCTTCAATAACATTCTACAATATAATATATAGACTGTTTTAGGGTATAGTTAAGGGCGTAAGGCATGCGTACATCTAAGGGGGGGGGGGGGGGGGGGGGTTACATTGGGTGAGTTTGTGTTATATTTAGTACACAAAAACTAAAGCAAAAGATGTCAATTAGACATGAGAAGCTCCAAACTTTAATTTGCCCAATGCATTTACCAGATTAGCAAAAAGGTTACTGTAACACTTACATGCCAAGACTATCAAAGAGGGAAGCATAAGGTATAGAAGGACCACGGTGTGCATTTCCCTCGACATCAGCACGATCAACTGCAAGCAAGTATTTCACTAAGTATAAACAAACATTCAAAGAAGTGCAGGATTATAGAATAACAGCTCTTACATTCAACATCCCTTGCATATTCCAAGGCCTTGCAGTAAGGATTTTCAGAGAGATAAATTTCTTCTTTTAGGACAGAATCTGAATTTGCATCATCATCAAACTTTAATTTCCCAGGTTCCACTATACATCTCCGGAAGTGAATGAGAGTAAGTAATATATTAAGACTGCTCTCAGCTAATGGACTTTTCGAAGTTTCACCACTTGGACTGCCAATGAAAGAGAACGGAAGCCACACCAAATTTGCTGCATATAATGAAATTATAAGGCCATATCTTTAAGAAAATTTAAAATTGATTTTTTGTGTCAAAAACTAAAAACAAGCGAATGCAAAAAATAAAAATGAATGCAAAACAAGAATTTTCAAAGAATTTAATAAATTTTTAAGACGTAGGCAATAATTCACCTATCTTTCAAAGCATAACAAAATATGAATTACAGAAAAAAAGTTACACAAGACTGGTTAATACATTTGTCCTACAATGCAAAATGTCAAAAGACGCTTGTGAGTGAAAACTTTTAACGCGAGTATTTGAAGTATTTGAAGTTAATAACTAAATTACCAGCTGCAGAACGGACTCTATGCAAAACACCAGGATGACTGTCTTCCGCAAATATAGCGTAAGAAGCACTATTAGAAGGAAACTGAGGCCGAGTAATGTAGTTAAGTAGCAGCCTGCGAACAACCAGACCAACTATATATTCTTTCTGCATATTTAGTAACAGCTAAATTAACAAAAAAGTAATATTGAAAACCGCAGGTTTAACATAGTGCAAAATTTTGTGCTCTTAACCTGAACCATTGCTGCATCTATAAATGGGTGGGCATCTTCTGGACCTGGTGACGGCCCAGAAAGAAGCTGAGTTGACATGGAGACAAGCATGAAGTTGAGTAATTCATGGTGGAGGATATATGTGTCCGCACTTAAAACACATAAAAACAAACGGAATTAATAAATTTTTTAACTGCCACTAGAAAAAAAGAATAAAGAGAAGTCCACAGCGCATACCTTACATCTACTAATCCAATAAATGTTAGAGCACCATGCAAAACAAAATGTTCTATACTTTCATCTGCATTAAAACAAAACACAAAGTCTTTAGTCAACATTTGTCAGACAAACGCTCAACCATGCATATATAATGTGATCTGAAAAGTTAAGAGAGGCCAATAACAGATTGTGTGTTATCCTGTTATGAGGTTCCTAGAGCCTAGAGAATTCAAGTTATGTCCAAATATGACTTGATAACATAAAGTTCAGTTCAATTACGTACACAACTTGAACTTTACTTGTGCTTAGAGACTAGGGCTCGAGTCTTTCAAACTTTTTATTCTTCAGACCCTGATTCGAAAATTTTAACTCATAACAAGAACAGTTTGACATTTTAATTTTTTACAAGAAGCCTAGGAAGCACCGACACGCCGATTTGGGTGCCGTATGCGTGTCGGACACGGCCGACACGGCCCCGACACGGGGACACGGCTGAGGACGTGTCGGACATGCCAGGTGGCGTGTCGTGAAGAAAACGCGGTCGACACGCGTCCGACACGCGGGGGACACGCGTCCGACACGCGGGGGACACGGCCCACTGATGAGGCCCATAAAAAAAGCCCACAATCCATAAAAAAAGAACCCAGCCCAGCCTCTTTAATATATATACATACACTTAATATATATACATACACTTAAAAAAAGCCCACAATCCATAAAAAAAGAACCCAGCCCACAGTCCACTTGTTTTGTAAGACACTTAAATATTATTATGAATGAAGATGTTTAGTTTATGACATATACAAAATATATATATTTTATTAGTATTTTTTTTTTGCCGTGTCCCGTATCCAGGACACTTCGGTAATTGGCGTATCCCCGTGTCCCGTGTCCCGTATCGCCGCACCCGAGTCGGTGCTTCCTAGCAAGAAGCACATGAATGCTTACACTTGGACAGGCAAAAACTCAAGAATCAGAAGAACGACACTTTTACTAGTGAAGCAAGCAAAAAAAAATTATCTCAACTCGTTTTGAAACTTGATTCAGGTGCAGTTTATTAGTTAACAAAATTGAATGAGGACTTCTAAATTACCAAGTGCTTCTGAAGATTTTAGTATCAACTGAAAATGATGTTCGATAGGAAATTCGAAAAATAACAGTAATGGTAGTAAAAGATTTTTATTCTTCAGACCCTGATTCGAAAATTTAAACTCATAACAAGAACAGTTTGACATTTTAATTTTTTACAAGAAGCACATGAATGCTTACACTTGGACAGGCAAAAACTCAAGAATCAGAAGAACGACACTTTTACTAGTGAAGCAAGCAAAAAAAAATTATCTCAACTCGTTTTGAAACTTGATTCAGGTGCAGTTTATTAGTTAACAAAATTGAATGAGGACTTCTAAATTACCAAGTGCTTCTGAAGATTTTAGTATCAACTGAAAATGATGTTCGATAGGAAATTCGAAAAATAACAGTAATGGTAGTAAAAGATTTCTCGGTACATGTTTTAAATGAAATTTACCATCTTTCAACTTTGGAAATATCTAAAACAAGTTTGCATGTAATCATAATATGATTCTATCATAGCAATATCTAATAATATTTTAATACAAACCCACATGAGAAATACTTAAACAATAGAAGTCTAAAATCATCATACATTAATTAAAGTTTCTCATCACTTTGATTGCCAATCTTAGGTTTCATCATTCTTGCCACTAAGATGCAATGTTCCCACTTCTTTAAATCAAATTTTTTACAGGTCCAAAAAACATTAATTAAGATACCACTCCGCCTAATAAAGATTTGGAAGAAAGTATTGTTACAAAAAAGCCCTATGAGAAAGAGAGTGTGTATAAGAATGCACCAACTTGGTAGATATTCCAACAAGGAAAAGTAGAAATATCAAATAGGAGTAACGACATCTTGGTTTTGAAGGTAATGTATACTGTAGAGTATCATTTACTAAGTTTTATACATTCTTTAGGCTTATTCAAGTGAATTATAGAACACAAGAGACAAGACACATCATCAAATAACAGGAAAAAGAAACACAAAAAAGACTGTGGGCCTTTACAAAATGCAGACATGTGCTGACATAAATTGGTCCCTTGTGATATATAAACCAAGTTGTTAATTCAGAGAGACAAGTGATGGCCTGATGGGGATCAGCCCGTATTTGATTACTATCGGACTGGTTTGACTTAGTTTATAGTTTATATATATTCCATTAGGGATTTATTAATTCTATTTTAAAGCATATTTATTCCTCAATTTTATTAAGATCCATTTCTTTTCCTAAAGCGGTTGGAAACTTCTTAAAGTATTAGTTATTCTGCAGTTCAATCACTCAAGATTGTTAACTTCAATAATTTTAACTACTGTCCTACATCAATACGGCAGTGCTCTCTCGTGTTTTCTCCTTTCCCCAAATTGTATTGTGAAATCAAAAATGAACCTGATATATCATTGACTGCCTAAAGCATCTTCACTCCTAAAAATTTCCTTTTTAATTTGAAAATCCTGTAGTATATAAAAAAATATTGACACATAATTTTAGGCCTGTATAGAATATATAATACTTAGGTTGCTTTACTGGTAATAAATGCACTTAACAATCACAATCTTAATTCTCAACTGCCTCTCTTTTGTACAGGTGAGGTCTATAGGTAACTGAAATCAATTCTATAAAAATGTATCTTAAAATTCCACATACTATGTACTCGTCCCAAATGATATATGTTAACAGTCATGAACAGGAAACAGCGTAAAATTCTTCATGTTTAAAAAACAATGAACTGAGCACAGTGTAGTTACCTCTGGGGAAACTATCAGGTAGTTCCTCAATACCATCCACGGACAGGCACAGTTCCTCATATATATTACCTTTTGAATATTCAATAAAGTACTTGAGGAAAACAGATGAGAGGTGAAGTGCATTTACAGCTTTGTTCAAGACCACAGATGGCACACCAGAAGAAGATACTAATTCATGTAAACACCATCCGAGGTGGATTAAGATCTTGGCAAGATGCCTTGTAACGCAATTGTTCTGTGCTGCGCAATTCAAAAACGACTAACATCTCAAAAACATGTACGAGGTCGTGTAAATTTTAGGATACTGGAAGGTAAGAGTGGAAAAGCATGTGACTCGCGCACATGTTACTCGGTCCGAAAAATAGAACTAGAAGACTTCAGAAAAGTTCCAATCACAAGCTTAATCTATCACTCTATACGTATTATATATGTGTGTGTGCGCGTGCGTGTGCATGCGCGTGCGTGTGCGTGTGCATGCTTTTTTAGATGGCAGAAGACCCCTATGGTATGAGAAGAAGCCTGACAATATGCACGGTTACGATTTTCCCCATACATCCTAGAGCAGCAGGTATTTGTGTGTGTACATATATGGTAAACTACAACTATTCTGCAATAATGGTAACATAACAAAAAAACAAACTAATAAATGCCGAGTGTTAATACTGCATAAAACTCATTGCTCCAAACCAGCTGCTCTGAAATTGATCCAAGTCCAGCATAGTTCTTCCTCGCTAAACAAACTAAGACTGTCAAGTCCTAACAACATTACTCGACCTCTATTTAAACAATTCAACTTGCAACTTATCGAGTCATAACAAAATTCATACTAGCTCTAGTGTAACCCTAAGACACCCGACTAATCATAGTATCCTTAATTTTTACTCTCTACTAATTCCTTTCACTTATCTCACATTACGATCTCGAAAATAACATTCTAACAAAATGCATACAAGCTCGAGAGTATAAGCCGAAGACACTCGACTAAATACAGTATCCTCAAGAGTGTAAGCCTAAAACACTCGACTTATAATAGCGTCCTTAATTCCTACTCTCTACTAATTCCTTTCAATTATATCACATTACGATCTCAAAAAAACACCATAACAAAATTCATATTAACTAAGACACTCTACTAATCATACTATCCTTAAATCTTCCTCTCTACCAACTCCTCTCACACTACGATCACGAAAAAACACCAAAATCGATGATCGATAAATAAACCGACACATTTACAAAATACACAATTCGAAGCTAAATTCCACAATTAACCGAACAATAAGAACACAAATCACACAAAACTGAACTCATCAAAAAAACAACAAAACAATCACTAACCGAAGATTTTGCAAGCTTCGTTAACACGATGCGAAGGCCACCGGAGATCAACCGGAAGCTGCAGCAACTGCTGCCAGTACTCCGACATTATTGGAAACGACTTATCTCCGATGAAAGTTCCGATCAGGTACTCCGCCGTGTCGTGCGGCCGCCGCGGCGTTGACGGCACTCCTCCCATAGCACCGACACTACAGTACACGTACTGTATCTATCTGTGTGTGTAAAGATCTGTATAGAGATGTTTTCGATCTTAATTGAAAGAGATTAGTGTAGACAGAGAGAGAGAGAGAGTGAAGGTGTTGTGTGAATTGTATGTATAGGTTTGGGTGTATGTATAGAAGTGCACAAGGACTTGCAATATCAACAATTTTGAACACGTTAGACGCGTGATTCAGAGCAAAACAAATGCTTAGTGTAAATAACTTGGCAAAAAAATTGTTTAAATGTTTTCAAATTAATATAAATAAATGGATCTTTTTATTATTTAACATGAAAAAACATTCATTATTTGCTTTACTATGTGCCCGTCTGGCAAAAATTAAAATGAACTTATAACTTACTTATTTCGATAACTTTAACTATAAAGTGATTTATTATTTTATGAGAGTCGACTAAGAGTGGATAGACGCCCCCTCCCCATATTGTTCCTATCTACCTCATTCTCCATTGGGAAAATTATTTTTAAAGTCCCTGAACTATTACCGTTTTTTTTTCTAAGTTCCTGAACTAAAAAAGTGAATTTCTAGGTAATCAAACTTTTGAATTTTTCCCATCGCAATCCTTCCGTTAGATTTTGACTAACGACCGTTAGTGAATGATTTATTACTATTAGGCATTTTTTATGTAAGTCCCTAAACTATTAGGCATGTCTTATGTAAGTCCCTGAACTATTAGGCATTTCTTATGTAAGTCCCTGAACTGAAAATTTATTTACTTTCATTCTTTTTAGTTTAGAATTTTATTTATTTTCTTTTTTAACTTTGCATATATTTGTGTTTTGAAAAACATTAAAGACTTAATATATATGTACAATGTTTTCATTTTAACTTTGTTTATATTTATATTTTTAGTAATTTTTATAAAGTCGGTGTATACAATATAAAAAATTGTTTAATTTATTCCTGATATGTAAATTTTAGATGTATATCACATTTTGGCGAATGATTTTTTTATATAATTTCAATAAATTAGAATATATAATAAGTTCATGTATTTTTATAGTTTAGTTAACATTACTATTTTATTAGTTATTGAAAATAGAAAAGATAACATGTTTTACCTGAGAAGGAAAATTTATTAGTTAATAGTAATAATAAGTAATTAAGTAATTATATATGCAAAGTTAAAAAAGAAAATTAGTAAAATTCTAAACTAACAAGGATGAAAGTAAATAAAAATAAAAGAGTAATAAATGTGATTTTTAATATAAAATTGAGATTTAAATTTAAATTTTCAGTTCAGGGACTTACATAAGAAATGCCTAATAGTTTAGGGACTTACATAAGAAATGTCTAATAGTAATAAATCATTGACTAACGGCGTTAGTCAAAATCTAACGGAAGGACTGCGATGGGAAAAATTCAAAAATTTGATTACCTAGAAATTCACATTTTTAGTTCAGGGACTTAGAAAAAAAGATGATAATAGTTCAAGGACTTTAGAATTAATTTTCCCTTCTCCATTTAAAGCCTTATTGAACCCTTCTAATTCTGTTTCAGTCCTCCATTCATTCTTCTACATTTTCTTTTTTTCCGAGTTTCAATAAAATCGAGAACCTTATGTTAGGCTTTTAATTTAAATCTGTTCTGTGTTGAGTTTGTTCCCAATTTATTTGGATTTTGTTTATTCTCTCACTTGTGTGAGAGTTTTGCGTGTTTTTGGTTTGTTTTGCTGTAAATTAATATCCGGGATGTTAGATCTGCGGGATTTTCAAGGTTTTGATTTAGCGATGAAAGTTTTTATGGGATTGCATTTATGGTCGATAGCTCAAACCAGATATGGCGAAACGGGTACATGTACATACATCAGTTTCAATCAATCGCTTGATGGTATATCCAAGAGATCTAGGAAGACTGAATTAATCTGCGTCGATTATTTTTGTAGATGTCGTATGTCTTTTTATTAGTGAATTAAATCCTTTATTCAAAAAAAAAACTTACTTATTTCGAAAAAAAATTCGTATTTGTATATATTTTTTTTAAATAAAAATGTGTATGGGGAGTTTAATAATCGTTATCATGCAAAAATAAGTTACTTATTTCAGAAAAAAGTACATATTTTCTAATTTTTAATTTTTTATCTAAAATAAGTAATTTATTTCTGAAAAATAAGATTTTCCAAACAAGCTCTCTATTATGCTCTTGTTTGAATCTTGTTGGCTATTTTTTTTGCTTATAATCCGATATTTGAGTCAGTTTCGTGCATCTTGACTAGAATCAACCGGCCCGTGGTGGATAATCTTATTAGCTCTTTCTTACGAAACAAAGTGTTAATAAAATTGTTTAAGATTTTAAAAAATGAGTATCTGAGAGAAAGAATGCCCTAAATACCCAATTTTTGGGTACCCACTTATCAAAATACCCACATTTCAAAACACTGCCCGAATTACCCAAGGGATACGCCATTTGCATCGGCGTATCCGAAGTACTGTAGCCGCCAGAAAACACAGAAACTTGCCAGAAAATCGAGAGCTTCCGGCGATGACGATTTTGATCGGAAAATCTCGTTCTTTTCGTTTGCCCATCCTCGCGTCGTCTCCACCCTCCAAATCAACATCACATGGCCAGCTACACTTCACCTTCATTGTCCGGCTGTCCGTTTGTCTGAACTGGCCCCGCAGGGGCGTACAAAGCATCGCCGGAAAACTCGAATCGGGAAAAAAACTTAATTTGGGTGTTTTCAATTCGGCTTATGAAGTGGTTTGAAATTTGTGTAGGTTTGTAGAGAATCAAGAGACGATCTGGATGGTGTATTGGATATGTATGGAATATAAGGGAGATGAACGAACGGAGTGAAAGAAGAATATGATCGGAATCGCCATTGAAAGGAGGTCTGGAGAAGATGGAGACGACGTCAGACGCGCTGGTTTGAAAAGCGTATTTGTATGATACGTCGTTTCTGGAGGCGTATTCGTTTCTGCATACGCTGATGCATGATGCGTATCTACTCGAAAATCGTCTCTGCCAGAGGCGTATCTGCATGATACGTCGTTGGTGTTAGCGTATGACCACACACGCCCATGCCAGTGGCGTATCCCATGGGCATTTTGGGCAGTACAAGACCACGATATGTTTGGGGCCGAAATTGGGCCTCAATTAATATTTTTTTAAAGTCCAGTCCATTTTTTGCAAACATGTACCCTTTACGAGTTCAAATCTTTAATCCTTTAAACACAGGGACAACATAACAGGGGTCACGCCTTATTGCATCTACTCCCTGGTCTCCTCTCTTCAAGTATCTTCTCAATTTTAATTTATAATTTAACCTAAAATTTTGATTCTTGGAGACACATAGTTGAATCCATTGGATTTTAATTGATTGGTATATTTTGTATTACAAATTTACATAGTTATAACAACAAATTAGAAGTGTTTTTAAATTTTATATTTTTTTTTACAATTATTAGCTATGAAGAGATATTATCAAGCCATGTTACATAATGATATACCTCCTGGAAAATCTGAAAATATTAATTAAGTTAGTGAAGCTAGTGTTCAGAATCGTCAGCAAATTTGGGAGGAAGTTGACGTAGATAAATTGCCAATTGATCATTCCAAAAGAGAGAATATCTATGATTCTCTGATTTTTTAAAAGAATTTTGGGTCATTTTCATAAATATATATATAGAAAAGTAAATTTTTGTAATTTTACTTTTGTTAAGAAAATCTATTTGCAATTTTACTAATCTAAGTTTCAAATTTGCAAAAATACTACCTATTAGGGCAACTCTGCCCAGCCTGCCCAGTCGTGACACTTTTTTTTTTTTAAGATGAGGTCATATTTTGGTGGATTTGGGTTGCAACTCAATTCAACCACATTCAACCGACTTCCAAAATTTTTTTTTTTTAAGATGTGGTGATATTTTGGTGGATTTCGGTTGCAACTCAATTCAACCACATTCAACCGACTTCAACACTTTTTTTTCTTTCTTTTTTTAAGGTGGGATGATTTTGGGATACATGGCCCCGCAGGGGCATATTCAACTGAATGCAACCACATGCAACTGAATACAACCACATTCAAATAAATGCAACCACATGCAACTAAATTTCTGATTTCAAGTTCCATTTTTCAGTTTTCATTTTCGACTTCTTTTTTGAACTATATATATATATATATATATATATATATATATATATATATATATAGGCCTTTGCTCCATAAAGAACACTCTTATATAACAAACAATAAAGAACACTATAAAATCATTTATTCCAATAGATCCATTGGCCCCGCCAGGGGCTCCCAATACAAAAAGTTCTTATTTTTTTAGGCTCCATCCATCCAGCAAAAAAAAAAAATTGAAAATTTTACTGTTCATGATGACGTCACTGATGACGTCATCGATGAACAGTAAATTTTTCAAAAATTTTTTTTTTTTTTTGCTGGATGGATAGAGCCTAAAAAAATAAGAACTTTTTGTATTGGGTGGCCCCGCCAGGGGCAATGGATCTATTAGATATGAGGTGTTCTTTGTTGTTCTTTATATAAGGTGTTCTTTATGGAGTCCAACCCTATATATATATATGAAATCAGCAACTGAATGCAACCACATGCAACTAAATTTCTGATTTCAAGTTCCATTTTTCAGTTGTCATTTTCGACCTCTTTTTTGAACTATATATATATATATATATATATATATATATATATATATATAGTTCAAAAAAGAGCTCGAAAATGACAACTGAAAAATGGAACTTGAAATCAGCAACTGAATGCAACCACATGCAACTAAATTTGTAACTGAATGCAATCATATGCAACTAAATTTCTGATTTCAAGTTCCATTTTTCAGTTGTCGTTTTCGACCACTTTTTTTAACTCTAAGAGAGAGAGAGAGTGAGAGTTCAAAAAAGTGGTCAAAAACGACAACTGAAAAATGGAACTTTCTTATGCAACTGAATGCAACTACATGCAACTAAATTTCTGATTGCAACCACATGCAAATGAATGAAACTTTCGTTTTTCAGTTGCATTCAGTTGAATATGGCCCCTGGCGGAGCCTTGCAATCCAAATCCACCAAAATCACCCATCTTAAAAAAAAGTTGAATGTGGTTGAATTCAGTTGAATGTGGTTGCATTCAGTTGAATATGGCCCCTGGCGGGGCCTTGAAACCCAAATCCACCAAAATCACCCATCTTAAAAAAAAGTTGAATGTGGTTGAATTCAGTTGAATGTGGTTGCATTCAGTTGAATACGGCCCCTGGCGGGGCCTTGCAACCCAAATCCACCAAAAATACCCCACCTTAAAAAAAAAGTTGCATGTGGTTGCAACCCAAATCCACCAAAATAGCACCCCACCTTAAAAAAAATTGTTGAAGTCGGGTTGAATGTGGTTGCATTCAATTGCAACCCAAATCCACCAAAATAGCACCACAGCTTTAAAAAAAAGTGTTGAAGTCGGCAGAAAGGGGGTGGGGGAGGGTTAGGGTTAGTATTTTTGCAATTTTGAAACTTAGTTTAGTAAAACTGCAATTAAGAAAGTATAAAATAGTAAATATGCAATTAATTAAAGGAGATAGTATTTTTGCAAATAGAAACTTTAAATCTAGTATTTTTGGTAAATACTCAAGAATTTTTTGGGACAAGAAGCGTAGATGTGTTGTTACATTGGTACAAAAAACATTCTAGGTGGTTTGAACTTTGAAGTATAGTGTTTCCGAAGATTCAATTTATTGCTTGTGTTGTTATCTTTTTAAACCGGAACCTGACGGTCGAAGTGGTGGTGATGTTTTTTTTTTGTATTCTTTTATATGCTGTTGGGAAAAAAATTATTGTAAACTTAGGTCACCCCTCATATATATTCCTGGCTCGTGGCTCCGCCAGTATCGAGATCAAATTCTACTTCTTTATTCTTTTAAATTTATTTATATAAATTAATTATGCGTATATTAAGGTAAAATGTTTCTACATTAAATTTTATAAAATTTCCTAAAATCAACCTCTTAAAAGTATAAATTTTAAATGTAAAATCAATAAAAATCATCTATGTGCTTATATATTGCATGTCATTTAAAATTATAACTAATATATTTTATTTTATTTCTGAATTATTGCATATTAACACTCAAAACGATATGATATATATGCATTCAAAGTGTAAATTTTTTTTAAACTCATTACTATGATATTAAGTGTTAATGATGTATATTTATTGTGTAAAATATGTAGATTTGATATCTTAAATGTATCATCATATATATGTATGATCATTATCAAATATATATTTGAACTTCTCTTAAATTCATCTCAATTTTCAATACCAACTCCCACATCCGATCTGTCATGTGTGTTATAAGTGGTTGAATTATGTGGGTGCAATGCAAATATAGTGATTTTTGTAAAGAATTTAGGTTGTTTGATTTCATGTGGTTGAATTTAATTCTTGAGATTTGTTTCTTGCATATGTATGACAGAGATATTGCTGAGCAGTTTCTAAGTGAGTTTATACAGCCAGATCAACAAGAAGTGCCTCAATTTGAGAGAGTTGTCGGATTTTAGAGTTTTCAACCTCGACTGATTGATGTTTTTAGAGTCTAACCAAAGGATACCCCTTTGGTTGGTTTTAGTAGCTTAGAGGAATTAATAGTAGTAATTATTACAATCTAGTGTAGTGAATATATATAATGTTTTATATGGATTATATGGTGTATAGTTTAAATTTTTCTTTAAATATTATTATACCACTGAAAAATTACTTTAAATATTTCTGGCATGAGATAACGATGAGTATTAATATTCTACCACTGAATATTAATATACTTAAGGATAAAAGTATTTTGAGTGCTAAGGCGGAATATTTTTGAATAGAAACTGATCGTTTTTAAATATAGCACGAGTTCTCTAAAGAATATTAATCCTCGAATATTCTTTGTTCGAGCCTGTCGCCTTATCAATTTTGCAACGGAGATCTAAAAAATATCAAATATCAATATTTCTTTTTCGATCTTATTGCCTTGGTGTAGAGATATATTCCATAAAAATATAATTTAATTTTTCGCAATAATGGAATATCTCGTATAATTAAAAATGGATATTGCTAGAATTCGACTATTAACTTTTGACGGAATCAATTAAATTAATGACCTAGTGAGAGGATAACTAAGTGTAATTAAATTTTATGTTAAATCGTACAAATACCAAAATAAATAATATATTGAAGATATCCTTTCAGTCACAAATGTAAATACTACCCAAGAGTTGGAGCACATAAGGAAAAACAAAATAATATACTCTCTCTGTAAGCTACCGTCCTAACGGCTCTATTCTAACTAGGATTTTTTGCCCGCTTCGCATGGTATAACTCATCATTTTATTTATTACTATTTTTTTCAATAACTTTGCTAAAAATTTCTCTAAAAAAAATAATCTTCTGAATAAATATTTTGCTATTGGTTTAATTTAACCTTTTTTTCCCAATTAGATTAACAACTAATGTGATAACATGATTGCATAACTCATTTCATCATTCCTTTTTATGCTAAAATATACCACTCCCTCCGTCCCGGTGAATTGTTAACGTTTGCGAACAAGTTTTCGACACGGATTTTAAGATGTATTTTAATGATAGTTCTATAACTTATTTTTGATATTTTTTTTGTATAAAAATAGAACAATCCTATTTTTATATAAAAAAAGAATATAAAAAAAGAAAATATCAAAAATAAGTTATAAAACTATCCTTAAAATTAATGTACCTTAAAATGCGTGTCAGATACGCAATTTTTTATGTTAAGAAATGGAAGGGACAGAGAGTACCTCCATCCCATCCATTTCTTTACATATTTTCAGCACGCACGCATTTTAAGGTGTATATAAAGTATAGTTCCATAACTTATTTTAAATATTTTCTTTCTTTGAATAAAAATTTAAACATTAAATTTTTATTTAGAAGAAAAAAATTTAAAAAAAATTATGGAACTATATACTTTATAGTTGCCTTAAAATACGTGTCGATGCCTCATCTCCCAATGTAAAGAACCTGGTGGGACAGACGGAGTATCATTCTCTATTAGTAAATATTATTTTTTCAGTGACATTGTAAATTAAGAAGAAAATATTTTCATTTACATTGTAAATTAAGGAAAAAATAACCATGTTCTTAGATGGACAAAAATACATCAATTCCTGTGTGTTAAAAGTACGAAAAAGAAATTGACATTGGGTCCGTTTGAGAATTTTTTTTCTGATCGAAATAAGTTACTTATTCTGAAAAAAAGTTAGGAAATATGTACTTTTTTTTAAAATAAGTAACTTATTTTTGCAAGATAACGAATATTTAAAAAGTTAGGAAATATGTACTTTTTTAAAAAAATAAGTAACGAATATTTGCAAGAAATAAGTAACTCACAATTGGGCATATTTAAAAATGTTAAAATAGTCTAATTAGAATTGGCCTTATGTATAAAATTTTTATTTTTTTTAACAAAATTGTTTTAAAATTTGAAAATATAGGCTATTTAAGGACAAAGTTTGGAAAGTAGGAGTTAATAGGTACCAAAAGTTTTTTTGCTTTGGCAAGGGATCATTTGACGGAGTAGAATGGTATGTTTGAAGGACAGACTTTACACTTCTCATATGCTCAAGACGGAACTTTGAATGTAACTTTGTGTGGCTAGAAATTAGGAGTCACGGCATGTGTAACAAACCTTTATTATTGTTGTCCCAGCCAGTTTATGGAATCTCTTTGTGAAGTTGGTAGAAACATTTCCGTTTATGCATTTAACAGTGGTCACTTGTTTTTTCGTAGCTTGTAATACAGGTTAGGAAAGGAAAAGGTGAATCATGTGTAGAAGTAAAATAGCGACAAAATGGTATAATGCATTACAAAAACAGAAACTGACCAAAAATTGCAGGTGCTTCAAAAAACACCCTAGTTTATAATCTGAGTTTGACAGAGGCAAAAAACACCCTAGTTTGGATTAAGTTAGCACCTAGGCAAAGAGTAGAATACCTCCTTGTAGACTACATTTTGCGTTCTATTGGTGGAATCACCAATGTCATCATCAGTAAAGACCTTTAAACCACTTGGTGAAGTGACTCTACTAATTGCTACATAAAACTGCCCATGGGTGAAAACAGATTTTGGTAGAAAGAGTCCAACGTTTTGTAACGATTGGCTTTATATGGTCTTCATCAGTTTTCTGATTAATCCAATCATCTTCGTTGTCTTCACACAGTGATTGGGAAGTACAGTAATCCTCCTCTATACATCATTTATGAAAACAGTCAATAAAACAAAGAGATAGACAAATATGAAGTTTATATATGCCATTTAGGTTGACAGAATAAGGTGAGCCTGGAATAAACCATAATAATCATCTGAATAAAAGTTTTCAGAGTCTGATAATCCATGAATTCTTGAATTCTCTACATTAAATTCAGTCATATTATTAAAGTAGTGAAAATGCATAAAACTCTTCTTTGTTAAATTGGTCATCATATGATTCACATATATCCTCCAAGTGTCTAGTACTAATCTCTTCAAATAAGTTGCGATTAATTAGAATGGAATACATTTTCCTTCAATCTAGCCTTTCCTTTGTCTCTGTATGTATTAGAACTCTGACCAATATTGGTAAGGCAAGACAAAGGAGTCCTATCATGACTAAGGCGGGAAGCTGCTTTGTTGTTCGTTGCACTTGGTGTTTGAAGGACACCTTGCAAATAATATCTATTTAGTTCAAATAATATGAGAAGTAAATCATGGCAGCTGACATATAATATAGATAGATTGTTGGAACACGCACATACCATCTGTGTCATATGATTCACATATATCCTCCAACTCTTCAGTACTAATCTCTTCAAATAAGTTGCGATTAGAATGGAATACATTTTCCTTCAATCTAGCCTTTCCTTTGTCTCCCCGTGTATTAGAACTCTGACCAATATTGGTAAGGCAAGACAAAGGAGTCCTATCATGACTAAGGCGGGAAGCTGCTTTGTTGCTCGTTCCAGTTGGTGTTTGAAGGACACCTTGCAAATAATATTTATCGAGTTCAAATAATATGAGAAGCAAATCATGGCAAGTGACAACGACAACAGTAACGGGTTTTGTTTTAATGGTTAGTAATGTTACATGCGGGGGAAGCCTTGTTGTTGGGAGTTGTTGACTAAGTATGCGAATGAACATCCATGTTCTCAACTCTTCTCCTCCTTCTTTGTTTCTTTGCTTCTGAATATCCTACAAAATCCAAATCGACGGATAAATGAGTAGACATAGGAGTATAATTATGTAAGTAATGTGGTCGAGACATACTGTAAACTTACTGCTGATCATATCCTCCGAAGTAAAAAGGTAATCGGATCTACTTTGAGATGCATCAGCATGATCCTGCTTAAACTTATAAGAAAAACGGGAATCATTTTGCAGTTTGTTATTGTTATGATGCTACTATAATGATGGGAATGTACCTGGTTCATCTCTTCCACTTTAGCTGCTATCTTGTTCCCCGAAAAAAAAAAGCTGTTCAAAAGTAATATAATTCAAAATGGTAGAAAGTAGAAAGCAGGTATCTTGTAAATCAAAATAGAAAGCATCTAATTAAAAATTTGTTAATGATGAGTGTAAATGATGAGTGTATTGGGGTTAGCATCGAAAAGAATCTTAAGTGTGCATTTTGAATTCCATAAGAGGTGAGAAGTCAGTGGCATTTTTGCAAAACGTTGGAAGGGCAACGGCAAAGTTTTAAAATGGAGGAAGAACTGTACAGAACGGGCAACAAACACTATAATATAGATAGATATATATATAATCTCATAAAGAAGGATGATGATAGCTTAAGAGAACCACTAACCATGACACCGTGCACTTTTGAAATGTCAAAAAATTCAGCATCATTACCAGAGTCACCACAAGCAAGAGTGCTTCTAGAAAGTATTTGCAACACCTTGTGAGTTGTGGCATATATTCAAATCTGCACCTTCGCAATTTTTTTTTTCATGTCCAACTACATAAAACATATATGAATGATAGGAGAAAGAAGATTCTACTTAGCAACTCATAGAATATGTGAAATTCTCATGTATTGAGCGAAGTAAACTAAAGAGGGTAGCACCGAAATCACTAAGAAATGACATATTATGTGAAAGTTGAAACCTATTTACTCGTTCTTGCATAAAATTATGAACTCATCGTCTAACGGAACATGAGCATGGACCTATAAAAATGATCTTTCATTCCTAATGTTTGGATAGGCCTTATGGTAACATTAAATGCAAGTATCATTTACATACATATTCAAGTCCCTGGTAAAATCTATACCAAACAATATCATCACAAATTCTTGAAAAGATCAGTATAAAACGTAATACTTTTCAGAAGTTTAGACACTTAAAGATAATTAAAGACTCTCTCAGAACTTATATCAAACATTTCGTATGCAATTCTCAAACTTATTATTAACTTTAATTCTGAAATCTTTTTCTAACAATTGAAAATACTCTTGAACCTTTAATCAAACACTTAATTGCCAAAAACTAAATCATCTACTGAACAACGAAAAACTATTCACGCTTTTCGATCGGAACATGAAGAATGAAGATGAAACAATTTAGACCATAAGAACCAGTTACCTGATTTAGTATGAACAACTTCATTTTTCCAATATCTTCGTATCATCATTACATTAATCTGAAACAATATAAAAGAAAATTGTAAGTATGTAAACATGTGTAACAATTAAATTATAGCATAACTAAAGAGAGAGGGAAATTTCGGCAAAAAAAAAAAAAAAAAGAGGGAAATAAATGAAGATATATCTATAATAGAAATGTCATTGGATATTTGGATTTTGAAAGTTAACTGGATTTGATATATGAAAGATAAATAGAGATGTACAATTTGATTTTAAAATTTGAAAGAGATAGAAATTAGAGAGGGGGAAGTTTGAATTTTAAATTTTGAAAGAGATAAAAATTAGAAAAGGGAGAAGCACGTAAAGAGCAGCAGCAACAGCTCATGTTCAAATATGTATGTTCAAATTCATGGTATAATACATGAAAAGTTATATATATATACGGTATAATACATGAAAAAGGTGTATGAGTCAACTGGTCAAGTGGCAAAATGATGTCAATACAATAAAATGAGGAGGGTAGTATGGTAAATAAACAGTCAAATATCATTCAGGCTTTATACTCTTAAGTAGATATTTGGCACTCACGCGCCGTCGTTAACTTCACCATTCTACGAAACCCACCAAGATCTACATTAAGCTTTAATATTGCTCGTCAACAACTCATTCCCCAAAGCTTCGATTAAGGTTTGTTGCAGGAGGGCGGGGGATTGTTGAAACAAGAATACACTGCAAACTTGGACCTCTCACTCTTATTCGACTGCTAGCTAAAGGTGTGATTGTTATCTAGCGACAGCACAAGCTAAGTAACATTTCCCCCATTGTTGCTGTTGTTGGCCGGCGGATCGCCGGAATAATAAACGGTAAAATCGGTTGGGTTTTTATTTAATTTCTTTTATCTCAATTCTCACTTATTTTATTACCCCATTTTCGTAGCCCTCACTCGTTAATTCATTGCATTTAGCCTTGTTATCATAGTTATTATTGTTATTCACTATTCTAATTCTGGTTGTTCATTGCCGTTTTATTTTATTCTGTTTTCATTTTTATTTTATTTTATTTTTATTTTTATTTCGGTTTTATTTTTATTGCTATTATAATTTTTATTTTTGGTAGAATATTTCATTTTAATTTCTAATTTTGACGATGTCGCGTAGTTTACGTGTTGGCAGTTTGAATTTAGGTACCTTATCGGGAAAATTTTTGGAGCTAGTGGACGTGCTGAAGAAGCGGAGAGTGGATGTGGCATGCATTCAAGAGACTAGGTGGAAGGGGGCTCACTCCAGAGAAGCGAACGGGTATAAGTTGTGGTACTCAGGTCTTGCCAACTCCAGGAATGGAGTGGGTATTCTGTTGGCGAAGGATCTAAAAGACAACGTCGTGGAAGTGAAGAGAAGCAGCGACAGGATCATGTCCGTCAGGGTCGTGGTTGGGGAGAAGGTGGTGAACGTGGTGTGTGCATATGCCCCTCCAGGGACGGAACCAGGAATTTAGATTGGGGTGGGCTTGACAAATCACTAACGAAATTTCACGCGCCGATCACCCATATCATCAAATTCATCAATCATCGACTTTATACTAATTTTCTTAGCAAATTGTCTCTCTATATAGATGACCATGATATCTCCAAGAAATGCATCATCCATCTTGCTACGCAGGTCAGTCTTGAGAATTTTCATAGCAGAAAATGCCCTCTCAGTAGAAGCCGTTGAAACAGGCAGTGTTAAAACAAGGCGAATCAGCTTGTCAATCATGACGAAAACTTTTGACTTTCTCGTCCTAACCAATGTTTCTCCGGATGAAAAAACATGGAAATCTTTTGCAAAGATGGACCTTTACGTTTAGACATTGAAATTTGAAAACCTAATCCCCAAATATGATATATCAATTTCAAATTAGAAAATCAGTATATTTCAATCAAAATCCCCAATTTAACACAACAATTCAACAAATAAGACTATAATCTATCCTTAATTCATCAAAATTTGTACATTATACAACAAGCACAAATGTAAAAGAATTATCAAACAATTCATAAATATAATAGCAAAATAAAGATATTACAGATAACAGAAAAGAAATGAAAGAATTTATCACCTGAGAAAATAAGGAAACAAATTAATAAGCAAGAAGTTGCAGACCAAGAGAGGGAGACTCAGTTGTTTTTCTTTGGATATGTGTTTCACAGCTTCTGCCTCGCACTCTCGCTCATACACTCTGTTTGTCTTTAATTTTCTAACTAAATATTAATGGGTTTTGATTCATATGGGTTGGGTTTCGTGTATGTTTGGGCTAGAAAATGTTACTATATATATAACAACTAATTTTTTTTTAAAATTCCTCCTGGGCTTAAGCCCAGGTAAGCCCCTACATACTTCCGTCCCTGTGCCCCTCAAGCCGGTTTGGGCGATTCAGAGAAGGAGGCTTTCTGGGTCTGTCTAGATGAGTTGGTCGGAAGTATTCCTTACGACCAATTTGTAGTGATGGGTGGCGATTTCAATGGTCACATTGGTGAGAGGGCAGATGGCTACCCCAGCGCTCATAGGGGTTTTGGCTTCGGGGCCAAGAATGTCGGTGGGTCCGCGTTGTTGGAGTTTGCTACTGCCCAGGAGTTGGTAATTGTGAATTCTGTTTTTCAGAAGAGGGCTGAGCACCTCATCACCTTTAGTAGTGGGGGGCACAACACTCAAATCGATTACCTACTTTTGCGCAGTCGGGATGCTAGGACGTGCGTAGATTGCAAGGTGTTCCGGAGTGAGGCGTGTGCATCTCAGCACCGTCTGCTGGCCATGGATCTAGTCATGGGGGGTCGAGTTGTTCGCAGGTCAAGAGAGTTCAGACCAAGAATCCTTTGGAAGGATTTGAAGGGCGAGAAGGCGGCCGAATTCAGGGAGTCTCTGTCCATCGAAGGTTGTTTTGCGCGTGGTGGAGATGCTAACAGTAGGTGGACCAATGTGGCGAAGGCTATTCGGTGTGTGGGCGAGAAGGTGGTGGGGGTTTCCTCAGGAAGGTCCAGTGGTCATAAGGAGTCGTGGTGGTGGAACGAGGAGGTTCAAAAGAAAGTTAAGGCTAAACTTGCGCTCTTTAAAGAACTTTTATTCATGTGTGCAGGGGCGGAGAGGATTCTGAAGATGGAAGCGTACAAGGTGGCGAGACGAGAGGCAAAAAAGGCCGTGGCGAAAGCCAAAGAGGAAGCCTATGAGGGGCTGTACAAGCGCCTAGATACCAAGGAAGGAGCGAATGCTATCTTTAAACTAGCTAAAGCTAGGGAGAGAGGGCGGCGCGACCTGGGTTCTGTTAAGTTTGTTAAGGATGATTCAGGCCAGGTGTTACTGAATGAAGAGGCTATCAAGGAGAGGTGGAGTTCGTATTTCCATAATCTTTTCAATGAGGCTAGGAGGAGTGGTACTGGTGTGGAGCAAGAGGTCCCTCCTTCGTCGGTGCTTTCTATCGGTTCTTGTGAGTGTATCAGCAAGGAGGAAGTCAAGGGTGCCCTTCTTAAGATGGCCAGAGGGAAGGCGGTTGGCCCGGATCAGATCCCAATCGAGGCGTGGCTTTGTCTGGGTGAGGTTGGCGTTCAATGGCTAGCAGATCTGTTCAATGATCTCCTCTTGGGTGCTAAGATGCCAACTGAATGGAGGCATAGTATCGTGGTCCCTTTTTTCAAGAACAAAGGCGATGCCCAGAGTTGCAGTAACTACCGGGGTATTAAATTACTCAGCCATACTATGAAACTTTGGGAGAGAGTGGTTGAATGTCGGATTAGAAGATAAGTTGAAATCTCAGAGAATCAATTTGGTTTTATGCCGGGGAGATCGACGACCGAGGCCATCCATCTCGTCAGACGCCTTATGGAGAAGTTCAGGGAGCGTCGCAAAGACCTCCATATGGTGTTCATTGATCTTGAGAAGGCCTATGATAGCATCCCCCGTGAAGCTATTTGGAAGAGCCTTGAAGAGAGGAGAGTGACGTCTTCGTACGTTAGGGCGATTCAAGACATGTACTCCCAAGCTAGTTCTTGCGTTCGGACCCCAGTGGGTGACTCCTGTTTTTTCCCTGTTGAGATAGGCCTTCATCAGGGGTCGGCCCTAAGTCCTCTTCTTTTCGCCCTTATCCATGATGGCATGTCGCGAGGGATTCAAGATACCGTCCCTTGGTGCATGCTCTTCGCTGATGATATCGTGTTAGTGGCAGAGTCGAGGGGGGAGGTGAACGAGAAGCTGGAACTTTGGAGATCTACTTTGGAGTCCCAAGGCTTACGTATGAGCCGATCTAAAACCGAGTATCTATGGTGTAACTTCAGTGGTGAGGAGAGCGAGGGGGGAGTGGAGGTTAAGATTCAAGATCAGATCGTACCTAGTACGGACAAGTTCAAGTATCTAGGCTCGATCATCCAGAAGGAAGGTGAGGTTGAAGACGATGTCAAACATCGTATCAAGGCTGGGTGGCTAAGGTGGAGGGCAGCGTCAGGGGTGATGTGCGACAAGAAGGTCCCTTTAAAGTTGAAAGGGAAATTCTATAGAGCGGCAATCCGGCCTGCGATGCTATACGGTTCTGAGTGTTGGGCGGCGAAGAAGGCCCTCGAAAGAAAGCTGGAAGCGGCTGAAATGAGGATGTTACGGTGGTCGTGTGGGCGCACGATGTTAGATAGAATCCTGAATGAGGTGTTTAGGAGCGAGCTTGAAGTGGCGCCTCTTTCTGCGTAAGTCAGGGAAGGGAGGTTGAGATGGTTCGGCCACGTCCGTAGGAGGCTGGCTGAAGCCCCAGTGAGGAGGGTCGAGAGTCTTTCGGTGGTTGGGGTGAGGAGGAGAGGCAGACCGAGGAGGTCGTGGGAAGAGCAGCTTAGGATGGATCTGAAGGCCTTGAACTTGAATGAGACCATGACAGCGGACAGGTGCTCTTGGAGGCGTCATATCAGAGTGGTGGATTCTCTTTTAGGGAGCGGCTCTGTTATGGAGAGCCTCAGAGTTGGGTTATCTCGGTTAGCTTTATCTTAGAAGTTCAGCTTTTTTGGCATTTTTCGTTTTATTGTCTTCTATTTGCCGGTTTTGCAGTTGCAGGGAGATTGGACCGGTCTTTTCTCTGTGTGCGGTTTACTATCTGTTGTCGTTTGCTTGTGGTTTATTATGCAGGGGGCCCGACCGGAGCTATTCTCACAAGCTGGTAGAGCGGAACGCATGAGGACCGCAGTAACATAATTCCAAGCAGGCGGGTAGGTCCCATGTGGAGAACGCCATGGGCTCAGGTATTGCTTTGAACATTTTCGTACCATTTAGATTCCTGTGTATATAGCACCCACCATATCTGTCGTGCACGTAGCCGAGGGTCTTCACGGAAACAGCCTCCCCGCCTTAAAAAAGCGGGGGTATGGTCTGCGTATAACTTACCCTCCCCAGACCCTGCTCTGAGCGGGATATACTGGGTATGTTTGGTTTGGTTTGGTTTGATTTGGTTTAGTTGGAGCACATTATTTTAAAATGAGTCAGATATAATAGATAAGTGAAAATTTATAAGTGCTACTCATTTTGATTTGACTCATATAGCAAACCTTCGACATAAGCATACTTATAATCATCTGAATCCTTCTCAGAGCAGGGTCTGGGGAGGGTAAGTTATACTTCTGTTTGGTTGACATATAGACATGTATTAACAACATAGATTATTTTTATTCTCAAAATAGTTGATAAAAGATAAAAGCAAATAACAATATTTATAGTCACAAATGTAAATACTACCCAAGAGTTGGAGCACATTATTTTTAAAATGAGTCAGATATAATAGATAAGTGAAAATTTATAAGTGCTACTCATTTTGATTTGACTCATATAGCAAACCTTCGACATAAGCATACTTATAATCATCTGGAAGGCTGTAAAAGAAATCAACTTCCAAAGGATAAGTGCAATTTTCTTTGATGCCAGAAGAACTTTAGTAGTTAATCGTCCATTTTTCATTACTTCTGTTGTCAACTGCATCCTTCTCTCAGCTGAATCGGACTTATGTTGAAAACAATTAGCAAGTCGTGCTACCGATGAGCACCGGTGCTGAAGGTGTAGAAACTGCTTTAAAATTAGCAAGAAAATGCAGTTATCAGAAGAAAAAGATTCCCAAAGATGAGGTATTTATACGTTATTAATTTTGCGTTGTTTAATCATGTTTCTGCTTCGGCATATCTACTTGGTGGTATATGAAGAATTTACAGGGAGCACTAGATATATATCTTGTCCTTATCTTATTCAAACTTTCTGTGGTTGAAGGCTGGGTTAACATCATGTGTTTCTAAACTTGACTCTGCACTTTGAACTAGTAGACAACTTTTTATTTCTTTTAGTTACATCCACAGGTAAATGAAATCTGAAGTTATACCTCATTAATTCGTTGTAGCTTCCTTTTATGTTTGGTAGAGGTTTTCTTTTCTAAGCTATGTTAATAGGCATGGTTCAAGCCATGTCAGTCTCCAATCTTTAGCTCCAGGTTACTGATTTAAAAATAAGCCATTGATTGTGTCTTTGCTGGAAATCTTATGCATGTAACATGATTTACCTAAGATGCTGCGAGAGAAACCAAAAACAGTCTCCCATAAAACATCTAGTACATGTGATGTGACCATTGCGGGCTCGACTTGTATGGTGCATGAATATGCATTAATCACGAATAAATTTATTTTCTCATGTAGACTCGATCAATAATGTTTGGGACACAAACTGATTCCATTACTCCGGGATGACTTGATTATTTAAGCAAATTCAAATCTCCTAAATTCATTTCCTTGATCAAATTTCAATAAATTTGAACCCCTAAACAAATATTGTCGCTACCGGTAACCAAGTTTTGAGGTCATTAATGAATGTCAGTGCCATTGGCTTTTGTTGAAATTTGACACAGGTAGTACTTCTAATCTCATTTCTTATGCTCATTAAAATTCTTTGAGTTCGGGGAAAAACCAGAACATTAGGTTACTAGAAAGATAGAAACATATTGCTACAGGAGAAAATCATCTATGTCTAGGCTCATTTGCTATTTTATCTCCAAATGTGCTAAAAAGCCTAAAATGTACTAGTACAGTGGTATACAGAAGTTCATTGTGTACAAGTACCAGTATAGCAAGACAATAACCTCGTTCTTGGTCTATCAAGAGGGCGGTAATTGGTAACAAAAAATACCATATATATGGATATTTGAATTGATGTATTGTTTCAACGAAAAATGTGAAAGAATTTCAAGATCGGTTCAGGCAGACTGGTGCTCGGAAGGCTCTGTTCCGAGAAAAAAAGTTCGTGAAATTTTTTTCTGAATTTTATTTTAGAAAGACGTCTTCTTGGAAATATTTTCCAAAATCAAAGTTATTTTCCGGCAAACTGACTAGCTAACCATTTACCATCTAATGATTCTGAAAACAATCTGATCTACCAACATATTTATTTTCTTCTACTTCAAAACTAAACAGACCCGACTCTTCTTTTGCCCTATTATTCAGCAGTTGTTGCCAAAACTGCTTATCAAGACCTTTATTTTCTCCATCACATCTCTGCTGACTCTCTTCACAGGTTTCTTCTAGTTCCTGCATTCCCATAGAAAGTGTTTTTATCACAGGGACTTTAATATCACCAAAATCCTTTGTTCTCGATTCAGCATAAAACCGCCCCTGAAACTCGCCACTTCCATATGCTTGATCACTTGCCTTACTTCTCTTCTTACTAATTGTTTCCACAAGTTCATGATCCCTTCTACCTGATTTAATGAACTTCGGTATTAAACTTGGATTTTGTATCATTCTTGCTAAGAAGCCCATGATATGTTGCTGCTTTATCTCGGTCTCTTTTAATCTACATTTAATTTCTCTTAGGTGTGCTTTAGTGCTTCGTTGCTCTTGTTCAAGTCTAACCAGCTCCATCCTTAAGACTTTCTTGTCAAACTTCGAGCGATCAGTTCCTACTTCTGGTCCACACTGAACTACTTGAGTACAAGAATCATTGGGACGTTGGAGAGGATAATGAGGTTGAGAAGGTGGATTTCTCCTCTTTACCTGTTTCAAAAGATGCCTCTGTCCTCTTAAAAACCATTCACTAGCAAACTCTAATTTCTCCGGATCAACTTTTCTAAAACCCTGCATATATTTTAGTGACCAGGAGACATTGAGTAATTGATGAACCCTATCTTAAATAAGCACATTGAAATGCGTGAAAAAATCAGAGGGTCGTAGTATTGATATAAACTAGAGATAAAATGAGAACTTTAGAATCGACTTAGCTTGAATAAGATAGTACTTACATACGTATTAAGCTGCCTGATAAAACTTGAAAGTTTACAATGCTTAAAGTACTTGGGAAGAACTTGAAGGGCTAAAGCGTCGGGATCCCAAACAACAAAACTATTGTTGTCTTTGCTCCAAGAAACAATATGGTTGGTCTCTGAATCATCCACAAGGTCCCAAATCTTGCCAAGAAACGGGGGAGGGCTCGCGCCTTGGAGCCCTTCCATTGCTTGTGGAACATTAATAGATGTCTCACCCCAATGAGATGAACTTAATCCATTGACTTCTAGTACTGGCACTAAGCCTAGTTGATCCATACTAGAAGCAGTGTATATCCAAAAAGGGCTTTAATTTACGGTATGTAAGCTATGCAACTATATATATTGACAACTATGCATAAGACTAATATATGCACGCAAACCTCAAATCTACCAAGGGATATGAGGATTAAAAGAAATGTGAATGGATTTAGAAGTTGGTAAAACTCTGGGAAGAAACAGAGGAGAAAGAAGAGATTATATAAGTGAAGTGAGACTAAGAGTGACTAAGATCTGTGAACTGCATTAAGACATTAAGCAATAACAAGAATATTTATATATTTATGCTGAGTGGATTCATGGACAGATGGCAAGTTAATGATGAAAGGGGATCAAAATGGGCCTCACTAAAATGATCCCCCGTGTCTTTCTACATTGGGAAGTAGTTAAGCAAACCGTTTACTTTTGTTTCTTTAATATCAGCCAAAGGCCAGTTGTAAACCAAGTGTTGAAACATGTGTTAGCACTCAGACAAAAGGGGAAAGAAGTATGAGTACCATTATACTCCCTCCGTCCCAATGAGATGTTTACGTTTACTTTTTGCACGGAAACCAAGAATTGTGATTAAAATAATTGAAGTAGTGGGTGTAATAGTGATTTTATAGTTAAAATAAGTGAAGTAGTGGGTGTAATAGTGATTTTATAGTTAAAATAAGTGAAGTAGTGGGTGTAATAGTGTAAAGTATTGTTAAAATAAGTGAAGTAGTGGGTGTAATAGTGTTAAAACTTACTATTTTAGGAAACGTAAAGAATTGGTTGGGACATCCCAAAAAGGAAAGTGTAAACAATTGGTTGGGACGGAGGGAGTAAAGATTTGATGGTATATGTATGAAGAATGAGATATGGTCACAGTTAGTTGTTAAGCAACACAAACTGATAGAAGTTGATCACCCTGAAAATAGTCCTCGTGAAAATAAGAATGATGTTGCGTTTAACATGAATGTTGTTGGCGCGAAGTCTTGTGCAATTGGTACGACTATTATCACGCTGTCTCCCTCCAGTAAAAGGATGAAAAACAAGTTTCCGTTAACACAAGTGAACATGTTAGAATAGCGGTAAATGTACATTTTCGAAACCCGATTGCCATGAAAACAACAATCAAAAACAGAAAAATCAGATATCAAAGTATAATTATTATGCCGAGTACTCCACAGTCCCCAGTAATCAAACTACGCATTTGCAATGTCACTCATGACTAAACTAAGATTGTGCTCTTATGGTCCCCCTCGACCTCCCAATCAAATTCTTGCAATCTAAGCAGTTTCTAGGTGAAAGGTCGCTTTAGAAAGTGTAGTTGGTAGACAGGTGCCAATCTTGGAGTGGTGGTACTCAATAATTTGTGCTGGACGAAATTACATTTCCTGTTAATTAATAGTCTATAATTTGATTTGCTAAGTAGAACAAGGGTAGTAAAGAAAATAATGCCTATCTAATCAGTTTAAAAATCAAACAAATAATTAAATTAAAAAGGCAACTAACAACTATTCTGGATGTGGCTTGACATGTTTGTACAAGAACAAAACTAGACAGATATCTACAGCAGTGAGACCCTAAACTAGAAACTCCAATCACTCAATCAGTCAGTCTATTTATTAGAGCACATTCTATAGAGGTAATCCTGTAAGCATGAGGTTTGCAACAAACTACTAAGGTTCTTGATTCTTTGCTTTTACTGCAAATCGCTGAAACTCGAACAATAAAGACTATATCCCTCTTTGTAAATTCCAAAAAAAAAAAAAAATTTAATAGAACTATTATTGAATGTAGTTTGAAATTACCCCACAAAATCTAGAATGTTATGGGAACCGCAAATTCTCTTTATTTCTAAGCCAGCAAGGTCAAAAGAAGGTAACCTATGTCCAAAGCAAATATAAAGAGGACCTAGAAATCGATGACAAACAACACAACATGTAAAATGCAAGTTACAAAATGTGAGCACACTGAATTAAACATCTATATACAAAATGCAGCTAACGACAACCGTTAGTATGCACTTTAGTTTGTTATTACATTTAACTCAAGGCTATGTTAGGCGAGTACCTGTTAGGAGGCACATACATGTGCTTCAGAGTTCAGACATCAGTTCCAGTTTCATCCTCTTTCTTCCTTTGCAGTATCTGATGTTAGGGGGTTTCACCATACGCAGTTGAAGCGCAATACGTAATACAGAAGGTAATTTGACTCTGCACACTATGACACAAAAGGGAGAGGTATTCACTCTTTAGTCCTTCAACCATTTACAATTGATATCATCCGAGACTAGAAATTTCCAGAAAAACATTTTCGGGGAGCCATGTTGATGGCATAGCACTTCAAGTGTGCATAATAAAAGGGGATGGGGGAATCAGAAAAGTGTAAGTAGATAAATTTACTTTTATAGAAATAGCAGAAGATCAAACTTTGGCCCATAGAACATATTGTGTGTTACAATCAAATCTTTGCTCTTCTAATCAAAGTATAATGACTTAATTAATACAACTCAGTTAAGCTTGAAACTGATAAGCAAAACTATACGAAAACAAACCATAAAGTCATTACCATTACAAAACGAAGAACAATTATATATAGAGAGATTTTCTTACATAAATCCGCTAATATAACTACTTCAAAGATCAATCAAAAACATAAAAAACCGCCACTACACCACTTCATAAATCAAAGAAAAACCGGTTGTCCCTGATCGTTCCTCTTAAATCGAAGAATCGGCACACCATCATATTCAAGTACATTAACAATTTCATCAAATAACACCTCACCAAGCACATCAACATCCAAACAAGCACTTCCTAACCAACCCTTTAAATTCCGCAAATTTACAAGAAACGTAGCATTATCGACATTATCAACTTCAAGTAGAGGCGCCACGGCAAGTCGAGGAAGATACAAAAGCTCAATTTTGTCAGCAACAAGGTGTGGCTGGGCATTGGTTTGTGCTCGTTCATATTGAAAATTGAGTGATAACATTTTGCATGAAAGATTGTTTAGTAGCTCCAAATCGAAATGGATATTATTTGCACCAGCCCTAGCAAGATTTCGACGTTCAAGATCGATTTGTTCGACTTTGTTTTGAGCCTCTAGTTGGGCAGTTTGTGTGTGTTCTCGCATAGTAATAAGAAGAGTCATCGACTCAATGTCGTTGTTTGTAGGGTTTTGATTCATAGCTTCTAGTTATTCGATAGCTGCTAGTTGTTTATGTCCTCTTTATATATGTACCGGTTCACCCGAGATTTATCGTAACAATACTCATCATTTTAAGGTATACATAAAACCTTAAGGTGTCAGTCGATGCAGCTATTTTTCAGGAACAAGAGAAGGTTGGTTTTGGTCTGGTTGCGAGAGATTCGGATGGTATGCTTATAGAGGCTAAAACAGTGGTCCATAACGATCTGATCTCACCTGTCCTAGCAGAGGCTATGGCAGTCAAAGAAGCCTTGAGTTGGATCGAGGCTAGGAAATGGCCAGGAGTTACACTGGAGACTGACTGCCTTGTTGTGGTTCAAGCAATCAGGAGTAAAACTCCAATGAGGTCTCGCTTTGGTCAGGTTGTTACGGAATGCCGTAACTTCATGCACCGTTTAAACAATATTGAGTTGTTATTCGTTAAACGATCTGCAAATATGGTCGCCCATACGCTTGCTAGGGAGTCATATGCTTTACCAGGTCGTAGTTTTAATAGGTGGTCTGTACCTATTAATGTTCTGAGATGTATTGAGTTGGATTTAAGTTAATAAAATTTCTCAGCATTTTGTCAAAAAAAAAAAAATACTCTAAGGGTCCGTTTGGATAAGGGTTGGGTTGGGTCGGGTTCAAAGGGTTGGGTTGGGTTGGGTCGGGTTCAAATTTAAAAATTCGTTTTTGAGAAAATTTTAAAAATAAAGTGTTGGATTTTGGATTTAATATGTAATACTATTCTAATTCTTTCATAAACTATCAAAACCCAACACTTTACATTTAAAATTTTCTCAAAAATTAATTTTTAAATTTGAACTCGACCCGACCCAACCCAACCCTTCTCAACCTCCAAATTTTAAAATTAATTTTAAATTTTCATAAATTGTATTAATAAAAATAGTACATTTTATGAAATTATGTTATTATAATATTTATTTTTATACTATCCTTATGACAGATATATATAAAGCTCTTAAAATGCATCAAGAAATATAAAGTCATATCATATGCAGCAGAAGTTTTCTAAATATAAATAAAAATATTCTTTGACCTTGGAATACAAACACAACTGTCACATTTAAGATAATTTGTCTGGGTAATGTGCACATAAGAGTCAAACATGCCAAATAAGCCCTCTCTTGAAGCCTTTCCAGTCACACTGCAATTTCTGCAAAACAAAGTGCAACAACACTAGTCAGTATTATTAACATAAGATCCTGGTAAGGCTTTCTTCTAATACCTTAAGGTTTTAGAGTGACCGGTTACTTAACATGGTATAAGGGTTCGAACCACATAACAGTTTGCATAATCCTTGGTTGAATCTTCACTAATGTTAAGTATTCTGCACTATCTTTTATAATTAAGAACGTAAGTAGCATGTCTGGTGTTTGCTACCCTTGAATTTCATTGGTTTGATCAAACACATACATCATTTCATGATTAAGAATAATTTCATCTAAAATGTGAAAGACTTAGAAACAACAGCAAAAATAGTTGTAACAAAAGAATTAACATATAAGCCAGATTATCGTTCTCGAGTGTGTAAGGATCCTCACACTCCTGAACTACGTCATTCACAGTTTTTAGGCCAACCGAGAATAAGAATTGTTAATCTGATACGGTTCCACAGCCCCAGACACGCACCAGTAGGATAAGGAGAGTTCCCCAGAAGTTTACTGACTACACTCTTGGATAATTCCTACAAAAGTGGAACTGTTGCTATTTTAATTAATATTTATTCTGTAACTGTCTATTAGCATTTATTTAGGAGTCTGCATATTAGCACTAAAGTGTATGCTCTAAAGCCACGTTCATTATCCCATTAGGCCATACACCCATTACTTCTTTTATTATGTAACTGCAGCCTCTATATACAGATGGCTAGAGCAGAATATTAGGATTTTATGAATGAAATTAAGCATGTTTTCTTCTTCTTCTTTCTGGGAGTAAACCTGTACTCGAAACAGGAATATTTACCTATCAATTGGTGCTTTCATTGAATTCCTTTCCTTCTACCATGGCTCCTAACACCAGATGGCAAACTACTGAAGAACAAATATCTCAACTTACCTCAATCACAACTCAACTTCAAGATACCGCTGCTTCACATGATGCTTCCATTGCCGAACTTCTTCAACACTCCAACGCAACCAACTCCAAGCTTGATCAGGTTTCCACAACGCTTACCTCTCTCGGAGAATCTGTATCCACCATTGCCTCCCAATTGGCACGGCTCCAGAAACGCCCCAATACTCCTCCTACACCTCCATCATCACCAAAAATTCATAAAAATCCTTTCTACCGCCCTCAAACGAATGATACTGAATCCTCGTCAACAAACCCATTCACAATCCGCCCTCTTCGATTAGAAATTGCTCCTTTTGATGGCTCTAATCCATTAGATTGGATTCTTCAAACTGAAAGATACTTCCACCTCCATCAAACTGCACCCCACTACCGTATTGAAGCTGCATCTTTTTTCTTCCGAGGTGAAGCCTTAAGTTGGTTTAACTGGATGTATCAAAACAATCAGTTAACTACGTGGACTGAATTCACACGCGCCCTTGAATTACGATTTGGGCCTTCTTCCTTTGTTAACCATGAAGCTACGCTATATAAACTACATCAGACCACATCTGTCTCTGCCTACCAAACATCCTTTGAGTCCATTTCAAATCGTGTCATTGGCCTATCTCCACATTCACTCCTTAATTGTTTTCTCTCTGGTTTAAAACCTGATATCCAGCGTGAATTGCGCCTTTTTCTTCCTTTGTCATGGTTGTAGTTGACCGTTTATCTAAAGCAGCTCACTTTGTTGGTCTCGGTCCACATCTTACAGCCCCCAAACTTGCTAATACATTTTTTACTGAAATTATTAGGCTTCATGGGATTCCTAAATCCATTGTTAGCGACCGTGATCCGTTATTTCTCAGCAAATTTTGGTCTGAACTGTTTCGTCTTCAAGGTACTAAGTTATCCATGAGTAGTGCTTACCACCCACAAAGTG
This sequence comes from Kitagawia praeruptora, assembly GCA_037693485.1. NCBI lineage: Eukaryota > Viridiplantae > Streptophyta > Magnoliopsida > Apiales > Apiaceae > Kitagawia > Kitagawia praeruptora. The sequence continues at coordinate 8,304,913 of CM075353.1, forward strand.
ACGGCCAAACTGAAGTCCTCAATCGTTGTTTAGAGGATTATCTTCGTGGTTTTGTGTCAGATGAGCCCACACTTTGGTCCAAGTTCCTGCCATGGGCTGAGTGGTCTTATAATACAGCCTGGCAATCTTCAATTCGGATGTCTCCATTTGAAGCTGTGTATGGAAGATCACCTCCTTCCATTCCTCACTACATCCAGGGGTCTTCCAACCAAGTCGACCTTGACCTCTTGTTGGCACAACGAACTACTATTCTTCGTACCTTAAAATCCAATTTAGCTCGTGCGCAACTTCGAATGACTCAACAAACTAATAAACATCGTGTTGACAAACAATTCCAAGTGGGTGATCAAGTACTTGTTAAGCTAAAACCATACCGCCAGACTTCAGTTTCTAAGCGGCTTAATCAAAAGCTTTCAAAGCGGTATTATGGACCTTATCCCATTATTTCTCGAATTGGATCTGTAGCCTACAAGGTACAACTTCCAGCAGATTCACTCATTCACCCGGTGTTCCATGTCTCTGCCCTTAAGCCATTCAAATCTAGCTCACCAACACATCACAACCTGCCACCATCCTTACCATCATCTTCCTTGGTTCCAGAACATATCTTGCGTCGCACTTGTGATTCTTCGCCTATGCTCCTGGTCAAATGGTTTGATCTTCCTGACACATCTGCTTCATGGATTCCTCTTGACGAGTTTAGGAACACTTACCCCAACTTCGACCTTGAGAGCAAGGTCGTTTCTGACGAGGGGAGAGATGATACGGTTCCACAGCCCCAGACACGCACCAGTAGGATAAGGAGAGTTCCCCAGAAGTTTACTGACTACACTCTTGGATAATTCCTACAAAAGTGGAACTGTTGCTATTTTAATTAATATTTATTCTGTAACTGTCTATTAGCATTTATTTAGGAGTCTGCATATTAGCACTAAAGTGTATGCTCTAAAGCCACGTTCATTGTCCCATTAGGCCATACACCCATTACTTCTTTTATTATGTAACTGCAGCCTCTATATACAGATGGCTAGAGCAGAATATTAGGATTTTATGAATGAAATTAAGCATGTTTTCTTCTTCTTCTTTCTGGGAGTAAACCTGTACTCGAAACAGGAATATTTACCTATCATAATCACTAATCAATTAATAAGACTAACAGTATAAATTCTAATAAGAAATAAGATGAGAAGGGCTACATTACTTGTCTTCAATCTTTGAGAGTATATTATCAAGCTGTGGCATCCACCGAGGTATTTGCAGCTGCCTTATGCACAAAGGATTCAAGATACTCCTTCCTATATGGAATCTAGTAATTAGTTTTTAAACATAGTTTAGGAACACAGATTCAAATCCAACTGTCAACAGTCTAACAAAATCGTACCTTGCAGGCAGATGATCATGTGGACGACTATAAGGAGTCCATATAGGATCGCCGACAAATAGACGCATAACCTGGTGAACATACATGTCTTAGGAATCGCTAGGAAAATGAAAATGGCGTACTAAATAACTCTTATCGGCTCTATTTAGAGAAGACAATAGTAATCAGTTTCCGGGATCAATTGCATTATAGAAGGCAAAGCACAACCCACAAGTGAAATCTTCACAAAATTTAACTGAACTGTATAGAAAGAGTTTTAATTTAAATTATAATTCCCACGTCCGACACCACTCAAGTAGACCAATCACTCTTTTTCTCTAATAAGTAGTTACAATTATTTAAGTGGACTATTGAGACTAAAACAGTCTATATACCACATATGTGTACTTGTACTAAATACATTTGGTAATTGTGCCATACTGCAAGTATCTCAGATCATTTATAGGCTTCTTGGGCGAATGAATTTGTTTTACTTGTACTGTTTCAGCTGATTATTATTAAGTCACGAGAAAAGTGAATCCAAATAGTGCTTGGTCGATATGGAAATATAGTATCCTTCAGAGATCGTAGAGAACAGTTGGAGATATACGAAAAATGGATCCACTCATATCTAAAAGGAGATGAAACTCAAATATGAGAGGATAACAAGTAAACTAAGGACACTCTCCTTTGATTTCTCTGCTTTTATACTCGTTCTTTTTTTTAAGCATGTGGTCATATCTTTCCTCAGAGTTAGTATGATGGACAGAATAGCTAACAGTTAGTAACTGTCCTAGTTTAGAAAGTCCCTTGCTCCCTTTTTCTGAATCATATCCCTACTCTAAAACCATGTGGAGACCAGGATAATTCAGAGAGAAATTGGATATAATATGAAAAATAGTGTTATGTTACAGTTATACCATACAAGCGTGGCTACCCTCATATCTAGGAAAGGGTACCAGAACAGTTAAAAGGAGTATATGTATACTACCACAATTACTACCAACTACACATATAAGTTACTAGTAGGTAGTAATCGAAGTCCACTAGCAGTGTTATGTTACAGTTATACCATACAAGACCCTCATATCTAGGAAAGGATACCATAACAGTTAAAAGGAGTAGATGTATACTACCACAATTACTACTAACTACACATATAAGTTACTAGTAGGTAGTAATCGAAGTTCACTAGCTTTTCTAAGGGCATATAACTTCTCCATCTCAGAGCAAAATTATGGACATCATACATCCATCACATAGTACTGGAAGGGCACACAAATAACATACCCCCCCCCCCCCCCCCAAAGCAAGGTAATTCATGTACTTCTATTTAAAAAGAGAAAAGTAGAGAATATATGTGAGAAAAAAATGCAATCTGCCTACCAAGGAATAGTCAGAGATGTGAATGAATGTAACTGTAATTACCTTAACATGATTGTTTGTATCAAGAGTAAACCGATGATACATTCCAGCAGGCAGTATGATCATTCCACCTTTCTTGACCATTACACGGATCCAACGATCATTATGATCCCTTACATCATAATAACCTCCAAGAAAAGAAAGGGAGGGAAAAGAATTAGAGAAGCCTGAACAGATTCGCAACTTGAAAAAGTACAGAGGCAAGGTAGAAAAGCTAAGTAATCTTTACAGCTTCCAGCAACACAGTAACGTATTTCCTCATCAATGTGAAGATGTTCTCGAAAAAAGCTCTTTATCGTCTTCTCATAATTTGGCAAGTTTTCAGGGCACACCTCACGGAAGTCCTGTAAAAAAGCTTTCACTTTGTTATACACTTGTAATTCCTGTACTTTGCATACAGAGTTGTATAGATGAAACAATACATATTATTAAATAAGAGAAAGGGGAATTTTTACTGACCATGTAAGAGTATCCACGAGATTCACAAATTTTCTTTAGATCATCGTCAGTTTCATAATTATCTGCATCTAATCGCCAGCTGAGCACCCCAAGTCCTGCAAATCAACACAGGAGCACAGAGAAAATTATTAAAGTTTAGATTATCTTTTATGGTTTATTTTAAGTACATACCAGAAAGTTTCTCTAACGAGACAAATTCCTTTGGATTTCGGTGATGGGGTAATCGTTGATCTTCATCACTATCATCCATGTACCATGCCTGTAAAACTTCCTCCCGGTGATCCTGTACGAAAAAAAAATGTTCAGAAACAATACATATTTTCTTTTCTCGCCTTGCTTTCCCCTGTAGGCCAATAATATTATGTATTGCTCAGCCAAAAGTTTAACCATATGAGGTCTTGATCCATGTTATGCAGTGAGTTCGATGATAGTATCTTGTAGGAATTATCAAAAGTAATGAAAATATTTAAGGAAACATAATGGCAATACAGCTTTAACTTGCAGTTAGTAATATCTTGTGAAAAGCAGCCTAAATGAATTAGCTATGGATTAATTTTGTCACTCACAGTTTTAACATTAACACTAAAACTAGTTTAATTATATTTACAAACAATGTTAGTACCAACCCTCCTCCCACCCATATCCTACCATCAAGCCAATTATATCACTAACTTTCACCTTCGATCAATTTACAAGATCAGACTCAGCCCTCAGCTAATTTTGGCACAAAGAAGATTAAAACAAAAGCAAGGTTCTGAATCATTAAATAGAATGAGTTGGCTTGAAAAAAATAAAGTGTCAAGTATATCATGGACATTTACTGTCAAAGAATTCATTTACCTTGTATCTGGTTGGGATGAATCGAATGAAAAGGAATGGAATGAAATTTGAACTATAAAATTGGTTAATGTCTAAAATATTCATTCATTCATCCATTCCATTCTTAATCATTTAAACTAGAAATCAAACTCACCTATTTAAGAAGGAAGGCTCCATTCTCCCCAACATTCAATTTCTTCACATTTCTCATCATAGAAATTTTTTACCTATTCATTTTTTTTCTAAATCTTCCCTCTACCTCCATTTTTTTCTTTTAATTTCATTGATTCCATTCCATTCTCCCCAACCAAACACAACATTATTGGCTCATTTCATTCCATCGTAAGATCTCATTCCTTTCAATTTTGAAATGGCTTTATTCTACACCTACCATTCACAAATTTTATCTAAAAAAGTTTACATCATGCATAATCTCCTCTCAGTCCAGCTCTTAGTTTCTTCAAAGTTTTCTTGTCATTCTTACCTATATCCCAACCACCCAATGCAATATGTCCTACTCGTAAGTAGAAGTTTGCAGAGGGTGGTAGGACGTATGCATTGAAATGCGTGAAAAAGTCAGAGGATCATGCTTTGGGAGGGAGGTAGTACCAAATCTTGAAGTGAGTTTATTGCAATGAATCAGATGTTTTTGTGTGTGTGCGTGTGTTGCAGATCATATGCAAACACAGAGCAAATAGAAGAGCTTACCTTTTTTGTTGACCCCATTTGCATCCTCTAGTGTAGTAAAGATTTCAGTTCAACCAAGATTCTGCCCTCTGAAGCTACTCTCTAATTTTAGCTCCAAGTCTAAACTAACCCCTTGCTAATTTTAGTACAGTATGTCTTAATTTGAAGAAATATAATGACAAGAATACCCATTGTTATCTAAAAAAAATATTAATACTATTAATAAATTAATTAGGAGAACGAACAAATAAACTCGCTTTTACTAATTAATTTCTTAATATATTAGGAATTGGAGTCTAAATAGTACTTCTCTATCCCTCTCATTTTTTATAGATTTTTTTTCACTGATTGCCACGCATTTTAAAGTGTAAAAAAAGAAAAACAAATTGTACTCGTGTTGTCCTATTGTATTATTTTTAAATTTATGGCTTTTTATGCACATGATTGATGGCTGAAATGGTAATTTCAACTCAAGTGTGTGTAGGTGAGTGAGGGACTTGGGGGTGGTAGACCAACTGATCGAGCATTGAATTTAACATGGATTTTTGCTACAAGGCATTTTATAGTGGCTGATTGAATAATAAAACATGGCTTCAAACTTACTAACACTGCAAATTGGCTACAGGATCCACTTACAGACCATTTTAATACATATTAAGCTTGATTGCTTACAGAAATTAGTTCGAGAACTCCGTAAAACATGTGACCTAAAAAGCGGAATTCGGAATAAAGCGATGAAGTCATCGAATAACAATTAATCGACGATTAATCCCGATTAATTTTCGTTTCGAAAGGTACCGAACAGCGATTAATCGCCGTTTTTTAGAACAATGCATGTGACCACTAGTCCCACTGTCCCAGGATTAATGGGTGTAAGCTGATTATGTGCACTCATATTTGTAGCGTAATAAAACACAATATATAATGTAATCGACAGATTTCGTCTTTTTATTCTTATTGTAAATTCTTGTTCTGCTTCAGTGAGCTTCAAGAGGGGAAGCCAGTCCAACCTTATCGGCGAAATTCTTAATGTACTCTCTCCTAGAAGGATGATCATCTTGTGGCCGATTATGTGCAGTCCAAACAGGCTCTCCCAGGAACAACCTCATCAACTGCACCACCAAATATTACAAAAAATTAATCAAACAGCTTAGCAAGATATTATATTAATAAAAACCCACCAGCAATACTTGACGATAATATATAAAATAAAAATCAATGACTTGTACTTCGTCACATTTTACCTAATTATTACTACTATTGTTTTTACACACTTTGGTCATATCATCAAAGAACAGAGTTAAGATGATCTGACAACTGCCAATTTGTATTATTTACCTAACATACAACCACAAATATAATAAGATGAAGGACTAGAACAACCCCATCACATGGAGGATCAAACCTGACCACTACTGATAATGACTTATAATAATGAAATCAGGAAGTTTTGATCAAATTTCTGCTCAAATATGCAAGTGTCCTCAAACTTAAAAACAAGTGTTGAAGGACAATGATGCAACAGTGAAAATAACAAATCATACTCTTTCTTCTCCGGTTAGCTTTCAATTCCGTGTTCCAGATATTGTTGGCATTATCTTGGTCACTGCTTCTGATGTTTTATTTTACTTGGACCAACATATCCAATCTCCACACGGAACACTTTATATGTACATAAAGTTCAATTAAAATGAGGATTCCGCCTTTTGCATGGATAACGCTTGCACCTTATATCTGGTTACTTTAAATCTACTGCATTTCAAGATTGGTTACTCGGGACAGTGATAAAGGATGTGAGCAGAGGATTCTCACAAAGATGTATATTGAAGACATAACCAAGAAATATGTGGATATAAGTGACGAGTAAACCCAAGTGATTCAAATCATGATTTATTTAACACACAAATAAGAAGAGATTAATATAACTTGATGAGATGGAAATTATTAAGTTGTATTAATATAACTTGATGTGAGAAATTCCAAAGTTTAGCTTGCATTAAATTCTACTGTGCCTGGTAATGAACACTAAGCATATGCCTACTACAAGTTATTTGTAAGACCATCTAGCCCAATACTTGGAATGAACTTCTTAGTAATCAGTAATGAAATTTCTTTTCACAATTTAATCTATTGTTTTTTCCTCTTCATTGTTTCACGTCCAAGTTTCTAGGATTTCTGAATATAAGCATAATCCAATTTTAAAAGGAGAACTCGGAAGAAACCTATACAGCACAGACTGGGGAGTGTACATATATTCTCAACTACAAAGGAGTACATTGAAATATTGAATTAAGATGACATGAACTAATGCAATAAAAAAGTTTCCTCATATAGTGAAGACAATTTTAGTTGAAATCATGTTTGCCATAATGCAACAATCATAAGATGCCAAGGATCACTAATTCTACAACGAACATGATAATTGATAAATAAATAGACATGCATGAAGACTGCTCCGCTCTAGAGACCCCTGGAGACAGTGTCTATAAAGTGTCATTATGATTACCAGCAAAACTCAAAAAACCTCAACTGTTCTTGTAACTCTTAAACAGTATTAAAATAGTTCAACCTAGAGTCATTAGTTACCTTAATATAGTTAGTTGTGTCAAGAGTGAAGCGGTGGTAAATCCCAGCCGGCAGGATGATGAGATCACCAGGCTTTATCCAAATTCGAATCCAACGATCATCCTTGTCCCGAACATCAAAATACCCATTCCCTTCCAGACAATAACGTATCTCTTCATCAGCATGGATATGCTCGGTGTAGAAATTCCTCAGTTTCTGCTCATAATTCTCCACTTTCTCAGGGCATAAATCCAGCATATCCTGTACACAAATCAATAGTCAATTTTTTCATTATAGAATAATAGAAATAATCCCAACACCTTCCACACCAATTTTCTAGCCCCAAATTTTAAACCCTCTTTGTTGGCAAGTAGTTACTGTAAGACCTTTATGAATCTATAAGCTCAAGACTAGAGAATTTTATTAACTAGTATAGATTATTGTTAAAGCACGGAAAATTAATATAGGGATTGGATTGAAGAAACACAACACTGTTTACTATCGTCCAAAGTCCAAACCCAATTTATCTAACAATGCCGTCTAAATTTGAAACAATGTCAATTTTTAAAATATTAATTATTCGCTGTATTAGCCATTTTTAACTGATCGGTTTAGTCCTAGACACATGTTATTAAGTTATAAACCGATTAGTTCTGTTAAAGATATACAGTCGAGGCTGTACCTGCAGGAATCATCATAGGAATACACAACTTTAATCTTTCAACACAAAATTTCTTTCTCCAACTATCAAGTAGCTAATCCTAATTCTAACCAAAACCTTAACAGTTATCAACGTAAACATTACTCTGTTAGTCCTGTAATTGATAAATTTGCACAAAGTCTAATCTCAATTCTACACAAACCATCCTCAGCAGCTAATAATTTCAGAACACACACACATTCATTTAAGTAGCTACCATGTAATTGTACCCCCTATCTTGTCTGATCTTCTGCAATTCCACATCATTCTCAAAAACTTTCGGGTTTAAATGCCAATAAAGAACTCCAATTTCTGTACAAATCTTGATCATCAGATCATAAAAATCACTCCACTACTTAATCTTTAAAAAAAATTGAAACTTTAATCAAAATCAAGAAAAACACCTGCTAAATGATCAGGGGAAACAAATTCTTCAGGGTTGCAATGATGAGGAAGCCTTTTATCATCATCATTTTCTTGCATAAACCATGCCTAAATACATACACATATTTTAACTAAATGAAAGACCCATATCAAATTAAGTACATATAAATTGAATATAAAGACTTATAGAGAAAGAATGGAACAAAAAATTTTTTTTACCTCAATCGCCATGGATTGTGTTCTGGGCTGTCTGAAATTTATGTGATAATGGTGCTGATAATTTAAGTGGTATCAAAATTAATTGTGAAAAACAATTAGAATAGTGACAATTTTAGTTTGGTCCATATTTTAGTAGGGGTGTCAATTTCAAAAAATGGGTTTTCATGATTCGTAAATTTTTGTGACAGTTTTTTTTTTTTTTTTTTGTTAATTTAATTTTTAATTTTTTGGTGTAGGTGGAATAAATTAGTGCAGGAGTTAATATTTCATTTTATGTTAAAGTAAAATAAAAACATATTTAGTTTGTTTTTGTTAATTATATTGGCATAAATCTTACTATATCAAGAATAATGATTTTAACCAATATTTTAATGATTCTATTCATAAAAATTTAGATAATTAACAAATAAAAAAACATAGAAAGTACCCATAAAGAATTAAAGATAAATGACTTCATACCATTTAGAATTGACTTCAAATATCTCTGGTCATTTCTTAATGATCTGTAACGGACAAGCTTTTTACGTGTCCTTACTCATGATTTATGCCAGAAGCCACCATGAACTACACTCAAACACACCACAACAGTTTAGACACAGTTTTGGTGAGCTTCCAAATGACCACTGAAATGCTGATGGTACAAATTTACTAGCTCTTCTAACTCTAACTCTCTTTCCTAATTAAGACAGCTATTTTGAACATGAAACTAAATGCTCTCAACTTGGCTGTGCATCATTCTCGGCCTCCTGAGTAACTCCGTCTCCGTCTTCAGTTTCTATTGGGGTTGGTAAATCGGCCTCCTGAGTAACTCCATCATCAGTTTCTATTGGAGTTGGTAAAGGAAACACTTCTGCCACCATATCCACTAATTCATCAATATTTTCTCCAAATCGTCCTTCATAATCTTCCACGATCTGCAAATCAAATGTCAAATATCATATTCATAATATTATGAATTTTTTTATGACCTCCATGATATTTAAACATGCAATTATGTATGAATGTGGGCTTCTGAAAACTGCAATCTTTAATTTTTTTATTCAAATTTATTCACTCGCATCACTTGAATAAAATATACCAAGTAGTTCATATCTGGGATTTTTTGCTGAACAAGATCCTTTTATTCATCAAAATAAAGAATAGCAGTGACCGATACGAGTACACATTCAAGCAAACAAAGGTTGTATCTTGTTTCGTATAATTTTAGTTGGTGCTATTTTGTTTAGCTGGTCCGCTGGTGCACCGTTTGCTTACTCATCTTTATTTATGCAAATGACCTTTCCCCAAAAAAGGGGTGTATTTTAAGAAAGTACTGGCTTACAGGAATTAAGTTTTTCAAACTAAACATTAGCGAGTTGTTTAACACCTATACACCAGTTTGGTTACCTAATATATAACGCCTTGCAGCATTTAACACAAGCCAACAATGAATATACAAGGAGCAACTATATGGAAGGGCATAATGTTTTGCAATCATTAATACTAAATATATCAGGTAAGAGCAAAACAAATAAAGTAAACTAAAAAGGAATATGTTTCAAACTGTAAAATTACCGAGTGAATTTCAACACCAGAAGAAGGTCTAATGTTGATGAAGTTGAGAATCTCAGCTTTTGCAAGTTTGTATTTTTCGCTTTTCGAAATAAAATCGGTGATGCTCTCTTTTGTTTGATAGCAAGCCACACTTTGCTCCAAATAGTCAAAAACCTACATAAGATGATAAAATTCAATCGGTAATTCTAAAGCATTTAATGCTTTTTCGAAAAAAATATGAGAAATGCTCTAGTGAATATGCCAACCTTATATTCTGATGGTGCTACGGGAGCTATAACACGTGTGGCGTCCTTTCCAGCCCCCCTAGATCGCAAGAAATCAAGTACCTCAAAATTGGTAAGTGCCCCAGCATTGCCTTTTAATCTGAAAAATGTCCAAGCATACTTGGTCACCACCAAAAGAACTAGAAAAACCGTTCATGCTCAAAAACATAATTGCCAAAAGAGTAAAGAAAAAATAAAACAAACAGTTGAATTACATACATCTTCATCAGGAATCCAAAAGTTGTGCCCTATTAGTCGCTAATTATCCCACTTTACATATACAAAAGCGAGAGCCACCTGCACCAGAATAGTAATTAGCAAATTTTGATTCATGTCTGGGGTAAATTAAAAACCACTGCATTTGCATGTAGTGTAACGACCCCATTTTACATTTAATATAATTCTAATAAAGTTAACCAATTAATTAACATTTTCTTGAACTATTAGCTCAAGCCTGCATGCCCAATAAACTTTATTGGGTTTTTGAAGTAGCTCCTGTAAATTTGAAATAAAATAGAGCACCAGGCTTCTTGTTTGACCCATTAAATCATTCATTAAAAATCTAATAAAATTACCGATCATAACTAACTTAGAGATTAAGAACATCTCCAAAATTCAGGTCAAGATCATTGACAATTAATTAGATATGGACTTTCGAAGCAGTCTCAAAATCTTAAACTGGCACATGAATCTGCACAGGGCAGCCTCCTGTCCTGACGTTTTCACCCCTTTTAAAATTATTATAAAGTTCTAATATATATGTAATTTAGTTCCTCATAGGTTGATATTATATCCAAATTTCAGCTTAAGATTATTAACCAATTGAAAGTTCTACTCATTTGAAACAGGCAATACAGATCTGAGAAAACATAATAGACAAGACTATTTGTCTTAAAAGGTCTATTTTGTTTTATCAACCAAGTTTCCCAAACCTAAACTCCTTGAGCATCTCTGATCTCTTAGCCCACCACAGTTTTATACAAAGGACTCATGTCAGTTACAACTGATGATTTATCATACAACAAGACTTCCTGGCATCATAGATATATATATATCGAGAACTTCACTTAAAGGTTAATAGCATTCCAAACTATGTAAAGTAGTTATTCAGCATAAGGTTTTGCAATATTATACCTGACCAGTGTAAAGTTTTACTAGATAGATTTATAGCCTCCAGGAGCTTAAATGCCGCATTAATAATCTGAGAGTTGTAGGTGTTCATTACATCACCAATAGCCTTTAAATTATATGTCATCTAGAATTTCTAATCTCATGATACCGTATAAATACCAGGTGACATAAAACCATATGTAAATATGTTCTCATATGTACTTTAATTCTCCTGGTAAACAGGTTACTTTAGAACTTTAAGCATCTCATGTTCCTAATAAAGAACAAGTTTATACTGCAGCTTCTTCTCAATCCGCTTGAAACTGATGAACAAAAAGGACCCCCGTATTTGGTTCTTCTCCACGAACTTTCTTCCAATTCCTCTTTCCTGGACTCCTCTTATATACTTAAACAGATATCATCCTCTTCTAGAAAATGACTTTAAATATCTGCCCCTTCTTAGCTTTGGGTATGCTGTGTCATTAGGTACTACCGGTAACAAGGCTCCACGTGTATCCTATCTTCCATTTATATCATTTTGTTTTCTTTACAAAATACCTAAATATATAAGTCTACGTGTTTCTCCTTTTTATAATATAACATACATTCATTATATTTATATCATATTTATTAACTATAAGTCTGGACATTACATATAGTATAAACAACCCATAATTTATAATGTAACTAATCATTTAACGCAGTACAGCACTTATTATCCAGACTCGTCTGACCCTGACTTCTCCGGTCACGCTCAGATACATAGAGCTCAAAAATTAGGCAAACATAAAATTAACCCTTCAACCCAAGCCTTACCCAACTTCAACAAAGCACTCACCTTCCAATTTCAATATTGAATCCTCACACAGGTTCAATCACTGCTTTTGGTCGTAATAAGTGTTTCATGTCTTTAATTACAGAAACAAGCAAACTAATAAATGAATAAAGTCACAGTCTTAACTCTCAAGTACTAGATAAGGACCTAAACCTTATGTAAATTTGGAATACCTTTGATTTTACGTTTGTTTTTTTTTTTTTGGCAAAATTCAGAAATTACAGTAGGAACAGTCTTACAAAAAATTAGAAGCTCCACAAAAATACAACAATAGCTAAATATCCTTATGTAAATTTGGAATACCCTTGATTTTACGTTTGTTTTTTTTTTTTTGGCAAAATTCAGAAATTACAGTAGGAACAGTCTTACAAAAAATTAGAAGCTCCACAAAAATACAACAATAGCTAAATATAATGTCGACATTAGAATATGTAAATATTGTTCGATAGCAAAACAACTAGGCAATGGGATAAGCAATTCACTGATTGTGCAGATGACTAAACCCCGATTTCTGATATGCCAAAAACATTAATATCGGGTTCAATCAACATAATAAAACCAATAAAACAATTCCATATAGTACTAGCACAAACTTATATTCCATCAAAGCACAAATACGATATCAAACACAATCGAAACTAACGAAATTATATACCCATCTTACAAAACTCAAATAAACAACAGCTAAATAACCCAATATAGCAATCACAGCTAGGTGTATCTAAACTAAATTGATAAGCAATACAAACTCACAATTAAACAGTAAAGACAAGTGTTTAGTTCTTACAGGACATTTATCAAACATATAGAGGACATTAGCAATGACTAGATAAAATAATAAGGAGAAACAACGTAAGGGTAAGGGGCATTGCCTGTTGAGATGACGAGGTTTTTGAAAGGATTAGGGCACACGACAGCTCTCAGCGAATCGTCTGTCTTAAACCTACTATTTATGCCTTTTGTCTTAAACAACTTTTTTTTTTTTTTTGAGGAAATTGTCTTAAACAACTTAAGTGTTTTTCGGATGGTAGTAAAAATCGGTAATCCGTATAAATCGGTTGAGTTACCGATTTAAAATTAATCGGATAATCGGAGATTAATCGGAATGATTAATTGGATATTATAATAAAATTTAATATGTTAGTCTAATTTAAAATTAAACATATCATTTTAAATAAATTCAAGGATTAATCGGATTTCAAAAATCGAATCGGTTGGTTACCTTATAGAGGATTAATCGGGGATTAATCGGCTAAATCGGGAATTTTTAGAACCATGGACTTTTTCCCGGGATCCATTTAAGAAAAATAAAAATAAAAATATTATTTTATTTAAAATGGACCATCAAGGCACTCTTTTAATACTAAAAAAATACTGATTACATCTTATAGCCGGTTTAGTAACAATTTAAAAGTCCAGCTTAAAGCCATTTTCTATTTCAAGTTAAAAAATGTCTATTTGTATTATAAATCAAAAACTAACTTCTTAAAATCAATAATTGGTATGAGATATATTTTTGAATGACTTATTCATTTTTAGGATTTTATTCGATAAAATTTCTTATCATTATTCAAAAAGACAATTTATCAAATTTATTTTTATCTTACATTTTTAATAATTTATAAGTTACCCATAAATTATAAAATTATCAAAAAAATATTAACTTTAATTTTTTTTACTTGTATTCATTTTATTTATTTTTCTACTAAAGTTGGGAACTAGACCGGGGATTTTGGGACGGCCACAATTGTGAATCACGTTTTAACCAAATCCGAAACCTTAACACATTCTTCCAATAATTCAACAAAAGCTAGTGGATTTGAAGGAATGTTTTTCATTCTCTATTATTTGACACTTCCTTTGTACAAAATTTTGATTCTATTTCTCTCTTTTTGACTGGCTTTTCCGGTCTAGGACTGTCGTTTTCCTTTATATTTTTTTCACAAACACTTCACTCACATGCTTTATTTCTCACTCTCATGGGGATTCACCATCCCTTTAAGCTTTATATCAAACATAAGCCCAAAACCAATTTTATGAAAAAAGTAAGAAGTTATGCAGAGTACTAGAGGTAGAAAAAATTGTTCCGAATTGCAACTGCGAGATTGTTTACACTACTTGAAAATGCATTTTGATAAATCTCGACGAAATGTCGTATTTGTTAAGCACAACATATTTAAGTACCGATGAAGCCAAAAGTTCGTGACATGTGGTACATGGTGCTATTATGGGCCATTTGGCAAATTCTGAGATCAACTTATAAGTTACTTATTTCGGAAAAAATTTCGTATTTACATACTTTTTTTTAGACAAAAATGTGCATGGAGAGTTTAATATTCGTTATCTTGCAAAAATAAGTTACTTATTTCAGAAAAAAGTACACATTTTCTAACTTTTTTCAAGAATAAGTAACTTATTTCTGAAAAATAAGATTTCCCAAACGGGCAGTCATATTTCGATTTCATTTGGGACATTTACTAGAATGGTGCTATAATAAGGTAATTTGGATAACTCGATACATTAATTTCACCATTTACACAAAACGAGAATTCCCCACAAATACCAAACGCAGATGGTTAGTCCCATAAGCAAAAACAAGGCCATGAAAAGTTAAGCACCTAGCCATTTATATAATTACTATTCCCAGTTGTCCCATTTGCAAATTCTTAACCCCTGTTATACAACAACAAAGTTCATATTTTCTGCCTATTGTTCTTTTCGGCAGCAACTACCAGCAGCCTTGAAACACCTTGAGTCCATATATCACACTCCCTCTGATTCTTGCACTCGAATTCAACCAATCCACGCGACACCGTCTTCAGCCCAAAGTATCGCCGGTGTTCGCCACCCTCGAGCAAGTGTCGCCCCGGCCAAGCTGGCATATCTTTAATCACCTCCAACACTAAATCTACAAGGATTTAGAAAAATGATTAAAGATGGTAACTTTTGATCTTTTATTACTCTTAATGCATAATGCTTTCACAAATCCCCAAATGGCAGGAAGATACCACTACCTCCAATTCATGAGAAAGATGAAAAGAGATAAAAGCAAAACAGCTTACTCTTTTTCTTTTTTGTGATGGTCCCTGCAGCATATCTGCTCTTCATCTTCAAAGTCACCTGCAAATCAAAAGCAAAATATTTCTTAGATCCATACAAATGGTAATGACAGATATGAACAATATAGATAAAGTTGGTTTATCACATTTGGCTCCATCATGAATAACTTTAACTTTTCAATCTTGAATTTTTCTTTTAGAAGTTTCCACTTTATTAGATAACTTAATCAATACTCAAATGATAATGAATAAAGTCTAAAGATTAAATTTGATCAGACTTTTAAAGTTACAAATCAACAGATTCATAATCATAGAAACAAACCTGGCCCATCCTGTTGATATAAACAGATACTATCTTCCAGTGAAGATCACCTACATTGATGACAAAATTATTGTGTTAAGCAAACTTCAACAAGGGGTTATATTGGTAACTGGTTCTAAAATGTTCATACAAAAACTGAATAGCCCTGTTAAGTCCAACAGCTTGCATTAATTTATCATATGGCACAAGCAAGGCAATAAAATGAAGAAAGCATTTTTAGAATTTGCTAAACAACCAAACAAAGAAATAGATTATGTACCTTTACGTGTGCGCTTTAGGAGCTCACAACCCCTAGCAAGTAATTCTCGACTGCAGATGCCAAGGAAATTCTCTTCAGGGACAAGCTCACCGCTAAAACTACCATTGGAACTATTACTCCCACCATTGCCGCTATTGTTCAAACCCTTCTCCACTGGAATCACTGCAGCTATATTCCACACATCCTTTAGTGCTCTAGCCTTCAAGGTGGCCACACCACGCAGAGCTTAACATAACACAAAAACAAAAACATCTCAGTTAGGCATGTATTAATGCACCATAACTGATAACAATTGCATTAACAACAGTAATACACTATCAACGCTTATACTAAAACAAACTATTGAAAATGCTAAACCTCCCAAGGACACGGTTTAACAGAATATTTCCATCTACAAAAATATATAAATTGTTAATATCCTTATATAACTATGGTGAATGCCTAATTATATATATTTGCCACAAAGCATGTAAAAGTAAATACCAGTTGCAGCAGCTGCTGTTAATGTCATGATATCACCAGCTGACCGAACATTGACGGCTGAACTAACAACTGATCCAAGATGATCACGCTCCGCACCCAGTTGCTCTGCCGCCTCAACACATTGGGCTGCAACTAGTGTCGCGGCAGAAGCCACAGCCATATCAGTTTTAGCCATATGCTCGTCTTTCCCCGTTGCAGATGAGGCAGCTGTTGCAGCAGCAATGGCTGCAACAGCAGCAGCAACTCCAGCCACCGAAATAGATGCATGGAGCTGTGCATTTTGAGCCCTTGCTTCCTCTTTCTTTTTCTCTCGTCTGTCCTTTAACCACCTTCCAACGGTCTTCCCACCTCCAGCAGGGGCAGGGCCTCCAAGAGTTCCGCCTCTGAACTGGCTGTTTAAAGAATTATTCATACGACTAAACTGCAAGCATATAAAATTAGTGTCACTGCCTGTAAGTGATAAAAAAACAGGGTGCTGAAGAAGCTAAAAGTGCAATTATTGAGTGCCTGCTTCAAGAAATGCAATGACTTGCAAAATGATCACAACACGCTTGTGACCTGCAAATTGCAATCAATGTGCCTAGTTGATACGTTAGACATGGACCAAACTGCCTTAAATCAAGACCATCACTAAGTTTCTCACAAATCACTATCCATCCAATTCTACATTAAATTCTTTACTTCTTCTCATTCCCAATTCCATCTACAAAACGATACGGCAATTTAGTACCATATCAGTGTCC
The DNA here is from genome assembly GCA_037693485.1 of Kitagawia praeruptora. NCBI lineage: Eukaryota > Viridiplantae > Streptophyta > Magnoliopsida > Apiales > Apiaceae > Kitagawia > Kitagawia praeruptora. Next base: position 8,322,159 of record CM075353.1, read on the forward strand.
CACCCCACTTGCTAGAACAGACTTCAATTCATGTACAAAACTATGACCGCCTTTACAGATCCGTGTTTCAGTTATTTTTTAACCAATTCTGGATCATCAAGTAGAAAAGACCAATCTGATAATTTACAGTCAATTATTTATTATCCTTTTTATTTGGTAGACCGGGAGTGAGAAATCGGATACATGGCCTTGTTAGACTTCCCCTTAATCCTCATGTCATATAATTTCACTCAAAACATTCTTATAAGATAAAATGATTTTAGACATAAATGGGTTGTTACATTTAATATGTGGAGCACCTTATATTTAAATGTATCACCTACCACAAGCTAACATCACTATTAAATCATTTATTTTCTAACATAAAAACAAATTTGTGAACTATCTTGTCCTGGTAAAGCCAAATAAACTGAATTATACATATAGTAAACATTTTGGACAGCATGATACCTTACTTGTAAAAAAGGAAAGCATCAAACATGATACAGTCATGGGTTAAAGAGAAAGCTGAAACATGTATGATCTCTACTTGGTTTCCCTTGTCAGTGGTATCAAATTTAAACATGCAAGTACAGACATATATAGGTGTGTCATGTGTGTATCAGTGTATGTATAGGTAGATAAAGAGAAAGAGAAAGAGGAGAGAGACCTTATGGTCATCCATTTCAGAAGGAGAGACAGGGGGGCTGTCACTGAGAGAACCATTTAAAGGACCACTGCTGTGTGAAAGTCTCCCAGATGTTCTTGGTGACACTTCCTGCTGCATAAACATCAAAACACTATATGTTCATCTCTACTCCAAAATTTAATATTTATACACACAATCAAAAATGCTAAAATAAAATATTATCACCATTTACAAGAGAACCCCATTTTTATTTAATCAACAAAGAACTTGATTCTTGAAAGAAAATTGTTAAATTACCAAACAATAAAACACCCAACAAAAATAAATTTAGCCACTTTGCTATTTTTAAGAAACTCTAGTAGATTGATCTTCCACATGTATACATGCCACAAGAATACAAGGGATTATTAAATTAAAACATGTGCAAAAATACAAGAAACTAGAAACAAAAAATTATAAAGATTACATAAAACACAAACACACTTTTGAAAAATTGACCAGGAAACAGTAAAGAGTTGCAAATGTAGTACTAACACACACAGAGAGTGGGAGAGAGAGGGGAGGGAAGGAGGGAGAGAGAGAGAGAGATTAAAAATTATTAAGTAAAGAGTTGAAAATACTTACAGACTGAGACATGATACGTTCAATGATAAGCTGAGAAGTTTGAGAAGAAGCAAAAGAGAAAGGGTTGCCAGAAACAGTAGCCAATTCTTCCAACTCACCAGCCAAGTCCTCGAAAATAGTGCCACCACCACCATTACCATTGTTAGTCTTAGGCAGAAAAGGAGGAGGTGGGGCTATAGTTTTAGAAAGTTCAAGAGCAGAGGCACTCCAAGAACGAGATAAAAACTCCATTGGCTCCATTGGAGTCTCTGGTGGTCTATACAGCTGAGCCTGTTTCATTTTTATAATTTTTTGGTTTGGTGAGTGGGAAAGTGGGATTATGTTTGTAGAGTTAATGATGAGTTTGAGGATTTTATAGGGGTGGGAAGTGAGAGAGAGATAGAACTAAAGTGGCTGCTGAGTGACAGTCCAAGTGTAACAGTGTGTTGAGTTTAAGGCTTTGTTTGTTAAGTGTGGTCTTGAAAATTGAAATTTGTTGTCCCAACGCAAAATGTGTGAGATTTATGTTTTGAGTCTTCGCCTTGCCTTTTCTAATTCAAGATATTGATTCTTTATGATTTATCTATGAAAAATACTAAAGTTCTCAAATTTATTTTCAGAATTTATTCTTAGATGTTACTCCCTTCATCTTATTTTATATATTTTTTTTGTAAAAAATACATATATTAAAAAAAAGATTAATTGGAATAAAATTTTATAAATAATACCTTTAATTAATACATTGAAATATGAAAAAGGTGTTTAGTTTGAAAAAAGCCAAATTATAGATACAATAAATGTAAGGATAATTTTGGAAAACTACCCTTAAATTGTATTAAAAGAAGAAAAGGAACATGTAATATGGGACAAATTCATTTTTTAAAAGGGACATGTATTTTGGGACGGAAAAAGTACGTGTCAGAATATTATTGGTATTAATTCAATTAATTATGATGGATCCACATAAATTTCACAAATTAAAACCTTTCAAAATATCACGTCAATCATACCACGTCATTCGAGAACTTAATTTGGGAATGTTTTCGGTGTGCATAGCATTACTATTTACTCCCTACGTCCCAAAATACATGTCCCTTTTCTAAAATAAATTTGTCCCAAATTACATGTCCCTTTTCTCTTTTCAATGCAAATTTAATTGTAGTTTTACAAAACTATCCCTACATTTATTGTATCAAAATTTTGACTTTTTTAAACTTAACTCTATTCTCATTTACCAATGTATTAAATAAGGGTATTAGTTGGAAAATTTTATTCAACTAACTTTATCTTAATATGTGTGCTTTTTAAAAAAGGGACATGTAAATTGGGACGGAGGGAGTATCTATTATTGTTTTTGTCTCTTTGAATTGTTAATTTGGGACGAAAGGTTCAACATGCATTTTAAAGTTTTTAAAAAGTATAATTTATTAATTTTTAAATTTTTTTCTTAAATAAAAATTTAAGGTTTAGACTTTTATTTAGAAAAAAAAATTATAAAATAAGTTATGAAATTATACTTTATATATATTTTAAAATGTGTACCGAGTCTTTTTTTTTTCCAATGTTAAGAATTGAATGAGCTGGAGGGAGTAAAATTTAATTAGAAATTCTAAAGATATCAAATTGGTTCTCAAAATGGATCCAAATGTCACTTGTCATGGATAGTTGGTTAACATGCAAATAATAATTATGAACCGATTAATGTGATCAAGTCGTCCATATTTTTTAGCAGAAATACGAATGCGGAACTGAAGGAAAGTCTACTATTTCAGTTGCAATTTCAGGAAGCTGGGGAACATAGCCTTTATCTAGGCCTCCCAAGTTTAATGCACAGGAAAAAGACAGCAATGTTTGGTTTTATTAAGAACAGGCTGCAGGATAAGATCCAGGGTTGGGATAAGACGACGCTATCAAAAGGGGGTAAAGAAATTCTGCTCAAAACAGTGGCTCAAACACTCCCTAATTATGCGATGAGCGTATTTTTGCTGCCTATGGAAGTCTGTCAGGATATTGAACGTATTATGTGCAAATTTTGGTGGAAGGCGAGTCGCAGTAAAGAGAAGTCTATTCACTGGATGAGTTGGGAGAATATGAGTAAAAAGAAGAGCATAGGTGGTCTGGGTTTTAGGTGCATCCGTGATTTTAATTTAGCGCTCTTAGGCAAGCAGAGTTGGAGACTAATAAACCTTCCTCATTTACTGGTTAGTAGAGTGTACAAGTCGAGATACTATCCAGAAGGTTCTTTCTTTACTACTAAAATGGGAGGTAATCCTAGCTTTGTATGGCGTAGCATTATGGAGACTCAAGCGTTGATGAAGGAGGGGTCTGTTCGACGGATTGGCAATGGTGATAATACTTTTGTTTTGAATGAGCCTTGGTTACCAGACGTGAATCCGTATGTTACCACAGTGAGTGAAGCGTTAAATGATGCAAAAGTCTCTTCTTTGATGGATGTGGATGCTGCTCAATGGGATTATGATCTTCTTAGGGACATTTTTAATAGCAGAGATATAAACTTAATTCTCTCAGTCCCTATTAAGCTGAATGAGGGTGATACGTGGTATTGGAAATTCGAGAAGATGGGTGATTATTCTGTGAAAAGCGCATATGGTCATATTAGGGATAGTAAGGAAAGTAATCACATCGATGATAATTTTGGGTTCTGGAGAAGCTTGTGGAATCTGAAAATCCCTTCAAAGGTTAAACATTTCTTGTGGCGAGCAGTGACTGGTAATTTACCTACTAAAGATAATCTGATGCAGAAGAGAGTACAGGTAAATGCTTGGTGTCCAGTGTGTCAGAATCATGTAGAATCAGTAGTGCATTTGTTGGTGACCTGTTCTTTTGCAGAGAATTGTTGGAATCACACAGGGTTCCCAGAAATTTCTGGCGATTTTTTCCTGTTTGCAGAATGGTTTAAGCTGGTCTTGCAGCAGTACAGAAGGAATGAAGTCCATTTAGTTGCCATGGTTTGTTGGATGTTGTGGAAGAATCGTAATGATTTAGTGTGGAATCAGCGTAGCTTACAGGAGAGGGAAGTAGTAGAGTCAGCAAAATCTGTCCTTGATCAATGGAGGAGTGTTCAAGATAAATCCTTTGACATCTATCTGGGTTATATGACTCAAGATGATGGTCACGAACACTGGAAACTACCACAGCAGAATAGAATCAAGGTTAACACTGACGCTGCTATCTTTGAAAGCTCAACCAGATATAGCTATGCATTCGTGGCAAGGGATCATGCAGGACAGTTAATAGAAGCAAGGTCAAGGTGTTCGCAAGGCAAAGTGTCTCCAGAAATTGCAGAGGCCTTCGGAATCAGGGAGGTTCTAAGTTGGATTAAGGATACATATCGCTCAGGAGTCGAGATCGAAACAGATTGTTTACAATTAGTGCAGGCCATTCGTTCCTCGACTAAATGTTTTTCGTATCTGGGAAGGGTAGTAGAAGAATGTCGGGTGTTATTAGATAGTTTGAAAGCTAGTAATGTGCTTATTCGTTTTGTTAAGCGATCAGCGAACAAGGTTTCCCATTATTTGGCGAGACATAGTTGTTCGATAGCTGACCGCGTTTGGAGGATTGGAGATGTCCATTCCGAATTTCAGCGTGTATTATTGAGTGATTTGAAGTTTTAATAAAATTTCATTCCTTGGCAAAAAAAAAAAAAAAAAAAATTATGAACCCTTCTGTATTCAGATGAATTTTAACAGATAAAACTATCACAAATTGTCAAGTAATTACTACCACATTATTTAGGAACAAATTTTAATAGACACTTTGATACCTCTAGCACTACTCAAATTTAATTTGATCGGATTTTTTTTTTTAAAAAAAAAGTGGTGCCAGGGAAAGAAAGTAATTAAGATGTTCGATCAATTTTGTTTTATTTTTAAAACCTTTTAAAATATCACGTTAGTCATGCCATGTTATTCGGGAACTTAATTTAGGAAATTTTTTGGGATACGTAGCATTACTCTTTATCTGTCTCTATCTCTTTGAATTGCTAATTCGGGATGAAAGGTTCAGCACGCATTTTAAAGTTTTTAAAAAGTATAATTTTTTTAAAAAAAATTCCTTAAATAAAAATTTAATGTTAGACTTTTATTTTTAAAAAAAATTAGAAAAAAGTTATGGAACTATACTTTATATATACCTTAAAATACATGCCAAATTTTCTTTTTCAAATGTTAAGAATTAAATGGGACTGAGGAAGTAAAATTTAATTTAAAATTCTAAAAATACCAAATTGGTTCTCAAAATGAATCCAAATGACACGTGTCATGGATCCTTGGTTACCATGTAAATAATAATTATGAACCCTCCTACATCTACATGAATTTTAATCAATCTAGGTACACAAATTGGTACCCAAATATTGCTCCAAATGATGTGGCAATGCTTACATAGCATGGTGGAAATTTTTGATTGGGTGGTTGGTGTGAATGCAGGGATCCACTATTATTACAACCAATTAAATTGCTACACTTGGCATTTGGAAAATTTTTTTGTTACCAATTTGGGGTACCTAGCATTTTCCATAAAAATATGTCAAATTGTCGCCACGTTATTTAAGAACAACTTTCAATACTCACTTTGGTACCTCTAGCAAAGACTTCATTACTCAAATTTAATTTTACTATTTTTTTAAAAAAAATAGTGATGCCAGGTAAAGAAAGTAATTAAGATGTTCGATCAATTCTGTTTCATTTTTATTTTTTTTGTTAAAACGAGGGTGTTACCAAATTACTGTACAACGAAAATTGAACATGTAAGAACTTGATTTTCATGCGTGGGTCAATAATTTGTCAATTTATTTATAAATGTATCGGTATTGTTTATCCATCGAATTTTTTTGAATGCATAAGAGTAGTTTATGCTAATGAATGTGATGAATAAGGACATTTAGTAATTTAGGAACACATACTTTTAAATAAACCAAAAAAAAATGTATAAGAGTCATCATGAAGTAGAATAGGTTGGGATGAAATTTTTTGAAAAAAAAACGTTAAAAATAATTGAAAATAAATTAAGATATATCGGATATAAAAGAAAAAAAGTCTAACATGTTTTCCTAAAAACTTGATTATTTTTATTATCACACACACCATCCAATAATTATCATAAGAGAAATGCTAGAGTCCCAAAATATTTTTCAAAAGAAAAATGCTAGAGGTACCAAATTGGGTACCAAAAATTGTTACCAATGAATGTGATTGGTTATAATTATAATGGGCCCGCCAGGGCTATCCAATTAAAACATTACAATTTGCCAAATCACTCATGCCATGTCATTTGGGGACTTTTTTGGGGACTAAATTTGGGGTCCCTAGCACTACTCTTTTCAAAATTGTTCGCAAATCTTTGCATAATTGGTAATTTTTTAAAAATAATATGAAACCCCACATACATAAATATGCATCCACGAACTTGTCAATGACACGTCATTTGTGAAAAATTTTTGGATACCTAAGATTGCTCTTATTATAAATACTTAATACTCCGTATATTTTTAAGAAAACACAAACATACCTAAGGTGCAGTAGTGCTTGAGGTTGCTAGCTAGTAGCTACTAGCCTACTAGGAAGATATAAATATGACCAGGCTACCCCTAGGTGCAGGAGTGGGCTCCTGTAATTATGGTTGCGAGACCTGTATCCTCACCGGAGCCCAGGTTTTGCCAACTTCTGATCCGGGTAATTTAAGTGACCCCTTCTGACAATTAAATTGGGACACTTTCATTCTTCCAAGTGAGGCAATGTTCCTTACAGTAGTGGACACTGCCCTTATTTTACTTGTTTTATACGTAGTAGTACTCCGTAGGACATAGTGCTGAGTTACTTGTTTTACCATATATGTACAGTAGTATTCTTAGTACATTATTCTACTGTATAATTGCAGTGAGAGTGATGACAAATTGTATAGCATGCTATGGTTGGGTCCTCATAGCTCCTCTTGTGGGATCATCTTCTTGACCAGCTTTTGCTTTTGTCTCCCTTTCAAATTCTAGCTCCTCTTCTCACCTTCAAATTTCTGTTCACTTTTATTGTTAATTCACTTGTTCATGTTTATATTTTCATTATAAATGTTCCACATCATGATATTTGTCGGGTTATACCTGGTGCACAAGACTCCAAAAATCATTTTATTAGTATAAATATGTGATAAGAAACCATTTTATTAGTGTATTATTATTCAAAGGAATAGTAGGATACTTTCGGCATGTATATGATACAAAAAGAACGCAGAGATGATAAGGTTAATGGCACCATAACTAGTTATGATTGCAAAGAAAATCTAACATCCAATAACCTATTTAAGGGATGACCACTTCTCCATTTTAGCTTAAAAAAACATTAAGTGCATCATTAATTACTAATTAACCAACAAAAAAATGTTTATAGTTGAAGTATCGGCAGCAATAAGATTTATTAGAGGATGGTAGGCTCTGTTTTAATCATCCAACATGATAAGCTTCATGATTGCAATGATGGTTATGCCAATTGTAATATATTTGTTCATAAGGAATTTATAAGGGGAAAAAAATGGGTAGGGAATTGGGATTAAATTAGAAAAAGAACTTTACTTTTCAATTTTTCATCTTTATAAGATTCAGTAGCTCTGAGTTATATTTAGCTACAAGTTATTCATCTACACAATAATCAGTGATCTGTGATATAAAATACCTCAATTTTGGACACTAGACTAAAATCTCATCGAAACCAATTTTTGTCACTAGACTAAAATCTCATCGAAACTATCGTCCCAAACAGAAACAGTGGTGCAACCTCCAGTTACAGTTACATCCTTAATTACTCTCATTTAGTCTTGGTAGCACTAAATATATTTCAGACTGGTCATGTCATTTGTGTAGTTCTTGTTTCAGAATCTGTACAACCTCCTAGTTTAACCCGGGACTTCTGGTAATTAACTTGAACAGACTACTGGAAAATGGAAACCTTGTTTAGAACAGAGCATCAGAGCATGCCCCTAGTACGGACTTCGGAGGGTTGATAAAATATACTATAAAATCATAATTTTTATAATTGTTCAAATTTGCTGGATATAAATTAAAATAATGCTCAGGAGACACCATACGGATAAGGGGTCCGGTCCCTGGCAAACGCATGCCAGGGACGGATTATTTGGCATACAACTTTTAAGCCGTTGGATCGTTGATCCAACGGCTGTGATTTAAAAAAAAAATTCGCACCGTACCGCATAAAGTTTATGCGGTACGGAGTAATTACCAAAATGCCCTTACTGTTCACGTACCGCAGAAACTTTCTGCGGTACGGTGAACAGTAGATTTTTTATATGAAAACAGGGGGGCATTTTGATAATTACTCCGTACCGCATAAACTTTATGCGGTACGGTATTGTTTTTTTTTAAATCACAATCCAACGGCTTAAAAGCCGTATGCTAAATAAACCGTCCCTGGCATGCGTTTGCCAGGGACCGGGAGCCTACGGATAATACTCCTATTAAATTAGTAGGGAAGGAGATGTATTAATGTTGATGAAAGACAGCCCACCCACCCCTTGTAGCTTCCATGGTTATTGATTTATGAAGCTGCCTAGCAATGACATGAACAGGCAAACAGCCCATAAGTATTTTGGGTAAAGTAAAATTATTTCGCTCTTGCATTCTTTTAATTTCGTTTATCCTCAAATTTATTAAAAATATATATTAACTAGTTGATAAAGGCGCGTTTCACGGCGGTATTAAAGTTTTTTTCATAAAATTCAATACATATTTACGTTATATGATATTATTAATATTAAATTTTAATAGTTATATAAATTTTTCTAATGAATCGATTTTTTGTTAAACATGATTCTTTCGATTGAGTCACTCTCTTGTTAACCGAAATCTCAACTTTAACATATATTATAAAATCTTATATTTTGATTTTAATCCATAAAAATCGAATCTTAAAAATAAAAAATTATGAAATCAGTAATAAATTCTAATAACTAATACAATCTTTTCTAATGAGCCGTCTTCCCCTTAAAACATGTTTCGAGTCATTCTTATTTGGAACTGAAATTCTAGCTTCATTACATATTATTGATGACACTTATCTTATGAAATAACTTTTTTTCTTAAAAATTAAAACCTTAAAAGAGAGTAAATTCCAATTTTTGCATTTTTTAAATTTTCTAATCTATACTATTATATAAAAGCCGAAACATTGAAAGTTTTGATACCTATTTTTTTTACCTGTTTTTTGGTACTTTGTGAATTTACTTATTTACCCTTCTTTATAAAGAAAATAAATACACCTAAAATAAATAATAACATAATATAATTAATGGTAATTAGTCGAGATATTACCTTTTATACTTAAAAACATCAATCGCATCATATCTTTCCATCATTAATATTTTGTTTCGAATTAAAATACGTTATAATTAATGGTAATTAGTCGATTAACATAATAAAATTAAAGGTAATTAGTCGATTGCATTTCTCACATTTACTTTTAGTTGAACATATTATCTTTTATAAACACCTCACGTATCATAACTTCGATCATTAATATTTTCTTTCGAATTAAAACACGTTACCTTTTTAATTTAAAACAAATTTTACAATCATTAATGTATACCCGAAAATATCACACCATAATTTTCAAGGAAAATATAACACCTAAAATAAATAATAACATAGTCTAATTAATGGTAATTAGTCGATTGCCTTTTTCACATTTACTTTTAGTTGAAGATATTACCTTTTATAAACACCTAAAAAGATCAATTGTATCATATCTTTCAATCATTAATATTTTCTTTATAATTAAAACACGTTACATTTTTAATATACAACAAATCTTAAAATCATTAATATATACCCGAAAATATCACAACATATTTCTCAATTATTAATAAAATATATTAAAAATCGTATACGTTGTTTATAATAATGAAATATTAGTATAATCCGTAAACATGAGTATATTAAATTATATCAAATAATAATTAAAAAATTATTAAAAATAATGATTATATAAAAACATAATAATTATATTAAATAAAATCTATACTATTATATAAAAGTCAAAACATTAAAAGTTTTGGTACCTATTTTTGGTAATTCGTGAATTTACTTATTTACCCTTCATTGTAAAGAAAAATAAATATACCTAAAATAAATAATAACATAATATAATTAATGGTAATTAGTCAAGATATTACCTTTTATAAACACCTAAAAACATCAATCGCATCATATCTTTCCATCATTAATATTTTCTTTCGAATTAAAACACGTTACCCACCTAAAATAAATAATAACATAATATAGTTAATTGTAATTAGTCGAGATATTACCCTTTATAAACAACTAAAAATATCAATCGTATCATATCTTTCCATAATTAATATTTCCTTTCGAATTAAAACATATTACCTTTTTAATTTAAAACAAATCTTACAATCATTAATATATACTCGAAAATATTATACCATAATTTTCAAGAAAAATATAACACCTGAAATAAATAATAACATAATACTCCGTATAATTAATGGTAATTAATCGATTGCCTTTTTTTACATTAAGATGATAAAATTTATGGTAATCAGTCGATTGCCTTTTTCATATTTAATTTTAGTTGAAGATATTACCTCTTATAAATACCTAAACACATCAATCGTATCATATCTTTCGATCATTAATATTTTTTTTCGAATTAAAATATGTTACCCTTTTAATTTAAAACAAATCTTACAATCATTAATGTATACCCGAAAATATCAAACCTTAATTTTCAAGTAAAATCTTTCAATCATTAATATTTTCTTTCTAATTATAATACGTTGGCTTTTTAATTTACAATAAATCTTACGATCATTAATATATACCCGAAAATATCACACCATAATTTTCAATTATTAATAAAATATAATAAAAATCGTATACGTTGTTTATAATAAGTAAACATTAGCATAATCCGTAAACATGAGTATATTAAATTATATCAAATTAAAATTTAAAAAATTATTAAAAATAATGATTATATAGAAACATAATTATGATATTAAATAAAATTTATAACATAATACAAGAAACCCGTGCATTGCAATACTAATAATTAACCGCTTACCTTTTCAGTTAAAACGCATCATCTTTCTATTTTTTCTAATTAAATTCCTTTTTTCTAGAAATATCACGGGCATCATAAATTTTCCATTTTCAAAAAAACACTAGGAGTAATTTTAATTGGTAAAATAACATAATTAAATTGTAATTATTATAAACTAATAAATTACTTTTTTTCACCTAAAGCATGTCACCTTTTTAATTTTCACGTTATCTTTTCTATTTTCTCTAACTAAAATATCTCATTTTTCAATTATATTAAGGGTAATTCTATTTAATAAAATAAAATAATAATATGATAATACTAATAATTAATCAATTTACTTTTCAGCTAATATGTATCATTTTTTCTATATTTTCTAATTAAAATCCCTCTTTTTCTAGAAATATCATGTGCAACATTAATTTCTCTTTTTCTAAAAACATTACGAGCAATTTTATTTAGTAAAATAACATAATTAACTTATAATTACTATAAATTAACCAATTACCTTTTTCAGCCAAAACATGTTGCCTTTTTAATCTTCTCTAACCAAATCCTCTATTTTTCCAATTATATCATGGGCATTCTATTTAATAAAATAAAAAAATAATTTTATAATTACTATTAATTAACCGATTACCTTTTTTAACCAAAATCCATCATCTTTTCTAAATTTCTAATTAAAATTCCTCATTTTCTAGAAATATCATGGATAACATTTATATAATTATCGTCAAATAATCTCATTTAAAAATTTAAGCCTCCAAAAATCATGTTTTTAAAAAAATAATTCAAATTAATGAATTTTTTTATATAATATTAAAAAAAATCGTGCATCGCACGGGTTTTAAGCTAGTATTTATGAAATTTTAAAAGATGAAAATACATCTTATATTTTCTGTACCGTTCTTTCATTAAGATCAAAATCCTAACTTTTACATATATTACTTGTATAACACTGTTTCTCCATAAAAATCGAATCCTAAAAATGATAAAAGTTTATAACGTCAATATCAAATTCTAATAGCTAATACAATCTTTTCTAATGAGCCGTCTTCCCGTTAAACACATTTCGAGCCGCTGGCGTTTGGATCATAATTCCAACTTCATTACATATTATTGATTATATTTATCTTATACAACTTTTTTCCCTGAAAATCAAAACCTAAAAATATAGTGAATTTTAATTTTTATTTTCTCCAACCTTTCTAAAATTTATGATGTTTTTTTTAAAAGAAAAACATCTTATTTTCTCTTTATATTAAAGATACTCCTGTATTTATTTTGGGTTCCCGCATGAGAATGTTCTTTTATTATGTTAACACATCAGTTCTTTTCTTTTTAAATACGAACTCTTTTTTTTTTTTTGAGAAAATAGAAGTATAAATAATTTGTATAAAAAATATATAATTTTAGAATATTGTAAAAAATGTCACCGCCACCGTCCTTGTATTCTACTTCCAATAAATTTTAATCACATGTCTCCTTTATATATTAAGAACCTATTTTACTTCCAATTGAACTTATAACTATATTTTTTTTTTCTATAAATTCGAACTTTTATTCTCTATAAATTTGAACTCATATTATATTTGCAATAGAACTTTAATCATATGCCTTATAAATACTTATTATACTTCCAATAGAACCACTAATTATAGGTCTTCCCTATAAATTTTGAACTCTTCTCATTTATAAATTCGAACACTTATTCGACTAATAATATGTTAAAAGATATTTTTATATTTATTAGTATTTATTCGAACTCCTATTCTACTTTTAATAGAACTTTTAATCATATGCCTTATAATTAAATACATATTCTATTTATAGTGAAACTTCTAATTATATGTCTTTCCCTGTAAATTCGAATTCTTATTATCTATAAATTTGAACACCTATTCTACTACTAATATTTCAAAAAAAAAAATTATACTTATTAGCGTTTAAAATCATAAAATTCCAAAAAATATTTTTATATCAACCAAGAAGGAGAAAGGAATAAGACAAGAAGAAAGCATGACTTGTAATGCTGTATTTATTTTTATCATCCTTTCGAACTCTTATTCTCTATAAATTCGAACTGTTATTCTACTTCCAATAGAACTTTTAATCATATGCCTTGTAAATACTTATTATATTTCCAGTAAAACTTCTAATTTTTTGTCTTCGCTATAAATTCGAACTCTTATCATATATAAATTCGAACACCTATTCTACTTCTAATATGTTGAAAGATTTTTTTTTATGTTTATTAGTGTTTAAAAAAAATTATGAATAAAAAAATGAAATAAATTATAACAGAGATGAAGTAGTAGTCGGGATTACAAAGAAATTTAATATTTTTAATAGTACAAATTTAATAACTTAAATCTTGTTATCTTTCATCTCGATTTTGGTTTTGCAGGAGCGAACACTCTACCTGGTATCATTGGTGTTTGTCCTTCTACCTTCCACATTATTATTCTCTCAAAAATCAACCAAATAATCCTGTTAAATTTGTATACCAAAGAGGACATACTTTACCAAGACATAAATTCGATGGGTTCCTGTGCAGAAAAAAATTATATAAAATATATGTTAAGAAAAATAAATTTCCATTACACACAAAAAATAGTGTAAACACAACTAAATCTTAAAAAAAAATTAAAATTTACTCAATCGTGCAAAATTGCAAATATGTGAATTGACTGTATATAGAGAGATACATTTGGTTTCCTTTACTAACTATACTAGCTTCGTTACCCGTGCAAGGCACGGGGATATTCTAGATTTATTGTGAAATTTTGATTTTTATTATTTGTGATCATGAATATTCTTCAATTTGTTACAATGTTACCTAAATATAGATTAACTTACTCTTTTTTCAAGTGCTCTCGCTTTCTAACAGGATGTGTCCAAAATATTCTAATATCCATTCAATTAGTCATATAGTTCAATGATTTTAGCTATAAATTTAATTCTTTATACTTAGAACTGGATGTCACAGTTTCGATGCTGGACAATGTGAAGATTAACTAACGTTTTCATAACATTTGGCTTTAGGGGATTTTAGAGTTAAATCATAGAAAATTGTAAGGCATAAATGTGAAATGATAGTAAATAAAATGTGGAATATAGTGATATTTTGGATTTTAGTAGTTCGAATTTGTAGCCGTGAACACCTTTCGATTTGTAGCGGTGTTGCCTAAATATAGCTTAGCAACTCTCTTCTCGAGAGCTTCATTTTCAACATGAATTGTCTAAGATTTATAATATCTATTAAAATAGTCATTTAATTCAATGTTTTCAGTTGTGAATTTAAATTCACTTTATTCAGAACTGAGAATTTAAATTTGATTACTCGCTATGAACTTTTAAATAGTATATTTTATTACAAATTAGACTAATACACTAAATACTATAATTACTAAAATATATATGTTTATTATTCTTGTTATTCCCAAGCTTAATTCCTAATCGCGAACACAATCGTTTAGTTCCGATTCTCGAGTTTTATAAGTATTTCTATACAATTATTATTCATATATTGGCGTAATTATATAATAATTTACCCAAGAATTTTAATCTAAATATATGCACCAATATAAATTATTAAAAGTTAATGGCTATTATTAGTTTGTTGTAATTAATTACGTAATATTAAATAATCATATTGAATATAAGTTTATTAAATGATATAACTTTGCCAGGAATAAAATGTGACATGTTATGGTATATACGGAGTATCTAAGCTCACTACATATCATGAACTATAACATATAAAATATCTTAGAAATTAAAATACCAAATATTCTTTATTCATCACGCGACTTACATAGCATATTTATGACGTACAACAACACAAGTGATATGTTAGCCTAGTGGTAAGGTGATGTGCATATGAATGGAAAGACTTAGGTTCGATTCTCCACAACAACAACTTTTTGGAATAAAACTAAATGGATTAAAATGCAGGGCTAAAATAGTAACTTTGCAAGGAATAAAATGTGACATGTTGTGGTATTATATATATAATAGATTGTGTTCCCTATAAATTAGAGTCCGGGTTAATTCACAAATTTGTAGGTCTTTTCTACTTTGAATATGTTAATTAATATGTCTTATTTATAAACTCGAACTCTTCTCCTCCACCAAATTAAAATCTTAAATCACCTCTTCTACTTCTAAATTATGATAAAAGATAGCTTTTATTTATTAGTATTTTAAATTCTAAAACTCTATAAAATTTAGAAAAATATATTGAAACGATCTTAGACCGCCACAGAAGCGTCCGCATATCCTTCTTTTATATATATATATATATATATATATATATATATATATATATATATATATATATATATATATATGCAAAATATCAAATAGAAACCAACTCTTAAATATAAACTAGAAACTAACATTAAATAAATTTTATTTCATTGATTCTAATGGCCCCTCCAGGGGCACCTTCACAAAAAGTGTTTAAAATTATTGGATTCATTCAGCAAAAAAAAAAAATGTTCACGCTGACGTCACTGCCACGTCAGCAGTGAACAATAATTTATTTTTTTTTTGCTGAATGGAGCCTAAAATTTTAGACACTTTTTATATTGGGGTACTCCTAGTTTGGTCATTAGATTAGTTTGAAATCTTAGATTAAGGTTTATTGTTAGGTCCAGAATAACGTAGAAGGGGGGTTGAATACGTTATTTAAAAATATTTCGATTTTCGAGATGTGAAAAATGAGGTCAACAACTGAATCGAAATAAAACAATTGGTTCAGGAAAATATCTTTGAACTGATAAAAACCCAAGGGGTGTTACAACTTCTAATCCAACGGATTAGCTTCAATAACTCGAACACTCCTAAGGATAGTTTAGGCACGAGGACCTTCTATCCGACACTTCCTGAAAGCGGGCTAAGCCGGCTTTCCTACTAGATGGACTGTCTAGCAGCTTACACAGAGATGATATAAGAGAGAGAATAGAAAGTTGTGTGTTGAGGTGTGTTTTGAAATGAAATACAACAGGCCTATTTATAGATTTTAGAAAGTCACTATGTTGTACTATTCACGTGGGCCCCGGATGAATAGTAATTTTTGTTACCATTCATGAATAGTAATTTCGGTTACTATTCATATGAATAGTAATATTCATGTGAATAGTGATTTCGGTTACTATTCATATGAATAGTGATTTCGGTTACTATTCACATGAATAGTGATTTTGAATACTATTCATTTTCCTCTTAATTTGACATCCTTAAATATGCAGCTTCCAAAATGGAGGATATCAATACCGCTCTAAACTCAATCATACCACTTAACAGTTTTTCTGAGTTAGATACTTCGATTCCTTTGTGAAGTGTTGACGCCTAGTGCAACTGGTCTGGTTCACAGACGACTAACATTCACTCATGGTCTTTGTATCATGTCTTTAAGACCACTGTAATCTTTTGGCCCTTCAACTGAATCATCTGTACATCTTATTCTGTCACTGAGGCTTGATCATGTTAATGAACTTCTTTCAGCGACTTGATCCTTGTTGATGCCTGTTCTTCAACTTTCACGATCCCTGTATAGAGTTAATATTATTTATCTTTTATCCTAGTTGAGTTATATATGTCCTCTATTACATATTACATTACATTATGCTTTACAATCTCCCCCTATTTGATTGTTAGGGTTTGACAAGCAAATTCCTAGAGGATAACTCAACTGATACAACAAAAAATGAAATACAAAGATAAATAATATTAAAGTACACTCTGGATCATATATACATTTTCCAGATTTCCAAGTGCAAGACAATTGTTCCTCTAGACTGAACATATCTTCAAGTTTGCCTTTGCTTTCTTTCCACATAGCACGAATATTCCAATTAGCTTTTCCTTTCCCAAAATAAAGTTAATTCTGTGTCAACAACCTTTTCCTTGCCCTTATTACGCCTAGTAGCTTCTTGATCATCCACCTTCTCCCCCTCAGTTGGGTTATCCTCCAGAGTAGTAGGATGTGGAGTTGGTAAATTAGACGAAGCTGTCTTCCCCAAGGAATGAATTGCATGACTAAACTGGGATGCCATGGAACTTAATTGAACCTGGAATGCATCATGTTGAATAAGTTGCAAATTTTTTATTTCTGCAATGGACTTACAGATATTTTGCAACTCTTTCTCCATTGTTTGGACCCGTGTAAGGAGTCTGCTATATTCCTTTCTGGTTACAGGTGCATGTGGTTGAGTAGGTTGCTCACTCGTATGTTCTGCAGGTGTTTCACTCAACACTCTATATTCACTCGGTTTAGTGGTTTGGGTTACACTTACATGTTCTGTTGGTGTTTCCCTCAACTTTCCTCTAGAGCTTCCACCGATATGTGTACCTGCAAATGAAATCATCCTAGCCCCTTTTTCAGAGGTCACGGATGGTGCAATGAAAGTTCGTGAGCTTCCGTCCTCGCGTGAAGCGAGTTGCCGACCACTGGTAAAAAGTGGTAAATCTCGAAAGAGATCCAGAGATTTTCCCTCTGGGAGGTTAAACTTGAATTGATTAAATGGCACAAAACACAAGTTTCCCTCGTACGTCTGTGAAGACACTTGGTTCATAAAAAAACCACCCACCAATGGATCATTCCGTAAAATGGAAGATTCACCAGCAGTTATTGAGGTAGGTAATTCCACCTCGGATGCCTGTGAAGGCATTTGATCTTTTGAAAGATCATCAACCACTCGTATGTTCCGTGAAATGGAACTCAAGATAGTTGCTCCCGTCAATTCAATCTCATTTACATTTGCACTCATTGGATAAGAAAGAATTGTTTCACTAACAGTTGCAGTTACCTCAGGTTCATTTGGTTTACTTCTTTTAGAATGAGGTAGAGCTGCTGATGTTACTAACTCCTTATGTGGTGCTGCTGAGGCACTATCTCCCTCAATAATGTGGATGACTGGTCGTTTAAGTGACAATTGAGGTGTAGGAGTTTGTTGTGTTTGTGTTTGCATTTGTAGAATGGGCTCTTCGACCTGTGTTAGAGTCGGTGGGATTTCCTGCTCTTGGTCGGGTAAGATGGCCACTAGGGGCTGTAGAAACTGTATTTCCTGTGACACAATAGGGAATACAGAGGTTGGAATAGCAGGGATTGAAATATTACCTTGTCGTATACCTGCTCTCACTGGTCGTGGTAACAACGGAAGTGGGACAGTCTTTAGAAATTCAGTTAGGACTGTAGGCACATCCGTATAATTCTTTTTGCTTATGTAATTAATTACATTCGTCTTCATAGAAGAACATTCCACCTTTTGACCATTTTCCAAGCGTACCCTGTCTTCATCATTCAAAAAATCATTCAATATTAACTGTAGAAACCTTGGATATAGACATTTGACATTTTGAGTCCGAACGTCTCTTGTTCCCAATCGTTTCATTTTTAAAATGATTTGACCAAGCACAATTTTTCCAAGATTAATCCTCAAATTATTGGCGATCGCATACCCTATTATTTGAATAAATTCAGGTATTCGATCTTGATTTGTTCTATCTGAGGAAAAAACATGGTTAAGAGTGTGAAAGAAGAAATTCTAGTACTGGGTTAGAAACGTTCTAGAAAGATTACCAGTATTGAAATTGCCATCTTGGTACCTTATAAAACGAAAGAACATTTCAATCTGTTCAGGTGTAGGATCAGAAACGAGATTTTCCATAGGAAAATGAAGAATTCGATTAACATCTCGTTCAGTGACCCTAATCGACCTACCAAATAGTCGATATGTGAATGCACACCCGTCCTGTCCAGAAGTGTTAACCGCACTGCAATATAGTTCACGCAATGCATCATGGTTAAGCTGCACTTGTGTAACTAAAGCATAGCTAATTAATGAATGTTCATTCAGAAATTGTGTCCAAGCCCGAAATTGCTCATCCTGAATGGTTTCGATTTGCTGAATGGAAACAGGATTAACTTTAGCAATTAAAAAGCTTCCCTGCAATGCCATTTTCAAAAACTTTGAGGAAATTCAAAAACAAGGGTTAGTGCGTATAACAAGAATATGAAATCCGCTCTAAAAACCACCAGTTAGATTGTGAGATCTTTCCGGTCAAAGCTTGAAATATTCAGCAATTGTGTGTATATGCTCTGTATATCTGAAAATTAATGATGTTAAACACAAACAAAAACTCATCATTTATAAGGTTTCAAGTATTAGTGGGTTAGGTGTAATAGTGACAGGTTATGTTTGAAAAATAACACCGCTCAATAATTTCTCACCTAACTACCTAATTAGCCGAAAAAACATCTTATCACCGAAACCTGTCGGCCGAAAAAACATCTTATCGCCGAAACCTATCAGTCTATACACATATAATACTTCTAATTATTATGGATTTAAAAATAATCACACAGTAAATCAAGAATTAATCCACAATAATCAGATAAACTCACAATTAAATAGACATAAAATTAACAAAATATCATTAATTGATATATGTAAATAAAATATTTATTTAATTATGCTACAATTAACTCAATTATTTACTAACTAATTACCATAAAATATAGCATTTATAAGCGTGGTAATTAATATAGAGATACCTATAAAAAAAATGATGACTGGATGCAAAGTAAATTCACAAGTCCTAAAAATATGGACATTTAAAATACCTGTGAATTTATAACAAATTGCAGTTATTGATTATCCAAAATTAATTAGACAGATTTAACATCCCAAGTTCACCAACTAACCTGGAGAAAGTGGATTCATCCAGTGGTTTAGTAAAGATGTCTGCAATTTGTTGATCTGTGGGAACAAAATATAATACCACAGTTCCATTCATGACATGCTCTCGTAAGAAATGATACCTGATATCAATGTGCTTAGTCCTGGTGTGTTGAACTGGATTGTTGGCAATGGCAATGGCACTCGTGTTGTCGCATAGAATTGGAATTTTGTCCAACATGAGTCCATAGTCCTGAAGTTGATTCCTCATCCACAGGATCTGAGCACAACAACTACCTGCCGCAATGTATTCTGCTTCGGCTGTTGAGGTAGATACTGAGTGTTGCTTCTTGCTGTACCAAGATACCAACCTTCTTCCTAGAAACTGACAGCTTCCAGAAGTACTTTTCCGATCAATCTTACAACCTGCGAAGTCAGAATCTGTATAGCCAATTAGGTCAAAACCTGTTCCTTTAGGGTACCAAATCCCAAGATTGGGGGTTCCCTTAAGGTATCTAACAATACGTTTAACAGCTATAAGATGTGACTCTTTAGGGTTAGCCTGGAATCTAGCACATAGACAAGTTGCGAACATAATATCTGGTCTACTAGCAGTTAAGTACAAGAGAGAGCCGATCATACCTCGATACTTCGTGATGTCAACTGACTTACCAGATTTGTCTTCATCAAGCTTGACAGCAGTTGGCATCGGGGTCTTGGCAGTAGCTGCTTCTTCCATCCCATACTTCTTCAGAAGATCCTTTATGTATTTTGATTGGCAGATGAAAATACCATCAGGCTTCTGAACAACTTGAAGTCCAAGGAAGAAGGACAACTCACCCATCATGCTCATCTCGTACCTACTCTGCATTAGCTTAGCAAATCTCTTGCATAACAAATCATTAGTAGAACCAAATATTATATCATCCACATATACTTGCACCAGAATTATATCATTTTTATGCTTTTTATGAAAGAGAGTTTTGTCGATGATACCTCTTGTAAAACCATTTTCAAGTAAGAACTTGGAGAGAGTATCATACCATGTTCGAGGGGCTTGCTTGAGACCATAGAGAGCTTTGAAGAGAAAGTACACAAAACCTTCAAATTCCTTGTCTTCGAACCCAGGGGGTTGTTCAACATAGACTTCTTCCTCTAGATCTCCGTTCAAAAATGCACTCTTCACATCCATCTGAAAAACCTTAAAGTTGGAGTGTGCAGCAAATGCTAAGAACATCCTGATTGCTTCAAGCCTTGCAACTGGAGCATAGGTTTCATCATAATCAATTCCCTCTTCTTGAGAGTAACCCTTTGCTACCAATCGAGCCTTGTTCCTCGTAACAATACCATTTTCATCCAGTTTATTTCTAAACACCCATCTAGTGCCAATTACAGATTTACCTTTTGGTCTTGGCACCAGCTTCCATACTTTCTGCCTTTCGAACTGATTGAGTTCTTCCTGCATTGCAGTTACCCAATCTGGATCATCAAGAGCTTCATCAACCTTTTTAGGTTCAATTTGAGATAAAAATCCTGCAAAATTGCATTCATTCTGTGTTGCTCTTCTAGTCTGTACACCCGTGTCCGGTTCACCAATGATCTGTTCAAAGGGATGCGCTCTACTCCATACCCTTTGTCTCGGCAAATTTGATCTTGATGATTCCCCAAGTTCATAATTGTGTTGAGTGTGATGACTAGTAGATCCAAAATCATTGTTTGCTCCCCCTGAGCTGTTGCTTTCAAAGTTTGATGAATCAGAGTTTAATGAATCAGCAGATGCATTCTTTGATGTTTCTTCACTTGATTGGGGTTCATTTTCATCGTTCACTTGCTCCCCCTCAACATGTGCTGCAGTCTGATCTACTTGTATAGATTGAACAATATTGTCTGAAAGAGTATCAGAATCTTGTAGATCAACATTTACTTCTTCATTCTCAAATCTCAGCTGGTCATGTTCATCAAAATCTTAAAGTCCGGTTATCTTCTTATCATCAAAAGACACATGGATAGATTCCATGACCGCTTTTGTTCTCAGATTATAGACTCTGAATGCTTTTGTCGATAGTGGGTATCCAACAAAGATTCCTTCATCAGCTTTTAAATCAAATTTGGAAAGCTGTTCTGGATGAGTCTTAAGAACAAAACATTTACATCCAAACACATGAAAGTACTTCAGGTTCGGCTTCTTATTTTTCACCATCTCATATGGTGTTTTACTATGCTTGTTTATGAGTGTAGCATTCTATGTGAAACAAGCAGCTTGCACAGCTTCAGCCCAGAAGTAAGTTGGCAGCTTTGCTTCATCAAACATGGTCCTTGCAGCTTCTATGAGAGTCCTGTTCTTTCCCTCTACTACTCCATTTTGTTGTGGAGTTCCAGGTGCAGAGAATTCTTGCTTTATTCCATTTTCTTTACAAAACTCTTCCATGACTGCATTCTTGAACTCAGTGCCATTATCACTCCTTATGATTTTCACTGTATGCTTAGATCCTTTGTCCAGTTGTCTGACATGCTCTGTTAAGATTGATGCAGCTTCTTCTTTCTTGTGCATGAAATATACCCATGTATATCTGGTGTATTCATCAACAATAACCAAAGCATATCTTTTCTTTCCAATAGACATTATATTTACTGGACCAAATAAATCAACATGCAATAAGTGATATGGCTCAAGAATTGAGGATTCAGTCTTACTTTTGAATGAAGTTTTCCTTTGTTTTGCCTTTTGACATGAGTCACATAGGCCATCTGGAGTAAAAACTGATTTGGGCAATCCTCTCACAAGATCTTTCTTCACTAGCTCATTAATGCTGTTGAAATTCAGATGAGAAAGTCTCTTGTGCCAATCCCAGCTTTCTTCAATTGATGCTCTACTCAGTAGACAGATTGCAGAGCCATCAGAGTTTGTTGAAAGCTTGGCTTCATAAATGTTACCATGCCTGTATCCCTTCATAACAACTTTTCCTGTAGATTTGCTTACAACTTCACCGTGTTCTTCAAAGAAACCCACATGATAACCTCTGTCACAGATTTGACTCACACTTAGCAGATTATGTTTGAGTCCTGAGACTAGAGCTACAGATTCAATGATGACATTCCCAAGTTTGATATTGCCATATCCCAGAGTCCTTCCTATGTTGCCATCTCCATAAAAAACACTTGGGCCAGCCTTCTCCACAAATTCTGATAGCAGGGCTTTATTTCCAGTCATGTGTCCTGAGCATCCACTGTCCAGAACAAGGATATTTTTCCTGTTACCCTGCAATCACAAAAACCACTAATGATTAGTTTTAAGGACCCAGACTTGCTTGGATCCTTTGGTCTTATTAAGTTTGTTAGCTTTTGCAGCAGAAGTCTTATCAGAGTTTGTGCTAACATTCTTTTTATCAGAATTTATACATGTAGAATCAATCTTGAATTTATTCAAAGAGGGTTTAAGTTCATAATAATCATAATACAACTTATGATACTCTTTGCATGTATAAATAGAATGCCAAATACTGCCACAGTGAAAACAAGGATTCTGTGGCTTAAACCTAACTGAACCACTCTTAACTCCTGACTTAGGAGGTATAGAGTTTATATTTTTATTCTTCCTGCAAAAAGCAGCAAGATGGTTAGGACTTCCACAGTTATAACATTTCTTCCTAGGAGCATTGGGAATAGGCATATAGTTATTGCTTTTACTGATGCCTACCTTTCCATTTCTGTTTTTCCTAGGTTCTTTTACCTTGTTTATTCTTTTTAACTCCTTCAGCTTGTGTTTAAGCTGTTTCTGAGACATTGAACTAATATCTACTGATTTGGCTTTATCCTGTTTTGGTTTGTCAGATTTTGGTACAAACCTCACATGATTAATTTTGGGTTTTGCAGCTTTTTCAGTAAATACAGGTTTAGAGGTCTCAGCTTCTAGGTTGACAGTTTTCTTTTTATCAGTGTAACCTAGACCTTCTTTCCAACAATCATTGTCTATGATATCCTGAGTTTTCTTACCAGAGTTAGTCCAAATTTTAAGAATGTTTCTTTCTTTAGCAAGTTCAGATTCAAGATAAGCATGCTTTTTCAATAATTCATTTTTAACAAAAATAGCATCATCTGTCTCTTTCTGAATTTCTAACATCTAGACTAATTCTGATTCTAGATAATCATTTCTCTTTCTAAGGTCTAGACTTTCAGATTTTATTCTTTCATTTTATAAAGTCTGATCTCTATAGCTAACATGCAAGTTTTTAAGAAAGAGTCTTAACTCAGATATATCAGTAGTATCAAAAGCTAGAATAGAGTGAGGTACCTTGGTCTCAGTAGCTTCAGAGATACTATCAACATTTGCCATCAAGGCGTAGTTCACCTCATCTTCAGAGTCTGAAGTGTCAGCCCAGTCCTTCTTCTTTGTGATGTAAGCTTGACTTTTATCAGCTTTGGCTCTCTTGCACTCAGGTGCAAAATGTCCTTTCTCACCACAATTATAGCATGTGATCTTGGACTTGTTGACTTTCCCAGACCTGCTTTCCTTTCCCTCGGTTTTTTTGAAATTCTTCTTGTCAAAATTTGAATCTCTTCGTGTGAACTTCTTTCCCTTCCTGAAGTTCTTGTAAGCCATCTTCTTGAAGCCTTTCACCATTAGGGCTGCAAGTTGTATCATCTCAGCATCACTACCATCATCATCAGAGTCTGTGAGATTGTCAGAGTTTGAGTCATCATCAGAATTTGATGACTCAGTATCAGACTTTGTAATAAGAGCCTTTCCTTTGGATTGACTCTTTTTCACAACAATTTCTTTAGAAGCTTTCTCCTCAGCTTTAAGAGCAATTGACTTGGTCTTGCTTCCATGCCTCTTGCTTCTTTGTTCCATCTCAAGCTCATGAGTCTTAAGCATTCCATAGATTTCATCAAGGGACATGTCTTCTAGATCATGATTGTCTCTGATGGTAGTGGCCTTTAAGTCCCATTTCTCAGGAAGAGCCAACAAGAATTTCAGATTGGAGTCTTCAAGTTTATACTCCTTATCTACCAGTGATAGATCATTCAACAATTTCAGGAATCTGTCATATATGTCTGTTAATGACTCATCAGCATTTGAGCCAAAGTGTTCGTACTCCTGTGTGAGTATTGTTCTCCTGTTCTTTTTGATGGCTTTGGTTCCTTGACATCTGACTTCCAAAGCATCCCAAATCTCCTTAGCAGTTTTGCATCCAATGACCCTGTTAGACATAACATTGTTAAGGGTGTTATGTAATAAATGTCTTACTTTAGCATCTTTGCTAATAGAGGAGATATCTTCAGGAGTGTAGTCTTTCTTCTCTTTTGGAATCATTTTCTGTTCTTCTCCAGCAACTGCAACAGACAATTTTGTAGGCTTATGTGGACCATCATGGATTCTGTCTAAGTACTCCGGATCTATAGCCTCCAGAAACATTTCCATCTTCACCTTCCATATGGGATATTCTGATGCCCTGAGTATTGGAACTCTAATTGATTCATATCTGCTTGTTGTTGGAGTTTGTGTTTTCTCTGTCATGATTGTATGGCTTTTTGTATAGTAACAGAGTGGCTCAAAATGAACAGTACGGTATTTATGAACAGTACCGTATCTGTGAATAGTACCGTATATGTAAATAGTACCGTATCTGTGAACAGTACCGTATTTATGAACAGTACCGTATCTGTGAATAGCACCGTATTTGTGAATAGTGCCGTATATGTGAATAATACCGTATCTGTGAACAGTGTCGTACCTGTGAACAGTGACGTACAACACCGGATCTGATCTGTATATCGATCAACCTGCTCAGATGCCAATTGTTAAGTCCAGAATAACGTAGAAGGGGGGTTGAATACGTTATTTAAAAATATTTCGATTTTCGAGATGTGAAAAATGAGGTCAACAACTGAATCGAAATAAAACAATTGGTTCGGGAAAATATCTTTGAACTGATAAAAACCCAAGGGGTGTTACATCTTCTAATCCAACGGATTAGCTTCAATAACTCGAACACTCCTAAGGATAGTTTAGGCACGAGGACCTTCTATCCGACACTTCCTGAAAGCGGGCTAAGCCGGCTTTCCTACTAGATGGACTGTCTAGCAGCTTACACAGAGATGATATAAGAGAGAGAATAGAAAGTTGTGTGTTGAGGTGTGTTTTGAAATGAAATACAACAGGCCTATTTATAGATTTTAGAAAGTCACTATGTTGTACTATTCACGTGGGCCCCGGATGAATAGTAATTTTTGTTACCATTCATGAATAGTAATTTCGGTTACTATTCATATGAATAGTAATATTCATGTGAATAGTGATTTCGGTTACTATTCATATGAATAGTGATTTTGGTTACTATTCACATGAATAGTGATTTTGAATACTATTCATTTTCCTCTTAATTTGACATCCTTAAATATGCAGCTTCCAAAATGGAGGATATCAATACTGCTCTAAACTCAATCATACCTCTTAACAGTTTTTCTGAGTTAGATACTTCGATTCCTTTGTGAAGTGTTGACGCCTAGTGCAACTGGTCTGGTTCACAGACGACTAACATTCACTCATGGTCTTTGTATCATGTCTTTAAGACCAATTTAATCTTTTGGCCCTTCAACTGAATCATCTGTACATCTTATTCTGTCACTGAGGCTTGATCATGTTAATGAACTTCTTTCAGCGACTTGATCCTTGTTGATGCTTGTTCTTCAACTTTCACGATCCCTGTATAGAGTTAATATTATTTATCTTTTATCCTAGTTGAGTTATATATGTCCTCTATTACATATTACATTACATTATGCTTTACAGTTTAGTTTCTAGTTACTATTTTAATTTGGTTTCTATTGGAGTAGGACTATATATATATAGGGTCTTACTCAAATAGAAACCAAATTAAAATAGAAACTAGAAACTAAATCCTAATCTAATATTTAAAGCTAATCTACCCCAATACAAAAAATTTATAATATTCTAGGCTCCATTCAGTTAAAAAAAAAAATTACTGTTCATTGCTGACGTGGCAGTGACGTCAGCGTGAACATTATTTTTTTTTCCTGGATGGAGCCAATAATTTTAAATACTTTTTGTGAAGGTGCCCCTGGCGGGGCCATTAGAATAAATGAAATATAATTTATTTAGTGTTGGTTTCTAGTTTCTATTTTAAGGGATGTTTCTATTTGATCACTAGCCTATATATATATATATATATATATATATATATATATAGTCTTGCTCCATTGACAACCTCTTATTATGATAACTATGAGAACCCATGTCATGATGATGTCATAAATATAATTTATTTTTTTTAAATTAATTTTTGTTTGGGGAAAAATTATGATGTCATGCTGACGTCATACTGGTGATTTGTTTTACAAAATTTGGTGATTTTTATTGAATTCTAGTGATTTTTAAAACTATGGTGATTTCGTAAAAAATAACCAGATTTTTTAAAAAATCACCAGTATGACGCCAGCATGACGTCATATTTTTTCCCCAAAATTTTTCCAATTTTTTTTTAAAATTTTTTTAATTTTATTTTTTTAAAAATTTATATTTATGACATCATGATGATGTAATCAGGGGGTGGGGTCAGTGTGTGTGAGGGTGTATGTTATTAGTGTGGGTGCCCCTAGCGGGGTCATTAGATTAGATTAAAATGAAAGAATGAGATTAGATCTCATATCTCACCAAAATAAGAGGTTCTCACTTGAGCAAAAACCTATATATATATATATATATATATATATATATTGATTTGTAAGATATATAAATTTAAGAGTAAAGTGCACTTTGTGTACCTGAACTTTGGCGAAGACACCACTTCGCATACTATAGTTTCAAATCTGCCACGGGCAATACTGAACAAACAAATTAATTACAGTTAGTGTACTACCGTCTATTTTCCACTAACGGTGTCAAATGTCCAGGGGTAAAACAGACTTTTCCAATAGCACAGATCCTGAACATAACATTTTTACCATGTATCTAGTAAAACAGATCAAACACAAAGCAATTTAAACAAAATAAAAGAAAACAAATCCGGCCGGCGAAGGACATATGAACAAAACAAAAGAAAACAAAATAAAATAAAAGAACATATGAATGTTCTTGCTGTCCCCAGATTCCGGCGAAGGAGATATGCATAATCCGGCCGACAACAAATCCGACGAACCCAAAACTTGCTCTCTGCAGAAATCTGATGCACATATAACTTCTTATATCTTAAAAATTAAATTAATATCCCTAATACAATTTAATAATCCTACAATCCCTTTTTTTTTTTTTATCAATTTGAACAAGTAAGAATTCGACCATCATATGACAACAAAACAGCCGAACCAGAATTATTCAGTTAAACCATCCCTTTGCAGAACCAAGTATCAACTCATAAAAGCTGCTGCCAGCAGGAGAGGCTCGCAGGTGGAGCTCCGAAATCGATGCTTCAACACCGAAACGC
Source organism: Kitagawia praeruptora (assembly GCA_037693485.1). Taxonomy (NCBI): domain Eukaryota; kingdom Viridiplantae; phylum Streptophyta; class Magnoliopsida; order Apiales; family Apiaceae; genus Kitagawia; species Kitagawia praeruptora. Next base: position 8,350,606 of record CM075353.1, read on the forward strand.
AACCCACCCGAACAACAACATCAACAACAAAGTTAATAACAGCACTGCAATGGTATAACCAAGCTCTGAAATGGATTTAATATGAAGAATTAAGAAGCTCAAACACTAACTCAGCTGTATACACACACGACTAGCCAGCTGTTACCTGCAGCAACTCACAGCAATTCGAAGTCAAAAACAGGGGAGACCAGACCTTCAATCACACACACACACAATATATACATACACCCTGTAAATGCGCGCGCACACACACACCCAGGTCGTTTACACACATCACTAATACAATACCCACAGCTCGACATAATCACACCGTCTACCCCCCAGCTACTTCAGGAATCATCAGATTTCACACACAATCAACAAATTAACAACGCCAAAATTGAATATTAAGAACCCTAAAAATAGACGGTAGATTATAGACGACATATTATGATTCTATTGGAAAAGTCTGTTTTATCCCTGGGCATTTAACACCGTTAGTGAAAAATAGACGGTAGTACACAAATTTTAAGTAGTTAGCTTGTTTGGTATTGCCTGTGGCAGTTTTGATACTTTGGTATGCGAAGTGGTGTATTCGCCAAAGTTCAGGTACACAAAATGCACTTTACTCTAAATTTAAATACTTTTATTGTTTTAAAATAGAAAATAGAATCATGTTTTAATCTGCTTAATTGAACAAAATTTCTAGAACTAAATATTTTTAGTAACATAACAAATAATCACAAGATTTTTTTTAAAAAAAAAATAAAAAATAACCAAAAGATTCAAATTATCAAAATAAATTGGAGCGCGATGGTATGGCTCAAAGCTTATTTCTTGTCGTTCGTTCAGTTCTCACTCATTCAAAAATTTATTTAAAACATATATTTATTACTATAAAACATAAAATTTTATTTATGAAAAAAACCTTAAATAAGTAGTACTCCCTCTGTCCCATCCATTTCTTTACATAAAAAACTGCGTATCTGACAGGCATTTTAAGGATAGTTCTATAACTTATTTTTGATATATTATTTTTTTGTATAAAAATAGAACAATCCTATTTTTATACAAAAAAAGAAAATATCAAAAATAAGTTACAAAACTATTCTTAAAATGTAACTTAAAATATTTGTCGGAAATTGGTGCACAAATGTAAAATATTACATCGGACAGAGGGATCAGTACATTTAACTATTTAAGAGAAAGACCGCCAGTAACAAAAGGATCCTTTCAACCAGGCATGGACGTATGGTACGGGTGTGGGCAATCTAACAAAATATTTTGATGGACTAAAGTTGACAAGCTGTAGCAGTCTTCAATACTAAAGTTGGAGATACGGTTAACCCAGGGGTTTTGGCTCCTAGCCAACAGTCATATCATGAAGCATACAAAGCATTTGTAAAATTTTTGTATGTGTTAAAAAATTTTAATTCATAGTTAGAGATCCGGTTAGGGGTATACGAATGTCAGCATATATCGGAGAAATTCGCGTCAAGAAAATCATGTAAAAAAAATATATGATATTTTGAAAATTATTACATTTCAAACCAGAAATAAATTCTTTCTTTTCCGCTTCAAAAATAAGCTAATCCATGCATAGAAATGAAATTAAAGAAACATATATATGAACACAGCAGGTTGGCTAAAATTGGTGTAGGCGAAATAAGAAAAAGGATTGAAACAGCACGAGAATCGAGGTGTTGTAAAAGAAAAAGTTGGAGAAAAATAAAATAAAAATAGCCAATAATTTTAGCCTAACCTATAAACCTTTGAAGAAAGACGGAAGTGATAGAAAGACATCTACTTTCATCTCAAAAGCAATATTTTCTATAATTAATTTGTAGTTTAGACTTTAGAGTAGAGTTGTAGTGTTAGAGCACTGTAAGAACTATCAAGTGACGTCCTTGTAGGCGTATTAGAAAGTTTACAGATTGGTTTAACAAAATTTAATCGTTGTTTATTCATTTGACACTCAAAAATTAAATGCAACACAAGTATAATTAATTTTTTTCACCACGACCAGGTCTGTACACGCCGGCGATAGTAGCTAGATTGTCCAGCCGTACGTAAATCTGGTGCAGTTAAGAACATAACCTAGGAATTTTAATGGCATCTAAAAGCCTGAAATTACTGAACCCATCCCTCACTTCATTTTCTTTATGGTCTGGTTGTGTGGTACACTCATGGTTATAAAAATTGGTAATCGGTTGACGTATCGATTTAAGATTAATCGGGTAATCGGGGATTAATCGGAACATTAATCGGATATTATAATAATATTTAATCTATTAGTCTAATTTACAATTAAACATATCATTTTAAATAAATTTGCAAGATTAATCGGATTTCAAAAATCGAATCGGTTTGTTACCTTGTAGAGGATTAATCGGCTGAATCGGGGATTTTTAAAATCATGGGTACACTAAGTTTATATACATTGAAATTAGATGACATATTTTTTTAATGATATATTGTTACTCTCTCCATCCCGCCCGGTTGTTAATGTTTCAAAATAAGGTGTTTGATATATATTTTAAGATGAATAAGATGAATTTTAAAGATAGTTTCATAATTTATTTTTTAAATTTTCTTTTTCTTTTTATAAAAATAGAATTGTTATAAAAAAAATTAAAAATTAAGGAACTATCCTTAAAATTCATATGGGTGGCAGAAATTTACAAAAAAGTTTTAAGAATTGGATGTGAGGAGGGAATATCTCCATGATTTTTCTTTTTATTCCCTTTTTTTTTCTACTTTTACACATCTCGATTAATTCATAAAATTGCTAAAATATTTGTATTCATCAAACATTACCGTTCACTAATGAAAGAATGCCCAAAATACCTATATTTCAGAACCAAGTGCCCGAAATGCCTACGGGCGGAACCTTCCGCCCTTTCTACCCACGGAGTGCGCATTCTGACACTGCGTATAGGTGATACGCATTAGGAGAATGTGTATCCCTACACTGTTCATCATCCCCTCGTTCCTCAACCGCCGGCGACTTATCTCTCTCGTCTCTCTTTCATCTCTCTCACTCGTTTCTCATTGAACACCCTCACTGAGTACATCAAAACGATCGCCACATCCTCCTCTCCATTTCCCCTAACCTCTTTGTATCGATCTGGCCCCGCAAGGGCGTGTAAAATCGATCGAAAAAATGGATCGGAGATGAAAATTGATATATAATTCGGTATATAATCGGGGAATAAAAACGAAAAACTAATCGTATGTAGCTGTAGAGGGTGATAAGGCGAATCGAATTGTATAATTAATGTGTCTGGAAAGTTATGGTATGGTCATGAACGGATCTTGGACGGAAAAAGCTCGAAAATCTCCCCGAAAATCGTCTTCCTCGTCGCCTCTGTGGGAGACGGTGAACAGTGATGAATACGCATCTTGGAGATGTGTATTACGATATGCGCATTTTACAAATGCGTAACCCGGATACGCAGTAAAACCTGGGCATTCAAATTACAAAGACTACGCATGTGTATCATACGTGGTCAGTGTACGCATGAACCACATGCGTAGTCAGAGGGCAAAAAGGGCGGAGTGTAGCGCGTATGGGTATTTCGGGCAGACAGCCCCCCTTTCGTGGGTATTCTCGTGCTTCACCCTTCACTAATTCCGTGTCGTACCTCTTCCGTAAAATTTTTGATGAATATTTATAAATTTCAACTTTATATGTACAGTAGAACCTCGATAAATGAATAACCTCGTCTAATGAATAAATTTCTTCGTTCCCAACGTGGTTCAATGGGCTTAACGAATAACCTCGCTTAATGCATTAATAAATAAATACAAATGAAGTCTTTATAAGCCCTATGTAAATATAAATGAATAATCACTATATTTCCAATAATATATTTTTATTTATATAATATATCATGAATACATTTCATCCAATTACTATTTTTTTTTTTGATCGGGAACGGACAATTTCAATAACATAAAGCCATACGGCATCTACAATCAAGAAACTTTCCTATGACAAACAAGAATCGATCAAAAAAACAATAACAGAATTTGTTTTCATGATTACTAAAGCATAAACGCTGCAAGCACGGCTCTGAAATCACGGTACCACCACCATGAAATAACATTGATGACTTTGCATCTTTAATGGAGATCCTGGTTACAATAACGGTATAACCATCTTCGTGAAAACTGCACTTGTTATGAATCTCATCTTGATCCTGCTCATCTAATTCCCATATACTTAAAACAAAAAGAAACATAAAACATGATCCAAAACGGACGGAAAATAGCGCGACCCGATAAACGGACGGAAAAGCTCGACCCGATAATCACTATATTTCCAATAATATATTTTTATTTATATAATATATCATGAATACATTTCATCCAATTACTAATTTTCAAACACATTAATAAATCATATTTTTCAAAAAATGCCTCCAAAGTTGATTGTTTCTTTCCTCCCCAAATGCATCTGATCCTTGATTTTGTGTAAAGCATGCACCACTTCTGGAATATTTTGATAATGTTGCATCAGGTAATTTTGTATAGTGACAATAGAGGTAATTTTGTATAGTGCAAATAACTTAAAAAGCTTTTCTGAGGACACTTGTGGTATGGTATAGTGATACTATCATCTGGTTCGGGATCATTTGCCTCATCATTTAGTACCATTTCAAAGTTTGCATAAAAGTTATAACTAACGTGAGTTCTAGGTACATTTGAACTTCATATATTCAAAATGATATAATTACAAATCAAAAAGTCTAAAAATATCATCTAAATGAATTATTATTATTCAAAAAATATAAAAATATCATCTAAATGAATTATTATTCAAAAGTATCTCACAAAAATTTATGGTAATTGTGTATGTTGCAAACAATTGTTTATTCTTGAAATATTATGTTTTCTTATTTGCTACTTGCTATAGTTTGTTTGTTTTTTTTCTTTTTTTTTTTTATAAAAAAAGTACATCCAGTTATGTTTATAATAAGATTAAATCTCAAAGTGATAAGGTAGTATATCATTTTCCTCACTCAAGTTATCGGGAACTTGAGTCAGTATCATATTATTCACTCAAATTTTAAAAGAAGAGTACATCTTAGTAATTTTAATGGACCATTCTAATTAACATGTTACACATATTAGTCTAAAATAAATATATTTCTAGAATAAATTAAATATAATTTAAAAAATTATAAAGATTTATAATTAAAAATATTACAAAGATTTATTTTAATAGATTTGAATTTAATTTAAACTAATTTGTGCACATTATATGTGTTGTATAAAATAAAGTAAATAATTAATAAATTCAAATCTACCTTTCATTATAAATACACATTCGAATTATTAAAAAAATAAGATAAAATATTAAAGTGGTATCCTCAAGTTAAAAAAACGGACGAAATATGCTGACGGAATGAATTTTATTTGCAAATCTATCACTCAAGTTTATATCAATTTTTAATTAGGTCATCGTATAATTTTTTTGATTTTTTTTTCGAATTATTAGAATTTAATTAAATTTAAAATTGAACATGGCTATTCAATTTATATGCATATAAATTGATACATGCGAACACATATTTGAAGATATCACTTCAATCAAAGTGTAATTTTTTTGAATTTTAATATTTTTTGAATGATTAGAATTTAATTAAATTTAAAAATGAACATATCTTTGGAGATGACAACAAGAGTAAAAATATATTATTAATATATTCTAAAAATGTAAAAAAAATCCGATAACTTAAAAGTTGGGACTTGGGACCAAGCATTACCAAAAAAATAAAGGAATAGTTGGGACCAGGCTTGTTAAATGTCCATGGTACTCTCATTTATAGACATGGGCTTTGGTTGAATGGTTCTACAAGTTATGCTCTTTAATTTGGGCCTATTAAATGATGGATCTTGACAAAACTTTTCTGAATGGTTAAACTAAAAATTGAAGCGCTAGCCCACGTTTTGATATATTTTTTATGTCTAACAGTTTCTGCAATGAATCTGATCTCAAGATAATTAGTTAATTACTGAGAAAAAAATTAATATTTACAAAAATGTCGGTACCGAACTACTTTATAGGTTTTTTGTGTTATAATCGCAATTCGCAGATACTGGTCTCCTCGAGTCGGCCCATGAAAATGAGTATAAACAACTTTTCCCCCCGTAATATTGTAGTTTCTACCTGGTACATAAAGTATGGTTCCGTTTGATAAATCTTATTTTTAAGAAAGAGTTAAATGAGCCTGAGGTCGTCCTCAGGTTGAAACCCTGAGATTAGATGATTTTTACATGTAAAATCATAAAGGTATACTTGTAAATTTAAACTTTAGTTGTGTAATTACAAAACTACCCTACTGTATTATATGTAAAAATAACCTAATCTCAGGGTACTACCTGAGGTCGTCCTCAGGCACAGGTTTCTCTTTCAGAAATAAGTTAGTTATTCTGAAAAAAAGTTAGGAAATATGTATTTTTTTCTGAAATAAGTAACTTATTTTTGCAAGATAACGAATATTAAACTTTTCATACACATTTTTCTCTAAAAAAAGTATGTAAAGACGAAATTTTTTCCAAAATAAGTAACTTGTTAGTTAGGGACAAACGGTGCCTATGTTTGACAGGAAATAGAGTGAATTTTAAAAAAAAACTACAAAGGTGAACGAGACGAATTCAATAGTATTAAGTAATAAATCACTTTAGTGTTATTAGAGGAAGGATTAATATAATTTTTATAATATAATATATTTTAACATTTTTTCTCTTTCTAAAATTTATTTTTGAATCGAAAAATGAATCACGAACATTAACCTTGGAACATAAAATATGAGAATATTAAAAATGATAGGAAATCAAAGTAACCCATCACTCTAAAATTTTAAGATATCTAACAAATGTACGCACAGCTTAAATTAGAAGTTTCCTTTAATGGGGTATAACTTTTCTTAATTTTCATAAGTCATAACAATCATATTACTGTATGATAATAGATAGTAGTAATAATTTTCAGGATAAGTACTGATTAAGTGTAAACAAGTACTACATAGATACATTATTAATGAATTGATGGTCAAATTTATTTGAATGTTCTCCACATGGGTCGATACATCGATAAAGATTTAAAGATATAAAATTTACAATGCAGACGAAGTCACCTGTTTATTTTTATAAGAGACAAAGCATGTGCTTGACATAAATTGTACAGACATATACTTTCGAAAAAAAAATTGTACAGACATATCACATATAGGATTATGTTATATATACGAACAAAAGGATGTAATTATTTAGATTCGCAACCATGAACTACAAAAATGCTGTGTTCTAAAAATCGGTGATTAATCATAATTAATCACCGATTAATCCTGTTCCATGAGTTACTGAACTGATTAATAATTCGATTATTCAATTAATCATTCCGATTAATCTCCAAATATCCGATTAATCCCCGATTAATCTCTGGACAGTGCCTCTACCGATTAAGTCCGATTCCCGTTTTTTTACAACACTGCAAAAATGTTGTATGATCAGTTATACATAAATTTTGCACATAGTTAAATAGAGTGTTATAGGGAGAATATTGTATAACAATATTTATGGAGGTTGCTGGATTTATGGAGCAAAATACGGATATTTTGCTAAGAACACGAAGAACACGGAGGAGATTGGTGATTGTTTGTGACTGATCTTGTCTATTGAAATTCAGTGGTGAACTGTTTCTCATGCTTTACAAGATGCCTACGTACCCTATTTATAGGGATCAAGCCATACGTAGTTCTCTTAGAGAAGAAGTTACCTAGACGGGCTAGGGTTTCTATGGGCTCGACTTGGCCCAAATCCACTAGTCGTCTTCTTGGGTTATATTTTACCCATTTATACTGCTCATGACCCATGGCCCATTAATAGGGAACCCACAGCTAGCATGATGCTACAAGTATCTTTTATTGGCAAAACTGACTAGATGGCCTCGCATGCGACCTCGCTGGGCCTGACCATGCGAGGCGATCCTCACTGTATGGAGATAACCTACTTATACGACCTCGCTGGGCCTGACCATAAGCCTTCGTAGTAAACATGCCCTAGGCCACGCTGGACCTCTAGGCCTCGCTAGACCTCATAAATTGCGATCCTTACCTTAGGGCTCGCTGGCGACCCTGATGTAAAATAACGTGATGAATCTTCATGTGATGGCGAACTTTAATGACCCATTCCTCATTCTTAGGCCCATTATGTGAGATGTACTGATATTCTAGCCCATTAGGCCTGTTTAGGACTTATGCCAAATTCGGGTATAACAACTACCCCCCGAGTCCATATTGCATTAGAAATGCAATGTGGACTCAAAGAATGTCTTCCAGAAAATTGAATGCGAGGTCAAGGCCCATTATTGATTATTCCTTTATGGGCTCTCATCGTAGGCCCAATGAATTCGAATAGCTGCTAACAGCTGGCGCGTCTCGAGATCTGGTCACAGTTGCTGAGATAATGACACATGTAGCACATCTGTCTCTCTCCTTACTACTATATAAACCTCAAATTTCAAATCATTTGTCACTTTCCTTATCAACAACATACCGAAGTGCTGCCAATTTGCTCCCGGATCAAACAGAGACCCAGCTCGCTTTTAATCAAGAACGAGGCCAATTTTTCTCAAGATCTTCAGCTTTTCTTCACTAAAAGTAAGTTTCTCTCTCTTGTTCTTCATTTGAATGCATGTATAGTTTATAATTTCATAAATATTTGCTGATAATGGCATGCGATGCGAGCCTGATTAACTGCGACCCCACACACTTAATTTTACGCTGCGAGCCCTGCCTCGCTAGACTGAAGAGCGCGACCCCTTTAACAGGTAGACATACGATCAAAAATAGAATAAATGTGCGACCCCCCTATTATTCGTGAGTGGAGTGAGGACACTTAGAGCCTTCTATTGAATCTTTTCTTCCTTCCTCTCTTTTGATATTCTGGTGCACACACTAATACTTCACAATCTTTTCAGATGTCCAGCGATAGCTCAAGGACTCCTTCACTTCCACACATCTCCATTAGCGAGCAAGCCGCTGCGAACATTGCCAAGGCTGCAAACACAAGTGACAACTCCTTCAAATTATATATGGACCCGCAATGGTCCCAAGAAGATTTCACCAGAGAGACCCCGCTAAACACATGGAGAACCAAACGACCCTCCAGCTCGCAAAGTCAATCTGTCAATATCCCCTTAGGTTCAGCAAACCTACATCCACAGCTGTTCAAGCCTCGTCAGTTCAGGGTGAGGTTGATAAACTATTGAAGAAAGGGCAGGAATTCTTTGCCAGCGTCCCCAAACTTCTATCTCCTCTTAACAAACACTACACCACAAATGGTCTTTGCCAACACTGAAAACCAATGTTGCCACGTTAAATGTTGCCTTAGATGCTAAAAATCGAATAAATTTGATATAAGCCAACATCATAAGCGGATGTTGCCGTTCATGTTGCCTTAGATTCAATTTTCGTCATCAATGCCAACACATGAATTGGTGTTGCCTTAGACCCCTGAAAAAATGTTAAAAATGTTACCGCTAATAATGAAATAAGAAGCCCGCTCAAATTTTCAATCTAAATTAAAATGCCCGCTATTCAGATAAAATAAAAGAAAATAAAATAAAACAAAATAAGAAAACTCACTCTCTCTCTCATCTCTCTCTCTCTCTCTCATCTCTCGGTCTCATCTCTCCCACTCTCATATCTCCCTCTTTTCTCTCCGATGTCCATCTCTCTTTTACTCTCACTCTCACTCTCTCAATTAGATCTTGTAGTATTTAAGGGGTCGAGACTTAATCAACAGCGCTCCCAGGTACTTTCTCCACTTAATCGTATTCTATATTCTTCAATTAGGGTTTTTAATTTTAATTCTTGTATAATTTGTTTGTTTCAGATACGGAGGATTAATAAAGTCCGAGAGATGGAGCGTTCCGTTGAGTCTGCGAAAGCCGAGATGCTTTTGTCTGTAAGGCAGACCGAGTCTTTGATGCAAAAACTTAAATTAGGTACATTACTTTCCCCTAATTCTCCTCTTGTTACTAATTATATGTCTCTGTGTGTTTTTGAGTGCCTACAGTTTTCACAGTTATATAAGTTTATCTTGTGCATAATGGTTGATGATCATAGGCTGTTTGTTATGCTTTTGATTTTGTTTCGCAAGTTTAATATATGGTATGAATATGCAGAATATACTCAAAGTAATCTGGAAGGTTTTAAGGAATGGTTCGACTTGCTGTCTCGTAAATGTGTTGAGCCCAAAGTAAGTTTGTTACTTGTCATATTATTCTTGGTACATATATGTGTGTTTATGTGTATGTGTTTTTTAATGATATTTGTATTGTGGTGTAGGAGCCACTGGAAAAAGAATTGAAGAAACTAAAACATGAAAATGACAAGCTAAATTCGAAGATCACGTCTGAGGTGAATGCTCTTTTGAAAGAGAGGGATTTTGTGTGGAATCAGTATAAGACGATGTATACTAATTTAACTAATAAGTTGAAGAATAAACAAGCTGAAGTTGAACAACAGGATAAGATAATTCTTTCCTTCTTTCTCAGCCTGCAACCAGTTTTGTAGAAAAAAACTATTATATGATAATTTAGCATTGCATTAAAAACTACAGGTCAGGTTCAAGTGTTCAACTTCAGACTCTCTTTTTTTTAGCTAAATAACTTCAAACTTCATACTCTTTAAACTTGTAGAGCCATAGTTGTGTTTCTTTTGTTTGTTAATTATTACTATGTATGAACATATGATCTACTTCCTGCTTCATATTATGTTTGGTCTTCTGAATTTATTGTTTACTTATTTTTTTTGTTTTCAAGTTAATTATCGTGTCTTACATCTTGATCATGATTTATGTTTATGGAAGAAACTTTCCTCTGACTTCTGGATGTGTAGAGCTAACATAGCCACCAATTTTTACATTTTTCCTTGAGAATTGTGTTAGTTTTATCGATTTCAGATATGTGTTTTAGTTGTATTGATTTTTAGATAACCTTAGGATGATTTGTTGTTTTCTTTTAATTCAGGATCGATTTATGTATTTAATTGTGAAATGTATGTGTTCAATTCGGGTTCTTTTGATTATTTTCCGAAGTGACATGGTGTAAATTAATTGTTATCCGTTGTTTTTGTCTATGAGCTACATTGACAAATGATAAATGAATAAATTTCCTAGTTTATAATATAGAAATGATAAATGAGGTTATTGATCAGTACCTCAGGTTTTAAATTTCCTATTTTGGATTTATCCTTAAGCCTTCTGAAGATGATCTAACCCATAGGTAAACTTTAGGCTTCTTTTGCAATGTTTAATATAAAGAATTCGTTAAATGACCGATGGTAGAGCAAACTGTATCAAGAGTTTTATTTTTTGACCTACTAAATTTTTTTTGTAGTTTCGAGTTTCGACAAAGGATTACACTTGGACCTGGAGGAGATTTGATGTTGACATCTCTAATTAGAAATACCAACACTGATGGAAAGCCATTTACATTTACATTTGCTTATCATACCTATTTCTCTGTTTCGGATATCAGGTACTATAAGTGGACTAGGGATACATGAATAACTATTGGCATATAAGCCTTTGTCTACCTTGGTTTAAACTTGGTAATTGATTGAAATCGATAGTCATTTTGTCCAAATGTTATTTGGGGATATTGAATTGGTTGGAAGGAGTTAATTGCTTGCACTATATCATTTTTTTTAGTAATTTGTATACAGTGAAGTACGGGTTGAAGGATTAGAGACACTGGACTATCTTGACAATCTGCAGAATAAAGAGAGATTTACTGAACAAGGGGATGCAATAACTTTTTAATCAAAAGTAGGATTTTTAGTTCATTCCTTATTTTACTCTGACCCTTTCTGTGACCTTTTTCTTTATTAATTGAAATGCTGACCTGATTGAAACTAATTTGTAAGGTGGACAAAATATATCTGAGCACACCAACAAAGATTGCAATTCTAGATCATGAGAAGAAGCGGACATATGTGATTCGCAAAGACGGACTTCCTGATGCTGGTTAGAAAGTTTTCTCATACTTCACTATATACTTAGTTCTTGCTGTTTATGTGGTTAAGTGTAAATACCCCTTCTGTTATCTAAACTGTGTTGGTACTTTAGGTGTTTCTTAACAGACAACATTGAAATAGTAAGAACAGCGGTACCGAAATCAGATCTTACCGTGTTCAACTTGCATTTTTAGTGAACTTGTTCATCCGAGGCATTCTGCATTTTTAGTGAACTTGTTCATGAATATACATTTTTCATGTTTTAAACAAGATGTTGCTGCTCATGTTTTATACACTTATGTTAAATCCTTCCTCTTTTTGCAGGTTTTTTTCCTGTTAAATTCCCCATCAGCTTATCTTTACAATATAGATTACTGGATGTTCCCCATACAGTATGCATAAAAATCTCTTTCTTTTAGTTCTGAGTATTTGATCAGACTATTACTCCAAGTACAATTAGTAGTGACAAAGTTCCGATTTAAGGTATAATATATATATATATATATATATATATATATATATATATATATATATATAGAAGTGCAAATTTATTCCAATGGATTTGCAGTACTAATGGTACATCTAAAGAGACTTTGTCATATACTTAAGTCCCGGAGAAAAACTGGACATGTATACAAGCACAAGGAAAATTCCTGAAGGCAGGATCAACAATTTATTGTAGTTTACTAATTCATGCCTTTCCTCTTGTTTGCTGACTTACCTTGTACAGGTTGTAAGTAATGTACTTGATCAGTTCTGCAAAAATAAAAAAGATTTCTTCCAATTTTCTTCCTTCCCGTAGAGTACCAAAAAACTTGTTCTATACTTGGACATGTAGACCTTTAATTTTCTTATTGGTGCTACATTTTTATGACCTGAACAGGAATTGAAATGGCTCAGTTAGTCTGTGGAGACTGCCACACATTACTTATGTACATTCGTGGAGCAATAAGCGTACAATGTTCTTGTTGTCACACGGTGAATTTAGCTATGGAAGGTATAAACTACTTGCCTTAAGAACAATAATCCATTCGCATGACATATCACAGAGATTTTCTTATAATTTGTCAATAGTAATCTTCTACTAAGTGACATTAATCTTCTACAAGGTCATAAATTGTATTGTAGCAGAAGGCTCAAGATGCAGCAGAAAATCAGACACAATTAACAGAGAAAATCATAAATTTAAGTAACACAGACTGCTTTGTCATTTTTTGATATAAAGTTTATTGTTTAGTACCATCAAGGGATTGATAGGTACAAGGCGTTACCTGATAATTGGCGGCGCCATCAACATCCTTAGGCTTATTTGCTTTAGTGGCATTAGCTGCCTTATTAGTTTGAGCATTTGCTTTAACTGATTTCAAGGTGTATAAAAGTATCACTGTATCTTCTTAGCATATAGTTTGATACACATTATTTTATTAGTTGCTTTTCCGTCTAGTAGTTTTTTAATTTGGTCAATTTCTTTCATCTACAGGTGATGGAGAAGATGAAATACCCACGGGGAAGTAAAAGGCTAGGCTTGAGAAAGACACTGAAATGGAGTGTAGATTTAATTGTATAATGATTTGACTTGTGTAATTCATAATTTTTTGTAACGAAATTAGTGATATATTTTAGTTTTATAAAAGTTGATAAATGTGATTCATTCAAATTATATTTTAATTTACCATGACTTGCGTTAATTTTTTTATTGTATTTTTGAAAATTTTAAGAATATTTTAAAATATATATCTTCAGAAAATTTATACCAACTGATGTTGCTGTAGAGGGACAAAGATGTTGGAATAGGCTATATGGCAACATCGCAAGCGTGTTGGTGTTGAGTAGACAGTATTGCGATAGACTTTATGTCAACACCGGAAATAGTGTTGCTGTTTTGCATGAAATGTTGGCATAAGTGCCTAAGGCAACATCATGTTGATGTTGCCATAGATTTGACAAAATGTGTTGGCTTAACCTCTAAGCCCACATGCAAATTCCCAACACCTTCAAAATTGACCAAAGTGTTGCCTTAAATCCTATGGTAACATTTTTCAGCATTTTTAACACTTATTTTGGGTGTTGCCATAGACCATTTGTGGTGTAGTGAAAAACCTCCTCAATATAAGCCCCATAATATTGACCAGCACTTCATCAATAGACTCTCTTGGTCATGCTTACTACGATCTCGAGGGTGGAGGCGATAATGAAGCCAACTCTGACAATTCTGATTACGAAGAACCTTCCTTTGACGATGGCGGCCTTGATGAAGTGGCCAGAGTGGTTAACTTTGAAGATTACAGCTACGTTCCTGAAGCTTCCCCTCAACCTTACATTCCGACCCCTCAACCTGAACTGGAGGGTATTGTTTATGTGGGAGGACCTCGCCCCGAAAATATTGAAGAGGGCTCGAAGGTGAAACCAGGTCAGCCTCGCACTCTAGGCTGCAGAGACCTATCTACCTCTCTCGATGATGAATCTTTGAGAAAGGCAGTTGACACATACAGATCGGAAGGCAAGATCATTCTACCCAAGGCCTCAATGCGATGCTACCGCTTCAACTATACAGAAAACGGAGGAAGAGTGCCTCGCATGGTGTTGTCGTCTGCTATGATGAAAATCGGCGTCTCTTCACCTCTCCATCCGTTCATCAGAGACGTGTGGGAGACCTACCACCTCGCTCCCATCCAAATCAATCCCAATGGATATAGAGCAATGATAGCCCTCTATATCATCTATCACAAGTTGGGATATCCCCCACTTGATGCGAGGACCATGGGCTATTTTTTGCAATTGAAAAGATGCGGGCCATCCGACTTTGGCTACGTCTACTTTTCAGTCTGGCCAGAATTCAATAAGAAAGACCTTTATCATAGTGCACCAAGCAATGCAGGCTCATGAAAGGGGCCTTATCTCTATGTCCACGAGGTGTCGAGAATAAAGACTTCCTTTAATTACCTTCCAATAGGTCAAGTGCGAACCGTCTTGAAGGGTGAAGAGAAGACACGAGCTGATGATGTGTTGAAGACGCCTCGTGAAGATAGGAATGTACGAACCCTCCTTACCTTAGAAAACCTAATCGAATGCGGATTTTTGAAAGAAGGGATTCAGCTTCCTTCCGAGGCGGGGCCTTCAAGTGTGAGAAAGGCCTCGCTAAAGAGGAAAATGCGAGAGGAGGCCTCGTCCTCTAAAGTGGTAGTGGAAGAGAGTAAGAATGCTTTCATTTTTAAAATCCAACAACTTCTTTATATAAACTGTCCTTATTATCTTCGCATTTCCACTTTTTACAATAATTATCTCTAACTGTTTTCCTCTCCCCTTTTGTAGGTATGTCAGGTAGAAGCCGCAGACCCCCTTTCTGCTCAAAGAACAAGGAGACCTCTGTTGAAAATCTAACAGCCACTCCGTCTAAGAAGAAAAGCGAGCTCACTCCTCCTCCCCCTCCATTAACAACTGCCCGGGTCGCTCCTCAACCTCCCCAAACGACCCCTGAGCATGTTCCGAAAAAGCGCAAGACTGGCTCACTGCCTCAGGTAACAAAACCTACGGATACGACACCAGTACACCATCTATATGCTAAGCATGGATACACTCATGCTACTGAAGAAGAGTGCACTGAGTGGGTGGGTGCAGAGCTAATAGAGAACTCTGAGGCGATTTCCAAATGTCTGGCTGAGGGTTTCATCCGCCAAGCCTCGCATCTTCGAGAGTTGAAACAAGTTGTCTTCGCCAATGATAAGTTGGAAAAGGAGTTAAGGTCCTTGAAGGCCAAGGCTGAGGAGGAGAAGAAGCTGATGGCGGAGAATTATAAGCGAGTGCTTCAAACTGAAATGGCGACCCTCCGATCCGAACTCAAAAAAGTTAATGATGAAAAAACAGCACTCCATAAGTCCCTAACTGAGGCGGAGCTGCATGAGGAGGAGCTGAAGATAAAGCACGAGGAGGAGCTGTCCAATTTGAAGAAAGAGCTCGCTGCTGCTGAGGCCAACCGCGAGGAGATTGAGGAAGCTGCCCAAGCTGATTTCATGAAGGGCTTTATAAGGAAAGTCCCTGATTTCGATTGGTCGCAGCTTGGTCCTGGCAATGCTGAGTATGCAGCCGACCTCCGCAAGGAGATTGAAGAAGAAGATGCAAAGGATGCCAGGATCGCCAGCGAGGCTGCCAAGGCTAATCCACAAGAGAAACCCAGTGAGGCTGCGACATAATCCGTTTTATTCCAATATTTTGAACTGGGGATGCGGACACCCCTTGAATGTCTCGCAAGTTGTAATATTTTTGTGATAACTTCATTGATAACTTTGTTGGGCTCGCGTAGCGACCCAATAACTGTTGACTTTTTACAATTTATATAACTGTCTTCATTTCTTCATATCTTGTATTTGCTTTAGCTTTATAGATAGCTTGCCTTCTTTATGTTTTTGAAATACTAGCAAGTAGATTGGCCTCGCAGCTGCGAAGCTTTCCTTGTAGAATTTGTAGCTTTTTCTTTTTAATTTGCTAAACTTCAAGGTGGACCTTGTCTTTTTGGGATCAAGACTTGCGATGCCTTCCTTGCGAGGTCGCAGACACGATCCGGAGATTGAGGTCACACCTTGACCTCTTTTTTTTTTTTTTTCTTTAAACTTTGAACTTCTTTAAGGAGATACTTTTGAACTAAACTTTGAAGACATTCCCTCAGGTCGCAGAAAGTGCACGCTCGCGACCCCATTGACCTGAGGGGTATTCGGCCCCGCATACGCTGTGCTGGCCTAGTCCTGAAAATTTTAAAACACTAACAAAAGAACAAAATTGCACAACTTGTTGGAGAACAAACTTCATATATATATAAGTACTAGGGACAAAGCCCAACTTTCAATACATCATAACGAGGAGGTGTCTATACGATCACTACCCCCCGAGTACTTTGTATGAATTTATTCATGCTAAGTAGTAGTAGATAGAGACCACCAGGAGCGAAGCCTCTACTGGTAGTATTTCCTCAAATGTTCTGCATTCCAGGCTCGTGGCATGACCTTATCATCCATATCAGTTAGATAATAAGTCCCTTCATTGATGACACCATAAACTTTATAGGGCCCTTCCCAATTGACTCCAAAGACCCCATTAGACGAGACCTTAGTGTTAGGCATCACTCTCCTAAGCACCAAGTCCCCCACACGAAGATGTGGCACACGAACCTTTCCATTATAATACCTTGCGGCTCGCCTTTAATAAGCTGCGAGCCTTAGCTGAGCCTCTTCTCTTGACTCTTGAATCATGTCTAAGTAGAGCCTGTGATTGACCTCGTTTGACTTGGGGTCGTAATGTTCCCTTCTGAACGAGCCTGACCCTACCTCCACGGGCACCATGGCCTCGCACCCATATGTCAAAGAAAATGGAGTCTCACCTGTGGTAGACCTTGGGGTCATGTTGTATGACCACAAGACCTTTGGCAACTCTTCGGGCCAACTACCCTTACTCTCCTCCAACTTAGCTTTAAGGGTATGCTTGATTATTTTGTTGATGGCCTCAGTTTGCCTATTTGTCTGAGGGTGACTCACAGCAGAGAAACTTTTCTTGATTCCCAAACTCTCACAGAATTCTTTCATCTCCTTGTTATCAAATTGCTTTCCATTATCTGAAATGAGCTGATATGGGATCCCATAGCGACACACAATTGCTCTGTACACGAAGTCCTTTAATTTTTTGGCCGTGATGGTGGCAAGAGGTTCGGCCTCGGCCCACTTAGTGAAATAGTCCACAGCCACGACTGCATACTTCACTCCTCCCTTAGCTTTAGGGAGTTCACCAATAAGATCTATTCCCCACATAGCAAAGGGCCAAGGACTCATCAGCGAGGTGAGGTGAGCAACCGGAGCATTACTGAAATTTGCATATCTTTGACACTTGTCACATCGCCTAGCGAACTCAAAAGCATCCCTTTTCAATGTGGGCCAAAAATGCCCTTGTCGTAGAATTTTCTGAGCTAGGGAACTTCCTTCATGGACCTCTCTCAAAATATAATTGCATTCTTCACCATCTACACACCTCAAGAGTGGAGTGTTGAACCCTCTTCGATACAAGACCTCGTCATAAATAACATAGCGAGCCGCCTGATATTTAATCCTCCTTGCTTCTTTCTTTTCTAAGGGAAGGGCCCCGTTCTTAACATACTCCCAAATAGGAGTCATCCATGTCGACCCTTGGCTAACCATTTCCATAACACTTTCTTCTGGGACACTAGGTTTACTTTGAATTTCCAAGGGGATAATCCCAAGTAAAGTGGCCTCGCGTCGCGAGCCCATTTTCGCGAGGGCATCTGCTCCTTGATTTTTTGCCCTCCTGATAAACTCCACCTTTACTTGCCTGAATGACTTCATAAGCCTTTGCACACACTTTAAATATAGCTCAATCTGGGGTCCCCTGACTTGCCATCCACATCCAACATGACCCGTGACTAACATAGAATCGCTATATGCATTGAGATTCTCTACTTTCGTTTCTATTGCGAGCTTGAGGCCAATTATGAGAGCCTCGTATTCAGCTGCGTTATTAGAAGCCTCGAAGGCGAAGTGAACAGCACTACTCAACTTGCGACTCTCAGGTGTAACAAGCTCGATTCCAGCTCCGGCCCCTTCTTTGTTAGATGCCCCGTCAACATATAACTCCCACCACGAGGCTGAATTTTCATCTTTGAGTTTGGGGTCAACCACTTCTGGGATCGCTACGAGAGCCCATGCATCTTCCTCAGATTGGGAAGGGAACTCCAATATAAAATCCGCTAACGCTTGCCCCTTTATTGCACCTCGAGGCTTGTACTCAATATCAAACAGACTCAGCTCTATGGTCCACTTTAAAAGTCTGCCCGAGGCCTCGGGTTTATGCATTACTTGCCTAAGTGGGTACGCAGTGCGAACCTGGATACTATGAGCCTGAAAATATGGCCTCAGCTTTCGCGAAGCCAAAACCACAGCATAGGCGAGCTTCTCCATGTTGGTGTAGCGAGTCTCGGCATCTAACAATCTTTTACTGACATAGTAAACGGGGAGCTGAAGCTTTCCCTCCTCGCGAACGAGGACAGCACTGATGGCATACTCTGAAACTGCCAAGTAAACAATAAGAACTTCACCTTCATTGGGCTTAGAGAGTAATGGAGGCGAGCCCAGATGTTTTTTTATCCTCTGAAAAGCTTCCTCGCACTCAGGGGTCCATTCAAAACTCCTTCCCACCTTCTTGATCGCTTTAAAGAATTCGTGGCACTTGTCTGATGATTTAGAAATAAATCGATTCAATGCTGCGATCCTTCCAGTTAGACTTTGTACCTCCTTGACACTTCTTGGCGACCTCATTTCCATCAATGCCTTTATTTTAGCTGGATTAGCCTCAATTCCTCTGTGGTTAACAATAAACCCCAAAAACTTTCCAAATTCGACCCCAAAAACACACTTCTGTGGGTTGAGCTTCATTCTGAATTTCCTCAATATATCGAACATTTCTGCGAGGTGGGCTATATGATCCTTAGCCTCCTTGGACTTCACGAGCATGTCATCTACATAGACCTCCATTGTCTTTCCAATCTGCTTCTCAAACATCATGTTAACGAGCCTCTGATAAGTAGCACCTGCATTGAGGAGTCCAAAAGGCATCCCAATATAACAGTAAAGGCCTCTATCTGTGATAAACGAGGTGTGCTCCTGATCAGGCCCGTGCATTGGTATTTGGTTGTACCCAGAATAGGCATCCATGAAGCTTAAGAGCGCATGCCCCGCTGTTGCATCTACCAGCTGATCAATCCTTGGGAGTGGAAAACTATCCTTTGGGCAATGCTTGTTGAGGTCAGTGAAATCCACACATGTTCGCCACTTCCCATTTGGCTTCTTGACTAGGACAGGGTTTGCGAGCCAGTCAGGGTAAAATGATTCCCTAACGAGCCCGACCTCGAGTAGCCTGTCAACTTCTTCTTTTAGAGCCTCGGCTCGCTCTCCACTTATTGGTCTTCTTTTCTGCCTCACTCCCTTCTTGCTTGGATCAAGATTGAGTCTATGACACATCACATTGGGATCGATCCCTACCATATCTTCGTGAGACCACGCAAATACATCCAAATTAGCTTTAAGAAACTCCACGAGCCTTCCCCTAAGATCGGGATTCAACTGCGATCCGATCTTCAAAACCTTCGTAGAATCCTTGGCATCAACAAGAACAGATATGGTATCCTCTGCGGCCCCGGCTCGCTCCACATGCTCAGGGATGCGAGGGTCCAGGTCAATTTCAACATCTCGAGCCCGACTAGATTCTGCTTCAACTTGCCTCATGACTTCCGCCCCCGAGTCAGGGGTCGCTCCAACATGTCCATACTCAGTCACAATTGTTGTTTCTTGTGCGATCCCATTAGGTAAATCTACCAATGTTGATGTTTCCTTGCGAACCCCTTTCCCTTTTCGAGCTCGCACAGCGGCCTGTTCCGGGCTCTCCTCGTCATCACTAGCCTCCTCAACAATTCCTTCCTGTAGAACCAACACAGGCTGCGAGGCCTCCATCATAATTGCCCCTGGCACTGGTTCTACCTATATGCCCAAGTTGTCAAAATAATCATCAGGCAACTCCTCAATGAAAATTATGTTGCAACCAACTGAGGGTCGCGATGACGACTTGCGAGCCCTCTCATCCTCTTCGCTTTCCAAATAATTTCTTCCCTTTTCTGCTGACTTAAGGGCCTGCTTATAGCATTCTCGAGACTCATGTTGAATTCCTCTAACACATCCCACGCCTTGCGGGGTAGGGAACTTCATCGAGAGGTGATAGATAGAAGTCACCACCCTCATTTCTTTCAAGATGGGTCACCCCACAATAGCATTATAAGCAGATGGTTGATCCACGACCATGAAATCAGCGACCTACGTAGTAATGCAGGGCTCATCCCCTAAAGTGATGGGAAGCCTGATGAGTCCTTTTGCACTAACAGAAGCTCCAGTGAATCCATAGAGGTGGCCTACTGTAGGAATTAGATCTTTGTCTACGTATCCCATTTTCTTGTAGACATCATACATCAAGACATTCACGGCACTTCCATTGTCCACCAACACTCTGTAGATATTCTGGGAACCAATGCGAACTCGAACCACTAGAGCATCAGAGTGAGGATGATGTACCCACTTCGCATCCTCCTTAGTGAACATTATATTTGTGTCTTCCCCCTTGAAAAGCTTTGGGGGTCGTTCCTGCAAATGATGCACATTGGTGAGGGGTCGCTCCCTTGCCTCGCTAGCATATCTTTCCCTTGCCTTGTTGCTATCTCCTCCAATATGTGGCCCACCAATGATCACATGGATGCTATTGCCTCGCTCTTCTCTCTCCTTGCGAGGCTCTGCATTTTGGCCCTCATGAGGTACAGCGTGATATCCTATTCCTGATTTTCCTGAGCTCTCTTGATGCTTTTTCACTTCGCGGAACGCCCACTCTGTTAACTTTCCTTCTCGAATCAAACAATCAATTTGTTCTTTAAGTTGCCAACAGTCCGCTGTATCGTGCCCCTTCTGCTCATGAAAATCACAATACTTTGTAGTGTTCCACGTTCCTTGTGGACCCATAGCACGAGGTTTTGTGAACATTCCTTTATTAGCGTTGACAGCATAGATATGATCAACTGAAGCCACTAAGGGAACAAATTTGTCTTCGTCTCTAGCCGGACGAGCACGAGGTGGGGATCGTCTTGAGGAATCGCGATCCCTTCTTTTCGGGCTCGGGCTACGATCCTGTCTTCGCCTGGGGCTTCTAGAATCCCTTCTTTTTACCCCTTTGCCTTTACCTCCATTGCTACCAGTCCCGGCATTCTTCTTGAGATCTGCCAATGATTTCTCAACGCGCTTAAAGGGCTCAGCGACCCGATGCAACTCTAAAAGTGTACCAGGGGTTTGCTCCTGTAGTTTCTCCCAAAATTTAGTTCCTTCCCTTACTCCTGCGATAAGGAAATTTTTCACGGCCTCGTCATTTGCACCTCGAACGCGAGGTACCTCAGCATTGAACCTTTTAAAGTAATCATGTAGAGTCTCTCCTTCCTTCTGTTTTATGTTCGCCAATGTAGACACAGGAGGTGCATAAAGCATTGAAGATTGGAACTGTTTGATGAAGATATCCACGAGTTGTTCCCAAGAATCTATGACAACTAGGGACCCTAGCTTCGAGAACCATTGTTGAGCACTCCCCCTTAGCGAAGCTGCGAACAGCCTACACCTCGCTAACAATGATACTTGGTACACGTCCATCTCATTGTTCAACCGAATAATGAACTCGGCTGGATCAGTCTCTCCGTTATAGGTCATGTCAAAGTGATGATCTCGAAACACTATAGGCAGTGGGGCAGTGCGAATTTCATGAGTGAAGGGCGAGGAGGAACCCATATTGCTGAAAATCCCCTTCTCGTTGTTCATCGCATCCAATGCCTTTTTTAACTCTTCTAACTTATAATCCCCAATTCTGGCCTCTTTGTCTCCATCCTTCTTTCCTCCAGTACTTGCAAGATGAGATTGAGTCTTTTTTGGGGCACTAGACTCTTCCTGGTCATTCTTGCGATCCTTGTTTTTAGGGTCTTCCTCGCGATGTTGGGATCATTCACGTTCTCGATTGAAAGGGGGTCTGTCCTCGCGATGATGGGACCGCTCACGCTCTCTGCGAGGACAGGGGGGTCTGTCAATGCGACGATATGACCGCTCACGATCTTTTCGAGGAGATAAGGGTTGATGAGAGCCCTTACTCTTATTTTTAGATCCTCCATCTTTGTTAGTTTGGAGCTTTACCAACTTGAGACGGAGATCATGCTCGCTGAGTTTCTTTCCAACTCGGTCAAAGACACTAACGGACCGTCCTTCTGATGAGGCGGGCTTCGCTTTTGATCCCTCCTTATCCATAGTAGCTACCTCCTCTTCCCAATCGGGGTTCGTCCGATCCGTCACCACATCATCAAAGTCCCCAATTAGCTTCTTGGTGGGACCCTTGCTACTTTCTGCCTGGTGAGTTCGATCCCCTGTCCTTGTATTCCTTTTGAAGCCCCTAGAACTGTGCCGCTTCTCCATCTTGGCCACCTTTTCTCTTACCTCGATCATTTGGTCACCGAGGCCTTTCAAAAATGTCATGACTTCGCCAGGCAAGGCCACCTGTTGAACAACAAGGGGCGTTTGCTCCTTCTCAAATTCGTCCTCGATCCCCTCCTTACGCGCCTCGCTCTCCGGTAGATTATTCCTCCGGGGGTCGTTTATGTCTTTCTTATGCGACCCCGGGGTCTCCCGATCTCCGTTTCTCTTCTTGTTTGATTTAGTCATTGTTCTCCCAAATCAACGACTTGCCCTCCTTCTAGCGCCAAATGTTATAGGGAGAATATTGTATAACAATATTTATGGAGGTTGCTGGATTTATGGAGCAAAATACGGATATTTTGCTAAGAACACGAAGAACACGGAGGAGATTGGTGATTGTTTGTGGCTGATCTTGTCTATTGAAATTCAGTGGTGAACTGTTTCTCATGCTTTACAAGATGCCTACGTACCCTATTTATAGGGATCAAGCCATACGTAGTTCTCTTAGAGAAGAAGTTACCTAGACGGGCTAGGGTTTCTATGGGCTCGGCTTGGCCCAAATCCACTAGTCGTCTTCTTGGGTTATATTTTACCCATTCATACTGCTCATGACCCATGGCCCATTAATAGGGAACCCACAGCTAGCATGATGCTACAAGTATCTTTTATTGGCGAAACTGACTAGATGGCCTCGCATGCGACCTCGCTGGGCCTGACCATGCGAGGCGATCCTCACTGTATGGAGATAACCTACTTATGCGACCTCGCTGGGCCTGACCATAAGCCTTCATAGTAAACATGCCCTAGGCCACGCTGGACCTCTAGGCCTCGCTAGACCTCATAAATTGCGACCCGTACCTTAGGGCTCGCTGGCGACCCTGATGTAAAATAACGTGATGAATCTTCATGTGATGGCGAACTTTAATGACCCATTCCTCATTCTTAGGCCCATTATGTGAGATGTACTGATATTCTAGCCCATTAGGCCTGTTTAGGAGTTATGCCAAATTCGGGCATAACATAGAGAGTAATTTTATATTTTTCTGAAATGAATATCGAAATTATTCTTAAATGATAAATAACATGATTTTATTTGTAAAATTCATATGTATGTACAAGAGATCATCTTATTTATGAAATAATAATTAATAATATTTTGATAATTAAACATTTGGAAACCTTTTCGAGAATAGTTTCAGAAACTCTAGCATTTCTCTTGAATAAATTTTACCTTTTACGTTCTCGTTTTATATAGGAAATCTCCAAGTTAAAGGGTGATGGCCCTTTCTGCCTATTTTTCAGAACTCAAGGTCCGAAATGCCCAGATGCGGGAGGAGTGGCCCTAAATACCCACCATACACGCATCTGGGAGATGCGTGTATGGGACACGCATTTTACATTTGCGTGTATAGTGTTAAATAAAATCTGAGCTTGTCATGCGTGACGTAAGACACACATTCTCAGGTTGCGTAACACAGGACACGCATTCCTGAGATGCGTGTCTTACGTCATCTTTTCTCTACCAGAGAGACGCTGACAATGGCGATTTCCGGCATTAATTTTGTTTCTTCTCGTTCGTACAGATAACCAACTTTCCCATTACGTGTTATGTATCAATAGAATCGCATTTTCATACTCTACACAACCATACCAATTTCATTACACTTGTTTTGCCCGATTACAAACGCCCAAATTTGACCTTATTTATCCGATTCAATTTTTGTCAACCGCGTTCATGCCCCTGCGGAGCCGGAGGAGAGAAACAAATCAATGGAAGAGGATGGAGATGAACAGATGATCAAGTGGTGATGATTTGGAGGGTGGGAGGCGAAGAAATGGTGACAGACGAAGCAATGGTCTCGTTCGTCGTCGGTTTTAGCTCTCGTTTTCCGTCATTGTTGGTCTGTTTTCTGGCAGCTACAGTGCCGAAGGACACGCATCTCCAACATGCGTGTTCCGTTGGTAAATTGGGCCACTGCTCGCGCACATAGGCATATCAGGCTATGAGGCTCCAAATCTAGGCATTTTGGGCATTTTCTCAAAGTTAAATATTACTACTGTACTAAATATAACATGGATGTGAGTGTATTTAATAAAACCAATATATGTATAATTAGTTTATCGTAATATGATTTGTGATACCAAAAACCAGGTACATACAAATGCAACAAAAATTTGGATTTTTGAAAATTCATGCGTAGCTTGATGACAAATTTTCCTTTCTGCTTTCCACAATTCATTTTAGACAAAAATGAAGTAATTTTACAATTAGACTCGGACCAATATTAATCCCCCAAAGTAAAATTCTGGAATATTTATTAAAGGTTTTGCTACTCTCCAACTCTTAATTATTATTGAAATTGACTTTACAAAGAGTAACAATTGTTTTTTTTTTCCTGTTTGATTATGAATTTTGTAGGAAAATTTTCAAAAATACCTAAACCTTTTTAAAAATTATGGTCAAAGTTGCAACCCAGGTTGATTGGAACAGTTGCATTTCATGTTAGTTGCACAGTATATTTAAGAAAAAGGTTTGCAAAATGGGTATTTTTGAAAAAACCCAATTTTGTGTTATGACTCATAAATATGAGTCAGATATATTACATGAAAAGAATGACATAAATACCCCATTTTTTTAATAAAACTGACGAGAATAACAGATGGTGGCCATAAATACCCCTCTATTACGCATTTGGGAAATGAGTAATAGATTTTATACATATTACGCATTTGGAAGAGGGGTCGGGAAGTCTATTACGCATTTGGAAGAGGGTAACCCCTATGACCCATTCTCCTGCGTAACCCTATTACTCTCACATGAAATGCGTAATAGAGGATATTTATGGCCATCATCAGTGATTTGGGATATTCTTGTTATGTGATATAGCTTTTTGGATATTCTTTGCCAAAAATTCTATTACATGCTGCCGACCTGCTGTGATGAAATTATGCTTATATTCCAGAATGTTTCTAGAGGTATGTGTTCTGGACTTCTGGTACTCTGAATAAGTGATTATGTTAACTCAAGTGGTCATATTTCATTAGCAACTTCACATGGTTTTTTCAGTTGATCAATCTTACAACTTGGGCTTAATGTAGTTTTTCTTTTTTAATTTTTATAATCTCACTTCAAGTTTTTAAGTTATGACAGACTGCTTAATTAGCTTAATAATGTAGTTTCGAGATTGTAGTGGAATAAAAACTAGGTTATGATTATAACGGCTAGGGTTTGATGTATTTAATGCTAGGGTGTGTGAGCTTCGTGCTTTAATGGCTGCTTCTGCGTTCGAGATTTAAACGGTCCTCACAGAATGCCTACGTATCTCTGTATTAAGAGAATCAAGCCAATAAAACGTAGTTCTAGGTGATGGTGCCCTCGAGGCTATGGCGGCGAGAGCTCACCTAGGACGCAGTGGCTTGTATGTCCTTATTCGAGGATTGAGCCAAAACGTAAGTGACGTATTGAGCTCTGCCCAAAAACGTAGTTCTGAGATGAGGGGTCAGACCCTTTATATAGGCTGAGAAGCCCTAAAATCGTAGTAGGGTTAGGTGACTTGGTGGACAAGTCATCCTTGAGGAAGGATCTAGACCCCTTCCTTGTAGGAGTCTGTTTCCTTGTATGAGTGTATGCCTTGGAGGCTACTCCTTGTAGAGATAATGTTCTTATCTGACACTTATTGCTGAGCTGTTTATTATCCCTAATATTAATTACGAAATTAATATTGTAAATAGGGTTTGGGCCCACCTGGTGGGCCCCACGTTTGGACCATTTCGGGTCTAATTAATGCCACATTAAATGTGTCTTTAGGGCTTACTTTTAGCCCATATCATTTGCCCCCCAACTTCTAGGAAAACTGATCAGGTTTTCCTTGAAGTTATAACGGCCTTACATGAGACTTGGGTCAGGGTTTATTGCTCTTACATGAGTATTTTCAACTTATCATCTTAATGTAAAGCGTGGAGCGACCGACGCATTTACGACGATGTTGAATGACACTAAGCGGTGTTAAATGGCACCAGGCAGCGCTAATCAGCCTTGAACAATGCTTAAACAGTGTTTAAACAACGTTGAATGGCGTAAAACGGCACTAATTGGCGCTAAACGGTGCTATACCGGCACTAAACGGTGCTAATCGGTGCTAACAGGCACTAATCGGTGCTAACAGGCACTAATATGTGCTAATCGGCACTAAACGGTGCTTAATCGGCACTAAACGGTGCTAGCGGGGGTCCGGGGGCGGCAGCCCCCGGGCGGGGTCCAAGGGGCGGCAGCCCCTGGCGGGGTCCAAGGGGCAGAGCCCCTGGCTGGGGTCGAGCTGCCAGGTCAGCTTGGAAATTTTTTATTTCTGAAGACTAGTACTATTCAGAAATTATCGTTTCGGCTCGAAATTTTGCAAACCCGAGCTCAAATTCGAGCTCAAACTGCCTCAAGGTCGCAACCATTTTTCTTACTTCCTAAGTCATTTTCGACCTGGAAATTTCGAGCTCAACTAGTACATTTTCGAGCTAAAAAACGAGCTCAAACAGCCCCAGGTCGTAGCCTTTTTCCCTATTTCATAAGTCATTTTCGACCTGGACATTTCGAGCTCAACTAGTTCAATTTCGAGCTCAAAAACGAGCTCAAATAGGGGCCAAGTCGTAGCTTTTTTCCAGGAAATCCAGTGTTTCTTCGACCTCAAAATAAATCCCAGGTCGTGAGGATTTTTTACATTTCCTAGTTCAAATTCGACCTGAGATTTGCGATCTCAAGCCATATTACCACGATCTCAATTGGAGTGGTAGGTCGTGGCTTCTTTTCAGGATTTTCATGTTTGTTCGACCAGGATTTTAATCCCAGGTCGTCTGTCTCGACCTCGAATCGTAGGTTAATTTCGACCTCAACTTGCCGACTTCATTTTTACGCGTTTTCAACCTCGACTTCAATACAGCACAAGAACGACCTCAAATGAGCCCCAGGTCGTGGGGATTTTTTACATTTCCCAATTCAAATTCGACCTGAGATTTGCGATCTCAAGCTATGTCATAACGACCTCAGTTTGTGTGGTGGCCTTACTTTGCTTTTCATAAGTCAGAAACGACCTTATCTTTCGAGGTCGTTCACGACCTCAAATGGAATTTTCCAAGTCGCATGGTCGAGCTCGTACTTATACTAGAAAACGAGATCGATGGTCACGACCTCGTGCTTTCTTTTGGTAACTCCCAATCCTATTATGGACTTCAACGGGCCCTGTTTGGCCTTTAATTTTCATGGGCTGAATCTAGATTTTCAAATCGTTGGGCCTATAAACTTTTTAAGTTTTGATTGGGCCTTTCCTTTGTTTCGGGCCTTAGACTCATCAGAGTTTGGGGCCTTTCCTCGTGAACCCAATCGCATATTTGGGCTCTTCATCTTGAAGTCCTAATTGATTTTGACTTGGGCCTTAACAGGCCTTGTTACTCAAGTCCAACTAAAAGTTTGTTAGGCTTTCGTGCCTTTGTTATCAACTTTCGCCATTCATTTTTGTCTGGACCTTATCAGGCCTTTAGTTTGGGCTTGATCCAAGATGGGCCTACATAATTTATTAAGCCTACTATCACTTGTTCCTTCATTCTTGAGTCATTTGCTTGACTTCGGCTTTGTAGAGCCTTTAGGCCACTTTTAATCATTTCAGCCCTTCGGGATTTCTACAGTAATTTGATTGGGCCATGTTAGGCCTTGATTGCGTCATGGTGTTTAGCCTTTAAGACTAAACCTAATTAATTTCCGGCCTTTTGTTCGACGTGGGCCTCACATTTCAACTGTTTTTCGACCTCATCCGTAGGTTATTAACGACCTCAAGGTTTCGTCCGCACAGGGATGTAGATCGTCGTGTTTTACCTTACCTCTGCATGTATTTTCGAGCTCAAACTTGCGAGCTCAAACCTTTATTTTTCGACCTCATTCCAAGGCCTTTCACGATCTCATTTTCCCGTGAGATCGAAGCATTCAAACCTCTTTTGTGGTATAATTTCGACTTTACCTCTGCGACTTGGAATTAGCACTAATTCGACTTTAAAATTTTGAGTGCTCCTTTCGGGAGTTTATTCTGTTTGACATGACCCGTTTGGGGTTTGGACCTAGCCAGCATGGGCCTTGATTGAACTAGGCCTAACCTGGCCTAAATTCATTGCCTCGCTTTGAGCTTAGAGTTTTCTGGGCCCAATCTTCATTTTTTAAAGATTTTCTGGGTTCGATCTTCATCCCTTGATGATTTCTTGAAGACTTGAAGAACTTCTGGGATTAAAATCGCTGATCATGCTTCCCAACATCCATGATAGTGCACTAAGATTTCATAGAAATTATACTGGTCTTTTTCGAGACTTGGGATCTTATTTCGGCTTCAAGCCTTACATTGAGCATATCGAATGATGGGGTTTGGACTGAATGTCTTAGGTTCATGGGGTTTCAACCCTTTAGTCCATTTCGGATAATTCAATTTGCAACCTCAGCTTGCTCATCTGCTTGAGGATGGGTAACAGAAGTGAAACGCGATTGGATATCATTCTCTTCACAATACTTCTTGAACTCATCATTGTTAAACTGAGTTCCATTGTCCGTAACCAGGATTCGTGGAATTTCACATCTGCATATTACACTTTTCCAGAAGTGCATTACTTGTTTGGTGGTTATCTTGGCTGAAGGTTTAGCCTCAATCCACTTGGTGAAGCAGTCGATTGCTGCTATCAAGAACTTTCTTTGCGTACTGGCTATTGGAAATGGCCCAAGTATATCCATTCCCCAAATGGCAAATAGGATTAGTGAGTTAATGGATGTCAACATCTCTGGTGGTTACCTGACCA
The DNA here is from genome assembly GCA_037693485.1 of Kitagawia praeruptora. Taxonomy (NCBI): domain Eukaryota; kingdom Viridiplantae; phylum Streptophyta; class Magnoliopsida; order Apiales; family Apiaceae; genus Kitagawia; species Kitagawia praeruptora. The sequence goes on from CM075353.1 coordinate 8,380,472, forward strand.
CTTGTATTGACAAATTGGGTGATTAACACCTTACTCAAGTCTTTGAGAGACTCGGCAGAGTTTGGAGGTAAGCGATTATACCAACATTGTATCATGCCCCCCAAAATTTGGGGAAACGCCTTACGTGTAGGGATGGCAAAAAAAACCGATCCGACGGATATCCGATCCAATTCGACCCGATTGGATCTTACCGAACCCGATTTTTTGGATTTGGATTTGGATTTGGATTTGATTTTTAAACCCGAAAGAGTTTGGATTTGGATTTGGATATTAGCTATATCCAACCCGATCCAAACCCGAAACCCGAAAACCCGATCCAAACCCGATCCAAACCCGAAACCCGAAAAAAACCCGATATATATACATATATAAATATATAAATTATAATATATATATATATATATATATATTATATATTATAATCCTTAAAAATAAATACCCGTTATTTAGTTACACTAGGCAATTTTGATACACATGCTGTGCTACTATGAAATTTCTTAGTTCAGGCAATTTTGATACACATGCTGTGCTACAGCTAGTCTTCTAGTCTACACTCTGCGTATGTGGATATTTATTTGCAATTGTATTTTAATTTTTATGTCTTTAGATATTAATAGTGGTGTAACTTGGACTTATTTATTTTCATGTCTATGAAATCTAGATATTTATTTGCTATTGTAATTTTAATTTTTATGAAATTTAGATTAAAAAAATATTACTACTTTTTTACAAAGAATTAAAATTTTCGGGTTTGGATAAAACCCGAACCCGATCCAAACCCGGTGGATCGGGTTTGGATTTTGAATTTCCAAATCCATTTGGATTTGGATTGGATTTGGATTTGGATTAAGGATTCGGGTTTGGATTTGGATATCACAGATATCCAACCCGATCCAACCCGTTGCCATCCCTACTTACGTGGCTACATTTGTTAGCATCCGTGACTGCTTGTAACAAGGATGTGTTGGAAAATCCGTATATGATTTAGTTGATCACCACCCTATCATCGATCGTGATCATGGGGTATCTTGAATTTCTTTGTAAACTTTCGTTGGATCAACACGATCTCTTAAACGCACCAAGCCATTAGGTTCAATTTTTGGGTATCAACCCTCGTCCTTCCGGGAGTATAATTCGAGTTAATAACAGAGGGGATTCTTTCTCTTTGGGACTTTCGAGTCTATAATCTTTCCAGATCTTGTTTCAATGATTGAATATGAGCTTCACGGGCTAATTTCATCAATCTTCTTAAAAATATCTGTCGAATCATTGATAGAGGCCACCCTAGGCCTTAAGGGCTGTCATGCCTATTGATGTATCAAACGTGCTTCATGAGCTAAGATTTATTATTTCGGACCTTCGAGGTTGAGGATAATCATCCCTGCAAGTGAATTTTTTATGATGAGTATTTAAACATATGGTAATTCATGCCCTCAGCCCTCATAGGGGTAGGAGCCCATAACTTGGGTTTTGTCCTGTTGGTGACGGTAACACCATTATAGAGATTCGTAATCATGTTAGGGTGTTTGCGATTGTAAGCAAAGTCACCCCTCTAAATTGGGGATACATCCCTTTAGGGTTTGAATCCATTCTTTGGACTCCAATTTAGTAGGTTTCAGTTCCTTGAATTCATGTTGTTAGAGGGTTCATCCCTTAAATAGTCGTTGGTATGAGCAAGGGGACGTATTTTATGAGCAAGGGCTCTGCCCCCCAGGTGTTGCCCACACATCCCTTCGTGCACTTCTTCGAGTGTTTCTCTGGCCTCCTGGGCCTCAAGCACTTCAAGTACGGGATCACAAAAGATCTCTTGTATCGCAAACCCTCAATCAGGGTGTATCTTAGAGCTCTTACCGAGAGTTTACGTGCTTCCATGACATCTTCAGGGAGCCATCCCGTTTCCAAGTGAGCCTTGATAGGATCCATCCCACAGCTTTGCACATCGATCGGTGTCACCAACTTCACATTGATAGTAGGGGTCTTCAAGACCTGAAAGTAAACACTCCCAACATAGTTCTCTATCTCCGAGGAAGCGAACTTAGAGAGGGCATCTACCTTAATGTTCTCCTCCCTCGGGATGTGTTCCATGTATCATTCCTCGAATTGAGTCATAACACCCTTGGCTATCCTTAGATATTCTGCCATAGTTTCCTCACGAGCTTCAAACTCACCATTCACTTGTGCAGCTACAAGTCTCGAGTCTCCATAAACTTTGAGGTGCTTGACCCTTAATTTCCTTGTTAAGGTCAAACCGGCTATCAGAGCCTCATACTCAGCTTCATTATTAGTCGTTGGAAAGTCTAGCTTTAGAGCATATTCGACTAGGAACCCATCTGGACTTCGCAGAACTAGACCAGCTCCATTTGTTTTTGTTTTTGATGCCCCATCAAAATAGAGCACCCAGTATTCTTTGTACATCAAGTCTCCTTCATCTTTCTTCTCTTCCACTATCTCTTCATGCCCCCCGAATTCTTGGTTGTCAATGGTACATTCAACCATGAAGTCAGCGAGTGCCTGAGCTTTTATGGCCGTCCTAGGCTTATACTTGATATCGAATTCTCCTAGCTCAATAGCCCATTTGATCAATCTTCCGCTCACTTTAAGACTATGCAAGATGTTTCTTAGAGGCTGATCAGTCAGGACCTCAATCTTGTGAGCCTGAAAGTAGGGTTGTAGCTTCCTCGAGGCCATTATCAAGGCTAAAGCAAACTTCTCGATAGTAGAGTAGTTTATCTCGGCTCCATGCAGGATCTTGCTTACATAGTATGTGGGTTTCTGAACCTTCAATTCTTCCTTTACCAGGACGGCTCCTAGTGCAATGTTGGAGACGGCCAAGCATAGATAAAGAACTTCATTTGGTTTTGGCTTGGCCAACAGTGGCGCTCCGACCATGTACTTTTTCAGGGCCTCAAAGGCTTCTTGGCTTTCAGCCGTCCATTCGAAATTTCTCACGTTCTTAAGTGCTTTGAAGAAAGGTAAGCACTTCTCCCCTGACTTGGAGATGAATCTTCCCAATGCCGCCACTCTTCCTGTCAATTGCTGGACGTCCTTGGTGGTTCCATGTCTAGGATTGCTTTGATCTTATCGGGATTGGCCTCAATTCCTCTCTTGGAAACCATCAGGCCTAAGAATTTTCCCGAGCCTACTCCGAAGGCACACTTAGTTGGATTTAACATTATCTGGTGGTGCCTCAGTACTTCAAATGCCTCACGAAGGTGTTTTATATAATCTGCCTTATCGAGGCTCTTGACTAACATGTCATCCACGTAGACCTCCATGGTCATGCCAATGAGGTGTTCAAAAATTTTGTTCACTAGCCTTTTGTAAGTGGCTCCTTGTTGGTGTCATCCTTGTGCATCTTTATCTGGTTATAGCCACTGAAGGCATCCATGAAGCTTAACATCTCGTGCCCAGCCGTAGCGTCAATCAGGGCATCGATCCTTGGTAAGGGAAAACAATCCTTAGGACATGCGTCATTCAAGTCTGTGAAATCGACACACATCCTCCACTTCCCATTGGCTTTTTTGACCATCACCGGGTTGGCCAACCATTCCGGGAACTGAATTTCTTCGATGAAGCCCACTTCCAGGAGCTTATCAACTTCTTGCTTGATGGCCTCTTGCCTTTCAGGAGCGAAGTTCCTCTTCTTTTGTTTTATGGTCTTCCTATTAGGATCCATATTCAACTTGTGAGTTATCAACTGGGGATCAATCCCTGGTATGTCCGCCGCTGTCCAAGCGAAGACGTCGTTATTTTCTTGAAGAAAGGTAGTCAACTTGCCTTTCAAAGACTCGGTCAATAGAGCTCCGACATAAGTGACCTTATCTGGTTCTTCTGGGATCAAGGGGATGGGGATCAGATCCTCAGCTGGTTTTCCCCTATTCCCCTCATCGTCCCGGACATCCATGTCTTCAATTGGGAGTACTTGCCCCCCGGTTCCGTCAGGCCTTAACGCGGCTATGTAACAGCTTCTAGCCATTCTTTGGTCACCCCATTCTTCTCCAATCCCGTTTCTTGTTGGGAATTTGATTTTCAGGTGTTAGGAAGAGGCTACAGCCTTAAATGCAAGGAGTCCCGTCCTTCCCAGGATTGCGTTGTAGGTCGAACTTGCCATGATGACTATGAAATTCAACATCTGGGTAGTTGATTTCGGGTCTTGTCCCATTGTCATGGGAAGTTGTATCGCGCCTTCTACCTTTGATTCCACTCCATTGAAACCATAGATGGACATATCCGATGGTGTTAACTGGGTGTCCGAGTAACCCATCTTGATGAAAGCGTCATGGAAAAGAATATCCATTAACGCCCCGTTGTCAACTAGAACTCTTTTAACTTCATAATTGCCTATCACAGGTATGATGACCAAAGGGTCATCGTGGGGAAATTTCACTCCCTCCAAATCAGAATCATATGGACACATCTGTCTTGGCACGCTTTGGTACCTCTCCGACCACAGTCATTACCTCTCGGGCATAAGATTTCCTTGAATTTCTGGAAGGCCCAGCAGCAGTTGGTCCTCCAAATAGCAGTAAGGGGACGTCCTCCAGTAGTTTTCCGAGCACGGCCTACAGGCTCCTTGCTTCCACGCCTCCTTCTAGGGGCTCGATCAGGGCTATCCTCCTCAGAGGATGAGTCATCGGTATAAGGTCCAGAATAATCTTGGATCAGGGGGGTACGACGCGGTTGATTCGTGGGTTCCAAACCTCGAATATAAGGGGGAATGTATGGCTCATGATAGGTGCCCCCTATGGGTTGAGATGGCATCCCTAGAGTTTGACTCGCATATTGGGTAAGATCAGTGGTGTGAAGTTGAAGACCCGATGGGGTGTTCAAGATTAGTGGATGGGTTACAGGTGGTGGTTGAGTAGTTCCATGAACAACCATCTGTAGGGGATTCGTCCCTTCAACAGAGATTGGGATCTCGGGTCCTTGAGTGGTGGCGACAGGGATATTTTCCCTTTGAGTACCAGTAGGTGGTGGTTGGCTTCCATGAGCACCAGCTTCGGTGGTGACAGGAAGTCCAGCAGAAGTTTGAACAGTTCTCCGCGTGTTTGCCATGGTTGATGTTGTTTTCCCACAGACGACGCCAAATGTAGTGGAATAAAAACTAGGTTATGATTATAACGGCTAGGGTTTGATGTATTTAATGCTAGGGTGTGTGAGCTTCGTGCTTTAATGGCTGCTTCTGCGTTCGAGACTTAAACGGTCCTCACAGAATGCCTACGTATCTCTGTATTAAGAGAATCAAGCCAATAAAACGTAGTTCTAGGTGATGGTGCCCTCGAGGCTATGGCGGCGAGAGCTCACCTAGGACGCAGTGGCTTGTATGTCCTTATTCGAGGATTGAGCCAAAACGTAAGTGACGTATTGAGCTCTGCCCAAAAACGTAGTTCTGAGATGAGGGGTCAGACCCTTTATATAGGCTGAGAAGCCCTAAAATCGTAGTAGGGTTAGGTGACTTGGTGGACAAGTCATCCTTGAGGAAGGATCTAGACCCCTTCCTTGTAGGAGTCTGTTTCCTTGTATGAGTGTATGCCTTGGAGGCTACTCCTTGTAGAGATAATGTTCTTATCTGACACTTATTGCTGAGCTGTTTATTATCCCTAATATTAATTACGAAATTAATATTGTAAATAGGGTTTGGGCCCACCTGGTGGGCCCCACGTTTGGACCATTTCGGGTCTAATTAATGCCACATTAAATGTGTCTTTAGGGCTTACTTTTAGCCCATATCAGAGATCATTTATCTTTACTTGTCTTGATCATTCACCATTCTACATGGAATGTGACACTTTCTGATATTTGAGTAGACAAGATAGATATATATAACCGTATCGATAATCAAATATCCTCCTTGTTAAGAAAGAGGTCGATGATATTTAGACGTATTCGTATTCAGATTATTAAACTATGTTCATTTTTTTTTGAAGAAGAAGATATGAATATAATATCCCAGAAAAGTCTACATAAAATTCAGCCAACTGTTAGGAATCTAATCCAGATGATACATAAACATGTTCTGATACTATGAGCCTGTTTGGCAAACATGACTTAAAGCTAAAAAAGGCTTTAAGTCATTTTTGCCCCGTTTGTGTAACGTGACTTTAAGCCGGCTTTAAGTTAAAAAACTGCTTTAAGCCATAAGTTACATTTAGGTACTTTTGACTTATGACTTATGATTTATGGAGCTTTTTTTTTTTTTTTTTTTTCCACAATTCTTGTAAAGCTTAAATATCATGAATTTAAAAATTTTTTAAGTCAAATATCACTTTAAGTCAAAATTATTAAATTCCCATTTAACTTTAAGTAAAATTACCCAAACACATTCATTCAACTTAAAATAAACAACTTTACTTTCTCTTTTAAGTTAAAAACACCTCCTTTAAGTCAAAAGTAACTTATTTTAAGCAACGACAAACACGCTCTATATCTGTTTCATAAAAAAAAAATTTAGACAGAGAAATGGACATGAATTTCACAATTATCCTACTATAATTAGTGTATCTTCAATTCATTAATAATTACTCCTGTATAAGATTAATGTGTTGATTTCAAGGAGATTAAAGAAACTAAGAAAGGGAAAACATCATATCTATGTATAGTCCTAGTATAATTTAGGGAAATGTTATTTCTAGAGCTGTTTTTTTATTTCCAGAGCAACATTTGTAGCATATGCCTTTTGCATTCAAAAAGTGTTGCGTATTGTGATACAATATGCTACAAATAGCTCTGGAAATTAAAAAATGGCTCTGGAAATAACATTTTCCTATAATTTATATACATGTCAAAGGGCAATAAACAGGCCATGTGTTTTTGCCAACTAGTGTTTGCATGGTTAAGTACTCATTCACTGCATTAATTATGAACCAATAATGCACCTCTAAGATGGTCTTATTTTTATGTACCAACAAGGCAACAACTATACTAACTTACTAAGTAGTACTAGAGACTGGAGTTTATTTTACTCTGTTCTTGTGTTGTGTCCAACTCACAACATTACTGCAAATCCTGATCATGTTGCTTGATGAATTTAACTAAAGAGTCTCCTACTTTCAGATTTGTTGACATTCTAGCAAATTCATTGGATTTGAAAGACACTACATAGATACCTATATGTATCAAAAAGTACTACTTTCATATAATAACAATGCAAATACATTAAATGTACATAATGTACAGTGTCATGGTCCTAAAGGTCCTAAAGAGTTTGTCCAACATGAATCTTGACTGTTCATGGAATTGTACCACATAAATTCTCTTCAAAATAACCATTCCCACCCCCCTCCTCTGGTTAATACTGTAGGTAGCTTCAAAACAACCATTCACATGTACTAATGTATGTAGGCATGTAAGATGACTTCTTGAAGGATTTTGGAATCAAGGTGACTTGCATTGGATCATGGGAAAACAGTAAAAAACCCTGCACAATTAAGTGGATGACTCTATACTGATCTCAATGGGGCTCCCCTCCCTGCAGGGTTGTACAGTAAAATATTAATGTGCCCACCAATGCCTAACTGAATAGGTTCTATAATTGTACAAGTCTTATAAACAGTCCCTCTTCTCCAAAAGTGTCACATTATTATATTCTGTAAAACTTACAAAGTGAAGTTTAGCAAGACAAAACTAGTAATTTTCTTTTACAAGTCTCTAATGATTTTTGTGAGAGAATCATCACAATTCTTTGTGAAAGTTGCTGAATTTGGATTTCATTTGCAATGTTATGAAATGCTACTTGTATAGTAGTTACTTGGACCATTTTATGGTGAGGATAAATCTTAGAACCCAACCAATGGATGTAAGTGGCACAATACCCCCACCCTGACAAAAGTATATTACAAGGATCCTCCATGTTCTTCCATCTTGACTCCATTCCACATGGTTTCTGAACTCTCATCTTCATAATATAACATTTATCAATATCTACCACTTCAAAGTTAACAAAACACTCTGTCTTTTTTACCCATGTGTACTAAATTTTAATTTAAGAAATACCTAACTCACTTCATTAAAAAGGCTGATTTAAAGTGAAAAATGGGCTTGCCAGAGGAGTTTCACCATTAAGGCAAGGCATCTATACCATTTATATTCAATAAGGTGGCAATCAAGATCCTCCATTTAAACTGCAACTTCCTCTCTTCTTCTCATTCAAGTCCCCTGAATTGATTAACTATCAAAATCATGCCAAGGGTAGTTTTACATATTCTATTTTAGTTTTATATATTAATGATAGCTACCAATAATACAGTAAGATATTGATCATCCTGTTTATACAAGTAGCTAGCATAATAAATACCATATTGATGTTGAGAGCTACTGTTGGGTTGCTGTCCATGTAATATAATTCTGTTTCTCACTGATTCATTTGAGAAAGAACAAGTTTGTGTGACACAAATGGGGAAGAAAAGCAAGTGGATAACAAAGTTCTTGACAGGAAAGAAAGATAAGGAAAAGAGTTCTAACAATCAACACATTTTGATTCACAATGAGAATCCAGCAACTCCTATCTCAGTTCTACCGACAACTCCTAAAGAAAAAAGACGGTGGAGTTTTCGGAGATCATCTGCTAGTCAAACACCTCAAAAGGACTTGAGCTCAGTGGAAACAGCTGCTGTAGTGGCGCCAGTTCAGTCGAGTTTGGAGCCAGATAATGAGCAGAAGAAACATGCAATGGCTTTGGCTATGGCTACTACTGCAGCTGCTGATGCTGCTGTGGCGGCTGCACAGGCAGCTGCCGCCATGATGCGTCTCGCTGCTGCCACCCCCGGCAGAGCCACCCCTGTTGAAGAAGCTGCTGCCACTAAGATTCAGTCTGTTTTTCGTTCCTATTTGGTACGAATTTTATTTCTGGTGTTTACTATGGTATAATTGTTACTATAGTAACGTTATTTTTGCTCAAATATTGTAAATCAACAAATCAGATTTGTATTTTGACACTTGGTCATATATTTTGATGTTTTGTATAGGCAAGAAAAGCATTGTGTGCTTTGAAAGGATTAGTGAAGTTGCAGGCATTGGTTAGGGGACATTTGGTAAGAAAACAGGCCACGGCCACACTTAGGTGCATGCAGGCATTGGTGACAGTTCAGGCTAGAGCTCGTGCCCAAAGGATCCGGATGGTTGATGATCCAAATCCATATAATCAAAGGCCCTCGAATTATAGAAAATCAACACAACAAGATGAAAGATCTAGACATTCTCATTATGTAAGTTCTTTGCACATTTTTATCTTATCAGTCTAATTATATGTATACACAAATGTACATTAGTTTCGTTCAAACACAAATTAATTTATCTACAAACTACTAGGTGGTGATTAGTATTATTTTCTCGATGATTTGTAGTAGCTTGACTAGCATTTTGTACCATTCTAGGACTGGTGATCTGAAGCTAATTTGTAGAAGTGTAGAACATATGATCCTATACACTATATTTACCTTACTATTGCATTGTATAGGATCTGATGGATGATAACATAAAGATTGTTGAGATGGATCATGGTGATGCAAGAGCAAGCATAAAAAGCAGGGGCAACTATTCAAACTATACACATACAGATCACAGATTTTCCCCAAACCATCAATTCTTGAAGCAAGAAAGTCAACAAGTTTCACCAGCACCATCAGCAATCAACGACATGAGCCCAAGAACATATAGTGGTCATTTTGAGGATCATTCTTTCGGAACTACACAAAGCAGTCCTCAATACTACTCAGCCAATTCCAAACATGAACCATCAAAAATTCCTTTCTCTTATCCTAGGGAATATGCAGAGTCAATGTCCTACGAGTACCCATTCTTCCCAAACTACATGGCCAATACACAATCTTCAAAGGCCAAGGTCAGGTCACATAGCGCGCCAAAGCAACGTCCTGCAGACACTTATGAAAGACAACAAAGTAGGCGAAGACCATCGATTGAAGGAAGGAATGTACCAAGGGCAGTGAAAATGCAAAGATCATCGTCTCATGTTAGTTCCACAGCTCAGAATTATCAGTATCCCTGGTCTATTAAGCTTGACAAATCAGCTGTTTCGCTTAAAGATAGCGAATGTGGATCGAATAGCACAATGCTAACGAATGCACATTACTGCAGATCATTAGTTGGATTTGATGTGAGTATATCGACATTCAACAATTCAATTCATACGAAGCAAAAAAAAAAAACACTTTTTTCCTAATTTTTTTTGTTGATTTTCTTGATTGCAGATTCAAGGGCATAGGTACTAATTGTTTGAGTTCATAGAAGTGATCAAGAGCTGCTTTCACCTTGTGTGTGACAACGATTTCTCCACAGAGTTTACTTTCTCATAAGGCCACAACTTGGGAGCAATATCATCAAGTTGCATTTGTGTGTAAAAATTCACTTTTTAATTTATGTGTGTTCCTTTGGACTTTTAGTTTAAACTTATAAATTATGAGACAATGAACTGAAATCATTATTAACAAGTTCCTTTCATGTATACTGTGAACATTTAAAATTTGATTCCCCGATACTATGTTCTTAAACTCTTGACATTATTCCTAAAACCAGTAAACTTGACATGATATTGGCTTTGCTAACGTCCTGCTCTCGAGTTTTTTTAAGGATGGTAAGGAAAGGAATACCAGAGGTAGTAAACGAAATGTAGCGTAACGAGTTCCATCCACTTGCTCCCCCAAATCTCAAAAATAAAAATTTTTACTTTTGAGCGAAAGAATCTTGACAACATGTACTCCGTAGTTAACAAGAAAGAAAAAATCAAGTCCTCATAGGAAGTTTATCGTTAATAATCAAACCCGCCGCCTTCCGCTTTAAAATCAAATATTCTTTCCCACAAAAACGAGGGGTTAATTGGCATTTTGGTCACTCAACTGACAGGAAACTTGCAATCGGGTCATCAAACTTAAAAAGTTTTCAATCACATCATTGTACTCTTAAAAATTTTCATTCAGGTCACTAGCCGTTACACTCCGTTAAAAATTTGACGGAAAGTTGACTAAGTTTTGTGAGTTAGCTTGAATAAATCCATTGTGGCATGTACAGTCAGCTGAAGTAGTGTTTTGATCACCGAACTTACTAGAAACTCAGCTGACTGCACATTAGTTGAGTGACGAAAAACGCCGCTTCAGCTGACTGTACATGCCACGATGGATTTATTCATGCCAACTCACCAAACTTAGTCAGTTTTCTGTCTAATTTTTAACGGATGTAACGGCCAGTGACCTGAATGAAAATTTTTAAGAGTACAATGATGTGACTGAAAACTTTTTGAGTTTGATGACCCAATTGCAAGTTTCCAGTCAGTTGAGTGACCAAAACGCCATTTAACCCCAAAAACGAGTCGTCAGTCATTTCCGGTACCCATATCACAACCTCATCTCTATATCTCTCTTTATTAGAGTAAATTGTAAAAAAGTGACCAGATTTTACACTCATTTTTAAAAAAGTGGTCAGATTTTCAATTTTGCAAAATGGTGGTCAGACTTGCCTTTTTCCTTTCAAAAAAGTGGCCGGAGATGAGAAAATATGTTATTTTACTAAAAAATAATGCTAAAAACCCTAAAAATTATCCAAAAAATCTACAAATTAATATGTGTCACCATATGATTGGTTATATTCGTAATAATAATAATAATAATAATAATAATAATAATAATAATAATAATAATGCCCCCCCTCCATGCATGCACATAAATTGACTAATTAAATCTTGACAACTCATATTTGTGGATTTTTTTTGTGAATTGATGTGCATACATGGGGGCATTATTATTATTACGAATATAACCAATCATATGGTGACACATATTAATTTAGAAATTTTTGTGCACAATATTTGGGATCTCTAGCATTTTTTTTCCCATTTTACCCCTGCAAAAAAGCTGAAAATCGCTTGTAATCATCTTTTTGAAAGGAAAAAGGTAAGTTCAGCCACCATTTTGCAAAATTGAAAATCTGGCCACTTTTTTGAAAATGAGTAAAATCTGACCACCACTTTGAAGTTTACTCCTCTTTATTATAATAGTTAGTAATTCTCACTATTCTTCCATACCATAACCAACTCATTTAAAACCATATGGTATTATTTATACTCATTTGAAGTTATATCCAATTTGAAATCCGAAAAATCTATATTATTTATACTAAATTTTAGATTTGAATTTAAAAATTTAAAAATATTTGATTTTGATTCAAACCCGAGCACTCTTATGTAAACCCGGCTAATTTAAAAGATTAACGATATACCAATCAAAAATTAAATTGTATATAAAAACCCTAAGAGCATCTCCAAGGGAGATATCTATAATTGTTAGTTAAAATCAGAAAAATAGATGATTATGTAAAATTTGTTGAACCTGTAAGCTTGTGTCCTCCAGCTGTGTTAGCTATAAACGTTAGCTATATTTAAAAATCTGTTACTTTATTATTTTTGAAATCCTAACGGCTATATTTTCAAATAGGAGTTATTTATTCGGGATAAAACTCAAAAATAATTTTTTTATAAATTCAATCAAATAAACTTTTTACATTAATATATATGTTATTTAATTAATTTAAATATTTTATTATTTGAAATTTTGTTATTTTACTATTGTCAAATTCAATCAAATAAAGGTTTTATATATACAAGGATATATGTTATTTAATTAATTAAAGTAGTTTTATTTTAAAATACAAATTGTACATTTTTTTAAATTTAATTTCATTCCCAATATTTTAAAAATAAAAACTTCATATTTTGTTAGCAAAAAATAACATATAAATTATTTTATGATCAAAATATAATTTTTTTTAGATAAATCAAAATGATGTAAACAATGGGTATAAAACATGTGTGCAGTCGGGGTTCCTGATTGAGAACTAAACACAATACAAACAACACACCCATCTAAATACTCATTTGTAATGGATAATACTACGCGAATGATTCTTGATATTATGCAGGCAGAAGAAGAAGAGCAGGAAGCAAGAATGAATGAGAATGGGTGCGGCTTACCTTCATAATCAACGTCAAAGAGCAAATTCTATCCTGAATCATGGTGGTTCCACAATGAATCATCGTGTAATTGATCGCGATACAAAAGAAGGTCATGCTAGACTGTATCGTGATTATTTTTCTGATACACCTACATATACAGAGACACAATTTCGTCGAAGGTTTTGAATGCGTAGGTCATTGTTTGTGCAAATTGAAGAAGCAGTCACAGCTCATGACAATTATTTTACTCAACGAACTGATGCTGTAGGAATTCGTGGACTATCATCACTTCAGAAAGTGACAGCTGCACTTAGGATGCTTGCATATGGTACAACAGCTGATGTTGTTGATGATTACGTTAGAATTGGTGAGAGTACAGCAATAGAGAGTTTAAAAAGGTTTGTTAAAGCAATTGTTGAAGTCTTTGGAACTGAATATCTAAGACGCCCAAATGCTGAAGATGTGTCTAGATTATTAGCAGAGAATGAACAACGAGGCTTTCCCGGAATGTTGGGTAGTATTGATTGTATGCACTGGAAGTGGAAGAATTGTCCAGCTGGCTGGCAAGGTATGTACACAGGTCATGTTCATGAACCAACTATTATATTAGAAGCAATAGCTTCAAAAGACTTGTGGATTTGGCATTCTTTTTTTTTTTGATTACCGGGATCATTAAATGATATTACTGTGTTAGATCGGTCTCATCTTTTTGAAGATTTGGCAGAAGGTCGTGGCCCTGAAGTGAGGTATACCATCAATGGACATGAATATAACATGGGATATTATCTTGCTAATGGTATATATCCCTCTTGGCCAACTTTTGTCAAAACTATTTCAAAACCTCAAGGCAACAAAAAAAATATTTTGCAAATGCACAAGAATCTGTTAGAAAGGATGTTGAGAGAGCATTTGGAGTGTTGCAATCTCGGTTTGCAATGATTCGTGGTCCATCACGGTTTTGGGACGTGGGCACAATGAAATACATTATGACCGCCTGCATAATATTACACAACATGATCATTGAAGATGAAAGGGAATTACATATGGAAGAAGAACACTTTGATACAAATGCTGAAATACCAACTGTTACACAGATCCCACGTCATCCAAGTACCTTCAGGGAGTTCATTCAACTGCACCAGCAAATTCGAGACAAACAAGCTCATGTTCAGTTGCAAAATGATCTTATAGAACATCTTTGGCAGATGCACGGTGGTGACATAAATTAAATATTTGTTATGTAATTTTCTTTCATTTTTGCTTTGTAATTTCCTTTCATTTTTGCTTTTGCAATTGTCTCGAACAATAAAGAGCATTTATTAATAAAATGAGCAAATTAAAGTCTAACACATAAAATTGTCTAATACATAATAGACAAACATTAAAGTGAAATACATAATTGAATTATGATATGTTTTTCATGATCCCAGCTTTGAGGGCATCATAATATTTAGCTTGATCAGGCAGCATTTTACTAGTGTCCATTGCCATGATGGATGTTTCGTAAACCTGTCTTTCTCGCTCCTCTTTCCGTCTTTCACGCTCCTCTTTTGCTAAACGGATCTATAGCTCCTCTTTTTGTAGCTGCATGATTTCCTTCTGCATTTGCAAGCTCATTTGAATTGATTCACTCCTCGAAGAAGCAATAGCTAATGCATCTTTCAGCATTGTTTTAAGAAGTTGCAGGCCTTCTTCATCCGCTGCTTCATTTGTAGCTCTCTTCAACTTCTTTGCAGCTTTTCTTCCAATTGGACGTTCCATCATACCATCAGATTCTAGGTTTATAGGAATTTGACTGTTGAGTATTGGATACAGTAAAAGAATACAGAGGGGGGGGGGGGGAATGGATTCTTGAACTTTTCTTTTTCGAGTCTATGTAGCCAATGAGTGTTTTTGTATGCAAGAGTGAAGGTACGGATAAAGAACAACACAAGACACAATATCACTTTAATCTAATGTATTATTAGATAAAGGTTGCTACAATCTGTGAATACAAATGATAGTATTCTCAGCTTCGTTTTTCTCAGAGAGATATAGCTTACAGTGTATGAAAAACTTGACTCACAAAGTTGGTTACTAAGGAAGTGAGGCTGTATCCTTATAGAACATGGATACAACCTACTTACTGCAAATAAGGTAGCTAAAACAAATTACTTTCTAGTCTGTCTATCCTTTTTGAGTAAGTGTCCAAACGGTTACAGATTTGACTTTGCAAAGGCTGTTTAGATCCACTTCTTTAACTCCTCGTCTCTTCTATATCTCTCCAAGCTTCCTTGTAGGCTTTCCAGAGCACGTTACAGATTATGGTCCATAAAGTGCATTGGCTTGTTGCAGGTTTCAGACTTGTACAATTTCTTCAGTATTTTGTCTCTAAGAGTGTATTCGAGAAGTGACTAAGTAGGTGATTCGAGAACTAGAATTGACTTGATTGATAACTCTGAGTTCTCGAACACTGTTATATTGACATATCGAATCACTTCTCGAATAGCTATTTTCTTCAGGATTCCTTGAGTTGTCGAATAGAACACTTGACTTGTCGAATCCTTAAGATATCGAATAGCTTTCTGAGTCCTTGAGATATCGAATGGAACTTTGACTTGTTGACTCCTTGAGAACTCGAATACTACTTTGACTTGTTGACTTCCTGAGTTCTCGAATAGAGTACATAAACATATCGAATCTCTGAGATATCGAATGAGATATCGAACAGTGTATTCAGAGATATCGAATAGTGTCTTGAGATATCGAATCCATGACTTCTCGAATGCTGGACTTCTCGAATAGACAAATATACTTCTCGAATTGGTACTTAGGCAAATTCTTCATTTCTTCAAATCCCAACTGTGATTATTTGATAGTCTTTATCTTCTTGCTTGAGGCATGAACCTTGGAACTTCTTTCAAGCATTATTCTAGACTCTATAAGTATAGTTACACAACTAGGATTTGATGCCTACTACAAGTACAATACAAACAGAAACTCTACAACTAGAGGTTCCCTCAGTTAAGAGGTCATGTAAGTAATGCAAAGCATTACAAACAATTAGGCTTGTTATTAGATGTATACAGGCATGCCTCTGTGACTAACAATCTCCCCCAAATTGTGAGTGAGACCCTTAATCACAATTTCATGTCTGATAACAAGCCTAACATACATAAAGATAAAACTTTAAAAGTACAGGTATGTAGATTTATTGAGCACATGAATGAAATTACAAGATAAACGATCTTACAGTATGGTGAAATACTAGCCATTCTCATTTGATTCCATCTCCATTGCCTTGGCTTGTAGATCATCATATGCTTTCTGTTTCCTTTCTTTCTTCTTTCTTGCATTCTCATCCATGGCCTTTATGATCTCAGCTAAGGCATCCAACTCTTCAAGTAGAATAGAATTCTTGAAATCTTCAAGTACTGGCTTCAGAATGTTGGCAGGATAGTGATTGAGTAGGTCCATTCTTATATTAACATGCTCCTCATTTCTTCTCCTATACTTCACCAAATAGGGATTGAACTAGACTCTACACAATCCTTTTGCCCTTAGCTTTTCTGCTTCAGCTTCCAGTCTATCAATTTCCTTCTCCCTTTCTATCCATCTCTCAAGGCATACCTTCCTTATCTCTTCATCATGATCTCTTTTCATCTTTACAAAAGCAGCTAGCTCCAGTTTCCAAACCCTTTCCACTTTGTCATTAGCATCAAATAGTGCAATCATCCTTTCTATGTCATCCAACTTGGCATACCTTTGACACTGCCCTTGTCTGAATTTTTCCTCTCTTCCATCAGTATATTTGACTTCTAGGCAATCATCAACAATGGCAACATGGTAGATTCTCTAAGCTCTTAGGAATTGCAATTGGTCTATATCAAAGTCTTCATCAAGTGGTTGGAGTTTCAATCCTGGAAAAATTGTTAGAGTTCTTGATTTGGATAACCTTGGTTTCCTTGCAGCTTGTTTGAACTTGATCCTTTTTACATGGTTGCTTGGCTGAAATCTTTGACCTTTGTTGGTAGACCATAGTAGTGTTCCATTAGCAGTTTGCTTTCTGAAACATACACATGATTTCTTGATTTGAATCCCCTTCACTTCTTGAGGTGCCAAAACAGTTGCATAAGCCAGAGATGTAGATTTTGATGAATCATTACTAGTGACATCCACCCTAGACATTGAGCCTTGTGTTGTGGTAGAAGTGTCATTAGTAATGTTCATGGCTTGCTGTTTTCCACTATTCTTTTCATATACCTTTCCTCCACCCTTGTCATCATCCTTCTTTCTGCTTTTATCATCCATTTTCTTCTTGTCATCACTGCCCTTATATCTCCCTTGATCTCCACCCCCGCTTCCACTTTTATCATGATCATCCTTGTCTTGATTTGACTTTCCACCTTGAGCAATAGGCTTGATGTCTGATTGAGAGTTGATAAACTTCACCAGAATGTTAAGAGCCTCCTTTTCAGATTCAGATTTTCCACTCCTTGAATGTAGAACTCCAGCCAGAAACTTTATGGTGGACATGTTGTTTGCTTTTAGATGTTGGCCAAATCTGAAAGCAACAATGTCTTGATCCTTTTCATATAGAATACAATGAGGCTGAGGAACTACTTGAGGCAGTTGAGATTTCATGCACTTGGTGAGAATCTCTTTGAGCATATCGTTGTCTAGTGAGTTATTCCTTTCTATCTTCTTGATGATTGTTCCAAGTTCAGAGCTAGATAGAATTTGAAAGGCTTCAATGTGGATGTGAAAGAGGTTCTTGGTAGTGTGAACTAAGACTTCTCTATCATTAGAAAGAATGATGGCATGGGGATTGGTTTGCACAATTTCTCTTCTCACTACAGTGACTAGAAACACATCTTGCACAAGAAGCTTGATGTAGTCAAAGTAATGGAAATTGGCTCTTTTCCTTAACTCTTGTAGATGCTTCAAAAAGGCTATGTCATGGTATAGTCTAGAGTTTGCAGTTTCTTGACATACCCTTTGAGTAAGCACATTTCTGAATTCTGAAGGTTCAGCTTGAAGAGATTGTTTAGCAATGTCAGGGATGTCAAATTCATATTCTGACTTCCCTTCAGTTTCAGATGGCTTGGCAACTTCATCTACAACCACTTTCTTCAGCTTGTCATCCTTGGATGTAGATTTCTCAGACTGAGATGACTTAGCAGTTCTTGGTTGGCCACCCTCATTGATTGTAATGCCTTTGGTTTGAGATTTCTCCCCCTTAGTCTGAGGCTTCCCCTTAGATTTTGAGTTCCTTGTTATCCTCTGCTCCCCCTTAGTCTTGTTGTCAAGCATAGAGGCTGTAGTAGGAGCCTTTGGAGTTGGAGATTCTTCAAGTAGAGGGATACCCATGTGCTTCATCATGGCAGACAACATAGATTGTTGATCCAAAAGAACATTAGCAGTGGTAGTGGCTTGAGTGTTCAATTGCTCAATTAGATTTGTAACCTTGCCTGCTAGATGGGCATTGGATTCTTTGAGAGACACCACCTCCCTTTCAAGAGTATCAACCTTGGTGAACAGTGCAGTGGCCTTGAAACCAGTTAAGGATTGATCTTGCAGTCTTTTCACCTCAGACTTGGTCATTTCATGCACAAGGACTTCAGTGACCAGCTTGTCTCCATACTGATTTTTGAACAGTGTTCTGAGCATGGCATTGGCCTCTGTAGTCTGGTCAGATAGATTTTGAAATCTGCTTCCTAGGCCTGTGACTGTATCTGTGAGGAGGGCTAGGCCATTGTCCATCTTGGTGCAGGTGGTGTTGCAGTGTTTGAGATCTTTGACCACACTGTCTAGTTGAGGAAATTTAGCATCAAAGGCCCTCTTGACTTCTGCTACTGAAGTGGCTGTCTTATCACACACCCTGTTGACTTCAGTTTTGACTCCCTTGCCAAGATAGTGTGCAGCCTTGAGGAAACCCTTGTAGGAATCATTGACAGCATCATACACTTCACCAGGAGACAAGGATTTTGCATTGAAGCCCAGTGAAGTGATGTATTCCTCTCTAAGATATTGAAGTGCTTCACTGAGAGTTACATCATACTTTCCTTACAGCCAGGCATCTACATTGCCATCTCTCTCAGCATCATCAATAATCTTGGCCTTCTGCATCTCCACATCATCCCTATGGCATAGTAGGATGGCCTCATAGTCTGGATTAGAGATGTTGGAGGTGACAAGGTTCTGAGCTATTTTGATAAACTCAGGAATCTGATCCACAATTAAGCTTTGAAGTGCTTCAACCGTCAATTTTTGTGGAACAGACCCTGATCCTGAAGCACTGTCATGTTGCACAGGCTTCAGCCATTATGACATAAAGTCAGAGCTAGAGCTAGGCAAACTAGACACCTCAGTTACAGATGCAACTTCAATAACCGGATGGATTGACTCTACTACTGGTGTCTCCACAGAAGTGGGATGAGTTACACTAGCAGTTGACACAGGCACAGAGTCTCTAGTAAAAACTAGTGAAGCCTCTGTGTTTGTGATGGTGTCATTAGGATATGCCCTAGCATGCATTTCCTCACCATCTAAATGTGGGTCCTGGGTGGTGAGCAAAGTGTCATGCACTAAGTCACTTGAAATTATTGGCTCATCAAGAGAAAAGAATTGTTGATGATCAATGCCTTGCATCTCAGTTGCCTGAGTTGCAGGTTCCAAAGAAATTTCAGTGTTAGATTCTGGAAGAGGAGTGTCTTGTAGAGTAGATTTTGGTAACTCCCCCTGAGAGATAGAGGGAGTTTCAAGTGTGATGTGCTCTCCACTCAGTGTAGTGCCAGCCTTATCACTCCTATGTGCTGACTCAATACAAGAAGGTGCATTGGGGAGGATGCTTGATTCTATAGATGCACCCTGTTGAGAGGATACATCTAGTGAGCTGTTTGCCCCTGATTTTACAACTTCAGCCATTTGTGTGACTAAAGAGGTGGTCTTAGTTTTCTTCTTCTTCTTTGGCCTTAGTAAGGGTGACTCTGGTTCCTCACTTTCTAGACCTAGTTCAACAGCTAATGCTGCTTCAGATAGAATATTTAAAGGTGCAGACATTACTTCCTTTATCTTTTTTTTACTAACATCACCCTTTTGAGAGGATGATGCAGTTGGCTCAGTGTTTGGTAGAGTGTTTGGTTGAGAGGGTTGGTTAGCTAGCCCTGGGTTAGCATTTTGTTCTACTTGCTTGGGCTTAGCTAACTCAGACTTAGAGGCAAATGTTGGCATGTTGTGGAGGTAAGTTCTAAACAAACTCTCCATATGGGGAGCTATGTTAAGTCATACATCCACATCATTCCTAGTCTCCAAATTACCAAAAATGAGTTTGGTCATGGATTTAGGATAGCCTATTCTATTTTTATTCATCCCATCTAATTCAATCAATTTATCATCTAAGAAATTAAGGACAGATTGAATAAAATGAGGGAAGAAAATTTCATTACCTCTCTTGGCTGAATTCTTACCAAGTCTTCCATACAGCTCCTGCAGAATGATGAGACCAACGTCTATCTT
This sequence comes from Kitagawia praeruptora, assembly GCA_037693485.1. Lineage (NCBI taxonomy): Eukaryota > Viridiplantae > Streptophyta > Magnoliopsida > Apiales > Apiaceae > Kitagawia > Kitagawia praeruptora. Next base: position 8,400,927 of record CM075353.1, read on the forward strand.
CTTTCCATAAGCTAAGGCATAGCCTATTTGCTGTGCAGGAGTACTGATTTGATCATAGCTGGATTTTCTTGCAGTGAAGACTTGAAGAAGTGTAGCAAACACATAGCTCCATTCCTTCCACTACAAGAAAAACTGAATCAGACAACACCTTTCACACAACAGTTAAACAAAAAACCGTTGTCCCGAAAAAATAAACAACGGTAAATGTTTTGTCCTCGTAAAACTGTTGTCGGAGTCTTTGTATGACAATAGTTTTGCAACCATTGTCTGAGCGGCATGCTCTCATAAAATCAGACAACAGTTCTAGAATATATGTGTTGTGTGAACCTTTTCATACAAGTGTATAAAACTGTTGCATCTAGACAACTTCATATTATCTTCAGACAACGCTTAAAAACAAAGCCGTGGTGTAAGTTAGACAACAGTTTATTGAAAGTGTTGTTGTATGGAACATCAGACAATGTGTTTTAAATACCGTTGTCAGAAGGAAAGTTGATAGACAATGGTTTTTAACATTGTGAGATAAATGGGTTTCATACAACAGAGCAGAAAACTGTTGTTTGAACATATTTAGAAGACGGTTATAAACATTGCCTGCTAGAATAACTGTTGTCTGTTTAGTAAGGATAGAAAAAAAATTGACTACTCTGTCATGACTTAATATATGTATTGATCCTCACTTGTCATAATTGATCTTCACTTTCTCTTTATAGTTTATATATGTATTTGTTGCATTTGCATCCGGTGTTTATGTATTATGATCTGATAATTGCCGTCTGTCGTAACTAGACGAGTACATACTTTTGTCTCTATGTTGTAGAAACACAAATTGGTCTAAACAGAGATATATGTGACCTCCATTAATGTGAAGTGTGAACATGGTCCTATAGGTCACATTTTTTTTCTCATCAGCTAGTTTCAAAGGAATAAATCGAAGCAGAGCAATCGATACTATCTTCATTTGACGATAAGCAAAATCTTTTCCTAAACAAATTCGAGGTCCAGCCTACAAAATCATCACAATTTGAGCTAAAAATGTTACATATTTTTGCTATTTATGTAACAGTTCTATTATAGCCAAAAGACTTGACATACATAAAAAAACTACAAATTTAAATGGCGATTCAGTAACGAAAACCCCATCGCTGTTAAGCCATCTTTCCGGTCGAAAATCCTCGCATCATCTCCCCATATGTGAGGCATCCTTCCCATTGCGCATGACATGTAATAAACGCCATCCCTTTTTTCCAACTTATAACCATCAGGAACAATATCATCTTCTTCAGCACACCTTCTATCCTTAAATATCAAACAATACGTTGTTAGTTGTAGAGTTCCTGCTTTATACCAATATATTAAAGGTAGTTTAATATAGAAATAACATTATTTTCCTGAGGTTCTTTGGACAATTACCACAGGCACTGCAGGGTACAGACTCAAGGTCTCTGTCAAAGCCGCATGCAGGTAGTGCATTTTCTCAAGCATTTCATCGCTTATAGTTCCCACAAAATCTTCAATGCTACTTTCATCGTACTTACTGAAGTTTTTGCACTCTAATCTGCAAATCAAACTTATATCTCGTACTTATACTTTTGCACTCTGATCTGCAAATCAAACTTTCTTGAAGTTCTATAGACTAATAAAAGGCAACTTATTCATATTCATGAATTTCAAATATATGGCAAAATTGAGCTACTTACCAGTTACAACTACAAAAGGCCAACGGGCAACATCACAATAGCAGACTAATATGACTACAATCCTTTCAATAATAGATTAAGGCATATGAATGTGATCAATCAAGCAGGAGCAGCTAGTCTACAACAAAACTATTAAATGTCTTGTTGCTGGTACCAGTAGAGGCATTTTGATTCTTTAAATCTAAAACCTGGAAGAAAAATCAAATCACATTTTAACAGTTAATAGCTTGTGATAACAAAGAGATTTTAGAACTGTACTTAAGATTTACCATTTTCCACTTAAGACTACCAGCAAAAGGGGCAAGGAGGATCCCTGGACACCAAATAGCTTGCAATACACAAGGTTCTAAAATTAATTTCCACCTATGCAATATAGACTATACAGACACATTGTCAACAAGCATCTTGTAGACGTAAAAAGAGTGGCATAATCTCGGCAGTCGCAAGCAAATTAGAGGTGCAAACAACACATCCAAGGGATTATTCCCACTTACCCAGTGGATATCTTCAGGCTTGTAGGTTGATCTCCTAGCTAGAGTCTCTTCCAGCATCTTCTTTCCTTTTTCTACATTCCAGTTACGAGCTTCCAAGAATCTCCTCAAGCAAGCATCTGTGCAGTATCGTAAATTGCGCCCTGATAGTGGGCCAAGAGCAACTCTAATCGGTACCCAGAAAGCAATAAGATTAAAGAAATTAACCAGTAACTGAATATGGAAAATTAAAATAGGGAAAACATTATTAAAAAAAAAAGATGAGAGGGAGCAGGGGAGAACATGGGAGAGAGAGAGAGATTCAGCGAGAGAGGGAGAGAGAGAGAAGGAGATTACCAACTGCCTCTAGGAGAGAACAATAGAACATCCGTCCGTAGAGCATTTCAGAGGATCTAGGGATTAATCGAGAGAAATTGACAAGACGCTATACAATGCGATTCTTTAAACCTCAAAGATGAATTAGAGTGTCCGTGCGTAGAGCAATTCAGAAGATCTAGGGATTAATTGAGAGAAAGGTATGTTTGATTTGGGCGGCTACTGGGGGTGAGAGGCGAGAGAGGGAGACTTGTGACTTTGTGAGGAAGAGATTAGGTATTGGATGATAAGATCTGAATTATTTTTGTTTTGGGGGGAGTTGAACACTTGATATTTTTGTTTGGGGGGAATATTACCGCCCCTTTTTTGGCCCCTAAAAATATATATTTCATTTTTAATTAATTTTTTTAATAATTTATAACTACATATATTAAATTTCAATAAGGAAATTAATCGTTGATTTATATTTTTTTAAATTTTTGACACACATCACTAAAATCAATATATAACATCATTGGTATGATTGGATCGTTAAAAAAAGTTTTTAGAAAAATAGATTACATTCAATCGGGACGAGACTAGTTAGAAGGAGTAGTACTTTTGGTGTAAACTCATATAATAATAATTTTAAATATTGTTATTTATTTTTTCACATCATTATATTCATTATATATTATAATTCATACATGAATAAATTTTTTGAAAGATTTTAATACGGGTTGTACGAGATTTTAACAAAAACGTAATATTTTTAAAATAATATTTTTATATTTTATCACTGATTGTTGTTTCTGTTTTTTTAAAATTATTTTTCGACGATACAATCGTATGGATGTCAAGATATAACTAATTTAATGATATTTTCAAATTTTGAAAAATTTTTTAATAAGATTGAAGATCATAGTAGATCACTACAATGTGCCCCGTCATAGGAAGAAGCACTTTTACTACATTTATGTTAAAATCTCGTACAACCCGACCTTTTTATTTTTCGATTATTTTTTCCCAACACTAAAATGAGTGTTTATTAACATTCGTATGGTTCGATCGTCCAAAAAATCATTCAAAAAAAATAATCAGTGAATCTGGATCGTGCCCCGTTATAGGAAAAAGCACTTTTGCTACATTTTTGTTAAAATCTCGTACCATCCGACCTTTTTATTTTTTGATTATTTTTTTCCAACACTAAAATGAGTGTTTATTAACATCCGTACGGTTCGATCGTCGAAAAAATCATTCAAAAAAATTATTCAGTGAATCGGGATCTTGTCCCGTTATAGGAAGCAACACTTTTACTATATTTTTGTTAAAATCTCGTATAACCCGACTTTTTTATTTTTCGATTATTTTTTCCCAACACTGAAATGAGTGTTTATTAACATTCGTACGGTTCGATCGTCCAAAAAATCATTCAAAAAAAATAATCAGTGAATCTGGATCGTGCCCCGTTATAGGAAGAAGCACTTTTGCTACATTTTTGTTAAAATCTCGTACCATCCGACCTTTTTATTTTTCGATTATTTTTTCCCAACACTAAAATGAGTGTTTATTAACATCCGTACGGTTCGATCGTCGAAAAAATCATTCAAAAAAATTATTCAGTGAATCGGGATCTTGTCCCGTTATAGGAAGCAACACTTTTACTATATTTTTGTTAAAATCTCGTACCATCCGACCTTTTTATTTTTCGATTATTTTTTCCCAACACTAAAATGAGTGTTTATTAACATCCGTACGGTTCGATCGTCGAAAAAATCATTCAAAATTTTTTTCAGTGAATCGGGATCTTGTCCCGTTATAGGAAGCAACACTTTTACTATATTTTTGTTAAAATCTCGTATAACCCGACTTTTTTATTTTTCGATTATTTTTTCCCAACACTGAAATGAGTGTTTATTAACATTCGTACGGTTCGATCGTCCAAAAAATCATTCAAAAAAAATATTCAGTGAATCTGGATCGTGCCCCGTTATAGGAAGAAGCACTTTTGCTACATTTTTGTTAAAATCTCGTACCATCCGACCTTTTTATTTTTCGATTATTTTTTCCCAACACTAAAATGAGTGTTTATTAACATCCGTACGGTTCGATCGTCGAAAAAATCATTCAAAAAAATTATTCAGTGAATCGGGATCTTGTCCCGTTATAGGAAGCAACACTTTTACTATATTTTTGTTAAAATCTCGTATAACCCGACTTTTTTATTTTTCGATTATTTTTTCCCAACACTGAAATGAGTGTTTATTAACATTCGTACGGTTCGATCGTCCAAAAAATCATTCAAAAAAAATAATCAGTGAATCTGGATCGTGCCCCGTTATAGGAAGAAGCACTTTTGCTACATTTTTTTTAAAATCTCGTACCATCCGACCTTTTTATTTTTCGATTATTTTTTCCCAACACTAAAATGAGTGTTTATTAACATCCGTACGGTTCGATCGTCGAAAAAATCATTCAAAAAAATTATTCAGTGAATCGGGATCTTGTCCCGTTATAGGAAGCAACACTTTTACTATATTTTTGTTAAAATCTCGTACCATCCGACCTTTTTATTTTTCGATTATTTTTTCCCAACACTAAAATGAGTGTTTATTAACATCCGTACGGTTCGATCGTCGAAAAAATCATTCAAATTTTTTTTCAGTGAATCGGGATCTTGTCCCGTTATAGGAAGCAACACTTTTACTATATTTTTGTTAAAATCTCGTATAACCCGACTTTTTTATTTTTCGATTATTTTTTCCCAACACTGAAATGAGTGTTTATTAACATTCGTACGGTTCGATCGTCCAAAAAATCATTCAAAAAAAATATTCAGTGAATCTGGATCGTGCCCCGTTATAGGAAGAAGCACTTTTGCTACATTTTTGTTAAAATCTCGTACCATCCGACTTTTTTATTTTTCGATTATTTTTTCCCAACACTGAAATGAGTGTTTATTAACATTCGTACGGTTCGATCGTCCAAAAAATCATTCAAAAAAAATAATCAGTGAATCTGGATCGTGCCCCGTTATAGGAAGAAGCACTTTTGCTACATTTTTGTTAAAATCTCGTACCATCCGACCTTTTTATTTTTCGATTATTTTTTCCCAACACTAAAATGAGTGTTTATTAACATCCGTACGGTTCGATCGTCGAAAAAATCATTCAAAAAAATTATTCAGTGAATCGGGATCTTGTCCCGTTATAGGAAGCAACACTTTTACTATATTTTTGTTAAAATCTCGTATAACCCGACTTTTTTATTTTTCGATTATTTTTTCCCAACACTGAAATGAGTGTTTATTAACATTCGTACGGTTCGATCGTCCAAAAAATCATTCAAAAAAAATAATCAGTGAATCTGGATCGTGCCCCGTTATAGGAAGAAGCACTTTTGCTACATTTTTGTTAAAATCTCGTACCATCCGACCTTTTTATTTTTCGATTATTTTTTCCCAACACTAAAATGAGTGTTTATTAACATCCGTACGGTTCGATCGTCGAAAAAATCATTCAAAAAAATTATTCAGTGAATCGGGATCTTGTCCCGTTATAGGAAGCAACACTTTTACTATATTTTTGTTAAAATCTCGTACCATCCGACCTTTTTATTTTTCGATTATTTTTTCCCAACACTAAAATGAGTGTTTATTAACATCCGTACGGTTCGATCGTCGAAAAAATCATTCAAAATTTTTTTTCAGTGAATCGGGATCTTGTCCCGTTATAGGAAGCAACACTTTTACTATATTTTTGTTAAAATCTCGTATAACCCAACTTTTTTATTTTTCGATTATTTTTTCCCAACACTGAAATGAGTGTTTATTAACATTCGTACGGTTCGATCGTCCAAAAAATCATTCAAAAAAAATATTCAGTGAATCTGGATCGTGCCCCGTTATAGGAAGAAGCACTTTTGCTACATTTTTGTTAAAATCTCGTACCATCCGACTTTTTTATTTTTCGATTATTTTTTCCCAACACTGAAATGAGTGTTTATTAACATTCGTACGGTTCGATCGTCCAAAAAATCATTCAAAAAAAATAATCAGTGAATCTGGATCGTGCCCCGTTATAGGAAGAAGCACTTTTGCTACATTTTTGTTAAAATCTCGTACCATCCGACCTTTTTATTTTTCGATTATTTTTTCCCAACACTAAAATGAGTGTTTATTAACATCCGTACGGTTCGATCGTCGAAAAAATCATTCAAATTTTTTTTTCAGTGAATCGGGATCTTGTCCCGTTATAGGAAGCAACACTTTTACTATATTTTTGTTAAAATCTCGTATAACCCGACTTTTTTATTTTTCGATTATTTTTTCCCAACACTGAAATGAGTGTTTATTAACATTCGTACGGTTCGACCATCAAAAAAATCATCCAAAAAAAATATTCAGTGAATCTGGATCGTGCCCCGTTATAGGAAGACGCACTTTTGCTACATTTTTGTTAAAATCTCGTACCATCCGACCTTTTTATTTTTCGATTATTTTTTCCTAACACTAAAATGAGTGTTTATTAACATCCGTACGGTTCGATCGTCGAAAAAATTATTCAAAAAAATTATTCAGTGAATCGGGATCTTGTCCCGTTATAGGAAGCAACACTTTTACTATATTTTTGTTAAAATCTCGTACCATCCAACCTTTTTATTTTCGATTATTTTTCCCAACACTAAAATGAGTGTTTATTAACATCCGTATGGTTCGATCGTCGAAAAAATCATTCAAATTTTTTTTTCATGAATCGGGATCTTGTCCCGTTATAGGAAGCAACACTTTTACTATATTTTTGTTAAAATCTCGTATAACCCGACTTTTTTATTTTTCGATTATTTTTTCCCAACACTGAAATGAGTGTTTATTAACATTCGTACGGTTCGATCGTCCAAAAAATCATGCAAAAAAATATTCAGTGAATCTGGATCGTGTCCCGTTATAGGAAGAAGCACTTTTACTACATTTTTGTTAAAATCTCGTAGAACCAGACCTTTTTTATTTTTTGATTATTTTTTTTCAACACTAAAATGAGTCTTTATTAACATTCTTACGGTTCGATCATTGAAAAAAACATTCAAAAAATTTATTCAGTGAATCTGGATCGCGTCCCGTTACAGGAAGCAACATTTTTACTTAATTTTTGTTTAAATCTCGTATAACCCAACTTTTTTTTAATTCATTTTTTCTCAACACTAAAATGAGTATATACATTAATGTAAAATTTAAATTTTAAAATTGAAATCAAATAAATTCTTTTTAAAATTAAAATAAAATCAGAATTTTTACCAATTATTTTAAAAATGAAACAGTATATTGAAAAACCGAAATTGTTAAAGGCGGATAAATTCCCCCCATCCCAAAATTTTGAGCATTTCATTTCCCCCCTCTCCCCCTTATCTCCCCCAAACTTTCTCTTGTCCACATATTCTAAACTTGTTAGCGACTGAATATTGTCAATCTCTATCTCCTTCAATCTCTCTCTCTCTGTCTCTCCCTCAATCTCTGTCTCTCCCTCTCTCTCTCATTCTCCCTCTTTCCCCCTTTCTTTTCACAAAACACTCTCCACCTTCCCCTTTCTAAACCCACTCGATTACCCATTGCTGCTGTAAACCCACTTGATTTCACTCAATTACATCCAATTAAAAGCTCGATTACACTTGATTTCTTGGTAATCCATTACACATTTTCTTGGATTCGATTAATTACTCTTGAATTATATGTAATTATTTTGATTTTACAGGTGATTTTAGGGCTTTACATTTGGAGATTTCAATCTAGGGTTTCTGATTTTGAAATTTTGTTAAGGTACTTCAACTCTAACTGTTAGAGTTTCAGTATATGGATTTGGGTGTTCTCTTCATCTCTTCATCTCTCTATCGCTTTGACCTCTCTCTCTATCTATTTGGCAGTGTACAATTGATGACTAGACAATAGCCAGTGAAGTGGATTCTGGACAGTGAAAGTTTTTGGTGTTTGTAGATGTGTCTGACAGGGGCTAGTTATCAAACGTTTTAATGTGGTACTATTTTTTTTCCAAAGAGCTAGCGATGATATATGATTTTATCATGGGTTACATAAAAAGTTTGTTTTGATGCAGAAAGCTGTATACGGTAAGATTGTTGCCTGATGAATACTTGGGAGCATTCCCTTGTAACTGGTGCTTCTCTACCAATGCAATACAGGTATACAACAGTTGTATATAGCAAAGACCCTTCAGCCCTATGAGTATAATTCAGGTCTACTTAACTATTATTATAGTACCTTATTTCTGGTGATAATTGAATTCAATTTTCTTGATCTCCTCTAAATTGACTAACTTTGTGTTGTAATGGTTCTGGATACGGGGACACTTAACTTTGTGTTGGGTTTTTTTAAGAATTGTTTGATTTGAGTTGGGTTTTTTGGAATGGTAAAAACAATTGAGCTGGCCATGCTGGGAGTCGGATAGGGTAAGTTGTTCATCCTAATCTTACGATTAAGATACATATTTATGAATCTGTTCAGAGCTAATATATCGGCTATCATTACATTGTAGGTGGGCACTTGTTAAAGATCCCGAAATTGCCAAGAAGATGACTAAATATATGGAAATCAGCACCATTGGTGTGTCGAAAGATTCACAGATCCGAGCAGCGAGGATTTTTCAAGAATGTTAACGAGAATGAAAGATTCTTCGATTTTAGTTATAGCTTCCTGGTAAAGGTTATATTGTATTGTATTTTATTTATGATTTTAAAGCTTCCTGGTTTTTTGCTCAGACCCTTTATTTTGTGCTTAAAATTTCATGTTTTATTAGAGACTCTCCATCCTTAAGTGGTCTGTTTGTTTTAAATTAATTTTATATCATGCATTTTCTTGTATTCACATTGTGTATTTGTGTTAAAACTGGATACTAAGTCTTTATTTTGTTCTGGAATTTTGAACCTGTAGTTAGTGTCATTATTCACCGACCTAGAGAATGTGTAAACAATTATGTTTACTTAAGGCGACAAAAGTGTAGACTATTTGATTAACAGTTTACTTCCCGTGTTTGGTCGATAAAGTGGAATAGTAATGCTGCTTCTTGAGTTTTGACATCATTGAGTTTAATTTATTCTGGAGGACTCATGTGTTCTATATGGAAGTAATAGGCAAAGTGCAGGTTATAACCTCTAAGTTGTATCAGGAAGAATTTTTATGTAAAAACTGCATGTTGTTATGTGTATATTTGACAATTTTTGACTTGTCGAGCCTACATGCATATCTTATACTTTTTCAGGTGGGTGATCACTACATCGAAGAAGGAAATGTCCAATTAGTTGCAAAACATGAATGCAAGGACTCAATAATCATTCAGGTAAATCTCCATAGGACCATACCTCTTAGCTTTTCTTGTTTTGTGGTTACGATAGTCTAGCTGTTGTTTTGTGCCCTGTTTATGTTCACCTTGTTTCTCTCTTATTATGTAGACAATCATATCGATGAACCTGCATCTGTGCCATCTTCTTCAATTATGGCCATCTAATTCATATTTAATTCTGTAATTCTCTTGCTTCCTTTGCCCCAATTATGGTAATAGCCTCGTTTAATTTCTCAGTTATCATAGAGTTATCATAGCAAGCTACAGGAGTTGATCAGATATCGTCAAAGTATATAGAGAATTTACAGCAAAAATTGCAGAAAATTGATTATCTTCCCCAAAGACAAATTTTGATGTTCTCTACTACATTTCTAGTTATTGTCAAAGGTTTCAAGGACAACAAGTTTCTTGAAAGAGTACGAGTTGCTGTTGAAGAAGAGGAGTTCTAAGAAAAATGCAATTTTAGTTGTGTTGCTAATCTTAGATGAAGATTGTGATTTGTATATAAATTGGTCTAGTAGATATTAGACATTTTCTGATGGTTGTGTAATGTTTGTACTAAATCTACAATGTTGAAATTTTTTTTAAGTAATGTATAATTTATAGTAATTTTGGAGTTTTGATCTTATTGTCTAGCATAGCTTTTTTTCATAAATAAACCATTGTCTAGTCTATTTTTAGCCCATGAAGGCATCTTTTATAACAGTTGTTAAAAATCATATGGGACAATAGCCATGCTTCAGAAGAAACCATTGTAGGACTCCTTTCACATAACTCTTTCTTATATAAAAACATTGTATGTAGAGATTCTTCACAACGGGAAACATATCTAATTGCATATCTGTTGTAGTGTTAGAGTTCTAACAACTCTTTCTATTTAAGGAACCATTGTCTTAACCCTTGAACAACAACAAATGTTATTTTGAAAACACTTGACTGACTTCATTTCAGACAAGGGTTTTTAAACATAGCGTTGTTGTTTCTAGGTGTTATACAACGGCGTCCAAAAAATGGTGCGTTGTCTTGCAAGCTGTTGGACAACGGCTCTTGGACTACATGTGTGTTTGTCTACACCGTTGTCTAACACCAACTAAGATGACAGGGTTTCTATATAACTGTTATGGTTAGGTTTTCATACAACAGAGGATTACAATAACTGTTGTTTGAAAAAGAGCTTGGCAAAATTGAGAAGTCTTGCATGACATCTATTCCATGTTGTCTATTAGTCAGAAAACCATTGCATTATGTTGTTTCCAGTAACGGTTCTTATTATACAACTGTTGTGTTATGTAATTTTTAACAACAATTTAAAACTGTTGTGTTACCTTCTTCTACGCATCGGGTAAATAACCGTTGTCTGCTTTCAATCAGACAACTGCCGGATAGACAACGAAAAAAACGAAGGTCAGACAACGGTGAAAATCTGTTGCAGGATCGTGTTTTTCTTGTAGTGTTCCTCAAATGCTTCCTGTTCAAATGCCCAAGACTGATTCTGTCTGCATACTTTATGAAATCAAAGAAGTCTTCCAATTCAGCATTTGTAGCAAGTAGGTCATACACCTCTCTGATAGAGTATATTTTTATATATATTCTAGATGATTTTATTCTCATATTTATTGTGTTTTGCATTGATTTGGATTTTTATTTAATAGATTTTATTGTTTTATTGTAGGAAATAAAGAATTCATGACTTGGAAGGATTTGGAGCAAAAAGAGCTATTTTGGAGATAAAATAGGAGAAAATTCATATTATTGGGCTATACGGGCTGTCTGCACTGTTTGGGCCATATCTTGAGTTCCAGAAGTCAGAATTTGACGATCTTACTGTCCACGCGAAGCTTGTGGAATTATCTTTAATTTAGAGGTGGTCCAGTAAGCAAAATCCAACTGGAAGAGCCCAGAAACAGAGGAGAAAAAGAAGTGACGAATTTTACAAGAAAATCCTATTCAATTATGGATATCTTTTTGTAAATTGATTAGGATATTAAAAATACTTTTATTAGGAGATAGATATCAGATTTTATTAAGGAGTTTTATTATAAAAAGAAGGAGAGAACGTGGGAAGAGATAGACAGACGTATTTTACTTTTTACAAAAGCTAGGGTTTTGGTTTTTCTCTCTTCATCTCTTCCTTTGTAAGCACTTGGTTTAATTTGGATCTTCATTGTTCTTCGTTAATACAAAGTTTGAGGTATTCTTTATTCTCTTGTTTTATTATTATATGTTTTACATGGCTTCTTTCATTATTCTTATTGCTTTTATTCCTAGAATGAGTGAGTAGTTTAATTCTAGGGTATTAAGGGGAGCCATGTTTGCACCATGATTTGGGCTTAATTTGATTAGTAAATTTATGGGTAAAGAGTAATTCTGATTGATATGTTATAATTCTTAATTTGTGTAATTGCGCAATATCACAGATTAATTGATTGCAATAGGAGTAATAGATCGAAAGATTTTACTACTAGAGGCTTACATACAATTATCGGAATTGAAGGTGAGTGTGAAAACATCATTAGATATTCTGAGAGTGTTAATGCTTGAGAAAGATTAACCATTGCTTTAATTACTTTATCCCATTGAAAAGCTATACTTTTGTAATTTGTTTGGTGTAAACATGGTGAACCTGAATTGCCCTAGATCCTTTAATTAATTGATTTAAAACTTTGTTAAATTTGCATTAGTAGTTAATAAAATTCCCAAATAATCGTTTGTGACTAGAAACAATTGATAATAGTTGAATTGAAATTGAAACTGTCTCCTTGAGGAATCGATCCATATTTGCTAGTATCTACTATAATTGATACCGTGCGCTTGCGGTTAGACGTAATTTAAAACATCAAGTTTTTGGCGCCGCTGCCGGGGAGATGCCTAGTTTCTATAATTTTAGTTCGATTGTTTTAGATTGTTTCTCTTGTCTCTTTGGAACTCTTGTTCCAATTGAGACCGATCTTACTGTTTTTCCTTGTTTAGTTGTTGATGCCCAAGACCAGGTCTCAAACGAAAGAAGATCAAGCGAAAGAGGATACAACTCCTCTTAGTCCAGATTCTGGAATTACTTGTCAATAATATATAGATAAACAAAGGGAAGAGAAGCAACAAAGGATATCTGAACCAAAGATTAAAATGGCGGACCTTCCTCCCAAACCTTTGAAGAACTACTCACAGCCCTCTCCGAGTGGGGTACCTACTGGCCTTGCTATGCCAACGATTCAAGCAGCAAATTTCGAGATCAAGCCTGCTTTGCTCACTATGATCCAACAGAATCAATTTGCTGGGCTTGCCTCTGAAGACCCTACAAATCATCTGCAACGGTTTCAACAGCTCTGTTCTACAATTAAACATCAGGGAGTCACTCCAGACAAGTTGAAAGTCATGTTGTTCGGTTTCTCTCTTCGTGATAAAGCTCAAAAGTGGTTGAACGATATTGACCTGACCGAGTGGGATAAGATTGCTCAGGCTTTCTTAACTGAGTTCTTCCCTCCTAATAGAACCGACGATTTGATCGACAAGATGATGGGTTTTAAGCAAGATTATGGCGAATCTCTACGGGATGCTTGGGACAGATTCAAGGATTATCAACGTGCATGCCCTCACCATGGTCTTGAGAAGTGGTTTCTGCTTAAACGCTTCTATACAATGGTCTTGATCCTGAAACAAAAGGTATGGTTGATAACGCTGCAGGTGGTGTATTTCTGGATAAGGGAGTTGATGATGCACATGCTTTTCTTTCAAATTTGGCTGCTAATCACTTCAGTAACCCGAGAGCAACCAAGAAAGGGGGTAAACTTGAAGTGGATGCTTATTCTTTATTATCATCTCAACTCGCTGCATTAACTCAGGAGATCCACTCATTGAAGACATCTCAGCCCTCTACTCAACCTATGAGTATCAATGCATTGTCATCCATGGCTCCTATGAATAATCCTGTTTGTGAAGTCTGTGGCATCCAAGGCCACTATGGTAACGATTGCCAATGCAATGCTCAAAATTCATAACATTTTCAGATGGAGCAAGCAAATGTTTTCCAACAGAGGCAGCAGTACAATCCATACTCCAACACTTATAATCCTGGTTGGAAAGATCATCCGAACTTCTCATATAGGAACAATAATACTCAGAATTCAAATGTTCCTAATCAGTAGCAATATCAGCAGTCGTACCAGCCTCCTCCACAGTAGCAGTATAGGCCTCCTCAAGGACCTATGAATCCCCCTGGATTCCAAAGGCCTACTCAGAATTATGCTCCTCAAGCAAATCAAGCTGCACAGGCTGATAATCAAGGTGATATGATGAAGATATTGTTACAAATGCAAACAAAGATGAACCAGATGGAGATTCATAATAAGATGCTGGAAACTCAGATTGCTCAAATGGCCAGTTCTTCATCTACAAGGCAACAAGGCTCTTTACCAGCACAATCAACTCAGCCAAAGGAAAATGTGAATGCCATTGCTCTTAGGAGTGGTCGTACATATGATGCTCCTCCAATGCCTACTGACGATGTTCCTACTGAGAAAGAAAAAGAGGATTCTAAGAAAGACAAGGTAGAGAAAGTTGTTGAAGATACAAACGAAGATGAAACTGAGGAAAGCAAGAAAAAGGACAAAGAGAAGACTGCAGTTACTCCTCCACCATTTGTGCCAAAGCTCCCATTCCCTAGCAGGATGAATAGAAATAAGGTGGACCAGCAGTTTGGTAAGTTCATGACACTTGTCAAGAATCTTGAGGTAACAGTTCCTTTCACTGATTTAATTTCTCAAGTTCCATCATATGCAAAGTTTCTTAAGGATATTCTCACTAAGAAAAGATCTTTTGGTGAGGTAGAGACAGTAGCTTTTACTGAAGAGTGTAGTGCTGTTTTACAGAGTAAGTCTCCACCTAAGCTTAAAGATCCTGGTAGTTTTTCGATCCCGTGTCATTTAGGTGCATTGTTCATTGATAAAGCTTTATGTGATTTAGGCGCTAGTGTCTCAGTCATGCCTCTCTCGGTTTTTCAAAAACTAAATATGGGAGAATTAAAATGTACACAGATGACTTTGCAAATGGCAGACCATTCGATAAAATATCCCCTTGGAATTTTAGAGGATGTGCCTGTTAGGGTTGGAAAATTTTATATTCCTGTAGACTTTGTAGTTCTAGATATGGAAGAGGATAGCCAGATACCTATTATTTTAGGTAGACCATTTCTTTGTACTGCAGGTGCTATTATTGATGTTAAAAGTGGGACTCTCACCTTGAGTGTTGGTGATGATAAAATTGCTTTTACTCTAACCTCTGCTCTTAAATCCCCTTTGCTTGAGAATACTTGTTGCAGTATTGATGTTGTAGATGAAATTGTCCAAGATTATACTCCTCAGATTCTATTGAATGATACATTGGAAGCAGTGCTCATGCTTGAAGCTTCAGAAGGAGAAGGACATGCTGAAGTCGATTCATTGATTCTTGAGTTGAATGATCACAACATTGATTCCATTGACAGTTCTTCAGTTCGAGATCTCTCGAGTATTAAGCTTGGGAAACTTCCACCATATTTGAGGTATGTCCTTTTCAATAATGAGCTAGTGATTTTTGAAGAGGGGCATGATAACGTGTTACGAAGGTGGAAAACCAATGATAAGGAAGAAGAAAGTTTTGTTCAGCCGATAGAGTCGGAGAAGCACTCTAGGGGTGTGAAGAAGAAAAAGAAGAAGATTTGGCCGTTGGGTAGTAAAATCAAGTTGAAGTCTGATGGAAGAGCTTTGTGGAAAGCAAGCAACCAAGATGTCAACGTTCGTAGGAATGGTTTTTCAGTTGCGGACGGGTCAGTTATTCTTTTGAGACCGCCTTGAGTTGAGGAAGTAACGTCAAGCTATTGACGTTAAAGAAGCGCTTCGTGGGAGGCAACCCATGTATTAGTATAGGAAAAAAAAATCTGTGCAAAAAAAAAAAAAGAATATCAGAATGCACCAGCGCCAGATGCGCCAGACCAGCGCAGGAGCGCCGTGTAACGCAGAAGATGACAGCGCATCAAGCGCCCAGCCAGCGCAGGAGCGCCCAGAAACGCAGGTTGAACCTGCTTGTCACCCATGTTTACCGCGCCTCTCACCCCTGAAACGCAGCCTGCTGCTGCGTTACACCCCTCTGCCCAGAAATTTTTTCCGAAAATTGTGTTTTTGCTCACAAATTCCACCCCAATTTCAATCCTAACCCAAATTCTTTCAATCCCTAATTCCTATATCTATCCTACATCAAATCCTAACCTCTCCAAATCTCTCCTACACAATTAAAATTTTTATTCAACCTATCCATCATCTTATATATATACACACCTATCCATACAAATCCAATTCCTCTTCTATTTTATTTAAATCTCCAAAAATTCAATTCTAAAGAGGAATTAATTGCAAGTTCACCTCTTCAATTCGCAGTGGGTTTATTTCTTCTCTCAAATTTTATTTTGATTACGAATTTGTGTTCTTGTAAATTGGGATTTATATTATTCTTATATATTGGGGTATTTTTGGTGTGATATTGCTTGGTAATTTTTGGTGGAGCTTCTTGTGAGTTGGGTATTGATTCTTTTGGCTCGTAAGCATGGGAGAGATAGTGCTAATGTTGGGAAATTTTCGTTTTCGACGGTGGAGGTTAAATTTAATCGGTTGATGTGAGGCTAATTGCTAAGGAAAGGGGATTTTTGCGAGGAAAAAAAATTGTTGGGTTGGTTCATATGATTGGTGAGTGGTTCGGGAGTTTTATGCCAAATGCAACCGTGATCACTTACGGAAGTGGTGAGTGGGTGGCTCCTAAGCGACTGAGGGGTGGTTTTCACAGCTGACATCTTGATTCCAGGGGAGTTTTCTTTCTTTTCTTTTTAGTGTAGTTTTATTTTCTTTTTAGTGTAGTTTTATTTTCTTTTTAGTTGTAGTTTTGTATCTTGTTCATTAGTTCATTGGGGACAATGAACCGCTTAAGTGTGGGGAAGGGTTCTTAATGTTAGAGAATTTTTATTAAAAAATCCAAAAAAATTAAAAAACTAAAATACCAAAAATAATTCTAGCCATGCAATTTGATTAGTTGTTGTATTTTGCTTGATACACCCATGCATGCTTAGAATCTTGTGTTTATTGACGCTTTTGTATGAGAAGTGACGTGCTTTGTTCTTGTGCACACAATTACACTAGCAAGTTGAAGCTGGTAGACTTAATTGGATGTTGTAAGTGATTAGAATGACATGAATATGTGCAAGATGACTTGGTTTTCATGCTTTGAGTACAAGTAGGTGCGTTAGAGAGTCTTGTTACCTGGGATTGATTATGTTTTGTCACACCAAGTGAGTTTTGAGCCTATATGCATATCTTTTGCATGATTTTTCGTTTGCTTGAGTGTCCACATGTTGTTTACATTGCTAGCACTTACTTGAGATCTTTCTTGAAATGCATGATATTACTTGATGATGAGATGATAAAGGCACTTAGTTTTAACCTCGTATTTCCCATATTTCAAAACCTTTTATACATGATCAATTAGTCAACCCGTTGAGCTTAATCCTATTCTTTCGGTGACACACTACATTACTTGCCATTATCCTTTTTATTCTATTGGCCTTATATTGAATTTGAACCTAAATTGTCAAAGGCTAGTATCGTGCTTAAGGGAGTAATAAGGTGTTCATAAAAGAGGGGGTTATTGATGATCATACTTTTGGGGAATATTGATTTTGGGTTGGTGCTTGTTAGTCGAAATTCATAAAATATTTATGGATCATTGTGTTTATTCTTTAGCTCTCTAAAAAAAAATAGAAAAAAAAAAAGAAAAAAATAAATTTGAGAGCATTCTTATGTTTGTATGATCCTTTTTCATTCGACTAGTCAAGTTATTATGTAAGGGTTATTAAAAAATCCAAGTGTGGGGAAGTATTTGTTTTAATAGAAAGGGAATTGAATAATGATTATTGTTGGGTACTAGCTTTTGACATTTAACTTGTTTTAGCTTTACTTGACATGCCTTGTCCCTAGCCCACATTACAACCCGAATAAAGACCTTTTGATTGTCATCAGTGATGTATGTTGTGTTGAGAGTGAGATTGATTGCGAGTGTCAAGTTGTGTTTATGATTTTGTTGGAATTGAGTGATACACTTAACCTTGTTCTTGAGTGAATATTCATTTTTGAGTGAAAGGTGAGTTATTACTTGTTTTGGCATAGGAGATCCCAGGTTTAGACTTAAAGATGTATTTCTTGTGGGCTTAGCATGATTACCAACGATTTTTACACTTGACATGAATTTTTATGACCTTCTGCATGTTGGTTGAGTAGACTACGTGAATACTTGCATTTTCGACACCAAGACATCGTATGTTTGCTTTGATTCTTAAGTTGATGTGGCATGAGAGGACTTGTGTGCGTGGTGTTGTGTTAGCATTGATCTTTTGCATGGTTAGATGAATTTTGTGGGTATATTCACTATAAACCCTCACGAGTCAACACTCGTCCTACTAGGGCTGCCTAGGGGTTTAACGGCTTGTTGCATATGCTCAATACAATCGTGTCATCTACGAAAGTGATGTTTGTTAGGACTTAGTTTTTATTTCACTTATTTGCCCGAGGACGTGCAAATGCTTAGTGTGGGGATGTTTGATAGAGTATATTTTTATATATATTCTAGATGATTTTATTCTCATATTTATTGTGTTTTGCATTGATTTGGATTTTTATTTAATAGATTTTATTGTTTTATTGTAGGAAATAAAGAATTCATGACTTGGAAGGATTTGGAGCAAAAAGAGCTATTTTGGAGATAAAATAGGAGAAAATTCGTATTATTGGGCTATACGGGCTGTCTGCACTGTTTGGGCCATATCTTGAGTTCCAGAAGTCAGAATTTGACGATCTTACTGTCCACGCGAAGCTTGTGGAATTATCTTTAATTTAGAGGTGGTCCAGTAAGCAAAATCCAACTGGAAGAGCCCAGAAACAGAGGAGAAAAAGAAGTGACGAATTTTACAAGAAAATCCTATTCAATTATGGATATCTTTTTGTAAAGGCTTAATGATCTTTTGGCCCTTCAAGTTTGCGCAGTTATAACCATAAAGCCCTAAGGTTTAAAGTTGTTCCTTTTCGCCCCTCCAACTTCAAAAATGTACCTTTTAGCCACAAACCGTTGTCTTTGGCCTTTAAAAGGCGACGGTTTTGTGTCAAAAAGACGACGATAAAGTGGCTGAATGGTACATTTCTGAAGTTGGAGGGGCAAAAAGGAACGACTTTAAACCTTAGGACTTTATGGGTATAACTGCACAAACTTGAAGGGCTAAAAGGTCATTAAGCCTTTTGTAAATTGATTAGGATATTAAAAATACTTTTATTAGGAGATAGATATCAGATTTTATTAAGGAGTTTTATTATAAAAAGAAGGAGAGAACGTGGGAAGAGATAGACAGACGTATTTTACTTTTTACAAAAGCTAGGGTTTTGATTTTTCTCTCTTCATCTCTTCCTTTGTAAGCACTTGGTTTAATTTGGATCTTCATTGTTCTTCGTTAATACAAAGTTTGAGGTATTCTTTACTCTCTTGTTTTATTATTATATGTTTTACATGGCTTCTTTCATTATTCTTATTGCTTTTATTCCTAGAATGAGTGAGTAGTTTAATTCTAGGGTATTAAGGGGAGCCATGTTTGCACCATGATTTGGGCTTAATTTGATTAGTAAATTGATGGGTAAAGAGTAATTCTGATTGATATGTTATAATTCTTAATTTGTGTAATTGCGCAATATCACGGATTAATTGATTGCAATAGGAGTAATAGATCGAAAGATTTTACTACTAGAGGCTTACATTCAATTAGTGGAATTGAAGGTGAGTGTGAAAACATCATTAGATATTCTGAGAGTGTTAATGCTTGAGAAAGATTAACCATTGCTTTAATTACTTTATCCCATTGAAAAGCTATACTTTTGTGATTTGTTTGGTGTAAACATGGTGAACCTGAATTGCCCTAGATCCTTTAATTAATTGATTTAAAACTTTGTTAAATTTGCATTAGTAGTTAATAAAATTCCCAAATAATCGTTTGTGACTAGAAACAATTGATAATAGTTAAATTGAAATTGAAACTGTCTCCTTGAGGAATCGATCCGTATTTGCTAGTATCTACTACAATTGATACCGTGCGCTTGCGGTTAGACGTAATTTAAAACATCACTCTCCTTTGGTACCCATTCCAAGTGCCTCATTCATATCCTCTGTGGTGATAGTGATATTTTTGTCTTGAATCTTGCAGTAGATGATGTATGAGGTTATTGCAGAGTCAAGAGCCACCACCTCCACTGTAGCAGACTACCAAAACTGTTCTAGAATGTCGAGATACAGAGTTGGGTTAACAGATAGAGCATTCTTGATGTACGATTCAGACATCCACTTCACAAAGCACTTGAAATTTACGTTGGGTGCTTCAACATCACTAGTTAGAGCAATGAAATTGGTGTTGAACTTTACTGTTGCCATTTGTGTAAGAGAGAAGAAAGAAGTTGAAGGTTGAAGAAGAAATTTGGCTTTTAGCAGTTAGGGTTTTCAGAGGTTTTGAGGGTTTATACGCTTGAGTAATCGAATGAAATGAATCGAATAGCTGTAGAGTTGTATAAGTATGAAGTACTTGAATTGTCGATTAGATGTATGTTTTGTATCGACAAGTCAGGCATTCGAGAAGTAGAAAACAACTATTCGAGAAGTCAAGAAATGCTTAATCTATAACTCAAGCAGATTGAAACTCACAGATGGCAGTTATCTAACTTAGAAATAATTCTAAATTAAATAAAATGTGTTTTTATGAGTGAATTAAACTTTTAGACAAGAGTCCAAAATCGGTTAAAATTCAGCGAGAATTCAGCCTTTTCAAATGATTCGAGAACTCAACTATGATATTCGAGAACTCAGCCATTAAAGAACTCAATTACCATATTCGAGAAGTCAAGAATACCTCTATTCGATAACTCTAAAAGACTCTATTCGAGAACTCGAGAGTGCTCTAATGAGACTAGTTAGAGATGTCGAATAGTGAACCATTCGAGAAGTCTGACTTATCGAAATATACTCATCACTCACAAAATTTAATTTTCACTATCTTTTAAAATTTACCAGCCATATTCATTGAAGAATATTCTAGTAAATTAAACAGTGATTTTCTCAAAATTTCACAGAAATTTCAAGTTAACAAAAATATGATTTTCCAGCATATGCAACAGATGTGAAATATTTATAAATCATATTTCAGCCAACACTTACTCCAAAAATATTGAGAATTTAGATAAAGTAAGTGTTTACTGCTACAACAATCTAGATGATATATTCACTTAGCCAGAATCTGAAGAATTCAGCATTCCAATCTCACTAACCAACCTTGTGAAGGCGGCTTCATCTAGTGGCTTAGTGAATATGTCAGCTAGTTGTTTTTCTGTAGAGACATAATGCAACTCAATGGTTCCATTAGTTGCATGTTCTCTAATGAAATGATATCTGATGTCAATGTGCTTTGTCCTAGAATGATTGACAGGATTGGCAACTATAGAGATTGCACTTGTGTTGTCACACATGATTGGAATTCTTTCCAACACAAGTCCATAATCTCTAAGTTGATTTCTAATCCAAAGCACTTGAGGACAACAACTTCCAGCAACTATGTATTCAGCCTCAGCTATAGAAGTTGACACAGATTGTTGCTTCTTGCTATACCAAGAAACTAACCTTTGTCCAAGAAACTTGCAGCTACCTGAGGTGCTTTTCCTATCCACTCTGCATCCAGCATAATAAGCATCAGAATAACCAACCAGATTGAATCCCGTGTCCTTAGGATACCATAAACCCAAGTTTGGAGTGCCCTTCAGATATCTAAAGATCATTTTTATCGCAATCAAATGTGATTCCTTTGGATTTGATTGAAATGTAGCACATAAACATGTAGCAAACATGATGTCTGGCCTACTTGCAGTGAGGTAGAGTAGAGAACCAACCATGCCTCTGTAGACTGAGATGTCTACTTTCTTGCCTTTAGCATCTTCATCCAATTTAGTTGCAGTGGCCATGGGTGTCTTTGCAGGTGAGCAATCTTCCAAGGCAAACTTCTTCAATTGAAACTTGATGTACTTGGTCTGACTGATAAAGATACAATCCTTTCTTTGACTGACTTGCAACCCAAGAAAGAATGTCAACTCTCCCATCATACTCATCTCATATCTGCTCTGCATGAGTTTGGAGAATTTCTCACACAGCTTCTCATTTGTAGAGCCAAAAATGATATCATCCACATAAATTTGAACTAGGATAATATCATCACCATGCTTCTTGTAAAACAGTGTCTTGTCCAATGTGCCTCTAGTGAATTGATTTTCAAGAAGAAATTGTGATAAGGTATCATACCATGCTCTTGGAGCCTGCTTAAGTCCATACAATGCCTTAAGCAATCTGTAGACAAATTCTGGGAAGTGTGGATCCTCAAAGCCAGGTGGTTGTTGCACATAAACTTCTTTTTCCAATTCTCCATTCAGAAATGCACTCTTGACATCCATTTGATAAACTTTAAAATTTGAATGAGCAGCAAATGCCAAGAATATTCTGATGGCTTCCAATCTAGCAACATGAGCAAATGTCTCATCATAATCAATGCCTTCCTGTTGAGAGTATCCTTTTGCAACCAACCTTGCTTTGTTTCTCACTATTACACCATCTTCATCCATCTTATTCTTTAGAACCCATTTTGTTCCAACAATGGTTCTATTCTTTGGTGCAGGCACAAGTTCCCTTACTTTGTTCCTTTCAAATTGATTCAGCTCCTCTTGCATAGCAATAATCCAATCTGGATCCAACAGTGCATCATCAAGTTTCTTAGGCTCAACTTGTGATAGAAAACAGCCATAGAGGCACTCATTCTGAGTTGCTCTCCTAGTCCTTACTCCTGCATTAGGATCTCCAATGATTTGCTCTGCAGTGTGTGATCTATCCCATTTCCTTGAGTGCTCAGCCTGATTTCTCATTCTTGATGTCGCTTCATCATCCACATCATGGTCATTCTCATTTCCTCCCCCTTGTGAAGTTGCCACTACTCACAGGTGTACTATTGATTGGCACAAATTCTTCTCTTGTATCATCATTCACTTGAGTTTGTTGAACTTGAGTTTCAACTCCAGTTTCAATCTCTTCATCAGTATCATCTAGATTATCAAACCTTAATGGATCTTTATCTTCATCATTGGCTTCTTCTAGTCCAGGTAGTTTGCTGTCATCAAATGTCACATCTGTGCTTTCCATAATTTTCTTTTGACTGATGACATAAATTTTGTATGCAATTCTTTCCATAGAGTAGCCAAGAAAAATTCCTTCAAATGCCTTTGCATCAAACTTGCCAACATATTCTGAATTGTCCTTTAATACAAAGCATTTGCTTCCAAAAGTATGAACATACTTTAGAGTAGGCTTCTTTCCAGTCATCAAATTGTAAGGTGTCTTTCTAGTGTTTTTGTTGATGAGAGTTCTGTTCTGGATATAGCATGCAGTGCGTTCTGGATGTAGCATGCAGTGTGATAAGTGGATTTTATATCCACTTATTATGCGCTAAATGGACCTAAATTGGTGGTTTATCCTTAAGTATGTTGTGTCTTTTAATTAGTTTTATGTTGTTTCAAGTCTTTGTAGTGCAGAACTCACAGCTTCAGGTATCCTGGCGATAAAAGATTAAAAGACGGTGGATTTCTTGCTCAGATGGATTGGCTACGAGGAAAAGGAATTATCATAAAGATGTTCGGAGTGATATATTCTTAAAACAGGAATCCCGGTTGGAATTGTTATATTTGTTTCTAAGCAAAAGGAGTCCGGTTTTAGAGCATCAAGAGACCGTAACTTGCATCTGGACGAGCAATGAAGAAATAAGAATTATCACAAAAATATGGAAAGTGATATTTTCTTATAGCTGGAACCCCGGTTGGAATTGATATAATTTCTGTTAAGCAAAAGGAGTCCGGTTCCAGACGACCAGAGACCGCATCTTAGACAATAAAGATTTATTTATATTATTAAATAATTTTATTAATTTAGAAAATTATATTTATAAATATCTAATAATATTAGATATTTATTTTTATAATATCTGGATTAAAATAATTATTTATTAATTAAAGATTATAAGCTGTGCGGGTTAAAAAGCAATTCTACGGAGCTGAATATTACAATTCAAATGACCGCGTGGAAAAAAGGGCAAGTGGTTGGAAGCGTGTGAAATTGTCAGAAGAGTGGTTAGAAATTAGGCAGGACTTTTAATACTTCTGACTTTGTAATACATAACGTGCTAAATTGCACTATAAATAGGTGAGATGTGCTTAGTTTTAAAAACAACCCGGAGAACTGAATTTACAGTTGTGTATTCTCTCCAAAATTTCTTAGCTTTCTGTTGTAATTTCAGTTTCATTTTATACATTTTAAATTTCTGCAAACAGTTTATTTTTATACAGTTTAAATTTCTGTAATGTTATTATATTTTAAACACTTTGAATTTATGTAATTTTATTTTATACACTTAAATATTTCTAAAATATTATTATAAGAATTAATTTAAGATTTTAAGGGGATTATCAGGAGGGCTCTTCTATTTTATTCGGTTCGTAAAGCAAATTGGGTTCACAACCAGTCTTTGAAAAATTATAAAGAATTCGTTTCACTTTCTGTAAACTGAATCTGTTCAAACAACAAATCATTCGTGAGTCACACGTTCTTTGCCAAGACCAGACGCAGGAAGGCCGCGTGCAAGCCACGCGCGGGAGAAATCTTTTGTTTTGCCAGGCGCGTGGTCTTCACGCGCAAGGATGGAGAGTGGCGAGAATTGTCAGGAAGAACATCATCATTACTTTGTATAATGGCCATGCAGAATGATTAATTGGATGCTTTTGATTTTTTTGTCCGTGTCCTATTTTATGTACCTGGCCACTTGAGTGCTCCTCTGGTTCAACAAAATATACGGTTCTAATTCTAAACTCTGGTAATTTCATATTTAATTTATCGTAATTTTTAATTTAGTTATTATTTTTATTATTGTTATTATTATTATTATTATTAGGTTCTAAATCTTTTATTTTTATTTTTAATTTTTCGTAATTTATTAATTAAATTATAAAAGTTCTACCATGATTTTATTTAATTCCATAAAGGTGCCTAGTTTAATTATGAACTAAACACTTTCATGGGGTTCTAATGTAATGAATTGTTAATGCTCATGTTAATTTGATAGATAATTTGTGTTTACACTTTTTATATAAGATTGCCTTGCATGGTTGTTTTAATTGAATATAGGTGAATAGCTAACATCTATTGTGCCAAATCTCTAATGATTGCGAAAGTGGATTTAGAGATTTAGGGCTTGCCATGCTAGCATAGGTATGTCGGCTTCTCCGCATTTTGGAGTATAGATTCGAACGAACATTATTCCCCTATGTAGTTAATTGCGGAACTTGTAATTAAATCGATTGTATCACCCATTCACATAGACATATAGTGTTTTGGATATAGTTGATGCCCTTATAACTTCTATCTCTTTTGTGGATGTTTATTTGGAATGGTGTGAGTTAATTGAAAGATGGCTCATATTAGTGTCGTGTTCCCGCTAGCTTTCTTAACAATTGTAACACATTAATTCTTGATAATTAATAAGAGTTAAAACATTCATGAAATTAGGACCCCATGCCTCTATCATATTATTTTAACAAATTAGCCGTTACGTCATTAGTTAATTGTTATTTGCAAATACACCAATTTTAGTTCGTTCAAGCTTCTATAATTAACCAAACATTGTTGAATAGACATATTTACTAAAATAACCGAGTCTTCGTGGGAACGATCCTTATTTCCCTATATTGCTTTTGGACTGCGTACACTTGCGTAGAGAAAATAGCGAACACAGTGCTTATAGCCTCAGCCCAAAAACATGTAGGCATCTTTGCATCAAGTAACATTATTCTAGCAGCCTCAATTAGAGTTCTATTCTTCCTCTCAACAACTCCATTTTGTTGTGGAGTCCTTGGAGCTTAGAATTGCTGAGAAATGCCATTCTCTTTACAGAATGCTTCAAGTATAGCATTTCTGAACTCTATTCCATTGTCACTTCTCAATGCAATCACACTTGCATTGTTGGCCTTTGCTTCCTTGTCAACTCTCTTTATGTGCTCAATGATTACTTGTGGAGCCTCATCTTTTGATGCTAGAAATTCCACCCATGTATACCTTGTAAAGTCATCAACCATCACCAAGGCATACTTCTTTCTTTCTAGTGACAAAATATTGACAGGCCCAAACAAATCCATATGAATGAGTTGTAGGGGCTTGGTTATTGATGTCACTGTCTTTGACTTGTGGCTTGATCTTTTCATTTTTCCTTTTTGACAAGCCTCACACACTCCTTCTTGGTAGAATTCAAGTGTAGGCATGCCTCTTACTAACTCTCTTTTAACTAGAGAATTAATGGCTTTGAAGTTCAGGTGTGATAATTTCTTGTACCACAGCCAACAGTCTTCATTTGATGCTTTTGAATAAAAGCAACAAATTTTGTCCTTGTTTGCAGAGTCCATATTGGCTACAAACAGGCTTCCCTTTCTTACTCCAGATAGAGCAAAATCACCACTCTTCTTGTGGGTGATCAAACATTCATCTTTGTCAAAATCCACCTTGAATCCCCTATCAGTAAACTGACCAACACTTAGCAGATTATGCTTGAGCCCCTTGACTAGTGCTACATCTTCAATGATGACATTACCAACTTTCAACTTGCCATATCCCAATGTGTTACCCATGCCGTCATCTCCAAAAGCAACCATTGGGCCAGCCTTTTCCTCATATGTGATAGCAGGGCCATATCACCAGTCATATGATTTGAGCATCCACTGTCCAAAATCCACATGACCTTCTTTTCACTTTCTTTACCCTGCAAACACAAAGGTATTACTTTTCCTTTGGTACCCAAACAAGTTTGGGTCCATGTGACTTAGAGACAGTTTTATCATAAACAACATGCTTGTCAACTTTCTTAGTGTTAGTCTTCTTGTCACTGTTAGAAGTCTTAGAACCTGAAGTTTCAGACTTAGGTGACAGAGGTACCTTCCTAGCTTTAGGAGGACTTGAAGACTTTGACCTTGTGTAGTGTGTGTGAGAATTCTGACTGATACAACCATCAATGAATTGCCTTCTCAAATTAAAACAGCTAGTCATCACATTCATGTTGCATGGCATACAGTCAAATTTATCACAAAATGGAGTATCTCTATGTCTTAGAGGCACAGAACAATCATAGAAAGGTTTGGACACACTACCAACAGGTTTCTTGCATGCATGAGTTAAATGATTGGTACTGAAACAGTTCTGACAAGTTTTCCTAGGGGCATTAGGCATATAATCATAGTTGTTATCCTTGTTAATCCCTAACTTGCCATTTCTGTTCTGTTTCTTCTTAGTCACTTTCTTTTCTGATTCACTCTTCCCAGCTGAAACAAACTTAACAAACTTCTTAGGTCTTTGCCTATCAACTACTGGCTCCTTGGCTTTTGACTTGACACTCTCACTCTTGGAGGATGCTTGTTGTTCACTGGCTTGTGCCTCATCCTCATCATTCAACATTTGCTTGATGAGTAAGGCATCCTCATCAATTTCAAATGTTGATTCTTTAAAAATTGGATTTTCAACCTTTTTCAAAATGTGAGGCACTTCCTCATGAACAACTGTGTCATCTTCAATGACAGCATGGCCTTTTCTCTGTTTAAGAGTGTTATAGTCAAGTCCAATAGCAGCCTTGGGTTTAGCTTGAACTTTCTCACAGTAGGATTGCACTAGACCAGATGATTTCTTAAATGTTTTCAGTTTGAATTCATTTTCAGCTAATTCATCCCTAAGAGCCTTTTCAACTTGACTAGCACATAAAACCTTGTTCTGCAAATATTCAACTTCTTTCTTAAGATTTTCTACTTGCATAGCAGTTAGCTCAAGTTCCTCATTCATTTTGGTTAACATTTCATTTCTAGTAGACAGTTTAGCAATCTCCTCATTAGCAGCAGTCATACTAGTATGAATATTAAACATCTCAACAGATAGTTGTTCAATCATGCATTTATACTCAGAAACAGACATATCTATAGTAGTGAGAGATGGTACCTGAGAATCAGATGGAGATGGGTCATCCTTGGAGTTGGCCATCAAGGCATAATTGCAGAATTCTTGTTCCTCTCCATCACTGTCAGAATCATCCCAACACTTCCCTTCAGCTATGTAGGCCTTACCTTGTGTCTGCTTTTTCAGAAGGGCCTCATACTTAGCTTCGAGCTCAAGATAATCTTTATCCTTCTTTTTAGGCTTCTTGCATTCACTGGCAAAATGCCCTAGGTCATTGCATCTATAGCACCTTACAGATGACCTATCCACATAGCTGGTTTTGAATTTATTTCTATTTGGTTTCACAGGTGCCTTGTTCTTGTTGACTGAATGGTTTTGAGTTTTGAGTTTGAAGGGTTGATTTCTTTTAAATCTGATGTTTGGAAATTTTCTGGCCATGAAAGCATATGAATTATTTTCCATCCCATCAAGTTCTTCAAGAGTGTAAAACTCTTCTTCTTCCTCCTTTTCCTCAACAGGTTCACTTACCTCAGCTTCAGTTTCTTCATCATCTGCTACCTCCTCTATCCTTAGCTGGCTTGTAGATGCTTCTAGGTCTTGAATAGATTTTTTGACAATCAAGGCACATGATGTGTTTATCATTCTTTCTTGGTTGGCTTGGATAACCCTTTTCTGAAGCAACTCAAGCTCATGAGTCTTTAGGACTCCATAGAGCACATCATAGGTGACTTTGTTCAAATCTCTTTCCCTTAGAGAAATGACTCTTTGCTCTAGATGATTTGGTGAAGATAGCAGAAATTTCATATTTAACTCCTTGGTGCTGTAAACCTTGCCATTCATCTGCAACTCAGTGACTAGCTTGTGAAACCTTTCAAATATCTCAGTAATGCTTTCCTTGGGCTGTGCCATGAAAGCTTCATACTGTGTGACCAGTATCTGTTTCTTGTTTTCCTTAACCTCATCAGTTCCTTCACACAACACCTCAATGTGATCCCACATTTCTTTGGCAGATGTACATGATGCAATGTTTGCAAACATTGACATGTCCATGGAATCAATGATAAGCAACATGAGGTGGCAGTCAAGAGCAACCTTCTCCCTTTCTGATTCTGTCCATTTTGATGGATCCTTGGCCTCATAAGATCTTGGGATAGTTGTGGTTCCAACAGTCTTCTCTGGTATCTCTTGTTGTGGAACAAAAGGACCATTCATGAGAATCTCAGGATACAAAGGATGAGAGGCTTTGATGAACAACATCATCTTTATCTTCCAGAGGTTGAAGTTTTCTTTGTCAAACTTAGGGACCTTCACCGTTCATGTAGTCTTTGGTGTATTCGAACTCATGATCATTTTTCTGTTTTTTAATAAACAGCCCTCGATCTGATACCACTTGTTGAGTATTGGATACAGTAAAAGAATACAGAGGGGGGGGTGAATGGATTCTTGAACTTTTTTTTTCGAGTCTATGTAGCCAATGAGTGTTTGTGTGTGCAAGAGTGAAGGTGCGGATAAAGAACAACACAAGACACAATATCACTTTAATCTAATGTATTATTAGATAAAGGTTGCTACAATCTGTGAATACAAATGATAGTATTCTCAGCTTCGTTTTTCTCATAGAGATATAGCTTACAGTGTATGAAAAACTTGACTCACAAAGTTGGTTACTAAGGAAGTGAGGCTGTATCCTTATAGAACATGGATACAACCTACTTACTGCAAATAAGGTAGCTAAAACAAATTACTTTCTAGTCTGTCTATCCTTTTTGAGTAAGTGTCCAAACGGTTACAGATTTGACTTTGCAAAGCCTGTTTAGATCCACTTCTTTAGCTCCTTGTCTCTTCTATATCTCTCCAAGCTTCCTTGTAGGCTTTCCAGAGCACGTTACAGATTGTGGTCCATAAAGTGCATTGGCTTGTTGCAGGTTTCAAACTTGTACAATTTCTTCAGTATTTTGTCTCTAAGAGTGTATTCGAGAAGTGACTAAGTAGGTGATTCGAGAACTAGAATTGACTTGATTGATAACTCTGAGTTCTTGAACACTGTTATATTGACATATCGAATCACTTCTCGAATAGCTCTTTTCTTCAGGATTCCTTGAGTTGTCGAATAGAACAGTTGACTTGTCGAATCCTTAAGATATCGAATAGCTTTCTGAGTCCTTGAGATATCGAATGGAACTTTGACTTGTTGACTCCTTGAGAACTCGAATACTACTTTGACTTGTTGACTTCCTGAGTTCTCGAATAGAGTACATAGACATATCGAATCTTTGAGATATCGAATGAGATATCGAACAGAGTATTCAGAGATATCGAATAATGTCTTGAGATATCGAATCCATGACTTCTCGAATGATGGACTTCTCGAATAGACAAATATATTTCTCGAATTGGTACTTAGGCAAATTCTTCATTTCTTCAAATCCCAAATGTGATTATTTGACAGTCTTTATCTTCTTGCTTGAGGCATGAACCTTGGAACTTCTTTCAAGCATTATTCTAGACTCTATAATTACAGTTACATAACTAGGATTTGATGTCTACTACAAGTACAATACAAACAGAAACTCTACAACTAGAGGTTCCCTCAGTTAAGAGGTCATGTAAGTAATGCAAAGCATTACAAACAATTAGGCTTGTTATTAGATGTATACAGGCATGCCTCTGTGACTAACATTGACTGTCAACCGATTGTGAAGATACATCATTATCCTTAGTCTGCTTATTTTTCTTGACCAAAGTAGCTTGATATTTGGGTGCAGACCGCAATGCATTCCAATGACGTATAAACATGAATTTCTCTTTCATTATTCCCGCATGATCAACCTGCATATAGAGTAAAATGAAGATTATATCAGTCGAAGAGAATAGAATCTGCAGCACTAATAATAACAGCAGCAGCTGATGTTGTTAAAAGCCCATATTAGATTATAAACTGCAGTTATAATTAAATAAAGAATCACTGTCTGTAAAAGTATACTTGCATTGGACTTTCAGAGGTGGAGATTTCATGACTTCTGTACTTTTGTAGCTATCATATTACGCTGAATGGATCAGCCTCGCTTTTGTAGTTTGAATAGTTTAACTGAACTAAGACTCGAATAATTAATTAATTGGCCTATATCAGAACTAGCCTGTTTTCGTGTAAAAGAGACCAGACTTCAAACATGCTATGTGCTTTACTCAGAAGGATCCAACTGTTGAAACAAATATATATGGTTATTATGCATATGCTTCCAGGGCTAGAAGCTCTGTTGTATATTCTTAACACATGCAATTTATACCCTGTCTGTGAATAAAAGAGACATGATCATTCACTCAAGCCTCAATAAGAACCCAAATATTCTAGTGAATGGTAGAAGGTAGACAGTTAACCTCACTTTGTCTAGGTTATTTTAAGTACTGGCTTAGTTGAGAGGTGAGAATGCAATTTATGTATATGAAAAGTCTTGTATGGTACGTCTGATATGAGAAAGGCCAAACCCTGTCAACGAATACCTTAACTGGCTGGATACTTCTCTCTGGATAACTGAAAAGTCAACTACCCCACAACCAATATTTGCTCTCAGGATTTAGGAACATTAGAGACATGCCACAAATTAATTAGAAGAACAGGTGATGAAGCAGCAATGTGCTTTTACACCTAAAGTTTTGAGTTATTATGTTTTACTTTAATAATGTGTAATGAAATAATAATACATATCAGAGTTATCAGTAATAAGAACAACCTGTTTTCTACCACTCAATCTGTCCCTGCAGGTTATTATTTAGGCAAGGAGCACTTGGCTAACTAATGAGTTACTACTGCTGTCAATAATGTAAGATACCAAGTTACTTTTAGATACCAAGTTTCTTTTTGAATACATGCTTTAATACCATTTCATAGGGGTTCCAAGTTTACTGGATTTTGAACTCCTACATAGAAAATATTGCACACATAGTACGTTTAGCTCACTTATCTTGAGTTTAGGCATTTTAGTATACTACATTAGAAATATCTTAATCCAAGATTCCAATCTTATACCCATTCGGAACGAGGTTTCGTACTTGAAATCTAATTAGCTCACTTTTCTTGAAGTTTAGGCATTTTTTGTTGCATCTAAAGTCTCTAAGAAAATTTCAGCATAGTGGAGGTTGGATCAAGGCATTGCTCGAAGAAGCAGAAAATGAAAGGATGCATTTAATGACAATGGTCGAGCTTGTGCAATCTTGAGTATAATGGAAAACTAAGCTGACTAGATTCAGAGAAAAGATACCCTACACACTAATCAAATTTGGAATCCAGAATTATACAATGTAAGTAATGCAGACGAGCAAGTCCCCTGATAAAATAGGAACTGCTAGAAAAATCAAGAAGACTGTTGAGTACTAGTGTATTAGAGTAATCAGTCATCTCTAAGAATCAGAATATAATTCTTCTAGGTTTCACTTTTCTTTCGATTTATTAGTGCGAAAGAGGGTATGTTAAAAATCCAAGTTGAACAATATTACTACCTCACCTGTAATACAATGTGAAAATTGTTGGTATAATAAACCTTGAAAGTTATTTTGGTTAATCTAATAGCTATAGCTTCTATTGAATCGAGAAGTGGGTTAAGAAGATACTCAAAGAGGATTTGAACAAGGTACCATCTCTAGATTTGCCTTTTTCTGTTTCCGTTCCTGACTTCCTGGTATTCCGATCTCTTTACATAAGCATATGCACATAAATACTAAGTCGTTTCCCAGTCAACATAAATACTACTTAAATTGTTTCAGGGCTTGCAAAAATAAAGCACTATAACTCTATAAGCATACTTTATAATTTGGAATCATTTCCACCTATTTATATCATCCAGTTAAAAGAATCTAACCGCTGGAAATTTATCACATGGAGCATAAATGGGTAAGATAAGTTCTGTTCATGTAATTCAATTTTCTTTTTGCCAGAAACTTTAGTCTACTTTTCTTTTCACTCTTCTGTAATAATTTTTATAAAAACTTTTATTTACCTATGCCAGTCCTAGCCCTGATAAAACCTCCCTTGAGATCCTCGCAGCAAGTTTGATAATTATGACAATCAAGGTAGAGATTGTTTACTACTTTTTAAAGTAGTACTGGTCATTTTAACCCCACACTCTCAGACAATATTATTCACGAGATTCACAACAGATACGCATAATTAAGGTTTAGTCACCAATGGAAAAAAGACCATCTCAAACTTCTAAAATAAGTTTACTGCTCAAAACACCAACTTCTCTGTACTTAAAACGATATAGTCACCTGTGACATCTATCATTTATACCTCAATTCATCAAATTCTCATTGTCAAAAATTCTTCAATAACCTCATCTAAACATAAGCCAATCAAAGTCATTAAAATCAAGATCTTCAATTCATCTCAAATTCCCAAATAAGTTGCTACAATCTAAAAAACAACATTTTATGAACAAAAACAGGTATAAAACTCCTTGTACACTGATATACAAACATGCACCAATATTTTTACATAAAAAAATCTCATCAACAAAGCCAAACATGATAACAAGATTAATAAAATATTCCACCAAAAGACAGCATGTAAATAAAAGAAGGCATACAAATCAACTCTATCATTCATACGAAGCATCCACCTATCATTGTCATCTTGTATCGATGAGTCAGCACTAGCATTCATTAACCAAAAAGGGTAATTGTTACTAACATGTAATTATCGCCTAAACACACTCTAGACTTAACAATGCCTGAATTAAATAACCAAAAGAACCATCAAATGCATCCATCAATTCAGTGAATAAACACCTCAAATAACTAAGTAACTATAGCTGAAACAGACTAAATTCATACCGAAGGAGATAATCAACAATTAATCAAAAACAATTCAAATAAAACATCGAGTACCTTATCTTGCTCAGTTAATCCGGTTTCATTTCTTCCAATAATTTTGTTGTAGAATCCAATAAACTTGGCCACATTTTCATTGATTGTGCACCATCGATTACACAATGAAATAGCAGTTCGATCACTTGCAAGACCTTCTTTATTTTCATTAAAATATTCCCAAATTCTCTTTCAATAAGAAGTATGTGTTTGATTGTTACCTTGTACCGGATCCATGCTTATATTCAACCAAGCAGAAATCAACAACATATCCTCTTCAATTAAGAAGTTCTTTGATCTCTTTCCCTTCTTCGATTTTGCACCTTCTTGCTGGGGTTGGAGTTGGGTTTGGGTTTGGGATTGAGACTGAGACTGAGGGGGGGGGGGCTGAGAAAATACAAAATCTTCATATTCAAATGAGTCGTTATTGAGTGAAGATACGAATGAACCCTCCATTCTCTGTAACAGGAACAAGATTTTAGAGAATTTAAAAATTGCTAAAAAATTATATATATAGTTACAATAGTGATGGAGATGCCATTAAACCTAATTTAGGTTGAAGTTAATTGAAATGGGGAAGATATACGACTGAATCAGCAAGCGGGAAGATCGAAGCGGGAAGGAAGAATAGCGGGAAGTAATCAAGCGGGAGGTGACGTGGATATTTTTAGATGATAGCTGATGGATCAACAAATATAGATGATATATCGGTGTTATCTAAAATTTTTGCTAACTGATGGGCTCCCTTGGAGAAGCCCATTTTCTAGATATTAGGTAAAATTATGTGCCAGCTATGAAATATTGCTAACAGTTGCATCCCCTTGGAGATGCTCTAACTCCCTCCCTCCTTATATGCCTAAAACCTCACGCACTCGTAGGTGGAAACTAATTAAGGATACGAATCTTGTGAAGAAGGAAGACAAATTAATTGAGGACATGGGTCTTGTAAAGAAGGAAGACGAAGACAACGATCCTCCTTGTACCCAGGTATGCATGCATGTGTTACACTTATATAAGAGGACATATAGATAGATAGATAGATATAGTGCACACTTGATTCTGAAGTTTTTGTTCATTCTTTGTCATCAGATTGCAAGATCAATAGACGGTCTCAAGGTGAAATCAAGACGTCTAAAGGTAAATATATATACATATATTAATATTGTTGTTTTAATTAGGCTTAAGTTCATCTGTATACTATGCTTAAATTGGATCATTATGTATGCACTTGAGCAATGAGTTGATGTTGTGTACTAGTAGTTTTGTTTTGCAATGATAACATTGTAGAGATGTTTCGCTTCTTTTAAGCCCCGTGGCTCACCTCATATGAAGGCATTAACAGAACGTGAAGAAAAATTAAATCGTCTAAAGGCAAAATCACCTCTTTTGAAGGAATTTATAGAACGTCGAGGCATTAATGGATGAGCTGGGTGGTGAGGTAAATTTATATATTAATATTACCATTATTATTAGCTTTAACGTCTTTTTTAATCTCCTACATTATCAGATTGCATTTATGAATTATTATAAGATTCATGAGCCAAAGCCAAAATTTGATTCCCAAGGATTCCAGATATGTGCTCAACAGGTAATCTACTTCTCCTGTAATGTTGTTGGCTCCCGGTCAAAAACATACGTTTGCCAAGTACTGTTACAAAACATACGGTTCCAACGGCTGGGGTTTAAAAAAAAATTGCACCATGCCGCGGAAAGTTTCCGCGGTACGGGGCACGTACCGCAGAAAATGCCCCCCTGTTTTCACACCAAAAACAGTATTGTACACGTACCGCGGAAAGTTTTCGCGGTACATCTTCCACAGCATACGGCCAGCAAACGTTTGTACAGGACCGACCCCCAATGTTGTTATTGTATACGGATATAGATACTTAACTCTCCTTTAATATTTTTTAATGTTTATACTTACTTGCTCTCACATGTATCCCTATAATATTTATAATTATTTTTTTTCTTTAGGGTGTAATCCCTCGGAAGCAGCCATCTTGGAAGCCATGTTGGGTAAATTATTGAATTCTTTTAACCAACAGTAGGTAAAGAAATTAATATATCACTTTTACAACTCACCTCCTATGATTTCTATTCTTAGATAAATTTTACCGCTTATTTCCTCTATGAGTTTGCCTCCGGATATGCACTGTTTGAGGCCCATGGAGTGAATGAACTTTATTTGTCTAACTTCAATAAACCAGATTCGATCCGCATTAAATCACATGAGGGGTACCTCAAGCGCTCCGACCAAATCTTTACACTCAAAGCTTTTCATCCCTTTTCATCAAGTGCCGATGCTCTCGTTCAAATGAACGCTATATCTAACTGTAAGTTAATTACTGAATGAGATTTAAAAATGTATAATGGTTCTACTTTTGCTTATGTGTTTCATTTTTCGAGTGTATTTTGTTTGTTTTGTAGCGCGCGATCATGACAGGACTCGAGGAATCCTCGCAGATAATCTTCCAAAACCAATCAATGCCCGCCATTATGTTACAACTTGTGATTCAACTTTCTTAAATTACATAGCAACCACAATGAGAATATCAATCGTATATGATGAACAAAATAATGATCTTATTCGTGGTTTGCGAATGAACATTGGCAAATACATTGATGGCTTGAAGGTATGCATTTTCTTTCTTTACGCTATCCTCTGCCATAATATATATGTGGTTCCATACTAACGTCATTTTGTGAAATTTTTGTAGCCTAAAGATGTTGAAAAAGCTCAATTGAATCTAGCACGCCTATATAGCAGATAGATGTGTAGTACAATGTACGTAGAAAGTTCCATAAGGGTTTCCTCTTCTTCTTTGCAACGAGTTGTGGTTGTGCCACATAGATTGGAAGGAGTTTTCCACTACTAGAATCTCGGCTAAATTCGACTGCCATTTTGCAGTCGAATTTAGCTAAATTCGACTGCATTCGGTCGAGTTTATAAATTCGACTGGTTTGATTTTGGCGGGAAATAAATTCGACCAAACCTCTAAATTCGACCGCTTAAATTCGACCGCCCTTAAAATTAATTGGATGCAGTCAAATTTTTGTTTGACCATTAATTAATTGGAGTTGACCCTAAATTCGACTAGATCCGGTCGAATTTAGACCAGTCGAATTTGTGCAATCGATTTTAGCCGAATTTTCTTGTAATGTTCATCGCTAAGGGTAAGGAGGATTTCATTTGTACTAGAAATTTGGTACCCGGTGAATCTCTATATGGCGAGGAGTTAATATTTGTTCAGGTGAGTCAACTTATATATTATTAGTATTTGACTCTTTATTGAATTTTGTAGTTTTACTTATTTATGATCCATGGATATTATTATAGGTTACGTGTTCTCTTTCAATCCTATGTCAAACTCTTAAAGACCAACATGCTTGTTATTATTCTTTTTTCTTTTGTAAATGGTGCAATTTGTCCTTTGGCCTCTAAATCGCCTAAACATATGATAATGACACTGTGTGATGTCGGTTTGAAAAATTGAAATTAATTGCCAAGATACTCTTTTTATTGTGTTATCCTTGTGACCTTGTCTAATGCATGATCATGTGAAGCTATGTTGCCTTTTGACGAAATTTGTTTCCTGGTTTTCCATTTTATCAATATTTCAGAATGAGGATGGAATTGAAGTTGAGTACAAAGTATGGAATCCGCTTAGATCGAAGTTCGCTACTGCAATCTTGTGCGGTGTTACCAATATATGGGTTGTAAGTACATAATCATATGTTACAATAGCATATGATTTGCAAAACTAATTTATTAATTAAGATATTTTTGCATTTATTTTGTTTTATATTTTTTAAAAACCCGACTCTCGTATTTTATACTTGGGAGATGATGTATGTCCAATTACAGTTTCACATCTGTCAGATCTTGTTGGCTTGGTAAGTTAATTGTTGTGTTCTTAATCATTCTATACCCTTCTTCTAAATGAATTTAATATTTATGTTTTATGTGATTTATGTGTACTAGCCTATGACCCGTGTGATGCACGGAATTCACTATTTAACTTATAAATTATTATTTTTTTAATGTTAATTTTTGTAGAATATATTTATTCAATTTGTCCTATTTTATGATTATCATCCTTTTTTATTAAGTGAATCACATAATCTTATGATGGAATTATTGTACATAAAGAGCCAATTAAGATTGAACACAAAACTATGGATTTCTAAACCTTTACAACAATAATAGATTACCAAGTTAAATAGGATGGGTGCATTAGTTATAATTCATTTATATAACATGCATATATACGTGCATAGTGCTTATGTATATATGTACATTAATCTATGTCAACGTTGGTATAAAGAGATTATCAATTATCAATGAGGATGTTAACTGAAATTTCAAGTTTTTGATGCTCCTCTACTGTTGTTGGAAGTTTCCTAACTGTTGCCGGGAGTTCCTTTGTGTCCTTTTCACGTGGAAGTGCTAATAATTGGTCTTTTTAATTTCTTAAGTTTTTTTTTTGGTTAAACCTTCTTCTTTTTTTCTAATTTTAGTTGCGTTCTATCTAATTCTCATATATCAATTCCATTCCCCAACAATTACTGGAACCTCGAGATTATACATTATATCTCCATTTCTATTTAGTATTAGATGTTCCTATCCTTTTAGATATCTTATTAGAAAAAGTTAATAAAATGATTTATATTAATTTAAGAAAACATTAATTTGTTTCTTTTTTAAAAAAAAGCTATGTTATCATATTTTTTTTTAAAAAAAAAGAATTTCTGCAAATACATTATTTAACATGTTTTTAAATAACATGAAAAAAATCAAGTTGTGTATAAATTAATTTGTGTTCTTTTATAAAGTTGTATTCTTAGATTTTTTTTGTAAAAAAAATAGAATTAACTATTTGACCGGACAGTAATTGAGTAATTAACTATACTTTAGCTTTCCAATTGAGTTCTTTTACATACAAAAGAGTCGATCTTGTCTCCTTTCCCGTTATCACTTTTGCATTAAAAGTTTATTATAATGTAATGTAATTTTTTATAATATAATATAATCTTAATATAATCT
Organism: Kitagawia praeruptora; assembly: GCA_037693485.1. Classification (NCBI taxonomy): domain Eukaryota; kingdom Viridiplantae; phylum Streptophyta; class Magnoliopsida; order Apiales; family Apiaceae; genus Kitagawia; species Kitagawia praeruptora. Next base: position 8,439,775 of record CM075353.1, read on the forward strand.
TGATCACTGATTTAATTTAATATCGATCCAATGAATGTAATCTTTTATAATATAACTAGCGTAAAAGCCCGTGCGAGGCACGGGCACGGGCACGGGCACTAAAATAATTCTTCGCTTGAAAATATATATTAATTAAGATAATTTTATAAAAAAAATACGATAACTGATAAGATTTCGATTTTGTCTCATATTCTTATATTTATTTTGTAATATTGTATACAAAATTTAAGTACCAAATATTTTATAATTTGATTAAATTTCATAAAATTCAGATAAATATCAATACGATAGTAATCACATATTTACTTTTCTTGCTGAAATATTAACTTAATGTTTAAAATGACGTGAAATCAGATTTATCAAATTGAATATTTGAGCATAATATAAATAATTATATTAGTAAAATTGTCCATAAATAAGATAGAGGTATGTAATTCATGTGATTTTAACGTAGACAAAAACATATTACAAAATCTTTTATAAAAGTCATCTTTGTGGTTTAGGGATGACAAAAAAATCCGACCCGACGGATACCCGATCCGATCCGATCCGTTTGGGTCTACCCGAACCCGATTTTTTGGATTTGGATTTGGATCTTATTTTTGGACCCGAAAGAGTTTGGATCTGGATCTGGATCTTAAGTAACCCGATCCGATACCCGACCCGAAACCCGAAACCCGATCCAAACCCGATCCGAACCCGAAACCCGATAAAAACCCGATATATATATATATATATATATATATATATATATATATATATATATATATATATATATATATATATATATATATACATTTACATACATTTAATATTTATTATTATTTAATATATCATTTTATATATTTGAGATACATATCAAACAAATATACAAAATGATCACACACACACACACACACACACACACACATATATATATATATATCCACAATTTTGATTTATTTATTCGAATAACAATCTTATTTTTTTTAAAAATTCTAATATATTTATATAAATATATATATATATTCTTTATTTTCTTATCATTTTTAAATTTTATTTATAATATTCTGTATTTTTTATGCAACTAAAATATTTTTATATTTTAAATTTTAAATATATTTTTTCTTTTATGTTTTGCTTAATGTGATTATTTTAATTTTTGAATTTTGAATTAAAAACCCGATTTAGACCCGAATCCGATCCGAAACCCGATAAAACCCGAAGATTTGGATTTGGATCTTGATTTTCAAACCCGGATCCAGACCCGATCCGATCCGAAAACTTTGGATTTGGATTTGGATTTGACCAAACCCGATCCGATCCGATCCGACCCGTTGCCATCCCTATTGTGGTTCATATATGTACATACAAATTTGTAACTTTCAAATTCAAGTTTTGTTTTTAGTCTAATGCTTATTATACAAGGGATGATTCATGTGAGAAGAATTTGTATGTGAAAATAGTGAGAATATTGTTCTATATTCTTTTAAAAATTGTAGAACAATTTTTTTTTTGATAATCTAGTGCCCGGGCCAAGTTTCACGTAGCTCGACTAATTCGGAGAATTGCTAGCACACTCGTACTCACCAAACATGGCAATCCACTTACTTCCGTGGCTCTCAATAGGATCGAACCTATGACCTTGGGGTGGTAAGCCCCTAAGTCACGGTACCAACCAACTGAGACACCCGTGGTGGGTAAAAGTGCAGAACAATTGTTCTGCTTATTTTTCACATTTTTATTGTTGTGTTATTATGCTTTAGAATAGAGTTCTCATTGTTCTCATACTAACATGTGTTCTTAGCAGAGCGTAAGCATATTATATAATATCGATTTTTTTTTAAATTTAAGTAATTTGAAAAAAAAAATATATTATAATTTTGAATTATTTTTTTAACTTTATTTTAGTTTTTTTTTCAAATATTTAAATTGAAATAAAATATGATTAAATGACCTTAATGACTTGTACATCCATATGATATCTGAGATCAACCTTTTTGTTTACATCTAAAGTAATATAAATAAATGTTACAACTTTACCACTATATATTATATTGATGAATTTATTTTATTATATGAAATTTCATATAACCATTCTTTAAATTCGAGTTATAATCTAATTGGTCATTTTTTTATAATTATAGCAGTTTTGTACTCCCTCCGTCCCATTGAATAATTAACATTTGCGGACCAATTTTCGACACGGATTTTAAGGTGCATTTTAAGGATAGTTCTATAACTTATTTTTGATATTTTCTTTTTTTTTTGTATAAGAATTGAATAATCCTATTTTTATACAAAAAAAAAAGAAAAAAGAAAAAATAAGTTATAGAATTATCCTTAAAATGCGTGTCAGATACGCAGTTTTTTATGTAAAGAAATGGTTGGGACATAGGGAGTAACATTTATGATTCAAAAATCTTATCTTCTTTCATTCAATATTGAGAATGAGTTACATTATTTTTCATATATATAACATAGATTTATTTTTAGAGTTCTCATCTTTTTAACATAAATTCATTTATTTTTCTTATTGTTTTAAATATTCATGTTTTAACACCAATCATATATTTAAATTGCTGAAAGCCCAAATAGTAGATCAACCAAAAATCTCTAATATTACTCACATGTTTAAAATTTTATATACCTAAAAAATTTGTGATGCAATTATTTATTATGTTTGATTTGATAAATAAGATTTGCATATTTTTTAAAACCATATTTTATTTTTTATTTTAATAATGTAATATCTACTTGGATACGAATGTAAATAAATACGTTTTTTTCCCAAACTCGATTATATTTTGTATAATCTAAAATTTTATCTTAAAATTTTATTTTTACTTTCAATCATTTAAGATGGCAAAAGAGAATCGTAGAATACACACAATAGATTAAAAAAATTGTAATTACATTGTTAGCAATATTCTAAAAATAAGAAAAACAAATATGTTATTTATTCAAAATAAAAATAGAAAAAATGGGATGAAAGGCGAATATATGGTTTATCTATATAATAAGATTTTTAAAACATATTTAAAACTAAGTACAGTATAATGGTTATGACATGAGTCTGAGAGTGGAAGGTCAGTGATTCGATCTTCAAGGGTAACATAATTATATCTAATTTTTAAATAAATTTTAAAAGGGTGGCGTTTTTGTTATTTTTCAACAAATAAGGGTAAAACAGTAATTTTACAATCATTAAAATGGTACTTTTTACCCTTGTATTGAAAAGTGTGAATATTAGGTCAACCAAAAATCTCTAATATGACTCACATATTTAAAATTTTATATTGCTAAAAATTATGTGATGCAATTATTAATTATATTTGATGTGATAGATAAGGTTTACATATTTTTTTAAATCATATTTTATTTTTTATTTTAATAATTTAATATCTATTTAAAGGCGAATGTAAATGAATATATTTTTTCCCGAACTCGGTTATATATTTTTATAATCTAAAATTTATCTAAAATTTTTATTTTTAATTTCAATCATTTAAAATGGCAAAAAAGAATGGTGGAGTCTACTCAATAGATTAAAATATTTTTCGTAATTATATTCTTAGTAATATTCTAAAAATAACAAAAACCAATGAGTTATTTAGTCAAAATTAAAATAGAAAAAATGGGACAATAGGAGAAGATGTGACTTATCTAATAACATTTTTAAAACATACTCAAAATTGAATATAGCATAATGGTTATGACATGACTTTGAGAATGGAAGGTCAGGGGTTCGATTCTCAAGAGTAACATAATTATATTCAACTTTTACATAAATTTTGAAAAGGTGGTGTTTTTGTTATTTTTCAATAAATAAGGGTAAAACAGTAATTTCACAACCATTTTTTACCCTTGTGTTGAAGTATAATATATAGTAATAGATCTTAAAATAATCTTGCCGTTGATTTAATTTAATATCGATCCAATGGTGGTTATTCTTTTCGCTGCAGTATAACCAACCAAATATCCACCTTATGCTTATTATATAGAGGATATAAATATAAATTATAAGAAAAAGTTAATGAGATGATATATATTAATTTAAGAAAACATTAATTTGTTTCTTTTTTTTTAAAATAAGTTGTGTTATCATTTAAAAAAAAAAGAATTTGTGCAAATACACTATTTAACATGTTTTTAAATAACATGAAAAAAATTCAAGTTGTGTATTAATTAATTTGTGTTTTTTTATAAGTTGTATTCTTAGTTTTTTTGTAAAAAAACAGAATTTGAACAAATGCAATATTTTATTTTTTTAACTATTTGACTGAATAGTAATTGAGTAATTGACTGTATTTTAGCTTTCCAGTTGAGTTCTTTTACATACAAAAGAGTCGATCTTGTCTACTTTCCCGTTATGAGTTGCATTGGAAGTTTATTATAATATAATATAATCTTGACCGTTGATTTAATTTAATATCGATTTAATGAATGTAATCTTTTATAATATAATATAATCTTAAAATAATCTTGACCATTGATTTAATTTAATATCGATCAAATGATGATTATTCTTTTCGCGATAGTATAGCCAACCAAATATCCACCTTATGCTTATTGTATATAGGATATAAATATAAATGTATTATGTAGATATGTTGATGAGATCTAGTTATAGTTTAAGAACGTATGTTTCATTTACAGGATGGTTTGGTTTATGTAGTGGGATTGTCTGATGTTGCTGTAAACATTGCAGAGAAGAGATCAAATGTTATAACAGTTTACCAAAAATCTTCAAATTGTTCGAGTTATCGCATGGTTGTTGGTATGGTGGATGTAATTTATGCTGAATACGTACATCCAAACACGGTAATATGATTTATAATGCTGCTAAATTCCAGTTTCTTATCAAATGCTTATTATCTCCAGAAAGTGGGTTGTGCTATAACTATATATTATTATTTTTTTGTAATGCTCTATCATCGTCTCATGTATAGTTCATTTTTCAACTTTTTTTTTTCGGACCTTTAGGTCATTCCTTATGTGGTATATTGTCTTGATGCATTTTTTACATAATTGTGATTTCAGTTTTATGTTGTTCAGGTATATACTATAAGTAATAATGTTGGTTTCTATCTTCGAGCTGGTGGGCATTACATGATTTACACACGGGTTTGTTTTTTACTACGATACTTTCTGAGTACACTTCAAAGTAACAAGGTGTTTCAAAGTTAAAGTTTAAAAATGTTGATCTTGTGTGAATTACAGGTAAACAACATCTATTTAACTAGCCGAGGTAAAGATCCATTTGCTAACGTCTTTCGACGGATGGAGTTTACATCTATTATCTATTTATTTGTATTTATATTCTACCAATATCTTTTTATTGTTGGGTTGTAAATACTTCTAAGGAGGTCTTAGCCTTTCGGCTCTGTACTCCTTATAAATTAGCCACACTGCCAGTCAAGGCAGGTGCCCAGATGATGCTCTGTTTTTGTTTGTTTTGTGTCCTGGACTCGAACCAAATCCAAAGGTAATCCAGATATCGCATTTTCAAGAAAATAACTGAATTGTTGAATATTATTTAGCTACAATTGTGATGCAGTTATGCATCATGTATTGTTACTATGGCAATATTTTTTTATGATCTATTCAAACAAAATAGCCATTTGGCCACTGCTTTTGTTATCCTAGTGTTAATTCTCATCAGACTAGTGAAACATAAAGTTTATAGTTTTCAGGGAGTGAACTGATGAGATAATGATTCGTTTATATATTATTTTTGCTGTGAAGCTTATTACGAAGAAAGCTTTACTGCATGCATCGAAGTCTATCTGAATGAGGTAGTGTGTCGGAGTCCAGAAAAATCATTGAGTTGCTATTAGCTCGTGAGATGCTTCTTCATACAGCAGAGGTGGGAATTGCCAAAAAATATGTTGATGCTATTTCTTTTAATGCTTGCAAGGTGCAATTAGCTTTAGGCATATCATGTTTAGATTTGCTGGCTATTATGGTGAACTGAAGGGTAGATGTCGCGAGTGGTGGAATTAAGATCTACCAGTACTGCCTGATATGCAAGCATAACAGGATGTCTCCCAAATAAGGCTGAGCTACGAGGGAAGCATATATACAGATTGATAGTAATTTTCCCTCGTGTGAGATAGGTAGAGAAACCATTGCTCACTGCCTTGTAACTTGCTCATCATTTGCAAAATTAAATTGGGTTTAAGTTGGAAGGCTTTAGTAATTTTTCAAGTTGGTTAGAGCAGATGTTACATATTGTAAGAGGGGCAGAGTTGAAGAGGTTAGCTATGATTTGTTGGGCTATTTGGAAGGCAAGAAATGATTTGGTGTGGCATAAACGGGGAACTATATTGTCAGAGGTGGTGCTGCAGGCGTATAATTATCTTGATCAGTGGACTAATGTTCGGCACAGAGTTAACTTGCCGTCCATGGTGTGTTTATTGCCGGAAGATGGAGCTGAGCAGTGGGTGAAACCAACGAGGCAAAAGATCAAAATTAATGTGGATGCAGCTCTATTTGTTGAAAATGGTTCCTTTTGTTATTGTTGTGTCGCCAGAGACTCTAGTGGAGTGCTGGTAGAGGGAAAGAGTAACTGTAAGCTAGATGGGGTGTACTAGTCCAGAGATAGCAGAAGCTATAGGTGTGCGAGAAGCTCTAAAACAGATTGCCTTGTGGTGGTGCAGGCACTTAGAAGTCATCTTACTATGAGCTCTTATTTTGGTTCTGTTATTCAAGAGTGTAAGTTAATTTTGTCAAGCCTAAAGAATGTGTATGTGGTTTTCATTTGACGGTCTGGTAATGAGTTAGCTCATGCTATAGCAAGGGCCTCATATGCTACGGCTGATCATACTTTTGGTAGAGATGGGCTCTCTGCTGATATCCAAGTTGTATTTCTGAAAGATTTAAATTAACGAAGTTGGCTTTTTGTTTCAAAAAAAAAAATACACAAGCAGTTAGATTTTTGCAACTACACTGAAACTAAGTGAAAGGAAATTACAGCTAGGTTGCCCTAATAGATGAACCAAAAATGCACTCTGAAGCACTAAATCCAACTCGGAAAAGAGCCACTATAGTCGGAAACGAGTTCGAAACTTCAAAATTTAGTGATAGGATATGACTAAAGTAACAACAGACCCCCAAATACATGAAAGTCAATGCTTCTAAACTATGCATGGTACACAGTGAGTAGGTGCTAATCAAAGGAGTGTTTCAATTGGATGGAGCATGAATATATAGATGGAGATTAAAGGGATGCTAGGTAAATCCAACACACAATCTAGGGGGAAGGCCTAATATTGTGTCTGTCATTATCTCATTAAACAAAGTTTCAAGTTTGTTAATTAAACTCTTAGTCACAAAAAGCACAAAAGTGTCCCAAAATCAAACACCTCTTAGTCTTCGTTTGAGCGCCGCCACAAGAATGGATCCAGATCTAACAACTCTATTGCTCATCTGAAGTTGAAGCCACATGCCAGTCTTCTCCTTCGTAGTTTTAATTATTTCATGAGGTTCCACTGTCCTAAAGAGTTTTGATGAAGATGGTAAGAAACAGATAGGCACCTGCGGAATCTTCCTCAAGGGTTGATGAAACAATGAACCAACATGGGATGAAAAATCACGATGTTGACTGTATGAGAAGCTTGTCCCAACAATCCTTTGAAACACATAGCTTGTGGTGCATGCCGACTTTTATAACCCAAAGGCAAAAAAAAAACAAGTCAAACAATATACATCATAAAGATAACAGCGGGGTAGAGAGAATGTGTACATCTATTTTCGTACATGTTTAAGTTTTAGACCACATTGGCAGAGTTGTTGACGGCGTGGCTTGAACCAAATTCCTTTGGGATCATCTTCTGCGTCTAAAAACATAACAAGTTATATTTAATTTCTTCACAATTGAAAAGAAGTATTAATAGTATAGCACTTGTTATAACCTTCTTGCTCCAAGTATTGCACTGGTTCAGGCTCGAGTGAACTGTAACGTTTATGAAAAACGAATTATAATCAGAAATAAGCCAGAATAATAAATGCAACAATCAGTCGATCACCAACTTAACCTCATTATATCACTTATTTCTGTATCTTTAGTACTCAAGGTGAAGTGAGCTTTAAGCAACTCTGCAACATCTTCAGAAACTTGTTCATTTGACACCTGCAAATAGTAATACACACCATTCTCTAGAATTAAAATCAGCAATACATTATATCAAATGCGTCTACTGTCAATGACCACTTTTTCTTTTTTTAATTAGACAAATGGAACTCAACTAATATCATGGTTCACAAGGGAAAATCCGAAAATATATGCTATTAGATGCAACTCACGTCAGATTTCTTTCCCAAATATTCGTCCAAAGAAGATCCAGCCCTGTCAAAGATCTCAAGCAGTTGTAGAATATATATCATCAATTCCTTTTTCTCCATACATAGCTGCAAAATCTCAGTATGCTCTTTTCTTCCCATTAAAGCATACTCCTGATTGACTAGTGAAGCCAGCTCGTTCATGATAGATTGAGGAAAGTGAGGAAAGTCCCCCAAAACTCTGTCTCGAGCCAACAACAATAGAACAGCAACCGGAACAACTTGTCCCCTCTTAACAGCCTTGTAGATTGCATCTGACACGATGGTACTGGCTGTCTCAACCCCAGCAAGTAAGGTGATAGTTTTACGTGCCTCTTCCTGAAATAGGGGGAGGAATAAGGTGTTGCACAACTATACTAGTCTAATTAAAATCCACACATGATTTTAAGAATCAAGAACAAACCAGTTGTGGGAGGCACATAGTGATGATCAACTTGAAAACAGATTTCTTTGGACTCCAGTTAATCAGATTTTTGTCACAGCTACACAGAAAGGTTGGGAAGTAAACAAGAATCACTAAGTAGCATTAAGCACTTCACAATTTTCTGGCATAAAAGAGAAGGCCACATGTGTACCTTAATCTTTCAACAGCATAATCCAGTGGTGAAATATTCTGACTTGTCACTGGATCCCAGAGCAGTGATTCACGAATTGCTCCATGGTCAACTAGTAGCTTAACCAAACTATAGGACAAAGTAATAGCTGCATCGTGCAAGGGGAAACTCCCATAACAGTTTTGGATGTTGAGATCCAACTTCGAAGCCACGTGTGAAAGAAATTCAACTGCACATTTGCTTGCACGACCATGACATATCTTCCCAAGGATACTATATGCGCTTATATCACATCCACCCAAATTTAACAACACATCTTGCCCCGATATATTCATATGTGAACTCTCCAAAATTGATTTAAGTTTATCAGAGTTATCTTCCTCAATGATCATCCTGATTGTATGCAAATCAACTGATGTAAAAGAACTCCACTCCTGCCAAAAATCAACACATGCTATAACCCAGAACATGGGGCAGAAATTCGCATCTAACATCATGAACATAGTAAAATTGGATGAACAACATTGCAATGGAGAAATGAAAGACCATATAAATTCAACGAAGATGAATAGTTAGGAAACTAGATAATTTGACCTTTTTGAAACGAAATCATACACTGCATTATATAATACATAACAGAATGCTGCATCCATCCCAAATCAAAATATCCTCTTTTACTTTGGAACATCATTTGAGATATTTTTACTCCCAACACCCCCTGTATACTAAAAATTGCACCCCACTTTCTATGACTAAATATCAGCAAATTAATTCACACATTGATACTATGTAACCTAAACAGCATACCTCAACACATTTCTTCTGCTCAGGTTTGGGGGTATGAGGCAGGCTTGAATTTTGAATTACCGTCCATGGTTTTTCCTCTTTGAGCATGGCCCGGAGACGACACGCTAAGTTGAACCGCAATAGAGAAACCTCTGTGTAACAGAGTTCCTCGATTTTCCTCCCATTAAATTCTCTACAACCAAAACAAATACAAAGACCAGTTTTTATTGGGCGGGGATGGCTAATTCTTTGCATAAAAAAAAGCATTATATTAGGAATAAAGAACGGAGTTGTACCTTATAACTGTTTCTGCTAGATCCATGTCACTACTAATATCAAACCCATCATAACTATTAAGGCTGTCATCATATCCAAGAGGCATCTGTTTCACAGTCTCATACATATTATTATTTTGTTGTTGAAACCATATATATAATAAATAGGCATGCTTGTACTAACAAAGAAGTTTTTTTTATAATATGAGGACTGATGTAAATAAGTAATTTTTATTTCCAAAATTAATCTTTGTACATAAAAGCACTCATCAAATCTTAAGGCAGAAGGATTATAATCTCATGGATATCTTCAATTTACACCAGTTTAATCCCTCAAAATATTCTCATAAACTGTTTATCATAACTATCAATCCTTTTGTTTGTATTGCTAATCCCGTGAAAGGGAATTACAATGTGATAAACTTGGTCTATGGATGACTCAACGAAAAAAAATAGTATGAAATGGGAGAAAATTGTCTAGTAATCAAGTTGTCAAGGAACTACACAACTGTTGGCATATAGACTAAATATACACTGCACCAACTTGCGGCCAAAGTTTATCACCAAAAACAACAAACCATTTCTTTTACCAGAGAGTTAAAAATCCCACGCGGCTGAAATAATGACGGCTCAATGTAGAAGAAGCTGGTGTTCAGGTACCTATTTACCCAGGATTCATCTGTGGTTGAATTGCACTCAGAAAATATACAAATCAATAACCAGAAATAATAAACTATAGTCTCTGGTATCATAAATATGATTATCTTTCATGGATTTCGAGGCATATGCAATAAAAGCAGGTGGACATAGATATTTGAGAAGTAAAAAAAAAAAAAATCAAGCAGAGAGGAGCTGTACTCCTATGACAATGCATAAAAAATGAAGCATCAAACACCACACTTGAAAAAAAAAACAGATCAATCAATCAAGTGAATCAGTTAGGAATGAAAATATGGAAAGCAAGGGGACCTTGTGATTCTTCGGGAATGCCACAACTATCTTCGACAGTTAAGTGTTGTTCCTGCAACAAAAAGGCAAAAAGTTTTTGAAACGATATAAGCACAAGAAAATGTAACATGACCGACAACAACAAAGAAGGAAGAAGAAAATCAGCTTCGATTTATGAGTTTATTTAACAATGGCAAGCAAGGATGAGCTAGCTGGTTTGCATCTTTTCCCTTAAATTTCAATGTAATAGACACGATGACAATACTAGATGAGTGAAGTGAAGGCCGGAAGAATTCATGTCATGAATGACAATCACATACCTTTTCGAAGCAATCAAGATCACCCCTCTTGGCTGACTCGAGTAACTTCATAACAGCTGTCATCTGGCTCATCATAGTCTTGCAGTTTTCACCTTCCATGCCGCACAATTGAAACCCCTTTTTGATAAGGGATGAGATTATACTAGTCACATAAAAGCGTAACATCACGGGAGCTTGGATATTGTGCTCAGGAGGTAGAAAGGTAGTAGGTAAGTACATAGTAGGAAAGGTAGGGTTAGGGTTGTAATGAGAAGTGGCAAACAACAAAGCAGCCAGCTCAACAACTATGCCTTGAAGTGAACATTTAAAAATTAAATTACAAACCCCCGAGGACTCGCCCACAAGGATAGAAATGGTTTGGAGGAGAAATTGCTGTAGTCAATGAAAATGCAAGTTAAATAAAGATATCGTCTTTAGGCAGAAGAGATTCTAAAATATGTAACAGAAAGAAAGAACAGGTAGCATTAAATAAACAGTACCTCTTTGTCCTCAAAAAATTTGGAAAGAGAGTGTTGAAGAGAGTGTTGAGGAGTAAAAGTAATGAGTTGGCTCATTATACAGAGAGCCATTTCCAATGGAGTCATCCCATGAAACGGTGAGCTTGCATCCTCGCATTTGACATTTGGGTTGGCTCCACAACAACGAATGAAACGACTAATTAAGGTAGGACAGTATGTGAGAAGTGCAAGGTGGAGAGGGAAAAATCCATCTAAAACAGGGACATGAAAATCCACAACAGGCGGGTCAGTAAGATGAAACTCATTAATCTCAACTGGTTTTCCATATATCAGCCGCAACAATTTTCTTTTGGACAAAAAAAAAATTAAATTCAACTGGTTGGAGTTGCAATTGTTCGATTTTCACCTCCAGATCGGAAAATATCTGTTTGACAAATGATGAATAAAGCCCATACGAATGTATGTATGTATGTATGTATCGGCAAATATATAAAATTGTAAGTACCTTTTCCATTGAATTTCTGTCAAGTCCTTTGGGAATACTCAAATTAGCTGTTGCTTCTGCTGAAAGTGAAACAAGCGATTCCGTTAAATATCTAGGATATGGATATCTCTTGAAATCACCATCTGATGTTGAATCGCTCATATCGGCCGCCATTGAAATTGTATCGCCTTGCAATGTATACGTAGATTAATAAGAACAAGGCAAACTCTCACTAGATTGACAATAATTAGTAACAACTGGATACAATAATTCCCAGAGGCCAGCTTCTCCTGAAAACCCTCACAAAACAATCCCACACCCTAATGTAATGGGTGTTGGTCTATATATCATAACTAGCTTTATTGCCCGTTATCAATATTAATGCCCTACTTGAGATTTGGATGCTGAAAATGCAAATAGCTGTTGTATTGTGAGCGACTTTTATGATTTCTCTGTTATGTTTGCATGTTGTTATCCCTTGCTATGGATGAGCTCCTAAACCCATTTCTTTAGCTTCTTTTCCCCGTACAGAGGAAGTAATTTCTAGACTTATTAGTTTAAAAGAGCGGAATGTGCTTCTTAGATTTGTTAAGCGCTCAGCGAATAGAGTATCTCATTATCTAGCGAGGTATAACTGTTCGATAGCTGATCGTATTTGGAGAGTGGATGATATCCATCCTGCTTTCTATCATGTATTGTTAAATGATTTGAAGTATTAATGAAAGTCGTTTTCTTTTGGTGGCAAAAAAAAAAAAAAAGTTCATTTTCTATTACTTACATCAATCAACTAATTTCGATAACTAAAATATTAAATAAATCCATTGTATTAAGCAAATGCATCATAATTATTTTAGAACTTGTAAAATATCATACAATTCTATCTAAGTTTCGATGATGTGATAAAATGAGTTGAAACCTGTGTTATTAAAACCGGACCGGACTGGCCGGTTCAACCGGTCCGACCGCTAACCGGTGGCTGGTCCGGTTCGGTTCACCCATAAAATCAGTCCTCCGGTTCTCCTGTTCAGAACCGGTCAGAACCGGCCAAAAACCGGTACCGAACCGGACCGGTGACCGGTTTTTTGAAAAAAATTGGTTTATGAGGTTTGAAAAAACCCGGTACAATCTGAAAAAAAACCGGTTTATGAGAAAAAAACCGGTTTATGAGAAAAAAAACCGGTTTTTTACAAAATTTATTCATAATTTTCATATTGTATTATTATATATTTATATAATTATATATATATATATATATATCATATTAAATAAATATAATTATATATTACATAATTATGACGTCACACCGGTTGAACCGCTGGTCGAGCCGGTTGAACCAATCGAACCAGTAACCAGTAGGGCTTCCGGTTCGATGCCCGATCCGGTTATGAGAACACTGGTTGAAACTAAAGAAAGAGAACAAAAAGAACAAATTTATTAATAAGCTTTAAAACTTAAAAGGTACCATAACCTTGAGCCTAGAGTAGTAAAAAATCTAGGTTATCTTTGTGTATCGTTCTTGGTTTCATACCACTGACGGCACTTGTACCAGATGGTCCCTTTTTACCTTTACAATTGAAGCAATAAAAACAATTAAAGGACGAAGAAATTTTGAATTCAACATACATAACACATTTTCTTGCATTATGAGAAAATAGTCGAATAAGGAAGAGAATATGCATGAAACACGAGATAGGCAGTTATCTGGCACTAGGAGGATCCTAGCATTTACCAACAGTTTAGTATTTTGACTTCCCAGTCCTCACCATCATTTCCACTCATTTAATCGGTAATAATACATTCACTCAATAAATTAGACATTAACATGAAGTTATTTAAGATTTAAATATAGGATGGCTCACAAAAAAAAAAAATTAACTCTCACTGTAACCAACTGTAGTTAATTGGGTTTACCTGTTATGGGTTGTTTGACGAATGATAACAATAAAATTCACATATATTCCTCTTCTCATGTAGCTAAACAAACTAAACAATGAAAGCATGCTCTAGTGTAAATGTGAATTAATAGTAATTTTGTTCAAAGAGAAAATTATAATCGAGCCCCATGTTTGTAAATTTAATCAAGCACAAGGTGCACTGTAGCAAAAATCAATTAAACCTAGAAGATATCACTAACCCATATGCACGCATCATACTCATTTTTCTATTGCATGCTATATCTAATGTCTAAGAATTTCTTAGAATCCTACATAAGTATATAAGAGTATATCAATTATTTCTAGTTTCTTATCTCTTTTCAGTTTCTCTATCTAGGTGTCATTTTATCCTTTATAGGTGAACCATGTCTAAAAGCAAGTATTTGTATATGTTATACCTTCAACTGTTCGATAGTCTGAATTTATGTATGTACTCCAGAAGTAACTGACATTTTATTCCCATGACCATCACACTACACGAAGTTCGTGTATAAAGGGAAAAAAAATCCTAATCAACTATCTCACATACTTCATAGAATAATCATATATAGAAGATTTCAAATTTATTATGGAAAAAACACATCTTTTACATATTGTCTCTACTCCTGAATCGATAATAAATCATATAGAGTGGGAAAAAATAAAATCATGCATCTATATATGTATGCGCATCCCATCAAAAATATGCAAGTCTGATTTTAATCAAATTCATCTCAGGATGCACTATATGATCAGTGCCGCAATATAATGTCTCTGGCAATTCAGTTTCATTTGTTAGGTAGTCTCACTCCTGGAGGAATAAAAAACAATTCTCATAAATTTAGTACATTTACAAGGCAGGCAAAGTACATCACATAGATGGCACCAACAAATGTTTCCTTTATGCTCTACTTCCTCAGTAATATTAAGGAAAAAAAAAGAGTAATATCAGAAGCACAATGAATCATACTTAATCACTTTTTGAAGCTTACCAATCCGGAAACAACAATCTGCAAGCCAGGGAAACAATTCATGTAAGAGCCTGGAAGACAAAAACGATTTCCATGGATTGCACACCATATCTCTTAGAGTACTTAGTATACTTATATTTCTTCTCGCCATGCTTATGAGCGTACTGGTCAATGCTTCCAGTGAGGTTTCAAATTACTCTGAAATTGTCATTATGTACATCAGTAGGCCTCAGACATAGATACATCTTTCCATTCATTTATCTGTTGACTTGCTTCAGCCTATTAGGAATATTCAGTGGAGTCGTAAGTGTTGCTCTGGAACTGTCAGCAACCATAAGCTGCAATCGACAAACACTATAAGACATTTTATATCCACACAAGCTTATTTAAATGAGAATTGATAGAATCTGTAATGTATAAACAGGTTATAATCATGTACCTTGAGTTTTAAGTCACAACTTTTAACACAAAGGCACCCCATACCTTATCAGCTACGAGATCTAAGAATGCACCAAATGCGCTTCCTAGCTTCATCTGAGAAACAGGTCAAAGTAAGATTTTAGATCGAAAGTGAAATATGAAAAAAGCATCGTAAGTTTTTGAAAGTAACAGCTTTACAAGCCCTTCGAGCAAGGTACCCATCAAGCCAATCTGTGATTGCTGCTGCAATGAAGATACATGTAGTAGCAGTTGTTCCCCACCAACAATTCATATGAAAAGCTATCGAAAGAGAATAAAAGGGGTCAGTCTCACCAAATTTACTATCAGGAATACCGAATACATAGCCACTACTACAATGAGAACAAGTAACAAAAGCTTTAAATATTATTTTTAATCATAATGGCACCTGGCCATAAAATGTACCAATGAAAAGGAAATAAAAAAATTCTTTGGCATCAGCTACCCAAGAATGATCCTTTTGGCAAACCACTTTTAGCCTAACTCCCGTTTAAATCCCTCGATTAGAGGAACAATTCTTTCATTTTTCAGTGTAAACAGGTATCTGTCTTTCCAGTGCACAATAAGTATAATTATTACCCCAGACCGGTAGTCATGGTGTTGCAGAAGTATACCACCCCAGGCTCAAATAATTAGAACTTATAAATCAAAGACCACTTGACCTCTAAAGAGGAGCAAAATTATTAAATTTACAAGTCATTTAAATCAATTGATCACCAATTTATATGACAATCATTATTTCTTAAGCAGCAGTTGCACTCATAGCTGAAGCCGTTATCTTTAAAGTTTAAAGTACACCTACAAACGCTAACAATGAAAGCAGAGTTGCCGGAGGTGGGGACACGAAGCCAGCTGGTATTATCCCATAATGGCTAGGAGGAACGATCCGGAACCTATGGGATATCCGTTCAGGCCTGACGAGGACGTCAGGAGTTTAAGTGGGGGAGTTTCACTACAAGAAAACAGCGAAATTGTGACAGAAATTTGTGACGGATTTTTTCCGTCACAAATTAGTGACGGATTTGTGACAGATTTTTCCGTCACAAAATTTGTGACGGATTTTGTGACGGAAAAAATCCGTCACAAATTTCCGTCACAAATCTGTCACAAAACTATATAAGTGACCGATTTGTGACAGATTATTCCGTCACAAATTAGTGACGGATTTGTGACGGAAAAATCAGTTACAAAATGCATAAATAAAAAATTTTACAAATTTGCGACGGATTTGTGACGAAAAAAATCCGTCACAAATTTCCGTCACAAATCCATCACAAAAACTATATTAGTGACGGATTTGTGACGGAATATTTCCGTCACTAAATTAGTGACAGAATAAATCCGTCACAAAAAATCCAAATAAAAAATTTCAAGAAAATTTTGTTCCAGTGACAGATTTTGTGACGGATTTGATTTTGCGATAGATTTGTGACGGACATTTTCCGTCACAAAAAAATAATAAAAATTAAAATCGAAAATATTTTGTTACAGTGACGGATTTTGTGACGGATTTGAGCTTGTGACAGATTCTGTGACGAATTTGTGACGGAAAATTCCGTCACAAAAAATTCAATAATAAAAAAATTCAACTTTGATCGTTAAAAAAAGACATTAAATAAGCTTGTAATTTTTTGAATTTTTGTGTATATCACTAAAATAATTAGATATTAACATCCGTACGGTTGGATTGTCGAAAAAAGATTTTAAAAATATCATTTTGTGCAATCGAGACGATACTAGTTATAGCGAGTATTGTTTTTTGGAGATTTATATTATAAAATCACATCAAATAAGCTTGGAATTTTTTAAATTTTTGTGAATATCACTAAAATCATTAGATATTAACATCCGTACGGTTGGATTGTCGAAAAAAGATTTTAAAAATATCGTTTTGTGCAATCGAGACGATACTAGTTATAGCGAGTATTGTTTTTTGGAGATTTATATTATAAAATCACATCAAATAAGCTTGGAATTTTTTAATTTTTTGTGTATATCACTAAAATCATTAGATATTAACATCCGTACGGTTGGATTGTCGAAAAAAGATTTTAAAAATATCGTTTTGTGCAATCGAGACGATACTAGTTTTCGAGAGTATTGTTTTTTGGAGATTTATATTATAAAATCACATTAAGTAAGCTTGTAATTTTTTCATTTTTTGTGTATATCACTAAAATCATTAGATATTAACATCCGTACGGTTGGATCGTCGAAAAAAGATTTTAAAAATATCGTTTTGTGCAATCGAGACGATACTAGTTTTCGAGAGTATTGTTTTTTGGAGATTTATATTATAAAATCACATCAAATAAGCTTGGAATTTTTAAATTTTTTGTGTATATCACTAAAATCATTAGATATTAACATTCGTACGATTGGATCGTCGAAAAATGATTTTAAAAATATCGTTTTGTGCAATCGAGACGATACTAGTTTTCGAGAGTATTGTTTTTTGGAGATTTATATTATAAAATCACATCAAATAAGCTTAGAATTTTTTAATTTTTTGTGTATATCACTAAAATCATTAGATATTAACATCGTACGGTTGGATCGTCGAAAAAAGATTTTAAAAATATCATTTTGTGCAATCGAGACGATACTAGTTATCGCGAGTATTGTTTTTCGGAGATTTACATTATAAAATCACATCAAATAAGTTTGGAATTTTTAATTTTTTTTTGTATATCACTAAAATCATTAGATATTAACATCCGCACGGTTGGATCGTCGAAAAAAGATTTTAAAAATATCGTTTTGTTCAATCGGGACGGTACTAAACCCTAAACCCTAAACCTTAAACTCTAAAATTAAATTAAAAATTAAAATTATTTGACTTTTTTTAAAAAAAAATTCTGGAAATTTCGAATTTTAAAAAAAATAAATTTTTTTGAAATTTTTTAAAAAAAAACTGGGAAATTCGAATTTAAAAAAATTAATTTTTTTTGACTTTTTTATAAAAAAATCTGGGAAATTCGAATTTTAAAAAAATTAAATTTTTTTGAATTTTTTTTTAAAAAAATCTGGGAAATTCGAATTTTAAAAAAAATTGACTATTAAAAAAAAATTAGGAAATTTCGAATTAAAAAATTTATTTTTTAAAAATTAAAAAAATAAAAAAAATAAATTTTGAATTTAAAACGTATTTAAAATTAATTACTTTCGAATTTTTAAAAAATTAGTTATTTTAAAGGTATTTTTATAAATAAATATAAAAATGTAAGAATTTTCATAGTATAAGGATTGTATTTTGAACATATAACACAACGCGCATGTAGCTCAATCGGTTGGGGGTGTGTTGTGGTGAGTCGGAGGTCGGGGGTTCAAGTCCTCCCACCTGCGTTTGTTAAATTTGAGGGTGCTGACTGTGCTTAGGTGGGTTGACTGGGTGTTGAGGTGGGCCCACTAGGCGGCTTAGTCAGCAGGAATTTTTGTTTTATTAATTTTTTTTTTTTTCGAATTTTTAAAAATAATTTTAAAAAATTTTAGTTTTGTGACGGATTTAGTGACGGAATAAATCCGTCACAAAATCCTTCTGTGACAAAAAAATATACAAATTTTGTGACGGAAAAATCCGTCACAAATTCCGTCACAAACGTGTACCGGTACAAAAAAAAATGACAAAATTTGTGACAGATTTTTCGGTCATTATTTCCGTCACTGATTTTGTGACGGATTTTTTCGTCACAAAATCCGTCACAAAATGTTTGTGACGGATTTTTCCGTCACAAAATCGATTTGTGACAATGGTTTCAGTGACAGCAAAAATCCGTCACAAATCCGTCACAAAGGCGTTTGTGACGGAATTTCAGCCTGTTTGTGACGGAATTTTCCGTCACAAAAACCAGTTTTTCTTGTAGTGTTTGTAACACCCCAGTCCTACATCGAGGAGATTTGGGGCTTTAGCTCAGTTTATAAGGCAAAGTACTACTACTAAGTGCACCAACAAATCATGATCTTTTGGGGGCCTGTGGTGGGCTTGTGGATTACCCAAGTTGGCGGCATTTGGGCCAGTTTACTTTGGCTTATTTCGGATTCGTAAAGCACGGGCACCATTTAAATTCATATAATGTTGTTGTTTTGATTTTATTAAATAGACGATTTTTAATTTTTGAAACACTATACGTTTTTAGTATGGTATTTTTTATGGACACTAATATAACTCAAATTTCTTACCTGAATTATATATATGATCATAACAATACAATCACATCTAACAATTTAAAAAGCATAACTTGGAATGATAAAATAATACGTAATTTAAAATTTTAATCATTAGTCAGTAGACACACGTGTTTATATATATACAAGTGCTAAATAAGATCATTTCTAGATAGGAGATTCGAAAACTAATCATGGCCATACATTCAAATCTAATTTACATCTGAACGTTCCCACATCCACTCCCATGCCCCTTACATTTTCGACGACCTTAGACACCATCACTTGCTTTACACCGCTGTTATCACCACCTTATTCCATTTGTCATCATCGTTCATTATATACATACACATATGTATAATGTGTTTGGGTGGGTGAAAAAGAGGGAGTGTGTGTATAAACCATCATCACTCTGCAATCTTTTATGGTCACCAAATTGACCACTACTTCGAAAGTAACTGATGAACATGTTTGTCACGAATTCCAGTCACATTCCTGATCACACCTCCACTAATTTATTCATCCCTCTCTCAATAAATCTAAGTTTGTAATGTCGATCAATGACATTTTTACTCACTTTATTACCGTCAACATTATTACCAATAGTTTCGAACATTTACACAATTCCAAATCTGGAATATTCTTGTAATTTGCGTTCAAATTTTAGTGATTTATGTTTACATTTTGGTAACTTTAGTTGAATTCATAGTGATTTTGATTTGATATTGGTGATTTTGGGGGTGTTAGTGGTGGTGTTCATATTATTATAGATAAAATTCTGGTAATTTTGGTAGTGGCGCATGTCGTGGTGGTGGTGGTGGTGGTGGTGGCGTGGCAGTGATCATGTGACACTGCTTTAATATTCTTTTAATTTATATTAAAATTAGCTAAAATTTTGGTTTGTATTCATGTACATTGTGATATATTATCTACTAAGTATCATATCTCAATAATACAGTTAGACGTTTTAAATCTATTATTTTTAAAAGATTATCCATAATCTATTTTTTAATGAATATCTTTGACCTATCTATATGTGTTTTATCTAAATATTTATCTAATAATTAATATGAATTTCAAATCTCATTTGCAATCATTTTTATTTTGTTTTCCTTAAATTATCTTTTTCTAGTCAATCAAAATATATTACCCAATAGCAATGAGAGTGGGGTGTAATCGATTCGAACACTGCCACAATAAAGCTCAAACTCGGCTAAAAAGTTCCGTCAAGTTTGAACTCGAGCTCAAGTTGAATTTGCCTTTTAATTTTAACCTCGAAACTTTACTCATAATGCTTGAAATCTCGAATCGATTTAACCAATTTTGAAAAAAGTTTGAATATAAACGGTTCGACTCGGGTTCAACTCGATAAAATATATGAATTATATAAAATATTGTATATTTACATTGAAATATATTTAAAAAAATTTAATATTAGAAGTCTGATTAGTCTCGCGAACCTCGAGAATCGAGTAATTTAAAACTTAAACTTTGCTCGGTAAAATACTTAAATAGCTAAAACTTGAGCTTAACACGAATACTATCACTAAATTCGAAAATTTTATTAGCCAAGACCAAGCAACTTGAAAGTTCGAATTGAATACATTTCCAGAAAAGTTTGAATATGAATAATTTGGCTCCGGTTTGATTATAAAATATATGAATAAAAAAATATTGAACATTATAACAAATGAGTTCTAAAAAGGTTTTAAAAATTTTTTTGGGACGTTTTAAATCTATTATTTTTAAAAGATTATCCATAATCTATTTTTTTAATGAATATCTTTGACCTATCTATATGTGTTTTATCTAAATATTTATCTAATAATTAATATGAATTTCAAATCTCATTTGCAATCATTTTTATTTTGTTTTCCTTAAATTATCTTTTTCTAGTCAATCAAAATATATTACCCAATAGCAATGAGAGTGGGGTGTAATCGATTCGAACACTGCCACAATAAAGCTCAAACTCGGCTAAAAAGTTCCGTCAAGTTTGAACTCGAGCTCAAGTTGAATTTGCCTTTTAATTTTAACCTCGAAACTTTACTCATAATGCTTGAAATCTCGAATCGATTTAACCAATTTTGAAAAAAGTTTGAATGTAAACGGTTCGACTCGGGTTCAACTCGATAAAATATATGAATTATATAAATTATTGTATATTTACATTGAAATATATTTAAAAAAATTTAATATTAGAAGTCTGATTAGTCTCGCGAACCTCGAGAATCGAGTAATTTAAAACTTAAACTTTGCTCGGTAAAATACTTAAATAGCTAAAACTTGAGCTTAACACGAATACTATCACTAAATTCGAAAATTTTATTAGCCAGGACCAAGCAACTTGAAAGTTCGAATTGAATACATTTCCAGAAAAGTTTGAATATGAATAATTTGGCTCCGGTTTGATTATAAAATATATGAATAAAAAAATATTGAACATTATAACAAATGAGTTCTAAAAAGGTTTTAAAATTTTTTTTGGTGTAATGGTTGGAGATGTGAAGTAATTCATTCTTAACATTGAGGTCGTGAGTTAAATTCTCATGACACGCATTTTTTGAATATTAATATATGGAAGGGCAAATTAGTAAATTACTAAAGAGTCTTGAAAGCCTTGTTGGCCTATAATATAGATAATGGATTTGCTAATTTGCTAATAAGTGAGTCAAATTACTAAAATTAGTATAATTATATGGGCATTTTTATCCTGAGTAAATCATAAAATAAATATATACTACAAGAAAATAGCTTTAAACCGACCGTAAAAAATGGTCGGTTTTAAAAGGAATCGGTCGGTTATAAATGGAATCGGTCGGTTTAACGACTAAAACCGACCAAAATCGATTGGTTGGTTTAAGCCTGGTTGGTTATGTCATTTGGTTGGGTTTAACACACATAACCGACCAATAATTTGGTCGGTTATATGTGTTTACAAATTCTCTAATGTGGGGTCCGAATTGGACATGTGGCACCACGTGTCACCACGTGGCGACAGCTGTCGATAAACGTCAGTAACACATAACCGACCAATAATTTGGTCAGTTATATGTGTTTAAAAATTCTCTAATGTGGGGTCCGAATTGGACATGTGTCACCACGTGGCGACAGCTGTCGACAGACGTCAGCAACACATAACCGACCAAATTCGGTCGGTTATGACTTCAAAAAAGAAAAAAAATACATTTTGACTGACACACATAACCGGCCATAGTCAAACGTGCACAATCGGTCGGTTTTATGCCAGTAGCTGTGCTAATTTGCATAACCGACCACTTATAACCGACCACCATAATAAAACCGACCACCTAAACCGACCACTTTCGAAGGGATCGAATGGTAAAAAACGGTCGGTTATGTCTTCTTGTGGTCGGTTTTCTGGGAATTGAAGGGTAAAAAGTGGTTGGTTATAAGGCTCGTCGGTCGGTTTTCTGGGTTTTTTTAAAAAAAAATTGCAGGTTTTGCCAGTACTGCAGCCTACCATTCCATTTCAACATTAACAATTAACCACACCATTCAACTTCATAATAACATAATCAAACATAGAAACATAAAAATTTCATAAGTTCCATCATTCCAACAAATATAAAAACCACGTTCATACAAACATTCCAAGTTTTCTGGTCATTCCAACTAATTATAAACAGCTTAGAACAAAAACAAGTTCATAAAAATCAATCACACTTAAAAACCTAATGATCCGACAAAGAAACATCGGATGATTGATCACCATCTTTTTCACCCTCTTCCCCACCATCATCACCAGCGCCATCACCAGCGGATGCAATTGTCTTCCCTTTAATACTTGATATTGTGCAAAGAAGAAATAATTCCAAGCTCAACAGAAAAAAGAAAATTCTAGATGTTAGAGAATCTGCTAAAAACAATTGCTCACCACTATTCGTGTAGTTGATTCGTTGTACCGTAATTTCTCTGTTCTTTGATTGCGTCTCTTATCCTTTGTACAGTTGCTTGATCTGTTTTACTATAAAATCCTCTGCACCTTCCTCTAAACACCTGCATTAGGTCAACAAATTTACTTTAGTTTATGACCAAATAACAATTTCTATCAAACAATATACTTTGAACATTAACATATATAGATGTTCCTCACTCTTGAATCTACTGCACAGATATATTCCTGAAAATTGTGCAGATTGTTCAACAGGGTCGTAGAAAATCTGCACAATTTTCATTCTTTTTTTGTGTTCGTTGCATATAAAAAACAATTGCCGGCCAAGTACTCCGGTATTAAACTTGGTCTAATACTTGTAACTAATAACAATTAATTAAAGAAACTAATGCAAGAACTTGGTACTGAACCATGTAAAGCCAAAATGAAAAATAAAACACTTCATACAGTACACATGGATCCGCTCAAGGGCCAATCATAATCGGTATTTGTTAGATGAAATCAGATTAGTAGACGTAATTTGGTAGACTTTACTCTCCCCTTCTTTGATGTTGTTTTGTGAAAGACTTGTATATATTAATCTCAAGAATATTACTAGAATAGAAAATATGAATGTAGTCTGAAAAGATTTACTGATTTCAACCACAAGCAGCATCTGTATCAATCTCGTTATCTTCCAACTCGCTAATTACTACACTTCTCTAAATTTGAAGCTCATATGGCATTGTAGCAAACAAAACCTTCACACTTTTAATCAGAAAATTATCATTTGAAACATCAGTAACTTGGTAGAATCTGCACAAAAGTTAACATTAAATTGCATCAGAGAATAACAATATGGCACACCAGTAAATTGGTTTCTGAGAACAGTTTCAGCACAAAAGGTATCTCAGAACAGTATTAGCACACAAGGTACTTTCCATGACACTCACACTAGTGTTCTATCAAGTACGAACGTACAGGACGGTTTAATATCTTTGATTATTGTCAAGGTACAACATCAGACTTAGGAACAAATATAAACCCTTTCGAACAATGGAGAAAACATACAACCAAAAAAAGGTATAGGCAGTAGGCTGAAGCTAAAACACTCTTTAAGCATTCCTATTTAAGAAAAAATTTATGTGCAAATGTTTTCTCTACAAATCTACAACCTTAACTCAATTTAGTTTGATCTATACCAAACCCAAAAGTTGCAAAACAATACAACGATCCACGTATACCATGCTATGCAGCGAAAGTAGCTTAGGGCGTTTAGTTTAATTTGGACGGATCAAATTTTCGAAGGAAAAAACAATTAACCACCATAAGTGCAAAGGCAACAAGTAACAACACAGACATTACGAGAAGAATACCTATCATTATTTCGGATTTTTACCGGGTACTTCCAATTGCACTTGAAGCCTGAAAACACTAAGTGTCGTACCCACTAAATATTGAGGTTCTCATGAGTCCAACATATTGGATTGCAACAGCCAATAATAAGAGACAACACACTACAAAACCCCAGTTTGGGGTTTACGCTAAATTTTGTAATCAGACTAACATGTTAATATAAGACCTCAACGCCATATATCAATCCTTTCCAATACATTCTCTGATGACATGATCACAACAGGCACCTCTCTAAAAGTTGAGGATCCATGCAGAAGACAGAGGGGTATAAGCATATTAGGCACATATAGATCTTCACTTTAGTAATTTATTTTTATTTTTTAGTTCAAATTTGAATAAAAAATAATTAAACATATTTACATTCAACCTCTGTATTTACTGTAAAAAATTTACAAAAAAAACCACTTACAATCAGATTCGTTGTATGATCATTTTCTAACTATGCCTAAGTTCATCCTTTGGCTAATAAACAACAGTTACTATTTCTGGTACTTTGTATGTAAATGGAAATCTACTATATATGTAAGAGTATTTGACCTAAAACGTGAGTCAAAGGAAGTAAAAATATAAAGTGCACATACCGTAGGCACATCACTGACAACACAGGCAATTGAAGCTGCCTTAGCTCCTGCACGGACACCCTCTGCAATTCATTCAAACTACGAAATCAATCGCCATAGGATAATTGAAAATTCATAAGCATAACCCCAGTTGCTACATGTAATCTCAACTAGACATTTAATCAAAAACTCATTGCAGTCTCGTAGACAACTCAGTTATAAATGATGATCAATCCAGCTTCTACCATTACCCGTATAAGCTCAGACGTTTATTTTATTTCTTGCAGAGTTAACCTCAATTCAATAGTACAATATGCAACATTATATAAGACGTATAACATACTTATGCTAAGTCTTCATACTCAATCAGACCGAGAACAACAGTTAGAAAAGTCTCTTGAATTCAAAAATCCCCAAATAATACAATTCTCAAAGTTTCAAATATTTCAGTTTCACATATACTCTTCAAATACCCAAATTTTCTTAACAACTTATTCCCCACAAATTAAAAAATTGAAGGCAATGATTAAACAGCATAAACAAATAAACACTTCTTTATATACCTTTCCACAACCCATATAACCTCACACGAGATAACTAACATCAATAATTGAACTTATACCCTATCAAAAAAATAAAAGAAATAAAAAGGTTGGGATCTTTACTAAAGAAATGAAAAGTCAAGTCTGGACTCAGAATTACAGTCCTCCGCAAATACCTATTACTTGACCTCAAATACCTATTACCAGTAAATCCATCGAATCTGAGCCAGTGCACCATACCTATTACTTCACCTCCTAAGCCTTGGCTTGTTCTTAGAAGTCTTGGAATCTCTGTTCTAATTACAATATAAATCAAAACTCTAACTCACCCAATAACCAATTGGAGGTGTAGAGTTCATAAATTAAGTTTATGGAGAGAATTTGTGGAGAGTATGAAGAGAGGGTTTGTCGAGAGAGAGAGTATAGTAGAGAGGGAGAGACTGTTTTTGGGGGAAATTAGAGTAGAGAGGGAGAGAGTATGTCTGTAAATTTCGTTAAAGGGGAAATTTTTGGTCCAAAATTTCGTGGAGGGAAATTGTCTGCCCAAAATTTCAACTCAATGTCCACCTGTTCACCTGTTAACGTAAATTATTTTGGATATTTTAATTTTTATTTTATTTTTTAACACCAATTTTAATTTTTAATTTTAAATTTATAAAATTTTATAAAAACTAAAAACACGATGGCTGATATAAAATATATATATGCAATAATAGTAAAAATTTAAAACAATTATTTATCAAAAAAATATCTACTTTGATCAATAAAAAATCAAACCACATAAATCTAGAATTTTTTTAAAAAATTACAACATCACTAAAATCTTTAGATCTTGACCTCCGTACGTTTGGATCGTCGAAAAAATAATTTATAAAAATAGATTCATCATTCGGGACAAGATTAGTTAAAAGAAGGGTCTACTTTGACCGATTTGACCATTATTAAAACCAAACCAAATAAATCTAGGATTTTTTAAAAAAATTATCACATCAATAAAATCGTTAGATCTTGACATCTATACGTTTGGAACGTAGAAAAAATAATTTAAAAAAATAGATTCATCATTCGGGACAAGACTAGTTAGAAGGAAGGTCTACTTTGACCAATTTGACCATTATAAAAGCAAAACCAAATAAATCTAAGATTTTTTAAAAAAATTATCACATCACTAAAATCGTTAGATCTTGACATCCGTACTTTTGGAACGTCGAAAAAATAATTTAAAAAAATAGATTTCCAAATTTAATGATATTCCCAAATTTTCAAAAAATAAAAAATTGATTTGGTTGGAGATAATTTAAAAAATAAAAATAATTTAAAAAATTGATTTTAGTGTTGGAAAAAAATAGTCAAAAAATAAAAAGGTCGGTTTGTTCAAGATTTAACAAAAACGTAGTAAAAGTGTTGTTTCCAGTAACGGGACACGATCTAGATTCACTAAATAGTTTTTTTGAATGATTTCTTCGACGATCGAACCGTACGAATGTTGATAAACACACATTTTAGTGTTGAGAAAAAATAATCAAAAAATAAAAATGTCGATTTGTTCAAGATTTTAACAAAAATGTAGTAAAAGTGTTGTTTCTTATAACGGGGCACGATCTAGATTCACTAAATAATTTTTTTGAATGATTTCTTCGACGATCGAACCGTACGGATGTTAATAAACACTCATTTTAGTGTTGGAAAAAAATAATCAAAAAATGTAAAGGTTTGGTGGTAGGAGATCTTAACAAAAATGTAGTAAAAGTGCATCTTCCGATAACATGGCACGATCTAGATTCACCGAATAACTTTTTCAATAAATAAAAAATTAATTTGGTTGGAGGTCTTAGTAGATCACTACTATATTAATCGACTAGTACTCGTAACTAGTGCTATGTCCCATATTATTGTTTCTATTTTTTAAAATATATTTCTCGACGATCCAACCGTACGGATGTCAAGATATATCTAATTTAATGATATTCACAAATTTTCAAAAAATAAAAAATTAATTTGGTTGGAGGTCTTAGTAGATCACTAATATATTGACTAGTACTCGTAACTAGTGTTATGTCCCATATTATTGTTTCTATTTTTTAAAATATATTTCTCGATGATCCAACCGTAAGGATGTCAAGATATATCTAATTTAATGATATTCCAAAATTTTCAAAAAATAAAAAATTAATTTGGTTGGAGGTCTTAGTAGATCACTACTATATTAATCGACTAGTACTCGTAACTAGTGCTATGTCCCATATTATTGTTTCTATTTTTTAAAATATATTTCTCGACGATCCAACTGTACGGATGTCAAGATATATCGAATTTAATGATATTCCCAAATTTTCAAAAAATAAAAAATTAATTTGGTTGGAAGTCTTAGTAGATCGCTACTATATTAATCGACTAGCACTCGTAACTAGTGCTATGTCCCATATTATTGTTTCTATTTTTTAAAATATATTTCTCGACGATCCAACCGTACGGATGTCAAGATATATCTAATTTAATGATATTCACAAATTTTCAAAAAATAAAAAATCAATTTGGTTGGAGGTCTTAGTAGATCACTAATATATTGACTAGTACTCGTAACTAGTGTTATGTCCCATATTATTGTTTCTATTTTTTAAAATATATTTCACGACGATCCAACCGTACGGATGTCAAGATATATCTAATTTAATGATATTCCCAAATTTTCAAAAAATAAAAAATTAATTTGGTTGGAGGTCTTAATAGATCACTACAATATTGACTAGTACTCGTAACTAGTGCTATTTCCCATATTATTGTTTCTATTTTTTAAAATATATTTTTCGACGATCCAACCGTACGGATGTCAAGATATATCTAATTTAATGATATTCCCAAATTTTCAATAAATAAAAAATTAATTTGGTTGGAGGTCTTAGTAGATCACTACTATATTAATCGACTAGTACTCGTAACTAGTGCTTTGTCCCAAATTATTGTTTCTATTTTTTAAAATATATTTCTCGACGATCCAACCGTACGGATGTCAAGATATATCTAATTTAATGATATTCACAAATTTTCAAAAAATAAAAATTAATTTGGTTGGAGGTCTTAGTAGATCACTAATATATTGACTAGTACTCGTAATTAGTGTTATTCATTTTTTTTTATTTAAAACCGACCATTTATAAAGGTAGACGGTCGGTTTTCTGGAAATGGAATGGTAAAAAACGGTCGGTTATGTATTATTTCGGTCGGTTTTCTGGGAATGGAATGGTAAAAAATGGTCGATTATGTATTATTTCGGTCGGTTTTCTGGGTTTTAAAGAAAAAATTGCAGGTTATGCCATTCCATTTCATTACATTTCAATATTGCAATCACCACCAAGCCATTCAACATTAACAAACTACAGATTCACCACACCTTTCAACTTCATAAAAACATAATTAAACATACAAACATAAATGCTACGAATTTAATGTTCACAAACAACATTAATACTCAACTTCGTGAAAAGCATCAAAACTAAGTTTACAAACATTATTCAATTTCGTCAAAACCATCATCGTCTTCATCATCACTAGACAATACGATTTTATTCTTCTTCATTTTCTTCACTTCTTCTTCTTCTTAAACTTTCATTATCAACCAAATACACCAAAGATATAACCAAATCATCATTTGATGCAAGTAGTTAGGATACCATTGTAGGATTTCCATGCAGTAAAACACAACGCTAACAATGATAACTACAAAAAAATTGGAAATCCAAAACCATTGATCCATGTATAAGGGGGATGATTTGGAGAAAGAGTTTTTTTACTCCAAATTTTGAAAATGAAAGTTAAAAGGGAGAGGAATTTTGATGAAGTGGATGTAGGGATAGAGATGAAATTTGGTGAAGTGGTTTGTTTAAATGAAATTTGGCAAAAAATTTGAATTTTTTAGTTTGGGCTCCATTTTTAAAATTTTTGTGAAATCAAGGCTTATTTCCGACCGATATGTGGTCGGTTATGAGTTTGATCAAAAATTTGAATTTTTCATTTGGGCGGTATTTTCGAAATTTTTTTAGTTTGGGCTCCATTTTTAAATTTTTTGTGAAATTAAGGCTTATTTCCGACCGATATGTGGTCGGTTATGAGTTTGATAAAAAATTTGAATTTTTCATTTGGGCGGTATTTTCGAAATTTAGAAATTTGCATAATCGACCACCTAAAACCGACCGTTAATTATAAAATTAACCACCTAAAACCGACCGACAATTATCGGTCGGGTTTGACATCTAAAACACGTCATCAAAACGATCACATTTTCTTCGTTTGGTCAAAACGTAATCGACCGTAGTGGTATCGGTCGGTTTTAGATGACGTGTCATAGAAACCGAAAATGTGAGTCAGCAAAACGGGCCCGGGTCCGCACCGGTACGGTCGGTTTTATCATAAAACCGACTACCTACGGCAGCGGTCGGTTATAATCATTGGATTTGTGACGGTCGGTTATGTGACGGTCAGTTTAAAGCTGTTTTCTTGTAGTGATAGCTAATAAGTGAGTTATTTGAGCATGTAATGAATGAGTTTAAAATATGTCACAAAAGGGTGATTTGGTATAGTGATTGTACATGTGAACATAAAGTTAATGGTCCTTAAAGGTCATGGGTTCAATTCCTTTCAACTTCAAAGTTTTTTTACATTAAAATATGTCTAAGGACAAATTCGTAATTTACTAAATAGGGTTTCGTAATTTACTAAATAGGCTCAAAACTCATGTTGGCATATAATAGATATAATGGATGGATTTGATTGCTATGTTGGCAAAAATCACATGTTTTACGAGTAAAGAAAAATAAAATTACGAACAAAACCGCACGACATTACTAACTATTACCAACAAATTAGACAAAACCTAAATCTCCCAACTTAACGAAAATGGACAAATACAAACATTAAATATATCAAAACAATTAAATGATCATGCATGGACGCCGGTAGGTCAATAATGTACGGACGGTGGATGAGTTCTAGCTGAACAACCAGACGACGCACAATCCACATGTTTCGAATAAAATGCCTTGCACTCTTGAACTGACCGTTGCAATGGCCTTTCCGGCAAACAATTTTTCCGATCATCTTTTTCCGGTAACTTCAAACACATTGGTGCTTCGCCATAGAAGTAATTATCCGAAAATGTAAAATTTTCCAATCTTGGTAAGTAACATATACTTGCCGGAACCTTACCGGAAAATTGATTATGTGCTACATTAAGCTGCTCCAAGTTCTTCATTCTTCCTATGGACTCCGGCAATGGTCCAGTAAGCGTGTTGAAGCTGACGTCAAAAACGGTCAAACTGGTCAATGCACCGATGTCGTTAGGCAAACATGAGGATAATCCGGAGTTTGAAAGAATGAGCTCGTTTAGGTTTGCCATTTTTGTTATGCTAGCCGGAAAACAACCTTTTAGGTTATTGTTAGCTAAAACAATCACGGAAACCGGGGAATTACCTATGTTTTCGGGTATATTTGATTGGAAATTGTTGTTGTTAATGAACAATGCATCAAGTTTTAGGTTAAAAACATTCGATGGAATGACACCTTGAAATTGATTAAATCGAATATCCAGAAATTTTAGCGAAGGCAAAGAAAACACAACTTGTGGAAACTCCCCCGAGAAAACATTGTTGCTAATATCAAGCTCGTAAAGAAGCCCAAGATTACTAAAACTTTGTGGTAGGGTTCCGTAGAAATGGTTAGAATTTATATGAAAGAGTGTTAGGTCTTTGAGAAGACCTAGAGGTTCGGGTAAGTAACCCGAGATATCGGCATGGTTAAGATCAATCCCTGCAACTGTTTGGTAACTAGGGTTATCGGGTGCGGGTGCACAGTACACTCCGGTGTAGTTGCAAACATAGGGACCGTACCAATTTGATGTGAAGCCTTTAGGGTCAGAGGTGATTGCATGTTTTAATGCTTGGAGTGCAAGGTAAGCATTTAGGAGTCTGGGGTTTTGTTGTGAAGGATATGAAGGTGGTGGATTTGCTTGATGAGAAGGTGTGGTTAAGAAGAAGATGATTAAAAGAGTTGAGTTTAGAAATTTGATTATCTTCATTTTGGATGAAGGTAGTGAATAAATTTGGGTTTTGATATTTCTATATATAAATGGAGTGTGTGCATGTAAATCTAGAAGACTAGACAAAAGTACTAGTAGCTACATCTTGTGCAAAATATATATTATATTTTATATAGAATAAATTATAAATCGGTGGCCGGACTTCATCAAAATATATAATTTGAAATTTACAATTTATTGGTAATACATTGTTTTATGTTTCAAAATCGTGCTAAAAAAAATGATTCTTAGCCACTCTTTTGAAATATAATGTTTAATCAATATTTACAAATTTTAAATTCCAATCACTAAAATACAAATTTAAATTAAATTCAATAACAACTCTATAATTTATTTTATTATATATTTGTGTTAGGGTGAGATTATATTAATTTACTGGAACGTTCGAAAATTGTTGCTATGATTGTATCATTGTATGATAGCTACTCGTTTCCGTGGGAATGGGAATGCACATTAACGGTGGACTAAAAATTGGTGCAAATCTTGGTGAGGAATCTGGATCACCAAAAACGGTTTCAACTTATTTCAATTGGGTTGTTACTTTTTAGCTGCTTCGATCGGTTGTATATTCATGCTTGATTTTTTATCCATCGAAATGAATCATAAAAACGATGATAACCGAAAAGGAGAAATCGAACATGTAAACTATCATTACCAGGAATATTTGTGTTGGATTCGAAAATAATTAAAAAGATACATTCGTATATAGAATCCAATTTAAAATTGTTCTTTTTTTAAAATTAACACATTTCGAAATTCTATAATTACACATAACTTTTTGTTTTTAGTGAAACGCGAGTATTTACAAGGAATTGTTTTTAGCTAAAAAAAGAAAAAGGGTTAGTCATCTTGGAAACAGCGGTTGTTAAATTTATTCCAGAGTATAATGATAATTTCCATGAAACAGCTTGATTTTACACAACCTCACCAAATTGCATGTCTTTAAAAATGTGTTAGTTGAGAAAATGCAACTGATAATCCACTTATATTGAATAAGTAAAACACGCATACACACACATATACTAATTATACATGTATATTAACGTGTAATTATATATAAAATTAAGTTAGTACCCTTGTTCTCCATAAATTAGTTCAGAATCAATTTTTTGCATTAATTTATTTTCAAACCATGTAGACTTCACTTTACTTTTTTGCGATGGCTTATGTGTATTGATCAGTAGTGTGTACACTTTTCTCAGGAAACATGCATTGACAAATTTACACTTAAATCAGTTAATAATATAATCACCTTTGAAATAATTCAATTGATTAAAATTTATTTATTTTTGGTTCGATTCAAAGTTAAAAATTACCTCAACTTTTGAGGAGGACTCATTTCCAATTATAAAAGTTAGAAGTCAAACACTGGATGGACCCAACACTCTTCAATGGAAAGGAAAAAGGGTTTTGAAATTTTAATACTTTGTTTGTGTAATCAAAGGTGTGTTATGGTGGTAGTTAATAAAGGAGAAATAAAATCAATTTAGTAATAACTAGCTTATAACCCGTGCAAAGCAGGGGTTACTTTTAATTTTTTATGATTTATTTATAATATAATATTATATTATAAATATTAATTTAAATATGTTATTGATTCGAATCTTACATCTTTATATATAATAATTTTCAGTATTAAATATAAATTAATATGTTATTGGCGGGAATCGAACCTTGAACCTCTGCATATAATAACTTTTAGTATTATTATATCTAACGGTCATGATCTATTTGAGTTGTTGATCTAACGGTGATAAATGAGGGATAACCAAAAATGGGGTAACCAACTACAAATTATACCCCTTTGCTTATTATAATATAGTATAGAAGTTATAAAAAAGGATTAATATATTGTTGGAGAAAGTTAAATTAAAGATTCACGCGGTAAATCAGGTAAGTGCTAGTATAGCTGCCGAAATAAATTAGAAAAATGCAAGGTCCACCGTGTCTGAAAATATAACTTTTGGGCTCTAATATTATCTTCCATGTTACAAAAATTAAATATTTAATACCCCCGCTTTCTGTGAAATAATGGAAACTTGTTCGAGTCAGAAAACATGAGAGGCAGGTAAGAAACTTTGTATTTTGGGCAGACGAAAGAAATTAAAAAAGAAGAAGTTTATTATACAAGAAGAAAATGTTCTGAATCAGTCAAAATGTTTATATTAAAACATAGTTCAAGTAATAAAGGGTGTCAGGGCTCAGATTATTCTTCGGTCACACCAATCTTCGGTATGCCAAGAACAAGCTTCAGTAGCTCCTGCAAAGAGAAGAATGAGAGGGAATTACCCCCCGATTCACCTCCGGTATGAGAATCAGTAAACTGTAGTAGAAACGTAAACGTAAAGCCAATGTATACCAATGTATTTCAGAGTGTGTGATTGTGTTTTATCACCTGACAATTGAGTCTATTTATAGTGTGTCCAGGAGTATACCGTTGTTGATTCTCAGTTATGGAGGTTAATGAATGTTTTAGGTGTTATACTGACGACGGTCGACTGTTTCATTAGCGACTTTGGTTGGGCTGATCGGATGGGCTTCAATAAATCCAATGGTAATGAGCCCAAAGGCTTTATTGGATTGGGCCCCAAATACTTATATATCGGGCCCCCTGATAAAGGGTATCTGATTCGATTCTGGCTAATATCGAGTTTGAGATTTGTTAGAAATTTCAAGTTATAATAAAAAGTAGATGATAATCCACGGGTTTGAAGATTTATGTTATTACTAATTTTTATTTAATTAAATATTTATAAAATTATATTACAAACATTATAAAATGATTTATGCCATTCGCATAAAAAATTTATGCGATCTGTCTAATGTGGACCCCTGTTAGTAAGGAGTATTCAGCTGCTAGCAGCTATGCAAAAATGTATGAAGATCTGTCGGCCTCAGATGTTAGTTGGAATCATGTTTGGAAGTTCAAAGTGCCTCCAAAGGTAAGTGTTTTTCTCTGGAAATACTACCAGAAGGTGCTACCCACAGGCCGGTTCTTATCCAGCAGACTTAGTGGCTCCAATGTTTCAAATATTTGTAAGTGGTGCAGCAGCGAAGAAGAATCCCAATATCACTTATTTTGGAAGTGTAAACCAGCAGTATGTGCTTGCAGTTTTGTATCAGAATGGTGGAACATTGAAATACAAAATTGCTATGACCCTCGTAATGTTATAGTCTCTAAATGTCCAACTGTAAGAGTTGCTTGGGAGATTACTTGGTCAACAACACTGTGGACCTTATGGTTGTGCAGAAACCAAGTCGTTTTCCAGGGAGTCAGAATCACTAGAGAAGATTTGATTTACCTAATTGTTATTAGATCACAAAAGTGGTGCCAAGCTGTGAGCCTTATTGACAACTCCACAATATGGAGATCCAATCCAATAGGTCTGATTCTTAGCACAAGCTTATCAAGAAAGAGGCAGTTGATGGTTAGCAATGCAGTTTTAATAGGCTTCATAGATGGTGCTTGGAAGACTTCATCAAACGCAGGTTCGCAATCGGGTATTGGAGGTTATGTAAAAGATTCAGAAGGTAATTTGGTATTAATATTCTCTGGTCCGGTTAAAGCAAACAATGCTTTCCAATGTGAGCTGGAAGCTATGCTCTTTATGATAAGGCAACTAGCTTCGAGTCAATACAATAGAAGTCACTGCGTTTTATACTCAGACTCATCAGAACTGATAAAGGAAGTTCAGAAAATTAAATATAGTTTGGATCATAAGTTGAAGGAGGAGCTCAAGAACTTCTTATTATTTTCAAAGATAGAATTTAAAAAAGTGGATAGAGTGCTGATTTTTGAAGCGGACAGTTTAGCTAAACAGGGCAGGTATAGGAATAAAATGTTATTTGCTTGGTGCTGAGGTGGTTCTCTCGTTGGGCTTAGAAGAGGCTGAATGTCAGAGTAGTCCCTCACCTATGAATTGTTGACCTTGGGTCTGTGGGTTTCTAGTAAGCCTGGAACGAAGCTTTGTTAGGCAGAGGTTTCTGTGAGCTGTTAAGTATTGAAGGTCTCGTTGTCAATGTAAAAGAGCATAAGGCTTCTAGTCATTAGCAGTATAGTTCAGTAGGCTTATTTGGTTGTTCATTGTTCAAGATGTATAGGCTGACAATGCTGCTCCAGGGTCTTTTGTGATGTAACCTCGTTCGATTAATGATTATCTCTGCCTTTCAAAAAAACAAATTATAAACTTAAATTGTTTAATAAAAGTGCATGTAAACATGTTTCGATTGTTTTCATTGAAAAATATTTAAGATGATTGATCGTAATCTTTTTTTGTTATAAGTTATAATAAAAAAAATTGCTAATACAATGTAAAAATTATAATAATTATAACAAGATTTCAACTTCATTATATTTTTTTTAAATAATAACATATAATCGCAGGGAAGAATGTTCTAGAGTAGTGTATAGAAACATGTTCTAGTTGTTCTCCTTGAAAAATCTTTTGGAGAATTGGTCGTATTATTTTTTTAATGTAAATTATGATAAAAAAAATTGTATTATAATTATAATAGGATTTCTTTAAAAAGTAACAAAGAATTGTAAGGGAATATGATTCTAGGGATGAAACTATTTTTTTCCATTTAAAGTTGTAATAAAAGAATTATAATTACAATAGGATTTATATTTTATTAAAAAACAACATAGAATTATAGTAAAAATAGGATTATAGGGGTGAAACCAAAATACGGTGCGAACCAAAAGTGGTATCATTAAAGGGGTGTTCCTTGAAAAATCTTTTGGAGAATTGACCGTATTATGTTTTGATTCTAAATTATGATAAAAAATTGTATTATAATTGTAATACGATTTCAATTTTATTATTTTCTTTATAAAATAACATAGAATTATAAGGAAATATGATTCTAGGGGTGAAATTATTATTTTTATTTAAAGTTTTAATAAAAGAATTATAATTATAATAAAATTTCTATTTTATTAAAAAAAACATCATAAAATCTATAACCTTTATTAATAAGCGAAACACCCTTTTAACGGTACCACTTTTGGTTTCACCCCTATTTTGGTTTCACCCCCTATTTTGGTTTGGATGATGGCCCTAAATACCCACAATTCAAAACATTTTGCCCAAAATACCTACCGGCTGAACTGATGGCCCTAAATACCCACCGTAAACGCATCTGGAAGATGCATGTATTATACACGCATGTTGTAGAGGCGCTTACTTCACAAATTAGAATTTCCCCTAAGAGATGCGTGTTCGAGATACGCATCTTCAGAATGCGTATTCCAGGACACGCATCTTAAGAATGCGCAACCGTCGTCTCCTTCAGCTCCCTCTCTGGCGATTTTTGGTGAAAATCTAGCGAGCTTCGTTCACCACCCTCCAACAATTTACAGTCACATTCTATATAGCAATCGAATCGCCTTTCGATTCTTTACAAAGCTATACTATTTTTTAAACTATTATAATGCCGGATTTTATACGCCCAAATCGAACCCTAAATTCCGATGTCATTTTTCGATGAACTTCAAATTGCCCCTGCGGGGCCAGAAAACGGGAGAGATGCTGGCAGTGAAGAGAGATAGACGTGGTGGTGGTGGTGATAGGTACGAAGAGAGAGAGGTACGATAGACGTGGTGGTGGTGATAGGTACGGAGATCGAGAGGTGCGAGATCGAGAAGGAGAGAGGAGAGACGACTGCGGGGAAAGGGATGAGCATTGAAGAGTGAACACGCATGTGAGAGATGCGTGTTCCATGGGTATATAGGGCCATCATCTCCGCATATCAGTATTTCGGGCCACCGGTGCTCCAGAATCGGTTTTCTGGGCATTCTCTCTTTTGGTTTCACCCCTATAATCCTATTTCTATTATAATTCTATGATGTTTTTTAATAAAATAGAAATTCTATTATAATTATAATTCTTTTATTACAACTTTAAATAAAAAAATAGTTTCATCCCTAGAATCATGTTCCCTTATAATTCTATGTTATTTTTTAAAGAAAATAATAAAACTGAAATCCTATTATAATTATAATACAATTTTTTTTATCATAATTTATAATAAAAAAATAATACGATCAATTCTCCAAACGATTTTTCAAGGAACACCCCTTTAACGGTACCACTTTTGATTCGTACCGTATTTTGATTTCACCCCTATAATCCTATTTTTACTATAACTAGCTTTGTAGCCCGTGCGAGGCACGAGCATATTCTAGCCTCATCTGCTATAGTATTGTATGCATGCGCTTCATCTTGGTCTTGACACTGTTGTTTAGATGTCCCCAAGTTCAGTGACATCTTTGCATCATTCGATTATCAATATTAGCATTGCACAAATGGTGAATGCTGATGATATTATTGAAAGATCATAGGCAGATTGCAATATACTTCACTGGAAGCAAGCAAAGACAGTTGCAGTGGTGTGGACTGCAGCCCTTATGGGCAATACTACTGTGGAACGCCAAAGTTTTGTAGCCAGTGCAAGGCACGGGCATACTCTAGATGCACATGATATCTCCAACTTTGGCATTGCTTTGGAGGGTGGAAACAACCGCCTTCAAGTTAAGTGGTTAAGAATATATATTATCACACTACGACATTCGCTTATTTTTTTGGTTAACAATATGAAATATAACACCTTAAGTTTTGGCAGAATACGGGACTATGCACTCTTCATTAAATCCGTAGGGTAAACAAATCGAAAAAACTCCAGCCAAGCCTGTGGTAACATTAAAGAGCCTTAACCCAATTTGAATGGTTAGTGACCGCCTATTATGTATTGCCCTGAGCCTCTGTATGTACCAAACGTAGCAGCATCTCTTGAAGTTCAATGTGTCATTGTCGGGAATACCTGTTGATCAAGAAACATGCATGTGGTGCACTCTGAGATGAGATTGAAACAGTGCCAGAACATGAACATGCCAGAACATTCTGCTCCCCAAACGGCCATGCCACAGCACTATCTACATTACGGAATTTACACTCATAAAACAACCTTCAAATTGTTGTGTAAACATACTAATAGATAACTAATGTACTGAAATAATTAGCAAAAATTAAGCACGGTCTTTTGCAGCCAGGGCTCCCATCGCCAATCTGAAAGTTCAGCCAGAAGATTATGAATAAAATTGAACAATTGATATAACTACAATTGTATTGTATCATAGATAATAAATTTATAACTAAAATCTGTTCAAGGATCCGACAAAACTTCAACATAGAGCTATTTTTCATCTTATCTCATGCTAAAAAAAATGTATACGTGGGCTAGATAATAAATGAACTCCCACAAATGTGCCTTCAATTTTCGTCATACCAAACTATAAAAAATAGAGCAATAAATATAATTAATTCGAACCTTTGGACTTGTAAGGAGTTCCAATAGTATTAGTTAGTACCAGAGGTTTAAAAGAAACAATGAAGAGGTTCCAGTAGCTTTGTTTTTAAAGAAGACAGTATTGCATATAAGTATATAATTACAACTATAAATATGGATATCTGCAAGTATTTTATGAGGTTCTTCCAATGTGATGTAGATGGAGAAACTCACAAGCACTGCATCTTACATCATGAAGTGTAATACATGTTTACAACCCTTGTCCTACATCATGAAGCGAAATTTTGATTGGTATGTAATTTGGCGTGACTACAAACTGTATTTCACTCTGCTCAAATGCCTCTTTGTAATACAAAGTCTTTGAGAAAAAAATAAAAAAGTTTACCTTCTAACAATATAAAACTGAAAATATAATGGTCTGGATATGTATTTCCGCCATTTTTGGAAATTTCTAAAACTGCCAAATAATATACTTTACGTAGCTAAATTATTTTATTTAAGGATTCACAATATATTCTGTCACTTGTCACCTGGAGAAGGTACAAAGAGACATGTCTCAGTCTTTATGCTTTCACGAACTTTCTAAATCAGCCTTGGAAAACAAAGTATGGGCAGGCTCCCTTATTATGAGTTGTGTAAAAACATAGGTTGTTGAAGGAAAAAACTTCAAAAAATCTTAAAATATGTTCTATTACTATGATAAAAATTAATTTATCATATTTGATCATTGGAAAGGAAAATATACAAGCTTCTTTTTACAAGTTATAAAAAATAAAGAGGATTTGACGTACCTGCAACATCTTGGTATGAGGCGTACCAAGCATCTTATAATGTAGAGCAAGCACATTTCAAATGTCTCTCCAGTTAAGCATCTAAGTTTTTTAGATTAATCTTCTTTTAAATATTGGTACGACTATTAGTTATCTTTGGTACGATGAGCATTGCGTTGGTGAAGATCTAACAGGATGCCTTGGCTAAAGACTCTGTAACCTGACCAAATAAGTCAAATTCAAGTAATTGAATCAAATATCATCAAACTGTGAAAATGTATAGAAATATATAACTTATAGAAAAAGACAACTAAAGCCAGTGAGACTTATAAAAGCAAACCCTATATATATTAATGATATAATTTCTAGGAAAATGAAATGTACAAACAAATAACAGGTTATAACGCATCTCTTTGGAAAAAAGGACTTTAATTGTTGGATTGTTGTCATTTGTACAACTTAGGTTCGATATCATACCCTCCTCCCATGTCGCACGGCAACAAATATATCACACAAGTTTGATGAGGCAAGTTCAAGTTTGTAGCAGAAACAGGCATGCCATGTTTGATGGCATAAACACAGGGAAAGCTCCTTAGCCCGTGCAAGCCACGGGCATGTTCTTAATCTGTAAACCTTGCGGGTCTTGAAATTATAGTGTAAATGTATAATATTGCCGAAGTTTAGGCAACCAGAGAAGAGCAGTCAGACATACACAAAGCACTCTAACTATGCACACTGGAAAATAGAAGTGAGGGTGATAAGACCTAAAGTAGGGACTTTAGTAGCAATTCTATGTTTATAACCTACTCAGCATAATAAAAGTTTATTTCACTCCCTTTATAGTTGAGCTTCGGTTCTAAACAACAAAGCTTATTGTTAGTAGTATTTTTATGTGTTCGTTCGCAGGGAAGGACTGAATGTAATATCAAGTTCAAGTTTCTTATCTCTCACAATTTAGAAGTGTAGAAGAATGTTGTGTTTGTTTATAAACTAAATTAAACTAAACTAAATTAAACTAATTATCAATCGAGAATAAAATATATGAGGAAAACAATCCAAGAACTGGGGTTCTTCACTCGGTTTCAATGCACATTCAATATCTATGTGATGTCTACGTTCTTACTCTGCTGAAAACAATTCTTCTAAGATTATAATGTTCTCTTCCAAGATACAATATAATGTCTACAACTATACCCTAATTGTCACTTCCGTGATACAATCAAAGACAATTATAAACTATTAAGCTCCAAGAATTATAAGTCTCACAACTCTCCTATTAATCTTCCAATCAAATATTCGAGTTATGTCTGTTAAATCATGTACTAAAATTGCAACTCCTCTTCCAAGTTATTACAATCCCTAAAATCCAATCAAAGGTTCATGACTCCCCTAATTGTGTTAAGCCCTCAATAACAGATCAGCAAAGCAAGAAAATCACAGATAATTAAACACACATGAATACCAAGGATTACTACCCAATCCTCAGATTAAAGATTTAGTTACACATAATTAAAGAAGAAAACAAAATAATAATGATAATGAATGAAAACATAATATTGAAGAAAGAATTGAAGATCGAAAGTACCTTGATACAATTAAAAGCTATGAATTGTTCTGATTTATAATGGTAGGATGTGTTTAAATAGGCTCTACAAATCTTGCCCAGCAAGAAAATACCAAAACAGAATTATAATAGAATTTCTGCAAAATACGTTTCCTAAACTGATTCTGTTTTTAAGGAAAATTCGTAGCTGACTTTTCTTCAGATATTCTGGAACGTTCCAATCGTAATTGGACCTCTGGACCACTTTAGAATGATAGAGAATCTCGTTATCTTCGCGTGGACTGCTTACGGGCCCCAAACGGAGTTGTAGAACTCAAGATATGGCCAAAATAGTAAAAACTGTAATTTTTCAGGGGCAACTTGCGCCCAGCAGTCTGTTCTTCGCGCAAATTGCTCCTACCCGGCGCAATTTGCTCCTGGGAATCCTATCCCAAGTTGCAGAAAATCTCCCAGGCTTCGCGTGGGCAGTAAGATCGCTGAAAACGGACTTCTAGAACTCCAGATATGGCCAAAACAGTATAAGCTGCGCAGCCTTCCCGGAAAATCCGAATTTTAATCAATTAAATCTCCAAAAACGATAGAAGCATCAACTTTAATCAACATTCTCGTAAATCTGCACAACTAAGCAAAACACATCAAAACTACAACAACTTGAGTCCAAAACAATCAATTTAAGCCGAACGGAGGCATTCCAAGTGGATATAAAATCCACTTATCAAACCCCCAAACTTAAACTGATGCTTGTCCTCAAGCATAAACAATTACAACTACCTAATTAGTACCACTTCCGTAGGTGATCACGGTTGCATTTGGCATATGCAACAAGCCCTTTAAACCCCTAGGCAGCCCTAGTGGACGAATAAGGTCTCGTGAGGGCCTATAGCGAATGTACCCACAAAATCCAATGCAATGCAATGCATGAATGCAACTAAATATGCAAATGCAATTAATCTAGCCTACCATACCTTCAAATCCTCTCATTGCATATCAACTTAAGAATCAAAGTAAATACGCAATGTCTTGGTGTCGAAAGTGCAAGTATTCACATAGTCTACTCAATGAACATGCATAAGTTCTCACAAGTCCATGTCAAGTGTAAGAATAAATTAGTAAACATGCTAAGCCTACAAGAGTACATCTTTGAGACAAAACTCGGGATCTCATACGCAAAAACAAGCAAACACTCATAATCCACTCACAAAAGAATATTCACTCAAGATCAAGGGTAAGTGTATCACTCAATTCCAACAAAATCATAAACATGCTTGACATTTGGTATCAATCTAACTCTTAACACAACATACATCAATGACGATAATCAAAAGGTCTTTAATTGGGTTGTAACGTGGGCTAGGGACAAGGTATGTCAAATAAGCCAAAAACAGGTGAAGTGTCAAAAGCTAGTAAGCACCATAATAAATCATACACAACACCCTATTTTCCCCCCACATAAATTTTACTAAGAACACTCGACTAGTCGACTAAAGTAGGATCACAACAAACACAAACTTGCTCTCATAATTTTTTTTTTTTCTTTTTTTTGAGAGCTAAATAAAACAATAATATAAACAATAACAATGATCCCACAATTTATTACATATGCCGACTATCAAGTAACAACCAAACCCAATCTCAATATTTTCCCCAAAAGTATGACCAACAATAAACCCTTCCTTGCACACCTTATTACTCCCTTAAGCACTATACTAGCCTTTGACAATGTGGGTTCAAATTAATGTACGGCCAATACAAGAAAAAGGTCTAGGCAAGTAATGTGGTATGTCACCGAAAAAATAGGATTAAGCTCAACGGGTTAACTTATTGATCATGTAAACATGGTGTGGTAATATGGGAAAATATGCGGTTATTCCTAAATGCCTTTATCATTTTAATCGTCAAATAATGTCATGCGTTTCAAGAAAGACCTCAAACAACTGCTAGCAATGCAAACAATCCGTGGACACTCAAGCAAACGAATAAATTGCAAAAAATATGCAATATGGCTCAAAATCTCACTTGGTGGAAAAACATACTCAATCCCAAGCAAAAATCTCTCTAACGCACCAACTTGTATTCAAAGCATGCAAACTAAATCATCTTGCACATATTCATGTTCTTCTAATTACTTACAACATTCAATAAGTCTACTAGCTTCAACTTACTAGTGTATGTGTGTGCACAAGAACAAAGCATATCACTTCTCAATCAAAAGCGTCAACAACACAAAATTCCTATCAAGCATGGGTGCAAATGCAAACTATTATGAACTCACATGATATACGAAAAAAATAAAAACAGAATGTCCTATATGAAACAAACGTAGATAACACAAACATAAATTCATAATTTACTACTACTAATATGCAAAACATGAAATCCTACATGAACAAATAATACAACAACAACTTACTAATCCCTCAAACCACCCCCAAACTTAAAATATTCAATGTCCTCATTGAATGGAAGTAAATACAAGGGATAATAGAAAACATACCTAAATAAAATTGCCGAAAAGCGTGGGTTGCCTCCCACGAAGCGCTTCTTTAACGTCAATAGCTTGACGTTACTTCTACCTGGAAACTTCAATGAGGAGAAAAAACAAACAGATGCACATATCTACGAATTTCTAATATAAGTTTATTGTTCAAATAAACCTTAGATTCATTGAAAGGTACGAAAA
The DNA here is from genome assembly GCA_037693485.1 of Kitagawia praeruptora. Classification (NCBI taxonomy): domain Eukaryota; kingdom Viridiplantae; phylum Streptophyta; class Magnoliopsida; order Apiales; family Apiaceae; genus Kitagawia; species Kitagawia praeruptora. The sequence continues at coordinate 8,484,255 of CM075353.1, forward strand.
CTTTCAAGAACCTATCATGCTCAAGAGACTTGGAAACATCAAAATAGCTAGAAAAGTCGTCAGAATAATCATTATAAGTACGACTCATATACTCCTCCCAAATCGGATCCTTATACTCTAAAGCAAGATTTTCAACTTCCTCAATCTTAACTTCCTTCTCTTTTATAATTGGACACTCATCAATTTTAATCTCGTCTACCAATGTATTAAGCTCAAAATTTTCTAGATTTGGTAGAATTTCAATTGCATCCAAATTATCATTAATGCGCATGGGACAATTATCAACTACACAAGTAGACTCATCAGACACAACATTATCATCAATTGCTAAACAAGAATCATGGCATAGAGGAAAATTGACACAAGGAGGAGTTCTATAACATCCTTCATACCACACTGCTCGAACTTCCCAAATAAAATTATTTAGTTTAGCATTCTCCTCGTACCAAGCTATTGAATCACATGGAATATCATTGTCACTAGCAATCTCTAAAGTTGGTTCATCAAAAACTCCCAAAGAAAGTAAGGGAGGATTAGACTGAGTTCCTTGAATAATTTTATTGAGCGCAATCTCCCAATCAGCAAGTAAAGAAGGATTAGACTGAGTTAAACTCGTATCAACATCGTTACACATATATGGATAAACATCATCATGATATTGATTTTCAAACGAATATGAATAATCATTGCTAGGGGCATATGGAGCATAAAATGAGTTCTCAGAATAGAACGAATTCACCTGATATGCATTACAATCCTCATAGGAATTGAATTGTGGGTAAGGATTGAAGTCTTGATATTGTTCCTGACTGTTGTAGAAATTCTGAGCATTGTTCCAACCAAAGTTGTACTCCATCTAGTCTCTCTCCTCAAAACCTGTTTAAGTTGTCTATCTCAAAGAACCTGTAGACACACCAAAGAAAGAAATACAAAAAGAAAGAAAAGAAAAATATATACAAAGATAAAATCCAAACTACAAGAAACAATTAACCTAAACTCAACTATACTGCCTTCCCCGGCAGCGGCGCCAATTTGTTAGTAGTATTTTTATGTGTTCGTTCGCAGGGAAGGACTGAATGTAATATCAAGTTCAAGTTTCTTATCTCTCACAATTTAGAAGTGTAGAAGAATGTTGTGTTTGTTTATAAACTAAATTAAACTAAACTAAATTAAACTAATTATCAATCGAGAATAAAATATATGAGGAAAACAATCCAAGAACTGGGGTTCTTCACTCGGTTTCAATGCACATTCAATATCTATGTGATGTCTACGTTCTTACTCTGCTGAAAACAATTCTTCTAAGGTTATAATGTTCTCTTCCAAGATACAATATAATGTCTACAACTATACCCTAATTGTCACTTCCGTGATACAATCAAAGACAATTATAAACTATTAAGCTCCAAGAATTATAATTCTCACAACTCTCCTATTAATCTTCCAATCAAATATTCGAGTTATGTCTGTTAAATCATGTACTAAAATTGCAACTCCTCTTCCAAGTTATTACAATCCCTAAAATCCAATCAAAGGTTCATGACTCCCCTAATTGTGTTAAGCCCTCAATAACAGATCAGCAAAGCAAGAAAATCACAGATAATTAAACACACATGAATACCAAGGATTACTACCCAATCCTCAGATTAAAGATTTAGTTACACATAATTAAAGAAGAAAACAAAATAATAATGATAATGAATGAAAACATAATATTGAAGAAAGAATTGAAGATCGAAAGTACCTTGATACGATTAAAAGCTATGAATTGTTCTAATTTATAATGGTAGGATGTGTTTAAATAGGCTCTACAAATCTTGCCCAGCAAGAAAATACCAAAACAGAATTATAATAGAATTTCTGCAAAATACGTTTCCTAAACTGATTCTGTTTTTAAGGAAAATTCGTAGCTGACTTTTCTTCAGATATTCTGGAACGTTCCAATCGTAATTGGACCTCTGGACCACTTTAGAATGATAGAGAATCTCGTTATCTTCGCGTGGACTGCTTACGGGCCCCAAACGGAGTTGTAGAACTCAAGATATGGCCAAAATAGTAAAAACTGTAATTTTTCAGGGGCAACTTGCGCCCAGCAGTCTGTTCTTCGCGCAAATTGCTCCTATCCGGCGCAATTTGCTCCTGGGAATCCTATCCCAAGTTGTAGAAAATCTCCCAGGCTTCGCGTGGGCAGTAAGATCGCTGAAAACGGACTTCTAGAACTCCAGATATGGCCAAAACAGTATAAGCTGCGCAGCCTTCCCGGAAAATCCGAATTTTAATCAATTAAATCTCCAAAAACGATAGAAGCATCAACTTTAATCAACATTCTCGTAAATCTGCACAACTAAGCAAAACACATCAAAACTACAACAACTTGAGTCCAAAACAATCAATTTAAGCCGAACGGAGGCATTCCAAGTGGATATAAAATCCACTTATCACTTATTTTTCAGCTCGTGAATGTAAAACGTTAAATCCTTTATCACATAAGCTTTATCGAGTATGAGAACATTTAATTCTAATAACATGAATAGTTGCATTTTAATAGGTTAAATCTATCAAGCTTGCTTTATTCCTATATTTTAACCTGTAAAAATTGGAAATAAAATTCCTGGGTGTCTTACTTAATATAGCTAAGGCAAAGAGAGATATTATTCCCTGACTTTTCCAGGCTACCATGAGTGTCTGTTTGATAATTTTAATTAAAAAACAGAACAAGCTAACTGTACCTCAACTAAGTGACAGTATTATGACAATTGTTAGTCGTGACTCAATTAAGAACTAAAAAGAATTTTCAAAGTACGAATTCAGAATCGTTTACTATCAGTCTGTCACTTGCACTATACAAGTCAACACTTTAAATGCTAATCATATGCATGTTCATCAAGTGAGATGCAAACAGAAATAAATAAATAAAATTTGTCCATACCACATGACGCGGTAAACGGCGAACGGATGAATATTGAGGTGACTTGATAGCTGATAAACGATCTTTACCATGGTTCACTTTCTTGGGAAGTCTGTCACTGTTTTTAGCTTGGAGTGCTTTTTGCTTGACTGGTGACTGACTTCTACTACCGGTAGAAATTGAAGAAACTGGAGCCGATGCAGAGATTGTAGATGTATCTTGTTCAAGGGTTACAAAGTTAGGATTAGTACCTGGAGTCATAAGAGTCTTACTTAGAACTTAGCCCAAGAACTAACCTTCATTAGCGAGAACATGCAAAGGTAGAACTATTCTAGCACAAGCAACCAAGCCCCGTAAATTTTATAACAAAGTTAAAGGCTGACATTGCTTCACCAAACAACCTTTACAGCAAACAACTATATTGCAAGTCTGTCATTCTATCTGACGTTATAGCCGCACAGAAGTATGCAAGAGATAACATATTACCACAAGTTGTAGCTTCAAACTTCTCTCTCATAGTCCGTACAAATTGGAATAAACCATTGCTCTTATTTAACTCGGCAATCAACTCTTTTGTGTCATTTAGATATGGATCACAATCAAGTACTGAAGATGAACAAAAAAGAAAGATAAATACAATCAAAATAACTGAAGATGAACGAAAAGAAAGATAAATACAATCAAAATAATGTGTCAATACTAAAGACCAACTAACAAACAATATATCCATTACTCACAAGAGTACACATCATTCTCATGACGGATTGTAAAGTGATATTCTTCCTTGGTATCATTTGGGTTGATATTATTAAAAATAAATTTTATCCCTGCAGAAACAAGAAATAATATTGTAAGAAACCATATCCAGAAGATTGACCGCACCAGATCTAACAAGTAAACATACCATGTCCACATTCAATCCGGAAACCAAGAACCCTATTGTACCAAGAGATAGCCACTTCTACTTCTTCTCTACATTCAGAGTCCTCTTTGCTCTTTTCTTCACATGCTGAGAGAACTTTACAATAAAGGAAGTAGAAGTAAGGCAAACATGAATCGAGTAGTAATATCATATACATAAACTGGTACAAGGGCAGATAAGCATAGCAAGATGAAAACAAATTTATATCGGAAGTACATTGTTGCCAGTTCACAGATTACTAAAATTAATTTATTTCTAATGGAAATAGCACAAAGAAACAGCAGCATAATGCATATATCAGCTGGAGAATATAACATGTAGCTAAGGTGAAATCCTAGTCCTAGAGACAAAGTTCGGAACACGAATTCAGAGAAGTGTTGAAAATACATGTATGTTATATTGCATCTCTTGTCACTGGAGTCTAGAGTCCAAGGTTTTTTCCTGGCATTTTCTATTGACAAGTCATGATACATTAAAAATATTGCTTTAAGTTATCCGACCTCACAAACATTTAACCATTAAATTTCATATAATATGCAAAAGGCGAGTATAGGGAACGGTAGTTTTAGTGAACAGCATCAAGGACAAACTCCACCAAGTAAAATACCTTTAGACTGTTGAGATATTATCTCGGCATACTCATCTTTCCTGGCTTTTTGCTCTTCTACCACTCTTTTCAGTTTATCTACTCTTACTTTAGTAGCAGCGACTGAATCCATCATCACCATCCGCTTTGCCTCTTTACGTGTCTTTACTGTAAGTCAAGTTCAAGTATAAAGAACAAGTTAATAAAACACAATTCCTCCTTTAATGAATACTCGTGTATTTAAGTTAGTAATCATTACTCCATTAATTACCTTGCAACTAACTAATAGGTAATTTAACTAGCAAGACACATTGTGACTAAAAACAACAGCAAGCAAACATGAGCCGATCGAAGTAATAAACGATGACTAAGGTGTAACAACCCGTACATTTTGGATGCATATAGCTTCCAAGTATTATGGCTTCCACTATCTATGCATTATGAAGTTTACCCACAATAATTTAGTATAGCGTGGCCTTTCATCTTTGTCAATTGCATGGTCTATTTGAGGATAAGATTGCTCAAACTTTTACTTGTATTTAAAATCCAACCAAATATATTAGGAAACAAATTTTTTAGAGGTCCTAAAGGATAAAACTTTGATATACACCAATTATGAAAATCAATGAATACTTCCTTATTGCGCATGCGCTAGAACTCAACGTCTCTTTTGAAGCCCGCCTCCAAACCTCCTAATCTTTGCATTAACTCTTACACCGAATCCAATTTTGACTTTATATTTTCCTTTTCTTTTTTCTCTTCTCCACATACATCAATTAGTAATATCTTACAAAATATGAACATGTGTACACCAATATAGTTAGGAAATGTATTATACTGTAATAGAGAAGGCAAGAAAAAGGTAAAACAAATAGAAGACGATGCAATTTCTCAATTTAAACCACCGAGTAGGACACTTGATATTAAACACAATGCGATGAAATTACATACAACCTTCTAGTATTATTCAAGCCAAATGAAAATGAAGAAACTGAAGCAGTAGTTTCTGTTGATACCCATTCAATATGACAGGAATGCAAGAGCCGTGTGCCCCGTGTTTTTGCATCCGACAACAACAGCTTTAAACTTGTTAGGACAACATGACTGTTATCAAGATTTTGCTACTTGGCTGTTCCGCAGCTGCAAATGCAGCGAGTACACTCTATTTCAACTATCATCCACGAAGGCTGCAAATCAAAGTTGCACAATCATTAGCACGAGCATGTTTAAAATCTCAAATTAAAATTAGAAAAAAGAGAGAGTAGATTTAGTGTTTGTACTAGTACTTTTTTTAACCACTTTTTTGCTTGTTAAATAAATTGATAGTTTTCTAATATGGTTTACTATTTTTTATATGCAGGTCAACGGAGGTTGTCAAATTTTGTGAGGTATAAGCCTGTGTTTAGGAATGATCAATATTCTTACCAAAATTCACCTTCTCATGAGTAAAAGATGATATTTGCTTTTTGAGTGCAGTTCATGATCATCGCCCCAATTTTTTTCCAACCAACTTAACAACTTTCTCAACTAAATTAATTACTACTTAAAAGAAACTTATTTCTAATCACTGGAAAATTCTACAATTGTAATGTCAGCGATATAAGATTTATATAGAATTTATCCAGAAATATACATTAACATCACAATAACAAATTGACCTTCCATAGTTTTTTATCCTCTTTAAATTAGGTTCTTCTCGATGACATAAACATTGTCACACAATTTAACAACAGAAAGTAAAAATATATGAAGTGAAGTCATATTGCATTAGTAACAGTTAATTTCATGCTGAATAGCTATTGAAATAAGAGAGAGCAATCACTCAATTTGAATAGTAAAATATAGAAATGTAAAGAAAAGGACTACCTGAGGTCTAGGCTTTGCTCCCTTCTCTCTGCCACTTCATAAAGTAGTGGTCCTGCAATCCATGTTCAGAAGAGGAAAATTAAAGCGCAACAGCTCCTTATATTTTGAACATGGATAATGTATATAGATTAAATCCATGCTGCAAGCTGCGTCTACTCAATGATTACAATAATTAGAATCCGTAAGAGGTCATTGTTAGATGTGTCTGTGAGAAATTAACACTAAAAAAATAACCATTAACTTATTTTTGTTAAAATAGCAATAGATAATTACACTTATTGTTGAAAAATTAACAAAAAATGAAAGCAGCTTTTTCTTTGCTCACCAGCTAGTGCTTTAATCTCAAATCTAACAGTTCAGTCAGAAGATTACAAGTGAAACTGAATATTTCATGAAGCCACAATATTTATTGTATTGTGATAACGAATGTATAACTGAAATCTGTTCAAGCTACACAGAATTAACTTCAAGCAAGAGGTAAGAGTCACCCTATCTCCTTGTAAAATAAAAAAGTTTATAGCTAATTAACATACATACCGGAACTTGCATTGACAATTGTGCCATTAAAATCTGGTTAGTATATGCCAAGTAAATCAGAGTTTCTACCATTATAGAGAGAAGGAGCAATACACACGATATATACATACAGGGCAAAAAGGGCGATTGGAACGGATTTACGTTCGACCGAGCAACCAAAAGGGATCCTAATTTATAAAAAAACCGGTATTGGTACAAAATATAGCTCCAATTTGAATAAATACCTAATGATTCTTGGATGCCGCTTGCATAATTCTGGCCGGTTTGGATATTAGTTACGTTGCAATAGGCGATAGCTGGAGACCACGGGACGGAAGTTGTAAATTGTAATGGCAGAAAAGGGAACAAAAGTGCCGAGCTTTGTATAGATATACCTATGTAAACATAAGACGTGGCATGATTTAGCTGATGTGGTTATGAGATGGCCGGGTGAGCTGGAATAAATTGTCTCCCCAAAACCCCTTGTTGTACTATTAAATATATAACTAGCATGAAAACCCGTGCGAGGCACGGGTCATTTTCTAGCAAAAACTTTAAAATTCCGAAATTTTGTCTTATTTCTGACGGTACATGAATCGTATAACAGGCGACTTAGCGTGGGTACATCAATTATACTTGAGAAATTGCACTTGAGTTATGTAATTAGATGGTTTCCCAGAAACCATTCAGGATTGAGGTATTTTTAAGTTGTGAAATGAGTAACTTTGATACTAAAGATGTTTGGCGTGTGCAAGATAAATACTAAAACATTTTTATGTTTAAGTTGTTACACGTCGGTGTATGAGATTGTGTACAATGTTCATAAAAAGTGAAAATCGACTTTTCGATGATTTTCAATCACTGTTTGTGAATTTTCATTGACAAGTAATTAGATAAAAGAGTTAAACCCTATGACAACATGAATGAGTTAATCCAAGGCTAAAAAATTCCCATTTAACCACTTCTAAGTAGCAGCGTTTTTATTTTTCAGCTAATATAGTTTCATCCTTACATAGTCATTCCACTATAAAATGTACTTTGGTACATGTTGCGGAGTACATATTAGTGAATTGTTGGATCATACTACAATTGGTTGTGTTCATATGGTTTTCTTTTTATGTACCTATATTGATGCTTGTACGATGTGCTTCATAACGAACTGTGACCTAGTAGATGGTTGTACATGATAGTAATTTTACTCTTGGGAGCATCGAGTGCGTGTGATTAACGATAATTATTGAGTGTTTGTTTGTTCTTCGAGATTATCATATGATATCTTAAAGTAATTGATATAATATTAAGAAAGTGACCTGATTGTGTATTTAAATTTATTTTTTTTGCTAGTAGTAAAGGTTCGGGGATAGGGAAATGAAATTTGATGCTACAGATGTCCTGCAATGAGTTTGAACGATGAGATGCAGGGTAACTGTGCAACTTCACTTGCTTGGGCGATTAGTTCTACAAATTGGGTTGTACGTAGTTATCAACATGTTACGTAAAAATGTTTCTAATTTTTTATATAAGCTGCCTGGTATTTTTTTACAATCTATTCTGTAAGTAAGAGAACGCGTGGAAAAAAAGAGCCGACTATCCCAACTTTCATTGAATTTGACCGAGATTGGTAGGGGTTGAAATAAGGGATGGGCATCGAGTCATTTCGGGGCTTGGAAGTACTATCTCTGTTCTCGATCCCCTTTCCCGAACAAGTCTCGATCCCCGAGCGGAGATTTTTTTTACTCTCTAATTCCCGCCCTGAACGGGAAAAGTGGATCCCTGTAGGAATCTGGGAATTCTTTCCTTTTAAAAAAATAAATAAATATTTTATCAAATATTTTCCAAATAAGAATTTAATCGATCATATTGTATACTCCCTCCGTCCCCTTTTAGTTGTCCATTTTGGGAAAAAAAATTGTCCCAAAAAAGTTGTCCATTTCTTCAACCAAGGTAATTTTTGATAGGTTTTTCCTAAATTTACCCCTGCATTCCTATTTCCAATGTTTGACTAAAATGCACATACAAAGAACTCAATTTAATTTGGTTAATTTATTAAGGGTAGATAAGGAAACTAATTATCCAACTAACACTTTCTTAATATGTGTAATTTTTTCAAAACAGACAACTAAAAGGGGACGGAGGGAGTAATATTTAGTTTTTTTTTGTTTTATATCATAATTCAAACATTATTTTGAATCTAAAATTATTTGTAATTTAAATAAAAGATAAAACATACTAGTCAGCATAAGATTAAACTTTAGTGTATACAAGCATTTCTCTGCCTTCTACATTCCTAACTGTTATCAGCATAAGATTGATACCTCGTATTGGGGTTCCAAGAAACATAGCTTGTTTCTCCAACGTTGTACATATAGATAAATCTGCAATCTCAAAATTCACATCCATGTGTTAGGAGATAAGGCATGCAATGTAATGCACATTTACATTGATAAAAATAATTTGAAAAAGTAAAGAAACATACACTTCTCAAGCGATGAAGCTTCTCGGTGTAGAGGAAGTTTTAATAAATAAATGGGACTGTGCGTCTCTTACTCAGTTTTATATGGCTGTACCGGTGCCAACCTAAACATTTGGGGCGAAATTCCATCAACAAAATTAATAATGAAAAGAAAAACTGAAATCATACTACTGCAAATCCTTTAGTTAGATAAGAGATAAGATGTCATGGAAACAAACTAAACCAGTAAGTTATCCTTATGATAATAAATCAACAATCCCAACAGTAATTATTTAAGCTGTATTACCGAAGTACATACTGAAAATTGTGCCTAATGAAAGCTCAAACTTTAGTGTATACAAGCATTTCTCTGCCTTCTACTTTCCTAACTGTTATCAGCATAAGATTGATACCTCGTATTGGGGTTCCAAGAAACATAGCTTGTTTCTCCAACGTTGTACATATAGATAAATCTGCAATCTCAAAATTCACATCCATGTGTTAGGAGATAAGGCATGCAATGTAATGCACATTTACATTGATAAAAATAATTTGAAAAAGTAAAGAAACATACACTTCTCAAGCGATGAAGCTTCTCGGTGTAGAGGAAGTTTTAATAAATAAATGGGACTGTGCATCTCTTACTCAGTTTTATATGGCTGTACCGGTGCCAACCTAAACATTTGGGGCGAAATTCCATCAACAAAATTAATAATGAAAAGAAAAACTGAAATCATACTACTGCAAATCCTTTAGTTAGATAAGAGATAAGATGTCATGGAAACAAACTAAACCAGTAAGTTATCCTTATGATAATAAATCAACAATCCCAACAGTAATTATTTAAGCTGTATTACCGAAGTACATACTGAAAATTGTGCCTAATGAAAGCTCAAACTTTAGTGTATACAAGCATTTCTCTGCCTTCTACATTCCTAACTGTTATAAGCATAAGATTGATACCTTGTATGGGGGTTCCAAGAAACATAGCTTGTTTCTCCAACGTTGTACATATAGATAAATCTGCAATCTCAAAATTCACATCCATGTGTTAGGAGATAAGGCATGCAATGTAATGCACATTTACATTGATAAAAATAATTTGAAAAAGTAAAGAAACATACACTTCTCAAGCGATGAAGCTTCTCGGTGTAGAGGAAGTTTTAATAAATAAATGGGACTGTGCATCTCTTACTCAGTTTTATATGGCTGTACCGGTGCCAACCTAAACATTTGGGGCGAAATTCCATCAACAAAATTAATAATGAAAAGAAAAACTTAAATCATACTACTGCAAATCCTTTAGTTAGATAAGAGATAAGATGTCATGGAAACAAACTAAACCAGTAAGTTATCCTTATTCTTATAAATCCTTTTACATTAAGCACAAAAAATGTCCAAGGAAACTGAATTTGGGTCTTAACTAAGGCAATAAACTAATATGACAATCAAGTCAGTATTCAAGTATCTAACGATTCACTATAGGCTGCAATGCTTTCCAAATGGGGTTTACAATAGTATTTATGATAAATATAGAAGACCTTGAAGCGATCTTAAAAACCAAAACTATTTCCCAACTTCCAAGCACATTATGACTACTTGCATAACAACCAGTACAGAATCTAGAAGGATTGAAACATGTATTGGATTTCTAAACGAAACAACATGCCCGAGGTTATAAAAATCTCATTCACTTACATAAAATTAATCATGTTTGACTTATACATATTAGCATATAGTAATAAACAAATATTAGAACTCTGCTATTGCTGAAATTAAGTGAACTTGTATTGATTGAGTTTTTCGAGAAGGCAGTACAGAGAATTATAGGAGTACATTCATAAACCACCCAAAAGTCCAAATTCCTTGTAAAGCCTCGGTTAACAATAACAAACCTCACTGAGAACTTCACAGATGTATAGCTATGTGGACACGTACATCATACACAAAAACAACAAAGACAAACATAAAAAACTACGAGGAAATAACTGTAAGAGGGACCCTATTTTAATCGTAAGCCAGCAATTTACCATTCCTATGGATTCAAGAGTTAATTGAACCTTAAATTTGAATCAAGAGAAATTATATCACAAATAAGCGAAAAATCAAATAGTTACAACTTACAAGCAGTTACCTGACATAGGCTCTAATTGATGGTAACAAACGATTGAGTGGGGAGCTGGTGGAGAATTGCCCGAGAGAAAGACAAAGAACCGCAATCTGTGTATAACTATGTGTAACATATACGGTGTTTAATAGGTATGTGACATGGCACCTGCCTGGCATTTGACATGTATTAAATCATTTCACCAACGTGGATTAAAATGTTTGAGGAATATATTGCCTCCTGTTGGGCTATTAATCCTTAGGAAAAAATCGAAACTTTACAATAATAATTCCAGAAATTCCTAACACAAAACCCACACATAAACACATATCTTCAACCAAAACCCCCCAAAATTCTCAAAAACTCAAATCATATACCCTAATACAATACACAAAACCATCATAAATAACAATAAACACAGAAGGGTCGATAAAATTAAAAGGACTAACCTGATAATTGTGTCAAAAATCAAAACTTTCGGCCGATCTCACACCAATAAGCCCTGCATAGTTGTATCAATCAATCAATAATAGTATAATACATATAAAATGTAAAGAAAAAAAACAAAAGGGTTGATGCAATATGGAGAGAATATTATAGAAATAGTAGCATGTATGTATGTATGATAATTATAAAAGTAGTATGAATTAGTCTACCTGATATACAGAGGGAGGGAATTGGCGAATTTTGTGACCTTTTCACGCCGGATACCAAATTAAAACAGTAGTAACCTGATCGGGGCATAACTTTATAAAAGATTAAAATTGATGGGTAAAATAGTCTTTTACTGAGATTAAAATATCTCATGATTATTTCACCTTGTTGGTGTATTATATATAGAACTAGCATGAAAACCCGTGCAAGGCACGGGTCTCCATTATAAACCATATGATAATTCCAGTTAATCTAAAATTGTTTTCAAGTTTCTTTCCGAGCTAATTTAAAATTGTTTTCATATTTCTTTCTGAGCAAATATCAAAGATGCAGTGATGTTATTGCTTAACATTACAACCATTTTCTAAAGCTACTGTTGGATCTTTTTTAAAAATGGACAATACTCCTATGTTGTGGTGCTACCACAATGGAAACAACGCTACACATACAAGAAACTAAGATGCATCCTATAGGTATCTCGGAAAGTAATCATAAAAATTTCAAAAAAAGATATTCCTATTAGCTCGTAGTTCATGCACTTTCCCGAGCCTTGTGATCTTCATATGCTTCGGTGTAACTCGTATATATAACATGAAAAACAAACAAAGATTGTCCAAAATTATATTTCTATCAAGTCATAGTTCATGCACATCCTCAAGCCTGGTAGTCTTGATGTGCTTCTTCGGTCTATTCCCAAGACTGCCGCTTCCATCCCTATATACAAAGAAGGATGACTAAGTGAATATTGGCTAAACAATTAGTTTTTCTCAAAAAACAAATAATTGAATAGCTTGCTTGACAGATTTTACCAATGCTAGTAGAATTCATATAATTACTATTGAAAATAAATAGAAAGAAAACGAACTAAAAATGGAAGTACATCTATCATAATTATATAGTTCTATTTTTGTAACTGTTGCAGGGAGTGGCTGAGCAGAAGCTCAGCTCACTGTAGTTTAGGCTGTAGCTCAGCAGACTGTTTAAGGACTGATAATAAGGCAAGAGTAAAATAATATAACTTGATAAGAAGTGCAAATTGATACCCTATAAAAAGATCAACAGATAAATTTGTTGTGAATTAAATGATAAAAACTTCATTTGTATTCATGCATCTTCCCTAATCTCCACATTATAAGATACAAATTGTAAGACTATTGATAGATCCCAAATCTTCACATGTATACGTACATATATATTAAAGAAAGTTACGAAGAGAATAACATACATGAACAGATCCATTTCCTTGAATATTTTGTGTTAAATGTTGCAGAGAATAACTATTTGACATCTGCATGAAGTTAAGAGCTACTATGTGTACCTTGTATATTTCCTTGTATGAAGCTGATCTTTAGCTTTTCGATCTTAGCTTTTTGATCGAGGTCCTGCAAAACATAAAGGATGACAATAACTATATAAGAAAATATTACAATCAATGTATATCGATTTGTAATCCAAATTGGCCTCTTAGATATACATGTCACTAATTAATTATCTAATATAATATGATTAAAATCAATAAACCTAAAAACTGGAATATAATAAAATAAAAAATCTCTGCAATCAAAATATAGAGTACTCCTTACGTTAATTTCACACACACATAACAATATGTGATGTGTGTGTGGATAAAGACGCATATGATTGAATGGTGCAGTAATATGAATGTGTATAAATTAGTTGAAAGTCGTCTCATTATTAAATTGTCCCACCAATTAAAAATATATGTTGATATATTATATATAATATAAAGATAAAGAAGAATAGAATAGATTCGTTTTTTTAATCTCTGTAGAGACTTGGGAACTGAGACCCCTGTTGCTGCACCGGGGCATTACTTTATGTACCGGTCCTAAAAAGCGATAGTTGAAATATTTAGATTCGTGAATAAAACAAAAATATTAAAATTCACCAAAATTTATGTGAATATTCTGAATGACACACCTTATTCACACTTAGCCACTTAGGGGTGTAATCAATTCTGAATTTGAAATATTTTAAAGAATTGACAATAATGGAAATTTTTTTAAATATTATTGTTGATTTTATTTTTTCGTAATTTTTGTCAGATTTGATGTGAAATTGTACAGAATTTATGCAAGGTATTGCTGATTTTAGTAAAATTCCTCAAAATCTTATTGAATTTGGTTGGATTTCAAAATATTAAAAAACAGTAGGAAATTCATCAATATCTATCACTTTTTAGAATCCAAAAAAAACTATGATTTTTTTAATACAATCAAATTTGAAAGGATTGTTTTAAATCTTGATTGAATGCCAGCAAATTTTAAAGTAATTTTTAAAATCCTAACTGAACATCTCAAGATTTTAGAGAATTTTATAAAATCTTAAAATTTTAATGGACCAAATCGAATACACCTAAATTTTTAAAATCCAAAAAAATCTTCCAAAATTTTGGTTGAATACACCCTATTAATTTTAAATTTTACTAATTTGTGAATATTTTTTGCATGACTTTCCAACTATCACTTGGTGGAACCCACCATCTTACTATATCACGGAGTACTTTTTAAGTTTTCACTCTTTACTCATTAATTTACTGTTTATATACTGGTTTCGGATCATGTAAACTATTATGGCAATGTATTGTAGGCTAGCACTGCTCCTTGCTCCTTGATAATATTCATAAATTGTCTCGTGTATTAAGAGCATCTTCAAAATACTCTTAAATTACTCTTAAATATAATATAAAATATTGACTTTTAACAATTTAACGTACATTCATTTTCGACAATAATCATCATGCGCACTCCTTATTTAATTTTATATTATTAAAAATAAGTTGAATTTATAAAAATACTAAAAAAAATGAGGGAGATTCATGAGAGCGTTCAAGAGACTTTTCCCGTTTCCTTTCTCTGGCCTTTCCTCTATCACGTGACTTCTGCATGTCCCTATACTTATTTTAGTATCAACAGTTGTGCATAAATAGTCATATACATATAATATATGTTTTCCTAACCAATGTGATCGATGTAAGACCATCTAAGCCCGATAGTCAACGTGGTCGAGATGACAAAAATGTCATTGTTAAGCCTCTGGAACTATTATACGTTCTTCTGAAAACCATTGATTATAAGAAAGCCTAGTCCATATCACAAGCAGTCAAGCAAGAATCTAGCAAGGTGCAAGTATATTTTACATTTACTTGTTTAAAGTATTATTAGTACCATGTAAAGTCCATCATACACTAAGTATCCCTCCTTGTCAGATAAGGGTTTTTACTTATATTACCTTCCTAACCCCACATCACTTTTAGGTTTTTAAAAGCTAGGCATTTAAATTCTGGGGTGTGAAAGGTTTGTAATAAATTAGTAGTTGCTTCAAATGAAAAACACTTTTGAAAATCTTCCCCTCAAGCTACGTTAGTTTGCATAAACTGACACCATAATATGACTATTTACAGTTAGGCTTGTACCAAGGTACTACAAATCCCATTCTTGATCTTTCAAATTACCGAGTAACTATTTATCATCATTTGTAAGGCTAGTTTTAGGTTATTCTTCCATTCTTAGCTTCCAATAGGATTATTAATCCTCAATCTAGTTTATGAGAAGTCTTGCAAAATGGCAACATATACTTTACCAAATAATTTACATAACGTCTTATTAGATAGCATGTTGTCTACAAAATAAGGAGAAATAATTATAAATTTACTAAAACTACCTTTACATACAAGCAAAGACTTGGTGACAATCTGTTTCCCACAGGAGTTTTGTAAGAAGATTTGAGGATAAATTTTAAACGTGCAGAGAGATTTTAATCGAGTAGAAATATCAACCCTAATGCAACCCAATTATTTAAAGAAACCATGTCATTCTTTCCCCTAATTCGAAACCATATAATTGCTTTCTTAAATAGTTTAAAGAATTAAAACATACTTCTGCACAATATTAAATAGAAAGATAAAATTGGTAACTGAAGATTATACCTTTCTCAATCTTCTCTTACTTTTGGCTCCTTAGACCGCCGTGATCCACCTGATTGATTCTGCTCTCTAAATAATGGACAACATGACCAAAAGTATGCATTACATTTCATTACTAAGGTGACACTTAAATTAAATCACAAATCACTACACATCACTTAGCAAGTGATATATGATTTACAATTAACGCTCACAATTGTGCCTTGTTAAAGGATTAAACTGTTAATAAGATTTTGGTGACAAACGAGCAACAACAGTGTATAGAATTGTCTAGAGTTAATAATACAACTACAATTGAAGCTAAGCACAAGGTAAGTAATCAGGTATGTGGGTGAGGTAAAAACCATAATCCTTGAGGTTTCACAGCACCATTCCCTGTCTTACCTGTGGGTAAGCATAACTGGGTTTAAAGACTAACTTTAAAAGAAAAACCCTTTTATCAATCATTATTATCAGCATCCTTGACAACTATGTTTATAACCATATATTATTAAAAATTGACTAAAGCTTAATCATTATGAATAGCTGCATATATACATTACCTCCCAGAATGCCTTTGATTAACTTCTTCACCTCCAACCCTGGTTGTACCAAGCCCACCTCCAAGTCCGCAGGGACGTCAATTTGGAACAGTTCTACCACGCTCAACATCTACCAACACCCTTTTATGAACCTTTCATGTCCCGAGTATGCATATATTCAATGAAAGCATAGGCTCTGGGTTTATTTTTCTCCTTATCCGCAACCAAGCGAACCTGCAGCCCATATAAATTTACACAAATTAGCTACTAACTTAGAGTTAATACAAGTTTGCACCAAAGCCTACGTGCCGTACATGCTCTGTTTTTCCTGAAGCTGCATTCTTAGTCAAACATGCAACATTTTATAACAAATATTTATGGCACGACAGACATGCACTACTATGCCACATAAGCCGTGCTCAGCTTCAAATTATACCACTTTTGACGTGAGACAAAACACCACCGGTTCTAGTTTGTGGGCAAGCTTTGGCAAAAATACCAGTTCAGCATACTACCCTTCCCTTTACCAAAGAATATATATTTTTAATAATATAATAGCGTAAAACAATACGTTAAATACCAGGGAATCGTGTGTACTCTAGAAACGTATTTTGTAATCGTGTGTATTTAAGTGCTAGTTTGTGGGCAAACTTTGGCAAAAATACAAGTTCAGCATACTACCCTTCCCTTTACCAGGGAATATATATTTTTAATGATATAATAACGTAAAACAATACGTTAAATACCAGGGAATCGTGTGTACTCCAGAAACGTATTTTGTAGCCTTTAAATCCAGAAGTAGAACTTTTAGTATCAACAAATTCATATACTTGATATAAAATTGGGAAGGGAAAAATAAGCTAATACTACCTACAGATTTTACCTAGGTGTAGGAAAAAATTGTCATTCTTCATTTGTTGCTTAAGAATAATGGCCAAAAGGCACAATGAATCACTACCCTGACCACTTACAAACCTGCTTCCATTCAAAGTAAACCATCACGATAACACCACACATGTTAAATACAATAGCTACTTTGCCAGAGCTCTTACTTTAACATTAAACCTTACAAACCCACAAACCTTTACCTTATAAATCCAACACTACTTGAGCAGAAGTCCAATAGAAAAACGTATTTTCTTTGAAATGAACACAGTACTCATAATCAAAACACTTGTGGATTTGTAAAAGTAAAATTTGCGCTATGCATTGCATGCTTCAGAGAACATTATGTAAATTTAGAAACTTGATGGTCAGTTAGGAGCCATAAGACATCCTTAAAACTGAAACTTAACAAATCAGGGCTACTACGGGATCATTATGTCAAGGAACAATAATTGGCTGGAAGAGTTCCATAAAAAGTATATATTAACATACTATTTTTGTACTTTAGGCATATAAAAAGAATAAACACACCAAATAAATGGTAAATACATATAGTAGACATAATACCCCTGAAAACTATTTCATCACATAATAATCTACACAAATGATTTAAACTTACTTTGTCAGATTCACCCCCTTTTTAAAGTACTCTTCTTCTTTGAGTATGTAATAAAACAAACTTCCGCTATGTATAAGCCGAATTACATTCACAAATTTTCTCGTATCACGCCCTCAAGTGTTGGTAAATAAAAACTTCTACGGAATTTGAATTAAATTCATGTGAATATACACATAATGCTATTTTTTTATATACATGAAGGAGAAAGATGATTGATAATATCAGCTTATGAGTAAAATATAAGTGCACGGAATAATGGTTGAGTTGGCAGAAAAAAATAATAATCACCATGCCAAGAAGATTAGAACTTTTTTTTTGGGATGGAATATGGAACATAATGATTGTATTTTTTTCTTTCAAAAAACTGCAATATACATCCGTACCACTTTGATATGAAATCAAGTGAGCAACAAAGGCACAACAGAAGAAAAGAACTTCATCAATCTCACCCAACGAAATGCAAAAAAGAGTCCCACACTGGGGAACTCTTATAATACCTACCCGCTTGATAGGACCATAAGCCTCAAACTCCCTTTTAATTCTGCTCTCAGTTGTCTCATAATTCTGGAAGCAGGAACACAAAAATTTGTTACCAAAAAGTAAAAGAAAAAACAACAGCTTGCAATGATCGATTAAAAGGACAGAGTTACTTACAACCCTAGCTATGAGTAGTGTCTTATATGGATCCTCGGAGATATTTGGGTCATTACCTGGGTCATCTGCACATTAAATACTTGGTAAACACATTTGCAAAAATTGAGCACAGTAAGAACAATCATACCCAACTACATGAAAACAGTAAAAGCAAAGTCACTGTACATTTCTCAACTTCCTCTACAACCCTTTTTGCACCTTCTTCAGTCCTTTTTTCTGTCTGTATCACAGCAAGTAAAAGTGAAGCACTATATTAGTTCTAAAAGGCAAGGCACTTGTCCAAAAAAAAAATTGCACCACGAGACAAGCAATACACCACTAAAGTTTTCGGCGACAACTCAACCACAAGCATTTACATTTATTTATTCATTTTCTTTATCTTTAGCATACTCACCAATCATCAATAATGCAAAAACAATTCTCACAGACTTCTTATCGACCAGTTTTTATTTGTCTATTAATCGTTCAATGCCAGACGGTGATTGGTTTAATGAGAAGAAAGATGAGATTGCAAAAAATGCCTTTTTATAGATTTTAGCATTGAATTGACGGACAAAATGGCAAGGAAACAGAATATGGACTACAAAAACCACATGGCAGAGAAAGAGGGAAATTAGGAATAGATGGGGGCAGAGCATACAGTTACCTGGGAGCAGGGAATAATCGAGATTCTCAGCCATAGGAACACGACGCCGATTGCTGAGGATTGAACTGATCAGCCATACACACACCGAAAGATACTACACACAAAACTCCTTCCTCGATTAAGTTGGAAGAACAATCCACCGCAAAGATTTCAGAGCAGGAACCCTACCCCTTTCCACCGAATGCCAAAAGAAAATACTGGCCACCCCCACACGTTATGGAGGGAAATTCAGCGTACACAAACCACATATGTTGATACTTGCCTATAAGAGTTAGGAATAGATTGAAAGCTGGTAAGACGTCTAGCTTTATGATATTGCAATTTGTTCAAGATAGATATAACCAAGGGGGGCATATAATGTGGCCAACGTAAATTATCAATCCTTTGCACAAATGATTGGGCACCGTTAGCGAATCCTTTGCACATAACTAAACATGCATGTTTGTAAAAACCCTATATGTGCTTAGACTTGTAATATCAGGTAAGGGGACCAAGATGGTAATATGGGGCGCTCAAGGTTGGCGTTTCAAAACGAAGGTCAAGATACCTAGAAAATAAACATAGTCACAAAATAAAAACGAAACAATGGTAAATATCATCACCAAAATCAATAGCACTAAATATGGAATAAATATCCCCTTGTTGAAGGGCTTGCCAAGTTAGTGCCAAAATCACCATTAATTATTGACGCGAACAGGAAATGTTTCTAAAACAGAACACAACACAGATGACAATGGCAGGGTGAAGGAAAATTGAATGACAATAACATACTTGCTGACCGTTGGGCATTTACACGCTCCCTCGAAAGTCTCCGCCGCTCCAGAACCTCATCAGTCACGGTGATTGTGGGGCGACCACATTTCCTTGCAGGCCCCTGGCCACCCACACCTGCAAAAGAACGAAGGCTGAGAAAAAATTGGTAGCAGCCTGAACATCAAACATCAATCCGCAAAGCTAAACGACAAGGAACGGGAGATACACAATAAAAAATGGCCCCAAGCTATGCATGGCCATCACTAAAACGTGGATTACCAAATTGAAAGAATAACAGGTAAGCTTAAACCTCGGGGAAAAGACAAACCCAATTCAATTCAATTCATAAACCAAAAAAAAGGCATAAATAAACCGTAAAATGGAGCCGCAAACTTGTATTTATGTGAATGACAACCACAGACAGCATGAAGAACACACAAAAGACAACGCAATATCTAAGAATATCCTGAACGAAAACACACAAAATTCTGTCCTTAGTTGCATAATAAGCATATCAATAAATGGAATGATGATTTTTTATTTAAGAAGCATTTTCCATTACGGAAATGGGACCACATGTTGTTGGTGCATCCTATAAGCAAAAAAAATAAAAAACCAGAGATGAAAATGAGAGAAATAAGCAAAAAGTTGCAAACACAAAAGTACGCAAACATATTTAGTGTAGTTTTTCCACTCCAATCTGTAAACACGGTCTGGCACAAATTTACACAAAATAAACAAATATAAATATATTTAGTTCTTTTAATTTTTTACTTTATCTTAATACAACTGTATATTTATAATCTCAGAATTGAATATGAATATTAAAATTTGAAAGTTATTAGAACAATAAATGTCAGGGTTTTCCATTGGTTTGATATGTAGTGAAACAAAGCACGTAAATACACAACACCATTACGAGGCCTAGGCAGGTACAATCTTTAAGAGTTTATGTAGAGGCACTTAGAAGCAATTATTTTCATGAATAACAAAAGACACGATGAATCTGGCGTATAGATCAGGATTATATTGTGTACATACTAATATCACAGATATATTTATATTTTTAGACTTCTTTGTTATATCCTACTCATGTAACTATGTTGGCTCATTTGTGTGCACAAAAGTTTACTTTAGCATTCCATATGTAAACCTTTTGGAGTTCAAAACTCAACCATTCAGGTTTCAGAAATCAAAAACCTCCTTGACCACTACTGCACTACATCTTTGCTTCAACCTGCAAATTAGCATGTTAATGCTCATAATCTGTTTGAACTCGGTGTCTAAAGTAGGCAAACAGTTGTTCATTTTAATTCTGTATAATGATAGCTATAGGAAAGAACATGTGATAAGTGCATAACGTGAAATTTCTAAAAATCACACAAACTTAATGTAAGCACCATACTTAATTTCAACTTACAATTGGTTGCATCGACCATTTCCGTAAGTTTTCTAACATTAAGACTTAATGTAGTTTTGGAGTTAAATACTAAATTTGTAAGCAACTCTACTGAGTTGTCTCCACAAATTCCAGTCACCCGTCCAAACCAACTCAATCTCTAGATTGATGCTTAGAAATTTAAGATCAATCGATTACTCCCAAATTAAACATGGAACTACCGGTACATGTCATCATCAAAATCAATAGCATTAAACATTAAACAAAATCTTCATTGTTGAAGACCTTGTTAAGTTCCTTGCCGAAGAGCTTTGTAAATTCCTTGGCAATTTCCTTGGCCTAAAATAGCACACAACAGAATGGGTAATGGAAGGGTGAAGGGAAATGGCATGACAAGAACTTACTTTCTGACCGTTGGGCATTTACCCGCTGCTCTATAATGACAGCAGTCACGGGGATGGGAGGGCGACCACGCTTCCGTGCAGGCCCTTGGACACCGACACCTGCTAAAAAGTCAATACCCAGAAAAGTATTTAGACCAGGCTGAGCCACAATTCCGAAGGTTGGGAATTACAAGGCTAATCATACGACCACGCACACGGACAGGTTTCTCAGTGACCTTCATCCTAATTTCCTTCACCACCATTCATGATTATTCGTGGATATCCAATTGAATTTTAACAAAAACACAAACCTATTACATTGAATTGCACATCACACACACACAAGGCAGGGACGGTCTAATTAGCATGGTATTCAGACATCAAAATTACCTGGAACAGCCTCATGATTAGGTTGGTGGCCAGACATAGAGACCGGAAAGAAAGCCACCGACACCCACGACCCAGCGCGAAGGAGGAGGAGCAAGGCCAGGACCTTTCCACCGCCGATAAGTTCGAATACCCAACTACAACATATCGAAAGAACTGTTTATGTCCACTGCTGGGCCTCAACCTCAAATTCGCACCTCTCCAACTACAAGGACAATTGTAGGTCTGTATGCGGGCATCATGCCATCATCTATTAGGCTGAAGGATAAAATTGTCTTTTTACGAGATTAAAATATCTCATAATATTTTAACCTTGTTGGCGTATTATATATAGAAAGAAGATAGATAGATAGATAGATTCTATGTTGCTTTTTAATAAAATAGAAATTCTATTGTAATTATAAATCTTTTATTGCAACTTTGAAAAAAAATAGTTTCATCCCTAGAATCATATTCCTTACAATTCTAAGTTATATTTTAAAGAAAATAATTAAAATTGAAATACTATTATAATCATAATAAATTTTTTTATCATAATTTAGAATAAAAAAATAATACGACCAATTCTCCAAAAAAAAAAAATTCTAGGGGAATAACTAGAACATGTTTCTATACACTACTCTAGAACATTCTTCCCTGCGATTATATGTTATTTTTAAAAAAAAATATAATAAAATTGAAATCTTATTATTATTATAATCTTACATTGTATTAACAAATTTTTTTATTATAACTTATAATAAAAAAAGATTACGATCAATTATTCTAAATATTTTTCAATGAAAACAACCGAAACGTGTTTCCATGCATTTCTATTAAATAATCTAACTTTATACTTTGTTGATCGCATTAATTTTTTATGCAAAAAACATAGTTTTTTTTATAATTTTTGTAATATAATTTTATAAATATTTAATTAAATAAAAATTAGTAATTATTTAACATAAATCTCCGAGTCCGTGCGAAGCACGGGTTATCATCTAGTTATAGTAGAAATAGGATACTTGCATAACCAAAACGCTCCTCCAAATCTAACCATATCTCTCTTGCAGTCTTAAGAAACAGAACACTTTTAGCAATAGAATCATCCAAATTATATAACAACCAAGAGCTAACCAAATCACTGCAGTGTTCCCAAGCTTTTCCTTCTGGTGTAGTTATTAAATGTTCAACCAAAGTTCCATCAACAAAACTTAGTTTGTTTTTAGCAGATAAACTTAGAAGCATTGAACGTTTCCAATTAGTAAAACCAGTTCCATTGAACTTAATTGATACAAGTTGAGAAGAATTAGCATCAGAAGGATGAATAAACTAAACGCTAGAAGGATCTTGATTTGGATGTGGAGGTGTTCTAGTACTACCGTTTTGTGAAGATGAAGCCATGAATCACAATTAGGTTTAGCAGATGTGAAAATAGAGTAATCAAGTTGAGTATGAAAGCAAGAACATATTCAAGATCAAGAATCAAGTATATTTCAACAAACACATCTCAAAAAGAAAGAAAGTAGTTATGAGTTTAGATCGAAAGCACATGTTTGTTGTGAAATGATAAGAGATAAAGATCGTACTGATCGTAACAACAAAAAAACTTCAGAGATTGTAGAGATCGCAGAGATCGTAGAGAGATGTCAATAGAGATCGCAGAGATCGTAGAGAAATGTCAATCGCAGAGAGATTTCAGAGAGATTATGAGTACTTCAGAGAGATTGTTGAAGAATCCATTAGAACAAGCTTGAAGTATACCAGTAATCTACCAGAAACACATCAGAAATCGTAAAAATACACATATAACTGATGAAGATTCGTCGCCTAAGGCTCTGATACCATGATAAACTAAGCTAAATTTGTAATGTACTCATGGAAAAGATGAAGAACATAACAAATATTTTGTATTACTGAAAGCTTACAGCTAGAGTTCTTGATTACAACTATATATAAGCAACTAGCTAATATGTACAAAACAATGTCTACATTATAACAAACTCTAACTAACTTCTCCAGCTGGCAACTTGTGTGGACCACTTGACAGTAATGACAATAGGCAGGAGAGTAGAGAAGCCTTGTCAGCATTAGTCGTATTATCAGCTCCAATACTTCTCGAATTCTTCTTTCCGGGCTTACATCTCTGCGTATATCCGTTAGTTCACCGCGTGTATGTATCTGTGTGTTCGAATTATGTTTGCGTGGGTAATATTAATTTAACACCAAGATACGTAATACGGTACTCCGTGTTGAGTAGAGGACACCGTGGATGGATCAACGTATCCCGTAGGTAAAAAGGGTCTCAATCCTGCTTTTCAGTATTTTGGGCCACTAAGTCTCAAACATGATTATTTTGGTAATTTTCTCATAAAAATGTCATTATATCATATAATATAAGTAATTTTCATTATAAAATTGATCAATATGATAAAAGTTTAATCAAAGTAACAAAATCTATACTATACTATTATAAGCGAAATAAGGTATATTTGGTTGTCGGTTTGGTACACTTTTTTGGTATACTCAATAACAACCGTTAAATTTTAATATAAATAAATGAGAACCGTTGGATCTAATGCTAAAAAAATATCCCTTTTATAATATTTAAAATACTTTTATAGGTTCCAAGTTCGAATCTCACCAACAACATATCTCTATTAAACATATATATTATTTTATAAACTACTCTCACGAGTTTAAGATTCAATTCCGGTCGATAACATATTATTAATTAAAATACTATCATTAAAAATTACTATCAAACATGTATTATAATATTTTATTATCTTCTATAATTTACTTTCAAACTAATTAAAAAATATATATGAAAATATGGGTAATAAAACAAAAAATATTAAAATAAACATCCACGCATCACATGAGTAGCTATATAGTAAAAACTTACACAAAATCTGGAAAACACTTACGATATAGAAAATTTTGTATAAAATCGAAAAAAGATCAACATGATTAGATAAATTTCACTTTTTTTAAATAAAAGTTTGAAAATTAATTTTTATGTAATATTTATATATCTACATATGTATTTTAAGATAACAATTCAAAATAAATAATTACGATAATATTTATATACATGAGATTTATAAAGTTAAAAAATTATTTTAATAATAAAGATATATATACAACTTAAAACTTTAACAATAAATTTTAATTAAAAAATTTACAAACACAGTGCATCGCACGAGTTATAGGCTAGTAAGAGTAACAAAGAGACTAGCAATTAACGCACACAAATCTTTTTATAGATCATAAAGCTTGTTGCCATTTTACCATCTTATTTATAAAGGGGTTAATTGGCAAATTCATAATTGAATTCGTACTCAACTTGTAGTTGGATAATTGAACTCAAAAAGCTTGCAGTCAACTCATCGAAGTAATTAAAACTTGCAATTGGGTAATCGCCGTCAACTTCATTTAACGGCTGTAACGGAAAACTGACATAATATGCTTATGTGTTAAAAATTATACACGTGGTGTGCTGAAGTGTTAAATAATTCAAAACTAATTTTTTTAAAAACTTTTTACATTTTTATTTCTTTTCTTTTTATTCACAATCTCTCTTCTCCGGCAATCTCTCTCCCCTATGTTCTTCATTTTTTTCTTTTCCATTCAACAATCGCTGCCCCTTTTCCTCAACCGCCACCCCTTTTCCTCCTACTGCCATCTTCTCCGTTCACCTCTGACCCAGCCGCCCCGCCTCACGGCAGTCCAACCTCTCACTCCCACTCTCACTCTCACTCAATCTGCAGCCCTCCCACAATAAACATTCGCACCTCCACATTCAACCTCCACAACACCTCTCTTCACCCAATCTCCTACCGCCCCTCTACCCATTTTAATTGACGCTGCCACCCACCTCAACTCCACAACCCACAACCCAGCACCATCGAACTACTCCACTCTTTTATTCAACAGCTGTGAAAATGTTAGATATAATTGATGTGATTTAATGTCAGTGTTTAAGTGTTACAGGTAAAAGAGAGTTTAACTTGATATTGAAAGCAGTTGTAACAGAGTTTAAGTATACGCTGATTGCTGGAAGCGCAAACGCTGACAGAGGAAAGCGTAAACACTGTTAGCTGAACACATGGAAGCGCAAACACTGTTAGCTTGAAGAGAACAGAGTTTGCTAAAGTCTGTCTACTGGGAGCGTCTACAAGTCAACAGAGTTTGAAGATTAATTTAATATTAATATGGAAGCGATATCTTTGAAGATTGGATAGCTGTCAAAGAGATTGAGTTGACTTAGAAGACGTGTAGCAATCGTAATTGATATCAATTGTATAGCTTAATTTTAGGAGAATCAATTTACGATTGTACGTAGCTGTATATCTTATAAATACAGTTAGGTTAACCCTAGAAGGGTATCCATCGTGAACGAATATCATTCTTGTAACCTAAGCAGCTCTCTGTGATACTTTACATCACCGAGAGAGGAATTATCAATTCCAAACAGTTTTAAGAGTTAAAACGTGTGTTCTTGTTACTTATTCATACAGTACTTGATTATATATTGTGTATTCGACCTAACAGTGGTATCAGAGCCAAATCTGTTACTTTATTACAGTTAAAGATCCAAACACAATAGTAATCAATGGCAGAGATACCTCCACCATCTGAGAAAGCCCCTACTACTGTTAGTAGGTATGAAACAATTAGGGTTCCTATACTAAGGCCATTAGAGTATGCAATTTGGAAGGTGAAGATGACCATGTTTCTGGAGGCTACAGATCCAGAATATCTGGACAGAATTTATGAAGGTCCTCACAAACCTACAAAGTTATCTGCTGCTGCTGCTGGTGAGGAATCAAAAGTCATTCCAAAAGAGAAGAAAGATCTAACTGCTGAGGATCTTTCATCTATTGCAAAGGATGCGAAGGTAAGGCATTTACTTCACAGTGCTTTAGACAATGTTATGTCTAATAAAGTGATAAACTGCACAACTGCAAAGGAGATATGGGATGCACTTGAGGTTAGATGTCAAGGAACTCCTGCAATTAAGAAGAACAGAAGGAACATACTCACTCAGGAGTATGAGCATTTTGAGGCAAAATCTGATGAAACCATGACAGAAACATTTGACAGATTCTGTAAACTGCTCAATGATTTGTCATTGGTGAACAAAGAGTATGATTTAGAAGATTCAAATCTCAAGTTTCTTCTCTCTCTACCTAAAAAGTGGGATGTGAAGACAACCACTATAAGAGATAATTATGAACTTGGTGAAACAGAGATTGATGAAATTTATGGACTGCTCAAAACCCATGAATTGGAATTGGAGCAGAGAAACAAAAGATCTAGTAGAAAGTCAAAGTCTGTTGCTCTTAAGGTTGAGGAGAAACCATCAAAGAAGGAAGCATCAAGAAGAAAGGCAAAAGGAAAAGCTTTAATCATACACTCAGAAAGTGAGTCATCAAACACTGATGTTGACTCAAACACAGATGGATCATCTGATTCTGAAGATGATGAAGAGATGATGCAAATGGCTGCATTGATGGTAAAGACCTTCAAGAAGATGGGATACAAGAACTTCAAGAAGGGAAAAAGATTCTCCAAGGACTACTCAAAGTTTGACAAGAAGAATTTTAAGAAATCTGAGGGAAAGGACTTCAAATCTGGTAAGAAAGATAAGTCTGAGATTCAATGCTACAAGTGTAAGGAGATGGGTCATTATGCTCCTGAGTGCAAGAAGGGTAAAACTGAAAAGGCACTCTACATCAAAGGCAGAGATTGGGCAGACACTTCAGATTCAGATGAGGAAGTCAACTATGCTCTCATGGCTACTACTCAGACTGAAAATGATGATCTCAAGGTACCCCCAACTACCTATGCTTATAACACTGATAATATAACTGAACTGAGAATTTATCTTAAAGCATTGCATATCAGTTATAGGGATCAGACTTTAGAAAATGAGAGAATAAAGACTGAGTGCTCTCAACTCAAAGAAAGAAATAAACTTGTTGAGGAACAGCTAGAGAACATGAATAAAATTCAGAAAGAGAGAGATGATGCAGTGTTTATTGAACAGGAGTTGCTAGGTAAGTATAAGCAACTAGAATCAGAATTGGAGGATACTAAACACATCATTAAAACTTGGACACATTCTGGTAAAGATACTCAAGAAGTGTTTCAGTCAGATACAGTAGGTCTAGGTTACTCTGAGGGAGATGAACTTAGATTTGAAAATCAGGTAAAAGTTAGACCACATCGTTCATCTGAAGGTAATGTCATGGGAACAGGTGGACCTAAGACTGAAGCACAGAAAAAGGCAGTTAAAGAGTCATATGCTAAGACTTTTGTTAAAGAGGCTAACATTGGTTTAATGACAGATAAGCAACTTAAGCATAAGCTTAAAGAATTAAAGTCTGTCAACAAACAGAGAATGCCTAAGAAAAACAGAAATGGAAAGGTAGGCATAACCTCAGGAATTAAGCCAATGCTTGCTTCATTAGCTCCCAGAAAAACATGCTTTAATTGTGGTAGCACTAATCATCTTGCTAATTTCTGCAGTAAGAATAAAAACATTAATTCTTTGCCCTCTAAAACTGCAGTAAAGAGTGATTATGTGAGAACAAGACCACAGACTTTATGCAAACACTGTGGAAGTACTTGGCATTCTATTTACACTTGCAGAGATTATCATGCTATTTACTATAATTACTATGAACCCAAGCCAAATTTGAAATGGGTTAAAGTAAACTCTGCAAATGTAAATTCTGAAAAATTTAGCTTAAACTCTGTTAATGTGAATTCCGCTGCAAAAGCTAACAGAATTAAGAAAGCCAAAGGATCCAAGCAAGTCTGGATCCTTAAAACTAATAATCAGTGATTGTTTGTGATTGCAGGGCACCAGGGTCAGTACCCTAGTCGTGGACAGTGGATGTTCAGGACACATGACTGGAAATAAAGCCCTGCTATCAGAGTATGAGGAGAAGGCTGGCCCAGAAGTTTCTTATGGAGATGGCAACATAGGACATACTCTGGGATATGGCAATATTAATCTTGGGAATGTCATCATCACAAATGTAGCTCTGGTTCCAGGACTCAAACATGACTTGCTATCTGTGAGTCAAATCTGTGACAGAGGATATCATGTAGATTTTCAGCCTGAATATTGTCAAGTGATCAGCAAATCTACAGGGAAAGTTGCTCTAGTTGGAAACAGACACAATAACATATATGAAATTAAATTGTCAACAAACACTGATGGCAAAGCAGTGTGTCTGTCAACAAGAATGTCCAGTGAAGAGAGTTGGAAGTGGCACAAGAAACTCTCTCATTTGAATCTGAACAATATCAATGAGCTCATAAAGAATGATCTTGCAAGAGGACTACCAAAGTCATTGTTGAATGTAGAAGGCCTGTGTGATTCTTGTCAAAAGGCCAAACAGAGAAAAGCCTCTTTCAAGAGCAAATCTGAGTCTTCAATTGTTGATCCTTATCATCTCCTACATGTTGATCTTTTTGGACCAGTAAATGTCATGTCACTTGGAAAGAAGAAATATGCTCTAGTCATTGTTGATGATTACACCAGATACACATGGGTGTATTTTCTAGCAAAGAAGGATGAAACTGCTTTAACACTGACAGAACATATAATACAACTGGAAAAAGGGTCAGAGAATCAAGTGAAGATAATCAGAAGTGACAATGGAACTGAGTTCAGGAATTCATCAATGGAAGAATTTTGCAAGAGTAAAGGGATAAAACAAGAGTTTTCTGCACCTGGTACTCCACAACAAAATGGTGTAGTGGAGAGGAAGAACAGAACCCTGATAGAAGCTGCCAGAACCATGCTAGATGAAGCAAAGTTGCCAACATATTTCTGGGCAGAAGCAGTTCAAACTGCTTGTTTTACTCAAAATGCAACACTGATCAACAAGCATGGTAAAACACCATATGAAATGGTGAAGAAGAAGAAGCCAAATCTAAAATATTTTCATATATTTGGATGCAAATGCTTTGTGTTGAAGACTCATCCTGAACAGTTGACCAAATTTGACCTAAAGGCAGATGAAGGAATTTTTGTTGGCTATCCACTGTCAACTAAAGCATTCAGAGTTTATAATCTGAGAACTAGAGTGATCATGGAATCTATTCATGTGTCATTTGATGACAAGAAAATAACTGGACTTGAAGATGTTAATGAGCATGATCAACTGCACTTTGAAAATGAAGATTTATTAAACTCGGATAATACAGATCTGACAAACACTGTTGAGGTCAATTCTGAACCTCTACTGGTAAACACTGAAGAAACTTTTCAATCAGAAACAAGGGAAGAACCAGTTGAGGGGGAGCATGAAGAATCACATCAAAGTGATAATTCAAACACTGATAGTGACTCAATTGATAACTCTGAATCAAACTCTGTTGATTCAAACTCTGATCATTCAAATTCTGAGCAGTCACATTCAGGGGGAGCATCAGAAAGTGAAGAAAGGCACCAAGAAAATCAGGAGAGCATGGATCAAGGGGGAGGATCACATGATGACAGAAGCAATCTGCCTTCTGCAAGAAAATGGACTAAGTCACATACACCTGATTTGATTATTGGTGATCCAGATGCAAGAGTAAGGACAAGAAGTGCAACAACAAATGAATGTCTGTTTCATGCATTCTTGTCACAAACTGAGCCAAAGAAAGTAGAAGAAGCTCTTAAAGATGCTGACTGGATAACAGCAATGCAAGAAGAGCTAAATGAATTTGAGAGAAATGAAGTGTGGACCCTTGTACCAAGGCCAAAGAACAGATCTATTGTTGGTACTAAATGGGTTTTCAGAAATAAAACTGACAGTGATGGTGTGATCACAAGGAACAAAGCAAGACTGGTAGCTAAAGGCTATTCACAGCAGGAAGGAATAGATTATGATGAGACTTTTGCACCAGTTGCCAGATTGGAGGCAATAAGGATGTTTCTTGCCTATGCTTCTCACAAGAAATTCAAGGTTTTTCAAATGGATGTGAAAAGTGCTTTTCCGAATGGAAAACTTGAAGAAGAAGTATTTGTTGAACAACCACCTGGTTTTGTAGATCCAAAATATCCAGATCATGTCTACAGGTTAGACAAAGCACTCTATGGACTCAAACAGGCACCTAGGGCATGGTATGAAACACTTGCTAAATTTCTACTAGAAAGTGGGTTTCACAGAGGTACTATTGACAAAACTCTGTTTTACTTTAAATCTGGTAATGACCTGCTCTTAGTTCAGATATATGTAGATGATATCATTTTTGGATCTACTAATGATAAACTCTGTAAGAAATTTGCCAAGCTCATGCAGTCTAGATATCAAATGAGTATGATGGGAGAGTTAAGCTATTTTCTAGGCTTACAGGTGAAGCAAACAGATGATGGAATTTTCATTAATCAAGCAAAATATACCAGAAATCTTCTCAAGAAATTTGGCATGCTTGACTATTCATCTGCAACAACTCCCATGGCAACTGCAACAAAACTGGACAAAGATACAGGGTCATCAGTGGATATGACAAGTTACAGAGGGATGATTGGTTCTCTACTCTATTTAACTGCTAGTAGACCTGATATCATGTATGCCACCTGTCTGTGTGCAAGGTTTCAGGCAGATCCAAGAGAACCACATTTAACAGCTGTGAAGAGGATTTTCAAATATCTCAAGGGCACTGTAACCTTAGGGCTGTGGTACCCAAGAGAATCAGATTTTAAGCTACTTGGTTACTCTGATGCAGATTTTGCTGGCTGTAAAATTGACAGAAAAAGCACAAGTGGAAGTTGTCAATTTCTTGGTGACAGACTTGTGTCTTGGTACAGTAAGAAACAAAAATCAATATCAACATCTACAGCTGAAGCAGAGTATATTGCTGCTGGTAGTTGCTGTGCACAGATTCTATGGATGAAGAATCAATTGCTGGATTATGGGTTGAGGTATAGTAAAATACCTATTTTCTGTGATAATCAAAGTGCTATTGCAATGACAGGTAATCCAGTACAACACTCAATGACCAAGCACATCAGCATAAGGTATCACTTTGGTATCAGAGAGCATGTAGAGGAAGGCAATATTGAGCTTCACTTTGTGCCTATAGATCAACAACTTGCAGATGTTTTCACAAAGCCTCTAAGTGAATCAACATTTACAAGACTGGTCAATGAACTAGGGATGGTATCTGGTTTTGACTAAACATGTTGGTTAGACTCAAACTTTTCTAATAAAATGTGTTGCTCATATTTCTGTAAATTGTTAAAGTGCTATGTGAACCTTGTTAATTAAACTCTGTCAGAATGATTATTGGTCATACACTGTTAATACGTTTGTTAAACTCTGTGAATTCTGAGTTGATTTTTGTCTGAATGAAAATACCAATGAAGAAAAATGTATGAAGCATGATTTTCAGTGAAAAATCAAGATTCTTTCTGAGTCACTGTAATCTAATCAGAAATTGCACAGTAAGTTAACACAGCATGATACTGTTTCATATTTAGAGCATCTCTTAGTTTATTTGATCCTAAACTCTGAATTTATGAATACCGTATGCATTGCCTCTCATGAATAACTCTGATATTGATGAACTCTAAACTCTGATTAGTGACACTCTGTTTCCAAGCCAAACTTGATTCTTGATGTTTCTTTGTTTGCACTTGTGAAAATTTTAAAACTTGAGATATGTCATTGTTTAGTTTGGTGAGAAACAGTTCATGTCTGAACCCTGTGAGATTTTGAGCCGAATAAGTGATTGATACATTTTATATCAATCAGATTTTATTGTTGTGTGATGTTCATCAGTAAGTATGTTGCTCTAGAACTTGCATTAAACCATTTTGAGACTACATGATATATGTGTGCATGAAAATGATAAAGGCACTAGGATTAACCATCTTTCTTTAAACACTGTTCAAAACATCTTTGAACACTGTTCATAAACACGACCCTTAGTAAACCCCTTTGAGCCAAATTAACTGTTCATTTTTCTTGAATAGTGAAGTATTAAGAGCAGTTATATTCTTTTGGTAAATCAAATTCAAGCAGGTGAGTATTTCTCAAGAAAAGAAATCTTACTCAGTATATATATATATATGTAAATAAAAAAAAAAAAAAAAAAGGAGGTATATATACTGATCATCTTGTACAAATATGTACTAACAGTTTGACTGAACATTTTGATCTGATAAATTGTTCAGTTAGAAATTCTCATTCGAAAAACATCTCTTCTCATCTGTTTGATTTTACTCAATTCCAACCCTGAACAAAGTCCTTTTGATTTGTGCATATATGTAATCGAAGTGGTGTAGATTTGGTGGAAATTCAAGCTTATGGTAGTATCTGCTTCTACTGATTGAATTTGAGCGAAAACACTTCACCTAAACACTTGTGAGCTGTGAGAGTTTGTGAGGAAATCCTAGACATGTAACTCACTGAATGATGCTTTGATGTTTATCTCCTGATCTTTTTGTCTATAATGACTGTGTGCTTACTTGGATAATCATGAACATAAACTGGAACAGGGATATTCAGATTTCTGTAATTAAGGAACTACAGAGTTTAGCATTCATCATATACTCTGTGTTTAATATGAGAGTTTGTGCATTCAGTGTTTATTGTTTTGATTTATGGATTTTATGAAATATTAGATGCTATAAAAATTGATTTGGTAAACTCTGCTACTCACACACAAAAATCACGACTGTGCATTTTTGAAAGGGTTTTTGTGATAAAGATTGAAAATTTGGCAAACACCGATTGATTGTGTTATATACTCTAAGGTATATTTTCATTAAGATAATTTGAAAATTTTGGAGTAAATGGAGTAGTTGACAACTGTTAATTAGTGTATTTAGTGGTAAAGTGTCTTGATAAATGGAACGACAGCGGTAATAATGGCTTTTACTGCGTGTGTATTAAGTGAATCGTTGCATGTGTGACACGTGTCCCACTTTCACCCACTCATTCATCATTATGTCTCACTTTCACACTTTTCAAGGGAACAGTTGCGTGTTTTCAAGTAAAACCGTTTGAGTTTAGTTTTTAATTACAACTGAAATTACTTTTTGCCACAATCACTTTCATCCACTCATATTCACTTTACCAAAACAGAGAGAACATCTTTGTTTTTCACTTTGGCATTTTCACAAACACCTTTCTTGCATATCATTTTCACAGCTGCTTTTTGCTTATTTCTTGATTCAATGGCAACAAAACCTTTCACTGTGTTTGGTCTACGTTTTGTGCCTAACAATTATGCAGCTTTACTTGAAAACGACCGGGCTCCAGAGGCGTTTCATCTAATGCAAAATTTTCTTCGAGATTCTGAGATTGGGCAAGCGCTGGTTGAACCGGCTACTCTATCTGCTTCTCAGGTTGTTAATTTCTGGCAAAACTCAAGATATATAGAAGGAGGAGAGAATGGAACTCCGTCTATCATCTTCTCTCATGAAGAACAAGAGTTTGTGATCACTCCACAAACTGTTCGCGACGCCATGGATTTCGACACACATACTTCGTATGCTGTTGTCTCTGAGCAAAATCTGAGAGAGATGCTAACAGAGATTGGGTACATGGAATCACTTGCCAAGCTGGGCAGTGTGAGGAGGCCAAATTTGAGAAAAGAGTGGAACTTTTTCTTTGATTGTATCACCAGGACATTCCAGAAGAAGGTCACCAACTGGGATGCTATTCCAATGGACAGTCTCCAAATTGGGTATTCTCTACTCTATGGCAGTAATTTTGATTTTGGTAGATATGTTCTAATGAATTTGGGTGATAAGTTGTCAGAGTCTACTACAATTTACTTTGCTAGATTTTGTCAACTTCTGTTCAATGCATGTGTTCCTGGGTTACCTGTTGATGAAGCTGATGAGATTCAACCTTTTCGAGTCACTAAGCGAATATTCTCTGATATGACTAACAAAGATGTTGGTAAGGACTTACCTCCTTTTGTATTACCACTTGCCTTACAGAATTTTGTAAATCAGCCACAAGATTCTTCATCACCACAACCTGAACCACATCAACCACAACAACCAGAACCACAACCTATGCCTGAACCTTTAGCCACTGTTCGTACAGAAAACATACCATCTCAACCTACTCAATCACCTGAGCCAACACCAACAACCACTGATCAACCCATATCACCTCAAACACAAACTAAACCTCAAAAACAATCTGACCAAATGAATACTGAACCAACAAACCCTGTCACTATCACTCATCCACAACCACCATCTAAGTTAAAAAGGAAGAAGCATACTGCAATCAACACAAAACATTCTAAGGCTAAACAGACATCTCCAAAGGCTGTTTATTCTAGAAGATTCATAAAAAGGGCAAATAGACCTTCTACACCACCAGCTGAGGACAGTTCTAGTGAGGATGAAGAACTGATAGCAGTGCCTCAAGCTAAGAGGAGAAGGCTTATTCTAACTGATTCTGATGATGAGCATATTGAGGAGGCTCAAGAGAATATATCTATTGATATTCCTACTGGTGAGACAGAGGTTGTCATAGAACCTATTTTACCATCATCAGAAGTCAAGACTGCTGAACCAGAATCTGCTAAGGTTCAAGAAAATGAAGATGTTAGAGATGCTTCGTCTCCAATGGAAGAGTTTGCTGAAACTCCAATTTCTTTTAATCATGAAGCATCTACTCCACCACTCATGGAGGTTACACATTCTATTGATACTGGTGTTGCTGATGGACCTACTGTTGTTCTTAAAGACACTGTGGTTGCATCACACACTGAGTTAAACTCTGATGCCCATCATGTTTCTGCTCATGGTGAGGAGGTTGATAAACCAGAAAAGGTTCTTTCTTCAGAGCAAACTCAAGTTGATAAAGGAAAACAAGTTGCTCAAGAACCTGTTGCTGCTCAAAATGAAGACATTGCTTCTATTGCCTCTACTAGTGAGTCGATAAGTGATTCAGTTGAAGCCAAGAGTACTGGAGTTGAACAACCACAAAATCAGACTGATGGTCAGAAAACAGGAGAAAAACCAGATTTTGCTGGGCCTTCTGTAAATGAAGTTGATGATAGTTATTTGGCCAAACAAACTGCTGATTGGTACAAGTCAGAGTGTATTTTTCCTCCTGGAAGGGCAGCTATGTTTCTTCAAGCAAACTCTTCGAAGATTAAAAATCCAGAAATATTCACTTGTTTGCAAGGCACAGTGATTCAAATCAAAACCTTGAATACTAGATTTGATGATACTCAGAAATCTATTGTTGATCTTCGAACAGAGGTTGCTACTCATGAGGAGAAAGCTCAACTAGCTAATGCTAAGATCTTTCAACATTTCTCCAGAGCTCAAGCAAATATTAATGACAGACTGAGTAAAGTTGAACAGAATCAGCTTCTACTGACTGAGAAAGTTGATTCTATTGCAAATTCTCTTGAGTTAATCACCTCAATTCTGATTCAAGATGGTGATGATGATGTCAAAAAGGGGGAGAGAATTGCTAAAACCAAGTGTAAGCAAACTCAAACTCTGTCAAAGAAAGATCATCTTGATGATGAAGGTACCAATGCTGAGAAGGGCTTAAGAAATGCAAATTCTAGACAAGGACATGGGAGGTCTACAAGGTCAAAGCCGAATTTGGTGATAGATACAAATACTCAGAGTACTTCTGGTTCAAAGCCAAAGGATTTGTCATTCTCTGACAATCCACAAACAGATGAAGAATTGGCTGCAAAACTTTTTTGTGAAGAGAATGCTGAAGCTACACTTGAGGATATTCAAGCTGAAGAAAAGCTGTTGCAGAAAGAGCATTTAAAAGCTCAAAAGTCCAAGAAAGTGAAGAAAGTTGTTAAAGCTTCAAAGTCTTCAAGTCCTGCAATGAAAGGAATTGAGATCAAAGAAAGATTATCTGGTATTCAAGAAGAAGAAGAAGAAGAAGATAAAGGAAAGCTGATTAGAAAGTCTTCTATTGATGCCAAGCTGAAGTTAAAAGGAGTGATGGGTGAAGAGAGCAAGAATAAAATGATAATTACAACCTCTGTTGATACACATGTTGTACAGAAGAATGAAGACACAACCTCTGTTGCTGCACAAGTTGTGACTACACCAATACTGTCTTCTCAGCTGAAATCAAAATTTGGAAAAGGTGTTCTTCATGATTCAAGTCTTGCAGCTACAGCTCCAGCTACAGCTCCAATGGATTTTACTGATGGTAGAGCTTTATCTTGTAAAATCGCATACAACAAAGGAGGCATAGGCTCACATAGAGATAAAAGACAGAATGTTGCTCCCAGAGATCCTTCTTCATTGTCTGTTCCAGGTCGTGGTGTCACTCAAGAGAGTTTAGACAGACTGGAGTCAGTACAGCTTGTTCATCAGAAAAGTTTAGGAAAGGATTTCTTGTTATACTTCATGGCTGATGGAACGGTGTTCAAGATTGCTGAGAATGATATTGATTTGAAATTCTGGGAAAAACTAGAGTATGTTCTGTACATTTTCAGAGTAAGAAATCAAAGAGCTCAATCAGTTGCAAATGTGCTCAGACAAAAGATGATACAGAATCTTGCAAATAGACATATGAAATACAGCAAGTATGTTCCAAAGTACAGAGACTGGAATGGGAATCTGATTGAAATGCAGAAGGGAACTACAAAGCTGAAGACTGATCTTGGGATTACTGTTCTAGATTTTAATGTAAAGTCTGAAGAAGTGAAGTTTATCAGATTGGGAAATGAAATGAGAAGAAACAAGATCTATGATCTCAGAGCTGCTATTTTTCAAACTGATGAGAATGATCCAGATTTAAGAGAGATCAAGGTAGCTATGGAGATTGAACTTGAAAATGCTGAGAGGAGGTTGTTGATTGATTATCTCATAACAACTCCAGATCTTGAGGAGGTTAGGTAGACAGAATTTGTAAGTAATTCGAATTTTCTGTAAATTTTGCTAAGTCAAGTTTAAACTCTGATTATATGTTAAACACTGTGTTTTTATTTGTTAGTTTTGACATCATCAATTACTGTGAACTTGTACATTTTTCTAATGAACAAGTTGGGGGAGATTGTTAGATATAATTGATGTGATTTAATGTCAGTGTTTAAGTGTTACAGGTAAAAGAGAGTTTAACTTGATATTGAAAGCAGTTGTAACAGAGTTTAAGTATACGCTGATTGCTGGAAGCGCAAACGCTGACAGAGGAAAGCGTAAACACTGTTAGCTGAACACATGGAAGCGCAAACACTGTTAGCTTGAAGAGAACATAGTTTGCTAAAGTCTGTCTACTGGGAGCGTCTACAAGTCAACAGAGTTTGAAGATTAATTTAATATTAATATGGAAGCGATATCTTTGAAGATTGGATAGCTGTCAAAGAGATTGAGTTGACTTAGAAGACGTGTAGCAATCGTAATTGATATCAATTGTATAGCTTAATTTTAGGAGAATCAATTTACGATTGTACGTAGCTGTATATCTTATAAATACAGTTAGGTTAACCCTAGAAGGGTATCCATCGTGAACGAATATCATTCTTGTAACCTAAGCAGCTCTCTGTGATACTTTACATCACCGAGAGAGGAATTATCAATTCCAAACAGTTTTAAGAGTTAAAACGTGTGTTCTTGTTACTTATTCATACAGTACTTGATTATATATTGTGTATTCGACCTAACAGAAAAGTCCCAACCATGTCCCAAACATTTAAGGAAGGAGGAGGTGAGTTGATTGTTGGCAGAGAAAAGGGGAGGGGATGGTCTTGAACGGTGAAGAAAAAGGGGTAGAAGATGAAGGAGGAGGCGTGGTAGTAGAGAGGACGTTGGTGAAGGAGAGGAGAAGGGCTGGGGGAGGAGAGTGAATGGAGATTGGAAAAAGGAAGGAGGAGGTGAGTTGATTGTTGGCGGTGTTGGTGGTGATAGGTAGAAGGTGGGTGTGTTGCTGGAGACAGAGGCATCGATTGAAGGAGATAGGAGGGGAAGTACAATAAGTTAGGGATTTTAGTCAGTTGTGATGAGTTCTTGGTTTAATTTCAATCTGTTTTTTATTTTGATTTTTATGAGGATTATTTGGATTATCTTAGAATAATTTACATTTAAGTTGGTAATTTATTTAGGTAGGATATTATTTTACTATCAATTAAATCCATCATATCCAATTCAACATCTAATTCAAGAATTTAAAATCCCTTAAAATTTAAAAACCCTAATTATAATTATATAAAACCCCGTTAGAAGAAGAAAGAAGAGAGGCAGTGGTGACATAGCCCCAAGAGCATTTCAGTAATTTCACACATGCTGAAAATTAAATTTAAATCATTTCTAAATTCGAAATTAAACAAAAAATAGGTGAGAATTTAAATTTAAAAAATTTAAAATAAAGATCATGAAATTACAAACACTCACCTATTTTTAAAATAATTATAGGATAAAAAATGATTTAATATGAATTTTACAAATGAATGATTTTAAAATACTTTAATACACAAGTCTATGTGGCAGCTGATTGTTCTTTGTGAAGAGCGAGAAAAGTCTATGTGGCGGTTCATGTATATAAAATTAACGGTTAAAAGTCAACGAGAGTTAACGGTGCTGTAAGTTATTTTGTGTTTAGTGATTGAATTGCAATAAAATATTAGTGTACTGACCCAATTGCAAGTTTTTTGAGTTCAATTACCCAACTGCAAGTTGAGCATGAGTTCAGTTATGAAATAGCCAATTAACTCATTTACAAAGCTATTCATTCATTTTGTCCGTATTTACAAAACTAATCCTCTTTCTCTTATGGAGTATCGAACTTGATTTAAATTTCAAATCCAATCCAATTGACTATAGAAAAATAAATACTACATGTAAGACAGTAGTATATTATTCCTACTTTCCAGATAATTATTGTAAGATAACTTAAATTTTAATGATGGTTATATCGTACATATGTGAGCATGACAATTTATTGAGCATGAAAATCAATAAATTGCCAAGTACATCTTATAATTCCTTAAAAGTCTATGATTGCTTAAAAGTCTGAAAATGCAAAATTGAAAAAAATACATTTACAGTCAACTACTTCTACTAATACGATTTTCAACCTCCTTCTAAAATTATACTTTCACATCAATTAAATGTAACATTGAACTCTAACTTAGTTTTAGAATTTTGTAATTTTGGTATTAGATCAAAATTTAGCATAATTTCATAAAATTTTCATGTATATATAAATTATGGTCCGATAAACACATTTCCACTAAGATCTTCTTTAAATTTATTGTTGCAACTACAAATAAGAACATTTGTAAAAAAAAAAGCCGAAAACTTCTTTTACAACAAAACAGTTTTTAACACAAGTCCAAATAGAGCCTAAAACCTATGAACCTCAAGGCTATATTTAAATAACTCATTATTAGTAATTAGAGAGAGTTCCCTTAATTTGTTAATTACCATTATTGAGAATTAGGGATTTGTTATATAAATAATTGTGATGTATTGTAATAAACTTGAGGCGTGTGCCTCCATTTGTGAATGAGAAAGATAAACTTGAGAGCATATTTATCATGGTATCAAGAGCATCAGGTTTGTGAAAAGAGTGTGATAAAAACATCCTACAAGAGATTGTGGGTAGGGTTGTCAATGGATCGGATCTGGATCGGATCAGGCATGATCCATATCCGGATCCATTTAATTTTACCGGATTCGGATTCGGATCGGATCATAGTCGGATTTTTATCAACAAGATCCATATCCGGATCCGTTAGGATCACGGATTATCGGATCGGAGCTCCGATCCATTTATATGTAAAGAAAAAAAATCTTTAATTTAATTCAACAATTTACGAATAATCATATCAATATTTTGAAATGTAAAGTACACAAATAAAATATTACAAGACTTTATAAATTCGAGAAACTTAGAACATTGCAATACATTTAAAAAATTACAAATATTTGTAATAATAAATTACATTTAGAAATTACACAAACAAATAAATCCTCTCAAACAGAGGACACTGGAGCAGGATGGCATGTGCATTCTGCACGACCGGGAGCATCCAACAAATTACGACCGCAGTTTAACAAAATATATATAAAATCGGATCGGATTTTCTTTTTCTTTTTTTTTTAAAAAAATTTAATATAGAAATATATATAATAAATTATATATATATATATATATACATATATAATCGGATCGGATTTTTAACGGATCGGATCGTATCAAATCCATATCCGCTCCATTAGCTTTCGGATTTTTTCCGGATCGGATTTTTTTCGGATCGGATTTTTTTTAATATGATCCATATCCGCTCCATTAACCTTTGGATCGGATCGGATCGGACCGGATATCCAATCCATTGACAGCCCTAATTGTGGGTGTGTGAGAAAAAAACAATCCTACGAGAGTTCGTGGGTGAGAGGAGAAAAAAAATCTACGAGAGATCGTGGATCTGGAAAAAAAACTCCCACAAGAGTTTGTGGGGGCGAGAAAAAAAAATTATGAGAGATCGCGGGGAAGAAAACAATCTGCGAGAATTCTATAGAAGGTCATGGTGGCTAGAGAAAAAAAACTGTGAGAGATCGATATGAAAGAAAGAAAAATCATGAAAACGAAGATGAAGATAAGGCAAAAGCATAACGACGATGAAGATGGATTTGTGAAAAGATTATCCTAAACGACAAGAAAAACTTTGAGAAGAATTGTGACAGCGTAAACAAAGATAGCAATGAGGACAAAGATGATGAAAACGAGGATGAAAAATTGATCGCAACTAGAAGCTGATTCAAGCGGATGATTATGATAATTGGAGCGGATGATTCAATTTTTTTTTTTTAAATTTTGGCAAACTCTCGATTGAGTATCGTTGAGTTTGAGGGGGATGTTGACATATATGTTAATATATATTATTGTGAGAAAATATGGAGAATTGTCTTTATTGTATTATTAGTAATTAGGGAGAGTTCCCTTAATATGTTAATTACCATTATTGAGAATTAGGGATTTGTTATATAAATAATTGTGAT
Organism: Kitagawia praeruptora; assembly: GCA_037693485.1. NCBI lineage: Eukaryota > Viridiplantae > Streptophyta > Magnoliopsida > Apiales > Apiaceae > Kitagawia > Kitagawia praeruptora. Next base: position 8,526,407 of record CM075353.1, read on the forward strand.
GTATTGTAATAAACTTGAGGCGTGTGCCTCCATTTGTGAATGAGAAAGATAAACTTGAGAGCATATTTGTCATGTTTCAATAAAAAATAATTAAAAAAGAATGTCCGTGAAGAAATTTAAAATACAGAAAAAAAAGTCAATGAAAAAAAGAGAAAATGGCCAAAATAACATAAAAACACACCTCATCTGCCCAAAATACCCATAAGCGCGCGCTGTACGTACATGGAATACGCATGTTCAACATGAGCCTCTGGGGCGCAATGATGTCATATGACGTCATTTATTCAATTGCACCTCCGGCGCTCAGACCACCTCCAAAATCGCCATTTACGTCGCCCCCCTCTAACTACCTCCAGTCCTCCTAAAGGCATCAAAATGAAGCCCATAGCTCCCCCTTCCTTTTCCCTCATTTTATTTGTTGAGTTTGGCTACGTAGGGGCGTGTTTGAGCATATCAAAAAACTAGATCGGGAAAAAAGGTTCAGATTGGGTATTTCGAATCCGGCAAAACAAATAAAAATCCAATGATATAGACATGTAAGGGGTGAAAAGGCGAACATTTTGGTATATAGTATGGTAGTGAAAGATTGCTGGAAAGGGGTGTAAGATGTGGTCGATTTTTTGGATGGAAATCGAGTTCGGCGACGTCCCGAAGAAGACGATGAACAGTGCCTAATACGCATGTTCTACATGCGTATCGCAGCCCACGTATTTTGAATATGCGTATCCCAGCTCTGTTCCACACGCCCTATACCTCACTTTTACAAACTCCACGCATTCATATAATGCGTATAGGCCTTAAACCTGTGTGTAGTCAGCTGGTTATTTTGGTCAGTTTTTTCGCCCTTCGTTATTTTGGGCATCCCATTTTAAATTTTGGTTATTGCGGGCTTTCACTCCGAAAAAAAAGGATTCTAAACAAAATTTTAAATAAATGTAATATTTGTGTCTTATTTTTTTAACTACGAATATAACTTTTTTTAAAAAAAATATTTAATTATCTACATAAAAATTAATTTTAAAAAAATTGGACTTGTTTCAAAAATACATAAGGTAAAATTTTTTTTCGTAAAAATATTCTGTTTTTTAAAATTATTTTGCAAAAATACTGATTTTCAATTTTTTTAAAATACGGTTTGCAACTAACATCATCCATAAATGCAACTTTAAATATTTAGTTGTTGAGATCATTTTTAGTTGCATAATAGGTCACTTAACAAGTTGCACTGATTAAATCAAATATAGCCTCGAATACAACTAAAATAAATCTCAAATGTAACCAAAATCATTTTCAATTTTTTTTTCAGAAAAATGTAAACACAAGTTGTATTTGATTGTTTTAGTTGCAAATCACATTTTACAAATATTTTCAGAAGATGATAAAATTACAAAAAAAACTTAAAAATTTTAATAAAAAAACATAAAAAATAATAATTTTGGTAATTTTTCAAAAAAATTACACGCCCATGCAAAAATGTCAACCAATAAGCTTCAATCAACTCAGTATTCAACAGATTTTAAGACAAAAATTACAAAAAAATTAATATATTTTTTTGTTAAATAAAATTAATATTTTTAAGGCCTTGCGGAGCGGACAAACGTACTAGTTACTTTGTTACCCTGAATGAGACAGTATCATAACTTCCTTTGAGTTCCATTAATCTACCATAAATTTGATGAATAATTAAATCTGATGAATAATTTATTTGAATCGATCGATTTCAAACCTATTTATATAAATCGATTTGAAATTCGTCTCTAAAGTGTTGATTGAGATTTGAAATTCGTCTCCAAAGTATTAATCGGTTCGTCAATACACAATTTTTTGTTGAAGAGTAGAAATAAGATAGAAAATGCGTAGAAAATAGTGAGAGAGAACATCGAGAGGGGGAGAGAGAGAAGGAGAGCGTGTAGAAAGAGAAGAGTATGTGGATAGAATAGAATGGGCTAATCCCGTTGTTTTGAGATTGATTAAGATGTTTATAGACCCGATAGAATGGATTGATTTTAAGAATGTACCACTCCATTCCTTTGACCCAACTAAACAATAATTTCTTTTATAGAATGGATTGGATCATTTTATTTCTTCCTAAAATCATTTCTTTCAGCCCAACCAAACATAGTGTAACTGATTTAAAATCATAGTCATTACTTAACAGAGTGGCAATATTGTTGGAATTTAAGTCAAAAAAACTATGCCCCCCCCCCAAAACTAGTGATGGGCATTTCACTTACCCCGCCCGACTCCGATCCCGATCCGATCTCCACCCCGTTTGTGACGGCCCCAAATCCCTTAATCATAATCGACTAAATAATGGTAAAGCATGCATATTAATTAATTAGACATTACCAATCCCACGCCTAGATCGCCAACAGGTAAGAGTTTGAAACAATATAAACTACCAATTCAAAACAATTTATTATTACAAACCACAAATTATTCTAAGTTTAAAAGATTACAGACTAAGTTCAAAGTTCTAGCAAAATAAGATCCATCAGATCGTCACTCCCTTCTACCTGGAACTTCCTCCTATAGGCTACACCTGAACCACCACAATTCTTACGCGCAGTCTCAAGGGTCCTTACCATCTTCGAGTTTCACTGAAAGGTTAAGGAAAATAAAATCATTGAGCTAATTGCTCAGCAAGTGCATAGATCAACAATATAAGACTGGCAAAATAATCAAATGTAAAGCAAGATATATCAATCTGCAACTGAAAGGTATCAACTGAATCAATATCAAAAGTAAATGAGTAGGAATTGGAATATCTGATAAGACACTACGAGCAAAGCTGGGTGATCAGCCCACGCCAGAGCTCCGAACCCGCATATCCAATACGGTGTTCATCAAATATAAGGGGATCCCAGGCACACATTGGCCTATAATAATAATATAATTTGGACCGGCGCCTCGGTCAAAGTAACATTCCATCCAATTCCATTAAGGTCAAATAAAAGTCTGTCAAATTCAATTCATCTCAAAGAAACAAGAATATCAATGTCATATCAAGTTGCTAATAAGCATGAATAGGATTCTCGGATTTCAATTGAATGATTTTCAGATTTCGAATAAATGACAAGGCAAAGTGAAGAAAGTCAAACATTTCCACTCTTGGGAGTTGGGGTTTCTGTTTAGTATCTTGGTTAAGTCAAGAAATAAGTCAAGAATCAATAAGTGTTTTAAAGTTGAAAAGGATTCATCATGCAAGAGTATTTATATAGTTGTTTCAAGAATTCAAGAATTCAAGAAGATATGAAAAGGTTTCCAAGTAATGTGGTTAACAAGTCAATTCAAGTTCAAAGGGTATGAAATCAATCATATGGTATACGACAATAATAAGGTCGGAAAGAATATGGTACTAGTTTGTGACAATTTAACAATTAATATCTCATGGCATTCATCATATGGTAACAACAAGGTAGGATAGTACACTTGCCTTAAATCACGGGTTTGCACTAGATAGCGTCTTCTTCAATCGGCTCCTTGCCAGGCCTCCTACTCGGACCTATAATAATAATATAAACAACATTTTATTTTCCCCTCATTAGTTTACATACCACAAGACAATCCTAATTATGCTAACGCCCCATCGATATCTTTATAACTATTTACACATATATATTTATATACATGTAATCATATAAGTCACATAGCATGCAAATCACCTAACATATATCATGACACTACAACTTAACATTAGAGATGTGCCTTAGGGTTTTGAAATCGTTTTAATATATTTTTAGAAATTTCGGCGGCATCTCTTTTGTATAGTCGTCAAACCATACCGGACTATGACCGGCTCAAACAACACAAGGCAAATACCATACACTCCCAATGCCTACAACTCCATCAACAAACCACCACTACTAACCACAATTCACAATCAACTTACTAACTCCAAGATGACTTACTTACAATCCAATATTCAAATTCACATAACAATTAATCATGTAAACAATTTAATTCATGCATCAATTAAATCAAGTAATTCACATAAGACTCAAGCAACTAACTCTCAAGAAATCACACAACCACACCACAATCTCTCTCTCTTCCTCTCGGCTCTCTCTCTCTTTTCTCTTCTCTCTCCCTCGGCCTCTCTCTCTCTCTCTCTCTCTCTCTCTCTCTCTCGGCTTCTCTCTCTCTCCTTCTCTCCTTTCTCCCTCTCGGTTTCTCTCCCTCTCCATCAATCTCTCTCTCGGCCTCTCCCTCTTCATCACCAACAATCACACACAACCCTCACAATGACTTACACACAAAATTTTGATTAACAATCCAATATTCAATAACCCAACATCACTAACTTACAATTTACCACTCAAAATCAAATTACAACCTTAACCCATCAAATTTCATAACCTTAAATCATTAAAATCATAAACTCTTTTAATTTTACACCTACTAACAAACATCAATCAACAAAACATACACACCCACACCTTGTAATCTCATAAAAACTCAAACCCATCATCAAACTTAACTTAAAAACTTGTAAACACTAACATGCAATCACATATCACATAGTAATCTTATAAAATCAATGAATTAACACTTGCATGCAACCCTTCGGCTCACTTTCGATCTTGGCCGAAGGTTTGGGGTTCTCCGGAGAGCCCGAAAATTCGTGGGTCTCTTCCAAGGAGTATACTCAATCATCAACACCCACAAAACTCACCTTTGAAGCTTGATTTTCGAAAACCCTAGTTTGAAAAATAATGGAAACCGAAATTAAAAGACATGGGGTTGTAGAGGATGAAGAGAGGAGTAATTTTATATATAACACTTAATGATTTTGATGGAGAAATTACCTTGATTCTTGAGGTTGAAGGTTAATGGAAGTTGAGAGAGTTTAGAGAGAATTTTGAGAGAGATGAATATGGGGGGGGGGGGTCTCGGCCGTGTAAAAAGAAAAGGGGGGGGGGGTCTCGGCCGTGTAAAAAGAAAAAGGGGGGGTGGGTTTTGTCCAAGCTACACACACACATATTAAATCATATTTTAATGATACATCTTTTAATTAAATAAAAGACTTAATAATTAAATCCTAATTACAAGATATTTTGGATCCAAAAATAATTTTTTGACACATAAAATTAAAATATGCAATTCTCTTCCTCTATATATTTTTAAAACATTTTTAAAATCATTTTGTGAAAAGATTTGGATTTTACAATTTTTAATATTTTAAAAAGAATAATAAGTGGAAAAATCCTTGTAAAATACTTTAATTCGAAAATAAATTAAACTTTTATTTTTAAAAAGTCTTTAAATGCATAAAGATAATAAAACAAGAAATTTCATGATTTTTACTAACTCCAAGAATTTTATAAAAATGTTTAAGCAAGATAAAAAAAAATCATATTTGAGTATTTAAAAGATATGCAAAATTTAATATAATTCCACGTCAACACATCTAGCAGTTAGACACATAACACATATTCACAATCACAAAATAAGTAATGACTCATCAATTAAGGCACATAATAATATTTTTAAGGCCAAATAATATAATTTATAGAGTACGAAATTCCCAGATATTACACCGTTCGGATTGGGGATTCAGAAAATTTTTCGTGTTCGGGACGGGAAGCGGGAAATATTTTAAAAAGAATTCAGGGATTGGGACGGGATCGAGGATTAGGGGATTAGGCAAGAACCACATCTATGGTTCCATAGTGGCTCTATCTTCAATAGATTCGGCACTTCCAAAGATATCCATTTGTCTTGAAAAACAAGCAAGCTCAATACTTCCATTCGTTCTTGCCTCCGAATCCGAAAAATATCTTTTGATTCATTTGTTTCTTTCTTGTGATTCTCAATATCTTGATGAGGAGGAATACGATTAGTAGCTACACTAAGCCATGCATGACTATAGTACCTACACAAATCAATTGGTACAACAAATCAATAAAAGAAATATTGGATTGAGTCCATATATAGAGGTTACAAATTTACCTTGGATTGACTGAATGTGCTAAGCAGTGAATTGGTGATGAATTCTTAGTCCATCTAGAAATGAGAATCGCATAGACTACATCATAAAATGTAAATTCCTTGTAGAGCTCCCTTTTTTCATGCTTGTATATGATCTTTTCACTTTCTCAATCATATCATCCACCGACTTCTTTTGAACTCCATCCCAACCACTTAATGACTAACTTTCATTTTGAGTCGAAGGAGGTAGTGGAATTTCAATTGGCCTCCTCCTTTCTTCCGCTTCCATGCACTCCTTTTGTATCTCCCTAAAGATTTCCAGAATCATTTTGAAACATATTTGAACTGCCATCCCTTTTATCTTCATCATCAAGTGTGCCTTTACTCTTGAATATGATCCCGTAAATTTGCAATTACAAAAATTACATTTAATTTTTGTATTTTCGCTTCGTTCTCTTGATTTTGACACTTTAGTTAAATGTTTTCATAATGTATCTTCATCTCCCGTTTGTTGACTTAAAGAAGCTCTTGAAGCTCCCATAATTGCAGCGGAGTTGGAAGATGCTAATGATTCCATAACTGAAAGAAAAAAAAAATCAAGAAAAAATAATTTTTGGTGAAACAGGGCAGAAGTTACCGCCTCTTTTGAACCAAAAAAACACTTTCTCAATTTAAAGTCAAAAAAAATATTCATCAATGTAAACCATCTTATAATTACTAAGAGACCGTTTGAGTTAATTTAAAATAAGTTATTTATGATTTAAAATACTTATTATTAGTTTTAAGTTATAAGTGATTTTTTTTAATTGGGATATTCCAAATGGTACCATTATACAATTGGCTTTTCCATTTGGTACCATCCAACATTTTTGACTTCCAAGTGGTACCACTGTACTTTTGACTTCATTCATTTTATACCACTCTGTCAAGCAAACGTTAGTCAGACGTTAGATTATTCTTAATGGTACCACTATACAATTGGTTTTTCCATATGGTACCATTGAATATTTTTGACTTCTACGTGGTACCATTTATCTTTCGCTTATGTCAATTTTTTCTCTGAATTTCACAATTTATCTATACATTTTTCTCTATAATAAGTCATTAATTTCGTCACTTTTTCTAATCAGCATCCAAGTCATTAATTAGTCTCGTATCCAATTATCTTATCACAATAAACTATGTAATTCAAATTATTTAGCTTCTTTCAACGCTTTTATCGGTCAAAGTAAACCCTCCGGAAGCTCCTGGACAGATCCGAGCACACATTATATATGTATATGTTCATACGGGTTGATTCTATATATTATATATTAATTTAATATTTTGAACTATTGATCAAAGTTTATTATGATTGGACAATTGGATCCGAGTCTAATGAATGACTTCATTGCTTATCATAAATAGTGATAGTTAGAGAATCAATGACTTATTACAGACAAAGCATATAGATAAGTTGTGAAAATTCCAAGAAAAAATTGATTTTAGCGAGAGAAAAATGGTATCACATAGAAGTCAAAAATATTGAATGGTGCCATATGGAAAAACCAATTATATAGTGGTACCATTAAGAATAATCTAACGTATGATTAAAGTTTGTTTGACAGATAGAGTATATATTTATATATACTTTTATAGGATTTTATTCTCATATTTATAGGATTTTGTAATTAATTGGGTATTTATTAATTATAGTTTGATGTTTTATTGCAGATAATAAATAATTCCTATAGTTGGAAGAAAAGGAGCTTAATTGGACTTTATTAATGTGGAAATTCGGATTTAACGGTGGGCCTGCACAACAATTCTTATTTGGGCCATATCTTGAGTTCCAGGAATTAGAATGGGGCGAAATTATAGCCCACACGAAGGTATTGAAATTCTCTACAGGCTTGGAGCAACCCAGAACGCATATTCCTACTGTAGCAGTCCAGAATCAGAACGGAATAGCTGGTTACGAATTTTTACAAAAGCCCAACTTATTTTAGGAAAGAGAAAAATGTTATTATTAGATTAGGGTTGGAAAATAATGAGGAGGATGAGTTTTTGATAGAGAGAGAGCGTGTATTACATTCAAAAGGAGAGAGAGAGAGAGAGAGAGAGAGAGAGAGAGAGAGAGAGAGAGATAGTGGAGCAAGGGAAGAAGGGATTCTTCTTAAGCCCTAATTGTAATCATCAAAGTTGTAATTTCTTACTCTATACTCTTTGTAAACATGGTTTCGAATATTTATATCATTTTGTGTTCTTCAATTATTATGGGTAACTAATTCCCAAATCTGGGAATTAGGTAGTATTCAGTGGTTAGTATGTTTGTGTGATTTTATTATGTGATCTCTCATTCTTACTAATTTGTCGTTGAACACTTAACCCAATTTAGGGAGTCATGAACCCTAGATTGTATTTTGGGGATTGTAACGATTCGGGAGATGAATTATAATTCTAGTAAATGATACGACAAACATAATTCAATTATTCAATTGGGAGATTAATATGCGAATTAGGAGACATGTATTCCTTGGGCTTAATAACTTATAATTATGTGTTGTATGATCATGGGAGTGACGTCAATACTTATTTGTGGGTATTATGTTGTATCTTGGGAGATCGCAATATAATCATTAGAGGAATGTTTTTAGCAAGGTAGGAGGTTGAATATCACAATTTCATGCACATTCATTAATACCACTGAAGAACCCTGATTCTTGGATTGCCTTTAAGTATTATTGTTAATTCACCATTTTTATTTGCTCAATTGATATTTTAGTTAAAAAAACAAATTCCCCAAATTCTTCTTTACACTTCTGAACATTAAGATATTTAAAATTGAACTTGTGTTTAATTAAGTCCTTCCCTGTGAACGATAACCCCCCAAATATTACGATAACAAATTGGCGCCGCTGCCGGGGAAGGCAACAATTTTAAGTTCAGTTTAATTATTTCTTATTGTTTAGATTTTACAAAATTGTTTCCAAGACCTATCTGATTGGTTTTGTCTTTTCAGGTGCTACTACTCTTACATGAGACGTTCTACAAGTGATGGAAATCTAGAATTAGATCCAGAAATTGAACGCACTTTTCGAGCTTTAAGGCGAGAGACAAAGCAAAGGAAATAAAGAAACCATATGGAGGAACCAAGAGATCGTCAACTTGTTAATACTCCTGACCCACCAGTTCTTGATGAGACTTCTATTTGGGATCATGAGACTCCCAATCCTGCGAACTGCAGGTACAAGACTCCTGAGATTAGCGCGGCTCAGTACAACATCAATCCACGCTTAATTCAGATGGTGAGCAATTCAGCTTTCGAAGGGGACATTGAGCGAGAGGACCCACACCGTCATCTTGAACGCTTCGTGTAAATGTGTGGTTCATTCAAGATCACTGGAGTTACTGCAGATCAGATTTGACTTCACATGTTTCCTTACTCTATCAAAGGGAGAGCCATGGAATGGTTCCAACAGCTTCCTGAAACTGCAGTTGCTACTTGGGAAAGTCTTTCTACCGAGTTCTTGTCCAAATATTATCCTTCTGACAAGACTCAACAAATGAGGACAATCATTCTCAGTTTCAAAACACAACCAGGTGAAGGCTTGTATCAGGCATGGGAGAGATACAAGGCATTGTTTAGAAAATGTCCACATCACGGTTGTACGGAGTGGATGATTCTGAGTACTTTTTATGGATCTTTGAATGCAGATGTTCGTTTGAGTTTGGTTGTGGTAGCTGGTGGAGATTTGGTGGAAATTTCAAGAAAACACCGGTTCATAAGGCAAAAGCACTTCTTGAGCAATTGGCAGCAAACAACTATTCTTGGGCACCTAGTGGGACGAGCTCAGCTAAAGCAGCACAAGATACTGAGATGATGAATTTGTTGACTCTTAAATTGGATGCTCTTACTCAAGATGTACGTGGGCAAAGGGCGAATGTCAATGCTATTTCTTCTCCCATGGAAGGGTACAATGATTATGGTGCTAATCAGTATTCTTATGCACAACAATTCCCAGAGGAAGCATCTTTTATTCAGGGAAGACAATCATGGCATGTTCAAAATAACTCCTACTACAATCCAAATTAGAGGCCCAATAACAATCTTTCCTACAGCATCAATCATGCGGCTAATCCATCATATGCAGTTCCTAAGCAAAATGAACCTCCTGGTTTTCAGCCACGTCAATAGTATCAGGCACAACAACAATATCAACCACCACCAAGGGAAAAGAAAGAACCTGCTGATTGGGAGGTTGCGCTCAATAAAATTATACAAGGAACTACTGGGCATTTGCCAATATAGAAACCAAATTTGAAAAGGTTGAGTTAAGGTTGGATCAAATTGAAACTCCTAAGTTTTGATGATCACAATCAGTAAGCCATTTGGCTTATAGATATAAAACAGCATGCCATTTGTATCTGCTTTAACTTGGTTTTGCAGGATAAAACATCATGCCATTTGTATTTGTTCTAACTTGGTTTTGTAGGATAAAATAGCATGCCATTTGTATTTGTTCTAACTTGGTTTTGCAGGATAAAACAGCTTACTGATTACATGATCAGTTTATATCAATCAGCAAGCAAATGTTCACAAACAGCATGCCAATTACACAATCAGCAAGCTGATTGTTTCTGATGGAATTGAAGATGCATTCGGAAAAACAAAGAGCATCAAGAGGGAATACTATATAGATTATTGTAAGAGCCCTCTGAATTATTCTAGCACGCCAGAGCAAAATTCAACACATATTTCAAATATATTGGGAGACAATATATTCTTTGCTTTGAAATTAAGGAAAATAGCATGACATCTTTGACTTCTCATTACCACCACATGCTCTTATTCCCTTCTATGCACGCTCATAACAATTTCTTCTTTATCAGTTGAATTACCAGCCCCTCCCACGTTCTTGAGAATCAAAGCAAATCTAATCTCATATTCAACCTTTTGATTTTCCTCCCGTTGGAGCCATTTCAAGCCTTAATTCAAATACTCTTGTTTACCTATTTAAAGACTGAATATCTTCAGTTTTTATTAACCAATATACGAGCAGAAAACAAGAAGATATATTAAAACACAAAGCCTTCATTGCAAAATCTTACAAACCTCTCAAACCCTACATATACACATATATATACATATATATTCAGAGGGTTCATAGGTTGAGTTGTATTTATTAAAATCATTGTATTGTTCATGTTGTAATTGATTTGCTGTTGTACAAGGTTGGCTTAAGGTTTTGGGTGGGTCGAACTAGGCTAGAGAAGGATACTTGGGAAGTATTGCTTAGAAAGTTAGTTCATAGCAACAAACAGCAAGCCATTTGTAAACAACAGGGTAAAAGGGAGATATATTGTAAATCTTGTAATCGGTTTATATTTGATCAATAATATATTCTCTTACCAAGTTTGGTAAGGGACCAGGACGTAGACCATAGGGGTTTAGGGGTCGAACCTGGCTAAAAGATCGTGTGTCACATTTTGCTTACTGTTTTTATTCCTTCTGCATTACATATTAAACACAAACAGCGTGCCATTTGTTAACTGTACTATTACAAACAGCAAGCTGTTTGTAGCATTTTTCAAAACAGTTCATATTTAAGCATTGTTAGCCTTTAACACCTATTCACCCCCCCTCTAGGTGTTGTTTTCATTTGGTATCAGAGCGAGGTATACTAACATTTCTGTAACAGGAAGGTATCGATCATGGCTGAACAATATCTTGAAGCTAAATCCGATTATAGGGCTCCTCTCCTCACTGGATCAGAAAATTACAATTTGTGGAAATGTAGAATGGAAACATTCTTGTCCAAGAGACCTCTGGTATTAAGAGTGGTGTAGAAAGGAGACTTCGAATTTCTGGATGATAAGAACAATCCAAAAGATGTTGATGATCTTACTCCCGATGAGATTATTAAATGTGGTTATAATGGAGAAGCTAGGAACTCCATAATGAATGCTTTAGATCAAGCTGAGTATGACAAAGTCTCCTCCCTAAAGACAGCAAAAGAAATGTGGGATGCTTTGGAAACCTATCATGAAGGATCAAAAACCTTGAGGAAGGTGAAGCTTAGCAAGCTAATGAATGATTTTGGAAACTTCAAGCTCAAGGATGATGAAACTATCAAAGAAGGTCAAGCAAGGTTCCAAGTTACTATAAACTCATTAAAGAGACTTGGAAAAGATATTCCACAAGATGAAATTAACATGAAAGTGTTAAGTGCGGTACCATTTATTTATGAAGCCAAGGTCACGGCTTTGGAATCATCCTCAACAATCGACACCATGGATCACCTAGCTGTTTTTGCTGAGCTAGAACAGTTTGAATGTAAGTTAAACAAAAGTCAGATTGAAGGTGTTCGGGTTCCTGTAGCTAAAATGAAGAATTTGGCTCTTCATTCTACAAACAGCAAGCCAGTTGCTACAAACAGCAAGCTGATTGAATCTGATGAAGAATCTGATGAAGAACTTGCACTCATTTCACAGAAGATCAAGAGACTTATTGAAAAGTAAAACAGAATAAAAAGGGAAAGAGGAAGGTTCTCTAACATCAAGAAAGCCAAGGAGCAAACTTGTTTCGAATGTGGCAAATCGGGTCATTTTAAGAAGGATTGCTACAAGTTAAAGTCAAAGCAGCATGCTAATTTCAAAGATAAGAGAAAATCAAAAGCTTTATTGACTTGGAGTGATGATGATTCAGACTCCAGTGATGACTCAAGTGAAGACATGGTGTATTTAGCTCTTGTAGGTCTAAATGATGAAGAAAGCTCACAAGGATCCATAAAAGATGATTTTGTGGATAGTGATTATTCGGATTCGGAAGATGATGCAAGTGAGGTAAACTCAATTAATTCTAAATTATCTTCCTCTCCTATTATGCTAGAAGAACTAACCATGCAGGTACCAAGTAACATATCTATTATTGAATTCATGGAAATGAAAAATAAGAATAACGAGCTTGAAAAGAAGAATACTCATTTGAAGAAAATCATTTCTGATTTAATGGTTGAGAAGGCTCCTGGAATCAACCATGATGATCTTATTGCTAATTTAAAAGATAAACTAGTTCAATTCGAAGGAGTCAACAAAGTAATTTTACAAAGGAATGAAGCACTCATGAAAGAACTCAGAAATCTGAAGGCAGAGATTGAATCTAAAAATGATTGTATAAAATCATTCAAGATTAAGGAAGCTAGCCAAGCCGAATCTTCTAAAACTGCTGAGAAGAGAAAACAGCAAGCTGATCTTGTCAAACAGCAAGCTGATTTGATTTCTCTTCTAGAAAAGGAGGTCAAAGATCTTCAAAAAGGGATGGAAACCTTTGTTCAAGGTGAAGAAACTCTCAAATCAATGATGAAGAAGGCAAATGTCCCCTTGGTCAGAGAAGGAGTTGGGATGAACTCAAACAAGAAGCTTAGTGCACTCAAATATGATGGAAGAAATGGCATACCATACAATTATGCCATGCCTTGGAAGATATGCAACAAATGTGGAGGAAAAGGACATCTGGAAAAACATTGTGTGGTTCAAATAAGTTCTAAAGGGAAAACAGCTTACCAGAATGAAACAGTCAAGAGACAAACAGCTTACCAGAAGAGGCTAGTCAGGGGACAAACAGCTTACCAAAATGATCCTGACAGAAGACAAACAGCTTACCAACAGTCACCAAAAGTGATCCAAATGTGGATCAAGAAAGCTGATTTAAATGTTTGATATACTCTTGCTACTAACCAATTTGGACCCAATCCTATATAGGTACCAAAACATTAAATTGGTATTTGTTTGTTTTGTAGATATGTCTTGCAGCTAAATTGAAGTCAAAACAATGGATTTTGGATAGCGGATGCACTAGACATATGTGTGGAGACAAATCTCAGTTCATGAGTCTCGAAATGAAGAAAGGAGGAAGAGTTACAATTGGCAATAGCAAGACTCTTCGAATACTTGGTATTGGTTCTATTGGTAATAGTAATATTTCGATCGATAAAGTTCAATATGTCAAAGGTCTTTCATATAATTTACTTAGTGTCACACAATTATTTGATGATGGACATTTTGTTAAGTTTGGCATAGATAAAATTATTATTACTATTGGTACTAACAAAATCCCCCTAGTTACTAGAAGGGAAGGAAATATATATGTATTAGACTTCGAAATGCAGGAAACAGCATGCTGTTTGTCTGCAATATTCGAAAATGATCCTTATATTTGGCATAGGAGGTTGGAACATGCACACATGGACTTGTTTAATAAACTATCAAGCAAGAATCTGGTCAGAGGACTACCAAAACTGAAGTATACTAAGGTTGAAGTATGTTCAGCATGCCAATTGGGTAAACAAATTCGAAGCACTCACAAAGCAAAGAAAATGGTATCTACTTCTAAACCTTTAGAGCTACTGCATTTGGACTTATTTGGTCCAGAATCTTATAAAAGTATTGGAGGTAAACAATATGGTTTTGTAATAGTAGATGATTATTCTAGATTTACTTGGGTATTGTTTCGTAGTACTAAAAATTGTGCTTTTAAAGAGTTTGAGAAACTGATTAAACTACTTGAGAACAAGCTTGATACAAGACTTGTAGGTATAAGAAGTGATAGGGGAGGTGAATTTGTCAATGAGAACTTTATTGCATTTTGTGAAGAAAGAGGAATCTCCCATGAATTTTCTGCTCCAAGGACTCCACAACAAAATGGAGTGGTGGAAAAAAAGAATAGGTCACTTCAAGAAACAGCAAGGACTCTCCTTCAAGAAAGCAAGCTACCTAGGAGTTTTTGGGCCGAAGCGGTGAATACGGCATGCTATTTGTTGAATCGAATCATAATCAGGCCAATTTTGAATAAAACTCCATATCAATTGTTGAGAAACAAGAAGCCAAATATCAGTTACTTCAAGATTTTTGGTTCTAAGTGTTTTGTGCTCAAGACAATTGGAAAAGATGATATGAGGAAGAATTTACAGGTATGCAATCTCAAGCTACTGCAAATCAGCAAGCTGGAAGTGCAAATCAGCAAGCTGGAAGTGCTAATCAGCAAGCTAGAAGTGCAAAACAGCAAGCTGGAAGTGAAAATCAGCAAGCTGGAAGTGCAAATCAGCAAGCTGGAAGTGCAAATCAGCAAGCTGGAAGTGAAAAATAGCAAGATGGAAGTTCAAATCAGCAAGCGGAAGATAAAAGTGTCACTGAAAGTCAACAAGCCAAAGAGGATGTAGACACTGACAATCAGCAAGCTGGAAGTTCAAAACAGCAAGCTGAAATGGAAGATACAATTTCAAAAATAGCGAAAATGACTTTGGAAGGTCCTAGAGGTTCTAGGGCTACTGAAAAATTGCCTCTGTATAATGGAGATGATCAGCCACCACCATCAAAGATGAGAAAGACAACTCATGAAGAAATAGCTCAACATTCTTTACCAAGGCCAACAAGAACGGTCAAGAATCATCCTTCGGAGTTGGTCATTGGTGATATTACTGATGGAATCACTACAAGAAGAGGAAAAGCAAATTATTGTGCTCATGCAGCCTTTCTAGCTCAAGAAGAACCCAAAAATATCAATGAAGCCTTAGAAGATGAGAATTGGATCATGGCTATGCAAGAAGAATTAAATAAGTTTGAAAGATGTGAAGTTTGGGAACTTGTCAAGCCACCAGAAGATGCTTCAATCATTGGAACAAAATGGGTGTTTAAGAACAAAGTTGATGAATTTGGCACCGTTACTCGAAATAAAGCAAGGCTTGTGGCTCAAGGATATAATCAACAAGAAGGCATTGACTTTGATCAAACATATGCTCCTATTGCACGTTTGGAATCAATAAGGATGCTTCTTGCCTATGCATGTTTCAAGAAATTCAAGCTATATATATCAAATGGACGTAAAGAGTGCGTTTCTAAATGGCTTGCTAGAAGAGGAAGTTTATGTCAAACAACCTCCTGGATTCGAGCATGAACAATATCCGGACTATGTGTTCAAGCTAAAGAAGGCTCTTTATGGTTTAAAGCAGGCTCCTAGGGCTTGGTACAAAAGGCTTAGTAAGTTTCTTCTCAAAAATGGATTCACTCGAGGTAAAATCGATCCCACATTATTTATTAAGCAAAATGGTAAAGATATTCTTGTTGTACAAATATATGTGGATGATATTATTTTTGGAGCTACTAATGAATCTATGTGTAAGTGGTTTTCTAAGTGTATGCATAGTGAGTTCGAAATGAGCATGATGGGTGAGCTCAATTATTTCTTGGGTCTTCAAATCAAGCAATCTAAGGATGGAATTTTTATACATCAATCCAAGTACACAAAGAATCTACTCAAGAGATTCAGTTATGAAGATGTTAAATCAAAATCAACACCTATGATCCAAAACAGCAAGCTGTTTGCAGATGAAAGTGGTAAGGATGTTGATATTAAAAGATATCGAGGTATGATTGGAAGTTTACTATATTTAACTGCTTCTAGACCTGACATTATGTATAGTGTATGTGTTTGTGCAAGGTTTCAATCAAACCCTAAAGAGTCTCACTTAAATGCTATTAAAAGAATATTTCGTTATTTAAGTGGTACCATTTCTCTTGGTTTGTTCTATCTTATCACAAATACTTTTGATCTTGTTGGGTATAGTGATGCAGATTATGCAGGTTGTCAAGTTGATAGAAAAAGTACTAGTGGTGTTTGTACATTCCTTGGACAAAGCCTAGTTTCATGGCAATGCAAGAAACAAACTTCGGTTGCCTTATCCACGGCCGAAGGGGAGTATCTAGCCGCTGGTAGTTGTTGTTCTCAACTTTTATGGATGATTCAAACACTAAGGGACTTTGATATCAAGTGTGGAAAGATTCCAATAAATTGTGACAATACTAGCACCATTAATATTTCAAAAAATCCGGTGAATCACTCAAGAACGAAGCATATTGATGTTCGACACCATTTCTTGAGAGATAATGTTGCTAAGGACAAGATAGAGTTGGTCTTTGTTCCAACTGAATTCCAACTAGCTGATATTTTCACAAAGCCTCTTGCAGAAGAAAGATTTTCAGTCATTCGAATGCAACTTGGTATGTGCTCTATGTAAATCAGCACGCTAGAAGGTAATTTCTGGTCAAATCAGCTTACCATTTGTTCTATCAGTATGTTATAATTGGTATGCTAATTATCCTACATTCTGGCATATCATTTGTTGATCTTAAGATTTTTAGTTTTTGATGGATTAAAGGGGAGAACTTTAGGAGAATGGCAAGGAAAATGGCAAGGAGAATGGCTTCTAATTATTCTGAACATGCATGTTTTAACATATGATCCTTAGTGTTATATTTCTTACATGTTAGATCATCGTTTTATATCTAATTTTGAGATGCAAGGATTTAGGGGGAGTTATTCTAATTCTCCTAAATTAATTGTAATCATCAAAAAGGGGGAGATTGAAACTCCTAAGTTTTGATGATCACAATCAGTAAGCCATTTGGCTTATAGATATAAAACAGCATGCCATTTGTATCTGCTTTAACTTGGTTTTGCAGGATAAAACAGCATGCCATTTGTATTTGTTCTAACTTGGTTTTGCAGGATAAAACAGCATGCCATTTGTATTTGTTCTAACTTGGTTTTGCAGGATAAAACAGCTTACTGATTACATGATCAGTTTATATCAATCAGCAAGCAAATGTTCACAAACAGCATGCCAATTACACAATCAGCAAGCTGATTGTTTCTGATGGAATTGAAGATGCATTCAGAAAAACAAAGAGCATCAAGAGGGAATACTATATAGATTATTGTAAGAGCCCTCTGAATTATTCTAGCACGCCAGAGCAAAATTCAACACATATTTCAAATATATTGGGAGACAATATATTCTTTGCTTTGAAATTAAGGAAAATAGCATGACATCTTTGACTTCTCATTACCACCACATGCTCTTATTCCCTTCTATGCACGCTCATAACAATTTCTTCTTTATCAGTTAAATTACCAGCCCCTCCCACGTTCTTGAGAATCAAAGCAAATCTAATCTCATATTCAACCTTTTGATTTTCCTCCCGTTGGAGCCATTTCAAGCCTTAATTCAAATACTCTTGTTTACCTATTTAAAGACTGAATATCTTCAGTTTTTATTAACCAATATACGAGCAGAAAACAAGAAGATATATGAAAAAAACACAAAGCCTTCATTGCAAAATCTTACAAACCTCTCAAACCCTACATATACACATATATATACATATATATTCAGAGGGTTCATAGGTTGAGTTGTATTTATTAAAATCATTGTATTGTTCAAGTTGTAATTGATTTTCTGTTGTACAAGGTTGGCTTAAGGTTTTGGGTGGGTCGAACTAGGCTAGAGAAGGATACTTGGGAAGTATTGCTTAGAAAGTTAGTTCATAGTAACAAACAGCAAGCCATTTATAAACAGCAGGGTAAAAGGGAGATATATTGTTGTATCTTGTAATCGGTTTATATTTGATCAATAATATATTCTCTTACCAAGTTTGGAAAGGGACCAGGACGTAGACCATAGGGGTTTAGGGGTCGAACCTGGCTAAAAGATCGTGTGTCACATTTTGCTTACTGTTTTTATTCCTTCTGCATTGCATATTAAACACAAACAGCGTGCCATTTGTTAACTGTACTATTACAAACAGCAAGCTGTTTGTAGCATTTTTCAAAACAGTTCATATATAAGCATTGTTAGCCTTTAACACCTATTCACCCCCCTCTAGGTGTTGTTTTCATTTGGTATCAGAGCGAGGTATACTAACATTTCTGTAACAGGAAGGTATCGATCATGGCTGAACAATATCTTGAAGCTAAATCCGATTATAGGGCTCCTCTCCTCACTGGATCAGAAAATTACAATTGGTGGAAATGTAGAATGGAAACATTCTTGTCCAAGAGACCCCTGGTATTAAGAGTGGTGTAGAAAGGAGACTTCGAATTTCTGGATGATAAGAACAATCCAAAAGATGTTGATGATCTTACTCCCGATGAGATTATTAAATGTGGTTATAATGGAGAAGCTAGGAACTCCATAATGAATGCTTTAGATCAAGCTGAGTATGACAAAGTCTCCTCCCTAAAGACAGCAAAAGAAATGTGGGATGCTTTGGAAACCTATCATGAAGGATCAAAAACCTTGAGGAAGGTGAAGCTTAGCAAGCTAATGAATGATTTTGGAAACTTCAAGCTCAAGGATGATGAAACTATCAAAGAAGGTCAAGCAAGGTTCCAAGTTACTATAAACTCATTAAAGAGACTTGGAAAAGATATTCCACAAGATGAAATTAACATGAAAGTGTTAAGTGCGGTACCATTTATTTATGAAGCCAAGGTCACGGCTTTGGAATCATCCTCAACAATCGACACCATGGATCACCTAGCTGTTTTTGCTGAGCTAGAACAGTTTGAATGTAAGTTAAACAAAAGTCAGATTGAAGGTGTTCGGGTTCCTGTAGCTAAAATGAAGAATTTGGCTCTTCATTCTACAAACAGCAAGCCAGTTGCTACAAACAGCAAGCTGATTGAATCTGATGAAGAATCTGATGAAGAACTTGCACTCATTTCACAGAAGATCAAGAGACTTATTGAAAAGTAAAACAGAATAAAAAGGGAAAGAGGAAGGTTCTCTAACATCAAGAAAGCCAAGGAGCAAACTTGTTTCGAATGTGGCAAATCGGGTCATTTTAAGAAGGATTGCTACAAGTTAAAGTCAAAGCAGCATGCTAATTTCAAAGATAAGAGAAAATCAAAAGCTTTATTGACTTGGAGTGATGATGATTCAGACTCCAGTGATGACTCAAGTGAAGACATGGTGTATTTAGCTCTTGTAGGTCTAAATGATGAAGAAAGCTCACAAGGATCCATAAAAGATGATTTTGTGGATAGTGATTATTCGGATTCGGAAGATGATGCAAGTGAGGTAAACTCAATTAATTCTAAATTATCTTCCTCTCCTATTATGCTAGAAGAACTAACCATGCAGGTACCAAGTAACATATCTATTATTGAATTCATGGAAATGAAAAATAAGAATAACGAGCTTGAAAAGAAGAATACTCATTTGAAGAAAATCATTTCTGATTTAATGGTTGAGAAGGCTCCTGGAATCAACCATGATGATCTTATTGCTAATTTAAAAGATAAACTAGTTCAATTCGAAGGAGTCAACAAAGTAATTTTACAAAGGAATGAAGCACTCATGAAAGAACTCAGAAATCTGAAGGCAGAGATTGAATCTAAAAATGATTGTATAAAATCATTCAAGATTAAGGAAGCTAGCCAAGCCGAATCTTCTAAAACTGCTGAGAAGAGAAAACAGCAAGCTGATCTTGTCAAACAGCAAGCTGATTTGATTTCTCTTCTAGAAAAGGAGGTCAAAGATCTTCAAAAAGGGATGGAAACCTTTGTTCAAGGTGAAGAAACTCTCAAATCAATGATGAAGAAGGCAAATGTCCCCTTGGTCAGAGAAGGAGTTGGGATGAACTCAAACAAGAAGCTTAGTGCACTCAAATATGATGGAAGAAATGGCATACCATACAATTATGCCATGCCTTGGAAGATATGCAACAAATGTGGAGGAAAAGGACATCTGGAAAAACATTGTGTGGTTCAAATAAGTTCTAAAGGGAAAACAGCTTACCAGAATGAAACAGTCAAGAGACAAACAGCTTACCAGAAGAGGCTAGTCAGGGGACAAACAGCTTACCAAAATGATCCTGACAGAAGACAAACAGCTTACCAACAGTCACCAAAAGTGATCCAAATGTGGATCAAGAAAGCTGATTTAAATGTTTGATATACTCTTGCTACTAACCAATTTGGACCCAATCCTATATAGGTACCAAAACATTAAATTGGTATTTGTTTGTTTTGTAGATATGTCTTGCAGCTAAATTGAAGTCAAAACAATGGATTTTGGATAGCGGATGCACTAGACATATGTGTGGAGACAAATCTCAGTTCATGAGTCTCGAAATGAAGAAAGGAGGAAGAGTTACAATTGGCAATAGCAAGACTCTTCGAATACTTGGTATTGGTTTTATTGGTAATAGTAATATTTCGATCGATAAAGTTCAATATGTCAAAGGTCTTTCATATAATTTACTTAGTGTCACACAATTATTTGATGATGGACATTTTGTTAAGTTTGGCATAGATAAAATTATTATTACTATTGGTACTAACAAAATCCCCCTAGTTACTAGAAGGGAAGGAAATATATATGTATTAGACTTCGAAATGCAGGAAACAGCATGCTGTTTGTCTACAATATTCGAAAATGATCCTTATATTTGGCATAGGAGGTTGGAACATGCACACATGGACTTGTTTAATAAACTATCAAGCAAGAATCTGGTCAGAGGACTACCAAAACTGAAGTATACTAAGGTTGAAGTATGTTCAACATGCCAATTGGGTAAACAAATTCGAAGCACTCACAAAGCAAAGAAAATGGTATCTACTTCTAAACCTTTAGAGCTACTGCATTTGGACTTATTTGGTCCAGAATCTTATAAAAGTATTGGAGGTAAACAATATGGTTTTGTAATAGTAGATGATTATTCTAGATTTACTTGGGTATTGTTTCGTAGTACTAAAAATTGTGCTTTTAAAGAGTTTGAGAAACTGATTAAACTACTTGAGAACAAGCTTGATACAAGACTTGTAGGTATAAGAAGTGATAGGGGAGGTGAATTTGTCAATGAGAACTTTATTGCATTTTGTGAAGAAAGAGGAATCTCCCATGAATTTTCTGCTCCAAGGACTCCACAACAAAATGGAGTGGTGGAAAAAAAGAATAGGTCACTTCAAGAAACAGCAAGGACTCTCCTTCAAGAAAGCAAGCTACCTAGGAGTTTTTGGGCCGAAGCGGTGAATACGGCATGCTATTTGTTGAATCGAATCATAATCAGGCCAATTTTGAATAAAACTCCATATCAATTGTTGAGAAACAAGAAGCCAAATATCAGTTACTTCAAGATTTTTGGTTCTAAGTGTTTTGTGCTCAAGACAATTGGAAAAGATGATATGAGGAAGAATTTACAGGTATGCAATCTCAAGCTACTGCAAATCAGCAAGCTGGAAGTGCAAATCAGCAAGCTGGAAGTGCTAATCAGCAAGCTAGAAGTGCAAAACAGCAAGCTGGAAGTGAAAATCAGCAAGCTGGAAGTGCAAATCAGCAAGCTGGAAGTGCAAATCAGCAAGCTGGAAGTGAAAAATAGCAAGATGGAAGTTCAAATCAGCAAGCGGAAGATAAAAGTGTCACTGAAAGTCAACAAGCCAAAGAGGATGTAGACACTGACAATCAGCAAGCTGGAAGTTCAAAACAGCAAGCTGAAATGGAAGATACAATTTCAAAAATAGCGAAAATGACTTTGGAAGGTCCTAGAGGTTCTAGGGCTACTGAAAAATTGCCTCTGTATAATGGAGATGATCAGCCACCACCATCAAAGATGAGAAAGACAACTCATGAAGAAATAGCTCAACATTCTTTACCAAGGCCAACAAGAACGGTCAAGAATCATCCTTCGGAGTTGGTCATTGGTGATATTACTGATGGAATCACTACAAGAAGAGGAAAAGCAAATTATTGTGCTCATGCAGCCTTTCTAGCTCAAGAAGAACCCAAAAATATCAATGAAGCCTTAGAAGATGAGAATTGGATCATGGCTATGCAAGAAGAATTAAATAAGTTTGAAAGATGTGAAGTTTGGGAACTTGTCAAGCCACCAGAAGATGCTTCAATCATTGGAACAAAATGGGTGTTTAAGAACAAAGTTGATGAATTTGGCACCGTTACTCGAAATAAAGCAAGGCTTGTGGCTCAAGGATATAATCAACAAGAAGGCATTGACTTTGATCAAACATATGCTCCTATTGCACGTTTGGAATCAATAAGGATGCTTCTTGCCTATGCATGTTTCAAGAAATTCAAGCTATATATATCAAATGGACGTAAAGAGTGCGTTTCTAAATGGCTTGCTAGAAGAGGAAGTTTATGTCAAACAACCTCCTGGATTCGAGCATGAACAATATCCGGACTATGTGTTCAAGCTAAAGAAGGCTCTTTATGGTTTAAAGCAGGCTCCTAGGGCTTGGTACAAAAGGCTTAGTAAGTTTCTTCTCAAAAATGGATTCACTCGAGGTAAAATCGATCCCACATTATTTATTAAGCAAAATGGTAAAGATATTCTTGTTGTACAAATATATGTGGATGATATTATTTTTGGAGCTACTAATGAATCTATGTGTAAGTGGTTTTCTAAGTGTATGCATAGTGAGTTCGAAATGAGCATGATGGGTGAGCTCAATTATTTCTTGGGTCTTCAAATCAAGCAATCTAAGGATGGAATTTTTATACATCAATCCAAGTACACAAAGAATCTACTCAAGAGATTCAGTTATGAAGATGTTAAATCAAAATCAACACCTATGATCCAAAACAGCAAGCTGTTTGCAGATGAAAGTGGTAAGGATGTTGATATTAAAAGATATCGAGGTATGATTGGAAGTTTACTATATTTAACTGCTTCTAGACCTGACATTATGTATAGTGTATGTGTTTGTGCAAGGTTTCAATCAAACCCTAAAGAGTCTCACTTAAATGCTATTAAAAGAATATTTCGTTATTTAAGTGGTACCATTTCTCTTGGTTTGTTCTATCTTATCACAAATACTTTTGATCTTGTTGGGTATAGTGATGCAGATTATGCAGGTTGTCAAGTTGATAGAAAAAGTACTAGTGGTGTTTGTACATTCCTTGGACAAAGCCTAGTTTCATGGCAATGCAAGAAACAAACTTCGGTTGCCTTATCCACGGCCGAAGGGGAGTATCTAGCCGCTGGTAGTTGTTGTTCTCAACTTTTATGGATGATTCAAACACTAAGGGACTTTGATATCAAGTGTGGAAAGATTCCAATAAATTGTGACAATACTAGCACCATTAATATTTCAAAAAATCCGGTGAATCACTCAAGAACGAAGCATATTGATGTTCGACACCATTTCTTGAGAGATAATGTTGCTAAGGACAAGATAGAGTTGGTCTTTGTTCCAACTGAATTCCAACTAGCTGATATTTTCACAAAGCCTCTTGCAGAAGAAAGATTTTCAGTCATTCGAATGCAACTTGGTATGTGCTCTATGTAAATCAGCACGCTAGAAGGTAATTTCTGGTCAAATCAGCTTACCATTTGTTCTATCAGTATGTTATAATTGGTATGCTAATTATCCTACATTCTGGCATATCATTTGTTGATCTTAAGATTTTTAGTTTTTGATGGATTAAAGGGGAGAACTTTAGGAGAATGGCAAGGAAAATGGCAAGGAGAATGGCTTCTAATTATTCTGAACATGCATGTTTTA
Source organism: Kitagawia praeruptora (assembly GCA_037693485.1). NCBI lineage: Eukaryota > Viridiplantae > Streptophyta > Magnoliopsida > Apiales > Apiaceae > Kitagawia > Kitagawia praeruptora. The sequence continues at coordinate 8,550,681 of CM075353.1, forward strand.
ACATATGATCCTTAGTGTTATATTTCTTACATGTTAGATCATCGTTTTATATCTAATTTTGAGATGCAAGGATTTAGGGGGAGTTATTCTAATTCTCCTAAATTAATTGTAATCATCAAAAAGGGGGAGATTGAAACTCCTAAGTTTTGATGATCACAATCAGTAAGCCATTTGGCTTATAGATATAAAACAGCATGCCATTTGTATCTGCTTTAACTTGGTTTTGCAGGATAAAACAGCATGCCATTTGTATTTGTTCTAACTTGGTTTTGCAGGATAAAACAGCATGCCATTTGTATTTGTTCTAACTTGGTTTTGCAGGATAAAACAGCTTACTGATTACATGATCAGTTTATATCAATCAGCAAGCAAATGTTCACAAACAGCATGCCAATTACACAATCAGCAAGCTGATTGTTTCTGATGGAATTGAAGATGCATTCAGAAAAACAAAGAGCATCAAGAGGGAATACTATATAGATTATTGTAAGAGCCCTCTGAATTATTCTAGCACGCCAGAGCAAAATTCAACACATATTTCAAATATATTGGGAGACAATATATTCTTTGCTTTGAAATTAAGGAAAATAGCATGACATCTTTGACTTCTCATTACCACCACATGCTCTTATTCCCTTCTATGCACGCTCATAACAATTTCTTCTTTATCAGTTAAATTACCAGCCCCTCCCACGTTCTTGAGAATCAAAGCAAATCTAATCTCATATTCAACCTTTTGATTTTCCTCCCGTTGGAGCCATTTCAAGCCTTAATTCAAATACTCTTGTTTACCTATTTAAAGACTGAATATCTTCAGTTTTTATTAACCAATATACGAGCAGAAAACAAGAAGATATATGAAAAAAACACAAAGCCTTCATTGCAAAATCTTACAAACCTCTCAAACCCTACATATACACATATATATACATATATATTCAGAGGGTTCATAGGTTGAGTTGTATTTATTAAAATCATTGTATTGTTCAAGTTGTAATTGATTTTCTGTTGTACAAGGTTGGCTTAAGGTTTTGGGTGGGTCGAACTAGGCTAGAGAAGGATACTTGGGAAGTATTGCTTAGAAAGTTAGTTCATAGTAACAAACAGCAAGCCATTTATAAACAGCAGGGTAAAAGGGAGATATATTGTTGTATCTTGTAATCGGTTTATATTTGATCAATAATATATTCTCTTACCAAGTTTGGAAAGGGACCAGGACGTAGACCATAGGGGTTTAGGGGTCGAACCTGGCTAAAAGATCGTGTGTCACATTTTGCTTACTGTTTTTATTCCTTCTGCATTGCATATTAAACACAAACAGCGTGCCATTTGTTAACTGTACTATTACAAACAGCAAGCTGTTTGTAGCATTTTTCAAAACAGTTCATATATAAGCATTGTTAGCCTTTAACACCTATTCACCCCCCTCTAGGTGTTGTTTTCATTTGGTATCAGAGCGAGGTATACTAACATTTCTGTAACAGGAAGGTATCGATCATGGCTGAACAATATCTTGAAGCTAAATCCGATTATAGGGCTCCTCTCCTCACTGGATCAGAAAATTACAATTGGTGGAAATGTAGAATGGAAACATTCTTGTCCAAGAGACCCCTGGTATTAAGAGTGGTGTAGAAAGGAGACTTCGAATTTCTGGATGATAAGAACAATCCAAAAGATGTTGATGATCTTACTCCCGATGAGATTATTAAATGTGGTTATAATGGAGAAGCTAGGAACTCCATAATGAATGCTTTAGATCAAGCTGAGTATGACAAAGTCTCCTCCCTAAAGACAGCAAAAGAAATGTGGGATGCTTTGGAAACCTATCATGAAGGATCAAAAACCTTGAGGAAGGTGAAGCTTAGCAAGCTAATGAATGATTTTGGAAACTTCAAGCTCAAGGATGATGAAACTATCAAAGAAGGTCAAGCAAGGTTCCAAGTTACTATAAACTCATTAAAGAGACTTGGAAAAGATATTCCACAAGATGAAATTAACATGAAAGTGTTAAGTGCGGTACCATTTATTTATGAAGCCAAGGTCACGGCTTTGGAATCATCCTCAACAATCGACACCATGGATCACCTAGCTGTTTTTGCTGAGCTAGAACAGTTTGAATGTAAGTTAAACAAAAGTCAGATTGAAGGTGTTCGGGTTCCTGTAGCTAAAATGAAGAATTTGGCTCTTCATTCTACAAACAGCAAGCCAGTTGCTACAAACAGCAAGCTGATTGAATCTGATGAAGAATCTGATGAAGAACTTGCACTCATTTCACAGAAGATCAAGAGACTTATTGAAAAGTAAAACAGAATAAAAAGGGAAAGAGGAAGGTTCTCTAACATCAAGAAAGCCAAGGAGCAAACTTGTTTCGAATGTGGCAAATCGGGTCATTTTAAGAAGGATTGCTACAAGTTAAAGTCAAAGCAGCATGCTAATTTCAAAGATAAGAGAAAATCAAAAGCTTTATTGACTTGGAGTGATGATGATTCAGACTCCAGTGATGACTCAAGTGAAGACATGGTGTATTTAGCTCTTGTAGGTCTAAATGATGAAGAAAGCTCACAAGGATCCATAAAAGATGATTTTGTGGATAGTGATTATTCGGATTCGGAAGATGATGCAAGTGAGGTAAACTCAATTAATTCTAAATTATCTTCCTCTCCTATTATGCTAGAAGAACTAACCATGCAGGTACCAAGTAACATATCTATTATTGAATTCATGGAAATGAAAAATAAGAATAACGAGCTTGAAAAGAAGAATACTCATTTGAAGAAAATCATTTCTGATTTAATGGTTGAGAAGGCTCCTGGAATCAACCATGATGATCTTATTGCTAATTTAAAAGATAAACTAGTTCAATTCGAAGGAGTCAACAAAGTAATTTTACAAAGGAATGAAGCACTCATGAAAGAACTCAGAAATCTGAAGGCAGAGATTGAATCTAAAAATGATTGTATAAAATCATTCAAGATTAAGGAAGCTAGCCAAGCCGAATCTTCTAAAACTGCTGAGAAGAGAAAACAGCAAGCTGATCTTGTCAAACAGCAAGCTGATTTGATTTCTCTTCTAGAAAAGGAGGTCAAAGATCTTCAAAAAGGGATGGAAACCTTTGTTCAAGGTGAAGAAACTCTCAAATCAATGATGAAGAAGGCAAATGTCCCCTTGGTCAGAGAAGGAGTTGGGATGAACTCAAACAAGAAGCTTAGTGCACTCAAATATGATGGAAGAAATGGCATACCATACAATTATGCCATGCCTTGGAAGATATGCAACAAATGTGGAGGAAAAGGACATCTGGAAAAACATTGTGTGGTTCAAATAAGTTCTAAAGGGAAAACAGCTTACCAGAATGAAACAGTCAAGAGACAAACAGCTTACCAGAAGAGGCTAGTCAGGGGACAAACAGCTTACCAAAATGATCCTGACAGAAGACAAACAGCTTACCAACAGTCACCAAAAGTGATCCAAATGTGGATCAAGAAAGCTGATTTAAATGTTTGATATACTCTTGCTACTAACCAATTTGGACCCAATCCTATATAGGTACCAAAACATTAAATTGGTATTTGTTTGTTTTGTAGATATGTCTTGCAGCTAAATTGAAGTCAAAACAATGGATTTTGGATAGCGGATGCACTAGACATATGTGTGGAGACAAATCTCAGTTCATGAGTCTCGAAATGAAGAAAGGAGGAAGAGTTACAATTGGCAATAGCAAGACTCTTCGAATACTTGGTATTGGTTTTATTGGTAATAGTAATATTTCGATCGATAAAGTTCAATATGTCAAAGGTCTTTCATATAATTTACTTAGTGTCACACAATTATTTGATGATGGACATTTTGTTAAGTTTGGCATAGATAAAATTATTATTACTATTGGTACTAACAAAATCCCCCTAGTTACTAGAAGGGAAGGAAATATATATGTATTAGACTTCGAAATGCAGGAAACAGCATGCTGTTTGTCTACAATATTCGAAAATGATCCTTATATTTGGCATAGGAGGTTGGAACATGCACACATGGACTTGTTTAATAAACTATCAAGCAAGAATCTGGTCAGAGGACTACCAAAACTGAAGTATACTAAGGTTGAAGTATGTTCAACATGCCAATTGGGTAAACAAATTCGAAGCACTCACAAAGCAAAGAAAATGGTATCTACTTCTAAACCTTTAGAGCTACTGCATTTGGACTTATTTGGTCCAGAATCTTATAAAAGTATTGGAGGTAAACAATATGGTTTTGTAATAGTAGATGATTATTCTAGATTTACTTGGGTATTGTTTCGTAGTACTAAAAATTGTGCTTTTAAAGAGTTTGAGAAACTGATTAAACTACTTGAGAACAAGCTTGATACAAGACTTGTAGGTATAAGAAGTGATAGGGGAGGTGAATTTGTCAATGAGAACTTTATTGCATTTTGTGAAGAAAGAGGAATCTCCCATGAATTTTCTGCTCCAAGGACTCCACAACAAAATGGAGTGGTGGAAAAAAAGAATAGGTCACTTCAAGAAACAGCAAGGACTCTCCTTCAAGAAAGCAAGCTACCTAGGAGTTTTTGGGCCGAAGCGGTGAATACGGCATGCTATTTGTTGAATCGAATCATAATCAGGCCAATTTTGAATAAAACTCCATATCAATTGTTGAGAAACAAGAAGCCAAATATCAGTTACTTCAAGATTTTTGGTTCTAAGTGTTTTGTGCTCAAGACAATTGGAAAAGATGATATGAGGAAGAATTTACAGGTATGCAATCTCAAGCTACTGCAAATCAGCAAGCTGGAAGTGCAAATCAGCAAGCTGGAAGTGCTAATCAGCAAGCTAGAAGTGCAAAACAGCAAGCTGGAAGTGAAAATCAGCAAGCTGGAAGTGCAAATCAGCAAGCTGGAAGTGCAAATCAGCAAGCTGGAAGTGAAAAATAGCAAGATGGAAGTTCAAATCAGCAAGCGGAAGATAAAAGTGTCACTGAAAGTCAACAAGCCAAAGAGGATGTAGACACTGACAATCAGCAAGCTGGAAGTTCAAAACAGCAAGCTGAAATGGAAGATACAATTTCAAAAATAGCGAAAATGACTTTGGAAGGTCCTAGAGGTTCTAGGGCTACTGAAAAATTGCCTCTGTATAATGGAGATGATCAGCCACCACCATCAAAGATGAGAAAGACAACTCATGAAGAAATAGCTCAACATTCTTTACCAAGGCCAACAAGAACGGTCAAGAATCATCCTTCGGAGTTGGTCATTGGTGATATTACTGATGGAATCACTACAAGAAGAGGAAAAGCAAATTATTGTGCTCATGCAGCCTTTCTAGCTCAAGAAGAACCCAAAAATATCAATGAAGCCTTAGAAGATGAGAATTGGATCATGGCTATGCAAGAAGAATTAAATAAGTTTGAAAGATGTGAAGTTTGGGAACTTGTCAAGCCACCAGAAGATGCTTCAATCATTGGAACAAAATGGGTGTTTAAGAACAAAGTTGATGAATTTGGCACCGTTACTCGAAATAAAGCAAGGCTTGTGGCTCAAGGATATAATCAACAAGAAGGCATTGACTTTGATCAAACATATGCTCCTATTGCACGTTTGGAATCAATAAGGATGCTTCTTGCCTATGCATGTTTCAAGAAATTCAAGCTATATATATCAAATGGACGTAAAGAGTGCGTTTCTAAATGGCTTGCTAGAAGAGGAAGTTTATGTCAAACAACCTCCTGGATTCGAGCATGAACAATATCCGGACTATGTGTTCAAGCTAAAGAAGGCTCTTTATGGTTTAAAGCAGGCTCCTAGGGCTTGGTACAAAAGGCTTAGTAAGTTTCTTCTCAAAAATGGATTCACTCGAGGTAAAATCGATCCCACATTATTTATTAAGCAAAATGGTAAAGATATTCTTGTTGTACAAATATATGTGGATGATATTATTTTTGGAGCTACTAATGAATCTATGTGTAAGTGGTTTTCTAAGTGTATGCATAGTGAGTTCGAAATGAGCATGATGGGTGAGCTCAATTATTTCTTGGGTCTTCAAATCAAGCAATCTAAGGATGGAATTTTTATACATCAATCCAAGTACACAAAGAATCTACTCAAGAGATTCAGTTATGAAGATGTTAAATCAAAATCAACACCTATGATCCAAAACAGCAAGCTGTTTGCAGATGAAAGTGGTAAGGATGTTGATATTAAAAGATATCGAGGTATGATTGGAAGTTTACTATATTTAACTGCTTCTAGACCTGACATTATGTATAGTGTATGTGTTTGTGCAAGGTTTCAATCAAACCCTAAAGAGTCTCACTTAAATGCTATTAAAAGAATATTTCGTTATTTAAGTGGTACCATTTCTCTTGGTTTGTTCTATCTTATCACAAATACTTTTGATCTTGTTGGGTATAGTGATGCAGATTATGCAGGTTGTCAAGTTGATAGAAAAAGTACTAGTGGTGTTTGTACATTCCTTGGACAAAGCCTAGTTTCATGGCAATGCAAGAAACAAACTTCGGTTGCCTTATCCACGGCCGAAGGGGAGTATCTAGCCGCTGGTAGTTGTTGTTCTCAACTTTTATGGATGATTCAAACACTAAGGGACTTTGATATCAAGTGTGGAAAGATTCCAATAAATTGTGACAATACTAGCACCATTAATATTTCAAAAAATCCGGTGAATCACTCAAGAACGAAGCATATTGATGTTCGACACCATTTCTTGAGAGATAATGTTGCTAAGGGCAAGATAGAGTTGGTCTTTGTTCCAACTGAATTCCAACTAGCTGATATTTTCACAAAGCCTCTTGCAGAAGAAAGATTTTCAGTCATTCGAATGCAACTTGGTATGTGCTCTATGTAAATCAGCACGCTAGAAGGTAATTTCTGGTCAAATCAGCTTACCATTTGTTCTATCAGTATGTTATAATTGGTATGCTAATTATCCTACATTCTGGCATATCATTTGTTGATCTTAAGATTTTTAGTTTTTGATGGATTAAAGGGGAGAACTTTAGGAGAATGGCAAGGAAAATGGCAAGGAGAATGGCTTCTAATTATTCTGAACATGCATGTTTTAACATATGATCCTTAGTGTTATATTTCTTACATGTTAGATCATCGTTTTATATCTAATTTTGAGATGCAAGGATTTAGGGGGAGTTATTCTAATTCTCCTAAATTAATTGTAATCATCAAAAAGGGGGAGATTGAAACTCCTAAGTTTTGATGATCACAATCAGTAAGCCATTTGGCTTATAGATATAAAACAGCATGCCATTTGTATCTGCTTTAACTTGGTTTTGCAGGATAAAACAGCATGCCATTTGTATTTGTTCTAACTTGGTTTTGCAGGATAAAACAGCATGCCATTTGTATTTGTTCTAACTTGGTTTTGCAGGATAAAACAGCTTACTGATTACATGATCAGTTTATATCAATCAGCAAGCAAATGTTCACAAACAGCATGCCAATTACACAATCAGCAAGCTGATTGTTTCTGATGGAATTGAAGATGCATTCAGAAAAACAAAGAGCATCAAGAGGGAATACTATATAGATTATTGTAAGAGCCCTCTGAATTATTCTAGCACGCCAGAGCAAAATTCAACACATATTTCAAATATATTGGGAGACAATATATTCTTTGCTTTGAAATTAAGGAAAATAGCATGACATCTTTGACTTCTCATTACCACCACATGCTCTTATTCCCTTCTATGCACGCTCATAACAATTTCTTCTTTATCAGTTAAATTACCAGCCCCTCCCACGTTCTTGAGAATCAAAGCAAATCTAATCTCATATTCAACCTTTTGATTTTCCTCCCGTTGGAGCCATTTCAAGCCTTAATTCAAATACTCTTGTTTACCTATTTAAAGACTGAATATCTTCAGTTTTTATTAACCAATATACGAGCAGAAAACAAGAAGATATATGAAAAAAACACAAAGCCTTCATTGCAAAATCTTACAAACCTCTCAAACCCTACATATACACATATATATACATATATATTCAGAGGGTTCATAGGTTGAGTTGTATTTATTAAAATCATTGTATTGTTCAAGTTGTAATTGATTTTCTGTTGTACAAGGTTGGCTTAAGGTTTTGGGTGGGTCGAACTAGGCTAGAGAAGGATACTTGGGAAGTATTGCTTAGAAAGTTAGTTCATAGTAACAAACAGCAAGCCATTTATAAACAGCAGGGTAAAAGGGAGATATATTGTTGTATCTTGTAATCGGTTTATATTTGATCAATAATATATTCTCTTACCAAGTTTGGAAAGGGACCAGGACGTAGACCATAGGGGTTTAGGGGTCGAACCTGGCTAAAAGATCGTGTGTCACATTTTGCTTACTGTTTTTATTCCTTCTGCATTGCATATTAAACACAAACAGCGTGCCATTTGTTAACTGTACTATTACAAACAGCAAGCTGTTTGTAGCATTTTTCAAAACAGTTCATATTTAAGCATTGTTAGCCTTTAACACCTATTCACCCCCCTCTAGGTGTTGTTTTCATTTGGTATCAGAGCGAGGTATACTAACATTTCTGTAACAGGAAGGTATCGATCATGGCTGAACAATATCTTGAAGCTAAATCCGATTATAGGGCTCCTCTCCTCACTGGATCAGAAAATTACAATTGGTGGAAATGTAGAATGGAAACATTCTTGTCCAAGAGACCCCTGGTATTAAGAGTGGTGTAGAAAGGAGACTTCGAATTTCTGGATGATAAGAACAATCCAAAAGATGTTGATGATCTTACTCCCGATGAGATTATTAAATGTGGTTATAATGGAGAAGCTAGGAACTCCATAATGAATGCTTTAGATCAAGCTGAGTATGACAAAGTCTCCTCCCTAAAGACAGCAAAAGAAATGTGGGATGCTTTGGAAACCTATCATGAAGGATCAAAAACCTTGAGGAAGGTGAAGCTTAGCAAGCTAATGAATGATTTTGGAAACTTCAAGCTCAAGGATGATGAAACTATCAAAGAAGGTCAAGCAAGGTTCCAAGTTACTATAAACTCATTAAAGAGACTTGGAAAAGATATTCCACAAGATGAAATTAACATGAAAGTGTTAAGTGCGGTACCATTTATTTATGAAGCCAAGGTCACGGCTTTGGAATCATCCTCAACAATCGACACCATGGATCACCTAGCTGTTTTTGCTGAGCTAGAACAGTTTGAATGTAAGTTAAACAAAAGTCAGATTGAAGGTGTTCGGGTTCCTGTAGCTAAAATGAAGAATTTGGCTCTTCATTCTACAAACAGCAAGCCAGTTGCTACAAACAGCAAGCTGATTGAATCTGATGAAGAATCTGATGAAGAACTTGCACTCATTTCACAGAAGATCAAGAGACTTATTGAAAAGAAAAACAGAATAAAAAGGGAAAGAGGAAGGTTCTCTAACATCAAGAAAGCCAAGGAGCAAACTTGTTTCAAATGTGGCAAACCGGGTCATTTTAAGAAGGATTGCTACAAGTTAAAGTCAAAACAGCATGCTGATTTCAAAGATAAGAGAAAATCAAAAGCTTTATTGACTTGGAGTGATGATGATTCAGACTCCAGTGATGACTCAAGTGAAGACATGGTGAATTTAGCTCTTGTAGGTCTAAATGATGAAGAAAGCTCACAAGGATCCATAAAAGATGATTTTGTGGATAGTGATTATTCGGATTCGGAAGATGATGCAAGTGAGGTAAACTCAATTAATTCTAAATTATCTTCCTCTCCTATTATGCTAGAAGAACTAACCATGCAGGTACCAAGTAACATATCTATTATTGAATTCATGGAAATGAAAAATAAGAATAACGAGCTTGAAAAGAAGAATACTCATTTGAAGAAAATCATTTCTGATTTAATGGCTGAGAAGGCTCCTGGAATCAACCATGATGATCTTATTACTAATTTAAAAGAGAAACTAGTTCAATTCGAAGGAGTCAACAAAGTAATTTTACAAAGGAATGAAGCACTCATGAAAGAACTCAGAAATCTGAAGGCAGAGATTGAATCTAAAAATGATTGTATAAAATCCTTCAAGATTAAGGAAGCTAGCCAAGCCGAATCTTCTAAAACTGCTGAGAAGAGAAAACAGCAAGCTGATCTTGTCAAACAGCAAGCTGATTTGATTTCTCTTCTAGAAAAGGAGGTCAAAGATCTTCAAAAAGGGATGTAAACCTTTGTTCAAGGTGAAGAAACTCTCAAATCAATGATGAAGAAGGCAAATGTCCCCTTGGTCAGAGAAGGAGTTGGGATGAACTCAAACAAGAAGCTTAGTGCACTCAAATATGATGGAAGAAATGGCATACCATACAATTATGCCATGCCTTGGAAGATATGCAACAAATGTGGAGGAAAAGGACATCTGGAAAAACATTGTGTGGTTCAAATAAGTTCTAAAGGGAAAACAGCTTACCAGAATGAAACAGTCAAGAGACAAACAGCTTACCAGAAGAGGCTAGTCAGGGGACAAACAACTTACCAAAATGATCCTGACAGAAGACAAACAACTTACCAACAGTCACCAAAAGTGATCCAAATGTGGATCAAGAAAGCTGATTTAAATGTTTTATATACTCTTGCTACTAACCAATTTGGACCCAATCCTATATGGGTACCAAAACATTAAATTGGTATTTGTTTGTTTTGTAGATATGTCTTGCAGCTAAATTGAAGTCAAAACAATGGATTTTGGATAGCGGATGCACTAGACATATGTGTGGAGACAAATCTCAGTTCATGAGTCTCGAAATGAAGAAAGGAGGAAGAGTTACAATTGGCAATAGCAAGACTCTTCGAATACTTGGTATTGGTTCTATTGGTAATAGTAATATTTCGATCGATAAAGTTCAATATGTCAAAGGTCTTTCATATAATTATTTATTGTTTGAATTCGTATTTTAATAAATTATTTTGTTGCATTTCAGGAAAATTCGAAAAAACTGAAGAAATGGCAAAATAAAGAAATAAATGACAAAAGAATAAAAAGAAGGACCAAAACAAGAAGAAAAGGAAAAGCAAGGGGTGGTGGTGCATTTTTGTAGCCCACCAAAATGGATGGCTAGGATTTAATCAACCTAAAACCAAATGGAGGGCCAAGATTAGCCCACACCAACCAAAAACCCTAATTATTTCCTATAAATATACCTCATCTTTACTTGTTAAAAACACCATATACCTAGTATTAGGATTAGGTTCCTCCCAAATTATAGTTGTAATTTTTTTTTCCTTGTAAACACTTTTTATTTTTATGCAATTTCAAGTTTCATTTTAATTCTTGCGTCTCTCTTTCATTTTATTTTCCTTGTTCTTTATTTCATTATTTTCGTAAATTCTCGGGTGGACACAGTAGAGACGCTAACCACACGGGATTGAAAGTATCGATATGAAGAATTTGTTTTCGTAATTTAAATTTTCGTTTTAATATTAGTCGTTTAAATTTCCATTTTATTGTGTGTTTTATCATTTTAATTATATTTCTAATCTTTATATTTTATGTGTTAGTGTAATAAAAAAAACAACAAAATTTTTATTTTTGATTTTCAGATCGTATTTTGTTTCTCATTTTTTTTTAATTCGAAGCATATTCCCCTGTTTCTTCTTTGTTTATTTCGAACCCTTCTCCCCTGTTTTTGTCTATGTTTGAAACACTAAACCCAGCAGTTTCTTTATACATTTTATTCTTTGTCAAAGCTCTTCTCCCCTTCTTCTTTTTCTTCGAACAAACACACAATCCCCAGCCCCTCCTTCTTCCCATCTCTCTCGTTCGAATCTATCCCTCTCTACTTTCTCTTTCTCGCAATAACCCCAGCCTCCTACTTCGATTATGTTGCCATTCTGAGTTTTGTGTGATGTTTTGTTCGGATTTGTTATGAGAGTTTATGAGTCCCCGAGTCGATGAATTTGCGATTGATTGTATTGGCATTGAGTTTCTTTCTATAGTCTGCTTAGGATTAATTCGATTTTTTCGATGAGTCGAGTTTGTAATGGGTTACTGAGTTCTGAGTTAATTCGTTATTTTTTGTTATTGAGTTCGTTATTGTAATTCTTGGTGTATTCCGAGTTGTGTTTTTATGCGTTGTTGAGAGTTTTTGTCAAGAGTTTCCTGAGAATTAATTGAGTTGCTGTCGATTTGTTGAGCCGAGTCTGCGTGTTGGTATTACTGAGTCCATGAGTTGATTTAACTGCGAATTTGTTCACTGGTTGAGTTCTGAGCTATGCCTTGTTGTAATCGCGGAGTTTGTGGTTGCTATTCTGAGTTTGCGCGAGTTTGATGAGTCGGTATTTTGTTAGTTGCTTGTTACCGAGTAGTTGTTAATTATTCGTTAGTTTTGAGTTCGTAGTGACTTTAATGCCGAGTCATAGTTTAGTAAAAAATGTGTTTGTTTGAGTTTTGCAGCGAGTTAGGTTGCTGAGTCTGCAAGTTGTTCCCTAGAATCCATTTTTGGCTTAATTATGTAATCTGTTTTTAGTCTTGCTGTTAATTTTGTTGTATGCTAAGTAGATGCATTCTTGTTTTGTTAATAGTTGTCTAAGTTGATTTGATTTTAGCTAGTATCATTTACGAAAGCATGTCCAATTCTTTTTCTCTTTCTTTCTAAAAGTTTCTGTAAATAAAATTTTAATTTAAAAGAATTTTGAATTTAGAATCTTTAATTAAGGTAGTTTTGTTCTTCTAATTTTTAATTAGTTAGTTTAAAATTTAGAATTAAATTAAACTCTCTCTTTAAAATAGATTTTTTTAGTAATAAATCATTAAAATTGAATTTTCCAAAACCCAAATTGTTCTAGTTCGATTAAATTAAAAGTTAAGGATCGCGAAAATAAAATTTATTCCCTGTGGAACGAATCTTAGAATACTAAAACAAGATCGTACGCTTGCGATATTAAATTGTTTATTTTTAGCACATCATTTAGTAAATTTGTATTGATTTGTTTTTTAGGCTAGATATTATTATTATTATTATTGGAGATAGATAAATTTATTTCATTTTTTTTAACTCCCACAAGTTGCCTTCATGAATTTTGTGTGAAGTATTTCAGGAATAAAAAGATTTTTACTGGAGGAGTGCGAAGCAATTTTTGAAATTTATTGCAGGTGTGGCTGGTAAAAAAAAAATTACCTGTAGTGTGATTTGGCCTACCTGCGGTGCATTAATCGCTGGATTTAAAAAAATTACTCACTCTGTCCCTCCCATTTCTTTACATTTCTTTTTCACTACTCGACACGCATTTCAAGGCTCCTAAAAAGTATAGTTCCATAACTTATTTTTTAAATTTTCTTTTTTTGTATAAAAATAGAACAATTCTATTTTTATACAAAAAAAGAAAATTTAAAAAATAAGTTATGAAACTATCCGCAAATTGCACCTTAAAATCCGTGCCAGAATTACGTCCCCCAAGGTAAAGAACCAAGGGGGACAGAGGGAGTATTACTTATCAAACTTCCCGCAGCGTGACTTTGGCTTCCCGCAGTGTAAAACTCCCTGTTGCTCAGCTGATCCACGCGCACTAGTACCCTACCTTCGCCCGTGTACTACTATTGTTCACTGGATGTCTACCTATGTACTACTACGTACTTTTCTTTTCTTTTTCTTATATATTAAATAATAATAACTTTTATTTAGTTTACTTGTAATATTATATTATATTATATTATTATTTGTATTATATTTAAGGACACTGAGATCAATCTCAGGGAACTTTTGCTGAGATATTAAAAATTATACTTTAGATTTGTTTGGGCCCGCAGAGCTAATTAAAAAATTCTGTTTTTACTAAAATACCCTTCCTATATTTGTATACAAATCCCACCTATCTCAGGAAATTTACCTGAGCAGGTTCCTCAATCTCTTACATAAAATTATTTGTACTTTATTATATTATTTATATTATATAATTATAATATTATTATATTATTATATTTATATGTTATGTTATGTTATATTATATTATGTTACATTATTTATATTAAAATTGTATAATTAATTTGTGTTATTGTTATATATTTAATTTATCATATATTATTCTACTTTATTAATGTTATGTATACTATTAGATTTTATGTATATACTTTTATTAATTTTATTAATTCCTTATGTATTATATTTTCTTAATATTATATGTATTATTATAAAATTATGTAAAAATTATATTTGATTAGATAACTTATGTAATATATGTGTGTATATTAGATTCTAACATGTACAGATTTAGTGCACACCAATTGCGTTTCCAACTTGTATGTACAGAGCAACATTTATGGGGCATCTCTGATGTACACACCAAGCATTTTTAGGGGAGTTTTCTTTCTTTTATTTTTAGTATAGTTATTATTATTATTATTATGGTAAAATTAATTGTTTAGTGTGTCAATGAGGACATTGACCCATTTAAGTGTGGGGATGTGTTTTTAATAGTTGTATAGATAGAGTCACTTATATAAAAAGAAAAAAATTCAAAAAAAAATAAAAAATTACAAAAATAATTCTAGTCTTGTGAAGATTACTTGTTGTAATTTGCCTTAATTCACCCATGCATGCTATAGTAATTTCGTGCTCTTGACGCTTTTGATTGATAAATGACGTGCTTTGTTCTTGTGCACACACATACACTAGCAAGTTGAAACTGGTGGACTTAGTGACTGTTGTAAGTGATTAAAATGACATGAATATGTGCAAGATGACTTGGTTTGCATGCTTTGAGTACAAGTAGGTGCATTAGAGAGAATTTTCCTTGGGATTGATTATGTTTTGCCACCAAATGAGCTTTTGAGCCTATATGCATATCTTTTGCATCTTATATTCGTTTGCTTGAGTGTCCACATGTTGTTTGCATTGCTAGCACTTGTTTGAGACCTTTCTTGAAACGCATGACATTATTTGATGATAACATGATAAAGGCATTTAGGGATAACCTCATATTTCCTATACTACCACACCATGTATACATGATCAATTAGTTAACCCATTGAGCTTAATCCTATTTTTTCGGTGACACACTACATTACTTGCCTAGACCTTTTTCTTGTATTGGCCTTACTTTAACTTGAACCCAAATTGTCAAAGGCTAGTAGAGTGTTTGAGGGAGTGATAAGGTGTGCAAAAAGGGAGGTTTACTTTGATCATTATTTTGGGAAAATATGGGTTTGGTTATTTACTTGTTAGTCGAATATTGTAAGAATATGGTGGGATCATTGTTCTTGTTTATATATTAGTTCTTTAGCTCTCGGAAAAAAATAAAAAAAAAGAAGAAAAAAAAACAAAAAAAAAAAAAAAAAAAGAAAGAAAAAATAAATTATTTATATGAGAGCATACTTATGTTTGCGTGATCCTTCTTTGTTCGACTAATCAAGTTATTTGTTGAAAGAGAATAATAAAAAATCCAAGTGTGGGTATGATAGATAGGGAATTGAGTGATTATTTTGTTGGGTACTAGCTTTTGACATTTCACCTTCTTTGGCTTTACTTGACATACCTTGTCTGTAACGCCCTCAAATCCGGGGTAAGATTTGGGCCCACTACAATACTAGTTTAAAATAACCTGTGTGTGTGTGTATATATATATATATAATTTTGAAAACAAACCCCGAAACAATACCAGGATCACAACATGTTACAGTCTGAATAGAAACTAATCCAAAAGATAAGTTATTACAAATTACCAATATTGTTGAGTTGACCCGATGAGGGACCCACGCCAACGATCAAATGTCTAAGTTATTCCATCTAGTACAATTTTAAACCATTACAACATTAAACTGCTCAAAAGCCTGCCCAACAACTATATCAAAACCTCAGAGGGAATCTGTATCTCGACCGTCTGCTCGAATCCTGGAAACCCTATGATCATAGTCCTAGGAGTTGTCATCTTCTGATTTCACTGAAAGGTTAGACATAGCACAAGAGTGAGCAACAAATTTGCTCAGCAAGTATATATATATATATATATCAACCGGAAGAATGATAAAACAGTTCAATAATAATACTTGGAGAACTCAAAGTCAAGTGACAACAATCAATGTCAGCTGGATAATCAATTTATAGATTAGAATTGGATTTTTTTTCACTTTGACGCTATGAGTTTAAGTGGATGATCAGTCACACTAAAACTCCGGATATACTCTCTTGGTATATCCAATTGGTATATCCAAATACTCAACTTGATCCAAGGCCCCTTTTGGCCTATAACATAATACTCGTATACTGACTGGCGTCCTCAGTCCTGAAAACACTTTTCATTTAATAAAACTTCCAATTCTATCTTTAATACTCAGGTCCGGTGTCGGGACAATCGACTACCTTATTTAATTCGAGTCAAGAGGTATGTCAAGTAATTCAGACAAGGAATCGGGTATCTGGCGTTTTATTCATTTCCAAATGAGACATACTATTTCAGTTCCAACATTCATAGGTTCAAGTGCAGGTAATCAAGGAAATAAGATTCAACAATAACATTTTGAATTGATAACAAAAGGAAAGTAAACCAACACATGATGTATCTACAGAAATAGGGTTGTATGATTAGGTACAAGTGAAATAATATTCGACATAATTGAAGAAACAAGTTAAGGTTACTTGCCTTAATCAAGAACCAACTGATTATTCTGCCTTGCCTTTGCCCTTGCCACTGGGAACTACTTCCTTCCTATCTACAAATAAAATTACTACTTCAGTGCTCTATTTAATACTCGACATACAACTACTCTAATTCTACCCATTCGTTAGTCCCCTAATATAATAAAAAAATGTAACAAAATAAAACAATAATACTGGGCACATAATACTTATAATCCTTACAGAGTAACAATTAACAAAATAGTCGACTACAACTCAAATACAATCTAATTAATATCATTTATATAACTCATTCCTAATTCACATAATTATAATTTGGAAAAAAATTTGACAGGGTCGTTTTATTTAACGGACTACCCGTCGGATTACAACCGACCCAAATCGATTCAATACCCAATTAAATACAATCGCAAACAATATGATCAAATACTATTATTATTATAATACTTTTGGCTCACGTTTCATCATTGCCAATTTACCCTTGACTAAAATCAAATCATAGGGGGCAAAATTCCGAGGGTGCCCTAATTTGGGTTTCCGACTCGAAATTCCGCTCAAAACAATTACTGCCAATTCGTAATAATTTCACAGAAATAGTCAAATTGACCACTAATTTTTAACAGTAATAATTTGAACAGTAATAATTTGAAGTACGATAGCTACACAAATCGAATTATAACCAGAGACAATAATCGAATTAGCAGCAGGTGTACTTCCGAATTAGCCAAACTGATTCAACCATCCTGTTCATCACACAAACCACCAGACATATGCACAACACCCGGATAGTATAGAAACTCACACATACGCACACACACATCACTCACACACCCACACACACTGGACACATGCCAACACCCACACACTCAGTCGATAGTGAGAAACAGGGGAGGGTAAAAACTGTCAACACTCTCGGGCATCAAGCCCACAATACACACGCACACGATTGCAGGGGAAACATAGAAGATGGAGGCTAATTAACCCATAGCAATAATCATCAAGACAACTGTAATTGAAGTTTAAAAACGAGAGAGGGATTAAATGGGATAAACGTGAGGGAGAGATGAGGGAACCTTCGAGAGGAACCGAGAGAGAGAGAGAGAGCAGAGTCGAGACAAGTAGAGAGATTGGTTTGGGCAAAACTGATAATTAGGGATTTAAGGGATGAAAAAGGGAAAGTAAAGTGGTAATTTACTAAATAAATCCTAATTTAAAATAAGCTGAAATTCACTTTGTAAAATGAAAATAAAATAGATAATAATTGACAAAAATCTCAAACTAAATTTTAAAACATAGAAAATAAAATTATCTACCTCCCAATATTTGTAAAATATTATTCGGGTCAAAAACGAACTAAATATTAATTTTACAAGATTAAATCGATAAAACGAAAAGTAATCCATAAAATCATTTTAAAATCCTTAAAACTCAAAATAAATCCATATAATATTTTTAAAACTCAAATAAACTAATAAAGTAAGTAATGCAAAATATTTCAGGATTTATACTATTCCCGACGATTATATAAAAATCTCAGAGGATAAATAACACACAATTTAAATAGGGTTTCATCTCCAAAAATAAAATAAAAACACGTAGGCTTATCTGACACATATAGATCATCAAATAAACCCACAAATATAATATTCCACATACTACACCTTCTCCATAAATATCCACATCATATAGTACACAATTTAAAAATAAACAAATAATATAATATAGAAATACTAAAATTTCTGAGACGTTATATCCTCCCCCCCTTAAAAGGATTCTGTCCCCAGAATCTCACCTAAGTAAATAGATGAGGATACTTTTCGAGCATCTCGCTCTCAAGTTCCCAAGTTGATTCTTCAACTCTAGGATTCCTCCACAATACTTTTACCAACTTAACTGTCTTATTCCTTAACTTCCTATCCTTTCGATCCTGAATCGCTACAGGCTGTTCTGTAAAAGTTAAATCCGACTGAATCTCAATAGGCTCATACTCGATTATATGACTTAAATCCGGATGATATTTCTTGAGCATCGACACATGGAAGACGTTGTGAATATGACTCATGTGAGGCGGTAAGGCTAGCTCATACGCGACTTTTCTAACTCGTCTGAGGATCTCAAAAGGTCCAACATACCTCGGACTGAGTTTTCCTTTCTTGCCAAATCTCGTAACTCCCTTCCAAGGTGAGACTTTCATTAACACTTGCTCTCCTTCCTCAAAACTCAAGTCTTTTCTATCTTGATCTGCATACTTCTTTTGTCTGCTCTGGGCAGCAACCAACCTTTTCTGAATAATTTCAATCTTTTCCTTCGTTTGCTGCAGTAGCTCTGGTCCTAACATTTTGCATTCTCCCACTTCGTCCCAATATACCGGAGATCTACATTTCCTTCCATATAAAGCTTCGTATGGCGGCATCCCAATACTTGCATGATAGCTGTTATTATAAGAAAACTCTACCAAGGGCAAATGCTCATCCCAACTCCCCTTAAAATCCACGGCGCATGTTCTAAGCATGTCTTCGATAGTTTGGATAGTTCGTTCGCTCTGTCCATCTGTCTGTGGATGATAGGCTGTACTCATCTTAAGCTTAGTGCCCAAACATTCTTGAAACTGTTTCCAAAATCTGGAGTTGAAACGTGGATCTCGATCCGACACAATAGTCACATGCACCCCGTGACGCACAACCACGTTCTTTAGATACAGTTGTACCAACTTATCAAGTGAAAATCTTTAGTTGATTGGAAGAAAATGTGCAAACTTAGTCAAACGATCTATGATCACCCAAATTGCATCATGATTGGCTTTCGTTCTTGGTAATCCGACCACAAAGTCCATAGCTAAGTGCTCCCATTTCCACTCAGGAATATCCAATGGCTGTAGTAATCCGCTGGGTCTCTGATGCTCGGCTTTAACTCTCTGACATATGAAACATTTACTTACCCACTCAGCAATCTCTCGTTTCATATCTGGCCACCAAAAATTTTGCTTTAAGTCCCGATACATCTTGGTGCTCCCTGGATGGATGGAAAATTTCGAATTATGCGCTTCGCGTAAAATCTCCTATCTTAGCTCTGCCACGTTGGGTACCCAAATTCTCGAAGAAACATGTAAAATTCCTTTGTCATCCTTCTGACTACATATCTCTTCTCCTGTTAACTCCCCTATATCATGGTTCATTACTTCTTCTTGACACCTCTTTATCTTTTCCAATAATTCTGGCTGAAAGGTCATCTCGTACATCATTTTATTAGCAGGAACTAGAATACGAACCTCTATTTCCAATTTATCAAATTCCTTATGTAGCTCTGCTGCTGTCGTCAACATGTTCAGTCTCTCTTTTCTGCTTAATGCATCTGCCACTACATTCTCTTTCCCTGGATGATAATTTATAGAACAATCATAGTCTTTGATCAGCTCTAACCATCTCCGTTGTCTCATATTTAACTCCCTTTGAGTAAAGATATACTTTAAACTCTTTTGATCGGTGAAAATCTCACATTTCTCTCCATATAGATAATGTCTCCATATTTTCAGTGCAAACACTATGGCTGCCAATTCTAAATCATGGGTGGGGTACTTCTGTTCATGAGGTCTCAGTTGTCGAGAAGCATATGCAATCACTCTGTCATGTTGCATAAGAACACATCCCAAGCCTTTATGAGAAGCATCGCTATAAATCACAAAGTTTCCTTGATCATCTGGAAGTGCCAAAACCGGAGCAGTTGCTAACCTTTGTTTTAATTCCTGGAAACTCTCTTCGCATTTTTCATTCCAAACAAACTTCTCATTTTTCCTGGTAAGCTTCGTCAACGGTGATGCTATCTTGGCAAAATCTGGAACAAACCTTCGATAATATCCTGCTAATCCCATGAAGTTTCTGACTTCTGTCGGTGTCCTCGGTCTTTCCCAATTCATGACGGCTTCAATTTTTGCTGGATCCACTGTTATGCCTTCACTACTAACCACATGCCCTAAGAATTGAACCTCTCGTAACCAAAACTCGCACTTTGAAAATTTCGCATACAACTTTTCTCGCCTTAGCGTCTCTAATGCTATTCTCAAATGATCTACATGCTCTTCCTCCGTCTTTGAGTATATTAAAATGTCATCTATAAACACGATCAAAAATTTGTCTAAATATTTCTTGAAGACTCTGTTCATTAGATCAATAAATGTTGCGGGCGCGTTCGTAAGTCCAAATGCCATAACTAGAAATTCATAATGCCCATACCTGGTTCGAAAAGACGTCTTGGGTACATCTTCTGGCTTAATCTTAAGTTGATGGTAACCCGATCTCAGATCAATCTTATAGAAATAAACGGTGCCCTTCAATTGGTCAAACAAGTCATCAATCCTTGGTAACGGGTATCTGTTCTTGATGGTTAACTTTTTTAGTTCTCTGTAATCAATACATAATCTCATACTTCCGTCTTTCTTCTTCACAAATAACACTGGTGCTCCCCACAGAGAAACACTAGGCCTGATAACTCCTTTATCCAATAAATCTTGCAATTGCATAACCAACTCTTTCATTTCAACTGGTGTCATTCTATATGGTACTTTAGAAATGGGTTGTGTCCCTGGAGCTAAATCGATCGCAAACTCTATCTCTCGGTCTGGAGGTAACCCTGGCAATTCATCGGGAAAGACATCTGGAAATTCGCTCACTACGGGAATCTCTTCCAGCTTGGTTGCTTGTTTGCTCAGGTCTACTACATGGGCTAAGTATGCTTCACATCCTTGACGTAATAACCTATTTGCCTGAATCATTGTCAGAAACTCCTTCTTTTTCTTTTGTGTGACAGCCCCAAATCCGGGGTCATGAATTTGGGCCATCACGGACCAACTTCCATTCAAAATCAATATCTCTTGGGTTTTTTTTTTATACTTATGCAATTGACCCCACAGTAACACACACACACACCAGTCATATGCTCAGAGAACAACATTTACCATAACAAAAGTTTAGAGTTGAAAGTTAAAAGAGTTATTACACACCAGGATCATACTTAAGTACATTGTTGAATAACACTTCGACATGAAGCGTTTCAACAACTTAAAGTTTATTACATGCCTTCATACTTAATTATACATAAGCCCTTGGAACCCATCTGTCTCATCTCTACCTCCGGAATCGATGCTAACGAGCTCTCAGAAGGTCGCCTTTCCCTTACCCTCTTGCGGGGCGTTCTGCGTAGTATTGGCATACCTAGCTGTATATAGATAAGTAGCAAGAGTGAGCTATAATAGCTCAGCAAGATAGTATTGTAAACTAGAATTTAAAATGGAACCAAGTATACATGTATATACATACGTAAGCGATAACCAATTATAAACTTTGAGAAAGAATGAAATTCTTATTTAATAATACATCATCCACTTACTACTAGAAGAAAGAAATTTAGGATAATACAGTATCAGTTTCTCTTCTTAAATAATATAACCATCAACATATCTTCAGTGTAATATTTCAAGATAATATGAATACTTACTTAAATCTCTCACTATAATCTTCTCATTTCCTTCTTATGTAACAATTTTTATAAATTACTATAAAATCAGTTTCTCTTCGTCTATAACAATAACACCATCATCTCATATCATTTTACCTTTTCAGTATACCAATCTGACTTTATCGTTTATTCTTTATGCAATAATTGTGGGGGTTTCCACTGTTGCCGAATACGTGAGGTACGATGATCAGTCGTCCTCCGTACCCGTCCATTTTTACTACCGGTAGAAGGAATGAAGGCCACCTGCTAACATCATCCCTGGAGGAAGGCCACCTGCTAACATCCTCCCGGAGGAAGGCCACCTGCTAACATCCTCCCTTGGCATCTTCGTGCCGAATCATGAATGTTAGACTATGTCGCACACAGCCCTGACACAGCCTCTTATGCAAGTTTGTTGTTAATCCCCCTTTTTATAAGATCATTATTCAATTCAACAACACCATTTCACATTTCCATTCCCGTATATCACTTCCATTCTCGTACATTATTTCTATAAAATATATATATATAATATACACTAAAAAGAATGTTTATAATATAGCATTATAAACCATATAACCCTAGATAACAACTGATACCATTCTCTTTCATATCTCTTTCACCCTAGAGCATATTCGCTCCATTCGTATCATCTCTATATTCATATTTCAGAAAACATATCCATCTCTCTTTAACTTTCCACAATCAAGATAATATATTCTTTGCAATATAGCAACAAAAGCATCGCATATACATAAATATTCCATGATATCATTATTATTCCGAAGATAAATAATTTTTAAAGTAGGGATAGAAGGATCTTGCCTCGGTTTCTGTATCCTGACAGTATGGCTGGTCCCTCCTCCGGAATTTCTATAAACACAAAAGGACCGTCATTAGAATACCACATCTCTTACTCACTACTCTCTTATATAACAAAACCCTTTACACTTCAACATATGTTTAACGTATTATTATTATCCCAAAGGTTCAAGAACTTAACCATTTATAAGCTCAATCGAAGTTTCAGGGGTTTTCACCATTTTCCCTAACGACCACACTTAATTGTAAAAATTCTCAGAAAATATGGATTTCGAATTTTAATGTAAGGTCAACTGTCAAGGGTCCTCTGACCACCCTACTACACTATCCCAAAATTTCGTGGCTTATAAGACTGTCTAACTATGGTAACTTTAGCCTCAAAGTTGATACAATTACGTTTTCTCGGTTATCGAACGTCTTTCACTAAAACTGACTTTTCTCCTAAACCGTTCATCAGATTTTAACGCACCTTATATCAAAACGATCTATGAACTAAGCTCTATCATTTCATGGTCAATTGGTAACCTAGGCAGTGAGGTACCGTACGAATACAGGGGTCACAAAACAGGGCAGATTTCGTTCTAACGAAAATCGGACATTATAACTGCTGTAATTTCATACTTTCCAAAATCAAACTCCTCCAAAACCAATCATCAAACACAATAATCATCACCTACACCATGTGGTCTTCATTACCAGCCATGGTTACACTCCCAAACTCCTTCCAAAAGCAACTCAAACCACTTACAAACACTTATAACATCATAAACATAACCTTTATACCACTTAATCACTAAACACAATAATATCTATTATAAATACAAAAGGGCAAGCATGATTATACCTTCTTGAAGCTTTAAAGATCCTTAATAAACCTTGATATATCCTTAAACCACCTTATCTTAGCTTGAAACCACTAAAAGAACCATGAAAATCAAGTTAGTTTCTTAGAAATTACTATTCATCACTATTCATCATCAACTTCAATGATTTTATTACCTTGCTAAATGATGTTGGATGGCTATGAAACTTGGTGGATATCTCTTTCTAGTCTCCAAGAACCTCCATGAATTTTCCTTAGATTTGATCTTGATGCTAGCTAGGATTTTTGTTTTTATTTTTCTCTTTTTTTCTTATTTGGCCGAATGGAAGAATGAAGAAGGGGGAGTGGTTTCTTTTGTTTCTTTTTGATCTAATCTCATCTAATCTTGTTAATACTAGAGTACTTTGGAAGCTTGGTAGATATTTAGTGATTAAAACCTTGCAAAGTTACTAATTTACCCCCTTAAAACAAGTTAGTGGATGGTGATGTCATTAGGATGAGCTAATCTCCTAATTTCTTAATTTTCTAAGTAAAATGCCAATCTCATTGGTAAATAATGTGGTATGTATCCTTGTTATATTACTAATCTTGTTGCTTGGTCTCCATATTCGTCTAATTGTGGTTCGTTTCGAATGTACCTCATTATCTCAGTGGTTTTGAAATCATTTAACAATCCAAATTCCATTGGTATTCTCTTAACTTAATAATCCCTTGGTTAAATCTAAATTTCACTAATCCCTCAATATATAATTCTTATAATGTTTCCTTGCTCCTTAATATCTAATAGAAGTTCTTTGGAAGTCCAAATCCTCAAAAATCCATCTTTAGGAATTTCTGAAATCCATCGTCATTTCGAGTCACTTATTTCCATTGTACAACACTAACATGGTTTCTGTTTATTCATTTTATGTTTCCATTATAGAGTACCTATATACCATTTCTCTAAATCCTCGAAATTTACTATTCATGTGACCACTGTAGCATTACTGAAGTTAGGGTTATTACATCCTTCCCCCTTAAAAGGATTCCGTCCCGGAATCACGTCAGAAATGTCCATAGATACCTTTTCATCTACACCTTATAACTTCTATACCACTTTCTCCATCCTTTTCCCTTCATAATATCTCTATCTTGTTTGCACAAAATTACACCAACATAAACTTGCTTGTCATTCATCAACATTCCTCTTTTAGTTATGGTATCGGCCACCACATTGGCCTCTCCTGAATGGTAGTGTATCTCACTTATGGTTTATCCCTATGTTGATCTCTATCATGACATAAAATATACATACTTCGCTCTTATTATATCTTGTATCTGTAAAATCTTCCAGAAATCCGACTAGAATAAGATTCTTTGAAACAATTGTAAGAAGATATTACCTATAATATATATTTCCTGTTCGTATATAAACAAGTCTGTGGTTTACCCCCAAAATACTATTATTCTCCTTTTCATAGAATTTCTAACCCCTAACAGATACTGATTTTCCTTATCTAGATTATCAACCTACCTATACCATTCATTGACCACATTGATTCCTAACCAAACGTTTACACTAAGAATTTAAATACTAGAAAAATGTTCACCTGCATCTGTATCCGGCTTTCTCAATGCCTCTCCTAAAGTCATATTGTACACCCTGGCAGTAGGTCTATTTGAAGCAGTCACACTCTGTTCTGGCACGGATGATCCCCCAGAATGGCAATCTCTGGCAATGTGTCCTAGTTTCCCACACTGGTAACACTTGACGTCCCTCTTAGGATTGGTATTAGCCGATGGGCACTGGCTAAGATAGTGTCCTTTTTGTCCACAGTTAAAGCAGTTTATTTCTAACGCTCTACACACTCCCGTATGCTTCCTACCACACGTGTTACAATCTGGAAATGGTGTTCGAGATTGATTAGCCTGTAAGGTTCCTGTGGATCTACCACCCTGATTCACAGTCTCACTGGTAGTCTTATTATTCCCTGACTTTCCTCCAAACTGGGGTTTTTGTCCTTTACCAAATTTGTTAAAGTAGCTTCCCTCACTTGAACCCCCCTTCTGACCCTCAAATTTCCTTTTCTTATTCTCTCATCCTACTTGAGTCTGTTCACTCTCAGCTTCGATAATAGATGCCTTCTGAACTACCGCAGCATACTCCGTCAACTCAAATGGTGCCACTCTCGTTCGTAGCCATGGTTTCAATCCTTGTTGGAACCTTTTTGCTCTTTGTTCTTCAGTACGCACAAATTCAGGAACAAACCTAGACAGCTCTGTAAATTTAGTTTCATACTCTGCCACTGATAGGTTTTCCTGCTTTAGCTCCAAAAATTTTATTTCCATCTGGTTCTCCAGGTATCTAGGGGAATACTTTTCTAAGAACACCCTAGTGAAACGCTCCCAGGTTATCACTCCCGCTCCTTCTAGATTCTTTTTAGTTTCCCACCAGTAATTTGCCTCTCCCTTTAAGAGATAGGCTGCAAAAACTATTTTCTGGTCTTCCTCTATCCTCAGTATCTCAAAAGCTTTTTCCATCTCTTTTAACCAGGCTCTGGCTACTACTGGGTTAACATTTCCCTCAAACTCTAGGGGTTTTAATGACTTAAAAGCACGAAAGGAGTTAGCTGCCTGGTTGGGAAGAACAGGTGGTTGTGGCGGATTCTGTGGATTAGCGAAATTCTGCCTCAATAGTTCCATAAATTGGTTAAAAGGGTTACCACCCTGATTTCCCTGTTGACCAGTTGATTCATCTTCTTCTTCCTCATGATCTTGTTCATTATGAGCGTTTTCACCCTGCCTATTATGACTTCCTTCCTCTCTCTCATTTTCCCTTGCATTCATTCTATTATTACGCTTAGGCGGCATGATTCTGTATATAACAATATTCTTCGTTAATCACCTAAAATTAGGGTACAATATACATCATTTCCATATATGCACAACTATATCATTAGTTAATCTTATTTATGCATCCCAGTATTTTTAACTTCACACAAGTAATATTATAATACAACTTTGACAAATAAGCTTAGTACCTTTAGCACAATAACCTTTTCATTTAAGTCAATCACCTCATATATATATCAATATTTTTTATTCTCAACATTTAATATCAAAATACAATAAAATTAGGCAAAGTACATAAACTTCATTAATTTACATAAATATTTTACAACTTGGGTACAACGTCTTTTACTACTAATATCATACATCATAAAGTACAAGGTTCGAAACCCCAAAAGCATAACTGTACATACTAACTCGCTATAACAAAAGAACTACTAGCTGTCCTCTAATCAGACTGGGATTAAGACAGTAAACAACTAACCTAATCCCCAAAATGACATCCACAAGATGACTAGTCTGATTAGTAACTAAAACTACTACTCTGAATCACGGGAACGCTGCTCTGACAACGTCTCTGATCTGCACTACCATAGTGGTGACTACATCAACTATCTGAGCCCTCCATACTGGATCCCCTCTGTCTCCCAACATCCTCCTAATCTCACCGAGTGCCCGAAGCTCGATACTAACTATACCCAAAGACAACCCATCTGGTATCACACCTCCTCCTCCTCTCGCTCTGTCTAACCTCTGTACAAGTGTATCTATAGTCCGACGGGACTCATCCAGCTGTCCCTGAAGGGCAAAGTACTCTGATAAGAAAATAGCTGGCAACTGACCAGCTGGAAATATAGGTGCCTCCTGAGGTGGCATAGCATCTGGGGGAGGTACATCTACAGGTGGGGGTGCATCCACTGGTGGTGGTGGTGGAGGTGAAAATGGTGGGGATGGAGGAACTGGCTCCGTATCCGCATCCTCGGAAGGGTCCTCCTCCAACTCATCCTCTGACAAGATAAAGTGTCCCGGTGGAGTGAACTGCTCAACTGGGTCCTCAAATGGGTCAGGGCTAGGTAGAGGAGATGGAACTGGTGATGGCACTGGGACAGGTGGAACAGGAGTAGGAGTCATGTGAATGTCCCTCCACTCAATCGGCTCCTCAGGTATGACAGATAACCTAGGCCTCTTACGCAAGGGCATCTCCTCCTCAGGAATATCCGACCGCACCCGAGAAGGTCCGGCCCCATCAGGTCCTACATATGGTCTACCAGAGTATGGCACTATGGCCACAGCATCCCTCTGCCTGCGCTCCTCTGCCTCCTCAAGTCTCACTCAGATCTCGTGTCTCTCCATGGCCTCTGCGCGAACTCTCCTCCTCAGGTCAGTGATAGCATACTCTGGAACCTCTACACCTACCAGCAACAAGTCTCTAAGCTCCTGCTCGGGTAGTCCTAGCCACTAGGGGTCCTGACCCGGCTCACCCATCTCCGCTCCCTATAATAAAACATAAAATTCTATTAGTAACGGTCTATAAAATTATATTATATGCTTAAAATAAATACTACCTGCGATATACCACCCCTGAACTTGATGGAAGTTCACAATTTATGTTATAACTGATACATTTATTATTATCACTCTTGTTCCTGAGCATTATGACTCTTAGCTCTGATACCAAACTGTGACAGCCCCAAATCCGGGGTCATGAATTTGGGCCATCACGGACCAACTTCCATTCAAAATCAATATCTCTTGGGTTTTTTTTTATACTTATGCAATTGACCCCACAGTAATACACACACACACACACCAGTCATATGCTCAGAGAACAACATTTACCATAACAAAAGTTTAGAGTTGAAAGTTAAAAGAGTTATTACACACCAGGATCATACTTAAGTACATTGTTGAATAACACTTCGACATGAAGCGTTTCAACAACTTAAAGTTTATTACATGCCTTCATACTTAATTATACATAAGCCCTTGGAACCCATCTGTCTCATCTCTACCTCCGGAATCGATGCTAACGAGCTCTCAGAAGGTCGCCTTTCCCTTACCCTCTTGCGGGGCGTTCTGCGTAGTATTGGCATACCTAGCTGTATATAGATAAGTAGCAAGAGTGAGCTATAATAGCTCAGCAAGATAGTATTGTAAACTAGAATTTAAAATGGAACCAAGTATACATGTATATACATACGTAAGCGATAACCAATTATAAACTTTGAGAAAGAATGAAATTCTTATTTAATAATACATCATCCACTTACTACTAGAAGAAAGAAATTTAGGATAATACAGTATCAGTTTCTCTTCTTAAATAATATAACCATCAACATATCTTCAGTGTAATATTTCAAGATAATATGAATACTTACTTAAATCTCTCACTATCATCTTCTCATTTCCTTCTTATGTAACAATTTTTATAAATTACTATAAAATCAGTTTCTCTTCGTCTATAACAATAACACCATCATCTCATATCATTTTACCTTTTCAGTATACCAATCTGACTTTATCGTTTATTCTTTATGCAATAATTGTGGGGGTTTCCACTGTTGCCGAATACGTGAGGTACGATGATCAGTCGTCCTCCGTACCCGTCCATTTTTACTACCGGTAGAAGGAATGAAGGCCACCTGCTAACATCATCCCTGGAGGAAGGCCACCTGCTAACATCCTCCCGGAGGAAGGCCACCTGCTAACATCCTCCCTTGGCATCTTCGTGCCGAATCATGAATGTTAGACTATGTCGCACACAGCCCTGACACAGCCTCTTATGCAAGTTTGTTGCTAATCCCCCTTTTTATAAGATCATTATTCAATTCAACAACACCATTTCACATTTCCATTCCCGTATATCACTTCCATTCTCGCACATTATTTCTATAAAATATATATATATAATATACACTAAAAAGAATGTTTATAATATAGCATTATAAACCATATAACCCTAGATAACAACTGATACCATTCTCTTTCATATCTCTTTCACCCTAGAGCATATTCGCTCCATTCGTATCATCTCTATATTCATATTTCAGAAAACATATCCATCTCTCTTTAACTTTCCACAATCAAGATAATATATTCTTTACAATATAGCAACAAAAGCATCGCATATACATAAATATTCCATGATATCATTATTATTCCGAAGATAAATAAATTTTAAAGTAGGGATAGAAGGATCTTGCCTCGGTTTCTGTATCCTGACAGTATGGCTGGTCCCTCCTCCGGAATTTCTATAAACACAAAAGGACCGTCATTAGAATACCACATCTCTTACTCACTACTCTCTTGTATAACAAAACCCTTTACACTTCAACATATGTTTAACGTATTATTATTATCCCAAAGGTTCAAGAACTTAACCATTTATAAGCTCAATCGAAGTTTCAGGGGTTTTCACCATTTTCCCTAACGACCACACTTAATTGTAAAAATTCTCAGAAAATATGGATTTCGAATTTTAATGTAAGGTCAACTGTCAAGGGTCCTCTGACCACCCTACTACACTATCCCAAAATTTCGTGGCTTATAAGACTGTCTAACTATGGTAACTTTAGCCTCAAAGTTGATACAATTACGTTTTCTCGGTTATCGAACGTCTTTCACTAAAACTGACTTTTCTCCTAAACCGTTCATCAGATTTTAACGCACCTTATATCAAAACGATCTATGAACTAAGCTCTATCATTTCATGGTCAATTGGTAACCTAGGCAGTGAGGTACCGTACGAATACAGGGGTCACAAAACAGGGCAGATTTCGTTCTAACGAAAATCGGACATTATAACTGCTGTAATTTCATACTTTCCAAAATCAAACTCCTCCAAAACCAATCATCAAACACAATAATCATCACCTACACCATGTGGTCTTCATTACCAGCCATGGTTACACTCCCAAACTCCTTCCAAAAGCAACTCAAACCACTTACAAACACTTATAACATCATAAACATAACCTTTATACCACTTAATCACTAAACACAATAATATCTATTATAAATACAAAAGGGCAAGCATGATTATACCTTCTTGAAGCTTTAAAGATCCTTAATAAACCTTGATATATCCTTAAACCACCTTATCTTAGCTTGAAACCACTAAAAGAACCATGAAAATCAAGTTAGTTTCTTAGAAATTACTATTCATCACTATTCATTATCAACTTCAATGATTTTATTACCTTGCTAAATGATGTTGGATGGCTATGAAACTTGGTGGATATCTCTTTCTAGTCTCCAAGAACCTCCATGAATTTTCCTTAGATTTGATCTTGATGCTAGCTAGGATTTTTGTTTTTATTTTTCTCTTTTTTTCTTATTTGGCCGAATGGAAGAATGAAGAAGGGGGAGTGGTTTCTTTTGTTTCTTTTTGATCTAATCTCATCTAATCTTGTTAATACTAGAGTACTTTGGAAGCTTGGTAGATATTTAGTGATTAAAACCTTGCAAAGTTACTAATTTACCCCCTTAAAACAAGTTAGTGGATGGTGATGTCATTAGGATGAGCTAATCTCCTAATTTCTTAATTTTCTAAGTAAAATGCCAATCTCATTGGTAAATAATGTGGTATGTATCCTTGTTATATTACTAATCTTGGTTGCTTGGTCTCCATATTCGTCTAATTGTGGTTCGTTTCGAATGTACCTCATTATCTCAGTGGTTTTGAAATCATTTAACAATCCAAATTCCATTGGTATTCTCTTAACTTAATAATCCCTTGGTTAAATCTAAATTTCACTAATCCCTCAATATATAATTCTTATAATGTTTCCTTGCTCCTTAATATCTAATAGAAGTTCTTTGGAAGTCCAAATCCTCAAAAATCCATCTTTAGGAATTTCTGAAATCCATCGTCATTTCGAGTCACTTATTTCCATTGTACAACACTAACCTGGTTTCTGTTTATTCATTTTATGTTTCCATTATAGAGTACCTATATACCATTTCTCTAAATCCTCGAAATTTACTATTCATGTGACCACTGTAGCATTACTGAAGTTAGGGTTATTACATTTTGGCCTCGGAATATAACCTCCTTACCGTTTGAAGCTTTTAGAGTCACTCTCTTATTCTGACAATCTATATGCGCTCCATAACTCGACAACCAATCCATTCCTAATATCACATCAAACTCCCCTAAACTGAAAGGTATTAAATCCGCATCAAAATAGTGTCCCAATATCTCAACTTTACACTGAGGATATATTTGACTCACAAGAACTCGTTCACTATTCGCTACTTCTATGTGTAGTACTTGTTTCAATGGTATAACATCACAATTTAGTCTATTAGCAAACTCCTTAGACACGAAGGACTTAGAAGCTCCGGAATCAATTAACACTTTAGCACATACTGAATTAATAACAAGTGTACCTGCAACCACGTTCGCATCACAAACTGCATCCCTCATGGTCATATTGAATGTTCTGGCTGTTGGAGGAGTTGGCCTGGTGGGCGGTCCTGTTATCCTTAGAACTTCAGGGGCCTTGCAATTCCTCACAATGTGCCCTGGCTTCCCACATTTGTAGCACACAAGATCCGGCTTAGCTGCTGGAATCTGATTCGAACACTCATTTGCAAAATGCCCTTTCCGGTTGCACTTGAAACAGATGGTGTGAGGCTTCTGACAGGGTCCTGGATGCTTCTTACCACATATTTTACATTCTGTCAAAGGTGGCCTCTGCTGCCTTGCTTGGTTCATAACCTGTTGTTGACCCCCTTGCTCCCCACTTCCTTCATTGGGCTTCTTGTGGACCCCAAACTTTCCTGACTGGAACCCTGGTTTCTTGCTACCACGATCTTGAGAACTTCCTTGCTGCTTGTTCCCTTCATTAAACTCTACCTTTCTTTTCTTTCCCTCCCTCTCCTTCTAGGACATCTCACTCTCAGTTTCTGCAATCATGGCTTTCTGCACTATTGCTGCATAAGTATCTAATTCCAGAATGGCCAACTTACCTCGAATCCAAGCTTTCAAGCCCTGCTGAAACTTTTTGGCTTTCTTCTTCTCAGTATCCACATAAGTCGGTGCAAACCGAGCTAACTCTGTGAACTTAGCTTCGTATTCTGCAACAGTCATATTACCTTGCTTTAGTTCCAAAAATTTCAACTCCATCTGTTCTTGCATGTACCCTGGAAAATATTTCTCCATAAACAATTCCCTGAATGTCGCCCAAGTAATCAATCCTTCAGGTTGGGTTGATTTCATTGATTCCCACCAAAAATTCGCTTCATTCTTCAAGAGATAGCTCGCATACTCTGTTTTCTATTCCTCCCCAAGCCTAACCAATGCAAACGCCTTCTCAACCTCCTTCAACCATATATTGGCTTCCACTGGATCCGCTGACCCTTTAAACTCAGGTGGCTTAACTGCCTGGAATGATTTAAAGGTCACCACTGGATTAACCTGTTCCTAGTGCTGCTGTTGCTGATTCTGCTGCTACTGTAGCATTTGCTGCTGAATTTGTTGCTGATGTTGTAATATCTGCTGTTGTTGTGCTAGATTAGCTGCCTGTTGGGTGAGAATTTGAAGAATCTGGGCTACTGCTGGGTCCACTTGACCTCCTTGGTTATTTTGGTTTTCATCAGTTTCTGGGTTTCGGAGAGGTGGATGGTTGGTATTTCTTCTCCTGGGAGGCATATTCCTACACAGAAGTTACAGTTTAATATCACAATTCAAAAGGCATAAAAGATGCATCAAAACAGCGGTACCTGGTTATATTCAAAGTTATATCAAGGTTATATTAATAGTAAATGAAACGGTCTCAATATGAATAATATGATTCACAAGGTATAACAGAGTATGCTGGTGAAACCTGGTTAACAAAATGACTACAAAGTTTTATAACTGACATTAACAATGCATGAAGAGAAATGACAGGATATATATAACATAAATAAACAACTACAACATCATATATATATATACTGGATCAGTACAACGCACAAGGCGCTTCAAGGTCACAAAAATGGGGTACAACTAGATATACAGCTATTCGCTACTCAACAACGCAGAAATACAACCACCAAAAACTGGTTCCTACTATACCCACACTGCTCTGCTGATGAACTACAACTACATCCCATACATCATACATAAGCAAAACATGAGTGAAGTCAGCTACTATCTACATAACTCCACCCTCAACTGCATCACCCCTACCACTAAGCATCATGCTCAATGTCCTCCAAACCCTCTAGCATATAAGTCACCAAACCCCTCAGCTCCACTACAGTCGGCTCCCTGTCACCTGCCGTCATCCCCTCAAATCGAGCTGCTACTAACATCCTAACCACTATCACATCTCCTCTCACACTCGCGGCAATAGCATCAGATGAGGAAGGCATATGATCAATGGATGGCCTCAGATGCACTGGCCTCGAGAACACATCTGGAGGTAACTGAACCACCGGGGTCGCTGAAGTTGGCTCCTGAGGATACCCTGGGCCGCGAATCACCCGAACAGCTAGAGGCTGAGGCTCCGGCCTTTGATCAATAGGAGACTGTATCGCTACATAATTAGTATATGCGAACTGTACAAATCCTATCTCAAAACCCAAGATCATAACCAATGATCTTAACTCAAACTCTACATGAGTCTGATTAAATATGGTCCTGCCTAATACAACTCTAACCTGTCTATTCAGTGACTGGTAACCTGTTAGCTCTGATACCAACCTGTAACGCCCTCAAATCCGGGGTAAGATTTGGGCCCACTACAATACTAGTTTAAAATAACCTGCGTATATATATATATAGGGTTCTCTTCCACAGCCACAGTTGGATATTTTTGAATATTGATCCAACCCATCTATAACCATCCACTGAAAATATGGACGGCTGGGATGTAAAGATTTACGCTATATTATATAGCGTACTACGCTATATTATACAGCGTAAACCTTTTTACCTTTTTATCCCACAATCTGCCACGTGTTGCCACGTGCCGGTTTAAGCTTACGCTATATAATATAGCGTAATACGTTATACTATATAGCGTGAACGGTTTTTTTTACAAAACCGGGCCTATTTTACACAAAACATAATAGAGCGTATTGTGGTTACATACATCATTTTACAAAATATTAAGTTAGAATCATCCACAAACCACCGGAAAGCGCAAATCCACCGGAATCGGAAGTAAATCATCATCAATTTCATCATTTCTTCATATAAAGTGAGTAATTTCGTGTCTATTTCTTGTATCTATATGTCATCTAAATGTTAAGATGTGTGTTAGATTTGTCATGTATGTATATATGTCATCTAATTGTTAAGATGTGTGTTAGATTCTTGTATTCGAATTAAGGTTCGAATTTGTGGATAATTTTCGAATTAGGGTTCGAATTTGTTGATAATTTTTCGAATTAGGGTTCGAGTTTGTGTATAATTTTCGAATTAGGGTTCAAATTTGTGGATAATTTTCGAATTAGGGTTCGAATTTGTTGATAATTTTTCGAATTAGTGTTCGAATTTGTGTATAATTTTCGAATTAGGGTTCGAATTTGTGGATAATTTTCGAATTATTAGGATTAAAATTTGCATTTGTGGATAAAGTTTGCATTTGTGTAGTTTGTGTAGTTCAAATTATTGGATTCAAGTTTGCATTTGTATAATTTGTGTAGTTCGAATTATTGGATTAAAGTTTGAATTTGTGAATTTGTGTAGTTCGGATTTTTTTTTGGATTAAAGTTTTTTGTATGTATTGGATTTTAGATGGAAGATTTTTGTGGTCCGGTTGATCGTTCTCTCCTTACCGACCAAGATAACCATATTAGTAGTAGAATATGGGTTGGGGATCATCGAGATAGACTTACAATCCGTCAAAGTATCTCGTTGCTTGGTGAATTGGAATTAGAGCCATATCAAGTTCGTCTTTTAGAACATTGGGGCTTCGGAATATTTGCTAATCCGAGAGCCGTTATTTAAAATGATGTCACTTTAATTACGTCATTAGTGGAGCGTTGGAGGTCGGAAACCAACACATTCCACTTTACTTTCGGGGAGATGACGGTGACACTTGAAGATGTGTACATGTTAACGGGGCTTCCGGTTGTTGGAGAGGCGGTAACTTTGAGTGAAACAATTGACGTAAAAAATCTTTGGTTACTTCATTGGCCGGATCCGACGCTCTCACTTGAGGAAAGGGAAAGTGATGAAGCTTGGACTAGAGGTGGCGTGAAATTAAATTTTTTGAGGGAAAGATATTGCAAGTGCCCGAACAACAAAGATCCGGCGCTTCTAGAAATATATACACGGGGCTATGTGTTTTATTTGTGCGGGGCGATATTGTTCCCCACAAAATCAAACAATGTTTCTCATCCAAGATTAATTTCGTTATTGATTGATACTTCAAGAATTTATGGGTATGCTTGGGGTGCAGCGGCACTTGCTTATCTATATAGGAATTTATGAGAGGCAAGTCATAAGGATTGCAAGTCCATTACGGGATGCATCACAATATTGATGCTTTGGGTACGTGAGATGTTGCGCCCGGGACAACCTATGCTAGCACCTCAAACCTGGTATATATGGCCTAGGGCTTTGGCATGGGCGGTTGATCCCGCTGGCCCAGGAAAGTCTAAGTACTTTAATGTCCATCACAATATTGATGCATATCGCGGGATGTTTGATAATTTTGATGCGAAATGGGTTAATTGGAGGCCATATCTTCGCTTCTATCGGAAATATAATCCCCAATTTCAGAGGGCCTTTTTAGCCGGAGTAGCTCATGTGCCGGTTGTGTTTTTTGAAGATGTTGAACGTCAACTTCCGGAAAGGGTGGGAAGACAGTTTGGTTTTCCATTAAGCATTCCGTCACCGCCGCCGGAAGATATGGCAATATTGAGGGTGAGATCCGAACATTCTTTTGTGAATCAACATTATCTAAATTTTGCTCGATATGTAGTTGTTTGGAATGAATTTGTGCAAAATGGTGTTGGTATTTTGGGGCCACCTTTGAATGCCATATCTCTAGAGGAGTATATGGATTGGTACTATAATGTTACCAAATTAAAGATTTTGCCGCCCTCAAAACCAACCAAGGATCCGAAAATATTCCAACAACCGAAAGACAAGTTCGACAATGCCAAGGAAATGGACTTGGTACGTATTTTTTATAACATGGAGTATGTTATTTGAGATAGTTTCGTTGAATATTTTTGTATTTATATTTATACTTTGTCTTTGCTTCATATGTATTGTAGATCATATGTACCGCTCGAGACATGAGTAGGCTTTGCTCTTTAGATATGCCGGGGATTTTTCACGAGGAAATATTGCCAAACTTCGTGAATAAATTTGATGAATTGATGCTCGAGACATATGGCCCGACATATGAAAGGCCCGATTTCAAGAGTTGTTTGCCTAAAAGAAAGGCAAGAAAGACAAAAAAGACTCAAGAAATTAGTCCCGAGAAGGAAAATTATTTCGAGGGGTATGAAAGTTATGACCATCCTTATGATACTCAAGAAACTTTTGTGGTTGGTCATAGTGCTCCAATTCTTAATCCAACCCAATTCGATGATGATCCTAGTGTACATTTCGAATTGGTAGAGGCTCCGGTTGAGGTATAATTTCTTATTTGTAATTTCACAATGTCACTTTGTCAATTAGTAAGTCGTTAATAACTCATTTGTTCACTATGTTCATTTTAGGGTTTAACAACAAATCCAAGGGACATGGTTGGTCCTAGTGCTCCAATTATTAATTCTACCCAATTTGAGAAAGGATCCCTCGTAAAGCCGATTAAGATAAATAAAATAAATTGGATCAATGAAAATTGGTGGGAATGTGGTAAGCCTATAAATCTTTCAATCAATTGTAGTGCCAAAGCGATTCTTTCTTTGAGACCGGGGTTTGAAGTGGAGGATACTATAATCGATTGCTATACGGGATTGCTTGAAAAAAGAGAAAAAACCCTCTTTGGTCATCAAGAAGGTGTCGTCAAATATTATTTCATGTCTCCGTGGTTCTTCCAAGTGATGGAGGCTCATCATTGCAAACCAATGAAGAAGAATCCCGCGAAAAGGAAAGCTAGTGAATGGGCGGTCATTGATACGGACTTTAAATCATATGGCATAAAGGATAGTGAAATGGTGACCAATTACGACTATATTATCATGCCGCTTGTTGTTGGTGGTCATTGGATCCTATTCTTGTGGTCATTGACCACTTTTCGAGTATCTTTGTTTGATCCTCTAAGGGACGATGCTCCTTTCATGAAATTAAAAGACCTATACAAGACGCAGTTCTACATTGTGGTATATTTTATCTTCCTTTTTTTAATTTCTAGTAGTCCATATTTATGTTAGTATTGTTTGATACATTACTAAGACAATTCATGTTTGTTTGATAGGAAAAATTGGTCCCTCTCATGTTGCATCGGTTGGATCTTAACAAATTTGAACATGTCGTATTCCCCGATGTTGAAAATGTTGTTGAGCGACCTAGGCAAACCACTCCTTGGGATTGTGGAGTTTTTGTTATGAAATATATAGATTGTATGTTGAGTTGCAATACCCAAAATTGGTGTGGTGTCGAATGGAATGATGACATAATCACACTTTTCTGACGACGTATTGGTTGGGAGCTCCATAAAGACCCAGCTCGACATATGACTTTGGCTTCCCATGATGCAAGACTCGCGGGATTGTAATTTTAATAGTTCGAATTTTTAGAGATTACTTGTTTGAGTTTGAATTTTAGTTGGTTGTAAGTTAAAGATTGGATGTTGAAATTTAAGTGGTAGATTACTTGTTTGAGTTTGAATTTTAGTTTGTTGAAATTTAAAGATTGGATGTTGAAATTTAAGTTGTAAATTTAAGTTTGAGTTTGTTCGAATTTTACTTGTTTTTTTGGAATTGGTCCTGGTTTCTTTTTGGAATTATGAAAAAACAGGTTTTAGTTGTTTGTTGAGTTCAGGGGTAGGGAAAAACAGGGGAAACTTGGCAAAATTGATCTGGTATTACGCTCAGCGTACTACGCTCTATTATAGAGCGTACTACGCTCTATTATAGAGCGTAATACCAGAGCATTTTTGTTATTTTTCAAAATACCACTGATATTACGCTCAGCGTACTACGCTCTATAATAGAGCGTAATACCAGAGATTTTTTTTTTTGCTTTGTTTTTTTTCCCTTGTACCAACTTCAAGCATCAAAAATTCAGTACCAATACCAAATTCAATCAAATCAAAAATTCACTCAAATTGCACCAAACCAAAAATGAAATCAACTAACCAAATCCAACAAAATCAATACCAAATTCACTAAAAAGTAAAATCACGAATTACATTTCCTTGATTTTTTTGATTTGGACTTTTTGGGAATCGACTTTTCTAATTTTTTTAGACAATTTCGTGAATCATGTTTAACATCATATTCTTTGCAAAGATTACATTTTCTTGATTTTTTTGGGGAGGACTTTTCTATGCCACTTTTCATTCTTTCCCTCTTGCGACCTTTAGTGGTGGAAATTATAGGGTATTTCAAATCTTCAAAATCTTCAAATCCATCAAAATCTTCACCTTCACGTTCATCCTCACATGATGGTGCTTTTTTCGTAGAAGGCATCTCCATAGGAAAAGTTTCCACATATTCCGACTCTTCTTCAATCAATCCCATGACTTATTTAAATCTTGGAACCGAACAACTTCCACGAGCCGCTAAATCTTGAAAGGCTTTGCACAAAGTTGTATATCGGGCGGGTTGTGATTGAAGAATATCGCCAACGATAGGAGGTTTATACGATATAGACCCGGCAATTTTATTTGCTCCAATTGTCCATCTCAAGTTAATTAAATTTGAAGGGATCTCCGTCCATTGCATCATATTCAAATATCGAATAATATGACGACAAATCATTCCCGAACTTTCAAATTTCCGACAAATACAATTTATCATACCATTGGCCACGGTTATTTGATAAACTTTTCTATTTTCCTCCGCCACCGTGGTCTTATGTGCTTCGTACACCTTAAATAGCATAGTACTCATGGAAGCTCTCTCATTCACAACATAGGCTCCACTTTGTTTAATTTCGTGTTGAAAACGTCTAAATAGTTCTTTTGTATAAATAGATGCCGCATGATTCTCCAATGAGGATGATGTTATTCTTGACCTTTCCTTATACTTTGTTTCATAGTCCGCTTCTTTCTCACGAAGATATTGTTTTTCCAATGCTTTTTGTGAATTCTCTATAAACTCTTTCAAACCGGTGCTAGCTTTTACATACTCGTCAAAAAATGCATTCATTGACTCACTTCTCGAGGTAGTTGTTATCCCGGTAGTGAAATGAAGTTTAGTGTACACACGAACCCACTTATGTCGAACGTAATACATTTCTTGCAACCAACCATGATCAACCAAGTTATATTTTTCAACCAAATCTTCCCACTTATTTTCAAATTGTTCAACCGTCATTGACTTGTACAAACATAAGTTGAAATCTTCTTTGAAATGTGGTTCATGTGTGTACAAACCGGATAACTTCTCCCCGAATTTAGTACTTATATGCCAAGTACAATAAAGATGGTTCGTGTTTGGTAAAACTTCGGCAATTGCATTTCCAAGTGCAATATCTTGATCGGTGATTATTGAGATTGGAGCCTTGTTTCCTATAACTTCCAACTAATTCTTCAAAACCCATACGTAAGAACTTTCTTTCTCATCCCTTATTAGTGCAAAACTAAACAATATGGATTGGTAGTGGTGGTTCACCCCCGTAATAGGTACAAATGGCATACTATACCTATTGGTGCGGTATGTGGAGTCAAATACTACCACGTCTCCAAAATTTTTATATGCATTTAACGATCTTGGATCAACCCACAACATGGAACGCACCCGATTATCCTCATCAACATCTACTCGATAGAAAAATTCCCCAAAACTACTACATTTCAATTCTTGGAGTAATTTCAAACCTTCTTTGGCATCACTCGAATCAAATACATGATGTCTAATATCACGCAAAACATTCCGAATCTCTTGACTAGTAAACCCAATATTTTCTAAGCTTCCCGTAAGATCACCCATTACATTCAAAGATTGTTGAGGCCCAATACCCGACTTACTCAAAATTATAATCAATTCTCGCATGATGGGTGTTATATTTCTTGGCCTTTACATGAAATGTACCTTACTAGGTGAAACCATCTCATGATTGTGTACCAAATTAACCAATGTTACCTCCCACTTCTTTGATGTCTCTCTATGAACAACATACATTCGCGCCTCACACTTTGTTCTACCAAGAGAATCTCTATTTCTCTTTTTTCCCGAAACTTCACCTTCATCATCCAAAGATTTTGAGGCTAATCTCCCACCCTTTCGACATATATACAAACGCGAACAAATCTTTTTAGTTTTTGAACGTTTATGTGTAGTTCTAATTATTACTTCAAAACCAATACGCCTACCATAATCTCTATAAAACCTCTCCGCTTCATCTAAACTATCGAATAATTGACCAACACATGGGTAAACATCATTCAAATCATCCAAAGAAACACCATTCTTAACATCTTCACCATCATCATTATCATCAACATCATCACCATCATCAACATCATCACCATCATCAACATCATAGACAACATCACCATCATCATTCTTAACATCTTCATTATTATCATCATCAAGATCTATTATTTTAGGTGTGTGTGGACTTTCGTTAACATCTTCATTTTCTACCTCAATCTCAATCTTACTAGGTGTCTTAGTAGGAGATTTTAACTTCAAAAAAATGAAAGAAGCCATGGATTAAATAGAAAGCTAACCTTAAATTCCAAGCTCAATCTTCAAAATCTTAATTTGGGATGGTACTCCAAGCTCAATCTTCAAAATCTTCACATTTGAACAAATTTGGATAAATAAATTAAGATTGGTAGATTAAGAATAGGTATAGATTAAGTTTGTGATGGTGTAAATATATCTCCAAATGATTAAGTTTGGTGTAGATTAAGTTTGAACACTCTTGAAATGATATTTCAAAACATGAAAGGCTGTTTGAGCTGAAATTGGTGTTGTTCTCGGCTAAGATATATAATAGAGCGGAAGTGATTAAGGGTAAAACGGGAATATTACTTACGCTTTATAATATAGCGTTTACGCTCTACAATAGAGCGTAATACGCTATATTATAAAGCGTAAGTAATATTCCATCTAACCGTTGACTGCACGTTTTAATGGTATAAGATGGGTTGGTTGGATATTTAAAAATATCCAACTGTGGTTGGTGACCAGTTTCCATATATATATATATATATATATATATATATATATATATATATATATATATATATATATATATATATAATTTTGAAAACAATACCAAGATCACAACAGGTTACAGTATGAATAGAAACTAATCCAAAAGATAAGTTATTACAAATTACCAATATCGTTGAGTTGACCCGATGAGGGACCCACGCCAACGATCAAATGTCTAAGTTATTACATCTAGTACAATTTTAAACCATTACAACATTCAATTGCTCAAAAGCCTGCCCAACAACTATATCAAAACCTCAGAGGGAATCTGTATCTCGACCGTCTGCTCGAATCCTGGAAACCCTATGATCATAGTCCTAGGAGTTGTCATCTTCTGATTTCACTGAAAGGTTAGACATAGCACAAGAGTGAGCAACAAATTTGCTCAGCAAGTATATATATATATATATATAT
Source organism: Kitagawia praeruptora (assembly GCA_037693485.1). Taxonomy (NCBI): domain Eukaryota; kingdom Viridiplantae; phylum Streptophyta; class Magnoliopsida; order Apiales; family Apiaceae; genus Kitagawia; species Kitagawia praeruptora. The sequence goes on from CM075353.1 coordinate 8,592,928, forward strand.
ATATATCAACTGGAAGAATGATAAAACAGTTCAATAATAATACTTGGAGAACTCAAAGTCAAGTGACAACAATCAATGTCAACTGGATAATCAATTTATAGATTAGAATTGGATTTTTTTTCACTTTGACGCTATGAGTTATAGTGGATGATCAGTCACACTAAAACTCCGAATATACTCTCTTGGTATATCCAAATACTCAACTGGATCCAAGGCCCCTTTTGGCCTATAACATAATACTCGTATACTGACTACCGTCCTCAGTCCTGAAAACATTTTTCATTTAATAAAACTTCCAATTTTATCTTTAATACTCAGGTCCGGTGTTGGGACAATCGACTACCTTATTTAATTCGAGTCAAGAGGTATATCAAGTAATTCAGACAAGGAATCGGGTATCTGGCGTTTTATTCATTTCCAAATGAGACATACTATTTCAGTTCCAACATTCATAGGTTCAAGTGCAGGTAATCAAGGAAATAAGATTCAACAATAACATTTTGAATTGATAACAAAAGGAAAGTAAACCAACACATGATGTATCTACAGAAGTAGGGTTGTATGATTAGGTATAAGTGAAACAATATTTGACATAATTGAAGAAACAAGTTAAGGTTACTTGCCTTAATCAAGAACCAACTGATTATTCTGCCTTGCATTTGCCCTTGCCACTGGGAACTACTTCCTTCCTATCTACAAATAAAATTACTACTTCAGTGCTCTATTTAATACTCGACATACAACTACTCTAATTCTACCCATTCGTTGGTCCCCTAATATAATAAAAAAATGTTACAAAATAAAACAATAATACATGGGCACATAATACTTATAATCCTTACAGAGTAACAATTAACAAAATAGTCGACTACAACTCAAATACAATCTAATTAACAACATTTATATAACTCATTCCTAATTCACATAATTATAATTTGGGAAAAAATTTGACAGGGTCGTTTTATTTAACGGACTACCCGTCGGATTACAACCGACCCAAATCGATTCAATACCCAATTAAATACAATCGCAAACAATATGATCAAATACTATTATTATTATAATACTTTTGGCTCACGTTTCATCATTGCCAATTTACCCTTGACTCAAATCAAATCATCGTCGAGGGGGAAAAATCCCGAGGGTGCCCTAATTTGGGTTTCCGACTCGAAATTCCGCTCAAAACTATTACTGCTAATTCGTAATAATTTCACAGAAATAGTCAAATTGAACACTAATTTTTAACAGTAATAATTTGAAGTACGATAGCTACACAAATCGAATTATAACCAGAGACAATAATCGAATTAGCAGCAGGTGTACTTCCGAATTAGCCGAACTGATTCAACCATCCTGTTCATCACACAAACCACCAGACATATGCACAACACCCGGATAGTATAGACACTAACACATACGCACACACACATCACTCACACACCCACACACACTGGACACCTGCCAACACCCACACACTCAGTCGATAGTGAGAAACAGGGGAGGGGAAAAACTGTCAACACTCTCGGGCATCAAGCCCACAATACACACGCACACGATTGCAGGGGAAACAGAGAAGAGGGATGCTAATTAACCCATAGCAATAATCATCAAGACAACTGTAATTGAAGTTTACAAACGAGAGATGGATTAAATGGGATAAAACGTGAGGGAGAGATGAGGGAACCTTCGAGAGGAACCGAGAGAGAGAGAAGAGTCGAGACAAGTAGAGAGATTGGTTTGGGGAAAACTGATAATTAGGGATTTAAGGGATGAAAAAGGGAAAGTAAAGTGGTAATTTACTAAATAAATCCTAATTTAAAATAAGATGAAATTCACTTTGTAAAATGAAAATAAAATAGATAATAATTGACAAAAATCTCAAACTAAATTTTAAAACATAGGAAATAAAATTATCTACCTCCCCATATTTTTAAAATATTATTCGGGTCAAAAACGAACTAAATATGAATTTTACAAGATTAAATCGATAAAACGAAAAGTAATCCATAAAATCATTTTAAAATCCTTAAAACTCAAAATAAATCCATATAATATTTTTAAAACTCAAATAAACTAATAAAGTAAGTAATACAAAATATTTCAGGATTTATACTAATCCCGACGATTATATAAAAATCTCAGAGGATAAATAACACACAATTTAAATAGGGTTTAATCTCCAAAAATAAAATAAAAACACGTAGGCTTATCTGACACATATAGATCATCAAATAAACCCACAAATAAAATATTCCACATACTACACCTTCTCCATAAATATCCACATCATATAGTACACAATTTAAAAATAAACAAATAATATAATATAGAAATACTAAAATTTCTGAGACGTTATATTGTCCCTAGCCCCATTACAACCCGATTAAAGACCTTTTGATTATCATCAATGGTGTATGTTGTGTTAGAGTTAGATTGATACCGAGTGTCAAGCATGTTTATGATTTTGTTGGAATTGAGTGATATACTTAGCCTTATTCTTGAGTGAATATTATTTTGTGAGTGAAAGGTGAGTTATTACTTTTTTTGGTATAGGAGATCCCAAGTTTGACTCAAAGATATACTCTTGCGGGCTTAGCATGGTTACCAACTTATTCTTACACTTGACATGGACTTTTGAGAGCTTATACATGTTCTTTGAGTAGACTATGTGAATACTTGCATCTTCAAAACCAAGGCATCGCATATTCATTTTGATTCTTAAGTTGATGTGGCATGAGAGGACTTGTATGTGTGGTGTTGTTTTGGCATTAAATTTTTTACATGAGCTAGATGGATTTTATGGGTACATTCATTATAGGCCCTCACGAGACCTCACTCGTCCACTAGGGCTACCGAGGGGTTTAAATGGCTTGTTGCATATGCCAAATGCAACCGTGATCACCTACGGAAGTGGTACTAGTTAGTAGTTAATAGTTGTATTATATTAGTTTGCACGAGGACGTGCAAAGTGTTAAGTATGAGGATATTTGATAGAGTATATATTTATATATACTTTTATAGGATTTTATTCTCATATTTATAGGATTTTGTAATTAATTGGATATTTATTAATTATAGTTTGATGTTTTATTGTAGATAATAAATAATTCCTAAAGTTGAAAGAAAAGGAGTTAATTGGACTTTATTAATGTGGAAATTTGGATTTAACGGTGGGCCTGCGCAACAATTCTTATTTGGGCCATATCTTGAGTTCCAGGAATCAGAATTGGGCGAAATTACAGCCCACGCGAAGGTATTGAAATTCTCTACAGGCCTGGAGCAGCCCAGAACGCATATTCCTACTGTAGCAGTCCAGAATCAGAACGGAGCAGCTGGTTACGAATTTTTACAAAAACCCAACTTATTTTAGGAAAGAGAAAAACGTTATTATTAGATTACGGTTGGAAAATAATGAGGAGGATGAGTTTTTGATAGAGAGAGAGCGTGTATTACATTCAAAGGGGGAGAGAGAGAGAGATAGTGGAGCAAGGGAAGAAGGGATTCTTCTTAGGTCCTAATTGCAATCATCAAAGTTGTAATTTCTTACTCTATACTCTTTGTAAACATGGTTTCGAATATTTATATCATTTTGTGTTCTTCAATTATTATGGGTAACTAATTCCCAAATCTGGGAATTAGGTAGTATTCAGTGGTTAGTATGTTTGTGTGCTTTTATTATGTGATATCTCATTCTTGCTAATTTGTTGTTGAACACTTAACCCAATTTAGGGAGTCATGAACCCTAGATTGTATTTTAGGGATTGTAACGATTCGGGAGATGAATTATAATTTTAGTAAATGATACGACAAACATAATTCAATTATTCAATTGGGAGATTAATATGCGAATTATGAGACATGTATTCCTTGGGCTTAATAACTTATAATTATGTGTTGTATGATCATGAGAGTGACGTCAATACTTATTTGTGGGTATTATGTTGTATCTTGGGAGAGAGCAATATAATCATTAGAGGAATGTTTTTAGCAAGGTAGGAGGCTGAATATCACAATTTCATGCACATTCATTAATACCACTGAAGAACCCTGATTCTTGGATTGCCTTTAAGTATTATTGTTAATTCACCATTTTTATTTGCTCAATTGATATTTTAGTTAAAAAAAAAAAGTTCCCCAAATTCTTCTTTACACTTCTGAACATTAAGATATTTGAAATTGAACTTGTGTTTAATTGAGTCCTTCCCTGCGATCGATAACCCCCCAAATATTACGATAACAAGTGGTATAAAATGGATGATGCCAAAAGTACAGTGGTACCACTTGGACGTAAAAAATGTTGGATGGTACCAAATGGAAAAGCCAATTGACAGTGGTACCATTTGGAATATCCCTTTTTAATTTTAAGTTGACTTTATGTGTTTGGATAATTTTATTTTAAATAAATTATGTGTTTAGTATATTTTAAAACTTAAAGTAAATTTTAAATAAAAAATAAATTTATATTAATTGAAACAAAGTTAAATAGAATTCAAACAAATTGAGAACCTTATATATTAGAGTTGCTATAATAATAACACAATTAATTATTAAAAAATAAAAAGAAAAATCAAAATTGTAAAAATAAGCTTAAAGCCAAAAGGATCGCAATCCTACATTTAACTTAAAGGCCAAATTCATTTTCAAAAAAAAAAAAACTTAAAGGCCAAATTCAACTTTAATCAAAAAGACGGGAGCGCGACGGAGATGATGAGAGACGACGAGATGAAGTCGGCGGTGGATCCGACGACGAGAGTGACGGAAACGACGAGAGCCACGGAGACGACGAGAGCTGTAGTCGATGTAAGTGTTTGTTTCCAATTACTGCAATCGTATTCTAATTAGGGCTCAATCAATTTGGGGATATTAAGTCGTGTTTTTTGTTGGACTGGAAAATTACCAAAGATATTGAGCATAAAGTTTTAACAGTGTTTTGATTTTGATAGTACTCTACATTGAGCATGTACATGTAATTTTTACTACAAATTAAGGATTTGAGATTATGCAGAACTTTGTTTTTGATCCACTCCATTTCTACTAGCTAATTAATATTTGTATTCATTTTGAAAAGCTTGCATTTGGTGTTGTGGTGTTAAGATGTGTTGCATCTGTACATGGTGCTTCTGTATTTGAGGTATTATATATGCTATGCAGGGAATTTATTTTATTAAAAAGAGGCATTATTTGCGTATGTTCTAAGAATGCACACACATAAAGTATAACATTATGTGTCTGTCTTGTGACTTTGTGCGGCTATTCTTGATAGCCGCCCGACATCTATATGCATCTGAATAGACATATACACTTCAGAGTTTATGTGACTCCTCCATATGTGTCTGTTCATAACATACGCATATCAGTTTTTTCAACAGACGCAAATGGTAGTTTTTGTACTAGTGCATGTAATTATGGTTTGGTAATTTAGGGATTTAGGTAATTAGTATTGCACTTATCACAATCAATTTATCACTTAGTCTCTTATTCACTCTACTTATAGTTAGGTAATTTGTTTTATGCTTTTGTATGCAGCATTTTCATGGAGTTTTGGTTGTTTTAACAAACTTAAAATTAGGGTTCTGGGGGTTTGCTTATCAATTCTACATGTGCAGGGCCCTGGACAGACGAGTGGACATGCTGAGTTGGACATTAGCACGGTAGATTTATGTTTGTTGTTTGTATATGTGTGTGTGTTGTTAGCTTGATATTTTGATGATGAATACAAATGTTGTTTGTGAATATTTCATACTTTATTATCTAATCTTGTTTTACAGGAAGCATGGATTTAGGGGGAGTTTTTACTCTCCTATATAAATTATTGAGTAATCATCAAAAAGGGGGAGAATGAAACCCGAATGATTTTGATGATCACTCTAGTCAGCAAGCTGGTTGGATTAATTACAATCTTTATAGCTAGCTGTATACACATGTGGTATAACTTTGTTTTGCAGGATTATATTTAAAGGCTGAACAATATCTTATTAGCAAGCTAAAACAATCTAAACAGAGTAAGACAACAAGCTAAGTCTACTCGAACAGGATGTTACAGCAAGCTCATTCTAGTCAGCAAGCTGGTTGGATTAATTACAATCTTTATAGCTAGCTGTATACACATGTGGTATAACTTTGTTTTGCAGGATTATATTTAAAGGCAGAACAATATCTTATTAGCAAGCTAAAACAATCTAAACAGAGTAAGACAACAAGCTAAGTCTACTCGAACAGGATGTTACAGCAAGCTCACAGACAACGTTCAGAAATATATGTTGAAGATTCCAACGTCCTTAAATCAAGGAATTATTATAAGAAATGTTGTATAACAGCTGTCTAATATATATATGTATTATATATTAGAGCTCCACTTGCTTTAAAGTTTCTTTCAAAACAAAATCCCTTAAATCAAGGAACCTTTTGACTAACCTTTTGAAAATAACATCTCTAATAATTCTTTTGGCATGTGCAAGGGATTTTCTACTTTCCTTCTTCAACAAAGACGGTATGCAGGTTGAATAACTTGCCTTCATCAAGTTTCAAAGGAAGAAGCATCAAAATTCAACATGAGGAGCGTATGGGCAAGAATTAAAGAAATTCAAGTTCATCTACCTTGCTATAAATTCATGTGTGGTTTATGCTCAAAGGGAGACAAGCAAGAACACACAAAATCAACTCAGTGCCTTCATCCAAATTCTTCCTAAACGAGCTCTAGTAGTATATGCAATATTTATATTTTTAGAGAGTTCTTAGTTTGAGTTGTAAACACTTTCATTTTGTATTGCTCAAGGTGTAATTGGTGTTGCTGGATAAGTGAGCTTGGAAACAAGGGTTCGGGAACTAGTTTGCTAGAGAAGATTGTACTCAGGGGTAGTATAGTTCTTAGAGAGCATTTGGTTCAAAGGAGCAGGGGTTCAGCAAGCTACTATCAGCAACAGGGAGTTAAAGGGAGATATATTATCTAATCTTGTAATCGGAATTTATAGTGATTAATAATATATTCTCTTACCACGTTGGTAAGGGACTAGGACGTAGACCATAGAGATTAGGGGTCGAACCTAGCTAAAATCCTTGGTGTTATTATTTTTCTGCATTGCATTTATTCATGTTAGCTAGCTGACAGACTATTTTTATTGTAATCAGTAAGCTGCCAGACAGCACTCTAGACTATCTTTGCTTGATATAGTCGAACAACTTGGTAATAAATAAAAATTGGATATAGTTAGTCTAATACACCTATTCACCCCCCCTCTAGGTGTAGTTTTCAATTGGTATCAAAGCTTGGAATACTAATCTTTCTGTAACAGGAAAAGTATCGATCTAATGGCTGACAAATATCCAGAAGGAACTTCCGATCACCGAGCACCTCTATTGCTTGGTACTGAGAATTACAACTGGTGGAAGAATAGAATGGAGATATATTTATCCAGAGAACCACTTATGCTAAGGGTCGTTCAAAAGGGGCCATTTGAATTCTTTGACGACAAAGCAAAATTAAAGGATGTTGATGAGCTTACTGATGCGGAGCTTATCAAGTATAGTTACAATGGAAAGGCCAAGAACTCTCTCATGAATGGCTTATGTTCAACTGAATGTGATAAAATTTCCTCATGCAAGACCGCCAAAGAAATTTGGGATACTTTGGAGTTATGCCATGAAGGTTCCAAAGGATTAAAGAAGGTGAAACTAAGCAAGCTAATGAATGAGTTTGGAAACTTCAAACTCAAGGAAGGCGAAACTATTAGAGAGAGTCAAGCAAGGTTCCAGACAAACATGAATGCACTAAAGCAACTCGGAAAGAACATTCCTCAAGAAGAGATCAATATGAAGATTTTGAGTGCGGTGCCATTTGTCTTTGAACCAAAGGTGACGGCCTTGGAATCATCACCAATAATTGATACTATGGATCAATTATCTGTGTTTGCTGAATTGGAACAGTTTGAAAACAAAATTCTGGAAAGTAAGAAAAGCTCTACTCATGCATCAAATTCTCAAATGAGGAATTTGGCACTTCATACTGATTCTGTTAGCAAGCTGGAATCAGATGATGAATCTGATGAAGAGCTTGCTCTCATAACAAGGAAGATAAAAAAGATGATGGAACTCAGGAACAAAATGAAATGGGAAAAGAAGTTCTCCAACAACAAAAAGTTCTCAAGAGAAAGCAATGATCAAACATGTTTTGAGTGTGGCAAGACGGGTCACTTCAAAAGAAATTGTTACAAGCTGAAAAATAAGCCTAATCAGCAAGCTGCCTTAAGAGACAAAAAGAAATCTAAAGCATTTTTATCATGGAGTGATGATGATGAATCGGCTTCTGATGATGATTCCAATGATGAAATGATTAATCTAGCACTTGTTGGAATGGATGAAGAAGATATCTCACAAGAGAATACGGAGGAAGATCTTATTGAAAGTGATGCCTCGAATTCGGAAGATAATGGTAGTGAGGTAAATTCATTCAACTATGACTTGTCTACTGATGATTTTGTATTAGAAAAATTAACCATGCAGGAACATAGTAGTATGTCAATGGAAGAAGTTTTAGCACTAAAAACTGCAAACAGCAAGCTGAAAGAGAAGAATGCTAATCTTAAGAAGGTTGTTTCTGATCTAATGGCTGAAAACGCCCTGAAAAATTCACATGATGAGGTTATTGAGCTCAAGGCCAAGATCACTCAATTGGAAGGATTGAATAAAGTCGTAATCAAAAGAAATGATGTTTTGCAAAAGGAAGTCAGCAAGCTGATAGCAGAAGTTGAAGTCAAAGATGCATGTATTGAGAAATTTAAACTTGAGGAATCAAGTTCAAAAGAAGAAATTCAGAAAATTGAGAGAATAAAGGAATTTGAACAGGAAGTGAAGAATCTCCAAAAGGGAATGGGAAAATTTGTTCAAGGAGAGGAAGTACTCAAATCTATGATGAAGCAAGCTAAGGTTCCGTTGAAAAATGAAGGACTTGGAGGAGCCTCAACAACTCTCAAATATAATGGAAAAAGTGGAATTCCTTATGACTTTGTAATGCCTTGGAAGATCTGTCAAAAATGTCAAAAGAAGGGTCATCTAGCACAACATTGCAATGTTCAAGTTGAGCCAGCTTACTGGAATAAACAGAAGACCTATAACAAGCAAGCTGATAGAACCAAGAGAAGCATAAATCACTCCCCAAAAATGATCCAAAAATGGATCAAGAAGTCCGATTTAAATGTTCTTTATGTTATATCTACTAACCAGTTTGGACCCAAACAACTTTGGGTACCAAAACGTTGAGATGTGTTTTATGTGTTTTGTAGGTATGTCTAGTAGCAAGAATGAAATCAAAGGAATGGATTTTGGATAGCGGATGTACTAGACATATGTGCGGAGATGAGTCTCAATTTCTCAATCTCAAAAAGAAAAAGTATGGAAGAGTCACAATTGGTGATAGCAAAACTCTTCAAATTTGTGGTAAAGGTAAAATTGGTAATGATTCTATCTCAATTGATAAAGTTCAATTTGTTCAAGGTTTAAAGTACAACTTACTTAGTATAAGTCAGCTGTATGATGATGGACATAGTGTAGCTTTTGATAAAAATAAATGTATTATCAATATTGGCACTAACAAAGTCTCCCTAGTTGCTAGAAGGGAAGGAAATATATATATTTTAGACTTTGAGATGCAGGAAGCAGCTTGCTGTCTAGCTGCAATTGATACATCTCCTGAACTTTGGCATAGAAGACTTGGACATGCTCATATGGATTTACTCAGCAAGCTGTCTGCAAAGAAGCTAGTTAGAGGATTACCAAAATTGAAGTATGTCAAGATGGAAACCTGTGCATCATGTCAATTAGGCAAGCAAATCAGGACTCCACATAAATCAAAGAATATGGTATCATCTTCTAAACCCTTGGAACTTCTACATTTAGACTTATTTGGTCCGGAAGCATATAAAAGCATTGGAGGTAAACAATATTGTTTTGTTATTGTGGATGATTATTCTAGATATACTTGGGTATTGTTTTTGCGTACTAAAGATTGTGCTTTCAGTGAGTTTGAAAAGTTAATTAAGTTACTTGAGAACAAGCTTGATACAAGACTTGTAAGTATAAGAAGTGATCGAGGTGGTGAATTTCAAAAGGACTTTGTTACTTGCTGTGAAGAAAGAGGAATATCCCATGAATTCTCTTCCCCAAGAACTCCACAGCAAAATGGAGTAGTAGAGAGAAAGAACAGATCATTACAAGAAACAGCAAGGACATTGCTGCAAGAGAGCAAGCTGCCAAGAAATTTCTGGGCAGAAGCTGTCAACACAGCAAGCTATGTGCTTAATCGAGTACTAATCAGACCTATCCTCAATAAAACTCCTTATGAACTACTAAAGAATAAGAAGCCAAACATCTCCTATTTCAAAGTCTTTGGATCAAGATGCTTTGTACTCAAATCTATTGATCGTGATGGTAAATTTGATGCTAAATCATATGAAGCAATTTTCTTGGGTTATTCTTCAACAAGTAGAACTTATAGAGTATATAATCTTTCTAAACGTATTATTGAAGAATCTATAGATGTTTCCTTTCAAGAAACTAATGTTGATCCGTCAAGAGATGAGGAAGATGATGCAGGTACAGGTGATGCCAGCAAGCTGACAACGAAAAATACAGTGTCTCAGCAAGCTGACAGTCAAGTTGAGACAAATCCAGTAGCAGATCAGCAAACTGATACATCTTCACCAGTTGATGAATCAACTGAAAAGCTGTCAAATCTTACCTTAGAAGATTCTAGAAATCAAAGATCTTTAGAAAAGATGCCTATCTATGAGGGTGGAGAAGCTTCACCACCAAACAAGAAGATTAGGATATCCGAAGAGGTCATAGTTCCACATTCTTTACCAAAAGCAACAAGGACAACTAAGAATCATCCTCAAGAGCTAATTATTGGAGACAAAACAGACGGAATGATGACAAGAAGAGGTCTAGTCAATTTTTGTTCATTTTCCGCATTTCTAGCTCAAGAAGAACCAAAGAATGTCAAAGAAGCATTACAAGACGAAAGTTGGATCATGGCTATGCAAGAGGAACTCAACCAATTCGAATGATGTGATGTTTGGGAACTTGTAGAACCACCAAAGGATGTTTCAATCATTGGAACAAAATGGGTTTTCAAAAATAAAGTTGATGAATCCGGTACGAATACTCGAAACAAAGCGAGACTTGTTGCACAAGGTTATAATCAACAAGAGGGTATCAACTTCGATCAAACGTTTGCACCGGTTGCAAGGCTAGAATCAATAAGAATGCTTCTCTCATTTGCATGTTACAAGAAATTCAAACTACATCAAATGGATGTGAAGAGTGCGTTCCTAAATGGCTACATAAAAGAAGAAGTTTATGTAAAGCAACCTCCCGGATTTGAAGATGCAAAATTTCCTAACCATGTCTTCAAGCTTAAAAAGGCACTATATGGACTACGACAAGCTCCTAGATCATGGTATGAAAGGTTAAGTAAGTTTTTAATCAAGAATGGATTCACTAGAGGTAAAATCGATCCCACATTATTTTCTAAGCATGACAATTCAGATATTTTAGTTGTTCAAATATATGTGGATGATATTATTTTTGGATCTACTAATGATTCTTTGTGTAAAAGGTTTTCTAAGTGTATGCATAGTGAATTCGATATGAGCATGATGGGAGAACTCAATTATTTCTTGGGTCTCTAAATCAAGCAAACATGAGAAGGGATATATGTACATCAATCCAAATATGTCAAAAATCTACTGAAGAAATTTGGATATGAAAACATCAAGTCAAAATCAACACCTATGAGTCCTGTCAGCAAGCTGACAGCAGATGAAAATGGTAAAGATGTTGATATTCGAAAATATAGAGGTATGATTGGTAGTTTATTATATTTAACAGCCTCAAGACCGGATATTATGTATAGTGTATGTGTTTGTGCAAGATTTCAGGCGAATCCAAAAGAGTCTCACTTACAAGCCATTAAAAGAATTTTTAAATATTTAAGTGGCACGATTACACTTGGTTTATTTTATCCCACCACAAAAACATTTGATCTTGTTGGGTATAGTGATGCAGATTATGCAGGTAGTCAAACTGATCGGAAAAGCACTAGTGGTGTTGGTACATTTTTGGGACATAGCTTAGTCTCGTGGCAAAGTAAGAAACAATCATCGGTTGCATTATCTACGGCCGAAGGAGAATACATAGCCGCGGGAAGTTGTTGCTCTCAAATATTATGGATGATTCAAACACTTCGGGATTTTGGGATTAAATGTGAAAAAGTTCCAATCTATTGTGATAATACTAGCGCTATCAACATTTCGAAAAATCCGGTGAATCACTCAAGAACGAAGCATATTGATGTTCGACATCATTTTTTAAAGGACAATGTTACCAAAGGCAAAATAGAGCTGATATTTGTTCCAACTGAATATCAGTTAGCTGATATCTTCACTAAACCCTTAGCCGAAGAAAGATTTTCTGTCATTAGAATGGAGATTGGAATGTGCAACATCTAGTGAGCAAGCTGAGATCAATAAAAAGAGTACTGATAGCAAGCTGACATAATCAAAACGGGTACTATCAGTTTACTACTATATGTCTTTAACATTAGAGTATCTTTTTGAATCGTATGTGATTATTTATCTGATTTAATTGATTTAGTACAATCACTGCATATTTTAGGAACCTTATTTTTAATTTTTATTTGCTTAATTGGTTCATGAATAAATTAGTAATCATGTGATTTATATTATGTAGTTTTAATTTTGGAAGGGTCAATTTAATTTTCCTAAATTTATTGCCCCCTTAAAAATTAAAACATAAGAGATATATATGAGGGTTTCACAAGTAGTAAGTATGCTATTTGTCCGTGCACAATTTTTTATAATTAGATTGTTATATATTGTGGTACTAACAAGATTCCTCTAGCATATAGAAGGGATAAATATATGTATATATACATTATATTGTGCAGGAAACAAAAAAAAATGGAACACTACTATGGTTGATTGATTGGTGAAATGGGATGAAGTCACATTCATCATCATTTGGAATGTGTATTGTCTAATCAGCAAGCTACTTTGCACATGAATAACCTGAAAATATGTATTCAGCAAGCTGGTTTGATTTATCTAACTATATATATACAACCATCCTACTGTTTGTTAAATTATTTACTACATGTTTTGTGCTTACATGCTTATCTTGTTAACCCCTTTTCTGATGATGTCATAGGGGGAGAAGAATATGAATACATGTGATAAAAGGGCTATAATGTTATATTATATAACACGTTTGGGATTTATCAACGAGTGTTTTATGCAGGGATAATTCGTGTGTATATCCTATTGCATATGATGATATATGTTAACCTGATTACATGACTATATGTTGAGATATTTTGTTAATCAGGGGGAGCATTATTTTAGGGGGGAGCAATATAGTCTCTCCGATGCATTCTAGTATGTCATCATCAAAAAAGAATATGAATACATGTGATAAAAGGGCTATAATGTTATATTATATAACACGTTTGGGATTTATCAACGAGTGTTTTATGCAGGGATAATTCGTGTGTATATCCTATTGCATATGATGATATATGTTAACCTGATTACATGACTATATGTTGAGATATTTTGTTAATCAGGGGGAGCATTATTTTAGGGGGAGCAATATAGTCTCTCCGATGCATTCTAGTATGTCATCATCAAAAAGGGGGAGATTGTTAGCTTGATATTTTGATGATGAATACAAATGTTGTTTGTGAATATTTCATACTTTATTATCTAATCTTGTTTTACAGGAAGCATGGATTTAGGGGGAGTTTTTACTCTCCTATATAAATTATTGAGTAATCATCAAAAAGGGGGAGAATGAAACCCGAATGATTTTGATGATCACTCTAGTCAGCAAGCTGGTTGGATTAATTACAATCTTTATAGCTAGCTGTATACACATGTGGTATAACTTTGTTTTGCAGGATTATATTTAAAGGCTGAACAATATCTTATTAGCAAGCTAAAACAATCTAAACAGAGTAAGACAGCAAGCTAAGTCTACTCGAACAGGATGTTACAGCAAGCTCATTCTAGTCAGCAAGACGGTTGGATTAATTACAATCTTTATAGCTAGCTGTATACACATGTGGTATAACTTTGTTTTGCAGGATTATATTTAAAGGCTGAACAATATCTTATTAGCAAGCTAAAACAATCTAAACAGAGTAAGACAGCAAGCTAAGTCTACTCGAACAGGATGTTACAGCAAGCTCACAGACAACGTTCAGCAATATATGTTGAAGATTCCAACGTCCTTAAATCAAGGAATTATTATAAGAAATGTTGTATAACAACTGTCTAATATATATATGTATTATATATTAGAGCTCCACTTGCTTTAAAGTTTCTTTCAAAACAAAGTCCCTTAAATCAAGGAACCTTTTGACTAACCTTTTGAAAATAACATCTCTAATAATTCTTTTGGCATGTGCAAGGGATTTTCTACTTTCCTTCTTCAACAAAGACGGTATGCAGGTTGAATAACTTGCCTTCATCAAGTTTCAAAGGAAGAAGCATCAAAATTCAACATGAGGAGCGTATGGGCAAGAATTAAAGAAATTCAAGTTCATCTACCTTGCTATAAATTCATGTGTGGTTTATGCTCAAAGGGAGACAACCAAGAACACACAAAATCAACTCAGTGCCTTCATCCAAATTCTTCCTAAACGAGCTCTCGTACTATATGCAATATTTATATTTTTAGAGAGTTCTTAGTTTGAGTTGTAAACACTTTCATTTTGTATTGCTCAAGGTGTAATTGGTGTTGCTGGAAAAGTGAGCTTGGAAACAAGGGTTCGGGAACTAGTTTGCTAGAGAAGATTGTACTCAGGGGTAGTATAGTTCTTAGAGAGCATTTGGTTCAAAGGAGCAGGGGTTTCAGCAAGCTACTATCAGCAACAGGGAGTTAAAGGGAGATATATTATCTAATCTTGTAATCGGAATTTATAGTGATTAATAATATATTCTCTTACCACGTTGGTAAGGGACTAGGACGTAGACCATAGAGATTAGGGGTCGAACCTAGCTAAAATCGTTGGTGTTCTTATTTTTCTGCATTGCATTTATTCATGTTAGCTAGCTGACAGACTATTTTTATTGCAATCAGTAAGCTGCCAGACAGCACTCTAGACTATCTTTGCTTGATATAGTCGAACAACTTGGTAATAAATAAAAATTGGATATAGTTAGTCTAATACACCTATTCACCCCCCCCCCCTCTAGGTGTAGTTTTCATGTGTGTCTGTAGTATTTATGTTTATCTTTGAGGCTGATTTTTGTTTTTGTGTTTTATGTTTTCTAGATGATAGTGTGTGCGTTATTTATTCTGAAGAGGGAGAGGAGGGATAAGGGAAGCCAAGGTGGGGAAAGTGTAGAAACTAGCCAAGATGAGGAAATCGTAAAAGCTGTACAAAGATGTATTAAGTCGACGTTTTATTTTGAAGCGTCACAGACTTACTTGCTTGAGGAACTTGAGAAGTTGAGGGAGGATAAAATATTGGACAAGATTAAGGAGACTGAGGATATGCCTGAGGATGAGGGTGATTGTATTTCAACTTAGTTCAGTTAATTAGTTAATTAGCTATTGATAATGTTTTGCCAATGTTGCGAATATTAATGTAACTGAGAATGGTGTAATTGAGAATGGATTTGTATGTGATATATAAAACTTTGCTGCTTTTTATTTATAATTGCATTGTTTCTCTTTTACTGTTTTAAACAAATTATAAGATGTTATTAGTAAGATGTGACAAATTACTAGATGTTAGTATGTAAGATGAAAAATTAGTGAAGGAAGCAATTGCAAATGGAGGTGGTGGCTGGCATGGATAGGGCTGGTTGGGTAAAGGAAAATGGATGGTTTCACGTACTTCCATTGGAGCTGATGGATTGTGTAAATGCTGTGGTGAAAAACTCGTCACCATTGATCTTGATCCTTCAGAAACTGAAAAGTTTGCTGGTCAGTTGCACGTATAGCTAGAGAAAGAGATAAAAACTCAAGTTTTGAGAGATTTCAAGTATGCAATATCCATTTTAATACTTCTTCTGAGTTTGCACATGTATCCTGTAATTGACAGATGATGTGTCGTAATTCACAGAAATGGCTTGACTATTATGGACCTTTTGAAGCAGTGGTGGATGCCGCAAACGTTGGCCTCTACAGCCAAAGGAACTTTAAACCATCCCAGGCAGGTTTTTTTTGTACCTGTAACTGTAGTAAGAGATGTGTCAAAAGTCAGTCAGCAACATCAAGCAGTCAGCAACATCAAGCAGCACCGTCTATGACTTTATACATATGTTAGGTGATGCGGTATATTTTTGTGTTCGTTCTCAGGGAGGCAGATTTTATCAATTTTAATTTAATTGTCACAAATTTTATATTAAAAACAATTATTAAGAATTTATATAAAACTAAATAATGCAAATAAATGTGTTTTAAAGTTGATTAACTAAAAGTCTAGGGTAATCGGGTTCACCATGTTTACACCGAAACAAATTATATGGATGTAGTTATTTAACGGATTTAAATAATTAGAGCATGTGTTAATCTCTTTCAAGCGTTAACGCTCTCGAAAATCAAATTATGCTCTCGCACTAAAATTCAATTCCGCTAATCGTATGCATGTCTCTAGTGAATAAAATCTCTCGATCTATTATTCCTATTCACAAATAATTAATTAATGATACCGGCCGATAACACAAATTAAATTTTATAACATATCGATTAGAATTATTTTATATCTGATAAACAACTAATAAGATTAAAGCATTATTGTGGTGTAAACATGGCTCCCCCTTATACCCTAGAAATAAACTACTCACTCATCCTAATAATAGATTTGGCAAAAACAATTAAACAAGACATATAAAACATATATTAACAAATAAGATAAAATTAAGGAGTACCTCGAATTTGCAATAAAATGAAGAATTAAACCAAGGTGTACATAAAAGGGAAGAAAACCAAGCCCCTAGCTCCTCTCAAACTACACTTGCCGAATGGAATAAATACATAAAGGTGATGTTTTGAAAAATGTAATGTGTATGCAGTGTTGTTGTGGAATAAAAACTAGGTTATCGAATTGCGGTTAGGGTTTATATGTATTTAATGCTAAGGGAGGTTGAGCTTCGAGCTTTAATGGTTGTTTCCGCGTTTCGAGACTAATCGGTCCTCACAGAGTGCCTACGTATCTCGTTATTGAGAATCAAGCCAAGACGTAGTTCTGAGAATGAGGGGTCAGACCCTTTATATAGGCTGAGAAGCCTTAGAATCGTAGTAGGGTTAGGTGACTTGGTGGGCAAGTCACCGCCTCAAGGAAGGTTCTAGACTCCTTCCTTGTAGGAGTCAGTTCCCATATCGAATTCTGTACCTTGGAGGCTAAGTCAGGCAGGAGTAATATCCTTATTTGACTTTTATTGCTGAGCCGGTTATTATCCCTAATATTAATTACGAAATTAATATTATAATTAGGGTTTGGGCCCATCTGGTGGGCCCCACGTTTGGACCATTCTAGGTCTAATTAATGCCACATTAAATGTGTCTTTAGGGCTTATTTTTAGCCCATATCATTTGCCCCCCAACTTCTAGGAAAACTGATCAGGTTTTCCTTGAAGTTTTAACGGCCTTATTCGAGACTTGGGTCAGGGTTTATTGCTCTTACACGAGTATTTTCAACAATATCATCTTAATGTAAAGCGTGGAGCGACCGACGTATTTACGACGATGTTGAACGACACTAAACGGTGTTAAACGGCACTACACAGCGCTACTCAGCCTTAAACAACGTTTAAACAGTGTTAAACGATGTCAAACGGCATAAAACGGCACTATCGGCACTAATCGGTGCTAAACGGTGCTAATATGCACTAAATAATGCTTAAACAGCACTAAACAGTGCTTAATCGGCACTAATCGGTGCTTAGTTTTCAATTCCCTTAATTACCGAATCAGAAAAACAAAAAACAAAAAAACGAGATTTCGCAAACCCCAATCGAGCATCGCTGTCGGTCGGCCGGGCAAAAACCCGTACCGACCACTGCTTCCAGTCGGTTGGAGTGCCTCATAGGGGGCCGGTCGGCCGGTTTTTTTCCGGTCGGCCGGTCTTCTTCGGTTGGCCCCCCCCCCCCCCTTTTTTTTTTTTTTTGAAACGAAACACAAAAAACCCGCACCGACCGTCGACCCCGGTCGGCCGAGGCGTTCCAGGAGGGCCGGTCGGCCGGTTCCTCGGTCGGCTGGTGCGAGCCCGTGTCGACGGTTGATGCCGGTCGGCCGGAGTGTTCCCGGAGGGCCGGTCGGCTGAAAAATTTTCCCTTTTTTTTTTTTTTAGATGGAACAAGAAAACCCGTACCGACCGTTGATGCCGGTCGGCCGGAGGGCTTCCCGGAGGGCCGGTCGGCCGGGGTGCCGCTTGGCTTGAACGAACCCGCACCGACGGTTGATCCCAGTCGGCTGGGGTGTGTTCCAGGAGGCGAGTCGGCTGGAGAGCTGGTCGGCTGGAGGTTTTTCGATTTTTTTTTAATTCACACCGATGATCAATGTCGGTCGGCTGAAGCTTCTCAAAAATAGTCAATCGACTGGGAAGGTGATCGGGAGGGTTCAAACCCGTACCGACAATCGATGTAGGTCGGCCGAAGCTCCCTTGGGAGGTCAGTAGGCCGGGAGGTCGATTGGCTAGAAAATTTTCGCCTACCGGCATCGTTCATCAACATGGGATAGGTTTAGTCACCATCAGTGATTTTGATTTTTGCATACCAACATCGATCACCAATATGGAGTCTTATTGTTGTTGGCTTTTGGAAATCAACACTTGGCCATTCATGGCTTTACTTAGAATTTTACTTAGGACCTTGATCCACATTGCTAATTCCATGCTTAAGAATAATCTTCCGATTAAACTTTTCTTCAGCATACTTAACTTTCTGAACTTATCTGACTGCTCTATTTCACCGGATATTCACTTAAATTCTTCGTTTCTTTCCCAACATATCATGTGTTTTAACAACTCCTTTCGTCCGTAACAGATAGTTTTTTGCTTCTTTTTCGTATATTAACGATACATGACCTGTAAATGCGAACCGAGTTGTACTTCAACCTGAGACAATAGGTCACCTTTTCCTTATAAAAGGAGGGGAGCATCCTTCATTTCTCTTCACTTCTTCATTTCTCAAACTTTCTTAAGTTTTAAAAGCTCTTGAGTTCTCTAGCTTTCAAGCTTCCAAGTTCAAGATTCAAGGTTCAAGATGGCCGACAAGCAAGCTGCTGCCCCCCAACTCTCCATGGAGGAGGCTTTCAGAAAAAGGAGCATGGCACGGACAATGAAAGGTAAGCTAAAACTCATGCCTCCTAGATATGTTGAACGTCGGTTTGAGTCTACACTAGATTTACTAAACACCATGGGAGAGTCATTCCCCAACAGCTCAAGCTTAGTTGCTTTTAGCAGTCCTTGTAAATTAAGAAAGAAGGATGTAGAGAAGATTAGAAGCACTTGTGGCTTTCCAAGTGCCATCAAAGTAAGCCTTCCAAATCCAGGAGACAGAACCTGCAACTGGCATCCCGAAAGGATTTGCGTCATGAAAGGAGCACTGGAGGCGGGATTTAGGTTTCCCGTCCACCCATATATCATCAGGTTCTTAGCAGAACTTCAAATCCATCCTTGCCAACTAAACCCTAATTCCTGGAGGTTCCTAATCATCTTCTTGTTAAGATGTCACGAGTTGGAAATCCCTTGGAGTACAACCATGTTTAGAAGCATCTTTGCTGTAAAGAACTCCTCCGATTCTAAGCCGGGATGGGTCGGCTTTCAACTTAGAAGCGGGATTCCTCATATTGTAAACTCTTTCTCCTTCCCAGACTCTCATCATTCCTGGGAGAGGGACTTTGTTGTATTAGAGTGGGAAGGCGGCAATTGGGGTCAATTCTTTGTTAAGAGATTCGGGTATGTACATGATAGTTCACACTTCGTGTGCGATCTTGACCTCAAAGAGTTGGCCGACCGAGATAGGCTACTTGCGGATGATGGTCGCACCCACTATAGAACTATTCTGACAGAGAAAAAACTCATCGAAGCTGGCTTAAGCTTCCTTTCTTTAGAGGGTAACTTTTCTTTCATTCTATCATTATGAACTATGTTAGTTCTTATTCCAATGTTTTTCCTTCATCTTTCAGCTGCTGAGGAGCTAGACAGCCGACCTGAGAATCAACCTCAAGTTACAAGAAGAATGATGAAGAAGGCGGCAGAGCAATTGAACCCTCCTGACCGAAGGGTTCCTTCATTCTTGGAGGGCTGCTCCCAAGGGGGGAAAAGGTCCCGAAACGCTGCTGAGGGTATGAGAGTCCCTTTTACCCCAGATTGGGGTATCTGCGAGCAAGACTCCGTCTTGGGGAGTACTGCTTTAGCCGTGTCCTGGTCCAGGCTCTCTATCACTCCCCCTGATATCCTCACGGCGATGGCAGGGGAGAAGATTGATGAAGCTGAGCGCCTTGGTGCTCAAGCTCTTTACCAGGTACCAACTTTCACATTCGATCTTCTTGTCTGCACCTCTTTTTTCTTTTAGAAAATGTCTGACTAATTTCTTTATTGCAGGCCAATGCTTATCTTCAATCTGCTACTCGACAAGGGCGATCTTATAGGGACAGCAATGAGGAACTGAAAATCGAGCAAGCAAAGTTCAAGGAGCAACTCCAAGATTTAAACTCCAGAGTCGTCCGATCTGAAGCCAACAGCTTATCTTATCAAAAGAAACTTAGCTCGCTTGCCAAGAAGAAACTTTCTGATGCTAACAAAATCATTGATTCATATCATCAGTCGGAGGATTTTATGAAGTTTATGGACAAGCACGATGATGAGCTGCGGCCCTTTAACATGGAAGTTGGGTGGAACAAAGCTATTAGTGTTGTGAGCAACAAGTACCTATTGGTGGTGAATCCAGCGGACTTCCCTTGCCCTACCTGGGCTGTTGGTAGTGGAATTCAAGATGCGGATCATGCATCCGGCTCTGGGGGTAGTCGTCGTCCTTCTGGTATGAGGAAGGCACCCAACATTGTTAGTTCCGGTTTGACCTCTTCCCGTTCTGCTGGGAAGAAGGCTATGTCAGAGAGGGAAGCAGCTGCAAGGCGAGCTTTTCCCGGCAAACAACTTCGTGCCAGGGTCGATTCATCTACCGATACTTCAGATGAGGAAGGGGACGTGGCAAAGAAAGGGCCGGTGCAGCCGATGGAGACAGAAGCAGAGGGAGACGAGGATGAAGGGAGCTCCGGGGAAGAAAGCTCCGAGGAAGAAGGGGAAGAAGACGATGCTGAGGACGAGGAGGTGGTGGAGGAATCTGATGAGGAGTAAGTGGCCTTGCACGGCCTTGTTAGCCGCCTGTGGCTTTATTATTTCTGTTTTCGATCAAGGTCCCTCGGGACTTAACTTTATTCGGTGATGTAACTTAATTCCGACTTTTAGCCCCTCGGGGGTGCTTATTTATGCACTTGTTTTATTTCCACTTGTGTGTTCTTTATTTTCGTTACTTGGTCATCTTTGACTTGCACTCATCGGGTGCTTGGCACATAAATAAAATCACACAATCATAAATGGAAAATAAACTTGCATTAATAACTTGAAACGGGTTCAAGCCTTACATAAATACTCTATCTCCTACTGGGAGCAACATGCTCTATAATGGTTTCATGGAACCTTATTTCTACTTCTCCTAATAGATAGATAAAAGCCAAGTCCTTACTAGGAAGGCTTACACATAATAAATCTTGAGGTTGGTTGCATGCCAAGTTCGGGGTACCTCAACCCCATCTAACGTCTCCAACTTATATGATCCTCGTCCCAGCACCTTCTTGACTCGATACGGTCCTTCCCAATTTGGGGCTAGCTTGCCCTTCTGGCCAACTCCTGAGGCTTCTATCTTCCTTAGAACCAAGTCACTTTGTCGAAAGAACCTCTCCTTAACCCTCTGGTTGTAGTGGAAAGATGCCTTCTTTTGATGCTCTGCATTCTTTGCATTTGCTTCATCCCTAACCTCATCAATCAGATCCAGGGCGAGTCTCATGCCTTCTTCATTAGTCTCTGGCTCATATGCCTCAACCCGAGGTGATGTGTGCATGATCTCCAAGGGCACAACTGCCTCGGCTCCGTAAGCCAGCAAAAACGGGGTTGCCCCGGTTGTCACCTTACAAGTGGTGCGATATGCCCAGAGTATAGGCAATAACTCATCCACCCAAGTGTTCCTCGAGCGTTCAACTCTCTTCTTTAATCCATCAAGGATAATTCGATTAGCTACCTCTGCCTGTCCATTAGCCTGCGGATGTGCTACTGAAGTAAAACGAAGCTCAATAGCGTTCTCTTCACAGTACTTCTTGAATTCTTCATTGTTGAACTGTGTCCCATTATCCGTCACAAGGATTCGTGGGATTCCATATCTGCAGATGACGTTCTCCCAAAAGAACTGAGCAACTTGCTTGGTAGTTATCTTGGCTAGAGGTTTAGCCTCAATCCATTTGGTGAAATAGTCGATGGCTACTATCAAAAACTTCCTTTGGGCTGACGCCATAGGGAAAGGACCAAGTATGTCCATCCCCCACATGGCAAATGGGATGGGAGAGTTAACCGATGTTAACATCTCAGGCGGCTGCCTTACAATAGGGGCGTGCTTTTGACACCTATCACACTTCTTAACATAGTTCTGTGCATCTGCCAACATCTCAGGCCAATAGAATCCCAGACGAGTGATCTTGTGTGCTAGGGCTCTGCCCCCCAAAATGCTGCCCACAAATCCCTTCATGAACTTCTTCTAATGTTTCTCTTGCCTCTTGGGGCCTCAAACACTTCAAGTACGGGATGACAAACGACCTTTTATAAAGGATGCCTTCGATCAAGGCATACCTCAATGCTCTCACTGACAGTTTTCGTGCCTCCAAGGCATTGTCAGGGAGCCATCCGGTTTCCAGATGAGCTTTAATAGGATCTATCCAACAGCTTCCAACATCGATCGGTGCCACCAACTTAGAGTTGACGGTCGGGGCCTTCAAGACCTGGAAGTAAACACTTCCTGCATAATTCTCTATCTCAGAATAAGCAAATTTGGACAGGGCATCAGCCTTGATATTCTCTTCTCTCGGGATATGCTCCACATAGCATTCATCAAACTGAGTCATAACAGCTTTCACGACTCTTAGGTATTTTGCCATAATCTCATCCCTGGCCTCAAATTCGCCATTCACTTGCGAGACTACTAGTCTTGAATCTCCACACACTTTGATGTTCTTGACCCTCATGACTCTGGCCAAGCCCAAACCGGCTATTAAGGCCTCATATTCTGCCTCGTTGTTGGTAGTAGGAAAGTCCAACTTCAAAGCGTACTCAACTGTGAACCCATCGGGGCTTTGCAAAACTAAACCTGCACCACTAGATTTTGTTTTTGATGCTCCATCAAAATAGAGCACCCAATATTCCTTCAGATCAGGTACAAGTTCTCCATTCTTAGTCTCACTTTCATGGTTGGGTACTATCTCCTGCCCCCCGACTTCTTGGTTGCTAATGGTACATTCAACCACGAAGTCAGCCAATGCCTGAGCCTTAATGGCTGTCCGAGGCTTATATGTGATATCGAACTCTCCTAACTCAACTGCCCACTTGATTAGCCTTCCACTGGCCTTAGGGCTATGCAATATGTTCCTCAATTGTTGGTCTGTCAAAACTTGGATTTTATGTGCCTGAAAATAAGGTCGCAACTTTCTCGAGGCTGTCACCAAGGCCAAAGCGAACTTCTCTATAGCTGAATAATTCAACTCAGCTCCATGCAACACTTTGCTCACATAGTAGATAGGTTTCTGAACCTTTTTCTCTTCTCGAACAAGGACAGCACTCAATGCTTGTTCGGATACCGCCAGGTACAAGTAGAGAGTCTCCCCAGGACTTGGTTTGGCTAACAACGGGGATTCAGCCATGTATTTCTTCAACTGCTCAAAGGCCTCTTGGCTCTCTTCAGTCCACTCAAAATTTCACACCTTCTTCAATGCCTGAAAGAAAGGCAAGCATTTGTCACCAGATTTGGAGATAAATCTCCCCAGGGCTGCCACTCGGCCAGTTAACCTTTGCACATCTCTTATAGAACGAGGGGGTTCCATGTCCAGAATCGCTTTGATTTTGTCAGGATTGGCCTCTATGCCTCTCTTCGAAACCATCAATCCCAAGAATTTTCCTGATCCAACACCAAAAGCACACTTGGCTGGATTCAACATCATCTTGTGGTGCCTCAGCACTTCAAATGCCTCTCTGAGGTGCTTAATGTGGTCCGCCTTGTACAAACTCTTGACCAGCATATCATCAACATAGACCTCCATGGTTTTTCCAATCAGATGGGCGAATATCTTATTCACCAGTCGCTGGTAAGTGGCACCTGCATTCTTTAGACCAAAAGCCATAACGAGATAACAAAAAACACCAAAATCGGTTATGAAGGATACCTTAGGGATGTCATCCTTATGCATCTTAATTTGATTGTAGCCGCTGAACCCATCCATGAAGCTCAACATCTCATGTCCAGCTGTGGCATCTATCAACATGTCTATCCTTGGTAGTGGAAAACAATCCTTTGGACAGGCGTCATTCAGATCGGTAAAATAAATACACATTCTCCACTTCCCATTCGCCTTCTTGACCATTACGGGGTTAGCTAACCATTCTGGGAACTGAATCTCTTCAATGAACCCAGCCTCTAAAAGCTTATCAACTTCTTGCTTAATGGCCTCTTGCCTCTCAGGAGCGAAATTCCTCTTCTTCTGCTGTATTTTCTTCCGTTCAGGATCGACATTCAACCTATGAGTTATAAGTTGGGGGTCAATCCCTGGCATGTCCGCTGCTGTCCAGGCGAACACATCGCTATTCTCTTGCAAGAACGTTGTCAACTCGCCCTTCAGGGGTTCCTTAAGAGATACTCCTATGTAAGTAACTTTCTCGGGGTCACCCAGCTCTAGGGGTATGGGAATAAACTCCTCTGCTGGCTTTCCTCGATGTTCATCATCATTACGGACATCCATGTCTTCAATCGGGAGCACTTGCCCCCCGACTCCATCAGCTCTTAAAGCAGATACATAACAACTCCTTGCCATCTTCTGGTCGCCTTTCTGTTCTCCAACTCTGTTTTGAGTTAGAAACTTAATCTTCATATGATAAGTAGAGGCCACAGCCTTGAACGAATGAAGTCCAGTCCTTCCCAGGATTGCGTTATAAGTCGAAGATGCTTTGATCACCAGAAAATTTAACATCTGAGTAGCCTCTTTAGGTTCTTGCCCAATTGTCATGGGTAACTGAATAGTCCCTTCAACTTTGGACTCCACTCCATTAAATCCGTAGATTGGCATATTGGTAGGGGTAAGCTGAGAGTCGGTGTACCCCATCTTCATGAATGCATCATGAAACAAAATATCCACAGATGCCCCATTGTCTATCAAGACTCGCTTCACTTCTGAATTTCCGATTACAGGGGTTATGACCAACGGGTCGTCATGGGGGAACTTCACCCCTTCGAGGTCAGAATCATCAAAACCAATCGCAATTTCGGTTTTAGCACGCTTTGGGGCTTCTCCTACGATGTGCATCACCTCTCTAGCATATGCCTTTCGAGAGTTTCGAGTTGTACCAGCCGCTGTCGGGCCTCCCCAGATCATATTAATAACTGGCCCTCGGGGCTGTGTGTTACGATCACGATTATTATCTCTTCTATCATCATCTCTCCTATCGTAATCCCTTCTTTGGGTTCCACGATCTCCACCCTTGGTGAAATTATTTAGCTTTCCTTTGCGGATCAGGAATTCAATCTCATCCTTTAGCTGCCTGCAATCATCTGTGTCATGCCCCACATCTCGGTGGAATCGACAATATTGATCCTTGTTTCTCTTTGCGGGGTCTCCCCTGAGTGGCTTCGGCCATCGGAAGTCCTTATCCTTCTCGATCTCTAACAAAATTTGACTCCTAGGAGCATTCAACCTTGCATAGTCAGAAAACCTTGGTCCCAGACTCTTTTTTGTGGCGAATCAGAGTCTTTGCTAGTTCGGGGATACTTGTCCCTAGCATCGTACTCCTGCTCTTGCTTTCGCTTCTTCGTATCATTGTTACCCCGACCATTGCCTATTGTGACCTCCTTCTTCGTGATGTCCTCAGCCTTGATATACTTATCAGCCCTTCGTTGGAGTTCAGCCATATTTTCATGTGGGTGCTTTGCCAATGACCTTTTGAAGTACAGATCAGTGGTGCCATGCTCCAGGGCTACCATGGCCACCTTGTTCTCTAAATCAGTGATATTCAATGTCTCCTTGGTGAACCTCTTAAGATAATCTCTCAGATTCTCATTCTTCCCTTGCACTACATACATAAGAGATGCGGAGCTTTTTTCATGAACTTTTCCACTGATAAACTGACTAACAAAGGCAGCACTTAGCTCCTTGAAAGAGCCGATTGAGTTCGCAGGTAAGCGGCTATACCATCTTTGAGCCATACCCGACAGGGTTTGAGGGAACGCCCTACACTTTAAAGCATCACTTGCAGGCTGCAACAGCAGTGCATTTGAGAATGTCCTAACGTGGTTAGCGGGATCACCCGTTCCATCATAGGCCTTAATTGTTGGCATCTTGAACTTCTTTGAGATACGAGCATTCATCACCTCCTCAGTAAACGGAGGTGTGGGATCATCAGGATCCCCAAGTGGCATCAGATCCTTAGGGTTACTCCTCGGGGTTTCTACCCATGCTGTTTTATCAGGTGGGGCATCAGCCCTTCTTTGCCTCCTTGGAGGTCTTTCCAAATCAATAAAAGGAATCCCTCCTGAGGTTGGAGGTGGTCTATTATGATGCAACCTTGCTTGCTCCCTTGCCATATCTTCCTTTAATTTTAAGATCTCGGCCTCATAAGCCTTAATCCTCTTAGCAGTTGTCGAAGGGAGTCCATCGTGAGTAGTTCGAATTCTTCCTCTAGGTTCTTTACTTGCACGTCGCCTCCTTGGAGCTTCGTCACGATCGTAATCGTCGTCAGAGGACGAATCATCCGTATAAGGACCAGAAAAATCTCGATCATCTCGATCTCGGATGTACAGGGCATGACCACTTGATCCAGCTTCCTGGGTAGGAGGGTAGTTAGGCAGCCCATACATCAGATTGGTGTTTATGGGAAGATCCGTAGTGTGGATCTGGACCCCTTGTGGAGGGTTATAGGTATCTACAATCAAGGAAGAAACCCCCACCTGGAGGGGGTTAGTCCCTGGATTTGTGTGGACGATCGGAGGTAGCGTACTCTCAACATGGGAAGTCGTCCCTAGGGGTTGAGAAACTTGATACGGAACGATAGTCCCGGATGTCGGAGGTACTTGTTCGGTGATAGGCGGAGCAGAGCTGAGAGGTAGAGCCTCGGTTGTGATCGGCTCTGTAGTGCTTGGTGCAGTTCTTCGTGTTTGAACCATGGTTGATGTCTTCTTCCCACAGACGGCGCCAAATGTTGTGGAATAAAAACTAGGTTATCAAATTGCGGTTAGGGTTTATATGTATTTAATGCTAAGGGAGGTTGAGCTTCGAGCTTTAATGGCTGTTTCCGCGTTTCGAGACTAATCGGTCATCACAGAGTGCCTACGTATCTCGTTATTGAGAATCAAGCCAAGACGTAGTTCTGAGAATGAGGGGTCAGACCCTTTATATAGGCTGAGAAGCCTTAGAATCGTAGTAGGGTTAGGTGACTTGGTGGGCAAGTCACCGCCTCAAGGAAGGTTCTAGACTCCTTCCTTGTAGGAGTCAGTTCCCATATCGAATTCTGTACCTTGGAGGCTAAGTCAGGCAGGAGTAATATCCTTATTTGACTTTTATTGCTGAGCCGGTTATTATCCCTAATATTAATTACGAAATTAATATTATAATTAGGGTTTGGGCCCATCTGGTGGGCCCCACGTTTGGACCATTCTAGGTCTAATTAATGCCACATTAAATGTGTCTTTAGGGCTTATTTTTAGCCCATATCAAGTGTGTTTTTGTCTTAATCTAATGTAAAGAAAGAAAAAGCAAAACAATGATAAAAAATGAAAAGATGGAAAGATGTAAAGTATGCAGAGTGATTGGATTTTTCTCTGTCTTTTGTTTTCTGTCTCCCTTTTTCTCTTCTGTTTTTCTCCCCCCTGCATCTATTTATAGAATTTCTAACTGCATTGTTTACATATGAAAGCATAATGAAAGTCACAGTCAAATATCATGCTGCAGTGCCGTGTGAAGAATTTTGAAATACATGCTGCTCACTTTTCAAGATTCTCTGCATAATAAAGTCAAAGGTCTTTTTGGGTGTGCTTAAAATATTCCAATTTGCTCCAAGCTTCTAATTCTTTTTTCTTCTTCTTTTATTTCTTCTTTGCACTTAATTTCTTTATTTTGCCATTTCTTTATTTTTCCGAATTTCTTCCAATTTTAGCTCCAAAATAGCCCTTTAAGCCCAAATTCTTCCAAACTTAGAAATTCTTGTCTCCTGAAATAAAACATCAAAATTAATTAAATAAATATCCAAATCAATGCAAAATGCAATTAAATGTGGGAATAAAATTACATAAAATGTATATAAAAATATATCTTATCAAATATCCCCACACTAAGCATTTGCACGTCCTCGGGCAAATAAGCGAAATAAAAACTAAAACCAAACTAATATCACTTTCGTAGATGACACGATTGCATTGAGCATACGCAACAAGCCGTTGAACCTCTAGGCAGCCCTAGTAGGACGAGTGTTGTCTCGTGAGGGTTTATAGTGAATATGCCCACAAAATTCATCTAGCTCATGCAAAAGACCACACACCAATACAACACCACACACACCTGTCCTCTCATGTCATATCGGCTTAAGAATCAAAATGAAAATGCAATGCCTTGGTGCCTAAAGTGCAAGTATCCACATAGCGTACTCAAAGAAGATGCATAAGATCATAGAAATTCATGTCAAATGTAAGAATAAGTTGGTAAACATGCTAAGCACACAAGAGCACATCTTTAAGACGCAACCTGGGATATCCTATGCAAAAGCAACAACTCACCGTTCACTCACAAAAATATTCACTCAAAACAAAGGGTAAGTGTATCACTCAACTCCAACAATATCATAAACATGCTTCGTCCTTGGTATCAATCTAACCTTTAACGCAACATACATCATCAATGACAATCAAAAGGTCTTTGTTAAGGTTGTAACGGGGCTAGGGACAAGGTATGTCAAGAAAGCCGAAGAGGGTTAAGTCAAAAGCTAGTACCTAACATTGAAGTTCAATCAACTCCCATAATTATTAAAACCCATAAATACTTCCCCACACTTGAACTTTTATAGTCCAATGCACACCTTGCCTAGTCGAATCTAAGTAGGATCACAAAAGATAAGCATGCGCTCGTATTTATTTTTTCTACTTTTTTTTTCAAGAGAGCTAAATAATAGGAAGGACAATGATCCAAAAGATATGATTTCAAACTTCGACTAATCAAGCTAATAACCAAACCCCAAATGTATTCCCCAAAAATTATGATCATCAATAAAAACCCTCCTTTTTGCACACCTTATCACTCCCTTATGCACAATACTAGCCTTTGACAATTGGGTTCAAAATTAATGTAAGGCCAATATAATAAAAAGGATATATGGCAAGTACATGGTGTGTCACCGAAAGAACAAGATTAGACTCAAAGGGTTAACTAATGGATCATGTATAATGGTTTGGATATATAGGAAATATGAGGTTATCATATTGCCTTTATCATGTTATCATCAATTAATGTCATGCATCTCAAGAAAGATCTCGAGCAAGTTCTAGCAATGCAAACGACAAGTGGACACTCAAGCAAACGAAAAATCATGCAAAAGATATGCATATAGGCTCGAAACTCACTTGGTGTGACAAAGCATAATCAATCCCAAGTAACAGTCTTTCTAACGCACCTACTTGTACTCAAAGCATATAGACCAAATAACCTTGCACATATTCATGGCATTCTAATCATTTAGCACATTCAATAAGTCTACTAGTTTCTACTTGCTAGCGTACGTGTGTGCACAAGAACATCACATATCACTTCTCAATCAAAAGCATCCATAAACACAAGATTCCTAAGCATGCATGGGTGCATTTACACAAGTAATCTTCACATGACTAGAATTATTTTTGGCATTTTTCAATTTTTTTTTTAATTTTTTTGGATTGTTTTTTTAATTTTTTATATACACTACGTTGAGAACACCGAGAACACCTCCCCACACTTAAGCGAGTCAATGTCCTTAATGACTCATTAACTAACCAAAGAAATCAACAATATATAAAACAAAAAGGAAAGAAGAACTCCCCTTCGCAGAAGTATGATCCATGGGTTGTCTCCCAAGAAGCGCTTTTGTTTAACGTCGTTGGCTCGACTCAGCTGGTTCAGATCTCCGTGGAGGGGTTGTCAAGATAAATCACTTCCATCTTCCCTACGAATGCACCATCCACGTATAATTTAAGGCGTTGACCGTTGACCTTAAATTTTGTTCCATCTCGTCCCATAACTTCAATAGCACCATAAAATTTGACATCGGTGACAGTAATAGGTCCGGACCATCTTGATTTGAGCTTTCCTGGAAAAAGTCGAAGTCTGGAATTGAACAACAACACCTTGTCACCAACCTGAAAATCTCTTCTCTGAATCATCTTATCATGCATCTTCTTCGTTCTCTCCTTGTAAAGCCGAGAATTATCATAAGCATCAAATCGAAGATCATCTAACTCATTAAGTTGAAGAAGTCTCGCTTGCCCCGCAGCCTTCAAATCCATGTTGAGTTCTTTGATAGCCCAAAAGGCGTGATGTTCCAACTCCACCGGCAAGTGACATGTTTTACCATAAATCAACCGATAAGGAGTGGTTCCTATAGGTGTTTTGTACGCCGTACGATAAGCCCACAAAGCATCATCTAGCTTCAAGTACCAATCTTTTCTTGACTTTGCCACCATCTTCTCCAGAATGCTTTTGATTTGGCGGTTAGAAACCTCCACTTGGCCACTTGTTTGGGGGTGATATGCAAGAGCAACCTTGTGAGTAACGCCATATTTCTTCAACAAAGTTTCAAACTGTCGATGACGAAAATGAGAACCACCATCACTTATCACTGTCCTTGGAACTCCAAAACGAGGGAAGATGATATTTTTAAAGAGCTTCATAACAACCTTGGAATCATTGGTTACTGATCCAACAGCTTCAACCCACTTGGACACATAATCGATAGCAACTAAGATGTATCTCATCCCACAAGAACTTGGGAAGGGTCCCATAAAATCAACACCCCATACGTCAAATATCTCGACCTCAAGAATACCAGTTTGAGGCATCTCATGGCATTTAGAAATATTACCCATCCTTTGGCATGCATCACATGCCAAACAGAAAGTACGAGCATCCTTAAATAGAGAGGGCCAAAAGAAACCGGATTGCAATACCTTAGCAGCAGTTTTAGAAGGACCATGGTGGCCTCCACATGCGAGAGAATGACAATGCATGAGAATGTCATGTACTTCGAACTCAGGGACACATCTACGAAAGATTCCATCACCACACTTTCGATATAAGAAAGGGTCATCCCAAAAATATTGTTTAGCATCGTGATAAAACCTCTTTCTTTGCTGATAAGTCAATTCTGGAGGGTGAGATCCGCTAACACAGAAATTTGCAAAATCTGCATACCATGGAGTTTGAGTAGCAACCGAAAACAGGTGATCATCTGGAAAAGAATCGTCAATAGGAGTACTTGACGCAATGTCAGATTTGAAACGTAACCGTGAAAGATGATCCGCAACCACATTCTCAGCACCCTTCTTGTCTTTGATTTCCAAGTCAAATTCTTGGAGTAACAGAATCCAACGAATAAGCCTCGGCTTTGCTTCTTTCTTGGCTAGCAAATATTTCAGTGCTGAATGATCTGTGTGAACAATGACTTTGGAGCCAATGAGATATGTCCGAAACTTGTCAAGAGCATAGACTACAGCTTGAAGCTCCTTCTCAGTGGTAGCATAATTGACCTGAGCTTCATCCAAGGTTTTACTTCCATAGTAGATGGCGTGCAATACTTTGTCTTTCCTTTGACCGAGAACGGCTCCCACTGCATAGTCACTTGCATCACACATGATTTCAAATGGAAGATTCCAATCTGGAGATTGAATGATTGGTGCACTTATCAAAGCTTCCTTAATCCTGTTAAAATACTCCAAACAAGCATCAGTAAACACAAAGGTGGCATCCTTAAGCAACAATTGAGTGAGGGGTTTTGCAATTTTTGAAAAATCTTTTATAAAACGACGATAAAAACCCGCATGACCAAGGAAACTCCTCACTCCCTTGACATTAACAGGAGGAGGAAGCTTCTCAATCACCTCAATTTTTGCTTTGTCAACCTGGATGCCACGTTCAGAAATCAAATGACCAAGTACCACTCCTTCATTGACCATGAAGTGGCACTTTTCCCAATTCAAAACTAAATTCACCTCTTCACAACGTTTAAGCACTTTAGAGAGATTATGCAGACATACATCAAAATCAGACCCATAAACACTAAAATCATCCATAAATACTTCCATGATAGACTCTATGAAATCAGAAAATATGGCAGTCATGCAACGCTGAAAAGTAGCAGGGGCATTGCACAAACCAAAAGACACTCTACGATATGCAAAGGTACCATATGGGCAAGTAAATATAGTCTTTTCTTGATCATCGCGATGTATAGGGATCTGAAAGAACCCTGAATATCCGTCTAAATAGCAAAAGTACTTATGCTTAGCAAGTCTTTCTAACATCTGATCAATGAAAGGGAGATAGTAATGGTCTTTTCTAGTAGCAGTGTTTAACTTACGGTAATCAATGCACATTCGCCAATCGGTGACAATTCGAGTGGGAATTAATTCATCTTTGTCATTTTTAATTACCGTTGTTCCTCCTTTCTTAGGGACAACCTGAACTGGGCTTACCCATTTAGAATCAGAAATTGGGTAAATGATGCCTGAATCTAACAACTTCAAAACTTCTTTTTTAACAACCTCTTGCATGTTAGGGTTCAAGCGACGTTGTCCCTGTATGCAAGGCTTATGGTCATCATCTAAGTGAATTCTATGCATGCAAAAGTCTGGGCTAATTCCTTTAAGATCATCAATACTATACCCAATAGCTTTTCTATGCGCACGTAAAACAGTAAGAAGCTTAAAAACCTGGTTATCATCAAGACTAGAGCTAACAATCACAGGACAAGTCTTTTCATCATCAAGAAACACATATTTTAGATTAGATGGCAAAGGCTTTAGCTCTAACTTGTTTACCTGAGGTTCACCACAAGAAGTGACAGTGTTGGTTTCCTCACAATTCGGATCAGCTGCACCATCCAACTCAAGAACTAATGAATCGACTTCAGCATGTCCTTCTCCTTCTGAAGCTTCAAGCATGAGCACTGCTTCCAATGCATCATTCAATAAAATCTGAGGTGTCTCATCTTGGACAATATCATCTACAACATCAATCCTGCAGCAAGTATTCTCAAGCAAAGGGGATTTAAGAGCAGAGGTTAGAGTAAAAGTAATTTTATCATCACCAACGCTCAATGTGAGAGTCCCACTCTTAACATCAATTATAGCACCTGCAGTACAGAGAAATGGTCTACATAAAATAATAGGTAATTGGCTATCCTCTTCCATATCCAGAACTACAAAGTCTACAGGAATATAGAATTTTCCAACCCTAACAGGCACATCCTCTAAAATTCCAAGAGGATATTTTATCGAACGGTCTGCCATTTGCAAAGTCATCTATGTACATCTTAATTCTCCCATATTTAGTTTTTGAAAAATCGAGAGAGGCATGAATGAGACGCTAGCGCCTAAATCACATAAAGCTTTATCAATGAACAATGCACCTAAATGACACGGGATCGAAAAACTACCAGGATCTTTAAGTTTAGGTGGAGACTTATTCTGTAAAATAGCACTACACTTCTCAGTAAAAGCTACTGTCTCTACCTCACCAAAGGACCTTTTCTTAGTGAGAATATCCTTAAGAAACTTTACATATAATGGAACTTGAGAAATTAAATTAGTGAAAGGAACTGTTACCTCAAGGTTCTTGACAAGTGTCATGAACTTACCAAACTGCTGGTCCACCTTAGTTCTGTTCATCCTGCTAGGGAATGGGAGCTTTGGCACAAATGGTAGAGGGGTGATTGCAGTCTTTTCTTTGTCCTTTTCCTTGCTTTCCTCAGTTTCACCTTCGTTTGTGTCTTCAACAACTTTCTCTGCCTTGTCTTCCTCGGAATTCTCTTTTTCTTTCTCAGTAGGAACATCGTCAGTAGGCATTAGAGGAGCATCATATGTACGACCACTCCTAAGAGTTATTGCATTAACATTTTCCTTTGGCTGAGTTGGTTGTGCTGGTAGAGAGCCTTGTTGCCTTGTAGACGAAGAACTAGCCATTTGAGCAATCTGAGTTTCCAGCATCTTATTATGAATCTCCATCTGGTTCATCTTTCTGTTGGTATCCTCCATATTCTTTTGCATTTATAACAATATCTTCATCACGTCACCTTGATTATCAGCCTGTGTAGCTTGATTCACCTGAGGAGCATAATTTTGAGGAGGCCTCTGGAATCCAGGGGGATTCATAGGTCCTTGAGGAGGCCTATACTGCTGCTGTGGAGGATGCTGGTACGACTGCTGATATTGCTGCTGATTAGGAACATTTGAATTCTGAGCGTTGTTGTTCCTATATGAGAAGTTCGGATGATCTTTCCAACCAGGATTGTAAGTGTTGGAATACGGATTGTACTGCTGTCTCTATTGGAAAACATTTGCTTGCTCCATCTGAAAATTTTGTGAATTTTGAGCATTGTATTGGCAATCGTTACCATAGTGGCCTTGGATGCCATAGACTTCACAAACAGGATAATTCCTAGGAGCCATGGATGACAATGCATTGATACTCATAGGTGTAGTAGAGGGCTGAGATGTCTTCAATGAGTGGATCTCCTGAGTCAATGCAGCGAGTTGAGATGATAATAGAGAATATGCATCCACTTCAAGTTTACCCCTTTCTTGGCTGCTCTCGGGTTACTGAAGTGATTGGCAGCCAAATTGGAAAGAAAAGCATGTGCATCATCAACTCTTTTGTCTAAAAACACGCCACCTGCAGCGTTATCAACCATCCCTTTTGTTTCAGGATCAAGACCATTGTAGAAGCGTTTAAGCAGAAACCACTTCTCAAGACCATGGTGAGGGCATGCATGTTGATAATCCTTGAATCTGTCCCAAGCATCCCGAAGAGATTCACCATAATCTTGCTTAAAACCCATCATCTTGTCGATCAAATCGTCGGTTCTGTTAGGAGGGAAGAACTCAGTTAAGAAGGCTTGAGCAATCGCATCCCACTCGGTCAAGTCAATATCATTCAACCACTTTTGAGCTTTATCACGAAGAGAGAAACCGAACAACATGACTTTCAACTGGTCTGGAGTGACTCCCTGATGTTTAATTGTAGAACACAACTGTTGAAACCGTTGCAGATGATTTGTAGGGTCTTCAGAGGTAAGTCCAGCAAATTCATTCTGTTGGATCATAGTGAGCAAAGCAGGCTTGATCTCGAAATTTGCTGCTTGAATCGCTGGCATAGCAAGACCAGTAGGTACCCCACTCGGAGAGGGCTGTGAATAGTTCTTCAAAGATTTAACAGGAGGGTCGGCCATTTTAATCTCTGAGAAATGGATCTTTTGCTGCGTTTTATTTCTCTGTTTATCGATATATTGTTGCATAGGTACTCCAGAATCAAGATCCCGAGTAGAATCAGGAGTTGAAAATGCGCCTTCTGTAGACCTGTGCATCAACAACAAAAACAAGAAAAGCAGTAAAACCGGTCTTAATTGGAACTAAAATTTCAATGAGACAGTGGAAAAATAGACGAATTAAAATTGACACAAAATTTTAACAAACTAAACAAAAATATGTAAATTATTATTATTATTATTACTAATTTTTTTTTCTTTTTTATTTTATTGTATTATTAAAAAGAAAAATAGGGCCAGAAAATTTAAACTATTTTAAACTAATTAAGTAAAAATGAAAAAATTTAACAATTAATTGAAAACTACTTAAAATCTAATTAAATCCCGAAATTTATTTTATTTTATTATTTTTATTTTTTTTTTAGAAAAATTAAATTAATTAAATACAAATGAAAAGATTAAAAACTGAATTATTCTAAAAAGTAAAAACTCGAATTTTAATAAATTTTATTTACAGAAAATTATACGAAAATTTTGGCATGACCCGTTTATAAATTTAACTAGCCAAAATAAAAATTAACGAACCAACAATCAACTCCGAATCTCGACTTACTGCAACTCATAAACAACAAAATTAACAGTTCAAACCACAAATACTACAAAACTCGGAAAAAACGACTTGAACAACTCTGCAACGTAGAACATCACACTGGACTCTACTGCACAGCCTTCAAAACAGTGAACTCGGAACCTTGGCAAAAACACAGACTGGGTACTCGGCAAAGATAACACTCAGTAAACAGACAACAATTCAACAGGATTTCGATCTACCAAAACTCGACAAGCACGCGAACTTGGTCAACTCAGCAATTCAGATTTCAAACTCAGCAAATTGTTCAAACGATTCAGCAGTAGACTTTAAAATTCGTAAAAATGCAGTAAGATACAAACAAAACTCGGAAACAAAAACCAGAAACTCGAACTCAACTAAACCACGAACTCGGACAAACGACTTAACATCTCAATTAGCGACTCTGTTTCGAAGAGGAATGGGATGGGGTAGTAGGTGGAGTGTAGAGAATGGCAACGGAACCAGGAGTTGAAGGGAATGGTGAGGTGCTTAGAGATTGGTTTAATCGGTGCAGTGGGCGAGAGGGTTTGTAGATGGAGGAGGCGGAGGTGTTGGTGAAGGGGAGAGAGATTCGGATTGCAATGGATGTACGGAGGGAGGGAGATGTGTTTAGTGTAGAAGAAAACAACGGGGGTTTGTGGGTGAACGGGAGAGATGCGAGAGATTAGAAGAGAGATAGAGGGAGAGATTGAGGAGGATGGAGAGAAGGAGAGTTTGAGAGAGATTTGAAGGGAAAGGCGAGAGAGATATGAGCTGGGTTTGACAGAAAGGACTGGAGAGATGGATTGTTCGTTGAAACAGAATAAATCAAGGCTTCGAATTTTTAGAAAGTAAAACAATTTTTAATCGAAATCTTAAAAACTAACAATGCTGGAAAATAGAAAAATTGACTACTTTTTTTTTACACTAACACATAAAATATAAAAATTAAATCTATAATTAAAATATATAAAACCCGGACAATAAAACTAAAATTTATAAAAACTAACTGCCTCCCCGGCAGCGGCGCCAAATTTGATGCGGTATATTTTTGTGTTCGTTCTCAGGGAGGCAGGTTTTATCAATTTTAATTTAATTGTCACAAATTTTATATTAAAAACAATTATTAAGAATTTATATAAAACTAAATAATGCAAATAAATGTGTTTTAAAGTTGATTAACTAAAAGTCTAGGGTAACCGGGTTCACCATGTTTACACCGAAACAAATTATATGGGTGTAGTTATTTAACGGGTTTAAATAATTAGAGCATGTGTTAATCTCTTTCAAGCGTTAACGCTCTCGGAAATCAAATTATGCTCTCGCACTAAAATTCAATTCCGCTAATCGTATGCATGCCTCTAGTGAATAAAATCTCTCGATCTATTATTCCTATTCGCAAATAATTAATTAATGATACCGGCCGATAACACAAATTAAATTTTATAACATATCGATTAGAATTATTTTATATCCGATAAACAACTAATAAGATTAAAGCATTATTGTGGTGTAAACATGGCTCCCCCTTATACCCTAGAAATAAACTACTCACTCATCCTATTAATAGAATTGGAAAAAATAATTAAACAAGACATATAAAACATATATTAACAAATAAGATAAAATTAAGGAGTACCATGAATTTGCAATAAAATGAAGAATTAAACCAAGGTGTACATAAAAGGGAAGAAAACCAAGCCCCTAGCTCCTACACTTGCCGAATGGAATGAATACATAAAGGTGATGTTTTGAAAAATGTAATGTGTATGCAGTGTGTTTTTGTCTTAATCTAATGTAAAGAAAGAAAAAGCAAAACATGTTCCCTCCTTAACAACAAACTTATTATCTGTTCAACGTATTACTGAAAATCTTAATTGTTCAGTAACCTTTTTTTTCTCCCACTGTGTATTACAGGATCTGGCGACAGGCAAGGTCCTTGGCAATGGTAAAGTGGTAGATGGACTTTATGTTATGGAAGGGAATCTATTTCTCCCTCAACTTATCAGGTGTCATCCAAGTTAAATTCTGCTTTTGAATCTTTGTATCAGTGGCATAGACGGTTAGGTCATCCATCTTTTGGTGTTTTAACACATCTATTCCCTGCCTTAGTAAAACACTGTAAGAAGGAAGATTTATTTTGTGAACCATGTGAACTAGCAAAACATAAAAGATCATCTTATCCATCCAGAAATAAAAGAAGTTCTACTTTGTTTTCTATTATTCATACTGATGTTTGGGGTCCATTTAGACATCCTACACATGATGGGTATATATGGTTTGTTGTCTTTGTTGATTGTTATTCTAGGCTTACTTGGGTATATCTCCTTAAACAAAAAAGTGTAGTTTTTGAGTGTTTTAAATCTTTTCACCACATGGTATAAACACAATTTAGTGCTTCTGTTAAAATTCTTCGGAGTGATAACGGTACTGAATATGGAGGCCCGTTTATATCTTATTTGGACACATGTGGTATAATTCATCAAACTTCGTGTGTCAAAACTTCTCAACAAAATGGGGTAGCCGAAAGGAAAATTGGTCACTTACAACAAGTTGCTCGGTCGCTTATGTTAACAATGCATGTTCCCAAATATCTTTGGGGAGAGGCAGTCGTGACTGCTGCATATCTTATAAACCGTCTTCCTTCTAGTGTCCTAAAATTCAAAACACCGTTGTCTTGTGTTCTTGCACCTTCTTCACACCCACTACCCCTTCGAGTATTTGGGAGTGTATGTTTTGTTCATAATCATGCTCCCTCTCGGGATAAACTTGACTCTCGGGCCCTCCGCTGCGTTTTCATTGGGTATTCACCAACTCAGAAGGGATATAAATGTTATCATCCTCCATCACGTTGCATATTTGTCAGTCATGATGTTAGTTTCTGGGAGAACATTTCTTATTTCTTTCCGGGTTCCTCCTCCTTGCTTCAGGGGGAGATAAACCGACACAGTCTTGATAGTAAAGCAACAGATGAGTCACAGACACTTCCATTTATTAATATACCTATTCCAAACACTAGTTCAAACAGGTTATCTATTCCTCCACATACGAGTAATGAGTCAGATGATCTAAATAGATTGGATATTCAAGATTTGATTACATATTCCAGGCGGAAAAGAAATGATATCACCACTTTACCGCATCCAGAGACCTCTGACCTCGAGACAGATCCTGCATCTCCTGTGTTTGAGCAAGAAAATGGTAATACTCTTGATCCTACTCTAGATCTTCCTATTGCTATAAAAAAGGGTGTACGCTCTTGCACTAACCATCCTATCTCAAACTTTGTATCTTATAATGCATTATCTCCATCTTCACTTGCTTTTGTATCATCCTTGTCTAGTGTTTCTGTTCCGCATACTTGGCAGGATGCTTTATGTGATCCTAAATGGAAAGATGCTATGATGGAGGAAATGAATGCCTTGAAACATAATGGCACTTAGGAGTTAACTCATCTTCCTGCTGGAAGGAAGGTAGTAGGATGCAGATGGGTATTCACTGTGAAACAGAAACCTAATGGGCTGATTGATAGGTACAAAGCGAGACTCGTAGCAAAAGGGTATACTCAAACTTACGGGATTGATTATCAGGAAACTTTTGCTCCAGTAGCAAAGATGGCCTCTATTCGAGTCTTGATATCATGTGCAACAAATCTTGGATGGGAACTTCAGCAATTGGATGTAAAAATGCATTCTTACACGGAGACCTGAAAGAAGAGGTTTACATGGATATTCCACCGGGTTTTTCTACTACTGCGACCACTGGGAAAATATGCAAGCTAAAAAAGACTATTTATGGGTTAAAACAGTCTCCAAGGGACTGGTTTTGCAAATTTCAGGGAGCAATGATTAAATTTGACTGCAAACAGAGCAACTCAGATAACACCATGTTCGTAAAAAGATGAGATGAAAAAATCACAGTGTTGATTGTTTATGTCGATGATATTGTGATCACCGGCAACGACACCTGTGAGATTGCTAATGTTAAATGCAAGCTTGCCTCTGAATTCGAGATGAAGGACTTAACGAAAACTACGGTATTTCCTTGGTATTGAGGTCTCTAGAAGTCCAGGTGGTATCTTCCTCTCACAACGGAAGTATACACTTGATCTTCTGAATGAAACAGTGATGTTGGGATGTAGACCTGCAGAATCTCCAATAGAAGCAAATCATAAACTTTGTGGAGATGCTGGTGAAAGTGTCGAGAAATCTCAATATCAAAGGTTAGTTGGTCGACTAATCTACCTTGCACATACAAGGCCAGACATATGATATGCAGTGGGAATTGTTAGTAGGTATATGCAGTATCCTCGCCAACCACATTTGGATGCAGTTTATATGATATTAAGGTATCTTAAAGCTGCTCCTGGAAAAGGAGTAATGTTTACTAAAAACAATCATCTCGGGGTTGAAAGCTATACAGATGCAGATTGGGCCGGATGTCAAGACGATAGACGATCTACTTCAGGATATTGTACATTTGTTGGTGGCAATTTGGTTACTTGGCGAAGCAAGAAACAACCTGTGGTTGCCTTATCTAGTGCTGAGGCAGAATATAGAGCTATGGCTAAAGGTGTACGTGAATTATTATGGATAAAATTGTTTCTAGAAGAATTGGGACTTGCATCTGCAACTCCAATGAAGCTACATTGTGATAACAAAGCCGCTATTGCCATTGCACATAATCCAGTTCAACATGATCGGACCAAACATATCGAAATTGATCGACACTTCATAAAAGAGAAGATCAATAATGATACCATTGGTATTCACTTTGTACGATCAGAGGACCAGATAGCTGACATATTTACCAAAGGTTTAAATCAGAAGATACTTCATCCACTTATTGGCAAGTTGGGCATGAGTGATATATATGCATCAACTTGAGGGGGAGTGTTAAAAGTCAGTCAACAATATCAAGCAGTCAGCAACATCAAGCAGCACCGTCTATGACTTTATACATATGTTAGGCACCTCCTCTAGACTTTGGGGCATCTTAGTTTCTATATATAGGATCTCTTCTCATTATAATAAATACACAACTCATAAATATACAATCCTCTCTTATTTTATACATCTTCTTCCATACTACTGCTGTTAACAAGATGTTAGAGACAGATTATTTATTTTTACATTCCAGGGTTCATAACTTTAAGTTTTGCTTTATGATGAAATATTTAGGTCAATGCTATAGTAAATGGTACACGCCAGATGCTACCTTCAAAGAAATGGCCACTCATTGTATTGCATAATAGGCGTATTACTGGAGACAAGATGAATCAATCAGTGAACAAGGCCCTGATTGAAAAATGGAAAAATACTGATGCACTTTATCCAACACCCACTTGATCAAATGTTGATTGGTGAGGAAATCTTTGAAAGTTTTTCATGGCAAACTTGTACAGCGGACTCTATGTTTAATTTATGTAGATGCCTTTTTTTATAAGACTGAAATGTGCTTATTTATTTTCTTCATGTTGCATATGTAATTGGGTGATGACCTTCTCTGCAGGTACTGGTTGTATGTAGCTATAAAATTTAAGGGCTTACTTGTGACCAATGATGAAATGAGAGACCACTTGTTCCAGCTATCAGGCAATGATTTCTTCCCGAAATGGAAAGAGAGGCATCAGGTTGATAATATATATGTTTTAATTTGTCAGATCATTAATTAATTAATCTTTTGAATATGAAAGGTTCTCATACATGGTATTAGTGATTAAGGACTGTTGTTGTTTACTTATAGGTTCTATTAGCATTCTGTTTCATAATCTAATTTTAAAAGCTAACAAAAATTTTCTTCTCCAAATATCAGGCGAGGTTCACTATTTCTGCTATAGGTCCTGTTTTTCACATGCCTCCCCTTTGTTCTGTTGTTAGGCGTTAGCCAGGTTAGTAGTATTTTCTGCTTAACTTCATGAAGTGAGTGATTGATAATAACCATAAGCATGTAGCCATTCTAACTTTGTCGAAGGCTGCAACTGTGGATTATCATGCAATCACAAGCACGTACAACATATGCTCTTTACACTCCATGAAGAGAGTTGTGGATATATGCTGACATACTTTAATATCTTAATAGGAGTCTCCTAATGGCCTCTGGCATGTACCATTGGTATCAGAAATTGATTCTGAAGAAGAAAGAACCTGGTTATGTGTTACACGAGCAAAATCACAAACGAAGCAAAATCTGGCCACTAAACAGGCAGGTAAACTGTGACAGACTCGTATAAGGGCCCAGCAGTACATGTATACTCACGACGTGGCAAGAAGGGCAAAAAGGTCCAGGTATCAAGTAATGAAGGGTAAGATGGTCTTTTCAAAGGGATATGCAAGAGGTGGTAAAATAGGGCACAGAACGATGGGAGAGGCATTGAGAAATTAGATCTGTTTTACTTTTATTTGCTTAGGAGAGTCTGGCCTCTCGAATGACCAGTGTTTACTTGTTGAATTCAGTCCAGTTGATGTAAGACAATATAATCAATTAATCGAGTACTGAGTTTGGTTTGCTGTTTCATTTCATTATCAGTTATATTTGTGTAAGTCAGTGAGTAGTCTATTTCAAGTGGTACCAGAGCATAGATCAATGGGGCCTCCAACTGTAGCTCAACGAATTGAACAGCTTGAAGAGAAGACGACTAGTGTTGAGGAGGCGATGGCGGAGATGGTAGCTAAGGCGGTGGAAACGGCGGTAAATTCGATGAAACAAGCGTTGACTGAGTTGTTAGTGGAGGGCCAAGCAGCAATGGCTTCACAACAAGCGGCGGATTTTGACAACTTGACTCCGAGGTTGGAAGGAAGAATCAACAGATCGCGTGAGCATCACGAGCAGCTGATAACTCAAATCCGAGCTGAGCAGCTCCAATTCTGTTCCGAGATAAGGTCCACAATAACGGAGTTATATACCAAAAATGCCCAAAACAGCGAGAAGGCAGATGGAAGTAGGAATCAGGTCGGGCCAACTCCGGTGAGTCCAATAATGGGTGTAAGTGGAGCTGGTGTAGTCCGAAATGGAAAAGGGGCATTGGGCGACGGGGGTAGTTCTGGGAGTTGTGGTGGAAGTGGAGGAATGGGTGGTCTCGGTGGGTATGGAGTTGGTGGGTCTAGTGGCGGGCCGGGGCAAGGACCCGGTAATTGGCGCTATAGGAAACTGGATATGCCGATTTTTGATGGAACTGACCCTGATGGTTGGATATTGAGGGTGGAGAGGTATTTCACTTTTTATCGGTTGACTGAGACAGAGATGTTGGAAGCAGTTGCGGTAGCCTTGGAGGGGGATGTGTTGCGCTGGTATCAATGGAAGCAAAAAAGGCACCCCATCAGGTTGTGGGCTGATTTGAAAGAATTTATCCTACGCCAATTTCGACCTACGTCGGGGGGTTCGTTATACGAACAGTGGTTGGCAACCACACAGCTATTAACGGTGAGTGAGTATAGTAGACGCTTCATTGAGACAGCCGCACCACTAGATTGTATAGCTGAAAATATCTTAATAGTGCAATTCATTAACGGGTTAAAGGAAGAGGTGAGAGCGGAAGTCCTACTATTGAATCCTGTTAATTTAGAGCAGGCCATGGAACTGGCCATTCGTGTGGAGGAGAAAAATAAAGTAATGACCAACCGTAGGCAGTTATTCAATACCATCAAGACTGGAGTAGGGTCTGTTGGGGGATTCAGCCGTGGAAGTGGGATAAGAACAACTGATGTTACAGGGTATCAAACCAATCCTTCAAGCATAAAGAGTTGGGCTAGTTCATCGACAGTCTCTCAGGCTTCGATATC
Organism: Kitagawia praeruptora; assembly: GCA_037693485.1. NCBI lineage: Eukaryota > Viridiplantae > Streptophyta > Magnoliopsida > Apiales > Apiaceae > Kitagawia > Kitagawia praeruptora. The sequence goes on from CM075353.1 coordinate 8,637,146, forward strand.
GTCGCCAAGGACCACTACTAGTAAGGCCCCCAGTGAGTTTCGCAAACTTACCGAGAAAGAATTGCAGGAGAAGAAGGCTAGGGGCCTCTGTTTTAAGTGTGACGACAAGTGGACATTGGGACACCGTTGTCGTCGAAAGGAGCTCAGTGTTACTCTTATTGACGAGGACGAGGGTGAAGGGACGGACAGTGGAAGCACAGAACCCCCACTCTCCCCAACTGAGGAACTGCTTACCGAGGTATCTCTAAACTCAGTAGTAGGACTCTCTAATCCTAAGACTATGAAGCTCCGGGGCAAAATAGATGACAAAGAGGTGATAGTAATGGTGGACCCCGGAGCCACACATAACTTCGTGTCTTTGTCTGTAGTTAAATTGTTGGGACTGCCTATTGAGGAGTCAGGGGGTTTTGGGGTGGCACTAGGGAATGGTGAAATGATAAAGGGGAATGGAGTGTGTCGTGAGGTGAGGGTACATCTAGATGGGAAATTGATGGTTTGTGAGGATTTTTTGCCGCTGGAATTGGGGACCTCAGATGTAATTCTAGGCATACAATGGTTAGAAACTTTGGGTCCAGTCACTACAAATTGGAAAACACAGGTGATGCACTTTGAGTTGGGGGACAGCAAGATTACTTTGAAAGGAGATCCATCGTTGATTAAATCCAAAATATCTTTGAAGGCTATGTTACGGAGCTTACGCAAGGAAGGCAAGGGGTATTGGGTGGAGCTTAATCATTTAGTTGCCAATCAAAAGGATGAACAAAAACAAACAGGACAGTGGGATGGCATTCCTGAATCATTGTGTTCAGTTGTGAGAAGGTATGAAAGAGTGTTTGCAGAACCAAAGGGGCTTCCGTCGTCCCGCAACCATGAACACGCAATTAAACTAAAGAATGACAGTGAACCAGTTGGAGTGCGGCCCTATCGTTACCCGCAGTGCCAAAAAGATGAGATAGAACGTTTAATTTGAGAGATGCTAGCTGTGGGAATCTTACATCCTTCAAAAAGTTCATTCTCAAGCCCGGTTTTGTTGGTAAAAAAGAAAGATGGGTCGTGGAGGTTTTGTATAGATTACCGGGCCCTCAACAAGGAAACCATCCCGGATAATTATCCGATACCCGTGATTGATGAGTTAATAGATGAACTACATGGAGCAAAAATATTTAGCAAATTAGACCTTAAGGCTGGATATCACCAGATCCGGGTAAAGGCAGAAGATGTACACAAGACGGCATTTCGGACCCATGACGGACACTATGAATTTCTGGTCATGCCGTTCGGTTTGATGAATGCCCCGGCGACTTTTCAATCATTAATGAACGAAGTGTTCAGACCATATTTGCGAAGGTTCGTATTGGTTTTTTTTCGATGACATCCTCGTGTATAGTAAGACGGAGCAGGAACATGTTAAGCACTTACACCAGGTTCTGAGCAAGTTAGAAGAAAATCAGTTGTACGCCAACATAAAGAAATGTGCTTTCGGGCATCATACTATATCTTATCTAGGTCATATGATTTCGGAGGCAGGGGTCGCGGTTGATATGGATAAGGTAGTGGCGATGTTAAAGTAGTCCACCAGTTTTAATTCTCCCAAATTTCAGTCAGGAGTTTGTAGTGGAGGCTGATGCATCTGGCTACGGGCTAGGAGCGGTGCTTATGCAAAATAATAGACCTGTGGCATTTTTTAGCAAGCTGCTAGGAGCCCAAGCGAGGTTGAAATCTGTGTACGAGAAGGAACTCATGGCTATATGCTTGTCCGTGGTAAAATGGAAGCACTATTTACTTGGGCGACATTTCGTTGTCAGAACTGATCAACAAAACCTCAGATATTTATTGCAGCAAAGGGAAATAAACCCAGAGTATCAGAAATGGGTGCGAAAATTATTGGGTTTTGATTTTGAGGTACAGTTTAAACCAGGGGTTGCGAATCGCGTTGCTGATGCACTGTCACGGAAGCAAAGTGGGGAAGTTGAACTGGGGGCGTTGTTGTCCAGTAATCAAATTGACTGGAAAGAATTGGAGGATGAGATCAGTGCAAGTCCTGAGTTACAACAAGTCCGGGCCAGTTTGAAAACACCAACCAGTGTGTATGCAGGGTTCAGTTTGCAAGGGGAGAAGCTGGTCTATAAGGGAAGGAGGGTAATTCCTAGTACTTCTAAATTCATTCCAATATTATTGCACCAGTATCATGACTCGGTAGTAGGGGGTCACGCAGGTGAATTAAAGTCCTATCTCCGCCTGGCTACCGAGTGGTTTTGGACCGGCATGCGAAAGGATGTACAACTACATGTGCGACAGTGTACTACCTGCCAACACCAGAAGTACTCTCAGTTGTCCCCAGCTGGGTTGCTCCAACCACTGCCGGTGCCCTCGCAGGTGTGGGAAGATATAACTATGGACTTTGTTGAAGGCTTGCCGGTTTCAAGAGGAGTTAATTCTATATTAGTTGTGGTGGATCGCCTGTCGAAATATGGGCATTTTATTGGGTTACGACACCCTTACACCGCAGCCACTATAGCTGAGCCATTCATACGGGAAGTGGTCCGCTTACGTGGGTTTCCCTCGTCGATTATATCTGATCGCGATAAGATTTTCATGAGTAACTTCTGAGTGGAACTATTTAGGCTGCAAGGGACAGAATTGAAGAGAAGCACGTCGTATCACCCCCAAACCGACGGGCAATCCGAGGTTGTTAACAAGGGTGTCGAAGCTTACTTACGCTGCTTTGTGGCAGGTAAGCCAAAAACCTGGTATCAATGGCTGCCTTGGGCAGAGTTCTCCTACAACACATCTCCACATTTGTCCACCAAGATGAGTCCCTTTCGCGTGTTGTATGGAAGAGATCGCCCACACTTGCTGAAATCAGTATCAGGCCAAACGCAAGTCAACAGTCTTGAGGAGTGGTTGCAAGAACGGGATGCAATTCTAGATGAGCTGAAATTTAATTTGGTCAAAGCTCAACAACGAATGAAGACATCGGCTGATAAGAATCGCAGAGAAGAGACATTTCAGGTTGGTGACTGGACCTATCTCAAGCTACAGCCCTATCGACAGAGATCTTTAGCACGACGAGTCAATGAGAAGTTGTCACCCAGATTCTATGGTCCGTATGAGATTGTTCAAAAAATCGGGGAAGTTGCCTATAAATTGGATTTACCGTCCACCAGTCGTATTCACCCCGTGTTCCATGTTTCTCAATTGAAGAGACACGTGGGGATTGCACCAGTTTCTCAAATTCTGCCCCCACAGTTGACTGAGGAAATGGAATTGCTGGTGGAACCAGATACACTGCTGGATGTTCGTTAAGTTAAGGACAAGGGTACAACTAGGGTGGAAGCATTACTACAATGGAAGGGATTACCTCAGGAAGAGGCTATTTGGGAGGATGTAAGTTTAATCAATGAGCGTTTTCCTTCTTTTCACCTTGAGGACAAGGTGAGTGTTTGGGGACCGGGTAGTGTGACAGACTCGTATAAGGGCCCAGCAGTACATGTATACTCACGACGTGGCAAGAAGGGCAAAAAGGTCCAGGTATCAAGTAATGAAGGGTAAGATGGTCTTTTCAAAGGGATATGCAAGAGGTGGTAAAATAGGGCACAGAACGATGGGAGAGGCATTGAGAAATTAGATCTGTTTTACTTTTATTTGCTTAGGAGAGTCTGGCCTCTCGAATGACCAGTGTTTACTTGTTGAATTCAGTCCAGTTGATGTAAGACAATATAATCAATTAATCGAGTACTGAGTTTGGTTTGCTGTTTCATTTCATTATCAGTTATATTTGTGTAAGTCAGTGAGTAGTCTATTTCATAAACTATTCAGTTTGTTTAAGCAATAGTTCCTCATCCGATGCTTCTAGAACACGCTCTTTCAGTGAATATCATTGTTCCAGCTTGTAAAACTACATGCTGGTGGTGACTTGCATTTTTTGCTCCGGAGCTGAGAGGACCGATACAGAATATTCTCTTTTAAAGGTCTAGAAAAAGGCAGAATCCCGGTCTACACCAACTTGGTTACAAAAAATGTAATACAAAATTTACTAGGACTCTGGGGTCATGGGGGTCACACTCATGCCAATATTGTTCAAGATGTTGCTGCATTTTTAGCTGGTTACACACTGGGAAAAATGTTTTACTATCTACTTCACTCAGATTTCACAATGTATATGAAAGAGGATTCGTGTTCAATATAATTTATAATAAAAGAGGAGACATCGGAAGAAGAAGCATATGGGAATATATGAAGAGGATATGGTTGTACGTACAAGTGACTAGCGATGTAAGGAAGATTTTTTTTTTAATTTTAAGTTTGATGTGTATTTTTAATTAAATATTAGTATTAATACATGTTAAAGTTTAATAATTTATCAGTTACATGTTTAAGGACCTTCCAAAATTTCAAACTTCTTTGCCCTTGTAATAATTCCTTATAAAAGTAAAATTGAAGTTCAGTATATTTGAAATTATTCTTTAATTGTACATGTGTGCAAGATACCCTTAACATATTGTTCAGGGCTTTAAACTATTAACTGTATTTCTGGTTTTAAGGACTATTATTCGATTTTTGGTGTTGAGAAGAGTTGTTCTGTAGATGAGATTAGTAAGTTGTTGAAAGTTCCTCCGAATTAGATTTGGGTAAGATTAAAATACGCTATTAGGTCTTGTGCCTGATCTTTGATATTTTGATACAAATAGACTCGTAATATTTTGACTTAGTTCTGTTTCCTTAGATTCCTTATCTGGTCCCTGTCTTAGTGTAGATACGCGGTCATCCTTCTTCCTCTAGGAGACTAGGACAAGCATGTTAGACACTTCACATGTAAGGATATGCGATCATCCTTCTTTTTATTGTTGTGGACTTAGTGGGGTCATTCTCTAATATTGGCTGAAATAAAAATTAATACTAAGAACTTGATTGTTCAACATTACTCTGTACGTTACATGAGGAAAAACAACAATAGCCTTCCCAAACCACCCCAAAGAAAAAGGTTTAACTTACCCTTAACTTCTCCAGTGTTTAGCTTAAAACTAAAATACTCGTCTGTTTTGCAGAATGTTGCCTTCCTTTGATTTGGATATTTAATTGTTAATATTTGCCTTTGTTTTCCTGATCTAGCTACTGCTTCCTCATGCATATTTTGTTGCATCTATGAAATCCAACAGGTCTATAATCTCTGCACTTTCTAGTGGCATTAATTCCTAATCGAGCTATCCAACATGTTGTCTCAGAGTACTTTATGCTCCATGCTTTTTTTTATTAAAAACGGGTAGTAAGAACATTGTTCAACTTGCAAAACGTCCCAGATATCACTTCTGCTTTCATTCTGTATGCTGTATATCTTTGCAGCTCTTAGGCAGTACATTGCTACTTTAGTGATTAAAACACTGAAATATTCAGTCATTTCAAACATAGAACCTACTAGCTGTATCTTATCAGTTATCATCATATACTTAGAGTTAGAGATGATTGTTCGGCCTCCCAGTCATACGGCTTCATGTCATTCTTAGTTTTTTGTTGGTATTGATTAATTTTTAAATTGAAATCTCTATAGAGACTTGAATTTATATGTTGGTGGAGGATGTTGAGTTTGTGTTAAGGAAGAAACTGTATGACCGGTCACTAAGAATTAAGATGCAGCTTTTATTGCCATTCATTTAGCTGCAGTCCTGTAAGCCTTTGATGTATTTAATTGTCACTTTGTTTAGATCGTGACAGTAGAAAAAACTTACCTGCGGAAATTAATTTAATTTTTCTTTGCAGGATAATATTTAGTTTGATGGGGCATCATTAAGAACTTGTGATGCAAAGTAGAGAAGATTGTCTTCATAAATTGAATCAAACATCATGAGACCATTCTCTGTAGACTCCTCAGAATCCTGTTTCTAGGAATGTTGTCGACAATTTTTTCTCATATTTGTATGTATCTGTGTCTTGGCTAGGGGAGAGCACGGTTCGGTTCGGTTTTTCGATAAAACCGAAACCGAAACTCTTCGGTTTTAGAAAATCAAAACCGCAACCGAACCATCGGTTTCGGTTTCGGTTTCAAAAACCTCGGTTCGGTTGTAATCGGATCGGTTTTGGTTTTAAAACCGAAAATGAAAAATATTACAACTTGGATAAATAAAGCTAGCTTATTTAAAAAAGTCGACGATATCATTCGAGTTTACACAAACAATATTACAACTTGGTAGTACTAGTTCATAGAGCAGTAGTATTAGTTCATTGAGCACTAAAAAAAGGTCACTAAAAAGCTTGTTTAATATCAGCTGCCATGCATCCAATCATCCATCATAGAGCTTCAAGTCACGACCACTATTGGAACGAGAATCACCTCACTTCAACTTCACCTCACTACAAAAGTTAGACAAACAATATCTACGAAATAAATATGGGTTAAGCAAGATATATGTTAAAATCGTGCAAAACTAGTAGGTTACGATACTAGCCACGATGAACGCTATTATGCGTTAAAATATTATTCAACTCACAAGTGTGAGGATGAAAAAGAAAAATTCAACTTGCAAGTGCAAGGACGATAAAGAAAACTCAACTCGCAAGTGCGAGGACCGTGAAAGAACGCTATTACACGTTAGCTATATGCGTAGTGCGGAAAATAGTAAATAACGGCGAGGGTTAAGTCACACGAGAGTGGACTTTACGCACAAGCAGTATTAGAACATTAATATTCAATTAAGAATATTAAGTTATATCTTGATTTTAACTTCTTCACGAAGTTTATGTGATACGAAGTATTCCTTTAAAGAATATCCCACGGAGCATTGTAGATGCTAGTTGGGAATCCGTAAGAATAATTAATCGTATCACTTTGACGTGTGTCAAATATGCAAGTCTTTTTAAGCTACTAGGCTTAAGACTTTTAAAATGTATACTTGCTTTTGATTAAAGTCAATGTCAAAGTATAATCTTCTTTGTAACTTCATGCACTAAAAAGGTTTATGGCCACGTAAAATAAAACGTAAATAAAACAAGTGGCTAAACTTGTGCTTAAAGAGTTTATGTTGAACGAAGTATTCCTTTAAAGAATATCCCATGGAGCACTGTAGATGCTAGTTGGGAACTCGTAAGAATACTTAATCGTTACAACCTCGACGTTTGTCGGATAATCGTTCTCTTTTATAAAGAGACTTTTGGGATCTTTAAAATAGATCCGAGAATAGAGATTAAGATGAAGTATAGAAGTTAAGCACAAATCTCAAATATAAACACAAAGACGAAGCTAAAAATTACCACTTTAAGAAGTCAACGGAAAAAGTTCGCCGGAAAAATTCTCCAGAGGTTCGGCCGGATTTTGGCACGGTGATCGAACTTTGGGCAGCCCTTCGGGAGGCCGGAAAGTGGTGGTGGATGAGCTAGCTTGGGTGAACAAAGCTTGATTGGGTGGAACTAAGCTTGTTGAACAAAAACCTTGAGTATATGTATATGTATATATATATATATATAAGAGAAGGTTTTTGAGATGAAGTAGATGAAGAGAGAAAATATGAACTTGAAAGTGTGTTCTACTTCTAAAATCCCAGCATGTATTTGGCTCTTAGCTTGTGTTTAAAATGGGTGGATGAGGGGGTTTATTTATAGAAGGAGTTGGGTGGAATGAATTGTGGAGATTTAGATGTAAGGGAGTGGTTGAGATTGAAAATGTGTGGATTGATGAGGTGAAATTCACTTGGATTGCCAACATGTAAAGTTGTGTTTCTTTGCAAGTGGATAGCTAGAGGACAAGAGAAATCCCAGCTGTGTTTTCAGCTCTAATTAATCGTATCGGACTCGTATCAATTAACGATTAAATACATAACACATATTATTAATTAAATATCCGATAAATACGAAAACATTTAATAAATAATTCTAAAAATATGGAGAACTTAGGAATATTATAAAATAATATTCTGGAAAGTTTGGTCAATTTTGGTCAAGGTTGACTTGGTCAAACGTGGTCAACCGTTGACTTACTGTCTCGATTTTCGTGCCCGGACGAAAATTCTCGAAAAATTATGAAATTTTAACCATGCATATAAAATAGTATTTAAATGATCAATCTCAAGTTTCAAGTCATTCTAGCAGGTGGAAGTATTTTATTTGGATTTAAAACGATTAAATCAGCTTTCGGTTCCGAATAAAATACGATTGGTCTTTCCTTTGGATAAATAAATCTTTTGACTAATTTTTTGACTAGAATAAATACTTAGAATATATTTCCTAATATATAAAACATTTTGGGAATGTAGGGGATATATTTATGTATGAATAAAGTAATTTTCTCCGAAATATAATATATTTGAGAACCGGGAGAAAATTTACTTTAAATATTTTTGGCATGAGAGGAAAATACTCCTGAGAATAAAAAGTTTTCTAGGATGAGAAAAATGTTTTGAGCGTGAAGACAAAATATTTTTCGAATAAAAATATATCGTTTTTGAATTTAGCACGAGTTCTCTAAAGAACGTTAAATCTCGAATATTCTTTATTCGAGCTTGTTGCCTTATTAATATTGCAACGGAGATCTAAAAAATATCAAACCTCGATATTTCTTCTTCGATCTTATTGCCTTGGTGTAGAGATATATTCCGTAAAATATATTTTGATTTTTCAGCAAATCGGAATATCTCTTGTATTTAAAATAGGGATGATAAATGATATATTTTGCTAGAATTGACCATTTGACTTTTGACCGAATCAATTAAATAAATGACCTAGTGGAGAGGATTCTACGTGTATTTAAATTTTATGTTTAAATTGTACAAATACCAAAATAAATATTATATCGAAGATTTCCTTTCAAATTCAATGTGATAGTAACCTTAACCGCCGAGCCTGCTGTCAAAGGAATATTCAGTAGTTGACAGTACGAGCTCCCGCCAATGTTGCTGTCGGAACACCAGACTTGCTGTCAAGTGAGAGAATGTTATTGTCCCATGCTTCAGCCAATGTTGCTGTCAGATGTAGCTTTGTCGTGACTTTGCAACATTTGTCTTCTTGTAACCTTATTGTCAAGAACATGACAGTAACTTTTATTCTTGCTATCTTCTGGATATATTTCTTGAGGCTTGAACAAATGCATGAACTTCTCCCAAGACATACAATTATTACATGACAACAATTATTCGATTACCTAGACATACTCTGGCTGTGACAGTATGTTCAACTTAGTAAAAACTAAGTATAGGGAAATATAGTTAAGTTGTCTCTATGCTATCACCCATAAATCCCAACACTCTTGTAGGAGTTTTCTTTTCTCAGATCCACGAACTCTCGTAGATTTTTTTCTCCTCTCATCCACGAACTCTCGCTGATCTTTTTTCTCTCACCTACGAACTCTCGCAGGATTTTCTCACACCCACGAACTCTCGTAGCTGGCTCTTGATATCATGATAAAATATTCTCATACTTCTCATCTCGTTCACAATTGGAGACACTCGCCTCAAGTTTATTAAAATACATCACAATTGTTTATATAGCAAATCCCTAATTCTCAATAATAGAAGTTAACATAATAACGGAATTCTCCGTTTTTAACTAATAATAATATTAAATGTATGTCTCTATTGTTCCCATAATAATATATTAACATATATGTCAACATCTCTCTTTTCAAATCTCAAGTTAAAGAATCAATTTAAAAATCTTTTGAAGATGTTCTAACAGAGTGCCAATATTGTTGTAATTAAGTCAAAAGACTTAGAATATCCCCCCCCAAACCCCAGGTTCGTATCCATAGGATGAGCAAAAATTCGAAAAAATTTAAAATCAAAATTGTTAAGAGCTGCTAAAAATCGAACTGAATCCGAAATTGAAAAATTTAAAATCGAAATTGATTGTTTGGTTCCGGTTATATGTTGGAACCAAATCGAAAAAAATCGAACCGATCCGAAAATTTAAAATGAATAAATATTTTGTAACAATTTTTTAAATTAAAAAATACATTCACCGATTATTGATAATACATAGTATTAATTTTGAAAATAAAAATAGTCTAACAGATTAAAATATTGGACTGCATATGTTGGGCTGTATATTGTTAATGGACCAATTTAATTAAGTCCAGTAGGCAAGAGGGCAAGTAATAGTGGTAAATACAATACGAGTGAATAGAGCGACAGAGACCAGAGTAACAAATTGATCGAATCCTCAGACCTAATTCCCAAACTAAGACTCAAACTCTCAACAATGGTGGACGGACCATTAGTTTCAATAATAAAATGGAGCTTAAGAGCAAGTCCAATAAATTCTTAATTTGTTTTCTGTAAATATAATAAAATAATAGTTTCTAATAATTTAAGGATTCTATTTAGAGAATTTATGAAAACACTAGATTCTCTAGTTTATTTTGCAAAAATACTATCTATTCAAATTCATTACAAATATACTATTTTTTTTTGTGAAAATGGCCAAAAGGCCACGGTGAATTTCTCATTCATGAATTGTATCAAAATACCATAATTGTACAAGGGGATTTATTCATTCAAGAAAATTCATCATCTAACCGAAAAGCACGCATGTTGCCTCCGGACGTTTAGACAATAAAACCTTCAAGTCTGAAAAGAAGAACCCCACAATAGAAAGGCCTCGTTAAAAACCCTCAAGAGCAAAACCCTGTGGGAAAAAACTCAAGGGGAAAAAAGAGTGCCCTCAAAATATATAAATACATCATTTTACAACTTTTCCAAAAAATAATCAGAACCAATTGTTGCTTATTTGATTCTCCATTGCCATCATTTATTACCGCACTTGCTTTATTTTCCTTTTCATCTTGACTGCTCCATTACTGCAAGTCACCAACATCATACTTTTTAGATAAGACTTTATCTTATAATGGAAAATCCTGAAAAATAGAACAAACGAAACAAAGAGAACATAAGTCGATATATAAAAAGATTATATATGTTATAAAAATAATAAAAGAAAGTATATCCAATAATAAATTATTATTGAAAATGTGTGTGTATATATTTCATAAGAAAAGGAAATAAAATACAGTGTAACCAATGAAATCTTTGGTTAGACACTAAAGTAAATCATATATAGAAAATATGAAAAGAAATAGACAAGCCAACAAAATCGTATATATAAAATATGACTTAAATAGACAAGCCAACAAAATGGCACTTGATTGCCTCTATAAGACCATCTTCAACCCATACACTAAAAATGTACTTTTACACTATTTTGGTGTAAAAGTGTTCTCCAATCCAACACTAAAAATTACACCATTTTTGTGTGACACCAAAAATTACACCAAATTTGGTGCTACACCAAAATTTGGTGTAACTTTTAGAGTTTTTCTAAATTCCAACCTTACCCTTTTATTCTTTCACAAAAACAACTTATTCCTTTTGTACCCAATTCCTTTTGTACCCAAAATATTTTACATTATTTTGTTCCTTTTGTACCCAAAATATTTTACATTGTTTTGTTACCCAATTATATTGTTTTGTTACCCAAAACAACTTATACCATTTTTATTCCTTTATGGGTAGATATCGTCAAATCAAAAATAAAAAAACACATTTTGAACTTAGAAATGCTTTAATCGATCACTTATGGGAGGAGTATGGAAATTCAAATAATTCATAATTAGTTGAAATTTAAGTTATTATGTATTTTTTTATGAGATAATTTTTTTAAAGTTTTTTAAATATTACATGTAATTTAATATAAGTATATTGTGATATAAATATTAAAAAAGAGGAAGAATATGCTTTTAAAATGAGAATGATTCCTTTTGGTGTAAAGTTTGGTGTAGATGGGTTGGAGAAGATTTAAAATTTGGTGTGATTTTTACACCAATTTGATGTAAAAGTTACACCAAATTGGTGTAATGGGTTAGAGATGCTCTAAGGCCAAAATATATGCCATCATTATACTATTTTAATTACAAATATACTATTTTAATTGCAAATATACTATCTTAATTATATTATACTATTATGTATTTTTTTTAATTTTATATTATAATGCTGATTGGGCAATGCTGATTGTGCGCTGGCGTGGTAGTGGGCCCCACACTGCTGATTGAACTTTGTTAACATGGCAGTGGGCCCACCCTGCTGACGTGGCATGATAACGTGGCGCAGTGAGTCCCACCCCTTATTAACGTGACAGTTGACTAGTCAGGTGGTTCACTACTGACGTGGTAGTGGGGCCCGCATGGATATTTTTTTTTTTAAAATTAAAAAATTGTTATTTTTTCAAAAAAAGGTATTTTTACAATTAAGATAGTAAAATTACAAAAAATTACTTTTTTTTATATATTTATCAAAAAAGCTCTTTTATTTATTTATAAATTCCAACAATTATTCCTATATTCATTCTTTATTATTATTTAAATAATAAATTTAAGTGTAAAAAAGAAAATAGAAGTACAAAATTAGAGAGAAGTGAATTTTTAATTAATAAAAATAGAATTAGAATTGACTAAACACTCCTCAAAAATAGAAATGATTAATGATTTCTAATACTTTAGAAAACAACTAATAGGGTATTTGGGATTGCTTAAAATAAGTTACTTTTGACTTAATGGAGGTGTTTTTAACTTAAAGGAGAAAGTAAAGTTGTTTACTTTAAGTTGAATGAATGTGTTTGGGTAATTTTACTTAAAGTTAAATGGGAATTTAATAATTTTGACTTAAAGTGATATTTGACTTAAAAAAATTTAAAATTCAAGATATCTAACTTTTACAAGAATTGTGAAAAAAAAAAAAAAAAAAACCTCCATAAGTCATAAGTCAAAAGTACCTAAATGTAACTTCTGACTTAAAGCAGTTTTTTAACTTAAAGCCGGCTTAAAGCCACGTTACACAAACACACCAAAAACTCCTTAAAGGAGCTTTTGGCTTTAAGTTTAGTTTGCCAAACAGGCTCTAAACATTCCCTAAATTTCAATTTAGAAACTCAAAATACTTACTCCGTAGAATTTATTTAACAATTCCCTAAAATAAAAAGCCCTTACTGTAATTCCCACGAGGCCCAATTACACAAAATCTCAGCAAACATTTCGCACACACACACACACACACTTTCCTCATTTTCTACTTAAACCCTAGAAATCAATGGCGGAGAAAGATGAATACACAGAAGAATATAAGCTAATTGAAGAGAAAGTGATAGAGATTCTGAAAAAGTCTGACATGGACAAGACAACCGAAGCTAAGGTTTGTAAATTAGCTTCAGAGCAGCTAGAGCTCGATCTCTCTCAACCTAATTACAAAAAATTGGTGCGTCAAGTTGTTAATTCCTACATAACCGAGCAAGATGAACAAAAACAACAACAAGAAGAAGAGAAAGTAGAGCAAGAAGAAGAGGGAGAAACTGAGAAAGAAGAGGTAGCAGAGGAGAAAGAAGAGGTTGAAGAGAAGGAGGAGCGAGGCGAAAGCGCGAAAGAGTATGATGATAACGGCGATCTCATCATTTGTCGTGTTAGTTTCTGAATTCTATTCTTCGTATCGTAATTGTAGAATCTCAATAAATTAACATTTGATAAGCTTAAAAGAATAATGTTGTAATTTCTGTTATTTGGATTGTGTGAATGCTAACTGATTCTGTTATTGCTAACTAATTCTGTTATTCTGTTACAGAGAGAGGGATTATGTTGTGAATTGTTTGATTAATGTAATGCCACTCCATTTCTACAGCTAATTAATATTTGTATTCATTTTGAAAAGCTTGCATTTGGTGCTGTGGTGTTCAGATGTGTTGCATCTATACATGGTGCTTTTGTATTTTAGGTATTATATATGCTATAGGGTGGTTGGCAACAGAAATACAGGGAATTTGTTTTATTAAAAAGAGGCATTATTTGTGTATGTTCTATGAATGCACTCACATAAAGTATAACATTATGTGTCTGTCTTGTGACTTTATGCATCTGTTTTGAATAGGCATATATACTTCAGAGTTTATATGACTCCTCCATATGTGTTTGTTCATAACAGCCGCATATCAGTTTTTTAACAGACGCGAATGGTAGATTTTGGTAGATTTTGTACTAGTGCATGTAATTATGGTTTGGTAATTTAGGGATTTAGGTAATTAGCATTGCACTTATCACAATCAATTCATCACTTAGTCTCTTATTCACTCTACTTATAGTTAGGTAATTTGTTTTATGCTTTTGTAAGCAGCATTTTCATGGAGTTTTGGTTGTTTTAACAAACTTAGCAATTAGGGTTCTGGGAGTTTTCTTATCAATTCTACATGTGCAGGGCCCTGGACAGACGAGTAGACATGCTGAGTTGGACATTAGGACGGTAGATATATGTTTGTTGTTTGTGTATATATATATATATGTAGTATTTATGTTTATCTTTGAGGTTGATTTTTGTTTTTGTGTTTTATGTTTTCTAGATGATAGTGTGTGCGTTATTTATTCTGAAGAGGGAGAGGAGGGATAAGGGAAGCCAAGGTGGGGAAAGTGTAGAAATTAGCCGAGGTGAGGAAATCGTAGAACCTCTACAGAGATGTCTTAAATCGACGTTTTATTTTGAAGCTTCACGGACTTGCTTGATTGAGGAAATTGAGAAGCTGAAGGAAGATAAAATATGGGACAAGATTGAGGAGACTGAGGGTATGCCTGAGGATGAGGGTGATTGTGTTTCAACTTAGTTCAGTTAATTAGTTAATTAGCTATTGATAATGTTGTGCCAATGTTGCGAATATTGATGTAATTGAGAATGGATTTGTATGTGATATGTAAAACTTTGCTGCTTTTTATTTATAATTGCATTGTTTCTCTGTAACTGTTTTAAACAAATTATAAGATGTTATTAGTAAGATGTGACTAATTACTAGATGTTAGTATGTAAGATGAAAAATTAGTGAAGGAAGCAATTGCAAATGGAGGTGGTGGCTGGCATGGATAGGGCTGGTTGGGTAAAGGAAAATGGATGGTTTCACGTACTTCCATTGGAGCTGATGGATTGTGTAAATGCTGTGGTGAAAAACTCGTCACCATTGATCTTGATCCTTCAGAAACTGAAAAGTTTGCTGGTCAGTTGCATGTATAGCTAGAGAAAGAGATAAAAACTCAAGTTTTGAGAGATTTCAAGTATGCAATATCCATTTTAATACTTACTTCTTCTGAGTTTGCACATGTATCCTGTAATTGACAGATGATGTGTCGTAATTCACAGAAATGGCTTGACTATTTGATGCAGCACAATAACAATTAAACAAGATTATGGTGAACACAACAAGAACAATGATTATAAACCCTTGGGAGATTGAACCGCAGAACAATCTCTACCCCAAGCCAACCCCAAATTGATACATCATCAATATTTAGAGAAAAGTTTTATGTATATAATCAAAGTGTACTCCATAAGAAGCCAATACAAGGGTATAAATAGGCTGTTTTACAAGCCAAAACAACTGAATACAAATTAAAGTCAAGCACACAATTGAAATTACGAGCACACAATATTTGAAATTACAAGCACACAATATTTGAAATTACACTACTACAAAGTCAAGCACACCATTTGAAATAAATATCTCAAACCCAAACATGATACACATTACTAATGATCCCTATCAACTCTCCCCGACTAGGAAAGGTTTGGCTCTGTCGAACTGAACCGTGTGTAATGCTCAAAGAGGTCAGGAGCAAGACGTTGAAACTCTGCAGCACTAATCCATGTACGCTCATCGTCTGACCTGTTACGCCAATGAACTAAGTACTGTCGAAAACCACCGCGTCGAGTTGGCATAAATCTCTCATCTAGAACATCAACAGGCACATCTACTGTCGGCTGTGCAGAAACATAAGGAGGTGTAGGAGGTTCAAGTAGTGGAGGGTTAGATATAGGCTGACTGGGGCTAGAAGGGATAGGAACACTAGAAGGTGACGAAGGTGAAGAAATATTAGAGGTTCCATAAAAAGGAGTGAGATCTTCCACATTAAATACAGGGCCAATAGTCACATCACTAGGAAGATCTAACTCATAAGCATTAGTACCAACCCTCTTTCGAATCCGAAATGGACCCATCCTTTTAGCATGCACTTTCTTCCAAGCACCAGGAGGTAGCCTCTCTGTGCGGTGTCGCAACATGACATGATCACCTTCATTATATTCTCGAAACCTGCGATGAACATCTGCAGCAGACTTATAATTTTCATTGCTTAAATTGATTTTCTGTCGTATCTCAGCATGCAACTTATGAATGAATGTGATGTGCAAAGGACTCTGCAGACTCGCTAGACCTATATGTAGGGGGAAGGGGAACCAAATCTATGGGTTTCCTAGGCTGGCGACCAATGTAAGCCTGAAAAGGGCTGACTCCTGTAGATCTATTAACAGAACTATTATATGCAAACTCAGCTGTAGGCAAAACCCTATCCCATGTAGACACATTTTCACCTACAAGACACCTAATCAAATCACCTAGACTCCTATTAACGACCTCAGTCTGTCCATCGGTCTGGGGATGATAGGCTGTAGAGAACTTAAGGCTAGTACCAAGTAATTTCCAGAGGGTCCTCCAGAAATAACTCACAAACTTGACATCTCTGTCTGAAACTATACTCAAGGGAACACCATGTATCCTCACTATCTCACTAAAGAAGATCGAGTCAATACGAGCAGCATTATCAGTCTTGCTGCATGGAATGAAATGAGCCATCTTAGTAAAACGATCCACCACAACAAAGACCGAGTCATGACTCCTATGTGTTCTAGGCAATCCTAACACAAAGTCCATGCTAACATCTTCCCAAGGAACGTGGGGAACTGGAAGAGGAGTGTATAAACCCGTATTCTGCTTTCTACCCTTGGCCGTTTGGCAAGTACGACACTCCGCGACTATACGAGTAACATCCCTCTTCAAACTAGGCCAAAAGAACCTATCCTCAACAATAGCAATGGTCTTATCTCGACCAAAGTGACCAGCTAATCCTCCCGCATGTAACTCCCTTACAAGATACTCCCTCAAAGATGTGTTAGGGATACACAAATGAATTCCCCGGAACAAGTATCCATCATGAATACAATAATCCCTTGAAGGTGGTGAACTAGGATCTTGTAAGCTAGCATAAGTCTCTCCAAAATCTGGACACAAAGGATAGTCCTGAATCATATGTGTGAACCCTATGACCTCGACACTCATAGTGTTAAGAATAAGGGTTACTCTACTAAGTGCATTAGCAACCTTGTTCTCGGTACCTTTGCAATGCCTAAGTACAAAGGTATACTCCTGGACAAACTCAAACCACTTGGCGTGTCGATGATTTAACTTCTTCTGAGAATTAATGTACTGAAGTGCCTGGTGATCAGAATAAAGAACAAATTCCTTGGGCAACAGATAATGTCGCCAATACCTAAGTGCCTGAACTACATCATAAAACTCCCTATCATAGGTGGTATACTTCCTCTTGGCCTCGTTAAGCTTTTCACTAAAGAAAGCTACAGGATGACCATCTTGACTCAACACTCCACCTATACCTACTCCCGAGGCATCACACGTGACCTCAAACACCTTACCAAAATCTGGTAATATGAGGACTGGAGCATGTATCAACCTCTTCTTAATCTCAGCAAAGGCCTTCGTAGCTGATTTAGACCACACAAACTCCCCTTTCTTCATACTATCGGTGATGGGAGCCATGATGGTACTGAAACCTCTAATGAACCGCCTATAGAAAGTGGCTAGACCATGAAAACTGCGAACCTCATGGATAGTCGAAGGTTCGGGCCATTCTCGAATAGCCTTTACCTTCTCTGGGTCAGCTGAAACTCCATCCTTGGAGACCACAAATCCAAGGAATATCACTGAATGTTGCACAAAAGAGCACTTCTTCAGGTTCACATACAACTTCTCTTGTAAGAGAAGTGCTAGAACCTGACGCAAGTGGGACAAGTGCTCCTCACGCGTGGGACTATAGATGAGAATATCATCAAAATACACAACAACAAATCTGCCAATAACTGGACGAAGCACTTGGTTCATGACTCTCATGAACGTGCTGGGCGCATTGGATAGCCCAAAAGGTAGAACTAACCACTCATAAAGTCCATCGGCTGTTTTAAAGGCAGTTTTCCACTCATACACGAATCTGATGATATCCACTCCGTAAGTCAATCTTAGTAAAATACTGAGCTCCCACAATCATGTCTAACATGTCATCAAGTCTAGGAATGGGGAACCTATACTTGACAGTGATCTTGTTGATAGCTCGACTGTCACAACACATCCTCAAACTACCATCAGCCTTAGGAGTGAACAAGGCCGGTACTGCACAGGGGCTCAGACTCTCTCGGACAAATCCCTTCCTAAGTAACTCATCTACCTGTCGCCTCATCTCTATTTGCTCAGTAGGGTTCATCCTATAGTGGGGTAGGTTAGGTAGAGAGGATCCAGGGACAAAGTCTATAGCATGCTGTATATCCCTGAGAGGTGGTAATCCCTCAGGTAGCTCACTAGGCATGATATCAACAAATTCGTCAAGAATCTGTTGAACATCACTAGGAATCTCCATAGCACTTCTGTCATGATTGTCTCTCGCCTCTCTAGCAACTAGCATATACACAACCTTGGACTCTAAAGCACATGTCTCGAATTCCTTTCTCTTCAAAATATGGAGAGATTTAATTGGTTGTGTAGGAACACTATTTGCCTTCGCCTCGCTTTTAGCAGTCTCACGTGGTCTACTAGGAAGCAATGTGATCTTCTTCCCATTGTGCGTGAACACATATGTGTTGTGTCTACCATAGTGAGTCACACTACAGTCATACAACCAAGGTCGTCCTAAAAGAATATGAGAAACATCCATGGGAAGGACATCGCACCATATACTCTCCTTGTAATCCTCGAGATGGATCGGAACAAGACACCTATGTGTCACAGGAATAGATGTCTTGTTGACCCATGCTACACTATAAGGATGGGGATGTGGTTCTACTTTTAACTTTGACCGTGCAACTGCAGATTGTGCAACCACATTTAAACAACTCCCTCCATCAATAATGACCTTAGATGTTACCCCGTCAACTCTACTAAAGGTGTGAAATATTGAAGTCCTCTTCCAATCATCCTCTTTTGAGTTGGCATACAAGCATCGCATAACACCTACATGTCTGTCTGTCTCCTCTAGGTCTCGTAAAGCATCCTCATCATCGGTGTTATGTGCTCTCTCTAGCTCACCCTCGAAAAACTCATCATCCTCTCCATAGTTCTCAAGAAGATTTAACCTTTTCTTTGGACACTCGAATGACTTATGTCCAGGCTCATGACATGTAAAACATGTCTCTAGGTTTCTAGATCGAGAGGAGGACCCTGGGGTCTGAGCTTTTGTAGGGTCCCTAGTCGTACTACTACTAGCTCCCTGAGATGTGGGAACAGTCCGACTTTGTGGTAGGACTCGAGTCATTGGTTGCCTCGAATAGGAAAACCCCCTCTGTTGGGAGAACTCCTTGAGTCGATACTCATGCTCTAATGCAACCTGAAAAACGTCATCTATTGTGTTTATTTGAGTATTCATCATTTGTCGTTTGAGCTCGGGTCGTAATCCATTTTTGAATTTTATAATGCTCATACGAGTACTCTCTTTAAGCTCACACCTTTGAACCAACTCCCTAAATTTGCCGATATATTCAGCAACAGACAAACTACCTTGAGTTAGGTTATCAAACTGCTCCATTAACCTATCTCTATGCCCTAAAGGTAGATAGTACTGAGATAAACGCATCTTCATCTCGGCCCAATGCCTAACTGGAGGCTGTCTCGTTCGCTCTAGGTCTCTCTCGATACTACCCCAAAAGACGTTAGCTTGTTTTACAAGCTTCATCTTGGCGAATCTCACCATTCGCTCGTCACTCATCGTATGCCAATCAAAAAATTTATCCATGTTGGATAACCAATCAGAGAAAGCATCGGGATCAAATCTCCCATCAAATTCTGGGGCATCTATCTTAATCTTGAGCACATCATCTCTTCGCTCAAACCTATCATGATTCCTATAGTTATGGTATCCCTCGTCTCGACGCTCATTATCATAATAACGATCATCATAGTCAGGTGGGTCATCCCTATAGTTGTCATGATGTCTAGGGGGTTCTCTATGTTTTCTACCTCCCCTACGTTCTCCCATATGTCTAGGAATAATTGCATCAACATTCTGACGCCGAGGTGGAACTATATCCTCATTATTTCTATCGACGTCCTCAATGTGTGGTTCAACAATTAAATTCCTAGCATTGTTTGCAATCTCTAAGGCCTCGACTCGATTAGTTAAACTATCAAACTTGTCGTTCATAGATGTAGTGAGGTCTTGGATACTTTGTAACAAATGAGCCAAAGTTGGCTCAGGAGGCTGATCTTGTGAATTACTACCGGTTCCGCTACGAGTGATGACCATGATATGACTAAATGCACAGCTGAGATATGATAGAAATTTAACTTAAACAACTATATTATATTCGACTACTGATGCTATCACTAGTTACGAAAATATAATAAAGAAGACAAGTATATGCAACCAATATGGAATATTTTGCAAACTAAGCAAATAAAGTCATGCGAATTCAAGAGAGAGTTAAATACTAAATTGTGAATTAAAACTCCTAAACATGAATATTAAGTCCTAGAATTAAAGAGAAAATCTTTTTGTTTTTGTTTTTGTTTTTGTTTTTGAAATAAAAAGAGTTGGGTAATTGTGATGTCAAAAGAGGCAGGCATGTATGATTAAGAGTATTAGGATATCCTAACAGGGTATAGGTTACCTCCCTTGTTTCGTAGCAGCACAACAAAGGCAACAATAACTTCAGTAGCAAGCGGTGATGACAACTTTAGTGATTCCTTCTTTTCTTTTCCAGATCTGTCTTTTACGTTTGCTGTGAACAGTAACTTCAGAAAGAACAGCCAGTGAACAGTGTTTCAGGTTGTGAACAGTAACTTTCCGGAGATGAACAGTGATTTTTCAATGATGAACAGTAGCTTTTCTGGCAGTTAACCAGAAGTTGATTTTTATCTTGTGGCTGGTAGTTTAGGGCTATAACTGAGGGTTCAAAAGGGTGCAGTTTAGTGGGTTTCTGGGCAGAAATGAAAGTCAAAAAAAATTGGAGCCTGGTTTCTGGTTTTTGTAGGTTTCTGGGCAGGTGATTAAGTTTGGAACCTGGTCTGAGTTTCTGTGACAAACCAGGTTTCTGGATGATTTAGAATGATCAGGTTTTGGATGGAAATTAGGGTGAATATAGCAGCGGATAGATAGTAACAATCGGATGAACTATAACAATGATAACAACCAGAATTTTAGCTCTGATACCAATTTGATGCAGCACAATAACAATTAAACAAGATTATGGTGAACACAACAAGAACAATGATTATAAACCCTTGGGAGATTGAACCGCAGAACAATCTCTACCCCAAGCCAACCCCAAATTGATACATCATCAATATTTAGAGAAAAGTTTTATGTATATAATCAAAGTGTACTCCATAAGAAGCCAATACAAGGGTATAAATAGGCTGTTTTACAAGCCAAAACAGCTGAATACAAAATAAAGTCAAGCACACAATTGAAATTACAAGCACACAATATTTGAAATTACAAGCACACAATATTTGAAATTACACTACTACAAAGTCAAGCACACCATTTGAAATAAATATCTCAAACCCAAACATGATACACATTACTAATGATCCATATCACTATTATGGACCTTTTGAAGCAGTGGTGGATGCCGCAAACGTTGGCCTCTACAGCCAAAGGAACTTTAGACCATCCCAGGCAGGTTTTTTTTTGTACCTGTAACTGTAGTAAGACTAAGAGATGTTAGAGACAGATTATTTATTTTTACATTCCAGGGTTCATAACTCTAAGTTTTGCTTTATGATGAAATATTTAGGTCAATGCTATAGTAAATGGTACATGCCAGATGATACCTTCAAAGAAATGGCCACTCATTGTATTGCTTAATAGGCGTATTACTGCAGACAAGATGAATCAATCAGTGAACAAGGCCCTGATTGAAAAATGGAAAAATGCAATGCTGATGCACTCCAACACCCACTGGATCAAATGATGATTGGTGAGGAAATCTTTGAAAGTTTTTCATGGCAAACTTGTACAGAGGACTCTATGTTTAATTTATGTAGATGCCTTTTTTTATAAGACTGAAATGTGCTTATTTATTTTCTTCATGTTGCATATGTAATTGGGTGATGACCTTCTCTGCAGGTACTGGTTGTATGCAGCTATAAAATTTAAGGGCTTACTTGTGACCAATGATGAAATGAGAGACCACTTGTTCCAGCTATCAGGCAATGATTTCTTCCCGAAATGGAAAGAGAGGCATCAGGTTGATAATATATATGTTTTAATTTGTCAGATCATTAATTAATTAATCTTTTGAATATGAAAGGTTCTCATACATGGTATTAGTGATTAAGGACTGTTGTAGTTTACTTATAGGTTCTATTAGCATTCTGTTTCATAATCTAATTTTAAAAGCTAACAAAAATTTGCTTCTCCAAATATCAGGCGAGGTTCACTATTTCTGCTATAGGTCCTGTTTTTCACATGCCTCCCCTGTGTTCTGTTGTTAGCCAGGTTAGTAGTATTTTCTGCTTAACTTCATGAAGTGAGTGATTGATAATAACCATAAGCATTTAATAATCATTCTAACTTTGTCGAAGGCTGCAACTGTGGATTATCATGCAATCACAAGCACATACAGCATATGCTCTTTACACTCCATGAAGAGAGTTGTGGATATATGCTGACATACTTTAATATCTTAATAGGAGTCTCCTAATGGCCTCTGGCATGTACCATTGGTATCAGAAAGTGATTCCGAAGAAGAAAGAACCTGGTTATGTGTTACACGAGCAAAATCCCAAACGAAGCAAAATCTAGCCACTAAACAGGCAGGTAAACTATTCAGTTTGTTTAAGCAATAGTTCCTCATCCGATGCTTCTAGAACACGCTCTTTCATTGAATATCATTGTTCCAGCTTGTAAAACTACATGCTGGTGGTGACTTGCGTTTTTCGCTCCGGAGCTGAGAGGACCGATACAGAATATTCTCTTTTAAAGGTCTAGAAAAAGGCAGAATCCCGGTCTACACCAACTTGGTTACAAAAATTGTAATACAAAATTTACTGGGACTCTGGGGTCAGGGGGGTCACACTCATGCCAATATTGTTCAAGATGTTGCTGCATTTTTAGCTGGTTACACACTGGGAAAAATGTTTTACTATCTACTTCACTCAGATTTCACAATGTATATGAAAGAGGATTCGTGTTCAATATAATTTATAATAAAAGAGGAGACATCGGAAGAAGAAGCATATGGGAATATATGAAGAGGATATGGTTGTACGTACAAGTGACTAGCGATGTTAGGAAGATATTTTTTTAATTTTAAGTTTGATGTGTATTTTTAATTAAATATTAGTATTAATACATGTTAAAGTTTAATAATTTATCAGTTACATGTTTAAGGACCTTCCAAAATTTCAAACTTCTTTGCTCTTGTAATAATTCCTTATAAAAGTAAAATTGAAGTTCAATATATTTGAAATTATTCTTTAATTTGTACCTGTGTGCAAGATACCCTTAACATATTGTTCAGGGCTTTAAGCTATTAACTGTATTTCTGGTTTTAAGGACTATTATTCGATTTTTGGTGTTGAGAAGAGTTGTTCTGTAGATGAGATTAGTAAGTTGTTGAAAGTTCCTCCGAATTAGATTTGGGTAAGATTAAAATACGCTATTAGGTCTTGTGTCTGATCTTTGATATTTTGATACAAATAGACTCGTAATATTTTGACTTAGTTCTGTTTCCTTAGATTCCTTATCTGGTCCCTGTCTTAGTGTAGATACGCGATCATCCTTCTTCCTCTAGGAGACTAGGACAAGCATGTTAGACACTTCACATGTAAGGATATGCGATCATCCTTCTTTTTATTGTTGTGGACTTAGTGGGGTCATTCTCTAATTTTGGCTTAAATAAAAATTAATACTAAGAACTTGATTGTTCAACATTACTCTGTACTTTACATGAGGAAAAACAACAATAGCCTTCCCAAACCACCGCAAAGAAAAAGGTTTAACTTAGCCTTAACTTCTCCAGTGTTTAGCTTAAAACTAAAATACTCGTCTGTTTTGCAGAATGTTGCCTTCCTTTGATTTGGATATTTAATTGTTAATATTTGCCTTTGTTTTCCTGATCTAGCTACTGCTTCCTCACGCATATTTTGTTGCATCTATGAAATCCAACAGGTCTACAATCTCTGCACTTTCTAGTGGCATTAATTCCTAATCAACCTATCCAACATGTTGTCTCAGAGTACTTTATGCTCCATGCTTTTTTATATTAAAAACGGGTAGCAAGAACATTGTTCAACTTGCAAAACGTCCCAGATATCACTTCTGCTTTCATTCTTTATGCTGTATATCTTTGCAGCTCTTAGGCAGTACATTGCTACTTTAGTGATTAAAACACTGAAATATTCAGTCATTTCAAACAGAGAACCTACTAGCTGTATCTTATCAGTTATCATCATATACTTAGAGTTAGAGATGATTGTTCGGCCTCCCAGTCATACGGTTTCGAACCGCAACCGCAACCGAACCATCGGTTTCGGTTTCAAAAACCTCGGTTCGGTTGTAATCGGATCGGTTTCGGTTTTAAAACCGAAAATGAAAAATATTACAACTTGGATAAATAAAGCTAGCTTATTTAAAAAAGTCGACGATATCATTCGAGTTTACACAAACAATATTACAACTTGGTAGTACTAGTTCATAGAGCAGTAGTATTAGTTCATTGAGCACTAAAAAAAGGTCACTAAAAAGCTTGTTTAATATTAGCTGCCATGCATCCAATCATCCATCATAGAGCTTCAAGTCACGACCACTATTGGAACGAGAATCACCTCACTTCAACTTCACCTCACTACAAAAGTTAGACAAACAATATCTACGAAACAAATATGGGTTAAGCAAGATATATGTTAAAATCGTGCAAAACTAGTAGGTTACGGTACTAGCCACGATGAACGCTATTATGCGTTAAAATATTATTCAACTCACAAGTGTGAGGATGAAAAAGAAAAATTCAACTTGCAAGTGCAAGGACGATAAAGAAAACTCAACTCGCAAGTGCGAGGACCGTGAAAGAACGCTATTACACGTTAGCTATATGCGTAGTGCGGAAAATAGTAAATAACGGCGAGGGTTAAGTCACACGAGAGTGGACTTTATGCACAAGCAGTATTAGAACATTAATATTCAATTAAGAATATTAAGTTATATCTTGATTTTAACTTCTTCACGAAGTTTATGTGATACGAAGTATTCCTTTAAAGAATATCCCACGGAGCATTGTAGATGCTAGTTGGGAATCCGTAAGAATAATTAATCGTAGCACTTTGACGTGTGTCAAATATGCAAGTCTTTTTAAGCTACTAGGCTTAAGACTTTTAAGATGTATACTTGCTTTTGATTAAAGTCAATGTCAAAGTATAATCTTCTTTGTAACTTCATGCACTAAAAAGGTTTATGGCCACGTAAAATAAAATGTAAATAAAACAAGTGGCTAAACTTGTGCTTAAAGAGTTTATGTTGAACGAAGTATTCCTTTAAAGAATATCCCACGGAGCACTGTAGATGCTAGTTGGGAACTCGTAAGAATACTTAATCGTTACAACCTCGACGTTTGTCGGATAATCGTTCTCTTTTATAAAGAGACTTTTGGGATCTTTAAAATATATCCGAGAATAGAGATTAAGATGAAGTATAGAAGTTAAGCACAAATCTCAAATATAAACACAAAGACGAAGCTAAAAATTACCACTTTAAGAAGTCAACGGAAAAAGTTCGCCGGAAAAATTCTCCAGAGGTTCGGCCGGATTTTGGCACGGTGATCGAACTTTGGGCAGCCCTTCGGGAGGCCGGAAAGTGGTGGTGGATGAGCTAGCTTGGGTGAACAAAGCTTGATTGGGTGGAACTAAGCTTGTTGAACAAAAACCTTGAGTATATGTATATATATATATATATAAGAGAGAGAAGATTTTTGAGATGAAGTAGATGAAGAGAGAAAATATGAACTTGAAAGTGTGTTCTACTTCTAAAATCCCAGCATGTATTTGGCTCTTAGCTTGTATATATATATATATATATATATATATATATATATATATATATATATATATATATATATATATATATATATAAGAGAGAAGATTTTTGAGATGAAGTAGATGAAGAGAGAAAATATGAACTTGAAAGTGTGTTCTACTTCTAAAATTCCAGCATGTATTTGGCTCTTAGCTTGTGTTTAAAATGGGTGGATGAGGGGGTTTATTTATAGAAGGAGTTGGGTGGAATGAATTGTGGAGATTTAGATGTAAGGGAGTGGTTGAGATTGAAAATGTGTGGATTGATGAGGTGAAATTCACTTGGATTGCCAACATGTAAAGTTGTGTTTCTTTGCAAGTGGATAGCTAGAGGACAAGAGAAATCCCAGCTGTGTTTTCAGCTCTAATTAATCGTATCAGACTCGTATCAATTAACGATTAAATACGTAACACATATTATTAATTAAATATCCGATAAATACGAAAACATCCAATAAATAATTCTAAAAATATGGAGAACTTAGGAATATTATAAAATAATATTCTGGAAAGTTTGATCAATTTTGGTCAATTTTGGTCAAGGTTGACTTGGTCAAACGTGGTCAACAGTTGACTTACTGTCTCGATTTTCGTGCCCGGACGAAAATTCTCGAAAAATTATGAAACTTTAACCATGCATATAAAATAGTATTTAAATGATCAATCTCAAGTTTCAAGTCATTCTAGCAAGTGGAAGTATTTTATTTGGATTTAAAACGATTAAATCAGCTTTCAGTTCCGAATAAAATACGATTGGTCTTTCCTTTGGATAAATAAATCTTTTGACTAGAATAAAT
This sequence comes from Kitagawia praeruptora, assembly GCA_037693485.1. Lineage (NCBI taxonomy): Eukaryota > Viridiplantae > Streptophyta > Magnoliopsida > Apiales > Apiaceae > Kitagawia > Kitagawia praeruptora. The sequence goes on from CM075353.1 coordinate 8,664,076, forward strand.
ACTTAGAATATATTTCCTAATATATAAAACATTTTGGGAATGTAGGGGAAATATTTATGTATGAATAAAGTAATTTTCTCCGAAATATAATATATTTGAGAACCGGGTGAAAATTTACTTTAAATATTTTTGGCATGAGAGGAAAATACTCCTGAGAATAAAAAGTTTTCTAGGATGAGAAAAATGTTTTGAGCGTGAAGACAAAATATTTTTCGAATAAAAACATATCGTTTTTGAATTTAGCACGAGTTCTCTAAAGAACGTTAAATCTCGAATATTCTTTATTCGAGCTTGTTGCCTTACTAATATTGCAACGGAGATCTAAAAAATATCAAACCTCGATATTTCTTCTTCGATCTTATTGCCTTGGTGTAGAGATATATTCCGTAAAATATATTTTGATTTTTCAGCAAATCGGAATATCTCTTGTATTTAAAATAGGGATGATAAATGATATATTTTGCTAGAATTGACCATTTGACTTTTGACCGAATCAATTAAATAAATGACCTAGTGGAGAGGATTCTACGTGTATTTAAATTTTATGTTTAAATTGTACAAATACCAAAATAAATATTATATCGAAGATTTCCTTTCAAATTCAATGTGATAGTAACCTTAACCGCCGAGCCTGCTGTCAAAGGAATATTCAGTAGTTGACAGTACGAGCTCCCGCCAATGTTGCTGTCGGAACACCAGACTTGCTGTCAAGTGAGAGAATGTTATTGTCCCATGCTTCAGCCAATGTTGCTGTCAGATGTAACTTTGTCGTGACTTTGCAACATTTGTCTTCTTGTAACCTTACTGTCAAGAACATGACAGTAACTTTTATTCTTGCTATCTTCTGGATATATTTCTTGAGGCTTGAACAAATGCATGAACTTCTCCCAAGACATACAATTATTACATGACAGCAATTATTCGATTACCTAGACATACTCTGGCTGTGACAGTATGTTCAACTTAGTAAAAACTAAGTACAGGGAAATATAGTTAAGTTGTCTCTATGCTATCACCCATAAATCCCAACACTCTTGTAGGAGTTTTCTTTTCTCAGATCCACGAACTCTCGTAGATTTTTTTCTCCTCTCATCCACGAACTCTCGCTGATCTTTTTTCTCTCACCCACGAACTCTCGCAGGATTTTCTCACACCCACGAACTCTCGTAGCTGGCTCTTGATATCATGATAAAATATTCTCATACTTCTCATCTCGTTCACAATTGGAGACACTCGCCTCAAGTTTATTAAAATACATCACAATTGTTTATATAGCAAATCCCTAATTCTCAATAATAGAAGTTAACATAATAACGGAATTCTCCGTTTTTAACTAATAATAATATTAAATGTATGTCTCTATTGTTCCCATAATAATATATTAACATATATGTCAACATCTCTCTTTTCAAATCTCAAGTTAAAGAATCAATTTAAAAATCTTTTGAAGATGTTCTAACAGAGTGCCAATATTGTTGTAATTAAGTCAAAAGACTTAGAATATCCCCCCCCCCAAACCCCAGGTTCGTATCCATAGGATGAGCAAAAATTCGAAAAAATTTAAAATCAAAATTGTTAAGAGCTGCTAAAAATCGAACTGAATCCGAAATTGAAAAATTTAAAATCGAAATTGATTGTTTGGTTCCGGTTATATGTTGGAACCAAATCGAAAAAAATCGAACCGATCCGAAAATTTAAAATGAATAAATATTTTGTAACAATTTTTTAAATTAAAAAATACATTCACCGATTATTGATAATACATAGTATTAATTTTGAAAATAAAAATAGTCTAACAGATTAAAATATTGGACTGCATATGTTGGGCTGTATATTGTTAATGGACCAATTTAATTAAGTCCAGTAGGCAAGAGGGCAAGTAATAGTGGTAAATACAATACGAGTGAATAGAGCGACAGAGACCAGAGTAACAAATTGATCGAATCCTCAGACCTAATTCCCAAACTAAGACTCAAACTCTCAACAATGGTGGACGGACCATTAGTTTCAATAATAAAATGGAGCTTAAGAGCAAGTCCAATAAATTCTTAATTTGTTTTCTGTAAATATAATAAAATAATAGTTTCTAATAATTTAAGGATTCTATTTAGAGAATTTATGAAAACACTAGATTCTCTAGTTTATTTTGCAAAAATACTATCTATTCAAATTCATTACAAATATACTATTTTTTTTTTGTGAAAATGGCCAAAAGGCCACGGTGAATTTCTCATTCATGAATTGTATCAAAATACCATAATTGTACAAGGGGATTTATTCATTCAAGAAAATTCATCATCTAACCGAAAAGCACGCATGTTGCCTCCGGACGTTTAGACAATAAAACCTTCAAGTCTGAAAAGAAGAACCCCACAATAGAAAGGCCTCGTTAAAAACCCTCAAGAGCAAAACCCTGTGGGAAAAAACTCAAGGGGAAAAAAGAGTGCCCTCAAAATATATAAATACATCATTTTACAACTTTTCCAAAAAATAATCAGAACCAATTGTTGCTTATTTGATTCTCCATTGCCATCATTTATTACCGCACTTGCTTTATTTTCCTTTTCATCTTGACTGCTCCATTACTGCAAGTCACCAACTCTGCCTCTGCCTTTGTATCATACTTTTTAGATAAGACTTTATCTTATAATGGAAAATCCTGAAAAATAGAACAAACGAAACAAAGAGAACATAAGTCGATATATAAAAAGATTATATATGTTATAAAAATAATAAAAGAAAGTATATCCAATAATAAATTATTATTGAAAATGTGTGTGTATATATTTCATAAGAAAAGGAAATAAAATACAGTGTAACCAATGAAATCTTTGGTTAGACACTAAAGTAAATCATATATAGAAAATATGAAAAGAAATAGACAAGCCAACAAAATCGTATATATAAAATATGACTTAAATAGACAAGCCAACAAAATGGCACTTGATTGCCTCTATAAGACCATCTTCAACCCATACACTAAAAATGTACTTTTACACTATTTTGGTGTAAAAGTGTTCTCCAATCCAACACTAAAAATTACACCATTTTTGTGTGACACCAAAAATTACACCAAATTTGGTGCTACACCAAAATTTGGTGTAACTTTTAGAGTTTTTCTAAATTCCAACCTTACCCTTTTATTCTTTCACAAAAACAACTTATTCCTTTTGTACCCAATTCCTTTTGTACCCAAAATATTTTACATTATTTTGTTCCTTTTGTACCCAAAATATTTTACATTGTTTTGTTACCCAATTATATTGTTTTGTTACCCAAAACAACTTATACCATTTTTATTCCTTTATGGGTAGATATCGTCAAATCAAAAATAAAAAAACACATTTTGAACTTAGAAATGCTTTAATCGATCACTTATGGGAGGAGTATGGAAATTCAAATAATTCATAATTAGTTGAAATTTAAGTTATTATGTATTTTTTTATGAGATAATTTTTTTAAAGTTTTTTAAATATTACATGTAATTTAATATAAGTATATTGTGATATAAATATTAAAAAAGAGGAAGAATATGCTTTTAAAATGAGAATGATTCCTTTTGGTGTAAAGTTTGGTGTAGATGGGTTGGAGAAGATTTAAAATTTGGTGTGATTTTTACACCAATTTGATGTAAAAGTTACACCAAATTGGTGTAATGGGTTAGAGATGCTCTAAGGCCAAAATATATGCCATCATTATACTATTTTAATTACAAATATACTATTTTAATTGCAAATATACTATCTTAATTATATTATACTATTATGTATTTTTTTTAATTTTATATTATAATGCTGATTGGGCAATGCTGATTGTGCGCTGGCGTGGTAGTGGGCCCCACACTGCTGATTGAACTTTGTTAACATGGCAGTGGGCCCACCCTGCTGACGTGGCATGATAACGTGGCGCAGTGAGTCCCACCCCTTATTAACGTGACAGTTGACTAGTCAGGTGGTTCACTACTGACGTGGTAGTGGGGCCCGCATGGATATTTTTTTTTTTTTAAATTAAAAAATTGTTATTTTTTCAAAAAAAGGTATTTTTACAATTAAGATAGTAAAATTACAAAAAATTACTTTTTTTTACATATTTATCAAAAAAGCTCTTTTATTTATTTATAAATTCCAACAATTATTCCTATATTCATTCTTTATTATTATTTAAATAATAAATTTAAGTGTAAAAAAGAAAATAGAAGTACAAAATTAGAGAGAAGTGAATTTTTAATTAATAAAAATAGAATTAGAATTGACTAAACACTCCTCAAAAATAGAAATGATTAATGATTTCTAATACTTTAGAAAACAACTAATAGGGTATTTGGGATTGCTTAAAATAAGTTACTTTTGACTTAATGGAGGTGTTTTTAACTTAAAGGAGAAAGTAAAGTTGTTTACTTTAAGTTGAATGAATGTGTTTGGGTAATTTTACTTAAAGTTAAATGGGAATTTAATAATTTTGACTTAAAGTGATATTTGACTTAAAAAAATTTAAAATTCAAGATATCTAAGTTTTACAAGAATTGTGAAAAAAAAAAAAAAAAAACCTCCATAAGTCATAAGTCAAAAGTACCTAAATGTAACTTCTGACTTAAAGCAGTTTTTTAACTTAAAGCCGGCTTAAAGCCACGTTACACAAACACACCAAAAACTCCTTAAAGGAGCTTTTGGCTTTAAGTTTAGTTTGCCAAACAGGCTCTAAACATTCCCTAAATTTCAATTTAGAAACTCAAAATACTTACTCCGTAGAATTTATTTAACAATTCCCTAAAATAAAAAGCCCTTACTGTAATTCCCACGAGGCCCAATTACACAAAATCTCAGCAAACATTTCGCACACACACACACACACACACACTTTCCTCATTTTCTACTTAAACCCTAGAAATCAATGGCGGAGAAAGATGAATACACAGAAGAATATAAGCTAATTGAAGAGAAAGTGATAGAGATTCTGAAAAAGTCTGACATGGACAAGACAACCGAAGCTAAGGTTTGTAAATTAGCTTCAGAGCAGCTAGAGCTCGATCTCTCTCAACCTAATTACAAAAAATTGGTGCGTCAAGTTGTTAATTCCTACATAACCGAGCAAGATGAACAAAAACAACAACAAGAAGAAGAGAAAGTAGAGCAAGAAGAAGAGGGAGAAACTGAGAAAGAAGAGGTAGCAGAGGAGAAAGAAGAGGTTGAAGAGAAGGAGGAGCGAGGCGAAAGCGCGAAAGAGTATGATGATAACGGCGATCTCATCATTTGTCGTGTTAGTTTCTGAATTCTATTCTTCGTATCGTAATTGTAGAATCTCAATAAATTAACATTTGATAAGCTTAAAAGAATAATGTTGTAATTTCTGTTATTTGGATTGTGTGAATGCTAACTGATTCTGTTATTGCTAACTAATTCTGTTATTCTGTTACAGAGAGAGGGATTATGTTGTGAATTGTTTGATTAATGTAATGCCACTCCATTTCTACAGCTAATTAATATTTGTATTCATTTTGAAAAGCTTGCATTTGGTGCTGTGGTGTTCAGATGTGTTGCATCTATACATGGTGCTTTTGTATTTTAGGTATTATATATGCTATAGGGTGGTTGGCAACAGAAATACAGGGAATTTGTTTTATTAAAAAGAGGCATTATTTGTGTATGTTCTATGAATGCACTCACATAAAGTATAACATTATGTGTCTGTCTTGTGACTTTATGCATCTGTTTTGAATAGGCATATATACTTCAGAGTTTATATGACTCCTCCATATGTGTTTGTTCATAACAGCCGCATATCAGTTTTTTAACAGACGCGAATGGTAGATTTTGGTAGATTTTGTACTAGTGCATGTAATTATGGTTTGGTAATTTAGGGATTTAGGTAATTAGCATTGCACTTATCACAATCAATTCATCACTTAGTCTCTTATTCACTCTACTTATAGTTAGGTAATTTGTTTTATGCTTTTGTAAGCAGCATTTTCATGGAGTTTTGGTTGTTTTAACAAACTTAGCAATTAGGGTTCTGGGAGTTTTCTTATCAATTCTACATGTGCAGGGCCCTGGACAGACGAGTAGACATGCTGAGTTGGACATTAGGACGGTAGATATATGTTTGTTGTTTGTGTATATATATATATATGTAGTATTTATGTTTATCTTTGAGGTTGATTTTTGTTTTTGTGTTTTATGTTTTCTAGATGATAGTGTGTGCGTTATTTATTCTGAAGAGGGAGAGGAGGGATAAGGGAAGCCAAGGTGGGGAAAGTGTAGAAATTAGCCGAGGTGAGGAAATCGTAGAACCTCTACAGAGATGTCTTAAATCGACGTTTTATTTTGAAGCTTCACGGACTTGCTTGATTGAGGAAATTGAGAAGCTGAAGGAAGATAAAATATGGGACAAGATTGAGGAGACTGAGGGTATGCCTGAGGATGAGGGTGATTGTGTTTCAACTTAGTTCAGTTAATTAGTTAATTAGCTATTGATAATGTTGTGCCAATGTTGCGAATATTGATGTAATTGAGAATGGATTTGTATGTGATATGTAAAACTTTGCTGCTTTTTATTTATAATTGCATTGTTTCTCTGTAACTGTTTTAAACAAATTATAAGATGTTATTAGTAAGATGTGACTAATTACTAGATGTTAGTATGTAAGATGAAAAATTAGTGAAGGAAGCAATTGCAAATGGAGGTGGTGGCTGGCATGGATAGGGCTGGTTGGGTAAAGGAAAATGGATGGTTTCACGTACTTCCATTGGAGCTGATGGATTGTGTAAATGCTGTGGTGAAAAACTCGTCACCATTGATCTTGATCCTTCAGAAACTGAAAAGTTTGCTGGTCAGTTGCATGTATAGCTAGAGAAAGAGATAAAAACTCAAGTTTTGAGAGATTTCAAGTATGCAATATCCATTTTAATACTTACTTCTTCTGAGTTTGCACATGTATCCTGTAATTGACAGATGATGTGTCGTAATTCACAGAAATGGCTTGACTATTTGATGCAGCACAATAACAATTAAACAAGATTATGGTGAACACAACAAGAACAATGATTATAAACCCTTGGGAGATTGAACCGCAGAACAATCTCTACCCCAAGCCAACCCCAAATTGATACATCATCAATATTTAGAGAAAAGTTTTATGTATATAATCAAAGTGTACTCCATAAGAAGCCAATACAAGGGTATAAATAGGCTGTTTTACAAGCCAAAACAACTGAATACAAATTAAAGTCAAGCACACAATTGAAATTACGAGCACACAATATTTGAAATTACAAGCACACAATATTTGAAATTACACTACTACAAAGTCAACCACACCATTTGAAATAAATATTTCAAACCCAAACATGATACACATTACTAATGATCCCTATCAACTCTCCCCGACTAGGAAAGGTTTGGCTCTGTCGAACTGAACCGTGTGTAATGCTCAAAGAGGTCAGGAGCAAGACGTTGAAACTCTGCAGCACTAATCCATGTACGCTCATCGTCTGACCTGTTACGCCAATGAACTAAGTACTGTCGAAAACCACCGCGTCGAGTTGGCATAAATCTCTCATCTAGAACATCAACAGGCACATCTACTGTCGGCTGTGCAGAAACATAAGGAGGTGTAGGAGGTTCAAGTAGTGGAGGGTTAGATATAGGCTGACTGGGGCTAGTAGGGATAGGAACACTAGAAGGTGACGAAGGTGAAGAAATATTAGAGGTTCCATAAAAAGGAGTGAGATCTTCCACATTAAATACAGGGCCAATAGTCACATCACTAGGAAGATCTAACTCATAAGCATTAGTACCAACCCTCTTTCGAATCCGAAATGGACCCATCCTTTTAGCATGCACTTTCTTCCAAGCACCAGGAGGTAGCCTCTCTGTGCGGTGTCGCAACATGACATGATCACCTTCATTATATTCTCGAAACCTGCGATGAACATCTGCAGCAGACTTATAATTTTCATTGCTTAAATTGATTTTCTGTCGTATCTCAGCATGCAACTTATGAATGAATGTGATGTGCAAAGGACTCTGCAGACTCGCTAGACCTATATGTAGGGGGAAGGGGAACCAAATCTATGGGTTTCCTAGGCTGGCGACCAATGTAAGCCTGAAAAGGGCTGACTCCTGTAGATCTATTAACAGAACTATTATATGCAAACTCAGCTGTAGGCAAAACCCTATCCCATGTAGACACATTTTCACCTACAAGACACCTAATCAAATCACCTAGACTCCTATTAACGACCTCAGTCTATCCATCGGTCTGGGGATGATAGGCTGTAGAGAACTTAAGGCTAGTACCAAGTAATTTCCAGAGGGTCCTCCAGAAATAACTCACAAACTTGACATCTCTGTCTGAAACTATACTCAAGGGAACACCATGTATCCTCACTATCTCACTAAAGAAGATCGAGTCAATACGAGCAGCATTATCAGTCTTGCTGCATGGAATGAAATGAGCCATCTTAGTAAAACGATCCACCACAACAAAGACCGAGTCATGACTCCTATGTGTTCTAGGCAATCCTAACACAAAGTCCATGCTAACATCTTCCCAAGGAACGTGGGGAACTGGAAGAGGAGTGTATAAACCCGTATTCTGCTTTCTACCCTTGGTCGTTTGGCAAGTACGACACTCCGCGACTATACGAGTAACATCCCTCTTCAAACTAGGCCAAAAGAACCTATCCTCAACAATAGCAATGGTCTTATCTCGACCAAAGTGACCAGCTAATCCTCCCGCATGTAACTCCCTTACAAGATACTCCCTCAAAGATGTGTTAGGGATACACAAATGAATTCCCCGGAACAAGTATCCATCATGAATACAATAATCCCTTGAAGGTGGTGAACTAGGATCTTGTAAGCTAGCATAAGTCTCTCCAAAATCTGGACACAAAGGATAGTCCTGAATCATATGTGTGAACCCTATGACCTCGACACTCATAGTGTTAAGAATAAGGGTTACTCTACTAAGTGCATTAGCAACCTTGTTCTCGGTACCTTTGCAATGCCTAAGTACAAAGGTATACTCCTGGACAAACTCAAACCACTTGGCGTGTCGATGATTTAACTTCTTCTGAGAATTAATGTACTGAAGTGCCTGGTGATCAGAATAAAGAACAAATTCCTTGGGCAACAGATAATGTCGCCAATACCTAAGTGCCTGAACTACATCATAAAACTCCCTATCATAGGTGGTATACTTCCTCTTGGCCTCGTTAAGCTTTTCACTAAAGAAAGCTACAGGATGACCATCTTGACTCAACACTCCACCTATACCTACTCCCGAGGCATCACACGTGACCTCAAACACCTTACCAAAATCTGGTAATATGAGGACTGGAGCATGTATCAACCTCTTCTTAATCTCAGCAAAGGCCTTCGTAGCTGATTTAGACCACACAAACTCCCCTTTCTTCATACTATCGGTGATGGGAGCCATGATGGTACTGAAACCTCTAATGAACCGCCTATAGAAAGTGGCTAGACCATGAAAACTGCGAACCTCATGGATAGTCGAAGGTTCGGGCCATTCTCGAATAGCCTTTACCTTCTCTGGGTCAGCTGAAACTCCATCCTTGGAGACCACAAATCCAAGGAATATCACTGAATGTTGCACAAAAGAGCACTTCTTCAGGTTCACATACAACTTCTCTTGTAAGAGAAGTGCTAGAACCTGACGCAAGTGGGACAAGTGCTCCTCACGCGTGGGACTATAGATGAGAATATCATCAAAATACACAACAACAAATCTGCCAATAACTGGACGAAGCACTTGGTTCATGACTCTCATGAACGTGCTGGGCGCATTGGATAGCCCAAAAGGTAGAACTAACCACTCATAAAGTCCATCGGCTGTTTTAAAGGCAGTTTTCCACTCATACACGAATCTGATGATATCCACTCCGTAAGTCAATCTTAGTAAAATACTGAGCTCCCACAATCATGTCTAACATGTCATCAAGTCTAGGAATGGGGAACCTATACTTGACAGTGATCTTGTTGATAGCTCGACTGTCACAACACATCCTCAAACTACCATCAGCCTTAGGAGTGAACAAGGCCGGTACTGCACAGGGGCTCAGACTCTCTCGGACAAATCCCTTCCTAAGTAACTCATCTACCTGTCGCCTCATCTCTATTTGCTCAGTAGGGTTCATCCTATAGTGGGGTAGGTTAGGTAGAGAGGATCCAGGGACAAAGTCTATAGCATGCTGTATATCCCTGAGAGGTGGTAATCCCTCAGGTAGCTCACTAGGCATGATATCAACAAATTCGTCAAGAATCTGTTGAACATCACTAGGAATCTCCATAGCACTTCTGTCATGATTGTCTCTCGCCTCTCTAGCAACTAGCATATACACAACCTTGGACTCTAAAGCACATGTCTCGAATTCCTTTCTCTTCAAAATATGGAGAGATTTAATTGGTTGTGTAGGAACACTATTTGCCTTCGCCTCGCTTTTAGCAGTCTCACGTGGTCTACTAGGAAGCAATGTGATCTTCTTCCCATTGTGCGTGAACACATATGTGTTGTGTCTACCATAGTGAGTCACACTACAGTCATACAACCAAGGTCGTCCTAAAAGAATATGAGAAACATCCATGGGAAGGACATCGCACCATATACTCTCCTTGTAATCCTCGAGATGGATCGGAACAAGACACCTATGTGTCACAGGAATAGATGTCTTGTTGACCCATGCTACACTATAAGGATGGGGATGTGGTTCTACTTTTAACTTTGACCGTGCAACTGCAGATTGTGCAACCACATTTAAACAACTCCCTCCATCAATAATGACCTTAGATGTTACCCCGTCAACTCTACTAAAGGTGTGAAATATTGAAGTCCTCTTCCAATCATCCTCTTTTGAGTTGGCATACAAGCATCGCATAACACCTACATGTCTGTCTGTCTCCTCTAGGTCTCGTAAAGCATCCTCATCATCGGTGTTATGTGCTCTCTCTAGCTCACCCTCGAAAAACTCATCATCCTCTCCATAGTTCTCAAGAAGATTTAACCTTTTCTTTGGACACTCGAATGACTTATGTCCAGGCTCATGACATGTAAAACATGTCTCTAGGTTTCTAGATCGAGAGGAGGACCCTGGGGTCTGAGCTTTTGTAGGGTCCCTAGTCGTACTACTACTAGCTCCCTGAGATGTAGGAACAGTCCGACTTTGTGGTAGGACTCGAGTCATTGGTTGCCTCGAATAGGAAAACCCCCTCTGTTGGGAGAACTCCTTGAGTCGATACTCATGCTCTAATGCAACCTGAAAAACGTCATCTATTGTGTTTATTTGAGTATTCATCATTTGTCGTTTGAGCTCGGGTCGTAATCCATTTTTGAATTTTATAATGCTCATACGAGTACTCTCTTTAAGCTCACACCTTTGAACCAACTCCCTAAATTTGCCGATATATTCAGCAACAGACAAACTACCTTGAGTTAGGTTATCAAACTGCTCCATTAACCTATCTCTATGCCCTAAAGGTAGATAGTACTGAGATAAACGCATCTTCATCTCGGCCCAATGCCTAACTGGAGGCTGTCTCGTTCGCTCTAGGTCTCTCTCGATACTACCCCAAAAGACGTTAGCTTGTTTTACAAGCTTCATCTTGGCGAATCTCACCATTCGCTCGTCACTCATCGTATGCCAATCAAAAAATTTATCCATGTTGGATAACCAATCAGAGAAAGCATCGGGATCAAATCTCCCATCAAATTCTGGGGCATCTATCTTAATCTTGAGCACATCATCTCTTCGCTCAAACCTATCATGATTCCTATAGTTATGGTATCCCTCGTCTCGACGCTCATTATCATAATAACGATCATCATAGTCAGGTGGGTCATCCCTATAGTTGTCATGATGTCTAGGGGGTTCTCTATGTTTTCTACCTCCCCTACGTTCTCCCATATGTCTAGGAATAATTGCATCAACATTCTGACGCCGAGGTGGAACTATATCCTCATTATTTCTATCGACGTCCTCAATGTGTGGTTCAACAATTAAATTCCTAGCATTGTTTGCAATCTCTAAGGCCTCGACTCGATTAGTTAAACTATCAAACTTGTCGTTCATAGATGTAGTGAGGTCTTGGATACTTTGTAACAAATGAGCCAAAGTTGGCTCAGGAGGCTGATCTTGTGAATTACTACCGGTTCCGCTACGAGTGATGACCATGATATGACTAAATGCACAGCTGAGATATGATAGAAATTTAACTTAAACAACTATATTATATTCGACTACTGATGCTATCACTAGTTACGAAAATATAATAAAGAAGACAAGTATATGCAACCAATATGGAATATTTTGCAAACTAAGCAAATAAAGTCATGCGAATTCAAGAGAGAGTTAAATACTAAATTGTGAATTAAAACTCCTAAACATGAATATTAAGTCCTAGAATTAAAGAGAAAATCTTTTTGTTTTTGTTTTTGTTTTTGTTTTTGAAATAAAAAGAGTTGGGTAATTGTGATGTCAAAAGAGGCAGGCATGTATGATTAAGAGTATTAGGATATCCTAACAGGGTATAGGTTACCTCCCTTGTTTCGTAGCAGCACAACAAAGGCAACAATAACTTCAGTAGCAAGCGGTGATGACAACTTTAGTGATTCCTTCTTTTCTTTTCCAGATCTGTCTTTTACGTTTGCTGTGAACAGTAACTTCAGAAAGAACAGCCAGTGAACAGTGTTTCAGGTTGTGAACAGTAACTTTCCGGAGATGAACAGTGATTTTTCAATGATGAACAGTAGCTTTTCTGGCAGTTAACCAGAAGTTGATTTTTATCTTGTGGCTGGTAGTTTAGGGCTATAACTGAGGGTTCAAAAGGGTGCAGTTTAGTGGGTTTCTGGGCAGAAATGAAAGTCAAAAAAAATTGGAGCCTGGTTTCTGGTTTTTGTAGGTTTCTGGGCAGGTGATTAAGTTTGGAACCTGGTCTGAGTTTCTGTGACAAACCAGGTTTCTGGATGATTTAGAATGATCAGGTTTTGGATGGAAATTAGGGTGAATATAGCAGCGGATAGATAGTAACAATCGGATGAACTATAACAATGATAACAACCAGAATTTTAGCTCTGATACCAATTTGATGCAGCACAATAACAATTAAACAAGATTATGGTGAACACAACAAGAACAATGATTATAAACCCTTGGGAGATTGAACCGCAGAACAATCTCTACCCCAAGCCAACCCCAAATTGATACATCATCAATATTTAGAGAAAAGTTTTATGTATATAATCAAAGTGTACTCCATAAGAAGCCAACGTCCTCAATGTGTGGTTCAACAATTAAATTCCTAGCATTGTTTGCAATCTCTAAGGCCTCGACTCGATTAGTTAAACTATCAAACTTGTCGTTCATAGATGTAGTGAGGTCTTGGATACTTTGTAACAAATGAGCCAAAGTTGGCTCAGGAGGCTGATCTTGTGAATTACTACCGGTTCCGCTACGAGTGATGACCATGATATGACTAAATGCACAGCTGAGATATGATAGAAATTTAACTTAAACAACTATATTATATTCGACTACTGATGCTATCACTAGTTACGAAAATATAATAAAGAAGACAAGTATATGCAACCAATATGGAATATTTTGCAAACTAAGCAAATAAAGTCATGCGAATTCAAGAGAGAGTTAAATACTAAATTGTGAATTAAAACTCCTAAACATGAATATTAAGTCCTAGAATTAAAGAGAAAATCTTTTTGTTTTTGTTTTTGTTTTTGTTTTTGAAATAAAAAGAGTTGGGTAATTGTGATGTCAAAAGAGGCAGGCATGTATGATTAAGAGTATTAGGATATCCTAACAGGGTATAGGTTACCTCCCTTGTTTCGTAGCAGCACAACAAAGGCAACAATAACTTCAGTAGCAAGCGGTGATGACAACTTTAGTGATTCCTTCTTTTCTTTTCCAGATCTGTCTTTTACGTTTGCTGTGAACAGTAACTTCAGAAAGAACAGCCAGTGAACAGTGTTTCAGGTTGTGAACAGTAACTTTCCGGAGATGAACAGTGATTTTTCAATGATGAACAGTAGCTTTTCTGGCAGTTAACCAGAAGTTGATTTTTATCTTGTGGCTGGTAGTTTAGGGCTATAACTGAGGGTTCAAAAGGGTGCAGTTTAGTGGGTTTCTGGGCAGAAATGAAAGTCAAAAAAAATTGGAGCCTGGTTTCTGGTTTTTGTAGGTTTCTGGGCAGGTGATTAAGTTTGGAACCTGGTCTGAGTTTCTGTGACAAACCAGGTTTCTGGATGATTTAGAATGATCAGGTTTTGGATGGAAATTAGGGTGAATATAGCAGCGGATAGATAGTAACAATCGGATGAACTATAACAATGATAACAACCAGAATTTTAGCTCTGATACCAATTTGATGCAGCACAATAACAATTAAACAAGATTATGGTGAACACAACAAGAACAATGATTATAAACCCTTGGGAGATTGAACCGCAGAACAATCTCTACCCCAAGCCAACCCCAAATTGATACATCATCAATATTTAGAGAAAAGTTTTATGTATATAATCAAAGTGTACTCCATAAGAAGCCAATACAAGGGTATAAATAGGCTGTTTTACAAGCCAAAACAGCTGAATACAAAATAAAGTCAAGCACACAATTGAAATTACAAGCACACAATATTTGAAATTACAAGCACACAATATTTGAAATTACACTACTACAAAGTCAAGCACACCATTTGAAATAAATATCTCAAACCCAAACATGATACACATTACTAATGATCCATATCACTATTATGGACCTTTTGAAGCAGTGGTGGATGCCGCAAACGTTGGCCTCTACAGCCAAAGGAACTTTAGACCATCCCAGGCAGGTTTTTTTTTGTACCTGTAACTGTAGTAAGACTAAGAGATGTTAGAGACAGATTATTTATTTTTACATTCCAGGGTTCATAACTCTAAGTTTTGCTTTATGATGAAATATTTAGGTCAATGCTATAGTAAATGGTACATGCCAGATGATACCTTCAAAGAAATGGCCACTCATTGTATTGCTTAATAGGCGTATTACTGCAGACAAGATGAATCAATCAGTGAACAAGGCCCTGATTGAAAAATGGAAAAATGCAATGCTGATGCACTTTATCCAACACCCACTGGATCAAATGATGATTGGTGAGGAAATCTTTGAAAGTTTTTCATGGCAAACTTGTACAGAGGACTCTATGTTTAATTTATGTAGATGCCTTTTTTTATAAGACTGAAATGTGCTTATTTATTTTCTTCATGTTGCATATGTAATTGGGTGATGACCTTCTCTGCAGGTACTGGTTGTATGCAGCTATAAAATTTAAGGGCTTACTTGTGACCAATGATGAAATGAGAGACCACTTGTTCCAGCTATCAGGCAATGATTTCTTCCCGAAATGGAAAGAGAGGCATCAGGTTGATAATATATATGTTTTAATTTGTCAGATCATTAATTAATTAATCTTTTGAATATGAAAGGTTCTCATACATGGTATTAGTGATTAAGGACTGTTGTAGTTTACTTATAGGTTCTATTAGCATTCTGTTTCATAATCTAATTTTAAAAGCTAACAAAAATTTGCTTCTCCAAATATCAGGCGAGGTTCACTATTTCTGCTATAGGTCCTGTTTTTCACATGCCTCCCCTGTGTTCTGTTGTTAGCCAGGTTAGTAGTATTTTCTGCTTAACTTCATGAAGTGAGTGATTGATAATAACCATAAGCATTTAATAATCATTCTAACTTTGTCGAAGGCTGCAACTGTGGATTATCATGTAATCACAAGCACATACAGCATATGCTCTTTACACTCCATGAAGAGAGTTGTGGATATATGCTGACATACTTTAATATCTTAATAGGAGTCTCCTAATGGCCTCTGGCATGTACCATTGGTATCAGAAAGTGATTCCGAAGAAGAAAGAACCTGGTTATGTGTTACACGAGCAAAATCCCAAACGAAGCAAAATCTAGCCACTAAACAGGCAGGTAAACTATTCAGTTTATTTAAGCAATAGTTCCTCATCCGATGCTTCTAGAACACGCTCTTTCATTGAATATCATTGTTCCAGCTTGTAAAACTACATGCTGGTGGTGACTTGCGTTTTTCGCTCCGGAGCTGAGAGGACCGATACAGAATATTCTCTTTTAAAGGTCTAGAAAAAGGCAGAATCCCGGTCTACACCAACTTGGTTACAAAAATTGTAATACAAAATTTACTGGGACTCTGGGTCATGGGGGTCACACTCATGCCAATATTGTTCAAGATGTTGCTGCATTTTTAGCTGGTTACACACTGGGAAAAATGTTTTACTATCTACTTCACTCAGATTTCACAATGTATATGAAAGAGGATTCGTGTTCAATATAATTTATAATAAAAGAGGAGACATCGGAAGAAGAAGCATATGGGAATATATGAAGAGGATATGGTTGTACGTACAAGTGACTAGCGATGTTAGGAAGATATTTTTTTAATTTTAAGTTTGATGTGTATTTTTAATTAAATATTAGTATTAATACATGTTAAAGTTTAATAATTTATCAGTTACATGTTTAAGGACCTTCCAAAATTTCAAACTTCTTTGCTCTTGTAATAATTCCTTATAAAAGTAAAATTGAAGTTCAATATATTTGAAATTATTCTTTAATTTGTACCTGTGTGCAAGATACCCTTAACATATTGTTCAGGGCTTTAAGCTATTAACTGTATTTCTGGTTTTAAGGACTATTATTCGATTTTTGGTGTTGAGAAGAGTTGTTCTGTAGATGAGATTAGTAAGTTGTTGAAAGTTCCTCCGAATTAGATTTGGGTAAGATTAAAATACGCTATTAGGTCTTGTGTCTGATCTTTGATATTTTGATACAAATAGACTCGTAATATTTTGACTTAGTTCTGTTTCCTTAGATTCCTTATCTGGTCCCTGTCTTAGTGTAGATACGCGATCATCCTTCTTCCTCTAGGAGACTAGGACAAGCATGTTAGACACTTCACATGTAAGGATATGCGATCATCCTTCTTTTTATTGTTGTGGACTTAGTGGGGTCATTCTCTAATTTTGGCTTAAATAAAAATTAATACTAAGAACTTGATTGTTCAACATTACTCTGTACTTTACATGAGGAAAAACAACAATAGCCTTCCCAAACCACCGCAAAGAAAAAGGTTTAACTTAGCCTTAACTTCTCCAGTGTTTAGCTTAAAACTAAAATACTCGTCTGTTTTGCAGAATGTTGCCTTCCTTTGATTTGGATATTTAATTGTTAATATTTGCCTTTGTTTTCCTGATCTAGCTACTGCTTCCTCACGCATATTTTGTTGCATCTATGAAATCCAACAGGTCTACAATCTCTGCACTTTCTAGTGGCATTAATTCCTAATCAACCTATCCAACATGTTGTCTCAGAGTACTTTATGCTCCATGCTTTTTTATATTAAAAACGGGTAGCAAGAACATTGTTCAACTTGCAAAACGTCCCAGATATCACTTCTGCTTTCATTCTTTATGCTGTATATCTTTGCAGCTCTTAGGCAGTACATTGCTACTTTAGTGATTAAAACACTGAAATATTCAGTCATTTCAAACAGAGAACCTACTAGCTGTATCTTATCAGTTATCATCATATACTTAGAGTTAGAGATGATTGTTCGGCCTCCCAGTCATACGGTTTCGAACCGCAACCGCAACCGAACCATCGGTTTCGGTTTCAAAAACCTCGGTTCGGTTGTAATCGGATCGGTTTCGGTTTTAAAACCGAAAATGAAAAATATTACAACTTGGATAAATAAAGCTAGCTTATTTAAAAAAGTCGACGATATCATTCGAGTTTACACAAACAATATTACAACTTGGTAGTACTAGTTCATAGAGCAGTAGTATTAGTTCATTGAGCACTAAAAAAAGGTCACTAAAAAGCTTGTTTAATATCAGCTGCCATGCATCCAATCATCCATCATAGAGCTTCAAGTCACGACCACTATTGGAACGAGAATCACCTCACTTCAACTTCACCTCACTACAAAAGTTAGACAAACAATATCTACGAAACAAATATGGGTTAAGCAAGATATATGTTAAAATCGTGCAAAACTAGTAGGTTACGGTACTAGCCACGATGAACGCTATTATGCGTTAAAATATTATTCAACTCACAAGTGTGAGGATGAAAAAGAAAAATTCAACTTGCAAGTGCAAGGACGATAAAGAAAACTCAACTCGCAAGTGCGAGGACCGTGAAAGAACGCTATTACACGTTAGCTATATGCGTAGTGCGGAAAATAGTAAATAACGGCGAGGGTTAAGTCACACGAGAGTGGACTTTATGCACAAGCAGTATTAGAACATTAATATTCAATTAAGAATATTAAGTTATATCTTGATTTTAACTTCTTCACGAAGTTTATGTGATACGAAGTATTCCTTTAAAGAATATCCCACGGAGCATTGTAGATGCTAGTTGGGAATCCGTAAGAATAATTAATCGTAGCACTTTGACGTGTGTCAAATATGCAAGTCTTTTTAAGCTACTAGGCTTAAGACTTTTAAGATGTATACTTGCTTTTGATTAAAGTCAATGTCAAAGTATAATCTTCTTTGTAACTTCATGCACTAAAAAGGTTTATGGCCATGTAAAATAAAATGTAAATAAAACAAGTGGCTAAACTTGTGCTTAAAGAGTTTATGTTGAACGAAGTATTCCTTTAAAGAATATCCCACGGAGCACTGTAGATGCTAGTTGGGAACTCGTAAGAATACTTAATCGTTACAACCTCGACGTTTGTCGGATAATCGTTCTCTTTTATAAAGAGACTTTTGGGATCTTTAAAATATATCCGAGAATAGAGATTAAGATGAAGTATAGAAGTTAAGCACAAATCTCAAATATAAACACAAAGACGAAGCTAAAAATTACCACTTTAAGAAGTCAACGGAAAAAGTTCGCCGGAAAAATTCTCCAGAGGTTCGGCCGGATTTTGGCACGGTGATCGAACTTTGGGCAGCCCTTCGGGAGGCCGGAAAGTGGTGGTGGATGAGCTAGCTTGGGTGAACAAAGCTTGATTGGGTGGAACTAAGCTTGTTGAACAAAAACCTTGAGTATATGTATATATATATATAAGAGAGAGAAGATTTTTGAGATGAAGTAGATGAAGAGAGAAAATATGAACTTGAAAGTGTGTTCTACTTCTAAAATCCCAGCATGTATTTGGCTCTTAGCTTGTATATATATATATATATATATATATATATATATATATATATATATATATATATATATATATATATATATAAGAGAGAAGATTTTTGAGATGAAGTAGATGAAGAGAGAAAATATGAACTTGAAAGTGTGTTCTACTTCTAAAATTCCAGCATGTATTTGGCTCTTAGCTTGTGTTTAAAATGGGTGGATGAGGGGGTTTATTTATAGAAGGAGTTGGGTGGAATGAATTGTGGAGATTTAGATGTAAGGGAGTGGTTGAGATTGAAAATGTGTGGATTGATGAGGTGAAATTCACTTGGATTGCCAACATGTAAAGTTGTGTTTCTTTGCAAGTGGATAGCTAGAGGACAAGAGAAATCCCAGCTGTGTTTTCAGCTCTAATTAATCGTATCAGACTCGTATCAATTAACGATTAAATACGTAACACATATTATTAATTAAATATCCGATAAATACGAAAACATCCAATAAATAATTCTAAAAATATGGAGAACTTAGGAATATTATAAAATAATATTCTGGAAAGTTTGGTCAATTTTGGTCAATTTTGGTCAAGGTTGACTTGGTCAAACGTGGTCAACAGTTGACTTACTGTCTCGATTTTCGTGCCCGGACGAAAATTCTCGAAAAATTATGAAACTTTAACCATGCATATAAAATAGTATTTAAATGATCAATCTCAAGTTTCAAGTCATTCTAGCAAGTGGAAGTAGTTTATTTGGATTTAAAACGATTAAATCAGCTTTCAGTTCCGAATAAAATACGATTGGTCTTTCCTTTGGATAAATAAATCTTTTGACTAGAATAAATACTTAGAATATATTTCCTAATATATAAAACATTTTGGGAATGTAGGGGAAATATTTATGTATGAATAAAGTAATTTTCTCCGAAATATAATATATTTGAGAACCGGGTGAAAATTTACTTTAAATATTTTTGGCATGAGAGGAAAATACTCCTGAGAATAAAAAGTTTTCTAGGATGAGAAAAATGTTTTGAGCGTGAAGACAAAATATTTTTCGAATAAAAACATATCGTTTTTGAATTTAGCACGAGTTCTCTAAAGAACGTTAAATCTCGAATATTCTTTATTCGAGCTTGTTGCCTTACTAATATTGCAACGGAGATCTAAAAAATATCAAACCTCGATATTTCTTCTTCGATCTTATTGCCTTGGTGTAGAGATATATTCCGTAAAATATATTTTGATTTTTCAGCAAATCGGAATATCTCTTGTATTTAAAATAGGGATGATAAATGATATATTTTGCTAGAATTGACCATTTGACTTTTGACCGAATCAATTAAATAAATGACCTAGTGGAGAGGATTCTACGTGTATTTAAATTTTATGTTTAAATTGTACAAATACCAAAATAAATATTATATCGAAGATTTCCTTTCAAATTCAATGTGATAGTAACCTTAACCGCCGAGCCTGCTGTCAAAGGAATATTCAGTAGTTGACAGTACGAGCTCCCGCCAATGTTGCTGTCGGAACACCAGACTTGCTGTCAAGTGAGAGAATGTTATTGTCCCATGCTTCAGCCAATGTTGCTGTCAGATGTAACTTTGTCGTGACTTTGCAACATTTGTCTTCTTGTAACCTTACTGTCAAGAACATGACAGTAACTTTTATTCTTGCTATCTTCTGGATATATTTCTTGAGGCTTGAACAAATGCATGAACTTCTCCCAAGACATACAATTATTACATGACAGCAATTATTCGATTACCTAGACATACTCTGGCTGTGACAGTATGTTCAACTTAGTAAAAACTAAGTACAGGGAAATATAGTTAAGTTGTCTCTATGCTATCACCCATAAATCCCAACACTCTTGTAGGAGTTTTCTTTTCTCAGATCCACGAACTCTCGTAGATTTTTTTCTCCTCTCATCCACGAACTCTCGCTGATCTTTTTTCTCTCACCCACGAACTCTCGCAGGATTTTCTCACACCCACGAACTCTCGTAGCTGGCTCTTGATATCATGATAAAATATTCTCATACTTCTCATCTCGTTCACAATTGGAGACACTCGCCTCAAGTTTATTAAAATACATCACAATTGTTTATATAGCAAATCCCTAATTCTCAATAATAGAAGTTAACATAATAACGGAATTCTCCGTTTTTAACTAATAATAATATTAAATGTATGTCTCTATTGTTCCCATAATAATATATTAACATATATGTGAACATCTCTCTTTTCAAATCTCAAGTTAAAGAGTCAATTTAAAAATCTTTTGAAGATGCTCTAACAGAGTGCCAATATTGTTGTAATTAAGTCAAAAGACTTAGAATATCCCCCCCCCCAAAACCCCAGGTTCGTATCCATAGAATGAGCAAAAATTTGAAAAAATTTAAAATCAAAATTGTTAAGAGCTGCTAAAAATCGAACTGAATCCGAAATTGAAAAATTTAAAATCGAAATTGATTGTTCGGTTCCGGTTATATGTTGGAACCAAATCGAAAAAAATCGAATCGATCCGAAAATTTAAAATGAATAAATATTTTATAACAATTTTTTAAATTAAAAAATACATTCACCGATTATTGATAATACATAGTATTAATTTTGAAAATAAAAATAGTCTAACAGATTAAAGATATTGGACTGTATATGTTGGGCTGTATATTGTTAATGGACCAATTTAATTAAGTCCAGTAGGCAAGAGGGCAAGTAATAGTGGTAAATACAATACGAGTGAATAGAGCGACAGAGACCAGAGTAACAAATCGATCGAATCCTCAGACCTAATTCCCAAACTAAGACTCAAACTCTCAACAATGGTGGACGGACCATTAGTTTCAATAATAAAATGGAGCTTAAGAGCAAGTCCAATAAATTCTTAATTTGTTTCCTGTAAATATAATAAAATAATAGTTTCTAATAATTGAAGGATTCTATTTAGAGAATTTATGAAAAACACTAGATTCTCTAGTTTATTTTGCAAAAATACTATCTATTCAAATTCATTACAAATATACTATTTTTTTTTGTGAAAATGGCCAAAAGGCCACGGTGAATTTCTCATTCATGAATTGTATCAAAATACCATAATTGTACAAGGGGATTTATTCATTCAAGAAAATTCATCATCTAACCGAAAAGCACGCATGTTGCCTCCGGACGTTTAGACAATAAAACCTTCAAGTCTGAAAAGAAGAACCCCACAATAGAAAGGCCTCGTTAAAAACCCTCAAGAGCAAAACCCTGTGGGAAAAAACTCAAGGGGAAAAAGAGTGCCCTCAAAATACATAAATACAACATTTTACAAATTTTCCAAAAAATAATCAGAACCAATTGTTGCTTATGTGATTCTCCATTGCCATCATTTATTACCGCACTTGCTTTATTTTCCTTTTCATCTTGACTCCTCCATTACTGCAAGTCACCAACTCTGCCTCTGCCTTTGTATCATACTTTTTAGATAAGACTTTATCTTATAATGGAAAATCCTGAAAAATAGAACAAACGAAACAAAGAGAACATAAGTCGATATATAAAAAGATTATATATGTTATAAAAATAATAAAAGAAAGTATATCCAATAATAAATTATTATTGAAAATGTGTGTGTATATATTTCATAAGAAAAGGAAATAAAATACAGTGTAACCAATGAAATCTTTGGTTAGACACTAAAGTAAATCATATATAGAAAATATGAAAAGAAATAGACAAGCCAACAAAATCGTATATATAAAATATGACTTAAATAGACAAGCCAACAAAATGGCACTTGATTGCCTCTATAAGACCATCTCCAACCCATACACTAAAAATGTACTTTTACACTATTTTGGTGTAAAACTGTTCTCCAATCCAATACTAAAAATTACACCATTTTGGTGTGATACCAAAAATTACACCAAATTTGGTGCTACACCAAAATTTGGTGTAACTTTTAGAGTTTTTCTAAATTCCAACCTTACCCTTTTATTCTTTCACAAAAACAACTTATTCCTTTTGTACCCAATTCCTTTTGTACCCAAAATATTTTACATTATTTTGTTCCTTTTGTACCCAAAATATTTTACATTGTTTTGTTACCCAATTATATTGTTTTGTTACCCAAAACAACTTATACCATTTTTATTCCTTTATGGGTAGATATCGTCAAATCAAAAATAAAAAAACACATTTTGAACTTAGAAATGCTTTAATCGATCACTTATGGGAGGAGTATGGAAATTCAAATAATTCATAATTAGTTGAAATTTAAGTTATTATGTATTTTTTTATGAGATAATTTTTTTAAAGTTTTTTAAATATTACATGTAATTTAATATAAGTATATTGTGATATAAATATTAAAAAAGAGGAAGAATATGCTTTTAAAATGAGAATGATTCCTTTTGGTGTAAAGTTTGGTGTAGATGGGTTGGAGAAGATTTAAAATTTGGTGTGATTTTTACACCAATTTGATGTAAAAGTTACACCAAATTGGTGTAATGGGTTAGAGATGCTCTAAGGCCAAAATATATGCCATCATTATACTATTTTAATTACAAATATACTATTTTAATTGCAAATATACTATCTTAATTATATTATACTATTATGTATTTTTTTTAATTTTATATTATAATGCTGATTGGGCAATGCTGATTGTGCGCTGGCGTGGTAGTGGGCCCCACACTGCTGATTGAACTTTGTTAACATGGCAGTGGGCCCACCCTGCTGACGTGGCATGATAACGTGGCGCAGTGAGTCCCACCTGTTATTAACGTGACAGTTGACTAGTCAGGTGGTTCACTACTGACGTGGTAGTGGGGCCCGCATGGATATTTTTTTTTTAAAATTAAAAAATTGTTATTTTTTCAAAAAAATGTATTTTTACAATTAAGATAGTAAAATTACAAAAAATTACTTTTTTTATATATTTATAAAAAAAGCTCTTTTATTTATTTATAAATTCCAACAATTATTCCTATATTCATTCTTTATTATTATTTAAATAATAAATTTAAGTGTAAAAAAGAAAATAGAAGTACAAAATTAGAGAGAAGTGAATTTTTAATTAATAAAAATAGAATTAGAATTGACTAAACACTCCTCAAAAATAGAAATGATTAATGATTTCTAATACTTTAGAAAACAACTACTCCCTCCGTCCCAATGATTTCTATACATTGGGGGACGGGGGCGTGGCACGCATTTTAAGACTCCTAACTACTATAGTTACATAACTTATTTTTACAATTTTTCTTTTTTGTATAAAAATAGAACAATCCTACTTTTATACAAAAAAAGAAAATTTCAAAAATAAGTTATGGAACTATACTAGTTATGCACCTTAAAATGCGTGTCAAACACTTTAAAAAAAGTGTATAGAAATGAGTGGGACGGAGGGAGTAATAGGGTATTTGGGATTGCTTAAAATAAGTTACTTTTGACTTAATGAAGGTGTTTTTAACTTAAAGGAGAAAGTAAAGTTGTTTACTTTAAGTTGAATGAATGTGTTTGGGTAATTTTACTTAAAGTTAAATGGGAATTTAATAATTTTGACTTAAAGTGATATTTGACTTAAAAAAATTTAAAATTCATGATATCTAAGTTTTACAAGAATTGTGAAAAAAAAAAAAACCCTCCATAAGTCATAAGTCAAAAGTACCTAAATGTAACTTCTGACTTAAAGCAGTTTTTTAACTTAAAGTCGATTTAAAGGCACGTTACACAAACACACCAAAAACTCCTTAAAGGAGCTTTTGGCTTTAAGTTTAGTTTGCCAAACAGGCTCTAAACATTCCCTAAATTTCAATTTAGAAACTCAAAATACTTACTCCGTAGAATTTATTTAACAATTCCCTAAAATAAAAAGCCCTTACTGTAATTCCCACGAGGCCCAATTACACAAAATCTCAGCAAACATTTCGCACACACACACACACACACACACTTTCCTCATTTTCTACTTAAACCCTAGAAATCAATGGCGGAGAAAGATGAATACACAGAAGAATATAAGCTAATTGAAGAGAAAGTGATAGAGATTCTGAAAAAGTCTGACATGGACAAGACAACCGAAGCTAAGGTTTGTAAATTAGCTTCAGAGCAGCTAGAGCTCGATCTCTCTCAACCTAATTACAAAAAATTGGTGCGTCAAGTTGTTAATTCCTACATAACCGAGCAAGATGAACAAAAACAACAACAAGAAGAAGAGAAAGTAGAGCAAGAAGAAGAGGGAGAAACTGAGAAAGAAGAGGTAGCAGAGGAGAAAGAAGAGGTTGAAGAGAAGGAGGAGCGAGGCGAAAGCGCGAAAGAGTATGATGATAACGGCGATCTCATCATTTGTCGTGTTAGTTTCTGAATTCTATTCTTCGTATCGTAATTGTAGAATCTCAATAAATTAACATTTGATAAGCTTAAAAGAATAATGTTGTAATTTCTGTTATTTGGATTGTGTGAATGCTAACTGATTCTGTTATTGCTAACTAATTCTGTTATTCTGTTACAGAGAGAGGGATTATGTTGTGAATTGTTTGATTAATGTAATGCCACTCCATTTCTACAGCTAATTAATATTTGTATTCATTTTGAAAAGCTTGCATTTGGTGCTGTGGTGTTCAGATGTGTTGCATCTATACATGGTGCTTTTGTATTTTAGGTATTATATATGCTATAGGGTGGTTGGCAACAGAAATACAGGGAATTTGTTTTATTAAAAAGAGGCATTATTTGTGTATGTTCTATGAATGCACTCACATAAAGTATAACATTATGTGTCTGTCTTGTGACTTTATGCATCTGTTTTGAATAGGCATATATACTTCAGAGTTTATATGACTCCTCCATATGTGTTTGTTCATAACAGACGCATATCAGTTTTTTTAACAGACGCGAATGGTAGATTTTGGTAGATTTTGTACTAGTGCATGTAATTATGGTTTGGTAATTTAGGGATTTAGGTAATTAGCATTGCACTTATCACAATCAATTCATCACTTAGTCTCTTATTCACTCTACTTATAGTTAGGTAATTTGTTTTCTGCTTTTGTAAGCAGCATTTTCATGGAGTTTTGGTTGTTTTAACAAACTTAGCAATTAGGGTTCTGGGAGTTTTCTTATCAATTCTACATGTGCAGGGCCCTGGACAGACGAGTAGACATGCTGAGTCTGGACAGACGAGTAGACATGCTGAGTTGGACATTAGGACGGTAGATATATGTTTGTTGTTTGTGTATATATATATATATGTAGTATTTATGTTTATCTTTGAGGTTGATTTTTGTTTTTGTGTTTTATGTTTTCTAGATGATAGTGTGTGCGTTATTTATTCTGAAGAGGGAGAGGAGGGATAAGGGAAGCCAAGGTGGGGAAAGTGTAGAAATTAGCCGAGGTGAGGAAATCGTAGAACCTCTACAGAGATGTCTTAAATCGACGTTTTATTTTGAAGCTTCACGGACTTGCTTGATTGAGGAAATTGAGAAGCTGAAGGAAGATAAAATATGGGACAAGATCGAGGAGACTGAGGGTATGCCTGAGGATGAGGGTGATTGTGTTTCAACTTAGTTCAGTTAATTAGTTAATTAGCTATTGATAATGTTGTGCCAATGTTGCGAATATTGATGTAATTGAGAATGGTGTAATTGAGAATGGATTTGTATGTGATATATAAAACTTTGCTGCTTTTTATTTATAATTGCATTGTTTCTCTGTAACTGTTTTAAACAAATTATAAGATGTTATTAGTAAGATGTGACTAATTACTAGATGTTAGTATGTAAGATGAAAAATTAGTGAAGGAAGCAATTGCAAATGGAGGTGGTGGCTGGCATGGATAGGGCTGGTTGGGTAAAGGAAAATGGATGGTTTCACGTACTTCCATTGGAGCTGATGGATTGTGTAAATGCTGTGGTGAAAAACTCGTCACCATTGATCTTGATCCTTCAGAAACTGAAAAATTTGCTGGTCAGTTGCATGTATAGCTAGAGAAAGAGATAAAAACTCAAGTTTTGAGAGATTTCAAGTATGCAATATCCATTTTAATACTTACTTCTTCTGAGTTTGCACATGTATCCTGTAATTGACAGATGATGTGTCGTAATTCACAGAAATGGCTTGACTATTATGGACCTTTTGAAGCAGTGGTGGATGCCGCAAACGTTGGCCTCTACAGCCGAA
Source organism: Kitagawia praeruptora (assembly GCA_037693485.1). NCBI lineage: Eukaryota > Viridiplantae > Streptophyta > Magnoliopsida > Apiales > Apiaceae > Kitagawia > Kitagawia praeruptora. The sequence continues at coordinate 8,691,451 of CM075353.1, forward strand.
GGAACTTTAGACCATCCCAGGCAGGTTTTTTTTTGTACCTGTAACTGTAGTAAGACTAAGAGATGTTAGAGACAGATTATTTATTTTTACATTCCAGGGTTCATAACTCTAAGTTTTGCTTTATGATGAAATATTTAGGTCAATGCTATAGTAAATGGTACATGCCAGATGCTACCTTCAAAGAAATGGCCACTCATTGTATTGCTTAATAGGCGTATTACTGCAGACAAGATGAATCAATCAGTGAACAAGGCCCTGATTGAAAAATGGAAAAATGCTGATGCACTTTATCCAACACCCACTGGATCAAATGATGATTGGTGAGGAAATCTTTGAAAGTTTTTCATGGCAAACTTGTACAGAGGACTCTATGTTTAATTTATGTAGATGCCTTTTTTTATAAGACTGAAATGTGCTAATTTATTTTCTTCATGTTGCATATGTAATTGGGTGATGACCTTCTCTGCAGGTACTGGTTGTATGCAGCTATAAAATTTAAGGGCTTACTTGTGATCAATGATGAAATGAGGGACCACTTGTTCCAGCTATCAGGCAATGATTTCTTCCCGAAATGGAAAGAGAGGCATCAGGTTGATAATATATATGTTTTAATTTGTCAGATCATTAATTAATTAATCTTTTGAATATGAAAGGTTCTCATACATGGTATTAGTGATTAAGGACTGTTGTAGTTTACTTATAGGTTCTATTAGCATTCTGTTTCATAATCTAATTTTAAAAGCGAACAAAAATTTGCTTCTCCAAATATCAGGCGAGGTTCACTATTTCTGCTATAGGTCCTGTTTTTCACATGCCTCCCCTGTGTTCTGTTGTTAGCCAGGTTAGTAGTATTTTCTGCTTAACTTCATGAAGTGAGTGATTGATAATAACCATAAGCATGTAATCATTCTAACTTTGTCGAAGGCTGCAACTGTGGATTATCATGCAATCACAAGCACATACAGCATATGCTCTTTACACTCCATGAAGAGAGTTGTGGATATATGCTGACATACTTTAATATCTTAATAGGAGTCTCCTAATGGCCTCTGGCATGTACCATTGGTATCAGAAAGTGATTCCGAAGAAGAAAGAACCTGGTTATGTGTTACACGAGCAAAATCACAAACGAAGTTAAAGTTTAATAATTTATCAGTTACATGTTTAAGGACCTTCCAAAATTTCAAACTTCTTTGCTCTTGTAATAATTCCTTATAAAAGTAAAATTGAAGTTCAACATATTTAAAATTATTCTTTAATTGTACCTGTGTGCAAGATACCCTTAACATATTGTTCAGGGCTTTAAACTATTAACTGTATTTCTGGTTTTAAGGACTATTATTCGATTCTTGGTGTTGAGAAGAGTTGTTCTGTAGATGAGATTAGTAAGTTGTTGAAAGTTCCTCCGAATTAGATTTGGGTAAGATTAAAATACGCTATTAGGTCTTGTGCCTGATCTTTGATATTTTGATACAAATAGACTCGTAATATTTTGACTTAATTCTGTTTCCTTAGATTCCTTATCTGGTCCCTGTCTTAGTGTAGATACGTGGTCAATGGTCATCCTTCTTCCTCTAGGAGACTAGGACAAGCATGTTAGACACTTCACATGTAAGGATATGCGATCATCCTTCTTTTTATTGTTGTGGACTTAGTGGGGTCATTCTCTAATTTTGGCTTAAATAAAAATTAATACTAAGAACTTGATTGTTCAACATTACTCTGTACTTTACATGAGGAAAAACAACAATAGCCTTCCCAAACCACCCCAAAGAAAAAGGTTTAACTTACCCTTAACTTCTCCAGTGTTTAGCTTAAAACTAAAATACTCGTCTGTTTTGCAGAATGTTGCCTTCCTTTGATTTGGATATTTAATTGTTAATATTTGCCTTTGTTTTCCTGATCTAGCTACTGCTTCCTCACGCATATTTTGTTGCATCTATGAAATCCAACAGGTCTACAATCTCTGCACTTTCTAGTGGCATTAATTCTTAATCAACCTATCCAACATGTTGTCTCAGAGTACTTTATGCTCCATGCTTTTTTATATTAAAAACGGGTAGCAAGAACATTGTTCAACTTGCAAAACGTCCCAGATATCACTTCTGCTTTCATTCTTTATGCTGTATATCTTTGCAGCTCTTAGGCAGTACATTGCTACTTTAGTGATTAAAACACTGAAATATTCAGTCATTTCAAACAGAGAACCTACTAGCTGTATCTTATCAGTTATCATCATATACTTAGAGATGATTGTTCGGCCTCCCAGTCATACGGCTTCATGTCATTCTTAGTTTTTTGTTGGTATTGATTAATTTTTAAATTGAAATCTCTATAGAGACTTGAATTTATATGTTGGTGGAGGATGTTGAGTTTGTGTTAAGGAAGAAACTGTATGACTGGTCACTAAGAATTAAGATGCAGCTTTTATTGCCATTCATTTAGCTGCAGTCCTGTAAGCCTTTGATGTATTTAATTGTCACTTTGTTTAGATCGTGACAGTAGAAAAAACTTACCTGCGGAAATTAATTTAATTTTTCTTTGCAGGATAATATTTAGTTTGATGGGGGCATCATTAAGAACTTGTGATGCAAAGTAGAGAAGACTGTCTTCATAAATTGAATCAAACATCATGAGACCATTCTCTGTAGACTCCTCAGAATCCTGTTTCTAGGAATGTTGTCGACAATTTTTTCTCATGTTTGTATGTATCTGTGTCTTGGCTATCATTTGAGTCTTACTTTCTTCTAGGGAGGGGCATTACCACCACACCATCCGACCCCGGTCAGATTCCGGCCCCGAATTTGATAATCCGGCACTTGCTTTTATTAAAAATCTCAGGAAGACTGTTTGCAGTAACTACTATGTTTACTTTTTCCTGATCTAACAATAATATGAAAATATATATATATATATATATATATATGTTACTTTTTTAGGAACAAAATCCACTTAATTTTAGGGAAATCTTTAGTATACTCTTCAGAATAGGTACCTTGAGCATAGCTGCACATTGTAATGGAAATGTTTGTTTCTTTTGGTTCGTTTTTGTGCATTTAACTTATTTTTGTTAGTTATATTTTTCACGGTTTTAAAGTTTTATGTGACAGTGCAGGAAAGTTTCTTTGCATGATTATTCTAGGAAGAAAAGGTTGGAACGTAGATTGCTTCATGGGGTTGCATATGGAACTACTTGGTTTGGGAAGTGGGGTTACAAATTTTGTCATGGAAGTTTTGGAGTCACTGAGGAAAAGTATGACAGAGCACTTCAAATTTTTAGTACATTAAGATTGGACAAGATCATCACCAATTTTAAAAAACTGTCTGAGGCAGGAAGATGAACAAATTATGAGAAGTTATAGAGAAGTGCGTGAAGCTCCTCTGGATACAATCAGCGATCTGTTACGGTCTGTACGTAGTTTCATGTCTAAAACCCCGATTGAAAGGAAAGCTGCTTTGGCTTTACCAAGAAGAGCCTATCAAAGCAATGGTAAAAAGATCACAAGGCTCTCAGCTTATCGACTTTTATTTCTCTTTCAAATATTGATTGCAGATGGCCTGCTAAGAGAATAAAATATACAGTTTACGTAATTGTGGATCTCTTGAATCAGAACAGGGCAAATGTTGATGGCAAAAGTTCTATGGAACAGAAAGTTTTGCACTCAGAGTCAGAGAGCATGGTAGTAACTTCTTAAAATCTTACTGATGTTAGAGGGAAAAACATATGCATAATGAGCAACATTAAGTCAACCAACTGAATCTTTTATTGTCTCTGCAAGATCTGATTTTCTTTATCGTCTCTGCCATATGTCGTAGTTGGTGCCATCTCAATCTTTTATTGTCTCTGCAAGATCTGACTTTCTTTTCCTTTGCAGTGAGATTAGGCCCCAGAATAAGTGAAACACTGAAGGGCAAGCTGAACCTAGGACTAATGATATGATCAAAAAGAATTGTGTGGAATCCAAGCACGTGAAATATTTTCAACAGTCAATGTGAAATCCAAGCACATTGATCAAATTCTCCTCCATTCCCTCTCCGTTGATCTTGATTTTTACTGTACTGGTAGGTTCTTGATTTTGTATTTTTGTTTTTGATTTTTTTGTGATAAAGATTCAATCTTTATGGTTTGAGAATACCCTTTTGCATAAAGATTCAATCTTTAGTCTTTCCTAAACATGCATAGTACTATTGTAGTATAGATGTAGTTTTTATGATATAGACATATAGTGCAGTTGATAAGTGGCTTTTCTCATTTTTTTTTCAATAATTGTTGAATGTAGATCAAATTGGGCAACTAAATGTTTGTGTGATGGGTTAAATTATGATGTACTTGGTATAGGTCTAAGATCTGAGTTGCATTTTGATTTTTGTGTGATTGGTTTTGTCAGGTTCTGTTAATTTATTGTCTTGGACGTTGATTCAAATACTTGCATTTGCTGCTGTATAGCTGCCAGTTTGTGCTCTGGTGTTCGAGGTAGTGGTGTAATGCTTTTGTGAATTTTTCGATGGTTCCGGAAAATGAAATGAGTTTCGGTAGTGTCTATAAATTTGGTATTGATTCTTGCATGCTGATGTGTTTTTGCCCTGATCTTTTGTAAGGTTATAGGGATGCACGACTCTGGCCTCCTATTACTTGGATTTCTTTCACTGGTATATAGGACAGGTATTGGGAAAGCCTAAACCAATTGTATATTTGTTATTTGCTGGAGTAATGTCGACGGTGTAATTACACTCGGAATCGAGGCGCTTGTATTCTTGGTGGTGGGACAGCCACATTAGCCAAAGAATTCACAATGGCTTCAAGAAAATCTTACAGGTTGGTTTGCATTATCCGTGAATTCTTGTTCGTGTTTAAGTGATTATCACCTTTGCTGACAGCTATTTGCAGCTCCATGTTCAAATATTGGTTTATCGTCTCATAAATTATTATATTTTAAGGTGATTAAGAAGGTAATAATACTCCCCCGTTTAAGAATAGATGACCATTTAGGAAAGTGTGTAAATATTGCTTATAAGAACATCTCTTTCATCGTGACTCCAAAGTCTACAATTTACCATGATTATCTACTTTCATTTCATTTCTATCTCTTTAAAGCCACAGAGATACCATATAATTCTTTATTATATCGATATTAGCAAGTATAAGCCTCATCAAGAATAAATGAATCACAAGTCTTATTTTAATCTGTCAGACTGATGCATCATAAGGATTTCCACCTTAACTTTATGCACTAGTTTTGTTTCAGTCATCCTATTTTGAAAATAAATTAAGTACTAAGTTTGGTGTAGATGTTGTCGTTCATTCACAAGGAAATCGTTTTACATCATAATAAGGTAGATGATCGAATTGCATATGATCCACTACGATTAACTTTTGACAGCCCCTATAGAAAGAGTAAAATCCGTAGTACAGATAGATTTCCGGAACTTATACTCCACCGATCGCCCTTCTCATGTTTGATACAATTAAACTTATACTTATATCTAAACAACATTCATTATATTTTCCGAACAGACATGGATGCCAAAGTTAAAGCAATGATCAAACTCCTTGAAGAAGATGCCGATTCCTTTTCCAGAAGGGCAGAAATGTATTATAAGAAACGTCCTGAGCTCATGAAGTTGGTTGAGGAGTTTTACCGAGCATACCGTGCATTAGCTGAGAGGTATGACCAGGCAACAGGGGAGCTTCGCCAAGCTCATCGAACTATGACAGAGGCATTTCCCAATCAGGTACCTTTTGTAATGGCTGATATATCGCCCTTAATGAAGGACCACAAACAGACAACAGGCCACAACAACCTGAACAGCAACAAAACTGAGCACCACCTACTCTAGTCGACAGTTTGTTAGTTTGGCACAGGCCATATCCTTGTTTGTCTGTAGTTAATTATGGGACATTCAGAACTATATGTAGTAGCCTAGCTTGTATTGAACAACACAACATGATTAAGCAATGAATACAATGCTCTGCTGAGCTTCTATCTACAACCTTTCTTTCCTTATTGTTTCTTGATATTTCCATGTTGTGAATATTCTTATTAGTCTTTATGGTATCAGAGACCTCCTTCCTGGCCATAGAAAAAGACTCATCACTCTTCTGCTAAACATCTATCATCCTAGTTCCTGGCATTCAGATCTGTCTTTTGCTATCTTTTCTTTCTTTCGACCCACTCTCTCAAATGGCAAATCAAGCCAGAATATCATATCAAGACATGCTTAATCCTCTATTCCTTCACCCTTCTGACAACGCCATGTCTATCCAAGTGGAAAAACTGCAAGGCTCAGCAGATTATAGAGCTTGGAGTCGATCTATGGAGATAAATCTGGCTTCTAAAAGGAAGTTGGGGTTTGTCAATGGAACAGTGTCTAAGCCAACAGACGATGACACCAAAGCAGAGATGTGGGACGCCTGTAACAACATGGTGATTGCATGGATAACAGGTAATGTTTCTCCCACAGTCCGTAAATCTGTAATGTTCATGACTAATGCCTGTGAAATATGGAAAAACCTGGAAACAAGATTCACCTTATCCAATGGATCTCGCAAATATAAACTGAGCAAAGACCTGTACGAAGTGCGTCAACACACTGCTACTGTCAATGAATACTATACCACCATGAAGACTCTATGGGAGGAGCTTGACTCCATGAATCTGCTTCCAACAATTATTGCACCCACAGAAGAGATAACGAAGCTCTTAAACACTATTGAACTCCAAAAGGAGGAGGCCCACCTATTTCAATTTCTGAACGGCTTGAACGAGGCATATAGCCCTCAAAGGAGTCAGCTTTTAATGGCTGATCCTCTACCCACAGTGGAACAAGCTGTAGCTGTGATACAGCAAGAAGAAGCTCAGAGAAATCTTCTACAAACCATGACCCCTGATATGGAAATATCAGCTATGTATAGCAAAAGTGGCCCCTCAACCTCTAATGACCGATCTGTAACGTGTTCTGCTTGCAAGGTCAAAGGTCATCCTAGAGAAAGATGCTGGACAGTAATAGGTTATCCAGCCTGGCATCCGAAACACAGCTCTAGTCAATCTGTGAGCAGGGGTTCGCCTCGAAAAACCTTCACTGCATCACAATCTCGATGGCCACCAAGGTCCCCTCATCCTAAAATGGCTGCCACAGCTGCTTCTGCACCAAACACACAAGCCCCTGGACTATTGTTCACACCTCAACAGTTGGAGCAATTAGCTCAACTAGTTCCTCACCTTCAAATCGGTGCAACAAACCAAGCACCTAAAGCCCCAGAAGATGAACTGGAATATCACTTCTCTGGTATGATTTCAACCTCTTTGACAGTCAACACAGATCAAGAGTGGATCGTTGATTCCGGTGCCTCGGACCACATGACTCCAAATCTGAATTGGTTTCACAAGACTGCTCCAACAAATGACTCATCTTGCATTAATCTCCCAAATGGTGATACTGTTGAGGTCTCTCACACAGGTACCGTTCACTTAACCAATATGTTGACTCTTAATGGAGTATTGTGTGTCCCTCACTTTAAACATAGCCTTTTGTCAGTTCGAAAATTGATAAAGGAAAATAATTGTCAAGTTCAATTTTTTCCAAATCATTGTTGCATCATAGACACGGTGTCGAATTCAGTTCTGGGGCTGGGTCATGCTAGGAATGGTCTGTACTACCTTAAACCACACAAACTCAATGATCCACCATCTCCACACACCACAAACAATGTTGTCAAGTCACAATCTCCTGTGTCCACTGCTGGTAACAGCCTTGACATTTGGCACTTTAGGCTAGGTCATGCTCCTATTCCAAAGATTAAACAAATATCTAGCTTACCTGCACTCTCTAAGTCACACCCTACAGTGTGCATCACATGTCCCCTTGCACGCTTTACTAAACTGCCATTTCCAGCTAGTGAAACCCATGCCATTGCAGCCTTTGACCTGATACATATAGACCTCTGGGGCCCGTACAAAGTCACCACAAAGGGCACATGTCGATACTTTCTAACGATAGTAGATGACCATACGCGTTACACATGGATTTATCTGATGTCTAACAAATCTGATTCCCTGCAATTCTTGAAGACATTCCTTGCCTATGTGAAGAATCACTTCCAAGGCTCTATAAAAACTGTTCGTTCTGACAATGGGATGGAATTTGACAACACTCAGTGCAAGCAATTTTTTGCCATGAACGGCATTGTTCATCAGACATCTTGCCCGTATCGGCCACAACAAAATGCCAGAGTGGAACGGAGACACAGGTTTATTCTAGAAGTGGCTCGTGCCCTGCGTTTCCAAGCCAACATTCCACTGCATTTATGGGGGGACTGTGTGCTTACTGCAACATACTTGATTAACAGGCTGCCAACACCTTTGCTTGCCAACAAGACTCCGTTTGAAGCTTTGTACAAGCAGTTGCCAGATTATGAAATTATGAGAGTGTTTGGATGCCTTGCCATTGCTTACAACCAAACCATCCCAGCTGACAAGTTTGCAGCTCGTGGGCTTCCTTGTGTATTCTTGGGGTATCCACCCACAAAGAAAGGATATCGATTGCTTGATCTAAAAACCAACAAGGAATTTGTCTCGAGAGATGTTAAATTCCATGAAGACGTATTCCCATTCAGCCCTCAAGCAGTCTCTCAAATTATGCAACCTAACTCGGTGGATATTCACTCAAACAGTGATCAAGGCCAAGTCACGATGGATGAAGAATATGTCTCCAACGAGAATTTGAATTTGCTGAATGATGATGATGACTTCTTGAGATCACCCTCACCTGAAAGAAATCAATCCACAACAACGGTTAACAATCCAGAAGAGAACTGTGTACGACGATCCACTCGACTACGAGTACCACCAGTTTGGCACAAGGAATATGCAGTGAATCAAGCTCAATCAGTTACTGATACAGCAGTCCACCCTGCTTTCAATTGTTTCTTGGCCACCCTCACCTCAACTACTGACCCTACTTCTTTCAATGAAGCAGTTCAACACAGTCATTGGGTCTCAGCCATGAACGATGAGCTTGATGCTCTTGAACGAAATAAAACGTGGTCAGTGACTGAATTACCACCAGGAAAAACAGCAATTGAGTGTAAATGGTTGTTCAAAACCAAATTCCACCCAGATGGGACTGTGGAGAGACATAAATCTCGATTAGTTATTCTGGGATGTCGACAAAAGTATGGAGAGGACTTTACAGAAACTTTCGCCCCAGTCGCGAAAATGACCACGGTTCGAACTATGTTGGCTGTAGCTGCAATTCAGGACTGGCATACGCTGCAAATGGATGTCTCAAACGCCTTCTTGCATGGTGACCTTCTGGAAGAAGTGTATATGAAGTTGCCTAAGGGATACACACATGTTGGGTGCAGAATTAAAGACAATGAACCTTGCAAAGGTAACTCTACTTCTAATCTCGTGTGCAAGTTACACAAAGCCCTGTATGGTCTAAAACAGGCTCCACGATCATGGTTTTCCAAATTGTCTCTCACTTTGCTGTCACTTGAGTTTAAACAGTCAAAGTCTGATTATAGTTTGTTTGTGAAACATAAGTCATCCTCCTTCATTGCTGTGCTCGTCTACGTAGATGACCTGTTGATTTGTGCCTCTAATCTGGGGGACATTGCTGAGCTGAAACAAATGTTGTCATTGAGATTTCATATGAAAGATCTGGGTCCAATAAGCTATTTTCTGGGTCTTGAAGTGGACAGATCCTCGGCTGGCTTTTTTATCTCTCAAAAAAAGTACACGCTTGATCTACTCACAGAGCATGGACTACTCAACTGTAAACCCTTGGCTCTCCCTATGGATTCACACCTCAAGTTGACCCCTACCATAGGGGATCCATTGCCTACACCTACTCTTTATCAACGGCTTCTTGGACAACTCATTTATCTTACCATAACTCGTCCAGACATTTCTTTCACAGTACACACTTTGAGCCAATACATGAATGCCCCTACTACTGTGCATCTTCAAGCAGCTAAGCGTCTACTGCGTTACCTAGCTGGGTCTCCATCACAGGGAATCCTACTTGCATCCTCCAGTGCTGCTCGTTTAACTGCATATTGCGATAGTGACTGGGGCAGCTGCATAACTACTCGCAAATCAACAACTGGATACTGCATTCTCCTTGGACAGTCACCCATTTCCTGGAAATCGAAGAAGCAAAGTGTTGTGGCTCGTTCATCGGCTGAGGCAGAATACCGTGCGATGGCATTGACAACATGTGAAGTTACTTGGCTATCCTTCCTGCTCAAAGACCTGGGATTCAAACATCTGCCATCTGCTCAACTTAAATGTGATAACAAGGCTGCTCTAGCAATTGCAGCAAACCCCGTTCAACACGAACGCACAAAACACGTGGAAATTGATTGTCACTTCGTACGAGATCAAATAAAATCAGGGCTGCTCACTACCTCCTATGTTCCCTCCAAAGAGCAAGTGGCTGATTTGCTCACCAAAGTTCTACCTGTCCAACAGCACCAACTCTTGCTGACCAAGCTGGGAGCTTCAGCTTCACTTCCCTCTCCAGCTTGCGGGGGAGTAATGAAGGACCACAAACAGACAACAGGCCACAACAACCTGAACAGCAACAAAACTGAGCACCACCTACTCTAGTCGACAGTTTGTTAGTTTGGCACAGGCCATATCCTTGTTTGTCTGTAGTTAATTATGGGACATTCAGAACTATATGTAGTAGCCTAGCTTGTATTGAACAACACAACATGATTAAGCAATGAATACAATGCTCTGCTGAGCTTCTATCTACAACCTTTCTTTCCTTATTGTTTCTTGATATTTCCATGTTGTGAATATTCTTATTAGTCTTTAGCCCTCAGGATCTGCTCATGGTACAGTGCCTCACACGGCCGAAACTCCACACCCAATCCATGCACTTTTTGGTCCAGATGACTTGCATAAGGGTGCACTGGGAATTTCTTCATCTGATCTGCATTGGTTTTAGAGTGGATCTTCTTTCGGAGATTCTGATGCTGTGATCAACAAAAAGGGGTTGAAACAGCTATATGAGATTTTGGTTCAGGTGAAGTTCTCCCACACAATATGAACTTTGCGGAAGGAGCAGTAAGAAAAGGAGGCAGAAATTATGATGTGCAAGAAAAGGAAGAAAGTCCGCATGATGACTCGCAGGTATCAGAAGAAATTCAGAGCCTGAAGATGAAGTTTATTTCCGAGTCTGAACGTGCTAGTAAAGCTGAAAATGAAGTTCAAATCCTTAAGAAGTTCCTGGTAGATACGCAGGCTGAAAAGGAAGCTGTCGTTACTCAGTATCAGCAGAGTCTAGAAAAATTGTCAAGTCTGGAAGGAGAAATCACTTGTGCAGAAAAGGATTCAAGGAGGCTCATGGAAGAAGCAAGCAAGGCTGAATATGAACTTCTTCAGTTTAAAGAAGCCATTGTCAAATTAGAAGCAGAAAGAGATGCTGGTCTTGTTGAAAATAAGAATTATCTAGAAAAGATATCTAGTCTGGAGGTTATGGTTTCACACGCACAACAGGAGGCAAAAGGACTCAACGAGAAAACATTCAAAGCAGAATTTGAATCTCAATATTTGAAAAATGAGTTATCTAAATTAGAGTGTGAAAAGGAAGTTGGTCTTGTTCAGTTCAAACGGTGTCTGGAGAAGATATCTATCTTGGAGAAAAAAGTTTTTCTTGCTGAAGAAGATGCCAGACATCTTACACAGCAAGCTGAAAGAGATCAAACAGAAGTTGAGCAGCTTAAAACAACTCTGGCTGAAGTTACTGCATAGAAGGAATCAACTGCTCTTAAATACAATCTTTGTTTGGAAAATATATTGGCACTGGAGAATAATCTTCAACGTTTTATTTTGACCTCCAAGTCTCTGCTATTCGTGAAGTTCTGGTCGAAGAAAAGGTTCATGAGCTTACTGGAGTGTTCGACACTCTTCAAGCTGAAAGTGCTTCTAAAACTGAAGTGATTGAACAGATGAAAGAAAGAGTTAACTCCATGGAGAGAGAAATTGGAGGACTGAAAGCCCAGCTAGTTGCATATGCCCCTGCTATAGCTTCACTAAAGGATGACATAAAATCCCTTGAACACAGTACCCTCTCTTGGGGGAAAGCATGTTGGAGGTGACAATCAAACACCAAAGGTATGATACTCCTTGTTCGATCTTAATATATTGCTTCAACATCTAGATTTCATAATATTTTACGAATTTGAGAAATCCTTTCTTTTAAGGCGATAAGTTAACTATTATGTGGAGGAATATGCTGCAAGTTTATTTTATTTTGAGTAGAACAGACTGTGTATGAAAACAACATGTATTTGTTGCTTCTGTTGCCTAGTATCGCAAAACAAACTTTAAGTGTTCAGAATCATCTTAAAAATTGCCACTCCTAAATATTTTTGTTAAAATTTGTTTCTAATAGTTATCCGTAGTTGAATTCTAAATAACGAGATTCTACTTCCAACTCCTGACATAGGTTGAGATTTTACATCAACGGATTTAAATGGTTTCTATATATCCTTTTGCAACGAGTTTTGAGGTTTCTATGGAAGTTCACCGCTCTGAACACTTTCGACAGTTTTTCCAGTGTCTCATATCATATATAATATTTTATATTTTCTTGCATTCACACATCTCAATTCTCACGCAGTCATGAAAGAGTTTTGCAAGGACCGATAAATGATCAACAGTATCCTACGTGTGATGGAATCTCAGATTTGCAGATGTTGCAGATTAGGATTAAAGCTGTAGAGATAGTAGTTATTGAACAAATGAACAAGAATGGGGTTCTCATGAAAGATATTCCACTTGAAGTCTCAGACCAGTCACTATATAGAGGTAGCAGAAGAGGAACTAGTAGTGCAGATGATCAGATGCTAGTGCTATGGGAAACAGATGACACTGACATTTATCAAAAGCAGACTTATAATACAGCTGGAGATGATATTGTTTATGATCGATGCGAAGATGCACAAAACAGGAATACACATCCATCTTCAGAGTCAGAAATGGAAAAAGAGTTAGGTGTTGACAAGTTACAGGTCTCTACAAGTAAATCAAAGCCTGATTTAGGAGGGAACCACAAAAAAATATTAGAGAGATTGGGTTCTGACGGGCAAAAACTGGCAACTATTCAGATAACAGTGCAGGAGCTCAGAAAGAAATTAGAAACAAACAAGAAAAACAAAAAGGCCAAGAATGTTGATTTGGAAACAGTCGAGGAACAATTGCAAGAAGTTGAGGAGACCACAGTACAGTTGTTTAATTTAAAGGTCAAATGACCAGGAAGATAGAGGAGATTTTATATTATTCAGATGGGAAGAGCTCTACCGAGCTAGAGGAGGCTGTTAGTGTCCAGAAAAGGGTCCGAGAAGATTGGAAGGTTGCAGTTAGAGGTTCAAAAGTTCCAATGTCTTGTTGAAACTAGATGATGAGAAGGAAAAGCAAAGGAATAAACCAAGCTTCAAAGACCAAGAGTCGAACAACAATTATTCTGAGAGACTTCATTCTTCACCGTGGAAAAAGAAGTAGCGGAAGGCGAAAGGAGGGTCGATTCTGTGGCTGTTTTAAACCTTCTGCTGGAGAAGCTAACATCTAATGCATCTATTTTCAAGTAGCTTTTAGCAGTTAGTTAAAAGTTTCCTGGAATGCTACTTTTATTATTTTGAGAGTATCATTTCTCAGTTGTAGTTGCATAAACTATCATAAAGTAGTTTATATCGGATGTAATAAATCTTGATATGCTGCTCTAAATGTACCTGGTTAACAATAATCTCTTCAACTTCAGAAGTTGAAATCCTAATTTGAAATTATTTTTAGGTATGCATCACAAGAACTACTTTATCCACAAGTCCCCAGCCAAAGTTCAGCTTCAAGCTTTTCAGGATCAAGAATTCCTTTTACAAAACAAAGAGCCCGTTTGGCAACTCGCTTAAGGTCATTTTCTACTTTAAGTTAAAAATGTCATTTGTGTAATAAATCAGAATTTGACTTAAATAAAAAAAAACATTTTAAAGTTAAAAGTTGGTTGAAGACACTTTTCGAAATGATTTATTTTGTTTTGTGGATTTTGTTTAATAGAAGTTAATACCATTTCTCAAATAGACAATTTATTAAATTTATTTTTACGTTTACATTTTTAATAATTCATAAGTGAGAAACATGTGGCTGAGGACGACCTTAGGTAGTACCCTGAGATTAGGTTATTTTTCCATATAATACAGCAGGGTAGTTTTGTAATTACACAATTGAAGTTTAAATTTACAAATATACCTTTATAATTTTACATGTAAAAACCATCTAACCTCAGGATTTCAAGCTGAGGACGACCTCCGACCCATTTAACTCTTCATAAGTTATCCATAATATAAAATTACCAGACAAAAGTTTTACTTTTCACTTATCACTTAGTCAAACTATCTCAAAGACCAATAATATGTTATTTTATTTTAAAATAAGTCAGAAGATTAGATACTTCTATAAATGTCTCGAAGATCGGTCGATCTAATACGAAAATTATTGTACATATACTTTTTTATTATAATTTATAAGTTTTAACAAATCTCGACTCAATATTAGTCAGAGTCGAACTGACTTGAACTATGTTTTAATATAAACATTTTGATTGATTCTGAACATTTTCTTCTTGTATAATAAACTTCTTCATTTTTAAATTTCTTTGGTCTGCCCAAAATACAAAGTTTCTTACCTGCCTTTCATGTTTTCTAACTCGAACAAGTTTCCATTATTTAAATTTCGTATCATGGAAGATAATATTAGAGCCCAACAGATATATTTTCAGACCTTGCATTTTTCAAATATATTTCGGCAGCTATACTAGCACTTTACCTGATTTGCCGTGTAAATCTTTAATTTAACTTTCTCCAACAATATAATTCTTTTCTACTAACTATTATTATTAAATTGATTTTTTATTTCTCCTTTTTTAACTACCACCATAAGAGCATTCACATCCCATCCGCATCCCCAAACCCAAAAATTTACTAAAAATAGTAAATTCCCAAATAAAAATAGTAAATCCCCAAAATTATAAAAAATGTTCTACATCACATTCCCCATTTTCCATCCCCATATCCCTACATTCCTTTTCATATTTACTTATTTCTCTCTCTTTCACTTAAATTTTAACTATCAAAACTCACACACTACAATTAAATATATTTAAAAGAGGAGAGAGATGATTTGGAGTTCAAAACAGTAATCTGTAAATATGGGGATTCAAAACTTGTCCCCAAAATTAATCCCTAAAATGGGGAATGGGATGGAAGCCCACTTTTGCATAAAAGCTAAATATTTCCCTAAATATTTGGGGATAGGATCTTGAATGTGGATGCTCTAACACACCTTTGATTACACAAAACCAAACCAAACCAAACCAAACAAACTCAGTATATCCCGCATAAAGCAGGGTCTGGGGAGGGTAACATGTACGCAGACCATGCCCCTACTTTTTACGGTAGGGAGGCTGTTTCCGTGAGGACCCCCGGCCTAGAGTGCCAAAAAACAAAGTGTATTCTGTGCAAGGATGGTAAGAATGAGAAAAGTAATCGATCGAACCTGGGCCCATGGCCTAGCTCTCATGGGACTTACCTACGTGGGCAAAGGGCACTCCTCTCCTGATCTAAGATTTCCTCTGACCAAGCTCCCTGCACCTGCAAAATCAGAAAACAGAAGCCAATATGAAGACGAAAATCCAAACTTCTAAGCTAGCGCTAACCGAGAAAAACCAATTCTGAGGCTTTCAACCACAGAATCGCTCCCTAGAAGAGAATCCACAACTCTAATCTGGCGCCTCCAACAGCTCCTATCCGCGATCGAGATCTCATTCAAGTTAAGGGCCTTCAAATCCATCCTAAGCTGTTCTTCCCACGACCTCCTCGGTCTGCCTCTCCTCCTCACCCCAGCAACCGAAAGACTCTCGACCCTCCTCACCGGGGCTTCCGGACGCCTCCTACGAACGTGGCCGAACCATCTCAACCTCCCTTCCCTAACTTTCGTAGCCAGAGGCGCCACCTCCAACGCACTCCTGAAAACCGCATTCGGGATTCTATCTAACATCGTGCGGCCACAGGACCACCGCAACATCCTCATTTCAGCTGCTTCCATCTTGCTCTCGAGCACCTTCTTCGCCGCCCAACACTCTGAACCATATAACATCGCCGGACGGATTGCCGCTCTATAGAACTTCCCTTTCAACTTTAACGGGACTTTCTTATCGCACATCACCCCTGACGCTGCCCTCCACCTTAGCCACCCCGCCTTGATACGGTGAGTGACATCATCTTCAATCTCACATTCCTTCTGGATGATTGAACCCAAATACTTGAACTTATCCGTACTGGGGACTGTTTGATCTTCAATCCTAACCTCCACCCCTTCCTCGTTGGCCTCACCACTGAAGTTACACCAGAGATATTCGGTTTTAGATCTGCTCAGGCGCAATCCTTGGGGCTCCAAAGTGGATCTCCATAACTCCAGCTTCTCATTCACCTCCGACCTCGATTCCGCCACTAGCATGATATCATCGGCGAAGAGCATACACCAAGGGACGGCGTCTTGAATCCCTCGCGACATGACATCTAGGATCAGTGCGAAAA
Organism: Kitagawia praeruptora; assembly: GCA_037693485.1. Lineage (NCBI taxonomy): Eukaryota > Viridiplantae > Streptophyta > Magnoliopsida > Apiales > Apiaceae > Kitagawia > Kitagawia praeruptora. The sequence goes on from CM075353.1 coordinate 8,708,054, forward strand.
GAAGAGGACTAAGGGCCGACCCCTGGTGTAGCCCAATCTCCACAGGGAAGTAACGAGCATCGCCAACTGGGGTCCGTACGCAGGAACTAACTTGGGAGTACATGTCTTGAATCGCCCTGACGTACGCCGACGACACTCTCCTCTCCTCAAGGCTCTTCCAAATAATCTCACGGGGGATGCTATCATACGCCTTCTCAAGATCAATGAACACCATATGAAGGTCTTTGCGACGCTCTCTGAACTTCTCCATAAGGTGTCTGACGAGATGAATGGCCTCGGTCGTCGATCTCCCCGGCATAAAACCAAATTGGTTCTCTGAGATTTCCACTTCTCTTCTAATCCGAGATTCAATCACTCTCTCCCAAAGTTTCATAGTATGACTGAGAAGTTTAATTCCCCGATAGTTACTACAGTTCTGAGCGTCACCTTTGTTCTTGAAAAAAGGGACGACAATACTGCGCCTCCATTCCTCTGGCATCTTAGCACCCATGAGAAGAACATTGAACAGATCTGCTAGCCATTTCAGTCCAACCTCACCAAGACAAAGCCACACCTCGATGGGGATCTGATCCGGACCTACCGCCTTCCCTCTAGCCATCTTTTGAAGGGCACCCTTGACTTCCTCTTTGCTGAAACGATCACAAGGGCCGAAGGGGCGAATGGACGAAAGAGGGATCTCTTGCGCCACACTGGCACCACTCCTCCTATCCTCATTGAAAAGCAAGTGAAAATACGAACTCCACCTCTCCTTTATGGCGTCTTCCTTTATCAACACTTGGCCTGCATCATCCTTAATAAACTTACCAGAACCCAGGTCGCGCCGCCTTCTCTCCCTTGCTTTAGTGATTACACAAACAAAAAAGTATTAAAATTGTAAAACCCTTTTTCCTTTCCATTGAAGAGTGTTGGGTCCATCGCCACTGTTTGACTTCGAACTTTTATATAGTAATTGGAAAAGGACTAAAGGAGTCTTTACTTTTTTTTTTTTGGAGGGCAAAAGGAGTTTTACTTAGGGTTAAATGGCGTTTTGGTCACTCAACTGACTGGAAACTTGCAATTGGGTCATCAAACTCAAAAAATTTTCAATCACATCATTGTACTTTTAAAAATTTCCATTCAGGTCACTGGCCGTTACAATCCGTTAAAAATTAAACGGAAAACTGACTAAGTTTGGTGAGTTGGCTTGAATAAATCCACCGTGGCATGTACAGTCAGCTGAAGCGGCATTTTTCGTCACACAACTAATGTGCAGTCAGCTGAGTTTCAAGTAAATTCGGTGATCAAAACGTTACTTCAGCTGACTGTACATGCCACAATGGATTTGTTCAAGCTAACTCACAAAACTTAGTCAACTTTCCGTCAAATTTTTAACGGAATGTAACGGCTAGTGACCTGAATGAAAATTTTTAAGAGTACAATGATGTGATTGAAAACTTTTTAAGTTTGATGACCCGATTGCAAGTTTCCTGTCAGTTGAGTGACCAAAATGTCAATTAACCCGTTTTACTTAAAAGTTGAGAAAATGATCCATTCATATAATTATATTATTAATATCTTTTAATAATTAAGTTTATATCTATTTTAAGAAATCTCGGAAATGAATGAGAATTGAACAAAATTATTTGAGTTATTTAGAAAGTAATTATATTATTAATTTATTTAAGTGTTTTGTGACTTTTGTCATTGCGATGTTTCCTGAGAGGTGTACACACTATTGATCCATACACATAAGCCATCACAATAAGTAAATATATTCCACTGCATGGTTCGAAGATAAATTAATGCAAAAAAATTGATTCTGAACAAATTTATGGAGGACAAGGGGACTAACTTAATTTTATAGATAATTACACGTTCATATACAGCCTAACAGGTATAATTAGTAGATGTGTGTATGCGTGTTTTACTTATTCAATATAAGTGGATTATCAGTTGCATTTTCTCAACTAACACATTTTTAAAAACATGCAATTTGGTGAGGTTGTGTAAAATCAAGCTGTTTCACGGAAATTATCATATACTTCGGTAAAAAAATTTACTGCTGTTTGCAAGATGACTATATTTTTCAACATCCGTATAAACCCTTTTTCTTTTTTAGCTAAAAACTTCCTTTTAAATACTTACCTTTCACTAATAACAAAAAATTATGTGTAATTATAGAATTTCGAATCTAACAAAATTGAATATTTCTGATAATGATAGATTATATGTTCGATTTTTCCTTCCGTGTATCATTTGTATAGTCCATCTCCAATGGTATGAGCTAAAATGGGTGGCTAAAATAATTTAAAATAATGATTATGTAAAATTTATTGAATCTGTAAGGTGTTGTACTTCAATGGAGTTGGCTATAATGATTAGTCATATTTTAAAAATAACAAGTTATTATTATTTCAAATTGTTAAAAATATAATGTATTATTTTAATATGGTAATATTGATGATGTGGAGTTTTACTACAGGTCTCTAGAGGTTCGATAAATATAGCCAATATGATAGGATTTTAGAGGATTATCTAAAATTTTAGATAACAGTAATGTCCCGTTGGAGATGATTTTTTTTTACACAATATCTATAATTTTTATTTAAGACATGTTTGACACACTTTTAACTAAGAGGTCTCTATGGTTGGATGGAGATGCTCTTAGGATTCATTTGGATGGATAAAAAATCGAGCATACATTTACAACCGATCAAAGCAGCCAATTGAAATAAGTTGAAACCGTGTTTGGCGATCCAGATTCCAGGACCAACCGAGCTTAGCACCAATTTAGTCCACCGTTCACGTGCATTTGCATTCCCACGGAAACGAGTAGCTATCATATATACAATCATAACAACAATTTTCGAACGTTCCTGTAAATTAATATAATATATTTCCTCCGTTTCACTAATATTGATTATTTGTTTTTTTTTTTTTTGTCAGAAATAACTTATTCGTTCATAAATTGTACCGAAATACAATAAAACGTACATAGGGGATTTTTTCATTCAAGAAAGTTCACCATCTAACCCAAAAGGCACGCATGTTGCCTCGGGACGCTTAGACAATAAAACTTTCAAGTCTGAAAGGAAGAATCCCCACAGAAAGAAGGCCTCGTTAAAACCCTCCAAGAGCAAAACCCTGTGGGAAAAAAGCTCAAGGGGGAAAAAGAGTACCCTCCAAAAAATAGAAAATACATCATTTTACAACTTGTTACTACACACAGAACTACTTGTTGCTTATGAGAGTCTCCACTAGCATCAGTTATTCCCACATACTAGCTTTACTAGTTTTCTTTTTTCCTTGTCTCTTGGTTGCTCCATAATCACTTAGACAATAAAGTTTTAAATAATGAGCAGGAAGACCGTATACTTCACACCTGAAAAAGACAGAACAGATTAAAACTGAAGCACATTAATAATAATAATAATAATAAATCCGAAAAAATATATAGTATTTAAAATAAAAATAAAAAATAAAAATAAATATCTAATCAAAGGGGACCCCTTTGATTAGATACAAATTTAAAATATCCAAATAAATCAAATAAAATATTATAACTAATTTACATAAAATTTACATTTAAAACTTAAAATACAAACAATGTGTAAATATGAATACTAGAATCATTCCCCTCCAACATAATATACATTAGATAAAATAAATATAAGTCAGAAGTGAAAAATATTGAAAGCCAATAATTTTCAACTTAAACTATTTAATTAAATAAATAATAAATATGCGCCTATATAACTTATACTCAATAAAATTCCTAACACAAGAAAATATTATTACATAATTTAAAAATAACCAAAACTTAGTTAAATATGTCAATAATAGCACATATTAAATATTAAAATCGTAACTGAATAAATAAATATTAAAATAAATTATGGAATAAACAAGCCATCAAAATGGCACATCATTACCTCTTAAAGGTCCAAAATCTACTCCATCAATCATGGTCACCCATAAATGGTACAAAAACTTAAAATACTTCTAAAAATTAAAAATACATCGATTCTTAACCATAACACCTACCACATAATTAAGCACATTAAAGTTACATTTAATAGGAAATTCATCCAACCCAAATCATGGACCAAAATCAACGTTACAAATTAATCATATAAATGCTATCAATTAATCACATAAATGCTACAACTAATCACAATCAATAAAATCAATCTAACTACCTTTAATTTACAGAAAAAATGTAAAAATTTCTAACATGATTCAATCAAATTAAAACCAGCCGGCTCACAAAACTCACTAACAAGTCATCTAAGTAAACTATCAGCAGGAAAAAACTATACTACTAACAGGTCAACTCGGAATACAATAACTCAAGTGCTGCAAATAACTCGGCGATTACATAACAATACGAACGAAATAAAACAAAACTGAACACACTACTCAGACAGAACAATTAAAACGAACTCAGTGGCTACTCAACGAACTTAAAAGCTATAACTCAAAACGCAATAAACAAGAATTTTGATAGCCCAGAACTCAAAATGCAGCAACGAGTCAACTCAGAACTGAACTCGGAAAACAAGCAGAAAAACTCATCAAACCAATACAAATTAGCACGATTACGAACACTACAAATGACTCAGCACCATTCAAAAACAAACCAAAACCAAAAACAGTAACTAGATAAACAAACGCAACCACAATCGAACTCAACAAACCAACAACTCGTGGGTGAACTCAGTAGACACAAAACTCAAATACTCGTAAACTCGCTACACAGCAATTCTAACACGAAATGGAATTTTCAAGCAAAATCGTAACGCAAAACTTTAAGCAACGAACAAAAAGAAGACAAAAGAGAACAAAGAAAACCAAACAGTTAGATTGCCGGTCTGCCTGTGTTTTGAAATTAGTAAACCTCCCTGTTACAACCCCACCATTTAAAATCTTGGCCATAAGGAGAAAAATTGCACTCTTCGAACATCAATGGAAGATGGTTCTTGTAGTCAATGAAAATTCCATTTTTTTTAGGGATGGTGATTTAGATGTTCTGGTTTTTGTGTTTGTTTGGGTTTTTTGGTCAAAAACAGAAAAGCACAAGTAAAATAAGTAATTCCATGTTTTGTTTCTAAAGATCCGACGTATGTATATTGTTAGGGTTTGAGAGATAAAGAAAGAAAACGAGAGAGAGAGGGGGGAGAGAGAGTTGTGCTTCTTTTATCGTTAAACGTATTTCTATTTTTAATTTCTCCTCTCTATCTAATCTCTCTCTTTCTCTGTGGGTTTTACAAAATGGTGAAGTTAGCGACGGCGCGTGACAGCAGAATGTACGGGCCAAGGCTATCGAGAAACCGGTCAGAGTACATGAACGCGGGGCTATATGTATTTGCAACTCTTACTTTTTGGTTTTGCAATACTTGATTATTTGTTTTTTGATATATATTTTTAAGTGCAAATATAATATAGTTTCAAATTTTTTTTTGAAAAAAAGTACTAAAAAAAATTTAGAAAAAATCTAAGATCTAAATTTCTATTTAAAGAGAAAAATTTTGAAAAAAAAAATGGAACTATATTTTATTTGTACATATAAATATACATACCAAAACTTGACCAATATTAATGGGACACAAGATATTTTTGTCTAGTCACACTCGAATATTTATATATAGAAATATCAAAACCCAAATTTATTCATTACCATCATCCAAAATGAAGATAATCCAATTTCTAAACTCAACTCTTTTAATCATCTTCTTCTTAACCACACCTTCTCATCAAGCAAATTCACCACCCTCATATCCACTACAACAAAACCCTAGACTCCAAAACGCCTACCTTGCACTCCAAGCATTAAAACATGCAATCACCTCTGACCCTAAAGGCTTCACTTCAAATTGGTACGGTCCCTATGTTTGCAACTACACCGGAGTGTACTGTGCACCCGCACCCGACAACCCTAGTCACCAAATAGTTGCCGGAATCGACCTCAACCATGCCGACATCTCGGGTTACTTGCCCGAACCTCTAGGTTTTCTCAAAGACCTAACACTCTTTCATATAAATTCTAACCATTTCTACGGAACCCTATGATATGGGCTAAAAGTAAGCCCTAAAGACACATTTAATGTGGCATTAATTAGACCCGGAATGGTCCAAACGTGGGGCCCACCAGGTGGGCCCAAACCCTATTTACAATATTAATTTCGTAATTAATATTAGGGATAATAAACAGCTCAGCAATAAGTGTCAGATAAGAACATTATCTCTACAAGGAGTAGCCTCCAAGGCATACACTCATACAAGGAAACAGACTCTTACAAGGAAGGGGTCTAGAACTTTCCTCGAGGTTGACTTACCCACCAAGTCACCTAACCCTACCATAACTCTAAGGCTTCTCAGCCTATATAAAGGGTCAGACCCCTCACCTCAGAACTACGTTTTTGGCTTGATCTTTGATACACATCAAAGTACGTAGGCATCTTGTGAAGGCAGATCTAGCCACGAGCACGAGAGCAGCCATTAAAGCACGAAGCTCACGAACCCTAGCATTAAATATACACAAACCCTAGCCGCAAATCGTAACCTAGTTTTTATTCCACAACATTTGGCGCCGTCTGTGGGAAGAAAACATCAACCATGGTTAACACACGAAGAACTGCACCTGGCTCTACCGAAGCTTTACCAATCAATTCCGCCCCACCTCTTACCTCTGGGACAGCCACGCAAGAACAAGGGACGGTTCCCCAAAATCAAGTTTCCCAGCCTCTAGGGACGAATCCCCCTGCTGGGAGTACACTGCCTATGGTTGTCCATCCAGATCAGGGAACCAACTCTCTTCAGATGGTGGTCTCTCCCCTGGTCGATCCTAATCGCCCTCCAGCCGGGGTACAGATCCACACTACGGATCTCCCCAGGAATACTAACCCCATGTATGGGTTACCCAACTATCCCCCTACTCAACCTGGACCGAGTGGTCATGCCTTACAGATCCGAGATCGCGAGTATGATCGCGAGTATCTAGACTACTCTGGTCCCTATACTACTGATTCGACATCTGAGGATGACGATGATGATCGTGATGAAGCCCCAAGGAGGCGACGTGCTAGCAGAGAGCCCCGAAGAAGGCCCCGAAGAATCCATGATGGACCTCCACAAACAACTGAGGAAAGGATCAAGGCTCATGAGGCTGAGATCCAGAGGCTGAAAGATGACGCCGCTAGGGAGCAAGCAAGGCAGAATCAAAGTCTGAATCGACCTCCTCCAATCAGTGTTCCTATTATAGATCTGGAGAGGCCGTCTAGAAGACGAAGAAGGGCCGATGCCTCAACTGAAGGAATGACAAGGGCTGAAGCCCCCAGAAACAATCCCAAGGATCTGATGCCGTTAGATCTTGATGACCAAACACCTCCGTTCACAGAAGAGGTGATGAACGCCCGTATTTCGAAGAAGTTCAAGATGCCGACAATCAAGGCATATGATGGAACAGGCGATCCTGAAACACATGTCAGGACATTCACAGCCGCACTACTTCTACAACCTGCTAGTGACGCCCTAAAGTGTAGGGCGTTCCCACAAACCCTGTCGGGTATGGCTCAAAGATGGTATAGCAGACTACCTGCTAATTCAATTGGCTCTTTTAAGGAGTTGTAAAAGGCTTTCGTTAGCCAATTCATTAGTGGAAGAATTCATGAAAAGAGTTCTGCGTCCCTCATGTACGTTGTGCAGGGGAAGAACGAGAATCTAAGGGATTATCTCAAGCGATTCACCAAGGAGACTCTGAACATTACTGATCTAGACAATAAGGTTGCAATGGTAGCCTTGCAGCACGGAACCACGGATCTCTTTTTTAAGAGGTCGCTGGCAAAACATCCCCCTGAGAACATGGATGAGCTCCAACGAAGGGCTGATAAGTACATTAAGGCTGAGGATAGCATGAAGAAGGAAGCCACGTTGGGCAATGGAGGCAACGGGAACTCCGAGAAGCGAAAGCAAGACCAGGAGTATGATGACCAGGAATATGATGCTAGGGACAAGTATCCCCGAACTAGTGAGGACTCCGACTCTGCCCCTATGAAGAACCAAGGACCAAGGTTCACTGAGTATGCAAGGTTGAACACTCCTAGGGGTCGAATCCTATTGGACATTGAGAAGGATAAGGATTTCCGATGGCCGAAGCCACTCAGGGGTGATCCCACAAAGAGAAACAAAAATCAGTATTGCAGATTCCACAAGGATGTAGGGCATGACACTGATGATTGTAAGCAACTCAAAGATGAGATCGAGTTCTTGATCCGTAAAGGGAAGTTGGGCCACTTCACTAAGGGTGAAGATCGTGGTAATCAGAGAAGAGAGTATGATAGGAACGACGACGATCGGGATCGCACCCCACAGCCCCAAGGGCCAGTGATCAACATGATCTCAGGAGGCCCGACTGCGGCCGGGATGACTAGGAACTCTCGGAAGGCTTATGCCCGAGAAGTGATGCATATTGTCGGAGAGACACCAAAGCGTGCAAAAACCGAAGTAACAATCGAATTTGATGATTCAGACCTTGAAGGGGTGAAGTTCCCCCACGATGACCCGCTGGTCATAACACCCATGATTGGGAATTTAGAGGTAAAGCGAGTCTTGATAGACAATGGAGCTTCAGTGGACATTTTGTTCTATGAGGCATTCGTGAAAATGGGATACAACGACTCTCAGTTGACCCTATCTAACATGCCTATATATGGATTCAGCGGAGTAGAGTCTAAAGTTGAGGGAACTATTCAGTTGCCCGTCACCATCGGACAGAAGCCAACAGAGGCCACTCAGATGCTGAACTTTTTGGTTATCAAAGCGTCTTCCACCTACAATGCCATCCTCGGGAGGACTGGACTCCATGCTTTTAAGGCTGTGGCCTCAACCTATCACATGAAGATCAAGTTTCCAACCAGGAATGGTGTAGGAGAACAAAAAGGTGACCAGAAAATGGCTAGGAGCTGTTATGTAGCCGCGTTAAGGCCTGATGGAGTCGGGGGGCAGGTCCTTCCGATTGAAGACATGGACGTTTGTAGTGATAAGGAACATCAAGAAAGGCCAGCAGAGGACATCACACATAAACCTCGAACAGCCATTAAGGCTAAGGCGTCAACTGACTTCGTGGTTGAATGCATCATTGGCAACCAAGAAATCGGGGGGCAGGAGATTGTACCCCAAGCTGTAAGTGAACTTCAGAATAAGAATGAGGTGACCAGAAGGAGTAGTGAGTGCTCTATTTTATTGGAGCATCAAAAACAAAATCAAGTGGTGCAAGCCTAGTCTTGCAAAGCCCCGATGGGTTCAAATTATCCTAGTAGTTTTTAGCTTCATATTTTATCTAGTAGAAATAAGGTTCGATGAAACCATCGCAGAGCATGTTGCTCCGAGTAAGACAGTAGTATTCTATGTAAGGGTTGAACCCATCTCAAGTTATTAATGCAAGTTTGTTTTCCATTCATTGATTATGTGATTTTATTTATGTACCTAACACCTGATGTGTGTAAGTCAAAGATGACCAAGTACCGAAAATAAAAGATACACGAATGGAAACAAACAAACGCATAAATAAAAACCCTGAAAGGTCGAGAGTTACTAAGAATTTAAGTCCTTGAAGGACCCCAGATAAAAGAGAGAAGCTTGGCCTTTATATAAAAAAAAAAAAACTAGGGCATCTCAACCGGTTAGAGAGAATATCAACCGGCTGTAGCCCGTTAGAAACCTTTGTGGGCCATCAGCGCAAATTGGACTCTAAAAAGCCCAACACAATAAGGCCTGTTAAGGCCCAAGTCAAAATCAATTGGGACTCCCAAATATGCGGATTGGGTTCACAAGGAAAGGCCCCAAACTCTGATGAGTCTAAGGCCCGAAACAGAGGAAAGGCCCAAAGGTCCCAAACGAAGTTGTCTGAGGTCGAGACCAACGACCTCATTTTGCAACATGTTTTCGAACTCGTTCAAACGACCAAGAAGTTGATTAAAGCCCTGGGTTGAGGTCGTAAACGGCCTAAGATATGAGGTCGTGGTTATATTGATTTGAGGTCGAAGCATCGAGCTCGTAGTTGAACTACGAATAGGGCTTGTAACGTGCGACCTGGGCATAGAAAAAGCTTACGCTGAGCTCGTTGCATCCTAGTCGAAAATGAACTAGAGAGAATAGAAATTTCTCGCGACCTCACTCCCAATTTGAGGTCGTTTCAACACCATCTGAGCTCGTCCATTCGAGGTCGGAAAAACACTGAAAATCCTGAAAAGAAGCCACGACTTGGCCCCCGTTTGAGTTCGTTTTTGAGCTCGAAAATGAACTAATTTCTGCTCGAAATTTCCAGGTCGACCCCAGCCAGGGGCTCTGCCCCTTGGACCCCGCCAGGGGCTACCGCCCCTTGGACCCCGCCCGGGGGCTGCCGCCCCCGGACCCCCGCTAGCGCCGATTAGCACCGTTTAGTGCCGTTTAAGCACATATTAGTGCCGATTAGCACCGTTTAGCGCCGATTAGTGCCGTTAGTGCCGTTTTACGCCATTCAACGTTGTTTAAACACTGTTTAAGCATTGTTCAAGGCTGATTAGCGCTGCCTGGTGCCATTTAACACCGCTTAGTGTCATTCAACATCGTCGTAAATGCGTCGGTCGCTCCACGCTTTACATTAAGATGATAAGTTGAAAATACTCATGTAAGAGCAATAAACCCTGACCCAAGTCTCATGTAAGGCCGTTATAACTTCAAGGAAAACCTGATCAGTTTTCCTAAAAGTTGGGGGGCAAATGATATGGGCTAAAAGTAAGCCCTAAAGACACATTTAATGTGGCATTAATTAGACCCGGAATGGTCCAAACGTGGGGCCCACCAGGTGGGCCCAAACCCTATTTACAATATTAATTTCGTAATTAATATTAGGGATAATAAACAGCTCAACAATAAGTGTCAGATAAGAACATTATCTCTACAAGGAGTAGCCTCTAAGGCATACACTCATACAAGGAAACAGACTCCTACAAGGAAGGGGTCTAGAACTTTCCTCGAGGTTGACTTACCCACCAAGTCACCTAACCCTACCATAACTCTAAGGCTTCTCAGCCTATATAAAGGGTCAGACCCCTCACCTTAGAACTACGTACGTTTTTGGCTTGATCTTTGATACACATCAAAGTACGTAGGCATCTTGTGAAGGCAGATCTAGCCACGAGCACGAGAGCAGCCATTAAAGCACGAAGCTCACGAACCCTAGCATTAAATATATACAAACCCTAGCCACAAATCGTAACCTAGTTTTTATTCCACAACACCCTACCACAAAGTTTTAGTAATCTCCGGCTTCTTTTTTACGAGCTTGATATTAGCAACAATGTTTTCTCGGGGGAGTTTCCACAAGTTGTGTTTTCTTTGCCTTTGCTAAAATTTCTCGATATTCGATTTAATCTATTTCAAGGTGGCATTCCATCAAATGTTTTTAACCTAAAACTTGATGCATTGTTCATTAACAACGACAATTTCCAATCAAATATACCCGAAAACAAAGGTAATTCCCCGGTTTCCGTGATTGTTTTAGCTAACAATAACCTAAAAGGTTGTTTTCCGGCTAGCATAACAAAAATGGCAAACCTAAACGAGCTCATTCTTTCAAACACGAGCTCATTCTTTCAAACACCGGATTATCCTCATGTTTGCCTAACGACATTGGTGTAATGATCAGTTTGACCGTTTTTTACGTCAGCTTCAACACGCTTACTGGACCATTGCCGGAGTCCACAGGAAGAAAGAAGAACTTGGAGCAGCTTAATGTAGCACATAATCAATTTTCCGGTAAGGTTCCGACAAGTATATGTTACTTACCAAGATTGGAAAATTTTACATTTTCGGATAATTACTTCTATGGCGAAGCACCAATGTGTTTGAAGTTACCGGGAAAAGATGATCGGAAAAATTGTTTACCGGAAAGGCCATTGCAACGGTCAGTTCAAGAGTGTAAAGTGTTATGCCCAAAATTCGGTTCGGGTATTCTAAAATGGATTCGGTCAGATATAGGTTCAATTTGGAGATTTTCAGGATAAATTAGGGTTTTGATAAAGATTTGTAGAAGAATGACGCGCCCTCACCTCCCGTACGTGGAGGGCGCGCCCTGAGAGACATAAAAGCAGTTAAAAAGGATGCTTGTTAGTTTTACAAGAAATTAGGCCGCGTCTTCTCCTTTTCTATAGTTAGGGCGCGCCCTAAATACTAAAACATGATAAAGATTTATATTTAAGTTTATTTTCCAAGAAGTCACTGAAGAAATCTCTCCTAGGATTCTACTCAAGCTGGGATTCTATTCAAGCTGGGATTCTAGAAGTTGAAGAATTCCCTCCTATCGTATCTCAGGAGGGGGATGTCCGTCGTAGAAGGCCTCTAGGGGTTTTCCTAGATTTAGGGATCTTTCTTATACATTGAGGGCATGTTCTCCTCGGTGCAAAGATTGGTCTCTCTCTGGTGTGTGCTTTGGAGCTCTGTTCCTGTACTCAATGGGCGCGCTCTCATTGGGGAACTTTGGAGTAATCCGCACTTTGCACCCAAAAGCTACGGATCACCTGTCCTGCTATCTGGTGGGTGCTTCTCATTCGGGGGACAGGGATGCGTTCTGCACTTGGGGTAAACCATGGCTTTACCTGCATCCTTGAAATCAAGAAATAGCTTGTAGCAAATAGGACTAGTCCTCGACGGGGGAAGTTTCCATATTCGTGAAGTCTTGAGATCTTGGATGAGCCTTGGGCCTTTTGTGGTTAGGCCTCATAGTAGAACATTCCGGATGCTGGACCGATATCCAAGCCCATTTGGGTTTCTTGTTCTCCAAGAACTACGTCTGGCTTGATCCTCTATAAAGACAGAGGTACGTAGGCAAATTGAGGGGTTGGAAGTCGAGAGCTCTGAATAGCCGCCACTAACCCTCTCAATCTCAGCCCCCAATTCATCACAGCCACCACACTCCGGTGACTTTTTCGTCAAAGAGCCACCATCATAGATCTTGAATCCGGCGACAGATGTAACATCTCGAGTCCGAAAATATTAATTCTGGTTATTTTAATGGGAATAAGATTTATTGCGGTTAAATTTTTAACCATTTTGGAGATAATGAAGAATTAAGAGATCGAATTGATAAATTATGGATTTTGAGGAATATTTTATTTTATTGGTTAAGGATTAAATTATTATGTCAAATATTAATTATTTGACGGTGGATGATTTTTTAAGATTTATTTTCGGGAAATTTGCAAGTGGACTCGTAATTATTTAAAATATGAGATTTTTGAAGATTTGACGACTTTATTTTATTAAGTTAAGTTGTATAATTAATTTTGGAAATTTGGTAAATAATTGTTCTAATAAAACAATTATGAGTGGGATATAAAGGAGATAAAATGGATAGTAGTATTTTTAGTTGGGCCCAAGGTGAGTGGAGTAGTTAAAATATGTACAAATTGGGCCAAGCCCAATTAGAAAGAAGTAGAACTCGGTAAACAGAACAAGCAAAAAAAAAAATATACATACACGCACAGACAATAAACAGCAGGGGGAGAGAGAGAGTAAATTGGGGGAGAGAAAAGAAAATTAGGGATTTTGGAGAAGAAAATTTGGGGATTTGAAATTTGAGAGGAGATGGAGTGATTGTGTGGTGGGTTCGATTTATTAAAGAGAAGGAGAGTGTGTATGTGTATGTTCTGGTGTGTGTGTGTGTTGAGGAGATGGCGACCGGAGTGGTGATGGGTGCTGCGACCGCCGGCGGCGGCTTTGCCATGTTACTAAAACTGTGGTCACAAATCGAAGGACGGTAGTCTTTGATGGCAGGTGTATGTATGTATAAGTGTGTTATGTGTGCGGTTGTGTGTATATGTGCCATGGGGGTGTGTTGTGGCGTGGGTTTGTGTATGCATGTGTTGTGTGCGCACGGTCGGAAGACCACCACCGTGGCGGTGGTGGTGGGTTACAACAGCAGGAGGAAGAAGAAAGAGAGGGTGAGATGGAGGGATAGAAACGCAGGAGAGAAAAGGCTGGAGAGATTGTTGAATATTGGGAGAGATGCAGAGATATTTTAGATGGAGCATTACGGAAGATAGAAGAAGAGATTTACATGGAGAGATTTCGGAGAGATGTAGGCAGTTAGGAGAGAAAAATCGGTGAAGATGGAGAAAGAAAGAAAGATAGAGGGAAAGAGAGAGGGAGAGAAAAGGCTGGAGAGATTTCTTGATATTGGGAGAGATGCAGAGATATTTAAGAGGGAGCATCACGAATGGTAGAAGAAGAGATTTACAGAGAGAGATTTTGGAGAGATGCAGGGAAATAGGACAGAAAAATCGGAGAAGAGGGAGGTGGTGCATGGTCGTGAAAATGACAAATGTTCGCGAAAAGAAAAAATGTGTATACGGGGCATCGGTAGTGGTCACCGGAGACGCGTGATGGTTCGATAGTGGTGTGCTTGTTTTGCACCGTTATTGGAAAAGTGGATTGAGGAACAGTTGGACTGCTTGGATAGCGGTGGTTGTAAGTATATCTTGCTGTGATAAATTGAAGATAATGCGTTATATTTCTGTTAACATATTTACTGTGTTTTAAACCCTATGTGTATTTTGTGTTATGCGGGTAGAAATGTGAATTTGTGGATTTTTAAAAGAAATATATCTTTTAAATCGAGGTGTTTAAATTGTGATTTTTATATTATTATATATGAATGCTTGTTAAACTGTTTTTAACTGGTATATGTTGAAATGTGTTTTTGAGGAAAACTGAGCAGACTGGCATTGACAGTGAATCACCCCCTTAATTGGGACCAGTAGAACCTCCAGAAATGGAGACCAGTAGAACCTCCAGAAATGGAGACAGTATGAACCTCCAGAAATGGAGATTTGGTTGAACTTCCAGAAATGGAAACTTTGTGAACTTCCCGAAATAGGAAGTGAAGGCCGGGGAACCCCACTGGTAGAACTTCCAGAAATGGAAATTGTGTGAACTTCCCGAAATAGGAAGTAAAGGCCGGGGACCCCCACTAGTAGAACTTGATGAACTTGTCGTGACTAGAATGCCCAGTTTTTCCTCACGTAATTTGTTAAGTTTATATTTATTATATATTGTGAATTGTGAAATGTTGTTGATTGCTTATATGCAATATTGTAAAAATGCTTTAAGATTCAGATTATTGTGAAATTGTGTTGAGGTTCAGATTATTGTGAAATCAAACTATTTACGAAATGATTACTCAGTTTTAAAGGATGAGTACTTTGGCAGAACTCTGATTGTGGTGTGAGTTATATTTTATTATAAACTGTGTTGTGATGAATATTTTCGCAGAACTCGGATTTCGGCATGATTTTATATTTTATTATAAATTATCAATGTTGTGCTGACATATTGGCAGGAATCTAGTTTCGGTGTGAGTTATATTTTTTATAAACTGTGTAGTGATAATGATTTCCAAAACTAAAATATTTTATAAAACCTCAGTGGATCACTACAAAATATACTTGCTGAGCTTTATAGCTCATTCCTTTATTTTATAAATTATCACAGGAAGATACTGAAGATTTAAGAAGAATATTAGGAAAGGTAAAAAGAAGTGATGGACCATTAGAGCTGGTGGTTGACTTAGTGGTTGCGCTTCACCTACTGGAGTTTGTAAATCGGCTGGGCGGAAGCACTGGTTGTGGATCTTGGTTGTATGTTGATTCGAGGTAAGTCGGGACATAGTTGGTTTGTAGTTGTATAAATTACAGTACATGGTAGATAGTAGTTGAGATGCGATGTGCGTGGCACGATTTTTGGTGAGATGGACTTTTGTTATAAAGTTGAATTTTTGAATTGAAAAGCAGGTGGATAGTCCTATTTATGAATACTTTATGCCGAAATTTACAAAAAAAAAAATATTAGCAGATTAAACAGGTTGTGATGTAGTTTTGGCGGACCCTCGGGCCGGTTTCTTTCCAGAGGAAATCAAACCGGGGTCGGGGGCGTCACAACAGACCTCAAACTTTGTTGTTACCAAATTCCTCCGTCAACAAATTGGCGCTAGAAGGAGGGGTGCTGATCAAGATCATAATCCAAGGAGGATGGATTTCTCATCACGATGAAGGTTCTTCTTATGAAGCATCAAGCAAGATCTAAGGCATAGTTCTCGATGAGGGTGCAGGTCGGCGGCTACAAGGAAGATTCAAGCATGGCGATCTCTAGTAGGGGGTCGAACAAGATCTGAAGAAGGGTTTATCGAACACGACCTGAATTTCTTACCAGCCATATTGAAATAGGTTTCCGGTGAGGAAATTCTAAATATGATTCGAAGAAGGATATTCCAGGGAAGAGGTGCAATTGTCGGGATCTCGTTCTCACCATCAGGACGCGCCCTCATTATCAGGACGCGCCCTCAAGGTAACACTTGTTTTGTCGTGATTTCCAATATTTTTTCTTTCAACTTTAGCAGGAAGAAGATTGTGAAGGAGAATCCCCAAGAAATCTCAAGGCGCGCCCTGAGGGTGGTATCCAAGGTTCAGATGATTTCCAACAAGTTCTTGGAGAATTCGATGACTAAACACGCTCTCTCTAAGGACGAGCCCTCTCTAAGAATGCCTCCTCCAGGTAACATCTAAGACTTTCCGTTAGACGAATAGTTGCAGGTGGGACATCTACTTCAGAAAAGATCTCAAGAATATGTCGAGTGCAAAATTCCAATTTGTGAGGATGCTCCTTCAGAATGTTAGATATTCCAAAGAGGCATCTCCCTCTAAGGGTGCCCTCAAGTAACGTAGGTCAGGGCGCGCCCTCAGTGAAATCCAGCGAGATGAGGTGAACCTTGCTGGAAGGAGAAAGCTACAAATGGTGAGTTTTGATAATTCAAGCAGAGCATGCCTCAGAAGACTATTAAGAAGCGCGCCTTCCCCTGACCGGGCGCGCATCCAGGTAATATACAACCTCTATATTATTTTGCTCTATATATTTATTGCATGTATAAAGTTATAGGGGTTTGCCTGATGTGAAGGCCTTTAGGGGTTTGCCTGATGTGAAGGGCTCCAGGGGTTTTCCTGATGAAAAAGCCTATAGGGGTTTGCCTAGCTAGAAAATAGAGAATTTGGAATCGTGGCCCCGTGATCCACAGCGCGTGCCCCCTGATTAAAGGTTGAGGCCCCTTGGACATGAGCGAGCCCTTCCTCAAGGTCGTGATCCACAGCGCGTGCCCCTGATTACAGGTTGAGGCCCCTTGGACACGAGAGAGCCTGCTTCGAAGATTTCGTTGGAAGATAATGAATCCAAAGAAGTGGGAATGACATTGTTTAGCTTAGTCACCAAGTGAGGAATAGCCCTACGATTGTTCTCTTGATTTCTCATAGTACGGCTAGTGGAAGATAGGGTGAGAATCCTCAACCCCGAGGAAATGCTCTACATCAGGACTCAACTTTAAGAAAATTCACGACTTCAGGAAAATCCTCCGACATAGGATGCACCCTCAAGGAACTTTCTTATTAGAAGACCTTTCTGGTTAGGGCGCGCCCTCAGAGAAAAATGCAAATGCTCAAGCAAACTCCAATATCTACGAGGATAATTTACTGCTTTGACTCCAAAAGTAAATAAGTTGAGTTGCGGCCCCACGAACCACAGAGTGTGCCCTCTGATCACCAGGTTGAGACCCCAAGGTTGTGAGCGAGCCCCTCTATGAAGAAACAATACATTGCTACAGAGTACGCACCCTCGTATCTACAATGACCTGAATGATAGGCATCAGGGCGCGCCCTAACTTATCAACCTCATGTTGTGGCTTCGTTTGCAAGTATGATCGCAACGATCCATGGCATATCTTTTGCTTAAAGAAAATTGCATTGATGTGCGGCCCCATGAATCTTAGAGTGTGCCCCCTGATAGGTAGGTTGAGGCCCCAAGGTCATGAGTGAGCCCCTCTACACAAGAATGACATTCATCCGGACTAGAAGATACTTTGTCATTGCCCGCGTCCTCAGCAACTCCAACGGCTCTCTCTTAAAATTCCCCTCTTGGGATGCCTCGTTAAGAGATGATCTTCAAGGAATAATATACTGACACTGGGGGGTAGTACTGATGCACCTCCCCTTTAATGGATGCCTCCTAGTGAGATGCCTCTTCGTGAGATGCCCTTTAATGGATGCCTCCTAGTGAGATTCCTCTTCGTGAGATGCCCTTTAATGGATGCCTCCTAGTGAGATTCCTCTTCGTGAGATGCCCTTCATAGGATGCCTCCTAGTGAGATGCCTCACATTGAGATGCCCCTTCATGGGATGAGATTTGGAATAGCTCGTGACCGGAGAGTGCTCACTACCGTTTTGTAAAACGTTTTATGGTGAGATTTATGATCCCACTATCAATAGGATGATGCTCTGGTTCCTCGTTATACCAGTAATTGATCGAAGTAGGGTGATGCCTGAATAGTAGACTACAAGGTAAATTAATTACCTCCTAGTCTAGGGGGTAGTCCATGTACACTTTCCTAGTCTTAGTTGAGTGAAATTTTCAACTTTTCCGAGAATGCAAGATTATGCCTGTAGGACATGCCCTGAAGGGTGAGTTTGAATAGTTCTCGTACAATGGAGGACGCGCCCTCGAGTAGAAGAGGCGATGCGGAACTTTTTCTCGAAAGCATGCAAACATTCCCTCTTTTGAGAACGCGCCATCCATCTCCACAGCCTTTTGAAGCCCTGGTGCAGTTCCCTTAGATTTGATGGTTGCAGCTTCTCGAACTCTGAAGCTATCAATCCACTTCTTAGAGGGCGCGCCCTCAGCTTGGGGGGTAACCAAGACCACCATGAAGCTTATGTTCAGCAAGACAAAGTAGAAGAAAATCTCGGAGCATCCCACGAAATCATCATTGAACAAGGAGAGCACTTCAAGTTAAAGAAAGTTCTCGAAGAGGTGAAAGAGGTAAAGAAGTGCAAGAAAGGAGGTTTCAATTGGTTGTCAGATGTTCAAGGGAGAGCGCGCCCTCATCCTCATTGCTCTGGGCGCCCACTAGTGAAATCCAGTGGGATGAAGAGAGAATGGCCAAGAAAGACTTTGCAAGCTTGAAGGATGCTTAGTGACGACGATCTAAGGATGGTATTCCTTGAGCATCAGAAGAAAGAAAAGCACTTGGAATCGAGGCCCCATGATCCACAGCGCGCGCCCCCTGATTACAGGTCGAGGCCCCTTGGACATGAGCGAGCCCTTCCTCGGAATGGTAATCCACAGCGTGCGCCCCTTGATTACAGGTCGAGGCCCCTTGGACATGAGCGAGCTCTTTCTCATGATAATACTGGAAGAAGAAGTAGCCGTGATGACGGTGATAGAAGAATGGAGATATATCAAGGAAATAGGCACCTCATAATCAGGAGGGCGCACCATCAGGTGGTAGATCACCTCGTATTCTTTAAGTTCTTTAGCGAAGTGAGGTCGAGGTCGCGCCATTCCTCGAAATAAAATTCTCAAGGGAACATTCAGGGAGATCCACAGCCTCGAGGAAATCCACAGCCTCGAGGAAATCTACAAACTCAAGGTCAGAAGGAACAAGCTTAGAATCGAGGAGAAAAGCTGAATCAAATTCAGACTCAAAAGGTGATTCTCATACAACCTCATGATAAGGGTCCAGGAAATACTCAAAGGACAACTTAGCCTCCACCCTCGGGGGGTACTCAATCAAGTGCGCAATCACATATTCAGAACATTCTTGGATTTGGAACTGTCAACATGGATGATTTGAATAGGCTCCTTGATCACTTGGATGGAGGAAGGATATCAACTACAACACAAACTCCTTCATTTTCAACATAAATAAGAGAGGCACAGCTCCCAACTGGGTATAGGGCTATGACTAATGATCTAAAGATTTTCATGAAAATGCAGACCTTGTGGAATTCTTGGGATGTTTCAAGATGGATGTCAGGTAAGTGAATTGGCGAGATGTCATTTGCTGGCAGCAATTTTCAAGGAAAATGCTTAGCAGTGGTTTCAACAGCTTGGATCTGGAGTGACTACCGATTGGGAGATGATGAGGAATTTGTTTTTAGCCAAGTTCCAAGCAACAGTGAAGTATGCTCCTCCCGTTACAACTCTGGCCAACATCAAGCAGAAAGAAGGAGAAAGTCTTCAATCTTACTTCAAAAGATTCAATACAGAATCCGTTCTAGCTAGAGGAACAATCGATGAGACACTTAAAATTTTCCTGATAGCTGGTTTGCAAGTAGAGACGGATTACTGGAAGCATCTTCAAGAAAGGGATTCATCTATGTTGGTTGATGTTTTTGGCACAGGCTGAATCTTTTAAGATAGTGGAGCAATCCATGGTAAGAAATCGGAAGACAGAAGCTCAGGGAACGCTAAGAGGAAGATTACAAGTCCTGTATATCGTACTGGAGTCGGTGCTAACGGAGTGAATGCAACTAATGTTGGAAGAGAATGGGGAACTCTAGATACGTATTCTTATGATCGAAGGACAAATAATTACACTCCGTTGGCGGCTTCGATTGAACACATCTTTAAGGTGAACAAGAATAAAAGGGCTTTTTAAGAAGTCGGATCCTTTGTCTGCCTAAGCAAGGATAAGAAGAAGCACGGTGAGTACTATGAGTCGACATGTCATAATACTCATGAATGTCGTCAACTGAAGGATGAAATTGAAGATCTAATCATGAGAAGAACGGAGGGCGCGCCCTCCGTGATGAGGACAAAAATGTGGAGAAGAAATTTATCAGGGAAGGAAGTGTACACATTATCTTTGGAAGACATCACTTGGGGGGTGATAGCTACAATGCTTTGGAGAGATATGCTCGAGAGGCAAGATATACCTCTCACCGATGTGAATAGCTTGGGGTTAAGGCCGCCCAAATTGTTCAAGGGAGAATGTGCGGATATCACTTTCACTGAAGATGAAGCTAGATGAGTGCACCACCCTCATAATAATGCCTTGGGTATGGATTGGCTCTAAGAACGTGTATCGGGTTTTGTATACAATGGAAGTTCATTCAGTGAATATTCTGTATTACGACACTTACAAGAAATTGGGATTTCCAGACAATGCATGGATTTATGGTTTTTAAGGAGAAGTTGTGAAGTGATCGATGCAATCAGGTTACCAGTAACTCTTGGAGAAGGTTCTCTCTCAGTAACTCGGATGATGGAATTCATGGTTTTGGATCAGGAGTCAGCTCACAATACCCCAGTAGGGCGCCCCTTGTTGAAAGAAATGAAGGTAGTGACTTCCATTTTTCATCTTACTATGAAATTTCCTACACCAAATGGTGTGGACACTGTTCGGGGATCGCAGCATGATTCAAGGGAGTGCTACCACAAGGCAATTCAAGGTTTCAGGAGAATAAAGGGATGAGGGCACGCCCTCATTGAAAGAAGTTCTAGAGGAATCATGAACAACACCTAGGGAGGAATTCAAGCTCATTATTTTGTTCAAAAACCATAGGATGAGGAGGCGTCCACCCAGAGGGCGCGCCCTCAGCATTAAAGGTAAAAAGATCAAGGGAAGAAGGATGTTATTGGAAGGATTGTTGAATGCCCTTGTCGAGGAAGACTTCCCTCTCAAAGAGAATGTGCCCTCCAAGGATGGTGTCATGATTGAAGACCCTCGAAATCTTGATTTTGATATTGATCCAAGAATGCCTCAACCGGTGGAAAAGACAAATTCGACAGAAGATACAATCTCAATTTTGGTGTATGTTGGAGATTCAAGTAAAATTTTGAAGATCGGTTCTTAGTAGAATTCTAAGTAGAGAGAGCTATATCGTTGAAGGAAGATCGAGGTGGACAGAATATTAAACGTTGGATTGTTTAAAGAATCCTAATACCAAAGTGATTGATCAGTTAGTAGATATAACAGCAGGGCATGTTCTCTTGAGTTTCAAGAACGTTTATTCGGGTTATAATCAGATTCCCATGTACGCGAGCATACTTCTTTCATTACAGATAGAGGATTATACCGCTACATTGGAATGCCTTTTGGCTTGATTAATGCGAAAGGAACTTGAGAAGACCATAGAAGTGTATGTGGATGACAGCTGAAGGGGTTCGTACGCCTTAATATCATAAGGCGCGCCCTCTGAAAATATATATATATTTAGCTTTAGTGCAAGCCCTGTAAGAGGCTTACCCTTGTGCATAATATCTCTTGTTTCTTACGCCGAGTTAGCTCATGTAAGCTTAGAGATGTTGTGCATTTGTGTTATTCCTCTACGAAGAAGCCAAAATTAGAGATGGATGCAAAAGCTTAGAGATATGGATTGAAGAATTTACGAACGCGTCCTCCGCATAGAATCTTGAAGACAAGAAGAATAAAGATGCGCCCTGAAGAAGAAAAGCTACAAAAACTTTGGTGTTGTTTAGGTTAAAATTCCATGCTTCATCTTTGATTTTACATGGAATTGGGGGGTAGTTGTTATGCCCAAAATTCGGTTCGGGTATTCTAAAATGGATTCGGGTCAGATATAGGTTCAATTTCGAGATTTTCAGGATAAATTAGGGTTTTGATAAAGATTTGTAGAAGAATGACGCGCCCTCACCTCCCGTACGTGGAGGGCGTGCCCTGAGAGACATAAAAGCAGTTAAAAAGGATGCTTGTTAGTTTTACAAGAAATTAGGCCGCGCCTTCTCCTTTTCTATAGTTAGGGCGGGCCCTAAATACTAAAACATGATAAAGATTTATATTTAAGTTTATTTTCCAAGAAGTCACTGAAGAAATCTCTCATGGGATTCTACTCAAGCTGGGATTCTATTCAAGCTGGGATTCTAGAAGTTGAAGAATTCCCTACTGTCGTATCTCAGGAGGGGGATGTCCGTCGTAGAAGGCCTCTAGGGATTTTCCTAGATTTAGGGATCTTTCTTATACATTGAGGGCATGTTCTCCTCGGTGCAAAGATTGGTCTCTCTCTGGTGTGTGCTTTGGAGCTCTGTTCCTGTACTCAATGGGCGCGCTCTCATTGGGGAACTTTGTAGGAATCCGCACTTTGCACCCAAAAGCTACGGATCACCTGTCCTGCTATCTGGTGGGTGCTTCTTATTCGGGGGACAGGGATACGTTCTGCACTTGGGGTAAACCATGGCTTTACCTGCATCCTTGAAATCAAGAAATAGCTTGTAGCGAATAGGACTAGTCCTCGACGGGGGAAGTTTCCATATTCGTGAAGTCTTGAGATCTTGGATGAGCCTTGGGCCTTTTGTGGTTAGGCCTCATAGTAGAACATTCTGGATGCTGGACCGATATCCAAGCCCATTTGCGTTTCTTGTTCTCCAAGAACTACGTCTGGCTTGATCCTCTATAAATACAGAGGTACGTAGACAAATTGAGGGGTTGGAAGTCGAGAGCTCTGAATAGCCGCCACTAACCCTCTCAATCTCAGCCCCCAATTCATCACAGTCACCACACTCCGGCGACTTTTTTGGTGAAGAGCCACCATCATAGATCTTGAATCCGGCGACAGACCTCAAACTTTGTTGTTACCAAATTTCTCCGTCAATATAAAGCATTTTATATGAAATATGTGGATTGTGCGTCGTCTGGTTGTTCAGCTAGAACTCATCCACCGTTCGTACATAATTGACCTACCGGCGTCCATGCATGATTAAATAATTGTTTCGACATATATTTTATGTTTGTATTTGTCCATTTTCGTAAGTTAGGAGATTTTTGGTTTTGTCTAATTTGTTGGTAATAATTAGTAATGTCGTGCGGTTTTGTTCGTAATTTTATCATTCTTTACACGTAAAACATATGATTTTTGCCAACATAGCAATCGAATAATACTTAAAATCTAACTGCTTGTGTATTTTAAATCAATGATAAATGATAATCAGGCATTACTTCAATAATATCAATGAATTTTGTTAGACAAAAGATAAGGGTCAGGGGCAATTTCAATAAGTCATCGTCCAATCAAACTTACCAGGTGAACCAATATTCCCCTTCTGATTCATACCCACAAACAGAATTGTCCTCATTAACACTGTTAAAGCAATTTCACAAAATCAGCACATCATTTAAATCACAGCAATAATCAAGGAATTACAAGTCTGATCTCTTTTAAATTCAAATATAGCTATAGTTTAGGATCAGTTTTGATTCTGTAATTACTCCAGTTTATAGCCTTGTGATATCTCCTGTAATATCGCCTGTAACTATTCATGTAGCCTGCTATATAATGTACAGATCATACATCAATAAAAGATAACAAAAACACATTTTCTACATGGTATCAGCCTAGGTTTAGGATCCTACATTCCTACCTCCTCTCTGTGTTTCTCTCTGCATCATCCTTTTTTTTTCTTTTTTTCCCTGTCATGGCTTCTGCATTATCTTCATCTCTTTCTTTTCCTTCTCAAAACACAGCTCAATTCACCAAACTCACTGAAACAAATTACCTAATATGGCTAAGACAAATCAAGCCCTACCTTCATGGTGCCAAATTCTGGGGATACGTTGATGGCTCCATACCAAAACCATCTCACACCATCATGACAGATGCCACTGCAACTAAACCGGCAAAAGAAATTCCCAACCCAAAATATGAGGATTGGTTCACTGTAGATCAACAAATAGTCAGTCTTATCACTACTTCCTTGTCTGAAAGCGTCTCACAACTCACAATTGGCTTCGACACCTAAAAAGAAATTTGGGACTGCTTAGCTAGCCACTTCTCGCAAAGTTCTGCCGCCAGTGCTTCCAGTCTCAAGCTTCAACTACTTGAGCTCAACAAAGGCTCACAATCAATTGATGATTATCTTCGTCATGCTAAGTCACTTGCTGATCAGTTGGCAGCCATTAAAAAGCCGGTCTCTGATGAAGATTTAGTACTGGCAACACTTCACGGGCTTGGATCAGACTACCTAATGCTCCGAACGGCTCTCTCGCAACACTCTTCTCTCCCCAATTTTACTGAGCTACGCGCTCGCATCTTAGCCTTTGATGCCCAGCAACCACGTCACCAGGAAGAACGAACAGCAACAGCTCTTTTTCATGGTACCAATACTCGTCGTGAAAATCATTCTCAAAATGGCCGAAACACTAATTCAAATGTTCGAAATTTCAGTCGATCTAAGTGGTACAATTCTGGGCGCAACTACCATCAACAGCAGAAGAATAATATTCCATCACCACAATTCCATCAACCACAATTTCCTATGTTTAGACCTTATTCACCACAAAGTTGGGCTCCTCGTTCTCAACCATCCAGTGGAATACTCGGCCCAGCTCCAAATTGGTGTTCTAATTGTCACACAAACCAACATGGACATCACCAATGCCCCCACAAGTTCATAGGCCCAACTACAGTTGCACCCTTCGCTGGAGCCCATTTTGCTGCTGATCCAAATTGGTATCCAGATATTGGAGCGACCCATCATATGACCTCGATGCCTGTCAACAATCCAGAAGAATACAATGGTCCTCATAATGTTTATATGGGTAATGGGAACTCAATGCCTGTTTCCCATACTGGTAACCTACCAATTTCCATTGGTTCTTCTCCATTTTCATTACAAAATGTCTTCCATATTCCTTCTCTTCGTAAAAATTTATTGTCTGTTGCTCGCTTTACTAAAGATAATCAAGTCTTTTTTCTCTTTGCCCCTGATTTCTATCAAATATATTGCTTACAATCTGGTCGTTTATTATTTTAGGGCCCTTGTAAAGATGGTTTATATCCACTTCAGTTATCTCAAACCCATTCCACTCCACAAGCTCTTGCTGCTATACACTCTTCCATCTGGCACAATCGTCTTGGTCATCCATCAGCTGATGTCTTGTCGCGTTTAAGTTCTAATATTGGTTCTAAAATTTCTTTTCGTACTTTTTGTCGTGAATGTGCTTTAAGCAAGTCACACAAATTACCTTTTGAATCCAATAAATCTTATGTTGATTCTCCTTTTTATGTTATTCATAGTGATGTTTGGTATTCATCTACTCCATCTACTTGTGGATTCAAATATTATGTACTCTTTACTGATGAATATTCTCGTTATTCATGGATTTATCCAATGCATCGGAAAAATGAAGTTCTCTCTCATTTTAAGAAATTGGTTGCAAAAATACAAAATCATTTTGGCATCACCATAAAATTTCTCCAGAGCGACAATGGAAATGAATATGTTAATCACGAATTCACTAAATATTGCAGCTCTTTAGGAATTCAACAACGATTCTCATGTCCCCACACTCCTCAACAAAATGGGTTAGCTGAAAGAAAACATCGTCATATTGCAGCCATGACCCGTAACCTCCTCCTTACCTCTGGTGCTCCCCATAAACTTTGGATGGAAGCTGTTCTAACATCTGTGTATCTTATTAATCTCCTACCTACCTCTGTCTTAAATTGGGACACTCCACATCAACGCCTTTATGGTAGTCATCCTACATATTCCGCCCTTCGAGTTTTTGGGTGCTCTTGTTTTCCATATCTTGGTCCGTATGTCTCTGATAAATTATCAAGTCGAAGTATCGAATGTGTCTTCTTAGGATATAGTCATCAACACAAGGGTTATAGATGCCTTGATCCTAAGACAGGTCGCCTCTATGTGTCTAGGCATGCCATTTTTAACGAAACTTCTTTTCCTTACAAAAACCTGCAGGTACCAACACATGGTCCATTGGAATTTGCTCTTTTGCCAAGTCCAGCCTCCTTTGTGAGGACATCAGAAGCATCATCACAAGCTGGGAGCATTATTTCATCTATAGACTCTCCTCCATGCATTAATGAATTGTTGCAATCCTCTCATGAGACTGCACTGCCGCCATCTACCAATCCACCGGCACCAAATCAGGCACCAACTTCTATTAATCAACCACCAGTGCTCACATACCATCGTCGTAATAAAGCTGCTCCAAACTCAATTCAAACATTAGTAACCCAAGAACCCATGACAACAACTGAATCAGTCC
Source organism: Kitagawia praeruptora (assembly GCA_037693485.1). Taxonomy (NCBI): domain Eukaryota; kingdom Viridiplantae; phylum Streptophyta; class Magnoliopsida; order Apiales; family Apiaceae; genus Kitagawia; species Kitagawia praeruptora. The sequence goes on from CM075353.1 coordinate 8,734,917, forward strand.
CAACAGAAGAGGCTGTCCCCATTCGTCCTCCACCTGCTAAACATTCAATGATCACTCGTTCTAAAGATGGGACACTTCCACAGAACAAACGACAACATTCTCCTCCTCAAGCCCTCCTCATTGTTGTCGAAAATTCTGAACCAACATGCTATACAGAGGCTTCCAAACATGAGGTTTGGCGCAATGCTATGACGGAGGAAATCAATGCGTTACTGAAAAATCAAACTTGGACTCTTGTGCCTCCATCACCATCTCAAAACACTGTTGGTTGCAAATGGGTATTCCGCACCAAGCGCAAACCAGATGGCACAATCGAAAGACATAAAGCTCGCCTTGTTGCCAAAGGATTCCATCAACGACATGGCATTGATTACGAAGAAACGTTCAGCCCAGTCATCAAACCTGCCACTATAAGGACTGTCCTCAGTCTTGCAGTCTCTCGAGGATGGGTGCTTCGACAATTAGATGTCAAAAATGCATTCCTACATGGATTTCTATATGAAGATGTTTACATGGCTCAGCCTCCAGGATTTGTCGATCCGTCTAGATCCAACTATGTTTGCAAGCTTCACAAAGCACTCTACGGTCTCAAACAAGCTCCACGTGCTTGGTTTCGCCGTATGAAATCTTTTCTCATATCTGCTGGTTTTGTTCAGAGTTTAGCAGATCCTTCTCTCTTCATTTTTCGTCATGACAATCACACAATCTATTTTCTGTTGTATGTCGATGACATTGTGATTACGGGCAACGATAACAAACTTCTTGAACAATTTATCCATGTACTTGGTCGTGATTTTGACATCAAAGATCTAGGTCCCTTGCATTATTTTCTTGGCTTACAAGTAACTTCCCAAAAAGACTGCCTTCATATCGGCCAGCTTAAGTATGCTCATGATCTTCTAGTCAAGCACGACATGCTATACTCTAAACCAGTCAGTACTCCCATGTCAGCAAAAACCACTCTCAGTTCTGGTGATGGTGAAATACTTCCCAATCCTACAGCCTTTAGGGAAATTGTTGGTTCCCTCCAGTATTTGACAATAACTCGTCCTGACATTGCCTATGCAGTCAACTCAATTTCCCAGTACATGAGTCAGCCCCGCACCTCACACTTACTAGCTGCAAAACGCATACTTCGATACATCAAGGGTACTCTTGATCAAGGCCTGTTCTTTCGTCCACAATGTCAACCAACACATCTCTCTGCCTACTCTGATGCAGATTGGGCCGGCTGTCCAGAGACCCGTAGATCAACCTCTGGATATCTTTGTTACATTGGTAACAATCTGGTCTCTTGGTGCTCCAAAAAGCAGCCTACAATAGTCCTATCAAGCGCCGAATCTGAATACAGAGCGCTTTCACATGCTAGTGCAGAAACCACTTGGTTAGCTTTCTTGTTATACGAACTTGGAACTCAGCTGCAGTTTCATATCCTTCTTCATTGCGATAATTTAAGTGCTACATACATGGCCTCTAGCCCAGTTTTCCATGCTCGTACCAAACACATTGAACTAGATTACCATTTTGTTCGAGAGAAAGTTGCTCTTGGTAGTCATCGTGTGTGTTATATCCCATCTGTCGATCAGCTAGCTGACCTCCTTACTAAGCCTCTTCACAAGCACCGTCATTCTCTTCTCACTCACAAACTTTTCCATCAAGGATCGTCCAGTTTGCGGGACGGTGTTAAAGCAATTTCACAAAATCAGCACATCATTTAAATCACAGCAATAATCAAGGAATTACAAGTCTGATCTCTTTTAAATTCAAATATAGCTATAGTTTAGGATCAATTTTGATTCTGTAATTACTCCAGTTTATAGCCTTGTAATATCTCCTGGAGTAATGCTACAGTCACCAAATTGGGTACCAAATTTTGATACCAAATGATGTGTCACTAATTAGTTAGCATTTTGTGATATTTTAATTGGATGGCCCTGGCGGGCCCATTATTATTATAACCAATCAAATTAATGCCATGTCATTTGGTGTCAAAATTTGGGAACTAATTTGGTGGCTGTAGCATTTTTCATATCTCCTGTAATATCGCCTATAACTATTCATGTAACCTGCTATATAATGTACAGATCATACATCAATAAAAGATAACAAAAACACATTTTCTACAAACACATTGCAGGAAATGTACCAGTATTTGTTGGACAGTTTTAACATCAGATAAGGAAACACCTGTTCGTGCACTAGGTATATATAAGGTCATCAAATGAAACCATATCCATACGTGATGCAATCCTTCCCTCTACCAACACTCCACTACAGTCTCTGGCGACACAACAATAACTAAAGGAACCATTCTAAACAAATAGAGCTGCATCCACATTAATTTTGATCTTTTGCCTCGTTGGTTTCACCCACTGCTCAGCTCCATCTTCCGGCAATAAACACACCATGGACGGCAAGTTAATTAACTCTGTGCCGAACATTAGTCCACTGATCAAGATAATTATACGCCTGCAGCACCACCTCTGACAATATAGTTCCCCGTTTATGCCAAACCAGATCATTTCTTGCTTTCCAAATAGCACAACAAATCATAGCTAACCTCTTCAACTCTTCCCCTCTTATAATATGTAACATCTGCTCTAACCAACTTGAAAAATTACTAAAGCCTTCCAACTTAAACCCAATTTAATTTTGCAAATGATGAGCAAGTTACAAGGCAGTGAGCAATGGTTTCTCTACCTATCTCACACGAGGGAAATTTACTATCAAACTGTATATATGCTTCCCTCGTAGCTGAGCCTTATTTGGGAGACATCCTGTTATGCTTGCATATAAGGCAGTACTGGTAGATCTTAATTCCACCACTCGCGACATCTACCCTTCAGTTCACCATAATAGCCAGCAAATCTAAACATGATATGCCTAAAGCTAATTGCTCCTTGCAAGCATTAAAAGAAATAGCATCAACACATTTTTTGGCAATTCCCGCCTCTGCTGTATAAAGAAGCATCTCACGAGCTAATAGCAACTCAATGATTTTCTGTACTCCGACACACTACCTCATTCAGATAGACTTCGATGCATGCAGTAAAGCTTTCTTCGTAATAAGCTTCACAGCAAAAATAATATATAAACGAATCATTATCTCATCAGTTCACTCCCTGAAAACTATAAACTTTATGTTTCACTAGTCTGATGAGAATTAACACTAGGATAACAAAAGCAGTGGCCAAATGGCTATTTTATTTGAATAGATCATAAAAAAATATTGCCATAGTAACAATATATGATGCATAACTGCATCACAATTGTAGCTAAATAATATTCAACAATTCAGTTATTTTCTTGAAAATGCGATATCTGGATTACCTTTGGATTTGGTTCGAGTCCAGGACACAAAACAAACAAAAACAGAGCATCATCTGGGCACCTGCCTTGACTGGCAGTGTGCTAATTTATAAGGAGTACAGAGCCGAAAGGCTAAGACCTCCTTAGAAGTATTTACAACCCAACAATAAAAAGATATTGGTAGAATATAAATTATACAAATAAATAGATAATGCCGACCCCTGCATCCATGACTTTCAAAGCCCGAACATATCAGATTCCTTTTGAGCCTGAAATTCAAGGAGGATAAATCCAAGTTACAAATGACAGTGGTAAAGGCACTTGGCAGAAGCTAGAACCTAGCTATACAAAGAAAGCTAGAAGGCAACATATCCTAAAGAAAGAAAGAAAAAGGAGAGAGATCTATAGAGTCACAGAGTGCAAGTGATAATCAAATGTAAATAAATCTTCATTTCATTAAAATTGAAAGGAATGGCAACCAAATAGCCCAACAAATCATATATAGCTAACCTCTTCAACTCTGCCCCTCTTATAATATGTAACATCTGCTCTAACCAACTTGAAAAATTACTAAAGCCTTCCAACTTAAACCCAATTTGATTTTGCAAATGAGCAAGTTACAAGGCTGCAGTGAGCAATGGTTTCTCTACCTATCTCACACGAGGGACATTTACTATCATTCGGTATATATGCTTCCCTCGTAGCTCAGCCTTAGTTGGGAGACATCCTGTTATTCTTGCATATCAGGCAGTACTGGTAGATCTTAAATCCACCACTCACAACATCTACCAGAATAGCCAGCAAATCTAAACATGATATGCCTAAAGCTGCAGGTTGCTCCTTGCAATCATTAAAAGAAATAACATCAACACATTTTTTGGCAATTCCCACCTCTGCTGTATGAAGAAGCATCTCACAAGCTAATAGCAACTCAATGATTTTTCTGGACTCCGACACACTACCTCATTCAGATAGACTTCGGTGCATGCAATAAAGCTTTCTTCGTAATAAGCTTCACAGCAAAAATAATATGCAAAACATAAACAAGTTGCAAAACAAAACTTCTTGTACATAACATCAACTCATTATCTCTACAATATTGTCATTGCAAAACATAAACAAGTTGCAAAATAAAACTACTAGTAGTAGTACATAACATCAACTCATTGCTCAAGTACCCAGTAATATGCATACATAAATGATCCAATTTAAGCATATATAGTATACGGATGAACTTAAAGTTTAATTAAAACAACTATATCAATATCTATATATAAATTTAACTTTAGACGTCTTGATTTCACCTTGAGACCATCTAATCTTGCAATCTGATGACAAAGAACGAACAAAAACTTTAGAATCAAGTGTGCACGATATCTATCTATATGTCCTCTTATGTAACTCTAACACATGCATGCATACCTGATACCTGGGTACGAGGAGGATCATTGTAATTCTTCCTTCTTTACAAGACCCATATCCTCAATTAGTTTGTCTTCCTTCTTCACAAGACTCATATCCTTAATTAGTTTCCACCTACGAGTGCACGAGGTTTCAGGCGGCTAGGATGATTAGGAGTAAAGTTTTTATATTAGTTACTTATAAAACTTGCAATCTACCCATGCACAAAGATTCAAAGAATGAACAAAACTTCATAATCAGATTTACACTAGATCTGTACACTACAACAAATTCGGCTAAATTGGTCGAAATTAGCATAAATGGTCGAAAATAGCTAAAATGGTCGAAAATAACATAAATGGTCGAAAATAGCTAATTTCGACCGACTAAATTCGACCGATTAAATTCGACCAACTAAATTCGACCAACTAAATTCGACCGAATTTGGTCGAAATTATAAATTTGGCAAAAAATTTGAATTTTGGAAATTTCGAATTTTGGAGCCTAAACTATACTAAATTCGACCAAATGTGGTTGAATTTAATATACTAAATTGGACCAAATATGGTTGAATTTAATATACTAAATTCGACCAAATATGGTCGAATTTAAGGAACCCCGATTTTAAAAAAAAATGGCAGCAGAATCTGCTGCTCTTTGAATCTAACGTTGATTTTGTGTAGCTTAGCATGTAGGATTCAGTTTGGTTACTCAAACTCATGATTTGGAGGTCAATAACATCTCCAAAACAGCTTCGATCCTCAAGAACACGAAGAACATGAAGAACACGACAATCAAACTTCGATTTCTATACGATATTGAACTCGAAATTCAACATATAATATATGAAATTGACTAGAAAAACATACTCTACATGATGGAAACAACAAAATCAGCAACCAATTACGTTTACAAAAATTCATAATTTTGATAATTAAATTCGAATTTAATAAAAAAATAGGAAAAATTCATAAATTATACCCCTACAAAATCTGCCGATGTTTTTGGATAGAGGATGATGAGAGCTTCGATTCGACTATAAGAGCCTTCAAATCGGACATAGATAGCGCCTCCAAATGTTGGCTTGATTCTTGAAAACTCAAGAACATAAAAAGAAAGAATATAAAAATAAATTGATGTGTATGTTTGTAAGAGAAGAAGAATGGAGTAGAAGTATAAAAGAATGTTTATGAGAGAAAATGAATGGATGAATAATATAAAAGAGAAAGAAATGAATGTAATTGAATTAATGGCTAGGATGAAATATTTAAAAAAGAAATGGCTGGTCTAGATTAATTTTATAGAGCAATACATGTGGCAATCCATGTGCTTCCCCCTTAGCCAATAGAAACATGACACGTGGCAACAAATAATTTTTTGCATCTGAAAAGTACCTTTTTCAACCTTATTTGGTCGAAAATAACAGCACGGCTAAATTCAACCGACTTTGGTCGAAATTAGCTAAATTCGACCATATTCGGTCAAAATTAGCTAAATAATTTGATTTTTCACTCTTTTTTAATTAGTTTGTATAATTACTTGATACATTTAATAAAATTAGGAAAAAAAGGTAAAAATTTTATTTAAAATTCATACACAACCAAGTAGTCATAATAACTAATTTTGTGATGAATTTTACCTTAATTCCACTAATTTGCCTAATAATTTGATTTTCCATCCATTTTTAAGTAGTTTATAATTAAAATAAATTTAAAAAATTAAATAAAAATAGGACAAAAATATCCAAATTTTGGATAAATATTATACACACCCAAGTAGTCATACTAACTATGAACACTACAAAACAATTAAAAATAGTAGTAGTAGCAATGGAAGAATTGATTTGGGCAAGAAAAGAAGAAACCCCTAAACAAGGTTTCCTCGGGGTTTAGTGTTTAGATTTTTTAAAAAATATTTTCCGATGATCCAACCGTACGGATGTTAAGATATATCTAATTAAATGACATTCCCAAATTTTTAAAAAATAAAAAATTAATTTGATTGGAGATCTTAGTAGAACACTATTATATTTTCTAGTACCCGTAACTAGTGATTTGTCCCATTTATTGTTTCTATTTTTTAAAAACTATTTCTCGATGATCCAACCGTACGGATGTCAAGATATATCTAATTAAATGACATTCCCAAATTTTTAAAAAATAAAAAATTAATTGGATTGGAGATCTTAGTAGAACACTATTATATTTTATAGTACCCGTAGCTAGTGATTTGTCCCATTTATTGTTTCTATTTTTTAAAAACTATTTCTCGATGATCCAACCGTACGGATGTCAAGATATATCTAATTAAATGATATTTCCAAATTTTAGTAATCATACTCACTATTTATGTGATGAATCTTAACGTACTTTCACTAATTTTCCATTTTGTTTTTATTTTTTCCCCATTTTTAACTAATTTATAAAATAAATTTAAAAATTAAATAAAAATAGGAAAAATGCCAATTTTTGAACATAGATTCATACACACCAAATTAGTCATACTCACTATTTAGCTAATGAATCTTACCCTATTTTCACTAATTTTCCATTTTTTCTATTTTTTCCCCATTTTTAACTAGTTTGTAACATAAATTAAAAATTAAATTAAAAAGGAAAAATGACAATTTTTGAACATAAAATTTGGTGGTATGACTACGTGGAACGTACCCCATTTATAAATATTTTTTCATGATGTGTACAAACATTTAAGTTTTTAATAACATATTTTCAATTTCTGAAAGTAATAAATTCAACCGCATTTGGTCACATTTAGCTAAATTCGACCAAATATGGTCGAAATTAAATTAGAACATTTTGATTTTTTTTGGGCGGCAAGTCTCCCGCTTTTCAAAAATTTTGAATTAAATTTTCCCGCTCACCCCAATTGCTAAATTCGACCATATTCGGTCAAAATTAGCCGCTGTCGAAAATATTCGGTCAATTTTAGCCTTGTTTTCTTGTAGTGGTAGGTCTCTTATGCAAGTACTGGAACACATACCTGGTACGAGGATCATTGTCTTCATTCTTTACACCATTGTACCGACCCATATCTCGATTAGTTTCCACTTAGGAGTGTGTGATTCTTAGGCGGCGAGGATAATTCTTTTTTGGAAGGGAGTGCAATGGGGTTTTTGTATACATTTTTTTGATCAGTGTATGTGTATCCTTAATTTTGTAAATTAGGCGACGCAGGATCATTCCAAAAGGGATGTATATAAGAGTCCGGTTTGGACGTAAACGGATCGAAATTCAAATCTAAAATTTAAATTTTTTTAAGTTTTTAAATCAAATGCAAATCCAAAATTTAGTAATTTATATTTTTCAGGTTTCGTTGGATATGATCTTTTTAGGTATTCGAAGATTGAAAATTAAAATATTTTAGTTCAAATTGTTAACTATATCCTATTATATAATAAAAATAAAAAAAAAAGATGATAAGAAAGTATATATTAAGAAGATCGATCCCGATTGAATATTAAAAAAGATTATATATAGACATGTAATGCATGTAAAGCTATACGAAAAAGTATTATCATATTATTCTTTTGATAGAACTTTCACATTATTATTTTTATTCTTATTGTTGGTTCGAAAACTAGCTTGCGAGCGTACGCGGTCACAAGTAATATAATAAATTCGATTCCACGAAGACTTGGTGTTGCTCAGAAATAGTGCTTATGCAACGACGTATGATTAAACAACAAACTGCTTGAATAAATATAAAAGGGAGTTTTGACTAATTATTCTAATTGATTTATCAAAATAATAATAATAAATAATTTAAACTACTTGATTTAATTAAACGAGATTTTATATGTGAGAAAAACATGGAATTCTAATTTCATTTAGAATTGATGCCTTAATTCAAAGTGAATTTGATAATTACGAAAGCTAGCCGGGAACACGAAACTAATATAAGCGCCTTTCAGCCTTAACTTATATCAAATCATACGAACATCCACTTAAAAAGATAGAAGTTGTGTGGACACCATTTATGTTTAGACCCTATATGTCTATAAGATTTGAAAACATAATTGGTTTACGATTAAATTCCTTTATTATGACTACATAGGGCGGGGTGATCCAAAACCCTACCACTTTTCGTAAATGTACATGACAATTACGAACCTATGCTAACATGGCAAATTCTAAATTCCTAAATCCACTTTCGCATTCATTAGGAATTAATAATTTAGACGATAGCTACGCATCTAATAAATTAAGCGCAACCATATTAGGCAATCAGAATTTTTATCATAATACAAATTATTAAGGCATCGAATTTCTAAATTACATAAATAAATCCATTAGAATCCCATGACGGCGATTAGTTCATAATCGAACGGATCGTCATCATGGGATTAAATGAAAACATGGCAGAAAATTGCATGAATTGAATATAAAATTACAAGAGTTTAGAAAATAAAACCGAAATAGCTTCCAATGAAAGAGAAGAGCACTCCAAATAATTCCCTTAAAATCTTCACCCGAAATAAAACTTATAATAAATTTCCAGAAAATTAAAATATATAAAATGAAACTGAAATTACGAAGGAAGGCTGGAAGATTTTGAGAGAATAAAAGAGAGAATACAAACTGAATTACAGAGAGAGCTCAGTTGTGGGATGATTAAAACCTATGCAAAACACATCTATTTATAGCAACTCTCAGCACACCATCTACCAATAAATAATCGACCGAAAGCAATCAACAAAAATAAATAATTCAAAAAGCAGCGGCGGCTGGCTGGTAATAGTTTCAGAATTTTTGCTGAATAAACTGAATTATCCCTGCAAAAACGAAGACCAACCACAGCATGAGAACCACAGCATGAGAAGGTGGTCGACACGTGGGACTTTTCTGGCTTGTCTTCAGGCGCGGGCGTCTCACGCGCTCTGTAACGAGTGCAAATAAAGACAATCTGGCCGACAGCTTCCATTTCCTTGAAACGATTCTTTTACTTTATAAACTTGAACATGCTGTTTTAGTTTAGAGTTTATTGCACTTTATAACCCTTAAGTATTAGCCAAAGTCACATAGGTACCATTATTTTTTTTGGTGGCACTTCACACCCGGTACTTCCTTTTCTCTTTCAGTTTGCAACCCTGAACATGATTTCATCAATTTGTCATTATTTGTAAGGGGGTATTTTAGTCTTTACATAAAAATATTTTAATTTAATTTTATATTAATAAATATAATCCTTTTCATTTAAAAACATTTATGCATTATTTGATTTAATTGAATATATAATGCGATGAGGCAATTGTAAACTATTTTTTTCTTAGAAATAATATAATGTAGTTCAAGATTATTTATTTAAAATATTTACGGATTTCTCTTCATCATAATTTCTCTTGGATGGTTAAAATTATAAAAATTTTATTTACATATTTAATTTACCTATTTAAATGTTAATCAAATATGTAAATGTTAATTTACATATATACATATATATATATATCGGACTAATATTTACATGTAAAATATTTATGCATTATTTGATTTAATTGAATATATAATGCGATGAAGCAATTATAAATTATTTTTTTCTTAGAAATAATATAATGCAGTTCAAGATTATTTTATTTAAAACATTTACGGATTTATCTTCATCATAATTTCTCTTGGATGGTTGAAATTATAAAATGTTTAAATAAAATAATCTTAAATTGCATAAATATTATTTCTAAGACAAAAATAGTTTACAATTGCATCATCGCATTATATATTCAATTAAATCAAATAATGCATAAATATTTTTAATGTAAAGGATTACATTTATTAATATAAAATTAAATTATAATATTTTTATGTAAACTAAATTATATATTTCATGTAAAATAAAAAACATTATTAATAAAAAGACTAAAATACCCCTTACAAATAATGACAAATTGATGAAATCATGTTCAGGAGTTGCAAACTGAAAGAAAAAAGGAAGTACTAGATGTGAAGTGCCACTAAAAAAAAATAAAGGTACTTATGTGACTTTAGCTAATACTTAAGGGTTACAAAGTGCAATAAACTCTTTAGTTTATAAATTTAGTGACCTGCTACACTTTTACGAATCCAGCGCCTAATGTTTATATTTTATATGAACGGCTCCGTAAAAATTCCTTTTTAACCCACACAGCTTATAATTTTTAATTAATAAATAATTAATTTAATTCAAAAATTATAAAAATAAATATATAATATTATTAGATATTTATAAATATAATTTTATAATTAAATTAAATATTTATTAATATAAATAAATCCTTAATCTCTAAGCTGCGGTCTTTTGAGGGTCAGAAACCGGACTCCTTTTGCTTAACGAAAAATGTATCAATTCCAACCGGGATTCCAGTTTTAAGAAAATATCACTCTCCATATTTTTGTGACAATTCTTATTTCCTCATTACTCGTGCAGGTGTAGACTACGGTCTCTTGAGGATCTGAAACAGGACTCCTTTGCTTAGCAAAAATTATAACCATTCCAACCGGGGTTTCAGCATTAAGAATATATCACTCAGATTTTTTTTATGATAATTCTTTTTCCTATCAGCCTGTCCACTTGCTAATAAAATCCTCGTGATTAAATGATTTAGCACTTCTGCTGCTTGCACAATGATTTTCTTTATACCAGTCTTGACTTCCTCATACCTTGCGCTCTATTAGCAACTCTTAGTTCCGAATTGAGGCAGAAATCCACCGTTTTTAGTCTTTTATCACCACGATACCTAAAGTTGCGAGTTCTGCATAACAAAGACTAAAACAATATAAACGAATTAAAAGACACAACATACTTAAGATTAAACCACAATATAGGTCCAAATAGCGCATAATAAGTGGATATAAAATCCACTTATCACTTATTATATATATAATATAATTTTAAGCATGATATTTAAAAATATAATTTTATTGCAATAAAAAAGTAATTTTAAAAAAATATATATTATATTCAATTCAAATAAGCTATGTTACAATGCACCCGCGAAAGCAAATAATCACATACGTTTAGCTACAGAAGCACAGGTCGAAGTCTGTGTTATAAACCCCGGTTAGAAACCGGTTGTGTAATTATTAGATTTGAGCACGGTTCGGTTTGATTTTTGGATAAAATTAGAATCGAAATTTCGGTTTTGAAAATTGAAAATTGCAATCGTAACCAAAATACCAGTTTCGGTTTCGGTTTCGATTTCAAAAACCTCGATTCGGTTGCAAACGAATCAGATTCCGTTTCAAAACTGTATAAGATAAAACTATTCTTAACTTGAATAAAAAGGAGTTTGTTTTATTAAAAAAACCAGATGCATTATGTTCTTCGATAATTCGACCTTATGTGGATATGAAAATAGATAAATAGTATAATCTAATGAACTCTGTAGTATTACACCTGAATTAAAGCATAATATTAGAGTTACATATAGCCAAATAGTCCCTTATCTTTATAACTGATTCTGTTATATAGCTAGTAGTCAATTAGTTGACTTTAGACTAGTATATATACAAAAGGATGTTGTAATCATTTGTTACTCAAGTTAGATAATAAAATGTATTTCTCTTTTACCATCTATCTCTAAATCTTTCTGAATCTCTCTGGATCTCTCTGCACATTTCTACGTTCATTCAACTCTTTATGGTATCAGAGCCATATGATATGGTATTTTTTCATCGTTTTCGCATAACATGTTCATGATTTCACGTTCAGATCTGTAAGTTCATCTTTGACAAGTTTTTCTTGAAGAGATCTAGTATGTTTATATGATGAAGATGGATATTATGATGCTTTTTGTTGTTTTTGAGCAAGAAATGTGTTGTTTTTTTTAGAGTTTTCTGATGAAATTGTAATTCTTGAGTTCTTTCGAGATCGATTGTTGATTGAGATGTTATGGAGAATTGATTGATTAATTAGGTCAAATTTCATCTAAATAATGAGGAATTCTTATGCAAATGTCGTTACGAACACGAACACGAATGTTCTAGATACAAATACATCTACACTTGATTCAACTAATGTAGAAGAAATTGAAGCTACGGTTACAGATGCTTCGATTACCTCAAATTTACATCCGTTGTATCTTCAGAACATTGATCATCCAGGATTGATTCTCATTGCTAAGAAGTTAACAGGATCTGATACTTTGATCCTTGGAAAAGATCTTTAACTATAGCGTTATCTGCTAAAAATAAGCTAGGAATTGTAGATGGATCTGTTCCTAGGCCAGATGAATCTTCACCGTTAAGATCTCAATGGGATAGAGTGAATGATATGGTGATCAGTTGGATTTTGAATACGATTTCTGAAGAAATCAGTAATGGAATGGACTTTGTTCACTCTACCAAGGCAGTTTGGGATGAACTTACTGATCAATTTTCAAGTTTTAATGCATGGTCACAGAGTTTATCAGATTTTGAAAGATATTCATGCTCTAGAACAAGGTGAAATGTCTGTTGAGCTATATTTTCAAAACTGAAGAACCTTTGGGATGAATATGGTGCTTTAGAACTTATTTTTCAATGCAAATGCAATTGTACTTGTGATGCTCATAAGCTTCGAGAGGAGAGAGAACAGAGAAAGAAATTGTTGCAGTTTCTTATGGGCCTTAATGAGAGCTATACTTCAGCTAGAAGCCAAATTTTAATGATGAATCCTATTCCAACAACTTCACATGCTTTTTCTTTGGTGAAACATGAAGAGAGGAAGAGACATATTGGTAGCATAACTGTTGGATCTTATGTTGCTTGAACAAAGCTTGGTAATACTTCTGGTTTTAACTATAATTCTGGTCATGTCATCAAATTCTGCTGCTGGAGGAGGATATAATTCTGGTAATGCTGGAGGTACAAATGGTTTCAAAAGACAGAATCTCAAGTGTGTTTATTGTCACAAAGAAGGACATACCAAGGATACTTGTTTTAAGCTGGTTGGTTATCCATCTAGAGGAAGGGCCAGAGGAAAATTTGGATATCAAACTCCTGGTTTAAGATCCAATGTTATGCAAGTTACAGCTACACCTGTTAATGCAAATAATCCCATTGTTGTTCCTAATGCTAATGTGGATGCTATCTCTGGTACTTCTCAGCAAACTACTATGGAAAAGATTCAACAACAGATATCTCAAGTGCACAATTTATCATGGATTATTTTTTCCAGTTGTGAACTGTAACATCCCGGATTTTCGGGACATTAAATCTAAATACGAAACTTAAATAAAGCGGATTCTTTTATTCAATAAAGCAAATATTCCACAAAAGTCAAAGCAGCTGTCAAATTCGATAATTCAAAATCATTAAATCGGAGACACAGCTCCATAAATGTAATATTCAATATCCAAATTTATTCTAATAATGCGATAAGTCTTTTTAATAAATGCCTCCAAGTTAGCTAACACGAAAATCCACAAAGTTCACATCCTTATTCTTAATAAGCTTCCAAATCGAAACCTGAAATATTAGAAAAGGGGTGAGCTACACAGCTCAGCAAGTACAAATTGACTAACAGATATTCTAAAAATCAATGGGCGTTTTAATAAAACAATTTTCAAAATCAAATATAAGTTTGTAAAACCTTTGCGAAAATAAGTCCAACCCAAAGTTTGTATTCTCAAAAATCCAGAATTTAAAACAGAAACAGACGCAGAAATGGAAGCAAAACGAAAACAATACGAAATCAAAAATACCACAGTCTTGATCTACGGCCACACTTTGCCAGTGACCGGCATCTTATTCTTATTTTTATTCTTTCGCCACACTTTACCAGTGACCGGCATCTAAAGTTCAATAATCACGCGCCCTTAATAGGTATCTAAAGTTGCACACTTGTGCGCCTACTAAGGGTATCTAAGGCTAGTTCCGGAACTATTGCGCAAATTACGAACGGGTTCGAAACGTAGAGACTGTGTTTCTAAAATTCAAATACTTATATATATTATACAGTTCAAAACAGAATTCTTATATCTTATACGAAAATTAAAAACAGAGTATCAATATCTTTTCTGAAAATAAAAGTAAGTCAAAAAGTACTTACCTCAAAGTCGATACTTAACAATCCAAAATTAATAACACGAACACTCCTAATAATATTAATTAATAAAACAAAAAAAACAATTAATCACTAATCATTTAAAATCAATTATACATATTTATCACGTAAGCACCCACTTCAATTTACAAGACAGCTAGCCAAAAAGTGTAATCATGCGATTGACATTAAGTACCAAAACATGAGATCTTCAAATACATGTACACGAGCATGCATGACATATTTCAAGAACAAAATTAAAAATTTATAATCTATTGCATGTAAATATTAATGTACACCTTGGCTAATAAATTATCCAGCTAGTATAAAATACAAAATAATTACATTTGAAGATTCATGTATTAACTAAATCCACAATTAATTCTAATTAGCTAACTTAATTTTTATACACCTTTTCTTTAACCAAAAATGCAGTTATCAGCCTTACGCAAAATAAATTAATTAAGTAAATTAAACTAATGTAAGAGAATATGAATGGCGTATAATCTTATTATACAGAGACATAAACTTACGCACAATAGTTATATTATCACAGTGTATACTCCTGTCAGTAGCGTACCAGAATTAATAGTCATGCAACAATAAACTAAATATTAATCTCAAGTTAAACAAATAAACAAAGATAATTACATACATGCAGATGGACTTTATCATTTAAAGCAGGTATACAAGAATGAAACAAATTTATCAAAAGCTAATGAGAGAAGACGTACCTCTATGACTCTGATGAATTCTGTACGAGTCTCAAAGTAGTCTAAGGGGTTTCTTATATTGTTACCTTAGCACACCAACTTAGACAACTAGCACACCACTTAAAAAAAAACAAGAAGATATTGCAATCGCACTCACTACAGACAATTATGAGACCAACATGATTGCAATTTATACAATATCTTAAATTAAATAATACCTACAATATCTTAAATTAAATGATACCGATTCTCTAAAATCTTTTCACACTTCTTTCCTCTAACAACAAATATCATCTTTACTCAAAATATCTTGCACAAAAAAAAATTCTAAAAATTACTAATTAATATAATTATCTAAAATAAAAAAAATGACTTAAAAATATAATACATCTAATAATAATAATAATAAAATAATAACGGGGTTTTACATGAACACATTAGACTTACATGGTTTCAGTGATAGTGATTGGGCTGGAGATCCGAATGATAGAAGATTTGTTGGAGGTTATAGTTTTTCACTTGGACAAGTAGCTATATCTTGGAGAGCTAAGAAACAGTCTGTTACTTCAAGAAGCACTGCAGAGGCAGAATACAGAGCTTTAGCTGATGCTTCATGTGAGATTATCTGGTTAAGAGGTTTGTTACAAGATCTAGGTTTGAAGGATGTTAATCCAGTACCACTTTACTGTGATAACAAAGCAACAATAGATCTCACTGCAAATCCTGTATATCATGCTCGAACTAAACATATTGAGCTTGATTGTCATTTTATAAGGGAGAAAATTCAAGCTGGTATTGTTTCTGTTTTACAAGTTGGTTCTAAAGATAATGTTGTTGATATATTGACAAAAGGTTTGGGAAGATAGTTGCATTGGTCTTGTTCTAGTCATTTGGGTCTCAAGTTTAGACATAAGCGTTTTACAACAGTTGCTGATGCTGATGCAAGTACTACAAGTCATGCTAAATTGGCTTTTGTCAATAATGCAGATGTCAAGATAGTCATGTCTGTTAAAGGGGAGGCTAATGAACTCTGTAGTATTACACCTGAATTAAAGCATAATATTAGAGTTGCATATAGCCAAACAGTCCCTTATCTTTGTAACTGATTCTGTTATATAGCTAGTAGTCAATTAGTTGACTTTAGACTAGTATATATACAAAAGGATGTTGTAATCATTTGTTACTGAAGTTAGATAATAAAATGTATTTCTCTTTTACCATCTATCTCTAATTCTCTCTGAATCTCTTTGGATCTCTCTGCACATTTCTACGTTCATTCAACTCTTTACAATCATAAATAGATAGATAGTATGTAACTTAGCTTATTTTTATGTAAGTTTATTCTTCGACTTATATATAGTCATACAAGTCATACACAGGGGTGCCGACTGCCGAGCATGTGCGAAATATGTGATTGCATAGGATTACTCATGAATGAAGGCACATTTTATTTTCAAAATGTTGTATTTATATATTTTATGAATGAAAAATAAAAACATGTAAATATTACCGTTGCATTCACATAATAAAAATAAAATATATTTAATGTACATGTTACCATTACATGTGGAAAAATAACTTTCTCAAAATAAAACTATTTAAATAATATCTAAGTCAAAAATATTACAAGAAAATCAAATGGATTATACTTCTAAAACTTATTTTAATTTATTTTTTACTTCTTAATTATTTTATATTTATATGTATTGTGATTATTTTTTGTAATTATTACTTAAGATTTTTGTTCTTTCACATAATGGATCTGCTTATATGTATTTACGATATAGTATTTTGTATGTATCTTGTATCATTTCCCTAGCTTATAATGCATTCATATACTTTTAGCACTCTAAGTAATGAAAAATTTAATAAATTTAAATTATTGATTGTTAGCTTGTAAATATAAAATATTATTTTGTAATGTGTTCTTTTGATTGAATGATTGTTGTGATTGTTAAGAAATATGTGACCGATTGACTGATTTGCGTGTTGTAATGTTTTTGATTTAACTGTGGTACTAAAATTCATGGACGCACTATGGCAAAAAAAAAATCATGGACGCACCTTCCCGTAACTCATCACGAAGATGCTTACAATACTTTAAAAATTATCCATTCATGTTCGATATAGTATATGCTTGGTGTAGGTGGAGAGCTCCAACGAGTCTAAACCGAGCATTTGTTGTAGCGAAAGCATGCAATTGGATGTAGAGCTTTTAAAGTATTGTAAGCATCGTGATATCTTATGTTAGGGCACGATATCTTACGTTAGGGAATTGCATCATTAAGTTGAATTGGTTGACCAAGAACGAGCCTGGATCTATGCCTAAATCACAAGATACAAATCAGCCACATAAATCATATCAGATTTTGACTAATTCACTAAACAAGGAAAAATATCAGTTTAACACTAATTGATTAGATATTTAGAAACATAATTTATCATCAATTCCACACTTACACAAGTTAAAAAACCAATTCAAATAATTGAATAACACAGATCTAGGGTTTTAGTTGAATACAAATTAAAAAAAAAATTGATATTAATTCTTACCAAAAGTGTCGTTGCTGTGGAGAGAAGGTTGTTTCGAAATAGATAAGAAGGGAGAAGAGTGAGCTGCGTGTGACTGAAACTCTTTTGTTTAAGTGTACACGAACAAAATGTTCATAGTTAGTCAAAATGTTTATATTAAAATGTAGTCCAATCCAAGTGATAATAATGTGAGATGAGATTTATTTAAAAGAGTAAATTACATAGTGGTGGCTGTATTTTACACCAATTTTCAAAATAGTGGCCAAATTTTCAGATTCTCAAAAGAGTGGCCAACTTTTCTGTCCGATTTTCAAAAGAGTGGCTGCCGTCAACTTCCGTTAAATTTTCACCGTTAACTAATATATTTAAATAGTAAATTACAGAATGGTGGCCATACTTTAAAATGATTTTCAAAATAATTAACGGTGAAAATCATTAAATAGCCAATATTTTGAAAATCATTGTAAAGTATGGCCATCATTCTGTAACTTATTCTTTAAATATATTAGTTAACGGTGAAAATTTAACGGAAGTTGACGGCAGCCACTCTTTTGAAAATCGGAAAAAAAAGTTGATCATTCTTTTGAGAATCTGAAAATTTGGCCACTATTTTGAAAATTGGTGTAAAATACAGCCACCACTATGTACTTTACTCTTATTAAAATTTACAAGTTATAATAATAAAAAACTTTATATGAGAAACAATCAGGGAAAATAATTAAAAAAACAAATCTAGGGTTTTAGTTAATTAATGAAAGAATACAAAAGCTTCGACTATAATTTGGTGGAGGTACCTGCGAAATGATTCTGCTGGTGTCGTGTTTGGTCACCGGACGTGCTTTTCAGAAATACACCGAAGTGTCGCTGTGGTTTTTTTCGAAATAGACAAGTGTGATCTTCTATTTAGGTATACTAGAAACTTGTATTAAAAAAGAAAAAAATTTATGCTTCTATAACCTTTATTAATAAGCGAAATACTCTTTTGACGGTACATAAAATTTGGTTCGCACTATATTTTGGTTTCACGGTTCGTACTATATTTTGGTTTCACCCACAAAATCCTATTTTCTCTAGAATTCTATGTTGCTTTTTAAAAAATAAAAAAATTGAAATCCTATTATAATTATAATTCTTTTTATTTGTAATTTTTTTAATAGAATCATATTTTCCCTAGAACACTACTCCCTCCGTCCCTTTTGATTCTTAACAATTTTTTTCACTTTCTGGCACGCATTTTAAGATGTATTTTAAAAATAGTTTCATAACTTATTTTTAAAATTTTCTTTTTTATATAAAAATTTAAACATCAAATTTTTATACAAAAAAGGAAAATTTTTTAAAAAAAGTTATTGAATTATCCTTAAAATGCGTGGCAGAAAGTGAAAAAAAATGTTAAGAATCAAAAAGGACGGAAGGGGTATGTTCCTTTAAAGAGAATTAAAAATATAATTCTTATGATAATTATAATTATTTTGTTTATAATTTTTTTACTAGAAAACGATTAAAAATCACCAATAAATAGAGGGTAAAACCCAACGAATGCAGTATACAATCTGAGATTACTTGATATAGATTTTTGTAAAATACCAACGAATACGTAGTCTGATCGTATAACATTTCATAAAACACTAACGAATCTATTACCTTTATTAATAAATTCCTGTTTAATGGTACTTCGGTACCAAAATTTGGTCCCACCCTTAAGATTCCTATTTCTCTGAGAATTCCATATTATTTTTAATAAAATTGTTAATACTATTATAATTGTAATTTTATATTATAATTCTATTCAGTTTACAAATAACGTATTTATCATAATCATTTACATTTTTACGTATATATCGGAATCATATAATTTTCGATTTTCTTAAATAAACTTAAATAAATAATATATAAAATGACATTTATTAATAAGCAAATTCTTTGTATATAACGTAATTTTTTATAATAAATTAATGATCAATTTAATTAAATTTTCTCGGGCCCTTATTATCTAATATCTTATTAATAAGCGAAATCCCGTATTAATGGGACTTCCTTCTATATTTGAATTATTGAAATTCCGATGTAATTACAATTATTTTATTATAAATTACTGAGTTGCATAAATAACGTAGTCTTTTTTGTTCATTTTTTAAATTTTTTTTAATAATAAATAAAATATATAATTCTTATAAAAATTTAAAAAATGATCAATTTTAATTTATTTATCTCGACCGGTGCTTCGCACGGGCTATCATCTAGTTAATAAAATGTTCAAAGTTAGTCAAAATGTTTATATTAAAATGCAGTCCAAGTGATAATAATATGAGATGAGATTTATAAAAATTTACAAGTTATAATAAAAAAAAAATTATATGAGAAATAATTAGGGAAAACAATTAAAAAACAAATTTAGGATTTTAGTTAATTTATGAAAGAATACCAAAGCTTCGACTAAAATTTGGTGGAGGTACCTGCGAATTGATTATGCTCGCAGGAGGAAATGGTGTCGTGTTTGGACGTGCTTTTCAGAAACACACCAAAGTGTCCCTGATGTGGTTTTTTCCAAAATAGATAAGGATGAGCTGCGTGTGGTCTTCTGTTTAAGTATACTAGAAACTTGTATTAAAGAGGAAAAAAGTTTATACTTGAACAAAATGTTCAAAGTTGGTCAAAATGTGTTTATTAAAATATAATCCAAGTGAGAAAGAACATTCGCTGTTGTTTCTGAAATCGAGATGAGATTTATTAAAATTTACAAGTTATAATAATAAAAAAATTATATGAGAAATAATTGTGTATCACATCGATTGATCTTCCAAACATATTTATAGAAGTATTTATTCTTGGACCTATTTTAAGATGCGATATATAGGCTATTTTTGCTAAATTTATTGAACTATAAACGAAATGATATTTTATTCAAATATCATTTTGTCTTGTTGAAAAGCTTCTAGGCTCTAGCTGAGCTTTGGCGGGGACTTGTGGGTGAAGTTATTCTTTTGATGCCAACCTAAAACAATTTCAAATTAGGATTTCAACTTCTGAAGTAGATATAGATAATATTATTGTTAACCAGGTACATTTAGAGCAGCTTATCAAGATTTATTACATTCGATATGAACTTGATGATTGTTTATGCAACTACAACTGAGAAATCATACTCTCGATATAATAAAAGTAGCATTCCAGAAAACTATTAAGTTACTGCTAAAAGGTACTTGAAAATTGATGCAAGCAAAATACATTTTCAACTTTCCACAAAATTGTACCATAAAAAGACATGATCCGTTAAACAAGTAGCATATAGTAGTCAGTTGTTCCATCTCAGAGCTGTATGTCTACATGATTACAAGTTTTAGAGGTTATACTATATAGACTAAAGCTATATAGGTAATACGTAATCAACATAAAGAACAGAAGTTAGAGAAGACAGCCGTTAAACATTTAGCACATGTATATGTTTCAACATGTGTGTGAAATTTATGCAGTTTTCAACATGATGTGCCACTGTGCCAGAGCGTGCTCCTACACTCAAGGTACATTACTTTGGCCAAACATGGCTCCCAACAATGGATCCTCTCCAGTTGTGGTTCAAGTCCATACGGCACCTTCTACTGCTTCAGCTCCACCCCAACTCAGCTACCCTACCACCACCACCGCCCCCCAACCTATCCAATTCGCCCTGTGCCAGAGTGTGCTCCTACACTCACTGTTAAAACTGCCCCTGGAAGCAAGAGCACCAATTTCATGAACCTCAGTGACACTTATGCAGCTTTTACAACCGCACGACATGTGAGTATAGCTTTTAGAACCGCTGCTACCAAACGAAATGTGAGTATAACTATCTCCATTGGTAATTATATCAAGTCCTAAAGGTTTTTGCATTTAATTATTATTGTATAATAAGACGTTACTAAACTAGTCCCCCATATATATACCACTTCGGGTGCAGGATCCCTATAGGACACCACCACCTGGTTGGACTCCTGGAGATCGTACTTCTCAATATCCTCTTTGTGCCAAGGAATTGAGGTTACTAAGTGAAGACTATGCTAAAATTAAGAGGTAACCAGGAATAGATTAACTAATAAAAGGATTACAGAAATAAACTTATACTACAGTAATTAAGACTGGCTGACAATTAGTATTTAGTAATTAAGACTGATAATAAGTGGTATTACCTCATAATTACTAATTACTAATTGCCACCCAGTCTTAATTGATGTAGTATAAGTTTATTTGTGTAATCCTTTTATTAGTTACTTTATTCCTAGTTACCTCTTAATTTTAGCATAGTCTTCACTGAGTAACCTCAATTCCTTGGCACAAAGAGGATCTTGAGAAGGACAATCTCTAGGAGTCCAACCAGGTGGTGGTGTCCTATAGGGATCCTGCACCCCAGCATCCTTCCTGACTTCAATAAGATTGGCGCTCTCCACTGAATACTCCATTTGCCCATCTGCATTGTGTCGTCTTTGGAAGAGCTCGGCTCCACCTGGTGCAAGTTTACCAGTCACAGGCTTGAGGAGGTGACCTAACTGCCTAGTATCACCTATTCTCTTTCTTGCCTCCAATCTCGGATCAGGCCTCAGAATTGGGCTCTTAAAAAGTGCCCCCTTTGATTTAACATATTTACCATCACAACACGGATGACTTTCAGTTGGGCAGGGGTTCCGAGGGTCAGATGATCAATCTCATAAAGACAACCAACATCAAAATGCTTTTCTCTAACACCTTGATTGTCTGTTTGGCGGAAAAAAGTAATTTATCATTCATAATATTTACCCTTTTCTTAAAACCAAGAAAAAATATATGGAAGTGAAATAGAAGATGAAAAAATGACAAAATTATAGAGGATGAGCGATTGGTTATTAAGGACGGTACCATTGGTTTGCAGAAGTTGTTGCCCCAAAGGTGGTATTTGTGAGCTTTCGAGAAAAGTGCGGTTTACTTGCCTTTTCATCACTTGCTGCAAATATTTAGTGCACCATCAAATATCTTGTCAGATCAATGCCCATCCAGGCATGTCTTCCCTGTTTGTTTTGCTTTGATTTTTATCAAGAAAGCTCTCTACACAGTTTCACATTTCATCAATCATTTCTAGTTTTTCAAAACAGAGCATCTTAATTTGTGAGCCCTAATTCAATACCATAACAAGGGAGCTCATGAGAACATGTCCCAGAAATCACATAGAACTCATTAGAATTTGAGTGCTAGTGTGTGGCTAATTAAACCACAAATCCACTTGGCCCTCATAACCTGATTCCTCAATGCGACTAGTCACTTCGAACATGTCACAAATGCTTTTGCTCTGTCCAAAGTGATGTTTGCTTCTAACATGTCATGATTTAAGATTTAGTTTCATAAAGAAACATTGAAACTACTCTTAATTTTATACTTTTTTGAACACTCAACCAAAACATTAAAATTCTTAGTACAATGCAAGGATGCAAGTATTATTAAGTAATCTCAAGAGTTTAGGCATTCTATCAAACACCTAGCCTCCACCACCCAACAAGACAATCCCAACATAAACAATCACCTCCCTAATGATCTAGATGGTTTCTGAGAACAAGAGATGACCCTGTGACTTTTCTTTGAGTGGAGTGTTGGAAACTGATTTTGATAAAAGAAATTTTTTTGATGCAAAGAAGAAAATTAAAAAAACGAGCTTGGAAATTGAGATACAAACATCACAGATTTTCAGATTGGGATCAAAAGATAGAAAATTGAGTACAAATTAGGGTAATTAGGTTTATCAATGCCAATTACCAAGATAATAATGGGAAATCTAAAAAAACACAAGCAAAAATCTATTTTAACCTCTCAGTTCTCTAAAGATTAAAATACCAGACAAACGCCTAAAAACTGAAACGATTAACAGAATATACAGAGAGGGAGAGACTTACATTCTTATTGTTGGACCTTCTTCTGTAAGTTTCCATGCTAAATGTATATACTGTATGTGTAGAATGTAGACAAAAGCTGTGTAAAAGCAAACACTGAGAAGGAGAGAGAGAGAGTATCGCCGGAGATCCATTACGGGCCACGGCGTATACAATACATAATCAAGTCGAGCATAAAGATAAAAGACATAGAGACTAAAAGAAAGAGGGGTATCCTTCTTTTATATATACTAGGAGTAGCTTATAAGCACGGTTATTTTTAATTTTTTTTTTAATTTACTTAATTTAGTATATATAATATTATAAACATTATTTTTCATATGTTGGGTTAATCAAACTTTAGATATTTGTATATAAATAATTTTTAGTATTAAATCTAAATTAATTTATCTTTTATAATTTATTTATAGTGTAATATAATATATAAATATTAATTTTAATATGTTATTGAAATAATTCGAACCTTACATCTTTGTATATAATAATTTTTAGTATAAAATATAAATTAATATGTTGTTGGCGGGAATCGAACCTTGGACCTCTTCATATAACAACTTTAAGTATTATTATATCTAACGGTTATGATCTATTTGAGTTGTTTATCTAACGGTGATAAAGGAGGGATAACCAAAAATGGGGGTAACCAACTACAAATTATACCCCCTTTTGCTTATTATAATATAGTATAGATAGTATAGATTAGTATATATAATATTATAAACATTATTTTTCATATGTTGGGTTAATCAAACTTTAGATATTTGTATATAAATAATTTTTAGTATTAAATCTAAATTAATGTGTCTTTTATAATTTATTTATAGTGTAATATAATATATAAATATTAATTTTAATATGTTATTGAAATAATTCGAACCTTACATCTTTGTATATAATAATTTTTAGTATAAAATATAAATTAATATGTTGTTGGCGGGAATCGAACCTTGGACCTCTTCATATAACAACTTTAAGTTTTATTATATCTAACGGTTATGATCTATTTGAGTTGTTTATCTAACGGTGATAAAGGAGGGATAACCAAAAATGGGGATAACCAAAAAAAGGGGTAACCAACTACAAATTATACCCCCTTTTGCTTATTATAATATAGTATAGATATAGATTATATATGCCAACAATGTCTTTCAACGCTATTTAGTAAATTACGTGTTTATCCCTTATTTAGTAAATTAGATATTTACTCCTAAAAATTTTAATATATTTTCCTAACAATTTTAATATATTAAAAAATGTTGGCACCAAGGTTTGAACTCATGTTGTTTTGATTAAAAAAGAATTATGTTCACATCTCCAACCACTACATCAAAGAAGAATTTATGTTACCTTTTTAAAAATCATTTAGTACATGCACAAATAACTCTCATGTTCTATTTTATTTAATATTACTACCTTGCTGGGAATTAAAAAATTTAATCAAATGAATTATGTTATCTATCTATTATGTTTAATATGGGCATCAAATGAATTATGTTGTTTGTGTATTATGTTTAGTATAGGTCAAAATGATTTTTGACGAGTTATAAAAAATTCAATATACTCGTTATAATAATTTAAAACATAATTTTGTGATCAGTTAAATAATTTAGATATGAGATACAAACACTGTATTGATTTTTAATTAAATTAAAAAGCGTAGTTGGAGTTGGGTAAAAAATTTAATCAAATGAATTATGTTATCTATCTATTATGTTTAGTATGAGCATCAAATGAATTATGTTGTTTGTGTATTATGTTTAGTATAGGTCAAAATGATTTTTGACGAGTTATAAAAAATTCAATATACCCGTTATAATAATTTAAAACATAATTTTGTGATTATTTAAATAATTTAGATATGAGATACAAACACTGTATTGATTTTTAACTAAATTAAAAAGCGTAGTTGGACTTGGTTAGGACACGACATTATAAATTAGATTATAGATGCAATACGATTAATTATGAGATTAAGATGTATAGTTATGTTAATGAAAGATTGATAGTTTAAAAAAAATACTAAATTGTATATATAACACATAAAGTATAATGATCGGTTAATTGAATTTAAAAATTAAATTCAAAAAAATAACCAATTAATTATATAGTATTTAAAAGAAATTTAAAATTTTAGATTAAAAAATGTGAATTTTTCATATAAGACTACGCGTATACACATTTATATAATTATTATTGGTTACTTATGGAGTTTCAAGGAAGAATTAACTATAAAATTATAAATAATACGTAACTAAAATCATAGACACATATATTTCATATTATCGTTCAATTTGTAAGAATATATATATATATATATATATATATATATATATAATTATTATTGGTTACTTATGGAGTTTAAAGGAAGAATTAACTATAAAATTATAAATAATGCGTAACTAAATCATAAATCATATATTTCATATTATCGTTCAATTTGTAAGAAAAAAATATATATAAGCCATGGGTTTTCTATGAATACAGTACATGTATCATTATCAATATCAACACTAACAACACATCGCTAACACCACTATCACCATCACAATCATACCACCACCACACACAATCGCTAGAATCACGAGTGAAATCACTAAATTTTTACTGCAATCAAATCAATATCAGGCTCTACACCACTAAAAATCAAAATGATAATAGAATGACCGAACATTCAACTTAAATCACTAAAATTTGAATCCAAATCACTAAAATTTTGAACGCAATTACCAAAATTTCCAAAATCTGAAAATCTTATAGTGTTCGAAGGTGCTGGTATGACGGTGGTAGAGTGGGTGAATGAGCTTTAGAAACTCGGATCTTATGTGAGAGGATGAAAAGTGTGATGAATGAGCGATCGGAGGTGTAGGGTGGTTGGAATTCGTGACAAACGTGTTTACAAGTTATTTCTAGAGTGTTGATCGATTTGGTGACATTAAAGAATTGTCGAGTGATAATAGTTTATAGATGTATACACACAATATATCATACTTCAAATATTTTATTAAATATATCACACTTTTGATCTATTATATTTCAAAAATTACGAATCATCTATCTTAATAATTATAACAATTAAATTAGACAAATTTAAATGGTGCCCGTGCTTTGCACGGGCTATCATGCTAGTTCAATTATAATAGTTTAACTAGCGTAATAACCCGTGCCTCGCACGTATCATCTTCTGGTCATCGATATAAATCATGATTTCTGAATGCAGGTCAAAATTGCCAAATGCAGTTCGTTATAATTACAATAATGTCCTTTAACTCGTTTTTCTGTGCAAGGAGCATTTACTCGCATCTTGATGTTGATTACGGGTATTTGCACGGTTTTCATCCTTTTACAAGACTTATCAATGTCACGTTAGTCAAAATAATATTAATGATATTAAAAATTTATTTGCGTTTTAATAATTTATGTATAATTATTCTATGATTATAGTATCTCAATTTTAAAAATATTGTATACTATTAATAATTTTTTTGAAAAATATGGAAAGAATAACTAGTTTACGTCAGAATACATATACGAAAAGTTTTTAAAAAAGTTATCAAAACTTGCGTGAATAAAAGATAAAATTCATTCATTTCAAGATTTCAAAGCCAAAATTTTGGGATTTTCAATTTAATTCTCATCTAATTTGTAATACACAATTATTCATTTAATAGTATAACTACGTATAAAATTAATTAATAATGTTTTTCTATGTTTTAACAGAAGCATCTCAATTTTGTCATTACTCTTTAAAAATAAGGGAACCAATTTGAGTATACATTATTATAGCAAATTTAATATAGAATATTTTAATTAGTATTATTGTTATAAAAATAAGGGAACCAATTTGAGTATACATTATTATAGCAAATTTAAATGCGTCACGTGTAATTTGACAACCATTTTAGATACTAATTTTTTACATCTAAGCATTTTCCTTTTAATAGTATTTATTTTGAGATTTATTAATTACATTTATCGTCAATTTAATATAGAGAATATTTTTATTATTAAAATTACTATAATTAATATTTCAATGTAAATCAATACTCTTTACCACGATAAATTAATATTTTCAATATATATTATTGAGACGATATTAATATTCTGAAGTAGATATAGATAATATTATTGTTGACCAGGTACATTTAGAGCAGCTTATCAAGATTTATTACATTCGATATGAACTTGATGATTGTTTATGCAACTACAACTGAGAAATCATACTCTCGATGTAATAAAAGTAGCATTTCAGAAAACTTTTTAGTCACTGCTAAAAGCTACTTGAAAATTGATGCATTAGCTGTGAGCTTCTCCGGGAGAAGGTTTAAAACAGCCACAGAATCTACCCTTCTTTCGCCTTCCGCTGCTTCTCTTTCCCCGGTGAAGAATAAAGTCTCTCAGAATAATTGCCCTTCTACTCTTGGTCTTTGAAGCTTGGTTTATTCCTTTGCTTTTCTTCTCATCATCTAGTTTCAACAAGACATATTGGATCTTTTGAACCTCTAACTGCAACCTTCCAATCTTCTCGGACCCTTTTCGTACCTGTTCTGCAACTCTCTTCTTCTGGACACTAACAGCCTCCTCTAGCTCGGTAGAGCTCTTCCCATCTGAATAATATAAAATCTCCTCTATCTTCCTGGTCATTTGACCATTCAGATTAAACAACTGTACTGTGGTCTCCTCAACTTCTTGCAATTGTTCCTCGACTGTTTCCAAATCAACATTCTTGGCCTTTTTGTTTTTCTTGTTTGTTTCTAATTTCTTTCTGAGCTCCTGCACTGTTATCTGAATAGTTGCCAGTTTTTGCCCGTCAGAACCCAATCTCTCTAATATTTTTTTGTGGTTCCCTCCTAAATCAGGCTTTGATTTACTTGTAGAGACCTGTAACTTGTCAACACCCAACTCTTTTTCCATTTCTGACTCTGAAGATGGATGTGTATTCCTGTTTTGTGCATCTTCGCATCGATCATAAACAATATCATCTCCAGCTGTATTATAAGTCTGCTTTTGATAAATGTCAGTGTCATCTGTTTCCCATAGCACTAGCATCTGATCATCTGCACTACTAGTTCCTCTTCTGCTACCTCTATATAGTGACTGGTCTGAGACTTGATCAAGTGGAATATCTTTCATGAGAACCCCATTCTTGTTCATTTTTTCAATAACTACTTTCTCTACAGCTTTGATCCTAATCTGCAACATCTGCAAATCTGAGAGTCCATCACACGTAGGATACTGTTGATCATTTATCGGTCCTTGCAAACCTCTTTCATGAGCAAGAGACTCCATCTCGACTGCCTGAGAATTAAGATGTGTGAATGCAAGAAAATATAAAATACTATAAGTGTACTCTAAAATTTTTAAAGCTTGATATATGATATGAGACCCTGGAAAAACTGTCGAAAGTGTTCAGAGCGGTGAACTTCCATAGAAACCTCAAACTCATTGCAAAAGGATATATAGAAACCATTTAAATACGTTGATGTAAAATCTCAACCTATGTCAGGAGTTGGAAGTAGAATCTCATTATTTAGACTTCAACAACGGATAACTATTAGAAACAAATTTTAACAAAATGTTTAGGAGTAGCAATTTCATAAGACGATTCTGAACACTTAAAGGTTGAATTGCGCTACTAGGCCACAGAAGCTACAAATACGTGCTGTTTGCATACACAGTCTGTTCTACTCTTAAAAAAAAGTGCAGCATATTCCTCCCCCATAATAGTTAACTTATGAAAGGATTTCTCAGATTTGCTAAATATTATGAAACCTAGATGTTGAAGCAATATGTTAAGATCAAACAAGGAGTATCATTACCTTTGGTGTTTGACTGTCACCTCCAACATGCTTCCCCCAAGAGAGGGTACTGTGTTCAAGGGATTTTATGTCATCCTTTAGTGAAGCTATAGCAGGTGCATATGCAAGTAGCTGGGCTTTAAGTCCTCCAATTTCTCTCTCCATGGAGTTAACTCTTTCTTTCATCTGTTCAATCACTTCGGTTTTAGAAGCACTTTCATCTTGAAGAGTGTCGCACACTCCAGTAAGCTCATGAACCTTTTCTTCGACCAGAACTTCACGAATAGCAGAGACTTGGAGGTCAAAATAAAATGATGAAGCCTCGGCATCATACAATTCAAACTCTTTGTGCCTCTCCTGCAGTTCCGAATTCAGGTTCTCTTCTCGAATTCTTCTTTCTAATATCTGTTCCTTTAGCATATTAAGTCTGGCATCTAAATTTCCTTTAACTTCAAGAAGGGATTGAATTTCCTCATGCTGGCTCGTATTGCTATCCGACAGTTGAAGAATTCGAACCTCTAAATTTTCTTTTGTTATTTCTGTTTCCTCATATACCTTCTTCAGTTCCTCTAGATTTCTGCACAACTCCGAGTTCAAGTTTTCTGTTATTACAAGCTTCTGCTCTGCATCAGAAAGTTGCCTTTCCTTGTGGCTTAGCAAATCTGCTCCACTTGATATCTCTTGCTTCAATCTATAGTTTTGATATTTTACACCAGACAATTCCATCTCTACCTTCTCAATTACATTTTGCAGTCGTAGATTTTCTGTTTCATTCATGTCCAACTTCTCTCTCAACGTGTCAGCCTCCTCCTCAAGTTCATTGTGGACCCCATGAAGACTGTTTAGATCTTCAACAAGTACTTTCAGTTCTTCTGCATCCTCGGTCCTAAAACCTTCATAAATTGTGGACATACAGTCGGATGTCAACATTTCCAAGAGAACAATATTATTTTCCTCTTCCAAAATAAATTTCTCCTCCTTCAGGTCTGAGAACTTTTTCAACAAAGTTCTATTTTCTTCAAGGGTTTGAGAATATTCTTCTTGTAATTCACGGTATGCACACTCCATACAAGCCTGCTTCACACGCAAACTCTCTACATCAGTTATAAGCAAGTCCGCCTGATCTTTTTCCATGCTCAGCTCAGTTCTCAGCTGCCTGTTCATCTCTAAAAGATTCTGGTTTTCAGAATGCATCACAAAGGACTTCTCTGTCATCGTTTTTAAGGCCTGATCGAGATTGTTCTTTTGGGACACAACTTCCACGCCTTCTAATCTCAGTTGCTGGAGTAGGGCTTGGAGAACTGAATTCTCAACAACTAGTTGTTGCTTATCATCATTAACTTGTGAGAGAGAATCTTTCATATTAGCAACATCTTCCAAAATATGTTGCACAAAGATTTGCTCGTTTTTAATTTTTTCATCCATACCATTATCTGGACCATCTTCGAGGGCTTTGAAAATTTGATTTATGCCCAATCTTAGCTTCTCAAGTTCAACTACTAAGAGATCCCCTTCCATCTGTTGTTCAAGGTTTTCATTTTCCAGCTCCGTAATCAGTTTTTCTGCATATTTGGAAGCATCAATGTGTTTCTGACATTCTGTCCATAGCATACAATTTTTTTCTTCCATATCTTTTACGAATTTCTGCAACATGAATATCTCAAACTGGGAAACAACAGCTTTATCAAGTTCCTCCTGATATTCTTTGTTTCTGCACCGACATTCTTCTTGTAGGAGGTGGATATGATTTTCCAGACTAGCTAGATGGGATTCTCTCCAGCGTAATAAACTTGCTCGCTCTTGCTTCTCTAGTCTAAAAGAAACCCTTAAATCTTCTAACTGAGAGTGAGTAGAATCCTTCTCCTTCTCCAGGCCTGCGTACTTTTCCTCAAATTCTGAGAATTTCCTTTCCATGTTATCTAGTCTCTGACCAACAGTTTCCAACTGTGCTGCCAGGGCACTTCTTTCAGTGATGAGATTAGCTTTCTCATTACCAAGCAACTGGCATAGATCTTCCAAGCTCTTTGATTTCGCTCTCAATCCCTCAATTTCAACAGTAGCACTAGAAAGGGAGTTCTCAAGAAATGTGTTTCTCTCTAGTAATTTTTGCATATTTTCAGTGATAATTTGTAACTGAGACAAAATAAGGGATTTCTCAGTAGCAAGGGCAGATTTTTCTGCATGAAGAATATTGCAAGATTCCTGCAATTCATTAGCCCTCTCATGTGACCCTTCTAGCTTGCCATTTACATCAGACAATAAGCTCTCCAGTGAAGCATTCTTCACTAGAAGTTCCTCCATTTTTGCTGACTTCTTGAAAAGGATTTCCTTTTCAGCTTTTTCACTCTCAACAATCTGTCTTAACGTCAAGTTTTCGTCCTGCAACTCCTTTACGGAAGTACCAACAGATTCTGGGTTCAGACCAACCAACTCTAATTGCTTGATTAGTGTCTGGTAACTCATATCCAATCCAGTAATTTCCTTTTTGAGACAACAAATTTCTTGCTGGAGGGAATTACTTTGACCCAGTTGTGATGTAACCACCTCTTCAAGTCTCTCCTTCAACCTCGTCAAGCCACTTATTTCAGTTTGCATATCTGTAATTGAAATGGTAGAAGATGAATTTAGTTCAGTTAAGCTCTGATTTTCATCTTTGTACTGCCGGACCTCTTCCTCCAAACCTTTCTTGCACATCTCCATTTCCTTCAAGATCTGAAGTCCATTTTCGAGCTCCAAAGCCAGACTTCTCTGCTCTGCTTGAGATTGAGAGTACATATTCTGCAGTGTACGCAGACTGGCTTCGACTTGATCATAGCGCACACGTTCATCTTGCACACGGACCTGAAGTTTTTCCAACTCCCCAAGCTTCTCAGAAAGTTCTCTATCTTTTGAAGCAATCTTCGTTACAAGATTATCAGCCTCAAGCCGCAAAGTTTGATTTGACTTCTCCAAGAGATCAGACTTTCCTTCTGCAATGCTTAGGTTTGTGGCCCCCAACAGAATATCATTGTTGAGGCGTCTGATATCTTCTTGGGCGCAGGAAAGTTTAGTCTCCAGTGCTGATATCTTTTCCAAACAAAGATTGTATTTAAGAGCAATTGACTCCTTCTCTGCAGTTACTTCAGCCAGAGTTGTTTTAAGCTGCTCAACTTCTGTTTGAGCTCTTTCAGCTTGCTGCGTAAGACGTCTGGCATCTTCTTCAGCAACGAAGACTTTTTTCTCCAAGATAGATATCTTCTCTAGACATTGTTTGAACTGAACAAAACCAACTTCCATTTCACACTCTAATTTAGATAACTCACTTTTCAAATATTGAGCTTCAAATTCTGCTTTGGATTTTTTCTCGTCGAGTCCTTTTGCATCCTGGTGTGCGTGTGAAACCATAACCTCCAGACTAGATATCTTTTCTAGATAATTCTTATTTTCAATAAGACCAGCATCTCTTTCTGCTTCTAATTTGACTATCGCTTCTTTTAACTGAAGAAGTTCATATTCAGCCTTGCTTGCTTCTTCCATGAGCCTCCTTGAATCCTTTTCTGCACAAGTAATTTCTCCTTCCAGACTTGACAATTTTTCCAGACTCTGCTGATACTGAGAAACAACAGCTTCCTTTTCGGCCTGCATATCTACCAGGAACTTCTTAAGGTTTTGAACTTCATTTTCAGCTTTACTAGCACGCTCAGACTCGGATATAAACTTCATCTTCAGGCTCTGAATTTCTTCTGATACCTGCGAGTCATCGTGCAGACTTTCTTCCTTCCCTTCTACATCATAATTGCGGCCTCCTTTTCTTACTGCTCCTTCTGCAAAGTTCATATTGTGTGGGAGAACATCTCCTGAACCAAACATCTCATATAGCTGTTTCAACCCCTTTTTGTTGATCACAGCATCAGAATCTCCGAATGATGATCCACTCTTAAACGAATGCAGATCGGATGAAGAAATTCCCACTGCACCCTTATGCAAGTCATCTGGACCAAAAAGTGCACGGATCAGGTGTGGCGTTTCGGGCGTGTGAGGCTCTGTACCATGAGCAGATCCTGAGGGCGATTCATCAGCCATTACAAAAGGTACCTGATTGGGAAATGCCTCTGTCATAGTTCGATGAGCTTGGCGAAGCTCCCCTGTTGCATGGTCATACCTCTCAGCTAATGCACGGTATGCTCGGTAAAACTCCTCAACCAACTTCATGAGCTCAGGACGTTTCTTATAGTACATTTCTGCCCTTCTGGCAAAGGAATCGGCATCTTCTTCGATGAGTTTGATCATTGCTTTAACTTTGGCATCCATGTCTGTTCGGAAAATATAATGAATGTTGTTTAGATGTAAGTATAAGCTTAATTGTATCAAACATGAGATAAGGGCGATCGGTGGAGGCCAAAAGAGGGTCCCTTTTGGAAAATCTATTTGTACTATGGATTTTACTCTTTCTATAGGGGCTGTCAAAAGTTAATTGTAGTGGATCATATGCAATTTGATCATCTACCTTATCATGATATAAAACGATTTCCTTGTGAATGAACGACAATATCTACACCAAACTTAGTACTTAATTTATTTTCAAAATAGGATGACTGAAGGAAAACTAGTGCATGAAGTTAAGATAGAAATCCTTATGATGGCTTCAGTCTGACAGATTAACACAAGACTTGTGATTCAATTATTCTTGATGAGGCCTGTATTTGTTAATATCGATATAATAAAGAATTACATGTTATCTCTGTGGTTTTAAAGAGATAGAAATGAAATGCAAGTAGATAATCATAGTAAACTGTAGACTTTGGAGTCATGATGAAAGAGTTGTTCTTATAAGTAATATTTACACACTTTCCTAAATGGTCATCTATTCCTAAAGGGGGTAGTATTATTACCTTCTTAATCACTTTAAAATATAATAATTTATGAGACGATAAACCAATATTTGAACATGGAGATGCAAATAGCTGTCAGCAAAGGTGATAATCAGTTAAACACGAACAAGAATTCAAGAATGATGTAAACCAACCTGTAAGATTTTCCTGAAGCCATTTCGAATTCTTTGGGCTAATGTGGCTGTCCCACCACCAAGAATACAAGCGCCTCGATTCCGAGTGTAATAACGCCGTCGACATTACTCCAGCAAATAACAAATATACAATTGGTTTAGGCTTTCCCAATACCTGTCCTATATACCAGTGAAAGAAATCCAAGTAATGGGAGGCCAGCGTCGTGCCTCCCTTCAACCTATTAACAAAAAATCAGGGCAAAAACACATCAGAATGCAAGAATCAATACCAAATTTTCGTAGACACAACCGAAACTTATTTCATTTTCAGGAATCAATTCTATCCAGATAGAAAAATCCAGAAATACATTACACCATTACCTCCAGCGCCAGAGCACAAAATGGCAGCTATACAGCAAATGCAAGTATATGAATCAATGTCCAAGCCAATAAACTAACGCAGCCTGACAAAACCAATGACAAAGAAATCAGAATGCAACTCAGATCTTAGACCTTATCAATTATACATACAGACTGCCCATGTGCAAATTATACTAGACAAGTAGACATATAAGAACATCATTATTTAACACCATTGCAAAAACATTTAGCTGCCCAATTTCAATCAGATTCAATAATTACTGAAAAAAACACTATATCATAAAATCACATCTACACTACAATTTACTATACATACACATTACACATACAAAAACCAACACAGTTAAGGAAAGAATAAAGATTGAATCTCTAGCAAAAGGGTAAACCTCAAAAACCATAAAGATTGAATCTTTTTAACAAAAGAATCAAAAAGAAATCAAGAACTCACCAGTACAGTAAAATCAAGAACTGGGGATTTGAACAGTACCTAATTACAGAAGCTCCTATCAACCCATCATCTACACTACAGTACACTATACATATACATATACATTATACATACAAAGTTTATGAAAGAATAAAAATGGAATCTTTTAGCAAAAGGTATCTTCAAAAACCATAAAGATTGAATCTTTTTAACAAAAGAAATCAAGAACTCACCAACAGTGTAAAATCAAGAACTGGGCTTTTTAACAGTGGCTATTACAGAAGCTCCCATCAACCCATTATATGTATGTATCTATAGTCTCACTTACATCACAGCTCTAGCATTATGCTCTCCAGTAAGTACTGTGTCAGTGTGACTGTCACAAATGTTACTTATGTAGGAAAAAAAGGGTGGCCAACGTGCCTAGCTAGCACAAATTCTGAAAAGTAAAAAAAACAAAGACACAGGGCACCCACTTTTTGAGACTAATTTATTCAGGGCCCATGTATATATACACACACAGAAAATTGTGTGTATATGTTGAAAACTGTTTAAAGGATATAGTCAAAATTAAATCTGAAAATTTATGGTATTAGAATTAGACTAGTAACAGCATAATATGTTGAGAAAGGTAACAGTTACAAAATTTTCAATTAGTGTAATAAAAATGTTGTTATGGATATTAAGTTGAAATTAAATTATTAGTAAAGTGTACGTTAATGGAGGTTTTTAAATGGATTAGTGGATAAATTATGTTGTTTAGGAATTCAAAACAAAAAATGCTCAGTTCTAATGCATTCATCTAAGAGAAGAATCAGAGTGCAAAAACACAAGAACCTATACACAACTTCGAGCTTTCATTGCAAAATCTTATTAAACCTCTCAAACCCATATATACACGCATATATTCAGAGGGTTCATTAGGTTGAGTTGTAATTGATTCAAATCATTTGTATTGTTCAAAGTGTATTGTTTTGCTGTTGTACAAGATTGGCTTCAGGTTTTAGGGTGAGTCGAACTAGACTAGAGA
The DNA here is from genome assembly GCA_037693485.1 of Kitagawia praeruptora. Taxonomy (NCBI): domain Eukaryota; kingdom Viridiplantae; phylum Streptophyta; class Magnoliopsida; order Apiales; family Apiaceae; genus Kitagawia; species Kitagawia praeruptora. The sequence continues at coordinate 8,771,394 of CM075353.1, forward strand.
AGTATACTTGGGAAGTAGTACTTAGAAAGTTAGTTGTTCACAGGTAAACAGCAAGCCATTTGTAATCAGCAAGGGTTAAGGGAGATATATTGTTGGATCTTGTAATCGGTTTATAGTTGATCAATAATATATTCTCTTACCAAGTTTGGTAAGGGACCAGGACGTAGACCATAGGGGATTAGGGGTCGAACCTGGCTAAAAGATTGTGTGTCTCTTTTACTTACTGTTTATATTCCTTCTGCATTGCATTTCAGGTACAATCAGCGTGCTGTTTGTGAACTGTGTTATTACAAACAGCAAGCTGTTTTCAGTAAATTTCAAAACAGTTCATAAATTCACATTGTTAATCATAAACACCTATTCACCCCCCCTCTAGGTGTTGTTTTTCAAAGTGTACGTTAATGGAGGTTTTTAAATGGATTAGTGGATAAATTATGTTGTTTAGGAATTCAAAACAAAAAATGCTATGGAATCAAATAAAAATTTCAAAAAAAATGTAAAAAATGATACATATCTTCTTATCATTGGCAAATTAAATAATTAATGTAATGAATTTCACATGCATTCACATGAATTTTCCAATTAAAATTTCTCATTTTACCAAATCACACATGCCACATAATTTTGAATATATCTTTAGAAATTTTTATTGTTCCCTTACATTAGTCATTCAAAGCTGCCCACATTCCTTCAATCCTCCAATTTTAAGCTTTTTATATGCAACTTAAAAAGTAAATAAAATGCCTGACAAAAAAAAGTATATAAAATACTTTAACCATTTTTGACGTTAAACTTTATTTAACATAAATATTATGGGAATATTTTTGTGCATTTGATCAAAGTTTTTGCTAACCGTAACAGGATTCCAAGGAAAAAAATTAGATACTTTCTATAAGAATGGAATCTGAAATTACAAGTATAATTTTATTATATTGAAATACTCCTTAGAAGTTAGAAGGATAAAATCAATACTATTTCTAAAATAACATTTTCAAATTCAAACTTCTAAGACTATAAATGTTACTCCAATCTTTTAAAAGAAAATGCGTGTGCCATATTTTTTCCAAAACCCCTTTCGAACTTCTTATTATTTTAAATTTTTTTTGTTACGAAACTGCAATACTAATCCAATTGGATAAAAGAAAATGCGATGCTTGTTAAAAAGATATTTGCTAGACAGAGATTTGCAATTCACACGCTTTTTTTTTGTATAAGATTGTGGTCAGGTGACAAAGCGTTTCAGAGCATAAGAGCATATGTAATAAAGATTTGATTAATTTCATTAATAACTTCGTGCCACACAAATAAAGTGAAGTTCAATACCGTTGGTAAATGTAGATTTGAAATACAAATAAACAACAACAACACAACATACTCAGTATATCCCCATGAGCAGGGTTTGAGGGGTAGGGAGATTATTTCCGGATGACAGGAATCGAACCCATGACCTCACGATTCACGAATTGGACACTTACCACTATACCAACTCAATACTGGTAGTTGAGCGTTGGAAAATATTAATAAAATAGGAATTACTAGTGTGAATTGTATTTAGGTGACTATGAGAGCATGGGGGGCACCCCTTCGATGTCTTGACCATATGATGTATAGACCCCGCAAATGTGCATGATTATACGTAGATAAAATATAGTTGTTGTCTAGATTTGCCTTCAATGCTTTAACATGTTGAGACTATCATTTTCCAAATACTTTTTCACAAGCCTTTTAGGATTGTTGTGTACCGCTATTTGGTAGAAAAGGAACAAGAATTTTACTACTCCCTCCGTCTCAATATGCTTCTCTCGTTTGATATATCAAGACTGTTCATAACATGAGACAAATTATTAATTTATGTCTAATCTATAAGACCAAATATAATCATGAGTGATCTTGTTGGATTCGTATTTATGAGTACTTTAATACAATGAAATTTTTATATTTAAAATTAATATAAAATTAAAGATATTAACGATTAAAAGTATGCGTTGGCAAACGTGTCCAAGGGAAATGGGAAAAGTTTTTAGAGACAGAGGGAGTATATGATTATGAAAAATGCTAGAGGTACCAAATTGGGGTACCAAAAATTATTACCAAATGACATGGCATTGATTTGATTGGCTATTATTATAATGGGTCCGCCAGGGCCAACCAATTAAAACATTTCAAAATGACAAGTAGTTAATGACATGTCATTTTGTAACAAAATTTGGTACCTAATTTGGTACCTCTAGCACTACTCTATGATTATTGATTAGTACTACTAATACTTCTTGATTAATTATTTTCTTAAGAAAAACTTACTCCCTCCGTTCCTAAAAATGTTTCTTGTTTACTTTGGACACGTTTGCCAACGCACACTTTTAATCGTTAATATCTTTAGTTTCGTATTAGTATCAAATTTAAAATTTTCACTGTATTAAAGTACTAATAAATACGAATCCAACAAGATCACTCATGATTATATTTTATCTTATAAATTATGCGTCAATTAGTAGTCAATCGCTTAGAATGAACAGTACTCAAGGTCAAACCCAGAAATGTTTTCTGGAACAGAGGGAGTATTTAATTAGAACCCAATGAGATTTATTTGCTTCTAACATTATCGTAAAAATCAATTGATTCGATCGAGAATTCATAAATCAAGGATCAACTGAATTAAATTTGATCAAGTACTCCGATGTTAAAATGATATTTCAAAAGTTTGGATTAGTACTTGAGTTTTAAAAACGAATTAATTATAATAGATTCGATTTTTTATAATATTGAAAATGCAGGGATAATAATTTATGCTCACAAGTTGATTATGCATCATATATTCATATTGTTTGCATGTTATTAATAGCTGGTTGTTTGATAGTATAGTAGATAAGGTAAGTGATATCTTATCGTTCTAGGTTTTGTTTCGATTTTTATTCATCCAAAAAGAGTGGACTTTTTGAATTTACATTTCAATACTCACATTTTGATCGACAGCTCATAAGGTTGATTATGCATCATATTGTTTAAATGTTATTTATAGTTGATTGTTTGATGGTAACAAATAACTTAAATGATCTTACCATTACAGATTTTGAATTCAATTTATCCAAAGAAAGATGGACTTTTTGAGTTTACATTTCGATACTCACATTTTTTTTTTACTATTTAGGCTTATATGCCTTACAAATAAATATTTATTCTAACAAATCTTTGGGGTGAGCGAGAATCGAATCCAAGAGATCCTAGAACGACAAGAGATAAGCCCTTCCACTTGAACTATCTCATCGCGCTCAATACTTGTTAGGCAGCCGGCCATTCTTTCAAACCTTACCAACTCTTTCTCACCAACCTCACCTCCACCAACCCCCCACCTACTACATCTTCCCTCCTATAAATACTGTTGGAATATGGATTCGATTATAAATTGAATTCATTGATTCGGTAAAATTAATTTCGTTTTTACTACGGATTTTTTGCCATCGCCTTAACATAATTAATTAACACGGTTAATTAATTAAGGAAATTACCACAGATTTAATTGATTAGCACGACTAATTAATTAAGGCAATTGTGTTAAGGAAATTGCCACCGTTATAATTGATTAGCGCGGCTAATTAATTAAGGCAATTGTGTATCGCACAAGTCTTCTCATCCTATAAATACTCATCTAGAGCATTAGGATTATTTACTCGAAAAACACACATCCTCCTCTCATATACAGCCTCTTATATTCCTCTGGTGATAGTTCTTGCTCGTTTCAAGCTCGCTGAGAGTGACGCTCTTTTGTAACTTCACTGCAATTTGTTTTATCCTGGGAGGCGATTCGCTCACACATACGGTGAGGGCTAATACGCTTTAAGGAGACAGTCACGCACTGGACTCGGGTTTTTCATTCCTTGTCTCCTCTTTTGTCTGTTTTAATTATACACATAATTGTTACTCACACACACACAAATATTATACTGTTTGTATTTATCGCAGATTGTCTATTACAATCTTAAAGCGTACTAATTTACATCTGTGATCTGTACTTACCTATTTGCTTGTTTGTCTGAGTGACAGATTTAATGGAGAATCAAACAAATAACAACACGAACATGGTGGTTGATCCCAATGCACAGATTGTAACATCTGATGGGGATCACCAGCCTTCGTTAAACCCTAACGCACAGATTGTAACATCTGATGTGGGTGCGACGCCGGTTGGACATGTGCCTTTGGGACATACTGTCATTGGACAGATTAATGTTCCGTTTGGATCGATTACGACAGGTTTCGTTCCTACGAATGGACATGCGGTGCCTACTGGTGTGCAAACATCGGTAGTACAGACGCTTGTAATACCTGTGGTGCCTAATGCACATATTGCACATGTTGTGCCTACGGTTCCTACAGTGCATGTTGCACATGCTGAGAAACCTGAGAAGTTCAATGGAACGAACTTCAAACGTTGGCAGCAAAAGATGCTGCCAACAGCTAAGGTCTTATGGGAGTCACTTGACCATAAGTATAAAACCGAGGATGTTGGGACAAAGAAGTGGATTGTTGGCTGCTTTCTTGACTATAAGATGGCGGATTTTAAGACTGTGGTCAGTCAGGTGCAAGAACTGCAAGTGATCATCCATGATATTCATGCTGAAGGGATGATCATAAGTGAGTCTTTCCAAGTTGCTGCTGTAACTGAAAAGCTGCCACCTGGATGGAAAGATTTCAAGAAAATTTCTTTTGAAATATCAATCTTGGTCGGATGTTTCGAGATGTTGAAAAACCTAACGGGCCTGCTACTTATTAATACAGGATGAGGGTTGACACGAGATTTATAATTTTCTAGTTGGATTCGTTCATCTGGTTATTTTATATAATCTCTTGTTGGTGTCGGTTTGCTACGGCAATTACACACGAGCCTATTATGGTGATCCATGTGATACCTAATACGGCACTATGATCAGCTCTGTATGCTGAAATTTGGAGAAATTCAGAACGATGGTGACCCTAACACATCAGTTGATCAAGGATCACTGAATATGGGTTTATTGGAAGTTTATATTCTTCCTCGGACCTCTTTTGTGTTTATGAAACACGGAATTAAATACGAATTTTCAATGATTTCGATATGGGGAGATTTTGTCAACAACGGGCCATGCCTGTAAGGAAGTCGGGTATTAAGTGAGACCATTATGTCTTCTCCGACAACCTGGAAATCAAACCATTGATGAATGTTGATTTGAAGTATTTAATTCAAGGAAAAATTGGAAATCTTTTTTATGATGGGATCATGGTCGTTTGAAACCTGCTCTAGTGAGAGGTGATAACAAGTTATGTAATTACTTTATAGTAATACATTGATTATGTGTACTCGTTAAAGAGTAAAAATGAAGCAAGATAGAGATAATTACGCTCTATAAGCTCGAGATAGAAAACCAACTTAATACGAAAGTTAAAATGGTAATGATTGACTTTGATATTGAATAACCACTGGTTGATTTTGTTCACAATGTGGATATATTCATGAGGTCAGTGCACATTACTCACATTAATTTAATGGAGTAGGTGCATGTTAAATTGTTCTCTAATGGAGATGCAAAAGCGATGTTCATCATTCAGACTATCACTGAATATGAGGATTTAGTCGTGTAGAGACTAATTATTTTTAAACATGTCAAGATACCATGATAAGAAAAAAATTGAATTTCCTGATATTACAGGATTGTAGTGAAACATTCTTAAAAATACTAAAATGTGGGGGTATCTTGAAGGGAAAATAAGAGAATTTTTCTTTGGATGAACTCTAGAATGTAACGAAGCATTCATAGAAATAATTGAATTGTGGGGGTATCTTGGAGATATCTTGATACTTATACCTATAAAGGCTAAAAGTGATCCAAAATAATCTAGGTATTTTGGATGGATATAGACAACGATTGTGTCTAATGATATCTTATACATGAATCTAAATAATGAGATTCTAATTTGTATGTAACTACGGAATCTGGGAATGTTTATTTATTTATTAAGCTAAGTAGTTCCACACAGATCCGTAAGTGATCCAAATGAACTCCTAAGTTATTGGATTAATGTGAGAATGAACTATTGTTGGAAAAACTTAGTATTTTAGACTAAGTTGTAGATCATTTTGAGACTCAATTTGAGTGATAAACACTATGTGGTAGTGTTGTGTATTGGTTGGATTATATTTTACTCTGCGAGAGGATTCCAACGCATATTTACATGCTCAAAATGGATAAAAGGGTGAATGAGAACTGATGTTCCAAATTACGACCCTTTAAAGTGGTATTTTAGAAGTGTACCACATCGAGATACACTTCATCGAGATGTCTTAACGATTTGCTTAGTGGTGAACCTCAAAGCTTGAAAAAGCTAAGCGTTCCTCTAATAATTCTTGATGAAAGAAGATATTAAAAGGGAAATTGGCCAAAGTTAAGAAGTCAACGAGTCAAGATTTTCTAACATGTGTGCTAGAAAATGGACTACAGTGTTATAAGAACTCTCCATATCCCTTGTGGGGGAAAAGGATATTAAGGAATAGAGAGAGTGGTTCTATTAAGTAGAATCATGTTTGAAATTATATGGATCTTCTTGCGAGATAGATACCATTAGGACCTAAATGGATTTTTCAAATTGAAAAAAGAAAAAGTATAAGGTCAGACTGACAATTAGAAATTACAGTCAAAGTGAAGACCTGATATATTTTGAAATGGTATTTCTCGATTTACGAGAATGAGGTTCATTAAGATGATACTTAAAATTACCGTGTTGCGGAATTGAGAAGTATATCAAATGAACATTGAGATAGTCTTTCTAAATAGATATTTAAAAGAAATCTACGTAAGATAACCTGAGGGTTTGTTGCTAAGGCAAGCGTAGAAAGACTATAACCAGGTGAAACATTTTGTGAATCAAAATAGACATCAAAATAGTGGCATATAAAATTTGATATTGCTATGATTTGATATTGCTATGATAAGCAATGACTTCAAAATTAATGACTCAGTTTTTCATTTTGAGGACGCTCAAACGTGAAAACTGTATAATGCGTATTGCCAGTTTAGGGACGCTTAAACTTGGTAATAAGTTGAATTGAAATTGCTAATTTTTGGGACGCTAAAATTGGTAATGTCAATATGACGAATTGAAGCCTTAGCTGATGATTGGTAAAGTTAATTACCAAAATGTGACATATGCCAATGTTGAGATGTCAAATTGATAGAAAATCAGTGAATTGACAAGTGTATATATGTTATTTACACATGAGATGATAAAATTATTGTAATTGCACATGAGTGATCTGATCATTACGAGAAGTAATGACAAGATGATCATCTCTAGCAATTTTGATGAGACTTGAAGTTTTGATTTTTATAATTAAAATCTTAATAACTTTGAAAGTCTTAGAGGATACATGTCACACGTTGGTGATGTGAATCTTGAAGAGATCAACGTAACTTAATCTAGTATAGCTAGAATGAATTCGTATCTATCCAAGTGTAGAATAACAAGGATCTCTCAAGAATGATTGGAAGTCTGTTGTACATTTAAAATGGTACAAAATCAGACATAGGCTACACAGTTGGTGAACTGAGTAGATGCACGAGTCAAATCGAAATTGGTCTCTTGAAAGTGATTGCAATGAGACTAAGGTGTTTGAGATATACTCGTGAACTTGGGCTGCATTGTAAACGATATCTAATTGTACTATGTGGTTATAGTATGGATGTTAGGTGTTTGACTTTAAGAATTTAAAAGTCATTAGTGAATTTATTTCACATTAACGTAAGCAGCCATGTCATGAAAATCCTATATAGACGATTAAACATAGCTCGATTCATGATGGAATACGAGTCTTTTGCATAATGTATGTGCATGTGTAAGAGGGTGAAGTGGTAGTCACTTTGTAAAGGATATTCCTAAATGACAAGAAAATGCATGTGTCTTCAATATGCATATTTTATGTGAATAATTTGCAAATTGGGAGATTACATTGTTGTGTGTGTAATGGTATGTCTCGCCTCTATGACGAAGACATAATATCATTAAACAACTACTCTCAATGAGAATTATCAGGATTGACTATGTAAAGTCAAATGATAATGTTGTGGATCCACTAACCAGATGGTTAAACTTAGATAATCTGGTTAAACCAAGAGAATCTGGTTATACTGAGAGATAGTTGTAAAATCATCGAGAGGGATAGGCCTTAAGCCTATTGCTTAACGGCATCATGGTGGACACCCAACCATTGCTGACTGGAGATCCCAAGAACTTGGTTCAATGGGCCAACTAAATCATGATGACTAAATCACTATGGGGGTAACCCCTGGCCTATTCCTATGATGAGGAAACAGTGAGACCCGTAATGTACGAGGGTAAGCTATTAAGCTTTTAATGATCTTTCGGTGAATACATGGAGTTCAAGGTTTGAACGCATGGAATTTAGTTGAGTAAACGCGGGTTACTCTATAAGATAAAGATCACCTATGTGGGAGAGAAGTGGGGCCGCTTCAAAGGAGAATTGCGAGGCACAATTCTTTAGAAACTCCTGCAGATAAGTATAATCATTAGAGCTGAACGAGTCAGAAATGATATAGTGATAAGTATATCATCGCTTACACAAACGGTCGAACAGTTCAAAGAGCAAACCTCCACTGTCTACCAGTAAGGTCGGTATGCTTACTCAAGCGAAGGTTCAAGGAACAAACCTCTACCTATCGTATGCTATATCTGATTGAAGAATCTATCACCAAATCAAATTCTGTGTCTGTCTAGTGTGTGCGACTACGATATCAATCTCATCCATGTGGGGGATTGTTGGAATATGGATTCGATTATAAATTGAATTCATTGATTCGGTAAAATCAGTTCCGTTTTTACTACGGATTTTTTGCCACCGCCTTAACATAATTAATTAACACGGTTAATTAATTAAATAAATTGCCACAGATTTAATTGATTAGCACGACTAATTAATTAAGGCAATTGTGTTAAGGAAATTGCCACCGTTATAATTGATTAGCGCGGCTAATTAATTAAGGCAATTGTGTAGCGCACAAGTCTTCTCATCCTATAAATACTCATCTAGAGCATTAGGATTATTTACTCGAAAAACACACATCCTCCTCTCATATACAGCCTCTTATATTTCTCTGGTGATAGTTCTTACTCGTTTCAAGCTCGCTGAGAGTGACGCTCTTTTGTAGCTTCACTGCAATCTGTTTTATCCTGGGAGGCGATTCGCTCACACATACGGTGAGGGCTAATACGCTTTAAGGAGACAGTCATGCACTGGACTCGGGTTTTTCGTTCCTTGTCTCCTCTTTTGTCTGTTTTAATTATACACATAATTGTTACTCACACACGCACAAATATTATACTGTTTGTATTTATCGCAGATTGTCTAACAAATACCTCCCTCTCCCTTCATTCTAAATTACACCAAAATTCTCTCTTCTCTCTCTATAGCTGCTAGATAGTCCATCTAGTAGGAGAGTCGGTTTAGCCCGCTTTCAAGAAGTGTCGGGATAGAATGTCCTCGTGCCTGAACTATTCCTTAGGATACTTGGGTTTGACTGCAGCCATCGGAGGTGGTCCCGCTGCAGGGGTCTTTCTATCAGGTTGTGTGGCACTGTCCGGGTTGGGAGAGGGAGAGAAGGAAAGGTTGTCGGGAAATAGTGATAGGGGGAGGTTTTAAGATAAACACTTCAGTGAGTTGGGGATATACATAATAGGTATTGTAGGGTTGAATTTTTGTATAAAATTCAAGGGGCCGGATACCCGGATATTGTAATCTCTTTTATCTAGTGTGAAGTTGTTGCTCTTGTGGATGTAGGCCGGGCCGAACCACGTTAAATCTCTTGTCTTATTTACTGTATTGTTGGTTTGTTGCTTCATTACTATCGCGTATATTTGTGGGATCTAAGCTCACATATTTACCAAATCGCTTCCGCATTCGCAGAATCGCAGGGAATCGGGCAGATTCCTAACAATACTCACATTTTGATTGACATGAAATGTGACATTAGATATTTGGAATTTTTTCTAATTAATATATGTTCCATTTTAAAATGTCATTTATAATTAATGTATCTTATCTTTTTTTGTTATTATAAATATATTCCATTTTTCAAATTTGTCCTATTTTTTATTCTAACCATGATTAAATAACTTTTGCAACTTTTCAGTTTTCATTTGCAACTTTTACAACTTCCAGTTTTCAGTTGTAACTTTTGCAAACTCGTATGAAACCTTATATGCAATCAAAGATTAAAAGTTGTGGCTGGCGCTGCCCATATATACAAAAGGTTGCATAGGTTGCAAATCGTATTTTTAAAAATAAAACTTAAAAGATAGTATTTTTATAAATAACTTTCAAAATGATAATATTTTTGAAAATAGTTTTGAAAAGATAGTATATGGACTAATTTCCCTTGATATAATCCTACTTATATATCAAATTTCTCTACTCATCGAGATCTATCCATTGACATCCATTGATATATATTAAAAAATAAATATTTTGAAAATAATAAAAAAAGTTAACTTATAAGTTCTGATTTACCAAACACTCTATTGATTAATAAGTTCTGATTTACCAAACACTCTAATGACTTATAATTTCTGATCACTTATATGACACTTATGCTTATAAGTTATAAGAGCAACTCCAAGGAGCTTCCCTTTTCATAACCCCTAAAATAATGATTATTAAAATTATAAGGATTCAAAAGTATGATTTACTCCAATGATAAACCCTATATTGACACCCTATTTTATGAATATAGTGGGAGGAAGTAGCGGGAAATGACCTGGCAATTATAAGGGGAGTAATTTGGAACCTCACATGTAGGGTCCTAATTTTTCTCCTCTAAAATGTATTTGGAATAGAGGTGATTGTTGGAGCATGTTTTTTGGATAAAAAACCCTAAAATGGGCCAGCTGTTTAATATATTGGGAAGGGATATATAACGTTGGAGATGCTCTAAGCTACTCATTTTAAGGTAAGCCAAACACCCACTAGTATATAATCCTACTTATATGCGCGCCCCATACTCATGTAGCATCCACATCATCACCATTTCAGTTTGTCTCTGCTATTTGGATTTGTCATGCTTACTGTAAGTTTGGGTCCATTAAGCACATGGGGTATGCGTTACTACATGTTTTGGTCATAATTTTAATAGGTCAAAGAGTAATGTCTAGTGTAGAGATGTTCAAAAAGCCGGAAGCTTCAAGGCCGGTCCGGTTCGGCCCGGCCCGGGGGCCTAAAACGGGCCCCCTATTTTTCACGAAGCCCGGCCCGAAACCCGGTTAAAAGCCCGGGTTTTTTAAAAGCCGGGTTAAAACCCGGCCCGAAACCCAGATAAAGCCCGAAGCCCGGTTAAAGCTCGAATAAAATTTTTTATTTTAATAAATTTTTTATTTTATTAATATAACTTATAATCTACATTTAATGAATTTTTTTATTTTATTAATGTAACTTATAATCTACATTTAGTTTGTTTGTTTTTTATTTTATTGACACTTTTAATAAGGTCTAGTATGTTACGAGTACTAGACAATATAGTAGTGTTCTAATAAGATCTCCAATCAAATTAATTTTTTATTTTTTGAAAATTTGAGAATATCATTTAATTAGGTATATCTTGACATCCGTACGGTTGAATCGTCGAGAAATATTTTTAGAAATATAGAAACAATAGTCTGGGACGAAGCACTAGTTATGAGTACTAGACAATATAGTAGTGTTCTAATAAGATCTCCAATCAAATTAATTTTTTATTTTTTGAAAATTTGGGAATATCATTTAATTAGATATATCTTGACATCCGTACGGTTGAATCGTCGAGAAATATTTTTAAAAATATAGAAACAATAGTTTGGGACGAAGCACTAGTTACGAGTACTAGACAATATAGTAATATTCTATTAAGATCTCCAACCAAATTAAATTTTTATTTTTTTAAAATTTGGGAATATCATTTAATTAGATATATCCGTACGGTTGGATCGTCGAGAAATATTTTTAAAAATATAGAAACAATAGTCTGGGACGAAGCACTAGTTACGAGTACTAAACAATATAGTAATTTTCTATTAAGATCTCCAACCAAATTAACTTTTTATTTTTTGAAAATTTGGGAATATCATTTAATTAGATATATAGTGACATCCGTACGGTTGAATCGTCGAGAAATATTTTTAAAAATATAGAAACAATAGTCTGGGACGAAGCACTAGTTACGAGTACAAGACAATATAGTAATGTTCTATTAAGATCTCCAACCAAATTAATTTTTTATTTTTTTTAAAATTTGGGAATATCATTTAATTAGATATATCTTGACATCCGTACGGTTGGATCGTCGAGAAATATTTTTAAAAATATAGAAATGATAGTCTGGGACGAAGCACTAGTTACGAGTACTAGACAATATAGTAATGTTCTATTAAGATCTCCAACCAAATTAATTTTTTATTTTTGAAAATTTGGTAATATCATTTAATTAGATATATCTTAACATCCGTACGGTTGGATCGTCGAGAAATATTTGTAAAACTATAGAAATTACGAATATATAAATTTTTTTAATAAAAAACCCGGAAAAAGCCCGGCCCGGCCCGAGGACCTAAAACGGGCATCATATTTTAGAGAAAGCCCGGCCCGACCCGATTTTTGAAAAAGCCCGGCCCGGTTGTTAAAAAGCCCAGGCTTTTTAAAGCCCGAATAAAGCCCGGCCCGAAGGGCTTTTTGTGCATCTCTAGTCTAGTGCAGAACATTTAGGATTTTTTAGATCATTTATTTGTTAAATATACTAGCTTATAACCCGTGCAATGCACGGGTTTCTTTTGATATGTTATAAATTTTATTTTATTCTATAATTATGTTTTTATATAATTATTAATTTTAAAAATTATTTTAATATTAATTAAATAAAATTTGAAGTAAATTTAATAAATGATTTGCATGATTTAAAATTTATAAAATAAAATTTTAAGTTAAATATGTCATTAACATAATTCGATGTTGTTAGCGGGATTTGAACCTTAGATCTTTGTATAGAACAATTTTTATTATTAAATATAAATTAATATGTTGTTAGCGGGAATCGAACCTTAGATCTTTGTATATAACAATTTTTAGTATTGTCATATCTAACGATCATTATCTATTTGAGTTGAAAATCTAACGGTTATGAATGAGGTTATTAATTTTTAAATTTAATTTATAAAAAATATGTTGTTTTAGGAATCGAACGCTTAACCTATGGTAATACTCGTAGGATATAATAAAGATACAATATAAAATTAAATTTTTATTTGTAATTTTTTTTAGTTTAAAAACAATACAATTTAATTTAATATATATATATTGATATCAATCCAAAATGGGATCAATTTTTATTGCATTTGATTTGGATTCAATTTAATTATGATATATTATAATCATAAATTTTGGAACCGTCCACATAGTAACACGTATCTTATGATCTTATCTAGCGAGTCTGCGAGTGACCGTCATTGTATTAGTATAGGGAAGTACTAACAAAAGTACGTTCATATATGTTTTTTTTTCTTTTTTTCTTTTTAAATTCTTTTCTTATTGTGGGATAACCAAAAAAAGGGATAACCAAAAAGAGGGGGTAACCAACTACAAATTATACCCCTTTTGCTTATTATAATATAGTATAGATAGTATAGATAAGTTAAGTTCTATGGAGATTACTATTTTATTGGAAATTGTAGAGATCATATACATTATGTAATTAAAATGTTGTAAAAATTTATTCATTAAAAATCGTATTCTATGAAAATCAATTTCATTGAAAATTTTGAAAACATGTATATTTTATATGTAAATTTTATTAAAAAATTTAAAAATCATGTAGATTATGTAAACGAAACATTGTAAAACACAATGTTCTCCAAAATATGTTATACTTGAAAGACATACATTTTAAAGATTTTTAATAAAATAATTAAACATACTTTACAAAGAAAAATATTTTGTAATGTTTTTAATTGCAGAATGTATATGATCTTCACTATCACTACTAAAATACTAAAATAGTGGACTTGGTAAAAAATTTCTCATTACACTGTATTATTATGCACTATATGAATTATGGGGCCCGTTTAGGAAATCTTATTTTTCAGAAGTAAGTTACTTCTTCTGAAAAAAAGTTAGGAAATACTCCCTCTATTTTTTAATGTTAGTCTCTTGACTTTTCTGCACGTACTTTTAAGTGTTTTGACTGCATAGTTAAAATTATTTTTTTCAATTAATTTTTTTTTGTTAATTAAAATTTTGATTATATATTTTTATTCAAAAAAAGAAAATTTCAAAAATAATAATTTTAACTATATGGTCAATGCACCTAAAAATGTGTGCAAAAAAGTCAAAAGACTAATATAAAAAAACAGAGGGAGTATGTACTTTTTTCTGAAATAAGTAACTTATTTTTGCAAGATTACGAATATTAAACTACCCATACACATTTTTTTCTAAAAAAAATATGTAAATACGAATTTTTTTCCGAAATAAGTAACTTACAAGTGCTATCTTAAATTTGACAAACGGGCACTATATTAGTCATTCCAACTTCTATTTATATAGAGTATCTTTTATAAATATTTACAATTTTTTTCGATGATTTATAAATATTTTACTAGATTTTTTTTCTAAATCAAAATTAATTTTGTTTTGTAAATTAAATTCATTATATTATAATTTTTAAGTTTATTATACAACAACTTTTAACAATATAATCCAAATCAAAAATACATTATCATGCAATAATCTTAACCGATCTAACAATTGATTGTATAAGAAAAAACTAGTTTATCATAAAAAGGTAAACATATCGGAAAAATGAAAATCAACAACGAGACAAAAATACCACTATTATCCTAAATAAATTGTCATTGCAACTGTGGTCGGTGATAAATAATAATAATAATAATAATAATAATAATAATCTATATATATTATAATGCCAGGAGATCAGAAATGCACCAGAAACGTTTTAAATATTTTTCTTGAATTTTCAATTTTTTGATTTTTTTATTAAAAATATGTTTTTGCATTAAATAACTCTTAATGACCTTTTAATTAGTCATTAATTATACCTATTAAATCTATATAAAATTAAATAACTCTTAATGACCTTTTAATTAGTCATTAATTACATCTATTAAATCTATATAAAATTTACTTTATTTCACATTTTTAAAAATTTAGAAAACTTTGTTTGAGCATATAACTATTATTTCAACATTATATATATATATATATATATATATATATATATATATAATTGTATTTTTAGGTAAAATAATGACCGAAAATTGTTTATATCGCATTCTTTTTCATTCCCAATAAAACTACATTAATTTCTTTTTGAACGATCGTAAGTAGTAAATATGATCTTAACTTCTCAAACAATTTTGATTATAACTCATTTAGAAATCGTAATAAATTATGAAAATATATAGATCTTCGCTTAACATTTGAAATTTGTATAAAAAAAATACAAACTATTATTATTTTTGCACATTAATAAATTATACATGGAGTATGAACAAATCGATTAAATTGAACCAACCAAACTTTTTTTTTCAGCTGATTAATGGATAAAAAAGTTATGCCTGTTGTTCATTATATTGTGTCGAAATAAATTATTATTCTAATTAAATAAATTCATACTCTAATATTGAATATTTTTGTGATGGGAGGGGTGTCGGCTTTAAAAAATGTTATTCTATTTAATATTTATAATTTTAATCGGAAAGATTACGTTCGTATTGTCATTGCTAATTTTTATGCTTATTCTATTTCTAAGATTATCAAAATTTTATTTATACGATGAGAGTAGTTTTCTAATTAATAATTTATATAAATTGTTTTAAATCAATTTTTGAGTAAATTCTTAAGAGATCAATAAAATTTTAAAAATAATAAAAATTATTTTATCCAACTTCAATATTTTCAAATATAAATTTATAAATTGCGCGAAACGCGGATTACAATGCCTGGAGATCGGAAAGTTAATAGAAGCGTTCAAAATGGCTTTCTTGAATTTCGGTTTTTTTAATTTTTTATTAAAATTATTTTCCTGCATTAAACAGCTCTTAATTACATATTAATTAGTAATTAATTATACCTAATACATATATAATTATTTTATTTTATTTTATTTAATTAAACAATTATAAAACTTTATTTGAGCATTGTATTTATTATTTTAATAGTAAAAGTAATTACATTTATAATTAAGTTTATTTTTAGGTAAAATGACGATTGAAAATTATTTATATTGCGTCTTTTTTATTTTCTGTCGAATAACACTCCAATTTTTCCCGAATAATTGTAATACAGATGAGCCTTAACTTCTCAAACAATCTTCAATATTAGTAATTATGATCGTAATAAATTATAGAAGTATATAAATTTTCGCTTAACACCTATAATAAAAATAA
The DNA here is from genome assembly GCA_037693485.1 of Kitagawia praeruptora. Classification (NCBI taxonomy): domain Eukaryota; kingdom Viridiplantae; phylum Streptophyta; class Magnoliopsida; order Apiales; family Apiaceae; genus Kitagawia; species Kitagawia praeruptora. Next base: position 8,787,864 of record CM075353.1, read on the forward strand.
TACAAAGAGTTTTTATTTTTACACATGAATAAATTACACATGAGTTATGACCAAAGCAATTTAATTGAAAAAACCCAACTTTATTGATAGATTAATAGTTAAAAAATTTATATACCCGTTGTTCATTATGTTGTGTTGAAATAAATTAACATTCTATTTAAATAAATTCTTACACTACTATTGAACATGTATGTTATGAGAGGGGAGTCGGCTTTAAAAAGTATTATTATATATATTATTTTTAACTTTTGGTTACGTTTGTATTATAATTGTTACTTTTTATGTTTATGATATTTTGAAATTATAAAAATTTTAGATATATAAAGAGAGTATTTTCAAACTTATAATTCAAGTAAATTGTTTTGATTCAATTTTTTGTAAAAAAATTTAAAAGACCAATAAATTTTTAAATATAAATCATATATTTTCAATATTTTAAAATAAAATTTATGAACCGCGCGAAGCGCGGATAAATTTCCTAGTAATCTATACTATTATATAAAAGCCGAAACATTAAAAGTTTGGTTCAACGGTACCTATTGAATTTACCTAATTACCCTTACTCAATTACAGATCTACTAACTAATCAATTTCCTTTTCTAACTAATCAATTTGCTTTTTCAAGTTACACATATTATCTTTTCTATTTTCAAGAACTAAATAATTTCCTTTTCCAGGTAAAATACAATATTTTTTATATTTTATCTAACTAAAATTTCTCATTTATTAATCAATTTCCTTTTTCAGTTTAAACATATAACCTTTTCTATTTTTCAATAACTAAATAATTTCCTTTTCATTTAAAAATTAAAATAGAATATCTTTTACATTTTATCTAACTAAAATTAAAATAAAATTACTATTAATTACAAAATATTATTTACTAAAACACAATGTTATTTTAAAATAAATATTATTTTATTTTATATTTATAATAATAAATATTATTTACGGGTTTAATTAAATAACACAATCATATATAATTACTATTAACTAATCAATTACCTTTTTCAGTCAAAACACATTACCTTTTCCATTTTCTCTAACTAAAATCTTTCTTTTTCCAATTATATCATGGACGGTTACCTTTTTCAGCAAAACACGTTACCTTTTTTCTTACTAAAACCTCCATTTTCTAATTATATTACGGGCGTTTCTATTTAATAAAAAATAATATTATAATACTAATAATTAACCAATTATCTTTTCAGCTAAAAATAACATAATTATATATAATTATTATTAACTAATCAATTACCTTTTTTAGTCAAAACACGTTACCTTTTCTCTTTTCTCTTTTCTATTACTAAAATCTCTCTTTTTCCAATTATATCATGGACGGTTACCTTTTTTCAGCAAAACACGTTACCTTTTTTCTTTCTTCTTACTAAAACCTCCATTTTTCTAATTATATTACATGTGTTTCTATTTAATACAAATAAATAATAATATTATAATACTAATAATTAACTGATTACCTTTTCAGCTAAAATATATCATCTTTTCTATTTTTTCTAATTACATTCCCTTTTTTTCTAGAAATAAAACGGGTAGCGTTAATTTTTCATTTTCTAAAAACTATGAACAATTTTATTTCGTAAAAAATTATAACTACTATAAACTAATCAATTACTTTTTCACTTAAATCATGCACGTTACTTTTCTATTTTCTCTAACTAAATTTTTTTTTTTCCCAATTATATCACAGACGGTTCTATTTAATAAAATAAACTAATAATATTATAATCTATATATACTATTATATAAAAACCGAAACAGTAAAAGTTTTGGTACCTATTTTTTGTTACCAGTTTTTTGGTACTTCGTAAATTTAATTATTTATCCTTCATTATAAAGAAAAATAAATACACCTAAAATAAATAATAACATAATATAATTAATGGTAATTAGTCGATTGCTTTTTTCATATTTACTTTTAGTTGAAGATATTACCTTTTATAAACACCTTAAAATATATACCCACCATAATTTTCAAGAAAAAAATAGCACCTAAATTAAATAATAACATAATATAATTAATGGTAATTAGCTGATTAACATGATAAAATTAATGTTAATTAGTTGATTGTCGTTTTCACATTAACATAATAAAATTAGTCGATTGTATTTTTCACATTTACTTTTAGTCGAAGATATTACCTTTTATAAATACCTAAAAACATCAATCAATCATTAATATTTCCTTTCGAATTAAAACACGTTACCATTTTAATTTTAAAAAAAATCTTATAATCATTATTATATACCCGAAAATATCAAACCATAATTTTCAAGAAAAGTATAACACCTAAAATAAATAATAACATAATATAATTAATGGTAATTAGTCGATTGTCTTTTTCACATTAACATAATAAAATTAAAGGTAATTAGTCGAGAGAGAATTACCAAAATGCCTATTTTTGCTAAGTTTTTGCCCAAAATACTGATTTTGAAAAAAATGGCCCGAAATACCGACGGGATACGGAGAATCGTCCTCCGTGTTATCATGATGCGGAGAATCGTCCTCCGTATTACGTAGATATGGAACTGAGTCTTCCGTGTTATGCATGATACGGTAGACCGTGTCCCGTGTTAGGTGGGTGCGCAGCACAATCACGGAGCATGGTCTTCCGTATCATGCATAATACGGAAGACTCAGTTCCGTATTATGCCCTATTACGGAAGATCGTGTTCCGCAACACCCCTCATATCACGGTACACGATGTACCGTGTCCCGTCAGTAAAAAGGGTCAACATGGCTCCCATATGAATATTTTGGGCCATCACCCATTAGTCGATTGCTTTTTCCACATTTAATTTTAGTTGAAGATATTACCTTTTATAAATAGCTTACCTTTTTTCGAATTAAAACATGTTACCTTTTTAATTTAAAACAATCTTATAATCATTAATATATACCAAAAAATATAACATCATAATTTTCAAGAAAAATATAGCCCGAAAATATCGCACCACATTTTTCAATTATTAATAAAATACATTAAAAATCATATACGTTGTTTTTAATAAGGAGACATTAGCATAATCCGTAAACATGAGTATATTAAATTATATCAAATTAAAAAAATTATTAAAAATAATGATTATATAAAAATATAATTTTAATATTAAATAAAATTTATAACATATTACAAGAAACTCGTGCATTGCACGGGTTATAAGGTAGTTATAATATTAAAGTTGAAACATTGAAAATTTTATCGGTTTGGTTTAGGTACAGTTATCTTAATAAATAAATACAAAATAATACAATTAATGTTAAGCAGCCGATTGCCTTTTCTAATTAAAATACGTATTTACACTACTATATTAAAGTCGAAACATTGAAAGTTTGTATATTTGGTTATCCTAATTATTAAAATAAATAATAAAATCATGTAATTAATGGTAATTAGCCAACTGCCCTTTTCACATATACTTTTAGTTGAAAATATTACCTTTCATAAACACCTAAAAACATTATCATATTTTTCGATCATTAATATTTTATTTCAAATTAAAACACGTTACCCTTTTAATTTAAAACAAATCTTACAATTATTAATATATACCCAAAAATTTCACACCATAACTTATATAATTAATGATAATTAGTCGATTGCCTTTTTCACATTTACTTTTAGTTGAAGATATTAAATTTTATAAACATCTAAAAAGATCAATTGTATCATATATTTCAATCATTAATATTTCCTTTTTAATTAAAACACGTTACCTTTTTAATTTACAACAAATCTTACAATATATACCCAAAAATATATTAAAAATCGTATACGTTGTTTATAATAAGGAAACATTAATATAATCTGTAAACATGAGTATATCAAATTATATCAAACTAAAATTTAAATAATTATTAAAATTAGAGATTATATAAAAACATAATTATAATATTAAATAAAATTTATAACATAATATAAGAAACCCGTGCATTGCATGGGTTATAAGCTAGTACTATTATATAAAAGCCGAAACATAAAAAGTTTGGTTGGTTGTTAGCTATTGATTTTACTTATTAGCCTTACTTAACTACTACTCCCTCTGTCTCTAAAAACTTTTCTCATTTCCCTTGGACACGTTTGCCAACACATATACTTTTAATTGTTAATATCTTTAATTTTGTATTAGTTTTAAACATAAAAACTTCACTGTATTAAAGTACTCATTAATACGAATCCAACAAGATCACTCATGACTATATTTGGTCTTATAGATTAGACGTAAATTAGTAATTTGTCTCTTGTTATGAACAGTCCCGACATATCAAACGAGAAAAGCTTTAAGAGACGGAGGAAGTAACTAATTACATAATTTCCTTTTTTAGATTAAACATTTTACCTTTTCTATTTTTCACTAACTAATTAATTTCCCTTTTCAGGTAAAGCACAATATCTTTTATATTGTATCTAACTAAAATTTCTCCTTTCTTATAAACACTACAAGCAATTTTGTTTAATAAAATAACACAATTATATTATAATTACTATTAACTAGTCAATTACCTTTTTCAGCCAAAACATGTTACCTTTCTCTATTCTATAACTAAAATATCTCTTTTTACAAATATATCACGGGTGGTTCTATTTAATAAATAATAATATTATAATACTAATAATTATCAATTACCTTTTTCAACTAAAACGTATCATCTTTTCCATATTTTATAATTCAAATTCCTTTTTTCTAGAAATATCACGGGCAACATTAATTTCTCACTATCTAAAGACTACTACGAACAATTTAATTTAGTGAAATAACATAAATTAAATTATAATTACTAAAAATTAATCACTTACCTTTTCCACCTAAAACATGTTTCCTTTTTAATTTTCTCTAACTAACACCTCACTTTTTTCAGTTGAATCACGACATTCTATTTAATAAAATTAAATTATAATGTTATAAGTACTTATAATTAAACGATTACCTTTTTGAATACCTTTTTCCAGCTAAAACGTATCATATTTTCCATATTTGATAATTCAAATTCCTTTTTCTAGAAATATCACGGGCAACATTAATTTCTCACTATCTAAAGACATTACGAACAATTTAATTTAGTGAAATAACATAAATTAAATTATAATTATTATAAACTAATAAATTACCTTTTCCACCTAAAACATGTCATCTTTTTAATTTTCACATTACATTTTCTATTTTCTCTAAATAAAATCTATCCTTTTCAATTATATCACGGGCGGTTCTATTTAATAAAATAAAATAACAATATTATAATGTTAATAATTAACCAACTAAGTTTCAGCTAAAATGTATCATCTTTTCTACATTTTCTAACTAAAATATCTCTTTTCTTTAAAATATCATGGGCAACACTAATTTTTCCTTTTCTTAAAACTTTACGAGCAATTTTATTTAGTAAAAATAACATAATTGAATTATAATTACTAGAAACTAATCAATTACCTTTTCCACCTAAAACATGTTTCCTTTTTAATTTTCTCTAACTAACACCTCACTTTTTTCAGTTAAATCACGACATTCTATTTAATAAAATTAAATTATAATTTTATAAGTACTTATAATTAACCAATTACCTTTTTGAAATAAGATGTATTATATTTTCAATATTTTCTAACTAAAATCCCTCTTTTCATAGAAATATAACGGATAACATTTATATAATTATTATCAAATCATCTCATTTAAAAATTTAAACCTCCAAAATTCATATTTTAAAAAAACTAAATCAAATTAATAAAACATATTATATAATATTATAAGAAATCCGTGCATCGCACGGGTTTTAAGCTAGTAATAATAATAATTGTTACTCATGTAACAGTTCCTTATTTGTCAAGCAATGTTGATACCACTCAACAGTCAACACCAGTTTTGACAGCTTTTAAAAGTAAATACACATGAAAGCATTATTTTCTTTATGCACAAAATTATAAGACATCCTAACATTTGGACCCTCGAGATCGAGTAAAGAGCTACATAGCAATTAGCAATGCCAATTGCCAGTATCACCATAGCCCTGGATTAGAGCCCCTCTCCAATAGGCCATAGCCCAAGTATATATCGGATATAAATTGCTGCCAATTAATAATTTAAACCAAAACAGAAAAATGCATAACAAAAGAAATCTTTGCCAGAAAAACACATAAATGTATCGAATATAAGAAGATAAAACTACATTAAAAAGAAAAAGAACTACCAAGTTCTCCGTTAGGCTTCATATATGGCAAGAGAGAACCTGTACACGTTTGTGGAATGACATTCATCAGTCATCACCAAGCAAAACCAAACTCCCATAAAAAACACTACTCATGAACAATGAAGAATCAGCCGGAAGACCCAATAAATTATCCTCGACCACTTTTGTCGTCTCAGCCTTTTTAATGATAATATCATAAAAAATATGTCGATCTTTTGAATGACTTCTTAATACAAAATCGCCATTGTTCGAAAAACCTAGGGCTCGCAACTTATATGGCAAGTTATATTAATTTCATGGATATTGATACCATTGTACTTTTGACTTTTTCAAATGGTACCACTCAATATTTTTGGCTTCCAAATGGTACACCCAAACTTTTGACTTAACCGTTTAATAGCACTCAGTTATAAAAACGTTATTTTTTAACAGAAAAATAAAATGAAAATTAGATATAAAATACTAATACGCAGGGTGAGCGGAGATAAAAGGGGGAGGAGATGTGGTTGTGTTAGCAGGGGATAAGGGTGGACGGAGTCAAAGGGGAGCAGGTGAGATATATAGGAGTGGCTGGTGAACTGTTGTAGGTGGGTCGACGGAGAAGAGGTTGCAGCGGGGAGGTGGTGATTTGGTGTGGAGAAGAGAAAGGGTGAGGTAATTGTTGATGAATCGGGCGGAATGAAGGAGATGAGGGGCTGTTGGTGAATGGCTGAGATTGGAGGTGAAGGGAATTGCAGGTGGGTGTCGGAGCTGAGGCGACTGGCCGGCGGCGTAGTCGGGTGGGAGTCGTTTGAGAAGGAGCAGTGGAGGTGATGTTGAAGGAATTGCGGAGTCGATGGGGAGAAGGGAGATTGAATGTGGAGGTGTTTGGGTGGTTGGTTTGAGATGGGTGGTGAGGTTGAACGGAGTTGGGTGATGTGAAGGAGGTGAAGGAGATGCGGGTGGAGGAGAAACGGGAAGGCAGAAGATGGGGTGCGAGAGATTGGCGGCGCCGGACGGTGGTGGGTGGTGTTAATTGAGTGAAGATGGTGGAGCCGCGGGGAGGAGTTGTTGACGAGGTTGTGGAGTTGTGGAGGAAGGCTATGGCGAGGTTGTTGTTGTTTTTTAAATTAAATTAATAACGTTTGTTTAACATTTTTAAAACGGAGTGTTACTGAATGGTTGAAGTCTAAAGTTTAGGCGTACCATTTGGAAGACCAAAATGTTGGATGATATCATTTGGAAAAGCCAAAAGTACAATGGTACCAAATGGAATTTCCCTAATTTCATTAACATCAAGAGTAACCTTCTTGGTCCAATCCTCCTTCATTTCACCTTCAAGTACCCATATATCTAAGGTATTATACCAATAGTAATACCAAACATATAGTTTTTCACCAAATTCAAGAAGATTAAGATTAGTAACATATGTACTATTTTTTGGCAACATAATCTCTCGAAGTATCTCATTCTCTATGTCAAAACAGATGATCGCGTTCCCAGAATTGCCTTTGCTCCCTATCCAATATGCAGCATTTGTTCACAACCACAGATTCAACAAAAAATTTGAAAGAAGAAGATCCGTAAAAGTTATTTATAGTAAGGGTCTTCCATGAATTAGTACTTAAACTATAAACATTGACAAAAACAAATGTCACCCCAGGTTCTGATCCTCCTGTATCATAATAAATCTCAGGTTTTATTACATAGTAATCATTGATCTTGGCTAGATATCCAAAAGCCACATCCGCTGCAACATGAGTGAGTGGATTGTCACAAGTTATGGGAGATTTCGGAAGAGTAGTCCTAACTTTTCCAATTAGGGGGTTCCAAAGATACACATGTTGCACAAGCCTATCAAAATCAGACACACATAGTAGACCATTGGATGTTACACATCTGATATGATGAAAATCTTTATGTTCCGAAATATGTTCGTGAAAATCCATCCAGGGACAATATGCTTTGCACTAATCATCATCAAAACGTACAGAATAAATAGCTTTGGACCGTTCATCAATACGAAAAAGAAGATATTTGTTTTTAATTTTTTTAACACGGGAGTAGACATCGATGAAGTAAGGGTCTCGTATAAGATTAAACCATGATTTTTGAACGCACCTAAACCGGAGAAGAGATTTTACGGGCAGTCTTTTGAGAATTTCTATGAGAATTTCTACGGAAAAATAAGGAGAAGAAGGTGCCATTGCTTTTTAATTTTGTTACTACACATGTATGGATGGAGACATGTACAGTAGAACCTCGATAAATAAATATTCGATAAACGAATAATCTTATCAAATGAATAATTTTTTCCAGTCCCGACATAATAGAGACAGTATATTTTTTATCTCAATAAATGAATAATCTTAATTAATGAATAAAATTTTCTGGTCCCGAACATATTCATTTATCGAGGTTTAACTGTAGTTATAGACTCTGCCAATCAATAGACTTCTTAGTTCTTACCAAAGTTGTTGCTAGGCTTGTAGAAACCTGCCAATCAATAGACTTCTTAGTACTTTCTAGAATTCTGCTCGTGTAATATTCACAAAGGAAATTGGAGAAAAAAAAAATTTCTATTACCCTTTTATGTAAAGGAAAATGTCTGTTTACTTGGAGAAATTTTTTCCTATTTCCTATTTTTAAATTTTCCAAAATTTCCAAAACTTTTCATCTCCAAGAAAACTATGAAAAACTTGGAATACGTGTTCTTATTCCAAAATTTTTTCTGGTAATTTTCTGCGCGTGTCTACAAAAGTGTCCACGAATTAAAATAAACCATGTGTTTATATCATGTCATTTTAGAAATATTTTGAAAAATATTAAATGGTATTTCCCAAAATAATTTAATTCCTATTATTAATTAATTTTTTTTGGTCAGATTTTCTCCACAAGTTTTAAATTGATTTTTATTTCACTTGCCAGTTGCCAGTGAAAGCAAAGCTGGCGCGAAGAGCTTCATATATGAAATTCTCTCTACAGTCGGTTCTAAATCAATTAACAAGTTACACATTTTGAATTCTCAGTTCATTTTCCCTCTTGCTCGATTAAACTCTATAATCCTAGCCTTTCGACGTTGTTACTTACGTAAAATCTATTATGATTAGATCATCAGAAAATGATGCCGAGGATGTAAATTTTGGGAAGCCAGCTGGCTATGTTATGGAGCCAAAGATTGCTATTCCTTCCGTTTCAAATTAGTAGTACACTTTCAGAAAAGTACGCATATTAATAAACTCAAACATTGATAATCTAATTTCATATGTTATGTAGTTGGTGCTGAAGTTCCAACCTTCTTACTCACGAAGTCTGAGCTCGCTTTCTTATCAATGTTCTAGAAATACAACATGTGTTACTTTCTGTATTTCGTGCTTCAGAGTAATAATTCAGACGTATCGTTAGGAAGGAAACGCAAAAATTTAATTTGTATTGCTTTACCACTTAAAACAGAGCAATACATACCTTGTTTCTTCCCATTTAAATGCAAAATTATAGAAATCTTTAATTTATTTTGTAAAGTAGCCACACCAGAAAACACTAGATCCAAATATCAAGCATGCAAGAAGACATAACAAAAACTAGAATTTGTTGCACTTGAATAAAACCTTATACATTATGCAGAAAGAAGACTTTCCGAAGTGATATTTCATCATCCAAAACAAAGTGAATTCTTTTTCTCACATTCAAATGTAATTTTCCTCGACATTCACCAAGTGATTTTGTAGTTCTTAATCAAATTAAATTGCAGCCTGAAACATTCTTGATTTCTGAGTCGATTGGAAGCTAAATTTTTATTTAATTATTCTAACCTAGAAAACCACTAATTAAGTAAGACTTCTGAGAAATATTATCAACCTTATCTGATGTTTCATAAAAGTAGATAAAGAGATCTTGTCATTTGTTAGTGACAATAAGGTGTTTGATGATCCATTTGCCAGTTGGCCTTTCTTTAACTTATAAACGAATTGCCTGATCACTTGGGACCTAAGGACAGAAACTAAAGATAGGAATAAAATGACAAAGGGAGTGTCTTTAGGATTTTAAGCAACTGATGTTTTACTAGAAAGCAGTATAAGATTAAGATAGGAATAAAATGACAAAGTGTATATAGGATCTTGCAACTACTGTTTAAGTATAAATATTAGGTCAATTCTCAAATTGCAGTACGACGTTCTAAACTAGGCATCAAGCATTATATAACTTTTTCGACTTCTTTTTTGGCTAATTCTTAGTTAACTTATGCCTCTTTTGTCAATGAATACATTACTCAAAAAAGCTACCTCTTTGTTTGTTCCTTCTTCATCTCCAACCTTTCAGAGAAATTACAACGTGTTCTTAAGTTTCAGAGGCGAAGATACGCGAAAAAGCTTCACAGACCATCTATACAATGCACTGAAGTTGGCCGGTTTACAAGTCTTTATAGATAATAAAGGTTTACCAAGAGGAAAAGAAATTTCCCCTGGACTGAGAAAAGCTATCCAAGAAGCATATGTTTGTATCATAATTTTCTCAAGAAACTATGCTTCTTCAAAGTGGTGCTTGGACGAGCTTTTAGAGATCCTCGAGTGCAAGGAAAAACTAGGGCTAGTAGTTCTTCCTGTATTTTATAATGTTAAACCTTCTTTTGTACGACATCAGAAGGTCAGTTTTGAAGAAGCTCATGAACCACATAAATGGTTTGGCAAATGCTTTTATGTTAATGATCAGATGGAGAAGGAAAAGGTAGAAATGTGGCAAGCTGCATTGCGTAAAGCTGCTAGTATATCCGGATACTGTCTGGATAACGATGCAAATGGGTAACACATTTCCTACTAGATCTTTTTCGTCACAGTTACATAGTCCATTCCACATGTTTCTCATGCATCCGCAATCAATTTTTGTTTAATAAAATTAATATCCATGCAGTAAACCCTGTAGTATTAAACAAAATAGAGGTCCTTAGGTCAAAGATCACAGATTTATTGTCATGTTATATGTTAAAACTTCTACCATTAGAGACAATGTATATCAAGAATGAATCTTTACACATATTAAGATCCTTAAAATGCAACTCCTGTGTGAAACAAGTGGGGAAAGTGTCACGTTTGGCAAGATAGTAGTTCCTTACATTGATCTCATGTATTCAGAAAACTGCATAATTACAAATCAATCTCAATTTCTGATCATTCATTTGAAGTTACACATGTTCATTATATTTCTGGATTAAATTTGACAGGCATGAAGCAACTTTAGTTGAGAAAATTGTGAAGTATGTTCTTCATGTAGTAGATCCCCACAAACATTTGACATATTCCAAGATCTTGGACGAAATTAAAGCTCGTCTGTCATTGCTGAACATCGAGAACAATGTACATGTGAATGGAATAATGGGAATCACAACCAAACCAATAATTTCCAGTGGGATTGCTGGCATTGTAGCCAAGACAGTAGCAAATCCCCATACGATCTTGGTAGAAGCAGCCACAGCAATAGTTGCCAACGTTGTTGCTGATAAGGTTTTAAATTTCCCCAAATCCTAATGATGTAGCTGAAAAACCAGATGGTACTAGTAAATTATCTCGTAACAACAATAGTACTCCTCCATTCAAACACAGAGTCTTTTCTGGGAAATGATTTTCACTATGACCATAGAATTCTGATAATTAATTTCTTTACCATACTAAAACTTTCATTGATATCTAAACATTACATTTGATTGCTTAGTACAGGTGTTACAATTAGGGCAAAGCAAACTGTATTGAACTGTTCAGTACTGGTTGCCACTACAAGAAAAAAGGGCATAATTGCAAACCCATGTAACTGTTGCTTAAAGCCCGGAAAGTATATGTTGAAGCACCTGCGTTGAACTCTGTCGTCTTTTATTGAAATTGGTATTTTGAGTTGAACATGTACTTGGTAGTAGCGTAAATTAAAATTTTAGTCCGTCTCTTTTGTGGATGTGTTCACCTAAAACTATGACTTATGTATTAGTTGTTTTGGATGTGGATAGACTTTAATTATGTACTTGGTTGGTTGGTGGTGTTGGCGTTATAAGGTGAAAATTGCTTCTGTAGTTTTGGTTGATGGTATGGTGAATATTGGTCGTAATGGATGGATGGATTGAATTGGTTTCTATTGTTTGTTTCTTGCATTTTCATTTTATAGTGTAGTTTGGTTTTCTTTACATGTCCACAACCATTGTTTAAGATACTTTTAGCCAATGTCCACCTGTGAGGAAATAACTCACACAACAGGAAAATAAAAACTACTTAATGTTAACAGTTGCAAAAAATGCAATCAAACAACATGTACCATTTAACAAAGTAATGTGGGAGAAGAATATACACGGCGGGTTAAAACCCACAAAACTGTTGTTTCTTTTAACAAATAACATGTTATAGTCTGCAAAACCATTGTTTGAAATAATTTCAAACAAGAGTTATATACTAAGAAAGTGTTATCCTTCCTACAGTACAACAACATGCCATATGAGATAACATGTTGTACATCTAACCGTAAAATAAATCGTTTTTGCTAAGAAACCATTGCCTGTAGTGACATACAACAACAGCCCTGATCAAATAAAGGATTGTATCTTTTGCACTTCAACAATAGGCTTTCTTTTAAAAACCATTGTCTTTACTGCTTAAAACAACAATATATTCGTTAAAACGTGTTGCATTATTGGAGCTTTGACAACAGGTTTCCAAAAAAATGTTGTTGTTTCTGGATATCAGACAACACTTTTCAGGTGGCTTTTACTTGTCTTTCAACTTTCACACAACAGTTTGCTATGTGTTGTCTAAGGTGTGTATCAGACGACTTTCCAATAGTCAACAGTTTTTGGTTAAAACAGACAACATGTTTTGCCTGAAGCAAAAATCCTTGTAGTGTAACTTACATCTAATGCTAGGAAAAACAAAATGTATTCTCTCTTACAATTGCAATGCTTCATCATTAAGGAAATGTTATGCTTTTTTGTGCTTCTCTTCTGAAATTCTCAAACAGACAGTTCACTTCCTTTCTTTTCTCTTAACTTTTTTAATAACGTCTTCATATCAGGGGCAGATCAGGTTGAATGAAGTGTTTACGTTTGTCAAACTTTAACCTCTAACGGCTATTGATAGCTTGCTCAAGCATTTGCGGACTAGACTTCTTCCGATTTGAAAAGTAAATATTGCTTATAAATTATAATACAATTAGCATGAGAATGAAGATTTTGAACTAAAAATCAAAACTAAGACAATTTAAGTAATTCTATCAAGTCTCTCTTTTTTTTTTTGTAAGTGAAGGATATATCTTTCGAAAGAAATTAAAAGCCTTAACAAAATTAATAGATCCCAACCATTACAAAAGCTAAGAAGGTTAAGTTTCTATGACTAAGGCTTGTACTCTCAGCTTTGGAGTATTTTTTCTGCAAAAAAAATGGACAGGAAGAAGAGTAATTCATTTTTCTGATAAAGGAAGTGGAGCTTGTTTCTTGGGCTAAGCCTCACCTTACCAGCATGCATAAGGTTTAAATGTCATGGATGCATACATTACCGCGAAAGTACAGTCTAAGCAGCATTAAGAGCTTCTTCCCTCACACTTGAATGCCTCCCAAAAAAAATCCTAAATCAAGACCTGACGCAAACCAGGTGGTAACAGCGTTAGAACAACTTCATGATTCTATTTTTAAGTTGGGCTTATGTTGATTCTTTAAAAGAACTATACATTTGAAATAATTGATAATATTTTTCTTACTCATAACATTCAGAGTACAAGCTCATTATTCTGACATATAGACCAGTTATACTGATTTAAACCTATAAATTAATTTGATATCTGTAAAACTATAAATTTATAATGAATAAACGAAAACATCGTGACAATACTTAAAAATTTTATCCGAAAGTAATATTTTAGCAAGCAAAGATAAAGGTAAAAGAGGAAATGCACCCAAATATCTATCTACTGTGATGGTCTATGCGCAGCATACCCAGAGGCCATATCAGTTGTAATGGTTAAATGGCAAGTTTAAGGATTCTCTGAAATGTAAATCCACCCACCATTTGCCGCATCTTAATTACTATCCTCACAGATAAAATGTAAACAGCCCTGGTGGTTAGTGATAATAGACATTGAGGAAAGTGAAAGGATAAAATGTAAATGTGACCTGTAAACTTCTAACATCCTTACTGTATTGATCATGAAAGAGTTACAAGTTACAACTAAGCCAGTAGCTAGAATTTACATAATTCCAGTTCAGTTGGTTATCAGACAGAAATGCCATGCAATAAGTTAAATCTGTTAACTAACTGACTGGATCCTATTCTGTTATTTCCTTGGAGGTAAATTTAAGAGCTCATGTTGTTATAATCGATCCAGATAATGCATGAGCTGGAGCTGAACATGAGTTCACTGTCAGAGAGCTGGAGAACTTATATTGTCTGGAGTAATCAGTAATCACACTAGACTGTGATATGTTGCACTTTGAATTAAAAACTTGTTGGTTGTTAAACAATACAAAGAGACGGCTTTCTGGAGTGATATTCTATGATTCAAAACCTTCATTTTGTTATATGCTAATGTCCATTTTCTTTGACATTCACCAAGTTAAAAATCATATTTGGATTCTAGCCTAAATTATTCTTGACTGATTTGCAGCTAACTAATTCTCATTTACTCGATCAAATATGAAGAACAAATAATCAAGACATTTCTTAGAAATGTATCAGCTTTGTCTGATGTTTCATAGAGGTACATGAAGAGATTTTATTAGCGAGAACAAAGATATTCAATAACCATGACCAGTTGGCTAGCCAGCAGATTTCCTGCTCACTTAGTAACATAGGACAGAAGAAAAAATTAGGAATAAAATGACAAAGGTTTAAAAAAATTAGGATAAGACAGCTGTTGTTTTACTAGAAGACAATGTACAAAAACAAGCCGCGAATAACCCTGTTTGCTTTACTACATTATATGTGCCTTGTTCAAATTATTATACTGCCTTCCTCTTGTCGATGGATGCATTACATAAACGAGCTACCTCATTGTTGAATCCTTCTTCGTATCCCTGCTTTTAAAGGAACTACAAAGTTTTCTTGAGTTTCAGAGGTGAGGATACGCGAAATAGATTTAAAGATCACCTATACAATGCGCTTAAATTGGCCAGTTTACAGGTCTTAATAAATGATAACGGTTTACCTAGAGGAAAAGAAATTTCCCCTCGACTACGAAAAGATATCCAAGAAGCAAGAGTTTGCATTGTAATTTTCTCGAAAAACTATGCTTCTTCAAGATGGTGAATAAGCTTCTAGAGATCCTCGAATGCAAGGAAAAACTAGGGCTAATAGTTCTTCCTGTATTTTATAATGTTGATCCTTCATTCGTACGACATCAAAAGGCCCATTTTGAAGATGCTGGTGACATAAATGGTTTGGCAAATGTTTCTTTGTTGATGTTGAGATGAAGAAGCGAAAGGTAGAACTGTGGCGAGCTGCATTAGGCGAAGCTGCTAATATATCTGGATACTGTTCAGACAATGATGCAAATGGGTACCAACAATCCTCAACTAGATCTTTTTTGTCCGAATTACATAGTGCATTTCACATAAACAGTCTAATCTCTAACAGTTCGTGGCCTTTCTTTCGAAATAATTACAAATGTTCATTACATTTATCTGGATAAAATGTGACAGGCATTAAGCAAGATTGATCGAGAAAATTGTTGAGGATGTGCTTCATGTTGTGGATCCCAATGATTATTTGAAATATTCCAAGATCTTTGGTGAAGTGAAAACTCATTTGTCACTGGTAAGCATCGAGAACAATGTTCGTGTGACCGGAAAAATGAGAATACCAATCAAACCTATAGTTTCCAGTGGGATAGTCAGTGTAGCGGCCAATGCAATAGCCCCTCATGGGATCTTGCTAAAAGCGGCTACAGCAATGGTTACCAGTGTTGTCGCTGAAAAGGTTAAACTCTCTGATTTCGGGTTTGCAAAGGTTGGACCAGAAGATGACAGAACTCATGTGTCTACAACAGTTATCGGAACACATGGTTATGTGGCTCCGGAATATTTGGCTACAGGTTAGTATTCCACATAATCAAATGTCAAAAGTGATTCATAACCACATGCATAATACATCCCTTTCTTCCATTCTCATTAATTTTGCATATTTTCTTGT
This sequence comes from Kitagawia praeruptora, assembly GCA_037693485.1. NCBI lineage: Eukaryota > Viridiplantae > Streptophyta > Magnoliopsida > Apiales > Apiaceae > Kitagawia > Kitagawia praeruptora. The sequence goes on from CM075353.1 coordinate 8,804,199, forward strand.
GAAGGTCATCTAACTATGAAGAGCGACATCTACAGCTTTGGAGTTGTTCTCCTCGAGATATGGACAGGAAGAAAAGTATAATTGAAAAGAAACCTCCGAAAAAGGAACTGAACCTCGTTTCTTAGGTTGAACCTTACCTTACCAACAAGCGTAGAATTTAGATGTTATGGATGCACGCATCAAAGGCGACATTACGGTAAAAGCAGCATCAAGATCTTCTTCCCTAACACTTAGATGTCTCTCAAAAAATCCTAAATCAAGACCTGACGCAAAGCAGGTGGTAAAAGCACTAGAGCAACTTCTTGATTCTATTTTTAAGTGATCAAAGATGAGAGTACCCGCAAGAAATATAGATAAACTAGGTGTTACAAAACTGAATCAATGTACAAAAATATGGAAAAATATTGAAGCTACGGAAATTCATTTAAAGTATCTCCAAGTGCGATCACAAACTTAATCACTAAACAGCAATGGTTATTGATGATTACAGATAAAGAAAAGAAAATTGAAAGGATAAATTGCAAATCTAACCAATTAGCTTCTGTAAATCAAAATTTAACTGACTGGTTGCAATTCTGTTTGTTTCGTGGAGGTAATATTTAAGAGCTCATGCTGGCATTAATCGATCCAGATAATGCATGAGCTTGAGCTGAACATGAGTTGGCTGTTAGAGAGCTTGAAGGCAGTTTAATTGTGTGAAAGGAGGGGCGTGCACAGAACTGATATTGTCCTGAGTAATCACACAGACTACAAGACACTAGATTTTGATATGTCGTATGCACTTCGAATCAAAAACTTGTTGGTTGTTAAACAATACAAAAAGACAGCTCTATGGAGGATATTCTATGATGCAAACCTCATTTTTTATTTTCTTCGACATTCACCAAGTGATTTTGGAGTTAATAATCATGTTTGGACTCTAATCTGAATTATTCTTGATTTTTGTTGTAGCTAATTTCTCATTCTAATATGGGAAATAAATAATTACGACGTTTCTTAGAAATGTCATCAGCCTACTCTGATGTTTTATAGAAGCAAATATAGAGATTATGTTGGTGAAAACGAAGATACTGAATGACCCTTTGGCCAGTTAGCTAACCAGTTAGCATTCCTGCTCACTTACTACCATAGGACAGAAACAAAAGTTAAGAATAAAATGACAAAGGTTCACAAAAATTAGGATAAGGCAGCTGTTGTTTTACTAGAAAACAACGTACTGTAAACCAGGTCGCAACTTATAGTATTTGCTTTACTACATTGTATTAACAATATAGCATAGTTTTAGCATAAGCTCCACCACACCACCACTGTGTTGCTGCCCATGTTCTTCACACCTTTTTCCACCACCACTGCTCCACTATGATGCACAACTACTGCTCCACTATGCACCTCTTCTACTCCACCACTGCAACACCCCATGTTCTACTCCACCACTGCAACATCCCATGTGTTTAGATCCGTTAGTGTATGATCAGTAGCTTATAAATTCACTGTAATGCATTCCTTGTATAGCATCTCTTGTAATATACATAGTTCTCTCTAATCAAAGTGTTTCTGATTTCTTCCTCTCTTTTTATCTTACATTCACTAAATATCCTTAGCTTGTCCACAAGCTTATGTTTGTTCTACTTCATCTACATAACTAAGCAGATGAAGACATAGATTTATATGGTATCAGAGCCACTAAACCTTATCTATTCTTCACAAAATCCAAACCTAAACCTCATTTGTACTTGATTACTTATTGGTGTTAGTAATTCAAGGTCTAATCTTTCATTACAATCCAAACCTGTTTGTCTTCAATCTTTGTTCTCAAAACAGGATCTCTTGCACCAAATGGATGCCACTAATGTCACCACTAATGCTGTTACTACTAATCCTGCCACTAATGTCATTACTAATGTTGACACTACCAACATGTATTACATTCATCCGTCGGATGCTACCACAAATCAACTAGTTTCAGTGAAATTCAATGGTGATGGTTATAGCACTTGGAAACGAAGCATGATGCTTATACTCTCTGCAAAAAACAAATTGAGCCTTGTCAACGGCACAACTCCTGTCCCTGCAATTGGAACACAAGATTATCTAGCCTGGTCAAGGTGTAATGACCTCGTTATTTCTTGGATCCTGTTCAACTTGGATGAAAAGGTGGCTCGAAGTGTGCTGTTTCTCAAAACTGCAAGAGAAATCTGGAAAGATCTGGAGGACAGGTTTGGCTATGCCTCCATTACGCAAATATACTCTCTTGAGCAAAAGCTTTCAGAGTTGAATCAAGGACAACTTAGTGTTTCTGACTTCTACACCAACATCAAGACCATATGGGACAGCATTGATGATGTTCAGCCTCTTCCTATGTGCACATGTACACACTCTACCTGTACTTGTTGTTTGACTGGAAAAATTCACCAGCTACAACAGACTCAAAGGGTACTGCAGTTCCTCATGAAGCTTAACGACCAATTCTCAGCAGTTAGAGCAAACATCCTCATGATGAGTCCACTCCCAACGGTTACACAGGCATATCGAATAGTGGCTCAAGAAGAGAATCACAAAGCAATTTCACAGAACTCCTACACTGATAGTCTTGCTTTTGTCACAGATAAAAGACAATTTGTAAGTCAAGGACAGTCACAAGGCAGGCAAGGCATAAATCAATTTCAGAAAAACAATCCAACTCGACAAAACCAGAGGCCTCGAAACAACTACTACTGTACACATTGCAAAATGGCTGGGCACAGTTTGGAGAGATGTTTTAGGGTCCATGGCTTTCCATCTAATACTAAGGGAAACAAAGACACAAGAGTGGCTGCAATGGCTCATCAAGATCAGGATATTTCTGTGGAAAGAAATGATAACAGTGCACACATCTCTAAAGATCAATATCAACATCTTATTGATCTACTTGGTAAACATCACATAACCAATTCTAATGCAGCAGATGACAACAACAATGACACCAATGCCAATAGACATGCTTTTTTGACAGGTAATATTTGTCTAATGTCATTCTCTCCTTCACAATGGCTGTTTGATAGTGGTGCCACCGACCACATCTGCCCTAATCTACACGAGTTTGTTGATTTTCAACCTATTGCTGATAAAGATAACACTATAACAGTGCCAGATGGACGTAAAATTAAAGTTCTACATACAGGAACAGTGAAACTTAGTAATAGTATCATCCTACAAAACGTTTTACATGTTCCTGACTTTCACTACAAATTGATATCTGTTCACAGGCTCTGCAAAGACATGGATTCTACTCTTATTTTTAACCATGATAAATGCTTTATACAGGACCGTTTGCAGAAAAAACCTCCACAGCTTCTTGGTGATTTATGCAACGGGCTGTATGCTTTTCCTCAGAAGAAAGTTACTCAACCACAGACTTGCTTAGTGTCCGCTGCAGTTGAGGAGGCAAAATTGTGGCATCTGCGTCTGGGACACCTTCCATTCAGTCAAATCAAAATTGTTCAGCCTTCATGTGATGTAAAAGAGTGTGTCAAAACTAGTATCTGTCAGATTTGTCCTATCAGCAAACAAACTCGAGCTTCTTTTCCGCATAGTAGTATCAAAACTAGTCAAGTTTTTGAGCTATTACATATTGATCTTTGGGGCCCTTATCGAGTCAAGAATCATAATGGTTGTACGCAATTCTTAACCATTGTAGACGACTTTAGTCGCTATACTTGGGTCCATTTACTCAAGTACAAATCTGATGTGATCTCTGTCCTGCAAGAATTTGTTCAATATGCTGAAACTCAGTTTGGTGCCAAAGTTTTATGCATTCGATCTGACAATGCATTAGAATTTTCTGCTAAAGATTTACAATTATTTTATAAACAAAAAGGGATCATACATCAAACAAGCTGCAGCTACACCCCCCAACAAAACGGAGTCGTAGAACGTAAACATCGCCATTTGCTAGAAACTTCACGCACTCTATTTCATCAATCAAAGATTCCTGAAAAATATTGGGGGGAATGTGTGTTGTGTGCAGCATATCTCATCAATCGAATGCCACTCACGAGCATTGGTAACCTCACTCCGCATCATAAATTGTATAAAGAACCAAGCTCTTTAGACCATCTCCGAGTGTTTGGCTGCCTTTGTTTTGTGTCTACTAACAAGGTTGATCGACCCAAATTTGCTGCCAGGGCATCTCCATCTGTTTTCCTTGGTTATCCACCAACCCAAAAGGGTTATAAGGTACTGGACTTAACCACTCATCAAATTAATATCTCACGAGATGTCATTTTCTATGAGCATCATTTCCCATATCACACATTGTCTCAAACTGATCACAACCATTACACCCATGCAATTTTTCTGCCACTTTCCACTCATGTCACTGATTCACCTGATGACATTAATTTTACCACTGATCCGCTTACCAATTCATCTCCATCTACTACACCTCTTCCTAGTATTACTAGTACACCACCTAACAATGCCTCCAGTACACCTCATACTGAGACCACCACCAGTTCGTCTCCAAGTGACAACACTTCACCTGATATTGATGTACCTGTACTAAGGCAATCTACCAGAATTAAACGGGCACCTAGTTACTTATCCACGTATCACTGCAATCTTGGGCAACTTGACAAGATAGACGATACACAGCATTGGTGCAACCTTGTCACATATGATGCCACAATGACTGCACACAAGGCATTTTTATCACAGACCAGTACTATTTCTGAACCTAATAGCTATGATGAAGCCTCCACTGAACCAGTTTGGATAGAAGCAATGTCCACAGAAATTCAGGCCTTAACTGATAATCAGACCTGGGAGCTGGTAGACTTACCAAAAGGAAAGCGTGCCATTGGCAACAGGTGGGTGTACAAAGTCAAGTTACATGCTGATGGATCATTAGAACGCTGCAAGGCGCGATTGGTAGCCAAGGGATACAACCAAAAGTATGGGGTTGATTACGAAGAGACATTCTCACCTGTTATTAAAATGGCTTCACTTCGTTGTCTCATAGCCCTTGCAGCTAGCAGAAACTGGCCTCTTTACCAACTCGATGTTAATAACGCGTTTTTGCACGGTACCTTGCTTGAAGAGGTCTACATGAAAGTTCCTGATGGCATGCCTAATCCCCTTAACAAGGTATGTAGGTTGATCAAATCAATTTACGGTTTGAAACAATCTTCACGGGAGTGGTTTGCCAAGCTTCATTCTGAACTCATTCACTTGGGTTACACACAGTCAAAGAATGACTATAGCCTTTTTCTTAAAAGGATTGATGACAAGATAATTGTGGTTGCAGTTTACGTAGATGACATAGTTATTACTGGGGATTTGCCAGAAGAAGTTCAATGCTTAAAAACTCATCTCGATCAAGTCTTTGGCATAAAAGATCTTGGCCTTCTGCACTATTTTTTGGGTATCGAAGTTGGCTATGTCTCTGATGGAATAGTTCTCAGTCAAAGAAAATTTGCTAAGGACTTACTTGAGTTTTCAGGCCTTGATCTTTCTACACCAGCTTTGACACCACTACCAGTAAATGCTAGATTAAGCAATGACATTGGTGAACTATTGCCTGCCCCCGAGTTCTATAGATCATTAGTTGGAAAACTAAACTATCTTACAAACACTCGACCTGATCTTTGCTTTACAGTCCAAACCCTAAGCCAATTCCTACAAAAACCCAGAACCTCACATTTTGCTGCTTTGCATCACACTCTACGATATGTTTCCCACACTTCTGCTCAGGGAATTTTACTACGAGCTTCAGACACACTAACTCTTCAGGCTTTTAGCGATTCGGATTGGGCAACCTGTCCCGATACTCGACGTTCGATTACTGGATATTTGCTGCTTTTTGGACAATCACCAGTATCCTGGAAATCTAAGAAACAGAGCACGGTTTCCCGTTCGTCTTCTGAAGCGGAATATCGGGCTATGGCTTCAGCTGCTTCTGAAGTAACTTGGCTGGTCCGTCTCCTTGAGGAACTTGGCGTTCAGAACCTTAAACCCATCACACTCCACTGTGATAATCAATCAGCCCTCTACATTGCAAAGAACCCAGTTTTCCATGATCGTACGAAGCACATCGAGTTGGATTGCCATTTTACCCGAGACAAAGTATTGGAAGGCTTGTTACAACTCTCATACTTACCTACACAACACCAGCTCGCAGATGTCCTTACTAAAATTGTCCCTTCAGCTCACTTCCATGATCTCCTTTCCAAGCTGGGCATGTTTTCAACACCTCCCAACTTGAGGGGGGGTATTAACAATATAGCATAGTTTTAGCATAAGCTCCACCACACCACCACTGTGTTGCTGCCCATGTTCTTCACACCTTTTTCCACCACCACTGCTCCACTATGATGCACAACTACTGCTCCACTATGCACCTCTTCTACTCCACCACTGCAACACCCCATGTTCTACTCCACCACTGCAACATCCCATGTGTTTAGATCCGTTAGTGTATGATCAGTAGCTTATAAATTCACTGTAATGCATTCCTTGTATAGCATCTCTTGTAATATACATAGTTCTCTCTAATCAAAGTGTTTCTGATTTCTTCCTCTCTTTTTATCTTACATTCACTAAATATCCTTAGCTTGTCCACAAGCTTATGTTTGTTCTACTTCATCTACATAACTAAGCAGATGAAGACATAGATTTATACATTGTAAACAAAGTATTATCCATTACACACCTTGTTTAAATTTCTTTATCGCCTTCCTTCTACTGATGGATGCATTACGTAAACAAGCTACCTCTTTGTTTGATCCTTCTTCATATCCAATATTTCAAAGGAACTACAATGTTTTCTTGAGTTTCAGAGGTGAGGATACACGAAAAAGCTTTACAGATCATCTATACAATGCACTGAAATTGGCCGGCTTACAGGTCTTTATAGATAATAACGGTTTACCTAGAGGAAAAGAAATTTCCCCTGGACTGCGAAAAGCTATCCAAGAAGCAAAAGTTTGTATTATAATTTTCTCGAAAAATTATGCTTCTTCAAGATGGTGTCTGGATGAGCTTCTAGAGATCCTTGAATGCAAGGAAAAACTTGGGCTAATAGTTCTTCCTGTATTTTATAACGTTAATCCTTCATTCGTACGACATCAAAAAGTCCATTTTGAAGATGCTCATGGGCTACATAAATGGTTTGGCAAATGTTTCTTGGTTGATGATGAGATGAAGAAGCAAAAGGTAGAAATGTGGCGAGCTGCATTATGCCAAGCTGCTAATATATCTGGATACTGTTCAGATAACGATGAAAATGGGTACCACATCCTCAACTCGACTTTCTTTGATAATTTACACATGTTCATTATATTTATTTGGATAAAATTTGACAGACATGAAGCAAGATTGATTGAGAAAATTGTCGAGGATGTGCTTCATGTTATCGATCCCAATAATTTTTTGAAATATTCCAAGATCTTTAGGGAAATGAAAACTCAATTGACATTGGTAAGCATCGAGAACAATGTTCGTGTGACCGGAAAAATGAGAAAACCAACCAAGACTATAGTTTCCAGTGGGATAGGCAGTGTAGCGGCCAATGCAATAGCCCCTCATGGGGTCTTGCTAAAAGCGGCTACAGCAATACTTACCAGTGTTGTGGCTGAAAAGGTTTCAGATTCTCTCAAATTTTGAAGTTATAGTTAGAAAACCAGATGGCATGGTACTTACCATAAAGAGTCTTTTCTGAGACCTTTTTTTACTATGGCCATAGAATCCTAATAAATGTACTTGTCCGAAAGTTTTCATCGATAAATTTGACATTTGATGCCTCGAAACAGGTATTACAGCCAGGCTGAGCAACCCGAAAGCTGAACTGTTGATCCAGCAATGTACTGGGTGCTGGCTACAGAAAACATTTGCAATGCCATTTTAGTTTTTCTTGAAGTCGGGAAAGTGTAACATTATCTAACCCTATGCAAAACAAAATTGTATTAACAGTTTTTTCAATTACTATTGTAACTAGGATTGTGCCCGCTACCGCGGGCTGTCTTTTTTAAGAAATTGTCGATCATTTAGCTCCAAGTGTAGTGTGGTATTGTTTTTTCATTGGTTATTGATATAAATTATTTAGACGTTGTCGATTTGCAAATATTTCCATAAGCATATAGAAGGGAGAACTGAACATATCATACAACATACAGATCCATCCATTTTAACAGCAAAATTTTTATGAAGTTATCGATCAATTATCACCAAGTATAGCGTGTTATTGTTGTTTTATTTTTTATTGCTATAGAATATTTTACTTTTTGAGAAGTTATCGATTATTGATCAATTTGGCTTAATGATTGAATTGTTTTATCGTAAATTTCGACCATTTGTTCATTACATGTTAAATATATGTTCTTTTTGCAAGATGCAAGTATAATAGCGCCAGCAAACCATCTCATTCATTTGCATAGATTCATCTTTTTTGCGATCAGCAGAGTAGTCTGAACCTTTAATCCAAAAAAAGATCTGAAAAACTTTAATTAAAATGCTAAGTTAGATTCAGTGTTCACGTTTGTGTAGGTGTTTGCTTCATGGATTTGTGTAGGTGTTTGCTTCATTAAGTACACAGTACATGTGTACTAAAAATGGCATTTCTCGTGGGGAATAGAAACTTTCTAAATGAGAAAATGTTGCCACGTTCAAGAGACCGCATGACAATTCAACATGGTTTTCGTGGTTGATGGTAAAAACAGATGACATGAGGGAAATGTGAAAGGATAGTGCATGCTGTCGCGGTCGTCTATTTTTCGTGAAATTATCGGGTATTAATGTTGTTCTTTTGTAATCCAATAGTTTTTTTTGCAAATTCGTACTGTTTCTTCATTACATTTCATTTCCTCACAGGATTTTTCTTACATTTCATCTATCTTGTGTTCATATATTTTTTGTGAAACTGTTTGGTTCATGAATTTGTACAACTGTTTGCTTAATGAATTAGAGACCACATGGCGACTAAAGATGGTGTTCCTCGTTGACGGCAAAAACAAATGAAATGAGGCAGATGTGGAAAAAAAAGAGTAGTGCTTCTGAGAGAAGAAGAACAACAGGTTTTTGATGTATTGAGGAAGTACAACATATATAGAAGCTAAAATTGTAACTTTTGTGATTTTTCAGAAGAAATAATTATTAAATTATTTGTCAATGAGAAAGAATAGACGTAGTGTGGAGATAATACACTACATTTGTTAGAAGATTCATATAAATATTGAATTTACATCAACGCAAAAGATTCCTACATTGTTGAAATTCGAAAGAAGAATAAAACAGGGCTTTTAATTATACTACAATATTGATTATGATGTTGACAGTAGTGTGTGACAAATTGATTATCCACACAGTCTAGGATTGTGCCCGCTACCGCGGGCTGTCTTTTTTAAGAAATTGTCAATGAAGTAGGTCCAAGTGTATTGTTTTGCTTTCATTGGTTATTGATATAGATTATTTAGATGTTGTGGATTTGCAAAATTTTCGATAAGCACATTGAAAGGAGAAGTGAAGATAGCATACAACATACAGATCCATCCATTTTAAGTGCAAAAGTGACAAACGAAACCCAAATTCATAATAGAAGACAGTAGATAATTGGTAAACATTCATTAGAAGATTCAATATCTTACATGAGGACCTGCTAAAAGTTGTAAACATTCAGCAAAAGTTTCATACAACTTCAACTCTTTGAAGTGTTGTTTTTAACCAAGCTGATTTGCCTAAAAATCCGAATGGAATTGATTCATGATATCAATATCGTGCTGATTAAACTCTTTGACGTCTTCCATCAGGATTGTGTGATTGGCTTTGAACCCTTCAGTAAACGGTTCGAAAGCGGTCATCATCTCTTCCATTTTCGCTGTTATAGCACGGAGGTTGATTTGTAAATTTGTGAGGGACTTTTCTAGGGTTTCTCTGCTTGGTTTTGTGTCTCCAGCAGATGATGAATCGCTACTGTTCCTTGTTGAGAAGTAGTTGACCTTGCTTTTTTGCTGACTGTGAAGATGGGGGAAAAACTGGAAGAGATATTAGTATCGTGGTCGGAAGAGATATTCAAAGTGGAAGGGAATAACTTACCCCTGCATTCTGGTCGTGGAAATCTTTCTTCAAAAACTTTAGATGGTAATTTCTCCAGATAGAGTTTGAAATAGAAGTGAGAGAGGAGTAAAAAGCAGAAAAAGCTTATAATGTAATTTGTAATGATATTTTTTTAAAAAATATTTAAAAAGGAGATTAATGAAATTTTAAATGAGGAGTTAATTGACAGTTTCTTTTGGAGGTTAATTTTGTAGTACGTGGGTTGCAGTTAGCATCGTGTTTATTACCAGACATGTAGTAAATATAACTGAAAAACTGCTAGTTTAGGTCTATATATTGTCCTTTCGTTTGTGATTTATAAATCAATTTAAAATCTACCAAGTATAGAATACAATACATGGAGTCTCGATCTTTAAAAAGGAAGCGTTCTGAAGACATGAAGAACATGTTGGCTGATGAATTACATAAGCTAACTTTGAATTCCTTTCAATTCATTGAAGATCTTCAGTCTGCACATGATGATTTTGTTTTGATGTTTAAAAGTATGGGTGATAGGCAATCAGAAATATATGCACGTTCTATTGGTCTAGATGAAAAATATGAGTAAGTTATTGGTTCCATTTCATCTTTTGTTTTTATTACCTACACATTCTCTATGAATTTTTTGTTATTGTGGTTTCTATTGCAGAGAGTTAATTGGTCTTATAAAAGGTGAACATGTAATGCATATGCATGTTGGTGAGACATCAACGGAAACATCTATTCTTCCGTCTTCGTATTGCAGTGATACACGAAAGTTTGTTGATGACAGTTCAGCATCATTAGATAGCCATTGTAATTCTGTTGTTGAAAAAGTGGATGAAATGATCAAAGAAATTGAAGAACAAAGTGCTATTTGGAAGGGTAAAGTTACTGAGATGAAGAAACAGGCTGAGCATCTTGTTTCCCAAAGAAGGACTCTTGCAGTTCAGTTGCTCGATTTCAAGAAAAGTATTTAAATTAGCGTATGGCAGCGATGTCTTTTGTTCTACGTACATGTGTTAGAATTTATTCTCGTTGTATCTCTGTTTCCTTGTTTAAACTTTGAAGCAGTTATCTATGCATTGTACAGTGTTTTATGTCAATCTTCCAGTTTACGATTTGGTCATGTATATCTTGGTAAAACTAAACACCGTAAAGTAGTACCAGTTTTTGAAAGTGCATACTGAAAAATGGAACATAGGATATGAATTACCAACACAACCTGAATACATTGTCATGCATAACAACAAATTGGACATAAGTTTAAAACTTAGTGAATAAGTGTAAAAGTAGATAATAAAGTTAAGAAAATACATGAAATCCCCAGAATGTTCATGCTGTCCATGCATCATTATATTGCATGGAATTCCCAGAATCTGTTTCATAGAAAATTTCGTTTAGCTAAGTAATGTAGAAGGATGTAAAGTGTTTACTTTCGTTCAATTCTTACCTTTGGCGGTCTGTGTGAACTCTATTACTGTAAGAATGGATATGAAATGTTGTTGCTGCGATGTTGATTATTGTTGTTTCACCGTTGTAATGGTTGCTTATGATTCGCCATGAGGAAATGATAATTGCAACCGATTGATTATATGGTTGGTAAATTGCGTTGTCAGAAGCTGTAGGTAGTCCATTCGAGAAGAAAGCCTTGATATTGTGGTTGTGTAACATATGTTAGTTTACAGCATAAGTAAAATAAAGCTGTATTATGTTAGCTGCTTATCTCAACTCCGTGATAAGAAAATCTCTGTACAATTCATTTCCATTTGTTGTGTTTGTAACATTCTTCATAGGACGAATGTCATGCAGAATGAGAACAAAATCTCAAGTTATCAGAAATTGTTAGAGCTGGAATAAATGTATTTTTCTGTTTGCTCTAAGTTCATGAATCTATTTCATTGTAAAATCAAAGTTTTTCGTATGAAATGATGCTCCTCTTCAGTTGTCTGTTGCACATGTTATATGTTTGTAAAGTGGTAGATATTCTCAGTGATAAGAAAGTAGCTAGTGTTGGGATAAGGAAGTGGTGAACTTATTGAGAAATTATTCATATTAAATATCCATAATCATAGTAAGTAAATAGCTACTAACTTACTTCATGATAAATGAGTATGAGATGTAACACTTGCTGTGAGTAGTCACTGCCTTCCCTCTGACATTGGTTGTTCGTATACAATATTTTGAATGGGGTTATTTTCTATATATGCCAATTATAGAGGTTGTTCAATTTCTATAATTAAGAGTAGTTAATAATTGAAGTAATGATGTTACACTTTCGAAGGGTGATATTAATGTCTGCATAGCATATTTCTGTAAGGAGAAATAAAATGTGACATGCCTATAGAAATTGCTAAAGAACTACTCCGTTGTAGCAAGTTATATATATTGATTTTGCATTACCTAGGATGTTCTACCTTCAGTTGTTATCAATTAACATGTCCTTGAATAATTTGTAAAATTGAATGTTTAACAATTTTATGCTAGATGTCATGTATCGGTGACTTGTTTAAATACCATAGAAATGTAATGATTAAAATATATATGTATTATTTCAGAAATTTTTGTAAACATTTGTTTTCATGTGCACTATTGTCTTGTGCTTGGGATTATGTTTAATGTTTTGAGATCATCTTAGTTAGGTTAATTTGTTTGATATATTTTTACGATGATGGAACTTTATGGATATGGTACCATGTAATGGGACGTTAACCTTTATGCGATATATATTCTATTATCTATATGTTGGTAGCATAAATTTTAGAAATTTTGTAATTTAAATAGGTTAAATAATGTCTTTTATGGGATATATCTGTTCACTATATAGACTTATGTAACATGTTGCGGAGGATTGCTTATATATATATATATATATATATATAGCGTTGGAGGCTTTGAGTTAGGAAAAGTAGTGATTGGAAGCGAAACATAATCTTTGATGGTTGGCTAGAGTTTAAAAAATTGTAAGCAAATATAGTACGTTTAAGATAATTCAATTGTGACAATGAAAAATTGTAGGTTGAGAGTGTTGTTGCTGATACAGTATAAAGGACTTTGCAAGGCTACTAAATTTAATTGTAGCTTAGGGTTTCATATATATTTGGAAAAATAAAGAAACAAATCTGCCAGCAATTGATCTAAAAGGAAGATATTTTAGATAACATCCAGAGTACTGAAAAGGCATAAACATTGTTGGACAGTCATAAATTTTGCTAAATTTATCCCAACCAAAAATAAGCAAAAGATATAGTTTATCAACATATATTGAAAACGTTTTCAACATCTAATTCTGCTATCAAGATAATAAACATGACACAAAATTCGTCAACCTCATCAGAGAGGGATCGATAGTTCCATGTTTCTTAACAAAAGATAGCTTAAACAAACATTACACCAAACTAATAACAGAGAACCATAAGATTTGAAGCTACCACTTATGGTTTATCCGCGTTTATCACAAACTCCATCAGCCAGTCTTTTGGCCTCTTTTTTCAATTCTTTGAGATCTTCCATTAAGCCCATATGATTTGCCTTAAACTCGATTTCGAACTCCTTGAATGCTATCATCATGTACTGAATCTTTTCAGTTAGTTCCCTCAAATTAATTTGTAGATTTGTCAAAGACTTTTCTAGGTTTTCCTTGTTGACAGTTATCTCCTCTTCCGAGTCTGAACTGATATCCTGAACTTTCTTCTTCTTTTGCCTGTCAAAAAAGATGAAGTAGTCAGTAATTAACAATTTATACTTTGTGTATAAAGAATGAAAAGGAAGAGAAATAACGGTGGTTGGCTGCTCGTAGACATGATGCTTTCTCTTCTTTGTTTATGTTGAAAGATAATGTATGAGAAAAGTAGGAACTGAAGGAGTATAGTGTAAGGGATATACTCTATACAACTCTTGTTTGGAGAAAGAGGAATAAAATAAAGTACTTTACTTCGTCTTTCGTGCCAGGTTATATATACAACATTTCTTATACATACAAAGAGTACTTGTAGTGTTGGAGATGTCAATTAACACGTGTAATCGAATGTTTAATAGCTGTAACCATTGTCTGATATTTTCGTTCTGTTTCTTTAGCTTTCTAATCCATAAAACTGTAGTAATGGATCAAATTGACAATTAAAATTAGAGCGGGCAATCGGATCGTGTCGTGTACTTTCGTGTCGTGTATTTTCGTGTTTCGTGTACTTGAAGGTGAAACCCGTATTCACCCGAAACAGAATTCGTGTACTTAAATATGAAACCCGTATCCACCCGAAATGAATTCGTGTACTTTCATGTCGTGTTTCGTGTATATATTATATAAAATTAAAAATAAAATTTAGTTAAAATTTATTAGTAAATATTATATTCATATGAAATATACATTAAATGTTTTACATTTCCATATATAAATATAAATACAACTCTATAAAAACTTGTAATTATGTATATTTTTGTGTAAAATATATATCCTTATAAAAAAATATTAATATATACATAAAATCTATAAGTAGTAAATTATTAACATTTTTATTTCGTGTACTTTCGTGTACTTTCATGTACCCAAAATGAAATCCCATATCCGACACTAAATCTATTGTGTAATTTCGTGTTCGTGTACTTTCGTGTTTCGTGTACTAAAAATTAAAACCTATATCCGTATTTTTTCGTGTCGTTTTGTGTCGTGTTCACGTGTCGTGTACCAAATTGTCAGGTCTAATTAAAATACATGTTCAACCACATAGAATATTTAACGAAAAGGTTGTATAAATCGAATAATAGATGTTTATAATGGTACTGTAACTGACAATTAGACTTAGGGTTGAGTAATAAATCGCTTTGAAATCGAAATCGAACCTAAAATGATTAAAACCGAAGCGAAAAAACTAAAAATAAATTCGAACAGACGATTGCGTTTTTTGATTTATAAAAATCAAGAGTATCTATTTCGATTTTGGTTATAGGTAAATATCAAGCCGAGTAAAAGCGGACCAAAACGATTATTAAAGAAAATATTTAAATTATTTTGTGATATAGAGAAAGGACAGATATTAGCAGTATTAATTTATTTGTTAGTTATAACTACTCAGTGAATATTAGTACTCCTACTACTCAGTGATTGTGTAATTGAATGATCCATAAGAAATTTTAGTGGAAGAAATTACCGTTACCAATTCGGATTAACGTACTTCTCCAAAAGAAATTTTACTTAAAGAAAATAATTGTACCTTCGATAGATAATTTGTTCTAAAAAAAGTTTGATTTTCAATAAAAATAATTTTAAGGTAATAGTAATATAGTACGTTCATTACGAAAAATATTAGTTGTGATTAGTTTTTTTTGTACATTCATATTAATGTACCAAAACTGATTTGATTTGTAATTCACATAGGATATTCGTATCAGCACAATATCTTCAAACTCAGTTAGAAGTAAATTTTTTGAATTCTTAACAACTTCGTAACACTCGTACATGGATATTGATTCTCCAATTTTTTATAATTATATCCATAAGAATTTTTACTTAAAGAAATTAATGTTACCTTTAGTAGAGAATTTGTTCTAAAAAAATATTTGCTTTGAATAAAAATAATTTTGAATTTTAAAGACACTTAATTATATTCATAAGAAAATTTACTTTCTTATTTCATTAGCTAACGAAGGTAAGAGTAATATGAAAGGTGAATTAGAAATGAAATAAATTGTGAGTAGATATTTTTGTAAATTCGGATGAATGTAGCGAAATTATTTTAATTTGTAATTCACATACCATTTTCGTGTCAGGACCATATCTTGAAAGTTAGTCATAAGTAAATACCAGAAAGTTTTTTGAAGTTCGTAACACTGAAAGATAATTTTATGATTCTCACATTTTTTGTTGTAAAAAAATATTTATTTTCAATAAGAATTATTTGGAATTTTAAAGACACTTAATTATATTCCTAAGAAAATAATAATATACGCTATAATTTGATATACTTCATTTTTGCAGTTGGAGGATCAGCTGAGTTTTGACTTTTGCGGTAATTATGACTACCACTACCACCCTAGAACATCAATACTCCTGTAAAACGGTTAGTACAGCATTAATTAAATTTAATTTCAATAAATAATATCATCTAATTTGTTCTTGACTTCAATTTTGGTTGAGAGAATTCATCTCACATATTCTCAGTGAAACTACATAATTTCATTGTAAAAGACCTACATCTCTTCTAAACTTATGTACTTATTAATCTTATTTGATGCTAACTTGAATCAATTGTGTTTTGCTGATATTTTCTTATTTGATGCAGTTAATTTTTATTAACATGGCTACGAAAAACTGGGAAATTAGTTTCTTATGCAAGGATTTTGGACAGCTCCATACGAAAGGAAGATTGGTAGGATCAACAATATGTATTGTACATGTATTATTTCAATCATATTCTCAACATATTAATAGTCTGTTAATTTTTAGTACAGAAACTGTCGATAAATTTTGTTTCTGAGTATGGTCAAACTTTGCCGGAGATATTATTTTTCGAAGTTCCGACAGGAGAAATCTGGTATGGTAAGTATGAGAAAAATAGTCGTCATGTTTGTGGTTTGGAAAAGTTGATACAGTTCTACAGCTTGAAACAGTATCACATGGTGGTCCTAACTTATTATGGGGGTCCTAATTTTAAATTGGAAATTTACAATGAGTGTGCGGTAGAAATTGGTTACCCAGTTCGACGTCATCTATGTGGATTCAATGATCCTGAGAAATATGTGGGTAGTTCGTTGGTAAACAATATTCTCAATGGTAGAGATGTTTGGATGGAAAACAAATAAGGTCAATATATTTTCGTCCCTCTCCCAACAATTTAAGTGTTAAAGGGGAATTGAAGCCTTGATTTTATATACACAAGGCAAGATCACTGCCACATGAGCTAGAGCTCATTGATCCGAAGTTTCATTTTCAAATGTCACAAGATGTCTTTCTCTCCTACGAACATGAAAAAAAAATATAGACCATAAAAATCTCTTATATTCAATCATTTAAAAATAAGCGCAATGAGCAATGCGATAATCTAATAGTAAAGGATTATTTCATGTCAACATCACATTCCATTATCAATCTAATTATACGTAATTTTTAGAATAATATTAATAAAGAATAAAAGAATAAAAAGGATTAAAATTAGATAATAAATAGGATTTAAAATTGAATTAGCTTAATTAGGCCTAAACTATGGATCAGATTTGATTACGGGTTATTAGTAGTCTGGAATTAGGGTTGTAAGACATTATAAATACATCATATTCTCCTTCCTCGTCTTTGTTAATAAAATTCGTAGGTCTTTTTCGCACATAATTCAGCAGTCTTGTAAAATTCGTAGAAAATTCATCGTAAGTCAGAATTTGTTGATTCTGGACTTTTCGGAAAGGTCTTTTCGTGCTCTACAGCTTTCGTTCTTTGAGTTTTTCAATAAAACATCGTTTAGAGGGTTAAAAGGTCAAAATACAGATCTGGTCAGGAGTGATTACATGTTTTGGATTCTTGTTTTTCCGTTTAGAGGTAAGTTTCTGATCGTTCTTTCTAGTGTTTTCAAAATTATGTGTTATGTGTACGTATTTGTTATCAAAATTTGGGATAAGTGATTATATTTGAAGTTACATGTATTTGTGTATCTGTGTGGTGTATATACGATAATTTTGGAATTCTGATTTATGCCATGGTTTGCGAAAATAAGAATAAGGACCGAGTCACCGAGTTGTAGTGGCAGTTTTCTGAAAATTTAGGACCGTAATCACCGGGTTGTAGTGGTCGTGGTATGAATTATGGGTTTCAAGTTATTGTTGTTATGTGCTATCGAATTGTATCGAATAAGAATAAGTGCATCGTAAGAGATTGTTTCGTATATCGTTATTATATCGTATTGAATATTATACTATCTTGTATTATATGTGTTATTTGGCCCTACTAGTTGGATCGATTGGTTACTTGCTGGGCTGTATAGCTCATTACTTACAATTTTCAGGTTCCGTATAAGATCGAGTAGATAGCATTGGAGTTCAAGGATCTTAGGTTCGAAGTATACCGTCATCGTTAGCTGCGCTTTTGTAATAAATACCTTTGTAATTGACTTTTGGTTTAATAAATTGTAATTTGTTTTAGTTTTCGATTTAGAATTAATAGTCCGAAAAGTCGGGCTGTTACACTAATCCCGAAATTTATTAGAAAATGAATACTTATTTATGGGAAGAGTTTCTACCTGACACCGTAGGAAACTTTTCTACAGTGTCGCCTTAAAATCACGATTTTGCTGCACAGATGATATGCAAACTGATCGTTGAGAGATGGATTTCAAAAAAAGATTCATTAATTGACATGAAAAATCAAATTAAAAATGGAGGAAATTAGGTGGGATTGTATGTGTGAGGATGTATTCGATTTGTGTGTGGTGCCCCTAGCGAGGCCATTCGATTAGATTAATCTATGACCTAGATTTAATTTAAGACGATACTGTAAAAAAATTTCCTACACTGTTAGGTAGAAACTCTTTTTCCCTTATTTATTAGCTTATGAATAATGTGAACACAATGGGCTTAAACAAACAGTCACTTAAAAACTAGAGGCTCCATAATTTACCCAAAGGTTGGGGCTAATTTGAATAGATTGTGGATTGCAATGTATTTTGAAATGTTGTTAACCAACCCATTAAGAGCCCTACGTTCTGAAGCCCACACTTCGTTATGGGCATAAAGAAGGCCTGTTATTCGTAACACGTACAAGTTGCGATTCTTTGGTTAATTTTACAACCCATTTTTTTTTTCAGAAACACATGTTATGCATCTGCTTCTTTGAACAATAAAAAATAAAAATAAAAAATGCAACTTAAAAACAAAACTTTAAAATCCACGAAAGATATTATTTTCATTTGCATAAATTGAAATACAACTTGTTAGTTTCATTTCTTTAATTTTCCATCAAAAAAGAAATTTCCATTTCTGTTACTAACACTCTAACAGATGAAGGTAAAATAATTTAAAAAATGTGAATCGACCTTTAGGAAAATTAAAGACTGATTTCTTCAACATCTACTAAAGTAATAAATTCGATTTTCATTTTGATTCTTTAGCAATTTTCATTTTTTAATTCATATCTATTCAATTAATTTATCTCGATATTAAAGTATAAACACTGTATTTTTTTAAACTTTAATATTCGGGATTCACATATTGCTAAATGCTCCGTCACAAGATAAATACGATTTATTCCTTTAACGGCTATGCACGGATTTTTGTTGATATGTAATAAATTTTATTTTATGTCATAATAATATTTTTATATAATCATTATTTAAAATATTTTATTTTATTTTAATTTTAATAATTTAATATAAAATTAGTTAATGATATTCATGGTTTAAAACTTATATTATAAAATTTTAAAATAAATATGTGGTTGATAAATTTGAAACTTGAAATTTTAGTAAATTAATTTAATCATATAATATATTTAATAATTAGATCTAATGATTCTGATTTTTTTACTGAAAATTTAATGGTCATTATTCGTAATACGAATTTCTATTATATTTTGTTACTGATTATATGATATGATGTGATATTTTTGAGTATATATTAATTATTGCTAGATATGAATTGATTGGAAAATATGATATGATTGAGGTTTTTAGGTGTTTATAAAAGGTAATATATTCAACTAAAAGTAAATGTGAAAAAGGCAATCGACTAATTACCTTTAATTGTATTATGTTATTATTTATTTTTGGTTAATTATTGCTAGATATGAATTGATTGGAAAATATGATATGATTGAGGTTTTTAGGTGTTTATAAAAGTTAATATCTTCAACTAAAAGTAAATGTGAAAAAGGCAATCGACTAATTACCTTTAATTGTATTATGTTTTATTTATTTTTGGTGTTTTAATAGTATAAATATCATATATATTTTTCTTTATAATGAAGGGTAAATAAGTAAATTCACGAAATACCAAAAAACATATATCAAACAATAGGTACCAAAATTTTTAATGTTTCGACAATTATATAATTATTAATATAATTTTATTATACTCATGTTTATGGATTATAATAATATTTCCTTATTATAAACAACACATGCAGATTTTTAATATATTTTATTAACAATTGAAAAATATGGTGTGATATTTTCGGGTATATATTAATGATTGTAAAATTAGTTTTAAATTAAAAAGGTAACGTGTTTTAGTTCAAAAGAAAATATTAATGAAGATTAGTTTTAAATTAAAAATGTAACGTGTTTTAATTCAATATTTATGATTGGAAGATACATTGATGTTTTTAGGTGTTTATAAAAGGTAATATCTTCATTTAAAAGTAAATATGAAAAAAGCCAAGCGATATTAATCGTATTAAGTTATTATTTATTATAGGTGTTTTATTTATTATAGGTGTTTTTAACAAAGGGTAAATAAGTAAATTCACGAAGTACCAAAAAACTGGTACCAAAAAACAGGTACCAAAAAATAGGTACCAAAACTTTCAATGTTTCGGAATTTATATAATAGTATAGATACCATGATAGAAATATAAAAAAAACAATTCAAAAATACAATTTAAATTTATTCCTTAATAATAAATCATTGATCCTTATAAAAATATTACTCCGCGTGAATCTTTTAATGATCCAATTTCAGAAAGGATCATATAAAAATACGATCTAAATTTATTTCCTTAATTAAATCGTTGACGCCTATAAAATATTTCTTCGCATGAATCTTCTAATGACTAGATTCCACAAAGAACCAGATATACATAAAAATGAAATCTAAAATGATGTAAATATAGTAGCTTATTTCAGATTTTATCTCTATCTTTGACCTCCCTAAAACCAGGGATGGCAATCGGGTCGGTCGGTTTGGGTTTTGTGAAAACCAGACCCGGACTCAAATATATATGTTGGACCCAGATCCGGACCTAGATCCGATTGAAACTCGAATTCCTAGATCCAGATCCGATCCGTTGGGTTTCGGTTCGGATTTTAATAGGGTCTCAATTTATTTATACAATTACTCCCTCCGTCCCAGCCAGTTCTTTACATGGCGGCTGGGTACGGAGGTCAAGGATAGTGGGTGTAAAGTGAGTGTAATATTGTTAAAATAAATGAAGTAGTGGGTGTAATAGTGATTTTATTGTTAAAATAAGTGAATTAGTGGGTGTAATAGTGATTTTATTGTTAAAATAAGTTAAGTAGTGGGTGAAATAGTGTAAAGTATTGTTAAAATAAGTGAAGTAGTGGGTGTAATAGTGTTAAAACTTACTATTTTGGGTAATGTAAAGAAATGGTGGGACGGCCCAAAAAGGAAATTGTAAAGAAATGGATGGGACAGAGGGAGTATTTATCAACATGTTTTTTTTTTGAAATATTAATTTATCAACTAGAACACTATATTTAATCAAATGTCAAGAAAAAATGTAAATTTTAATTAAGCGCATGCATCATCCAAATATGTATAATTAAAAGATGAATAGAAAAAATATGTCTATCAATTTGTAACATTTATATATCAAAAATTGACTTGAATGCTTTATAAGATGAGTCTCTTAATAGTTTATGAACAAAAAAAAACTGTTGACGAGATTACGAGAAAGATATAGTAAACTTAAGTTGAATACGGCTTAAATTAATAGCATTAAAATAATTAGACTATTAAAAAATTAATAACTAAAAAACATATTATTATATACATAATACACTATATTATACATAAATATATATTTGTATATATTTATATTTGTATTTCGGATCGGATCCGGGTTTGAGATGGGTTTGGTTCAATTTTCGGGTTTCGGTTCCGGTTCGGTTCGGTTTGGACAAAACCCAAACCCGACCCAAAATTTATTCGGGTCTAGAAATAAATCCCAAACCCAGATCCATATCCAGAATTTCGGGTTCAGTTAGACCCAATCGAATCGAAACGGGTCGGCTATCCATCGGATCGGGACAAATTGTCATCCCTACCTAAAACCCTCACAAAATTTATACTTTTACAAAAACCCTGACGTTACCAACGTAACCGTAAAAGGCTAAAACCGTAATTTAAAAAATCATAGTACAGCACGGAAATAGTACATAAATTTATTATTATTCCATCCGTCCTCGTCTCGTTTTGGATCTTCCGCATGTAGATGTTGTCAATTTACAAAATAACTACGCAAACCCTCCTTACCCGCCCGATCTTTTCTCTCTCTCATAAATCTCTCTCTCTCGCTCGTATACACTCCTATATCTCTAAGAATACTCTCTCTCTCTCGTATACACTCCTATATCTCTAAGAATGCTCTCTCTCTCTCTCTCTCTCTCGAATATACTCTTATATCTCTAAAAATAAATTAAATGTGTGTATCTGTTATCTCCCTTCTTTAATTCACATTCCCACCTTTTTCCCTTATATCCCTGCATTTATTTTTGTATCTATCCTTATAATCTCTTTATACCCCTTGCCTTGTGTGACTATATAAACACATCTTGTATTTTAGAGTATGTGTGTTCAAGCTTTGCATTGTTCGCACTCTCCTTTCCTCCTTAGGTGTTTTCTACTTGTGGGTAAGTGTTACACTTAATTTTATTTTATATTTATTTATTTATGCATGGTGTATTGTTTATCTATGGTGGAGCTTTGTGATTTTCATATCAGGTCTTTATTTGTGGGGGTTTTTTTTAATATAGTTAGTAAGTATATAGTATTCGGTCTTTAATAAATCTTGGGATTATTCGAGAATCTTGAATGGTTTTCGGATGAACGAGAATCAAAAACTGTGTTTAATTTACGGTGGGGTTTTACTTTTTGTGAGAATTGGGTCGTTTTCACTAGGTTTAGTATTTAAGGATCTTGAAAACCCTTGTTTTATTTATTCGAAGGATTGTGATCGATTATAATTTACTCTTAAAAAAATGATAATTGTTTATTAAGATGAATGAATAGAGTAATGGGGTTGGTGTATTTATGTCTCATTATATTAGTTTTTGTTTCTATAAATTCTATAGTATCCAATTTTTCTGAATTGACTGATGTTTGACTTGTTGTACCTTGATCTGGCAGGGTTATTCTATATATAAGAACGTGACTTATTTGGTTTAATTTGAAGCTGGATATATAGCTGCATTTAGGAATAAGTGTTTGTTCTTCAAAGAACTTACAATTTGAAGGACTATACCAAGTTTTGAAAATCTTTTGGAATTTGAGTTGGGTATAGTCATTTGGAATGGATTCGTATACTAGTAATGAAATAGTAGAGGTTCCTGATGAAAATTTGGAAATTAAAGAGGAGGATGGTCCGAAGGTAAATGTCACAGATGAGACAAGGGAAGTTCGGGAAACTGAGAAATCGGAAATTAAAGAGGAGGGTGGTATGAAGGTAAAGGTTACTAATGAGATAGAAGAGGTTCCAATGACTGAAAAATTGGAAATTCAAGAAGATGGTAGTTTGAAGGTGATCAATGCTACAAGTAGTGCAACCCCGAAAAATGTTCTGGGGAAGAGTCCAGGAAACCTGAGTAGCAAGGACATGATTTTCAGGGCTGACCAGATAGATCTCAAAAGCCTGGATATCCAGCTTGAGAAACACTTGAGCCGCGCTTGGTCTAAAAATGTGGATCCCAAAATGCCCACCGAAGTTTGGGAGATTGATTTATCGAAGTTGCAAATAAAATATCTTGTTGCTAGGGGAACATATGGTACTATATATCGTGGTACCTATGATAGCCAAGATGTTGCAGGTATGTATCCACCTATGGTTACTTATTAAATAGCTTTTAATTTCTAATATATCGAAGATGAAGTAAAGATCTATTTCAAATTCATTTTGGGTTGTTCCCTTCCAGATTCCAAGTTTTTTTGTTAATTACCTCATCAGTTTTGTGTTGAATGTGTGTTTTAGCCTTTTAGGTCAATTAAGCTTGACATATTGTGGCTATGTGTAAGCTTTTGTAGCAGGACTTGCTTTAATTTATAGGTGCTTCTAATATAATCATGTGAGGCAATTGATTGGCATCTGTTCTTGAAACTGTATGTGGGTAATCAGTCTTTCCTAGCTACTCCCGAATAAACTGAATACATGCTGATGCATGTGCTTTTGCAATGAAGCATGCAGATTTACCTCGATTTGATGTGCTTAGACGTTTAGGAAGTTGACAATAAAAGAAAGCTGCGCAATTAAGAAGATAAGACAATATTCTGTGGTAGTTACCTACGTACGTGTCAAATACTACAATCTATAGGGTTTTAACTTGATTGTCGGTATCCTGTAGATCGTACACTGGTACGTAGGGGTTATGACATCGTATACCAATTTCTTCATATGCCTAATTTTATGACGTCTAGCTAAGGCTAGGATGTCATTTGATAGGGCAAAGTAACGAACTCTATATGATTTGAAGTGCATATTTAACTGCATCATGTCTAACATTATGATTAGTCAAAATTAATATACTTCATGGTAAATTATTATAGAGCAGCTAGTAAACTTTGTTTACCCCGGTGCAGGAATGCTTTGCAATTTCGGAAAATTAATTAAAGAATTGACTTTCAGTATGCATGATATAGTAATTTGATATTTTCTTTTGATTAAATGGATTATAAACCCTAACCCCATGATTGTATTTGATATTTTCTTTTGTTTAAAAGGATAATAAGAACCCTAACCCCATGATTGTAATATGTTTAGAGCTATTGTTTGTTTTGAGATATTGTACTATATAGCTTAAGTTTTCATCTTTTGTGCTCTAGTGAAAGTGTTAGATTGGGGGGAGGATGGCATGGCAACAACTGCTCAAACTGCTTCTCTGAGAGCATCATTTCGACAAGAGGTTGCTGTTTGGCACCAGCTTGAACATCCGAATGTTACAAAAGTACGTTCCCGACTCTCCAGCTTCTCTAATTATAGATTGTTTTTTTTTAATAAATTCGATGAATTAATTATGCGATCTGCAAAGTTACTTTGTATAAATGCTGGCTCCCCTTATTAAATTTTCACAGTATATTTAGTACAGGAAGTCTTAATTCTTTTTTACTTTGACTAATCCATTGCTGATATGACGTCATTATACTCAAGTATCTTATTTATCTTTCGTAGTTTATTGGTGCTTCAATGGGAACTTTGGACCTGAAGATTCCTCACAATGCCTCTTCTTCGAGTGAAGCTTTAGCTAACCTTCCTGCAAGGGCATGCTGTGTTGTAGTTGAATACGTCCCAGGAGGAACTTTGAAAAACTTACTATTCAAAAATAGGAAGAAGAAACTTGCATTCAAAGTTGTGGTCCAGCTTGCATTGGATCTGGCTAGAGGGTGGGCTTCTATTTTGTTATGTTTATCTAAAACATCATTGGTAACAATTACCACTATTCATTATTTGTCTTCATATTTTGCAGATTGAGCTATCTCCATTCAAAGAAGATTGTGCATCGAGATGTCAAGGCCGAAAACATGTTACTTGACTATCACAGAAACCTGAAAATCGCTGATTTTGGTGTTGCTCGAGTGGAAGCTCAAAATCCCAAGGATATGACAGGAGAAACTGGGACGCTTGGCTATATGGCACCGGAGGTAACAATGACGGTTACTAGTACTTCTTTTAAAATTCAGAATTATGTATGATGCCTTATATGCAACTGTTAAATTGAGGACGTATATACCGTATACCTACAGTCTCTATATTATGTCCATCCATAAGTATTGACTATGGAGAAAGCATTTCTCCTTCGCATAATGCCCTCATTGTGTTTTGTTTTCTTTCTTCTTTATCTCTTTAATAATCTCTTCTTGAGTCAATTCCAAAAAAAAAGTATTTCACCTTAGCGTCCTCCATTTACACACACACACGGACACAAAAAACAGAAAAGAAGCTCCCAGATATCCAAGAGTTTAAGCACCTAGGTTCTTTTTGTTTCAGATATTTGCAAATAGTAGAGAAGACGCACATTTACTCGTTTTCATATACTTTTTCAAATGCTTAAGACATCAATTTAATCCATGGGCCGCAAAGGATAGATCTATAGTTCATCTGTCCTGTGTCCAGCAATATGCCTGATTATGGGTTTTCTATATTTATAAATGAACTTCGGTTTGAGTTGGTTGCATTAATTATTGTATGCCCTACATAATGATTTTACATATAAGCCTGTGTTATTTAGAACCCCTTTTTTTTTTTGCTTAACTTTCTTATATAAGCAAAATTGACGAGGTGCTTTGTCCAGGTTCTGGACGGCAAGCCATACAACAGAAAGTGTGATGTTTACAGCTTTGGTGTATGCTTATGGGAAATATATTGCTGTGATCTTCCCTATGTAAACCTTAGCTTTGCAGAAGTTTCATCTGCCGTTGTCCGACAGGTCAGTCTTACTTAAAACAAAGCAAAGAAACTATTACTTTTTTTTATATATAATTTCCGCTCGTATTGGTTTGCTTACATATATATTGCTTGGATTGTATTCCATAATTACTTTTATTGTTTAGAATGCCCCCATAAAGTAATTTGGTCTAGGGATGATCTACAAACAAGCTCTTATCTATGTTACTCGGACTCTTCATTTTACCTTGGAGTACCGGTGTCGGACACTCGACCCTCGGACATGGACACTCGGACTTGGACACTTATTTTAAGCCAAAAACATGTACATTTCTCAAAATGTTGCCGAGTCTGATACTTAGACACGTACCCATGTCAGACACTTATAGCCAAGTCCGAGTAATATAGCTTATTACAAAGTTTTACATCACTAGGGTACCACAGATGGTTTTAGATTTTTTCTTTCAGAGGCATTCTGTCTTCAAACTCTTAAAATGATAAATTTGTGATCGCTATATATATGTATAATTGCTGGGAGCACGATAGTCAGTATTCCAAGAGATAATGAATCCGCTTTTTCGACAGAATAGAGGACTCTATGTTTCCCAAGCGCACATACAAAAATGGAATTCCTTTTTTGTACAATACAAAATGAATTTAACAGAATTCCCCTGATAGAATACTTTCCAACTTAAAAAGTATCCCCTTCTGACTCCGGTTTTGTTTGTGTAACCTCAATTTATAATGTGAAGTTTCACAGAAAAAATCGAAATATAGTTCTTAAAAGGTCAATAGCTGCTAGTTGTCAGAGGTTGCTAGTTCTTAAAAGACGCACCTTTTCAAAATAATATTTCCTAGCTTGAGGTGAAATAAGAATTACAAGTTTACAACCTTCCCATGTCAAAAAGAAACAAAGAAATAATTTCCTTCTCCCTTGAATGAATCATATTGGCCTTATGTACCATTTTGGATTTGATGTGTTTTAATTAGATGCAAGGATTTAATGGTTCTACACCATTAGATGCTGTCATGTGTAGATATGTGAACTTCTCTAGCCATCAGAACATTACACCATCAGAACATTACAATAAAATTTGTTTATAGGATCAAGAAAGGTTATTATAATGGTATTTTCCGGATGTGGCCATGAGAGGAGAGTTAGTAATGAGAACTTTTTGTTACTAGTCATGAGTAAATATTCTTTATATAGAATTCAAAAATCATGAGAATGAAGTAGCAAAATTCGTAAATTACAGTGGTTTTTTTATCTTCATTTTATGGCCATAGTGATATCTGTATTGTTCCTGGCGTGAGAGAAGGAATAAATCTTCTCAATAAACTTGGTATTAATATCACTGATTTGATTTTCCCAGAATCTAAGGCCTGATATTCCTCGATGCTGCCCAAGTTCGTTTGCAAGCATCATGAGAAAATGCTGGGATGCAAATCCACAGAAGCGCCCTGAAATGGAAGAGGTGGTGAGGCTATTAGAAGCTATTGATACAAGCAAGGGCGGAGGGATGATTCCGGAGGACCAAGCTGGTGGCTGTTTCTGCTTTGCTCCCATGCGAGGCCCTTGAAATGGATCCTCTTCTCTATCCATTATCAGTACAATACATATACAGATAAAAGTGTGTCTTTTCTCTTTTAAAATGTGTATTTGATGGAATGTTGGTCCCTAGGAGATTTCTGGATGTTTTTTTCGATAATTTTTCTGAATGTTTAAACTATTTCTTTTTCTAATATGTTTATGAATGAATCTTGAGAAATCAAGAAAAAGGGCTTTTGGATCATTTCGTGGGTGCTGATACACTTTCTACTTGGTCATGCACCCCATTTTGGTCACAAGTGCACACAAAGTGGAGCACCATGCTTTGCTTCCAGTAGTCTTCCACAAACACATTGCACATAGCTATCTGTTTGCATAGTTTTTATATGGATATCAATGTATTTTAATGTCGTTTTAGTAGTTACAATTACTTGTCTACTACATATAGCAACACCTGCATCGTGGTTTTTTCGATAAAACCTCTACAAATTAATGTCATCGGAATCGATAAATTTTCCCTTCAAATTGTCTATATTGGTGAGTGTTTCAATAATGAATATATATACTCACCTGCTCTCATTGTTTTGACAAGCGGTGCGGTTGACGTTTAATTTTCAAGCTTAATTCTCATATACAGCTATAATATATAGTGGACTTTTTTTTTTTTTTTTTAACAAAAAGAAATCAATCCATTAATCAAAAGTCATACGGCATCTACAAAAATAATCGCAAGGACAGACGCTTAAGGGGATCGCTGTTGAATCCTTTCTAAAGGCAACCAAGCGATTTGAAGATATTTGATATATACATGTTTTTACTGCAATCATCGAACTGTTCTGGACCGACGATCGTAGATGCGATTCCATAGTAGCCTTCATCTCTGAATCAAAATCATGAAAAACTTGCCGATCTATAACCTCGACCATGGAAAACTCCTAAATTCAATCCAAACAAAAACCAAACTCTCACAAGGAGAGACAAACACAACCCAAATAAATTGGGAATAACTAAAACCCAAATAAATTGAGAACTTTATTGAAAGGAAAGAAAGCAAGACAAACGAAAAATAAATTGAATTGGTATATTTATATTATGTTTTAGCAATGAGAAATGAAATGAATATTTAGAGAAATTTTTTTTAGTTTTATTTTATTATATACTTCAGGAAGACTAGAGCATAATTTTTTATTTAAAAAGTTTGTGTTTTCATATATTTCATATATTTCTTTTACTTTTTTGTTTATAATTTTTCATTTCACTCTATTTTATTACAACCACTACGACTAAAAAAATACTTCGTATTTATGTGATTGTATGAGTTCATATTTAAATCTATACTCCCTCCGTCCCTTTTGATTCTTAACATTTCACTTTTTCAAAATTTTCTGACACGCATTTTAAGGTGCATTTTAAGGATAGTTAAATAACTTTTTTTAAAAAATTTCTTTTTCTGTATAAAAATTTAAACATTAAATTTTTATACAGGAAAAAAAAATTTTAAAAAAAAGTTATTTAACTATCCTTAAAATGCACCTTAAAATGCGTGTCAGAAAGTTTTGAAAAAGTGAAATGTTAAGAATCAAAAGGGACGGAGGGAGTACTATATTATCATAAGCGAAAGGGGTATAATTTGTAGTTTGGTTATCCCTCATTCACAACTGTTAAATCTTCAGTTCTAATAGATCATGAACGTTAGATAAACAATACTAGATTATGTTATATAGAAAGGTTGAAGGTTCGATTCCCACCAAAAACATATTAATTTAGATTTAATACTAAATTAAAAATAATATTTATAATATTATATATACTAAACTATAAATTAATTTAAAAAAATTAAAATTAACTCGTGCAAAGCACGGGCTAGAAGCTAGTATAGATAATTAGTGCGATCAAACTTTTATGGAAAAGAATAACTAAATAATAACGAACAAAGCGCGATAATATAGTTCAAGTTAGGCATGTTAATGGATCGGCTATGTACCATATGATCCAAATTCATTAAAATTTTCAGATTGAATCAGATTAAGTATCAAATTTTTTAAATACCAATCCATATCCACTTCATCAGGATCATGGATAATCGAATCAGATATCCAATCCAATTAATTTTTTTAAAAAATAAAATTTATATTAATATTAAAATCTTAAGTGACAAAATAAATGATTTTAAGATATGGAAGTACAGACAACATCCAAAATATAAGAAGCGTATAATACTAAAAATCAATTATAAATATCTATCAATCCTAAAATATATTGGACAAAATTAGAACGATCAATATATGAACTCTGGGCATAAAAATAATTCAAATTGAAATATAAATTATATTTTAGATGCAATACAATGATAACGTATTCATCGTAAACGTAATACCTTTTTCAAGATATAGTATAGAATATTATGAAATGATTTTGGATCTTATAGAATTGAAAGTTATTCATTATTTGTATAATCATATTTATATTAATAATAATTATATCCTTATATATAATAAGCGTAAAAGAGATTTTATCCATAATTTTGAGGACTGTACTACCAAAATAATCTCAATCGTCGAATTTAATATTTTTAAAAATAGATTATCAAGATTATATCATATTAAAAAAGAAAATTATAATCTAAAAATGATATAATTAGAAAAGGTTGCATTAGAAGTTAATTTTAAAAAAGGAAATTATAATCTAAAAAGGATATAATTAAAAAGAGTTGTATTAGAATTGAATTTTAAAAAGAAAATTTAAATTTGAAAAGTATATAATTAAAAACGGTTGTATTAAAATTAAATTTCATTTATTTTTTTAGATATAATTAAAAACGGTTATATTAGAATTAAATTTTATTTATTTTCTTATCCGTATTAAAAAAATTCATATTTACTGTTTGGTCTCTATCTTAAGATCTAGAAATCAGATTTGGATGATTTTACAATCCACGCGAAATTCATAAAATTATCTTTAATTTATTGATGATTTAATAATTATTATACGAATGGAAACACTCAGAATCTCAAGAGAAAATATTATCACAAATTTTCGCATCAATCTATTTAATGTAGAACACCTACATTAATAATGCTATTTAATATAGAAAACTTAATTATGTTTGATTTAAATCATTGACATACACCTTTTCGTATTTCAACATAAAATACACTTTTTAGTTAATAATATGTTAAAATATAAATATTTTTTTTTGCTAGATCCAATAGTTTTCATCTATTTATTTTAACATCTGACGGTTCTTTTTTATTTTGTCGTACTGGGGATCAGACAACTAATTATCAAAATTTTGGATAAATCTCTCCTACACTTATTATTAAAATTATATTTGATTGTTAGTAGAACTATCTTCAAATAATAATAAGGGCATTTTGATAATCAAAATGAATTATAAGTATAATTCATAAATCGAATAAAATTTTCAACATAAAAAATCGCAATTTCTTCTATTTTTTGTTTCTGCATAGGTTTAATTGGAAAAAAAATTGTTAAACCATCAGTAATTAAAGATTAATTTTTAAATTTCACGTGGGTTGTAAAATCGTCCAAATTAAATTTTATGAATTCAAGATAGAGTAAAAATATTAAATCGAATGTGTAAAATCTTATATACATTAATTTCATTTGTAAATTAATAATATATAAAATTAAAAAAAAAGTTACATTATTCTGAATAATCAAAAAGGACGGGTATAAGCTAGTATATAATAAAAGATATAAATATATTTATTCAGATTAAATTTTTAATAGATCGGATCATTTAAAATTCATATACGTATTAAATGGATCGGATTTTTATTGGATCGGATTCGGATCAGACCAAATTAATTTTATATAAATTTATATCCGATTATAAGGTTTTGGATCGAATTGGACTAGATCCATTAACACTCATCAAACATTTCTTGAGAATAAATACTTATTTGTAAGGTATATAAAAGAAGAAATAATAATAACGAACAAATTACTATAATGTTAATATTTTAATATCATTATTAGCGAAAGTATTATCCTCGTTCTATTTACGAGATATTTAGGATAATTTTATAAAAAATAAAAAATATTATGTTTACTACTCCCTCCGTCCCTTATTTCTTTTCCTACTTTCCTTTTAAGGATATTCAATACCTACTACTTCAATCACTAATCATTACAAATAATATTCAATAATCACTATTGCACACACTACTCCTTAAAAGTAATATTCAATACCCACTATTACACCCACTATTCCTTAAAAACAATATTCAATACTACTACTCCTTAAAAACAATATTTAATATCAATTACTCCATAAATAATAAATATTCATTTTTTTACTATCTTAAAACTCGTGAAATTCAGCAAATAAGAAAAAAAATAAGATATAGAGGGAGTATAAAAGAAAAATTAGAACCTGATAGAGATGATTGGAAACAAAAATTATCTTCCAAATACGATAAAGATTGAAAAGATAGAGAGATATGTTTATCCACGCCACTTCCACTAGGCACTAACGTAAAAAGGACAAATGGATATCATAAGCGTGGTTGAACATGGACACAATTTAGCGTCAAGTCCTAATATCAATCAACACTCAAACATTAACGTGTATAAATCATGGGGTCGGGTCTATGGCAAATGTATGCCGTAGATCCTTTATTTTTTTTTTTTTTTTTGAAAATGAAAAACTTTCATTTAATGATAAAAGATACAAAATCCGGTAGGGACAAGAGAGACATTCTTTCATCTATAAAAGCTAATCATCTAACCGAAAGGTATGCTTAACCAATCCATGGGTCGTAACCTAAATTGCGACAACCATGAGAAAGAGATTCCTCCGGAAGTTTAGACAATATCACCCCTATATCCGAACAGAAGACTCCATACAAAGGCAGGCCTCGTTAAAAACCCCGCAAGAGCAAAACCCAATGGGAAAAAAACTCAAGTGGGGAAAAAAGAGTGCCCCGCCCTCCAGCAAATACATCCATATTCACTCAATTGAAAGAACTGCTGCATTCTCCTAAAAGATCCATAACCATAACTCAGCCTCCATCCGTCATCTTCTTTACTTCCCATTTCAAAACCTGAAAGTTTACAAAACCACATACAGCAAAATTATTTTAACACCCTTTTTTGAAACCACAAAGACAAATTAATAAAATAGAACCTGCAATAAATAAGCAAAAATTTACACATCTAACC
Organism: Kitagawia praeruptora; assembly: GCA_037693485.1. Classification (NCBI taxonomy): domain Eukaryota; kingdom Viridiplantae; phylum Streptophyta; class Magnoliopsida; order Apiales; family Apiaceae; genus Kitagawia; species Kitagawia praeruptora. The sequence goes on from CM075353.1 coordinate 8,837,285, forward strand.
AAGTTATACCATTTTGGTTAGATGTATAATAATTTGTCAAAAAAACAGATCAACCCGATAAAAACTTAAAAGCCCTAAATTACACCGTTTCTATTATAAAAAGATACTATCTATCTAAGCTACCGAAACATTTATATAAACCAACCAAAGGATAATCCTTTGGTTAGACACTTTAACTATAGACCCGGTTAAGGCTATCATTTAAACTACTTAAAAACATAATATTTAATTTGTACAAACTTGTACAAACCAAGAAATTATGGCAACTTAAAAGTCAGAGCCTATCAAGTTGTTCTACGGCCTTCGCTGCTATTCTAATGTTTCATTCCATTGGAGTGAACGAAACGAAATAAGAGTGAAGCAAAATGTAAATTGCATACCATTCATTCCTTGCATCATTCCACTTCTATTATTTAGAACAGAACATGGTTCCTACCATACGGAATTGCATCATCTCCTTCAAACCGGATATATTTCCCGACCCTATGTTCTTCTTTTTTACCATTAATTTTCCTTCACACAACCTATTCCATTCCAGAACTAAAAGCGACAATGTTGTGTTTGGCTATCTAGATTCTATGCATGTGTACCATATTCACTATCACACGCAAAGCAAAAGTCCCACCATCCCGATTAGTATCTTCTGATAGATATCTTTAATGCTGTTGGTAATCACAGGAAATGACATCATGTTATCTACCTGCATTTTCGAAACAAATTCAGGTGTACAGGAGCTGAATTTCTTTAGCGGTATATTCATAATGTTTAGTATGTAGCAGATATTTGAGACTGGTAAGATATTAACATAGATCTTAAGGATAAAATTATTAGACATTCATCTGCAAGGCTTAGCCTAGTGGATGTCTCTCGTCCAAAATGGAGCCAACTATGTTCAAGAGTATTTAAATTTCTTGTAATTGACCTTACCCTATAAAAAATTAATTAGACAACGGTTAGGTCATTGATGATTCCATAATATTTGAGGTCTTATATGTACAATAATCAAAGGCTTTTAGTTGACAGATTAGTAGTAACTAGGAAAATAATATAATGTATTACAAGAAAATTCAAATGAAGATGTTCTGAAGTTAGTCATTCAATCAAGCTGATTTTCATTTTGTTTCCTTTCGTACTATGTCAATACTAATCCAGAAAATTGAGCAGCAAATGAAGAACAGTACTAGGCTACACCCATAAAATGCAGGTCATTGTCTACACATTACATACAGAAGACATGCATCAGGAGCCCTAATAATATAAACAAGATGTGCATAACAGCTACGCTAATTTAAGACGAGAATGGAAAAATATATTCCAGATTCCAGAGGGAAAAAATTCAGTATTTCGATTGGAAGACAACGATGCAACAGAAGATACAGGAAATATGCCTCTCGCTAATGATTTGCAATTGGCATGAAACTAAACACTAGATTATTTGTTTGGTCTGCATTCATGCTCATGATAGAATATCAAAGGTTATGTACTTTTATGTTTTGGATTTTATTTGTTTGTGTTGTATGATGAAATTATGAATACAAACATTGTGATAATGATAGGTGTCATTAGTACAGTTTAATTATCAAATACTATATTTAGCCCGGAGGATTGTTGATAGTCTAGTGGAAACAGGCTACTTCCCTTATTCTCCATGTCCAAAACTCATGGGTTTAATATTTCCAAACCCCTCCCCTGCATACACCGAAGATATGTAAGATAAGGTAAAAATTGTAATCTGTAATGTTGACTTGTGACAAGGAAGCAAAAACATGCAGTTTGGGATTGTCGAAACAGGAGTAAAAATCCGTATATACTTTCAGTAAAATGCAAGCAAAGTGGCTGGGTTCCAATGGAAGGGTGTATTTAAAGACTCATTATTTAAACACAGTTCATCACTCGCTCACTATGATATACATGTCTTCCAACTCAAAACAGACTATTTAAACTATTAACCTCACCTTCGAAGTTGACTGTCCTGCCAAGCTTTCAATGCTTTTCTCCAAGAACCTCTGTACATATCACGGAGAAAACTCGCCGAGGGAAAAACAATAAGATCACAGAAGAAAAAAACAACCAACATCCTGAATTAAACCTTACTTATAAAGCTCTCTTCATACAGAAATGTCCTCTGCAGATACTACCAAAAATAATAGTTAAGCATTTAGCATTATTTTCAAAACAAAATAGAAAATAGAACCTGTGTTAAAGTCTTACGCCCAGTACTGTACACCACCTAGAAGGACACCTTATTTAAAACGTAAAAACCACCTATATAACCACATGGAATCAAACGCACTACAACAAATGACAATGCAATATTGAAAGGCTTCGAAAAACATTATACAAGACAGCGAATCACACCCATCTACATTCTCTCGGGAGAGCCTGGGAGCAAGGAGTGTGTTATCAACGGATGGACCCTGGTTTGATTCCTCAGTTTCTATACCAAGAAACGTTAGGCAATAATAAAAAACAACCAAAATCCTGAATTAAACTTTACTTATAAAGCTCTCTTCATACAGAAATGTCCTCTGCAGATACTACCAAAAATAATAGTTAAGCATTTAGCATTATTTTCAAAACAAAATAGAAAATAGAACCTGTGTTAAAGTCTTACGCCCAGTACTATACACCACCTAGAAGGACACCTTATTTAAAACGTAAAAACCACCTATATAACCACATGGACTCATGGTTATAAGCCCCTTTACCACTCCAAGAAAACTCCACTAAACACCTTTCTGTAATCGAACTTTAAGACTTATAAATCCTTCCATGTCTATCCCATATTATATGTTGGTATCATCCTGATAAGATCCACTCATCCAAGATTTTTCTTCTTCCAGTTGAAGTGCCTGCTTAGCCAAATTATGAGCCACAATATTGCATTTACGATTAACATGCGAAATAGAAGCATTGCTAAAGTTCCTCATTAAGGCTTTAATATCACTCAACAAAATACCCAACTCATTATGATACTGTTCTGCACCAGTTAAAGCATTAACCAAACTTAATGAATCAGTTGAAATTTTCAGAGTTTGAATTCCGATAGTTTGAACCCAACGTAGCCCTACAATGAGTGCTAAAGCTTCTGCGTGAAAAACAGATAATAAACCTTCTAGCGGTTTTGCAAGAGTCGCCTGGATCTTCCTATTTGGACTGAAAATTACAGCTCCTATTCCAACCATTCTATTAGAAGTAGATATTGCTGCGTCCACAAACAGAGATAAATTATTAACCTCTATTTCCGAATTATTCATCTGTTGGCAATTCTCTCCCAGACTCTTCACACCACCAGAACTTTGTGCCATCTTCAATTCCTCTATATAAGATAAGACCCATTCCTTTATTTGATGAACATGTCTAGGTTGTTGCCCATGCACTCTCCTATTTCTTTCATGCCATAGACTCCAAGCCCCAATTAACAACCTAACAAAATCTTCTTTTTCTAATAGTTCCGTTGCATAGAACAACACTCCTTTAAAGGATATGTCTTCTTTTTGCCCTATCAAAAAAGGAAAATCAGCCAAAACCCACAACTCTTGAGCAAACAAACACCAAAACACCGCATGTGCATTTGAATCCTTACCAAACCCACATAAGGGACAATTACTATTTGCTACAATCTTTCTTGAGCATAAACCAACACCTGTAGGCAAAATTTCATGGAACCCTCTCCATCCGAATAGTAGAATTTTATGTGGAATTTTTAATTTCCAGAACTCTTTCCACCATACAGAAAGTACATCTGAAGATGATGATGGACCCGATGCATTCATTTCCGCAGCTAGCTTATATCCACTCCTAACTGAATAACTACCATTTTTTGTGTAGTGCCAAAGCCAAGAATCAGAATGATTAAACATACTTAGCGGGATTGTTTGAATTAGTTGAGAGTCAGGGATTAAGAAATGTTGTTTAACTAAATCTCCGTTCCATTTACCCTGTTCTTGAATGTATTCAGCAACTCTTCTATCTTCTGGCCCTCGTGAGATTGGGTTGAAAGAGGGTGGCCTCGGTATCCAAGGATCACTGAACGCCTTTGTGTCTTTCCCATCTCCTATTCGCCTTCTAATTCCTTTTAAAAGTAACGTTTTCCCCCAGCAGATACTTCTCCAACTCAATGAGGGATTATTTCCTTCTCTCGCCTCCAGAAGATTAGGGTCTTCGTAGATCCTTTATTCAACATATTGTTTTTCAGTTGTTGTATTAATTATTTAACGGCTTTAATTTAAAAAAAATTAGCATCGTACCGTAGAATACGGAGAAATTATTAAAATGTTTCAGTCTCTAACATGAAAATAAGAGGGTATTTTGGTAATTTCTTCGTACCGTAGAAAGTTTCTGCGGTACAATGAACAGTAGATTTTTTATGTAAAACATGGGGCATTTTGGTAATTACTCCATACCGCAGAAAGTTTATGTAGTACGGTACATATTTTTTTTTAAAATCAGACCGTTGGATGGTTGATGCAAAGGCTGAAAAATAGTATGTTGGATAAGGAGTCCCTGACATACATTTGCCAGGAAACGGGAACCATAAATCATATACTAATGAAGATGTATTATGCATGACTACTTTTCTACTTTATTTGATCATATGTCCCATCAAGTATTGGCTGCTTTTTTCAATGGGTCTGGTGTACGGTAATTGTATGCCATAGACCCCTTATACAATATACTGTTTTTCAGTCGTTGGATCAACTATTCAATGACTCTGATTTAAAAAAAAAATCAGCATCGTATCGCAGAAACTTTCTGTGGTACGGTGAAATTACCAAAATGCCCCTGTCTCTAACATGAAAACAGGAGGGCATTTTGGTAATTTTTCCGTACCGCAGAAAGTTTCTGCGATACGATGAACAGCAAATTTTTTATGAGAAACAGGGGGCATTTTGGTAATTACTCCGTACCACAGAAAGTTTATGCGATACGGTACAGATTTTTTTTTTAAAATCAGGCCGTTGGATGGTTGATCCAACGGCTGAAAAACAGTATGTTGGATAAGAGGTCCCTGGCATACGTTTGTTAGGTACCGGGAACCTTTTTCAATTACCTTGCTCTTTTTCATTCCGTACAATTTTTTGTTGGAATACTCAAAAAAATAATCAATTTTTTGAAAATATTTTTAAAAATACTATTGTATCTAAAGTTGCAAAGCAAATGAGAATGAGTTTGCAAATGTTACATTTGATTTTAATCAGATCGTAAATGTTATATTTGGAATTGCAAATAAAATTTCAACTGTATTTTTGAAAACATTTCTGCAATATAAATATTTTTGAAAAAAAATCCTTATTTCTTTAATATTCAGTTACAAATCCCTTAACCATTCACAACATTTTGGATTTCTAATTTAAAAAGACGTCAGCATTAGTTGCAAGGAGATCAAAGGTACTGTAGTACTTAAATACAGTATACTAGTAGTTACATGCACGGGTGAGCAATGGTCGGGTTGGTCGAGTTGAAGGGACTAAATCACCCAACCCATATTTTACGGTTTTGGAATTTAACAACCCGTTACCATAACAGTTACCGTTAGTACTAAAAAAACTCGTCTAAATTATAACGGTTTGGTTTGGGCGGGTTGGGTTGGGTTTTAAATCACTTAAAAAAAATTTAAACTTGCAAAAATTAATCAACACAATTGTCCAATGCATCAATGGACTGACATCACAAAATATCATTAAAATCTGGTAATTAACTTACAAAGTCTTACGGACTAGCAAAATAACGTACAAAATCTCATAAAATATAATCATACATCACCATTCAAAATCTTACATAATTAAAAATAAATTAAATATCGGATATAAAATGCAGAAACCTTCAACTTGTCACCTAACACAGACCTGAAACATTAACAAAAAATTATACAATAAACATTAGAACTCAAAACCATGATGCATGATTATGATAGATTCTTTCAACACAGACATGCTTATGATAGTTTCTTGAACTGTACAAGCATCTCAGTTTTAATTTATGGTAGATTCTTAAACTTCTGTCCAAGCTACTATAAAAGAAACTCCAGCATATCGCAACATATCGCAAGAGTTTTCCAAGTTTATACCAACCAATAAGTAATAAGTTTTCAATAACCAATCAATAAGTAATAAGTTTTCAACCCCTGGGCATGCTTTTAAAAGTTGAGAATGTCACCAAACTAGCTCGTAGATGGCTGTTTATAAACTAATCAAATAGCAATTCAACCCGACAAGATATGATCATGCCTGAAAGTAATAAGTTTACATATGTGATATTGTAACTTGTAAGCACATTTTTTTTCTTTTTATATAATTATATGTTAATTATTAATTTGAATTATATTTCTTAAATAATAATAAAAATTAATTAATATATGTTATTATATATTCGGATGGAACGGGTTATATTGGTTGGGTTGACAAGACAAACCGAACCCACCCATTATATTTCGGTTTTTAAAAAATCGAAACCGTTACCAACCCGAACCGTTACAAAACCGTAAATTCTGGTTTTGGCGATTTGGATTGGGCGATTTGGGCGGGTTTGGAAAATTTTGCTCACCCCTACATGCACCATCATCACGATATACAAACATAATAATAGAAAGAGTATATTTTTAGGGGACGTTTGCTTCAATAAATTTTGATATTGGGCATGAATTTTGTTTATTTTATTTTTGTATGCATAAATTATATAATAATGAAACTTCAAAATATAAATATACTTGCAAATAAATTATATTTGAATCAAACAAATTTATTTCAATATTAAACGAAACGCGGAATGATATGATGAGTAGCACTCTATGGAGAACACCTTACGTGGAGAACCATGGAGAACCTTCTCATTCTGTAGTATAACCAAATTTTTTTATATTTTTTTTTTCTAATTCTGTAACAGGACCAAATTTTCAAAAAAAAATAAATTGAAACTGCCACGTCAGTGATGCCGTGGCACTACCACGTCAGCAGGCCTGCCACGTCAACATCTGTCCAGATTTTTTTTTTGGTAGAACCAAAAAAAAAAAAGTTATTGAGCCAAAAAAATAAAATTTTGATTTTGTAATAGAATTAGAAATTAGTATGGAATAAATGATTCTCCACGTAAGATGCTTCTCTATAGAAAAATGACGATGATATGTACCTCAAATCATTTATGATTTCAAATCCATCGCATTATTTTAACCAAACGACCCTTTAGCGATTTTCTATTCTTTTTATTTTTTTGACCCTTTAGCGATTTTCTATTCATTCCATCTCAAATTGAATGTTTATTTTGATTTGGAGTTATCAAATTTATCAAAATTTGGCTAAAAATTACATATATTATTTAAATAAAGAAAATTGTACCAATTTTATCATTGAAAATTTTATCCAAATTTATTATAAAATAAATATTTTCAATTTTTTAAAATTACAAAAAATTTAAATTTATAATTAAAGTGGATTAATTGACCATTCAAAATCAATTAATTTAGATACATAATTATTTAGATGATTAAGTACCATAATGCTCTAATTAGCAAAAAAGAATGATACCTCCTCTCTCTCCCATCTCTTCCCTCATCCGTCGTCTCCTCTCCCCCTCTACTTTAACCATAGCCATCGCAGGAGATCCATCTTTTCCTTTCTCTTGTTTTTTTTCCTGATTTTCTTCAATAATCTTCATCTTCGGGTGAGATTTTGATTCTTGTATCCATTTTTTGGGTATTTTATGTCTCTCCTATTGGAGTGGTTTGTGTCTCTCATTTTGGAGTGTTTTTGTTGCGGTTTTTTTTATTGTCTTGTTGTTTTAAGAATGATTTCTATGGTGTATTGGAAGATCTGGGAAGCCCAATTCGAATATGAAATGGTGGTGATTATCGCGAGAGCTCACCTTGCACAACGAAAGATATATTGTTCGATAATTGGGGGCATCTGTACCCCCAAACCTCAGTTGTTGTAACTGATGGGTATGAACAACGAACTATCACCGGTTTTTTATGTGCGCAGATCAATTGTGATGCTATTATTTTCAGAAATGTTGGTGTCGACTAGATAGCTCGGGAAATCTTTGTAATTATTTTTATTATCAAGAATATTTATATTCTATATGTTAAGCAATCTGAAAACAAAACGGCTATTTGTTTAGCTCATTTTTTGTTTCACAATTAGGTTGTAGTTGACAATTCAAAAATTTGTCCCAGCTAGATTTTACTATTTTAATATTAATAAAATCTTCTTGTTCGTAAAAAAAAAAACTCTTTACTTAAGAGGGATACTTTCTCCTTGTGCTAAGCGTGGTTAACTAGTTTTATACATTGTTCTAAAAAGCGGTAAGCGGTTTTAAGCGATGGGAGGACCTTTTAGCGGTTAAGCGGACGCCTAGGCGGAATTTTAAGCGGATTATGAATATATACATATTTATTTTAATTATTTTAATTATATATGTTTATTATATATATTAATTTATAATATGAAATTTGAAAAAAAATGTAAAGAAAAAATTAAAAAAAATAATTAAAAGGTCAACATTTGGTCACACCCGCTTAATCTCCGCCTAAATCCCCCAAAAATCCGCTTAATCCCGCCTAAACCCGCTTAATCCTCTAAAAAATGTTTAATTCCCCGATTTTGTACTAATCAAAGCAGTTAGACCTTCAAAACCACCTAGGTTCAGAACAGAGGTTTTATGGAACTTGTAGTATAACTTAAGAATGACAACCTAGTCAGGTAGATACGTACATAATCGGTATCTTTGCAATATTTTACTTATTAATAGACCGACACAATTAGACTATAATTTTCCTTAGAAAATTGAAATACCTTTATAATAGACAAGAACTATAGCAACTTGTATTATAATTTCAACAAATATTCGATATATGTAAAAGAGTAATGCTATAAATTTCGAAATATATCCTGAAATTATTCCTGAATTACACATAATATGATTTTATTCGTGTGATTATGCACAAAGAATGCATCTCTCATTATGAGAGGATAAATAATACTCCCTACATCCCCTTGATTTTTTTTTTTTTTAACCGGGAACTACCCCACACACTTGTATGTGGGATTTCAAACCCGGGGAGATATATCGCTGAACCCTACCACCCAGTACTCCCACGTAAATCCGAAGCTTTCGCTCCGAGGTAGGTTCGAACCCCTGATCTTGGCTGAACCAGGGAAAGGGGGTGTCCACTCAGCCAAAGCTTTGTAGACCCCTTGATTTCTTTACATAAGGTTTGGACACGGAAATCAAGAATAGTGGGTGTAAGAACAAGTCTAACAGTGTCTTAGTTAAACAGTGTCTTAGAACATCTCCAACGGCATTAGCTAAAAATTAATGGCTAAATTACATAAAATATTGATTATGTAAAATTTGTCGAACCTGTAAGATATTGTGTTCCGATGGTATTGGCTATAATGATTGGCTATATTTTAAAAATGGTATGTAATTAATATTTCAAGTTGTGATTAATGGAATATATAATTTTAATATAGAAATAAGTGATGTGGCAATTCACTACAGGTCTCTAGAGGTTCGACAAATATAGCCAACATCAAGAGATTATCTATAATTATAGATAAGAGTTTTGTCCCATTGGAGTGCAATTTTTTTTATACATTCTTTATAATTATTATTTATGGTAATTAATTTTGAATTTTGTCTAACTAGTCTTTCCCATTGGAGATGCTCTTAGTTAGTTCCCTATAAATATTATAAAATAAGGATTCTTAGTATTTTAGAGACGTTGTTGTGTATACCAACTCCAACAATAATCACTATATTCAATCCTTATCATTATAATAATAAAAAAATTTGAAACTACCTAGGAAATGATATAAAGACAACTAGTGGAAAAATGGAGGGAAACAATTTTTTATTAATGAAAATAAAGTTAAGGATGACTAGTGGTTACCCAAAGATAGGGAATGGCTAGGGATTCTTAGTAATTTAGTAATCACTAAGACACTGTTGGAGTTTCATTTTATGTCAAATTCCCTAAATTTTAAGTTAAGAACCTAAATAGGGAAGATGTTGAACTTGCTTTAAATTGTTAAAATAAATGAAGTAGTGGATGTAATAGTAATTTTATTGTAAAAATAAGTGAAATAGTGGGTGTAATAGTGTAAAGTATTGAAAAAATGGAATAATTATTAAAAATTACTATTTTTGGTAATGTAAGAACTGTGGACGTCCCAAAAAAAAAGTGTAAAGAAATCCGCTTTGAGAATGATTTTAGGGACTTGAGCATTTCTCCCTATAAAATATCTTATAAATTTTACTTTAAGATTTTTTCATTTAATTATTGCAAGTTATCAAATAGGTATGTAAATACAAAATTATCATTGTCGTCTCCCAGGTACGATAAAATATTGAAAAGGATGGATTGGATATTGAAAACTAAACCTCTATAAGTTGTCGGAAACTTGCAAGAGAAAAAGAAGAAACAAAAAGTCCAATTATAAACAGATAATAATACTCCTAATACTCCCTCCGTGCCTAAAAATTTTGCAACGTTTGAGGAAAAACACGGATTTTAAAAAAAAGGTTTATAAGGAGTAGTGGGTGGAATAGTGGGTATTGAATATTGTTTTTAAGGGTTAGTGTGGGTGGAATAGTGGGTATTGGAGTATTATTTTAAGGAGTAGTGGGTGGAGTAGTGGATATTGAATATAATTATTTTATGGCCTAAAATAGAAAGGAAAAAAGTATTTTGAATGTCCCAAAAAGGAAAGTGGGAAAAGTTTTATGGAAAAGAAAAAAATTAGACATGAAGGACATTTTGGTAATTTGGACATACAAGATTCCCATGTATAAATGTTGCACGAAACAAGATGGTGTGGCATATTACTTGCTTAGTCTGAACTGCACATCTGACAGCTTCATTAATCTCTGCTTTTTAAGGTAAGTTTTTCAACTGTACTTGCTATCTACAAATAAACTTACTGTAATAATTATATTCATGTATGTTGTGTGTTTATGTGTGAGTTTGTACTATTGATTACAGCTTCTTTGGTTAAGAAAAGTGAGCAGCAACTAGTATGGAAGATTTCCTCCAGCAGTGTGGTGGATATGCTGTGATCGATGGTGGACTTGCGACGGAGCTCGAAAGCCATGGTGCTGACCTTCATGACCCTTTATGGAGCGCCAAGTGCCTCCTTAGCTCCCCTCATCTCATTAGAAGGGTAATATCCTATACTATACTCTTTTTAGATATTTGAGTTTTACGACAGACCATGTTAAGTTACAGATTCTCAAAACTTCGGATTTTGTACAGAAATCAAATTCGTTATAAAATCGAAACATTAAAATATGGTTTTAATTTCCCAATATAAGATTTACTGCAAAAAAAATAGAGATCACACTCAATACAAACATGATTAAATGGTTGTATTTGAAGTTATTTTCGAATTAAGCTATTTGAATGGCAGCTTGGTTATGTAATCCCCCCTCCTTCCCCTGAATAGTAGAATATCCCAAGTTCTAATCCAGAGTAATCATGTGATTATTATTAATCATTATCCTTGTTTTCTCTTATCTGGCTATTATTAAGGTTTAAGCAATTTGTGTGTATTATGGGTTGGACAGGGACATGTCCAAGGATATGCACTACATCTCATTGTTTTGTATTTATCTTTAGTACCGTAGGGGTTATGTTGTTGGACACATGGCTCCCCCTTCAACGGACACATAACATAGATGTACAGTACAAGAGTAGTCCTACTTGAAAGGGGAAAAAAAATATTTCTAGAGAACCAGCAAGGCAGAACATGTTATACGAAAGAATTTCTATATTATGTTAGTCAGTTGCCCAAACCGAGATTTCATGTGATCTGGCTCAAGTAGTTATAAAATTTTAACTGGAGCTAAAAATTCGTTTTAACTAATTTATTAACTTGCGAAAACTAAATGTTTTTAACTAATTTTCGGGGTTAGTCGGGATTGGAGCAAGATTATCCCTGGCCTGGTTCCACCCCATATGTTGTTCCAGACTTCCAGTATTCCCTGATAGAATATCAGTTTACTTTTGTTACAAATAGCTTAAATTTTACCATCTATAGCTTTTACTCATCTTTTGTTACCAAAGGTAGTTTGTCCATTTTTGTATTACAGCTACGGTATGGAAAACTCCACTTGGGCAACTTCATTACCAGTGGTTTGGTAAAGTACCTACATTAATCCGAGTATTAGTGCGAAAAAGTGAACATGTGATATAAATATAATGTAAAAATGGAATAGCATCTAACTTGTTTCCTCTTTATAAAGTTGTGGTGATTCTGCAGTAGGCAGAGTATGACACAGTTCATGTAGCAATATGTGTTTAGTGCCTAAAAAGATAAACGTATGACACTACATAAACCATTCAAGTTTTGTTTATCCAAGTTATGGTATATATTCTCTGGAATTTTTTCATTTGTTTCTCTTCTCTAAAAAAAATATTCCTCTTAGTCAAGTTCATTTTCTTTACCAGTTACTCAGCACCCGTATACCACCAGATCTAGTAATTCTTTGAGCATAAGAGTGTAGTATGCTTTTCTGATGGTTTTGAAGTTTTTTTTTGTGGCATGTAGTAGTGTTGCAGTATCTAAATGTGATATTTGAATAATGATATTTCTGTGAAGTTTACAATGTGATCCAGGGGTGTTGTGACTTGTGACGTATTTACAAAAGATTAAATTATCAGACTTGAAGTAAAAAAATTTGATAAATGCAGTTTTCGTTGCATTTGTTTTGCATCCTCCTTACTATTAGACTAGGAACTATTGATGCTCCTAATGACAGATCACAGTGTAAGTGGCATTCAGGATTATTGGTTAAGCATTTAAATTGACTACAAAATTATTAGCAGAGAAAAAAAATGGCTATGAAATTTCTTATTGATGATATAGTACTATGATAGCATGTATTCTGGATACAATGTGGGTTGCCTTTTTTTTTTTTGTTAATTTTCTTCAGCAATTAACTGAATCTTAATGGCAGGTGCACCTAGACTACCTTGAAGCTGGAGCAAATGTAATAATATCTGCTTCGTATCAGGTAAGTACATGTTCTGTCATATGTCCATGTAAAGTAGGAGTATAACTTTGTTTCCGGTGATATTCTAAATATAATAAGTGATTTGTGGGTGAATCAGGCCACCCCTCAGGGTTTTGAGGCTAAGGGCATGTCTAGAGAAGAAGGTGAAGCTTTACTTAAAAAAAGTGTTGAAATAGCATGCGAGGCAAGGAACATTTACTATGACAGAGCCGTTAAAAGTTCCTGGGATGTTACAAAAGTTGGAAATGCTCCAGAACAACACCCAGTCCTTGTTGCAGCTTCTGTGGGAAGTTATGGAGCTTACTTGGCCGATGGTTCTGAGTATAGGTAAAATTTAATGCTCATGTGTTTACTTCCATTCTTGGTTTTGACACAGTTTAAAATTTTTCCAGCTCTGAAATATAAATTTTATGTGTTTAACTTATATATGACTAGGTTTCGGAAAAGCAAATCCTACCCTGTTTAAATTGCGTGTCTTCTAGGCCATCCACATTTTTTTCATTATATCACGCATCAAAGCATACAAGATAAAATTTGTGGAATGAGCGTTAATTGTGACTAGTGCTTCTCCAATGGCTCCTCCTGTACTAACCTTTGACAGATTCCCATTACCACCTTACCTTTGATAACATGCACAACATTACTTGTGATAATCACACTTTTAGTCCTATATGTTAGCAAAAGAATGCACGTAGAAGGTGGTAAATGAAGATTTCTACTGTTGCTCAGATTTTGACCAGTTCTGAGCTACCCAAGCTCTAAGCTGTTTGTGGAACTCTGCTAGGGCTTCATATTTTAATTATTTATATGTATTTAGTGGTAAAGCGGAGATGATATTTCAAATGCTTTTTAAATCTGAGAAAACAGTTTCAGATCTTCCATGTAAACGGAGGCAACTTGTGTGGTAACATTTAATTTCTTGATCCTTACTGAGTACTAGATCGCTTAAGTAGACGTTTTCTTGCTTTCCTGATTTTCAAAAAAAAAATATTAAGATAACTATAAGTCATTTTTCTTACAGTGGGATATATGGTGATAAGGTCACTCTGAAAACTTTGAAAGACTTCCACAGAAGACGAGTTCAACTTCTAGCTGAATCAGGTGCTGACCTGATTGCATTTGAGACAACACCTAACAAATTGGAAGCCAAGGTATCGTCTAAAGCTGTGGAATTTCTGTACTGTCACCCCCCCCCCCCCCAAAAAAAACACACACACACACACAAATGAAAATGATTATTTACCACCAGGAACACCATTAACAAGAGGAACATATTTAAGTTGTTCAGATATGAAAATTAGGGTTCATCAAGGAAAATAGTAAACTGTGCATAGTTACACTTCCACCATATCCGATCTTGATTAGTTTGTTTATGTGATAGTTATTTTTTTTTTTCTGATCATATATTTTGATGATTTCCACTCGTGACCAAGCTTCTAAGATAAAACAATATATTGGTTCAGCCACCGTTGTTTTATGATAAGACAGTGGATTATAATAGTATTTGCAACGCTCCCTCCTATAAGCAGCCTAGTTAGTTGTATGATTTCTCTCTAAAATAAAATTACTTGAAATTGTAGAGCATGATTTGGAATACCATGAATTTGAACAAGGCTGAAATTCGAAAACAGTGCTAATTAAAGTTGTGTAGAGGACAGAACATTAATATGTAGATTTAGCTCTGTTTTTATGCCTTAAAGGAGAACATGAATGCTACAGAAAAAAAACATTATGTGAGTGAATTATTTATGTTTAATATGGTATACTGAACGGGAACATTATTGTCGACATTATGATTGTGCCCTTGTTACCCAATATCTTGTGCCTGCTTGGTGAAAAATGCATGAATCAGTGTGCAAAGGCTTAAACCAGGGGATTTTAAATTTTGATTTTGGAGAATATTACTTTTCTGCATAAAAGTTATCAATATATGTTCCAGACTTCCAGTTATCCTTTCTGATAGACTTTCAATTCCATGGCTATAACAGGCATATGCTGAGCTACTCGAGGAAGAGAACATAAAGATCCCAGCCTGGTTCTCCTTCAATTCCAAGGATGGAACCAATGTAGTTAGTGGTGACTCCATATCTGAATGTGCTTCAATAGCCGATTCATGTAAACAAGTTGTTGCTGTTGGAATCAATTGCACCCCTCCTCGATTTATTCATGGACTGGTTCAATCAATTAAAAAGGTAAGACCTTTTAAATTAAAATTAATTTCATAATATTATTCCCAGCATCCTTTATTTTAATGGCAAAAGAAGGCTGCGTCTTTCTTCAAAGGTATGGCAGTTGAGTCATACTTTCTTGTGGTTTCATGCATTAGACCTGTTGTTAAAAATATTAATATATAGGGGTCTTCAAGAATCAAGACCCGCGTGTCGACCGTTTTAAGTTTATCAGCAGAAAAAAATTGTCATGTCCTGCTCAATTGTTCACGCTAATCTGTGCAACATTGCATGTTATTGTAGTGTTCAACTCGATCAGTTTCAGTTTCAGTTTCAGTTTTAGTTTCGTTGCAGCTGGATATTAGAGTACTCATATCTTCTCCTTTTTTTTTTTTTTTTGTCAAGTACTCATATCTTCTCCTTGTATATCAACAGGTTACCACTAAACCAATACTCGTATATCCAAACAGTGGTGAGATGTACGATGGTGAAAGAAAGGAGTGGGTGGTAAGTCCTCTCTTTTTCCTTGTACTGAGTCATGCAGCTTTCACAATTATCCATACTGCACTTCCATTCCGAATGTAATCATGATAATATTATTGCTCAACACGATAACAAGAAGGGTATAATGTTCTCAGCCAACAGCTGGAGCAACAGATGAAGATTTTGTGTCATATGTAAGCAAGTGGCGTGATGCTGGGGCTTCTCTTATTGGAGGTTGCTGCAGAACTACCCCGAAAACTATTAGAGCTATATCCAAGATCCTGCAAAAGGAATCTGCATGAAGATAAGGCCTACTATGATGTTGATGAAGAGCTATAATATATCCCGACTATGAAACGAGCTATAGCTAAATAACAGTCCTTGTAAATTTGCTTTGTTGTTCAGCAAATGTCCTCTTGTTTTTCACTGATGCACTAAGCATTGTACAAGAGACAGGAGAGAGAAGCATTGTAAAACCTTGGTTTACTTCAAGTCTAAGATGGTACCCGATCTGAGTTATGTTATCAAGATTTGTGTCATTTGTGTTTAATGTACATTTGTCCTCTCAAGTAATTCGGCTACATAAGATTTGCGATTATCTGCATTATTATTGTTTGCCCTGACACTAAATTTGTTTATTCCAAATTTCCAACACACATCCGTACCATATCGTGACTTACTGAACGAGAGAATGCTAGCCTTGACTACAGATTTTACGGAACGAGAGAAGACTAGGCTAGACTACAAAGCCTTTCAAAACTAAGAACAAAAATACTAGGTCTTCACCGATAAATTCATAACCAACTATGTTACATCAGTAAGTTTTTTTTTTCTCCATTCAAATTTGTCCGAATTTAAGATTTTACCGATAAATTTTTCACGAATTTTTCCGAACCATGATATTTCCGCAGCCATAGATGCTGCGAAAATCCAACATATAATGGCTGCTGCGAAATCCAGCATATAATCCTTGTGCCATATCCTGGACATCTTGAAATTGTTAAAATTTGAACAAAATGATATGATACCCTGATCAACACCTATAAATTGCACATCTAAATTCATAACTAAAACTACATTGTGGTAACATTTGTAAGACACTGAAAATTGTGAAATGGCAGCAACACTTCTTACAACTCTCACAACCCACCACCCCATAAAACCAAACATCAAACACCCACCTGAAACTAGCTCACTTAAACTATACAAAACCTTAAAAGAACTAAAACAACACCAAGCCCTTATTACAAAACAAGGCCTTAACAAAAAAACACACATTTTAACCAAACTAATAGCTGCCTGTGCTGAACTAGCCACTCCTGAAAGCTTAAAACATGCAAGAAAAGCATTTAAACTATATTATAACAAAAAAGAAAATGCCCCTTATCTTTATTTGTTGAATTGTTTGATTAGAGGGTATGCTTTTTGTGGGTTTTGTGATGAATCAATCAAGATTTTTGTCGAAATGTCGAAAAAAAATGTTAAGTTTGATCCCTATACTTTCCCTTTTGTGTTAAGTGCTTGTGCTAAAAAAGATGGGTTTTTTGAGGGAGTTCAAGTTCATGGGTGTGTGGTGAAGATGGGTTTTGAAGATGATGTTTATATACAGAATAGTTTGATACATTTTTATTGCGAGTGTGGGGAGGTTAAGAAAGGTAGGAAGGTGTTTGATGAAATGTCTGAGAGAAATGTTGTGTCATGGACTAGTTTGATTTGTGGGTTTGCTAGGTGGGGGTGTGCTGAGGAGGCTGTTGGTTTGTTTTTTGAAATGGTTGGGAATGGGGTTCAGGTAAATGAGGTTACTATGGTGTGTGTGATTTCGGCTTGCGGGAAATTGAGGAACTTGGAGTTGGGAGAGAGAGTGTGGAGGTGTATTGGTGAGTTGGGGGTAGAGGAGAATGCGGTTTTGGTTAATGCAGTTGTGGATATGTTTATGAAATGTGGTGCTGTTGATAAAGCGAGGGAAGTTTTTTGTGGTTGTGTTGGTGGCGATTTAGGTCTTTACAATACGATTTTGTCGAATTATGTCCATCAGGGGCTAGCTAGGGAAGTGGTTCCGGTACTAAATGATATGCTGAGGCAAGGGTTAAAACCTGACCGGATCACTATGTTGTCTGCTATCTCTGCAGCCATTGAATTGGAGAATTATCTGTATGGTAAAGAGTGTCATGGTTATGTTTTGAGGAATGGATTAGAAGGTTGTGAGAGTATCAGTAATTCCCTTATTAACTTGTACATGAAATCTGGAAGGAAAGAACTGGGTTGTATGATTTTTGATCGAATGGTGAACAAGACTGTGGTCTCCTACAACTCGCTAATTGCAGGTCTTGTAAGAAATGGTGATATTGAGTCAGCTAGGAATATATTCAGTGAGATGCCAGAGACTAATCTTGTGTCATGGAATACCATTTTAGCTGCATTAGTACAGGAGAGCTTATTTGAGGAAGTGATTGAACATTTTCGAGTATTGCAGAGTAAGGGAATTAAATCTGATGAGGTGACAATGGTTAGTGTTGTGTCTGCCTGCGGGTATTTGGGTGCCCTTGACCTTGCAAAATGGACCTATAAATACATTGAAACTAACAACATATTGCGTGACCTGCGGCTCAATACAGCCTTGGTCGATATGTTTGCTAGGTGTGGAGATACTCAAAGTTCAATGCTAGTTTTTGACACGATGAAGGAAAGAGATGTGTCTGCTTGGACAGCAGCCATTGGAGCCATGGCCATGGAAGGAAATGGAGAACGTGCAGTCCAGCTGTTTCATGAGATGATTATGCAAGGGGTAAAGCCAGATGAAGTTGCATTCGTTAGGGTGCTGACAGCATGCAGCCATGGGGGTCTTGTAGATCAAGGCATGTCTATTTTCCGATCTATGGCAGAAAGCTACAAAATTTCTCCTGAAATTGTTCATTATGGTTGTGTAGTTGATTTACTTGGTCGGGCTGGATTGTTAAGTGAAGCTCTTGATCTCATCAAAACAATGCCTCTGGCACCCAATGACACAGTTTGGAGGGCTTTTCTAGCTGCTTGCAGGACACACAAAAATGAAGAAATGGCAACATATGCAGCTGGGATGATAGCCGAATCAACTGGTGAAAATACTGGGGTCCATGTTCTGCTTTCAAACATATATGCATCTGCTGGAAAATGGGCTGATGTTGCAGAAGTGAGATTAAACATGAAGGCAATGGGGATAAAAAAAGTGCCAGGATCTAGCTCAATTGAGGCTAATGGCATGATTCACGAGTTTACTTCAGGTGATCAGTCTCATTTAGTTACAGACCTTGTTCTCCCAATGCTAGAAGAGATAAACTACAGACTCGGAGATGTGGCTCATGTTCCTGACCTAAAAAGTGTTTTGCTAGATGTTGATGAGCAAGAAAAAGATCTATTGCTCAGTAGACATAGTGAGAAACTAGCCTTAGCCTATGGACTGATCAGTACAAGCCATGGGACGCCCATACGTATAATCAAGAATCTCAGAATGTGCTCTGACTGTCATTCTTATGCAAAGTCAGTGTCAAAGATGTATAACCGTAAGATTATTATTCGAGATAACAACCGATTTCACTTTTTCCAGCATGGAATTTGCTCTTGCAACGATTACTGGTAGTATGTATATCTAGCTTCAACATTTGTCATTAGCTAAGCTATTGGTAAATGTTACAGACCATTCAGTCTCTTCCAACTAGTGCCATACATAGATGGTAAAAAAAAAAAAGAAAGATAGTTCACAAGACACGATCAAGGAGATCAACTTAGTTTTTTGTCATCATTGCACCCTTGCAATGTTCAGGGAATGCTGGAAAATGTCTCTTCCTCTATAAAGACCCTTATTCTGGATTTCTAGATAGAGGGGCATAGGGATCGATAAAAACTTTGTACATGGGGTTGTTCAGCCAGAGTGTAGCCAGCTGATGTGGAGAAGTAGTGAGCCTGTGTATTTCTTCTGTCATCCAGAGGAAAACTTCAGCTTTGGCAGGATGAATAATGGTATCAAGTCTTTTGTCCGCATCATCAGAACCAATCCGGTTTTGATCCAACTGCTTCAGGTAGACATTTGTGAGGTAATGCAGAGGCTGCTTATATATCTCTTTCATAGCCTTGCCAAATCCTGTCCATGAGGAAAATGGAACAATGGCACCACGTTGAGTCGGGATTGCCAAATGCATCATATAATCTTGGTACATTTCAGCACTTCTGAGTACGAAAGTCTCTGCAATCCAAATGGTAGCAAAAATGAGAGTGGCATGTGTGAAGATATAGAAGCCAGGCTGAGAATATAAATTAGAGGATAGTTAACAAAACTGGACCATGTGATGATATAGACGATTGACTGCAAAAAGATGATCTATGTCATCAGCTCCTAGCACTTTCACAGTTTCACTTCACCTTTTTAGATTTCTATAACTAAAGAAATAGTAGTGTAAATTCAAAAAATTGATTGTAGTCATCTTGTTTTCATATTTAAAGTATGTATAATCTCTACTAGTGCAGGGTACATATGTTATGTTTCAGCACTGAATACTCGGTCTTCGACATTTCTGCAGAAATATTAAACTTAAATAATTAGGGTAAACTTTTGGAGGTAAAACAGTTGCATGATGTGCTAGGTCTATAATAGTTTGGAAGTACTTTTAAATGAAGTGATGCCTTTTGAATCTTGGGGAAGGAGAGATAGTATACATTTGTTAGTGGACGGGAAGCTTATAATTAGATCTAGGGGCATTGGACATTTGGTTTTTGAGGCACTTCGGTGTTTTTAACGTCATTTCCAACACTCAACTTTCTAAAACAGCTTAAATTATTTCACAATTTTTTACAGCTTACATAGAAGATATACATTAGAGAAAACTCAAACAACGACACTAAGATTTTACAGAATAATTGAAGTAACTATGATAAGCTTTGGTAGAGAGGGGAATAAAATCAATTACCATATGTCATAACAACATCGGTTGGTTTAGGTTGATCAATTGATACATCCTCAACAAGCTTGTTAGCCAACTCTGCAATGTCTAATTCGGAAGAAGACGATTCATCGGAAGATATGTCTACCTGATCATCGAATGGCATTGCCCTCTTCATAATTTCTTTCCTTCGAAAGGACTGATGCTAAAAGAGATAAGTAAGAAAAAAGGAGAAATCAGTAAGTGAGGATTCATGTGAATCAAGAAAACTTTAATTTCAGTTTGCAGATGCAGCAAAACATTCAAATATGGAGTAGTTGCCTCAAGCAGAGGCGTAGCTATGCTGACATGAGTAGGGTTAGTTGACCCAACTGAACTTGGAATTATATGTAAAGATCTACTATTATTAAAAAAAAATCATATATCAATGTAAAACTTTTTCCCCACTAAATTCAAAACCCTACTTCCTTCAAAAAAAATTATACTGGCCACGCCCCTGGCCCTCAAGCTACATAGCCTAGTGAGCCACAACAAAAGAAGCCAATTAGGAAAGATATAAAGATGACTGAATCCAACAGTAAAAGAATATGTAACAATTAAATTTGAAAAGATAATGGCACAATCCCTTATTGTAGATTAAGATGTTACACCTTTATTACTGAAGCTTTTTTCATGGCTTGAACACCCTCTAAAAGGTTAGCTGTATGATTTGTCTATATGAGTTTATATTCCTTTCTATCATTAATTTCTTGAGTACACGATTCTAATCAACCACAATAAATCCCTGTTATAGCTTCAAATATCCTTTATGGGATTTATAAGATAAAACCAGTTGATTTATAACTAAATCTAACTAGTGGAAACAATGTGCATCACTAGACTTTTTCATATGATACAAAGGTTTCAAAGAAACCTTCCAATGAACTAGCAAAAAAAAAAAGAAAAGAAACCATCCATTCATCCAATGTAGGTGATATTTTCTACTTTTTCCTTTTGGCCAAGTCATTCAATTTTAAAAACGTTATTTTCTAAACAAGTTAATTCCTGGTCCTAGATCATAAATCATCAAATGATATATTCTTGCTTACATCTAGCCTCTCCGCCTCTTTTTCCTTTTCCCTGTAGTTCACATTGTTGAACCGCACTGGATTCACTGTCAGCATTCTGGCTGTCTATATCCACGAAAACAGTTGCAGGAGAAAGGTCGGCCAAGATTCAAAAAGATAATATCCATTCGACTGCTACAAATATTAGAATAAATTATAAAATGGTGGTTGGAAACAACTATAAGCCGATCCATTCAAGTTTCTAACAGCCACTTTATAAAGTTTAGCCAGTAATTGAAGTAGTCGAATGGATTTCAGTTCTCTAAAATCCAATATATTGTCCTTAAAGAACATAGCTTATCCAGATCACCAGGCGTATCAACATCAACACGTCGACTAATTAGCATTTTCATATAAGTAATACAACACCCAACAAACTTAACAATCCTCAAACTTGCATATCTTTGTTGCAATAAGCCAATAACCTATCTAGAAAGAAACGACTCTCCCATCTATGACTAAGAACAAATAAACGTTCTTTCGTCCGTGAATCTGTCATAACAGCCCTTGATCCACAATAAGGCTAATAAGACAATGAGAAACCCAGGGCCAGAACTAGGGAGGGTGCTGACTCCGCGCCAGCCCTGGCTAAGTCGGAAAAACAGTAAAAAGAAAATTATTTAGCCTGGGGTGAAATTTTGAAATTACTGAAATTTTTTTTTTTAGCCCAGACTCAAAAAAGAATTTTAGATTATAGTTATTTTAGATAAAAGTAGGGGATGTTAGTACTCATGCCTAATACGAAACACACATTGTCGATTCATGGTCGCTCAAGGAAATTTGTACTTACTTTTATCTAGTATACCATGTTGATATCTTTTCTGGAGTAATTAGCCTAATTCTGTCCAAAAGCTTCTTTACAATGGACCAATCAGTTGCAGAATTTTATTTTCTGGAGTAATTTGCCTAATTCTATCACAAAAAGTTTCTCTACGATGGACCAATCAGTTGCAGAATTTTATTTATGAGTTGAAAAATAATTATAGTTAGTGAGAACTTCAAGATTTTGGAGAGCTTCTTCTTAAGACAGTAAAGCTAAATAAAATACAACATATCCTCCAGTTTTACCTTCCTATTAGCTTTTAATTTACCTGTCGCAGTGGTTACTAACACTTCTGCAATAGAAGTACTTAAGAACACGGGATGAGCATGTTATTATATTTTATTATAATGTGTGCCCGGGATCAATTTAAATCCTGATTCCGTCACCGGAGGAACCAATACATACATTTTGATTAGCAGTCATACTACACACACACACACACATCTAAGAACAAGAGGTAGTAACTCTTAAGTGAAATAAACATATACATTGTTTCATAACACTTAAGACAATTAAGTACCAGGAATAACTAAAATGTAGATACATACATGCAAGGACAGGCTTCTGTGTGTATACAGATATGAGATATACATCAGAATGACAGGTATATACACACATAAAATCAAGAAATTATGAATGTATGTAATGACAGAGACATGAAAATCAAGAAAACCAAGAGTACCTTTTTGAGGAAAGTACAAGGATTTAAATAGAATTAAGGTCAGAACCTTAACAGACTGTGCTTCAACGTTGTACTTGTTAACTTTAGTGTAGACTTGAAAGCCGGAAAAACAAAAGCCCTCGTGCTCAGACACACCTATTAATCCCTACCCCCAATTCAGTAAATTCCAAACTTTTAAGCACTTTGGTCTTGTTTATTTTGCTTCCTAATTTGTCCATGGTTTTTGTTTTTTATTTACCAAAATACCTATATATATTTTGAGCAAGTACAAATACTTTATTGAATATTTGAATGTAGTTTTTTCTTGGATTTAATTGTACTTTGGTGGTTATTTAGCCAAAAAAAAAAAAAATTGTACTTTGATGATTGTTTTAGCTAGAAAAAATAAAATATTTGTAGGTAGAAGATTTTGACTAAATATTTTTCACCAAAAAGATAAATATTCAATTAAAATTGAATATAAGTTAAATAAGTTTTTTCAATAATATTAATTTTTGAGGCTATATTACGTCCTTATATGATGTTTTTTGACAATTTGGCTTATATACCTTACAAATGAGTATATGTTCTAACAAATCTCATCTCGGGGTGAGCGAGAATCGAATCTCATCTCAGGATTGTAAAGCATAATGTAATGTAATATGTAATAGAGGACATATATAACTTAACTAAGATAAAAGATAAATAATATTAATTCTATACATGGATCGTAAAATTTGAAGAACAGGCACCAACAAGGATCAAGTCGCTGAAAGAAGTTCATTAACATGATCAAGTCTCAGTGACAGAATAAGATGTACAGATGATTCAGTTGAAGGGCCAAAAGATTCCATGTATTTATTGAAGATACTGTTGCAGGCTAATCAATTGGAATATAGCGAAGGTGTGAAGATCAAGATCAGTGCTAGTCACTTGTGAACCAGACCATTGCACTAAGTGTCAGCACATACGAGAAGGATCAACACATTAATTCATAGAACGAATTGCCAAAACCTATTGACGATCAAGGACAAACATAATATCTCAAGGTATTGTCAAAAATTAATTTACTCTGAAAATTAACTAAGTAACAGATTAATTAATTATTTATATTAAATAATTAAATTAATCTGGTACTTGAACTATTTTCCGAGAAGAATTAATTCAGCAGAATATTTGAAACAAAAGAGAGAAGCCCAAAAGAAGCAACCAAAAATAGTAATACTATTCACGGTTACTATTCATGGCTACTATTCATATGACAGCTACTATTCATATGGCGACTACTATTCAAAAAGTGGCTGGAGGGGCCCACGGGGGTTGTTGGAATAGTACAGCATAGTGACTTTCTAAAATCTATAAATAGGCATGCTGTATTTCATTTCAAAACACACCTCAACACACAACTCTCTCTTCTCTCTATTATATCCTCTCTGTGTCAGCTGCTAGACAGTCCATCTAGTAGGAAAGCCAGCTTAGCCCGCTTTCAGGAAGTGTCGGGTAGAAGGTTCTCGTGCCTAAACTATCCTTAAGAGTGTTCTGGTTTTGAAGTTAATCCATTGGATTAGAAGTTGTAACACCCCTTCGGGTTTATTATCAATAAAGATATATTCCTGGAATTGTGTTTCGTTATTTTGATTTCAAGATCCGAAAAATTGTTATCCGCAAAAATCTTGAAAATCGAAATACTTTGGTAGTATCGTATTCAACCCCCCCTTCTACGATACTTCGGGACCTAACAAGGGTGAGCGAGAATCGAACCCAGGATCCTGGGAAGACAATGTGCCTGTTTGGCAAATCTGATACTCAACTTATAAGTTACTTATTTCGGAAAAAATTTCGTATTTACATACTTTTTTTTAGAAAAAAATGTGTATGGGGAGTTTAATATTCGTAATCTTGCAAAAATAAGTTACTTATTTCAGAAAAAAGTACAGATTTCCTAACTTTTTTCCAGAATAAGTAACTTATTTCTGAAAAATAAGGTTTCCCAAACGGACCCAATATTAGATAAGTCCTTATATGATGTTAGTTACTTTAAATTTTTAATAATTTATTATTCGTAAGATGTATTATTTATTGCACCTTTTTTCTTGTTAACGGCTGATGTGGAAGGAGAATATTTATTGCTTTTCACGTTTAACCTATTTATTCTTTTCTTTTTTTATCATCTTTCAACAATTTTTTTGTTACTTTTTTACTCTAGTTTATTTTTAACAAAAATTTAAAAACAAATTATACAAAATAAAAATATTATTGTGAAATAAAAATAGCAAGTATTTATAAAATTTTATTTAACTATTTTTATCAAACATTAAATTTTTTATTTTAATGTTTTTTATAAAATAGTTACTAAATAATACTATAAGTAGGGCTCCACAACTTTCCGGTCCGGACTGGTAAATTAAACCGAACCGGACCGGTGTCCCCGGTCCATAAAATCAAAAATTTCCGGTCTTCGGTCCGGTCCAAACCCCGAAAACACCCATTTCGGACCGGATCGGACCAGATTTTATTTATACTAACTTATAACCCGTGCAACGCACAGCTCCTTTTCTAATATCTATAATTATATTTTTTTTTATATTTATATGTTATTAATTTACATATCTAATTGTTATTAAAAAATTGATATAATTAAGATTCTACACGTTCAATTTAATGTTTGTGTTCTATCTAGAATTCTTAAAATTTTATTTAGATGATTTTACGGTCCACATGAAATTAAAAAAATTATTTTTAATTTAGTGCTGGTTTAACAATTATTTTCCAATTAAAACTACGCAGAAACAAAAGAGAGAAGAAATTGACGATTTTTACGTCGAAAATTCTATTCGATTTAAGAAATGTACTTATATTTCGTTTTGATTATCAAAATATTCTTATTATTATCTGAAGATGGTTCTACTAACAACAAATACAGTTTTAATAATATGTGTAAGAGTGATTTTGTCCAAAACTTTGGTAGTCGGTAGTCTGGTCTTCAACACGACAAAATAAATAAGAACCGTTAGATCATAAAAAAAATAGATGAGAAACGATAAATTCAGCATATAAACTATTTTTATTTTTAACATGTAAACTCAAAAGTGTGTTTATATTGAAATACGAAAAAGTGTATGTCAATGATTTAAATCATATATAATTTGGTTTTCTACATTGAATAGGATTATCAATGTATTTCTTATACATTGAATATGATTTTGATAATAATTGTTAAATCATCTTTAAATTAAAGATTATTTTATGAGTTTCACATGGCCTGTAAAATCATCCAAATCTAATTTTTAGATCTCGAGATAGAGCACAAGTAGTAAATATGAACACGTTTAATATAGCTTATAACTCGTGCGATGCATGATTTTTTTAATTTTTTATTTAATAAATTAATTTTTGTGCATTTTATTTTGAAAATTGCTATTTTAACATATGCATCATCGAACTTATTTCATTACATTTGAGAGTTAATTTTTAAATAGTTTACAACACGATTTTAAATTTATAAATAACATTTTACAAAGTTAAATCCTTAAGTTATTATTTTTTTATCATTGCAATGTTAAACCAATATAAGTAATCAATTTTGTTTAATTTTGTTTAATTATTTACATAAATCTATTCCATCTTTAAAAAGTATTTAAATATTTGTAACTTGATATTGAAATTTGTAAATATTAATTCATTCTAGAATATTTAATTATTTATTTATTTAAATATTATAATATTTAAATATTTTTTAAATATTTTGTATTGAATATTTGTATTGAAATATTGAAATTTATAAATATTATTTATAAATATTGATAGGATTTATTTTCAAGTTCACTCTTGAAATTTTTTTAATTTATTTATTTGTAATTGATTATAGTTGTTTATACATATTTCACGATAACAGCTATATGTGATTAGAATTGAATATGAATATTAAGATATTAAAATTCGATATGAATTTAATATGGATCTAATCTACCTACAGCATTGTACTTCATTGTTTTTGTGTTCTATTTGAATCGTATGCATCAATGTTAATGGACACATGACAACTATATTTGAGAGTTAACTTTTAAATAGTTTACAACGAGATTTTAAATTTATAAATAACATTTTACGAAGTTAAATTCTTAAGTTATTATTTTTTTATCATTGCAACGTTAAACCAATATAAGTAATCAATTTTGTTTAATTTTTTTAATTATTTACATTAATATATTCTATCTTTAAAAGTATTTAAATATTTGTAACTTGATATTGAACTTTATAAATATTAATTCATTCTAGAATATTTAATTATTTAAATATTATAAATATTTAAATATTTTGTATTGAATATTTGTATTTAAATATTGAAATTTATAAATATTATTTATAAATATTGATTGGATTAATTTTCCAATTCACTCTAGAGATTTTTTTAAATTTATTCATTTTTAATTGATTATAGTTGTTTATACATATTTCACGGTAATAGCTATACGTGGTTAGAATTGAATATGAATATTAAGATATTAATAATTCGATATGAATTTAATATGGATGTAATCTACATACAACATTGTACTTAATTTTTTTGTGTTATGTTTGAATCTGTATGTGTATGCATCAACACATGACAGCTATCTCTTTTTTACTTACAACCCTCACGATCTTTTTTAATATCTATTAAATATATTAATTTTTTAATATTTATATGTTATTATATATCAATTTGTTGCTAAAAATTGATATATATTAGGTTTTACATGTTCAATCATGATTATATCCTTTTCATATTATTTTTTTTTTAAATTCAATTTCAATACAATCTTTTTTTCATTATAACCTTTTTAGATTATAAGTTTCTTTTTAATATGATATAATCTTGATCGTCTATTTTTAAAAATATTAGATTCGACGGTTGAGATTGTTTTGGTAGTACAGTGACCAAACCAAATTTATGGATAAAATCCCTCTTACGCTTATTATATATAAGGATATGATAATTAATTTTACACTATTTTGTCTTTTAAATTATATAATTTAATGATTAAATATTAACACATAACATATTTTAGTAATTCAAATTGGTAAATAATAATTTATGAAATAGTATATATAAACATTATAATATAAATGATTAAATTTCATATTTTATGCTATATATAATTTATAATTATATTTATAAATTAATATTACTTTAAAAATAATATGACATTTACTTATTTTTAAACTTAAACAGAATATTAATGACGTTTAGAATAATCAAGACAATCATTAAACACCTGCACAGCAAAGGGAAGAAAGGCACAGGTTAGCTTATCCGTTCTCTAATTATAACGATGATATAATCCAATGTAGATAGATACATGGTTATAATAAACAAATAATTTTCTAAACATTTTTTTTTTTTAATTTTACATTATCCTTTTCATGATTTATATATTTAATCTATTTTATTTAAGAAAACTTTAGGAAAAAAAAAGGAATCTATGGGTTTTTTTTTTTGGATATTATGGGTCAGAACTCAAAAGTCAAAAGTGAAAGTAACAAACTTTTAGGGCTAGCAGGTAAACTTGTAAATTTCAGACTATTTAGTATTTCTTCTGTCAGACCCATTTTTTTTTATAAAAAAATGTGTATCTAACACGCGTGCATTTTTAGGATAGTTTTATAATTTTTTTTTTGATATTTTCTTTTTTTCTATAAAATTAGAATTGTTCTATTTTTATATAAAAAAAATATCAAAAAAAAATTATAAAACTATCTTAAAATACTTACCACAAACTCATCCGCAAATGTTTCAAAAAGAATTCAAAAGGAGTACTATTTTTTAGGGGTTTTAGAGGGTGTTTGGCTTAACTTAAAAATTGTTACTTATCACTTAAAGTGCTACTTACTCACTTTAAGTGAAAAGTGATATTTTTCACTTAAAGTTAGGTGTATCTGTTTGGCTAATTCCACTTAAAGTAAATTTATTTTTAAAAAATTAATTAAAAAAAAAAGAAATTTAAATTTTTTTGAAAGTATAAAATACAAATATATGCAAAGAATACAATACAAGTTAAAAGGTGACTCAAATACATAAAAATTGATATGAGAAAAAAAATAAGTGGAAAAAAAGTACCTCCAAGGTACTTTTTTTTTTGAACTAAAACTAACTTTAAGTGGAAAAATTTAAGGTTAGACAAACAGCACGAAATCACTTTAAGTAGATAAAAAAAAAATTTAAGGGGGGCCAAACGGGCTCTTAGAGTTGGGTTTTGGTCCCTGACAATCATTTGTCATTTGTCAGGGACCGGTTATTTAACAATCGGTTCCTAAACCGTTGGATCGTTGATCCAACGGCCCCCCTGGATTATAAAATTTTTTTATTATCCGCTATAATTTTCCGCGGATAGGCAGATTGCCTGTCCGATCCGCGGAAAATTATAGCGGACAGTAAAATTTTTTTTTTTTTAATCTCAGCCGTTGGATCAACATCCAACGGCTATGGAACCGATTGTTAAATAACTGGTCGCTGATAAATGATTGTAACCAGGGCCAGGACCCTTTAGAGTTTAGGAATTAGGCACCCATACACTGTACACATCACACACTCTTGTTAGCCGGCAAGTTTTGAGAACTATCCCAAAAATCAACTATCAAATCTTCTTCAGGTATGCATATTTAAATTTATACAAAGCTTTTATTTTTATTTTTATCTTTGTGTAACTAGCCCTTGTTTTCTTTTATGTATGCAAGTTCATTTCTGCTATTCTTACACACTCACTTCATAAGCGCCTAATTTTAAGCCCTTTTTGTAATTTGTGATAAAAATTCTATTTTTGTGAATACCCATTTTGAAATCTTGAATTATAATGGTTTCTTGATTTTTGTATGAATTTGTAAAGTAGTTGTTTTGATAGGCTTTAGTGTTATTAGGGTCATCAAGAATGCTGTTTAAATTAGCAAAGGTTCAACCCCTTTTTGTAATTTGTTATAAAATCTTGTTTTTAAGAATACCCATTTTGAAATCTTAAATTATAATGGTTTCTTGATTTGTGTATTGTTTTTTAAAGTTGTTTTGATTGGCATTTGTGTTATTAGGGTCATCAAGAATGCTGTTTAAATTAGCAAAGTTTCGGGCTTTATCACGTTTCGGGTCTCGAGTTGAGTTGAAGGTATGTAGAGGTGATGTTTACCCTATAAATGGACTGTGTGGTTTGTTGTGTAGTTCATTTAGCAGTATGACAGTGTCTAAAGAAGTGGATGAGTCGAGTGATGTGAATGAGTCGCCTGAACTCCCGAGTTGGGTTAAGTTTTCGGAGAAGGGTGTTGGGAGTTCTAGTAAAGGTGATGACTTTGTGCTTCCGTCTATTTCACATTGGGTTGATGCGCATAAAATCCTTGATGTAAAAGTTGGATTGCAAAGTCGAGAGGGAGATATTGGTGAAAGTGATGTTGATAAGATTAGTAGGATTTTGAATAACTCGTTTGATTCAACGGATGATGTTGTACAAGCTTTGAATGATTGTGGTGTTGATGTATCTAATGAGTTGGTTGATCAAGTGTTGAAGAGATTTAGCAATAACTGGATAATGGCATTAGGGTATTTCAAATGGGCTCAAATGCAGGCAGGGTTCAAGCATTCTCCAGACTCTTATAATATGATTGTTGATATTTTAGGGAAGTCGAAGAATTTTGATTTAATGTGGGAAATGGTGGAAGAAATGGATCGGTTGGGAGGACATGTCACATTTGAAACAATGACAAAGGTCATGAGAAGGCTTGCAAAGGCTTGTAAGTATTATGATGTCATAGAGGCTTTTAGAAGTATGGATCGGTTTCAATTGAAGAAGGATGTTGTTGCACTGAATGTACTCGTTGATTTATTAGCAAAGGAGAGGAGCGTTGAGCTTGCTCAAGATGTGTATATTGAGTTTAGGAATCAGATAACTCCGAATTTGCTTACTTATAATATATTGTTACGTGGTTGGTGCAGAGCTGGGAAAATAGATAAAGCAAGACAGATTATGGAAGAGATGCAGAAAAGTGGGATTTGTCCTGATGTGGTTTCATATACATCATTTGTTGATGCCTATTGCCACGAGAAGAATTTTCGTAAAGTTAATGAAATTCTGGAGGAGATGCAAGAAAATAATTGTCCTCCAAACGTGGTGACTTACACTATTATAATGCATGCTCGAGGAAAGGCGAAGGAAATAGATGAAGCCTTGGCGATATCAGAAACTATGAAGAAGAATGGTTGTGCCCCTGATGTCGCATTTTGTAGTTCCTTAATTTTCATCTTAGGTAAAGCTGGCAGGCTTAAGGATGCTCAGGATGTTTTCCAGGATATGCCCAATCAAGGACTTATTCCAGATGTTTTAACATATAGAACTATGATCACAAGTGCTTGCCATCACTTGCAGGAGGAAAAAGCTCTAAAACTACTTCAGAAAATGGAAGAGAATCACTGCCCGCCTGATTTGGAAACCTACATGCCATTATTGAAGATGTGTTGTAGATTGAAAAGAATGAAAATGATTTCTTTTTTACTGAGCCATATGTTGAGAAATGATGTCAGTGTTGGTCTTGGTACCTATGTGGTTTTAATTCGGGGCTTATGTAATAGTGGGAAATTGGAACACGCCTGCTCATTTTTTGAGGAGGCTGTGTTGAGAAAGTTTATTCCTCCAGAGGGTATATACAATGACCTGGTGAAAAAACTTGAGGAAAAGGGTATGGGTAAAGCAAAGAAACGAATTGAAGAATTGATGTCGTTGGCAAAACAGCAACAAACTGAATCACACCTCGAACAAAGGGAATGAACTTTTAGCACTATGCAGTGAATTGCAGCTTTATATTGTGCAAGATTCAGTTACTGCAACCTTTTTGATGTTAGTTCGAAATTTCCATCTTTTCTGGTGTTCTACCATGCTAGGAATATCCTAAGCAGTTCGTTTTATAATAGCCAACCGGTTGCATAGTATTCTCTGATTCTGAACTTGAGCTTTTAATATTAGTGAAAAGTCAGAATTGAAAAACCATCAGCACTTTCTTTAGCAAGCATCTTATTTAAAATGCAAGTTGGTAATCGTTCGTTATTGGTCTCCTTTTTGTCTTTTTCTGCGTAAACCAAGCTAATTTCTCTGTGCTCTGCATTGCCTGTATTTTTTTTTTATAGTTACAGTTAGATACTGTAATTTATTCAATTTAATTGTTTCAACAGAATGTATGAGTAACACTAGATTAAAGTTACCTTTTGTAATTATATGATTCTGTGGCTAGGAAGTAGATGTTTGTCATGGCTTTATCATCATCGCTGGAATCAATTTTGTAGATGACACAACTTCTGAAAAATGTTGTGGCAAACTAACCCAAAAAAGCTTTGGCATACTTGGTCTAGTAGTATATTTAACATGTTGATGGAGCAAGAGATGAAGTATTGTGTAAGATTTCAACTTTGATGTTAAATGGTTAATAATTTATTACTCTTCCCTTCGGTTACTCATGATTAAGTTTTGCCTATTATGTCTGAATCTGACTACCATTATTAAATATTAACAACACAATGATTACTTAAGTGAAATTGTCATAATTAAGCAAATGTGTCTTTTATAATCTGTGGTTGTCCAGTAACCACAGTCGCAAAAACTTATAGTTTGCTGTCAATTATGCTTATTATTGCATTATATTTTGACTAAATGACTTGGTTTAGAGCAAATTTCTTGACACCCTTTTTTATAGCTTCGGCTGATGAACTGGTTACAGTGTGGGATGAGGGATCTAGACTCCAGAGGTGGGAACGAGGAGTCCTTTTAAACACGAGCAACTAAAGTTTGCATGGAGTTCAATCCAAGTTGAACCTGAATAAGGGTACGAGCAGACTATACTTTATTATGAACTTTCATATGTTTGGAGTAACAGTTAACAGATTTGCCTTGGCGTCCTTATCATATTTTTCTTACCAGTTACTATATTTAATGTCAAAGCTTTTTACTCGTATGTAGCTGGTAGATATTTCAGTTAAAATTTTTCTACCTATCTATTATCTATATCGTATTGACACTAATTTAAAGATGCATGAGAGTTTAGAGTATAGACACGATATTAGGTTGCTCAGAATTCTTTGGCTGTCCCAGATTGTAAATATGTAAGAACCTGCTTTGTAGATCCAAAAGTGTTTTTATTCCTCTATCGCACATATCGGAATTGACCGAGGTTTTGGATTTTTTTAAAAACACTTTTTACATAATGACTCATATGCTTCCTGTTATATTTTACATGAAATCGTGACAATCGAGATCATTTCTTTAAAATTGTTAAGAACTGTCACTGTAGTGTACGTACACGTGCTCTTGAACAATTCACATTTTTTAGGGGAAGAAACAATCTCCTTAATATAAATTTCTTCTATTATTTATGGGTGTCTTGGACTTGGAACGTTTTTTGGGTTTCGGACATCATTGCATTAAGTATTAGTATGTTCTCTAAAATTAGTACGTTCGGTGACATGTTCTCTACTATTAGTATGTTTTCTAATATACTATGTTCTGTGACATGCTCTCTATTGTTTTTATAACATGTGTTCTGTACGATGTTTTCTACAATGACCTCAAACATATATTTTGCAATATGTCCTATATTATAATATTTCAGAACCTAGCTTAATTGTTCTTTAATCAATACTAACATGTAATTAATCACCAATTAAACATCCAAGCTAGATGAGTAAACTTTAATAATTGGTTGGGGTCGGAAATTGGGGGATTTGAGATTAAGTTCCGGAGTTTCCCAACTATTAATTGGTTCCTATACGGACCTTAGCCTATACTGGCTATATATATTGACGAGAAGAATCAAGATCTATCTTCCTTGCTTCGAACACAGTTTTCTAGCCATCCACTCTTTACTAACTAAATGATCTATGTTCAGATGCTGACCATTATGTACCTTAGCTACTCTAGCTTAAACTGTTTACATCATGGTATTTTGTGAAGTGGGGTGCTTAAGGTAATGAATATGTTATTGAGTTTTTAGCAAGTGGTGTCAACTGTTTTATCAAATTTATAATTCAGTTTTCTTGCTATTTCATGTTTCAGTCAGTTAAAGATGTAAGCCTTGGAGAAGAATGAATTATGTCAGTTTTAGTAATGAAGTTGCTGCTATACTCCTGCCCAGGGCCATGGGATATTGGAAGAGTGTGGAAGTTAGATTCCATGTCAGCACTGCTGACAGTACACCTGCTCTAAGAGAATCCGCTGAGCATGCAGATTTTGAATCAGTAACGCAGTTAATGACCTGAGGTAGGCATATGAAAAACTTTCTTTGGTAAGTGCACTTATCTCTCCAAATGTGGAGCCATGCTGTGAAAGCAAACTGCTCTTATTTCTTCAAATAATCAAATGTGCAGCCAATAGCCATGCTGTGGAACCAGTGCACATTGGTGGAAAAGAGCAGGTATGCATTAAAGCAACTAATTCTTTTGGAGGCCAGATGGGCTTGCACTGTTAATATCATTGATCTGGTAAGAATTAATATTAGCATACCAGTGAATAATATTCCCACCTATTGTAATGTTGTTTCTGCTATGAAATTTCCAAACTGTTTCATGGAAGACGACATGTACTGATTCCCGTTAAACTATCCTAAAGCAAGATAAGGAACACATTAACATTACCAACGTCGGATGTGTTGTTTCGGAAGTTCTCATTTCGTCATCCTTAGTGCCGTAAATGAATATAAACTATTCGAGTTCGCTCATAAAAACAAATATTACTTCTGTTAGTATACATTGTTGAACCATATTCTAGTACCTGGCGCTGGCTACAAATGAAACATGGGGAAGTACTTGCCAGTTCAAGTGAAAAAAAGGCAGGATATCTATGTAGAAATATGTACATAGTTGGGCCTTGTATGCTATATAACATGACCTGGTTCCTACAAATAATACATACAAAGCAATTATCTAGAAACATATTCAACCCCACCATATAATGGGGCCTGAAACTAAAAGCAAAAATCAAATTGCTTCCTTTGACTACAATGCATGATACCTCTTGTTTTTTTTGAATAATGGGGGTACAAATTGGGTCATAAGAAAAAGAAAAAGAAGGTGAATCTCCTCGTTGTGCTTGCTTTATAATGTACGGACATATTAGTATAGTATTTTAATTTGATAATTAGTGATTAACAATTTATATTTACAGTTTGTACATAATAATCACAACTCATCCTTCAGTGCATGCTTTCACTTTTGCATGATTAATACTAAGATGATTATCACTCTGTAGAATGCAATTAACCTAGGATAATTAAGGAAAGTCGTAAACAAACAGCCACGGTATAGTTGTAGGAAGATTTTCCGTAGAAAAAGGGAACATCATATTCATGAAAGAGTAGTGCTACATATCTCTAATTCGATCATAAATATGTTTTTGAATGACATGTGTCGCGTGTTTTTATTCGTGGGATTCATATCTATCCACGCGAGATTCATCTTATTTATGATAAAATATCCAATAATATAGTGATAACTTATCATTCGAAAACCGTTTTGGAAACAGTTTTGGGGACTGTAGCATTTCTCTTCATGATTCCTGTATCTGATTTGATAAGGTGATTTGAAGCATACCTAAATGGATGTGTCATGGTCACTCACTGATTATGCAGCCATCGATCTTTTCTTCGTGTTAATGGTGTGTTTCGATGGGGGTTGTAATAATTAAGAGCTTAACCGTTTAATTATAAAAGATAATTTAGATTAAGACTTAACTTAAAATGGCCAAACAAATTAACACACTGATGGTTACATGTACAGCAGTTTCAAATCCAAAATAATTAAAGTGATTACAACATTCAGCAGTCCATTTAAGCTGGATAAACTGTATGATTGATTGTATGGACATTGAAAGATAGACAACTGAATTGACAAGGAAATGTTTAAAGAATTAAACACCATTCTTTAATCACTAATCACTTTGAGTTTTGGTGTTTGACAAGGAAAACACTGCACCAGAAAATATGTGACAACTTGTATCTATAGATAACCTCTGCATGTATAAATCATCATTAAGAATTGAGCTTGTCAAAATGCCTCCATTGTTAGTGGAGGCTACACTTATTTAGTGGAGCAGGGGAGGGTTTGTGAGGAAGAAATAAACTTTTATTCTTGCATGAGTTAAAAGGGGCCAAAGCCGTGCAAATCAGTTGTCTACAAAATTTAAACTTCGATGGTTTTAACATATGATTGTCATTTACGTGGAGAACTTAAAAAATGCATTAATATATAAGGGTCCGCAGGCGCACCTTTCCAAAAATTTTTATAA
Source organism: Kitagawia praeruptora (assembly GCA_037693485.1). Taxonomy (NCBI): domain Eukaryota; kingdom Viridiplantae; phylum Streptophyta; class Magnoliopsida; order Apiales; family Apiaceae; genus Kitagawia; species Kitagawia praeruptora. The sequence goes on from CM075353.1 coordinate 8,873,736, forward strand.
TTCTATCTTCTATCTATTTATAAAAAAAAATATAAAAAAAGTTATTTTAAATTTTCAAAAAATGATGACGTGGCAACAGTTTTTTAATTTTTTTAAAATTTTTAATTTTTTTTTTGATGAATAGATAGAGGGTAGAATTATAAGATTTTTTTGTGAAGGGGTCCCGCCAGGAACCTTATATAAAGAACAATTTTAATGCATTTTAAGTGATTTTCCAATTTTCACCTTAAATTCGTTATTAGATCCTTTAAAACATCTTAAATTCGTTAAAATAAACCGGAACTTTTATACACAGACATGGAAGAAACATACGAAGTCTTTTTTAATCTTTCTATTGAATCGATGACATCTAATTCTTAAATTTAACTTAAAAATCAATTGCATTTGTGCTTTTTTCATGTTTGCTCATTCTCATTTTTGTACTCCTCATTTCATGTATAATATTGCATACATACATATTTTTTCTTTTGAGTTTAGAAGTGTTCTATTTGTCGAGCTAACACCTATACAAAGGACCACATTGCCAGTTGAAACACCTATGCAATGGGCACAAGCCTACATTTTTTTTCTCCAAGAGAAAGTCCCCACAATCCTCTTCTATCTCTTTCAATCGAATGTAATAATTTATGTGGATTCAGAATATCTCAAATGAATATTATACCCTTTTTTTTTATCATCAAACACATCCTTCTATCGCAAGATTCTATATGATTTTTTTGTGCTTCGAATGACACAAGATTTTACTAATTTCAAATAAATTTTAATGAAGGAACATACACACTTGTGACATCTCTCATACATTAAATTCTTCGTAAAACTTAATTAAAATTTTGCAGCATGCATAATTAATTACAATTAGTGATTATCCTAAAATTATTTATACATACCCTTTCCTACTCATTTTATTAAAATATCCTCGTCACTTATTGTATTTAGTTCATCCTCCCGACCACTTTCGTTTTTATGCCAATTATACGGTAATTATATTATAGAGTTACCATTTATCATTTAATTATTATTATAAACATAAATTTTAATAAATGTAAAATTTAATAAAACATGAACTTGAACATTTTTCAAAAATGATAAAAATGGATCACATTTTTTCTTTGATAATAATATGATCACACAAGTTTGTATTTTTTCATATTCACTTTAGTAAGTTTGAAATAAATTTTCTTTCAATGTACAATTGAACTAATAAAATAATAGAAGTAATAAAAAATTTAATAAATAAAATTTAATTTCAAAATCGATAAAACATTTTATTAGTGATAAATATTTTGCAGAATCGTAATCTATATTATTATATAAAAGCCGAAACATTAAAAGTTTGGTTGGTCGGTACATGTTGAATTTATTTATTTACCCTTACGTAATTACTAACTAATTACATTTCGTGGCAAAAAAAAAAAACTAACCAATTACATAATTTCCCTTTTCAGATTAAACATATTACCTTTCCTATTTTTCACTAACTAATTAATTTCCCTTTTCAGGTAAAGCACAATATCTTTTATATTGTATCTAACTAAAATTTCTCCTTTCTTATAAACACTACGAGCAGTTTTGTTTAATAAAATAGCATGATTATATTATAATTACTATTAACTAATCAATTACCTTTTCCAGCCAAAACATGTTACCTTTTCTCTATTCTATAACTAAAATATCTTTTTTTCCAAATATATCACGGGTGGTTTTATTTAATAAAATAATAATATTATAATACTAATAATTACAAATTACATTTTTTCAGCTAAAACGTATCATATTTTCCATATTTTATAATTCGAATTTCTTTTTTCTAGAAATATCACGGGCAACATTAATTTCTCAATATCTAAAGACGCTACGAACAATTTAATTTAGTGATATAACATAAATTAACTTATAATTACTATAAACTAATCAATTACCTTTTTCACCTAAAACATGTCATCTTTTTAATTTTCACATTACATTTTCTATTTTCTATAACTAAAATCTATCTTTTTTCAATTATATCACGGGCGGTTCTATTTAATAAAATAAAATAACAATATTATAATATTAATAATTAACCGATTAAGTTTCAGCTAAAATGTATCATCTTTTCTATATTTTCTAACTAAAATATCTATTTTCATAAAAATATCACGGGCAACACTAATTTTTCCTTTTCTTAAAATTTTACGAGCAATTTTATTTAGTAAAATAACATAATTGAATTATAATTACTATAAAATAATCAATTACCTTTTTCACCTAAAACATGTTTTCTTTTTAATTTTCTCTAACTAACACCTCACTTTTTTAAGTTAAATCACGGCATTCTATTTAATAAAATTAAATTAACCGATTACCTTTTTGAAATAAGATTTATTATCTTTTCAATATTTTCTAACTAAAATTCGTTTTTTTATAGAAATATAACGGATAACATTTTTATAATTATTATCAAATCATCTCATTTAAAAATTTAAAACTCCAAAATTCATATTTTAAAAAAACGTAAATCGAATTAATAAAACATATCATATAATATTAAAAGAAATCCGTGCATCGTACGGGCTTTAAGCTAGTATTGAAGAAAAAGATGAGACCGATTTGATATGTATGTAAAGATTAAGATATTTTGATCCAAAAAATTTTTAAATGTGCAAGATAAATTTAGGATGTGTATACATCATTACCCTTAATTAAAATTTCCGAACTTGACATCCAGTTATTATGATATATACTAGCTTGTAACTCGTGCAAAATACATGCTACTTTTATTTTTTTATAAGTTGTTTATATTGTAGTATAATTTTATAAATATTAATTTTAATATGTTATTGAAAGAATTTGAACATTATATCTTTATATGTTATAATTTTTAGTACTAAATATAAATTAATATGTATTTTACGGGAATCGAATCTTAGACTTTTGTATATAACAACTTTTAGTATTGTTGAATTTAACGATCATGATCTTTTTGATTTGAAAATCTAACGGTTATAAATGAGGAATAACAAAAAATAGGGGGTAACCAAACTACAAATTATACCCCATTTATTTTATTATGATATATATAGTATAGAAGTATAGATAGATATCATATTGTAATTATTTGTCATGAACTCATGAGGCATGATACATTTAAAATTTGGATTTCTGATTTAATATGTACGGTGAATATGTCATTTTCTTGTAACAATTATATTTCCTCCGTCCCATCCATTTCTTTACATAAAAAACTGCGTATTTAACATGCATTTTAAGGATAGTTCTATAACTTATTTTTGATATTTTCTTCTTCTTTTTTTTTTTTGTATAAAAATAGGATTGTTCTATTTTTATACAAAAAAAAAATATCAAAAATAAGTTATAGAACTATCCTTAAAATGCACCTTAAAATCCGTGCCGAAAATTGATCCACAAATACATGTCATAGAGGGAGTATTTAACTTAGATCTTAGAGGGAGTATTTAACTTAGATCTAAGACATGATTGATTATACAATTAAACCCAAAAAGCCAATACAAGAGAAGTATCCGTTTGTCCAAACACAATTGGCACATCCTCCAAACATTCCTCACAAAATCACAACAAACCCCAAGAAAAAGAAAGCCAAAATCAACAACCTATATATACATGATACACACATACATAAATAATTACACATAAACTAGTACTATAATTCACTAATACAACTACAACACACATTCCCTTTATCTTTATTTCCCTTCTTTAAATTTCACTTTAGACCAAATGGCTAACAACAAAATGGAGCCTAGAATCACAAATACTAGATCTCACAACCCTTTTAAGACCAAATGGGTCAGCCTTATTTTTACCTCATATGTCGTTTCATTTGTTGAATCAACTCAAAACGACCCCAAAATTGTTAAGGCCTAGTCTTTGTGTTCTGGGGTTCAAAAAAAGAGAAAAATAAAGGAACGCTCACTCTCACTTGCACTTTATTCTGTGTTCAAAATTCGATACTTTGCTGTTACTTCTAAAAAGAGTGTGTGTATTTCGAGGAGAGAAAAATAAATAAAGAGAATTCTCTCTCTCTCCCTCTCTCTCTCTCTCTCTCTCTCAATATTTAGCTGCATTTGTCTTGTTCTTAAGCTTGAGAATCTACTCATTCCCTCTACACTTGTTTACTTAAACTTGTTTGTTCTGTTTCTCTCACCCTTTCCTCTAGTTTTATACTTACATGATAGGTACATTTATTATTCAAGAGTGAAAAGAAGCAACATTGTTTTGAGGGCTTACCCAAAATCAAGATCTTTCAAGAACCAATCTTTTTGTGTTAATTTTGGGTTTTTGTGTTTATATTGAGCTTGTTATTGACAAATTTGAGTGGCCCATGTTTAGAAATAGTGTTAATTTGAAAAAGATTTGATCTTTATAGCGTGTCATTTTCTCGAAAATTCGGGTAATTTAGAGGGTAATCTAACAAGTTTGTGGAAGGGGGAAAAGGGTAATTTGAAGAAGAGCTGCATGAAGAAGTGGTGAAACAATGAGAGATGAAAATGCCAAGAAAAGCAAGGTGTTTGATTTTTTTTAATATATTTTTTTTGGATTTTTTTATGTTATATAAGATGATTTAATTTATGTAACAGAGTATGATTGTGCAAATTTTATGTATTTCTGACTCAATGTGTGTTGGTTTGTGAAGCTCTCTTGGTCAAAATCAGTGGTTAGGAAGCTGCTTAATATTAGGTGCAAAACTGAAGATGTTCAGGCTAATGAAGATGTTTGTGCAGGTGGGCAATTATTTTGTGTTGTAAAGTTGAAGATTTTTCGTTGTTAACTTATCGCTGTATATTCGAGTTTTTGTGTGCAAATTGTCCATTTATATGTGATGCTAATTTGTTTTGTTAGCAATTAAGCTTGAAAATTGTATTATTTTGATTTACTTGTTTAATGATTATTAATAGATGGCATGTTTTTGTTCCTATCTGCTGATGATAATTATGATAACTGCATGATATTCGTTGTTCTATTTATAAGTTCAAAGTCTCTATTCGTGTAATTTACATTATTTTTAGGGATAAATGTGGATTCCTTTGTGTAGTTGGCAATTTGGGGCGGGCGGATAGCTTCTCTGAGAGGGAGCTGAACAAAAGCAAGAAAGTTAAAACAGGTTTTGTAATTAAACGCGAGCAATTAGTATATCATGTGTTACCTTCATATGAGAAGAATCCTGATTTTCTGATGGTTATCAATTTTTCTCAATCTCTTGTACTTTATATGCACAGATAAAGCAAGTAGAACAAGGGACCGTCTGCGGAGATATAGAGCTAATCTAGATCACCCTCAAGTTATAAATGTGCAGAACTATAGGTTTGTCTTCTCGTTCCTCATTATACAAATTTAGTCTTTTAAGCTTGTTTTTGATTGTTAAACTAAATCGTTTTTAATTTCATGTGGAAACAGCATTTTTTCAGCTACATGGAATGTAGGTGGAAAATCTCCTACAAGTAATTTGAGTGTAGATGATTGGCTCCTTGCCTCACCTCCTGCAGACATATATGTACTTGGGTATGTTTCTTTAATTTGCTTGAGTTTCCGGGGCATACTTTCGCAGAAGTAATTAACTATGATAATAAATTAAGAAAGTTTTCCTTTCACCCCATCAGATTTCAAGAAATAGTTCCCTTAAATGCTGGTAATATTCTGGGAGCCGAAGACAATGGCCCTGCCAAAAAATGGCTTGCTTTGATTAACAAAACCCTAAACAATCGTCCTGGAACTAGTGGAAGTGCTTGCTGTACACCTTCTCCAGTCCCTAATCCGATTGCTGAATCTAATGCTGATTTTGAGGGATCAAACAGGCATACAGCCTCGGCTTTGTTCCAGCGTAGATCATTCCAGGCACCAAGAAACTGGAGAAATGACAGTGACAATTATCCTATACCCCAACCTCGCCTTGATAGACGGTACAGTGTCTGTGATCGAGTGATCTTTGGTCATAGGCCGAGTGACTATGACTCCACAGTCAGATGGGGTCATAGGCCAAGTGATTATTCTTCAAGTCGTCGGTCAAGTGATTATTCCTCCAGTCACAGGCCTAGTGATTACTCAAGTCACAGGCAAAGTGATTACTCAAGTCAGAGGCCTAGTGATTATTCATCAAGTCAAAGGCCAAGTGATTATTCGTCAGGGCACAGACCAAGTGATTACTCATGGGGTCAGAGGCCTAGTGATTATTCCAGATGGGGCTCATCTGATGATGATTATGGGCCTGTTGATTCACCTAGCACTGTGTTATTCTCACCAATGGAAGATGGTTATAGAATGCGAGGAAACTCAAAGTATTGTTTAATCGTGACTGAGCAAATGGTTGGAGTTTTTCTCACAATATGGGTAAGGAGTGATTTGAAAGAGCATGTCCAGAACATCAAGGTGTCTCGTGTTGGTAGAGGATTGATGGGTTACCTTGGAAATAAGGTAATATAATTCATGCACATAATAATCTTTAATTTTCTGTCTACTAAAAGCTTGAGTTAATCCAGTAGTATTGTTGTAGGGGTCCATTTCAGTCAGCATGTTGTTGCATCAAACAAGCTTCTGCTTTGTCTGTAGCCACTTGACCTCAGGACAGAAGGAAGGTGATGAGCTAAGGAGGAATTCTGATGTAATGCAGATCCTTAGGAGGACAAGGTTTCCACGAGTTCGTGGCATTTGTGATGACAAATCCCCACAAACGATCCTTGAACATGAGTAAGAGCTTTGTATATGTCTTGTTACCATAGGATCTGTTAGTTTGTGTGCAGTGTGAAATACTGTTGTGTGTTGCTCTTTTGTGCTTCTACACAGAATTTATCCACCTTAACATTTCAACATTTATAACAAATTTACCCCAACATTTTACAATTTACTGTACTTTGCCTCTAGAATTATAAGTGTTATGATGTTCTGATATCTTTTTTTTACCCAGTCGAATCATCTGGGTCGGGGATCTGAACTATCGAATTGCGCTATCTTACCGATCAGCAAAAGCACTTGTTGAGATGCAAAACTGGAGAGCTCTGTTAGAAAATGATCAGGCACGAAACATTTGTTCTTGCCAAAGCATTCCTATGTTTTCCTATTTATTAAACAAAGTGTTATCTATAATCCTTTACTGATGTACTATTTTCTTTCTAATAGTTACGACTAGAGCAGCGAAAGGGTCGCGTTTTTGAAGGTTGGAGAGAAGGAAAGATATACTTCCCCCCAACATACAAATATTCAAATAACTCAGACAGGTACACTGGTGAAAGTATTCACCTAAAAGAAAAACGTCGAACACCTGCTTGGTAAGAACTCTTCAAACATATCAGTTACTCGAATTAAATAGTGTCATATTATTGTCCTTCGCTTATTTGCAAAGTGTCTGTGAGTGTGTGCCTGCTGTATTTTTATTGCAATTGTGCTATTATCTATGTTGATTCAATACATTGATTCATCTTTTTGCATATTGTGAAGGTGTGATCGGATTTTGTGGTTTGGAAGAGGTCTTCATCAATTATCTTATGTCCGAGGGGAATCCAGGTTCTCTGATCACAGACCAGTTTACAGCATATTCTGGGCTGAGGTTGAGTCATCGCATAGCCGTTTAAAGAAAAGCACAAGCTGTTCTACCTCTAGGATTGAGGTGGAGGAACTGTTTCCATACTCACATGGCTACACAGAGCTCTGCTTTTTCTAAAAGGATCAAGGGAACTGTTGAAATCAGATTTTTGTAAGCACTCTCTCTCTAGTTTTTATTTATATCCCATAGTTTGAGTTTATGTTAAGCAACATCTGATTTACCATAAATCAACTAGTGAATATCACCAATATTTGACTTGGTTACTACGAAACATGAAGTTCCTGAACATGTTTGAAGACCGTTTCTATAGTCGAGGATAACTGACTAGCATGCTCAATTAAGTGTATTAATATATTATATCATAGAATGCTCATTGGAGCAGAACATTATCACACATGTTCTTATCTGTTAACTGGTCCCCAGTTGCCTGCTAAATTTCTTCTGATGAAGCTCATTTTTGAAGGTTGATGGAGACACAACATGTCCACAAACTGAAAAAGGTCAGCCTCAGCTTCTTCTTTTTTTCATTTTTTTTTTACTTCAAATTGTTTGGCGCTGCATTTTAGTTATTTGTCAAATTAACATTTTCTCGGATCCCTTGCAGGCATATAATTATACTGTAATCGGTCACTAATCGCTGAAGCATGATTGTTTGACTGCAATTTCTTGGTTAATAACAAATTTAGAGTAAAGACTAACAAAGTCCCACTTTACGGCATCTCAGAGTTCCATACAAGCATTTTTAGGTATGTTGAATAATCTCGAAATACTTAAAAGCACATATTAATCAGTAGCACAATTAGCATTCTAACTTTGATCAAATCAAAATTTGTTTCAGGAGGAACTCAACTAATTATAGATTGCTTGAAGTGGGTAACTGAGGAATAGTTTATTCAAGATTCTTTATTAGTTGAGGGATGCACAGGTCACTAACTGGAAGAGAATGTTATAGATTTGTCAAAATAATCATTAGGTGTGCTCTTTTTGTTTCAGATGTGAAAAAGAAGTAAAGAAATGATGTGTGTATATATACTCATTACCAAAGTGATGGAGAGCTAGAAAACTCAATGTAGAGCCCTCTTGTTTATTTATTTATAGTCTTTTTTTCTTGTTGTTGCTGTTAATGATTTTACTGAAAAGATGCTATCTTGATTACCACCCAGTTCCACTTCTTATTTATTAGCAAGTGTGATGAAATACAAATTATAAAAGTAAAAGTGAAGACAGATTTACAAGCATGACAGATGAATATAGATGGAAAATTCTGAAACTCAGTTGTCTGTGTTTAAGAAATCTTATAAATATTTAAACTTTATGCATGCTGGGGACAAGGAAGAAACAAAATAAAAGAGTGAGCTGAGAGTTGCAGTGATTAAAGTTGTACCTCTGCTGCAATGCATCCAACTATACAGTGATTAAAGTGATTTATGCATCAAAAACAAAACAAAAATTTCACACTATTCATAGTTTCAGTTGAAGGTAAAAGGACATAGATGGTCCCTTTTTCGTAGTTGAATAATCTCTTGTGTGTTTGGCTACATCTCTTTTTGTAATCTTCTGTTTTCACACGAAAAACTTAAATTCGTCGATAAAATTATGTTGCTTGCCTGATCATGCTTATACATATTTACTTCCGATCATTTTTGTTATTTATTTCCATTTTCATAGGTCTCATATAACAAAGCAAGTCAAAGATTATGGATTAGGTAGCTTCAGTTCTTTCTACTAGTCGGCCTCTTGGATGACTTGACTGGAAAAAAGGGTTCTCCTCTACCATCTTGCATATACCCCGTTTTGGGAAATCTTATTAAGAAATAAGTTACTTATTCTGAAAAAAAAAAGTATATAATTATGTAATTTTTTTGGGAATAAGTAACTTATTTTTGCAAGATAACAAATATTAACTTCCCATACACAGTTTTCTCTAAAAAATTGTATGTAGATACGAATTTTTTTTCGAAATAAATAAGTTATAAGTTCGATTTATGATTTGCCAAACGGGACTAGTTCATCACCACTATTTACTATGTTTATTTGTTCTTTTCACTTTTTCTTTATTTTTCTTTCTCAGATACAAACTGTAAATCTCTGTATAAAGTGTGAATTGTAGCAGTTCCGTTGGATTTAAAGATCTAAAGGCAACTGGAAAAGCAGTGATTATTATGTATACGTATGCATAAATAAAAGCCTATGTTTATGCGTTGAATGTGTCGAAATCAACTTTCTGGACCCAGCAAGACAAGAGATGCCCAGGGAACAAAATGTGTTCTTTCAAATCAATAGATGTAAAATCATTCATCAAGTTTTTTTTTTTATAATCCGGTATCCGGGCCAGCTTGCGCGCACCTCAACTAATCCGGAGGGCATACTAGCACACTCATACCCCGAGCATAGTAGCCCACTTAATCCCGGATCGCCCAGAGAAGGCAGCAAGCCTTAAGTACACTGTTCGACTGAGACACCCCGTGGCATATCATTCATCAAGTTCACAACTTTATTTGGCACCCAACCAATATGTAAAGTTCTGATATATTTAGGACCTGCTAATCGACTTCTGTATAAATTTAACAACGAGTTGCTTTTTCGTATTTTTTAATTCGTTGGAGGGGCGAGCGAATCCAAGTTCATTTTAACACTAGAGATACGCCTTTACCACTAGCGGAATGCCCTCATCCTCCCGTTAGTTGTTTGTAAGTTGAAGGAATAATGTACAAAAGAATAAAGAAGAAACAAATTGCACAGATTCATTTTCAACTCCTAATTCCACACAGAAAAGGCTGTTCATAAAAAAGAAACATACTGTACTTCAGCGATTTGACATACAATGTAAGCATCTGCAAAAATCTGCATTCTCCAATATCTACATTTCAAGCAGCTAGCTAATCGACCGTTATTAAAAGTCTCAAATCCTAAAACAAACCACCAGAACTGTACATTTAGATGGTATGCTTTCATGTTAGCTAACTAAAACCAACTACAGCTAGCTAGATTTTAGATCATTACAGCTGCTAGGGAAAATCTTACAGCAAATGCTCGGGACAGACTCGGACAAAGCTAATCGACGATAAAAACTAAATGATTGTTAACATAAGAGCCAAGTCCTGGTTCTGACTTCTGATCATGAAGTTACTTTAGCTGCATTACTTGATCCAACCATTTTAGCTATCGTTGATAACAGCGATGGTTCTGGTGAAGGAGGTCTCAACCTTTCATCCATCTCAATCTGCGCGTCTCGGCATTCAGGGGAGCAAAATGCTTTAAGATAACTGCAGTCATCATATAAGTCTTATAATTAGTTCAATCTCAAACATTCTGCTCTAGGCAATATCACCAGTTCTGTATCATACCATCAATTCTATAGCAAATACTTGTAATCTAGAATGAACATGTAAGAAAATGACATCCTTTATATGTGCAACAGTTAAGAATTTTTTAGTAGTGTGACAAACAAATTTTATAAAATTGCAGAGCATTTTAAGATGTATCACTGTGGCAAGACCATTTACCTGATGTGATGTGATGATCACATCAAACATGTAAGGATAATTCAACGGAAATGTCTAAAAATTATATCAAATCAGTCTCAAAAGCAACAGTGAGTTGATAAAAACAGGGGATTAAGCATGATATTAAACCAGTAGGCAAAACTCTAAACAATTTTTTTTCTTGACCTAAAAAGTTCAAGAATATGTTACAAACAATCCAGTCAACAATCAATTTATCACCTCAGTACATAAATCATCTTTCACTTTGCTTTCCTCTTTGTTCATACTAACATAAAATTTATCCATAAAACGTGGGTGTGTGAAGATATTGCATACCCATGCATGAAAATGTCCATAATGTAAGTGAGAGAGAGAGAGAGAGAGAGAGAGAGATTCCATACCCATACATAAAAACGTCCATATTCATCCTCATACGTTTCTTACAAAGCGAACAATTCTCAAGAAACACCCCGAAACTACAATCAACATACTGATCACTATCAACATCTTCACCACCATTGTCACTCTCCTCATAATTATCCAACAATCCCAACGTAACAACACTACCCTCCAAATCTTCTTCTTCATCACCATTTTCCATCAACTTGCAGCCCTGCAAGTTCTTGATCATTCCCACTTCTCGAACAACAGGCCTAATGCTTCTCCCTTCAACACCAACAGCAGGTCGCTTCTTTTTCAAGATAGTCACAGGAGGATCCATTCTTTGGACCCCAACTTCACCAAAACTCGAAGATCGAACCAATGGGATTCTTCTTGACCAAGGCATTTTTCAAGATTCTTGAAAAAACAAAATAAAGGGGCTTGCACAAAAATTTTTTTGGTAATGCAGATTGTTTTGAGGTGGGATGAGAAGATGTTCGGTAAGTGAAGTAACTAATACTTGAGAAAAAAGTGGACAAGTTAGGATTCGGATATGTTTTGGCGGTTGGTTTATAACAGAAAGATTCTTCTATTGGATCTTTTTACCATAATGTTCGTGTAAAATTTTCTTTAATTACTGGATTAATTTATTTTCAGTTCCATTTTTTTTGAGTAATTAAGCTTATATATATCCCTTATAAAGTGAGAACGAGAACCTTTATAAAGTGAGAATCGAGAGAATCGAACCTGGACGACGAGAGATAAGCTCGAGTTATTTTCATTTCTTAATTTAAAACAGTGCTTGAAATAAAATTTGTACAAAACTGAGGAAGATCTATTCCGAAAAGTACAGAATCATTGAATCGAGATGAAGAGCAAATATAGAGTTTCTTAAGTCGTAACTTGACTGAGAAATTTGCAATTTTTTTCAAGATTATGAATGAATTTACATATTTTCTTTAAAAAATTAGGAAGAATATATTATATATTTATATCCCTTTTCTTTCTCATCGTTCTTTAATTTGGGAGCACAGTGCAAAATTAAAATTATTTAAAATACGCCGTTCTTCTGTAAAATAAAGTAGAATGAAATTAAGATGCTTTTCTCTTATTCTATTTTTTTGGTCAGATTTCGAGATTAGTTGTATGATGTATTTTTGAGTTTTGATCCCAACTAATCTCATGTCATTATTGGGAATAGGACATAAGAGCAACTCCAACAGATTCTTAATTTTTTTGTTAAAAATAATATAATTAATTGCCTCTTAAGTCATTTATGATAAAAATTTAGAAACCATCTCCAACAATCCTCCTCAAATTCATCTTCATTTATTTTTAATCTATTTTTAACAGTGAATCGAGGAAACTTATGGAGTAAAACTTATGAAAACTTACTTATGGAAACTTATGGAGTAAAATTTATGTAGTAAAACTTATGAAAACTTATGGAGTAAAACTTATGGAAACTTACTTATGAAAACTTGGAAACTTATGCAGTTAAAACTTATGGAGCCGTTATTGATTTGCTGCTTCTACAACCGTGATTTCAAGTTCAGGTGACCGTGACTTCAAGTCACGATGGCTGGTAGCTGTTTTGTTTAGTATCTGTCTGTTTAAACTACTACTTTTAAAAGCAAAGAAAGTTGGAGGGAATCAAATTAGAGTCATGTATATTATTAAAATAATGGAAAAGGAGAGGAGAGAGACTCTTAATATTGAGGAGCTTGGATCAACTTTTAAGTTTTTGGAGAACCTTTAGGAGGCTGTTGGACTTGATTTTTGTTATAATTTAACTTAATGACCAAATTAGGTGCCTGTTGGAGTTGCTCTAACAATATTGATGAATTAATGTTTCGCTAAACATTTACGATTTAAGAAATGATAATAGAATTTAAGTTACAATAATCTTTAGGTGAAATATAAATTTAGAGTATCCTTGCAAGCAGTTTTTCAGGTTTAATTTAGAGTTAATCCTTAGGCCGCTTAATACGCTTTTTAGAACACTGAATTTAATTCTAAATTTTTAACCCGTGTAATATGAATGTGTAAATCCTCATATTTGTTGCTTCCAAGATGTGACATAGAATTTATTTCTGTATAATGGTTGCAAATAAAATAAGTATGATTCGGACATTAGGCATCCAAAGTTAAATTCGTTGTAGCTTTAATTAATATGCTCGAAATTTTTATTATATACCAAAATAATAAGGATCGTAAGATTTTAAAATAGATAAATGATAACCAGTGTTCCAGAAATTGCTAGGCGGTCCAGGGCGGTTGGGGGTACCGCCTAGCACCTAATCGGGTAGTCGGGGATTAATCGGACGGATTAATCGGAACATTAATCGGATATTATAATAATATTTAATATATTAGTCAAATTTACAATTAAACATATCATTTTAAATAAATTAATAGGATTAATCGGATTTCAAAAATTGAATCGATTGATTAACTTACAGAAGATTAATCGGTTAAATCGGGGATTTTTAGAACAAGTGATGATAACTGTTAAATTTAATATTAAAAGTATATTAGATGATAACCCGTGCGAAGCACGGGTTCGAGAAAATTAATTTAAAATAATCCATAATTTATAATTTTGAATGGTTTAAAAAATTATTTTATTTATACAAGTCAGTAGGTTATAATAAAAAAAATACAATTGTAATTACAATAAAATTTCAATAATTTCGGTGGATACGAATCTTGGGGTGAAATCAAATTTGGATACTGAAATATCATTAGAGCGAATATTTTACTTATGAATGAAGATTGTTTAATTCATTATTAATTTAAGATTATTTTAAAAAATCAAGAAAATACAATATCTATATATGCTTCTCATAGTTACATTATTCTGTAACTCAGTATGGTTATAATAAAAGATTTACAATTGTTCTAGGATAACAATAAATTTACTAATTTATTAAAGATAACATAGGTAATATAGGGTTATGGAAGAAATAGGAATACAAAGACGGAAAGAATTATAATTATTTATAAAACATAGATTTCTATAAGAAATAGGAAAAAAGGGGTAGAACTAAAAAAAGGGTGGAACCCAATTTGGTATCGTAGTACCATTTAAAAGAAGATTTCGCTTATTAATAAAGATTATAGAAGGCTAATGATGAATAAATTAGCATTAAAGTACAATTATGATAATTCTCCTTACTCTCGAACTATAAATTTACTTCGGATTTTCTAAATATAATAAGGCTAGTCATAAATAAATTAACCTTAACAGAGTATATATAAGTGAATTTAGTTTATGCAATTGTGACTGATGATGTAAATATTCTATTATTTTTTGCAAAATTAATTTACACGCAGGATGCTTTAACACCTTCCTTTGGTGGTATATTACTGAAAATCACCTTACTGATGAGTATCAACAAAATTTAAAGAGTACACTTATGTGTTTTTTTGACATGTTTTATCAGTGTTATCTTTTAAGTTAATTTTTATGTGTTATTTTTTTTCGTTTTAGATTTTATCATGTGTTAATATAATATTCATGAAAATGTTATATTTTGGTTGATAGTTTTAGCTTGTTTTTAAAAATACTTAGGCCCAACTCGTTCGACCCATTCTAATTTCTAATGAACTTCAGTCCATTTTTAATTTCTATTAAACTTACTTTTTTAACCCTCACGACCAGACTACGACCACCTAAACCTCGTTACGCTAATTATATATAGGATATAATTTATATGTAGTTTAATAAATTGTATTTTGCATCCCCAAATTTAAAATCGTAAGTCGAATCACATCCTTTATACGATTTTTATCAATAATAATATTAATATTAACGAATATATTGACAAATGCGATATAAGATTGTTGCAATGATGATATAAAATTTTGTTATAATGGACATATTATTTTTGAACTACTGTAACACTGCAAAAAAAATATTACATTACCTGTGAACCTATTGTTGCACGAGAATTGTAATGTTGCACGAGATCGCAGTGTTGAATTAAATGTGAACCTACAATCAACTTACTGTTGTATTTGAATTTTTTTCAAAATTTATAAAAATAAAACACTATATTATAATTCTGGAAATTTGAGCCAACTTTCCTCTTATACAGAATTTATAATATATTAAGTTTTTTGGGAGATTTTGTTGTGAAGTTGGATGAAGATTTTCTCCCGAACGAGCCAATGACAATTATAGAAGTCAATCACAATGTTTTTTATTCATCCGTGTTGTGGTGGTATTTGTTAAATTTCAAACCACATATAGATAGATAGATAGATTGATAACATTCTTGATTCTTTTTTTTAACTTTGTGGTTACAGGCCTGAAAAGACAAACTTAGATGTCTCACTGAGATACCCTAGCATTCGCTCACTTTGCAGCTATCTCTGCAAAGACAAGAGCATCTCTTTATATTATAGTTCCTACTGCCTGTTTTAAACTGTAAAATCATCTCATCAGTCTTGACCCTTATAGTTGAATAGAATTATAACTTATGCCATGATGATTTTACACACGTGATCTCTATATCCCCTGATACGTATACTAACAATATAAATAAAGATTCTCCAGTAAGTTTGCAATTGAACAATTTGCATATCTACATCAACTACAACATTTTATTTGAAATACTTAGTCGGGAACTGATCCCATATTCAAATTCAAAATCATTAATTATACCACTTAAATAGATGTATTCAAACATTATAATACTTAAAGTTTGCTTTTCTTCGTCTTTAATCAATTTCCTCTCTAATTTACAAATAATAATTTTCCTCAGCTTAAATTTTATGCTTTCTATATTGAACTTTTGTGCTTATATTTTTGGCCATGTATACTAATTCGTAATTTGACCACGTTATTTGTTTTGTAAAGATTGGGTATTAACTATATTAGATGATAACCCGTGCGAAACACGGATCCGAGAAAATTAATTTAAAATGATCATTAATTTATAATTTTGAATGATTTTAAAAATTATTTTATTTATACAACTCAGTAGGTTATAATAGAAAAGGACAATTGTAATTACAATAAAATTTCAATAATTTCGGTGGATACGAATCTTGGGGTGAAATCAAATTTGGAGACTGAAATATCATTAGAGCGGATATTTTACTTATTAATGAAGATTGTTTAATTCACTATTAAGTTAAGATTATTTTAAGAAAATCAAGAAAATACGATATCTATATATGCTTCTCATAGATACATTATTTTGTAAGTCAGTATGGTTATTATAAAAGAATTGCAATTGTTCTAGAATAACAATAATTTTACAATTTTATTAAAGATAACATAGGGTTATGGAAGAAATAGGAATACAGTGATGGAAAGAATTATAATTATTCTAGGATTATAAAACATAAGTTTCTATAAGAAATAGGAATAAAGGGGTAGAACTAAAAAAAGGGTGGAACCAAACTTGGTATCGTAGCACCATTTAAAAGAAGTTTTCGCTTATTAATAAAAGTTATAGAAGACTAATGATAAATAAATTAACCTTAAAGTACGATTATGATGATTCTCCTTGCTCTGGAACTATAGTTAAATTTACTTCGGATTTTTAAATATAATAAGGCTAGTTATAAATAAATTAACCTTAACAGAGCATATATATGTGAATTTAGTTCATGCAGTTGTGATTGATGATGTAAATTTTCTATTATTTTTTGCAAAATTAATTTACACGCGGGATGCTTTAACACCTTCCCTTGGTGGTATATTACTGAAAATCGCCTTACTTGTCTGATGAGTACCAACAAAATTTAAAGAGTATATGTTTATGGGCACCAGCGCCATCGAACACGATGAAAATCTAATATGAACATGATGAAAAGTTAATATGTTGCAAATATTTGAGTTTTCATGAAGGTTTATCCAAATATAATTAGGCTAATGATGAATAAATTGATCTTAACGGCACATTAAAGAACATTCAAATGTTCTATTAATTGATAGGATTGACAGTTTCATTCTAAACAGATTTCTTTCAATTTGTATAACACTACATAAAAAACAGAGGGGTCAGGTGTATAAAAATTGAAGAAGGTGGTATATTTAGCCTAATTTTCAGTGGCTATCAAGTGCAGAATATTAATAACTGAGAAGATCAAGGAATTGATAAGATTCTTGGGTAGTGACCATAAAGCAAGTAATAATTTTGTCAAAAATCAAGCAAGCAATATTCAAGGGATATGTATTTAATTCATTATAAATTATCTACCCAAGATTGATGCTTTGGCTAAGGTTTTGGTTTCCTATTTTACTTTTTCGGTTATATTTCTTGGGTAGTGACCATAAAGCTAGTAATAATTTTGTCAAAAATCAAGCAAGCAATATTCAAGGGATATGTATTTAATTCATTATAAATTATCTACCCAAGATTGATGCTTTGGCTAAGGTTTTGGTTTCCTATTTTACTTTTTCGGTTATATTTGAAGTGATTGGCTGAAGTTAATGCTAATTGTTTTAAACTGAAAATTCAATTATACATACAAAGGCTTTAGGAAAGCGTATAGTTTGCCTTATATTATGCAGAAAGGAGTGCATTTAGGTCAAAGAATAGCTATGTATTAGTGAGAGAATTATGTTTAATTTTCAATATTACATTAAAGTATAGTAAATTGAGCAATTTCTGGTATCTGTATATTAACTATATAAGTAGACTATTCGACTAATATTTTGTCATCACCATGGTTTTCATACTCTACATACTCTTTTTACATACGGTTAGATATTTATTATTTATTTTATAAATATCGAATCTTTAAATGAAATTTTATTTTATATGGATCTTGATTTACCTGTCTAACCAAAGGTAACCCCTTTGGTTAGGAGTGAATCATCTTGTTCAAACTTCATATAAGTTTTAATATTTTAATACCTAATTTTTTTTGTTATTATTTAATATATGAGTTTTAAAAATTCATTATTATGTTACATGTCTAACTAAAGGGGTCCCTTTGGTTAGAAGTAAACATCTATTTTGTCAAAATTCATAATTGTTTTAATACATTTAATCTTTTATCTTTTAAGTGATTCGTTGATGGGTTTTGTTTTGGTAATTTGCAGTTTTAATAGCAACAAAGAAATTTTAAGAAGATTCAAGTTTGTCTCTCAAAAGGAAGTGATGGATCGAGTAGAAGAGAAGATAAGTTTGCGAAAACAACTGATGGAAATGCGGATTCACAAAAGAAACAAGAAGTTCTAGTCATTTATTTAGTAATCACTTGTATAACGATGTAGTTTTATTTTTTTGAGGGCACTCTTTTTCCCCCTTGAGTTTTTTTCCCATAGGGTTTTGCTCTTGTGGGGTTTTAACGAGGCCCTTTTTCGTGAGGTTCTTCTTTTCAGACTTGAAAGTATTATTGTCTAAATGTCCGGGGGCAACATGCGTGCCCTTCGGTTAGATGATGAACTTTCTGGAACGAAAGAAACTTCTTTTCTCCGATCATTGTATTTCGATACAATTCATCTATGTGAAGGTAAGTTTTGTCAAAAAAAAAAAAAGAACATTCAAATGGGAACAACTTGGATGGCTAGAAAGTGATTATGTTGAAAAAAAATTAAGATGTCATGAGATATTGAATCTTTACCTTTTCGCAAATTTGATTAGTATCACTTTTTTTGTACTTCATTGATAGATGATGATCACTTCATGTATAACAATGGTTTGTATATTTGTTGGTAAAAGTATATTTATAAGTAGATCGTACCCGCTAGTATTTTACCCAGTTGGTGGAGTTTTACGGTGTTTTAGCTCGTGTTAATTAAAATAATTACAAAGGGGGAATTACAGTTATAATAGGTTTTTTAATTTTCTTAATTAAAAAAAAATAAAATAGAATTATAATAGAAATAGGAGTTTAGGGTTAAAACCAAAATATGGTGCGAACCAAATTTGGTACAATTAAAAAGGTATTTCGCTTATTAATAAAGGTTATATATTGTTTGATTTTAGCAGATAAATATTATTATGCTGTTTGATTTTGGCAAAGATCGATGAAGAGGATACATCAAATGGATATCGTAGTATTCTTCCAGCTCATGTCATTCAACCACTCACCATGTATTTGATATAATATGATTCACATTTTGCACATATAGATCATAAACCAATGTTCTTAATGTTCTTAGTGATATCATATAACTGAAACGTATTTTTGTTTATTTACAGGTTGTACGTGATACATGTATCTGGCTATTACTTTACACTTTGATACAAAGTTAAGAACTTTATATTTAGTATTCTTTTTTATTTATTTTAGACATTTAGATGAACGATTATCATGTTATTTCATGTGTACAAAGTGTAAGAGAGTTGTTTAATGTAGAGCATCATGTTGGAATTGTAAAACATGCAGTACCGACTCTTGGGGGAGTAGGTGTTGGGGAATAAGGTGATAATAACTTGGATTTTTCTGAAGTCGTGTGAACACTTTCAGATTGAAGTTATTTATGGTTCACCCAAATAATTCAATCGGATAAAGTCAGAAATTCTGCAACAAGAAAGAATGTGTTTTTGTTGTGTATTTCCAAAATGAACCAACTATATGAAAATGATCAATGCAACACCTATTTATAGATGTCAACAGATGTGTCTTTTGCCAATAGACACATCTCAGTATTTTACCAATAGACACATCTCAGTATAAGAGTCATGTATAATGCTAATAGACACATCTTTTCCAATGGGTGTGTCTAGTGCCATGGTCATACCTCAGACACATCTTTTCCAACAGGTGTGTCCAATGCCAATGGACATGTCTCACAAGACACAATAATACTGAAATCATAATAAACTCGAACAAAGCATGCACTCCGCACTCTTCCAACTTGTTCGATGTAACATTACGATTACATTGATCAACTAGTCAATCCAATTACACTAAAATATCCAACAATCCTCCCCCATTTTAGCGTAATCCATGATTAACTAAACAAAATCATAACAAACAACAAACTTATGCATAAATGAAATATCGTGACGATTGAATTTCACATTAGTATATTACACATTCCAAATATTCGAATACCAAGGTGTCACTATGGATTGAACCTTCGTTATTCATAGTGAATACATGAAGATAATATACACATAAATTTACATTCTCAAATGTTCTTACTCGACACTATCTTTTACTAGCCTTGTGTCCTAATCCTTCATAAGCATATCAAAGCCAAGTCCAAGCTTCTTGAAGCGACTAAACTTCATGCTCAAATAGGTAGTTCTTTTATTCTCGCACCTGCATATGCAATTTTTCAAAAGAACTATTAAGAAGATAAACTTCAACCTCCTTAACTTGCAGGTCTGAACACATACCTTGGGATGATGCTTTAATGTATTCCAATCTCTAGATGTTAAGCTTTCCACATTGAATTCAGCACCTAATGTCATATTAGATGCGAATTGGGTATCTCAACATGAGAGACTTTTAGATGGACTTTAATCCCATCCCTACCGCCGACTTGTGCACAAGATCTCTACTTAACCCTTTGGTTAGATGATCGGCTAGATTATGTTGAGTTCTTATAAACTCCACTGATATAACTCCGTGTGTTATAAGCTCACGAATCATGCTGTGTCTAACACCTAAGTGTCTAGACTTGCCTTTGAACACTTGTCTATAAGCATTAGACAAGGCAGACTCACTATCACATCTGATAGATATGGGTGATATCGGTTTAGGCCACAATGGAATCTCATAAATCAGATTTCTTAACCATTCAGCTTCTTTACCAGCCGCTGATACTGCCACAAATTCAGATTCCATCGTTGAATCAGTAATGCAACTCTGTTTCTTCGATGCCCAAGAGATAGCACCTCCCCCAAGAAGGAATACCCATCCACTTGTGGAAGAATGATCTTCCTTTTTGGAAATCCAACTTGCATCCGAATGACCTTCAATAACCGAAGAAAATCCAGTATATGTCAAACCATAATCCATGGTTCCTTTCAAGTACTTGAACACTTGGCTTAAGGCTTGCCAATGATGTGAACTTGGTTTGCTAGTGTACCTACTAAGCTTTCCAACAACATAGGCAATATCTAGCCTAGTGCTTATCATGGCATACATAAGACTACCAATAGCCCCTGAGTATTCAAGTTGAGATACTGCAATACCTGTATCAGGTAGGAGTTTAATACTAGGATCAAGAGGAGTGCTAACAGGAGAACAATCCTTAAAGTAAAATCTTTTTAGAATCTTCTCAATATAATGAGATTGAGAAATTGAAATACCATTGTTCACACGTTTGATCCTTATACCAAGAATCACCTCAGCCTCCCCCATGTCTTTCATATCAAAATTAGATGACAAGAACTTCTTGGTTTTATCCACTTGATTTTGGTCAGTACCAAAAATCAACATGTCATCCACATATAAACAAATTATAACTCCTTTACCAGAAGCATCAAATTTGCTATATACACACTTGTCTGCTTGGTTGAGAAAATAACCGTTAGACAAGACCACAGTATCAAATTTATCATGCCAATCCTTCGGTGCTTGTTTCAGACCATAAATTGATTTCTTCAATTTACACACCTTGTTCTCACAACCAGGCATAACAAACCCTTCGGGTTGTTTCATATAAATCTCTTCATCTAATTCACCATTCAAGAATGCAGTTTTCACATCCATTTGGTGAATGACAAGGTTGTGTATAGCAGCAAGTGCTATTAACAAGCTAATAGTGGAGGTTCTAGCAACAGGAGGATAAGTATCAAAATAATCAATCCCTTCTTTTTGTCTAAAACCTTGGATTACCAATCTGGCTTTAAACTTATCTTTGGTACCGTCCACCTTCATTTTCCTTTTGAAGATCCATCTGTTTCCCAATGCTTTACAGCCAGGGGGCAGATCACTCAATTCCCAAGTATTATTATTCATGATAGAATCCATTTCATCTTGGATAGCTTCTTTCCAGAATGCAACATCCCTAGATTTCATAGCTTCGCTAAAAGTATTTGGATCCTCTTCAATAACAAAACAATATTGGTATTGATATTCAATTTCATCCTTAGAGCCTTCTACTAGATAAAGATGAAAGTCATCTCCAAAAGACTTTGCTTTTCTAGCTCTAGTGCTTCTCCTTGGTTCAGACGGTCCATTCACATCTTCAATAGAAACTGAGTTCCTACTAGAAGAATTCTGAAGCATGTCCCCTGGTCTAGGTATAGAGACGGTCCATTCACATCTTCAGTAGAAACTGAGTTCCTACTAGAAGAATTCTGAAGCATGTCCCCTGGTCTAGGTATAGATGTAAATCTGTTTTCATCAAATATAGCATCTCATGACTCGATAATCGAGTTCATAGATGCATAGTCATTAGATTCTAACACATAGAATCTTTATGCTATGGAATGCTCAGCATAACCAACAAATATGCAATCTATACCTCGTTCACCCAAGTTTCTTCTTTTGGGTTCAGTGAGTCTTACAACTGCTCTACATCCCCAAACTCTCAGAAAACTCAATTTTGGTGACTCTTTATACCAAAGTTCATAAGGGGTAATCTTATTCCTCTTACTAGGAATTCGATTCAATAAATGACAGGCTGTCAACATAGCCTCACCCCAAAATCCCTCACTCAAACCCGAGTAGGATAACAAGGAATTAACCATTTCTTTCAAAGTCCTATTATTTCTCTCTGCCACACCATTTTGTTGTGGTGTATAAGGAGCTGTGGTTTGATGTATTATACCAGTAGATTAAAAATAAACCAGATCATAATACTCACCTCCTCTATCAGTACGTAGATTTTTAATCATGGTACTCTGATGTAGCTCTACTTCTTCTTTATAAATTTTAAAGAAGTCAAGAGCTTCATCCTTAGCATGCAATAAATATACATAGCAATATCTTGTAGCATCATCAATAAAAGTAACTACATACTTTTTATTTCCTAATGATGGTGTAGCATGGAAATCACACAAATCACTATGTATTAGTTCTAAGACATCAGACACCCTATGAACCTCTTTAAAGGGCATTCTAGTTATCTTTGTTAACATGCATGTTTTGCATTTTTCATTGTCTAAATCAATAGCAGGTATGAGACTCATTTTTGACATATCCTTCTTGAAATGTCTAGGTTTACCACACTTCCAACATGCCATCTTAGGCCTTTTGTTGGAATAATTGTTATTGTTTCCTTTAAACTTTCGTTTATCACCCTTGTCATTCTTAGAGTTCTTGGAAGATCCACCATCTTCAACCATATTCACAGAAGAGTTACCGACTTGGTTCTTTCCCTTAGGATTATTCTCAATTTCTTGAGTCCTCAAAGCCTCTTCAATTCTGAAGTGACTTCCAAGTTGAACCAGAGTCATATCATCTTTATTATGTTTCAAGGAGTGTTTAAAATCCTTCCATGATGGTGGTAGTTTGTCTATAACACCAGAAACTGAGATAGATTCATCCATCTTCAGATTGTGTTGGGCAAACTATCCTAGAATCCTTAACAATTCATTGTATTGTTCCATCACCGGTCTAGAATCGACCATTTTATAATTTATAAAATTACTGACCAGAAACTTCTTACTAGAAGCGTCTTCTGCCATGTACTTGGATTCAAGAGAATCCCACAATTCTTTCACTGACTCAACATTTTGGTATATATCAAAAAGGGAATCAGACATACCGTTTAAGATGTGACCGCGATAGATGTAGTCATCGTTTTCCCATTTGCAACGCTTCCTTGTTTGTTCAGCGGTTTCATTCTCAATCACTTCTGGAATTGGGGTACTCAAAACATATACAACCTTCAGTGTTGTCAATAGAAAATGCATCTTCTTCTGCCATCTTCTAAAATCCTGACCTTCAAACTTGTCCAATTTTGCAAACTTGCTTGTCATATCTTTTGCAGATTCTGCGTTCGCCATCTTCAGAAAATAGATAACTTCAATCTTTGTTGGGGAATAAGGTGATAATAACTTGGATTTTTCTGAAGTCGTGTGAACACTTTCAGATTGAAGTTATTTGTGGTTCACCCAAATAATTCAATCGGAAAAAGTCAGAAATTCTGCAAGAAGAGAGAATGTGTTTTTGGTGTGTATTTCCAAAATGAACCAACTATATGTAAATGATCAATGCAACACCTATTTATAGATGTCAACAGATGTGTCTTTTGCCAATAGACACATCTCAGTATTTTGCCAATAGACACATCTCAATATAAGAGTCATGTCTAATGCTAATAAACACATATTTTCCACTAGGTGTGTCTAATGCCAATGGTCATACCTCAGACACATCTTTTCCAACAGGTGTGTCCAATGCCAATGGACATGTCTCACAAGACACAATAATACTTAAATCATAATAAACTCGAACAAAGCATGCACTCCGCAATCTCCCTACTTGTTCAATGTACAATTACATTGATCAACTAGTCAATCCAATTACACTAAAATATCCAATAGTAGGGATGGGCGTCGGGGCATTTCGGGGTCGTGAAGTGCTATCCCCGCCCCCATCCCCGAATTCAAACCCGATCCCCGTCCCCGGCCCGATCCCCGTTGGGGACTATTTTTCATTCCCCGTCCCCGGCCCAAACGGGTAACGGGGATCCCTGCGGGGAATCGAGTAATTTTATTTAAAACAAAAAATAATATTAAATAATTTTAAACACTAACTAGTGAGCTCAAATGCACTAAATTAAGATAAAAAAAAGTATTACTTAAAGAAACAATTATAAATAACATGAAAATGAAGTTATTTAACTATTAGAAAGATAAACATATAAAATTAAAACATCATTTTGTTTCCAATATGAAGTATTGGAAATTCGTTTATATTAATATATGATTATTAATATATATATATATATATATATATATATATTTATGTATGTATGTATGTATGTATGTATTAAAGTATGGTGAAATCGAGTCAGGATTGAAAATCGGGTAGAGAAAATCGGGGCGGGGGTCGGGGATCGGGTCGGGGACACATAAAAACCCGACCCCGGCCCGCTCTCCGATTTTTTTTTAAAATTGTCCCCGCTTCCCGGCCCGTACCCGAAAAAATCCCTGAATCCCCGCCCCATTCGGTGCGGGGATCGAATCAGGATCGAGCGGGGCGGGATGAATGCCCATCCCTATGGGGGAGTCTTCCCAGCTGTCTGCCTAGGGCCTCATGAAATGAGGGGCCACATTATTCTATCATTATTCATGCATACATAATTATATTTATATTCATATTTGTATCATAGATACTTAATTAATCAATTTTGAAATCAAATATAGACTTTGCTTTCATGTTTGGGAAGTCATATTTGGGCTCGTTACTAATTTTCTTTAATTAAAAGGCCAATCATTTGTGCTTAAAAAATCTCATTATATATTTTAAGTTTTGACATTGTGCATGTATATGTAGTAGTTGTCTTAAATTTATTAAATAGAAAATCTAATATAGACATATCTTGCTAAGGCATAAAACACTGCAACCAATGATGAGTTCTCTTTTTCCCCCTTTTTTGTGTTTTGTTAATTAATTTTTATCTTTAAATTGCTATTATTATCTTATACTATTTATCACTACTGAATTAAAATCTTGCAATAATTTTTTCTGTATAATTGTAGTTAGTAAAATTTTGAAATCTTTCAAAAAATTTCAATATTTTGATATAAAAAAATTAAGGTCTAGGGCCTGCAAAATGCTAGAGCCGGCCCTGAATATATGTTTGGCATGCTTGATTTTATAATTATGTTGGAGTTGTACTTGTATATTTGTTTGGCACACTTGATTTTGAATTAAAGGGCGAAATTTTTCAGGACTTCTTTCGTTATAATCTAAAGCTATAAAATGAACCTTCTTTGCAGCTTCATGGTAACTGTTTGATATCATCATTAGCCTCTGATCCATCATTTTACCGGACTTTGGTGCTGCTTGCTTGTGTTTGTCAAAGCTAGCTAGAGATTGTTTCTTTCTCAATTTTGTCCCTCCCTGGAAAACCCAACCTAAGTTCAGTAGCCTCAAGGTTAAGACCTTTTTCCTCGATTCTAATGCTTTCCATTAGTAACAGCTCTTGAGAAAAAAAAATAAAACTGGAAGTTTTATTTTTATGGATAACTTGATCAGGAGTTTGGGCGATTCTATGTCTCGCTTTTCTAAAAACCTTGATCACTGATGAAATATATTTTTAAGATGCACAATTTTCGATATTTTGGAGCAGAAAGGCTTAGGAATGTTTCATACATACCTGGGAAGACAGAACACGGATACTGGGCTTGTTGATAGCTAAAAGGCTAGGCTGTTCAGCTATAAGCTACAAACTTATGTTAATAAACGAGACACTGGAAAGAAGAATCAATTTTGAAATATCTACATCATTATTCATAGCAGTAAATATAATTACTACTTGTCCAAAATAATTATTCTGAAGTTTTTGGGATGATACTTCTGTCCAAATTCTAACAACAAAACTTGCGAATGGAATCTATACAATGTCAATTATCTTTCTTTGTTATAGTACATATATTCCTTTTCGTTCATCAACTTCCACCCAAAGATGGCTTAGCTGGTTGAGACCGGGACTTTAGGGACTTGCTATCCCAAGGTCCTAGCTTCGATTCCGGTTGGGCCTTTTTTTTAATTTCTTTTTTAATTTCCAAAGATGGTGTGCTGCCCCCCTTGCATTGCATCCCATTTTGCAGATGTAAATTGTAATACCCTGCTTCTTGTCAATTTAGCATCAACTCGATAGCTACTTCTCTCTTTTTTTCTCCAAGCTTAACTCTTTTTTAAGTATGTCATGTACCATATACAAGGTCAGTAAGCTTTCTTTGTTCCAAGGTTAATTAGCTTTCTTTGTTCCATTACATATATTCATTTTCGTTCTGCATCTTCCACACAAAGATTGCTCAGCTGGTTGAGACCGACACTTTAGGGACTTGCAATCCCAAGGTCTTAATTTATTTACGGTTTATTCGTCGTTCTGAATATTTCTAAAATCCAAAATGGAAACGTTGAACCCCAAAAATTAATTGTTGAACCCCTAAATTTAATTAAACTTGTATTTTTAAATTAAAAAATTTTAATTAAAAAATTGAATTCGGCGGCCTGATTTTTAAACGCTAACGCATTTAAAAATCAGGATAAGTTAGGGTTTAGGGTTTAGGGTTGTTTCCTAAACCCTAAGTTTGCATACGATTTATTCGTCGTTCCGAATATTTCTAAACCCAACATGGAACTGTTGAACCCCAAAGGTTAACCGTTGAAACCCCGAGGGAATACAAATAAAAAATTTAAATTTTAAATAAAAAATTGAATTCGACGGCCTGATTTTTAAACGCTAACGCATTTAAAAATCAGGATATGTTTTAGGGTCTAGGGTTTAGGGTTGTAAACAACCCTAAGCAACTCCAACCCAAAGATCCCTTACCTATATTTGTCCTAGGTGGACATA
Organism: Kitagawia praeruptora; assembly: GCA_037693485.1. NCBI lineage: Eukaryota > Viridiplantae > Streptophyta > Magnoliopsida > Apiales > Apiaceae > Kitagawia > Kitagawia praeruptora. The sequence goes on from CM075353.1 coordinate 8,901,562, forward strand.
TTTTAGGGGTTTAGTTTTTAAAAACAACACTCCAATGCAACTCTCTATCCCCTATAATTTTTAGGTGAGAGAAAATGAAACTCTTTATTTAGGGGACAGAAAAGCAAACCCCTATAATGCCACATCATCATTGTTTCCTTATAATATTTGTAACGCCCCCAAATCCGGGGTCAGGGATTTGGTCGTCACGCAAAAATCCTTAATAACAAATCACCTGTTTAACCACATTAAACCATCTGTAGTCATTAATAATTGAGTTACAACATTTGTGACCCCAACCACCAAGCATCTTTTAGGTTATAGGGCTAGAAACAAGAATCAAATCCTTACTACTAGTATAACTTCGTTGAGAAGTACACCAGCAACTAGTACTATTTTACACAAAGTAACATATATATTACACATCAATATACTTACATATAACTTACTCCAGCTATAAACTTTCTAGATCATATCATCTTCATAAGGGCACACTGCTCGCTTCATCTAAGCCATGCAGATAACCTCGTCCGGCTACCTTCCACTGAAAAGTTAATATTTGAAAACAAGCAAGTATGAGCGAAAGAATTGCTCAGCAAGTTATTACTAGAGTTTAACAAAATATCATTCTTGAAACCTTTATAACCACGAAATTTTATAGGGAAAGTATAATGTTTGAAATTAATATCAACTGAACAATATACCAATGTAATATAAACGATGCCGTTACAAGGTAATTAAATAGCCACATCTTGTTTGCGCAGTAATACACCAACATAAGCTTGCTGGTTATTCAATATGAAATCACTTACTTATTGATAATATAATATCAGCTCTCTTCTATAACAAGATAATAATCAATACATCATCTTAGTATAATATCTCAAGGTAATATAACATTTAAAATCAAGCTCTCAATATAATCTTTCCATTTCCTTTTATACAACAATTGTGTATAAAAGTAATATAAAATCAGTTTCTCTTCTTACTATAAAACAATTCCATCATTTCATACCATTTTCCTTTTCAGTACACAACTCTGAAAACCATTATCCATTCTTTCTTTTAAAGAAAACGTTGGGGATTTCCACTGTTGTCGAATACGTGAGGCACGATGATCAGTCGTCCTCCGTACCCGTCCCTTTTTACTACCGGTAGACGGAGGTAGGTTCTCCACCATCCCCCAGGAGGAAGGTCCACCACTACATCCTCCCTCGGCAACTCTTGGGCCGGAATAAATATTGAATGCTGGACTGTGCCGCACACAGCCTCCTACGCTTTTTGTTGTTATCCCCCCTTTTTGTCAAATCATTTTACCATTATCAATACCATTTCACATTTCACCTTTCCATTTTCATATCCGTATTATAATCATTTGAAAACATATATACAGGTATATCAATTCAAGACATACATTCATTTCACTATGAAATTCCTTAAATAACCTTTTAACAATATTTAATCACCCTCAGAACACTTAGAATATCTAAAGAATAACTATTCAATAATCCCTTTTAAATGAATATTATAATTAATATTCATTGAATTAAATAACCATTAAAATAACATTTATCATTTTCATTCCAGACATTTTTAACCAAAAATGTCTCCTTTATAACCATCGAAATATTTTTATTATTCCGGAACAAAGCGATTGTAAGAAAACGTTTTAAAAATAATATTCATCTAATTAAATAAATTTAATTCGACGAATAAGGTTTATTTAATCAGTAGATACTTCAAGAGGTATCTACTAATTAAATAAACACTAGTTTGTTGGTGATGTTGCCATTAGGTTAATTATTGCGAAATTCTTTCTAAAAACTTTGTCCGGGTTTTCGAAAATATACATTTCAAGATAACCCCTTCCATTTTTCCATTCATATATCCATACATTTAAATTACACCAACTAAAATACTTTACATATAAGTCCCTTTTAAGAAAATCTGTAAATATTAACCCTTGTCCCCTTATATAACAAAATATTTATTAATAACGTCTGAAACAGTTTACAACTCATACATCCCCAATTTACACATAATTGTAATATTATAAAATAACTTTAGATAACAACTGATACCATAATATCATAAAAATAACCATAATAACAACTGATACCATTCCTTCCCTTATCACTTTACTCCTTATAGTATATCACTCTCTCCATATCACATATATTTCCAATCAAACCATTTTACTTAAAAGTAAACAATTTATCAAGATAAAGATAGAAGAAAATCTTGCAAATATGGACTGAAGTCTTATTCCACACATTTCATATATTTCAAAATAAATATACTCTGAACGATAGAGTATGTATAAATAAACTTGCCTCTGGTCCTTAGCACCAGATAGAACAGCGCGAATAAATCCTTGGCGTTTCGCCCAAGTAGTTCCATGAACTTTACACGACGCCTCGATCCTTCCTTTTTGATACACGTTGCTCCACTTGATCACGCCCTAATGGTACTGTAATTGTTACGAGTACGCGTCAGTCCAACCTCGTATCTCGAGTAGACCCAACTCAGAATTACCACTGAGTCACCTAAAGTCGTACTATAGTTGTTATCCCTATAACTGACTACTAAAATACCAATTAATGCACATAACACATTTAGTCAACTTCACTTAACATATACAATTATAATACTAGTGTCATTCTATGACAAAACTCAGTTTATAAATAATCCTCAAAACGCATTTAATCCCCGAAACACATAAATCCTTGAATTAACACATAAATCCTTGAGACAACAATTACCCTCGAATTAATTCACTTAACACATATACACATAAACAGTTAACACCCAAATCATACCTTTAAACCATTGAAATCAAATAAGTTAAATAAATTTAAATGCAGGGGATTTTCAGAAAATTTCGGCATGTAGTATTCGTTTATCGGACTATGGGCACAACCCCTCAATATCAATCAAAACAATTCAACCCTGCTTTTGCAAAAATAAAGCTGCCTCAACTTGCAGCAACATAAAAGTAAACAAATAATGAAAAGTACCCGCCCAGACATGCGGCACCTCAACATTTAAAGAAAGTAAACTAAGTTTATCCACATGTAAGTCAACACCATGTAGTTGACAAATATGACTTCTAACAATTACTACGACCCGACTTATACCATTTAGCACATAGACATTTACCGATAAGCCAACTCTTATAACTATACCTCATATGACAATAACAATTAGCACTTAGCAATTTAAAAATTACAATTTGGAAACTAACAATTAGCAATTGGCACTAAACATTTAGCAATCACTAAACTCAACAATTACGATTAATCACAAATATAGACTCTCCGAATAAAATACGGAAATCCCAATAATATTCACAATCCACCATATTAATCTAATTACGAAAATTAGCATATTAACTTACAATTTAAATCCAACTTAATTACCACAATAATCTCACCATTTAACTATTTAAATTACCACAATTTACAACTAATTAAATTCAACAATAAACTAACTAAATGCGATAATTAAATACATGCTTTAAAAATATAAAAATTTATACCATTCGGTTCGTTCCGATTCGACTCGCAAAATTAATCTTCCACCAAAACCATCTCTCTCCCATCTCTCTCTCTCTCTCTCTCTCTCTCTCCTGCCTCCTTCCCCGCGCTTGCTCAACTACCACTACCACACCACGACGCCGCCACAGCCATCGCCGGCCGGACGCCGTTGTCGCCGCGCCGCCCCTCCTCCTGCCTTCACTTGACACCAGATCTCCACCTTGCTACACACACATATACACGCACATATACACCCTTGTATATACACACACACGCGATATCTATATATATATATGTGTGTATTATCAAACCCCCAATTTGATTTCTTCCCAAATCCCTAATTTCTTCCCCAATTCTCTTTTCTCTCTCCCCGATCTATTCTATCTGCTGCGTCTATTTTCTCTCGGTTGTTTTCCAATTGGGCTTAGGCCCAATCTTATATTACTACTAACACTTAACTCCGAGCCCAAATAAAACACTACTCATTCTTGTAAAAACTAATACACATCTTTTATAAATCGAAATTAAATAGAAAATTTGGGAAAATTAAACTTTTCATTTTTAAAATGAAGAGTATATAATTATGAACACCCACATATTTTTAAAATATTTTTCGGATAAAAAATGAATTAAATATGAATTTTGCAAGTTTTGATCCTTTAATTGCAACATAACTCTTAAAATCATTTTAAAATACCAAAACACCCAAATTAATTCTCCTAATAATTTTAAAACTCAATAAATATATAAAGATAATATTTCAAAAGATTTCATGATTTTTAATTCCTCCGATAATTTTATAAAATTAACAGAGGATCAAAATGCATGATTTAAATATATTTAAATCCTCAAAAATATAAATAAAATACATCAGCCTTCACAGCTCACACAAATCATCATATAAACACATAAACACAACTTCACATACATTCCACCTTCCAACAATAATCACATAATATAGTTCATAATTACACCGAACCAGACAATAATTAAATAATTCGCTTTTGAAATTCCTTGAACTGGAATAATGAACAATAAAATAAATTAAAAATTTCCTCCTCATTTTAGGAAAACATTAATATTCTTAAAATAATACTTAAATCATTTTCTGAAAATTCGGGTTATTACAGTCTACCCCCCTTAAAAGGATTCCGTCCACGGAATCAGCTAAGGCCACTACTGGGATTCCTTAATTCTTTCATCATCAACACTTATTTTGCAAAACCATAGATAACATCCATTCATAAGCAACTCCTCCAAAACTCAATTCAACTATAGGGTATCTATCTGACACATCACTATTCCTTCCACATATATGTCTCGACCAACTTGCCATTATCATCCTATCCTTGAGAGAGAGAGTTCACTGATTCCATTAACATAACACTCTTGAGAGAGAGATTGCACTCATTCCATTAATCATAACATCCATGAGAGAGAGCAAACTAATTCTATCGATATGTCACTGATATTCTATTCGTTTTGGGATTCGCTCCTGCTCTTGGCGATTCCGCTCGAATCTAATTTCTATCAGCGAATTTCGACTTGACCGACCTGGTTGGCATCCCCTTGAAATTTATTAGAGATAACAAGAATCATGGAGCTTTGAAAAGATAGTTGTCATATCAAGACAAATGTCACCCACTGGTGACCATAAGATTATGAGATTCGAAACAAACCTTATTGGAAATAAGAGAATTTACTGAGAGATCAATATGATCATAAGAACTCACGTTGCGTGTCTCAGTTGAGACATTACTAAAGGTAATCAGCCTTCTTGTATTTCACAACTCACAAGTGATGGCGTCCCATCAGACTTCTATCACACAGACAGATAGTCCTTGTGGCCCCTATATGTATAGGGTTGTTCGTCTCAGTGGAAGTTGAGAAGTACGAAAGAAATTCAAAGTCAAGTCAATAATAATCATCTTCTGACAATTAATTCTCAAAGGGACACCTTGGATTAAAATCGAACAATTTCCAAGGCGCAATTTCCAAAGAAAAGGATAACCAGAAAGATACTGGTATTCGACAAGCAAGAGGTTCTATATCACCATTGAATTATCCACCATTGAAGAAAAGTGGAAGTTTGAAATAATATCATTTGATAGGGCTTCGAAAACCTGAAGGTAAGTATAATGAAAGCCCTTGGCACAATTGAAACCAAATATGACTTAACACAAGGAAAAATAACTTCGAAGAGGAAATATATCCCTTATCACAATTCTCTCTTAGAGAGATGTCAAATTATTCATAGATTGGGAAGGTAATCAAAAGATTCACCAATGGGGTATTGCCAAGGTCTCCACGGATGCCTTTTATGTCGGCTCCTCTGACGGATAATCGTTCGATCCCAGAGCTGTTCTTTTCCAGGCACACCCTAAGGTGCTTGATAACTTACGTCATCGTCGACTCGTAATAGTCACTAAGGATTCAATCATCGACGTTAATAATCTCAGGGAGTTCTATCTCAACATATCCTTCAACATAGCTTTCAAATCTTAACTTAATCATTGGCACTACACCCGGTAGTCCAACATGAACTCTGACGTTCTCACATAACTATACACACTCCTACTCACTCTTGTTTCTAGTTTACTATAACCTTAGCTCTGATACCACTCTGTAACGCCCCCAAATCCGGGGTCAGGGATTTGGTCGTCACGCAAAAATCCTTAATAACAAATCACCTGTTTAACCACATTAAACCATCTGTAGTCATTAATAATTGAGTTACAACATTTGAGACCCCAACCACCAAGCATCTTTTAGGTTATAGGGCTAGAAACAAGAATCAAATCCTTACTACTAGTATAACTTCGTTGAGAAGTACACCAGCAACTAGTACTATTTTACACAAAGTAACATATATATTACACATCAATATACTTACATATAACTTACTCCAGCTATAAACTTTCTAGATCATATTGTCTTCATAAGGGCACACTGCTCGCTTCATCTAAGCCATGCAGATAACCTCGTCCGGCTACTTTCCACTGAAAAGTTAATATTTGAAAACAAGCAAGTATGAGCGAAAGAATTGCTCAGCAAGTTATTACTAGAGTTTAACAAAATATCATTCTTGAAACCTTTATAACCACGAAATTTTATAGGGAAAGTATAATGTTTGAAATTAATATCAACTGAACAATATACCAATGTAATATAAACGATGCCGTTACAAGGTAATTAAATAGCCACATCTTGTTTGCGCAGTAATACACCAACATAAGCTTGCTGGTTATTCAATATGAAATCACTTACTTATTGATAATATAATATCAGCTCTCTTCTATAACAAGATAATAATCAATACATCATCTTAGTATAATATCTCAAGGTAATATAACATTTAAAATCAAGCTCTCAATATAATCTTTCCATTTCCTTTTATACAACAATTGTGTATAAAAGTAATATAAAATCAGTTTCTCTTCTTACTATAAAACAATTCCATCATTTCATACCATTTTCCTTTTCAGTACACAACTCTGAAAACCATTATCCATTCTTTCTTTTAAAGAAAACGTTGGGGATTTCCACTGTTGCCGAATACGTGAGGCACGATGATCAGTCGTCCTCCGTACCCGTCCCTTTTTACTACCGGTAGACGGAGGTAGGTTCTCCACCATCCCCCAGGAGGAAGGTCCACCACTACATCCTCCCTCGGCAACTCTTGGGCCGGAATAAATATTGAATGCTGGACTGTGCCGCACACAGCCTCCTACGCTTTTTGTTGTTATCCCCCTTTTTGTCAAATCATTTTACCATTATCAATACCATTTCACATTTCACCTTTCCATTTTCATATCCGTATTATAATCATTTGAAAACATATATACAGGTATATCAATTCAAGACATACATTCATTTCACTATGAAATTCCTTAAATAACCTTTTAACAATATTTAATCACCCTCAGAACACTTAGAATATCTAAAGAATAACTATTCAATAATCCCTTTTAAATGAATATTATAATTAATATTCATTGAATTAAATAACCATTAAAATAACATTTATCATTTTCATTCCAGACATTTTTAACCAAAAATGTCTCCTTTATAACCATCGAAATATTTTTATTATTCCGGAACAAAGCGATTGTAAGAAAACGTTTTAAAAATAATATTCATCTAATTAAATAAATTTAATTCGACGAATAAGGTTTATTTAATCAGTAGATACTTCAAGAGGTATCTACTAATTAAATAAATACTAGTTTGTTGGTGATGTTGCCATTAGGTTAATTATTGCGAAATTCTTTCTAAAAACTTTGTCCGGGTTTTCGAAAATATACATTTCAAGATAACCCCTTCCATTTTTCCATTCATATATCCATACATTTAAATTACACCAACTAAAATACTTTACATATAAGTCCCTTTTAAGAAAATCTGTAAATATTAACCCTTGTCCCCTTATATAACAAAATATTTATTAATAACGTCTGAAACAGTTTACAACTCATACATCCCCAATTTACACATAATTGTAATATTATAAAATAACTTTAGATAACAACTGATACCATAATATCATAAAAATAACCATAATAACAACTGATACCATTCCTTCCCTTATCACTTTACTCCTTATAGTATATCACTCTCTCCATATCACATATATTTCCAATCAAACCATTTTACTTAAAAGTAAACAATTTATCAAGATAAAGATAGAAGAAAATCTTGCAAATATGGACTGAAGTCTTATTCCACACATTTCATATATTTCAAAATAAATATACTCTGAACGATAGAGTATGTATAAATAAACTTGCCTCTGGTCCTTAGCACCAGACAGAACAGCGCGAATAAATCCTTGGCGTTTCGCCCAAGTAGTTCCATGAACTTTACACGACGCCTCGATCCTTCCTTTTTGATACACGTTGCTCCACTTGATCACGCCCTAATTATAATAACCCGAATTTTCAGAAAATGATTTTATTATTATTTTAAGAATATTAATGTTTTTCCTAAAATGAGGAGGAAATTTTTATTTTTTTTATTGTTCATTATCCAGTTCAAGGAATTTCAAAAGCGAATTATTTAATTATTGTCTGGTTCAGTATAATTATGAACTATATTATGTGATTATTGTTGGAAGGTGGAATATATGTGAAGTTGTGTTTATGTGTTTATATGATGATTTGTGTGAGTTGTGAAGGCTGATGTATTTTATTTATATTTTTGAAGATTTAAATATATTAAAATCATGCATTTTGATCATCTGTTAATTTTATAAAATTATCGGAGGAATTAAAAATCATGAAATCATTTGTGATATTATCTTTATAATATTATTTAGTTTTTAAAATGGTTGGGTGAATTAATTTGGATGTTTCGGTATTTTAAAATGATTTTAAGAGTTTTATTGTATTTAAAGGATCAAAACTTTGAAAATTCATATTTAATTCATTTTTGATCCGAAAAATATTTTAAAAATATGTGCGTGTTCATAATTTTATACTCTTCATTTTAAAAATGAAAAGTTTAATTTTATGAAATTTTATTTAATTTCGATTTATAAAGCTGTTTATTAGTTTTAAAAGTGAATTAGTAGTGTTATATTTGGGCTCGGAGTTAAGTGTTAGTAGTAATATAATAGAATTGGGCCTAAGCCCATTTAGAGAAAACACAGCAGACATACACGAGCACAAACGCAGCCGAGAGAAACAGCGGGGAGAAAAGAATTGGGGGAAAAATTAGGGTTGAGGGAAATCAATTGGGGGTTGGAAATTGATGAAGAAGAAAAGAGATGTGTGTGTATATATAGATATATGTGTGTATATGTGAGTGTGCGTCGTGTATGTGTGTTTATACGAGTGTGTGTGTGTGTATGCGCGGGTGTGCTGCTGGAAGGAAGAAGGTCACGCAGGGAGGCGGCAAGGAGGAGCAGCGTCGGGGCGGCGGCGCGCCGGAGGCCTGGTGGCGGTGGTTGCGCGAACTGCAGCTAGAGAGAGAGAGAGAGAGAGAGAGAGAGAGATGCAGGGGAGAGAGGGAAAAGACAACGGTGGTGGTTCCGTGGCGGCTCACCGGAAATTAAATTCGGTATACATACGTTTATGTGTATATTTTAATTGAATTATTATTGTTTTAATTTAATTAGATTTAATTGCTAATATATTTGTTAATTTCCGAAAATTAATTTCGGAGAGTTTAGTTGCTAATTATAATTGATGGGAGTAATTGTGAGTTTAATGTGTTAATTGTAGTAGTTTAATTATTAAATTAGTATGGTTACAATTTGATTAATTGTGAAATTCGAGTATTGTTTAATTGGCATAATTGTAATTAGATATAAGTTGTGAGTTAAATATGTGGAATTTCGTAATTGAATTAAAGTGGAAAATTGTGGATATTACTATGTTATGTGAATTAAATTGGTAAATAAAGTTGAGTATTATTACTATTTGTTAATTAATGGTAAGTTGAGTTGCTATTTGTAATTGTTGGGATTAGTTGTGTGTCGAGCTATATGATTTTGTTGTTCGGATTAGTGATTACTGATTTGTTAATTGTTGTCTTATAAAGTGTAGATATAAGGGTTGGTTAAATTGTAAAGGTTTATGTGCTAAATGGTAAATGTTTATGTGTTAAATCCTAAATGGTATAAATCAAGTCTTAGTATTTGTTGAATGTATAATCGTCAATTACTTGGTGTTGGTAAGTATGTGGATACGTGATACATGTTAAATGTTGTAGTCGAATCATAACATTTGTTAAATGTTAGAATTTTATAATAATTAGAATTGTGCTAGGGGTTATGAGAAGATCACAAGTTTTTAAATGTCAATATTTAGAGGACTTGTGTAATTCTTTTCGACTAATCCCTAGGGCTTACGAATATCCATGATTAGCTATCACGAGTATAATTAATATACTTGAGTGATGTGATCATTGATATAGCGTAAGTAATAGTTAGTGCTAGGGGTTGTTCCCTAGGGCTTACGAACATCAATGATTGGTTGTCACGTGTATCATTAAAATGCGTGAGAAATACGATCATTGGTGTAGCGTAAGTAGTAGTGTTAATTATTATGTGCTAGGTGCCGCATGTCTGGGCGGGTACTTTTCATTATTTGTTTACTTTTATGTTGCTGCAAGTTGAGGCAGCTTTTATTTTATCAAAAGCAGGGTTATAAATTGTTTTGTTTGGCATGGAGGGGCTGAGCCCATAGTCCGATAAACGAATACTACATGCCGAAATTTTCTGAAAATCCCCTGCATTTAAATTTATTTAACTTATTTGATTTCAATGGTTTAAAGGCATGTTTTGGGTGCTAACTGTTTATGTATATATGTGTCAAGGAATTCATTTCGAGGATTAATTGTGTCTTGGGGATTAGTTGTCTATTTATGTGTTAAATTGAGGATTATTTATAAACTTAGTTTTGTCATGGAATGAAACTAGTATTATAAATGTATATGTTAAGTGAAGTTCACTAAATGGTGGTATAGGGTTATGATGGGTGATACTAGGAAATGTCTACGTTTTAAAAAGGGGACTCTTTAAGTGTCAATTGCTATTACTAAATGTGTTATGTGCATTAATTGGTATTTGAGTAGTCAGCTATAGGGATAACAACTATAGTACGACTTTAGGTGACTCAGTGGTAATTCTGAATTGTGTCAACTCGAGATACGAGGTTGGACTGACGCGTGATCGTAACTATTTCGGTACCATTAGGGCGTGATCAAGTGGAGCAACGGGTATCAAAAAGGAAGGATCGAGGCGTCGTGTAAAGTTCATGGAACTGCTTGGGCGAAACGTCAAGGATTTATTCGCGGTGTTCCGTTTGGTGCCAAGGACCAGAGGCAAGTTTATTTATACATACTCTATCGTTCAGAGTATATTTATTTTGAAATATATGAAATGTGTGGAATAAGACTTCAGTCCATATTTGCAAGATTTTCTTCTATCTTTATCTTGATAAATTGTTTACTTTTAAGTAAAATGGTTTGATTGGAAATATATGTGATATGGAGAGAGTGATATACTATAAGGAGTAAAGTGATATGGGGAGGAATGGTATCAGTTGTTATTATGGTTATTTTTATGATATTATGGTATCAGTTGTTATCTAAAGTTATTTTATAATATTACAGTTATGTGTAAATTGAGGATCTTTGAGTTCTAAACCCTGTCAGACGTTATTAATAAATATTTTGTTATATAAGGGGACAAGGGTTGAGGTTTACAGATTTTCTTAAAAAGGGATTTACATGTAAAGTATTTTAGTTGGTGTAATTTGAATGTATGGATATATGAATGGAATAGTGGAAGGGGTTATCTTGAAATGTATATTTTCGAAAACCCGGACAAAGTTTTTAGAAAGAATTTCGCAATAATTAACCTAATGGCAACATCACCAACAAACTAGTATTTATTTAATTAGTAGATACCTCTCGAAGCATCTACTAATTAAATAAACATTATTCGTCTAATTAAATTTATTTAATTAGATGAATATTATTTTTAAAATGTTTTCTTAAAATCGCTTTGTTCCGGAATAATAATAAAGATATTTCGATGGTTATAAATGAGACATTTTTGGTTAAAAATGTCTGGAATGATAATGATAAATGTTATTTTAATGGTTATCTAATTCAATGAATCTTAATTATAATATTCATTTAAAAGGGATTATTGAATAGTTATTCTTTAGATATTCTAAGTGTTCTAAGGGTGATTAAATATTGTTAAAAGGTTATTTAAAGAATTTCATAGTGAAATGAATGTATGTCTTGAATCGATATACCTGTATATATGTTTTCAAATGATTATAATACGGATATGAAAATGGAAAGGTGAAATGTGAAATGGAAATGAAAATGATATATGTGAATGGAAATGCGAATGGAAACGGAAAAGTGGAAAAATGTGAAATGGTATTGATAATGATAAAATGATTTGAAAAAGGGGGATTAGCAACAAACTTGCGTAAAAGGCTGTGTCAGGGCTGTGTGCGACATAGTCTAGCATTCATTATATGATTCGGCACGAAGATGCCAAGGGAGGATGTTAGCAGGTGGCCTTCCTCCAGGGATGATGTTAGCAGGTGGCCTTCATTCCTTCTACCGGTAGTAAAAAGGGACGGGTACGGAGGACGACTGATCATCGCGCCTCACGTATTCGGCAACAGTGAAAACCCCCAAAATTTTTGAATAAAGAATCGACGATAAAGTCAGATTGATATATTGAAAAGGGAAAATTGTATGAAAGTATGAAATTACCTTACGGTTAAAAGAGAAACTGAGTTTATATTATTTTATATACAATTGTCGTATAAAAAGGGAATAAAAAGATTATATTGAAAGATTTTACCCAAAGGTTATATTATCTGGGATATTATACTGAGATGATGTATAGTTTATTATCTTGTTATAAGAGAAAATGATATTATACGATTGGAAGAGAAACTGATATTTTGTTAAACCCTAGTAATAACTTGCTGAGCAATTCTTTCGCTCATACTTGCTTGTTTTCAAATATTAACTTTTCAGAGGAAGGTAGCCGGACGAGGTTATCTGCATGGCTTAGATGAAGCGGGCAGCGTGCCTTTGTGAAGACGTTATGATCTAGAAAGTTTATATCTGGAGTAAGTTATATGTAAGTATATTGATGTGTAATATATATGTTACTTTGCGCAAAATAGTATTAGTTACTGGTGTACTTCTCAACGAAGTTATACTAGTAGTAAGGAGTTGATTCTTGTTTCTAGCCCTATAACCTAAAAGATGCTTGGTGGTTGGGGTCTCAAATGTTGTAACTCAATTATTAATGGCTACAGATGGTTTAATGTGGTTAAACAGTTGATTGGTTATTAAGGTTTTCCGTGTGACGACCAAATCCCTGACCCCGGATTTGGGGGCGTTACACTAATGGTACTGTAATTGTTACGAGTACGCGTCAGTCCAACTCGTATCTCGAGTAGACCCAACTCAGAATTACCACTGAGTCACCTAAAGTCGTACTATAGTTGTTATCCCTATAACTCACTACTCAAATACCAATTAATGCACATAACACATTTAGTCAACTTCACTTAACATATACAATTATAATACTAGTGTCATTCTATGACAAAACTCAGTTTATAAATAATCCTCAAAACGCATTTAATCCCCGAAACACATAAATCCTTGAATTAACACATAAATCCTTGAGACAACAATTACCCTCGAATTAATTCACTTAACACATATACACATAAACAGTTAACACCCAAATCATACCTTTAAACCATTGAAATCAAATAAGTTAAATAAATTTAAATGCAGGGGATTTTCAGAAAATTTCGGCATGTAGTATTCGTTTATCGGACTATGGGCACAGCCCCTCAATATCAATCAAAACAATTCAACCCTGCTTTTGCAAAAATAAAGCTGCCTCAACTTGCAGCAACATAAAAGTAAACAAATAATGAAAAGTACCCGCCCAGACATGCGGCACCTCAACATTTAAAGAAAGTAAACTAAGTTTATCCACATGTAAGTCAACACCATGTAGTTGACAAATATGACTTCTAACAATTACTACGACCCGACTTATACCATTTAGCACATAAACATTTACCGATAAGCCAACTCTTATAACTATACCTCATATGACAATAACAATTAGCACTTAGCAATTTAAAAATTACAATTTGGAAACTAACAATTAGCAATTAGCACTAAACATTTAGCAATCACTAAACTCAACAATTACGATTAATCACAAATATAGACTCTCCGAATAAAATACGGAAATCCCAATAATATTCACAATCCACCATATTAATCTAATTACGAAAATTAGCATATTAACTTACAATTTAAATCCAACTTAATTACCACAATAATCTCACCATTTAACTAATTAAATTACCACAATTTACAACTAATTAAATTCAACAATAAACTAACTAAATGCGATAATTAAATACATGCTTTAAAAATATAAAAATTTATACCATTCGGTTCGTTCCGATTCGACTCGCAAAATTAATCTTCCACCAAAACCATCTCTCTCCCATCTCTCTCTCTCTCTCTCTCTCTCTCTCTCTCTCTCTCTCTCTCTCTCTCTCTCCTGCCTCCTTCCCCGCGCTTGCTCAACTACCACTACCACACCACGACGCCGCCACAGCCATCGCCGGCCGGACGCCGTCGTCGCCGCGCCGCCCCTCCTCCTGCCTTCACTTGACACCAGATCTCCACCTTGCTACACACACATATACACGCACATATACACCCTTGTATATACACACACACGCGATATCTATATATATATATATGTGTATTATCAAACCCCTAATTTGATTTCTTCCCAAATCCCTAATTTCTTCCCCAATTCTCTTTTCTCTCTCCCCGATCTATTCTATCTGCTGCGTCTATTTTCTCTCGGTTGTTTTCCAATTGGGCTTAGGCCCAATCTTATATTACTACTAACACTTAACTCCGAGCCCAAATAAAACACTACTCATTCTTGTAAAAACTAATACACATCTTTTATAAATCGAAATTAAATAGAAAATTTGGGAAAATTAAACTTTTCATTTTTAAAATGAAGAGTATATAATTATGAACACCTACATATTTTTAAAATATTTTTCAGATCAAAAATGAATTAAATATGAATTTTGCAAGTTTTGATCCTTTAATTGCAACATAACTCTTAAAATCATTTTAAAATACCAAAACACCCAAATTAATTCTCCTAATAATTTTAAAACTCAATAAATATATAAAGATAATATTTCAAAAGATTTCATGATTTTTAATTCCTCCGATAATTTTATAAAATTAACAGAGGATCAAAATGCATGATTTAAATATATTTAAATCCTCAAAAATAAAAATAAAATACATCAGCCTTCACAGCTCACACAAATCATCATATAAACACATAAACACAACTTCACATACATTCCACCTTCCAACAATAATCACATAATATAGTTCATAATTACACCGAACCAGACAATAATTAAATAATTCGCTTTTGAAATTCCTTGAACTGGAATAATGAACAATAAAATAAATTAAAAATTTCCTCCTCATTTTAGGAAAACATTAATATTCTTAAAATAATACTTAAATCATTTTCTGAAAATTCGGGTTATTACAGTCTACCCCCCTTAAAAGGATTCCGTCCACGGAATCAGCTAAGGCCACTACTGGGATTCCTTAATTCTTTCATCATCAACACTTATTTTGCAAAACCATAGATAACATCCATTCATAAGCAACTCCTCCAAAACTCAATTCAACTATAGGGTATCTATCTGACACATCACTATTCCTTCCACATATATGTCTCGACCAACTTGCCATTATCATCCTATCCTTGAGAGAGAGAGTTCACTGATTCCATTAACATAACACTCTTGAGAGAGAGATTGCACTCATTCCATTAATCATAACATCCATGAGAGAGAGCAAACTAATTCTATCGATATGTCACTGATATTCTATTCGTTTTGGGATTCGCTCCTGCTCTTGGCGATTCCGCTCGAATCTAATTTCTATCAGCGAATTTCGACTTGACCGACCTGGTTGGCATCCCCTTGAAATTTATTAGAGATAACAAGAATCATGGAGCTTTGAAAAGATAGCTGTCATATCAAGACAAATGTCACCCACTGGTGACCATAAGATTATGAGATTTGAAACAAACCTTATTGGAAATAAGAGAATTTACTGAGAGATCAATATGATCATAAGAACTCACGTTGCGTGTCTCAGTTGAGACATTACTAAAGGTAATTAGCCTTCTTGTATTTCACAACTCACAAGTGATGGCGTCCCATCAGACTTCTATCACACAGACAGATAGTCCTTGTGGCCCCTATATGTATAGGGTTGTTCGTCTCAGTGGAAGTTGAGAAGTACGAAAGAAATTCAAAGTCAAGTCAATAATAATCATCTTCTGACAATTACTTCTCAAAGGGACACCTTGGATTAAAATCGAACAATTTCCAAGGCGCAATTTCCAAAGAAAAGGATAACCAGAAAGATACTGGTATTCGACAAGCAAGAGGTTCTATATCACCATTGAATTATCCACCATTGAAGAAAAGTGGAAGTTTGAAATAATATCATTTGATAGGGCTTCGAAAACATGAAGGTAAGTATAATGAAAGCCCTTGGCACAATTGAAACCAAATATGACTTAACACAAGGAAAAATAACTTCGAAGAGGAAATATATCCTTTATCACAATTCTCTCTTAGAGAGATGTCAAATTATTCATAGATTGGGAAGGTAATCAAAAGATTCACCAATGGGGTATTGCCAAGGTCTCCACGGATGCCTTTTATGTCGGCTCCTTTGACGGATAATCGTTCGATCCCAGAGCTGTTCTTTTCCAGGCACACCCTAAGGTGCTTGATAACTTACGTCATCGTCGACTCGTAATAGTCACTAAGGATTCAATCATCGACGTTAATAATCTCAGGGAGTTCTATCTCAACATATCCTTCAACATAGCATTCAAATCTTAACTTAATCATTGGCACTACACCCGGTAGTCCAACATGAACTCTGACGTTCTCACATAACTATACACACTCCTACTCACTCTCGTTTCTAGTTTACTATAACCTTAGCTCTGATACCACTCTGTAACGCCCCCAAATCCGGGGTCAGGGATTTGGTCGTCACGCAAAAATCCTTAATAACAAATCACCTGTTTAACCACATTAAACCATCTGTAGTCATTAATAATTGAGTTACAACATTTGAGACCCCAACCACCAAGCATCTTTTAGGTTATAGGGCTAGAAACAAGAATCAAATCCTTACTACTAGTATAACTTCGTTGAGAAGTACACCAGCAACTAGTACTATTTTACACAAAGTAACATATATATTACACATCAATATACTTACATATAACTTACTCCAGCTATAAACTTTCTAGATCATATCGTCTTCATAAGGGCACACTGCTCGCTTCATCTAAGCCATGCAGATAACCTCGTCCGGCTACCTTCCACTGAAAAGTTAATATTTGAAAACAAGCAAGTATGAGCGAAAGAATTGCTCAGCAAGTTATTACTAGAGTTTAACAAAATATCATTCTTGAAACCTTTATAACCACGAAATTTTATAGGGAAAGTATAATGTTTGAAATTAATATCAACTGAACAATATACCAATGTAATATAAACGATGCCGTTACAAGGTAATTAAATAGCCACATCTTGTTTGCGCAGTAATACACCAACATAAGCTTGCTGGTTATTCAATATGAAATCACTTACTTAATGATAATATAATATCAGCTCTCTTCTATAACAAGATAATAATCAATACATCATCTTAGTATAATATCTCAAGGTAATATAACATTTAAAATCAAGCTCTCAATATAATCTTTCCATTTCCTTTTATACAACAATTGTGTATAAAAGTAATATAAAATCAGTTTCTCTTCTTACTATAAAACAATTCCATCATTTCATACCATTTTCCTTTTCAGTACACAACTCTGAAAACCATTATCCATTCTTTCTTTTAAAGAAAACGTTGGGGATTTCCACTGTTGCCGAATACGTGAGGCACGATGATCAGTCGTCCTCCGTACCCGTCCCTTTTTACTACCGATAGACGGAGGTAGGTTCTCCACCATCCCCCAGGAGGAAGGTCCACCACTACATCCTCCCTCGGCAACTCTTGGGCCGGAATAAATATTGAATGCTGGACTGTGCCGCACACAGCCTCCTACGCTTTTTGTTGTTATCCCCCTTTTTGTCAAATCATTTTACCATTATCAATACCATTTCACATTTCACCTTTCCATTTTCATATCCGTATTATAATCATTTGAAAACATATATACAGGTATATCAATTCAAGACATACATTCATTTCACTATGAAATTCCTTAAATAACCTTTTAACAATATTTAATCACCCTCAGAACACTTAGAATATCTAAAGAATAACTATTCAATAATCCCTTTTAAATGAATATTATAATTAATATTCATTGAATTAAATAACCATTAAAATAACATTTATCATTTTCATTCCAGACATTTTTAACCAAAAATGTCTCCTTTATAACCATCGAAATATTTTTATTATTCCGGAACAAAGCGATTGTAAGAAAACGTTTTAAAAATAATATTCATCTAATTAAATAAATTTAATTCGACGAATAAGGTTTATTTAATCAGTAGATACTTCAAGAGGTATCTACTAATTAAATAAACACTAGTTTGTTGGTGATGTTGCCATTAGGTTAATTATTACGAAATTCTTTCTAAAAACTTTGTCCGGGTTTTCGAAAATATACATTTCAAGATAACCCCTTCCATTTTTCCATTCATATATCCATACATTTAAATTACACCAACTAAAATACTTTACATATAAGTCCCTTTTAAGAAAATCTGTAAATATTAACCCTTGTCCCCTTATATAACAAAATATTTATTAATAACGTCTGAAACAGTTTACAACTCATACATCCCCAATTTACACATAATTGTAATATTATAAAATAACTTTAGATAACAACTGATACCATAATATCATAAAAATAACCATAATAACAACTGATACCATTCCTTCCCATATCACTTTACTCCTTATAGTATATCACTCTCTCCATATCACATATATTTCCAATCAAACCATTTTACTTAAAAGTAAACAATTTATCAAGATAAAGATAGAAGAAAATCTTGCAAATATGGACTGAAGTCTTATTCCACACATTTCATATATTTCAAAATAAATATACTCTGAACGATAGAGTATGTATAAATAAACTTGCCTCTGGTCCTTAGCACCAGACAGAACAGCGCGAATAAATCCTTGGCGTTTCGCCCAAGTAGTTCCATGAACTTTACACGACGCCTCGATCCTTCCTTTTTGATACACGTTGCTACACTTGATCACGCCCTAATGGTACTGTAATTGTTACGAGTACGCGTCAGTCCAGCCTCGTATCTCGAGTAGACCCAACTCAGAATTACCACTGAGTCACCTAAAGTCGTACTATAGTTGTTATCCCTATAACTGACTACTCAAATACCAATTAATGCACATAACACATTTAGTCAACTTCACTTAACATATACAATTATAATACTAGTGTCATTCTATGACAAAACTCAGTTTATAAATAATCCTCAAAACGCATTTAATCCCCGAAACACATAAATCCTTGAATTAACACATAAATCCTTGAGACAACAATTACCCTCGAATAAATTCACTTAACACATATACACATAAACAGTTAACACCCAAATCATACCTTTAAACCATTGAAATCAAATAAGTTAAATAAATTTAAATGCAGGGGATTTTCAGAAAATTTCGGCATGTAGTATTCGTTTATCGGACTATGGGCACAGCCCCTCAATATCAATCAAAACAATTCAACCCTGCTTTTGCAAAAATAAAGCTGCCTCAACTTGCAGCAACATAAAAGTAAACAAATAATGAAAAGTACCCGCCCAGACATGCGGCACCTCAACATTTAAAGAAAGTAAACTAAGTTTATCCACATGTAAGTCAACACCATGTAGTTGACAAATATGACTTCTAACAATTACTACGACCCGACTTATACCATTTAGCACATAGACATTTACCGATAAGCCAACTCTTATAACTATACCTCATATGACAATAACAATTAGCACTTAGCAATTTAAAAATTACAATTTGGAAAGTAACAATTAGCAATTAGCACTAAACATTTAGCAATCACTAAACTCAACAATTACGATTAATCACAAATATAGACTCTCCGAATAAAATACGGAAATCCCAATAATATTCACAATCCACCATATTAATCTAATTACGAAAATTAGCATATTAACTTACAATTTAAATCCAACTTAATTACCACAATAATCTCACCATTTAACTAATTAAATTACCACAATTTACAACTAATTAAATTCAACAATAAACTAACTAAATGCGATAATTAAATACATACTTTAAAAATATAAAAATTTATACCATTCGGTTCGTTCCGATTCGACTCGCAAAATTAATCTTCCACCAAAACCATCTCTCTCCCATCTCTCTCTCTCTCTCTCTCTCTCTCTCCTGCCTCCTTCCCCGCGCTTGCTCAACTACCACTACCACACCACGACGCCGCCACAGCCATCGCCGGCCGGACGCCGTCGTCGCCGCGCCGCCCCTCCTCTTGCCTTCACTTGACACCAGATCTCCACCTTGCTACACACACATATACACGCACATATACACCCTTGTATACACACACACACGCGATATATATATATATATATATATATATATATATATATATATATGTGTGTGTATCATCAAACCCCCAATTTGATTTCTTCCCAAATCCCTAATTTCTTCCCCAATTCTCTTTTCTCTCTCCCCGATCTATTCTATCTGTTGCGTCTGTTTTCTCTCGGTTGTTTTCCAATTGGGCTTAGGCCCAATCTTATATTACTACTAACACTTAACTCCGAGCCCAAATAAAACACTACTCATTCTTGTAAAAACTAATACACATCTTTTATAAATCGAAATTAAATAGAAAATTTGGGAAAATTAAACTTTTCATTTTTAAAATGAAGAGTATATAATTATGAACACCCACATATTTTTAAAATATTTTTCGGATCAAAAATGAATTAAATATGAATTTTGCAAGTTTTGATCCTTTAATTGCAACATAACTCTTAAAATCATTTTAAAATACCAAAACACCCAAATTAATTCTCCTAATAATTTTAAAACTCAATAAATATATAAAGATAATATTTCAAGAGATTTCATGATTTTTAATTCCTCCGATAATTTTATAAAATTAACAGAGGATTAAAATGCATGATTTAAATATATTTAAATCCTCAAAAATATAAATAAAATACATCAGCCTTCACAGCTCACACAAATCATCATATAAACACATAAACACAACTTCACATACATTCCACCTTCCAACAATAATCACATAATATAGTTCATAATTACACCGAACCAGACAATAATTAAATAATTCGCTTTTGAAATTCCTTGAACTGGAATAATGAACAATAAAATAAATTAAAAATTTCCTCCTCATTTTAGGAAAACATTAATATTCTTAAAATAATACTAAAATCATTTTCTGAAAATTCGGGTTATTACAATATTAACATAAAACTCTCCAACACTCCCATCTCTTTCTAAAATATGAATAAATAATATTTTTTAATTATAGGTAAGGAATATAGGTAATAGCGTTGGAGTAAAACAACTTTTTGTTTACCTATCTTTTAGGTAACTACTCCCTCCGTCTCAATGGATTCTTTACAGTTACTATTTTGGGTCGTCCCATTCATTTCTTTACATTCCTAAAATAGTAAGTTTTAACATTATTACACCCACTACTTCACTTATTTTAACAATACTTTACACTATTACACCCACTACTTCACTTATTTTAACAATAAAATCACTATTACACCCACTACTTCACTTATTTTAACAATAAAATCACTATTACATCCACTACTTCATTTATTTTAACAATATTACACCCACTTTATACCAAATATTATATGTTTGTCTTGTCCTCCGTGCCCAGTTAGGATGTAAAGATCCCACTGGGACGGAGGGAGTATTATTTTAATATATTTTAGGGAAGTAAAATAGAATTATATTTTAGGGAAGTAAAATAGGGGTTTCCCTTGGAGATGCTCTTAGTTTTGATTCCGGTTAGGGCCTTTTTTAATTCATAATTATATATGTAGCATATTTCCCATACATTTAGCATGTTTTGTTACAATATGTTATAAAAAAAATTAAAAGTATAAAACGAGTTCTGATAATAATATTTTTTTTAAAATTATGATTTTCTATGATTAGAGGATTAGAAATGGGAGAAAAGATAAATTCAATAAAATAAATAAATTCATATTGCCACTCTTAAACTCCAAATAATACTGGCCTGAGTTTTGCTAATGGAATGAGTTGCAAGTCCTGGAGTAAATGACATGGCTCAATATTTTTTCTTGGCCCAAAAAAATATTTCCAAAGGTCAGCTTGCGAACCGAATCTATAAAATTTAAGGTCTTTGGTTTGATTCCGGTTAGGGCCTTTTTTAATTTATGGAGCTATATATGTAGCATATTTCCCATACATTTAACATATTTTGTTACTGATATGGGCTGAAAATAAGCATTAAATACATATTTAATGTGGCATTAAATAAACCTAGATTGGTCCAAAGTTAAAGCCCATTAATGAGGTCTGAAACCCTAATTAAATATTAAAAACGTAATTAACGAATCGGCCAAATAAAAGACTCTGTTATTGAGTCCAAAAGGAAACCAAATTATTTATGGAGTAGCCTCCAAGGCATACAACTCCTATAGTTTTCCACCTTCCTCATGGAAGGATCTAGAATTGGGCCCAAAGTGGGTAACTTGCCCACCAAGTTACTAAACCCTAATTCCAAGGCTTCTCAAGCCTATATAAAGGGTCTCACCCCTCATTCTCATAACAACGTTTTTTGGGCACAGCTCCAGACACATCCATTACGTTTTGGCTTAATCCTCGAATAAGGACATACAAGCCACTGCGTCCTAGGTGAGCTCTCGCCGCCATAGCCTCGAGGGCACCATCACCTAGAACTACGTTTTGGCTTGATTCTTGATATTCATCAAGGTACGTAGGCATCTTGCGAGGATCGACAAGTCCCGACAGCAAGAGCAGCCACCATTAAAGCTCGAAGCTCTCAATCCCTAGCAATCAATACACGAATAAATTACACCCTACTTTTTATTCCACAACATTTGGCATCGTCTGTGGGAAGAAGACATCAACCATGGTTACCACACGAAGAACATCAATCGCAGAAACTACTGAAACGCCCATCGGCACTTTCGCGCCCTCAGTGATGGAACAGGTACCACCAGGAGCGGGCTCCCAACCTCAGATTACTCAGCCTCAAGGGACGGATCCCCCGAGGTCTGAAACTCAAACTCAAAGGTCGTTACCCCTAGTGACGAACCCCTTCAACCAAGGGACGAATCCCCTTCAGATGGTTGTCTCTCCCTTCGGAGGATGTCTACTTCACTGCCCTAGTGAAAGAGTTTAACTCTCCAGGGCGGATCCCCAATCCTAGGCATGACTATGCCCATAATAGACAATCATGATTATAAATCTCTGCCATAGTGCTTCCACCACTAACAGATCAGAACCCTAGTTATGGGCTTCCGCCCCGATTAGAGGATGATTCGCCACGTATCTAATGCTTGAGACCTCCATATATAGCAGGAAAATGAAGTCTCAATTGTGCACTAATGACGATGATCCACTACCCTCGACTACCAATCAAGGAACGACTCCCCCAGAGGCGTGTCTCCAAGGGGTGATCCCCCAGGTGTGATCCAAAATCCACTAACTCAAGGAGAGAATTCCCAATTGCAGATGGTGGTTTTACCTCTGTCTAATGGAGCACATGAAGCATGGATCGCCACCACCATCATGTTAATTCCAACAAATCGAAACCCTGTTTGTGGGTTGTCACCGTACCCAACTGCTGCTGAAAACATCGATCTACTCATGAGAAGTATGTGCCTCAATATATTGAAGGCTTGGTCCCCTTATTAGAGGAAATCAAAGTTTATCCGGATCATACAACAAAGATGATTTCTCGTCTGAAGAAGATAAAGAAGAGGATGTCCGTTCTAGCAAGAGACGTCAAGGCAAGGAGCCCATCATAGGATCAGGACGTTCTTAACCCTGAGGGACTCAAGGAACGACTCTTTAGGCCATAAATGAAAGGATTTTGGGGCTCAAATTACTCATCCACAGCAGCCGATTGTGGGTTTAATAAATCAAGGGACGAATCCCTTCCGGATAGTGGTGTCTTCACTCTAGCACACCGTAGGGACTATAGATGTCCAACTCCATCATTACACGACGAACTTAAGTTTCCACCAACGGGATATCATAGGAAAAGACCAGACAAGGAGCTCTAAGGAATGTTAGGGCCTTCTAACCCCCAAGGATCCAAAGAATTGGCTCCCAATACTTTAGGAGGGTGGATACTCGCTCATGAAGTGCATATCTGAAAATTAAAGAAAAACTTGGGAATACAATAGGCTAGGCAGCCCCCAAGGGCTAGGATCCCCAAGGTTTTTAATTCAAGTGATACCCCTAGGAGGAGAAGGGTCGATACACAAAGGGCTGATCCCGATGACTCGATGCCCATAGGAGGTCATGATGATCCAATCCCGTCCTTCACCAATGAGATAATGAATGCTAATATATCAAGGAAATTCAAGATGCTCGCAATCGAGGCATGTGATGGGGCAGGAGATCCCATTAATCATGTGAGGACATACTCCAATGCACTACTAATTTTAACCCGTGATTGACGCAATCAAGTATAGGACGTTCTCTAAAACCTTGGGGGGCATGATACAACGATGGTATAGTCGGTTGCCCCCAAACTCAATCGGCTTCTTTAAAGGACTAGGAAGGGCATTGTTCGTCCCGTTTATTGATGAAAAGTTCAAGAGAAATGTTTTACATGGACCGAATCACCAAGGAAGCCTTGAAGGTCCCGAACTTGGATGATAAAGCAGCTATCAAGGTAGAGGAAAGTGTAATGGAAGCCTCAACCCCTGCTGGAGGCAATAGAGGTAATAACGAGAAGCGAAGGTGGTCACGAGTGGGATGTTAAGGATAGGTATCCTCGAATAAGTAAAGGCTCTGACTCTACCTGGAAGAAGAGAAACAAAGAACCGAGGTTCACCAACTATGCACGTTTGAATACTCCCAACACCCAAGTCCTGATGGACATTAAGAAACAAGAATCTCTGATGGACGAAGCCATTAAGGGCTGATCCCGGGAAGAGAAACAAGAATCAATATAGTCAGTTCCATAAGCCATGGGGGAATAACATTCACGGTTATAGACAGCTGAAACACGAGATCAAGTTTCTGATCCTATGAGAAAAGTTGAATAAGTTCATCAAGGATGGCCAACAGGGGAACCTAAAGAAGAGATTATGGAAGGAATGATGCCGATCGAGATCCCAATCCATAGCCCCAGGGGGCCGATGATAAACGTGGTTTTTTAAAGTCCCGACGGCGGTCAGGAATACAAGGAGCTCTTGTAAAGCTTGTGCTCGAGAAGTTATGCACATCATAGGAGAAGCTCCACAGCGAGCAAATACCGAAATAACAATTGTCTTTGATGATTCTGACTTGGAAGGGGTGAAGTGCCTTCATGATGACCCGTTGGTCATAACACCTATGATAGGCAACTCGCAAGTGAAAGGAGTCTCGATAGACAATGGAATATCAATGGATATCTCACATTCTCGAAGATGGGATACAACGATTCTCAATTGACCCCCTCCAACATGCCCGTCTATGGGTTCAACGAAGTCGAGTCGAGAGTTGAAGGAACTATTCGGTTGTCCATGATAACAGGACGGAAGCCTAGGGAGGCCACTCAGATGTTGAACCTTTTGGTGGTTAAAGCAACTTCCGCTTACAATGTTATCCTTCGAAGCACAGGCTTGCATACCCTTAAGATGGTTGCCTCAAGATAAGACCTGATGATCAAGAATCCTACAAGGAATGGAGTTGATGAAGAAAAGAGAGATCAGACAATAACAAAGAATTGAAATCCAGCCGCCTTGAGGCCTAATGAAGTCGGGGGGCAGGTCTTCCCGATTGAAGACATGGATGTCCGAAAAGATGAAAAACAAGAGGAAATCCTACCTAGGACTTAGTCCCCACTCCCCTAGTTCCCGAAGAACCTGAAAATTTACTCACAGAGGGCATTGATGAATAAGCCCTTGAAGGGCAAATTAGATGCATTCCTACAAGAGAACATTGTTGTAGTTTCTTGGAGAGTAGCTGATATGCAAGGGGTCGATCCCCAATTAATTACGTAAACTAGACGTCCACCCGAATAGGGAGACGATGAAACGGAAAAAAAATATTTTAATTCCAAGAGGTAGGAAGGCCAATGGAGAATGAAGGATGTGTATTGACTTCATTGATATGAAAGATGCATGTCTTAGTGACTACTTTCCCCTACCAAGGAACGATTCATTGACCAATGCAACAAAGGTGACGACCCAAAAAGGCGACATATTGAAGATTGAAGAATAAAATCTTTGAGCATCTTAGTGGGAAAACTATATAAGTCCATGGAAATGATGTGTTAATCAATAGCCTCGATAAGGCACATCACATCGAGCATTCTTATGAGGTGTTTGAGGTGTTAAGACGCCACGTGATGATACTGAATCTGACCTAATGCACCTTCAGCATATGATCAGAAAGTTTTTTTGGGTTTGATGGTCTCCAAACATGGAAATTGAGGTCAACCCCGATTAGGGTAGAGCAATCCTTGACACGAAACCTTATTTGTTGACAATACTTGACATAACCGAATTACGTAAAGTCATTATATCTATACTTGGATGTATTTAATACAGATTTGAGTGTCGTCCTCATGAAAGAGGAAAACAAAGTTCAGAAACCCATCTATTATGTGAAAAAGGTCTTGCATTGGACAAAGTAACCACAATAAATCCCCAAGCACTCACTGACTTCATGGTTGAACACACCATTGACAACCACGAAGTCGGGGGGCAAGAGGTAGTACCCTAGGAGGGCAAGGAATTAGAGAATGAAGGTTGAAGATCGATACCCGATGGGCTCATGCTTGAGAATGCCCCAGAGTTGGATTTCCCAACGACAGACAATGCAAAGCCTTGATAGCCGGACTTGGCTTGAGGCCTGAGGGTAAAAAACCTCAAAGTTCGTAGAGACTCAAGATCGATAATACCGCAAGTGAAAGGTGAGTTTGAGGGAAGGGCTGGAACCACGACAAATACTTGAAGCCTGACTCAATTCAATGAGTGTTACATGAAATACATCCAGAGGAAGGAATATGTAAAGGCTGGTGTCCTACCCAAGTTTGCCTCCTCGGAGTTAGAGAATTTTATAGAAGTTTTCACTTCCAAGTCTTGAAGGCCCGAAGCAATGACTGAAAAACTAACAGCACATGTAGGTGTGGAAAGCTATTGAATAGATCCTACAAAGATTCACCAGGAAACTGGTTAGATACCCGAAAATGCCTTGGAGGTACGGAAGTTGTCAGTTAGAACACTAAGGCCTCAAAACGTGAATTCAACCTTGAAAGAAACTCATATGAAAAACTGTAGGCAACACTCGGGGGGCATGACCCTTGACCTTTAGATGGCCTAACTGGGATTCTACTGGTCAGAAATAATGGCTGATGCCGAGAGTTTGTGCGATCGATATCCATAAATACTCAACTGTTGATCAATCCCCTGAAATGTTGAAAACCATATGTTCCACCATTCCAAGTGGCAAATGCCCAGAGGAAGTTCCTAATAGTTGCAATTGATACCTTCATGAAGTAGACTGAGGCCAAACCTCAAGCCTGGATAACCACAAAGTAAATGACACAATTCCTGTGGGAAAGTGTGATACGTAGATATGGACTTCCACCAATCCTTGTAGCCAGAAATGGATGACAAATATTCAAAAACGAGGTAAAAAACGAGGCTCTTACAAGCTGGAATTATTTGAAAGAAATGTGGTGCCTAGACTTGGCACACCCCAAATCTCAAGGTTTATCGTATCTGAGCATCCGGTTAGGACACTCCACCTGATCAGACTAAGTGGCATAAGGTTCGATGAAACCACAAGCTTCTAGCTCTAAGGAATTGAAGGCTCTAATAGGCCATGTTCCATGAAATTGAAGGCTTAAATAGGCCACGTTCAATGTAATTGAAGGCTCGAATAGGCCACGTTCCATGCAATTGAAGGCTCGAATAGGCCACGTTCAATGTAATTGAAGGCTCGAATAGGCCATGTTCCATGCAATTAAAGGCTCGAATAGGCCGCGTTCAATGTAAGTGAAGGCTCATCAGGTGAGAAATTGAACTAGGAGAATTTGATGTTAAGTACAAGTTTAGGACGACCATCAAAGCCTAGGCTCTAGCTGACTTCGTGGTTGAATATACCATTGAAAACCAAAAAGTCGGGGGGCAGGGGGTAATAGACTAGGAAGGTCAGCAAGGTGGGAAGCCCCTAGAAGAGAAGAAGGAGTATTTGAAGAGAAAAAGGAGTATTTAATGCTCTATTTTGATGGGGCATCAAAAACAAAAACAAGTGGTATAGGTTTAATTTTGCAAAACCCCGATGGGTTTGCAGTTGAGTATGCCTTGAAGTTGGACTTCCAAACAACCTACAACGAGGAAAAGTTGAAGCTCTGACAACCGACCTTGGATTGACAATAGCCCTGAGGGTGAAGAACCTGAAAGTCTGTGGAGACTCAAAGCTAGTAATCTCACAAGTCGATGGAGAGTTTGAGGCTAGAGAAAAGAATATGGCCAAATACTTGAGGATTGTGAAAGCTACGATAGCCCAGTTCGACGAGTGCTACGTTGAGTATATCCCAAGGGAGGAGAATACAAAGGCCGATGCCTTATTTGAGTATACTTCTTCAGAGGTCGAGACCCATTCTGGGAGCGTCTACCTCTAAGTTCTGAGAACCCCTACAATTGATTCTAAGCTTATTGCTCCTATCGGGATAGGAGGATGCTGGATAGATCGTATCAAAGCACACCTTTAGAATGGCTGGTTTCCAAACAATTCCACGGAGGCAGGGAAGCTAACTGTAAGGAACATAAGGCTCGAAGAAGCCACGTTCCACCCGACTGAAGGCTCGTGAAGGCCCCACTTCGTCCAACCAAATGCTCGAAAAGGCCACTTACCATATATTTGAAGGCTCCAAAAATGCGAGAAATAAGTTGAAACAATACTTGTAAGGAGTTAGAGCTCGAAACAAGCTTCGATTCGATATATTGTAAGCTCAAATCTGAGCAAAGAGCAAAAAGATATGGATTTTTCAATACTCGTGGAATGAGCTGGCCTAATAATCGAGTTAGAGGACAAAAGTGTGACCTCAATCCATGTCTTCAGGGGCTGGAATTTCAATTCACGATTGACCTCCTCTAGGTCTCAGAGGTAAGGTTGTGATGACCCAAGACCTAGGACGAACGAGGCTTTAAAAAGACTTCAATCGAGGTCATAGAAGGAGGTCACACACCCCGCGACCAATGTAAATTGAAGGCCTTACACGACCTCAATCCAGGTCATGGGTTGAGCTCGTAAGCCTCACGATCAGCCTAAATTGAAGGCCTTACACGACCTCAATCCAGGTCATGGGTTGAGCTCGTAAGCCTCACGATCAGCCTAAATTGAAGGCCTTACACGACCTCAATCTAGGTCGTGGATTGAGCTCGTAAGCCTCACGACCAAGCCTTAAAGCTGAGGTCCTGAAGACCCCAGACCTGGACAATTTGAGGGTTTAGTTAGGCCTCAATTCAAGTCTATCAAGGTTAGGACCCCCACACAAATTACAAGAAAATATTATTATTTAATAATAATTTATAAAAAATTATTATTATTTAATAATAAAATCTGATCGGACCTTATTCAAGCAAAATTTTATCCGGGTAGGACAACCCTGATTCGGGTATAAAAGTTATTCAAAATTTGAATAACATAAATAATATTATTCAATAATATTATTAAAAAAAAAAGCTTCACGACCTCAAATGAGGTCGGAGATCGACCTCAGAAAAGTCACGACCAGCCTCCAAATGGAGCCTTACACGACCTGATATGAGGTCCAAATTTCACCTCGTGAAGTCTACGACCACCACCCAATCAAGGCCTTGGACGACCTGAGATGAGGTCGTATGTGACCTCGAACAAAGTCACGATCAGGGACAAATTGAGGGCTTGGACGACCTCAATTGAGGTCTTGTGAAAAAGTGCAATTTAGTACCCCTACTTTTGCTATGTTCACAAAAAGAGTCCATGAAAAATTATGAAATAATCCCCCTAAAATGCATGTGTACACAAATTCAATATTTTCGATTAAAGTTTTCGAATTTTATTCAAGCAAAATTTTATCCGAGTAGGACACCCCAATATTTGAATAAAATAAATAATATTACTCAATAATATTATTTAAAGAGAAAAAAGATTGTAAAAAAAAAGAGGAATATTGTTCACGACCTCAAATGAGGTCCTAAAATCCACCTCGTGCAACTTGCGACCTGCCCCCAAATTGAAGCTTACACGACCTGATATAAGGTCGCAGTTCACCTCGTACAAGGCACGACATGCAAGTATTGGACGAACAGGAATGAGTTCATACTGAAAAGTGCAGTTTAGCACCCCAAATTTTGCATGATTTACATATTGATCCCTCAAGTTTATAAATCGACATTTTGATCCTTCTAATTTCAAAATTAACAGATTTGTCCCTGGACTTTTTTTAATTGACAAAAAAAATCCTTGCAAAATTGCGAAAATGCACCTACAAAATGCACGTGTGCACAAATTGAATATTTTCAATTGAAATTTTCGAATTATTTTCAAGAAATTGTCCGAGAACACAAAAAAATTACAAATTTCGTAGGATTGAGATTCCAAAAATTATTTTAAGTCTTGTGAAAGATCAGATAATTCGTGAATGACACATTTAAATTGTCAAGAATAAACCAAAAAATACCAGTGGGTACAAAAAAAATTCCTAAATTATTAGGAATAATTACGAAAAATACCCACGGGTACATTAAAATTCCTAAATTATTAGGAATAATTAAGAAAAATACCTGTGAGTATATAAAAATTCCTCAATCATTAGGAAAGGTACAGAAAAATACGAGAAAAATTATAGAAATATTTTCTTGAAAATTGAGCAATAATTTATGCTAATAATGCATGAATGCCTTATAAAAGTGTCGAAATTGCTAAAAGCAAGCACCATTAAAGCCTCGAATAAGGTCAATCGTCGTAAATGGGTAGGTCTCTCCACACTTTACAATAAGGCGATATATGTGAAACACTAGTGTAAACCAAAATCCCCATATAAGGGTAGGAAAATTAAGAAGTCCCAGGTAAGGGATAAAAACGATCCCGAGTCTCGATTAAGGCAAATATAACTTCTACGAAAACCTGATCAGTTTTCCTAGAAGTTGGGGGCAAATGATATGGGCTGAAAATAAGCATTAAATACATATTTAATGTGGCATTAAATAAATCTAGATTGGTCCAAAGTTAAAGCCCATTAATGAGGTCTGAAACCCTAATTAAATATTAAAAACGTAATTAACGAATCGACCAAATAAAAGACTCTGTTATTGAGTCCAAAAGGAAACCAAATTATTTATGGAGTAGCCTCCAAGGCATACAACTCCTATAGTTTTCCACCTTCCTCATGGAAGGATCTAGAATTGGGCCCAAAGTGGGTAACTTGCCCACCAAGTTACTAAACCCTAATTCCAAGGCTTCTCAAGCCTATATAAAGGGTCTCACCCCTCATTCTCATAACAACATTTTTTGGGCACAGCTCCAGACACATCCATTACGTTTTGGCTTAATCCTCGAATAAGAACATACAAGCCACTGCGTCCTAGGTGAGCTCTCGCCGCCATAGCCTCGAGGGCACCATCACCTAGAACTACGTTTTGGCTTGATTCTTCAACATTTTTTGGGCACAGCTCCAGACACATCCATTACATTTTGGCTTAATCCTCGAATAAGGACATACAAGCCACTGCGTCCTAGGTGAGCTCTCGCCGCCATAGCCTCGAGGGCACCATCACCTAGAACTACGTTTTGGCTTGATTCTTGATATTCATCAAGGTACGTAGGCATCTTGCGAGGATCGACAAGTCCCGACAGCAAGAGCAACCACCATTAAAGCTCGAAGCTCTCAATCCCTAGCAATCAATACACGAATTAATTACACCCTACTTTTTGTTCCACAACAGTTACAATATTTTACAAAAATTTTAAAAGTAAAAAAAGAGTTATAATAATAATTTTTTTTAAAAAATTTTATGATTTTGCTTATATGTTTTAGGATTAGAGATGGTAGTAAATATAATTACTACTTGCCCAAAATAATTATTCTGAAGTTTTTGGGATGACACTTTTGTCCAAATTCTGACAACAAAATCTTCTACCTGTTAACTTGTGTAATTCAATGATAAATAGATAATTGTATCTCATAATTCTAATCATCACTAAATCAAGGTCCCATCGAGAATTTTCAAAAAAAAAAATCCTTTATTTTTGTATTAAAAAAATTAAAATTGAAAGCATAAAAAAGGGGTGACGTGGAGACTCGTAGCAGAGCTAGGGTGCATGTCACGGTGGCACGGACATGCCAGACTGGACATGCCATGACCGCATGCCTTTTCATGATTTGTCATGCTTTTTTACTAATTTTTTATTAATCTTTTATAGTTAATTATATATATATATATATATATATATATATATGTGTGTGTGTGTGTCATAATCTATTATTTTTAGTGAAAATATTTGATAAATTATTTTTTAATTTTTTTCTACTATATAATTTGTAAGTTCATAATAATTTTAGTATTGTATTATTTTTGTAATATTAATATCAATCTATTTTTTATTACCTTTTTAAATTTATATTAAATAGAAAATGGCATGCCATTTGGGCATGACTTTTGGTAAAAGGCATGCCTTTAGAAAACCGCGTGCTATGTATGGTTCTAAAAATTTCCGATTTAACCGATTAATCCCCGATTAATCCTATGTAAGGTAGCTAACTGATTCGATTTTTGAAATCCGATTAATCCAATAAATTTATTTAAAATGATATATTTATTTGTAAATTAGACTAATATATTAAATATTATTATAAAATTCAATTAATCTTTTCAATTAATTCCGATTACTTGATTAATTTTAAATCGATACCTTAACTAATTTATATGATTACCGATTTTTATAACATGTTACATGTGCTAGGTACCCTAAGCAGAGCACCACCATCACATTTGGCGTGTCCTTCCCTTATTTATTGTTTTGTTGGTGCATATCTTTTTGCTCACTCCACTTCACCCACCACTCTCCAGTCTCCTCACTTGTTCTTCATTTCATCCTCTCTGCTCTCTCAACTCTTTCTCTCTCTCTCTCTCTCTCAAAATTTGAAATCTATACTCTCTCTCAAAATTTGAAATCTATACTCTCTCTCTCTTCTCGGAGATTAACAATGGTGAGAGTGAATGTTTTTGTTGTAGAGAGATATTGTTTGAAATTTTGTGAGTTTCGTTTTTGAATTTCGACCTAATTAGTGTTCTCGATCTCATTATATTGTATTTGTTTCTCGAATTTCAGGTTGTTGCACAGAAACTCAAGGAAGCTGAGATCACTGAGCTTGATTCGCTTCTCTTAGTAATCTCTCTCTCTCTCTCTCTCTGCGTTTGTGTGTGTTTGTGCGCTTGTATGTGTATTTGTGTGTATTTATGTGTGTTATGATGTTTATTTAGGATTAACTGATTTTTTTTTGTGAAATTTACTTGTAATGTAATTTTGGATGTTAGCAGTTACTGTTTCCTGTTGGTGCTGTAACTAATTGTTGTTTGAGATTGCAGTTTACTGTAATCGCTTCATTTGTTTCATTAATCGATTGTAATTCATCTATATTTACTGCACATGCTGTATTTTTTGCATTTAAAAGGTCGATTGAAAGTTATGTACTGTAGATGCTTTAGAATATATTTTCCATGTTTCAAGTTTAGTTACAGTTTCAATATATGATTAACAATAGATATATCGATAATGTGTTTCCTATCAGCTTTACTATTGTTGTGTAACGGTGTTTATGTCTAATTGAACAGACAAGGAACCTACTACGCATTGCGATATTTAATATTAGCTATATAAGAGGACTTTTTCCTGAAAACTATTTCAATGACAAGTCGGTTCCAGCTCTAGGTACGCCATCTTGTTACAACAAGCAAATTTATCGCTATGAGATTCTTACATCTTAGGTCTGATCTGCTTATTTTGGTGCTGAAATCCTAAGCAGAGATGAAGATTAAGAAGCTAATGCCAATGGATGCAGAGTCAAGAAGAATGATTGATTGGATGGAGAAAGGCGAGTTAATCATTAGTGTTGAAATTTACAATGAAGAAACGTCTTCTCCTATTTTGTTTCTCATGATTTCTCTGTTTCTCCTCTATTTGTTTAGGTGTCTATGATGCACTGCAGAAGAAATACCTGAAAACGCTTCTGTTCTGTGTGTGCGAAACAGTAGAAGGCCCAATGATTGAGGAATATGCCTGTAAGAACACTTCACCATCAATGTAGTGGAAGTATCATAGATTTACCATCTTAGTGATTGGGTGCGTCAAGAAGCAAACAAAGAATTTTGTAGTGGAAATAACTGCTTTTCATGTGCTTTCTCTTACCAAGCATGTTAACTTATAGTCATTAATTTCTGGACCTAAATGTTATGGAGCCAAATCTAGTCGTCTATCTGTGTATCTTGTGTTAAATTAATTTCAGCTAGTGCTACATTAATAACTTCCAACCTCCTTGCCTGCAGTTTCTTTCAGTTATTCAAACTCCGAAAATCAAGAGGTTTCAATGAATGTGAATCGCATTGGAAATAAAAGGCAAGGGGGGACATTCAAGTGCAACTCGAGTACAGAAATTACTCCAAATCAGATGAGGTATGTACATCAACTAATTGCATTGTTCACTCACATCTCAGATCTGCTATTTTTGTTTATGCAAATTTTACTTTTGATACAATATGTTAAATGCAGGAGTTCTGCTTGCAAAATGGTCCGTACATTGATTCAGTTAATGAGAACTCTGGATAAGATGCCAGAAGAGGTATATTTGCATACTAGTTACTGTGTTGCTGATTAACATGCACAGGTTCATTTCCACATTTAGTGTATTAACTCTGGTATATTTGCAGCGGACTATATTGATGAAACTACTGTATTATGATGATGTCACGGTAAGCCCTTTCATTTCACTTGCTTTCATCTTCATTTTCTTTTAGTTCTCTTGTACTGCCAATGAAGGTTCTTCAGCTTAATAATCCTTAAAATTTAGAAAGTCAATTGTGTTTTGATACTAAACCCAATATAAAGATCTAGGAATAATGCAGCTCATCCGTTTTAACCTTTTTAAAGAGCTGACATTTCCTGAGACTAATTGCCTTAATATAGTATCTCTTCTACTGAAATCATGTCCATCATAGGAATTAGCCCTGATAAATTTAAAAGTGCCGCTGTAATATTATCTAAAGATTCTATTACACATACTTGTTACAGCCTGTGGACTATGAGCCGCCATTCTTCAGAGGCTGCACAGAAGAAGAAGTTAACAATCCATGGACCAAGAATCCTCTGAAAATGGAGGTTGGCAATGTCAACAGCAAACATCTAGTATTAGCTCTTAAGGTAAGGGAAAAGATACAGGAGTAAGTACATAATCCTTTATATTTCTATGCATAAAGTAATCAATTGTTTTCTTGGAAACTTGTACAGGTTAAGAGTGTGCTTGATCCTTGCGAGGATGAGAATGATGATATGCAGGATGATGATGTCAGCTTGGGGCCCGATTCTGTTGAAGGAGATGCAAGTGACTCGGAAACTGAGGTGAACCATATGTAACTAGGTTCTTATAGTCTTAAACTATACATAATTATCAGAAACTTAATCAAGCTTGGTAACATGATATAATTTGTAATTCCTTTCAGACAATAGATGAAGGCCAGTATGTGGTTGTACCAGTAGGTAAGTTGCATGTCAGCATCTTTGGTTTTATGACATTGATTTAAGATTTTGAATTGTAATGCCAAAGCTATTTCTTGCAGACAAAGAAAGGGTTCAAACAAATCAATCAACAATTGATGACGGTACACAGCATTAAGCAGAAACTGTAGAATAACACCACTGGCATCAATATATGGATGTAATAAAGTAATTTAACTATTAACAGGCTGTACTTGCCAATTTGCAGATGACACTCAGGATCCAATTGAAGATGAAGAGCAATTTCGTCGAGTAAAGGAGTGGATTAGTTCTTACCACCTTGGCACTGTGGAGCTTACAGATGTTCTCTCGAATTTCTCTGACATATCAGTGGTATAGACTCACTTTATCTCTTAAATGTGGATTAACATGGGTTTTACATTAAGCGGTTAGCTGCAGAAATCTTGACAAACCAAGTTCTCAGTTTATTTACAATTCCTACTTTCCTTAATTGCAGGTTCTTATTGAAGGTACATGGAGGTTTCAATCAATATACAAAGTTTTAAGAAAAAGGCATCTACCCTGTAACTTCATCCTGAACAGATTTAACTATTCTAATTCATTGTGACTGGTTTCAGAAGTTATGGACAAGCTGGTAAAGGAGGACACTCTAACAAAAAGTGGAACAAACACTTACATCATTAATAAGCTGAAGGTGTTTTCTCTAACTTTTATAATCTATGTATCTCCTAATTTGGTTCTTCGTCCCTTATCCTCATTGTTATAGAAACTATGGTTCCAGAAATCTGACTATGAATTTGAAGCTGTAAAAGAGGAAAATGATGGCCTGATATTTCGAAATGGCAATAGATTTCAGCCTAACATGGATGAGGATCATATGTATATGAAGGTAAATATGGACCAACATTTTATGAATCGTTTATCTTTTCTTCTTCCTGTGACATAGTTGCATGTCTTCTGCTAACCATGCTACTGGATCCAGTAACTTATTTGCTAATAGCTACTATTCTTGTTTATGTACAATTCGCGTATTTTTTTAGCCATATATGCTTTCTTTTTCAAATGGCAAAGGTCCGTGCATTCTGCTAACCTGGCCACTGGATCCAGTAACTTATTACCCAATAATTCAGCTTAGTGTCTTCTCTACTAGAAAACTCTGATTCCCATTTTATTTTTAAGCTCTCACAACTCACAAGTCTTAATATATAGTTTTTGCAAGTTTTTCAATTATGCCTACATATGCAAGTCAAGATAGAATACAAGATTGACGAGAATGTATGATTTCAATCTTTGTTGTATATTTAATATATAAATTGCATGTCTCATTTGTAGTAATGGATTCCCTATAAGACCAGAAATGAGTTCTATCAAAATTTATCTGGGAGTTGATTTATAATATAATAAAGATAATGAGATGTCAACTAATTCTTAAGTTTTCAGAATGTAAATGTTGCTCAAGTCTCTTGCAATTGTTTGCAGGCTCTATACCATGCTCTTCCAATGAACTACATTACTGTTTCCAAGCTTCACAACAAGCTCGAAGGAGAAGTCAACCAGACTACTGTGCGCAAGCTAATTGATAAAATGACAAAAGAAGGGTTTGTCGAAGCACAAAGCAATAGAAGACTTGGTATAGCATTTGAGCTATAAAAGTATTTTCAGTGCCTAAACCAGATTTGATGATTGTTTACATATTCCTTTTATTTCTGCAGGCAAGCGTGTGATCCATTCTGATTTAACAGAGAAAAAATTGCATGAAGTCAAGAAAAACTTGAACCTTGATGAGATGGTGGAAGTTTAAAGTTCTTTATGCACAATTTTTTTTTTTAAATTTCCTTTTTAAACAGATTTATAGTAAGCCAATTATATTGATAGGAGTTGGATGAACCCCAAAGGAAGCTGAACCAATCAGAAGCTCAGACACTAGGTATTATTGATAAAAATGTTATTCCCTCTATTTTGCACTGAAAGATCCAATATTTTAACTGTGTATGTCAACAACCAGGAAGCAAACAAAGGGACTTGTCTACTTGTGGTGGCGTTCGCTCCATCGGATCAGATCTTACTCGAATGATAGGCAAATCTGATGCATATCAGAATGGATCTATCAGGAGTGACCATACTGTTGTAAAGATGAAAGAGCCTGGGACACCCACAAGCAGAGCTCAGGTATGTCTGGTCAACAACTTCCTTATTGTTACCAAGTAACAATGTTTTGCTTTCTGATTTTCTATGTCTTTTGACCCAATATCCTATAATCATCACTTTTCTGAATCATGCAGCCAGCAGCTTCAAGGGAGAGTTTCGCACAACTAATGGAAAATGGCAGAACCAATGGGAATGGTGACAACTGCGGTGAGTTTGATGCAGTCATGTGTAGCAAGTCTTCATCTCAGAGCAAGCGGTCCAGAAAAGCAAGCGCTGTAAGCTTTCAACCATCGCTGTATTTTTAGGTCTAGTTAATAGTCATATGTCACTTGGACTGATACTCCATGCATCCACACACACACACACACACACACACACACACACACATACACACACAAAAGTATCATTTGCTAAATTTTTTAATTTGTTCCTATAAATCCCCCCTCCCCCCACGGTAACAATCTGTATCTATCCTCATGCATAAGGATATGAGCTTTTAGTAAAGAATTGGAACAAGGATATGAGCTTTCAGTGAAGAATTGGAATGTAACATTAAAATTAAGTACTTGATCTAAGGACATCATGTCGTTTTATGTTACTGTATTGATTAATGAGAACTCGATTTCTGGGACAAAAAAAGTCTTATACGACTCTTTTAAGGAGACTTAACTTGCCGTTTTCTTTTTGGTGACAGGTTAAGGAGCCTATTCTTCAGTACACCAAGCGCCAGAAAGCTCAAGTTGCCTAGAAGGAATTGGAATGCAGCTGATTGATCCCAGAGTTCTTTTCCACTTATTCGTATTTCATGAGACAAAAAGACTCTCTACTGCATATATGACTTGAATCAGCTTTCTTCCTTTCTTTGTTGAACCTGGTTATTCATATGACTAATGACTGGATATGTAATAGATGTGTTTATCCTTATTATGTTAACAGTTCTGACTTCTCACAAAAATCCCCAAATTTTGCTGGAGGTCCAACAAAACATGCAACTAGGCAAAAGTATGATGAACAATTGAACATATCAATTAAAGGGACCTGTTTTGTGTGTTTAGATACATGTCGATCTGTTATGTTTGCATTTCTATCTTTGGTTAGAAGAATTAAGAAATCGTGATGCTAAGATTAATTTGAGCTGCATCGTTTTATTTGAATTTCTATCTTCTGCTGCTCCCTTGCATCCCATTTTGCAGATGTGATACCCTGCTTCTTATCAATTTAGCATCCCCTTAAGTTAGAGAGTTGCTGCAACCCTTCCCCTGAATTGACTTAAACAACTCGATAGCTACTTCCAAAGCTCTCTCTCTCTTTTTTCTCTAAGCTTAACTCTTTTTTAAGTATGTGCATGTACTATATATACAAGGTCAATTAGCTTTCTTTGTTCCAAGGTCAGTTAGCTTTCTTTGTTCCATTACATATATTCCTTTTCGTGCGTTATCTTCCACCCAAAGATGGCTCAACTGGTTGAGATCAACACTTTAGGGACTTGCACTCTCAAGGTCTTATTTTCTAGGATTAGAAATGGTTGTAAATATAATTACTATTTGTCCAAAATAATTATTCTGAAGTTTTTGGGATGACACTTCTGTCCAAATTCTAACAAAAAAATCTTCTACCATGTAACCAACGAAAAACATCAGAATTACTTGTAAAATCCTTCTTGGCAAAAAGTAAATAGAATAAATACAAGCTGCTTATAAATTTTTTACAGCTATTTCGAAAATCTTAAGAATTGGTAGAGGTGTTATGGAACTAAATCCTTTCAGGTACTTTGTTGATATGGAGTTTTAAGACATTTTCTTCGTGGTATCTTAATGTGTCATGTTGGTTTGTGATGTGCAGATTATGTTAGAATTGAGAAGAACTTCTTTGAATAACAAATCAAACAGAACACCCATAAATATGCTCATAGCTGAATAAATGTCAAAAGAAACTCTTTCGACGGGAAACCCGCCCAGTGTAGTTGCTAGGGCCTAGGTTAATGGGGCTTGATGCCATTCCATGTGAGCAGCTTCATTTAGCTTCACAAAGAAGTCACTCAAGAAATTTCTCCTATTCTAATGTGCCTATGGATTATTGGCAGCAAGAACATGAGTCTTTAGAGTCACAAGAACTACATGAGATTCGTCAGTATCCTGAGCAGAATAATTTTAAAGTTGTTTATGAGATATGGCAGTCACAGAACGACCCTGTTGGAGATAAAGCATCTCAAAGAGAAAGGTTAAGTGGAAGTGCAAGTGAGAAAAAGATGGCTCCCATTTGTCAAAAATTCACAGATTTGAAGGTTCTTGCCATGGTCGAAAAGCTCCGCCAAACCAAACAGTTCCAAGATGCATTAGAAGTATCAAGTTCGAACAATGATTTATTCCTCAAAATTTTCCAGGAACCAAATTCAATGTTCTCCCAGCATTGGCGCAATTTGAAGTCCCTCCCGCCTTCATCTAATATAAAGCGTATTACAGTTCTTAGACCTGCTAAGATGGTAGATAGCACCAAAATTGCTGGATCACAGAAGCAGTTCCAAATAAAGAAAACTTCCCAGACTGAACGGGTAGGTAACCGGGACAAAGAGCTTTTGGATTTTTCAGTCCAACAAATTGTAAGCTGAGGATAATCATATTCAAACAACACGTATAGTGGTACTAAAACCTAGCCTTGCAAAGTCTTAAGACACTAAAACTGTTGTTTTTTAGGTCAAAATCTGTTCCTGTATCTTCTACTATTTATAGTTCGAGGCTTGATCTAGAAGTTTCCAGTCCTAAGATGGAGAAAACTGAATTTATGGAGGAGGTGATAAAGGAAAGGACTGTGAAATTTAAATTGAAGGAAAGAGTTTCAAGTTTTTTTTTCTTAAGAAATAAAACAATTTGGCAAGGAAGAA
This sequence comes from Kitagawia praeruptora, assembly GCA_037693485.1. Lineage (NCBI taxonomy): Eukaryota > Viridiplantae > Streptophyta > Magnoliopsida > Apiales > Apiaceae > Kitagawia > Kitagawia praeruptora. The sequence goes on from CM075353.1 coordinate 8,942,734, forward strand.
TCAAGCCAACCTAATTCTGTAACTGGCTCTGGATGTCATCACAGCAATGTGGCATCTGAGCCTGATAGTGACAATAGAAATAGTAGACTTGCGGAAAGAGATCGAAAACAAGTTGCTACAACAATGGGAACCAAGTGCATCTGTGTTCAGAAAAAGAGCTTTCGAAAATTCATATCAACCACCAGGTACCTCGCACATGGTATATTGATTTTTACTGAATTCACATTGTAATGATTTGAAGATTAATCTGTACAGAGATGGTTCTCAAGTACAGTTATACTAGTAGATATGTAATTACCGAATGACTTGAATAATAAACTGATTAAGAATCTATATATCCAAAGTTCCAAACAGCAGAAATCGATTCTGCGTTTCATACAATCATACTTGTCATGATTAAGCAAGTTTAAACATGCAAATTGATTAAACACAAATTAATAAAAACAAAGATAATTAATCATACATCCAAAGACTCAACTAACACAAGCAAAGCAGAACGAATTAAAGATTCCTTTCGTCTTTCTGCTTGGCTTTTCCTGCATGTCAGTTGCATCAGCATCACCAAGTAAAACCAAACTCGCATCACTGAGTAAAACCAAACTCTCCACAAATCCAGAAAACGTTGGTACATGTAAATTCTCATAGCAGGCCAAACCTTTACAAGGCCATAGATATTTCAAATCAGCAAATTCCCTTACCTCCCTGTTGTCATTATTATACGAGACTAATCCAGACGCATTCTTTTTTCTTAGTATCATCTCACCATTGTTCCTAAAACCTAACGGCAACCATTCGTATATTCCTTGAAGATTAACACTCATCTTCCTATACCAAACCACATACGTGTTCCCCTTCTTTGCAAGTATCCACAGATCAAGCATACCCGAGTTGTGGTTAACATAAAGAGAAAGTGATTCACCACATGCCTGAATAAAAAAATTTCCCGAGGAACAGTCTTTCGGTAACTTGATCTCTGAAAGATTTTTTTTCTTCAAATTAAAACCAACAACTACTTCCCCTTCAGTTTGTTTCTTCCCTAGCCAATATGCAGAACTATTCACCAACACAGAATTATTTCTCAACTCATAGCGCTCAACATCGTTAAATTGGACAGTATCCCATGAATTAGAGCTAAGACTATAAACATCAACAATGATTGACCACTCTGTCAACCTCTTATTATCCAGCATAGGACACATGACAATCTTAACCACTTGGTAATCATTCAACTCCGTCGAATATCCAAAAGCCATATTTACCCTACAATTATCAACGAGGTTGGAACTTGTCTCAAAGTGCAGCGGTGTATCCGGAAGTCTTTTAGTTTTTCGGATGGTAGGATTCCAAAGATATATGTTGCTGTCATGTTTCAACTCTAAACTTGACACACATAGTACACCATTCGACATCCCGTACCATGTTCCACAACCAGGAGGAAATTGCAGCTTGTAGTATTCTTCACATTGTTTGTAATCATAACGTACAGAAAACGGACCTCTAGAAGCAGAGCTAAAAAGAAGATAAATATTCGAGGAAGAACAAGAAGCCTTTTGATAATTCAAGTGGAGTTTAATGAAGTCGGGAGATTTTATGAAAAAATACCATGATTTTTGAACAAGCATGCACTCACCAAGACATTTAAGTGGTAGTCGGTTAAAGATTTCTGATAAGATATCTGCGGACTTGGGAAAGGAGTGACCGATTGATTCAAATTTTCCCATCAGCTCTCAAGAGGCGCCAACAAATTTATGTTTTATGTCAATGATCTGAATGTGTATTTATATATAGGAATGAAAAACATGAAAATTTTGAACTGGGATACGATATGGATTCCTTTTTCTTAATTAGAACAAAAAATTGGAATTGAATTTAGATTTAGATTTTAGATATAAAAATGGATTTAAATTTAAATTTAGATTTTTGGTGTAGCAATTCGATATTTGATCGAAAATTCAAAATCAATCCATATTTATGAAAACCCGAGTTCCAGTATAGTTGTAACTTAACACACGAATCCCTTTTTGATTTGCTATCTTTTGACTACAGTCACTACACGAATCCCATTTCAGAGTATAGGCCATATCTGTAGCTCTTTTGCTATCTTAAATAACTGAACGGAGACTGTGAAGAACAAGTACAGGTTGAAAAATACCTTTCCACTTAGTTCACTATTTCCTAAATAGTGTCCCAAAACTATTACTCGTGTTCATGGTTGTAAAAATCGGTAATCGGTATAAATTGGTTGAGGTAGTGATTTAAGATTAATCGGGTAATCGGGGATTAATCGGAGTATTAATCGAATATTATATTAATATTTAATATATTAATCTAATTTACAATTAAACATATCATTTTAAATAAATTCATAGGATTAATCGAATTTCAAAAATCGAATCGGTTAGTTACCTTACAGGGGATTAATTGGGGATTAATCGGCTAAATCGGGGATTTTTAGAACCGTGCTCATGTTTAGTTAATATGATAAATTACATGTTAATTATGTTAAATTTTAGAAAAATAATATAATTATTTGGTAATAATGAATTTATTCAATATGATTGAATAAAAAAGCGAATTTTTTATTATGAACACTATTTAACTAAATAAGTTGTAGGCAGAGCTCAGCTTAGTTGAACTGGGACTGTGATCGCTTTAGCTAATTGTAGTACAGTAAAACCTCTATAAATTAATAATGTTGGGACCGAGATATTTTATTAATTTAGCGAGATATTATTATATCGATAAATTAATAATTTATTAATTTAAAGAGATTTTACGTATGATCTTTAAATTTCCAAGTCCAATGTATGTATATTAGTTAAAAATGAAAAAAAAATTATAAAAACAAGTTCCAAGGAACATTCTATTAACGTACATTCACAAATTTATTGAATTTGAGTTTGATTCACTAGCTTTGGAATCGGTCACTCGGAAAGAAGCATTGCAAGCGGAAACAACTCTTCACAATTTTTTGTTGAAATACGAGAAGAAAATGTCCAAACTCTTAAGTGCAATGAAAATATTTAAAGATGAACTCAATATAGATTTGAAGTTCAACAAAAATTAAGTGATTATAGATTCATTTTTTACTAGACAATCTTAGAATTTGGGATCTTTTAGTAATTATTAATTTATAGTTTTGTTGGGACCAATATATATACACTGGGATTTCAAAAAAGTTATTATATTATTATTTTATCGATTGGGATCCAATTTTATACTGGTCCCAAGTTGGGACTGGACAAATTATTAATTTTATCGAGTATTAATTTATAGAGGTTTTACTGTATAGATTTGTCTGTGTAAGAAAATGTTCTTAAAAAAAATAACGTTCTACTGCTACAAACAAAAAATAGAAAATTCATCAAAGAAATAGAAAAAAACTTGCCACGTGTTTAGAATTTTTTATGTTTTTATTTATTTTTCAAAAAGAAATAAATATAATATGAATTAAAAACTTATACTGTAACTCTCCAACCACTTAACTCATTGTTTTATGTTGTATTAAACAAAATGGTATTTTTGGTTCTTTGAAAATGGCAGTAAAACAGCCTCTGGTTTATAAATTAGAAAAAGTAAAATTCTAAATTTTGTTTTCTAACACAAACATTATTAAAAACATAAAATACAAAAAAAAAACACCACTATGTTTTCAGATGAAAGCCCTCAATAACTAAAAATTAAATGTTATGCCCAAAATAACTGTTGTCAGAAAAATTGCCCAAAATAACACGGAGATTGCGCATTTTGATAATGCGTACACTGAATGCGCATATGCGCGATGCATGAAGTTTGAATTTCCAAAAAATGGCATGTGCGCGGGCAGAAAATGCGTCTTAATAAGTCTCTGCTCCAAAAATGTACCGCAAATGAGGGAGAGCTGCTGGAATCCCTTTGACATCTGATTTTGGTTGGGGAGTTTTTATTATCCGGAAAGAGATCAGATGAAAGATATTCCATATGCTTCCGCTGTTGGAAGCTTGATGTACGCCCAGACGTGTACACGGCCGGACAATGCTAGAAACCGATTCGGAGAAAGAAGAAGCATGGCATGAGATAGGCGGCGAAAAAATTTCCGATAGCGAATTACTTGACTCGATAGATGGAGGGAGAGCCCTCCAACTCAAGCGCATATACTTCATGCGTATACTTCATATGCGCAAATATAAAATGCGTATATATATATAAAACCAACGGATGCTTTACACTTTTCATGTGCCATGCCAGTTACACGAGTGGGTGGGTGGGTGAACTTTATCTCTTCCACTCCATCTCCTTCTCTTCTCATACACACTTCACACATTTATATTATATATCTGCGTATACATTCAACTTCTAATAAACGACAAACAACCTTGTATAGTTGTATGTTTATGTTATAAAAAAAAGATTAAATGTGTAGGAGTTTTTTTTTTTTTAATTTCTTTAAAATAAACCAAAACACACAGATCTCCGACAGCACCGACTTCCATGGTGAGTACCGGAGAAGAAGCGCCGCCTGGCTGCGCCGGAGAAGACAAAATCACTTGGTGGAGATATAATTGGCGGTTTTTAAGAGAGATCAATTGTATGAAAGTGTATGAGATGAGAGAGAGGCAGATGTGAGAGATGAGAGAAGGGTGAGAGACGTGGTTCAAAGAAAAATAAAATAAAGAAAATACGCATTATACATATGCGCGTAGCTCTGGTAAAAAAAGACACCCCGCGCGCAAATTGTCATTTTGGGCATTTACACCCTGAAAATTGGTTATTCTGGGCATTTTTCCTATGTTTTCTGAGTCAGCGGTCTTAACCTTTTCCATCACTCTAATCCAATCTTGTATACTTTACATCATTCAGTATGCTTTCCTCTGAAAATTTAGTCTGTCACATGGTCTGATCATTACAATATACTCTGTTCATGGCAGCTTCCACGAGTACTAATCAACATGGCTTTTCTTCCGATTTTTCGCATGGCCATTGTATTAAGGAATAAAATATGAGGGTAGTTTAGTCATTGTAGTTGAAAGAATATTGGGTTATATATAAAGTTCCACTTAGTTTTATTGGAAACAAGTTAGAGAATACAATGTAGTAGTTTTTTAATATTTTGACCTTTTACCTATAATGTTTGTACATAGTTTATGTGTCTTGTTAATCTCTTTATTCTGCAATTACTTGTATTTGATTATTAACTTACAAAATTATCATGGTATCAGAGCCACCGATTCTTGAGGCCTAACGATTATTACATACACATCAATCTTCAACATTTTCTTGAAGCCTTCAGCCTTACGCCTTTATCTAGAGGAGAGTTTCATCATTTGGCAGTTTTATATGGAAGGCTCAAATCGCAGAAAGCATTGTTCGCTGACTTCACTTCGCTGATTTGGAGTACTTATTAGGTTCGTGATGGTGGATTGTTGGCTGTGAAAATCTTGTAAGTTTGGAATAACACATGAGGTGTTTGATAAAATGCCTAAGAGAAGGATTTGAATTCCCAGGTCAGTGATATGTTATGTGTTGTAGCGACAAGTAAGGTTGCTGCTGAATCAGGCAAAATTTTGTATGCTACTTCTATTAATAAGTCTATAGTCTGCTTCTCTTCTCTATTCATATTAGCAGCTGACCAAGAGGACAAAGAAGGCTGGTATTGTTGGAAAGTATGGTACACGTTATGGTGCCAGTCTGTGAAAGCAGATCAAAAAGATGGAAGTATCACAGCACACACCATATATTTTTGTGAATTTTGTGGAAAGTATGCAGTAAAGAGAAAGACAGTTGGAATTCGGGGTTGCAAGGACTGTGGCAAAGTCAAAGCGGGTGGTGCATACACCTTGAACACTGCTGCTGGCGTTACAGTGCGGAGCACAATTAGAAGGCTGAGGGAACAAACTGAGAGTTGAAGATGATTGTACTAGCATGACATGTCTGTTGCCTTTCTATTCACCTTTATGCAGACCAGGAAGACCATGAGGAAAAGATCTTTATTACTGATGCTGTTGAGTATTGAAAACGACTAAAAAATACAGAGGGGGGGGGGGTGAATGGATTCTTGAACTTTTCTTTTTCTTGAATTTATGTAGCACAATATGTGTTCGTGTGTGCAGATGTGTAAGTGCGGATTATGAACAACATAAAACACGATATCACTTTAATCTAATATTTTATTAGATAAAGATTTGCTACAACCTGTGAATACAAATGATAGTATTTTCAGCTTCGTTTTTCTCAGAATGATGTGCTCTTGAATGTGTATATGAAAAACTTCTCTTCTAAGGAAGTGAGGCTGTATCCTTGTAGAACATGGATACAACCTACTTACTACAAATAAGGTAGCTAAGCAAATTACTTTCTAGTCTGTCTATCCTTTTTGAGTAAGCATCCAAACGACTACAGATTTGACTTTGCAAAGCCTGTTCAGATCCACTTCTTTAGCTCTTTGTCTCTTGTACATCTCTCCAAACTTCTTTGTAGGCTTTCCAAAGTACATTACAGATTGTGGTCTATAAAGCACTTTAGCTTGTTGCAAGTTTCTGACTTATACAATTCTCTCAGTAACTTTGTCTCTAGGAATCCATTCGAGAAGTGTCTAAGTAACTTATTCGATAACTATCATTCGATAACTCTGAGTTCTCGAATAGTACAATCTTGGCATATTGAGTCACTTCTCGAATAGCCTTATCTCCAGGAATCCCTGAGTTGTCGAGTAGAGCTTTTGACCTATCGAATCCCTGAGATATCGAATAGCTTCTTAAGACTCTGAGATGTCGAATGGAACTTTGACTTTGTTGACCATTAGAGAACTCGAATTGCTTTGACCGTTGACTCCCTGCGTTCTTGAATGATATATCGAGTAGTTCATTCAGAGATATCGAACAGTGTCTTCTCAGATATCGAATCTCTGACTTCTCGAACGCTAGACTTCTCGAATAGACAAATGTACTTCTCGAATTGGTACTTAGGCACATTCTTCATTTCTTCAAATCCTAACTGTGACTATTTGACAGTCTTTATCTTCTTGCTTGAGGTATGAATCTTGGAACTTCTTTCAAGCATTATTCTTGACTTTATGAGTACAGTTACACAACTAGGATTTGATGCCTATTATAAGTACAAAAACAACCAGAAACTCTACAACTAGAGGTTCCCTCAATTAAGAGGTCATATAGGTAGTGCATAGCATTACACTTACTTAGGCTTGTTATTTTATGAGTACAGGCATGTCTCTGTGACTAACAGATGCCAGAGAAGAAATGGAGGAAAAAGAACCTCTAGCGGCTGAGTCCTATGATGGAATTCAAACTTTTGATTTATTAAGAGAAAACTGATCAAGAAAAGCCTACAACTGATGCCAAAGAAGGTATGGCCTAGGAAGGAGAAACTTTTTTGCAATCCAGAACTCTGTTTGAATTTTTGCATGAATTTCCTGAATGCATCGCTGTGAACAAAGATCAAAGCAAGTAGACTGATGTCACCATCGTAAGTGAAACAAATGAATATTATGCTGATGAAACTGTTGCATATGAAACCAATGGTGTTGAAAGCCTTAAGTATCCAAAAATTGATCAAGATCAATTGTTGACTTACGAGTTAAAAAGTTCCAAAAATTCTGAAAATCAAGAGCATTCAGGGCCAGCAGTTTGCAAAGCAACTCCAATTCAAAATCAGGAGGCTGACACAGGTGAAGCCTTAAGAATTAATTGATGCTTCTGGAGGAGTTTATTTCTACAGGCAGTCAAGTAGGAACTTTGGGGAGAAGATCCTCATAAAAGCCGATGGGAGAAGATCTTCATAAAGCCGAGAGTTCATTTCTGAAATGTGCAGAATGAACGAGTACTCGAGCTAAATCAACAGTTTATCTTGCATTGTCAAGTTGGCTGATAATCAATCCAGAAAATGCATGGTGCGAGATTGGGTGAAACCTTGTTTACTCGTGGAGATTAGGCATGAAGCCTTGATTACTCCTGTCATGCCTAGAAGTTGTGTAATCAATCCAGAAAATGCATGGTGCGACATTGGGTGAAACCTTATTTACTCGTGGAGATTAGGCATGAAGCCTTGATTACTCCGGTCATGCCTAGAAGTTGTGCATCGATACTTTGCTCTACCAGATTCTGTTGAGGCGAAGTACCTTGAGTTAACAGATCAAGTTATGGTTAAAGGAGTAAAGGGAAATCGATGGAGATTTTAAAATCATGGAAGTAACATGTCCCATGATATTGAGCTCCGTGAGCAGTAGTCCACTAATGGCAGTAGCACACTCCAACTGTCAGGACTTAAAGTTGTGTCTCGAACCTTCTTTTACATTCTGCCAAATTCTGTTGAGGTTGGCCATGAGCCCTTGAAAAACCGTTGGGAGACAGAAATTACTGGGGACAAAGAAGAAGGGGAATCGATGGAGTTTAAAACATGGAAGTAAATTGCCATGATGTTGAGTTTTGTGAGCATTAGTCCTCGAATGGCAGTGGTGTTAGGTTAGGGGACTTACACACAATTCGAGATTCACAAACAACCAATACAGAGTGCGCACACACACCAATCAATAATTGACAAGATCTACCAAAGCGCAAAACAAGAACACACAAATACTTGACGTGGAAACACCCACGCCCCAAACTTGTATTATTTATCTTAACAATAATCAACAATACATCAAAACAATAACACCTTAATGGTGTCCCAACCCTAATACTTGAGCCAACAATGCTCAAGCACCTCCCAAACAATACTTAAGACTACATCTCTTAAGCTTTCACCTCTATCAAACAAATACAATATGACTATGTATATATAGTCACCCAAAACTTAGCCACCAAGACTTACCATACTTGTTCTACAAGTCTTACCATACTTGTTATACAAGCCTTCCAATTCTTGGCACCTAATTTCCAAACTTTGTGATCAAGACATACCATATATAATAATTGTCTACACATAAAATTATTACCTTACCCATATACATCTTGGATCACCCAAACCCATAACATCATATTGGGTTGAAACTCAACAATCCTCCCCTTCAACCCAATACCCACATCGGATTGAACGGTAACCCATCAAGCCATCGACGTCCATTCGTCAACGCCTTCCCTCGAACAAGAACCCTCTCTTGCTCTTCCAAACATTGAGTATCGCTAAAACCCATATAGTGACCCTCCAAACCACCCAAACCATCGTTATTCACCATAACGATGTATCCATCTACAAAATCACGTGCATCAACCACCACGAGTGCTCTTCCACATGTTGAGTCACCCGATCCTTGCTTTCACAATCCTTCGGCCTCCTGAAGAAAATCCATATATCATCCAAACAATTCACCTGGTTGATCAAGCCATTGAAGCAATTGCGATGACCTCTTCCATCTTCTTCCATCTTGAGTCCGAACACAGGATTGATCCACGGTGCAAGTCAACCTTCAAACCGCACGTAACTTTGTCACTACCCGCTTTAGTAGCAATCTCCTTGTCAGCAAATCCTTCTCGAACTTTCCCTCAACCTCTTCAATCACAAACCTAAACCTTGGCTCTAGATACCACTTGTTAGGTTAAGGGACTTACACAATCCGAGATTCACAAACAACCAATACATAGTGCGCACACACACCAATCAATAATTGACAAGATCTACCAAAGCGCAAAACAAGAACACACAAATACTTGACGTGCAAACACCCACGCCCCAAACTTGTATTATTAATCTTAACAATAATCAACAATACATCAAAATAATAACACCTTAACGGTGTCCCAACCCTAATACTTGAGCCAACAATGCTCAAGCACCTCCCAAACAATACTTAAGACTACATCTCTTAACCTTTCACCTCTATCAAACAAATACAATATGACTATGTATATATAGTCACCCAAAACTTAGCCACCAAGACTTACCATACTTGTTCTACAAGTCTTACCATACTTGTTATACAAGCCTTCCAATTCTTGGCACCTAATTTCCAAACTTTGTGATCAAGACATACCATATATAATAATTGTCTACACATACAATTATTACCTTACCTATATACATCTTGGATCACCCAAACCCATAACATCATATTAGGTAAACTCAACAAGTGGCACACTCCAAACTGTCAGGACATTGTTTCTCACTAGCTTCAGTTTCTATCTTCAAACTAAGAGTTTCACTTCGTTCTCACTCATTAGCTTGAGGAGGAGTATTAAGGAATAAAATATGAGGGTAGTTCAGTCATTGTAGTTGATAGAATATTGGGCTATATATAAAGCTCCACTTAGTTTTATTGGAAACAAGTTAGAGAATACAATGCAATAGTTTTTTAATATTTTGACCTTTTACCTATAATGTTTGTACATAGTTTATGTGTCTTGTTAATCTCTTTATTCTGCAATTACTTGTATTTGATAATTAACTTACACAGTTATCACATTGGAATGTGTTCTTGAGCTTTTGAGGTAAAGATACCCGCAAACACTTCACTAGCCACTTATTTGCGGCTTTAAAACAGGATGGAATAAATACATTCATAGACGATCCTGGACTAGAATCAGGACAAGATATTTCAGACCAACTACTAGATGTTATTCGTGGCTCAGACATTTCTCGTCATTTTCTCAAAAAACTATGCCTCCTCACCATGGTGCCTTGACGAGCTTCTAGAAAATACTGGAATGCAAATGGAAAATGGCACAAAAAGTTTATCCCGTGTTCTATGATGTTACTCCAGGAGTTGTACGCCACAGGATTGGAAGTTTTTCAGCTGCATTCGAGAGTCACGAAAAGAGATATGTTTCTAACATGGACAAGGTAGATAAATGGAAAGATGCGTTAACTGAAGCTGCAAATCTCTCCGGTTTTGATCTACATGATCATAAAATCAATGGGTAAGCAACTCCATTTTTCTCGCTATTTACTCATCAATGCACAAGTTTATCAAACAGATTACAATATTATTATTGTACTCCAATTAGTACTCCATTTAAAAGTACTCTACTGAACTAAACCCTTTTGAACCTTGAGATTCGGTGGCATGATTATACATCCACTAATTTTAGATTTAGAGTTTTAGATAGATCTTTGCTAAGGATCGACTTTAAGTTTTCTTAATTTTTCAATAAATTTATGAAATGTTTTCTCAGAAGATTCAATATATAAGGTCTCTTGGAACATTCGAAACATAAATTTATAACATTGAAGATTGGTGTTGGACGCCTAAGGCTTGCGGTTGAGCTACTCTAAAATGATTCAATTTCATTAGAGACTAATGGATAAGTGGCACAGAGTAAAGGGTTCCCCCATTGAAGTTCAATTTCTTTTGCCTATTCACCCTTTATTTTTTTGGGGGTCTTGTATACTTGATGAAATGCTTATTTATAGTAAACAACCATTAGTCCTACTTAGAGTTGCTCAATTACATTCATCAAGATTTCCTATTTATTTTTCTAATAACAACCCTACCGTTGGCAGGAATGAAGTTGAACTTATCAGGATGATTATAAAAAAAAAGTCTTACTCGAAGTAAATTTCGTTAGTAGTTTGGATGTTGCAAAGAAACCGGTTGGAATAGAATCTCGTGTCAAACAAATAACACAATTGTTGAGCATTAATAGCAATGACATCAGAAAGATCGGAATATATGGGATGGGTGGTATCGGTAAGACGACCATTGCAAAAGCTCTATTTAATAAACACTTCGGTCACTTTGATGGTAGTTGCTTTCTTGCAAATATAAGAGAAGCTTCAGAAGGACATGAGGGTATACTTCACTTACAAGAGCAGCTTCTTTCTGAAATCCTGAAAGTAGATAAAATTACGATTCACAATAGAGATAGAGGAATCAGCTTATTGAAGGAAAGGCTACGTTCAAAGAAAGTACTTATTGTTCTGGATGATTTGAATGACACAATGCAATTTGATTGCTTAGCGGGACAATGGAACGAATTTGCTGTAGGCAGCATTATCATTTTTACAACACGGGATGCAGGTCTCTACTTAAACAAATTGAGGTAGATCATGGGTACAGTGTTGAGAAACCAGACAGAGACGAGTCCTTGGAGCTCTTTGGCCTACATGCGTTTAACAAACCAATTCCATCCGATGATTATATGGGACTTTCCGAAGCCATTGCATGCCGAGCCGGAGGGCTTCCATTAGCTCTTGAGGTTTTAGGATCTTATTTACTTAAAAAACAATGGCTGTATGGAGAAGTTCGCTTGATAAATTGCAAAATATTCCCCGCAATAAGATTCAAAATATTCTGTTAATAAGCTACCAGGGGCTTGGTGATAGTGATTTGCAAGATGTCTTCCTTGATATTGCATGTCACTTTATTGGCCATGATAAAGACATGACAATTAGTATATTCTTGCAGCTTTGACTCAGAGAATGAAATTATCATTTTAATCGAAAGATGTTTAGTATCACTAAATGACAAAAATGAGTTGCGGATGCAGGATCTACTACAAGAGATGGGAAGAGACATTGCTCGTAATAATTGCCCTAGAGAACCTTGGAAACACAGTCGATTGTGGTCATGCGAAGATATATACAAAGTGTTAAGCACGAACAAGGTAAGTCTTATTCACACGGGTTATCAACTAATATATGTAATTTAACAAGTATTCATGTTTATATCTTCTTCAAATATATCAGGGGAAGAAATGCATCCAGTGTATAATCCCATCTGGAGGGGCTCTCGAGGAAGTAGAATTCCAAATCACCGGACAGATAGGGCAACCATTTAAAACCTGTACATTTCAAAAAATGCATAATTTAAGGTTGCTTAGCATCAACAAAGTGCACCTTGTTGGAAATTTTGAAGGTATATTTGAAGAGTTAAGGTGGCTTTCTTGGAAAAATTGTCCCTTGGAGTGTTTACCAGTTGATTTTTGTCCATATAACTTAGTTTTCCTTTACTTACAATGAAGCGATTTCAAGATATTGTGGAATGGATCCAAGGTAAGTTACTGTAATGATTGAAATCTTTCTTGACAAAATGAAAAATAGCAGACATTTTTCTTGTTTCAACAATTAAATGTAGTCTCTAAAACAATTGAAGATCCTAAATCTCAGTGGCTGTACATTCTTGACAACAACTCCAGACTTTACCGGAGCCCCATGCATTGAGGATCTAAATCTAAGTGGTTGTAAAAGCTTAGTGGAGGTTGACCCTTCTATCGGACACTTGGTTAGGCTGGTTAATATGAATTTGAGGGGCTGCTTCAAGCTTAAATGTCTGCCAAGCAACATATGCAACTTGACAGCTAAATCTTGATGGTTGTTTAATTCTAGAATGGTTACCCGACAATTTGGGGTATATGAAATCCTTGAGAGTCCTGCTGGCAGGAGGCACTAAGATTATGGTAGTACCAGAATCCATTGAATGTCTCAATAAACTTGTTATGTTAAAACTGTATAAATGCAGGAAGCTCCGGAATCTTCCAAGCACCATTTGCAAGCTGAGAGCGTTGGAACATTTAATCCTCCATGGTTGTTCAAATGTGAACAAGTTGCCTTACGAATTGGGAAAACTTGAATCATTGAGGATGCTTTCAGCAGAATACACGGCAATTTCAAGGTTTACCAAAATCCATCGGAGATCTAAGTAAACTCAGCACGTTGCTATTACATAGCTGCAAGGAGCTCAGGGGTCTTCCAAGTAGCATTTGTAACCTGAGAGCACTGAAATGTCTAGATCTCAATTATTGCTCAAAACTAAAAGAACTACCTACCAATATTGGGAACATGAAATCTTTGAGGATGCTTTGGGCATATGGCACCGCAATTACGACGTTTCCAGAATCCATTGGTTGTCTAAGAATTCCATCTTCAGTATTTGCTCTGCATTCTTTAAAGAACTTGAATCTTAGCAACTGCTATCTGGTTGATATTCCAGATTCTGTCACTTATTTAAAATCATTGCAACATCTGAACTTGTCTGGTAACCTCTTCACCAAATTAACACCCAGCCTTGGTCAGTTGATAAATCTAAGATCTCTCACATTGACAGCGTGCATGTATCTTTGGACAATTGAGGACCTTCCTCCTAAGTTGAGTCATTTATATGCATCTTACTGTACATCAGTTGATTCAATAGATGTATCAAATTTGAATCGCTTGAGGTTCTTGCATCTTTCCTATTGTAGTAGCTTGGCTAAGATTGAAGGTCTGGATAAACTTCAATCTATTACACGGATTGACATGGCAGGGTTATTAACAAACATGATGCAATCAATGAGTATGAGGAGTTATAAGGTGTGAAGTAATAAGGTTACACTCATTGAAAACGTTTATGATTGAAGAATGTTGTTTGGTTTCAAGAATCTTCTGAGTAACAAAGTTCATGCTCAAGATGAGGGTTTAATCATAGTATTTCAGAATGCTCTCCATGTGCTCAAGACAGTGCCAGCTCGATCATTCCACAACACCATGTTATGCCCATGACAGATTACATTTGTTATGCCCATGACAGATTTGTTATGCCCATGACAGCTTGCCTTCAATAATCTCATCTTGCCAGTTCAATCTCAACTTATGCGCCCATGTTACCTCCATGACTGTAATGATCACAGTGTGCTCCCATGTTAGCTCCATGTGCTTGGCTTAGTAGTTCCCATATTAGATGTTCTTTCTTCATGTATTCTATCTCTATATAATGTAGCTTCTGCAGTTGTATTACTCACCAAAATCAACAAATCAATAAACACTACTTTAGTTTCTCTCCACATTCTGTTTTTTCTCTTGGTATCAGAGCAAGTCGATCTCACATTCCGCTTCTATCATGAGTTCATTATCTCTGAATGTTGGTAACTTTGTTACACTCAAACTCACACCATCAAAATACCCTTTATGGAGAGAACAAGTACTAAGCCTAGCTGAAAGTCAAGATCTCAGTGATCACCTCACAAAAGATGCAATCACACCAACAAAATATGCACCTCAAATTCCAAAATCCACAAACACAACAAACACGAACACAACAACCACAAACACAAACACAACAACCACAAACACAGAAACAATATCTACAACTTTAACAAAAGAATTCATTGCTTGGCAAAATTCTGATCGGCTCCTACGGGGATGGATAATTGGAACCCTCTCAGAAGAAGCCCTTGGACTTGTCATTGGATTACACACATCATCATCAGTCTGGGAAGCACTTAAAGAGGCATATGCCCAAGACTCTCAAGAAAGAGAATTCACACTTCGACAACAGCTAACCTACTTGCGAAAGGAAGAAAACAAAACCATTACAGAGCACATACGAGTTTTTAAAAGTCTATGTGATAATCTTGCTGCCATTGGCAAACCAGTTCAAGATCAAGAAAAAATATTTTGCTTGCTCACAAGTCTTGGACCACAATATGAAACCTTCACCACAACAATGCTGAAACCTCCCAGGCCAACCTATTCTGAAGTAATCTCACAGCTGCAAAATCTTGATCATCGTCGAAATTGGTTCTCCAATCAGCATGATGTCTCACTTTCTTCACACACACCACATTTAGCCTTTTATGGCCAACAACAAAAACCAAAACAAACAACAAACTTCTCTCCCAGAAATCATCAGAGTGATTTTTCCTCCATTGGTCGAGGCTTCCAAGCTCAACAACCATGTGGCCAGTCACAAGGATATCAAGGTACTGATGGTCCACAACAAAAAAGACCCCCACCACCTGGAGAACGAAGAATGACTGCAGGAGAAAGAGATTCCTATCGAGATGCTACATGCCAAATTTGCAACAAACTTGGACACATTGCCAAAATCTGCTGGTGGTTGCCAAAGAAATCTAGGAATAATCATGAATTACCACAAGCACTGGCAGCACTTACACTGGACAACTCTGTTGTTGACACAGAGTGGACTTCAGACACAGGAGCTTCAAACCACATGACTGGACAACAAGGTATGTTAAAACACATTCATAAGTATAATGGTTCTGACTCAATTATCATTGGAGATGTATCTTCACTACCCATAATTGGTGTTGGTAAATCTTCTATAAAGCAAAATAATAATGTACTGCCTCTCCATGATGTCCTTCTAGTACCACATTTGCAGAAAAATTTATTGTCTATCAGTCAACTCACTTCTCAGTTTCCTGTTAACTGTGAATTTACTAATGATGGTTTTTGTGTAATGGAACGGGCCACGGGTCATTTGCTTCTAACAGGGAATCGAAAGGGTAATTTATATGTCTTGACTAATGAACCACAAGCACTTTTCTCTAATCGATTCAAATCTGGCACTGCAAACTTTTGGCATCAACGCTTGGGACACCCACAATTTTCTACTGTTAACTTGTTGAAGAATAAAGGATTGATCGAAGTTGCTAGCTCACCAAAACCTGACTTTCTATGTGATAGTTGTCAGTTAGGAAAATTAAGCAAACTTCCATTCAGTTTATCTAAGAATTCTAGTTCTAATGTTTTTGATAAAGTACATTGTGATTTGTGGGGACCTGCCCCAGTTTCATCTATTGGGAAGTTTCATTTTTATGCATGTTTGGTTGATGACTATTCGAGATATACTTGGATTATTCCTCTGCAATGTAAATCTGATTTCTTTACTGCTTTCTTAGCATTTGAACAATATGTTCAAAGACAATTTAATAAGCAGATTAAAGTTTTTCACTCTGATGGAAGAGGAGAATTTGTTAATCATCGTCTAGCATCTCATTTTCTTGCAACAGGTATCATCCATCAGATTTCATGCCCCTATACTCCAGAACAAACAGGTATGGTTGAACGTCGACATAGGATTATAAGGGAATTGGGTATGACAATGTTGTTTCACAGTCATGCACCCTTATATTTATGGTTAGAGGCGTTTTCCACAGCTGTTTATCTACTTGATCGATTACCTTCATCATCTATCGATTCTGACACTCCATATTTCAGGTTACATGGAAGTCACCCAGATTATGCATCCTTACGAGTTTTTGGCTCCAAATGTTTCCCATATACATGGGACACCAAACAAAATAAATTTGATCCCAAGTCTGTTTTGTGTGTTTTTGTTGGCTATAGTGAAAAATACAAAGGATACAAATGCTACCACCCATCTAGTCGAAGATTTATCATTTCACGACATGTTGTATTCGATGAAAATATTTTTCCATTCAAATCATCTGACATTTCTATTTCAATTCCTCATGTGCATCATGTAATTGACACTTGGGTCACACATAATGTCTCTGCTGAATCAGGAAATTCCTCAGAGCGTATGCCAGAACATGTTCCTCAAACTCATTTCCCAATAGGAACTACTGAATCTGCACTTTCACAAGGCATTAATTCACTGCATCAACCACCTGCAAGCATCAACGTTGAGGTACATGAGTCTGATGAGGCTCAATCACCTTCAAATTCCAGTGATGCTGCACATGACATACATCACGACTCATTCCCACCTAGTGTTGTATCAACAAATGATGTTCGAAATACAATTTTAGATACACAGGACATGCATCAAGATACTTTTTCACCTGATGTCCTATCAACAAGTGATGTTCCAGATATGACTTCTGAACTTGAGCATGACTCGACCTCACAACCAGTGTATCATCATCGCATGACCACACGATCTCAACTTGGTATTGTTAAGCCAAATCCTAAGTATGCACTAAACGTGGATGCATTTCACAATGTACCTCTAGAGCCCAAATCACTAAAAGCAGCTCTAGCCCACCAGGGATGGAAGCAAGCCATGACTGATGAGCTAGAAGCACTTCAACAGAATAATACTTGAAAACTAGTTCCACGCACTCCTGACATGCATGTAATTGGTTCAAAATGGGTATATAAGCCTAAACTCAAACCTGATGAGACTTTAGAACGCCTCAAGGCACGTCTTGTTGCTAAAGGGTACAATCAAATAAGTGGAATAGACTACATTGAGACCTTTTCTCCTGTCATTCTGTGACAGCCCCAAATCCGGGGTCATAAATCTGGGCCATCACGGACCAATTTCCATTCAATATCAATATCCCTTGGGTCTTTTTTTTTATATATCATTTAATGCTTAAACAGTTGACCCCACACTAATACACACACACACACCAGTCATATGCTCAGAGAACAACATTTACCATAACAAAAGTTTAGAGTTGAAAGTTAAAAGAGTTATTACAAACCAGGATCATACTTAAGTACATTGTTGAATAACACTTCGACATGAAGCGTTTCAACAACCAAAAGTTTATTACATGACTTCATACTTAATTATACATAAGCCCTCAGAACCCGTTTGCCTCATCACTACCTCCGTAATCGATGCTAACGTGCCCTCAGAAGGTCGCCTTTCCCTTACCCTCTTGCGGGGCGTTCTGCGTAGTATTGGCATACCTAGCTGTATATAGATAAATAGCAAGAGTGAGCTATAATAGCTCAACAAGATAATATTGTAAACCAGAATTTAAAATGTAACCAAGTATACATATATATACATATGTAAGCGGTAACCAAATATAAACTTTAAGGAAGAATAAAACTCTTATTTAATAATACATCATCCACTTACTATTACAAGAAAGAAATCTAGGATAATATAGTATCAGTTTCTCTTCTTAAATAATATAACAATCAATATACCCTTTCAGTGTAATATTTCAAGATAATATGAATACTTGACTAAATCTCTCACTATCATCTTCTCATTTCCTTCTTATGCAACAATTTTATAAATTAATATAAAATCAGTTTCTCTTCATCTATAACAATAATTCCATCTTTCATATCATTTTCCCTTTTCAGTATACCAATCTGACTTTATCATTGATTCTTTATTCCAATATTTTGGGGGTTTTCACTGTTGCCGAATACGTGAGGCACGATGATCAGTCGTCCTCCGTACCCGTCCCTTTTTACTACCGGTAGAAGGAATGAAGGCCACCTGCTAACATCATCCCTGGAGGAAGGCCACCTGCTAACATCCTCCCTTGGCATCTTCGTGCCGAATCATGAATGTTAGACTATATCGCACACAGCCCTGACACAGCCTCTTATGCAAGTTTGTTGCTAATCCCCCTTTTTATAAAATCATTATTCAATTTATCAACACCATTTCACATTTCCATTTCCGTATATCATTTCCATTCTCGCACATTATTTCTATAAAATATATATATAATATAACACTTTGATTGTGATTCAGATATCTCTTTTATATTTAAGAATTCAAATATGGTTTCATATTCATAAAACATTCCGTCTATTTTAAGAGTGGTAAATAATAATCAAATAATATTTATTCAACCACTAACACTAAAAAGAATATTTTTAATATAGTATTATAAATCATATAACCCTAGATAACAACTGATACCATTCTCTTTCATATCTCTTTTACCATAGAGCATATTCGTTCCATTCGTAATCATCTCTATATTCATATTTCATAAATCATATCCATCTCTCTTTAATTTCCCAAAATCAAGGAAAATATATTCTTTGCAACATAGTAGTAATAGCATCACATATATGTATATACATTCCATGATATCATCATTATTCCGAAGATAAGTAATTTTCAAAGTAGGGATAGAAAGATCTTGCCTCGGTTTCTGTATCCTGACAGTATGGTTGGTCCCTCCTCCGGAGTTTCTATAAACACAAAAGGACCGTCATTAGAATACCACATCTCTTACTCACTACCCTCTTGTATAACAAAACCCTTTACACTTCAATATATATTTAACGTATCATTATTACTCCAAAGGTTCAAGAACTTAACCATTTATAAGCTCAATCGAAGTTTCAGTGTTTGTCACCATTTCACCTAACGACCACACTCGACTGTAAAATTTCTTATAAATTTTAAATTTCGAATTTTAATATAAGGTCAACTGTCAAGGGTCCTCTGATCACTCTACTACACTATCCCAAAATTTCGTGACTTATAAAAATGTCTAAGTATGGTAACTTTAACCTCAAAGTTGATACAATTACGTTTTCTCGGTTTCCGAACGTCTTTCAATAAAACTGACTTTTCTCCTAAACCGTTCGTCAGATTTTAACGCACCTTATATCAAAACGATCTATGAACTAAGCTCTATCATTTCATGGTCAATTGGTAACCTAGGCAGTGAGGTACCGTATGAATACAGGGGTCACAAAACAGGGCAGATTTCGTCCTAACGAAAATCGGGCATTATAACGGCTATAATTTCATACTTTCCAAAAATCAAACTCCTCCAAATCAATCATCAAACACAAAAATCATCACCTACACCATGTGGTCTTCATTACCAGCCATGGTTACAATCCCAAACTCCTTCCAAAATCAACTTTAATCACTTACAAACACTTATAACATCATAATCATGACATTTATACTACTTAACCACTACTACATCAATATCCATCATAAATATAAAAGAGCAAGCATGATTATACCTTCTTGAAGCTTTGATAACCCTTAAAAATCCTTGATATATCCTTAATCAACCTTATACTAGCTTGAATCCACTAAAAGAACCATGAAAATCAAGTTAGTTTCTTAGAAAACACCATTCATCACTATTCATCTTCAACTTCTATGATTTTATTACCTTGCTAAATGATGGTGGATGGCTATGAAACTTTGTGCTAGTCTTGATCTATCCTCCAAGATGCTCCATGATTTGATCTTGAAGCTAGCTAGGGTTTTGGAATTTTTTTCTCCTTTTTCTTGGTTTTTGGCCGAAAGTTGTAAATGGATGGGGGGAGAGATTTCTTTTGATATTTTTGATCCTATCTCATCTTAATCTTGCTAATTACTTGTTTGTCTAGCTTGTCTTGGAAGCTTGGTTGATATTTACATGTTTAAATGACTAATTTACCCTTAAAATGGTGTTAATGGA
Organism: Kitagawia praeruptora; assembly: GCA_037693485.1. Classification (NCBI taxonomy): domain Eukaryota; kingdom Viridiplantae; phylum Streptophyta; class Magnoliopsida; order Apiales; family Apiaceae; genus Kitagawia; species Kitagawia praeruptora. The sequence goes on from CM075353.1 coordinate 8,963,541, forward strand.
ATGTGACATCATCTTGATGATCTAATAATTCCTTTTCTTGATTTTTTTCTAAGTATTATGCTACTAATTCTTATAAATGATAATGTGGTATGTATCCTTGTTATATTATTAATCTTGGTTGCTTGGTTTCCATACTCGTCTAATTGTGGTTCGTTTCGAGTATACCTCATCATCTCAGTGGTTTTCGAAATCATTTATAAATCCAATTTCCTTTGGTATTCTCTTAACTTATTAATCCCTTGGTTTAACCTAAATCTTCTAATTCCTCAATATATGATTCCTTTAATAGTTCCATGCTCTTTAATATCCAATAGAAGCTCTTTGGAAGTCAAAATCCTCAAAAATCCATATTTAGGAATTTCTGAAATCCATCGTCATTTCGAGTCACTTAATTTCAATGTACAACACTAATATAGTTTCTGTTTATTCATTCTCCGTTTCCATTATGGAGTACTTATATACTATTTTTTCTAAATCCTCGAAATTTACTATTCATGTAACCACTGTAGCATTACTAAAGTTAGGGTTATTACATCCTTCCCCCTTAAAAGGATTCCGTCCCGGAATCACGTCAGAAATGTCCATAGATACCTTTTCGTCTACACCTTATAACTTCTAAACCACTTTCTCCATTCTTTTTCCTTCATAATATCTCTATCTTGTTTGCACAGATTACACCAACATAAACTTGCTTGTCCTTCATCAACATTCCCCTTTTTGATTATGGGTATCGGCCACCACATTGGCCTCCCCTGAATGATAGTGTATCTCACTTATGGTTTATCCCTATGTTGATCTCTATCATGACATAAAATATACACACTTCGATCTTATTATATCTTGTCTCTGTAAAATCTTCCAGAAATCCGACTAGAATAAGATTCTTTGAAACAATTGTAAGAAAATACTACCTATAATATATATTTCCTGTTCGTATGTAAACAAGTCTGTGGTTTACCCCCAAAATACTATTATTCTCCTTTTCATAGAATTTCTAACCCCTAACAGATACTGATTTTCCTTATCTAGATTGTCAACCTACCTATACCATTCATTGACCACATTGATTTCCTAACCAAACATTTACACTAAAGATTTAAATACAAAAAAAAATGTTCACCTGCATCTGTATCCGGCTTTCTCAATGCCTCTCCTAAAGTCATGTTATACACTCTAGCAGTAGGCCTGTTTGAAGTAGTCACACTCTGTTCTAGCGCGGATGATCCCCCGGAACGGCAATCTCTGGCAATGTGTCCTAGTTTCCCACACTGGTAACACTTGACGTCCCTCTTAGGATTGGTATTAGCCGATGGGCACTGGCTAAGGTAGTGTCCTTTCTGTCCACAGTTAAAGCAATTTATTTCTAACGCTCTACACACTCCCGTATGCTTCCTACCACACGTGTTACAATCTGGAAATGGTGTTCGAGATTGATTAGCCTGTAAGGTTCCTGTGGATCTACCACCCTGATTCACAGTCTCACTGGTAGTCTTATTATTCCCTGACTTTCCTCCAAACTGGGGTTTTTGTCCTTTACCTAATTTGTTAAAGTAGCTTCCCTCACTTGAACCTCCCTTCTGACCCTCAAATTTCCTTTTCTTATTCTCTCGTCCTGCTTGAGTCTGTTCACTCTCAGCTTCGATAATAGATGCCTTCTGAACTACCGCAACATACTCCGTCAACTCAAATGGTGCCACTCTCGTTCGTAGCCATGGTTTCAATCCTTGTTGGAACCTTTTTGCTCTTTGTTCTTCAGTACGCACAAATTCAGGAACAAACCTAGACAGTTCTGTAAATTTAGTTTCATACTCTGCCACTGATAGGTTTTCCTGTTTTAACTCTAGAAACTTTATTTCCATTTGGTTCTCCAGGTACCAAGGGGAATACTTTTCTAAGAACACCCTAGTGAAACGCTCCCAGGTTATCACTCCCGTTCCTTCTAAATTCTTTTTAGTTTCCCATCAGTAATTTGCCTCTCCCTTTAAGAGATAGGCTGCAAAAACTGTTTTCTGGTCTTCCTCTATCCTCAGTATCTCAAAAGCTTTTTCCATCTCTTTTAACCAGGTTCTGGCTACTACTGGGTTAACAGTTCCCTCAAATTCTGGGGGTTTTAATGACTTAAAAGCATGAAAAGAGTTAGCTGCTTGGTTGGGAAGAACAGGTGGTTGGGGCGGATTCTGTGGATTAGCTAAATTCTGCCTCAATAGTTCCATAAATTGGTTAAAAGGGTCACCACCCTGATTTCCCTGTTGACCAGTTGATTCATCTTCTTCTTCCTCATGATCTTGTTCATTATGAGCGTTTTCATCCTGCCTATTATGACTTCCTTCCTCTCTCTCATTTTCCCTTGCATTCATTCTATTATTACGCTTAGGCGGCATGATTCTGTATATAACAATATTCTTCATTAATCACCCAATTTAGGGTACAACATACATCATTTCCATATATTCACAACTATATCATTAGTTAACTTAATTATGCATCCCAGTATTTTTAACTCCACACAAGTAATATTTAATTATAATACAACTTTGACAATTAAGCTTAGTACCTTTAGCACAATAACCCTTTCATTTAAGTCAATCACCTCATATATATATCAATATTTTTAAATCTCAACATTTAATATCAAAATACGATAAAATTAGGCAAGGTACATAAACTTCATTAATTTACATAAATATTTTACAACTTGTGGATAACATCCTACACTACTAGTCAATACATACATCATAGAGTACAAGGTTCGAAACCCCAAAAGCATAACCGTACATACTAACTCGCTATAACAAAAGCACTACTAACTGTCCTATAATCAGACTGGGATTAAGACAGTAAACAACTAACCTAATCCCCAAAATGACATCCACAAGATGACTAGTCTGATTAGTAACTAAAACTACTACTCTGAATCACGGAAACGCTGCTCTGACAACAACTCTGATCTGCACTACCATAGTGGTGACTACATCAACTATCTGAGCCCTCCATACTGGATCCCCTCTGTCTCCCAACATCCCCCTAATATCACCGAGTGCCCGTAGCTCGATACTAACTATGCCCAAAGACAACCCATCTGGTATCACACCTCCTCCTCCTCTCGCTCTGTCTAACCTCTGCACAAGTGTATCTATAGTCCGACCGGACTCCTCCAGCTGTCCCTGTAGGACAAAGTACTCTGACAAGAGAATAGCTGGCAACTGACCAGCTGGAAATATAGGTGCCTCCTGAGGTGGCATAACAACTGGGGGAGGTACATCTACAAGTGGAGGTGCATCTACTGGTGGAGGTGGTGGTGGTGCAAATGGTGGGGATGGAGGAACTGGCTCCGTGTCCGCATCCTCGGAAGGGTCCTCCTCCAACTCATCCTCTGACAAGATAAAGTGTCCTGGTGGAGTAAATGGCTCTGCTGGATCCTCAAAAGGGTCAGGGCTAGGTAGAGGAGATGGAACTGGTGATGGCACTGGGACAGGTGGGACAGGAGTAGGAGTCATGTGAATGTCCCTCCACTCAATCGGCTCCTCAGGTATAACAGATAACCTAGGCCTCTTACGCAAGGGCATCTCCTCCTCAGGAATATCCGACCGCACCCGAGAAGGACCTGCCCCATCAGATCCTACATATGGTCTACCAGTGTATGGCACTATGGCCACAGCATCCCTCTGCCTGCGCTCCTCTGCCTCCTCAAGTCTCACTCTGATCTCGTGTCTCTCTATGGCCTCCGCGCGAACTCTCCTCCTGAGGTCAGTGATAGCATACTCTGGAACCTCTACACCTACCAGCAGCAAGTCTCTTATCTCCTGCTCGGGTAGTCCTAGCCACTGGGGGTCCTGACCCGGCTCACCCATCTCCGCTCCCTATAATAAAACATAAAATTCTATTAGTAACGGTCTATAAAATTATATTCAATGCGTAAATTAAATACTACCTACGATATACCACCCCTGAACTTTATGGAAGTTCAAAATTTTATATTATAACTGATACATTATTATTATCACTCCTGTTCCTGAGCATTATGACTCTTAGCTCTGATACCAAACTGTGACAGCCCCAAATCCGGGGTCATAAATCTGGGCCATCACGGACCAATTTCCATTCAATATCAATATCCCTTGGGTCTTTTTTTTTATATATCATTTAATGCTTAAACAGGTGACCCCACACTAATACACACACACACACACCAGTCATATGCTCAGAGAACAACATTTACCATAACAAAAGTTTAGAGTTGAAAGTTAAAAGAGTTATTACAAACCAGGATCATACTTAAGTACATTGTTGAATAACACTTCGACATGAAGCGTTTCAACAACCAAAAGTTTATTACATGACTTCATACTTAATTATACATAAGCCCTCAGAACCCGTTTGCCTCATCACTACCTCCGTAATCGATGCTAACGTGCCCTCAGAAGGTCGCCTTTCCCTTACCCTCTTGCGGGGCGTTCTGCGTAGTATTGGCATACCTAGCTGTATATAGATAAATAGAAAGAGTGAGCTATAATAGCTCAGCAAGATAATATTGTAAACCAGAATTTAAAATGTAACCAAGTATACATATATATACATATGTAAGCGGTAACCAAATATAAACTTTAAGGAAGAATAAAACTCTTATTTAATAATACATCATCCACTTACTATTACAAGAAAGAAATCTAGGATAATATAGTATCAGTTTCTCTTCTTAAATAATATAACAATCAATATACCCTTTCAGTGTAATATTTCAAGATAATATGAATACTTGACTAAATCTCTCACTATCATCTTCTCATTTCCTTCTTATGCAACAATTTTATAAATTAATATAAAATCAGTTTCTCTTCATCTATAACAATAATTCCATCTTTCATATCATTTTCCCTTTTCAGTATACCAATCTGACTTTATCATTGATTCTTTATTCCAATATTTTGGGGGTTTTCACTGTTGCCGAATACGTGAGGCACGATGATCAGTCGTCCTCCGTACCCGTCCCTTTTTACTACCGGTAGAAGGAATGAAGGCCACCTGCTAACATCATCCCTGGAGGAAGGCCACCTGCTAACATCCTCCCTTGGCATCTTCGTGCCGAATCATGAATGTTAGACTATGTCGCACACAGCCCTGACACAGCCTCTTATGCAAGTTTGTTGCTAATCCCCCTTTTTATAAAATCATTATTCAATTTATCAACACCATTTCACATTTCCATTTCCGTATATCATTTCCATTCTCGCACATTATTTCTATAAAATATATATATAATATAACACTTTGATTGTGATTCAGATATCTCTTTTATATTTAAGAATTCAAATATGGTTTCATATTCATAAAACATTCCGTCTATTTTAAGAGTGGTAAATAATAATCAAATAATATTTATTCAACCACTAACACTAAAAAGAATATTTTTAATATAGTATTATAAATCATATAACCCTAGATAACAACTGATACCATTCTCTTTCATATCTCTTTTACCATAGAGCATATTCGTTCCATTCGTAATCATCTCTATATTCATATTTCATAAATCATATCCATCTCTCTTTAATTTCCCAAAATCAAGGAAAATATATTCTTTGCAACATAGTAGTAATAGCATCACATATATGTATATACATTCCATGATATCATCATTATTCCGAAGATAAGTAATTTTCAAAGTAGGGATAGAAAGATCTTGCCTCGGTTTCTGTATCCTGACAGTATGGTTGGTCCCTCCTCCGGAGTTTCTATAAACACAAAAGGACCGTCATTAGAATACCACATCTCTTACTCACTACCCTCTTGTATAACAAAACCCTTTACACTTCAATATATATTTAACGTATCATTATTACTCCAAAGGTTCAAGAACTTAACCATTTATAAGCTCAATCGAAGTTTCAGTGTTTGTCACCATTTCACCTAACGACCACACTCGACTGTAAAATTTCTTATAAATTTTAAATTTCGAATTTTAATATAAGGTCAACTGTCAAGGGTCTTCTGATCACTCTACTACACTATCCCAAAATTTCGTGACTTATAAAAATGTCTAAGTATGGTAACTTTAACCTCAAAGTTGATACAATTACGTTTTCTCGGTTTCCGAACGTCTTTCAATAAAACTGACTTTTCTCCTAAACCGTTCGTCAGATTTTAACGCACCTTATATCAAAACGATCTATGAACTAAGCTCTATCATTTCATGGTCAATTGGTAACCTAGGCAGTGAGGTACCGTATGAATACAGGGGTCACAAAACAGGGCAGATTTCGTCCTAACGAAAATCGGGCATTATAACGGCTATAATTTCATACTTTCCAAAAATCAAACTCCTCCAAATCAATCATCAAACACAAAAATCATCACCTACACCATGTGGTCTTCATTACCAGCCATTGTTACAATCCCAAACTCCTTCCAAAATCAACTTTAATCACTTACAAACACTTATAACATCATAATCATGACATTTATACTACTTAACCACTACTACATCAATATCCATCATAAATATAAAAGAGCAAGCATGATTATACCTTCTTGAAGCTTTGATAACCCTTAACAATCCTTGATATATCCTTAATCAACCTTACACTAGCTTGAATCCACTAAAAGAACCATGAAAATCAAGTTAGTTTCTTAGAAAACACTATTCATCACTATTCATCTTCAACTTCTATGATTTTATTACCTTGCTAAATGATGGTGGATGGCTATGAAACTTTGTGCTAGTCTTGATCTATCCTCCAAGATGCTCCATGATTTGATCTTGAAGCTAGCTAGGGTTTTGGAATTTTTTTCTCCTTTTTCTTGGTTTTTGGCCGAAAGTTGTAAATGGATGGGGGGAGAGATTTCTTTTGATATTTTTGATCCTATCTCATCTTAATCTTGCTAATTACTTGTTTGTCTAGCTTGTCTTGGAAGCTTGGTTGATATTTACATGTTTAAATGACTAATTTACCCTTAAAATGGTGTTAATGGAATGTGACATCATCTTGATGATCTAATAATTCCTTTTCTTGATTTTTTTCTAAGTATTATGCTACTAATTCTTATAAATGATAATGTGGTATGTATCCTTGTTATATTATTAATCTTGGTTGCTTGGTTTCCATACTCGTCTAATTGTGGTTCGTTTCGAGTATACCTCATCATCTCAGTGGTTTTCGAAATCATTTATAAATCCAATTTCCTTTGGTATTCTCTTAACTTATTAATCCCTTGGTTTAACCTAAATCTTCTAATTCCTCAATATATGATTCCTTTAATAGTTCCATGCTCTTTAATATCCAATAGAAGCTCTTTGGAAGTCAAAATCCTCAAAAATCCATATTTAGGAATTTCTGAAATCCATCGTCATTTCGAGTCACTTAATTTCAATGTACAACACTAATATAGTTTCTGTTTATTCATTCTCCGTTTCCATTATGGAGTACTTATATACTATTTTTTCTAAATCCTCGAAATTTACTATTCATGTAACCACTGTAGCATTACTAAAGTTAGGGTTATTACACATTCGCCCAGGTACAATTCGATTAATCTTAACTGTAGCTCTTGTGAATCATTGGCCAGTGCGTCAACTCGACGTGAAAAATGCCTTTTTACATGGTTACATTGTTGAAGATATATATATGGAACAACCTCCAGGTATGGCTGATCCTCAATTTCCAGATTATGTTTGTAAGCTTCAACGTTCCATATATGGCCTTAAGCAAGCATCTCGTGCTTGGTTTGATCGGTTGAGTCATTTTCTGATATCTCATGGTTTCTTTTGTAGCCTTGCTGACCCTTCTCTTTTTATTTGCCACTCTTCTCAGGGAACTCTAGCTATGCTCATATACGTAGATGATATGCTTATTACAGGGTCTTCCTTGACACTTGTTTCATCATATATCCAGACCATTAGTTGTGAATTTCACATAAAGGATCTTGGACCTGTTCATCATTTTCTTGGCATGGTCATTTCACGAACAACAGAAGGCTTTCATCTTTCTCAAACACATTATGCTTACACTATCCTTGCCAGAACAAATATGCTAGACTGCAAGCCTATGCCTACTCCATTAGATACAAAGCTCAAACTTGACCAATCTGCTCTACCTCTAGCCGATCCTAGTTTTTATCGGGGCATTGTTGGAGCCCTCCAATACCTCACCCTTACTCGCCCAGATCTTTCGTTTTCTGTTAATTATGTGTCACAATTCATGCATTCACCAACGTTTGACCATTTGAAATTGGTTCACAGAATTCTACAATATATCAAAGGCACAATTTCTAATGGTTTGCATCTCAAATCAAGAACTTTACTCACACTATCTGCATTTTCTGATGCTGACTGGGCAGGTTGCCCTACTACACGTCGTTCCACTACAGGCTATTGTACTTTTCTTGGGGACAATATTATCTCATGGTGTGCCAAGAAACAACACATCGTTTCACGTTCCAGTACAGAAGCAGAATATCGTGCCATGGCGAATACAGCAGCTAAACTCACCTGGCTAACTTATCTCCTTCGTGATCTTCACATTTCAGTTACATGTTCACCAACTCTTTATTGTGATAATCTAAGTGCACTTTACATGACTGTCAATCCTATTTTCCATGCTCGAAGCAAACATATTGAATTGGACTATCATTTTGTGCGTGAACGAGTTGCTCTTGGATTACTTGTTACTAAACATATTCCTTCAAATCACCAAATTGCAGACCTCTTTACAAAGTCTGTTCCCAAAAGCGCATCTTAGCAAACTTTCGTAACAAACTGTGTCTCAAGCCCCAACACAGTTTGCGGGAGGATATTAACAAACATGATGCAATCAATGAGTATGAGGAGTTATAAGGTGTGAAGTAATAAGGTTACACTCATTGAAAACGTTTATGATTGAAGAATGTTGTTTGGTTTCAAGAATCTTCTGAGTAACAAAGTTCATGCTCAAGATGAGGGTTTAATCATAGTATTTCAGAATGCTCTCCATGTGCTCAAGACAGTGCCAGCTCGATCATTCCACAACACCATGTTATGCCCATGACAGATTTGTTATGCCCATGACAGATTACATTTGTTATGCCCATGACAGATTTGTTATGCCCATGACAGCTTGCCTTCAATAATCTCATCTTGCCAGTTCAATCTCAACTTATGCGCCCATGTTACCTCCATAACTGTAATGATCACAGTGTGCTCCCATGTTAGCTCCATGTGCGTGGCTTAGTAGTTCCCATATTAGATGTTCTTTCTTCATGTATTCTATCTCTATATATTGTAGCTTCTGCAGTTGTATTACTCACCAAAATCAACAAATCAATAAACACTACTTTAGTTTCTCTCCACATTCTGTTTTTCTCTAGGGTGTGAAAATCTATCCATCACTTTTGAAGAGAGTTTGTTTCAGGTTTGTTTGTCCTATTTAGTAGTTCTCTCTCATCGTGTGTGCTACAAGAACTCGAAATTTTGATTCAAACTTCTACCAAACTATGTGTATTTTCGACCTAATATTGTACTTGTGAATGTAACAGGTTTTATGTGGGTTCGGGTGGAAAATTGACATTTATCTTCCAATGAGAGAAATTCCCTGTTGGTTTAGGCATCAACTTTTGAAGAGCCGTGAAATCAACATTCCCAAGCCACAAAATGTGTCGAAGAGTTCCTTAGGGATCATTGCTTGGTTAAATGTTGGTCAGGCAACTCTCGACACACGAAGTAGAAGAGAACATTGGACTAAATATGAAGCCTCAGCTCAGATTTATTGCTAAAATTGCAGGTCACAATTGTACCACATCAGCTTGGAAAAATATACCGCAGTCGTGGGTATTCCACCGGGATATGTCGGCACGGAAGATGACGAAATTCATAATAGTGTTAAATATGAGCTGGAGAGTTTTTGATGTCTTGAAGAGTCCGTTACTATATGCTATATGCTGATTTTCAAAAGCAAAATGCTGAGTTAGTCCAGGTATAGTTCCGACACATTCTATGAAACTCAATGGCAACCTTTCTAATGCCAAAACCAATTGAACTTTTTTGAAAAAAATTAATTATCAAAGTTTTGTGAATAATTAGAATCAAGAATAAACATTTGGAAAATATTTTACAAATTTCAAAATCCGAATAAAATGTCAACATATTTTTTTTAGGCGGAGGGACTATAGAGAGTTTACATTTAGAGTCAACTGCCTTGGCCTTTTCATGATCCTTATCATATCTACTATCTTATGTCAACTGTCAAGGTAGATTTTACGAGAATCCGTAACTTAAGAACTTAACAATATCATTTCGTACAAAAATCAACGGTTTCTTAGAGGGCGATCGTTATATTTGAAGTCAACTGCATTCACCTTGTTATCATCCTTGTCCTATCTTCTTCTACCTTTTTCTCTGTGCCTTCCTCGGGCTTTCCTCTGTTACTTCTCTGAGAAAAAACTCAGTACTTTAATAAAAATTAATTTTAAGTTAGACAATAAATTGTTGTCCTCTGGTATCTAGTAGTATACTCAGTCTCTTCAACTGATCAATATCAAATCCTCTGTTCATGGCAGCTTCAACAAGTACTAATCAGCATGGCTTATCTTTCAATTCTTCTAATCGACATTGGAACGTATTCTTGAGCTTCAGAGGTGAATCTCAGAATATGTATTTACATTAAGATGTAACAATGGAGAAGATGAAGAACAGAGAAAAGTATGTATTAAGATAAGAGAATTGTTATCAAAGTTACATACAAGAGACTACTAGTACAAGACTTATATATTAATCTATATCTCAACATACACGTGCTCTACATTTCTGTTATTAACTAACTTCTTTGACAGCTCATGACAGCTCATGTTGTAGAGAGTGCTCATCTTCTACATCACACTCAGTTCTGTTATCATGTATATTAACATCCCCCCTCAAGCTGGTAGGCGCAAACAAATCAAAGACTCCCAACTTGGAGAGTAGATATCGAAGATGACTAGAAGCCAAAGCCTTTGTCAATAAGTCTGCAGGCTGTTCAGTAGTGCTGATATGAAAGGTTCGAAGAAATCCTTGCTGCAATTTCTGACGAACAAAGTGGCAGTCGATTTCCAGATGCTTAGTACGTTCATGAAATACCGGATTCGAAGCAATATACAGAGCAGATTTGTTGTCACAATGAAGAGATATAGGAGAAGTCACAGCATGATTAAGAGTACGAAGAATGTTGGAAATCCACACCAGCTCACACGTAGTGTCACCTAAAGCCCGATATTCAGACTCACAAGTAGATTTGGAAACAGTCTCTTGTTTCTTGCACTTCCAGGATACCAATGCTGGTCCAAGCATAACACAGTAACCAGTAAGAGAGCAACGTGTCTCAAGACAGCCTCCCCAATCAGCATCACAAAAGGCCTTAGGAATCAGATCATTAGAGGCAGGAAACAATAGTCCTTGACCTGGAGATTGTTTAAGATACCGAACAACTCGATATGCAGCATCAATATGATCCTGACGAGGAGCACTAATAAATTGAGCAAGAGTGTGCACCGCATAGCTAAGATCAGGACGTGTAATAGTCAAATAAATGAGACGACCTATCAATCGTCGATATGTTTTAATCTCAGTGTAAACCAACATAGCAGAAGTAGATTTCTGTAAACAATGATTTTGTTCAATCGGAATAACAGATGGTTTGGCACCCTCAAAGCCAGTATCACGTAAAATATCAAGACAGTATTTACGTTGATGCAAATAGATGCCTTTATCAGAACGAGCAATCTCCAGTCCTAAGAAATACTTCATAGGACCTAAATCTTTAATATTAAACTTACTATGAAGAAATTCCTTCACCTGAGTAATCAATGAAGTAGATGATCCAGTAAGCATAAGATCATCCACATAGACCAAAACAGCAACAAAAGTACCATCTTTGTTAAGAGTGAACAGACTGTGGTCACTTGGACACTGAACCATACCAAAATCAAGTAATGCATTAGCAAGTTTAATATTCCACATACGAGGGGACTGTTTAAGTCCATACAACGATTTAATGAGTTTGCAAACCCATTGTACTGATGTATCAGTAGGAAATGGCTGACTAGTAAATTGAGAAAGCCCAGGAGGGAGACGCATATACACATCTTCATTGAGATCACCATGAAGGAACGCATTAGTAACATCCATCTGATTTAAAGGCCAATTATAAGCAGCTGCAAAAGCAAGCAATATACGAACAGTAGTCATCTTAGCAACAGGTGCAAACGTTTCAAAGTAGTCTAGTCCCTTGGTTTGAGTAAATCCTTTGGCAACCAATCGTGCCTTATAACGTTCAACCTGACCAGTAGACGTATACTTGATCCTGTATAACCATTTACAGTCAACAATATTGGTGTCTGCAGGCATAGGAACTATTTGCCAGGTATGATTTGATTCCGAAGCACGAATCTCTTCTCTCATTGCTTGACACCAAACTTCTGATTGAGCAGCTTTACTAAAAGTGGATGGAACTGAGACAGAATCTGTTGTAGCTAAGAAACTGACATACGTAGGAGTAAAAGCATCATAAGAAAAATGACGTTGTAGAGGATAAGTGACACAATGTGTGGTTGAGGGATTCGATGAAACCAATACAGAAGGTAAGCCAGTATAGTCTTTATATTTAGCTGGAAGTACACGTTGTCTGGATGGTCTGGGAGGGTTAACAAGAATAATAGATAGTGGAGGAAAAGTAGATGTAGGAGAAGAATTAAGAGACTCTGGTGATGAGGGAACAACAGGTGTAGAGTCAGTAGGAATAGGTGTCATAGTGGAAAAAGGAGGAGAATCATCCACTATAGGACAAGCAATAGTAGGAAAAATAGAACTGGGTATAGGGGAAGCACTATTAGAGAAAGGAAAACAATCCTCAATGAAAGTAACATTTCTGGAAACAGAACATTTCCTTGTTGTTAAATCAAGGACCCTATAACCTTTTGTACCAAATGGATAGCCCAAGAAAACACAAGGATTAGCTTTAGGACCTAGTTTATCTGTAGGACCAGAGACATTTGTGACATAACACAAACATCCAAATGTTTTTAAATGTGTATAGTCTGGGACTTTGGAAAACAACAGTTCATATGGGGTGCGAAATTCAATTAACTTGGAAGGTGTTAAATTGATGATATGAGCTGCAGTGAGAAGACAGTCACCCTAAAAAGTATTAGGTAAATGTGCTTGAAGTTTTAAAGATCGAGCAACATTTAGGAGATGTTGGTGTTTCCTCTCAGCAACCCCATTTTGCTGAGGGGTATAAGGACAAGATGTATGATGCAGAATGCCCAAGGACTGTAAATGATTAGTCAAAGTTTTATTGGTAAATTCAGTACCATTATCAGTACGAAGAACTTTAACAGAAGTTTGAAATTGATTTTGAACATATGCAAGAAAATTGATAAGTAGCAAAGGTACTTGAGTCTTATGAACCAACAAGAAAATCCATGTGCATTTAGAGAAATCATCTACAATAGTCAGAAACATAGTACATTTGCCATGAGTAGGGCTTTTATACGGACCCCAAAGATCACAATGTACTAACTCAAACACTGAAGAACTAACAGAAGTACTAACAGGAAATGGTTTACGTTTTTGTTTTGCTCTATGACATATATCACAAGTACTGAAGTAATCAGTAGTACATGAAGATAGAAATTGAAGTTTGTTAAGAATAGTTGAGGAAGGATGCCCAAGTCGAGCATGCCAAAGATGAACTTGAGTAGATGTGGTAGTATGTTGAACAGATGGAAACAATGACTGAGAAGAAGAACCAGCAGCATCAGTAGTAAGATGATGAAATTTGTAGAGGCCAGAGGATAGTCTACCAATCTCGATCATCTTCTTCTGATGTGGGGCCTGCAAGAAACAATGGGAATTGGAAAAACTAATAGTGCAAGTAGAATGATTTGTTAGCTTAGGAATAGAAATGAGGTTGCACTTAAAGCTTGGAACACACAAGACATGATGTAAAGTGATGTCTGATGTAAGAGTCAAACTACCATAATGTGTAATAGAAGTAGTAGTTCCATCAGGAAGATATAAATTGGCATCTAACTTTATTGGATTCGTTAACAAATTAAACTGAAAAATAATATGATCTGTGGCACCTGAGTCAATAATCCAATCTCCACTAGACTCACCTATAGTTTTCAAGTTATAGGCAACAGGAATAGTTGAGCAGAAAGGATTACCATGAAGTAAAGAAGTAGTGCCAGCAAATGGTGTAGTTGCTACATGATTGCTTTGCCATGGATTGAGATTCTTGAGACTAGTCTGAATCATACTAGCAATTTGTTGACATTGAGAATCAGTAAAAGAAGATGTAGCATTGACAGTTCCAGAATCAGTCACCAGAGGTGAATTATCAATCACATGAGATAAACCAGTAGTAGTAACTTGAGCAGCCTTTTTAGAAGGATAGTTGGGAGAGAACCTTGAATTGGTACTATTTTGAGACCTAGGTTTGGGCTTGGGATGGCCATACAATTTATGCCATTCAGGAAAGCCATGAAGACAGAAACATTTGTCTCTGGTATGACCAGAACCATTACAATAATCACAGACAATAGCAGTATCTCCATTGGATTTTCTGGAGTTAGAAGTGTGAGGTGCAGGTAGATGTCTGTGATTGGAAAACTTCACATTCATAGCAACATTATCAGTCACAGTAGCATTGTTAGAACAATCTCTCTGTACTTCCTCTTGCAATAACAATGAATAAGCCTGACTCAGAGTTGGTAAAGGTTTCATCATGAGTAAATGACCACGAACACTTGTAAACTGATCACTAAGCCCCATCAGAAATTGGCTAAGTTTGTGAATCTGATCGTACATCTCTAGTTTGGAAACAAACTCACAGGCACAGTTATTAGTAACACAGATACACTTAGGAACTGGTGATAAATCATCCATCTCATCAAGTAAAGTACGAAATTTAGTAAAATACGACGTAATAGACATTGAGCCTTGAGAGAGAGACACAAGTTCCTTCTTCAATTGAAAGATACGAGGCAAATTACTCTGAGCAAATCGAATCACTAGATCATCCCAAATTGCTTTACCAGTAGACAAATAGACAACACTGTTTCGTATTTCAGGTGAAATCGAATTAAGCAACCACGAAACTACCATATCATTGCATCTTTTCCATAAAGGATACATATCAGAAGTAATTTCTGGTTTAGTAATGGTACCGTCAATAAAACCTAGTTTGAGTTTAGCAGATAAAGCTAATTGAACAGCACGACTCCATTGTTGATAGTTCTGATCTGTAAGAGGTTGAGAAACAATCGCCATACCTGGATTATCTCCATTATTAATATAAAACGGATGATGAACATCAATTACAGATGATGTTGAAGAAGACGCCATTGATGTACGGACGTTCGATGACGGAGATGAAGCTGGAGTAACAGGATTAGACGTAACAACAGCGGAATACGTACGCATAGTCATCACCAAGGATCATATCGGGCTCTGATACCATCTCAGAATATGTATTTACATTAAGATGTAACAATGGAGAAGATGAAGAACAGAGAAAAGTATGTATTAAGATAAGAGAATTGTTATCAAAGTTACATACAAGAGACTACTAGTACAAGACTTATATATCAATCTATATCTCAACATACACGTGCTCTACATTTCTGTTATTAACTAACTTCTTTGACAGCTCATGACAGCTCATGTTGTACAGAGTGCTGATCTTCTACATCACACTCAGTTCTGTTATCATGTATATTAACAGTGAAGATACACGCAAAAATTTCACCGATCACTTGTACACAGCTTTAAAGCAGGCTGGAATCAAAACATTTATGGATGATTATGGACTACCAAGAGGTGAAGAAATTTCACAGCAGCTGCTAAAGGCAATTCAAGGTTCGGAGATTTCTCTGGTTGTTTTCTCAACCAACTATGCATTCTCGCCATGGTGTCTTAATGAGCTCGTAGAGATCATCAAATGCAAACAAAGTATGGGATTAGTAGTTTATCCTGTATTCTATGATGTTAGTCCATCAGTTGTACGACACAAAACCGGGAGTTTTTCGGATGCTTTCGAGAGTCATGAGAAGAGATATGTTTCGAACCTGGACAAGGTGGATAAATGGAAAGCTGCGCTAACTGAAGCTGCAACCTGCATTTTTCTCATCACTTCCTTAATTTTGTACAGCCTTTATAAGCTTATTAATCTTCTTATCTTCTTATTTTAAAGGGACCAGTAGTCTGATTGGATTAAAAATTCCTTTAAATCATAACGTTAAGGATATAGGATTAGATGAGTCCTTTTGTAATCCAAGTAAGTTCTTTTTAAGGCCTTATAAGAGCTGTCAACATGACTTTGAATAACCTTAATGGTATGTCAAACATCCCTTTAGTCTCAACGCTTAGGGGTAGCTGGTCATTTTTCAATCATGAGCAGAAATGTTAGATTGCTAGTATAAAATACCGTTTAAATAATAATAAAAGTTGTATAGCTATGGAGTAGCTGTACACAAATGCATTGCAGACACTACATTGAAAGGACTTTTACAGACTATATTCAGTTACAAGGTTCATAAATAAAGGTGAAAGATATCTGTTACCCGGTCTCTTCACTTTTTAGGTGTGTAGGTGTGCGATATGAGTCTAATTGTTCATATTACTTCCATAAACTTCATCTTCTTGTAGTCTAAATGAATATAGAATCTAGGCCTTTCTGAGACTTATTTGTTAGTAGCAATTGCCTGTGAAGGCCTTGTATATATAATTTTAATGGTACCTTGTTGCATTAGATTTTGTGGATATTTGTACCACATTACGTGAAACGGATTTCTAGGCAATAGAGGCTTTCTGAGGAAAAAGAAGAATGTGTTATGCCCAAAATTCGGTTCGGGTATTCTAAAATGGATCCGGGTCAGATACGGGTTCAATTTGGGGATTTTCATGATAAATTAGGGTTTTGGCACAGATTGAAGAAACTAGGCCGCGCCCTCACTTTCCTTATAGGGAGGGCGCGCCCTAATTGATACTTCCATATCAGAGATTTCTACTCAAGCTGGAATTCTACTCAAAGATGGAACTCTACTCAAGTTTTTATAGTTTTTAATGAAGGATTCTACTTAAGCTTGGATTCCACTCAAGCTTGGATTCCACTCAGGCTTGGATTCCAGGAGATATTGAAGAATTCCCTCCTGTCGTATCTCAGGAGGGGGATGTCCGTCGCAGAAGGCCTCCAGGGGTTTGCCTGGATATAAGGACCCTTCTTAGACGCTAAGGGAGGCATCCGTGCGCCCTAAGGTGGAAAGATGGGGACTTTCTGGTGTGTGCTTTGGGAGCTCTGTTCCTGTAGCCAATGGGCGCGCTCTCATTGGGGAACTTTGGAGTAATCCTGCACTTTGCACCCAAAAGCTCTGGATCACCTGTCCTGCTATCTGGTGGGTGCTTCTCATTCGGGGGACAGGGATGCGTTCTGCACTTGGGGTAAACCACGGCTATACCTGCATCCTTGAAATCAAGAAATAGCTGGTAGCGGATAGGACTAGTCCTCGACGGGGGAAGTTTCCTTATCCGTGAAGTCTTGAGATCCTGGATGAGCCTTGGGCCTTTGTGGTTAGGTCTCATAGTAGAACATTCCGGAAGCTAGTTCGTCAATCCAAGCCCATTTGGGTTTCTTGCTCTCCAAGAACTACGTGGGCTTGATCCTCTATAAATATAGAGGTACGTAGGCAAATTGAGGGGATGGAAGCGAAGAGCTACGAGCCACCACCAAGAACCCTCTCAATCTCAGCCCCCAATTCATCACAGCCACCACACTCCGGTGACTTATCCGGCGAAGAACCACCATCATAGATCTTGATTCCGGCGACAGACCTCAAAATTTGTTGTTACCAAATTCCTCCGTCAACAAATTGGCGCTAGAAGGAGGGGCGCCAATCAAGATCTTCATCTTAGGAGGAAAAGATGTCTCATAATCACCGTGGGGGTTTTCATGAAAAGGAGGACTACGATTCAGAAGATAGCTTGGAGGTAACCAAGCTCGTCATGAAGCTTGTCCCGGAGGAAATCTCTGCTCTTCCGCACCACCATGGAACTCCAGCCATTACCGGCGGACAGCCGCCTGTTCCTATCAGTAAGGCGGCATCACTGGAGCAATGACGCTGCTGTTGCAAAAATACAGTTCCGGGTATTTTCAAGAATGGTGATTTCCGGTCAATGACGTCGAACTAGGTTTTCCATGGGGCGATTTCAAATATGATTCGAAGAAGGATGTTCTAGAGAAGAGACGCAATTATCGGGAATTCGTCCACCATTAGGGCGCGCCCTCACCATCAGGATGTGCCCTCAAGGTAACCCTTGACTTGTTTTGTTGAGATTTTTGTTGTTTGTTTCTTGGACTTTTGTAGGAGAATCCTCGAGTTAAAGATGGAATTAAAGATGGTGAGAGAGAATACCCAAAAACCCTTAGGGCGCGCCCTGAGGGTGGTAGCCAAGGCTCGGATGATTTCCAACTTTTAGGAAAATTCGATGGTTGAACACGTCCGCATCTCCAGGATGCATCCTCTAGAGAGGATGGCTCCTCACCCATCTGGTGAAATCCAACGAATTAAGGAAAACCTCGCTACTATGAGGAGCTTTGCTAGTTTGAAGGAACGTCTCGGAATAAGGCTCGGGAGCGAGGCCCCATGATCCACAGCGCGTGCCCCCTGATTACAGGTCGAGGCCCCTTGGACATGAGCGAGCCCTTCCACAGAGTGATAGTCCACAGCGCGCGCCCGCTGTTGATAACAGGTCTGGGCCCCTTGGACGTAAATGAGTTCTAGCACGGAGTGGTAATCCACAGCGCGCGCCCCCTGTTGATAACAGGTCGCGGCCCCTTGGATTCAAACAAACCTCATAATAAAGAGGGCTCGCCGTCAGCATCTCTTATCAAGAGCGCACTACTAGGACGTACTATAAGGAACACCCATGGAAGATGATATAGGAGAGAGCTGCAAATGGTGAGTTTTGCTAATTCAAGCAGAACAGGCCTCAGAAGATTATTATGAAGCGCGCCTTCCCCTGACTGGGCGCGCCTCCAGGTAATATACAACCTCTATATTATTTTGCTCCATATATTTATTGCATGTATAAAGTTCCAGGGGTTTACCTGATGAGAAGGCCTCCAGGGGTTTGCCTGATGAGAAGGCCTCCAGGGGTTTGCCTGATGAGAAGGCCTCCAGGGGTTTACCTGATGAGAAGGCCTCCAGGGGTTTGCCTGATGAGAAGGCCTTCAGGGGTTTACCTGATGAGAAAGCCTATAGGGGTTTGCCTAGCTAGAAAATAGAGAATTTGGAATCGTGGCCCCGTGATCCACAGCGCGTGCCCCCTGATTACAGGTCGAGGCCCCTTGGACATGAGCGAGCCCTTCCTCAAGGTCGTGATCCACAGCGCGTGCCCCCTGGTTACAGGTCGAGGCCCCTTGGACACGAGAGAGCCCACTTTGAAGATCTCATTGGAAGATAATGAAGCCGAAGATGTAAGAATGACATGGTCTGGCCTAATCATCAAAGTGAGGAATAGCCCTCGACGTATTGCTGAGGGCGCGCTCTCAAGAAAGGCCCTACAATCGTTCCCTTGATTTCTCATAGTGCAACTGTTGGAAGATAGGGTGAGAATTCTCAACCCCAGGGCGATGCTCTACATCAGGACTCCACTTCAAGGAAATGCACGACTTCAGGAAAATCCTCCAACATAGGACGCGCCCTCAAGGAACTCTCCCTTAGAGGACCTTTCTAGTCAGGGCGCGCCCTCAAGGAAAGATGAAAATGCTCAAGCGGACTCCAATATCTACGAGGATAATTTACTGCTTGGATTCTAAAAGGAAAGAAGCTGTTGAGTTGTGGCCCCACGAACCATAGTGTGTGCCCCCTAATTATTAGGTTGCGGCCCCAAGGTCGTGAGCGAGCCCCTCTATGAAGAAACTATACTTTGCTACAAAGGACGCGCCCTAGTATCTACAATGACCTGAATGATAGGCATCAGGGCGCGCCCTAGCTTATCAACCTCATGTTGTGGCTTCGTCTGCAAGTATGATCGCAACGATCCAGGGCATATCTTTTGCTTGAAGAAAATTGTATTAATGTGCGTCCCCATGAATCTTAGAGCGTGCCCCCTGCCAGGCAGGTTGAGGCCCCAAGGTCATGAGTGAGCCCCTCTACACAAGAATGACATTCATCCGGACTAGAAGAGACTTTGTCATTGCCCTCGTCCACATAGGGCGCGCCCTAAGCAACAGGGCGCGTCCTCAGCAACTCCAACGACTCTCTCCTAAAATTCCCCCCTTGGGATACCTCTTTAAGAGACGCTTCTTTAAGGAATGATATTCTGATGCTGGGGGGTAGTATTGATGGACCTCCCTAGCCCTACATATACACGTATTTCAGGTTTGTGTGAACAGCGGAATACCCCTACGGGGATGCCTCTTCGTGAGATGCCCTTCATAGGATGCCTCTTTGTGAGATGCCCTTTATTGGATGCCTCCTAGTGAGATGCCTCTTTGAGATGTTATTCATAGGATGCCTCATTTTGAGATGCCCCTTCATGGGATGAGATTTGAAGTAGCCCGTGATAGAGAATGCACTCTTTCTACCAGAAGTTGATTGAAGTAGAGCAATGCCTGAATAGTAGACTACAAGCTAAATTAATTACCTCCTAGTCTAGGGGGGTAGTCCATGTACACTTTGTGTACACTTTCCCTAGTGAAATTTTCAACGTTTTCGAGAATGCAAGATTATGCCTGTAGGGCGCGCCCTGAAGGATGAGTTTGAATAATTCTCATACAATGGAGGACGCGCCTTCGGGTAGAAGATGCGATGCGGAACTTTTTCTTCTTCCCGAACTATGAAGTCATCAATCCACTTGATAGTATCTTGGTCAAAGGAAGCTCTTGAGGAGGGGAGGATATGCAAGATAGGAAGTTTCAACTGGTGACTCCTTGAAGGATGGATTATTTTGAAGAAGGAGCCCCTATTGTTGAACATCCTATGGAGAAGTTCGTGATTGTAGGATGCCGGCTGTTCAGGAGAAAGCGACCCCTCACCCACATTGGTCAGGGCGCGCCCTCAGTGAAATCTAACGTGACAGAGAGGCTTTCTAGAGAAAATAGAGATTTTGCTAGCTTGAAGAAATGCTTGGTGACGACAATCTAAGGATGGTACTCCTTGAGCATCAGAAGAAAGAGAAGCACTTGGAATTGAGGACCTGTGATCCACAGCGCGTGCCCCCTGATCACAGGTCGAGGCCCCTTGGATATGAACGAGCTCCTCCTCAAGGTGATGCTGGAAGTAGTTGAGACCATGAAGATTATAGGATGAAGAAGTATCAATGAGAGAGGTGACTTCACAGCAAAGAGGATGCGCCCTCAGGAGAAAGAGCTCCTCGTATCACTCAAATTCCTTCAAGTACTTCTAGTGAAGTGAGGGCGCAACCTCCCTCTAAAGTAAAGCATCGAGGAGGTTCTCCGAGAAATCCACGACCTCAAGGGAATCCACGGATTGGAGGAAATCTACAAGCTTAAAGTCAAAAGGAACAAATTCAGATTCAAGAGGTAATTCTCACACTGCATGCCGGAGCTCCAGGAAATGCTCAGACGACAGCTAAACCTCCACCATTGAGGGGTACTCAAACAATTGTGCCACCAAATGTTCAAAATATTCCACATGTGAGAATTTTTAATGTCGACGACTTGAAGTGGCTTCTTTCTCACTTGGATGGAGGAATGATACCTTCTACGGCACAAACTCCATCTCCATTTTCAACAGAGGTTAGAAAGGCGCAGCTCCCTACATGATATAGATATATGACCAATGATCTACGTTTTCTTGAAAATGCAAACCCTGTGGAATTCTTAGGATGTTTTGACATTGAGATGGATGTTTACCAAGTAACTGACTTGGCTGGATGTCATCTACTGGCAACAACTTTTAGTGAGAATGCTTAGCAATGGTTTCAAAAGCTTGGATCTGGAGTGATTACCTATTGAGGGATGATGAGGACTTTGTTCTTAGCCAAGTTCTGAGCAGCAGTGAAGTATGCTCCTCCCATTACAACTCTGGCCAACATCAAGCAGAAAGAAGGCAAAAGTCTTCAATCTTACTTTAAAAGATTCAATGCAGAATTCACTTTGGTTAGAGGAACGACTGATGAGACACTTAAGAGTTTCTTGATAATTGGTTTGCAAGTAGAGACGGATTTCTGGAAGTGTCTTCAAGAAAGGGATTCAACTATGTTTGATGTTTTTGCACAAGCTGAATCTTTTAAGATAGTGGAGTAATCCTTGGCGGAAAATCGGAAGACAGAAGCTCAGGGAACGCTAAGGGGAAGATTACAAGTCCTGTATATCGTACTGGAATCGGCGCTAATGGAGTGGATGCAACTAGTGTTGGAAGAGAGTGGGGAATTCCAGATACGTATTCTTATGATCGAAGGACAAATAATTACACTCTGTTGGCGGCTTCGATTGAACACATCTTTAAGGTAAACAAGAATAAATGGCTTTTTAAGAAGCTGGTCCTCTATCTGCCTGGAAAAGCAAGGATAAAAAGAAGCAATGTGAGTACTATAGTCGACAAGTCACAATACTCATGAATGTCGTCAGCTGAAGGATGAAATTGAAGATCTGATCAAGGAAGGATACTTGACCGATTGGATTGTCAGAGAAGTCAAGAAGTATAAGGAGAATCCTGAGAAGAACGGAGGGCGCGCCCTCCGTGATGAGGACAAAAATATGGAGAAGAAATTTGTCAAGGAAAGAAGTGTACACATTATCTTTGGAGGACATCACTTGGGGGGTGATAGCAACAATGCTTTGGAGAGATATGCTCGAGAGGCAAGATATACCTCTCACCGATGTGAATAGCTTGGGGTTAAGACCGCCCAAATTGTTCAAGGGAGAATGTGTGGATATTACTTTCACCGAAGATAAAGCTAGATGGGTGCACCACCCACATAATAATACCTTGGTTATGGATTGGCTCTAAGAACGTGCATCGGGTTTTTGTATACAATGGAAGTTCAGTGAATATTCTGTATTACGACACTTACAAGAAGTTGGGATTTCCAGAAAATGCATGGATTTATGGTTTTTCAGGAGAAGTTGTGAAGTGATCGATGCAATCAGGTTACCAGTAACTCTTGGAGAAGGTTCTCTCTCAGTAACTCGGATGATGGAATTCATGGTTTTGGATCAGGAGACAGCTCACAATGCCGTAGTAGGGCGCCCCCTTATTGGAAGAAATAAAGGTTTCAGGAGATAAAAGGATGGAGGGCGCGCCCTTATTAAAGGAAGCTCTGAAGGAATCATCAACATCAAGGGAGAAATTCAGGCTCATTATTTTGTTCAAAAAACAGAAGATGAGGGGGTGTCCACCTGGAGGGCGCGCCCTCAGATACTCGTCTCTGATGACTTTCAAGAAGGGATTCTAGAAAAGCTTGAAGAAGAAAGTCCTAATGAGATAAAAAGATCAAGGGAAGAAGAATGTTATTAGAAGGCATGGTGAATGCCCTTGTCGAGGAAGACTTCCCTCTCAAAGAGGATGTGCCCTCCAAGGATGGTGCCATGATTGAAGACCCTCAAAGTCTTGATTTTGATATTGATCGAAGAATGCCTCAACCGGTGGAAAAGATAGATTCGACAGAAGATACAATCTCAATTTTGGTCGATGCTAGAGATTCAAGTAAAATTTTGAAGATCGGTTCTTAGTTGAATTCTGAGTAGAGAGATATGCTCACAAGCTTTCTTTTGCTAAATTGAGATGTTTTTGCTTGGAGTCATGCTAGTATGGTGGACATTGACCCAAAGGTCATGTGTCATCACATGAGTATAAATCCTGACAGGAAGAGTATTAGGCAGAAGCGATGTCCGGTAATTGAAGAAAGAGCTATTGCATTGAAGGAAGAAGTTGATAGATTGTTAAATGTTGGCTTGATTAAAGAGTTTTACTACCCGAGTGGCTACCTAACCCGGTTCTCATTATGAAGCCTAATGGGAAATGGAGGACTTGTGTAGATTTCAGTAATATGAACAAAGGCTTGCCCAAATGATAGTTTTCCTCTTCCTCGGATTGGTCAGTTGGAAGATGCAACAGCATGATAGAGGATTATACCGCTACATTGGAATGCCCTTTGGCTTGATTAATGCAGAAGGAACTTGAAAAGACCATGGTAGTGTATGTGGATAACAGCTGAAGGGGTCCGTACGCCTTAATATCATAAGGCTCGTCCTCTGTAAATATATGTAAATATTTAGCTTTAGTACGAGCCCTGTGAGAGGTTTATACTTGTGCATAATATCTCTTGTTTCTTACGCCGAGTTAGCTCATGTAAGCTTAGAGATGTGGTGCATTTGTGTTATTCCTCTACGAAAAAATTGAAACTAGAGTTGTCAGGGAGATAAGATTGAAGAATTGAAGGACGCGCCCTCCGCATAGAATCTTGAAGATGAGGAACGAGGACGCGCCCTGAAGAGGAAAAGTTACAAAAATTTTGGTGTTGTTTAAGATTGAAATTCCATGCTTCATCTTTGATTTTACATGGAATTGGGGGGTAGTTGTTATGCCCAAAATTCGGTTCGGGTATTCTAAAATGGATCCGGGTCAGATACGGGTTCAATTTGGGGATTTTCATGATAAATTAGGGTTTTGGCACAGATTGAAGAAACTAGGCCGCGCCCTCACTTTCCTTATAGGGAGGGCGCGCCCTAATTGATACTTCCATATCAGAGATTTCTACTCAAGCTGGAATTCTACTCAAAGATGGAACTCTACTCAAGTTTTTATAGTTTTTAATGAAGGATTCTACTTAAGCTTGGATTCCACTCAAGCTTGGATTCCACTCAGGCTTGGATTCCAGGAGATATTGAAGAATTCCCTCCTGTCGTATCTCAGGAGGGGGATGTCCGTCGCAGAAGGCCTCCAGGGGTTTGCCTGGATATAAGGACCCTTCTTAGACGCTAAGGGAGGCATCCGTGCGCCCTAAGGTGGAAAGATGGGGACTTTCTGGTGTGTGCTTTGGGAGCTCTGTTCCTGTAGCCAATGGGCGCGCTCTCATTGGGGAACTTTGGAGTAATCCTGCACTTTGCACCCAAAAGCTCTGGATCACCTGTCCTGCTATCTGGTGGGTGCTTCTCATTCGGGGGACAGGGATGCGTTCTGCACTTGGGGTAAACCACGGCTATACCTGCATCCTTGAAATCAAGAAATAGCTGGTAGCGGATAGGACTAGTCCTCGACGGGGGAAGTTTCCTTATCCGTGAAGTCTTGAGATCCTGGATGAGCCTTGGGCCTTTGTGGTTAGGCCTCATAGTAGAACATTCCGGAAGCTAGTTCGTCAATCCAAGCCCATTTGGGTTTCTTGCTCTCCAAGAACTACGTGGGCTTGATCCTCTATAAATATAGAGGTACGTAGGCAAATTGAGGGGATGGAAGCGAAGAGCTACGAGCCACCACCAAGAACCCTCTCAATCTCAGCCCCCAATTCATCACAGCCACCACACTCCGGTGACTTATCCGGCGAAGAACCACCATCATAGATCTTGATTCCGGCGACAGACCTCAAAATTTGTTGTTACCAAATTCCTCCGTCAACAGAATGTATAAAAATATTTGTCATACTCGCATGTGGTATAGAGGTATACTCGCAGAATCTCAATTTCTGAACGAGGAAATCAAGAGTAGATGCATACCCAAGTCCGACTATCACAATGGAGTCCAGGTAACATGCTAAGATACATGGTAGCTAGACAAATGTGGCTAGATAGCTTATGTAAATGCAACCATCTGATCTTTTTGGTGGCGAACAGAATCAATATGTAATTGCTAAGAAAGTTTTTCCCTTTTAAACTTGTTAAGATTGTAATAAGTAACTGTAGGAGGCTCAAATATCTTCCTACGAGCATCTGCAATCTCAGGTCACTGGAATGTCTAGATCTTAGTGGTTGTTCAACTCTTAAAGGATTGCCCGATAATATCGGAGATATTGTAACCTTGAGGGAACTGCGAGCATGCAACACCATGTTCACAGAAGTTCCTAATTCTATTGGATGTCTGAAGAACCTTGAAATCCTGGTCTTGCCGTTCCAAGCAGAAGAAGCTAATATGAATTCGTGTTCTATCTCAAGGAATACTGTCAAATACTAGAAGTCAAGACTAGCACATAAGTCAGGGGTTGGTTTAGTTAGGCATGAACAAAGTCATGGTTAGGCAAGAGTTAGTATTGAAAATTAAGGCTTCAATATCTCTATATATAGCCTAGCATTCCTCTTGTATTTTACACATCAATACACAAGCTATAAGCTTGCTTCCTTCTCTCTTTCTCAGATTCTAACATGGTATCAGAGCATGTGTGCTCCTAGGGAAACAAAACAGAAAGAAGATACCCAGAAACACACCCAGAAACAGAAAAAAAAACCCAGAACAAGCATCTGTCAAAAATATCGTTTTTCAAAACACAACCAAACAGAAATGTAAACATACCACAGTATAGTACACACACAGAGGAGCTCCCAGAAATTTTCAGATCTCAGAAACATCCTTGCACGCGCCTCCACGCGCCACCCCACGCGCGGCAGGCCGTCGCCACGCGCGGCACGCGCCGGCGCGTGGGGCACTTTCCGTCCAGAATTTGAAAAAAAAATTTCAGGGACTCTTAATCTCCTCCTAATTCCGAATCTATGTGTGGTAAAATTTCTTTAATCTGAGCAGTTTGATTTTTCTGTCCATTTTTCTGTTGTTTTTTTTTGTCAGAGTGTCTGTTTTTTTTTAGCTATATGTGTTTAAAATAGAGGGCTATTAAAACAAGGGGCAGCTCTATCTGTGTTTTTGCAGCCTCTATTTATTTTAAGTTGGCTATTTGTTTAAAGCCGTTATAGTTTATTTTAAGTTGGCTATTTGTTTAAAGCCGTTATAGTTCATCATGCCTACCGACGCCGACGCACCAAAGGATGTTGCTACAAGTAACAGTAAATCCGGATTTCATAGTAACCCGTATGTGAATCCAAAATTTGATGGGAAGAATTTCTTGGAATGGTCCGAGTCTTGCACACTAGCACTTAAATCTCACCGGTTGATGAAATATGTCAACGGGAAGGCTAAAAAGCCCTTGGAAAGTGATATGAGCTTTGATGATTGGGATAGAGAAAATGCCATGGTCAAGTCATGGTTGTTTAACTCCATGGATTTACGTATTCGTAAAAGCTATCTCTTTCTTGATACTGCGGAAGCCGTTTGGAATTCTATCTCCAGAACTTACTCATATTCGGGCAATATGGCTAAGCATTTCGAAGTAAAGCAGAAAATATGGGCTCTAACTCAAGGGGGGAAAGCATTGACCGAATATTATTCGGAACTTACATCACTATGGCAGGAGTCAGACCACTACACTGTGTTCGAGTGTAAACAGGCTGAAGACCAAGAGAAGTACCAAAGATTGGTACAAGAAGAAAGAGTGATGAAATTTCTTGCTGGACTGACAATAGAGTATGATTCAATCAAAAATCAACTCATTGGTCAGATTCCCTTTCCTACAGTTGAGGAAGCACATGGACGAGTACAGCTAGAAGAGAGTCGTAAAGAAAGCATGACTCCGGTTGATACTGTGCCCGATCGATCAGCGCTTTTTACGAGAAGTGCTCATCATCAAGGCAACCCAGAACAGATAATTGCGAGTGAAAAAGATGTTATTCGGTGTGACTACTGTTATAAGTTAGGCCACACTCGTGATACATGTTTCACTTTGCATCCTCATCTCAGAACTCAAGGACGAGGAGGACGAGGCCGAGGTAGCTCATCCGGTAGAAGCTCAGGAAGAGGCACCCAATATAATGCTCATCACACTACGTCTGGAGACCATGGTGACTCTACTACTTCAGCAACGGAAGCAATAAGTTCAACTGAACTCACTGCTCTCCGGCAGTTATTATCTCAAATGGAGACTAAACCACCAGGACCTTCTTCCGCCAATTCTGCTCATAAAGAATCAGGCGTCCAACAAAATGCCTGGCAGTGGTAAAGTGATTGGGTGGCCATCCATCCATCCATCAAAATAAGGTGGACATCCACCAAGTACTAATTTGTTTATTTTCCTTAAAGTGATTGCAGGACTGACGACCTCCAGTCTTACGCCAGTCCTGACTGAGTTTTTGATATAGCTTGAAAAATACTGCGTGGTCGCGAAATCGATTCCCGGTATTCCCAAAAGGCTCCATTCCTACAGATGGGATTTGTTGGAAGCTTGAGTTATGCAGATATGCTACTAAGTGTTCCACTCTTCAATCCCATGATAGGTCATCCCATGATGGGATTTCGAGTGAGGGGGCGTGTCAAATACTAGAAGTCAAGACTAGCACATAAGTCAGGGGTTGGTTTAGTTAGGCATGAACAAAGTCATGGTTAGGCAAGAGTTAGTATTGAAAATTAAGGCTTCAATATCTCTATATATAGACTAGCATTCCTCTTGTATTTTACACATCAATACACAAGCTATAAGCTTGCTTCCTTCTCTCTTTCTCAGATTCTAACAAATACTAGATTCATTCCGGCCTCAGTTTGGTATTTGCATTCACTTACGAACTTAAATCTTAGCGCTTGCTATCTGGTCGATCTTCCAGATTCTATCGGGGATTTGTCATCACTGCAGCATCTTAATTTATCAAGAAATCGTTTCTATAAACTACCGTCCACCCTTGGTCAGTTGTCGAATCTAAAAAGTCTTACATTGACAGAGTGCAAGTATCTTTGGGCAGTTCTGGAACTTCCACCTAACTTAATCGATTTATTTGCAAGTTCCTGTACAACAATTAAAACACTGGTCTTATCAAAGTTGAATCACTTGAGGTGTTTGTATCTTTCCTACTGTAGTAACTTGGTTGAGATTGAAGGACTGAACGAACTCAAATCTATCACGCGAATTGAGATGGCAGGGTGCGAAAATATATTGTTCACCCCTGATAAGAGTTTATTTCAGGTTCTTTTTCTCCTCTGTTCTGCTCTTCTCCTTTTTTTTTTTTTTCCTAATCGTGTTCTGCTATCTATTCTCTTTCTCCGTATCTATAACCTTTATTAATTATTAATAAGCAATAAGCGAAACACCCTTTTAACGGTACCACTTTTTTGTAGGGATGGGAAAAAAATCCGATCCGACGGATACCCAATTCGAAATCCGATTTTTTATCCGATCCGAACCCGATATTTTGGATTTGGATATGGATATGGATTTAAATTTTAAACCCGAAAGATTTTGGATATGGATATGGATTTCATGAAACCCGATCCGAAACCCGATCCGAAACCCGAAACCCGATCAAAACCCGAGCCGAACCCGAAACCCGAAAAATACCCGACTTTTATTTATTATATTTTATATATTATATATTATATATTATATATTATATATAAATGTATATTATAAATATATATTATACATACACTATTTTATATATATATATATATATATATATATATATATATATATATATTATATAAATGTATATTATAAATACATATTATACATACACATATCTTTGAGACATAAGATATGGAAAGATCGAGAAAATAAATTGTAATGGATGTAGGGGTATTTTTTAACTTACTTACACAATTTTTTTTATTTTTTTGTTAAGCAACTTATTTACACTATTTTTAATTTTGAATACCCGAAAAAAACCCGATCCGATCCGAAACCCGACGGATTTGGATTTGGATATTGAGTTTTGGATCCGAAACCCGATACGATCCGAACCCGAAACCCGAAAATATTTGGATTTGGATTTGGATTTTGCAAAACCCGAGCCGAACCCGACCCGTTCCCATCCCTACTTTTTTGGTTTCACCTCTATTTTGGTTTCACCCCTATACTCCTATCTCTACTATAATTCTATGATGTTTTTTAATAAAATAGAAATTCTATTATAATTCTATGTTGTTTTTTAATAAAATAGAAATCATATTGTAATTATAATTCTTTTATTACAACTTTAAATAAAAAAAATAGTTTCATCCCTAAAATCATATTCCCTTACAATTTTATGTTATTTTTTTAAAGAAAATAATAAAATTGAAATCCTATTATAATTATAATACAATTTTTTTATCATAATTTAGAATAAAAAAATAATACGACCAATTCTCCAAAAGATTTTTCAAGGAGAACAACTAGAACATGTTTCTATACACTACTCTATAACATTCTTCCCTGCGATTATATGTTATTCTTTAAAAAAATATATAATAAAATTGAAATCTTATTATTATTATTATTATAATTCTTACATTGTATTGACAAATTTTTCTATTATAACTTATAATAAATTACGATCAATTATCCTAAATATTTTTCAATGAAAACAACAGAAACGTGTTTCCATGCACTTCTATTAAACCATCTAAGTTTATAGTTTGTTAATCGTATAAATTTTTTATGTAAATAACATAGTTCTTTTTATAATTTTTGTAATATAATTGTTTTAATATTTAATTAAATAAAAATTAGTAATTATTTAACATAAATCTCCGAGCCGGTTATCATCTAGTATTTATATGAAAAGCGGATACTCATTTAATTTTTTTTAATCATTTTCTGTTTGTTAGTTCTAATGTGATGTGTATATGTAACAGTTATACTGTGGAATAGGGGGGAGGCTTGACATTTATCTTCCAAAGATGGACATTCCGCGATGGTTCAGTAACATCAGTATTCAAGAAACAAGAAGTTGGTACGATGATGCATTTGCTTTCTCTATGCCAGCAACTGTTTCCACCAATTATTTAGGGGTTATTCTTTGGTTAAATGTTGGTTGGAATCCCTTTTTTGGGCTCTCAGATTTTTGGGCTCTCGTTTCTAGTAATAATCTTTATAAGACATGGTTTTGCGAGACATCGTTATGGAAGCAAGTATCACAGTCGTGGGTGACCTTCATACCACAAATACAGTTCCCTCTGTATGCCAATGAAATAGTTTCAGTAAGGGTCGGAAGTGCTCCGCTGGAGAGTATCAGTGCTCATTTGGTATGTATTTGAAATGTACCACCTCTATTATTCTCGGATCTCTTCCCAAGTGCCTAGTGGTTACGCTGAACAAAGTTGTAGTTGGTTCTTATTTTAACGATGCTTGCTTGAGAACCTAACCTCTGGGCCTCACCGCTCGTTCCTTCAAGACCTCTGTCTTCGCTAAAGTTGTTCACCCGGTAGGCTGGTAAACTCTCACAACTAAGCGAGAGACAGATGTCGTTGCATTTGCTGTTCATTTTTTGTCTGATACCATGTACATAGGGTAGATTGTTGTGATTTGTTCCTATTCATTAAACTCAGCTTGCACATTGATTATCTGATAATCTGTGTCTTAATTTGTACATTCAATGTAAGTAAGTAAAAAAGTAAACCGATCATTATATCGGGGACAAAAAGACACAATTTCATATCGAATTTATAATTGTTAAATAGTATGCGATTGAGTCTTTCTCCAACACTTAAAAATTTTAGATGAGTTTATGATTTAACATGATATCAGTACTCGGTTTAGGAAGGGTAGCTAACTTTCAAACTGAGCTTAAAAATTAAATTTTAATGAACAAGTTATTTTGAATATTTTTCTGCTGATCGATTGCATGGTGCAAGTTCCTCCCTGTTTTTGTTTCGCTTCTAATATATACACAGCTTAGCAAAAAAAAAAAAAGTCAACCAAAAGATGGAGTACAGTTCACAATCTTTATTATAAAAAATACTTATACAGTTGACAGTTGACCACAGACAGTAGTTACCTAGTAGTTTCGCAAAACCATGAAAAATGCTACATGCATTTGATTATAAGAATTAAGAAGTGATCTCAATGTAGCATTCTGTCTTCATCTTTAATTTACTGATCATCTCTGCATCTGATCATTTCAGACAATCTGGCAATGGCAGCTTCTGCAAGTAACCGATATCGCTTTTCTTCTGATTCTTCTAGTTACCGCTGGAATGTTTTCTTAAGCTTCAGAGGTGAAGATACACGCAGAACTTTCACCAGCCACTTGTGCACGGCTTTGAAACAGGCTGGTGTTCGAACATTCATGGATGATCCTGAGCTACCAAGAGGAGAAGAAATTCCACATCAGTTGCGGAAGGCAATCCGAGAGTCAGAGATTTCTCTTGTTATTTTCTCGGAAAACTATGCCTCCTCACCATGGTGCCTTAACGAGCTTGTGGAGATACTGGAATGCAAACAACAAACGGGACAATTAGTTTATCCTGTATTCTATAATGTTAGTCCAGCAGTTGTGCGCCACAAAACTCTGAGTTTTTCGGATGCTTTCGTGAGTCATGAGAAGAGATATGTTTCTAACCTGGACAAGGTGGATAAATGGAAAACTGCTCTAACTGAAGTTGCAAATTTGTCGGGTTATGACCTCCAAAATGATGCAGATGGGTAAGCTAGTTCTAATTTTTTTTTTCTTTCAGTAGTTAACTCATCAATCTATTATGTCCAATGCACAGGTCTATACCTATTGGTCATACAGTATGAACAATGTTTATTCCGATTATCTAATTAATGTATCATAATAGTATTGTTAATGACTAAGCGGCTTCTCACATCTACGAACTACAATATGCAAATTTTGTATGTGGAGAGGATCCAGAAATTGTACATTTTACGAAATTAAGCATAGAATTCATACACAAGACTGACTTTGATCCGTTGCCAGGTTGGGTAATTTAACTTACTATTACTATTCAGGGCTGGTTTAATCAACAAGCATCAAGATTCAATTTACTCTAATGAAAGA
Source organism: Kitagawia praeruptora (assembly GCA_037693485.1). Taxonomy (NCBI): domain Eukaryota; kingdom Viridiplantae; phylum Streptophyta; class Magnoliopsida; order Apiales; family Apiaceae; genus Kitagawia; species Kitagawia praeruptora. The sequence goes on from CM075353.1 coordinate 8,996,300, forward strand.
TATTGTAAAATTCAAGTTCTGAATATATGTTATCAATGGCAGGTATGAAATTAGACTTATCCAGATGATTGTAAGAAAAGTCCTACTTGAAGTAAATCTCATAGGACTGAATGTTGCAAAGGAACCAGTTGGAATATACCCTCGTGTGGAAGAAGTAACACAATTGTTGAGCATTGGTAGCAATGCCATCAGAAAGATCGGAATATATGGGATGGGTGGTATTGGTAAAACGACCATTGCAAAAGCTCTGTTTAATATACACTTTGGTCATTTTGAAGGTAGTTGTTTTCTTGCAAATGTAAGAGAAGCATCAGAAGGATATGATGGTATACGTCACTTACAAGAACGGCTTCTTTCTGAAATTTTAGTTGTAGATAAAGTCAGGGTTGAAAATGAAGATAAAGGGATAACCTTGTTGATGGAAAGATTATGTTCCAAGAAAGTTCTCATTGTCCTGGATGATTTAAACAACAGAAGGCAATTTGATTATTTAACAGGACAGTGGAACCAATTTGCTGTAGGTAGCAGAATCATCATAACAACACGGGATGCAGGTCTACTTGAACAAATTGAGGTAGATGAGAGGTACAATGTTGAGAAACTAGACAGAGAGGAGTCCTTGGAGCTCTTCAGTCGACATGCCTTCAGAAAGCAAATTCCACTTGAAGACTATATGAAACTTTCTGAAGGCATTGTATGCCAAACAGGAGGCCTTCCATTAGCTCTTGAAGTTTTAGGATCTTATTTGTTTAACAGATCCATGAGAGAATGGAGAAGTTCTCTTAATAGATTGCAGCAAATTCCTCGAAATGAGATTCAAAAGAAACTTCTGATTAGCTACTATGCGCTCGGTGATGGTAACCTGAAGGATGTCTTCCTTGATATTGCATGTTATTTCATCGGCAATGATAAAGACAAGACAATTAATATATTAGACTCATGTGGATTCGATTCAGATAATGAAATCACCATTTTGATGGAAAAATGTTTACTATCAGTAAATGACAGAAATGAGTTAAGGATGCACGATCTACTACGAGAGATGGGAAGAGATATTGCCCGTAATAATTGCCCCAACGAACCTTGGAAACACAGTCGATTGTGGTCATGTGAAGATCTTTGCGACTTGTTAATCACAAGAAGGGTAACTAGTTAATATATTTGCATTTACAACTTAAACAGTATTGAAATGTTTGCAATTAGTTCAAAGTAGAGATGTGATATACTTTTTACACCTACATGATCTCCTGCTAAAATGAGTTTATATATGTTGGTTGTTTAGAAAAATTCTTAATTTTTTTTGTTGTTAATTTAATTAGGGAAAGAAATGCATCGAGTGCATCATACCATATGGCCGGATACCAAATGATGAATCCTTTGAAACCAATGCATTTGGAAAAATGCAGAAGTTAAGAATGCTTAGCATCAACGAAATGCATCTCAGTGGAAGTTTTAGAGGCATCTTTGAAGAGTTAAGATGGCTTTCTTGGCAAGACTGTCCTCTGGAGTGTTTACCAACAGATTTCTATCCGAGGAAATTAGTATTCCTTGACTTAAGACGGAGCAATTTTAAAATTTTGTGGAATGGTCGTAAGGTAAGTTGCTATATATCTTGATTTTTCCTGACAAAACGAAATTATGATTTGAAAATTTTATTTATTTTAACAAAATATTGTAGTGTTTGGAACAACTGAAGGTTCTAAATCTTAGTAGCTGTACGAACTTGACGACAAGCCCAGACTTTAGTGGACTCAGATGCATCAAAAACCTAAATCTAAGTAATTGCCAAGATCTGTTAGAGATTGACCCATCTATTGGTCACTTGGTTAGGCTGGTTAATTTGAATCTGATGGGTTGCATGAAGCTAAAATGTCTACCAAACAGTATATGCAACTTGATGGCGTTGGAGCAATTAGATCTTGATGGTTGCTCGATTTTACAAGGATTACCTGACAGATTGGGGAATATGAAATCCTTGACCATGCTTCGGGCAGGATGCACTGCAATTTCAACCGTGCCAGAATCCATTGAATGTCTCAGTAAACTGGTTATCCTAAAGTTAAATAAATGCAAGAGGCTCTGTTTTCTTCCTAATTCTCTTTGCAAACTGAGACGGTTGGAACATCTAATTCTCTACGGTTATTCAAATGTAGAAGCATTGCCTTCTGAGTTGGGGAAAATGGAATCCTTGAGGTTGCTTTCAGCAGAATACACAGCAATTACAAGCCTACCAGAATCCATTGGACAACTAAGTAAACTCAACAAGTTGTTATTACATAGCTGCAAGGAACTCAGGTATCTTCCGAGCAGCATTTGCAACCTGAAAGTGGAAAGTCTAGATCTTAATTATTGCTCAAATTTACAAGAATTGCCTGAAAATATTGGGAATATGAAATCCTTGAAAATTATTCAGGCTGTAGACACAGCAATCACGACGTTACCAGAATCCACAGGACGTCTAAGTAAACTTGTTGAGATTTTATTATGTAATTGTAAGAGGCTTACATATCTTCCAAGCAGCATCTGCAATCTCGAATCACTGGAGTGTCTAGATCTTAGTGGTTGTTCAACTCTAAAAGGATTGCCAGATGATATCGGAGAGATTAAAAACTTGAGAGAACTTCGAGCATGCAACACCATGTTTATGGAAGTTCCAAGATCTATCGGATGTCTGAAGAAACTTGAAATCCTTGCCTTGCCGTTCCAAGCACAAGAAGTTGATTTGAACATGTGTTCTATTCTAAAGGATACTAGATTCATCCCGGCCTCAGTTTGGTGCTTATTTTCTCTTAAGAACTTAAATCTTAGTGACTGCTATCTGTTTGATCTTCCAGATTCTATCCGGGATTTATCATCATTGCAGCATCTAAATTTGTCAAAAAACTGTTTCTCGATACTAAGATCCAGCCTTGGTCAGTTGTCCAATCTAAAAACTCTTACGTTAACAGGTTGCAAGAGCCTTCAGGCAATTCTGGAACTTCCACCTAACTTGACCGATCTATATGCAAGTTATTGTACATCACTTAAAACACTAGTTGTGGCAAAGTTGAGTCACCTGAGGTGCTTGTATCTCTCCTATTGCACTAGCTTGGTTGAGATTGAAGGTTTGGACAAACTGACATCTATAACACGAATTGACATGGCAGGTTGTGAGACTCTATCAATCACTTTTGAAGAAAGTTTGTTTCAGGTTGCCTAGCACTATTTATTTTCTATCATCTCTATTATCTATCTCTATCTCTTGCTCCCTTTGCTAACAACAAACAGAATCTTGATTCAAGTTGTTGCTTAAGTTATCTAATGATTAATTTACCTGTGCATGTGACAGCTTTTGTCTGAAATTGGGGTGATAATTGACATTTTTCTTCCACTGAGAGATATCCCCTTTTGGTTTAGGCATCAACGTGCATATTCTTCTAAAATTTTATTACATATGCCGCCATCTGTGCCTAACCGTTTCCTCGGGATTATTCTTTGGTTTAATGTTGATGAAGAAACTCGGATTGAACATATTACAGATTCGTCAGATTTTTGGGTTTTATTTCATGTTGTTGAACATCGCTTGATTTATCCTAGAAGATGGTTTTGTGAGACATCTACATGGAAACCTGTACCGCAGTCATGGGTAACCTTGATCCCACGGACAGTATTTCCTATGACGTCCGGGGAGACAATTGAAGTTTCTGTAAAAGATGATATAAGGCTGGAAAGTATTGGCGGTCATCTGATGTATGAATAAACCACACATTATTGCCCCCATTTCAAACATCGATCATGATGGGGCGAAAGCCATGGGATGAATTCTCTCATAAGGGAGAATTGGCTGAATGTAACCTCCTGTGATGTTGCTATGCGGGTTGAATTTTTGACAAATCGCGCTGGTGGTGTGGGTTGCTGTTTGATAATACAACAATGCGAATCAAATTGCACCGAATTTTTTTAAAATATATATTTTTTTACATAAATGTATGAGTTTCGAGTATTTTAGTTTCATAAAATTTTGGAAGTTAATATGCTAATGTTTGAGGTATGGTTTTGCCAAGTTCCAAAAAATATGTAAAATGTACAGAAGTATGGTTTTGCCATTATGAAATTTTAAGTTAACATGCTACTGTATGTTACAAAGCCTTCATGTATGATTTTGTTCACATTTCCAAGTCTCCATTTTCACTACTTTAATGATTGTGCATGTTTCTAGCTTTCTTCTTATACATCACAAAATTGAGATCTAGAGTAACTCATCACATCCATAATTGCTTGTCTATTTAAGTGTCTCTGTCGTCTGGTGGATGAGTTCGTAGCTCTTACTCTAATTTCCTTGGAAAATACTTTACTGAACAAATTTATGCTTTGGAATGCTAGTAACTTCTTAGGACGAGGACCAATCAGCAACAAGGATCTATAATTTTCTTTTGTCAGTAATGAATCGGCCAAATTACTAATGTACAGCGTCCAAGGCCGATAACTTCCACGGGACTTTTTTCGAACTCTGGACATAACATTTCCCTATTTTGTAATCGCAATGCACAAAGTCCAATTTTTAATTACGCGTAATTCATTGTATTTATCACCCAACGTCCGATAATTTCAATTGCAATCTTTCTCGACGTCAATGCTTATGTGTATTCTACATCTATATAAAAATGCCGTTACTTCAATTCATATAGTTGCTGCGTTCATATATCCTAATTTACTCATATTAGTCCTCATGGCAGCTTGTACAAGTAATAATGATCGCTTCTCTTCCGATTCTTTTAATCCACATTGGAATGTATTCTTAAGCTTTAGCGGCCAAGATAATCGAAAAACTTTTACCGGCCATTTATACACTGGTTTAAAGCAAGCCGGAATCAAAACATTCATGGATGATAATGGACTTCGAAGAGGTGAAGATATCTCGCACCAGTTGCGAAAGGCAATACGAGGGTCTGATGTTTTTCTTGTGATATTTTCGAAAAACTATGCCTTCTCTCCGTGGTGTCTTGACGAACTTGTAGAGATTATGGAATGCAAACAAAGAATGGGAAAGGTAGTTTATCCTGTTTTTTATGATGTTAGACCGTCAGTTGTACGCAACAGAACAGAGAGTTTTCAAACAGCTTTCGACAGTCACGAGAAGACATATGTTTCGAACATGGAAAGGGTGGATAAATGGAAGGCTGCATTAACTGAAGCTGCAAATCTCTCTGGTTATGACCTACAGACCGATGCAAACGGGTAAGCAGTCTTTAAATCTCGTTACTTCACTCTTCACTGCATTGTTTTCTTAGCATATTATTTATACCTATTGCTGCCTCCATACACAAATTTTGATCGTTGTTTTTGTCATATGGACCAATATTAATGTTTTACATATTCAGATCAAGTATACTTTTTATCTATGTTACAGAAATCGGTCGATTTTTAAAAAATCGCCGATTTTTCAACCGAATCACCCGATAAATCGGTACCTCAACCGAATAGTTCCAATTTCCGAAATCTGCAACACTGCTTTTTATAGGTAAAATAATTTACTAATAAAATGAAAGCTTAGAAGGCATTTATAAACTAATTACAATTTAACAAATTAATTATACTAGTAGATAACCCGTGCAAAGCACGGATTATGATAAATTATCTTAAATTCCTAATTTTTAACTTTTTTAAATGAATAAAATCTTGAACCACCAAGTTGTATATAATACTATATTCTCGACTTTTATTTCGATTGTTAGTTAATAGACTCCTAGTATATAATTTCAATAATAAATTAAATTAATATTTAATTTATTATTTTAATTAATTAAATTTATATAACTTATCTCTGGTAATATAAGAAAAGTTATATTATTAATTGTATTTATTATTAATCTATTATAGATATATTTTAAATATTAATTAATGGAGCCCTAAGTCCTATATTCTCGATTTTTATTTCAATTTTTATTTAATAGGCTCCTAGTATATAACTTCATTATTAAATTAAATTAATATTTAATACCATGATTTTAATTAATTAAATTAATTAAAATTTAGTGGCATACCGCTGTATACATGGCATACCGCGGTATACATTAATTAATTAATTAATTAATTGGCATACCGTATTTTAGTTCAAGAGGACTTGTTTCATTAGTATTTCTTATTATTATTGGCCTTCTATACACTTAAAAAACAGTTTTTAATACAAATATAGTATACCAATAACTACTCCTTGTGTACTATATTTTTTTAAACCAAATTGCAAAAATACGTGCTTTTTTAAACCAAATTGCAAAAATACGGTATACTAAGTTTATGTGTACTTAGTTAAGGTGTTATGTGGTAGTTTTTAATTGGCTCAAGGTTGTGCCCCACTTGCAAAAAAGTATGTGCCCCCATGTATTCACATAAATCATTCAATAAAAATCCACCACATGGCAAAAATTAATCCTTAAACATAGCCCTAAGGGCTGTTGTTAACAGGACCCTTCATTTTAATTCATCTTTCCTTCTTTTATCCATTCCACACACAAATGCTATTTACTTACAATTCACAATCTCGTCGTCGGGGTCAATCTATTTCGACAATCTCCGCCCCCTTCCCCATTCCTTCGCCTACCCACATCCACACCCACACCCACACCACCACCGCCTTCTTCGACGCAATCCATCATTGTTTCGTCTTCTCCGATCTGTTATCACCGTCGGTACGATTTCCATTTTCGTCGGCGAGATTTTCTCTCTCATCTTTATAATTGTCGGTGGTAGATGAAAGATGATAGATCGGAGAGATAGAGATAGAAATAGATTTTTGTAAACTAGACCATAAATTGCATAGTTGATTTTGGAGGTTGAAATCAATTGATTCCAGTTGATTTTAGTTGTTTCTGGCTCCGCCAGAGGTTGATTTTGGTTGCTTGTGTATGTTGGGTTGAGTAGCAACCTTTTTTTGCAAAGTTGTATATGATTGTAGAAAGTTGCAGATATGGTTGAAGATGGTTGCAAGTAGTTGAATCGTATTTTTGCAAATTTTTAAGCTAAAACCGTATTTTTACAATTTGGTTTAAAAAATATAGTATTTTTGCAAAAAAGTTCATAAACTTGGACATATATGCCAAAAGCCCAAAATTTAATACAAATTCTAAGTGACGCATTTGTAATTAATAAATTCTAGTATCATAATTTATATAATTACTCTTACTTAATTATTACTTTCTTGTTACCTTCTTGGTCCCAAAATGAGAGTAGTATTTGATATTTTTATGATTTCAAATTAAATCTTGTGTTCAATAATTGCGAAAAGATGAAAAATACATTTAAAGTATACTAAGTAAAGTTTTTAAATATATATTTTTATATAATTTTTCTTTAAAATAATGTATGTAATTTTAGACAAATTTAAAAAATTTATCATAAAAAATTATAATTATTATAAAGATTTTTTTGGCTCTTATATAATTGTATATATATTATTGATTATTTTGATTACTTTATATATATATATATATATATATATATATATATATATATATATATATATATATATATATATGGGTGAAGGCCCTAAATAATCATTTCCCAACTTGAAAGGCCCTAAATACTGATATCCAAAAACTTGGCCCAAAATACAGACGGAACACGCTATTGCGTGTGGCGTGTCTTGAGATACGTGACTTCGTCTAACGTATTCTCAAGATACCATTTTGGGTGTAACGGGTCAGCATCGAATACGCTTCTATCAATTTCGTGTCTCAAAATACGCTAGATATAGCGTATCTTCAATTATCTTCAGTTGCCGGAAAACTCATAAATTTCTAATTGGTCAGAGTTTTGAAGTGAGGAGAGAGAGATCGAGGGGAGATGGTCGGAACAAAGAGATGAGCCTCTGCGGGGTCAGAGAAGAGGTGGCCTCGGCCGCAGCCACCTTCTTAGCCTTTGACTTCAAACAATCAACAATGACCACATCTTTCAAATCAACATTAAGCGTGTAACGAGTGGGCATTATGTGATAATAATTCACCAGCTTAATAAAAGCCTTCACTCGCGATTTCTTTACCGTCTTTTTCGCAGAGTCCTTTCTGATGACTTTCTTCGGGTACTTTGATATTCCGGCGACTAAACAGTGACCGTAGGGATGGTCTCGAGTTCCTTCATCGAAGGCTTTGAGATGGGAGAGAAAGAGATAGAAAGGAGATAGAGATGGAGGAGGACAGAGATCGAGCAAGAGAGAGAGATGAAGAGAAAGACCGGACACGCTACACGAACTAACGTGTTACGTCGGTAATTAGGGCCAAATTTCTGAAAATCAGTATTTTGGAACACTAAGTCTGATAAATGATTATTTTGGTAATTTTCTCTCTATATATATATATATATATATATATATATATATATATATATATATATATATATATATATATATATATATATATATATATATTGGAAAATAGTATCTAAAACACACAATAAAGAAGTTCTGCACCTTAAAATATGATAAATTAATTATTATTTGAACAGTCCAACCGTACGGATGTTAAATTCATACAAAAATACGTGAATGTACAAATATTCGTGTAATTTAATTATTTGGAAGTATAAATTTATAGCAATAAGATTATGATAAATCTGTGACGTTGAATATATATAGAAAATATTATTATTATAAAAGTGATGCTCCACTATTTTAAATATAATTAAAATTTGTATACAATGTTATTTCGACATAAACTTTTCATCTGTACGGTTGGATTATCAAAAATGTTACATTGATGCTACCACAATGAAACATTGTGGTAGTCCTGATGTCCATTTTTTTTATCAGCCAAAATTTTAAACAGCTGTGTAAAAATTATTTTTCCCTTTTTCTCACATATACACACTTCCAAAAAAAATTCGATCTTCCCCTTTTTTCACATATACATACACTTCCAAAAGTTAAGGGTTTGAAGGTTCTTAAAGATCAACAATATAGCACCATTATAAGAACCCAATTGGGTAACCCACTGGTATAATAACCCTAATTTCAGTAGCATTACACATAATTGCAGCAGATGTTTGTGTATTTGTAAGTGCGTTGTGTGTATAATTATGTGAGAGAGATGAAAAAAGAATAAAATTAAGAAAATTACAAGGAAATCGAAAAGGAAGAGTAGATTGAAACAACAAGAAGAAGATAGTTGGAATATGTCCTAGAATCCCCCAAAATCGCCCCAGAGTTGTGTTGTGTATATAACGTTTGTGTTTGTAAATTGGGTTTTGTGTAACGTGAGTTTTGTAAAACAAAAGAGTAAAACAGTACTTTCACAATGTTGACTCCCGCAATGTATCAATGCTGCAGCCGCATTGTATATTAGCTGCTGCCGCAATGTTTTATTGCTGAGGCAATTAATCTCCACCATACATTGTAAAATTTAACGGACAAGATATGTTGGTTGGTTTTCCAAACTCAACCAGCTATGGTTGTGGAAGAGCACCCATCTATACTATATTATTATAAGCAAACTAGAGATCTTTTGTAGTTTGTAGTTTGGTTAACCAAGCTATTCGTAACCGTTAGATCTTCATCATAAATAGATCATGACCGTTAGATACAACAATACTGAAAGTTGTTATATTGAGAAGTCTAAGATTCGATTCCCTTTTTGTTTAAAATATTACCATTTATATACAACAAAAAACATAAATCATACCATATCTTTCGATTATTAATATTTCTATCTAATTAAAATATGTTACATTCCATTTAATTAAAACACGTTACCTTTTATTTTAAAACTAATATTGCAATCATTAATATATATATCCAAAAATATTACACCATATCTTTCAACCATTAATAAACACCCTTAAACATGAATCATACCATATTTTTCAATCATTAATATTTGTTTTCTAATTAAAACACGTAGTTTGTAGTTTGGTTAACCAATCTATTCGTAACCGTTAGATCTTCATCACAAATAGATCATTACCGCTAGATACAACAATACTGAAAGTTATTATATTGAGAAGTCTAAGATTCGATTCCCTTTTTGTTTAAAATATTACCCTTTATAAACAACAAAAAACATAAATCGTACCATATCTTTCGATTATTAATATTTCTATTTAATTAAAATATGTTACCTTTTATTTTAAAACTGATATTGCAATCATTAATATATATATATCCAAAAATATTGCACCATATCTTTCAATCATTAATAAACACATAAAAACATGAATCATACCATATTTTTCAATCGTTAATATTTGTTTTCTAATTAAAACACGTTATCTTTTAATTTAAAATTAATCTTGCAATTATTAATATATATCCAAAAATATCACATCATGTCTTTCGATAACTAATAAAATATATTAAAAATTAGTATACATTGTATATAATAAAAAAACATAAGTATAATCATTAAACATGAATATATCAAATTATATTAAATTAAAATTTATGACATATTAAAATAAACCCGTGCATCGCACGAGTTACAAGATTATATATATATATATATATATATATATATATATATATATATATATATATATATATATATATATATATATACTATTATATTAAAGCCGAAAGATCGTAAACATGAGTATATTAAATTATATTAAATTAAAAATAAAAAAATAATTAAAAATACATAATTGTAATATTAAATAAAATTTATAACATAAGAAAGGAAACCCGTGCATCGCACGGGCATTGAAAGTTCGATTTTCGGCATCCTAATTATTAAAATAAATTATAAAGTATTATAATTAATTATAATTAGTCAATTGCTTTTTTAATTAAAAGTCGTTTAATTTTAATTGATGATATTAGCTTTTATAAACATCTAAAATATCGTATCTTTCGATCAGTAATATTTTTTATAATTAAAACACGTTAACTTTTAATTTAAAACATAATCTTTCAATAATTAATATATACTCAAAAATATCACATCATATCTTCGAATCACTAACAAAATATAATAGAAATCTGTATACAACGAATAATGATCGTTAGATTTTTAGTAAAAAAATCAAAATCGTTAGATCTAATAAGTAGATATATTACATTATTAAATTAATTTACTAAAATTTCAAGGTCCAAATTCCGTCTACGACAAGTTTATTTTAAAATTTTATAAAATAAATTTTAAACCATGCATATCATTAATTAAATTTATATTAAATTAGTTAAATTAAAATGAAAATAAATGATTGAAAATAATGATGGTATAAAACTATAATTGTAAAATAATGTTAAATTTATTACATAATAAAAGAAATCCGTGCATCGCACGGGTTATAAGCTAGTATATATTATAATAAGCAAAATGGGGTATAATTTGTTGTTGGTTACCCCTTTTTTGGTCATCCCCATTTTTGGTTTTTCCTCATTTATCACCGTTAGATCAGCAACTCAAATAGATTATGACCGTTAGATATAACAATACTAAAAGTTGTTATATGCAGAGGTTCAAGGTTCGATTTCCACCAATAACTATTAATTTATATTTAATACTAAAAATTATTATATATAAAGATGTAAGGTTCGAATCAATAACATATTTAAATTAATATTTATAATATTATTATATTATATTATAAAAAAATCTATACTATATTATAATAAGTAAAAGGGGGTATAATTTGTTATTGATATATGTGGAATTATATTTCACCTAGATCAATTACCACATGATTTTTCTCTTCTATATCAATTAGAATATGCAAATTCTGTTTAGATTATTACTTCTATATCAATTAGAATATGAAAAGTCTATTTAGATTATTACTATATTAATATTTAAATATTAAAATAAATAGGATATAATCTAGGCCGTTAATTAAAATTTAGATCTAACGATCAATATTTATTTGGCGATAGTACTGACAACCAAATATCCACCTTATGCTTATTATATATAGCCATATAGGATATAAATTACCCATACGGTCGTTCAGTTACCTGCTCCCGAATTTTTAAAAGTAATTAAATTATTTTACTTAATTTTTATTTGTTTTCTTCCCTATTCTATATTTACATAGAGTAAATTACAAAATGATTATCATAAATTACAACCATTTTCAAATGAATTGCTAAATTTTCAATTGTATAAAATATTGGCTTCTCTCCGTGGTGTCTTGACGAACTTGAAGGAAAGTTAACAAAATATTTAATGTCAGGCATGAAGTTAGGCTCGTCCAGATTATTGTCAAAAAGGTTTTACTTGACGTGGAACGGATTGGAAGAGACTCCCGTCGTGCGGATGAAATATCACAATTGTCGAGCATTGGTAACCATGATATCAGGAATATTGGTCTGCACAGTGTCACTGGTATTTTTTTTTTTTTTTTTTTAAAGATATGCGTGGTATAGGTAAGTCCAACACTGCATGGTCACCGTAGTGTTTGCCATCTACGTACTTTGGGTGCTCGAGTTGTATATGAACTACATTTCCAGCCTAATCTTAGACTTGTTTCTGGATAAGATAGCAACACTGTGCATATATAGGATGTGCTCATTCATCTTTTTCACACTCTCCCTAATGAGCTTGTGGCGTCTGGAGAAGATGGGGAAGATGGGATTTTAATCTTGTGTTGTTCTTCGCTATTGGATGGTCCTACTGGGATTAATTATTAAAGATCGTAGTACTTTCCGACCTTTTTGAACTTTGCTTTGGACAGTGGCTGTTGTCTCCAGGGAAGAAGTATAGCAGGTACTTCTTCATGTTTGAATGGATTTTTGGGCTTTTGAATGGATTTTTGGGCTTTTGCTGGTTTCTCCTATCTTTCTGCACTTCAAACTATGCAAATTAGTCCCCAACAGACTTCAAATAGGATGTCAGCCTGGACCAGCTACTGTGTACTCGCGGAGACTCTGCAAGATATTTGGATGGGTGATTGATTCCTTGGCCGCAAGCTTTCCTTGAAAACATGGCCTGTTAAGTTGACAACTACAAACAGCTGTGGCTTAACATGGACATCTGAGGTGGTATCTTAAAAATTTTCGAAATTAATTTTTTTTGATATTTAAAATTATAATTTTCATTTTCTAGTAATTCATAAAATAACTTCCTATATTCCCTACTTTGTTGAGGTGCCTCACCTTTGCTACCACGGGTCCTAAATATCCAAGTTGGTTTTTATAGTACTCAATTTGTTTTTTTTGTCTAATCTTCTTTTTATTGCAAGTTATTTTGTTTTGCAGAATTATTCAAACTAGCTTTTTAGCCCGTGCAAAGCACGGGCATATTCTAAATACCAATAAACTGTTATTTTTTTCAAAAATATATGATGTATTTGTAGGTGCGATAAATGGGTTAATATGATAGTTGATTTTCTGTTGTGAGACTAATAATCCAGTACTCGCTAGTTTAAGTGTAATTATTTTATCTATTAAGATTCGATGTTTGTTTTATTATTTCATGTGTTTGCATATTAAAGATGTGATTGATGAGTTTTACATTTGTTCATGTTAATACAAGTTTGTATTATTTTTAAATACATATGAAGATTCCTTTTTATATTGATTTGAATTTATTTGTGTCATGTAAACATAATATTTAAAGTATGACAGAAGTTATATATACATTGTTGTATTGAAGGTGTTGATGATTACAGTGCACATGCATGTTTGATAGCCCTATAGAAATTTTTTTGATGTGAAATTTTTTATAATTTTCAATTCATAAATATTCACAGTAGATGTAAATAATAGTATAATGAGACATGATACATGTTAGTGAATATTATCATATCTTATTATATATCCACATAAATGTATATATGTACACATATATGTATGAATGCATAAATATGCGTATTGATAGATTAAAATTAGTGAATATTTAATAGATTACACAACATAAATGTATGTATGTATGTATGTATAATATGTATGTACATATGTATACATATTATACATACATATATACATATTGATGTATGTATGTATGAGCATTTAATATGGATATTAGTTTGTAGAATTTAATAATATGTATTAAATATATTGATGTTAAAAGACCAGAATAATCCTGAAAAGATATAGTAGGAAGGAGGGTAAAATGATCATTTTGATTCGATGTTTGTTTTATTATTTTATGTGTTTGCGTATTAAAAATGTGATTGATGAGTTTTACAATTGTTCATGTTAATACAAGTTTGTATTATATTTAAATACATATGAAGGTTCCTTTTTATATTGATTGTTGTATTTAAAGTATTTAAAGTATGATAGAAGTTATATATACATTGCTGTATTAAAGATGTGTCATGTAAACATAATATTTAAAGTATGATAGAAGTTATATATACATTGTTGTATTGAAGCTGTTGATGATTACAATGCACATGCATGTGTTTGATATTCCTATAGAAATTTTTTTGATGTGATATTTTTATAATTTTCAATTCATATATATTCACAGTAGATCTAAATAATAATAATAATAGTATAACGAGACATGGTACATGTTAGTGAATATTATCATATCTTATTATTTATCCACATAAATGTGTATATATGTACACATATATGTATGAATGCATAAATATGCGTATTAATTATAAAATAATTAATAGATTAAAATTAGTGAAAATTTAATAGATTACACAACATAAATGTATGTATGTATATATGTATGTATAATATGTATGTATGTATACATATATACATATTACACATACATATATGTACATATTGATGTATGTATGTATGTATGTATGTACGTATGTATAAGCATTTAACATGGATATTAATTTGTAGCATTTAATAATATGTATTAAATATATTGATGTTAAAAGACCAGAATAACCCTGAAAAGATATAGTAGAAAGGGGGTAAAATGGTCATTTTGATTTAATTTGCTCAGGGAAACCCCCTGTTGGTGTATTAGATATATAATAGATGTTTATGATACTAATAGTGTAAATTTAAATTTTGTCTTCTTTCGGCCTCCAATGCTATTGCATTTCAGAAGTTGTATTTTTTTTAATTTTATGGAATACACTAATTTTTGAATAAACGATATGTGTGGGGATAATAATCAAATAATCCAAATAATGAATAAATTTAAACTATGAGAAGAATATTTGAAGTTGATATATTATTTGATTATATAGTTATAAGGAAATCAAAAGAAATTATATTAAATAAATGAATCATATGTTAAATCTGAGTTCAATGATAACAAATTTTAATAATTTATTAATTTTGGTTATTGAAACGTGATTTTATTTATTAATAAAAAGTATTGATTTCTATGTGAACTTTCTATGTATATTATAATGCCTGGAGATCGGAAAGTCACCAGAAGCGTTTAAGATATTTTTCTTCAATTTTCTATTTTTTGATTTTTTTATTAAAATTCTTTTTATGCATTGAATAACTCTTAATGACATATTAATTAGTCATTAATTATACCTATTAAATATACAACAAATCTACTTTATTTTTATATTCAAAAAATTAGCTAACTCTATTTAAAAAGCATTATAATTATTATTTCAATATTAAATATTAATTATATATAATCAATTTTTAAAGGTAAACTAACGACTTAAAATTGTGTACATTGCGTCATTTTTTATTCTCTATTCAAGATCAGTGCAATTTATTTTCGGACAATTGTAAAACAGACGTTCTTAACTTCTCAAGCAATATTTATTACTTTCTCTGTCCCTCTCATTTCTTTACATGTTTTCATTATTGATTGGCACGCATTTTAAGGTGTATATAAAGTATAGTTCTATAACTTTTTTTAAAATTTTCTTTTTTTGAATAAAAGTTTAAACATTAAATTTTTATTTAGAAGAAAAATAAATTAAAAATAAATTATGGAACTATACTCTTTAGGAGCATTAAAATGCGTGTACATATTTTGGAAATTGTAATAAATTATGGAAGTCTACATATTTTTGCTTAATACCTGGAATTTACATACAAGTAATACACACGGATTTTTACTTATGCACATGAATAAATTACACATGTTTTATGACCAAACCGATTAAATTGAACAAACCTAACCATTTTATCGAAAGTTTTAATTGATTAAAACGTTACACACCCGTTATTTCATTATATTTGTCGAAATAAACTAATATTCCAATTTAATAAATTCTTACATTATATGCGCGACACGAAAATATATTTAAAAATCATATATATAACATCATTGTACGTTGAGTTTTATTATTTGAAAGTTGATATGATTAATTGAAACTTGTGTAAAATGTTACTAAATTTGAATGTTAAAGAATTTTAGAGAAAAGAATTAGCAAAAAGGAAACATGTTTCAGTTAAACTCTTAAGTATTAATAATAATATTTTCGAAGATATTGACGACACCTATTTTGTTGCATAAAAAATGCTTTTAAAATCCAATACTGATAAACATTTGTAAAGTTAAACGATGAATAAATAAAAGTAACATTTTTGTTTTAGAGTTTTTTTAATGCATTAATTAGCATCTTAATGACATCTTAATTGGTCATTAATTATACTTATTAAATATATATTAAATTTATTTCATATCATTTATATAAAAGATTAACAAACTTTATTTGAACATTATAGTTATTATTTCAATATAAAATATTAATTATATGTATAAAATTAAATTTTTTTTTGGATAAATTGACGACAAAAAATTTTCACATTACGTCATTTTTTATTCCATATGCAAGATCGTTGCAATTTCTTTTTCGACGATTGTAGGATAGACGATCTTATCCGTGATTGTGGAAATCGTTTTAAGTTATAGAAGTATATAGATATTTTGGTTAAAATCTAGGATTAGTATACAAATGATACTGATATGTTTTTTACTTTTGCACATAATAAATCCAACTATTTTATCGATCGACTAAATTGATAAAATATTATACACATGTTGTTTCATTATATTGTGTCAAATAAATTCTTATATTATTACTGAGTATGTATGAGCAGATATGTTATGAGAGCGGTGTGGACTTTAAAAACATTATTTAATTATATTTGATATATATAATTTTTATATCGTAAAAATTAAGTTCGTATTGTAATTGCTATCAGATTTTTACTTATGCACATGAATAAATTACACATGTTATATGACCAAACCGATTAAATTGAACAAATCCAACCATTTTATCGGAAGTTTAAATCAATTAAAAAGTTACACCCCGTTGTTTCATTATGTATGTTATAAGAGGGGTGTTGGCTTTAAAAACTTTATTCAGTTATATTTAATATTATAACTTTTGATCACAAAGATTATAAGCATATTATAATTTTTTTTATATGTTTGTGATATTTTTAAGATTATCAAAATTTTAGATTTATAATGAGAGTATTTTTCCAACTAATAATTCATGTAAATTATTTTAAATCAATAGTTTTTTAGGAAATTCATAAGAGACCATTCAATTTTTAAAATAAATTAATTTATCTATTTTCAATACTTTAAAGTAAAAAATTTAAACCATGCGAAGCACGAGTAAGTTGCGTACTTCCTCAAGTTGCCTGGTACTTCCCCTGTCCCTCTCATCAACGAGGTCAAAAAAAAAGTGTAAAGTAATAGAAAAATAAGAAAAATCAGTAAAGTGGTGGAACCAATCAATATTTTATGTAATAAAGTGAGTTTAGTGGAATAAAGTAGTGGATGTTTTTACCTTTTATATTATAAATCTTTACTACTTTGTGTAAATTTTGGAATGTAAAGATTTGAGAGGGAAATCCCAAAAAGTAAAGTGTAAAGAAATTAGAGGGACAAAGAGATCTATATCTACATCTATATCTATATATATTATAATGCCTGGAGATCGGAAATGCACCAGAACAGTTCAAGGTATTTTTATTGAATTTTCATTTTTTGATTTTTTATTAAAATTCTTTTCTTGCATTAAATAGCTATTAATAACATTTTAATTAGTAATTAATTACACCTATTAAACATATATTAAATTTACTCTATTTAATTTGTTTAAAAATTAGCAAACTTTAGTTGAACATTATAATTATTTTTTCAATATTAAATATTAATTATATATAGTTATGTTTATTTTTAGTTAAAATGACGAATACCAAGTGTTTATATTGCGTTATTTTTTATTCCCTATTAAAGATCACTATAATTTCTTTTCGGATGATTATAGGGTACACGACCTTAACTTCTCAAGCAAATTTTATTATCAGTAATTGTGAAAAGCGTAATAAATTATGGAAGTACAAGATATTTATTTAATATCTGGAATTGTATACAAACAGTACAGATAGATTTTCAATTTTGCACATGAATAAATAGTACATGAGTTATGATCAAATCGATTAAATTTAACAAATCCAGTCATTTATCGAAAGATAGAATTGATAAAAAAGCTATACACTCATTGTTTCGTTATATTGTGTTGAAATAATTTTTTATTGTAATTAAACAAATTCTTATACTATTATTGAATATGAATATTATGAGAGGGCTGTCGGTTTTAAAAAACATTATTAGCCAACTTCTCAAATAATCTTTATTATCAATTATTGTGGAATCGTAGTAAATTATGGAAGTACATGGATCTTTACTTAATATTTGAAATTTGTAAACAAATCATGCGCATACACACATGAGTTATGACCAAACTAATTAAATTGAACAAACTCAACCATTTTATCGGAAGATTAAATTGATAAAAAATTATATGCCCGTTGTTTCATTATATTGTATCAAAATAAATTAATATTCAAATTAAATAAATTCTTAAACTATTATTGAACATGTATATCATGAGAGGGGTGTTGGTTTTAAAAAACGTTATTAAGTTGTATTCAATATTTGTAACTTTTGATTGTAAATATTACGTTCATATCGTAATTTTTATTTTTATATGTTTGTGATGTTTTTAAGATTATCAAAATTTTAGATATATATAATGAAAATATTTTTCCAATTAATAATTCATGTAAATTATTTTTAAATTAATTTTTAATAGAATATTCATAAGAGACCAATCAATTTTTAGGAATAATATAAATTAATTTATCTATTATAGTACTTTTATATAAAAATTTATTATAATAGCAGGAAACTGGAGAGACTTGCACTCAGAAGCTTCAAAATATTTTTCTTGAATTTTCACATTTTTATTTTTTATTAAAATAATTTTCTTGCATTTAATTAATAATTAATTATACCTATTAAATATATATTAAATACACTTTATTTCATATTTAATATAAAAGTTTAACAGTTTTATTAGAACATTATTATTATTATTATTATTTTGTTATAAAATAGTAATGATTTATTTAAAATACCATTATTTTAAGGTAAAACAATAAAATAAAATAATTTTTATCGTCATTTCTAATTCTTATTCAAAATCATTGCAAATTTTTTGGCAATAATTAATAGACGATTTTAACTTTTCGATAAATTCGTAATCAATGATCGTGAGAATCATGATAAGATACATAAGTATATATATATTTTTCGATTAACATCCACAATTTAAATAAAAGTAATATCGTAGAATTTACATTTATACCTGAACAAATTATACACGGGGTGTGACCAACTCGATTAAATTGAATCAAGTGGATCCTTTTTTTCTTCAATTAAATCAATAAAAAAATTACCCATTCGTTGTTTCATTATTTTGTATTGAAAAAATTAATATTCTAATTAAACACATTCTTATACTATTACTAATCAATTAATCATGCATGTATGTTATGAGATGGGAGACGGTGTTTAAAATCGTTAATTAGTTATATTTAATATTTACAGATTTTTATTATAGGAATTATGTTGACATTGTAGTTTGGTATGGAAAAAAGTAAAAGGTGTTTAAGGAGTTGTTTTTTGCTATTTTAAACAAATTCTCACTTTTTGAGCATTAAGTAAGGGTGTTATAAAACGAGCATCGGCTTTAAAAACAATTATATGTACAAATTTATTAAAAAATTTAATAAAAGAATATTAGAATATGTGAGTATCACTTTGATGTGTCCATGAATTTAATTTTAATGTTACAAACAAAACAGTTCTTATAAAATGCTCTGAAAAATTAATTAAATGTAGAGATACGGGTGTCGGATCACTTCAAAAAAACATGAAGCATGACTTACAATATGCATTTGAATTTTGCTTTTTTCATCATAAAACCTAATATATCGACAAGTGAATTCAATCACACCTCTCATCACATTTACTAACTAATTCTTTTCATCATACAATCAATTTTACTAACAAATAATTTAATAACAAATTAAGCAATCACGTCTTTTATGATGCCATCGACAATAGAAAAGATTCACAAATGTTATTTTTACTTATTCAATGTCAAACTTTGCAAATGTTTGTCAATACTGGATTTCAAAAGCATTTTTTATACGACAAAATAGGTTCGTCAATATCTTCAAAATTATTATTATTAATATTCAAGAATTTAACTGAAACATGTTTTTTTTACCTAATTCTTTTCTCTTTTTAATTTTAAAACATTCAAATTTAATTACATTTCACATAATTTTTAATTTATCATATTAACTTTCAATAATAAAATTTAGCAAACAATAATATCATGTGTATAATTTTTAAAAATATTTTCGTGCCGCGCGTAGCGCGGCTTTATTACCTAGTATATTATAATGCCTGGATATCGGAAATGCACCAGAACAGTTCAAGGTATTTTTCTTGAATTTTCATTTTTTTGATTTTTTTTATTAAAATTCTTTTCTTGCATTAAATAGCTATTAATGACATTTTAATTATTCATTAATTACACCTATTAAACATATATTAAATTTACTCTATTTAATTTGTTTAAAAATTAGCAAACTTCACTTGAACATTATAGTTATTTTTTCAATATTAAATACTAATTATATCTATCTATATATATTATAATGCGTGGAGATCGGAAATGCACCAGAAAAGTTCAAGGTATTTTTCTTGAATTTTCGTTTTTTTGATTTTTTTATTAAAATTCTTTCCTTGCATTAAATAGCTATTAATGACATTTTAATTAGTCATTAATTATACCTATTAAACATATATTAAATTTAATCTATTTAATTTGTTTAAAATTTAGCAAATTTTAGTTGAACATTATAGTTATTTTTTCAATATTAAATATTTATTATATATAGTTATGTTTATTTTTAGTTAAAATGACGAATAACAATTGTTTATATTGCGTTATTTTTTATTCCCGATTCAAGATCACTGTAATTTCTTTTCGGATGATTATAGGGTACACGGCCTTAACTTCTCAAGCAATTTTTATTATCAATAATTGTGAAAATCGTAATAAATTATGGAAGTACAAGATATTTATTTAATATCTGGAATTGTATACAAACAGTACAGATAGATTTTCAATTTTGCACATGAATAAATAATACATGAGTTATGATCAAATCGATTAAATTTAACAAACCCAGTCATTTATCGGAAGATAAAATTGATAAAAAAGCTATACACCCATCCCATTATTTCGTTATATTGTGTTGAAATAAATTTTTATTGTAATTAAACAAATTCTTATCCTATTATTGAATATGTATATTATGAGAGGACTGTCGGTTTTAAAAAACATTATTGATATGGGTTAAAAGTAAGCCCTAAAAATACACTTAATGTGGCATTAATTAGACCTAGAATGGTCCGAACGTGGGGCCCACTAGATGGCCCAAAAACCCTAATTAAATATTAGTTTCGTAATTAATATTCATGGCTAATTAACAGCTGGGAAATATAAGTCAAATAAGGATTTTATCTCTCCAAAGAGTAGTCTCCAAGGCACATAGTCGTACAAGGAAACAGACTCCTACAAGGAAGGAGTCTAGATCTTTCCTCAAGGTTGACTTGTCCACCAAGTCACCTAACCCTACTGTTAGTTACAGAGGCATGCCTGTATACATCTAATAACAAGCCTAATTGTTTGTAATGCTTTGCATTACTTACATGACCTCTTAACTGAGGGAACCTCTAGTTGTAGAGTTTCTGTTTGTATTGTACTTGTAATAGGCATCAAATCCTAGTTGTGTAACTGTACAAATAGAGTCTAGAATAATGCTTGAAAGAAGTTCCATGGTTCATGCCTCAAGCAAGGAGTTAAAGACTGCCAAATAATCACAGTTGGGATTTGAAGAAATGAAGAATTTGCCTAAGTACCAATTCGAGAAGTATATTTGTCTATTCGAGAAGTCCAGCATTCGAGAAGTCAGAGATTCGATATCTCAAGACACTATTCGATATCTCTGAATACACTGTTCGATATCTCATTCGATATCTCAGGGATTCGATATGTCTACTACTCTATTCGAGAACTCAAGAAGTCAACAAGTCAAGATGGTATTCGAGTTCTCAAAGAGTCAACAAGTCAAAGTTCCATTCGATATCTCAAAGACTCAGAAAGCTATTCGACAACTCGAGGATTCGATAAGTCAAATGCTCTATTCGACAACTCAAGGAATCCTGATGGAAAAGAGCTATTCGAGAAGTGGTTCGATATGTCACTATAACAGTATTCGAGAACTCAGAGTTATCGATCAAGTCAATTCTAGTTCTCGAATCACTTACTTAGTCACTTCTCGAATACATTCTTGGAGACAAAATACTGAAGAAATTGTACAAGTCAGAAACCTGCAACAAGCCAATGCACTTTATGGACCACAACCTGTAACGTGCTCTGGAAAGCCTACAAGGAAGCTTGGAGAGATATAGAAGAGACAAGGAGCTAAAGAAGTGGATCTAAACAGGCTTTGCAAAGTCAAATCTGTAACCGTTTGGACACTTACTCAAAAAGGATAGACAGACTAGAAAGTAATGTGTTTTAGCTACCTTATTTGTAGTAAGCAGGCTGTATCCATGTTCTATAAGGACACAGCCTCACTTCATAACTTAGTAACTTTGTGAGTCAAGTTTTTCATACACTGTAAGCTATATCTCTCTGAGAAAAACGAAGCTGAGAATACTACCATTTGTATTCACAGATTGTAGCAACCTTTATCTAATATACATTAGATTAAAGTGATATTGTGTCTTGTGTTGTTTATTTATCCGCACCTTAATTTCTGCACACACAGGCACTTATCTGCTACACAGACTCAATCCAAGAAAAGTTCAAGAATCCATTCACCCCCCCCCCTCTGTATTCTTTTATCGTGTTCAATACTCAACAAGTGGTATCAGAGCGGGCTGTTTATTTAAAAACAGAGAAACGATCATGAGTTCGAATACACCAAAGACTACAGGAACGGTGAAGGTCCCTAAGTTTGATAAAGAAAACTTCAACCTCTGGAAGATAAAGATGATGTTGTTCATCAAAGCCTCTCATCCCTTGTATCCTGAGATTCTCAAGAATGGTCCTTTTGTTCCACAACAAGAGATACCAGAGAAGACTGTTGGAACCATAACAATCCCTAGAGCTTATGAGGCCAAGGATCCATCAAAGTGGACAGAGTCAGAAAGGGAGAAGGTTGCTCTTGACAGCCACCTCATGTTGCTCATCATTGATTCCATGGATATGTCAATGTTTGCAAACATTGCATCATGCACGTCTGCTAAAGAGATGTGGGATCACATTGAGGTGTTGTGTGAAGGGACTGATGAGGTTAAAGAAAACAGGAAACAGATACTGGTCACAGAGTATGAAGCTTTCATGGCACAGCCCAAGGAAAGCATCACTGAGATGTTTGAAAGGTTTCACAAGCTAGTTACTGAGTTGCAGATGAATGGAAAGGTTTACAGCACCAAGGAGTTAAATATGAAATTTCTGTTGTCTTCACCAAATCATCTGGAGCAAAGAGTCATTTCTCTAAGAGAGAGAGATTTGAACAAAGTCACCTATGATGTACTCTATGGAGTCCTAAAGACTCATGAACTTGAGTTGCTTCAGAAGAGGGCTATCCAAGCAAACCAAGGAAGGATGATAAACACATCATGTGCCTTGATTGTCAACAAATCCATCCTGGACCTAGAAGCATCTACAAGCCAACTAAGGATAGAGGAGGTGGCAGATGATGAAGAAACTGAAGCTGGGGTGAGTGAACCTGTTGAGGAAAAGGAGGAAGAAGAAGAGGAGTTTTACACTCTGGAAGAACTTGATGGGATGGAAAATACTTCATATGCTTTCATGGCCAGAAAATTTCCAAACATCAGATTTAAAAGAAATCAACCCTTCAAACCCAAAACTCAAAACCATTCAGCCAACAAGAACAAGGCACCTGTGAAACCAAACAGAAATAAGTTCAAAACCGGTTATGTGGATAGGTCATCTGTAAGGTGTTATAGATGCAATGACCTAGGGCATTTTGCCAGTGAATGCAAGAAGCCTAAAAAGAAGGATAGAGATTATCTTGAGCTAGAAGCTAAGTATGAGGCCCTTCTGAAAAAGCAGACACATGGTAAGGCCTACATAGCTGAAGGGAAGTGTTGGGATGATTCTGAGAGTGATGAAGAGGAACAAGAATTCTGCAATTATGCCTTGATGGCCAACTCCAAGGATGACTCATCTTCATCTGATTCTCAGGTACCATCTCTCACTACTATAGACATGTCTGTTTCTGAATACAAATCCATGATTGAACAATTATCTGTTGAAATGTTTAATATTCATACTAGTATGACTGCTGCTAATGAGGAGATTGCTAAACTGTCTACTAGAAATGAAGTATTAACCAAAAAGAATGAGGAACTTGAGCTAACTGCCATGCAAGTAGAAAACCTTAAGAAAGAAGTTGAATATTTGGAGAACAAGGTTCTATGTGCTAGTCAAGTAGAGAAGGCTCTTAGGGATGAATTAGCTGAGAATGAATTCAAACTTAAAACTTTCAAGAAATCATCTGGTTTAGTGCAATCCTACTGTGAGAAAATTGAAGCTAAACCTAAAGCAGCTATTGGACTTGACTATGACTCTCTCAACCAAAGGAAAGGCTATGCTGTCATCGAAGAGGACACAGCTGTTCATGAGAAAGTGCCTCACATTTTGAGAAAAACTGAAAATCCAATTTTTAAGGAATCAACATTTGAAATTGATGAGGATGCCTTACTCATCAAGCAAATGTTGAATGATGAGGATGAGGCACAATCTAGTGAACAGCAAGCATCCTCTAAGGGTGAGAGTGCCAAGTCAAAGACCAAGAAGCCAGTAGTTGATAGGCCAAGACCTAAGAAGTTTGTTAAGTTTGTATCAGCTGGGAAGAGTGAATCAGAAAAGGAAGTGACTAAAAAGAAACAGAACAGAAATGGCAAGTTAGGGATTAACAAGGATAACAACTATGCTTATATGCCTAATGCCCCTAGGAAAACTTGTCAGAACTGTTTCAGTACCAACCATCTAACTCATGCATGCAAGAAACCTGTTGGTAGTGTGTCTAAACCTTTCTATGATTGTTCTGTGCCTCTAAGACATAGAGATGCACCCTTCTGTGATAAATTTGACTGTATGCCATGCAATATGAATGTTATGACTAGTTGTTTTAATTTAAGAAGACAGTTCATTGATGGTTGTATCAGTCACAATTCTCACACACACTACACAAGGTCAAAGTCTTCAAGTCCTCCTAAAGCTAGGAAGGTACCTTTGTCACCTAAGTCTGAAACCTCAGGTTCTAAGACTTCCAACAGTGACAAGAAGACTGACACTAAGAAAGTTAACAAGCATGTTGTTTATGATAAAACTGTCTCTAAGTCACATGGACCCAAACTTGTTTGGGTACCAAAGGAAAAGTAATAACTTTGTGTTTGCAGGGCAAAGAAAGTGAGAAGAGGGTCATGTGGATTTTGGACAGTGGATGCTCAAATCATATGACTGGTGATATGGCCCTGCTATCACAGTATGAGGAAAAGGCTGGCCCAATGGTTGCTTTTGGAGATGACAGCATGGGTAACACATTGGGATATGGCAAGCTGAAAGTTGGAAATGTCATCATTGAAGATGTAGCACTAGTCAAGGGGCTCAAGCATAATCTGTTAAGTGTTGGTCAGTTTACTGATAGAGGATTCAAAGTAAATTTTGACAAAGATGAATGTTTGATCACCCACAAGAAGACTGGTGATTTTGCTCTATCTGGAGTAAGGAAGGGAAGCCTGTTTGTAGCCAATATGGACTCTGCAAACAAGGACAAAATTTGTTGCTTTTACTCAAAAGCATCAAATGAAGATTGTTGGCTGTGGCACAAGAAACTATCACACCTGAACTTTAAGGCCATTAATTCTCTAGTCAAAAGAGAGTTAGTGAGAGGCATGCCCACACTTGAATTCTGCCAAGAAGGAGTGTGTGAGGCTTGTCAAAAAGGAAAAATGAAGAGATCAAGCCACAAGTCAAAGACACTGACATCTGTAACCAAGCCACTACAACTTATCCATATGGATTTGTTTGGGCCTGTTAACATAATGTCACTTGGAAGAAAGAAGTATGCCCTGGTAATGGTTGATGATTTTTCAAGGTATACATGGGTAGAATTTCTGGCATCAAAAGATGAGGCTCCACAAGTAATCATTGAGCATATAAAGAAAGTTGACAAGGAAGCAAAGGCAAACGATGCAAGTGTGATTGCATTGAGGAGTGATAATGGAACAGAGTTCAGAAATGCCACACTTGAAGCATTCTGCAAAGAGAATGGCATTTCTCAGCAATTCTCAGCTCCAAGGACTCCACAACAAAATGGAGTTGTTGAGAGAAAGAATAGAACTCTAATTGAGGCTGCTAGAACAATGTTACTTGATGCAAAAATGCCCACATGTTTTTGGGCTGAGGCTGTGAGCACTGCATGCTATATTCAGAACAAAACCCTCATCAACAAAAACACTGGAAAGACTCCTTACAACTTGATGACTGGAAAGAAGCCTACACTGAAGTATATTCATACTTTTGGAAGCAAATGCTTTGTACTTAAGGACAATTCTGAATATGTTGGAAAGTTTGATGCAAAAGCATTTGAAGGAATTTTTCTTGGCTATTCTATGGAAAGAATTGCATACAAGGTTTATGTCATCAGTCAAAAGAAAGTTATGGAAAGCACAGATGTAACATTTGATGACAGCAAACTACCTGGACTAGAAGAAGCCAATGATGAAGACAAAGATCCATTGAAGTTTGATAATCTAGATAATTCTGATGAAGAGACTGAAACTGAAGTTGAAACTCAAGTTCAACAAACTCAAGTGAATAATGATACAAGAGAAGAATTTGTGCCAATCAATAGTGAAGAAACAAGCATCCAAGACACACCTGTGAGTAATGGCAACTTCACAGGGGGAGGAAATGAGGATGATCATGATGAGGATGATGAAGCAACATCAAGGATGAGAAATCAGGCTGAACACTCAAGGAAATGGGATAGATCACACACTGCAGAGCAAATCATTGGAGATCCTAATGCAGGAGTAAGGACTAGGAGAGCAACTCAAAATGAGTGCCTCTATGGATGTTTTCTATCACAAGTTGAGCCTAAGAAACTTGATGATGCATTGTTGGATCCAGATTGGATTATTGCCATGCAAGAGGAGCTGAATCAATTTGAAAGGAACAAAGTATGGGAACTTGTGCCTGCACCAAAGAATAGAACCATCGTTGGAACAAAATGGGTTCTGAAGAATAAGATGGATGAAGATGGTGTAATAATAAGAAACAAAGCAAGGCTGGTTGCAAAAGGATACTCTCAACAGGAAGGCATTGATTATGATGAGACATTTGCCCCTGTTGCTAGATTGGAAGCCATTAGAATATTCTTGGCATTTGCTGCTCATTCAAACTTTAAAGTTTATCAAATGGATGTCAAGAGTGCATTTCTAAATGGAGAGTTGGAAGAAGAGGTTTATGTGCAACAACCACCCGGCTTTGAGGATCCACATTTCCCAGAATTTGTCTACAGATTGCTTAAGGCACTGTATGGACTTAAGCAAGCTCCAAGAGCATGGTATGATACTCTATCACAATTTCTTCTTGAAAATCAATTCACTCGAGGCACACTGGACAAGACACTGTTTTACAAGAAGCATGGTGATGATATGATCCTAGTTCAAATCTATGTGGATGATATCATTTTTGGTTCTACAAATGAGAAACTGTGTGAGAAATTCTCTAAACTCATGCAGAGCAGATATGAGATGAGTATGATGGGAGAGTTGACATTCTTTCTAGGGTTGCAAGTCAGTCAAAGGAAGGATGGTATCTTTATCAGTCAAACCAAGTACATCAAGGATTTATTGAAGAAGTTTGACTTGGAAGATTGTTCACCTGCCAAGACACCCATGGCCACTGCCACTAAATTGGATGAAGATGCTAAAGGCAAGAGAGTAGATATCTCAGTCTACAGAGGCATGGTTGGTTCTCTACTCTACCTCACTGCAAGTAGGCCAGACATCATGTTTGCTACATGCTTGTGTGCAAGGTTTCAATCAAATCCAAAGGAATCACATTTGATTGCAATAAAAAGGATCTTTAGATATCTGAAGGGCACTCCTAACTTGGGATTATGGTACCCTAAGGACACAGGGTTCAATCTGGTTGGCTACTCTGATGCTGATTATGCTGGATGCAGAGTGGATAGGAAAAGCACCTCAGGAAGCTGCCAGTTTCTTGGACAAAGGTTAGTTTCTTGGTATAGCAAGAAGCAACAATCTGTGTCAACTTCTACAGCTGAGGCTGAATACATAGCTGCTGGAAGTTGCTGTGCTCAAGTGCTTTGGATTAGAAATCAACTTAGAGATTATGGACTTGTGTTGGAAAGAATTCCAATCATGTGTGACAACACAAGTGCAATCTCTATAGTTGCCAATCCTGTCAATCATTCTAGAACAAAGCACATTGACATCAGATATCATTTCATAAGAGAACATGCAACTAATGGAACCATTGAGTTGCATTATGTCTCTACAGATAAACAACTAGCTGATATATTCACTAAGCCATTAGATGAAGCCACCTTCACAAGGTTGGTAAGTGAGATTGGAATGCTGAATTCTTCAGATTCTGGCTAAGTGAATACATCATCTAGATTGTTGCAGCAGTAAACACTTACTTTATCTAAATCCTCAATATTTTTGAAGTAAGTGTTGGCTGAAATATGATTTATAAATATTTCAAATCTGTTGCATATGTTGAAAATCATATTTTTATTAACTTAAAATTTCTATGAAATTTTGAGAAAATCACTATTTGATTTGCTAGGATATTTTTCAATGAATATGTCTGGTAAATTTTTACAAGATAGTGAAAATCAAATTTTTATGAGTGATGGGTATAGTTCGATAAGTCAGACTTCTCGAATGATTCACTATTCGACATCTCTAATAAGTCTCATTAGAGTACTCTTGAGTTCTCGAATAGAGTCTTTCTGAGATATCGAATAGAGGAATTCTAGACTTCTCGAATATAGTAACTGAGTTCTCGAACACTATATTTGAGTTCTCGAATCATTTGAAAAGGCTGAATTCTCGCTGAATTTTAACCGATTTTGGATTTTTATCTAAAAATTTAATTCACTCATAAAAACACATTTTATTTAATTTAGAATTATTTCTAAGTTAGATAACTGCCAGCTGTGAGTTTCTATCTGCTTGAGTTATCGATTAAGCCATTCTTGACTTCTCGAATAGTTGTTTTCTACTTCTCGAATGCCTGACTTGTCGATACAAAACAGTCTGCTAATCGACAATTCAAGTACTTCATACTTATACAATCTCACATCTATTCGATTCATTTCATTCGATTTCTCAAGCATCTACACTCTCTAAACCCCTGAAACCCTAGCTACGAAAAGCCAAATTTCTTCTTCAACCTTCAATTTCTTTTCTCTCTTCTACACAAATGGCAACAGTAAAGTTCAACACCAACTTCATCGCTCTCACTAGTGATGTTGAAGCACCCAATGCAAATTTCAAGTGCTTTGTTAAATGGATGGCTGAGTCATATATCAAGGATGCACTCTCTGCCAACCCAACTCTGTATCTCGATATTCTGGAACAATTCTGGAGTACTACTATTGTGGAGGTTGTAGCCCTGGAAAACGCAATCACTTCCTATGTCATCTACTGCAAGGTTCAAGATAAGGAAATCACTATAACTACTGCAGACATGAACCAAGCACTAGGACTACAACAAGAGTCATTTGACAGAATGGCCACTAACGCAGAGTTGGAGGAATTCTTTGAGTTCATAAACTACTCAGATGGGATTAACCTTGGAAAGCTAAACAGAAAGAATCTGAGAAAGGAGTGGAGCTATGTGTTTGCAACTCTTCTCCAAGTCTTCACTGCCAGGAAATCAAGCTTTGATCAAATCAGTGCACCTGTGCAGCAAATTGGATATGCTTTGGCCTATGGAAAGAAGATAGATGTTGGCCAAATCATACTCCAAGAATTATATGGGAGACTTGGTAAGGACACAACCAAGAGAGGTACTGATATTTTCTTCCCTCGCTTTATTCAATCTGTACTTAATTATAAAAATGCTTCATTGATTGAATTGCCTGGGATTGATAAAAATAAAATAGGCTATCCTAAGTCCATGACCAAACTCATTTTTGGTAACTTGGAAACTAGGAATGATGTGGATGTAAGACTGAACATAACTCCCCATATGGAGAGTTTGTTTAGGACTTACCCCCACAACATGCCAACATTTGATGCAAAATCTAAGTTAGCACAGCCCAAGCAAGTAGAACAAAATGCTAACCCAGGGCCTGCTAACCAACCCTCTCAACCAAACACTCTACCTCTTACTGAGCCAACTGCATCATCCTCTCAAAAGGGTGATGTTAGTAAAAAGAAGAGAAAGGAAGTAATGTCTGCACCTTTAAATATCTTGTCTGAAGCAGCATTAGCTGTTGAATTAGGTCTAGGAAGTGAGGAACCTGAGTCACCCTTACACAGAACAAAGAAGAAGAAAACTAAGACCACCTCTTCAGTCACACAAATGGCTGAAGTTGTAAAATCAGGGGCACACAGCTCACTAGGTGTATCCTCTCAACAGGGTGCACCTATAGAATCAAGCATTCTCCCCAATGCACCCTCTTGTATAGAGTCAGCACATGGGAGTGATAAGGCTGGCACAACACTGAGTGGAGAGCACATCATTTTTGAAACTCCCTCTATCTCTCAGGGGGAGTTGCCAAAATCTACTCTAAAACACACTTCTCTTCCAGAATCTAACTCTGAAATTTCTTTGAAACCTGCAACTCAGACAACTGAGATGCAAGGTATTGATCATCAAGATTCCTTTTCACTTGATGAGCCAATAATTTCAAGTGACTTAGTGCATGACACTTTGTTCACCACTCAGAACCCACATTTAGATGGTGAGGGAATGCATGCTGAGGCATATCCTAATGACACCATCACAAACACAGAGGTTCCCCTAGTTTTTACTAGAGACTCTGTGCCTGTGTCAACTGTTGGTGTAATTCATCCCACTTCTGTGGTGACACCAGTAGTAGAGTCAATCCATCCGGTTACAGAAGTTGCATCTGTAACTGAGGAGACTAGCTTGCCTAGCTCTAGCTCTGACTTCATGTCAACATGGCTGAAGCCTGTGCAACATGACAGTGCTTCAGGATCAGGGTCTGTTCCACAACAATTGACGGTTGAAGCACTTCAAAGCTTAATTGTGGATCAGATTCCTGAGTTCACAAAGATTGCTCAGCACCTTCTCACTGCAGACATGCCCAATCCAGACTATGAGGCTATTCTGTTATGCCATAGGGATGATGTGGAAGTGCAGAAGTCAAAGATCATTGATGATGCTGAGAGAGATGGCAACATAGATGCCTGGTTGCAAGGAAAATATAATATTACTCTCGATGAAGCACTTCAGTATCTCAGGGAGGAATACATCACTTCACTGGGCTCCAATGCAAAATCCCTGTCACCTGGTGAAGTGTATGAAGCTGTAAATGACTCCTACAAGGGTTTCCTCAAGGCTGCACACTATCTTGGCAAGGGAGTCAAAACTGAAGTCAATAGGGTGTGTGATAAGACAGCCACTTCAGTAGCAGAAGTCAAGAGGGCCTTTGATGCTAAATTTCCTCAATTGGACAGTGTGTTCAAGGACATCAAACACTGCAACTCTACCTGCACTAAGGTGGACAATGGGCTGGCTGTGCTAAAAGATGCTGTCACAGGTCTGGGGCATCAATTTCAGAATCTATCTGACCAGACTACAGATGCCAATGCCATGCTGAGGATAATGTTCAAAAATCTTTATGGAGATAGACTAGTGACTGATGTCCCTGTGCATGAATTGTCTAAATATGAAGTGAAGAGGCTGCAGGATCAATCCTTATCTGGCTTCAAGGCCAATGAGTTATTCACTAAGGTCAACACTCTTGAGCAGGAGGTAGCTACTCTCACCAAGACCAATGTTCATCTCACAGAAAAGGTTGCATTGCTAAATGATCAGTTGGACACTCAAGCATCCACCACAGCTGATGTCCTTCTGCATCAACAATCCATGTTAGCTGCCATGATGAAGCATATGGGTCTCCCTCTACCTGATGAATCTTCACTCCCAAAGGACATTTCTACAGCCTCTGTGCCTGACAACAAGCCTAAGCGGGAGAAGAAGGCTAGGAACTCAAATTCAAAGGGGGAGACAAAGGGAGAGAAAGGCATAATAATCAAAGAGGGTGGTCAACAAAGGGCTTCTAAGTCTCTAGCAAATGTGCCTGGCAAGGGAAAAGCCAAAGTAGATGAGCCTCCATCTATCTTGCCAGTTGTCACCTTACCAACTGTGCACATCACTACTCCTGGAGGACAAAAGCAATCCATAACTACCACAGTGGTTGCAGGGAGTATGCCATCTGACAAACCTCCAATCTCTATATCTGAGAGTGCCAAGCCTGTAGAAGTCAAAGTTGTTACTGAGGCCAAGCTACAAGAAGTTGCTAACTCCAATGACTATCATGATAAAGCCTTCTTGGAGTTTCTGAAAGCCATAAGGGAACAGGTTGGTGACACTCAGTTTTATCTGAGGGAGGTGAAGAAGCAGATAGACTACATCACTGTCATCCCCAAGAAAGTCAACAATATATGGGTCAAGGAGATAGTGATGGTCTCCAAACTAAAGATATGGCATCTAACATACCAGACTCTACAAGACCTAAAGCACTCAGAGATAGATGCCATACTTGAGATCATTGAGAAGAAAAATGAGAACAGCAAGAGTCTGTTTGATGATTTGAGGAATGGTCAACCTACAAGGCTACCAGAAGTGATCAAGAAGCCATGGACAATTATTTATCAGTCTGGTACCAGAATTGAAGATATCAAGCAATTGGTCATTCCTCATGATCTCACCTCCAGAAATCACAGACTGATCATTGCTATCATTGATCAATTACAGAAGAAGGTTGGAGCCAGAAATGCTGAAGAAATTGAGGCACTGCATATCCTCAGAACCTATATTGCAACTGGTGAAATTCCAGAGATGGCTCAACCTAGGAGAAATAAGGATGATGATTCTGAAGACAAAGGTGATGGGAGGAGAAGATATCACAGAAGAGATAAGGGTGATGAAGATAAGAAGAAAAAGGGGGACAAGGATGAAAAGGATGATAATGACCAGGGTAAAACATATGTGAGAAAGAGTGGAAGACAGCAAGCCTTAGGCAATGCTAGCAGTAATCTCACCACAACACAAGACTCTAAGTCTAGGGTGAATACTGTTAGTAGTGACCTAGCAAAATCTACATCTATGGCTTCTGCAACTGTCTTACCATCTCAAGAAAAGAAGAAGATTCAAGTCAAGAAACCATGTGTATGTTTCAGAAAGCAATCTGCTAATGGAATACTACTATGGTCTACCAACCAAGGTCAAAGATTTCTGCCAAGCAACCATGTCAAGAGGATAAAATTTAAACATGCTGCAAGGAGAGTGAAGCTATCCAAATCTAGAGCCCTAACAATCATTCCAGAATTAAAGCTCCAGCCACTTGATGAAGACTTTGATGAAGAGCAACTGCTATTTCTAAGAGCTCAAAAGATATGCTATGCTGCAATCGTGGATGACCACCTTGTAATCAAGTACACTGATGGGAAAGAAATGAAATTCAAACAAGGGGTTGTCAACATTGGGGTAAATTGTATGAGATAGAAAGAATCATTGCATTGCTGGATTCTAAGGACAAGGTGGAGAAAGTATGGAAGCTGGAATTGATTGACTTTGTGAAAATGAAGAAAGAATATGCTGAGAAGATAAGGAAGGGCTGCTATGAGAAATGGTTAGAAAGGGAGAAAGAAATTGATAGACTGGAGATTGAAGCAGAAAAGCTAAGGGCAAAGGGATTGTGTAGAGTTCAGTTTGATCCCTATGTGGTGAAGTATAGGAGGAGAAATGGAGACAATGTCAATATAAGAATGAACCTACTCAGTCACTATCCTGCCAACATTCTGAAGCCAGTGCTTGAAGATTTCAAAAACTCTATTATGATTGAAGAATTGGATGCTATGTCAGAAATCATGAGAGCAGTAGATGAGATTGCAAGAAAGGAGAAAGAAAGGAAACAGAAAGCATATGATGATCTACAAGCCAAGGCAATGGAGATGCAATCAAAAGAAAACGGCTAGTACCTCATCATACTGTAAGAAGTATTTATCTTGTAATTTCATTTATGTGTTCAATCAAATCACATACCTGTACTTTTAAAAGTTTTATCTTTAATGTATGTTAGGCTTGTTATCAGACATGAAATTGTGACTAAGGGTCTCACTCACAATTTGGGGGAGATTGTTAGTTACAGAGGCATGCCTGTATACATCTAATAACAAGCCTAATTGTTTGTAATGCTTTGCATTACTTACATGACCTCTTAACTGAGGGAACCTCTAGTTGTAGAGTTTCTGTTTGTATTGTACTTGTAATAGGCATCAAATCCTAGTTGTGTAACTGTACAAATAGAGTCTAGAATAATGCTTGAAAGAAGTTCCATGGTTCATGCCTCAAGCAAGGAGTTAAAGACTGCCAAATAATCACAGTTGGGATTTGAAGAAATGAAGAATTTGCCTAAATACCAATTCGAGAAGTATATTTGTCTATTCGAGAAGTCCAGCATTCGAGAAGTCAGAGATTCGATATCTCAAGACACTATTCGATATCTCTGAATACATTGTTCGATATCTCATTCGATATCTCAGGGATTCAATATGTCTACTACTCTATTCGAGAACTCAAGAAGTCAACAAGTCAAGATGGTATTCGAGTTCTCAAAGAGTCAACAAGTCAAAGTTCCATTCGATATCTCAAAGACTCAGAAAGCTATTCGACAACTCGAGGATTCGATAAGTCAAATGCTCTATTCGACAACTCAAGGAATCCTGATGGAAAAGAGCTATTCGAGAAGTGGTTCGATATGTCACTATAACAGTATTCGAGAACTCAGAGTTATCGATCAAGTCAATTCTAGTTCTCGAATCACTTACTTAGTCACTTCTCGAATACATTCTTGGAGACAAAATACTGAAGAAATTGTACAAGTCAGAAACCTGCAACAAGCCAATGCACTTTATGGACCACAACCTGTAACGTGCTCTGGAAAGCCTACAAGGAAGCTTGGAGAGATATAGAAGAGACAAGGAGCTAAAGAAGTGGATCTAAACAGGCTTTGCAAAGTCAAATCTGTAACCGTTTGGACACTTACTCAAAAAGGATAGACAGACTAGAAAGTAATGTGTTTTAGCTACCTTATTTGTAGTAAGCAGGCTGTATCCATGTTCTATAAGGACACAGCCTCACTTCATAACTTAGTAACTTTGTGAGTCAAGTTTTTCATACACTGTAAGCTATATCTCTCTGAGAAAAACGAAGCTGAGAATACTACCATTTGTATTCACAGATTGTAGCAACCTTTATCTAATATACATTAGATTAAAGTGATATTGTGTCTTGTGTTGTTTATTTATCCGCACCTTAATTTCTGCACACACAGGCACTTATCTGCTACACAGACTCAATCCAAGAAAAGTTCAAGAATCCATTCACCCCCCCCTCTGTATTCTTTTATCGTGTTCAATACTCAACACCTACCATAATTCTGAGGCTTCTCAACCTATATAAAGGGTCAGACCCCTCACCCTAGAACTACGTTTTTTGGCTTGATCTTTGATACACATCAAAGTACGTAGGCATCTTGTGAAGGCGGATTCAGCCACGAGCACGAGAGCAGCCATTAAAGCACGAAGCTCACGCACCCTAGCATTAATTACAGCAAACCCTAGCCACAATCTAATAACCTAGTTTTTATTCCACAACATTTGGCACCGTCTGTGGGAAAAAGACGTCAACCATGGTTCAAACACGAAGAACAACACTAAGCACTACAGAGCCAATCGCAACCGAGGCTCTACCTCTTAGCTCTGCTCCACCTGTCACTGAACAGGTACCCCCAGCTATAGGGGCGATCACTCAATCTCAGGTTTCTCAACCTCTAGGGACGAATCCCCACACCGAGGGAACATTACCTTTGGTCACCGAGGGAACATTACCTTTGGTCACCTATCCGAGTCAGGGAACCAACCCCCTTCAAACGTTAGTTTCTCCTCTAGTTGATCCCAGTCGCCCACCGTCGGGAGTTTATATCCATACTACGGATCTCCCTAGGAATACCAACCCGATGTATGGCCTGCCAAACTACCCTCCTGGACCTAGTGGCCATGCCTTGCAGATCCGAGATCGAGAATACTTCGACTACTCTGGCCCCTATACTGACGAATCCTCTACTGATGATGATCGTGATGAAGCACCGAGAAG
The DNA here is from genome assembly GCA_037693485.1 of Kitagawia praeruptora. Lineage (NCBI taxonomy): Eukaryota > Viridiplantae > Streptophyta > Magnoliopsida > Apiales > Apiaceae > Kitagawia > Kitagawia praeruptora. The sequence goes on from CM075353.1 coordinate 9,032,984, forward strand.
GCGACGTGCTAGCAAAGAGCCAAGAAGGAGAACAAAAACTATCCATGATGGACCCCCCTTAACAGCTGCTGAGAGAATCAAGGCTCACGAGGCCGAGATTCTAAGGATAAAGGAAGATATTGCTAGGGAACAGGCTAAGTTGAATTAAAATCAGCCTCCTCCAACCTCAGGACCGATTCGCTTCATAGATCTCGAGAAATCTTCAAGAAGACAGAGGAGGGCTGACGCCCCAACTGGAAGAAAAACAAGGGTGGAAACCCCTAGGGGCAACCCCAAAGATTTGATGCCACTCGGAGATCCTGATGATCCTACACCCCCGTTTACTGAAGAGGTGATGAATGCCCGCATCTCAAAGAAGTTCAAGATGCCGACAATTAAGGCCTATGATGGAACAGGTGATCCTGCGAACCACGTTAGGACATTCTCGAACGCACTGTTGCTACAGCCTGCAAGTGATGCCTTAAAATGTAGGGCATTCCCTCAAACCCTATCGGGTATGGCTCAGAGATGGTACAGCCGGTTGCCTGCAAACTCAATTGGATCTTTTAAGGAGCTAAGTGCTGCCTTTGTTAGCCAGTTTATTAGCGGAAAGGTGCATGAGAAAAGTTCTGCGTCTCTTATGTATGTAGTGCAAGGAAAGAATGAGAATCTGAGAGATTACCTTAAGAGGTTCACTAAGGAGACTTTGAACATCACCGATTTGGAGAATAAGGTGGCGATGGTAGCCTTGGAGCATGACACCACCGACCTACTTTAAGAGGTCCTTGGCAAAGCATCCTCCCGAGAATATGGCTGAGCTCCAGCGAAGAGCTGATAAGTACATCAAAGCTGAGGATAGCACAAAGAAGGAGATTACAGTAGGCAATGGTCGTGGTAACAATGACATGAAGAAGCGAAAACAAGAGCATGAGTACGATGCTAGGGACAAGTATCCCCGAACTAGCAAGGACTCTGATTCTCCACCAAAAAAGAGTTTGGGACCAAGGTTCTCTGACTATGCAAGGTTGAATGCCCCAAGGAGCCAGATCCTATTGGATATCGAGAAAGATAAGGACTTTCGATGGCCAAAACCACTTAGGGGAGACCCCGAGAAGAGAAACAAAGATCTATATTGCAGGTTTCACAAAGATGTGGGACACGATACAGATGATTGCAGACAGTTGAAGGATGAGATTGAGTTCCTAATCCGTAAGGGAAAGTTAAATAAATTCACTAAGGGTGAAGATCGTGGATCCCAAAGAAGAGATTATGACAGGAGGGATGATGATAGAAAAGATAATAATCGTGATCGAAGCACTCAGCCTCGTGGGCCAGTTATCAACATGATTTGGGGAGGACCAACGGCAGCCGGCACAACTCGCAACTCACGAAAGGCCTATGCCAGAGAGGTGATGCACATCGTGGGAGAGGCCCCGAAACGTGCTAGAACTGAGACAGTGATTGGTTTTGATGATTCTGATCTTGAAGGGGTAAAATTCCCCCATGACGACCCGTTGGTCATAACCCCTGTGATTGGGAACTCAGAAGTGAAGCGGGTCTTGATTGACAATGGAGCCTCAGTTGATATTCTGTTTCACGATGCATTCGTAAAGATGGGGTATAATGACTCTCAGTTAACCCCAACAAACATGCCAATTTACGGATTTAATGGAGTTGAGTCTAAGGTTGAAGGGACTATCCAGTTGCCCATGACGATCGGGCAAGAACCTAAAGAATCTACTCATATGTTGAATTTTCTAGTAATTAAGGCAGCCTCCACTTACAATGCAATTTTAGGTAAAACCGGACTTCACGCATTCAAGGCTGTTGCCTCTACTTACCATATGAAGCTCAAGTTTCCAACCAGGAATGGTGTAGGAGAGCAAAGGGGCGACCAGAAGATGGCCAAGAGTTGTTATGTATCTGCATTAAGAGCTGATGGAGTCGGGGGCAGGTACTCCTGATAGAAGACATGGATGTCCGTAGTGATGATGAACATCGAGGGAAGCCAGCAGAGGAGTTAATTCCCATCTCTTTAGAACTGGGCGACCCTGAGAAAGTTACGTATATAGGATTGTCTCTGAAGGAATCCCTGAAGAGCGAATTGACAATGTTTTTGCAAGAGAATAGTGATGTGTTTGCTTGGACAGCAGCGGATATGCCAGGGATTGACCCCCAACTGATAACTCATAAGTTGAATGTTGATCCTGACCGTAAGAAGATAAAACAGAAGAAAAGGAATTTTGCTCCCGAAAGGAAAGAGGCCATTAAGCAGGAGGTTGATAAGCTCTTAGAGGCTGGGTTCATTGAAGAAATACAATTCCCTGAATGGTTGGCTAACCCTGTGATGGTCAAAAAGGCGAATGGGAAGTGGAGGATGTGTATAGATTTTACCGATCTGAATGACGCATGTCCTAAGGATTGTTTTCCCCTGCCAAGGATAGATATGTTGATAGATGCCACAGCTGGACATGAGATGCTGAGTTTCATGGACGGGTTCAACGGTTACAACCAGATTAAAATGCACAAGGATGACATCCCAAAGGTATCTTTCATAACTGACTTTGGTGTTTTCTGCTATCTTGTTATGGCTTTTGGACTAAAGAATGCAGGAGATACTTACCAGCGACTGGTGAATAAGATATTCGCCCATCTGATTGGGAAAACCATGGAGGTCTATGTTGATGACATGCTGGTCAAGAGTCTGTATAAGGCGGACCACATTAAGCACCTCAGAGATGCATTTGAAGTGCTGAGGCACCACAAGATGATGTTGAATCCATCCAAGTGTGCCTTTGGAGTTGGATCAGGAAAAATCTTGGGATTGATGGTTTCGAAGAGAGGCATAGAGGCCAACCCCGACAAGATCAAAGCAATTTTGGATATGGAACTACCTCGTTCTATAAAAGATGTGCAAAAGTTAACAGGCAGAGTTGCAGCCCTGGGGAGATTCATCTCCAAATCTGGTGACAAATGCTTGCCTTTCTTTCAGGCATTGAAGAAGGTGAAAAATTTTGAGTGGACTTCTGATAACCAAGAGACTTTCGAACAGTTGAAGAAGTATATGGCTGAAGCCCCGCTGTTGGCCAAGCCTATTCCCGGAGAGGTTCTTTACCTATACCTGGCGGTATCTGAGCAAGCATTGAGTGCTGTCCTTATCCGGGAAGAAAAGAAAGTTCAGAAACCTATCTATTATGTGAGCAAGGTGTTGCATGGGGCTGAGTTGAATTACTCACCCATTGAGAAGTTTGCTTTGGCATTAATAACGGCCTCGAGGAAGTTGCGACCTTATTTTCAGGCATATAAGATTCAAGTCTTGACAGACCAGTAGTTGAGGAACATACTGCACGGCCCTAAGGCTAGTGGAAGGCTAATCAAGTGGGCAATTGAATTAGGAGAGTTTGATATCACATACAAGCCTCGGACGACCATTAAGGCTCAAGCATTGGCTGACTTCGTGGTTGAATGCACCATTAACAACCAAGAAGTCGGGGGGCAAGAGATGGTAACTACCACTGAGAAAGAGGATAAGGGTGAAGAACCCACACCTGATCTGAAAGAATATTGGGTGCTCTATTTTGATGGAGCATCAAAAACAAAATCTAGTGGTGCAGGTATGGTCTTAAAAAGTCCCGATGGGTTTACAGTTGAATATGCATTGAAGTTAGACTTCCCAACGACCAACAATGAAGCTGAGTATGAAGCTCTGATAGCCGGATTGGGCTTAGCTAAAGTTATGAGGGTCAAGAACCTCAAAGTTTGTGGAGACTCGAGGCTTGTGGTATCGCAGGTGAACGGTGAGTTTGAAGCTAAGGATAAACTATGGCGAGATACCTGAGAGTCGTGAAAGCTGTTATGACTCAGTTTGAAGAGTGTTATGTTGAGCACATCCCGAGAGAAGAGAACGTTAAGGCCGATGCCCTTTCCAAATTCGCTTCTTCTGAGATAGAAAATTATGCAGGGAGTGTTTACTTCCAAGTCTTGAAGGCCCCGACTGTCAACTCAAAGTTAGTAGCACCAATCGATATAGGAGGCTGTTGGATAGATCCTATCAAGGCTCACCTTGAAACCGGATGGCTCCTTGACGATGCCCAGGAAGCACGGAAACTGTTAGTACGAGCACTGAGATATGCCTTAATTGAGGGCATCCTTTACAAAAGGTCGTTTGTCAGCCCATACTTGAAATGTTTAAGGCCCCAGGAGGCAAAGGAAACATTGGAGGAAGTTCATGAAGGGATCTGTGGGCAGCACTTGGGGGGCAGGGCCCTAGCTCACAAGATTACCCGTTTGGGATTTTATTGGCCAGAGATGTTGGCTGATGCTCAGGATTATGTAAAAAGGTGTGATAGATGCCAGAAGCATGCTCCAATTGTAAGGCAGCCGCCTGAGAGGTTAACATCAGTTAACTCTCCAATTCCGTTTGCGATGTGGGGAATGGACATACTCGGTCCTTTCCATGTAGCTTCAGCGCAAAGGAAATTCTTGATAGTGGCCATCGACTACTTCACTAAGTGGATTGAGGCTAAACCTTTAGCCAAGATAACCACCAAACAAGTTGCTCAGTTCTTCTGGGAGAACGTAATCTGCAGGTATGGAATTCCCCGAATCCTTGTGACGGATAATGGGACACAATTCAACAATGAAGAGTTCAGGAAGTACTGTGAGGAAAATGCTATCGAGCTTCGTTTTACTTCAGTAGCTCACCCGCAAGCTAATGGACAGGCTGAGGTAGCCAATCGGATTATTCTTAATGGACTTAAGAAGAGGGTCGAACGTTCAAGAAATACTTGGGTGGATGAATTACTGCCTATACTTTGGGCGTATCGTACTACCTGCAAAGTAACAACTGGAGAAACCCCTTTCTTACTGGCTTATGGAGCTGAGGCAGTAGTGCCCTTAGAGATTATGCATGCTTCGCCCCGAGTTGAAGCATATGAACCAGAAAGTAATGAAAAAGGCATGAGATTAGCCCTTGATCTGATTGATGAGGTGAGAGATGAAGCAAATGCCCGGAATGCAGAACATCAGAAAAGAGCATCCTTCCACTACAACCAAAGGGTTAAGGAGAGGTTCTTTCGACAAGGCGATTTGGTTCTAAGAAAAATAGAAGCCTCAGGAGTTGGCCAGAAGGGCAAGCTAGCACCAAACTGGGAAGGACCATATCAAGTTAAGAAGGTGTTAGGATGAGGATCTTACAAGTTGGAAACCTTGGACGGGGTTGAGGTGCCCCGAACTTGGCATGCATTGAACCTCAAGGCTTATTATGTTTAAAGACTTGGTCTTTTATCTAATTGGGATAGAAATAAGGTTCGTATGAAACCATAACAGAGCATGCTGCTCCTAGTAGGAAATAGAGTATTTACGTAAGGGTTGAGCCCATTTTATCAGTATTCTTTGACAGCCTAATGGAGTTTATTTTGATTTTTCTCTGAGTTACTTCCTTTGTTTTGTTATTTTAAACACGTAAAACAAATGATGAACTAATTCATAAGCTTGGTGCAAGCCAAGGGGCCAAATACCTAGAGAACTCAAAAGCCTAAACAGATTACAAGCAAAGGCAAGAAATAAAAAGCTAGAAAGGAAGCTAACTATACGAAATAAAGAGTTGCATAAACAAAAGCCCGAAGGCTATTAAAGTTAAGTTACACAAATTGAGAGTTTAAATAAAAGATATATAAAGTAAGCTAAGTGGCCTTAGGAGCCTCCTTGACAGGAGAACCACTCTCAGAGCTGGTGGCAGTGGTGGAAGCTTCCTCATCCGAGTTAGCATCTCCCTCTCGAACAAGGGGCTGCTCAGGATTCAAAGACTTGGCTGCAGTGTGCTTCCTGACCAAGGCATCATCCTCACCAAATAACTCCTCACTAGAGCCAGCCTCAGCTACAGTAGTCATGGTGCTAGGAGGATGAGGGCTAGGAAAGGCAGAAGACTGGAATAGGCCAGGATGGCTCCTTAGAACATCCTCAAGTGCCTTGTTCCACCCCTTTGTGAACTGGCTAGGATAAAGCATCTCATCATGCTGATCCATGAGACTCTTATACTCATCTGAGTCAAGATAGTCATCAATCAGCTTCTCTCTATCATCCTTCAAAGCCACCACCTCCGCATGGGCACTCACCAGCTCCTCATCTTTCTTCTTCAGCTGTTCCTCAAGCTGGTGGATATGTAAGCTTCTCTTCTGGGACTCAGTTTCAAATCCCTTGGCCTTCTCTTTCCAAGCTTTAGATTGATAAATCAGGCTTTGGAAATGAACATTGGCCTGCATTTAGAAGCAGAGTTTTAGTAATGAAAACAGTGGAGTGTTTGAAATAAGAAACTAGAAGGATTGAAGGCTTACCGCAGCAAGGGCCTGAGAGCCAAGTGATTCAGACTCACCAATGCCTCCGTTGAGAACTAAGTCCTTGTAATCAGGAGGGGTGATTGAGTTCAACGACCAATCCATAGCATGCTTTGTAGAGCCCACTACAGAATCTCGCTTCCTGAAGCCCCAAGATGGCCTAAACACAGAAGACTGGACATTGACTTGAGAGCTATCCTCCAAGTCAGCTATGTCGCCAAACTTAAGGTTCCCTTTCTGAACCTTGTGTGGGCGTAAGAATGAAGGCTCAGCTCCTTTCTATCGAGAATCTGCGTTCCGCTTCGCCCGAGCCATCCTTGAAGTTTCGTTATCAGGGTCAGGAGAAGCTTCCACAAGCATTTTAGCCACTGAATTGACATGAATAAATATACAATTGAATAAGTCAAGTATAAAAACAGGAAAAACAGAGGAGGGAAAGAAAGTTACCCCGTTCAGAAACTGGTGAGAGGCCTACTGCCCTCAGAGATTCTTCATTTACAAGGCTTTGGCAGGTTATAGACATACCATCACCTTTGGTCAGGGTATCAAAGGCAGCTTGATCCTCTGCACTAAGGGTGATCCCCTTAGCCTTTCCATCCGAAACCTTTGAAAAGGTCTTTCTGAAGAGGGTGCCCCAGTCACCACCCTCCCATACAAGATAGGCAAATTCTTTTTTCCAGCCAGGGTTATTATTTGGCACTGATTTACTATTGAAAATTGGAGGGACTTTGGGGCGAAGTTTGATGTACACCCAACCATTGTGTAAAAGGGGGCTATTATAGATTTGAAAGATTTTGCGGAAAAGGGCTACAGATAAAGGCAAGTTTTGCCTAAGGCATAAAACCATAAAACACAGGATTATTCTCCATGCATTTGGGGGTAGTTGGCAGGGGCTGCATTGGATGTCAGCTAAAAGGCAGGGGATAAATTCATGAAAAGGGAAACGGAGACCAGCTATCAAACATTCCCTATAGATACACAAAGCGTTGGGCTTCCAGTGACAAGGCCTGTCACCTGGCCCAGCTGGGACGAGTTTATAAGGTTTTTTAATCTTAAATAACTTATTATACTTAGCAATTTCATCAGTATCGTGATATGTATTACAACAGTCATACGCATCTAACTCGGTTAACGTGGGGTAATCATCTGCTCGCTCATTTAACATATCTAAAAGTGATGTGTAAGGAGAGCGAATCGTGATGGTACCTTTGGAAGAGGCTGAATTCATCTTCATAAGTCGAGCTTGAGCTTTGTCCGCCATTGAGGAGAGCTTGAAAACTTTGGCTTGAAACGAAGAAGATGATCGAAGAAGAAGGCCTGAGGTCGCCTGAAAACTTCAACAAGAACTAGAGAGAAAATTGCTAGCTAAACTGAGAGAGATGTAGAGTAGAAATGAGAGTGTGAAGAATGAACTCTCCACTCTCACTCTTTTATAGAAATGCCAGCCGGTTGCAAACTTGGAATAACCGGTCAGAATTCTCTTTTGACCTGTTAAAGGCCCACAAAGTTGGTCCAAACCGCAAAAAGCCCAATTCTGGAATGTTCTACGAAAAATATCTGAGATATTTTAAGGAAAATATCCAAGATATTAACAAAAAATATCTGAGATATTATGAAGGAAGAATCTAGAATACCTAAGTAGGCCCATTGCAACTAAAAGGCCAAGCCCAACGAAAGAATTAAGAGAGTAAAAATATATATACAAATTAAGCCATGAAGGCCCAAAAGATAATAAAAGCCCAATAGTTACAGCCCTCTCATTCGACCAGAATCCTGGTCGAAATGACAAAGAATTTTGATCGAAAATGAGTTCGACCAAAAGAATTTTAGACGCTTAATTCGACCAGAATCCTGGTCGAAATGACCAAGAATTTTGATCGAAAATGAGTTCGACCAAAAGAATTTTAGACGCTTAATTCGACCAGAATCCTGGTCGAAATGACCAAGATTCTTGATCGAAAAGTCTGTCGACTAGGAGAAAATGAAGGCCTTAATTCGACCAGAATCCTGGTCGAATCGACCAAGATTCTTGATCGAAAAGTCTGTCGACTAGAAGAAAATGAAGGCCTTAATTCGACCAGAATCCTGGTCGAATCGACCAAGATTCCTGATCGAAAAGTCTATCGACTAGAAGAAAATGAAGGCCTTAATTCGACCAGAATCCTGGTCGAATCGACCAAGATTCCTGATCGAAAAGTCTTTCGACCAGAGGAAATTAAGGACCTTAATTCGACCAGAATTCTGATCGAATTTCTGGTCGAAATTTTGGTCGAAAATATCAAATTCTGATCGAAATTTGCTATGAAAAATTGATTTTTTGACAGCTAATCTTCATGGGCATAGAATTTTAATGGAAAATACCTGTGGGTACTATAAAAGTCCTAAAAAGTAGGATAAGTATGGAAATACGAGGAAATTTATAAAGAATTCCTTGAAAAAGATATGCAAAAATTCCGTAAATAAAGTCATGGAAGATAATTGCTTAAGCCTCGAACAAGGCAAATCGTAGTAAATGTGTAGGTCGCTCCACACTTTACAAAAGACGATACATGTGAAACACTAGTGTACAAATTTAAACCCTGACCCAAGTCTCGGAGAAGATCGTTGAAACTTCAACGAAAACCTGATCAGTTTTCCTAGAAGTTGGGGGCAAATGATATGGGTTAAAAGTAAGCCCTAAAAATACACTTAATGTGGCATTAATTAGACCTAGAATGGTCCAAACGTGGGGCCCACTAGATGGCCCAAAAACCCTAATTAAATATTAATTTCGTAATTAATATTCATGGCTAATTAACAGCTGGGAAATATAAGTCAAATAAGGATGTTATCTCTCCAAAGAGTAGCCTCCAAGGCACATAGTCGTACAAGGAAACAGACTCCTACAAGGAAGGAGTCTAGATCCTTCCTCAAGGTTGACTTGTCCACCAAGTCACCTAACCCTACCATAATTCTGAGGCTTCTCAACCTATATAAAGGGTCAGACCCCTCACCCTAGAACTACGTTTTTTGGCTTGATCTTTGATACACATCAAAGTACGTAGGCATCTTGTGAAGGCGGATTCAGCCACGAGCACGAGAGCAGCCATTAAAGCACGAAGCTCACGCACCCTAGCATTAATTACAGCAAACCCTAGCCACAATCTAATAACCTAGTTTTTATTCCACAACAATTATTAACCAACTTCTAAAATAATCTTTATTATCAATGATTGTGGAATCGTAGTAAATTATGGAAGTACATGGATTTTTACTTAATATTTGAAATTTGTAAACAAATCATGCGCATACACACATGAGTTATGACTAAACTAATTAAATTGAACAAACTCAACCATTTTATCGGAAGATTAAATTGATAAAAAAATTATATGCCCATTGTAACATTGTTTCATTATATTGTGACAAAATAAATTAATATTCAAATTAAATAAATTCTTAAACTATTATTGAACATTTATATGATGAGAGAGGTGTCGGTTTTAAAAAACGTTATTAAGTTCTATTCAATATTTGTAACTTTTGATTGTAAATATTACGTTCATATTGTATTTTTATTTTTATATGTTTGTGATGTTTTTAAGATTATCAAAATTTTAGATATATATAATGAAAATATTTTTCCAATTAATAATTCATGTAAATTATTTTTAAATTAATTTTTAATAGAAAATTTATAAGAGACCAATCAATTTTTAAGAATAATAGAAATTAATTTATCTATTACAGTATTTTTATATAAAAATTTATTATAATTGCAGGAAACTGGAGAGACTTGCACTCAGAAGCTTCAAAATATTTTTCTTGAATTTTCACATTTTTATTTTTTATTAAAATAATTTTCTTGCATTTAATTAATAATTAATTATACCTATTAAATATATATTAAATACACTTTCTTTCATATTTAATATAAAAGTTTAACAATTTTATTAGAACATTATTATTATTATTATTATGTTATAAAATATTAATAATTTATATAAAAATACCATTATTTTAAGGGAAAACAATAAAATAAAATTATCGACATTTCTAATCCTTATTCAAAATCATTGCAAATTTTTTGGCAATAATTAATAGACCATTTTAACTTTTCGATAAATTCGTAATCAATGATCGTGAGAATCATGATAAGATACATAAGTATATATATTTTTCGATTAACATCCACAATTTAAATAAAATTAATATCTTAGAATTTACATTTATACCTAAACAAATTATACACGGGTGTGACCAACTCGATTAAATTGAATCAAGTAGACCTTTTTTCGGCAATTAAATCAATAAAAAAATTACCCATTCGTTGTTTGATTATTTTGTGTTGGAAAAATTAATATTCTAATTAAACACATTCTCATACTATTACTAATCAATTAATCATGCATGTATGTTATGAGATGGGAGACGGTGTTTAAAATCGTTAATTAGTTATATTTAATATTTACAAATTTTTATTATAGGAATGATGTTGACATTGTAGTTTGGTATGAAAAAAAAAGTAAAAGGTGTTTAAGGAGTTTATTTTTGCTATTTTAAACAAATTTTCACTTTTTGAGTATTAAGTAAGGGTGTTATAAAACGAGCATCGCCTTTAAAAACAATTACATGTAAAAATTTATTAAAAGAATATTAGAATATGTGAGTATCACTTTGATGTGTTCATGAATTTAATTTTAATGTTACAAACAAAACGGTTCTTATAAAATGCTCTAAAAAATTAATTAAATGTAGAGATACGGGTGCCGGATCACTCCAAAAAAACATGAAGCATGACTTACAATATTTATTTGAATTCTGCTTTTTTCGTCATAAAACCAAATATATCGACAAGTGAAATCAATCACACCTCTCATCACATTTACATTCTAATTCCTTTCATCGTACAATCAATTTTACTAACAAATAATTTAATAACAAATTAAGAAATCACGTCTTTTATGATGTCATCGACAATAGAAAAGATTCACAATTGTTATTTTTACTTATTCAATGTCAAACTTTGCAAATGTTTGTCAATATTGGATTTCAAAAGCATTTTTTATGCGACAAAATAGGTTCGTCAATATCTTCAAAATTATTATTATTATTAATATTCAAGAATTTAACCGAAACATGTTTTTTTTTCACCTAATTATTTTTTCTTTAATTTTTAAACATTCAAATTTAATTACATTTCACATAATTTTTAATTTATCATATTAACTTTAAAATAATAAAATTTAACAAATAATAATGTTATGTGTATAATTTTTAAAAATATTTTCATGCCGCGCATAGCGGGTGTCATCTGATAAATACTAACATCATCCATAACCATATACTGTATCAAATAGTCATGAGGATTTTACGGTAACCACATGGCTACCATATGTATTCTTCCAGGCCAAAAGGCGGAGGGGTCGTACACCAACTCCTGGGAGTACCTTGGGCTGAGAGAAGTTCATGGTACATTTACCGTTATTATTGTTTCAATTAAGTCATGATTGATCGGAAATTCACCAGAACAGTTCAAGGTATTTTTCTTGAATTTTCATTTTTTTTATTTTTTTTATTAAAATTCTTTTTCTTGCATTAAATAGCTATTAATGACATTTTAATTATTCATTAATTACACCTATTAAACATATATTAAATTTACTCTATTTAATTTGTTTAAAAATTAGCAAACTTCAGTTGAACATTATAGTTTTTTTTTCAATATTAAATACTAATTATATATAGTTATGTTTATTTTTAGTTAAAATGACGAATAACAATTATTTATATTGCGTTATTTTTTATTCCCTATTCAAGATCACTATAATTTTTTTCGGATGATTATAGGGTACACGAACTTAACTTCTCAATCAATTTTTATTATAAATAATTGTGAAAATCGTAATAAATTATGGAAGTACAAGATATTTATTTAATATCTAGAATTGTATACAAACATAACAGATAGATTTTCAATTTTGCACATGAATAAATAATACATGAGTTATGATCAAATCGATTAAATTTAACAAATCCAGTCATTTATCGGAAGATAAAATTGATAAAAAAGCTACACACCCATTGTTTCGTTATATTGTGTTGAAATAATTTTTTATTGTAAATAAATAAATTCTTATACTATTATTGAATATGTATATTATGAGAGGACCGTCGGTTTTAAAAAACATTATTAATCAACTTCTCAAATAATCTTTATTATCAATGATTGTGGAATCGTAGTAAATTATGGAAGTACATGAATCTTTACTTAATATCTGAAATTTGTAAACAAATCATGCGCATACACACATGAGTTATGACCAAACTAATTAAATTAAACAAACTCAACCATTTTATCGGAAGATTAAATTGATAAAAAAAGTATATGCCCATTGTTTCATTATATTGTGTCAAAATAAATTAATAATCAAATTAAATAAATTTTTAAACTATTATTGAACATGTATATTATGATAGGGGTGTCGGTTTTAAAAAACGTTATTAAGTTGTATTCAATATTTGTAACTTTTGATTGTAAATATTACGTTCATATTGTAATTTTTATTTTTATATGTTTGTGATGTTTTTAAGATTATCAAAATTTTAGATATATATAATGAAAATATTTTTCCAATTAATAATTCATGTAAATTATTTTTAAATTAATTTTTAATAGAAAATTCATAAGAGACCAATCAATTTTTAAGAATAATAGAAATTAATTTATCTATTACAGTACTTTTATATAAACATTTATTATAATAGCAGGAAACTGGAGAGACTTGCACTCAGAAGCTTCAAAATATTTTTCTTGAATTTTCACATTTTTATTAAAATAATATTCTTTCATTTAATTAATAATTAATTATACCTATTAAATATATATTAAATACACTTTATTTCATATTTAATATAAAAGTTTAACAATTTTATTAGAACATTACTATTATTATTATTTTGTTATAAAATATTAATGATTTATATAAAAATACTATTATTTTAAGATAAAACAAAAAAATAAAATAATTTTTATCGTCATTTCTAATCCTTATTCAAAATCATTGCAAATTTTTTGGCAATAATTAATAGACGATTTTAACTTTTCGATAAATTCGTAATCAATGATCGTGAGAATCATGATAGTATACATAAGTATATATATTTTTAGATTAACATCCACAATTTAAATAAAAGTAATATCGTAAAATTTACATTTATACCTAAACAAATTATACACGGGGTGTGACCAACTCGATTAAATTGAATCAAGTGGACCCTTTTTTTCGTCAATTAAATCAATAAAAAAATTACCCATTCGTTGTTTGATTATTTTGTATTGGAAAAATTAATATTCTAATTAAACACATTCTTATACTATTACTAATCAATTAATCATGCATGTAAGTTATGAGATGGGAGACGGTGTTTAAAATCGTTAATTAGTTATATTTAATATTTACAAATTTTTATTATAGGAATTATGTTGACATTGTAGTTTGGTATGGAAAAAAGTAAATGGTGTTTAAGGAGTTGATTTTTTCTATTTTAAACAAATTCTCACTTTTTGAGCATTAAGTAAGGGTGTTATAAAACGAGCATCGGCTTTAAAAACAATTATATGTACAAATTTATTATAATTTTAATAAAAGAATATTAGAATATGTGAGTATCACTTTGATGTGTCCATGAATTTTATTTTAATGTTACAAACAAAACAGTTCTTATAAAATGCTCTGAAAAAATAATTAAATGTAGAGATACGGGTGTCGGATCATTCCAAAAAAACATGAAGCATGACTAACAATATGCATTTGAATTCTGCTTTTTTCGTCATAAAACCAAATATATCGACAAGTGAAATCAATCACACCTATCATCACATTTACATTCTAATTCTTTTCATCGTACAATCAATTTTACTAACAAATAATTTAATAACAAATTAAGCAATCACGTCTTTTATGAAGTCATCGACAATAGAAAAGATTCACAAATGTTATTTTTACTTATTCAATGTCAAACTTTGCAAATGTTTGTCAATATTGGATTTCCAAAATATTTTTTATGCGACAAAATAGGTTCGTCAATATCTTCAAAATTATTATTATTATTATTAATATTCAAGAATTTAACTAAAACATGTTTTTTTCACCTAATTCTTTTCTCTTTAATTTTTAAACATTCAAATTTAATTACATTTCACATAATTTTTAATTTATCATATTAACTTTCAAATAATAAAATTTAACAAACAATAATGTTATGTGTATAATTTTTAAAAATATTTTCGTGTCGCGCGTAGCGCGGCTTTGTTACCTAGTATATTATAATAGCAGGAGATCAGAAAGTTTCCTGGTTGCTTTTAAATAGTTTTCTTGCAATCTTAAAAGTAGCCATTTTTTAATTTTAACCATTTTTTATTTATTTTACCTTAATTTATTAAATGATTTATTAAATGAAGGTAAATGTCATTTAAGTGTGGTAAATGTCATTTAAGTATTCTTCTTGGACATGGGGCATTGACATCTTCCTAATTAACTCTCTATTTTATTTTCTTTTGCTGATTCATGATAGCATTAATCTCTTTTGTCAAGCTCGAAACACCATTGAAAAAATCCTAAATTATATATGTTTATTATTTCAGTCTTTAAGAAGTAATCTCCTTATCTTACATTCTAAACAGCCTTGTATGATGTTCACTGTCCCGCTCTTGACCCTTCTTGCAATCCTAAAAACAGGATTTAAAATCATTTTTTAGTTAAAATCATTTTTTTCTATTTTACCTTGATTTATTAAATTAAATGATTTAATGTATTGGCTATTCTTGAAGCCCAAGAGAAGGTAAATGAAGGTAAATGCTATTTAAGAATGGCATCCAAAGAGTCAGACGGTGCTTTCATTCACTTTATATATATAGATTGGTTAACATAAAAATCTCCACAATCATTTTGGTTAAACTTTCTATATCTATATACTCCGTATATAATAAAAGGATGAGATGAGAGAGTTGAGGTGGAAGTCTATAAACATTTTATAACAACTTCTTCATTTTCTTATTCGCTGAATTCCTAGGAAGGTAGCGCGCGAGCATTCAGGACATCGAACCCCGGCTGAAACTTTATTTTGGTTATTTTATATATTGTTTTTGCACCAATGTATAGCATCCATCTTCCATCTTTACAAAAAGGAGCTACAAATATATTTGTACATTAAGTGTGATATCAGGGTCACTATCATTTGGTTAGTATTTACGAAACTAAACAGCTCAAACTTCCTGTCTTTTGCACCATAAATAACTATATAAAGACATTTCACTGTTTTCATTATTTTTTGTGTAGCTTCATGATAGTATTATTTTTTGAATAATTAAATCGATAATAATAATTAACTTTTATAACAAAATATACTACTTAACATAAAACAATTACTTGAATTTATTTATAATTAATTTTCATATTAAGAAGTTCTTATTTGATGTTAGGATAGTATTCATCTACTAATGTTTATACATTCTAATAAAAAATTATTAAGGAATGCAAATTGGAAAATAATTACAAGAAGGCTGGAAAGGTCCAAAAAACTCGACTAATTTTGGCAGGAGCACAACATCCAGCGCCATGAGCCCATGACCACCCACTTAAATAGTGAGACCGGAAATGAACATGGGATCTTGGAAAGGTAAACCCGTACAGGCCTAAAGTCCCAGTCTCAATCAGCTAAGCATATTAAATATATGTTTATTTTATTTTATTTTTATGAAAATTTTTCAAACATTATGTTAGCATTATAATAATTATTTTCTTATAAAATAATAATTATTTAAATAAAAGTAAGATTATTATGACACAAAATGGCGACTTAAAATTAATTATGTTGTGCCATTTTTATTTGCAAATCAAGATCACCGCATTTTTTTCGGGCAATAATACGATAAACACCCTTAACTTTTCAAAAAATTTGGAATCGTGATAAGTTACGGAAATATGTACATTTTTTTATTAACATTTAGAATTTGCAAACAAATATAAGTTTATTTTATTTTATTTGTATGAATGTTTTTTCAAACATTATGTTAGCATTATAATAATTATTTTCTTATAAAATAATAATTATTTAAATAAAAGTAAGATTATTATGACACAAAATGGCGACTTAAAATTAATTATGTTGTGCCATTTTTTATTTGCAATTCAAGTTCACCACATTTTTTTCCGGCAATAATACGATAGACATCCTTAACTTTTCATAAAATTTGGAATCGTGATAAGTTACGGAAATATGTACATTTTTTATTAACATTTAGAATTTGTAAACATATAACATCGGCAACGAGTTTTACTTTGCACATAGACAAATTACACAAATAAATATCGATAGGTTTTGCTTTTGTATATGAAAAAATTACACATAGAATTTGACCAATTTGATTAAAAACCAATCTCAACCTTTTCTCAGTTGGTTAAATCGATAAAAAAACACTAGACATAGATCTGTTGTTCCATTATATTGTGCCGGAATATTATAAATTAATATTCTAATTAAATGAACTTTTACACTATTACTCATTTGAGAGGGGTATCGGCTTTTTAAAATGTTATATAACCAGGAGATCAGAGAGGATTTCACTTAGAAGCTTCAAAATATTTTTCTTGATTTTTCACATTTTTGACTTTTTTATTAAAATAATTTTATTGCATTTGATTGCATTTTAATTATTCATTAATTGCACCTAATAAACTTATATTAAATACACTTTATTTTATTTTTAATATAAAATTTTAGCAATCTTTGTTAGAACATTATAATCTATTATTATATTAATATAAAATATTAATTATCTATCTAAAAGTACAATTAGTTCAAGGTAAAACGATAAAATAAAATTATTTATATCGTCCATTTCTAATCATTATTCAAAATTGATGTCGGCAATAATAAATTGACGATTTTAACTTTTTGATTAATTCGTAATTAGTGACCATGAGAATCATGACAAGATACGGAAGTATATAAATTTTCCAATTAACATCCATAATTTAAATTCAAGCAATATTGTATAATTTATTTTTACACATGACCAATTTACATATGAGACGTGACCAACTCGATTAAATTGAACCAATCCAACCTTTTTCTTTAATGATTAAAACAATGAAAAAGTTATACATTCGTTGTTTCATTATATTGTGTGGGATATAAATTAATATTCTAACTACACAAATTCTTATACTATTACTAATTAATTAATCATGCATGTATGTTTTTTTTTTTTTTTTTGGTAAACAGAAATAGTATATTGCAAACCAAAGCTCTTACACCTTATGACCCCCAAAACAAGCCACAACCCCACTTCACATAAACTAAGACATAAACCACTGCATGCCAAAACATAAAGAATCCCTCCCCTGCCCGTTCCTCATATTCTTCATCCTCGGGAGCTCCTTCAAAGTTAGCCTTCTTAGGAATGTTATTGCCATCAGCCAGAATGAATTTTCCACCTCAGAATCATGCATGTATGTTATGAGACGGGCATCGGCGTTTAAGAACGTTAATTAGTTCTATTTAATATTTTATAAATTTTTATTATGAAAGTTATGTTGACATTGTAATTTGGTATGAAAAAAGTAAGAGACCTTTATGGAGTTGATGAAGTTGATAATATGTTAGAGGATCTTCATTTTGTTTGCATAATTAATTTTAAACGACTTAGTGTTTATTGAGATTCTAATTATTTTTAAATTCATTTTATTGGAGATAGAAAATAATTACATGTACATATTTATTATAAGATTTAATATTGCATACAAAAAAGTTCTTATAAATGCTCAAAAAATTAATCAAATGAATAAATACAGGTGTCGGATCACTCCAAGAAATATGAAACATGACTTACAAAATATATTTGAATTTTGTTTTTGTTTATCATGCAACCAAATTTATCGATAAGTAAAGTCAATCACACCACTTATCATATTTACATTTTACTTCTTTTTTCATCATACAAACAAATTTATCAACAAACTAAGCAATCACATCTCTCATAATGCCAGTGACAGCAAAAATGATACAAAATTGTTAATTTTACTTATCCATTGTTGAACTTTACAAATGTTTGTCAATATTGAATTTCGAAAGTATTATTTTATGCAACAAAATAGGTGTCGTCAATATCCTCGAAAATATCATTATTATTACTTAAGAGTTTAAGTGAAACATGTTTTCTTTCTGCTATTTCTTTTCTCTATAATTCTTTAACATTCAAATTTAGTTACATTTTGCATAAGTTTCAATTCATCATATCAACTTTCAAATAATAAAACTCAACAAACAATAATGTTATATAAACGATTTTTAAAAATATTTTAGTGCCGCGCGTAGCGCGTCTTTGTTACCTAGTTTTTTATAATATTAAGAGAAAGAGGCTCGTTAAAATCCCTCGTAAGCGAAATTCAGTGAGAAAAATCTCAAAGAGGCAAAAAAGAGAACCCTCAAGGTTCTATTCCAGTTTTAGATCATAAATATATATTTTCACCTTTCAAATTTCGATTTCAATTTTGAATCTCTAATTTAGCTAAGATTAATTCATTGATAAAATCAATTATGATATAGGTCCCGTTTGGAAACACACCTAAACTTATTACATTCCATCGCATTTGCATTTATTTGTGGTAATGTGAACTTGGCAGAAGTACAAATATAAGAAACTTGACAAAAAGATATATGTGTTGATATAATGGTTTGAGTTCTTGACTTTTTTTTATGAGAGGTAAGGTTCGAATCCTAGGACGTGTGTTGTAATTATGAAAAGAAAAAAAAAACTTTGGCGAAAGTACACCACAATCCTCTATCATATAATGCTAAGCAGGATCTTCCAGTTCTGACAGTTTCTTTGTGCATTTCTTTGAACGAACATAAATTAAAGTTACAAAAATTGTCTTAAAATCCGAATATCTATACTATTATATAAATTCCGAAACATTAAAAGTTTTGGTACCTGTTTTTTGGTACCATTTTTTTGGTACTTCGTGAATTTACTTATTTATCCTTTATTAAAAAGAAAAATAAATATATGATATTTATACTTTTAAAACACCTATAATAAAATAATAACATAATATAATTAATGGTAAGTAGTCGCTTGCTTTTTTCACATTTACTTTTAATTGAAGATATTACCTTTTATAAACACCTAAAAACATCAATGTATCTTCCAATCATTAATATTTCCTTTCGAATTAAAACACGTTACCTTTTTAATTTAAAACTAATCTTCATTAATATTTTCTTTCGAATTAAAACACGTTAACTTTTTAATTTAAAACTAATTTTACAATCATTAATATATACCCAAAAAATATCACACCATATTTTTCAATTGTTAATAAAATATATTGAAAATCTGCATACATTGTTTATAACTAGCATTTTGCCCGTACTTCGTACACGGCTTCTTATTTAATTTAAAATGATAATACCAAAAATTTAACAAATTTGATTGATTTCTTAAAACATCTTATTTAATTTAAATTGACAATACCAAAAATTTAACAAATTTGATTGATTTCTTAAAAATATATTGTATGCAATTATATAAATAATCAATTCTTAGCAAGATATTAGATACAATTATACAAGTATTTAATAAAATAATGATATGCTAAAATTTATATAAAAAAGTAGCATACAATTCTATTTTAACAATGTTGAAAATTTAATTAATCCATCAAAATCTGCAATAAAAATAATAAATATTTTTAAAAATATTGTTCTCTAATTGAAAAAAATAATAAATTGTCTTCATTATTCAAATGCGAAAATGATAATTCCTTCACCCCCAATGACTCCAAAACATTAAATGGCTCCAAAACATTAAACCTCATATAATATCAAGAACATGTTATATTAACTATGAGACTTCATAGTTAATATAATGTGTAAATGTTGGAGAACAATGAGATCACATTTCAAGCAATTTTTAATTTTTTTTGTTAAATTTTTTTATGAATGGATAGAGGGTAGAATTATAAGACATTTGTGTGAAGATGCCCCTAGCGGGGCCCTTTAAAATAGTTTGAAATGTAGCGAATATGTGTGTTCTCACTGTTCTCATTTTATTTTATTTTTTTGTTAATTTTTTTATGAATGGATAGAGGGTAGAATTATATGACTTTTTTTTGGTGAAGATGCCCCTAGCGGGGCCCTTTAAAATAGCTTGAAATGTAGTGAAAATGTGTGTTCTCACTGTTCTCATTCTCACCAGAGTGTGACCATTAAACTGTATTAGTAAATTCATGTATGAAAAAATAGTGTATATATATTATTAATTTAGATTCTTTTATTAAAAATAAGTAAATTATACAATTAAATAAGCAAGCCAAAATATCAGATAAATATTCTAGTAGATTTATTGTTTATGTTCAAATTAAGGTCTTTCACCATGGCTGACTTTATTATATTAAAAGTATGTTCTTATTGAAATGAATATAATAATTTGAATTTGAATATATTCTTAAACTACTTATTTTGATGGGTTGTTAATTTTTTTGTGATCAACTTAGAGGGGTAACCAAAAATAAAATTAATTGGAATACATAAACCCATTACCCACGTTATGATAAACAATACCTATAAAATGGAAGTTGCTTATGTGGTTCAGGCTTGTTAATTACTTCAATACTTCATTAGCTTGATCATCATGTGGACCATCTTTCTTTTTATCACTTATGTTGTTGCTATGTAGTCTATCTGTAACTAACATCTTTCTTTTTATCACTTATGTTGTTGCTATGTAGTCTATCTGTAACTAAACATCTCTCTCTGCTTGTAATCTATATTTATAAATGCAAACTTCTTCTTGTATTGTATTTTGTTTTCAATATTTAAAATTATGTAGTTGGAGGAGAAGAGAAAGGCTGGAGGTACAATCGTAGTACTACAACATTACTGAAAATAAGTACAATATCATATTAGAATTTTTTGTTCCAATCTAAATTGGGTTGCTCCAAATGCTATGTAATGACAAAAAAGGGCATTAAATAAATAAAAAAGATTAAAAAAATGAAGGATAATACTGTTTACCAAAAACACAGGTCTCCGCAAGAAGCTCACATATTCAATTTTATCTTTAAATAATGTATGATTACAAATTATAACAATCACATTTTCCATTACTTATTCTCTCTCAAAAAGCCAACTAAACTGAAAAAAGAAAAAGTTAGTGCTTTTATATTTTAAAATGGAGCTCAAGTGAAAGTGCTAAATATGAGATCATATATGAAGTGAAATTGAACGCGAGTAAAGAAGATATTTAGAGGATAAATAAGAGCAATGTTACCTGACCCAGAGGGTGAGGCTTGTGACGTGGATCTGAGCTTCTAAGTATGCTATTCCATAGTCCCTTCGGAGACATCCGATAAAAAGTATGCTATTCCATAAGACCTTCTGGTATGTAGCATGTCTACCCCATGAACATTAAGTTGAACAAATCCATAAAGAACATAAACTTGCTTGAAAACAAAATAATGTCTATAAGTATCAAACTGAGTCCCAAGATTATTTACAAATAACATGGTCCGTACTGTGTCAATGTTATTAACTGGTAATCTTTCCAACTACCTTTGTTATTACGACATGTAAAATAAAAAATTGAAAGGCCAAGTAAATATTTTAAAGGTACCTTTCTGGTGTCTTGTATATTATTATAACATCAAGTAATTCATTAAAACTTTAATTCTTAAATTCTAAACCAAAATCAAAACCAAACCAATATTATCCTGTCTAATTTTTAATATTGTGAAATCAATAAAAACTTAACTCTTATGGCCAAACTGAAAACTGGAACCAAACATATATGACCCGTACGGAGGTCTAGTACACATACCTTAACCCTACTTCAGGGGGTTGAGATGTTAATTTGGTGAAAAACCCAGCTTTCAAATATGAAAAGTGCAAACATGCATCAAAATCCAGCAGTGTGAAGATTTGAGCGGCATGGACTTGAAGGTGAAAAATGACAGAGATAGATTTGAGTAATGACAAAACGGAGAATCAAAGAAATAAAGAAAGATAAAAAAAAAGGATAATACTATAGTAGAGGTTTAGATTTGGGTCGATCCAATTGGGTTACTCCAAATGTTGTGTAATGACAAAAAATAGTATATGTTTAGATTTTGGTCGATCTAATCTAATTTGGGTCGCTCCAAATGCTGTGTAATGGTAAAAAGGGGCATCAAATAAATAAAGAAGATTAAGAAAATGAAGGATAATAGTATCGTTGACAGAATTCGAACCTTGAAATTTTAGTAAATAAATTTACTCATGTAACATATTTAATCATTAGATCTAACAGTTCTAATTTTAAATAAAATTCTAACGGATATTATTCGTTATATACGAATTTTTATTATATTTTGTTAGTGGTTAGAAGATATAATGTCATATTTTTGGGTATGCAATTAGTAAATAAATTTAATCATGTAATATATTTAATCATTGAATCTAACAGTTCTAATTTTTAACTAAAAATCTAACGGATATTATCCGTTGTATACGAATTTTTGTTATATTTTGTTAGTGGTTAGAAGATATGAAGTCATATTTTTGGGTATGTATTAATTATTGCAATATTATGTTTTAAATTACGTGTTTTAATTAATAGAAAAAAAATTATTGATTGGAAGATATGATATTTTAGGTATTTATAAAATGTAATATCATCAATTATAAGTAAATATCTTTTAATTGAAAAAGACAATCAGCTAATTATCATTAATTATATTATTAATAAAAAAAATGAAGGATAATAGTAGAGGTTTAGATTTGGGTTGATCCAATTGGATCGCTCCAAATGCTGATTAGAGAAAAAAAATTATTGATTGGAAGATATGATATTTTAGGTATTTATAAAAGGTAATATCATATCAATTATAAGTAAACATCTTTTAATTGAAAAAGGCAATAGGCTAATTATCATTAATTATATTATTAATAAAAAAATGAAGGATAATAGTAGAGGTTTAGATCCCCTCGGATCTCCTTTATATATTTATATAATAGTTCTAATTTTTAACTAAAAATCTAACGGATATTATTCGTTATATACGAATTTTTATTATATTTTGTTAGTGATATTTAATTTCCACTATTAATAAAATTTAAAATGCAATTGAGTTGTATATTTAGTTTTCTCGATTAGTAAAAATTTAAAATGCAATTTAGAAAAATTGATTATTTTAATATGTTTACTTGAAAACAGAAATTGATTAGTTATTAGGAGAAATTTTATTTATATTTAAGTAAGGATAATTAAGTAAAAATAATAGGTACCGACCAACCAACTAACCAACCAACCGGCGCCATATAATTGGAAAACTATAGATTTTAGCTAAAGGAAATAGAAAAGGTAACATTTTTTTTAAAAAAATTGATTATTTTAATATGTTTTACTTGAAAAAGAAAATTGATTAGTTATTGTGAAATTGTTTATTTATAATTAAGTAAGGGCGTCATTTAATTGGAAAAAAAAGATTTTAGCTAAAGAAAATAGAAAATGTAACGTATTTTAGAAGGAAATTGATTATTTTAATATGTTTTACTTGAAAACAAAAATTGATTAGTTATTAGGAGAAATTTTATTTATAATTAAGTAAGGGTAATTAAGTAAAAACAATAGGTACCGACCGACCAACCAACTAACCGACTGACTAAACTTTCAATGTTTTAAAATGCAATTTTAAAGGTAAGGATATTGAAATTGTATATTAAGTTTCCTCGATTAGTAAAAATTTAAAATGCAATTTAGATATTTACTTTACTTCATTAGTAAAGATTTTATAGGTAAAAAATAATGAAACTATATATTTAATTTCCTCTATTAGTAAAGTTTTAAAATGGAATTGAGATTTTTTTTAATCATTGGAATTATTAATTCAAAAATTTGAGAAATTTAACAAAATAGAACCGAGCTATTTGACCGGCGCCACTTTACCTCCCCTCGTTTCTCCTTTATATAAGTATATAACAGTTCTAATTTTTAACTAAAAATCTAACTGATATTATTCGTTGTATACGAATTTTTATTATACAAGTTTAAAACCCGTGCGATGCACGATTTTTTTTTAATATTATATGAATTTTTCATTAATTTAAGTTAATTTTTTTAAAATATAAAGTTGGGAGGCTTAAATTTTTATATGAGATATGATAATAATTATATAAATGTTATCCGTGATATTTCTAGAAAATGAGAGATTTTAGTTAGAAAATATAGAAAAAATTATAGGTTTTACTTGAAAATGGTAATCGGCTAATTATTAGTTTTTATATAATTATTATTTTATTTCATTAAATAGAAATTGATACGTTTTAGATAAAAAATGCAATCGGTTAATTATGAATATTATAATATTATTAGTTTATTGTACTAAACAGAACCGCCCGTGATAAAATCAGAAAAAGAGAGATTTTAGTTTTAAAAAATAGATGACATAATTTATGCGAAAAAGGTAATTGATTGGTTTATAGTAATTATAATTTAATTATGTTATTTTACTAAATAAAATTGCTCATAGTTTTTAGAAAATGAGAAATTAATGTTGTCCTGAAATTTCTAGAAAAAAAGGAATTTAATTAGAAAAAATATAAAAGATGATACGTTTTAGTTGAAAAGGTAATCAGTTAATTATTAGTACTATAATATTATTAATTTATTTTTATTAAATAGAATCGCTCGTGATATAATTGGAAAAAGAGAGATTTTCTTAAGAGAAGGGAAAAAAGGTAACGTGTTTGAAAAAGGTAATCGTCCATGATACAATTGGAAAAAGAGAGATTTTAGTTAGAGAAAAGAGAAAAGGTAACGTATTTTGGCTCAAAAAGGTAATTAATTATTTAATACTAATTATAATATAATTATGTTATTTTATTATACAAAATTGATCGTAGTTTTTAAAAATGGAGAAATTTTGGTTAGATAAAATGTAAAAGATATTGTATTTTTTTTACCTAAGAAGTAAATTATTTAGTTATTGAAAAATAGAAAAGGTAATATGTTTAACCTGAAAAAGGAAATTGCTTAATAAATGAGATTTGGGTCGATCCAATCTAAATTGGGTCGCTCCAAATATTGTGTAATGACAAAAAGGGACATCAAAAAAATAAAGAAGATTAAAAACATAAAGGATAAAAGTTGTAATTTTCCTGTGTAATGACAAAAAAGCATTTTATTAAAAAAATTGATTATTTTAATATGTTTTACTTGAAAAAGAAAATTGATTAGTTATTGTGAAATTGTTTATTTATAATTAAGTAAGGGCGTCATTTAATTGGAAAAAAGAGATTTTAGCTAAAGAAAATAGAAAATGTAACGTATTTTAGAAGGAAATTGATTATTTTAATATGTTTTACTTGAAAACAAAAATTGATTAGTTATTAGGAGAAATTTTATTTATAATTAAGTAAGGGTAATTAAGTAAAAACAATAGGTACCGACCGACCAACCAACTAACCGACTGACTAAACTTTCAATGTTTTAAAATGCAATTTTAAAGGTAAGGATATTGAAATTGTATATTTAGTTTCCTCGATTAGTAAAAATTTAAAATGCAATTTAGATATTTACTTTATTTCATTAGTAAAGATTTTATAGGTAAAAAATAATGAAACTATATATTTAATTTCCTCTATTAGTAAAGTTTTAAAATGGAATTGAGATTTTTTTTAATCATTGGAATTATTAATTCAAAAATTTGAGAAATTTAACAAAATAGAACCGAGCTATTTGACCGGCGCCACTTTACCTCCCCTCGTTTCTCCTTTATATAAGTATATAACAGTTCTAATTTTTAACTAAAAATCTAACTGATATTATTCGTTGTATACGAATTTTTATTATACAAGTTTAAAACCCGTGCGATGCACGATTTTTTTTTAATATTATATGAATTTTTCATTAATTTAAGTTAATTTTTTTAAAATATAAAGTTGTGAGGCTTAAATTTTTATATGAGATATGATAATAATTATATAAATGTTATCCGTGATATTTCTAGAAAATGAGAGATTTTAGTTAGAAAATATAGAAAAAATTATAGGTTTTACTTGAAAATGGTAATCGGCTAATTATTAGTTTTTATATAATTATTATTTTATTTCATTAAATAGAAATTGATACGTTTTAGATAAAAAATGCAATCGGTTAATTATGAATATTATAATATTATTAGTTTATTGTATTAAACAGAACCGCCCGTGATAAAATCAGAAAAAGAGAGATTTTAGTTTTAAAAAATAGATGACATAATTTATGCGAAAAAGGTAATTGATTGGTTTATAGTAATTATAATTTAATTATGTTATTTTACTAAATAAAATTGCTCATAGTTTTTAGAAAATGAGAAATTAATGTTGTCCTGAAATTTCTAGAAAAAAAGGAATTTAATTAGAAAAAATATAAAAGATGATACGTTTTAGTTGAAAAGGT
The DNA here is from genome assembly GCA_037693485.1 of Kitagawia praeruptora. Classification (NCBI taxonomy): domain Eukaryota; kingdom Viridiplantae; phylum Streptophyta; class Magnoliopsida; order Apiales; family Apiaceae; genus Kitagawia; species Kitagawia praeruptora. The sequence goes on from CM075353.1 coordinate 9,059,759, forward strand.
AATCAGTTAATTATTAGTACTATAATATTATTAATTTATTTTTATTAAAATAGAATCGCCCGTGATATAATTGGAAAAAGAGAGATTTTCTTAAGAGAAGTGAAAAAAGGTAACGTGTTTGAAAAAGGTAATCGTCCATGATATAATTGGAAAAAGAGAGATTTTAGTTAGAGAAAAGAGAAAAGGTAACGTATTTTGGCTCAAAAAGGTAATTAATTATTTAATACTAATTATAATATAATTATGTTATTTTATTATACAAAATTGATCGTAGTTTTTAAAAATGGAGAAATTTTGGTTAGATAAAATGTAAAAGATATTGTATTTTACCTAAGAAGTAAATTATTTAGTTATTGAAAAATAGAAAAGGTAATATGTTTAACCTGAAAAAGGAAATTGCTTAATAAAGGAGATTTGGGTCGATCCAATCTAAATTGGGTCGCTCCAAATATTGTGTAATGACAAAAAGGGACATCAAAAAAATAAAGAAGATTAAAAACATAAAGGATAAAAGTTGTAATTTTCCTGTGTAATGACAAAAAAGGGCATCAAAAAAATAAAGAAGAATAAAAAAATGAAGGGTAAAAACAGTAATTTTTAAAATGCAATACTAGCAGACATTAAGAATATATTGATATTGATATTGATATTGATATTGATAAGAAAACATTAGTATAATCCGTAAACATGTGTATATTAAAATTATTTAAATTAAAATTAATTAATCTATACTATTATATAAAAGCCGAAACATTAAAAGTTTGGTTGGTTGGTTGGTTGGTACCTATTGATTTTACCAATTTACCCTTACTTAATTACAAATAATATCCATCTTACTAATTAATCAATTTCCTTTTCCAGGCTAAACATATTATTTATTCTATTATTCAATAACTAAATAATTTCCTTTTTCGTGTACAATATAATATTTTTTATATTTTATCTAACTAAAATTTCTCCTTTACTAATCAATTTTCCTTTTCAGGTTAAATATATTACCTTTTCTATTTTTCAAAACTAAATAATTTTTTTTTTCAGGTAAAGTACAATATCTTTTATATTTTATCTAACTAAAATTTTCCATTTTAAAATTATTACGAGCAATTTTGTTTAATAAAATAACATAATTATATTATAATTACTATTAACTAATTAATTACCTTTCCAGCCAAAACACATTACCTTTTCTTTTTTCTATAACTAAATTTTTTTTCCCCAATTATATCACGGGCAATTACCTTTTTCAGCTAAAACACGTTACTTTTTCTCTTTTCTCTAACTAAAATCTCTCTTTTTCCAATTATATCACGGACGTTTCTATTTAATAAAAAAATAATATTATAATATTAATAATTAATTGATTACCTTTTCAGCTAAAACGTATAATTTTTTCCATCATTTCTAATTAAATTCCCTTTTTTTCCCTAGAAGTCTATACTATTATATAAAAGCCGAAACATTAAAAGTTTGGTTGGTCGGTCGGTACGGTACCTGTTGATTTTACTTTTTTACCTTTACTCAATTACATATCTACTAACTAATCAATTACCTTTTTCAGGTTAAACATATTATTTTTTCTATTTTTCCAAGAACTAAATAATTTCCTTTTTCAGGTAAGATACAATATCTTTTATATTTTATCTAACTAAAATTTCTCCTTTATGAATCAATTTCCTTTTTCATTTTAAACATATTACCTTTTCTATTTTTCAATTACATATGTACTAACTAATCAATTTCCTTTTTCAGGTTAAACGTATTATCTTTTCTATTTTTTTAAGAACTAAATAATTTCTTTTTTCATGTAAAATACAATATCTTTTATATTTTATCTAACTAAAATTTCTCCTTTATGAATCAATTTCCTTTTTCAGGTTAAACATATTACCTTTTCTATTTTTTAATAATTAAATAATTTTCTTTTTCAAGTAAATTAGAATATCTTTTACATTTTATTTAACTAAAATTTCTCCTTTTTAAAAACACTACGAACAATTTTATTTAATAAAATAACATAATTATATTATAATTACTATTAACTAATCAATTACCTTTTTCAGTCAAAACACGTTACCTTTTCTCTAACTAAAATCTTTCTTTTTCCAATTATATTATGGACGGTTACCTTTTTCAGCCAAAACATGTTACCTAAACCTCTTTTTTCCAATTATATCACAAGCGTTTCTATTCAATAAAAATAAATAATAATATTATAATACTAATAATTAACCGATTACATTTTCAACTATAATTTATCATCTTTTTTATTTTTTCTAATTAAATTCCCTTTTTTGTAAAAATATAACGGGCAACATTAATTTCTCATTTTTTAAAAACTATGAGCAATTTTATTTAGTAAAATAACATAATTAAATTATAATTATTATAAACTAATTAATTATCTTTTTTAGCTAGAACATATTACCTTTTTATTTTCTCTAACTAAATCCTCTCTTTTTCTAATCATATCACGGGCATTCTATTTAATAAAATGAAGTAATAATTTTATAATTACTAATAATTAATCGATTACCCTTTTCAACTAAAACCTATCATTTTTTCTATATTTTCAAACTGAAATCCCTCCTTTTCTAGAAATATCACGGATAACAATTACATAATTCTTATCAAATTAATTTAAACTGATGAATTTTTTTTATAATATTAAAAAAAACTGTGCATCCTTTTTCAGGTAAAATACAATATCTTTTATATTTTATCTAACTAAAATTTCTCCTTTATGAATCAATTTCCTTTTTCATGTTAAACATATTACCTTTTCTATTTTTCAATTACATATCTACTAACTAATCAATTTCCTTTTTCAGGTTAAACGTATTATTTTTTCTATTTTTTCAAGAACTAAATAATTTCTTTTTTCATGTAAAATACAATATCTTTTATATTTTATCTAACTAAAATTTCTCCTTTATGAATCAATTTCCTTTTTTAGGTTAAACTTATTACCTTTTCTATTTTTTAATAATTAAATAATTTTCTTTTTCAAGTAAATTAGAATATCTTTTACATTTTATCTAACTAAAATTTCTCTTTTTTAAAAACACTACGAACAATTTTATTTAATAAAATAACATAATTATATTATAATTACTATTAACTAATCAATTACCTTTTTCAGTCAAAACACGTTACCTTTTCTCTTTTTCCTAACTAAAATTTTTCTTTTTCCAATTATATCATGCACGGTTACCTTTTTCAGCCAAAACATGTTACCTAAACCTCCTTTTTCCAATTATATCACAAGCGTTTCTATTCAATAAAAATAAATAATAATATTATATACTAATAATTAACCGATTACATTTTCAAATAAAATTTATCATCTTTTTTATTTTTTCTAATTAAATTCCCTTTTTTATAGAAATATAACGGGCAACATTAATTTCTCATTTTCTAAAAACTACGAGGAATTTTATTTAGTAAAATAACCTAATTAAATTATAATTATTATAAACTAATTAATTACCATTTTCACCTAGCACATATTACCTTTTTATTTTCTCTAATTAAATCCTCTCTTTTTCTAATCATATCACGAGCATTCTATTTAATAAAATGAAGTAATAATTTTATAATTACTAATAATTAATCGATGACCCTTTTCAACTAAAACCTATCATCTTTTCTATATTTTCAAACTGAAATCCCTCCTTTTCTAGAAATATCACGGATAAAATTTATATAATTATTATCAAATTAATTTAAATTGATGATTTTTTTTATAATATTAAAAAAAAATCCGTGCATCGCACGGGTTTTAGGCTAGTAATTATATAATACCCGAAACATTAAAAATTTTGGTACCTATTTTTTGGTATATGTTTTTTGGTATTTCGTGAATTTGCTTATTTACCTTCATTATAAAGGAAAATATATATAATATCTATACTATTAAAACACCCAAAATAAATAATAACATAATACAATTAAAGGTAATTAGTCGATTGCCTTTTTCACATTTACTTTTTGTTGAACATATTACCTTTTATAAACACCTAAAAACCTCAACCATATCATATTTTCCAATCAATTCGAATCTACCAATCTATACTATTATATAAATTCCGAAACATTAAAAGTTTGGTTGGTCGGTTGGTTGGTACCTGTTGAATTTACCTAATTACCCTTACTTAATTACAGATACAATCTTTTTTTATATTTTATCTAACTAAAATTTTTGTTTTACTAATCAATTTCCTTTTTCAGGTTAAACATGTTACCTTTAAAATTTTTGTTTTACTAATCAATTTCCTTTTTCAGGTTAAACATGTTACCTTTTCTTTTCTTTTTAATAACTAAACAGTTTCCTTTTTCAGTTAAAATATAATATCTTTTATATTTTATATAACTAAAAAGCATATTATAATTACTATTAACTAATTAATTAATTTTTTCATTCAAATTATCTTTTCTCTTTTCTCTAACTAAAATATCTCTTTTTCCAATTATATCACGAGTTACCTTTTAAAAATCTTCTTTTATATTTTATTTAACTAAATTTTCTACATTACAAATCAACCTACTTTTTCAGGTTAAACGTGTTACATTTTTTTTAATAACTAAGAAGTTTCCTTTTTCAGGTGGTACCTATTGAATTTACCTAATTACCCTTACTTAATTACAGATAAAATCTTTTTTTATATTTTATCTAACTAAAATTTTTGTTTTACTAATCAATTTCCTTTTTCAGGTTAAACATGTTACCTTTAAAATTTTTGCTTTACTAATCAATTTTCTTTTTCAAGTTAAGCATGTTACCTTTTCTTTTCTTTTTAATAACTAAGCAGTTTCCTTTTTCAGTTAAAATATAATATTTTTTATATTTTATCTAACTAAAAAGCATATTATAATTACTATTAACTAATTAATTAATTTTTTCGTTCAAATTATCTTTTCTCTTTTCTCTAACTAAAATATCTTTTTTTCCAATTATATCACGAGTTACCTTTTAAAAATCTTCTTTTATATTTTATTTAACTAAAAATTTTACTTTACAAATCAACCTACTTTTAAGGTTAAACGTGTTACCTTTTTTTCTAATAACTAAGCAGTTTCCTTTTTCAGGTAAAATATAATATCTTTTATATTTTATCTAATTAAAAAAAATTATAAATACTGTTAACTAATAAAAAAAAATTCTTTTCTCTTTTCTCTAACTAAAATATTTTTTTCCAATTATATAACGGGTTACCTTTTTCAGCCAAAACAAGTTACCTTTTTTATTTTCTCAAACTAAAACCTCTCTTTTTCAAATTATATCACGGACGATTCAATTTAATAAAAATAAAATCATAATATTATAGTGCTATTAATTAACCGATTACCTTTTCAACTAAAAACGTATCATCTTTTTTATTTTTTCTAATTAAATTCCTTTTTTTAGAAATATCACGGTAACATTAATTTCTCATTTTCTAAAAATATTACCTGGAATTTTATTTAGTAAAATAACAATTAAATTATAATTACTATAAACTGATCAATTACCATTTTCACCCTAAAGTATGTCACCTTTTAATTTTCACGTTATCTTTTTCTATTTTTTCAAACTAAAATCTCTCTTTTTCCAATTATATCACGGACGGTTCTATTTAATAAAATTAAATAATATACACTCAAAATATCTCACCATATATTCAAATCATTATTTTTAGTAATAAATAAGAATCGTTAGATCTAATAATAAAATATATTACATGATTAAATTAATTTACTAAAAATTCAAATTTCATAATTATAATGTTAAATAAATTTTATAACCTATTAAAAGAAACCCGTGCTTCGCACGGGTTATAAGCTAGTACTATTATATAAATTCCGAAACATTGAAAGTTTTGGTACCTGTTTTTTGGTACCAATTTTTTGATACCTGTTTTTTGGTACTTCGTGAATTTACTTATGTACCCTTCATTATAAAGAAAAATATATATTAAAACACCTAAAATAAATTTTAACATAATATAATTAATGGTAATTAGTCGATTGCCTTTTTCATAAAATTCCGAAACATTGAAAGTTTTGGTACCTGTTTTTTGGTACCAATTTTTTGGTACCTGTTTTTTGGTACTTCGTTAAATTCTTATGTACCCTTCATTAAAAAGAAAAATATATATTAAAACACCTAAAATAAATTTTAACATAATATAATTAATGGTAATTAGTCGATTGCCTTTTTCATATTTACTTTTAGGTGAAGATGTTATCTTTTATCATATCTTCCAATCATTAATATTACCTTTCGAATTAAAATACGTTTCCTTTTTGATTTAAAACTAATCTTACAATCATTAATATACACCCGAAAATATCATACAATATTTTTCAATTATTAATAAAATATATTAAAAATATACTTTGCTTATAATAAGGAAACATTAGTATAATCGGTAAAGATGTGTATATTAAATTATATTAATTAAAATTAAAAATTATGTAAAAATTAATGATTATATAAATTGGTACCAGTTTTTTTGTACCTATTTTTTGGTACTTCGTGAATTTACTTATTTACCCTTCATTCTAAAGAAAAATATATATTAAAACACCTAAAATAAATATTAACATAATATAATTAATGGTAAGTAGTCGATTGCCTTTTTCATATTTACTTTTAGTTAAAGATGTTACCTTTTATCATATCTTCCAATCATTAATATTTCCTTTCGAATTAAAATACGTTTCCTTTTTGATTTAAAACTAATCTTACAATCATTAATATATATATCCGAAAATATCCTACCATATTTTTAAATTATTAATAAAATCTATACTATTATATAAAAACCGAAACATTAAAAGTTTTGGTACCTGTTTTTTGGTACCTATTTTTTGGTACTTCGTGAATTTACTTACTTACCCTTCATTATAAAATAAATAAATACAATTAAAATAAGTAATAACATATATAATTAATGGTAATTAGTCAAGATACTACCTTTTATAAACAACTAAAAACATTAATCGTATCACATCTTTCCATCATTAATATTTCCTTTCGAACTAAAAGTCTAAAACACGTTACCTTTTTAATTTAAAACAAATCTTACAATCTAAAATAAGTAATAACATAATATAATTAATGGTAATTAGTCAAGATATTACCTTTTATAAATAACTAAAAACATACTCCTCTATAACTTATTTTTGATATTTTATTTTTTGTATAAAAATAGGACCTTTTTAATTTAAAACAAATCTTACAATCTAAAATAAGTAATAACATAATATAATTAATGGTAATTAGTCAAGATATTACCTTTTATAAACACCTAAAAACACCAATCGTATCATATCTTTCCATCATTAATATGTCCTTTCGAACTAAAAACGTTATCTTTTTAATTTAAAACAAATCTTACAATCATTCATATATACCCGAAAATATCACACTAATATAATAAAATTAACGATAATTAGTCGATTGTCTTTTTCATATTTACTTTTAGTTGAAGATATTACATTTTATAAACACATAAAAACATGAATCATATCATATCTTTCGATCATTAATATTTCCTTTCAAACTAAAACACATTACCTTTTTTAATTTAAAATAAATCTTTCAATCATTAATATATAACCGAAAATATCACACCATAATTTTCAAGTAAAATGTAACACCTAAAATAAATAACAATATAATATAATAAATGGTAATTAGTCGATTGCATTTTTCATATTTGCTTTCAGTTGAAGATATTACCTTTTATAAACACCTAAAAAGATCAATTGTTTCATATTTTTCAATCATTAATATTTCTAATTAAAACACGTTACCTTTTTAATTTACAACAAATCTTACAATCATTAATATATACTCGAAAAAATCACACCAAAATTTTCAATTATTAATAAAATATATTAAAAATCATATACGTTGTTTATAATAAGGAAACATTATTATAATCGGTAAACATGAGTATATTAAATTATAACAAATTAAAATTAAAAAAATATTAAAATAATGATTATATAAAAACATAATTTTAATATTAAATAAAATTTATAACATAATACAAGAAACCCGTGCACTGCAATACTAATAATTAATCGATTATCTTTTCAACTAAAACATATCATCTTTCTATTTTTTTCTAATTAATTTCCTTTTTTTTCTAGAAATATAACGGACAACGTTAATTTCTCATTTTCTAAAAAACATTAGGAGCAATTTTAATTAGTAATTGAACATAATTAAATTATAATTAGTATAAACTAATCAATTACCTTTTTCACCTAAAACATGTCACCTTTTTAATTTTCCCGTTTTCTTTTCTATTTTCTCTAACTAAAATATCTCATTTTTCAAGTATATTAAGGGCAGTTCTATTATATGAAATAAAATATTAATATGATAATACTAATAATTAATTGATTAACTTTTTCAGTTAAAACATATCATTTTTTCTATATTTTATAATTAAAATCCCTCTTTTCCTAGAAATATCACGGGCAACAATAATTTCTCTTTTTCTAAAAACATTAAAAGCAATTTATTTAGTAAAATAACATAATTAACTTATAATTACTATAAACTAATCAATTTCCTTTTTCACCTAAAACATGTTACCTTTTTAATTTTCTCTAACCAAATCCTCTATTTTTCCAATTATATCATGGGCATTCTATCTAATAAAAAAATATTTTTATAATTACTTATAATTAACCGATTATCTTTTTCAACTAAAATCCATCATCTTTTCTAAATTTTTAACTAAAATTCCCCATTTTCTAGAATTATCACGAATAGCATTTATATAATTATCATCAGATAATCTCATTTAAAAATTAAAAATCATGTTTTAAAAAAATTAATTCAAATAATTAAAAAAATTAATATAATATTAAAAAAATCCGTGCATCGCACGGGTTTTAAGCTAGTAATTAAAAATTTTGGTACCTGTTTTTTGGTACCATTTTTTTGGTACTTCGTGAATTTACTTATTTACCCTTTATTAAAAAGAAAAATAGATATATGATATTTATACTTTTAAAACACCTATAATAAATAATAACATAATATAATTAATGGTAAGTAGTCGCTTGCTTTTTTCACATTTACTTTTAATTGAAGATATTACCTTTTATAAACACCTAAAAACATCAATGTATTTTCCAATCATTAATATTTCCTTTCGAATTAAAACACGTTACCTTTTTAATTTAAAACTAATCTTCATTAATATTTTCTTTCGAATTAAAATACGTTAACTTTTTAATTTAAAACTAATTTTACAATCATTAATATATACCCAAAAAATATCATACCATATTTTTCAATTGTTAATAAAATATATTGAAAATCTGTACATTGTTTATAATAAGAAAACATTAGTATAATCCGTAAACATGTGTATATTAAAATTATTTAAATTTAAATTAATTAATAATTATATAATACCCGAAACTTTAAAAATTTTGGTACCTATTTTTTGGTATATGTTTTTTGGTATTTCGTGAATTTGCTTATTTACCTTCATTATAAAGGAATATATATATATAATATCTATACTATTAAAACACCCAAAATAAATAATAACATAATACAATTAAAGGTAATTAGTCGATTGCCTTTTTCACATTTACTTTTTGTTGAACATATTACCTTTTATAAACACCTAAAAACCTCAACCATATCATATTTTCCAATCAATTCATATCTAGCAATAATTAATATATACCCAAAAATATCATACCATATCATATAATCAGTAACAAAATCTAATAGAAATTCGTATTACGAATAATGACCACTAAATTTTTTGTAAAAAATCAGAATCATTAGATCTAATTATTAAATGACCATTAAATATACTAGCTGATAACCCGTGCGAAGCACGGGCATAGATTGAACACGAGTCGAGATTAAAAAATTAATATTAATACACTATTTAATTATGTAGTTATAAAGAATCGAACCTTATAGGAAATCGAACACGCGATGAAATTAAAGAAATTAAATAATAAATCTTGTATAATTATGTAGTTGGAAAGAATCGAACCCCGAGTTAAGTGATAATCGTCAAACCCCTTATAAGAAATCGAACATGGGGTGAAATTAAATTAAATAATAAATCTTGTATAATTATGTAGTTGGAAGGGATCGAACCCCGAGTTAAGTGATAACCAAATTTGGTATTTTTGGTACTTTGGTACTATTGTGTACCATTAAAACATGGTTTTGCACATTAATATAGAGTATAGATTATATCATTAGATCTAAATATTAAATATATTTTATCAACGATATATTTATTTTAAAATTTTATAATATAAATGTTAAAGCATGCATATCATTAATTAAATTTATATTAAATTACTAAAATTAAAATTAAAATAAAATATTTTAAATAATGATTATATAAAAATATAACTATAACATAAAATAAAATTTATTACATATCAAAAAAAATCCGTGCATCGCACGGGTTACAAGCTAGTTTCTTTAAATTTCCAAATACTCATTTGTAACATTTGTGTACTTGTAATGCTGGACCAATTAAATTTAATTCAATTGATGTTCGATTTCTTAATATTCCTTCGCCCTTCGCGTTGATCGCATATTTGCGAACTTTTACAAGGCTTAAATTCAATTCAATTGATGTTCGATTTCTTAATACTCCTTCGCCCTTCGCGTTGATCGCACATTTGCGAACTTTTACAAGGCTCCCGGTCGCACGCAAACATTTGCCAGGGACCTGTTACACAACATATGGTTTCAGGACCGTTTGATCTCCTGATTTTAAAAAAAAATTACACGGTACCGCAGAAGCTTTCCGCGATACGGAGTAATTACAAAAATACCCCCTGTTTTTACATAAAAAACCTACTGTTCACCGTACCGCGAAAAAATTATATGGTACGTGAACAATGGGGGAATTTATGTAATTTCTCCGTACCTGGAAAGTTTTTGCGTACGATGTAATTTTTTTTTAAATCAGGACCGTTGGATCAACGATCCCAAAACCTTATGTTGTGAAACAGTTATTTTGCAAACATAACGGATCCCCTTTTACAATGATCCAAGATCTTAGATAGACTTCAGCATAAAAGTCAACGAAACTACATGGTCACTAGATCTTCAATAATGATAAGTTTATTGTTAGAAAAGAGAAACTGCAGTTTTCATCTGTAATTTGCTCATCTTTTCATCCGATCATCGTCAACTCATCTGTCCATGGAGAGTTATCAGAATCACTCATCTTCTGATGCATTGAACCAACCCTGGAATGTGTTTTTGAGCTTCCGAGGAGACGATACTCGAAAAAACTTCACTGGTCACCTGTACATGGCCTTGAAACAGGCTGGAATAAAAACATTCATGGACGATTCTGGACTACAAACAGGAGAAGATATTCCTGACCAATTGCTAAACGCAATCCGAGGCTCGGAGATTTCTCTTGTTATTTTTTCATCCAACTACGCATCCTCATCATGGTGTCTTAACGAGCTAGTAGAAATCTTGGAATGCAAACATAGAATGGGACAGTTAGTTTATCCTGTATTTTATAATGTCAGTCCATCAGTTGTGCGCAACAGAACTAAAAGTTTTGCAGCAGCTTTCGAGATTCATGAGAAAAGATATTTTTCAAACATGGAGAAGGTGGATCGATGGAAAGCTGCACTTACTGAAGCTGCAAATCTGTCCGGTTATGACCTAAAGAATGATGCAGATGGGTAAGCAAACCTCTGAATCTTTTGTTACTTAGTTAATCGTATTGCTCTACTTCTATTTAAGTGTTTACAACCTTTTTACACTTTTGTAAATTATATTGTCATGGAGACCAACAGTCTGATATGTTGTTGAAGTTCCTTATTCGGGTTTTTTAGTTGACGAATCATATTGATATTGTTATAGAGTATGATCGTTTAAGTCCTATCCTATAATCGTATAATCCAACTAAGTCCTCCTTACGACTTTAAAGATGACATGACTTCATTCGAAATTCAAATCCTACTCCCAATTTATCGAAATCTTAATTAACAATATGATTATACAAAACATCCCTTCTTATATAGCTAATGTAAAATGCAAACCTGATTACAGAGTAATTGCTGTTGGTACAGTATAAAATTAAAAAAAAAAAGTTGAAAAAGCTTGTTTATTGAGTTACCTACTATTAGTCCTGCTAACATATGTTCAATCAGCATGCCTTAAAGATCTTATACTGTTCTGATAACTGAAGTTCTTAATCTACAAAACTCTTTGGCAGGTACGAAGTTAGGCTTATCCAGATAATTGTTAAAAAAGTCCTACTTGAAGTAAATCTTGTAGGTTTGCATGTTGCAAAGGAACCAGTTGGAATTGGACCTCGTGTGGAAGAATTAACACAAATGTTGAGCAACAGTAGCAATGATATCCAAAAGATTGGCATATATGGTATGGGTGGTATAGGTAAAACGACAATTGCTAAAGCTCTATTTAATAAAAACTTCCGTCACTTTGAAGGCAGCTGCTTTCTTGCGAACGTAAGAGAAGCTTCAGAAGAACGTGATGGAATAGTTCACTTACAAGATCAGCTTCTTTCTGAAATTCTAATAGTAGATAAAATCAGGGTTGAAAATGAAGATAGAGGGATCAGCTTATTGATGAAAAGATTACGTTCAAAAAGAGTTCTCATTGTTCTGGATGATTTGAGCCACATGAAGCAATTTGATTACTTAGCAGGGCAGTGGAACCAATTTGCTGCAGGTAGCAGAATTATCATAACAACACGGGATGCAGGTCTACTTGAAAAAATTGAGGTAGATAAGAGGTACAGTGTTGAGAAATTAGACAGAGCCGAGTCCTTGGAGCTCTTCAGTCGACATGCCTTCAAGAAACCAATTCCTTCCGACGATTATATGGAACTTTCCGAAGGCATTGCACGCCAAGCAGGAGGGCTTCCATTAGCTCTCGTGGTTTTAGGATCTTATTTGTCTAATATATCTGTAGGAGAATGGAGAAGTTCCCTCACGAGCTTGCGACAAATTCCTCGAAATGATATTCAAAAGATCCTCTTAATAAGCTATCATGCACTCGGAGAAGGAAACCTGCAGGATGTCTTCCTTGACATTGCATGTTATTTCATTGGCAATGATAAAGACATCACAATTAGTATATTAAACTCATGCGGCTTCGATTCGAAAAATGAAATTACCATTTTATTGGAAAGATGTTTACTATCAGTAAATGAGAAGAATGAGTTGAGGATGCACGATCTACTACGGGATATGGGAAGAGATATTGCTCGTAATAATTTGCCTAAGGAACCTTGGAAACACAGTCGATTGTGGTCATGTCAAGACATTTTCAATGTGTTAAATGAAAACAGGTAACTCACTAATAAACTCAGTGTTTTACTATTTTAATGTTTTTAAATAATTTGTTGCCGTTAGTTTGAAGTAGAGATCTGATGAAATTTAATAAGTCATGTGTAGGGCTTGTTAAATAAATTTTGCTTTCTTAATTCTTTTGGTGGATTAAATATTAGGGAAAGAAATGCATAGAGTGTATCATCCCATTTGGAGGGGTACTAGAGGAAGAACCCTCCATCAGATATAGATCCAGAGAGGGACCAGTTGAAGTATCATTTGAAACCAGCACATTTGAAAAATTGTATAGATTAAGATTGCTAAGCATTAACAAGGTGAATCTCACTGGAAGTTTTAGAAGTATTTTTGAAGAGTTAAGGTGGCTTTCCTGGCTAGATTGTCCTTTGGAGTGTTTACCAACTGATTTCTGTCCAAAAAACTTGGTTTTCCTTGATCTACGACGGAGCAAATTCAAGATATTGTGGAATGGTCCTAAGGTAAGTTACTATGACGTTTAATAAATTTCCATTTCCTGACAATGAAAATCTAGTTTTGACATTTTTCTTATCTCAACAACAAACTGAAGAGTATGGAAAAGTTGAAGATCTTAGATATCAGCAACTGTATATCCTTGACGACAACTCCAGACTTCAGCGGACTGCCATGCTTAGAGGATCTGAATCTACGAGGTTGTTCAGACCTGGTAGAGGTCGACCCATCGATTGGACACTTAGTTAGCCTGGTCAAGTTGAATTTGATGGGATGCATGAAGCTAGAATGTCTGCCAGGCAGTATCTGCAACTTGACAGCATTGGAACAACTCAATCTTAGTGGTTGCATGATTCTAGAAGGATTACCATCCAGATTGGGGAATTTGAAATCTTTGATGTTGCTTTCAGCTGAGAACACAGCACTTACAAGCTTACCAGATTCCATTGGACATTTAAGTAAACTCCGTAAGTTGTTACTACATAGCTGCAAGAAGCTCAGGAATCTTCCAAGAAACATTTGCGACCTGAGAGCAGTGGAAAGTCTAGATCTCAATTATTGCTCAAACTTAAATGAATTACCTGTCAATATTGGGAACATGGAATCCTTAAGCATGCTTGGGGCAGCAGGTACAGCAATTACAAGCTTACCAGAAACCATTGGACATTTAAGTAAACTCAGTAAGTTGCTACTGCATAGCTGCAAGAAGCTTAGGTATCTTCCTGGCAGCATATGCAACCTAAGATTGATGGAAGTTCTAGATCTTAATAATTGCTCCAATTTAGAAGAATTGCCTAACAATATTGGAAACATTGAATCATTGAGGCTGCTTTGGGCAGAAGGCACAAAATTTGTGGAGTTACCAGAATCCATTGGACATCTAAGTGAACTTGTTGAGCTTGTGTTAAGTAACTGCAAGATGCTTAAAAATCTTCCGAGTAGCATCTGCAATATCAGATCACTGAAACGACTAGACCTTAGTGACTGTTTAAGTCTAGAAGGATTGCCCGAAGATATTGGAAATATCACCAGCTTACGGGAACTTCGGGCATGGACCACCAACTATAAGGAAATTCCTAATTCTATTCGAAATCTGAAGAACCTGGAAATCCTTGCTATGAACTGGTTTTTAGTGCTAAATTATATTGGAGCAGCCTCTCCATCCGTATTTGCTCTGCATTCTTTAAAGAACTTAAATCTCAAGGACTGCTATCTGTTTAATATTCCAGATTCTATTGGTAGTTTATTATCATTGCAACATCTTAATTTATCTGGAAATCATTTTTACTCACTACCACCCAGCCTAGGTCAGTTGATCAATGTAGAAACTCTTACATTAACAGAGTGCAAGCATCTTTTGGCAATTCAGGAACTTCCTCCTAAGCTGAGCGATTTATATGCAAGTTATTGTACATCAATTGAATCATTAGATGTGTCAAAGTTGGATCATTTAAGGTTCTTGTATCTTTCCTATTGCAGTAGCTTGGTTAAGATTTCAGGTTTAGACAAACTTGAATCTATCAAACGAATCGACATGGCAGGTTGTGAAAATCTATCAATCACTTTCGAAAAGAGCTTGTTTCAGGTTAGTTACTAATACCTTTCTGTCTGTAAAAGTGAAATTTCTATCATCCTATGTGTGAGTGACAAATACATAGAATTTTAATTTAAGTTTCTTTCACATATGTGTTAGTTAAATTTCCCTAATAATATACTTGTGTTTCTTACAGTTTTTGTCTGGAATTGGGGAAAGAATTGATATCTATCTTCCAATGAGAGATGTTCCGTGTTGGTTTACGTATCATAATGTTTCAGATTTTTCTATAATGTCATTCCATGGGCCAACCGTGCCTTGCGACTCCTTAGGTGTAATTGCTTGGTTGAACATTGATCACACCACTGTCAATGAACCGGTGCATTCTAAAGCATTTACAGCTACCGTTGCAAATCATGTTTGTGAGACATATGCTTGGAAACCCATACCACAGTCGTGGATAATCTTTACTCGGATGAAATATTCCTTGGAATGGAGGGAGATCTTTATTCGAGTTACAGATGATTTGATCAGAGTAAAGAGTATTGGAGGTCACCTGATATACTAATAAACTTCTGATACTGTACTATGTGCTCGGTGATGGCAACCTACATGATGTCTTCCTTTATATTGCATGTTATTTCGTCAGCAACGATAAAGACATTAGAATTCATCTGTTAAAATCATGTTGATTTGACACAAAAAATGGATCACTATTTTGATGGAAAGATGTTTACTACCATTGAATGACAAATGATTTTAATTAGTTCAAAGTAGAGATCTGATCCAACTTCAACTCAAGTGTCGAGGAAATTTATTGTTGGAAACCAATGCATTTGAAAATTGCAAGTGTGAAGATTGCTTAGCATCAACAAATGCATATCAGTGGAAGTTTTAGAGGCATGTATTTCTTGGCCAGATGTCTTCTGGAGTGTTTCTCTTAGTTTCTAGAGTCTTATTATGATGGCTGGACTGTATCATCAGTACACATCATATAATTGTAGCTCAGTTTCTTTTATAATAAGGAAAATGAGCAAGAAGAAGATGAGGATGTGTAATGATTCAATGTTGTAAAGAGGCGCCCGCGTGCTCTGCATATAGTAAATAATATCAAATTGCGGCACAGGAGTTTTTCTTGTTTACCAACATTTTACTTCTAGCAGCTAAAACCATATGTATAATTGTATATTCAACCTGATAGTGTGCGCTACTCATCCAGTGTGTGTATAAAATCACCCTCCTCTATGTCTCAAAATGCATCCATCCTCATTCCGTAAAACAATTAAATGGGTTCCAAGAGGATTGAACTGGGCTCACTCCTTATCCTAATGATGACATTGTTCTGGGCACGAACAGCAGCTCAGTCAGGGTGCACCAGTGTGCTCATTGGGATGGCGTCGTGCCTAAACTATGTTACGGGAAGCAACACATCGACCCCGTCTTCCTCATGCTGTTCATCACTGGCCAGTGTGGTCAAGTCACAGCCGCAATGCCTATGTAGTGCTCTGAATGGCGATGCTGCATCTGCTTTGGGAGTTAAAATTAATCAGACACTAGCTCTTGCTCTTCCTGCTGCATGCAAAGTGCAAACTCCACCAGTTAGCCGCTGTTATGGTACCCAAAAAGCTTAACATAAATTTCAAACAAACATTTAAATCATATAATTTTCTTTGGAAATCATATCATGGTAAAAATTGTTGTTGCTTATGTTTTTGAGTACTTTGATATCAGCTAATGGCCCAGCACTCTCTCCGTTTGGCTCCCCTGCTGCTTCTCCTATTGGCCCGTCAGTATCAGGTACGATCATATCTATTATGTTAACTATTGTAGGTTGTTTTGATCTGTTTGTAAACCAATCTGGAATTCGTGAGGGTTGTATTTTTACCAGACGGACCGATGTTCCTTGTCGATGCAATGCAATGCATTCTTGAAACCATTGTTCTTAATAAAGACTATGGTTTTCACAAAAAAAAAATGTAAAATTTGCTAGGGGTCTGCATAGATACCCATCCATGTTAAACTTCATTTTTGCTACATACAATTTACTTAACTTCAACTATACTTATAAACATGTATCATCTTAATGCAGGATCTAAGAATACTAGAGCAAATGGTGCAATTTCTGGTGGAAGTATATTGAAGTTGCCTTTTCTCATCGTTTGGTTCATGGCTTTGTATGCTTCCAATTTCCGCAGTTTTTAAATTGTGTTTTCTCTTTATATTACACATAAAGTTGATGTTTCATTGAGTTGGTAAGTGCTGGGAAGCGTTTCGTGTGTGCAATCTTCCCAATAATAAAGTTTGATTGTGTCTCTGTCACTCTATGGAGTTGTTCTGGTGTTTTGTTCAATTCATCATATATAACTCAGTTACATTATGTTGATTTAAATTTGTATTGTATCTTCGTTATTAAGTTCAAGATTCATAACTTGATTAAATACTAGTGGAAGTAGAATACGAGAATACTGTTTTTGCAAGATTTTCGAAATTTTGTGTGCTCGAAAAGAAGAATACTAAAAAACAAAGGAGATAAGATAAAATTTGTTTGGATCACAACGAGAAAATGTGAATGAAATAAAATACGAACATTGTCAAAAAAACATTTTGTTAAATTATTGCAGCCAAAAGAACCATTCAACTCTACCTTAATAAAAATATTAAAAAGTTCAGACAAGAAAAAGAAAAATAGGAGTGACAAACAACAAATATCTACTAGTATTTGGATTTCAAGTAAGTAGATTCCACTAAATTCATATGCCGGCTTTAAACGGCTTTGCTTCCTTTCTCCATTTGCTAAATTTTTACTCTATCAGGTTTCAATATTTAAATTTAAACATATGATAGCACATTGAATATTGATAACTTGGGCTATAACAACTGCACAATCGACACAGATGTAATACAATTTCATACTCGTGAGTAATTAGTGTGTGCTGTTCAAGTTGATCACCTACACATAACAAAACTCTGTCATCTAGTTTATCAACATTTAAAAATATACAAATTTATTCACATATTCACATAGGTTGGTAACCCACAAAAGGCTTGTTTGAGGTTGACTCTTCTTCTACAAATCCCATATATAAATCTCACCCTCATTACATTTCTTTCCAACGACTTCACTAATCTAAATCTTTCAGTCTCCACATTCGTTGATCACATTTCGACTCACACAAACTCACGAAATCCGTAATTGAGTATCGATGGCTTTTCGAAGAATCGGTCTAGCCCTTGCTATGGTCCTAGTGGCCATGCTCTGGACAGGATCAACAGCTCAAACAGATTGCACCAACACGCTTATTAGCTTGTCGCCTTGCCTCAGCTACATTACAGGAAACTCCTCCAAGCCAGATACAGGGTGCTGCACGCAGCTGAGTAGCGTTGTCAAGTCAAAGCCCGAGTGTTTGTGTCAAGTACTTAATGGTGGTGGATCATCTCTTGGTGTTGATGTTAACCAAACTCAAGCTCAGGCCTTGCCTGCTGTTTGCAATGTTCAAACTCCACCTCTCAGTACCTGTAACAGTAAGCGTTCTTTGACTTGCAACATTGTCTTCCAACAACTCAGTCCCAAGAATCAAAAATTTAACTCGAATGTTAATATTTTTAAAGAAACTCTAATAAATTTTATGCATTGTTAGGTGGCTCTCCTGCAGGACCGGCTGGCACTCCAACTAAAGGAACGCCTTCAGGTACAACACGATACTAGTCCTCTAATATCTAACAACATCAATCAAGAAAATACTAAAATAGGAAATATTCATTTTGATTTACTCTTTTCAAACATTTAATTAATTCCACCCGTAATGTTTGTGATGTTTCAGGCCCTGGATCCAACAGCACACCGTCAACAGATAACGGTACCTCAGATGGAAGCTCTACTAAATTGGCGGCGCCTTTGCTCTTCTTTCTTCTTTTTGTTGCATCATATGCCTCTACCTTCAACATATAATGAAGTTGACCCATCTTCTTTGTGCAAATATTTTGGCATCTCACCATGTTTTGTATCATTTATTTCCCTCTTGTATTGATTTATACATGGAGTTGCAATGTCGCATAGAGGTCGGAGGATGCATATCTGTCTAGCATCTCCACACCATTTTGTATAATTTATTCTTTGATGACCCTGTTTAGGTCAATATATATAACTTTTTATGAATACATGGAAGTAGTTCTGATTCATAGTAAAGATCAACCAAACAGATCATGTATTTAGAAGGGTCGGACTAGTATAGACCCTCACAAATATTATATCCCAAGCACCATTTGAAAGCAAACAGAGAGCTTAAAAGACAATTTTCATTTCTGTCTCTCAGTAGAGTAAAGAAACTAGGTACCTTGGTCCTTGTGGATCAGTGGAGAGAAGACTAAGCAATCATATTTCTTGATTTTTCAGTTAACTTCGAGTAACTAGAAATAAGGCTAAAGATCACCACATCAAAACACCCTCCCTTTAAAACAATGTACTTCCTCAAAACACCTTCCCTCTGAAATCCAGCCTTCTCCAGCACTCTCTGTGATCCTAGATTATCAGCATCAACCAGCGCTTCCAATATTTCCAAATGTGGACACTCAACAAATATGTTGAGGCCACCATTTTAAAAGCCACTGTGACAATTCCTCTGCCCCAGTACTTCGAAGCTAAAACATATCCCAGTTGTCCTCTGCTTTCTTCAAATGGTGTTAGGGAAATGGAACCTATGGCATGGTTTTTGAGGCATATCGCTCTCTGCCACAGATGAGGAGCGACTATGTTAGTCATATAGTCCACGGCCTCTTCTCCTCAGAAGTGTAAGTGTCCCATACACAAAATTTACTCACCTAGTCATCTGTAGCCCACACCACAAAATCATCGATGTCACTAATACCCATCAACCGGATAGTTATATCTGAACAGTCATCACTTTCTGCTGTTAATTCATTTTTTTGGTTCTTCTCCATATAAGGTTTGATGATTCTGTGCTCGAGATCAACTTCTGTAACAGAGCATGCCAGAGTACTAGACCAAATCATATACATGCAAGCTGAGTTTCAATTAACTTCAAACTAAAAAACTTATCAATCAGCTAAAACTTCAAAACTAAATAACCAAACATCCAAAACCATAAGGGTTAAATTTATTTCCAAAACACAATTCAACTTCATAACATTTGCAATCAACCACAATTTCCATCCATTCAATCCAAAATCACACTCACATTATTTAAATAGTCTAGAACCTTAATTAAATATAAACCGACATAAATATTTATCGATAAATAGATGCAAGAAGTAAAAATCACCCCTCCACATTAATATGAAAAACAGTCCTCTCTAACTTCGGAATCACCAACTTCAACACTCCATTCTTCATCTCGGCCTTGATTGCATCAAGCTTAAAAGTCTTCTTAGGCAACTCAATGCTACCACCATACCTCCGAACACTTTCATCAGGATCTTCCGGAGACACCTTAATACCTTCACCTTTAATAATAAGATTGTTCTTCTCAACTGAAACCGTAACATGCTCCTTGCTAAGTCCAGGCATGTCAACGTAGATAATCAGCGAATCATCGGTCTCCTTCGACTCCCATCCTTGCATGACACCAACAACATTTTCATCATGCAACTTTGGCGGCTGTACCGGAAGGTGATCCAGAATCTCCTTGAGGGTTGAGAATGGATCAAACATTTCTGTTGCATATCGAAACACGAAAATTTTAAAAAAAATAGAATTAGAGATAAATACACAAGAATTTTTTTTTCCCAAATATGACAACTAAAAACGGACGGAGGGGGGGGGGAGGGAGTATGTTAGTGTGTGGAATAAAAAACCTGAGAGACGAGAGCCACGACGAATACTATAAACGTTAAAGGCTGCCATGGTTTTTCTAGGGTTTTAGTTTTAGAGACCAATTAATAGAGGCTACGATAGAGACGAAGGGGTCATTTGTTAAATCTGAATAGTTATTTCTGAATGATTGGAATTTCTGGATGATCTGGACCAGAGGTAATCTGGAAATCTGAATGAGTGATGCTGTTTGTTAGTAATTTTTCTAAATTATCTGGATGATGCTAATTTTCAATAATGCCCTACTGTAACATTATTTTTTCTAGATTATCTATTTCTTATCATTATGTATGATAAATTATGCTCTTTGAATCACACATAATAATGAGACGATAAAAACAAGAATGTCAATGTTACTAATAAGTTTATTGCACTACAAAAAAAAGTCTTTTTGCAAAATCACAATCCTAAACAAACTATGAAATTATTAAAAATTTCTTTATAAATTTGAAGCAATATGATCCCGAAGAATATTCTAATATGTAGACATACGCCACAAGGTACCACATGTTCATAGGTTTAATGCTATAAACATATGTCTATGCCAAAATTTTCGATACAACTGACAATAAACAAAGCAAATGCCCAGATAATAAGCATAGAATATCATTACAAACTACAGGCTAGGAGGTCCTCTTCTCAATATCATAAGTTAACATAAATTTGGGGATAAAATCAATCAGAACAAGAACAAATATAAATATAAAAGCAATACACATACAAAACAAGAACATTCTAATCATTAACAATTGAGGTAGAGAAAGTAATAATTCGTACCTGATATAGAAGTGATGAGAAGTGATGAGAAAAGAGGCTAAAAACTTATATAAGAACCACTAAAGAGAAGAACCACCAAAAAAACCTAAGAAAACCCGCCAAAACCCTAAAAATCCCGCGAAATTGTGTATCTGATAATAGCGGGTTCCTTGATGATTTGGAGAGATATCTGAATGATAGAGTGATAAATATGGGTGGAGGGGTAAGGATTGTTTGTCTCCTTTCATTTGTCCCCTTCTGTGTTCCCAATACAAAATGGATGTTCTTGGCGGGGCCATTGTAAGAAAAATGGAAATAAAATATTTTATTTCCATTTATTTTACAATGGGCTCGCCAGGGGCACCCATTTTGTATAAAGCCCCATTTTGTATAAAGGACACAGAAGGGACACAATGAAGGGCACAGAGAATCTGGCTCGATAAATATGATGATGTATCGTCCAGCAGTTTTTTTTTATTGTTCATGAGTTTTTTATCGTTCAGATCGATTAAAATTTTATCAAACAATCTGAACGAGCCCATAAAATCTTTCATCCAGTTGTTATCAAACGGGCCCGAACTAATTGTGTGTGATATTTATATTTAAGTACAATAGAAATAATACAAATATTTAATTTTAATATATTTTTAGAGATTTTTGATAATATTTTAATTTTTCTACGTAGAATCAATAGCTTTGGTTCTAAAATTCTAATAAGGGCCAAATCCATGTTCGTGTATTACAAGGAGTCAAGTGTCAACCACGGAAAAATACCAGGGATTTAATTAAAATTGTTGGAGACATATTTCAGTCATAAAATTTTGTAAATATATAATCTGAGTTTTTTTTAAAAATTATTACAGTACGGAGAAATTAAATAAGTAATTTGTAAAATATTTCAAAATTTGATAATGTTAAATCAAAATTTTAAAATGGTGAATTGCAAGTTAGAATATAGTTTTATTTTGAGTAATAATAAATTCTTTCTGAGACTAGGAATAGGCTCAAAGTGTTTTAAGTATACAAAGATTCCGATTCAATGGGTGATTTGTCTAAATTTCTAGAATGTGTTTTAAAAATCCGTAGTTAAATATTAAGGTCAATGATTTATTTGCAACCATGAACGATTTTGATGATGACAGCATTATTCTTACAAGGACCTTTGTTTATTACAAGGTCATTTTGTTGCATAGATCAGCATCGGCAATCAAGAGCCGAGTGCCTGCAAGCTTAAACCAGATGCACTTGGTCTGAAATATATTAGTTGGGACATCTTAGACGTTCCATTTTTCTCAAATTGAATACTTTTCAAAGAAGTGACAGTTCAAGGTTTCATTCGGGTAAGGAGTGGAACTGATCGACTATCCTCTAATTCAATGGCTGCCCTTGTAAAAAGGACACTGGCTCAAGTGCCATGGATGAGTTCACTGCAATTCTTGATGCTGCGAGGTTACTTGGTGTGAAGGCTATTATCACACTTTGAGGGCAGCCAAAAGATTGGTTGGAGTAGTTGTTGGGTACAATTTAACTACAGCAATAATGAGGCAGTGATATATATTAAAACAAGAACAGGCATATAACCAATTAACAAAACAAATCATGAAGGCAAAACAAAGTATAATCAGAGACTGTATAATAACAAAATATTATCACACTTTGAGGGCAGCCAAAAGATTGGTTGGAGTAGTTCCGTTCAATAATTTCTGATTAACAAGTAAAAATGCCCAAAGTGAAGAAGGAAAATACAACACACAAAATAAACTTTAAAGAAAATGAACATTGTTTTTTTCCATTACCACACTTCCACAAACCCTATGCAAGAAATACCAAAACTGCATTAGAAACACACTGCAAGTGGGAACTAGAATTACATAATAATAAGTTGCACTTGAAAATTTTGTCCACTTCACTTTAAAAGCATGTCTGAAATGAACAAATGTCTCCATGGTCCATACAAGCTTAAAATGATCTACTGCGTGTGAGACTCTTCAGGTAAACAGACTCCTTACCAATGCCACCTTGAACAAGAGAATTTATAATTAAGGTCATCTGAGATGGACTCTCAATTAGAACATTAACTGGAATTTTTGTTTTAATCATCTGAGCTCCGAGTAAGCTATGCATGTTTCCAATGATAAAAGAGAACAGCAAAAGACTCGTAGCAGTGACGAGCATAGTAAAAAGAACTTCCGACACAAAGAAAGCTGGAGTTTGATTACGCAAGAAGGCGGGCAAGATGAGAACTCCAAGTATACGTCGTAATCTTATGAACGCAACCAGATTCTGCAAAAGATATAAACCAGCAGACAAGTCGGACTAAGACTCCAGATGCAGGTCGTAAACTAAGACTCCAGATGCAGGATCAACATAAGCGACCCTAAAATTGAAAATCATGTGCAATAAGAAATTCAGTTTTAGCCGAATAGATGATATTGATGCATCTACAAAATAATCATCAGAGGATCGGGATGGAGGTAGTAATTATTTTTTGACCAAGCGAAGTGTTAGTGTTCGAAAGCTTATTTTGCAGATAACCACAAAAAGCAAATGAGTGTGGATTTGTTTTTCGATAACTGCTCATTTGCATACACCTTAAAAAAAATTAAAAAAAAATTACGTATAGTACTCATGGTTATAAAAATCGGTAATCGGTATAAATCGGTTGAGGTACCGATTTAAGATTAATCGGGTAATCTCGGAAGGATTAATCGAAGTACTAATCGGATATTATAATAATATTTAATATATTAGTCTATTTTACAGTTAAATATATCATTTTAAATAAATTCATAGGAATCGGATTTCAAATCGAATTGATTGGTTACCTTACAAATGATTAATCGGGATTAATCGGCTAAATCGGGAATTTTTAGAACCATTTATTTTTATGATGCATATGCGTTTCATATTCACTTTTTTAGCAGCAGATAAACAAAGGGTACATGCTTGCTTTCACTTGATAAATCACAGAAGCTGCTAAAAGTCCTTGCGAGTCGTGATACATGTAAACTTGGTCATGCATAGGGCTGAGTATTATTTCCCTTTGAGCTGATGAAATCAAAATTTTTGATTTTCTTATCAATTTTGTTTGATTTAGTTTACATTATATAAAAATTAACTAGAGTGGTTTTTTTGGCTGATTTCTGATGATGTCCAAGTTACAAAGAAAAAATCAACACCACAATTCAATATAAACTTATTAAAAGGTCTGTGTTACATTTTAACACAAACACTATATAAGAAATCGACACTTGCATTACAAACACTTATGTCTGGAATAAACAGACACTTAAAACGATCTATTGCGATAGACTCTTTGATTCCTTCTTAATGGCACCTTGAAGAAGAGGATTTTTGACTAGAAGGCCAGAGTAAAAACTGAAGACTTCCTCCAAGTCTGCAGCTCTGAGTGTAAATGCTTCTACATTTGTTAAGCATCGTACCATCCTCCTGCTTACCAATTTTTGTGCTGGAATTTTAAATTTTTCTCCATCTCTATTCAGAACATAATGCTCAAAACACAATGTAACAAGTTCTTCACCGCAGACATCCCCCTCAGACAAATGAACTACATCCTCATTTTCTCCGATGCTTTCAACCTCTCCCTGAACTATGAAAGCCATATTACCAATGACACCTTCACGAACCAAAATTCTGCTTCCCTTGATATATGTTTTTTGTTTCATTCTTTCCCTGATGGCATCTAAGATGCATTCATCCATCAGAGCAACAAATGGGATTTTTTTGTCAAATTTGAAGAGATGTCGACGTATATCTCTTTGAAGGTCTTCTGGTAAATTCTCTAATAGCATCAATTCATTCGCACCTCTGGTGGCAAGCCAGTTATATTGTTCTGATTCACGGATTTTCATTTTAAGTTCCTTGGGCAACTGCCGATAGCTCATCCACTGCTCAACATCCAAATTCCTTACACACTTTTCTAAATTCCTGCGTCCCAGAGCTTGGAGAAAGTTTTGCATATTTCCAATGAGAAAAGAAAACAGCAAAAGACCCGTACCAGTAATGAACATAGTGAAGAGAACTTCCACATAAAAGAAAGATGGAGTTTGATTTCCAGCCAAAGTACTAATTTGCTGGAACCCCCAAAATAGTGAATAAATATATCGCATTGGTAGATTAGATTTTTTCATCAGACTGACAGCTTGCTCAAAGATTCCATAGTCGAAACCGCCTGGACCGAAACAAGCCGTTGCATTGTCGTTCTTCTTCCACTTTGTCCATGATCTTGAATCATTTATGTATTTCTCATTCGCGTATATTGGCCCACAAAATGTAAATTCTGAGCACCAAGGCTCGCCACAAGCTTCTTGAAGACATTGTTCTACTCTCTGTAATGCAAAGTAATACCAACATGACCCGACCACATGACTATAAACAAAAAATGCGAGAAGATTGAGAACAAACTTCGATGACCATAACTCAAAGAAGAAGGCAATCATAGGCTGATCAGCAAACATAGATAGAAGCCTACACAACACAGCAAAATACTGCAAAAACGATAAAAGCTCAATTTGCGCAGAAGACCAGTTGGACATTTCTGCGACCGGTACCAAAAGCCTTTGGGCAAGTGGTAATGCTAAAAACGAGTCGATTATAAAGTACCCGCGAAGATAATTAAGAGCTACTTTTTTCGGATCGTAGACTAAATCTCTAGATTCAGTATCAACATAAGCCACCCTAAACTTGAATATTACGTGCATCAAGAAAATGATATTAGAGCAATCTGGCAGAGAATACATTATGCGACGCGACAAAGTGTCATAATCAGCTATGCAATTTTTATCCTGGTTCACGTGATACCGAAAGATGCCTAGAGTTTGTAAGAAAAATGTAAGGAAATACAAGAAGATGAAGACTTTACTGCAAATTTTAACACTTGTAGAATAAGGATTCATGACCCCTGGAATCATTTGATAAAGTAAAGAAAAAGGTCTGATTGCCCTGTTATTACTGGGGAACTTCTGATCATTGGAGCCCAGAGAGTTCACTTGAATGGCTATTGCTGATGCACTATGCCTCAGTACCTTATTTTTCTGTGTCACATTCATAGCTCAAGTTACAAACTTAAATGTGTATTGCAATCTGAGTAATAACTGAAGTATCTGAGAGGATGAGTGAGTATTTATAAATTTTAGTGAAAATTGACGATGACCAACTTAGAGAAATAGCAGGGAAAGAAAGGGTCGAAGTAGATTATTGGCAGAAGAACTTGCTGGGCAGTAGACAGTTCTCTCCTTCAAAGAGTCACAACTCCGTGTAAACTTTATAATAATCTACGTAAAAGGGTAGAAAATGCGACCACATTGTCGGAACAAAAATTGGTACAAGCTCAGTCACTGCCTTTGCCATTAGGTACATCGATGCTTTAATATTTCGCGACCCCATGTGATAACAAACATGCAGAGGGTGTTTGGGGAGCTTATTTTTCAGAAAATTTCATTAAAAAAATATCAAAATATGAAAATTTTACCCGAAAATAAGTGTACAAGTACTTATTTTAAGTTATGCCAAACATCATCATAATCATATGTATGTTTGTTTAAGTGTGTTTATTTAGGGATAAATGTTGACGGAGGAATTTGGGAACAACAAAAATCGAGGTACATCGCCGGAAACAAGATCTACATGGTAGTTCTTTGTTAGAAAAAGTGGTTGCGTGTGGTGGTTGTTTGTAATTGGTGGCTGAGATTGATAAGGGTTAGTGGTGGTTGCTCCAGAGCTTTCAACTTCCAACCCCTCAATCGACCTACGTACCCCGATAGTTATAGAGGATCAAGCCATACGTAGTTTTTTGGAGCGCATCCTTATCCCCCGAATGAGAAGCACCCACAGGACAAGTGATCCAGAGCTTTTGGGTGCAAAGTGCAGGATTATCCCGAAGTTCCCCAACGAGGGCGCGTCCATTGATAACAGGAACAGAGCTCCAAAGCACACACCAAAAGTACCCATATTCCCATATTAGGGCGCGCCCTATATGTATAAGAAAAGGTCCTTAAATCCAAGAAAACCCCTAGAGGCCTTCTACAACGGACATCACCCTCCTGGTATACCCCAGGAAGGAATTCTTCAATGATTCTTGGAAAACCATTCAACAACATATTCTTCATCTGAATTCTATCATTGAGGGCGCGCCTTACTTGTAAGGAAGGGGAGGGTGCGTCCTAACTCTTCTTCGGCTTTCCAAAACCCTAATTCATCCAAAAAAATCCCCAAATTAAACCCTTATTTGGCCCGAAGCTATCCTAAAATACCCGAATGAAATTTTGGTTATAACAACTACCCCCAATTCCTTATGAAATTAGAGATAAAATATGGAATTTCTCCCAAATCTCAAAATTTCTTCACAAACCACTCTTCAGGGCGCGTCTTGCCCTCAGAATCTCAACAGTTTTATTCTCTCTCATCTGTTTATAAATACCCCTAATCATTTTTTTACTTGTTTTTCTTTTACTTCCTTCCCTAATTTTCACTCTCTCTATCTTCGAAAAAACCCTAAACGCTGTAATTCAACTTTCCAATCAAAAATCTAGCCCAACTGCGCTCGTTCTTTCAAATTTCTTCCACGATTCTCTTTCCTGAACTCCTATGGTATGTTCTTATGCCTTCATTTCGCTTTTTGACCATATAAATTGCCCGGAATGATGATTTGACTGTTTAACTTTCTTCTTGTTCTTCAAGTTCTTTATTTTTGATTGTATATATATATATATATATGTGTTTGATTCTTGTTTTGGTGATTTCCATTTCGTAAATAATGTTTATAGGAAAATCTTGATATTCTTAGGCGCGACCTACTTCTTGGGCGCACTTTCAGTTTTCTGAAAGGCATATGATGAAGCTTATTTGTATTTCGAGGATACAACTTAACTTGAACAAGATTGTATTAGTAAATAGTATATAGACTGTCACAAGGAATCTCAGAATGTATTATTTGTCAGAAGAAAAAGATCAAAGTTAATCTACAGACTTGAAGAATTACTACATTGAAAGAAGCTCAGTCATCTGATCAAGCCTCAGTGGAGTATTCGTTAAGAAGTGGATTCATTTAAAGTGACAGATATTTCAAGGTGACAGAGACAGTACAGAAGATTAAAGAGAGAAAGGAGAAAAGAAAAGGAACCAGATTTTAAAGTCAATATATGAAGAACAGTCATTGCGGTTAGTCACTCATGAACCAGAGAGTACATCGAGTGTCAACATTAAACAGTGGTTGTTCATCATTAACTTCGGTGGTTCAAGCTATCAAGACTGGTATGTGGGAAAATCATTGTGCAAGCAACAGGAGTGCTAAATTATTTAATCACAAGGATTTTATTATCAAGTGGAATGGCTACGAGGAAAAAGAATTATCACAAAGAAATTCTAAGTGATATATTCTTAATGCTGAAACTTCGGTTAGAATTGTTGTATTTTTTGCTAAGCAAAAGGAGTCCGGTTTCAGACGCTCAGGTAACCGTAGTTTAGAGTTTAAGTATAATTTTATATTAATAAATATTTTATTTATTTAGAAAATTATATTTATAAATATCTAATAATAATAATAGATATTTATTTTTATAATTTTTGAATTAAAATAATTATTTATTAATTAAAGATTATAAGCTGTGCGGGATAAAAAGCAAGTATACGGAGCTGCATCTAATAAGGACGAAGTAGAACCTTGTTTTAAAGAATTGGCCACGAATTGAAAAGAAAAAAATGGCAGGTTCTTTTGCTTTGTCAAAATGGCCAGTATGTTGTACTATTTCTGGAATTAAGGTTATACTATTTCTGGAGGTTATACTATTTCTGGAAGTTATACTATTTCTGGAAGTTATACTATTTCTGGAAGCTATACTATTTCTGGAGGTTATACTATTTCTGGAAGTTATACTATTTCTGGAGGTTATACTATTTCTGGAAGATATACTATTTCTGGAAGCTATACTATTTCTGGAGGCTTCAACATACTATTTCTGGTATACTATTTCTGGAGATATGTTATACTATTTCTGGAGGCTTCTACATACTATTACCAAGATATTTCAGCTATACTATTTCCAGCCATCCATACTATCACCGAGCCTATACTATCACCGAACTAGTTATACTATTTCTGAGTTATAGTTATACTATTACCGAGGTAATTATACTATTACCAACATTTTTAGTGAACTATTTCTTAAGTAAATGTATACTATTTCTGAGTTAAATCCATACTATTACAAGGGAATGAGTCCTACTATCTCTAGGCTGTTATACTATCACCGTGTGTTTTTTTAAGAAGGCAGCATGATGTTTTTTGTTGTTATAAAAGGACTACAAAAGCATCAGGAGGAAATATACACAGACACACACAAACACTTACAGAAAGAAAAAAAGAAGAACAAATCATCTCATCTCTTTCATCTTCAAGCAATTTAATTGCCATAAATTCTTGAGTTCTTTGTATCAAAAATTGTATCAATTGGAACTTAATTATTTGTGATTCTTGTACTACTAGCGAATTAAGTTTCCTAGTTCACAACTTGATATCTTGATTTTTATTAACTAAATTAGAAAAGTTCATGTCGAATTTTCTAATTAGTTATTAATTACTTGATAATCATTTGTACTGAAATTGTAACACCCATCAAGTTAATATATTGTTATATTCAACTTGAAAATTTGTTTCAATTAATTCCGCACAAATTTGTCTAAACTAAATTTTATTTAAAGGACAAATTTCGAGAAATTGATATAGATGGTATTCAACCCCCCCTTCTACAATCTTATCGGACCTAACATTTTCACTTTTAGAAATAATATATTACGGCACGCTTTAGTCCCAGGGCGCGTTCTTCAATATCTCTAGTCACGTTTTCCATACTTTTTCCTCACTAATCTCTAGGGCGCGCCCATAGCCATTTCTTCTTTTTTTAATCCTGCAGCTGGAGGACAAGGGCGCGTCCTCTCCCTTCCATCCTTTTAAAGAATTCAATGCACGCATCATGATATACTCTCCTTCACCATCCCCTCTTCCTCCCAATCATTACATGCCTCCCTTCTCGTTTATTTCTTCAGAATCTTGGGCACGCCTTATCAAAGAATTTGGAGGAGAAATGAGCTTCTCTAGCGAAGATTCCTTAGACAACATTCCCCTTAGCAATCGATTCAAAAGTAGAGGCATTCATCATTCTCCTGAAGAATCTCATACCCCTTCAAATGCTATCAACCCTGTCATTCCTTCAAACTCTGGTGATGATAGTGAGTTCATCCTTAGCACTGAAAGCTCTAGAGACCCTCATTCTTCAGACACTTATGCTTTCGAGGGCGCGTCCTCGGAAGCATAAGTGTCTGAAGAATGAGTCCCCTCTCTCCTATTCCATTTGAGCATTGGGAAATTTTAAACGAGGAAACTGACTTGGATTGGGAAAAGTATGAGGATATGTCTGAGAAAGAGAAGAATCAACTTAGGAAGAACCAAGGCAAACTGGCCTATGTCGGAATCACTTTAACTACTACAAATGATGAGGTGGATTGGACCATGATGTACTATGCAAAGGAAGGTATTTGGGTTATCCCTCATCCACATCATCGTCCTCACATCTTCAACTATGAAAGGAATTTCAGAATTTCCAGGATGGTTCTAAGTCCCAAGCTTGTAGCTCTTGGTGTGGGCGCGCCCTTGCACCAGTACTTGCAACAAGTGATTGAGTGGTACGACAAATATAGCTCCTATCCAAATTTTCTCTAACAGTTATAAGCTTGTACTAGCTTCGTTTGTTCTTTACCATGACCTTGGGTTCAAAGCCCCAACCATGTCAGAGGTTAGCTACTTTTTTAGCATCAGACAATCCAACATAGGCTATAATTATCTAGTGATCAATAAACCTCAAAACAACAAAGGCTTTTCTGAAAGAAGAATTAGCCATGTCAAGCGATGGAAGGAACCCTATTTCTTTGTTTGGGACGTCCCTCGAGTTCGTCTTCAATTAAACACAACTCCCCGTAAATGAGGGCGCGCCCTACACTTTTTTTCTTAGTCTCCTTTTTAATCTCTCTTTTAACTTCTTACTAACTCTAAGTTGAAATAGATAGAAGAGCCCAAAAAACTCTTCAAGGCACAGCCTTTTCTTGGGCGAAGGCCATTCTCAAAGTTGCAACAGGAAAATTTATTTTCAGACTCTAATCATAGAGGAAAACTTAAAAAAGGTTGGAATCCTTTCTAATAGAGTGGGATCCATCTGTAAATTCAGAAAATTCAAGAATGGTGTTGCTGTCCCTACATCTTCATCTAGTAGTAGTGAAAATGAAGATTCTAACTCTAACCGAGATGATGGTATTAAATCTTTAAATCGGGGCGCGCCCTATTTCTTTGATCATATTTTGTTTGCACATTCCATGTGATAATGTATAAATAGTATCCAAGTATTGGGGCGCGGCCTAACAATTCTTTCTTTATTTTGTGTAGATACTAAGAAATTCCTCGTGGTTTTGGAGCTACTAAAAAATAGGACGATACGGCTGGTCCCACTGAAGACAGGGCACACCATGCGCATAAAAAAGACAAAAGCAAGAAAGTTCTAACTCCCTCTACTGAGACTTTAAAAAGAAACGTCGAAGTTCTTAAAGAACCTGTTATTGAGAAGAGCAAAAAATAGAGGATTGAGGGCGCGTCATCATATGTTGAATCTCTTATTGGCCCTGCAGTTGCATCACTTGTTGGTGAAAGTGAAATTCAAGCTTGGCAAAAGATGAATGCTGAAGAAGTTCACTCTATGATTCAAGCTTCCGCCCAACTCCTAGTGCAATATCTAGGGCGCGCCCAGAGGTTGCACAAGGAAAAATCTCAACTCTAGAAGCTTGAGACTGATAACAAAAGACTTGCCAAGTTGGTGGTGGAGAGTGATAATAAGTAGAAAAAAGAATATGATACCAAGGATGCTTGCATATCTGTGCTTAAACATGATTTGAAAGAGGCTTCTGATGATCGCATACTTCTTAGTGATAAGAATGATCTACTGGAGAAAGAGAAGGAGGATTTGAAAGTGCAGCTTGACTCTTTGGAGATCAAAAAAGCTGATTGTTGGGGTGAAGAAATGCAACGCATCGAAGACCTCAATTTTCAAAAGAGGTTCGATTTCTATATGCTCGGCTTCATTGCCAATGACCCTGATTACAACTGGAAAATGTTTGATCCAGGTTGTGTTAAAGATGTTGCAGAATTCAAGATAAAGCATGCTAATGCCATCAAAGCAAAAAAGATTGAACTGGGACTGGAGGAGGCCCCCAAGGACGTGCCTTCTACAAAGAATGTACTTCCAAAAACTGAACAAACCTCCCATGTTGAAGATCAATATGCTCAATCCCCTCAGCACACAAACATTCCCAATCAGAAATTACCTCCTGAACTGGTAACTCTTCTCACCATCGTACGGCCTTCTGCAACCCAGGGCGCGTCCCCTACTGCTTCCAAGGACGCGCCTTGATGTCTTTCCTTGTTCTTCAAACTTCTACTTATTGGTTATTAACTTTTTAAGGAGCGGGTCCTTTGTAAAAACCTTACAAATTGTAAACTTTTGTTGCTTTTGGTAATCTTGAATATGTTGTTTAAAATTATGCTTTTTCAAATTCCATGTTGAGTATAATTTTTTGCTGCTTTCCTTATAATTTTATTCATATAATCTTCACCTGTTATGCATTTCTTAAGAGGAGATGAAGCATTAGGGTTCGCCATATGCTCTTGGACGCATCCTTCAGTTAAAATTTTTTATAAACTTCAATTCTTTTAATCTCCATGTAGTGACTAATTTTGAAAAACATATTTCAGACATAAAAACTTTAGGACGCGCCTTTGATGATTAGGGCACGGCCTCTTCATCAGTTTCTTTAACCTTAAAGTATTCAACAACAAACAACTTCTGAAAATCTTCTCCAACTAAGAAGAACAATTATTGAAAAGTGAAAAAACAAGCAAGTCTTGACTAGAACTAAGGAAGGTGCACATGTACTACCCCTAGACTAGGAGAACAATTTTTGATATTAGTCTATAACTTAAATATAAGCATTCATAGATATTAGAGGATGGCCTCAAATATTTTTTATTTGCACAAAAATGGCCCAAATATAAAAATAGACAATGTGGTAGCCTAACAATTTTTTTAAAACAGAGTATTCAATTTATGACTTAATTACAACATGATGGTTGAACAATATTTTTTTAACACAAACATGGCCCAAAAATAAAAATAAACAACATTTTTTAGACTAATTTAGATGGAATGCAATCATCTGCTTAAAAGCATATTTGGATCACTTTTGTGCAAACAAAAAAAATAGTTGAGACCATTCTTCTGTAATTAAAGTATAATAATATAATTATACATGATACTAAATAAAACTTAAAAAAATGTTAAGAAGAATAAAAATAAAAATAAATCATTAATAAAAACTGAAAAAACACATTAAAAAGTAAATAATAAAATGACAACTACTAGAAAATATTCATGATATGCGTGTACAATAAAATTATCAGTTAAGAAAATTAATATGTAATAACATGTGCACACACATGATACTTAAATATAGTTAGAAAATAAATAAAGATATAAATTATAAATTCAAAATGAAAATAGATTAATATTTTTTTATAATAAAATAATTAAAAACTAGAGACATATATACATACCAAAAAATATTAGTAAATATCATGTATGAATTTTTTTTATTTTATAAAAATAGTAATACAAAGAACAATACAAAATTACTAAAAATGAAATAAACTGTGACAAAAATAAACATAATTACGAGATAATTTACGACACAAGCTAAATAATTAAATTACTGAAAAAATAATTAAAATATTAAATATAAAACATGAACTAAAATAGAAAAAAGGTATACCATAAATTATATTATCAACTATAAAAATAATGAAACTACTTTTATTATTAATACATTATAAGATATAATATTTATATAGAAATCTATACATATTAATTCGGCATAAAATGATACGTTTAAACTAATAAATTATTTTTAATATATATATTTATACCATTATGTTTGATTATTAAAAAATAAAAAATTATTAAAAATAATCACATAAAATTTAATTAAAAAAATAAACAAAGTAAAAACACATAAAACATATAAAAATGTAAATAAAATTTTATATATATATATAGGCTAGTGATCAAATAGAAACCTCCCTTAAAATAGAAACTAGAAACCAACACTAAATAAATTATATTTCATTTATTCTAATGGCCCCGCCAGGGGCACCTTTACAAAAAGTGCTTAAAATTATTGGCTACATCCAGCACAAAAAAAATACTATTCACGCTGACGTCACTGCCACGTCAACAGTGAACAGTATTTTTTTTTTTTTGCTGGATGGAGCCAATAATTTTAAGCACTTTTTGTATTGGGGTCTCCCTAGTTTGGTCATTAGATTAGTTTAAATATTAGATTATGGTTTAGTTTCTAGTTTCTATTTTAATTTGGTTTCTATTTGAGTAAGACCCTATATATATATAGGGTCCTACTCCACTACAAACTAAAATTAACTACAAACTAAAAACTAAACACTAATCTAATATTTTAAGCTAATCTAATGACCAAACTAGGGGTACCCCAATACAAAAATGCTTAAAATAATTGGCTCTATCCAACAAAAAAAAAAATCACTGTTCATGTGATGACGTGGCAGTGGATTTCACTGGTTAACGGTGCTTCGCACCTTCTTGTACGGCGCTTCGCGCCTTTATCATTCTAAAGTTGTAAGGAATGGCAATCAATGGTAAAGGCAATAGACGATTGACAGGTGTGTCGAGGGCCTTCGGCCCTCATGACTACCTAACTCAACCTTTTACTGTTTTAAATGCTTCGCATTTCCACGGCAGAGATTTTTTTTTTGTTGGATAGAGCCAATTATTTTAAGCATCTTTCGTGAAGGTACCCTTGACGGGAAACTTAGAATAGATGAAATATAATTAATTTAGTGTTAGTTTGTAGTTTGTATTTAAGGATTGGTTTGTATTTGAGTAAAATCCTATATATATATTAGTAGTGGCGGAACGAACCAAAATTTTAAAACATTCAAGATTATGGTAAAATGTCACAAATTTTTGGATGTTAATCTGGACTTGATAAAAAAGCTCTACGAATTTTAAACAAAAAGTTGGGATTTGAAAATTTTATAATTATATTAAAATTTTCCGCTCGGTTGGGATTATGGTTGCACATGGGTAGGGTAGGGTTGGGATTCGGACCGGGTTTTCATCAAACCCCTGACTCAACTCAATTAGTTCGATTTTATAAAAAATCAACCTATTAACTAAAAAAAAAATCTGTAACCCAACCACGACTCAACCTAATTAGTTCGGTTTGATTCGGGTTAAATTTGCTGATCGAAAAAATTTTGCAGAAAATCCCGCACATTACAGAAAATTCTGCACTTCGCAGAAAATGTTGTAAAAGCCAGAAAGTGTTGCAGAAAATTTATATGGTGAAGAAAATTAAAAGAGTGCGGAAATTTGTAGAAATGTAGAAAATATATAGAATATGCAAAAAGTCTGCAAAACATTCTGCATTTTATGTAAACGGGTTGGGTTTGGTAAGTGTTAAAAAATTTTAACTCCTCACCCAGCCCAATTAGTTTGGGTTTTCAAAAAACCAATCCGTTTGACCCACGGTTTTGGACAATTCAATTTGATTGATTAAAAAAAGGATCGCTTTGATTGGTTTTCGGAACCCATGTATAGCTGATAAATATGCCCTCAAACTCACGATACTAAAAATTGAGAGTTTGCCAAAATTAAAAAAAAAATGAATCATCCACTCTAATAACATAATCACCACTTGAATTTGCTCCAATCAGTAGACCCACTTGAATCATCTTCCTCATCGTGATCATTCTTTTTATCCTTGTCCTCGTCATATTTTTATTCTCAACGCGTCTATTTCATCGCTTCACGATTCTCCTCAGAATTCCTCTTTTTGTCGTTGTTGTTTTGGCACGGTTTCTTACAAAAACCTATCATCGCCGTCGTTGTGTTTTCTGTCATATTCTTTGATTTTTTTTCACCCACGAAATCTTAAAAATTTTTACCCTCACACCACGAACTCTCATAGTGTTATTTTCTCACCCAAAAACTCTTGCAGGATTCTTCACACACCACGAATTCTTAAAATCATCATCTTCTATATATAATAGAAGAACATGGGGATAATTTTGAGCCAATTGAAAACAACACCTAGAGGGGGGGTGAATAGGTGTTTATGGCTAACAGTACTTATTTATGACCTGTTTTAAAAATAACTGAAAACAGCTTGCTGTTTGTAATAACACAATTCACAAACAGCACGCTGTTTATATCTAAAATGCAATGCAGTATGAAATAAGCAGTAAGTAAAATGTGACACACAATCTTTTAGCCAGGTTCGACCCCTAAACCCATATGGTCTACGTCCTGGTCCCTTACCAAACTTGGTAAGAGAATATATTATTGATCAACTATAAAACCGATTACAAGATCCAACAATATATCTCCCTTACACCCTGCTGTTTACAAATGGCTTGCTGTTTGCTGTGCTGAACTAATCTCTCTAAGCAATACTTCCTAAGTATCCTTCTCTAGCCTAGTTCGACCCACCCAAAACCTTAAGACAACCTTGTACAACAGCAAATCAATTACAACTTGAACAATACAATGATTTTAATAAATACAACTCAACCTATGAACCCTCTGAAAATATATATATATATGCGTATATGTAGGGTTTGAGAGGTTTGTAAGATTTTGCAATGAAGGCTTTGTGTTTGAATATATCTTCTTGTTTTCTGCTCGTGTATTGATGTTAAGAACTGAACATTAACATCTCTTTTATAGGTAAACAAGAGTATTTGAATGAAGGCTTGAAATGGCTCCAACGGGAGGAATATCAAAAGGTTGAATATGAGATTAGATTTGCTTTGATTCTCAAGAACGTGGGAGGAGCTGGTAATTCAACTGAAGAAGAAGAAAATGTGGTTCTGGAAGATTTGCTTCAGATTTGCATAGAAGGAAATATTTGAAATGAAAGTCAAATATGTCATGCTACTTTCTTTAATTTCAAAGCAAAGAATATATTGTCCCCCAATATATTTGAAATGTGTGCTGGCATGCTAGAATAATTCAGAGGACTCTTACAATAATCCTAAAGATGTTTCCCACAAATTTCTCCTTAAAAACCGCACTGTTCTTTAAATCTGGCAGACACAAACAGCTTGCTGTTTGTGAAAATAGCTTGCTGTTTGTCCATGCATTTGGCTTGTTGTTTGAGTCTTTGCCCTTTCATATCATCAACCAAGTTTCCTGAGAGCATAGATATGTCTAGTTGATCTTTATCTACAGGAATTCTGAACAGTTGGAAATGGCTTGCTGTTTGTGAGAAAGTGTACAAATGGCTTGCCAAACTGTCACTTTTGTAGCACCAATTGGCTTGCTGTTAGATAGACTGATTATACAATCAGTAAGCTAGAGTATCCTGCAAAACCAAGTTAGTACATATACAAATAGCATGTTGTTTTATATCTACTAAAAAGCCAAATAGCTTACTGTTTGTGATCATCAAAACTTAAGGAGTATCAATCTCCCCCTTTTTGATGATTACAACTAATTTAGGAGAATTAGAATAACTCCCCCTAAATCCCTGCATCTCAAAATTAGATATAAAACGATGATCTAACATGTAAGAAATATAACACTAAAGATCATATGTTAAAACATGCATGTTCATAGGCCAGGAGCATCCTTTTTGATTCCAAACGAGCTACAGGAGCATAGGTTTGATCAAAGTCAATGCCTTCTTGTTGGTTATAGCCTTGAGCTACAAGCCTTGCTTTATTTTGAGTAATGGTGCCAAATTCATCGACTTTGTTCTTGAATACCCATTTTGTTCCTATGAGTGAAGCATCTTCTGGTGGCTTGACAAGTTCCCAAACATCACACCTTTCAAATTGATTTAATTCTTCTTGCATGGCCATTATCCAATTCTCATCTTCTAATGCTTCATCAATGTTTTTAGGTTCTTCTTGAGCTAGGAAGGCTGCATGAGCACAATAATTTGCTTTCCCTCTTCTTGTAGTAATTCCATCAGTGATGTCACCAATGACCAACTCCGGAGGATGATTCTTGACCGTTCTTGTTGCCCTCGATAAAGAATGTTGAGCTATTTCTTCATGAGTTGTCTTTCTCATCTTTGATGGTGGTGGCTGATCATCTCCATTATACAGAGGCAATTTTTCAGTAGCCCTAGAACCTCTAGGACCTTCCAAAGCCATTTTCGCTATTTTTGAAATTGTATCTTCCATTTCAGCTTGCTGTTTTGAACTTCCAGCTTGCTGATTGTCAGTGTCTGCATCCTCTTTGGCTTGTTGACTTTCAGTGACACTTTTATCTTCCGCTTGCTGATTTGAACTTCCATCTTGCTGTTTTTCACTTCCAGATTGCTGATTTGCACTTCCAGCTTGCTGATTTGCACTTCCAGCTTGCTGATTTGCACTTCTAGCTTGCTGATTTGCACTTCCAGCTTGCTGATTTGCAGTAACTTGAGATTGCATACCTGTAAATTCTTCCTCATCTCTTGGTAGATCATTGTTAGGTTCTTGAAAGGTAACATCAATAGATTCTTCAACAATATGCTTATTAATATTATAAACTCTATAAGCTCTACCTGTTAAAGAATAACCAAGAAATATAGCTTCATAAGATTTAGCATCGAATTTACCATCTTTACCAATTGTCTTGAGCACAAAACATTTAGAACCAAAAATCTTGAAGTAACTGATATTTGGTTTCTTGTTTCTCAACAATTGATATGGGGTTTTGTCCAAAATAGGCCTGATTATAATTCGATTCAACAAATAGTATGTTGTATTCACAGCTTCGGCCCAAAAGCTTCTCGGTAGCTTGCTTTCTTGTAGTAGGGTCCTTGCTGTTTCTTGAAGTGACCTATTCTTTCTTTCCACCACTCCATTTTGTTGTGGAGTCCTTGGAGCAGAAAATTCATGGGAGATTCCTCTTTGTTCACAATATGTAATAAATTTGTCATTGACAAATTCACCTCCTCTATCAATTCTTATACCTACAAGTCTTGTATTATGCTTGTTCTCAAGTAATTTAATCAGTTTCTCAAATTCATCAAAAGCACAATTTTTAGTACTAAGAAACAATACCCAAGTAAATCTAGAATAATCATCTACAATTACAAAACCATATTGTTTACCTCCAATACTTTTATAAGATTCTGGACCAAATAAATCTAAGTGCAGAAGCTCTAAGGGTTTAGAGGTAGATACCATTTTCTTAGATTTGTGAGTGCTTCGAATTTGTTTACCCAATTGGCATGCTGAACATACTTCAACCTTAGAATATTTCAGTTTTGGTAGTCCTCTGACCAGATTCTTGCTTGATAGTTTATTAAGCAAGTCCATGTGTGCATGTCCCAACCTCCTATGCCATATATGTGGATCATTGTCGATTGCTGCCAAACAGCATGCTGTTTCCTGCATTTCGAAGTCTAATACATATATATTTCCTTCCCTTCTAGCAACTAGGGGGATTTTGTTAGCACCAATAGTAATAACAGTTTTATCTATGCCAAACTTAACAAAATGTCCATCATCAAATAATTGAGTGACACTAAGTAAATTATATGAAAGACCTTTGACATATTGAACTTTATTAATCGAAATATTACTATTACCAATAGAACCAATACCAAGAATTCGAAGAGTCTTACTATTACCAATTGTAACTCTTCCACCTTTCTTCATGTTGAGACTTATGAACTGAGACTTGTCTCCACACATATGTCTAGTGCAACCGCTATCCAAAATCCATTGTTTCGACTTTATTTTGGCGGCAAGACATATCTACAAAACAAACAAACACCAACTTAATGTTTTGGTACCCATATAGGTTTGGGTCCAGATTAGTTAGTAGCAAGAATATATAACACATTTAAATCAGCTTTCTTGATCCACTTTTGGATCACTTTTGGTGACTGTTGGTATGCTGTTTGTCTTCTTTCAGGAGCATTCTGGCATGCTGTTTGTTGCCTGACTGGTCCATTCTGGTAAGCTGTTTTCCCTTTATCATTGATTTGAACCACACAATGTATTTCCAGATGGCCTTTTCCACCACACTTGTTGCATGTTTTCCAAGGCATAGCATAATCATAGGGTATGCCATTTTTACCATCATATTTGAGTACACCAAGCTTCTTGTGTATGTCCATGCCAACTCCTTCTCTGACCAAATGGACTTTTGCCTTCTTCATCATTGTCTTTAAGGTGTCTTCTCCTTGAACAAAAGTTTTCATCCCTTTCTCGAGATCCTTGACCTCTTTTTCCAGAAGAGGGATCAATTCAGCTTGTTGTTTGATGAGTTCAGCTTGCTGTTTT
Source organism: Kitagawia praeruptora (assembly GCA_037693485.1). Lineage (NCBI taxonomy): Eukaryota > Viridiplantae > Streptophyta > Magnoliopsida > Apiales > Apiaceae > Kitagawia > Kitagawia praeruptora. The sequence continues at coordinate 9,101,111 of CM075353.1, forward strand.
CGTTTCTCAGCAGTTTTTGAGGATTCGGCTTGACTTGATTCCTTGTGCTTGAGTGATTTTATACATTTATTTCTAGCCTCAATCTCTGACTTCAGATTTCTGAGTTCTTTCATGAGTGCTTCATTCCTTTGTAGAATTACTTTGTTAACTCCTTCGATTTGACTAAGTTTCTCTTTTAAGTCAGTGATAAGATCATCATGATTTGTTTCTGGATCCTTCTCAGCCATTAAATCAGAAATAATTTTCTTCAACTGATTGTTCTTCTTTTCCAGCTTGCTGTTCTTATTTTTTAGTTCCATAAACTCACTCATGGATACATGGTTTGGTACCTGCATGGTTAGTTTTTCCAGCATAATATGAGAGGAATTTAAATAAGAATAGATTGAATTTACCTCACTTGTATCATCTTCTGAATCCGAGTAATCACTATCTACGAAATCTTCTTTTATGGATCCTAGTGAGCTTTCTTCATCATTTAGACCTACAAGAGCCAAATTCACCATGTCTTCACTTGAGTCATTACTGGAGTCTGAATCATCATCACTCCAAGTCAGTAGAGCCTCTACTTTTCTCTTGTCCTTGAAAGTAGCTTGCTGTTTATACTTTAGCTTAAAACAGTCCTTCTTAAAATGGCCTGGCCTGCCACATTCGAAACAAGTTTGCTCCTTGGCTTTCTTTTTGGAGAAATCACCTCTTTCCCTTTTCATTCTATTTTTCTTTTCAATCAGCCTCTTGATCTTCTGTGAGATTACTGCCATTTCTTCGTCAGATTCTTCATCAGATTCAAACAGCTTGCTGTTTGCAGATTCTGGCTTGCTGTTTGTAGAATGAAGAGCCAAATTCCTCATTTTGGCTAGAGGAACCCGAACACCTTCAACCTGACCTTTGCTTATCTTGCTTTCAAATTGTTCTAGCTCAGCAAACACAGCTAGGTGATCCATGGTGTCGATTGTTGATGATGATTCCAAAGACATGACCTTGGCTTCATAAATAAATGGTACCGCACTTAACACTTTCATGTTAATTTCATCTTGTGGAATATCTTTTCCAAGTCTTTTTAATGAATTTATGGTAACTTGGAATCTTGCTTGACCTTCTTTGATAGTTTCATCATCCTTGAGCTTGAAGTTTCCAAAATCATTCATTAGCTTGCTAAGCTTCACCTTCCTCAAGGTTTTTGATCCTTCATGATAGGTTTCAAAAGCATCCCACATTTCTTTTGCTGTCTTTAGGGAGGAGACTTTGTCATACTCAGCTTGATCTAGAGCATTCATTATGGAGTTTCTAGCTTCTCCATTAAAACCACATTTGATAATCTCATCCATGGTGAGATCATCAACATCTTTCGGTTGATTCTTTTCATCCAAGAATTGATAGCTCCTTTCTTTACAACTCTTAACAGCAGTGGCCTTTTGGATAAGAATGTTTCCATTCTACATTTCCACTAGTTGTAATTTTCTGATCCAGTGAGGAGAGGAGCTCTATAATCGGCTTTTGCTTCAAGATAATGTTCTGCCATGATCGATACTTTCCTGTTACAGAATGGTTAGTATACCTCGCTCTGATACCAATTGAAAACAACACCTAGAGGGGGGTGAATAGGTGTTTATGGCTAACAATACTTATTTATGACCTGTTTTAAAAATAACTGAAAACAGCTTGCTGTTTGTAATAACACAGTTCACAAACAGCACGCTGTTTATATCTAAAATGCAATGCAGTATGAAATAAGCAGTAAGTAAAATGTGACACACAATCTTTTAGCCAGGTTCGACCCCTAAACCCCTATGGTCTACGTCCTGGTCCCTTACCAAACTTGGTAAGAGAATATATTATTGATCAACTATAAAACCGATTACAAGATCCAACAATATATCTCCCTTATACCCTGCTGTTTACAAATGGCTTGCTGTTTGCTGTGCTGAACTAATCTCTCTAAGCAATACTTCCCAAGTATCCTTCTCTAGCCTAGTTCGACCCACCCAAAACCTTAAGCCAACCTTGTACAACAGCAAATCAATTACAACTTGAATAATACAATGATTTTAATAAATACAACTCAACCTATGAACCCTCTGAATATATATATATATGCGTATATGTAGGGTTTGAGAGGTTTGTAAGATTTTGCAATGAAGGCTTTGTGTTTGAATATATCTTCTTGTTTTCTGCTCGTGTATTGATGTTCAGAACTGAACATTAACATCTCTTTTATAGGTAAACAAGAGTATTTGAATGAAGACTTGAAATGGCTCCAACGGGAGGAATATCAAAAGGTTGAATATAAGATTAGATTTGCTTTGATTCTCAAGAACATGGGAGGAGCTGGTAATTCAACTGAAGAAGAAGAAAATGTGGTTCTGGAAGATTTGCTTCAGATTTGCATAGAAGGAAATATTTGAAATGAAAGTCAAATATGTCATGCTACTTTCTTTAATTTCAAAGCAAAGAATATATTGTCCCCCAATATATTTGAAATGTGTGCTGGCGTGCTAGAATAATTCAGAGGACTCTTACAATAATCCTAAAGATGTTTCCCACAAATTTCTCCTTAAAAACCGCACTGTTCTTTAAATCCGGCAGACACAAACAGCTTGCTGTTTGTGAAAATAGCTTGCTGTTTGTCCATGCATTTGGCTTGTTGTTTGAGTCTTTGCCCTTTCATATCATCAACCAAGTTTCCTGAGAGCATAGATATGTCTAGTTGATCTTTATCTACAGGAATTCTGAACAGTTGGAAATGGCTTGCTGTTTGTGAGAAAGTGTACAAATGGCTTGCCAAACTGTCACTTTTGTAGCACCAATTGGCTTGCTGTTAGATAGACTGATTATACAATCAGTAAGCTAGAGTATCCTGCAAAACCAAGTTAGTACATATACAAATAGCATGATGTTTTATATCTACTAAAAAGCCAAATAGCTTACTGTTTGTGATCATCAAAACTTAAGGAGTATCACCAATAAACCCCCTGTGAAAGTATAATTTTATACTTAGATTTTAGAAAATTACATGAAGTTGTCACTACTCTTTTATTCACACAAAAAAATTGAGTAAATTATCTTCTTATGGGGAATTGAACTCATGTCCTCCTCAAAGAAACTCATCCTTATAACCATTGAGCTACATAAGTTTTTGAGTTTGAACTAAAAAACGTATTACTTAAACCCGGTCTCTCCTTTTTCATATTTTTGCTATTAATTTAACTTTTGAGTAAATATGTTAATGATGACTTATATTCTTTTATGTCCTTTTATCATTGCTCTAAAAGAAATTATGTTATAGCCTATACAATATATTTATATGCTACAAAACACCTTCTTTTTAGTGCTCATATGATTTATGCATAAATAAATTCTTTTATTCACACAAAAAATTTTAGTAAATTATGTTCTTATGAGGAATGAATGATCATGTCCTCCTCGAAAAAACTCATCTTTATAACCATTGATCTACATAAGTTTTTGAGTTTGAACTAAAAAAACGTATTACTTAAACCCGGTCTCTCCTTTTTCCTATTTTTGCTATTAATTTAACTTTTGAGTAAATATGTTAATGCTGACTTGTATTGTTTTATGTCCTTTAAAGAAATTATGTTATAACATATACAATATATTTATATGCTATAAAACATCCTCTTTTTAGTGCTCATATGATTTATGCATAAATAAAATGACCCGTAAATTAAAGTAGTAATATCATAATATGTGTGAACATAATATGTACAATTATACTCAGAAAAAAAAAATTAATCGTAAAAATGTACGAATTTATATCAATGACCCGTTCCTCGCACGGGTTATTATGCTAGTTAACATAATAACGGAACTCTCTATTTTTAACTAATAATAATATTAAATATACTAGATGATAACCCGTGCGAAGCACGGGCTCGGAGATTTATGTTAAATAATCACTAATTTTTATTTAATTAAATATTTATAAAAATATATTATAAAAATTATAAAAAGAACTACGTTATTTGCATAAAAAATTAAGCGATTAACAAACTATAAAATTTGATTGTTTAATAGAAGTACATGGAAACACTTGAAAAATATTAATTTAAGATAATTTATCGTAATCTTTTTTTATTATAAGTTATAATAAAAAAATTGCTAATACAATGTAAGAATTATAATAATAATAAGATTTCAATTTCATTATATTTTTTTTAAAAAAATAACATATAATCGCAGTGAAGAATGTTCTAAAGTAGTGTATAGAAACATTTTATAGTTGTTCACCTTGAAAAATTTTTTGGAAAATTGATCGTATTATTTTTTTATTCTAAATTATGATTAAAAATTGTATTATAATTATAATAGAATTTCAATTTTATTTTTTTCTTTAAAAAATTACATAGAATTGTAAGGGAATATGATTCTAGGGATGGAACTATTTTTTATTTAAAGTTGTAATAAATGAATTATAATAGAAATATGATTATAGGGGTGAAACCAAAATTGGAATGAAACCAAAAATGGTACCGTTAAAAAGGTGTTTCGCTTATCAATAAAGGTTATAGAAATATCTATTTTTCTCATAATAATATATTAACATATGTCAATAACGGTCCTAATTAATTGATATTCCCTCCGTCTCTAAATATCATTCCTGTTTTGACTGAACACGTTTGCCAACGTACATTTTTTATCATTAATATCTTCAATTTCGTATTAGTTTTAAATATAAAAACTTCACTGTATTAAAGTACTCATAAATACGAATCCAATAAGATCACTGATGACTATATTTGGTCTTATAGATTAAACGTAAATTAATAATTTATCTCATGTTATGAACAATCCTCACATTTCAAATACGAAAAAACAAATAGAGACAGAGGAAGTAAGATTCTTGTGAGAGTAGTCAATGTAGGCTGCTAGACTTTGACCCCTACTTTTATTTTAGCATGTGGTGTAATTAACTAGAATAACCTTCAGGCTCTAGTATTCTTCAGTACACTGTTTTTGTAATCATCTCTTGACTCTAGAAATGGACTTGACAAGAATCTCTCTCAGGACTCAGGAGTCGCTGATGATTTCTTGAAATGGGCTAATGATGATAAAGTTAAAGTGATCCAATACCTAAGATGGCCCACCATCACTTCAAAAAATGAAGCACTAACTTACATTCAACAAGTTGCTATGAGCCCGTTCGGCTCCTCTTTCATTTTTTTCTCATCCACTTAAAGTAATTTAACGTTGTTTGTCTAATCTTAAAATTTTTAACTTTAAAGTTAGTTTTAGTTCAAAAAATTTAAGTACCTTCGAGTATTTTTTTTTAACTTATTTTTTTTCTCATATCTATTTTTATATATTTGAGTCACCTTTTAACTCGTATTATATTCTTTGCATATATTTGTATTTTATACTTTTATGTTATGTTTAAAAAATATAAATTTCTTTTTTTTAATTAATTTTTTAAAAATAAATTTACTTTAAGTAAAATTAGCCAAACAGATACACCTAACTTAACTTAAAGTTAAAATTATTACTTTTCACTTAAAGTGAGTAAGTTGTACTTTAAGTTATAAGTAACAAATTTTAAGTTTAGCCAAAGGGGCTCTATACCACATCCCTGGCGCCACTCCATCTGCATGGATGATATCTGCATTGGTTATGTTTCAGACTTTTAGTCAAGCCAGAATCCGGAAATGATCAATACCGGGCACATGTCAGTTACGCGCTTAGCACGGATTACTGGGGGCTTGGCATAGCCACTGTTGCATTGAAAATGGCAATAGCTATGGTTTTCGAGAAATTTTCATATTTGGTGAGGATTGAGGCTTTGGTGGAAGAAGAAAATAAAGGATCTCAAAGGGTGCTTGAGAAAGTTGGGTTCAAAAAAGAAGGGTTGTTGAGGAAGTATGGGTTTAACAAAGGTGAAATTAGGGATATGATCATGTACAGTTTCTTGTCAACTTATCAAATGTTGTAATTCATTTTGGACAAGAAGCTATGAAATTGTGACATTGTCATTGAAAGGATTGGTGTATTTTTCTTATTCCCATATGCAAGTGGAAAGTTAGGCTTTCATGAAAATGTTGTTCATTGGGTGCACGAAAGTTTATCTTTTGTCATTCTTCGATTTTAATTTATTTCTTGTCATCCTAAATTCTAAGTTCGATTTCTGTTTACCCAAAATTTATTGAGAACAAATACTCATATAACTACTTATTCAAAAAATATTAAGAAGTGGGCCGCTATCATAGTTCCCTACTTCCCTCTAATGTTCATCCACTATTGCAAACAGGTTTAGCTAGAAATGTACTGTCCCCTTCACGGAAGCTCCCATTGCCGGCTGCCCGGAATTTTTGGGGTGATTGTTGATTTGTTGGTCTCTAAATCAACGGTGGAGTGATTTTTGTATCGGAATTTGAAATTATCATTTAAGTATTACTAATTCTTAATTAACATTTTTTTTAATTTTGACCAATTAACCCATTTAATTTTTGTACGATTAATCCTGCGTAATTCATATATAAATTCAATTAATTCCCGAATTTTAAAAAACATTTAACGTTACCTAATTATATCCTATTATATAATATAAGACTAAGAGGCATAAAAAAGAAATACTACTATGAGAAAACTGGCCTGAGGACAACCTCAGGGATGTCTTCTAAGAATATAACTTATAAGTGATTTGTACTTATAAAGTAAGGGCCCCGTAAGGGCATTTTTGTAAATATAAACTTTTTTCAGTAATTTTACATAAATATCTTTAAAATTTGTATTAAAAATATTTTAACCTCAGGTAAAACTCCCTGAGGTCATCCTCAGGCAAATGAAACCCTACTACCATATATCATAGATCAAAGGTTCGACTCTTAACAACTACATAATATTTAATAAATTTTTAATATAGTAAACTAATGTTAAAATATGCATGGAAAACTATGCATGAATCAAAGTAATTAAAAATATTAATATAGTTTTCCATGCATATTTTAACATTAGTTTACTATATTAAAATTTTATTAAATATTATGTAGTTGAGAGTCGAACCTTTACCTATGGTTAGGGGTGAGCACGGTTTTCCGAAAACCGGTTAAACCGACCAAACCAACCTGACCAAACCGAAAGTTTAGGTTTTTTTTTGATTTGGGTTGGTTATGGTTTTAAATTTTTAAAAACCGAAAATTTTTGATTGGGCTTGGTTTTACTAATTTTTTCACCCGATTTAACCAACCCGACCATTAAGATCAAATAATATATAAATATTATATATATTTTTAATAAATCCCATGGAGATTTCTGATTTGGGTTTGAACAGTGTAGAAAGTAATCATGTTAGCGTATAACTATAAGCAATACAATTATCTATTAACAATTATGGAACTTGGTGGCTTCTTTAGTTTTATGTCAAATATTATACAGCAAGTTTTTAGCCAGTCATTTTCCCCGGCACAACCTTACTACTGTTTATTGCTGCCTGTCGTGATCACACTGGTGTTGTACGAGTTGCAGTGACTGCACTTGTGTCCAAGAAAGTGAAACGATACCTGGCTAGTTTTATGCTATTATTGGTTCACACATGTTGTTGTCGCTTTTTTATTATTTAATAATGGTTTTAAACCGAAACCAACCAAACCAAACCGTTATAATTAGGTTGATTTTTTTTAAATGTTATGATTTTTGGTTTGGTTATGGTTTGAAAAATTAAAAACCCGAAATTTATGGTTTATGACCGCCAAACCACCCGATGCTCACCCCTACCTATGGTAGTCCTATTTTTTTATCCCTCTTGCAGTCTTGCTCTTAGCAAGCCTGCGTAAGGACCTTAGACCAAACTAGCCTTAATGTACATATACATTGCATATCCTACAAACTTACATATAGAGTGATTCGAAAATTGGGGACCCTTAAGCATTAAAGGCCTAGACATTAGTCTTGCTCGTCTATAACCAGGATCACCCCGGGACATGAGTTGTTTCTTATTAGGCCTTTTTGTTGCATAGACCAGCTTCCATTCTCACGCTTTGAGGGCAGCCGGAGAATACTGAACAATATCATGTGGAGACCAGATAAAAAGGGACTACTTCGTGTCATACAGATAGATTGGTAATGGACAAGTGCGTTATGTTATTCGAATTTCAAAACAGTTTTACGATTTCCGTTTTCGCTCTTTTGCCTAGAAATCACTCAGATTCCATTTACATTTAGCTTGTAAGTTGCAACTTGAGCAAAAGCATGTACCAGTGAAACATAAGGAAATGGTGCATAGTGCATCATCAGTATATATATTATAGTGTACTCTTTGGGCTTGGTGAGGTGAAGTTCCATTAAGATTAAAAAGGCGAATACAAATTCAGAAATAGAGTAATAAGGGATAAACTGGTAAGTCACCGGGATCAGTAGTATGCATCGAAACTCAGTCAATGATCAATGCAGGGGAGAGTTTCGAAATGCAATTGCTGAAATTTTCTGCAAATTACTGTGGAAAGAACAAAGGTATAGGCGTATAGCAACTAGCTGGAGCTTTAAACACTGGCCATTATTAAATCTTTCAAAGTAACTATTATCATAATTCTGAAATCGGAAATGAAATATATAACCTGATACAATATTCCATCTCTTATTTATGACATAAATATAATCAGAATCAACAATGCATTACAATTTACAACCCCATAAAAAATAAAAATAGACTAGCTTTGTTTTCGAGTAACTTCACTAGAAAGAAGGCTAAAGATCACCATATCTCTAGTCCTTCCCTTCTGAACCATATACTTCCTCAAAACACCTTCTCTCTCAAATCCTGCTTTCTCCAACACTCTCTGTGATCCAACATTCTCAACGTCAACCAGAGCTTCCAATCTTTCCAAATGTGGCCACTCAACAAAGATCATCGAGGCCACCATTTTGACAGCCCTTGTCACAATGCCTTTGCCCCAGTACTTTGAAGCTAAAACATAACCAAGTTCACCTCTGCAAGCATCATTTCCTTCAAACAATATCACAGAAATGGATCCTATCGCGCGATTTTTGAGGCATATGGCTCTCAACCAGGGATGGGGCGCGACAATATTAGTCATATAGTCCATAGCCTGTTCCTTTGAAGTGTAAGTAGACCATGAACAATATTGACTCACCTTATCATCTGTAGCCCACACCATGAAGTCATCGATGTCATTGACATCCATCGGCCTCAGACTTATATCTGAATTGTCATCTTCTTCTGACTTCAGCTCAATCTCGTTCTCCTCCATGATATCAATGTGTGTTATTTATATGATGTTGCTTGGAATGCTTTTATGTTTTGTTTCTTGATTAGCATGCCATCATGTGACAAGCCTATTTATAAATGTGCAAGTTTCAAACCCAAAGAAATTTCCATGAAGCTTGAACGTCTCAATTATTTGGATTATGACAGTTTTCTATAACTTGGAGACCAAGCACTGGATAACTTATATTAGCCAGTTTTCTATAATTAATAAGATTCTTGTGAAGCTAGTCAAAGTAGGCTGCTCATCTTCGACTCCAACTTTTACTTCTAATATTAGCATATACTGAGTCAGCTTTGAGATCAAACGACTTATGCTAATGAAAGAATACCAATAAGGCTATAAATCATTTCGAAAATGCTATGGTACTGCTCCAAGTGCCTCATTAGTCTATCCCATATCACTCTGTTTTTGTATCATCTCTTCACTCTAAATGGACTCAACAAGAATCTCTCTCAGGCCCTTCAAGATTTCAGATGCTGATGATTTCTTGAAATGGGCTAGTGATGATAAAGTGACCCAATACCTAAGATGGCCCACCATCACTTCAAGAAATGAAGCACTAACTTACATTCAACAAGTTGCTATACCACATCCCTGGCGCCACTGCATCTGCATGGATGATATATGCATTGGTTATGTTTCAGTCAAGCCAGAATCCGGAAATGATCAACACCGAGGGCATGTCAGTTACGCGCTTAGCACGGATTACTGGGGGCTTGGCATAGCCACTATTGCATTGAAAATGGCAATAGCTATGGTTTTCGAGAAATTTTCATTTTTGGTGAGGATTGAGGCTTTGGTGGAAGAAGAAAATAATGGGTCTCAAAGGGTGCTTGAGAAAGTTGGGTTCAAAAAAGAAGGGTTGTTGAGGAAGTATGGGTTTAACAAAGGTGAAATTAGGGATATGATCATGTACAGTTTCTTGTCAACTGATCAAATGTTGTAATTCATTTTGGACAAGAAGCTATGAAATTGTGACATTGTCATTGAATGGATTGGTGTATTGTTTTTTCCCCACATCCAAGTGGAAAGTTGGGCTTTAATCCTTAGCATGAAAAGAAAATGTTGGGCTTGCATGAGTGCTGTTAAGTATATTGCTACATATTCACAGTCCAATAGATTTCATATATTCTTAAATAATAAGAAGTGGGCCGCTAACATTTTATTTAATTTTGACCGATTAACCCATTTAATTTTTGAACGATTAATCCTGCGAAATTCATATAAACTCGATTAATTTCCGAATTTTACAAAAATATTTAATGTTTCCAGAGCTATAACATTTTTCAATATTTTTATTGTATAAAAAGTCAAAATGTTTAGGCGAATATTGTTGCCGACAAAGTACTTACATTGTAATCCCTCCGTCCCGTCCATTTGTTATCGTTTCAAAATGGGGTATCGACACACATTTTAAGGTATATTTTAAGGATAGTTCCATAACTTATTTTTGAAAGTTTCTTTTTTTGTATAAAAATAGAACAATCCTATTTTTATACAAAAAAAGAAAATTTTAAAAATAAGTTATGGAACTATCCTTAAAATCCACCTTAAAATGCGTGCCAGAAAATGACAAAAAAATGTAAACAAATTGATGAGACAGAGGGAGTATCTGTTACACGAATGCATGCAAAAGGGGTAAGATCATCTCCAATGGAACCCTTCCTTACCTATAAAATGTCATGCTGGAAGTTTTTAGGGGTTTTCCTTCAAAAAACCATCTCCAATGGTACTTCTCCTTACCTAAAATTTTTAGGTGAGAGAAAATGAAACCACATATGACATATGTGAGGGATGAAAAGTGATCCCCTATATATTTCCATGTCATCTCCCGCTGGTTTCTCCTCCTATTCCTCATCTCTCCCGCCTGTTTATGTGTCTGTCTGGCGTGTATATATGTTCTGTATCTGTGTGTCTTCATGTATTTTATGTGTTCTGTGTGTCTGTGCTAAATTTCATTTTTTTTGTTTTATTGTCATTTTTGTTTTTTAATTTTTTAATTTTATCTTAATAAATTAATGATTTAAAATTCAATATTGGGTAAAAAAAGGATGTTTAAGTAGTTGGAAACAATCACATAAATTATATTGTAAAATACAAAATTTAAAATATTAATTAAATATTAATTTTGAAAATATAGGGAATTAATATAGAGATTATCATTGGAGTAAAATAGCTTTGGCGTTCCCTATATTTTAAGTAACTTTTATTTTAATATATTTTAGGAGTCCAAAATTGGAAAACCCATTGGAGATGCTCTAAGAGACAATGGCGTAATTTATGCTTGCATTTTCTAGATTATTATGGCTTTAATGATAATTTCAATAACATAATTATAAAACAGCTTGAAAATCATAAAAACATGATTAAACGGTGATTAATTTTTCAAATAATACAACTTACTTTTTCTTGTGATCATTTAGTCAACATGAGTGAAAAGTGTTGTGGACCTTGAGCTCCGATGAGCCAATAATAAATCTTGAATTACAAGATTATTTGTAGAAAACATAGACTTGCCATGTCTCACAACTCAACATCAACGCTAGATATTAAATATTTTCATGGACCCATATACACTACTTTGAAAATATAATAATTGTGGATCATAAGAAGAGGGTAAAATCAACTACATTAGTGATTATTATATATTAATTTTTAATTATTTGTTGCTCTAATCATGTCAGTTAAGCTTTTGTAAAACAAGAGTCTAATCTACACCTAGGATTAAAGGTGAGACAAATTCCAAAGATAAGAATTTCCACTCACAATTAATAAAGCTATTGATACAAGAAATGGGGAGATAGCCAACATCATGTTGGTGTAGTGGGTTGAGTCCTTGTCTTCTTTGTAGGAGGTCAAGAGTTCGACCCCTGGATGTGTGTGAGTTTAGTTTGTATTAGTTTCCTTTATTTGTATTTGTATTTGCATTTATATTTATATTTGTATTTGGCCGGGGGTCCTTCGGAAACAGCCTCCCTATTGTATAGGAGCATGGTCTACGTACAGGGAGCTACCCTCCTCAAACACCACTTTGAGTGGTATTATAACTGAGTAAACTAAGTTTATACAAGAAATGGGGAGATGATAAAAGACTAATAACTCCCTCTGTCCCGCTGAATACTTTATATTTGCGGACCAGTTTTTGGTACGGATTTTAAGGTGCATTTTAAGTATAGTTCTATAACTTATTTTTGATATTTTTTTAATATAAAAATAGAACAATCCTATCTTTATAAAAAAAAGAAAATATCAAAAATAAGTTATAGAACTATTTTTAAAATACATGTTAGATACGCAGTTTTTTATGTAAAGAAATGGATGGAAGGATGGGAGTACAATTCAAGCACTCACATCATTTCATCCTTTTCTCTTCTTTCACTTCTAATCTGTATAATCTAATCTGTACAATTCAAAGGATGTTTTTGTATTTTAGAAATCTAAATATATTGAATTTAGATTTTATAGAATTCATTAAAATTAGGGAATATTTAATTAGGATTTTAAATTATCCTCTAAAATTCGGTGATATTCAATTAGAATTTTGTAACATACTTTTTAAAAGAGAAAAAGGACCCTGAGATATATCTCAGGGAACTTTTCCTAAGATATATGCTAAATATACTTTAAATCTTGCTGGGCCCGCAGGGCTAATTAAAAATCTTTGAGTTTACTAAAATACCCACCCCATTTTTATATATAAAAACTAAGTATCTCATGAAATTTACCTGATATATATCTCAGGTAGAGATGCACAAAAAGCCCTTCGGGCCGGGCTTTATCCAGGCTTTAAAAAGCCCGGGCTTTTTAACAACCGGGCCGGGCTTTTTCAAAAATCGGGTCGGGCCGGGCTTTCTCTAAAATATGAGGCCCGTTTTAGGCCCTCAGGCCGGGCTTTTTTTAAAAAAAATTTATATATATGTAATTTCTATATTTTTACAAATATTTCTCGACGATCCAACTGTACGGATGTCAAGATATATCTAATTAAATGATATTACCAAATTTTCAAAAAATAAAAAATTAATTTGGCTGGAGATCTTAATAGAACACTACTATATTGTCTAGTACTCATAACTAGTGCTTCATCCCAGATTATTGTTTCTATATTTTTAAAAACTATTTCTCGACGATCCAACCTTACGGATGTCAAGATATATCTTATTAAATGATATTACCAAATTTTCAAAAAATAAAAAATTAATTTGGTTGAAGATCTTAATAGAACACTACTATATTGTCTAGTACTCGTAACTAGTGCTTCATCCCAGATTATTGTTTATATATTTTTAAAAATATTTCTCGACGATCCAACCGTACGGATGTCAAGATATATCTTATTAAATGATATTACCAAATTTTCAAAAAATAAAAAATTAATTTGGTTGGAGATCTTAATAGAACATTACTATATTGTCTAGTACTCGTAACTAGTGCTTCGTTCCATACTATTATTTCTATATTTTTAAAAATATTTCTCGACGATCCAACCGCACGGATGACAAGATATATCTTATTAAATGATATTCCCAAATTTTCAAAAAATAAAAAATTAATTTGGTTGAAGATCTTAATAGAACACTACTATATTGTCTAGTACTCATAACTAGTGCTTCATCCCAGATTATTGTTTCTATATTTTTAAAAATATTTCTCGACGATCCAACCTTACGGATGTCAAGATATATCTTATTAAATGATATTACCAAATTTTCAAAAAATAAAAAATTAATTTGGTTGAAGATCTTAATAGAACACTACTATATTGTCTAGTACTCGTAACTAGTGCTTCATCCCAGATTATTGTTTATATATTTTTAAAAATATTTCTCGACGATCCAACCGTACGGATGTCAAGATATATCTTATTAAATGATATTACCAAATTTTCAAAAAATAAAAAATTAATTTGGTTGGAGATCTTAATAAAACATTACTATATTGTCTAATACTCGTAACTAGTGCTTCGTTCCATACTATTATTTCTATATTTTTAAAAATATTTCTCGACGATCCAACCGTACGGATGACAAGATATATCTTATTAAATGATATCCCAAATTTTCAAAAAATAAAAAATTAATTTGTTTGAAGATCTTAATAGAACACTACTATAGTGTCTAGTACTCATAACTAGTGCTTCATCCCAGATTATTGTTTTTATATTTTTAAAAATATTTCTCGACGATCCAACCTTACGGATGTCAAGATATATCTTATTAAATGATATTACCAAATTTTCAAAAAATAAAAAATTAATTTGGTTGAAGATCTTAATAGAACACTACTATATTGTCTAGTACTCGTAACTAGTACTTCATTCCAGATTATTGTTTCTATATTTTTAAAAATATTTCTCGTCGATCCAACCGTACGGATGTCAAGATATATCTTATTAAATGATATTCCCAAATTTTCAAAAAATAAAAAATTAATTTGGTTGAAGATCTTTATAGAACACTACTATATTGTCTAGTACTCGTAACTAGTGCTTCATTCCAGATTATTGTTTCTATATTTTTAAAAATATTTCTCGACGATCCAACCTTACGGATGTCAAGATATATCTTATTAAATGATATTCCCAAATTTTCAAAAAATAAAACATTAATTTGGTTGAAGATCTTAACAGTTACATTAATAAAATAAAAATTATCCGGGCTTTAACCGGACTTTATCCGGGCTTCGGGCCGGGTCGGGCTTTATCCGGGCTTCGGGCCGGGCTTTATCCGGGCTTTTCGGGCTTCGGGCCGGGCCGGGCTTCTCGAAAAATATGGGGCCCGTTTTAGGCCTCCGGGCCGGGCTTTTTTTGGGCCGGGCTTTTCGGGCTTTTTTTGGGCCGGGCTTTTCGGGCTTTTTTTCGGGCCGGATCGGGCCGGGCTTCGGGCTTTAGGCTTTTTGAACATCTCTAATCTCAGGCTCCCTACTCTCTTTTTAAAATATGATGGTATACAAAAATTGATGAATTTTTTTATATTTCATAAAATGATGGATTCTGGCTGATTTCTCTTTGTTTTTTATCCTTATTGAAATCCGGCTAAAATCTATGAGATTTTGAATGATTTTTGAGAAACTCCATTAAAATCCATAAATTTTTTTTAATCCATGGATGGATTCTGTGACAATGTGCGTAGAATCAAAATTAACAACGACTTTTTTAAAATTCATAGATTTTTTTTAATCTATTAAAATCAGGGTTCTAAAAATCGCCAAGTCAACCGAGTACTCATTTCGAGTACTCGTTTTTAACCCCTCGTCCGATCCGAGTTCCGAGTTTCGAAATTAAATCGAATTACACTTACTCGTATTTTTGTAATATTATTAAATAATTATTATTAGTATATATATAGAATATATATTACCGTTAAATTCTAAATTTTAACACATGTACATTAAAATATGAATGAATGGATTCAATAGATGAGAAAAAAAAATTAAAAAAATATCCGATTTGTTCTCCGAGTACTCATTCCGAATACTCTCCGAATTTCCGAGTACTCGTTTTTCTGGAATAAAACCGAATCGAACCGAATTCCGATTTTTACAACCTTAATTAAAATACATTAAAATCTTACTTGAATACACCTCTTATTCTCCCTGGTTTCAGATTTTGAGTTCTAAAATCGACCCGAACTGAACTCCAATTTGTTACACAGCATTACAACCCAACAAACACTCGTAACTTGGCTGCACATGGGTAGGGTTGGGTTTTTGTCAAATCTCGACCCAACCCAATTAGTTCGGTTTTATAAGAAATCAACCAACTAATTGGAAAAAAAAATTGTACCTAATCCCGACCCAACCCAATTAGTTCGGTTTGGTTCGGGTTGAGTTGGGTTAAATTTACTAATAGGAAGAATTTTGTAGAAAATTTCACAAATTGTAGAAAATTCTACACATTTCGTAAAAAGTGTTGCAGAATGTTGCTGAAAGTGTTGCAGAAAGTGTTGCTGAAGCCAGAAAGTGTTGCAGAATATTGCAAAAAGTTTAAATAGTGCAGAAAATTTATAAAATTTGTAGAAAATATGCCACAAATATACATAATATGTAAAAAAATATGTAAAAAATTTTGCATTTTATGTAAACGGGTTGGGTTGGGTGAGGGTTAAAATTTGTTAAACCCTTACCCAACCCAATTAGTTCAGGTTTTTTTAAAAATTAACCCGTTCAACCCATGATTTTGGACGATTCAATTTGATCGATTAAAAATAGGATCGGTTTGAATCGATTTGATCGATTTTTAGAATCCATGTGCATCCTTACTCGTACCAAAGACAGGTTTGGAACGGGTTGAAAATCGAAACCCAGGACTACTTAGCTGAAATTATAGCCTTGGCAGGTGACGAGCGTACAGAATAGCTGATCCAAAATACAGGAGGGTCCGTGAATTCCCCACCGTTTCGAGCCCCTATTTAGTAAAGTTTCATTCGGCCCCCACCAGAGTCACTTGGCACGAACTCATAAACAACACTTTTTCTAACGTCTAGCGATTTATTTCTGTATATTTTGCCCACCAGCTAAAGGAATTATACGCTTAGCTTGGCCATGGCTTGAGCTACTAGCCAACTACACTACCCTACTCATTCACTCAGTAGCTCCCTTAGACACCCTCAAATAATGGCACTCTTTGTCATTATCAAAAAATTTTTAACAGGACAATATTACGTTGTTTACTTCCGTCCCAAATTATTTGTCCGCTGTAACATATATATATATCTCGATGACAGATGTTAAAAACCAATTGCATTTGCTTTAAGACCGAAAATGATCGCAAATGAATGCCAGCTTTTATCTCGTTCAAGTAAATTTGATCAAAAATTTGAACTCACCAAATTTAATGTACAAATAAACTCAAGTTGAGCCTTTTTTTTATAATTCGGTATTTAGATCAATTTTCATGCACCTCGATTAATTTAGAAAATTGGCAGCACACTTATATCCATCAAGGATGACAATTCACTTACTTTCATGCCTATCAACAAAATCGAATTTATAACCTTAGGAACAATAAATCTCTAAATTACAGTTTCAACCAACTACTCCACTACATAAACTCAAATGAGTTTAGAAAACCTAATCATTAAAGTAGCATAAAACTTGAACATGATTGTCCTAAACAGTACTCCATTTAAAGCCGAGCCTCGCCGAGTCCAAGAAAATGAATAAAATACAGTGCTGCTACTGTAAGCAAGTACCACTCAATACTCCCTGCGTCCCGATAGGTTCTTAACATGGGGATCGGGCACGGAGACCAAGGATAATGGGTGTAATATTGTTAAAATAAATGAAGTAGTGGGTGTAATAGTAATTTTATTGTTAAAATAAGTGAAGTAGTGGGTGTAATAGTATAAAGTGTTGAAAAAGTGGAGTAAAGTAGTTGATATTTTATTGTTAAAAGTTACTATTTTTGGTAATGTAAAGAATTGGTGGGACGTCCCAAAAAGGAAATTGTAAAGAAATGGATGGGACAGAGGGAGTATTATACACAGACTCTTGCGTCAGCCTATGAGTTTGAGCTCTCCTCTTTATATTCACATGATCACATCCACTCCCACTCCTCTACACACACAAACACACACACAAATGTACTTTGCCCAGAAAAAAATTTACATACATGCACACACTCATGTATAAATATACTCCTCAGTAGTCTCAGTTACCAGTGCTGCAGCAGAAGAGAGAGTGAGTGAACATCATAGTGGTTTCATAAACCCCACTGATTCTCACACACTTCTTTAACATTTTTCACTTTTTACCACTTTTTTCTGCAATCCCATGGCAGTTTTTTCACCACCCTCAAGTTAGTGGACAAAAACAAACACAAGAAAAGCTATTTTTTAGTTTCTTTTTGTAATTTAGCTTCATTTTTTATGGTTACTTTTTGATTCTTGATTTATAAGTGTTGTCTTTATACAAGGGCACTAATTTTGAATATTTTGGAATGATTCTTGCGGATGCATTAATTCAAGACTGAAAAAGTAAAATGAAAATGAAATGAAAAGATTGGTAAATTAGAAGCTTTGTGTATTTTGTTGGCTTCTAGCCTAGTAGTAGTATTTATCAATTAAAGCTGTTGTTGAATGATTATTCAGTCACCCTTCTTTTGTGTGTCTGTTTGTAGAACTTGAATGATTCGGAATTGATTAGAAGACAGGGTGAGTGGGTAGTTAATACGTTGAACTATTTGGTCATTAAAGCTTTGTGGGCTTTCAAGAATGGTACCATTGTTTTTGATGCAAAGCCTTTAACCCTGATATTTTGTGATAGTACCCACAAGATTGTGCCTTTTTTTCCTGTGTGTTTGGGAGCTTTTCTGAGCCTGCAAGCCATGGCAGTTTTCTAGCATTGCAGGTGTGTTCTCTCTCTCTCTCTCTCTCTCTCTCTCTCTCTCTCTCTCTCTCTCTCTCTCTCTCTCTCTCTAATATCTGCATGTGTGTGTGTGTTTTATGGTATTTGGTCTATTGATGTTTTGGAACCTAAAAGTTGTAAGTTACATGTTACATATAGGGAGTTTTGGTGAAGAAGAATCATAAAGCATAAGTGAGCAAGTTGTAATGGCAGATAATGGGTCTCTATCATCTAGAGATAAGTACAGAAAATCATCCTCATTCATCTTAAGTTCTCCTAGGTTATTTACTGGATTTACCTCAAAGGGTTATACTGAAACAGAATCTATTATGAGTCCAACTTCAATTCTTGATAGCAAACCATTTCCTGCTATAAAAACTCATTTCTGGTCTGATAGTAATACTAACAACCCAAGAACCTCGAAACCTGAAAGTAGAAAGCATTTGGATAATTTAGATTCAAAAGGGGTTGGTCTTGGCCTAGTTGATGCTCTCATTGATGAAACATCAGACCAAAATTTATTTAAACCCGAAAGCCGGATGGTATTGTTTGGATCACAATTAAAGATTCAGATTCCTCCCCTGCCTCCGTCGGTTCTTTCCCCTAATCCAACCCCTACTTCTGATTATCCAATGTCTCCTGGGGATTTTGGTCTGAAAACTAGGAATACTCAGTTAGGATCCTTATCTCCGTATTCATCAAAGAAATCTCCTTTTGGCTCTAAGAATTCTGGCCTTGAGAAATCTGACTCGCCACGAATTTTCTCTGGATGTCTCTCTGCTGATGAAATGGAGCTTTCTGAGGACTATACTTGTGTTATTACTCATGGCCCAAACCCAAAGACCACTCATATATTTGATGATTGTATAATTGATAGCTGTTGTGGAGTTGTTGGATTATCAGCATCATTAAAAAAAGAAAACGGGTTTGGCACTAATCAGATATTGCGCTATCCCTCTGAGCGCTTTCTAAGTTTCTGTTACAGTTGCAAGAAGAATCTTGGGCAAGGGAAAGACATCTACATGTACAGGTTAGTTCAAGTGCTTTATATTAGAAATTTAGTATGTTACTTCTACAAACTAGATACACTGATACATCCTCAACAAGATTCAATCAAGAAGCATTCACTGATTCTAATTTTTTTTTAAATTTGTTGTCAAGCACTGATTCTAGATTTTATTGTACTAATCATATCTAGTTGTGCCGCTAGAGTGCTATGATAATACACTATTTATCAAGTAATGTGTTTGATAATTTTTCATGGACTGATGGACTAGAATCCTTTTATTGCTGACTTCAATCAGATATCTGTAATTGCTGATCTTTTTATGAGCGATCTTTTTTTATAGTATAGCATTTCATGTCTGTTATTGGATTGTTTTCCTAAAGTTCTCCAGCTGATTTTGATTAGAAATCTTTTGTTGATCTCGGTTAACTTATGCTCTCAGGGGTGAAAAAGCCTTCTGCAGCAACGAATGTCGCTACAAGGAAATAATATCAGATGAAGGCATTGAATAGTCTGATGGTATTTACGGAACCTGATCCTAGAGTTCTCCACAATAAGCTTCAAGGGATGATATTATCTATACTATCAGTTTTCTATGTAAGAATCTTTAAGATTTCAGATATGAATCAACTAAATCGAGTGAGGTTTTTGACAAACATCTCTGAAAGCTAGTAATAAATGACATTTGGATTAATGTTGTTCAATCTCCATATTTTCTTGTTTTGACCTTCTAATTCTCTCTTTGTAGAAGAGATGAAAGGGGTGACATTGTTATGTATTGAATTTTGTTTAAGGTGGTAATCAGGTGATTAATGCGCAAATTGTTCACATTTTTGGCCTTTTTTCGAGTTGCTATATTTAAATAATCATCCCAGAATCTATGATTAACTACTTAGAATAATGAAAACCCTCGACTAATTAGAGTGTTTGCCTTGCTTTAAAAAAACTAATTAGCTAGCTTCACTTGTATATACCTTGAACTGATCCAAGACATTCAAAGGGAACAATACAATACAAAATCCAAGTAGAATATCACTGACAGTGATTACATGTGCTAATCTTGAAGCCATACATGTATCATTGATCAGGCTCTGTTTGTTTGGTATGGTATTGAGATATTGATGATGAAAATGATTTGTCCTACCTCAAGAATCTTGAATCAACTTGACATATTTCACTGTATTATGTATTTGAAGTTTCATGAGAATACAAGTAATGTGCAAAAGCATATGAAAGTTTGGTTCTCCAAATCCAGAAAGTAATTAGACCTTATCCTACATATGGTCCACAAATATATGCTGCATATGAGGAAACAATTATGGGGACCTTGGCTAGGACAACTTTCAACAACTAACTATTGAATATAAACAAGTTGGGACCATTTTAAGGTCCCTCTTTTAAGGTTCTCTACTCATGAGACCACCTTTAACCCATATGCTAGAATTACTCTCATACATCGGTTTCATCTGGGGATGGGTTAACCCTTTCTGGTGAGACAGAATTATAGTTGTTAAATAGGCTTTTAGTATGTAATACGAAGAAAAATAAGCAAACTAGTATATAATTTATGGTTCCTTTGCTACCTTGTAGATAGTAATGGACCGTAAATATCCCTATTTCCTTGGTTACAAGAGGCTGAGGGTCCGAGTTTCACAGGCATGTATGTTGCCTTTCAGGAAAAAGGGAGAAAGAAGTTAACTAACTTCATAATGGTCTTGATCTTGTTTCAAATGACATTACTGAATAAAATTACAAGAGAAAAAAGGAAAATTGTATGAGTAAAAAGGATTAGGCATTAGCAACTTATGAACCAAATGGTAACAAACCACAACAATAGTAGCAAATGATTGTTGCTAGCATACCGTACCGCAAACATTTCAGCAGCAAACGATTGTTGCTAGCATACCGTACCGCAGACAATGTCTGCGGTACATAATAACATGGGCCCCTGGATTCACACCAAAAAAATCTGGTATGCTGCAGCAAGCGTTTGGTGTAGACCAGCTCCCAAAATACTAATGGTGCTGATTGCTGAATAGTTCCAGTATTCTCTCTGTCAGTCAAGTCATTCTCAATGCTCAACATAATGTACAAGCTGCATTAGTTTTTGTTGATTTGAGTAACCTAACAAATGGGATCAATTGTGTTTTAGAAGAATTCCAATTGGAAATCATAGGCTGGCAGAATTCCTATAAATACTCTGTATGTTACATGTCAGGTTTAACAACCTAATTATGTATATAGCATATTTCTGATAGAAATATATTGATGCAACCAGTGTAAATTTGTGGTATTGATTCTCCTGGGCCTGTCTAGGACTTTTTGACCAAGAAGTCACAACCTTCAGAGTTCAGATACATGACATGGTATCCAACAACGTTGGCAAAGTAGTTGGAGGCTTCGTCCCAAGAAGCTTTGTTAAGAATAGAGTTAAGGTCCTGATTCCGGCACTTGCGAAAAAAAACAAAATCAAGCAAGCCAAATTGACGGGTCTTCTCATACATAGTTTTATTACTTAAGTTCTTTAAACCATTTTATTGTATGTGCAGAACTAAGTCACCATCTGCTCCTTTAAAAAGATTGTGAAACTACCTTCTAAATTTCTTTTCTTATAATAGTTTATCTAATCTGAACGGTTTTGATGGTCTTCACGTACATGAATTTTTTACTTAGCTGTTTGAACTACTTTATCGTTTTGCAGAGCTAAGTCAGCATCCGCCCCTTCAAATATAGTAAAACTACCATTAAAATTTCATTGCTTATCTTAGATAATATAATCTCAACGTTTTTGCTATGATAATTAAATATGATCAGGTCCTGAACTAGCCACACCTAGAGATATTCCACTCCCCTCTAGTCCCCACTAGAGGGATTAGTCATTAGTCACATCTAATGTCGTGAGCACCTTAGTAGGAATGTGAAAATTATGAAAATACATAACATAGTGGGGAACTGGGGATTTTTGATTTTATGATGCATGTCTTTCATGGGATTTCTAACTTTTCCATACTATTGTCCACGGTCCACCACCTATTCCATTTAGTCTGCCAAGCAATTATTTGATACTTTTGCTTCAATAAATTTTCATTAAGCAGATAAACGGTAGCTTAGCCTTTATGTTCAAACAACACATAAGGATCAATACAGAAAATATACATGCAAGAATATATAAAGCATACCTCTATTTGTCAACTGAATTCATATAAGGATACTTTTGCTTCAATAAATTTTCATTAAGCAGATAAACGGTAGCTTAGCCTTTATGTTCAAACAACACATAAGGATCAATACAGAAAATATACATGCAAGAATATATAAAGCATACCTCTATTTGTCAACTGAATTCATATCGGAAATAACAAAAGATCCAGATGAACAATCAGTTAACTGTTTTAGATATTGGCTCAAGCATTGCAGAAACAACTTTGGTGGTGTGCGTTTCAGCACATACAGAAGCTATCAGTGACTTCCACACGGAAATATCCGGCATTTTGGCCTGGCTAACCATCTCCTCCAACCACATAATCGCTTCAAATGGCCTGTCCATTGAGCAAAGACCCTGTATTAGAGAATTATAAGTGTTCTCAGTAGGAGAGTAGAAGCTTTTTAGCATTTCCTCTAAAATTTGACCCGCTTCAATATATTTTGCCTCAGCGCACAATCCATCCACTAAAATGGAGTAGGTGTCCTTGTTGGGAACACAACCCACCTGCCTATAGATCTTTTTCAAATATTCAATAGCCATGACCGATCTTCCTTCATCACACAAGCCTTTCATAACAGTGTTGTAAACCTTGATACTTGGAATGCAATTATCATCCACCATCTCCTTTTCTATTACCTCTATTGCTTTATCAACACTGTCATGCCTACATAATGCTGCTACCTTAGCTTCATAAATTTGAAGTGCAGGTTTGAAACCTCTATCATGCATCTCTTGTATCACCTTATTAGCTGTACTAATATTGCCCTCCGAATAAAGATCAACGGCCATCACATTATAACTATCTGTACTAGGAATTCCACCTCTTATCAGAGCTTCATCAATTAAATTCTTGGCTCCTTTGTCATCGCAATTGTAGAATCTGGAAAGATCAAGCTGCTTGAGGCATCGCTTGGGGGCTTTAAGCCCTTTCCTTAAGATCTTACCAAGAAGATCAACAGCTTCCTCGATATGTCCACTTTCAATAAAAGCATGCAAGAGAGTTCGATATATCACAACATCCTCACCACTACCTTTTTGAGAGATCCGCCAAAACATAGAGTACAATAGATGTGTGGCGTCATCTAGTCTCCCGTCAGCACATAATCCTCTCATTAGAATCCTATAAGTTTCCTTGCCAGGATAGCAGCATTGACTATTAAATTCTAAGAAGACATGCAGTGCAAGATCGGAGCGACCATTCTGACACATAGCATTGATAAGCAATGTCAAGGAATGAGTTCGAGATTTTACTTCCCAACCAAATGAGCGCTCTAAGAAAAGACGATGAGCAGTTTCTAGCTTAGACTCATTTATCATTATCCCCAAAAGTGTATTAAAAGATTCCGTCCAGTTCACACAATTAAACTTAGGAAGGTTTTGAAACAGGGTAACAGCTTCATCAATCAATCCAGCTTTCGCATAAGTGTTGATTGCAGTTGCGAAAACAGAATCTTTGCACTCACACGAATCTGCTTTCATTTGATCAATAACTCTTTTCATATCATTTATCCTCCCCGAGCTTCCAAGAATGCTGATCATGGTGGCATAGACAGGACCATTGTGACGATAGTTTGGATACTTCGATTTTGCTTCATTAAAAATCTGAAGAGCTTTTACTGGACTTTTCTGTTTCCGTATGAGTTGAGAAAGATGAGTGGGGGTCAGAAGCCTTGGCCATATTACATTCATCGTAGTGTATCCTTAAAAAATCCGTTGCATACAAAGTTCACTTGATCTGCAAGTCACAAATCACAACTACTTCATACACCCGAAAATGAACGTGCATTGTTAGCGTGGAGTAATATATCATAAATGTCAGAGTCCTGAGGCCCGCCCGAGAGGTACGGATGTCAAATTGCCGAAAAGGGTGTGAATGCTTCTAGTTCTAGCTCACATTTCACTAAAAGAAGTTCATTCTAATTATATATAGTACATTCGTAAACCACCATCATATTATGTTCTCGTACTAAACAAACTAGCTTACTTACACGCTCACAGGCACTCTGATCATATAAATAACTCCATTGAATCCATCTATACAAAATTTAATGGTAAAATCCAGCATTATTAAAAGAATTAGTTAAATATGATTCATTAGTAAAGTGATTTCTTGTTGACATTTAGACAAACACCTTGTGTGCATAACGAGAAACTGTGCACAAATTAACAATTATAGAAAGAATGGTTAGTGGAATAGAACCCAGAAATTGATATACCTGTTCTACGGGGAAATCTCAGTGATTGTTTGATGGGTCTGAGTGCACAATAGTTGAGTGATTGTATGATGAATGTAGTAGCGGATGTGAAAGCCCAAGCCCAAGCAATGGGTGACAAATTCGAATTTGAGCAGTTTTTTGTATTTAAAGAAAAAAAATAATAATATTTTCTTTTTTTGTAAAGGTGAATTTCTCATTCATTAATTGTATCGAAGTATAATAATAGTACAAGAGGATTTTTCGATCAAGAAAATTCATCATCTAACCGAAGAGCACGCATGTTGCTCCCGGACATTTAGACAATAAAACCTTCAAGTCTGAAAAAAAAACCCCACAATAGAAAGACATCGTTAAAAACCCTCAAGAGCAAAATCCTGTGGGAAAAAACTCAAGAGGGGAAAAAGAGTGTCCTCAAAATATAAAGTACATTGTTTTACAAATTACCAAGAAATAAACAGAATTAGTAATTGCTATTGTAAGTTCCCAATATCATCAGTTTTTGCTGCATCCTAACTTTATTTTCCTTCTCATCTAGATTATTCCATTACTTCAGGTCATCTCATCTGTCTTGTTATTATACTCTATTTAACCAGAATGCCCCTGTGAAAAATAAAATCAACAAACGAAAATTAGTCCACAAAATTATTTACCAAATATTTTATAAATATTATTAACATAAATATATAAACAAACATATGATTTAGTATCAAGTATAGGAATCTAAACCAAAGGGGATCCCTTTGGTTAGATACTTAATTTATTATTATTTAATTAAATTTGAAATAGTTATAAATATAATTAAATAGTTGTAAATATAATTAACATTTAACGATACTAAAAGTCAACAAAATGACATAAATTTGTCCATTGACAACAAATAATAAATTACCAAATATGGTCCAAAAAACCATCAAACATGGCACTCCCATGAAGGCACAAAATCAGCCAACAAATTGGCACCAAATCAGGATATAATTGATATGCCACACACTGCATATTCACTGCAATCAATATTTAGGTTTGAAACTTCCAAAATTAACAAGTTTCCTTAATCAATTCCCCTAAAATCCTCATTAAAATAATTCCCCCTAAAACAACGCCGCTTCACCTAAATAAGGCTTCACCGGAACTCTCACATCACCACTCGAAAACACACTTTCCGGCATCACTTCTTTCTGAATCCAGCTCCGATTTGGACTCGATCTCACTTAACCTTTCAACAACATACTCCAGGATCATTTGGATTGGACACAACTCTATTGATGGAAATGAACTCCAATCAAGAGCAGTTGAAGACGGCGTTCGCTTATCCAAGCGAATCTACTTCGGCAAAGACCGATCAATCACGCCTCCGAAGCCAATTGAATCGATGATCAAATCCTCATCGAAATCGAAATTGTTGCCGACGACGCGTATGGTGTACGTGATGAACGGAGTTGTTACCCACAGAGGAATGGAAATGATTAATTATACAAGATTAATTATACAAGCAGAAGAAGGAAAACAAGATCCATTGAACAACCTAATTAATTAAAATTTGATAAGAGGAATGCTACATATCTAGAAATGCATCCTGAAAATATTTCCGAATAATTTATGTAGTTTGAGATTGAGTTTTGGCCAATAATACCCCAAAAAATTATATCACATAACAAGAATACCCCAAAGCATTGATGATGACCATAAATACCCTTCTATTACGCATTTCATAGGAGAGTAATAAGGTTACGCATTTGATATTGGGGTAACTAGTATAGATTTTTTTATCTATTACGCATTTGGAGAATGTGTAATAGGGGTTACCCATTTTCCAAATGCGTAATAGGCTTTCCTGGTAGGTCTATTACCCCTCTTCCAAATGCGTAATATGTATAAAATCTATTACCCCTTTCCCAAATGCGTAATAGAGGGGTATTTATGGCCACCATCCGTGATTTGTATTATTCTCATCAGTTTTATTAAACAATGGGATATTTATGTCATTCTTTCTTTGAGATTTATATGTACATGCGAGTAGTCCATTTTATTTATAACTAAGAATATAATAATTAAAAAACAAAACCTATCTCCATCTCATGAGAGTCGACTCTCAAATTTAGTCGCCGATCACCCCCTTTTCTCCATTTTCTTCCATCATCCATCCACCAATCCTCCATTCAATCATCTAATCCCCTTCTTCTTCCCGCCCCCTCCCTTCTTTCTCATCTTCTTCATCTGTCCCCCTCTTCATCCTCACCTTTCCTTCCCCTATTCCAGATCTACCCCATATTCCCTTTTTTTTTCTTGTTAATAAGTTCATTAATCTTCATCTCTGGGTGGGATTTTGATTATTTTCGTCCATCTTTTTGGGTGGTTTTATGTCTCTCCTATGTGAGAGTTTTGGTTTTCGCTTTTTAATTGTTAGCGGGGTTTTGTTAAAAATGATTTTGTTGATGTTTTGGAGAATCTGGATAACCCGCATTGAAACTGGATTGGTGGTGATTATTGCAAGAGCTCACCTTTCACAATTAAAGATTGTTCATTCGTTATCGGTTTTCACTTTCGGCATGTTTATAGCTGGTATCCGGCATGTAGATAGCTGGGGTGAAGAATCCATTTTCGGCATGTAGATAGCTGGGCTAACAATTGTTTTTATGTGATATGGTCAGTGTGATGCTGTTGCTTTCCGGGATGTTGGTGTAATATGGATTGCTCGGGATGTCTTCGACTTCGTTTTTAATTTCAAGAATTTTTAAATTCTATGTGTTAAACGATCAGAAAACAAATCAGCTAATTATGTTTAGTTTGTTATTTGTTTCTCAATCTGGTTGTAACGGTAGTTGGAGATTTGTTCTGACTGTATTATGTTATTTTTAATGAAATTATGCATTTCGTCAAAAAAATATATATATAATAATTAAATATTTGGAAACTGTTTCGGAAATATTTTAGGAACTCTAGCATTTCTCGTAAGTTTATAGTTCATTTTTTGCATCATCATCATCATTATTATAAAAAAATTCGGGTAACTGAGATTTGTTTGTCTCATTTTCGGTTTGGATTCTTTTTTTTTTTTAGGAAAGAAAATTTCATTAATACTTCAAATATTCCAATATTACATGAAAAAACTCTAAATAAACATTTCTTTTATTCCAAATACGTTCAGCTAATGAACTAGAGTTTTTCACTATGTAGTGAGCAACCTTGTTCGTAGAATGTTTAACTACTAGAGTTTCTCACTATATAGCAATCTTATTCGCGGAATGTTTAACAAAATTTAACGTAACATTAGTTTGCAAAAAAGGGAAAATAAATTACGTTGAGCAACAGAAAAAGTTACTACAAGATTTTGTCTTTTCGAAAGCAAAGCTAAAAAAAAAAGTTACTACAAGTTGACTAAATGTCCCCTATATAATAATCTCTTAATCTTAGAAACTAAGAGCAAGTCCAACAATGTCCTAACTCATTCCTTAAATATAATATAAAAAATTAGGTCCTAGTAACTTAGGACATGAGTAGTGTTGACGGAGGAATTTGGGAACAACAAATTTTCGGGTACGTCACCGGAAACAAGATCTATAGCAGCGGTTCTTCGTCGGAAAAAAGTGATTGTGTGGGTGGCTGTAAGTAAGTGGTGGCTGAGATTGATTTAAGGTTCGTATGGGTTGCCCGTGAGCTCTCAACTTTCGACCCCCTCAATCAGCCTACGTACCCCGGTATTTATAGGGGATCAAGCCATACATAGTTCTTGGAGAACAAGAAACCCAAATGGGCTTGGATATCGAACCAGCTTCCGGAATGTTCTACTATGAGGCCTAACCACAAAAGGCCCAAGGCTCATCCAAGATCTCAAGACTTCACAGATAAGGAAACTTCCCCCGTCGAGGACTAGTCCTATCCGCTACCAGCTATTTCTTGATTTCAAGGATGCAGGTATAGCCGCGGTTTACCCCAAGTGCAGAACGCATCCCTGTCCCCCGAATGAGAAGCACCCACCAGATAGCAGGACAGGTGATCCAGAGCTTTTGGGTGCAAAGTGCAGGATTACTCCAAAGTTCCCCAATGAGGGCGCGCCCATTGGCTACAGGAACAGAGCTCCCAAAGCACACACCAAAAAGTCCCCATCTTTCCACCTTAGGGCGCTCCCTTAGTGTCTAAGAAGGGTCCTTATATCCAGGCAAACCCCTGGAGGCCTTCTGCGACGGACATCCCCCTCCTGAGATACGACAGGAGGGAATTTTTCAACTTCTGGAATTCCAACTTGAGTGGAATTCATACTTGAGTGGAATCCTAGGAGAGATTTCTTCAATGTCTTCTCAGAAAATTAACTTGAATAGATTTGTCACCATGTTTTAGTATTTAGGGCGCGCCCTCTTCGTAGAAAAAGATAGGGCACGACCTGACTTCTCTATTACCTGCCAAAACCCTAATTAATCCTAAAATTCCCCAAATTGAATCCATATTTGACCCGAATCCATCTCGAAATACCCGAACCGAATTTTGGCTATAACAACTACCCCCCAATTCCATATGAAATCAGAGATGATGTATGGAATTTCTTCTGAAAAGCCCAAAATTCTGTAAAATTCTTCCTCAGGGCGCGCCTTGACTTGAGGGCGCGTCCTCAGAATCCCGAACGGTTCTCAGCTATCATCCATTATCTTTCCAAACCCCTATAAATACCCCCCTTTCTCTTACTTTATTCTTCTTCACTCTCTCTCCCCCCCAAAAACTATACTCCGGCGATCTCTTTTTCCGAGTAACAATCCGGCCAAACTCGACGATTTCCTTCTATTTCCTTCCACAAATCTCGTTCCGGAACTTCCAATGTATGTTTTGATGCCTTTAACTTATACTTTCACCGTGTATTTTGTGAGATTTTGCGAATTGACTGTTAGTTATCTCCGTGTTCTTCATATTGCTGTGTATGCATAGGTGTATGTATTTGCCTTTGATCTTGTTTTGCTGTTATAACTTCTTCAAAATATGTTTCTAATAAATTGATACGATTAATCAATTTTCAGGACGCGCCTTCGAAACAGGGCGCGCCTTGGATTCTTCTGATACCACAATGTAACTTTAAAAGTTTGATTCTTCATGAAATCTTTTTTAGGCGTGTCTTACACTTATGACGCGCCCTAATATCTTTTGAACAATTTTGAACGTCCAACTAATAATGTTAAGTCACATAATCACTGAAGAAAATCTCCAAACTCTAATCACTGAAGAAAATCTAAAAAGGGTTGGAATTCTTTCCAACAGGGTTGGTTCCATTTGTAAATTTAAAAAATTTAGAAATGGCATCGCCGTTCCCACCTCTTCATCTAGTGATAGCGAAAATGAAAATTCTGATTCTGAAGAAGGTAATAGTTATAATGTAGGATAGGGCGCGCCCTAACCGTTTCTTTTTCATTTCTTATGTTTCATTTTATACTTTGCCTTCTTTACCCAGGGCGCGGCCTAACCTTTCTTCTCTTTTGTCTTGTACAGATATGGCTCCTAAAATTCCCCGCGGCTTCGGTGCTGCCAAGAAAAATAACAAGTCACAGCATGAAGGCGAGACCGATGCCTCTGTTTCCAAGGGAAATATTGTACAACCACAACAGCCTTCCCCAGTAATTCCACCTTTTGGATCTTCAAAAAGGAATGCTGAAACCCATGAACCCCCTGTGAATAAAGGCAAGAGACAGAGAACTGAGGGCGCGCCCTCTTATGTGGAAACCCTTATCGGGCCGGTTGCTGCTTCACTTGTCACTGAGAAAGAAATTGATCTCTGGCAAAACATGGATACCGATGATGAAACCAATTCCATGATTAAAGCTTCAGCCCAACTCCTGGTTCAGTCTCTAGGGCGCGCCCAAAAAGTGCACAAAGAAAAGCTTCACATTAACAGGCTTGAGGCTGAAAACAGGAAATATTCAAAGATGATTGTTGACAATGACAACAAATGGAAAAAAAGATCTGGATGTCAAAAATGACAGACTTGCTGATCTAAAGCATGAATTAGAAGAATCTCTTGAACATCGCCATATTTTAAATACCAAAAATGATAAATTAGAGAAAGAGGTGGAGGAATTGAAGGTACGGTGTGACTCTCTTGAGATTGAGAAAGCCGACTGTTGGAAAGATGAGAAACAGGCCATGGAAGATCGAAATTAACTTCCAAGCTGGGTTTGATTTCTATCTTCTTGGTTTTTTAGCAAACGATCCTGATTACAATTGGGAAGAGAAATTCGGCCGAGAAAGTGCCGAAGATATTGAAGATTTCAAAAGGGTGCATGCAAATGCCATTAAGGCAAAGAGGATTGAACTAGGGTTGGACAAGGATCCTGAAGGCGCGCCTTCCACTGAGAAAGTTCCAGCAGCCCAGGATATTCCTAATTCAAGTTCTACAGCTATCCCCAATCCAAGCTCTCCTCCTGAAGATGTATCTCCCCTTACAGTTATTCGTCCAAACAATACTCAAGGCGCGCCCCCTTCACCTCCCAAGGACGCGCCCTAGGGTTCTATATTCAAACTCTGTCCGAACCTTTACTTTTAACTTCTAAGGTGCGGGTCCTTTGTAAAACCCTGCAAGTTGTAATTCCTAACTTTGAATTTTACTATGTTTACCCCTTTTCCATGCTTTTACTTTTCTTGTTAAATTCTTCCAATAAGGGCGCGCCCTTGATGGGGGCGCAACCTTTTCTTCATAATTTCGTTCAAGAAAATGTCTTTAACCTTGACAGAAAAACAAAAAATCTTCATTCATGTTGAGGGCGCGCCTTAAGGCATTACCCTTTTCAGGATTCCTTTAACTTGTCAATTACTACATAGCAAATCTTCATACATGTTGAGGGTGCGCCCTAATAAATGGGGCACGACCTCTTATACTTTAATCAAAAAATCTTCAAAAACCTTGAAAAAATGTCTTGATATACTTTATTAATCTTCAAATAATCTCAAATCTCAACAGAACAAGGGAAGGTATACATGTACTATCCCCCGAGCTAAGGAGAATAAACTTCGAAAAAACGTGGAATAAAAACAGCAAGTCTCGACTAGAACTAAAGAAGGCGTATGTGTACTACCCCCCTAGACTAGGAGAAGATTTATTTATGCTAGTCTATAACTTAAATATAAGCCTTCA
Organism: Kitagawia praeruptora; assembly: GCA_037693485.1. Lineage (NCBI taxonomy): Eukaryota > Viridiplantae > Streptophyta > Magnoliopsida > Apiales > Apiaceae > Kitagawia > Kitagawia praeruptora. The sequence continues at coordinate 9,133,224 of CM075353.1, forward strand.
TACAATAGGGGGCCAAAGCCGCACCCTACTGATAATACTTTCTCAAATGCTCTGCATTCCATGCTCGTGGGATTATGTTGCCATCTAAGTCTTCTAGATGATAAGTTCCTTCCCAGATGATAGACTTGATCTTGTAAGGTCCTTCCCAGTTGGGACCAAAAACTCCATGTACTGCTACTCTTGTATTATGCATGACTTTCCGCAGAACTAGATCACCCACCTTGAAAGGCTGAGTCTTCACCTTCTTGTTATAGTACCTTGCAGCCCTCTACTGATAAGTTGCCAACCTCAACTGCGAATTTGCCCTCATCTCTTCTAGGAAATCAAGATTTAGCCTTTGATTTATCATATTCGATTCTTCATCATAGAAATCCCTTCGGAATGACCCTGCTCCAATTTCCACCGGCACCATTGCCTCACATCCATAAGACAGCATGAAAGGAGATTCCCCAGTTGTGGTCCTTGGTGTTGTGTTGTAAGACCATAAGACCATAGGAAGTTCCTCAGGCCAATTCCCTTTGCTTTCTTCTAACTTGGTTTTCAAGGTATGCTTGATTATCTTGTTGATAGCTTCAGTCTGCCCATTACTCTGAGGATGATACACAGCTGTGAATTCCTTCTTGATTCCCAAGTCTTCGCACAGCTTTCGCAACTCCTTGCTGTCAAATTGTTTCCCATTATCTGAAACAAGTTTGTAAGGAATCCCGAATCTGCACACAATAGAGTTGAACACAAAATCCTTGATTTTCTTCGCTGTGATTGTGGCCAAGGGCATTGCTTCCGCCCATTTGGTGAAATAATCTACTGCAACAACAGCATACTTGACTCCTCCCTTAGATTTAGGGAGTTCTCCAATAAGATCGATTCCCCACATAGCAAATGGTCAAGGACTCATCATAGAAGTCAAGGTAGTTACGGGAATCGTTGAATAATTGGCAAACCTCTGGCATTTATCGCATGCCTTGACAAACTCATAGGCATCCTTCTTCACAGTAGGCCAATAATAACCTTGCCTTAACACCTTCATTGCCAACGAACCACCCCCCGAGTGATTGCCACAAATTCCTTCATGTACCTCCCTTAGGATATAATTGCATTCATCTCCATCTATGCACTTCAGAAGCGGTTGATTGAAACCTCTCTTGTACAGAATCCCATCATACTTCACAAACCTGGCAACATGATATCGAAGACGCCTTGCTTCAATTTTGTCGCTTGGGAGAATCCCCCTACGGAGATACTCTAAAATAGGAGTCATCCATGTAACTGACGGAGTGCTCTCCACTTCCATAACTTCCACTTCTGGAATACTTGGCACTTCTTGAATTTGTAGAGGAACTGTTCCTAACAACATAGCATCCTTCTGGGATCCTAGCTTGGCCAAAACATCTGCAGAGCAATTTTCATCTCGAGGAATACATTCCAACCTTACTTCACGAAACTTCTGAATTAATCGTTGTGCAAACTTCATGTAAAGCTCTGTTCTGGGACCTCTACACTGAAAACCTCCTTTAATCTGCCTGACTACTAATTCCGAATCACTCGATACGATCAAATTTGCTACCTTCATTTCCAAAGCCATCTTTAATCCGTTAATCAAAGCTTCATACTCCGCATCATTATTAGTTGCCTCGAATTTGAAGTGAATTGCACTCATGAACTGATTTCCTTCAGGCGTTATCAAAATTACTCCTGCCAGCTCCCCCATTGTTCACAGCTCCATCTACATGCAACTTCCACCAAGGTTGGGGAACTTCCTCAAGAGGGCGTGCCCTCTTAGGAGGAATTCCAGGTTCCACTAATACAATCGATTTTTCCTCGGTCTCTGAATCAAACTCCAGGATGAAATCCGCTAAAGCCTGACCTTTAATTGTTGTTCTTGGTGTATATTCCAAATCAAACTGCCCTAATTCGATGGTCCATTTCAACATTCTTCCTGAAGCTTCCGGTTTGTGAAGAATACTCCTCAATGGATAAGCAGTACGAACCTCGATCTTATGAGCTTGAAAGTAAGGACGAAGTTTTCTTGCCGCCAAGATTAAAGCGTAAACCAACTTTTCCATACTGGTATATCGGGTCTCTGCATCATGCAAACGTTTGCTCACATAGTAAACCGGAGACTGATGATCAATCTCTTCTCTTACCAATACTGCACTAATGGAGTATTCCGAAACTGCCAAGTATAATATCAAAGTTTCTCCTTCCACGGGCTTGGCTAAGAGTGGAGGATTCCCCAACTGCTCTTTGATCTTCTGAAAAGCCTTTTCACACTCAGGAGTCCACACAAAATCTTTGGATGCTCCTTTGATCGCCTTGAAGAATTCTCTGCATCTATCTGAAGATTTTGACACAAAGCGATTTAGCGCTGCAATTCTCCCAGCCAAACTCTGAACTTGCTTCATAGTAGATGGAGATTTCATTTCAAGTAAGGCTTTAATCTTGGCTCGATTCGCCTCGATCCCACGATGGTTAACAATGAATCCCAAGAACTTTCCGGATTCCACTCCAAACACACATTTTTTAGGATTCAACTTCATTCTGAACTTCCTCAATACTCCGAACATCTGCTCCAAATGCCTTACATGGTCCTCCGCCCTCAGGGATTTGACAAGCATGTCATCCACGTACACTTCCATGGTTTTCCCTATCAGATCTTTAAACATCATGTTCACCAACCTCTGATAAGTAGCTCCAGCGTTGATCAAACCAAATGGCATTCCAATATAACAGTACAAACCTCTATCCGTGATGAAAGAGGTGTGCTCTTGATCAGGTTCGTACATGGGAATTTGATTGTAACCCGAATAAGCATCCATGAAACTCAAAAGAGTGTGGCCAGCGGTAGCATCCACCAACTGATCAATTCGAGGGAGAGGAAAACTATCTTTAGGGCAAGCCTTGTTCAGGTCCGTGAAATCCACACAAGTTCTCCACTTTCCATTAGGCTTCTTGACAAGAACAGGATTAGCCAGCCAATCTGGATAATATGATTCCTTGATCAAACCAACATCTAGAAGTCTATCAACTTCATCTTTCAATGCTATAGCTCTTTCTCCACTCACAGGTCGACGTTTCTGGCGAATTCCTTTCTTGGTGGGATCTATGTTCAAATGATGACACATAATCTTTGGATCGATTCCTACCATATCAGCATGACTCCAAGCAAAGACATCCAGATTAGTCAAGAGAAAATTAGTGAGCATTCCTCTCAACTTGGAATTCAACTGAGATCCGACTTTCAAAACCTTACTCGAATCCTTTTCATCCACCATAATTGAAATAGTATCCTCTGCAGGACCAGTCTTTTCCACAGGTTGTGGTGTTCTCGGATCAAGATCAAAATCAAAACTTCGGGGATCCTCGATTGGCGTTGCACCCTTGGAGGGCGCGTCCTCTTTAAGAGGGAAGTCTTCCTCAACAAGGGTATGCAACAAACCTTCAAGTAACATTCGCCTTCCTTCGACCTGCTCCCCTATGATATTAACTGAAATTACCTCCGAATCTTCTTCAATTTCTTCTAGAATTCCATCTTGAAGATCATCAAGTACTGGAATTCTCTCCTCATGGGACGCCTTGTAGCAAGGCGTTTCCTCCTTTGGCTCTTGAACAAGATAATGGACTTTCATTTCTCCAAGAGCAATACTCATAACTCCAGAACTACTTTCACTGAGGGCGCGCCCTCCATCCTGCTGTCTCCTGAACCCTTTAATTGCCTTATGATAACAGTCTCTCGAGTCATGCTGGGATCCTCGAATTGATCCCACACCATTTGGCGTAGGAAACTTCATTGCAAGATGATAGATGGAGGTCACAACCTTCATTTCTTTCAACAAGGGTCGTCCTACCAAAGCATTGTGTGATGATTCCACATTCAAAATCATGAAATCCATCATTTGTGTCACAGAAAGAGTTCCTTCCCCAAGAGTTACTGGTAGCTTGATGGCGCCCATGGCTTTTACAGATTCGCCCAAAAACCATAGATCCATCCATTGTCTTGAATCATATCCTTATCTAGGAGTCCAAGCTTTTTGTAAGTGCTGTAATATAGAATATTCACCGAACTTCCATTATCAACGAAAACCCGATGCACATTCTTCGAACCAATCTGAATCGCTACCACCAAAGCATCATTGTGAGGATGGTGTACCCACCTAGCTTCTTCTTCGGTGAAAGTGATATCGGCACATTCTCCCTTGAACAATTTGGGTGGCCTCAACTCCAAGTTATTTACATTCGTAAGAGGTCGGTATCTTGCTTCCCTAGCGTACCTCTCCATAGCATGATTATTGTCACCTCCCAAATGATGTCCGCCAAAGATGGTATGAATAATTCCTTCCTTGACAAACTTTTTCTCTTCAGGCTTACCCTCACCATGGAGGGCGCGCCCTCCATCTCTCTTATCAGGATTCTCCTTATACTTCTTTACCTCTCTGACAATCCACTCAGTCAAGTATCCTTCCTTGATCAGATCTTCGATCTCATCTTTCAACTGACGACATTCATGAGTATTGTGCCCCGAAGACTCATGGAATTCACAGTACTTCCTCTTGTCTTTGCTTTGCCAAGAAGAGAGAGGCTCTGGCTTCCTGAAGAATCCTTTATTTTTGTTTACTTCGAAGATATGTTCAATGGAGGCTGCCAGGGGAGTATAATTACCCGGCCTTTGATCGTAGGTGTAAGTATCCGGGGGACCCCAATTTCCTCCAGAATTAGCTAAATTCACTCGATTAGCGCTAGTCGCTATACGACGTGTTGGGCTAGATGTCCTGTCCTTCCTCTTGTTAGTCTTTCCCTTAACACCACTTTGAGAATCTGATTTTCGATTGTCTGCTAAGGATTGCTCTACGATCTTGAAAGACTCAGCTTGTGCAAACACATCGGCCAGAGTAGGTGGATCTCGCCCTTGAAGATGCTTCCAGAAATCAGTTCCTACTGACAATCCAGCTATTAAAAAACTCTTGAGCGTTTCATCAATCGCTCCTCTCACCAAAGTAGACTCCGAGTTAAATCTTTTGAAATAAGATTGCAAACTTTCTCCCTCCCTTTGCTTGATATTAGCCAAGGTTGTGACTGGAGGGGCATACTTCACTGCCGCTTGAAATTTAGTCAAAAACAAATTCCTCATTACGTGCCAAGATGTAATCACTCCCGGACCGAGTTTCTGAAACCATTGTTGAGCACCTTCCCTGAAAGTCGCAGCCAGCAACCGACATCTAGCTAATTCTGCCATTTGATATACATCCATCTCAATATCAAAGCGTCCGAGGAATTCCACAGGGTCTGCGTTTCCATGAAAGCGCAGATCATTTGTCATTGATCTATACCCTGTAGGAAGCTGTGCCTCCCTTACTTCAGTTGAAAAGGGAGAGGATGTTTGTGCCGTAGCGGATATTCTTCCTCCATCCAAATGGGCCAAAAGCTTCTTTAAATCATCCACATTGAGTGTTCCCACTCCGGGAATATTCTGGATATTCGGTTGTGCTGCAATATTATTACCCCCCGAGGGTGGAGGTGGAGGTGGAGCCGCTGTCTCCACACCTCCTTGATTCCCTGCTTGTGGCTGAACCACAGCATCCTCTTGAGTTTGAGTTTGTGTTTGCTGACCTTCCGGATTTCCATGAGGTTGCGGATTCCCCTGAGAATTTCTCTGATATTGTTCTCCTGAGTGAAGGCGCGTCCTCGACCTAGACTCATCAGAAGTACTTGGAATTTGATGAATACGGGGAGATCTTCTACCTGAGGGCGCGCCCTGATGATGGGGGCGCCCATCTCCTTGATACCAATCCCTTCTTTTATCACCGTTATCACGGTTTCCTCTTGCTCCAGTGTTGTCGTGATGAGGAGTTTGTTTAGATCCAAGGGGCCGCGACCTGTTGTGAACAGGGGGCGCGCGCTGTGGATTACTATTGCGAGCAAGAGATCGCTCATGTCCAAGGGGCCTCGACCTGTTGTCAGGGGGCGCGCGCTGTGGATCATGACTCTGCGTAAGGGCTCGCTCATGTCCAAGGGGCCTCGACCTGTTGTCAGGGGGCGCGCGCTGTGGATCACGGGGCCGCGATTCAAAATATTTGCTTTTCTTCTGTTGCTCAAGGAGTACCATCCTCAAATCGTCATCATTAAGCCTTATTCCAAGGCGTTCCTTCAAGCTGGCATAATCTTTCCTTTCTCTAGCTATCTGCTCCTCATCCCTTTGAATTTCACCAGGAGTGCGTCCCGAATGATGAGGATGAGGGCGCGCCCTCTCTTGGGGATTTGACAACCTGCGCTCAGAATTATCTTCACTAGGATATTCAACAATCGGATCAGAATAATCTAACCTTCTAGGAGTGACCAGCTGAAATCTCCTTTCCTGATCTTCCTCCCTCCAGGAATCTTCTTCAATCTGAGGGGATTTGCCTGATCGGTGATGATTTCGCGGGACACTCCGAGATTTTCTCCTAGATTCTTGCACTTCCTCCACAGAACTCAACCTGGCTCCGAAACTATTTATGGCATCTCCCATACGATACAACTGTTCCATTAATGCCGCGTTACTGATAAGAACGGGCGGCTGGCCACCGCCGGCGACTGGAGTTCCATGGTGGTGTGGGGGAACAGGGATTTCCTCCGGAACATAAGCTTCGTGACGAGCTTGGTTACCCCCCAAGCTATCTTCAGAATCGTTATAATCTTCTTCATGAGAACCTCTGCGTTGATTGTGAGACATCTTTTCCTCCTAAGATGAAGATCTTGATTGGCTGCCCTCCTTCTAGCGCCAATTTGTTGACGGAAGAATTTGGGAACAACAAATTTTCGGGTACGTCACCGGAAACAAGATCTGTAGCAGCGGTTCTTCGTCGGAAAAAAGTGATTGTGTGGGTGGCTGTAAGTAAGTGGTGGCTGAGATTGATTTAAGGTTCGTAAGGGTTGCCCGTGAGCTCTCAACTTTCGACCCCCTCAATCAGCCTACGTACCCCGGTATTTATAGGGGATCAAGCCATACGTAGTTCTTGGAGAACAAGAAACCCAAATGGGCTTGGATATCGAACCAGCTTCCGGAATGTTCTACTATGAGGCCTAACCACAAAAGGCCCAAGGCTCATCCAAGATCTCAAGACTTCACAGATAAGGAAACTTCCCCCGTCGAGGACTAGTCCTATCCGCTACCAGCTATTTCTTGATTTCAAGGATGCAGGTATAGCCGTGGTTTACCCCAAGTGCAGAACGCATCCCTGTCCCCCGAATGAGAAGCACCCACCAGATAGCAGGACAGGTGATCCAGAGCTTTTGGGTGCAAAGTGCAGGATTACTCCAAAGTTCCCCAATGAGGGCGCGCCCATTGGCTACAGGAACAGAGCTCCCAAAGCACACACCAAAAAGTCCCCATCTTTCCACCTTAGGGCGCTCCCTTAGTGTCTAAGAAGGGTCCTTATATCCAGGCAAACCCCTGGAGGCCTTCTGCGACGGACATCCCCCTCCTGAGATACGACAGGAGGGAATTCTTCAACTTCTGGAATTCCAACTTGAGTGGAATTCACACTTGAGTGGAATCCTAGGAGAGATTTCTTCAATGTCTTCTCAGAAAATTAACTTGAATAGATTTGTCACCATGTTTTAGTATTTAGGGCGCGCCCTCTTCGTAGAAAAAGATAGGGCGCGGCCTGACTTCTCTATTACCTGCCAAAACCCTAATTAATCCTAAAATTCCCCAAATTGAATCCATATTTGACCCGAATCCATCTCGAAATACCCGAACCGAATTTTGGCTATAACAAGTAGCTAAATTCATCTCCAACAGTATGCCTTAAATTTAATATTTTACTATTAAAATCACCTTCATCATTAAAATACAATATATAATAGAGAGAGAAAGAGTGTGTTTGTAATAATTTATTACAAAAAATGAGTTCGGGCAAAAAAAAAAAAAAAAAAAAAAAAAAAAAAAAAAAAGAGTTAGGACAACCTTAGGGAAGACTTAAAAATAAGGATTGAAGAGAGTGTCCTAGTGATTTAAGGCATCACTAAGACATTGTTGGAGCATTATTTTTTGTCAATTGCCTTAAATTTGAACTTAAGACACCTTTTAGGGCATCTCTTGGACTTGCTCTAACATCATGCATGCTGATTATGCTGATATCACATTAATGTTATGAACATTAATAATGTTAGGAGTACATGCAAATCTTCTACACCATTTTAGGTATGCCATTCCATATTTCATTTTAGATGGTTATTTTTGATTGGATGATTGGTGTAAATGCAGTGAGTCCCATTTATATTAATTAGAAGTGAGTCAATAAAAAACAACCAACTGAAGTGAAATATGAAATGGTTAGAGGATTTGAACTCGAATGTTAGCATGTATTACGCGACAAATTCTATTATCAAAAGTAACTAGTATTACTATTTGGAATCGGAGGGACCGGAAGAAGTAACTTTGTGCTTCTGTTTTTTTTTTTTTTAATGTTCATTTGGATATGATCAAAATATTGAATATGCTTAAAAGACTGGATGATTCGGGAGTTTGCAAGTGGATGTATGGGGTTCAAGAAGAATCCATGGTTTGAAGAAAACCAATGGCCTGCCTATGAGATGCCATGTGAAAAACATTAAATTCAAACACAACAATCACAACAATCCCCAGATGTGTAGTAGGCCCCTACTAAGTTTGTACATAGTAGCTCATTGCTCGGTGTTATGTATGTTTGTATTAAGGGATTAGGTCGGTGTTATGTATGTTTGTATTAAGGGATAGGTCAGGAACAAACGTTTGTCACGGAAATTTTGGTGTGAAAATAGGGAGGTTTCATCTCTCTACATACCGTAAAAACTTTTTACAATATAATTTGTTGGTAAAAATTTTTTTGCTGGTGATCCCCGACCTTATATTAATGTCTTGTTTTTCTAAATTTATAAAACCAGAGTTTATAAGTTTGGTTGTTAGGATATTACTTTAAGAAAACAAGATCCTCCATGTGAGAAAACAGTTCTAAAATCTAAAAAGTTGTAGGACAAAGCAATAAAAAATGATAGCACAATGAGAACATTGACATTGTGTAATGTGATGCTTCAAGTTGAAATTATAATTATCTAGTAAATGTAGAAGTTAAGGGAGTTAATGATGACAAGTGGTTGGCTTAATCCTTCATTGCCAGAAACAGACATTAGTGCCAAATTAAGATAATCGGCAGCAGCCAAACATGTTAATAATCTAGATCAATATTTATCCACATATGTACATAATTATTTTTTGCTTAGTGTCAACATAGTACTTGAATAACTATTGAATGTGAAGCAAAATGTCTTGTTATATCAGATACTCTAATATTCACTATTTGTCTATTTATGCAAACAGATCATTAACCACCTTAGTTAGCACTTAGCTCTGAAGTTCTTAATGGCTTTTGGTGATCAATCATAAGGCTTTACTTCTGAAGTGTTAAAAGATTAGTTAACAATAAAATTGAACCAATCCAAAGACCTCTTAATCTAGCGGTATCTCCCTCGCTTTCTTTACGGGAAAGCCATATGATAAGAAACCAGAAACGTGATCAAACAATCACACGGAAGACCTACTATAACGATTATAAAAACTCTCGAATGTATCCAGAAATTTACTATCAAGTACCCTAACCTCTCCCATTGATCAATTAAACATCCGCACAACAGTCATCTTATGTAGCTTCACATGCGTCTGAGATCACATTTTATGAATCACACCCCTTACCAAATTGCATATACTGATATACACTTATTATTACGACGGAAATGTCATATGTAACTAACGGAGGATAATAATCGAATTGTGAGCCACAATCACATAAGATAGAGAGTGGTTTCAGGTTTGAAGCCATTGCATGTAGCACTAGTAGACAAGAATCCACATGCTCTGAGTCTGAAAGGGATGATTGCAAAGATCTACAAATATTCATGGTCAAGAACATAAACATTGTGTAATGAGATGCTTCAAGTTCAGCAACCCCACATGCTACGGCCATACTATGTCTTTAATTTTTTGGTAATTTGGAATGTGTCGTTTTCGCAATGTGTATTAACATTTGACTCTCATATTCTAGACCATGTAGGAAGACAACTTCTTGATAAACATTACAATGGCTTAGCCAATCAAGATATGATTTATGTTGCTTCTTGCAGAATTGAATCTAAATTTGTTCATGGACAATCTGTTTGGCAAACTTGAAAACCTTGTTTGTTGTAGATAAGGCTGGTTTGTACCTAGTTTGATGTGCTATTAATCTTTAATTTCTTGAGTGCTTGGAATTTGCAATGAGTTTTAGGATATTCAACTACAATAATTCATACTATTGTATTTATAGAGATGTTGCATAATTAGTTTTGAAGATTCTTAAAATGCTATATATGCATTGCATATTTGTATCAATCATTATAATTGAGTGGCTAATATTTTTAATCACCAATTATCAAGAATATTCATATTAGGCCCTAATCATCAGATAAGAAAGTCACTATTTGCTTAGACATATTGTTGATCAGTTCTCAATAATGTCATTTGTGTTAGGCAAGGAGAGTGACAAAGAAGCTCACAGAATCCACACCTGGATAGTTGTTCTTCTTCTTGGCCCTGCAGGGCCACCCATTGATGAACTTTTCCTGTCCATTCAGTTTGTCACCTAAGATTTTTGCTTGGCAGTTGTCTAATTACTGCAACAATCGGTTCGAATAATTTAATTAAGGGTTTGTCTAGTGTATGCTCAAGGGCACATGCTAAGAATTCGTGTTTGATGAGTTGTCAAATTTTAATTGGTGGATATTTATGTCAATGCAAGAACCCATCATTATTAATGAAATTTCCACCAATCAAAATTTGACAACTAAGCTAGCATTCTTAGCATGTGCCCTTGGGCACACACTAGAAAATTCATTTAATTAATTGCTCGAACCCCGTTTTCATGCAATTCAATCAAAGAAGAGTCTTCCAGTATCTCTCGGAACATGTTTCCTATGTAACACATTGGGTACGTTCACTTTGGTTTTGTCTGGATTCTGATAATCTGTTAGAATGCGAACCTTAAATCTGTATTGTCCGTAAACACATCATGATAATAAAAAAAATCCATTTTTCGGTGGTGAAAATACCAGAGGTATCAAATATAATGGATCCCTTGCATCATTCATACCATATCATTTTATAACTATTTTTTATATACAATTTTACACTTTTAGCATTACTCTTTCCGTAAACTAAGTGCAACAAAAACATAAATCTCCGAAGAGATGACCACAGAGAATCACGAATACGAGTATTATGAGTAATCTGATAATTAAGAGCATCTTGAGCATCTTCAATAGTATTAGTTAAAAATGGTTGGCTAAATCAGATAAAATATCGATTATGTAAAATTTGTCGAATCTTGTGCTCCAATGGTATATTGGTTATAATATTGTATATATTGTAAATATAGTATGTTATTATTATTTCAGGTTATTATTAATAGAATCTATTTTTTTAAGGTAATAGATCATGTAAAATCTTCTTTACAAGTCTCTAGAGGTTGGCCAAATATAGCCAACAAATATAGCCAACGAAAAGTGATTATCTAAATTTTTTTACTAACTCTATTGGAGTGATATTTTTTTTACATAATTTCAATAAAATTTATTTATGGTAATATATCTGTGATTTTAGCTAAGGGATATTCTACATTGAAGATGCTGTAAGTATGTACAATGCATGTGTATATAAATTCCAAGTGATCAAGTAAAGGAGATCAGTGTATTATCTGATTACTAAAGACCAGTCAAAGATTTGAAATCTTAAATTATGAAAAATTAACATTTGTTTATGGACTAGAAAGTTTATATACTTATTTGAGAGTAACTTAACCACACCCATGTAAAAATCGGTAATCGGTATAAATCGGTTGAGGTATCGATTTAAGATTAATCGGGTAATCGAGGATTAATCGGAATGATTAATCGGAGTATTAATGGGATATTATAATAATATTTAATATATTAGTCTAATTTATAATTAAACATATCATTTTAATTAAATTCACAGGATTAATCGGATTTTAAAAATCGAATCGATTGGTTACCTTATAGAGGATTAATCGGGAATTAATCGGTTAAATCGGGGATTTTTAGAACCATGACCACACCCCTAAACAAGGTTAACTACAATAAATTAGTTTGCAAAGTCAAAATGAATAAGTAATCCATGTTAACCGAAAGTAACTGTCAAATCTCCATCAACTCCAAAGAAAAAAAAATCGAATCCTAATTAGCAGCATGCCTCCAAGTCTCCAACTGTTCAACTAGAAACTTTTTTATTTTTGGAAAATGATAAAGGTATAAATTAAATCCCAAAATGGTTATCAAATGATAGATGTCATAATTTAATTAGTGTTTCTTAATATTTATAATATTTATTTGGGTAAGGGGAATCTAAAGGCACCTTTAGGAAAATAATCTAAAGTTAACCTATGAAATGAAGACACATAAGCAAAATTATTAATGCCCCTGCGGGGCCCTTTTAAATAACATGTACAAATTAATCAAAAATACTTGATTTTAGTTTAGTAACTTTAGGAAATTATCTAAAGTTAACTTTAGATTCTTTTTTCCCTATTTAATAAGACAAATTCCCATACATTCACATTAATAAGTTAATAAAATTTTTCCATACTGACACGTCTCATTCACTAACAAATTTTCATATTCAATTTAATACCGATAACATTACTCTTTATTTTAACCCCTGACAGGCTGACACTAAGAACTATTAGAGAGCATGAAATCTATAATCTAGAGATCAACTTCTTTCTTTCAAAAAAAAAAAACTTCTTAACATAAATTTAGTCATATTTTGATAAATTTACATTGTTTTTATTTCGTTTTTTTGGGGTACTAAATCTTACATTTGCAAAATTTATATTCTTGAACTTAGGATTGCAGATTGCTCTTCAAATTAAACCAATTTAATTGGCAAGTCTAATTTTTAACTAATAATTTTAAGTTTAATTTTTTTTTAATCGAGTTGAGTTTTATTAAACTAAGTTATTCGAGTTCGACTTGTATGCTTAACGGGTCAAACATGCTGATTAGAATGCTTTGTTAGCTTACTCTTTCAGTCCCATTATTTAGGGTTAAACTGTTCATTCTCCAATGTATTTTAAATTTGGGAGATGGTATTTAGCATCCGTATGCTAAATACTGTTACTGAGCATACGGTTTTCCAGCCGTTGGATCAACGATCCAACGGCTGGGGTTTTAAAAAAAAATCTCACCGTACCGTAGAAACTTTCCGCGGTACGGGGCACGTACCGCAGAAAATGCCCCATGTTTTCACATCAAAAACAGTACTGTACACGTACCGCGGAAACTTTCCGCGGTACGGTGAGTTTAGCATACGGTCAGCAAACGTTTGCACCAGACCGGGACCCTTAAATTTTTAATCAAACATAACAAAACAAAACAGTTAAAAGACTCCAAACTCCTTTAGGTAAATAAAATTGACAAGGCCCAACCAGTTTGTCCCATTTTCCACTGCCTCTGTCCCTTGAAACATGGCACAAATTATTGCAGATTTCCCTACTATAAAACCCCTCCTATCCCTCTTCACTTTCCTCCCCACTGATCATCTCTACATTACATTTCCAAACCATAATAATTCCCATTTTTTACTATACACATATAAATTTTTATTCACCTTTTTTCGAAAAGTACATGCAAGATTACAAGGAGGAAGAAGAAATGGAAACAGAGTTGGCCAAGTGTGAGTGTTGTGGATTCAAAGAAGATTGTACTCAAGATTATATTAATGAAGTTAAGTCTGAATTTCAAGGAAAATGGCTATGTGGATTGTGCTCAGAGGCAGTTAAAGATGAAGTAAACAAACAAAATAGCAGTAGTAATAGTGCACTTGGTCTTGAAGATGCTATAAAGGCTCATATGTCATTTTGTAGTAAATTTAAAGCCAATCCGGCTATTCTAGTAGCTGATGGGATGAGGCTGATGCTCCGTAAGAGGTCCGATACGTTGTTGTCATCGTCGTCGTCGTCGTTGTCATCGAGTACTTCTTCGAAGAAGTATGCGAGATCAACAAGTGCAGCACAAGCTGTAGGAAATGACTTTCTTGTGTTGTAACAAGTTAGTATAAATTTGTTTATGCTCTAGTTTAACTTTTGTTGAAATAAGCTGACTTATAGAAGAGCTTCTGTTTAGCTCTCATACAACTTGTTTTGTACAAAGGATGTCTTTTTCTTTGGTTAATGGAACCTTAATTGATTCTACTTAGTTTTAACTTGGAGTTTTTTCTGTTCTTGGTGGTAAAGCATGGGGGATTGTATTTTTTCGTTTCTTTTCTTTAATTCGTTCAAGTCAAAAAATCCTATAATAATGTATCCTTGACTTTGACTTGCACAGGATTTTCGCCCTTAATAATATTCCCCGCATCCCATCAATTTATTTACAATTTCCTTTTTACGTCTGAAACTTTTTAAATTTTGATGTCTAAAATTTTTCAAAATATAGTAAAATTTTATATATAAAAATTAATTTAACATTTATTATTTTTCCCCACTTTATTCATTTAACATTGATTGGTCTCATAACATTATCCATTTTTCTCCACTAATTTACACATTTTCTTAATATTCGTATACTCATCTAATATGTAAAAAAAAGAAAAAAAAAACGGAAAGAGTAAATCGAAGATTAAGTTGAATTAAAAATTATGGAGAACATTTGGTTCATGGTATGGTTAATTAGCAGTAACGGAAATCCAAATCTCAATCATATATAGTAATATTTGAATTAGCAATTTGGTTATTGTGAATAGAAATTTACATTAAACGGATAAATCAATCTCTACTCATTTATTGAAATACCATATCATTTTCATTTACATAAATCTTATTCTCATTTTCGTATGTCATTTCAACTAACAATCCACGTCCTATTGTGTTTTCGGTAATAAATAAATAAATATAAGTAGGGTTATAAATTGATTCGAATTATCCGTATCATATCCGAAAATATGATACACGTTTCAAATTTATTTTGTGAATGATCCAAATCTGACGAAAAAATTAAACCGGATATAAGCACTCATATACCCGTTCAGATTAAGTCTCATACTATTCTTAATAGATCCTACCCGAATATGATTCATGATCCGTATTTGATTCAAACCCGAATATGATTATATTTTTAGTTCTTTACATTTCCAATTAAATAGCTTATTATAGTTTTTTTAATATCATTGGTAACTTTAAATTTTCATAAAATACGAGTTAATCATTAGTTATTTATTATCAAATACTTAATACATCATTTATTTAAATTTTCAATTCTTGATTATTATGTTTTCATAATATTATATTTATTTTAGAATAAATGATTATTTATATAGTTCAAATAAAATGATACATATTATTGGATCATATTTAACTTTTATTCGATAGATCACAAACTACCCGATTAAAAAAAACATCATACTAGTACACATTTAGTTCAAATCCGAAACTTAATATCTGGAATCGATTTATATCTAAATAAATTGATTTTAGACCCAAATCTGGACACGAAATACTTGAACAAAGAAATATTTGACGATCATTTTACCGCCCTATATAGAAGTGTTTTGTCAGTTTGGGTAGAGAAATTTTCACTCAAAAGATTGTCTACATGCAAAATAGGATGTACATTTACTATTATTCACGAGAGTGGTGAGGTTGTTTAAAAAAGATAGAGTCTTGGTGAGTCCCTGAAAAAAATTAAGAAAAGTTACGCGAATTTTTAATGAAAAATTGCCTAAAATATTCACATTTGTGTCCTCAATCATTTAAAATATTCGTTTTTTAAAACACCGTCTAAAATACTCATGGATCACGCTTTTGAAAATGGCACAACCCACTCAACTATAGTACCAATCGCCGGCAACAAAAATCGATTTGAGTGTTTTCAATCCAACGAATCAAATACTATGAAACTGATATGGATGTGTAGAGGGTGAAGAGACGATTCCAATGATGTATATAACACGATTGAAAAAACACGGAAGGGGATGAACGAAGGAAGAGAAAAATCAATCTTCGAAATCACGATTTTGATTGTAAGTTGCGAGATCTCGATTTCTAGCATTCCATATATAATGAAACTTGTATAGGATTGTAGAGAAGACGAAGACGGTTCGATTGGTGTGTAGGTTGTGACTGGACGATCACGGGAGAGGGGTCAACGAAGAGATAAAGTGAAGTCACCGACGAGAGCTTCTCTCGAGTTTCTCTGGAGACGAAGAAGGCGACAGATGCACCTGTGAAAAATACGTATTTTCATATGCGCATTCCTAAACGGCGCATCCTAGCTTGCACGCGCCTATGTTGTTGGCGTATCCTACTTCGACCCAAGAGGCGTAACAACGAAATACTTCGACCCCATATGTGTATCCGAGGATACTCCTCTGTTATAGGCGTATCCCGTGGATATTTTGGGCTAGCAATGCAAAATTTTGACATTTTGATTATAAAATAATAAAAAATGGGTATTTAGAACATTCACCCATTTATAATGTTTAAGTGTAAACAATTATTCTTGCAAAAAAAAAAAAATGTAAACAATTATTATTTTATCAAATTAATTAGATTATCGACCAACTCAACACATGAACACATAATGTTCCCCATATTAATTATTGTCTTGATGAGTCACTAAAAAAAATCAAAAATGTTCTGCAAATTCATAACATTCAAATGTAATCAATTATTCTCGCAAAAAAATGTGTAAACAATTAAAGTTCCACATATTAATTAGATAATCAACCAACTCAAAACATAATGTTCCACCATATTAATTATTGTCTTGATGAGTCATTGAAAAAAAATTCAGAAATGTTATGTGAATTCAGAATGTTCAAGTGTAAACAATTATTCTTGCAAAAAAAAAAAAATGTATAAACAACTATTGTTCCTCCATATTGATTAGATAATCGACCTCTACTCTACGCATGTCACTAATAATATTAATAATAATCATCGTTCGAAAAAAACAATATTAATAACTGTTGTTCCTCCATATTCATTATGTGAATTCGGAATGTTCAAGTGACAAATAATAACAACCTCACTTTTAATTAAAAAGATGTTGCAACTTGCAATGATTTTTTTTTTCAAAACCTTGAGTACATTTAGAATTATCTTGGTCAATCAGTTTTCTAAAAATTGTTCGATTTTTTAAAAATTGCCGATAAAATATAAATTTATCATTAAAAAATATTTGATGAATTTATTTTTAAAATCCGATTTATGGTTATGAATTATTTTTGAATGGTATTTATATTATAAATTAAGCTAATATATTAAAAACAACTGAAATATTAAAATATTCGATTTTTGTTTCGATTTATCATTCCGATAAATCGATAAATTGCTATTATGTACCAAAACCGATTTGTTCCGATTTTCAAAATCTAGCCCATTATGACATTAAGTCCAAACAGTCTTTGAGGTAAGTTCCTAATTTCTTCTTTATTTACCAAAATCTCCAAATATGACCGTTAACCATTTTAAATTTCAAAAAGTAACGGCTTTATCCTTATCATCCAAAACAACACATTCTTAAACAAAACACACACACAATCACACACCAAACACGCAATGAAATCAGTTACTTCGACACCCGAATCCTCCGTGTATTCGACAACGGACGATGAAAAATCTGAAATTCGAGACACGAGCTGTTATTTCCCTGATTGTCGAAAAGATGCTAATTGTAATTGTGAAATGTGCTTGGCAAGCATTAATGCCACTCTTGATTTAATGCCATTGAGTGTTCAAAGATCATCTCTCACTAAATTGTCTTCGACTCCGATATCGAGGACCCCGGTTCCGTTTAGTCCTTCTGTTCTTTTTACGCCTGAATCGCGGGTTTCTCCTGTCAAGATGGCCTTATCACCTGTGATGAAATCGAATAAAAAATTGAGGTTTGAAGGGGATGAAGAGAAGAAGGAGAAAAGAGAGGTGGGGTTTTTGGGGGTGGTTTTGAAGAGGTTGTTTTTCGGGTTTTGTTTGGTTTTGGTGTTGGAGTTTGGGTTTTATTGGGTGGTTTCGAGGGGTTTTAGGACCGAGTTGTCGAATGATTTGGTGAGGAATTTGGGGGAGGAATCATGGGGTTTGCGAGATTTGAATGAAAGGTTTGCGTATTTGAGTAGTGGGATTAAGGGATTGATTGGTGAGAATAATTTGAATGGGAGTTTTGTTGATGATACATGGGAGATCAATCAGGTATATAATCGAAATCAGTTTGTGCATTTTTTTTTATTTTAGTGGTGTAAAATTTTGAAGCCCCTTGGCTTACAATGTACTTTGTGTGATCTAAATTGTGCCCAATTTTGTAGGATGGTTTGCTCTTGAATTCATATCTTAAATTGTACAACTCTGCGGTGGAGGAGGTACGTATATGGGGTTGGCCTTTGCAAACTGCTGGATTGCTTACAACTACATTTTCTTCGAAGTCATATACTGTGTTGTCAGGAAGAGTTACTGAGGTATGATTCAGACTGATTTCTCAGATAAACAGTCCAGTTAATTCCTGTCATTTATTTGTAATTTTTGTTTTTTATAGTGTTCCTGAGGCCATGCTTTTTTATGTCATTAGCTTAAATTCATGACCATTCATTTTACAGTGGACTAATGGCAAAGCTCGATATGTGATCCGAAGAGCAAATAGTTCATGGACACAAGAAAAATGGAGTGCTTCAGTAGTGCAATTAGATCGAAACACATGGATTCTCGAGTATAAGAGAAGTTGCATAACAGAGAATGCACCATTGCTTTCAGCAGCTCTAGAGTTCTTGAAATTCAGGATTACCAGACTTCTGCAAAAAATGAATCAGGAGTTCTGGTTATTGTCTATTCAAGGCAGCCACTTTAAAGGAAGGGCAGAAAGTTTCCCAACATGAGATTTTTTTGTAAGATGATAGGAAATGATATGCTCTTCTGGTCTTCTCACAATAGAGGCATCTAACTCTCATTTCTGATAGTCTTTGCTAGAATTACAGAGAGCCTATCTGAATTCCTTTTTTACTCTTGTAGCTCAAAATTAACAACTTGAATATATCTCATATTTTGTTTTTCCATTCATAGCCGTCATAGTGTCATATTTTGTTTTGTGCAACACTATGTTCGATAGCTAAACTTGCAAAATTATCAATAGAAAGTGTTGAATGTTTGATTGCTAAACTTGTGAAATTATCAATGAAAAGAGTTGAATGTTCAGGCACACAAATTTTGCTTCAATCTGTACTTTCATGTGTATTATTAAACATTAAGGTTACCAATAGTCGTTACATGAACAAACACCATTTTTATAATGATGAAATCTAGTTCTATCTCTGACAACAATTTCGGTCTTATACACATCTGATACAAGCTTCATGAAAGTATGACAGTCCTCACATATCCTGAGGTTCTTGATTATATGAATGCGTTCAATAGAAAGTGTTGAATGTTTGATTGCTAAACTTGTGAAATTATCAATGAAAAGAGTTGAATGTTCAGGCACACAAATTTTGCTTCAATCTGTACTTTCATGTGTATTATTAAACATTAAGGTTACCAATAGTCGTTACATGAACAAACACCATTTTTATAATGATGAAATCTAGTTCTATCTCTGACAACAATTTCGGTCTTATACACATCTGATACAAGCTTCATGAAAGTATGACAGTCCTCACATATCCTGAGGTTCTTGATTATATGAATGCGTGTTGTAGTTTTCCCTGACAACAGCCCATAACAGAGTGCCAATTTTTCACTGTGCCACAACACTGCTTCCTTTTTCTCCTCTTCGTCTAAATTAGTCAGTACACTGGTGGTAATTGGTGAGTAACCTATTAGCTTCACGTCAGTGACTACCTCATTTAACTTTGCGTAGATCTCATCTGACTGTTTATGGTATTTGTCTGCTGTCAAAAACTCGTGGACTTCGTTGTTTAGCTCAATCCTACTAGTTCCCCGTTCCTTTGATATACCTTTGTGTTTCATCAGCTGCCTCACCTCTCCGACATTGTGCCATCGTTCTTCTTTGGCATAAATATTTGACAAGAGCACATGGGCACCATCATGATCAGGGTCTAGCTTAAGAAGCTGTTTTGCGGCAAACTCCCCCAATTCAAACTCGCCATGGATTTTACAAGCGGACATAAGGGACCCCCAAATTACAACATTTGGAGCAAAAGGCATACTCTCTATAAGCTGGAGAGCGTCCCCAAGAAGATTAGCACGGCCATAGAGATCTACCATGCAACCATAGTGTTCGTGCTTTGGTTTTATGCCATACTCATCCACCATTGATGCAAAAAGCTTTCGACCTTCTTCAACCAATCCTGCATGGCTGCATGCATATAAAACACCCACAAATGTTACTCCATTGGGCTCAACATTTTCAAACTTCATTTGCTGAAAGATCTTTAGCGCATTAATGGCATCCCCGTGCATAGCTAAAGCAGAGATCATAGTAGTCCAAGTTATGACATTTTTTCGTCGCATGAGAACAAAAACCTCTCTTGCATCCTCAAGACTTCCACATTTGGCATACATATCGATAAGGGCATTATTTATGGGCAAAACTTCCCCAAATCTATTTGTTTTGACAAATTTGTGGATCCATCTAGCCTGATCTAATGCCCCTGCATTGGCACCAGCTGAAATAACACTTAACATGGTTACATGATCAGGATATATTCCCGAGTCTTGCATTTCGCCAAATAACTTGATAGCTTCTTGAGGCGCATCACTCTTTGCATAACCAGCTATCATCGCACTCCAACAGATCAAATCCCTTTTCACCATTTGATCAAAGATCGCGCGGGCCGACTCAACCTGTCCTTGTTTTGAGTACCCTGAAACCATAGCAGTTGACGCAACTACATTCTTTGGATTCAACTTATCAAACATCTCCTGTGCCAACTCCATAGACCCACAACCCGCATACATAGTAACAAAAGTGCTCTGCATACGATAGTCAATCATGATATCATTATCAATAACCATTCTGTGAATAGCTTTCCCAAACTCCAAATTTGTAGCACGACCACAAGCAGAAAGAATGGTCGAAAACAATCTCTCATCCGCCTCAATATTACACCTCTTCATCTCTTCCAAAAGGAGCAACACATCATCAAACAATCGACTCTGACAGTACCTACTCAACAAAAATAAAAATAAAAAACCGCAAGAGTAAAACTAAACGAAAAACCATTAAAAAAAAAAAAGAACCATAGTAAAGCATTCCAAACAATACCCATCAATCATAATATTCCACGTTACAATATCTCTCTGCGACATTCTATCAAACACCATCCGTGCACTAACAATCTCCCCACACGACGCATACATTCCAACCAACCCCGTCTCAACAAACGAATCATCCGAGAACCCCATCTTAACAACCAACCCATGAATCATCATCCCTTCATCCACCGCCTTAACTCTCCCTGCCGCTTTAAGTACAAGCGGAAAACTAAACTTATCAACGCCAATTCCTCTCCTAAGCATTTCATCAAACACATTGAGTGCATTTCCGGGGTGTTTAGTTCTCGAGAGGTCTCGTAAGAAGCGGTTGCATAAATGGGGTTTTGGGTTGTCATTTTGGAGGGGGGTGGGGGTTAGTGGTGGTGGGGTTGGGAAAGCTACGATGGGGTGGTTCATCACTGGTAGTCTGGTACTGTGTTTTTGCTTTTTAGTGGAAATGGAGGGAAATACAAATGAGTGTGTGGCTTTATATTTTAGTTTGATTAAATAATTTTGTTTGATATTTTCTTAAACATCTTTTGAGTATAAATATTTACTAGCCTATAACCCGTGCGAGGCACGGTTGCTTGTAAATTCTTTAATTATATTTTATTATTAAAATTTTAAGTTGTATATATATTTTTATTAATAGAATAATTTATAACTTTATAATCCCATGTATATAAATATTATTAAAATTATTTATTTTGAATTATCATAGTTCTATTTTGAATTATTATATTTGTGTATGCGGTGCATATTAATATTAATACATATTATTTAGGCTATGTGTGTGTTTTTTTTTTGAATTTTATTAATAATAGAGATTTAACCAAACCAAAGAGTGACCAAAAAAAGAGTGACAAAAAAAAGAGTACAGTGCGATGCACGGTTGCTTGTAAATTTTTTAATTATATTTTATTATTAAAGTTTTAAGTTGTATATATATTTTTATTAATAAAATAATTTATAACTTTATAATCCCATGTATATAAATATTATTAAAATATTTATTTTGAATTATCATAGTTGTATTTTGAATTATTATATTTGTGTATGCGGTGCATATTAATATTAATACATATTATTTAGGCTATGTGTGTTTTTTTTTGAATTTTATTAATAATAGAGATTTAACCAAACCAAAGAGTGACCAAAAAAAGAGTACAAAAAAGAGTGACAAAAAAAAAGAGTACCAAACCAAATATACCCTGTTTTGCTTATATTTTGAATTATTATAGTTGTATTTTGAATTATTATATTTGTGTATGTGGTGCATATTAATATTAATACATATTATTTAGGCTATGTGTGTTTTTTTTTTGAATTTTATTAATAATAGAGATTTAACCAAATCAAAGAGTGACCAAAAAAAGAGTACCAAAAAAGAGTGACCAAAAAAAGAGTACCAAACCAAATATACCCTGTTTTGCTTATAATAGTAAAATTATTTATTTTGAATTATCATAGTTGTATTTTGAATTATTATATTTGTGTATGCGGTGCATATTAATATTAATACATATTATTTAGGCTATGTGTTTTTTTTTTGAATTTTATTAATAATAGAGATTTTACCAAACCAAAGAGTGACAAAAAAAAGAGTACAAAAAAAGAGTGACAAAAAAAGAGTACCAAGCCAAATATACCCTGTTTTGCTTATATTTTGAATTATTATAGTTGTATTTTGAATTATTATATTTGTGTATGTGGTGCATATTAATATTAATACATATTATTTAGGTTATGTGTCCCCAGACCTTGCTTTATGCGGGATATACTGGGTTTGTTTGGTTTTATTTAGGCTATGTGTGTTTTTTTTTTTTTGAATTTTATTAATAATAGAAATTTAACCAAACCAAAGAGTGACCAAAAAAAGAGTACCAGAAAAGAGTGACGAAAAAAAGAGTACCAAACCAAATATATCCTGTTTTGCTTATAATAGTATAGTATAGAAGAGAAAATTGGGTCTAAGGTTATAACAAAATATACTTATAAAGTAAGGGGTCCTGTAGGGACTTTTTTGTAAATACAAAACTTTTTTTCAATAATTTACAAAAATATCCTTAAATTTGTATTAAAATTTGTTTTAATCTCATATAGAACCCTGAGGTTACCTCATGCACATGAAACCCAATATTTAATTGTAAGGTATATAAATTTATTTATTTAAAAAAATTAAGATTAATTTGTACATCGCATCCCGTACCTTTCTCTGAATCTCAGTTGAGGTTCTATACCTTTAATTTTAACAGTTTACACCATAAATTTAGGAAACGCTATCATTCAGCATGTCTTTCATGAATCCAACATTAAGTCGTTAAGTCAGACGTTAACGTTAACTACCAGATGAGTATTTTTGGTAATGAATAAAATTTTCAGTTGCATCCTAGAACTTTGCTCGAATCTCACTTTAGATCTATAATTACTATTATATTAATTTTATAATGATTAGCATTAAATTTTCTTTGTAATTCACTTTATCAAAAAATAATCGACTTATATTGTTCTTTATGTTGACGTTAAAATTTAAAAATTAGACCATTAATTAATTTGATCTAGTGTATATAAAGTTTTGATGCACAAACTTTATTATTCTAGCTATATCTTAAGCTTTAAAAGTCAGATTTACAAAATTTTACAGCTCACTCGAAACTCACGAAATAATATTTGATTTTATGATGATTTCACAAGACTTAGTTGCAGTTTGATGATCTCAACTATTATTTTTTTTTTTGCACAAAAATGATTCTTATAATTGTTGACATTTTATGAACTAAACTCTTATCTTATAAAAGTTGAGGCTCTATACTTTTAATTTTAACAGTTTGCACCATAAATTTAGGAAACGCTGTCATTCAACATGCCTTTCATGAATCTAACGTTAAGTCGTTAAGTCTGACGTTAACGTTAACTATCAGAAGGGTATTTTTGGTAATGAATAAAATTTTCAGTTGCATCCTAAAACTTTGCTCGAATCTCACTTTAGATCTATAATTATTATTATATTAATTTTATAATGATTAGCATTAGATTTTCTTTGTAATTCAATTTATCAAAAAATAATCGACTTATATTGTTCTTTATGTTGATGTTAAAATTTTAAAATTAGACCATTAATTAATTTGATCTAGTGTATAT
Source organism: Kitagawia praeruptora (assembly GCA_037693485.1). Classification (NCBI taxonomy): domain Eukaryota; kingdom Viridiplantae; phylum Streptophyta; class Magnoliopsida; order Apiales; family Apiaceae; genus Kitagawia; species Kitagawia praeruptora. The sequence goes on from CM075353.1 coordinate 9,157,622, forward strand.
AAAGTTTTGATGCACAAATTTTATTATTCTAGCTATATCTTAAGCTTTAAAAGTCAGATTTACAAAATTTTACTACTCACGCGAAACTCACGAAATAATATTTGATTTTGTGATGATTTCACAAGACTTAGTTGCAGTTTGATGATCTCAATTAATTTTTTTTTTTGCACAAAAATGATTTTTATAATTGTTGAGATTTTATGAACTAAACTCTTATCTTATAAAAGATGATTGCATTCCGTCAAATTTTTAACAGTTTTTAACAGACGTTAATGAATTCACCTTTTATTTTTTATTATTGTAGTTTGATCGCTAAACTTTTTGTTGTTTGCACATAAATTAATAGTTGCTATTTTTTGTAAAAAATAATAGTTGAACCATCAAAGTACAATAATAAAAAAGAAAAAGTGAATTCATTAACGTCCGTTAAAAAAATTTGACGAAATGCAATCATCTATTAAAAAAATAATAATTCAATACATAAAAGATCAACAATTATAAAAGAGTCTCTTTTTTTAGCAAAAAAATAGTAGTTGAGGCCAAAATGGTTTCCTAGAATTAACCAATTTTTTTTAGCAAAAAATGGTTTCCTCTTTTTAAAAAAAAAAAAAATATTTTGCCAAAATTCATGACTATTTTTAAAGGAATTTTCCATTTTGTTTTAAAAAAAGTATTCTCCTGAAAATTAAAGAAGTATAAGAAAATAGATCATTGCTTCATAAAAAATGTCCTTATATAAAAAAACACCATGTAATCTTATATAAAATCGCATTTAAAATCTAATTTTCACATCAATAATGGTTTTTAATGAATAAAAATAGAATCTAACAAAAAATTAAGATCAAATATAACATGATTACACATAATTTATTGTTACAAAAATATATATAAGATTTCATAGTGGATTCTATGTTATTTTTAAATTTAGATTAGATTCCACGTTAAATTCGATATGTAAATCTTAATTGTTGTTAAAATTTGTGATTGATATCATAACAAATCAATTTTGATGAAAAATAAACTATTATAATAGTGTTATTTATTTTTTATATATAATTCCTAGAATGCAACTCTAAGAAAATATGAGAAATTTTGAGAAAATGCCCTAAATACCCACCATTCAAACTCCATGGCCCGGAATATCCACGCACGGAAGGGTTGGTCCTATTTACCGACGGGTTACGCATCCCGTGGATGCGTATGCAAGGATGCGCATTTTTCACATGCGTGTCACGAGTCACGCATCACCCAGATGCGTGATGACATCACACGATGTCATTATCACAATTGCATCGTCGGAGTTGCTCTGGAGCTCCAAATCGTCATAAAATCACCTCTCTTCGTCCATCCCATTCCGGCTATCTCCACCATACCACATACAAGGACATCAAAACGTAGCCCAAATGAGCCTCTTCATTTTGACATATCGTTTTGCTGATTTTTTGGCCCCGCAGGGGCTTTTGCTCGAACACATCGGAAAATCAATCGGGAAAAACCTTCGAATTCGGTCTTTTTAATCAGGTAAAAAAAATAAAAAACGAAGAACATAGACTTGTAGAGGAAGAGAAGACGAGTGTTTTGGTATGTAGAATACTACTGCTCGATGCCTGAAGTGTACGAACGAAGTAATTGAAATTTAAGTAGAAAAATGCCACCGGCGGCGGCTGGGAACGATGGTGCATAGTACCTGAGTTACGCACGTTGAACATGTGCATCCCAAGAGACGCATACTGTTCACAAGCTCGAATTGAGTTTAACATAGTACACGCATGCTAAACATGCGTGTATGGTGGATATTTAGGGCCATCAGTTCAGTCGATAGGTATTTTGGGTAAAATGTTTTGAATGGTGGGCATTTAGGATAATCACCCAGAAATTTTCAAAAATCCATTTTTCAGGAAACGACGAAAACTTAATATTTTTTTTTGGAAACAAAAAGCTTAATATATTAATATTACTTATTATATTTGTCTCAATTCAAAAATAGTAGTCAGCTCAAATATGAAAGAATTTAACAAGTCAGAAAATACGTTATGTTAAATTTTATCGATGACCAACAAAATGTATTGATTAATCGAAATTTTTAACAAATTCTGTAATTAATGACTCCAGATTTTTCTGTTTTGTAATCATCCTTATCCCTTGATTATCTTGGGTCCGGATCCTCTATCTCATTCCTTCATATCCGTGAGAGTGCGGTATTAAAATGGGCCTGAGCACTCACTCTTTTTGTATTAAAAAGAACATGGGACATGGAGGAAGGTTACATAGAATCCGGACACGATTATCTTACTCTTAATTAGAGTTTTAACCTGATTCCAGTTTCTGAACTGCTCTTGCATGTTGCACCTACCGGATAGTATTTGTTGATAGATAAACAAACATTTAATTAAGCAATTAAACCCTAAACAAACTATTCTATTTTTCATTTAACCACTCAAAATGGACAGGATTTTGGTTTTTTTACGATTCAAAGAAGCTCTCTCTCAAAAAAAGGTATTAAATTATTAGTTTTACTATATTTATGCACATGTATAGCCATAGATTTTGTGATTAATATATGCAAACCCTATATAATGCTTATACACGTAGAACCATAGATTTTGGTTTCTGGAGCGCCCTCGGAGTTTTAGCATTTCTCTATATGCAAACCCTCATGTGATTTGATAAATTTTATGTAAAGAAATTGATAATGTAGTGTATTTGGTCTCATAAAAGCTTATAAATCTTGATGGTCCTAATAAGTTCACAAATCTTGTATATTTTTAGATTTTATAGGAAAAATATATGTTGGAGACTCTCAATAATCTGATAGCTGAATTTATTCGATGAAGATGGAAGCAAGTTATGCTGCAAAATGTGTTAAAATTTAGGAGCGCTTTAAAGTATGATTTTCTTGCAGGTAAGGCTAACATTAGAGGAAGAGAATGTACTTATGGAATCGGATAAACATGCACGAAGAGCTTTCTGGATTGGTTTTTATGTTGCTGGCTTTGCTGGATGGTTAGGTACTGGCATGTTTTCACCTCATTGTAATATTTAGGAACCCTTTTCCCACTAGTGAAGTTCAGAGACATATTTGTCAGTGTCTCTTGGAGAGAAAAACTATATGAATTTAGAAAGGTTATACATATCTGGAGAAATTTTTTTGTTTACACTTGGTTAAATAGATCACTGAACCAAAGTGGCAATGTATCTATGTGATAAGCCATCTAAACTTAATGCATGAATCTAAATGTGTAGTGTGATTTTTTCGCAACCTTGCACTTAGTCTTATGCTTTATGCATTCCTGTGGTTTAGCCTTGCATTAGTGTTTACAGTTGCCTCTTATTTATTTGAATTCTTTCATAATTTTCTTGGCAGGGACACGAAGGCTTCGAAATGTGCTTCAGTTGCCTTATGAAGGAGGTAATTGAGGCATAGTCTCTCTCACTCGCTCACACACACACACACACATACAGAGAAATTGTTAGATAGTTGTGAAGATTTTGACTCTGTCTCTATCACTTCTCCCGGACTAGTGTATTTCAGTTGCCTTTAACATGCATTGGACACGGCCCAATTTGAATTGTTGAAGCACAAAGCATGGCAATTCTCCTAGATTCTTGTTAGAGAAAGCCCGTACTTATCAGATAAGGATGACAATAGATGAAGTTTGTATCATCTCATATGTATAGTTATCTCATCTGTAAAGTAGTTATAGTTATAACAGATGTATTCTTATTATCTAAAGATAGACTGTAACAATTTCATCTATATAATCAAACGCAACCCAATCTTATGGGTATGCACTTGAGCAGCTTATATTGTTTTACATGGATGAAATTGTTACAGTCTATCTTTAGATAAGCATACATCTGTTATAACTATAACTACTTTACAGATGAGATAACTATACATATGAGATGATACAAACTTCATCTATTGTCATCCTTATCTGATAAGTACGGGCTTTCTCTAACAGCCCCCCTCAAGCGAAGCTGGTTTGGAACAACAGTGAGCTTGTTTCGAAGAATTGTTTCAGCTTTATAATGCACTTGGCACATAAAAGTAGGAACTTTACCTAAATATTACATATGCCTTTAAGGCCCTCAGCAGTCCTGGGAAAGCATATTTAGACCTTTTAACTTGCCACACCATTGCTATCTTGGAGAAGTATTAGGAAAGACCATCAGGGGATTAACAAAGGAAACAGAGACGATAATCTTATCATACCAAATTTATATTTGCATCAGGAATAGTACTTTGCAACAATGTATAGATTCTTCTTTACAGGAAAGTAAAATAGAAATATCCAAGGACTAGCTTGCTGATCTATTTTTCCTGTATTACGAAGTACAAGTCTCCTGTAGGCAAAAAAAAGAGAAAATGGGGTAAATAGTGAGAGATGTATATCCATGAAGTTGAGAAACAAAAACATAGTTCCTACGTTGTCGGGGGCCTATAAAAGTAGCCTTTTTCATTCCCACCTAGCAGTTTTCCTTAAACTAAAGAGGCACGATTCGGTTTGGTGCAGACTACACAGTATTCGAATTTCATAAGTTGACTGAATAACTGGCATGGGAATCACAAGTTATTACTTTGCAAAAGTGAGCTATAGGTTGATGGTAGTTTTTCAATTGTCTATAAGCCTTTCACAAATAGTAAAGCACAGGAATTGCAGATATGATAGCTAACACTAGTAAGCAATGAGCTGGAGAACAGAAAGCTTGAAGCTTTTGGCTTTTGCTTGCAAGATAGGATTGATGAGCATGGAGTAGAACTGAATAGATAACTTATGGACATGCATCTATGCATTCCTAGACATATATCTATGAAGGTCATCCGCCTTGCACAGGGCTCACACATCAGTATGGTTTAGGGGAAGGTTCCAATTTATGCGAACTTACCTTTGTTTTTCAGGAGCTGTCATGTAAAAAAAAAAATTTATGCCATGCTTACCTGCACCACTGTATTATACATCGTGACACTCTTTCATTAATATTCTAGTTTAATTGTTCTGGTCTACTGTCACTTCTACAAAAAAACGGAACACATTTTCCTAACTAACTTATAGTTATATATTTGCCTGATTTGCCTTTGGGACTTCCATATGTGCAACTTCACTGTGATATGTGACCATCACCAAATTGACTAGTTGTAGTGTTGTACTTTATATCTCCAGCTATCCTTTTGTTTCTCACTCTTGTATTTGTGTGAACCAACTTATCCTGTTTAGCAAATGCCACTCTGTGGTATGCTCTTTTTTTAATTTTTGTCCTTCCTATTTTTCTTGTTTAAGCTTTTTTAAAGTTTAGTTTTGCATTCTATTGATAGAGGTCTGTAAATTTTCCTGGCAGTTTTGGGGCAAGAGTTTTCGGCATTCGTTCACAATCAGTAACTATCTCTCTCTCTCTCTCTCTCTCTCTCTCTCTCTCTCTCTCTCTCTCACACACACACACACACACACACACACACACACTCTCTGGCTGATCTTACGTTTTTTTTTAATTACTCATTTGCTTTTCTCTAAAAAATTACAGTAGCAATGTTAGATACCATTAGAACATATTTTTCAAGGGTTTATGTTAGTTCTGAAATCCGGTCAAGAAGTATAGTAGAAAAATAAGACTGCCTTGTGCAGACATATAAGTAAACGACTCAATGTTAAAAAGCAGGGAACCTAAAAAGAACAGACTGATAGCTTTTGTATTTAAGATAGCAATTCTGAGCCGGAAGAATACTGCAAACATAAGCTCACCAACACACTTTAGGTATCACTGCACGGTTCTATAACGCAATAAAAAATGTGCCATCAGTGATATAAAAAATACCATTGGGCATTTTTGATAACCTATAAAGTGATCATATTTCAGGAATTTTTTGCATTTTTATCGCAGTTGTATGCATAAACTTACGAGTTTTTATCTTCACAGCAAGTGCTATAGTGGGCGGAGGATATGGAATTCAGCACTCATTTGGTTCATCTTTCGAACATATTCTCAACCAGGAGGGAACTCAGATTCAACAAGAGTTAGGAAATGTGTATGTTTCTTTCTGCTTTACTGTAAGATCTTCTATCTCTGGTTTTGTACCTAATATATAACTTTAAAAAGATGAGGCGAAAGCTCGCTCTTTCCTCAAACATGGTCATTAAGTTATGAATAGGTTAATTTTTACCCTATATTGTACATTGGCTATTTGATGATTTTTGAAGAAATAACAAGCTTTAAAAATGATCTAAACTTTAAATTAAAGTGAAATGTTAAGTAAAATATATGTAGTGTGATAAAAGAAATATAATAGACCAGTGACATCAGTAGATGTTCCTCTGTAGTCTGCAGTATTTGTTTCATGGAGAATAACAGCAAAGGCAGGTTGTTCGACATTGAGAACTCCAAATAGCCTTGCACATATAAAAAATGTTGGAACTGTAAAAATGAACAACGTCGTGCATAAGAACAAGGAGCTGAACTTCGGTTTGTTTTCTTCAAAAGCAGTTTGGTTCATTCTTGCTCCTGTCTAACACTAAAATTTGGACATCTGGACTACATTGTATCTCTTTTGGCTACAACTTTCTCTTTGTTTAAAGAAATATTTGTCCCTTATTGTTACTATTATCTCATATTTTTTGATATATTAGCAGTACTAACATATTTCAATAATTAGGGCATAGCAGCTGCTGTATAGGCTGATAATCTGCACATTAGTTGTAATATAAAAGTTCTAGTAATCTTATTATCATAAGATATAATTATCAGGGGTAAACTTTTATCTCCTTATGGCAGTTTGCATTTCCATCTTGTGGTCTATTTTTATTCTAATTTCCTCTGGAGTCAAAGTATCTGGCAATATATTGATAGGTATCGTATGTTGGGTTAGGTTCAGAGAGAACACCCTTAAAAAGAGAACGAGAGAACACATCATCTAACCATTGAATCTAATAGATCTAATGGTCCCGCTAACAACACCCAATACAAAAAAGTCTTATAATTTTACCCTCTATCCATTCATTAAAAAAAATATTAAAATTTTTTTTTAAAAAAATAATAATGATGATGATGTCACTGTGACGTCATAACAGGTTTTTAAATTTTAAAAAAAAAATTTAATTTTTTTTTATGAATGGATAGAGACTAGAATTATAAGACTTTTTTGTATTGGGTGCCCCTGGCGGGGCCATTAGATTTAATAGATTCAATGGTTAGATGATGTGTTCTCTCGTTCTCTTTTTAAGGGTGTTCTCTCTAGAATCTTGGCCATCGTATGTTATATGGTTATTTTAAATATTTATTAGTATATTAGATGAATGATAGTACAAATATTTCCAGCTTATTTCACTGCTACATTTAGAAGAATTCAGAAATTCAGAAAGACCAAGAATCAGGCGTTTGAACTTAAACTTGTAGATTTTACAAATTTTTTATGCAAATTTAATAACGTTTCTATTTACACATGTAGATTGGTGAATTTTGTGGAAAATTTCCCACGGGCGAATGAAAATATAATGAAGCAGCATGTCTCCAAGCATTTTTACCTGGAAAAAGTTTTTGATGATTTATCCACAGACGGGCCAAAACAAGTTTGGCGTCACAGGAACTTCTTCGGAGATGGTGCTTGTACTTCTCAGAGAACAAGTCAGAGTAGCTCCTACAGCGAGATTACTGATGTGGAACCCAAGCCAATAACTGTAAGTTCATATGTACAAAAACCCATGTACACACTTTTTTGTTGTATGGGGATTGGATCACTGGAACCTGCAACTAAGAGCAAGTCCAATAATGTCCTAGTGTGTTAACTTATAACTATTATAGAGCCATGAGTCCGAGTGATTTAAGGGGCTTGATTTTGCATATCAACTCCAACAACATTCCTTAAACTCTTTCCTTATTATTATTATTATAAATTAGAAAATAGAGAGAAAAGAAGTGGAGAAAAGAGAGAGAAAAGGAGGGAAATGAATTTTTTATTCATGAAAATGAAATAAGTAATGATTAGTGGTTACTTATAAATAGGTAATGAGATGGATGGAGTGATTTAGGGAACCACTAGGACATTGTTGGAGCCTGTGTTGCTTGTCACACTGTCAGGTTGCAGTTTATGCAAGTTGATATAATAATCAAGGTGAAGAAGATTTCAATAATGAACGTAGTGCCACACTTAAATGAATTGGAGCTTGTATTATGAATTCTAGAGATTACGAAGAAGCATATATACTTCCCAATCACTCGTAAGGGGAAGAAAATGGTCGCCAGTTATCTTTTTTTTTTTTTTCCCAGGTCAAAAACCCCATCTCTGCTATTTCTGGTGTTCAAAGAAGAGACAGCTTTTCTAACAAGGTGTGATTTTAGAGAATGGATGAAGAAATTACGAAGTGTGTAATGTATTTGCCATTAAATGATCACTCTTGGTTGCAGGAGAGTACTACTGATAATGATACAATGGTAGACCCTTTTGAATGGAATGCCCCACAAAGAGAGGAGGACACTGAAGATGCTGGTTCCTCCACCATGTCACGTAGAAGACATAAGCGGAGTCATAAAAGATCTCACCGTAGGCTAATAAGCAGACAAGAAGCTTCAACTAATATGCAACATGCTTTGGCCGACAAGGGCATGGCATCAATCTGAAATCTTGACGCTGTAGTCACTAAAATGCAGCTTGATGCCTCAATTAATCCTCATAATAGTGTTTATGCTACTATGTCTTGAAGAGACTGTACATTATCCGCAGGACAATAGAAATGCAGTCAATGTTATATCTTTTTCTGATATAAAAAGTTTGATAACAATCTCCTATTGCGAGAACCTGAGAACTATTCCTATCTGCTGGATCAATATATGAAAGTCCTGATCATCTTTCTATCTATCATATAAAACTGCTATAAGGCTATCTAAGCAATTATCATATTCTCCTAACAGCCGCGTTAACAAAGGAGACAACATCATTACTAAACTACAAACATAATTATAAATTAAATCACAGTAGTAAATAATCCTAATAAGCATGTATATATATCACGCTCCAGTGAGAACACATGTTAGCGTGAGAATAGTGAGAACACACATATTCACCACATTTCAAGCTATTTTAAAGGGCCTCGCTAGGGGCACCTTCACAAAAAACTCTCATAATTCTACCCTCTATCCATTCATAACAAAAAAAAAAACAAAAAGATTTAAAAAAAAAAAAAAAAAACTACTGTCACGTCATCATTTTTATTTTATTTTTTTAAAAAAAAATTTAAAACTTTTTTTTTGATTAATGGATAGAGGATAGAATTATAAGAATTTTTCGTATTGGGTGCCCCTGGCGGGGTCCTTTAGAATAGCTTGAAATGTGGTGTTCTCATTGTTCTCCAACATACATGTTCTCACCTGAATCATACCCTATATTCAACCTGCCAAAATACAGAAGCAAATCATATTACTTCAGATTTTTTTGTGTCTAATTAATCTACCATGTAAAAACTAGAAAACATACACTCCCAGTACAATGTACAACAAACGATATCTAAAGATATATTGAGCAAAATTTGTGCACACTGGTGGACTCGCAAATAGCACTTGCAGAACACACGGATTCTTATATAAGGCACAAGCGCAGTGTACAATGAAGGCAGGGCACCCTTGAAGAATTATCCATGTCAACAGTGTAGATCAAAATGTTCCTTCAAGATTTTTCTAGAAGTCCTTCCGCATCCCTTGGCTACTGCTTCCATCTCCTTTAGTTTAATCACCTCCCTGTTTATCTGATCAAGCCTATTCACGACAAGTTTAAACAATGCATCTCGGTCAGCATTATGAGCTGCATGTTGTGCAAGTTCAGCCTTTTCCTTGTGAAGTTGTTGATTAAGACTTTGAAGATAATTCTTCTGCTCATATAGCTTATCCCTGACCATATTGTATTCTTGTTCTTGAGACTTTTTCAAGGCTCCCAGAATGTCATCAACCTTAATCTCAAGTTTTAAAGACTCTATCAGAGGATCAAAACTTTCGGATACTTTCTGAGGCGAGGCTACTCTATTATGAGCAGGTTTTTCATTCATAGAAGACTCTAATGCATCATGGACCAAACTTCCTGTCACAAACATGCAAGGAATCATACTCCCATGGGTACAGAATAAAAGAGCATTGATTATTGAGTTTCTAAATCAACAAAAGAATGGTTTAAAAAATAAGATTGTAGCTCACTGATAACATCAAAGTGGGTGCCTTTCACAACTTATAAACTATTATCATAATAAATATTCAAATCTGATGAAACTTATTGCCATTATGCTCCTTGACCTTCAGCTCAAAAGATTATAATGCTCCTTACTTTACCTTCACATAGCCCTATCCCCTGCCCCCAAAACTCTGCAATTTGTAAAATCTAAATCCAATATAAGTTCCAATTTGAGGAAACTTGATGGCACGATGAATAGGTATGCTACGGAGAAATTATCCAAAAAAAGAAAAACAAGTTAATTACCTTGTGCCCAAAAGTCTATTACCCAGGGCCCTATCACCCCTATATTCAAAAATGCCATATTTTCACCGTCCTTTAGAATCCGGCAGATGTGTCTAAATAAAACCTGGGCATTAAACCCTCTACTCTGCTTCTTTTTTTCCACAACCGAGTTAAAGTTGGCACAAGAGCACACTTTTACGAATAGCAATGAAGAGTTTGAGCATTTATTTTAAATTTTTTCTTTTGAAATCAAAGATCAAAACCATAAGTATAACTAACTAAGCATATATTCATGTCATGCATACCAATCTGACAATTTGCAGTGTAGGGAGTTATTACGTTTGTCCAAATATGAAATTTTGCATAAATCCATTGTTTTCATGTTTTATATGTTTAGATGCAATTGAAGGGTGGCCCCATAAAAGTGAGATGCGTGACAGGCTCTTGAGAATAAAAGGTCAAGGGAATGAATACTAATACAAATAAGCTAGGACTCAATGAAAGAAACCGCATGAGAAATATTAGTTATGCTAAAGAATCAAGTAGGGTGACCACTGACCACCCTTGAGAAATGCAATATGGAAGAAAGTTTACAAATTCCCCAGCCCTTCCCAAACCGAAATAAACCCAAACGAAATAGGAGCATCTCAATAACAAAAAACGGCAAAGGAATGAAAAAGAACCTGAGTTAGCAGCTGAAGTATCTTCCATCTTCCATACATCTTCTAGGCAAGTCCCACTTCCAAGCTGATGCAAATACCAGTTTTGGTCATGCTGCTGATTTAGATTGTATAAAACCAAGGATAAACTTCTTTTAGAATATAAACAGCCAGTTTTCACTGCATAATCAGCTACATACCTTTCCCATAACCAATTCAATACGATCCAAGAGCTTCATTGCAGCAAGTCTTTGTGAACCACGCAAAACAGAAGCCCCCAAATTCAGAATTTTCACAATGTCGTCTCGAGATTCAATAGTTTCACAAGTTTGTAAAAGCTTCGTAACATGTGAGAGAAGATCTGTCCTTGAATCACAGCGCCGGCAATAATACTCTGCATCCAAACCAATGCTTCCTCCTACTGTTCCAGCCATGTAGGATCGAAGAGCACATCCTATATGTGCTAAGTGGCCACAAATAACACCATCGTCCATAGCTGCTTCGCATCTAATAAAACTATAGCCTCCACAGGCTAAATCTATGGTCTTACTGCATAAAATACAACAACAGTCCTGACAGAAGCCAGGTTCACTACAACAAATGTCGCAAACCATGTGTCCAGGTAAAGCCTCCTCTGATTCAACTAAGCTGCCACATGATTTGTTACCAGCCTTACAACACCTAACCGGAGGCTGCAATTCTGTCCCTAAATACTCCGCTGTACAGGCAAACATGTAAAACCATTTTCAGTACCTACATCGTACAAAGCATGTCATTAATTCTAATCAAGTCAGTAAGTCTAAATTAATTAGCAGCCAAAACTCATAATTACAAGGAGCTTCATAGGATCACATTCATAAAAGAAGTTCCTAACCAGGTCGGGATTAAAACATTGACTCGCACAACCATAGTTACATGGAACGCAATTCGATTCGGTACGAGGTACGAAAACGGATACGAGGAATGTTATCTTGAAAGAATCCGGTACGGTGGAACGTTATGGGACGGTGGAACGTTAGGGGACGATGGAACGTTTGGGAACGATTCTTCTTTTTTCATATGAAAAATAATTATATGATCAATATTTTACTTTAAAGTATTTTCCTATGCTAACATAAAATATACTTAAAATTAAATAAATGTTTCAATTTGGTTTCAAAAAATTTGTTTTTACTACTCCCTCCGTCCCTTTTGATTCTTAACACTTTCTATTTTGGGATGTCCCAATAGATTCTTAACATTTCCTAAAATAGTAAGTTGTAACACTATTACACCCACTACTTCACTTATTTTAACAATACTTTACACTATTACACCCACTACTTAACTTATTTTAACAATAAAATCATTATTACACCCACTACTTCATTTATTTTAATAATATTACACCCACTATCTTGGTTTCCGTGCAAAAAGCAAATGTTAAGAACTCATTGGGACGGAGGGAGTATTATATAAAATAATTTTGTAATTAAGTTTCAAGTGATCTTATTTAATTAATAAAGGTTTAAGTGAAATTTCATTTAAATTAAATTTTAAATTTGATTTTAATTCTTTATTTATACATCTAACAAGTAAAATAAAAAAAAGGTACAATTAACTTTAATTAAAATATAGATGTACACTGGTCAAATAATAATAATGCAGTAATGCTAAGTCTTAACAGCTGTTGATGGACAGCTGTCCATCCATCACAGTAATCAAGGCATCTTCTCTCCAGTCTCCACTCTTTCACTTCCTTCTGTAAAATACTAAAATCTGACTTTATTCTCTCCATCTCCTTCTTTTTCTTCTCCGACAATTTCTTTCCTTCTTCATATTTTCTTTCCTTCTATCCAGATTCAGATCTGATTCTTTTCTCCATTATGAAGCTAGTACGCCGGAGTTTTCAGATTCGCCGGAAAATACGAACCGGAGCGCGTAACGGTGACGATCTGATCGGAAACGAACCGTGTTCCGAAACGGACGAACTGGTTCGAGACTCTTTAGCACGTTCCGCGTTCCTTGTAACTATGCGCACAACGAAGATGCAAGTGGAGCCTAAAACGTAGATGCAGCTTTATTTAATCAAGCTACCTATTTACTTAGATTATCAAATACAAAAACATTAGTTTGTAAGTTCAGCATTTGCCCGGATGGTAAATTATTATATCCTATATATAATTAGTGTAAGGGTTCTTGTGGTTTGGTCGTCAGGGGTAAATCTGTCTTTTCATAATATTATTAGCAACTATATTTTTTAAATAATATTAAATAGTAATTAAAAATATTTTTCAATTGTACACCATATTGTAAAAATTATTAATAGGCTTTATAGATATTATTTTGCAAGTTCTCCAAAAAAACAGAAATTAATTATATATAGGATAATAAAGGAAAATTTTAAGACTACGTGGCCCTAAGTACCTTTGTTCAAGCTTGTGGCCCTTTATACCTTGCTGTTACGGTAATTCGTCTCCCGTATCTCTTCTTAAATATTTTAAATACAATATAAATACAACAATACACACACTCTGCAGATCAAGCATCCAAGTCGATGGACAATCTCTGCAGCATGGTAAATGATACAACATTCACAGATCTGTGAATACCCTCACTTTACATATGCTTCAAATTTACTATATCTTTTGAGGTGCTCTACCTAATATCAACTCTGTTTTGTTGCCTAAGAAGTTTGCGAAAGGGAAAGATGTAATGGCTCCGTTTCATTTTTTGGGTGAAGTAGTTGGATATAATTTTAGGTATTTTATCTTGTGTTTGGAATTTAGTTGGTATACTGGAAGTTATATTTGGGGATGTAGTTAGATTTTCAAGACTATGGGAATTGTAGCATGTAATAGATGGATTATACTCTATTTTAAATGATGATTAATGATGATTTATGTATTGTTAGACTAATGACTTTAGTGGACGTTATTAAATAATGGATATGTTTCAGAAATTGCTTGCTACTGATGCCGCATTAGTGTCATGCGGTAGACGCGTGTCGTATTAAACTTATACGTTATTTCTCCTTCCGTATAACTGAAAGACAATTGATGAAATGAAGTATCCGAGAGACATTTTGGGCCATCTGTTCTACCTGGGGCATTTTGGGCCATCTGGGGCATTTTGGGCTTCCATCTTTTAACTTTGGTTAAATATGGCCATCACCCCAAAAAATATAGAAAATATAAAAGTTTAATGATTTAAAAACTAGAAAAACATGAAATTTCATTCAAAAAATATAATAAAAAATAAATAATAAAAAATAATGTTATTAGAATAAGTATCATCGACATAATGAAATTTATTATTCTATAATTTTCTAAAAAAATTAATAACATAATACAATTTATTATTAAAATTCATAATTAATACTCCCTCCGTCCCATAATATATGACCTTATCACTTTATGCACGGATTTCTAGGAGCATAAATGAGGTACTTTCATATAAAAAAATTTTATGATTTTTATTTTGTATAAAAATTTGAACTTTAAACTTTTATACAAAACAAAAATTATGAAAAAATATTATATACAAGTACCTTTTTTAAACACATTGAAGTACGCGTAAACAGTAAACATGTCATATATTATGGGACGGAGGTAGTATTTATAAAGCATTCCGTGCATTGCACGGGTGTAAAGCTAGTATATGAAATATACAGAATGTAGGTCTTTGAATAAAACAATGAAGCGAATTGTTGAAGCAAAATCCATTTTTCAAGACGCCTTTGTAAACTACCTTTACGTCCAAATCTGCGGGCTCAGTTTGGGAAAAGATGAAAGCTAAAAAAAATTATTGAAATGAGGATGACTTTCGTGATCAGTACGTCTGCAGCATCCATCTTTTGTGCAAAGATAAGCAATCACATGGCAGTTGTATAGGCAGATAATTAAAACCAGGTATAGATATTTAAGCAGATACCCTTGCATATCATTCTGCACCATATATCTACATAATAATCTCTACATCTGTATTATTTTTCTTCCTGGTAAGGGGATATTATTATGTAGCTGATCTCTTCTTGTCCAATTTAAAAGCTTAAAAAGACACAGCTCAACTCATGGTAGAGGTTAGTGGTAAAAAAAATTAATGTGTTGAAGAGTGTTATTACGAATTATTATACTTTCTGGAAAGAAATCTAAATGCTTGGACACATTTTAACTTCTTTTTTGGTCGATTAGGTTCATAAATCATATATCATCCTAAGTAGAAATTTCACATCAACTATACAGCATATCACAAAATAAAATTTCAAATTCATATATATAGATATTCATAATTTTATGTTCAACAAAAAGATATGACTGAGACAAAACCTAAACCAACCAAACCTATATCCAGACATCCGATGTCCTACAAACACTTATCATACTACTCAGGGTGATTTAGCAAACATTAAGTCACAAGCATCAGTAATGGGCCCAATGCCCCTGTTAGTGCTCAACACTCAGTAACCGCTGCCCTTGCGGCAACAGATTTTGAGGTGCAAAATGTGCAACATGAACTTTAAGTGCACCATTAAGTACCACCCAGATTTTTAAAATTATAGTTATATGCGAGTAAAGCTTCTACAATCAAGTAGTGGGAAATGATATGCCATTTCAAATACTAAAAAAAAAAAATACTAATTTAAGAAGTTCAAGCAAACCTTTTAGTTCGGGTCGATCCTTCGAAGGTATTTTCCAACTGAAAGAGGCAAAAAATGCCTTAACATCTGCTCCGATTTTTTGAACATAATGTTCAACTGAGAGCTTGCTTGCAAAAATTCTCTCCTTAGGAACACTCTGAAGACGTTTAGGAAGATATAGATATCGGTCCATAAAGTGACCAGATGCTGCTACTCTATTGCCCACCTTCCAGCGCCATATATCACCAGGTTCAGGCCAATCGACGGGAGCATAAGGTAAACCTTCACCGGAAGCTTGAGAAGAAACTGGATAAAGGTATAATCCGTTCTTCGATATCTCACTAGCACCTCGATTGTTTTCATCATTGTCGATCTCCATATATCCTTTATTCTACTAACAGATAGTAAAAACAATCAACTTCCACCTCACCACCAGCCAGAGTGATCAACAAATGCAACGATATCGAGCAAACAAGATGTATTTAGATTATAGGATTGCTACAGTGGTTGGTCAATATATTATAGGCTATTATTTAAATCAACTAGTAATATTTATTCATTCATTACATTTAGCGAAACTTATATAATTAGTAAAAATCACGGCTTGACAGCAGGCCGAACGAAAAAGCACTTTGATACGACTAGGGGATTGGCTTGTATCAAACTGCTTAACGAAACATAAATAGACAAAAGAAAACAATGTAGAAAATGAAATCGAATGTGTAAAATTGTACCAGTTGATAACTAGACAAGGACGAGGCACAGCTAGTTGAAAACTTATTTTTCTGTGAAAAATCCCAGAGTGACAACCAAAACAGTAAACACTCCAAAACTATCTTCCAAAATCATAAAGTATCTGTTTGACAGTCCAAGGGTGTAAGCAAATAAAGCTATTTCTAATCTACGACTACACGAGCTTGACTCATATAATGATCGGATTTGCCTCAGCAATAATGGAGCTCGAGCATTTAGTGTGACTTGTGAGGATTAAGGGCCCAATAGAAACTTTTAAAATTTATTTATTCATTGAATTATATATACACACTCTTTTATATATTCAGAGTTAATTTGTATTATGCATGTTTAACCGAGTCGAACTTTATCCGATCTAAAGTAAAGTGTGAACCTTATATTCACAAGTTTTTTAGTCGAGTTCAAATGTATTGAGCTTTAGTCGAGTCGACCTCCAACCTCAAAATTTAGTTTGATAAAGCTCGAGCATTGATTCATTTAGTTGAGTCGGCCTCCCCAACTCGGCTCCATTACACCTCGACTTGTAACACGTTATTTTTATAGCATTCTTCCAATCTAGACATCCTACCACCTCCATAAAATGTGTGATGTATTCGATCGATCTCTTTTATATGATAAAATCCAAATACTTGTAAATATACTTTTGGTACTCTTAGCTCCCAATGTTGATTTCTAACTTTTCCTCATTGCGCTCCACGCTCTATGAAGAAGTTTCAATGAAGGTATTTGATTTGGTATGACTTATACCTAAGCAATTTGCTTTCATTGTGACCCCTCTATGACAATAACTTCGAGTAAACTTTTTGTTTGTCTTAATTACATATGTATATTGTCAGTCAATAACATACATCACGAGACACTAGATCCATGTAGGAATCGCATCCAAAACTCCAAGAAAGTTGGATTTATTGCAACTCTTTTATGCACTTCTACTAGACAATTTTTTGTATTACCAATAAAGGTCAATGTTGATGGCAAGTGAATTACAAGAGAATTACATCATCTTCCATCTCAAAATCGCTTTCACATTACAAGAGAATTACATCATATTACATAAGACAGCATGTACATATTAACACCTCAAATTACATCACATAATACAATGTAACAATCATATGTTTGTTCCACTTTTACCCCCTTAATAGTAAGTGATGGCGGCCCGGACACATAATGTGTGTGTTTTAAGGGAAAAAGATGTCAACGAAATGAACACGAACAAAAGGCAACATAGATTAAATAACAATCACTAAAGCACGCTAAAGAGCCTTGTGGGCAAGACAAAGTAGTTTTGTGGTTAATGCATGCAAAAGTGAAATGGATGAAAGATTTGCTAAGAGGGTGCTTCAAACAATCAACGATTGGTTGCTGGACTCATGCATAGAGTTGATGTGCAAGGGCAATCGGGGATGCATGGATTTCGTTTGACTAGATCAAGCTTGCTTGTACGCGATGAGTAGGTGGCGAGTAGGAGAAAGCATTTGATATTCGGTGTAAATTGATGACTTATACCCTCATCGTCCTCCCCCTCAATGTTGCACACAAGTATTGAATTATAGCATAACCTTTATACAAGCATTGCGCTTCTGATACCACCCCACGACTAAATTTGTGTACACATCTTTACTTGTCTTTTTTCCAATGAGAACTTGTAAAAAAACATACGCCATTGGCCAACACTAATCATAACAACATTTATCACGAAACGAAACATAAATCAAGATCAATCCAATTTTCACAACCAAAATTACAAGAGAATTGATTTTAGTGTTTATCCATGGCATAATTGTACTTCCTAAGGAAGTATATGGTGCAAGTATTCATCACTATGATAGTGTACATCACGTATCCCCAAATATAGGGTAATCTGGATGCATAAAGAGCATCACAAGAAAAAAAAACGCTTGGCGTATGAAGCATGGAGAAAAGATGTAAAAAGGTATTATAGTGAATGCATGCTATGAGTCGGATGCGCTAAGACAATTGGGATGCATGCCGTGAGTTTGAGTAGATCGAGCTTGAAGATGGTAGATCAAGTCTCACTAGCGAGCAACATTAGTTTTAGATTCTTTCATCGCCTAATGTTGATTTTTATCTCCATCTCTAAGCACTTTCAATTAAATGCCCCCAAACATATTAGATTTAAGCACGATTAATATGCAAGAAAAAATTGTATCACATCGTCATTAGTAGATGTAATGTTGTGGCAAATAACATACGCCACATGTAAATCACATTCAAGTTAAATGGATTGCATTAATCCATTCTAGCGTGTGCACTTCCATAAGGATATATTTTGTATAACCCACAAAGATCAATGTCACTACCAAATAAAAATATAACATACATTAAGAAACCAACTGAAAGTCATATCAAACATATAACAAAAATTACAAAAACACAAAATTTCGGTAATTGTCCCTACAATAATTGTACTTCCACCAAAATAGATAGTCATGTCACATGTATCCATCAACTACATTAATGTAGTACATCCATGACACACTTCTATTCTCTAGTCAACAATCTTAGTTCAAAGCTATAGGTTCACTCGACTTACTTATTTTATAATTTAATTAATATAATCAAAAATTGACCTAGAAAACTTGTGTCAAACCAAACGTTTCAAACCCATAACTAACATCAATGAAATTCAGAAATTTAATAATCACAACTCAAAATTATTAGCAAATAATTATGTATGTTTGTGATATACACACATATAACTATAAATATAACTAAAAGAAGTTGAAATCAAAATCAAACTTACAATCAAAATTCACCCAATTTTTAAGTCACTTTTTGGTCTACTTGAACCATACAATTCTTGACCCGAATTCCTAGTTTTTGAGTCAAATTCGTGTCAACTCATGTCAAATCTCCCCACCACTTGCAGCCAAAAGTGGTGTTATGGTGAATGGATGCACAAGTGAAATGGGTTGAAGACTTGCCAAAATGGTGCTTGCAAACACTTAGATTGATGCTAGAACTTGGTGTGCATGTGTCGGCGTCAAAATAATGTTTATAATCAGCTCGACTAGATAAGGTAGGGGGAAGACATTGGTTAGATTAGCGGATCAAGGAACACATGTGATGTTTTTTATTGCAATACTTCTTTTTGGAACACACGGATCACGATGTGAATCTGAGATTTAAAAAGTCATTTGCAAAGTCACATGGGATGTGACACACGTAGGCCGTAGGGGTGATAGAGTATAACAATTTAAACTTTGTATATTGTTGATCATGAGGTACTTAGTTTGGTAACTATAAACTGGATCTTCTTAAAAATATGATATATCTAGTTTGTATGAATTTTTTATACAACTTGTAAGCATACGAGGCTCTTAATTACGTAATAGATATATGGACTTAATTGCATGAGGATGGCCTCAACTATTTTTTTTTTGCACAAAAATGGCCCAAGTATTATTTTAAGCAGATGATTGCATTCCGTCTAAATTAGTCTAAAAACTGTTGTTTATTTTTATTTTTTGGCCATTTTTGTGTTTTAAAAAATATTGTTCAGCCATCATGCTGCAATTAAGTCACAAATTGAATACACTCATCTGTTTAAAAAAAATAGTTTGGCCATCACATTGTCTATTTTTATACTTGGGCCATTTTTGTGCAAAAAAAAAATAGTTGAAGCCATCCTCGTGCAATTAAGTCTAGATATATGTGGTCCTCACATGAAAAATGATTCATCGATGATTTGTTAACTAAAATTGATATCTAACAAATTTTATGGTCAATAATCAATATGTAAAATATGTTTAAAGCATGCACATAGTTGATATCACTAGCAAATTCGAGTTAGACATGATTATAATAATGTTTAAGTGCTATTACATTATTATTCACACCACTCTTAATAAAGATCATTTTACATAAGATTCGACTCAATGATATTAATTTTAGTAGTAAACTAGAAATCAACTTCACTCACTTTCAATTTCAATAATATACGATGTTTTAGGAGAATTGGTAACGTAAGGGTGAAATACAAAAATACCCGTTTTTTAGGTAACAGTAACAAAAATACCCATTTTCAGAATTTTTGACAAAAATACCCGATGGAATACGCATTTGGCAAATGGGTATCTGGGATACGCATTTGATAAATGTGTATCCTTCACAGTTCTTTTTATTTTTTTATTTCTGCTTGGCGCGTGGCTCGATTTTATCGAAACTTGATAAAAAAAGCAAGCAAGTGGGCAACCGTCCTTTTTGACAGCAAGTGGGCAACAGTCCAACAGGACATGTACGTCTCACGTCTCCTGCAAGGTTGCAACCACCACATGCACATGGTGCCAGAATATTTTAACAAATACGCATTCATGGAATGCATATCTCCTAATACCCATTCCTCTATTGCGTATTTACTTACAAAAAGTGAAGAATAAGCATTTGTCAAATGCGTATTTCATATACCCATTTGGCAAATGCGTATTGAAACGGGTATTTTTGTCAGCTTTTTGAAAACCGGGTAGTTTCGTTACTATTGTTCTAAAAAACGGGTATTTTTGTCATTTTTTCGTAACGTAACATGGTATCAAAACTCCGGTCTCTAGTTTCATTCCCTCTCGCCCCTTACATTCTCATAATTTCTTATGACGAACACGAAGGCAAATTATTGCCCCAAAAAACGGAATGGACATCCGTGATCCACTCCTCGACCCAAAAAAACAGAACGGAATGGTCTTGGTAAGCCCTCCTTACAGAACCAAGATTTCGTTCCATTTTTTGGCAAGTCGAATCCTGATTGAATCCGGAGTTACTCCGATTCATTTTCAGCCCTAAATTTTCATTTTTTTTCCGGATATTTCTCGAATACAATCACAAACATATATAAAAAAAATTCTAGAAGCTCATAACTTAAAAGGATCAATTCTAGAAGAATGTACAATACAACATAAGTGAAGAAAAACAAACAAAATAAATATTCTCTAATGATGTAAGCAAACACAAATTAAGGTTGTTCATACTTTTGAGAAACAGACAAGAACTAATTAGAACAGAACATACCTGCTTAGAGAATCAACAGTTAGTTCCCAGATTGACAAATGAGAAAAACCTAGGAGCGGGAGAAAGGGGATCCACGTCCAAATATAAGAAGCGGCTAACGGCCAAGATGGTTGACAAATGGAGGGATGGGATTTTGTAATGGTACGATTTGGATCGGGTTGGATCAGATCATATTTTCGAAAATTTTAGATCCTTTGTCAATATTTTTTTTAATATTTTAAGATTTTAAAAAAAGTGTTTAATTGAATCCTAAATTATATTATAATAATGATATATAAATAATATTTATAAGTTATATAGCCATTTTGATAAATTTACTTTTAAGTAAGAATAATTTTTATTAAATTAAACAAAAAATAAATAACTTTTTTGATAAATTAAACAATGATTATTTTATATAATGATCTCAATACATGTGTATTAAATTAAAAAAAATTAGAATATAAACATAAAATTAAAAATAATTAAAAAAGTAAAAAGAATAAAGCAACTACAAATTAATTGGGGCAAATTTATGTTATTACTAATTTTCAACTTATTATTATGTGCATGTTTGACACAACTTTTATTATGGGTTTATGAACTTATTTTCGAATAAAAATTTTATATTTTAATAATTTTTTTAATACAAGTATTTAATATATGTCGGAGATTCAATAAGTTGCAAAAATAAGTTAGAAAATAAGTTGGAAAGTTAAGACTTTCTAACTTTATTTTAAAATAAGTTGACTTATTCTGGAAAAAAGTTCTCCCAAACACCTCCTATATAAGTTAAAGTTGAGTTTATAACCTAAACACATATATAGGTGTTTTGTAAAATAGTTGCAAATATTGATTATGTAAAATTTATTTAAATAGGGTGTTATATTCCAATGGAACTTACTATATTAGTTGGTTATGTTGGGAGTTATCACGCATCGTTGGTAGAAGGGACATATAGTTAATTTATAAGTAGCTAGATAATTTCATTAATATGAAATGTTTTAGAAGTTATCCAAAAATAAATTTTTGCGGGTTCAATCCAAAACAGACAATATCATACTAATGTAGAGTTAAGGTCTGCTTGGCAAACCTAACAAGTGCTATCAAAACTATGGTTATAACGGTTCATAACGATCTCAATAAGCTCCAGAATGGATCCTGGGAGACGCATATGGCCTATCCCATGTTGAGCTTAAGGGGTAACAGATGGACTTCCAGTATGGGCCTAGGGGGAGCCAAATAGCTAGATGAACTACAGTATGGGTCAAGGGGGATTCAAATCAAACAGAATGGAGGCTTCGGTAGGTGTCAAGCCCGATGTGTGAAGGGGGGATTGTTGAGAGTTGTTTCACATCGTTCGTGGGACGGGCAAATAGTCAGCTAATTTATAAGCAGTCAGATAACTTATTAATATGAGGCATTTTTGGGAGTCACCCAAAAACAAATCTGTGCGGACTCGGTCTAAAACGGACAATATTTTAAGGTTTGCTTGGCAAACCCAACGGATTATATTTTAAAAATATTATGTTATTATTATTTTAAGTTATTAAAAAAAATAATTTCCTATTTTAATATGATAATAAAAGGTGAAGAATTTAAATGCCCATTTTTTAAAACCAAAGTTGTCAAAAATGTCTATATGTGGAGATTGTGACCCAAAATACCAGTTGAACACGCATATTTGGTATGCATGTTTGATCGATGCATCCGTACCATGCTTTACTACTTAAATAGATTTATTTATTTACTATCTTAGAACCCGTGTGATGTACGGATTTATTTTAATATTATATGACTTTTTTTATTAATTTGAATTACTTTTTTAAAAATATGAATTTTGGAAGCTAAAATTTTTAAATGAGATGATTTGATAATAAATATATAAGTCTTATCCGTGATATTTATAGGAAAAGAGGAATTTAAGTTAAAAAATATTGAAAAGATGATAAATTTTAGTTAAAAAAGTAATCGGTTAATTATAAGTATTTATAAAATTATTATTTAATTTTATCAAATTGAATGTCGTGATTTAATTGGAAAAAGAGAGGTCTTAGTAAGGAAAAATTAAAAAGGAAACATGTTTTAGGTGAAAAAGGTAATTGATTAGTTTATAGTAATTATAATTCAATTATGTTATTTTACAAAATAAAATTGCTCGTAATGTTTTTAGAAAAGGAAAAATTAATATTGCCCGTGATATTTTTAGGAAAAGAGGGTTTTTTGTTAGAAAATATAAAAAAGATGATACATTTTAGCTGAAAAACTTAAACGGTTAATTATTAATATTATAATATTATTATTTATTTTATTAAATAACCCCCCCCCCCCGGTGATATAATTGAAAAATACAGATTTTAGTTAGAGAAAATAGAAAGGAAATTTATCAAAAATATTAGGTTTAAAGTTTCTATTTGCAAAAATACTATCTTCTTTAATTAATTACAATTTTACTAACATAAGTTTCAAAATTGCAAAAATACTAGGCCAACCCTCCCCCTCCCCCTTTTGACCAACGTGTAACAGATGCAACACTTTTTTTTAAGACGGGTTTATATTTTGGTTGGCAACAACATTCAACCACATTCAACCACATTCAACCAAATGCAACCACATTCAACTTTTATTTAAGATGGGTGATTTTGGTGGATTTGGGTTGCATGGCCCCGCCATGGGCAATATTCAACCACATTCAACTTTTTTTAAGGTGGGTGATTTTGGTGTATTTGGGTTATAAGGCCCCGCCAGGGGCAATATTCAACCAAATGCAACCACATTCAACTGGTTGCATTCAGTTGCTGATTTCAAGTTCCATTTTTCATTTGTCATTTTCGACCTCATTTTTGAACTCTAATATATATATTATATATTAGAGTTCAAAAATGAGGTCGAAAATGACAAATGAAAAATGGAACTTGAAATCAGAAATTTAGTTGCATGTGGTTGCATTCAGTTGAATGTGGTTGCATTTGGTTGAATATGCCCCTGCGGGGCCATGGAACCCAAATAGCACCCTTCTTTAAAAAAAAGAAAAAAAAAGAGTTGAATGTGGTTGAATGTGGTTGCACGGCTGGGCAGACTGGGCAGCTGGGCAGGGTTGCCCTAAAAGATAATATTTTTGCAATTTTGAAACTTAGGTTAGTAAATTGCAAATAGGTTTTCTTAACAAAAGTAAAATTACAAAAATTTACTTTTTTATATATATTTATGAGAAAAGCCCAAATAGAAAAGGTAATGTGAAAATTAAAAAGATGATATTTATTAGGTGAAAAGGGTAATTGATTAGTTTATAATAATTATAATTTAATTTATGTTATTTTACTAAATTAAATTGCTCGTAGTGTCTTTAGATAGTGAGAAATTAAAATTGCTCGTAGTATTTATAAGAAAGGAGAAATTTTAGTTAGATACAATATAAAAGATATTGTGTTTTATTTGAAAAGAGAAATTAATTAATTAGTGAAAAATAGAAAAGATAATATGTTTAATCTAAAAAACGAAATTATCTGTAATTAAGTAAGGATAAATAAGTAAAATCAACAGGTATCGTACCGACCAACTAAACTTTTAATGTTTCGACTTTTATATAATAGTATAGATATATTAATGATTGTTGTTGTGCCCAAAATCTACATGGACTAGATTTAGGCCCATTAATCAATAGGGTCCGATCCCTACAAGTTAGAAGATTGATCCAATACGAGCTAGGAAGATCAAATAGAAGAAATGACTAAAGAAGTACGAATATCAGGAGGTTCCCAATGGTTAGGAAGCTGAGTTGAACACTAGAAGACCAGGTTCCTCCAAGCAGGAGAGTTCGAGTTAGCATAGCAACAGCCATAGAGATGATAAAAGCATGTGAAGAGTTATCCAGTCTAATTAGTTTGTTATTTGTGCAGGTATTGACACCAAAAGGGAGGTCCCTAAGTGATATGTCCCGAAATAAGGAGGTCTCTGAGAAACAGGCTCCTGAAATGTAGGTTCCTGAGCACCAGGTTCCTACGAGTTGCCAACAGAAAGTTCTAGAAGCCATCTAGAACAGATAAACGAATTGGTATCTGAGTATGATTCTAGGGCGCAGATGATCCTAGAATAACTCTAACCAATAAGAGAATCATAAGTAGGGTACGAACTCGAGTTCTACTCTACTTAGCCAAACTAGTTCGTGAAAGGCTCTAAAGGAACCTGAGTCCTACACGAACTAGTTGACCGAACAACAGCTATTCCAGTAAGAGACAGAATCATACTAGAACTACGTGAGCTTGATCCCTATAAATACAAGGGTACGTAGGCACCTCAGGGTACGAGACATTAAGTTCTCTAATTTTCTCTAAAGGCACCTGAGATTATTGGAGATACCCTCGAGCTCAGCTCAACCCCCACAAACACAACCCAAACTTTGTTCATAGAACAGTTGATCGCTAGCCTAAACAACTACCTGTAGACCTCACATACGTTGATTACGAAATCCACTCATCAACATTGGCGCTAGAAGGAGGGGATAGTTAATATCTTAAGAGTGGAAAAGATGTCAGGCAACTCGGATAGCGAAACAACCCGTTCTGAACGACAGATTCATGAGGGGAACACATCTCCTCCCAGAGCACCGAAGGTCACTAAAGCAGCCATGATGGAAATCCTAAAGACTGTGGGAGAACGTTTATCGACTTTGGAGCAGGCTTCAAGCAAAAAGAAGAAAAAGAAGGCAAAGAAGAGCAAGAAGTCGAAGGTTACTCCGAAACAGTTGAATTTTGAAGAATCTGAGAATGGAGAGGAGGTTCCAGACGATGGTGAAGAACCGAAGGAAGATAATGATGATGAAGATATGGAGAATCCTGAGAAGAGTAAAACTGGTAGCAAGGACCGTACAGGGTCCAAGGAAAAGAAGAAAACCAAGACTGGAGGTTCCTCAAAGAAAAAGAAGAAAGATAAAGACCCATCTGTCGAGATAATTGAAGAAAAAAGCACGGATTCAGATGAGGACACTGAAGAATCAAGCGCTGCAGGGTCGCAAGAGGAAGAAGGGACGAGTAAGAAGTCAAAGGCGGAAGCTATTGAAGAGGTGACAGCAGAAGATGTCAAGAAAATTTTGGCTCAACTCAAGGACGAAAAGAATCTTGCTGTGAACCCTATAACAGCCTCACCTTTCACCAAGAAGGTTCGAAAGTCGGCTCTGCCTAGGTCTTACAGGCCTTCGAATGAATTGAAATTCGATGGGACCACTGACCCTATTGAGTATCTAAGTCGTTTTGACACAGAGATGGATGTTTATCAAGTGAAGGAAGCCACCAGGTGCAGGTTACTGGCTGCAACTCTACAGGGCGGAGCCCACCAATGGTTCAAAAGGTTACCTGCAGATTCGATTGGTTCTTGGGCAAGTATGGGGAAGCTCTTTGTCACTCAATTTAGAGCATCTGTTGCATTCGCACCACCAACCAATACCTTAGCCAATATCAAGCAAAGACCTAGTGAGACATTGACAGAATATTTCAAGAGGTTTAATGCGGAGGTTCCTAAAGTTAGGAAGGCATCTGAGGAAACAATAAAGAATTTCTTAATTGCTGGAGTCAAAGGAGGCTCAGATTTTTGGAAAGCACTGCAGGGAAAAGAACCAGAGACGTTAGCAGATTTTTATCCCCAGGCAGAACCCTTTCGACTGGTGGAGGAGTCTCTAGCTGAATTAAGGAAGGATCCAGATTTTGTAAGGCAAAGTGGAAGCAAGAGGTCGAGACAAAGAAGTCCCAATGGTCGTGACAATAAAAAGGTGGTTAGTCGCACATCCCAGGTGAAGCCTGAAGCTGTGAATCCTACTAAACCTGTCATGAGTCAGGTACCGCCACCAGCTTCCTATAACAACAATAAACATGAGAGACCTGTCTATGAAACTTTCACCCCTTTGGTAGCTCTGATTGATCATATTTACGTAGTGAATGAGAAGTCCTCATGGTTTAAGAAGCCTTTTAGAACCGGTCCCCCAGGGAATAAGAATGAGCGCCCCTACTGTGACTTCCATGATAATAATGGGCATAATACTGCAGATTGTCGTCACCTCAGAGATCTAATTGAAACTCTAATCAGGCAAGGGCAATTGAGTGAATGGGTGGCTCAGGAAGGGAAAAAGTATAGAGATGAGAAGACTCAAAAGACACAGACACAGGAACCTGTCGTGATGGAAGGACCACCTAAGGCTGGGTGCATACGCACGATTATAGGAGGTCCCCATATTGGAAGAAGCAGCAGGAATGCCATGGAGAGGTATACCCGTGAGGCTAAAGAACGTCCTTTAACCAGTATTTACAATCTGTCCCAGAGGTCCCCAAAGCTGTTTGAAGGAGAGGATGCAGATATTACTTTCACTGAAGAAGATGCTTCCTGGGTACATCATCCCCATACTGATGCTTTGGTTGTTGAGGCAGGAATTGGATCTTATGAGGTTCATCGAGTGCTAGTTGATAATGGAAGTTCTGTAAACTTGCTCTCTTACTCAGCTTTCAAGAAGATGCATTTTCTGGATAAAGATTTAACTCCAACAAACGATACCTTGTACGGATTCACCAATAATCAGGTTCCTATCAAAGGTAAGATTCGTTTGCCAGTAACTTTAGGTGATAAACCATGTTGCATTACACAGTTGGCAGAATTCATCGTTATAGAAGAGAATATGAATTACAATGCTATTTTGGGAAGACCCATTTTGAAGGAGATGAGGGTAATAACCTCCATTTACCACCTCACTATGAAGTTCCCGACACCAAATGGAGTTGGTATAGTTCGAGGATGTCAGTATGAGTCTAGAGAGTGTTACACCAAAGCTTTGCAACATGCTGCTAGAGCTGCTAAATTGCCTGAACCTATGGACGAGGTTCCTGATAGTTTTCCAGGAAAGAACCCAGATAAAATAACGCTCGACCTGCGTAGTCCGCCCTTGGAAGGTTTTGTGTCAGCATCCTGTAGAACTATCAGAATTGAAGAGATCATAGAAGAGGAACCTCATGCTGAGATTCCAGTTTTTCGGGGACCAGATACCCCTTACTTACTGATAGAAAGTGCACCCCCTACGGACAAGGATGGTGACGTATGTATGGTAGAAGGATTGGATGAAGAAAAATCTGAAGAAAAATCTCGAAAACTGAAACATAATGGAAGTAATGAAGACAGTCAGCCAGCATCAAAGAGAAGGAATGTCATGCATGAAGTGCAGGAACCGTCTACCGTCCAGGAACCTCAAGAAGACTCAACTACAGAGATGGAGGTAGACTTGGACCCTCGAATGCCAGAAACCATGGTGAAGGCTGGACCAGCTGGTGAAACTTTGGATGTGAAGATCAATGACAAAGATGGTATAAAGGTGTTGAAGATTGGAGCTCAACTCGATCCAGCCTTAAAGGAATCTCTCATTACCTTTTTGGGCAAGAACCTGGATGTGTTTGCATGGTGTCATGCGGATATGGAAGGGATAGATCCAAGAGTCATGTGTCATAAGTTGAATATTGATCCAGAAAAGAAAGGAGTGAGACAAAAGCGAAGACCAGTTAGCGGAGAAAGAGCTCAGGCATTGAAAGAAGAGGTCGACAGATTATTGGATGCAGGATTAGTTAAAGAATCTTTTTACCCAGTATGGTTGGCAAATCCTGTTTTGGTAAAGAAACCTAATGGAAAATGGAGAACCTGTGTAGACTTCACAGATCTCAACAAAGCATGCCCGAAGGACAGCTTCCCACTACCACGGATTGATCAGTTAGTGGATGCAACAGCTGGACATGCCCTCCTCAGCTTCATGGATGCATATTCAGGTTACAATCAAATCCCTATGTATGAACCTGACCAAGAGCATACTTCTTTTATTACGGATAGAGGTCTTTATTGCTATGTATGCATGCCATTTGGATTGATTAATGCTGGAGCCACATACCAACGGTTAGTGAATATGATGTTTAAAGACCAAATTGGCCATACTATGGAAGTATATGTGGATGATATGCTAGTTAAGTCTAAGGAAGCTGTTGACCATGTGAAGCACTTAGAAGAAATGTTTGGAATCTTGCGGAAGTACAGAATGAAGCTGAACCCTCAAAAATGTGTGTTTGGGGTAGAATCAGGAAAGTTTCTGGGTTTCATGGTAAACCACAGGGGTATCGAAGCCAACCCAGCCAAGATTAAAGCATTGATTGATATGAGGTCACCGAGAACTGTGAGAGAGGTTCAGTCTCTTACAGGAAGGGTTGCACCCTTGAATAGATTCATTTCGAGGTCCACTGATAAGTGTCAGGAGTTCTTTAAAGCTATAAAGAAAGGAAACAAATTCGAGTGGACCGCAGAATGTGAGATAGCGTTTGGAAAGCTAAAGGAGCATTTGGGGAGCCCCCCACTGTTAGCCAAACCTGTGGAGGGAGAAACATTGATACTTTATTTGGCTGTGTCAGAGTATTCCATTAGTGCAGTTCTGGTTCGAGAAGAGAATAGACAGCAAAGCCCAGTTTACTATGTTAGTAAAAGGTTACTTGATGCAGAAACGAGGTACACAGGAATGGAGAAGCTGGTTTTCGCATTGATTCTGGCTTCCAGGAAGCTACGACCTTATTTCCAAGCTCACAAGATTGAGGTGAGAACCTCATATCCACTTAAGCAAGTGATGCATAGGCCAGAAACTTCTGGAAGAATGTTAAAGTGGGCTGTGGAGCTAGGACAGTTCGACATAGAATATAAGCCAAAGACAGCAATTAAAGCTCAAGCTTTAGCAGATTTCTTAATCGAGTTTCCACCTCATGTAGAAGTTACTGGCCAAGAGGGGCCAAAAGAGGTGGTGGAAAAACAGACAGACAATGACAACTGTGCACCTTGGTGGACACTGTATGTAGATGGAGCTGCTAATAGTGGTGGAGCAGGTGCAGGCATAGAACTAGTTAGTCCAGAAGGGCACCAACTCTATAGCTCGATTCACTTTGCTTTTAAAGCCACGAACAATGATGCAGAATATGAGGCATTGATTGCAGGCCTCAAGTTGGCTTTGGAGATGAAAGTAGAGAATATCAGAGTGTTTAGTGATTCGATGTTAGTAGTTTGGCAGATTCGTGGTGGTTTTCAGGCGAGAGGGCCAAGAACAGACTTATATTTGAGGTACTCCCAGGAGTTGATCGAAAGGTTCAAAGAGGTGAAGCTAGATCAAGTACCTTGAGGGAAAAATACCAAGGCGGATGCATTGGCCAAGCTAGGGTCACAAAGAGAGTCCACGTTATTGGGGGTAATTCCACTTCAAATCCAGGAGCAACCTAGTGTTTTCAAGGAAGAGGTAATGGACATTGAATTCCCAGTTGAAGATTCCTGGATGACCCCGATACATCGTTACCTGGACAAAGGGGAGCTACCTTCCAATCAAAGTGATGTCAGAAAGCTGAGGTATCACGCAGCCAGATATGTAATTTATGATGGAGTTCTGTATAAACGAGGATTCAATCAGCCTTTGCTCAAGTGTGTAGCTGGAGAACAGTGCAAGTATATCCTCGAGGAGATTCATGAAGGAGTATGTGGAAATCACTCGGGGGGTAATTCTTTAGCCATGAAAGTCCTTCGACAAGGATATTATTGGCCAACCATCAAAGCAGATGCTACGAAGTTTGTGCAGGCATGCAGTAATTGTCAGAGGTTTGCAAATTTTGATAGTCGTCCTGTAGCCCCTATTAAACCGATTGTTAGCCCTTGGCCATTCGCTGTTTGGGGGATAGACCTCATTGGAGAGCTCCCGAAAGGAAAAGGAGGAGTGAAATACGCGGTGGTTGCAGTCGATTACTTTACAAAGTGGGCAGAAGCAGAACCACTTGCTAAGATTACAGCGTCAAAATTGACTGAGTTTGTGTTTCGAGCCATTGTATGCAGGTTTGGCATTCCACAGAAACTGATTTCTGACAATGGGAAGCAGTTCGATAGTAGAGAGCTTAGAGGATTATGTGAGCAGTTTGGAATCCAAAAAGCATTTTCAGCAGTGTATTATCCGCAGAGTAATGGACAGACTGAAGCAGTGAATAAGATTATCAAGCACACTTTGAAGACAAGACTTGAAGATAAGAAAGGAAGCTGGCCAGAGGAGCTTCCTGGAGTCTTGTGGTCGTATAATACCACGCCTAGAACTACAACTGGTGAGTCTCCTTTTACCCTCACTTATGGTTGTGAAGCTATGGTACCTGTGGAAGTTGGAACAAGTTCCTTGAGAAGAAAGTATTTTGATCCCGAGAGCAATGAAATCAATCATAGACTGTATTTGGACATGGTCGAAGAGTTGAGAGCAGGTTCACAAGTGAAGTTAGCAGCATATCAACAGAGAGTTCGAAGGTATTACAACAAAAAGGTGAAGGCAAGACCTTTTAAAGTTGGAGACCTAGTTCTGAGAAAAGTCATGCCAAATACCAGGGTTCTGGCACATGGAGCTTTTGGAGCAAATTGGGAAGGACCTTACCAGATAAAGTCAGCCATTTGGGAAGGAACCTACCACTTGATGGATATGGATGGGAACCTCATTCCGAGAGCTTGGAATGCAGAACATCTCAAGAAGTATTATCAGTAACTTTTTTTTTATGTGTTTTTCTTAGGAAAAGTAAGGCTTTTTCAGCCCAAGAATAAAGGCAGCTTATTAGTTATAGCTGACCAGCATTTTGATTTCAGTATTTAATTATGCATGTACCCGAGGGGTTTTTTGATGTGAACCTCCCTACTTGCAAGACAATTTTTTTCAAGTATTGAGCGATGTATAGCTCTACGTTGAATATTTTGAGTGCATTATTTGCAGCTATAGCTCCTTAATAGTTCTTTTACGTAATAATCATTACCCAAAAGAACTGAGGGGTAGTATTCCTACTTAGACAGTATTGCACATGCTATGATTTGATATTTCATATGCCAATTTGAAATTTTTGAAACAGGTTACCTAGATTAACAGGTTCCTGTAGCATTGTGTTGCATTTTGCAGGTTACCTAAGCTGACAGGTTCCTGTAGCATTGACAGTATGTGTGAAGTATGAATATGAATTGACAGAATGTGCAGACTACGATTGATTGATCAGAATTAGCTTGTAGACAGATTGCATTGAGAAAAAGTCCCAGGTAGCTTCCTGGGCATTGAGAAAAAGTCCCAGGTAGCTTCCTGGGCATTGAGAAAAAGTCCCAGGTAGCTTCCTGGGCATTGAGAAAAAGTCCCAGGTAGCTTCCTGGGCATTGAGAAAAGTCCCAGGTAGCTTCCTGGGCATTGAGAAAAGTCCCAGGTAGCTTCCTGGGCATCGAGCAAAGTCCCAGGTAGCTTCCTGGGCATTGAGTTAAGTCTCAGGCAGCTTCCTGAGCATGAATTAAGCCTCCGGCAGCTTCCTGAGCAAAAGTTAAGTCTCAGGCAGTCTCCTGAGCATGAATTAAGCCTTGGGTAGCTTCCCGAGCATGCATTGAGAAAGCCTCGGGTAGCTTCCTGAGCAAATGTGATTGAAAAGCCTCAGTTGACTGAGCACGACATTGTTGCCAAAAGCCTCAAGTTCCTTGAGCACGTGAATTAAAGTCCTGACAAAAGGCACCTTAAAGAGAAGCCTAATAAGCTCTCCCTCATGTGGAACCGCCTTTGGCACATGGGAAGAAGGGGTAAAATCCTTAGCATTTACCCTCATAAGATGTCTAGCCTGACACATGGAGAAGAGGAATCCGTGTGGACTCCCAGAATGGCACACAGGTTCCTAGAATCGCCCCGAGGCACAAAAAGGAACCAATATGCCTCGAGGCATGTTGGGACCTAGAGAATAGGATTGGGAACCAAGCAGGTTACCTTTCCAAGAGAAAAAAGGCACCAACAGGCCTCGAGGCATGTTGGGACCTAGAGATTAGGATTGGGAGCCAAGCAGGCAACCTTTCCAAGAGATGACCCGAATTAAACAAAAGAAATTTTATTAACTTTAACTAGTTTTTGTCTTATGTTTATTTTGCAGGTGTAATGGTCGAGGAACCTGGTCAAATTATTTAGGATCTAGGGTTCTCAGAAAGGGTTTTTAGTTCAAAGGGCGACTCTGATAATGTTGAGTGAAGCATAGGAAAAGACGTGTTTAAGCTTACAAAATTGATCAGGTATTCTGTAGGGAACCTGATTTGGATCTAGGAGGAATCTCTAAGGAAAATTACAGTTCAGATTACGATGGTGAATACATGTCTCGAAGTATAAACAAAAAAGGGTTCCAAGTCTGCAAGTAAGTTGTATTTAGTTACATATTATTTTGAGAAAATTATAAGTGAAAGTATGGATGCATCCTGTTTCTTACAATGGGTTATCCCACGTAAGCTTGGGTGTATAAGTATGGACACTAATTAATTTTTAGGATGCATGACGATAAAATATTCTACGAGGTTTTGGAAAAAAGGAGTGCAGTATTAAGTACAGACGCAAATTAAGAAACTAGGCATGAACAAGCAAGAGCAAGAGATATAGCAAAAGTGGATAATAGTCATCAGAAACATAAAGAGTTATAGGGTATAAGGACCCTAGGCAAATCAAAGTTAAAGGCACGAAGGCCATTGAAACCAAGTTAAATTACATCCCGCGAGGCACTACGAGGGGCCCGCAACCTCAAGAAAAGTTATTGAAAGTTCAGAAAATTTATGAAACTTTAGGCAGGAGATACTTTACTAGATTCTTCGATGGCTGAGGAAGGTGGAAGAGTGGTTGGAGTAACGTCAGGAACAGGAATCTCTGCAGTCTCAAGGGTGGCACCCGGAGACCTCTCAACCGTTTTCACGGGAGGTACAGAGATTGCAACAGCAGCTTCATTCTCAAAATCCTTAATCATCCCTACTACATCCTCGCCAAGGAGAGACCAGTTCAACTCGGGCATTTTTTCCCACATGGATCTCATGTAGTCACGAACGCCTTCATCATAACCTTCATCGTACCTAGCTTTTTCCTGGATGAGCAGAGATGATTTGACAGTCACGGCTGCAGCATTTAGAGCATCAACTTGAGCTTTCAGTTCCTTGACCTTCTCTAGCATGGATAATTTCTCATCCTGCAAACTCTTCACCTGTTCCTGAAGTTCATCCTTGCTATTCTTCAAGGAGGTTTCAACAGCTTTAGCCCTCCTTACCGCAGCAGTGGCAACATTCACACTCTCCTCTTTAGCAGCCAGCTCCTCTTTGAGCTTCGAGATCTCCCCTTGTAGCCTGAGGTCATATTGGATCTTCAAGGCAAAGTCATCACAGAACCTAAGAGTAAAGAAGGCGTTCTGGGCCGCAGAGAACCTCATAGCTTCCAAAGCTTCAGTAGAGTCCATTTTCGACCAGCCAGTAATAGTCTCAGCAGGAACATGAGTGTCAATCAAGTCCTTAAACTGGTTCTGAGCAGCAGTAGGTTCAGTCTTCACAGCTTTGTTTTTCCTCATGGATCTGGTTTGAGAGCTTCCTGATAAGTCAAGTGTGGTCTGAGCCAATTTACGTTTTGAAGAACCTGATGGTTGAGTCTGGACGGATACAGGGGTTGGAACTTGGTTAATTGGAGTTGCATCAAGCGGAACCTCCTTTACATTGTCTTCAACCTTGAAAATTTCTTCCACGTTTTTAGATCTCTTCACAAATGAAGGAACTTTTGGAGCCATGTCTGCATAAGTCAGAAGATTAAGGTTAGAGGTATATATATGAAGTAAGCAAATGAAATTGCATAAATATAAAGAAACTCCTACCAGAAGTTGAGGGAATAAAACCTAAAGTCATCAGGTTATCAGGGGTCATTAAGACCAGACAATCTCTAGTGGAGGCTGATAGTTTCAAAATCTCAGTTGCTCTTTCCAAGCAGACTCCCGTAAGAACGGTTTGCTTAGGGATATTGGGACGACAATTAAACTCATACCTAACGTAAGGGCAGTCATAGCAATAAAGAAACTGTTCCGACCATTGTTCAAAGTTTTGCTTAACATTTTTTATGCACTGACCCTGGTGACAAGGCCAGGCTGAAAGGTAAAAGCAACCAGAATTTCTTCCAGTGTCTTTCAGTCTGAAGAAATAGCCCAATTCAGGGGCTGTCAAAGGAACTGTAAACTTGCTGGAATATAGTATAAAAGTGCTGATGGCTAACCGATAAGAATTAGGGGTGAGTTGCATTGGTGCTAATTGGTAAAAGTCAAGAACCTCTCGTAAGAAAGGATGAAGAGGCATGGAAACACCTACCCTCAGGAAAGCGGCAGATATGACAGCATGGGGGATACCTTGTTTTGGGATTTTCAAATCAAATCTGTGAGCTCTCTCACCAGGTTCTGGGACTGTTATCTTACAGACAGGGCGATGACATTCCTCGAATAGTCTTTCCAGTTTAACTGAGGTCATGATAGAATCAGATTTTTCACAAAAAGGGACAATCTCTTGTTTGAATGGTTCTCTTTCTACAGATATCTCACTTTGAAAGTCGGGTTCTAGGAAGGACTCAGGTTCAAATTCAGGTTTTGATACCTCTTCATTATCAGACCAGTCATCTCCTAAATCAATTAAGCTTAAAGGCTTTAAGGGATCAATAGCATTTGGAAGTTTCATCAGAATATCTTGAGGATCACTAGTGTCAGGAATCAAGACCCTAGACCTAGTTCTATTACCTACAGATGCGACAAAAACAGGTTTTACGGAAGAGAGGTGGTCAGAATGTGTTGAATCAGAAGACATCTGCAAGAAACAGACGAAGAGAGGTCAGACTTTGGAATTCTTAAAGGGAGACCTGTGGTCTAAAGACGATTGAACTACTTTGATTATGTCAAGTAAGTTTCTTTTTAAGAGTTATATGGAGGGTATACATTCACAGAGATAAGTATGAAATATGACATGAATACGAAACAAATTAAGATAGAAGACAAACAGACAGTCAAAAGCTTTCAGTAAAATCATAGTGATGAAACCACAAATCGGTGATGGAACTACCAGTAGAGAAGGTATTATGGATGGTTGTGTGTGTGAAATATGAAAACCATATACAAACACTTATCAGATAAAAGACAGCATGCAAGATCGAAGTAATCAGATAGTTAAAAATGCAATCAAGATTATGGGAAAACAGAAAGAAAGGATTCAGAATTATACCTTGGATTGAAGAAAGCGGCGACTGAAAATTTGGATTAAGCAGATGACCGTCGGACTCCTCCTCTTTTTCTCTCCAAGGGTTTTAGAAAATATTTGGTAAAGGTAAAAATGAAGATGAAGTCACTCATGTGTTTATATAATCAAGACAGCTCTGTACACGTGGCAGCACATTACTGGAGCGGTAAAATGAAGAAGTACACGCGTGAGAAGCGTGTGAACCTTGGGAACTCACACATTAACTACAGCTTTGGTAAGTGATAAGTTTAATTCAAATTTTGAATTATCTTCTACAACCAACCATTATCCTCTTTTAACTTATTAAATTTAAAGAGGCATGAAGTTGAGTGACAAGTTAGATTCCTTGAGAAGTTGAATGCAAGCATAAAGTAGATTTCGAGAGCTGGAGCAAGAAGAAGAAAATAGCGAGGTAACAGGTTCCTTAATACAAAGAAAGCTTACTCAAGATTATATCAAGCTGAAAATATTTTATGTCCTGTTTCCTATACCGAGTTAGCTCATATAGGCTTGGATATACAATGCTGAAGCAAGATATAATTACCAAGATGGGTTAGCATTAAACCTCTGATTGTAGAATTAGAATAGGTTCCTTTCACATTACATGATTTCAAGGAACCGGGGGGTACTTGTTGTGCCCAAAATCTACATGGACTAGATTTAGGCCCATTAATCAATAGGGTCCGATCCCTACAAGTTAGAAGATTGATCCAATACGAGCCAGGAAGATCAAATAGAAGAAATGACTAAAGAAGTACGAATATCAGGAGGTTCCCAATGGTTAGGAAGCTGAGTTGAACACTAGAAGACCAGGTTCCTCCAAGCAGGAGAGTTCGAGTTAGCATAGCAACAGCCATAGAGATGATAAAAGCATGTGAAGAGTTATCCAGTCTAATTAGTTTGTTATTTGTGCAGGTATTGACACCAAAAGGGAGGTCCCTAAGTGATATGTCCCGAAATAAGGAGGTCTCTGAGAAACAGGCTCCTGAAATGTAGGTTCCTGAGCACCAGGTTCCTACGAGTTGCCAACAGAAAGTTCTAGAAGCCATCTAGAACAGATAAACGAATTGGTATCTGAGTATGATTCTAGGGCGCAGATGATCCTAGAATAACTCTAACCAATAAGAGAATCATAAGTAGGGTACGAACTCGAGTTCTACTCTACTTAGCCAAACTAGTTCGTGAAAGGCTCTAAAGGAACCTGAGTCCTACACGAACTAGTTGACCGAACAACAGCTATTCCAGTAAGAGACAGAATCATACTAGAACTACGTGAGCTTGATCCCTATAAATACAAGGGTACGTAGGCACCTCAGGGTACGAGACATTAAGTTCTCTAATTTTCTCTAAAGGCACCTGAGATTATTGGAGATACCCTCGAGCTCAGCTCAACCCCCACAAACACAACCCAAACTTTGTTCATAGAACAGTTGATCGCTAGCCTAAACAACTACCTGTAGACCTCACATACGTTGATTACGAAATCCACTCATCAACAATTGTAACTAAAAGTAAACGTGAAAAAGAAAATCAGTTAATTACTGTTGATGGAGGATTTTCGTAATCATCGTGATTTTCGGAGGCCTGCTGGAATTTACAAGCGTAACACATGTAATTGGCTGTTTTTTGGTGATTTGGGTGTGATTTGATGGTGGGGGTGAGCTGAGCTTGAGAGGTTACGAGAATCATCGCAGGTTCCATTAGCGAGATCTGTGGCTGTCCTCCCAAGATGCCTACGTACCCTTGTTTATATAGGGATCAAGCTCACATAGTTCTAATGCGAAGCTGATTTTGCTTGACCAGTTGTATTCGATTGTCTAGTTCGTGTTGGACTCAAGTTCCTTTAGAGTTTACCACGAAATGGTTGGATAAGTAGAGTAGAACTCGAGTTCGTACTCTACTATAATTCTCATGTCTATTAGAGGCATTCTAGGATCAACTGCGTCATAGAATTACACTCCAATAATAATTCGGTCTCTTTCTGGCTGGCTACGCTCAGGAACCTATGTATCAGGAACCTAGTGCTCAGGAACCTGTTTCTCAGGAACCTATATCTCAGAAACCTGTTTCTCAGGAACCTCTTTCTAGGAAACTATACATGCACAAATAACAAATATATTAGTCTGGGGAGCCTCTTTGTGGTTCCCATATGCTCTTGCTGTCTTCACTACTGCTGCTAGGCTGTCTTGAACTATTCTGCAGGGAGGAACCTAGTCCATTCGTAATCTACTCAGCTTCCGGTTCATCAGGAACCTCATAATACTTGTAGCTTCTTGACTGTCTACTCAACGAGTGCTCATTTCTTCATGTCTAGTCTTCATATCTTGTACTGGATCTATCTTATGCCTCATATAGATTGGACCCTATAGCTTAATGGGCCTAAATCTAGCCCATGGAGATTTTGGGCACAACAACTACCCCCCGGTTCCTTGAAGTCATGCAATACGAAAGGAACCTATTCAACTTTCTAATATGGGGTCCAATGCTTAATCACTTCTTTTAAAATGTATTACTTCAACAACACGTATCCAAGCTTACATGAGCTAACTCGGCGTAAGAAACAGGACACATAATGTTTTAGTAAACATAGTATTGATCAGCTTCTTTCTTGATGAGGAACATGTTCTCTTCTTCTTCTTCGAAACTCATTCTTCTGACAAATCTTCACTCTTCAACTGCTAGTCATTCTCTGTACATTTTTCTAATAACTTTGCAAAATCTCTCCAAGGACACTTCTGAGGTTTCTAGGATGTCATCATACTTCTTCTTACTCTCGTATCTTTCTGGGTGATCTTTGTCTTCAATATCTTCACATGTCTTTCGTATATCTAGAAGTCTTGAAAAACGAGTGGCACCTCAATAGCTTCCAATCAAGAGGTTCAACCTTTATTTACTCCTTTTGGGAGAATGCATAATTTTCACATCGTGCATCCAAGCTTACATGAGCTAACTCGACGTAAGAAACACTACGCTTCTGTATGCAGATTCCAAATTAAATCCTCAAATCAAAAATCAAAGGATCAAGCTGAAAACTAACCTGGAAACTTTTCTGAGGTCGTCTTCTCGTAGATCATTATCATCAAACTGCGAAACTTGTCATAAATACTCTCTAATTGTTCAAGCAATACTTCTTTCTTCTTCCGAACTGACTTGTATGAACTGATCTCTCATCCAATGCTTTCATTGAATACGTTGGCAGCTTGCTTATAACCCTAGGAATCTCCATTATTCGTAGGATGAAGCAACCCTGGAACCTCTTGGACCATCTAAATAGCTTCTTAGAAACCTCGGCTGCTTGCTCTACTTCGAACTTTCAAACCTTTGTAAACTTAGAACCTCTTGTCTTCATACTTCGAGTACTATTTCCAAAACCATAATCTAAACCATGACCTTTCTTGATAACTTCTTAACTTTTCATTGCTGAATAACTAGACCAGGTTCTTTATGAATAGCCGTTGACGACTAATAATCTTGCAAAGCAAACAATAAACATAAAATAGAAACTAGTTAATGTTAGTATTATTAATCCTGTTAAACACGGGCCAACTCTTGGAAAGGTCACCTGCTTGGTTCCCAATCCTAAACTCTAGGTCCCAACATGTTAGTCTAGGTTCCATGTTGGTTCCTTTTGCCTCGAGGCGATTCTAGGAACCTGTGCGCCGTTCTGGGAGTCCGCATAGATTCCTCTTCTTCATGTGTCAGGCTAGACATCTTATGAAGGTAAATGCAAAGAAACTTATTCCTTCTTCCCATCTGCCAGAGGCGGTTCCACATGAGGGAGAGCTTATTAGGCTTCTCTTTAAGAACAGGTGTGCCGGTCTAGGCTCCACACAAGTTCCCACTTCCTCTCGTGCCAGTGGCGGCTCCACGGAGGGGTGAAACATATAGTTTCAGGTTCCTGTATGCCAGTCTCGGCTCCATACAGGTTCCTTTAAGGTGCCTTTTGTTAGGACTTTAGGTGCCTTTTGTCAGGACTTTAGGTGCCTTTTGTCAGGACTTTAGATACCTTTTGTCAGGACTTTAGGTGCCTGTCAACAGGGCTTTAGATGCCTTTTGTTATGACTTTAGGTGCCTGTCAACGGGGCTTTTTAATCATGTGCTCAAGGAATCTGAGGCTTTTGGCAAAAATGTCTTGCTCAGCCAGCTGAGGCTTTTCAATCAAACTTGCTCAGGAAGCTACCTGA
Organism: Kitagawia praeruptora; assembly: GCA_037693485.1. Classification (NCBI taxonomy): domain Eukaryota; kingdom Viridiplantae; phylum Streptophyta; class Magnoliopsida; order Apiales; family Apiaceae; genus Kitagawia; species Kitagawia praeruptora. The sequence continues at coordinate 9,198,359 of CM075353.1, forward strand.
GGCTTAACTCATGCTCATGAAGCTACCTGAGACTTTGCTCGTGCTCAGGAAGCTACCTGAGGCTTTGATTGTGCTCAAGAAGCTACCTGAGGCTTAATTCATGCTCAGGAAGCTACCTGAGGCTTTGCTCGTGTTCAGGAAGCTACCTGAGGCTTAATTCTTGCTCAGGAAGCTGCCTTAGGCTTAATTCAATGCTTGCTCGGGAAGCTGCCCGAGGCTTAATACTTGCTCAGGAAGCTACCTGAGACTTAACTTTTGCTCAGGAAGCTGCCTGAGGCTTAATTCTTGCTCAGGAAGCTGCCTGAGGCTTAAATTGATGCTTGCTCGGGAAGCTGCCCGAGGCTTAATACTTGCTCAGGAAGCTGCCTGAGACTTAACTCTTGCTCAGGAAGCTACCTTAGGCTTAATTCGATGCTTGCTCGGGAAGCTGCCCGAGGCTTAATACTTGCTCAAGAAGCTGCCTGAGACTTAACTCTTGCCGAGGAAGCTGCCTGAGGCTTAATTCGATGCTTGCTCGGGAAGCTGTCCGAGGCTTAATACTTGCTCAGGAAGCTACCTGAGACTTAACTCTTGCTCAGGAAGCTGCCTGAGGCTTAATACTATGCTTGCTCGGGAAGCTGCCCGAGGCTTAATTCTCAATACTTGCTCGGGAAGCTGCCCGAGGCTTAATGCTTTTCTCAACACAATCCGTCTATAAGCTAATTCTGATCAATCAATCGTAGTCTGCACATTCTGTCTGCATTCTGTCAAATCATACTCATACCTCATGAATAATATCAGAGCTACAGGTAACCTTAACTATGGGTTCCTGTTTCACAAAACAAGTACTAAAACAAGCACTTAAAAAGTTTCAAATTGGCATGTGAAATAGCTAATCAAACATGCATATTACTGTCTAAGTAGGAATACTACCCCCAATTCTTTTGGGTAATTACTGGTACGTAAAAGAACAATAAGGAAGCTATAATCATCATCGTCATTCTAAGAATAAAGAAGACTAACCTCATCATAAGCAAGATAGATCTTCTTCTACTATCATCAATGCTTGCTAAAAGAAATGTCATCCTGTCTAATCAGATTACGAATCTGGCGTAGACTTACGTGAATCCAATTGGATATTATGTGATCCTTTATGGATAGAAAGCTCTCGCGGTATGTGCACCGAAATCTCTTCATATGAACCTGTTGGCTACAGGTGAACTTGGAAGCTTTTGCTATGAGCTTCTGGCAAATATAAATGAACACTTTCTTCTACTCAAGTATCGATTGACTGGGAACTTCAAGCAGGAATCTGTTAATCTAAAGCTCTCTACAGCTGGCTTTTAATTAATATCAATGATCCTGGAAGCTATCACATACAAGCTTCGTGCATATATGAATGAACCTGCAACATGTTAGTTACAAGAAAATAGCAAATAATCCACTAGATGCTAGTAAAACAACTAAACCTGGAAGCTACAGGTATATATTGAGGAACCTACGATCTACAGGTAAATATTAAAGAACCTGCGGGGTGTGATAAGTGCATATTTTTGCATATTTTTATTACCTATTTATTGCTTGAACTCGTATTTTAATAATTTATTTTGTTGCATTTCAGGAAATTCATGAATAAATAAAGAAATGGCAAAATAAAGAAATAAAGTGCAAGGAAGGAAAAAAGAGGAAGAAAAAGGACCAAAAAGAAAAAGAGGAAAAAGAATTAGGAGTTTGGTGGAAAGGGAATCTTTGAGGACACATGGAAGGTGGAGATCATCCCAACACACTAAAAAAGTGTATAGCCAAGATCAACTCTACCAAAGCTTAATGGGGAAGGAATTTTTAAAGGCAAGGATTACACCACCACACACCCCTAAACCCTAATTCTCATCCTATAAATACCCCCTCATCCCCCTTGTATTAAACAACTTAGAGCAGAATAGATTTTAGTGTAGTATAGTTTTAGGGTAGATTTAATTTCTTGTTTTCTAGTTTTAAATCTTGTAAACACTCTCTTTTAAATTAATGCAAATTTCCATTTTCCTTTAATTTCTTGTCTTGCTCTATATTTTTCGTTGCCTTGTTTCGTTACTTTCGTAATTCCGTTTAGTGGACAATGTAGCGAAATGCTAACCACTAGGGGTTGAGAGTAACGAAACTTTGGTTTCGATTTCGTAGTTTAATTTAGTTTTAATTCGTAGTAAAGCCCCTTTAAAAATCAATTTTATTGTGGGCCATTAATTTTAAATTATCAACTTAGTGTAAATTTTAATTTCGTAATTAAATTCTTTGTTTTCGTAGTTAATTTTTTTTTTTTAAAAAAAACTTTAAAACCACAAAAATTTCAGTTTTAATTTTCAGATCTATTATTCTGTCTCTAAATTTTTATTTTATTCGAAGTCCAAGTTTTAATCCCCTGTTTCTTTCTTCTTGTCGAGTTAATCACCCAAACCCAGCTTTGTTCCTTTCCATTTTCTTGTTTTCGTTTCCGTGTTTTTCCTCTCTTTGTTCGTCTTCTTCAATTTCCCCACAAACCCCTTTCCCTTTTTCTTCGTTTTACATCGCTTTTTAGTCGAGTTTCTGTTCGAAGTGTGTTACTGCCTCTTTTTGGTTGCTATTTGATTCGGTTCTGTATTTGGCTATTGAATTTTGATCTTTGAATTACCGAGTTATCTGAGTTAGCTGGTTAAGTCTGAATATCTGTCTAGTTTTATAGGTTTCGTTAGTACTAAGTAGTTTTACTGAGTTCAGTCCGAGTTTTCCGAGTCTGTTGTTGATGTCCGTTTACTGTTGAGGCTTCACTGAGTCAATCCGTTTCGAGTTCACTGATAATGTAGCCGAGTCGTTTGCTGTCTTTCGCCGAGTTCTTGTTGTTCGAAATGTTTAGATTTTTTTTGTTGCTGTGTTTGCAGATTGCGTTTGAGTTTGTTTGAATTGTTGTTCGCTGTTGAGCATTTTACTGAGTTGTTGTCGATCGATTTCGGTGCTGGCTGCGTTTTATGTTCGTTTATTGGGTTTAATTCGTTGCTGTCTCATTGCTTTACTATTTTTTTTTAGAATTTTTATCGAACTCTGTTTTTAGAAGCTGTGAATTGCTGAGTTATTTTATTGCTGTCGGTTTCGTTTGTACTGAAGAACAGAGCTGTAAACTTTGAGTTCCTGTGTTGAGTTTAAAATTTTGTTTGAGTCGAATGAGTACCGAGTCGCTCCTGCTTGTTTTTGATGAGTTATATTTGCAGTCTTGTTTTAGATTATTCCCCTGTTTCTGTTTTTGCTCTCATATGTTTTTGCTGAGTTAAGTTTACAGTTAAGTCCATTTAAGTGAATTGTGTATTCTGATTTCTATCCGAGTTAGCAGCTGAGTTTCGAGTCTTTGAGTCGAGTCTGGTAAACTATACTGCAAATTCCATTTCACTGTTTTGCTCTACGTTTTCGTTGCTTTACTGTTTTACTAATTTCGTTCGCCAAAATTCTTGTTCTGTGAATAAAATTTTAATTTAAAAAGAGTATTAGAATAAAAATTCGAATTTAGGATGTTAGAATAATTTAGAATTTTTAGAATTAGGAATTAAATAACTTAAAATTAAATCTTCCAAAACCCAATTTTTCTAATCCGATTAAATTTAATATTAAGGATTGCGAAACTATTAGTCCCTGAGGAACGAATCACAAATTTTACAACGAAACGAATTGTGCGCTTGCAATTTAAAACGCCTTATTTTTAGCACAACAGGGTGCAAGTAAATGACAAGGAACCTACTAAATGTAGGTAAATATCAAGGAGCCTGCGAGCTGCAGGTAAATGTGTATTCTAACATCTAGAAACATAATCAAGACATAATCATAGCTTTATCGCATGTAAGACCTGATCAGCATAGATGGTTATGCATGCTTTATGTATAGTAAGAGTTCATTATGCATACCTGGGAAGTTTTTACGAATATGTTAGTGTAAATGGAGAGGTATCACCTAAATCTTTCTCTAGATTGATCGGTTGTGAAATTGCAATTCTAATCCATTCAAGAACGGAATTTGCCGGAATTCTATTCTAATTCAAAGACGGTAATTCCTTGGAAAAGAGGACACTTGGGGCTATAAATACACACCTTGGGGGACATCAAAATAACCTACACAATCATCTACACACCAAATTCGTTCAGAGCACGAGATCGAGAAGCCAAGGCGAGGATTGTGACGACAAGAAGATCTAGACTTAGTTTTCTTGGATTCCTTTGTTTAGGCGTATCTTTTGGATGCTTGTTTCATTCACGGATTTGTTCTCTAAACCTTGTTACATTATTGATTTATTCATCTTTGTTATCTTGTTCGTTATCATGTTTTCATCAAATCCCATGGTGACGAAAGGTTCAATTATGAGCTAATCGTTGTCGTGAGATCCTAGCAGATTTATCTATGTAGCTTAGTAGTTTGCATGCTTTAAATATTTATGTGTGGTGAATTATTGATATCCTCGTATGGTTGTGTTTCATGTATTTAGATGCGTAGCTAACATCTAATTTGTTAATCTCTTGCTCAACGAGAGTGGATCTTGAGATTTAGAACTTGCCATGCTAGCATAGGATAGGTTGATGTTTTAACATCATGATTTGTGGCATTAATAGAGATATTATGCTACCCTATGTGATCTAAGTGGATAACTTGTGCTTAAACCTTTATGTTTTCAAATTCTATAGAGATATAGGGTCTAAACATGATAGGTGTCTACTCATCTTCTATCTCTTTTGTGGATGTATGTGTAGTTTGGTACTAGTATACCGAGAGGTAACTTTTACTTTGTTCGTGTTATTCGATCAGATATCAAAACCATCGCATGTATTAATTAAAGGCTGCAACTCTAAGTGAAGTAGATAATGAAACTAGGATTCCATGTTATTCTCAATTAAGTAATTCGATTTCTCTTTAGTTAATTCAAGTCTTAGTTTTATAATTTGCATCTTAGTTTAATTTAGATAATTAAAAATCCCAATTTGATATTTGTCTTAGCAGTGAATTAAAACCATACATTGTTGCATAGGTACTAAACTGAATTAAAAACCAAGATCTCTGTGGGAACGAACTTGAATTATATCTATATTACTTGTGACCACGTGCGCTTGCGTGATTTTGTGTTAACACTATCTATCTTCAGACTTCTCTTCTTAGGTGCTCAAAGTAATCTAAATCTATCTTTCGTAATTTTCCTTTCTACTTTCTAGTAGAGCCTCCCGAGTCTTAATTATTTTTAGTCTACAAAATGAGTGTTGCATGGATTTCTAGCATGAATTTTCTAAAATATATTTATCTCCTGCAAGAATTTTCTAGCATGTAATTAAATATTTTTATGCATGCATGACGTAATCATTAAATTGTAAAGCAGAAGCAAAAGACTTATCTTTGAATTTATCCGAGCTTTGAATCTGATTTGAGGGGTTCCGCTTCCTCTGCTCTTGAATTCCAATTCTTCTTCGTTACTATAGCTGCTGCTTCTTTCATCACCACGCATATCATTCTTTATTATTTTTCTTTTTAAGTGACTGACTATCCTTGATGCTTCTAAACGCTAGACTCTGCCATCCAAGCTTCTGGGGGAGCTTGCACTTCAAAATTATTTTCAGTAACCTCTTCAATACCTCATTCCATTTTGCTCCGGGATTTGCCGTGGTTCTGAATGAATTTGCATTGCAAGTGAGCTGGACTTCCTATGTGAATCCATGAACTATCAATCCTGGCGTTCCATGTTATTATGCTTCGAACAAAGTACTTCCTTTTTATTAGAGCTGCAACCATATCATTAAGTTGGCCGCAACCATGTCATGCTTCTTGTGCATCTCTTTTCTCTCTTTTTCAGCGTTGTTCCTGCATCTTTCTTCTTTTAAAACCCTTGCATCCTTTTTGTCATCAGACTTCAAACGGCTTTAAAGGGTTTTAAATATCATGCTGCATCCTCGTTTTTACTCATTAGTGCTTTGACATCTTAATGCAAATGCTTTACCCAAAACTGTCCATTCTGATCAGCTTGACCACTGCTCACGAAAAATGGGATAACTTTCTGTAGGAAATGAATTTTTACGAGCCGTAAATTTTGCTGAAAACTAGACTCCGATACCTTTCCAACGTTATATCATACTGAATCTACAACCTTCCAGATCAAAGCAGTTTATTCCACGAATTTGGCTCAAAAACAGGAGACTCGGAATTCTGGACAGCTTGACCACCCTTTACTAAATATGGCATAACTTCCTGTTGGAAAGGTATTTTTACAAGCCGTAAATTTTTCTGGAAACTAGACTCTGATACCTTTCCAACGGTATATCACACTGCTCCTAGAACTTTCCAGATCAAAACAGTTTATTCTATCAAGTTAGCTCAAAAACTGCAACCTCAAAATTCCAATTTTATATGTCATGCTCTTTATCTTCACGCAATCAATCCATCAATTGGTTCCTTATATCGCCTTGATTCCTGGTCATTGCTAATAAAACTAGAATCTTGATCTTCGTAGGCAAGTCTAATCCATGATAGTCATATTTATCTCCATGTTTCTGATCACTACCCTAGCGTTAAGGGTTGTCTTACTCTCCTAATTAATTTTCTTATGGTAATTATCCAAGCTCCTTACGTGCCATGATTATCACAGCTTGTTGTACTACTTATCTATGATCTTGTGGTTTTTTTAATGCTCCATCACAGCCTGCACTACTTTAGATATATATAAAATAACTTTCATGGTGTTGTTGAAAACTCGGCAGAAACTCCATACCACCAATACAACGCTTCAAACTGCCTGGAACTGCTATCGATTTGCAGCATATATGTTCATTCTTTTGTCATAAGAAATTTACACGAGCAGCTCTTATTCTTCACTTAAAGGTATGCGTAAATTGCAGAAGTGTCCACAGTCTCGTTGCGATACCAGTAAAACTTGCAAAGCCAATGCTTCCATTGACACATCCTCTGGCCATGCCCAAACGTCTTCCCATCAACAAACTTCGTTTATCTTCTCATATAATCAAAGCTGTCATGCTTTTCTCCAGGGTGTGACCACCACAACATATGCTATTCGCTCAGAATCTTCTCACTTACCATCCTATACCTCCTAGTCGTATGGTTGCCCAAATTTTGTGTATGTACAACAGACTACAACTCCATCTCTGAATCTCTATATCTTGACCCGAGACAAACATATAAGTATATATTTGCAGGTACATCGATATTGTTGGCATCTTTCCTTCGCCCTTGAGAAGTCCTACTCTAAGTTGAATGTCCTTGCCTTCGATACCTCGAAGCTTCGTTCTCTCCAACGGTAACCAGACAAGTCTACGCACACTGCTCCATTGGTCTTTTTTCGGTAATTACAGCCTTGGCTAGATTTTAATCCACCCTTGTTTGTTTAGTTATCTTTTCCTGTAATCATAACCGTGACATGTTACTATCACCACAACACCAGAAAAACAGTTACTGTCGTTCGTCTCTTCAAAGTGTGGCAGTTGCTTGTTGCCATTACTAAGCCGAACCTCACCAATATATCCAAAAATCTAAACGTCATCTATTCTGCAAGCTCTTGGTCCTATCACAGCCCATCCTCCATATACATATGAAGTTGTAGGGCATTTCCAAATCATAAAACTGTCGCCAACACACTGTCATAGCCACCACCAGCTTCCTCACTTTGCTTAACCCTCTTCACACAATGGTCGCTGCTGACTGTTGGTTGTTTTTTATCCTCGTCATAATTTAACCCTCAATAACAATGTACACACCATCTGCGAATCTATGCTCAACCTGTGTTCTAATTTGTCTTCAACACTTTTTCCTTTTCCTTTTTACACCTCATGATCGTCGACTAAAGATTCCTGGTTTGCCATTGGTTCACCGCTGCTACCATCTATATTATCACCCCTGGACCCGGTACATAATCAAATAATTCTTACGTCCTAGTTGGATACAACAGCAACAACAAAATCATATATGTCCACGGCATCTTGTTTGACACGCCACCTGCACCTTTTTGATTATGTTAACGCTTGTGAGAATTTTCTGTAACAATAGCCATGATCCTTGATGTGCCAGCCATGATTAATGTCTCCATCGAGAAACCACAAAGTGGTATATTATTAGTCTTGCTTTATCGCCGTCACCGTTGAATGCTTGGTTCACGCTATTACGGACATAATATACATGTCTGCGACCCATTATCTTTGTTTCATCTACGACTATATGTATATAGGTTGGTGTCCCACGTAGCCCTGGATCATGAAACCTGCTACTATGTCTACTACCTTCCGTCTATCCCCTGGTAAATAAAAAATCTTTTTGTACGTTCTGGTTGAATAATAAAACCTGCCTTGTGGGTTTGATATAATCATATCAAATAAACGACATCTCATCGATCATGATGCCCGCCTGTGCTTGTTTTTCCATGATGTTTACTTTTGTAAAGCTTTCATGAACAGCCGCCATGAATGTTTACATTAAGTTACCTGTCAAAGGAATCAATACACACCCATCTTAATTTGCTATATCGTTTGTCCTCCACAAACGAGCAAGGAATTCCCCTCCTTCTAGCGCCAATATTGATGGAGGATTTTCGTAATCAACGTGATTTTCGGAGGCCCGCTGAAATTTACAAGTGTAACACATGTAATTGGCTGTTTTTTGGTGATTTGGGTGTGATTTGATGGTGGGGGTGAGCTGAGCTTGAGAGGTTACGAGAATCATCGCAGGTTCCATTAGCGAGATCTGTGGCCGTCCTCCCAAGGTGCCTACGTACCCTTGTTTATATAGCGATCAAGCTCACGTAGTTCTAATGCGAAGCTGATTCTGCTTGACCAGCTGTATTCGATTGTCTAGTTCGTGTTGGACTCAAGTTCCTTTAGAGTTTACCACGAACTGGTTGGCTAAGTAGAGTAGAACTCGAGTTCGTACTCTACTCTAATTCTCATGTCTATTAGAGGCATTCTAGGATCAACTGCGCCCTAGAATTACACTCCAATAATAATTCGGTCTCTTTCTTGCTGGCTACGCTCAGGAACCTATGCCTCAGGAACCTGGTGCTCAGGAACCTATGTCTCAGGAACCTGGTGCTCAGGAACCTATATCTCAGGAACCTGTTTCTGAGGAACCTCTTTCTAGGAAACTATACCTGCACAAATAACAAATATATTAGTTTGGGGAGCCTCTTTGTGGTTCCCATATGCTCTTGCTGTCTTCACTACTGCTGCTAGGCTGTCTTGAACTCTTCTGCAGGGAGGAACCTGGTCCATTCGTAATCTACTCAGCTTCTGGTTCATTAGGAACCTCATAATACTTGTAGCTTCTTGACTGTCTACTCAACGAGTGCTCATTTCTTCATGTCTAGTCTTCATATCTTGTACTAGATCTATCTTATGCCTCATATAGATTGGACCCTATAGCTTAATGGGCCTAAATCTAGCCCATGGAGATTTTGGGCACAACAATTACCATTAATTATATTATGTTATTATTTATTTTAATAATTAGGATAATCAAACCGAAAAACCAAACCGACAAATTTTTATTATTTTATCAGAATGCTAATAAAATATCTTACAACCCGTGCAATGCACAGGATTCTTATATTATGTTATGTAAATTTTAATATTACAATTATGTTTTTGTATAACAATTATTTTTAATAATTTTTTAATTTAAATTTGTTATAATTTAATATACTCATGTTTACGGATTATACTAATGTTTCCTTATTATAAATTATAAATAACGTATAAGATTTTTAATATATTTTATTAATAATTGAAAACATGCCAAATTTAACTCTTGGGGCTTTTGACGCCGTTTGAGCAAAAATGCCAAACTTTGACACTTACCAGATAAGAGTCTACCAGCCAAAACATACATGCATTTAAACCTTTGAACATAAGCAAATTAACTCAAGATGGATAGCCAATCATTATGTGGTGATTGCTTGCTACAGCCACACCCTTGAACCCATATGTGGTGAAGAAGAATGGGTTAGGACTGATTATCCCAGGCCACAACCCCCTGTGGTCAAGGTTCAGACAGGAAGGCCAAAAAAATCTAGGAATAAGACAAATGATGTAACAACACCTGGTGCAACTAGGTTAAAAAGACAGAACACCAAGGTGAAGTGGAGTTATTGCACTGAATATTCTCACAACACAAGGACTTGTCCAGCTAGGGTATGGTTTTCAATTTCTTGTTGTCCAGCTAGGGTATGGTTTTCTTTTCTTTGATAACTGAATGCACGTGCTTCTTTTTTTACAAGCACATGATAGGGCTAATGGATGTGAGAAAAAGACCAACAAAAAGACCAAGAGGGCCAAAGAGGATCACAATGGAACAGAAGGGAATTTCACAACTCCTGCACAAGTCAATGTAGGAAGCTCCACATTAGGGGAAGGCAGCCAGGGAGGGGTGTTTACCATCTCAAACACTTCTGAAACAGCCAACACTTCTTAAGCTGCCAACAACCCACTTGGTGTGCAACCCCTCAGCTTTACAACTAAGAACAACAGCCAAGTTACAAATTTGAAGAACCTGGAGCTAGCAAGAAAGAGAAGAGAAAGTAGGCTCAAACAGAAGCCAGTTTGGAAGCTTTGATCTTTTTAACACATTAGGATTCTTTTGATAATGATGTATTTTGGTACTAGTATAAGCCATTTTGCAGTATGGCTCTTTTGGAACCTTGTAATGGTCTCTTTTGGAACCTTGTAATGGTATCTTTTGTAACCTTGTGATGGTCTCTTTTGGAACCTTGTAATGGTCTCTTTTGGCACCTTGTAAAGGTCTCTTTTGTGATTATTAGGTGCAATGTTTAAGCACTTTAAACAACACCTTGTCTTTTATTTACCAATTTATTGTCACTTACATTTGGATTTTATGTGCAAAGAAGGTAAATAACAACATACAATAAACTTAAGAACATGGTTCCATTGCAGACCAATGCTTAACAAGCTTAACATTCAACAGACAATACATGACTTAACAAGCATAAATCCTAACAAACTTCTGCCATAATACATACCAAAGCTTAACAGACAATGACATTCAATAAACCTAACAGTCCTAGGACAACCTAACCAAAGCTTCACTCATCAACAGAATCGTAGTCATCATCCTCAACTTCAGTGTCATCTTTCACTGTGTTCATCATCAAATTGAAAAGCATATACAGCCCAATAATAGCTACAAACTGCTGATTCAACTTCAATTGCAAGATCTTAGCTTGATGCCTCTCTCTCATATGAACCATCCCGCGCCTATACCTTTCCTCCCTCTCCAGATGTGACTCCTACAACTCCTTAATAATCTCTAATGTGCGAGGAACAAGTTCCTCATCAATCCATTCTTGGTACCACAAAAGTTGCCCGGACATGCCCTGAATCTCCTCCCCGCATTTGGCCTGAGTCTTCATTACACTCATCTGGTCACAGTAACAAGCAAGGTCCAAGATGGCATCGATTTCTTCATCCGTACGAGGTCTGGCAGCCATTTTTCAGTTTGTGGAATCAATTAAGGTTTGCAATTAGAAGAGAAGAAGAATGGGGGTTGCTCCTGTGTATATATAGCTGCAATTCCCGCCTACTTCGCTCAAGCCTCGCCAAAAACAAGCTTGAATGGACAATACTACCCCTGGGGCTTTTAACGCCGTTTGAGCAAAATAGACGGCAGTACACAAACTTTAAGTAGTTAGGTTGTTTGGTATGGCTCGTGACAATTTTGAAACTATGATATGCGAAGTAATGTTTTTTTTTTTTTTGAAGAACAAAGGCGTTAATTCAATAATAAAAAGCCGTACGGCATCTACACCAATGATCGAATCGATCAAACAGGAAATTGCAATCGTCTGTTCTCATCAAGAGACAGTTAAACGATATTTTAATGTATATAAAAATACAAGTACCCACTTCATGCATCCTCGTTGAATTTCTGGTACCCGCTTTATCCTGGCCCGATTGAGCTATCGTTTGAGCTATCAACCAAAACTGTTATCCCGTACAAACTTTCTTCACTAAATCGCGACCCCGCTTACAATCAAGAAGCGAAAAAACCAAACTCTCACAAAGGAGAGAAAATCAAACCTCTCACGAAGGAGAGAAATCAAGCCGAAAATATACAAGTGCGAAAAATTAAATACAAACTTAAATCAGACAATTCTTAGATCTGGGAAACAAAACCGCAAGAACAAGATAACTCAGACCACTTTCGAGAACAAACTCACTGGGAAGAACGAGGAATCCGAAACTCCGTGGAATTGAGATCTAAGAAAATGAAAACCAAATCTGAAAGCAAATTTAAAGGATAGAAATCCTTACCCACAAATGGAGATTAATCAAAGTTCAGGTACACAAAATGTACTTTACTCTATGTTTATTCTTATGTTCCATTCACCATTTGTTTTGTAATTTGTACCGCTGTCGTGACTCATTTCGATTATAAAAAACAAACACCATGTCAGAACCTGAGGTTTCTCTGCGCGCCAAAAATACAAACATCCTTAAACCCTAATCTTAAACCCAACACAATTAACTCTCATGCATAACCCTAACCATGCCATTTCTAACACCCAACTCGCTCGCTGCACTCATCGAATCGTCAGTTTCAACTCACTCACACAAACTCGGCAAATCCACTCATGCCCAAATCATCAAAACCATCATCCCCCCTTTACCTTCATTCCTCTCTAACCATCTCATCAACATGTACTCTAAACTCGACCTGGTCAACTCAGCTCAACTCGTTCTCCAACTCACTCCTGATCATCATAGGTCTGTTGTTACTTGGACCTCTTTGATTTCTGGGTTTGTTCAGAATGGGCATTTTAGAGATGCCCTTGTGTGTTTTTCGAGATTGCGGTGTGAGGGGATTAGGCCTAATGATTTCACATTTCCTTGTGTTTTTAAGGCCAGTGGAGCGATTAGAGATGTATGGGTGGGGAAATTGATTCATGGGTTGGCGGTTAAGGTGGGGTTGGTTAGGGATGTTTTTGTGGGGTGTAGTGTGTTTGATATGTATGCGAAAATCGGGTTTAGGGAGGATGCGAGGAAGGTGTTTGATGAAATGCCTGAGAGGAATTTAGCGACGTGGAATGCGTGTATTTCGAATAATGTGGGTGATGGGAGGGGAAGGGAAGGGGTTGGTGTGTTTGTTGAGTTTAGGAGGATTGGTGGGGAGGGGAATTCGATTACGTTGTGTGCGGTTTTTAATGCGTGTGCGGATTTGAAGGATGTGGTGTTGGGGAGACAAGTGCATGGGTTTGTGGTTAGGAGTGGGTTGAGTGGGGATGTTTCGGTTGGGAATGGGATGATTGATTTTTACGGGAAGTGTAGGGATGTTGTGGCGGCGGAGTTGGTTTTTGATGGGATGAAGGTTAGGAATGATGTTTCGTGGTGTTCGATGGTAGCTGCGTTTGAGCAGAATGAAGAGAAGGAGAAGGCGTTTGAGGTTTTTTTGGGGGCGCGGAGGGAAGGGATTGAGCCGAAGGATTTTTTGTTGTCCAGTGTTGTTAGTGCGTGTGCGGGTATTGCGGCGCTTGAGTTGGGGAGAATGATTCATGGTATTGCTGTGAAGGCTTGTATTGAGTTAAATGTTTTTATTGGGAGTGCACTTGTGGATATGTATGGGAAGTGTGGAAGTATAGAGGATTGTGACAAAGCATTTCGTGAAATGCCCGAGAGGAATTCTTTTACATGGAATGCCTTGATTGGGGGGTATGCTCATCAAGGATATGCGGACATTGCTTTAGCTTTGTTTGAGGAAATGAAACATGAGGTGGTACCTAATTATGTGACACTTGTATGTGTATTGTCAGTGTGTAGTAGGTCAGGGGCTATGAAGGAAGGCATGGCGATATTTGAGTCAATGCGCGAGAGGTATGGGATTGAACCTGGTATAGAGCATTATGCTTGCGTTGTGGACATGTTAGGGAGAGCAGGAATGGTAGACCGTGCCTACGAGTTTATTAAGAAAATGCCTATTTGTCCAGGTGTTTCAGTTTGGGGGGCTCTTTTAGGAGCTTGTAGGGTATATGGGAAGCCAGAATTAGGAAAAATTGCAGCTGATAATTTATTCAAACTTGATCCAAAAGACTCTGGCAATCATGTGCTGCTTTCAAATATGTTTGCAGCAGCTGGCCGGTAATTTCTGTACTCGTTATACTGCCTTGTGCCTTCTACATAATATTAAGCTGTGTAAACTTGCTTCTCTTTGTAGATGCTCGATGGTTTTCTGTTACTTAGTAGATTAAACTTTGAAGAATACGTAGTATAGTATATTGGACATTTGGACTGCATAGATGTAAGCAGGTTAAAATAAATTCTAGACGAAACAGAGTATCTTACAGGATATATAATCTGAACCATTTTTAGGGACAAACTCTTCTTAACAGCCACGCAAAAATCCGTAGGAAACATGGGTTTTACAGAATACTTTAGGCTCTTAAAACAATAGGTAAAGTAGTACTCTATTTTTCTGGGCAAGTAATGTAGTACTCCCTCCGTCTCATAATATGTTTCCTGTTTGTAAAAACACGTTTGCCAATGCATACTTTCAATCGTTAATATCTTGAATTTTGTATTAGTACTAAATATAAAAATTTCACTGTATTAAAGTACTCATAAATACGAATCCAACAAGATCACTCATGACTATATTTTATCTTATAAATTATGCGTAAATTAGTAGTCAATCGCCTAAAATGAACAGTGTAAAAAGTCAAAACAGGAAAGATAAAATGAGACAGAGGGAGTAGTAATTATAAGTGCATTGATTTTGACATATTGATTTTAATCCAAAAACAGAGCACAGTGCCAACAGGTTTAAACTTTAAAAATTAAACCATAAGTTGTAGCCTTGTAGGGATGAATCCCTGTTGATGCAGGACAGGTACACAAAAGGCCCATTTAAAACATGGTAGAGCAGTACTATAGGATTCAGAAGCCCAATCTTTTTAAGAAGATATAGGTTACATTTATATATTTTAACAATATAGTAGAATTCTCTTTGAGATGAAGATTATGCAATGTTGTTTTTAGAGTTTAATTTTAAATAGGAAAGACTGTTTAGCTTTAATACAAATAGGGATTAGCTTATGAATTAAAGGGGATTATTTTAAGATAAGTTGATTGTTGAAATTGTTAGCTGTGTGTGGGAATTATTGCTTGGAATTTGTCCGTCCTTGTACAAACCCGCCCCAGTTACTTTCATTAACGTTCTATACCAATTTACCAAACTACCGGTGTATCCCCTTTATGAGGTGAATATATGGACTCGTAAGCTATAAATCCAGACTGCTGCATTTTCCTGTGAACTGGTTGAAACGATAACCTCTTTAAGGTACATTAAAAACACCGAATAAAGTATTTTGGTTAGTAACTGGTTATGAGTCGGTTCTTTAAACCTAGTTACAAGGTTTTTTCTAAACCGTTCATCTTGTTTTCTGACTTAAATAGCTTAAGAAGACCTACTAATTAATGCCATCACATAGATGGCATACAAGTATGTGATAGGTGACAATTTTTTTGCCGGGTAGTAATGTTACATGCACACTTTAATAGTTGGGAGTAAATCTGTTGGAACGCAAATCTGGACTTTTGTGCTAATTTTGTCTTTGATGACCACCATATTTTAAATTTGAAGCACCATTCAACATAATAATACGAGGCTCACACGTTTTGTAATAATGCGCAACACAATTTTTTTATTAATGACAGTATATTTAATACACAGTGATTCACTTGCATATATATATATGTGTGTGTGTGTGTGTGTGCTGCATTTTTGTTTTCTTGATCAATTTACATTGAATGATGCTGGCAGGTGGGAAGACGCCAACCTTGTGAGGAAAGAGATGATGGACGTGGGAATCAAAAAGGGTGCAGGATGCAGTTGGATCTCCGTTAAGGATAAAACCCATGTTTTTCAAGCAAAGGATACTTCTCACGAGAGAAACACTGAGATCCAGGCAATGCTTACTTATCTGAAAGAGAAGATGAAGGCTGCTGGCTATGTACCTGATACAAAGTTTGCTCTATATGATTTAGAGGAGGAAGAGAGGGAATCAGAAGTTTCGTACCACAGCGAGAAGATTGCCCTGGCTTTTGCACTCATTGTGATCCCCCCTGGAGTCCCCATAAGAATAACAAAGAATCTTCGGATCTGTGTAGATTGTCATAGTGCTATTAAGTTCATCTCAGGTATTGTTGGAAGAGAAATTATTGTAAGAGATAATAATAGATTTCATCATTTCAGGGATAATAGATGCTCATGTAAAGATTATTGGTAATGATAGTATATTACATATTTTCACAGGATAGGTACTACACTACAGTTAACGGACATCCTCGAGGTTTTGAGTTTACCCATTATAAATTATAATGCAGCACTAATGCACTATAGAGGAGTTCAAACTTAGCAATCTACTATTTTTGCATCCAATATCGCAAATCTAGGGTGAAAAACCAAAATACCCACAATTTAATTCTAGTTGCCCAAAATACCCACCAGCGTTGAGTTCCGTCCAAAATACCCGTCAGATACGCATGTCCAACATGTGCAGCCTCTTACAGACTTACACGCATGTTGGACATGCATGTTCTTCTCTTTTTTATTTAAGAAGCTGGCCACGCATTTCTAACATGCGTATTCTTCATATTTTTTCATTTTTTAAAAAGAGCCACGCATAACCATTTTGCGTATAGTTAGATTATATAAAAATAAAAAAATTGATCTACGCATTACAGTAATGCGTGTAGTTGAAAAGATTCCCTGTGTGTACGCATTGTTGTGATGCGCATAACTTAAAAAAAAAACTAAAGAGCAAGCATGTTGGACATGCGTGTTCAGTCCTGAAAATGAATGCGCAAGACCAACATGCGTATTCGGTGGGTATTTTGGTCGATCCTTTACGGCTACAGGTATTTTGGGCAGTAAATTTAGAAAAGTGGTGTATTTTGGTCATTTTTTCTTCGATATTTAGATAGGGTAAAATGTACGCATAATAAGAAAAAAATCATTTTTCGTAAAAAATTGCAGCTTGACAAGAGACCTCGACACTAATTAATACGGGAAAAATATTTAATATCGAAATCATTTTGTGCTTTATCTAACTGTTGAGAAAGTATTTATATTATTTAAATTCACTCTATTACTGGAGTATTATGCAATATTAGTGGTTTATAATTTGTTTATTTTCTTTATCAGTAACACTTTTTTTTTTGAAACAAATTTTCTGTATTAACACTTGTTCTGTTTTTCAAAAGAAGGTAGATAGTGTGGATAATTAGTTAGTTTGAAGACAAAGAAGTGAATAAAGACCAAATTTTCGAACAAAGATAATCTTATTATAAAATCGAAAACATTTCAAAACTGAGAGAATATTCCTGACACATTTTATTTTTTTTACAAAATTAGTGCAAAAGATAAATACACTCTCTGTTCCATTCATTTTTTACCATAAATTTTTCACTTGTGTGGTACGTATTTTAAGGCTCTTATAAAATATAGTTCCATAACTTATTTTTAATTTTTTTTTTTGTATAAAAATAGGATTGTTCTATTTTTATATAAAAAAGAAAATTTTAAAAATAAGTTGTGGAACTATCCTTAAAATCTACCTTAAAATGTGTGTCGAACCCCGTCCTTCAATGTTAACTATTGGCTGGGATGGAGGGAGAAGTAAAATTGGCCAGGGTTGTTGGTCCCAAATCCCAATGAAGTACACGTATGGGAGTAGGGCTGTAATTCGAGCCGAGCGGCTCGCGAGCTCGCTCGGCTCGAACTCATTTAAGATGGCTCAACTCGGCTCGTTTAGTTAAACGAACCGAGTTCGGGTAGAGGTTTCGGCTCGTTTAATTTCACGAGCCGAGCCGGTCGGCTCGTAAAATTAAACGAGTCGAGTTCGGGTAGAAAATTAGGCTCGTTTAAGTGTTATTTCGGCTCGCTTGACTCGTTTAAATAGGCTCATTTATAAACGAGCCGGCTCGACTCGGTTCGTTTAGTTAAACGAGTCGAGTTCGGGCTAGAAAATTCGACTCGTTTAGTTAAACGAGCCGGCCGGCTCGGCTCGTGAAATTAAACGAGCCGAGTTCGAGTAGAAAATTAGGCTCGTTTAAGTGTTATTTCGGCTCGCTTGACTCGTTTAAATAGGCTCGTTTATAAACGAGTCGAGTCGAAAACGAGCCGACTCGACTCGGCTCGTTTAGTTAAACAAACCAAGTTCGGGCTAGAAAATTTGGCTCGTTTAGTTAAACGAGCCGGCTCGACTCTTGAAAAAAACTCAGCTCGAATAACTACCCAGCTCGAATAACTACCCGGCTCGAACTCGCCCGACTCGGCTCGAATTATAACTGTATATGGGAGGACATCCCTATGGTTTTGTACATTGAACGTGAAAAATATACACACAACAAAGTTTTTTTTTTAATTTGGTGTTTGGCCTAGCTTTTGTCTATCTTAATTAATTCAAAAAAATGCTATCAAAAAGGTTAGTTTTCGTCCATCTTAGTTACTTCAGAAAATTGCTAACACACTCGTATTTATTAAATATGGTAATTCACTTAATTCCTATCTTCCAATGTAAATTACGGGTCTTGAAAAAAAATATTTCCTAATCCTTTTTCAAGAAAAAATGAGATAATTCAATAATAAAAAGATATACGGAATCTACAAAAATGATCGAGTCAAACAAACATAAAATATTGATCGCCAATCTTCACGAAGAGACAATTAAGCGATTTGAAGAAGATATATTTACATGTAGTACCTAATTCGCCACAAACCGTTTGAACTATCGAGCATAAATGCAATCCCATACAAATTTTCATCATTAAATCAAACCCAACTCTCAAAATAAAAGAGAGAACAAACACCCTCTTACCAAGGAGAGAAAAATAAACTGAAATTGTAAATTGAAATTCTAAATAAAATCTTAAATTTGAAAAAATGAAAGCACAAAGAGAATCGATCCACTCTCGAATCCACTAAGCTTCACTTAAATTGAAGAAGAAAGAAAATCGGAAGTTCCAGTTCCGATAATTTAGATCTAAAAAATAAAACAAATAAATCAAAAGGGTAGATTTCCTTCCCGGAAAGGAAGATTATTGAAGAAAAAAAAACAAAAACAATAAATTAAAGAATATAAATACTAAAGTGGGAGTGTCTAGCTTGTGTTAGAGAAAAATGGCAGCCCAAGGAGCAACACTCAGCCACGTCTCTCGAGAATCTTCCGACATCAAACGCCTTGCTCAGTTCTACCAGGAGGTACCCCTTCCATCATTTCTCTTCAGTCATATGTATACCTACTAGTGATTTTAAGAGAACTAGTAACTGTTTAACCCTTTGCTAGATTTTACGAGATTTTAGGAGAACCGGTAACTTAAGGATTAATTAATGCTACCTCTATGTACATATATGTAATATGTGTGTATAAAAATGTCTTGAAAAAGTGTTTAAATAAGTATGTTTACTGTTTGGAGTCAGATACTAGGGTTTGAGAAGGTAGAAACTCCAGATTTTGGTTTTGGAGTGATATGGCTTAAGCTGAACACTTCATTTTATCTCCATCTTATCGAAAGAGATCCTACTACTAAGCTTCCAGAAGGTCCTTGGAGTGCTGTTTCTGCTGTGAAGGAACCTTCTAATCTCCCTAGAGGGCACCATATTGCTTTTTCTGTTGCCAATTTCGACTCCTTTGTTCATGCCCTTAAGGTTATTCTCTCTTCCTTTCCCCGTTTTCCGGTTATTATTGAAGTTATGTAGATGTGTGTCGATGAAAACCAACTTAAAATGTTAGTTGAGAATTAGTGATTTGTATAGTTGAAATTAGTAATTGGAAACTTGTGTAGATTTTTGTGAATGTAAGTGGTGATTTGTAAAATGATGCCTATGATGCCTAATAACGCATCCAGATAACAGACTTTTAGCAATACAAATCACGAGTTCTCATTTGAGCACAAACTATATGTACACATGCCCCTGTTTAGTGTTCACATATCCTATATGTGTAAATTAACATGGCATCATTGATATTCTCACAATTAATCTGCACTCTGGTGGACCCAAAAATTGGAGAGATCGAGCCGCTTAATGACACTATGGCGGGACCCAAAAATAGGAGAGAGCCACCCAATGATCCACTCTTTACACCACCTAGATAATTGAGCATCCGAGTGAGGGGGATGTTAAAAGTATAATAAGATTCAGTTAAGCCCGACTCTTGAGTTTTTTCAAGAACTATTAACTTAATATCATTATTAATGATTTCTTTTGTATAATAATGAATCTTATATACGTGAAAAAAAACTATATTTTAAATCTGATTATGTGATAATCTTATATTGTATAGATAATCATGTTGTCAAATTATTTAGTGAATTTGGGAGGTCTGTACATTTTAAAGGCTGAAATGGTTTGTTGTAGAGCATGACTCTCCCTCCCATCCACCCACCCACCCTATGATTTGCACTAGTAATGATTATTGATTTGTAATACCTACTATCCACAAAAGAAAAATCTATTGACTATGCAGTAGGATTTTGTATACCAGAACTTTGAATGGTTGAGTAAAATTTAAGCTTTTTTGGAATGAATAAAATTAGTACTTTATAATTGATTGGTTGTTACTTCGAAAGGTTATGTTATGATATATCCATAATGAAGTTAGTATATATTTAATTGATTGGTAGTATATGGGATTTTGACTTTGATGTGAAGTGTTGTTTAATGTTTATAAGGTTTAACAATTTTGTCAATTTTGTCAATTTTAAGTAGTGGTATACGGGATTTTGAGTACTATATACTTTGTTATGTTCGGAAATGTCTGCTCTTCTTCATGAAGAATAATAGCCTTCAACATTACATGAAAAACAATACAGACTGATGTAAAAACTTAACAAGTTGATGGAATGGCACAGTATCTGAATCAGTGGTAATATTACATTTTTGTGCTTCTGATGAAGAATTTTGGCTATAGTTGAATTAATAATGCTTGCCCTTTTTACGGACTAACCAATAATGTTGATTTCTTTTTGTAGCTTCAAGCATACATGATTAGGCCATGTACCATTATTTTCTCACGGCTGTTATGAGCTGACATGAAAATTGGATTTAAAGTAAAATTGCTGACAAGATATTGACATGGATGAGAGATAATAAAGAGGAGATGATACAAGAATCTTCTTCTTGTTCAGTATTAAAGGGCATAATTAATCTTAAAATGATTAGGCCTTACAATTATGTGTAAGTAGAGATAAAAGATGTAGACCGTGAACTGTAACCAAGTTCATAAGCTAACAAACGAAGAGATCATTGCATTATGATTACTTAATGAATAAAAGAAATTATATTAAATTAAAAATAATGGTTCTCTTTAAGTACGAAGAACACCTCCTAATGATGTTTATGTTTGATGCATCTGTGGTCCTATAAGAAGTCCTATTTTTGGAAAACATTTGGTGATATCATATGTCCTTGGTGTGAGTACTTAAGATTGATTGTATGATATAAGCAATAGATGTATAGAAAGCGAATGAAGGACTTCATTATAAACGTGGACATAAGTGACCGAAGTTGTTCTATGTATCCAGCATTTCCATAAAAAGTATTTTTATGTTCTATTTTTTCGTTTTGAGCTATGTTGCTGTGCCCTGCAGGAAAAAGGAATTCAGACACATGAGAGGACTCAACCAAATGGCAAGACAAAGCAAGTATTCTTCTTTGATCCTGATGGTGGGTTTTGATCTCTTTTAATTTATCATCTTTGACGAAGTGGTTTATGTTATGTTGATTTTTTGCATGCAATTTACCATGTTTGTGCTATTATATTATTATTATTTTTGTTTCAATATCCAGTTCAGTTTTTAATTTGCACCCTTTTTTGTTAATCTTGTATTTCAGGAAATGGTTTGGAGGTTACGAGCCAGTAAGCCGGAAGAGTACAGTGGCCTTTCCCTTAAAGGCAAAGTTGTTTAGTCTAGTGTATGTATCTGAATAAGGTAAAACAAGCACTCCATGGTGATGGGTGGGAACGGGTAGCCGAACTAGCTGCTTTGATTTGTAAAAGTATTTAAAATAACACGTATGTTATGTACAAGTTATCTAGTTTTACTTCCTCAAAATAACTGTAAACTGTGTTCGCTCAAGCTCGACTCGATAAATTGAGGTCAGCTTCAACTAGTTTTTACGCTTGTATGAAACTCAAGTTGATCCAAGTTTTTTACCAACTCGGCTCGAACTCAACAATATATTTCTTGATAATATAATAATATTGGTTTGACGTTGTTGGATAATTGCCTTGGGGACTAAAAATTAAACTGGGAAGTGGCCTTGCCTTCCCCAGTGCGGGTTGCAGTATGTGTGGCCACACTTAAACGACCATCCCATCAGTATGACCATGAACGTCCATCAACCTTACTTGAAGTGTGAAATATGGAGGTGCTCCTCTAATACGGTATATTTAAATCGAATTGTTTAATTTTAAGACGTTTCACCTGAATTTGATTATTGAATGATGTTGCTTGTCAAAATTAGTTATGTTATCCACAAATCTTTTCGTTTTTTACTGTACTTTCTTGTTGCGATTAGAGAAGAAAATTAAATGGTGAAGAAAGACTCGGTTCCATGATGTGAATTGGTCTCTGGTGTTTGTGTGTGAGATTGCTTGGTGGAGTCGGTGCAGGTGCACACCCAACATGAAGGTATTACCTATTTCTCGAACACAAACATTGGAAATATCTGTATGCTTAAATCGTACGTACAACTTGAATAGTTGAATTGAACTACTGATATACGATATTCTGAATTTGCAATATTTATGCCATTGCTAAAACATCCTAGCAAATGACTGACTCGTGCTGTTATAGGCCTGTTAGTATAAAAACACTCCCACACACTCACCCCAATAATTGAAGATAGATGCTTTTGTAGCTCTAAATCTGCGTTTGAGTGAAAAAAGACAGTCAGAACTCAGAAGTGGCATGCCCCAACACCAGCTGTTGAAGCCGGACAAGCTCTCTGAGCAGATACATCAGACTTGTACATTTATCATCTGTGTGCACTTGGCTCGACACTTCATTGAGTTTAAACCAGTCGATTTTTACATATCCGTAACTTATCAAAAAGTTCACTTTATTAGGTGAGATTAATATATGCTATATTCTAACAGGCAACATGAAGATTTACATTCTGCAGCCAGCATACTTCCCAGTGTGTTGAGGGCCTAGTTGGATACATATCATGCAGTATACAGTTATATTGTTTTTGGCGAAAACTATGTATATGAATGGTTGGTATGATTTTAAGTGGTAGCAGCAGGATAGGGAATCTGATTCTTTCCCAAGTGTTGCATATCACTAGAATTCAAAGTAAGGAACAGAAAAACAATTAAGTTAAACTACTAGGACCTTGCTAGTACAAGTATTTATAATTCGAATTTTCTAGTGTGTGCCCAAGGGCACATGCTAAGAATCCGTGCTAGCTTAGTTGTCAAATTTTGATTGGTGGAGATTTCACTAATAATGATGGACCCCCCTGCATTCACATAAATATCCACCAATTAAAATTTGACAACTCATCAAGCATTGATTCTTAGCATGTGCCCTTGGGCACACACTAGACAAACCCTTTATAATTTATAGTCAAAAGAAAACAGAGGATTCCTAATGCAGGGCATTGACAAAGGTCACAGAGCTCTCTGTCTTATAAATCACAGGATCATATAATTCCCAACTCTTCTTTCTCAGAGTACATATGTCAGTAGCCAACTTAGCTTTACTATTTTCACAAAATCGTAAGTAATCAATATTAATGCTAAAAATAAGTCGGAAAATTTTAATTAATCTGCAAGCCAATGGCAGATATATGAAGATTAATAAGCCTGCAAAGGATATAATACCTCAAGGATTAAGCATTGATGATATATTAAGAGTGTCCTTAATCAAGAAGGTCCGTATGATTAATGGATTTCAACTAAACAAAAGATTATTGCATGTCTTTATTACCCAGAAAGAGTGGTTACCTGTAATGTCTGATTCTTTAGAATAATTTAAGTTTATTTATAATATAGAAAACTTTTAATCATCTCGTGCAGGTAGCTCTATTTAAATGATGAGAGGGGCAACTTAATTCACGCATGTCCCTATTACATTGTCCCTTGGCAATGAACATGCACAAAACACATAACAGTAGCTTGAAAAGGTAGTCTAAACTAATATTCTGTACATAATAGGTTAGACAAATAAATCATCCTCTATCTCCATCTGTTACACACACATAAAACACATAAAAGTATAGAAAATCAAGCCCACCCCTTCTCTTCTTTCTCCATATAGATTGTTTGTCTCTGTATTTGTTTCTCTGTGTGCTGCAGAAAGTTGTAAAAAATGTTTCCTTTCACCTGGAAGAATTACCTACTTTGCTTCTCAAATGTAAAAAGTTTACCCATCACAACTCTCCCTAATACTTCACCTTCAATCCAAAATTGTACCACCTCAACTACTCTAATCAAGAAGTTCAATTCCCTATATGATCTAACCTCCACCTCCACATCAAACCTCACTTCCTCCGCGGATCATGACTTCTTCTCCAATGCCTCTGACATTTCGTCTGAAGGTGATGACTCCCCTCCTGATTTCGCCACTGTAGTTGCTTCACAACGCTTCTTTTTCTCCTCTCCTGGCTGCTCAAACTCCATCATTGACTCATTAAGTTCCCCACAGGACCCTGAATACAATACTTTAGTCCCTGGCAGCGTCGCCATTCAAACCTACTCCCCGGATCCTCTGCAAGATTTTAGGAAATCAATGCAGGAAATGGTGGAAGCACACGGAGTCGTAGACGTAAAGGCTGATTGGGAATTCTTGCATGAACTTTTACTTTGTTACTTAACCTTAAACCCTAAACATACACACAAATTCATCATCAAAGCTTTTTCTGGTCTTCTAGTTTCCCTCATGTCATCTGAAAGTTGCCCGAAAATCAAAGACTGTCAACATGGCACCACATCACCACCATTGGTCTAATCTCTTTGATTTTTTTCCTAACTTTTTCGAGGTTAGTTTTCTGCAGTTTGTCCTTGGCGATAAGGATATGTTTCCTCTGTGAAGACATGGTCAAATCTATTAAAACACTAAACCAAGATAAGCGTGGGATGTTAATACAGCATCGATGGATGTAATTTTTTTAACTTGTTATGTCTGTGTAAGATGTTATGCTAGTAAAGAATGTATTTTCTTGTTTGGCTTAATTTATTTTAGTTCTTGGAATGTTCACTGTAGTCAATAGATTCATGCTTATTGCTCTAGTAGTATGTATAAAGTTTGATTTAGAGCTCCATAAGTTGTCTGCAGTTTTGTTTTGTGGTCCAGAGGCCAAGTCCAGACAAAGTTCAGGACATTGATATTTTAACACATTTGGGGAGCTTAAGCCTGTTAATTGTCCTTTTTTGACTTTGGGGAGGGCACCTGCTACTCAACATCCCGAAATACATTTTTACCACTAAGTTGTCCCGATTCTACAATCGTAACAAAATTTCAATATCCCGAAATACATTTTTACCACTAAGTTGTCCCGATTCTACAATCGTAACAAAATTTCAGGCCTGATTTATTTTAATGTAACATGGTGACCGGTGAGTAAAATTTTAGCACCACCAAGGATGTTTTGCAGGTCGGCGTATGACTTGGCACCTTCGCGAAAATCTCGCCATGTCAGAATCTGATAGGCCAATCCAAGGCAATCATGCAGTAATTATTTTGCAAGTGCTTGTCTTTCTTCAAGTGCTGATTTCATCTTTACTTCTGTGCTGCTGATTAATGGAATACTTTTGCTTTTGCACTTATTTTCTCCATATAACAGTTCAGTTGCAATATGGAAAGTGTACACTTTTGACTGTACTGTTTGCCAGAAATCCAAATGCATTGGGTGTGTATCAGGGTATGCAATTTGCATGACCACCTAATCGGTTATAATTTTTACGTAACAAATTTTCTTCGTAACAAGAGATCGAGAGTTTGAGTCTAGGTGAAGATGCATATGTTCGAAACTTA
This sequence comes from Kitagawia praeruptora, assembly GCA_037693485.1. NCBI lineage: Eukaryota > Viridiplantae > Streptophyta > Magnoliopsida > Apiales > Apiaceae > Kitagawia > Kitagawia praeruptora. The sequence goes on from CM075353.1 coordinate 9,224,380, forward strand.
TAATTACCCTATACAGAAAATACAAAGATTTGAAAAACTAAAAGGCATTGTATAATGCTATATCAACTCCAACTACATATTGTCCGGAGGATCTTTTAAACAGCACTTTTCTTGCAATTTTTATTCAAGAAATCAAACAATCACCTTGTTATAACAGGGAAACAGACAAGCAAGAGTATCCAAGAAAGAAATAATGAGAACATGAATGATTTTGGGGACATTTTATATCATTATTTGATCATACAAATATATTCCGAATAATTTGGTGGTTTAGGTAGAACGACAAATACCTGCTTCCCACAAATAGTCTTCATTTTTAATGTTTGCAGGGTTATAATTTTTGTAATCGATTGACTGATCAAGTGACCAACCAAACTTTTAATGTTTCGGTCATTATATACTCCAACAGTATAGATTGGCATAACCAAAAAATTATGATTTGTAAAAGTTGAACTTTGTAAAAATACCATAGTCACCCTACTTTATATTTATGTACTCATTTCTTTTGGAGCAGTCCATAGCTCAATAGAGAAGTATACGATAGATCACATATTGGATTCTTTTTCGACAACATATTTGAATAAAAAAAATGGTCTTATTCTTTTTCCTTTTTTTGTCAGAGTACTCATCCAGTTTTTGAATCCAAAAGTACATTACAAATTGCAAATAGTGAATTTGATACCCATCGACGATCTAACATAAACTTTATGATTAAGCAAGCATTCTTTTTTTTTTTTGACGGAAAAATAATTTATATTAAGTCAAATCATGCAACAATACATTATTGAGATCAATAGGAACATCACTCCTATTAATCACTCGACCTGAATGTGAATATGACTCCTTAGCTAAGAAGTGAGCAGCCATATTTGCAGATGGTCTAATAAACGACAAATTAACTTTGTTTGAATTACTAAGCAAGGTCCTACAATCCTCAACCACAGTTCCAAACGCTGAAATCATAGGAACACTGCCTTTTGATCGCCTGCACCGCAACTAGACAGTCTGACAAGTATTCTTTAAAAATAAAGGATCACTCATTTAACCCCTAAATTGTCATTTTTTGGTATGTCATCGTCAAGACTCCTAAATAGCAAATTACAATGATTTTAAATTTTTGCAGATTATGAAATAGGACAAACAAATTGATAGAGTGTATTTTACATATATTTTATAGGATTTTATTCCCACATTTACGGTGCTTTTGTGAATAACCGTGTCGATTTAATTAGTTTTATTTGAGTTTGTTGCAGGAAATAAATAAATGCCAAGTTGGAAGGGATTTGACATGATTTGATAATTTTACGGTGTTTTTAATTCGAAGGAATGATTTTATGAATTTACAGAATTTTGTGATCAACAGGAGCGCTTCATTATTTCTGTTTCAAGGCTGCTGCGCGGAAATAAAACAGAAAAGAGACAGAAATTTTCTAACCGCCGTGCTAATTTTCTAACCGCAGCGCTCAATTTTCTGTGACAAAAGAATTAAACCCGACACCTGCCTCCAATTTTACGCGCATCACTTCCGTCTGCCACTCACGCGCGGTTCTTTTAGTAGCCTCAGCTGGCGCGTGCCATGCACGCAAGGAGGGGAGAGTGGACAGGTTGATCTGTGTATGCATGTGCACGTCCCTGTTTACATAAAAATAAAAGTACTGGCCACGTGAATTATTCTTGTTTTGTCCCGGAATTTGTCTCCTAACCTGGTTCTATTATTTAATTATGGCAAATATATTATCCATGGAACATGATATATAAACGAGAACGAGGTTATTATTTTGGGGATCGAAAAATATTATTAGACACAATTTTGTAAACACTTTCTTCTGGAGATTTTTGGGAGAATATTTATTTTCTTTGAAGATCAAGATTAAAGGTTTTTTTTCTTCTATTCTTATAATTATGTGTTCAATTATTAATTCTTGTTTTATTAATTCAATCATGAGTGAGTAGATAATTAATCTAGGGTTAAGTAGAACCCTAGTTATGATTGATGTGTGATTTTCCCAATTCCCCCAATTTGATTGTTTAATTGCTCTTGCTTATTGAGTTGTTTTAATTAGCAATTACAAATCAGACGTGATTATGTGTATTGTTTGAACCAATATCTAATTATCAACGAGAGTTGGATTAGAGGGTTGTGATTTATCCAGTAAGAACATGAAATTCTCCATGAGAATAGGTAGAATGGATTGTTAGGAATTTAGGGTGCTGTAATTAATGTCTCTAAATTACATGATACCATGAGAATAGGCTTGATTGTATTTTAAGAGAAGCCATTAATACTCGAGAGAGGTTATTGGTATTTATAGGGCGCATCTTTCCTGTTGAGCAGCGTACGATTAATTGGGGCGGGAATTCACAATTACATCAATTCATGCTAGTGGGGACACTTAATTCTGGATATTTTTAATATTTGATTAATACAAACACAATTCTCTTTAGTATAAAATTAGCTTAATAATCTCTCAATATTTATTGTGTTACTTGCTTAGCCGAATTAAATCAGAAACAACTAGTGATTGATACGTTTGTCTCTGTGGGATCGACTCTGACTTACCCGACTACATTGTTAGAAGGATTGGTTAGATATTTATTATTTGATAGGCACGCGACAGCCTTGTCAAATTTTTGGCGCCGCTGCCGGGGACAAAGCAGTGTTAGATTAGTTAATTTTGAATTGATTTAGCTAAGTATTTTATTTGAGTTGCTTCGGCTATTATTCCCTTGTTAATTAATCATCGTTTCTAGTTCTCTTGTTGCATGCACACTCGAAGTTCAGGTACTGAAAACTTAATTGAAATTGATCCTGAAATTGAAGCTACAGCAAGAAGGCAAGCAGGCAAGCGAAGGAAAAACAAGGATAAGGAAATTATGACTGATACAACAGCTAAAGCTCTCAGGGAGCATGGTATGCCAGATGCTACAGGTGTACTCTCCAGCATTGTCAGACCAGCAGTCACAGCTACACACTTTGAGCTCAAGCCTCAGTTCATCCAATTCATCTCCAATGATTCTTTTGCAGGATTGTCCACTGAAAATCCTGTTGATCATCTTGAGAGTTTTCTTGAAAAGTGTGATACAATAAAGCTGACCAATGTTAGTGATGATGCTATAAAGCTGCGCTTATTTCCATTCTCTCTTCGTGATACAGCAAAAGATTGGTTGAAAGATGAAGGACCAAACACATTCACTACTTGGGATAGTCTTGCGAAGGCTTTTCTACTTAAATTCTTCAGTCAGAAGAAGACTTCTAAGCTCCGGAATGAGATCTCTAATTTTCGTCAAGATGATGACGAGTCACTTCATGATGCTTGGAGAAAATTTAAGCGACTTCAGAGACAATGCCCTCACCATGGAATTCCTGACTGGTTGTTGATCCAAACATTCTATAATGGGTTGACACAAGAGTTCCGGAACTTTGTTGATGCTTCTTCTGGGGGTTCTATTATGAAGAAGAGTACTGAGGATGCGAAAGCTTTGTTAGACGAGATAGCGTCTAATGACAATTATCCATACAGTGATCGAAGTCATCCTAAGAAGGGAGGTAAGTATGATGTTGATGCTCTAACCATGTTGAATACTACTATGCAGGCTATGGTCAAAAAGATTGAGCAATTGGATTCCAGAAGTTCTTCATCTACTGTTGCTTCATGTGAGATATGTGGTGTTGTTGGACACACCAAACTTGCTTGTCAATACAATCCTTCTGGAATGGCAGTTGAACAAGCTAATGCTCTTTACAATCAGAATCAGAGGCCGCAGTATAATCCTTACTCCAACACGTACAATCCAGGTTGGAGAGATCATCCAAATTTCTCTTACAGGAACAATCAGGGTCAAGCTCAATCTTCACAAAATAATTTTTCTCAGCCTCCTGGTTTTCAACAAGCTCAGCCGCAGAAATCTAACTTGGAAAGTCTTATGGAAGGATTTATCTCTACTCAATCAAAGAAGAATGAGCACTTCGATTCAAGCATCAATGAGATAAAGGCTCACAACAAAATGATGGAGAACACGATCACTCAAATTTCTCAACAGTTGAGCCAACTTAATAAATCTTCAGGCCAACTTCCTGGCCAAACTGAGCAACCGTCAAGGGGCCATATCAATGCTGTAACTTTGAGAAGTGGTAAAGAATTGAAGGAGCCGGAATTGAAAGTGAGCAAAAATGTTGTGAATGCTAAGGAAGGTGAAGAGGAGATTGCAACTGAGAAACTGGTAGACCTAGAGGTTGGGGAGAAAGAAACCAAAGAATCAGAAGCTGTTCCTCTCAAACCATATGTGCCGCCTGTTCCTTTTCCACAAAGGTTGGCACAAGCAAAGCTAGAAAAGAAGTATGGTAAGTTCCTTGAAATTTTGCAGAAGCTACATATCAATATCCCATTCATGGATGCTATCACTGAGATGCCATCTTATGCAAAATTCCTTAAAGATATTTTGTCAAGGAAGAGAAAAATTGAAGAAAGCTCTACCATCTCATTAACGGCAGAGTGCAGTGCCATCTTGCAAAATGATCTTCCGAAGAAGTTAGCGGACCCAGGTAGCTACTCTATTCCTGTTCAGCTTGGGGATGTCGAAATTAAAAGAGCTTTGTGTGATCTTGGAGCAAGTGTCAGTTTGATGCCTTTATCGATTTGTGAACAGCTTCAGATGGGTGAACTAAAACCCACACGTATCTCTCTACAACTGGCAGACAGAAGTGTGAAATTTCCACTTGGAATTCTTGAAGATGTGCCCCTTAAGGTAGGAAAGTTTTATATTCCATGTGATTTTGTTGTCATGGAAATGGAAGAAGATGCAAATATTCCTATCATTCTTGGGAGGCCTTTCTTAGCAACAGCTGGAGCTATCATTGACATGAAAAATGGAAGAATTTCTTTCGAAGTAGGCGAAGAGAAGATGGAATTCAAGCTGCAAAGTACATTGGGACATCCTTCTACAGATGAGTTTGTGAATAGGGTGGATGCACTAGAGGAAGTGATCGACATGAAAGCCAAAATTCTTTTATCTGAGGATCCACTTCAAGCTGTTCTTGAGGGTAATGTTGATGAAGAAAATGGAGAGTGTCAGGGTTACGAGAAGTTTTTGGATGCAGCACCTACATATAAGCATGAACATTCTAATGTGCTACAGCATGAGGAAATTAAGGAGAGTTCCATACCTCCTAAGGTAGAACTGAAACCACTACCTGCATCTTTGAAATATGTGTTTATGGGCCCTAATGAATCATATCCTATTATTGTTAATTCTGAGCTTGATGACATTCAAATTGAGCAGTTGCTCACGGTCTTGAGAAAATATAAAAATGTTATTGGGTATTCCATTGATGATATCAAGGGCATTAATCCAGCATTCTGCATGCATAAGATTATTCTGGAAGATGAGCAAGCTTCTTCTATTGAGCCTCAACGGAGACTCAATCCTAATATGATGGAGGTGGTCAAAAAGGAGGTTTTAAAACTTCTTGATGCAGGTATAATCTATCCTATCTCTGACAGCAAGTGGGTTAGTCCTGTGCATGTTGTTCCAAAGAAAGGAGGAATGACCATTGTGAAGAATGATAAGGGTGAGTTGATCTCTACTAGAACTGTGACAGGGTGGCGAATGTGCATTGATTATCGGAAATTGAATAAGGCCACAAGGAAAGATCATTTTCCTCTCCCTTTTATTGATCAAATGCTTGAAAGGTTGGCGAAACATTCTTACTTCTGCTTCTTAGATGGATATTCAGGCTTCTTTCAGATTCCTATCCATCCGAATGATCAAGAAAAGACGACTTTCACATGTCCCTATGGTACATTTGCATACCGCAGAATGCCGTTTGGTCTATGTTGTGCTCCTCCCACTTTTCAGAGATGTATGATGGCAATTTTCTCAGATTTCATTGAAGACATTATGGAGGTTTTTATGGATGACTTCTCAGTTGGTGGAACTTCTTTTGGGGTATGCTTACATAACTTGGAGAAGGTGCTTCATAGATGTCAAGAAGTTAATCTCATTCTCAATTGGGAAAAATGTCACTTTATGGTACAAGAGGGAGTTGTTCTGGGTCATGTTGTTTCGAAGAGAGGCATTGAAGTTGATAAAGCCAAGGTCGAGGTTGTTGAGCGCTTACCACACCCTACTTCAGTCAAGGGGATAAGAAGTTTTCTGGGTCATGCGGGATTCTATCGCCGCTTCATAAAAGATTTTTCGAAGATTGCTCGACCTCTTACCGAGCTCTTGGGTAAGGAGGTACCTTTTGTGTTCACTGATGCGTGTGTTGAGGCTTTTGAAACATTGAAGAAAGCTCTTGTCTCTGCTCCAATTATGCAACCACCGGATTGGAGTCTACCATTTGAGATCATGTGTGATGCTAGTGATCAAGCTATTGGTGCAGTCCTAGGCCAAAGGAAAAATGGAAAGCTACATGCTATTTACTATACAAGCAAGACCTTGGATGGGGCTCAGATTAATTATGCAACAACAGAGAAAGAATTGCTAGCAGTGGTGTATTCTATGGAAAAATTTCGATCTTATCTCGTTGGTTCGAAAGTTATTGTTCACACGGATCATGCAGCTTTGAGATACTTGATGAGTAAGAAGGATGCTAAACCTCGTCTGATTCGTTGGATTTTGCTTCTTCAAGAATTTGACTTAGAGATTAAAGATAAGAAAGGGGCTGAGAACGTGGTTGCTGATCATCTTTCACGCTTTACTCTTGATGAGGAAGATGGTAAATCTACTCCAATTGATGATTCTTTTCCTGATGATCATCTACTTTCTCTTGCAAGTCTAGAGGTTCCTTGGTATGCTGACATAGCTAATTTCTTAGCTAGTGGAACTGTTCCTCATGGTTACTCATCGCAGCAAAAGAAGAAATTTTTCTATGATGTGAGGAAGTACTTTTGGGATGATCCTTTTCTCTATAAATCTTGTGCAGATGGAGTCATTAGAAGATGTGTTCCATATAATGAGATTTCCTCTATAATCTCACATTGTCACGATTTGCCAAGTGGTGGTCATGCAAGTACTACGAAAACTACTGCAAAGATTCTTCAGTGCGGTTTTTATTGGCCAACTCTTTTTAAAGATGTCCACCAATATGTTCATTCTTGTGATCGTTGTCAAAGAACTGGAAATATTTCAAGACGCAATGAGATGCCTCTCAATAGCATTCTTGAAGTGGAGCTTTTTGATGTTTGGGGAGTAGATTTCATGGGACCTTTCCCTCCATCTTTTAAGAACAGGTATATCTTGGTAGCTGTGGATTACGTCTCAAAATGGGTTGAAGCCATTGCATCTCCCACTAATGATGCTCGTGTGGTGAGCAAGTTCTTTAAGAAGACGATTTTTCCTAGATTTGGAGTGCCAAGGATTTTGATTAGTGATGGAGGAAAGCATTTTCTCGAAAATCGTTTTGAAGCAATGTTGAAGAAATATGGAGTTTATCATAAGGTGGGACTTTCTTATCATCCCCAAACTAGTGGTCAGGTGGAGATCTCTAACCGTGAAATAAAGAATATCTTGGAGAAGACAGTCGCAAAATCAAGGAAGGATTGGTCTATGAAGCTTGATGATGCACTTTGGGCTTATAGAACTGCGTTTAAGACACCTATTGGGACAACTCCGTACAGATTGGTATATGGAAAAGCATGTCATCTTCCCGTTGAATTAGAGCACCGTGCATTTTGGGCTATCAAAGGTCTGAATTTTGATATGTTAGCAGCGGGTGAGAAGAGACTTCTACAACTTAATGAGCTAGATGAGCTTCGTTTTGAGGCTTATGAAAGCTCTAAGCTTTACAAGGAGAAAACAAAGAAGTGGCATGACAAAGGGTTGTTACGAAGAGAATTCAAGGAAGGGGAGTTAGTTCTTCTATTCAATTCGAGGTTGAGACTTTTTCCCGGAAAATTGCGTTCTAGGTGGTCAGGTCCGTTCAAGGTACGCAAGGTTTTTCCCTATGGTGCAGTTGAATTGATGAATAGCCATGGAGAGTCATTCAAGGTGAATGGGCAAAGAGTAAAGCACTATAGAGCTGGTGAACCAATTAATGAGGGGGTGGATATTCTGCTGTCTTCTCCTTCTGCTGAATGATTGATGAGTCGGTGTCGGGCTAACGACGTTAAACAAATGCGCTACTTGGGAGGCAACCCATGGATTCTGTATACTGTGGAGGACTGGTGCACTTCATGCTTCGGCATAGGGGAGTATTTCTTTCTTTCTTGTTATTAGTTGATATTCTTAGTATTGTGCCATTGAGGACATTGTCACATTTAAGTGTGGGGATGTGCTTGTAGTAGTAGTAAAAAAAAAAAAAAAAAAAAAAAAAAAAATTAAAAATGAAAAGTACCAAAAATAATTCTAGCCATGCAATTTGATTAGTTGTTGTATTTTGCTAAATACACCCATGCATGCGTAGGAATCTTGTGTTTATGGATGCTTTTGTATGAGAAGTGATATGTGATGTTCTTGTGCACACACTTACACTAGCAAGTAGAAACTAGTAGACTTTTTGAATGTGCTAAGTGATTAGAATGACATGAATATGTGCAAGGTAATTTGGTCTATATGCTTTGAGTACAAGTAGGTGCGTTAGAGAGACTGTTATTTGGGATTGATTATGCTTTGTCACACCAAGTGAGATTTTGAGCCTATATGCATATCTTTTGCATGATTATTCGTTTGCTTGAGTGTCCACTTGTCGTTTGCATTGCTAGCACTTGCTTGAGGTCTTTCTTAAGATGCATGACATTAATTGATGATAACATGATAAAGGCAATTAGGTATAACCTCATATTTCCTATATATCCATACCATTTATACATGATCCATTAGTTAACCCTTTGAGCCTAATCTTATTCTTTCGGTGACACACCAAGTTACTTGCCATTATCCTTTTTATTCTATTGGCCTTGCATTAAATTTGAACCCAATTGTCAAAGGCTAGTATTGTTCGTACGGGAGTGATAAGGTGTGTATAAAAGGGGGGTTTTTATTGATGATCATAACTTTGGGGGAATATTTGGGGTTTGGTTCATAGCTTGATAGTCGAAGTTTGAAATCATATCTTTTTGATCATTGTTCTTGCTATTATTTAGCTCTCTTGAAAAAAAAAAAAAAGAAAAAAAGAAAAAAAAAAGAAAAAAAGAAAAAAGAAAAAAAAGCAGAAAAATAAATTTGAGAGCATTTTTATCTTTTGTGAGCCTACTTTGTTTCGACTAGTCAAGTTGTTTATAAATAAAAGTTCAAGTGGGGGGATGAAAGTTTGGGAGTTGTTTGAATTTTATTGTCAAGTACTAGCTTTTGACTTAACCTTCTTTGGCTTTCTTGACATACCTTGTCCCTAGCCCCGTTACAACCTTAACAAAGACCTTTTGATTATCATTGATGATGTATGTTGCGTTAAAGGTTAGATTGATAACAAGGACGAAGCATGTTTATGATATTGTTGGAATTGAGTGAAACACTTACCAATTGTTTTGAGTGAATATTCTTTGTGAGTGAAGGGTGAGTTTTTGCTTTTCGCATAGGAGATCCCAGATTTTGTCTCAAAGATGTGCTCTTGTGTGCTTAGCATGTTTACCAACCTATTCTTACATTTGACATGAATTTCTATGATTTTATGCATCTTCTTTGAGTAGACTACGTGGATACTTGCACTTTAGACACCAAGACATTGCATTTTCATTTTGATTCTTAAGCTGATGTTGCATGAGAGGACTTGTGTGTGTGGTGTTGTGTTGGCATTAATCTTTTGCATGGTTGGATGAATTTTGTGGGTATATTCACTATAAACCCTCACGAGACCTTACTCGTCCACTAGGGCTACCTAGGGGTTTAAAGGACTTGTTGCATATGTTAAATGCAACCGTGATCACCTACGGAAGTGGTACTAATTAGTTAGTATAATATTGTTATGTTAGTTTGCACGAGGACGCGCAAAGTGCTAAGTGTGGGGATATTTGATAGAGTGTATTTTACATATATTTTATAGGATTTTATTCCCACATTTACGGTGCTTTTGTGAATAACCGTGTCGATTTAATTAGTTTTATTTGAGTTTGTTGCAGGAAATAAATAAATGCCAAGTTGGAAGGGATTTGACATGATTTGATAATTTTACGGTGTTTTTAATTCGAAGGAATGATTTTATGAATTTACAGAATTTTGTGATCAACAGGAGCGCTTCATTATTTCTGTTTCAAGGCTGCTGCGCGGAAATAAAACAGAAAAGAGACAGAAATTTTCTAACCGCCGTGCTAATTTTCTAACCGCAGCGCTCAATTTTCTGTGACAAAAGAATTAAACCCGACACCTGCCTCCAATTTTACGCGCATCACTTCCGTCTGCCACTCACGCGCGGTTCTTTTAGTAGCCTCAGCTGGCGCGTGCCATGCACGCAAGGAGGGGAGAGTGGACAGGTTGATCTGTGTATGCATGTGCACGTCCCTGTTTACATAAAAATAAAAGTACTGGCCACGTGAATTATTCTTGTTTTGTCCCGGAATTTGTCTCCTAACCTGGTTCTATTATTTAATTATGGCAAATATATTATCCATGGAACATGATATATAAACGAGAACGAGGTTATTATTTTGGGGATCGAAAAATATTATTAGACACAATTTTGTAAACACTTTCTTCTGGAGATTTTTGGGAGAATATTTATTTTCTTTGAAGATCAAGATTAAAGGTTTTTTTTCTTCTATTCTTATAATTATGTGTTCAATTATTAATTCTTGTTTTATTAATTCAATCATGAGTGAGTAGATAATTAATCTAGGGTTAAGTAGAACCCTAGTTATGATTGATGTGTGATTTTCCCAATTCCCCCAATTTGATTGTTTAATTGCTCTTGCTTATTGAGTTGTTTTAATTAGCAATTACAAATCAGACGTGATTATGTGTATTGTTTGAACCAATATCTAATTATCAACGAGAGTTGGATTAGAGGGTTGTGATTTATCCAGTAAGAACATGAAATTCTCCATGAGAATAGGTAGAATGGATTGTTAGGAATTTAGGGTGCTGTAATTAATGTCTCTAAATTACATGATACCATGAGAATAGGCTTGATTGTATTTTAAGAGAAGCCATTAATACTCGAGAGAGGTTATTGGTATTTATAGGGCGCATCTTTCCTGTTGAGCAGCGTACGATTAATTGGGGCGGGAATTCACAATTACATCAATTCATGCTAGTGGGGACACTTAATTCTGGATATTTTTAATATTTGATTAATACAAACACAATTCTCTTTAGTATAAAATTAGCTTAATAATCTCTCAATATTTATTGTGTTACTTGCTTAGCCGAATTAAATCAGAAACAACTAGTGATTGATACGTTTGTCTCTGTGGGATCGACTCTGACTTACCCGACTACATTGTTAGAAGGATTGGTTAGATATTTATTATTTGATAGGCACGCGACAGCCTTGTCACAAATTTTATTTTTTTCCATTCGCAAAGAGCTGTAAAGTTCATATCCTAGTGAAAATGACACTAGATTTAGGTTGGTTAAAAGTGTCTGCTATTTTTTCCTTTAGGTAGGTGAATTCATCATGTTTGTAATTACTTATAATGCAATATTTTTAAGTTTTTTTAGTGTGTTCATGGATTTTTGTGTATATGGAATACCCATTATTATTAATAAAAAAAAAAAAGTTAACTAAATCTATTGGATATATAAACCGATATTTTTAAGATTTGGGGCAATTCATCGTAACTCGTTAGGCAACGGCATTGTCCAGGAAAAAACACAACAAAAGGATTGAAAAAGATTGACAGCTGTGGGATTTGAACCCACGCCCTTTCGGACCAGAACCTGGATCTGGCGCCTTAAACCACTCGGCCAAACTGTCGGATGTTGTAAATTTTGTTGTTCAAATTATGTTAAACAAATAACGATTGACAACCGGTATAAATATTTTGACATTAAAAAAATAGAAACTTGGATCTTGGAAGTTAAAATGTGCAATCTTGTAGCACTATCTAAGAGTTGTGGGGACTAAACTCGAGAGGGATTAATTAGAGTAAACAACATTTTCAACATTCTTTTTTGTATAAAATTGATAAAATTGTTTTTGGGTATTTAGAATTAGTAGGATACAAAATTTCTACATGAAAATTTAATAGATGATAAACATAGTTCGTAAATGATTTGTCTTAGAAAAAGTAAATTTTCTATGGAATACATACTTTTCAAATGATTTTTTTTTCTCATTTCTTTACAAATGAATTGGATATGAAGGTTAAGAAAATTTTTATATTATATAAAAAAAGTAAATAATTGAGAGGGACATTCAGAAAAAAAAAAATTAAGAGTAAGTAAATAGACATAACGAGTCCTTCATAACTCGACAAATTTGCAATACGGATATCTCAATTTTTTAAATTGATACCCATTTTACGAAAATGCATAATATACGAATAATATATCAAATTTAAAAGTACACATCGTAAAATTTAAATTAGATACCACCTTTAGAATCAAGCCACGAAAGTGCACATCATGTTAGCTTGTGAGTGGGAGTTTCTGTTTGAGTTACTACACAAGCTGGGGTTTGGTTTAAAATGGATCACTTGGTTAAAAGATTATTTTAATTCAATAAAAGTATCCATCCTTGTCAATGGGAGTCCATCGCCAACAACATGTTGGTGCAGTGGTTGAGCCATTGGCCTCCTTTGAAGGAGGTCAGAGGTTCGACTCCTGCGTGTGCGTGAGTTTCCTAGTTTGTATTATGTTTCCTTTATGTATTTGTATTTCTGTATTTGTAATTCTGTACTTGGCCGGGGGTCCTTCGGAAACAACCTCCCTATTGTGTAGGGGCATGGTTTGCGTACATCTACCCTCCTCAGACACCACTTTGAGTGGTATTATAACTGAGTAAGTCTTGTTGTTGTTGTTGTTGTTCAATGGGAGTCCATCAAGAGAATTCATGCCAAGTAGAGGCCTGAGACAGGGAGATCCCCTATCTCCACTGCTCCATAATTTGGTGGCTGAAGTTCTAAACCTCATGCTGAAAAAGCAAAATCTTTGGGATTGTTCAAAGTAGTTACATTATCTAACAATGACGACCAATTGACCCACCTACAATTTGCGGATGACACAATTTTGTTCGTTGAAGAAAATTCTGAACTGATTGCGGAGAGTGCTCGAATTCTTGGATGTAACATTGGTAAATGGCAAATGATTTACTAGGTGCCCCAATAGGTTGCTCCCCAAAAAAGAAGTTATTTTGGGCTCCTTTAGTGCAAAAGTTGAGAAACAAGTTGGCAAATTGGAAAGCATCTTCGTTGAACAAAACAGCAAAAATTCTTCTAGGACATCAAAGAGAATGCACTTGGTAAACTGAAAGATCATTTCCTCTCCAAAGTCTCAGGGCGGTTTAGGCATTGCAAATTTACAGGTGCGTAATGTTGCACTACTAAGTAAATGGATTTGGAGATGGTATTTAGAGAGAAACAGAATGTGGAACAAATTCTTGAGAAAGAAATACTCAATTGGGATAGGAGACGCTATTGAAAACTGTGAAGAAATAAAAAATCCATCAGTGATTTTCTCAAGCATTCAGAGTGTCTTTTCTGATCATTCTTACAATAAAAAACTGCTCAAAAAGAACTTCAAATGGAAAATTTGTGATGGAAGCAAAAGTTTGTTTTGGCTTGATAACTGGGCGCATGAGGGAATTTTGCAAGAAAAGTTTAACAAATTATTCTCTTTATCTCTCTGGAAGAATGCTCAGGTAAATCTTTTCATTGATATTTCAAAAAACACGGATTTTTTTAGAAACGTATTGTGGTCAAGATCGCTTAGACAATGGGAATGGGAGGAAGCTGCAAAGTTAAAAGAGATCATAGACAAGGTTAAATTGTCTTACAGTAGCGATTCTTTAATATGGAGCCTGAGCGGCAAACCATTCTCAATGAAAGATTGATATCAAGAACTACTGCCTCCTCAAAATTCAGTGCCTCTGGAAGTGAAGCTACTATGGAGGCTAGAGATCCCCCCTAGAGTTCAGTATTTTCTGTGGTGTTTGATCACAAAATCATTGCCTACATCTTCTTTACTCAACTCAAGATTAATGGATACTTGTGTATCAGTATTTGCAAAATGTGTCTAAAGGAGGATGAATCTCAAGATCATCTATTCTGGGACTGTATTGATTCCTCTTGGATATGGGATTTCATCAAAGGCTGGTGGAACATAAATATATCAAAAGATAGTTGCTGGCACTCAATAACTTCAATCAAAAGTCCTTCGCTAAGGATGGCATGGGGAATCACAGTGTCCGCAACTCTTTGGTCCATCTGGCTGCTCAGAAATCAATACGTCTTCGAGGGTAAGAGACTTGGAAAGAGGAGCATTCAGTCACTCATAAGGTTTCCTGCTCACAAATGGTGTGAAGTGTCAAATCTAGTCGACTCAGAAGTACACAAAATTTAGGAGATAAACCCAGGTGGCTCGGTTCTCCTTCACAACAAAATGGTGATGAAAAGCCTAGTGGATGATAATGTGGATTTGGTAGGATTTATAGATGGATCCTGGAAACAGAGTAGAGATGGTTCGAAAATGGCAGGGATTGGTGGTTTTTTGCAAGACAATAGAGGTAATCTACTCTTTATCTTTTCTGGTCCATCATGCGCAGAAAACAGCTTGGTTTGCGAAGCTGAGGCTTTAGAGTTCTTATTAGATCATATATTTGGTAGTCACTGGAGCACAAGATATGTAAAAATCTTTACGGACAATTGGGATTTGGCGAATGTAGTCCAAGAGTTCAAGTTCTCCAAGAAATGGTCCTGGTTTGTCAGTCCAAAATTGCAAAGCCTACTGGAAAATAGGGAGGTTCATATTGCTAAAATTAGTAGAGTTCTTAATGATAAGGCTGACAGACTTGCATGTGAAGGAGCTTGTAAAAAGAGTGTATGCTTTTCTTGGTGCTAGTTAGCGAATCAAATAGGATTGATATTTTTATTACAGTCAAAACAATTCATAAAAAGGAAGGAAGCTTTGTTGGTCTTGTGAAGGAAATTTGGTATGCATTTCGAGAGAGAGATTTGGTAGTTGCAGTGGTAAATGATGGTACTGGCCGAAGATGAAGAAATGGCTTGATCTGGAATCAGTTTTTGCATTTTATGGAGTTGATCCGTCAGATTAAGTCTTTCTATTAGTATGAGTCAATAGTCTATGAAATAGAATGTTTTTAGTTTTGTTTAGTGCACGGCTGCATGAAATGGTGTAGTCTCTGGTAGGTGTCTTGTGATTTCTAGTGGTGCTGTGCTGTGTTATGGACCCTGATGTACCCATTTCTATTATGATTAATTTTAAATTGCTTTTCAAAAAAAAAAAATGGCCACGAAAGTGCATTACATTAAATAATATATTTATTTTGTAAATGTGTATTTTAAAAGTTAAAATTGATCATAATTTTCAAACTACGAAATTTTTGGAAAGAAGTAAATAATCATGCATATGAAATTTTTGGGAAGAAGTAAATAATCATGCATGTACTATATTATATCCTATATATAATTAGCTTAAGGAGGTTTTGATGGTATGGTTTGGTCGTGTGGGATATTATAGTAAATTCAATACACCTACGAAAAACATACATGAGAGAATTGTAGTAGTACAAACCGTCCTGAAAAAAAAAATAGTACAAATCGTACAACACTATTAACAAATAACAAATTATTTTCAAAATTAAACAAAGTAAACAAACAAAAATAATTATATACTATATATAATTAACGTGGTTGATTTGGTCGTGAAGAGTAAAAAAGTAACTTCAACCAAAATATTCTATATATATTTTAAAGCAAAATTTAATATTACAATTAAAAATAATTAACACATGGTTCAAAATAAAACCTAACAAAAAAAGTGTAAGGGAGATATAGAAAAAAAGTAATAGAGATAAGTAATACTAATACCATAAACTCCACAAAACAATTATAAACTAACATATTATTTTCTCCATACATGAAATGCAAATAAAAAAATATTAGAATAATGTATCATTATAATTCTTTCATTAGAAAAAGACAAACAAAAATTAAAATAGCCAAAATTATAATTAAAAATACGTCACAAATAACATTCAATAATACATATAACAAACAAAGTAAACAAATATAACACAAAATTTCCAACTCCAAAATAATATTTTTACTTACAAAATACTCCGTAAAAAAATGTTTTTAAACATGCATCAAGAAATAAATTGGTAAACTAAGACTTCAAAAATATTAAAAAATATTTTATAATTATAAATGATAGTAAAATTCACCAAAATATATTTTACAAAACAAATGCTAAAATTTATATAAATACTAAATTCATTAACTAAAATTCACAAAACAATTAATATAATACACATACAACAATTATTAACTAAGTAAAAAATGTAACACATTTACAAGTTGTTTTTAGAAAACTTTAATTAATATTAACAACAAAATAATATTATCAATAGTACATTTCAAAAGAATTCAGAATACTTAGAAAAAAGCACTACCTACACATGAAAAAAGACCATAACAAAGAACTCTAAACAATTTTTAAATAATATATTTATGGGCTTTTCTAATAAATAAATAGAAAAAAGTAAATTTTTGCACATTTACTTTTATTAAGAATGACTATTTGCAATTTTACTAACTAAGTTTCTAAATTGCAAAAATACCAACCCTTCCCCTTCTCCCTTTCTTCCCAGCAGCCCACGTGCGTGTGTACTTGAAATCATGATAACTGACAAATGAGGTCGAAAATGACAACTGACAAATGGAACTTGAAATCAGCAACTGAATGCAACCACATTGAACTAATTGCAACTGAATGCAACCACTGTTTGCACTAAATCACACAAGCGTACGTGGTCACAAGTAATATATGAATAAGTCAAGTTCATTCCCACAGAGATCTGGTTATGATTTTAATTCAGTAGATGTACCTATGCAACAATGTATGATTATTATTCACTCCTAAGACAATTAACAAATTTGAGTTTTAATTAACTAAAATTAACTAAATAAAACAAATAAACAATCTAAGAATTAATTATTTAATGAAAATTAAAATCGAATTACTTCTACAAGAGTAAACATGGGATCCTAACTTCATTAAATACTTCGCTTAGAGTTGATGCCTTTAATCAATGCATGTGATGGTTATGATATCTGATCAGACAACACGAAACAAGTAAACGCTACCTCTTAGTATACGAATACCAAAATAAACATACATCCACAAAAGAGATAGAAGATGAATAGACACCAATTATGCTTAGACCTGATAGAGTATATTTTTTATATATATTTTAGATGATTTTATTCTCATATTTATTGTGTTTTGCACTGATTTGGATTTTTATTTAATAGATTTTATTGTTTTATTGTAGGAAATAAAGAATTCATGACTTGGAAGGATTTGGAGCAAAAAGAGCTATTTTGGAGATAAAATAGGAGAAAATTCGTAGTATTGGGCTACACGGGCTGCCTGCACTGTTTGGGTCATATCTTGAGTTCCAGAAGTCAGAATTTGACGATCTTACTGTCCACGCGAAGCTTGTGGATTTTTCTTTAATTCAGAGGTGGTCCAGTAAGCAAAATCCAACTGGAAGAGCCCAGAAACAGAGGAGAAAAAGAAGTGACGAATTTTACAAGAAAATCCTATTTAATTATGGATATCTTTTTGTAAATTGATTAAAATATTAAAAATACTTTTATTAGGAGATAGAGATCAGATTTTATTAGGGAGTTTTATTATAAAAGAGAAAAAAGGAACCTGGAAACAGGGGGAGAGACATATACAGACGTTTTTTTTTACAGAAGCTAGGGTTCTTATTCTTTACTCTCTTCATCTCTTCCTTTGTAAGCACTTAGTTTAATTTGGATCTTCATTGTTTTTCGTTAATACAAAGTTTGAGGTATTCTTTATTCTCTTGTTTTATTATTATATGTTTTCCATGGCTTCTTTCATTATTCTTATTGCTTTTACTTCTAGTATGAGTGAGTAGTTTAATTCTAGGGTATTAAGGGGAGCCATGTTTGCACCATGATTTGGGCTTAATTTGATTAGTGAATTGATGGGTAGAGAGTAATTCGGATTGATATGTTATAATTCTTAATTTGTGTAATTGCGCAATATCACGGATTAATTGATTGCAATAGGAGTAATAGATCGAAAGATTTTACTACTAGAGGCTTACATACAATTAGCGGAATTGAAGGTGAGTGTGAAAACATCATTAGATATTCTGAGAGTGTTAATGCTTGAAAAAGATTAACCATTGCTTTAATTACTTTATCCCATTGAAAAGCTATACTTTTGTGATTTGGTTGGTGTAAACATGGTGAACCTGAATTGCCCTAGATCCTTTAATTAATTGATTTAAAACCTTTGTTAAATTTGTTTTAGTAGTTAATAAAATTCTCTAATAATCGTTTGTGACTAGAAACAATTGATAATAGTTGAATTGAAATTGAAACTGTCTCCTTGAGAAATCGACCCGTATTTGCTAGTATCTACTACAATTGATACCGTGCGCTTGCGGTTAGACATAATTTTACACATCAAGTTTTTTGGCGCCGCTGCCGGGGAGACGCCTAGTTTCTATAATTTTAGTTTGATTGTTTTAGATTGTTTCTCTTGTCTCTTTGGAACTCTTGTTCCAACTGAGACCGATCTTACTGCTTTTCCTTGTTTAGTTGTTGATGCCCAAGACCAGGTCTCAAACGAAAGAAGATCAAGCGAAAGAGGATACAACTCCTCTTAGTCCAGATTCTGGAATTACTTGTCAACAATACATAGATCAACAAAGGAAAGAGAAGCAGCAAAGGATACCTGAACCAAAGATTGAGATGGCGGACACTCCTAAATCTTTGAAGAACTACTCACAGCCCTCTCCGAGTGGGGTACCTACTGGCCTTGCTATGCCAGCAATTCAAGCAGCAAATTTCGAGATCAAGCCTGCTTTGCTCACTATGATCCAACAGAATCAATTTGCTGGGCTTGCCTCTGAAGACCCTACAAATCATCTGCAACGCTTTCAACAGCTCTGTTCTACAATTAAACATTAGGGAGTCACTCCAGACCAGTTGAAAGTCATGTTGTTCGGTTTCTCTCTTCGTGATAAAGCTAAAAAATGGTTGAATGATATTGATTTGACCGAGTGGGATAAGATTGCTCAGGCTTTCTTAACTGAGTACTTCCCTCCCAACAGAACCGACGATTTGATCGACAAGATGATGGGTTTTAAGCAAGATTATGGTGAATCACTTCGGGATGCTTGGGACAGATTTAAGGATTATCAACGTGCATGCCCTCACCATGGTCTTGAGAAGTGGTTTTTGCTTAAACGCTTCTACAATGGTCTTGATCCTGAAACAAAAGGGATGGTTGATAACGCTACGGGTGGTGTGTTTTTAGACAAGGGAGTTGATGATGCACATGTTTTTCTTTCAAATTTGGCTGCCAATCACTTCAGTAATCCGAGAGCAACCAAGAAAGGGGGTAAACTTGAAGTGGATGCTTACTCTCTATTATCATCTCAACTCGCTGCACTGACTCAAGAGATCCACTCATTGAAGACATCTCAACCCTCTACTCAACCTATGAGTATCAATGCATTGTCATCCATGGCTCCTATGAATAATCCTGTTTGTGAAGTCTGTGGCATCCAAGGCCATTATGGTAACGATTGCCAATACAATGCTCAAAATTCACAACATTTTCAGATGGAGCAAGCAAATGTTTTCCAACAGAGGCAGCAGTACAATCCATACTCCAACACTTACAATCCTGGTTGGAAAGATCATCCGAACTTCTCATATAGGAACAATAATGCTCAGAATTCAAATGTTCCTAATCAGCAGCAATATCAGCAGTCGTACCAGCCTCCTCCACAGCAACAGTATAGGCCTCCTCAAGGACCTATGAATCCCCCTGGATTCCAAAGGCCTCCTCAGAATTATGCTCCTCAGGCAAATCAAGCTACACAGGCTGATAATCAAGGTGACATGATGAAGATATTGTTACAGATGCAAAAGAATATGGAGGATACCAACAGAAAGATGAACCAGATGGAGATTCATAACAAGATGTTGGAAACTCAGATTGCTCAAATGGCCAGTTCTTCATCTACAAGGCAACAAGGCTCTCTACCAGCACAATCAACTCAGCCAAAGGAAAATGTGAATGCCATTGCTCTTAGGAGTGGTCGTACATATGATGCTCCTCCAATGCCTACTGATGATGTTCCTATTGAGAAAGAAGAAGAGAATTCTGAGGAAGACAAGGTAGAGAAAGTTGTGGAAGATACAAATGAAGATGAAACTTAGGAAAACAAGAAAAAGGACAAAGAGAAGACTGCAGTTACTCCTCCACCATTTTTGCCAAAGCTCCCATTCCCTAGCAGGATGAACAGAACTAAGGTGGACCATCAGTTTGGTAAGTTCATGACACTTGTCAAGAATCTTGAGGTAACAGTTCCTTTCACTAATTTAATTTCTCAAGTTCCATCATATGCAAAGTTTCTTAAGGATATTCTCACTAAGAAAAGGTCCTTTAGTGAGGTAGAGACAGTAGCTTTTACTGAAGAGTGTAGTGCTGTTTTACAGAATAAGTCTCCACCTAAGCTTAAAGATCCTGGTAGTTTTTCGATCTCGTGTCATTTAGGTGCATTGTTCATTGATAAAGCTTTATGTGATTTAGGCGCTAGTGTCTCAGTCATGCCTCTCTCGGTTTTTCAAAAACTAAATATGGGAGAATTAAAATGTACACAGATGACTTTGCAAATGGCAGACCGTTCGATAAAATATCCCTTGGAATTTTAGAGGATGTGCCTGTTAGGGTTGGAAAATTCTATATTCCTGTAGACTTTGTAGTTCTAGATATGGAAGAGGACAGCCAAATACCTATTATTTTAGGTAGACCATTTCTCTGTACTGCAGGTGCTATTATTGATGTTAAAAGTGGGACTCTCACATTGAGCGTTGGTGATGATAAAATTACTTTTACTCTAACCTCTGCTCTTAAATCCCCTTTGCTTGAGAATACTTGCTGCAGGATTGATGTTATAGATGGAATTATCCGAGATGAGACGCCTCAGATTCTATTGAATGATGCATTGGAAGCAGTGCTCATGCTTGAAGCTTCAGAAGGAGAAGGACATGCTGAAGTCGATTCATTGATTCTTGAGTTGGATGGTGCAGCTGATCCGAATTGTGAGGTAACCAACACTGACACTTCTTGTGGTGAACCTCAGGTAAATAAGTTAGAGCTAAAGTCTTTGCCATCTAATCTTAAATATGTGTTTCTTGATGAAGAAAAGACTTGTCCTGTGATTGTTAGCTCTAGTCTTGATGATAACCAGGTTTTTAAGCTTCTTACTGTTTTGCGTGCACATAGAAAAGCTATTGGGTATAGTATTGATGATCTTATAGGGATTAGCCCAGATTTTTACATGCATAGAATTCACTTAGATGATGACCATAAGCCTTGCATACAGGGACAACGTCGCTTGAACCCTAACATGCAAGAGGTTGTTAAAAAAGAAGTTTTGAAATTGTTAGATGCGGGCATCATTTACCCAATTTCTGATTCTAAATGGGTAAGCCCAGTTCAGGTAGTCCCTAAGAAAGGAGGAACAACGGTAATTAAGAATGATAAAGATGAATTTATTCCCACTCGTATTGTCACCGGTTGGCGAATGTGCATAGATTACCGTAAGTTAAACACTGCTACTAGAAAAGACCATTACCCTCTCCCTTTCATTGATCAGATGTTAGAAAGACTTGCTAAGCATAAGTACTTTTGATATTTAGATGGATATTCAGGGTTCTTTCAGATCCCTATACATCCTGATGACCAAGAAAAGTCTACATTTACTTGCCCATATGGTACCTTTGCATATCGTAGAGTGCCTTTTGGTTTGTGCAATGCTCCTGCTACTTTTCAGCGTTGCATGACTGCCATATTTTTCTGATTTTATAGAGTCTATCATGGAAGTATTTATGGATGATTTCAGTGTTTATGGGTCTGATTTTGATGTATGTCTGCATAATCTTTCTAAAGTGCTTAAACGTTGTGAAGAGGTGAATTTGGTTTTGAATTGGGAAAAGTGCCACTTCATGGTCAATGAAGGAGTGGTACTTGGTCACTTGATTTCTGAACATGGCATCCAGGTAGACAAAGCAAAAATTGAGGTGATTGAGAAACTTCCTCCTCCTGTTAATGTCAAGGGAGTGAGGAGTTTCCTTGGTCATGCGGGTTTTTATCGTCGTTTAATAAAAGATTTTTCAAAAATTGCAAAACCCCTCACTCAATTGTTGCTTAAGGATGCCACCTTTGTGTTTACTGATGCTTGTTTGGAGTCTTTTAACAGGATTAATGAAGCTTTGATAAGTGCACCAATCATTCAATCTCCAGATTGGAATCTTCCATTTAAAATCATGTGTGATGCAAGTGATTATGCAGTTGGAGCAGTTCTCGGTCAAAGGAAAGACAAGGTATTGCACGCCATCTACTATGCAAGTAAGGCCTTGGATGAAGCTCAAGTTAATTATGCTACGACTGAGAAGGAACTTCTAGCTGTGGTCTACGCTCTTGACAAATTCCGAGCCTATCTCATTGGCTCAAAAGTCATTGTTCACACTGATTATTCAGCACTTAAATATCTTTTGGCGAAGAAAGAAGCAAAGCCAAGGCTTATTCGTTGGATTCTGTTACTCCAAGAATTTGACTTGGAAATCAAAGACAAGAAGGGTGCTGAGAATGTAGTTGCGGATCATCTTTCACGGTTGCGTTTCAAATCAGATATTGCGTCAAACACTCTTATTGACGATTCTTTTCCAGATGATCACTTGTTTTCGGTTGCTACTCAAACTCCATGGTATGCAGATTTTGCAAATTTCTGTGTTAGTGGATCTCACCCTCCAGAATTGACTTTTCAGCAAAGAAAAAGGTTTTATCATGATGCTAAACAATATTTTTGGGATGACCCTTTCTTGTACCGCAAGTGTGCTGATGGAATTTTTCGTAGATGTGTCCCTGAGTTCGAAGTACATGACATTCTCAAGCATTGTCATTCTCTCGCATGTGGAGGCCACCATGGTCCTTCCAAAACTGCTGCTAAGGTACTTCAATCTGGTTTCTTTTGGCCTTCTCTATTTAAGGATGCTCGTGCTTTCTGTTTGGCGTGTGATGTGTGTCAAAGGACGGGTAATATTTCTAAACGCCATGAGATGCCTCAAACTGGTATTCTTGAGGTCGAGATATTTGACGTATGGGGTGTTGATTTTATGGGACCCTTCCCAAGTTCTTGTGGAATGAGATACATCTTAGTTGCTGTCGATTATGTGTCCAAGTGGGTTGAAGCAGTTGGATCGGTAACAAATGATTCCAGGGTCGTTATGAAGCTCTTTAAGAATATTATCTTCCCTCGTTTTGGAGTTCCTAGAACAGTGATAAGTGATGGTGGTTCTCATTTCCGCCATCGACAGTTTGAAACTTTGTTGAAGAAATATGGTGTTACTCACAAGGTTGCTCTTGCATATCACCCTCAAACAAGTGGCCAAGTGGAGGTTTCTAATCGCCAAATTAAGAGCATTTTGGAGAAGATGGTTGCAAAGTCAAGGAAAGATTGGTACTTGGAGTTAGAAGATTCTTTGTGGGCTTATCGGACGGCATACAAAACACCTATAGGAACCACTCCTTATCGGTTGATCTATGGTAAAGCATGTCACTTGCCAGTGGAATTGGAACATCGCGCTTTTTGGGCTATAAAAGAACTTAATATGGATTTGAAGGCTGCGGGGCAAGCAAGACTTCTTCAACTTAATGAGTTAGATGAGCTTCGTTTTGATGCTTATGACAACTCTCAGCTTTACAAGGAGAGAACGAAGAAGATGCATGATAAAATGATCCAGAGAAGAGATTTTCAGGTTGGTGACAAGGTGTTGTTGTTCAATTCCAGACTTCGACTTTTTCCAGGAAAGCTCAAATCAAGATGGTCCGGACCTTTTACTGTCACCGATGTCAAATTTTATGGTGTTATTGAAGTTATGGGACGAGATGGAACAAAATTTAAGGTCAACGGTCAACCCCTTAAATTATATGTGGATGGTGCATTCGTAGGAAAGATGGAAGTAATTTATCTCGACAACCCCTCCACGGAGATCTGAACCAGCTGAGTCGAGCCAACAACGTTAAACAAAAGCGCTTCTTGGGAGGCAACCCAAGCCTTGTTGAAAAAAAAAAGAGAAAAAAAAAAGAGTGTTGTTGAAAAAAAAATCGAATTTTGAGCAGGTTGCATCTCTGTAACGCAGGCTGCACCTGCGTTTCTGACATTGGGGCAGTTTGCGGGTATGTAACGCAGGCTGCGCCTGCGTTACTGGAGTAGGGGCAGACTGCGGAGCTGTAACGCAAGTTGCGGTGGCGCAACTGGTATTGGGGCAATTTGCGTGCCACTCGCGCAGCTTACGCGTCGGTCAGCAAGACAAAAAAATTTTCAGCGTTCCTGTGTTATGTGTAGCGCCTGTTGTATATATATATATATATATATATATATATATATATATATATATATATATATATATATATATAAAACTTTCCACCCACCATTCTATTTATACCCCTATTTCACCTAATTCTTTTCCTTTTTCAATTCCAAAACCTCCCATCTCTCCTTAAATTTTTCAAAAATCCTATATCCATCCTAATTCTTTTTCTTTTATTCATTAAATCCTATTTCTATCCTACATCAAATTTCAAATCCCACCCCAATTTTTCCTTTTCACATTAAAATTTTTATATTCATCCGATCACTCCATTGTCTATATATACCCATACATAAACACCTAATTTATTATTTTCTTCCTTTACATCTCTAAAAATTCCAGTTTGGGGGAAAATTAGTGCAAGTTCACCTCTTCGATTCGTAGTTGGGATATCTCTTCTATATTTTATTTTTTTAGGGATATTCTATATGGTACCATTGTGGTTTCGGCTTTTCTACATGGTACCATCACATTATTTACTCCTATCCATGGTACCCTCGTATATTTGGTTTTACATATATAATATCCTTCTGTTAAGTAAAAAGTAATAGAATTGATTTCACACCGTAAAACAAATTGTATATTTGAAATCTTTACGAAAAGTTATATAAAATAAACCCTTAAATCATGTAAAACAGAGTCAAAATGAGTGAGATATTTATTGTCAAAGTTTGGTTATGGAGTTTGAATATATCTCACTCATTTTAATTCCGTTTTACATGATTCAATAGTCTATTTCATGTATTTTTTCGCAACGATTTCAAATATACAATTTGTTTTACAATTTGAAATCAATTCTATTACTTTGTACTTAACAGAAGGGTATTATATATGAAAAACCAAATGTACGAGGGTACCATGGATATGAGTAAATAATGTGATGGTACCATGTAGAAAAGCCAAAACCATAATGGTACCATATAGAATTTCCCTTTTTTTTTATTATGAATTTGTGTTCTTGTAAATTGGGGGTTTTTTTAATATTCTTGTTAATTGGGTATTTTTGGAGTGATATTGCTTGGTGGTTTTTGGTGGGATATTTCTTGGTGGATGTTGGTGAAGCTATTGTTGAGTGGGGTTTTGGTTATTATGGCTCCTAAGCGAAATGAGGGATGGTTTTCACACCCGATACCTTGATTCCAGGGGAGTTTTCTTTCTTTTCTTTTTAGTGTATTTTATATTGTTTTTAGTTGTAGTTTTGTATCTTGTTCATTAGTTCATTGGGGACAATGAACTGCTTAAGTGTGGGGAAGGGTTCTCAATGTTAAGATAAAATTTAAAAAAAAAATTTAAAAAATTAAAAATACCAAAAATAATTCTAGCCATGCAATTTGATTAGTGGGTTATTGACCTTTTGGCCCTTCAAGTTTACACACTTATACCCATAAAGCCCTAATGTTTAAACTCGTTCCTTTTTGCCACGCCAACTTCACAAATATACCTTTTTGCCCTATACCGGGTCAGATGGACATATCGGGTTGTATCGGTAGGGGTAAAATAGACATTTCACCTAATTTAATTGAATCAATTAATTATTAATCGAGTTTAATTAAAATTAATTAAATATGATTAACTCTCATTTTCTTTTCCCCATTTTCTTTCTCTTCCTCACCTCATTTCTTTCCCACCGCCTCTCTCACCAGTCACCACCTCCGTTCGCCGCCTGCCTCCGTTCAACAACCACCAACGTGCAGTTTTAGTAAACCTCCGTTCCTTCTGTTATCTGCTTTCAGTTGCTAGCTGTAGAGTGAAGGAAACTGAACGAATGATTGCCATTTGCACAAAACTCAGAAAGGTAAGAATTAGGATCTTATGCTGTACACTGTAATTCCTGAACATTGTCTAATGGGTTTACACTTTTCCATCAAAATTTCAGCTAGGAGCAACAGTCGAAGAGGGTTCAGATTATTGTGTAATTACTCCACCTGAGAAATTAAATGTGACCAGACAATAAATTCTCAAAGAATGTGTAAATGTACCCTCCTCTGTTTTCTCCTCTCCACCCACCACCGAACTCCTCCACCCTGCTTCATCTCCCTTTTCTGCAACCACCACCACTCCCCCCTATTTCGTCCTACACACTGCTTCCACCATAGCACCATAGCACCTCCACTGCGCCTCTACCGTTCAACACCAGTCTCCACCCCTTCCTGCCTTCATTCACAGCCTCCCACCTCCGTTTCCCACAATCTTGTCCGCCTCTCCATCCTCACATTGCTTCATTCACTGCTTCATTTCCTACCTTTCCCATCTCTCCCACGCAACACAGCCTAACACTGCTGCTCCTTCGCAACCACCAACATCACCACTACATCCATTCACTCGACCACCAACAGCAGTCCACCCATCAACTCCGCAATGCCTTCAACATCACCTCCACTCTCCTACACAAACCACCATTCACTCCAACTTCATTCCCATCTTAAATTTCCGACCTCTCCTCCTCACCACGTCTCACCTCACACCCACGCAGCAGTGCAACCACCTCTAACACCACCACCGCGCACCTTCTTTTCCTCCTTCACCGACAACTACCAACCGTACACCACTGATGTCTCTCCATTCACATCAGCCCCACCCTCGCCTCCTTCAATTCCACCAAGCACCCATCTCTTTCTTCTTCCCCTTTCGCACCTTCACCACCGGTCAATTCTCAACGCCACCTGCAATTCATAGCCCCCAAAATAAATGGTTTCAATTCCTTTTTCAAGCAAAATCCGTATTCAACGAAATTGAATCAAACAAAATCTCAATTCAATTGAATTAAAGTTACCAACGATTTGTTGTTCAACGGGATGGAACGAGAGGGATTTGTTCTGGATTACGCCTTGCAACCGTGCCGGATAGTGTTGAATGGACATGACAGTGGTGAACGAAGGCGTACAGAGGAGAGAGTGAGTGAGAGAGACAACCGAGAGGGAGAGACTCTGAGAGAGATAAACGACGAGAGAGAGAGAATCTGAACAATTATTTATATTTGGTAAATATGAAATTTTACATTAATTTTTAATTAGGTGAAATTTCTATTTTACCCTTGCTATTTTGTACCGATATACAGCCTGACCCGGTATAATGGCTAAAAGGTACATTTGTGAAGTTCGGGTGGCAAAAAGGAATGAGTTTAAACGTTAGGGCTTTATGGGTATAAGTGTGTAAACTTGAAGGGCCAAAAGGTCAATAACCCTTGATTAGTTGTTGTATTTTGCTTGATACACCCATGCATGCGTAGAATTCTTGACGCTTTTGTATGAGAAGTGACGTGCTTTGTTCTTGTGCACACACTTTCACTAGCAAGTTGAAGCTGGTAGACTTAATTGGATGTTGTAAGTGATTAGAATGACATGAATATGTGCAAGATGACTTGGTTTTCATGCTTTGAGTACAAGTAGGTGCGTTAGAGAGTCTTGTTACTTGGGATTGATTATGTTTTGTCATACCAAGTGAGTTTTGAGCCTATATGCATATCTTTTGCATGATTTTTCGTTTGCTTGAGTGTCCACATGTTGTTTACATTGCTAGCACTTACTTGAGATCTTTCTTGAAATGCATGACATTACTTGATGATGAGATGATAAAGGCACTTAGGTTTAACCTCGTATTTCCCATATTTCCACACCTTTTAAACATGATCAATTAGTTAACCCGTTGAGCTTAATCCTATTCTTTCGGTGACACACCACATTACTTGCCATTATCCTTTTTATTCTATTGGCCTTACATTGAATTTGAACCTAAATTGTCAAGGGCTAGTATCGTGCTTAAGGGAGTAATAAGGTGTACAAAAGGGGGGGGGGTTTATTGATGATCATGCTTTTGGGGAATATTGATTTTGGGTTGATGCTTGCTAGTCGAAATTCATAAAAATATCTATGGATCATTGTGTTTATTCTTTAGCTCTCTAAAAAAAACAGAAAAAAACAGAAAAAAATAGAAAAAAATAAATTTGAGAGCATTCTTATGTTTGTATGATCCTTCTTCATTCGACTAGTCAAGTTATTATGTAAGGGTTATTAAAAAATCCAAGGGTGGGGAAGTATTTGTTTTAATAGAAAGGGAATTGAATAATGATTATTGTTGGGTACTAGCTTTTGACATTAACCTGTTTTAGCTTTACTTAACATACCTTGTCCCTAGCCCACGCTACAACCCGAATAAAGACCTTTTGATTGTCATCAGTGATGTATGTTATGTTGAGAGTGAGATTGATTGCGAGTGTCAAGTTGTGTTTATGATTTTGTTGGAATTGAGTGATACACTTAACCTTGTTCTTGAGTGAATATTCGTTTTTGAGTGAAAGGTGAGTTATTACTTGTTTTGGCATAGGAGATCCTGGGTTTAGACTTAAAGATGTGTTTCTTGTGGTCTTAGAATGATTACCAACGATTTTTACACTTGACATGAATTTTTATGACCTTCTGCATGTTGGTTGAGTAGACTACGTGAATACTTGCACTTTCGACACCAAGACATCGTATGTTTGCTTTGATTCTTAAGTTGATGTGGCATGAGAGGACTTGTGTGTGTGGTGTTGTGTTAGCATTGATCTTTTGCATGGTTAGATGAATTTTGTGGGTACATTCACTATAAACCCTCACGAGACAACACTCGTCCTACTAGGGCTGCCTAGGGGTTTAACGGCTTGTTGCATATGCTCAATGCAATCGTGTCATCTACGAAAGTGATGTTTGTTAGGACTTAGTTTTTATTTCACTTATTTGCCCGAGGACGTGCAAATGCTTAGTGTGGGGATGTTTGATAGAGTATATTTTTTATATATATTTTAGATGATTTTATTCTCATATTTATTGTGTTTTGCACTGATTTGGATTTTTATTTAATAGATTTTATTGTTTTATTGTAGGAAATAAAGAATTCATGACTTGGAAGGATTTGGAGCAAAAAGAGCTATTTTGGAGATAAAATAGGAGAAAATTCGTATTATTTGGCTACACGGGCTGCCTGCACTGTTTGGGTCATATCTTGAGTTCCAGAAGTCAGAATTTGACGATCTTACTGTCCACGCGAAGCTTGTGGAATTTTATTTAATTCAGAGGTGGTCCAGTAAGCAAAATCCAACTGGAAGAGCCCAGAAACAGAGGAGAAAAAGAAGTGACGAATTTTACAAGAAACTCCAATTTAATTATGGATATCTTTTTGTAAATTGATTAGAATATTAAAAATACTTTTATTAGGATATAGAGATCAGATTTTATTAGGGAGTTTTATTATAAAAGAGAGAAAAGGAACGTGGAAACAGGGGGAGAGACATATACAGATGTTTTTTTTACAGAAGCTAGGGTTCTTATTCTTTACTCTCTTCATCTCTTCCTTTGTAAGCACTTGGTTTAATTTGGATCTTCATTGTTTTTCGTTAATACAAAGTTTGAGGTATTCTTTATTCTCTTGTTTTATTATTATATGTTTTCCATGGCTTCTTTCATTATTCTTATTGCTTTTACTTCTAGTATGAGTGAGTAGTTTAATTCTAGGGTATTAAGGGGAGCCATGTTTGCACCATGATTTGGGCTTAATTTGATTAGTGAATTGATGGGTAGAGAGTAATTCGGATTGATATGTTATAATTCTTAATTTGTGTAATTGCGCATTATCATGGATTAATTGATTGCAATAGGAGTAATAGATCGAAAGATTTTACAACTAGAGGCTTACATACAATTAGCGGAATTGAAGGTGAGTGTGAAAACATCATTAGATATTCTGAGAGTGTTAATGCTTGAAAAAGATTAACCATTGCTTTAATTACTTTATCCCATTGAAAAGCTATACTTTTGTGATTTGGTTGGTGTAAACATGGTTAACCTGAATTGCCCTAGATCCCTTAATTAATTGATTTAAAACCTTTGTTAAATTTGTTTCAGTAGTTAATAAAATTCTCTAATAATCGTTTGTGACTAGAAACAATTGATAATAGTTGAATTGAAATTGAAACTGTCTCCTTGAGGAATCGACCCGTATTTGCTAGTATCTACTACAATTGATACCGTGCGCTTGCGGTTAGACATAATTTTACACATCAAGTTTTGGAGACATATACAGACGTTTTTTTTACAGAAGCTAGGGTTCTTATTCTTTACTCTCTTCATCTCTTCCTTTGTAAGCACTTGGTTTAATTTGGATCTTCATTGTTTTTCGTTAATACAAAGTTTGAGGTATTCTTTATTCTCTTGTTTTATTATTATATGTTTTCCATGGCTTCTTTCATTATTCTTATTGCTTTTACTTCTAGTATGAGTGAGTAGTTTAATTCTAGGGTATTAAGGGGAGCCATGTTTGCACCATGATTTGGGCTTAATTTGATTAGTGAATTGATGGGTAGAGAGTAATTCGGATTGATATGTTATAATTCTTAATTTGTGTAATTGCGCAATATCACGGATTAATTGATTGCAATAGGAGTAATAGATCGAAAGATTTTACTACTAGAGGCTTACATACAATTAGCGGAATTGAAGGTGAGTGTGAAAACATCATTAGATATTCTGAGAGTGTTAATGCTTGAAAAAGATTAACCATTGCTTTAATTACTTTATCCCATTGAAAAGCTATACTTTTGTGATTTGGTTGGTGTAAACATGGTGAACCTGAATTGCCCTAGATCCCTTAATTAATTGATTTCTAGTACAAAACTGACCTTATACGTCGCCTCTTATACGTCGGTTCTGGCCAAAGGCGACGTATAAAGTAGTCATATACGTCGGTTCTGCATAAAGGCGACGTATAAGGTCAATTTTTAAAATTTTTTACGTCGGTTGAAGAAAACGCCGACGTATAAGGTCATATTATACGTCGGTTGAGGAAAAGGCGACGTATAAGGTCATAATATACGTCGGTTGTTTAGAAGAACCGACGTAAAAGAATACAATATACGTCGGTTGTTTAGAAGAACCGACGTAAAAGGGTACAATATACGTCGATTGTTTAGAAGAACCGACGTAAAAGGATACAATATACGTCACCTTTTTAACCGACGTAAAAGACTCTGACCTTATACGTCGCCAGCCCATACGTCGCCATTTAACCGACGTATAGGACCTATTTAACCGACGTAAAATACCATTTTTCTACTAGTGAATTTAAAACCTTTGTTAAATTTGTTTTAGTAGTTAATAAAATTCTCTAATAATCGTTTGTGACTAGAAACAATTGATAATAGTTGAATTGAAATTGAAACTGTCTCCTTGAGGAATTGACCCGTATTTGCTAGTATCTACTACAATTGATATCGTGCACTTGCGGTTAGACATAATTTTACACATCAAGACCCTACATTTCTATAAGATTTGAAAACATAACGGTTGAAGAACAAGTTGTCTATTAAGATCACATACGGTAGCATAATATCTCTATTTACGTTACAAATCATGATGTTAAAACATCAACATATCCTATGCTAGGATGACAAGTTCTAAATCTCAAGATCCACTCTCGTTTCACAAGAGATTAACAAAATAGATATTCGCGAGGCATCTAAACACATGAAGCATAACCATACGAGGATATCAAGAATTCACCACACATAAATCTTTAAAGCAATCAAACTACTAAGCTACATAGATAACTCCATTAGAATCCCATGACAACGATTAGTTCATAATCGAACCGCTCGTCATCATGGGATCTGATGAAACCATGATAAAAACAAAGTATGAAAAAAATACAAATAAACCTAAGTAATTGATATGTAATGGTGATACAAATTACAATGGTAGGATGTGTTTAAATAGGCTCTAGAAGTCTTGCCCAGCAAGGAAACTACCAAACCAGAATTAAAATAGAATACGTTTCCTAAACTGATTATGTTTTAAAGGAAAATTCGTAACTGACTTTTCTTCATTATTTCTAGGCCGTTCCAGTTGTGTTTGGACATCTGGACCACTTAAGAATGATAGAGAATCTCGTTAGCTTCGCGTGGACAGTAAGATCGTCCAAAACGGACTTGTAGAACTCAAGATATGGCCAAAACAATGCATCAGCAATTCTGCCAGGCCATGGCCTAGACTCCGCGCCATGTCCCGTAGAAAAATCTGCCCAGGCGCGCCATGGCCTAGACTCTGCGCCATGTCCTGGAGAAAAATCTGTCCAGGCAAGATTTTCTTCATTGTTTCGTCGTTTTTTTTCTACTTTCTCTTGCACTTTCTTCAAATAATGTCATCTTCATTCCTAGAACTCCAAACTTCCCCAAGATTGGTACGAAAAACTTCATTTCTTCACTTCATACACTTGAAATCCCCTCAACATCACGAAATCGCCAACTTTAACCAACGATTCATAACCCTACACATCTCAACGAAACATATCAAAAATACAACAAACTTGAGTCCAAGTGAATCAATTTAAGCCGATATGGAACGCTCCAAGTGGATATAAAATCCACTTATCAACCACATTCAACTAAATTTCTGATTTGAGTTGCATTCAGTTGAATATTGCCCCTGACGGGGCCTTGCAACCCAAATCCACCAAAATCACCCTAACCTTTTTTTAAAAAAAGTTGAATGTGGTTACATTCAGTTGAATATTGCCCCTGGCGGGGCCTTGCAACCCAAATCCACCAAAATCACCCTACCTTTCAAAAAAAAAAATTGAATGTGGTTGCATTCAGTTGAATATTGCCCCTGGCGGGGCCTTGCAACCCAAATCCACCAAAATCACCCCACCTTTAAAAAAAAAGGTTGCATGTGGTTGCATTGAGTTGCAACCGAAATCCACCAAAATATCAGCCCACCTTAAAAAAAAGGAAGTTGAATGTGGTTGCATTCTGTTGAATATGGTTGCTGGCGGGGCCTTGCAACCCAAATCCACCAAAATCTCCCCAACTTAAAAAAAAAATTGAATGTGGTTGCATTCAGTTGAATGTTGCCCCTGGCGGGGCCTTGCAACCAAAATCCACCAAAATCTCCCCAACTGAAAAAAAAAAGTTGAATGAGGTTGCATTCAGTTGAATGTTGCCCCTGACGGGGCCTTGCAACCCAAATCCATCAAAATCTCCCCAACTTTAAAAAAAAGTTGAATGTGTTTGCATTCAGTTGCAATCAAAATATCACCCTATCTTAAAAAAAAGTGTTGAAATTGGCTGGGCTTGAAGGGGGGATGGGAGCCCAATCTACCAAAATAGCACCCCACCTTAAAAAAAAGAAAGTATCAGGCGGCGGGAGAATGTGGAGGGAAGGGGGGAAGGGGGGAAAGGGGGAAAGGGGGAATAGGAACCTTAATTTGTAGTATTTTTGTAATTTGGAAACTTAGTTTAGTAAATATGCAATTAATTGAGGAAGATGGTATTTTTGCAAAAAGAAACTTTAAACCTAGTATTTTTGATAAATTCCATATATTTAATACAAAAACAAAATAGAAAAGTTATACAAATATAATGACTAACATGTTTCAAATATATCTTATATAATCTAAAATTTAAAAATAAAACGCTGCAAAATAATGAAATTTTAAAAATATATTAGGCTAAACTTTGTAATATAATTTATAAAAATAACAACTATAAATTAGTAAAAAAAATTAACAACTATCACATAAATACATTAAAATATTTACTTATAAGTTTTACAACAAACATGTTTCTAAAATTTACACTAAAAAACAATGCAATTTTATTGAAAAAAAATCATAACATCATTTGGTTATATTATTTTTTTTTGAAAATTGTAGATGTAGTACTACATCTATAAATAAATTTAAAGAATTTTCCAAAAAAACCAAAAAAATATATGTAGAATTAAAATATTATACAATAAAAAATTTAAAATTTAATAAACTAAAAGTTACAAAACAATAAATTTTATCAACAACAAAATTTATAATAAATTAATACAAATTCTATCTAATAAAATACCAATAAACAAGTTTATTAATTATTATTATAAAATTAACGTATTTCTATTATTATTTTAGTATATATATAATTACGATATATATATATTTATATATATATATATATATTGTTAACTTGAATAACTTGTAGAAGGGGGGGGTTGAATACAAGTTATATAATCGTGTCTGATTTTTGCTTGATTATATGAACAAGAATAAACGAATGAATCAAACTCTGTTTGTATTAATAAGATCAAATACAAACTCTACCAAAGGTGTATAATACCTTTAGCAGCTGCTGACAATACAAATCTCTCTCTCTGTTTGTTTCGAGCTCTCGAATACAAACCTTATACAGAGCTACGCACACGAACTCACAACACACTTGTTCGACTCTTTTTACAATGATATAGAGAGAGTATTTATAATGCTACCTATCAACTAATAACAGAAAGATATAATCTATACATGACAATGTTCTGCCTTCTAGTCGATAGTTTCCTTCAATAGAAAACTCTTTCTTTCATAATATCTTCTTGCTTGTTCTTCAAACAACGATCCTGTTTTATAGCACTTGCCAGTTTCTGTAGCATCCATAATGACATCATCAGTAACAAGACTGATATCAGGATTTCATCTTGCATCAGTATCTGATCATCATCAGTATTAGACTGTCATCAGGATTTGATCTTTGTTCCTGACATGTAGTCTCCGATACACTGTTCATTCATGACTAAACTGTACAGATAACTGTCTTACACATAAATCCTATATAGTGCTAAATCCTTTATAAGATCAGGATTACAAGAAGTATAATGTGTAAATTCTATTCTTAACATCACAACTCATGAATTATTCCTAACAATCTCCCCCTATTTATGCTTTAAAATCTGAAGCATAAATCTAAGTTATGGATGTCAAAATATATAACAATACAACCAGAATAGAATTTATGAATGTAGAATTATGAAGTTAAGTACCTCCTTCCCAGATGTATACGATTATCTAGTACTTAGAAGAAAGAATTTTAACTATTAATGCTGCTCTTCCTTTACCACTTCCTAGCTGAGATTCACCACTGTCACTCCTAGTTCTTCTTTTTACTTCCCTTTGTCTGCTCTTTATCTCCCCCAGTCTGGTGTTGTTGTCTTTGAATTGTCTTTATCTCCCCCTTTTTGACATCATCAACATTTATTCCAAGAGATTCAGAAACAGAACAAATGATATTCATCAGAACTGCTTGATTTTCCATAATTGTGACTTGGTTATCTTCAAGTGATTGAAGTCTTGTTTGCATAGCAATTTGAGAATTCTGAATATCTTTCAAAACATCAGAATGAGCTTCAATGTTGGAAGTGCTTCTAGTATCTTCAGAATCAGAATCAGAAAGAACTGTATCTTCAAGTCTTGTAGAAGAAGTTGCTTGGGTTATATGATATTCAAGTAATAAAATCTGATTAGAAGTATCAACATCTTCATCTTTCTGATCTGGAGCTGAAACATGATCATCATCTCCTTCACCAGTATTCTGTGTACTAACATCTTCAAATCATGACTCCTACTTAGAGTGATCAGAGACTATAGATGTCTCAATTCTAGCTGATATTGGAAGTACATATAAAGGAACACTAGGATCATTAGGAACTTCATCTGGTACATATGTATCAAGAGATTGCTTTATCCTGGCACCTCTTCTGTTAATGATTCCTGCAAGCCTCTCCTTTTGCTTCTGAGCTTTAACTTCTGGCTTTGCATTGTGATGTGCTAGGTCATTCTTCTGATACATTTTGATGAATGAATAAGTACCAGCATCCATACCCAAATTTTCAGACCAAGATTCAGGAAAAACCTGATCCCAGAAATCAAACGATGGTTTCCTAATTTTCTCTCCCTCACTATGGAGTTGATCATCCATACCCTCATTCTCACTTTGACTTACTAAAGTCAACACTCTTTCTACCTCACCTTTTGCCTGGTCAGGAGCCAGCCTCTCAGTTTGTGGATCGAAGTCCATCTTTTCAAGTGTATCACTCAAATTTGGATAAGTGCTCTCATGACCTAAAGAAAAATAGAGTTTAGATGGAGTTTTTATACCTGAACTCACATGGAGAGAGGGTTCCTCATATGGCAAGGGGCTTGAGGTTTTCTCCAAGGAGTGAGCTGCTATAGTCTCTGAACCCATACAATCATCTACTTTCTTTCCAGAGACTACAGGCTCCAGTATACCACTTTCAGGTTCTTTACTAGACTCTGATGTCTTCAGTAATACTTCATTAGACACCATACTTAGTATATCACCGTCTTTAAGTGTTGTTTGCTGAGACTCACCCTCAAGGTGGATAGACTCTGACTGAACAAAATTTGTTTGATCTTTAAGAAAACCAGTCAAAGTTATTCCTCCCATATCATAGGGTTTCTCACTTGAAATTTCAGTCATCACAGAAGACCTTTCAACATCAGCTATCACAGCTCCTGAGTCATCCTTCCTCTGACTAGATGGTTCTTGTGTTGCAGTGACCGTGATCTGATCTTTCCTACTATTCACCACTGGTGCAATAGTATCTTCTGTTGACTGCATTCCTCTATCTACTTCCTCCTGTTGTTCACCTTGAGCTGAGGCATCTTCAATAATGACATCTTTGTCAAATAAATATGCATGAAGTGATTGAAGTGCAACATGCTTCGAGAGTCCAAATTTCTTGACTAATTGTCTTCTGACAGATACATAGAAATACATCTTCATTAAGTCAAGTCTTTGATGTAGAAGTCCATATTCTTCTGGAAATAAAAGTTTTGGTACTCTTTCAACCAAAAAATCTAGAACAGGCCTTGACAACTTCACTTTGAGAGAAATTAGTCCCATAGCCAGTCTATATGATAATGTAGTTTCCCATGAAGAATCAATATCCAGATCTCTATGGTCATTTGCTGACTTGATTGTAGATTCATTTGTAGAGACCTGCATGATATTAGTTGGACTAGACTCTGTGTGTGTAGGTGACAATTGAATCTTTCTCCTTGTTCTCCTGGTATAGTGAACAAAAGATTTATCCTGAGAAGACTCAAGAGGTGTAGACACAGAAGTGATCTTGGGATGAGATCTTTGTTCAATAGACACAGTCTTTTGAGAGACAGTATCCAGTAACTGTTTTCCCTTTTTAAGAACTACAGCCTTTTGGGAGACTGCAGCCTGGCTGTGGCTAGGTTTTTCATCTCTTTGTGCTAACATAGAAAGTTGAATTGCAGCCTTCAATTCTGCTCTATCAGCAAGAGTTAAATCATCATCATCTTCACTAGAATTACTACTACTTGACACAACAAATCTTCTCTTCCTTACAACTGATATCTTTTGAGAAACACCAGAGGTTGGTTTCTTTGAAACAATAGGCTGTGGATCAAAATTTGGTTCTTGAATTGTTTCAGAGACTATAATGTTTTGGGCTACTTGGGTAGACACAGGTGGGTTCTCCTCTAAATGAGATTCTTGAGCCATTTCACCACAAAAGAAAGAATAATTGTAGAGAGTAGGAAGATGAGTTTTAAGAATTACCTGAACATGATATGGATAATGAATTGCAGGTATTTCATCTAGATTCTTTTCATTGTCCTTCTTTATAATGTCAGAGAAAAATCTCTTTTGCTATTCATAAGAAGAAACACAATGTTCCCTACCAAATCTAGCTTCAACATCAGGAATAAAATGGTTAATAAACAGTTGCATAAATCTATGATAATAAACCATTTTCCTGTTTTGATCTCTTAACCCAAGTTTAATACTCATCTGACTTAAGATAATGTGACCAATGTTAATTACTCTGTCATAAAGCAAACTATAAGCAATATGTGATGTAACAGAAGTAATTTGCTGAAAAGAACTACATTTACCAGTAAAACATTTAGCAATTTGATCAAAGTAAAAAGACCATTCATTTCTAAGAAAAGACCTATTTAACTGGCTCGTGTTGTCTAAAGGTCCACTATAACCTAATTCAGACAACATAGTTCTCACATTATCATCAGATGGTACATTCTCATAATTCAAACTAACAGGTAAGTGAAGTACTGAATTAACAACAGATTCAGTAATATCAAAAGAATCTTGTCCTAATTGTAGAACAATCTTACCTGATTGACTCTGAGTAGAATCAATTACCTCAGCATTCTCCCAAGCTTGTGTAACAGCTGCTTGATTAATCTGTGGAGATGCTGTCAATGCATAACTTAATGGTCCATACGCCAGAAAGTCCATGATTGGATGAAAATCAGATGACACTCCTTCCTTGTTGGTGATAGCTGCTACATGATTGTTCGTCATAAAATCAAAGTCACCAAACTTGATGGCTACTGATTTAGGTAATCTTCTCTTAGCTGCCATTTTTGATCTGAAAAGAACATAAAAAATTCTTGAAATGGATTAGTGATTTTGAAAACTCAAGAGTGTTTATTGCTTTAGAGAATGTAAAATTAGAGAAGGCAATTACACGATTAGAGTTTCAAAACAAATATATTTCACAAATCTTTCAGACCACTATCCCACGTTGACACGTAGATTGACAGGTGTCAGTCCCTGAAAAGTGCGGTT
This sequence comes from Kitagawia praeruptora, assembly GCA_037693485.1. Taxonomy (NCBI): domain Eukaryota; kingdom Viridiplantae; phylum Streptophyta; class Magnoliopsida; order Apiales; family Apiaceae; genus Kitagawia; species Kitagawia praeruptora. Next base: position 9,263,350 of record CM075353.1, read on the forward strand.
ACCCACGATTTTTGGAAAATAAAATCCAAAATTGATTTTCATGAAATAAATCAGGGTATAAATAATCAATACTGATCAGCTTCCTTTTCCTGTTGACCTCTCATCAAAATAATCACAAAATACAATGTGATTTAAAAATATAATAATTCTCAAATCCTGATGGTCACACATAAAATCCTGATCAATATCATCCTGATTTCAGAGACTTAATTGGAGTTTCCATGTGGCATTTTTCTTTTATCTGAAAAAGAAATAAACAATTAATCTGAACAAAAATCAATTGGTTAGATATATTCAACATTTCTTGAAAACAAGAAATACAGTCACACGCAATAATTAGCATCTGACTTCATTAAAACTTCCAAGTGACTATTCAGTTTCTCACGTCTTTCTTTAAAAGAAACAGACGTCTTATGCATTTCTCCATAAACCTTTCAATTTCTTTTCTTCTCAACAATGCTTCTCAAACCAAAATTCCATTCAAACCCATTCTTTAGATTTTTCACAGTCGATGAACATCCTGTTCTTGATCATTTCTTTGAAGAGATGACTTTTCTCATCGAACTTCTCAAAACTTGAGGATGAAGAATTTGGCGGAGAGTCTGAGGTTGATCTTGATGGAGATGCTATTCATTTAAGTTAGCTACTCTCATTCAAGTCGCCCAGACAAGGAATCCAGAAGCAAACGAGGCTGTTCAAATCCCCTGATGAATTTCTTGATGTTCCTTGTCCTGTATCTCAGAAACCATATCATTAGACAAGTATAGGATTATCAGTAGAAGTTAGACAAAAATATGTTTGTATTTCATTTCCATATATGTTATGCTTTCAATTAATGAAAATACAACTTCTTATTATCTACTTGTCTTTTGATTATTGAATGATGTATAAATTATCAGTATGCAAATATTAAAACTTGCTGGCATAGACTTAACACATCACAGAATTAGATTACTATAGAAAGTAAACGTCAGGATTTGAAACAATTTTCACAATCCTGATACTGACACAATACTGATGACGTCAGTATCCTGATAACAAATCTAATCCTGATGATTATTAACAAGTCTATCATACTGAAATTTATCAAGGCAAAGTGTTATAGCTAAAGCATTTAACAATCAAATATAGATCCTGACAAGAATATCAAGTCTATAAGCTAAAAACAACATAACTTGCTACTATTGCAGATGTTAAAGATCTAAAAATTTAACATTCCTAACTCACTTACTAATCTACTAAATGTAGTCTCATCTAAACCCATCAAGTGGTTTAGTTAGAATATCTGCAAGCTGTTTGTCAGTAGGAACAAAATGAAGTTCCACAGTACCATTCTCAATATGTTCTCTAATAAAATGATACCTGACATCAATGTGCTTAGTCCTTGAATGTTGAACTGGATTTTCTGCAATTTTAATAGCACTAGTATTATCACAAAACATAGGAATATTACTAAGTGTCATACCATAATCCATCAACTGATTTCTTATCCAAAGGAGCTGTGCACAACAACTGCCTGCTGCTATGTACTCAGCTTCTGCAGTTGAGGTTGAGACAGATTGTTGCTTCTTGCTTGCCCAAGAAATCAATCTGTTTCCCAAAAATTGACATGTACCTGTAGTGCTTTTCCTATGTTAGGTCGAATACACAATAAGTAATCAAATACTGTATGAATAACTTAACAAGACCACACTGTTTAACAATTAAAAACTGTTTGGAATTAATAATTCCTCTCTCGGTGATGTAAATATCACAGAGAGCTGCTTAGGTTACAATGGATGAATATCTCAATGTTCGACTACCCTTCTAGGGTTAACCTAACTGTATTTATAGAACATACAGCTTCGTACAATCAGTAATTGATTCTCCTATAATTAAGCTATACAATTGATATCAATCACGATTGCTCCAGTCTTCTAAGTCAACTCAATCTCTTTGACAGCTTTCCAATCTTCAAAGATATTGCTTCCATATTTATCAATCTTCAAACACTGTTGACTCTTCAGACAATACCGCTACAGAGTTTAACAAACTCTGTTTGCGCTTCCAGTCAGTGTTTAATCAAACTCTGACTGCTTCCAGCTAAACTCTGTTTTCTGACTTTAGCTTCCAAACACTGTTTTCATCAATCATTTCTAACAATCTCCCCCAACTTGTCCATTAGCAAGAATGTACAAGTTTTACAGTAAATGATGATGTCAAAACAAATACAAAGTTTACAGTGTTTAACATACAAACAGAGTTTAAGCTTTTACTTAACAAATTCTACAGAAAATAAGAAAATTCTTACAGACTTTAATCTCTAATCTCTTGAAGATCAGGCACTGTCCTGAGATAGTCTATAAGCAACCTTCTTTCAGCATTTTCAAGCTCTATCTGCATAGCTTCTTTGATTTCTCTCAACTGAGGATCATTCTCATCAGTTTGATAGATAGCAGCTCTAAGATCGTAGATTTTGTTTCTTCTCATCTCATTTCCCAACCTGATGTATTTCACCTCTTCAGATTTTACATTGAAATCCAGAACAGTAATTCCAAGATCAGTCTTCAGTTTTGTAGTTCCCTTCTCCATTTCAATCAGATTGCCATTCCAATCTCTGTATTTAGGAACATACTTGCTGTTGAATTTCATTTGCCTTCTTGCAAGGTTTTGAATCATTCTTTGTTGAAGCACATTTGCAACTGACTGAGCTCTTTGATTTCTAACTCTGAAAATATACAGGACATATTCAAGTTCTTCAGCATATTTTAATTCAATATCCTTTTCAGAGACTTTAAATACTGTTCCATCAGCCATGAAATATAGCAAGAAATCCTTTTCTAGACTCTTTTGATGTACAAGCTGTACTGACTCCAGTTTGTCTAAACTCTCTTGAGTGACACCACCTCCTGGAACAGACAGTGAAGAAGGATCTCTAGGACCAACATATTGCCTATTATCTCTGTGTGAGCCTATGCCTCCCTTGTTGTATCCAACTTTACCAGAAAAAGCTCTACCATCAGCAAAATCCATTGGAATTGTAGCTTCTAGTCTTGGATCATGAAGAACACCCTTTCCAAATGTTGATTTCAACTGAGAAGACAATAATGGTGTGGTCACAACTTGTGCAGCAACAGAGGTTGTGTTTTCATTCTTCTGTACAACATGTGTATCAACAGAGGTTGTAACTATACTTTTCAGCTTTTGCTTGGCTTCTGCATCTGTTGGTTTTCTGAATACTTGCATTCTTTGATCTGTACCAACAGGTTCTTTGATTTGAATACCTTTAAGAACAGGCTTTGCAGCTTTAGCAACTTTCACATTCTTCTTTGCTTTTACAGACTTTAGAGCTTTCAGATGCTTTTCTTGTAAACTCTTCTCTTCAGCTTTAGCATCTTCTAAAGTAACTCCTTCTGCATTCTCTTCCATAAAAAGCTTAACAGCTAACTCCTCATCAGTCTTTGGGTTTGATGTTAATTCCAAACTCTTGGTCTTTGAGGTACCTTGAGTTTCAGTGTTTGTTCCAACAGACTGTGATTTAAAAGATTTGCCAGATCTCAGAGTTTGCCTTTCAGAGTTTAAAACCTTGCTTTTATCACTTGCCCCTCCATCTCCAGCATCATCCTTTTGAGTCAGAGTTTGAGAAACTTTGCATTTAGACTTAGTCACTCTCTCCCCCTTTTTGACATCATCAGGAATTAGTATTGATGTAATGAGCTCTAAAGAGTTTGCAATTGAATCCACTTTAGCAGATAAAGCAGTCTGATTTTCTTCAACTTTTCCTAGCCTAGCATAGAGAGTGTCTTGAACTTTAGACAGCTGAACAGCTTTTATTTTGGACTCTCTATCCATCTTCAATTCTCTTGACTGAATCTCAGTCTTCAAGGAAGCAATTTCTTGTTTAGTGTCAGCAAAATTTCCTTCCAGAGTCTTGACTTGTACCACAGTTGCCTTTAAACAGGATAAGATTTCTGGATTTGAAATTTGCTTTGCAGTTTGCTTAACAAACTCAGATGCTCTCCCTTTTGGAAAAATGCAATCTTGTTTATACCAATTTTCAGCAGATTTAGCAAGATGCTCTACTTCAACAGCATGTGATGGACAAGGCTGAGCAAAAGGTGTATGTTTATTATCTGTCTGTGCAGGTGCACTCACAAAAGAATCAGAGTTTGCATCACTGTCAGATTTATCTTCATCACTTGCACCTTGAGCTTGACCATCTTTGAAAGAACCACTGTGCTGAGCAGTGTCAGCCACAGTTTCTTCAACAACTTTTGCATTTTCTTCAACAGTCTCCTCATGTTGCACAGGAACTGCAACAGAGTTTGCCTTAGTAGCTTCATCACCTTTGTCTTGAATTTGAGAAGATACCAGCTCTGTATGTGATGCCACAGCTTCAGGAACATGTACTGCAGGCTCATCAGCTACACCAGGAGCTTCAACATGAATAACAGGTGAGACAGGATCAAGAATTGATTCAGGAACATCATGTACTGGTGACAAACCATCTCTTTGATCTTCTTCTACAGGCATTTTATCCTCTGTAGGTATTTCAACAGTAACATTATCCTCTGCAGGCATTTCAACCTCTGCAGGTATTTGTACTTTGTCATCCACAATATTCTCTGCAGGCATGTCAGCTTTTGCAGGTACTTCAACATTCACTGTATCCTCAACAGTAGGTGTTTGCTGTGAAACCACCTCTGGAGCTTCAACAAGATTATCTTCATCTGAATCAGAAAGAATTAATCTCCTTTTCTTGATTGGAGGCACCACATTCTCCTCTTCATCTTCACATGAGCTCTCTCTTGGTGGTGAAAGTGAAGGTCTGTTTGCTTTCTGTTTCTTCCTTCTTGTATAAACAGCTTCAGGTGTTGTTTGTTTAGCCTTTGAGTGTTTAGTATTTTGGGCGGTGTGTTTCTTTCTTTTTGGCTTGGTTTTGGGTTGTTCAGTAGGTGCTGGCTCAGGGTTTAAGGTTTCAGTGTTTAAGGTGTCAGTGTTTAATTGTTCAGTGTTTAAGTTTTCAGTGTTTGAGGGTTCAGTGTTTAAGGGTGTTGAATTTATTGGTGAAGAGTTTAAAGTTTCTGGTTGTGGTTGTCGAGATGTAGTAGGTACAGTAGTTGTGGGTGTTGGAGGTGTTTGTTCAGAGTTTATGGTTTCTGGTGGTTCAGGCATTTGTTGTGGTGATTGAGGTTCTTGTGGTTGGTTTACATAGTTTTGTAAGGCTAAAGGCATAAACAACTCAGGTATTTGCTGTTTAGTGACATCTTTGTTTGTCAAATCAGTGAACATTCTCTTAGCAACTTGAAAAGGCTGAATTACATCAGCTTCATCAATTGGAATGTTAGGCACACATGCAGTAAATAGCAATTGACAAAAACGAGCAAAATAAACAGTAGTAGACTCAGACAATCGCTCTCCCAAGTTCATTAGTACTAGTCTACCAAAATCGAAGTTACCTCCATATAGTAGAGCATGACCAATTTGGAGAGTATCCAGAGGTAGTGCATCCCAGTTTGTTGTCTTCTTTCCAAAAGCCCTTGTTATACAATCAAAGAAGAAACTCCATTCCTTTCTCAAACTTGGCCGTCTCAAAGACCCTATCTTGTTCAAGTTTCCTGCACACCCAATTTGCTCCAACATTGTCCTCAATCTATCATGACCAACAACACTGTAAGAAGTGTGTGTCTCAAAGTCCAAAGCGTCCCTGACAGTGGTTGGAGTAATGATATACTCTGATTCTTCATGAGTGAAAATGATTGTTGGAGTGCCAGCCTCTCCTCCATCATCATATTCAGAGTTTGTCCAGAAAGTAGCAATTTGCGAAGCAGATAATGTTGGTGGTGCAGTTAGAGCCGTCCCTATCTCAGAATCGTTCAAGAAGTTTTGGAACAAGTGAAACGCCTGTGGAGCATTTTCATTATCCAATGGTGCTGCATAGTTACTAGGGAGAAAAACTAACCCTGCTACATCAAACGCTTTAGTTGCCATTAGTAACAAGATACGAAGATATGCAGAGAAAAGATTTGAATGCACTGTAAGTGTTTATCAAAATGTGAAGGAGAGAATAAGAAAAGTGTGAAAATGAATGAGTATGTAAGTAACTGTGAGTGGGTGAATGTGAATCGATATGGAGTGAGAGACTGAAGACGATTAGAGTAAAATTAAAACTCAATCGTTTATTTAGTAAAAGCGCGCAACTGTTGTAGAGTAGTGTGTGAGTGGGAAACAATCATGGGACACGTGTCAAACAGCCAATGGATCACTTAATAATTACCGCTGTTATTCCTATAATCACGACACTTAGACACATTAACACTAATTAACAGTTGTCAACTACCCCAATTACTCCAAAATAGTCAAATCATCTCAATAAAATTTTACCTCAGAGTACTTAACACAACTCAACAGTGTTTATCAATTTTCCAACTTTATCACTAAAACCCTTTCAAAAATTGCACAGTTGTGAATATGAGTGTGTGTGAAGCAGAGTTTACTGAAATCAATTTTTAGAGCATCTAATATTTCATAAAATCCATAACAAACAGTTAATAAACACTGAATGCACAAACTCTCATATTAAACACTGATTGTTTGATGAATGCTAAACTCTGTAGTTACTGTTATACAGAAATCTGAAAACTTCTATTCCCTTTGATGTCCACGATTATCCAAGTAAGCACACAGTCTTTAAAGACAAAAATATCAAGAGATAGAAATCAGAGCATCATTCAGTGAATAACAGTCATGAACTGTATAACCTCACAAACTCTCAAAGCACACAAGTGTTTAGGTGATGTGTTTACACTCACATTCAATCAGAAATAGCAGAGTCTACCATATGCTTGAATGTCCACCAATTCTACACTGCTTTGAGTACATGTATTCACAAATCAAAAGGACTTTATTCAGGGTTTAAATGGAGTAAGATCAAACAAATGAAAAGAGATGTTTTATTCATGAGTGACTTCAAGCTGAGCATCTTAAGAGAACAAAGTGTTCAGTCACAGTATATATTTGTACAAGATCAGTATATATGCTCTTTTTCTTTTTTTTTTTTTTATTTATTTATTTATTTATTTATTTATTTAGCATATATACTGAGTAAACTTTTTCTTTTCTTGAGAAACACTCATCTGTTTGAGAAAAAAAAAAAATATTTAACTGCTCTTAATACTTCAGAGTATAAGAAAAATGAGCAGTTAATAAGGCTCAAAGGGGTTTACTAAGGATGGAATTTATGAACAGTGTTTATACAGTGTTTGTACAATGTTCAAAAGAATTTCGAACAGTGTTTGAAAGAATGGTAAATCCTATTGCCTTTATCATTTTCATGCACACACATATCCTGTAGTCTCAAAATGGTTTAATACAAGTTCTAGAGAAACATACTACCTGATGAATATCACACAACAATAAATACTGATTGATAGAAAGTGTATCAATCACTGATTTGGCTCAAACTCTCACAGGTTGTAGACATGAATCTGAACTCACCAAACTAATCAATGACACATCTCAAGTTTTATGGTTTTCACAAGTACAAACAAGGAATCATCATGAACCATACCTTTGGAAACAGAATGTCACTTATCAGAGTTTAGAGTTCATCAATAACCAAAATTATTTATGAGAGGCAATGCACACAATATTCATAGACTCAGAGTTTAGGACTGAATAAACTAAGAGATGCTATAAATATGAAACAGTATCATGCTGTGTTGATTTACTGCACAAAGTCTGATTAGATTACAGTGACTCAGAAAGAATCATGATTTAATTACTGTGAATCATGCTTCATACATATTTCTTCATTGGTGTTTTCATTCAGACAATAATCAATTCTGAATTCACTGAGTGTATCTAACATGTTAACAGTGTTTAACAGACAGACATGCTTAACAGAGTTTAAAAAGTTTTAAACATAAGCATGCATAACAGAGTTTAATACTAAGGTTCACATAGCACTTAACAATTTGCAGAAACATGAGCAACATATTTTAGAAATAAGTTTTTGAGTCTAACCAACATCTCTAGTCAAAACTAGAGACCATTCCTAGTTCATTGACCAGTCTTGTAAATGTAGCTTCACTCAATGGCTTGGTGAAGATATCTGCAAGTTGTTGTTCTGTAGACACAAAGTGAAGTTCAATGTTGCCTTCCTCTACATGCTCCCTGATGAAGTGATACCTTATGCTGATGTGCTTTGTCATTGAATGTTGCACTGGATTACCTGTCATTGCAATAGCACTTTGATTATCACAGTAAATAGGTATCTTGGTATACCTTAATCCATAATCCAGCAGTTGATTCTTCATCCATAAAATCTGTGCACAACAGCTACCAGCAGCAATATACTCTGCTTCAGCTGTAGATGTAGATATTGACTTCTGTTTCTTGCTGTACCAGGAAACAAGTCTGTCACCCAGAAATTGACAACTTCCACTGGTGCTTTTTCTGTCTATCTTACATCCAGCAAAGTCTGCATCAGAGTAACCAAGAAGTTTAAACTCTGATTCTCTTGGATACCACAGCCCCAAAGTCATAGTGCCCTTGAGGTACTTGAATATCCTCTTTACTGCTGTTAAATGTGGTTCTCTTGGATCTGCCTGGAACCTTGCACACAAACAAGTTGCATACATGATATCAGGTCTGCTAGCTGTCAAATAAAGCAAAGAACCAATCATTCCTCTGTAACTTGTCATATCTACTGATGACCCTGCATCTTTGTCCAACTTTGTTGCAGTTGCCATGGGAGTTGTTGCAGATGAACAGTCAAGCATACCAAATTTCTTGAGAAGGTTTCTGGTATATTTTGCTTGATTTATAAAAATTCCATCATCTGTTTGCTTCACCTGTAGGCCTAGAAAATAACTAAGCTCTCCCATCATACTCATTTGATATCTTGACTGCATAAGTTTGGCAAACTTCTTGCAGAGTTTATCATTAGTAGACCCAAAAATGATGTCATCCACGTATATCTGAACTAAAAGCAAGTCACTTCCATTTTGGAAATAAAACAGAGTTTTGTCAATAGTACCTCTGTGAAATCCACTTTCTAGTAGAAATTTGGCAAGGGTTTCATACCATGCCCTTGGTGCCTGCTTAAGTCCATAGAGTGCCTTGTCTAACCTGTAGACATAATCTGGATATTTTGGATCAACAAACCCTGGTGGTTGTTCCACAAACACTTCTTCTTCAAGTTTTCCATTCAAAAATGCACTTTTTACATCCATCTGAAACACTTTGAATTTCATGTGGGAGGCATATGCAAGAAAGATTCTGATTGCCTCCAATCTAGCCACTGGTGCAAATGTTTCATCATAGTCAATTCCTTCCTGTTGTGAGTAGCCTTTTGCAACCAGTCTTGCCTTGTTCCTTGTGATAACACCCTCACTGTCAGTTTTATTCCTGAAAACCCATTTAGTACCAACAATGGATCTATTCTTGGGTCTTGGTACAAGTGTCCACACTTCATTTCTTTCAAATTCATTTAGCTCTTCTTGCATTGCTGTTATCCAGTCAGCATCTTTAAGAGCTTCTTCCACTTTCTTTGGCTCAGATTGTGACAAAAATGCATGAAACAGACATTCATTTGTTGTTGCACTTCTTGTCCTTACTTTTGCATCAGGATCACCAATAATCAAATCAGGTGTGTGAGATTTAGTCCATTTTCTTGCAGAAGGCAGATTGCTTCTGTCATCATGTGATCCTCCCCCTTGATCCATGCTCTCCTGATTTTCTTGGTGCCTTTCTTCATTTTCTGATGCTCCCCCTGAATGTGACTGCTCAGAATTTGAATGATCAGAGTTTGAATCAACAATGTTTGATTCAGAGTTATCATTTGAGTCACTATCAGTGTTTGAATTTTCACTTTGATGTGATTCTTCATGCTCCCCCTCAACTGGTTCTTCCCTTGTTTCTGATTGAAGAGTTTCTTCAGTATTTACCAATAGAGGTTCAGAGTTTAGATCAACAGAGTTTGTCAAATCAGTCTGATCAGAGTTTACTTTTTCAGAGAATAAATCTTCATTTTCAAAGTGCAGTTGATCATGTTCATTGACATCTTCAAGTCCAGTTATTTTCTTGTCATCAAATGACACATGAATTGATTCCATGATCACTCTGGTTCTCAGATTATAAACTCTGAATGCCTTAGTTGACAGTGGATAGCCAACAAAAATACCTTCATCTGCCTTTAGGTCAAACTTGGTCAACTGTTCAGGATGAGTCTTCAACACAAAGCACTTGCATCCAAAAATATGAAAATATTTTAGATTTGGCTTTTTCTTCTTCACCATTTCATATGGTGTTTTACCATGCTTGTTGATCAGTGTTGCATTTTGAGTAAAACAAGCAGTTTGAACTGCTTCTGCCCAGAAATAAGTTGGCAACTTTGCTTCATCTAGCATGGTTCTGGCAGCTTCTATCAAGGTTCTGTTCTTCCTCTCCACTACACCATTTTGTTGTGGAGTACCAGGTGCAGAAAACTCTTGTTTTATCCCTTTACTCTTGCAAAATTCTTCCATAGATGAATTCCTGAATTCAGTTCCATTGTCACTTCTGATTATCTTCACTTGATGCTCTGACCCTTTTTCCAGTTGAATTACATGTTCTGTCAGTGTTAATGCAGTTTCATCCTTCTTTGCAAGAAAATATACCCATGTGAATCTGGTATATTCATCAACAATGACTAATGCATATTTCTTCTTTCCAAGAGACATCACATTCACTGGACCAAAAAGATCAACATGTAGTAGATGATAAGGATCAGCAATTGAAGACTCAGATTTACTTTTGAAAGATGTTTTTCTCTGTTTGGCCTTTTGACAAGAATCACACAGTCCTTCTACATTCAACAAGGACTTTGGTAGACCTCTTACAAGATCATTCTTGATTAGCTCATTGATGTTGTTCAGATTCAAATGAGAGAGTTTCTTGTGCCATTTCCAACTCTCTTCACTGGACATTCTTGTAGACAGACACACTGCTTTGCCATCAGTGTTTGTTGACAATTTGATTTCATAGATGTTATTGTGTCTGTTTCCAACTAGAGCAACTTTCCCTGTAGATTTACTGATCACTTGACAATATTCAGGCTGAAAATCTACATGATATCCTCTGTCACAGATTTGACTCACAGATAGCAAATCATGCTTGAGTCCTGGAACAAGAGCTACATTTGTGATGATGACATTTCCAAGATTAATATTGCCATATCCCAGTGTATGTCCTATGTTGCCATCTCCATAGGAAACTTCTGGGCCAGCCTTCTCCTCAAACTCTGATAGCAGGGCTTTATTTCCTGTCATGTGTCCTGAACATCCACTGTCCACGACTAGGGTACTAACCCTGGTGCCCTGCAATCACAAACAATCACTGATTATTAGTTTTAAGGATCCAGACTTGCTTGGATCCTTTGGCTTTCTTAAATCTGTTAGCTTTTGCAGCGGAATTTTCATTAACAGAGTTTAAGCTAACTTTTTCAGAGTTTACATTTGCAGAGTTTACTTTAACCCATTTCAAATTTGGCTTGGGTTCATAGTAATTATAGTAAATAGCATGATAATCTCTGCAAGTGTAAATAGAATGCCAAGTACTTCCACAGTGTTTGCATAAAGTCTGTGGTCTAGTTCTCACATAATCACTCTTTACTGCAGTTTTAGAGGGCAAAGAATTAATGTTCTTATTCTTATTGCAGAAACTAGCAAGATGATTAGTGCTACCACAATTAAAGCATGTTTTTCTAGGAGCTAATGAAGCAAGCATTGGCTTAATTCCTGATGTGATGCCTACTTTTCCATTTTTGTTTTTCTTAGGCAATCTCTTTTTGTTGACAGATTTTATCTCCTTAAGCTTATGCTTGAGTTGTTTATCTGTCATTAAACCAATGTTAGCCTCTTTAACAAAAGTTTTAGCATATGACTCTTTAACAGCCTTTTTCTGTGCTTCAGTCTTAGGTCCACCTGTTCCCATGACATTACCCTCAGATGAACAATGTGGTCTAACCTTTACCTGATTTTCAAATCTAAGTTCATCTCCAACAGAGTAACCTAGACCTACTGTATCTGACTGAAACACTTCTTGAGTGTCTTTGCCAGAGTGTGTCCAAGTTTTAATGATGTGTTTACTATCCTCCAATTCAGATTCTAGTTGCTTATACTTACCTAGCAACTCCTGTTCAATAAACACTGCATCATCTCTCTCTTTTTGAATTTTATTCATGTTCTCTAGCTGTTCCTCAACAAGTTTATTTCTTTCTTTGAGTTGAGAACATTCAGACTTTATCCTCTCATTTTCTAAAGTCTGATCCCTATAACTGATATGCAATGCCTTAAGATAAATTCTTAATTCAGTTATATTATCAGTGTTATAAGCATAAGTGGTTGGAGGTACCTTGAGATCATCATTTTCAGTCTGAGTGGTAGCCATGAGAGCATAGTTGACTTCCTCATCTGAATCTGAAGTGTCTGCCCAATCTCTGCCTTTGGTGTAGAGTGCCTTTTCAGTTTTACCCTTCTTGCACTCAGGAGCATAGTGACCCATCTCCTTACACTTGTAGCATTGAATCTCAGACTTATCTTTCTTTCCAGATTTGAAGTCCTTTCCTTCAGCTTTCTTGAAATTCTCCTTGTCAGACTTTGAGTAGTCCCTTGAGAATCTCTTTCCCTTCTTGAAGTTCTTGTAACCCATCTTCTTGAAGGTCTTTACCATCAATGCAGCCATTTGCATCATCTCTTCATCATCTTCAGAATCAGATGAACCATCTGTGTTTGAGTCAACATCAGTGTTTGATGACTCATTCTCTGAATGGATGACTAAGGCTTTCCCTTTTGCTTTTCTCCTTGAAGCCTCCTTCTTTGATGGTTTCTCCTCAGCCTTGAGTGCAACAGACTTTGACTTTCTACTTGATCTTTTGTTTCTCTGCTCCAATTCCAATTCATGGGTTTTGAGCAGCCCATAAATTTCATCAATCTCTATTTCACCAAGTTCATAATTATCTCTAATAGTGGTTGTTTTCACATCCCACTTTTCAGGTAGAGAAAGAAGAAACTTGAGATTTGAGTCTTCTAAATCATACTCTTTGTTAACCAATGACAAATCATTGAGCAGTTTACAGAATCTGTCAAATGTTTCTGTCATGGTTTCATCAGACTTTGCCTCAAAGTGCTCATACTCCTGAGTGAGTATGTTTCTTCTGTTTTTCTTGATTGCAGGAGTTCCTTGACACCTAACCTCAAGTGCATCCCATATTTCTTTTGCAGTTGTGCAATTAATCACTTTATTAGACATAACATTGTCTAATGCACTGTGAAGTAAATGTCTCACTTTTGCATCCTTTGCAATAGATGAAAGATCCTCAGCAGTTAGATCTTTCTTTTCCTTTGGAATGACCTTTGCCTCCTCACCAGCAGCAGCAGCAGATAATTTTGTTGGTTTGTGAGGACATTCATATATTCTATCAAGGTATTCTGGATCTGTAGCCTCCAGAAACATGATCATTTTCACCTTCCAAATTGCATACTCTGATGGCCTAAGTATAGGAACCCTGATTGTCTCATACCTACTAACAGTAGTAGGGGCTTTCTCATTTGGTGGAGGTATCTCTGCCATTGATTACTATTGTGTTTGGATCTTTAGCTGTAATAAAATAACAGATTTGGCTCTGATACCACTTGTTAGGTCGAATACACAATAAGTAATCAAATACTGTATGAATAACTTAACAAGACCACACTGTTTAACAATTAAAAACTGTTTGGAATTAATAATTCCTCTCTCGGTGATGTAAATATCACAGAGAGCTGCTTAGGTTACAATGGATGAATATCTCAATGTTCGACTACCCTTCTAGGGTTAACCTAACTGTATTTATAGAACATACAGCTTCGTACAATCAGTAATTGATTCTCCTATAATTAAGCTATACAATTGATATCAATCACGATTGCTCCAGTCTTCTAAGTCAACTCAATCTCTTTGACAGCTTTCCAATCTTCAAAGATATTGCTTCCATATTTATCAATCTTCAAACACTGTTGACTCTTCAGACAATACCGCTACAGAGTTTAACAAACTCTGTTTGCGCTTCCAGTCAGTGTTTAATCAAACTCTGACTGCTTCCAGCTAAACTCTGTTTTCTGACTTTAGCTTCCAAACACTGTTTTCATCAATCATTTCTAACATCCTATCTATTTTACACCCTGCATAATCAGAGTCTAAATAGCCAATTAGAAAGAAATCAGATTCTCTAGGGTACCACAAACCAAGATTTGGAGTTCCTTTGAGATATCTAAAAATTCTCTTCACAGCAATTAAATGAGATTCCTTAGGATCACTTTGGAATCTAGCACATAAACAGGTAGAAAACATTATATCTGGCCTACTTGCAGTTAGGTATAACAATGAGCCTATCATGCCTCTATAACTAGTATTATCCACACTCTTTCCCTTAGGATCAGAGTCTAGTTTAGTGGCTGTTGCCATGGGTGTTTTTGCAACTGCACAGTCTTGAAAGTCAAACCTTCTTAAAAGATCTTTGATATACTTTGACTGATTAATGAAAATACCAGTCTCAGTCTGTTTGACCTGCAAGCCTAAGAAATAATTTAATTCACCCATCATGCTCATCTGATACTTAGACTGCATAAGCTTTCTAAACTTAGCACACAACTTTTCATTAGTAGAACCAAAAATAATATCATCAACATAAACTTGAACTAAAAGCAATTCACCTTTTATCTTTCTAAAGAATAAAGTTTTGTCAATTGTACCTCTTGTGAAGCCATTTTCAAGAAGAAATTTAGACAAAGTCTCATACCATGCTCTTGGTGCCTGCTTTATTCCATAGAGTGCCTTGTCAAGTTTGTAGACATGATTTGGAAATTTTGGATCAACAAATCCAGGTGGCTGTTCCACATACACTTCCTCATCAAGTTTGCCATTTAGAAAAGCACTCTTTACATCCATCTGGTATACCTTGAATTTTGAATGAGCTGCAAATGCAAGAAACATTCTGATTGCTTCCAATCTTGCTACAGGTGCAAAGGTCTCATCATAATCAATGCCTTCTTCCTGAGAATAACCCTTGGCCACCAGTCTTGCTTTGTTTCTTACAATCATACCAGATTCATCTAGCTTGTTTCTGAAAACCCATCTTGCACCAACAATAGATCTATCTTTAGGTCTTGGTACCAGTTTCCAGACTTTGTTTCTCTCAAACTCATTTAACTCCTCCTGCATTGCAATTACCCAATCAGGATCCTGTAAGGCTTCTTCAACCTTCTTAGGTTCATTCTTTGAGAGAAAGCAACTATACAAGCATTCATTTTGAATTGATCTTCTAGTTCGAACACCACTATTTGGATCACCAATTATCAAATTTTCAGTATGATCCTTTGTCCATTTTCTAACAGGTGGTAGATTGACTCTGCTAGTCTCTCCCCCTAAGTTAGTGGTATCTCTTGTAGAAGAATTATCTCTACCTTCAAAAACTCTCCTTTGATCAATAGAATCAGTAGATTCCATATTGCTGCTAGTTACTGATCTTTCCTGAGTAGACTCTGAAAGATCAGTTCTTGATGGAGTAGACTCTGAAACGTCAATTCCTGATGGAGTAGACTCTGAATAGCTAGTCTGCTCCTGATGATCACTGTGTTCTCTTTGATTTATTTGCTCCCCCTCAACAGTAGCATTCCTTTGAGAAACAATAGAAATTCCTTCTGGAGAACCTTCATCATCACTGGAGAGTATCTCAGAATTCTTCAGATTTTCAAATTCCAATTTGTCATGGCTTTCATCAGTTTGCAAAATTCCAAATTTCTTATCATCAAATGCAACATGAATTGATTCCATAACAATGTGAGTTCTGAGATTATAAACTTTGAAGGCCTTAGATGCTGAATATCCTAGAAAAATTTCTTCATCCGATTTGGCTTCAAATTTTCCAAGTTGTTCTGGATGAACTTTTAGGACATAGCATTTGCATCCAAAGATGTGAAAGTATTTCACACTTGGTTTCTTTCCTTTGATCATCTCATAGGGAGTTTTTCCATGACTATTTACCAAGGTACAGTTTTGAGTGAAACATGCAGTGTTAATAGCTTCTGCCCAAAAGTAGGTTGGAAGTTTTGCATCTGTAAGCATGGTTCTTGCTGCCTCTATGAGAGTCCTGTTCTTTCTTTCCACTACACCATTCTGCTGAGGTGTACCAGGTGCAGAAAACTATTGAGTGATTCCATTGTCTGCACAAAACCCCTCCATTGTAGAATTCTTGAATTCTGTACCATTGTCACTGCTAAGTACTTTAACTTTGTACTCAGAGTTATTCTGAATATTCTTTACAAGTTCAATGATTTGCTGAGGAGCTTCATCCTTCTTATGTAGAAAGAACAACCATGTAAACCTTGTGAAATCATCCACTATCACTAGAGCATATCTTTTCTTGCTGATAGACATAATGTTTACTGGACCAAACAAATCAAGATGTAGCATGTGAAATGGTTCAGTAATCGAATTTTCAGTCTTGCTCTTGAAAGTGATTCTTCTTTGCTTTCCAAGCTGACATGCATCACAAAGTCCATCTTGCACATAATTTGCCTGAGGTAGGCCTCTCACCAAATTGTACTTAACAAGTTGATTAAGCTTCTTGAAATTAAGATGTGAGAGCTTCTTGTGCCAATTCCAGCTTTCATTACTTGTTGCTTTGCTATAGAGACATCTAACAATTCCTTTAGATGTATCACTTAAGCTGGCTTCATATATGTTACCATGTCTTTGACCAGTTAGAACAATGTCTCCATTCTGCACATTCAAGATTTTGCATCCTTCTCTGTCAAAGATTGATTTGTAACCTTTATCACCCAGTTGACTTATGCTTAAAAGAGTATGTTTCAAGCCTTCAACCAGTGCTACATTTTCTATGATGACATTCCCCAAAACAATTGAGCCATATCCCAGAGTTTCTCCTTTGTTGCCATCTCCAAAAGATATTACTGGGCCAGCTTTCCTCTCAAACTTTGTAAGCAGGGACTTCTTTCCAGTCATATGTCCAGAGCATCCACTGTCCAAGATAATTGAATGCTTCTTTCCTGTGCCCTGTAAACAAAAAGTAACTAGTTAGAATTTTTTAGGACCCAACTTTGATTGGATCCTTTCTTACTAGATTTAAAAACAATAGGCTTTGAGAATTTTGTCTTTACTTTACCTGTTATAGAGTCAACTTTAGACTCTAATTTCACAAACTGTTTGTGACTAGGAGTTTCAGATTTCAAGGAATAATAGTCATAATACAGTTCATGATATTCTCTACACATGTAAATGGAATGAAGTAAACTACCACAATGATAACAAGCTTTTTGTGGTTGGTATTGAATTTTCTGAGTCTTGGGGAATCTGGACTCAGTTTTCCAAGAAGGTTTTTGATTGCAGTCTAGGGCCAAATGATTATGATTTCCATACTTATAGCATTTTTTCCTAGGTGCATCAGGTACATTCTTGTAATTATTCTCTTTGTTAATACCTTCTTTTCCATTCCTATTTCTTTTGATCTTGCTAGACTCTGAAAGACCATCTAATCTCTGTTTCAACTAAGACTTAGACAGAAACCCTATGTTTACATTCTTAGGTTTTTCTAACACTTTCTCATCTGAATTACTATTGTTAATCCTTTTGTGTACAACAGGGGTACCTTTTGAATCAACAAATTTAACATGATTAGGTTCAGAAACAATTTTCTTACCTTCAGATTTAGATGTGCTAGCTTTTACCTTACTATCATCATTGACAATAGCTACTTTTTCTTCTTGTCTAGCCTTATCAAAACCTAAACCATTAACCTTACCACGAATTCCACTTTCAAAGATTTCTATAGTCTTTTTACTGGAATTGTTAATGGTCTTAATCACATCTCTCTCTTCCTCTAGTTATTTTCTGACATAGTCATAAGCCTCAAGAATAACACTATAATCATGCTTAGCTTTATCAGAACTTAACTTGTATTCTTCCATTTGAATTAACTCAGATTCAAGAAAATTATTTCTATCAACTAATTTATCATTCTTAACCTTAAGTTCATCTTTTTCACAAGTAAGAATTCTAAAATTAGTCATAAGATTCTTAAACTCAGCATGGATAGTTCTAATTTCATCAGAATTTAAGCTATCAAATGAATCAAGAGAGTGAAGTGATACCTTAACAGAGGATGGAGAAGTTTTCTTTGGAGATCCAGGTTTGTCTGAACCATTTGCCATCAATGCAATGTTGTCATAATCCAATTCATCTTCAGAATCACTAGAATCAGCCCAATCCTTCTGTGTGACCATAAGTGCATTACCCTTTCCTGAATTCATAGGCTTCTTACACTCACTAGCAAAGTGTCCAAGCTCGCTGCAGTTAAAGCACTTTATCTTGGCCTTATCAAGCTTGACAATTGTACCTTTGCCTTTGTCACTCTTCTTCTCCTCCTTCTTTTGAAAAGGTCCTTTGCTAAATCTTCTCCTGTTGAATCTTCCTTTCTTGAAGGCTTTAGCAAACATAGCAAAGAGTTCCTGCATCTCAGATTCAGAATCATTGTTGTCAGAGTCCATATCAGTAGTCTCTGACTCAGAACTTTCTTTGCTTTTCTTCTTCCTTGAATTCTTTACAACAATCTCTTCATGTTGTTCTTCAGGAAGCTTCTTTACTTCAGATTGAGCAGTAAGTGCAATAGTCTTCATCTTTCCTTCACTCCTGCTCTTCTTCTGTTGCTTGTCAAGTTCATAAGCTCTCAATTTTCCATATACTGCCTCTAATGAAATCTCATCCAGATCATTAGCTTCCTCAATCGCAGATATCTTCTCATTGTAGAAATCAGGCAAAGCTTTCATGAACTTTGTATTCATATCCTCCAAGTCATAATATTTACCATGCATGGCCATCTCATTGATGAGTTTTGTAAACCTATCAAAGGTATCAGTAAGTGACTCACCAGACTTGGATTCAAAGTACTCATACTGTTGTATAAGTAATGTCCTCATATTCTTCCTGACATGCTTAGTTCCTTCACAGTGAACCTTAAGATTGTCCCATATATCCTTAGCAGTTTTACAAGAGAGAACATAGTTAGTGAGAACAGAATCAAGACTGTTGAATAATATGTTTCTCACTTTAGCATCTTTAAGAACATTCTCCTTGTCCTTATCTGACCATTCAGATTTTGGCTTCTCTGTTGTATGTTCTGGAACAACCACACCATCAACAGTTGCTTGTCCAACAACCTTCGTTGGGATAAAAGGTCCATCTCTGATTCTGTCAAGATAATCAGGATCTGTTGCTTCCAGATGATGCAACATCTTTACTTCCCATAGAGTATATTCGTTTCTCTTGAGCATAGGAATCTTAGTATTCCCATCCTTGTAACCAGACATGATTGCAGATCTTTATGATTATTCGAAATCAACCTGCTCTGATACCAATTGTTAACTCGAATAACTTGTAGAAGGGGGGGTTGAATACAAGTTATATAATCGTGTCTGATTTTTGCTTGATTATATGAACAAGAATAAACGAATGAATCAAACTCTGTTTGTATTAATAAGATCAAATACAAACTCTACCAAAGGTGTACAATACCTTTAGCAGCTGCTGACAATACAAATCTCTCTCTCTGTTTGTTTCGAGCTCTCGAATACAAACCTTATACAGAGCTACGCACACGAACTCACAACACACTTGTTCGACTCTTTTTACAATGATATAGAGAGAGTATTTATAATGCTACCTATCAACTAATAACAGAAAGATATAATCTATACATGACAATGTTCTGCCTTCTAGTCGATAGTTTCCTTCAATAGAAAACTCTTTCCTTCATAATATCTTCTTGCTTGTTCTTCAAACAACGATCCTGTTTTATAGCACTTGCCAGTTTCTGTAGCATCCATAATGACATCATCAGTAACAAGACTGATATCAGGATTTCATCTTGCATCAGTATCTGATCATCATCAGTATTAGACTGTCATCAGGATTTGATCTTTGTTCCTGACATGTAGTCTCCGATACACTGTTCATTCCTGACTAAACTGTACAGATAACTGTCTTACACATAAATCCTATATAGTGCTAAATCCTTTATAAGATCAGGATTACAAGAAGTATAATGTGTAAATTCTATTCTTAACATCACAACTCATGAATTATTCCTAACAATCTCCCCCTATTTATGCTTTAAAATCTGAAGCATAAATCTAAGTTGTGGATGTCAAAATATATAACAATACAACCAGAATAGAATTTATGAATGTAGAATTATGAAGTTAAGTACCTCCTTCCCAGATGTAGACGATTATCTAGTACTTAGAAGAAAGAATTTTAACTATTAATGCTGCTCTTCCTTTACCACTTCCTAGCTGAGATTCACCACTGTCACTCCTAGTTCTTCTTTTTACTTCCCTTTGTCTGCTCTTTATCTCCCCCAGTCTGGTGTTGTTGTCTTTGAATTGTCTTTATCTCCCCCTTTTTGACATCATCAACATTTATTCCAAGAGATTCAGAAACAGAACAAATGATATTCATCAGAACTGCTTGATTTTCCATAATTGTGACTTGGTTATCTTCAAGTGATTGAAGTCTTGTTTGCATAGCAATTTGAGAATTCTGAATATCTTTCAAAACATCAGAATGAGCTTCAATGTTGGAAGTGCTTCTAGTATCTTCAGAATCAGAATCAGAAAGAACTGTATCTTCAAGTCTTGTAGAAGAAGTTGCTTGGGTTATATGATATTCAAGTAATAAAATCTGATTAGAAGTATCAACATCTTCATCTTTCTGATCTGGAGCTGAAACATGATCATCATCTCCTTCACCAGTATTCTGTGTACTAACATCTTCAAATCATGACTCCTACTTAGAGTGATCAGAGACTATAGATGTCTCAATTCTAGCTGATATTGGAAGTACATATAAAGGAACACTAGGATCATTAGGAACTTCATCTGGTACATATGTATCAAGAGATTGCTTTATCCTGGCACCTCTTCTGTTAATGATTCCTGCAAGCCTCTCCTTTTGCTTCTGAGCTTTAACTTCTGGCTTTGCATTGTGATGTGCTAGGTCATTCTTCTGATACATTTTGATGAATGAATAAGTACCAGCATCCATACCCAAATTTTTAGACCAAGATTCAGGAAAAACCTGATCCCAGAAATCAAACGATGGTTTCCTAATTTTCTCTCCCTCACTATGGAGTTGATCATCCATACCCTCATTCTCACTTTGACTTACTAAAGTCAACACTCTTTCTACCTCACCTTTTGCCTGGTCAGGAGCCAGCCTCTCAGTTTGTGGATCGAAGTCCATCTTTTCAAGTGTATCACTCAAATTTGGATAAGTGCTCTCATGACCTAAAGAAAAATAGAGTTTAGATGGAGTTTTTATACCTGAACTCACATGGAGAGAGGGTTCCTCATATGGCAAGGGGCTTGAGGTTTTCTCCAAGGAGTGAGCTGCTATAGTCTCTGAACCCATACAATCATCTACTTTCTTTCCAGAGACTACAGGCTCCAGTATACCACTTTCAGGTTCTTTACTAGACTCTGATGTCTTCAGTAATACTTCATTAGACACCATACTTAGTATATCACCGTCTTTAAGTGTTGTTTGCTGAGACTCACCCTCAAGGTGGATAGACTCTGACTGAACAAAATTTGTTTGATCTTTAAGAAAACCAGTCAAAGTTATTCCTCCCATATCATAGGGTTTCTCACTTGCAATTTCAGTCATCACAGAAGACCTTTCAACATCAGCTATCACAGCTCCTGAGTCATCCTTCCTCTGACTAGATGGTTCTTGTGTTGCAGTGACCGTGATCTGATCTTTCCTACTATTCACCACTGGTGCAATAGTATCTTCTGTTGACTGCATTCCTCTATCTACTTCCTCCTGTTGTTCACCTTGAGCTGAGGCATCTTCAATAATGACATCTTTGTCAAATAAATATGCATGAAGTGATTGAAGTGCAACATGCTTCGAGAGTCCAAATTTCTTGACTAATTGTCTTCTGACAGATACATAGAAATACATCTTCATTAAGTCAAGTCTTTGATGTAGAAGTCCATATTCTTCTGGAAATAAAAGTTTTGGTACTCTTTCAACCAAAAAATCTAGAACAGGCCTTGACAACTTCACTTTGAGAGAAATTAGTCCCATAGCCAGTCTATATGATAATGTAGTTTCCCATGAAGAATCAATATCCAGATCTCTATGGTCATTTGCTGACTTGATTGTAGCTTCATTTGTAGAGACCTGCATGATATTAGTTGGACTAGACTCTGTGTGTGTAGGTGACAATTGAATCTTTCTCCTTGTTCTCCTGGTATAGTGAACAAAAGATTTATCCTGAGAAGACTCAAGAGGTGTAGACACAGAAGTGATCTTGGGATGAGATCTTTGTTCAATAGACACAGTCTTTTGAGAGACAGTATCCAGTAACTGTTTTCCCTTTTTAAGAACTACAGCCTTTTGGGAGACTGCAGCCTGGCTGTGGCTAGGTTTTTCATCTCTTTGTGCTAACATAGAAAGTTGAATTGCAGCCTTCAATTCTGCTCTATCAGCAAGAGTTAAATCATCATCATCTTCACTAGAATTACTACTACTTGACACAACAAATCTTCTCTTCCTTACAACTGATATCTTTTGAGAAACACCAGAGGTTGGTTTCTTTGAAACAATAGGCTGTTGATCAAAATTTGGTTCTTGAATTGTTTCAGAGACTATAATGTTTTGGGCTACTTGGGTAGACACAGGTGGGTTCTCCTCCAAATGAGATTCTTGAGCCATTTCACCACAAAAGAAAGAAGAATTGTAGAGAGTAGGAAGATGAGTTTTAAGAATTACCTGAACATGATATGGATAATGAATTGCAGGTATTTCATCTAGATTCTTTTCATTGTCCTTCTTTATAATGTCAGAGAAAAATCTCTTTTGCTATTCATAAGAAGAAACACAATGTTCCCTACCAAATCTAGCTTCAACATCAGGAATAAAATGGTTAATAAACAGTTGCATAAATCTATGATAATAAACCATTTTCCTGTTTTGATCTCTTAACCCAAGTTTAATACTCATCTGACTTAAGATAATGTGACCAATGTTAATTACTCTGTCACAAAGCAAACTATAAGCAATATGTGATGTAACAGAAGTAATTTGCTGAAAAGAACTACATTTACCAGTAAAACATTTAGCAATTTGATCAAAGTAAAAAGACCATTCATTTCTAAGAAAAGACCTATTTAACTGGCTCGTGTTGTCTAAAGGTCCACTATAACCTAATTCAGACAACATAGTTCTCACATTATCATCAGATGGTACATTCGCATAATTCAAACTAACAGGTAAGTGAAGTACTGAATTAACAAAAGATTCAGTAATATCAAAAGAATCTTGTCCTAAGTGTAGAACAATCTTACCTGATTGACTCTGAGTAGAATCAATTACCTCAGCATTCTCCCAAGCTTGTGTAACAGCTGCTTGATTAATCTGTGGAGATGCTGTCAATGCATAACTTAATGGTCCATACGCCAGAAAGTCCATGATTGGATGAAAATTAGATGACACTCCTTCCTTGTTGGTGATAGCTGCTACATGATTGTTCGTCATAAAATCAAAGTCACCAAACTTGATGGCTACTGATTTAGGTAATCTTCTCTTAGCTGCCATTTTTGATCTGAAAAGAACTTAAAAAATTCTTGAAATGGATTAGTGATTTTGAAAACTCAAGAGTGTTTATTGCTTTAGAGAATGTAAAATTAGAGAAGGCAATTACACGATTAGAGTTTCAAAACAAATATATTTCACAAATCTTTCAGACCACTATCCCACGTTGACACGTAGATTGACAGGTGTCAGTCCCTGAAAAGTGCGGTTACCCACGATTTTTGGAAAATAAAATCCAAAATTGATTTTCATGAAATAAATCAGGGTATAAATAATCAATACTGATCAGCTTCCTTTTCCTGTTGACCTCTCATCAAAATAATCACAAAATACAATGTGATTTAAAAATATAATAATTCTCAAATCCTGATGGTCACACATAAAATCCTGATCAATATCATCCTGATTTCAGAGACTTAATTGGAGTTTCCATGTGGCATTTTTCTTTTATCTGAAAAAGAAATAAACAATTAATCTGAACAAAAATCAATTGGTTAGATATATTCAACATTTCTTGAAAACAAGAAATACAGTCACACGCAATAATTAGCATCTGACTTCATTAAAACTTCCAAGTGACTGTTCAGTTTCTCACGTCTTTCTTTAAAAGAAACAGACGTCTTATGCATTTCTCCATAAACCTTTCAATTTCTTTTCTTCTCAACAATGCTTCTCAAACCAAAATTCCATTCAAACCCATTCTTTAGATTTTTCACAGTCGATGAACATCCTGTTCTTGATCATTTCTTTGAAGAAATGACTTTTCTCATCGAACTTCTCAAAACTTGAGGATGAAGAATTTGGCGGAGAGTCTGAGGTTGATCTTGATGGAGATGCTATTCATTTAAGTTAGCTACTCTCATTCAAGTCGCCCAGACAAGGAATCCAGAAGCAAACGAGGCTGTTCAAATCCCCTGATGAATTTCTTGATGTTCCTTGTCCTGTATCTCAGAAACCATATCATTAGACAAGTATAGGATTATCAGTAGAAGTTAGACAAAAATATGTTTGTATTTCATTTCCATATATGTTATGCTTTCAATTAATGAAAATACAACTTCTTATTATCTACTTGTCTTTTGATTATTGAATGATGTATAAATTATCAGTATGCAAATATTAAAACTTGCTGGCATAGACTTAACACATCACAGAATTAGATTACTATAGAAAGTAAACGTCAGGATTTGAAACAATTTTCACAATCCTGATACTGACACAATACTGATGACGTCAGTATCCTGATAACAAATCTAATCCTGATGATTATTAACAAGTCTATCATACTGAAATTTATCAAGGCAAAGTGTTATAGCTAAAGCATTTAACAATCAAATATAGATCCTGACAAGAATATCAAGTCTATAAGCTAAAAACAACATAACTTGCTACTATTGCAGATGTTAAAGATCTAAAAATTTAACATTCCTAACTCACTTACTAATCTACTAAATGTAGTCTCATCTAAACCCATCAAGTGGTTTAGTTAGAATATCTGCAAGCTGTTTGTCAGTAGGAACAAAATGAAGTTCCACAGTACCATTCTCAATATGTTCTCTAATAAAATGATACCTGACATCAATGTGCTTAGTCCTTGAATGTTGAACTGGATTTTCTGCAATTTTAATAGCACTAGTATTATCACAAAACATAGGAATATTACTAAGTGTCATACCATAATCCATCAACTGATTTCTTATCCAAAGGAGCTGTGCACAACAACTGCCTGCTGCTATGTACTCAGCTTCTGCAGTTGAGGTTGAGACAGATTGTTGCTTCTTGCTTGCCCAAGAAATCAATCTGTTTCCCCAAAAATTGACATGTACCTGTAGTGCTTTTCCTATCTATTTTACACCCTGCATAATCAGAGTCTAAATAGCCAATTAGAAAGAAATCAGATTCTCTAGGGTACCACAAACCAAGATTTGGAGTTCCTTTGAGATATCTAAAAATTCTCTTCACAGCAATTAAATGAGATTCCTTAGGATCACTTTGGAATCTAGCACATAAACAGGTAGAAAACATTATATCTGGCCTACTTGCAGTTAGGTATAACAATGAGCCTATCATGCCTCTATAACTAGTATTATCCACACTCTTTCCCTTAGGATCAGAGTCTAGTTTAGTGGCTGTTGCCATGGGTGTTTTTGCAACTGCACAGTCTTGAAAGTCAAACCTTCTTAAAAGATCTTTGATATACTTTGACTGATTAATGAAAATACCAGTCTCAGTCTGTTTGACCTGCAAGCCTAAGAAATAATTTAATTCACCCATCATGCTCATCTGATACTTAGACTGCATAAGCTTGCTAAACTTATAATATATAAAATCTAATTGTGTCAAGAACTACAGTGTCGTTCCTGACATTTCGAAGGTTTAAGGACGACAAAAAATATGGGTCCTTCCCTTTCAATAGTATCCTTAGTTAATAAAGATTATGTGTCCCTTAAAATAATGTTGTAACTATTTATGTTGATTGTTATATTGGAATAAGTAATAATTGATTAGCAACGATCAAAAAAGATAATTTTTTCAAATATTTTTAGATGTAAACCGTTGGTATTGGTATTTACATCAATTTTCACTAGTATATATTTCTTATTAAATTATATTACACATTTGGAATTAAAGCTTCAGTAAATTCAAAAACTTCAAATACAAATATAAGATTATCATTTTAACAGAGTTTCAATACTAACAACAAATGGAAAAGTTTCTATTCAAAGTATGTCAAACTATGAATACATGTAATGATTTTCTGAAAACTGGGCCCTCTGAAAACTCGGGGGTCCCAAGCGGTCGCCCTCCCTGCCTCTCTCCAGGCCCTGTGGGCTAGTTAATTATAATAATCAATAACGAAAGCCTATATATCTGACAAAGGTTTATAGTAATACACCTCCGTATGATTAGATAATTCTAATATCCAGCTTAAGTTGGAGCATACAAATCATAAATGCTCAATGCGCAAAACAAAAAATTTAATTGTTACGACCGTAAAACTTTCATAAAAATTACCCATCAATTGTTCATCTGTATGAACATGCAAACAACTTATCCTCCCATCTCATATGGCATCTCACTAAAAATGAAACTCGACCTCAAAATGCTTTGTACGTTTATGAAAAATATAATCTCTTCTGAATTAAGTAAATATTACATGTTCAAATTGTCATTGGTAAAAACTACCTTGACAATCACCATTTATTCTAATGTAGATTGTAATTGTACAATAATTGTATGTATTTTGGGTTTGTTGACAAGTTAAACATGAGTCAAAGAGTTTGCAAGAAAGTGTTGAGAATTGAAAATGAAATGGTCAATCAGCCCAATGACGCGATGATTGAGGTTATTTCACATCAGAATCACCAAGATCGAACAAATTTTTCTATGACCTGTTCAAGTTGACAACTTTTGGAAAGATTTCAATGTTTGTGACAATCGTTGGATCTTCGTATGCATGAGTTCGATGTATGCAACAAAGTTGCTTGCCTCTCGATGCCTTGGTCTTAGGAAGGTAAAATTCTAAGAGGGAAAATCTGGCATTGCATTGATAGATCTTGAAACTAGAGATTTAAAAGAAGTTAAAGGCGAATATTGCAGTAATATTAGTGATGATACATTAAAACTGATTGCATCTAATCACAAGGCACTTGAAAGTTTTCATCTAGGACTGGATATCTTAGAAAGGATCACCAGAGATACAAACAGAAAGTTATTAGGTGTTTTTCCAAACTACAAAACTTGGACTCTCTTGAAAAAAAGTGTTAATGGTGTTGCTACTTATATGTCAGCTAGAAATTGCCCAAACTTGACTAAAATTAATTTTATATACTATATTAAGATCGATATAAGGACTCTGAAAAATGTGTTGTCATGTTGTTTTTTCTTAGTTACCAGATTGTCAAAAATAAATTAACTTTGGCTTCAAAATACTTGAGTGTGTTGTCGAATTTGAAATATTTACATCTCACGGAACGATATTGTCTGCGATGTTTTA
Organism: Kitagawia praeruptora; assembly: GCA_037693485.1. NCBI lineage: Eukaryota > Viridiplantae > Streptophyta > Magnoliopsida > Apiales > Apiaceae > Kitagawia > Kitagawia praeruptora. Next base: position 9,291,023 of record CM075353.1, read on the forward strand.
TCTATTGTGCTTTCAATCTCAGATAAACTTGATAATCTTGTGCACTTTAAATTGTCTAGTTCTTAATCATGATGCTTGAATTAGTGACTATAAAAATATTAAAGTTAAACTGTCAGTTATCCTTTCCACCAACATATTCAAAGGTGTATCTTCTTTTTTTACCTATACAATAACAGAAGAGAGAATTGTATTCTCCAGTTTCAGAGATTCAAAGTATAAGGTGTGAAATCTATTGGATGTTATAATTGGCTATAATGGTTTATCTTTCATTTATCTATACAATTTGCCAAAAGACATCCAATAAATATGAAAGTTGCAGTCTCAGAAAAGGTGTGGTACTATTACTTAGTTTACCACAAATCTTACAAGAGATGTGCAAGAAATGGTTGTTGATGTCTTTCAACTTTTGCAACTGTTAATTATGAAAATGTTGTTAATATATTCCTAAATTGCTGAAGTAATTTTTTGGGAAGGCAACATATTTCTCATTTTAAAGCTTGAAAAATCTTGGAATGAGGGGTTTCCACTTAAAACATTAGTAGTAATTTTAGGTTTATAAATTATGTTATTTTATAATTCCCACATAAGTTGTCTAACACATTTTGTGTATTTTCACTAAAAATTAACACATTCAAGTAAGTTATATTGAAAATAATTAGTTTGACATCTATATAGATTTAGGCTAACATGCACGTGTGTCATTTATCAGATTATTGATTAATTTATAGTGTTTTTTGTTGCGTAATCATTAAAAATTTTGTTATTTAGTCCCGAGATTAGTGGCAGAAGTTGGAGGGATGCATATTCTAGTAAATTTTGCAATATTTAGGAATAAATGGACTCTTACAGAGGCGGTAGGAGGTCTATGTAACATATCCATTATATTTCCTCGGTAAGAAATTTAATCATTTCTTTAAGAACATTCTCAGCCATCCATCTGTTCGTGAATCTCGCAAATTTGATAGAATTTTTATTCCTCCAACTTCTGCCATAACTTTTTAAATCTTACGACTAACTAACACATTTTTGATTGTCTAAACAACACAAAATACTATAAATTAAGCATATTTTGACCAAAAACATACATGTTATTCAAATATATCTATATAATGTCAACTTAATTATTTTACTAACACAATAATCTACTTAAATATATTACTTGTTAGTGAGAAGACACAAAATCTATCAGAAGAATTATGTGAGAACTTAAAAATAACATAACTAATAAATTTAAATTACCACTACTACTTTTAAACTGAAGCCCATCTCTACAAGATTTTGCAAGATTTAAAATGAGTAAAATGTGACCTTAACGAAAAACTACGTCATGTAGTGAAGAATCAATAACAATATTTTCATGATTAACAATTGCAAAAGTTAAAAGGACATCAACATAAATTTCTTAAAAATTCTCATGTGAGTTTTATGTTAATTAAGTAAGAGTTCATACCTTAGATGAGCAAGTAATTATCGATACTTGTTGGATAACTTTTTTCAAATCGTCGAAGTGAATAAGATATAATCCATTCCAGCCAAAACATAATCTCTTTTACATTCTGCTCCTTATTGTTTGAATCTTTCCATCTTGATAATTCATTATTCTCTTACATTATAATATTGATAAAAAAAGAAGATACGCCTCTAAATATGCTGGTTGTAATAACCCTAACTTTAGTAATGCTACAATGGTCACATGAATAGTAAATTTCGAAGATTTAGAGAAATGGTATATAGGTACTCTATAATGGAAACATAAAATGAATAAACAGAAACCATATTAGTGTTGTACAATGGAAATAAGTGACTCGAAATGACGTTAGATTTTAGAAATTCCTGAAACATGGATTTTTGAGGATTTGGACTTCCAAAGAACTTCTATTAGATATTAAGGAGCATGGAAACATTATAAGAATTATATATTGAGGAATTAGTGAATTTAGATTTGAGCCAGGGGATTATTAAGTTAAGAGAATACCAAAGGAAATTGGATTGTTAAATGATTTCAAAACCACTGAGATAATGAGGTACATTCGAAACGAACCACAATTAGACGAATATGGAGATTAAGCAACCAAGATTAGTAATATAACAAGGATACATGCCACATTAGTATTATCCAAGATTATTAGCATAATACTTAGAAAACCAAAGAAAAGGAATTATGAGATCATCAAGGATTACATCACTTTCCACTAACTAGTTTAAAGGCAAATTAGTAATTTCACATGGTTTTAATCACAAATATCTTTTAAGGCTTCCAAGACAAGCTAGATTAAACAAGATTAAGAGAAGATAAGAGCAAAAATCAAGCAAGAAACCTCTCCCCTCTCTAAGAACACCATTCGGCCAAGAAAAAAAAAGAGAAAATAAAAACACAAACCCTAGCTCACTTCAATAACAAATCAAGAGGAAAATCAAGGGTGATCTTGGAGGTTAGAAAGAGTGATCTACAAAGTTTCATAGCCATCCATCATCATTTAGCAAGGTAATAAAATCATTGAAGTTGATGGTGAATAGTGATGAATAGTAATTTCTAAGAAACTAACTTGATTTTCATGGTTCTTTTAGTTGTTTCAAGCTAAGACAAGGTGGTTTAAGGATATATCAAGGTTTATTAAGGATCTTTAAAGCTTCAAGAAGGTATAAACACTCTAGCCCTTTTTATATTATGATGGATATTGTTGGATTAGTGATTAAGTGGTGTAAAGATTTAGATTATGATGTTATATGTGTTTGTAAGTGGTTTAAGTTGAATATGGAAGTGTTTGGGATTGTAACCATGGCTGGTAATGAAGACCACATGGTGTAGGTGATGATTATTGTGTTTGATGAATGATTTGGAGGAGTTGGATTTTTAGAAAGTATGAAAATATAGCCGTTATAATTCCCGATTTTCGTTAGGACGAAATCTGCCCTGTTTTGTGACCCCTGTATTCGTACGGTACCTCAATGCCTAGGTTACCAATTGACCATGAAATGATAGAGCTTAGTTCATAGATCGTTTTGATATAAGGTGCGTTAAAATCTGATGAACGGTTTAGGAGAAAAGTCAGTTTTAGTGAAAGACGTTCGATAACCGAGAAAACGTAATTGTATCAACTTTGAGGTTAAAGTTACCATACTTAGACAGTTTTATAAGCCACGAAATTTTGGGATAGTGTAGTAGGGTGGTCAGAGGACCCTTGACAGTTGACCTTACATTAAAATTCGAAATCCATATTTTCTGAGAATTTTTACAGTTAAGTGTGGTCGTTAGGGGAAATGGTGAAAACCCCTGAAACTTCGATTGAAACTATAAATGATGAAGTTCTTGAACCTTTGGGGTAATAGTAATACGTTAAACATATATTGAAGTGTAAAGGGTCTTGTTATATAAGAATGTAGTGGGTAAGAGATGTGGTATTCTAACGACGGTCCTTTTGTGTTTATAGAAACTCCGGAAGAGCCCCAAAACCATACTGTCAGGATACCGGAACAGAGGCAAGATTCTTCTACCCCTACTTTGAAAATTATTTATCCTCGGAATAAAAATGATATTATGGAATATATATATGTGATACTATTGTTGTTATGTTGCAAAGAATATATTTCCTTGATTTTGGGAAACTAAAGAGATATGGAAGAGAATGGTATCAGTTGTTATCTATGGTTATATGGTTTATAATACTATATTAAAAATATTCTTTTTAGTGTTAGTGGTTTAATAAATATTATCTGATTATTAATTACTACTCTTAAAGTAGATGGAATATGTTATGGATATAAAAGCATATTTGAATTCTTGAATATAAAAGAGATGTCTGAATCATAATCAAAGTATTATGTTATGTATATATTTTATAGAAATAATGTGCGAGAATGGAAATGAGATGAGTGAATGATATATGGAAATGAAAGCGAGAAAATGGAAATGTGGAATGACATTTAGTAAATAGAATAACGATTTGACAAAAAGGGGGATAACAACAAAAAGCGTAGGAGGCTGTGTGCTGCACAGTCCAGCAATCAATATTTTAATTCGGCCCAAGAGTTGCCGAAGGAGGATGTAGTGGTGTACCTTCCTCCAGGGGGGATGTAGTGGTGTACCTTCCTCCTTCTACCGGTAGTAAAAAGGGACGGGTACGGAGGACGACTGATCATCGTGGCTCACGTATTCGGCAACAGTGAAAACCCCCACAATATTTGAATAAAGAATAAATGATAAAGTCAGATTGATATACTGAAAAGGGAAAATGATATGAAAGATGGAATTATTATTATAGATGTAGAGAAACTGATTTTATATTAATTTATAAATTGTTGTATAAGAAGGAAATGATAAGATGATAGAGAGAGAGTTATTCAAGTATTCATATTATCTTGAAATATTACACTGAAAGGGTATATTGATTGTTATATTATTTAAGAAGAGAACTGATACTATATTATCCTAGATTTCTTTCTTATAATAGTAAGTGGATGATGTATTATTAAATAAGAGTTTTATTCTCCCTTAAAGATTATAATTGGTTACTGCTTACATATGTAAATATATGTATACTTGGGTATATTTTAAATTCTAGTTTACAATATTATCTTGCTGAGCTATTATAGCTCACTCTTGCTACTTATCTATATACAGCTAGGTATGCCGATACTGCGCAGAACGCCCCGCAAGAGGGTAGGGGGAAGGCGACCTTCTGAGAGCTCGTTAGCATCGATTCCGGAGGTAGTGATGAGGCAGATGGGTTCCAAGGGCTTATGTATAATTAAGTATGAAGGCATGTAATAAACTTTTGGTTGTTGAAACGCTTCATGTCGAAGTGTTATTCAACAATGTACTTAAGTATGATCCTGGTTCGTAATAACTCTTTTAACTTTCAATTCTAAACTTTTGTTATGGTAAATGTTGTTCTCTGAGCATATGACTGGTGTGAGTGCGTATTAGTGTGGGGTCAACTGTTTAAGCATTAAATGATATAAAAAAAAAGACCCAAGGGATATTGATGTTGAATAGAAATTGGTCCGTGATGGCCCAGATTTATGACCTCGGATTTGGGGCTGTCACACTGGTGGAAAGGATAATTAACAATTCATCTTTAATACCATTATGGTCAACAATTCTAGCATTATGATCAAGAGTTAATAATTCAAAACTCACAAGATCGTTAAGTTCACTGACAATTAAAGCAATACAGGTAAAACATTAAGAAACATTTTAGTTCATGAAATATCTAAAAATTTCAAATTTGACAAGTCACTTAAGTACTCAGAAACCAAAAGCTAATTTATGTTTGATGATTAGGCAATTTAAAAAAACGAAAAGATGACACATTTTCTTGAAACATCATGTCAAAATTAATACAATATATAAAGCTAATTTCACTCAAGTTGAAATATTTTTAGCCAACACATTAACAACAACATAATCAACTTTTTTTATTCTAGAAAATTGAAGTTTTTGTTGTTTGAAACTACACCTAATAACTTCTATTATTATATCACTAGTAATCTTTCCAAGATATTTCGTTGTAGTTGAAGACTTTCAAGTACCCTTTTTTAGACGCAATCAATTTTATTGTATAATCCCTAATATCACTACAATATTTGTCCATAATTTTCTTCAAATTCTTAACTACAAGATCTATTAATACATCAACAGATTTTTTCTAACAGAATTGTACCTTTTTAAGACCAACAAATCGAGAGGCAAGCAACTTTGGTGAATTCATATCATACTCGTGCATCCGAAGATTCAACGATTGTCATAAATATTGAGATCTTCCCAAGCCACTATCTTGAAAAAATTGCTGATATATTTGCCTGATCTCGATTAATCAAATGTAAAAAAATCTCGATCGTCGCTTCATTGGGTAAATCGATTTCATTGTCAATTATTGACACTTTCTTGCAAACACTTTGACTCACATGTAGCCTATCTTCAAAATATGAAATATATACAATTAGTACATGAAGATACCGAGATCTCAAAAATTCGAAAAATATATGTTCAAAAAGTGAGTGTAAACAAAGAGCAATCATGAATATAAGGATCCTTCACACAAACAAGCTTAATTGAGCGATTTCTTGAAAATAAATGCATCAAGTTTCAAAAAATAATATATATGATATCAAAATTGTTGTAAAAAACAGATCGGGGTGTTACGTTTTATGATTAATAAAAGTAATACACAAAAGAGATTACCTTAATCGCTACGGCGCAAGCGATTACAATCCACGTCTTCTACTATATTCATTCATTCCCCTTGAGCGAAGTGTGGGTTTCGATCTCCCAAGATTTACCTCTCCTTAAAGCAAATAATCCTAGTTCTGTTCTTGAGGAAGTGCGGCTACCTTTCAAACCTTAGGTCATTTTGTGTGTGTAACCCTAAGCTTTTAGGAGAAAGAGAATATATATATAGGCTTTAGTAAGGATCATGGATATTTAGGTAGGTTGGGCCTCCAATGATGTTCTGGGTCGAGCCCAATATCATTAAATATTAATTCAATCCACTAAAGAATTAATATTTGAACTACCTTTCCTAACACCATAATTTAATTAATTAATTGGCTCCAATATTATTTGCTTATTAAATTTCCCATGTTTAAGATAACGCATGTCCATTAATTAAATTAATTTTTGACAAATAATTTAATTAACATCTTTTATCTTTGATCATCCACTCAACCTTATAATTATGCAACAACAAATCTACCTGCAAGACTAAAGCATAATTGTCTTTATGAGCTCACAGGAGGACATCATCACCCGAATATTTTCAGACGTAGTTTCCTTTTATAGTTAATATCCCACTCTGTATGCAATGTCATTACTCAGTACATAATATTGTAATTAATAATTAATAGACATTAAATTTTTGACATTAAAAAAATAGAAACTTGGATCTTGGAAGTTAAAATGTGCAATCTTGTAGCACTATCTAAGAGTTGTGGGGAATAAACTCGAGAAGGATTAATTAGAGTAAACAACTTTTCAACATTCTTTTTTGTATAAAATTGATAAAAATGTTTTTGGGTATTGAGAATTAGTAGGATACGAAATTACTACATGGAAATTTATTAGATGATAAACATAGTTCGTAAATGATTTTTCTTAGAAATAGTAAATTTTATATGGAATACATACTTGTCAAATGATTTTTTCTCATTTCTTTACAAATGAATTGGATATGAAGGTTAATAAAATTTTTATATTATATAAAAAAAGTAAATGAGTGAGAGGGACATTCAGAAAAAAAAAATAAGAGTAAGTAAATAGACATAACGAGTATTTCATAACTCGACAAATTTGCAATACGGATATCTCAATTTTTATATTGATACCCATTTTACGAAAATGCATAATATACGAATAATATATCAAATTTAAAAGTACACATCGTAAAATTTAAATTAGATACCACCTTTAGGATCAGGCCACGAAAGTGCATTACATTAAATAATATATGTATTTTCTAAATGTGTATTTTAAAAGTTAAAAATGATCATAATTTTCAAAATATGAAATTTTTGGAAAGAAGTAAATAATCATGCATATGAAATTTTAGGGAAGAAGTAAATAATCATGCATGTACTATATTATATCCTATATATAATTAGCGTAAGGAGGTTTTGATGGTATGGTTTGGTCGTGTGGGATATTATAGTAAATTCAATACACCTACGAAAAAACATACCGGAGAGAATTGTAATAGTACAAACCGTACAACACTATTAACAAATGACATATTATTTTCAAAAATAAACAAAGTAACAAACAAAAATAATTATATACTATATATAATTAGCGTGGTTAATTTGGTCGTGAAGAGTAAAAAAGTAATTTCAACCAAAATATTCTATATATATTTTAAATCAAAATTTAATATTAAAATTAAAAATAATTAACACATGGTTCAAAATAAAACCTAACAAAAAAAGTGTAAGGGAGATATAGAAAAAAAGTAACCGAGATAAGTAATACTAATACCATAAACTCCACAAAATAATTATAAACTAACATATTATTTTCTCCATACATGAAATGCAAATAAAAAAATATTAGAATAATGTATCATTATAATTCTTTCATTAGAAAAAGGTAAACAAAAATTAAAATAGCCAAAACGATAATTAAAAATAAGTCACAAATAACATTCAATAATACATATAACAAACAAAGTAAACAAATATAATACAAAATTTCCAACTCCAAAATAATATTTTTACTTACAAAATAAAAAAAATGTTTTTAAACATGCATCAAGAAATAAATTGGTAAACTAAAACTTCAAAAATATTAAAAAATATTTTATAATTATAAATGACATTAAAATTCACCAAAATATATTTTACAAAACAAATGCTAAATTTATATAAATACTAAATTCATTAACTAAAATTTAAAAAATAATTAATATAATACACATACAACAATTATTAACTAAGTAAAAAATGTAACACATTTACAAGTTGTTTTTAGAAAACTTTAATTAATATTAACAACAAAATAATATTATCAATAGTACATTTCAAAAGAATTCAAAATACTTAGAAAAAAGCACTTCCTACACATGAAAAAAGACCCTAACAAAGAACTCTAAATGATTTTTAGATAATATATTTAATACAAAAACAAAATAGAAAAGTTATACAAATATATTGACTAACATGTTTCAAATATATCTTATGTAATCTAATATTTAAAAATAAAACGCCGCAAAATAATGAAATTTTAAAAATATATTAGGCTAAACTTTATAATATAATTTATAAAAATAACAACTATAAATTAGTAAAAAAAATTAACAACTATCACATAAATATCCTTAAAGAAAAACAATAACCAATAAATACATTAAAATATTTACTTATAAGTTTTACGACAAACATGTTTCTAAAATTTACACTAAAAAACAATGCAATTTTACTGAAAAAAAAATCATAACATCATTTGGTTATATTATTTTGGGGTGAGTGCCCTAAATAACCATTTTTTATTGTTTCATAACCAAAATGCCCAGATCCCGCGCTGCGCACCCAAAATACCCATGGGATACGCCTATAACAGAGGAGTATCCTCGAATACGCCTATGGAAGAGGAGTAATTCATTGGATACACCCATGACATAGGAGCAATTAGAAGGATACGCCCACCCAAAAGTAGTATGTTGCTGGGATGCGCATGTTTGAACGGCGTAGCAGTGGTTGCGCATTACCGGGCTGCGTGATGACGTCAGCTGACATCATCATCACTTTTCTCCCAAAATCGCGAGCTCTGGCGATTTAGGCGATTTCTGGCAAAAAACTCCGGCGAGCTCGTTCAACACGATCAGTCATTTTTACGTTACGTTCTATATATCATTAGAATCGCCTTTTCATCATCTACAACCCTATACAATTCGTTTATCGTTTTTAATACCGGATTGTAAACCCCCAATTCGAACCTATTTCCCCGATTTTCCGACGAACTACTTCTCCTCCGTTTGCCGAGTTCTGTTAATGTTTCGTTCATGTTATATAGGTCATTAGATTCGTCTCTAAACGATCTACAATCATATACCAGTTTTAGCCCAGTTTGATTGCCGGAATTTTCTGCCCCAAATCGGCGATTGTAGTCGTCGCGGGTGTTCTGACTCGTATCAGCTGGGTGTTCGAATACGCCTTTCAAAAGGGCGTATCAGCTGGGTAAATTGGGTAGTGTTTTGAAATGTGGGTATTTTGGTAAGTGGGTAGTAAAAAAGTGGGTATTTTGGGCAATTATTCATTATTTTTTTCAAAAATTGTAGATGTAGTACTACATCTGTAAATAAATTTAAAGAATTTTCCAAAAAAACCAAAAAAATATATATAGAATTAAAATATTATACAATGAAAAAATTTAAAATTTAATAAACTAAAAGTTACAAAACAATAAATTTTATCAACAATAAAATTTATACTAAATTAATACAAATTCAATCTAATAAAATACCAATAAACAAATTTATTAATTATTACTATAAAATTGACGTATTTCTATTATTATTTTAGTATATATATATTTATGATATATATATATATGTGTGTGTGTGTGTGTGTGTGTGTGTGTGTGTGTGTGTGTATGTATGTATGTATGTAAAATTTTTATTAAAAATGAAAAATACAAATTTAAAACAATATGAGAATTTTTGAAAATAATATTTCTAACAATTGTTTTTACAAAATATTGATAATGTAACTCGTGCAACGCACGGGTATAAAACTACTAAAATATAAAGAAAATATATAAAATCTAATTGTGTCAAGAACTACAGAAGAACTACAGTGCCGTTCCAGACATTTCAAAGGTTTAAGGACGACAAAAAATATGGGTCCTTCCATTTCAATAGTATCCTTAGTTAATAAAGATTATGTGTCCCTTAAAATAATGTTGTAACTATTTGTGTTGATTGTTATATTGAAATAAGTAATAATTGATTAGCAACGATCAAAAAAGATAATTTTTTCAAATATTTTTGGATGTAAACCGTTGGTATTGGTATTTACATCAATTTTCACTGGTATATATTTCTTATTAAATTATATTACATATTTGGAATTAAAGCTTTAGTAAATTCAAAAACTTCAAATACAAATATAAGATTATCATTTTAACAGATTTTCAATACTAACAACAAATGGAAAAGTTTCTATTCAAAGTATGTCAAACTATGAATACATGTAATGATTTTCTGAAAACTGGGCCCTCTGAAAACTCGGGGGTCCCAAGCGGTCGCCCTCCCTGCCTCCCTCCAGGTCCTGTGGGCTAGTTAATTATAATAATCAATAACAAAAGCATATATATCTAACAAAAATTTACAATAATAAACCGCCGTATGATTAGATAATTCTAAAATCCAGATTAAGTTGGAGCATACAAATCATAAATGCTCAATGCGCAAAACAAAAAATTTAATTATTACGACCGTAAAACTTTCATAAAAATTACCCATCAAGTGTTCATCTGTATGAACATGCAAACAACTTATCCTCCCATCTCATATGGCATCTCACTAAAAATGAAACTCGACCTCAATATGCTTTGTACGTTTATGAAAAATATAATCTCTTCTGAATTAAGTAAATATTACATGTTCGAATTGTCATTGGTAAAAACTACCTTGACAATCACCATTTTTCTAATGTAGATTGTAATTGTACAATAATTGTATGTATTCCGGGTTTGTTGACAAGTCAAACATGAGTCAAAGAGTTTGCAAGAAAGTGTTGAGAATTATTGACAATGAAATGGTCAATCAGCCCAATGACGCGATGATTGAGGTTATTTCACATCAGAATCACCAAGATCGAACAAATTTTTCTAAGACCTGTTCAAGTTGACAACTTTTGGAAAGATTTCAATGTTTGTGACAATCGTTGGATCTTCGTATGCATGAGTTCGATGTATGCAACAAAGTTGCTTGCCTCTCGATGCCTTGGTCTTAGGAAGGTAAAATTCTAAGAGGGAAAATCTGGCATTGCATTGATAGATCTTGAAACTAGAGATTTGAAAGAAGTAAAAGGCGAATATTGCAGTAATATTAGTGATGATACATTAAAACTGATTGCATCTAATCACAAGGCACTTGAAAGTTTTCATCTAGGACTGGATATCTTAGAAAGGATCACCAGAGATACAAACAGAAAGTTATTAGGTGTTTTTCCAAACTACAAAACTTGGACTCTCTTGAAAAAAAGTGTTAATGGTGTTGCTACTTATATGTCATCTAGAAATTGCCCAAACTTGACTAAAATTAATTTTATATACTATATTAAAATCGATATAAGGACTCTGAAAAATGTGTTGTCATGTTGTTTTTTCTTAGTTACCAGATTGTCAAAAATAAATTAACTTTGGCTTCAAAATACTTGAGTGTGTTGTCGAATTTGAAATATTTACATCTCACGGAACGATATTGTCTACGATGTTTTATCTATTGTGCTTTCAATCTCAGATAAACTTGATAATCTTGTGCACTTTAAATTGTCTAGTTCTTAATCATGATGCTTGAATTAGTGACTATAAAAATATTGAAGTTAAACTGTCAGTTATCCTTTCCACCAACATATTCAAAGGTGTGTCTTCTTTTTTTACCTATACAATAACAGAAGAGAGAATTGTATTATCTAGTTACATAGATTCAAAGTATAAGGTGTGAAATCTATTGGATGTTATAATTGGCTAGAATGGTTTATCTTTCATTTGTCTATACAATTTGCCAAAAGACATCCAATAAATATGAAAGTTGCAGTCTCAGAAAAGGTGTGGTACTATTACTTAGTTTACCACAAATCTTACAAGAGATGTGCAAGAAATGGTTGTTGATGTCTTTCAACTTTTGCAACTGTTAATTATGAAAATGTTGTTAATATATTCCTAAATTGCTGAAGTAATTTTTTGGGAAGGAAACATATTTCTCATTTTAAAGCTTGAAAAATCTTGGAATGAGGGGTTTCCACTTAAAACATTAGTAGTAATTTTAGGTTTATAAATTATGTTATTTTATAATTCCCACATAAGTTGTCTAACACATTTTGTGTATTTTCACTAAAAATTAACACATTCAAGTAAGTTATAGTGAAAATAATTAGTTTGACATCTATATAGATTTAGGCTAACATGCACGTGCGTCATTTATCAGATTATTGATTAATTTATAGTGTTTTTTGTTGCGTAATCATTAAAAATTTAGTTATTTAGTCCCGAGATTAGTGGCAGAAGTTGGAGGGATGCATATTCTAGTAAATTTTGCAATATTTAGGAATAAATGGACTCTTACAGAGGCGGTAGGAGGTCTATGTAACATATCCATTATATTTCCTCGGTAAGAAATTTAATCATTTCTTTAAGTACATTCTCAGCCATCCATCTGTTTGTGAATCTCGCAAATTTGATAGAATTTTTATTCCTCCAACTTCTGTCATAACTTTTTTAACCTTACGACTAACTAACACATTTTTGATTGTCTAAACAACACAAAATACTATAAATTAAGCATATTCTGACCAAAAACATACATGTTATTCAAATATATCTACATAATGTCAACTTAATTATTTTACCAACATAATAATCTACTTAAATATGTTACTTGTTAGTGAGAAGACACAAAATCTATCAGAAGAATTATGTGAGAACTTAAAAATAACATAACTAATAAATTTAAATTACCACTACTACTTTTAAACTGAAGCCCATCTTTACAAGATTTTGCAAGATTTAAAATGAGTAAAATGTGACCTTAACAAAAAACTGTGTCATGTAGTGAAGAATCAATAACAATATTTTCATAATTAACAATTGCAAAAGTTAAAAGGACATCAACATAAATTTCTTACAAATTCTCATGTGAGTTTTATGTTAATTAAATAAGAGTTTCATACCTTAGGTGAACAAGTAATTATCGATACTTGTTGGATAACTTTTTTCAAATCGTCGAAGTGAATAAGATATAATCCATTCCAGCCAAAACATAATCTCTTTTACATTATGCTCCTTATTGTTTGAATCTTTCCATCTTCATAATTCATTATTCTCTTACATTATAGTATTGATAAAAAGAGAAGATACGCCTCTAAATATGCTGGTGGAAAGGATAATTAACAATTCATCTTTAATACCATTATGGTCAACAATTCTAGCATTATGATCAAGAGTTAACAATTCAAAACTCACAAGATCGTTAAGTTCACGGAAATTTAAAGCAATACAGGTAAAACATTAAGAAACATTTCAGTTCATGAAATATCTAAAATTTCAAATTTGACAAGTCACTTAAGTACTCAGAAACCAAAAGATAATTTATGTTTGATGATTAGGCAATTTAAAAAAAATGAAATGATGACACATTTTCTTGAAACATCATGTCAAAATTAATACAATATATAAAGTTAATTTCACTCAAGTTGAACATTTTTTAGCCAACACATTAACAACAACACAATTAACTTTTTTTATTCTAGAAAATTGAAGTTTTTGTAGTTTGAAACTACACCTAATAACTTCTATTATTATATCACTCGTAATCTTTCCAAGATATTTCGTTGTAGTTGAAGACTTTCAAGTACCCTTTTTTAGAAGCAATCAATTTTATTGTATAATCCCTAATATCACCACAATATTTGTCCATAATCTTCTTCAAATTCTTAACTACAAGATCTATTAATACATCGACAGGTTTTTTCTAACAGAATTGTACCTTTTTAAGACCAACAAATCGAGAGGCAAGCAACTTTGGTGCATTCATATCATACTCGTGCATCCGAAGATTCAACGATTTTCATAAATATTGAGAGCTTCCCAAGCCACTATCTTGAAAATTGCCGATATATTTGCCTGATCTCAATTAATCAAACGTAAAAAAATCTCGATCGTCGCTTTATCTGGTAAACCGATTTCATTGTCAATTCTTGACACTTTCTTGCAAACACTTTGACTCACATGTAGCCTATCTTCAAAATATGAAATATATACAATTAATACATGAAGATACCGAGATCTCAAAAATTCGAAAAATATATGTTCAAAGAGTGAGTGTAAACAAAGAGCAATCATGAATATAAGGATCCTTCACACAAACAAGCTTAATTGAGCGATTTCTTGAAAATAATTGCATCAAGTTTCAAAAAATAATATATATGATATCAAAATTGTTGTAAAAAATAGATCGGGGTGCTACGTTTTATGATTAATAAAAGTAATACACAAAAGAGATTACCTTAATCGCTACGGCGCAAGTGATTACAATCCATGTCTTCTACTATATTCATTGATTCCTCTTGAGCGAAGTGTGGGTTTTGATCTCCCAAGATTTACCTCTCCTTAAAGCAAATAACCCTAGTTCTGTTCTTGAGGAAGTGCGGCTACCTTTCAAACCTTAGGTCATTTTGTGTGTGTAACCCTATGCTTCTAGGAGAAAGAGAATATATATAGGCTATAGTAAGGATCATGGATATTTAGGTAGGTTGGGCCTCCAATGATATTCTGGGCCGAGGCCAATATCATTAAATATTAATTCAATCCACTAAAGAATTAATATTTGAACTACCTTTCCTAACACCATAATTTAATTAATTAATTAGGCTCCAATATTATTTGCTTATTAAATTTCCCAAGTTTAAGATAACGCGTGTCCATTAATTAAATTAATTTTTGACAAATAATTTAGTTAACATCTTTTATCTTTGATCATCCACTCAACCTTATAATTATGCAACAACAAATCTACCTGCAAGACTAAAGCATAATTGTCTTTATGAGCTTAAAAGAGGACATCATCATCCGAATATTTTCAGACATAGTTTCCTTTTATAGTTAATATCTCACTATGTACGCAATGTCATTACTCAATGCATAATATTGTAATTAATAATTAATAGACATTAAATTTTTTGACATTAAAAAAATAGAAACTTGGATCTTGGAAGTTAAAATGTGCAATCTTGTAGCACTATCTAAGAGTTGTGGGACTAAACTCGAGAGGGATTAATTAGAGTAAACAACATTTTCAATGTTCTTTTTTGTATAAAATTGATAAAAATGTTTTTGGGTATTTAGAATTAGTAGGATACGAAATTACTACATGAAAATTTAATAGATGATAAACATAGTTCGTAAATGATTTGTCTTAGAAAAAGTAAATTTTATGTGGAATACATACTTGTCAAATGATTTTTTCTCATTTCTTTACAAATGAATTGGATATGAAGTTTAAGAAATTTTTTATAATATATATAAAAAAGTAAATGATTGAGAGGGACATTCAGAAAAAAAAACAGTAAATAGACATAACGAGTATTTCATAACTCGACAAATTTGCAATACGGATATCGCAATTTTTTATATTGATACCCATTTTACGAAAATGCATAATATACGAATAATATATCAAATTTAAAAGTACACATCGTAAAATTTAAATTAGATACCACCTTTAGGATCAGGCCACGAAAGTGCATTACATTAAATAATATATGTATTTTGTAAATGTGTATTTTAAAAGTTAAAAATGATCATAATTTTCAAAATATGAAATTTTTGGAAAGAAGTAAATAATCATGCATATGAAATTTTAGGGAAGAAGTAAATAATCATGCATGTACTATATTATATCCTATATATAATTAGCGTAAGGAGGTTTTGATGGTATGGTTTGGTCGTGTGGGATATTATAGTAAATTCAATACACCTACGAAAAAACATACCGGAGAGAATTGTAATAGTACAAACCGTACAACACTATTAACAAATGACATATTATTTTCAAAAATAAACAAAGTAACAAACAAAAATAATTATATACTATATATAATTAGCGTGGTTAATTTGGTCGTGAAGAGTAAAAAAGTAATTTCAACCAAAATATTCTATATATATTTTAAATCAAAATTTAATATTAAAATTAAAAATAATTAACACATGGTTCAAAATAAAACCTAACAAAAAAAGTGTAAGGGAGATATAGAAAAAAAGTAACCGAGATAAGTAATACTAATACCATAAACTCCACAAAATAATTATAAACTAACATATTATTTTCTCCATACATGAAATGCAAATAAAAAAATATTAGAATAATGTATCATTATAATTCTTTCATTAGAAAAAGGTAAACAAAAATTAAAATAGCCAAAACGATAATTAAAAATAAGTCACAAATAACATTCAATAATACATATAACAAACAAAGTAAACAAATATAATACAAAATTTCCAACTCCAAAATAATATTTTTACTTACAAAATAAAAAAAATGTTTTTAAACATGCATCAAGAAATAAATTGGTAAACTAAAACTTCAAAAATATTAAAAAATATTTTATAATTATAAATGACATTAAAATTCACCAAAATATATTTTACAAAACAAATGCTAAATTTATATAAATACTAAATTCATTAACTAAAATTTTAAAAATAATTAATATAATACACATACAACAATTATTAACTAAGTAAAAAATGTAACACATTTACAAGTTGTTTTTAGAAAACTTTAATTAATATTAACAACAAAATAATATTATCAATAGTACATTTCAAAAGAATTCAAAATACTTAGAAAAAAGCACTTCCTACACATGAAAAAAGACCCTAACAAAGAACTCTAAATGATTTTTAGATAATATATTTAATACAAAAACAAAATAGAAAAGTTATACAAATATATTGACTAACATGTTTCAAATATATCTTATGTAATCTAATATTTAAAAATAAAACGCCGCAAAATAATGAAATTTTAAAAATATATTAGGCTAAACTTTATAATATAATTTATAAAAATAACAACTATAAATTAGTAAAAAAAATTAACAACTATCACATAAATATCCTTAAAGAAAAACAATAACCAATAAATACATTAAAATATTTACTTATAAGTTTTACGACAAACATGTTTCTAAAATTTACACTAAAAAACAATGCAATTTTATTGAAAAAAAAAATCATAACATCATTTGGTTATATTATTTTGGGGTGAGTGCCCTAAATAACCATTTTTTATTGTTTCATAACCAAAATGCCCAGATCCCGCGCTGCGCACCCAAAATACCCATGGGATACGCCTATAACAGAGGAGTATCCTCGAATACGCCTATGGAAGAGGAGTAATTCATTGGATACACCCATGACATAGGAGCAATTAGAAGGATACGCCCACCCAAAAGTAGTATGTTGCTGGGATGCGCATGTTTGAACGGCGTAGCAGTGGTTGCGCATTACCGGGCTGCGTGATGACGTCAGCTGACATCATCATCACTTTTCTCCCAAAATCGCGAGCTCTGGCGATTTAGGCGATTTCTGGCGAAAAACTCCGGCGAGCTCGTTCAACACGATCAGTCATTTTTACGTTACGTTCTATATATCATTAGAATCGCCTTTTCATCATCTACAACCCTATACAATTCGTTTATCGTTTTTAATACCGGATTGTAAACCCCCAATTCGAACCTATTTCCCCGATTTTCCGACGAACTACTTCTCCTCCGTTTGCCGAGTTCTGTTAATGTTTCGTTCATGTTTTATAGGTCATTAGATTCGTCTCTAAACGATCTACAATCATATACCAGTTTTAGCCCAGTTTGATTGCCGGAATTTTCTGCCCCAAATCGGCGATTGTAGTCGTCGCGGGTGTTCTGACTCGTATCAGCTGGGTGTTCGAATACGCCTTTCAAAAGGGCGTATAAGCTGGGTAAATTGGGTAGTGTTTTAAAATGTGGGTATTTTGGTAAGTGGGTAGTAAAAAAGTGGGTATTTTGGGCAATTATTCATTATTTTTTTCAAAAATTGTAGATGTAGTACTACATCTGTAAATAAATTTAAAGAATTTTCCAAAAAAACCAAAAATATATATATATATAATTAAAATATTATACAATGAAAAAATTTAAAATTTAATAAACTAAAAGTTACAAAACAATAAATTTTATCAACAATAAAATTTATACTAAATTAATACAAATTCAATCTAATAAAATACCAATAAACAAATTTATTAATTATTACTATAAAATTGACGTATTTCTATTATTATTTTAGTATATATATATTTATGATATATATATATATATATACATATATATATGTGTGTGTGTGTGTGTGTGTGTGTGTGTGTGTATGTATGTATGTAAAATTTTTATTAAAAATGAAAAATACAAATTTAAAACAATATGAGAATTTTTGAAAATAATATTTCTAACAATTGTTTTTACAAAATATTGATAATGTAACTCGTGCAACGCACGGGTATAAAACTACTAAAATATAAAGAAAATATATAAAATCTAATTGTGTCAAGAACTACAGAAGAACTACAGTGCCGTTCCAGACATTTCAAAGGTTTAAGGATGACAAAAAATATGGGTCCTTCCCTTTCAATAGTATCCTTAGTTAATAAAGATTATGTGTCCCTTAAAATAATGTTGTAACTATTTGTGTTGATTGTTATATTGAAATAAGTAATAATTGATTAGCAACGATAAAAAAAGATAATTTTTTCAAATATTTTTGGATGTAAACCGTTGGTATTGGTATTTACATCAATTTTCACTGGTATATATTTCTTATTAAATTATATTACATATTTGGAATTAAAGCTTTAGTACATTCAAAAACTTCAAATACAAATATAAGATTATCATTTTAACAGATTTTCAATACTAACAACAAATGGAAAAGTTTCTATTCAAAGTATGTCAAACTATGAATACATGTAATGATTTTCTGAAAACTGGGCCCTCTGAAAACTCGGGGGTCCCAAGCGGTCGCCCTCCCTGCCTCCCTCCAGGTCCTGTGGGCTAGTTAATTATAATAATCAATAACAAAAGCATATATATCTAACAAAAATTTACAATAATAAACCGCCGTATGATTAGATAATTCTAAAATCCAGATTAAGTTGGAGCATACAAATCATAAATGCTCAATGCGCAAAACAAAAAATTTAATTATTACGACCGTAAAACTTTCATAAAAATTACCCATCAAGTGTTCATCTGTATGAACATGCAAACAACTTATCCTCCCATCTCATATGGCATCTCACTAAAAATGAAACTCGACCTCAATATGCTTTGTACGTTTATGAAAAATATAATCTCTTCTGATTTAAGTAAATATTACATGTTCGAATTGTCATTGGTAAAAACTACCTTGACAATCACCATTTTTCTAATGTAGATTGTAATTGTACAATAATTGTATGTATTCCGGGTTTGTTGACAAGTCAAACATGAGTCAAAGAGTTTGCAAGAAAGTGTTGAGAATTATTGACAATGAAATGGTCAATCAGCCCAATGACGCGATGATTGAGGTTATTTCACATCAGAATCACCAAGATCGAACAAATTTTTCTAAGACCTGTTCAAGTTGACAACTTTTGGAAAGATTTCAATGTTTGTGACAATCGTTGGATCTTCGTATGCATGAGTTCGATGTATGCAACAAAGTTGCTTGCCTCTCGATGCCTTGGTCTTAGGAAGGTAAAATTCTAAGAGGGAAAATCTGGCATTGCATTGATAGATCTTGAAACTAGAGATTTGAAAGAAGTAAAAGGCGAATATTGCAGTAATATTAGTGATGATACATTAAAACTGATTGCATCTAATCACAAGGCACTTGAAAGTTTTCATCTAGGACTGGATATCTTAGAAAGGATCACCAGAGATACAAACAGAAAGTTATTAGGTGTTTTTCCAAACTACAAAACTTGGACTCTCTTGAAAAAAAGTGTTAATGGTGTTGCTACTTATATGTCATCTAGAAATTGCCCAAACTTGACTAAAATTAATTTTATATACTATATTAAAATCGATATAAGGACTCTGAAAAATGTGTTGTCATGTTGTTTTTTCTTAGTTACCAGATTGTCAAAAATAAATTAACTTTGGCTTCAAAATACTTGAGTGTGTTGTCGAATTTGAAATATTTACATCTCACGGAACGATATTGTCTACGATGTTTTATCTATTGTGCTTTCAATCTCAGATAAACTTAATAATCTTGTGCACTTTAAATTGTCTAGTTCTTAATCATGATGCTTGAATTAGTGACTATAAAAATATTGAAGTTAAACTGTCAGTTATCCTTTCCACCAACATATTCAAAGGTGTGTCTTCTTTTTTTACCTATACAATAACAGAAGAGAGAATTGTATTATCTAGTTACAGAGATTCAAAGTATAAGGTGTGAAATCTATTGGATGTTATAATTGGCTAGAATGGTTTATCTTTCATTTGTCTATACAATTTGCCAAAAGACATCCAATAAATATGAAAGTTGCAGTCTCAGAAAAGGTGTGGTACTATTACTTAGTTTACCACAAATCTTACAAGAGATGTGCAAGAAATGGTTGTTGATGTCTTTCAACTTTTGCAACTGTTAATTATGAAAATGTTGTTAATATATTCCTAAATTGCTGAAGTAATTTTTTGGGAAGGAAACATATTTCTCATTTTAAAGCTTGAAAAATCTTGGAATGAGGGGTTTCCACTTAAAACATTAGTAGTAATTTTAGGTTTATAAATTATGTTATTTTATAATTCCCACATAAGTTGTCTAACACATTTTGTGTATTTTCACTAAAAATTAACACATTCAAGTAAGTTATAGTGAAAATAATTAGTTTGACATCTATATAGATTTAGGCTAACATGCACGTGCGTCATTTATCAGATTATTGATTAATTTATAGTGTTTTTTGTTGCGTAATCATTAAAAATTTAGTTATTTAGTCCCGAGATTAAAAAGGTTATGGCAGAAGTTGGAGGGATGCATATTCTAGTAAATTTTGCAATATTTAGGAATAAATGGACTCTTACAGAGGCGGTAGGAGGTCTATGTAACATATCCATTATATTTCCTCGGTAAGAAATTTAATCATTTCTTTAAGTACATTCTCAGCCATCCATCTGTTTGTGAATCTCGCAAATTTGATAGAATTTTTATTCCTCCAACTTCTGTCATAACTTTTTTAACCTTACGACTAACTAACACATTTTTGATTGTCTAAACAACACAAAATACTATAAATTAAGCATATTCTGACCAAAAACATACATGTTATTCAAATATATCTACATAATGTCAACTTAATTATTTTACCAACACAATAATCTACTTAAATATGTTACTTGTTAGTGAGAAGACACAAAATCTATCAGAAGAATTATGTGAGAACTTAAAAATAACATAACTAATAAATTTAAATTACCACTACTACTTTTAAACTGAAGCCCATCTTTACAAGATTTTGCAAGATTTAAAATGAGTAAAATGTGACCTTAACAAAAAACTGTGTCATGTAGTGAAGAATCAATAACAATATTTTCATAATTAACAATTGCAAAAGTTAAAAGGACATCAACATAAATTTCTTACAAATTCTCATGTGAGTTTTATGTTAATTAAATAAGAGTTTCATACCTTAGGTGAACAAGTAATTATCGATACTTGTTGGATAACTTTTTTCAAATCGTCGAAGTGAATAAGATATAATCCATTCCAGCCAAAACATAATCTCTTTTACATTATGCTCCTTATTGTTTGAATCTTTCCATCTTCATAATTCATTATTCTCTTACATTATAGTATTGACAAAAAGAGAATATACGCCTCTAAATATGCTGGTGGAAAGGATAATTAACAATTCATCTTTAATACCATTATGGTCAACAATTCTAGCATTATGATCAAGAGTTAAAAATTCAACACTCACAAGATCGTTAAGTTCACTGAAATTTAAAGCAATACAGGTAAAACATTAAGAAACATTTCAGTTCATGAAATATCTAAAATTTCAAATTTGACAAGTCACTTAAGTACTCAGAAACCAAAAGATAATTTATGTTTGATAATTAGGCAATTTAAAAAAAACGAAATGATGACACACTTTCTTGAAACATCATGTCAAAATTAATACAATATATAAAGTTAATTTCACTCAAGTTGAACATTTTTTAGCCAACACATTAACAACAACACAATTAACTTTTTTTATTCTAGAAATTGAAGTTTTTGTAGTTTGAAACTACACCTAATAACTTCTATTATTATATCACTCGTAATCTTTCCAAGATATTTCGTTGTAGTTGAAGACTTTCAAGTACCCTTTTTTAGAAGCAATCAATTTTATTGTATAATCCCTAATATCACCACAATATTTGTCCATAATCTTCTTCAAATTCTTAACTACAAGATCTATTAATACATCGACAGATTTTTTCTAACAGAATTGTACCTTTTTAAGACCAACAAATCGAGAGGCAAGCAACTTTGGTCCATTCATATCATACTCGTGCATCCGAAGATTCAACGATTTTCATAAATATTGAGATCTTCCCAAGCCACTATCTTGAAAATTGCCGATATATTTGCCCGATCTCAATTAATCAAACGTAAAAAAATCTCGATCGTCGCTTTATCTGGTAAACCGATTTCATTGTCAATTCTTGACACTTTCTTGCAAACACTTTGACTCACATGTAGCCTATCTTCAAAATATGAAATATATACAATTAATACATGAAGATACCGAGATCTCAAAAATTCGAAAAATATATGTTCAAAGAGTGAGTGTAAACAAAGAACAATCATGAATATAAGGATCCTTCACACAAACAAGCTTAATTGAGCGATTTCTTGAAAATAATTGCATCAAGTTTCAAAAAATAATATATATGATATCAAAATTGTTGTAAAAAACAGATCGGGGTGCTACGTTTTATGATTAATAAAAGTAATACACAAAAGAGATTACCTTAATCGCTACGGCGCAAGTGATTACAATCCATGTCTTCTACTATATTCATTGATTCCTCTTGACCGAAGTGTGGGTTTCGATCTCCCAAGATTTACCTCTCCTTAAAGCAAATAACCCTAGTTCTGTTCTTGAGGAAGTGCGGCTACCTTTCAAACCTTAGGTCATTTTGTGTGTGTAACCCTATGCTTCTAGGAGAAAGAGAATATATATAGGCTATAGTAAGGATCATGGATATTTAGGTAGGTTGGGCCTCCAATGATATTCTGGGCCGAGGCCAATATCATTAAATATTAATTCAATCCATTAAAGAATTAATATTTGAACTACCTTTCCTAACACCATAATTTAATTAATTAATTAGGCTCCAATATTATTTGCTTATTAAATTTCCCAAGTTTAAGATAACGCATGTCCATTAATTAAATTAATTTTTGACAAATAATTCAGTTAACATCTTTTATCTTTGATCATCCACTCAATCTTATAATTATGCAACAACAAATCTACCTGCAAGACTCAAGCATAATTGTCTTTATGAGCTTAAAAGAGGACATCATCATCCGAATATTTTCAGACATAGTTTCCTTTTATAGTTAATATCTCACTCTGTATGCAATGTCATTACTCAATGCATAATATTGTAATTAATAATTAATAGACATTAAATTGACATTAAAAAAATAGAAACTTGGATCTTGGAAGTTAAAATGTGCAATCTTGTAGCACTATCTAAGAGTTGTGGGGACTAAACTCGAGAGGGATAAATTAGAGTAAACAACATTTTCAACGTTCTTTTTTGTATAAAATTGATAAAAATGTTTTTGGGTATTTAGAATTAGTAGGATACGAAATTACTACATGAAAATTTAATAGATGATAAACATAGTTCGTAAATGATTTGTCTTAGAAAAAGTAAATTTTATGTGGAATACATACTTGTCAAATGATTTTTTCTCATTTCTTTACAAATGAATTGGATATGAAGTTTAAGAAAATTTTTATAATATATATAAAAAAGTAAATGATTGAGAGGGACATTCAGAAAAAAAACAGTAAATAGACATAACGAGTATTTCATAACTCGACAAATTTGCAATACGGATATCGCAATTTTTTATATTGATACCCATTTTACGAAAATGCATAATATACGAATAATATATCAAATTTAAAAGTACACATCATAAAATTTAAATTAGATACCACCTTTAGGATCAGGCCACGAAAGTGCATTACATTAAATAATATATGTATTTTGTAAATATGTATTTTAAAAGTTAAAATTGATCATAATTTTTAAAATATGAAATTTTTGGAAAGAAGTAAATAATCATGCATATGAAATTTTTGGGAAGAATTAAATAATCATGCATGTACTATATCATATCCTATATATAATTAGAGGTTTTGATGGTATGGTTCGGTCATCTGGGATATTATAGTAAATTCAATACACCTACGAAAAAACATACGGGAGAGAATTGTAATAGTACAAACCGTACAACACTATTAACAAATAACATATTATTTTCAAAAATAAACAAAGTAAACAAACAAAAATAATTATATACTATATATAATTAGCGTGGTTAATTTGGTCGTGAAGAGTAAAAAAGTAATTTCAACCAAAATATTCTATATATATTTTAAAGCAAAATTTAATATTACAATTAAAAATAATTAAAACATGGTTCAAAATAAAACCTAACAAAAAAAGTGTAAGGGAGATATAGAAAAAAAGTAGTAGAGATAAGTAATACTAATACCATAAACTCCACAAAACAATTATTAACTAACATATTATTTTCTACATACATGAAATGCAAATAAAAAATATTAGAATAATGTATCATTATAATTCTTTCATTAGAAAAAGATAAACAAAAATTAAAATAGACAAAACTATATTTAAAAATAAGTCACAAATAACATTCAATAATACATATAACAAACAAAGTAAACAAATACAACACAAAATTTCCAACTCCAAAATAATATTTTTACAAAACATGGTTTGAAATTTAATTACAAAATAAAAAAAATGTTTTTAAACATGCATCAAGAAATAAATTAGTAAACTAAGACTTCAAAAATATTAAAAAAATATTTTATAATTATAAATGACATTAAAATTCACCAAAATATATTTTACAAAACAAATGCTAAATTTATATAAATACTAAATTCATTAACTAAAATTCACAAAACAATTAATATAATACAGATACAACAATTATTGACTAAGTAAAAAATGTAACACATTTACAAGTTGTTTTTAGAAAACTTTAATTAATATTAACAACAAAATAATATTATCAATATTACATTTCAAAAGAATTTAAAATACTTTCCTACACTTGAAAAAATACCATAACAAAGAACTCTAAATGATTTTTATATAATATATTTAATACAAAGACAAAATAGAAAAGTTATACAAATATAATTATTAACATGTTTCAAATATATCTTATATAATCTAATATTTAAAAATAAAACCCCGCAAAATAATGAAATTTTAAAAATATATTAGGCTAAATTTTATAATATAATTTATAAAAATAACAACTATAAATTAGTAAAAAAAATTAACTATCACATAAAGATCTTTAAAGAAAAACAATAACCAATAAATACATTAAAATATTTACTTATAAGTTTTACGACAAACATGTTTCTAAAATTTACACTAAAAAATAATGCAATTTTATTAAAAAAAAATATAACATCATTTGGTTATATTATTTTTTTCAAAAATTGTAGATGTAGTAGTACTACATCTGTAAATAAATTTAAAGAATTTTCCAAACAACAAAAAATATATATATAGAATTAAAATATTATACAATGCAAAAAAAATTAAAATTTAATAAACTAAAAGTTACAAAACAGTAAATTTTATCAACAATAAAATTTATACTAAATTAATACAAATTCAATCTAATAAAATACCAATAAACAAATTTATTAATTATCATTATAAAATTGACGTATTTCTATTATTATTTTAGTATATATATATATATATCTGTGTGTGTGTATGTATGTATGTATGTAAAATTTTTATTAAAAATGAAAAATACAAATTTAAAACAATATGAGAATTTTTGAAAATAATATTTCTAATAATTGTTTTTACAAAATATTGATAATGTAACCCGCATCGCACGGGTACAAAACTAGTAAAATATAAAGAAAATATATAAAATCTAATTGTGTCAAGAACTACAGAAGAACTACAGTGCCGTTCCAGACATTTCAAAGGTTTAAGGACGACAAAAAATATGGGTCCTTCCCTTTCAATAGTATCCTTAGTTAATAAAGATTATGTGTCCCTTAAAATAATGTTGTAACGATTTGTGTTGATTGTTATATTGAAATAAGTAATAATTGATTAGCAACGATCAAAAAAGATATTTTTTTCAAATATTTTTGGATGTAAACCGTTGGTATTGGTATTTACATCAATTTTCACTGGTATATATTTCTTATTAAATTATATTACATATTTGGAATTAAAGCTTTAGTAAATTCAAAAACTTCAAATACAAATATAAGATTATCATTTTAACAGATTTTCAATACTAACAACAAATGGAAAAGTTTCTATTCAAAGTATGTCAAACTATGAATACATGTAATGATTTTCTGAAAACTGGGGCCTTGAAAACTCGGGGGTCCCAAGCTAGGTCGCCCTCCCTGCCTCCCTCCAGGTCCTGTGGGCTAGTTAATTATAATAATCAATAACAAAAGCATATATATCTAACACAAATTTACAGTAATACACCGCCGTATGATTAGATAATTCTAAAATCCAGCTTAAGTTGGAGCATACAAATCATAAATGCTCAATGCGCAAAACAAAAAATTTAATTATTACGATCGTAAAATTTTCATAAAAATTACCCATCAAGTGTTCATCTGTATGAACATGCAAACAACTTATCCTCCCATCTCATATGGCATCTCACTAAAAATGAAACTCGACCTCAATATGCTTTGTACGTTTATGAAAAATATAATCTCTTCTGAATTAAGTAAATATTACATGTTCGAATTGTCATTGGTAAAAACTACCTTGACAATCACCATTTTTTCTAAAGTAGATTGTAATTGTACAATAATTGTATGTATTTCGGGTTTGTTGACAAGTTAAACATGAGTCAAAGAGTTTGCAAGAAAGTGTTGAGAATTATTGACAATGAAATGGTCAATCAGCCCAATGACGCGATGATTGAGGTTAGTTCACATCAGAATCACCAAGATCGAACAAATTTTTCTATGACCTGTTCAAGTTGACAACTTTTGGAAAGATTTCAATGTTTGTGACAATCGTTGGATCTTCGTATGCATGCGTTCGATGTATGCAACAAAGTTGCTTGCCTCTCGATGCCTTGGTCTTAGGAAGGTAAAATTCTAAGAGGGAAAATCTGACATTGCATTGATAGATCTTGAAACTAGAGATTTGAAAGAAGTTAGAGGCGAATATTGCAGTAATATTAGTGATGATACATTAAAACTGATTGCATCTAATCACAAGGCACTTGAAAGTTTACATCTAGGACTGGATATCTTAGAAAGGATCACCAGAGATACAAACAGAAAGTTATTAGGTGTTTTTCCAAACTACAAAACTTTGACTCTCTTGAAAAAAAGTGTTAATGGTGTTGCTACTTATATGTCAGCTAGAAATTTCCCAAACTTGACTAAAATTAATTTTATATACTATATTAAAATCGATATAAGGACTCTGAAAAATGTGTTGTCATGTTGTTTTTTCTTAGTTACCAGATTGTCAAAAATAAATTAACTTTGGCTTCAAAATACTTGAGTGTGTTGTCGAATTTGAAATATTTACATCTCACGGAACGATATTGTCTACGATGTTTTATCTATTGTGCTTTCAATCTTAGATAAACTTGATAATCTTGTGCACTTTAAATTGTCTAGTTCTTAATCATGATGCTTGAATTAGTGACTATAAAAATATTAAAGTTAAACTGTCAGTTATCCTTTCCACCAACATATTCAAATGTGTGTCTTCTTTTTTTACCTATACAATAACAGAAGAGAGAATTGTATTCTCCAGTTACAGAGATTCAAAGTATAAGGTGTGAAATCTATTGGATGTTATAATTGGCTAGAATGGTTTATCTTTCATTTGTCTATACAATTTGCCAAAAGACATCCAATAAATATGAAAGTTACAGTCTCAGAAAAGTTGTGGTACTATTACTTAGTTTACCACAAATCTTACAAGAGATGTGTAAGAAATGGTTGTTGATGTCTTTCAACTTTTGCAACTGTTAATTATGAAAATATTGTTAATATATTCCTAAATTGCTGAAATAATTTTTTGGGAAGACAACATATTTCTCATTTTAAAGCTTGAAAAATCTTGGAATGAGGGGTTTCCACTTAAAACATTAGTAGTAATTTTAGGTTTATAAATTATGTTATTTTATAATTCCGACATAAGTTGTCTAACACATTTTGTGTATTTTCACTAAAAATTAACACATTCAAGTAAGTTATAGTGAAAATAATTAGTTTGACATCTATATAGATTTAAGCTAACATGCACATGCGTCATTTATCAGATTATTGATTAATTTATAGTGTTTTTTGTTGCGTAATCATTAAAAATTTAGTTATTTAGTCACGAGATTAGTGGCAGAAGTTGGAGGGATGCATATTCTAGTAAATTTTGCAATATTTAGGAATAAATGGACTCTTATAGAGGCGATAGGAGGTCTATGTAACATATCCATTATATTTCCTCGGTAAGAAATTTAATCATTTCTTTAAGAACATTCTCAGCCATCCATCTGTTCGTGAATCTCGCAAATTTGATAGATTTTTTATTCCTCCAACTTCTGCCATAACTTTTTTAATCTTACGACTAACTAACACATTTTTGATTGTCTAAACAACACAAAATACTATAAATTAAGCATATTTTGACCAAAAACATACATGTTATTCTAATATATCTACATAATGTCAACTTAATTATTTTACCAACATAATAATCTACTTAAATATGTTACTTGTTAGTGAGAAGACACAAAATCTATCAGAAGAATTATGTGAGAACTTAAAAATAACATAACTAATAAATTTAAATTACCACCACTACTTTTAAACTGAAGCCCATCTCTTCAAGATTTTGCAAGATTTAAAATGAGTAAAATGTGACCTTAACGAAAAACTACGTCATGTAGTGAAGAATCAACAACAAAATTTTCATGATTAAAAATTGCAAAAGTTAAAAGGACATCAACCTAAATTTCTTACAAATTCTCATGTGAGTTTTATGTTAATTAAGTAAGAGTTACATACCTTAGATGAACAAGTAATTATATATCGATACTTGTTGGATAACTTTTTTCAAATCGTCGAAGCGAATAAGATATAATCCATTCCAGCCAAAACATAATCTCTTTTACATTCTGCTCCTTATTGTTTGAATCTTTCCATCTTGATAATTCATTATTCTCTTACATTATAATATTGACAAAAAAAGAAGATACGCCTCTAAATATGCTGGTGGAAAGGATAATTAACAATTCATCTTTAATACCATTATGGTCAACAATTCTAGCATTATGATCAAGAGTTAACAATTCAAAACTCACAAGATCGTTAAGTTCACCGACAATTAAAGCAATACAGGTAAAGCATTAAGAAACATTTCAGTTCATGAAATATCTAAAAATTTCAAATTTGACACGTCACTTAAGTACTCAGAAACCAAAAGCTAATTTATGTTTGATGATTTGGCAATTTAAAAAAAATGAAATGATGACACATTTTCTTGAAACATCATGTCAAAATTGATACAATATATAAAGCTAATTTCACTCAAGTTGAACAATTTTTAGCCAACACATTAACAACAACACAATCAACTTTTTTTATTCTAGAAAATTGAAGTTTTTGTAGTTTGAAACTACACCTAATAACTTCTATTATTATATCACTAGTAATCTTTCCAAGATATTTTGTTGTAGTTGAAGACTTTCAAGTACCCTTTTTTAGACGCAATCAATTTTATTGTATAATCCCTAATATCACTACAATATTTGTCCATAATTTTCTTCAAATTCTTAACTACAAGATCTATTAATACATCGACAGATTTTTTCTAACAGAATTGTACCTTTTTAAGACCAACAAATCGAGAGGCAAGCAACTTTGGTGCATTCATATCATACTCGTGCATCCGAAGATTCAACAATTGTCATAAATATTGAGATCTTCCCAAGCCACTATCTTGAAAAAATTGCTGATATATTTGCCCGATCTCGATTAGTCAAATGTAAAAAAATCTCGATCATCGCTTGATTGGGAAAATCGATTTCATTATCAATTCTTGATACTTTCTTGCAAACACTTTGACTCACATGTAGCCTATCTTCAAAATATGAAATATATACAATTAGTACATGAAGATACCGAGATCTCAAAAATTCGAAAAATATATGTTCAAAAAGTGAGTGTAAACAAAGAGCAACCATGAATATAAGGATCCTTCACACAAACAAGCTTAATTGAGCGATTTCTTGAAAATAATTGCATCAAGTTTCAAAAAATAATATATATGATATCAAAATTGTTGTAAAAAACAGATCGGGGTGCTACGTTTTATGATTAATAAAAGTAATACACAAAAGAGATTACCTTAATCGCTACGGCGCAAGCGATTACAATCCACGTCTTCTACTATATTCATTGATTCCCCTTGAGCGAAGTGTGGGTTTCGATCTCCCAAGATTTACCTCTCCTTAAAGCAAATAACCCTAGTTCTGTTCTTGAGGAAGTGCGGCTACCTTTAAAACCTTAGGTCATTTTGTGTGTGTAACCCTATGCTTCTAGGAGAAAGAGAATATATATAGGCTATAGTAAGGATCATGGATATTTAGGTAGGTTGGGCCTCCAATGATATTCTGGGCCTAGCCCAATATCATTAAATATTAATTCAATCCACTAAAGAATTAATATTTGAACTACCTTTCCTAACACCATAATTTAATTAATTAATTAATTCGGCTCCAATATTATTTGCTTATTAAACTTCCCATGTTTAAGATAACGCATGTCCAATAATTAAATTAATTTTTGACAAATAATTTAATTAATATCTTTTATCTTTGATCATCCACTCAACCTTATAATTATGCAACAACAAATATACCTACAAGACTAAAGCATAATTGTCTTTATGAACTTAAAAGAGGACATCATCACCCGAATATTTCAGACATAGTTTCCTTTTATAGTTAATATCTCACTCTGTATGCAATGTCATTACTAAATGCATAATATTGTAATTAATAATTAATAGACATTAATTTTTTTGACATTAAAAAAATAGAAACTTGGATCTTGGAAGTTAAAATGTGCAATCTTGTAGCACTATCTAAGAGTTGTGGGGACTAAACTCGAGACGGATTAATTAGAGTAAACAACATTTTCAACATTCTTTTTTGTATAAAATTGATAAAAATGTTTTTGGGTATTTAGAATTAGTAGGATACGAAATTACTACATGAAAATTTAATAGATGATAAACATAGTTCGTAAATGATTTGTCTTAAAAAAAGTAAATTTTATGTGGAATACATACTTGTCAAATGATTTTTTCTCATTTCTTTACAAATGAATTGGATATGAAGGTTAAGAAAATTTTTATATTATATAAAAAAAGTAAATGATTGAGAGGGACATTTAGGAAAAAAAATAAAAGTAAATAGACATAACGAGTATTTCATAACTCGACAAATTTGTAATACGGATATCGCAATTTTTTATATTGGTACCCATTTTACGAAAATGCATAATATACGAATAATATATCAAATTTAAAAGTACACATCGTAAAATTTAAATTAGATACCACCTTTAGGATCAGGCCACGAAAGTGCATTACATTAAATAATATATTTATTTTGTAAATGTGTATTTTAAAAGTTAAAATTGATCATAATTTTTAAAATATGAAATTTTTTGGAAAGAAGTAAATGATCATGCATATGAAATTTTTGGGAAGAAGTAAGGAGGTTTTGATGGTATGGTTTGGTCGTCTGGGATATTATAGTAAATTCAATACACCTACGAAAAAACACACGTGAGAGAATTGTAATAGTATAAACCGTACAACATTATTAACAAATAACATATTATTTTCAAAAATAAACAAAGTAAACAAACAAAAATAATTATGTACTATATATAATTAGCGTGGTTGATTGGTCGTGAAGAGTAAAAAAGTAATTTCAACCAAAATATTCTATATATATTTTAAAGCAAAATTTAATATTACAATTAAAAATAATTAACACATGGTTCAAAATAAAACCTAACAAAAAAAGTGTAAGGGTGATATAGAAAAAAGGTAGTAGAGATAAGTAATACTAATACCATAAACTCCACAAAACAATTATAAACTAACATATTATTTTCTCCATACATGAAATGCAAATAAAAAAATATTAGAATAATGTATCATTATAATTCTTTCATTAGAAAAAAGATAAACAAAAATTAAAATAGCCAAAACTATAATTAAAAATAAGTCACAAATAACATTCAATAATACATAAAACAAACAAAGTAAACAAATATAACACAAAATTTCCAACTCCAAAATAATATTTTTACAAAATAGGGTTTGAAATTTAATTACAAAATAAAAAAAAATGTTTTTAAACATGCATTAAGAAATAAATTGGTAAAATAAGACTTCAAAAATATTTAAAAATATTTTATAATTATAAATGACTTTAAAATTCACCAAAATATATTTTACAAAACAAATGCTAAATTTATATAAATACTAAATTCATTAACTAAAATTCACAAAACAATTAATATAATACACATACAACAATTATTAACTAAGTAAAAAATGTAACGCGTTTACAAGTTGTTTTTAGAAAACTTTAATTAATATTAACAACAAAATAATATTATCAATAGTACATTTCAAAAGAATTTAAAATACTTAGAAAAAAGCACTTCCTACACATGAAAAAAGACCATAACAAAGAACTCTAAACGATTTTTAGATAATATATTTAATACAAAAACAAAATAGAAAAGTTATACAAATATAATGACTAACATGTTTCGAATATATCTTATATAATCTAATATTTAAAAATAAAACGCCGCAAAATAATAAAATTTTAAAAATATATTAGGCTAAACTTTAAAATATAATTTATAAAAATAACAACTATAAATTAGTAAAAAAAATTAACAACTATCACATAAAGATCCTTAAAGAAAAACAATAACCAATAAATACATTAAAATGGGAATTTGCAAGCCAAAGTTCAAGTGATGAATCCAAAAGAATATGGCTAGTAATTCTTCATAACTTGTAAGGATGCATGTTTGCATTTTTAATCAAATTACATACCTGTATTTTCCAAGTCTTATCTTTATATATGTTAGGCTTGTTATCAGACATGAAATTGTGACTAAGGGTCTTACTCACAATTTGGGGGAGATTGTTAGTCACAGAGGCATGCCTGTGTACATCTAAATAACAAGCCTAATTGTGTGTAATGTTTTGCATTATTTACATGACCTCTTAAATGAGGGAACCTCTAGTTGTAGAGTTTCTATTTGTTTAGTACTTGTAATAGGCATCAATTCCTATCTGTGTAATTGTACTTAAAAGTCAGAGAATATTGCTTGAAAGAAGTTCCAAGGTTCATGCCTCAAGCTTGAAGAACAAGACTATCAAATAATCACAGTTGGGATTTGAAGAAATGAAGAATTTACCTAAGTACCAATTCGAGAAGTATGTTTGTTATACTCGAGAAGTCTAGCCTTCGAGAAGTCAAGGATTCGATATCTCAAAAGACACAATTCGATATCTCTGAATACACTGTTTGTTATCTCATTCGATATCTCAGAGATTCGATTTGTCTACTACTCTATTCGAGAACTCAGAAAGTCAACAAGTCAAAGCATCATTCGAGTTCTCTAGGAGTCAACAAGTCAAGGTTCATTCGATATCTCAAAGACTCAGAAAGCTATTCGATATCTCGGGGATTCGATAAGTTAAATGTTCTATTCGACAACTCAAGGATTCCTGAATAAAAAGAGCTATTCGAGAAGTGATTCGATATGTCAACCTTACAGTATTCGAGAACTCAGAGTTATCTAATCATAGTTCTCGAATCAATCACTTAGCCACTTCTCGAATACATTCTTGGAGACAAACTACTGAGAAATTGTACAAGTCAGAAACCTGCAACAAGCCAAAGCACCTTATGGACCACAACCTGTAACGTGCTCTGGAAAGCCTACAAAGAAGCTTAGAGAGATGTACAAGAGATAAAAAGCTAAAGAAGTGGATCTGAACAGAACTTTACAAAGTCAAATCTGTAGCCGTTTGGATGCTTACTCAAAAAGGATAGACACACTGGAAAGTAAACTTGTTTAACTACCTTATTTGTAGTAAGTAGGTTGTATTCATGTTCTATAAGAATACAACCTCACTTCTTTAGAGATTAAGTTTTTCATATACATTGTAAGAGAACATCTCTCTGAGTAAAACGAAGCTGAGAATACTATCATTTGTATTCACAGGTTGTAGCAAATCTTTATCTAATAAAATATAAGATTAAAGTGATATCGTGTTTTGTGTTGTTCATAATCCGCACCTACACATCTGCACACACAAACACATATTGTGCTACACAGATTTAAGAACAAGAAAAGTTCAAGAATCCATTCACCACCCCCCCCCTGTATTCTTTAATCGTATTCAATACTCAACATTTTTAAACATGCATCAAGAAATAAATTAGTAAACTAAGACTTCAAAAATATTAAAAAATATTTTATAATAATAAATGACATTAAAATTCACCAAAATATATTTTACAAAACAAATGCTAAATTTACATAAATACTAAATTCATTAACTAAAATTCACAAAACAATTAATATAATACACATACAACAATTATTAACTAAGTAAAAAATGTAACACATTTACAAGTTGTTTTTAGAAAACTTTAATTAATATTAACAACAAAATAATATTATCAATAGTACATTTCAAAAGAATTCAAAATACTTAGAAAAAAGCACTTCCTACACATGAAAAAAGACCATAACAAAGAACTCTAAATGATTTTTAGATAATATATTTAATACAAAAACAAAATAGAAAAGTTATACAAATATAATGACTAACATGCTTCAAATATATATTATATAATCCAATATTTAAAAATAAAATGCCGCAAAATAATGAAATTTTAAAAATATATTAGGCTAAACTTTATAATATAATTTATAAAATAACAACTATAAATTAGTAAAAAAAAATTAACAACTATCACATAAAAATCCTTAAAGAAAAACAATAACCAATAAATACATTAAAATATTTACTTACAAGTTTTACAACAAACATGTTTCTAAAATTTACACTAAAAAATGCAATTTTATTGAAAAAAAATCATAACATCATTTGGTTATATTATTTTTTTCAAAAATTGTAGATGTAGTACTATATCTGTAAATAAATTTAAAGAATTTTCTAAAAAAACCAAAAAAATATATGTAGAATTAAAATATTATACAATGAAAAAATTTAAAATTTAATAAACTAAAAGTTACAAAACAATAAATTTTATCAACAATGAAATTTATACAAAATTAATACAAATTCAATCTAATAAAATACCAATAAACAAATTTATTAATTATTATTATAAAATTGACGTATTTCTATTATTATTTTAGTATATATATAATTACGATATATATATATATATATATATATATATATATATATATATATATATATATATATATATATATATATATATATATATATATATAGTTGGGCTCAATAGAGACCAGATTTTTTTGGAGTCCCTAGAGACCATAATCACCACCATTGGATCAAATCTCATCCTGCGGTCTAAAACAAAATAGATTTAATGGCACTTTAGTAATATTAACACAATATGTGGGCAATCGAACATACCTCATACATACACAACATTTCAACGCTTATCAGACAGTTATTCAACCCAATTGACTCGCACGATACTCTCACTACCATTGCAGTTACTGAGACTTTGAGTTATCTAGAAACTGATTCAAACCCTCATCCAAAAGAGAGTGCAGTATTATAAACTACTTCAATTTGTATCGCCTATTGTGTATAAAAGAAGAAGATAAACAATCGAATCAATTAGCAACTAGGAACAATAATTAGTGACTGACGAAGAACAACAAAGAAGATGCGTGAAGGTATATATTTCCTAATCCTTCATCGTAAGCGCATTACAACAATTCAATCAATTAATTCGATTAATTGAATTGTACTATTGAATTTATCTATTCTACATATTTAGGGGTTTCTAATGTAGTTTTGTTTTTTGTGTTTGCATGTACTATGATATATTGTTGTAACTGTCCTGCTAAAATGGTTGCAATGTATAGTGTTTTCTGATGTTTTTATTGATTTTAGAAAAGTTAGTTCTCCGTTAATGGAGAATCATATGAAAAATTTTGTTTGAGAATTAAATTTATTCATATAGTTTATTCTGCATATTATTTTCAAAAAAAAAGGATATGGAATTATATTAAATAAAGGTTATGTGCTTCATAATATGAAATTTGATATGAAATCATGTTGAAGAACAAAATTTTTATTGATTAAGGGTTTTTGTTTTGCAATGTTTAGACCAATACTAAGAGTTGTAAATTTTTAGTTTATATTTGTATAATGGTTTGTTCTTATGTGAGAGTACACTAAAGTTTAAAATTGAACTGCAGGTCGACGACGTAGTGGCAGATTAATTGCTAGTCCTTGGCTTTTCAATTGGCCGAAAAAACCTCCTGTGTACATTGACTTGAGTGCAGGCTTAGACACCCCTAAAACCCCATTCAATGGTTAAAATGCAAGGACTACAATGAACAAATGTAAGAAGGTGGACAAAGAAGAATGGAGTGACGAAGATGACGATTTTGTTATTCCTGGAGAAAATTTTGGAGATAGTGGTAGTAGTGTGGACAGAGGGTGCAGTACTAAAAAAAGGATGAAGTTGACGAGAGATTTAGCAAAGGATGAAAATGAATGTAATGCAATTGTGGAAGTTGGAGGAATTTCAGAAAATTTGATGGTAATGAGAATGGAGAATGATGTAAGATTGCAATACATTGTAGTTATTATTTCCTGGTGTAATTGAAGGTGTTGTCATATTCCGTTTAATATTCATTGTCAATTTTTTTTTGTCCTGCAGGCTACGCAACCAAGGAGTTCAAATGCTAGGTTTAAAAGAGAAAATCCTTTAAAAAGAAAACAAGCATTACTTGGGAAGAAAAAAGACAAGGTGAATTTTTATCGTTAAGTATTTTCTTTACTAATGAAATACGTAATCACTATTGAAGTACTGCACATAATTTTTTTTCATTTAGTATGTGATGTATTCATTTAAGCATTGGTCAGTGAAATACAATGGAGAATGACAAAATTGGAGTGAATAGTTGTTTCATTTAAAATTGAGCAAAAGATCTAAAATTTATTTATTTATTTATATAGTTAGACAATAGGTAATATTATCAATCGTCCCTCGCGATGGTTAGGCCAGAGCTTATAGAAAACTAAGGAATTTACAATATTTGTGTTGTTACAGTTATCTCAAATTACCCATGCATGTATGAATTTACAAACATATGCAAAGTGTGACCAATTACCACAATTCATAAAGGCGTTGATTATGTTGCAGCCCTGTCAGCTTGAGATCCAGCAAATTTCTTGCTAAAATGCTCAACTTCTTCATTTGTGTACAAAAATAGATTTGATAAATAAAATCTGATTAGAAAATGCAGAGTGAATGCAGCAGCAAAATCTTAAGAGAAACATGTAAAGATTAATTTATTTAACCAGTTATATGAATAAGGGTGCAGGAGTTCCGATAACATGTCCAGGAGGTAAGAGTTCCCAGGGTCTGCTCGCTTTTCCTAAAACTCCATTATCATCAGTGTACAAGTCTTGCATTATACTACTTTTAGCATGACAATATTTCATTTTGTTGATACTAAATAACTATTTATTTCTCATGAATATGCACATATTTCAAAGCATGCTAGTCCAGTGAAGGGTAAGATGGCTATAAAAAAGACAAGACCATCAGTTCGAAGGGGGGTGAAGGATGGTACCCCTAGAAGCAGAACAAAGAAAAAACCAGTGAGAATTTATCATCGTTACATCCAAAAGAAATTCTCACCCTCAATTATGTCGGATGTCATTCTAAATTTGTCTGAATCATAAAGAGATTGGGTAAGAAGAACTGGGTTTGAGGCTCTGTTGCATTTTCGGATGGTATGTTACACTCACAATTTAGGCTATAATGTTGTTGAAGCATTCGATGGGGCAGCTTGTTCAATTGTGTTACAAGTAGGGATGATTAAGATTACTGAAAGTATCGTGCACAGTGTAATGGGTTTGCCAAATGGGAATGAAGTGGTTGAGTGCAATAAAGACAGGTCTGCTTATTCAAAATGGGCAGAACAATTCCCCTGTTGTGCAATTTGCGAAATCAGACCCTCAATGGTCAGGAACAAGATACTTGACAATCCAAGGGTAGATGATAATTTCAAGTGGAATTTTCTAATTTTGATGTATAATTTCTTAATTGAATCAAATCAGAATAGTTTCCTTACTCGAGATATACTGAGATTTTCCAGTGATATTGAAACGTGCAACAGCTATAACTGGTGTCGACTGCTGATTGAAAAACTTAAAAAAAACTCATGCTTACTGGGTAGAAGATACCAAAAGAAACTTTGCAGGACCTCTGCCTTTCCTTATTGTAAGTTATAATCTAAATAAAGTTTTCACATATATTAGAAAAGATGTCAAAGAATACTAATGGCCTCTATTTTTTTGGTGCAGTATTTGTATGTCAGCAAATGTAAGAGCAAAGAAACAACATTCATTCAAGCAAATTACCCAACGTTCCGTGGTTGGTCAGATATGTTATTGCGAGAACGACAAAAATATGATTCGAAACAGAAGAGTTTTGGAGAAGGTGAAATAGTGAAATTCCGTGATGTGATTGTGGTAAGTGAACAAAATTTTTTTTAATTAAAGCTCTGTTTTTAACAAAATCTTAAGGTGCTTTATCTTCGTATATCTTTAATTGAGTTTTATTTGTACATGTGTAGGATGGTGTCTTAGAGATAAAAGGCGAAGAGGAGGTAAAATTACCCAATTTTTATTGAATGTCCGATATTCTAGAATTTAGATTAATTTTTATCTATGTGTCATTTATAGGAAGAAATCCAGCAGGAAAACGCCGATGTTACTGAGTTGACAATGCTTGATATAGTAGTTAGAAGAGATATACAGAACGAGAATGGAAGTAATGTCAAAGATGATTGTGCTATTTCTCAAGACATGTATGGTGAAGAGAATTTGGAGGTGTGTATTACTAAGCCTTTTATATTAAAATGCTTTTTTTTCATATTGGAAAGTAGCTGCAAATTAATTCAGACATTTATTTTAAATAAAGGGTTTTACGGAATACGGGACAAGTAGCACAAGACAAAGTTTTGTGCAATGACACAAACAACCTGGATGGCTTGAACAAAATTGTTGTCGACAATGCTCGAGAAAAAATAAATGTATGTAATGCAACCATATTTACTTAATCTTGCTATAATTGGTCTCTAGTCTACACTTAAAATTAGAACTACATTTTTAAAATTTACATTGCAAGATAAATTCACAAACAATAGAAATATGGGTGCGGTTCAAATAGAAGAAATGGATATAAAACTGCTCCATGAGGTAGATATGCATGCTCCAACGTTAAAATATGAAGAAATTATGGAAGGCGAGATACATGATCTGACCAACATTATTTACTAATGCACAAACAGAGATAATCCCATATATGATCTATGCACGTACATGATCTGCACAAACTTAGATAATCCCATCCATCCCATTAATTTCTATCTCTTTCAGGCTGTTAAAGATGATGTCAATGTGTTTGAGGAAGGTGCATCTTCTGAGGAAAAACCAGCAAATAGGAAGCCAAGGAACGACGGTGCAGAGGTATGTATTGAGTATTGACCTCTTAATGTGCGTCATTCTTGGATTAAATTTACATTACTCTGACCATACTTGACTATGGAGACCCTTTCTTTTTCGTGGAGACCAAAGAGACCTATCCTCCTATAACCATTAAATTAGAATACATGTCCTGCCTTTTATACTTTTATTAAACATACCTTGAAGTAGTAAATTAAATTATCTAAAAAATGACATGCACTAGTCTGTACAATATTAAATTGGATTTTACGTCTTTCTTTTTGTAATGTACCGCATATTACTAATTTATATGCTATACTCCTATATTTAGGTTTGTGAGTACTCGACACACAAATTATTGTTGGGACTTTTTATTAAAAAAATAAAAAAAGATAAAATGTTAACATTAGACTATGATCATATAAATGATCAGTACCCATCTTCAATCTTAGAGCAATCGGGTCTATACAATAGAGGATTTATTATTATGTACTCCATTTCTCCACAAAAAATATAAGGTCTTTGCAGTTCTTTGTTTAAATTTAAGTACATACTCCAATTTTTATACTTTTTCTTTTTAATCTGGTTTTTACACAGTTTTTACTTGGAATTTATGCCCATTTTATGCAGGTATTTTTATAGTTTGTGTGTTCGTAATTTAATTAAATTTATGCATAATTTCCCTATATTTCTCTGTACATAATTAGTTTCTTCCTTAATAGTTTCAAGACATTAAAACTTCGATATAACAAACTTAAATTTTATAATAGTAGCTAATTGGATGTTTACATTACATAATCTATAATCGTAGATATGTGACGATGAAGTAAATGTGGTGCAGGACACGCAATCACATGTTGATGTAGAAATTGAT
The DNA here is from genome assembly GCA_037693485.1 of Kitagawia praeruptora. Classification (NCBI taxonomy): domain Eukaryota; kingdom Viridiplantae; phylum Streptophyta; class Magnoliopsida; order Apiales; family Apiaceae; genus Kitagawia; species Kitagawia praeruptora. Next base: position 9,332,241 of record CM075353.1, read on the forward strand.
AAACATTTTGACGAAAATGTATGTAAAATTTCCTTTTAATTTTGGTTGTATGTGACATGAGATTAACATATGGAATTTAACTTATTATTTATTGTACTTTGTGTTACATTGTGATCTACCAGACGTACACGATGTCGTTTGAAAAAAAATTGAAGGAATTCGATGATGCTTATGGAAGGTGCTTAAATAATTTTGAAGTAACATTAGCACTCTATCCTCAAAATCCAAGGCTAGCTGAACTGAAAAGTGAATATATCCAATATTTCAAACTGTTCAAAGCTACAAGTCCAATAGCGAAGAATTTACTATTTGGTAGTGTAGCTGGAAATGCAGGAAAAAAGTCAGCCCTAGTAGATGAAGATGATTTCATACCTAACTACTCTTTGGGTCTGTCACAGTTGATGCCTAAAAACCTCTGTAGTGATCTAGATGACACCAGTAACGTGCAGATGGAAGGTTGTTCACCATTGTTAAGTATTCCAGGTAAAAGACAACTTCTGTCCAACAAATTTATTGGAGAGAAGGACGTCTATGGAAATGTCGGAGAAAATGGTAAATCAACTGCAGAAATGGAAAGACCACGACAAGAAATAAAAGCATCAGCTCTTTGTAAGTCTCCATATGTCAGCAGGGTGCTTGATGTGGGTAGTCATGTCTTAACAACGGAGGAGAGGAATGTGTGGCAGTGGCTTTTCCAAAACAGGAGGAACATAAAGTTTGTTTACTACATAATTGTGTTGTATATTCTGCATTTTTTGTTTCAAATTTAAAGGGTGCTCTGTGTACTAATCGATATATTTGACTTTTTTAGGGATAACTTGTTTGAATGGAATGAGAGAATGTGTACAAAAGCACATTTTCAATCACTACAGGAGAATAAAATGGTTATGTCGACACTGATTGACACATGGACCTACCTGCTGAACGAGAATGAGATACTTAAAGCTGATTCTTCACCTTTGCGTCTGTTCATGACTATAGAAACTACTGTACGTGTTTAACATCTTAATAAAAGTACTTAAAAGTTTAAATTATATGTTAGTTGTGGTTAAAAGGGGAAAATTAATTATGTTTCTTACATTTTGATGCAGTACGGGCCCTTACAGATTAAAATTGGAGAGGGTGAATTTGAAAAGACGAATCGTTATGCTCCTTTTGACGATAACATGGACAATGTCATGAAAATGTTTAACGAGATGCATAACAAGCAATATGAAGTAAAGGATTTCGATATGGTAAGAAAGATAAAAATGTACAACTATTCTTTCCATTTGTTTCTTTATGCATCATATATACCATATAATCAATTTATATACATTTTAATTGTTTAATCTACAGTTTGTTTTTCCCATTTACGATATGGGACATTACTATATCATATGCTATAAAATGAAGAAAACTCGACTGGAGATCATAGATAACAGAGTCCAAACAGATGGAGTGGAGGAAACTTATGGAGATTTGCCAGCACGCTTGGTATGTGATATTTGAAGTATTCTTTTTTAGATAATTTAGTTTGAGGAATTGAGTATGAAAAATCTGATCAATACATTGTATTAATAAACTCAGCATGATTGCTTTTGCCATTGGATCTCAATATATAACCTGCTAAAAGAAAGCGAGATAGTAAATTTGGAACCACGAGTTCATAGAATGGGTTGGCAAACCGAAAAGAACGGGATTGACTGCGGAATCTTTGTAATGAGGCACATGGAGACATATATCGGTAATTTATGTGGATGGAAAGTCGGGCTCGGTATTGAAAAGGTACGTTTAATATATATCTAGTCTACTCAAATGTTCATGTATTTAACAAATTAAACTAATTGCTTAAAAAAATTACTCTTATGAAGGACAACCAAAAAACACTGCTGAACAAGTTGTGGATAATCTACTGCCACAAAATCTTGACTTGGAGAGGAAATAGCAAAAGAACCCTCATATTGGAAGGTGTTGCGAATTTGGCAAAGGGCAAGAACTTGGTTACATAAATAGTTTAGGTCTAATAACGTAGTGAGATACTCTAGTTATTTGGTGGATTTGATAAAATCCTGAATGCACTAAGTTAAACTATTATTCTGTGGGTTTTTTTCGTATCATCGGAATGTAGAATTGTAGTACTCTGATTTGTTATGATAATGAAGGACAACTGGTTTGCTTTTTTTTTTTTACTGGTGAATGGAGCATAATAATTTAATTTAAATATTTTGTGATGAATGAAGGACAGTACTCTGATTTACCATTTATGTCCATGTTATCGAGTTCCACCACTAGACTAAGCAATTATTCTTTAAGTTTTGCTGCTGCTTTTGGCCTCTGTTGTTCTTCTTGTCATCTTTAATACAGATACCTTTCTGTTTCTGATTAGGCTTATTTGACCAAAGTTCAGCATGCTTACCAGCCCTGATCAATTTCTTTATCAATGTAGCACAATCTACACAACCAGAAACACAAACTTTATGATGCTCTACATCTATGAGTACTTGGAAAACCCCTGTTCACAAAAGAGGTGAAATCAAATAACACATTACTGTCTAGTTAGCCTCGAATCACATGACCATGGATCTCCCTACCAAGGATCAGTGCTGAAAGTTCTGCACAATCAATAGTACAATCAACACCGTCCCTTCTCATCTCACCATGCAATTTCAATGCTTGCTCAAAACAAAAATAGACTAAAAAACTCTAGTGTATAAAGACTAAAGACCAACATATCAAAACAAATATCCTCAAAACAAAACACATATCAAGAATCATATCTTCATGATTGCATATAAAAATCCATTTTTTTCCAAGTAAAAAAACCAAGATTTAAACCTAAGGTATAAAAAGTAAAGAGAGAGATGCACAGACAGAAACAAGTAGTGGTGCTAAATGTTTCTTTATAAAGAACCAGTGAATGATAAACAGAACAGTACATATACATGTCTCTGTGTGTGTGGAAACATTATTAGTAAGTAAGTAAGCAGTACATTTAATTTGAACTGGGGAATGAGAGGACATGTGAACCTGACTACATAATTTGGAATCTCCAAAATAATTTGCCCTAATAATGCCATCATGTGTGTTGTCAAAAAATATTACATAATGAAAAACATATAACTTTCTTTTACAATCCAACTGTTAGAACCAGGTCATTCAATCATCTCTTCACCCTTTAGAGAATGAAAGATTTGTGTTATCAAAAGCATGAATATCCCGTTCTTGCTTTAGAAAGTACTCATAATATCTACATATAAATCTAGGGAAAAAAATTCATAAAATTAATTAAATTAAGAACACACAAACCATAGTTAATGCCTGCATAATATGTTAAGAAATTCCAATTAAAAAATCTGGATGCTCTCCAGAATATAGATAATGCAATAAAATTGATAATGTGCACAAATAACAAAGTATCCAATGTACTTGTGGTAATTAAAAACATAAAAATGAAGACAGGAGTTTCCCCAAAATCTATTTAACCAGATTTTTGGATACCCATACAAGTCCATGGATTGTGACCTATTTCTTTACATCGGCCACATTGTCTTCCCTTCCCCCTTTCGATAGCCAACTCTTGACTGCTCTTTATCCGGCTACTACATCCCTTGTTTCTACATTGATGTGGATTAAGAACAGAAATTTCTGATTCGGGAACAAGAGGAATAAACTTATCTGCTCTGTGACCTCCTCCTTGTAAAGGTGTATTGTCTGTGCTTTGAGTTAACGCAGCATTGATTGACTGAACTCCGGTGATTACTGAATCCAACTTTTCCTCATCTTCGCCTGCAACATTCACACAGTTATGAAATTCAAACCATGCCCTTGTCCTTTTCAACTTCTTTCTATCTTGTGCTTCGCAAATTTCATTAACTTTAGAAGACCCAAGGAATGAGTGATGTTTGACAGCGTTCTTGGACCATCGCGGCTTAACAAATCCATGTGGAATCTGTTTAATGCTACACTTATGCAAAGCAGCAAATGAATGCCTACATAAGTAACCTTTTCTGAAATACAATTTACAGCTGCATTGTACATAATTGTCGCTTAGTCTGATAGAAACCTGACAAAAGGCAATATTAACGAAAAATTAAAGACGATAACGTGAAGCTTTGTATAACTAAAAATTAAGAGATGTGTAAAATGGATTACAAATTGAAATATTTAAAAAAGGCTTCATTAACTTAACACTTCTTACATAATAAGGCAACATTCAAAGTTTTCAAAGATATATAACCACTTATTATGAACAACTAATAATAAAGCAGTTACTTCAACAACTAATCAACACTTAATATACTCTACCTTAAAAACCTTGTCATGCATTAGATCGTCTTTACATTTGAAAAGCCTTGTATCATTTTCCCTTGACATATCTGGCATACTAGTATGAAAGCAAGCTGTTTTAATTTCTTCCCTGACAAGATAATAAAGTTCTAGGGTATACCACTTAGATGCATCCTTTTCAATGGGCATTGTGGTGTCCGTTTGTGGAATTTGTTGCAACTTTTTTTCATCTTCTACATACCTGAGACGTTGCTTGTCCATAGCACTCTCAAAACTAGAATAAAACTCCACAAGAGTGTCACCACTTTCATGAAAGTGTTGAAAGAAGAAATTGGAACTTTCAGACCGAGAAGTAGTTCTGAGTAAACCAGCCATTTCAATGTCTGAAAAATAAGCAGGAATCCAATGATGCCTTATATCAAACAACTCAGACAACCAAATATTGTTCTCCAAATTATATTCAGAAATAACAGCATGCCAACTTTCTTCAAACTCAGTTGGCGAAAAGTGATCAGAATAAACTACTGACTTTAATTTTTCCACGAATTTCTTGTTTGATGACAACACAGGTCCGACCTGGAAAAAAATTAATAAGTGCATAACAACAATTAGAACGTGTTTCACAAAATTTTAAAAAAAAAACATAAAACATACTCTAATATTTACCTTTGATGGTAACTTGTTCATAATATGCCACATGCAAAAACGATGTTTTGCTTTAGACCACAATTTAGCTAAAGCTATTTTAATTGCAGGACATTGATCCGTTATGACACAAGGCGGGACACGTCCTATTGCTTTCTTGAATGCTAACAGTAGCCATTTAAAATTTTATAATTTTCCTTCGCCAAAAGCCCCGCAGCAAACGTTACATTCTTCCAATGATTGTCAACACCGATGAATGGTACAAAAACCATGTTGTATCTGAGATAGGATTGGAAATATTGCAAAACATAATACCAAATACGTCAATTTATGCTGAAAGTCAATATAAATATTTGCATTGTGCTTAGATTTTGTTAAGCCTTACATAAAATCCTGGTTAAATTTTAAAAAACAATGTCGTATAAAAAAATTAATAAAGTTTGCATAAAGACCAATATAAAATGTAGAATCACATATATTATGGAGTCCAAACTAATTACATATACTAAATTATGCAAAAAATTCACTAGATTATGAGCAAGCTATACATAATCTATTTTACTGTTAAGATAATCTATTTTATATGCAGGTAAAGATTTATATTCTTATTTGTCTAGACCTAAAATAAAATTAAAGCTTTCATCTAGCTAGCTCATACCTCCAAAATAATTAACAACAAGCACATACCTGTTGGTCCGAAAAGTAGGGTCAAATGAAACTATGTCACCGAATACATCAAAATTTGCTTGACCTATAGCATCCATCCAGAAAAGGCCAGTCAAATGACCATCTTTATCAACCTTGTAGTCGTAATAAAATGTATTATTAGACGTCTCCTTCTTCAACTTGAATTTGGCCAAAATCATGTCAGCATCTTTATCTCCAATTCGAACTTTCACGTCCCTCGTAAAATTCTTAAAATCAGTAACATTTGCACCTATATCTTTGTAGGATCCCACCATTTCCTTAGCTAAAGCATGTGATCTCGTTGCACCAACATTTGCTCTTGCACAATCCATTATAAAATTCTGATTACCAACTGACAAATTCCTATTACATCTTATAAACATTTTAGCAGCTCCAGTTGCTAGGGGATGATTATGTTCCTCAATAAAACTCATTACCACAAAACCTTTGAGTCCTGCAGGTTTCAAAATGATCATTGCTTTGCAATTGCATCTGCGAGATGTTGTTTTCCTTTGAGCTCCCTCAACACCATTTTCATCCATACGCTTGGATCTGCCCTGATAGGGGGAACCACCCCTATTACATTGTATATATTTAGCTGACAACTGCCCTTTCGCATTAGATCTTTCAGTTGACTTACGCACATCAAAGTTGCAGATTTGCCCATATAAAAAATAAAATTTGTATGCATCTTCCAAAGTTGTAAAGTGTTGATTTGTATAAGGTTCCAGCTTCTCATCACATTTTGGTACCCAATTTTTACTACCATTCACATCAACATAAGTTGTAAACTCTGAATCATTTTCATTATTTAAATCCTCAACACCATCATCAGAATCCGAGCTTTCAATTTCTGATTCTGCGCTTTGTTGTTCAGAATCCGAACCCTCAACATGGGGATATGACTGAAAACCTAAAAATGAACCACACAAATAAACAAATTACGACACTAATTATAAATTACTACTATCACCAATAAGAATGGACTAATTTTATTAAAAAAACATAATGAACATATAGAGACAATATAGAATTTCGAAAAGGGCAAGACAATAATGAACTTATTGGATGTACAATTTCTGTAAAAATGCCTATGTATCGCAAGAAGAATAATTTCTAATTGTACTGCATCTTACACAAACACTAAATGATTTGAATTGCACTAAAACACAACATGAGAAAACAAACCTGAAGCCTCTTCATTACTGACCATAATTGTGAATTGTTTTTCACACCAATCCAAAAAAAAAAAGTAAAGAAAATGAAGCCTGGTGAACAATAAAATGGCATAGAGTTGAACCAGCAAAAACCGAAGTGATAAAACAAACAAATTCATTATCCTATTGTTCCGTTCCCTATTGTTCGTATGAGAGAAACCTCCGCTCAAGTTAGTTACAGCAACACACGACTTTAGATTCAACATATACACATAACACACTCATCTTGAAATGACTAAAATAACCTTGGATCAATTAATTTGTTTTTTAAACTGAATAAATCATGTCCATTGGATTATATTGAAATGAATGGCCAAGATCTTGGACTCCAGGTCTCCACAAAATATCAGGTCTCCACTGAACTTTATTCTATATATATATATATATATATATATATATATAATATTTCTAATAATTTTTTTTACAAAATATTGATAATGTAACCCGTGCATCGCACGGGTATAAAACTAGTAAAATATAAAGAAAATATATAAAATCTAATTGTGTCAAGAACTACAGAAGAACTACAGTGCCGTTCCAGACATTTCAAAGGTTTAAGGACGACAAAAAATATGGGTCCTTCCCTTTCAATAGTATCCTTAGTTAAAAAAGATTGTGTGTCCCTTAAAATAATGTTGTAACTATTTGTGTTGATTGTTATATTGAAATAAGTAATAATTTATTAGCAACGATCAAAAAAGATAATTTTTTCAAATATTTTTGGATGTAAACCGTTGGTATTGGTATTTACATCAATTTTCACTGGTATATATTTCTTATTAAATTATATTACACATTTGGAATTAAAGCTTTAGTAAATTCAAAAACTTCAAATACAAATATAAGATTATCATTTTAACAGATTTTCAATACTAACAACAAATGGAAAAGTTTCTATTCAAAGTATGTCAAACTATGAATACATGTAATGATTTTCTGAAAACTAGGCCCTCTGAAAACTCGGGGGTCCCAAGCGGTCGCCCTCCCTGCCTCCCTCCAGGTCCTGTGGGCTAGTTAATTATAATAATCAATAACAAAAGCCTATATATCTGACACAAATTTATAGTAATACACCTCCGTATGATTAGATAATTCTAATATCCAGCTTAAGTTGGAGCATACAAATCATAAATGCAAAATGCGCAAAACAAAAAATTTAATTATTACGACCGTAAAACTTTCATAAAAATTACCCATCAAGTGTTCATCTGTATGAACATGCAAACAACTTATCCTACCATCTCATATGGCATCTCACTAAAAATGAAACTCGACCTCAATATGCTTTGTACGTTTATGAAAAATATAATCTCTTCCGAATTAAGTAAATATTACATGTTCGAATTGTCATTGGTAAAAACTACCTTGACAATCACCATTTTTTCTAATGTAGATTGTAATTGTACAATAATTGTATGTATTCCGGGTTTGTTGACAAGTTAAACATGAGTCAAAGAGTTTTCAAGAAAGTGTTGAGAATTATTGACAATGAAATGGTCAATCAGCCCAATGACGCGATGATTGAGGTTATTTCACATTAGAATCACCAAGATCGAACAAATTTTTCTATGACCTGTTCAAGTTTACAACTTTTGGAAAGATTTCAATGTTTGTGACAATCGTTGGATCTTCGTATGCATGAGTTCGATGTATGCAACAAAGTTGCTTGCCTCTCGATCCCTTGGTCTTAGGAAGGTAAAATTCTAAGAGGGAAAATCTGGCATTGCATTGATAGATCTTGAAACTAGAGATTTGAAAGAAGTTAAAGGCGAATATTGCAGTAATATTAGTGATGATACATTAAAACTGATTGCATCTAATCACAAGGCACTTGAAAGTTTTCATCTAGGACTGGATATCTTAGAAAGGATCACCAGAGATACAAACAGAAAGTTATTAGGTGTTTTTCCAAACTACAAAACTTGGACTCTCTTGAAAAAAAGTGTTAATGGTGTTGCTACTTATATGTCATCTAGAAATTGCCCAAACTTGACTAAAATTAATTTTATATACTATATTAAAATCGATATAAGGACTCTGAAAAATGTGTTGTCATGTTGTTTTTTCTTAGTTACCAGATTGTAAAAAATAAATTAACTTTGGCTTCAAAATACTTGAGTGTGTTGTCGAATTTGAAATATTTACATCTCACGGAACGATATTGTCTACGATGTTTTATCTATTATGCTTTCAATCTCAGATAAACTTGATAATCTTGTGCACTTTAAATTGTCTAGTTCTTAATCATGATGTTTGAATTAGTGACTACAAAAATATTAAAGTTAAACTGTCAGTTATCCTTTCCACCAACATATTCAAAGGTGTATCTTCTCTTTTTACCTAAACAATAACAGAAGAGAGAATTGTATTCTCCAGTTACAGAGATTCAAAGTATAAGGTGTGAAATCTATTGGATGTTATAATTGGCTAGAATGGTTTATCTTTCATTTGTCTATACAATTTGCCAAAAGACATCCAATAAATATGAAAGTTACAGTCTCAGAAAAGGTGTGGTACTATTACTTAGTTTACCACAAATCTTACAAGAGATGTGCAAGAAATGGTTGTTGATGTCTTTCAACTTTTGCAACTGTTAATTATGAAAATGTTGTTAATATATTCCTAAATTGCTGAAGTAATTTTTTGGGAAGGCAACATATTTCTCATTTTAAAGCTTGAAAAATCTTGGAATGAGGGGTTTCCACTTAAAACATTAGTAGTAATTTTAGGTTTATAAATTATGTTATTTTATAATTCCCACATAAGTTGTCTAACACATTTTGTGTATTTTCACTAAAAATTAACACATTCAAGTAAGTTATAGTGAAAATAATTAGTTTGACATCTATATAGATTTAGGCTAACATGCACGTGTGTCATTTATCAGATTATTGATTAATTTATAATGGTTTTTGTTGCGTAATCATTAAAAATTTAGTTATTTAGTCCCGAGATTAAAAAGGTTATGGCAGAAGTTGGAGGGATGCATATTCTAGTAAATTTTGCAATATTTAGGAATAAATGGACTCTTACAGAGGCGGTAGGAGGTCTATGTAACATATACATTATATTTCCTCGGTAAGAAATTTAATCATTTCTTTAAGAACATTCTCAGCCATCCATCTGTTCTTGAATCTCGCAAATTTGATAGAATTTTTATTCCTCCAACTTCTGCCATAACTTTTTTAACCTTACGACTAACTAACACATTTTTGATTGTCTAAACAACACAAAATACTATAAATTAAGCATATTCTGACCAAAAACATACATGTTATTCAAATATATCTACATAATGTCAACTTAATTATTTTACCAACACAATAATCTACTTAAATATGTTACTTGTTAGTGAGAAGACACAAAATCTATCAGAAGAATTATTTGAGAACATAAAAATAACATAACTAATAAATTTAAATTACCACTACTACTTTTAAACTGAAGCCCATCTTTACAAGATTTTGCAATATTTAAAATGAGTAAAATGTGACCTCAACGAAAAACTGCGTCATGTAATGAAGAATCAATAACAATATTTTCATGATTAACAATTGCAAAATTTAAAAGGACATCAACATAAATTTCTTACAAATTCTCATGTGAGTTTTATGTTAATTAAGTAAGAGTTTCATACCTTAGGTGAGCAAGTAATTATCGATACTTGTTGGATAACTTTTTTCAAATCGTCGAAGTGAATAAGATATAATCCATTCCAGCCAAAACATAATCTCTTTTACATTATGCTCCTTATTGTTTGAATCTTTCCATCTTGATAATTCATCATTCTCTTACATTATAATATTGACAAAAAGAGAAGATACGCCTCTAAATATGCTGGTGGAAAGGATAATTAACAATTCATCTTTAATACCATTATGGTCAACAATTCTAGCATTATGATCAAGAGTTAACAATTCAAAACTCACAAGATCGTTAAGTTCACTGAAATTTAAAGCAATACAGGTAAAACATTAAGAAACATTTCAGTTCATGAAATATCTAAAAATTTCAAATTTGACAAGTCACTTAAGTACTCAGAAACCAAAAGCTAATTTATGTTTGATGATTAGGCAATTTAAAAAAAAAAGAAATGATGACACATTTTCTTGAAACATCATGTCAAAATTAATACAATATATAAAGCTAATTTCACTCAAGTTGAACATTTTTTAGCCAACACATTAACAACAACACAATCAACTTTTTTTATTCTAGAAAATTGAAGTTTTTGTAGTTTGAAACTACACCTAATAACTTCTATTATTATATCACTGTTAATCTTTCCAAGATATTTCGTTGTAGTTGAAGACTTTCAAGTACCCTTTTTTAGACGCAATCAATTTTATTGTATAATCCCTAATATCACTACAATATTTGTCCATAATTTTCTTCAAATTCTTAACTACAAGATCTATTAATACAACGATAGATTTTTTCTAACAGAATTGTACCTTTTTAATACCAACAAATCGAGAGGCAAGCAACTTTGGTGCATTCATATCATACTCGCGCATCCGAAGATTCAACGATTATCATAAATATTGAGATCTTCCCAAGCCACTATCTTGAAAAAATTGCTGATATATTTGCCCGATCTCGATTAATCAAACGTAAAAAAATCTTGATCGTCGCTTCATTGGGTAAATCGATTTCATTGTCAATTCTTGACACTTTCTTGCAAACACTTTGACTCACATGTAGCCTATCTTCAAAATATTAAATATATACAATTAGTACATGAAGATACCGAGATCTCAAAAATTTGAAAAATATATGTTCAAAAAGTAAGTGTAAACAAAGAGCAATCATGAATATAAGGATCCTTCACACAAACAAGCTTAATTGAGCGATTTCTTGAAAATAATTGCATCAAGTTTCAAAAAATAATATATATGATATCAAAATTGTTGTAAAAAACAGATCGGGATGCTACGTTTTATGATTAATAAAAGTAATACACAAAAGAGATTACCTTAATCGCTACGGCGCAAGCGATTACAATCCACGTCTTCTACTATATTCATTGATTCCCCTTGAGCGAAGTGTGGATTTCGATCTCCGAAGATTTACCTCTCCTTAAAGTAAATAACCCTAGTTCTGTTCTTGAGGAACTGCGGCTACCTTTCAAACCTTAGGTCATTTTGTGTGTGTAACCCTATGCTTTTAGGAGTAAGATAATATATATAGGCTATAGTAAGGATCGTGGATATTTAGGTAGGTTGGGCCTCCAATGTTATTCTGGGCCGAGCCCAGTATCATTAAATATTAATTCAATCCACTAAAGAATTAATATTTGAACTACCTTTCCTAACACCATAAATTAATTAATTAATTCGGCTCCAATATTATTTGCTTATTAAATTTCCCATGTTTAAGATAACGCATGTCCATTAATTAAATTAATTTTTGATAAATAATTTAATTAACATCTTTTATCTTTGATCATCCACTCCACCTTATAATTATGCAACAACAAATCTACTACCTGCAAGACTAAAGCATAATTGTCTTTATGAGCTTACAAGAGGACATCATCACCCGAATATTTTCAGACATAGTTTCCTTTTATAGTTAATATCCCACTCTGTATGCAATGTCATTACTCAATGCATAATTTTGTAATTAATAATTAATTACATCACATATTATTTGCTTATTATATTTCCCATGTTTAATATAACGCATGTCCATTAATTAAATTAATTTTTGACAAATAATTTAATTAACATATTTTATCTTTGATCATCCACTCAACCTTGTAATTATGCAACAAGAAATCTACCTGCAAGACTACACCATAATTATCTTTATGAGCTTACAAGAGGACATCATCGCCCGAATATTTTCAAACATAGTTTCCTTTTATAGTTAATATCCCACTTTGTATGCAATGTCATTACTCAATACATAATATTGTAATTAATAATTAATTATATCACATGAATCAAAGCATGTGCATTGCATACAAGTGTCCATCACTACATCTGGATTAAGAAACTAAGCATTAATAATATCATAAAAAAATCTTAATTCTTCTTTATTATGAGAATGGAAGAACAATTCTAATATTTTGATCCTGTTCAATATACAAAGTATACAAGTATTATTCCATAGTCAAGATAGACTATTTCCAAATAATACTTCAGTAGTTCCAATGGTTTGTCTAACACCACTTAGACTGTGAACCTTTATTATATTAAGCGGGTTTACCAGTATCATATCAAATATTTAACAATATCTTTCCAATTTCCACTATTCAAAATCATACACGGAGCTAGGTTTTAAAGCAATCGAAGTTATTTCACATGGCAAGGTTGAACTACATTGTCAAGGCCCTACTCTCAACATTCAGTCGTCCTACTCCAGCGGTAACTTCTGATTTCATTATTATTAAAGTTATATATATTTAGTTTCATCCATGTGTGAGTGCATGTATAACATGATCTGTTTTTACATGCCTAAACTATCATTCATGGAACGATACCTGTATAGTCATTTGTGTTTGAGTATTTCCACTAGTGGAGCACTGCAAGAATACAATTTCATCGATCAATTATGGGAGTTTTTCTTCTAGTGATGGATGATAGCGTGGTGTTGGGAAGACGACATGTTTCTTAGTTTTCTTTCAGTTTTGTTTAAATTGATGTTAAACTGATTTCAAACACTGAAACACATGAATTAATGGGAAAAGAAAAAAAAACTACTATCTAACATTTATGTTCGCATATATTCCAAATATTACATACTTAGACATTCTATTGTAAAATGCTTAGTCATTAATCTTTCATATATGTTAATCTAACAAATTTTCCATGTTGATATTGTTAAAAGATAGTTGTGACGTTGCTAATCAAATTTGTTGAATTTTTTTTCTGGAAGGTGTACCTTGGCAAGTCCATCACTAGGGATTTTCCAAAAGACCTTTTGGCTGAAAATCAAGATAGTTGCCCGCTGAAAGTGTGTATGCAAAGATGGCACATAATATTCTCAGAACCATATTTTGCTAACCTGCATCTATAAAGTTCACCTGCAAGCCTTATTCTAAGTAATCAACTCATCTAAAACCTTAAAATATTAGAGTAAGGCCAATTGTTAGAGTAATCAACTCGTGACCATTGTGGTATTCACCAAGACGGCGAGACCTTCTGATAAGTTTTGGCTAAGGAATTGGCCCCAGGGACCCCGACTGTGTGTTATATAGTTCAGTTAATGGGTTAATTTGTTTATGGAACAGGAACGTTGCAGCTTACGTGTGCAATATAATTACACGAGAGTACATACGCCTTCCTGGTCACGAGTTCGGAAACCAGCATACTACTCTGAAGTATGGCTTTGGATTTTTAAAGCCAGCAATGAGTACAAGGTCGCATGCTTTTATAATAGTGTTCCTTTAGGTGAAGGCTTACACAATTCATGTTGCATGGTTTATACACTTGGAATAGGCATGTTGTAACACCCCATCCCACATCCAGGAGATTTGGACTTTAGCTTAGTTTATAAGGTAAATTACTACTACTATTAATTGCATCAACAAATCATGATATTTTAGGAATTTATGGTGGAACTGGTATGAATTTGTGTGTGTGACACGACGCAATCATCTGAACTTGTAATTTGGGTGATGAAGGATCATGGAATGAAAGAAAGTATTGTTAGTTGTTTACTTATGATCCTGGAAATAAAAAAGGGACTTGACATTTTTATGGAGAGGTCCGAGTTTAACAAAGCTGTTGCAATGGTTTTTGTCCCGAGTTTCATCAGGCTTAAGAGTTTTCATGTGATGGAAATAAAACTTTCAAAGGACTTGACATTTTTATGGAGAGTTCCAAGTTTAACAAAGCTGTTGCAATGGTTTCTGTCCCGAGTTTCATCAGACTTAAGAGTTTTCATGTGAAAGTGTTTTTCAGTATTGTAACTTATCACATTTTTAGTTTGATCAGTTAGCGAGTACGTTTGTAAGTTGTACTACACTTAGTTTGATCAGTTAGCGAGACGTTTGTAAGTTGTACTACACTTGGTTTGTAATTCGTTTTGGTTGATTTTGGTTGATACTTGATTATTTCGCTAACGTCTAGGTCTAGCTATCAATAAGGAGGAAACAAAATTATTTTTGCAACCCTTGCATTTTTAAAATTAAATTTCAGAATCATATTTTAAGCCTCATCTGTACACATGGATACATGCCAGTAGGAAGAAAAATTGCTGGTAACATTGTACATTGATACCATATCCTCAGTAATTCTGCAAAGATTGATAAATGCAACAGAGGGAAGATATATAGCTGGAATATAACACAAGTCATATACAAATTGTAGGCTTGCCAACCCAAGTACCAACCATTTCCTCTCCACAAAAAAAAAAACAAAACAAAACAAAACATAGCACATCTTAATTATTTTTGTTAAAACCAATGTATCAAATGTAAGAGCCCATCCATATTTTCATGCACTGCAATTTAAAACTCAGACTTAGATCTCGAAGGACATGTTCTCAGCTTCATGTCTCACTGATTCAAACAGCACTGATGACAAATATCGCTCTCCAAAGCTAGGGAAAATAACCTGCAAAGTTGTCGAGAGAGGAGACAAGTGAGGAAAGTACTCTTGGCGTATAAGAAACTATTTGAGATTTTTTACTTTACAAATATTGAATGTACTTTTAGGAGCCCAGCCTAGTCGATATTGATACAATACATGATACTAAAACAAACTTACAACAATCAATTTTCCTGCACTTTCCGGCCTTTTTGCGATCTTAATAGCAGCTGCAGCTGCAGCACCAGATGATATTCCTACCTGTGAAAGATAATTAATGATTAGATGCAGAAAAACTGACAAAGCATCATACAAATTGTTCTAGTCGAGTGTCTTAAACTGTTGAACACACCAGCAATCCTTCTTTTACAGCGAGAAGTTTTGCAGTTTCTATGGCTTCATCACTTGACACCTGTAAAATGACAGAAACATCATTACGCTGGAATAGAAAAGTATATACTGCTATAAAAAATATCTGTAGAACAATATTAATATACTGTCATTTTGTTCACTGAACTTAGAGATTATCCTATGGAAGTACTAGTTAATTAATAAAAATGTCTTCCCTTTCCTTTCAAAAGAGTCTCGGAACACCTGACATGGTGGAATGAGGTGATAACTAACATATTAATTGAATGGATCATTACAGAGGAAACATAATAATTTCCTGTAGCCTTACCTGAACAACTTCATCAATAAGGTCAACGTCCAGTACCCCCGGAATAAAACCAGCTCCAATTCCCTGGATCTTATGCGGACCTTAGGCATTAGAAGATGTATGCATTAGGTATATTGAACAATAATTAAACATCTTTTCTGGAGAAATAAGATCATCATCCTAATAAGAATATATTGTCTTTATACTGGATCCATATTTTTGAGGAACAATTAGTAATTATAATCGGTATATAATGAGTCTTATCTGCAGTTGCAGCCATAAATGGAGTAATTATACTACATCCTGAACTCCAAAAAAATGAAAATTGGGACAACTTCATATTCTACTTCAAATAGTATTACAGGAGAAATATCCATTCACTCTAAAAAAACAGCTCTATCTCATTAAACTTGAGCATATGAGTTTTAACATAGAAGATGACATTCACTGTGTAACTAGTTGCAAAAAGGGCATGAATCTTTTGCAGTTTATATTCATTTTCCCTTGTGATACTTCTGGTAATTTGGTATAATTAACATCATTATATATTTTACAATCTTAATTTCTCCACTTCTAAACCAGAAAGGAGCAGATGATACATGGATTAAGCAGTTAAAGAATAGAAATTTCAAATAATATTATATTATCCATGCCCTGCCATCCAAAACTTACCAGGCTTTCCTCCTGATAGAACAGCACTCTCAACAGGTTCTACACCATAGAGCTGATAATGTAAGAAGGAAAAACAGAATTAGAAAGGGCAATGCAACTGTGCATATAAATATCAGTGGTACACAGTGGAGTTCAAATCACATATAACTGTGCATCAGTATATTGTAGATTTGTAGCTAACCTTGATAGCAGGGTTTTGCTCTTTAAGGAACTTTCCGGAACCAGTTATTGTTCCCCCAGTACCTATTCCAGATACAAAGGCATCAACTTTCCCATCAGAGCCTTTCCAGATCTCCGGTCCAGTGGTTTCGTAATGTACCTACATAGTAAGATAAAAAAAGGATGCATTTTTGCTTTGGAAACAAACAAAATTGAAGGGAAAAAGTAAATAACTAGCAAATTCAAACCTTCGGGTTTGCAGGGTTCTCAAACTGCTGAAGAATGTAAGAATTAGGTGTTTTAGCCAATATCTCTTCAGCCTTCTGAATAGCACCTTTCACTCCCTTGGCAGGATCTGTCAAAATCAACTCAGCTCCAAATGCACGGAGAATAATCTTCCTCTCGAGACTCATTGAAGCAGGCATAGTAATTATAAGCTTGTATCCCTTAGCTGCCGCAATGAAAGCTAATCCAATGCCAGTATTTCCACTGGTAGGCTCAATCAGGACACTCTTTAACACAACCAAAAAGAAAACCTGAATTAGATCTAATTGCACCCTTACTTGCATAGATGTTACAGAGCAAAAAGTAGAAACTTACATCACTACCTAAACACAAAATCACAATCCAGTTGAACATAAGAAAAAATATGTCCGCAATACTTGCTATATCGATATTTTTATTCATTGCTTATATACATAAAATTAAACTTGGAAAAATCCACAATACATGAAGTATATCGAAACTAAATTCAAGCAATTTGCTAGCCCATTCTGGATGTCAAAATAAATCCTCTTAAAGACCACATCCATAAACCCGAGTCAGACATAACATTATTGTGCACAACTTTTTCGACTTTTCTTAGTAAACCTCTAGTGCTAGGGAGGCTAAATGCATAAGCAAGAACACAAAGAAAAGAACTAACCTCTCCTGGAGTGATAAGGCCCTTGGCCTCAGCATCAGTAATCATACTATATCCAATCCTGCACAACAAAAATTCACAAACTACCAGTATTAAAATGCTAAAACGGATTTTTTTTTTTTTAATAAAAACAGTGAGAGATCAAAGAAATAAATACCTGTCTTTAACACTGGAGCATGGTTCCATCATTTCTAACTTAGCAGCAACACGGCCAACACAACCATCAACAACATGGTTAAGATACACCAATGGGGTCTTTCCAATCAACTGTTTGACAATTTTTAAACTTTAGTCCAAGAAAACTAAGCTAACTATAACTGAACATTACAAGAAACTGAAACATGTACATGTGTTTGTGTGTGTGTGTGTCAGTGTGTGTGTTTGCATACTTACTTCAGTGACATCTTTGGCAATTCCAATCTTCTCTGTAGCCATGACTTGCAAGCAAAAAACAGATAAGCAATGGAAAGAACTTTGTTATAGCACTTATGAGAAGTGTAATAACTAGAGATTCATAAACTTCTTTATATATCCTAGCTACACTTTCTTGCAGATCAGAAATACTACTCCTTTTGACTTTTATTTGCTGGAAATGGACTTTTTTTTTTTTTTTTTGAATAAATAGGTTTTTATGTGTACAAATGAGTATATATTCGATTCTTTGCTGAAAATGGACTTTGTTTGAGTTATCTAGGAAAAAAAATTGGTTTTTATGACAATTATTTATAAGTTATTTTTAACCTACAGCTATTATAAATTTTAAATAAATTATTACTTTTATACTTTTTTGAGTTATCTAGGAAAAAAAATTGGTTTTTATGACAATTATTTTTAAGTTATTTTTAACCTACAGCTATTATAAATTTTAAATAAATTATTACTTTTATCCACATGATAAGCAAAAAATATATAAATTACAAAGAAAATGTGAAATTATACCTGTAACTTCTCGTACATATAACCAGTAACCACAGCCTTATATACCAGAAAAATTTTTTTTAGTGATTATAATAAATTAATATTATTAGGACTTAATCTCCACAGCTTATATTCAAGAAAGGGGTTTGACCTCCGATTTGTACTGATGTTTATATTGATCATAATCATAATTCCATTTTATATGTCTTAAAATATTTATCACACTTTTTTATTAAAATGAATTGAATGTTAAATATATTAATTTTTTTAAAATATGTAAATAATTTAAATTAAATTTGACAATTTTAATTGCTAAATATATTATTTTTATATTGATTATTAATATAAACAGAACAAAAAATATGATTAACAATGTTCAGCTTCCTGGCTTTAAAAAAAAATGTTCACCTTCCTTAATTATTAGGATCATTCTATGAAACATTTAAAAGAGGTGCAGACTGATCATTTACACCTCATTTGCAAGACTAATTAAAATACTATATCTATGGGTATAAAATAATGAGAATAAAGTTCATCACATTACCTTTATCTGAGATACCTTAATGAAGTTATTATTTTATTTATTCAGATTATTTACTTTCCTTAATTAAAGTATACTACTTAAGTTAAGTAAGTTTCCTCACATAACTTCAAAAACTTTAATCGATAAATGTACAAAGCGATCAAGGATAAGATACACAATAAAAATAAAATATCCAAGTATGGGATGTTTTAGATTAAGGTCAATAAAATCAATACTCTCTCCGTTTTAATATATTTGCTTTTTAATTTTTTAACACAAATTTTAAGGTATTTTAATTACATAGTTAAAAATATTATTTTAAAATTTTCTTTTTTAAAATAAAAATATTAATTAATATTTTTATTTTAAAAAAATTAATATAATATTTTTAATTATTTAGATAAATCATTTTAAAATTCGTGCCAAATATTCACGAGAGAAATAAGTAGGGATGCACAATGATCCAAAACCGGACCGAACCGGACCAGCTCGGACCAGACTGAAGACCGAATTTTATTGAATTCATGGATCGGGGACCGGACCGGTTGGTCTTGGGACCAGACCGGACCGAAAAAACCCAGATCGGACTGGTATGGACCGGTTAATTAATATTTTATAAAAAATTAATTTTTATAATTTAATTTTCATTCTTTGTTGATATTTAAATTACTTGGTAAGTAAATTTAAGTTTAAAAATATGTAAATGTCATATTATTTGTAAAGTAACATTAATTTGTAAACGTAATTATAAATTATATATAGTATGAAATATGAAATTTAATCATTTATATTATAGTGTTTATATATACTATTTCATAAATTTATTATTTACTGATTTGGATCACTAAAATATGTTATGTGTTGATATTTAATCATTAAACTATATAATTTAAAAGATAAAATAGTGTAAAATTAATTATATACATAAAATCCGGTCCGGACCGGGTGTTTTCAGGGTTTGGACCGGACTGGACCGGACCGGACCGAAGACCGAATTTTTTTGATTTTACGGACTGTGGACCAGACCGATTATATTCGGTCCGGTCCGATCCTTGGACCAGTAGACCCGGTCCAATCTAATTTACCGGTTCAAACCGAAAAATTGTGCAGCCCTAGGAATAAGTACGTTCCCGTCCAGCAAGTGTAACACATACCCCACGGGGTGTCTCAGATGGTCGGATAGTGGTGATTAAGGCTTGCTGCCTTGAGCTCACGAGTTCGATTATCTGGGACGTTCAGGGATTAAGTGGGCTACCATGCTCGGGGATATGAGTGTGCTAGTATGTCCTCCAGATTAGTCGAGGTGCGCGCAAGCTGGCCCAAACACCGAATTATCAAAAAAAAAAAGTGTAAAACATTTTTGGCCCGCAGGGCGCAGGTCATATAATTATTAATTACATGTACTTTCTAAAAAGTCACAAATAAAATATTGGAAAGATATCATGGTGATAGCCTCGAAGAATTCGATGCCACTTGGCGATGCTTCTTATAAATTTGGAGAGAAATCATTGAAATGATCTCGACTAAGCTTTGGTAACATCAACAAGAATTTATTTATTTATTTATTTTTGAATATTTAGGAATACATACCTTACAGCATGATCATTCATTCTAATAAATTTGAGAATAAATGAGAATCGAATCTAAGATCCTGTAACAATAAAAATATCCTTATCATTTGAGTTATCTCATCGCAAAATTTTAAAAATAAATGAGAATTGAACATAAAATTTTGGAACAATAAAAATAAAAATGTTCTTATTACTTGAGTTATCTCATCGTGAACAAAATTTCTTTGTATAGCAAAGCTCTACTATTTTAATGACATAATCCTTTTCTACAGAAACTTATACACAAATTTGATAGTTATAAGCGCCATGAAATATTTTAATTGATAGGATTTTATTTCTCATACTTCTAAATTTTCTATTCGACTCTTATTTAATTGAAATTTATTAGAATAAATATTCATTTTACTTGCATATAAGCTTGAAATCATAGGGCAATTATAAAGAATTTAATAAATTTAAATATATAAAGAATTTAATAAATTTAAATATATATACTCATATCGATGTGATTCGAATTACGGACCATAATTTAAACTCGTGCAACGCACGGCTCTTTTTATAATATTTATTATATTATTTTTTATTACTTATTTGTTATTAGTCTACATATCAAATTGTTATTATGAAATTGATATATATATATATATATGCTAGCGTTCAAATAGAAACCAAACTTAGAATAGAAACTAGAAATCTACACTAAATAAATTATATTTCATTTATTTTAATGGCCCCGCTAGGGGCACCTTCACAAAAAACTTATAAAATTCTTGGCTATATTCAACAAAAAAATAAAAAAAAATATTAAAAAAAAGTTACTGTTCACGTGCCACGTCATCACGTGAACAGTAACTTTTTTTATTTTTTTAATTTTTTTTTATATTTTTGTTGAATAGAGCCAATAATTTTAAACGTTTTTTGTATTGGAGTACCCCTAATTTGATCATTAGATTAGCTTGAAATATTTAATTTATGTTTAGTTTCTAGTTTTTATTCTAATTTAGTTTCTATTAGAACAAGACCCTATGTATATATATATAAGATTTTACACGTTCAATTTATTATATGTTTTATCTTGAATTCTTAAAACTTGATTTGGATGATTTTACAGCATACTCAAATTAACAAAATTATCTTTAATTTAGTGATAATTTAACAATTTTTTTTTATAGTTGAACACACGCACACGACAGGAGTCGAATTCTTGATCTCTCTTACACTGTGCTCCATAGATTTTTTGGCAAAGAAGAGAAAAGAAGAGAAGAGAAGGTGAAAGAAGATAAATAAAAATAATAATCTCTCGTGTGTTCCCGAGTTTGTGGAAAGAAGAGAAAATTTTGAGAGAAAAAATGTGGAGGGAATTTTTTAAAAGATTAAATTAGAGCTTCTCTCCAAATCATCCCACTTTTGGAAAGAAGATTATGGAGAGAAAGTTGTTAAAAATTTATTTCCGGATCTCTTCTCTTCACTCCTAAAAAAACTTGAGAGCACGATTTGGAAAGAAAATTTTGAAAATTTTTCTCCTCTTCTTTTCTCTTCTCTCGATAATCTAACTCGGGAGCACATTGTTAGAGAAACATAGTTTAAAAGAATTCTTGAAGATAATTATGGAAGCTCGACAGAGTTTGTTAAACTCTGTCTGGAGGAAGCGTCTACGGTCAACAGAGTTTAAAAGAATTCTTGAAGATAATTATGAAAGCAATATCTTTGAAGATTGAATAGCTGTCAAAGAGATTGTGTTGACTAAGGAGACGTGTAGCAATCGTGATTGATATCAATTGTATAGTTAATTTATAGGAGTATCAATTTACGATTGTATAGCAGTTGTATAACTTATAAATACAATTAGGTTAACCCTAGAAGGGTATCGAACAACGAATTATAATTCATTGTAACCTAAGCAGCTCTCTGTGATATTTTACATCACTGAGAGAGGAATTATTAATTCCAAACAGTTTTTAATTGTTAAAGCGTGTGTTCTTGTTAATCTCTCATACAAATATTAATTACTCCGTATAATTGTGTATTCGGCCTAACATATTTTAACATGTAAACTAAAAAATGCATTTATATTGAAATACAAAAAATTACTTGTCAATGATTTAAATTATATATAATTAGGTTTTCTATATTGAATAGAATTATTAATGTAGGTATTCAACACTAAATAGGATTAACGTAAAAATTCATAATTATATTTTCTCTTGAGATTCTGAGTGTTTTCATTTGGATAATAATTGTTAAATCATCACTAAATTAAAGATAATTTTATGAGTTTCGCGTGGACTGTAAAATCATCGAAATCTGATTTCTATATCTCGAGATAGAGCCTAAATAGTAAATATGAACCTTTTTTAATATTAATAAAAAAATAAATAAAATTCAATTCTAATACAATCTTTTATATCCTTTTCAGATTATAACTTCTTTTTAAAATTCAATTCTTATACAAACTTTTTATTTTTAGATTATAATTTTCTTTTTAATATGATATAATCTTGATCGTTTATTTTTAAAAATATTTTATTCAACGGTTGTGATTATTTTGGCGGTACAGTGACCAAACCAAAATTATGGATAATATGACTTTTACGCTATTATATATACTAGCCTATAACCCGTGCGATGCATGGTTGCTTGTAAACTGTTTAATTATATTTCATTAAATTTTAAGTTGTATATATGTTTTTATTATTAAAATATTTTTTGAATGTTATAAATTTCATGAAAATAAATGTTATTCTAATTACGTATTTTAATTATTACTTTCAAATACATATGTATATATAAAAATATTATATAAAAGTAGTTTTTTTAACATTTTAAATATTTTTATCTTAATA
The DNA here is from genome assembly GCA_037693485.1 of Kitagawia praeruptora. Taxonomy (NCBI): domain Eukaryota; kingdom Viridiplantae; phylum Streptophyta; class Magnoliopsida; order Apiales; family Apiaceae; genus Kitagawia; species Kitagawia praeruptora. The sequence goes on from CM075353.1 coordinate 9,355,862, forward strand.
TTTTTATTTGATTGTTTATAATTTTAATATTTGCTAATTAATTAGTAATAATATAAATTATAAAAGATAATAAAATATGATTATTGGTTTTTGATATAACTGGTAGTCTTTTTTTAATATAAAACAGACCATTATATCTTTCAAAACTCCAAAATTTTGAAACGATCTTTTCTATTAATTAATTATTTTTTAACTTTTTTTGTGACAAAATTAATTTTAATGCTGATTACAAAAATTGTGCACTGTAACAGACAAACTACTTGACGTCTTGACGACTTGTTTGCTGTAGAAAGGACTCTCGTGGGCTTTGTCGTGTGCGTGTGTTTTTTTTTTTTAATTTTATTAATAATAGAGATTTAACCAAACCAAAGAGTGACCAAAAAAAGAGTACTAAAAAAGAGTGACCAAAAAAAGAGTACCAAACCAAATATATCCTATTTTGCTTATAATAGTATAGTAATTAATCCAAAATTTCGAAACGATCTTTTCTATTAATTAATTATTTTTTAACTTTTTTGTGACAAAATTAATTTTAATGTTGATTACAAAAATTGTGCACTGTAACAGACAAACTACTTGACGTCTTGACGACTTGTTTGCTGTAGAAAGGACTCTCGTGGGCTTTGCCGTGTGCGTGCGTATTTTTTTTTTGAATTTTATTAATAATAGAGATTTAACCAAACCAAAGAGTGACCAAAAAAAGAGTACTAAAAAAGAGTGACCAAAAAAAGAGTACCAAACCAAATATACCCTATTTTGCTTATAATAGTATAGTATAGAAGGATATTATGTTATTTTTTTATCCTTTTTACATGTATTTAAATAGAAGTACGATAGGAATAGGAGGGATCACATATTTGAAACTCGTGAGTCGTGACTAGGGCTGTAAACGAGCTCGGTTCGATTATTATCGAACCGAATTCGAATATTTTACGAGTCGAGCTCGAGTAGCTCACGAACAATTTGGCTCATTTACACCCCTAGTCGTGACATGCTCGGGCTTGGCTGCTTCTTTCTACATGTAGCATTGCATATGAAAGCCAAGACAGCAAAATGTCTCTTTTAACCCATACGGATGTTCCAATTAATTGAGATCGTGACTTAGAATTTACCATTCCAAAATTATAGGTTGATTTCGCTGAAAAGAACGGTAGTAAATGAAATGCTATGCTAGGTAAATATAAACATGCTAGCAATCTACCAAATTAATTAAGCTGTACGAAAATTGATCCGAACATTAAATTATCAAAAAAAAAAAACAAAAAGTCTCTTGTAAGTTTGAAAGGTCAGTTAATTACGAATTACTGTTTCATGCCGAGTCAAAACAAATAGTGGTTTGTGGGCTTATGGTTGGAAAGCTCAGCCGAATGATCATGGGGTGTTTGTCAAATTTACTAATCAAATTATAAGTTATTTATTTTGGAAAAATTTCGTATTTACATATTTTTTCTTAGAAAAAAATGTGTATTGGGAGTTTAATATTCGTTATCTTGCAAAAATAAGTTACTTATTTAAGAAAAAAGTACATATTTCCTAACTTTTTTCCAGAATAAGTAACTTATTTCTGAAAAATAAGATTTCCCAAACGGGCCCCATATCTTTCATATTACCATGCAAATACAATTACAGTAAAACCTCTGTAAATTAATATAGTTGAGACTGGAGAATTTTATTAATTTAAAGAGGTATTAATTAATCGATAAATTAATAATTATTAATATATAGATAATTTTTGATATCGAAGAAAATTAATACTCAATTACATACATTTAAATAGAAAGAATTGTACAATTTATGTTTTATATATATTGTTTACAAATTTAATGAGTATTTGGGAGATTAAAAGTAAATATTCTTGTATATTTAGATGATATTAAGGATAAAATAACATATTTTGAACCTTTTTCACGTAAAGAAGCACCCAAGACATAAAACACATTGATTAATAACTTTTTAATGCTCTACGAAAACACCACAATCGAACTTTTGGATGCAGCAAAGATGGTTAAAGATGAGTTTCATATAAATTCAAATTTTAAGAATTTTAGAATCATATTTTACAAAAAGGTAATACATATATTTTTATGGTTATAAATGAATTATTAATTTATAATATTATTGGGACCATATATTTATGTAGAGTTTTCAAAAAAAAATATTATCTTATTATCGTATCGAAATTGATCATTTTTTGAACTGGTCCAAGTTGGGATCGGAATAAATTATTAACTTAGAGAGATTATTAATTTATCGAGTATTAATTTAAGAAGGTTTTATTGTACTCCGTACCATAGGATTGGTCCCATGGTCCCGTTCGATTATATCTTGATAAGATAGATTTCGAGTCTATTTGGATTAACTTAAAAGAAAAAGTATTTTAGTTAATTGCTTAATAGTTATATATTTATTTAAAAAAATTAACGATGAAAAAACGTAAAATTCGTTTCGAGTAGGAGTATTACTTTACAAACACACCTACATTATTTTGTCATGAAGATAGATTTACCCAGGACTTACCAATAGTTTGTGGAGCAGCACAGTCTCAAGGTTTGATAAAATATTCTCTCAATGTTATAATTATTTATTCGCTAAATCAATACTTAAATACATAAAGTTTGACTTGGAGTACAAGAGTAATTTTAATCACTCATAAGGAAATTCTCTATTATCAATAATATAAATAAAAGCAACCCAGAATATAAATATATTTTAATAATAATAATAATACACGTTAATATCTCCCCTCAAACTCATGATACTCAGAATTGTGAGTTTGCCAAAATAAAAAAAAAAGAGCTTTTTTCATGAATATATTAAAAAAAGTAAAAATTTACATTTTTACTTTTACCTTTTTTTACTAATTGCAATTTTACTATACCCTATTTACTAATTGCAAAAATACGGACTCACCCACCCACCCTCCTCTATTTCTTTCACCGCCTCTCCCCTCCTGTTCACCAGCGCCGGCGTCCTGTTCACCAGCGCCGGCGTCGGCGCCGTCTTAAACAACCATCAACCCATTAATTTTCGAAGTCCAAACAGTAGGCATCAATTTGCCAGCCTTCTCCATCGATTGACAGTTCAATTCAATGATTAATTGTTAGTGTGGAGTTGTTTTTATATTCGTCGGAGATGGGATTGGTGGCCGGAAACTGATTTTTATTGCTCGTATATTAATTTTAGTACCATATATGTATAAATCATTGAATTTAGGATAGGATATGTATTTTAGTTATATTTTTGGGACAGATTTGAGGTTGACGGATTCCGGGCCGGATTTTCGGCCTGTTGCCCCAGTCGTCGAAAGATGATGTGCTGTAGAGAGACAGATGTATAGATGTTGCAAAGAGATGTATAGAGAGAGTTTCAACAGTTGAAAAATGGGGAAAAAAAGAATGAGGAAAAATAAGAAGGAAGGACAATAGTATTTTTGGTAAAAGTTTTAAAAAAACACGTAAAATTGCAATAATATGAGTGAGATGGTATATTTGCAAAGATAAGTAGAAATAACGGTATATTTGGTAAATACCCTAAAAAATCGAATTTGTTCCAATCAATAGACCCACTTGAATCATCTTACTCATCGTGATCATTCTCTTTATTCTCGTCCTTGTCATATCTTTGTTCTCAATGCATGTATTTCATCGCATCACGATTTTCCTCAGAATTTCACTTTTTGTTATTATTGGTTTGGGACAATTTCATACAAAAACCTATCGTCGTTGTGTTTCTGTCATATTTTTTTTGATTTTTTTCACTCACGAACTCTTGCAAGTTTTTACCCTCACACCACGAACTCTCGTGGTGTTATTTTTCTCACTCACAAATTGCGAGATTCTTCACACACCACGAACTCTCGTAGTGTTAATTATTCTCACACCCACTATGCAAACTCTTACGGGTATAACCTAGGCTCTTGATACCATGATAAAATATTCTTTCAAGGTTATAATTATTCATTCGCCAAATTAATACTTAAATACATAAAGTTTAACTTGGAATACAAGACATACCAAGTATCTTCAATCACTCATAATGAAATTCCCTATTATCAATAATATAAATAAAAACCCAGAATATAAATATATTTTAATAATAATAATACTACACGTTAACAAGGTTATGATTCTGAGTGTCAATGTTGCTTATCAATTTCCACAATGGCATGGAACGTATGTTACATGGTTCAAACTCGATGTGGAAAACGAAATTGAACTGATGGCAAATATTGAAGATGAGTTGTGTGGGAATCGAATTTGAACTGTTCAAACATGTTTGATATGTTGATATTTTTGGACTTATTTTTGGAAAATTGGAGAAAATGACAACAATAATTCATTTTAGGAATTTATCTCTTCAATTCAGAAAAATGATCCAAGACAATTACGACCAGACCGAGGATTTGGTGGGTTCCCACAAAATATGTTTGCTATCTTTTCTTATACTAGCTTTATACCCGTGCAATGCACGGGTAACTTTATTAATAATTTTTAGTATAATTTTTATTATAATTTTTTTTATTAAAAATAAGTTTTATAACATTTTGAATAATATTTTTACTTTTAATGATAATAATATATATGTTATATGATTGGTAAGTATACATTAGTTTTTTTCTTGTAAATGGTTTTTCTATAATTTATATTTCAAAATTTAGGCTAACATATTTTTTTAGTATTTCATAATTATTTATTATTATTTTTTATTTTATTAGATTAGATATGTTATACTTCTCAAAAAAAAAAATTACATATGTTATACTTGAAATATAGGTACTATATTCGTATAACAATTTATTATTATCTTTTTATCTTTTTGATTATGTAATTTAATGATTATCTTAAATATATTTTAGATATTTTGTTATTGTGTTTTTATAGTTTTTAAAGGTATTTTTTAACCTTTTTGAAAATATGTGTGGTATTAAATTGTTTTATCTGTTTGAATATTAATTATTTTTTCATGTTAATTTTATATTTTTGCCATGTGTGGTGTTTATTACGTGTTTTGTTTAGAGTAATATTAGGGGTTTCTATGTTGTATTATATTTAGATATTAATATAAATTTATTTTGTGGGTATTTAGATTGCTTTCTAATTTAAAATATGTTCATTTATTGATTTGTGTTCACTTTTTTAATTTAAATTTTTTCTTTGTAAAGTGAGAATTTGTTTATTTGTTGCTTTGTGCTAACGTTTTTTAAATTTTATTTTAGAAACATAATTATTGTCAAACCTAAAAATAGGATCTTTAATGATTTTTATTAAAATAATTTTTTCTTGAAGCACTTTTATTTGGTAAAAGATTTTTTTTGTAAATTATATTTTAAGTTTTAGCTTAACATATATTTAAATATTTCATATTTTTGAGGAGTTTTCTTCTATTTTATTAGAATATATATAATTTACATAAAACATGTGGGAACTTATTGGTTTAATAATTCTTTATATATGTATATGTGATTATGTAATTGTGAATACACATACATTTGTATTTTTTTAAAGAAAGTTTGTATTATCTTTTTATGGTTTTGTGTTGGTATATATTTGTTTTAAGTGCATTATATTAAAATTTATTGTTGTTTTTAGTTTTTTTACATTTAGATCTTTTTTTTGAATTGACGTTTATTTTGTATATTATATTTTGTTGAATTTTGGTGTCATTTATGGCATGCTTTTTGATTACTTTTTGATTATCTTAATTTACCATATATTTTCTTTAAAACTTCTTCTTCTTTTTTTGTAATTAAATGTACATTCTTGTTTTTTTAAAAATTATTTTTTGAATTGAAATTCTAAATATATGCTTTGTTTACTTGTTTATTATATATAAATAGTGAATTTGAGACTTATTTTTAATTATGTTTTTTTGCTAATTTATCCTTGTTTGTCAGAAACATATTTGTTGTCAAATCTAAAAAAGAATCTTTAATAATTTTTATTAAAATAATGTTTTTATTAAAACATCTTTATTTGGTAATTGATTTGTTTGAAAATTATATTTTATGATTTAGCCTAACATATATTTTAATATTTCATATTTTTTGCCGTTTTCTCTTCTATTTATTAGAATATATATAATATATTTTAGGCAGGTGGTAACTTATTGTAATTTAACATACATGTGAACACTTTTTTAAATAAAGTTTATACTTATCTCTTATATTTTTGTATTGGTTTATATTTATTTTAAGTGCATTATATTAAATTTTCTTGTTGATTTTAATTTCCTAAATTTAGATTTTTTTTTTTGAATTTGTATTTGTTTTGTAAATTATTTTTTTTGAATTTTGTGTCATTTCCAATTATAACATGCTTTTTGATTACTTTTTTAATATCTTGTTTTACATATATTTTCTTTAAAAAAAATTGGTTTGTAATTAAATGTAAATTCTTCTTTTTAAAAATTATTATTTTTGAATTGAAATTCTAATGGCATGTTTTGTATACTTGTTTATTTTATATAAAGAATGAATTTGTGATTTATTTTTCATTATGTTTTTTTGTATTTTATCCTTATTTGTTAATTGTATGTAAGTTTTGTGCTATTACAACTATTTTTCTTATAATAGTAATTAATTAAGTTGATGATGATGAATATTTTATTAGTTTTATTGTTTGTTAATTTATTTTAAATTTTATTGTTGATGAAATTTAATATAGGATTTTTTGTACTTATTATATTTAAATTCTCAATCAATTATTTTATTTTAGATTTTCAGATTTTTTTTTAAATTTATTTACAACTTTAGTACCAAATCTAGAATCTTTGCAAATAATAAAATGTTAATTTATTGATCTGTTTATTTTGTGTTGACTTTTGTTAGTATAAATTTTAAAAACATGTTTGTTGTAGAATCTAAAAGTAAAATTTTTTATGATTTTTTTTAAAAAAATTAGGTTATCTTGATTTTTTTTGGGAAAATTTTTTATTAAATTATATTTTAAACTCTAGTCTAAATTATTTTTGTATTAAATTTAATTAACAATAATTTTCTCAACTATAATTTTTTATGTTTTATCATTTGTTATTTATTTTAGTGCACTCTTTTTTTGATCTTGTTAAATTTTTGTTTGTTTGTTTTAGCTTTTTTGGAGCATAGTTTTAACTTTTAAATCAATACTCTGGCCCAACTTCTAATTTATTCTCTAGCCCATTTCTTCTTTTTATTGAAGTTACTTTTTAACCCTTGACAGTTTTAACTTTTAAATCAATACTCTGGCCCAACTTCTAATTTATTCTCTAGCCCATTTATTCTTTTTATTGAAGTTACTTTTTAACCTTGACGACCAGACCACCTGATCCTTCTTACGCCAATTATATATATAGGATATAATTATTTTTTGAGTAAAGTGCACATTGAGTACTTGAAATTTGGCCTTGACATCACTTGCACTACCGAATTTTAAAATCGAGCATATGCAATACTGAACTCACAATTTACTTACAAATTATGTACTGCCGTCAAATTGAGTCTAACTCCGTTAGAAACACAGGGGTAAAAATGTATTTTACTCATCAAACAATTAAATCAAAATAAAAATAAAAATAAAAATCAAGAACACCTTCTTCCACCTCCAGAATCCGGCGATCGGAGGTGGAATCCGGCGAGCTCAATTTCCGAGTGCAACACCATAGAACACAGCACAACACACGATTCTGCAGCTAAACAAATTCCCAACATCTGGACAACAACAAACCAACAAAACACACTCAAAATTCGATCAAAATGAACCAAAGAAATAGATTTTTCGGCGAGTTTAACATCCCTTCCGGCCAAAATTCGTTTTCGTTCATATCAAAACCAAATCGTGTGTTTTATATCACAAATCAAAGCTTATGCAACCCCCAATCTTTCCCCTAACACCACAAACATGAACAAGCAACACATACTATGGACGATTGATTTGAAAAAATTGGTCAAAACTTACAATTCGTACATCTCATAATCGAAAACAATTGAAGCAATTAAACACATAAAGCAACTCCCTAGGATCATATGAAGCTATTCAAACAATCAAATCAACTGAACAATCACTAAAATCGAAAACCCCAATTTTTGAATAAGAACCCTAAAATCTACAGTTTTATACAAAAATTCATAACAAATCATAAAGTTACCCTCCACAACGATTGATTGCAGATTATGAAACTAGATGTCGAGGGCTACATTTTGAGCACTTGCACGTCAAAATCGGATTTCTCTAACCTCTCTAAATTTGTGTTTGATCTTGATGAACAAGAGAGAGAAATTCTAATCTCTTATTAATTAAAATGATTTTTACGCCATAGCAAAGAAATGGATAGGAAAGTACAATTTTATCCCTGTCAAACTAACGGAGTTAGTGCGAGACTGACGGCGGTACACAAAGAATAAGTAAATTGTGAGTTCAGTATTGCGTATGCTCGACTTTAAAATTCGGTATTGTAAGTGGTGTTAAGGCCAAACTTCAGGTACACAAAGTGCACTTTACTCTTATTTTTTTTAAGAGCATGCATTCCCTATATGAATTTATATGAATTGTATCGAAATATAGGGCCTGTTTGGCCAGATTTATATTAAGGACTTATGGACTTATTTTCGGGTAAAAATTTTATATTTTGATAATTTTTTTTTATACAAGTATTTAATGTATGTTTGAGATTCTATAAGTTGAAAAAAAAAAAATTTAACTTTTTTAGAAAAAAATTAGGAATCTCTAACTTTGTCTTAAAATAAGTTGACTTATTCTACAAAAAAATTTCCCCAAACACCCCTATACTATCTGTAAAAATCGGAAAAAAGGAATTTAGTTTCTTTTCTTAGATGTGCATATCAAAATTCATATTTTTAGCATTAAGAAGGTTCCAACAAAAATTCAAGATGTTTTTTTTAAATCATGGGATCATTTTTCTCTGGAAACATTTTTTATACCAAAACCAATAAAAGAAAAACTTTAATTTTACCTAGTAAAACAAAATAGGAGATAAGGGTATTTTTGGAGATGGAAAATCCGACCGCCGGGTGTTATCCAGTGAGTTCTATAGAAAAGAGTCCAAGGTAGTAGGCCCATGGATAATGGATTGTCAAGAATGCATTACAATAATCAAGCCCAACAGTAAATCCTAAGTTCAAGCCCAGTAAAATTATCAGCCCACTAACCAAATCCAGCACATTTCTGTACCACACCACCAAAACAGATATTAAAAAATGAATTTAATTATAAAAATGACATGCAAAATAAGACGGAGTAAACAATAATATAAACAACATATTTTTCATGTCATCGTTTCTATCCGAACATTTCAAAAAACTTTTTTTTTTGTCAAGGGGAATCTATTCCATTTCCATAGATGGATTGCATCAAATACAATACTCGTAAGGTGTTTTTTTCATTCAAGAAAATTTATCATCTAACCAGAAAATATGCATGTTGTCTCTGGACGCTTAGACAATAGAACTTTAATGTATGAGAAGAGACCACCCGATTGGTAAGAACTTTACAAAAAAAACGAATAACTAAAAGGAAAAGGAAAAAAACTACAAGTCCAATACTCCAAAAAAAATGTATAATGGTCGATCTTCAAAAGTCTCAAAACCCAACTCACCAAAGTCCCAACTTTTCCAAAATTTGTCACCAGCCCCCTATGAAAACCTGCACTTCTGCTCATCAATCCAATCAATAGGGACAAAGGGGAACAAAGAAGGGACTCGTTAAAAACCCACAAGAGCAAAACCCTTTGGAAAAAGAGTGACCTCCATTGTAAAAACCCGAATTTTCGGACAATTATTTCTAAATTCGAAACTAAAATAAAATACAATTCACTGTAAGAACCCGAATTTTCGGACTATTAATTCTAAATTCTCAATTAAAATAAAATACAATTCTTTATTCAATAAATCCAAATTAAACGAAAGTCAAAGCCAAAGTCAACACCATAATCTGAAACAATCAAATTAGAAACGCAACTACACAAATTAAATAATCAATGTCCAATTAAAAACTGAAATTATTCTATAATGCGATAAATCTTTTCCTATAATTGCATATAAACCACGTAGCACAAAATCCACAAGTTCACATCATTATTCGATCCAAAGCTTAGTAACCTGAAATATATTAAAACAATGAGCTACAAAGCCCAGCAAGTAACGATCGCCCAACGGCTCAAAATAATACTTTAAAAAAACAAAAGTTCAAAAGCTATAAATCGATAAAACAATTTTAATAGTAAAATCACATTATATTCTCACAGTTCTAAATTACGGTCACACTATGCCAGTGACACGGCTTCTATAGTTCAATGGGGGCTAGTTTACGTCCCTCGTTAAGTCAAACTTAACAAGGTATCTATGTGTTCCGGAACGTGCGTAAACTAGTTCTATATGTCACACTATCCACTGACCGGATTCTATGATTCGATACGTAATTAAAACTGGGGATTCTTATAAAAATCTTTTCTAAATTCTATTTTCGATGTCACAAATTTCGATAACCAAATCAATCAGATATTTTGAAACATAAGAAAACAGATTTGATAATACTAGTGAGCAACGAAAAGTCACTTACTCGATATCGATGTTGCACCCTGAAAATAAAGTCACAACAAATCCTAAATATTAATTCATTATCTATTAACAATCATATAAAGCAAATAAGCACACACCTTAATAGAACTCATGTGGCAATTACCTATAGCTTACTCAAAGAAAATTCTAAAAATCACGCAGCAAAATATCTTACAAAATAGACCATTGTTAACAAAATCAGCCCTGACCAGTTTTGGAAATTGACAAATTACTCTATGAAAATGATTTTATTTGAAAAAGTACAAAACACGAAAAACGTAGACAATTCTGAGACCTTTCCGGAATGGTAAGGTTCATCAAAAATGAAGAAGTAACGAATTCAGAAACAATGAAAATGCGGACTGGCAGAATAGAATCAGCACCTGATCACAACAATAATTTGATATTTAAGATATCAAAATCACCGAATTTGACAGAGAAATATGAAGAGAAAATGTAGAACATGAAAATATCTTTTCATAATGATAAGACTCGTCGAAAACGGAGTAGTAATGAATTCCGAAAACAAAGAAATACGGACTGCAAAAACAGAAATAGCCCCTAACTATGATAGTATTTTGAGGTTTAAGACCGTAAATTCATAGCAATCATTAGAGAAATATAAACAATAAACGTAGGGTTCGAAAGGACCTTTCCAAGTTGATATTACTCATAATATTTGGAAAAAATCTCAATTTTCCATGAATTTTCAAAGTTGAGCACTCAGTTTCGAAAACACTAAGGTCAAATCACAAAATCACATAAAACACGAACTTACAAGCCGAATTTCAGAAAAGTTAAAGAAGAAAAGTTGTAGATAATTCAAATACCTTTTCAGAAAGACTAATTTCATGAAATTCCGATGAATAACGAATCAGATACGAATTTTACAAGAATTCAAAATTGATATATACTGTACATACAAAATAAAAGTACTAATACCAAGATAAAAAAGATAGTGAAGCATCTATACAAATAAATAACTCATGGATATACATCAAATTCTACACCTATACAAATACTCAAGAGAACATACAAGGATCCTTAACATAATCAAAATCAATCAAGTATAACACACATGAATTAACACGAACATCAAGAGAATTAAAGAATCGTTACCCCTTCTTTTTATTCTTATTATGAGACTTCCTCTTCTCTTCGACTTCCTCTTCTCCTCTTGTGTTCTTCTTCTTCTCTCTCTCTTACATTTCTTTTTCTCTCTTGGCGTTTCTTTTTCTGATCTCTACGTTTTTTTTTTCATTCTAGGGTTTTTCTATATTTTTTTTAACTGATGTCTTTATCCTTACTAATTATTCTTTAATGATACATCCTTTTTAATAAGAAAAAAATTACTAGTATTTTGCCAAAATTAAAACCTTAAAAATTAATTATGAGTTACAACCTATAAATCTTCTATTTTTAATGACTTTCTACAATAACTCCTCTAAAATTGAAAATGTTATTATCTTAAATCCTAAATTATTAATACTAAATTATCAAATTATTTACTAAAATTAATTTAAAAACCTGGGATGTTACATCCATTACCCAAGATCATTGAAACACAAACTTAAATCACCATTTGTCTACAGCTTTGCTTCTAAGAAACTAGTTTTCTGTCCATTCTCCACCTGGCTAAAGCAAACTCTTCCCTGAAATTTAAAAGACAAAACAATTTTCAATATCCGTTCAACACAAACTTTAATAAGAGCTCCGAAAGTAACTCAATACTATACTAAACGTCCCAACCAAAGAAAATACCTTTGGTTAGACAAAACACCTACAAACACCTGGTTTACAAATTTTTCTTAATAAGCCAACAAAAAGGCACATTATTACCTCTTAAAGGCCCAACAAACCAAACCATCAATCATGGCCACCCTTTATGGTACAAAAATTTAAAATATTTTTAAAAGTCAATAATTGATATGTCATTTAAACTCAATAAACACAAATTTAAAACTAATCAAAGTATCAATCAAATCAAAATCTTAAGCACAATCAATAAAACACTTGATTAGTCAAAAAGCTTCAATCAAATAACAATCAATCAATTAGCACTTACTAATAAAATTAATTTCAATATTCTAATTAATGCTATTAAACCAAAAAACAGTCAAACATAACCGATATTAAATTTCTAATATGCTATTATATAATTGATATTATTAATGATATAATAAACACGAATCAGTTAAAGATACCATTCAAATAAAACATAACCGAAATCATTATTGGTACAATAATTACGAAATCAATTAATCAAAATCCCAAAAACACTATTCCTAAAAAATTTATCTCCAAACATGAATAAAAAATACACTAAACACACACTCACTCCAAAAACTCAAGAACACTCTATAAACCCCAACACACAAATCAGAACCTACAAATCGAATTAAACACACTCGTAAATAAAGAATAAATCTGGAATCTTTAAATCCAAATATGGCAAAAGATAAAACAATTGAATAATAGTTGAAATAAAACAAAGATTTTGATGTAGATGTTGAAAATATATTAAGCTCTGCATATAAAATCCATATAATTGAATATATTCTCTTTATAGGTCACAAAACTCATTTGATCAAAATCATCATATATCAACCAAGTAATATCAGGAAACTTGAAATAGACAATCAGATATCCCATTTTCCATTTCATCCAAGCAGGATATATGTAAATCTTCTGGGTATGACTCATACCTGAGCCCAAGGCTTCAAAACTATTGGGAACTCACCTCTTTTCCCCTAATAAACGAGTATTTTTCGTTGATTCGATTCCAAAATCACCATCAGGAAAAATACTTCAAAAGACACATAGTAATTGAAGAATTGGTGTAGGAGATAGTCGTCCTTAATTGGACTGTGGATGAAAGAGATGTTGGGTTTCGATCGCATATACGCAGCGGAAACAGTAAATAAAAGTCGAAACCAAACCCCGGATCCATGTATAATATATCGAATAATCATGGTAGATAGAACGATTACCTTATCGAAGCTTTACGTTTAAAGAATGATGGAGATGCAAGCCTCCCACGAATATTGAGCGCTCCTCTTCGAAGCCTCCTCTACGGTATCCACACGAACACTCGAAAAACGATTTTTCAATAGAAGAGAGGTACTAGCCTCCAATGATAATATGAGATGTAGATTTTTAGGGTTTTGGGATGTGGCTCAACTGATTTTTCACGTACCTCATAATCTTCACCCCATATCTTTATATATAGGATAGTATAAAGCCAAAAAGCCCATGTCAAAACTTAGCCCAAATATGATTTAATTAAATAATAAAATCTAATTCTATTATTCAAATAAATAATTAAGTCAAACTTAATTATTAAAATCATATCTCATATATCTTTGTATTTTATTATATCTTAATTAAGTCACACTTAATTAATATAATAAAATCCAACTTATCATTAATTAATTTAAATTCATAATTTAAATTAATTCTTCCTTTAAAATGTTCTATGTGTGTGACCCTGTAGGTTATTATTTATTTTGGCAATAATTTTATTCTCTAATAAAATTATAAACAATGAGCGGTATCTAGTAATACATCATTGCTACCCAATTAAATAATAATTAAATCGTGATTCAATAAACCTTTTGTAATTAATGTTCCCGTGTAATATAATCCCTTTAACCAAATATTATAGATTAAACTCGAGGCATGTTTATTGTCATCCTCTTCATAATTTAATCCGGGTTTACTTGATCCATGAGTAGACTATTAATAACAAATCATTATTTGAGCACGGCCATGCATTTTATAGTCTCACTCAATCAAGAGGCCAATAATATCTCTCCTATTTGATAGGAGGGTTAAATCATTTATCTATCATTCATATTTCTCATACGATTCACAATATACCCGATGTCCACTTTTATCATTACCCGGTCAAAGGTAACTTTTAATGTAGTCAAAGTATATTATCCTCGTATAGAAATATAATGATCTCAAGTCAAAGGATCATTACACCATTATCACTGTGAGTCTTTCTTATGACTTAATTAACATGAAGAATCTCACGGTGGGTCTGTCCAGTACCATGTACCCTACATGTACCTATGTATTGACTTTAGTATCTCCATACTTATAACCAATGAGATGTGGTTATCAGTCAAAACATACTAGTCTATTTATGTATTATTATTGTCCTGTATAATAATACTCGACTAGGGACCTTTAAGAATATGATATATATTATATAATCTCAAATTCAAGTTATAAACTTAAACTATATAATGTGTATCATTATTCTAAGGACATTTATTATGCTAACAAATATCGCAGTAATTAAAGTCATAATAAATACATTTATTTAATAATCAAATGACATAAGATTTATTCGAGAAACAATGTATTGCCTCTAGGGCACCTACACTAACAAGAGACACATAGATTAGATTACTTGTATTAATATAAGCATATGAATATTTGAATAGTGATTATTTGGTTGATAATAGGAAGTCATTTTTTAACATTTCAAAAAACTTGAATTTCTCAAAACTCATGAAAAGAAGTCCAACTATCAAAAATAAAATTATTCCCTCAAAAAATAAAAATATTAATAACTTGATAATAGGAACACAATGAGATAAGGTTCGAACATATACTCACTTTATAAAGCAGTTAAACCTAATTATTCAAAAAAAAAAAACTTGATACTGCCTCCATTCCAAAATATATATTCTTTTTGACTTTTGATGGGTCAAATTGACCAAAATTTGACTGAAATTTATATGTATTATATAATTCAAAAAAATAAAAAAAAAATTATATTCTTATGAAATACATCTAATCTATGTTATAATGTAATTTTCAACTTTTAAAAATAATAGTGAAATAATTTTTAATATTTAATCAAAAATTGATCCAAAAAATTGATATATGAAATGGGACGAAGGGACTAATAAATTCCTATTCAAATCGGCCCACAAAACTTAATTACAACTAGTGTTCCAAAAATCGCTAGGCGGTCCGGGACGGTTGGGGTACCGCCTAGCGCCTAATCGGGTAGGCGGGGATTAATCGGACGGATTAATCGGAGCATTAATCGGATATTATAATAATATTTAATATATTAGTCTAATTTACAATTAAACATATCATTTTAAATAAATTAACAGGATTAATCGAATTTCAAAAATCGAATCGGTTAGTTACCTTCCAGAAGATTAATCGGGGATTAATCGGTTAAATCGGGAATTTTTAGAACAGTGATTACAAGACATAACAAAATGAAACGATATACAGTAAAATTATTTTACAAATTACAACCCAATAAACTTAGGGTGCGAGGAGATACTTCTCAAACAATAAGACCAAAACTAAAATATATTTAAAAGCTGAGGTATTTTGTAGAAATAAACCCATTTTAAGGGCATGTTTGGCTTGTCATTAAACAAATAACCCACTTCTTATCCAAGCTCCTCCAAGTAAGAATCACTCAGTTTCTCTGTTCTAAATAATTTTTTATAATTAATTTCTGTTAATGGGTGTTTTAGATACATACATATATGCATCTTAATGAATCTTGGTACCATTTTATATATAATTTAATAGGTAAAGTTGATATGATTCTTGGTTTCTTGAATTTGAGCGATAGTGATAGTTCTTGATACATACATGTTTGTATTGTAATGAAATGTGTTTATGTTTTGTAGGAAGAATGGGTGTTTCTGTTGCATGGTCTCCTACTGTTGTTTGTGCTATTGAGAAAGATGGAGGCTTAAATGGATGTAAGCATTTTTCGAAATCTTGATTTTTTATACAAATTTGAGGCCAAGAAAACTTGTGATTCCTATTCAAAAAAAAAAAGAAAAGAAAAGAAAACTTGTGATTAATTATTAAGGAAGTTATAATGCTAATACTGTGCATGATAGCTTTTTATGTTGACACTATTTTTTTGTCTCGGACGATTACAGAAATTTAAATACTTACCCACATTTCCTCACTAAGTGACCTCTTGTTACTACGCATTTGGCCTAATATAACACGATTTGGCCTAATACAGATATTTTTTTTTTCATTTTGCATATTGTACTCGAAATGGTAATTTGTGTTGATTAACCACTTTAACTAAAGATGCATTAATTAATTAGAAAAAGATAAAATAAAGTATTGATGTTCTTTATTCAACTGTACAGTATCCAACTTAAACTCTTGTGTTTTATGTCAAATGATTTTGTTATGCATTTGTTACAATTAGCATAAGATTTTTAGTTCGCAATGAGTTTTATCATGTATTACTTAAAATGTATCTGTTGTCCTGGCAATATTTCAGATACACCAGAGTTTAGGAGTCGTGCTATATTACCTTCTAAGAAAACGTTATTACATCGTCGACATGTTTTAGTCTGTGGTGGAGCTTCATTAGTTTCAGTATTAACCCTCACCTGGCCCTTGATATCGTCACCGGCTTGGGCTGCAGAGGCAACTAGCCAAGCGGACAAGGATGAAACAGTTGTTGATGCCATAAAGTCTCTGTTTGATCCTGACGAGAAAACAAAGTCAGGGAAGGTGTTGCCTAAGGCTTATCTGAAATCCGCAAGAGAGGTGGTGAAGACGCTGCGCGAGTCAGTTAATGAAGATCCTAAGGATAATGCCAAGTTTAGACGGATAGCAGATGCAGCAAAGGCATCAATTCGAGATTATCTTGGTAACTGGAGGGGAAATCAAATAGTTGTTAAGGAGGTATGGTTTCACATTTAAATCGCATTACTTAAAGTCCTAGTTCAGTCTAGATAGACAAATGGTTCGTATGTAAGTATCACATATAAATGAAATTCATTATAAAGAATGATCGTTCTCCTTGGGCCTTGGGAAATGGTAAAATTTTAATGTTTCTCATTCACCTGAGTTCTTGCTAGGTAAGTATTTGAAGTTGCTATTTTCTTGTTTGTGGTCTCAAAATAGCATATATGAGCATGTAGAACCCTAATACTCTTTGATTCTGTTATTTTATACATAATAATAAAATATTGAGCTCTTTGGTGGACCGGTTCATTCTTGAAAGTAGTACTTGACTCAAGTAATTTGAGCATTCTGATTTGGCATGGTAGTAGATTAGGTAGAACTTGTCTCATATCAACAGTGTTTAATTGGTTGAAGGCTTGAAAAAAAAGTTCACATGATGTGTGTATTAGTGCATATTATATTATGCAAGCTCTGAGATATGCTAATCATCAAAGCAAAAACTGCTGTCACTAAAATGTAAAATCTGATTACATGTAGCCATATTAGTGTTATACCCTATTCTAGGCCTTAAATATACGACTTGAGTATTGGCATGTTAACAAACTTGTTGCTTGAACAAGATACTGATCGATGCCTACATTGTGGAAACCTAGTTCAGGCTCAGATCACCAGAATATGTGCAGTTATATTTTGCCACGCTGCCAAACAAATTTCAAGTTACATCGCAAGTCACTACATATAAGGTCTCCATCTCTGTTCACCGGAGTATATAAGCTTCGTGAATACAATGATACTCTAAGGTCTCCATTTTCCTTGCTGAAGTGTATAATCCTGTGAGATCAGTGATTCTGCATCCCCCACCCCCAATAAAGTACTCCACTGTCTGTTCAGTTTTTGTTTTTCCATTCTACCACTATTTAAGGAGGTCAAATTTTGTATGGTGTAGCAAGTCCTTAATTTGATCTTTAGACACAGAAACCAAGCACCATTTTAGGCCAGTTTTACAAATTTCTACCATGCAATTGTAGTCACTAATTCAGTACCCCTTTCTTAAAGAATGGATATATAAGATGAGTCAGTTGCATGTGTTTATATTGCTCTGCCTTACTTGCATCTTTGAGACTAGTTACTAGAGTTGGCAACTTCTAGTTCTTCCATTGCTTTCGGCTGGGAATTCGGTTTATGACCTTGACTTGTAATTAAACACAGGAATCATATGTCATGCTGGAAAAAGCCATCAGATCACTAGCTAGCTTCTACTCCAAAGCAGGACCGTCTGCTGCACTTCCGGAGGAGGTTAAATCTGACATTTTATATGATTTGAACACTGCAGAAGAATTTTTGTAATATAGGAGTCTCTGCCACTCATGCATGTAACATAATAGATAAAGGTCATTCAATAGAATTGTTGATTGTTTATACATTCTACTGTATACGGCATTTCTGCTTGTACCTACTGTTTATTTTATAGTAGTGGGCATGCACTTGTAAACTTCTTAACTTTGTTAGATTTCTAGAGTGGCATGTTGGGTTTCTCATTTGTAATTTTGCATCAATAAAGTGTGGTCTGACTGAGATTCAGTAAACAAAAATGCAGAAACCTAAACTTTTTTATACAAACCACAAAGAGATTACACTATACCACAAGTTTAAGTTCTTTTGTTTTCCTTGGTTAACTGCAAACTTGCAGACTGCAGTGGCACTCAGCTGAGGTAGACCGTATTTGGTTGGAAAGAATGATATTGAAGGGGAAACGAACAGAATTTGTTCGTCGCTGTTTATATGAAAGGTCGCCAATCTGAGAATGCATTTTCACTTCTCATGCTGAATTAAAATCTTAGGTCATCACTGCAGCCAATCCCATGATGATTTCAGTTAGTTTAATTGAAGGTGTTTTCCTTGTATTACTAAAAAACAAGGGAAACGCCTTCATTTCATCTAAAAACAAGCTTGCCAGAGAATTGTTACCTAAAGCAGCAAGATGTACAATTGTACTGCTGGTAGATAGATAATTAAAAAAAATACAAGTACTAAAGTACTCCCTCCGTCTCTAAATACTTTTCTCATTTGAGTTGGACACGTTTGCCAACACACACTTTTGATCGTTAATATCTTCAATTTCGTATTAGTATTAAATATAAAAACTTCACTGTATTAAAGTACTCATAAATACGAATCCAACAAGATCACTCATGACTATATTTGGTCTTATAGATTAGACGTAAATTAGTAATTTGTCTCATGTTATGAACAGTCCCGACATATCAAACGAGAGTAGCATTATGAGACGGAGGGAGTATCATATATGTTCTCCTTTACAAAAGTAAGAAACACCAAGTTGTACGGTGGGAGATGACGAGTACTCCCTCCGTCTCTTTTTACTTTGCCCGTTTGACTAAAAACACGGGTTTTAAGAAAAATTGGGTATTGAATATTATTTGTAAGAAGTAGTGGGTATTGAATATTGTTTGGTATTGAATATTGTTTTTAAGGAGTAGTGGATATTGAATATTGTTTTTTTGGAGTAGTGGGTGGAGTAGTGGATATTGAATATTATTGTTAAGGAGTAGTGGGTGGAATAGTAGGTATTGAATATTGTTTTATTTTTTTGGAGTAGTGGGTGGAATAGTGGGTGTTGAATATTATTTGTAATGATTAGTGGGTGGAGTAGTGGGTATTGAATACTCCCTCTGTCTCAAAAAACTCTTCCCATTTTGACTCGACACGTTTGCCAACGCACACTTTTAATTGTTAATATCTTTAATTTCGTATTAGTATTAAATATAAAAACTTCACTGTATTAAAGTACTCACAAATACGAATCAAACAAGATCACTCATGACTATATTTTATCTTATAGATTAGACGTAAATTAGTAATTTGTCTCTTGTTATGAACAGTCCCGACATATGAAAGTAGAAGTGTTTTATGAGACGGAGGGAGTATTATTTTTAAGGAGTAGTGGGTATTGAATATTATTGTTTATGGCTTAAAATAGAAAGGGAAAAGTATTTTGATAGTCCCGATTTAGTAAATGGGAAATGTTTTTAGAGACAGAGGAGTATCAACTAATTAATCAAAGTATGCACATAAAGCAGGGTACTGACTGTATTAGTGCTATTCGTACAGCTGATGCCTGATGTCAACTTTATACTTTTCTATTGAACATGAGAAGATTGGTATCTAAGGACCTTTTTCTAATTCGAAGAGACTGAAATTTGTGAATATGTAAGGTTCAAACAAGGGTTATTCCTTAAAACGGTCTCTAGTCATTCCTTTCGAGAAGTAAGGTCTACGTGCATCTCGCTATTTTTCCGTAAACAATCACACCGATATAATTTGCATAAATTAAATCATCTCCCCAGATTATGTAGAATTGCTTGGCTTGGTTACAACAAGAAAGCTAATAGATAGGTTAATGCTATTTTCAAATATTCTTGATGTTTTGGATTCTTTTTATTTTTTTCAGGTAGATGGGTACATGAATATAAACACACATTGTCTCACCCACACAAATGACACATGCCTGCCAGCCTACTGAATTGAAATGTACCAAACATATCCTAACCGAAAGTTGGTACTTGTGGCATTGGGAATATAAATTAGGTTCCTGATAGCTCAAACTAGCCATAGCATATTAGGATCATAGCAGCCAGTGGTTTAGTTTTTGGACCATTCTGTCTTGTTAATAATGATAGCACACCTTATTGTTACAGTATGAAGTAGGAGTGGAAAACTTGGACCTTCTTAACACATAGATTTTGTGGGGATAGAATCTAAGCAATAAATATGTCAACTTTCACCATCCCAAGTTTATCAATGCTCTTATTTGGTCAGAGAAATCTGCTATATTCAAAAGCTCCTTCTGTATTTGCCTACCCATTTCTCTTTAATTGTAGCACCAATATGTATAATTCCGCTCCTATGAGAACCAACTTAAAATGAGAACCGCAAACCTTTGATTTGTGGAAGTGGTGATTTGTACTGAATCCGTATTTTTTAATTTCACCGAATCACCGGTTTTAACTACAAAAATCACATGTTCTCGATCACCATATCATTATAAGAAGTTATCGTTTGAGGATAAACCTACATTAACACGTGTAGTGGAGACAACTGGATGGATGTGAAAAATTCTATCAGTTGTTCTAAGAATTATAAGCAGGATTTAGGTACCAGATAAGATGTTTAACCAAGTGAAGGTTAATCTAATTTAAGTGTAAATTTTTGCAGTAAGCTAATTTTTCATTAATTTTGCGACAAAAAGGAGTACAAAAAATTTGCATATCCTTCGTTTTCCCCTCACGAATATAACATTTTGTAATGAACAGATTAGCAGAGATTAAAAATAAACTGCATCAACTGGAAGAGAAGTAGCTCTATGAAGAGATTGTGGAAGCACAACTTCTGTGTAGAAACTCTGGCCTTTCACCATATCTTCTGGACTATAAGAATCATAAGCTGCAGCATCATACTTTCTTACGTTTTTGTTTGCACAATTTCTCTCATTGTCGTTAGCAAAGCTAAAATTGAAATGCTTCTCGGAAGCAATTTTTCTAAGAAGAATATTGTTGGTTTCCTCGTCTGTAGAAGTTGAAGAACGTGAACGTGAAGTTTGATGATTCTTTTGTTCTTTTCTCTCGTCAGCACTCTTGGAGAAACTTGTGTTTCTTGAAATGACTCGTATTTGTTGATCTCTCAATTCCCTCATTTGCATTTGATACTTGGCCTTTAGCCACCTTAGTTCTTGCCTTATTTCATTTTCAAAATCATCTGCCAAATTGCGAGTTGGTTTTCTTCTTTCCTTGTCACCATGGACGGCTTTCTCATCAAAACATGATTCTTCAACTTGCTCATTGTCATTATCTGATCCTTGCAAGCTCAGTTCGTAGTGCGTGCCAGCAGATTGACTTGACACAACCGGTGCACCTTCTGTAACACATTGCTCAGATGCCTCATACTGGTACATGATCTCCTCAAATCGGCCATGCACTGCACCATAACCATTTGTTGAACAATGAATGACTTGAAGGTTCTCCACACACGGATTGCTTGGGGAAAAATGGTTCAAATAAGGGCCATTTGAAGCACAATTGTGACAGTTACCACAAATTGTATGACCAGGACCTTCTTCATCTAGGCCTAATCCTGTATTCCACTCCGGTACCAACAATATTATTTCGCCATTAATCATGTCAGCTATTTTAGTCACTTCCTGATCCGTAATATCCAATTCCAAGACCATTTCAGCTGCAACACTCAGAGCAGTGTCTGATTCTATATCAAATGGAAAGTATATGTTTCGGACACGACCTGCGAAAGATTGGTTTACATCAGCTTTCTAGAAATTAAGAAAAAAAATTGTTCAAAAAAGCTAACCAACAGTTCTTGAAATATAGGAACTACTGTACCTTCTTTATCATCCATTCTGAGCCTTAAAAAGATACCGTCATCATCTTCCCTTTTTCCCTTAATGGTGATATCAACATTTTCAAAATGCTCATCTTCTCTAATTGGCATAAAGTCGATTTCATTTGATTCGAAATCAGGTGGAATGTATTCCAAGTCAACTCCTGGTTCATAATTACTACAATAGCTAGAGTAAGGATCGTTCAAAGAGTTGCTACTATCAATTCTTAAGAGAGGTTGTCTTAACATGGGGCCTGTTCCATCCCAACCTCTGCAATTCTCTAGTGATGCCAAACAAGATCCATAATCATCAACTCGAAGAAACGGATCATTAAGGAGCTCCTTGGCAGGGAGCCTACAAGATACAGTGGCTAAACACTTCTCAATAAATTGTCGAATCTCAGGGTCCTTGACCTTGTATAAAGAATCTGGTTTTTTACCCTATAGAGATACATACAATTGTATGTTAATAACTTAACATATAGTAATACCACAGTTTAAACTCTATGTTTTAAAGGTTCGAAAATTTCTTACAGAAATGACTTTCTTGTAAATCTGAGCAGGGTAGAAGCATTCACTATATGGATATTCAAAGGTGACCATTTCCAAAATGCACATTCCAAATGCATAAATGTCCACTAATTCATTGTATTGCTCTTCATACACCTCCGGAGCCATGAACTCTGGTGTTCCTGATGGTGAACAATAAAACCTCAAAATTAGCGAAATTTTAATCAAGATCACTGTCCAAACATAAAATTTACCACAAGATTGCAGGATTCAATTAGGACCTTAAAAAACAAAAAAAAAAAAACTGAACTTACCAACGCAGTGAGCAGCGTGTGATTTACGTAGCATTGCAGCAAGGCCAAGATCACCAATCTTTACTTCCCCATGATTACCATTCACAAAAATATTGTCACACTTGAGATCTCTATGTATAATAGGAGGATTATGGCTATGGAGGTAGAGAAGGCCTTCTAAAATCTGCCTGCACCAATGTTTTACTGCTCTAATGTTCACTTTCTTGTGTTTTTGCCTATACCTATCAATATCATAACATACAACTAAAAATTGAATACTAAAATTTCTTGAAAAACAAGTCCAAATAAATGAATGGTTAGAAAACAAAAGACCATGAACTGCACTTACTGTTTGAATACTAAAATTTCTTGAAAAACAAGTCCAAATAAATGAATGGTTAGAAAACAAAAGACCATGAACTGCACTTACTGTCTGAGAGTACCAGAAGTGAACATCTCTGTGACAAAATTAATGTGTCTATTAGCAGTATCAACCCAAGAAGTGTAGAATTTCATGATATTGTTGTGTTTCAAAGTCTTGAGCAGATTAATCTCATTAAACAGCCTCTCAAGATCCTCAGAACTTTGTAAGAAATCATTGAACTTTACTTGATTCCATGCCACTTCAATCCCTTCATACTCATCAAAACCTCTATAACTAAAAAACAAAAAAACAAAAAAAAAAGGAAAAAATTATTTATATAAAAAAGTTGCAAACTTTCCAAGGTTGAAATGACTATAAAGATTCTTACACTGTCTTTGATGCTCCTTTCCCAAGAACTTCATTGTACTGCAGAAAGTTCAACAAATTTAACAAACTGAACTGATAGAATAAAAATGAAGAGACAATAAAATGAACTAAAACATTAAGCTTACCCTTCCATATCTTCCAGTAGGGTCAACTTCAACAAACTCAGAGTCATCTTGTTCAGAAGAAGTAGCACCATTCATTTACCTATTCCTCCTATTATTTGCTAAACAGACTTGTCTTGTAATATGTGTCTAGGTGTAGTAAAGTTATATATGTTTCATTTTACTTATCTATATGTACTCTCATAGCTAAAGAGATGGTGATGTGCATGAGTAGATCGTCCAGACATAAGTGCATACTTTTTGGTTTTAAAAGGGTAGTAAAAGATAAAGCTAATTAAAGAATATGGAGTAGAGATTTAAACTTGTCTACATAAGAAAAACTCGAAATTCCTGACAAATGATTGTTATAATATACATATTTTCGTTTGTTAAGATCGGATAAATTAAAATCCTAAAAATTTATTTCGATCGCAAACAGGATCAACCATCCCCTATATTTATATGAAAAAAATTATTATTATTTTCTTTCATTTTTTTTTATCATAATCGATTGTTAGAAACCTGGACCGGAAAATAAGTGGCTTCGATGAGTCCATGTTAAAGACTGTTGTAATAAACAACTCTTGAAGAAAGGAGGGGTAAGATTTGTGTTGGCTATGTACATCACTACCCCACAAATAAGTCATGAAAAAGCATGGACATCTCTTTTTCTTCACCTGTGTCTTCTACTTTCTTTATTTCCATCTCATCACGAGATGGAAGATTAAGCATGTAGATCATCCAATTAAATATATGTATCTATGTTTGTCAGTGTGTTTCTATTATCTACAGATAACATAGATTGATGTAATGTTTGACTGAAGTCGTCAGTGCTTTTTTGTTTTATAATTTTGAATTCCAAACAAGATTTTTACCTTAGGTGGCGTTTGGGAACTACAATTTCATTTGAAATCCATGATTTCAATTCCAAAATTTGAAATCCATGATTTCAATTCCAAATTCTTTGTTTGGTAAGTATGAGAATTTCAAATTCAGAAATTTTAAAATTTGAAAATTTTTTGCTTAAAAAATTTCTGTTCCCGAGAAATTTTTCCCGGGAAAAAATTTCACGAGAATTTTTTACGGGAAAAAAATTTCTCGAGAAAATTTTCCCGAGAAAAAAATTTTCTCGAGAAAATTTTCCCGAAAAAAAAATTTTCGAGAAAATTTTCCCGAAAAAAAATTTCTCGAGAAAATTTTCCCGAAAAAATTTTTCCGGAAAAAAATTCTCGAAAAAAAATTTCTCGAGAAAATTTTCCCAAAATAAAAATTCTCGAGAAAATTTTCCCGGAAAAAAATTTCTCGAGAAAATTTTTCCCGAAAAAAAAATTCTCGAAAAAATTTTTCTAGAAAAAAAATTCTCGAGAAAATTTTCCCGGAAAAAAATTTCTCGAGAAAATTTTTCTGAAAAAAAATTTCTCGAGAAAATTTTCCCGAAAAAAAAATTCTCGAGAAAATTTTCCCGGAAAAAATTCCTCGAGAAAATTTTTCCGAGAGAAAATTTTCCCGAAAAAAAAATTCTCGAGAAAATTTTCCCGGAAAAAAATTTCTCGAGAAAATTTTCCCGGAAAAAATATTCTCGAGAAATTTTTTCCTGAAAAAAATTTCTCGAGAAAAATTTCCCGGAAAAAAAATTCTCGAGAAAATTTTCTCGAAAAAAAATTTACCAGAAAAAATTTCTCGAGAAAATTTTTCCAGAAAAAAATTCCTCGAGAACATTTTCCCGGGAAAAGAAAAAATTCTCTAAAAATATTTCCCGGAAAAAAATTTCTAAAAATTTCACGAGAAAATTTTCCTCGAAAATAATTTTTCAAAGAAAAAATTTCCCGAGAAAAACTATTTCTCTAAAAAAATTCCAAAAAAAAAAATGTGATGCTCATGTATTTTGGTGGAGAAGAATTTCAAATGACTATCTTTCACTTGTAATTTCAAATTACAAAAAAATAGTTAATATTGAATTGGTATGGAATTCATCAATTCCAATTCCAAATTTTTTTAATCTTACCAAACACTAAATTTGGTCAATTCCAGGAATTCAAATGAATTCCAAGTTACCAAACAAGCCATTAAGGAATTCGAATTGAGCCGAGCTTTAAATATTCTTTTAAACTCGAATTTAACTAAAGATGTAGCACAAAATAATGCTGACTTATCCTGACAAACGTCCTAGAGAGAATAATTCTTATAGTAATATTATGAGAAGAAATCATTTTTTTTTAGAAAAAAATAATCTATATGTCCCGAATTGAATTTTAAATATGTTCTCGAATAACATGTATCATATTTTTATTCATGAAATTCATATTTATACACAAATAATCCATCACATTTATGATAAAATATCTAATAATATAGTGACAATCCATCATTCCGGAAACATTTTAAGAGAACGGGTCTGGGGACCATAGCATTTCTCAAAAAATAATAGCTGAGGACCTAAATTTTGATAGACAACTGTTATGTCCTGCACAGTGCACACACAAGAAACACAGCCTGTGAGTGGAGCTTTGTCTTGAGCTGTAGACGGTAGGGAAACCTAAGTAGTACGCTATGTTCACTTGAATTGAATGGAATGAGGGGAGAATGGAATGAAATTTATACTATTATTTGGGGGAGATTGAGGAAAGTGTTTATAAATTTCATTCCTTACTTCATTCCTCTCCAAATAATTTGAACTAGAATTCTAACCCACGTATTTTGGAAGGAATGCTCCATTCCCAATATTCATCATTTTCCTTGCAATCTTCATCATAAAAAACTTCTTCTCCCTCATATTTGTTCATTATTTCCCCCAACATCCCCCTTTCTTCATAAATTTTGTTTACAATTTTCATTCCATTCCTACCCCATTCCATTCTTTCCAAGTGAACACATCCTTAAAACAAAACACAAGATGGTATAGCACATCGTCTTCAAGATCTAAAGACCATACTTTAATATTCCACGATAGCACAAGTAGCTCATAGTTTTTCCCTTTTTTCCTAACTACTTTCGATAAAATATACATTTTTGATATAAAAAATAATAATAATAAGTTCTTACGAATTTATAAACCATAAATTACCGAACAGGTCCATTAATTTAAGATATTAGTAATATTTTCAGATTCTATTGCGATTCGGGGTGGTTTGGTGTTGATTGTGAATTGTGATATTTAAAACCCAAATAACGTACTACCTCCATCCCAAAAAGACTGAACTGGTTTGACTTTCACGGAGATTAAGAAAATGTAGTAGAAAAAGAGTAAAGTTAGTTGAAAAGTGGATAAAGTGGTGGGACCTATTAATATTTAATTGTAGATTTGAGATGGTGGAGGAAAGTAGTGGGTGTAAAAAGACTGAGCTGGTTTGACTTTCACGGAGATTAAGAAAATGTAGTAGAAAAAGAGTAAAGTTAGTTGAAAAGTGGATAAAGTGGTGGGACCTATTAATATTTAATTATAGATTTGAGATAGTGGAGGAAAGTAGTGGGTGTAATAGTGTAAAAAAAAGTATAAAATGGAGAAGTAGTGGGTGTAATAGTGAAAAGTAGTGTTCAAAAATAGTAAGAAAAGTAGGTTCATTAGTTTTGGCCTTTGGGACGTCCTAAAAAGGAAAGTGTGTCAATCTTTTTGGGACGGAGGGAGTAGTTTACAAAAGTATTAGTTAAATCTCGTACGGTTTTAATTCACTGATCTCCCAGTATGAGCAATTGAGCATGCTGTCGCACAAAGCCACAAACCCAGCATGGTTCAAGCCATGCTTCACCTTAGAGAGATCTTGTTCACATCAAGTATCTTATTACTCCCTCCGTCCAGGCCAATTATTAACATTTCAAAATAGAGTTTCTGGCACGCATTCTAAGGTAGATTTTAAGGATAGTTTCATAACTTATTTTTGAAATTTTCTTTTTTTGTATAAAAATAGAACAATCCTATTTTTATACAAAAAAAGAAAACTTCAAAATTAAGTTATGGAACTATCCTTAAACTTCATCTTAAAATGCGTGCCAGAAAGTGACAAAAAAAGTGTTAAGAATTGGATGGGACAGAGGGAGTACTAATATTTTCCTAAAATCAATAATCGTATCATGTCACATAAAAAATGGATCACATATTTATACTCGCGAAACCCTTTATTAGTATGTCAAAGAGAAAATGCTCAAAATGGTACAATTTTAGGATTGATTGTCCAAAATAGTACCCTGATAAAATAATGCCCTCCTATGACACAAACATCACGCATATAAGAAATGCGTTAAGCATAACGCATATATCAAATGCGTTCTGCCTTTAGCCACTTCATCACCTGCGTTTTCCTTTCTTTTTTTTTTTTTCTATTTTTTTATTCATCAATCAAACAAAGAAAGCACTAAACACATGTATTAATTGCGTTTTTATTATAATGAATATACAGAATACGTTTTTAATGTCCAAAATAAATTTTATCTATATTATTTTAGGAGTTCAAAACATAACTTTTTGGGTTCTAAAGTTTCATTTTAAATTTTAGAAATATTCAATTTTTTTATTAAAATTTTTAAATTTTATCTAACTTTCCTTAGGGGTACAATAGTTAACTTTTGGGGTTCAACAATTCTATTTTGGGTTTTAGAAATATTCAGAACGACAAATCAACCGTATACAAACTTAGGTTTTAGGGTTTAGGGTTGTTTAACTTATCCTGATTTTTAAAAATCAGGCCGCCAGATTCAATTTTTTAAAATAAATTTTTTAAATTTTATCTATATTGCCTTGGGGTTTCAACAGTTAACCTTTGGGATTCAATAGTTTCCTTCTGGGTTTTAGAAATATTCCGAACGACGAATAAACCGTATACGAACTTAGGGTTTAGGGTTTGGGGTTTACGGTTGTTTACAACCCTAAACCCTCGACCCTAAACCCTAACTTATCCTGATTTTTAAACGCGTTAGCGTTTAAAAATCAGGTCGCCGGATTCAATTTTTTTAATTAAAATTTTTAAATTTTATATGTATTGCTTTGGGGTTTCAACTATAAATTTTTTAATAGTGTTTGCAAATACATTTACCAAAAAATACAAAAAGTAGGTGTCATTTAAAGTAGCCTTTTGTGTAAAAAAAAAAAAAGGGAGAGACGTGAACAAATCATGCGTTTTGGTGAAAACGCAATCAATACATGCGTTGTGTACAATAACGCTAACAAAGGTTGCGTTCCCAGGCTTGCCACTTACTGTTTGTGCATAGCAAATTAAGAAAACGCAAGTACTACTTGCGTGTTGTGGTAACGCATGTCCTATGTGCGTGAAGTGTGTGCCAGTGTAGGGTCCTGTTTTCAGGAAATGCCGTTTTGAACATTTTGATCAGAATTTGTGTTATTTTGGCCCTTCACCTATGTCAAATGTAATGTTATAATTATTTTATGTCTATTAAATTAAAAATAAAAGTATGTTCAATGCAATTTTATGTTTGTTTATTAATATGATACGATATTTTAAGGCAACATTAATTTTAACTAAACACGATACAAAATATCAAAAATGTACTGGTTCTCAGGAAAGGACTTGCGCCTAGCTTCTATATAAGTAATGTTATCTTTCCGAAATGGTTATCGAAAATATTCTCGAATAATATGTGATATGATTTTATTTGTAGGATTCATATGTATATAAGCTTCATTTGTGAGGAAAGAATTAATAATATTCTGATAATTTAGAATTTGACAACGATTTTGGGGACTTTAACCGTTCCCCTACAAATTCCTTCAAAATACTATA
Organism: Kitagawia praeruptora; assembly: GCA_037693485.1. Taxonomy (NCBI): domain Eukaryota; kingdom Viridiplantae; phylum Streptophyta; class Magnoliopsida; order Apiales; family Apiaceae; genus Kitagawia; species Kitagawia praeruptora. The sequence continues at coordinate 9,385,915 of CM075353.1, forward strand.
GAGTTACGCAGTTTGAATGTGAAAAGATTCACCATGCAAGTGAATTGTAGTGACACAGAGGACGTTTGAGATTATTTAAAATAAGTTACTTTTGATTTAATGGAGGTGTTTTTGACTTAAAGGAGAAAGTAAAGTTGTTTACTTTAAGTTGAATGAATGTGTTTGGTTAATTTTACTTAAAGTTAAATGGGGGTTTAATAATTTTGACTTAAAGTAAAATTTGACTTTAAAAAATTTTAAATTCATAATATTTAAATTTTACAAGAATCGTGAAAAAAAAAGAAAAAAAAACTCCATAAGTCATAAGTCATAAGTCAAAAGTACCTAAATGGAACTTATGACTTAAAGCAATTTTTTTTTAACTTAAAACCGCTTAAAGCATGCAGGGGAAAAACTACTTAGGGCATCTCCAACCCTCTAAAACTCTTAGGTAAATTTGAATAAATGATACCATAAATAAAAGTTATAGAGAATATGTAAAAAATTCTTTACTCCAACCACACGTTCCTGTTGTCTAAATATTTAGCCAATCCCATGAGGTTGGCTATATTTGTCGAACAGCTAGAGACCTGTAAGAAGATTACACATCATCTATTACCATAATAAAACAATATATTCTATTTATAACAACTTGAAATAATAATAACATACTATTTTTAAAAAATAGCCAATCATTATAGTCAATACCGTCGGAGCACAATGCCTTACAGGTTCAGTAAATTTTACATAATCAATATTTTATATCATTTTAGCCAACCAATTTATCCAATACCATTGGAGATGCTCTTAAAGCCAAAAACTCTTTAAATTAAGTGTACCCAAATAGGCTGATAGATGAAGAACAAAGCTGAATTCAAAGTCCAAAAAACATCACAACTGATAAACAACGGCTACGTGTTACTTGTGTCACGGTGCATGACCGAATATGATTCGTAAGTTGTTGCATGTAAGTTGCTGCAAACATCACGGTCAAATTTTAGATGAATTAAATATAAATAAATAAAATTAAAATTGTACACAGAAGATGGGATATGTTTAAAGGTGAAAATTCTAATTAATGGATGGAATAATTCATATGGAATCACTTTTGAATTGCAAACATCGAAGATAATATATTTACAAAAGAAATACGATCATGTATGTCCCATATTCTGTGTACATAATTAAAATTGTACACAGAAGATGAGAGGGTGATGGTCCTAAATGCCCACCTCCCAAAACATTTGGTCCGAAATACCCATATTTGAAATGAATGGTCCTAAATACCTACGGGATACGCATGTGGGAAAGGAGTATCCGGACACTCCTTTGACACATGCGTGTCCTTCACAAATCAATTATGAAAATTTTTGGTCAGCTTGGGTCACGCATTTTAAAATTGCGTGTCATGAAACACGCATAGCTAACATGCGTGTCCAATGGAATTGTTCATCACCTTCTTCAACAAACGCCGAGCACATATTTCGACCAAAAAATTCCACCCAATCGTTCAGGCTTTCAAGGCTTCGTTCACAACCATCCTATATACCAAAACACTCGTATTCCAACCCTCTACAAGCATCTATACTTTGTTTTTGGTTTGTTTTGCTAGAATCGAAAGACCCAATTCGATCTCGTTTTCTCCGATCAATTTTTCGATTGTCTCGTACACGCTCCTGCGGGGCCTCAACCAACAAATTAGTCGAGGTAAAATGGAGAGGAATGTTTGGGCTTCGTTTTGGTATCTTCAGAAGCACTGGAAATTGTCGGAGTGGAGAGAACCATACGAGACGATTTTCAGGCGATTTTTCGTCGTATGCAGCGCCGAAGTTGTTTATGTGATAATGACGTCAGATGATGTCATCACGCATTCTGAAAATGCGTAACCCCTGATACGCATGTAAGGAATGCGCATCACAGGTCACGCATGACCAGAATGCGTGACCCGTGGGTATTTAGGGCCGCCTTCTCCGCACATCAGCATTTCGGGCCTTGGAGCTCCAAATCTAGGCATTTTGGGCATTTTCTCGAAGATGAGATATGTTTAAGAACTGTTCACACATTCTATATTATATAAATAAATTTTATATTTTTATATTCTATTTAAATATTGGTGTACCATAAAAGAATGTTTAAGAATTAAATTACGTAGAATTAATAAAATTTTAATTATTATTTGATAAATGATATTGAACTGAAAATTACAAATATGTTGAATAATTTATTTTTTTTATATTAAAAAAAATTAAATTTGATTCTGATCCTTTTATATTATAGAGAAAGATATAGATTTTATTTGACTGAAATAAGAAACATTTAAAGCTCCGCATGTGTGTTCAAAGTTCAAGCCTCCGTTTTGACAAAAAAAAAAAAGTTCAAGGCTTTGCTGTCCAGCCCAACTCATAATACAAAACTGACCCAACTGGGCCTACTCCAAGGAGTAACATATAAATTATTTGTTTGGTAATAATTTTAACCCGGCCCATCTTACAGCAACGCGCGTAACACGGAACCATGTTCGTTAGTTTAGTTAGGTAGTTTGAAGTTTAACTACTAATTTCTCCATCAATTTCCAGGTTGTCCGTTGGAGCATACTCAAACATTTCTTCTAATTTTTCTCTATGAACTTCCGTGAGTTTGTCTACGAATATTTTATATAAGAATACGAAATGCGACAATTTTTTTATAAGTGCAAAACAATTGTTCTCACGTAAAATCTGTTTTCGTTCTCGTGTCAGGACACGAATAATAATATATGCATTCTTATTATTGGTTATAATATTATAGGCAGCTTTGTAATCATCGCTGAACATGGAGAGTAGTAGCAATGACAATCGGACGACGATCATGGTGACGAATGACGATGGAATAGATGCTCCTGGATTACAAGCTCTAGTTCGTGTCCTTGTTTCCACCAATCTGTACCGAATTTTCGTTTGCGCTCCTGATTCGTATGTTCTCTCTCTCTCTCTCTCTCTCTCTCTCTCTCAAAATATGTGTGTGCACATTTATGTCTGTAACTGAATTTGTATGATATGCTGTTCTTAATAAATGAATTGATCTTGTTATTTTATTGGATCATCTAGAAATCTATTAATTTTCAATTTGCGATCGAGTATGTTAATTTTGATTTTCAGTATTAAATCTTTTTTATCTGGATGCAAATTACAAATTAAAGTGAGTTTTGACTACTCTGTCACTTTAAATTGACTTCTCTGTGACCTGGCTAATTTTTCTGATGTCGAGACTTGTAGTGGACTTGTTGAATTGGGAGTTAATTGTAAGGAAAAAAATGTTTCGGGAATAATTTGATTTTCTCGATATAATGGATTAAGCAATTTTTGTAGGACCAACATGAATTTGGAATAGAAGTGTGATGTTGAATTTTCATCTGTTGGACAATAGAAATACCGGCTCCCCAGCTGTTGACATTGGTAGAACCTGATAATATATGTGGCGTTACTAAATGGATAATTGTCTGCAGATGCAGTAGTTTTGGGACTTAAGATAGGACTACCAGATTTCTTTTAGTTAGTTTGTATGTTGATTAGGACCTGTAGGTTCGTTTCGACAACACTTTAAAGTGTTTTGTTTGTCTAATTTACATTTTTCTTTATGTTCTTGACTTACCTGTGTTACATTCTCGGAATGTACCCTTAAGTCAAACATTAGATGTCTGGGGGTTTGAGATATCACTTGCGTTAACAGAGAGAAGCAGGTATTGTCTGCCCATAACCGGGGCAGTGTTCGCGACTATATAGTTAGAAACGGTTATAGTTCCATATATTTCGAGTTCTTTTAAACTTAAAAGGGCAACAGTAGGCCAGCAGCTAGTAATCCTGACATATTCTTGAATTGAAAAAGATTCATGGTATTATGAGAATTATTGCTTGCACTTGTATAGCCTTACTGTACCACTAGTTAGGCGTTGCCTCTGAAAGAGGAGAAGTCAATTTATTTTCACAACTGAATTGCTGAATTTTTAACTAATATCGTGCAGCAAAATTTCATTGCCTTGACGATGATTTGTTAGTAATAAAATCACACTGGCAAGGGAAATTTTTAGATTGAATTTCTGGTGCAGATGATCAAGGACACTGACTTGGTGTATTATTTGATATTTGTTTTGCAATCTAGGTGTATATATATTGATGGAATGATGGATTGCAGCAGTCGCCTGCATAGATAGATTTAATGTCATGAACTCATTAAACTTTGCAGTGAAAAATCAGCTGTTAGCCACAGTATTACGTGGAAATACGATCTCCATGCTAAGGAGGTAGCAATTAGTGGAGCAAAGGCATTTGGAATATCTGGTTTGTTCTTTCACATAGCAATCATTTTGCAGATTTTATGATTTTGTTGAGCACCTGTTGTAACCATGTCCTCCACATGTTCTTTTCCCAGCAATACTCATAATTATGTTTAGGGACACATTTCTGCATTTGCATGTTACATACTTCAAATATTTGTAGTTAAAGTATTTATTATACAATTACATAAGAAGGAGGATTAATGTCTTTGAGTCTGGTAAAACTTCAGAAATATGACTCTGCTAGTGAAAATGATGAAGTATAATATGATCTTGGCACCGTACAAATAGCGAAAACCATGTAAACTGTGACCATCTCATTGCTAGGGAGGCATTGTAACTCACTTATTAATTTGCCAATCAATAATTGAATTACGCCTGTTGTATCATAAACTAGAACTATCCCGATTCATTACAATTCCTAAAGATACAATCAAGGGTTCGCGACTTCCTCAATTGTGTTAAGCACTCAACAACAGATTAACAAGATAAAGAAATCATTGATCAAAAAAAAAAAAAAAAAAAAAAAAAAAAAAAAAAGATAAAGAAATCACAATATATTCACGCAAACATGTAAACCAATGAATGCTACCTAATTCCCGGATTAGGGAATTAGTTACTCATAAATGATGAAGAAAACAAACATATATTAATAACCAAAACCATCATTACAAGAGTATAGAGTTAAGAAAGATACAACTTGGTGAATCTCTTAAACTTGGAGCGAATCCCTTCAATCCTCGCTCAAGTTCTCTCTTCGCTATTCTCTCCTTTCTCTTTCTCTCAATAATAAGCGCTTTTTATAATCCGCCCCTAAAATTATATATCCTCATATAAAAGTGTTTTTAATGGTTTTTGTAGAAAATAAAATTTGTATCCTAAAATAAGTTGGATTTTGTTGTGAAATTCGTAGTCTAACTTCCAGGCCTGTTTCTGGGCTGTTCCAGTTGTAAAAAGAGTATTGGACCACCTTTGAGTTATAAATAATTTCATTAGCTTCGCATGGGCTGTAAAATTGCCCAATTTTGATGTCTGAAACTCGAGTTATGGCCCAAACAGTGATGTCCGCGAGAGGCCTCCAACAAATCCGATTTTTCACATGATTTAGGCCCAAATTAAGCTTGTTGTGCTCAATTTCCTCCAACTTTAAGAATTTTTATTTCCTGCCATTAAACACTAAAAATAATTAATAAACAACCAATTATTTACAAAATCCTAAAAATATGAGAATAAAATCCTATTAAAGTGTATATAAATATACACTCTATCAAGGCATAATAAGGTTTTGTTTACATATATTTGCATGCCATATGATTTGATTTTGCATTTTACTTACACATAATCGATACACACTTTGCAGGAACCCCAGCTGATTGTACAGCTTTAGGACTGTCCAAAGCTCTGTTTCCTTCAGTGCCTGATCTGGTAGTTATTTATGCTTCAGTCTAAAGCGTATTATGTTGGTGCAATATTTCCTTACACAAGATCTTCCTTTAATAAGTACTGGTGACTCAAAGCCACTCTTTTCCAGAACTTTTGGGTGCTTTTATAGCCTGGGGAGTGTAATATAGAATTATGTACATTATTCAATACCTCAACTGCAAGCATATAGGACTTGCGCAAATGACGAAAATATCCACAAATATTTTCACAAGTCAACCTGTCAATACATGCAACTTCTATTCCTTAACAACATGTAGCTTCTGGTTGTATGGTAGCAGAAGTTTTGCCTTTGTGAGTCACTAACTCACTTCCTTGCTGCAGGTTATTAGTGGCATAAATAAGGGCAACAACTGCGGCAATCGCATGTAAGTTCAATTCTTTTGTTCGATCAGCCTTTTTGTCTTCAAGATCTTTAACAATCTTACAAGTTGTTACTTAAGAATTAAGTGCCTGTTCTGACAAAAAAAAAGTCACTCTTAGCATTACTCATATTAAGGACATGAAGTTATGTATCATATCGATGTCTTCCTTTTATTACTGGTCATCTAGTCATACTTATGTACAATTATTACTAGTTATTCAGTTTCCATTTATATGTATCCATGTATGTGTTGATGTGTCCTCACTGCTAATTTTGTCACCCGTGAGGTCACAAATAAATCACCAAAAGACCCTGACAACTTGTGACGTGGGTTTCAGTTTGGTGTCTGAGTCAATAAAGGTTAAATTAAAGCTCTATTTAGGAAACGTTATCCAGGGGAAGTTTGTGCTTTACCTTTTTTCTTGGATGATGAGAAAACCTCGTAAAGTTAGGCAGATGTAGTTGCCCCTCTGTCGGAGGTGGCAAGGTCGGGACTTCTATAAGACATGTGTCCTTTATCGTGTCAGATCAGAAATACTCCTGTCCAGAAAGGATCGTGTTTAATGACACTTGGGCCAGCCTAGATGCGACTTTTAAGCTGTTTGCTTGGGCCTGGCACTTAAACCAATAGTTCACGAAGAATTATATCTGCAAACTTGTTACAAAATTGTTGCAAAATTGGTATCTAATTTATTTATGCTCTTCACTTATATAGTTTCTTTGATTGACAGCTGGTACTCTGGGACGATAGCAGGAGCTCGCCAAGCCTTTCTACAAGGCGTACCCTCTGTCTCTATATCGTATCATTGGTATGTAAACTATTTGGTGTTAAATGTATTGACTCATCAACTGATCTTTACGTTGCTCTCATCTCAGTATCATTGTGTCGAATGACGGTAATTGTCATTGACTTCAGGTTTAGGGGTACTAGCAGTATTAATGACTTTACACTAGCTGCTGAGGCTTGCTTACCCATACTAAGTGCAATGCTGGTTGAAATCAGAAAGAAGAATTATTTTCAGAAATGTTTTTTGAATATAAATGTCCCGGCTAATGTTTTAAATCATAAGGTGAGATTGGGTGACTAGCTATGTATTTATTGTTTGATATTGTCAGGTGATTCAGATTAGGTTGCAAGACAGCAATGTATAAATCATGTCCATCTGCTCTACACCCTAAAAAATAGGCATCAAAGAAGTTATAAGCTTAAGCTCTAGCTAATAGTGACACCTATTTTGTTTAACATTGAATGCACAGCAATATATACATGTACATCATCCTTGCTAAATGTAATACTAGTTGTCAAATCCAAACTTCTTTTGCCAATATTTCCGAAACCCAATTTTTTTTTGCCAAACTTCTGGTGCTGTTTCTTAAGCTCTCTTTCTGGTGTATGTACTTGATTCTCTCACCTCACACAAACACACCCCCACAAAGAACAGAATACACCAGGCGCACAATAAAATTTCTAATGAGTGGCATGCATTTTGTTATTTTATATCAACCATGTATGGAATACGTAGTTAAGTTGCGTTACTTATCTTACAGGACTGGTCCCTAATTTATTTAAATTTAATAAAGGAAGGACATGATTAATCATGACCTGTGGGTCTGATATTTCCTTTGATAGGGATATAAGTTAGCCAGGCAGAGCAAGAATATTGTCAGTATGGAATGGAAGCAAGTAACTTCTGATGCACAAGGAGGAAAAATGTTACTGATGAATATGGAGACAGAAAAGCTAGCTAGCACGGATACTACCACAGTATCACAAGAGCAGCTCCTTTTCAAAAGAGTGAGAGTAAGATACTTTGTACTTAACCTATTACCAAATTCATGTTACATGGTCTTAGCCCTGGAGTAACAGTATACATTTTCGTCGTTGGCAAGATTTGAGGCACATCATATAACCCTAGAACAGAACCACATTATTTAACTCCGTATATGATGGGTTGTTTTCTTGAATTATGTGTTACTCAATAATTATTTGTTGAAGTAAATTGAGTTTGTGTGCTGTAAATTGTAGTTGTGGCAGAAGAGTGGATGCAGTTTAACTAAGCAGCATTTGTAAGCTGTCAGAAACTTGGCTAAAATATGTTGCAGTTGTGTCAAAAATATTAAGCACAAAGTCCACATTTATAAACTGTTACAGACTCGGCTATAAAAATGTGGCAAGTGTGTCAAAAATGCCCGGGAACCACTCCTAGGTAAATTAAGGAAAAAATGTTGGAACCTCATGGGTAAGGATAAGGTAATGGCAAAAAAATGTTGAGTATAACTGTGATCATGGAGGAAAAGTCAATATACAAGTCCTGTAAAATCCGAGTTATCCGTATTCTGGTTCCTTGTAATAGCGGGTAGAGATGAAAGGTTATGTGTTTTCCTAACTAGTGTTGTGACTTGTGTGTGTATTCAAATTATCTTGGGTCAGACAACAGTTGTTTGGGAAAAATTGTTCAAGGTAGCATTCCTTTCACAATTCAGAAGATTGCATTATTATCGCACGATTCAGGAGAGATTTTTAGAATATATAAATGTATACTTAGATATAATATGACAATGCTGCATGATACCTATTGTAGTTGTTGTCTGGATTAAATCAGTTGTTATTCCATTAACATTAGATCTGATAAATCATCTGGCTAGTACTTTTTTTAGGGAGAACCACAACTGGGAGCACGAGTGACAGATTCAGAAGACTATGGCTTCCTTAAAGAAGGATATGTGCGTAGCTCTTGCTTTACTGGATGAAATAACAAGATTGAAGGATGACATCTAACATGATACATATTTTCTATTTCAGATAACTGTTACACCTCTTGGAGCTTTAACTAACGCAGAGACAGAATGCCAAGAATACTTCAAAGAGTGGATTCCTGCTGTTGAATCCACCTCATCATCAACACTGTGATGCTGATTCCATCAAAGTAAGAATCTTTTAATTGCCTTAACAGCAGTATTGATTATATTCATATGTATGTCATAGGTCTCCTTTAACTAGCCTACAATATCGTGACATCGTACTAATCAGTTTCTGCTGACTGCACATAAAATTAAGCACAATGTCAGTTTTTTTTTGGCATTGACACCTAGTGGAATAGGTTCGAGAATGAGTTAATTGGATGTTTTCATGTTAATTTACTGTTACAATGCTTATGGTTCAAATACATTTGAATCTCAGTGAAGATAAACTTGTATTGTGTAGACATTTGTAAAAATTTAAATGCTTAGTTTTTTCTTATTTCCTCAAGTGTAGATAGTTGGGGGAACTCGCTTGCCTCCCTTTTTCTAGTTGCTTTTTAAACAAATGAAATATGTTCAGACACTATGATACGGTGTTTCCAAATTTGTTTCACATTCTCAATTCTCCATTTTCTCTGCATGCAGGATGGACACTTTTAATGTGCTAATCCTATCTTAGATCGGCTTTATCATGGATGCCTTGCATTGGATTCTCAAGTGTGTGGTATTATCATCCTTTTGCTCACTATGTGCAATTTATCATCTAGGCCAATGTCAAGAAAACCAATAAATTATCTTTAATTTGTGAACTTTTTCAGTGTAATATGTTTCACATTTTTTATTTTTGGGAAGTACCGTGATCAACCATTAAGAAGGGATCCCATTTTTTATCAGGTCAACGATTAGAAGACCTATTGATACTATTAAGTAGATTCTATATTTGTACATGATATCATCAAATTGATGATTCTGAAGGATTGAATTGGATTTGGTGCTTATTGAAAATTTAATTTGTAACTGTACTTGTCCTCTTCTCTTGTTGTTTCTTCTTACTCTCGCTGCTGATAAACTTAGACTTGTTCCTCTTTAAGGCATTTAATAACACCTTGAGGGAAGTGAATGCCCTGGGATCGATGATTCAGCTATCAAGTTTGCTTGTTTTGGAACTATTGTATCCAAAGGAAGAAATCAGGTAAAGTATTGGCCTGAAGGACTTAAATGAATGACGGAATAAGAAATTGATGTTATCCATTCATCTTTCTTACAGATTTAGAATTTAATTTAAGTTTTCTCAAGCACCATTCATTTTTTTTTTTCATTTGAAATTATAAACAGCTTGAGCATTAAGTTGTGGTATCATGAAAGGGAGAACGCAGACTTGTGGTTTGGCAGTCGTGGCCTGTCCTGAGTCAAAGAATCTAGAATTTTTATGTTTTTAATCCATTTGGATAAATCTGTTTTCATGCACATGTTGTTAGAATACTCCGTATAATATAAGATCTGGTTGGGGCTTTCCTTTAAAACCTTAAGGTGTTAGAGGAAGGCCCCAACCAGATCTTATATTATACTAGTTGATAGCCCGTGCGAAGCACGGGTCGAAATAATTTATTAAAATTGATCATTTTTTATTAAATTTTATAGGAAATATTTTATTTATCATTAAAAAATACTATAAAATGATAAAAGTACAAAAGAAAATTACGATATTTATGGAATTCAGTAGTTTATAAAAAAAAGAATTGTAATTACATCAAAATTCCAATATTTCTAGGAGACACAAATTTAGAAGTAAGTATCATTAAAACGTGATTTCACTTACAAATAAGATATTAGATGATAAGGACCCGAGAAAATTTAATTAAATTGATCATTAATTTATTATAAAAAATTACGTTATTTACAAAGAATTTGCTTATTAATAAAGGTCATTTTATATCTTATTTATTTAAGTTTATTTAAGAAAATTGAGAAAAAAAACTAAATGATTCCGATATATACGTTAAAATGTACATTATTATGATAAATACGTTATTTGTGAATTGAATAGAGTTATAATAAAAATTACAATTATAATAGTATTAACAATTTATTATTTTAATAAAAAATAATATATAATCCTTGGAGAAATAGGTATCTTTTGGATGGAACCAATTTTTGGTACCGAAGTACCATTAAAAATGTATTTCGTTTGTTATAGATAAGCATGTCACCGTAGATTAACATTTGTATTAGTAGTCTTTTTTTTATTAAGTTGTAATAAAAAAATTATAATTGTAATATAATTTATTTATTTATTTTATAAAATAACATAGAATTTTAGAGAAAATAGGAGTCTTGGGGTGAAACCAAAATATGGTACGAACCAAATTTGGTATAAAATAGTACATTAAAAAGGGGTTTTGTTATTAATAAACGTTGTAGATATAGATTTTTTTATTATTTATTTAAGATTATATTTTAAACAATCAAGAAAACATAATATACATGGTTCCGGATCTGGTTCTAATATATACGTTATTTGTACAATTCAGTAATATTATAGTAAAAGAATTATAATTATAACAAAATTCCAAACAATTGTTTTAGAAAATAATATGAATTTTAGGGGAGTAGGAATCTGTGATGAAATAAGGGTGAAACCAAATTTGTTACGAAAATATCATTAAACAGAAATTTATTAATAAAGGTTATAGATTCGTTAGTGTTTTATCAAATGTTATACGATCTGGCTACGTATTCGTTGGTGTTTTACCCTCTATTTGTTGGTGATTTTTGATCATTGGTTTTTTCAAGTTAAAAAAATTATAAACAAAAGAATTATAATCATCATAATAACTCTATTTTTAACTCTTTTTAAAGGAACATAGTATTCTAGGGGAAATATGATTTTTTTTTAAAAAAATACAAATAAAAGAATTATAATTATAATAAGATGAAAATTACAAAAAGAATTATAATTATAATATGATTTCTATTTTTATTCTATTTTTTTTTAAAAAAAAACAACGTAGTATTATAGGGAAAATAGGATTTTAGGGGTGAAACCAAAATATAGTGCGAACCAAAAACGGGTGAAACCAAAATATAGTGCGAACCAAATTTTAGGTATTTCGCTTATTAATAAAGGTTATAGATTCTAACACATGTACATGTCGATTAGTGTACATAAACAAGACAGTGGTTCTATGTCTCATTTGCCAATTAGCCATTTCTGAATCAATTTGAGATAATCATTAAAATTGATTGAGTTTCTCCGTATTGTTTTTACTTCAATGGCCATGTCATTAAGTAGTTGATTGAACTTTTGGTATCAGGTCTAATTTAGCATAAATATTTGTAAGCTTCTATAAATTTAGCATTTGATGTGTATGTTTTAATCACATTATTATGTATTAACTCCGTGTCTGTTTCCTTTCCTTTTTCTTTCCATTGTTTGCAGTTAATTGACAGTCTGCAAACAGCATCATTCATGCATAAATCATAATCATGAAATGTTATATAGATGTAACTTATGTACATGCTGAAACTCTGTACTGGAGCAAGTCAATTCAGTAATTTATAGCATAATTTCAAGCGAGGCACTCCCTCGCTCGCTGGAAAGCTTATGCAAAAATAGGGTAGTACAGAAAAGTAAAACCGGAAATGACCCCCTTACAAACTGTGTAATTACAAAACATGAAGTAGATATAACTTATGTACATTCTGAAAATCTGTTGTAGTCTTTGTTATGTTTGTGTTTTGTGCAGCGGTAAGAAGCTAGCTTTACTTGACCGGTGGCAAAGCAGGTGCATGCGATTCCACCAGTATTGACCAAAGCACATGTACATCTTCGTAGGGACAAGACTTGACATCTTCATACAGGATGTAAATTCCTCTGCCTGAGAAAATGAAGATTACAATTGTAAAATTGGCTGATACGCATTTTGTTAAGATCAGTGAGGTGGAAGAAGACAACTGATACACTATAGTAGTTGCGACTTATGTATTTGCATGCTCTCATGTGCATCCCAACTGAACGCATTGTGTGTGCGTGCACCCACTGTTAATTTGTTTTTGTTTTATAGAAATATTTCTAGAGGAGAGAATGTAACTTTAGCAATCTTGTAGCAAGAAAATTCAGATGAACCATGCAATTTGTTGAGAGACTTTCCAAGTTTTGGAAGTATAATGACGAGCATTATATGATGTTTATATCTACAATATCTGGCTGAGTAACTGGAGTTCTACAACAGATATAAGGGACTTACTCTTCTTGTTAGCGGAGTTGAAACGAAACCAGAGCTTCTTCAATGGAGAGAGGAGAGAGTGCAGCCATCCCATTTGGAGAAGATGGTTTGGGTCATGGTAGGTGAAGTATGGGTTAAAAACTTAGGGAACCAAAAGGTAAGGGAGTTGGGGAGGGAGAGAGAAACTGGTGGTTTGCTTAGACAAGGGTGAAGTTTCAGTCTCAAAGTCTCTGTTCTTGAAAACCTTTTTTACATTCCCTTGCAGGCCAATCATTCCTATATCACATTTCTCTTGCTATTGGTGCAATGTCTGTGTCACACCTTTTCCCCTTCTAGCAGAAGAAGCCACTTTACCAGTCACCACCCTTCCTCAAATTTTCATTATAATCCTAATATTATTATTATTTATTTTTTGGATGTTAACCAGGGCTTAAATAAATTTTTTTTTACCGACTTTAAACTAAAATTCGGCTTTTAGGGAAAAAAATCTTCTAAATTATAAAGTTCAGTCGGGGTTGTAGCATAGGTTAGCCCGTGGTTATTGGTGTTGCTTGTGCCTTAAGCTGCTTGGGGTGTTCTTGCTACTAGAATGTTAAGGATGATACATACCTATCTATACATGTGGGGTTTCTTTGCCATTTTTGGACACCCATTGTGGTTTAAGTTTTAAGAAAAGCCCCCCCCCCCCCCCCCCACCCCACCCCACCGGGTAGAGTCCGGCTTCAAGTATTCTTTTGTAGGAATGAATCTTCTTGTTGTTTGGTTTTTACTTCTTCAGTTATAAATGTGTGGATTTTTCCTTTTTAACATAGATATTGCACTATTGTTACTAGTGGTTGAAAATTTCTTAGCTTGTTCTAAAATACTTGCCTCTTGTTGGAGTTGGATATTTGTTGCTCTATTTTGCCAAGTTGAAAAAGACAGTGGAAGACACAAAAACATTGAAATGTTTTTGTTTATTCAAAGGAGCAGGGAGAATCGAACCTATTGTCAAGTGTCAACAAACCTATTGTCAACAGGACATGATTAAAAATACTCCCTCTGTTCCACTCATTTATAATCCCATTATTTATTTTTAAAATTTTTTTTTCTGAATAAAAATAAAAATATTAAATTTTTATTCAGAAAAAAAAGTTAAAAATAAATTATAAATCTATACTTTTAGGAATTTTAAAATGCGTGCCACACTTCCATCTCCAATGGGACCCACTGGGACAGAGAGAGTAGCAACATAGCTGCCTTGGTACTCGCTATCTCCGCTCAAATGGAACTATTTTGAATTTTGTAAAATTGATCAAATTAAGGTTATGTTTGAGATTGCCGTTAAAAATTGTTATGCGGTTAAAAAAAATATAAAAGTGCTGTTATAAAAAACTGAAGACAGTTTGGTAATATTTTTAATGTGTGCATGTTTTGATGGAAAAATATAATAAAAATAATGTTTTTTGGTGTGTTTGATATTGAAACCGGCCAGCAACTACTTTCCGCAAAAGTTGAAAATCAATTTTTTTTCAAAAGCATGAGGGACCTGCTTTCTCAAAAGCAGCTTTTAGGCAAAAGCATTTTTCAAAAAAGCAATTTTTAAATTTTACCAAATACTTTTTCAACTACTTTTCCGAAAAAAACTGTTGTTGCTGTCTGCAACAACAATGTCAAACCCACCATAAGACCGATGAAAGATAATTATTGCTAAACATATAAAATTTGAAAAAAAGGACTTTCTCATAATTTTTTTTGAAATTTTTTTTTTAAAAAATAATTTACAAAAAACGATCTACAACTAGATGAAACCAAATTAATCAAATGCAGATCGTATTTTTACAAATAAAATGATATTTTTTCAAATTATTTTTTATGAAAAAAATATTTTTGTAAATATTTTGTGAAGATAGTAAAACCAAAAAAAACTTAGAAAAAGTGACATTTTTTTATAAATATTCAAAAAAAAAATCATAAAATATATGTTCGATATACTATACTAGATTTTGAAAGGCATATGACTCAGCCTATTTGTAGTTCGAGGATACAACTCAATTTAAATTAGATTGTAATAAGTAAATAATATCAACTATCTCAGGAATCTCACAAAGTATTATATGTCAGAAGAAAGAAGAAAGTCAATCTATAATTTTGATGCTTTGCACTGGAAAAAGATTCAGTTAGCTGATCATGCCTCAGTATAGCATTGAAGCAAGTGGATTCATTTAGAGTGACAGAGATTATTGTGGAGACATCATCAGTACAGAAGAATTACAGAGTGTTGAGAAAATATGTAGACCACAACTTAAAGTCAAAATCAAGAACAGAGACTGGAGTTAGTCGTTCATGAACCAGATCGTGCATTGAGCGTCAACAAATATTCAGTGGAAGTTCTTGATTAGTTTTCAGTGGTTCAAAGATTTGATTTAATTATCTAGTGACTTAATTTAATTCTCCTTTAATTGATATAAAACATTTTAGTTTATTTAATTAATGAATTAATTCTAAAAGAATTAATTCATTTATTAAATTAATTATTGTATCAATTAAATCTGAATTATCTTAATTAATCATTAAATAATTAAATGTTCTAAAATGACTTAAAGGAAAGATTCTTAGAGGTTGCACAGCTTAAGTCATAACCAGCAAGAATTCTGATCTAAGTCATGTTGCTTAAGTCATTTTGATCTAAGTCATGTTGCTTAAGTCATTCTGATTTTAAGTGATTCTGATCTAAGTCATTCTGATCTAAGTCATACTGCCAAGTCATATCAAACAGAAGATTGGAGCATATGACCTGTTAAGTCATACTGAAGCTAGTTGCTGTTAAGTCTTGGAGAAAGCTTAAGTCATACCGCCAGCTAGTTGATAGGTCATGGAGGAGGATAGGTCATACCGACCATAAAAGATCTACTAAAGTCAGTAGCCTCGTCCACTTGACTATAAATAGAAAAAGAGGCAGAAGACACAGACACGAGACTTACAGAAGAAATTAAAGACGAACAAAACATTACATCTCTCTCTTCTTTAATACAACTGCCAAGCTTTTAATTTTCACAATAAATCAAGTTCAAGCCCTTTGTAATATTTGATCCGATAGAACTTGTTTATTGATCACTCTTGTACTACTAGCGAATTAAGTTTCCTAGTTCTTATCTCGATTTTTATTAACTAAATTAGAAAAGTTCATGTCGAATTTTTTAATTAGTTTTTATTAAAGTGGTAATACTCTGTACTGATTTTGTAACAACCATCAAGTTTAATATATCGTTATATTTAACTTGAATTTTGTTTCAATTGATTCCGCACAAAATTGTCTAAACTAAATTTTATTTAACGGACAAATTTTGATAAAAAGATAAAGATTGTATTCAACCCCCCCTTCTACAATCTTAACGGACCATGATACCGTCGGTATGACTTAGATGTAATACTAATGCTAAGTCATACTACCAAAATTAAGTCATAATGGGATTTATGTCATACGTTACTTCAACCGATTTATACCGATTACCGATTTTTACAACCATGATATCGACTAACTTTTCACTCTCTAAGTCATAGCCACAGCTTTGTATATATATACTAGTTTAGTACTTTAGTCTTAAGTTGTTTTTAGTCATTATCAGTCTCAAGTCTTTTCCATAACTCTCGTGTTAAGTCACAGAGTACGATATATATACACACGATATACACAAGTCATTGAGTCGAATTGCTGCCGGATTTTCACCTCAAATCTCACCGAAATCACGATCTGAGAACCTACAACGATTCTCTGTTTGATTATCCACGTTTTAACACATCAATCTCCTGATTTGGTTGAGTTTTGGACTGTTCGAGTTTTCAAAAATCAGTGTTTACGATCTGAAAAATCACAAGTTTGGTTTTGATTTAACGAAAACTAAAAATACCTGGGTGTTTGTGTGTGTATCAAGATCATATCCTGAAGTTTTCAGAATTTTTGAAGAACATTGAAATATTTCGAATTTTTAATTATTTATTAATTCGAAATAATTCGGTTTAATTGATTATTTTGTTAAAATCTGAGTTTTTCAAGGGTTTAAAATCTGAATAAAATGGCTGGTAATGTTGATGATCGTTTTGAGCTAATAAAGCATAATTTGGTTGGATATTTTGATCCCGAAAAGTGTTCACTTGAAAGATTTCGGCCTTGGCTTCGTTTCATGAATGATCATTCACTTGTTCGCACTGCATTAAGATTAGATGCTCCTCTGTTAGTTACAGAGGCATGCCTGTATACATCTAATAACAAGCCTAATTGTTTGTAATGCTTTGCATTACTTACTTGACCTCTTAACTGAGGGAACCTCTAGTTGTAGAGTTTCTGTTTGTATTGTACTTGTAATAGGCATCAAATCCTAGTTGTGTAACTGTACAAATAGAGTCTAGAATAATGCTTGAAAGAAGTTCCATGGTTCATGCCTCAAGCAAGGAGTTAAAGACTGCCAAATAATCACAGTTGGGATTTGAAGAAATGAAGAATTTGCCTAAGTACCAATTCGAGAAGTATATTTGTCTATTCGAGAAGTCCAGCATTCGAGAAGTCAGAGATTCGATATCTCAAGACACTATTCGATATCTCTGAATACACTGTTCGATATCTCATTCGATATCTCAGGGATTCGATATGTCTACTACTCTATTCGAGATCTCAAGAAGTCAACAAGTCAAGATGGTATTCGAGTTCTCAAAGAGTCAACAAGTCAAAGTTCCATTCGATATCTCAAAGACTCAGAAAGCTATTCGACAACTCAAGGATTCGATAAGTCAAATGCTCTATTCGACAACTCAAGGAATCCTGATGGAAAAGAGCTATTCGAGAAGTGGTTCGATATGTCACTATAACAGTATTCGAGAACTCAGAGTTATCGATCAAGTCAATTCTAGTTCTCGAATCACTTACTTAGTCACTTCTCGAATACATTCTTGTAGACAAAATACTGAAGAAATTGTACAAGTCAGAAACCTGCAACAAGCCAATGCACTTTATGGACCACAATCTGTAACGTGCTCTGGAAAGCCTACAAGGAAGCTTGGAGAGATATAGAAGAGACAAGGAGCTAAAGAAGTGGATCTAAACAGGCTTTGCAAAGTCAAATCTGTAACCGTTTGGACGCTTACTCAAAAAGGATAGACAGACTAGAAAGTAATTTGTTTAGCTACCTTATTTGTAGTAAGCAGGCTGTATCCATGTTCTATAAGGACACAGCCTCACTTCATAACTTAGTAACTTTTGTGAGTCTAGTTTTTCATACACTGTAAGCTATATCTCTCTGAGAAAAACGAAGCTGAGAATACTACCATTTGTATTCACAGATTGTAGCAACCTTTATCTAATATACATTAGATTAAAGTGATATTGTGCCTTGTGTTGTTTACTTATCCGCACCTTAATTTCTGCACACACAGGCACTTATCTGCTACACAGACTCAATCCAAGAAAAGTTCAAGAATCCATTCACCCCCCCTCTGTATTCTTTTACCGTGTTCAATACTCAACAAGTGGTATCAGAGCGGGCTGTTTATTCAAAAACAGAGAAACGATCATGAGTTCGAATACACCAAAGACTACAGGAACGGTGAAGGTCCCTAAGTTTGATAAAGAAAACTTCAACCTCTGGAAGATAAAGATGATGTTGTTCATCAAAGCCTCTCATCCCTTGTATCCTGAGATTCTCAAGAATGGTCCTTTTGTTCCACAACAAGAGATACCAGAGAAGACTGTTGGAACCATAACAATCCCTAGAGCTTATGAGGCCAAGGATCCATCAAAGTGGACAGAGTCAGAAAGGGAGAAGGTTGCTCTTGACAGCCACCTCATGTTGCTCATCATTGATTCCATGGATATGTCAATGTTTGCAAACATTGCATCATGCACGTCTGCTAAAGAGATGTGGGATCACATTGAGGTGTTATGTGAAGGGACTGATGAGGTTAAAGAAAACAGGAAACAGATATTGGTCACACAGTATGAAGCTTTCATGGCACAGCCCAAGGAAAGCATCACTGAGATGTTTGAAAGGTTTCACAAGCTAGTTACTGAGTTGCAGATGAATGGAAAGGTTTACAGCACCAAGGAGTTAAATATGAAATTTCTGTTGTCTTCACCAAATCATCTGGAGCAAAGAGTCATTTCTCTAAGAGAGAGAGATTTGAACAAAGTCACCTATGATGTACTCTATGGAGTCCTAAAGACTCATGAACTTGAGTTGCTTCAGAAAAGGGCTATCCAAGCCAACCAAGGTAGGATGATAAACACATCATGTGCCTTGATTGTCAACAAATCCATCCTGGACCTAGAAGCATCTACAAGCCAACTAAGGATAGAGGAGGTGGCAGATGATGAAGAAACTGAAGCTGGGGTGAGTGAACCTGTTGAGGAAAAGGAGGAAGAAGAAGAGGAGTTTTACACTCTGGAAGAACTTGATGGGATGGAAAATACTTCATATGCTTTCATGGCCAGAAAATTTCCAAACATCAGATTTAAAAGAAATCAACCCTTCAAACCCAAAACTCAAAACCATTCAGCCAACAAGAACAAGGCACCTGTGAAACCAAACAGAAATAAGTTCAAAACCGGTTATGTGGATAGGTCATCTGTAAGGTGTTATAGATGCAATGACCTAGGGCATTTTGCCAGTGAATGCAAGAAGCCTAAAAAGAAGGATAGAGATTATCTTGAGCTAGAAGCTAAGTATGAGGCCCTTCTGAAAAAGCAGACACATGGTAAGGCCTACATAGCTGAAGGGAAGTGTTGGGATGATTCTGAGAGTGATGAAGAGGAACAAGAATTCTGCAATTATGCCTTGATGGCCAACTCCAAGGATGACTCATCTTCATCTGATTCTCAGGTACCATCTCTCACTACTATAGACATGTCTGTTTCTGAATACAAATCCATGATTGAACAATTATCTGTTGAAATGTTTAATATTCATACTAGTATGACTGCTGCTAATGAGGAGATTGCTAAACTGTCTACTAGAAATGAAGTATTAACCAAAAAGAATGAGGAACTTGAGCTAACTGCTATGCAAGTAGAAAACCTTAAGAAAGAAGTTGAATATTTGGAGAACAAGGTTCTATGTGCTAGTCAAGTAGAGAAGGCTCTTAGGGATGAATTAGCTGAGAATGAATTCAAACTTAAAACTTTCAAGAAATCATCTGGTTTAGTGCAATCCTACTGTGAGAAAATTGAAGCTAAACCCAAAGCAGCTATTGGACTTGACTATGACTCTCTCAAACAAAGGAAAGGCTATGCTGTCATTGAAGAGGACATAGCTGTTCATGAGAAAGTGCCTCACATTTTGAGAAAAACTGAAAATCCAATTTTTAAGGAATCAACATTTGAAATTGATGAGGATGCCTTACTCATCAAGCAAATGTTGAATGATGAGGATGAGGCACAATCTAGTGAACAGCAAGCATCCTCTAAGGGTGAGAGTGTCAAGTCAAAGACCAAGAAGCCAGTAGTTGATAGGCCAAGACCTAAGAAGTTTGTTAAGTTTGTCTCAGCTGGGAAGAGTGAATCAGAAAAGGAAGTGACTAAAAGGAAACAGAACAGAAATGGCAAGTTAGGGATTAACAAGGATAACAACTATGCTTATATGCCTAATGCCCCTAGGAAAACTTGTCAGAACTGTTTCAGTACCAATCATCTAACTCATGCATGCAAGAAACCTGTTGGTAGTGTGTCTAAACCTTTCTATGATTGTTCTGTGCCTCTAAGACATAGAGATGCACCCTTCTGTGATAAATTTGACTGTATGCCATGCAATATGAATGTTATGACTAGTTGTTTTAATTTAAGAAGACAGTTCATTGATGGTTGTATCAGTCACAATTCTCACACACACTACACAAGGTCAAAGTCTTCAAGTCCTCCTAAAGCTAGGAAGGTACCTTTGTCACCTAAGTCTGAAACCTCAGGTTCTAAGACTTCAAACAGTGACAAGAAGACTGACACTAAGAAAGTTAACAAGCATGTTGTTTATGATAAAACTGTCTCTAAGTCACATGGACCCAAACTTGTTTGGGTACCAAAGGAAAAGTAATACCTTTGTGGTTGCAGGGCAAAGAAAGTGAAAAGAAGGTCATGTGGATTTTGGACAGTGGATGCTCAAATCATATGACTGGTGATATGGCCCTGCTATCACAGTATGAGGAAAAGGCTGGCCCAATGGTTGCTTTTGGAGATGACAGCATGGGTAACACATTGGGATATGGCAAGCTGAAAGTTGGAAATGTCATCATTGAAGATGTAGCACTAGTCAAGGGGCTCAAGCATAATCTGTTAAGTGTTGGTCAGTTTACTGATAGAGGATTCAAAGTGAATTTTGACAAAGATGAATGTTTGATCACCCACAAGAAGACTGGTGATTTTGCTCTATCTGGAGTAAGGAAGGGAAGCCTGTTTGTAGCCAATATGGACTCTGCAAACAAGGACAAAATTTGTTGCTTTTACTCAAAAGCATCAAATGAAGATTGTTGGCTGTGGCACAAGAAACTATCACACCTGAACTTTAAGGCCATTAATTCTCTAGTCAAAAGAGAGTTAGTGAGAGGCATGCCCACACTTGAATTCTGCCAAGAAGGAGTGTGTGAGGCTTGTCAAAAAGGAAAAATGAAGAGATCAAGCCACAAGTCAAAGACAGTGACATCTGTAACCAAGCCACTACAACTTATCCATATGGATTTGTTTGGGCCTGTTAACATAATGTCACTTGGAAGAAAGAAGTATGCCCTGGTAATGGTTGATGATTTTTCAAGGTATACATGGGTAGAATTTCTGGCATCAAAAGATGAGGCTCCACAAGTAATCATTGAGCATATAAAGAAAGTTGACAAGGAAGCAAAGGCAAACGATGCAAGTGTGATTGCATTGAGGAGTGATAATGGAACAGAGTTCAGAAATGCCACACTTGAAGCATTCTGCAAAGAGAATGGCATTTCTCAGCAATTCTCAGCTCCAAGGACTCCACAACAAAATGGAGTTGTTGAGAGAAAGAATAGAACTCTAATTGAGGCTGCTAGAACAATGTTACTTGATGCAAAAATGCCTACATGTTTTTGGGCTGAGGCTGTGAGCACTGCATGCTATATTCAGAACAGAACCCTCATCAACAAAAACACTGGAAAGACTCCTTACAACTTGATGACTGGAAAGAAGCCTACACTAAAGTATGTTCATACTTTTGGAAGCAAATGCTTTGTACTCAAGGATAATTCTGAATATGTTGGAAAGTTTGATGCAAAAGCATTTGAAGGAATTTTTCTTGGCTATTCTATGGAAAGAATTGCATACAAGGTTTATGTCATCAGTCAAAAGAAAGTTATGGAAAGCACAGATGTAACATTTGATGACAGCAAACTACCTGGACTAGAAGAAGCCAATGATGAAGACAAAGATCCATTGAAGTTTGATAATCTAGATGATTCTGATGAAGAGACTGAAACTAGAGTTGAAACTCAAGTTCAACAAACTCAAGTGAATAATGATACAAGAGAAGAATTTGTGCCAATCAATAGTGAAGAAACAAGCATCCAAGACACACCTGTGAGTAATGGCAACTTCACAGGGGGAGGAAATGAGGATGATCATGATGAGGATGATGAAGCAACATCAAGGATGAGAAATCAGGCTGAACACTCAAGGAAATGGGATAGATCACACACTGCAGAGCAAATCATTGGAGATCCTAATGCAGGAGTAAGGACTAGGAGAGCAACTCAAAATGAGTGCCTCTATGGATGTTTTCTATCACAAGTTGAGCCTAAGAAACTTGATGATGCATTGTTGGATCCAGATTGGATTATTGCCATGCAAGAGGAGCTGAATCAATTTGAAAGGAACAAAGTATGGGAACTTGTGCCTGCACCAAAGAATAGAACCATTGTTGGAACAAAATGGGTTCTGAAGAATAAGATGGATGAAGATGGTGTAATAATAAGAAACAAAGCAAGACTGGTTGCAAAAGGATACTCTCAACAGGAAGGCATTGATTATGATGAGACATTTGCCCCTGTTGCTAGATTGGAAGCCATTAGAATATTCTTGGCATTTGCTGCTCATTCAAACTTTAAAGTTTATCAAATGGATGTCAAGAGTGCATTTCTAAATGGAGAGTTGGAAGAAGAGGTTTATGTGCAACAACCACCTGGCTTTGAGGATCCACATTTCCCAGAATTTGTCTACAGATTGCTTAAGGCACTGTATGGACTTAAGCAAGCTCCAAGAGCATGGTATGATACTCTATCACAATTTCTTCTTGAAAATCAATTCACTCGAGGCACATTGGACAAGACACTGTTTTACAAGAAGCATGGTGATGATATGATCCTAGTTCAAATCTATGTGGATGATATCATTTTTGGTTCTACAAATGAGAAACTGTGTGAGAAATTCTCTAAACTCATGCAGAGCAGATATGAGATGAGTATGATGGGAGAGTTGACATTCTTTCTAGGGTTGCAAGTCAGTCAAAGGAAGGATGGTATCTTTATCAGTCAAACCAAGTACATCAAGGATTTATTGAAGAAGTTTGACTTGGAAGATTGTTCACCTGCCAAGACACCCATGGCCACTGCCACTAAATTGGATGAAGATGCTAAAGGCAAGAGAGTAGATATCTCAGTCTACAGAGGCATGGTTGGTTCTCTACTCTACCTCACTGCAAGTAGGCCAGACATCATGTTTGCTACATGCTTGTGTGCAAGGTTTCAATCAAATCCAAAGGAATCACATTTGATTGCAATAAAAAGGATCTTTAGATATCTGAAGGGCACTCCTAACTTGGGATTATGGTATCCTAAGGACACAGGGTTCAATCTGGTTGGTTATTCTGATGCTGATTATGCTGGATGCAGAGTGGATAGGAAAAGCACCTCAGGAAGCTGCCAGTTTCTTGGACAAAGGTTAGTTTCTTGGTATAGCAAGAAGCAACAATCTGTGTCAACTTCTACAGCTGAGGCTGAATACATAGCTGCTGGAAGTTGCTGTGCTCAAGTGCTTTGGATTAGAAATCAACTTAGAGATTATGGACTTGTGTTGGAAAGAATTCCAATCATGTGTGACAACACAAGTGCAATCTCTATAGTTGCCAATCCTGTCAATCATTCTAGAACAAAGCACATTGACATCAGATATCATTTCATAAGAGAACATGCAACTAATGGAACCATTGAGTTGCATTATGTCTCTACAGATAAACAACTAGCTGATATATTCACTAAGCCATTAGATGAAGCCACCTTCACAAGGTTGGTAAGTGAGATTGGAATGCCGAATTCTTCAGATTCTGGCTAAGTGAATACATCATCTAGATTGTTGCAGCAGTAAACACTTACTTTATCTAAATTCTCAATATTTTTGGAGTAAGTGTTGGCTGAAATATGATTTATAAATATTTCAAATCTGTTGCATATGTTGAAAATCATATTTTTATTAACTTAAAATTTCTATGAAATTTTGAGAAAATCACTATTTGATTTGCTAGAATATTTTTCAATGAATATGTCTGGTAGATTTTAAAAAGATAGTGAAAATCAAATTTTTATGAGTGATGGGTATAGTTCGATAAGTCAGACTTCTCGAATGATTCACTATTCGACATCTCTAATAAGTCTCATTAGAGTACTC
Organism: Kitagawia praeruptora; assembly: GCA_037693485.1. Taxonomy (NCBI): domain Eukaryota; kingdom Viridiplantae; phylum Streptophyta; class Magnoliopsida; order Apiales; family Apiaceae; genus Kitagawia; species Kitagawia praeruptora. The sequence goes on from CM075353.1 coordinate 9,410,616, forward strand.
TTGAGTTCTCGAATAGAGTCTTTCTGAGATATCGAATAGAGGAATTATTGACTTCTCGAATATAGTAACTGAGTTCTCGAATGACTGAGTTCTCGAACACTATATTTGAGTTCTCGAATCATTTGAAAAGGCTGAATTCTCGCTGAATTTTAATCGATTTTGGACTTTTTGTCTAAAAGTTTAATTCACTCATAAAAACACATTTTATTTAATTTAGAATTATTTCTAAGTTAGATAACTGCCAGCTGTGAGTTTCTATCTGCTTGAGTTATCGATTAAGCCATTCTTGACTTCTCGAATAGTTGTTTTCTACTTCATACTTATACAATCTCACATCTATTCGATTCATTTCATTCGATTTCTCAAGCATCTACACTCTCTAAACCCCTGAAACCCCAGCTACGAAAAGCCAAATTTCTTCTTCAACCTTCAATTTCTTTTCTCTCTTCTACACAAATGGCAACAGTAAAGTTCAACACCAACTTCATCGCTCTCACTAGTGATGTTGAAGCACCCAATGCAAATTTCAAGTGCTTTGTGAAATGGATGGCTGAGTCATATATCAAGGCTGCACTCTCTGCCAACCCAACTCTGTATCTCGATATTCTGGAACAATTCTGGAGTACTGCTATTGTGGAGGTTGTAGCCCTGGAAAACGCAATCACTTCCTATGTCATCTACTGCAAGGTTCAAGATAAGGAAATCACTATCACTACTGCAGACATGAACCAAGCACTAGGACTACAACAAGAGTCATTTGACAGAATGGCCACTAACGCAGAGTTGGAGGAATTCTTTGAGTTCATAAACTACTCAGATGGGATTAACCTTGGAAAGCTAAACAGAAAGAATCTGAGAAAGGAGTGGAGTTATGTGTTTGCAACTCTTCTCCAAGTCTTCACTGCCAGGAAATCAAGCTTTGACCAAATCAGTGCACCTGTGCAGCAAATTGGATATGCTTTGGCCTATGGAAAGAAGATAGATGTTGGCCAAATCATACTTCAAGAATTATATGGGAGACTTGGTAAGAACACAACCAAGAGAGGTACTGATATTTTCTTCCCTCGCTTTATTCAATCTGTACTTAATTATAAAAATGCTTCACTGATTGAATTGCCTGGGATTGATAAAAATAAATAGGCTATCCTAAGTCCATGACCAAACTCATTTTTGGTAACTTGGAAACTAGGAATGATGTGGATGTAAGACTGAACATAACTCCCCATATGGAGAGTTTGTTTAAGACTTATCCCCACAACATGCCAACATTTGATGCAAAATCTAAGTTAGCACAGCCCAAGCAAGTAGAACAAAATGCTAACCCAGGGCCTGCTAACCAACCCTCTCAACCAAACACTCTACCACATACTGAGCCAACTGCATCATCCTCTCAAAAGGGTGATGTTAGTAAAAAGAAGAGAAAGGAAGTAATGTCTGCACCATTGAATATCTTGTCTGAAGCAGCATTAGCTGTTGAATTAGGTCTAGGAAGTGAGGAACCTGAGTTACCCTTACACAGGACAAAGAAGAAGAAAACTAAGACCACCTCTTCAGTTACACAAATGGCTGAAGTTGTAAAATCAGGGGCACACAGCTCACTAGGTGTATCCTCTCAACAGGGTGCACCTATAGAATCAAGCATCCTCCCCAATGCACCTTCTTGTATAGAGTCAGCACATGGGAGTGATAAGGCTGGCACAACACTGAGTGGAGAGCACATCTCTTTTGAAACTCCCTCTATCTCTCAGGGGGAGTTGCCAAAATCTACTCTAAAACACACTTCTCTTCCAGAATCTATCTCTGAAATTTCTTTGGAACCTGCAACTCAGACAACTGAGATGCAAGGTATTGATCATCAAGAATTCTTTTCTCTTGATGAGCCAATAATTTCAAGTGACTTAGTGCATGACACTTTGTTCACCACTCAGAACCCACATTTAGATGGTGAGGGAATGCATGCTGAGGCATATCCTAATGACACCATCACAAACACAGAGGTTCCCCTAGTTTTTACTAGAGACTCTGTGCCTGTGTCAACTGCTGGTGTAATTCATCCCACTTCTGTGGTGACACCAGTAGTAGAGTCAATCCATCCGGTTACAGAAGTTGCATCTGTAACTGAGGAGACTAGCTTGCCTAGCTCTAGCTCTGACTTCATGTCAACATGGCTGAAGCCTGTGCAACATGACAGTGCTTCAGGATCAGGGTCTGTTCCACAACAATTGACGGTTGAAGCACTTCAAAGCTTAATTGTGGATCAGATTCCTGAGTTCACAAAGATTGCTCAGCACCTTCTCACTGCAGACATGCCCAATCCAGACTATGAGGCTATTCTGTTATGCCATAGGGATGATGTGGAAGTGCAGAAGTCAAAGATCATTGATGATGCTGAGAGAGATGGCAACATAGATGCCTGGTTGCAAGGAAAATATGATATTACTCTCGATGAAGCACTTCAGTATCTCAGGGAGGAATACATCACTTCACTGGGCTCCAATGCAAAATCCCTGTCACCTGGTGAAGTGTATGAAGCTGTAAATGACTCCTACAAGGGTTTCCTCAAGGCTGCACACTATCTTGGCAAGGGAGTCAAAACTGAAGTCAACAGGGTGTGTGATAAGACAGCCACTTCGGTAGCAGAAGTCAAGAGGGCCTTTGATGCTAAATTTCCTCAACTGGACAGTGTGTTCAAGGACATCAAACACTGCACCTCTACCTGCACTCAGATGGACAATGGGCTGGCTGTGCTAAAAGATGCTGTCACAGGTCTGGGGCATAAATTTCAGAATCTATCTGACCAGACTACAGATGCCAATGCCATGCTGAGGATAATGTTCAAGAATCTCTATGGAGATAGGCTAGTGACTGATGTTCCTGTGCATGAATTGTCTAAATATGAAGTGAAGAGGCTGCAGGATCAATCTTTATCTGGTTTTAAGGCCAATGAGCTATTCACTAAGGTCAACACTCTTGAGCAGGAGGTAGCTACTCTCACCAAGACCAATGCTCATCTCACAGAAAAGGTTGCATTGCTAAATGATCAGTTGGACACTCAAGCATCCACCACAGCTGATGTCCTTCTGCATCAACAATCCATGTTAGCTGCAATGATGAAGCATATGGGTCTCCCTCTACCTGATGAATCTTCACTCCCAAAGGACATTTCTACAGCCTCTGTGCCTGACAACAAGCCTAAGGGGGAGAAGAAGGCTAGGAACTCAAATTCAAAGGGGGAGACAAAGGGAGAGAAAGGCATATTAATCAAAGAGGGTGGTCAACAAAGGGCTTCTAAGTCTCTAGCAAATGTGCCTGGCAAGGGAAAAGCCAAAGTAGATGAGCCTCCATCTATCTTGCCAGTTGTCACCTTACCAACTGTGCACATCACTACTCCAGGAGGACAAAAGCAATCCATAACTACCACAGTGGTTGCAGGGAGTATGCCATCTGACAAACCTCAAATCTCTATATCTGAGAGTGCCAAGCCTGTAGAAGTCAAAGTTGTTACTGAGGCCAAGCTACAAGAAGTTGCTAACTCCAATGACTATCATGATAAAGCCTTCTTGGAGTTTCTGAAAGCCATAAGGGAACAGGTTGGTGACACTCAGTTTTATCTGAGGGAGTTGAAGAAGCAGATAGACTACATCACTGTCATCCCCAAGAAAGTCAACAATATATGGGTCAAGGAGATAGTGATGGTTTCCAAACTAAAGATATGGCATCTAACATACCAGACTCTACAAGACCTAAAGCACTCAGAGATAGATGCCATACTTGAGATCATTGAGAAGAAAAATGAGAACAGCAAGAGTCTGTTTGATGATTTGAGGAATGGTCAACCTACAAGGCTACCAGAAGTGATCAAGAAGCCATGGACAATTATTTATCAGTCTGGTACCAGAATTGAAGATATCAAGCAATTGGTCATTCCTCATGATCTCACCTCCAGAAATCACAGACTGATCATTGCTATCATTGATCAATTACAGAAGAAGGTTGGAGCCAGAAATGCTGAAGAAAATGAGGCACTGCATATCCTCAGAACCTATATTGCAACTGGTGAAACTCCAGAGATGGCTCAACCTAGGAGAAATAAGGATGATGATTCTGAAGACAAAGGTGATGGGAGGAGAAGACATCACAGGAGAGATAAGGGTGATGAAGACAAGAAGAAAAAGGGAGACAAGGATAAAAAGGATGATGATGACCAAGGTAAAACATATGTAAGAAAGAGTGGAAGACAGCAAGCCTTAGGCAATGCTAGCAGTAATCTCACCACAACACAAGACTCTAAGTCTAGGGTGAATACTGTTAGTAGTGACCTAGCAAAATCTACATCTATGGCTTCTGCAACTGTCTTACCATCTCAAGAAAAGAAGAAGATTCAAGTCAAGAAACCATGTGTATGTTTCAGAAAGCAATCTGCTAATGGAATACTACTATGGTCTACCAACCAAGGTCAGAGATTTCTGCCAAGCAACCATGTCAAGAGGATGAAATTTAAACATGCTGCAAGGAGAGTGAAGCTATCCAAATCTAGAGCCCTAACAATCATTCCAGGATTAAAGCTCCAGCCACTTGATGAAGACTTTGATGAAGAGCAAATGCTATTTCTAAGAGCTCAAAAGATATGCTATGCTGCAATTGTGGATGACCACCTTGTAATCAAGTACACTAATGGGAAAGAAATGAAATTCAAACAAGGGGGTTGTCAACATTGGGGTAAATTGTATGAGATAGAAAGAATCATTGCATTGCTGGATTCTAAGGACAAGGTGGAGAAAGTATGGAAGCTGGAATTGATTGACTTTGTGAAAATGAAGAAAGATTATGCTGAGAAGATAAGAAAGGGCTGCTATGAGAAATGGTTAGAAAGGGAGAAAGAAATTGATAGACTGGAGATTGAAGCAGAAAAGCTAAGGGCAAAGGGATTGTGTAGAGTTCAGTTTGATCCCTATGTGGTGAAGTATAGGAGAAGAAATGGAGCCAATGTCAATATAAGAATGGACCTACTCAATCACTATCCTGCCAACATTCTGAAGCCAGTGCTTGAAGATTTCAAAAACTCTATTATGATTGAAGAATTGGATGCTATGACAGAAATCATGAGAGCAGTAGATGAGATTGCAAGAAAGGAGAAAGAAAGGAAACAGAAAGCATATGATGATCTACAAGCCAAAGCAATGGAGATGCAATCAAAAGAAAATGGCTAGTACCTCATCATACTGTAAGAGTATTTATCTTGTAATTTCATTTATGTGTTCAATCAAAATACATACCTGTACTTTTAAAGTTTTATCTTTAATGTATGTTAGGCTTGTTATCAGACATGAAATTGTGACTAAGGGTCTCACTCACAATTTGGGGGAGATTGTTAGTTACAGAGGCATGCCTGTATACATCTAATAACAAGCCTAATTGTTTGTAATGCTTTGCATTACTTACTTGACCTCTTAACTGAGGGAACCTCTAGTTGTAGAGTTTCTGTTTGTATTGTACTTGTAATAGGCATCAAATCCTAGTTGTGTAACTGTACAAATAGAGTCTAGAATAATGCTTGAAAGAAGTTCCATGGTTCATGCCTCAAGCAAGGAGTTAAAGACTGCCAAATAATCACAGTTGGGATTTGAAGAAATGAAGAATTTGCCTAAGTACCAATTCGAGAAGTATATTTGTCTATTCGAGAAGTCCAGCATTCGAGAAGTCAGAGATTCGATATCTCAAGACACTATTCGATATCTCTGAATACACTGTTCGATATCTCATTCGATATCTCAGGGATTCGATATGTCTACTACTCTATTCGAGATCTCAAGAAGTCAACAAGTCAAGATGGTATTCGAGTTCTCAAAGAGTCAACAAGTCAAAGTTCCATTCGATATCTCAAAGACTCAGAAAGCTATTCGACAACTCAAGGATTCGATAAGTCAAATGCTCTATTCGACAACTCAAGGAATCCTGATGGAAAAGAGCTATTCGAGAAGTGGTTCGATATGTCACTATAACAGTATTCGAGAACTCAGAGTTATCGATCAAGTCAATTCTAGTTCTCGAATCACTTACTTAGTCACTTCTCGAATACATTCTTGGAGACAAAATACTGAAGAAATTGTACAAGTCAGAAACCTGCAACAAGCCAATGCACTTTATGGACCACAATCTGTAACGTGCTCTGGAAAGCCTACAAGGAAGCTTGGAGAGATATAGAAGAGACAAGGAGCTAAAGAAGTGGATCTAAACAGGCTTTGCAAAGTCAAATCTGTAACCGTTTGGACGCTTACTCAAAAAGGATAGACAGACTAGAAAGTAATTTGTTTAGCTACCTTATTTGTAGTAAGCAGGCTGTATCCATGTTCTATAAGGACACAGCCTCACTTCATAACTTAGTAACTTTTGTGAGTCTAGTTTTTCATACACTGTAAGCTATATCTCTCTGAGAAAAACGAAGCTGAGAATACTACCATTTGTATTCACAGATTGTAGCAACCTTTATCTAATATACATTAGATTAAAGTGATATTGTGCCTTGTGTTGTTTACTTATCCGCACCTTAATTTCTGCACACACAGGCACTTATCTGCTACACAGACTCAATCCAAGAAAAGTTCAAGAATCCATTCACCCCCCCCCCCCTCTGTATTCTTTTACCGTGTTCAATACTCAACATCCTCTGAATATTGTACCCTTGCGAATAATGTGTACCACTGTTGTTGTTTCTAATGATAATCGATCATTTGTTTTCTCTGTTGGAACAAACTAGTACACAGTGGATGAATCTGTCATTAATACTGTTTTGAACTTTCCAAGTGACAATTTTGTAGATCTTCCGTCTAATGAGGAGTTGATTATTTTTTTCACTGGAATTAATTATCAACATAGGATAGATCTTTCTAATCTGAATAAAAGGCATCTTGTTCAAGAATGGGACTATCTGTTTGACACACTAGCAAAGGTGTTTGCCAACTCGACAAAAGGTAATTTTAGTGTAATACCTTCCTTTTTACAGCATATTGGATTTGCAGTTGCTCATAATCGAAGCATCAATATTGGCAAACTTCTTTGTATTCCTATGATTAGGAGGATTATTAATGCTAAGAAGAACTTTGATAAGGGTGAAAATTTTTCATGCTATTATCCTAGATTCTTTACCTTGATCTTTTTTTTTTGCTAAATTTCTTTACCTTGATCTTTAATCACTTGGTTCCAATAGAACTTCATGCTTCATTTCTGAATTGTCAATCCAAGGTATCTGGTAAACTGTTGGGATTTATGGGTGATGGAATAGACAACTTAACTAGTTTTATTGGTATACTTAGTTTTACTAAGTAGAACATACTGTCGTAGTCTGAAATGTATTCTTGTAAGTTAAATAAATACTGTCATGTAATAAGTGTAATTCTTGGAAGAAGTTCGATTATGTTCAAGCCTCAAGAAATACATAAGTTCGACAGAAGGTATAAAAGTTACTGTCAAGCCCTGACAGTAAGGTTACAAGGAAACAACATGTTGCCTAGGTCGACAGCAAGTTTCATGGAGTCGACAGCAAGTTTTCAACTTGACAGCAACATTGGCGGAGATTCTGATGACAGCAACTTTGATATATAGTTTGCGACAACAAGTTTGGAATTCTTGACAGTAATCTCTGCGGGAATTCATACTGTCAATCAAAGTACAATTCTTGACAGTAACTTCTGCGGGAATTCATACTGTCAACCAAAGCACAATCCTTGACAGTAATCTCTGCGGGAAATTCATACTGTCAACCAAAGCATAATTCATTGACAGCAAACTTTGTGGCAAACATACTGTCATATAGAATCAACTTGATTTAGGAATTTTCTAAGTCAAATTAAGCGACAGAGTACATGTTCAACAGAAGCAGGCGTGTTGTAATATTCAACCTTTACAGCAAGCTTGGAAAGTCTATAACTGAAGCTTAAGAGATCACATGGAGCAACCTGTAAAGTCTAGAGCAGATAAAATTGAATACGGCTAGATCTGGGTGGCTCAAATGTGGAAAGTATCTTTATGATGATCACATGGGAATAAATCATGGAATGAGCTGCAAAAGGAATATAACAGCAACTCAACAACCCATGTTGATAGTGGTAGTACAGTAGACTATAACACTATAAATAGAGCACTCTATTTATACAACGAAAGATAACTACAACTGTAATCTCTTGAGTATTTGAAGCTTGAGAATTATTTTGTTCTCAAGGTTGTAGCAAAACTTTGCAAAATAAATAAAACATTTATTTTGTGAAATCCTCGTGTTTGATTTTACTTGTGTTTGCATTTCTTCTACTAGTAAATTACAAATTCTATTTAAGTTGTTGAAATAGTTTTTGAAATTTATTAGTATTGCATTCAACCCCCCTTCTGCAATACTTTCCTGGACCAACAACTGGTATCAGAGCTTTCAGATTAATACACATATCTGAGATCCAAATGGCAAGTATTCAAAGGTCAAGTAATATCAAGATTCCAGCTTTTGATAAAGAAAACTACAACATATGGAAAAAGAAAATTATGTTATTTATCAAAGCTCAGAATCCACTATTCCTAGGTATTCTGGAAAATGGCCCCTTCGTTCCTCAAAAGGAAATTCCATCTGCTACAGTTAATGATGTAGTAATCCCAGCTCATTGGGTTGCTAAGAAGCCTTCTGAGTATAATGACTCAGAAAAAGAAAAGGTAGCACTGGATGATCATCTGCAACTCATTCTACTAGATGCACTTACCCTGGACAAAGCTATGAGCGGAAATATAATAGCATGCAACTCTGCCAGGGATATGTGGAAAAAGATAGAACTGTTATGTGAAGGAAGTGAAGAGGTCAGAGAAAATCAAAAACAAATACTGGTGTCACAATATGAAGCGTTTATGGGCAAGCATGGAGAAGAGTTAACTCACATGTTTGAAAGATTTAGCAAACTAATAGCTGAGCTCCAGATTCATGGAAAGTTTTATGAAAAGAAGGAAGTCAATATCAAGTTTCTGCTAACTCTTCCAGAACATCTTGAGCATAGAGTAACAGCCATAAGAGAAGGAAGAGATTTAAACTCTGTTTCTCTTGAAACATTGTATGGAGTTCTAAAATCTTATGAACTTGAATATTATCAAAAGAAAGCCATACAAAGTGGATCCAAAGGATTGATGGCAAACATGGCTGGTGCTCTAGTTGCTCAAGGACCATCATATTTTCAAGCAAGTGAGCAAATTCAAAATGATCAACAACCTCAATTTTCATCTGTGAAAATTGAAGAGGTGGTTGAAGATGAAGAAAAGGTTGTCCTTCAACTAGAAGATGTTGAAGATGAAGAATTCTTCACTCTAGAAGAAATGGAGAAAATGGATAATCCAACCATGGCTTTTATGGCAAGAAAATTCAAAAATATAAGGTTCAGGAGGAACAAGCCATATAAGCCTCAAGGTCAATTTCCAAAATATAACCAAGGAAGCTCATCAAAACCTGCTACTGGCACCAAGGGTGGATACAAAACAGGAATGGTAGATAGGTCAAAGTTTAGATGCTACAATTGCAATGAACTTGGTCACTTTGCTACTGAATGCAAAAGACCAAAACAATTAAATACAAAGAATGGAGAGAGGAACTGGAAGTCAATTTAAGAAAGGACAAGGAAAAGCCTATGTGGCTGAAGGAAAATGCTGGGATGAATCTGATAATGAAGAAGAAGAGGAATTTGTGAATCTAGCCTTGATGGCTAGAGAGGATGAAGAAGCATCAACCTCGACAAGTCAGGTACCATCTCTAGTATTACTAGATATGTCTTTAAATGACTATAAACAAACCATTGAGGAAATGAGTACTGAAATGTTTAATATTCATACTAGTTTATCTGCTGCAAATGAAGAAATTGCTAGATTAACTAAAGAAAATGAAGTACTCAGATCCAACAATGATGTGTTGTTGCTTAAGACCAGTTCTATTGATTCTTTAGCACAGGAAAACGAAAGATTAAAAAATGATTTAATCTGTGCTAAAGAGATAGAGGAATATCTGAGAAAAGAAATTTCTGAAAATGAATTTAAGCTAAAGGCATTTAGAAATTCCTCTAAAATAGTTCAAGAGTATCATGAGAAACATACTGAAAGTAAGAAGATAGGCATAGGCTATGATTATAGTAGGAGACCTGGTAAAGAGGCTGTTATACAGAACAATGATGATAACAATACTGTAAGACCTCACATCCTCAAAAATGTGAGCAATCCAATCTTCAAAAGTACAGAGTTTGAGGTTAATGAAAATTCCCTAATTATTAATCAAGAACTCTGTGATGAAGATGAGAGGGTTGACAGTGCATCTAAGAAAGAAAAAGATTCTGTCAAAATGACTATGACAGAAACAGTATTAAACAGTCCAACCAAGTGTTCAAAAGATACTGTCAAGAAGTCAACCAAGACAGTAACTTTCAAACCTACTGTCAAGACAACAAGTACAAAAGATGCTGTCAAAAATAGCTCGACAGCATCTTCTGAACAGATTGTCAAGACAGTTGTCTCCAAGTCCAAAAATAGAAATGGGAAGCTAGGCATTGATAAAAAGAATAATTATGCGTATGTTAAGCAGGCACCCAGGAAACTTTGCAATAATTGTGGCTCCTCACGTCATTTAACTTATGTTTGTAAGAAATCAACTAGTAGCATATCTAATGCAACAGAGTTGAAAGGGAACTTACACAGAACCCCCATTATGCAAAGAGAACTGGTAGTTTGTAATAACATTGACTGTATGCCATGCAAAATCACTGCCATGAGTACATGTTTTAATTTGCAAATTTCATCTAATGAATTATGTTCTTATATGCAAACTGCAAAGACTTCTGAATCTACTAAAGAAAGTGAGAAGTCTGCTCTCACTAAGAAAAAGTCTAAGTCAAAAACTAAGTGGGTAATAAAAGAAGTCAAGGAACCATCTTCTGATAATATTGTTTCAAATATTGATAAGGTTTCTGATGATACTGAGTATGCAGGACCCAACAAGACTTGGGTACCAAATGCAAATTAAACTCTTTCTGTCTTGCAGGGAAAGAAAGGTAAACAGGTCATGTGGATAATCGACAGTGGATGTTCCAAACACATGACTGGTGATATATCCCTGCTATCACAATATGTTGAGAAGGCTGGCCCAACAATAACCTTTGGAGACAACAACAAAGGTTACACTGTGGGATATGGCTGTTTAAAAGCTGGAAATGTTGTCATTGAAGAAATCTCTCTTGTGGAAGGTTTGAAGCATAATCTGCTCAGTGTCAGTCAATTCACTGACAAAGGATTCAAAGTTAACTTTGGCATGATGGAATGCACAATCCACCACAAGAAGGATAGAAGCCTATCTCTGAAAGGAGTAAGGAAAGGAAGCCTATTTGTTGCAGACTTAAACTCAACAAATGAGGAAAGAATATTTTGCTTCTACAGCAAAGCAAGTATTGAAGATAGCATGACTTGGCACAAGAAACTTTCCCATCTCAACTTCAAAACAATGAACATACTAATGAAGAAGGAATTGGTGAGAGGGCTACCTCAACAAGAATTCTATCAAGAAGGACTGTGTGAAGATTGTCAAATGGGAAAACTGAGGAAAGCAATGCATAAATCAAAGCAAGTCAACACTAACACTGAAGCACTCAAGTTGATTCACATGGATCTTTTTGGACCAGTGAATGTTCAATCACTATCCAGAAAAAGATATGCACTGGTCATGATAGATGACTATTCTAGGTACACTTGGGTGAAATTTTTAGAATCAAAAGATGAAGCTGCTCAAGAAATCATTGATCACATAAGGGTACTTGACAGGAACCCTGAAGCAAAAGTTCAATTTCTAAGAAGTGACAATGGAACTGAATTCAGAAATGCTACACTTGGAAACTTCTGCAAATATCAAGGGATTGTTCAACAATTCTCTGCTGCAAGAACTCCACAGCAAAATGGAGTTGTAGAAAGGAAAAATAGGACACTTATTGAAGCTGCAAGGACTATGTTGAGCAATGCTAAATTACCAACGTATTTCTGGGCAGAAGCCATCAACACTGCTTGTTACACACAGAACAGGACACTAATCAACAAGGCTCATGACAATACTCCTTACTATCTTTTGACAGGGAAGAAACCTACTGTCAAGTACTTTCATATTTTTGGAAGCAAGTGCTTTTTGATGAAAGACAACCATGAAAGAAAAGGCAAATTTGATACTAAAGCATATGAAGGAATCTTCATGGGATATGGGATAGAAAGGACTGCCTACAGAGTCTATATCATGGAGCACAAGACAATTGAAGAAAGTGTAAATGTCACGTTTGATGAAACCAAGTTTCCAGGGTTACATGAGGATGGTCAAATGCAACCCTTCAGATTTGAGAATCAAGGATACTTGGAAATAGAAGAATATGTTGATGAAGAACCTAGTCTCACTCAATCAATGGGATATGAGAAAGAATCTGTCAATACTCATAATCTAAATCAAACCTCAGCCCAATCACAGACAATTTCAGGCATCAATCAACAAGACTGTGAGACTGGAGAATTTGAGCTAAATGAGCAGAACAATGAAAATGGTGGAGAATCAAATCCTCATATTGATGAAAGACAATCTCATCAATCAAGTAGCTTGCCTCAATCAACAAAGTGGAACAGAGATCATACCAGTAATCTAATTATTGGAGATCCCACTACTGGTGTAAGGACAAGGAGGAATATCTCTGCTGAAAGCATGTTTTCATGTTTCCTATCTCAAATGGAACCAAAAATAGTTGAAGAAGCATTGTTGGATTCTGATTGGGTGATGGCCATGCAGGAAGAGCTCAATCAATTTGAAAGAAACAATGTTTAGAAGCTAGTTCCAAGGCCAAGAGGAAAATCAGTCATTGAGACAAAATGGGTCTTCAGAAACAAGATAGATGAAAGTGGAAATGTGACAAGAAATAAAGCTAGGCTAGTGGCCAAAGGTTACTGTCAACAGGAAGGGATAGATTATGATGAAACATTTGCACCTGTTGCCAGACTTGAAGCCATAAGAATTTTCTTAGCCTTTGCTGCACACTGCAAATTCAAAGTATTTCAAATGGATGTCAAAAGTGCCTTTCTAAATGGAGAATTAGAGGAAGAAGTGTATGTTGAACAGCCTCCTGGATTTGAAAATGACAAACTGCATAATTTTGTCTACAAGCTGTTCAAGGCTCTATATGGTTTAAAGCAAGCACCAAGAGCCTGGTATGACACACTATCCACTTTTCTCCTGGAAAATCAATTTGTAAGAGGTATGGTGGATAAAACTTTATTCTATAAATACCATGGCAAAGACATCATCCTTGTGCAGATATATGTTGATGACATAATCTTTGGCTCAACAAATGAAAAATTGTGTGAAAAGTTCTCATCTCTAATGAGAAACAAGTATGAAATGAGCATGATGGGAGAATTAGCATTCTTTCTTGGTCTTCAAATCTATCAGAAGAAGGAAGGAATCTTCATCTGTCAATCTAAGTATGTCAAAGAACTTCTCAAGAAGTTTAACTTAGAAGATTCATCACCTGCCAAGACACCTATCTCAACAGCCACCAAATTAGAGTTAGATCCTAAAGGCAAGAAAGTAGATTCTAGTACCTACAGATCGAGGCATGGTTGGATCATTGCTTTACTTAACAGCAAGCAGGCCAGACATAATGTTTGCTACATGTCTCTGTGCAAGGTTTCAGGCTGATCCAAAAGAATCACACTTAGTTGCAATTAAAAGAATCTTTAGATATCTCAAAGGCACCCCAAATCTAGGTCTTTGGTACCCTAAGGAAACTGGATTTGATCTAATTGGATATTCTGATTCAGACTATGCTGGCTGCAAGATTGACAGAAAAAGTACTACAGGAAGCTGTCAATTTCTTGGGGGGAGATTGGTGTCATGGTTCAGTAAGAAGCAACACTCAGTTTCTACATCAACTGCAGAAGCTGAATATATTGCAGCTGGAAGTTGCTGTGCACAAATACTTTGGATGAAGAATCAATTAATGGATTATGGACTAGAGTTGTCAAATATTCCTATCTACTGTGACAACACTAGTGCCATAGCCATATCAGACAATCCAGTTCAACACTCTAGAACAAAGCACATTGATATAAGGCATCATTTCATCAGGGAGCATGTTGAAAAGGGAGATGTAAAATTGGTTTATGTTCCAACAGATAAGCAACTTGCAGATATATTCACCAAGCCACTGGATGAAGCAACATTTACCAGGTTGGTAAGTGAATTAGGAATGCTAAATCAGGTATGATAATCTAACTGGTTTATCAATTCTCAGAAGTCGCAGCTCATGACAGAAACTTTCAAGGTACTGTCACTAGAAGGTACTGTCATGAGAAGTTAAGGTTCTATGTGCTACTTGTTCAGACAACATGTTTGCTATGATTATGCTAAAAGGATTTTTAGATATCATGTTTGCTATGACTATGTGAAAGGCATATGATGTAGCCTATTTGTATTTCTAGGATACAACTCAACTTAAACAAGATTGTAATAGTGAATAGTATATAGACTGTCACAAGGAATCTCAGATTGTATTATCTATCAGAAGAAAAAGATCAAGGTCAATCTACAGACTTGAGGAATTACTACATTGAAAGAAGCTCAGTTATCTGATCAAGCCTCAGTGGAGTATTCGTTAAAAAGTGGATTCATTTAAAGTGACAGAGATTTCAACAGTGACAGAGACAGTACAGAAAAATTAAAAAGAGAGAGAGAAAAGAGAAAAGAAAAGGAACCAGATCATAGAGTCTACAATAAAGAAAAGCCGTTGAAGTTAGTCGCTCATGAACCAGACCGTGCATCGAGCGTCAGCAGAAATTCAGTGGTAATTCTTTATTACTTTCAGTGGTTCGAGAAAAAGATGGAGCTGTCCAATGATTATTGTTAATTCTCATTTAATTAATATAATTATGTAATTGATTTAATTAATAAAATAATTCATTCTGAATTATTTTATTTATTAAATTAATTATTATATTAATTAACTTTGAATTAATGATTTAATTAATTAATGATTTATTCATTAAGTAATTAAATTAATTAAAATGTTTTAAAAGGATGGAAGTGGGCTGCATTAATTGCTTGGATTATTTGGTGGGCTGATTGATTAGTGGTCTGCATGATTGAATTAATGGGCTGAGAAATTAAAGGTTATTGGGCCGTATTGTTAATGGAATGAGCCCAATTCTTAAAGCCCAACAATAGTGCAATATGTATCAAAGGCTAGTGACCAAACTGTAATTGTGATAAAAAGCAAAAGTATTAGTGGTACTGTTTTGCTGTTGTCGGCAAATGTATTAAACAAACAATTCAATTGAATTGTTTAACAAAAGCAACAGACAGAACAGCACATGGCTTTGTCGGCAATACTTTCTACGCACCAGGACGCGCGTGTCTGTCACGAAACAGGAAGAAAACAGAATTTGTCCCGCGTGTGCTGCACCCTCCTGTCCTGCAAATGGATTTCGTATGGCAGCTGTTCAATTTGTTTACAAAAGAATTAAAGCAGTAGTCTACGGTGTTTATTTAATTCATTTACAGACTATCTTGATAGTCACACCGGTAGTCTGAATTTTAAGTTGATAGTCATACCGATAGTCTGCAAGAGTAATTGATAGTCTGTATTATTAAATGGATAGTCTACAAGCCATTTAATAGTCTATCAATGATAGTCACACCGGTAGTCTGCAGCTCAACTGGATAGTCTGCAGTGCATTTGATAGTCTCTGGATAGTCTAAACAAGTGTTAAATAAAGGCAGAAGATATTATCAAGACATGGTAATATAAAAAGAGACAGAAGGCATCAGACATACCAATTGAAGCAATATACACGGACAAGAAAAACAAAGACACAGAAGCTCAACATCATATTTCTCTCATCTTTGAAGCAAAATCAAGCAATTAAATTGCTATAAATTATTGAGTTCTTGTATCAAAAATTGTATCCATTAGAACTTAATTATTTGTGATTCTTGTACTACTAGCGAATTAAGTTTCCTAGTACTTATCTTGTTTGGTTATTAACTAAATTAGAAAAGTTCATGTCGAATTTTCTAATTTGTTATTATCAACTTGATAATTAATCTGTACTGAAATTGTAACACCCATCAAGTTAATATATTGTTATATTCAACTTGAAAATTTGTTTCAATTAATTCCGCACAAATTTGTCTAAACCAAAATTTATTTAAAGGACAAATTTCGATAAATTGGTATAGATTGTATTCAACCCCCCCTTCTACAATCTTATCGGACCTAACAATTGGTATCAGAGCCTATTGATTGATACACAAATCAAGATCCTATTTTTACTCAATCAAAAATCAAGCTCGAATTTTTAACTCACTTAAAAATTCATTATGTCTTCAAAAATTAGTTCTGTTAAGGTACCCATATTTGACAAGGAAAATTATCAATTGTGGAAAATGAAAATGATCCTTTTTCTACAAGTGGCCAATCCTAAATATTTAGGAATATTGAAAACTGGGCCAATAATTCATATGGTTACAGAAGAGGAAGTAATTGTGGATGGAGTTGTTGAATTTGCTGAAAGGACGTATCCAAAGGACCCTAATAATTATACCCCTGCTGAAAAGGAGGAAGCTGCCCTGGATATGAATCTACAGCTGATTTTGATGGAATCCCTAGATTTAATCATGGACAATCATGTTGTTAATTGTAAAGATGCAAAGCATATCTGGGATACCATTTTGACAATAAATGAGGAAAGGGTAGATGACACTTCTACTGCTTTGGTTGGTGAAGCCTCGGTGAAAATGGAAGCTAAGGTTGTTCAACCTTACAGCTCTGAAAAGGAGGTGATTGTAGCAGAATATGGGAAGACAGCTGCAAGTCAGGGTTGTGGAGAATTTTATTCATTAGAGGAGCTGGAGCAGTTGGAGGATGAGTCAATGGCACTGGTTGTAAGGCAGTTTAGTCATATCAGATTTAGAAGAAATCCCAATTTCAGACTCAGGTCTACAGGGAATAGATTCCAGCAAGGAGGTTATTCCTCAAGTAGCACAAGGGGTGGCTACGAGACTGGGATGGTAGACAGAAGCAATATCAGATGCTTCAAATGTAATGAATTGGGACACTTTGCAACTGAGTGTCAACAACCTCAACAAGATGCAAGGAGAGAGTATGCATCTGGAAAAAAGAAGGCAGACAATGCCTATGTAGCTCGGGAAAGGAGCTGGGATGATTCAGACAGTGATGAAGAGGTGGTTGAGGATTTTGCGCTTGTGGCAAATGCTGAGACATCCGACTATTACAGAACTCCGGTAATACTCACTGATGCTGAACTTATTCGTAGTTTACGTAATTCCTTGGGTAATGCACAAACTGAAAATGCTAGAATAAATCTGTTAAACACTAATCTTGAAAATGAAGTGTTAGAACTAAAAAAAGTGCATGATAATCAAGATCAGCAAATAAAAGAAATAGCTCGACTTAACTACAGAGAAAAGTCGATATCAGAATACATGTTAAAACAAGTTGTTAAAATTGCTGAACTTGAAACTAAGATAAAGGAACAGGATGTCAAATTATCTGCTTGCTTTAATTCTGTTAAAACTTCTAAAGAGTTTTTCAATAAACAAGCTGTAGACCGAACCGTAGGAATAGGGTTTGGCTACAACGAGGCTATTGGAATGTTAGGCATAAACTCCCCTAATCCTGTTAGTGCTAAAGAAAGGGGAATACCACATGTGCTTAAGGATGTTGAAGATCCACTCTTTAAGAAGTCTATTGCAGAGCCTCTAGATTTGACTTCTCTCGTTATTCAAGAGGAGATGCGTATTGAGGACATTGCTAGTGGAAGTGTCCAACTTAATGAAAAATCTGTTAAGGCACCTACAACCAAAAATGTTAAATCTAATAAAGTTGTTTCTACGAAACCAGTTAAGTTTGTTGAGTCAACCAGTTCGTCTAAAATTGGGTTAGGTGATAACAAGTTGAAAAAGGACAATAACATGTCTAACATGCATACCATGCCTATTATTGATTCTTCTCATAAAGCATGTGGTGCTATCAATTGTATGTCTTGTGCTTTTAATGTCATGTCTGCTTACTTTAATGGTAATCATGCATGTGATGATAAGACTACTCCTCGACAACATATGAACAGGAACAACAATTTTAGATCAAAGACTGCTAGTCCTCCTCATGTTAGGAGAGAGACATTTGTACCAAAGCCTAAACAAAGTTTTATTAAGGCTGTTTACAAGGTCAAATGTCCAGTCATTGAAAAGAATGCTATTGCTGCTAAAGAGACATGGATACCCAAGATAAAACAAAAGATTGTCAAATCTGTTTATAGGGTTAAATGTCTATTGTTTAATGATGAAATTGGTGTCAAGGTCAAGAATGTGGTTTTGCCTGACAAAGGCCAATTTTTCAAGTACTCTGGACCCAACCAAGCTTGGGTCCCGAAGAAAGTTTAACCGTTTTGGCATTGCAGGGTGTGTAACAGGTAGATCGTGTTATGTGGATTCTGGACAGTGGATGTTCAAGGCATATGACCGAGGATAGAGCCCTGCTGTCAAGAGTGGTGAAGAAATTTGACCAAGTGGTATCCCTTGGAGATAACAGCAAGGGTATGACCCAGGGTCATGGCTATTCAATAGCTAGGAATGTTGTCAGTAATAAAGCATCTTTTACAAGATGAAGAGCCTATTGTTCGAGGATTAAGGAAAGAGAACTTATCAATATTTGACATGGAATCTCAGTCTAAGGTGAAGTCAATATGTCTAATCTAAAGATTCATCAGACAGGAGTTCAGCTATGACATAAGGAGCTCTCTCACCTGAATGTCATATCAAGAGATTCTTTCCTGGAAATCGAAGCAGTAAAGGAGACTACCTCATCTGGAATTAATGTAAAATAAAATTATGAGGAATGTCATAAAGAGAAGTCAAAGAAGCATCACACAGAAGTTCTACATCAAAGAAAAATATACTTTAGTGGTGATGACTGATGGCTTCTCTCAACAAACAAGTTGTTGTTCAGACAATCTGAAGACAAGACACCACTGATGGTGATTGATCACATCTAGAAGATTTGCAGGAAGCAAACTTACTATGACAACTTGGAGATCAGATTACAGGACATATCTATTAGTGTTCTGGATGATTTCTGCACCTTCAAAAGTATTAATGTTAAGGCAGTCAATAGTTTGCTACTAACATGATTGAACCCTGATCAGTGAGAAATACAGGAAGACCTCACAAGTTATGAAGGAAATTGTTTTTCAATGATAAATGAAAGTGAGCATCCTGGCAATCAGCTAATGCTCAAGAGGATAATTTCCTTGGTTACTCAATGGAGTCTACAACCTACAGGGTGATTGTTATTAATCAACGGAAGGTGATTAAAAGTCTTAGTGATGTTCAACAACTTCTAGCTCCCAGCTGTCAATGGTGATGATTATTCAGATCCAACCAATGTGAAGCATGGAGAATCTTCATGAATACCCAGCAACAGCTTAGGGGGAGCAACTGAATGATCAACAAGTCAACTCAACACCACATTGAAAATCAAAGGACACTATGAGAACATGTCTGCCAAGACAAAGAATGTTGACTTAATTAATTCTTGTCCTAATTCTTAGTGTTCATAATGGTGGAAGTAAAAGACTAGCAGAGCTTCAAGTACCAATGATTATTTCGTTGGTTTTCTTTTAGAAGAAACTAATTAAGCTACAAAGGCCCTGAATGATCCAGATTGAGTGATTGCAATGCAAGTTGATCTTAATCAGTACAAAAGGCATATTGAAGGGAAGCTGGTATCTAGACTAAACAACAAGGTTGTATTTGGTACAAGGATAACCAGAAGTCTAACTGGATGTCAAGGCATTGTTATGAGGGACAAAGCCAAACTGGATGCAAGGTTACAAGCTGATAAGATAGTATATCTAACAAGAAGCACCAGTGACAAGACTTGAGGATATCAGGCACCTGGTGTACATTCATGATCATAATGGACATCTGGACCTACAGAATCTGGATGCTAGAGGAATGTGAACAAGTGCAATCCTGGTTATTGAGATAATTGAAGATCTCTACAGGTTAGTATGAACTGGTATAATCACTCAAGCAAGCATGGAAGACATGGTATGACACTCTAACTATAATTTAACATCTGGTATCAATTTTTAACAGTTGGTATCTTTTAACAATTGGTGTCATATTTATAGAACTCTCTGCATCTTTAGGCACAAACATAAATGATATGTATGTGCAATGATATCCTAATTATATTATATGTTGGTCTACTAACTATAAATTGATATCAAGATATTTGTTGTTTTGATGTTGGTAAAGTTGCAATTCTTTTGATTTGATTTAATAAGCCAAAAGAATGATGACAATAAAAGTAAGTCAAGGATCTTTTGTTTCTGTTCAGAAGATTCTAGACCTGTCAAGACTCTCTGCCAGCACACCACTATAGCTGGCTTTTGACCTATTAGTTTGGACCTAACAAGTTGGTAGTCAAAAATCTTAAGCTGACCCAAATCTGAGGAGTTGCCTTAAAGTCATAAGTTTAAAATGTTAATGATGATAATTATCCAAGTGATAGTGGTGGAAACAATTTTAATATTGGAGATACCCATGTCACTGGAGAAGAATCATCAAGTCATTCTGACAATAACTCGAGGATAGTAAACAAAGGATCAACTAGTCAAACACAACATCACAATGAAGAACAAGGCGAATCATCAAGATCTAACCTTCTCGGACAGTATATTTGGAATAGAGCTAATCATTGATGATCCAGATGTTGGAGTAAGAACTAGAAGGGCTTCTCAGAATCAAGATATAGAATCTAAGGAATCTGAGAAAGCAATTGTTGATCCTGAACAACAAGAAGCATGGAAGTTGGTGCCTAGGTCTAAGCACCAAGTAAATGGTATGACATTATTTCCAAATTCTTACTTGTTATCTTTCTAAAAAGGATTGTCATAGTCATTCTCTTGTTATACTCCATGTTTCTGTATTTTAGAATGATAAATTTTCTCTAAAAATAATTTTCTCTAATTCTCAAGTTAGAATTTTTAGGAAAGTATTTTTGTTGAAAATTTCATTATTTTAAAGTAACTGCAATGTTCATAATATTTTACTAAATCAGATTTTCTCATTAAATAATTTTCTATTAGAAAGTTATTTTATTAGAAAATATATAGATTTATTAAGGTACTATAAATGTTTTTGTAAATAGTTAATAGTTTATTAAATGGGTTGTAGTGTTTGTCCTTTTGTTATTAATGTTTGATTTCATAAAAGGGACTACATATGATTGTTTTTATAATTTTTATTCGATTTTATAATTTTAGTGTAAATTATTTTGCTATTTTATAGCTTGTTTTAATAATTAAATTTGCTTCAATGTTAGAATTGCTTCATGTAAATAATCTGGTACATATTCTGTTAATACTTGATTTTTAGAATAGTTATATTGGTCCTCATCTCGAACTTCGAGATAAAGTTCGAGATAGATCTTATCTCGAAAATTTTGAAGATAAAAACTAGGCACACTGGTAACTCGAACTCGAATCCTAAGTCGAACTTCGAGATAAAGTTCGAGATAGTCAGTTTCGAGATGAAGTTCGAGATAGTCAGTTTCGAGATAAAGTTCGAGATAGTCAGTTTCGAGATGAAGTTCGAGATAGCGAGTCTCGAGTTGAAGTTCGAGATAGTCACTAACTCGAAAATCTAAGTCGAGTTTCGAGTTGAAGTTCGAGATAGTCACTAACTCACTAACTCGAAAATCTTCCCAGACTTAGAATTTTCAAAACTTCACTCTGAAAGCTCAAATCGATATCGGACCTAATATTAGTGTGTTGTTGTAAATATTTTTGTAAATTATTTTCTTTTATCTCTAATATTCTGTAAATATTATTAAAACAATTATTTTTGAATAAAAAAAATAAAATAAAAAAATAAAAAAAATCGTATTTTTCTTTTCTTTTTAGTTTTTATTTTAATATTATTGTTATTATGTATATTATTTCTTATTTTTGTATATTATTTTTCATGTGTATGTAAATAGTTTGTATAGTTTTTCAGTTTAGTCACTATATTTTCAAAACTTACAAACAGGTCCCTGTACTTGGTTCTTTTGTACTTCTTCTGTTTAACACACACATATCATGCTGTTTTAACTTCTAATATTTGTTGTGTTGTTGTTGGTAACAGAATTTCTTATATAGGACCATTGTTGGTATCAAATTGGTATATGTCAATTCAATTGTTTAGGAACTAATTTTTGATTTTCAGGATCTAACAATTGGAAGACAGTACCTATCAATTGCTAACAATTTCTAATAGTTGGTATCTATGTTACAGGACCTAAGACATGATAAAATAGTTTTGTTTGTATTGGTTTAAACATTAACATTCATTAATTTGATTAATATTAATTGTTAATTGGATTTTTGTTTATGTTTTTGTTTAGTAAAACCGGCTCAAGATCTATATCTTTCCTAACTCAAAATCTCTTTCCATAGTTGTGATTGCTTACATTGTAATTCTTTTGAAATCACAACTGTATATCATTCTATCTCTATTGCTCATATTCTGTGATGCAGGTTCATCTAATTGGAGTTTTGTTTTCTCACATGTTTAGTCATAAGGTTGTAAACCCAACAACTTTTATCCCAGACTACAGTCAAACTCAAACACATTCTATCTTACACCCTAAAAGGAAGTAACCTATCAGACTAAAGGTCACCAGGGAGTAACTGCACTTGATGCAGCAAATAAGGATGTGTGGGATATTCAGTTGGAGAGTCACTACCTTATCCACTAACCAAAATTTTCATATGCACAAAGTGAGATTGCACACACTAAGGATGAATTGACGGAAACCTGTAATCCAACCATTTTACGGTTAGGATTATAAGTTAAAGGTTCTTTAATGAACCAAGAGTCTTCACAGACCTCGAGAGAAGGTATTGATCTCAAATGCAAAATTCAACAAGATCATTATCTAACTCCCCAGAGGGAACATCTCTGGATCCTGCGGGTAACGGGTCTGACATAGGTGCGGATCGGCAACTTGTAAACTATGATTCAGATTTTACCTGATGAGTTTAACAAGGTGATGTCTTCACAGACATTAGAAGGAAACTTTGATCTCAATGCTAATTTATAGATCATTGTCTACCTTCCCAGAATTCAAATCTGGAACCCTAAAAAGGGAAAACCAGCAACTTGTAGATTATGACTCAGATTCGTCTGACGAGTCCAACGAGGATTTGGGATTTACGAACTCCCATTGCACCATCACTGACCTCTCTTGAAGGGGCTAGGGTGATTTTTCCTTGCAGGTACACTAATGGATGTTGGAGCTATGAGTGATATGAGTGATACACCAGTGAGCAAGAGTGTAAACACAGAGAGATGTGAGACACTCAACACAAATGAGTGGAGAGAAGAGTGAAACACTTGTGAGGTACACTAAACACTATCACACACTCACAGTGAGGAAGAAAATGAAACTTCCTTTCTAACAAAGAACTCTATAATTGGTACAACTACTTTGTCAACTAGTTGATTGGAGGATTCCTCAACTAAGGGGGAGAAGTAAAGGGGTACAAGAAAAAGGAGATTAAGTTAGAAAGGGGGAGCATTTACAGACTGTGCTTTGGAGGAGAAGCAATTCAAGTTACTAAGGGGGAGCCTTAGATGGAGAAGTAAGGGGAGATTTAGTTGAGAAGAAAGGGGAGATATAAGGAGAAGATTACATCACAATACTATTCTATTAGTCTTTCAATGTACTATGTATAAAGGCTAAAGGCTAACTGGAGGAGTAGTAGATTTCCTATAAGTTAAAGAAATGGTATTGATTCACCATTGTCTATTTATTAGGAGCAGTTGTTTTTCTTAAGTGAGAAAAGCTGTGTCAGAGAAGGGAAGTGATTGTAAATCAAGAACTGCTGATAATCACCAATGTAAGATGTGAAGGATTATCAGGCAGAGATATGAAGAATCAGAAATGAAGATGAGTTATCTATTGAAGATCAGTTCAGTGCTAGAGGAACAATCATCTATCATTTCATCAACTGAGGATTCTGGAATTGTTATATTTAAACCAGAGAAATTTTTTAATGTACTATTTACTAAGCTCCTAAATGCTTAATCTTTTTCTTGTTTACGTGAGTTAGTTGAGTTATCCTCTAGGTATTTGCTTGTTATTGTCTAACAAACAAATAGGGGGAGATTGAAAGGCATATGATGTAGCCTATTTGTATTTCTAGGATACAACTCAACTTAAACAAGATTGTAATAGTGAATAGTATATAGACTGTCACAAGGAATCTCAGATTGTATTATCTGTCAGAAGAAAAAGATCAAGGTCAATCTACAGACTTGAGGAATTACTACATTGAAAGAAGCTCAGTTATCTGATCAAGCCTCAGTGGAGTATTCGTTAAAAAGTGGATTCATTTAAAGTGACAGAGATTTCAACAGTGACAGAGACAGTACAGAAAAATTAAAAAGAGAGAGAGAAAAGAGAAAAGAAAAGGAACCAGATCATAGAGTCTACAATAAAGAAAAGCCGTTGAAGTTAGTCGCTCATGAACCAGACCGTGCATCGAGCGTCAGCAGAAATTCAATGGTAATTCTTTATTACTTTCAGTGGTTCGAGAAAAAGATGGAGCTGTCCAATGATTATTGTTAATTCTCATTTAATTAATATAATTATGTAATTGATTTAATTAATAAAATAATTCATTCTGAATTATTTTATTTATTAAATTAATTATTATATTAATTAACTTTGAATTAATGATTTAATTAATTAATGATTTATTCATTAAGTAATTAAATTAATTAAAATGTTTTAAAAGGATGGAAGTGGGCTGCATTAATTGCTTGGATTATTTGGTGGGCTGATTGATTAGTGGTCTGCATGATTGAATTAATGGGCTGAGAAATTAAAGGTTATTGGGCCGTATTGTTAATGGAATGAGCCCAATTCTTAAAGCCCAACAATAGTGCAATATGTATCAAAGGCTAGTGACCAAACTGTAATTGTGATAAAAAGCAAAAGTATTAGTGGTACTGTTTTGCTGTTGTCGGCAAATGTATTAAACAAACAATTCAATTGAATTGTTTAACAAAAGCAACAGACAGAACAGCACATGGCTTTGTCGGCAATACTTTCTACGCACCAGGACGCGCGTGTCTGTCACGAAACAGGAAGAAAACAGAATTTGTCCCGCGTGTGCTGCACCCTCCTGTCCTGCAAATGGATTTCGTATGGCAGCTGTTCAATTTGTTTACAAAAGAATTAAAGCAGTAGTCTACGGTGTTTATGGTTCAGAGTGTTGGCCAGCGAAGAAGACCCTCGAGAGCAAGTTGGAAGCGGCTGAAATGAGGATGTTGCGGTGGTCTTGTGGGCGCACGATGTTGGATAGAATCCCGAATGCAGTTTTTAGGAGCGAGCTTGAGGTGGCACCTTTTTCTGCAAAAGTTAGGGAAGGGAGGTTGAGATGGTTCGGTCACGTCCGTAGGAGGCCGGCTGAATCCCCAGTGAGGAGGGTCGAGAGTCTTTCGATAGGAGGGGTGAGGAGGAGAGGTAGACCGAGGAGGTCGTGGGAGGAGCAGCTTACGATGGACTTGAAGGCCTTAAACTTAAATGAGTCCATGATCGCAGATAGGTGTTCATGGAGGCGCCAGATCAGGGTGGTGGACTCTCTTTTAGGGAACGGCTCTATTGTTGAGAGCCTCAGAGTTGGGTTGTCTCGGTTAGCTTTATCGTAGGTGTTCGACCTTTTCGTTTTCCTTTGTTTGTTTTTGTATTGTTATTTTCTGTTTTCTTGTTTTATAGTTGCAGGGAGCTTGGAGCGGTGGCATCTTAGCTCGGAGTGGCTGGCAGAGCGGAGTAGTCAATTCTCTGGTAGGTAAGCCCCATGTGTTCTAAGCCATGGGCTCAGGTATACGTTGAACATCTTTATACCCTAGATAACCCTTCTGAATATCACTCACCTTTTCATGTTTGTGCACTTAGCCGGGGGTCTTCACGGAAACAGCCTCCCTACCGTTAAAAGTAGGGGCATGGTCTGCGTACACTTCACCCCCCCCAGACCCTGCTCTGTGCGGGATATACTGGGTATGTTTGGTTTGGTTTTGGTTTGGTTTTAGTCTACGGTGTTTATTTAATTCATTTACAGACTATCTTGATAGTCACACCGGTAGTCTGAATTTTAAGTTGATAGTCATACCGATAGTCTGCAAGAGTAATTGATAGTCTGTATTATTAAATGGATAGTCTACAAGCCATTTAATAGTCTATCAATGATAGTCACACCGGTAGTCTGCAGCTCAACTGGATAGTCTGCAGTGCATTTGATAGTCTCTGGATAGTCTAAACAAGTGTTAAATAAAGGCAGAAGATATTATCAAGACATGGTAATATAAAAAGAGACAGAAGGCATCAGACATACCAATTGAAGCAATATACACGGACAAGAAAAACAAAGACACAGAAGCTCAACATCATATTTCTCTCATCTTTGAAGCAAAATCAAGCAATTAAATTGCTATAAATTATTGAGTTCTTGTATCAAAAATTGTATCCATTAGAACTTAATTATTTGTGATTCTTGTACTACTAGCGAATTAAGTTTCCTAGTACTTATCTTGTTTGGTTATTAACTAAATTAGAAAAGTTCATGTCGAATTTTCTAATTTGTTATTATCAACTTGATAATTAATCTGTACTGAAATTGTAACACCCATCAAGTTAATATATTGTTATATTCAACTTGAAAATTTGTTTCAATTAATTCCGCACAAATTTGTCTAAACCAAAATTTATTTAAAGGACAAATTTCGATAAATTGGTATAGATTGTATTCAACCCCCCCTTCTACAATCTTATCGGACCTAACAATTGACTATGCTAAAAGGATTTTTAGATATCATGCTTGCTATGACTATGCTAAAATAGTTTTACATGTCTGTCTTAATACGATTTTAAGAAATCATGTGTCCTTAACTTAAGTTATGTGTGAACAGTGACAACATGATTTTATGATAAGTTTACTGTCAGATAAAACTTACTGTCACTCATGAAGCTGATTGACAGAAATGTTGTTAGCGCACAAGTTGCTGTCAATGAAAGTTGCTGTCACAAGAAATTGTTGTCAAAATTGGTAGAGAAAGAAAAGCGCACAGGTTACTGTCAATGAAAGTTGCTGTCACGAGAAGTTGCTGTCAAAGATAGTGGAAAGATATATATATATATATACATTAATTTATATATATATATATACGCATATTTTTTTTATCCACCAATCCACGATATAATAGCAACTGCCACGTAATATAGCAAGTGGAGTTAATGGGTAATATCATTATCACACGTTCAATTAAGAGAGGTTAAATCGATTCATATTAGAAACTGAATCTACCGTTTAATCTACTATCACTTTCATTTGCAAAAACCTCTCAACCTTCTGCATCCAAAAACCGCATTTTCTCTCTCATTTTTCAAAGCATTCAACAATGGCACCTAAACAAAGTGTTGCTCAAACCAACTTTGCCGGTATCTTTTCTCCTAGTGATGCTGGTGAAAACTTCAAAGGACTTATTTCCTTCTTAAATAAATCCTACCTAGGTCATGCGATAACCTCTTCCCCCAAAATTGATGTTGTTAGAATTGAAAAATTCTGGAAATTTGCAAATGCTCAAGGAACTGGAGAGAATGAAACAATTAAGTTCAATATAGATGATGCAAGTCATTCTCTTTCAGTAAAGAATATCAATGAGGCTTTGGGTATTGTGTTGGCCAGTGAAGAAAGCTTTAAGGAACTAGCAACTGATGATACTCTGAAGAAGTTTTTTTTTGAAGATTGGATATTCAGGCTCTAAGATTGATGAAACTTCTGATAAATGGTATCAAATGGGAGAAATGGACAGAAAATATCTAAGAAAAGAGTGGAGCATGATCTTTGATGTTATGGTGAAGGTGTTCTCTACCAAGTCTACAGGCTGGAATGGAATACCATCATACATCAAGAAACTCACTCATTCTGTAGTCCATGGATACAAGGTGAACGTTGAAAAGCTGATTATGGCACAGTTGAAAAGCGCCATAGGCAAAAAGGTATCCATATATCCTCGCTTTTTAACTATGTGTATTAATAATATTTGTGGAAATGTGGTAGATACTTCTAATTTTGAAGAATGTCCTGTTTTAAAGAAAAACACACACACATCTCTTAACACACAAAATTTGAATGCACATATTCCACTATGTTTCACACAACACATGGTTAATCAAGTGCCCAACCTTGGTTTTCCATTTCCAACAGATTACACTGTTTTCACAATTGAGAATGAAGCTGAATTAGACCCAAATTCAGTTAACCCACATTCTACACCATACATTCCGCCTAGGGAATCTAGACTACCAAAAGCCCTTAAAATTGCCAAACAGGAATCCAAGAAAAGATCCCTAGAGAGTGAAACTGGTGACAATGTGGTGAGTCAAGAGGGAGTTACTGCACCTAGTGCAGCAAATAAGGATGGTAGTGGAATAGAACCCACAGTAGCCCCTTCTGAGCCTAAGAAGAAGAGAGCTAGAAGGGCCAAGGTTACTGTCAGCCACCCTATAGTTTCCCAAAAGACTGTAGAGGATGATAGGGAAATAAACTCACCTCTAGGTGTCTCTTCTCAACAAGGGACATCTATTGAAATTGGCCTGTCTCCCAAGGCACCTTGTAAAAAGTCTGCACAAACTCAAGAACTCACTCTTGAGGAACCTGTATTTGAAGATACACACATAGAGATAGAGCACAGTGAGGAATTCATTCATACTATTGATGTTCCACAATCTTCTTCTGTGGAACAGCCAATTAATCTATCTGAAATTCAATCTTCTTCTTTCATTCCTACATCTGTTGTTTCTTCTGAACAACCTAGAGAGGGGGACAGTACCAACCCCTCAGGTTTTGATCATCCATCTCAAATATTGGATGAGCCCCCATCTAGTGGTCCACAAGAACCCATTTCTCAAAGTGAAATGGATACCACCCCATCAAACACTGGATTAGATCAAGATGCAAATTTGCCAGAAATTGAAACAGCCAGCATCTTGATCGATTCCCTCAAAGCATCTTACCCTAGGGAAGTTGCTGTCACAGCCAAAGATGCTGTCAATGACAAACCAGAAGGTGCTGTCAATCAATCAAGTGACAGTACCATTCTGACAAAAGATACTGTCAAAGGTATTTCTAAAGATGCTGTCATCACTGTTCAACCACAACTACAAGAAGGATTAGTTGAAGATATCTCTGATGATGACTTGCCTCTTTCCAAGTCCTTCAAGGTAAAATCTACTCTTTTGCATGTTAGTACTGCTCATACTAATGCATCTAGGATGAGTGAGGGAGTGAAAAATAAAAGAGAGATAAAAGAACAGAGAAGTGAGGATAAAAATGAGAGGCAGCCAAATGTGCTGGCAAAAGGAGAGGGACTTGAGCATGTCCAGAGTGATCTTGAGGGAGCCAGTAAACAAAAGGCATTAGGCCTTGAGGGAATTTTTGTGAGAGATGATGAGATCATCTATAAAAACACTGAGAGTGTGAGAACCCCAACAGCCTCCATGCCCCAGACTTATCCCTTACCTCCTAAAAGGCTTAGGTCTGGTGGTCCTTCTGCATCCACAAATGACAGGCTCCAAGCTCTTGAAAATCGATGTGCTACAATGGAAAGCAAGCTGGACACCCTGTCATCTACTGTGAAGACTGGTTTTGCTGAAATTCAAGCCACACTACTGTCACTTTCTTCCTTGATTCATGCTGCAAACTTAACTAAGGGGGAGAAAGAAATAGATCAGAAAGAGGCTGAGCAACCAGAAAGAAAGATGGAGTTACAAGGGGAAGCTGAAAGACAGGGGGAGCAAAGGAGTAAGGGGGAGCAAGAGATAGCCTCTGGAACTGGGGAGCTTTTTGAAACTGAAGTAGATGGGGAACCAATGTTAGTGTCTGAGGAGGTATTAAGACAGATACAAGGAAATCAAGCATCCTCTATCAAAATCAGTGAACCAGTTCCTGAGAAGAAAGAATCCACACTGGAGAGGCTATGGAGAGAAAAAGAGGAATCAAATAGGATGGGTAAAGGCAAGGGCAAGTTGCCTGAATATGTGACTTCTTCAGAGTTTATCACTTGGACTGATGGAAGCACATATTCTCAAGAAGAAGCTGATTCTATCACAGTAAGTCATATGGAGAGCACCTTAAATAATAAAGATGAGGAATTCAACAATCTGGTAAATGAAGCAATCAAGGAATCTAAAGGAAAACCTGCTAAGTTGGCAGAAGCTTTGAAAGAAAAGATTGTAAATCTTTCTGTGAAGATTAGCTCAGAGAAGAGGTGGGCAGTTGAAGTGTACCTGAAGAGTGGACATTCAATATTCATAACAACTCAACTGCTGGAAACTTTCTCTGCCAGAGTGCAATACATCCTTGGGATTCTAGTGAAGAAAAACTCTACCATCTTTGATGAAAGTCTCTATATGCAACTGAGCACAATGGTTAACAGCAAACTTCCAGAAATAAGTCTCCAGCCATATGGTGTAAGCTTTAAACAGACAACAGCCAAAGGATCTAAAGGACTTGGGTTCTTAACTCTTGAAGGCAAAACATCTCTACAAAGCAAAATCATCATGGATGTACTTAAGTTATTGCTGAAAGCACCCATCACCAAGGAAAGGATTCAGGCAGTTAAAGATATCCACAAGATAATGCCAAAGAGAGATATAGAATACAGTGCCAAAATTAAGAAGCTCATTGCCAAAGCAAATTCAAGCAGAAATGCTCAAGGTGGAAACTGCACTTTTGATGACACCTTGGAAAAAGATGGTGATGACAATCAAGATGGAGGTGAAGCTGGAGGAACTAAGAAAACAGAACTGGGAGACTCTTCAAAAGAGCAAACTCAAGTCAAAGAAGCAGAATCAAAGGAAACCTCTGGAAATTCTAGCACAAGCAAGAAAGTTGATGAAAAGAAAGAGGAAGAAGTACTTGAAGCATTAAAAGGTAATAAAGAAGAAATGGAAATTGACAGTATACAATTTGAAAAAGATACTATCAACAAAGATGCTGTCAAGGAAGTCATTAAAGATGCTGTCACAGAAGACACTGTCAGAAGCCCTATAAAAGATACTGTCAACGATCCTACTGTCAAAACCTCCAAGACAGTAAGAATCAAGAGAAAGTCAAAAAGACCAACAAAGGGAAAGACTGTCTACAAAGGAGAAGGAAAAGCTACAGGGTTAGGACTCAAGAAACCTCTCATGAGAAGAAGAATGAATAGCTTTGAAATGATGCAGCTAAAGGCCAAAGATACAATCACCTCAGTATCCATAGAATTTGATGAGTCAGAAGAAGAAGTTGCAAGATACATTCTATGGGAAAACAATGAAAGGTTGATTACAGTGGAACCTGACTTCACTCAGATAACAAAATCAAAGGTGATCTCCAAGAATTTCATTCAAACTTCTGGAACAGTAAAACGAAGAATTGACTTCTTCAATCTGGAAAGGATGGTTGAGCTACTGCAAACCTATGATAATGTTTCAAAGAAGATCATGGACCAAGTTCTCAAGTACTATGAAGCCAGGCATGCTGAATTTATTGAGAAGTTTGGTGATTGGACACTTCACAATGATGATGATGTCTATCAAATTCTTGGTTTGGAGTATGAAGAAGATAATCCTATTCCTGAGTATAACTGGAAAGAAATGGAGAAACCTTATTCAGAACATGAAATGAAGATGTATGAAGCAGAGCAGAGATTCAAAGAAGAATTAGCATCAAGGCAAAAATCTCGCCAGCAGATAGAAGATGAGATTGAGGCTCAACTAAAGGAAAACTGGAGTCAACTCAACAAGATCAACAGCAGTGGATTAGACTATCAGCCAATTGTACTAGATAATCCTCTGAGAATCAAGTATGGCATAGAAGAAATCTACATAGAGAGTTTTTCTAAGTTGAAGACCAAGGTGCTAAAAGAATTGTTCTAGCAAGTGGTAGGGTCAACTAACAGTCTTGAAACACTGTGTTCTTGGGAGCTTGATATGATTTTTGATCAGAGGAGAGGAGAGGATCCCAGCCTGGACAAACAAAGAAGGGAAACTCTAAATCAGCTTACTGGCAGGAGATTCAAGATGGAGGGAGATGTGCTAAAATTCAGATCAATTGTGAAGCAAAATGTTTACTGGATGGAACTCAGAGATGTATCAAACACTGCTTCCTCAATGATCAGAAAATACATTGTGGAAAATGAAGATGATGCACAGTCCCCTGAAGAAAAGGAGTTAATTGAAAATCTCAGAAGAGCTCTAAGGGAAAAGGAGCAAGGTGAAAAGTTCAAATCAAGATAAGTAAAGATTTTTTTTATTATGAACTTCTGTGATACATTGTTTGAAAACAATTTAGTATAATCATTGGTCAGAAATGAAGAGTTTATTCTTTCTGATCTATGTTAGTTAAGTTGTCAGCATGATATTTGTAAATTTGTCCTTATTGTCCATAAAAACAAATTGGGGGAGATTGTTGGGATTTATGGGTGATGGAATAGACAACTTAACTAGTTTTATTGGTATACTTAGTTTTACTAAGTAGAACATACTGTCGTAGTCTGAAATGTATTCTTGTAAGTTAAATAAATACTGTCATGTAATAAGTGTAATTCTTGGAAGAAGTTCGATTATGTTCAAGCCTCAAGAAATACATAAGTTCGACAGAAGGTATAAAAGTTACTGTCAAGCCCTGACAGTAAGGTTACAAGGAAACAACATGTTGCCTAGGTCGACAGCAAGTTTCATGGAGTCGACAGCAAGTTTTCAACTTGACAGCAACATTGGCGGAGATTCTGATGACAGCAACTTTGATATATAGTTTGCGACAGCAAGTTTGGAATTCTTGACAGTAATCTCTGCGGGAATTCATACTGTCAATCAAAGTACAATTCTTGACAGTAACTTCTGCGGGAATTCATACTGTCAACCAAAGCACAATCCTTGACAGTAATCTCTGCGGGAAATTCATACTGTCAACCAAAGCATAATTCATTGATAGCAAACTTTGTGGCAAACATACTGTCATATAGAATCAACTTGATTTAGGAATTTTCTAAGTCAAATTAAGCGACAGAGTACATGTTCAACAGAAGCAGGCGTGTTGTAATATTCAACCTTTACAGCAAGCTTGGAAAGTCTATAACTGAAGCTTAAGAGATCACATGGAGCAACCTGTAAAGTCTAGAGCAGATAAAATTGAATACGGCTAGATCTGGGTGGCTCAAATGTGGAAAGTATCTTTATGATGATCACATGGGAATAAATCATGGAATGAGCTGCAAAAGGAATATAACAGCAACTCAACAACCCATGTTGATAGTGGTAGTACAGTAGACTATAACACTATAAATAGAGCACTCTATTTATACAACGAAAGATAACTACAACTGTAATCTCTTGAGTATTTGAAGCTTGAGAATTATTTTGTTCTCAAGGTTGTAGCAAAACTTTGCAAAATAAATAAAACATTTATTTTGTGAAATCCTCGTGTTTGATTTTACTTGTGTTTGCATTTCTTCTACTAGTAAATTACAAATTCTATTTAAGTTGTTGAAATAGTTTTTGAAATTTATTAGTATTGCATTCAACCCCCCTTCTGCAATACTTTCCTGGACCAACATAAACCAACAACCATATTATTTACAGGATATAGTACTGAGGTAAAGTTTCCAGATGTGCAAGTGGTTATTACTCAATACATGTCCACCTACATCCAACTACCTGTCATTCAGCATGCACTTGTTCCAGTTCCTGAGCCACCTGTACTAGCACTTGAACAAGCTGCACCAGTAGTTGAACAACCTGGCACTTTCCCTTGAACAACAAGTTCATGAGCCACTTGTACCAGTATCTGAACTTGTAGGAGAAGAGAAAGCAGCTCCTGCAATTGAGCAAAATGCATCTGCTCCCGAGCAAGTAATTCAATCTACTCGAGCTGAAACTTCTATAACATCTGCTGACCAGGTATTGCATTCTGAACCATCAACTACTTCTCTTTTGCAATCTACTTCTGAAACCCAAGTGGTTGTTAGGGCTGACCAAGGGATTGTAGCACCACAATCTCTAACCCAGGTCATAGAGCCAAACACAAGGTTAGAACCATTCAAAAATTTCTATCAAACCAAAAAGAAGAAGTTACAACTTAAAAGATCTGAAAGAAGTAGTGATGAAGTGAGTGAACCCACAGCTCTGCCTCTACTAAAGAAGAGTAGAAATGAACCTGAGGCAACTGTAAGCTCATCCATATCCTCCCAAAAGGATATGGACATTGAAATGGCACATAAACAGTTACTAGAACCATTCTCTCAACAGGATGAGTCCATTGAACTTCGCCAGTCGGCCATGGCACCCTGTACAGAGTCAAGCACACCCCTATTACTCACAATGGGGGAAAACATAACTTTAGAATATGATGTTGCTAGGGACACTGAGCAAGGAGTGCAAAATAGGATTGCTACTGAAATAGTGCCTGCCATAGTTACGGCAGAGGAGCCTTCACAGGCTTACGAGGGAAATCTTGATTCTGAGCCACTTATAATAGAATCATCATCTCCCCTCTCAGGTGGAACATACCTGGATCCCTTAAGGGATTTTCCACTCGCAGTTTCGACTGGAGAAAGTGGAAGGCAACTCGGTCTTTCTGTCACTGAAGTAATTCAGACATCAATTCCAAATGAGATGACAGAAATGACTGGGGATAGGGATTTGCAAACTCCCATTGCACTATCACTGACCTCCCAAGAGGAGGCTAGGATGATTTTATCTGCAAGTACACCTTCTGGAGTAGCTATGGAAATTGAGAGGAGTGATGTGAGGATCACCTAAAAATTGAGTGAAACACATGCACGTCAGATGAATGAAACTCAGAGTGACATTCAGGTGAGTGCACACACTGACACATACACTCTTTCATTGCAAGAGAAGATTAAAGCTCTGGAAAAGGAACTTGAGGAAACTAAAGCTGAAGCAAAATCATTTCGAGAATAAGTGGGTGAACGGTCTTCTTCATCCACCTCTATCAATAGTCAGCTTGTCGGAGTAAAGAATGACATCCAAATCATGAAGATTGCATTCAACACCAAGATCAACACTCTTTAACTCTCTCAAGAAAAGATAATCTCTAATTCTTCAAACATCACAGTTACTCAAGACAGAATTATCACAGCTCTTTCCAACAAAGTTGAGGATCTTCAAACAGAAGTACATGAGAATCAGCTATCTGCTGAACATCGTCTTAATCTGATTGAAAGACAGAATGCACAACAAGGTAAAGGGCTGAAACATTTATTTAACATGATTAGCCGAACTCACACACCCACAGCAGAAGAAAAGGAATTCTTTGAATGAAAAGGTGGTGATGGTGATGAGCGAGACCCAGGAACCGGTGCATTTGATACTTCGATAGAGGATTCCTCAACTAAGGGGGAGAAGTCAAAAGGGGGAGCTAGTGCTGGAGACAAGTCGAAAGGGGGAGTTTCTGAAGATAAATCTAAGAGGAATGATCAAGGTAAACAAGGGAGAGATAAGGAGAAGAAGAAAGCAGATGAAGAAGTCTTTCAGAAAGCAGCTGAAGACACTGAAGGGTATTACTACACAGGTGAACCAGACAACTTTGATCTTTTTGCTGATTTAGAGTTCCCTTGTGTGGGTGAAAAAATACCAGAACCAGATTTTAGCAACTGAGAAGATGTTGTGGTAGATGAAGTGCCAGTTGACCCTGAATATGAAGCTGAACAAACAAGACTGGATTTTGAAGCTGAATTAGAAATTGATAGGCAAGAAGCAAAACTCAAATTGCAAGATGTAGGGCTTCAGAAAACACTAGATCTGCTTGCACACAAAGAAAGACTTCACAAAGAGGAAGCAGAAGCAAGGCAAAGGGAACATGCACTCAAAGTTCATCAAAGGAAGTTATACATCAAGTATAAGAGTGGTGAAAAGTGGGAACGTGCTCAATGAGCAATAGACTCACATCAATTTTATGATAACAATGATCATCTTTTTGTTGCTCTTCTTGAGGATTTTAAAACGAAGAATCCAACTCATGAGATTTACATAAAAGCATTAAAAATAGAAGTGGTCAGGACATCTTCTGCTTTTGAACCAAGATTTGATGAGTTGGTAATTTTTGTTGATTGTCATAATCTCGGAACACAAAGAGTTTCTATTCAGTTCTTTTATGATAGATCAATGACAGAACTTTGGGTCTTTAGGCAAAAGGTGACAACTTCTTCTGAGTTGGGTGTACTACTTCATGAAAAACTTAAAGAGTTTGCTGAAAGAGCTGGTCCAGAAATAGTTGAATTGCCAAGACAATCGAAATTCCTTAAGGGTGAGGTACTTCATACAATCAATCTTCAGAATGATGATTTGTTCGCACACTCTGCCAGGCATTTAGTCTACGTTGAACATATTCTGAGAAATCAAGGATTTTCTACTACAGAGAAGTTTGAAATTGCAGATCACATTCAATCCTATGCAGAGGTCAAATTTCTTAAGGATTATAAGAAGTTCAAAGGTGAATTGAGAAAGGCACTTGGAATTCTACTGGTTCTTCCTACAGGATTCTCATCAAGAAAAGAGTTGCTAGTTGATGCAGAATTGCACAAAAATCTGCCAGAAATGGATGAACTAGAAGAAGGAGAAATAAGGAAGGAAGACAGTAAAAAATGAAGAACAGCTCTACATGTAATATCTTTAGAGTTAGATAGATCAAGATAGGATAATGTTTAATATGATCATGCTAGAGGATCATCTATCTTGTATTTATCTTTATGTTTGAATCTGGAAATTGTTATAAATACCAGAACTTTTTCATTATTTACTTGCTGTTAATGTTGTATCATTTACTAGTTTAAGTTGAGTTAGTTGAGTTATCCTCTAAGAATTTGCTTGTTATTTTCTAACAAACAAATAGGGGGAGATTGAAAGGCATATGACTCAGCCTATTTGTAGTTTAAGGATACAACTCAACTTAAATTAGATTGTAATAAGTAAATAATATCAACTGTCTCAGGAATCTCACAAAGTATTATATGTCAGAAGAAAGAAGAAAGTCAATCTATAGTTTTGATGCTTTACACTGGAAGAAGATTCAGTTAGCTGATCATGCCTCTATATAGCATTGAAGCAAGTGGATTCATTTAGAGTAACAGAGATTATTGTGGAGACAGCATCAGTATAGAAGAATTATAGAGTGTTGAGAAAATATGTAGACCACAACTTAAAGTCAAAATCAAGAACAGAAACTGGAGTTAGTCGTTCATGAACCAGACCGTGCATTGAGCGTCAACAAATATTCAGTGGAAGTTCTTGGTTAGTTTTCAGTGGTTCAAAGATTTGATTTAATTATCTAGTGACTTAATTTAATTCTCCTTTAATTGATATAAAACATTTTAGTTTATTTAATTAATGAATTAATTCTAAAAGAATTAATTCATTTATTAAATTAATTATTGTATCAATTAAATATGAATTTATTAATTAATCATTAAATAATTAAATGTTCTAAAATGACTTAAAGGAAAGATTCTTAGAGGTTGCACAGCTTAAGTCATAACCAGCAAGAATTCTGATCTAAGTCATGTTGCTTAAGTCATTCTGATCTAAGTCATGTTGCTTAAGTCATTCTGATCTAAGTCATACTGCTAAGTCATATCAGACAGAAGATTGGAGCATATGACCTGTTAAGTCATACCGAAGCTAGTTGCTGTTAAGTCTTGTAGAAAGCGTAAGTCATACCGCCAACTAGTTGATAGGTCATGGAGGAGGATAGGTCATACCGACCATAAAAGATCTACTAAAGTCAGTAGCCTCGTCCACTTGACTATAAATAGAAAAAGAGGCAGAAGACACAGACACGAGACTTATAGAAGAAATTAAAGACGAACAAAACATTACATCCCTCTCTTCTTTAATACAACTGGCAAGCTTTTAATTTTCACAATAAATAAAGTTCAAGCCCTTTGTAATATTTGATCTGATAGAATTTGTTTATTGATCACTCTTGTACTACTAGCGAATTAAGTTTCCTAGTTCTTATCTCGATTTTTATTAACTAAATTAGAAAAGTTCATGTCGAATTTTCTAATTAGTTTTTATTAACGTGGTAATATTCTGTACTGATTTTGTAACAACCATCAAGTTTAATATATCGTTATATTTAACTTGAATTTTGTTTCAATTGATTCCGCACAAATTTGTCTAAACTAAATTTTATTTAATGGACAAATTTCGATAAAAAGATATAAATTGTATTCAACCCCCCTTTCTACAATCTTAACGGACCTAACAGATTTAGTTATTAAATTTGTGAAATTTAAAGCAATTCTTTTTTAATCTGTATAACAAACTCTAATTAATTAGAGCATGATTGGGTAGCCTAAGTCTAAGAACTTATCATCAATTATTGGGTCTTGGCCAACAAAAACCAGACTCTTTCGAATGAAGGGGAAGTCGCTCTTTGATCTGCGGAATAAGGCCAAAAACATCTTTCACATAACAAGAATATCAAACATGTTGGCCATAAATACCAGGCTATTACACATTTCATATAAGAATAACAATATTACGCATTTGATATTGGGATAACTAGCATAAATTTTTCCCCTTATTACGCATTTGGAGAATGAGTGATAGGGTTACCATTCTCCAAATATGTAATAGGCTCCCCTGGCGGGGCCTATTATCCATATGGAAAATACATAATCTGTATAAAATTTATTACCTCTCTATCTAATGCGTAATAGACTGGTATTTATGGCCAGCACCAACACTTTGTGATATTCTTGTCACTTTTGCTCAATTTGTGGTATTTATGTCATTATTTCTCTGTTATCACCTGGGTTTGGGTTTGACTCTGACTTATCCCAAAAATTTTCTTAGAATAGATACTCAATTGTAAGGCTATAAGCCTAATTATTCAAAAAAAAAACTCTAATTAATTTGATATTTGGCATGTTTGGCCAGACTTAAAATAATTCCTTATGGACTTATTTTCGGGTAAAAATTTCATATTTTGATAAAAAAAATTATACAAGCATTTAATGTATGTTTGAGATTCTACAAATTGCAAAAAAAAAAAAAAAACTTTTTTCAGGAAAAAAATTAGGAATCTCTAATTTTATCTTAAAATAAATTACTTATTTTGAAAAAAAGTTCCCCAAACACCCCATAAATTTTAGGGAACTTTAAAACTGCGCCACACGCTACCAAAAGAGAGGTTCTTTTGGGCCTTGTTTTCCTTGAATATCTTATTTCGGGGGCTCTTGCTATCGGAAAAGAAACAAGGAAATGGGCCTGGTTTGCTTGTGGAAATCAGGCCTGATTTCTAGGTGGGAAAGGGGGCATGGTTTTAAATTTCGAAGAGCCCAAAGGTCTAGTTGTATCCTATTATTATGTAATAAGAGTAAGAAGTATAATAAGCGAGTATTACCGTAGGTCACGGGATTGACTCCTCACAAGTACAATTTAAACTATTACATTAGCGATGTTTATATATGCCCCCTCTTAACAAAAAAAAAATATAAAATATAAATCCATCCCCCTCTATGCGTTCATGTTCAAATACCCTATATATATACGCTTAGCAAAAAGAAAAATACCTATATATTATTTCAAAAAAAAAATACCTATATATATACGCCTAAAAATGAACGAAAGACATGTACATAATCTCAAAGCAATTTTAGTTCATTATGAAAAGTTAATTGCATTAATACAAAAAGTACAGAGAGACTAGGGCTGTCAAAAAAATTCGACAAATCCGATATCCGTCCAAAATATCTGCATTCGTATTCGAGAAAAAGCGGATATTATTCGTATCCGAAATAAAGCGGATATTATCCGTATCTGAATCCGGAGTATCCGAATCCGAAATGGAATATATATAATATTTAAATTATATAATTTAAGATTTTTTTTTTCTATTAGTGTGTAGTGTTTATGTGTGTTTATTAATTAAATAATGCATTTATACAAATTTTATATAATTGTAATAATATTATAGACATATATAATTGTAACAATATTTTGAAATCATCAATACAAGTCAAAAAAATCTGAACAATCCGATATCCGTCCGAAATATCTGCATTCGTATCCGAAAAAAAGCGGATATTATCCGTATCCGAAATAAAGCGGATATTATCCGTATCTGAATCCGACAATTTCGGATACGGATATGGATATAGGCATATCCGTATCCGAATTATCCGTTTGACAGCCCTAAGAGAGACCACTGTGCCATTACACAAACATTAATCACCGAAAATAAGATCAACACAATAATAAAAATGGATTAACCTATAATAAATAAATTGGAATATATTTTATAATTTGTTGCATTATTTTTGGTTATCCTCATTTTAATTATCCCTTCATTTATAACCGTCAAATTTACAAGTTAAATGGATGACGTTACATACAATATTAAAAAAATTGTTATATACAGAGGACTAAGATTCAAATCCTTTCAATAGTATTTTAATATAAAATTAATACTAGATTTTGTTTTATATAAAAAGGTTGAAGGTTCGATTTCCACCAATAACATATTAATTTAAATTTAAATAATAATTTTTTTTTGATAGGCAATTGATTTATAATTTTATAGAAGAGTTGGTAATATTACAAGGTTAAACTTGTAACTAGGGCTGTAAATGAGTCGATACGCTCACGAACAGTTCGGTGTCCGGTTCGAGAAAAGTTCGATTCGATTTGAAAACGAGTCGAACATGAACACGATTTTAAGGTTCGTCTCGTAAATGAGCTGAACTTGAGCATGACATAGTTCAGCTCGAAGGTTCGTGAACAAGTTCGATTATATAGTTCGTGGACAAGTTCGTTAATATAGTTCGTGAACCAGGTTCGTGAACAAGCTCGTGAATAAGGTTCACGAATGAGTTCATGTACAAACTCTATATATATATACTCGTGAACATATATTAACGAAATAATACATTAAGGTAGGTGTGTGAGTGTGTATAATTATCAAAAAAAAAGTATATGCAACCAATTCATATGTGAATTTATACGTGAATGTTTACGATATAATGTTTTAGTTTATATTGTCTATATATTTTTTTTTGTTAAATTTATACATTATTTTATTATAAATAATTATATTATAACATATGTTACATTGTAAATGATAACGTTAGTTGATTGTGTATTAACTAAATTTGATCTAAATTCGATTCCAAGAAGTATGTTTTCGGTTTTCGAGGTTTTATACCTTACTTTTTTTTTATTTCAATGCAATAAAAAAATTTAGAATTTTTTTAAAATGTTTATGAATATGAGATCATAAGCGCATTCATGAGATGTTGAGCTGGTATTCATGAGACTTTCGGGACTAACAGCTTATGAGACATGTTCGTGAACAGTTCGCGAACATGTTCGTGAATAACATTTTTGTTAATGAGTCGATACACAAAAAAATATTGGCTCGATAGAAGTTCGAGCTCGAGTTCGAGTTTGATATATTTTTAACGAGCTGATACACGAGCAATCAAGAGTTCGGCTCGGTTCGGCTCATTTACAGCCCTACTTGTAACCCAACATGTGGTACAACGAAAAACTGCAGTACAATGACCTACTGAAGCTAAATTCAGTACCCTAGAAAGTAATAAAAACATTGCACAAGAATAAGTCCACTGCTCGAGAAAGGAGGCGTGTCCGACCAAAAACGCCAGTGAAAGAAATCAAGATCACTACGGGAAATTCGAGCACACAAACTGGCCCAACCCTCGAGAGTTATCAAATACTGCCACTACACCAAATATGGCCTGTTGCAACACCAAAAAAGTGTATTATTAGACCCCAAGAATGTTACGATAGATGTTTTTGTAACACTTTTGCCAAAACTCAGCGTTGCATTTGCCGGCGTTGCCTATGCCTTCTTTAGAAACACTTTTTGAACTTATTGCAACACTTTTGAAAGTATTACAATAAGAGTTTGTAATAACACTTTTACATGTTTTAGCAACATTTTCAATGTGTTACAACAGAAATAATGCAACACTTTTATGCAACATTAATTGAATTAAAATGTTAAAAAGTGAGTTTACTGCAATATTTTTATGCAACATTTTTTTTATGCATTTTGCAATACTTTTGGTTTTTTTGCAACAATTATCTACAACATTTTGATACCTTTTGCAATACTTTTTAGGTTTTTTAGCAACATTTATCTGCAACATTTTAATTACTATTGTAATACTTTTAAATTTTATTGGCAACACTTATTTGCAACACTTTTATTAGTTCACATTGCGATGTCCTGTTTGAAATTTCAATATACCATGCATGAAAGCATGTACCAAACCAGAAATAAAAGAAACTCAATTCTCAACTATAAATAAATACTAGTTGATAGCCCGTGCGAAGCACGGGTCGAAATAATTTATTAAAATTGATCATTTTTTATTAAATTTTATAGGAAATATTTTATTTATCATTAAAAAATACTATAAAATGATAAAAGT
Organism: Kitagawia praeruptora; assembly: GCA_037693485.1. Taxonomy (NCBI): domain Eukaryota; kingdom Viridiplantae; phylum Streptophyta; class Magnoliopsida; order Apiales; family Apiaceae; genus Kitagawia; species Kitagawia praeruptora. The sequence goes on from CM075353.1 coordinate 9,453,238, forward strand.
ACAAAAGAAAATTACGATATTTATGGAATTCAGTAGTTTATAAAAAAAAGAATTGTAATTACATCAAAATTCCAATATTTCTAGGAGACACAAATTTAGAAGTAAGTATCATTAAAACGTGATTTCACTTACAAATAAGATATTAGATGATAAGGACCCGAGAAAATTTAATTAAATTGATCATTAATTTATTATAAAAAATTACGTTATTTACAAAGAATTTGCTTATTAATAAAGGTCATTTTATATCTTATTTATTTAAGTTTATTTAAGAAAATTGAGAAAAAAAACTAAATGATTCCGATATATACGTTAAAATGTACATGATTATGATAAATACGTTATTTGTGAATTGAATAGAGTTATAATAAAAATTACAATTATAATAGTATTAACAATTTATTATTTTAATAAAAAATAATATATAATCCTTGGAGAAATAGGTATCTTTTGGATGGAACCAATTTTTGGTACCGAAGTACCATTAAAAATGTATTTCGTTTGTTATAGATAAGCATGTCACCGTAGATTAACATTTGTATTAGTAGTCTTTTTTTTATTAAGTTGTAATAAAAAAATTATAATTGTAATATAATTTATTTATTTATTTTATAAAATAACATAGAATTTTAGAGAAAATAGGAGTCTTGGGGTGAAACCAAAATATGGTACGAACCAAATTTGGTATAAAATAGTACATTAAAAAGGGGTTTTGTTATTAATAAACGTTGTAGATATAGATTTTTTTATTATTTATTTAAGATTATATTTTAAACAATCAAGAAAACATAATATACATGGTTCCGGATCTGGTTCTAATATATACGTTATTTGTACAATTCAGTAATATTATAGTAAAAGAATTATAATTATAACAAAATTCCAAACAATTGTTTTAGAAAATAATATGAATTTTAGGGGAGTAGGAATCTGTGATGAAATAAGGGTGAAACCAAATTTGTTACGAAAATATCATTAAACAGAAATTTATTAATAAAGGTTATAGATTCGTTAGTGTTTTATCAAATGTTATACGATCTGGCTACGTATTCGTTGGTGTTTTACCCTCTATTTGTTGGTGATTTTTGATCATTGGTTTTTTCAAGTTAAAAAAATTATAAACAAAAGAATTATAATCATCATAATAACTCTATTTTTAACTCTTTTTAAAGGAACATAGTATTCTAGGGGAAATATGATTTTTTTTTAAAAAAATACAAATAAAAGAATTATAATTATAATAAGATGAAAATTACAAAAAGAATTATAATTATAATATGATTTCTATTTTTATTCTATTTTTTTTTAAAAAAAACAACGTAGTATTATAGGGAAAATAGGATTTTAGGGGTGAAACCAAAATATAGTGCGAACCAAAAACGGGTGAAACCAAAATATAGTGCGAACCAAATTTTAGGTATTTCGCTTATTAATAAAGGTTATAGATTAGGTATTTCGCTTATTAATAAAGGTTATAGATAAGCTGCAACTAGTGAACTAGCAGAATACATAAATATTTTGATTCCAAAACGTAAATTTGTAGCCTTGGCTAACATCTAAACAACATAAACCATCTTACTCTCAAGACAAGGCTAGCTTCTTACAATTTGACGATTGTGTCACCATTTTAAGTCAAACTATCATCCATGTCAGGTGACGGTACCTAGCCCACTTAGCAGCAACTCGGATACCAATAGCCATTGCTGCACAGAACAGCGGGATAGGAACCCTTCTACCTGTTGTAGTGTCAAGAAATATAGCCTCTGACAGCAGCAAAACCAGTGATGCCTGCTACTGTAAGAAGATACGGTTGGCTGCTTACTGCCTCTGGACTTGTAGCCTCTGCAATAGCACACATTGTAGATACCAGGATGATTATTGTTGTGAACTCATAGATGGGGGTACACATTGCAGATTTAATACATGATTAAGCCTGTATGTGCAGCTTGAGGGCCTCCAGGCAGGCCTCTCTCATTCAAAGTATCAGCCATGTCAATGAAAGGTTCACCCAATAGAGTTCCAGGACCCCCATACTCAGTGTGCATAAAGGTACTGAAGATCTGTTGAGAAAAAATGCCAAAGAAAGTATTATCGATAAGCATCTACATGTGCTGAAACTTGTAAACTGAGTAAAGTTTTGACAGAAATTTTAAATGCTACAACAGAAGGAATAGTCAGGAATAAAGTACAAGCCTAGAACTGTTTGCTTCAATTAGCTCGAACCTCGAACATGATTCGGAAAAGTTAATCTTATGATTGCAACATATTATCACATTAACAAACAGATAGTATGTGCCAGGATAATAATTAATAATTATTTGGTTTAGGACTAACATCTGCAAGCTCTACTTAATATAATATAGTAAAACAGTTAATGAACATCGTGGGGAACACTTAGTTGACGTGGAAAGGAGAATACTTCTTAAAAAACTATATTTTCTATGACATAAAATGCATCATCAGATGCAATTACCCTTTTTTCAATTAGATAAAGCTATTAACCTTTCTCACTATGAGTATCGATTTCTTTTCCATGTAGTAAAATTAATCCAACATTAACAAACAGCAATGCAGCAAAATAAAATACATTCAGGATTCAGGAACTGCAAATAGAGCAAACTAATACATGTCCTAAAGAAAAATAAAGAGCAGATTAAAACTGCTCCTAGACTCTAGCTCGGAATTTGCTAGCTAGAAGCACAGGTAACAATAAAAAGTACAGCAAAAAAAATTATGAAGAAAGTATTAGTTTGGCATATGCAACCTTAGGTAATATTGAAGAAAATTATGGGAGTAACATGCAGTTATTGGACTTTTAAGAAATCTAAACCATGAAGTCTTGGCACTGTAAGTTAGCATATATATCTAGGCTAAGATTGTGATGAAAGATTCAAAAATCATGTACATGTGCCGGTTACTCGGCGTTAGTAAATTTATACATAAACATGTTAATAAGCTGTCTAATAAATTCTTTCAACTAGTTAACTAACAACTTATATGATTCGTTTATGAAAATCTAATGCAATGAATTTCAACCATCAAACGCTAAATATGTAATATCATGCAATAATTTTTATACAAGAAAACCACATGTGTACATACTCTAGATTTCAATGCAGTTGGTCGAGCTTTAGGAGTTCCAATCTCATTCGTACTGGTTCTCTGTGATTCCATCTCCAGTGATGGGAAAAGAGGAGTGCCAGGAGGTGTCTTCAGCCTGTAATAAAAAATATCCTATTAATTAAATTAGATCAAATATATGTAGTTAAGAAATAATAAAATTTTGTCTTAAATCCACCCATGGACATGCAGCAAGAGAGATATATTGCCATGGAATCATGTGCTATTTGGATTATCCAATTTAGTCTTAAATCCACCCATGGACATGCAGTTTTAACTCTGAGAGTTCCTTCAGATAGCCTACACACTGCAGACCTTTATCAGTAATCTGTATGCAGTAAGACAAGTTAAGCCTTTTCAATTTTTTGCAACCCGTAGCTAAAGCTGCTAGTCCCTCATCCCCAACACCCTTGCACCTGGAAGTAAATGAAGATTTGTTACTGGAATAAAGTGCTTTGTCCTACCTTCGTCGTTAACACCAGAACAATCCGTAACATCAAGATCCTCTAGTAGGGAACATCAAGATCCTAGACGGTCAAAACCTTTCTCAGTTAACAAATTGCAGGACTCGATCTTAAGACACATAAGATTTCTACAAGAGTCCGCAATGGTTAATATTGCCAGATTGGTAAGTTCATCACAGCATGTTAGATCAAGTATCTTCAATCTAAAGCATCCAAGTACAAGTTGTGAAATGCCAAAGTCTGTCACTCCTTTGCATTTGCAAGTACTAGCGATTATCTGTAAGACATGGTCAGATACCTGAGCCCCATCCATCCTTATTGTTTGCAAATAATTTAAGTCCTTGAAGCAGTTCAGAACCATAGTTGAAAGCACCTGGATAAAAAATAATGGTTTAATCAATTAGAACACTTGCTGCAAAAAAACAACGTTTTGCATCAAACTAATTAGAACATCTAATTACTTTTACCAAATACATTTAATGAACAATACAGTAGATTAATTAAAAGTTTATCTACTCACTCACATAATGCTCACTTTTGTTATCCTCGCTTATTTGAATTACAAGCAAATGTCCTTCCCTTTTCATCTACAGAAGTATTAGCTTTTATAAAAGCTAATGCGTCAATTCATTTCAATACGAAATCATCTGGTATTTGTGTATTATAAAAAACAAATAAGAAATATAAATTAAATTAAAAATGCAAAAAAAAAAATCATTACATGGAGTAAAACTTTACTTGCTCTGCTATTCTGCCCTAACCTGGTTCCAGATCAAATATCTTTTTTCGGAGATGGAAGCCGGATAATGGAAATTAAGATACTTAAATTATTAAATTATCTTACTGAGGATGTTTTAAATTATCTTACTGAGGATGTTTCTTATATTTAGAAAAGGAAACAATGCAAGAAGAGCCCTCTTGTAATTAAATATAGCAGATAGCTAAATAAGTGACCAATGCTGTAGTACCTTTAACCTCGGACGGTCTGTCTGCCCCATTGTGTTTCCATGTCAAGGCCATTTGCGCTGTTAGGAGCTGCACATATCAGAAAAAAAATCCAGAAAAAATTTGTGAAGGAGGGTAGGACATAGAAGGAAGTCTAGTAAGTGAATTAAATAAACACAAAATTGTGGTCTAATCCAACACAAAATTACCATAAATAAACTGAAAATTTCAAATAGCAACTTCAATTAATCTATTATCTATTATATATATAATAGGCCAACACAAGATAAAATTTGTGAGATATTTTAATGTATTGTAATTACTAATTTAGCCCTCTATTCTCAATTTTTTGAAAAAAATTGTGGTTGGTGGGGATTGAACTTGGGTCTCCAAGTTAGTTAACAAATTTTTTTACCACTACACCACTCAATCACATATGTTTTAAGTCATACATATTATAGATGTATGTGTGTGTTGTAAGACTTTTTAATGTACTATGATTATTAATTTATCCCGGAATTGAACTTGGCCGGTTTTCGAGTTATTTAACAAATCTTTTTACCACTACACCACTCAATCACATGTGTTTTTAATCATACACATAAAATATGTGTGTGTGTTGTTTTAGTGAAAAAAAAATTCTAATATTTTAATATTGCAACATATTAATAATTTTTTGTCATGTTGCTTTTACATTTACTGATTTGGACTATAACATATTAAATTAAAATATTAATTATTGATACATAATATATGGTTTGATAATATTATAAATTTGTTATAACAATAATAATCAACATAATAATAATAATAATAATAATAATAAATTACTATATAATTATTATTCCCTTAAAAACATAAGCACTTATTTATACATGTTTTCAATAATACACATGATATCTTTATGTGTACCGTTTAAGCGGGGCAAGATTTAGTTTTATATAAAGAAAAAATATAAAATGCATAATTTATTTTTATGAAAATTATTACATATAAGATCAAGTCAATAACTAAAGTACTTTATTACTCATTTGAAAGCACCAGTTTACCCCTAAGTTCCTATTAATATATTGAAGTATTATTTTTATTGGTAATCGAACGTGGAACATCGAGTTAAATTGTACATCTTCATACCATTGGACCACATATTCACATGTATTTTAAATCATACACACAATATGTATGTGTGTGATATTGATGAAATATTATTAATTAAATATTACTGGATTTTAAATGAGTTTTGGACTCTTTAATGGTTATCATTTATCGATAAAAAAATTACGTAAAATACACAGTTGAGTTATAAATCGATATTATAATTAATATGATGGATATTATCTAACAATATATTAGAGTAAAAATATTGAGGTGTTAACGTAAAATGAAATTTGTATATTACTAAATACGATACAATAATTTATTAGTCAAAATATTCGAGTCGTAAAAATATTTGGCTTTAAAAAGACGAATTCTACAAATAACACATTACCTTTTATATAAATTAGTTAATGTTCAATTTAAAATATTACATTTTGTGGAAAAAGGATCATATATTATATATTATTTATTGAGGTAACTCAATGAAAGTTAGACGGAAACCAGAAGAGAAATAAATGCAAAGAATTCTTAAAATGAAGAAATTAGAAGGAAACAAATAAAAGAGTTAGAAATGTAGTTTTAAGAAGTCAAAACACAAGATCTGAGAAGTTTTAAAAGGTTTACGAAGGTTTTTTTATTAGAATTAGGACTGAAACCTACATTCTCAGAATGCAAAATCTTGAAGACTATTAAGTTTCTACTTGAATATTATTGGGGATCCAGCTAAATGGATGCATCATTTTTTAAGAAAGTTTAAGATTGTAGGTGCTCGAAAAATCGTCTTAATTAATAAATAGACAACACCCATAAAATACTCAAATTATATTCCACAAGCCCACAACAAAATTAAAAACTGACATGATTGCTACCAATTCTATTCATATTAGTTTCCAAAGTACAAATTTGAACATATTTAGGTAAGTACACAATAACCACAATTGTTTAATTAATCAATCACATGTTTCAAACGATATTGATCATGAATAGTTTAATTAAAAAAAGTACAATTTAAGCTAGCGACCCGTGCCTCGCACGGGTTTTTATGCTAGTTTGCAATAAATTAAGAACATAATCGAACGACATGAATAATGGGACAATCTCGTGCACATACCTCTAATCGAACCTATGTGTTTTGGATAATGAACCCTAATTATAATCGAAATTATACATATACATATATAATGAAAAAATAGGCACTTCATCTCTAATTGAAGCTTTAATTGAATCTTTACTCTAATTGAAGCTTCCATCAGTTTTGGGATTTTAGGGTTTCGGGTGTTCTAATCGGTTTTAGGGATCTGAGAGATGAGTGAGGGAGATGGGTGAGAAAGATGAGGTATTTGAGAGATGAGTGAGACAGAGGTACGAGGGAAAGAGGTCGAGATAGAGGTGAGATGTGTTTTTGGGGACTGTTATTTTGTTTTAATTGCCCTTTTTTATCCCGCCCAGCCAAAAAATCAAGTTCCCGCTTACAAGCCTAGCCAAAAAATCAAGTTACCGCCTACAATTTTGGGCAAAGTGTAATGTATATTGTAACGCTTTTAGTAAAGTGTTGCAATTGTTATAAAATTTTAAAATTGTCATTTTGCTTGCAACACTTTTCGTATTTCTTGCAACATTTATAAATATATTGCAATAGACTACCAAGTTTTGTGTCTATTGTAACACCTTTTGTAACACATATCATTTTGGTGTTGCAATAGGCCATATTTGGTGTAGTGTGTTTTCACTACACGCGCCATCACAGGTAGCCCGCCGTCGTCGTAGTTCGACAGTCAAAGATAGAGCTCAAGAAGACCAGATAGTTGTGTCCACAAAACCCCAAACCGAGAGATCCCCCAGCTTCGTCCAAAACTAATAAGCCGTGAATGAAGCCCAGATTTGACTCACTAAGTTGCCACTACCCCGGGATAAATAACTATATCAGGATGGCAAGCTAGTTGGAATCAAAAAAGCAGCATGATCCAACAATGTACCCCCTGTTCGTGCAGCAAACAATACTCCGTCAACAGGTGATTGCCGTTTGTTCACCCGACACCAAGCTTGGCAAAGCACCCCCTAGTGATAACATTTTGACAGCAAGTAACTCTAATCACTGCAACCTAAAATCCGACCGGGCCTCGAACCTCCGATCGGAAACCTCTAATGCGATATTGACTCGCTGCCCCTATCAATGCCACCACCAAGAAAAGAACTCAGCTCGCTTGAAACCAATCCCACACACAGCAAAAACCCCAGTCCCTTTCAAACTCCAGTCAACATCCAACCAAAACCTACACTACATCCTCACAAAAACCAAACTGTAACAAACCCTGCACACGCCACCGAAGGTCGGCGACACGTCGTCGCGACAGGGAAGCATGAGAAGATTATGCACAGAGAAGTAGAGGGGAAGACGGCAAGATGGAGACCAATTGGTACCAATACAGCCCCTGTGAACGGACCACCCAGTTGCCAATAAAGGCGGAGAAATTTCAAACCACTCGAGCTTGAACCACAAACACCGGATCTGAAAGCGGTCAAGGACACTAATTCTGAGTTATCACTCCTCTCACCCACCTACCACTTACCTTACCAGGGAACATCGAGAGATCCAAAGTCAGAAGCAAGACCATCAAGACCGAAAAATCACAATCTCGAAAGAAGGAGAGTAACGAGGTAGAGAAGGAGTAACCACTCAATCTCTCTCTGGGTCTCTCTCTTTCTCTTCAATCTCTACCATTTACTTTTGAAAGATGCCCAACAATATTGTAGACCAAAGCAGCATAGCCCATCTCATATCCACTGTGTGGTTTGTATTTATAGATCGGTTGAGTTGTTGAGCGGTGTTCGATTGGCTCCTATGGTCTGAGGAAGCAAGAACGGGTACAAATCTTATTTGAAATCTGGAGATTGACTTGTAAAAGACGATAAACGGTGGCGAGTGGGTAATAGACAAGGTAGCTGAAGAAAGAAGTGATTCGGAAAAAAAGACAGAAGCAGTCAGGAGGAGATCCTCGTTAAAAAACCTCTTTGGGAAAAAGAGTGATCTCCTCTTATTGAGAAAGTGCTACGTGGCCTCCGGCCGGTGGAGAGACCACCGCCGGAGGAGGAGAAACGGAGAAAAGTCTTTTGAGGAGAGAGAACGGAGAAAACTGGCGTGCTACAAAGGTTCGTTCGAATTCTCTAACATATTAAAAATAATATTTATAATATTATATATGCTATACTATAAGTAAATTTAAAATATAAAGCAAAATAACCCGTGCTTTGCACGGGTTATATGACCAATCAAAAAATGACACATATCATTTGGGAAATTTTTTGGAATCCAATTTGAAACTCTAGCATTTTCCATATTAAATTACACACATTAAGGCTTTTACCCCATATTAAGATTTTAAAATCGCAATCCATACTATTCCTGACAAATCGCCGTAAAATATTCAATTGTGTTGGCTAAATTGGTTGGCTAAAATGATATAAAATATTGATTATGTAAAATTTACTGAACCTGTAAGGCGTTATGCTCCGATGGTATTGGCTATAATGATTGGCTATTTTTTAAAAATGGTATGTTATTATTATTTTAAGTTGTTATAAATAGAATGTATTATTATATTATGGTAATAGATGATGTGGAATCTTCTTACAGGTCTCTAGAGGTTCGACAAATATAGCCAACATCACGGGGTTGGCTAAATTTTTAGACAAGAGTAATGTATGGTTGGAATGGAGAATTTTTTACATATTCTCTATAAGTTTTATTTATGGTATTAATTATCCAATTTTACCTAAGGGTTTTGGAGGGTTGGAGATTATATCCTTAATAAACGTAAGAAGGCTCTTATCCATAATTTTGGTTTGATCACTGTACCGCCAAAATAATCTCAACCGTCGAATCTAATATTTTTAAAAATAGACGATCAAGATTATATCATATTAAAAAGAAAATTATAATCTAAAAAGAGTATAATTAAAAAGGTTGTATTAGAATTGAATTTTAAAAAGAAGTTATACTCTGAAAAGGATATAAAATATTGTATAAGAACTGAATTTTATTTATTTATTTATTAACATTAAAAAAAGATCATATTACTATTTAGGCTCTCTCTCGAGATATAGAAATCAGATTTGGATGATTTTACAGTCCACGCGAAACTCAAAATTATCTTTAATTTAGTGATGATTTAACAAATATTATCCAAATGAAAACACTCAGAATATCAAGAAAAAAAATATAATTATAAATTTTTATATTAATACCTACATTAATAAGAAAGAATGACCAAAATGCCTAAAATTTCACTACCCACTAACCAAAATACCCAATTCTGAAAACACGACTTCTGTACCCACGGGATACGCCACTTCCGTGGGCGTATCCGCACTTTACTGTAGCTTTCCCGTCTCTCTCTATCTCCGACGTCAATCGTCGGTTGGGGCAAAAAATTCCGGCAAAACAAACGGGATAATATTGGTATAGGGTTGTAGCTTGTCGAGAGACGAATCTAATGGGCTATAACACATCAACGAAAAGTAAAGGGAGATGTCGAACGGAGTAAAAATGTTTTCGTCGGAAAATTGAGTTTTTGGTTCGAATTGGGGGTTTTTAATCCAGTAATAGAACATGTTTAAGTTTGACATAGGGTTGTAGATCGTTGCAACACGAATCTATTAATGTATGTAACATCAACGTACGTTGTCGTGAGAGGGAGAACGGAGAGGACAAAGTTTCGTCAGAAATCGCTGGCGAAATCGCCATTGAATCGTCCAGAGCTGCTCTGTGATACGCTTTCTGGATGTGCGTATCTGTTGATGCGCTTGTGGGTAAAGCGTATCCCTTGTTGATGCGATTCTGCTGTAGGCGTAAGCAAAAGCATACGTGTCATTTGTGGGCGTAAATCTTAACATACGTTATATGTGTGGGCGTGACCCAGTATGCTCCTTTCCCAAGGGCGTATCCTGTGGGTATTTTGGACGGCTATTCACGAATCTGGGCATTTTGGTTAAGAAATAATAAAAAGTGGGTAGAAAGGGCAATCACCCCATTAATAATCCTATTCAATATAAAAACCTAATTATATATTATTTAAATCATTGACAAGCACTTTTTCGTTTTTCAATATAAATACACTTTTTAGTTTACAAGTTAAAATATTAAATATTGTTTATGCTAGATCCAACGTTTTTTATCTATTTATTTTAAGATCTAACAGTTCTTATTTATTTTATCGTACTGAGGACCAGACTACAAACTAACAACTACCAAATTTTTGGACAAAATCCCTCCTACACTTATTATTAAAACTGTATTTGGTTGTTAGTATTGAAGGAATTTATGACCGTAGCGGAAGCGTAAATCACATTTACTTGCATAAAAACCTAATTAATCATGTATATAGATTTAAAAATTGTATGAACACAAAAAAAATATCTTGATAGCTTTCCTGGGATTGTTATGAATGTATCTTTGATTTCCAGCAATCACCCCTCAAGTGTGGAGTGCTCTAATGGTATCCACCAAGATCAAATATCATATAGTAGATGAAGAACAATTGAGAAAATTATTAAAATGATTTGGAATGATTTTGATGAACTTCAAAAGCTCTCAATGATCCTTTCAAAACCCCTGGGATGTTTTTGTGTTATGTGTTTGATGTGTCTTCCAACTCTTGGAATGATTGATATTTAAAGAAATAAAGTCTTTACTTTATCTAATTAAATAATCATTTAATAATTAAAACCTTTTTAATTATTAATCCCATTCTGAAAATAATTCTCTCATAAAATTTAATTTCTCAAACTAAATTTTGTAATTAATAATTATTAAGAACTTTTCTTAATTTATTTATAATCTATTAAATCTTATTTAATAAATTATAAATAATTGCTAATTAATTATTTATTCAATAAATAAATAATTCATAGCCATTATTAATTATTCTCATCATCTATAAAAATTAACCTTTTTATGGTGTGACCCTTTAGGTTCAATATTAAGCCGGTAGTAGAAATAAATAATAATAAACTATTTATTATTACTTATACGAATTACTAATTAATTCGTTAAATATAATTACATAAGTAATTAATATTTATTCTACATCGTGAGTGATACTTTTGAATATATCGCGACTATCCGGATAATATAAATTCATTGCTTAGAATATATAAAACCTATTCAGCAAATGGTTACCGTACAATCAATTCCTTCTACCCGACAATATCCCGATTAAATACAAGGCATGGATCGCGTGTCAAGCCTATTTAATTTAATCATATAATTTCTTATACATTATGTCTAGTTCATTTGAATTAGAAACTCTTTCTAACTTCAATTACTCTGGCCAGAGATTCCAGAACTAACATAGTAAGAACATCATAGGATATTCACTTTCTTTTACTGAAAGGGGTAGATTCTTTATCGATCATTAACTATCTTCATATACAAATTCCTATACCCGGAATAGAACTAATGATTGTCCCTTGAGGACTTAGAACTAAACCAAAACATAGTTCATTGTATATAAGATTACTTTAACGGTCTCAAGTCTAAGGACACTTGTACCACCATTAACTTATGAACAACTATTAACACGTGAGTAAACTCCATTAGTCGTTCATTTGATCAAGTCACGTTCAGTGAACTTATTCTCCAATAAGCACCTACATACTAGCTATAGTGTCACCACACGAATGTCTATGAGAACAGACATCCTTCCGAGGAAGCAAGCATAGTATGTACCGATCTTTACGGATTGACTAACTCCCAATTAGTTATCCTACGATCGGGAACTATTTAAGTTTAGTGTTAGCATCTTCTAGATCTCATTATTATAATCTCATTATAATTCTAGAAGCTTTACTCTAAACTATGGAACTTTTTATTTAAACACTTTAAATAGATAAAGCCCGTAATAAAAACAACAAGTCTTTTATTAATATAAATAAAATCAAATAAGATTACATGAAAGTATTTCCTAACTCATCATACATGATTGGGTTTAGGACAAAATACTATCAAGTATAACTATCTTCAAATAATAAGAATGTTATTTTGATAATCAAAACAATATATAAGTAGATTTCCTAAATAGAATCGAATTTTCAATATAAAAAATGGTCAATTTCATCTACCTTTTGCTTCTTGGTAGTTTTAATTGGAGAAAATTGTTAAATTATCACTAAATTAAAAATTATTTTGTTAATTTCACATAGGCTGTAAAATCATCTAAATCAAGTTTTAAAAATTCAAGGTAAAACACATAATAAATAATTGAACGTGTAAAATCTTATATATATATATATATATATATATATATATCAATTTCATAACAATAATTTGATATGTAAACTAATAATAAAGAAACAAATAATAAAAAAGATAATATAATAAATATTAGAAAAAGAGCCGTGCGTTGCACGGGTGACGGGTTATACGCTAGTTATATTAATTTTAGTAATATTCTATCTACATATAACAGTAAAACCTCGACAAATAATAATCGATAGATTAATAAGTTATTTATAAATTAATATTTTTAAAATAATTTTTTGGTCCCAACATAATAACGAAAATGTAAATTTAATTTTGATTAATTAATAATTTCACTAAATTAATAAAATTTACCGATACCGATGATACTCCCTCCCATCCATTTGTTTACACTTTTTTGTCACTTTCTGGCACACATTTAGGTGGATTTTAAGGATAGTTCCATAACTTATTTTTTAAATTTTTTTTTTTCGTATAAAAATAGGATTGTTCTATTTTTATACAAAAAATGGAAAATTTCAAAAATAAGTAATGGAACAATCCTTAAAATCCACCTTAAAATGCGTGTCAGACACCCTGTTTTGAAACGATAACAAATGTGCGAGACGGAGGGAGTATTAATTTATAAAGATTTTACTGTATTTATTTATTAAAATAAAAAAACATATTTCTACAACGCGCAATAAAATATCATATTTTTTTATCAGTAAATTCGGGTTCGATTCCTTGCAATTACATAACTATACAAGATTTATTTACTTTAATATTTTTAATTTCACCTCGGGTTCAATTCCCTATAACTACATTATTAATTATAGTGTTTATTTATTAAATATTTTATCATCCAATATTTCTTTATATTAAATATTGAGTGAAATCCTTTTAAACCTTTTAGACCCGAGAATAAACTGAATTGCACATTATATCAGCTACTCAATTAATTAAAATATTGCTTTGATCCTAATACAATAAAGAAAGGTACTTTAGATATGGTTAAAAAATGTTAATTTTATAATCCTAACTAGTGAATAGAATAGTATCCACCTATTGAGGTTTGACTTGCATTGTCAAATTAGTGTAATTTAAAATTTTAATTAGTCTTCCTTTGAGCAAGATGTACTCCCTCCGTCCCTTAATGTTTTTCCTATTTTGACTGGACACATTTGCCAACGCATACTTTTGATCGTTAATATCTTAAATTTCGTAGTTTTGCTTTATAACGGCTGATAGTAGAAAGAGTGATGGTGACGCAGTGTTTTCCAGGTAAATTCAGAGTTCAAATTGCATCTATCAGCTCTTTGGCAAACTTGGCTTAAAGCTAAAAATGGCTTTAAGTCATTTTTGGCATGTTTGTGTAGTGTGGTTTTAAGCCGTCTTTAAGTTAAAAAATTGCTTAAAGTCATAAGCTTGATCATTTAGGTACCTTTGACTTATGATTTATTGAATTTTTTTTTCTTTTCATGATTCTTGTAAAGTTTAAATATTATGAATTTAAAATTCTTTTAAGTCAAATTTCACTTTAAGTCAAAATTATTAAACCCCAATGGAATTATTATCTCATGCCCATTCTATATTTAACTTTAAGTAAAATTACCCAAACAAATTCATTTAACTTAAACTAAACAACTTTACTTTTCCTATAAGTTAAAAACACCTTCATTAAGTCAAAAGTAACTTATTTTAACCAATCTCAAACGACCTCTATGTCTATAGACGTTTCGACTTGGTAGATATTTAAAGCCGTCAAATTTACGGTTGTTAACATTATAAGGTCAAAATTTTGTGTGTGATAAATCACAGGATAAAGAATCAGGTTCGAATCTCCATCATTCCGATATTTTTCATAATTTTTATGATCACAAAAACATGATTAATTAATATGATAGATACATTTTTGTTAAATTAAAGTTTATGCCACGAGATGATGATTATGGCAACAGCTCACTTTTCACCACAGAAGATCGTTCATCTTTTGGAGAATTTTACTTATCGCGATATGTGTATAGCTGATACTCGACAAGTAGATAGCTAAAATGTAATTAGGGATCTGAACACTGGACTATCAATGGTTCTTATGTGTTAAGATCAATTGTGATACTATTGCATTCCGGAATGTCAGTGTAGTTTGGATTGAGCCTAATAATGTTTAAATTCTGTATGTTAAATGATCAGGAAACTATTGGACTTGCTAAGCAGACCTTAACTCCACATTTTTATGATATTGTCTGCTATGGATCGAGACCGCACGGATTTGTTTTTGGGCACATCCCAAAAGGTCTCATACTAATGAAGTTAACTGACTGCATATAAACTAGCTATCTGCCTCTCACACAACCAATGTGGGACAACTTCTAACAGAAACAAATCAGTGAATTGCGTTAAATTGTCTATTTGTTCTTCAACCTGGTTGTATTGTCAGTTGGGATTTTGTACCGGTTGTGCTTTGTTCTAATTAATGAGAACTGCTATGTTTTCTTGGCAAAAAAAAAAAGTTAATGTCACGACGTGATTGATACATGCCATATTTTAATTTATTATATGCTCCCAATTCCACATCGAAAAAATTTGAAATTTTAGTTCAGTTTATAAGATAAAGTACTACGATTAATTGTACCAACAAATCATGATTTTTTGGGATTTGTGATGGGTTTATGGACTATCTAAGTTGGCTACATTTGAGCTAATTTAATTTGACTTATTTCGGATTCGAAATCGGGATTTGATCTAATTTCCGTCAAGATATGATCCAATCTATCACATATGATATTAGAGCCGACTCTCGAAAATTTGATGCATCAGAGATTTGGAGATGGGGATACGAAAGTCAGGGAATTTGTAATACCTAGCCCCACATCGAGGAGATTTGAGACTTTAGTTCAATTTATAAGATGAAATATTATTACTAATTATACTAATAAAAAATCATAAAATTATAAAATAATAATAATAATAATAATAATAATAATAATAATAATAATAATAGTAATAATAATAATGCTTACCACCCCAAGGTCATAGGTTCGATTCCTGGGAGACGCGGAAGTAAGTGGATTGTCTCGGTGGGTACGAGTAGGGCTGTCAATGGATCGGATATCCGGTCCGATCCGATCCACAGGCTAATGGAGCGGATATGAATCATCTAAACAAAAATCCGATCCGGGAAAAATCCGATCCAGAAAAAATCCGAAAGCTAATGGAGCGGATATGGATTTGATACGATCCGATCCGTTAAAGATCCGAGCCGGTTATATATATATATATTACATAATTTATTTTAAAGTATTTTAAACATTCTCATATAATATTGTCTACCTACATTTAAACATATAAAATGGTGGCTAACCTGCGGTTAACCTACTAATATGCTAAACACGAATGTTATTGCTATGTCCAACAAAAATTGATTCATACGGCATATATGCATATAAAGAAGGATTACAATATACACACCTCATGCATTCGCAAAAGCATGTCCTAAAACAAAGACTTAAAAAATCTAGCTACCTCAACAATTAAAAAAAATAACAAAGACTTAGTAATATTTTGTTTGTGTACTTTACATTTCAAAATATTGCTATTATTATTCGTAAATTGTTGATTTAAATTAAAGATTTTTTTCTTTACATATAAACGGATCGGAGCTCCGATCCGACTATGATCCGATCCGAATCCGGTAAAATTAAATGGATCAGGATATGGATCATGCCTGATCCGATCCAGATCCGATCCATTGCCAGCCCTAGGTACGAGTGTGCTAGCAGTCCTTCGGATTAGTCGAGATGCGCGAAAGCTGGCCTGGACACCGAATTATAAAAAAGATAATAATAAAATCATGATAAAAAATTTATGATGGACTTATGAATTACTCCCTTCATTTGTTTACATTGGAGGGGGACACGGAGACCAAGATAATTCATAAAAAATGAGTAAAGTTAGATGAAAAGTGGTGGGATCTGTTATGCCCAAATCTGGCATAGTAATTATCATAATTTAATTAGCTGAATTAATGGTTCATTATCTACAATGGGCCTCGAAGATGGCGACTGGGTCATTGAAGCCCACTATTGGAATCAGCCCAGCATAGCTACAGGGCCACTTCGTTCTTGATCCTTTCCTAGGGATCGCCTCGCTAGCATATCCCGTCAAGGGATCGCTTCGCACTGTCATCATATCTACAAACTATGTTGGGATCACTGTCTCACTCTTTATTGGAAGGCTCATGGCCAGACCCAAGGTCGCATGAGTAGCTGGACGCAAGGAATCGCTTCGCATGGCTAGATCCCTCGAGGTCGCATGCTAGGTCCTGATTTATCCTCTATTGGCCGATTCTATCCGTTCGAGACTATGGGCTTCCACAGCTGGGCCATGGATCACGGATAAGGTTGATAAATCACTACCACGTCAGCCCTAAACAAATGAGTGGGCTTGGACTTTGGCTTATCTCTTAAAACCCTAGCCCGTCTAGGTAACTTGCTCTCCGAGAACTACGTCAGGCTTGATCCCTATAAATAGGGTACGTAGGCACCTTGATACGGATGAGAAACAGTTTACCTGAAAACACCTATCAAGTTCAGCCACACCTATACACACAAAACCCTAATCCCTATTCTTCTTATAGCAAAATATCCATATTTTACTCCGTAAATCTAGCAACCTCCACAAATATTGTTATACAATATTCTCCCTATAACATTTGGCGCTAGAAGGAGGGGCACTCAGTCATTGATTGGGAGAACGATGACTAAATCACACAAGAAGAAGAATGGGGAAAGAGAGACCCCGGGATCGCATAGGAGGAGAAGTAAGGACGAACCCCAGAAGAGGAATATACTAGAAAGCGAGGCGCGTAATGAGGGGATCGAGGATGAATTCGAGAAGGAGAAAACACCCCCTGTTGTCCAACAAGTGGCCTTGCCTGGTGAAGTCATGTTATTTTTGAAAGGCCTCGGTGATCAAATGATCGAGGTAAAGGAAAAGGTTGCCAAGATGGAGAAGCGACATAGTTCTAGAGGCTTCAAGAGAAATACAAGGACAGGGGATCGAACTCATCAAGTAGAAAGTAGCAAGGGCCCCGCCAAGAGGTTAATTGGGGACTTTGATGATGTGGTGACTGACCAAACGAACCCCGATTGGAACGAGGAGGAAGCTACTATGAATAAGGAGGGGTCGAAGGCGAAGCCCGCCTCATCTAAAGGAAGATCCGTTAGTGTCTTTGACCGAGTTGGAAAGAAACTCAGCGAGCACGATCTCCGTCTCAAGTTGGTGAAACTCAAAACTAAAAAGGATGGAGGATCTAAAAATAAAAGCAAAGCCTCTTCTCTACCTTTGTCTTCTCGTCGAGATCGCGAGCGGTCACATCGCCACGATGACAGACTCCCCTCTCCTCGTCGAGAGCGTGAGCGGTCCCATCATCGCGATGACAGACCCCCGTCTCATCGAGATCGCGAACTCTCCCCATACCGAGAGGAGGAACGTAAAAAGAAGGATAGAAATGATCAAGAAGAGTCTAGCATCCCAAAGAAGACTCAATCTCATCATGCGAGCACTGGAGAAAAAAAGGATGGAGATAAAGAGGTCAGGATCGGGGATTATAAGCTGGAGGAGTTGAAAAAGGCACTGGACGCGATGAATAATGAGAAAGGGATTTTCAGCAATATGGGCTCCTCCTCACCCTTCACTCATGAAATTTGCACTGCTCCATTACCTGCAGTGTTTCGAGGTCATCACTCTGACATGACCTATAATGGAGAGACTGATCCAGCCGAATTCATTATTCGATTCAATAATGAGATGGACGTGTATCAAGTATCACAGTTGGCGAGGTGTAGGTTGTTTGCAGCTTCGCTGAGGGGAAGTGCCCATCAATGGTTTTCAAAGCTAGGATCCCTAGTTGTTATAGATTCCTGGGAACAGTTCGTGGACATCTTCATCAAACAGTTCCAATCCTCGATGCTCTACGCACCCCCTGTGTCTACCTTGGCTAACATAAAACAGAAGGAAGGAGAAACTCTTCATGATTATTTCAAGAGATTCAATGCTGAGGTGCCTCGCGTACGAGGTACAAATGATGAAGCTGTAAAATTTTTTGGAAGAAGTTACAAGAACAAACCCCTGGTACGCTTTCTGAATTGCATAGGGTCGCTGAGCCTTTCAAGCGCGTGGAGAAGTCACTTGCAGATCTGAAGAAGAATAATAAAAGGAGCAGCTGTTGGAGTAGGAACAGGGGAGTAAAAAGAAAGGACTCCAGAAGTCCGAGGCGAAGACGGGATCGAAGTCGAAGCCCCAGCCCAAAAAAGAGAGAACGCGATCCTTTGAGGCGATCCCCTCCTCGAGCTCGTCCTGCGAGGAATGAAGACAAATTTATTCCTCTGGTTGCCCCAATTGATCACATCTACGCAGTCAATGCAAACAAGGGGGTATTTAAGAGGCCTCCACAGATGGGTCCGAAGGGAACTGCAGACACTAGCAAATATTGTGCCTTTCATGAACAAATAGGGCATGATACAACGACTTGCCGGGAGCTCAAACAGCAAGTGGATCAGTTAATTCGTGATGGAAAGTTAACTGAGTGGGCAGTTCGCGAGGTGAAGAAACATAATCCCAAGTCTGGCCTTGGTTATAATCAAGCTCCGCCACCTGAACAGAATCCAGTCGTTCAAGAAAGGGAAATGCAAGGCGGAAGCATCCATGTGATAATTGGTGGACCCCACCTCGGGGGAGACAACAATAGGGCCAGAGAGAGGTACGCTCGCGAAGCTCAAGGGCGACCTGATAAGTGGATTTTATATCCACTTACTTTGTGCTATTTTGACCTATATTGGTGGTTTATCCATAAGAATGTTGTGTCTTTTAATTCATTTATGTTGTTTCAGTCTTGGTTGTGCAGAATTCGCAACTTTAGGTATCGTGACGATAAAAGGCTAAAAACGGTGGATTTCTGTTTCAATTCGGAATTAAAAGTTGCCAAGGGAGCGCAAGGGCAAACAGCGAGGAAATAGAAATATCACAAAAATTTGGGAAGTGATATATTCTTAAATCTGGAACCCCGATTGGAATTGATATATTTTTCGTTACGCAAAAGGAATCCAGTTTCAGATCATCCAGAGACCGCATCTTAAGACTTAAGGATTTATTTATATTAATAAGTACTTTATTTAATTAGAAAATTATATTTATAGATGTCTGATAATATTAGATATTTATTTTTATAATTTTTTGAATTAAATTAATTATTTATTAATTAAAGATTATAAATTGTACGGGTTAAAAAGCATTTTTACGAAACCCGTTCAAAAGATTTGGAGGCCACGTGACAAATGAATGTTTGCCATGATTATTTAAACAAAGGATACAATCTGTATTCAATTTGAATTGATTTTTCTAAAAAGCAAAAGTTACCTAGCCTGCCACTTCCTGTACGTTGTTGGCTGCAGATCCACTCGCCTCTAAGCGCGTGGGAGTCACGCGCCCGAAGAAATCAGGGAAAAACGCCCGCATGTGTTGCACCTCCCTATTCCGAAACTGGTTTTCAGCTGTATTAATCATGTGTTAAAAGAAACCAGAGTTGGCGGGTCGTAAGGGGCGGCTTGGTTGATATTTTATCATTGCTTTCGGCGGAATTTTCTATTGCTGGTGTGTTAATTTGGCCTATAAATAGAAGCATTTGTAGTAGGATTAGACACACCTCTCGACTGAATGTTCAGTTTTATTCTCTCCATATTTCATCACTTTCTTTTTTAATTTCAGTTGTATTTTATACACTTAAATTTTCTGCAAATTTGGTATAAGTTCTATTTTGGTTGAAGATTGTTAGGGGATTATTTTAGAGTGCTCTTCTCTTTCATTGGAAGCTATTTCGGTTCTATTTTCTAAACTCTTGTATTTCATATTTTATTCATGCAATTTTATACCATGTTTTCATTTAATCCCATGATGACGATTCGTTCGATTATGAACTAATCACCGTCATGGGATTCTAATGGATTTATTTACGTAATTTAGAAATTCGATGCCTTAATAATTTGTATTATGATAAAAATTCAGATTGCCTAATATGGTTGCGCTTAATTTATTAGATGCGTAGCTAACATCTAAATTATTAATTCCTAATGAATGCGAAAGTGGATTTAGGAATTTAGAATTTGCCATGTTAGCATAGGTTCGTAATTGTTATGTACATTTACGATAAGTGGTAGGGTTTTGGATCATATCGCCCTATGTAGCCATAATAAAGGAATTTATTCGTAAATCAATTATGTTTTCAAATCTTATAGACATATAGGGTCTAAACATAAATGGTGTCCACACAACTTCTATCTTTTTAAGTGGATGGTCGTGTGGTTTGATATAAGTTAAGGCTGGAAGGCGCTTATGTTAGTTTCGTGTTCCCGGCTAGCTTTCGTAATTATCAAATCACTTTGAATTAAGGCATCAATTCTAAATGAAATAAGTAATGAAATTAGAATCTCATGTTTTTCTCACATATAAAATATCGTTTAATTAAATCAAGTAGTTTGAATTATTTAGTATTATTATTTTGATAAATCAATTAGAATAATAAAACAAAACTACCTTTTTATATTTATTCAAGCAGTTTGTTGTTTAATCATACGTCGTTGCTTAAACATTATTTCTGAACAAACAACAAGTCTTCGTGGGATCGAATATAACGCCCTAGAAAATTTCGTATTTATAAATAATTATTTAATATTAAATGTGAATTATATTACGTGAATATTGTGTGAAGATGAAATATGTGTGATATCATATTTATGTGCTTATATGATGATTTATGTGTGCCGTGAAAGTCCGTGTAATTTTATTTGTATTTTTGATGATTAAAATTTATTTAAATCATGCATTATTGATCTTCTGAGAATTTTATAAAACCATTGGAGTTATTATAAATCGTGAAATCTTTTGTAATATTATATTTATATAATTATTTAGTTTTAAAGTTTTAGGGAGAATTATTTTGGACGTTTAAGTATTTTAAAATGATTTTAAGAGTTAGGTTGCATTTAAAGGAACAAAACTTGCAAAATTTATATTTAACTCATTTTTTTATCCTAAAAATATTTTAAAAATATGTGTGTGTTAATAATTTTACACTCTTTATTTCAAAAAAATGAAAAGTTTAATTTTTCACAAATTTCTTATTTAATTTCGATTTTAAAAGTTAATTATCAAATTTGTTTTTAAAATGATTTGTCAGCAGAGTAAAGACAGTATTGTTCCCTGCCTTCATTAATCAAACAATGTTCATTTCTTCCCCATTTTTCTTTTGCATCTTGACATTTGTTTCTCTCGAATGTTCTACCACTCTCTCTCAATTTCTCACACAATATCTCTCCCTCAACCTTTCTCTCTCAACACTCTCCCTCCCTTTAACTCTCGAACTCTCCTCTCTCAATCTCCAGTCCTTCGGCTCAAACCCAGGCTGTTCGGTTCGGTTTCAATGGTGAAGCTCATCTCTTCTTTCCTTCCCCTGTTTGTCCTGCAATTGTGTTGAGGTGTGGGTGTGCTGTGCGTATGGGTGGGTGTGTATAAACAGTGTATGTGTGGCGTTGTTGCTGCGAATTATAGAGTGTACAGAGCTGCGTGTGTGTGTTAACCGTGTGTGTGTGTATATAGTGTATATAGTGTGTGTGTGTGCGTGTGTGTTCAGCTGCGATATATGTATGTGGGTTAAGTGATTCTGTGGATTTAATTGATTCTGGTAAACATCACTTTGAATTATATGTTATCCTGGTATAAGTACGATTGCGAGTTGTTGGTGTTATACCAAGAAATATCATCGCCTTAATTAAAGAGTGTCGCCTTCTGTTAGACTGAAAAAAGGAAAACGATTTCTGACGTGGGTCATGTCATAGAGAAGGATGACATTGCAGTTTCTAGGGTATCTCGCCCACTGATTAGGATGGGAATCTCGCCCTCAACGGAAAGGGGGGGTCCAGTTCTTAAGGGAAGGACACATCCGTTTGACCTGGTCTATAAGAAAGGATCTCGCCCTTTGGGGTGTTCGAAGATGACTTCGTAATTTTCAGTATTTAATAAACCATGAATTATGGACTATAACTAAGTCCTTGATCTCGCCTTGATAAACAGATCTCGCCCACTTTAAGGGAATCTCGCCCTGATTTGGGGCTGCCTTACACCTGCCTTATCTCCGTAGCTCAGAGAAAGTGTTGACCCCGAAAATACCGGGTCAATAGCTTAATCAATACGCTCCAAGAAAATAGATGGGCTTTTTGGGTCTGTGTCAAAGGCGGTGGTCTTAATCCAATAGGTTTTCTAAATAAGGTAACCTAGCCCATTACGATTACTTGTTCCCCAAGAACTACGTTTGGCTTGATCCCTATAAATAAGGGTACGTAGGCACATTGTATGGGAGGATGCAAACCCTTGCGAAAAAGAGAGAATTCAATATTCGATCTAAATTGCAGTAATCACATCATACAATCTCAGCCATTCCTAAAGTATAAACCCTAACCCTAATTGTCCCTACATCATTCACCACACTCAATTATCACCATAGTTCCAGCAACCCTCCCCGAATTTGTTTTCCCAAATTCCTCCGTTAACAAGTGGCGCTAGAAGGAGGGGCTTTTTGACATCTTAGGAGGAAGGATGTCCCAATCAAACCGTGAGCGTGTGGATAATCGACGTATGGAAGAGGTTAGGACCAGAGAAAATCTGCCTCCGCCGCCGCCAAGGGATAATTCTGTCGCAAGGAGTTCTGGGATGGGGAATCCCAATCGTTCAGGGGGTTCGCACAGGAGGTCGGTAACGCCTAGGATGCCTAATAGACGATCGAGTCCGCGGATAGGAGGAGATCCTCCCGTTATGATGAGTAATACTGAGCTTTTTGACCAGATCACTTATATGGGCAATACGATCAATCGAATGGGGGCAAGAATGGATGCAATGGAAAGGGAAAGGCAATTTTTCGAAGAATCTCGCCTGAATCGGGAGGGGCGACGCCCAAACCAGGGATGGGGGGCGAGTTATCAAACACCAGTCGGAGATCGCCGCATTGGTAGAGAATCTGACATGAATCACCAGCGTAGCCTATTCGGGGAGATTCCTTTTGAAGGGGATGTTCGAGTTGTTGGGGAGATTGGAGGAAATCAAAGGTTCCGGACTGTCACTCCCAGAGCTTTAACTTTTGGTGATCCGTATGTTGAACTCCCTCCAGATAGAGAGGACCCTCGACAGTCAAGCCAAGCAGAGGGGGTTCGAGTTGGCAGTCAGAGGATCTTGGAGCAAGAAAGGCACCGCTCTCATCATGAGAACGAAGTTTTGGGAGGCTCTGATCCTGCGGCATTCACAATGGGTCGAGCTAGGAGCCATAATCCCCAAATGGGAACCCAGAACCATTACAGCCTGGGGTATGGGGAGAGAAGGTCCTATGCCAATCTTTTCAATCAAGCGGAAGGGAACCAGAGAGGACACATAGAATCTAACCTGGAGAGAGATCTGATGGCCTCTCGCGGTTATAATTTTTCCCGCCCGGAGAATTCCACCGTTGGAGATCGGTATTGATTCGAAGAGTTAATGAATCAACAGCGACGCGAGGAGGCCCCCCGTGGAATTCCTGGGTTTGAAGATTTGGACTTAAATGCTTTGCGTAGGTTGTTGGCACAATCGGAGGGACAGGCAGGGGCTATGTTTGAGCCGGCCCCATCTCCCTTCTCTTTGGCAGTACGGGAAGCACCCCTTCCACCATCTTTCAGGGGGGTGGGAGATCTAAGGTTCACGGGAAGTTCTGACCCGGCTGAGTATATTGCGAGGTTTAATACGGAGATGGAGCTTTACCAGGTGGAGGACCTGACAAAGTGTAGGTTGCTAGCCTCAACACTGCGGGGGAATGCTCATCAGTGGTTTCAAAAGTTGCGACCGGGCTCTATCACCTCTTGGGATCAAATGCGGAGAATGTTTTTAATTCAGTTTCAATCTTCTATTGTCTACGCTCCCCCTGTCACGACTCTAGCCAATATAAAGCAGAGAGAAGGGGAGACTCTTCAGTCCTATTTCAGACGGTTCAATGCTGAGGTCCCCACTGTTCGAGGAGCTTCAGATGAGACCATCAAGAACTTTCTCATAGCTGGGGTGAGAGTAAACTCGGATTTTTGGAAAGAGCTTCAACGAAAAGAGCCATTGACTCTTGCAGATCTTTACGCGCAGGCTGAACCCTTTAAGAGGGAGGAGGAAGCCTTGAAGAGAAGTGATTATCCTTAAACTAGTCGTAGGGGCAAACGTAAGGATAGGTCTCCAAGCCCAAAAGGGGATGCGAGGAGGAATGGTAGAGTTGATGTCAATGTTGTTGATACTTGGGAGTCAGACCGATCAAGGTCACCTAGCCCAATGCCACGGTATCCTCCACCACCCCTATATTCTTTGAAAGATCAGGGTCATCCCCAGAACAGTATCTTCACACCTCTGGTGGCGTCTATTGGACATATTTTTGAGGTAACAAAAAAGGTGGGATTGTATAAGACACCCCTCCCCCTTTCGAAGAATGCTCAAAGAGATAAAAAGAGATACTGTGCTTATCATGAATCTCATGGCCATGACACTCATCAATGTCGACAATTGAGGGAGGAGATTGAATTGCTTATTAGGAATGGGAAGTTGACCGAATGGGTTAGGAAAGTAAAAGCGGACGTCCCTCCTCGGGAGGAGACTAAGAGGGATGGTCCCGAAGACAAAGATAGGCCGGATAATCAGAAGAAGACAACGTTCGTGAAAGAGGTGAGCATTCACACTATTTTTGGCGGGCCTCATGTTGGCGGGAATGGAAGAAATGCTATGGAGAGATATGCCCGCGAGGCAAGGGACCCTCCTCTAACAAATGTAAATCACTTATCAGAAAGACGTCCTAAGCTGTTTAAGGGGGAGGATACACAGATAATTTCTTCAGAGGAAGATGCTAATTGGGTTCATCACCCACACAGCGATGCTTTGGTGGTAAATGTAAGAATCGGTGCAAGGAGTGTTCATCGGGTGTTTATTGATAATGGGAGTTCAGTGAATATTCTTTACTACGGAACTTATAAGAAGATGGGGCTTCTTGATAAAGAAATGACTCATGGAACGACCCACATTTACGGCTTTACAGGAGATTCTGTACGGGTCAAGGGTACTGTGAGGTTGTCGCTCACCTTAGGGGAAGACCCTTATTCAGCTACTCAAATGTTCGAGTTTCTGGTAGTTGATCAAACTACATGCTATAATGCATTGCTTGGAAGACCGGTATTGAAAGAAATGAGGGTCGTGACATCAATATATCATTTAGCAATGAAGTTTCCTACTCCGGCGGGGATCGGATGTGTGAAGGGATGTCAATACGACTCCAGGGAGTGTTATAACAAGATGATGAAGTCTTCCTCAAAAGGTAAACAACGAGAGGAGATGCTGGACTTCAAAGAGGAAAGTGCTCAGGAAACCTTGAAATCATTCGAACATAGGCCAGTCACTAATATGGTTTATACAGTGGAGTTTCCCGGCGATGATGACTTGGCTGGTTATGAGACATTAGTCAGGCAGAGTACCCCGCTCTTTCTGTTAGAAGCGCCGCCTACTCTGGGGGAGACTGTGGAAGTTACTATGGAAAATTAAGAAGCGGAGACTGCATTTGGGGAAGAAGTCACAGTTGACAGAACAAGGTATAGGGTGTTGATGATTGGGGCTCCTCCTTTAGTCAGTCAAAATCAGTTTCGGGAAGGGGTTGTTGAGGATGTCACTGACGAAGAAGAGGAACAAAGAAGTCTTAGGGCAAAAAAGGGAAAATTCGTTATGGAGTATGGAGACACTCCGGTGGTTGAATTTCCAGATGATCCAACAACTGGGAGAGAAGGACTTAAATCGCCAGGGGATGAGATTGTTTCTATTCGAGAAGTGGGTGAGTCCAGTGGAACAAAGGAGGTGGAGTTTGACTTGGATCCTCGGTTGCCTGAGCCCAAGAAGAATATGGGTCCAGCGGAAAACACTGTGCCGATTCTGGTGGACGAGAGAGACTCGTCCAAGGTATTGTACATTGGGGCGAGCTTAGAGTCAGGCTTAAGGGAGAGGATAGTTAGCTTTTTAAAGGAAAATCTGGATGTTTTCGCTTGGAGTCATGCTGACATGGTAGGAATTGATCCTGAGGTAATGTGCCATCATCTCAACATTGACCCTTCTAGGAAGGGTGTTCGGCAAAAGCGAAGGGCAGTCAGTGGTGAACGGGCTACTGCGTTGATTTCACCGATTTGAATAAAGCATGCAAGAAGGATAGCTTTCCTTTACCTAGGATCGATCAGTTGGTGGATGCTACTGCGGGGCATGCTTTGCTCAGTTTTATGGACGCTTATTCAGGATACAATCAGATACCGATGTATGCACCTGATCAGGAAAACACTTCCTTTATTACAGATAGGGGGTTGTATTGCTATATTGGAATGCCTTTCGGGTTACTCAATGCAGGGGCAACTTATCAGAGGTTAGTAAACATGATGTTCAAAGACCAGATCGGGAAAACGATGGAAGTTTATGTGGATGACATGCTGGTAAAGTCAAAGGAAGCAGAAGATCATATCCGGCATTTCGAAGAGATGTTTCAAATCCTTAGAAAATTTCGTATGAAGCTTAATCCACAGAAGTGTGTGTTTGGGGTGGAATCTGGAAAGTTTTTGGGTTTTATGGTGAATCACAGGGGGATAGAAGCGAATCCTGCAAAGATACAAGCTCTTCTTGATATGAGATCTCCACGAACAGTGAAGGAGGTTCAAAGTTTGACCGGGAGAATTGCTGCCTTGAACCGTTTTGTGTCCAAGTCTTCTGACAAGTGCAGAGAATTTTTCAAAGCTATCAAAGGTGTTGGGAAGAATTTCGAATGGACTCCTGAGTGCGAGGAAGCTTTTCAGGCATTGAAAGATCATTTGGGGTCTCCTCCACTGCTGTCAAAACCTCTCGAGGGCGAGGTTCTCATTTTGTACTTAGCTGTTTCGGAATACTCTGTTAGTGGGGTTCTCGTACGAGAAGAAAATGACGTCCAGTATCCTATTTATTACGTTAGCAAGAGGTTGTTGGAGGCAGAGACAAGGTATTTGAATATGGAGAAGTTGGTGTATGCTCTGATTTTGGCTTCCAGGAAGTTGCGACCTTATTTTCAGGCACATAGAATAGAGGTCCGAACAGCGTATCCTTTGAGGCAGATATTGCATAAACCTGAGACTTCCGGGCGAATGTTGAAATGGGCTGTGGAATTGGGGCAATTTGATGTAGAGTATAAGCCGAGAAATGCTATAAAGGGACAGGCTCTTGCTGATTTCATTTTGGAATTCCCTCTGGCACACGAGGGCGATGCCTTGGCCGTAATACCTAGCCCTCCGCCTGAGTTGATTCAGGAAAGACCTACTTCGGCGCCGTGGTGGACTTTGTATGTGGATGGTGCATCAAATAATGAAGGTGCAGGTGCGGGGATTGTCTTGATCAGTCCGGAAGGACATCATCTGAGGAGTGCGATTCACTTTGCTTTTCATGCGACAAATAATGATGTCGAGTATGAGGCTTTGATCTCGGGCTTGAAGCTCGCCCTCGAGATGAAGGTAGAAAATATAAACATCATGAGCGACTCAATGCTGGTCGTTTACCAGGTTAATGGGGGGTTTCAAGCTAGGGGACCCCGTACCGAGTTATACATGAAGTGTACCCAGAGGTTGATGAGTTTGTTTCGGGAGGCGAGATTGGAACAACTTCCTAGAAACGGTAACGAGGAGGCAGACGCTCTGGCTAAGTTAGGGTCTCAAAAGGAGGCCACTCTTTTAGGGGTTATCCCCTTGGAAGTCCAGAAGCAACCTAGTGTCCCGGAGGTTGAATTAATGCAGGTCGATGTAACTATGCATGATACTTGGATGACCCCAATTTGGAAATATCTGAAGGAAGGAATTCTACCAGATGATAGAATTGAAGCTAGAAGACTCAGATATAAAGCAGCTCGTTATGTGGATTTTGGAGGTTCTCTTTACAGACGAGGTTTTAATCAGCCACTATTGAAATGCATAGATGGGGAGGAATGCAATTATGTCCTACGGGAGGTTCATGAGGGAATCTGTGGAAATCACTCGGGGGGTGGTTCTCTTGCGCAAAAGATATTACGTCAAGGATATTTCTGGCCTACTCTTCGGGAGGATTCGATGGTTTTTGCTAGATCCTATGATAAATGTCAGAGGTATGCCAATTACGTGAACAGTCCTGCAGCCCCTCTCACTTCTTTGACGAGTCCTTGGCCCTTTGCTATGTGGGGGATTGATTTGATAGGAGAACTCCCTAAGGGGAAAGGAGGGGTGAAGTATGCTGTCGTGGCAGTTGATTATTTTACCAAGTGGGCGGAAGCAGAGCCTCTAGCTTCAATTACGGCAAAAAAGTTGGTGGACTTTGTGTACCGGTCCATCATTTGTCGCTTCGGGATACCTTACAAGTTGATATCCGACAATGGGAAGCAATTTGACAGTAAAGAAATGAGGCAGCTGTGTGATAATTTGGGAATTAAGAAAAGTTTTTCTGCCGTTAGCCATCCTCAGACAAACGGCCAAACGGAGGCAGTGAATAAGATAATCAAGCATACGCTCAAGGCAAAGTTAGATGACAGTAAGGGGAGTTGGCCCGAAGAATTGCCTAATGTCTTATGGAGTTATAACACGACACCTAGATCTACCACAGGAGAAACTCCTTTTTCTTTGACATATGGATGTGAGGCCATGGTTCCAGTGGAGTTGGGCGCAGGGTCTTTTAGAAGAGATAATTACCAGCCGGAAGTGAATGAGGTTAATCATCGTCTTTACTTGGATTTGGCAGAGGAATTCAGAACAACTTCTCAAGCTAGGTTGGTGTCTTACCAGCAAAGAGTGGCAAGGTTTTACAATTCAAAAGTTAGGGCGAGGCCTTTAAAGGTGGGCGATTATGTTCTCCGACGGGTGATGCCTAACACAAAAATCTAGAATCATGGAGTATTTGGCGCTAATTGGGAAGGTCCCTATAGAGTGAGAGCAGTCTTATGGGAAGGAACTTATTATCTGGCCGATATGGAGGGGAAGCATATTCCGAGAGCTTGGAACATGGAACACTTGAAGAAATACTATCAGTAATGTATGTTCTACTTTTGTTATACTTTCCTTTAATTACTATTTTCATGAAAGTCTAGGGGGGTAGTGCATGTACTCTTCCTTAGCCAGGATTTATATATTTATGAATAAAACATGCTTGTTTTATTTTTTTGATTGTTTTTTGCTTAAATCTTGTGATAGATGACCTCCTTTAAGGAGGATCTTCATAGATGTACAAAACGATGGTCTCTTTTGAGGAGAGTTTAAAAATTTTTTACTTCGGAAAATCCACCTCCTGTGAGGAGGGTATTTCTGGAATGGAGAACGACCTCCTTTGAGGAGGGTATCTCGAATTATCAAAGTCCTTGCAAAAACCGTACTTCCGGGGGGGATGTCCGTACTTCCGGCGCCTCATCAAGGCACGAACTTCGGGAAATCCACCTCCTGTGAGGAGGGATATTTCTGGAATGGGGAACGGCCTCCTTTGAGGAGGGTATCCCAAATTACCAAATCCTTGCAAAAACCGTACTTCCGGGGGGGATGTCCGTACTTTCGGCGCCTCATCAGGGTTCAAGCTTCGGAAAATCCACCTCCTGTGAGGAGGGTATTTCTGAACAAAAAATGATCTCCTTTGAGGAGAATATCATAAAGTTTATAAGATTCTGAGGAAAATGACCCCCTTTGAGGGGGATACCCTCTAGAAGATATGGTAGATATAACCTTCGACTGGATGATAATGTTTCTAAAAACACTTTGGATAACTTTGTGGAATAATTATATCTAATCATTCCAAGGTAAAGTACTTCGTTAGGGGGAGATATCCTTTGGAAGACATCATAGATACCTTTTTAATTATTAAGGTTCACAAGTTGAGTTAAAATTCCGAAAAGGCGAGGTTCCCTGGAAAAGGCGAGAGTTTAGCAAGAAAAGCATGATAAATTTTGTTGGAATGCAGGCAAGGAGATATAATTAATCAAAATAAGTCAATACAAGGGCGACGTCTTTAAATGGAGGACGCGCACTCCAATTAGTTGGGAATAAGTTAGCTTGATTGAAGAAAAACTTACAAAGGGCGAGGCCATTATAGGAGGGCCCGCACTCCTAATGTTTTGGCAATAATTAAAAGTTCCTGCAGTCATGTTCCAACGGTTTGAGAAGGCGAGGTTGCTTCTCCCCCAGCTATCTCTTTCTTGCTCGCCTCTGCCTCAGCCATAGCTTTTTTCTCGGCTTCGATTTTCAGTCGAAGGTCTTCTTTGGCAGCAGCAATAAGGTCGGCATTGTCGTCCTGGAATTTGAGCATATAGCCAGGGGTGGAAGGGGCGAAGTAGGTAGACCAGTTGTAGTTGGGATCGGCTGCTAGGAAGTTGCGAAGATAGTCTAAAAATCCGGCATTATAAGCCTCGCTTTGTCCTTTCCTTGTACTAGCCAAGAGCAAGTCATTCTCGCCTCTTAACTTGGCAACCTCGTCTTCGTGAGTTCTCTTTAGACAGTCGAGATCGAAGTTTGCCTTGTCTAACGCCAGCTGGAGCTTGTCAACATCATCTTTCCTAGCTCTCATCTCGCCATAAAGTTTTTTCTGAACCTCGGCCATTTTTGTTGTGTGAGAAGAAGCCTCGCCCCTTAATTTTTTCAAAGATCTCTCCTGATCTTTAATGATCGAGTTCTTTAGGGCGAGAACCTTTAGGCCATGGTAAAAGGCATCACCGAGTCCCGCCCTAAAACTGAATTCAGCCTCCTCAGTAGAACGATTCTTCAGAAGCTTAACCTCATTTTCAGAGAAGTTTTCTGCAGCAACGGAGCCAAATGTTGAAACAACCGAGTCAGAGGGCGATTCTTCAGCCGTAACCCCCTTAAGTTTTTTGTGTGGCTGGTTTTTAGCTGAATCATCCCGCTTCCTATTTTTGTCTTGTTTTTCGCCAGCATTGATGGTGGATGGAATAGGGCGAGGTACGTTCAAGATGGTTGAAGGGGAAGGGCGAGGAATGTTGACTGCGGTAGAGGGAGTTGGCTCTACATCAGCATAAGGATTGTTCCCGAAAGGGAGTTTCGCCATTTGACCTACACATAAAAAGAAGAGTCAGCTATATAAAAAGAAAAATCAGTTATGTTCAAAAAGGAGCGAGTTATTTTCAAAAGGCGAGTTACCTTTACCCGAAAGTTTTCCTTCAATTTGTTTTTTACGAGTACTTCTTTTAGTCCCTCTTTTAAATTTAACATACGGAATCTGCCCATAACCTTTGTTATAAAAACCATGGGTGAGAAGATTCTCAGGCGTCACTAGAAGGTCGAGGTCTTTCTCAGATCTAGGTAGTTTAGAGATGGCCTCAGCCCTAGATGCAGCATCGCCAATTAGCTTCGTTTGGGAAGGTTTGTCTAATGAATAAGTAAAAGGTAAGAACAGGGGAAGGTATTCAACAGAGTGCGAGATATAAAATAAAAAGGGCGAGATACTTACAGGGGTACAGGTTGAATTGCGTTCTAATCCTAGGGACGTCAAATTGGTAGAAGAACTCGTCTTTCCATATCTTCATGTTGCTCGGATTGCCGGTAATAAAACCTTTTTTGTTATGCGTGGACCAATAGGCGAGATAGTAGAAACCAATGTCGTTTCCACATCGTCTCAAGGATAGAAAGTGACTTAGTTCAGACATAGAAGGTGCATTATACCCCGCATTTTTATACATCATGTATAAGCCAATTGCTGCCCTGTAACTATTTGGGGATAATTGGATGGGGGCGATGTTGTAATAAGTAATGATCTGTTTCAAGAATTCATGCATGGGCGAGCCAAACCCAAGTTCTACCAGTTTATTGGTCAACACCATTCTGGGAGTAGGAAGTCCAGCAACGTCAAAAACATGCATTCTCATGAAAGAACGAGGTCTCAACCACTTCCCTTCCAGATTGTAATATTCTATTAGAAACATTATTTCTTCGGAAGAAATTATGGAGGCGAGGCCAGCACAAGAAATAACACCTTGATCTAATCTGTGTTTAGATCTAAGGGGCTCGGGGACGTCGTCTGCAAAATCCAGGTCGACGTCACAAGTTCGGACGGGTTGTTTATATGGTTTATCTGGGGGAGATGGAATTTCCATTGCATATCTTACAGGCGAGACAGACAATGCCTCCTCACCATCTTCGACTTCAACATCTTCTTCATATTCATCGTAATTTTCGCCCTCGTCAATATCCTCGACCTCATTTTCTTCATTAGAGCTAGAGGGGCTAGAACGGCCATCTAATATTCTCTTATACTTGGCGAGATCTTTGCCTCGTCCTTTCCCTAATCTAGACGGGCCGGGTTCCTGAGGATATAACTCAGCAAAAAGGTCGTATAAATCTTCTTCATTTTCGCCTAAGTTTTGAGTATGATAAGTGCTAGCTAAGTCTTCAGCATTCTCGCCCATTGAAAGGTCGTCGGAAATAGAAAGGATTTGGTTTGGGTCTAGATGTTTATCTATTTCGTCTTGAGGAGGAAGATCAGAGTTGGAGGGCGACGCCAGGTTCTCATTTGACACCGAGGACTCTTTTGACATCTGTAAGAGAAGGCGAGGACGTTGTTAGGATTGTATTTTGAGGATAAGAATTGGGAAAAAGGGATTCAAGAAGAGAGTCCTCGCCTTCCTAAAAATTTAACGGTCCTAAGGGTAAAACTATCGTATAAAGGTGTTATTATCTGTTCTCAAAACTTATTCCTATTTCTAACAAATGTTATGCAAAAAGAAATCATGAATTGAGTTATAGAGAATGGCGGTACCTTGTAAGGAAAAGAAGTTGCCTGTAAAAAAGGAGATGTCGCCCACAGATTTGTAATCTCGCCCAAGCCAAAAGGAAGAATTGGCAGCACTTCGTGAGTATATCTGAGAATAAGAATTTGAGGAGAGTGAAGGTTTGGAGTTTATATAGAAGTGATTGGAAAGTTGGCACGTGACACGAATTAATTTTGGAACAGAAAAAGAGAAAGAAGAGAAGAAAGAATTAGTTTCTCTTCTAAATTATTATAGCAAGAAACTGGGGGGTAGTTGTTATACCAAGAAATATCATCGCCTTAATTAAAGAGTGTCGCCTTCTGTTAGACTGAAAAAAGGAAAACGATTTCTGACGTGGGTCATGTCATAGAGAAGGATGACATTGCAGTTTCTAGGGTATCTCGCCCACTGATTAGGATGGGAATCTCGCCCTCAACGGAAAGGGGGGGTCCAGTTCTTAAGGGAAGGACACATCCGTTTGACCTGGTCTATAAGAAAGGATCTCGCCCTTTGGGGTGTTCGAAGATGACTTCGTAATTTTCAGTATTTAATAAACCACGAATTATGGACTATAACTAAGTCCTTGATCTCGCCTTGATAAACAGATCTCGCCCACTTTAAGGGAATCTCGCCCTGATTTGGGGCTGCCTTACACCTGCCTTATCTCCTTAGCTCAGAGAAAGTGTTGACCCCGAAAATACCGGGTCAATAGCTTAATCAATACGCTCCGAGAAAATAGATGGGCTTTTTGGGTCTGTGTCAAAGGCGGTGGTCTTAATCCAATAGGTTTTCTAAATAAGGTAACCTAGCCCATTACGATTACTTGTTCCCCAAGAACTACGTTTGGCTTGATCCCTATAAATAAGGGTACGTAGGCACATTGTATGGGAGGATGCAAACCCTTGCGAAAAAGAGAGAATTCAATATTCGATCTAAATTGCAGTAATCACATCATACAATCTCAGCCATTCCTAAAGTATAAACCCTAACCCTAATTGTCCCTACATCATTCACCACACTCAATTATCACCATAGTTCCAGCAACCCTCCCCGAATTTGTTTTCCCAAATTCCTCCGTTAACAGTTGGGCTGTATATTGCTGCTTGTGTGACTAATTTCTGTTGCAAAGTTGAGAGTTTTGTTACCTGATATGGTCCTGTGTTTAATCTCTAGAATTGTATATATATTACTAGTCAAAATAGTGAAGTAAAGACTAGCAGCTTGGGTTGTTTTCTTATTTGAAATTGAAGGGGTTAAATCTCAAAGTGCTAGTGGAGGGCTAGTATCAAATTACTCACTCTAGTTATCGGCATCTCATTTGAATCATTAAAGTCATAATAAATATCAAATAGATAACTTTAAAATATACTCGAAAAATAAAAATAATTTTTCATTGATTTTTACACATTTTTCTTGAATGCTTCCATAACCAAACGAAAGATTAATAATTCTAGTATTTCTGATAATATATTTAGATTTTTAAAAATTCATTTACTATTTATTTTTAATTTTATTGTCATTTTTCTTGTTTTAATTAAAAATAAATAGTAAATAAACTTTTTAAATTCTAAATATATTATCAAAAATATTAGAATTATTACCCTTTCGTTTGGTTATGGAAGCATTCAAGAAAAATGTGTAGAAATCAATGAAAAATTATTTTTATTTTTCAAGTATATTTTAAAGGTATCCATTTGATATTTATTATGACTTTAATGATTCAAATGAGATGCCGATAACTAGAGTGAGCAATTTGATACTAGCCCTCCACTTCAATGAGCACTTTGAGATTTAACCCGAAATTGAAGTTGTTGCCTTGACTGTCGTGGCCCTGTTTTTGTCCAATTAATTGAATTGGCTCTGATTGGTATTTGGTCATGAAAAATTTAGGGAACCTACACCTTGGAATCTAGTTTGATATGATTTAAAAAGTGAAGCAATTGAACGTAGTAATGAGGAGATAAATTTGAATTACTTCACGGTGGTAGCTGGTGGCGAGTCTGCAACAACTCTATAATCGTGTCAAAAGTTTGCTAAGCTTCAATGAAAAGTGGTCATTGTTAATGAAATTTGGTGAAAATGTATACTTTTGAGTCTAGAATCTTTTGGTCCAAGAATCAAATGAATTGAACTTGTAATTTGAGAGCAATGCTCTGTTTTGTGTACCTTGGTCGAGTGTAATGACTCTGCAACAACCCTGACTTGTGATCTCTATTCCTTGACATTGGTAATGTGTTTTAATTTGATATTTTTACAGTAATTGAGAATATGGCTTAGGAAAAATCTATAAAATTTTGACAATAAAATGTTAAATTTTCAAATTATGAGAAATTCTGGAGTAAGGGCTGTCCAAACTGAATAATAGGAAAACGGTAAGTGTTAGTATAAGTAAAATACTACTTGAATGATGTGCATTGTACTAGCTAGGTAAGTGTCGACCTTTTTGTGATTTCGTGTTACATGTATAAATTACTTGAATGGATAAATTATATCGATGATATGATGGACTTGAATTAAGTTGTGAATATAAATTGGATGTAGATTTTAGCAATTTAATAAGGGTTTAAACGAGTAATTATGGTTGGTGCGCAAGGACTAATTGTGCAAGCATAGTATAGTATGCTTTGAAACGTGATGCATATGTACTGTCTTGATTGATTTTATTTATTTATTTATCCATTTCTTTATTTATTTAGCTATCTATTTAATTACTTATTTATTTAAATAATTATTTAATTATTCGTCATTCGGTGCTAAGTGATAAATGTTACGTGATATGCTATTACTTGTTGCCTACTATGTGAAGTATATGTATGTAATATTTCTTAATTATTTTAATATGTTATCATTTATTTGAGTACGCGTAAAGGGTAAATTAAGGTCAATGATTAATATAAGTATAATGACCTTTGCTCCATACAGAACACTCTTATATAACAAACAACAAAGAACACCTTAGATCTATTAAATCCTTTGGTCCCGCCAGGGGCATCCAATACAAAAAGTTGTTATTTTTTTACCCTCTATCAAGCCAGCAAAAAAAAAAAATAATTTAAAAATTTTCTGTTCATGATGACGTCACTGATGACGTCATCGTCATGAACAGTAACTTTTTATTTTTTTTTATTTTTTTTGAGATGATGGATGGATAGAGGGTAAAAAAATAAGAACTTTTTGTATTGGGTGGCCCCACCAGGGGCAATGGATCTATTAGATATGAGGTGTTCTTTATTGTTTGTTATATAAGGTGTTTGCTATGGAGTCCAACCCTAAGTATAATTATTATATAGGTACTAGCGGAAGGCCAGGAAAGGAGCCGGCTAAGGATACTTGTTAGGAGCCTGGATTCAGACGATCTTGTACACTCTTTGTAGTCAGGTATCAGTGAGAGGCTGATTGAGAGCCAATACGAATATAAAGGGGAAATTTAGGGAAGAAAGACAAGTATTGGAATTGATGAGTATGATCGAGTAGAGGCCAACGTATATAAAAGTAGAGATTGATATAAAGTGAATGACAAATCAGTGTGATGGAAATGAAAACTTCATGTATTGAGGCAAGTATACTATCCCTCACTTATTGTTCAAGTGATGTGAAACTTTTTCTATTATTTATATTTGCGCGTTCTTTCAAATCTTTTCTTGTAATCACCTGTACCATT
Organism: Kitagawia praeruptora; assembly: GCA_037693485.1. Taxonomy (NCBI): domain Eukaryota; kingdom Viridiplantae; phylum Streptophyta; class Magnoliopsida; order Apiales; family Apiaceae; genus Kitagawia; species Kitagawia praeruptora. The sequence goes on from CM075353.1 coordinate 9,490,620, forward strand.
CATTGTCATTTTTAGATAATGTGAACTTGTCATGTCAATTATACGATGTTCTTTCAAATCATTTTGCTAGTGTTTAAACTCTTCATTTTTATTGCCAGTGAAATTCTTTTTCTATTAAATTGCAAACACTCATTTTCAAATTACTCTGTCATTGTTTATTTTCCTCACCTATTGTTCAGGTGTTGAATTCTTTTAAAATTAATTTATTTCAATACTCCTCGTCTTTACTAATATTTTTCAAAGAGCATTTTTCTTCAAATTATTGTAAAATAATTCGTGGTTTATACTGTTGTTGAGGCATGTGTTGCTCAGTGACAGTTAAAATCGAGAATGAATTAAGATCTTCTTAGTTATTCAAACTCATTATTGTCATGCCGGTTCTGGCAGCTAAAGCCTATGAGTGCTTAGCCGACAGGAGTGAGACATTGGGTAATTGAGAATTTCTTAAATCTTCATTTTAATCTAATCAAATCTATTCTGTTTGTTCAAACTTTACAGTGTAATTTCATAAATTGAAAATCTTTGAAATAAGTGGTTATCCAGTGCAGTGACTTAAATCTTTTGTTGAACTTCGAATTTTCTTTATTCCCTACTTTCTTTATAATTGTTGTTCCATTTCTAGAATCTAAATAATTGCTCAGTTATTTAATTTATCATGTTTCCTTGTTGATATATGATTCTATTTTGCTGAACTATACCATGCTTAGTTCAATCTTATTGCTTTGTTGTTTATAATACCTCATATCAATTGCTTCCCTGACCCTCAGTCTTGTATAATTGAAAATGAAAATGGCTTAATTAATTAAAGGTGTTTTTGAAATTCCTTATACTGGGCTCATCTGTTATCAGTGAGTATAAAGGACTTAAAAATAAAATGTTTTAAAGATTTTATTGTGGGGGATTCCGTCAAAATGTTTTCTACGGATTCCTTCAGATTGGAGGCGTAAGAGGCCGGGTGATGCCGGTCCAGCATTTTTTTTAGCGTAAGAGGCTGGGGGAGTGCCCAGTCCAGCATTAAAGGCCAATGTGTTGCCTAATTGGGAACCCAATTTATGTCCAGACGGACCGAGTGTCCGGGCTGGGGACTTTACGTGGCTGATCACCCATATTGTCCGTAGTCGTGAAAAAACTCCAATCAACTGAATGGTTTTAAGAAAGGAATGTTTTCATGAAATTTATGATTTGATGAAAATGGAAAGTTTATCCTATGATGGAAATTGAATTCTTTCCTGAGATTAACTGATCAATGATATTGTTCATCAATGAATTATCGATATATTGTTGTTTCACTATATAATTAACTTGTTGAGCGTTCTTTGGCTCACTTTTGCTTTGTTTTACCTAACCCTTTGCAGTTAGGTTTAAGGATGATCTACTACATTTATCCCTGCGAATGAGAGCGATGTGGCATTCTATACAGGATAGATTTCGGAGCTAGAGCGGGTAAGCACAAATTGGGATTGAGCTACGAATTATATGGTATAGTAATTTGTATTAGAGCAGAGATAGAAGTTGTAATAATTTGTATTGATTAGATTCTTGTTTCATACCATAACCTGGAATCGATCCTTGGTGAGGAATCGTTGGTGCATCAAGTTTTATTTGTAATTGAAATTTGGTTTGGGTTGAAATACAGGTGGATAGTCCGATTTACGAATACTTCATGCCATTTTTTTTTAAAGTTCCTTTGTATCAAACTCTATTTTATTATAAAAAAGTATATTTTCAATATTGGGAAGTCGGGGCGTTACATCGAACTTATTATATTACTTGTGATCGCGTACACTTGCGCAGTTAGTTTTCGAACCAACAAGTTTTTGGCGCCGCTGCCGGGGACTTCGGTGTTATTTTCAGAATTTGTGTTTAACATAAATGGAGGTTAAACTTAACTGACTTGGATAGTTTTTCTCTCACGTCGTGTTTTCTCGCTCTGCCAGTATAAGGATCTTAAGTTGTTTATGCGAACACATTCTCAAACTCTGAAAGATAAGCTGGAAGAAGAAGAGCTTGAAGCGACAAAAGAGCTTGAAGTGATAGTAGAAGCAACAATGGGCGACAGAGTAGCAGTAGATACTAAGGCTTTGAAGGACTATTCTCAGCCAAAGATCAATGACATTCAGTCTGGTATTGTCAGGCCTGCCATTGCAGCTAATTCTTTTGAGATCAAGCCAAGCACAATTCAGATGGTGCAGAACTCAGTTCAGTTTGGGGGAGCTTCAACGGAGGATCCTAATATGCACATCAGGGACTTTATCGAGATTTGTGACACTTTCAAGTTCAATGGTGTGTCGGATGATGCTATCAAATTGAGACTTTTCCCATTCTCTTTAAGGGATAAGGCAAAGGGCTGGTTACATTCTCTACCAGCCGGTTCCATCACTACTTGGGAGGATCTTGCTCAGAAGTTTCTTACAAAATTCTTCCCCATGGCTAAAACTGCAGCAATAAGGAACGCGCTAACTCAATTTGCACAACAATCTGGTGAATCTTTGTGTGAGGCTTGGGAACGTTAGAAGGAGATGCTTCGAAAGTGTCCTCATCATAGGATGCCTAATTGGATGGTTATTAATGGTTTCTACAATGGGTTAGGAGTACAGTCAAGACCAATACTGGATGCAGCATCAGGCGGAGCTCTGTGGGCTAAGAGCTATGATGAAGCTTATGAGTTTATTGAGATGATGGCTGCGAATGAATATCAAAATCCAACCCAGAGACTATCACACGGCAAAATAACAGGAATTCTGGAAGTTGATACAGCTACAGCTATAGCAGCTCAGTTAAAGGCGTTGACTATGAAGGTGGATTCATTGAATAACTATGGAGTTCAACAAGTGGCAAGTGTTTGTGAGCTTTGTGTAGGTGCACATGATACAAATCAATGTGCCATATCTAGTGAATTAGTGCAGTTTGTGAGCAATTTTCAGAGACCACAACAACCAGCTCCAGCCACCTATCATCCTAATAACAGACATCATCCTAATTTCAGCTGGAGCAACAATCAAGGTGGTATTCAACAACCACAACAGCCTTATCAGCAGTTTCAGGGTCAACAATACGGATCTAAGCCATACAATCCTTCCGGTTTTCAGCAGCAGTATGCTCCAAGGTAACAATTCCAACCTCCGGGATTTCAGCAGCATCCTCAGGCTAGTGCGGGGCAATCTTTTAATGAAAAATCTGAATTGGATGAATTGAGGTTGTTGGTTAAAAGTCGAGCAGTATCTCTCAAGACGTTGGAGAATCAGATTGGGTAGCTTGCTAATGCTTTGTTAAACAGACCACAACGAACTCTGCCTAGTGACACCGAGCCAAAGAATGAGCGGAAGGAGACTTGCAATGCAGTATCGTTAAGAAGTGGTAAGGAGATTGAAGGGAACTCAAAGAAAGCCGATGAAGAGGTTATCAAGGAATCTGAGTCTAATGAAAAGCCTCAAGTGTTGGTGCATGAAGAATCCAGAAAAGATGAACCAATTAAAACACCGACACCAGAAAAGTATATTTATCCACTTCCTCCATTCCCTCAACGCTTGCAGAAACAAGATCAAGAAAAACAATTTCAGAAGTTTATGGAGGTCTTTAAGAAACTATCCATTAACATTCCTTTTGTTGAAGCATTGGAGCAGATGCCGAGATATGCAAAGTTCATGAAGGATATTTGTCACGAAAGAGAAGGTTGGAAGAATTTGAAACAGTGGCATTGACAGAGGAGTGCAGTGCGGTGTTGCAACAGAAATTACCTCTTAAATTTAAGGATCCAGGAAGCTTTACAATTCCATGCACCATTGGAAAGTTGTCTTTTGAAAAATGCTTATGTGATTTGGGAGCTAGCATTAATCTCATGCCCTTGTCTGTTTTCAAGCAACTTGGTCTTCCTGATCCAAAACCTACCAATATCTCGTTGCAGCTGGCTGATCGATCAATCACTTATTCAAGGGGTATAGTAGAGAATATCTTGGTGAAGGTTGATAAACTCATATTTCCTGCCGATTTTGTGATTCTAGATTTCGAAGAGGACAAGAAGATTCCCATAATTTTGGGAAGGCCTTTTCTAGCTACAGGTCGTACTTTGATCGATGTGCAAAAAGGAGAGCTTACAATGAGGGTACAAGACCAAAATGTCACGTTTAATGTGTTCAAGGCCATGAAATTTCCAGCAGAAGATGAAGAGTGTTTCAGCGTGAAAATGGTTGATATGGGTCAGGCAGAGGAGTTTGATCAGTTGTTGAGCGAAAAGTCGAACATGCACATGCTAGAGCATCACATCAGTGATTCCATTGACAGTTCTTCAATTCGAGATCTCTCGAATGTAAAGCTCGGAAAACTTTCACCGCGTTTGAGGTATGTCCTTTTGAATGAGGAGTTAGTGATTTTTGAAGAGGGTCATGATAATGTGTTAAGAAGGTGGATAGTTGATGATGAGGTAGAAGAGTGTTCTGTTCAATCGGCTGAGAGGGATAAACACCTTAGAGGTGTGAGGAAGAAAAAGAAGGCGAAGAAGTCGACGGGCGGAAAACTCAAGGTGAAGAGTGAAAGAAGAGTTGTGTTGGGACTAAGCAATCAAGATGTCAACGTTCGTATGAATGGTCTTTCTGTTGAGGACGGTTCAGTTATTTTCTTGAAACCACCGTGAGTTGAGGAAGCAACGTCCGGCTAAATGACGTTAACGACAGCGCTTCATGGGAGGCAACCTATAGGTTTGGTGTTTTTATGTGTGGTTTGACTTTGTGTGATTTTGTTCAGTATTATGTCAAGTTTGCAGGTCATTGGCGAGTTGCAGGAACTTTCTTCTTTCAAGATAGACTACCCTCAGTTTGGAGCTCATGCAGCATTTCCACCACCTGATTCACCGCCCGAGGAGGGCGACGATGCCGACAGTTAGGGGAGTTCTCTTTTATCCTTTATCTATACCTTCAATGAGGACATTGAATATTTTAAGTTTGGGGGTGATTTAGGATATTTGATTAATCGAGTCATAATTGCATATAGTTTCATGTAGTTCATAATATACCATGGTAGTTTAATTTCATATAATTCATATTATGCCATGTAAAAAAAAATGCATTTTTATGATTAGTTGCATAGCATATTTTCCTTGATCCCATAGCGCTTGGTGGTTCCTTTTAGCAGCCAATGATGAATGTGAGTGTGATAATGATAAATAGAGGGCTGATTTAAATACTTAGGAATTGACTTGCATGCTACAGAAACACATTTTTAACAGAGTCTCAGCGATTACTCTTGAACTAGTTCCTGAACATACTTGTTGTTTTGTTAAGAATAATCACTTGTTTATATTTAGAATGTTCTGTATTCCCTTCATAGCGTAAGAACACTAAAGTATAAGTTTGGGGGAAACCAAGGATTGCATGCTAAAAGTTTGGTAGCTAAGAAAGTTAATAAGGTTAGGCGTCAAAGGCTCGTAGCCGCTCATATGCTTATTATGAGTAGTCTAGGGGTAGAATGAGATGGAGCGCAACGCACTCATTCTTAAAGAATAAAAAAAAGAAAAAAAAATAATTGACTAAGGTTGAGCTCATTAATACTCGAGCAATTAAGTTCTAGGGGACTTTGTGCCTAGTGACCTAAGGATTTCTCGGTCTGGGATCCATTACCCAACGCTCGCTACAAGAGTATTAGTGCGTAAGTCTTTAGGGGCCTCAACCATTGCACAGTCAAATAAGCATAAGTAGCATAGTTTTGTATATATAGCAGTTGAATGAACTAAATAAAGCATGTTGAATCCTTGGCAAACTTGAATAAGTATGAAGGTGTATCTGAGTTATTCAGTGTTTAACGTTCATTTTATGTATAAACTTGTGATTCTTTGGTCAAAGAATAGGCTATGTTTCTGAACTAGTGTAGGGAGTACATCTGGTGAGCTAAGCACACACGCACGTTTTTGTGCTTGTAAATGTTAATATGCGGGTATTTAGTCGATCTCTATTTAGAATTATCGCATTCTCTGAGACACTGTGATATTTTGGTTATTGCTTTGCTTATGGGATCCTTGCATCAGTTGCATTCATGCATTTAGAGGTAGTCGAGTCTGTTTTCGCTTGAGGACAAGCATCAGTTTAAGTTTAGGGGTGTGATAAGTGGATTTTATATCCACTTATTTTGTGCTATTTTGACCTATATTGGTGGTTTATCCTTAAGAATGTTTTGTCTTTTAATTCATTTATGTTGTTTCAGTCTTGGTTGTGCAGAACTCGCAACTTTAGGTATCGTGACGATAAAAGGCTAAAAACGGTGGATTTCTGTTTCAATTCGGAATTAAAAGTTTCCAAGGGAGCGCAAGGGCAAACAGCGAGGAAATAGAAATATCACAAAAATTTGGGAAGTGATATATTCTTAAATCTGGAACCCCGGTTGGAATTGATATATTTTTCGTTACGCAAAAGGAATCCAGTTTCAGATCTTCCAGAGACCGCAACTTAAGACTTAAGGATTTATTTATATTAATAAGTATTTTATTTAATTAGAAAATTATATTTATAGATGTCTAATAATATTAGATATTTATTTTTATAATTTTTTGAATTAAATTAATTATTTATTAATTAAAGATTATAAATTGTACGGGTTAAAAAGCATTTTTACGAAACCCGTTCAAAAGATTTGGAGGCCACGTGACAAATGAATGCTTGCCATGATTATTTAAACAAAGGATACAATCTGCATTCAATTTGAATTGATTTTTCTAAAAAGCAAAAGTTACCTAGCCTGCCACTTCCTGTACGTTGTTGGCTGCAGATCCACTCGCATCTCAGCGCGTGGGCGTCACGCGCCCGAAGAAATTAGGGAAAATGCCCGCGTGTGTTGCACCTCCCTGTTCCGAAACTGGTTTTCAGCTGTATTAATCATGTGTTAAAAGAAACCAGAGTTGGCGGGTCGTAAGGGGCGGCTTGGTTGATATTTTATCATTGTTTTCGGCGGAATTTTCTATTGCTGGTGTGCTAATTTGGCCTATAAATAGAAGCATTTGTAGTAGGATTAGACACACCTCTCGACTGAATGTTCAGTTTTATTCTCTCCATATTTCATCACTTTCTTTTGTAATTTCAGTTGTATTTTATACACTTAAATTTTCTGTAAATTTAGTATAAGTTCTATTTTGGTTGAAGATTGTAAGGGGATTATTTTAGAGTGCTCTTCTCTTTCATTGGAAGCTATTTCGGTTCTATTTTCTAAACTCTTGTATTTCATATTTTATTCATGCAATTTTATACCATGTTTTCATTTAATCCCATGATGACGATTCGTTCGATTATGAACTAATCACCGTCATGGGATTCTAATGGATTTATTTACGTAATTTAGAAATTCGATGCCTTAATAATTTGTATTATGATAAAAATTCAGATTGCCTAATATGGTTGCCCTTAATTTATTAGATGCGTAGCTAACATCTAAATTATTAATTCCTAATGAATGCGAAAGTGGATTTAGGAATTTAGAATTTGCCATGTTAGCATAGGTTCGTAATTGTTATGTACATTTACGATAAGTGGTAGGGTTTTGGATCATATCGCCCTATGTAGTCATAATAAAGGAATTTATTCGTAAACCAATTATGTTTTCAAATCTTATAGACATATAAGGTCTAAACATAAACGGTGTCCACACAACTTCTATCTTTTTAAGTGGATGGTCGTGTGGTTTGATATAAGTTAAGGCTGAAAGGTGCTTATGTTAGTTTCATGTTCCCGGCTAGCTTTCGTAATTATCAAATCACTTTGAATTAAGGCATCAATTCTAAATGAAATAAGTAATGAAATTAGAATCTCATGTTTTTCTCACATATAAAATATCGTTTAATTAAATCAAGTAGTTTGAATTATTTAGTATTATTATTTTGATAAATCAATTAGAATAATAAAACAAAAATCCCTTTTTATATTTATTCAAGCAGTTTGTTGTTTAATCATACGTCGTTGCTTAAACATTATTTCTGAACAAACACCAAGTCTTCGTGGGATCGAACTTATTATATTACTTGTGACCGCGTACACTTGCGCAGTTAGTTTTCGAACCAACACGACCCCTCACTAATGTTCATCACCTGCAGGAGCGACCCCCAAAGCTCTTCAAGGGGGAAGATACGAATATCATGTTCACTGAAGAAGATGCGAAGTGGGTCCACCACCCTCACTCAGATGCCCTCGTTGTCCGAATTCGCATTGGATCGCAGAATGTTCACAGGGTCCTTGTGGACAATGGAAGTGCAGTGAATGTTCTAACATACGAGGTCTATCAGAAAATGGGGTTCGTGGATAGAGACCTTACCCCTACCGTGGGGCATCTGTACGGTTTTACTGGAGCTTCAGTCAATGTCAAGGGCCTCATAAGGCTCCCCATCACTTTAGGGGACGAGCCCTGTATTACTACCCAGATCGCAGACTTTATGGTGGTTGATCAACCTTCAGCCTATAATGCTATTGTAGGGAGGCCAATACTTAAAGAAATGAGGGTGGTCACTTCTATTTACCATCTCTCTATGAAGTTCCTGATAAGTGGATTTTATATCCACTTGGAACATTCTAAATCGGCTTAAATTGATTGTTTTGACCTCAAGATTGTGGTAGTTTTGATGTGTTTTGTTTAATTGTGTAGGGTTGGAATAATGTTGATTAAGATCGTTGTTTCCGTCACTTTTGGAGTTGAATTCGGGCTTAATAATATAGAATGGAGTCTTGTTATGGTTCACCATGAGGATTCCAAGCATAGAGGATTGAAAGTGGAAGAGAACGCAAAAAGAACGGGAGCAAACGGAGCAAAAACGAAGGAGAAAAAGCTAAAAAACGAAGGAGAAAAAAACGTTTCCAGAAGAGGGCTGGGCAAACTGCGCCAGTTCTTGAGCAAAGTGCGCCAGGGACCAGAATTTGCCTGAGCAAACTGCGCCAGTTTGGAGCAAAGTGCTCGGGGTCATGCTGATTTTCCAGTTTTGCCCTTATTCGATCTGAAATTGTATTTTAAGTGGTTTTTGACATAAAAATCAATTTCTAGTTGTATTTTAGGTATTTTTCTTATTGGGCAAGAGTAGGAAAAAGCCTATATCATCATCCAACCCTTGTAATCATAATATACACACGTTACGTAATATAACCTAGTTTTTTGGAAGAGAGAAAAGGAGAAGGAATTCCTCCAAGCTAGTGACAAGCAAGGATTATTCTTGAAACTTTTGTATTCTTCTATTGTGGGATTTGATTCTAAACCTTATTTCTTCTTCTCTATTTTTACTTGTTTATTTTAGAATTATGTTTTCAATAGAACCCATGATGACAATTAGGTCAATTATGGGCTAATTCGTTATCATGGGGTTTTAATGGATTTTGCTATGGATTCTAGTAATTGAGTGTTAATTATGCCTTGGTGTGTGATTGAATGTATTGATTGCCTAGTATGTTTATGCTTATTCGTTATAAGTGCGTCGCGAACACTTGTAATTGTTTGTTTAATCCTAGTGAATGCGAAAGTGGATCTAGGGTTTAGAACAATTCATGCTAGCATAGGTTTTTGCATGTGAAAAACATGTATTAATTTGTGATGTAATTCTAACCGTCTTGCATCGACTATGTGGTTTAATGGGTGCTTGATTCTCAACCGGTATGTGTTCAATTGCTATAGACATATAGGGACTACACATATTTGGTGACTACTTTACTTCTATCAATTGTGGATGATCAGTAGGATGGTATATGCACAACGAAAGTTGGTATGTATCAGTTTAGTGCATCTAATCAGTAATCAACTCTGTCACATGCTAGGCTAAAGGGCATAAGATTCTAGATGAAGTAGTAATTGAAATTGAAATCCCATGTTTGTTTATTATAAAGTTAAAGTTACGTTATTCTCTCGTAATTGGCTTAGTTGGTAATTAATCATTAGTTAAATCAAACCAATATTGTGATTGTCTTAGCAGTGAGTGTAAATCATAAGCTGGTGCATAAGTGAACATAACGAACAATTTGAGTCTCTGTGGGAACGAATCCTATTTACTCTATAGTACTTGTTGACCACGTTCTCTTGCGTGAATAAGTGCGAACAAGTTTTTGGCGCCGCTGCCGGGGACTCGGTTCATTGTTTGTTTAGTTTATGATCTTGTCATCAATTTGGATTAAATTCACTGACTCGGACGTTTTTTTTTCTTTTTATTAGATGGATTATTGGGAGCAGGAATTCGTAATTGTTTGTGAGCTGTGTGCAGGTGGACATTACACTCATCAATGTGAGTATAACAGAAACCTGCCAAATTTCAGCTGGGACTACAATCAGAGTGGTATGGAGCAATTCCAATATCCATCATACCCGCTCCAAAATCAGCAGTTTGAAGATGAGCAATACAGTCCAGGGGGAATTCAGCAGCAACAGGGGCAACAATTTCAGCATCAGTATGCCCCAGTGCATCAACACTTTCAACCTCCTGAATTTCAGCAGCAGCAATTTCAGACTTGGTCTATCCAACAGTCGACCGAAGAAGCTGAATTAGAAGAATTGAGGTTGATGGCTAAAAGCAATGCATTGTCTCTCCAGAGAATAGGAGATCAGATTGGTCAAATTGCAAATGCATTACAAACATTGAATCATATTGCAAGTGACACAGAAGGCCTAGCTGTAGAGCAGGAGGACAATAACATGCCTATCAATCTTGACTGGCCTTTCTTAGCCACGGGTGAGACCATGATCGAAGTTCAGGAAGGAGAGTCTGAGGGCAAAGATGGGGAAGAAGCAGAACATGAACCTGATAAGGAAGCAGAGTCGGAGGCAAATCAATCGGAAAATTCAGAATGTCCAGAAAACTCGATTCTGAATAATCAGCCGCAACCACTTCCTTTGCAATCTGAAAATTTTGAAGAATCAGCCCAAGATCAAGAAAATTCCAAGGCTCAAGTGGCTATGCTATTTCCTTCGAAGGATGAAGAGGGTCTCAGTGTGGAAGATGATGAATTAGGAGAGCATGTTCAGTTGTTGAATGCCGCTCCGTTGCAATCTGACTTCGACCAGTTGGAGGCCAAAGAGGAAAAGAGCATCACTCCTGTTGACAAATCTACTCCGGAGAAGACTATAGAGATCGTCCAAATCGATTTTCCTCCTCCATATCCACATAGGCTTCAAAAGCAAACTCTAGCCATGAATTTACCGGCGGAGGATGAGGAGTGTTTTAGCTTGAAATTGGTTGATGCAGGGCAGAGTAAAAAGTATGACACGGAGAAGGAGAAGGCAAAGCATGGCCAACTGAGGATTATAGTGCCTTGGTTAATGGGGCTACGTATTCCACATAAGTTGCTTGGAGTGGAAGATCTCTGGAATTCTCAGGTGCGCCTTAAGCCATCAATTGAAGGAGCTCCCGAACTCGAGCTCAAAACATTGCTAGTTCACCTGGGGTATGTTTCTTGTAATTCAAATCCTTTGCTTGCTATTGTTATTGCTGCTAACTTCTCAGGTAGGCGGGAGAATGTTGTTAAGAGATCTTGTGAGGAGCGAAAACGGGTAAAGCTTGTCGTTGAAGATGTCGCTCCAGAAAAGATCATTAAATGGCCTTATAGAGATGCGGTGCAGAAATTTTTCAAGAGGAAAATTGTGGCCAAGTCTAGCTAAAGACGTTAAAGAAAGGCGCTTCGTGGGAGGCAACCCATGATTTCTTGCTTTCGAATAAAACAACAGTTGTGTTGGAGCGCACCACGTCTATCCACCACCAGACCCACCACCCGAGGAGGGTGGAGATGCCGGCGTGTAGGGGAGTATCTCTTGTACCCTTTTAATTTATCTTCAATGAGGACATTGCAATTTTTAAGTTTGGGGGTGATTTGGGGGATAGTAGTTGTATGTATTGTTGTATTTTGTGGTCATATAGGATATCATGTTGCATAGTAGTGATAGTTCATGCATGATTGTTATGTTCGTATTATCTACGTTTGTTCATATAGGACATTTTGTTTTATTTTCGTATACCATGTGAGTTTTCATTTAGTTGCATTTTCATGGCATGCATATTTCATGATCCCTTAGGACGAGCTGATTCTGATTGATAGGTGGATGTTGATTTGGGTGTGATGATGATGAGTAGAGGGCTGATTTATAGTTTCTATGAAATTGACTTGCATGTTACGGGAACAAAATTTATTACACAGTCTCATTGGGGTGCTGTTGGGCTAGGTTAGGGTCATGCTTGTGGGATGTTTTGAGATTTAATCACTTGTTTATATTTAGAATTTTCGTTATTCCCTTTATAGCGTAGGAACATTAAAGTCTAAGTTTGGGGGAAACCAGGAATTTTCATGCTAGTTGTTAATATCTGTCAATAAAGGCTAGGCGTCAAATGGCTAGTAGCCAGCTCATATTTATATGAGTAGTCTAGGGTTGGAAATGAGAAAGGCTCATTCCAGATTGCATATAAAAAAAAAAAGAAAAAGAAAAAAAAGAAAAAAAAAGAGTCAAGTGTTGTTTGTTAATGCAAAATTAACCAGAGTGAGCTCTTTAATACTCGAGTAATTAAGTCTGAGGGGACTTAGTCCTAGTGACCTAAGGCTTTATAGTCTGGGATCCACTGACCCAACACTCGCTACATGGGTATTATTGTATAAGCCTTTTGGGGTCTCATTCATTGCACGGTTAAATAAGCATGCGTATTGTATATGTAGTGCCGTAGTATAGTAATAAAGCATGAGTTTCTGTCTACCTTGGATAAGGGTGGAGGTGTTCCTAGGTTATGGAGTGTCTACAGTCTATTCTAGTTATAAACCTGTGATTGTCTTGACGGAAAGCATGTATGAGTTTTGACCTAGTTCTGGGGGTATTTCTGATGAGCATTACACACACGCACGTTTCTGTTCATGTATTGTTAGTATACGGGGACTTAGTCGAGCTCTGCTTGGATTTGTTGCATTCGTCGAGATATTCGCTTGTTAGTTGGTTTTGGTGAGTTTGAAGGGGGTCTTTGCATTTTTTTCATATTAGTTGCATTCATGCATTTGCATTGCATTAGGTTAAATGGATTTTGTGGGTACATTCGCTATAGGCCCTCACGAGACCTTACTCGTCCACTAGGGCTGCCTAGGGGTTTAAAGGGCTTGTTGCATATGTCAAATGCAACCGTGATCACCTACGGAAGTGGTACTAATTAGTTAGTTAGTTGTAGTTGTATATGCTTGAGGACAAGCATCAGTTTAAGTTTGGGGGTGTGATAAGTGGATTTTATATCCACTTGGAACATTCTAAATCGGCTTAAATTGATTGTTTTGACCTCAAGATTGTGGTAGTTTTGATGTGTTTTGTTTAATTGTGTAGGGTTGGAATAATGTTGATTAAGATCGTTGTTTCCGTCACTTTTGGAGTTGAATTCGGGCTTAATAATATAGAATGGAGTCTTGTTATGGTTCACCATGAGGATTCCAAGCATAGAGGATTGAAAGTGGAAGAGAACGCAAAAAGAACGGGAGCAAACGGAGCAAAAACGAAGGAGAAAAAGCTAAAAAACGAAGGAGAAAAAAACGTTTCCAGAAGAGGGCTGGGCAAACTGCGCCAGTTCTTGAGCAAAGTGCGCCAGGGACCAGAATTTGCCTGAGCAAACTGCGCCAGTTTGGAGCAAAGTGCTCGGGGTCGTGCTGATTTTCCAGTTTTGCCCTTATTCGATCTGAAATTGTATTTTAAGTGGTTTTTGACATAAAAATCAATTTCTAGTTGTATTTTAGGTATTTTTCTTATTGGGCAAGAGTAGGAAAAAGCCTATATCATCATCCAACCCTTGTAATCATAATATACACACGTTACGTAATATAACCTAGTTTTTTGGAAGAGAGAAAAGGAGAAGGAATTCCTCCAAGCTAGTGACAAGCAAGGATTATTCTTGAAACTTTTGTATTCTTCTATTGTGGGATTTGATTCTAAACCTTATTTCTTCTTCTCTATTTTTACTTGTTTATTTTAGAATTATGTTTTCAATAGAACCCATGATGACAATTAGGTCAATTATGGGCTAATTCGTTATCATGGGCTTTTAATGGATTTTGCTATGGATTCTAGTAATTGAGTGTTAATTATGCCTTGGTGTGTGATTGAATGTATTGATTGCCTAGTATGTTTATGCTTATTCGTTATAAGTGCGTCGCGAACACTTGTAATTGTTTGTTTAATCCTAGTGAATGCGAAAGTGGATCTAGGGTTTAGAACAATTCATGCTAGCATAGGTTTTTGCATGTGAAAAACATGTATTAATTTGTGATGTAATTCTAACCGTCTTGCATCGACTATGTGGTTTAATGGGTGCTTGATTCTCAACCGGTATGTGTTCAATTGCTATAGACATATAGGGACTACACATATTTGGTGACTACTTGACTTCTATCAATTGTGGATGATCAGTAGGATGGTATATGCACAACGAAAGTTGGTATGTATCAGTTTAGTGCATCTAATCAGTAATCAACTCTGTCACATGCTAGGCTAAAGGGCATAAGATTCTAGATGAAGTAGTAATTGAAATTGAAATCCCATGTTTGTTATTATAAAGTTAAAGTTACGTTATTCTCTCGTAATTGGCTTAGTTGGTAATTAATCATTAGTTAAATCAAACCAATATTGTGATTGTCTTAGCAGTGAGTGTAAATCATAAGCTGGTGCATAAGTGAACATAACGAACAATTTGAGTCTCTGTGGGAACGAATCCTATTTACTCTATATTACTTGTTGACCACGTTCTCTTGCGTGACAAAAACTTGTTCGCACTTATTCACGCAAGAGAACGTGGTCAACAAGTAATATAGAGTAAATAGGATTCGTTCCCACAGAGACTCAAATTGTTCGTTATGTTCACTTATGCACCAGCTTATGATTTACACTCACTGCTAAGACAATCACAATATTGGTTTGATTTAACTAATGATTAATTACCAACTAAGCCAATTACGAGAGAATAACGTAACTTTAACTTTATAATAACAAACATGGGATTTCAATTTCAATTACTACTTCATCTAGAATCTTATGCCCTTTAGCCTAGCATGTGACAGAGTTGATTACTGATTAGATGCACTAAACTGATACATACCAACTTTCGTTGTGCATATACCATCCTACTGATCATCCACAATTGATAGAAGTCAAGTAGTCACCAAATATGTGTAGTCCCTATATGTCTATAGCAATTGAACACATACCGGTTGAGAATCAAGCACCCATTAAACCACATAGTCGATGCAAGACGGTTAGAATTACATCACAAATTAATACATGTTTTTCACATGCAAAAACCTATGCTAGCATGAATTGTTCTAAACCCTAGATCCACTTTCGCATTCACTAGGATTAAACAAACAATTACAAGTGTTCGCGACGCACTTATAACGAATAAGCATAAACATACTAGGCAATCAATACATTCAATCACACACCAAGGCATAATTAACACTCAATTACTAGAATCCATAGCAAAATCCATTAAAACCCCATGATAACGAATTAGCCCATAATTGACCTAATTGTCATCATGGGTTCTATTGAAAACATAATTCTAAAATAAACAAGTAAAAATAGAGAAGAAGAAATAAGGTTTAGAATCAAATCCCACAATAGAAGAATACAAAAGTTTCAAGAATAATCCTTGCTTGTCACTAGCTTGGAGGAATTCCTTCTCCTTTTCTCTCTTCCAAAAAACTAGGTTATATTACGTAACGTGTGTATATTATGATTACAAGGGTTGGATGATGATATAGGCTTTTTCCTACTCTTGCCCAATAAGAAAAATACCTAAAATACAACTAGAAATTGATTTTTATGTCAAAAACCACTTAAAATACAATTTCAGATCGAATAAGGGCAAAACTGGAAAATCAGCACGACCCCGAGCACTTTGCTCCAAACTGGCGCAGTTTGCTCAGGCAAATTCTGGTCCCTGGCGCACTTTGCTCAAGAACTGGCGCAGTTTGCCCAGCCCTCTTCTGGAAACGTTTTTTTCTCCTTCGTTTTTTAGCTTTTTCTCCTTCGTTTTTGCTCCGTTTGCTCCCGTTCTTTTTGCGTTCTCTTCCACTTTCAATCCTCTATGCTTGGAATCCTCATGGTGAACCATAACAAGACTCCATTCTATATTATTAAGCCCGAATTCAACTCCAAAAGTGACGGAAACAACGATCTTAATCAACATTATTCCAACCCTACACAATTAAACAAAACACATCAAAACTACCACAATCTTGAAGTCAAAACAATCAATTTAAGCCGATTTAGAATGTTCCAAGTGGATATAAAATCCACTTATCAGTTCCCTACCCCAAATGGAATCGGATGCGTTAAGGGAGCACAACATGAATCTCGTGAGTGCTATAACAAGGCCCTCAAGTCAGCAGAAAGAGGGAGTAATTCTGTGACGGATAAGATGGAATGCGAGGAGGAAAGCAGGCCTCGCAAGACAACCTTTGTACCACCAACAGATTGTAACATGATCTCAATTGAGGAGCTCCCAGCTGATTATTTTGATAATTTGGGAATTCAAGTAGAACCAGTACCAGGTGCTTTGATAATGGGAGCCTCGCAGCCAGTAATGGTTCTCCAGGAAGGGATCGTTGAAGAGGCTACGGATAGTGACAGCGAGGAGAGCCCAGAGCAGGCCGCTGTGCGAGCTCGAAAGGGAAAATGGGTTCGCAAGGAAACATCTACACTGACAGAACTGCCAAATGGAACTACAAAGACAACAACTGTTGTTAAGGAGTATGGGCACGCGGGTAACAACCCCTGCGAGATTCTACCCTGATTGGCTCGCGAACCCTGTCCTCGTGAAGAAGCCAAATGGAAAGTGGAGGACATGTGTAGACTTTACCGACCTCAACAAACATTGTCCCAAGGATAGTTTTCCACTACCAAGGATCGACCAGTTAGTGGATGCAACAGCAGGGCATGCACTTCTTTCTTTCATGGATGCTTAGTCTGGGTACAACCAAATACCCATGTATGGTCCTGATCAAGAGCACACCTCGTTCATCACGGATAGAGGTCTCTATTGCTACATAGGAATGCCCTTTGGTCTCCTTAATGCTGGGGCTACCTACCAAAGTCTCGTTAATATGATGTTCGAGAAACAAATTGGCAAGACAATGGAAGTATATGTAGATGACATGCTGGTCAAGTCTAAGGAAGCTGGGGATCACATCTCTCACCTCGCAGAGATGTTTGATATATTAAGGAAATACAAAATGAAGCTCAACCCCCAAAAGTGTGTCTTTGGAGTCGAATCTGGAAAGTTTTTGGGGTTCATTGTCAACCACAGGGGAATCGAAGGAAACCCTGCAAAAATAAAGGCTTTAATGGACATGCGATCCCCAAGAAGTATGAAAGAGGTTCAGAGTTTAACAGGAAGGATCGCAGCTCTCAATCGGTTTGTTTCTAAATCATCAGATAGGTGCCATGAGTTCTTTAAGGCCATTAAAAAGGTGGGAAAAAACTTTGAATGGACATCGGAATGCGAGGAGGCTTTTCAGAAAATAAAGGAAACCTGGGCTCGCCACCACTTCTCTCGAAGCCCCTTAATGGCGAGGTCCTCATTGTCTACCTCGCTGTGTCCGAACACGCGATCAGTGCAGTGTTGGTACGCGAGGAGGGGAAAATTCAGTACCCAGTGTATTACATCAGCAAAAGGATGCTAGATGCAGAAAAGAGATATACAAACATGGAGAAGCTCGCCTATGCCTTGGTATTGGCCTCGCAAAATTTAAGGCCATATTTTCAGGCTCACAAAATTGAGTTTCGCACATCTTATCCTCTAAGGCAAGTGATGCACAAACCAGAAACATCAGGAAGGCTCTTGAAGTGGACTGTGTAACTAAGCCAATTTGACATTGAATATAAGCCACGAGGGCCTCTAAAGGGTCAGGCCCTAGCAGATTTCATACTTGAGTTTCCTCCGTACATTGAGCAAGGCTCTTGGGCTCTAATAACGATCCCTTAAAAGGTCAGTAGCGAGGTCAAAACTGAAAATTCAGCCTCGTGGTGGGAACTTTTTGTGGATGGTGCCTCTAATAAGGAAGGAGGCGGAGCAGGGATCGAACTTGTTACTCCTGAGGGTCGCAAGATAAGCAGTGCGGTTCACTTCACGTTTGGAGCATCTAACAATGCAGCTGAATACGAGGCCCTGATTATTGGCCTCAAACTTGCAATTGAAATGAAAATCGAAAATCTTAATGCATACGATGATTCTATGCTGGTTACGGGTCACATTGGATGCGGGTGGCAGGCCAGGGGGCCCCAAATCGAGCTCTATCTGCGATGTGTGCAGAGATTGATGAAATTATTCAAACAAGTCAAGGTGGAATTTATCAGGAGGGCAAAAAATCAAGGTGCCGATGCCCTAGCAAAATTGGGCTCGCGTCGCGAAGCCACTTTACTTGGGGTTATGCCATTGGAAATTCAGACCAAGCCTAGTGTCCCTGAAGAGTTTATTATGGAAGTTGCGAACTCAGAACCAACATGGATGACCCATATATGGGAGTATGTGAAAAATGGGACTCTGCCACAAGATAAAAGAGAAGCTAGGAAGGTCAAATATCAGGCTGCTCGTTATGTCATTTACGATGAGGTCTTATATCGAAGAGGGTTCAACACCCCGCTGTTGCGATGTGTAGATGGTGAAGAATGTACTTACATTCTGAGAGAGGTCCATGAAGGTATATGTGGAAATCACTCGGGGGGTAGTTCGCTGGCTCAGAAGATATCTCGTCAAGGGTATTTTTGGCCCACATTGAAAAGGGATGCATTTGAGTTTTCCAGGAAATGTGATGCCTGTCAGAGGATCGCTAACTTTAGCAACGCACCGGTCTCACAACTCACTTCGCTCACGAGCCCATGGCCCTTTGCTATGTGGGGTATTGATCTAATTGGGGAATTACCCAAAGCTAAAGGGGGAGTTAAGTACGCAGTGGTGGCAGTAGATTATTTCACCAAGTGGGCCGAGGCTGAGCCACTTGCAACAATCACCGCCAAGAAGCTAAAGGACTTCGTATACAGAGCAATCGTGTGTCGTTATGGGATCCCTTATCAACTCATATCAGATAATGGGAAACAATTTGACAGCAAGGAAATGAAGGAATTCTGTGAGAATTTGGGGATCAAGAAAAGTTTTTCAGCTGTTAGCCATCCTCAGACAAATGGCCAAACTGAGGCCGTCAACAAGATAATTAAGCATAATTTAAAGGCAAAGCTGGAAGAAAGCAAGGGTAATTGGCCTGAAGAATTACCAAGGGTCCTGTGGTCATACAACACGACCCCAAGGAGCACTACTGGAGAGACCCCATTTTCTCTCACTTATGGGTGCGAGGCCATGGTCCCAGTGGAGGTTGGTTCGGGATCGTTTAGAAGGGAACACTATGACCCTGAGTTTAACGAAGTCAATCATAGGTTCTATCTGGATATGATTGAAGAAACAAGAGGCGAGGCCCAGCTACGCCTCGTAGCTTACCAACAAAGGACCGCAAGGTATTACAATGGAAAGGTCAAGGTGCGATCCCTACGTACAGGTGACCTAGTACTTAGAAGGGTCATGCCTAACACTAGGGTTCCGGGACATGGAGTTTTCGGTGCTAACTGGGAAGGACCCTACAAAATCTATGCAACTCTGTCAGAGAGAACCTACTATCTCACTGATATGGAGGACAAAGTTATTCCGCGAGCCTGGAACGCAGAACACTTGAGAAAGTACTACCAGTGAAAGCTTTGTTTCTGGTAGTTTCTATCTATTACTACTACTTAGCATGAATAAATTCATACAAAGTACTGGGGGGTAGTGATCATATAGACACCTCCCCTTTATGATGTAATGATTTTTTGGGCCTCGCCCCACAATTCATTTTAGGGCATCGCCCCTACTTGTCAAACTTCGGCCATGCCCCTATCAATAAAACTTTGGATATCACCCCTACTTTTTTCATTATATGAGTTCGTTTGCTTTACAAATTATTTTTTATTTTGCATTCAAAATAAACTTGCTAGCCAGTTGTTAGCATTTACACTTTAAGGTCCAAGCCATCTCAACGATGATAGGATCGCACTTGCTATTATCTCAAGGTAACAGTTCATAACTGCTATTATCAAGGCACTTCGCATCTGCGAACACAGATCGCATCTAAACTAACGAAGACAACCTACATGAAGATTTATGCAAATGGAGAGCACAATATTACTATGAAGACAATTAACATGGAAACAAAGGCAATTATATTGGAAACATAGATGAAATCAAAGTTAATATGGGTCGCTATGCGATCCCAAAAGACTTGCAGTTATTAGAGTTAGTCAAATACGATTACATCTTGCAAGGCATTAAAAGGGAGCCCGCATCCCAAATTCGAAGATTCTTATAAATGCATAAAATCACGAAGCATTCTTGTCTTGATTGGCTTTGGCGGCCTCCTCTGTCAACCTGGCCTCCTCTGCAAGCTTTGCTTCTTCAGCGGCGTCCTCCTCTGCGATCTCTTGCTTGAGAAGCTCGGCATAGTCAGCATTACCTGGTCTAAGTTGATCCCAGTCAAAGTCGGGGATCGTTCGAATGAAGCCCTTCATAAAAGTACTTGACCCTTGGCCAGAAACTTCTCTTCAGCAGTCGCCAGTGAAGCCTGTGCAGCAGCCAGATCGTTCTTAAGCTGTGTGATCTCCTCATCTTTTTTCTTCACGGCCTCCTCGCTGGACTTCTGCAATTCCCTGAGAGATTTTTCAAACTCATTCCTTTCTCTCCGAGCAGCTTTTAAGTCTGTACGGATTTGAACAGTGTCATGGGAGAGTTTTTGCTTGTAAGTCTCTTCCAGGGATCGCTTATCCTCAATTTTCTGGAACTCAAGCACCTTATTTTTCTTTTCAAGTTGGAGAAAGTTTTTTGTGTGCGCAGCCTGGCGAATGAAGGCCTCAGCAAGGCATCTGGTCAAGGCAGTAGCATTTTCCTCTGGGGTTGCCTTCCACCAGTTGGAAGTCTCAGCCTCCTTCGTGTACTTCTCTCCCAAAGCCGCAAACAAATGTTGAGAGGGGGTAGCAGCAACGACCCCGGAAGGTAGTTGGGAAAGTGCGTCTATAGGCCCATCCTTTCTTGCCCGCTTGAGAGGAGTCTGGTCAACGAGGTCTAAGCTTTGATTTCCAGCGAGGCTGGTTTGAGGAGGTGGATCGTTGATTACTTTTTGCTGAGAAGCAGTTGTTTTTGAGGGGGTAGGAGCTTTCGGTATAGAGGCCGCTTTTGAGATTGGATGTTTCTTGGCACCTAGTTGGAGGAATGGAGGAATTTGGCCAGTTCGGTTTGACATACCTGTACAAAAAAGAGAGGACACGTTAAAAATAGATTAGCGAGGCATAACAAGATGAATGCAGGGACAAGTAACATGCATGTATGTAGGTGTGAAAATATGCGATGCAATATACAACAATTAAGGATCATGTCACTGTTAAGAAATACCCTCGTCGTTAATTATTTCAACATGAGAAGAGGAGGCCTCTTCTCATAACTTTCTCTTCCGCGAGGACCGCTTCGCGGTGGAAGGCCCCGCTTCAGGAGTAGACCCTACTCCCTCCTTCAGAAATCCGCACTCAACCAAGTTTTCTAAGGACATTAGAGTTCTAATCACTACGCCATAAGTGGGCTAACGTAATGGTTTTTGAAAGCGTTATGTGAAATAGTGTTACAATAGGTAGTAAATTTTGACCAATTGTAACACCACTCAACTAGTGTTACATTAGTCGAGATATAGTGTTACAGTAAAGGTCACGGTGTTGCATACATGTAACACTACAATACAGTGTTACATTAGTTAATTTTTTTATTTTTCTTTTTTCAACTATTGTGGTCCCCACCAGCAGGACCAATAGGTGGATCCCACGAAAAAGTGGGCCCAGGCGTGGGCCCCACAAAAAAGTGTTACATTTGCTAATGCAAATTTTAAAGTGGGCCCATACTTCCACGTGTCAGGTGGGACCACACAGCCACTTGTCATTCGTGGGCCCACACTGCCACGTGTCAGAGTAGGACCCGCTACCACGTGTCAGGCGGGTGCAGTGTGGCCCATATTGCCACGTGGCAGTGTGGGACCCATTGACACGTGGCAGTGTGGGACCCACTGACACGCAGTCAAAATATGTACTTTTGCTCTTACTAAAAAAGAAATTGGTGTTGGAGGGGTTCGAAGAGGTCACTGGATTCCTATCTCACCACAACAACCGCTCCATCTACACTTACATTTGGTTAATTTCCTCCATCAATAATATATAACCCTCACACCTTAGGTTTTATTCATTATTACTATTATTACTAAATTATCAGAATAATTTTAATTCTTTATTTATGTTACTTATATTATATTATACTAAATCTTTTTTTTTTTGCTTGATAATTTTTTTTACTAATCTGTTAATTATTGTTAAATAACATTTTTATAAGTATTAAAGTGTATATATTATTAAAAAAATAGTAAAAAATATTTTAAAATAGTAAAAAATATTTTAAAATAGTTTTTTCACTAAATGATAAAAACTAATATTTTACTAATTTTAAATTACTTTTTATGTTTAGATATGTATTTTTTGAATTTTTCATTATTTTGAATTTTTATTTTAATATATATTCTTCATATACAGATTTATTCAGACCCAGAAGTTTCTTTTCATCCTCAGACACTACACAGTCGAACGCTTCATCTTCCCCAAAACTCAACCTCTAATATCTTCTACACGCCTCCCGATGGATTGGCTTTATATTGTACGTTTTCCCACACAGAAAAACCCTTACTCCATTTTCTACCTTTTTCACAGAAGAACTCAACCTCCCTTCTCGGTTTCGAACAAATCTCAACCTCTAATCTCTGAAATCATGATATCTCATAAAAAAACTCTAGAAGCTAGATTTTTAGTTGCAGAATCAGAAGCCGAAGCCGAACCGGTGCTTAATCGTGGGGTAGCGGAGGCGGAAGCAGACCTTACTCGTGGTGAACGGCTTGATGGTGAACAGCTTCATGGTGAACGACTTGATTGGCAAAAGGTTTCTTCTAATATTATTAATATGTTAGATATTTCTTGTGAGGAGGATGTTATTAGAAAGATTGATGGGGTAACATGTGTGGAACCAAGTGTGGGTTTTTTTGCATGATTCGGCTATGAATTGGGTGAATTGTTGATATGCTATTCCAGATTCTGCTGTCTGCTTTAAGTTTGATGTGATTAAAGAACATGCTTTGTCTAAGTTTAGTTTTATAGGGCTGATTAATGTGTTTAGTCATTTTGGGGGTTTCTTAGTTTTTCGATTTAGGGATTCAAATGGTGTTAATCAATTTCTCCGAAATAGTCCTGTGACTATAGACAATTGTGTTTTTAAAGTCAAACCTTGGCATGAGTACTTTCCAGTTATTAGTGTTAATGAGAAGATGAGGGTTTGGGTTCGATTCTCTCGTGTGCCTTTCCTCTACTGGACAGTTAAAGGCATGTGTCTATTGGGTTTAGCTGTTGGTAAGCTTGTTGGTATGGATAGGGCTACACACAAAGCTGCAGTTAGAAATGAGCCAATTCTAGAGGCTAGGATGCTTATTGAAGTGGGAGTTTTGGATCCTCCGCAAACGCACATTATGGTTGGTGCTTATGCTGTCGGTGGAAAGACCAAGGTTTTAGTAACGTATGAGAGAGCTTCTATTTGTGGATATTGCTGTGCTGTCCATAGTGGTGCCTGTGACCTGTTACAGGAGTGTTTTTTGGATGCAGGGGAGGAACCTCAACCTTTCAGGTTGTTTCAAGAGGATTCTGGAAGTAGTATGTACCGCGATAAAGTTAACAATTCTGATAGTGACGTGGAAAGCTCGAGATTGGAAAATGCAGAATTTGAGCTTGATTCTGCTTTTGACTCTGAGGATTGGTTCAATAGCATGGAAACGGATGATAGTTTTGAGGTTGCTAACGAGGATGTTAATTCTGATTTTGATAGTATTGATAGTGTTTTTAATTTTGGATGATATTATTGATCATGCTCCGATGTCATTACAGGTTGCGAATGAGGAACATCATAAGAGGAAACGTGATCAGATAACACGGGGAAATTCTGGACTGGTGGCTGGAAGTGGTGCAAGGGTAGAGGCTGGGGCTGATGCAGGGGTTTCTCCTTCTGCTAAACAGAATGAATCTTAGTACTTTTATTCCATGGTTTTTTGAAGTTGATGTAATGTAACTTAATGGTTTTCTGAATTGTTGGTTATCGTTGGTGAATTGTTGGTATTAGTTAATGGTTTTGTTAATGCTCGTCGTTGGTGAATTGTTATCGTTTGTTGGTATTAGTTAATTGTTATCGTTTGATTATCGGATTTTTCTGTTTGTTTGAAGTGTTTTGGTTTATTAACAGTTAGTATGTGAATTTGTAAGTGCTTGCCATGACTGTGAAGTAGAATTGCTAAGTAGAATTGCCTTATAAAACATTACTGAGCTAGGTTTCCATGCTGCTTTTGCCACATACCATGTTTTCATGTTTTCATGCTGCTTTTGCCACATACCAAAATATTGTAAGTATTTTACATTGTCTAGGTTTCCAACTTTCTGGATCATTTATTGAACAAACAGAAATAGTGCCAAAATGTGTTGGACTGGTATTAAATTAATTATCATTTTAATTAAATTTGAATTAATGTATTAATTTAAATTGGTTTAATTAATTAATGAATTAATCATTTCATTAAATGATTAAGTGATTAAATTAATTAACTGATTTTATAAAAGAAATGGAAACCTGTGTTAAAATGAAGAGAGGCAAAAAAAAAATGTTTCATTGCCTGGAATCGAAGAGAAGCTGTCGGCATTTTTCCTCACTCTCCACTACACGCGTGATACACACGCGCCCATGTTAGACCTGTCATGTGACAGGCGAGTGTCCTCCACTTCCTTCCCCTGTGAGTGGTCTTCAACAGCAAACATAGGCCCATCAAAACTTATTGGAAAATAAAAAGGTTCATTGCCTGGAATCGAACCCGGGTCTCCTGTGTAAAAGCCATATAACCCTACCGCTGGACGACAATGGATGATGAGTTAAATTGCTTAATTTTTTAATTAACCCTTTCGAAGTCAAGTTAAGAGTTTAATATCAAATTCACGGATACAACTTACAAATCAAATCAAGTTAAAGTTTATACACATTATTCCCAAATTTTCAAAAAATAAAAAAATAATTTGGTTGGAGATCTTAATAGAACACTAGTATATTGTCTTGTACTCGTAACTAGTGCTTTGTCCCACATTATTGTTTCTATTTTTTAAAAAATATTTTTCGACGATCCAACCATACGGATGTCAAGATATATCTAATTAAATGATATTCCCAAATTTTCAAAAAATAAAAAATTAATTTGGTTGGAGATCTTAATAGAACACTAGTACATTGTCTTGTACTCGTAACTAGTGCTTTGTCCCAGATTATTGTTTCTATTTTTTAAAAAATATTTTTCGACGATCCAACCGTACGGATGTCAAGATATATCTAATTAAATGATATTCCCAAATTTTCAAAAAATAAAAAATTAATTTGGTTGGAGATCTTAATAGAACACTAGTATATTGTCTTGTACTCGTAACTAGTGCTTTGTCCCACATTATTGTTTCTATTTTTTAAAAAATATTTTTCGACGATCCAACCGTACGGATGTCAAGATATATCTAATTAAATGATATTCCCAAATTTTCAAAAAATAAAAAATTAATTTGGTTGGAGATCTTAATAGAACACTAGTATATTGTCTTGTACTCGTAACTAGTGTTTTATCCCACATTATTGTTTCTATTTTTTAAAAAATAGTTTTCGACGATCCAACCGTACAGATGTCAAGATATATCTAATTAAATGATATTCCCAAATTTTCAAAAAATAAAAAATTAATTTGGTTGGAGATCTTAATAGAACACTAGTATATTGTCTTGTACTCGTAACTAGTGCTTTGTCCCACATTATTGTTTCTATTTTTTAAAAAATATTTTTCGACGATCCAACCGTACGGATGTCAAGATATATCTAATTAAATGATATTCCCAAATTTTCAAAAAATAAAAAATTAATTTGGTTGGAGATCTTAATAGAACACTAGTATATTGTCTTGTACTCGTAACTAGTGCTTTGTCCCACATTATTGTTTCTATTTTTTAAAAAATATTTTTCGACGATCCAATCGTACGGATGTCAAGATATATCTAATTAAATGATATTCCCAAATTTTCAAAAAATAAAAAAATAATTTGGTTAGAGATCTTAATAGAACACTAGTATATTGTCTTGTACTCGTAACTAGTGCTTTGTCCCAGATTATTGTTTCTATTTTTTTAAAAAAAACTTTCGACAATCCAACCGTACGGATGTCAAGATATATCTAATTAAATGATATTCCCAAATTTTCAAAAAATAAAAAATTAATTTGGTTGGAGATCTTAATAGAACACTAGTATATTGTCTTGTACTCGTAACTAGTGCTTTGTCCCACATTATTGTTTCTATTTTTTAAAAAATATTTTTCGACGATCCAACCGTACGGATGTCAAGATATATCTAATTAAATGATATTCCCAAATTTTCAAAAAATAAAAAATTAATTTGGTTGGAGATCTTAATAGAACACTAGTATATTGTCTTGTACTCGTAACTAGTGATATGTCCCACATTATTGTTTCTATTTTTTAAAAAATATTTTTTGACGATCCTGCCGTACGGATGTCAAGATATATCTAATTAATTGATATTCCCAAATTTTCAAAAAATAAAAAATTAATTTGGTTGGAGATCTTAATAGAACACTAGTATATTGTCTTGTACTCGTAACTAGTGCTTTGTCCCAGATTATTGTTTCTATTTTTTAAAAAATAATTTTCGACGATCCAACCGTACGGATGTCAAGATATATCTAATTAAATGATATTCCCAAATTTTCAAAAAATAAAAAATTAATTTGGTTGGAGATCTTAATAGAACACTAGTATATTGTCTTGTACTCGTAACTAGTGCTTTGTCCCACATTATTGTTTCTATTTTTTAAAAAATATTTTTCGACGATCCAACCATACGGATGTCAAGATATATCTAATTAAATGATATTCCCAAATTTTCAAAAAATAAAAAATTAATTTGGTTGGAGATCTTAATAGAACACTAGTATATTGTCTTGTACTCGTAACTAGTGTTTTGTCCCACATTATTGTTTATATTTTTAAAAAAATATTTTTCGACGATCCAACCGTACGGATGTCAAGATATATCTAATTAAATGATATTCCCAAATTTTCAAAAAATAAAAAATTAATTTGGTTGGAGATCTTAATAGAACACTAGTATATTGTCTTGTACTCGTAACTAGTGCTTTGTCCCACATTATTGTTTCTATTTTTTAAAAAATTTCGACGATCCAACCGTACGGATGTCAAGATATATCTAATTAAATGATATTCCCAAATTTTCAAAAATAAAAAATTAATTTGGTTGGAGATCTTAATAGAACACTAGTATATTGTCTTGTACTCGTAACTAGTGCTTTGTCCCACATTATTTTTATATATTATATATAATTTTTTTTAAATCGGTTCGATTTGGTAAATATCGGATTTCGATTATTCGGTTTTTGTTATTCGGTTCGGTTAAAAACCGAACGGACCGAATGATCACCCTACTAATTACGGAGTAC
The DNA here is from genome assembly GCA_037693485.1 of Kitagawia praeruptora. Classification (NCBI taxonomy): domain Eukaryota; kingdom Viridiplantae; phylum Streptophyta; class Magnoliopsida; order Apiales; family Apiaceae; genus Kitagawia; species Kitagawia praeruptora. The sequence continues at coordinate 9,518,264 of CM075353.1, forward strand.
TATGTAAATTATGTAAAAATTACTACCTATATGGGCGGCAACTTTCCCCCCATTCCCAAAATCCACATTATTGCAAGTCCACTACTACTCACCTAAACATTACGCCAAGTCCACACAGATCTAATTATCTAAACACACACACACACACACACACACACAAACACACACACACACAGATCTAAACACAAGCTCCTCTTCTCAAATCGAAACAGATATAAACACAGGCTCAAATCGAAGAACACAAATTGAAGAACACAAGCTCCTATTCTCTTCTCTTCTAAACACAGGTCAATTACCTTCTGTTTTGTATCATCTAGGGTTCATTAAATTAGGGTTTCTGTGTTATAATTTGGGGCTTTTGTTTTTATTAAATTAGGGCTTCATCTAGGGTTCATTGTATGTTTGTTTGTGTCAATTATATACGTCTTTGGGCTTCATTTATGTTTTGTTGCTTCTTTTGGTGACTGTTTGTTTATTACTTTTGTATAAATGCTTTGTTGCTTCCTCTGGTTTCATTTATAATTTGTATAAATGTTTTGCATCATCTAAGGTTCATTAAATTAGGGTTTTTGTGTTGTAAATGTACTCTGTTTTCAGTGCTTGCTGTCTGAACTAGTGTTTTGTGTTTATCACTTGGCGATGGATACATACGTGTCCATGGTGTACTCTGTTTGAAATATATTGCTAATAGCTGCAAAATACAATTGCAATATTTCAAACAGGGTATCCCATGGACTCGTATGCATTCATTTAGTCTAAGTTTTTTCAAGATTGCTCTTTAACAAAGGAGCGACATAACTTAACAGGCCTAGACATTAGAATTACTTTTTGCTTAGGGCATTCGATCAAACTATCTGATGATCACTGTTTTACTTGACAGGCCTAGACATTTTTAGGCGTAATTGTTAGTACCTAGGTTTTTAGAAATGGAGTCCGAGTGGATAGGACTTCCAAGATACAATCAAGAATATGTAAATGGGATAGACGCATTTTTGGAAAATGCGTTTCCCCTTTTTGCGGTAGGTGCTGAAATGAAGTGTCCCTGCAAGACTTGTAATGGTCAAGACTGGCATCGTAAAGATGTAATTTATGATCATCTAATTTTCAAAGGACCTTCCCCATTGCATGTCCAATGGATATACGAAACTTCACAGAAGAAAGTTAAAGTAAAAGATAGTACTGACCTTGGGGATTTCGAAACGGGGACTAACTTTGGGGATAATTTACAAGCGATGTTTTATTGTACGGGCAAAAGGTGGGAGAATGTAAATGATGAACCAGATGCGGAAGCTAAAAGGTTTCTGCACCATGTCAAAGAGGGAAAACAACCGCTATATCCAGGATGCACAAAATTTTCTCGGTTAAGTTTTTTGATTAAACTTTATCATTTAAAGTGTATTCATGGAATTACCAATTCTTCCTTCGGGGATTTATTAGTGTTGTTAAAAGAAGCCTTTCCAGAAGCCCAGTTGCCTTTGTCCTTTAATGCCGCGAAGAACATAATCAAGGACTTAGGCCTTCATTATCAGAAAATACATGCATGCCCAAATAGTTGCATGTTGTATTGGGCTGAAAACGAAACCTGTGATAATTGTGGGGTTTCGAGGTGGGTTGTAGCAGAAAAGAAAGGATCCGCTGCTGACAAAGATCCAGAGATGTTTATTAGCAAAGTGCCAGCAAACGTTATGCGATATTTCCCACTAAAACCGAGGTTGCAAAGAATGTTTATGTGCAAAGAATTTTCCAAACTCATGACATGGCATGCAGCGGGACGGGCAAAGGATGGGAAACTAAGGCATCCGGCTGATGCTGAAGCTTGGATGACAATGGATGCCATGTATCCTGATTTTTCTTCGGAAATTCGAAATGTTAGACTAGGTGTAGCTTCTGATGGATTTAATCCATATCGTGCCATGAATTTAAGTCATAGTACATGGCCGATTTTACTAGTAAACTACAACCTCCCATCCTGGCTTTGCATGAAGCAAGAAAATTTAATTCTTTCAACCTTAATATCGGGGCCAGATTCTCCAAATAATAGTATCGACGTGTATATGCAGCCTTTAATTGCCGAATTGAAAGAATTATGGGATGTTGGCATCAAAACCTATGATGCCTTGACTGGTCATAATTTTAACTTACGGGCACAGGTGCTTTGGACCATTAGTGATTTTCCAGGATACGCTATGTTGTCAGGTTGGAGCACAAAGGGTAGACTAGCGTGTCCAGTGTGTCACTACGAGACTTGCTCAGAATATTTAAAACATAGCAGAAAAATGTGCTATATGAATCATAGAAAGTATCTTGAACCTTCACACAAATGGAGGTTTGACAAGAGAAGATTCAATGGGCAAACTAAAATGAGGCAGATTCCGGTACCATTAACGGGAATGGATATTGAACAATTGTTTGTTGGGTTTGAAAACCAATTTGGGGAAAATGTGAAGGATAAGAAAAAGAGAAAGCGTAAGAGTGACTCCCCTTTTAAAAAGAAGTAAATTTTTTTTGATTTGCCGTATTGGAAGCATAATCCAATTCGACATAACCTTGACGCTATGCACATAGAAAAGAACCTATGCGACAATATATTAGGTACTGTACTTAATATTGGTGGCATGTCAAAAGATCACTTAAGTGCTCGTTTCGATTTACAAGAAATGGGTATACGACAATCCCTTCATCCGGTCAAATGCGCTGATGGAAAGAATTTTGAAATTATGGCAGCAATCTTTGACATGACAAACAAGGAGAAAGAAATCTTTTTGAAGGTTTTGAATAATGTGAAACTGCCTTATGGATGTGCTTCTAATATTAGTCGTTATGTAAACACAAACGATCGAAAATTAGTGGGGTATAAAAGTCATGACGCGCATTTTATCCTCCACTACTTGTTACAATTTGCTGTGAAGAAATCGTTAAAACCTGAGGTGGCAAAACCGTTGATTAGATTAAGTGTATTTCTGAGAGGTCTATGGAGTAAGGTTATTCATTTAGATGATATCAAGAGGTTGCAAGAAGAAATCGTTGATATACTTTGTGAATTTGAGATTATATTCCCCCCTGCCTTCTTTGACATCATGGTGCACCTGCCTGTCCATTTATGTAAGGAAGTTGAATACGGCGGACCAGAGCACCTCCGATGTATGTATCCTATTGAGCGATATCTTGGCAAGCTGAAATCATATGTTCGTAATAGGAGCAGACCAGAAGGTTCAATTGCAGAAGCCTACCTAGCAGACGAGTGTGTCACATTCTGTTCAAGATTTTTGTGTAGTGAAGAAGCAAAAATAAGTACTGATTTTGAAAGAAGTGGCCAAAATGTACGGTATCATATTGGAACAAGAAGGAATAAAGATGGCAAAGTTTTTAAATTAAAAGATTCAGATTGGAAAGCATGTCATACCTACGCTTTGTTCAACAGTGGTAATAAGGAAATTCAGACTTTAATCGAGTAAGTTCTATAGTCCTTACAGTATTTATTAAATAATATAAATTTGGAAAATGCCTTTCTTCTTACACTGTTTGAACTTAATTTTTTCATAGGGATCACCGAACTTTAGTGAAAGGTGATGCAACTTCAAAGAGATACAAAAGGGAACGGGCATACCACGAAGATTTTTGGAAATGGTTACAAGAACAGGTTTCCAAAAGGGACGTAGTTTCGAGTGAGTTACAGGTTCTTGCATTGGGTCTGAATCGAACAGCTAGGAGGTTTAGTGGGTATGTGATAAATGGTTATCGTTTCCACACAAAGAGCAGAGATTCTCGATGCATAACTCAAAACAGTGGCTTTTTTTGACTGCTAAACCACTAGTTTTGCAAGTTCTAAGGACCAAAACCCAATTATCGGGGATGTCAACTACTATGGATCAATTGAAGATATTATTGAAATTGATTATTGGGGAGTTCTTAACGTGGTTCTTTTCAACTGTTGTTGGTACCAAGAAGAAAGAGATCCCTATGGTATGACTAGGGTGAATTTTAAAAAGTTAAGCCACAAATCTGATCCTTATGTCATTGCTTCACAAGTGCAGCAAGTATTCTATGCGGAAGACCCGGTTGAAAATGCTGTGCACTATGCTATTAAAAATTTACCGAGGGACTGGTGTGACACTGAAGACAAAGATTGTTCTGAAGAAGAATACAACCACAACACTCCTGATAAACCTCATATTAATCTTGGTTGTGAAATAGAAAATCAAGTTGGTGAATTTAGTTGGTTTAGGGATGATGTCCCTAAAAGACAAATTCCTAAGTCACCAACTAAAGTAAAAAAACTCCTGTTTAGTATGAATTATGGTTAATTGTCTAAGTTTGTAATGACCTATTCAAGGCTCCTGTTTAGTTGCTATGTGATAAATGTTTTTTTTCCTGTTTATTGCATTCATTTTACTAGGTAAATAAATTATTTTCTGTTGATTGCATTAATTTTGTTTGTTGTAATGATTTATTGCATTTTTTTGTTCTGTTTATTTATTAATCAAACTCCTGTTGTTAACTTTACTGTCTTATGTAATTTTTATTTCATTTGGGTAAATTTACGTAATTGTCTTTTGTTATTTTATCGCATCATAACTCATTTTATAGTCATTTTTGTACTCCTTATTTTAATCATTTTCTGTTCATTTTTGGAGGATGCCAGATAAATTTGTGAGTATAAGATTTTTCTTTCGAAGGGGTGTTCAGGAAGACTTTATATTCTGGTGGAAAGACCTTACTTATTCACAAACAGGATGTCGATAGAATTTCATATAGTGTGCTTATGGAATATGTCAAGGATCACCTCAATTACGAAGAAATTGGAGGAGTATATGTCTGGAACGAAGAAAACAAAGATTGGAAGCTTGTGAAAGATGACGCAGACTTTATGGAACTTGTAAATGGCTGCAAAAATGGTGGAGAAATAGCTTTCTATGTTGACAACTTTGTTGACAAAAAAATTGAGCCATTGCTTCAATTCCATCCAAGCGTAGTCGTACGACCGAGGAAGAATATAGTTCAAGGTATTTATGTTATATATATATATATATATGTGTGTGTGTGTGTGTGTGTGTGTGTACACTCATTGTTGCTTGATTAAGTGTCACATTTATGTTACAGTTGCCGCCCATGAACAAGTGAAGCGTACATTTGTTACTACACACCAACTCCAACAGCAAAAACAAGGTAGGAAGGTTCCGAGGTCACCTTAGTTGCAAGAGGTACGACAAGGTAGGAAGGTTCCGAGGTCACCTCAGTTGCAAGAGGTACGACAAGTACCTGTGATTACAAGAGGAACAGCGAAAAAGAAATTGGAGTTACAGAATGCTACTAAGGCAGGCAAAATAACTGAAAAGAATCAAATTGTTGTTGAGGTACTAATATTGTCCCCTCACCCCTCTTTTTCTGTTAATTATTGTTGTTTTCTGATTTAACAAGTGCAATTTTTCGGATTTGATGTCTTGTAGTTGCCGCCAGTGAATGAGTATGAGCTAGGTAGAAATAAGCGTGTGCAAGAAAACAAAGAAAAGTTTATAGAACTTGGGTTAGGAAAATATGCTGCTAATCCAAATGTACCTAGAGTCGAGGAAAGTCAAATAAAAAAGAAAGATGGGGAGGAATCTGATGAATATATTGTGGAAAATGAGATTGAAGATGATACTGATGATTCATCGGAGGTGATATTTATTTTAATGAGAATATTTTGCTTTTGTTTATAATATTTGTATTGTTTAAAATCTGTAATTAACATAAAAAGACATTAACTAATTCATAAAATAGTATTTTTAATTAATTTAAAGTAGTACATTAGCTGCTTACTACGCTCATATAACATGTTAATTTATATAATAGAGACTTTTTTAATTAATTTCATTTCTTGGCTCTTGATTTAGTATATGAAATTTTATTTTGTGTGAAGCTAATGTTATCTTCATATACACTATAGACAATTAAACCTGTCAAGGAAAGGAAGACTAAACCTGGTCCTAGAACTCGTTTGCAAGCAAATTGTATGGATTTAGATGGTAAGGATCCGGTGCATGGTATAGAGAAAATGGGAAAGAAAGTTGCCACTGCTACTGAGAAGGAAGTTCCCACTTCTAGAATCCATGCAAAACTTTTAAAACCGACATGCAGTAAACTGTTAAAACAGGGAGAAAATTCTGTACCAAGTGGATCAGTTGCTGCTTATATGGCATTGCGGGAACGTCAGAAGCAGAATCTTGAACCTGATCCAATGATAGAGGAGGATATTGTTGAATCAAGTTTACCAAATGTAGATGAAGAAGTGAAAGCAGGTAATATGCATTTGTACGCCTTGAATATACATTAGGTGGATTATTAGCAATAATATATTAATGCAGTTCATTACATCTTGTAATTTTTGTATACCTGTACAGCTCCTAAAAAACATAGAGGACGGACAAAAATGTTAAAAGTTCATGGCAGGAGTCCTGGTGAAAAGCCAGTCATTCATCTTAATAGACGTGGTCAACCAATTGGAGATAAGAAGCTTACATCTGAGCTAAGTAATTTCTTGGGGGCACTAGTTAAGGATCACGTGTCGCTTACTTATGTTAATTGGCATGTTGTGCCTGAAGAATTAAAGAATAAAATGCTGGAGTATACTTGGGTGACCTCTATTTCCTAATATTAAATTTCCCAATCTTTTTTCATATGTTTGCATGAACTGATGCAATTTATGTTTGATACATTATAGGATAGGTATGTTATTTCGGAAGAAGGGAAACGCTGGGTAAACAAGACACTTGATTCATTATGGCGAACACACAAGTCCCGTGTCAAAAGCAGTCAATACAAGAAATATGACAATGATGAGGAAAGGATCCAAAACAGGCCGGGCCAAATTCCTCTTGAGGATTTTAAAATGTTACTAAAGTATTGGTCAGATGATGGAGTTCAGGTACTTTTACTAGCTGACATACATGATATATAAAGTATAAAAAAAAGTTGACCTATGTATTTTGATTCATTCATTTGGTACAAATGATATTATTTGATACTACACACATTTTTCTCGTAATAGTCATTGGCAGAGGTTAATATAGCCCGTCGTAATTCCAATGCCGAGACACACACTCTCGGTCGGAAGAGTCTTGCTCAAGTTAAAAACAAGCTGGTATGATGATTATCGTTGGTGAATTGTTGGTATAGTTATCTGTGATTAGTATGTTTAATGCATGTTTTGTTTTTTTTTATGTTCTTGAGCTAATTGCAGTTTGATCTTCTTTCTCTAATACCACTTATCAAAACATGTTTTTTGAAAATTATTTTCTTTATAAAATCAGGAATAATTATTTTACAAACTGGTTAAAAAAGGTGAAAAATTAAATCAATTACCTCATGTAAAAAGGTAATTGTAATTCTTAATTTTAATTAACATTTCTAAAAATAATTATGATTTATAAATTTATAATTCATATTTTAAATCAATTACCTAATGTAAAAAGGTAATTTAGTAAAATTAAAATAAAGTAACCTTTTTAAATTAAATTTTATTTAATTTAACTGCCTACTCATTTAGCTCAGTTGCAATTTTCGACAAGTGTATGTTGTGTTCTCTTCATACTGTAATCCATGTGATATCATTTTTGTTGTTGCTACCTGCTGCGTCTTCTTAGTGTTTAATGCTTATCACCTTATCCATGCTATTTCCGGTACATGCCAGAAAAACAAAGACCCAAATCATGCCTCCCCATCAAATGCTAAAGTGTATTTCAAAAGTCGTAAGCGCAAGCCAGGGCGCAAGTACAAGTCAACTACGGATGTAGTTCAGAAACGAATTGTAAGTATGTCATGTCATTAAGTATAAATTTGAACTCATTTTACCTCTCAAAAATTTATGAAACTGTCTCTTGTAGGATGCCATCAAAGACATGATGAAAAACGGGGATGATGCAGATGTGTTGCTTCCCAAAAAAAAGAATAGACCAGATTGGTTGGTGGGAAGGCAAGGTAAAGCAGTTGCTTCGACGACAGAAACTGCTCCTGCTATTCCAATTTCAGAACCTTATGTTGAGGAGTTGACTGCAAAGATCACTCGAAATGTGGAGACTGAAATGGATGCCAAGGTTGATAGAAAAGTTCAGGAGAACATGGCTAGGTTCTTCAAAATGTTCGAAGAGGCAAATCCTAATATGAAGTTTAATGTTCCAGACTTTTGTGCTACCTTCTCTACTGAACAGGATGACAGTGGCAGTCCTTTCACTCCTGTCACTACGGGCGGCACTACTTCTTGAATATGATCTGGTTTTTATCTTACTTTAGTAACTGTCAAACTTTACTATTTATTTAGAACTTTTTTGTTATCGTAGTTTGTAATTAAATGGTGGTTTGTGAAGTTGTTTGGAGTGGTAGAAGGAAGTAGAAGTGGTATATTTTGGCTTGAATGTGGTCGAAGTAGTTCGGTGGGTGGACATGCAATGGTTTGAATGTTGGTTTGAATGTTGGTTGGACATGCAATGGTTATGTAATGGGAATGTTGCATATATAAAGCTGCTATTTCAATTTTTTTTTCATTTCAGTGTTACATTTGCCTATTGTAGTGTTACATTTGTATGTCCATCTGGTGTTACACTTGCCTATTGGAGTGTTACATTTTAATCTTATTTAGTGTTACAATAGAAATGTCACAGTGTTACAATAGAAATGTCACAGTGTTACAATAGAGAATGGGCCCCACACATGCAACGTGGCAGGTGGGCCCCACACATTGGTCACGTGGCAGGTGGGCCCCACAATTGCTACGTGGCAGTGGGCCTCACAAATGCCACGTGTCAGTGGGCCCACCAATGCCACGTGTCAGTGTGGGCCCCACTAATGCCACGTGTCAGTGTGGGTCCCACTCATGCCACGTGTCAGGTGGGCCCCACTCATGCCATGTCAGGTGGGCCCCTCTGTTTGCCACGTGTCATGTGGGCCCCACAATTTGCCACGTGTCAGAGTGGGGACCACAATTGCCACGTGTCAGATGACCCCCTATTGCCACGTGTCTGTGGGCCCCACGTTCTGTACCTTAGATTAAGTTCAAATGTAACATTAAAAATCTTAGGTGATGATAGTGTTACATTAGCGGCATAATGTATCGCTTTCTTAGTGTTACATTAGGTAGGCAAAAGCGTTACAATAGGCACCTGTTGTAACGCCCAGTAAACGTAACGCCCCCTAGTGTTATAATAGACCTAATGTAACGGAATTTGGGCCTATTGTAACATCACGGAGAAGTTACAATAGGCCACTTATGTTGTAGTGAATGTTTCTTTCTTCCTTGGTCGACTTTGTTAGCACTTCATCGACTCGTTTCTTCTCGTCGCCTTTGAGAATAGTGCGAACCGGACCAACTGCGATGCCGAAATGGTTGTTAATTTTTATAACTTTTCGAGAGGATGAAGGAGTACAATTTGGATAAATAACTCACCAGGAAGATAATTGAAGCTTGTCTTAACTCTGGGAACTTCGTGTATGTACAAAAATGGTTCTTTCCACGAGCCGGCATTACTTATAGTCCCAGGAAGGAGATTTTTCTTGTTGAACTCTAGCCATATGGAAAAGTAAACATATCCAAAATCCTTGGCCCCACATCGCTTCAATTGAAGGAAATAGCCCATAGTCCTCGCATCCATGGGTGGATATCAAAGTTTGTGATAAAGAATGTAAAGAGCGATCATGGCTCTGTACCCATTTGTACTTATTTGGATAGGGCCCAGAAAATAGGTCTCACAAATGTCGTTAATGAAGGGATGAAGGGGCGAGGAGACGCCTATCTTCATTAGAGGGACCGTTAATACCATCCTTGGGACTCTGCCACCATTCTCTTCATTGTTGAAGCGATAGCATCGCATTCTTCTCTTGGGAAGGATAATCTTGCCTTCAGGTCGGAATCTCTCGACCCCCTCCCTGATTGTCTTCTCTATCAGGGTCGAAGACATGTCTCGACATGCGAGGACGCGAGGTTCACCCGGCTTCACCTTCGAGCCAGGCTCAATATCCTCAGGACGGGGCCCGTTAACATATATAACCCCCTCTAGCTCTGGTTGAGGGGTTGGCACATAGGGCTCTGGCGATGCCTCGGGAATATAGTTGTAATCTTTGAAATTAACAACTCTGGCCACCTCGTCGAGACCCCCGTCATCTGATGAAGGCTCCTCATAATCGTCATCATCGGAGTTCGCCTCGTTGTCTGGACCTCCTTCGAGGTCATAATACGCCTCGCCCAATGAATCAATGGGAGAATCGCTTAGAAGGATGGGAGAGACAGCTTGTGAGGGGGGTATTCTAGCGAGAACTTGTTCAATTTGCGAGTTAAATTCTTCTCCCTTCTTCATTAACGTTTCCATTTCCATTTCAATGGTGGTTGCTTCAACTGGGATCGCTTCAACGGGAGGCTCGCTCTGAACTGGAAGCACATCCAGTGAACAATCTCGCGAGCTCATAGGACGCTTGGATCGCCAGGTGTTTAAAGGTACCTCTCTTGTGTAATCTTCATTTGACCACTGGGGATCAAAATATAACTTGAAAGAGCTCTCGCTCGTGCTTGCTGCTCTAGCGATGTTAGCCGCAGCTTCACTGCTAATTTGAATGTTTGGAAGAGGAGAAGGTGTCTTCGAACTGTCAGTCGACATCTGAAAAAGAAGGTGAACAATTAAGTGTGTGCCCTTACAGAAAGCAAAAGGGATAAAGAGAGAAAAGAATATTACGACAGAAGGGCTCTACGTGTCCTCACATCGCTCACGAGTTCTAAATGGGATTGTTACCCTAATGAAGGAAGGAACGCGTTATGTTTTACTAACAAGGGATCGGCACTTTATCTAAGCGAGGCTGGGGTCGCAAAGTTAAATTAATGACGAGGGATCGCATTCATATGGGATCGCATCGCATGCGTTCAAAGTTATCTAAATATGCAATTATGATGAATATGAGCAAATTAAATATCAAGAACGTATGAAGACTTACTTTTCTGAGAAAAGATTGAAGAAATCTGAAGAACTTGGAGATCGCTTGAAGTTGCACTCGAAAATTTTTTGTGTTTGATCTGGGAGCAAACTGACAGCACTTCGACAATGTGTTTGTGAGAATGAAAAAGGAAATAATTGTGACAGACGTATATATAGCCATCAGGAGAGAGAGAGTCATGGGACATGTGTCAAGATCTCAGCCGTTCAACACACATCTCGAGACATGACAACTATCACACCCCTTCAAATTCTTTAGGGGGGTCGCGACGTTTCCAACAGTCATATCTGTAACACGGTCACAGCTTCGCTTTGCGGTTCTATATGTCTGATTTTCAAGTCCACATCGCATTTTCAATGACAACATGGACTCGGGGGTAGTTGTTATGCCCAAATCTGGCATAGTAATTATCATGATTTAATTAGCTGAATTAATGGTTCATTATCTACAATGGGCCTCGAAGATGGCGATTGGGTCATTGAAGCCCACTATTGGAATCAGCCCAGCATAGCTACAGGGCCACTTCGTTCTTGATCCTTTCCTAGGGATCGCCTCGCTAGTATATCCCGTCAAAGGATCGCTTCGCACTGTCATCATATCTACAAACTATGTTGGGATCGCTGTCTCACTCTTTATTGGAAGGCTCATGGCCAGACCCAAGGTCGCATGAGTAGCTGGACGTAAGGGATCGCTTCGCATGGCTAGATCCCTCGAGGTCGCATGCTAGGTCCTGATTTATCCTCTATTGGCCGATTCTATCCGTTCGAGACTATGGGCTTCCATAGTTGGGCCATGGATCACGGATAAGGTTGATAAATCACTGCCACGTCAGCCCTAAACAAACGAGTGGGCTTGGACTTTGGCTTATCTCTTAAAACCCTAGCCGGTCTAGGTAACTTGCTCTCCAAGAACTACGTCAGGCTTGATTCCTATAAATATGGTACGTAGGCACCTTGATACGGATGAGAAACAGTTTACCTGAAAACACCTATCAAGTTCAGCCACACCTATACACACAAAACCCTAATCCCTATTCTTCTTATAACAAAATATCCGTATTTTGCTCCGTAAATCTAGCAACCTCCACAAATATTGTTATACAATATTCTCCCTATAACAGGATCTATCAATATTTAAGAATAGATTTGAGATAGTGGAGGAAAGTAGTGGGTGTAATAGTGTTTTTTATTGTTAAATATGAGATAGTTAGTGAAAGTAGTGGGTGTAATAGTGGGAAAAACTTATTATTTATGGTAACGTAAAGAAATGAGCACTACAAGAAAATCGTAATCAGACAACACTCATCAGACAACGCTCAGACGAAAAAGCATTGTTTGGAATTAAGAGACAACGGTTTTTTATAACTTTAGAAAAGTATTGTGTCATCCAGATACCCTACAACGGGTTAAAAACGTTGTCTAGTAAATTGATTCAGACAATGGCTTTTGCAATGTGGTGTTGTAAAGACGAGTAAGGTTGCACAACTGTTTTTACGAACATTGTCTGATCTCTTTTGAGACAACGTTTATAAATCGCTGCATGATTCACACAATGGTTTAAGTAAGCGTTGTCTACAAATCTATCAGACAATGGTCTTATAACCGTTGTTAAAATAAGACAACGGTCTGTGCATTGTGTTGTATGTGTTTGTTTTATACATTTGTTTGTTTGTTGGAAACCGTTGTCTGATTTAGTGCAAAAAAAAAAAAATTAACAGAAAGTGTGCAAACCTGCCAAACTATGGCCAAAACAAACCATCAAGTATAGCAAACCAAGCAGCCATCAAGATCAGCAAACAAACCAACCATAAATTATAGCAAACCAAAGTTATCATGTTTTATAACATTTTGAAATTCAAAGTACACAAAAAGAATTAGTTCAATTGTACATTCTATTTTCAGGATACAACTGTTCATTCTTGCAGGAGAAATGAACCCTCGATCCTTTTTTCCATAGACTGAGTATTAAAATTTAGAGAGAACATGCCAACAAAACTCGAGGTAGGTGCAGGCCGGAACTCATAAGGACCACCCTTGACTCCCCAAACCTGCAATAACAGTGAACAAAAAGGTCATAACAAGTTTTCGAAATAGGCCAAAAGTTTTTCCATTCAGTATACTAGTAGGTGATTCGATAATTTAAGGCGATGGAAGCATATATGCATTTACTAACTTGATTTTCATTGTCATCGTAACCCCTGTCCCATTAATGTATTTCATTGTTTTTCAAGACTGCAGGTTTTGATGTGCAATATGTTGCCTCATTCTGTTTGATAAGGGATAAGAGACAATAAGATAATGCAACTGGATCAATGAATAATTTTTCTCTATAAAACTCAAAGTAGCTTGCGCAGCAGATATCATGTTCTATATATGCAATTAACTTCACAAAAAGTCAAAAACAAAATATGCAATTAACAGCCACGTACCCATGAATGGGGAACCCATCTGGTGATATGGAGCCTTCATATAAACAGGGTTTCCCTCGGTCACATCGCTTTAGATGTATGGTGGTCAAATGTTCTGTAATGTCCTGCTTACAATACAAAATTAACATAGCACAACTTTATACAAAGAATCTTTGAAACAGTCTGTACTTCTAAGAGTGTCCAAACCTTGCCAATTAATCATTATAAAATGCGAAGACAAAATTTTCCAGCAGCTTGGAAATTACACTAATAACATAAGTGGAATCTAAAATACCTTTTACAACAGAAATTGACAAGAGTTGAGTAATCTTCACTCTGGAGGGCACAAGCACGACAATCTCTCAAATCTGAAACCAATTATACTCAATTCTGAAACTCAGACAAACTGCAAACACGAACCATAAAACCATTTGATTTTATTTACAGAACTCGGCAATTACAACCCAGCGTACTACTCGACAGCAACTGGGCATTCGCTACTTTAGAACAAGAATGAGGAACATGAAATTTAAAACACGCAGTCCCAAACTCGCAAACGAACAAGTAATTAAAACAAGAAAAAACACCAAACAACACACAGACCCTCAACGAACATTCGCTACTCGCGATAAATCAACGAATCAAGAAACTCGCTACTCAAACAACTGAAACAATCAACAGCTCAGCAACAACAAAACAAAACAACAAAAAGAACTCGGCGAACTCAGAACTAGCATTTAACAAACTCGCGAACAAGAACTCAGCGACTCAGCAATTCAACGAATAACCCAAAAACGGAACTTGGTGAAACTCCAAAATTGAAACAAAAACAAACCAGGGGTTGGGGATTTTTATCAAAACAAAAAAGCAAGAAGAGAAGCAGGGGAGGGGTTTTGAGGTTGTGTATATGAATTGAAGAAAAAACGAAGAAGAGGGGTGTTGATGTGCTGCTGTTTAGAAGAAGAAGGGAAGAACAAGAACAAGAACTGGGGAGTGGTTGTATTATTCGAAGTAGAAGAAAAAGGGGAACAATTATATCTACCATATGTATTTAGATAACATATCAAATTATCAAAATTATCTACCATACTAATTAAAGTATTTAACTCTTAATTAGTTTTAAAATTAAGTAAGATAAATAAATAAAGAAATAAAATGATTTTTAACTTTAAATATTAAAATAATAAATTCAAAAAAACAATTCTGAATTTAATTTCAATTTTTAAAATAATTTTTAGATTTTAAATGAAATTTTAATCTTTTAAAACTTAATAAAAGAACCAAAATTATCAAAATGAGTGTTTTATTTTTTTGTTTATTTTTTCTCAACAATAAAATGAGTGTTTATTAACTTTCATACGGTTCGATCGTCGAAAAAATCATTCAAAAAATTTATTCTGTGAATCTGGATCGTGCCTCGTTAAAGAAAGCAACACTTTACTACATTTTTGTTAAAATCTCGTACAACCCGACCTTTTTATTTTTTGTTTATTTTTTCTCAATACTAAAATGAGTGTTTACTAACTTTCGTACGGTTGGATCGTCAAATAAATCATTCAAAAAAATTATTCATTGGATCTGGATCGTGTCTTGTTATAGGAAGTAGCACTTTCACTACGTTTTTGTTAAAATCTCGTACAACTCGGCCTTTTCATTTTTTGATTATTTTTTCCCAACTCTAAAATGAGTGTTTATTAACATCCGTACGGTCCGATCATCGAAAAAATCAATTAAAAATTATTCAGTGAATCTGGATCGTGTCTCGTTATAGGAAGTAGCACTTTCACTACGTTTTCGTTAAAATCTCGTACAACCCGGCCTTTTTATTTTTTGATTATTTTTTTCCAACACTAAAATGAGTGTTTATAAACATCCGTACGGTTCGATCGTCGAAAAAATCATTCAAAAAAATTATTCAGTGAATCTGGTTCGTGTCTCGTTATAGGAAGTAGCACTTTCACTACGTTTTTGTTAAAATCTCGTACAACTCGGCCTTTGCATTTTTTGATTTTTTTTCCCAATGCTAAAATGAGTGTTTATTAACATTTGTACGGTTCGATCGTCGAAAAAATCATTCAAAAAAATTATTCAGTGATCAACTATCAAAGTACGACATGGTCAAACTAGTATAAATTTTGAATAATTTTTTTATAAAATTTTTTGGACAATCCAATCGTACGGATGATGTTATATACTGATTTTAATGATGTGTACAACAAATTAGTAAAAAATAAATCATTATTGTACGTTTTTATAATATAAATTTGCCAAAAGTACTACTCCCTTTAACTAGTGTCGTACCGATTGCACATGATCTATTTTTTTCGACGATCCAACCGTAGGAATGATGTTATATACTCGTTTTAGTGATGTGTACAAAAAGTTAGAAAAGAAAAATCATTCTTGTACGTGTTTATAATATAAATCCGCCAAAAGCACTACTCCCTCTAACTAGTGTCGTACCGATTGAACATGATCTATTTTTTTAATATTTGTTTTCCACGATCCGACCATACTAATGATGTTATATACTGATTTTAGTGATGTGTACACAAAATTATAAAAAACAAATAATTCTTGTATGATATTTTAATGGTCAACTATCATAATACTCTTTGGTCAAATTAGTCTAATTTTCGAATAATATTTTTTTTAAAAAAATTTTGGACGATCCAACTGTACGAAAGATGTTATACACTAATTTTAGTGATGTGTATTATTAACATCTACACGGTTCCGAAGTTGAACAAACATTATATAATAAATATAATAAAATAATATATATTTTACAAGTCAATAAAAATATTTCTAAAATTTGTTAAATTTCCATTAAATTCATTCCCGCCCCCTATTTTCAGCTCACAAATATTACAATATATTTCCCCCCATTCTCCTGCTTATCCAAAATTTTCATTTCCCCCTTCCCCAAAATTTTCATTTCCCCCCTTTGCTCTCTCTCTGTGTCCAAACACATACTACATAAAACACAGATCCATAGTCGATCCTCTAAAATCAAATCTCTCTCTCTCTCTCTCTCTCTCCCTCTCTCTCTCACACATCTCTCTTTACAAATTAAAATGCTAGATTACTGGAGTTCATCTTTTTTGCTCTTATTTTCACTTTCACTCTCTCACAAGATTCAATTAGAGCTCGTTAGTAAAGACTTTGGTATTTGGTGGATGTTTTGGTTCTTCAAATTAGGGTTTTGGTTCTTCATTTTGAGTTCAATTACTTACACATCTTCACTTGAATTTCTATTGTTGATTTCAGGCACTCTACTAGCCCATCCCTAGAAGAAATTAAGAAGCTGCCAGACAAAGTCCTGCTTTGGTGTGGTAAGATGTAGTTACTTTGTGGTTGTCTATCATTATGTTGTTTAAGACTCTTCATGGTTTAACCCTTGCGGAGTATAATTTTTGAATCGTCCATCTGTTTTTCCTTCTGCAAGGTACAAGGAGCTCAAATCTGATGCGTCACTTGAACAATGGTTTTTTGCCAGCTGTTTGCCAGCTTCCAGTTCCTGGAAACATGGTGAGGCAGATTTCTAAATTAAGTTTTATTGAATAGAATTTAACCTCGTTTCATTTCCTGTTGATAGTAAAAATTGGTGGTTTTATAGTTTGGGAAAACAATTGAAAGCAATTTAACCTCGTTTCTCTAAGTGTTCCTTAGTGCATTTTTTACTATTGCATTTTGTACTATTGTATGTTGCATAGCTGAAATTAAATAAGACAAATAAACTAATGAAGAAGTTCTAATATATGAGGAGATTCAGTGCTCCAGTTCAAAATTGGCAACATGAACTAACAGTTGGTCTGCATAATTAGTGTTCAATACATGTGATTGCAATCCTTGTTCCACAGATATCTGTTTGGTTACTTTCACAATCAGAAATTATCTCTTTTAAGTGATCATTCCACTGCCAGACTGTCATTGTGCTCGATAGTAAAGAAATGATAAAAACGTGACCCTTTGTTGCTCAAGGGCAGAATTTAATTGCATCTAAGCATCTTATATTTCTATCTTCCTGTTTTGTTATCGATGAGTAGCATCCTAGCAGAAATGATATTACATATTAGTTACCTATCAAGTTTCTAGTACCATACATGTCTTTGTTTGCATGTCAATTGTAGTTATCACTATATTTCTTAATGCTTATTTCTTTACTTGGAATAGTTGATGTATCTGTATTTGAAAATCGAATTCATTCATCTTATCATCGAAGTGATGATGGACAGGATATAATAAAGTATCACAAATGCAGGAGACCAAATCTTACGAGGAGAAAAAGCTTGGAGTGATGGGCTAGGAAAGAAGAAAACAAATGAATCAGAACACTTCGTGTGGGAAGATGACATAAAGGTGCCTTTTGGTCGCTTGGTCCCTACAGGACACAAAGATAGTGTCCTAGAGTACAACGAATATGCTGTTTATGATCCTCAGCAGGTATGTATTTCTGTATATGTACAACATTTTGCCGCATACGAAGCGTGGAAGCAGTTATGAATCAAATAAAATGTAAAACATCTAATCGAGTGATTGATTTTGCATGATCAGGTGATCATAAGGTTTCTGGTGAAGCTGAAGTATGAGGAGAAGGACGTGGTGTACGAGGAGGCATCTCCGCAGTGAAGCTGGAGATGATAAAGCAGACAGTTGTAGAAGGAAGTGTTGTTGTTTCCATTAGAGCATACCTGCATTTGCTGCTCGAGTACGAGGAGAAGGACGTGGTGTACGAGGGGCATACCTGCATTAGAGCATTCCCATAGGCCACTACATTCTTGCATTTGCTGCTCTGAGTACACCACGGAAACAACAAGGCTAAACAAGGAGCTCACATAAAATCGGCCTTGTTGCTGTTTGGTATGGATTTTTTTGGGTTCATGGTTGTGGATATTTTATGTAATGGTGGATTTTTAGTTAGTATGGATATGATGAATGTTGGGTTTGAATTTTTCTGGCTTGTTGATTGTATCGTCTAGCCTTGTTTTATTTGCATAGATAATGTTGCCCAGTAAATAACAATTGTAGAAGGGGGTTGAATACAATTGTATAAGATTTTCGACTAAAAACAAATAACACAAGTATGAATCAATAACAGCTTTATTAACTCTGATATAAAACTGTTACAAAACTCTCTTAAGAAATTCTTATGTTCTTAAGAGCTGCTAGGTTACAATATAACTCGTGTAAGCGATTACAAAATGTAAAACCTAAACTGTGTTTATATAATGTACACAGTTGCACTATCAATTACAAGATATTCTAAATCAATTACATATATCTCTGAATGCATATCTTGTATGATAGCTGCCTTCCTACAAATTAGGAACCGACATATCAATCTTCCTTGATCTCTGGTCTGATGAGAATCTTCATCAAATACTGACCAGCTTCTAATCCTGATAGTCCAATACTGACGGTGCATTCCTGATGACGTCAGCATCAGTATCTGATCAGTAATGCCCAGATCCTGATCATCTCTTGAATCAATATCTAACAATCTCCCCCAATTTGTTCTTTATAAAACAAAGCACAAATTCCTTGATTCAAGATGTCAAAAACTCAAAACAAAATACCTTCTAAAAATCATCAGGAACAGTTTCAGAAATTCTTTGATAGAACAGATTCAGTCTCAAGAATTCAGATAACAATTCTTCTTCCTTGCTTTCAAGAATTTGAATCAGTTTCTTCTTCAGATTTTTGAGTTCTTCATCTTCCTCATTAATCTGATAAATAGCTGCCCTGATGTTCTTAATTGAGTTTCTCGGAAGATCTAAGTCACCTAGCAACACATAAGCAATTTCCTTTCCATCCGGATTTAGAGACAGTTGTTCCATACCTAGATACATTTCTTTAACAGCTGTACCTTTCTTCATTTCAACCTCTCTATCTCTTAAATTTAAGTACATAGGAATATAATTGCCATCATACCTTGTTCCTCCATCCATGAATCTCTGTCTAATCTTCCAGTAAATCATGACACACCAATTTTGATAAACTTCTCTTTCACGAACATTTATTCTTTTACTTCTGAGAAGATACAGAACATATTTCAGTTCTTTTGCAGATTTACACAACAATTCATGAATAGGAATCTTCTTCACACTTCCATCTTTCATGAAGTACACCAGCTTCTCTATTTTCTTTGCATCAGCATGACAGTCAGCAATAATAGCAACAGCTTCAAGTTTCCAAAGATGATCTACAGTTAACTCATCCCCAATCTTGTCAACTAGAGCATATTGATCATTTTGTGCAATGAAAATAACCAGTGCATGACTATATCCAATTCCTCCTCTTGTGCCAGGTTCCCATCCTTTCAAGCCAGATTGCATACTTACCCATTTTGGTGGATTTTCAGCAATAAAGGTAGTAGACTCTGTTTTAACAATCAGAAATTCATTGATCAAAGAAGACTCTTTTATCAATCCAGCTGATATGAATACAACTGGTTTCCTATAATCAACCTTATCCACCTCCTTCTTCTTACTCTTCTTCTTCTCATTAGTTGGATAATCCTGCTGATGTTCAGGAACAGATCTATCTCTATCATACCATAACTTCCTGTCTGATCTATGAACATTTCTTAAATAATCTCTGGTTGTTATCTTTTCTGCTTTTGTGGCTTTAGCACTGATTTCACTTTCTCTTTCAAATCTTCTGAAGTTTTCTTGTTCATACTCCAATGTATCTTCAAAAACTTCCACATTGTGAAATTCAACCACAACCTTAATAATCATAATCTTAAGTTCTTTTAAGATTTCAGAATCAGAAACAACGACTGACTTCTCATTAAATACAGTAGATTGAGCAGCTGCCTTACTCTTCCTTTTCAAAGGCAATATCTCTTCTACAAATTCTTCAGGAGCATTGAATCTGTTGTCTGGAGTTGATGCAAGAGATAGTGGAGTTTTCTTCTTTTCACTTTCAGAAACATCTTTCAGTTTGATTCCACTAGATCTTGTTTGCCTTGAACTAGTTTGAGCAGATGATCTTCCCCTATTTCTGTATCTTCCTCCTCTGCCTCTTCCTCTTCTTGCAGCAAGAGTTTTATTCTGTTTTGCAAGCTCTTCAAGGATCCTGTTCTGTTCTTCTAAGAATTCATCAGTAGTCATGTTTGGATTTTCTTCAGTAGATAAGACAAGTGCTTTCTCAGCATGATACTGTTGAACTCTTTTGTCTTTATGAAATAATTTAAGAACACGACCATCCCCAGTGTCAAGTTCATGAAACAGATTAGCAGCATCTTCATCCTGTTCCACATACACATCATCTTCAGGAATGGTTGACAGAGTTTGACCAGTTGTCACTGTCTTCTTTCCAGATTCAGAAACATGAGTTGACTGCTTAGTTTGAGTATTCGTTTTCTTTATCAGTAAAGCAGCATCAGAGGTTTCAATTTTCTGATGTGACTCAGTACCACCATCATTTCCAGAATTATCATCCTTTTGTACAACTGGATCAGGTGAACATTTTGTTTTGACTATCTTCTCCCCCTTTTTGACATCAGTATCGTCCTGAATGAAGAACGACAATATAAGCTTGAGGGTTTCATCGATAGTATTAACTTTAGATTCCAAGACATTCATTCTAGAATCCAATCTCCTGTCAAGAGCTTTAATATCATCTGCAAGAAGGCGTGCTTGAGAAGCAGTAGCAGATATGGAAACAGATGTTTGAATACCCGCTTGAAATTTTTCTGTTGCAGCCTTCATAGAATCAATCTCACTCCTCAATCCCTTTGCTAGAAGAGCATTGGTTTTGAGAAGAGCCTTAAGTTCAGGTGTCGATATTCGCGTAGCAATATGACCAGAATGAAACAGAGCAGTTTGAAAATTCATCTCAGCAGTAGGTTTATTCCATTCTGTATCCCATTCATGTCCCCTTGCAGCTCGAGTATCAGAAGGAAGAAGTGAACTATACTCCCCTCTGAATTCTTCTTGAGTCATTGACTGCATGTATCTACTTGAAGACCCATAAGTAGATTTGAGACTTGCTTTTATAGCCGCCTGCATTTGCCTTTTTTCAAGATCAGCATGATCATCATCATCATCTGAGCCACCACCAGCCTCAGGAAGATTATGTTCAACATCATCATCAGGAAGCATAATACCTTTCAGTTTCAAAACACCAGTAGATACAGCTGGTGAATCCTGATGACCTGCAGACAAATTAGTAACATGTCCTAAATCTCTCTTTTCTTTTAAAGTGATCTCATCACTTCTCACAATGTTACCTAAGTTGCTTTCAATAGCAACTTCTACCTCACTAGAAGTTAATAACTTCTCACTCTTTTCTACCTCTCCTTTTGCCAGTTCAGGAGACTGCCTCTCATCACTCTTCTTTTTCTCTAAATGTTCACTCTCAATCTCACAAGAAAGGTTCTGGCTCATTAATTGTGAAGAAATAAGAGGTGGCTGAGAAGAGTTGTCTGAAGTCATACAAATAGAGGTATCCCTGTTATCAGGTCTATCTGTAATCATACTATCAGTAGTAAATGAAGTAGATAAAGAGATGTTACCTGATGAAGTAGTTAACGAATCCATTGGCCGTGCTGAAATTGGCTCAATAAGCAATGGAATAAGTGAATCAGTAGTACTTTCATCAGGATTGACCACTGCAACTATAGCATGACTTGCATCAGTATTTGCTACTGATGGTTCTTGTGTAGTCTGAGGTTTTGAAGCTTCTTCAACACTTTGAGTCAAAGGTTCTTGTGTACTTCCCTCAAATGCAGTGTCAGCAATCACTCTGTCACATTCAGCAATGTGCAAATCATGAGCAGCTTTTTCTGCCAGACTTCTAGCAAGTTCAATTTCAATTTCAGAAGCTCCTTGAGCATTGTCAGGAAACTCCCCTGCTGATGTGAGTGTGCCAGCATCTTCAGTTTGAGAAGATGGTTCTTGTGGGGCAGGAATATTCTTGTCTGCACCTTCCCTTTGAGAAGATGGTTCTTGTGGGACTATTCCTTCAAAAATGTCTGCACCTACACTTTGAGTAGGTGGTTCTTGTGTGACTGGATCTGCAATAGCTTCTGAACTCCTTTGAAGTTCAGGTTCTTGTGGGCTGGATCCTTTCAGAGATGACACTGTAGTCCTCTGTTTCTTTTGTCTGTGAAAAACATTTGCTTCAGCAGTTTTTACTTCAAGAGGTGAAGGTTTAACACCCAGCTGAGCAGCAATAGCATTTACTTCATCAACGGACATCTCAATAATTCTTCTCTTTGGAGATGCAGATGCTGGAGAATCAGAAATCTCAACAGTCTTCACAGGTGAATTATTTGGAGTAGAGATGTCAGGATTAGCAGTAGCGTCAGGAACTGATGATTCATCCTGATTAACAACATCAGGATTGCCTTTCATATCATCAGTAAGATTCAGAAATTCTGTATGATCAACAAATTTGCCTTTGATGATTAATCTTCTTCTTTTCTTTGGCTTTTCAGAGACAGCCACTTCTCTTGTATCAACAACATTAATCTCCTTCTTTTTCAACAAGACTGATATAGGCATTGAATCATCATCAGAATCAGAAATAGCTCCTTGAACAACTTTCCTTTTCACCCCTGTTCCTTTATCCAAATCAGATGTTTCAAAAACTCTTTGTCCACCCCCTTGTGACTTCATTTGAGAATGAGTTGGAGTGGAGAAATCCTTTGACCCTGATTGCCTCTTAGACACATCAGATCTAGCTGATTTCTTTGATTTTACAACTGATGCCTTTTGTGAGACACCAGAGGTGGTTAACTGTTTAGGTAAGTGTTTGGGTTGTGTGCTTGTGTCAGGAATAGGATGTGTAAGGTCCTGTTCCATAGCACCAGTTGCTGGGCCATATTGAATAGGCATTCTCTTTCTTAAAAGAGACCATACTTCATCAGGAATGTATGGAGATCCCACAAACTTATTTGCCTTATCAGAATTGATTAGACTCTTTATATTGTTATCTGAGATTTTACATATCGGCAAAATTGTATCATTCTCAAAAACAGCATGAGGACATAAGTGAGAAAATATTAATTGAAAAAATCTAAGAAAGCAAACATAACCACATTTATCTGCCTTTCTTTCACTTAATGCCTTCAGTATAAAAGAACCATAATCAAATGAGAGATCATGAATTAGAGAGTACCCAATTTTGGCTGAACCTGTGGGTAAGGCATCAAAGTTTGATACTTTATTCAAGAAACATCTGCTGATTGTGTCAAAGAAGAAATTCCATTCCTTCTTGAGCTTTGTCCTGTAGAGCTCTCCAAACTTCTTTGGTGTTCCATTGTAACCCAAGCTTACAACATACTCAAGAAGTTTTGCATCAGTAACTTTGAACACAGGGTTACCAATTGTTGATGGTAAATGTAGGGCTGCATTGACAATCTCAGGTGTCACATAGTATGTAACATTGTCATATTCAAAGCTCATCTGAGGATTTTCTGATGGATGACTTTTCCCAAAAACACTTGTGTTCCACACCTGCATAACAGACTTAAAAGATATCTTGGCAGGTTGTGTTAGTGCATAATTGATTGGGCTTGAGGCCAAAAAGTCCTGAATAATGTGGAAATCACTCGGCAAGTCCTGATGATCTAGAACTGCAGTGAAGTTATTAGTATTAAACGTAACTCCATTGATTACCACCTTGCTGTTCATGAATAAGTTCTCCATTGCAATTTCAAACACAAAAGATGTGTTAATTTTGAAATTAGGGTTTGATAGTGTAAAGACAAGGAGAGACGATGCTTTACTGATAGTTTGAGAAAACTAAATCAATTAGTAAACTTAATTGATTTTGGACAATACTTGTAACTTCTCAAAAACAGGTGTCAGTAAATCATTCGTTTAGGCTAAAGTAATGGACCAAATTACGTGAGAGAGTGGTGAGGATTACACGCGTCGTGACTTACATATTTAACTGTGTGTAAGCATCGAGTGTGCACACGCGCTACATATTATTCAGAAAATAAAATTGTGACCAAAATAAAACATGGTAATTTTGTTTTAAATAAAGAAATTTAAAACATCACAATCGAATAATACCTGGTACTTGCACCAGTAATATGAATCGTTTCATATTCTCGTTCCACCCTCCTCTATTTAATCTTAGAGACTTGTCCACTTATTTCTTTAACGCTTCATTCTCTCCTGTTAAGAAAAATCAGAAAAAAAACCCTTCTCATCAAAAGTTTTAGCAATGTCGAATCTTACCATCATTGAGAAAAACCTCCATCTCTTAGAGAAAAGAGATATATTTAGTTATACTCGTGAAGAGTTTGATGCTTTCGACTGGGAAAGACAACTGGAGACTCTCTGGTTGCAGATGGATGCAGGTCTCGAAGAAATCGAGAAGGAAAAACCTGCAAAAGTGATCGACATTAATGCTGCCCTCCAAACAGCATTCGCATGGCTTTCATCTAAGGCATCTTCATCGAACTCCATCAACCATTGTTAATGAATATGTCAGCAAAAATAACCTTATCCCTTTCAACTTCCACCCAAACATAGTGGCAAAGATGGGATCTGGGATGGCTATTAACAATGGAGTGGATTGGTCTCTTATTTCCTGTTGAATAGATTAGTAGATAGAGAACACAAAAGATGTAATCTTTGAATGTAAACTCTTTCTTATTATCAATGAAAAAATCTTGTTTTTATGTTCTATTCAGTGTTTTTCCTGATTTAACATGTTATCTGAAAATAAATATGAGGACTAATTAAAGTGATCACATTATCAGGAATTCAATAACATTAAACATAGCTTCAATCAGGAAATTGAGATAAAATGAAGACAGTTAGATTCTGACAAAATACTGATTATCGAATCGTTGCATCAGGATTCGACGTTGACCACTGTCAGGATTGACTTTCCATTAGTTTTTGCAAGTTGTCAGTATCTGATGACCTCTTTTTCTCAGGAACTGCCATAGTTTACCATTCCAAGTTCATTCACCAACTTTGTAAAAGTAGCCTCAGGAAGTGGCTTGGTGAATATATCAGCTAACTGTTGATCAGTAGGAACAAAATGAAGTTCAATTGTTCCTTCCAGTACTTGTTCTCTTATGAAGTGATACCTGATGCTGATGTGCTTTGTAAGAGAGTGTTGAACTGGATTTCCTGTCATAGCAATAGCACTTTGGTTATCACAATAAATAGGTATTTTTGAAAATGACAAACCATAGTCCATTAGCTGATTTCTCATCCACATGATCTGAGCACAACAGCTTCCAGCAGCAATGTACTCAGCTTCTGCAGTTGATGTGGAGATAGACTTTTGCTTCTTACTGAACCAAGAAACTAGTCTTCCTCCAAGAAACTGACAACTGCCTGAAGTACTTTTCCTGTCTATTTTGCATCCAGCAAAATCAGCATCTGAATAGCCACACAAACTAAAGTCTGATTCTCTGGCATACCAAAGGCCAAGAGAAGATGTACCCTTTAGATATCTGAAAATCCTTTTTACTGCAATGAGATGCGGTTCTCTAGGATTTGCTTGAAATCTTGCACATAGACAGGTTGCATACATGATATCAGGTCTGCTAGCAGTTAGATATAAGAGTGAGCCAATCATCCCTCTATAGTTGGTTACATCTACTTCAGTTCCTTGATCAGGATCAAGCTTTGTAGCTGTAGCTATAGGAGTGGAAGCTGTAGAGCTGTCTTGCATGTTAAACCTTTTTAGTAAATTCTTTGTGTATTTTGACTGATTGATAAAAATCCCTTCATCAGTCTGTTTAACTTGAAGACCTAAGAAATAGCTCATTTCACCCATCATGCTCATTTGATATCTTGACTGCATTAGCTTTGAAAACTTCTCACACAGCTTAGTATTAGTTGACCCAAAAATGATATCATCAACATATATTTGAACTAACAGCAAATCCTTACCATGATTCAAGTAAAATAAGGTTTTATCAATTGTACCTCTGTTGAAACCACTTTCCAGTAAGAATTGAGCTAAGGTTTCATACCATGCTCTTGGAGCTTGCTTTAGTCCATAAAGTGCTTTATCCAGTCTGTAGACATGATCTGGATGTTTGGGATCAATAAATCCAGGAGGTTGTTCAACATATACCTCCTCTTCCAGTTCTCCATTGAGAAAAGCACTTTTTACGTCCATCTGGAATACTTTGAATTTCTTGTGGGCTGCATATGCCAGAAAAATTCTGATGGCCTCCAGTCTTGCAACAGGAGCAAAAGTCTCATCATAATCTATTCCTTCCTGTTGAGAATACCCCTTTGCTACTAGTCTTGCTTTATTTCTCACAATTGTGCCATCTGAATCAGTCTTATTTCTGAATACCCACTTTGTACCTACAATAGACCTTCCTTTGGGTCTTGGTACAAGTTTCCAGACTTCATTTCTTTCAAACTCATTCAGTTCTTCTTGCATAGCAGTCACCCAATCAGCATCCTTAAGTGCATCTTCAACTTTCTTGGGCTCCTCCTTTGACAGAAAGTTATTATATAAACATTCATTTTGAGTTGCACTTCTTGTCTTAACACCTGCTTCAGGATTCCCAATGATTAAATCAGGAGTATGACTTTTTGTCCATTTCCTTGCTGATGGTAAGTCATTTCTTGAACTGGATGCTCCCCCTGGATTGGTGTTTTCTTCAAAAGAACTAGAGTTGCTAGAAGCTCCCCCTGAGATAGTGTTATCTTCTTCTGATGTACTATCTTGATTGTCACTTGAGTCTGTTTCCGATGAATCTCTACTTGATGTTTGAGTTGAATCATCACTAGTGATGTCTCGCTCTTGCTCCCCCTCAATATTTGCATTATTTGAGTCATCATCAGTAACAGGTGTTTGATCAGGAATTGATCGATCGTCAGGATCTGACAGAGTATCAGTATCTGCCGTGACTTCATCAGGATTGTTGGTAGCTTCATTTGCAAAAGTCAAACTGTCATGAGAGTCTTCTTGTATTCCTGTTAACTTTCTATCATCAAAAGATACATTAATAGACTCCATGACTGTCTTTGTTCTTAGATTATAGACTTTAAAGGCTCTTGTTGTTGGATAGCCAATAAAGATGGCCTCATCAGCTTTTGTCTCAAATTTTCCTAGCTGTTCTGGATGAGGTCTTAGAACAAAGCACTTGCAGCCAAACACATGTAGATGCTTCAAACTTGGCTTCTTTTCCTTAATCATCTGATAAGGAGTTACACCATGTCTGTTGATTAGTGTAATATTTTGAGTGTAACAAGCTGTGTTGATTGCTTCTGCCCAGAAATATGTAGGTAGTTTAGCTTCTTCCAACATAGTTCTACCAGCTTCAATAAGAGTTCTGTTCTTTCTTTCAACTACTCCATTTTGCTGAGGAGTGCCAGGAGCAGAGAATTGTTGAACTATTCCTTTGTATTTGCAGAACTCTTCCATTGCTGAATTCTTGAATTCAGTCCCATTATCACTTCTCAGAATCTTGACTTTGTATTCCGTACCAGTTTCAATAAGTCTAACATGGTCCAGCAGTATTTCAGCAGTTTCATCTTTTCTGTGAAGAAAATAAACCCAGGTAAATCTAGTATATTCATCAACAATGACTAGAGTATACCTTTTCTTACTGATGGACATTATATTCACTGGTCCAAACAAGTCGAGGTGTAGCATGTGATATGGTTCATCAATTGAGGATTCAGATTTGCTCTTGAATGATGTCCTTCTCTGTTTAGCCTTCTGACAAGCATCACAGAGTCCATCAGGAGTATATAGAGCCTTTGGTAATCCTCTTACCAAGTCTTTCTTAACCAACTCATTTATATTATTGAAGTTGAGATGAGAAAGCTTCTTATGCCAATTCCAACTTTCATCTACAGATGCTTTACTGATGAGGCATGTAGATGGATTTTCAGTATTAGTGTGAATGTTGGCTTCATAAATGTTACCATGTCTTTGACCTGTTAATGCAATCTTTCCTGTAGATTTGCTGATTACTTCAAAATGAGTATCATTAAAGTTGACACGATAACCTCTGTCTGTGATCTGACTAACACTTAACAGATTGTGCTTTAGTCCTTTCACCAGAGCTACTTTTTCAATGATGACATTTCCAATTACAATGCTGCCATATCCCAAAGTTTGTCCAATGTTGCCATCCCCATAAGACACAGTTGGGCCAGCCTTTTCCTCAAATTCTGATAGCAAGGTTTTGTCTCCAGTCATGTGCACAGAACATCCACTATCCATGACTAACACATTTTTCTTTTTACCCTGCAATCAGAATCACAAAGAACTCAGTTAGAATTTTTAAGAACCCACACTTGTTGGGTTCTCTTTTCATGCAATTTAACATCTTTATCAGTAGAAGATTTTCTTGTAAAGACATTTTTATCAGAATTAACTCCATCAGAATTAGTCTTTATCTTGACAGATGCATGATTAGAATTCAAGTTCTTTGATTTTCCAAAATTTGCACTTTTATTGAACTTTGGCAAAGGCTCATAATAATTATAGTACAAATTATGGTATTCTTCACATGTATAGATAGAATGCCATTTACTGCCACAATGGAAACAAGGATTCTGTGGTTTATAGAATACTGATTTATTCCTAATGTCAGACTTAGGAACTACAGTTGGCTTCTTTTTACTCCTCCTGCAATCAATAGCAAGATGATTAGAATTACCACAGTTAAAACATACTTTTCTTGGTGCATTCGGAATATACTTATAATTATTCTCCTTGTTTATTCCAACTTTACCATTCCTGTTCCTTTTGACAGTTGGAACTCTCTTCCTATCTGTTACCTCACAGATTCTGTTCCTCAATTGCTTTTTGGACAAAAGACCTACATTTTTGTTTTTGACAGTTCTAGACTCAGAATGATGTGTAGAAGTAGACCCCTCTTCTGAAGTAGATTTGGGAATTTCTGGATACACATAATTAACTGGCTTTAGTTTGGTTTTGGTACTGTCTGTAACATATCTGTAGGTTTTTGGATTTGTTGAGTTATTAACTATAACTCTTCCAGGGTTAGATGAAACAACCTTTCCTTTGTCCTTTTTCTCATTTTCTGGTTTATACCCTAGACACTCTTTCCAGTTTTTATCAGAAATGATTTCATGAGTTTTTGTACCAGAATGTGTCCAGGTTCTGAGTTTATCATTAGCATCTTTAAGTTGCCTCTCAAGTTCATTACATTTAAACTCCATTTCAAGTTTCATGTGTTTAGCATTATCACATTCAGCTTGAACTTCATGCAAGAAAATTAACTCAGCTTCTAGATGATCATTTCTCTTAACAACCTCTGCCATTTCAGATTTTATTCTTGTATTTTCAAGAGATTGACTCCTAAAACTAATATGCAGAGATTTTAAGAAAGATCTTAGCTCAGAAACATTATTAGTATCAAAATCAAATAAAACTTCAGATACCTTGGTTTCACCAGCAGAAGTCTCATCAGTTTTAGCCATCAAAGCATAATTCACTTTCTCCTCTTCAGAGTCAGATGATGAGTCCATCCAATCCTTGCTTGAAGAAATGAGAGCTTTGGTTTTGGTCTTCTTGCACTCAGTTGCAAAATGACCCATCCCATCACAGTTATAGCATCTGATTTTTGACTTGTCAAACTTGCTGCTTTTGCCTTCTTTCTTCTTGTACCTGTCTTTGTCAGCATTGAAGGTTTTCTTCTGGAATTTCCCTTGCTTCCTAGCCTTTCTGAATTTCATCTTTTTGAAGCCCTTGACTATCATAGCAACCATTTCCATCATATCAGAATCAGTAGAGTCATCATCAGTATCAGGATCAGACTCAGTATCAGTATCTGATGATGAGTCATCAGGAATTGACTCTTCCACTCTACTCTTTCGGTTATAAACCTCCTCAGCTTTTCCCTTTGATTTTGATTCAACATTCAAAGCAACAGATTTTGCTTTGACATTTTTCTTGTTCTTCCTCTGTTGAACCTCAAGATCATGAGTTCTTAGCATTCCATAGACTTCATCAAGAGACAGCATCTTCAAATCATATTGATGCCTTATGATTGAAGCTTGAGTATCCCACTCTTCAGTTAAAGCTCTGAGAAACTTGGTATTTGAATCCTCTGGATCATACTCTTTGCCAACCAGTGATAGATTGTTCAGTAAAGTCAAGAATCTATCGTACATATCAGTAAGGCTTTCATCAGATTTAGCATCGAATTGCTCATACTCCTGAATTAACAGAGCCCTTCTGTTTCTTTTGATAGATTCAGTACCTTGACATTGAGTTTCCAAAGTATCCCAAATTTCCTTCGCATTCTTGCATGCTATTACCCTGTTAGACATGACATTATCAAGACTGTTATGCAAAATATTCTTTACCTTTGCATCTTTGAGTACTTGAACCTTTTCTTCTGTCGTCCATTCATTCTTTGCCTTAATGACATAGTGTTCAGCAACAGTCTCTGTTCTTGCAACTAGTTTTGTTGGAAGAAATGGTCCAACATTGATCCTGTCAAGATAGTCAGGATCAGTTGCTTCTAGATACATCAACATTTTCACTTTCCAGGTTGGATACTCGGTCCTCTTGAGAATTGGAATTTTAATGCTTTCATACTTGCTTGTCGACATCTTAAGAT
The DNA here is from genome assembly GCA_037693485.1 of Kitagawia praeruptora. NCBI lineage: Eukaryota > Viridiplantae > Streptophyta > Magnoliopsida > Apiales > Apiaceae > Kitagawia > Kitagawia praeruptora. The sequence goes on from CM075353.1 coordinate 9,549,175, forward strand.
CGTTACTGATTAAAATTAATCAGTTTAGCTCTGATACCAATTGTTGCCCAGTAAATAACAATTGTAGAAGGGGGTTGAATACAATTGTATAAGATTTTCGACTAAAAACAAATAACACAAGTATGAATCAATAACAGCTTTATTAACTCTGATATAAAATTGTTACAAAACTCTCTTAAGAAATTCTTATGTTCTTAAGAGCTGCTAGGTTACAATATAACTCGTGTAAGCGATTACAAAATGTAAAACCTAAACTGTGTTTATATAATGTACACAGTTGCACTATCAATTACAAGATATTCTAAATCAATTACATATATCTCTGAATGCATATCTTGTATGATAGCTGCCTTCCTACAAATTAGGAACCGACATATCAATCTTCCTTGATCTCTGGTCTGATGAGAATCTTCATCAAATACTGACCAGCTTCTAATCCTGATAGTCCAATACTGACGGTGCATTCCTGATGACGTCAGCATCAGTATCTGATCAGTAATGCCCAGATCCTGATCATCTCTTGAATCAATATCTAACAGATAAAACCATTTTCTAATATGTTCTAAGCCAAACAGTTCAACTACGTACACAACATTTGTTAACATAGAAACTATTGTCTAACGAGGGACACAAAAAGAGACACAAAAAAAGACAACACTTTTGAAATTATAAAACATTGTACAAAAACTATGAAGACAACGAATTGTATCATATGTAAATGTTGTGCACATTCGAATCTAACAACACTTTTGAATCGAATCTAACAACACTTTTGAAGCTACAAAATAGTTGTGCACATTCGAATCTAACAACACTTTTGAAGCTACAAAACATTGTACAAAAAGCATGAAGACAACGAATTCTATCACATGTGAATGTTGTGTAAATGTTGGATTTACGTGCCTCTAATTCACTAAAACAGTTGTGTACATTAAAATCTAACAACATTCATAATAAACCAAAACGTTGTAATATCACCATAAGAACAACGCTTTTTACCATAACCGTTGTGGTTTCTGGGTGTGTTGGAGCCTTGTGTGTTGTTGTTCCGGATTTCAGACAACGATTTGTGTACCGTTGTGTGATGTTGGTAAGAGACACCTGCTCGATAGACAACGCTATTCCAGGGCATCAGACAACGGGCAATAACCATTGTATACTTCAGTTTTCCTTGTAGTGGAGAGGGACATATCAAAATAATAACTGTAAAGAAATGAGAGGCACGTAGGAAGTATCAAACTAGTTGTAAACAACAAAGCAGTTAATTAAGAGTAATGTTAGGTGTAGAGAATTGACTACAGAATTTTTTCACAAAATGAGCTGGATTCCACTAATGTAGATCTTTATTGGTTGATATTAATGTGAATGTAGGGAGCCCATTAAGTTATAGTCAATTAAATTAAGACACCTATAATTCTGTAAAACTTTTTGTGAAAGTTTTTTTAAGTCTAGCATTTTCGGTTAATTATGTGATAAATATAATGGGACCAAGACCATGTGGGCTGTGGGCCTGTGGCGAATGGCAAGCGTGCTCGTAGATTAATATTTGACTTGATGAAAAAGTTGCATACAAGTAGCAGGTCTTTCTTTAATTGTTCATTAAGTCAAAAGTGTAACCTTGACTTTACACTACAACGTTAACAGAATAAACTTGCCTCTACCTTTAAATTTTTTTCGAATACCTTACCAACTTAGATGAGAAAACAAATTTATATTCTGTATATATGCATGTAAAATCTATTGAATCACAAAAGATATGTATAAATTCTTACTTCGATCCTAATATTATACGTCTATAATTTACAGTAAAAACATGTTTGCAGGCATATATAGATTTCTGTAACTAACTAATAAAAAAAAAAGATGTTTACGAATTTATATGGGAATCAAGTAAAAATCAAGGTCCGACAGCTGAATATGAGAAAGAAGAACTTAAGGACAAGAATTACAATAGAACACATAAGGGTTTGTCCATGGATAGTTTGTGGTTCAATTTGTCTAGTGTCACAAGGACAAATATCCCACTAAGTAGTGTCGCAATCAAGACATGCAATAAGGAGTTTCTACCTCTCTATCTCATTGATTGCTATTTTGGCAATTTCCTCTTCATAATTCTAATAAGGAGTAATTGTTTTCGATATTTCCTCAGAGAGAGAGAGAGATTGACAGAGAGAGGGAGAGAGATTGACTGAGAGAGAGGGAGGGAGAGAGATTTTAAAAAGTACAGTTTTGAATTTGCAAGGCTAGGGTAATGATCATAAAAATTATAGTGGAAAATCAGTGGAAGGGGAAGCAAGTTAGAAGGACAGTAGATGTTTAAGTTCAAATTTAAACTCGAGTACTGCATGTAAATTTTTTATCCTTGTTCTTCAGTTGATATCACTAAAGTCATCACCATATATTTAACAACCCTACCTGACACATGCAACGAGTTGGTTTACATAATGCATCATGCTACTTAAGAAATTATAGTAAGTTGCAAGTATGTGTGTGTATTGCAGCTTTTTTTTAAGTACAGGCCAACTTTGAAAATAAATTTTAATCATGTAACACCTTTATTTGGCTAGCAAAGCTATAATCATGTTTATTATTATTTTAATCTCGGTTCGTGTTTGATTCGTACCAGTATTTCGTACGAGTTATTAGTTAGTATTTATTAATGAATATAAATATAAAATTTTTAGTTATTATTTTTGATAAATTTATCTTAAATCCCCAATTCAGTTGAACTAGCACAATTTCACTAGTTTGTTCCGTCAAACCTCCATCTTAGGATTAATAAAAAAGTTACTTCATCAAGTTCATTATTTTATCGAAAATGAAAAATATATTATCTTTGAAAATGAGAAAACATTATTTTAATGAGATTATTATTTTATCAATTATTAATGGCAATTCAATGTATTTGCAATGATACACATAGGAATAAAACAGAATGAAGTGTACAGAGTCGTCAGAGAATTCTGTGTAATTTGGTACCTACATATCTACGGAAATTGGACAAGTTATACTATTTGGCTAGGGCTGTAATTCGAGTCGAGCCGGGCGAGTTCGAGCCGAGCTTTAAATCGAGTCGAGCTTTTTCTGACGAGTCGATCTTTAATTTTTATTTTTTAAAAATTTGGGAATATCATTTAATTAGATATATTTTGACATCCGTACGGTTGGATCGTCGAAAATTATTTTTAGAAAAATAGAAACAATAATATGGGACAAAACACTAGTTATGAGTACTAGACAATATAGTAGTGTTCTATTAAGATCTCCAACCAAATTAATTTTTTATTTTTTCAAAATTTGGGAATATCATTTAATTAGATATATCTTGACATCCGTATGGTTGGATCGTCGAAAAATATTTTTAAAAAAATAGAAACAATAATCTGGGACAAAGCACTAGTTACGAGTACTAGACAATATAGTAGTGTTCTATTAAGATCTACAACCAAATTAATTTTTTATTTTTTCAAAATTTGGGAATATCATTTAATTAGATATATCTTGACATCCGTACAGTTGGATCGTCGAAAAATATTTTTAAAAAAATAGAAACAATAATATGGGACGAAGCACTAGTTACAAGTACAAGACAATATAGTCGTGTTCTATTAAAATCTCCAACCAAATTAATTTTTTATTTTTTCAAAATTTGGGAATATCATTTAATTAGATATATCTTGACATCCGTACGGTTGGATCGTCGAAAAATATTTTTAAAAATATAGAAACAATAATATGGGACGAAGCACTAGTTACAAGTACAAGACAATATAGTCGTGTTCTATTAAAATCTCCAACCAAATTAATTTTTTATTTTTTCAAAATTTGGGAATATCATTTAATTAGATATATCTTGACATCCGTACGGTTGGATCGTCGAAAAATATTTTTAAAAGAATAGAAACAATAATCTGGGACGAAGCACTAGTTACGAGTACAAGACAATATAGTACTGTAGTGTTCTATTAAGATCTCCAACCAAATTAATATTTTATTTTTTGAAAATTTGGGAATATCATTTAATTAGATATATCTTGACATCCGTACGGTTAGATCGTCCAGAAATATTTTTTAAAAAAATAGAAACAATATTTTGAAAAACAACAAAAAAAATTGTAAACGAGCTCGAGCCGGGTCGAGTTCGAGTCGAGCCGGGTCGAGTTCGAGTTTTCGAGCCGGGTTTCATTCGAGCTCGGCACATACCCGGATCGGCTCGTTTATATAAACGAGCCTAAAATCGCTGCCGAGCTCGACTCGTTTACGAGCTCGAGTCGAGCCGGGTTCAGTTAAACGAGTTCGAGCCGGGTAGGCTCGCGAGCCACCCGACTCGAATTACAGCCTTATATTTGGCTGGACAGGGTGTTGGCCCTTACTATCACAATTTGGAGTCAAAAGGCCCTAAATCTCACAACCCACCAAAATGGCCCTTTATATCACAGAAAAACGCAACTTAATGTTGGGTTTCTTAAAAACGCAATGGCGTGTGGCGTTTTTGTCCCTTTTATTTTTTAAATCGTGAATTTTAAAAAAAAAAAAAAAAAAAAAATTAGTAACGCAACTTAATGTTGCGTTTTTGAATAAACGTAAATGAATCATGCGTTTTCAAGGTTTGCCCCTGCGGGGCCCAACAGCATAAACGCATTTTAAACATGCGTGACCAAAAAAAAATAAAAAAAAAATAGAAAACGCAACATTAAGTTGCGTTATTACCCAAAAATCATCAACGCCACACGCCATTGCGTTTCTTTGTGATGAAAAGGGCCATTTTTTCAGTTTGTGATAATTAGGGCATTTTACCTCCAAATTGTGATAAAGAGGGCCTTTATTCGGCTGGACAATAGTGCTACACACGTACATTTAAACAGACAGTACAATGGTAACGTTCACGGGTTCATCAACTCTCTCTGTTGCACTTTCGAAAAGTTTTCGAAATATTACAGGCAAGTACAAAAGTTTATTCGATTACACAAATTTGTTGCTTAACAATTCAAATTTATTGATTTAGATAAAAAAACTGCCCTTGCAAAATCTTGGCATATAAAAAAATTGATGATTTTGTATTTCACGGATAATTTCTTTTAATAATCTAGTGTTCGGATCAACTTACACGTACTTCAACTAATTTGAAGTGTTAATAGCACACTCATAATCAACAAATATGACATTTCATTTACTTTCAATAAATTGGAAAACACGTGGAAAAGGAAAATGATGACACAAATTGAATGGTTTCCGTTAGGAATCGCTTTCCGAACGTCATGATTTTTGACTTGAGTAAACTATGAACGTAATTGTATAATCAACTTTATTAAATAACGGCTTCTCTCGTTGCTTTAAATACCACTCTCCCAACCCAACACAACTCTCTTAAAACAAAGTACTAGACTCTCTCTAGATTTTATTGAGCTAGCTAGCGAGACTACTACTTTCTTTCTTTAAACTAAACTCATTGCGTAAACAAGAAGCCTGGAATTTTTGCTTCTGTTTTTCTTCGGAGATAACATCAGCTATAAATTTTGTACATATTTTTAATAAGTTTCTTTAGATTTTAAGAATGGGAAAGCTAGATTTTCACAATCACAAGCTTCAGAATAATAGAGATAGAGTTGAAGCTGTTCTTCATCTCCTCAAGAAACAAGCTCCTCTCTCCCTCAAACAGGTTCTCTCTCTCTCTCTCCCCCCCCCCTCTCTCTTTCTCTCCCCTCCCTTCTCTCTCCCTCTCTCTCTCCCCTCCCCTCTCTCTCTCTCTCTCTCTCTCTCTCTCTCTCCCCCCCCCCTCTCTCTCTCTCTCTCTCTCTTTCCCTCTCCCTCTCTTTCCCTCTCCCTCTCTCTGCATGAAATGGTCTTGCCGAGATTGCAACCAGGAATATAATTTTTCTTATATGGTAAAAACTGGATTAACACATATATCTATTAATAGCAGGAGAAGTATTGCAGTAGCAGTTGCATAGAGAGATATTTGAAATCAAAAGGAGAGAATGTAAAAAAAGCTGCCAAGCATCTAAGGGCTTGCCTTTCTTGGAGGGAGAGTATTGGCATTGGTACAAAACTTCATTCTTCTAGCTTGTTCATATAAAGTACCTAACATTAAAGCAGTACTACTAGAAAATGTAAAGTTGTAAACTGTACACATTTGTGGATATGTTAACCATGTAAAATATAGTTTATCCGTTTTACTTTATCTACCTTCTGTTTTCTCTATTTTGTTTGGTTGCACACTAATATAGCTAGAATCTTGCTTTTTCTTTTTCTCCTATTTGAACAAGGGTTTTGGTATTTCTAAACCGTTGGATCACGATCCAACGGTCCCCCTGGATTACAAAATTTTTTTACTGTCCGCTATAATTTTCCATCTGCCTGTCCGCGGAAATTTTCGGACAGTAAATTTTTTTTTTTTAATCTCAGCCGTTGGATTAACCGGTCCCTGACAAACGATTGTCAGGGACCAGGACCCTTTGAACAAACTCATTTTGTATTTTGTTCGATCTACCGTAAAATACGTGTAAAAGTTAACAGTGAACAAGTAATTTAGGACGGAGTGAGTATTAAAGTACTTTACAAAAAGTAAAATGTGATAATTCACTGTATATTAATTATTGTGATTCGTGAAAATGCAGACAATTTGATAGCTGATGAGTTCTCTGCTGAGATTGCTGATGGCATAGCTTATGTCTCCGGCTATGACGCTAACTCTAGACCTGTTTTGGTACATTCCCTTCTATGTATTATATTTTTGGTACATAATATGGTATCGTCATTTAAGTATACAAGGAAGACTAGCAAGGATTCGAACTCATGACCTTCTTTTCTACGGGACTTTAGCTATCCGACTACCATCAATAAAATGCACTGTCTTTCTGTAAAGAATTTGCAATTCCTCTTGATCTTCTATACTTGTGTGTTTCCTCAGATTCTCCGAATTAAGCAAGACTATCACAAATTTCACTCACAGAAAATGTAAGTTCATATTCAGTCACTGCAGTTATGTTTGTATGGATGTATAAACTAGTACTTTTAGTATGCATATATGACAAATTTGATTAATTTTGTAGGTTAACTCGACTGTTGGTATTTACACTTGAGGTTGCAATACAAAGCATGGCAAAAAATGTAGACCAATTTGTGCTTTTAATCGATGCAAGTAAGTCCAGATTGTGCTTTTAATTCATGTTCCCTGTAAGAGATTAAATTTTAATTTTTAGGTAACAATAATTAAATAGCCCTGTTTTTGGGATGTTTTGTAGTACTCCTAGTCAAAAGTTGCAGTAAGAAAAAGCACTTATTGATCAGCCCTTGTGCTAGGCAATTTTCAATAAAAAAACAGGGACAAAAAGCATCTGGACCAACACAAAACAAAGCATGCCATACTTTGGTGAAAATGAGGCTTCTGCTTCTTTATCTAACTATGTACAGAATTTTTTGAAGCAACTGTCTGTGGGTGCTTTCAATTCTAAAGCAACTGTCCATCCGATCCCAATCTTGTTCCCAATATGTTTGAATGTAAACCACGAGTAACATTTTTCGCAAAATCGAAGAAAGCCTCATGTAACTTACGATATAAAGTAGAATCCCGATAAATGAATATTCAAAAAGTGAATAACTTCGAAAAATTAACATATTACGAAGCAGAGTAACCCACAAGTGCATTGTGTACATGAATAGATGTAGACATTCATATAGTTTTATTAGGTTATTTAACAATGAATTTTACTGCAACAGGTTTTTACAGATCAGGCTCAGCTTTCATGAACATGCTGCTTGCTACTCTCAAGGTCATAGCTGACTATTACCCTTCTCGTCTTCACAAAGCCTTTGTCATTGATCCCCCTTCCATCTTCTCTTATCTTTGGAAGGTAATTCATGCATGTTACTTTTACCTTTTGACTGTACAGTAATTTTTAATCTTAGTCTTGATAATGAAGACCGTGACATATAATGTAGGGTGTGAAGCCATTTGTTGAGTTGTCACCACTTACTACCATTGTTTGCTCACTGGATTTCGAAGATTCAATGGAGTTCAATGATCTCACTTCGTATCCACGGGCCTCATCGCTCCGATTCAACCCTTCTTCAGTACCATCAACAGCGAAGATCGGTTCTTGCTCCTCGTCTCGATTCTCATTCACCGTTGCCCATCAATTCGACTCTGTTAAGCCTTGGTACCTCAATTTCGGTGATGCATCAGCATCCAAAGTAGGTCCCACTAACACATCATTGGTGGGTCCAGCGATGACGTCAGCAGCCAATGCCAGGTCATTCTCATTTGCATCTCCAACTTCCAGGATGCCACGTGGCAACATCAACAATGTTGTCAGAAAGAGCTTTTTTCCATCCACACCATTGCCACAAAAGACTCAAGCATTTGATCACACAAGTATCAAACAGCCAAGGACACCTAAGCCATCATTTCTCCAGTCACCAGCCATGTCATTCTTCACTAGTAAGAAGGAGTGCCACGTCAGCAAGGCCGACAAGTGTCGCGAAGCGTTCTCTACGTTCTTAAAATTCTACAGGCGACCATACGATGAGATGACTTATCGGTCTAAAATGAGGCCACCACTAGGAGGCCTCATCTCCATCATCTCCCCCCAGCTTCGACGTCGACATATGTCAATCTCTCAACGGTTTTGATTCGAAAAAATGGCCAACGTGAATATTGTAATAATAATTTATTTTTTGGTTCTAATGTCAAAAGGAATATCATGTTTTTCGCTCGTATTTAATTTCTTATGCCTAGAGTGCATTAATTTAGGTCAGCAGTGTGTAACGAAATGAAAGAAGAAAAGAGAAATGTATGATTTTATAGTGTACGTGCAAAGTGGGATGTGAATTAGTGTGCGATGTTTAATTTTATTTAAAATGACAAGGGCGGGCAATACATGGATACAAGATAACGTGGTCGAGCCGGAGAACATTGCTCTGAGAACAATATAATTGAAGTACTTATTAGTAATTCATTTCGACGACCTTCTAATCATAAATCTAATCAAATGTATGAGAATCTTGTTTGTCAATGTTGACACCATTTTCTTATAACTCTATCATAAAATAATTAAATATGTAGATCAACGTTCAATAGATTGGATGTAGCGGAATCTCACTCACTTTCTTTATAGGGATGTCGAGGGTTCGAATATTGCCCAAGATAGTGTGCATGTGGATGATTTTCTGGTTCGAAAAATATGTTGTTTAACTTTTTCACACACATTTTTTGACCGTATTTCTAAAAATTTGCGAATCAAAATAGTAGTTTCATTTTTCAATATCTGTGTTTAAATTTCACAGAAGAACATCAACATTTGTATTTTATAAAATACGTGCGCGAGGACGAAAAAAAAATCTGAACAACAAACAGAATACTAAGATTACATTAATTACAAGTAAGATTTACCGCTGCTGTAGCATGTCTGAAATGAAGAGATGTGTCCATTAACCAGGGAAGAACTTCTACTGATCATTCAACTGGTTTTTCCTACATATTCTCGATGCAACTTTAACACGATTTACTCGAAAGCCCTGCCTGAAATGAGATTTCTTCATATTGACACCTTCAACTAGAGGATTTCTGAACAGAAGCTTAGAGTAAAAACCGAGGACTTCCTCGATGTCTGCAACTTGGATAGTGTATGCTCGAACATTCGTTAAGCATGTTACTGTCCTATTGCTTACCAATTTGTGTGCCGGAATCCTTAGTCTCTTTCCATTTTTATTTAGAGAAAAATGCTCTAGGCCTAATTTAAAAAGTTCTTCGCCACAAACATCCCCTTCGGACAAAGGAACTGCATTTTTATCTTCTCCAACGCTCTCAAGCTCCCCTCTAACAATGAAAAATGTCTTGTTAATTAGACATCCATGATCCAAAAGTTTACTCCCTTCTATAAATGTTTTTTGTTTCATTCTTTCCCGAATGGCATCTAAGGCAGGCTCACCCATCATACCAAGAATTGGGAATTTTTTGACAAATGATTTGAAGAGATGTCGACGTATATCTCTTTGAAGGTCTTCGGGTAGATTCTCCAATAGTGTAAGTTCATTTATACCTCTGGTGGCAGCATAATGATATCGTTCTGATTCACGGACTTGTTTTCTAAGGTTTCCTGGCAGCCTACGACGGTTCATCCACACCTCAACTTCGAAGTGCCTGACTAACATTTCTAAATTCCTTCGTCCAAGACCTTGGAGAAAGTTCTGTGTATCTCCAATGAGAAGAGAGAACAATAGAAGACCGGTAGCAGTGATGAACATTGTGAAGAAAACTTCTGACACATTTAAAGTTGGAGTCTGATTTCCAGCCAAAGTACTAATCTGCTGGAACCCCCAAAACAGTGAATATATGTACCTCATTGCTCCACTAGGTTCTGTGGTAAGATTTACTGCTTGCAAATAGATTCCGTACTTGAAACCGCCTGGACCAAAACAAGCAGTAGCGTTGTTGTTGTCCCCCCCCACCTTTCCCATGAAGTTGGATCATATTTGGATCTCCCAATTTCATTTCCTTGCCCACAATATACATATTTGTAGCACCAAAACTCACCACAGGTATTTCTAAGACATTGTTTAACCCTTTGTAATGCTAGGAAGTACCAGCCTGTACCGATCAAGTGACTACAAAAAACAAACCCAAAAAGATTTGTAGCACAAAGTGCCCACCATGACTGAAATATGAAGCTTGAAAACCGATAAGCTTGTAGAACTCTATATAACATGGCCAGATACTGAAAAACGATGGCTACAGCCAAAAACATTGCTGCACCGTGTGCTTTAAAAGACAGGTGTAGCTTTTCGAGAAACAACCACATATACACTTGGAAAAGTGGTAAGACCACAAAGAAGTCAATGAGAAAGTGTCCTGAAAGATATTTGAGAGCTACTCTTTTCGGATGGTTGACTAAGACTTGAGATTTATGAGTGAAATAAGCCAATCTAAAGTTATGAAGCATGTACAATAAGTAAATGAAACTAGTCTGGCTTCGCAGAATAATAAATACTTTAGTCAAGGTTTGGTTAACCCCTATGCATTTGTTAACTTGATTAGCGTATAGCAGAAAGACGAACAACGAGTCTAAAAGGATTGTAAATAAACACAAGAAGATGAAAAATTTGTTCCAGATCCGAACAGTTTTAGCATGAGGATGAATGACCCTACCCGGAACAAATTGAAACAGTGATGAAAAAGTTTTCCTTACCCAAGCCTTAGCGTCTTCATGAGGGCGATCAGGAAGCTCATTTGCGTCTGAAGAGTTCACTGGAATGATCACTGATGATGGCCTTCTGGACAAAAATCGTGCAACCTGTCGAATTTCATTTTCAGCCATTTGTTCACGTTTTAGGCAATAGCATCAGATGAGTGATACCAAAGATTCAAAGACGAAGACTGATCAATTTACGAAGATAAAAAGGGCTAATACTGAGAGCATTGACTTGAGAAAGAATACACAATGAAACTTTAACTAGTCTGGTTTATTAATAGAAAAATTGCAGGGAAAGGAAGATGAAACTCACTTGACGCTTGACCAAAACATGATAGAATGATTCAACTCAATCTATGACGAATGTTAATTTTAATATGCCAACTAACACTGCAAGTTTACCAGAAAACAAGAGTATACTTTTCAACGTCAATGAAAAGTACATCTCCTTCCAACTTGCATTTAAACATTCAGGCAGAAGGCTTTTCACTGGTAGGTGAATGCTACCAAAAATTGATAATCATATACTTATGTATAGTTTATAACTAAAATTCAATAGCGAATATATTTCTTTAATTAAACCTTACAAAATATATATACCTTGGCTTTTAGGCGGTCAGTCTTGTTACAATTTAGAAGTCGGATTAATTTACAGTCTAATCTCTATGGAAAAGAGGCAAAAACTGAAATTAGAAGAAGTAAGAGTTCAACAACTTTTTACAACTTCTGTGAACATCATATAATGATTCACCTTCAGTCTACCACGAGTACATCAGAATGTAGCAAACTATCACAAGTACAACTTTAATATGATTTACTGCGCGAATGACTTGTACAAGAGAATATGATTCACAATCCATCTTTGGGTAAACAGATTCCTTCTTATTGGCACCTTGTACAAGAGGATTGTTGATTAAAATCCCAGAGTAAAAACTGAAGACTTCCTCCAGGTCTGCAGCTCGGAGTGTAAATGTGATAGGATACGCTATAACAGCCACCGCCAAGCCTGACACGTGTCTGATGGCCGCGACAGTCCTAGACGGAGCGGCCACGGTCGCCACCTCAGGTATGGTCTAGGCACTTAGCATTGTTTACACTCCATTCCGAAGACATCCATGTTTTAAATATGATCACAGCACCTCATGCTACTATTACAATATTATATTGATATGCATGCACAAAGATTGTACTATCTAGTAGCAGGTGAAGCAAAGTAGACAGAAAGGACACCTAATGACATGCTGCAAGGACATACAACTGTAGCACAAGTACCAACTGCTCAACTGTAGATTTTCAAAAAGAATAAAAGAATAACTGTTGAGGTAAAGGCCATCTCTTGCACTGTAGCTACATTGGCCGCCACGTGTGCTAAAGGGCTGAGGAGCTTGGCCTATAAATATCACTCTTTGGTCACATTTTCACACACATAATATATTAATACTCACAAAAAACACTCTGGATTAACTACTACTTGCCTGATTATTATTATTCTGATCCCTGATTCTCACACCGGAGGTGCTTGACGGCCACCACCCCCGGGCAAGCATTGTTTTGCAGACTCCCAACCTAGGTGGAGGCACCGCCGGAACAGTGATTGGAGCCAATAGTCAACATCCTTTTGCATAACAATTTCTGTGCTGGAATCCTTATTTTTTCTCCATCTCTATTCAGAACATAATGCTCTAGGCACAATGTAACCAGTTCTTCACCGCAGATGTCCCCTTCACCCAAAAGAACTACATTCTCATCTTCTCTAGTGCTCTCAAGAGATTCCCCTGAACAATGAAAACCATCTTATCATTTAAACCTCCGCGAACCAAAATTTTGCTTCGTTTGATGTATGTTTTTATTTGCATTCTTTCTCGTATGGAATCGAGTATAACCTCATCCATCAGAGCAATAGTTGCGTATTTGTCAAATTTGATGAGATGTCGATGTATGTCTCTTTGAAGGTCTTGAGGTAGCTTCTCTAGTAGCATTAATTCATCAACACCTCTGGAGGTAAGCCAACTATATTGTTCTGATTCACGAACGTGCAATTTAAGTTCCTCTGGGAACGTCGATGCCTCATCCATTACTCAATGTCCAAACCCCTTATAGACATCTTTATAACTTCCTGCGACCCAGAGCTTGGAGAAAGTTTTGTATATTTCCTATGAGGAGAGAGAACAGAAAAAGACCCACAGCACTGATAAACATAGTGAAGAGAATTTCTACCACAAAGAAAGATGGAGTTTGATTTCCGGCCATAGTACAAATTTGCTGGAACCCCAAAACAGTGAATAAATATATCTCACTAAATATAATTGGTGTCATCAGAGTGACAACTTTCTCATAGATTCCATAATCAAAACTGCCTGGACCAAAGCAAGCCGCAACATTGTCATTGTTCTTCCAGTATTCCCATGATGTTGGATCATCTTCATAATTTCCATTCTTGTTTCTATATTCACAATATGTATGCTTATAACACCTAGGCTCACCACAAGCAATATCAAGACACTAGCCTACTCTATATACTGCAAAGTAATACCATAATGATCCGACCACATGACTAAAAAGAAAGAACGCAAGAAGATTGACAACAAATGTAGCGCCCCAACTTCCCAGGGTATAGATATGGGGCAACTAACCAATAAACAATATTATACATCTCTGAAAATGAACAACATTAATAATAAAAACCCCTTAAACCAAGATCTCTTACAGGTTATGGTATGAAACAAATTATCGAATTACATTACTACAACTCAATCTCAGAATAACAAAAATATACATTTGTAAATAAGTGAAATCACTATCTAACTATATCTCCAACCTTGCCAATTCGCAATCCATTGTCTTGCGAAATCTATAACTCGACTGCCTCTTCTCGCTGCCCGGAGATCAATACTCACTGTCCACTACTAGATTTACTTAACTCCACTATTAACTGAGGAAAACAAACAAAAGCAAGAGTGAGCCAACAATGCTCAGCAAGTGCATAAGGTGATAACAATTCAATATCGAAACAAATCTGATAACAAAAGATTTTCGGCTCATACTGTGAAAGAATCTATGATGATACTTTTAAATTGCCACGAGGGCCAATACTTCACCATTACTGAGGTGCAACAGGAACCAGAACGGATAAAAGTTTTGTTCAATCAGAATAAACATTGTAAACTTCAAAGAAACCAGGCTTTAACGATTCAATACTGATACTCGAAAACTCAAGATCAAATGATAACCATTCGATAAGAATACTTGGGAAATTCCTGATCAAGCAATAAGAATTAAAGTCCAACTGGATACTCAATTTATAGGTTAGAATTGGATTTTTCACTTCGACGCAACGAGTTAAAGTGGATGATCAGTCACACTAAAACTCCGGATATACTCTCTTGGTATATCCAAATACTCAACTGGATCCAAGGCCTCTTTTGGCCTAAAATATCATACTCATACTCTGACTGGCGTCCTCAGTCATGAAAACATTTTCATTTAATAAAAGCTTCCAATTCTATCTTTAATACTCAGGCCAAGGGTCGGAACAATCGACTACCCTTCGTCAACCAATAACTGGAAAACTCACGTTCCAGGAATACAACTAGTAATTGAAAATTCAACAGGGGAGCATTTATTATCATCAAGTATCGACAAGTTCGATACAATACAGGGGAATAAACGAATAACCAAGATTTCCAGTAGATATCCGACAAGTTCGATAATAATTGGGGAGAAGATTATAAAGAGTAATACTATGAATTCATATCAACAAGATAGGTATAAGCAGTTGGAGACATAACATCAATAACTCGATTACAGAGAAGGTCGAATTGGCGACAATAAAGGAAAACAATTGTGATTTGAATAACAATAATTTAAACTGTAACATAGAACAAGGATATAGTCGAGGACTAGGCATTTAATAAAATCTTCCAACATTTTGTATAGTTGGACTCAACATAAGCGAATGAAGTAGTTTAAAAGGATCATTTGTGAGATAATCCCAAGAAAATTTATTTGTGAATTAGTTTAAAGAAAACACCACTTGGGTAAGATATGTTTAAAATCGGGAATTTCGTTGACAGGTATTTTGAAATCTGGATTATCTCTATTCAACGAATTTCTTAAATACAATCGAAGATAGCAAAGGAATGGTATTACACTGAGGAACCCAACGACATACCATGCGTAAGATATTGTGTAGAAAAAGTTATTGGGGAGGCTCGTTAAAAATTCAATAGTTGAACTGAGGGTGGGAAATAAACATTTTCCCGCTAATTGAGGAAACATTACATTTTCTAGATATACTTTATTCTCATTATATACTACAACAAGAAATTGAACTGCATCATTTGAAAGATAAGTGAAGAGCAAAACACTTGCCTCAATACACGAAGTTCCACTTCCAACATCTCGATCCGTCACTCACTTTACAATTGTTTCAGCTTCTTTGCACGTTGGCCCCTTACTCGGCTCTATTTCCATCTTTCCTTTCTAATTCACCAATTCATATCAATACCTTCGTCAACTTTGATAACTATCTTCCTGCTCCATTTACTCGTGCACTATTCTTGGCCGCGTCTCCTACTCGTACCTATACCCAGGTAAAGTACTACTTTAGTGCCAAAACCAACCAAACCTTACTGTCAATCTAATCTACCCATACGCGTCCTATAACGCTTTACGACTTAACACATTTAGTACCAATATAGACCATTTACTCAAAATCGCATAGTGAAATCAAATAATTCACATAAGCATTTAGCATATAACAACTTATCTCCATATTATCCCACATCTACACATTGGTTCACAATTAACTTTTTATCAATTTACTATAAGACATAGAATATAATGCTGACGAAAATCATATAGCATCTCCTTTATAAAATGACTTATCCTGTCGAAATACAACCGACCCAAATCATCTATCAAACAATCTTATAATTAATTACCAATTCCATCTTATACTTGCAACTCAAAATATACTACACAATTATAACTCAGATACATCACTGATCAATCTCATATAATACCATAATTCAATCCGACTTCACAACAACATTTACTTTCTAAATCACTGTATAATCTAAAATTAGCATCTAATAAAACTTGTATACTTCTAAGTATAACATACAATTACAATTACTCACTATTATACCCATAATATGTAAAGTCGTAAACCCATAACGAACAACTCGAATTACAATGTACTCAAATTACCGAACATTAATAGATTCGAAACCATTGCTTTCATTTCACTGTAACACAACAACCACCATTCAGCACTTACACAATCGACAATCACTCAGCTTGGCAGTCACACACATATCCAATGTACATATACACCCATAGCTGAATTACACAGCCACATCCTCCTTCCCCTTTCTCCCTTTTCCTTCTGTCCCCCACTACAAATACACACCCACTGGCCACACACATATACAAATAACCACACATAATTTCACACCATCCTGCACTATTAAGCATAAAACCCGTGACACAATCACATATGAACACACCCACTTCCATCTTGATGTTCTCCTACGAAAAACATACACGCCCGAACAACCTTAACAGACCTACACAACTTCCCCACACCAGACTTGCATAACCTTCTCGCCCCTGACCGGAAATGCAACATACACACACAACCTCATATACTTCTTCTAACCTCTCTGTTTTCCCTCCTCTCACTTCGACCTTAACACCTACCGAGTTCACCCACTTCTTCTCTTCCGGTTTCCTTACTCTGGCCCTACAACACTCCCACGCACAGCACCACTTACATAGATACGATCCATATATCAATAGCAGATTATCAAGTCCCCAAACCGAATCACTCTAATACATCAAACAATTGAAACCCTCGATTTCAACAACCCCATTTCAGCTATACACATACCAGCTGTTACCCACCAGAACTCGTCACACCCCATGGTTGCTAACAACACAAACACCTCACCACTTACTCCCTCACACTTAACAGTACATACCAGCCTCAGTCATACGTTGCAGTCCAATTAAGCAATACACGGAAACAACACGAATACACAGTAACACACACACACCGTAATCGATATACGCACACAAGATGCACCTCTATACACAACACGCACACACACTATTTAGGTGGAGAAGAAAAGAAGGGATCGAAGAGAGAGATGTTGTGCAAGTAAGAGAGGTGGAAAGAGAGATAGTTCGAGAGAGGTTAAACACGAGAGAGGGAGAGAGTCTTCGAGACTTTTCCAGAGAAAACAAGAACAGAGCCCGTGGTACTGATTTGGGGAATCAGGGGAATTTAGGGATTAAAGAGGATAAAAGGATTTTAGGACATTATTAATCCAATTTCTTAAAAAAAAAACAAATTTAAAACCAACTTATAAAAATGGAAATTAAATGGGTAAATGTTGAGAAAAATATCAAACTAATTTTTAAGATGTAAAGACTGAAATTATCTATCTCCCCATATTTTTAA
Source organism: Kitagawia praeruptora (assembly GCA_037693485.1). Lineage (NCBI taxonomy): Eukaryota > Viridiplantae > Streptophyta > Magnoliopsida > Apiales > Apiaceae > Kitagawia > Kitagawia praeruptora. The sequence goes on from CM075353.1 coordinate 9,566,830, forward strand.
AATATTTTTAGGATCGAAAACGAATTAAATATGAATTTTACAAGTTTTGATCCTTTAAATTCAATATAACTCGGAAAATCAACTTAAAATACTTACACACCCAAAATAATTTTCCCCATAATTTTTAAAACTAACTAATATCACAAAGATAATAACAAAAGAGATTTCGGGATTTATAAATACTCCAATGATTTTATAAAGATTTTAAAAGATCAATAATGCATGATTTAGATACATTTAAATCATCAGAAATACCAATAAAAATACGGGTGAGTGCCCTTTCTACCCACTTTTCCCCTACCAACTGTCCAAAATACCCACATTTCAAAACAGTGCCCAGAATGCCCACTGGACACGCTACTGCGTGTAGCGTGTCGCCTGTTGCGCCTACACAGACAGCGTGTTACATGGTCACGCCTTCACAACCGGCGTGTATGAAGCTGGATACGCAACTTGTAATAGCGTATCACATGACACGCCGTTTCAAACGGCGTGGCTTACGTCATCTCAGAGCTCACCTCGTCTGGCGACAATGGCGATTCAGATCGGAATTTTTTGATCAATTCGTCCTCTCTCAGACGTCACTTTCCCATCACATAGTACATACCATTCGATTCACCTCTAAAATCTCTACAACCCTATGCCAGTGATTTTCAATTTGTAATGCCGGATTTCGAAAACCCAAATTATATTTCCGTCGAGGTCAGTGTTTCCGGCGAGCTTAGTTGATGCCCCTGCGGGGCCAGAATCTGAAATCAGTTTATGGGAAAAGGAAGAGGAAGATGTGATGAACACGTTGACGTGCTTTGGAGGGTGGGAGATGCTGTGTTGAAGGAGATCGAAGCAGTCGACAAGAATTGCCCAAAGTCGCCGGTTGATAGCTCTGAATTTTCTGGCGAGTCCCGATGTTTTCTGGCGGCTACAGTGCAGCGCGGTTGCGCCGTTGCAAACGGCGTGACCCGTGGATATTTTGGGCGGAATTTTTAGAAAGGGGTATTTTGGTCAGTGGGTAGGGGAAAAGTGGGTATTTTGGGCATTCTTTCTAAAAATACACAGGCTTACACTGCACACATAAATCATCATATAAACACATGAACCCAATATCACCTTCTCAAAAATATTCACATCATAATAATCACATTTAATATTAAATAAGAAATTTTAAATATGCAATTTTCTAGGTCGTTATAACAAACTTCGATAACCATGAGTTGTATCCGAAGGCAGCTATAGTCCGATCAGCTAACATAGATAGAAGTCTACATAGCAAGGCCGTATACTGCAAAAAAAAAATAGAAACTCAGTTGGCCCAGAAGAGCCATTTGAGATCTATCCACCAAAAAATCTTATCCGGAATTGGTACTGCAAAAAAAAGTCGAGAGCAAAGTAACCATAAAGATAACGGAAAGTTACTTTTTTTGGATTATAAACTAAGACTCTAGATTCAGGATTAACATAAGCCACCCTAAACTTAAATATAATGTGCGATACGTAAATGATAGAAAACACAATGTCTAGCATACAGCTCCGTAGGTGGTAATATCCCTGCTTGGACTGTATCAGAAATACGGTTATTGATTGTAATAGAAATAAAAATGAAAACAGGATGTAAACAATCATGAATATAGGATCATACTACTGCTGGTAAGTGCAAAGAGAAAGACATGAATAAAGGAGAGGAAAAGGAGAGAATGATTGGGAGGGAAGTAGTTATATTATTGATCTTATCATTCTAAGAACCATTACTACACTTCTTGTCCCTATATATGGAAAATAACAGTAACAAAGATAGACATAACATAGTACGATAACAGCCTAACAAACTTTGTCCTATGCTGACTCAGAACACTGGATAGACTGGATAGGTGCATGGTGTGAAATGTCATATTGCCCCTCTATATAGGAAGTTGAAGAGTTTACTTATAAATTGAGCAGTTTCAGAACGAGGATCCATGACTCCGGGAATACATTGATAAAGAGAAGATAAAGTTATCTTTACCCAATTACTTTGAGAATGACTACTAGGGAAAGTCTGGTCACTGGTGTCTAGTGAGTTTACTGGGATGGCTATTGATGATGTACTATGCATTGATACCTTATTTGTTTCCGGTTCATTCATTGCTCAAGTTAAAGCCTGAACGTATTTCATAAACTGAGTGATAATAAACAGCAAAGGAGGATCACTGATCATTTATAGATTCTGGTAAATAAGGGTCAAAACTTAGAGCAATGATCTGCGACTGTTAGAGCTTTATTTTAGCTTAATTGGAGAAACTTTGCCAGAAAGAAAGAATGAGATTCTATACACTTTGACAAAGTGTAAAACCCCGTTAATTTTTATTTTATTTTATTAATAGATATTAGATTTTTAAGTCATTTTTATTTAATTAGATAATTATGTTAATTAGTAATTTTTAGAATTCTTTTTGTGCAAGATATTTTGAGTAAGAATGATATTGTTATTAGAGGAAAGAAGTGTGAAAAGATTTTAGAGAATCGCTATCATTTAATTTAAGATATTTACGTGAATTAGGATATTTTTAATTTACGTATTACTTGGAGAGGTTGTACGAAAGATTTAGTAATTACTATAATTAAATTAGGGTTTTAGTACGTATATAATAACCCCTCTTGATAATAATTAAGCCGTGCACGAATTTGCCCAAGAGGTACGTTTTGTCTTCTGTCTTTTGCTTAAGTTCTTTAACTTCGTTTGACTTCAAATTGATTATGTGAGAATCATGTTCTTGTCATGTCTAATTGTCTATTACCATGCATTAATATTAAAGTACTAGAAGGTGCATACATCATGACTTGTGTTAATATGTTTAATTTGTTTTCAGAATTCCGATTCATGCACATATATGTTATGTGTATAATTCATCCCATAATTCATGAATTGTCTATATGATTCCATTGTCCCTAAGTTATATCCAGTAGTGAATCTAATTTTATATATATATTCCATGATTGTGTTTTATAATTTAATTTATGTTTGTTAGAGTTTTCATTGAAGATAAAATTTTATTATCATAAATTTTAATTGTAATATATTAGATTACTTGCTAACTGTGATGTGTAGTTTTGAAAAGAAAAAAAAAAGGATTTTGATCCATGTTAATTTGTCGTTGTGTGTATGTTCTGTACATGTAAGATTAATTAATTAATTAATTAGTCAATTTTTATCACATGTACATGCTTTCTGTAAGTTAGTGAATTTAAGTTAAAGTAGGGATAATGACTTAGACTTGAACTTTAGAAAAGAACAATGACCTTTTCGTAATTGTGCACATGATTTTAATGAACGTGGGCTACATTTTGCTTCGGTTAGTCATGTTTCTGTGAAGGGCTTTAGGTCTAATTGTATTCTTTTATAACATTTTCTTGAATACAGAGTAGTAGATTAATATGATTTAATTGGTGCCAAGTTGCCATGTTTGCAAATATTTAATTTAAGTATAAATGATTAATGTGTCATGTTTTTACTTGCACTGCCACTAGATAAATATGAATATGGCCATGACTTGTTATATTGTTCAGTGTGTAACTTCTGTTTGATTTGATCTATTTAATTATAGGATCGGTTCCTGTTAGATTTTATTTAGTGTTCGGTTGCTTTTGAGGTAAGTACTTTTTGACTTACTTTTAATTTTCAAAAAGTATATTTAATTCTGCAATTTTTGATTTTCGTATAAGATATAAGATTCTGTTTTTGATTTTCGTATAAGATATAAGATTCTGTTTTTGATTTTCGCATAAGATATAAGAATTCTGTTTTGAACTGTATAAGATATAAGTATTTGATTTTAGAATCCTCAGTCTCTACGTTTCGAACCCGTTCGTAATTTACGCTATAGTTCCAGAACTAGCCTTAGATACCCTTAGTAGGCGCACAAGTGTGCAACTTTAGATACCTATTAAGGGCGCGTAATTATTGAACTTTAGATGCCGGTCACTGGCAAAGTGTGGCGAAAGAATAAGAATAAGAATAAGATGCCGCTCACTGGCAAAGTGTGGCCGTAGAGCAAGACTGTGGTATTTTCGATTTTCATTTCGTTTTATTTCTGTTTTCTGCTTCTGTTTCTGTTTTAAATTCTGTATTTTGAAAATATAAAACTTTGGGTTGGAATTGTTTTCGCAAATGTTTTTGCAAACTTATATTGGATTTTGAAAATTGTTTTATTAAAAACGCCCATTGGTTTTTGAAAGTGTTTGTTAGTCAATTTGTACTTGCTGAGCTGTGTAGCTCATTTGTTTCAAATATTTCAGGTTTCAATCTTGGAAGCTTAATGAGAATAAGGATGTGAATTTTGTGGACTTTCGTGCTAGCTGTTAGATGCCTTTATTGGATTAGACTCTTTATCATTATTAGAATAAAGATTGTTATTGAATATTGGATTTATGGAGCTGCGTCTCCGTTTTTATGATTTTGAATTATCAAATTTGACCGCTGCTTTGACTTTGTGGAATATTTGGTATTATTGAATAAAGAATATACATTTATTTAAGTTTTGTACTTAGATTTAATGTTCCGAAAATCCGGGGCGTTACACAAAGACACTTCACTTGATAAAGCAACTTCCTACGAATCACTTTGAGACGCTATGTAAAATCGTAGAACATGATTATTTAGTCATAAACATTGGATTTAAGGTGTGCTATGCAAGGCACGACTTCTTTTTTAATATCTATAATTATATTAATTTTTTAATTTTATATGTTATTAATTACATATCAAATTGTTGTTGGAAAGATTTTACACGTTCGATTTAATATTTATACTCTGTCTTGAATTCTTAAAATTTGATTTGGATGAATTTACAGCCCACATGAAATTAACAAAAAAATCTTCAATTTGGTGATGGTTTAACAATTATTTTTCAATTAAATCTACATGGAAACAAAAGAGAGAAGAATTTGACGATTTTTACGTTGAAAATTCTATTCGATTTATGAATTCTACTTATAATTCATTTTGATTATCAAAATGACCTTGTTATTATTTGAAGATAGTTCTACTAACAACCAAATACAATCCATCCATTATATATCTATTATATGTCAATATGGATTTTGAGCCTATTTAGTAAATTACAAATTTGTCCTTAGATTTATATTAATGTTTAAAAAGTTGGAGTTAAAAAGAATTGAAGCCATGGAAGATTGGAGTTAAAAGGAATTGAACCCATGACCTTCCAACACTATAAATTTATAATGTATATCTGAATCGTTATTTCAAATTTGTGATATTAATTGTTGGGATGAATACTTTAGTGGTTTTTCTTTTTAATTATTAGTTTAGCAACCATGCTACTAATCCATGTTTATGAATGCTTTAGCTAGTGGTTTTTGTTTATGTTATCTATGTTTTAAACCATGTTTATGAGATGTGTCTAATTTTTTGATTTTGCACATTGCAGATACTATGGATATGGAGTGCGGGCCTCTCGATAGATCGCTCTTGACCATGCAGGACGAGCATATTAGTAGTGTGATATGGCAGGGGGACCAGCGGGATAGGTCAGATGTCAGACAGTTGACTACTATGCATTGGCAGTGGGATTTCAGGCAGCGTCAGATTGATTTGCTGGAGTTATGGGGTTTCAGGGCATTTGCATACCCTCAGTCGATTCCTCAGAACGACATTAGATTGATCACGGCCATGATAGAGAGGTGGAGGCCAGAGACGAACAGCTTTCATTTCCCATTTGGTGAGCTGACTATCACATTAGAGGATGTTTACATGATCTTGGGCCTGCCTGTTTATGGTCGTCATGTGACTCATGAGGAGCTTAAGAATCCAAAACCATATTGGATGACGAAGTGGAAGGATTTGAGGCTGACCAAGAAGAAGGAACGTAAAGATATGTATGATAGTGGGGTGATTCTTCACAAATTGAGGGAAATATATAATAAGATACCCAAGACGAAACGTCCAGAATACATGGAGCAGGATGATATAGTTTACACCCGAGCTTACCTTCTATACATCATTGGGGGTGTGTTGTTTCCTTCAGGGAAACGAGATGTGTTCATCCTCGATATCTACAGCTCAACCAGGATACTGATGAGATTACTGGCTCGCATTGGGAGCCGCGGTATTGGCTCATCTGTTCAGGAGTTTGACCAGGGCAGCGCATAAGAGTGCCAAGGCTTTTAACGGATGCAACATGCTTCTTATGTATTGGGCATGGGAGAGGTTGTTACCTGGTGCTCCGGAGATTGCACCTCATCTGGATTTTACACATCCGAGGGCATTGGCATGGATTGAGGCGCGGAAGAGGGTTAACCCCCACCACCATACAGGTCTGTACAGGGGGGACTTTGATAGCTTTGAGATGTGTTGGCTGACATGGCAGCCTTATGAGAGGTTTTATGATCGCATTGATGTGGATGATGAGTCTCATGATAGTGAGATGTTGGATGCATTGCATATTGCCCTCGGTCGACTCCCTCTTGTGTCTTTTGATATTATCGAGTATGTCATGCCAGAAAGAGTCATGAGACAGTTTGGTATGCTACAACATATACCACAGGATCCAGTGGACATGTCTCAGTTGCGGAGCGAGTGGTTGTCTCGTTGGGAGCGGGAAGATCATATTACTTTTTTGAGCCATATCCGAGATGAGTGGGATAGTTTTATTGCTACGGGTTTGCCTATCATTGAGGAGGTTGTAGACGCATCCATAGAGGAATACATGGACTGGTTCAGGCGTGTTAGTAAGTTGAGGATTGCTCCATTTCTGGCTGAGCATCCCACGGAGATAGTGCCTCGTGATTGGTACCCCCAGCAGGACATGGTTGATGCGGTATGCTTCTAGACTTTTATTTGTTAGATTTTTGTACTTTAGTCTTTAATTTCTTTAGTTCTTGCATTTTACACCTTCATTTGTTATATTTTTGCACTTCGGTCCTTAATTTCTATACTTCTCGCATTTTAGACCTTTGTATGTCATTTTTCGCATTTTAGACCTTCATTTGTTAGAATTTTGCATTTTAGTCCTTAATTTCCATAGTTCTTACATGATATACATGTTAATGATATATGCAGCTGGATTGTGGCATGAGGATACTTCATGAGATGCACCTTCGTAACCCCCTGACTGGTTCTATGATCTCATCCCTGAATTTTTATATCGTTATGATCGAGTCAATGCCGAGTGGAGGGGTCTTGCATTTAACAGGCCTAGTTTTGATAGACCCTCTAGTGCACATGATATGGATATTGACCCCATCGCTCCTTCATCTTCGCAGTAGCCTCCACTATCTGTCTCTCAGAAACGCTTGCGTGAGGTAGTAATCTTTTAATTGAATTTTATACTTGTTATCTTTGAATGTAGTGGATTGAATACATGTATGATTGTTGTATTACCATGTTATGTTATCGCAGACCGAGACTACTGATTCTCCTGCTTCACCTACGCACGATGCCACACCTCATGTCTCCTTTAAACGTCCTCGTCAGGTAGTAATCCTTAATGCTAGGTTTAATTCATGGTAATTAGTATGTGCATTTGGCGATGATATCATTGATAATTTGACTTTTTATCAAAATTGTAGGCTCCAATATCATGTGAGTTGGCCGTGGATAGCATAGCCAACAAGGTTGCATTTGGCATGGCATTTCTAGATGAAGGAGAAATGAGTAGGAAAATACATGGCAAGCCTATGCCTTCTGGATGTCATAGAGTGTCGGTGGATGGATGGATTAAACCAGAAGCCTTGATTCCAGTTCCGGTAGTTGGTGAGATGGAGATGGTCAAGCAAGCTGTTGGATCTCATGTCGCATGGCCTAAGAAATGGATCATACCTCGAAATACCGAGGTTTGTATTTCTGTAAAAATAATATAATCCCAGTTTATGTGCATGATATGTAAACAACCAACTTGTATTGATTTCATGTTGAGGTACTAATCCTTAACCGTTGGTTTAATTCGAATAACTTGTGGAGAATTATATGTATATATGATCGGTTTATTGACATGATCTTGTAGGTTGAGACTACAGCTACTACAACTACTCTTTCTCCTTCACAGCCGACCCCAACATCTGTCATGCCTGATGTCCATGTTGAGGTACTAATCCCTAACGGTTGGTTTAATTCGAATAATTTTTGGAGAATTATATGTGTATATGATCGGTTTATTGACATGATCTTGCAGGATGAGACTACAGATGCTCCTACTTCACATCCAACCCCGACATCTGTCCTGCCTGATGTCCATGTTGAGTACTAATTCTTAACGATTGGTTTAATTCGAATAACTTTTGGAGAATTATATGTGTATATGATCGATTTATTGACATGATCTTGCAGGATGAGACTACAACTGCTCCTACTTCACAGCCGACCCCGGCATCTGTCCCGCCTGATGTCCATGTTGAGGTACTAATCCTTAACGGTTGGTTTAATTCGAATAACTTTTGGAGAATTATATGTGTATATGATCGGTTTTTTGACATGATCTTGCAGGATGAGACTACAGCTACTCCTACTTCACAGCCGACCCCGGCATCTGTCCCGCCTGATGTCCATGTTGAGGTACTAATCCTTAACGTTTGGTTGAATTCGAATAACTTTTGGAGAATTATATGTGTTAAAAACAGACTGCACTTTGCAGTTTTTTTTCCAGAAAGGCCTGGGACAATGTATCATTGCGACTGAGGCAATGTATCATTGCGCCTGGGGCAATGTATCATTGCCCCAGGTAAAACAGGAATTTTTGAAGCATTGCGTACTTCTACTAGTCCCATTTGATTTTGTTCCAAATATACCATTTTATTTTTTAAAACATCCAAATATTACATTTTATTTTTTAATACATCCAAATATTACATTTTTTGAAAAAAAAACATAATTTATTGAATATTTTAAGGAATTTTGATTTTTTTTGAATATAAGCAAATATTACTTTTTTTTAAAAAAAATCACTTATTATAACATTTTAAGATTTTAGAAGGTATAAATTTTTTTTTTACCGAATTTTGGCACAAAATTCCAAAAATTAATAGAAACATGCAGTTTATGCAGTTTAAAATCCCCTGTTTTGCTCTATTTTAGGACTCTTTTCTGCTGGGACAATGTATCATTGCGCCTGGGGCAATGTATCATTGCCCCAGGTAAAACAGGAATTTTAGAAGCATTGCGTACTTCTACTAGTCCCATTTGATTTTGTTCCAAGTATACCATTTTATTTTTTAAAACATCCAAAATTACATTTTATTTTTTAATACATCCAAATATTACATTTTTGAAAAAAACATAATTTATTGAATATTTTAAGGAATTTTGATTTTTTTTAATTATAAGCAAATATTACATTTGTTTTTAAAATTTCACTTATTATAACATTTTAAGATTTTAGGTGTAAAAAAATTTTTTTTACCTAATTTTGACACAAACTTCCAAAAATGAGTACAAACATGCAGTTTATGCAGTTTAAAATCCCCTGTTTTGCTCTGTTTTGGGACTTTTTTTTTTGCTGGGGCAATGTATCATTGCGCATGGGGCAATGTATCATTGCCCCTGGTAAAACAAGAATTTTAGAAGCAATGCTTACTTCTACTAGTCCCTCTGTTTTTCCTCTGCTTTACATTCACTTTACTGTTTTTTTTTGCATGATTCCAGTTATTTGCTTAATGTACTTTTACTAATTGCTCACAAATAAAAATTAGAATAATTTTGAATAGTACATAAATATTAAAAATTCGAATAGTACATAAATATTATAAATTCGAATAATACATAACACATTCAATTGTTTTTTGGACAATTTCTTCTATCATGCATTGCTCCAACTTGTCCGCACTTTCGTGGCTTCGTATTTGAAGTCAAAGTTTCAATACCACTTTTATATCTTTCCGCTTTCTTTCTTCCCTTCGTTTTTGACATTGGTGGATCATCTTGATAGTAATCATTTTGATAAAACGAATCATTCATCCTTTCCTTACGTTCTTCCGGGAAAGCATTTTTCACATGACATTTCTCTCTCTCAATCACATTAATCACATAATTGAACCGTGGTACGGAACAACTACCAATAGCACCCAAACTTTGAAAAGATTTGCACAATGCACTATACCTTGATGATTGTGATGCACCAACATTTGCAAGAACATGAGGCGTATATGGTAGAGGTCCGGCAATTTGGTTGCCTTTCATTGTCCACCTAGGCATGATGTAATTTTTTGGTATTTGGGTTTTTTGTTTTTTATCGAGGTAACGGATCATGTGTCTACAAATCATCCCGGAATGTTCGAACTTTTTACAAGCACATTCAATCCTTTGGTCGAAATGAACCGTCAATTGATAACTTCTTCTACGATTCTCCGGTACGGTAGACTTCTCCACCAAATACATTTTAAACAAGTAACATCCCATGCCTTTAGCTTTCTTCACGACATAAGATTGACTTTTTAAAATCTCCTTTTGAAATTGTTTAAACATTTCCTTTGTGTAAACTTCGGATGCATGAATTTCCAAGGACGAGTGCAATACTACTCTTCTTTCGGTTTCCTCGGTGTCGAAATCACATTTAACCTCCTTAAGATATTGTGTCTCCAAAGCCTTTTGTGAATTTTCGATGAATTCTTTCAAACCGATAGATGCTTGCACATATTCATCAAAAAAAGCATTCATAGACTCGCTCCTTGAGGTAGTGGTCATACCGGCGAAAAAATAATTTCCTGTGTAACCACTGATCCATTGATCTCTAATAGCATACATTTGATTTAACCAAACATGATCCTCAAGTTGGTACTTCTCGACCAATTCCTCCCACTTACCTTCGAATTCCGTTGGTGACAACGACTTGTACACACATGCATTGAAATCCGATTTGAAATCCGGATAATTGGTGTACAAATTAGACAACTTCTCGGTAAACTTATTACTTATATGCCATGTACAATATATATGCTTTGTATGTGGCATAATCTCGACAATAGCATTACTCAAAGCGAGGTCTTGATCGGTGATAATTGTCACGGACGGTTTGTTGTCAACGGCTTCCAACCACGTTTTCGAAACCCACTTATAAGATGGTTCTTTTTCATCCCTTATGAGTGCAAATCCAAACAAAATATTTTGGTAGTGGTGATTTACCCCCGTAATGGGTATAAAAGGCATACAATACCTATTCGTCCGATAAGTCGAGTCGAACATAACCACATCACCAAAATTTTTGTATGCATTCATGGATCGAGGATCTACCCATACCAAACCCCTAACACGATTCTCCTCATCCACATCTACTCGATAGAAAATTTTGCCAAAATTAATTTCTTGTTCTAATTCCCGAAGTAAGACCAAACCACACTCCTCATCCCCTAATTCAAATACCCGGCGTCGAATGTCACGTATGACATTACGTACGTCTTGTGGGGAAAAACCAAGATTTTCAACACCGCCACATGTCTCACTTAGATATTTCATCACTTTTGCCGTCTCGATCTCGGATTTGTTAAACAACTCAATAATTGATTTAGTGATTGGATCTATGTTTTGTGACTTTTGAAAAAATTGTACCTTATCCGGTGTCACCATAGCATGATTGTGTTTCAATTCGACCGAACTTATAATCCATTTATTTGTTTGCACTTTATGAACTACGCACATGCGGGCTTGACAATTTGTTCGTGGGATTACATCTCTAATACGTTTTCCTTTACCACGATCCATTGAATTCAATGGTTTTGTTCTTCCACCCTTCCGACAAATTAAATACCGGGATGATGGATCCATAGTTCCTAAATGATTATGCGTATTCCTAATTATTATCTCGAATCCGACACTTCGACCATAATCCCTATAAAATTTTGTCGCCTCATCTGTGTCGAAAATCATACAAACACTTGGCACAACATCATTAATATTCGGAAATGTAAACCACAATTTTCGTTTTTGATATTAATATCATCATCATTATAATCTTCACCATCATTTTCTACATTCACCTTATTTTTACCTTTATTAATATAATTTGTTTCCCCATCATCATCCACATTCATCTTTTCCTTACCCACATTATCATATGCATCGACATCTATTATTTCATCACTAAATAATTTTCGAAAAACCGAATTTTTTCTAACGGGCGTATCAACTTCATAATCATAATCATAATCATTATGCTCCTCACTAGATGAACTAAAATCTTTAAATAAAAATGTAGCCATAGTATTAGAAAACTAACCTTTTTTGATAATATTTGACCTCCAAATGATGAGCAAGATTGCACTTTGAAACCTTAAAAGAATGATGGTAGAATTTTTAAAGATGTTAGGAGAATGGAATTTTTTTTAAAGATGTTGGAAAAATGGGAGATTTTAAGGATGTTGGGAGAATGAGAGATTTTAAGGATGTTGGGATAATGGGAAAATGTTGGGAAAATGGGAGATTTTAAGGATGTTGGAAGAAATTTGATTTAGAAAGTGAAGTTTCGGCTGATTTAAAGTGGTCCTGGCTTGGAGCAATGTTTCATTGCCCCTGGCGCAATGAAACATTGCCCCGGATGAATTAAATGCAGCCACCCACCACCACCCACCATATTTATTGCAAGTTATCTATGTTACTAGAACAATGTTTCATTGTGCCTTGCGCAATGTTTCATTGCGCCAGAAGAACCTGGGGCAATGTTTCATTGCGCCTGGGGCAATGAAACAATGCTACCTGTTTCTTTTACCCATAGAATGTATATTTATTAATTTAAAATTCAAAATATCATTAATACCGCATTATAAATACTTAATTTAGTTCACTTAACTTAATTTAGTTGTGATTTGAATAATTAGTTGTGATTTTAACCTTAATTTGAATAATTAGTTGTGATTTTTGTTTGAAATAAAAATGTATTTTGTATCTTTAACTTAAATAATCGTAAATTGACATGTACAAACTAGAGGTACCCACTCGTTGAAAAACATACTATAATAGTAATGTAGATGATAGTTCATTCTTAAGAAGTTGAAATATTTATAAGTTAACATATTATTGAGACCTTATCATTTAAGTTAGAGTTTTATTTAATGTTTTGTATCTTTAACTTAAATAACGTAAATTGATATGTACAAACTAGAGGTAACCACTCATTGAAAAACACACGATAATAGTAATGTAGATGATAGTTCATTCTTATGAAGTTGAGATAATTATAAGTTAACATATTATTGAGACCTTATCAATTCAGTTAGAGTTTTATTTTATAAAGTCGCAAGTTAAAAATTATTTTAACCTTAAACTCAGTCAAATAACACTCTAATTGAATTAGTAAGGTATTAATCATATTTTAACTTACACATTTATTATTCGAATACATAAATATAATAATTATTAATAAATAATTTAAATTACTATATTTTACTTTTATATAATTTAAACATATTTGTAATTTAGTAATTAGTTGCGGTTACTAAGATTTGTTTTGAAATCATATTCAAAAACATTATAACACTAAGTTAACATTATATTAAAAATAAAAACAAAAATATACCCGGGGCATTGTAACAATGCGGCTAGGACAATGTTACATTGCGCCAGGCGCAATGTTACAATGCTCCAGGAATATTTTCCACCCAGACCTGGCACAATGTTACATTGCCCCAGGCGCAATGTAACATTGCGCTTGGTGGATATCCATCCGTGGTTCTGGACCTACTCCCCATATATATATATATATATATATATATATATATATATATATATATATATATATGAGGAGGTTCAAAAGAGAACCCTCCTAGAGAACCCCGATCATCATCATTGATTTAATTGTAATCTGATAGCTTAGATTATGTATAGATATGCTGGTATTTTAGCTTTTTAAAACTACAGGGGTAGTACTTGGTTTTAATGAAAATACAATAGAACATACGTATAACTATTTATTACCACTAGCATTTTGCCCGTACTTCGTACACGGCATCTTATTTAATTTAAAATGATAATATCCAAAATTTAACAAATTTGATTGATTTCTTAAAACATCTTATTTAATTTAAATTGACAATACCAAAAATTTAACAAATTTGATTGATTTCTTAAAAAGATATTGTATGCAATTATATAAATAATCAATTTTTAGAAAGATATTATATACAGTTATATAAGTATTTAATAAAAAAATGATATGCTAAAATTTATATAAAAAAGTAGCATACAATTCTATTTTAACAATGTTGAAAATTTATTTAATCCATCAAAATCTACAATAAAAGTAATAAATATTTTTACAAATATTGTTCTCTAATTGAAAACAATAATAAATTGTCTTCATTATTCAAATGCGGAAATGATAATTCCTTCAACCCCAATGGCTCCAAAACATTAAACCTCATATAATATCAAGAACATATTCTATTAACTATGAGACCTCATAGTTAATATAATATGTAAATGTTGGAGAACAATGAGACCACATTTCAAGCAATTTTTAATTTTTTTTGTTAATTTTTTTTATGAATGGATAGAGGGTAGAATTATAAGAATTTTGTTTGAAGATGCCCCTAGCGGGGCCCTTTAAAATAGCTTGAAATGTAGCGAATATGTGTGTTCTCACTGTTCTCATTTTTTTTTTTGTTAATTGTTTTTATGAATTGATAGAGGGTAGAATTATAAGACTTTTTTTTGTGAAGATGCCTATAGCGGGGCCCTTTAAAATAGCTTGAAATGTAGTGAATATGTGTGTTTTCACTGTTCTCATTCTCACCAGAGTGTGACCATTAAACTGTATTAGTAAATTCATGTATGAAAATACAGTGTATATATATTATTAATATAGTTTCTTTCATTAAAAATAAGTAAATTATACAATTAAATAAGCAAGCCAAAATATCATATAAATATTCTAGTAGATTTATAGTTTATGTTCAAATTAAGGTCTTTCACCATGGTTCTCGCTTTCTGAAATTGTTGAATTTTTATTTTATTGACTTTATAATATTAAAAGCATGTTCTTATTGAAACGAATATAATAATTTGAATTTGAATATATTTTTAAACTGCTTATTTTGATGGGTTGTTAATTTTTTTGTGATCAACTTAGAGGGGTGACCAAAAATAAAATTAATGGGAATACATAAACACATTACCCACGTTATGATAAACAATACTTATAAAATGGAAGTTGCTTATGTGGTTCAAGCTTGTTAATTACTTCAATACTTCATTAGCTTGATCATCATGTGGACCATCTTTCTTTTTATCACTTATGTTGCTGCTATGTAGTCTATCTGTAACTAACATCTTTCTTTTTATCACTTATGTTGTTGCTATGTAGTCTATCTGTAACTAAACATCTCTCTCTGCTTGTAATCTATATTTACAAATGCAAACTTCTTCTTGTATTATATTTTGTTTTCAATATTTAAAATTATGTAGCTGGAGGAGAAGAGAAAGGCTGGAGGTGCAATCGTAGTACTACAACATTACTGAAAAATAAGTACAATATCATAATAGAATTTTTTTGTTCCAATCTAAATTGGGTCGCTCCAAATGCTGTGTAATGACAAAAAGGGGCATTAAAGAAATAAAGAAGATTAAAACAATGAAGGATAATACTGTTTACCAAAATCACAGGTCTCCGCAAGAAGCTCACTTATTCACTTTTATCTTCAAATAATGTATGATTAAAAATTATAACAATCACATTTTCCACTACCTATTCTCTCTCAAAAAGTCAACTAAACTAAAAAAGGGAAAAGTTATTGCTTTTATATTTTAATATGGAGCTCAAGTGAAAGTGCTAAATATGAGATCATATATGAAGTGAAATTGAACGCGAGTAAAGAAGATATTTAGAGCATAAATAAGAGCAATGTTGCATGACCCAGAGGGTGAGGCTTGTGACGTGGGTCTGAGCTTCTAAGTATGCTATTCCATAGTCCCTTCAGAGACATCCGATAAAAAGTATGCTATTCCATAAGACCTTCTGGTACGTAGCATGTCTACCCATGAACCTTAAGTTGAACAAATCCATAAAGAACATAAACTTGCTTGAAAACAAAATAATGTCTATAAGTATCAAATTGAGTCCCGAGATTATTTACAAATAACATGGTCTGTACTGTGTCAATGTTATTAACTGGTAATCTTTCCAACTACCTTTGTTATTATGACATGTAAAATCGAAAATTGAAAGGCCAATCAAATATTTTAAAGGTACCTTTCTGGTGTCCTGTATATTATTATAACATCGGGTAATTCATTAAAACTTTAATTCTTAAATTCCAAACCAAAATCAAAACCAAACAAATATTATCCTATCTAATTTTTAATACTATGAAATCAATAAAAACTTAACTTTTATGGCCAAACTAAAAACCGGAACCAAGCATATATGACCCGTACGGAGGTCTAGTACACATACCTTAACCTTACTTCAGGGGATTGAGATGTTAATTTGGTGAAAAACCCAGCTTTCAAATCTGAAAAGTGCAACCATGCGTCAAAATCCAGCAGTGTGAAGAGTTGAGCGGCTTGGACTTTTTAGGTGAAAAATGACAAAGATAGATTTGAGTAATGACAAAAAGGAGAATCAAAGAAATAAAGAAGATAAAAAAAATAAAGGATAATAGTAGAGGTTTAGATTTGGGTCGATCCAATTGGGTTACTCCAAATGTTGTGTAATGACAAAAAATAGTATATGTTTAGATTTAGGTCGATCCAATCTAAATTGGGTCGCTCCAAATGTTGTGTAATGGTAAAAAGAGGCATCAAAGAAATAAAGAAGATTAAGAAAATGAAGGACAATAGTATCGTTGACGGAATTCGAACCTTGAAATTGTAGTAAATAAATTTAATCATGTAACATAATTAATCATTAGATCTAACAGTTCTAATTTTAACTAAAAATCTAACGGATATTATTCGTTGTATACGAATTTTTATTATATTTTGTTAGTGGTTAGAAGATATGATGTCATATTTTTGGGTATGCAATTAGTAAATAAATTTAATCATGTAATATATTTAATCATTAGATCTAACAGTTCTAATTTTTAACTAAAAATCTAAAGGATATTATTCGTTGTATACGAATTTTTATTATATTTTGTTAGTGCTTAGTGGTTAGAAGATATGATGTCATATTTTTGGGTATGTAGTAATTATTGCAATATTATGTTTTAAATTAAAAGTCAACATGTTTTAATTCGAGAGAAAAAAAAATTGATTGGAAGATATGATATTTTAGGTATTTATAAAAGGTAATATCATCAATTATAAATAAACATCTTTTAATTGAAAAAGGCAATCAACTAATTATCATTAATTATATTATTAATAAAAAAATGAAGGATAATAGTAGAGTTTTAGATTTGGGTTGATCCAATTGGGTCACTCCAAATGCTGATTAGAGAGAAAAAAATTATTGATTGGAAGATATGATATTTTAGGTATTTATGAAAGGTAATATCATATCAATTATAAGTAAACATCTTTTAACTGAAAAAGGCAATCGGCTAATTATCATTAATTATATTATTCATAAAAAATGAAGGATAATACTAGAGGTTTAGATCCCCTCGTTTCTCCTTTATATAAGTATATAATAGTTCTAATTTTTAACTAAAAATCTAACGGATATTATTCGTTGTATACGAATTTTTATTATATTTTGTTAGTGATATTTAATTTCCACTATTAGTAAAATTTAAAATGCAATTGAGTTGTATATTTAGTTTTCTCGATTAGTAAAATTTTTAAATGCAATTCAGAGAAATTGATTATTTTAATATGTTTTACTTGAAATCAAAAATTGATTAGATATCAGGAGAAATTTTATTTATAATTAAGTAAGGGTAATTAAGTAAAAACAATAGGTACCGACCGACCGACCAACCAACCAACCAACCGACCGACCAAACTAAATAAAATTTCTCATAGTTTTTAGAAAATGAGAAATTAATGTTGCCCTTGAAATTTCTAGAAAAAAGGGAATTTAATTAGAAAAAATATAAAATATGATACGTTTTAGTTGAAAAGGTAATCAGTTAATTATTAGTACTATAATATTATTATTTTATTTTTATTAAATAGAATCGTCCGTGATATAATTGACAAAAAAGATTTTCGTAAGAGAAAGGAACAAAGGTAACGTGTTTGAAAAAGGTAACCGTCCATGATACAATTGGAAAAAGAGAGATTTTAGTTAGAGAAAAGGTAATGTATTTTGGCTCAAAAAGGTAATTGATTAGTTAATACTAATTATAATATAATTATGTTATTTTATTATACAAAATTTATCGTAGTTTTTTAAAAAAGGAGATATTTTAGTTAGATAAAATGTAAATGATATTGTATTTTACTTGAGAAGGAAATTATTTAGTTATTGAAAAATATAAAACGTAATATGTTTAACCTGAAAAAGGAAATTGATTAATAAAGGAGAAATTTTATTTAGATAAAATATAAAAAATATTGTATTTTACCTGAAAAAGGAAATTATTTAGTTTTTAAAAAATAGAAAAGATAATATGTTTAACCTGAAAAGGGAAATTAATTAGTTAGTAGGATGGAAATTTTAGTTAAATAAAATAAAAAAGATATTGAATTTATTTGAAAAAGGAAATTATTTATTTATTGAAAAATAGAGAAGATAATATGTTTAACCTGGAAAAAGAAATTAATTAGTTAGTATGATGGATTTTATTTGAGTAAGGGTAAATAAGTAAAATCAATAGGTACCGTACCGACCGACCGACCAAACTTTTAATGTTAGGTCTTTTATAATATAGTATAAATTTTTAGTGGTTAGAAGATATGATGTCATATTTTTGGGTATGTATTAATTATTGCAATATTATGTTTTAAATTAAAAGTCAACGTGTTTTAATTAAAGAGAAGAAATTATTGATTGAAAGATATGATATTTTAGGTATTTATAAAAATTTGAACCTTATAATTTTAGTAAATTAATTTAATCATGTAATATATTTAATCATTAAATCTAACAGTTCTAATTTTTAACTAAAAATCTAACGGATATTTTTTGTTGTATACGAATTTTTATTATATTTTGTTAGTGGTTAGAAGATATCATGTCATATTTTTGTGTATGTATTAATTATTGCAATATTATGTTTTAAATTAAAAATGAACGTGTTTTAATTACAGAGAAAAAAAATTATTGATTGGAAGATATGATATTATAGGTATTTATAAAAATTCGAACCTTGAAATTTTAGTAAATAAATTTAATCATGTAATATATTTAATCATTAGATCTAACCGTTCTAATTTTTAACTAAAAATCAAACGGATATTATTCGTTGTATACAAATTTTTATTATATTTTATTAGTGTATGATGTCATATTTTTGGGTATGTATTTAATAAATCAATTTAATCATGTAATGTATTTAATCATTAGATCTAACAATTCAAATTTTTAACTAAAAATCTAACGGATATTATTCGTTGTATACGATTTTTTATTATATTTTGTTAGTGGTTAGAAGATATGATCTCATATTTTTGGGTATGTATTAATTATTGCAATATTATGTTTTAAATTAAAAGTCAACGTGTTTTAATTAGAGAGAAAAAAATATTGATTGGAAGATATGATATTTTAGGTATTTATAAAAGGTAATATCATCAATGATAAGTAAACATCTTTTAATTGAAAAAGGAAATCAGCTAATTATCATTAATTATATTATTAATAAAAAATGAAGAATAATAGTAGAGGTTTAGATTTGGGTTGATCCAATTGGATCGCTCCAAATGGTGATTAGAGAGAAAAAAATTATTAATTGGAAGATATGATATTTTAGGTATTTATAAAAGGTAATATCATATAAATTATAAGTAAACATCTTTTAATTGAAAAAGGCAATCGGCTAATTATCATTAATTATATTATTAATAAAAAAATGAAGGATAATAGTAGAGATTTAGATTTGGGTCAATCCAATTGGGTCGATCCAAATGTTGTGTAATGATAAAAAATAGTATAGATTTAGATTTGGGTCGATCCAATCTAAATTGGATCGCTCCAAATGCTGTGTAATAACAAAAAAGTACATCAAAGAAATAAAGAAGATTAAAAAAAATAAAGGACAAAAGCAGTAATTTTTTTGTGTAATGACAAAAAAGTACATCAAAGAAATAAAGAAGATTAAAAAAAATGAAGGATAAAACAATAATTTTCAAAATGCAATACTAGCGAACATTAGGAATATATTGATATTGATATTGATATTGATTTATGCATTGATTTAATTATATACTATAACTTTTACATTAAGGCTTTCATATATGAGTAATCAATCTAATATTAATAATTGATTTACAAAAATAAATAAGTACGTAATGCATCAATCAGTTGATAATTGATTTACAAATAAAAATCTCAATCAGTTGCTCTATCACGAACTTTTTTCAAAATTTTGACGAGGGAAAGTTACAAAAAAATGACACCAGATTCTCTAAAGTGTTTAAGACAAAATGACAAAAAAATTATGAAACAATCAAGATTTGCTTAGGTATTTTGTTAAAGAATTTTATTAGAAAAGTATTTTTTTTAATGTATTTTCATAAGAAATGTATTTTTTTTAATGTAATACACCAAAATCTATTAGATGTTTTAAAACACATAAGAGAATCAAATGTAATACATCAAGATTCGTGTTTTTATTAGTTATTTTGAAAACAAAATATTACTTTATTAGATATTTATATCAAAATAAATAATTATTATTCAAAAATTTAAAGATATTAATGTAATACAACACGATTCTATTAGGTGTTTTTTTAGTTATAATTAATTTTTTTTATAACATGTCTTTTAAAATAAATTTCAAATCAATACCAATTTTTTTTATTATATATAATCATTTGAAACTCTTATATAATCATTTGAAACACAAAATAGAATATTGGTGTATTAGATAATAATTTTATATGTAGCTGTATTTTTAAAGAAATTAATCATTTGTTAGGATATAAAACTAGAAAATAAATGGATACATTTTTAAGATTTTAATATCATAAAAATTTATAAAATAAAGATTCTTTAAAATTTTTGTCTTAAACTTCTTTTACATTATTAAAAAGTATTAACATATTTTAATTTTAAAAATATGATTTCAAACACGTTGTAAAATATTATATAGTACACTAAGATTCTCTTACATGTATTGTTAATTTTTTTTTATAATCATAATACTACTTTATTAGATATCTATAATAAAATTCTTCTAAATTTTTCAATGATCTAAAATACAATAATATTTTTGATTTAAAACATATAGGGTAATATTGGTTTATTAAAAGTTTTTTTTATATGTATCTTAATTTCAAAAAAGAAATGTATATTTTTATTTTTTAACCATTGTTTACAACAATTATGTAACCAACCAAGATTCGCTTAGGTGTTTTGTTAAAAAAAAATTATAAGAAATGTATTTTTTTAATGTATTTTCATAACGAATCCTATTTTTTTAATGTAATACACACCAAAATTCAATTAGATGTTTGGAACCACTTAAGAGAATCTAATGTAATACATAAAGATTCTATTAGGTGTTTTTGTTAATTGTTTTGAATTCGTAATACTACTTTATTAGATATTAATATTAAAATAAAAAGTTATTATTCAAAAATTTAAAGATATTTATGTAATACAACAAGATTCTATTAGGTGTTAAATTCTATTAAAGATATTTAAGGAATCTCAAAAATATAATAAAAGAAAATAAAATAATATGAATCTTGGTGTATTAAATGATTTTTTTATATGTAAATTAATTTAAAAGAATTGTATAGTTTTTTTTAAAAAAATGTATAAAAATATTATGTAATATACTAAGATTCTCTTAGGTGTTTTATTAATTATTTAAAAATATAATATTATTTTATTAGATATTTATATTAAGATTCTACTCAATATTTTATTAATCCAAAACAAGTTTCAAATATTTTAGAAGAAATGTATAAATTTTTTTAAAAAAATAAATATGTATAAGTATGTAATACAACAAGATTCTCTTAGGTATTTTGTTATTACTTTGAAATCATAATACTACTTTAGGGTTTCATGGGCCTGAGCTCACCCTCTGGGTACTACTGAGGTTAAAATAATCTCCATACAAAATTGGTTATTTGTGTAACTTACTAAAAAAAAAGTTACATTTTCAAAAATGCCCCTGCGGGGCCCTTTATTTTATAAGTACAATTATATTAGGAGAGGTGCCTGAGGACAACCTCAGGGCCAGTTTTCTCTACTACTTTATTTGATAATTATATTAAAATTCTTCTAAATATTTTATTGATTGAAATAAATTTCGAATATAGTTATGCACAAGTATAACACTGTAAATAATTCATCGAACATTTAAGAAAATCTACATAATTTTTTTTCGAATTAGAATTAAAAAAAATTTATAGCATGTCTTTTAAAATAATTCTCGAATATATCTTAAAAAGATAATAAAAGAAAATAAACTTATATAATGATTTGAAACACATAAGAGAATCTTGATGTATTATATGATATTTTTATATGCAACTTAATTTTTAAAGAAATGTATAGTTTTTTTAATGTTTAAAAGTATTATTCAATCCACCAAGAGAATCTTGTTGTATTACATAATATTTCTATATGTTACATAATTTTGGAAGAAATGTATAAATTTTTTTTAAAAAAAGAAATATATATAAATATTATTTAATACACCAAAATTCTCTTAGATTTTTTGTTAATAACTTTGAAATTGTAATATTACTTTATTAGATTTTATATTAAAATTCTAATATATGTTTTAGTGATTTAAAAGAAGTTTCGAGTATAATTACGTACAAGTAAAAAATTATAAATAATTCACTGAACAGTCTATAGATTTTTTTTTCAAATTAGAATTCAATTTTTTTATTTCATGTCTTTTAAAATAATTCTTTAAGGAATTAAAAAATATAATAAATGAAAATAAAATGATATAAATCTTGATTTATTAAATGATATTTTTATATGTAAAGTAATTTAAAAGATTTTTATAGTTCTTTTTTAAAAAATGTATAAAAATATTATGTAATATACTAAGATTCTCTTAGATATTTTATTAATTACATCACTTAACACGATCCTACAACACTCAATAGAATCTTAAACTAAGTATTTTTAAAAAGTATTTACATAGATGCTGTTATGTGTTTTATTAAAAAATATTTTAATGATTTAAAATAACTAATTTTTGTAAATAAACAAATTTTTCGACTAATGAGATTCTTTTAAGTATTTTATTTAAAAATACTAATTATAAAAAATCATTCATGAGTCCTGAGTCATGAGTCATTTCGTATTGCAAGTTGTATGCTAGTGTTCTTGGGAAAAAAATACTTTAAGAATCTATTATGTATTCTTCGAAAAAAAGACTTTAAGATGTATTCTTTTATGTTACCAAATATAAGTTGTCTACGCGTATGGCATTGTAAAGTTTTTCACTGCGAAGATTTATGGCTCCGTTGGTTCTTTGCCATGTTCTAAACAAAAATAATTTAAAATTGAAAGTATTAAATTAATACTTTACCAAATCTTGTGATATAAATTGCTTTTTAATTTTTTATACTTTGATTTGTTTCCTATTATAAAAGATGATAGTTGTCATATTAAATAGTATGTTTTTTTTTGTCAGGACAATATTGAATATGTTTAACAACATTGTTTCAAAACGAATGCCTTCTTTCCAAAACTGAACACCATCTAGAATATGTATTATATGATTTGATTTTGGCTCCTGCTTTTCCATGGATCTGACCCACACTCAGCTAATTCCACCAATGCTGTCGTTCCTCCTCAGTAGCCCCTATTGGAGAAGATTTTAATTATATGGTACACTGACAGATCAAACCCTATTTTAATAGACAGAAACAATTAACAGACATGAAGTGGATCAGTCAATGGAAGCACTCAGTAGGGATTTAAAATTATTACCATCTCGAACTTTACAGAAGTCATCAGATAATTCAGGTTCCACATGATCATCCTCTTGGAATGGAGATTCCAAGACTGAAATCGGACTTGGTTGCTCCTGGTTCTCAATAGGAATTAAAAATGAACAGGGTTTTGTTGCTGAGAATTCAGCCTGAAAAATGTGGAGAAGACGTGTCAAATGATTCACAACAAAATCTTTCTCAGACACCGTACTCTTTAACCAATTAGCAAAGTCGAACCCCTGAATCTTATCGACCTCAGCAACGGAGCTAGTAGAGGATTTGACTGGTTTAATCTGTCCCATCCCCTACCTTTCACCAAATTTTTATGACCACCTGGATCCTGAATAATTTCAAAATACAAACTTTCATTCCTAGCCCATGATGCATAAAGTAATAATGTAACCCCTTTTTTATACCTATACTCATCATAAAGGAGTAACAATATACAAAATAGTAGGGGAAGTGATATGTCCCAGTTGTACACCACGAGATTGTAGAAGGGGGGTTGAATACAATCTCAACAAAATTCTTTCGAATTGATGAGGTCTTGATAGATTGTAATAAGAACGTAAACAAAACAAGATAAATAGAATATCTAAAGCATATACAACACACGATATAAAAAATCTCAGGTGGGTTGGCTTATCAGCTTGATCCACCTGATGGTTGTATTTGAAGATAATTCTCTGCGTAATAATACACAGCTGCGGTTACAAAGTTTTAGAGTTTATGTTTGCACTAAATCACGCAAGCGTACGTGATCACAAGTAATACATATATAAGT
The DNA here is from genome assembly GCA_037693485.1 of Kitagawia praeruptora. Classification (NCBI taxonomy): domain Eukaryota; kingdom Viridiplantae; phylum Streptophyta; class Magnoliopsida; order Apiales; family Apiaceae; genus Kitagawia; species Kitagawia praeruptora. The sequence continues at coordinate 9,591,546 of CM075353.1, forward strand.
CGAGTTCGTTCCCACAGAGATCTGGTTATGGTTTTAATTCAGTAGATGTACCTATGCAACAATGTATGATTATTATTCACTGCTAAGACAATTAACAAATTTGGGTTTAATAAACTAAATTAACTAAGAAGTAAACTAACAAACTAAGAATTAACTAACTAACAAGAATTGGAATTGAATTACTTCTGCAAGAAAAAGCATGGAATCCTAACTTCATTAAATACTTTGCTTAGATCTGACGCCTTTAATCACTATATGCAATGGTTATGATATCTGATCAGACAACACGAAACAAGTACACACTACCTCTCAGTATACGAATACCAAACTAAACATACATCCACAAAAGAGATAGAAGATGAATAGACACCAATTATGCTTAGACCCTATATATCTATAGAATTTGAAAACATAACGGTTGAAGAACAAGTTATCTATAATGATCACATAGGGCAACGTAAGTATTCTCATCTCATACTACGAATCATGTTGATAAACAATCATGAACCTATGCTAGCATGGCAAGTTCTAAATCTCAAGATCCACTTTCACTTCACAAGAGATTAACAAATTAGATGTTAGCTACGCATCTATCAATTAAGCATAACCATACGAGGATATCAAATATACACCACACACAGATCTTTAAAGCATCAAGATACTAAACTCCATAAATAAATCCGTTAGAATCCCATGACAACGATTAGTTCGTAATTGAACCTCTCATCATCATGGGATCTGATGAAACCATGATAAAAACAAAGTATGAAAAGATACAAATAAACCTAAGTAATTGATATGTAATGGTTCTTCTCCTAATGCTACAAATTACAAAGGTTGGATGTATTTATATTTTATATAGGCTCTAGAAGTCTTGCCCAGCAAGAAAATACCAAAACAGAATTATAATAGAATTTCTGCAAAATACGTTTCCTAAACTGATTCTGTTTTTAAGGAAAATTCGTAGCTGACTTTTCTTCAGTATTTCCGGACCGTTCCAGTTGTAATTGGATCTCTGGACCACTTTAGAATGATAGAGAATTCCGTTATCTTCGCGTGGACTGCTTACGGGCCTCAAACGGACTTCTAAAACTCAAGATATGGCCAAAATAGTAAAAACTGTAATTTTTCAGCACCGCGCGCGTGCAACTTACGCCCATCAGTCTGTTTGTCGCGCAACCTGCGCCCATCACGCGCAACCTGCTCGTGAAACACCTGTCCCATATTATAGAAAATCTCCCGAGCTTCGCGTGGGCAGTAAGATCGCTGAAAACAGACTTATAGAACTCCAGATATGGCCAAAACAGTGTAGATTGCGCAACCATCCCGAAAAATCCGAATTTTAATAAATTAATCCTCCAAAAACGATAGAAGCATCCACCTTAATCGACATTCTTGTAAATCTGCACAACTAAGCAAAACACATCAAAACTACAAGAAACTTGAGTCCAAGACAATCAATTTAAGCCGATATGGAACGCTCCAAGTGGATATAAATTCCACTTATCACACCCCCAAACTTAAACCGATGCTTGTCCTCAAGCATAAACAACTAACACTAACTAATTAATACCACTTCCGTAGGTGATCACGGTTGCATTTGGCATATGCAACAAGCCCTTTAAACCCCTAGGCAGCCCTAGTGGACGAGTAAGGTCTCGTGAGGGCCTATAGCGAATGTACCCACAAAATCCATTTAACCTAATGCAATGCATGAATGCAACTAATATGAAAAATGCAATTAATCTAGTACTAATATCCTACCATACCTTCAAATCCTCTCATGCCATATCAACTTAAGAATCAAAGTAAATACGCAAGGTCTTGGTGTCGAAAGTGCAAGCATTCACATAGTCTACTCAATGAACATGCATAAGTTCTCAAAAGCCCATGTCAAGTGTAAGAATAAGCTAGTAAACATGCTAAACCTACAAGAGTACATCTTTGAGACAAAACTCGGGATCTCATACGCAAAAACAAGCAAACACTCACAATCCACTCATAAAAGAATATTCACTCAAGAACAAGGGTAAGTGTATCACTCAATTCCAACAAAATCATAAGCATGCTTGACATTTGGTATCAATCTAACTCTTAACACAACATACATCAATGACGATAATCAAAAGGTCTTTATTTGGGTTGTAACGGGGCTAGGGACAAGGTATGTCAAATAAGCCAAAACAGGTGAAGTGTCAAAAGCTAGTAAGTACCATAATAAATCATACACAACACCCTATTTCCCCCGCCACATAATTTTTACTAAAACACACACTCGACTAGTCGACTGAAATAGGATCACAACAAACACAAACATGCTCTCATAATATATTTTTTTTCTTTTTTTTTTCTCTTTCTTTCTTTTTTTCTTTTTTTTTTCTTTTTTTTTTCTTTTTTTTCGAGAGCTAAATATAACACAAACAATAATATAAACAATAACAATGATCCCACAATTTTATTACACATGCCGACTATCAAGTAAACAATCAAACCCAATTTTCAATATTTCCTCCAAAAGTAAGACCAACAATAAACCCCTCCTTGCACACCTTATTACTCCCTTAAGCACTCTACTAGCCTTTGACAATGTGAGTTCAAATTAATGTAAGGCCAATACAAGAAAAGGTCTAGGCAAGTAATGTGGTATGTCACCGAAAAATAGGATTAAGCTCAACGGGTTAACTAATTGATCATGTAAATATGGTGTGGTAATATGGGAAAATATGCGGTTATTCCTATTGCCTTTATCATTTTAATCGTCAATTAATGTCATGCGTTTCAAGAAAGACCTCAAACAACTGCTAGCAATGCAAACAATCCGTGGACACTCAAGCAAACGAATAAATTGCAACAAATATGCAATATGGCTCAAAAACTCACTTGGTGGAAAAACATACTCAATCCCAAGCAAAAAATCTCTCTAATGCGCCTACTTGTATTCAAAGCATGCAAACTAAATCATCTTGCACATATTCATGTCCTTCTAATCACTTACAACATTCAATAAGTCTACTAGCTTCAACTTACTAGTGTATGTGTGTGCACAAGAACAAAGCATATCACTTCTCAATCAAAAGCGTCAACAACACAAAATTCCTATCAAGCATGGGTGCAAATGCAAACTATTATGAACTCACATGATATACGAAAATAAAAACAGAATAACAGAATGTCCTATATGAAACAAACGTAGATAATACGAACATAAATGCATAATTTACTACTAATATGCAAAACATGAAATCCTACATGAACACAATAACTACTACAAATATCCCCCACAATCACCCCCAAACTTAAAATATTCAATGTCCCCATTGAATTGAAGGTAATACAAAGGATAGTAGAAAACATACCTAAATAAAAATGCCGAAAAGCGTGGGTTGCCTCCCACGAAGTGCTTCTTTAACGTCAATAGCTTGACGTTACTTCCAAGCCTCCATTAAGGATGATAATAGTTTGCCTGATCATCTCTTCACGATACTTCATCGTCATCACGACGGCACACTTTCTGCCCCTTCTCCTCGCTTGGCCTATTCGTGTAACAACTCTGTCCTATTCCAATGCCTTCATCTATTGACCCAAAATCTGTCAATTTGTAGAACAACACACACTTGCGGGATTCACTTGAATATAATGGATGAGGGTAAATGTAAGTTGCTGAAGCCTTTGGTTCCTCAAAGAGAACTTCCTCCATTGGCTTTAATTCGCTACCTCCATCTTTAAGCTCTGAGACAAGTAGAAGACCTGCATCTTTCCCATGTTCTTCAGCCTCTTGGTGTGCACATACCAATTTTTGAAATTTGTGCAGCTCATCAGTGTCTGTCCCAAATAGTGCCCTTTCCAAATCATCCACCATCCTAACATGATCAAATTCCTCACATGGCTTGCGAATGCTCACCTCACCTTGGAATTTGTCTTCCTCAATTAAGCATGAAGTACCTTGCTCCAAGTCACCATTATCCTCTGGTGTTGCCTCTAGCATGAATTGTTGATTCTCTTGTTCCAAGGCACTCAAAACTTGAGCAGCTAGTGTCCCCATAGATTTGATAGACTCCTCAGTACTCTTTAGAAGCATCCTAATCTCCTCCATAGCATCAACCTCATCTGAATGAAAAGTAAGAGTAGGTTGCTGATGTTGAAACTCTTCACTACCAAAGACATATGACATATTTGGAACATCTTGCTGGTACTGTTGAGGATGGTATTGAAAATATGGTTGTTCCTCATAAGTGACATATGGATCAACTCCTTCGTAGTAACAATATTGTGAGGGATCATGAACGCCCAAATACCGCTCACATTGTTGAGGCATGGATGTACTCGAATATGCCCACCATGGCAACTCCAGACCTGCCATCTTCAACACTCAAGTACCTGAAACACACCAAACTAAACAAGATAGTTAAGAAAAAAAAATCCGAGTCAGTGAACTCTAACGACCACTATTGACAAGCACATAAACCAAAAATAAAACACCGATGATCCCCGGCAACGGCGCCAAAAACTTGTTTGCACTAAATCACGCAAGCGTACGTGGTCACAAGTAATACAGATATAAGTCGAGTTCGTTCCCACAGAGATCTGGTTATGGTTTTAATTCAGTAGATGTACCTATGCAACAATGTATGATTATTATTCACTACTAAGACAATTAACAAATTTGGGTTTAATAAACTAAATTAACTAAGAAGTAAACTAACAAACTAAGAATTAACTAACTAACAAAAATTGGAATTGAATTACTTCTAGGGGTGAGCAGAACCGAACCGGAACCGAAGAACCGAACCGAACCACACAATTTCGGTTCGGTTCGGTCCAATTTTTTTTCTTTTTCGGTCGGTTCGGTTCTTTTGGTTAGAACCAAAATAAATTTCGGTTCGGTTCGATTCTTCCGTAAGTAATTTCAGTTAGAACCGAACCACCCGAATTATATATATATATATATATATATATTTATTTATTTATTTATATTTATATTAATAATAATATATACAATAAATAGTTAATAGTTAATAATAATATATACAATAATATATAAATATATATATATATTATATATATTAATAATAATATATTTATATTAATGAAATATTATATTTATATTAATAATTATATACAATAATAAATCAAAATTAAAAGAATTCGGTTCTTATGGATCGGACCGAACCGACCGAATTATTTCGGTTCGGGTCTGGTTCGGTCCAGAATTTTATTTGGTCCGGTTCGGTTCTAAAATAATTGAAAATTCGGTTCTCGGTTCTTTCGGTTCGGTTCGGTTCTGGACCGAACCGACCGAATGCTCATCCCTAATTACTTCTGCAAGAGAAAGCATGGAATCCTAACTTCATTAAATACTTTGCTTAGATATGACGCCTTTAATCACTATATGCAATGGTTATGATATCTGATCAGACAACACGAAACAAGTACACGCTACCTCTCAGTATACGAATACCAAACTAAACATACATCCACAAAAGAGATAGAAGATGAATAGACACCAATTATGCTTAGACCCTATATATCTATAGAATTTGAAAACATAACGGTTGAAGAACAAGTTATCTATAATGATCACATAGGGCAACGTAAGTATTCTCATCTCATACTACGAATCATGTTGATAAACAATCATGAACCTATGCTAGCATGGCAAGTTCTAAATCTCAAGATCCACTTTCACTTCACAAGAGATTAACAAATTAGATGTTAGCTACGCATCTATCAATTAAGCATAACCATACGAGGATATCAAATATACACCGAATACAGATCTTTAAAGCATCAAGATACTAAACTCCATAAATAAATCCGTTAGAATCCCATGACAACGATTAGTTCGTAATTGAACCTCTCATCATCATGGGATCTGATGAAACCATGATAAAAACAAAGTATGAAAAGATACAAATAAACCTAAGTAATTGATATGTAATGGTTCTTCTCCTAATGCTACAAATTACAAAGGTTGGATGTGTTTATATAGGCTCTAGAAGTCTTGCCCAGCAAGAAAATACCAAAACAGAATTATAATAGAATTTCTGCAAAATACGTTTCCTAAACTGATTCTGTTTTTAAGGAAAATTCGTAGCTGACTTTTCTTCAGTATTTCCGGACCGTTGCAGTTGTAATTGGATCTCTGGACCAATTTAGAATGATAGAGAATTCCGTTATCTTCGCGTGGACTGCTTACGGGCCTCAAACGGACTTCTAAAACTCAAGATATGGCCAAAATAGTAAAAACTGTAATTTTTCAGCACCGCGCGCGTGCAACTTGCGCCCATCAGTCTGTTTGTCGCGCAACCTGCGCCCACCACGCGCAACCTGCTCATGTAATACCTGTCCCATATTATAGAAAATCTCCCAAGCTTCGCGTGGGCAGTAAGATCGCTGAAAACGGACTTATAGAACTCCAGATATGGCCAAAACAGTGTAGACTGCGCAACCATCCCGAAAAATCCGAATTTTAATAAATTAATCCTCCAAAAACGACAGAAACATCCACCTTAATCGACCTTCTTGTAAATCTGCACAACTAAGCAAAACACATCAAAACTACAAGAAACTTGAGTCCAAGACAATCAATTTAAGCCGATATGGAACGCTCCAAGTGGATATAAATTCCACTTATCAGTTTACAAGAAAACCTAAAGCTATCAGCCTTGTGATCAGTGTTTTCTTCTCTACTAAAACTATGCTGCTCATACAGCTTATTTATAAACTATATGATGACAAGCAAGTTTCATAAAATGTAATAATACATTTTTGAAATAACTTGTCACACACACATACTCAAAGTGATTTCCATTTCTGGAATTATCTTGAAAGTCTTCTCTTCTTGATTTGGACAATCCCAGTAGGCTTTGAGACAGTGTATGTTTCTTTCTTCAAAAGTGACTAAGTTCTTGAGGTGACTTAGCTTCCAATCCCACGTGATGCTTTCTGCACAAGATCATTTTGCTTTTGGATTTTTGTCTCTGAAAGTAGCTTTAGCAAAAAGGGTTAATCCTTTTTTAGAGTCAATAAGTCTTTCTGCTTATTGAGCTGTGCTAGAACTTCCCAGACATAACGGCTGATCTTTATGTATTTGTCGAAATATCCTTTGAATCTTTCAGTAGGTGTGTAATCATGTTGGAGGTTGCTTTCACTCTTATTGTTGCCCTTGAAGTTGAATAGACAGTGACTGATTTCACCTTTCACTTGGAAGAGTTTGAGCCTTCGAATATTTACAATTTGACTCCCTACTCGTAACATCCTCTGTGTAATTGATCGCTGTCTATAAGTCACGGGTTGCAAAGTAATTCTGGGTTTGATCTTCATTCGATATGATTCTTTTAGAGAACTCTGTTTTATTAACACAGGGTTGAGTTCTCGAACAGATGTATCTTGAGTTCTCGAATAGTTCCTCAGAGTTCTCGAATAGTTTCTTGAGCAGACTTCTCGATTAGAGTTGTTGCAGACTTCTCGAATAGAGTTGTTGCAGACTTCTCGAATAGAATAGTCTGAACTTCTCGAATATAACACTCTGACTTCTCGAACTGGGACTTCTCGAATAAACCCTTTTTGGTAGAGTTCTCGAATGACTTCTCGAACTCATCTTTTCTTGACTTCTTAAATATACTTGCATGGTTATGGCAAACCCCTCTTTTGATTACGGATATTTGATTGTAGCATGCTGTGGCTTGTTACTTAGATTAAACCCTAACTGATTGCAGTGTTTCATTCACAAGATGTAGCCTTTGTTTATCTGCAATACAGCTGGCTTCCTGATTGGATTATCAGCTTCGGTTCCTTGATTCATTTTCTGCCTTGTGGTATTTGTTATCATCATCTTGAAACATGTATGACTCAACAAGAAGCTTTGTAATCAACTTTTGCACTTTATACACAGAGAGATGACAATTAACTTCATAAAATGCAAGAAACAATTGCCTAGAATTACTAGATAACATCAAAAGATTGGCAAACATGACACTTTAGGGATTGATCTTGTTCATGAAGCTACAGCAAGAAGAACACTACATGGTTGGCTACAAGGGGAGGTTGAACAAGTACCCACGCACATAAAATCTTGCGAATTCTGCAACAAGAATTCAGAGAGCAAAGATCTGTTTCAATATGTCATAACCCAATTGAAGTTCCAAAAACACAAAAAATCTTAGAACACATGTTAGAAAATTACTATCAATATGACTTCTAAAAATATGATCAGTTAATTATCCATCAATTCAATATAACTTCTAAAAATATAAAAGTACTGCTCGTTGAGCCTGGTGGTTCCTCCATTGTGCTTGGATGCTATGCTTTTATGTGTCTGCTAATTCTTTCCCTTGTGCTTTGTGATTGGCATCCCACACTTCTCGAAATAATAAACATATCTCATGTTACAACCCTTAAACCTATTTTTGACCCTCTCCTTGGCATTTTTATCGTGCTTAATAACATCCTTGATAACCCGTAACTAAGCCAAGACAAGTCCAACAAAACTTATACCCACAAACACAAATCACGTACTTGCAACCCTCATTTTTCTCAATTAGTACTTTGCAAAACACATAGCAGAACTTAAAGTATCATATGATTTGACATCAAATTAGATGATAATACATCAGTCAAAAGTCTAGGATTCATTCTCAATAAGGTTCATCCTGAACAGAATAGAATCAAGATTCTGTTAGATTGATCAGAACAGAACACCTGCAAGAATCAAGAATCTTTTAGATTGGATCAGAACACATACAAGAATCTTTTTAGTGTTCGATAAAAATCAAGGGATTCTTTTTAGTGTTCGTTAAAAGTAAACAAATTATATAAACCAAAAATCAAAACTACATACCGTAAGATTTCAATGTTCTCTGTGTGTGTTCTCCTAGGTTTTTCTTCACGCTTATATGATTTTCTGTATATCTAGTTTTAGAGGTTTGATAATGTCGTAAAATTCAATAATCAGTGTATATCATAAAGCATTATAGAAAACTAAGGTCAATTAAGGATTCGTTTCCAAAGTTAAAAAGATCCATGTATTCAATCAAATATTTTATGATGTACAGATTCCATAAATAAATCATTCTAGGCCGTATATTGTAAGATTTATACAAAGAAATTAACATTGGTTATTGATTGTATTTACATCACTACCATTATATACCTTTGTATTTGATTTTTTAAAGATCTTCATTTTTGAATGGCCAGGATTGAGTTCTCTGGTTCTCTTGATAAGAAGGTTCTCCCTAGAACCTTACCCTATATATATATATATATATATATATATATATATATATATATATGGCTACTCCAATACAAAGAATACAAACCTAAAAACCAAATTCTAATCCAACATTTAAGCTAATCTAATGACCAAACTAGGGGTATCCCAATACGAAAAAGTCTTATAATTCTACCCTCTATCCATTCATCGAAAAAAATTAAATTTTTTTTTTTTTTAAAAAAAATGATGACGTGGCAGCAGTTTTTTTTTTTTTATTATTATTTTTTTTTGATGAATGGATAGAGGGTTGAATTATAAGACTTTTTTGTGAAGGTGCCCCTGGCGAGGCCCTTAGAATAAATGAAATATAATATATTTTGTGTTGGTTTGTAGTTCTCATTTTAAGAGTGGTTTGTATTTGAGCAAAAACATATATATATATATATGAGGATAGGGAACCTGAGATGTATCTCAGGTAAATTACCTGAGATATATGGGATTTACATGTAAAAATAAGATGGACAATTTTGTAAAATCAAATATTTTTAATTAGTCATGCGGGCCCATTCATATTTAAAGTATATTTTGTACATATCTTAGGAAAAGTTTCCTGAGATCAATCTCAGGATCCTTTTTCTATATATATATATATATATATATATATACTTTATGGAGTTAGATTCTACGGAGAACACTATTTCATCGCGGGATTGTGGAGACCATTTATGCTTTGCAAAACATACTATTTTTCAAAAAAAAAAATTCAATGAAGATAATTATTTTATTGAAAACCTTAAAAATCATGTATGTTTTGCTAGCAACATATTGCAAAACAAATTGTTTTATAAAATACGGATTAGTTGCGGAACATACATATTTTACTTGCAAAACATGCATGATTTTCAAAAAATTTAATGAAAAATATTCATACAACATGCTTTCCAAAATAATGAATTTTAAAATATTTTAAATTTAAATGCAAAACGCATATGATATCCAAGGTCTTCGATAAAATGGTGATCTTCATAGAATTTTTCTCCAATCTATGTGGACCAAAAGGCAATTTTAGAAGCCATTGTTTTGCAAAAAAAATTAAAAAAATTGTTAAATGCATAGAAAGTAGAAACTTTCTTAGAATCTGCAAGCGCACTCTAGATTACTTGACCATGTAGTACTGTACTTTTTCTGAAACAAAACGAAGACACTATATTATAAATCAAGACTTAAGACATCCATAAGAAAGGATGATACATCACGCCATTCCTTACGGTCAGACAAAAAACCAGTTTCTCTTGCTAAAGCGTGAGCCATTGAGTTCGCTAAACGTCTAATAAAATAAACTGAATAGGACCCAAGTCCTTTACCTGTACTTGGGTTTTTCTTTAATGACATTTACAAGAAATTTAAATAGTCAATCATCGAAGGTGGTGAAGTATCCGCTAGACTACCAAGCTAATGGTCACCGTTTATTGAAGCTGAAAATTTCGACGGTTGATAAACGAGCACCTCAGCCAAGTTGGAGTAGAAAGTTTCTCTGCACGATATAGAATTGCAATGGCTGCAACAGTTTTTTGGGCATTGGGACAGTTTGGGAAGCCTCCCTCAAATATGTATTAAACCTCTAACTACTTGTCGATGCACATTTCTAAATTTGAACTGTAATTTCTATATAATTCCCTCTTAATTTTATTCTCGAAACAATTGCAGTCTGCATACATTACAGAAGAGAGGGCTCACGCACCCATGTTTGATGTTTCCACTTAAGACTCGGACACATAAAAGCAGACCATCAGCTAGTCAAGATGACTGCCATTTCTACAATATATCTTTACAAACATCTGGATCCATTGTTGAAGCTAATAGTGTTACTTTTTCATAGAATCTACAATAATATACCGGAAGTGTGTAATAGAAATCGCAACATAACCTAAGCATTCGTCTTAGGTTCATGTGGTAATGCCCTTGTATATGGTTCACAAGTGCCAACTGAAGTACGTTCAGAGCATTTAATCTGCTACAGCTTTGAACTGAATCACAGCCTGTAAAACTTAAAAGCTGACCATCAATTACTTGGTCTCTAGATATTTCCATAAGTGGTGCTGCTATACAAGCAGAACTGGGTAGGTACAGCAGCAAACATATAAATTATGTAGCAGCTAACATATACATTATGCTGTACTTGAGTGCATGAGAGAACTCAACAAAACATATTGTCATATTAAAAAAAATTCAATATGGAACATACATAGAAGAGGCAAAGTAACCTCCACATATAAGTAACTAAATCAAATAGATTGTTCTTGAGGTATAATAAGTAGACAACATATAACAGCAAAAAAAATATATATATAATAATACAAGATATCAACTACAGCAGATTCACATACATTTTTAATGACTTTTATACCAATTCACATGTCTCTTCACATTTAGTTTAACTTGATACTACTCAAGTGAAACAAACTTTGACTGCTTCAAAAACTTCTTCAACAGGCTTTGTAGCATCAATCTGTGAGCAAATCAAAAATCAATGGCTGCAATAGAAGAGCCGTAATAATTCCACAGAGAAATAACAGTAAAACATACCTTCCGAACTTTTCCCTTGGCATTGTAATACTCGATCACCGGAAGACTAGATTCCATGAACACCTTGAACCGTTTTTTTATAGTTTCAATATTGTCATCGTCTCTTCCCTTCAAATTATAAACAAATAATCAAAATTAGGAAGCTGTAGTGGAAAACAAGTTAATGCAACAATGAGAAATGAAGTCATGGATTACTGTAAGAAGCTCTAATCTACACATTTTCTACTAATAAGAAGATGGCACAGGGAAAGTAGTTCAATATAAGCATAAGATAAAGATTAATTTGCAAATAGATGATTCAAATATCTCAAAATAATTCACTTACGTATTATGCCGGTTAACATCATGTATTATGTTGGTCAACATGCTACTAGCTTATCAGGAATACGAATACCCTACGCTTTTAGTTATGGTAGGAAGTCATATAGGGTTTTACTATTTAATTATAATTGTGGAATATTATCAGGATATATATACACATATATCAATCAGAACTATAATTTATTTCTCAAAGTTTTTTACTATTTAAACAGTTGGCTTCACTTTAATTCTTTCCTTCGAAAATTTCTGTAGATTCCATGCAAGAAATATAATCTAAATCAACTCTACATATGGTCTCACATTAAAATAATCTTATGCATATTTAACTCGTTATGTAACCTGGTTTCGGCTCAAAAGGCGCTTTTGCATCTCTTCTTCAGAACAATCAAAAAAGAGGATGAATTGTGGTTCAATTCCAGTCTGTATCATTCAGAAATTTTTGGAATCAATACTCTGTATCTTAAAACTTAAAAATGATATAACAAGGAAAAACACCAAAAAAAAATCTTAGAGAAAAAAGAAAACATAGCCGTGGATGCATAGAAAACTTACAACAGCTTCAAAGGCTGCTCGATTTTCCTCATTGCGAGGAAATCCATCAATCAGAAATTTGTCATTACCATTGTCCAGCATTGCTCGTTCTAGGAGCTTAATTGTCACCTCTGACGGAACAATCTTTCCCTCCTTAATCATGTTCTGAATCATGTCCCTGGTATCAAGATAACAGGGAGTTTAGGAACATCATATGAATATAATCAAGTTACAACATAATAGAATTTTAGAATGATACCTTACGACTTATACATAGAATTTTAGACTTTTAACACTTACCCAATATGTTTCTAAGAAACACCGAAAACCCAAAATTGAAATGGGAACAAGAACCATTATTCCATTAATATTCCACAAAAACACACCAAAGGAGCTATAAAACCTAATCTTGTATCCGTATCATGTCTTATCTGTTTAAGAGTAATGCAGGCAAATATTATGCAGTAAAATGGAGAAATAGAAATTACCCATTCTCTGAACCAGACTTCATTTCTGCTCTAAGAAGATCACCGGCACTAAGATGAGTGTATCCAAAGTGCTCTACAATATTTGCACACTGAGTACCCTTACCACTGCCTGGGCCACCTGCTCAGTTGAATTAAAAATACATTAACAGCACCGTTACTCATCATAGAGGAGAAAACAAAAAAACTACGATTTTAAGAATGACTGCAGAATCCAGAAAAAAATTAACATGCAACCAGAGTATAAAATGGAGTTCAAACACCGGCAAAGCTACAAATGGCTTATCTTGAACAAAGCACACTGTAATGCTACAAATGATTATTTAGAAATCAGGGAAATTGAAAAGCAATCATAACGAATACATAAAGAATTAAAGATCGAACTCTAGTCAATCTTATTTAAATTAATGCAATGTTACCTGAACTATTTATTAAATTATGTTGAGTATGTCACTTGGACACGTACCCATGTTGACACATTCAGCTGAGTATGGGTAACTTAAAGCACAAGCACATGTTATCGTTTTGAGCTAATAATTACAACCAATTCTACAAGACGATGATATTCGCAGACTAAGAAATTTAAGCTTAACCCTACTTTAAAACAAATGAGTTTCAAGTTGAAGCTCTATATTCTTAATATCTGGTGATTTCTAGAGAGTAGAAGCACTTTCTCCATGGGCTCAAAGCAGTTACTAGTTAGGGACTTAAGGTACAGCAACTTTGTCTGGAATCAAATTACATGTACTTCAATTCAATATGATAAAATACATAGAATTTAGAACAGTGTCAAAATAAAAAGGAAGCAGTGCACAACATCAGTAGACAGTTTGCTTCCAAGATTTTCAGAACAAAAAAAATTGGCAAATAGATTCTCCGCCTCCCAACAAAGTAAATACACGAAATGCAATCAGGTTAATAATAATGTCAGTAATACTAAAACGTTAAAGAAATTTAAACATTTTCCCGGTCGAAAGAGTTAAGCTACTAGAAAGAGATAAGAAATATAAACATTTTCCCAGGCGAAAGAGTTAAGCTACTAGAAAGAGAAGAAAGTCACATAAATACTAGATCTCCACATTATGGAAGTAGCAAACCAAATGCTATTTCTGAAAGTACCATACAATCCACATTGTGCAAAAATATATGACAGAAATTAATTCAAGTAACTCACCTAAAACAAAAACAACAGTGACCTTCTTATTAGCAAGTGCACTTCCATTGGCATCCTGCAATCAGCAAAAGTGCAACTTTATCAAACTCAACCGGTAGTAGGTCATAAATGAAACTCCTATACCTGAGATATAGTACTTAGGAGCTTGGCATGCATTAAGAATTATTATCACAGCCTAGATAACTTATTTTGAATTATTTGGATGAGAATAGTTTTTATTCTTATATTCTACTTGTCATATAACTCTGTATCTCAAACTTAAATGTATGATCTGTAGAACACTTTTGCACTAAAAGGAATGATTTTGGTAAGTAATGCAAGTTTCTCAAATTTGCAAAATATCTATTTTCTTAAGAAATAATAAAAAATATAAAGTTAAAATCTTTTCTTCTTCCTTATGATCAAAAAGACTTGACTTGCACTTTAAAATTTACTGGTTTTCAAATCAATAGGAATATAGATGAAGTCATTCATTTTTCAAAGAAAGACTCTATCAATAGGATCAGGTATCCCAGATCTGGAATGCCCCAATTCTCCTGGAATACAGTTTCGAAATACTAGAACAATAACAACTAATTGCCACCACCACCAGACTATTAAATTACCTTGTTTGAGGAATCAACAACCGACCCCATGATCAAGAAAAATTATGCCTTTCAAGTAAATCTGCAAATAACTTATTAATAAACACAACAATGCCGATAAATTGAAGTATATTTCTTCGTTTGTTCTCTTATCCATTATAATTCACACAAGTGCCAAAAAAGACTAACCAATCACTTACAAACACGTAAATGCACAATTCAACATAACAAATGTATTAGTCACATACATTAAAACTTTAGCAATGTCCGAGGATCATACTAAACAAACAAAAATTAAGCAATACATAGATAAGCATGTATAACAGAACCAATAATAAAGCAATAAGCATGTATTAATCCAACAGAAAGTTGTTACAGATAAGAAATTGCACTGTACACATGTATAACAGAACCAATAATAAAGCAATAAGCATTACACACACATATACATACACACACACATACAAGTCACGAGAGAAGCATACCGCTGGGTGGGCTTCCGAAAAAAGCGGAGAGATGGAGAGAGAGATTAGAGAGAAACGGGGGGAGAGAGATGGATTAATATGTACGCAATCTGTGTCTCTCTGGATTAAAAGGCTTCCAAGAGCGGTGGAGGCGTGGAGATGTCAGATGAATTCGATTCCTTATATTTCACGAATAATCTTTGGGCTTGCTTTTCCTGAGGTTACCTCAGGTAAGTTTCCTGAGTTAATTAAAAAAACAATACAAAAATAAAGAAGGGCAGTCAATAAAAAGGATAGGTAACCGGTTGGTTACGGCTGAGGCCTATATTCGCGGTTCGTAGGTGGGTTCGGGTGGAGGTGGTTATTTTTGTAAATACAGAGGACCATGTTAAATTATTACAAAATTGTCCCTGCGGGGTCAGTTATTTTATAAGGATTATCTCAGGTAAGTTCCTGAGGTAACCTCATCAGGAACATTATTCTCATAATCTTTATTCGATTCCTTATTTTTCACGAATAATTCCATGGGCTTTTATGCTATCTTTGCTTTTGATACTGATCCACTGAAATGGTGGGTCCATTTATTTTAACTTTTTTTGAAAATTTATTTTCCCAATTTGCTAAGAATTTGAAAATTTTGAAAATGAAAAAAATTGAGATGACGTTTAAAATATCTTTTATTATAATATTTGAGTCTACCACGCCAATCGAAAATGAGAAATTATTTTATTACTAAATTTTAGACCAATCATATCATATTAAAATTTTCTTTATTTATCTTTCTATACCCACTTTACTAACTTTAGTTATTAACAATTCTAATTAAAATATAATAACTATTTGATTTAGCATGCTTATATATATACTAGCTTATAACTCGTGCAACGCACTACTCCTTTTTAATATTTACAATTATATTACTTTTATGAAATTTTATAAGTTATTAATTTACATATCAAATTGGTGTTTAAAAATTGATATATATATAAGATTTTACATGTTCGATTTAATATTTGTACTCTATCTTGAATTTTAAAATTTGATTTGGACGTCTACAGCCCACATGAAATTAACAAAATAATCTTTAAATTAATGATGGTTTAATATAATTAAATCTACACGGAAACAAAAAAGAGAAGAAATTGACGATTTTTTAAGTTGAAAATTCTATTTGATTTATGAATTCTACTTATTATTCGTTTTCATTATTAAAATATCCTTATAATTATTTAAAGATAGTTATACTCACAATCAAATACAATTTTAACAATAAGTGTAAGAGAGATTTTGTCCGAAATTTTGATAATCGGTAGTCTATTCCTCCGTATGACAAAGATCTTAAAATAAATAGATGAAAACCGTTGGATCTAGCATAAAAAATATTTTTTATTTTAATATGTTATAAACTAAAAAGTACTCCGTATATATGTATATTTATATTTAATAGATTTTGTCCAAAATTTTGATAATCGTCTATTCCTCCGGACGACAAAGATCTTAAAATAATAATATGAAAATCGTTGGATTTAGCATAAAAAATGTTTTATATTTTAATATGTTATAAAATAAAAACTATATTTATATTGAAATACGAAAATGTATATGTCAATGATTTAAATCATATACAATTAGTTTTTCTACAATTGATAGCATTATCAATGTAGAACTTCTACATAGATTAGGATTAATGTAAAAATTTGTAATTATATTTTCTCTTGATATTCTGAGTGTTTCTATTTGAATAATAATTATTAAAGCATCACTAAATTAAGGATAATTATATGAGGTTCGCATGGATTGTAAAATCATTCAAATCTGATTTTTAGATCTCAAGATAGAGGCCAAATAGTAAATATGAAATTTTTTAATACTAATAAATAAAAAATAAAATTCAATTCTAATACAACTTTTTTTAATTATATCCTTTTTAGAATATAATTTTCTTTTTAAAATTCAATTATAATACAACCTTTTTTTAATTATATCCTTTTTAGATTATAATTTTCTTTTAAAATTCACTTCTAATACAATTTTTTCTAATTATAACCTTTTTATATTATAATTTCTTTTTTAAGTGATCTAATCTTGATCGTCTAGTTTCAATCCAACGGATCATATAATTTTGGTAGTACAGCGACCAGACCAAAAATTTGGATAAGATCCCTCTTATAAAGATATTTTTAAATTAAATTTAGTTCTAATGATGAAGAAAAAAACAAATCGATGAAGAAAGGATATTATAGTAAATTAACAAAGTGAAAATTATAAATAAATATGTAAGGATATAATTTATAATCCAACGGATCATATGCTTTTGGTAGTACAATGACGACGACCAAAAATTTGGATAAGATCCCCCTTATGCTTATTATATATAAGGTATTAATAAGGAGAAATTTTAGTTAGATAAAATATAAAAATATTATATTGTACACGAAAAAGGAAATTATTTTGTTATTGAATAATAGAATAGATACTCCCTCCGTCTCTAAATAAATTGCCTGTTTTGACTGGATACGTTTGCCAATGCATACTTTTGATCATTAATATCTTGAATTTCGTATTAGTATTAAATATAAAAACTTCACTGTATTAAAGTATTCATAAATACGAATCCAACAAGATCATTCACAACTATATTTGGTCTTATAGATTAGACGTAAATTACTAATTTGTCTCATATTATGAACAGTCCCGACATTTAAAACGAGCAACTTATTATGAGACGGGGGGAGTAATATGTTTAGTCTGGAAAAGGAAATTGATTAATTAGTAGGATGGATATTATTTGTAATTAAGCAAGGGTAAATTGGTAAAATCAATAGGTACCAACCAACCAACCAACCAAACTTTTAATGTTTCGGCTTTTATATAATAATATAGATTTTTCTAATCAAAAAATATTCGATATTAAATTTCTCATATAATTTATTTTCAATTTTATTAAATAATAACTATATATTTACGAAATTACGCTAATTATGGTAATAACTAAATCAACATGGAAACATTAACATAAAAAGTAGCAAGTACCAATATTTAAATAGCGCTCCCCTCCCCATTAATTTTTATGGGATTCCATCATGTGTGATAATTTTATTTTATTTGAACCCATATAACAATAATCTCATAATCCAGTTATAAAATTGAAGACTATCAATCTGTTAGTTACAGAGGCATGCCTGTACACATCTAATAACAAGCCTAATTGTTTGTAATGCTTTGCATTACTTACATGAGGGAACCTCTAGTTGTAGAGTTTCTGTTTGTATTGTACTTGTAGTAGGCATCAAATCCTAGTTGTGTAATTGTACAAATAGAGTCTAGAATAATGCTAGAAAGAAGTTCCAAGGTTCATGCCTCAAGCAAGGAGTTAAAGACTGTCAAATAATCACAGTTGGGATTTGAAGAAATGAAGAATTTGCCTAAGTACCAATTCGAGAAGTATATTTGTCTATTCGAGAAGTCCAGCATTCGAGAAGTCAGAGATTCGATATCTCAAGACACTATTCGATATCTCTGAATACACTGTTCGATATCTCATTCGATATCTCAGGGATTCGATATGTCTACTACTCTATTCGAGAACTCAAGAAGTCAACAAGTCAAGATGGTATTCGAGTTCTCAAAGAGTCAACAAGTCAAAGTTCCATTCGATATCTCAAGGACTCAGAAAGCTATTCAATATCTCGAGGATTCGATAAGTCAAGTGTTTTATTCGACAACTCAAGGAATCCTGATGGAAAAGAGCTATTCGAGAAGTGGTTCGATATGTCAATATAACAGTATTCGAGAACTCAGAGTTATCGATCAAGTCAATTCTAGTTCTCGAATCACTTACTTAGTCACTTCTCGAATACATTCTTGGAGACAAAATACTGAAGAAATTGTACAAGTCAGAAACCTGCAACAAGCCAATGCACTTTATGGACCACAATCTGTAACGTGCTCTGGAAAGCCTACAAGGAAGCTTAGAGAGATATAGAAGAGACAAGGAGCTAAAGAAGTGGATCTAAACAGGCTTTGCAAAGTCAAATCTGTAACCGTTTGGACACTTACTCAAAAAGGATAGACAGACTAGAAAGTAATTTGTTTAGCTACCTTATTTGTAGTAAGTAGGCTGTATCCATGTTCTATAAGGACACAGCCTCACTTCATAACTTAGTAACTTTTGTGAGTCAAGTTTTTCATACACTGTAAGCTATATCTCTCTGAGAAAAATGAAGCTGAGAATACTACCATTTGTATTCACAGATTGTAGCAACCTTTATCTAATAATATATTAGATTAAAGTGATATTGTGTCTTGTGTTGTTTCTTTATCCGCACCTTCACTTCTACACACACAGGCACTTATCTGCTACATAGACTCAATCCAAGAAAAGTTCAAGAATCCATTCACCCCCCCTCTGTATTCTTTTACCGTATTCAATACTTAACAAGTGGTATCAGAGCGGGCTGTTTATTCAAAAACAGAGAAACGATCATGAGTTCGAATACACCAAAGACTACAGGAACGGTGAAGGTCCCTAAGTTTGACAAAGAAAACTTCAACCTCTGGAAGATAAAGATGATGTTGTTCATTAAAGCCTCACATCCCTTGTATCCTGAGATTCTCAAGAATGGTCCTTTTGTTCCACAACAAGAGATACCAGAGAAGACTGTTGGAACCATAACTATCCCAAGAACTTATGAGGCCAAGGATCCATCAAAGTGGACAGAGTCAGAAAGGGAGAAGGTTGCTCTTGACAGCCACCTCATGTTGCTTATCATTGATTCCATGGACATGTCAATGTTTGCAAACATTGCATCATGCACGTCTGCTAAAGAGATGTGGGATCACATTGAGGTGTTGTGTGAAGGGACTGATGAGGTTAAGGAAAACAGGAAACAGATACTGGTCACACAGTATGAAGCTTTCATGGCACAGCCCAAGGAAAACATCACTGAAATGTTTGAAAGGTTTCACAAGCTAGTTACTGAGTTGCAAATGAATGGCAAGGTTTACAGCACCAAGGAGTTAAATATGAAATTTCTGTTGTCTTCACCAAATCATCTGGAGCAAAGAGTCATTTCTCTAAAAGAGAGAGATTTGAACAAAGTCACCTATGATGTGCTCTATGGAGTCCTAAAGACTCATGAACTTGAGTTGCTTCAGAAAAGGGCTATCCAAGCCAACCAAGGTAGGATGATAAACACATCATGTGCCTTGATTGTCAACAAATCCATTCTGGACCTAGAAGCATCTACAAGTCAACTAAGGATAGAGGAGGTGGCAGATGATGAAGAAACTGAAGCTGGGGTGAGTGAACCTGTTGAGGAAAAGGAGGAAGAAGAAGAAGAGTTTTACACTCTGGAAGAACTTGATGGGATGGAAAATACTTCATATGCTTTCATGGCCAGAAAATTTCCAAACATCAGATTTAAAAGAAATCAACCCTTCAAACCCAAAACTCAAAACCATTCAACCAACAAGAACAAGGCACCTGTGAAACCAAACAGAAATAAGTTCAAAACCAGTTATGTGGATAGGTCATCTGTAAGGTGCTATAGATGCAATGACCTAGGGCATTTTGCCAGTGAATGCAAGAAGCCTAAAAAGAAGGATAGAGATTATCTTGAGCTCGAAGCTAAGTATGAGGCCCTTCTGAAAAAGCAGACACATGGTAAGGCCTACATAGCTGAAGGGAAGTGTTGGGATGATTCTGAGAGTGATGAAGAGGAACAAGAATTCTGCAATTATGCCTTGATGGCCAACTCCAAGGATGACTCATCTTCATCTGATTCTCAGGTACCATCTCTCACTACTATAGACATGTCTGTTTCTGAGTACAAATGCATGATTGAACAATTATCTGTTGAAATGTTTAATATTCATACTAGTATGACTGCTGCTAATGAGGAGATTGCTAAACTGTCTACTAGAAATGAAATATTAACCAAGAAGAATGAGGAACTTGAGCTAACTACTATGCAAGTAGAAAACCTTAAGAAAGAAGTTGAATATTTGAAGAACAAGGTTTTATGTGCTAGTCAAGTAGAGAAGGCTCTTGGGGATGAATTAGCTGAGAATGAATTCAAACTAAAAACATTCAAGAAATCATCTGGTTTAGTGCAATCCTACTGTGAGAAAATTGAAGCTAAACCCAAAGCAGATATTGGACTTGACAATGACTCTCTCAAACAAAGGAAAGGCTATGCTGTCATTGAAGAGGACATAGCTGTTCATGAGAAAGTGCCTCACATTTTGAGAAAAACTGAAAATCCAATTTTTAAGGAATCAACATTTGAAATTGATGAGGATGCCTTACTCATCAAGCAAATGTTGAATGATGAGGATGAAGCACAATCTAGTGAACAGCAAGCATCCTCTAAGGGTGAGAGTGTCAAGTCAAAGACCAAGAAACCAGTAGTTGATAGGCCAAGACCTAAGAAGTTTGTTAAGTTTGTCTCAGCTGGGATGAGTGAATCAGAAAAGAGAGTGACTAAGAAGAAACAGAACAGAAATGGCAAGTTAGGGATTAACAAGGATAACAACTATGCTTATATGCCTAATGCCCCCTAGGAAAACTTGTCAGAACTATTTCAGTACCAATCATTTAACTCATGCATGCAAGAAACCTGTTGGTAGTGTGTCTAAACCTTTCTATGATTGTTCTGTGCCTCTAAGTCATAGAGATGCACCTTTCTGTGATAAATTTGACTGTATGCCATGCAATATGAATGTTATGACTCGTTGTTTTAATTTAAGAAGGCAGTTTATTGATGGTTGTATCAGTCACAATTCTCACACACACTACACAAGGTCAAAGTCTTCAAGTCCTCCTAAAGCTAGGAAGGTACCTTTGTCACCTAAGTCTGAAACCTCAGGTTCTAAGACTTCCAACAGTGACAAGAAGACTAACACTAAGAGAGTTGACAAGCATGTTGTTTATGATAAAACTGTCTCTAAGTCACATGGACCCAAACTTGTTTGGGTACCAAAGGAAAAGTAATACCTTTGTGTTTGCAGGGCAAAGAAAGTGAAAAGAAGGTCATGTGGATTTTGGACAGTGGATGCTCAAATCATATGACTGGTGATATGGCCCTGCTATCACAGTATGAGGAAAAGGCTGGCCCAATGGTTGCTTTTGGAGATGACAGCATGGGTAACACATTGGGATATGGCAAGCTGAAAGTTGGAAATGTCATCATTGAAGATGTAGCACTAGTCAAGGGGCTCAAGCATAATCTGCTAAGTGTTGGTCAGTTTACTGATAGAGGATTCAAAGTGAATTTTGACAAAGATGAATGTTTGATCACCCACAAGAAGACTGGTGATTTTGCTCTATCTGGAGTAAGGAAGGGAAGCCTGTTTGTAGCCAATATGGACTCTGCAAACAAGGACAAAATTTGTTGCTTTTACTCAAAAGCATCAAACGAAGATTGTTGGCTGTGGCACAAGAAACTATCACACCTGAACTTCAAGGCCATTAATTCTCTAGTCAAAAGAGAGTTAGTGAGAGGCATGCCCACACTCGAATTCTGTCAAGAAGGAGTGTGTGAGGCTTGTCAAAAAGGAAAAATGAAAAGATCAAGCCACAAGTCAAAGACAGTGACATCAGTAACCAAGCCATTACAACTCATCCATATGGATTTGTTTGGGCCTGTCAACATAATGTCACTTGGAAGGAAGAAGTATGCCCTGATAATGGTTGATGATTTTTCAAGGTATACATGGGTGGAATTTCTGGCATCAAAAGATGAGGCTCCACGAGTAATTATTGAGCACATAAAGAAAGTTGACAAGGAAGCAAAGGCAAACGATGCAAGTGTGATTGCATTGAGGAGTGATAATGGAACAGAGTTCAGAAATGCCACACTTGAAGCATTCTGCAAAGAGAATGGCATTTCTCAGCAATTCTCAACTCCAAGGACTCCACAACAAAATGGAGTTGTTGAGAGAAAGAATAGAACTCTAATTGAGACTGCTAGAACAATGTTACTTGATGCAAAAATGCCTACATGTTTTTGGGTTGAGGCTGTGAGCACTGCATGCTACATTCAGAACAGGACCCTCATCAACAAAAACACTGGAAAGACACCTTACAACTTGATGACTGGAAAGAAGCCTACTCTAAAGTATGTTCATACTTTTGGAAGCAAATGCTTTGTACTAAAGGATAATTCTGAATATGTTGGAAAGTTTGATGCAAAAGCATTTGAAGGAATTTTTCTTGGCTATTCTATGGAAAGAATTGCATACAAGGTTTATGTCATCAGTCAAAAGAAAGCTATGGAAAGCACAGATGTAACATTTGATGACAGCAAACTACCTGGACTAGAAGAAGCCAATGATGAAGACAAAGATCCATTGAAGTTTGATAATCTAGATGATTCTGATGAAGAGATTGAAACTGGAGTTGAAACTCAAGTTCAACAAACTCAAGTGATTAATGATACAAGAGAGGAATTTGTGCCAATCGATAGTGGAGAAACAAGCATCCAAGACACACCTGTGAGTAATGGCAACTTCACAGGGGGAGGAAATGAGGATGACCATGATGTGGATGATGAAGCAACATCAAGGTTGAGAAGTCAGGCTGAACACTCGAGGAAATGGGATAGATCACACACTGCAGAGCAAATCATTGGAGATCCTAATGCAGGAGTAAGGACTAGGAGAGCAACTCAAAATGAGTGCCTCTATGGATGTTTTCTATCACAAGTTGAGCCTAAGAAACTTGATGATGCACTGTTGGATCCAGATTGGATTATTGCCATGCAAGAGGAGCTGAATCAATTTGAAAGGAACAAAGTATGGGAACTTGTGCCTGCACCAAAGAATAGAACCATTGTTGGAACAAAATGGGTTCTGAAGAATAAGATGGATGAAGATGGTGTAATAATAAGAAACAAAGCAAGGCTGGTTGCAAAAGGATACTCTCAACAGGAAGGCATTGATTATGATGAGACATTTGCCCCTGTTGCTAGATTGGAAGCCATTAGAATATTCTTGGCATTTGCTGCTCATTCAAACTTTAAAGTTTATCAAATGGATGTCAAGAGTGCATTTCTAAATGGAGAGTTGGAAGAAGAGGTTTATGTGCAACAACCACCTGGCTTTGAGGATCCACATTTCCCAGAATTTGTCTACAGATTGCTTAAGGCACTGTATGGACTTAAGCAAGCTCCAAGAGCATGGTATGATACTTTATCACAATTTCTTCTTGAAAATCAATTCACTAGAGGCGCATTGGACAAGACACTGTTTTACAAGAAGCATGGTGATGATATTATCCTAGTCCAAATCTATGTGGATGATATCATTTTTGGTTCTACAAATGAGAAGCTGTGTGAGAAATTCTCTAAACTCATGCAGAGCAGATATGAGATGAGTATGATGGGAGAGTTGACATTCTTTCTAGGGTTGCAAGTCAGTCAAAGGAAGGATGGTATCTTTATCAGTCAAACCAAGTACATCAAGGATTTATTGAAGAAGTTTGACTTAGAAGATTGTTCACCTGCCAAGACACCCATGGCCACTGCCACTAAACTGGATGAAGATGCTAAAGGCAAGAAAGTAGATATCTCAGTCTACAGAGGCATGGTTGGTTCTCTACTCTATCTCACTGCAAGTAGGCCAGACATCATGTTTGCTACATGCTTGTGTGCAAGGTTTCAATCAAATCCAAAGGAATCACATTTGATTGCAATAAAAAGGATCTTTAGATATCTGAAGGGCACTCCTAACTTGGGATTATGGTATCCTAAGGACACAGGGTTCAATCTGGTTGGTTATTCTGATGCTGATTATGCTGGATGCAGAGTGGATAGGAAAAGCACCTCAGGAAGCTGCCAGTTTCTTGGACAAAGGTTAGTTTCTTGGTATAGCAAGAAGCAACAATCTGTGTCAACTTCTACAGCTGAGGCTGAATACATAGCTGTTGGAAGTTGCTGTGCTCAAGTGCTTTGGATTAGAAATCAACTTAGAGATTATGGACTTGTGTTGGAAAGAATTCCAATCATGTGTGACAACACAAGTGCAATCTCTATAGTTGCCAATCCTGTCAATCATTCTAGAACAAAGCACATTGACATCAGATATCATTTCATAAGAGAACATGCAACTAATGGAACCATTGAGTTGCATTATGTCTCTACAGATAAACAACTAGCTGATATATTCACTAAGCCATTAGATGAAGCCACCTTCACAAGGTTGGTAAGTGAGATTGGAATGCTGAATTCTTCAGATTCTGGCTAAGTGAATACACCATCTAGATTGTTGCAGCAGTAAACACTTACTTTATCTAAATTCTCAATATTTTTGGAGTAAGTGTTGGCTGAAATATGATTTATAAATATTTCAAATCTGTTGCATATGTTGAAAATCATATTTCTATTAACTTAAAATTTCTATGAAATTTTGAGAAAATCACTATTTAATTTGCTAGGATATTTTTCAATGAATATGTCTGGTAAATTTTAAAAGATAGTGAAAATCAAATTTTTATGAGTGATGAGTATAGCTCGATAAGTCAGACTTCTCGAATGGTTCACTATTCGACATCTCTAATAAGTCTCATTAGAGTACTCTTGAGTTCTCGAATAGAGTCTTTCTGAGATATCGAATAGAGGTATTCTTGACTTCTCGAATATAGTAACTGAGTTCTCGAATGATTGAGTTCTCGAACACTATATTTGAGTTCTCGAATCATTTGAAAAGGCTGAATTCTCGCTGAATTTTAACCGATTTTGGACTTTTGTCTAAAAGTTTAATTCACTCATAAAAACATATTTTATTTAATTTAGAATTATTTCTAAGTTAGATAACAGCTAGCTGTGAGTTTCTATCTGCTTGAGTTATCGATTAAGCCTTTCTTGACTTCTCGAATAGTTGTTTTCTACTTCTCGAATGCCTGACTTGTCGATACAAAACTTTCATCTAATCGACAATTCAAGTACTTCATACTTATACAATTTCACATCTATTCGATTCATTTCATTCGATTTCTCAAGCATCTACACTCTCTAAACCCCTGAAACCCTAGATACGAAAAGCCAAATTTCTTCTTCAACCTTCAATTTCTTTTCTCTCTTCTACACAAATGGCAACAGTAAAGTTCAACACCAACTTCATCGCTCTCACTAGTGATGTTGAAGCACCCAATGCCAATTTCAAGTGCTTTGTGAAATGGATGGCGGAGTCATATATCAAGGATGCACTCTCTGCCAACCCAACTCTGTATCTAGATATCCTGGAACAGTTTTGGGGCACTGCTATTGTGGAGGTTGTAGCCCTGGAAAACGCAATCACTTCATATATCATCTACTGCAAGATTCAAGATAAGGAAATCACTATCACTACTGCAGACATGAACCAAGCACTGGGCCTACAACAAGAGTCATTTGACAGAATGGCCACTAATGCAGAGTTGGAGGAATTCTTTGAGTTCATCAACTACTCAGATGGGATCAATCTTGGAAAGCTAAACAGGAAGAATCTGAGAAAGGAGTGGAGCTATGTGTTTGCAACTCTTCTCCAAGTCTTCACTGCCAGGAAATCAAGCTTTGATCAAATCAGTGCACCTGTGCAGCAAATTTGATATGCTTTGGCCTATGGAAAGAAGATTGATGTTGGCCAAATCATCCTCCAAGAATTATATGGGAGACTTGGTAAGAACACAACCAAGAGAGGTACTGATATTTTCTTCCCTCGCTTTATTCAATATGTACTTAATTATAAAAATGCTTCATTGATTGAATTGCCTGGGATTGATAAAAATAAAATAGGCTATCCTAAGTCCATGACCAAACTCATTTTTGGTAATTTGGAGACTAGGAATGATGTGGATGTAAGACTGAACATAACTCCCCATATGGAGAGTTTGTTTAGGACTTATCCCCACAACATGCCAACATTTGATGCAAAATCTAAGTTAGCACAGCCCAAGCAAGTAGAACAAAATACTAACCCAGGGCCTGCTAACCAACCCTCTCAACCAAACACTCTACCACATACTGAGCCAACTGCATCATCCTCTCAAAAGGGTGATGTTAGTAAAAAGAAGAGAAAGGAAGTAATGTCTGCACCATTAAATATCTTATCTGAAGCAGCATTAGCTGTTGAATTAGGTCTAGGAAGTGAGGAACCTGAGTCACCCTTACACAGGACAAAGAAGAAGAAAACTAAGACCACCTCTTCAGTCACACAAATGGCTGAAGTTGTAAAATCAGGGGCACACAGCTCACTAGGTGTATCCTCTCAACAGGGTGCACCTATAGAATCAAGCATCCTCCCCAATGCACCTTCTTGTATAGAGTCAGCACATGGGAGTGATAAGGCTGGCACAACACTAAGTGGAGAGCACATCACATTTGAAACTCCCTCTATCTCTCAGGGGGAGTTGCCAAAATCTACTCTTAAACACACTTCTCTTCCAGAATCTAACTCTGAAATTTCTTTGGAACCTGCAACTCAGGCAACTGAGATGCAAGGTATTGGTCATCAAGAATTCTTTTCTCTTGATGAGCCAATAATTTCAAGTGACTTAGTGCATGACACTTTGTTCACCACTCAGAACCAACATTTAGATGGTGAGGGAATGCATGCTGAGGCATCTCCTGATGACACCATCACAAACACAGAGGTTCCACTAGTTTTTACTAGAGACTCTGTGCCTGTGTCAACTGCTGGTGTAATTCATCCCACTTCTGTGGTGACACCAGTAGTAGAGTCAATCCATCCGGTTACAGAAGTTGCATCTGTAACTGAGGAGTCTAGCTTGCCTAGCTCTAGCTCTGACTTTATGTCACAATGGCTGAAGCCTGTGCAACATGACAGTGCTTCAGGATCAGGGTCTGTTCCACAACAATTGACGGTTGAAGCACTTTAAAGCTTAATTGTGGATCAGATTCCTGAGTTCACAAAGATTGCTCAGAACCTTCTCACTGCAGACATGCCTAATCCAGACTATGAGGCTATTCTGTTATGCCATAGGGATGATGTGGAGGTGCAGAAGACCAAGATCATTGATGATGCTGAGAGAGATGGCAACATAGATGCCTGGTTGCAAGGAAAATATGATATTACTCTTGATGAAGCACTTCAGTATCTCAGGGAGGAATACCTCACTTCACTAGGCTCCAATGCCAAATCTCTGACCCCTGGTGAAGTGTATGAGGCTATGAATGATACACACAAGGGATTCCTCAAGGCTGCTCACTATCTGGGAAAAGGGGTCAAAACTGAGGTCAATAGAGTGTGTGATAAGACCACCACCACAGTAGAAGCAACCAAGAGGACATTTGATGCTAAATTCCCTCAGCTAGACAGTGTGTTCAAAGACATCAAACACTGCAACACCACCTGCACCAAGATGGATAATGGGCTAGCTCTGCTAAAGGATACTGTCACAGGTCTGGGGCATCAATTTCAAATTCTATCTGATCAGACCACAGATGCCAATGCCATGCTGAGGACCATGTTCAAAAATCTATATGGAGACAGACTGATCACTAAAGTCCCAGTACATGACATGACTAGATTTGAAGTGCAGAGACTCAAAGAATAATCCCTGTCTGGCTTCAAATCTACTGAATTATTCAACAAAGTGGATGCACTTGAGAAGGAGGTGGCTACTCTCACCAAGTCCAATGCTCATCTTACAGAAAAGGTTGCACTTCTAAATGATCAGTTGGACACTCAAGCATCCACCACAGCTGATGTCCTTCTGCATCAACAATCCATGTTAGCTGCTATGATGAAGCATATGGGTCTCCCTCTCCCTGATGAATCTTCAATCCCAAAGGACATTTCTACAGCCTCAGTGCCTGACAACAAGCCTAAGGGGGAGAAGAAGACAAGGAACTCAAATCCAAAGGGGGAGAAAGGGAACTCAAATACAAAGGGGGAGAAAGGCATAATAATAAAAGAGGGTGGTCAACAAAGAGCTTCAAAATCTCTACCAAATGTGCCTGGCAAAGGAAAATCCAAAGTGGATGAGCCTCCATCTACCTTGCCAGTTGTCACTCTACCAACTGTGCACATCACTACTCCTGGAGGACAAAAGCAATCCATAACTACAACAGTGGTTGCAGGGAGTATGCCATCTGACAAATCTCCAACCTCCATACCTGAGAGTGCCAAGCCTGTAGAAGTTAAAGTTGTTACTGAGGCCAAGCTACAAGAAGTTGCTAACTCCAATGTTTATCATGATAAAGCCTTCTTGGAGTTTCTGAAAGCCACAAGGGAACAGGCTGGTGACACTAAGTTCTATCTGAGGGAGCTGAAGAAGCAGATTGATTGCATCACTGTCATTCCTAAGAAAGTCAATAATCTATGGATTAAGGAGATAGTGATGATATCCAAATTGAAGATATGGCATCTAACATACAAGACTCTACAAGAACTGAAACACTCAGAGATAGATGCCATACTTGAGCTTATTGAGAAGAAGAATAAGAACAACAAGAGTCTGTTTGATGACTTGAGGAATGACCAACCTTCAAGGCTACCAGAAGTGATCAAGAAGCCATGGACAATCATTTATCAGTCTGGTACCAGAATTGAAGATATCAAGCAATTGGTCATTCCCCATGATCTCACCACTAGAAATCACAGACTGATCATTGCTATCATTGATCAATTACAGAAGAAGGCTGGAGCCAGAAATGCTGAAGAAACTGAGGCACTGCACATCCTCAGAACTTATATTGCAACTGGTGAAATTCCAGAGATGGCTCAACCTAGGAGAAATAAGGATGATGATTCTGAAGATAAAAGTGATGGGAGGAGAAGACATCACAGGAGAGATAAGGGTGATGAAGACAAGAAGAAGAAGGGGGACAAAGATAAGAAGAATGATGATGACCAAGGAAGAGTCTATGAGAGGAAGATTGGAAAACAGCAAGCCTTAGGCATTGCTAGCAGTAACCTCACCACAACACAAGACTCTAAGTCTAGGGTGAATACTGTTAGTGGTGACCTAGGAAAATCTACATCTATGGCTTCTGCAACTGTTTTGCCACCTCAAGAAGAGAAGAAGATTCAAGTCAAGAAACCATGTGTATGTTTCAGAAAGCAAACTGCTAATGGAATACTACTATGGTCTACCAACAAAGGTCAAAGATTTCTGCCAAGCAATCATGTCAAAAGGATGAAATTTAAACATGTTGCAAGGAAGGTGAAGCTATCCAAATCTAAGGCACTGACAATTATCCCAGGATTAAACCTACCACCTCTGGATGAAAGCTATGATGAAGACCAACTGCAGTTTCTATGGGCTCAAAGAATCTATCATGTTGCCATTGTTGATGATTCTCTTGAAGTTAAGTATTCTGATGGAAGACAGAAAAATTCAGACAAGGAACATGCCAGCACTGGGGCAGGCTGTATGACATAGAAAGGATAATTGCAATGTTGGATTCTGAAGACAGAGTGGAAAGGGTGTGGAAGCTGGAGTTAATTGACTTTGTCAAGATGAAAAGAGATCACCAGGCAGAAATGAGAAAGAACAGTGAAAAGCTACTAAAGAAAAGGGAGGAGGAGTTTGCAGCAATGGAAGCTAAGGCTGATGAGTTGAGAGCTATGGGTCTGTGCAGAGTCAAGTTTAATCCTTACATCATTGAGTACAAGAAATATGGTAGAAATGTGAAGATTAGAATGGACTATATCAGTTCCTACTCTGAGAAACAGCTAAATGAAGTGCTCAAGGATTTATCAGGCTCTCCTCTAATTGAAGAACTCACTGCAATGGAAAATATCATTCTTGCCATGGAAGAAATTGCAAAGAAGAAAGCCAAAGAAGTTGAAGATAGAATGAAAAATGAGAATCTGCAAGCCAAAGCTCAGAAGATGAATCCAAAAGGATATGGCTAAGTAGTTCCTCATAACTTGTAAGAATACTTCTATGTAATTTCTTCAATCAAGTTCATACCTGTACTTTTAAAAGCTTTATCTTTATGTATGATAGGCTTGTTATCAGACATGAAATTGTGACTAAGGGTCTCACTCACAATTTGGGGGAGATTGTTAGTTACAGAGGCATGCCTGTACACATCTAATAACAAGCCTAATTGTTTGTAATGCTTTGCATTACTTACATGACCTCTTAACTGAGGGAACCTCTAGTTGTAGAGTTTCTGTTTGTATTGTACTTGTAGTAGGCATCAAATCCTAGTTGTGTAATTGTACAAATAGAGTCTAGAATAATGCTTGAAAGAAGTTCCAAGGTTCATGCCTCAAGCAAGGAGTTAAAGACTGTCAAATAATCACAGTTGGGATTTGAAGAAATGAAGAATTTGCCTAAGTACCAATTCGAGAAGTATATTTGTCTATTCGAGAAGTCCAGCATTCGAGAAGTCAGAGATTCAATATCTCAAGACACTATTCGATATCTCTGAATACACTGTTCGATATCTCATTCGATATCTCAGGGATTCGATATGTCTACTACTCTATTCGAGAACTCAAGAAGTCAACAAGTCAAGATGGTATTCGAGTTCTCAAAGAGTCAACAAGTCAAAGTTCCATTCGATATCTCAAGGACTCAGAAAGCTATTCGATATCTCGAGGATTCGATAAGTCAAGTGTTCTATTCGACAACTCAAGGAATCCTGATGGAAAAGAGCTATTCGAGAAGTGGTTCGATATGTCAATATAACAGTATTCGAGAACTCAGAGTTATCGATCAAGTCAATTCTAGTTCTCAAATCACTTACTTAGTCACTTCTCGAATACATTCTTGGAGACAAAATACTGAAGAAATTGTACAAGTCAGAAACCTGCAACAAGCCAATGCACTTTATGGACCACAATCTGTAACGTGCTCTGGAAAGCCTACAAGGAAGCTTAGAGAGATATAGAAGAGACAAGGAGCTAAAGAAGTGGATCTAAACAGGCTTTGCAAAGTCAAATCTGTAACCGTTTGGACACTTACTCAAAAAGGATAGACAGACTAGAAAGTAATTTGTTTAGCTACCTTATTTGTAGTAAGTAGGCTGTATCCATGTTCTATAAGGACACAGCCTCACTTCATAACTTAGTAACTTTTGTGAGTCAAGTTTTTCATACACTGTAAGCTATATCTCTCTGAGAAAAACGAAGCTGAGAATACTACCATTTGTATTCACAGATTGTAGCAACCTTTATCTAATAATATATTAGATTAAAGTGATATTGTGTCTTGTGTTGTTTCTTTATCCGCACCTTCACTTCTACACACACAGGCACTTATCTGCTACATAGACTCAATCCAAGAAAAGTTCAAGAATCCATTCACCCCCCCTCTGTATTCTTTTACCGTATTCAATACTCAACACAATCTGATTTCATCAAAATTATTTTTAAATATCTAGTCACATGTCGGGTGAGTGCCCTATATACCCACAATTTTATTTCATTAGATCAAAACCCTTTTATAAATTTGTGTACAAGTTTTTATAAAGTTATATAAACTTATATTTGAAAATGTAAATAACTTATGTATACTTAATAAATTTGCACATAAATATCTAATATATAATTAAATTATATTTAAAATTTTATATAATATACACGAAACACAAAATTCGAATTTATGTATACACGATTTATAAATAATCATTTATATATTATTCAATACCAGACAAACAAACATATAATTAAATTAAAACAAGAAAGGATTTAAATTCAAAAACCCTTCGCCGAACGAGCCTCCCTAAATCGAGTCTAAGATATTAAGTTAAGTAACCAGCTCACCTGACACATTAAAATTTTAGATGAATTAGGTATTTTTTATTTGAAAAATAATAATTATTCATTAATTGAATGTCATAGGCCATCTACAAAAATAATCAGAATTCAGCACACACATAAAATAGATCAAATCAGGTTTCTGTCATCCAAGCAAGCTACGATAGTTTAGTAGATTATTTGTTAAGTTACATATCTGCTCATTTAGTTGATGTATACAGACTTTTTGAAAGATAATCTAACCGTCTATTGTAATCATAAACAATAGAGTTAAATACAGTTTGCATCCTACCTTCTCGACAAATGGGTTTTGATATACACACTTTCATAAAAACAATATGCAAAACACGGGTCAGATTGCATCTGTTAACGTCAAATAATGTAGGGTTTTATAGTCATTAGCCATTAGCAATAAAAAATGACAAAAAAGTAAAAAAAAACATCTGATTGTAAAAAACGTAGTATCTGATACAATTAAATAATGAAGGGTATTTAAACGTATTTAAGGAATCGACCGTAATTATGATTTCATACAAACCAAACAAACAAATCAAAACTAATATAATAAAATTTGATCTCGCCTACTAAAACAACTAAACTCTCACAAGAAGAGAGAACAAAATCGAAATATATGGGTAGAAAAAATCACTAAAGGGTACAAAGACTCTCGATAAAGAGAGATAATTATTAGAAAATTAACGAAATTTACAGAAAACAATAAAACGAGATCTTATCATCAACCAAAAAAGTTGTAGACAGTTCCAACTAGAAGAAAAAATTTAAGGTTTTTGGTGAGAAAGATGAATGAGTTGCTTAACAATAACTAACTTGATCGATAAATATAAATTAATAATATTTTTAAAATAAACATCGTCTTTTATAAAATATATGCATAAATTTAGGTTTAATAATATTAATGTAATTCGTACAAATGAAGGTGTACATACTTTTATGTTTAAATTTATATATATAGGCCTTTGCTCCATACAGAACACTCTTATATAACAAACAATAAAGAACACTATAAAATCATTTATTCCAATAGATCCATTGGCCCCGCCAGGGGCACCCAATACAAAAAGTTCTTATTTTTTTAGGCTCTATCCATCCAGCAAAAAAAAAATTGAAAATTTACTGTTCATCGATGACGTCATGATGACGTCATCAGTGACGTCATCGATGAACAGTAAATTTTCAATTTTTTTTTTGCTGGATGGATAGAGCCTAAAAAAATAAGAACTTTTTGTATTGGGTGGCCCCGCCAGGGGCAATGGATCTATTAGATATGAGGTGTTCTTTGTTGTTTGTTATATAAGGTGTTTGCTATGGAGTCCAACCCTATATATATATAGGCAAGTGCTCAAATACAAACCATTCTTAAAATGAGAACCTACAAACCAACACTAAATTAATTATATTTCATCTATTCTAAGGTTCCCGCCAAGGATACCTTCACAAAAGTTGCTTAAAATAATTGGTTCTATCCAACAAAAAAAAAAAACTTGCCGTGGAAATGCGAAGCATTTAAGACAGTAAACGGATGAGTTAGGTAGTCATGAGGGCCGAAGGCTCTCGACACAGGGCCGAAGGCTCTCGACACACCCGTCAATCGTCTATTGCCTTTACCATTGATTGTCATTCCTTACAACTTTAGAATGATAAAGGCGCGAAGTGCCGTACAAGAAGGTGCGAAGCACCGTTAACCAGTGAAATCCACTGCCACATCATCACGTGAACAGTGATTTTTTTTATTTTTTTATTTTTTTGTTGGATAGAGCCAAGTATTTTAAACGTTTTTTGTATTGGAGTACCCCTAGTTTGGTCATTAGATTAGCTTGAAATATTAGATTATGCTTGGTTTGTAGGTTTGTATTTTAAGGAGGTTTGTATTGGAGTAGCCCCCTATATATATATATATTATTGGTTTTTGGTAGATTTTATTTTTGCTAAATAGGAAATTTAATTAACTAAATCAAATAATTGGTTATAAAAATTAAAATTTACTTGAAATAATTAGCTTAACAAAATTTGTGATGTAGCACCTAAATTATATTCTTATATATAATAAATATAAATATATTTTATTCAAAATTTTAGTACAGTAATGTCAAAGTAATTTCAATTGTTGGTTCTAATAGTTTAAAAAATAGACAATTGAAATTATATCATACAAAAAGAATAAATTATTATTTAAAAAGTATATAAGTTAAAAGAGGTTGTATCTAAACTAAAAGTAATAATATATTACTACATATTAAACTTTAACACAAACAAAAGGGTAAAAAGTTCCAATAAAATGGTCGTGAAATTACTATTTTATCCTTATTTTTAAAAAAATAACAATAGTGCCGCCATTCCTTTTTAATTTGTGTAAAAAATAGAAGAACTTTTGTTAGCATCGAGAATCGAACCACCAACATTCTTCTTATAGGTTCATATAAGAACTATGCTACATTGTTTTTTGAGTTTACTTTTAAAATCTTACCAGCTTAAAACCCATGCGATGCACGAATTTTTTTTAATATTATATGAATTTTTTTCAATATTTGAATTAATTTTTTTAAAACATGATTTTTGGAGCCTTAAATTTTTACATGAGATTATTTGATGATAATTATATAAATGTTATTCGTGATAATTAAAAAAAATGAGGGATTTTAGTTAGAAATTTAGAAAAGATGATGAATTTAGTTGAAAAATGTAATCGGTTAATTATTAGTAATTATAAAATTATTTTTTTATTTTATTAGATAGAATGCCTATGATATAATTGGAAAAATAGAGAATTTGGTTAGAGAAAATTAAAACGGTAACATGTTTTAGGTGAAAAATGTAATTGATTAGTTTATAGTAATTATAAGTTTTTTTTTTGTAAACAGAATGCATTAAAACAGGCCAAACCCTAAACAAACTTTCAAATCTAGCCCTTACACGAATTTGGGCCTAGATTCACCACCAAACAACAAAAGTTCTTAAACACTTAGCAACAGGAAACTAAAACATAATGAAAATTGGACATAAAAGAAACAGCATAAACCAATCTTGATAAAAGCTCCACTTGATTATGCAACACTATTCTTCAACCTTCTTGCATCTGATCTCTTGCCTCCTCAGGCTCTGCACGGACAACCTGCTCGAGCATCCCTTCTTCAGCACCTTCCACACCTATACGAGCATTTGATGTTTGAATATCTGAGCCCAAACTGATTCCCTCTCCAATTCCAACAGCTGAAAGACCTATCACCACCTGAACATTGTTGTTAACCCCCATGTTTTGCAACACCACATCCTGAGCTAACAAAGCCTCTTCCTCAGCATCTGACGCTTCAACTGGACCTAGCTCTACAGCTTCATTGAAAATCTCCTGCTCCTGTATGTTAAAATACTCATCCTCCGAATACTCATCAAACACTTCAGCCACAGACCCTAAACCCATATCGAGCCTCCAAAGTTCCCTAACTCGACCAAAGGAGCGCCTAAAGACCACCAACCTGTTTCTATTATTAGCCCCATCCACAGCTAAAAACTGAGCCAACCCATTCTGGCTTCCTTCACAAACATTGATCACAAGCTTCAAGTTTTTGTCTTTCGTCCTTTGCTCTAGTTGTTGGATAACCCTTGAGTGATTCGGGTCTATGAACCAACGCCAATCTTCCCATTCTTTGACTGCCTCGACATTGTCTGTCTCTAACTCTATCACATTTAAACCCTCAAAGAAAACTGTACGTAAACCAGCTAGCAGACCCCAGAGTTCATTTGCTCTTTCAGTCAGATTACGAATCGAACCTGAAACCATCTTGATGATTATGCCTTCATCATCCCTAACTACAATCCCAATACCCGAGTTATTGCCATTAGACAATGGTTCGTTCATGGTAAACGAATGAACATTAACCTTAACGAAAACCTTGAGTGGATAGTCCCATCCCTTCTCCATTATTTATAAGATGATTGAAATATACCACAAAAGTTACTGAAGATAGTGAAAGACTCAGCCAGGTTAAATACCCCAAAAACTACCTCGAGAATACGCTACTTGTCTTGTAAACACGCTGTCATAATTACCCTTCTTTTTAACTGCCCAAGAAAAATAAAGAGAATGCATATCTGATCCCTTCTCTCTAATTCCCTCCAAATCACTTAAGTCTCTTCGAATTTACTCTTTAAAATAAAATGGATTCCTAAACAATTATTTCACTTCATAATTCTTAAATAAATATTAGAGCAGTCGAACCCAACCTCTTGCAAGCCTATAGAAGCTATGCCAGCCCAATCACTCAGACAAACCACTTAAACTGCACCAGCCCATTACACCTAGACTCTAACACCATGCACTGACAACCTTACTCCTCTCCTTGCCTTTCTTAGCAAGGTCATCTGCACCACTTAACCCATCTCTAGGCACATACATCAACTTAAAGTTATAATTATTAACCAGAGATGACCATAGAACATGATCATTTAGTAATAACTCATCCTTATAACCTGCCCTTGCTTTTAAAAGTTGATTGACTAGAAGCATGCTATATGTACAGATGGTTGTCATCCCCTTACAGTTCGAGTTACTAACAATGGTATTGTAGAGGAAAATCACTGCATTTCTTTCTGCATCCAGGGGGCACCATGCTTGAGTAGGTCCTGAAGAAATAAACACTAAATTATCCTCCCTATCTTTGAAAAAACCTCCCATACCCCCACAAATTGCACCACTTTTCAATTTATGCCAAGCTCCATCTGTGAATCCAATCCAATCTGTATTCCACCAAATCATGTCCTCTTTAATAACTCTAGAATTATACAATAACAAAGCTCCCACAGGATTAACCCTCCATAAAGATTCAAGTTCTTCTTTAATCAAACTGGATGCTAACAGCCACTTAAAAGCTCTGATTTTAATCAAATGCACCACTGTTAACAATCTATCCTTGACATTGTTGAAAATAAGATTATTTCTTGATAACCAGATAGACCAAAAACATGCTGCAATTGTGATTACCCACCCAACTCTAATTTTGGAGCTGAAAAAGACTGATCCAGCTTTCCAAATAGAAGAATTAAGCTTAGTCTTCTGATATCCATTCAAATCCCACCAGTCTACAATTTCTTCCCAGATTCCTGCTGCTAATTCACACTTCCACAACACATGCTCCTGATTTTCAACAGACAAGTTGCACCACTTACAGATAGAATTAATGTCATTCTCTAATCTTCTTGATAAAAACTCTGCAGTAGGAAGAATCTTTTGTTCTATTTTCCACAGAAAGATTTGAATCTTTGGAGGCACTTTTAATTTCCAAATTTTTAACCAATTTCCTTCACTGTGAGCATCTGTATTCCTAAAGATGAGATATCCCTCCTTAGTAGAATATTTCCCTTTGTTAAGTGTCCAAACAACTTTATCTGCAACTGTCCTCAGGGTGATTGAATTTATTAAAACATTCAACTCCTTCTCAACTTCACTTTCCCAATTCCTCAGGATCCTAGTCCATCTGCCCACACTTGCCCTGCAATTAAACCATTTCTGAATGAAGTTTGTAATTGGAAAATATTTCCACCTTGAAATCTCATACAATCTCTTAAACTTAACTGAAAGTACACCCCAACTGTGCCAATTATCTTCCCAGAACAAAGTCTCCCTACCATCTCCAACTATCCAAACAAAATTATCTTTAGCTAAAATTTCAGCCCATAAACCATTTCTATTTACTGAGCAAATATCTCTCATCATGAAGGACAAATCTCTACTGACAAAACTTTGATTAAGGCCCTCATCCATTTTTAAGCTATATTTTGCTTTAACAACATCCCACCACATTTTCCCTCTCTCTGCCATCCATCTCCACCACCATTTATATAACAAAGCCACATTTTTTTTCCTCAAGACTTTCCAGGCCTAAACCACCTTTATTTTTAGGATCACAAATGCTGTCCCAATTTAATAAGTGTAACTTCCTTTTACCTACTCCTTATCCTTCTAGCTCCCTCCAAAGAAAATTTCTTCTTCTTTTATCAAGAATTTTACACACTCCTTTTGGAATTTTATGTAGACTAAACCAGTAAATTGGCAAACTATTAATAGTAGCCTTTACCAAAATCGATCTCCCTGCCAAATTCAAAGATTCACTCTTCCATCCTGCTAGCTTATGATCTACTTTTGAAAGAAGAGGGTCCCAAAACTCCTTCCTCCTCAGATTAACACCAATCTGAGCTCCTAGATAATTGAAAGGTAATTGCCCTATACTACAACCTAAGACTGATGCCCAGGAAGAAACCAACTGAGAATCATAATTCCAGGAATAAATAGAACTCTTTTTGAAATTTATCTTGAGTCCTGATGCAAGTTGAAAACATTGAAGAATTCTCTTGATACCCTTTATGCCCCCTTCTTAGGATTTAAAAAAACAATTGTATCATCTGCAAATTGAAGATGGGAGATGCCTAAGTCACTCTGACCTAATTTCAGACCAGAGATCAGACCGATTTCTTCTGCTTTTATCATCATACAATTAAAGACTTCCCCTACTATATTGAATAGCATCGGTGATAGAGGATCTACTTGTCTTAATCCTCTTTCAAAATTGAATTCTTCCGATGGTGATCCATTCACCAACACTGAAGCCTTCATTGAAGTAAGCAAACATTTCATCCACTGACACCAAATGCCTCCAAAACCCATTTCTGAAAGTAAGAATTATACCCTCTATCTCCCCTGCTTTCAGAGAATGCACAACTTCATTTGTTATCAAAATGCCTTCAGATATTTGTCTCCCCTTGATAAAACCTCATTGATGTTTACTGATAATTTTATGGAGGACTGTAGATAATCTTGTAGATAGCAGCTTGGAAAGTACCTTTAAGGAGGAGTTGATAAGATTGTTTGGTCTGTATTCTGATAGTCCCTTTGGGCTCTAAACCTTAGGAACTAATGATATAAAAGATGAATTCATTCCTACTGGTAATTCACCTTTAGACATGAAATTTCTGATATAATCAACCATTTCTTCCTATAAATGTTTCCACAAAAACTTAAGCACCCCTGCATTCATCCCATCTGGTCCTGGAGCTTTATCTGAACTACATTGAGAAATGGCCAAATCCACTTCTTCTATAGAAATATCTCTCTCTAAAAATTCAGCATCTTGTATATCCAATTTATTCCGAATGCAGCCTTTCACACTGAAAATGGTTGGAAACTTCTTTTTCTTGAAAACTTTTTGAAAATGCAATTTAGCAGCCTCTTTGATTTCTCCTGGGTCTGTGAGTAACCTTCCCTTCCAAAATAATTCCCTGATTCTATTCTGATACCTCCTTTTTTGTATTACTTGATGAAAGAATCTTGAATTTTTGTCCCCATCCTTTAACCAACTAACTCTCGATTTTTGTCTAAGCATACTATTCTTAACTAGCAACAATTCTTCCAACTCCATTT
Source organism: Kitagawia praeruptora (assembly GCA_037693485.1). Classification (NCBI taxonomy): domain Eukaryota; kingdom Viridiplantae; phylum Streptophyta; class Magnoliopsida; order Apiales; family Apiaceae; genus Kitagawia; species Kitagawia praeruptora. Next base: position 9,632,046 of record CM075353.1, read on the forward strand.
TTAATATTAAGCTTTATCCTTATCAACATTATCCTCTTCTACAGCAGAAATGACCCTCTCTAAATCGGATATTTTAGCACAAATGTTCCCATTTGATGTACTATTCCATTTCTTGATAGTCTGCCTGATTATTTTGATGGAATGTTGTACATTCACCCCCAGTTTTTTAGAATCTTCGGAAAACAAACTCTCCAGCTCCAACCTCAAACTCTTGTTAGTCAGCCAAGAATTAAAGACTCGAAAGGGTTTAGGTCCCCAATTCCTCTCTACTATGGAAAGTAACAACCCTCTATGATCTGAGTTTCTTCTAGGGAGAGCTTTAGAAGACCACTCCCCTTTATTGTTCCAATCTGCATTTACCAAAGCCCTGTCCAATTTGCTTCTTTTTCCAGCAGGACCAATCCAAGTGAATTTTGCACCTACTAACTAAATGTACTTCTAACAGGTTAGAGCTACTAATCCAATCATTAAACTCCTTAATGTCTCTCCTTTTGGCTCTACAATTGACCCTTTCTGAGTTACCTCTAACACTATTAAAATCTCCTATGAACAAAGTTGGTAACCCTATTAACTGAATAGAAATCTTTCCCAGAGCTTTCCACAGGATCATTTTATTACTCAAAGATTGGGGCGCATACACATTAAAGATACTAAAAGTCTCACCAGATGCTTTAACTTTGAAGGTAGTCCCTATCCAATTTGGATTCATCTCTGCATTTACTAACTCAAGAACCTCCTCCTTCCAGAATGTAATTAAGCCTCCAGAATGCCCTGTAGGTAGTTGAAAAATCCATTGCATTTCCTCCCCCCGATTAATCTCTTTCAACTGAGTGATATCCAAGCTAGATATTAAGATTTCCTGCAAACAAATCACATCTGGCTTCCACTTAAATATAAAATCTCTGGGATTCAATCTATTCTCAGATCTTCCTAGCCCTCTTATATTCCAACTCAATATACGCATTCTATCCATAAAATTAACTATACTAGACTTAAAATTATGAGAAACCAAATCAAATCAGCTGTTGAGTTAGCTGACTTTTAATAACTTCTAGTGCCTCCTTGTCTGCCAGGTTAAGTGATAGCCCTAAAATAGCTACTGTGTTTATAATCCCCCTAGCCTCATTCTCTACATCTTCAAACAAAACACTTTTCAATCTCTCTTGAGACATCAATTTCCTTCTAAATGCTGTTGGTTCTTTATTTGCTTTAAACCATAACTTACATCTACCAATCTCAAAAGGATTTTTGCTAAATTTCCTTTTTTTTGGTCTGCCAGGACCCTTGATCTTGACATTTTTTAGCAATGAACAAATAGTTCTCTGCGAATCGACTTGCTCCTCTAAAAACCCCGAATTAATTAAACTCTTTCCACTATCAAATGATTTTTGATAATCCCATACTAAAGTAGGCTTCTTTTTCCCAACAGAACTAGATCCTTGTTTGTGATCATCCTTGTTCTTCTTACAGCAATGTTCATGTTTAAATGTGTCTGAGACTCTGGAAATATCCGTGAAACTATCCTCCACTCTAAGTTCTAAGCTTGTACACTCCATCTCCTCCCTTCTGTCTACTGTTTCTGAAATTTCCTTTTTAAAGATGGAGTCAAAACTCTTTTTCTGAACCTCTAGACTAATCTTATACTCAGATTCTGAATCTTCAAACCCAAATGGAATTTCCACAATACCTACCTTAAATCTAACTCCCTTTACTGTAAAGGTGCTACTATGACTGATTGAGAACAATTCATCTGAATAAATACAAACCTTTGGATTTTCAATGACATTCCTCCCATCTGGCTTGTTTATCCACCACCCCCAACTACCTACTACCTTAGTTAACTCTATTAGATTTTCCTCTTCCCAGACATTAGCAGGCAAACCCCTAATTTCCACCACTAGCTTCCTCTTAATTCTAAAGTCTTCTTCTTCAACCTTTCTGAATTCATATAGCCAGTCCCCAACTTTTTGCTGATCAAAACAATCTCTATCCTCCTGATTTTTGAAACTCAACAAAAATTTCCAGCAACTAATTTCTTTGACCACCACATTCTTTATACCTACTTCTTTGATCACTTCCTGCATTATGACTCCTCTCATTTGGAACCTAGCAAAAGCTACTAATCCATTATCTAGACTGTTATCCAAAGCTTTTTTTATGATCACCTTATCCATCTTTATTTTTTGAGAACCATGAACCCCCTTCAACTTTGTTGCATTCGGTTCCCCTACTATTTGCTTTGCCTTTCCTTTGTCTTTGCCATCTCCCACTGATTCTTTGATCACCTTGCTCACATTTTCCGAGTCTCTTTTGAATTCTTTAATTTTTGCTTCTGTACCTATAGACTCCTTTCGATAATTGTTAGTACTTCTTATTTCTTGTTTTACCCTACCCAATTGCACATCAATGTGTACTCCCAAAAATGGTAAATCTTTCAAAGCTTGAACCATCAATCTAGCTTTCTCCATATCTTTAACCTTCACAAAGCCTATCCTTCGATTATTTCTATCCTATTTTTTTGGTAGTATGATATCTTCTACTACCCCCACCGATGAAAAATGCTTCCAAATGTCTTGAGCTCTAGCTCGAATTGGAATTTTTGCAACAAAGACTGTTCCCCTGCTATCTTGAATTTTCATCGGATTCTTGTTTCGTTTCTTGCTATAATCCACTATCTTCCAATCATCTGTAGATGATACTTATTTAACACCTTTCTCAACCTCTTCTTTCCCCTTCAGTACTTCCACATATGATTTTATATGAAGGTCGTCTTTATACTCCTCCTTCCTTAGATTCCGTAAGCTTCTATAGTGAACTTGATTTGACGCCATTCTCAATCCTTCCTTATCACCACCCATCACTAATAGTTGTACATTAGGATCTATCCACTCAAAACTATTCTTGATGAACTTGTCATGTTGTAGCTCATTTGATATAACTTTCCTTTGTTTTTCTTCATCCAAAAACTTGACCACAGGTCCTTCCTAGCTGCATAATAGTAAAGCTCTAAGCTAGAGCCCTTTCAATTGCCTTTTCATCATTTTCCATTACTCCTCTGAGATCTGTTTTACTCACCGTCCTTTTTATCCTTTGTAATCTGTTAACCAAGTAACGAAGTATATCTTTATTACCTTTTTCCACAACTTGAATAGTTTCTCTATCTATCAATGGTTTTACCAGCAAAGCCTCCTCTTTGACCTTATCCCACAAATCCACTGATATTGCAATAACTTCCTCCCAAACCTCTTCTCGATGCTCTCCCTGCCTTTTAGACCCCTTAGATCCATTATCTATCAGACCTAAATCAACTTTTCTCATGTATCTCCGATCTAAATCTACCTTCCTTGGTCTTCCTCCATAGTTCTGGATTTCAAAATTGTTAACGTCTCTTTTCTCTCTCCTAGCTCTCTCCATTAGAATTTTTTTTAGTAATTATAAGTTAATTATGTTATTTTACTAAATAAATTGCTCCTAATGTTTTTAGAAAAAGAGATATTATTGTTGCCCGTGATATTTCTAGGAAAAGAGATATTTTAATTAAAAAATATAGAAAAAATGATATGTTTTAGCCGAAAAAGTTAATCGATTAATTATTAGTATTATCATATTACTATTTTATTTTATTTAATAGAACTACCCTTAATATAATTGAAAAATGAGAGATTTTAGCTAGAGAAAATAGAAAAAATAATGTGAAAATTAAAAAAATGACATATTTTAGGTGAAAAAGGTAATTGATTAGTTTATACTAATTATAATTTAATTATGTTCTTTTACTAATTAAACTTTCTCCTAGAAAATGAGAAATTAACGTTGTTCGTGATATTTATAGTAAAAAAGGAATTTAATTAGAAAAAATAGAAAGATGATATGTTTTAGCTGAAACGATAATCGGTTAATTATTAGTATTGCAATGCACGGGTTTCTTGTATTATGTTATAAATTTTATTTAATATTATAATTATGTTTTTATATAATCATTATCTTTTAATAATATTTTTAATTTTAATATGATATAATTTAATATACTCATGTTTACGGATTATAATAATGTTTCCTTATTATAAACAACGTAAATGATTTTTAATATATTTTATTAATAATTGAAAATTTTGGTGTGATATTTTCGGATATATATTAATGATTGTAAGATTTGTTGTAATTTAAAAAGGTAACGTGTTTTAATTAGAAAGGAAATATTAATGATTGAAAGATCTTTTTAGTTATTTATAAAAGGTAGTATCTTCAACTGAAAGTAAATATGAAAAAGAAAATCGACTAATTACCATTAATTATATTATATTGTTATTTATTTTAGGTGTTATATTTTACTTGAAAATTATGGTGAAATATTTTCGGGTATATATTAATGATTGAAATATTTGTTTTAAATTAAAATGGTAACATTTTTTGTTCGAAATGAAATATTAATGATCGAAAGGTATGATATAATTGATGTTTTTAAGTATTTATAAGAGGTAATATCTTCAACTAAAAGTAAATATGAAAAAAATAATCGACTAATTACCATTAATTTTATTATATTAATGTGAAAAAGGTAATTGACTAATTACCATTAATTTTATTATGTTAATCGACTAATTATCATTAATTATATTATGTTATTATTTTTTTTAGGTGTTATATTTTTTTTGAAAATCTTGGTGTGATTTTTTCGGGTATATATTCATGATTGTAAGATTTGTTTTAAATTAAAAATGTAACGTGTTTTATCATTAATTATATTATGTTATTATTTATTTTAGGTGTTATATTTTTTTGAAGATTATGGTATGATATTTTCGGGTATATATTAATGATTATAAGATTTGTTTTAAATTAAAAAGGAAACGTGTTTTAGTTCGAAAGGAAATATTAATGATGGAAAGATATAATACGATTGATGTTTTTAGGTGTTTATAAAAGGTAATATCTCGACTAATTACCATTAATTATATTATGTTATTACTTATTTTAGGTGTATTTATTTTTCTTTATAATGAAGGATAAATAAGTAAATTAACGAAGTACCAAAAACAGGTACCAAAACTTTTAATGTTTCGGCTTTTATATAATAGTATAGATTAGATAAACCACGTTCTTACCACTTAACTTATTTTCTTATTAATTTTAACTTTTTAGCAAATAAAATGTTAGTTTATATTATTTACATAACTCCGTTTTTAAAATTTTCATAATTTAATTTATATATATCTTTATATTCAATCATTTTTATTACGCCTATTTACAGTCCACATGAAACTTAAAGAATTTTCTTTAATTCTGAGGTGGTCTAAAGAGCGTAGTCCAACTGGAAGAGCCCAAAACAGAGGAGCAAAAGCAGTTACGAATTTCACACTTTTATTAGGAGATAGAGATCAGATATTATTTTTTAGTTTTATTATTAGTTTTAGAGGGAGAGAACGTGGAGAGGAGATACATACGTATTTTACAAAAGCTAGGATTCTTGTTCTTTTCTCTTCATCTCTTCCAATGTAAGCACTTGGTTAAACTTGGATTCGTTGTTCTTCTTTATAGAAAGTTTGAGGTATTCCTTATTCTCTTGTTTTTATTATTACTAGCTTATAGCCCTGCACGGTTTTTTTGTGTTATCTATAATAATTACAATAATTTTTTTAATATATATTTATTATTACTTTAAATATTAAATTTTTATAAAAAAAATTATATATGTAAGATTTTACATGTTCAACTTACTATATATTTTACCTTGAATTCTTAAAATTTGATTTGGACGATTTTACCGTCTACATGAAATTAACAATATAATCTTTAATTCAGTAATAGTTTAACAATTATTTTCCAATTAAAGCTACCAAGAAATAAAATAGTGATGAAATTAACGACGTTGAAAATTCTATTGAAATTAAGAAATCTACTTATATTTCATTTTGATTATCAAAATAATTTTGTTATTATTGGAAGATAGTTGTACTAACAACCAAATACAGTTTCAGTATTAATTGTAAGAGAGATTTTGTTCAAAACTTTGGTAGTCGGTAGTCTGGTCCTTAGTAAGACAAAATAAATAATAACTGTTAGATCTTAAAATAAATAGATAAAAACGTTGGATATAACATAAAAAGTATTTTATATTTTAACATGTAAACTAAAAAATGTATTTATATTGATATACAAAAAAATGTATGTTAATGATTTAAATCATATATAATTAGGTTTTCAACACTGATTAAGATCAATGTAAAAAAATTCATAATTATGTTTTCTCTTGTGATTCTGATTATTTCTATTTGGATAATAATTGTTAAATCATCAATAAATTAAAGAAAATTTAATGAGCTCGTGTGGGCTATTAAATCATCTAAATATGATTTCTAGATCTTGAGATTGAGTCCGAATAGTAAAAATAAAATTTTTTATTATTAAAGAATTTTAATAAAATTCAATACTAACAAAATCTTTTATAATTATATCATTTTCAGATTATAATTTCTTTTAAAATTCAATTCTATTACAAACTTTTTTAATTACATCATTTTCATATTATAATTTTCATTTTAATATGATAAAATATTAGTCGTCTATTTTTAAGAATATTAAATTCGATGGTTAAGATTATATTGGCGGTACATGGACCAAAATTATGAATAAAATCTCTCTTATGCTTAATATATATAAGGATATAATAATATGATCTAATAATTTTAACCAGTGTAATGCATGGATCTTTTTTTGAAATTTATAACTATTTCAAATCACAACTTTTTCTTAATATTTATATTTATTTTTAAATTTTTAAATGTAGTTAATTTTTTTAATTTTAGCATTAAAAATATTTTTCTTAATATATGGTTGATAGAGTTTTTAAATTTTGAAAAAGAAATTTAAATATTAAAATATATAAACATTTCTTCACATTACAAAATAACTAAATTGGAATGAAATAATTAAAAAAGATCATAAATTCCCAAGAGTTGAAGATTTTACTATTCACACGAAATTTATAAAATAATCGTTAAATGATAGTTGAAGATTATTATTTACTTTATAAATATCGAATCTTTAAATGAAAATTTATTTTATATGGATCTTGATTTACATGTCTAATCAAAGAAAGGGAACCCTTTGGTTAGGAGTGAATCATCTTTTTCAAAATTCATATAAATTTAATATATTTAATACCTAGTTTTTGTTATTATATATATGAGTTTTAAAAATTCATTATTATGTTAGATGTCTAACCAAAGGGGTCCCTTTGGTTAGAATGATATCTATTTTGTCAAAATTCATAATTGTTTTAATATATTTAATCTTTTATTCTTTAAGTGATTCGTTGATTTTATTATTTTTTTGACGGGTTTGTTTTGGTAATTTGCAGTTTTAATAGAAACAAAGAAGTCTTAATAAGATTCAGGTTTGTCTTTCAAAATGAACTAATGGAGCTTGTAAAAGTGAAGACAAGTCTGCGAAAACAACTGATGGCAATGCGGATTCAGGAAGGAAACAAGAAGTTTAGTCATTATTTAGTAATCACTTTGTATAACAATGTATTTTTACTTTTTTGAGTGCCCTTGAGTTTTTTCCCATATGGTTTTTCTCTTGTGGGGTTTTAACGAGGCACTTTTTTGTAGGGTTCATTTTTTCAGACTTGAAAATATTATTGTCTAAATGTCCGGGGGCAACATGCTTGCCCTTCGGTTAGATGATGAACTTTCTGGAATGAAAGAAACTCCATTTCTCCGATCATTGTATTTTGATACAATTCATCTACGTGAAGGTAAGTTTTGTCAAAAAAAAAAAAAAACTATCCACAAAGTGAAAAGAGAGTTAAAAATTCTATTCAATTTAAAAATCTGTTCATATTTGTTTAAAATTATTAAAATGCACTTTTAATATTTAAAGAATAACTTTACTAACAACCAAAAACACTTCTTAATATTTGATTTGACGGTTTTCATTTATCTATCATAATACCTAACGATCTTTATTAGATAAAAAACATTTCTGGACTCCAAATCCTTATTCCACATATATTTTTAAAAAAAGGAAATAGATTTTATTTAAAGATTTAAATGTGGATAATTAATTAACTATAACTCCAACGATTATTTTTTTTATACGGTATCTGATGAACAAAATAATGATGACCAAAATTTTGAATAAAATTTCTTTTATCGCTTATTTTATGTAAGAATATAATTTAGAACTTAATAATATAATTTTTGTTTTGTATAAGTTTTGAACCTTGTACCTTGAAAAGAAGTTTACAAAAACTTTCTTTTTATAACATTTTTCATTTTAACTTTTTTATTATTATATCGTCAAAATCAAAATGTTGGATAAGATTTTTGTGCTTATTATATATAAATTATAAGAAGAACTAATAGTAATAATTCAATTTGCACATTTAAAAAAAATGCACATTTTTTCAAAAAATGGTTAAAGAAAACTTAATAATCAGAACATTTAAATGCAAGTTATTAGACCAATGTAGTTCGACATATTTCAGATTCAAAATCGGAGCAAGATTTGATGTTTTAAAATTACTCAAAATTTCATCATTTTATACATACGATATTAGCGCTATCCGGCTGGAAGTGCATCGTCATTTGTAGGATTTAGTAAGTTTGTTCATGGGATAGACGAGATCGTCGTCCAACTACGATGGGGGTTGTAAAATTCCACTTCGATACGAATTAATGTATTTGACGTTATTATAAGAGCAAGTTAATATAATGCATATCAAAATTACTAGCTTAGTATGTGGTGGGTTTTTAGGTCAAGAACTTGGCATAATTTTAAAAAATACTTTGAATTTGACTGTGATTGTTGCAATTAAACTTAATCAACTTATTTATCACATTTCACAGTTTTGTAAAAAGTTTAAATTAATATCACAATTCAAAATATTAGCTTGTGTCAATTTTAATAATGGTGAATTTTAAAAAAAGGTCATTTATAGTCTTGATTTAATATTTAATGTGAATTTAGAATAAAAATTTAAACTATTTGTTATAAATTAAAAAGATTTTTCACCAATCAATGCAATTTGACAATCACATATAAATCCGTTAATTTCAAATATCACCTGTATTACAAATAGGGTAAAGGGAATCTAAAGTTATCTTTAGGAAAATATCCTAAAGTTAACCTATAAATAAAAACACATCAGCAACATTATTGATGCCCTTGCGGGGCCCTTTTAAATAACAGGTACAAATTAATCAAAACTACTTTGTTTTGATTTAGTAACTTTAGGAAATTATCTAAAGGTAACTTTAGATTCTTTTTTCCCTTACAAATATATAGGTTCTAGATTACATACAACGTTATTGAATCAATATATAAAACTCGATCACGATCAAAATAATGCTCGAACGACATTAGTATAAATATCTATGTCTGATACTAGAAAATAACTCGTCACTCGCACAGGTTCTAAAATATAGCAAAATAATTTTTATTTGTGGATCGGGACGTGTTCGGAAATCGTAATCGGATTCAGGATTGGGGGGATATCACTCCACGACCACGAAGTGATCCAATATTCATCACAAACTACATTACTTCAACTCTTTCGATACACGCAAATTACATGTCACAAATAGAAAAATGTATCATTCATTTATGAGTTAAATTAACAACGTTGCAAAATTAGTAACATCTTACGTACAAATCAGAAACATTGATACTTAATCAACTTAAGAATGTTATTATTACGTGTTACACAAAATATTTCTAAAAATTGACCTGTGCCTCGCACACAGATTATTATGCTAGTTATTAATTAAATAAGAACACATAATCATTTAAGAAATTTTTCGGAACAATTTTAGGTTTTTAACATGAACCGGATCTAGTCTAGTAAACTTTATATCTAAATCATTTTGCCCTGTTTGGCGTGCCCTAAAATAGGTCCTTATGGGTTAATTTTCGGGTAAAAATTTATATTTTGATAAATTTTTTTATACAAATATTTAATGTATACTTGAGATTTTATAAGCATGGTTGTAAAAATCGGTAATCGGTATAAATCGATTGAGGTACCGATTTAAGATTAATCGGGTAATCGGGGATTAATCGGAAGGATTAATCGGAGTACTAATTGGATATTATAATAATATTTAATATATTTGTCTAATTTACAATTAAACATATCATTTTAAATAAATTCACAGGATTAATCGGATTTCAAAAATCGAATCGGTTGGTTACCTTACAGAGGATTAATCGGGGATTAATCGGCTAAATCGGGGATTTTTAGAACCATGTTTATAAGTTGTAAAAAAAATTAACTTTTTCAGGAAAAAGTTAGGAATCCCTAAATTTATCTTAAAATAAGTTGACTTATTCTAGAAAAAAATTATCCCAGACACCCCCAAAAATCTAATTTAGTTATGTATATCGTACATCCAATAGTGCGTTTTGTGGTAAACAGCAAAGCAGTTAATTACTGAGTGATACTGCCTCTGTCCCATTCATTTCTACCTAGTTCTTTTTCATTATTTAACACGCATTTTAAGGCTCCTATAAAGTATAGTTCCATAATTTATTTTTAAAATTTTCTTTTTTTGAATAAAAGTAGAAATCTTAAATTTTTATTCGGAAGAAAAAAAATTTCAAAATAAATTATAGATCTATACTTTTTAGGAGTCTTAAAATGCGTGCCGCACCCTGTCCCCCAATAGGTAGAACCCAATGGGACAGAGGGTAATATAATAATGGGACCAAGACCATGTGGGCTAGTTGTGGCGATCAAGCGTGCTCTTAGAGCATCCACAATGGTAGTGCCCATTTCCCTTTGTTTTTGGACCCCATTATATGCCTCGTCATCTCAAATTGGGCAAATGAAAAAACTGGCTTGTTTCATCCAATGTATAGGCCAATTACCACATGGCTCCCGGTCAATGGCAATTGTTTGCCAAAGTACTGTTTCGTAACAAATGGTTTCTGGACCGTTGGATCGTTGATCCAACGGTCCTGATTTTAAAAAAAAATTGTACCGTACCGCAGAAACTTTCCGCGGTACGGGATAATTACTAAAATGCCCCCCTGTTTTCACATAAAAAATCTACTGTTCACGTACCGCAGAAACTTTCTGCGGTACGTGAACAGTAGGGGCATTTTGGTAATTTCTCCGTACCGCGGAAAGTTTCTGCGGTACGGTACAAATTTTTTTTTAAATCAGGACCGTTGGATCAACGATCCAACGGTCCAAAAACCATTTGTTGTGAAACAGTACTTTGGCAAATGTTTGCCATTGAACAGGACCCTTACCACATATTGTAGGACCTAATTTATTCTTATTATACTATTTTTATTTGATAGGCTATACACTTATTTTGTTATTGACCGCATAAAGTAAGTATTAAAAACAAAAAGTAAACCAAACGGGCATGCCCACTTTGGTGGCCATGACCAGTTTTTTCCCTTGCCATCCAATGCAAAAAGAGAGAATTATGTGTGGCCATTCCATTTCACGGGTCTCTATGCAGGAGTTGGGCACCCATTGTGGGTGCTCTTAGATTAATATTTGACTTGATGAAAAAGTTGCATCCAACTATCCAAGTAGCAGGTAATCTTTCTTTAACGGTTCATTAAGGCAAAAGTGTAACCTTGACTTTGGCCCTGTTTGGCAATTAGCTGATAGCTGTTAGTTGATAGCGGATTGAATTAGCTGTTTTTGACTATCGGATTGAATTAGCTGTTTTGACTAGCGGATTGAAATTAGCTGTTTTGAATAAAAATGTTTGGTAAATAGCTTTTTGAATAACTTTTTGTGACACATAGCAAACCTCTAATTGAAAAAGCTCCTAAAATGAGCTTTTTTAAAATTAGCTTTTTGATACCAAACCTCTAACTCAAACCTCTAACAACCAAACACTCACATTAGAGGTTTCATTTGGTCAAACCTCTAATCTACCCCCAAACCTCTAATTTTATCCCAAACCTCTAACTTCCAAACACCCCCTTTATATAACGTTAACAGAATAAACTTGCTCACATTTACAATTTTTTCAAATACCTTACCAACTTAGATAAATTGAATATTGTTGGAAATTAAGTGTTGATGGAGGAATTAGTAATACTAGCATATGACCCGTGTTATGCACGGTTATTTTTAATATATGTTTATATTTATTATTTTTTTAATAAAACTTTTTTTTATTTTAATATTATATTGATTAATTTTGTGTTTTTTTAAGATAATTCAAATGATTAAATTTGTTTTTATTGAGTATTTTAAGTTAATTATATTTTAAGTTACTCACTCATATTAAATTGATATAATATATTGCCAAATTATAATTCTTTTATTCAACGTTTTTACATTAATATAATTTATCCTTACTCTAAAATTTCTTCTTGAAAGAATTAAATTTACTGGCTTCTCTAACTCATTTTTTAATCTCACTAAAAATCTTTGCATTTCTTGGTTACCTTAATCTTGTAGTCAAGTGTAACATAACTATATATACTATCATTTCATATTTAAACATTTTTTCTCCTCTATAATAATGCATATATTAAATTTTACCTAAATCCCATAGAAAATAGTGATAGTCGCATATATAATCTATACAAACCCCATATACATAATCATGTCCATATATAATTAGCCAAATTCTTACGTGAGAACCTTCACTACTAATATGAGATATAAAATCAAATCTTTTTCACACAATTTTTAAATTACCTTTAATCTTAATTGTTCATTTTAATGAGTACTTTATCCACTTTCCCACCTATCTCCTTCATCCCTCACCTGTCTCTTCTTCCTTTCTAGTCCACGTCTTTCTTCCTCCATATCGGACCAAACATCGACCACCACCGTCAAATTCCGGCTACTATCACCATCAATTTTTGGTCACCCATTTCATTTTCCTATAATTACACTCTCTAAACCTTTTTATAAATTTTTAATCTCTTTTTTTCTTGGTATATACACATATGAGTTGATGTACATATATAACTGTAAATATCTATTGAAAATTTAAATTCAATTGTGACGATGATGCTATTAACTTTAACGAAGAGCAAATTCAGATCGGGCCAACTCTAACATGAATTTAGCAGTGATTTGATTCAATATTTTGATAATTATTATTTAAAGCAAGTGGTTTTTTGTACGATAATAGATTCGGTCAACTCTAACATGAATTTAGCGATAATTTTGATTCAATTTTTTTATAATTATTATTTAAAGCAAGTGATTTTGGTGTGATATTGGTGATGTCAGATATGATGGCCGGATGTGGTGACATGGAGGTCGTGACCGAATGTGGTTGTTGTGTGGTGATTGTGTTGATTTGCGTGATTATTGGTTAATTATAATGATTTGATTTGATTATAGTGATTACTGTGTTGATTGTGGTGATTGTACGTTGAGGACGTGGATATGATGGATTGATTAGTGAGTGTTATAAAATAAATTTTGGTTTAATTAAATGGATATATGGTACATTGAATAAAAAATAAATTGTTAGGATTATATCACATAAGAGCATGATTCTAATTAATTAATCCCACCTATATACATATTCACAAAATACTTAATTCCCGATTCATATTCATATAATTACTTATTAAAATAAATATTTCAAATACTTTGGTTGATGTGGGCCAAATATTTAAAAATAAATAATGATATTATGTATAATTTAGTCTTTTCATCAAATTCGTGTAATAAAATTCATGTATTAACACAGAATGTAAGATAGTATCGTAATAATATTGGTAAATTATTCTTTTAGACTTGTGTTAGGTCCGTTAAGATTGTAGAAGGGGGGGTTGAATACAATCTTTATCTTTTTATCGAAATTTGTCCGTTAAATAAAATTTAGTTTAGACAAATTTGTGCGGAATTAATTGAAACAAAATTCAAGTTAAATATAACGATATATTAAACTTGATGGTTGTTACAAAATCAGTACAGAGTAATATCAAGTTAATAAAAACAAATTAGAAAATTCGACATGAATTTTTCTTAATTTGTTAATAAAAATCGAGATATAGATTAGGAGTAAAAACTCGCTAATAGTACAAGAGTCACAAGTAATCAAGCTTGAACGGATTAAATATTACAAATACAAAGCTTTCGATTTTCTAGGAATTTATTGCTCTTGAATGATATCTTAAAGATGAGAGAGTTGCTGTGTGTTCTTATCTCCTTGAACTGATATTTTGTCTTGTATTTATAGCACTCCTGTGTTTTGCCTTGGAAGATATTTTGTTGAACAAGTGTTGGACGTCCCTGTTAAAATTAAGATTGGTTTGTACACCAAAGACAATCTCCAAGACAATCAGTACTTCCAAGACAATCGAATTTGAACTGCCAAGACAATCGCCAAGACAATCGCCAAGACAATTGTTGATCTCCAAGACAATCGCTGTTTGAACTGCCAAGACAATCTCTGTTTGAACTGCCAAGACAATCTTTGTTTGAACTGCCAAGACAATCTTTGTTTGAACTGCCAAGACAATCGGCAAGACAATCTCTGATTGTCTTGCTAGTTCATTTTTTCAGCTTTAAATTAATTTGATTAAAATGCATATTCATTTTAATTTAAGCTTGCTTAAATAATTATTCTGATTTAATTAACTTAATAATTAATTTAATAAATAAATTAATTCTTAAAGAATTCATTTATTAATTAAATTAACTACTTGATTTAATTAATTAAAGGAGAACAATTATTCAACCTAAGATTGACTTAATCCTTTTCTGAATCACTAAAATTAACAAAAGAATACCACTGAATATTCTGTTGACGCTCCATGCACGGTCTGGTTCATGAACGACTAACTTCAATGACTGTCTTTTATCTTTTCACATTAAAGTGTGATTCCTTTTCTCTTCTCATCTCTTTCTCTTTATCCTCTGTACTCTGAACCTGTCACTTGTAAAAATCTCTGTCTCTTAGAAATAAATTCACTTGTTTGATTTCATACTGAGGCTTGATCAGGAGACTGAACTTCTTCCAGTGTAAAATATCAAAACTATAGATTGACTTGTAGTTTTTCTTCTGACAGATAGCATCTTCTGAGATTCCTGTGACAGATTAATTTATTTACTCATTACAATCTAATTTAAGTTGAGTTGATTCCTCGTACTACAAATAGGCTGTGTCATATGCCTTTCAATCTCCCCCTATTTGTTTGTTAGAAAATAACAAGCAAATACCTAGAGGATAATTCAACTAACTCAACTTAACTTAGTAAAAGATAGAACTTTTAAATGCAAGTAAATAAAAGAACAGTTCTGGTTTATATTAACATTTTCCAGATTCAAACATGAAAGATAAATACAAGATAGATGATCCTCTAGCCTGATCATATTTAACTTATCCTATCTTGATCTATCTAGGCTCTAAAAATATAACAAGTAGAGCTACTCTTCAGTTAGGATGGTCTTTACTTTGAACTTCTCCTTCTTCTGGTTCTTCAATGATAGGCTGAAGATTTGCAATCAACTCGGCATCAAAAGTACGTTCACGTTCATTTGGTATACCTTGAGGTCTGACTGGTTGAGGTCTGACTGGTTGATTTGGATATCCTTTTAACCTGTTCACCTCCTGTTCATACCTTGTCATGTTTCTGATACAGTAGTTTTGAATGAAATCTGCAGCATCCTTCTTTTCTGTTGTATAAAGACCAGTGTTTCTCAGCATTTTTTCAACCCATACCAAATGCTTAGCATTGTACTCTGGCAGCTTCACATTATCACAAATGATGGTTTGATATACATCTTTCTTCAGAAATATTACTTGAAATGGTATATGAGTTATTTCAGGACTGGCATTTCGAGCAAACTCGAAGAGATGTTCATACAATAAGATATTCAGTTCAGAACACAGTGATACCTTTTGTCTCAAAATCCAAAGCTCAGACAAGGTTCTTCTTTCTAAACAATTTAAAGATACATGGAACGAACCTTCAGAGCGACAATTAACAACAATTACCATTTCCTTTTTGTGAGAATTAAAGCCAGCATTTATTCGAGAGACTTCACACTTCAAGGCCTCCAAGTACACTGAATGATTTGGATTGGCATCTTTATACTTGTAAATGATTCCAAGAAACTGCTTGTCATTATTTGTTGTAAGTTGTGGAAGACTGATTATCTTTCTGGCTTCTTCCCACTTCTCACCAACTTTGAGTTTAATATCAAGCTTTCTCTTTTCAACAAGTATGTGATGTTGCCGTTGCCTTTCCACTTTTTCTTGTCTTAGAAGCTCTTCCTTTTCATCCAACATCTGAGATAACTTAGCTAGTTCCTCTTTTCTTTTCTTCATACTAGCTTCATGCTCTAGCATTTTCTTGTCAAAGTGTGGGTCAGCTGGTTGCTCTATCCATTGACTGAGATCTGGTTCTTGTTCAAATTCAGGTACACCAATAATTTCATCTGGCCCAGCAAACGGATCAAAGTCATCAGTCTCAGTCTCACCAGCGTAGTAAACAGTGTTGTCTTGTTCAAATGTGCTCTCAGCTGCTTCAACTCCTTTTCCCTTTTCTGACTGCTGCTGTTGATACTTATCCACAGATTCACTTCCACTTGCCCTGGATTTCTCCCCCTTAGTTGGATTATCCTCTACAGATTTATCAAAGGGACCGGTCACAACAGCATCACCACTTTTTCCTTCAAAGAATTCCTTTTCTTCTGCTGTGGGTGCGTGAGTTCTGCTAAGCATGTTAAACAAAAGTTTCAGCCCTTTACCTTGTTGTGAATTCTGCCTTTCAATCAATTCAAGACGACGTTCAGTAGACAATTGATTCTCATGCAGTTCTGTTTGGAGAATTTCAACTTTGTCGGAGATTTCAGAAATAAGCTTATCTTGAGCAATAGTAACATCTCCAGAATCATCAAGTGCCTTTTCATGAGATAGTTCAAGAGTCTTGATCTTGTTTGTGAATGTAGTCTTTATGTTGGTAATGGCAGCCTGAAGTAATTGTTTCTCAGCTACAGTTTTCTCAAGTTGTTCCTGTAGTGCTTGAAGTTGAGCCATAATTAATGAACTGTTTGTGTCAGTGTGTGCACTCACCTGAGGTTCACTCAAGGATGTTTCACTCTCCTTTCGTGCATGTGTTTCACTCAATTTTATGGTGGTCCTCACATCACTCAACACTAGCTCCTTTTCCTTAGATGTACCTGCAGAAGAAATCACCCTAGCCTCTTCTAGAGAGGTCAGTGGTGGTGCAATGGGAGTTCGCAAATCCCTATCCTTAATCAAATCTACCTGTTCATTAGGTATTGAAATCTGAATTGCTTCAGTGGTAGATTGATTAAGTTGCCTTCCACTTTCTCCAGTTGAAACTGCGAGTGGAAAATCCCTTAAGGGAGCCAGGAATGTTTCTCCTGGGAGGGGAGATGATGACTCTGTTATAAGTGGCAAAGAGTCAAGATTTCCCTCTGAAGCCTGTGAAGACTCTTCTACCGTGACAATGGTAGGCACTGTTTCAGTAGTAATCCTATTGTGCACTCCTTGCTCAGTGTCCCTAGCAACATCAAAATCTAAGGTTATGTTTTCCCCCATTGTGAGTAATAGGGGTGTGCTTGACTCTGTACAGGGTGCCATGGCCGACTGGCGAATTTCAATGGACTCATCCTGTTGAGAGAATGGTTCCAGTAACTGTTCATGTGCCATTTCAATGTCCATATCCTTTTGGGAGGATATGGATGGGCTGACAGATGCCTCAATTAGTAAGTTTCTTCTCTTCTTTAGTGGAGGCAGAGCTGTGGGATCACTCATATCACTACTTCTTACATTAGGTCTTTTCACTGTTAACTTACTTCTGGATTTAGGTTTTGAGATTTGAGATGACACTGTGTTTGGCTCTAAGACCTGGGATAGAAGTTGTGGTTCTACAACCTCTTGGTCTAACCTATCAGCCACTTGGGCTTCAGAAGTAGTTTGAGATACAGAAGTAGTTTCAGGGAAAGATGAGAGTACCTGTTCAATAGCAGTTGCTGCTTCTTGTTCTGGTTGCTCAGGAAGAGGTGCAGGTTGTACAGGATCAAGAATAGGAGGCTCTTGAACAGGTTCAGGTTCAAGGACAGGTGCATTTACAAGTCTAGGAATGATAGGTAAATTTATGAATGTAGACAAGTATGGAGTCACATACACAGGCACATTTGGGAATTTTCTGTGGGTGTCTAGGCTAGTGAATATTTTCTTGGTTTGCTTGCCAGACATAACAGGATTATCATTCTGAAAAATTGTTTGTTCACCAACAGGAACAAGATGATTGAATATCAACATCAAAAATCTAGGGTAATAACAAAAGACTTTCTTACCCGCATCAAAATCCCTTCTGGTTTTAACAAGTCGACTAATCATTGTATCCCAAAGTAATTTTCCAATATTGATTCTAAGATTGTTAGCAACAGCATAACCAATATTTTGTAACATAGAAGTAAGTAAGTGAAAATTACCTCTCTCAGAATTAGCAAATACCTTGGAGATTGTGTCAAAGAATGCGTCCCATTGTTGAACAAGATTCTTTTTGCTCAAATTGTTCACATCGAAAACACCATGATAATTAATATCAGTGAAGAATTGACTAAGTTCAGCATTGGTAGGTTGTGGAGCAAAATCACCCATTGGGAGGTCCAAAACAGTACTAAGAATTGATTCATTCACAATGTGATGTGTACCATTAAAATCAAAAGAAAATGAAGTCAAATCATCAGACACAACAGCTTCTGTGCAAATCAATCTCAGAGGTCCTAATTTCAACGGAACATCCAAAGATATAGCATTTCGAATAAGTGAATGATCGTTTAGAAATTGAATCCAAGGCTTAAATCGATCATAGGGACAATTATCTGGATTAAAATATCCAACCAAATTGTGCTTCATTATCTCAAAATTATTCGCCATTTCTCCCTTTATAACACACAAACAACACACTGATGAAATTAACAAGATTTATAAAATTCGGAATTAATAATTAATTAAAATTAATTAAAAATTCAATTAATTTGATGTTGTCAGAAAAATCTCAAATTTCAGTATGATGTTCTCCTAATCACTGTGAGTCTCAGTCTAATTTTAGATTTGTCAAATAAAATCTAGAACAACCAGAACGGAGAAGAATACAGTCGGTTTGTGAAATCCCCTTTTTCAAATTACTCGGCCAAACGCAGTGATTTTGGTATCAAAAGAACAGGCTTGAGACGATCTGTTCTAATCTGGTGATTATTTTGACAGTTCGAGTAAGAATTTTGGCAGAGATTCGACTTAGTGATGTGTGTATTGTGTATGTATATATAACTGTGCTCTGTGTAAAAACACGAGAGAGAGAGAGATTTGACCAAGACAATCGTGAGATTGTCTTTTATTTTTTAAGTCACGTATGTGTACTGGAGAGACTCGCCAAGACAATCGTGTGATTGTCTTGCCGATTGTCTTGGCAATACAGATCCCACCAAGACAATCGTTTGAGCCAATTTACAAATAATCAGTAGAGAGATTTGACAATTGTTTTGTTATGTTTATGTTTTTTTTTTTTTTTTTTTAAGTACTAAAGTGACTCTCCAAGACAATCGTGCGATTGTCTTGGCGATTGTCTTGGTAGTTCAAAATCTATCAAGACAATCGTTGATATAATAGAAAATAACAGAATATTCACAGAAAATACATATTATTTTAGAAAAAAGACCTGCCAAGACAATCAGATTGTCTTGGAGATTGTCTTGATAGAGAAATAATTCTCTAAGACAATCAATTGAGCTAATTTACAAATATGTACAGTAATAAAATAATTTTAATGAACATACAATCTTAATTATTACTAAATTTACCATAAATAAATAAAAATAATAATAATAAAACATAAGTTATTCTTATAACGGAATCAAACATAAATAACAAAAGGACAAACACTACAAATCCATAAATAAAATATTAATAATTTACATAAATATTCATGGTAAATTAATAAATATATATTTTCTAATAAAATAACTTTCTGATAGAAAATTATTTAAAAAGAAAATATGACTTATTAAACTATCATAAATAAAATTTTCAAGAAAAATAAGTTTCTCATAAATTACAACTTGTAAAATTTTGAGAAAAATATTTTTAAGGAAAAAGAATTATTTTAATATTGAAAAGAAGTAAGAAGAAATATATTAAGATGGTAATGACAATGTTTTGAACATTAACAAGTAACAAGGTAAGTTGATAAAATAATTGTACAAGCGATTTTAATTAACAAATATTAACAAGACAATCACTTGTAAATTATTAAAGATCAAACCTCAGATATTAACTAGTTTAATTACTAGGACTATTTAACATACCCAATTCACCAACAATTCTGGTGAATGTGGATTCGTCAAGAGACTTAGTAAAAATATCTGCTGTTTGTTCTTCCGTGGGTACAAAATGCAACTCCACGGTACCATTCATGACATGCTCTCGGATAAAATGATACCTGATGTCAATGTGCTTGGTCCTCGTATGCTGCACAGGATTGTTGGAGATTGCTATGGCACTTGTATTGTCACACAGAATTGGAATATTGTCAAGTACAAAGCCATAGTCACGTAGCTGATTCCTAATCCACAAGATTTGAGCACAACAGCTTCCAGCAGCTATATATTCTGCTTCAGCTGTTGAGTTGGAAACTGTTTGTTGTTTCTTGCTGTACCAGGAGACCAACCTACCACCTAGGAATTGACAACTCCCAGAGGTGCTTTTTCTATCTACAACACTTCCTGCATAATCTGAATCTGTATATCCAACAAGGTTAAAACCAGATTCTTTAGGGTACCAAATACCTAAGTTAGGTGTACCCTTAAGATATCTCAAGATTCGTTTAACAGCAATGAGATGCACATCTCTAGGATCCGCTTGGAACCTTGCACACAAGCATGTAGCATACATAATATCAGGTCTACTTGCAGTAAGGTAAAGTAATGAACCTATCATACCTCTGTAGCTTGTGATATCTACCTTAGCAGAATTTTCACAAGCTCCAAATTTCACAACTGTTGATGATGGTGTTCTTGCTGAAGATGAGTCCTCCATTTGATATTTCTTGAGGAGCTCTCTGACATACTTGGATTGACAAATAAAAATTCCATCTGTCCTTTGACTTACTTGTAATCCAAGAAAGAACTTCAGCTCACCCATCAGGCTCATCTCAAATTTACCCTGCATTAACTTAGCAAATTTCTTGCACAGAAGATCATTAGTAGACCCAAATATTATATCGTCCACATAGACTTGGACTAATATAGTATCATTCTTATGTTTCTTAGTAAAGAGAGTTTTGTCTATGACACCTCTAACAAATCCATTTTCAAGTAAAAATTCAGAAAGAGTGTCATACCATTTCCTTGGAACTTGCTTAAGACCATAAATTGCCTTGAAGAGAAAGTAGACAAAATCCAAGAATTCTGGATCTTCAAAACCAGGGGGTTGTTCTACATATACCTCTTCATCCAGCTTGCCATTCAGGAAGGCACTCTTGACATCCATTTGATAAACTTTGAAGTTTGAATGTGCTGCGAATGCCAAGAATATCCTTATAGCCTCAAGTCTAGCCACTGGTGCATAGGTTTCATCATAATCTATTCCTTCAGCTTGGGAATAACCTTTAGCAACCAGTCTTGCTTTGTTTCTAGTTACAATTCCATCTTCATCAAGTTTGTTTCTGAATACCCACCTGGTATCAACTACTTTCCTGTCTTTAGGTCTGGGTACCAGCTTCCATACTTCTTGTTGTTTGAATTGATTGAGTTCATCTTGCATAGCAATCACCCAATCAGGATCAGAAAGAGCTTCTTCTGTTTTCTTAGGTTCTATTGCAGACAGAAACCCAGAATAATTGCATTGATTTTGATAGCTCCTTCTAGTTTTTACACCAACATCTGGATCACCAACGATCAACTCAAAAGGATGAGCTCTATTCCACACAGTCTGTCTGGGAAGATTTGACCTTGATGATTCGCCTTGATCTTCATTATGATGTTGAGTATGACCAGTTGATCCTTCATCACCTCCCCCTGAGTTGTTGCCAGTTTGACTAGATGAATGTTCAGGAGTGTCAGTGGTATCTCCAGTCTGATCATTGTTTCCACCACCACCACCCTGATCATTATCATCATTATTACTGTTATCATTAGCATCAACATCAGGTTGGTTGTCATCATCTGAATCGGAGTCTGTCATATCATCGAAAGATAACTTTTCAGATGAATCCTCCGTTTGGATACTAGGAAGTTTAGTGTCATCAAATGATACATTGACACTTTCAAGCATTGTCTGATGATCAATCACATACACCTTGTAAGCTCTTCTTGAATAACCAATGAAAATTGCTTCATGTGCTTTGGCCTCAAATTTTCCACCACGATCATCTCCATCTTTAAGCACAAAGCATTTTGCTCCAAATACATGAAAGTACTTGAGTGTTGGTCTCTTTTCATACATAATTTCATAGGGGGTTTTCATCAAGTCTTTGTTGATTAAAGTTCGATTCTGGGTATAACATGCAGTGTTAACAGCTTCAGCCCAAAAGTACAAAGGAAGCTTTGATTCACTTAACATAGTACGTGCAGCTTCAATCAAAGTTCTATTCTTTCTTTCTACTACCCCATTCTGCTGAGGAGTTCTTGGGGCTGAGTACTGCCTTGTTATTCCCTTTTCAGTACAAAAATCATTTAGAACTGCATTCTTAAATTCGGTTCCATTGTCTGACCTTATTGCTCTAACTGGTTTCTTGTACTCCATTTCAATCAACTTGATGTGATCAATCACTAATTGTGGAGTTTCATCTTTGGAATTCAGAAATAAAACCCATGTGTACTTTGAGTAGTCATCAACAATCACGAGAGCATATCTTTTCTTTGACATAGACATCACATTAACTGGACCGAACAGATCCATGTGCAACAGTTGTAGAGGTTCAGTTATTGATGATGTGTCAGTGCTCCTGTGAGTTGCTGTTTTCAATTTGCCTTTTTGACAGGCATCACAGAGTCCTTCTTGAGTGAATTCCATAGAAGGTAAACCTCTCACCAGTTCTCTTTTAACTAGAGAATTCATTGTCTTGAAATTAAGGTGGGAGAGTTTCTTGTGCCATAGCCAACTTTCATCTGTAGATGCTTTAGAATAAAAGCAGTTGATTTCTTCAGTGCTTCCAGTGTTCATATTGGCCACGTACAGATTTCCTTTTCTGACTCCTGTAAGAGATGGTTGTTCATGTCTCTTGTGAGAGATTAGACAATTCTTCTTGTTGAAGTAAGCCTCGAATCCCTTGTCACAAAATTGACTGACACTTAACAAATTGTGTTCTAGTCCTTTCACAAAAGACACTTCATCAATGATAACATTTCCAGCTTCCAATCTGCCATATCCATCAGTTGTACCTATGCTGTTATCTCCAAAGGTAACCACTGGGCCGGCTTTCTCAACCACATTTGTCAGCAGGGTTCTATCTCCAGTCATATGCCTTGAACATCCACTGTCCAAGATCCAGGTCACTCGATCAACCTGTTTCACACCCTGCAATGACAAATAGGTTAAACCTTCTTCGGAACCCAAACCTGATTGGGTCCAGAATACTTAAAGAATTGGCCTTTGTCAGGCAAAACAACATTTTTAACGTTGACACCATTTTCACCACTAACCAACAAACATTTAACCCTATAAACAGATTTGACAATCTTTTGCTTTATCTTGGGTATCCATGTTTCTTTAGCAGCAATGACATTTGTTTCACTGACTGGACATTTGACCTTGTAAGCAGCCTTACAAAAAGTCTGTTTAGGCTTTGATACAAATGTCTCTCTCCTATCTTGAGGAGGACTAGCAGTCTTTGATCTAACATTTTTATTCTTATTCATATGTTGTCGAGGAGCAGTCTTACCAGCACATGCTTGATTACCATTAAAGTAAGCAGACATTACATTAAAAGCACAAGACATACAATTGACAACACCACATGCTTTATGATAAATATCAATGGTGGGCATGGTATGCATGTTAGATATGTTATTGTTCTTTTTCAACTTATCACCACTAAACCCAGTTTTAGATGAACTTGTTGGATAAACAATCTTAACTGGTTTCTTAACAGATTTAACATTATCAAGGACTATGCCATTTGCACTGTCCTCATTACGCATCTCTTCTTGAATAATGATAGATGTGAAGTTTGGAGGTTCTGCAATCGACTTCTTAAAGAGCGGATCTTCAACCTTCTTAAGCACATGTGGTATACCCCTCTCTTTAGCACTAACAAGGTTAGGGGTATTTATGCCTAACAATCCAACAGCTTCGTTATAACCAAACCCTATTCCTACAGTTCGTTCTATAGCTTGTTTATTGAAATGCTCTTTAGAAAGTTTAACAGAATTAAAGCAAGCACTAACCTTGGTTTCAAGTTCAGCAATTTTAGAAAGTTGTTTAGTCACTACCTCTAGAATAGATTTCTCTCTTCTATTAAGTCGTGCTATTTCCTCTTTTTGTTGATCTTGATTAACATGCACCTTTTTTAGTTCTAACACTTCATTTTCAAGTTCAGTGTTTAACAGATTTAATCTTGCAATGTGTTTTTGTGCATTAACCAAGGAACCACCTAACTGACGAACCAACTCAGAGTCAGTAAGTTTTACCTGTGGTTTAGGATCAGTGAACATGTCACCATTTGCCATTAGTGCAAGATTTCCAAATTCTTCATCTTCACTATCTGTGTCATCCCAGCTTTTACCAGCAGCCACATAGGCTTTTCCAGGTTTCTTCTTTTCAGAAACATAATCTCTCTTCTGGGCTTGTTTGGGTTTCTGACACTCAGTGGCAAAGTGTCCAAGTTCATTGCAATTATAACAACGAATTTTGCTTCTATCAACAGTTCCAGTTTTGTAGCCACCTCTGCTACTGGAAGATGAGGAACCTCCTCTCTGGAATCTGTTATTAGACTTGAACTTGAACTTAGGATTTCTCCTGAATCTGAAGTTGCCAAACTGTCTAACCATGAGTGCCATGGATTCATCCTCCAACTGATCCAATTCTTCTAATGAGTAAAACTCACTTCCATCCTGAATAGCTGGTGTCTGACCATGTTCCACTTCAGTCTGCTCCTTGTCTGAGCTGTAAGGTCGAACAACCTTAGCTTCCACTTCCTTAGGAGCCTCAACCACTAATGCTGTAGATGAACTTGCAACTCTACCTTTACCATGAATCTCTTTCTGTTGGACTTGTTCCAACTCATAGGTTTTTAAAATACCGAAGAGTTTTTCAAGAGAAACTTTATTCAAGTCACGAGATTCTCTTATTGCTGTTATCCTGTGTTCCAGGTGAGTCGGCATAGTCAGTAAGAACTTCAGATTAATCTCCTTCTGTGTATAGTTCTTGCCATGGATTTGCAAGTTGTTGATTATTTTATTATACCTTTCAAACACTTCTTGAATGCCTTCATTAGGGCCAGCTCTGAAGTGTTCATACTCAGATGTTAAGATTTGAAGTCTGTTCTCCCTGACTTCATCGGTTCCTTCATTAATGGTTTCAATAGTTTCCCACATGTGTTTGGCAGTTTTACAATTCATCACATGGCTATACATCACAGCATCCAGGGAATCTATTAGAATGAGTCTGAGGTTTTTATCAAGCCCTGCATCCTCCTTTTCATCAGGTGTATAGGTAGCAGGGTCCTTTGCATAAGATTTAGCAGGAATCACAATTTTACCCTCAGCTTCAACTTCATCTTCATAGACCATAGGAGTTTTAGGTCCGGTTTTCAAAACAACCAAATATTTAACATTTGTACATTCCAGAAACAACTCCATCTTATTCTTCCACATATCATAATTATCTTTGTCAAAGATAGGTATCTTAACAATGGCTTTAGAAGTCATGATGAATTTTTAAGAGAGTTAAAAATTCGAGCTTGATTTTTAATTGAATAAAAATAGGATCTTGATTTGTATATCAATCAAACGGCTCGGATACCAATTGTTAGGTCCGTTAAGATTGTAGAAGGGGGGGTTGAATACAATCTTTATCTTTTTATCGAAATTTGTCCGTTAAATAAAATTTAGTTTAGACAAATTTGTGCGGAATTAATTGAAACAAAATTCAAGTTAAATATAACGATATATTAAACTTGATGGTTGTTACAAAATCAGTACAGAGTAATATCAAGTTAATAAAAACAAATTAGAAAATTCGACATGAATTTTTCTTAATTTGTTAATAAAAATCGAGATATAGATTAGGAGTAAAAACTCGCTAATAGTACAAGAGTCACAAGTAATCAAGCTTGAACGGATTAAATATTACAAATACAAAGCTTTCGATTTTCTAGGAATTTATTGCTCTTGAATGATATCTTAAAGATGAGAGAGTTGCTGTGTGTTCTTATCTCCTTGAACTGATATTTTGTCTTGTATTTATAGCACTCCTGTGTTTTGCCTTGGAAGATATTTTGTTGAACAAGTGTTGGACGTCCCTGTTAAAATTAAGATTGGTTTGTACACCAAAGACAATCTCCAAGACAATCAGTACTTCCAAGACAATCGAATTTGAACTGCCAAGACAATCGCCAAGACAATCGCCAAGACAATTGTTGATCTCCAAGACAATCGCTGTTTGAACTGCCAAGACAATCTCTGTTTGAACTGCCAAGACAATCTTTGTTTGAACTGCCAAGACAATCTTTGTTTGAACTGCCAAGACAATCGGCAAGACAATCTCTGATTGTCTTGCTAGTTCATTTTTTCAGCTTTAAATTAATTTGATTAAAATGCATAATCATTTTAATTTAAGCTTGCTTAAATAATTATTCTGATTTAATTAACTTAATAATTAATTTAATAAATAAATTAATTCTTAAAGAATTCATTTATTAATTAAATTAACTACTTGATTTAATTAATTAAAGGAGAACAATTATTCAACCTAAGATTGACTTAATCCTTTTCTGAATCACTAAAATTAACAAAAGAATACCACTGAATATTCTGTTGACGCTCCATGCACGGTCTGGTTCATGAACGACTAACTTCAATGACTGTCTTTTATCTTTTCACATTAAAGTGTGATTCCTTTTCTCTTCTCATCTCTTTCTCTTTATCCTCTGTACTCTGAACCTGTCACTTGTAAAAATCTCTGTCTCTTAGAAATAAATCCACTTGTTTGATTTCATACTGAGGCTTGATCAGGAGACTGAACTTCTTCCAGTGTAAAATATCAAAACTATAGATTGACTTGTAGTTTTTCTTCTGACAGATAGCATCTTCTGAGATTCCTGTGACAGATTAATTTATTTACTCATTACAATCTAATTTAAGTTGAGTTGATTCCTCGTACTACAAATAGGCTGTGTCATATGCCTTTCAACTTGGATTAAATAGAAAAAATAATGAAATTTTATATCAAGATCTTAATATAATATCTTTTACATGTCGCATGATCATAATATAATATTATGCATTTGTTGAATAAATTTAAAATTTGGATTTTAATTTCATCTCTATTGAATGCTTTTTTGAAATTATTATGTTAAATCAGTTTTAGTTTTAGTTCTATATTTTGTTGACCAACTTATATATTTGAATTATATTCCTCTAATGTTTATTAAATTTATTCTTTTATATGATATTAATAAGAATCCAATTTAGATTATTTGAGAATCATTAATCACATAAATATTAAGATTTATGAAGATTGTATTATTTAAAAACAATTCCTCTCATGTGAGTATCAAGATTTTTGAAAATTATTTTATTTGTATAATATGTCTCTAATATTTATAAAATTTGCGAATAAATTTATACTTCAATTAGTTCAAGTATATGAACTATTTTACAAAATATAGATTATTGATATATGTGGAATTATATTTCACCTAGATCAGTTAGGACATGATTTTTCTCTTCTATATCAATTAGAATAGGCTTCTGCGCGGGTGTGATAAAGTCTGTTTAGAATATTACTATATTAGTATTTAAATAACCAAATATCCACCTTATGCTAATTATTATATATAGGATATAAATTGCTAACGGTGACCTTTTTCGTGAATTATTCCACTGTTTGAATTTTTAGATGAGAAAACAATTTTTC
Organism: Kitagawia praeruptora; assembly: GCA_037693485.1. NCBI lineage: Eukaryota > Viridiplantae > Streptophyta > Magnoliopsida > Apiales > Apiaceae > Kitagawia > Kitagawia praeruptora. The sequence continues at coordinate 9,660,107 of CM075353.1, forward strand.
TTCTGTATGCATGTAAAATCTATTAAATAACATAAGATATGTAGCACTCTATAAATAACCATCTTATATTGTATATCACAAAATACATATATTTATCTTTTTTTGTAAAAAAAAATATTTTTAAATCTTAATTAAGAAATTGAAAACGTAATTACACAACTTTTTGTTTTTGAAAAATCATTAAAAATTGATAAAATAACCCAAAGCAATTTTACCGTAGCATCAAATTTATCCCAAATCAAATTCAAATCAAGTTTTTTGTTCAAATTATATGTGTTAAATCCTTTGTAAAGTTTAGATGTCGTTAGTATTCTAAATTAGAATCAAAATTTATATTTTTAAAAATTTTATTTGTAGTTTATTGATGAAATTCTATGTTGGAATCAATAGTTTTCTTTGGGATTCTATATAATAAGGTTCTTTCTCGAATAATGACCCCTAGATATGTAGAATTTTTTACTTGGATCTTAAAATTATATGTCTATAATTTACAGTAAAAACATGTTTGCAGGCAGATATAGATTTCTGTCAAGTAAAAATCAAGGGTCGACAGCCGAATAAGAGAAAGAAAATTTAAGGACAAGAACAGTATAGAACACATAAGGGTTTGTCCATGGATAGTTTGTGGTTAAATTTGTCTAGTGTCACAAGGACAAATATCCCACTAAGTAGTGTCGCAATCAAGACTGCATGCAATAAGGAGTTTCTACCTCTCTATCTCATTGATTGCTATTTTGGCAATTTCCTCTTCATAATTCTAATATAATTGTTTTCGATATTTCCTGAGAGAGAGAGAGAGATTGACAGAGAGAGAGAGAGATTGAGAGAGAGAGGGGGAGGGAGAGAGATTTTAAAAAGTACAGTTTTGAATTTGCAAGGCTGGGGTAATGATCATAAAAATTATAGTGGAAAATCAGTGGAAGGGGAAGCAAGTTAGAAGGACAGTAGATGTTTAAGTTCAAATTTGAACTCGAGTGTAGTTTACTTGTGTGATCACGTATGTAAATTTTTTTATCCTCCTTCAGTTGATATCACTAAAGTCATCACCTTACATTTAACAACCCTACCTGACACATGCAACCAGTTGGTTTACATAATGCATCATGAATTCATGGTACTTGGTAATTATAGTAAGTTTGCAAGTATGTGTGTGTGTATTGCAGCTTTTTTTTTTTAAAGTAGAGGCCAACTTTGAAAAGAAATTTTAATCATGCAACACCTTCATTTGGCTAGCAAAGCTATAACGAGCTAAATATTAGGATCAATAAAATAATTACTTCATCCAATTTATTATTTTATCGAAAATGATACATACATTATTTTTGAAAAGGAAACGACATAATTCTAATGAGATTATTATTTTATCAATTATTATCGACAATTCAATTGTATCATTGATACACATAGGAATAAAACAGAATGAAGTGTACAGAGTCGTCAGAGAATTCTGTGTAATTTGGTACCTACATATCTACGGAAATTGGACAAGTTATACTATTTGGCTGGACAATAGTGCTACACACGTACATTTAAACAGACAGTACAATGGTAACGTTCACGGGTTCATCAACTCTCTCTGTTGCACTTTCGAAAAGTTTTCGAAATATTACAGGCAAGTACAAAAGTTTATTCGATTACACAAATTTGTTGCTTAACAATTCAAATTTATTGATTTAGATAAAAAAAAAAAAAAACTGCCCAGTATACAAAAATTAATGATTTTGTATTTTACATATACAAAATTTTTTGATATTCTAGTATCCGGGTCAGTTTTCATACATCCTATTTAATTCGAAGAATTGTTAACAAATTCATATCCATCAAACATGATAATTTATTTATTTTCGTGTCTCCAAGTATTTCACAGATAAATTGGGTAACGTGGAAAAAGAAAATGATAACACAAATCGAATGGTTTCCGTTAGGAATCGCTTTCCGAACGTCATGATTTTTGACTTGAGTAAACTATAAACGTAATTGTATAAGGAAAATGCTAGAGTTACATAAAGTTTCACAAAAACTTTCACAAAATGGTAGGTGTCTCAATTTGATTGGTTATAATTCAATGGGCCTCCTGCATTCACATTAATATCAACCAATAAAAACATCAATTAGTGAAATCCAACTCATTATGTGTATCTTTCTGTGAATATTTTCTGTGCACCTAACCTAGCACTACTCATTGTATAATCAACTTTATTAAATAACGGCTTCTCTCGTTGCTTTAAATACCATTCTCCAACCCTTTTTTCTTACCCTCTCCCAATCGGGTCAGGATCCTCTGTCCCCTTCCTCCGTGTCCTCTCCGTGTCCCCTTCTCTTTTCAATACAAAAAGAGTGTCCCTGCGGGGCCCATTTTAAATAAAAATATTTTTTATTTAAAATGGGGCCCGCAGGGGCACTCTTTTTGTATTGAAAAAAGAAGGGGACACGAAGGAGACACGGAGGAAGGGGACAGAGGATCCCAGCTCCTCCCAACCCAACTCAACTCTCTTAAAACAAAGTACTAGAGTTTCTCTCTCTAGATTTTATTGCTACTTTCTCTCTTTAAATTAAACTCATTGCGTAAACAAGAAGCCTGGAATTTTTTCTTCGGAGATTACATCAGTTGTACATATTTTTAGTAAGTTGCATTTAGATTTTAAGAATGGGAAAGCTAGATTTTCACAATCACAAGCTTCAGAATAATAGAGATAGAGTTGAAGCTGTTCTTCATCTCCTCAAGAAACAAGCTCCTCTCTCCCTCAAACAGGTTCTCTCTCTCTCTCTCTCTCTATCCCTCTCTCTCTCTCTCTCTCTCTCTCTCTCCCTCTCTCTCTCCCCCTCTCTTCCTCTATCTCTCTCCCTCTCTCTCTCTGTGCATGAAATGGTCTTGCTGAGAAAAGTGGATTAACATGTACTTATATTTTGATAGCAGGAGAAGTATTGCAGTAGCAGTTGCATAGAGAGATATTTGAAATCAAAAGGAGAGAATGTAAAAAAAGCTGCCAAGCATCTAAGAGCTTGCCTTTCTTGGAGGGAGAGTATTGGCATTGGTACAACTTCATTCTTCTAGCTTGTTCATATAAAGTATCTACATCATTGAAGTAGTACTAATAGAAAATGTAAACTGTACACATTTGTGTATATGTTAACCATGTAAAATATAGTTTATCCGTTTTACTTTATCTACCTTCTGCTTTCTCTATTTTGTTTGGTTGCACACTAATACAGCTAGAATCTTGCTTTTTCTTTTTCTCCTATTTGAACAAACTCATTTTGTATTTTGTTCGATCTACGTTAATACGTGTAAAAGTTAGTGAGAACGAGTAATTTAGGACGGAAAGAGTATTAAAGTACTTTACACTAGGAAAAAGTAAAAAGTGATAATATATTAATTATTGTGATTCGCGAAAATGCAGATAATCTGATAGCTGATGAGTTCTCTGCTGAGATTGCTGATGGCGTAGCTTATGTCTCCGGCTATGATGATAACTCTAGACCTGTTTTGGTACATCCCTTCCTTCTATGTATTATTATACTTTTGGTACATAATATGGTATCGTCATTTAAGTATACAAGGAAGACTAGTTAGGATTCGAACTCATGACCTTTTTTACGGGACTTTAGCTATCCGACTACCATCAATAATGCACATAATATAGCATTATTTAAAAAGAACTACTGCACGTACATAATGTAGCTTAGACATCGTAAATCTGTTAGAAACTAATGTCTAAATGCATAATAGACATCGGCTAAAAACCGATGTCTAAAGTTTGGACCTTTCTCTACACTCGAATAGATATCGTCCAGATTTTTTTTTACAACGGCTAAAAACCGATGTATATTGGCATATTTCTAGTAGTGAGAATTTGCAATTTCTCTTGATCTTATTCACTTGTGTGTTTCCTCAGATTCTCCGAATCAAGCAAGACTATCACAAATTTCACTCACAGAAAATGTAAGTTTACATTCAGTCACTGCAGTTATATATGTTTGTATGGATGTATAAACTAGTACTTTTAGTATGCATATATGATAAATTTGATTAATTTTATAGGTTAACTCGACTGGTGGTATTTACACTTGAGGTTGCAATACAAAGCATGGCAAAAAATGTAGAGCAATTTGTGCTTTTAATTGATGCAAGTAAGTCCAGATTGTGCTTTTAATTCATGTTCCCTGTCAGAGATTAAAATTTTACAAATTTTAGGTTACAATAATTAAATACCCCGGCCGGTTTTTGGGATGTTTTGTAGTACTCCTAGTCAAACGTTGCAGTAAGAAAAAGCACTTTTATGATCATTCCCCTTGTGCTAGGCAATTCAATAAAAAAACAGGGACAAAAAGTATCTGGACCAACACAAAACAAAGCATGCCACTGTGTGTGAAAATGAGGCTTCTGCTGATCTTTATCTAACTATGTACAGAATTTTTTGAAGCTTGTCTGTAGGTGCTTTCAATTCTAAAGCAACTGTCCGTCCCAATCTTGTTCCGAATATGTTCGAATGTAAACCATGAGTAACAATTTCCGCAAATTCGAAGAAAGCATCATGTAACTTACGATATAAAGTAGAATCTCGATAAAAAAAAAATATTTAATTAGTGAAGAAAGCATCATGTAACTTACTATATAAAGTAGAATCTCGATAAATAAATATTTAGTGAGTGAAGAAAGCATCATGTAAACTATCTTACCATGAATATTACTGCAACAGGCTTTTTCAGATCAGGCTCAGCTTTCATGAACATGCTGCTTGCTACTCTCAAGGTCATAGCTGATTATTACCCTTCTCGTCTTCACAAGGCCTTTGTCATTGATCCTCCTTCCATCTTCTCTTATCTTTGGAAGGTAATTCATGCATGTTACTTTTACCTTTTGACTGTACAGTAATTCTTAATCTTAGTCATGATAATGAAGACCGTGACATATAATGTAGGGTGTGAAGCCATTTGTTGAGTTGTCACCACTTACTACCATTGTTTGCTCACTGGATTTCGAAGATTCAATGGAGTTCAACGATCTCACTTCGTATCCACGGGCCTCATCGCTCCGATTCAACCCTTCTTCAGTACCATCAACAGCGAAGATCGGTTCTTGCTCCTCGTCTCGATTCTCATTCACCGTTGCCCATCAATTCGACTCTGTTAAGCCTTGGTACCTCAATTTCGGTGATACATCAGCATCCAAAGTAGGTCCCACCAACACATCATTGGTGGGTCCAGCGCTGACGTCAGCAGCCAATGCCAGGTCATTCTCATTTGCATCTCCAACTGCCCGGATGCTACGTGGCAACATCAACAATGTCGTCAGAAAGAGCTTTTTTCCATCCACACCATTGCCACAAAAGACACAAGCATTTGATCACACAAGTATCAAACAGCCAAGGACACCTAAGCCATCATTTCTCCAGTCACCAGCCATGTCATTCTTCACTAGTAAGAGGGAGTGCCACGTCAGCAAGGCCGACAAGTGTCGCGAATCGTTCTCTACGTTCATAAAATTCTACAGGCGACCATACGATGAGATGACTTATCGGTCTAAAATGAGGCCACCACTAGGAGGCCTCATCTCTATCATCTCTCCCCAGCTTCGACGTCGACATATGTCAATCTCTCAACGGTTCTGATTCGAAAAAATGGCCAACGTGAATATTGTAATAACAATTTATTTTTTGGTTCCAATGTCAAAAGGAATATCATGTTTTCTGCTCGCTTTAAATTTATTTATGCCTAGAGTGCATCGATTTTGGTCAGCAGTGTGTAACGAAATGGAGGAAGAAAAGAGAAATGTATGATTTTATAGAGTACGTGCAAAGTGGGATGTGAACTAGTGTGTGATGTTTAATTTTATTCAAAGTGACAATTAAGGACATTGCATTATTTCGATACAAGATAACGTGGTCGAGCCGGAGAACATTGCTATGAGAATATAATTGAAGTACTCCCTCCGTCCCATCCAACTGTTTACATTTTCCAAGTTTCCAAGAGGTGTCCGGTACGCAATTTAAGGTGCATTTTAATGATAGTTCCATAACTTATTTTTAAATTTCTCTTTTCTTGTATAAAAATTTAATGTTTATATTTTTATACAAGAAAAGAAAATTTTAAAAATAAGTTATGGAACTATCTTTAAAATGCACCTTAAAATGCGTGTTGGACACTCCTTGAAAAGTGTAAACAATTGGATGGGACGGAGGAAGTACTTATTAGTAGTTTTCTTCGACGACCTTCTAATCATATCCTAATCAAATATTTATGAGAATCTTGAGGTCACGGGTTCGACTCCTGCCGGGGGTCAAAAACCGGAAACAGTCTCTCTACCTTTGTGTAGGGGCATGACTGCGTACATCCTACCCCCCTCAGACCCTGCTCATGCGGGATATACTGAGTACGTTTGGTTTGGTTTTGTTTGTCAATGTTGACATCATTTTATTATTAATTCTATCATAAAATAATTAAACATTTCGATTACACGTTGAGTCGAGTCGAACCTTGACAGGCTCGAGTTCGAACTCGACTAAAAAGTTCGGGCTAGAGATGTGTCCACTAACCAGGGAAGAACTTCTACTGATCATTCAACTAGTTTTTCCTACATATTCTCGATGCAAGTTTAACACGATTTACACGGAAGCCCTGCTTGAAATGAGATTTCTTCGTATTGACACCTTCAACTAGAGGATTTCTGAACAGAAGCTTAGAGTAAAAACCGAGGACTTCCTCGATGTCTGCAACTTGGATAGTGTATGCGCGAACATTCGTTAAGCATGTTACTGTCCTATTGCTTACCAATTTGTGTGCCGGAATCCTTAGTCTCTTTCCATTTTTATTTAGAGCAGAATGCTCTAGGCCTAATTTAAAAGGTTCTTCGCCACATACATCCCCTTCGGACAAAGGAACTGCATTTTTATCTTCTCCAACGCTCTTAAGCTCCCCTCGAACAATGAAAAATGTCTTGTTAATTAGACATCCATGATCCAAAAGTTTACTCCCTTCGATAAATGTTTTTTGTTTCATTCTTTCCCGAATGGCATCTAAGGTAGGCTCACCCATCATACCAAGAATTGGGAATTTATTGACAAATGATTTGAAGAGATGTCGACGTATATCTCTTTGAAGGTCTTCGGGTAGATTCTCCAATAGTATAGTTCATTTATACCTCTGGTGGCAGCATAATGATATCGTTCTGATTCACAGACTTGTTTTATAAGGTTTCCAGGCAACTTACAACGGCGCATCCACACCTCAACTATAAAGTGCCTAACTGACATTTCTAAATTCCTTCGTCCAAGAGCTTGGAGAAAGTTCTGTGTATCTCCAATGAGAAGAGAGAACAATAGAAGACCCGTAGCAGTGATGAACATAGTGAAGAAAACTTCCGATACATTTAAAGTTGGAGTCTGATTTCTAGCCAAAGTACTAATCTGCTGGAACCCCCAAAACAGTGAATATATGTACCTCATTGCTCCACTAGGTTCTGTGGTAAGATTGACCGCTTGCAAGTAGATTCCGTACTTAAAACTGCCTGGACCAAAACAAGCAGTAGCGTTGTTGTTGTCCTCCCACCTTTCCCATGAAGTTGGATCATATTTGGATCTCCCAATTTCATTTCCTTGCCCACAATATACATATTTGTAGCACCAAAACTCACCACAGGCATTTCTAAGACATTGTTTAACCCTCTGTAATGCTAGGAAGTACCAGCCTGTACCGATCAAGTGACTACAAAAAACAAATCCAAAAAGATTTGTAACACAAAGTGCCCACCATGACTGAAATATGAAGCTTGTAAACCGATAAGCTTGTAGAACTCTGTATAACATGGCCAGATACTGAAAAACGATGGCTACAGCCAAAAACATTGCTGCACCGTGTGCTCTAAAAGACAGGTGTAGCTTTTTGAGTATCAACCACATATACACTTGGAAAAGTGGTAAGACCACAAAGAAGTCAATGAGAAAGTGTCCTGAAAGATATTTGAGAGCTAGTCTTTTCGGATGGTTAACTAAGATTTGAGATTTATGAGCGAAATAAGCCAATCTAAAGTTATGAAGCATGTACAATAAGTAAATGAAACTAGTCTGGCTCCGCAGAATAATAAATACTTTAGTCAAGTTTTGGTTAACCCCTATGCATTTGTTAACTTGATAAGCGTATAGCAGAAAGACGAACAATGAGTCTAAAAGGATTGTAAATAAACACAAGAAGATGAAAAACTTGTTCCACTTCTGAACAGTTTTGGCATGAGGATGAATAACCCTACCCGGAACATATTAAAACAGTGATGAAAAAGTTCTCCTTGCCCAAGCCTTAGCGTCTTCATGAGGGCGATCAGGAAGGTCATTTGCGTCCGAAGATTTCACTGAAATGATCACTGATGATGGCCTTCTGGACATAAATCGTACAACCTGTCGAATTTCATTTTCAGCCATTTGTTCACGTTTAGGCAATAGCATCAGATGAGTGATACCAAAGATTCAGAGACGAAGACTGATCAATTTACGAAGATAAAAAGGGCTAAAACTGAGAGCATTGACTTGAGAAAGAATACACAATGAAACCGTTAACAACTAGTTTGGTTTATTAATAGAAAAATTGCAGGGAAAGGAGGATGAAACTCACTTGACGCTTGACCAAAACATGATCGAATCATTCAACTCAATCTACAGCAAATGTTAATTTTAATCATATACTTTTCAACGTCAATGAAAAGCACATCTCCTTCCAACTTGCATTTAAACATTCAGGCAGAAGGCTTTTCACTGGTAGGTGAATGCTACCAAAAATTGATAATCATATACTTATGTATAGTTTATTCCGATCACTGATTCTCACACCGGAGGTGCTTGACGGCCACCACCCCCGAGCAAACATTGTTTTGCAGACTCCCAACCTAGGTGGAGGCACTGCCGGAACAGTGATTGGAGCCAATAGTCAGCCGTGGGAGTTATCAAAATGCTTTTACATTTGTTAAACATCTCACCATCCTCTTGCTTAGCAATTTCTGTGCTGGAATCCTTATTTTTTCACCATCTCTATTCAGAACATAATGCTCTAGGCACAATGTAACCAGTTCTTCACCGTAGATGTCCCCTTCACCCAAAAGAACTACATTCTCATCTTCTCCAGTGCTCTCAAGAGATTCCCCTGAACAATGAAAACCATCTTATCATTTAGACCTCCGCGAACCAAAATTTGGCTTCCTTTGATGTATGTTTTTATTTGCATTCTTTCTCGTATGGAATCCAGTATAACCTCATCCATCAGAGCAATAGTTGGGTATTTCTTGTCAAATTTGATGAGATGTTGATGTATGTCTCTTTGAAGGTCTTGAGGTAGCTTCTCTAGTAGCATTAATTCATCAACACCTCTGGAGGTAAGCCGATTATATTGTTCTGATTCACGAACTTGCAATTTAAGTTCCTCTGGGAACCGTCGATGCCTCATCCATTGCTCAATGTCCAAACCCCTTACAGACATCTTTAACTTCCTATGACCCAGAGCTTGGAGAAAGTTATGTATATTTCCTATGAGGAGAGAGAACAGAAAAAGACCACAGCACTGATAAACATAGTGAAGAGAATTTCTACCACAAAGAAAGATGGAGTTTGATTTCCGGCCATAGTACAAATTTGCTGGAACCCCAAAACAGTGAATAAATATATCTCACTAAATAGAGTAAATTGCAAAACGGTGGCCGTAGTTTACACTGAATTGCAAAAAAGTGGCCGAATTTTCAGATTTTCATTTTTGTGGCTATCAATCTTTTTTCATGTATTTTTTTGAAAATTAAAAATAATTTTGGCCACTATTTTAGAAATCAAAAACAATTTTGGCCACTTATTTTAAAAATCAAAAAAACTTTGGTCACTATTTTAAAAATAGAAAACAAAGTGTGGCCACTAAAATGAAAATCTGAAAATTCGGCCACTTTTTTGTAATTCAGTGTAAACTACTGCCATCATTTTGCATTTTACTCCACTAAATATAATATGTTTCATCAAACTGACAGCTTTCTCATAGATTCCATAATCAAAACTTCCTGGACCAAAGCAAGCCGCATCATTGTCATTGTTCTTCCAGTATTCACATGATGTTGGATCATCTTCATAATTTCCATTCTTGTTTCTATATTCACAATATGTATGCTTAATTGCTTATCACACCAAGGCTCACCACAAGCAATATCAAGACATTGGCCTACTCTATATACTGCAAAGTAATACCATAATGATCTGACCACATGACTAAAAAGAAAGAATGCAAGAAGATTGACAACAAACTTCGATGACCATGAGTTGTATACGAAGGCAGCTGTAGTCCGATCAGCTAACATAGATAGAAGTCTACATAGCAAGGCCGTATACTGCAAAAAATATAGAAACTCAGCTGGCCCAGAAAAGCTATTTGAGATCTATCCACCAAAAACTCTTATCCGGAATTGGTACTGCTAAAAAAAAGTCGATAACAAAGTAATCATAAAGATACAAGAAAGTTACTTTTTTTGGATTATAAACTAAGACTCTAGATTCAGGACTAACATAAGCCACCCTAAACTTGAATATAATGTGCGATACATAAATGATAGAAAACACAATGTCTAGCAGAATTGACCATACAGCTCCGTAGGTGGTAATATCAACAATGCAATTGTCATCCTGCTTGGACCATATCAGAAATATGGTTATTGATTGTAATAGAAATAAAAATGAAAATAGGATGTAAACAATCATGAATATAGGATCATACTACTGCTGGTAAGTGCAAAGAGAAAGACATGAATAAAGGAGAGAAAAAGGAGAGAATGATTGGGAGAGAAGTAGTTTTATTATTGATCTTATCATTCTAAGAACCATTACTACACTTCTTGTCCCTATATATGGAAAATAACAGTAACAAAGATAGACATAACATAGTACGATAACAGCCAAACAAAGTTTGTCCTATGCTGACTCAGAACACTGGATAGGCTGGATAGGTGCATGGTGTGAAATGTCATATTGCCCCTCTATACGCCCCCTCAAGCTGGAGAGTGAGGTGGAACCGAAGCTCCCAGCTTGCCAAGAAGATCTTGATGCTGATGCACAGGGAGGATCTTTGTGAGTATGTCAACAATATGCTCAGTAGAGGGAACATAAGCTGTCTGAATTGCACCATGGTTGATGTGGTCTCGAAGGAAGTGGCAGTCCACTTCGATGCCCTTAGTTCTCTCGTGCAGTACAGGGTTTGCTGCAATAGCTAATGCAGCTTGGTTGTCACATTTGAGCTCAGTTGTAGGCAAGGTTTTGATGCCCAAGTCTTTGAGGAGAGTAGTCATCCAAAGTTGTTAGGTCCGATAAGATTGTAGAAGGGGGTTGAATACAATCTATATCAATTTCTCGAAATTTGTCCGTTAAATAAAATTTAGTTTAGACAAATTTGTGCGGAATTAATTGAAACAAATTTTCAAGTTGAATATAACAATATATTAACTTGATGGGTGTTACAATTTCAGTACAGATTAATTATCAAGATGATAAAAACTAATTAGAAAATTCGACATGAACTTTTCTAATTTAGTTAATAAAAATCAAGATAAGAACTAGGAAACTTAATTCGCTAGTAGTACAAGAATCACAAATAATCAAGTTCCACCGGATAAAATATTACAAAGGTGTTGAACTTGATTTTCTAGGAATTTATTTGTTCTTGGTGTTCTTGGTACGGTGAGAGAGAAAATGGAGCAGCTTTGTTTGTTGAAGAATATTATGTTGTGTAATGTTGAAAGCTAGCCGCCTTGCTCTTTATATTCTACTGCCTCTTCTGTTTTGTTTTTGCACTTGTTTAGACTATCCAGAGACTATCAAATGCATTGCAGACTATCCAGTGAGCTGCAGACTACCGGTGTGACTATCAAATAGATAGTCTATTTGAATTAACTAACAACGGTACTCTATGTGATTAATTCTTTTGTAAACAACTGAATTGCTGCCATACTGAAGACCAGATGCAGGGACGGGACGTGCAGGACACGCACAGCTTTGGTCCGTTTCTTCTTGGCGCGTGTGGCACACTCGCAAGTAGGCGAGTGCGATACTGCCGACAACAGACAACAGCTTTGCACACTTTACTGAACCACTTGTTTGTTTTTAATTCATTTGATACTTATTCCACAACATGTGCCGACAACTACATAAACAATTACCTGCCATTTCTTATTTCAATTCGTGGCCATCTTTTAACTAATTAAGAGAGGCTCCGTTGAAATGCTTTTTAACCCGCACAGCTTATAATCTTTAATTAATAAATAATTATTTTAATCTAGAAATTATAAAAATAAATATCTAATATTATTAGATATTTATAAATATAATTTTCTAAATAAATAAAATATTTATTAATATAAAATTATACTTAAACTCTAAACTGCGGTTACCTGAGCGTCTGGAACCGGACTCCTTTTGCTTAACAAAAAATATATCAATTCCAACCGGGATTCCAGCTTTAAGAATATATCACTTTCCATATTCTTGTGATAATTCTATTTTCTCATAACTCGTCCAGGTGTAAGCTACGGTCTCTTGAGGATGTGAAACCAGACTCCTTTTGCTTAGCAAAAAATACAACAATTCTAACCGGAGTTTCAACATTAAGAATATATCATTTAGAATTTCTTTATGATAATTCTTTTTCCTCGTTGCCAGTCCACTTGATAATAAAATCCTTGTGGTTAATTAATTTAGCACTTCTGTTGCTTGCACAATGATTTTCTCTCATACCAGTCTTGATAGCTTGAACCACTGAAGTTAATGATGAACAACCACTGTTGAATGTTGACACTCGATGTACTGTCTGGTTCATGAGTGACTAACTGCAATGACTGTTCTTCATATATTGACTTTAAAAACTGGTTCCTTTCTTTTCTCCTTTCTCTCTTTAATCTTCTGTACTGTTTCTGTCACCTTGAAATCTCTGTCACTTTAAATGAATCCACTTCTTAACGAATACTCCACTGAGGCTTGATCAGATGACTGAGCTTCTTTCAATGTAGTAATTCTTCAAGTCTGTAGATTGACCTTGATCTTTTTCTTCTGACAGATAATAAAATCTGAGATTCCTTGTGACAGTCTATATACTATTTACTAATACAATCTTGTTTAAGTTGAGTTGTATCCTCGAAATACAAATAGGCTACATCATATGCCTTTCAATCTCCCCCTATTTGTTTGTTAGACAATAACAAGCAAATACCTAGAGGATAACTCAACTAACTCACTTAAACAAGAAAAAGATTAAGCATTTAAGAGCTTAGCAAATAGTACATTAAAAAAATTTCTCTGGTTTAGATTTAACAATTCCAGAATCCTCAGTTTATGAAATGATAGATGATTGTTCCTCTAGCACTGAACTGATCTTCAATAGATAACTCATCTTCATTTCTGATTCTTCATATCTCTGCCTGATAATTCTTCACATCTTACATTGGTGATTATCAGCAGTTCTTGATTTACAATCACTTCCCTTCTCTGACACAGCTTTTCTCACTTAAGCAAAACAACTGCTCTTACTATATAGACAATGGTGAATCAATACAATTTCTATAACTTCTAGGAAATCTACTACTCCTCCAGTTAGCATTCATACATATTACATTGAAAGACTAATAGAATAGTATTGTGATGTAAGCTTCCTTATATCTCCACTTTCAACACAACAACTGAAAGTCCCCTTACATCTCCACTTTCAACACAACAACTGAAAGTCCCCTTACTTCTCCATCTAAATCTCCCCCTTAGTAACTTGACTTTCTTCTCTTCCAAAGCACAGTCTGTAAATGCTCCCCCTTTCTAACCTACTCTCCTTTTTCTTGTACCCCTTTACTTCTCCCCCTTAGTTGAGGAATCCTCCAATCAACTAGTTGACAAAGTAGTTGTACCAATTATAGAGTTCTTTGTTAGAAAAGAAGTTTCATTTTCTTCCTCACTGTGAGTGTGTGATAGTGTTTAGTGTACCTCACAAGTGTTTCACTCTTCTCTCCACTCATTTGTGTTGAGTGTCTCACTTCTCTCTGTGTTTACACTCTTGCTCACTAGTGTATCACTCATATCACTCATAGCTCCAACATCCATTAATGTACCTGCAAGGAAAAATCACCCTAGCCCCTTCAAGAGAGGTCAGTGGTGGTGCAATGGGAGTTCGTAAATCCCAAATCCTCGTTGGACTCGTCAGACGAATCTGAGTCATAATCTACAAGTTGCTAATTTTCCCTTTTTAGGGTTTTCAGATTTGAATTCTGAGAAGGTAAACAATGATCTAGAAATTTAGCATTGAGATCAAGATTTCCTTCTAATGTCTGTGAAGACACTTAGTTCATTAAAGAACCTTTAACTTATAATCCTAACCGTAAAATGGTTGGATTATAGGTTTCCGTCAATTCATCCTTAGTGTGTGCAATCTCACTTTGTGCATATGAAATATTTTGGTTAGTGTATAAGGTAGTGACTCTCCAACTGAATATCCCACACATCCTTATTTGCTGCATCAAGTGCAGTTACTCCCTGGTGACCTTTAGTCTGAAAGGTTACTTCTTTTTAGGGTGTAAGATAGAATGTGTTTGAGTTTGACTGTAGTCTGGGATAAAAGTTGTTGGGTTTACAACCTTATGACTAAACATGTGAGAAAACAAAATTCCATGTAGATGAACCTGCATCACAGAATATGAGCAATAGAGATAGAATGATATACAATTGTGATTTCAAAAGATTTACAATGTAAGCAATCATAACTATATAAAGAGATTTTGAGTTATGGGAAAGATATAGATCTTGAGCCGGTTTTACTAAACAAAAACATAAACAAAAATCCAATTAACAATGAATATTAATCAAATTAATGAATGTTAATGTTTAAACCAATACAAACAAAACTATTTTATCATGTTTTAGATCCTGTATGTTAGATACCAACTGTTACCACTTGTTAACACTTGTTAGGTCTTGTCTTCCAATTGTTAGAACCTGGAAATCAAACGTTTGTTCCTAAACAATTGAATTGACATATACCATTTTGATACCAACAATGTTCCTATATAATAAAATATGTCAACAACAACAACACAACAAAGAATTAGAATTAAAACTGCAGGTTATGTGTGTGTTAAACAGAAGAACAACAAAAGAACCAAATACAGTGACCTGTTTGTAAGTTTTGCAAGTATAGTGACTAAACTGAAAAACTATACAAACTATTTATATACACATAAAAAATAATATACAAAATAAGAAATAACATACATAAAAATAAAATTAAATAAAAAGTAAAAAGAAAAGAAAATTACGATTTTTTTTATATTTATTTATTTTTTTATTTAATTATTTTTTTTATTATTATTCAAAAATAACTGTATTAATAATATTTACAGAATATTAGAAATAAAAGAAAATAATTTATAAAAATAATTACAACAATAAAATTACTTAAAAATAGCTAAATAGAAAATAATAAAAATACCATAGGTTATCCTTTTTACGAAATCAAACATTAATAACAAAAGGACAAACACTACAAAATATTAAATAAACTATTAACTATTTACATAAATATTTATAGTAAATTAATAAATCTATATATTTTCTTAACAAAATAACTTTCTTATAGAAAACCATTTAAAAAGAAAATATGACTTATTAAATCAACACAAATATTCAAAAGTAATTTTCAACAAAAATAGATTTCTCACTAATTTCAACTTGTAAAATTTGAGAAAAATATTTTTAAAGAAAATTAAAATATTCTAAAATTAAAAGAAGTAAGTAGGAATATATTAAGAAGATAATGACACTGATTTGAGAATTAACAAGCAAGAAGATAAATTGATAAAATAATTATACAAGTGATTTTAATAACAAATATTAACAAAGTAATCACTTATAAATTATTAAAGAGCAAACCTCAGATATTAACTAGTTTAATTACTAGGACTATTTAACATACCCAATTCACCAACAATTCTGGTGAATGTGGATTCGTCAAGAGACTTAGTAAAAATATCTGCTGTTTGTTCTTCCGTGGGTACAAAATGTAACTCCACGATACCATTCATGACATGCTCTCTAATAAAATGATACCTGATATCGATGTGCTTTGTCCTCGTATGCTGCATAGGATTGTTGGAGATTGCTATGGCACTTGTATTGTCACACAAGATAGGAATTTTGTCAAGTACAAAGCCATAGTCCCTTAGCTGATTCCTAATCCACAAAATTTGTGCACAACAGCTTCCAGCAGCTATGTATTCAGCTTCAGCTGTTAAGTTGGAAACTGTTTGCTGTTTCTTGCTGTACCAGGAAACCAACCTGCCACCTAGGAATTGACAACTCCCAGAGGTGCTTTTTCTATCTACAACACTTCCTGCATAATCTGAATCTGTTTATCCAACAAGATTAAAACCAGAATCTTTAGGGTACCAGATGCCTAAGTTAGGCGTACCCTTAAGATATCTCAAGATTCGTTTAACAGCAATGAGATGAACATCTCTAGGATCCGATTGGAACCTTGCACACAAGCACGTAGCATACATAATATCTGGTCTACTTGCAGTAAGATAAAGTAATGAGCCTATCATACCTCTGTAGCTTGTGATATCTACCTTAGCAGAATTTTCACATGCTCCAAATTTGACAGCTGTAGATGATGGTGTTCTTGTTGAAGATGAGTCCTCCATTTGATATTTCTTGAGGAGCTCTCTGACATACTTGGATTGACAGATAAATATTCCATCTGTCCTTTGACTTACTTGCAATCCAAGAAAGAACTTCAGCTCACCCATCATGCTCATTTCAAACTTACCCTGCATTAACTTAGCAAATTTCTTGCAAAGAAGATCATTAGTAGACCCGAATATTATATCGTCCACATAGATTTGAACTAATATTGTATCATTTTTATGTTTCTTTGTGAAGAGAGTTTTGTCTATGACACCTCTAACAAAACCATTTTCAATTAAAAATTCAGAGAGAGTGTCATACCATTTCCTTGGTGCTTGCTTAAGACCATAAATTGCCTTGAAGAGAAAGTAGACATAATCCATGAATTCTGGATCTTCAAAGCCAGGGGCTGTTCTACATATACCTCTTCATCTAGCTTACCATTCAGAAAGGCACTCTTGACATCCATTTGATAAACCTTAAAGTTTGAGAATGCTGCGAATGCCAAGAATATTCTGATAGCCTCAAGTCTTGCCACTGGAGCATAGGTTTCATCATAATCTATTCCTTCAGCTTGTGAATAACCCTTTGCTACCAGTCTTGCTTTATTTCTCGTCACTGTACCATCTTCATCTAGCTTGTTTCTGAATACCCACCTTGTGTCAACCACTTTCCTGTCTTTGGGTCTGGGTACCAGCTTCCATACTTCTTGTTGTTTGAATTGATTGAGTTCATCTTGCATAGCAATTACCCAATCAGGATCAGAAAGAGCTTCCTTAGTTTTCTTAGGTTGCATTTCAGATAGAAACCCTGAATAGTTACATTGATTTTGAGTAGCACTTCTAGTTTTGACACCAACATCTGGATCACCAATAATCAGCTCAAAAGGATGAGCTCTATTCCAAACAGTCTGTCTGGAAAGATTAGATCTTGATGATTCGCCTTGTTCTTCATTGTGATGTTGTGTATGACTAGTTGATCCTTCATTATCTCCCCCTGAGTTGTTGCCATGTTGATTAGATGAATGTTCAAGAGTGTCAGGTGTATCTTCATTATTCTCATTGTTTTCACCACCATTACCCTGATCATCATCGTTGTCATTAGCATCAGCAAAAATCTCAGGTGAATTGTCATCATCTGAATCTGGATCTGTCATGTCATTGAAAGATAGCTTTTCAGATGAATCTTCAGTTTGGATACTTGGGAGTTTAGTGTCATCAAATGTTACATTGACACTTTCCATCATCTTCTGTTCATCAATCACATACACCCTGTATGCCCTCATTGAATAACCAATAAAAATTGCTTCAAATGCTTTGGTATCGAATTTACCACCTTGATCATCACCTTCTTTAAGCACAAAGCATTTTGCCCCAAATACATGAAAGTATTTGAGTGATGGTTTCTTATCAGCCATAATTTCATAGGGTGTCTACATATGGTCTTTATTGATTAGAGTTCGATTCTGGGTATATCAAGCAGTGTTGACAGCTTCAGCCCAAAAGTACAATGGAAGCCTTGATTCACTTAACATAGTACGTGCAGCTTCAATCAAGGTTCTATTCTTTCTTTCCACTACCCCATTTTGCTGAGGAGTTCTTGGAGCTGAGTATTGTCTAGTTATACCCTTCTCAGTGCAAAAACCATTTAGAACTGCATTCTTGAATTCAGTTCCATTGTCTGATCTTATAGCTCTCACTGGATACGTAGAATCTCGCTCAATTAATTTGATGTGATCAATCACCAGTTGTGGAGTCTCATCTTTAGAATTCAAAAACAGGACCCATGTGTATTTTGAAAAATCATCAACGATCACTAGAGCATATCTCTTCCTTGACATAGACATCACATTAACTGGACCAAACAAATCCATATGAAGTAATTGTAATGGTTCAGTTATTGAAGATGTGTCAGTGCTCCTGTGACTTGCCCTTTTTAGCTTGCCTTTTTGACATGCATCACACAGTCCTTCTTGAGTGAATTCCATTGAAGGAAAACCTCTCACCAATTCTCTTTTAACTAGAGAATTCATTGTTTTGAAATTAAGATGAGAAAGTTTCTTGTGCCATAGCCAACTCTCGTCATTAGATGCTTTAGTGTAAAAGCAAGTAATTTCTGCAGTGCTTCCTGAGTTCATATTGGCTACGTACAGATTGCCTTTTCTAACTCCTGTCAGTTGTGGCTTTTCATGTCTCTTGTGTGAAATTAGACAATTCTTCTTTTTGAAATAAACTTCATATCCTTTGTCACAGAATTGACTAACACTGAGCAAATTGTGCTCAAGTCCTTTCACAAAAGAGACTTCATCAATGATAACATTTCCAGCTTCAAGTCTGCCATATCCATCAGTTCTACCTTTGCTGTTATCTCCAAAGGTAACTACTGGGCCGGCCTTCTCCACCACATTTGTCAGCAGGGTTCTATCACCAGTCATATGCCTTGAACATCCACTATCCAAGATCCAGGTCACTCGTTCAACCTGTTCAACACCCTGCAATGACAAACGGATTAAACCTTCTTCGGAACCCAAATTTGATTGGGTCCAGAATACTTAAAGAATTGGCCTTTGTCAGGCAAAACAACATTTTTCACCTTAACACCAATTTTACCATTAGTCAACAAGCATTTTACCCTATAAACAGATTTTACAATCTTTTGTTTCATTTTGGGTATCCATGTTTGTTTACCAGCAATAACACTTGTTTCATTGACTGGACATTTGACCTTGTAAACAGCCTTAGTAAAACTTTGTTTAGGCTTAGGTACAAATGTCTCTCTCCTAACATGAGGAGGACTAGCAGTCTTTGATCTAACATTATTATTCCTGTTCATATGTTGTCGAGGAGTAGTCTTATTATCACATGCATGATTACCATTAAAGTAAATAGACATAACATTAAAAGCACAAGACATACAATTGACAACACCACATGCTTTATGAGAAGTATCAATAACAGGCATGGTATTCATGTTAGATATGTTATTATTCTGCTCCAACTTGTTATCACCTAACTCAATTTTAGATGAACTGGGAACAAACTTCACTGGTTTCATAGAAACAGCCTTATTAGATTTAACATTTTTGGTTGTAGGTGCTTTAACAGATTTTTCATTAAGTTGAACACTACCACTAGCAATGTCCTCAGTACGCATCTCCTCTTGAATAACAAGAGAAGTCATATCTAGAGGCTCTGCAACAGACTTCTTAAAGAGTGGATCTTCAACATTCTTAAGCACATGTGGTATTCCCCTTTCTTTAGCACTCACAGGATTAGGGGAATTTATGCCTAACATTCCAACAGCTTCGTTGTAGCCAAACCCTATTCCTACGGTTTGTTCTACAGCTTGTTTATTGAATAACTCTTTAGAAATTTTCACAGAATTAAAACAAGCAGATAATTTGACATTCTGTTCCTTTATCTTAGTTTCAAGTTCAGCAACTTTAGCAATTTGTTTATGCATGTATTCTGATATCGACTTTTCTCTGTAGTTAAGTCGAGCTATTTCTTTTATTTGCTGATCTTGATTATCAGGCACCTTTTTTAACTCTAACACTTCATTTTCAAGATTAGTGTTCAACAGAGTTATTCTTTCAATTTGTTTCTTTGCATTACCCATGGAATTATATAAGCTATCAATCAACTCAGCGTCAGTAAGAATTACTGGTGTAGTATAACGAGTTGATGTTTCAGCATTTGCCACCAGCGCAAAATTTCCATATTCTTCGTCTTCGCTATCTGTGTCATCCCAGCTTTTACCGGCAGCTACATAAGCTCTTCCAGTTTTCTTCTTTTCAGAAGCATAGTCTCTTTTCTGTGCTTGTTTGGGTTTTTGACACTCAGTAGCAAAGTGTCCCAACTCATTACAATTAAAGCAACGAATCTTGCTTCTGTCAACAGTTCCAGTTTTGTATCCTCCCTTGTTACTAGAGGATGAAGAACCTCCTCTCTGAAATCTGCTATTAGACTTAAACCTGAACTTGGGATTTCTTCTGAATCTGAAGTTACTGAATTGTCTCACCATCATCGCCATGGATTCATCTTCCAATTGATCTAGCTCTTCCAGTGAATAGAATTCTCCACCATCCTGAGTGGCTGGTGTCTGTCCATGTTCCACTTCAGTTTGTTCCTTGTTGAAGCTTTTAGGTTGAACAACTTTAGCTTCCACTTCTTTAGGAACCTCAACTACCAGAGCTGTAGAAGAACTTGCCACCCTGCCTTTACCAGAGAACTCCTTCTGCTGTACTTGTTCTAATTCATACGTTTTCAGAACACCAAACAGCCTTTCAAGAGCAATCTTATTCAAATCTCTAGATTCTCTGATGGCAGTAATTCTATGCTCTAGGTGAGTAGGCATAGTCAGTAAAAACTTCATGTTGATCTCCTTCTGGGTATATTGCTTGCCATGAACTTGCAAATTGTTGATTATTTTGTTATACCTTTCGAACACTTCCTGAATGCCTTCGTTAGGGCCAGCTCTAAAGTGTTCATATTCAGAGGTCAAAATTTGAAGTCTATTTTCCTTGACTTCATCAGTCCCTTCATTAATAGTCTCAATAGTTTCCCAGATGTGCTTAGCAGTTTTACAATTCATTACATGACTATACATTACAGCATCTAGGGAATCTATTAGAATGAGTCTCAGATTTTTGTCCAATCCAGCATCCTCCTTTTCATCATCAGAAAATAGCTTAGGATCCTTTTCATAGGTTCTAGCAGGTGTTGTAGCAGCTCCATCAGTAACAACTTGTTCTTCATGAACCATAGGAATTTTTGGTCCATTTTTCAAAACCCACAAATATTTTGGATTTGTAACATCAAGAAACAACTCCATTTTATTTTTCCACATATCATAGTTATCTTTATTAAATATGGGAATCTTAACAATGGCTTTTGAAGACATGATGAATTTTTAAGTGAGTTAAAAATTCGAGATAAATTTTTGATTGAATAAAAATAGGATCTTGATTTTTGTATCAATCAATAGGCTCTGATATCAATTGTTAGGTCCGATAAGATTGTAGAAGGGGGGGTTGAATACAATCTATATCAATTTCTCGAAATTTGTCCGTTAAATAAAATTTAGTTTAGACAAATTTGTGCGGAATTAATTGAAACAAATTTTCAAGTTGAATATAACAATATATTAACTTGATGGGTGTTACAATTTCAGTACAGATTAATTATCAAGATGATAAAAACTAATTAGAAAATTCGACATGAACTTTTCTAATTTAGTTAATAAAAATCAAGATAAGAACTAGGAAACTTAATTCGCTAGTAGTACAAGAATCACAAATAATCAAGTTCCACCGGATAAAATATTACAAAGGTGTTGAACTTAATTTTCTAGGAATTTATTTGTTCTTGGTGTTCTTGGTACGGTGAGAGAGAAAATGGAGCAGCTTTGTTTGTTGAAGAATATTATGTTGTGTAATGTTGAAAGCTAGCCGCCTTGCTCTTTATATTCTACTGCCTCTTCTGTTTTGTTTTTGCACTTGTTTAGACTATCCAGAGACTATCAAATGCATTGCAGACTATCCAGTGAGCTGCAGACTACCGGTGTGACTATCAAATAGATAGTCTATTTGAATTAACTAACAACGGTACTCTATGTGATTAATTCTTTTGTAAACAACTGAATTGCTGCCATACTGAAGACCAGATGCAGGGACGGGACGTGCAGGACACGCACAGCTTTGGTCCGTTTCTTCTTGGCGCGTGTGGCACACTCGCAAGTAGGCGAGTGCGATACTGCCGACAACAGACAACAGCTTTGCACACTTTACTGAACCACTTGTTTGTTTTTAATTCATTTGATACTTATTCCACAACATGTGCCGACAACTACATAAACAATTACCTGCCATTTCTTATTTCAATTCGTGGCCATCTTTTAACTAATTAAGAGAGGCTCCGTTGAAATGCTTTTTAACCCGCACAGCTTATAATCTTTAATTAATAAATAATTATTTTAATCTAGAAATTATAAAAATAAATATCTAATATTATTAGATATTTATAAATATAATTTTCTAAATAAATAAAATATTTATTAATATAAAATTATACTTAAACTCTAAACTGCGGTTACCTGAGCGTCTGGAACCGGACTCCTTTTGCTTAACAAAAAATATATCAATTCCAACCGGGATTCCAGCTTTAAGAATATATCACTTTCCATATTCTTGTGATAATTCTATTTTCTCATAACTCGTCCAGGTGTAAGCTACGGTCTCTTGAGGATGTGAAACCAGACTCCTTTTGCTTAGCAAAAAATACAACAATTCTAACCGGAGTTTCAACATTAAGAATATATCATTTAGAATTTCTTTATGATAATTCTTTTTCCTCGTTGCCAGTCCACTTGATAATAAAATCCTTGTGGTTAATTAATTTAGCACTTCTGTTGCTTGCACAATGATTTTCTCTCATACCAGTCTTGATAGCTTGAACCACTGAAGTTAATGATGAACAACCACTGTTGAATGTTGACACTCGATGTACTGTCTGGTTCATGAGTGACTAACTGCAATGACTGTTCTTCATATATTGACTTTAAAAACTGGTTCCTTTCTTTTCTCCTTTCTCTCTTTAATCTTCTGTACTGTTTCTGTCACCTTGAAATCTCTGTCACTTTAAATGAATCCACTTCTTAACGAATACTCCACTGAGGCTTGATCAGATGACTGAGCTTCTTTCAATGTAGTAATTCTTCAAGTCTGTAGATTGACCTTGATCTTTTTCTTCTGACAGATAATAAAATCTGAGATTCCTTGTGACAGTCTATATACTATTTACTAATACAATCTTGTTTAAGTTGAGTTGTATCCTCGAAATACAAATAGGCTACATCATATGCCTTTCAAAAGTACTTCACAAACTGTCATGGTCATGGCAAGGTACTCAGCTTCAAATGAGGAACAAACGACAATATTTTGCTTCTTAGCTTTTTATGAAATAGGCGAGTCTCCGAGCAGAATACAGTACCCAATGGTTGACTTTCTTGATATTGGACAGCTTGCGCAATCGCTGTCACAATAGGCTTGAAGAGAAGCTGCACTAGATGAAGCCAATAGAATCCCCTGTGAGACAGTTCCAGCCAAGTATCGGAGAAGGCCTTTAGCAGGTTGCATATGAACAGAAGTGGGTTGATTCATAAATTGGCTCAACGTATGAATAGTGAACGATATGTCTAGCCTAGTGATTGTGAGGTAGCTGAGTTGCCCCATGATGCGTTAGTAGTGCACAAGAGTAGGTAAAACATCACCTTTGTCCAGTGTAGGGATGACAAAAAAATCCGATCCGATGGATACCCGATTCGAAACCCGAAATTTTGGATAACCCGAACCTGATTTTTTGGATTTGGATATGGATTTGGATATGATTTTTAGACCCAAAATTTTTTGGATATGGATTTGGATATTACGTATACCGATCCGAAACCCGAAAACCGATCCAAACCCGACCCGAACCCGAAACCCGGAAAAAACCCAAATATAAATATATATATATATATATATATATATATATATATATATGTATATATCCTAAATTTAATTTAAAATTTATACACATCCAAGTATAATTTAATTATATATATATATACACATTAATTTATATGTATACATTTTAATAAAAATATTATACATGTAATTCAAATTCAATTTTAATAAAACATTTTAATAATTATATATAATATGATAATTTGTAATTATTATATATAATATTTCAGATTTTAGATGTAAAAATTATTATCATATTAGAAATAATTAATAATAATCTAGTGATTAATCGTCTCTTTCTCAAAATCAAATTTTATTAATATATTTAGGATGTAAATTCCTTTATTTTACAGAAAATTTTCATTTCTGTTGGTATATTAGAAATTATTAATTTAACACATTTCAGATTTTACTTAATATATCATTCCGTATAATACGTTATATCTAACTACTTAATCATTTTTTATTTAATTTTTATATAAACATTATTAACGTAGTTTTCATGTAGCGGTGTTTTTAAATTTACTTACACTATTTTTTATTTTTTGTTTGTTAAGCAACTTACTTGCATTATTTTTAATTTTGAATACCCGAAAAAAACCCGATCCGATCCGAAACCCGACGGATTTGGATTTGGATATTGAGTTTCGGATTTGGATATGGATTTATTTTTAAAAACTGAAAATATTTGGATATGGATTTGGATTTGCAAAACCCGAGCCGAACCCGACCCGTTGCCATCCCTAGTCCAGTGTGAGTTTGAGATTGGGATCCATATGCAGTAGAACTGGTTTTGCTTGAGACATATTGTGTTCCTTGAGGATGTCGAGGACATATTTCCTCTGTGATATGAAGAAACCAGTAGGGATCTATCTACTTCTAAACCCAAGAAATATCTCAGGGGCTCGAGATTCTTCAAATGAAAGGTAGTAGATAGCATGTGCTTGAGGTTGTCAATGTCTGCCATGGAATCTCCACAGATCAAAAGATCGTCCACATAGATCAGCACAATGAGGGTATGAAAATTCTGGTTTTTGATGAACAAGCTATAGTCTGATTTCAACTGTGTGTAACCCATATTCAGGAGGGTTGTTGAGAGCTTCGAAAACCACAGTCTTGGGGCTTGCTTTAGGCCGTAAAGTGATTTTTTGAGCTTACACACATATCGAGGCGACTTGTCTAGTGAAGGGATAAATCCACATTTAATCCTGAGTGTAACCTTGGGGCAAAACCATATACACTTCTTCAAACAAATCACCGTGCAAAAATGCATTCGACACGTCCATGTGAATAGTAAACCAGTTCTTAATTGCTGCCATAGCTAGGAGAGTTCGCACGGTAGTCATCTTGGCTACTGGTGCGAACGTCCCCGTATAGTCTACTCCGAACTTTTGACGACAACCCAGAATTACTAATCGTGCCTTATATTTCTCGATGCTGCCATCTGGACGGAATTTGGTCTTAAACAACCATTTAAAAGCAATGGCAGTCTTCCCAGGGGATAGTTCAGTAACAATCCAAGTGTCATTGAGCTCCAAGGCATTAAGTTCATTGTTCATGGCAGTGACCCAGAGCTCGTGATGGACATCCTCTTTGAAGCAGATAGGATCGTTGTTTTTGACCAAAGATGTCATAAAGCAGTTGAAGGCGGGGTCAATTGTTGTCGAAGTGAGGTTTTTTATGTGAACAACATTGTTTGTGACATAATCCTTGTGCCAATGAGGTTGGGTATTGATAAGTGGATTTTATATCCACTTGGATCATTCTATTCGGCTTAAATTGATGTTTTGGACTCAAGTATTTGTGTGTTTTGATGTGTTTTTGTGGAGATTGTGTTGTTTTTAGTAGGTATGGAGTTTTCAGTGGATATACGGTGAACTTGAAGTCAAGGGAACAAGTGCCGGAGTTGCAATCAAAAGTGGAAGAGAATCAGCAAATTGGAAGAAAATCAGTCTGCATGAACAGTAGACAGCGCGGCCGCGCGGAGTTTATACTGAAGAAGGGCGTGGGTGCACGAGAAAGATAGAGATTTGCTGAGCCGCGCGGGCGCACGAGAATTACATGGAAAAGCTGCGCGGGCGCGCGGGCCACCGCCAGAAAATCCTGGAATTCTACTTCTAATGGGAAATTGCTGTGTTTTCTATTCCTATTCAATATGGTGATTATTTTGGACGACCAGAAGCATCCAAAATCATAGTTAAACATTGGAATTGCAATTCTAATCCAATCAAGAGCGGAAATTGCCGGAATTCTATCCTAAATCAAAGACGGTAATTGCTTGATTGAGGAGGCACTTGGGTCTATAAATACACACCTTGGGGCACATCAAAATCATCATCTACACACTATAATTCGTTCAGAGCACGAGAGAGAGAAGCCAAGGCGAGGATTGTGACAACAAGAAGACCTAGACATAGTTTTCTTGTATTCTTTGTTTAGGCGTATCTTTTGGATGCTTGTTACTTTTCTGGATTTGTTCGCTAAACCTTATTCCATTATTGATTTATTCAACTTCATTATCTTGTTTAATATCATGCTTTCGTCAAATCCCATGGTGACGAAAGGTTCGATTATGAACTAATCGTTGTCGTGGGATCCTAGTGGATTTATCTATGTAGCTTAGTAGTTTGCATGCCTTAAAGATTTATGTGTGGTGAATTCTTGATATCCTTGTATGGTTGTGCTTATTGTATTTAGGTGCGTCGTGAACATCTAATATGTTAATCTCTTGCTAAACGAGAGTGGATCTTGAGATTTAGAACTTATCATGCTAGCATAAGATAGGTTGATGTTTTAACATCATGATTTGTGGCATGAATAGAGATATTATGCTACCCTATGTGATCTAAGTGGATAACTTGTGCTTAAACCTTTATGTTTTCAAATTCTATAGAGATATAGGGTCTAAACATAATAGGTGCCTATTCATCTTCTATCTCTTTTGTGGATGTATGTGTAGATTGGTACTAGTATACTGAGAGGTAACTTTTACTCGTTTAGTGATATTCGATCAGATATCAAAACCATCGCATGTATTGATTAAAGGCTGCAACTCTAAGTGAAGTAGATAATGAAACTAGGATTCCATGTTTATTCTCACATAAGTAATTCAATTTTAATTCTTGTCAATTAGTTAATTCTTAGTTTTATAATTTGCATCTTAGTTTAATTTAGATAATCAACTCCAATTTGTTATTTTTCTTAGTAGTGAATTAAAACCATACATTGTAGCATAGGCATATTTTCTGAGTAAAACTTAACCAGATCTCTGTGGAACGAACTTTAATTGTATTACTTGTGACTATGTGCGCTTGCGTAATTATAGCATAACAGGTATGGTGTCTAGTTGATCGTCTAAGATTTGTATAATTGGTATCCTGATCTGAAGGAGGTGATTCATCAGCAGTCGAATTCACCTCGTCTGTAGGTGGAGGTTGAGGTGTGGAGTTATCAGGAATGGATATTTCTAGTAGAAAATCATCAGTCATGGGTTGAGTGTTGAGATGTTGCAGTGATATATGAGTTGGTGAAAGATATTTGGAGATGGATTATTCCTGAAAAAGGAACACATCTTCGATAAATTGTACATCTCTAGACACGGATTCTTGCATAGTTTGGAGATTCAACAGTCTATATCCTTTCTTTGCAGGAGGATATCCCAGTTGGACACATGGTACACCTCTTGGGTGAAATTTGTCATGAGAGAAGCAGGGATTCATTGCAAAGTCCAAGCAACCAAAGACCTTGAGAATAGAGTAGTCAGGTGTCGAGTTGTAGAGTGCCTCATAAGGAGTTGTGGACTTGAGGATGCTGTTGGGGAGACGATTAATCAATTATGTTGTAGTTAGTACACAGTCTCTCCCAGTAGGCCAGTGGGAGATTGGACTGAAATCGTAGAGCTCGAGCGGTTTCCAAGATATATCGATGCTTTCTATCGACCCTGGCATTTTGATGGGGTCTTCGAACGCAAGATGTTTGATGCAGTATCCCTTTAGAAGAGTAGAATTGCTGACAATGAATTGTGTTGAACTCCAATGCATTGTCTGACCGGATCATTTTGATTGTGGCATGGAATTGGTTAAGCACAAAGTTGTAGAAGCTTTTAATGATTTGAAGATAGTCACTCTTTATTTTAAGCAAGTACAGCCATGTATACCGTATGTTGTCATCCACAATTGTCAAGAAGAATCTGCACTGACCTTTAGTAGGTGCTTTATAGGGGCCCAAGAGGTCTACATGGACCAAGTCAAATGGGTGAAGGGCATGTGAGGCACTTGGTGGCAACGACAGTTTAGTAAATCGAGCCATGTGACAGGTCAGGGAGACTTTACTAAATGGTTTGTTTGAAGTTGGTAAATTTGGAATCAATTTGAGTTTAAGCAGTGGGGTATGCCCGAGCCTCATGTGCTAAACATCCAGATTTGGATTATTTTCACTCTTGGAGACTTGCAAAGAGTTTTTAGAAGAAAAGTCAAGGTAATATAGACCATTGAATGCAGCACCCGTGCCTATAACCTTTTTCGAGATCGTGTCCACAATTTGACAACAATCAGGGAAGAACAAGACTTGACAATTATTATATTTACTAAGTTTTTGCACAGATAGAAGGTTATGTTGAAAATGAGGTACACAAAGCACATTATTGAGCAAGAGATTGGGCAGGTGAAGTTTACCTATATGTGAGATTGCAGCTTTGTCTCCATTAGGCAGATTGATTTCATTTGACAGAGTTGTAGGCATTGCATCGTTAAAGATTGACAAGTTGGGTGTCATATGGTCCGAAGCTCCAGAATCAAGAATTCATTGTTGTGTTGACTCAGTGGCTGAGTGACATGATAGCATTCTTGAGAAGTGAAAATCAAGGTCCTCTATTTTCAAAGAGTCAGAGTTTTGTTGAAGTTGTAGTTGAGGCATCAGTTGGACCAGCTGCTTTAATTGTTGAGGTGTAAAGAGAATCCTAAAATATTGAGCTGTTGCAGCCATTTTTGGAGGTGGATACCTTGTGTTAGAGGACCATCTAGCAGCATTGTTGGGCCTATTAAGCCTGTTGTTGTTAGGATTGAAGGAAGGGTTCTTAGGGTGCCATTTGGGGGTATCCAATGACAGTCCAGCATATGTCATTGGTGTGTCCCCTCACTTTGCAAGCACTACATGTCACTGCTCTGTTTTCAACGTTTTTGTTGTACATGGCCATCATATATGGGTTGAGAGTAGAGCTTTGCAGCAACTCTCTCTGGGCTTCCTCCTACTGGATGAAAAACAACACCTAGAGGGGGGGTGAATAGGTGTTTATGGATAACAATGGTTATTTATGACCTGTTTTAAATTTTACCAGAAACAGCTTGCTGATTGTGATTAAGCAGTTTACAAATGGCGTGCTGTTTGTGCAGTGCAGTAAGTAATGTGCAGGAAAAATAAAGAACACCACAATCTTTTAGCCAGGTTCGACCCCTAATCCCCTATGGTCTACGTCCTGGTCCCTTACCAACTTGGTAAGAGAATATATTATTGATCAAAGATAATCCAATTATAAGATACAACAATATATCTCCCTTTTTCCTAGCTGCTAACAAATGGCTTGCTGAACACCTGTTTCTAAACCTGCTCTCTAAGCTATACTTCCCAAGTATACTTCTCTAACAACGTTCACCAAACCCTTGTTCCCTAACCAATCTGCCCAACAACTAAAACACCCAGCTGCTTACAAATGGCTTGCTGTTTGCTGTGCTGAACTAACTCTCTAAGCAATACTTCCCAAGTACACTTCTCTAGTCTAGTTCAACCCACCCAAAACCTTAAGCCAACCTTGTACAACAACTATTCAATACAACTTGAACAATACAATGATTTGAATCAATTACAACTCAACCTATGAACCCCTCCGAATATATATATGCGTGTATATATGGGTTTAAAAGATTTAGAAGGATTTTGCAATGTAAGCTTTGTGGTTGTGTATATAGTCTTGTTTCTGTACTTGTATGGGGTTGATAAGAACTGAATAAGAATAACTCTTAAATAGATAAACAAGAGTATTTTAAAGTCAATCTAGAAAGGCTTCAACGGTAGGAATTCTTGAAGCCGTTAGAAATGATGAGTTGTTTAAGCAAAAGAGAGGAGCTTGATGTTCTGCATAATTCAGAAGAGATGGAGCGTGTATAGAGTCAAAAACATGGAGAGAATATTTGCTATGATGAGTCCCATGTGTTGTCTTTGAGTGGAGGATTAAAATAAGATAAAGTAGATCTTACTTTCCTTATTTTAAGTCAAGGAATATGTTTGTCTCCCAATATGTATAGAATATGAGTGTTGGCATGTTAAACAATATTTAGAGGGCCCTTACACGTTTCTAACATCATTCACACTTGATGCTCTTTGAAGAACCGAAAGGTTCTTTAATTCTGTCAGACGCAGTCAGCTTGCTGTTTGTGAGAATGGCACGCTGCTTGTGAAACTGGCTTGCTGTTTGCGTATTCTCATCAGTAAGACATTTTTCCCTGAAAGACCAAGCTATCACAATACACTGCATAACCAAGTTAGCACAATACAGAAATAACATAATGTTTTATATCAAACTACAAGCAACAGCTTGCTGTTTGCGTATTGACCGTGTGCAACTGGCTTGCCAAATTGTCACTATATCTCAACTTTGGTTTGCTGTTAGATAGACTGATTATACAATCAGTAAGCTAGACAACCCTGTAAAACCAAGTTAGTACATATAGAAATAACATAGCAAGTTCATGTCAGCTTGCTGTTTTCGTTCTGGTGAGTTCGTATCAGCTTGCTGTTTTGGTTCTGGTGAGTTGAACAGATAGATGGCTTTATACCTTTGCATTTCCATATCACCAACCAAGTTACCTGAGAATATACTTATACATAGCAAACACATATATATGCGAATGATATATCAAGTGATTCAATCATATAATTGTAAGCTAGATATAGTGAACCTAATACAAGGTAAGGAATCAGCTTACTATATATAACATCAAAACACACTAGGGTAACAATCTCCCCCTTTTTGATGATTATATACTATTATGTGATTTAGCTAAAACCTCCCCCTTAATCATTGATTAATACTTCCTACAAAACAAGATTAGATAAATACACATGAAGTATTACAATGCACCATTTGTATTCATCATCAAAACATCACGCCAACAATCTCCCCCTTTTTGATGATGACATACTTGAATACATTAGAGAGACTATGTTGCTCCCCCTAAAACAATGCTCCCCCTGATTAATATAATATCTCATCATGTAATCAGGTTAGCACAATTCAACATATGCAATAAGATATAAACACACGACTCATCCCTGCATAAAACATTAGATGATAAATCCAATATATAACACATATAACATTATCTTCCTTCATATTTTATTCTCATGTATTCATGTTTTTCTCCCCTATGAAATCATCAGAAAAGGGTCAAGAAGATAAGCATATAAAATATCACAATACTTAAACAGAAAATCACTTAATACATTATTGTTAAATCAGATAAGTATAGACTTATAAATCAAAACAAATCAATTCACATCACGTATAAGCATAAAATATCTAATTTCAAACAAATGGTAAGCCAGAAGTGATAACGAACAGTAAGCCATTTGTAATATGTAACTAGAACAAATGGTAAGCCAACCTGTCCAGGAACTACCATTCAGCATGCTGATTTACATAGAGCACATACCAAGTTGCATTTGAATGATTGAAAATCTTTCCTCGGCAAGGGGCTTGGTGAAAATATCAGCTAGTTGAAATTCAGTTGGAACAAAGACCAGCTCTATCTTGCCTTTGGCAACATTATCTCTCAAGAAATGGTGTCGAACATCAATATGCTTCGTTCTTGAGTAATTCACCAGATTTTTAGAAATATTAATGGTGCTAGTGTTGTCACAATTTATTGGAACCCTTCCACACTTGATATCAAAGTCTCTTAGTGTTTGAATCATCCATAGAAGTTGAGAACAACAACTCCCAGCTGCTAGGTATTCTCCTTCGGCCGTGGATAACGCAACAGAAGTTTGTTTCTTGCATTGCCATGAAACTAAGCTTTGTCCAAGGAATGTACAAACACCACTAGTGCTTTTTCTATCAACTTGACAACCTACACAATCTGCATCACTATACCCAACAAGATCAAAAGTATTTATGATAGGATAAAACAAACCAAGAGAAATGGTACCACTTAAATATCGAAATATTCTTTTAATAGCATTTGAGTTAGATTCTTTAGGGTTGGATTGAAACCTAGCACAAACACACACACTATACATGATGTCAGGTCTAGAAGCAGTTAAATATAGTAAGCTACCAATCATACCTCGATACTTTTTAATATCAACAGCCTTACCATTTTCATCTGCAAACAGCTTGTTGTTTTGAATCATAGGAGTTGATTTTGACTTAACATCTTCATAACCGAATCTCTTCAGTAGAATTTTTGTATACTTTGATTGATGAACAAAAATTCCATCCTTAGATTGCTTGATTTGAAGACCCAAGAAATAATTGAGCTCTCCCATCATGCTCATTTCGAACTCACTACGCATACACTTAGAAAACCACTTACACATAGATTCATTAGTAGCTCCAAAAATAATATCATCCACATATATTTGTACAATAAGAATATCTGTACCATTTTGCTTAATAAATAATGTGGGATCGATTTTACCTCGAATAAATCCATTTTTAAGAAGAAACTTACTAAGCCTTTTGTACCAAGCCCTAGGAGCCTGCTTTAAACCATAAAGAGCCTTCTTTAGCTTGAACACATAGTCTGGATACTGTTCATGTTCGAATCCAGGAGGCTGTTTTACATAAACTTCCTCTTCCAGCATGCCATTTAGGAACGCACTCTTCACGTCCATTTGATATAGCTTGATTTTCTTGAAACATGCATAGGCAGGTAGTTTCTCAGTAGTCCTTGATTCTCTAGGACCTTCCAAAGTCATTTTTGTCATTTTAGAGACTGCATCTTCAACTTCAGCTTGCTAATTTGAATTCCAGCTTGCTAATTTGAATTCCAGCTTGCTGATTGTCAGTAACTTGAGGTTGCATGCTTTCACTTTCACCTCTCTTTTGACATACTTTAGCTTGGGCAGCCCTCTGACCAATTTCTTGCTTGATAATTTGTTAAGCAAGTCCACGTGTGCATGTCCCAATCTTCTTATGCCAAATATAAGGATCATTGTCTATTATAGCCAAACAGCATGCTGTTTCCTGTAATTCAAAGTCCAATACATATATATTTCCTTCCCTTCTAGCAACTAGGGGGACTTTGTTAGTACCAATAGTAATAATAGTTTTATCAATGTCAAACTGAACAATATGTCCATCATTAAATAATTGAGTGACACTAAGCAAATTATAAGAAAGACCTTTGACATATTGAACTTTATCGATCGAAATTATTACCAATAGAACTAATACCAAGGATTCGAAGAGTCTTGCTATTGCCAATTGTAACTCTTCCACCCTTCTTCATTTTGAGACTCATGAACTGAGATTTGTCTCCACACATATGTCTAGTGCATCCGCTATCCAAAATCCATCGATTTATCTTTACTTTGGCGGCAAGACATATCTACAAAACAAACAAACACCAACTTAATGTTTTGGGACCCATATAGGTTTGGGTCCAAATTGGTTAGTAGCAAGAGTATATAACACATTTAAATCAGCTTTCTTGATCCACATTTGGATCACTTTTGATGACTGATTTTGCTTTCTTTCATTCTTTTGGTAAGCTTTTTGTCTTCTGACAAGAGCATTCTGGTATGCTGTTTGTAGTCTGACTGGTCCATTCTGGTAAGCTGTTTTCCCTTTATCATTGATTTGAACCACACAATTCTTTTCCAGATGGCCTTTTCCTCCACACTTGTTTCATATCTTCCAAGGCATGGCATAATTGTATGGTATGCCATTTCTTCCATCGTATTTGAGTGCACCAAGCTTCTTGTTTGAGTTCATGCCAACTCCTTCTCTAACCAATGGAACATTTTCCTTTTTCATGATTGTCTTTAAGCTATCTTCTCCTTGAACAAACGTTTCCATTCCTTTCTTGAGATCCTTGACCTCCTTTTCTAGAAGAGAGATCTGTTCAGCTTGCTGTTTGATCAGAATGGCGTGCTGATTGTCTGTACATTCAGCTTGATGTTTTCTCTTTTCAGCAGATTTTGAAGACTCGGCTTGGCTAGACTCTTTGATCTTGAATGTTTTTATACATTCATCCTTAGCTTCAATCTCTGACTTCAAATCTTTGAGTTCTTTCGTGAGCACCTCATTCCTCCTTAGAATTTCTTTGTTGACTCCTTCGAATTGAATGATTTTCTCTTTTAAATCAGTAAAAAGATCATCATGATTGTTTGTAGGAGCCTTCTCAGCCATCAAATCGGAAATGATTTTCCTCAAATGAGCATTCTTCTTTTCAAGCTCATTTTTCTCATTTTTCAATTCCATGAACTCAATAATAGATACATTACTTGGTACCTGCATGGTTAGTTCATTTAACATAGGAATACTAGAGGACAAATCAAAATTAAGTGAGTGTACTTCACTACTATCGTCATCCAAATTCGACACATCACTGTTTACAAGGACTTCTTTGAAATTTCCTCGTCAGTATCTTCATCATCAATACCAACAAAAGCTAGGTCGACCATGTCATCACTTGAGTCATCATTAGAAGCTGATTCCTCATCATCATTCCTTGTAAGGAGTGCCTTAGATTTATTTGTGTCACTTGAGGCAGCTTGCTGTTTCTGACAATCAGCTTGCTGTTTTGGATTGACACATATTGTAGCTTGATAATTCATTTCTAAGGTGTCCCATATTTCCTTTGCTGTGATGCACGTAGAGACCTTGTCATAATCTGAATCTGAAAGACCAGAAATTAGTGTATACTTGGCATTTCCATTATAGCTTGCTTTTATCAATTCTTCCCCGGTAAGATCATCAACATCTTTTGGCTTACCATTTTCATCCAGAAAGGTAAATTGACCATCTTTAACAACCAACCATTCAAGTGGATTTCTGATTAGAATCATCTTCATCCTTAGTCTCCATAGATCATAATTTTCTGTACCAACGAGAAGTGGTGGCATGTTTAATGATTCTCCCTCTACATAAATGTGTGCCATAGGATCTGTACTTTCCTGTTACAGAAATGTTAGTACACCAAGTCTCTGATACCAAATGAAAAACAACACCTAGAGGGGGGTGAATAGGTGTTTATGGAAAACAATGGTTATTTATGACCTGTTTTAAATTTTACCAGAAACAGCTTACTGATTGTGATTAAGCAGTTTACAAATGGCGTGCTGTTTGTGCAGTGCAGTAAGTAATATGCAGGAAAAATAAAGAACACCACAATCTTTTAGGCAGGTTCGACCCCTAATCCCCTATGGTCTACGTCTTGGTCCCTTACCAACTTGGTAAGAGAATATATTATTGATCAAAGATAATCCAATTATAAGATACAACAATATATCTCCCTTTTTCCTAGCTGCTGACAAATGGCTTGCTGAACACCTGTTTCTGAACCTGCTCTCTGATAAGTGGATTTTATATCTACTTGGAACATTCTAAATCGGCTTAAATTGATTGCTTTGACCTCAAGTTTGTGGTACTTTTGATGTGTTTTGTTTAATTGTGTAGGGTTGGAGTGGTATCGATTAAGGGTGTAGTTTCCGTCGTTTTGGAGTTGATTTATGATATGGAATGAAGAATGGAGGCTAATGTCAGCTACCAAGTAGTATACAAGTCAAGGGGAAATGAAGACGGAAGCTATTGCAAAAGGAACGAGAAGAAAAAGCTGGAAAACGAGGAACAGAAAATTCCATCAGATTGTGGCTGGGCAGACTGCTCCAGATTTGAGCAGTCTGCGCCAGATTTTGGCCTGGAATGCAGAATGGGGTTGGGCAGTCTGCGCCATTCCTGAGCAGACTGCTCAAGGTCGCGCTGAAAATTTCTAGTTTTGCCCTTTTTACGATTTTGGCCATATCTTGAGTTCTAGAAGTCAGTTTTGGACGATCTTACTGTCCACGCGAAGATAACGAGATTCTCTATCATTCTAAAGTGGTCCAGAGGTCCAATTACAATTGGAATGGTCCAGAAATACTGAAGAAAAGTCAGCTACGAATTTTCCTTGAAAACAGAATCAGTTTAGGAAACGTATTTTGCAGAAATTCTATTATAATTCTGTTTTGGTATTTTCTTGCTGGGCAAGACTTCTAGAGCCTATATAAACACATCCAACCCTTGTAAATTGTATTATTATCATCATAGTTTTATTATTGTAACGTAGAATTGCAAGGGAGAAAATGAGAGAAGGATTCAACGCTCGTGACAAGCAACGGATCTAGATCTACTTCATCTTTTGTGTTACTTTGGATTATAGATTTGTTTTCTCAACTCTTTATTTTTATAACATTATTACTTCTTTCTTTCTTTCATATCTTGCTTATTATCATGTTTTCATCAAATCCCATGACGATGAACGGTTCAATTATGAGCTAATCGTTGTCATGGGATTCTAACGGATTTATTTATGGAACTTAGTATCTTGATGCTTTAAAGATCTGTGTGTGGTGTATATCTGATATCCTCGTATGGTTAATCTTAATGCTTTTAGATGCGTAGCTAACTGTTCGCACTTATTCACGCAAGAGAACGTGGTCAACAAGTAATATAGAGTAAATAGGATTCGTTCCCACAGAGACTCAAATTGTTTGTTATGTTCACTTATGCACCAGCTTATGATTTACACTCACTGCTAAGACAATCACAATTTTGGTTTTGATTTACTAAAGATTAATTACCAACTAAGCCAATTACGAGGAAATAACTTAACTTTAACTTTATAATAAACAAACATGGGATTTCAATTTCATCTACTACTTCATCTAGAATCTTATGCCCTTTAGCCTAGCATGTGACAGAGTTGATTACTGATTAGATGCACTAAACTGATACACACCAACTTTCGTTGTGCATATACCATCCTACTGATCATCCACAAATGATAGAAGTCAAGTAGTCACCAAATATGTGTAGTCCCTATATGTCTATAGCAATTGAACACATACCGGTTGAAAATCAAGCACCCATTAAACCACATAGTCGATGCAAGACGGTTAGAATCACATCACAAATTAATACATGTTCTTCACATGCAAAAACCTATGCTAGCATGAATTGTTCTAAACCCTAGATCCACTTTCGCATTCACTAGGATTAAACAAACAATTACAAGTGTTCGCGACGCACTTATAACGAATAAGCATAAACACACTAGGCAATCAATACAATCAATCACACACCAAGGCATAAAAACACTCAATTACTAGAATCCATAGCAAAATCCATTAAAACCCCATGATAACGAATTAGCCCATAATTGACCTAATTGCCATCATAGGTTCTATTGAAAACATAATTCTAAAATAAACAAGTAAAAATAGAGAAGAAGAAATAAGGTTTAGAATCAAATCCCACAATAGAAGAATACAAAAGTTTCAAGAATAATCCTTGCTTGTCACTAGCTTGGAAGAATTCCTTCTCCTTTTCTCTCTTCTCCAGAACTAGGTTATATTACGTAACGTGTGTCTATTATGATTACAAGGGTTGGATGTTGATATAGGCTTTTTCCTACTCTTGCCCAATAAGAAAAATACCTAAAATACAACTAGAAATCGATTTTTATGTCAAAAACCACTTAAAATACAATTTCAGATCGAATAAGGGCAAAACTGGAAAATCAGCACGACCCCGAGCACTTTGCTCCAAACTGGCGCAGTTTGCTCAAGCCAATTCTGGTCCCTGGCGCACTTTGCTCAAGAACTGGCGCAGTTTGCCCAGGCTACTTCTGGTCACGTTTTTTTCTCCTTCGTTTTTTAGCTTTTTCTCCTTCGTTTTTGCTCCGTTTGCTCCCGTTCTTTTTGCGTTCTCTTTCGTTTTCAATCCTCTATGCTTGGAATCCTCATGGTGAACCATAACAAGACTCCATTCTATATTATTAAGCCCGATTCCAACTCCAAAAGCAACGGAAACAACGATCTAAATCAACATTATTCCAACCCTGCACAATTAAACAAAACACATCAAAACTACCACAATCTTGAGGTCAAAGCAATCAATTTAAGCCGATTTAGAATGTTCCAAGTGGATATAAAATCCACTTATCACACCCCCAAACTTAAACTGATGCTTGTCCTCAAGCATATACAATTACAACTACTAACTAACTAGTACCACTTCCGTAGGTGATCACGGTTGCATTTGGCATATGCAACAAGCCCTTTAAACCCCTAGGCAGCCCTAGTGGACGAGTAAGGTCTCGTGAGGGCCTATAGTGAATGTACCCACAAAATCCATTGAAATGCAATGCATGAATGCAACTACTATGAAAATGCAAGATCCCCTTCAAACTCACCAAAACCAACTAACAAGCAAATATCTCAATGAACGTAACAAATCCAAGCAGAGCTCGACTAAGTCCCCGTATACTAACAATACATGAACAGAAACGTGCGTGTGTGCAATGCTCATCAGAAATACCCCCAGAACTAGGTCAAAAATCATACATGCTTTCCGTCAAGACAATCACAAGTTTATAACTAGAATAGACTGTAGACACTCCATAGCCTAGGAACACCTCCACCCTTATCCAAGGTAGACAGAAACTCATGCTTTATTACTATACTACGACACTACATATACATTAAGCATGCTTATTTAACCGTGCAATGAATGAGACCCCGAAAGGCTTATACAATAATACCCATGTAGCGAGTGTTGGGTCAGTGGATCCCAGACTATAAAGCCTTAGGTCACTAGGACTAAGTCCCCTCAGACTTAATTACTCGAGTATTAAAGAGCTCACTCTGGTTAATTTTGCATTTAAATTATTTACATGACTCTTTTTTTTTTCTTTCTTTTTTTTTTCTCTTTTATATTTTTTTTTTTCGCAATCTGGAATGAGCCTTTCTCATTTCCAACCCTAGACTACTCATATAAATATGAGCTGGCTACTAGCCATTTTACGCCTAGCCTTTATTGACAAATATTAACAACTA
Source organism: Kitagawia praeruptora (assembly GCA_037693485.1). Taxonomy (NCBI): domain Eukaryota; kingdom Viridiplantae; phylum Streptophyta; class Magnoliopsida; order Apiales; family Apiaceae; genus Kitagawia; species Kitagawia praeruptora. The sequence goes on from CM075353.1 coordinate 9,699,374, forward strand.
GCATGAAAATTCCTGGTTTCCCCCAAACTTAGACTTTAATGTTCCTACGCTATAAAGGGAATAACGAAAATTCTAAATATAAACAAGTGATTAAATCTCAAAACATCCCACAGGCATAACCCTAACCTAGCCCAACAGCACCCCTATAAGACTGTGTAATAAATTTTGTTCCCGTAACATGCAAGTCAATTTCATAGAAACTATAAATCAGCCCTCTACTCATCATCATCACACCCAAATCAACATCCACCTATCAATCAGAATCAGCTCATCCTAAGGGATCATGAAATATGCATGCCATGAAAATGCAACTAAATGAAAAACTCACATGGTATACGAAAATAAAACAAAATGTCCTATATGAAATAAACGTAGATATTACGAACATAACAATCATGCATGAACTATCACTACTATGCAACATGATATCCTATATGACCACAAAATACAACAATACATACAACTACTATCCCCCAAATCACCCCCAAACTTAAAATATTCAATGCCCTCATTGAAGGTAAAATAAAGGGTACAAGAGATACTCCCCTACTCGCCGGCATCTTCACCCTCCTCGGGTGGTGTGTCTGGTGGTGGATAGACGTGGAGACTCCAACACAACTGTTGTTTTATTCGAAAGCAAGAAATCATGGGTTGCCTCCCATGAAGCGCCTTTCTTTAACGTCTTTAGCTAGACTTGGCCACAATTTTCATCTTGAAAATTTTCTACACCGCATCTCTATAAGGCCATTTAATGATCTTTTCTGGAGCGACATCTTCAACGACAAGCTTTACCCGTATTCGCTCCTCACAAGATCTCTTAACAACATTCTCCCGCCTACCTGAAAAGTTAGCAGCAATAACAATAGCAAGCAAAGGATATGAATTACAAGAAACATACCCCAGGTGAACTAGCAATGTTTTGAGCTCGAGTTTGGGAGCTCCTTCAATTGATGGCTTAAGGCGCACCTGAGAATTCCAGAGATCTTCCACTCCAAGCAACTTATGTGGAATACGTAGCCCCATTAACCAAGGCACTGTAATCCTCAGTTGGTCATACTTTTCCTTCTCCGTGTCATACTTTTTACTCTGCCTTGCATCAACCAATTTCAAGCTAAAACACTCCCCATCCTCCGCCGTCAAATTCATGGCTAGAGTTTGCTTCTGAAGCCTCTGTGGATATGGAGGAGGAAAATCGATTTGGACGATCTCTGTAGTCTTCTCCGGAGTAGATTTGTCAACAGGAGTGATGCTCTTTTCCTCTTCGGCCTCCAGCTGGTCGAAGTCAGATTGCAACGGAGCGGCATTCAACAACTGAACATGCTCTTCTAATTCATCATCTTCCACACTGAGACACTCTTCATCCTTCGAAGGAATTAGCATAGCCGCTTGAGCCTTGGAATTTTCTTGATCTTGGGCTGATTCTTCAAAATTTTCAGATTGCAAAGGAAGTGGTTGCGGCTGATTATTCAGAATCGAATTTTCTGGACATTCTGAATTTTCTGATTGGTTTGCCTCCGACTCTGCTTCCTTATCAGCTTCATGTTCTGCTTCTTCCCCATCTTTGCCCTCAGACTCTCCTTCATGAACTACGATCATGGTCTCACCCGTGGCTAAGAAAGGCCAGTCAAGACTGATAGGAAGGTTCTTGTCCTCCTCCTCTACAGCTAAGCCTTCTGTGTCACTTGCAATTTGATTCAATGTTTTTAATGCATTTGCAATTTGACCAATCTGATCTCCTATTCTCTGGAGAGACAATGCATTGCTTTTGGCCATCAACCTCAATTCTTCTAATTCAGCTTCTTCGGTCGACTGTTGGTTAGACCAAGTCTGAAATTGCAGCTGCTGAAATTCAGGAGGTTGAAAGTGTTGATGCATTGGGGCATACTGAGGCTGAAATTGTTGCCCCTGTTGCTGCTGAATTCCCCCTGGACTGTATGGCTCATCTTCAAATTGCTGATTTTGGAGCGGGTAGGATGGATATTGGAATTGCTCCATACCACTCTGATTGTAGTCCCAGCTGAAATTTGGCAGGTTTCTGTTATACTCACATTGATGAGTGTAATGTCCACCTGCACACAGCTCACAAACAATTACAAATTCCTGCTCCCAATAATCCATCAAATAAAAAGAAAAAAAAAACGTCCGAGTCAGTGAATTTAACCCAAATTGATGACAAGATCATAAACTAAACAAACAATGAACCGAGTCCCCGGCAGCGGCGCCAAAAACTTGTTCGCACTTATTCACGCAAGAGAACGTGGTCAACAAGTAATATAGAGTAAATAGGATTCGTTCCCACAGAGACTCAAATTGTTTGTTATGTTCACTTATGCACCAGCTTATGATTTACACTCACTGCTAAGACAATCACAATTTTGGTTTTGATTTACTAAAGATTAATTACCAACTAAGCCAATTACGAGGAAATAACTTAACTTTAACTTTATAATAAACAAACATGGGATTTCAATTTCATCTACTACTTCATCTAGAATCTTATGCCCTTTAGCCTAGCATGTGACAGAGTTGATTACTGATTAGATGCACTAAACTGATACACACCAACTTTCGTTGTGCATATACCATCCTACTGATCATCCACAAATGATAGAAGTCAAGTAGTCACCAAATATGTGTAGTCCCTATATGTCTATAGCAATTGAACACATACCGGTTGAAAATCAAGCACCCATTAAACCACATAGTCGATGCAAGACGGTCAGAAACACATCACAAATTAATACATGTTCTTCACATGCAAAAACCTATGCTAGCATGAATTGTTCTAAACCCTAGATCCACTTTCGCATTCACTAGGATTAAACAAACAATTACAAGTGTTCGCGACGCACTTATAACGAATAAGCATAAACACACTAGGCAATCAATACAATCAATCACACACCAAGGCATAAAAACACTCAATTACTAGAATCCATAGCAAAATCCATTAAAACCCCATGATAACGAATTAGCCCATAATTGACCTAATTGCCATCATGGGTTCTATTGAAAACATAATTCTAAAATAAACAAGTAAAAATAGAGAAGAAGAAATAAGGTTTAGAATCAAATCCCACAATAGAAGAATACAAAAGTTTCAAGAATAATCCTTGCTTGTCACTAGCTTGGAAGAATTCCTTCTCCTTTTCTCTCTTCTCCAGAACTAGGTTATATTACGTAACGTGTGTCTATTATGATTACAAGGGTTGGATGTTGATATAGGCTTTTTCCTACTCTTGCCCAATAAGAAAAATACCTAAAATACAACTAGAAATCGATTTTTATGTCAAAAACCACTTAAAATACAATTTCAGATCGAATAAGGGCAAAACTGGAAAATCAGCACGACCCCGAGCACTTTGCTCCAAACTGGCGCAGTTTGCTCAAGCCAATTCTGGTCCCTGGCGCACTTTGCTCAAGAACTGGCGCAGTTTGCCCAGGCTACTTCTGGTCACGTTTTTTTCTCCTTCGTTTTTTAGCTTTTTCTCCTTCGTTTTTGCTCCGTTTGCTCCCGTTCTTTTTGCGTTCTCTTCCGTTTTCAATCCTCTATGCTTGGAATCCTCATGGTGAACCATAACAAGACTCCATTCTATATTATTAAGCCCGATTCCAACTCCAAAAGCAACGGAAACAACGATCTAAATCAACATTATTCCAACCCTGCACAATTAAACAAAACACATCAAAACTACCACAATCTTGAGGTCAAAGCAATCAATTTAAGCCGATTTAGAATGTTCCAAGTGGATATAAAATCCACTTATCACTAACATCTAAATTGAATTGTTAATCTCTTGTGAAGTGAAAGTGGATCTTGAGATTTAGAACTTGCCATGCTAGCATAGGTTCATAATTGTTTATCAATATGATTCGTGGTGTGAGATGAAAATACTTATACTGCCCTATGTGATCATTATGGATAACTTGTTCTTCAACCGTTATGTTTTCAAATTCTATAGACATATAGGGTCTAAGCATAATTGGTGTCTATTCATCTTCTATCTCTTTTGTGGATGTATGTTTAGTTTGGTATGCGTATGCTGACAGGTAGCGTATACTTGTTTCGTGTTATCCGATCAGATATCAAAACCACTGCACATAGTGATTAAAGGCGTCAGATCTAAGGGAAGTATTTAATGAAGTTAGGATTCCATGTTTTATTCTCATATAAGTAATTCGATTTTAATCTCTTTAATTAGTTAATCTTTAGTTTGATAATTAATTTAGTAGTTAATAAAAAGCCAATTTGTTATTTGTCTTAGCAGTGGATAAAAACCATACATCGGTGCATAGGTACATTAATTGAATTGAACACCATTCTAGATCTCTGTGGGAACGAACTTGATTTAATCATATATTACTTGTGACAACGTGCGCTTGCGTAAATTTTGCATAACAAGTTTTTGGCGCCGCTGCCGGGGATCATCGGTGTTTTTATTTTAGTTTATGTGCTTATCATCAGTGGTCGTTAGCGTTCACTGACTCGGATTCTTACTTAGTTTGTTTGATTTGTGGTGTTTCAGGTACTTAAGTTTGTATGCGAACACGCTTACAAGCTTGTTTGGAAGAACTGGCGGAAGACGATCTTGTAGAGAATAAAGAGAATAAGGAAGAGGAATCTGAAACTACAGTAGCAATGGCAGATGCAACAGCAGTCAAGGCTTTGAAGGACTATTCTCAGCCGAAACTCAATGACATCCAGTCTAGCATTATTAGGCCAGCTATTACAGCGAACAATTTTGAGATCAAGTTTGGCACAATTCAGATGGTGCAGAATTCAGTCCAGTTTGGGGGTGCTTCTACGGAGGATGCCAACATGCATGTTAGGGACTTTATTGAAATCTGCGACACTTTCAAATGTAATGGTGTGACGGATGATGCTATCAGGTTGAGGCTTTTCCCATTCTCTCTGAGGGATAAGGCTAAGAGCTGGCTACACTCTTTGCTACCTGGTTCCATTACTACATGGGAAGATCTTGCTCAGAAGTTCCTTACTAAATTCTTCCCTATGGCGAAAACTGCAGCATTAAGGAACCAGTTGGCTCAATTCCAACAGCAATCTGGCGAGACCTTGTGTGAGGCTTGGGAACGCTACAAGGAGATGCTACGGAAGTGTCCTCATCATGGCATGCCTGATTGGATGGTTATTAATGGGTTCTACAATGGGTTGGGAGCACAATCTAGGCCCTTGCTAGATGCAGCATCAGGTGGAGCTCTGTGGGCGAAGAGCTATGATGAAGCTTATGAACTTATAGAGATGATGGCTGCTAATGAATATCAAAATCCAACCCAAAGGCTATCTCAAGGCAGGGCAGCAGGAATTTTGGAAGTAGATACAGCTTCAATGATTACGGCTCAGTTGAAAGCTCTTGCTATGAAGGTGGATTCTCTTACTAATTATGGAGTTCAGCAGGTGGCTAGTGTTTGTGAGTTATGTGCGGGCGCACATGAGACGAATCAGTGTGCTATCTCTTCTGAATCAGCATAGTTCGTGAGTAATTTCCAGAGACCTGCTGCACCAGTTCCATCCACCTATCATCCGAACAACAGGAATCATCCCAATTTCAGCTGGAGCAATAATCAAGGTGCTCAACAACCTTATCAGCAGCCCTATCAGCAGTTTCAGGGTCAGCAAGCAAAGCCATTCAATCAAGGCTATCAACAGCCATATGCTTCGAGGGCACCATATCAACCTCCTGGATTTCAGCAGCAATAGCCCCAGGCTCATATGGGGCAATCATCTAATGATAAATCAGATGATGTGTGGATAGCGGTAAAGAACCTACAAGCTGGCCAGAAAGTCTTGGAAACCCAGATAGGACAGATTGCAAGTGCCTTACTTAGTAGGCCTCAAGGAACTCTTCCTAGTGATACGGAGGTAAATCCAGGCAGAAGGGAAAGCAAAGAACAGGTCAATGCAGTTACTTTGAGATCCGGAAAAGTCACGAGTGATCCTAAATCAGCAACTGAAGAAGATGAAGATGTTCAGAATTAGCAGGTTGAAAAATCTGCAGTGCCAGAAATTGAGAAATCTGATTTAGTGGCTGATCAGCTAGATGGTGAGAAGAGCAAGAAACCTGTTGAAAAGTTTACTCCGGAGCAATCTTCAATGAATAATCAGATCTATCCACCTCCGCCATATCCTGGACGCTTGCAGAAAAGTAAAGAGAAACAGTTTCAGAAATTTATGGATGTCTTCAAGAAACTGTCCATTAATATTCCTTTTGTTGAAGCGTTGGAGCAGATGCCAAGATATGCAAAGTTCATGAAGGATATTTTGTCAAGGAAGATAAGGTTGGAAGAATTTGAAACAGTGGCATTGACAGAGGAGTGTAGTGCCGTTCTGCAGCAGAAGTTGCCTCCTAAACTGAAAGATCCGGGAAGTTTCACTATTCCATGCACTATTGGCAACCTTTCTTTCAACAAGTGTTTATGTGATTTGGGAGCTAGTATTAATCTCATGCCCTTGTCTATTTTCAAGCAACTTGGTCTACCGGAGCCAAAGCCAACTAACATCTCTTTGCAGTTGGCTGATCGATCGATCACGTATCCGAGGGGTATAGTGGAGGACGTTTTGGTTAAGGTTGATAAGCTCTTATTTCCAGCTGATTTTGTGATCTTGGATTTTGAGGAAGACAAGAAGATTCCCATAATCTTGGGAAGGCCTTTTCTAGCTACGGGTCGTACTTTGATCGATGTGTAGAAAGGAGAGCTTACAATGAGGGTGCAAGATCAGAATGTCACTTTTAATGTGTTCAAGGCCATGAAATTTCCAACAGAGGATGAAGAGTGTTGCAGTGTGGAAATAGTTGATACGGGTCAGAGAAAGGAGTTTGATCAGTTGGTAAGTGAAAAATCAGACACGCACATGCTAAAGCAGCACTTCAGTGAGTCCATTGACAGTTCTTCAGTTCGAGATCTCTCGAATGTCAAGCTCGGAAAACTTCCATCTCATTTGAGGTATGTCCTTTTGAATGATGAGTTAGTGATTTTTGAAGAAGGTCACGATAATGTGTTAAGAAGGTGGATCATGGATGATGAGGTAGAGGAGTGTTCTTATCAATCAACTGTGAAGCAAAAACACCTTAGAGGTGTGAAGAAGAAAAAGAAAAAGTCGATTGGAGGAAGAGGCAAAGTGAAGTTTGATTTAGAAAAGATGTGGGAAGATAGTAAGAAGGTTGTCAAACAATGGGTAAATGGTACGTCTGCTAAGGACAAGTTGAATGCGATCTTCGAGCCACCATGATTTGAATCATATTTGTCCGGCTAAATGACGTTAACGATAGCGCTTCGTGGGAGGCAACCCATGTGTTTCGATATTTTTAGGTATGTTTTCTGCTATTCCTCGTATTTACTTCCATTCAATGCGGACATTGAATATTTTAAGTTTGGGGGTGGTTTGGGGGATGCGTAGTTTATGTGTAGTATTTATGTGTTCATGTAGGATATCATGCGTTGCATATTAGTAGTAATTCATGCATATATGTTCGTATTATCTATGTTTGTTTCATGTAGGGCATTTCATTCTGTTTTTATTTTTCGTATACCATGTGAGTTCATGTTAGTTGCATTTTCATGGCATGCATTTTTCATGATTCCTTAGGACGAGCTGATTCTGATTGATAGGTGGATGTTGATTTGGGTGTGATGATGATGAGTAGAGGGCTGATTTATAGTTTCTATGAAATTGACTTGCATGTTACGGGAGCAAAACTAATTACACAGTCTCATTGGGGTGCTTTTGGGCTAGGTTAGGGTCATGCCTGTTGGATGTTTTGAGATTTAATCACTTGTTTATATTTAGAATTTTCGTTATTCCCTTTATAGCGTAGGAACATTAAAGTCTAAGTTTGGGGGAAAACAGGAATTTCATGCTAGTTGTTAATAATTGTCAATAATGGCTAGGCATCAAATGGCTAGTAGCCGGCTCATATTTATATGAGTAGTCTAGGGTTGGAAATGAGAAAGGCTCATTCCAGATTGCATGAAAAAAAAACCAGAAAAGAGAAAAAAAAAGTCAATAAGTTAATTGTTTATATGCAAAATTAACCAGAGTGAGCTCTTTAATACTCGAGTAATTAAGTCTGAGGGGACTTAGTCCTAGTAACCCAAAACCTTGTGGTTTTGGATTGCTGACCTAACACTCGCTACATGGGTATTATTGTATAAGCCTTTTGGGGTCTCATTCATTGCACGGTTAAATAAGCATGTGTATTGTATATAGTATTATGTGTCATAGTATTAAAGCATGAATTGCTGTCTACCTTGGATAAGGGTGGAGGTGTTCCTAGGTTATGGAGTGTCTACAGTCTATTCTGTTTATAAACCTGTGATTGTCTTGACGGAAAGCAAGTATGATTTTTGACCTAGTTTTGGGAGTATTTCTGATGAGCATCGCAAACATGCACGTTTCTGTTCATGTATTGTTAGTATACGGGGGCTTAGTCGAGCTCTGCTTGGATTTGTTGCATTCTTCGAGATATTTGCTTGTTAGTTGGTTTTGGTGAGTTTGAAGGGGATCTTGCATATTCATATTAGTTGCATTCATGCATTACATTGTATTACGTTAAATGGATTTTGTGGGTACATTCACTATAGGCCCTCACGAGACCTTACTCGTCCACTAGGGCTGCCTATGGGTTTAAAGGGCTTGTTGCATATGCCAAATGCAACTGTGATCACCTACGGAAGTGGTACTAGTTAGTTAGTTTGTTGTAATTGTTTATGCTTGAGGACAAGCATCGGTTTAAGTTTGGGGGTGTGATAAGTGGATTTTATATCTACTTGGAACATTCTAAATCGGCTTAAATTGATTGCTTTGACCTCAAGTTTGTGGTAGTTTTGATGTGTTTTGTTTAATTGTGTAGGGTTGGAGTGGTATCGATTAAGGGTGTAGTTTCCATCGTTTTAGAGTTGATTTATGATATGGAATGAAGAATGGAGGCTAATGTCAGCTACCAAGTAGTATACAAGTCAAGGGGAAATGAAGACGGAAGCTATTGCAAAAGGAACGAGAAGAAAAAGCTGAAAAACGAGGAACAGAAAATTGTTAGTAGTACTTTTATGTGTTCGTTCACAGGGAAGGACTGATATCAATGCCAATCTCAAGTCTTTTATCTCTTGCAATTCAGAAGTGTGGAAGAATAGAATAATGGATTATATCTGACAACTAAATTAAACAAATAAACAAATAATATCTAAATAATAAGTATGAGAGAAACAATCCAAGCTTTGGGGTTCTTCAATTGACTACCAAGAATGTCTAATTTGTGTCTCTTGTTAGTTAAAAACAATCCTTCTAAAGTTTATAAATTCCTCTCCCAAGGTAATTCATAATGCCTACAATCATCCCCTAATCGCCACTCCCATGGTCAATCAAAGTATAATCATAAACTATTTAAGCCAAGGATTAACAGTTTCACAATTCTCATATTAATCTCCCGATTCAATAATTAAATTATGTCTATCATGTCATGTATTAGAACTACAACTCATCTCCCGATTCGTTATAATCCCTAGATATGCAATTAAAAGTTAGCTACTCTTCTAATTGTATTAAGCCCTCAATGACAGATTAACAAATTAAGAGAATCACAATTAATCACACAAACTCAATTCATCAATGAATACTACCCAACTCTTGGATAAAGGATTAACTTCTCATGATTAAATAAACAAAATATATATTAAAACCACAAATCATGAGTTAAAGAATTCAAGAACAAAGAATACAAATCTGAAGGCTTCTCGAAATCAAGACGAATCCCTTCGTTCCTTCCTTCGATCTTCCTCTTCAAATTGCTTCTCTCCCTTCTCTCTCAAAAGTCTAATAATTATTTACAATATTAATCTAATTTACAAGATGTGAATCCCTCTAGATACAATCGATCGAGATGTATCTCTAACCCTAATAATCAAATAGTATATTTATTTCTTTTCTAAAAATCAGTTGGGTTGTGGTAAAAATTCGTAATCAGCTCTTCAGGTCTGATTCTGGGCCGCTCTAGAAGGCTGGTGACTGCTGGGCTGGTCTAGACTTGTAGATTTTCTCGATACCTTCGCGTGGGCTGTAATTTCGCCCCATTCTGATTCCTGGAACTCGAGATATGGCCCAAATAAGAATTGCTGCGCAGGCCCACCGTTAAATCCGAATTTCCACCTGATTTTTATCCAATTAAGCTCATTTTCTCCCAACTTTAGGAATTATTTATTACCTGAAATAAAACAATAAAATATAATCAAACTTACCCAATTATTTGCAAAATCCTATAATTATGAGAATAAAATCCTCTAAAGTGTATATAAATATACACTTTATCAAATATCCCCACACTTAGTCTTTTGCACGTCCTCGGGCAAACTAAATAAAATACACTAAACTAACTAACTAGTACCACTTCCGTAGGTGATCACGGTTGCATTTAACATATGCAACAAGTCCTTTAAACCCCTAGGTAGCCCTAGTGGACGAGTAAGGTCTCGTGAGGGCCTATAGTGAATGTACCCACAAAATTCATCTAGCTCATGCAAAAGATTATATGCTAATACAACACCACACATGTAAATCCTCTCATGCCATATCCACTTAAGAATCAAAATGAGTATGCAATGTCTTGGTGTCGATAGTGCAAGTATTCACATGGTCTACTAAATGAACATGCATAAGCTCACAAAATTCCATGTCAAGTGCAAAAATAGTTGGTAAGCATGCTAAGTCTACAAGAAACACATCTTTGAGTCCAAACCTGGGATCTCCTATGCCAAAACAAGTAATACCTCACCTTTCACTCACAAATGAATATTCTCTCAAAACAAAGCAAAGTGTATCACTCAACTCCAACAAATCATAAACACGCTTGGCACTCGCAATTAATCTCAATCTAACACAACTTACACCACTGATGATAATCAAAAGGTCTTAATTCGGGTTGTAATGTGGGCTAGGGACAAGGTATGTCAAGTAAAGCCAAAACAGGTTAAGTGTCAAAAGCTAGTACCCAACAATATAATTCATTCAACTCCCTAAGTACCATCCCCACACTTAGATCTTTTTATTCCATTTTATTAAATAACTTGATAAGTCGAAAGAAGAAGGATCATAAACATAAGTATGCTCTCATATAAATAATATTCTTTTTCTTTTTTTTTTCTTTTTTTTTTTTTTAAGAGAGCTAAATATAACAAGTACGATGATCCATGGTATTATTACAAGATTCGACTAACAAGTAAAAAACCAAACCCCAAATATTCCCCAAAAGTAATGATCATCAATAAATTCCCCCTTTTTGCACCTTATCACTCCCTCAAGCACTATACTAGCCTTTGACAATATGGGTTCAAGATTAAAGTAAGGCCAATACAATAAAAGGATATAGGCAAGTGATGTGGTGTGTCACCGAAAGAAAAGGATTAAGCTCAAAAAGGTAACTAATTGATCATGTTTAAATGGTGTGGTAATCTGGGAAACATGAGGTTATCCTAAGTGCCTTTATCATTTTATCATCAAATAGTGTCATGCATTTCAAGAAAGACCTCAAGTAAGTGCTAGCAATGCAAACAACATGTGGACACTCAAGCAAACGAATAATAATGCAAACGATATGCATATAGGCTCAAAACTCGCTTGGTGTGACAAAACATATTCAATCCCAAGTAACAAGACTCTCTAACGCACCTACTTGTGTTCAACGCATGCAAACCAAGTCATCTTGCACATATTCATGTCATTCTGATTACTTAAGACATTCACTAAATCTACCAGTTTCAACTTGCTAGTGTAAGTGTGTGCACAAGAACAAAGCACGTCACTTCTCAAGCAAAAGCATCAACGACACAAGATTCCTAAAGCATGCATGGGTGCACTAAGCAAAATACAACAACTAATCAATTTGCATGGCTAGAATTATTTTTGGTATTTTCAAAAATTTTCCAATTTTTTTTAATTTTTTTTTTTTATATATATACATATTAATATCAAGAACACATCCCCACACTTAAATGTGTTAATGTCCACAATGACACACTAACTACTAATCCTAGAATTAAAAAGAAAAGAAAGAAGTACTCCCCTATGCATAAGCATGAAGTGCCGCGATCTGTGACTTGATTGGTGATTTTCTATTTGTTGCATGAGCATGCTAATCAACTGCACGAGCATGCCAATCTACTGCGTGATCATGCTAATCGACTGCGTGGTCACGCCAAACCTTCAAACTATTGTCGTGAGAATTTTTTTTGTAATGCATGAACATGTCATATAGCTGCATGAGCATGCTAAACCTCTAAAATTCTGTCGTGAGGTTTCAATATATGGTGCATGAGCATGTCGTAGAGCTGCGTGACCATGCCATTTCTTTAAAAACAAGCCGTGAGTTTACTTTGTGTCTGCGTGATCATGCTGGTAAGTTGCGTGAGTATGCCAAATCTTTAAAAACAAGCCGATGGATTGGGTTTGTGTCGCGTGACCATGCCAGAATGTTGCGTGATCATGCTATTAACTTCAAATGGGTCGTGGGAACATGTTTGTGCGGCATGGACATGCTGGACACCTGCGTGATCATGCCAAATCAATAAATTTTAGCCGTAAGCTTCAAATCTGTCACTTTCCCTGCGTGAACATGCTAGCTTGGTTGCATGACTATGCCAACAGCTAGAAAAATAGTAGATGATAAAGATTATATCCTCTTGAGTTGTACAATCATGCTAAAGAATGCACGAACGTGCTGAATATCATCAATATGGAGGAAACTTCATCATTCAACTTCACGAATAAGCCCCAACCTTATCAATCATTGTTAACACCTGAATCACCATGAACAAACACATCAAGGAAACATGTGGGAGTAAAAAAAAACTATTAAAAACTAATAATATAATCTTGGGTTGCCTCCCAAGCAGCGCTTGTTTATTGTCATTAGCTCGACTTATTCACACATAAAATCTTCAATGAGGAGAAAAAGCAAATAGATGCACATATCTATGAATTAGTAATAAAACTATCATGTGCATATATGCCTGAGATTCATAAAAGTATAAGAAACTATATATGATCCTCACTTTCTCAAGAGACTTGTAAAAATCAAAGTAGCCAGAAAAGTCGTCAGAATAATCCTCATAAGCACGACTTATAAACTCCTCCCAAATTGGATCCTTGTATTCCAAAGCAAGATTTACAATTTCATCAATCTTAAAATCCTCCTCAATTATAACTGGACACTCATCAATTTTTACCTTGTCTACCAATTTGTTAAGCTCAACAATATTTTCTAAATTTGGTAGAATTTCAGTTGCATCCAATTTATCATTAGTACGCATAGGACAATCATCAACAAAGCAAGCAGACTCATCAAACACAAAATTATCATCAATTGCTAAACAAGAATCATGGATCATTGGAAAATTAACACAAGGAGGAATTTCAAGACAACCGTTATGCATCACAAGTTGAACCTCCATAATAAAACTATTCCGTTTAGCATTCTCCTCGTACCAACTTATTGATTCTGGTTCACATGGACTATCATTCGTACTAGCAATCTCAAAAGTGGGGTCATCAAAGTGCTTAAAAAGTCCCAAAGAATGTAAAGAAGGATTAGAATGAATTAATCTCTCATCAACATCATTGCACATGTATGGATAAGGATCATAATACTGATTTTCAAATGCACATGAAAAATCTGTACTAGGTGGGTATGAAGCATAATAAGAGTTTTCAGAATAGAACGAATTCACCTGATATGCATTAAAATCCTCATAAGAATTTAATTGTTGGTGAGGATTGAAGTCTTGATATCGTTCCGGATTGCCATAGAAAATCTGAGCGTCATTCCAACCAAAGTTGTAATCCATGTTGTCTCTTTACCTCAAAAGCTTACTTTAGGTTCCTCAAAGAAACCTGTAGACACACCAAAAAAAAAAAAAAAAAAAAAAAAAAACAAAAGAAGGAAAAAAAATATGTACAAAGATAAAATCCAAACTACAAGAAATAATTAACTCAAAATCAATATTGTTGCCTTCCCCGGCAGCGGCGCCAATTTGTTAGTAGTACTTTTATGTGTTCGTTCACAGGGAAGGACTGATATCAATGCCAATCTCAAGTCTTTTATCTCTTGCAATTCAGAAGTGTGGAAGAATAGAATAATGGATTATATCTGACAACTAAATTAAACAAATAAACAAATAATATCTAAATAATAAGTATGAGAGAAACAATCCAAGCTTTGGGGTTCTTCAATTGACTACCAAGAATGTCTAATTTGTGTCTCTTGTTAGTTAAAAACAATCCTTCTAAAGTTTATATATTCCTCTCCCAAGGTAATTCATAATGCCTACAATCATCCCCTAATCGCCACTCCCATGGTCAATCAAAGTATAATCATAAACTATTTAAGCCAAGGATTAACAGTTTCACAATTCTCATATTAATCTCCCGATTCAATAATTAAATTATGTCTATCATGTCATGTATTAGAACTACAACTCATCTCCCGATTCGTTATAATCCCTAGATATGCAATTAAAAGTTAGCTACTCTTCTAATTGTATTAAGCCCTCAATGACAGATTAACAAATTAAGAGAATCACAATTAATCACACAAACTCAATTCATCAATGAATACTACCCAACTCTTGGATAAAGGATTAACTTCTCATGATTAAATAAACAAAATATATATTAAAACCACAAATCATGAGTTAAAGAATTCAAGAACAAAGAATACAAATCTGAAGGCTTCTCGAAATCAAGACGAATCCCTTCGTTCCTTCCTTCGATCTTCCTCTTCAAATTGCTTCTCTCCCTTCTCTCTCAAAAGTCTAATAATTATTTACAATATTAATCTAATTTACAAGATGTGAATCCCTCTAGATACAATCGATCGAGATGTATCTCTAACCCTAATAATCAAATAGTATATTTATTTCTTTTCTAAAAATCAGTTGGGTTGTGGTAAAAATTCGTAATCAGCTCTTCAGGTCTGATTCTGGGCCGCTCTAGAAGGCTGGTGACTGCTGGGCTGGTCTAGACTTGTAGATTTTCTCGATACCTTCGCGTGGGCTGTAATTTCGCCCCATTCTGATTCCTAGAACTCGAGATATGGCCCAAATAAGAATTGCTGCGCAGGCCCACCGTTAAATCCGAATTTCCACCTGATTTTTATCCAATTAAGCTCATTTTCTCCCAACTTTAGGAATTATTTATTACCTGAAATAAAACAATAAAATATAATCAAACTTACCCAATTATTTGCAAAATCCTATAATTATGAGAATAAAATCCTCTAAAGTGTATATAAATATACACTTTATCAAAAATTCCATCAGATTGTGGCTGGGCAGACTGCTCCAGATTTGAGCAGTCTGCGCCAGATTTTGGCCTGGAATGCAGAATGGGGTTGGGCAGTCTGCGCCATTCCTGAGCAGACTGCTCAAGGTCGCGCTGAAAATTTCCAGTTTTGCCTTTTTTTACGATTTTGGCCATATCTTGAGTTCTAGAAGTCAGTTTTGGACGATCTTACTGTCCACGCGAAGAAAACAAGATTCTCTATCATTCTAAAGTGGTCCAGAGGTCCAATTACAACTGGAACGGTCCAGAAATACTGAAGAAAAGTCAGCTACGAATTTTCCTTGAAAACAGAATCAGTTTAGGAAACGTATTTTGCAGAAATTCTATTATAATTCTGTTTTGGTATTTTCTTGCTGGGCAAGACTTCTAGAGCCTATATAAACACATCCAACCCTTGTAAATTGTATTATCATCATCATAGTTTTATTATTGTAACGTAGAATTGCAAGGGAGAAAAGGAGAGAAGGATTCAACGCTCGTGACAAGCAACGGATCTAGATCTACTTCATCTTTTGTGTTACTTTGGATTATAGATTTGTTTTCTCAACTCTTTATTTTTATAACATTATTACTTCTTTCTTTCATATCTTGCTTATTATCATGTTTTCATCAAATCCCATGACGATGAACGGTTCAATTATGAGCTAATCGTTGTCATGGGATTCTAACGGATTTATTTATGGAACTTAGTATCTTGATGCTTTAAAGATCTGTGTGTGGTGTATATCTGATATCCTCGTATGGTTAATCTTAATGCTTTTAGATGCGTAGCTAACATCTAAATTGAATTGTTAATCTCTTGTGAAGTGAAAGTGGATCTTGAGATTTAGAACTTGCCATGCTAGCATAGGTTCATAATTGTTTATCAATATGATTCGTGGTGTGAGATGAAAATACTTATACTGCCCTATGTGATCATTATGGATAACTTGTTCTTCAACCGTTATGTTTTCAAATTCTATAGACATATAGGGTCTAAGCATAATTGGTGTCTATTCATCTTCTATCTCTTTTGTGGATGTATGTTTAGTTTGGTATGCGTATGCTGACAGGTAGCGTATACTTGTTTCGTGTTATCCGATCAGATATCAAAACCACTGCACATAGTGATTAAAGGCGTCAGATCTAAGGGAAGTATTTAATGAAGTTAGGATTCCATGTTTTATTCTCATATAAGTAATTCGATTTTAATCTCTTTAATTAGTTAATCTTTAGTTTGATAATTAATTTAGTAGTTAATAAAAAGCCAATTTGTTATTTGTCTTAGCAGTGGATAAAAACCATACATCGGTGCATAGGTACATTAATTGAATTGAACACCATTCTAGATCTCTGTGGGAACGAACTTGATTTAATCATATATTACTTGTGACAATGTGCGCTTGCGTAAATTTTGCATAACACTCTCTAAGCTATACTTCCCAAGTATACTTCTCTAACAACATTCACCAAACCCTTGTTCCCTAACCAATCTGCCCAACAACTAAAACACCTAGCTGCTTACAAATGGCTTGCTGTTTGCTGTGCTGAACTAACTCTCTAAGCAATACTTTCCAAGTACACTTCTCTAGTCTAGTTCAACCCACCCAAAACCTTAAGTCAACCTTGTATAACAACTATTCAATACAACTTGAACAATACAATGATTTGAATCAATTACAACTTAACCTATGAACCCCTCCGAATATATATATGCGTGTATATATGGGTTTAAAAGGTTTAGAAGGATTTTGCAATGTAAGCTTTGTGGTTGTGTATATAGTCTTGTTTCTGTACTTGTATGGGGTTGATAAGAACTGAATAAGAATAACTCTTAAATAGATAAACAATAGTATTTTAAAGTCAATCTAGAAAGGCTTCAACGGTAGGAATTCTTGAAGCCATTAGAAATGATGAGTCGTTTAAGCAAAAGAGAGGAGCTTGATGTTCTACATAATTCAGAAGAGATGGAGCGTGTATAGAGTCAAAAACATGGAGAGAATATTTGCTATGATGAGTCCCATGTGTTGTCTTTGAGTGGAGGATTAAAATAAGATAAAGTAGATCTTACTTTCCTTATTTTAAGTCAAGGAATATGTTTGTCTCCCAATATGTATAGAATATGAGTGTTGGCATGTTAAACAATATTCAGAGGGCCCTTACACGTTTCTAACATCATTCACACTTGATGATCTTTGAAGAACCGAAAGGTTCTTTAATTCTGTCAGACGCAGTCAGCTTGCTGTTTGTGAGAATGGCACGCTGCTTGTGAAACTGGCTTGCTATTTGCGTATTCTCATCAGCAAGACATTTTTCCCTGAAAGACCAAGCTATCACAATACACTGCACAACCAAGTTAGCACAATACAGAAATAACATAATGTTTTATATCAAACTACAAGCAATAGCTTGCTGTTTGCGTATTGACCGTGTGCAACTGGCTTGCCAAATTGTCACTGTATCTCAACTTTGGTTTGCTGTTAGATAGACTGATTATACAATCAGTAAGCTAGACAACCCTGCAAAACCAAGTTAGTACATATAGAAATAACATAGCAAGTTCATGTCAGCTTGCTGTTTTCGTTCTGGTGAGTTCGTATCAGCTTGCTGTTTTGGTTCTGGTGAGTTGAACAGATAGATGGCTTTATACCTTTGCATTTCCATATCACCAACCAAGTTACCTGAGAATATACTTATACATAGCAAACACATATATATGCGAATGATATATCAAGTGATTCAATCATATAATTGTAAGCTAGATATAGTGAACCTAATACAAGATAAGGAATCAGCTTACTATATATAACATCAAAACACACTAGGGTAACACTGAAGTGTGGCAGATGCCATTTTGACATATGGCAAAGGATTCAACATCAACAAATGGCTTCGAAGTGGCCCATAAGCATCATCTATGCCATTAAGAATGAAACAACCTAGCTTCTTCTTGCTGGAGTTCAATAGCAGCCAACAGTTTATGTACTTCTTCAGTAGGGTTAGAAATAACAGGGAGCATATTCATAGCATCTAGTTCTTCCCACAGAGTTCTCATAGAGGTATAATACTCATTTACAGTGGATGAATTTTGTTTTATCTCATATAGGTCTTTGCTCAACTTATATTTTCTGGAGCCATTAGTTAAAGCAATATGTTTTTCAAGATGCTTCCAGATTTCTTTAGCATTTGTCATGTACATAATGGATTTTTTAATGGTAGAATAGACATTAGAAGTGAGCCAAGCTATTACCATATGGTTGCAGGTTTCCTACATCTCAGCCTTTATGTCATCATCTATAGGCTTGGAAAGGGTGCCTGTGACAAATCCCAGTTTTCTCTTCGAGGCTAGCTGGATTTCCATTGACCTGGACCATGCCATGTAGTCTGTTGAGCCTTGTAGCTTTTCCACTTGAATGGAGATTGCATTCTCAGATGGATGCAAAAAGAGAGGGTTCAACATTTCTTGGTAGGTGATTCTTCCAGATGTTGCCATTACTGGAGATTAGAAGAAGCAGTACGAAGTGAAGGTAATGAGTAGAGGGTGAAGACAAGATTTCTGTTTGAAGAACTGAGTTTTGAAACTAGATCTGTAGAGCTAAATTTTAAGAAGGGGAGAGGTCTGTAATGGTTTGTACAAGCAGAGAAGATAAGAAGATAAATGAACGAATCCTCCTCTTTACACGTCCAGCTCTGATACCATGTAAACAATCATGAATATAGGATCATACTACTGCTGGTAAGTGCAAAGAGAAAGACATGAATAAAGGAGAGAATTATTGGGAGAGAAGTAGTTATATTATAGATCTTATCATTCTAAGAACCATTAATACGCTTCGTGTCCCTATGTATGGAAAATAACAGTAACAAAGATAGACATAACATAGTAAGATAACAGCCTAACAAACTTTATCCTATGCTGACTCAGAACACTGGATAGGCTGGATAGGTGCATGGTGTGAAATGTCATATTGCCCCTCTATACAGGAAGTTGAAGAGTTTACTTATAAATTGAGCTGTTTCAGAACGAGGATCCATGACTCCGGGAGTACATTGATAAAGAGAAGATAAAGTTCTCCTTACCCAATTACTTTGAGAATGACTCCTAGGGAAAGTCTGGTCACTGGTGTCCAGTGAGTTTACTGGGATGGCTATTGATGATGTACTATGCATTGATACCTTATTTGTTTCCGGTTCATTCATTGCTCAAGTACTTAAAGCCTGAACGTATTTCATAAACTGAGTGATAATAAACAGCAAAGGAGGATCACTGATCATTTATAGATTCTGGTAAAGAAGGGTCAAAACTTAGAGTAATGATCTGCGACTGTTAGAGCTTTATTTTAGCTTAATTGGAGAAACTTTGCCAGAAAGAAAGAATGAGATGCTATACACTTTGACAAAGACACTTCACTTGATAAAGCAACTTCATACGAATCACTTTGAGATGCTATGTAAAATCGTAGAACATGATTATTTAGTCATAGACATTGGATTTAAGGTGTACTATGCAAGGCACGACTTCTTTTTTAATATTCAGAGTAAATTGCATTGTAGTGGCCAGATAAATTAATTTTTTTCACTTTGATGGCCAATGTTGCAAATCTTGCACTATGATGGCTCGAAATTGTTTTTTTAGCCACTTAAATGACTTCCGTTATCTTGGACTTAACAGAGTTAGTTTTACAGGGGTATTATAGTCTTTTTCTTATCCTAATCTACTTTTCTTCAATCCCAGCAGCAAAAGTGCATAAGCAATGCCGGTCACACAATACACTAGACAAACTAAAACGAAATAATTATCATATATGGTCGATCTTGGGTTGTTGAAGAAATAGACCAGGCTTTACAATTGTAGAAAAATGATCAAATGTATCTTTTGCAAGAAAGTAAGCCAAGCTGCTTTACTGGGTATTAGTGTTGTGAAGTGGCTAGACTTGTAATATTAGAATTGTTTCTCAATCCCTCAGCTTTCTTGTTCGGCACCTATAATATATACGCCACCTCCCGTGCATTCCCTATCTCCTCACCTTAGCAAACTGTCTAAACACACCCATTATATACACTAATTAGATTAACAATTTCACACCAACACACACTTGCCAGTCCTGCACACAATCACAACAAACAACAACATTATACAACCCACGATTATCAGTCACCAAGTTTACAACCAAGCCAAAACTCCACAAAACTTACAACCTCTTATTTCTTCTCCGACCTCTCTGTTTTTCCCTCCGCTTCACTTCGGCCTTAACACTACAATCAGCACACATATTACCTCCCAGTCACTCCTATTTTTATCCCTGCCTCCTCCGATTATCAAAGCCCAACAACACCAAATACACTCACATATGACCCAACATCACCTCCCCCATCTCCCTTGTCTCCTCTTACCTGCCTCCCCTGCTTCGTACTATCCCATTTTCAAACACCCATTTCGTTAATAGCATAAACTGAGCTATACACACACCCACCATTACAAACAAGTCCAGCCACTTCACAACACTAATACCCAGTAAAAGATTAACAAAGAAAAGGGGGAATATAAATAAACCTTCGTTTGATTCGGAGGCGATTCTCTTGGAGAGTGAATTGGGACATGAGGCTTTTAACATCTTCCGATCCATAAAAATCCATCCCTCACCCCGCTTACTTCTTCTTCCTTCTTCTGCTGGGGAATAATTTATGGAGGATATATTAATTAATTTAGGTTAACTGTTAAGACTATAATACCCCTGTCAAACTAACTCCGTTAAGTCCAAGATAACGGAAGTCATTTAAGTTGCTAAAAAACAATTTCGAGCCATCATAGTGCAAGATTTGCAACATTGGCCATCAAAGTGCAAAAAATTAATTTAGCTGGCCACTACAGTGCAATTTACTCTAATATTTATAATTATATTAATTTTTTTAATTTTATATGTTATTAATTTACATATCAAATTATTGTTGGAAAGATTTACACGTTCGATTTAATATTTATACTTTGTCTTTAATTCTTAAAATTTTATTTGGATGAATTTACAGCCCACATAAAATTAACAAAAAAATCTTCAATTTAGTGATGGTTTAACAATTATTTTTCAATTAAATCTACATGGAAACAAAAGAGAGAAGAATTTGACGATTTTTACGTTGAAAATTCTATTTGATTTATGAATTCTACTTATAATTCGTTTTGATTATCAAAGTGACCTTGTTATTATTTGAAGATAGTTCTACTAACAACCAAATACAATCCATCCATTATATCTATTATATGTCAATATGGATTTTGAGCCTATTTAGTAAATTACAAATTTGTCCTTAGATTTATATTAATGTTTAAAAAGTTGGAGTTAAAAAGAATTGAAGTCATGGAAGATTGGAGTTAAAAGGAATTGAACCCATGACCTTCCAACACTATAACTTTATAGTCACATGTGACCCCACTCAACCAAATTACTCTTTTGCAACACATTTTAAACTCATTGACTATATGCCCAAATATTTCACTTACTAGCAATATTTGTTTTATAATTTATTTAGGATAAAAGTGACAAGATAATTATACTAGTTTTAATAATTTAGATTTTGATAGGAATGAAACCTATAACATTTATATACTCATAAATTTATGTTTATGTTTATTTTAATGATTTATTAGTGCTAAACTAATTGAAATATTTTTTCATGTAATAATTTATTAGTGCTAAAATAATTGGAATATTTTTCCCATATAATAGTAAAAAAATGTTGCCCGGGGAGAGAAAATATAAATGGACATATATGATATCTTCAGAGTCAAAAGTAAGAAACGAGGTGGTCGAAAATTGGTCAAAATAAAATCGAAGTGATGAAATAAGTGATGAAAAATAAGTATTGTATGAGTCAATCTCAAGTAGGTAAACGGATGGTGGAAATGACGATAGATCTATAAAAATTGTGGCTAAGTGATAAGTGGATTTTATATCCACTTGGAGCGTTCCATATCGGCTTAAATTGATTGACTTGGTCTCAAGTTTGTTGTATTTTTTATGTGTTTTGTGTAGTTACGCAGGGTAGTATCTATTGGTTAGTGTTGGTGTTCTAAGCGATATTAGAGTGGAATTAAGCATTGGAATGAAGATTGGACACTTGTGTTGTGCTATCAAGGACTTACATGTGTCTTGGTATTGAAGATGCTAGCTAATGCAAAAGAAACGGAGGAGAAATGAACAAATTTGTGTAAAATTCGGATTTTCTGGATAGGTTGCGCAGTCTTCACTATTTTGGCCATATCTGGAGTTCTAGAAGTCCATTTTCAGCGATCTTACTGCCCACGCAAAGCTTGGGAGATTTTCTACAATCTTGGACAGGTATGCCACATGCAGGCTGCGCGTGGTGGGCGCAGGTAGCGCGAAGAACAGACTGATGGGCGCAGGTTGCACGCGCGCGGTGCTGAAAAATTACAATTTTTACTATTTTGACCATATCTTGAGTTCTGCAAGTCCGTTTTGGACGATCTTACAGTCCATGCGAAGATAACGAGATTCTCTATCATTCTAAAGTGGTCCAGATGTCCAATTACAACTGGAATGGACCAGAAATATTGAAAAAAATTTAGCTACGAATTTTCCTTCAAAACAGAATCAGTTTAGGAAACGTATTTTGCAGAAATTCTATTATAATTATGTTTTGGTATTTTCTTGCTAGTCAAGACTTCTAGAGCCTATATAAACACATCTACCATTGTAATTAGGGGATAACCATTACATATCAATTACTTAGGATTATTTGTATTTTTTCATACTTTGTTTTTATCATGGTTTCATCAGATCCCATGATGACGAGAGGTTCAATTACGAACTAATCGTTGTCATGGGATTCAAACGGATTTATTTATGGAGCTTAGTATCTTGATGTTTTAAATATCTGTGTGTGATGTATATTGATATCCTCGTATGGTTATGCTTAATTGTTAGATGCGTAGCTAACATCTAATTTGTTAATCTCTTGTGAAGTGAAAGTGGATCTTGAGATTTAGAACTTGTCATGCTAGCATAGGTTCATGATTGTTTATCAACATGATTCGTAGTATGAGATGAGAATACTTATATTGCCCTATGTGATCTTTATGGATAACTTGCTCTTCAACCATTATGTTTTCAAATTCTATAGACATATAGGGTCTAAGCATAATTGGTGTCTATTCATCTTCTATCTCTTTTGTGGATGTATGTTTAGTTTGGTATTCGTATACTGAGAAGTAGCGTATACTTGTTTCGTGTTGTCCGATCAGATATCATAACCATTGCATATAGTGATTAAAGGCGTCAGATCTAAGTGAAGTATTTAATGAAGTTAGGATTCCATGCTTTCTCTTGCAGAAGTAATTAGATTCCAATTCTCGTTAGTTAGTTAATTCTTAGTTTGCTAGTTTACTTCTTAGTTAACTTAGTTTATTAAACCCAAAATTGTTATTTGTCTTAGCAGTGAATAATAATCATACATTGTTGCATAGGTGCATCTACTGAATTAAAACCATAACCAGATCTCTGTGGGAACGAACTCGACTTATTCATATATTACTTGTGACCACGTACGCTTGCGTGATTTAGTGCAAACACTAAGATTCAAATTAGTTAAAAATGTGAGGTTTGTACTAGGTTTGAATTCTCATTTTAAGGTGAGTTTTCATTTAAATAATTGTATATGTATGAGATTGTCTTCGAAAACATAATTTCGACCAATATATCCTCGTATATAATAAATTAAAATAATACATATGTTTAACATTATAACTGAGAAATTAACTTTTAAATAGCCATAACACCTTTTGATCATATTTTGAAAATCTTTAAGTACTCTAATGACTACTATATTGTATTCTATTGACAAATTATTAATATATTTCTCTCTTTTAACAATTATGTCTATATAAGTCGAATGACCATAATATATTTATTATTTAATTAATACAAAAAATGATAAATGAAGTGTATAACATATTTTTACTCGATATCAGTATAATATTCTATTTTAAGTATATTTGCATTATATCAGTAATTATGAATTTATCTTTAGATTTATATTAATGTTAAAAACTTTGAAGTTAAAAAGAATTGAATCCATGACCTTCATACACCTATAACTTTATGTTCACATGTACAACACTAAACCAAATCATTTTTTGTGACACATTCTAAACTCATTCAATGCATGCTCAAATAATCCACTTATTAACAATATTAGTTTTATATTTGTTTTAACATTAGGATAAAAGTGCCCACATAATTATACTAATTTTAATAATTTGAATTTTGGTAAGAATTAAATCTATGACATTTATATACTCACAAATTTATGTTCATGTTTATTTTTATGATTCATTAGGGATAAAATCATTAAAATATTTTTCTCATATAATAGTAAAAAATGGTAGTTAGGGAGAGAAAATATAAGTTGACAAATATGATGTCGTCGAAGTCAGAATTAAGAAAGGTACCGAGGTGGCCAAAAATTGGACAAGAAAAAAAATCACAGTGAGGAGTTAAAGTGACGGAAATTAAGTAGAAATCTATCTTAAATAGGTAAATGGGCAGAAGTAAAAATAGATCTATAAAAATCTATTACAATATTTCTCTTTTTTAACAATTATGTCTACATATTAGTCAAATGGTCAGAATATGTTTATTATTAAATTAACATAAAAAATGATAAACGAAGTGTATAACATATTTTTACTCAATATCAGTATAATATTCTATTTTAAGTATGAAAGGTACCAAAGTGGCCGAAAATTGGTCAAAAAAAATTGAAGTGAGGAGGTAGGTGATGAAAAATAAGTAGAAGTCTATCTCAAGTAGGTAAACGGACGGAAGTGAAAATAGATATATAAAAATTTGTTATAATATTTCTCTCTTTTAACAATTATGTCTTTATATAAGTTGGACGACCAAATTTGTTTATTACTAAATTAATACAAAAAATGATAAATAAAGTGTATAATATATTTTTACTCGATATCAGTATAATATTCTATTTTAAGTTGTTATGGTCAATTTGCTATTAAAAGGATACATCAAAAAAGGTCAAATACCATGATCCTATAAAAGCGCACATCATATATTTATTGGACGTGCACAACTATTATGATAAATTTGTTGTCCTTATTCTCCGAAATTGGTCGGAGAAAAGGATCCAAAATTGGAAATGTGCGCTATAATTTTCTAAGCAGAACTATCTGATTCTATTATTTGTATTTTTCTGTCACATTACATTATTTCTTACAAAATTATAAATAATATAATAATTAATTCTTCCTCCGTTCCAAAATAAATAAGTCAGCTGCTTTTTCACGCATTTCAATACACCAAGATTATTGTGGTAATACTTATCAGTTACAAACTTACAATTAATTCTTACCTACAACTTTCAGTGAGTCATTCTTCTCACATTGACCAAACAAAACTAAAAATATAACTCTTACGGTTCAAAATCTGATAATATTTTGAAACTATAACATCTCAGATAGATCGAAATACGTAAATTAGACTAACACGAGAAAATTCTATGAATTATTATATGGACATGCTTTGCACGGGCTATCATGCTAGTTATATCCTTGTATATAATAAGCATAACATTATACTACCAAAATAATTTCAATCGTCGAATCTAATATTTTTTAAAATAGACGATCAATATTATATCATATTAAAAAAAATTATAATCTAAAAAGGATATATTCAAAAAAGGTTGGTTTAGAATTAAATTTCAGAAAGAAATTTATAACAAAAAATTGATATAATTAAAAAAAGATACAATTGAATTTTATTTAATTATTTATTAATATTAAAAAAAATTCATATTTACTATTGGGCTATATCCCGAGATCTAGAAATCAGATTTGAATGATTTTACAGTCCTCGCAAAACTCATAAAATTATATTTAATTTAGTGATGATTTAATAATTATTTTTGAAATGGAAACACTCAGAATCTCATACTTTTATATAGGTAATGCTACGTACCTTGAAAAAATTCCCAAAAGCGTTCCCGAATGACACATGACATTATTTAATTTGTGGGATTCATATTAATGCACGAGGGGCCCATCTCATTTATAAAAACATAACCAATCAAATGTTGACAACTCAACATTCGGGAACGGTTTCGGGAACCGTAGCATTTTCCTTTTTATATATATTTTAGATGATTTTATTCTCATATTTATTGTGTTTTGCACTGATTTGAATATTTATTTAATAGATTTTGCTGTTTTATTGTAGGATAAAAGGGATTTCTAAACTTGGAAGGATTTGGAGAAAAATATCTATTTTGGAGCTAAATTAGAAGAAAATTCGGAATTATTGGACTACACGAGCTCTTGACGTTGTTTGGGTCATATCTTAACTTCCAGAAGTCCGATTTTAGCGATCTTAAAGTCCACACGAAGCTTGTGGAATTCTATATAATTCAGAGGCGGTCCAGTAGTCAAAATCCAGTTGGAACAGCCCAGAAACAGAGGAGAATAGACAGCTACGAAATTTTATTAGAGAATCCTAGTCGGTTTAGAAGACTTATTTTGTAAATTTATTAAAGCATTAAAATACTTTATTATTAGGAGGAGATTTTATTATTATGATTATTATCTTGTAATGGGGAGAGAAGGAGAGAACGTACTTTGATATTTTTTTAGGAGCTAGGGTTTACTCTTCCATCTCTTTCAAGATACACTTGTTTAGCTTGGATATTTTATTTTTCATTAATTCAAGGTACTTTTTTATCTTCTCTTGTTTTAATAGTATATGCTTTACATGGCTTTCATAATTGTTTTCCTTGTTCTAATTCCTAGCATGAGTGAGTAGTTATATTCTAGGGCTCAAGGGAAAACCACACCATGATATTGGATTGATTTTCACAGTAGTTTGACTGGTTAAGTGATTCTAATTGATATGTTTTTATATTTGATTTGTGTAATTGACCAATATCACAGATTAATTGTATGCAATAATGGTAATGGATCGAGAGATAATGTACTAATTAGAGGCACACATACAATTAGCCGAATGAATGTGAATGCGAGAGCATCATTGGAATTCTGAGAACATTGATACTCGAGAGAGATTAACACATGTTCTAATTACTTGACCAGCTGAATTACTAAAAGTCATTATTTTGTAAGCATGTTTCGAGAGTGTTAATACTCGAGAGAGATTGACATACTCTAGCTACGTGACCACTTTAGTTCCTTTAGTTTAAAACCAATTTGGTGTGAACATGGTGAACCCGATTGCCCTAGACTGTAGTTAATTGATTTGTAAACATATTTATTTGCATTACTTAGTTAGATAAAACCTTCAACAATCTTTATCTCTAGACACCGTGCTTTGCTAGTATTTGCTAATAACAGACACCATGCACTTGCGGATAGATTAAATAAAACACATCACGGAGCTCAACGGATATAGGTATTTTGGGCAGGTTCTAAGGAAAAGTAGTGTAGTTTTGACATTCTTTCAAGTTACAAACCATATTTTTGCAAAAAAAAAAAAGAAGTTAAAAATTGGTATTCTTGCAAACTAATTTTCAAAATACATAATATTTTTGAAAAAGTTGATAACCTTAAATATTTATGAAAAAACCCATTTTACTTTCATTATTTTTTACGAAAAAATTTATATTAAATATGATCTAATTTTAATTACAAGTGTTAATAAAAAGATTCATAAACATTATTTATTCAACTTTAATGGATAAGACTAAGTGAGTAACTAATTATATTGGTAACTAAGTAACTTCCAATTCTAACCATTAGATTATAATGAAAAAGAAATTGATTCAACCTAAACACGTGATCTTGTAACTCATCATTTAACTATAAACATAGTACTTGACCTTTGTATCACACCGAACTATTTTCACGGGCCACTTCCTTTCATATCACTATCAACTAACTATCACATAATTAATGCATAACACAATCTTTTATACTGTGTTCTGTATTTATAAATTTTATCCTTTAAATTTTTTTGTGATGATAATTTTTTCAAATATACAACACTTGTATTTTTTTTAATCACAAAAACATTATTTTACTCCAAAATGAAATTTTACATGTAAAATTAAAATAAAAAATCATGTTCTATATGTTCATTGTATACAGAACGCATATTTTTGTATTTTTATTTAAATTAATATGTTCCATATCTTTATTTTGTATTTATATGTTCTGTATTTTTATTTTGTATTTTAATGTTTTTTGTTACAAATGATAGTTTTTTATTTTTTTTATTTAATGTTTCTATATTCTTTTAAAAGTTGTTGTCCAAAACACATAAATTGAGAAATGTAAAATAAAAAAAAAGTGATTAACTTGGTGATAATTAAGAAAAAACCATTGACAAATGAATTAAGAAGTTTAGATACACACATAAATACTTCAAAAAATTATAAATGAAAATACAGGACATTTACATTTTTTGATATTCTTTATATTTTATCTTTTTAATTTTAGTTACATACTTTTGTTTATCTTTTGTGTTAACAGGAATTGAAAGATAAGAATAATAAAAAATATAAATCATAAAATTACACAAAAAAGAAATGATATAAAAGTAATTTGAAATAAAATAAAAAAAAAAATACACGCTAGTTTTGTTTAT
The DNA here is from genome assembly GCA_037693485.1 of Kitagawia praeruptora. Lineage (NCBI taxonomy): Eukaryota > Viridiplantae > Streptophyta > Magnoliopsida > Apiales > Apiaceae > Kitagawia > Kitagawia praeruptora. Next base: position 9,728,327 of record CM075353.1, read on the forward strand.
TGTGGGTCTAGTGTTTAGATGATTTTAAATAGGTACTAGTAGCGGCCTAGGGCTGTAAATTAGTCGAACCGAGCCGAACTCTTAACTGTTCGTGTATCAGCTCGTTATAAATACATCGAACTCGAACTCGAGCTCGAACTTTGATCGAGCCAATATTTTTGTTTGTGTATCGACTCGTTAAGAAATTTTTTGTTCACGAACATGTCTAACGAGCTACTATTCACGAATATCTCATAAATAGTGTTCATGATTTCGTGTACATGAACACATCAACCTTTTTTTCTTGAAAATTTTTAAGGCAAATAAAATAAAAATAAAATTGGGGGATGAAACATTGAAAACTCGAGAAATGTTTCGAATTTAGACTTATCAAGGAATCAAATTTAGATCAAGTTTAGTTAATACATAACGAACTAATGTTATAATTTATAATGTAACAAATGTATAATTTGAATATTATTAATAAAAATAATTTATAAATTTAAACAAAAAAATATAACGAATAGACAAAATAAAATAACGTATTACTTCGTCACATTTACTTATACAATTATTTATAAATTATTATCAATTCAAGAACTCCCGTTAAATGTTAATGAAATATGTTCACGAACATATATATATATATATATATAGAGTTAAGTTCTATGGAGACCAGCATTTGAGTGGAGACCGTGGAGACCATATACATTATGCACTCAAAACATTACAAAACATATATATTTGCAAGGAATGTTCAATTAACAATATTATTTCATTCAAAATCTTAAAAATCATATATGATTTTCAAGCAGAACATGTTTTGGAGAACAATACGTTATGCAATATTTTGTTTGCAGGACATACATGATTTTCAAAATATTTAATGAAATTTGCATGTAAAATATATATGATCTTCAAGATTTTCAATGAAATTAATAGTATAGTGATTTTCATAGAACATGATTTTCAATGAATAAGTTTTTGCAATGTTTTGATTGATATTGGTCTCTGGTCTCCACTAAAAATGTTGGTCTCCATAGAACTTAACCCTATATATTATATATTTATATATATATATATATATATATATATATATATATATATATATATATATATATATATATATATATATATATATATGTCCTGGTCCCTGATAATCGATTGTCAGGGACCAGTTATTTAACAATCTGCTTCTAAGCTGTTGGATCAACGATCCAACAGCCCCCCTGGATTACAAAAAAAAAATCATATCCGCTATAATTTTCCGCGGATAGGCTAATTGCATGTCCGCTATAATTTTCCGCGGATAGGTTCTGTCCTATCCGCGGAAAATTATAGCAGACATGCAATTTTTTTTTATAATCCAGGGGGGCCATTGGATCGTTGATCCAACGGCTTAGAAGCAGATTGTTAACTAACGGAGGGGTATTTTTATTAAGAAGACAAAACCTTGATGGTACCACTCGTAAGTCAAAAATATGCAGTGGTACCATTCAGAAAAGCCAATACCAGAAGAGTACCATTCATAATATCCCAAAAAAAATGGAGGCCTTATAAAACTACATACGTACATTCCTACATTCCTACAGAAAAAGGATAACACTCTCTTCTTACTCTCTTTTTACCACTTCCCCTGCTCCAAATTTTCTCAATCTCATCTCGAACCATAACCATGAAGACATCCTCAAAAACTCTCGATCACACTCTTAGTACTCTCCCTCTCCTTCTTCGCCTTAACCTTAGCTTCCGACATGTCGATCATCACCTACGACGAAACTCACAAACCATCATCATCCAACAGCCTGATGACCATTTACAATTCTTGGATTAATAAGCACGGCAAGTCATACAATGCCCTGGGTGAGAAAGAAACCAGGTTCCAGATTTTTAAGGATAATTCACAGTACATTGACAACCATAACGCTGATCCTGAGAAGTGTTTTGAACTTGGTTTGAACAAGTTTGATGATCTGACAAATGAGGAGTACAGGTCTAAGTATATGGGAACTAAGAGTAGAGATTCGAGGCCTAAGTTGTCGAAAGGGAGGAGTGATCGATATGCTCTGTAATGAATTAACTACAGCTTGAATACAGAGAACATAACTCTAATTATTTCTGAGAATTACTGGGATGTTCGCAATACAAGTTGAAATGATAGAAGGACATTCGAGAGGTCCCAGCTCTCCTAATAGTAACTACAACTTTCACAATAATCAGATAAGATCCCTCCTTCTCCCCATCTCCTCTTTTAGTCTTCACTTCTAATCCTTCTTGGGCCTGTTTCTTTTAAGATTTAATAGCCCATTTCACTTGGAGCCAGTCCATTACATTACCCCGCTCCCAAAGAACGACCTTGTCCTCAATGTCGAATGCCGGAAATGGTACCCGAAGTTGTTCCAAGTCTTTCCGGTAGGAAGCTTGTGTTGATGTAGCCTTTCGACCATCCTCCATATAAGCAGATCTTGACAAAAACTTTATAAAATTCCCAGCTTCGGTGACACCATTATACTTGGCAGCTTTATGACGTGGAGTGTGGGATATGGAGAAATCAAGCTCTAAAAGCCGCAAGGCTACAACAACGGTTTGAGGTATCCAAGGGAGTTGCGAAACCCATTGTGGATCAGATTCCTTGGTCGCCGTTCCTGCTAAAGCACAGGACCCCAGCCATTCTGCCGTTGTCTCACAATTTAATGATAAATACCCTGGCTTTAGTACACCTTCAACTTGGGTTAGGATCTGAAGCAAATCCCCAACAGAAGATGAATTCTACAACTTTTGCCTGCAAGTACTCCTACGGTTCGACGTCCAAGACGATTGAAAAGCCTCAAGCAGAATATAACTCTCAATGAAAGCACCAGACTTTGTAATTGGTTCACCAACTGGATAGTACTCTGTTCTTGACTGTATCACCTGTTTCCCAGAAGATAGTAGTGTTGGTTTCCTAATGCTATCGTAGCAGTTCTTTTCCTTTTTATCACCGTTTTTGAAATATAATTCACTCTTTTCAGTCAGCCTACTATTAGTAACAATGGGACCAGTTTTAACCATAGAATACAGAAACTCACAAAGATAAGACACGGCCAAGCTAGAACGATATAGAGCATCAGAAGTTCCTTCTTCCGGTACCACATCAGCTCTAATTAGTTTGATAGCTTCATAAAGAACACCAGAACTTAAAAATTTTCCCGCCAAGTATTTCTCTAATATGACAGACTTTATACCAGTTTTCTTTATATGACTGGTGAAAGGCAGAGTGTATAAACTTGTAACACTATAACTAATGTAACTCAATTAAAGGAAAAGATACTTAACCAGAAGACAATCAAGAACAAGAAGTCACAAGAAATCAACACTAAATGAAGACAAGGTAATTGATACAATTGAACATGTTAACTATGATCAAGCCAAGAAGAAATCATTGAGAGAAGTTCAAGTCAAAGTTGTTCATGCCTCAATGATTTGAGAAATCGAGAATCAAGATCATAACTATCAGTATCAACAAGACCAATTGATTTCAAGTGAACAAGAAGGAAAGCGAATATTGGAAAGCCAAGTTACTAAGTGAATATGGTAATTTATTCGAGAAGCAGAAACACTATCAAGACTAGTCACTTATGAACCAGACCAGTGCATCAAGTGTCAGGACATTGATAGCAAGTTTATGTCAGTAATAAAGATCCATGTTCAAGAGCTTGCTGAAGAATAAAGAAGACATGAAGATATCACAAGCTCAAGATGTGCATTGAAGTTTCAAGTTGAAGACCAGAATATTTTCTAAGTACTAAATATTCTAGATAGCCAAGTAGAATATTTCTAAGTAGAAGTTCTACTTAGAAATTCGAGATGGCTAAGTAGAAATTCTCAAGTAGAAGTTCTACTTAGAGTGCAGCTTCAACATGACACATGGCATCTTCTGATTGGCAGATTTCCAAGCTTTCAAGATAAGGCAAGATTTATGTGGACATCATTGGGCCACGTACATCTTAGTCTTTGAAGACTACAGGACATAGATTACATGTAGTATAAATAGAAGCACTTGTGTAATGTTTTAAGTAAGTGAGCAATATTGAGAAAACACAAGAAAAAGAGAGAGAGTACATTCACAGAGCTTAGAATCATTCACTTCTCTCTGAACTTCTGTTATACTTTGTAATGAATGTTGTAGCAACCTTTTCAAGTTATATATAAGAAATATATTCCTTGAATCTGCGTGTTCATTTATTGCATCGTATTTATTGCTTCTCATATTCGAAAAGTTGTATTCACCCCCCCTCTACAACACATTTGGACCTAACAATTGGTATCAGAGCGGATGTTTAACATACAAAACATAGATCCTTGTGTTTGGTAGAAGAATCGTGAGTTTTCATTTTCTAGATCTACTTTTCATTTTCTCGAAAAGTGTGCTTTAATTTGTTGGTAGTGAAAACTCATCCGAAAAAAAATTATTTAAATACTCCAGGTGTGATTATTTAGCTTGGGTGTATTTTAATTAATTTTTGTGAATTAATCTGGGTTCATTGATATTTGGTGTTCTTGAGTGTTCATCATCTGTTCTTATCAAAGAAGATAACCCAACAACTTTTTGATCTCCTTTTTCAAACAGATAAGATAGTCAAAAAGGTGTTTTTGTACTTTTGATTTGATAAATATTCCTTGGCCGAAAGTGTAACAAGACATACTCAGTGCCTAGCAAGTGGGTTAGTTGCTTTCGGTGTGTAAAGTATCAAAAGTCAAAAAGGTGATATTGTTTATTCAATATTAAAGTAATCTGCAGAAAATTATTCTAAGGACAAAAGTTCTACATAGAATTTCTACTTGAGATTTTCTACATAGAATTTCGACTTGGACAATTTCTACTTGGTGAATTTCGACTTGAGCAAAATTTCTACTTAGAGAAATTTCAACTTAGGCAAAAGTTCTACATAGATATTCTACATAGCCTAGTCTTGGGTACTTAGAAATTTTTAGTGACAAGATTTGAAATGGCTCCTAAAAATTCTTTCAAGATCCCAATGTTCAACCGAGATCACTATGAAGAATGGGTTTTCAGAATGAGACTCTACTTAGAGACAATTAACCCTGAGTATTTGGAAGTCCTTGAAAAGGGTAAATTTGTTCCAATGAAAGCTATTCCTGAGCGTACGGAAGGAGAGGAGGTTATACCTGCTCGGTCTGAGCCTAAAAAGGCAGCGGACTTTACGGATGCTGACAAGGAGCAAATAGCTTATGATACTTCTGTAAGACAAACCTTGATGGAATCTCTTGATCATGAAATGTTCAACATAGTCAAAGGTTTGAATACAGCAAAGAAGATTTGGGACAAGATAGAAGTTGTCATGGAAGGATCTGCAGAGGTTAGAAGCAACAAGACACTTATACTCAAGATGGAGTATGACACCTTCAGAATAAGAAAAGGAGAAGGCATAACAGACATCTATCTAAGATTCAGTCAGTTAGTATTAGATTTGAATCTGAGAGGTGTTACTCTCCCCATGGTTGAGACCAATACGAGATATCTGAGGAACCAGCCAAAGAGCATTGAACATAGGGTCTACGCAATCAGAGAAACCAGAGATTTGCATACAACTTCTCTGGAAGAATATTATGGAATTCTAAAGACCTATGAGCTGGAAAAACTTCAAGATCAAGCATGGGACAATGATTCAAAAGGAAAAGAAACTGCATCAGGATTAGTTGCTGATGAGGAAGAGTCTAAGAAGGCAATGGTTGCAGCAAAGCCTAAATCATCACTTGCACCACATCAAGTTGATAATGATGACGAGTGCGCATCTAACAGTGATGATGACTACTTCACCCAAGAAGAGCTGGACAACATGGACGATAGTGTCGTGGCATACATGGCAAGGAAGTTCAGCAACATGAGATTCAGAAAGAGCAACCGACCACAGAGAAATTCTTCATCTTATTATCGGGCTGCTAAGGGTGGTGGTAGTTCGTCAGGCTACCAAGGTAAAGGCAAGAATACCAGCTACAAATCTCCTTTGGATTTCAAAATGAAGTTCAAATGCTATAACTGTGGTGAAGCTGGACATTTTACCTCGGACTGCAAAAAGCCTAAACAGACTTATCCAAAAGAGACATTTGAAGCCCTCAAAAGCAAGTATGAATTGCTGGTGAAGGAAAGACATGGAAAAAGAGCTTTATTAGTAACAGAAGGAAGAGCTTGGGATGATTCAGATGAGGAAGATGTTACTCATGTAGCAAACTTTGCGCTCATGGCTGAGACATCAGAGGAACCAGAGGTACCAGTTCTAACCCTTAAAGTAGAAATGTCTATTGATGATTATAAGGAACAGAACGGGGCTCTTAGCGAAGAGATCTACATGTTGTGCAAAAGCCTAGACACTTCTCAAAAGGAACAGAAAACACTTGTCGCCAAAAGCAGAATGCTTGAGGCAAAAGTGGAAGAGTTAGAGGTTGCTTGCACTGTAGATACTTCCCTAAGAGATTTTATTAAATCTTTGGAACACAAGCTCGTCCTTAAGGAAGAAATAGAAGCATGTCTTAGGAACAAACTAGCTGAGTTAGAAACTAAATGTGAAGCTTACAAACTAGCTGCTAGTAAAGTGTATGTAGATAATGACGTATTTAAGAAGATAACTGGAGTAGGTGTAGGACTTGATTATTCTAACCTTTCTAAGAAAGAAGGGAAGAGACCTATCGACACTAGTTCCAGTGTCCTTAAAAATGAAGTTCCTAGCATTTTTAAACCTTCTGTCAAACCCATCTACAAACACCTTGTTCCTAGAATAGAAGAAGAAGAGACTGAATTGATAGCTAGATATGAGATTGAGATGGAAGATCGCCAGAAAGCACAACCCATAACTCCTATCAAACAAGTTAAAATCAATTTTCCTAGAGATGAATCTAGACTAGGATTAGGAGCTAAGGCTGTTAAACAACAAGGGAAGAAAGGCATAAAAGAGGTTAAGGCTGAACGGTTAAAGAAAGCATGTTATCACTGCAAATCTACTGAACATCTTTCTTATGCATGTAAAGCTAACATAAATGTTCCTGCTGCACATGCCATGCCTGTCACACATACAATGAATAATCTGCATCCGAATCATGCACAGTGTGGTCTACCTAATTGTATGCCATGCACTTTTAACGTCATGCAAACTTTTGTGAATTTAATGAATGCATCTAGCCAGTCATGCTTAAATACTGCTGCTAGTTCAAACATCAAGAAAAAGCATGTGAGAGCCAAGACTATCAGTCCTCCTAAAGTTAGGAGTGACAAACCTTCTCCTAGGACTGACAAACATGTCAAGTCTGAGAAAGGAAAGGAGGAAGTCGAAAGCTCTAGTAATGTTAAGAAAAGTGCATCTCCTGTTGTTAAATCTGTTGATTATCGATCTTATCGAAAAGCCGGGCCCAATCAAAGTTGGGTTCCGAAGAAAGTCTAATCAATCTGTCATTGCAGGGCATTAAGCAAAATAGAAATAAAGTCATATGGGTGCTAGACAGTGGAGCATCGAGGCATATGACTGGAAACAAGTCCCTGTTTACAGAGTTGGTTATGAAGGCTGGCCCTTATGTTACCTTTGGAGATGACAGCATAGGTGTGACAAAAGGATATGGCAAACTGAAAACTGGCAATGTCATCATTGAAGATATTTCCTATGTTGAGGGATTAAAGCATAATTTGTTGAGTATCAGTCAATTCTGTGACAAAGGTTACGAAATTGTCTTCAACAAGAAAGGTGTATCAATCACTCATATTAAGGAAGGCTCACTGGCTTTGAGAGGAGTTCGAAAGGCAGATCTTTTTGTTGCAGACATGGATTCAGCAAATCAGAATGAGGTCACCTGTTTCTACAGCAAAGCCTCGGATGATGAAAGCTGGTTATGGCACAAAAAGCTTTCTCACTTAAATTTCAAAACGATGAATGCTCTCGCGAGGCGAGAATTGGTGAGAGATCTACCTCAAATGGAGTTCGCTCCGAAAGGACTCTGTGAAGCTTGTGAAATGGGAAAGTCGAAGCGAGCCTCGCATAAAAGCAAAGAAATTTCTAGTATCACTGAGCCTCTGCAACTTCTTCATATGGATTTGTTTGGCCCAGTGAATGTCCTATCTTTGTCTAGGAAAAGATATGCATTGGTAATCGTGGATGACTTCTCCAAGTATACATGGGTATTGTTCGCAATGACGAAAGACGAAGTACCTTTCATAATTATTGATCACATCACTCAAATTGAGAATGTTTCAACACTTACAGTGAAGACGATTAGATCAGACAATGGCACTGAATTCAAAAACGCAGTGCTAAATGACTTTTGTGTATCTAAGGGAATACGTCGTCAGTATTCAACCCCGAGAACTCCACAACAAAATGGAGTAGTTGAAAGGAAGAATAGAACATTGGTTGAAGCAGCAAGAACTTTGTTGTATGATTCGAAACTTCCTCTGTATTTCTGGGCAGAAGCAGTGAGTACCGTGTGTTACACTCAAAATCGATCCTTGATTATAAAAGATAAAGAAAAGACACCATGTGAGCTAATGAACGGCAGAAGACCAACAATCAAATACTTTCATGTCTTTGGAGCAAAATGCTATGTACTTATAGATGATGAAAATCTAGGCAAGTTTGCAGCAAAAGCTCGTGAAGGAATCTTTGTTGGTTACTCCACAGATGTGGTAGCAGCTTATAGGGTGTTCTTAGTAAATGATCGAAAAGTGACTGAAAGCTACAACGTCAGATTCGACGATACCAAACTCTCATCAATTTCAAGAGATTCTAGTGAACCTGAGTCCCTAAAATTTCAGAATCTGGACTTAGAAGAACTTGAAGATGAACCTGAGTTGGTTGTCCCATTAAATGTTCCAAGTGTACGTGAAGAACCTGAGTCTAATGAACAAGCTAATCCTACAAGATCAGGAGAGACTTCTTCAGTACGAACCGGCAACAACTCAGGGGGAGTAAATAGCAGCTCAAGGACTACTGTTCAAGGCTCGAGTCGAGTTGACTCTAGTTCTGTAGGAGCTGGCACTAACTCAGGGGGAGTTAGTGAAAGTAATCAAAGTAGTCAGCACCATAACTCAGAAAGTCACGCTGAATCATCAAGACAATTTCCAAGAGAACGGGTATGGAATAGAGACCATCCGTTTGAATTAATTATTGGTGATCCAGATGCTGGTGTGTCTACTAGAAGATCCGCAAGAGCTGACCTGGCTAATATTTGCTTATATTCTGGGTTCTTATCCAAGCTTGAACCTAAAGAAATAGAAGAAGCTCTTGGTGATGCTGATTGGGTGATTGCAATGCAAGAGGAACTCAATCAGTTTGAAAGGCAGAAAGTTTGGAAACTGGTACCCCGACCAAAGAACAAATCAGTAATTGGAGCAAGGTGGGTATTCATAAATAAAATGGATGAAAACGGACTTGTAACTCGAAACAAGGCTCGTTTGGTTGCAAAAGGTTATTCTCAGCGAGAAGGAATTGATTATGATGAGACCTATGCACCGGTTGCAAGACTTGAGGCAGTCAGGATGTTCTTGGCATTTGCAGCACATAAGAACTTCAAGGTTTTTCAGATGGATGTGAAAAGTGCCTTCCTGAACGGAGAGTTAGAAGAAGAGGTGTATCTGGAACAGCCGCCTGGCTTCATTGATCCAGAACTTGTAGATTTTGTGTATCTTCTCTTCAAATCTGTCTATGGCCTCAGGCAATCCCCAAGATGTTGGTATGAAACCCTATCCGTATTCTTAATTGAAAGTGGTTTTACTAGGGGAGTAATTGACAAAACATTGTTCTATAAGAATGTGAAGAATGATTTAATACTTGTTCAAGTCTATGTGGACGATATTATCTTCGGGTCATCTAATGAGCGCTTGTGCGAGAAATTTGCTAAGCTAATGCAAGAGAAATATGAGATGAGCATGATGGGAGAGCTGTCCTTCTTCCTTGGATTACAGATCAGTCAGAGAAAAGATGGTATCTTTATCTGTCAATCCAAGTACGTCAGAGATTTACTCAAGAAGTACAATCTAGAAGATGCATCAGCAGCTAAGACTCCCATGGCAACAGCCACGAAGCTTGATGAAGACAAATCAGGTAAACCAGTTGACATCACAAGCTATCGAGGTATGATTGGCTCACTTCTCTATTTAACTGCAAGTAGACCCGATATAATGTTCGCAACTTGTTTATGTGCAAGATTCCAAGCGGATCCTAGAGAATCACATCTCATAGCCGTCAAAAGAATTTTTAGGTATCTCAAGGGCACACCAAATCTAGGGATTTGGTACCCAAGAGATACAGGTTTTAATCTAATTGGCTATACGGATTCAGACTATGCAGGTTGCAGGATTGATAGGAAAAGCACATCTGGTGCTTGTCAATTTCTTGGCAGAAGATTGGTGTCCTGGCAAAGTAAAAAGCAACATACAGTATCTACTTCTACTGCTGAAGCTGAGTACATTGCTGCTGGAAGCTGTGTAGCTCAAATACTGTGGATGAGGAACCAATTGAAGGATTATGGCATGGAGCACAAGAAAATTCCAATTATGTGTGACAACACAAGTGCTATTGCCATAACCAACAATCCTGTAGATCACTCAAGAACCAAGCACATCGACATCAGGTATCACTTCATAAGAGAACATGTCGAGGAGGGGACTGTGGAGCTACATTTCGTGCCCACAATGCAACAAATTGCAGATATATTCACCAAACCTCTTGATGAAGTAACATTCAATAGGTTGGTTGGTGAATTGGGAATGCTTAACACAAGTTAGTAAAGCCTTCCATCTGTAAAATCCATGGTTATGTTTGTATATGCAAGCTACTTAATCATTATGTGCTTAGACTTTAAAATGCCTAATTAATGATTGTTATAGGTTGCATATAGTGTCATTTTACATGAATTCATTGTGTTTTAAGTGTCTTTTATAGCACAAATCTTTGAATTTATGCTTGTTAGATTGCATGATCATAGGGGGAGTTAAATTGATAATATTCTAAATTTTGCATGATTTTTAGATGAATTTACCTGTGTTTTTCATGTAATTATGGGCCTTAGAATTATCAAGGAATGTTTTAATTATGTCATATATTAAAATCCTTGAATTGATATTTATATTAATTTGGCAATATTAAGTGTTGAGTTTTTCAAAGAAAATTGTCAAATTATTCTAAGTATCTTCAAAATTTCGAGTTAGTCACTATCTCGAAACTCATCTTGAAATTCTAGTTGAATTTCGATTTGAGCTTCCAGAGTGAAGTTTTGAAAATTCTAAGTCTGGGAAGAATTTCGAGTTAGCCTCTATCTCGAAATTCATCTCGAAATTCATCTCGAAATTCGACTTAGAGTTCGAATTCGAGTTACCAGAGTGCCTATTTCTATCTTCAAAATATTCAAGATAAGTTCTATCTCGAACTTTATCTCGAAGGTTGAGATTAGGTTCCATTTTTGGGGATATTTTGAAAAGAACTGAGAATAACTTCGAGTTAGTCAATAACTTCGAGTTAGTCTCTATCTCGAAACTCAACTCGAATTTCGACTTGATGTTCGAGATAGAGTTCTCAGTTGGTTAAGGGAATTTTTCGAGTTAACTCCTAACTCGAAACTTATCTCGAATTTCTACTTGAATTTCGAGATAGGTTTCCCTAGTACTGTTGGTGGTTTTTGCTGTTTAAATGATCTTTAATGATTAAATGGTTCAAGTGTTCGAGTTAATCTATCTCGAAATTTATCTCGAAGTTCGACTTGATACCATTTCGAGATAGACTTCGACTTAAAATTTCGAGATAGACTTCGACTTAGGTTCTCCCTGTATGTACTTGGTATTTTCATTTTTTTTTTACAGGGACACTTTTGTCATTTCACAATCATGCCTATATATACATCTCTAACTCGATGATTTCATTTCACTTTTACCTAATTCAGTTTTACAGCCGCATACATATACATACAGGCGATTTCGACTTACAAACCATTGTTCGTGATTTTTGTGATTAAACTCATACAGACCACGAATTAATGCCCAATCTTAGACTGCTATTATCTGTGTCATCATAAATCTTTGTGTCTGTGTGCTTTGTAACCGTTCATATACACGCGTATATATATATATACACACAAATATCAAGTGTTTGTAGTTGTGTGACTGTTCATAACTCTACTTCACTGGTATACACAAAAGAATATACATCTTCATTGTATATCACAGATTTGGTAATTGGATTGTAATTTTCGCCACTACTTAATCATTGTTGATATTCCGTAGTTTAATTTCTCAAGTGACTCTTGCTATTCACGAACGAAATTAAAAGGACTATACTTTGATTTTGTTAATTTATTGTTTTTTCAACAAATATCACATTTTTTAAGGAAAAAACATTTTATTAAAAAAAAAAAATGGCTCACCAATTTTCACTTGCTAAAAACAATTTTTATAATATTTCTACGGAAATTGGTGATCAACTCCCGCGCTTTAAGTCTTGGATACGATTTCTCAATTTGTATTCCAAAGCTAGCGATGCTTTTACTGCTAAACCTACACTAGTACATGATGCTTTACAGCAATTATGGACTAGTGTGGTTTCTTTTGGGAGCAAATCAACCCCCTACGGTTTCAGGTTTACCTTAGCGGGTTAGGAATATGAGGTGACTGAAGAAATTGTCAACAGGGTTCTGGGATTCCCGATAAAAGATGCTTATGATCCAGAACCTACAGCTGCAGAACGCCTCAGATTCTTTGAAGAAATAGGATGTTATCCTCCGTCTGGCCGGATCACTGGAAACATCCAAAAACAATTCTTTCATGTGGAATGGAATTACTTTTTCGAGGCTATCACAAGATGTTTTCGGGCACGAGAAAGCGATTTCCATCAAATTTCCATTCCCATGCAAACCTTTGCAATTGCCCTGGCAAGAGAACTGGATATAAATTATGGACGCATAGTTCTCTCTGAGATAGTGGGTGTAATGGGATCTCCTGCAAGCAGAGACCTCAACACAACAGATGTTGTCTGCTGGTTTCCTCGGTTCCTACAGATGCTGATTAATGATTTAATACCGAAGGATGCTCTTGCAGTTAGACAGAGTTTTGCCAGAAGCCCAACATCTGCACCACTAGGGATGGGCACTAAGTCACTTTCAACAATTGATAATCAGGACAAACATCAAGGTAAACCAATGTCTATTCCTGAAAACATTCAACAGTGGCTTATATATGATGCAGGAGTTACCACCTTGGTGGAATCATCGCAAGTTTCATCATATGCTCAGAATCGGTCTGCTCATGCTGAGGCATTTGAAGAGATTCCTGATGAGCAAAGCGGTGACGAACAAGGTAATGAATCAGGTAATCTTTCTCTGCATACTACTCATTCCTCTTCCTATGTTTCTGATTCCCAGACCCAAGAGACTGCTAGCTCGCAGGATCTATCCCAGGGTGAGAGCTATATTTCTAATTCTCTGCCACCCCTGTCACCGGAATCCAAACAGCCAGCACATGAAAATGTAGGATATGATGAGGAGAGTGACCCCGAAGAGCAGCCTCTTACTCGAAAGAAAGCCAAATTTTCTCATGCTGCTACTTCTAAACCTCAGTCAAACCCTAGTGTGTCACACGCAACCACTCCACCTCACGAGAGTGGTTCTCCCCTTGAACAATCTGCACATAGGGATTTTGATGATGATTATGTACCTCTTGAAGATACTGTTGCTTCAAAAGGACATGAAGCTTTAAAAGCTTCAGCCGTACCTTCACCGGTACGTACTGATGCTGCAAAGAGGATCGGTTCTGATGTTGTACAAGAACACTTTGTAGCCTCTCAGCCTGAGATTCCAACTCAGGAACCAACAGCAATTGATCCCATAACTGCAAATTATATTGCTTATCCAGTTTCTGCAGGTACTGCTTCATATTTTGGATCAATTATTGAAGACATACACGAGCGTGAGACAGGGAGTGTGTGTGAGAGGTTAGGGAGAGAGGGACCTTCATTTTTAAGGCCCGAAACCGAGCGCCAAATACTAACAGAACGAGTATTAGAGCGAGGTCACCTAAACCAAACACCGTCCCTTAATATTGAAAATCTTGATACACGTATGACTTCTATGGAAAATCAAATGAAGCAGTTTGGACAGACAATGGGGCAGTTAGGGATGAATATTGGAAACAATCAAAGGGCTCTTGATGACTACGCAGCACGAATGGCAAGTCAAGCTACAGCTTTTAATGTTTTGACAAACAAGGTAAATGACTTGGGCCATGCTGGTGGTGTCTTGGGAAACACTCTGAATGAAAGGATGGGAGCAATGGAGATTACAATGGATACTCTGGCTGTGGAGATCAGTAGAGTGATGTTCGCAATCAGAAATTTTGTGCCCCCGGAGTGTTTCGAGCCGCAACAACCTCCCCCCGATGCTGGTACAGGTGGTGCTAGTGGAGCAGGAGCCTATGGTTCTGGTTTTGAAGATTCTTATGCAGTTGGTGGATCTGGAGACCAAGGTGGAGTTCAGGATAACTCACCTAAGGGGGAGAGTAGACAAGAGACGAGACAGCAAGGAGTTCAAATCGAAGAAATTCATGAACAAGCTGATCTTGTCAAAGAAAAAGAAATTGAGCCGTCTATTGATGAAGAGGCTCTGAGGAGGAGAAAGGGTAAGGCAATAGCGATTGAGCAAGATGAGCCATTCGTTGACCTGAGTCGTCAAGAAAAAGTACAGGTGGTACATGACTCAGATTCCGATATGGAAGACATACCTTTGGAACATGCTATTAAGAGATCATTGAAGGATCAAGGTGGAGGTGCTGGAATGTCTTTCGGAATGCCTGAAGAAATTACTGTTGATGAGGAAACCCTTAAGTCTCAACAGTTAGCCTTGGAACAAGCTGAGTTCTTTAAAATGAAGGCAATGCAAGAACGTGCTGTGTTTCTAGAAAAGAAAGTGGAGCTACAAGGGAAACAGTACGATCATGAGCTTGCAAGGCTAGTTGATCCTCAAGTGGATCTGGACAAGAGAAGGTTAGGGTAGAAGTGGGATGAAGCAAGGAAGATAATGATGGGACCCTGTGCGAAAGGAGTTCATAACAAGGAGGCAGATGATCTGTTCTACAACCTAAATTTGCAGAATCCAATGGCTGCGGACTACATAAGTGCATTGAAGAGATTAATTTCTAAAGTCAGGGTTGGATACAATGCAACGCTTAAGGAGTGGCAGGTTATATTGTCTTTGACAGAAGGAGTCCAAATGTCTTTCCTATATGTGGATGACCAATTCATGACGAGAAGATCTGCATCAGAGTTGTTCTTGCTAGCAACAAAAATTCAATACTCTCATTCTGAGAATCTAAGCATTCTGTATAGGGATCAGTTAATGCAGCTAGCAGAGGACAAGGGTCCAGAATTCTCAGCATATCCTAATGTTGTCCGGATGGTGGTTGACAGTAAATTGAAGAGGGTGAGCATGGAGGAAATGTAACGACCCGAAAAATTACGTGTAATTTATTATATTAAAATATATTTTTAGTTGATTTTAATGTGTGTTAGTTTATTTTTAATGCATTTAAACGCGTTATGATTTTTATAAAATAGGAAAATTATCTCATACGTGTTATGTGACTTCTGTGTATCATAGAATATTTTATTCTATTTTTCTGTAATTTTTATATTTTTATAATACAATTATTTCGCATTTTAATTTCCGGATCCAGCCCCTGTATCGAATTCGAGGCCCTGTTTTTCATAAAATTATTTTTATATAATAGTGGGATATCTGAAAATGCATTATGTTGTAATTTTTGTAATATTCATAATTTTTGGGAAATTTTGGCATATATATTATATTTGTTTAAAAATAAAATTTTTACATTTTTATCCCATAAAAATTATTTTAAGGGCTTAATAATTTTAATTAGGGGTTAAAAATATTTTTGGGGTATTAATTTTCAGATTTATATAAATAGCAGAATTTTATTTTTAATTGTTAAAATTAATCAAAAATCAGATTTTTGATTTTATTTTCTGGAAAATTCTCTTGAATTTTTCTTGAAGTTCTTGACAATCAAACGAAGATTTGAGTACGTTACCGGAGTCCGTTTTCGACTTGTAAATATCCGAATCGAAGCTTGTGACACGTACTACGCATACGAATCATTAGAATCGGTGCAGGTATCTTCAAAATTTCTGGAAAAATTGAATTATTTCGAATTTTTGATTATTAAAATTATGATTTTTTTCAAACGTGATTATTTGGTTGATTTGATGATTCCATGTTGTAGAGTAGCTCTTGCCATTCGATTTGGTATATTATATGTTAGATTTTGAGTTCAATAACATAGAGAAATCGTGGTTTAATTCTTATTCTTGAAATATGAATGTTCATCGGAAAATTTTAAGATTTGGCCGGAAAATGAGTTCTGGGAATCTGTTGCTAAATCGGTTCTTACAGATGGATAGATCGGGAGATTTATGAGTTATGGATGTGTATAAAGTGGCTGTTGGATTCCGGTTTGTGCTCGCCGGAAAAAATTCCGGTCGCCGGAATCTTGTAAACCTCCATTGTTGGAGGTGGTGTTCTTGAAGCATTCTTGGTGATGAATATGTGGAGATGGTGATGAACAGTGACGTTTGATCTTTAAAATCTGAAAATCAAATTCTGAAAAATGATTTTGAAAAATTATTTTCAAAAATTTATTATAAATTCGAATTTTATTTTCAGAAATTCGAAAAATTATTTTTAAATTTCGAAAAAATATTTTTAATTTCGAAAAATACTTTTAAATTTTTAATAAATTATTTTTATTCGAAAATCTATTTTATTTGATTATTTTAAATTTATTTAGCTAATATCTTAATTAATTTAAATTGATTGGTTAATTAATATTAATCAATTAATTTAATTAATTAAATATTATTTAAATATAATTGAAAATAATCAGATTTAATTATTTTGGAAAATAAAATGATTTATTTATTTTCTAAATATTATTTTACCTTTAATATTTATTTCTTTATTTGTTTTATTTGTTTAAAATGTAATAAAATTGTTTTAAAATCCTAAAAATAATCCGGGAACGGTAAAAATAGTTTTAAAATTCTAAAATTATTTATAAACCCGGATTAGATAATTATAAAAATATTTTGGGGATTCAATAATTACCCGGAGGGTTTATTAGCGATCCTGTTTGACTCAAAAATGGTTAATTAAATCTTTTAAAATTCTTTTAGTGCTTTAAAAATATTTTTTTAAAATATTCTAAAAATATTTTGAGTGCTCTTTTAATGGTGAGTCGTATCCGCGCTATGTGTTGATTGGTTACGTGACAAGTATATATGTATTTGATTTGAGGATTATCTATCGGTTGAGTTGATTAATAAATAATTAATTTGAATATTCAATTAATTTAATTATTCTTATTAATTGCGTATTAATTAAACCGTTTGTCCGTTTTCAACGAGAAAAGTATTTCTGGAATTAGAAAAATGACCCGGTTCTTATAAAAATAGTTTTAAGTTAAAATTCAACTTTTAAATTTTGGTCGACTTTTTACCAAACCTTTTTATTGAGTCGGTTATATTTGATAATTAGGGTTTTGACCCGTTTTCTGTTTTAAAAATATTGGATAAAATCTTTTTATGATCTGATCAACGTGCTATGTGATTTTGTGATTTACTTATTGAGTCTCTTTACGTGCAATGTGAGTTATTAAGGTATTAAGTATCGAGGGTTATGATATAATTCGAGTTTTGCCCGATATATATTTAATTGGTGATTAATTGTTTATATGACTTATGTTATAAGATGTCACTAAGAGTAGTCGATGTTTTCTTTGAATTACTGACTAGGATTGTCAGATTTATATTTATTTTTAGGACGAAGTGTTTATTTCGAGGGTTAAGTGTTATATTTATATTTCTATTTCTTTATCGAGAATTAGAATAAATCTTTCAAGAATTAATTGTTGAATATTGACTTAGGTTTGTCAGCGGAGATAATTAAATGTTTAATAAAGGAAGTTGGAGGTGGATGAAATATTATTTGTGGATTATGAAGAAGGTTGGAGATGGAGGCAGTATTGTTTGTGGATTGTAATAAAGAATGTTGGAGATGAAAGTATTGTTTGTGGAATTGATGGTTTACTTGCGAGGTGTTTTAACACCGGGAAAACGTCTATGTTCAAAGGGGACATTTCCAATTATTTTCTTCGGACAGAGATATTGAAGTAGACGCGCAGGCTCGATGTCAACGGATCAGACTCGTGGCAATCGCAAGAGCGTCAAATCAGCGAATGATAAACAGAGGATATGATGACGTGAGATAGAAGAAGATAGTTGTATTACTTCGGTGTTACGCAATAGCTAAGGACCAGAGGCAAGTATTTTCTTTTTCATCCTAAACACTGTTTATTTTATATTTCATTGATTCATATCATGACGAATAGCTATTATTCAGAGCTATTTGTGATTCTTAATATTTTTGTGCGAACTCAGTTGCTTGATATTGGTACCCTTGATGTGGGGAATTGTTGAAAATAAACTCTTCATGTCCTTATTATCGTAGTAAATAATAGGGATGTGAACTGTATGTGAAACTAAGCATTTCCTGTTGAATTCGGAAATTGCTCTATTGGATTGGAAAATGGTAAAGCGTAGGAGGCCATGGTTGCTGTCATGGTCCAGCAATATTTATTGGAAACTGATAAAGCGTAGGAGGCCATGGTTGATGTCATGGTCCAGCAATATGTTAAGCGTAGGAGGCCATGGTTGCTGTCATGGTCCAGCATTATTTAAGGAGGATATGGTAACCATACCATCTTCCTATAGGCTAACATTACTTGCCTATTTTGGGTACCCCAGAAATCCGGACTATACACACACGGAAAAAAAAAGAATACCGGTGGAGTATAGAGGGTCCCATTGCCTTAGAACCTGATCAGGGGGCAATGGTGTTTTGTGTTTCAGTTATATATATCCAATCCATATCGCCCGAATGGCTATTATATATTGTGAATTGGCAGATGATTCATTTTTATGACATGCCAAATGATTTCAGTTATGATTTGAATTATATCACAGTTGTTGATTCAGTTTCTCTATAAACTGTTTTACATTTCACTTGATTTTTATGCCCCACTAATCCTGGTTTAATATCAAAATTTTTATACGCTTGCTGAGCATTTCTTTCGCTCATACTTGCTGTTGTAAATTCTAACATTTCAGTAAGGTAGTTTGGCAAGACGTATCCGCACAGTTCAGAAAGAGAAGAAGCGGGATGCTATTCCGAAGATGACTTGGCTCAGGATGTCTGGATTTAGAGTAAGATCTATTTTATATATTGGAGTTATATTATTTATTATTATTATGTATAGTCTAGTTGGCCTGGCGTACTTCTTATCGAAGTTACACCAGTGGTTTAAGATTTGATCAAAAAAGAATGTTGAGAATAAATGCTTTTTATCTAATGGAATTTGGATTCTTGTTTCTAGCCCTATAACCTTAAAAGATCTTGGTATGTTTGGGGTCACAGATGTTATATTTCCAGTGTTGGACAATCACAAATGGATGATTATTATTAATCAGATGTTTTATTTTGAGGATTTTTGCGTGACAACCAAATCTTCTGACCCCGGATTTGGGGGGTGTCACAGTTGGTATCAGAGCAGGGTTATAGTAAACTAGAAACGAGAGTGTGTAGGAGTGTGTATAGCTAAGTAAGGAACGTCAGAGCTCATGTAGAGTTCGTGTTGGACTATTGGATATAGTACCAATTAGTAAGTTAAGATTGGAGTACTCGTTTAAGATAGTTGTGCTGAACTGGATTGACCGCCTTGCTAATGGAGATGTCTACTGTGGAATCTTCAGAGATTATTACGAGTTGACGATGACATACGATATCGATATTCTTAAAACGTGGAACGGAAGAAGCTTAAATTCGAATGACGAGCTATCGAAGGAATTGGCAAAGAAGGCATAAGTAGAGACCTTGGCAATACCTTTCCTTTTTATGAATTATTTTGATATCCCTCTTAAAGAGGCATTCTTTAAAAGATATATTTGCTCTTCTAAACCCTGACATTTTGACACTTGTGTTTAACCCCATTTTGGATTTCAATTGTTTCAAAGGGTATTATGAAACCTACTTTCAAATTTCGGAGACTTTCAACTTTTGTTTTCTCCAATGGTTAATAACTTTATTTGCAATATAGTACCACTTGTTCGGTACTTTCTTCCTGGTTCTTCTTTTCGGAAAATAACAAATTTGGAATTCCTTTCATATTTCTCTAATCCTACTGAGACGAACAACCCTATTTATAGGGGACACCAGGTATATCTGTCTGTGTGATAGAAGTTGGATGGGACGCCATCACTGGTGTGTTGTGTATTACAAGAAGGCTGATCACCTTTAATTGTAAATGTCGGAGCTAAGACACACAACGTCGGGTTCATGTGATCATATTGATCTCTCGGTTATTCTTTCATTTCAAATCAAGTTGCTTTATTCATAACCACAATTGTGGAACATTTGCTATGATATGGAATCCTTTTTCTTCAAAATTTCATGATTCTTGTTATCTCTATTGAATTTCAAGGGTATGCCAATCAGGTCAGGATAAACGAAATTCGCAGATAGAAATTAGATTCGCAACGGAATCGTCAAGAGCAAGAGCGAGTCCTAAAATGATTAGAATATCAGTGACATATCAATGGAATCAGTTCACTCTCTCTCTCTCTCTCTCTCTCAAGGATATTATATATTATAATGGAAAGTGGGTCGAGCCGTATTTGAAACGAATAACGATGGGTTGTAAGACTCCCGTGATAACTGTGTCAGACAGAGACCCTTTAATTAAATTGAGATTTTGGAGAAGTTGTTACGGAGGAACACTATCCCCAGTTTTGTAAAGCAAGTGTTGATGATGAAGGAGTTAAGGAACCCTACTAGTTGCCTTAGCTGATTCCGAGGACGGAATCCTTATAAGGGGGGAAGAATGTAACGACCCGAAAAATTACGTGTAATTTATTATATTAAAATATATTTTTAGTTGATTTTAATGTGTGTTAGTTTATTTTTAATGCATTTAAACGCGTTATGATTTTTATAAAATAGGAAAATTATCTCATACGTGTTATGTGACTTCTGTGTATCATAGAATATTTTATTCTATTTTTCTGTAATTTTTATATTTTTATAATACAATTATTTCGCATTTTAATTTCCGGATCCAGCCCCTGTATCGAATTCGAGGCCCTGTTTTTCATAAAATTATTTTTATATAATAGTGGGATATCTGAAAATGCATTATGTTGTAATTTTTGTAATATTCATAATTTTTGGGAAATTTTGGCATATATATTATATTTGTTTAAAAATAAAATTTTTACATTTTTATCCCATAAAAATTATTTTAAGGGCTTAATAATTTTAATTAGGGGTTAAAAATATTTTTGGGGTATTAATTTTCAGATTTATATAAATAGCAGAATTTTATTTTTAATTGTTAAAATTAATCAAAAATCAGATTTTTGATTTTATTTTCTGGAAAATTCTCTTGAATTTTTCTTGAAGTTCTTGACAATCAAACGAAGATTTGAGTACGTTACCGGAGTCCGTTTTCGACTTGTAAATATCCGAATCGAAGCTTGTGACACGTACTACGCATACGAATCATTAGAATCGGTGCAGGTATCTTCAAAATTTCTGGAAAAATTGAATTATTTCGAATTTTTGATTATTAAAATTATGATTTTTTTCAAACGTGATTATTTGGTTGATTTGATGATTCCATGTTGTAGAGTAGCTCTTGCCATTCGATTTGGTATATTATATGTTAGATTTTGAGTTCAATAACATAGAGAAATCGTGGTTTAATTCTTATTCTTGAAATATGAATGTTCATCGGAAAATTTTAAGATTTGGCCGGAAAATGAGTTCTGGGAATCTGTTGCTAAATCGGTTCTTACAGATGGATAGATCGGGAGATTTATGAGTTATGGATGTGTATAAAGTGGCTGTTGGATTCCGGTTTGTGCTCGCCGGAAAAAATTTCCGGTCGCCGGAATCTTGTAAACCTCCATTGTTGGAGGTGGTGTTCTTGAAGCATTCTTGGTGATGAATATGTGGAGATGGTGATGAACAGTGACGTTTGATCTTTAAAATCTGAAAATCAAATTCTGAAAAATGATTTTGAAAAATTATTTTCAAAAATTTATTATAAATTCGAATTTTATTTTCAGAAATTCGAAAAATTATTTTTAAATTTCGAAAAAATATTTTTAATTTCGAAAAATACTTTTAAATTTTTAATAAATTATTTTTATTCGAAAATCTATTTTATTTGATTATTTTAAATTTATTTAGCTAATATCTTAATTAATTTAAATTGATTGGTTAATTAATATTAATCAATTAATTTAATTAATTAAATATTATTTAAATATAATTG
The DNA here is from genome assembly GCA_037693485.1 of Kitagawia praeruptora. Taxonomy (NCBI): domain Eukaryota; kingdom Viridiplantae; phylum Streptophyta; class Magnoliopsida; order Apiales; family Apiaceae; genus Kitagawia; species Kitagawia praeruptora. The sequence continues at coordinate 9,750,735 of CM075353.1, forward strand.
AAAATAATCAGATTTAATTATTTTGGAAAATAAAATGATTTATTTATTTTCTAAATATTATTTTACCTTTAATATTTATTTCTTTATTTGTTTTATTTGTTTAAAATGTAATAAAATTGTTTTAAAATCCTAAAAATAATCCGGGAACGGTAAAAATAGTTTTAAAATTCTAAAATTATTTATAAACCCGGATTAGATAATTATAAAAATATTTTGGGGATTCAATAATTACCCGGAGGGTTTATTAGCGATCCTGTTTGATTCAAAAATGGTTAATTAAATCTTTTAAAATTCTTTTAGTGCTTTAAAAATATTTTTTTAAAATATTCTAAAAATATTTTGAGTGCTCTTTTAATGGTGAGTCGTATCCGCGCTATGTGTTGATTGGTTACGTGACAAGTATATATGTATTTGATTTGAGGATTATCTATCGGTTGAGTTGATTAATAAATAATTAATTTGAATATTCAATTAATTTAATTATTCTTATTAATTGCGTATTAATTAAACCGTTTGTCCGTTTTCAACGAGAAAAGTATTTCTGGAATTAGAAAAATGACCCGGTTCTTATAAAAATAGTTTTAAGTTAAAATTCAACTTTTAAATTTTGGTCGACTTTTTACCAAACCTTTTTATTGAGTCGGTTATATTTGATAATTAGGGTTTTGACCCGTTTTCTGTTTTAAAAATATTGGATAAAATCTTTTTATGATCTGATCAACGTGCTATGTGATTTTGTGATTTACTTATTGAGTCTCTTTACGTGCAATGTGAGTTATTAAGGTATTAAGTATCGAGGGTTATGATATAATTCGAGTTTTGCCCGATATATATTTAATTGGTGATTAATTGTTTATATGACTTATGTTATAAGATGTCACTAAGAGTAGTCGATGTTTTCTTTGAATTACTGACTAGGATTGTCAGATTTATATTTATTTTTAGGACGAAGTGTTTATTTCGAGGGTTAAGTGTTATATTTATATTTCTATTTCTTTATCGAGAATTAGAATAAATCTTTCAAGAATTAATTGTTGAATATTGACTTAGGTTTGTCAGCGGAGATAATTAAATGTTTAATAAAGGAAGTTGGAGGTGGATGAAATATTATTTGTGGATTATGAAGAAGGTTGGAGATGGAGGCAGTATTGTTTGTGGATTGTAATAAAGAATGTTGGAGATGAAAGTATTGTTTGTGGAATTGATGGTTTACTTGCGAGGTGTTTTAACACCGGGAAAACGTCTATGTTCAAAGGGGACATTTCCAATTATTTTCTTCGGACAGAGATATTGAAGTAGACGCGCAGGCTCGATGTCAACGGATCAGACTCGTGGCAATCGCAAGAGCGTCAAATCAGCGAATGATAAACAGAGGATATGATGACGTGAGATAGAAGAAGATAGTTGTATTACTTCGGTGTTACGCAATAGCTAAGGACCAGAGGCAAGTATTTTCTTTTTCATCCTAAACACTGTTTATTTTATATTTCATTGATTCATATCATGACGAATAGCTATTATTCAGAGCTATTTGTGATTCTTAATATTTTTGTGCGAACTCAGTTGCTTGATATTGGTACCCTTGATGTGGGGAATTGTTGAAAATAAACTCTTCATGTCCTTATTATCGTAGTAAATAATAGGGATGTGAACTGTATGTGAAACTAAGCATTTCCTGTTGAATTCGGAAATTTCTCTATTGGATTGGAAAATGGTAAAGCGTAGGAGGCCATGGTTGCTGTCATGGTCCAGCAATATTTATTGGAAACTGATAAAGCGTAGGAGGCCATGGTTGATGTCATGGTCCAGCAATATGTTAAGCGTAGGAGGCCATGGTTGCTGTCATGGTCCAGCATTATTTAAGGAGGATATGGTAACCATACCATCTTCCTATAGGCTAACATTACTTGCCTATTTTGGGTACCCCAGAAATCCGGACTATACACACACGGAAAAAAAAAGAATACCGGTGGAGTATAGAGGGTCCCATTGCCTTAGAACCTGATCAGGGGGCAATGGTGTTTTGTGTTTCAGTTATATATATCCAATCCATATCGCCCGAATGGCTATTATATATTGTGAATTGGCAGATGATTCATTTTTATGACATGCCAAATGATTTCAGTTATGATTTGAATTATATCACAGTTGTTGATTCAGTTTCTCTATAAACTGTTTTACATTTCACTTGATTTTTATGCCCCACTAATCCTGGTTTAATATCAAAATTTTTATACGCTTGCTGAGCATTTCTTTCGCTCATACTTGCTGTTGTAAATTCTAACATTTCAGTAAGGTAGTTTGGCAAGACGTATCCGCACAGTTCAGAAAGAGAAGAAGCGGGATGCTATTCCGAAGATGACTTGGCTCAGGATGTCTGGATTTAGAGTAAGATCTATTTTATATATTGGAGTTATATTATTTATTATTATTATGTATAGTCTAGTTGGCCTGGCGTACTTCTTATCGAAGTTACACCAGTGGTTTAAGATTTGATCAAAAAAGAATGTTGAGAATAAATGCTTTTTATCTAATGGAATTTGGATTCTTGTTTCTAGCCCTATAACCTTAAAAGATCTTGGTATGTTTGGGGTCACAGATGTTATATTTCCAGTGTTGGACAATCACAAATGGATGATTATTATTAATCAGATGTTTTATTTTGAGGATTTTTGCGTGACAACCAAATCTTCTGACCCCGGATTTGGGGGGTGTCACAGGAAAAGGACTTAATGGAACTTTCAGTGGAATCTCTTAAGGCCGTCTGTAGACAAATGATGAGTAAGGGATTCGCTTCTGAGCTTAAAGATAAATCAGTGAAGATCATTGAAAGTGTCATATTCAAGAAGAGCAATGAGGTGTGGAAGTGTGATATCATTGCTCCAAACCCTCTTGATAACGTGAAGATTGAGCCGGAGCTGATAGAAAAGAAATGGAATATTCTTCAAGCTATGAAGAATGTAGATGAAGCTCTGAATCTTCCTTCTGGAGAACTGGAACAAGGAGAGATAAGGGAGTCAATTGGTGTTCCAGGAAGAGATAGTGTATACTGGATACACTCTTTTGTTGATGATACAGCTGATGCCTTAGTATTCATAGATGCAGACCAGAATAAAACACTCTTGCATATGAGTAGAAAATGGCTGCTGCAGACTCAAAATGCTGCATTTCTGGAGAAAGTGTTATATATGTTCAAATGGGAAGATGTGGAAGTTAAGTATGTGAAAGAAAAGCAGAGACTCGTGAGTTACCTGTCTGATGTAGTAGTGGAAAAGAAGTGAATGGAGCAAGATGCGGCTAGTGTCCACAATACTAACCGTGTCAAGGGCTATCCCAAAATGATCTATTGTCAGTTTAAAGCTGATAAAGCTCATTGGAAACCTCAGCTTATAATGAAGAAATTTGAGGACATTCCAAAGATCAGGACTACTCAGGAGGTGGACAAACTCAGAAGGCTTTTCAAACATCCTTACCCAGAACCCAAGAATCCTCTAGAAATGGAAGCAGTAAATCTGTTGAATGCTAGGTGGACGCAGCTTCATGATCCAGTATATAAGAAACAAAAGCAGCAGGAGGAGAAGCGCAGAAGGCAGAAAGAAGAGAAAGACCAAGCTGCTGAAGCTAGGAAAAGGAAACGGAATTAGGGTTAAAGGTCAGAGTGGTGTGAACTTGAAGTTGGAAAAACTTCATGTCTTTCGGTTGCTTTAACTCACTTGAGGAAAATTCAGCTTAGAGTGAATCCAATAAGGTGATATAAGTTTGACTAAAAGATATGAAATAATCCAGGTGATAGGAATCATTCAAATGATCTTTAATTCGAGGTTCGAATTCTATTTCTAGTTTAAGTTCTTTGTATTGTTTTCAAGTACTTTTCAATTGTATATTTTTCAAGACTGTAATGTTAATTATCTTTTCTCGTCTCATTGTTTAGTTGAGTTATCCTTCATTAATTTGAATGTCATTGTTAGACAATCAAATAGGGGGAGATTGAAAGGCAGAGTGTATAAACTTGTAACACTATAACTAATGTAACTCAATTAAAGGAAAAGATACTTAACCAGAAGACAATCAAGAACAAGAAGTCACAAGAAATCAACACTAAATGAAGACAAGGTAATTGATACAATTGAACATGTTAACTATGATCAAGCCAAGAAGAAATCATTGAGAGAAGTTCAAGTCAAAGTTGTTCATGCCTCAATGATTTGAGAAATCGAGAATCAAGATCATAACTATCAGTATCAACAAGACCAATTGATTTCAAGTGAACAAGAAGGAAAGCGAATATTGGAAAGCCAAGTTACTAAGTGAATATGGTAATTTATTCGAGAAGCAGAAACACTATCAAGACTAGTCACTTATGAACCAGACCAGTGCATCAAGTGTCAGGACATTGATAGCAAGTTTATGTCAGTAATAAAGATCCATGTTCAAGAGCTTGCTGAAGAATAAAGAAGACATGAAGATATCATAAGCTCAAGATGTGCATTGAAGTTTCAAGTTGAAGACCAGAATATTTTCTAAGTACTAAATATTCTAGATAGCCAAGTAGAATATTTCTAAGTAGAAGTTCTACTTAGAAATTCGAGATGGCTAAGTAGAAATTCTCAAGTAGAAGTTCTACTTAGAGTGCAGCTTCAACATGACACATGGCATCTTCTGATTGGCAGATTTCCAAGCTTTCAAGATAAGGCAAGATTTATGTGGACATCATTGGGCCACGTACATCTTAGTCTTTGAAGACTACAGGACATAGATTACATGTAGTATAAATAGAAGCACTTGTGTAATGTTTTAAGTAAGTGAGCAATATTGAGAAAACACAAGAAAAAGAGAGAGAGTACATTCACAGAGCTTAGAATCATTCACTTCTCTCTGAACTTCTGTTATACTTTGTAATGAATGTTGTAGCAACCTTTTCAAGTTATATATAAGAAATATATTCCTTGAATCTGCGTGTTCATTTATTGCATCGTATTTATTGCTTCTCATATTCGAAAAGTTGTATTCACCCCCCCTCTACAACACATTTGGACCTAACAACTGGCAATTTTCTTATAGATTAGCTCCCCCACAAAAGACCACATACCTTCTTTTTCTTCGTTCCAAGCTAAAATAGCTTGAGAAATTGTGACAGCTGCACCAATTACAATGCCAGTATGGTCCCTTCTAATAGACGAGTACTCAAAAAATCTTTTGAGATCAATGTAATTGTCATAATGATCTAGCTCTTTGTAATAGCCCGTATATGTGTCAGTAGCCATATTAATTATAATGGAGCTCTCAAGCTCCTTTAGAGTAAGAGGACTATGCCAAGATTTTCCACACCAGTAAAGTGTATGCAGTGTATCCCCCTCAAATGATCAAAATGCAGTGTCCATTTATAGGACTTTGTTTATGAAAGCAATCATGGAAGTCTTTGTAAAGAAATCATGCTGCACTCTTTCAAGATTCTGATTTCTAAAAGTCTTTGATGTAGTTTTGTTTTCTGACTTTTGAAAATCTTATAAAGATGCTGTCTTTGAAAAAAAACTTTCCAAGATGCTGACTTTGACCATTAAAATTCGGAACTGCATTCGTTCCTCAGATTTTGAGCTGCTCCAATCGGATTTTTGCTTATTAAATCCCTCTAAATTGTAGATAATTTTCTAAGCTTCGCGTGGACTGTAAGATCGTCCAAATCCGACTCCTACAACTCCGGATATGAAATAAATACTATAGAAAGCGAGTGTAGCTCAATAAATCCGAATTTCTTCCATTTTTAGCTCTAAAATAGCTCTTTAAGCTCAAATTCTTCCAAACTTAGAGATTCTTGTCTCCTAAAATAAAACATTAAAATTAATTAAATAAATATCCAAATTAATGCAAAATGCAATTAAATGTGGGAATAAAATTATATAAAATGTATATAAAAATATATCTTATCAAATATCCCCACACGAAGCATTTACACGTCCTCGGGCAAATAAGCGAAAATAAAAACTAAATCCTAACTAATATCACTTTCGTAGATGACACGATTGCATTGAGCATATGCAACAAGCCGTTAAACCCCTAGGCAGCCCTAGTAGGACGAGTTTTGTCTCATGAGGGTTTATAGTGAATTTACCCACAAAATCCATTTTTTTCTGCCAAGTCTCAAGTATGCAACCTATCATAGTACTCCACACCAGTAAACCTCAATTGCACAATATTGAAAGTCTGTTCACTTACACATCATATGTACAAGATTATCCAAGTAAGTACACAGTCTAGATAGACAAAAATATCATGAAATATATATCAATGCCGCATTCAATGAGTAACATGCTATGGATATAAATGAAGCTCACAAAATCTCAAATCACACATGTGTATAGGTGAAGTGTATTCGCTCAAGTTCAATCAATTAAGTCATGTGCTACCATATGCTTGGTTGTTCACCAAATTTCCACTACTTTGAATACATGCATGCACAAATCAAAAGGTCTTTGTTAAAGGTTGTAATGTGGCTAAGGTAAAGGGTAGGGAATCAAGAAAAAAGGCTGACAAATAGCTAACTTGACAAACTAATAGAGCACAGTATTCATTTCTAATTAAAGCACTCAACATGAAATTTCGATCATGTAAAAGGTGATCAAACTCTCACAAGCATTAAACCCCAAGCACATATTGCCATGTACTTTTCCATTTTCATATTGCACAAACCAATGAACACAACTCTACTTGATCTTTTATTTTATTTTTCTTTTTCTTTTTTTTATTCCCACCAAATTTTCACGCTTTAACAAAGAAATCCCCACACTATGTACTCACCAATCTCCAAATGAATCAAAATGCTCTACTAGTAAATCAAGAGAAGAATAAACAAGTAGGCTCAAGAATTTAGATTGGTGATATACGAAAAGAACGGATAAAAGGCTCAAAGGGGTTCACTAGGGATATATGATTCAAGGGTACTGTTTGGATAAATACGGTTAATCCTAGTGCCTTTATCATTTTCATGCATACAGATATCATGTAATCTCAAAATGGTTTAAAGCAAGTTCTAGAGCGACATACTCAATGATGAACAACACACAACAATAAAATTCGATTGATATAAAATGTACCAATCACAAATTAGGCTAAAAAATCTCACAAGGTGAAAGCATGCTTCATTACTCACTAAAATTGACAATGATGTATCTCAAGTTTTAAAATTTTCGCAAGTACGTACAAGGAATCATCAAGTAACAAATAACTTTCAGAGATATGACATGTCAAATAATCATGCAAAATAAGCTCACAAGATGTGTACCTATCTTTGTTAACACACTATGAGACGAGGCAATTAATTTTCTAATTTTTTGATTTTTTTGGATTTTTTCAATTTTATGTATCTACACTAAAAATCCTAACAATAACATCCCCACACTAAAATCATGCATTGTCCTCAATGTATGCAAATAAAAATGTGGTATGAACAAAAGTGAACGAAAACTCCCCTGAAAATAAGCAAGATAATTGTTCCTTTAGACTGAACATATCTTCAAGTTTTCCTTGCTTAATTCTTTCCACATAGCACGAACATTTCCCTTAGCTTTTCCTTCCCCAAAATAAATTTAAATCCGTGTCAGCAACCTTTTCCTTGCCTTTATTATGCCTTTTAGCTCCTTGCCCATCCACCTTCTCCCCCTCAGTTGGGTTATCCTCCAGAATAGTTGGATGCGGAGTGGGGAAATTAGACGAAGTTGTCTTCATCAAGGAATTAATTGCATGACTAAACTGGGCTGCCATGGAACATAATTGAGCATGCATTGCATCATTTTGAACACGTTGTAAATTTTTGATTTCTACATTGGACTCACGGATACGTGGCAACTCGTTCTCCAGTGTTTGGACCCGTGCAAGGAGTCTGTTGTATCCCGCTCTGGTTAGAGGTGCATGTGGTTGAGTTTGTTGCCCACTCTCATGTCCTGCTGGTGTTCCTCTCAACTCTTGTCCAAAACTTCCACCGAGATGCGTATCTGCAAATGAAATCATCTGGGGCCCTTTGTCGGATGGTGTAATGAAAGTTCGGGAGCTTCCAACCTCTCGTGAAGCAGTTTGCCGACCACTGGTAAAGAGTGGTAAATCTGGAAAAAGATCCAGGGATTTTCTCTCTGGGAGGTTAAACTTGAATGGATTAAATGGAACAAGACCCAAGTTTCCCTCGAATGTCTCGGGTTCGCTAGGTTTACTCCGTTTAGCATGAGGTAGATCGGCTGCTGTAGCAAACTCCATATGTGGTGCTGCTCTTACTGAATTTGGTAACAACGGAAGTGGGACAGTCTTTAGATATTCAGTTAGGACTGTAGGCACATCCGTATAGCTCTTATTGCTTATGTAATTAATTACATTCGCCTTCATGGAAGAACATTCCACATCTCTACCATGGTCCAAGCGTAACCTGTCTGCATCACTCAAAAAATCATTTAATATTAGCTGCAGAAATCTTGGATATAGACATTTGACCCTTTGAGTTTGGACATCCCTGGTTCCTAGTTGCTTCATCTTCAAAATAATTTGACCAAGCACTATCTTACCAAAATTAATCCTCAAATTATTGGCGACCGAATACCCTATTGTTTGAATAAATTCAGATATTCGATCTAGATTTGTTCTTTCTGAGGAAAAAACATGGTTAAGAACGTGGAAGAAGAAATTCCAATACTGGGTTAGATATGATCTAGAGAGATTGCCAGTATTGAAATTACCATCTTGGTACCTTATAAGACGAAAGAACCTTTTAAGCTGGTCAGGTGTAGGATCAGAAACGAGATTTTCCATAGGAAAATGAAGAATTCGATTAACATCTCGTTCAGTGACCCTAATCGACCTACCAAACAGTTGATAGGTGATTGCACACCCGTCCTCTCCAGAAGTGTTAACCGCACTGCAATATAATTCGCGCAAGGCATCATGGTTAAGCGGCACTGGTGTAACTAGATCATAACGAATTACTGAATGTTCATTCAGAAATTGTGCCCAAGCTCGAAACTGCTCATCCCGGATGTTGTTGATTTCCTGAATGGAAGTAGGATTAACTCTAGCAATCAAGAAGCTTCCCTGCATTGCCATTTTCAAGACAGCTAGATTGTGAGATCTGGGAGGTTGAAGTTTTCAGCAATTGTGTGTATATGCTCTGGTTATCTGAAATGATGATATTTAACACAGACAAAAGCTCATTGTTTATAAGGTTTCAAAGATTAGCGGTTAGGGGATATAATACAAGCTATGTATTAGCTTTCCGATTTTTCTTCTTTTAGCTCCAGCCCTACTCTCTTTTGTCTTCAAAGTCTTTCTCGAGCCACACAATGCTCCTTCTTTTTTTCAACGACAAAAATATCTGCATAGCCCTACTAAATCAGTTCAGTGGGGATGAGTTCTCGATGAACAATTATTTAAAAGAGAAAAATTAAAACAAAAAAATCCTAAAAATTACAGAATAAATATAAAATAAAAATAAAAAAATTGGAAAAACTCCCCTAATGCATAAGAATGAAATGTCGTGTCGAGGTCCTGAATGTCGAAGCATGGTGTGCCACTCCAAAAGACCAAAAACATGTTGCACGAGACCACCATGAGTGTAACAGCCCCAAATCCGGGGTTAGGGATTTAGTCGTCATGCGGAAATTCTCATTAACAATTCACCTGTTTAACATTAATCCATCTGTAATCATTGAATAACTGAAATACATCATTGAGACCCCAACTACCAAGCATCTTACAGGTTATAGGGCTAGAAACAAGAACTAAAGTCTTTACATTACTCACTTCATTACATCCATTGAATCAAATTACACCGTGTCTTACAAATCTTATCCCGCTAGCATAGCTTCATTGAGAAGTATACCAGCAACTAGTTTTACTCTATACAGTGTGATATATATTACACAATAATAAACCTACATGTAACTTACTCCAGCTATAGATGTTCTGGATCATGTCATCTCCATAAGGGTACCTTGTCTGCTTCTTCCGGGATATGCAGATTAGCCTCATTCGTCTACCACTTTCTGAAAGACTAATATATAAAACAACAAACAAGTATGAGCGACAGAATTGCTCAGCAAGTGGTTACTAGAGTTCACAAAATCTCCCATCATATACATGGGGTTTTCATAATACCACAGATACTTAATATCAACCATGAAATATCTGTACCCAAAAATCTCAATAGGGAAAGTATAATGATTAAAATAATCATTAAATGAACAAGATAAGTTCATAATCACATTAATAACCTTTTCGTCAAAATATCTGCTATTAAAAGAAGATAAGCAGAAATCAATATATGTATATCATCTTTCATAATATATCTGTAATCTTTATCAAGTGTGAGATGAACAAGTTTTCAATATGATTTGAATGATAAGGAAAATCAATATCATCTTTTGAAATCAACCTTTACTTTGAAATGAACAAGTTCCAGTATATTATAAAAGGATGAGGTTCAAAGTAGACCAATATAACCTTTTCGACCCTGCCAACACTTACCAGTCACCCAGCCCGTAGCTTTCCGATGGGGTGCTCTCGATAATGTTGCAGAAAATATCCAAATTGGATGATGAACTAATACTGGAGTATCTCGCGCCAGATGTCACAACCTTACGATGATCAGTCATAAGTTGTGCATCTCCAAATTTTGTTTCTCTACATGTAGATGGAAGAACTGACGGATTTACTTGTCTACCGCCCTCTTGATCTCCCGCAAACGGTTGGGCATAGTCGGGACCGGCGCAACTCGGACCCCTTTTAATAATGATGGACCGTCCCACGGCCTCTTACACGATTATCAGTGATGGACTGATTCACAGCCTCATACACACATACTCCTAGTTCGAGTAAAATCCATGACTCTGAAACGTAAAGTTCGTCCTCCTTTTCCCCGAGTAATAACTCGTTGATACAACTCCACAAAGTAGTTGTATCTAATTGGAAAAGAAAATTTACCAATATTTCCCGAGCAGTTGCTCGTTAATGGATTAACACTTGTTACAGCAATCCTACTCCTCGAGTGTTGAGGAAGTAGCCAGAGTCCCCTGACTCATAATAACTGGGCTCAAAATAAGCTCTCGACATTTTTCGTGACTCAGAAGTCAGGTAAAATAGAATTTCTCAAATAGGGTTTCCCAGTTTTGAAGGAAAGCGACGCCATTGCAAGCTAGGAGTTGATTTAAGATCATCAGGGAAACCTTATAATACTTTTGGAAAATCGCTGTTAAGCAACTTAGATTAGGTGCTCAACGTTATTTAGGGAAAACACAGAAGATCGAAAGTATTCAAGATACTTTTACTATATCTCAGAGATATACTTCATGATTACTGAAGTAAAATATGCTTTTAAGTAATCTGAGTTATTCACTATATTCTTGAAAGTATTAATTAAATATTCCAATAATATTTATTAACTCATATCTGCATAAACAATATTTTTAAATAAAATAATCACAACTAAATCTTGAAATGAATATCCAAAATAATAGTCATCAATTAAATAGCCCTTAATAATAATGATAAAGTATTTAAATGAATATCCAAAATAATATTCATTAACTTTAAATGAATATTCGAAATAATGTTCGTCAAATAAACAACCCTTACTAATAATAAGGAAAACTTTAAATGAATATTTAGAATAATATTCAGTAAGTAAATAGTCATCTAAAGATAACTAGAAACCTTTAAATGAAAATCCGAATTAAGATTCATTTAAATAAATAACTCACGTATGATTATGAAATCATACTTTAATTAAATATTTGAAACGATATTTTCCATGTAATTATAATCCTCGAATATTATTTACTAAATAAATAATACTCAGAAAATAATTGTAATACGTATACGATATACCGCCTCGCGGTTCGTAACAAATTAGTCGAAACATATGCCCCATACTAAGGGCTATCATAAACCCGGCTTATAGCTACTAGATCACCTCTAGTCTATAAGTACTCTAATTAAAAATCACACTTCAAGTATGACATATATTAAGTCAAAACAACTATGCATATACCTTGCATCGTATATCGTAAAATATTCAATAATACTCTTAATGAAATAATATTTGATTAATATTCCTCAAGTGAGATAATACTCAAATAACAATCCTCGAATCTTTACCAAGTAATAAATACTTTTTGAAATTATAATAATGATACTAATAACATTCCTCAGAATACATAGCACTTTGTCGCTGGGATCCCTCCGGGTTTCCACGACTATTCATATATATCAAAATACCGACTCCCGATTTAGAGTCGAACACAATAAGTATGCTCTTATACTTAGAGCTACAAGATACACTGGTTCATAATAACTCATCTCAAACTTATATGTGAATCAGAAGACCAACTTTATATATATGGCATTATAAGCAATTACCGCAAAACTGTATAACTCTATACATGGCAAAACAGGAATATAGAACCAATACTACAAAGTATGGTTTAGAACACTTGCCTGGTACTCGAGATATGATAGGGCTCGCGACGATGTCGGTCCATCTAGACAGAGTCAAATAAAAACATACCGTTAATCCCCTGGATAACCATTCTTAACTCAAGGTGTTAACATACAACAAACACAACCAAAGCATTATTTGCTCGCTCTAGCGTCATACTAAGTCCATGTTGGTCGTCAAATACTTACGTCATAAGTTTGGTTGAAAATCCATCCGCAATTCCAAGTTATACTTAACCATTTGAAATCTTGGTTTCTAAGTCTCGTTATTAGTGGTTTTCAATTGCGCGACCTTGGGTTAAACTTTTCTATAAAATCCACTGTTTACTCTTTTGAGGTGTTCCTTCGCATACATACCCCTTATGATATCTAGTATTTAATAAACTCAATTCTCCACCAAGATCATACCATTAAGGGGTTCAATTGAAGTCATGAACTTAGCACTTACGCGATCGAACTACTTTTACGAATTATGCGATTTCTCCTAAACCGTAAGTCGAAATGCTACGATTCTTTTGCCAAAATGATCTATGAAACAAGATCTACAAGTTCTAGGCAGTGTTTCAACATTTTAAGAGGTTATATGGTTCGGGTGGCTACTGCCTTAATGGTTAACAACAATTCGTCATTACGACGACTATAAATCGAATAATCCAAAAATCCAAATATTCCAAATATCATACCATCCACTCCAAACAACTCATACATGTTATTTAACATCCAAATAAGGTTTACCACTGCCAAGACCCCCATGGAAACCATTTTAACAATAATCAAAGCCCAATCATAGATCTAAGGTCCTAAACATGCATCGAATCACTATATCTCATCTAAATCATCAAAACTCAAACCAAGAGCTAGGGTTTCAAAAGATGATTACCTTCCTTGATGTGTATATGAACTAATCAAGCCTTGTATGGTCCTTATATAGCCTTAGCATAGCTTGGATCATCAAAAGAAATCAAGAAATCGAAAGTTAGTTCTTGAAATCACTATTCATCATCACTTTTGTAAAAATCATATAAAATCGAAAATTAAGAGTTTGGCTCTCAAATTTTTACCACATCTAGGGCTCCTCATAATCTTTGTTTTGAGTCCTAGATCATCAAATTTGAAGCTTCCTAGCTAGGGTTTTGAGCCCCATCTTCCCGCTGGATAGAAACTGGACAGGTTTGGTTCCTCAACTTTGAGCATGGATTTGACTAGGCTATACTACTTGGATTGCCATAAAATTTTGTACGAATCTTCCCCATGGAGTGGAGAAGCTATGGTTAAAATTTGGTGATTTATCAATGGGTAGAAGTGGAGATATAAATTTTTCTTTCATTGTTGGTCCTGCTGGGCAGTAACTTGCTCTCTTGTTTTCTTTTCTTCCTTTTTGCTAAATGACCAAGTCCACTCACTTTTGATCTTTTATTTGGATGAGTTCAGCTGGTGGGTTGCATTGGGGTAAGAGCCTTGATGCTTGGATGAGTACAAAGCAAGCTTGGTTGATATTTGTTTGGTTTTTTGTTTGATTTACCACCTTATCCTTGCCCTTTCATAATTCTTTCCACCAATGTCCTTGCCCCTTCCTTTTATTCACTTACATCAATTTGTTACAAATTATATGTTGCATTCTAAGGTGTTAGTGTGGCACAATTCCTCAAATAATTATTGAGTCCAATATCCTTTGCATTTTCTCTTTATCTCAGAAAACGTTCTCCCGATTTCTCAAGAATTCTCAATTTCTCAATTCTAGGATTTTATTCTTAATCCTCTTTCCCCCTCATAATATATCCTTCCTTGGATTCTTATTATACCATACCCTTACTCTATGATTCGTTCGCTTAATCGCTTAATCTCGTTATAAAGTCTCAGCGGTTTCTAGAACGTTTGGTTCACTGTCTCAACGGTTTTCGTTCTAAATTCTCAAACCAAATATAATAAACTTCCAAAATATTAACTCCTAAATTCCTCAAATGTAATATCTCGATTCTTGAATATAATAATATATAATTCGCGGCCCGGTCAAATATTACACCAAAATGCAAACTGGAATTCCTGAATTCCGATCGTCTTTACATACACTTATTCGCTCTGTAGATCACTAATATGACTTCGAAATATCCATACCCTATCTCGTACATAGAGTGGCATGAAAAGTTTCTTAGTGCTCAAAATCACTATTCATCCATAAATTACTATTCACGCATGACAAACACTATTCACGTATATATTTATTCTTAATAAGAAAAGTTTTAATTCTACCAAAAATCTGGGTTCTTACAATGAGCATCAAAAGTTGTTTTAATCCTGCACAAAATTTCCAAACAAGCATTAGCAAATTTAGCTACTACATCAATAAATAACAATTGAGCAAGAAAATTTGTAGTTTTGGAAAATTTTGTGATAAAGCAACGATAGAATTCATAGCCTTGAAAATGTCGAACTCCCTTAATATAAGGTGGAGGTTCTGGTGGTGGCTTTTCTTCACTCATGACTTCCACATGAGCCATTCGAACATCTGGGCTTTTCGCATCATTGATTACGTAGACACTTCCATTTTCTCCCTCTCCCCGAGCTTGACATGTAAGAGCCACTTTGTATGGATCCTCAACCAGAATTTGAGAAATACCATATGGGACAATATTTGTTATCACATCAACCTTGAAATAAGTGTTCTTGAGCAAAGAAGCCTTGTAAGTAGAGGCTAGATCGAGAGCAAATTTATCAATACATGGTAGCTTAGGCACAGGTTGCGGAAGAGAAACAACAACCATCTCTGTATTGCTTCCCTTTGTAGCCTTATCATCAGTCACATTGTTCTCGGCAGCAGCAACATCATTGATCTCGTCATCGGTGGCATGCTCCTTCTCTTTATCAATGGCCTCATTATCAACATTCATGGAGAAACTATCATATTCCTGATCGCTTGTGAGATTGATAGCAGTCAGGTCCTCTTCGGATCGGATAGATGATGATGGTAAATAGTCTATCTACCCTGTAATAGAAGAGTTAGCCAACTGTGAAATTTGAGATTCAATCGCCAAACTTTGAGTTTCTAATTCTTTGATCGTCTCGGCTTGTTCTTCAGAACTCTTTAGCAGTTTATTCAAGATATCCCACATCTCCTTTGTCTGATCAGCTTGCACATCTACGCTGGGTTGAGAAACATGTAGATCTTCTTGTAGAGGGGGATATTGATATTCTTGCTGTGGCGGCTGCTCATATGACTGATAATATTGTTGCTCAAACTGTTGCTGATTATGATATGAAAAATTTTGAGCACCATTGTCCTGGTAGTAGAAATCTGGTTGATTCACGCATTCTTGATCAAAAGTGTTCGAATACTGATTGTACCCATATTCTTCTTCAAAAGAATTCATTTGTCCCAACTGAGCACTCTTAGAATTATAGACATTGTAAGAGCATTCAAAGCCAAAGTGACCATAAATTCCACAAACTTCACAACCAGTGTAAGTTTCAGGGGCCACTTGTGACATCTCATTTGTACTCATCAGACATGAAGTGGGCTCTGCAGTCTTCCATGAGGCAATTTCTCGAGTATATGCCTCTACTAAGAAAGAAAGATGTGTAAAAGTGTCAACTTCACCCATTGCAGACCTGCAAACACACTACAAAGCCAAGAAACGAAGTAAAACCGGTCTCAATTGGAACTAAAGTTCCAATGAGACATAACGAACTAAAAATTTAACAAATTAAACAAAATAAAAAATCTGTATTTTATTTTTAAATTTTTTTTTTTTATTTTATTATTATTATTTTTTTTTTCATTTATAGAAAGTTTTGGAAAAATTGGATATGTAAATTTAAACTAAAAAAAAGTTAAAAACTAATTTAAAAACTAATTAAAAATTATTTAAAATCTAATTAAATCCCAAAATTTATTTTATTTATATATATATATATTTTCTTTTCTTTTCTTTTTTTTTTAAATTAAAAATTATTTACAGGAAATTTTGAAAAAAAAATTGGACATAATTGCTTCGTAAATTAAATTAGCCAGGAAGCAACCAACACAATAAATTCAACTTGAACCAATTGTACGTTGCTAAAATGCTAACGACTACTGCAAACCAACAACTCGGCGAATTCCGCCAAACAACTTGGCTAACTCGGACAATTTCAGGCTACGCAGCAACAAACCTCAAATAACTACAATAAAATTAGCAAACTCGAACCAACAATCGGCAGCTCAACTTTCAACACAGAATTTCAGAACCAAAAACTACACTACCATTCGACTGTACTGAACAAAACCAACCCACAAACATCACACTTGTAGACTCAGCAAACATGCGGGTCAACTCAGAACTTGGTACAACTGGACTCGAAATTCAGTACACTAACACAAAATGAAAACCAACAGAGCAACAACAACTCACTTCGAACTCAATGAAAACGGAGAAACTCGGCTATACAACCAGTGATGAACTCAGACTAACGCAGTAAACAAATTCTTAGCATCACCCGGCTGAAACAACTGTTTATCTATCAGACTGATTCTGTTTTTGTGTGTGCTGTTGTTTATGTCGATGACATTTTGCTTACTGGAAGTAATTTGCTTTTCATCACTGATTTGAAAGTTGCCCTTGATCAACAGTTTAGTATAAAAGATCTTGGAGAAGCCAAATACTACTTGGGGTTAGAAATCTCTAGAAATAAGAGTGGCATTACTATGAGTCAAAAGAAATTCATTTTAGACATGTTAAGTGCTGCTGATCTTTTAGATGCCAAACCTTTGTCTATCCCTTTGGATCAAAATATTAAGCTGTATGACACTGATCAGTCTAGTTCTTTGATTACAAATCCTTCTTTATATCGAAGTTTAGTTGGCAAACTTCTTTATCTTACTTTCACTAGACCAGATGTCAGTTATTCTGTTCACTTACTGAGTCAGTTCATGAAAGCTCCTAGACAAAAACATTTGGCTGCAGTTTACAGAGTGCTTAGATACTTGAAATGTACGGTTGGCTTGGGTCTTTTCTTTCCAGCTCAGAATGATTTGGTTTTAAAAGCTTATTGTGATAGTGATTGGGGTGGTTGTACATTGACTGGCAAGTCTGTTACAGGTTATTGTCTTTTTCTGGGCAGTGCTTTAGTTTCTTGGCAGGCAAAGAAACAAAGTGTGACTTCTTTGAGCACTGCTGAGGCTGAGTACCGAGCTTTGGCTACTGTTACTTCTGAGATTATATGGATGAAGTATTTGCTAGCTGACTTGCATATTCCTGTTACTAATGTGGTTGCTGTCTTTTGTGATAATCAGGCGGCCATTGACATTGCTTTGAATCCGGTTAATCATGCTCGTACTAAGCACATTGAATTGGATTGTCATTTTATTCGAGAGAAAGTACAGTCTAATGTCATCCTACCTACTAAGATTTCTACCAAAGTTCAGCTTGCTGATATTTTTACAAAAGCTTTGGGAGGTTCAGCTCATTGGTTCATTTGCTCCAAGTTGGGTTTACACAATCCTTGTGTAACTCCAACTTGTGGGGGGAGTAATACGAATGTAACTAATAATTCTACTGTGAATGCTAATGCAGTTGTGGCACATTCAGGAAAGCATCTTCAGCATCAGTACAAAGCCTCTATCCAGCATGCTTTGGTGTCACAAGTCAACACTCAAATAGCTCATTGTATATGGACCTAGTGTTGATTAGTTGTCATGCTTAGCTGTCATTGATGAGCTGTAATAGTTAGTTAGTAACAAACTTTATCTACAAGTTACTATAAGTACCTCTGTAAACTTTCTCATTAAGTAATCGAATACAATTTTCTGTTCTACAATTTCTATGCTTACAAACACATTTACTATTCTTTTAGCAACTCAAACTACGGACTCAATGATTAAACAAGACCAACTCGACAAATATAGCAACGCAATAAACCAGCATGCAATAAACCAGCAGCAAATTTGATGCGTCCGCAAAACACAACTCAGAAAACGAAATTTAGACACAGGCACACGACTCAGACAGCTGGAACTCGCAGAAGACGGACTCAGTACATTACACCGCGAGTCAACTCAGTATTTACAAACACAGGCTCGACTTAAAATCAAATAAACATCATCAATTCAAACAATTTTTACTGTACAACAACTCGGAAAGCAACAAATTGCCGATTGACTCGAACACAGCAAATCGTTACAATAAAATCAATAAATCAAAACCGACTGACTCGAACGAACACAAGTTGAAGAACTCGGAGGCTTAAATTCAGCATCAAGACTCGTTCGAAAAGGGAAAGGGGTTGTTTAAGAATCGGAGAAAAAGGAAAGGGAAGGTGTTTGCTGCGAGAGGTGAGGAGGAACGGAAGTTTGAGGTGGGAGAGGGAGATAGATGATGGGGGCTGTGGAGAAATCGGAGGGGGGTTTGAAGATTTGCAGGAGGTGAATATAAGAGGGTAGGGGCGGGTGTTGTAGATTGGCGATGGTTGGAGTGAGGCGGAGTGGCGGAGTGACGACGGGAAGAAGAGTCGGAGAAAGGGGGGAAGAGAGGTCGAAGGCTGTGTTGACGGAGGAGCAGCGGTGATTGGCCGGGAACCAGAAGTGATTGGCGTTGGTGAACTGCAGTGAAGAAGGGGGAAAGAAAGAAACGAGGGAGAAAGGTGAGATAAAATGATGGGTTTTGACAAAATAAAACAGGGGAAGGGTGTTGGGTTCTGAAACAAAGACAGGGTAAACTTAAGCTTCGAATTAAACACACAATAAGACAGAAAATTAATTATTGAAAATTTTATGAAACTAATTTTTTTATGTTTTTTTTTACACTAACACATAAAACATAAAAATTAAATCTACAAATAAAAATTATAAAACCCCGACAATAAAACTAAAATTTATAAAAACTAACTGCCTCCCCGGCAGCGGCGCCAAATTTGATGCGGTATATTTTTGTGTTCGTTCTCAGGGAGGCATGTTTTATCAATTTTAATTTAATTGTCACAAATTTTATGATTTTAACAATTATTAAGAATTTTTATAAAACTAAATAATGCAAATAAATGTGTTTTAAAGCCGATTAACTAAAAGTCTAGGGCGATCGGGTTCATCATGTTTACACCAAAACAAATTAAACGGATATAGTAATTTAACGGATTTTAAATAATTAGAGCAGGTGTTAATCTCTTTCAAGCATTAACGCTCTCGGAAAATCTAATTATGCTTTCGCACTAAAATTCAATTCCGCTAATCGTATGCATGCCTCTAGTGAATAAAATCTCTCGATCTATTATTCATATTCGCAAATAATTAATTAATGATACCGACTTATAACATATCGATTAGAATTATTTTATATCCGTTAAACAACTAATAAAATTAAAGCATTATTGTGGTGTAAACAAGGCTTCCCCTTATACCCTAGAAATAAACTACTCACACATGCTATTAATAGAAACGACAAAAATATTTAAACAAGACATATAAAACATATATTAATAAACAAGATAAAATTTAGGAATACCTCAAATTTACAATAGAACGGAGAATTGAGCCAAATTGTACATAAAATAGAAGAAAACCAAGCCCCTAGCTCCTCTTACACTTGCCGAATGGAATCAATACATAAAAGTGATGTTTTGAAATATGTAAAGTGTATGCAGTGTATCCCCCTCAAATGATCAAAATGCAGTGTCCATTTATAGGACTTTGTTTATGAAAGCAATCATGGAAGTCTCTGTAAAGAAATCATGCTGCAATCTTTCAAGATTCTGATTTCTAAAAGTCTTTGATGTATTTTTGTTTTCTGACTTTTGAAAATCTTATAAAGATGCGGTCTTTGAAAAAAAAAACTTTCCAAGATGCTGACTTTGACCATTAAAATTCGGAACTGCATTCGTTCCTCAGATTTTGAGCTGCTCCAATCGTATTTTTGCTTATTAAATCCCTCTGAATTGTAGATAATTTTCTAAGCTTCGCGTGGACTGTAAGATCGTCCAAGTCCGACTCCTACAACTCCGGATATGAAATAAATACTATAGAAAGCGAGTGTAGCTCAATAAATCCGAATTTCTTCCATTTTTAGCTCCAAAATAGCTCTTTAAGCTCAAATTCTTCCAAACTTAGAGATTCTTGTCTCCTAAAATAAAACATTAAAATTAATTAAATAAATATCCAAATTAATGCAAAATGCAATTAAATGTGGGAATAAAATTATATAAAATGTATATAAAAATATATCTTATCAGTCTCTAGCATGTCGAGACCTACCTGATTAGCAATTATGAAGACTGGCAATGACTTCAACGAGCAACACAAAATAGTATATTGATGATGCCAAAGATTCTTTAACGAAGCATCACCGCCTATAGAATCAGAACTCAACAAATCTGTTCCCATGTGATACCTATGGCTCTGGCCGATCTGGTTGGCTAGTGTTTGAGCTTCTGGAGCACCATGAGATAATTTTGGACCTGTTGTTGTGGCTGTTGTGTACTTCGGCATCACTTCCACACCGCTCATAACATCCTTTAAACACGAGTCCTCATACAAAGTCATAATAATGGAGTTGATAGTTCCCCCCTTGCCCAACGACTTGTAATTAGGGATGGCAATTTATCCCGACCCGATGGATATCCTACCCATTCCGATCTGATTGGGTCTAACCGAACCCGAAATTTTGGATATGGATCTGAGTTTGGGATTTATTTTTAGACCCGAATAAATTTTGGGTCGGGTTTGGGTTTTGTCCAAGCCGAACCGGACCCGAAACTCGAAAATTGAACTGAACCCATCCAAACCCGGATCCAATCCGAAATATATATATATATATATATATATATATATATATATATATATATATATATATATATATATATATATATATTTGTGTATAATATAGTGTATTATGCATATAATAATATGTTTTTAGTTATTAATTTTTTAATAATCTAATTATTTTAATGCTATTAATTTAAGCCGCATTCAACTTAACGTTACTATATACTTTCTCGTAATCTCGTCAACAGTTTTTTTTTTCATAAACTATTAAGAGACTCATCTTATAAAGCATTCAAGTCAATTTTTGACATATCAATGTTACAAATTGAGAGACATATTTATACTATTCATTTTCTTAATTATATATATATATATGATGCATGCGCTTAATTAAAATTTACATTTTCCTTGACATTTGATTAATTATAGTGTTCTAGTTGATAAATTATTGTTTCAAAAAAAACATGTTTATAAATAATTGTATAAATAAATTGAGATACGATTAAAACCCGAACCGAAACCCAACGGATCGGGTCTGGATCTAGGAATTCGGGTTTCAATCGGGTCTGGGTCCGGATCTGGATCTAGCATATATATTTGGGTCCGGGTCTGGTTTTCACAAATCCCGAACCGATCGACCCAATTACCATCCCTACTTGTAATCACATTCCGATTTTCTACTTCCTGCTACAGGCGCAATCTTACCATACTCGTCCTCGTGTAACTTGTAACACATTATTTCACCTCCATCATCCCACCCCACTAAATTCCTATAAAGCTTAGTATGAAACAATTCATATTCTCCTATATTACAGGGGTTATACACCCGTCCATCTAAATATAAAAGCATCACCCATACAATCTTATCCTTAACACATAATTTATCAAACACTTGATTTGCATTCATACTATTCTTAAAATTAATATAGAATTCCATATGAACTTTACCATACTCATTTTGATGGAACTTGTAAACCATAATTTTATCAAACCTAGCTAGTTGATAGGGAATATTTACCTTCATAGCCTTATGCATATTCCAGCCGTCAAACCCTCCCCCAACATCATTCATCCCTCTCTCATCCAGCCCCACCAAGGGTGTAAGTATTCCGGTATAACCCTGTCCTGGGTTATCAATAATTTTGTCGACCTTGTCGTTGACGGGTACTGAAAACAACTGCATCTCAGTCGACTCCTGAAACTTGGATGGCTTGGTATTCATGGTTAACGACTCCTGGTACTCGCTACTCTGATTGATACGGCCATCTGGCCTCCTCGACAACCGTTTGCTTTGGCTCTCCTTAGCCCATTCTTCCAGCGATTGATGCATTGCCTCTTTTACTTACTCTTCTGGATCAAGGTTTCCCCAATTCATCTCTTCTTGGAAATTTCCACCAACATCATCTCCGTTAACACAAGTATTGCCCATATTACTACCACCCCAACCCGACTCGACTCCCGGGTTATTGGGTCGTCCTCCGTTCCTCTCCTCAACCCCGTTACTCATGTCCTTACCATCTAACCCAAAGAGCGGACCCCCAAAGTGACTGTCCTGAACCATTATCGACGAAAGAGAAGAACGTACCCCCTGCTGATACCTTAATTGATCTTCTTTGAGGGTGTTCATCAATACCTCCTGCTGTTCACAGATTCGATCTATACATGCTTCCAATCGCTGCGATGTTTCAGCCATGGCCGTGTTGATTGCTAGCGATATTTGTTCCACCATCGTTGACCTCCAATCCCCCAAACCTTGCTTAACCATTTCGATTTTTTTTGTGGCGAGGACCGTATGCTCTGATACCAATTGTAATGAATTAACTACAGCTTGAATACAAAGAACATAACCATAATTATTTCTGAGAATTACTGAGATGTTCGCAATACAAGTTGAAATGATAGAAGGACATTCGAGAGGTCCCAGCTCTCCTAATAGTAACTACAACTTTCACAATAATCAGATAAGATCCCTCCTTCTCCCCATCTCCTCTTTTAGTCTTCACTTCTAATCCTCCTTGGGCCTATCTTGGGCCTGTTTCTTTTAAGATTTAATAGCCCATTTCACTTGGGGCCAGTCCCATTACATGCTCCTGTTGCTGGTGAGAGCTTGCCCGATTCTATTGATTGGAGGGAGAAAGGTGTTGTTGCTGCTGTCAAAGATCAGGGCGGCTGCAGTGAGCTTATCTTGCCTTTTTTTTTTTTACCATGATATGATATGATTTTCTTATTTATTTTAAATTGGGATATTCTCTTTGGTACACTCGTGGAATTGGCTTTTGCCAATGGTACCATCACATTTTTGGTTTCTATACATGGTACACTTGACATATTGTTTTTCTCTTAGTCATGCCCTTCTGTTAGACAACTGTTAATATTTCAGGTACACCACGTATAGAAGCCAAAAATGTGGTGTTACCATTGGCAAAAGCCAATTCCACGAGTGTACCAAAGAGAGTATCCCTATTATTTTTAATATTCATTAACAGTGATTAAACGGTGTTTAACGTTTTTTTAACGTTTTACTTAAAAGAGGGTATGACTAAGAGAGAAGCAATATTTCAGGTGTACCACGTATAGAAGCCAAAAATGTGATGATACCATTGGCAAAAGCCAATTCCACGAGTGTACCAAAGAGAATATCCCTTTTAAATTTTTTGGTTTTTTTTATATACACACTGATGGTGATGGAGCAGAGATCTGCTCTGGTCGTGGACCATAGGTTACCAGTTACATATAGAGCCTGTTTGGGAAATCTTAAAATAAGTTACTTATGACTTTAGCCCGTTTGAGAAATCTTAAAATAAGTTACTTATGACTTAAATGTAATAAGTAACTTATATGAAATAAGTAATTATAACTTATAACTTATATTTTCGTGTTTGGGTGTTTAACTTATAAGTTAAATGAGCTGTTTGGCAACTGATTTATAAGTTGTCAATTTTTTTCAAAATAAGAAATAAAATATATTTTTTTTTGAAAATAAAATAAAATATTTTAATTGAATGCATAAAGAATTTTGTTAGTACATGAATATTTTGAGTTTTAAAAATGAAAATGAAATAGAAATTTATAAAAGCAAACAAAAAACTCGAGAATTCCATTGTTCTTGATTGCCGGCTTTGTGGGGCTAGTGACCTAGTGTTGGGCTAGGGGCATTCTTTACGTCTCCCCGACCGGTAGAGTTTGATTAGTTGGAGAAGTAGATTACGAAAAGAATGATGCTTATCATAAGAGAGTCAATGATACTGAAAATGGGGATTCTGTAACCACCCATAATTTGGCCATTATGGCCAATGAGGAACATTTGAATGCTTGTGAAACTGCAAGGGATACCTCCACTATTGGAACCCCATCGCAGATTGAACGACCTGCGAGTCTTAGTTTGACAATTGCAGGTGGTCCTTCTCCAGCAAAGCAGAACTGCTTACCAACTGTGAGGGAGTCTTATGAAACACTGTGAGGGAGGCTTGGTGAGAGAGATGTGAGAGATGGTGAGAGACAAATAAGTTGAACGAAGAAAAGTACCCGTTTCTTTTATGATACGGGCTTTTCTATCAAATATAAGGCCGTTTTACTTTTTAGCCAAACACTTCTTTTTAAGGCTAAATGGGCTTAAGCCCAAATAAGCTCATCCAACTGAATGGCCAAACAGGCTCATAATCTTGCTATCAACAAACACTCGTATAGATTATTTTTATTTGGTAGTTTAATAATTTTTTCATTCCCTTTATTTTGTTTTAATATGCAAATAAGACCGCTTATAACTCTGTTTTTGGTATGTTACGTAAATCTGTAGGAGTTAATAGTATCAATCTGTTATGCAGTCTAACGGGACTGGAAGATAGGACAGGTTTTATAAACTGTGATTACAATCCCTAGATGCTCTACGCCTCTACCTAACCAGGACCTGATATTTCTGTAGTGTAGAAATGGCCAAAGCCACGCAGCAGTTGGTTACTAATTGTTATCGACAAGACTTTTTATATCAAGTGAAGACAATGAGCTAAACATGATTGAATTTTAAGTTTTGGTACTGAATTGTGGAAGATAAGATAGAGTGAAGTTGTTTCGGTTGACGTGCGTGCTAATTGCTAAGATTCTAAGACATGGATGTGATGCGTCAAGCATGAACTCATAGGACTAACATAAGCTAGCTATATCTGACCACGATTTAGATGCTTGATCTTCTCAGAAGGATCATCAGCTTAATTAAGATGCACTAATAACTTGAATGTCTAAAATGAAGGGAGTTGCTGGGCCTTCTCTGCAATTGCTTCGGTTGAAGGAATAAATCAGATAAATACTGGTGAGCTGATCACCCTGTCTGAACAAGAGCTGGTGGATTGCGATAGATCATACAATGAAGGTTGCCAAGGGGGGCTCATGGATTATGCATTTGCGTTCATCATCAAAAATGGTGGTATTGATTCAGACAAGGATTATCCATACACTGGCAGGGATGGTTACTGTGACAAAAACAAGGTCAGTACATGTCAGCATCTACGTAAATTACACACATAGTATATGTTTGTGTGTTTAATAGATGACAGCTGATTAAAAAGAATGAATATCTTCATACATCTAAAATATGCTTTTTCTCTGCAGAAAAACGCTAAGGTTGTCACCATTGATTCCTATGAAGATGTTCCAGTATACGACGAGAAGGCGCTGCAAAAGGCTGTAGCCAACCAGCCCATCAGTGTTGCTATTGAAGCAGGTGGCACAGATTTCCAATTATATGTTTCAGTAAGAACTTCTATCTTGTCAACTCCACTCATACTCTTTTTCTACAGTATATATTACATGTGTAAGGTAGGCCTTGCTAAGAATAACATCCCAATATCCCATAATCACCCACTCCATATGGGGTAGCCATTTCAGTTTGTTTGTCCTCTATGTATGTGGAAACCCTATGCCTAAATTGTTGTATGCATTAGTACATCCCAGAATAATAATTTTTTTATCTTCATGAAAATTGACAGTAGTTTACAATATGGCTTTTTACATGAACTTACAAAATTGGCTTTTTACCATGAAGTGAAAAAAACAGACACTCGTCTAATCGTCTAATGCAGGATTACAGACGGAGAAACTATATGGCATTCACTTATCCCCCCTTCCTTTCTTTTAGCTAAATCACTTGAGTTATTTCCCCTTTTAATTACACTGAGCTAGTCTCTTAATCCTTTTATGATGTCTTCAGGGCATATTTACTGGCAAGTGTGGGACAAACGTGGACCATGGGGTGGTAGTTGTTGGGTATGGAAGTGAAGGGGGCAAAGATTATTGGATAGTAAGGAACTCGTGGGGTGCAGCATGGGGAGAAGCAGGTTACCTAAGGATGGAACGTAATGTGGCTAATAAGCCATCAGGGCTGCGTGGAATAACAATTGAACCATCTTATCCTGTTAAGAATGGCGAAAACCCCCCCAATCCCGGCCCTACTCCTCCCTCCCCTACTCTCCCTGAAAACGTTTGTGATGAGTACAGTAGTTGCGCGGCACACACCACGCTGCTTGTACACATTTGGGAAAGAATGTTTTATTTGGGGTTGCTGCCCGCTTGAGGCTGCCTCCTGCTGCGCTGATGGCTATAGCTGCTGCCCACATGATTACCCCGTTTGCCATGTGTACTCTGGAACTTGCTCAATGGTAATTTAATTTCCCTGAGAATAGCTAAATACTCATGCTCCTTTGCAATTTTTTTTTTTGCTAAGCACTCCTTTGCATTTTTAACATTTGATACACAATCTTTAGTTTCCCTTGGTTTGGTTTGTTTGTTTACACACTTTTGCATGCTGTAACAGAGCACCAACAGTCCTTTGGGAGTGAAGGCAATGAAACGCACTCGTGCGACACCGATAGGAAGGAAGGCCAGTGTTTTGTCAAGCTGATCGAAATAGCTGGATGTCTCAACTTGCAAGAAAATATAATTTGATCAAATGTTTGTAGATCAACCGTGATGGATACATTGTCACTTCTGCAGCATTGCACTTCAATGAAAAGTATCAATTTCTTTAGTCCTATTATTATTCTGTAGAACATGAACCATATTCCTTTCATGTTGAAAACCATATCAATTTATGCATATTACGATCACAATTATGTTACACTGATTATAATGAAAAATGAGCATTTTATTGTTCAGTTGTTACTTTTACTTATCAATTTTCAGTATACTCTTTTCCATTTCCGTCTTCCATTTCAGTATACTGATTAGAATACAGCATGCATATGATCTTCTCGAGGAAAATTCATAAATTGAGAAAGTATATGAACAGCATAAGCTAAATCAGGTCTAGTGATGGTTAGATAAATCAGTCTACCAACAATTTGCCTGTATGTTGAAGCATCATAAGCAGAAAGAGGTGATGAAAAATTGTCCAAGAGTCTGTGGTTTTGTTCAATGGGAACTATTGATGGTTTAGCAGCTGTGAGGCCAGTATTCCTTAGCAAATCAAGAGCATATTTTTTTGATTTAAGTAGAAACCTTTATCAGATCTGGCAACTTCAATCCCAAGAAAGTATTTGACAGGACCAAGATCCTTTATCTTGAATTTGGTCTGTAAGTAAATTTTGACATCATGAAGAAGGGCATTGGAATTACCAGTGATGAGGATGTCATCGACATAAACAAGAATAGCTACAAAAGATTCATCTTTCTGAAAAGTGAATAAACTATTGTCACTGTGAAATTGTAAAAATCCATATTGCTTGAGAGCTGAAGAAAATTTGATGAACCACCTCCTAGAAGCTTGTTTTAACCCATAGATTGACTTTACCAGTTTGCAAACATAGGAGGCTGCATCTGAAGGACAAGCACTGGACAAGAAAGCATAGCCTGGGGGAAGTTCCATATAAACTGTTTCTAGAAGATCTCCATGGAGGAATGCATTCGTAACATCAAGTTGGGAGACATTCCAGTGTTTGGAAGCAGCAACTGACAGAAATAATCTTACAGTTATCATCTTGGCTACAGGAGCATAGGTGTCAAAGTAGTCAACCCCTGGAGTTTGAGTAAATCCCCTTGCCACTAGTCTGGCTTTGTAACGTTCTACTGAACCATCTGCATTATATTTTACTCTGAAAATCCATCTACAACTGACAACAGGAGTATTTGAAGGTTTCAACACTAAATCCCAAGTGTGATTTTCTTCCAGAGCTGAAATTTCAGCTTTCATGGCTTTAAACCAATTAGGATTAGGTGCAGCTTGTTGGAAGTTATATGGTGTGGAAATTTGAGATGTAGCTGCAATGTATGCTCTATATTTGGGCGTAAATGTCTCATATGTAAGATGAGATGATAAAGGATATGTTACAGAAGTAGAAGGTGACATACCTGTACTTTGAGAGAGAGATGGAGTTGGTAAAACTGCATGAGTATAAGGTAAACCAGTGTAGTCTTGGAATTTTGCTGGTAATTGTCTTTGTCTTATAGGTCTAGGGGAAGAAATTTGTCTGGGAATTTGTTGTGATGTAGTCTAAGCACTAGAGTCAGAAGATGATGGATTGGTGTCATCTGTGTCATCATTTAAATCAGAATCATCAGAGAAGATTGAAATAGTAGGAAATAAAGGGTGAGAAGTACATGTTGGAGTGTCAGATTCAGAAGTAGAAGAATGAAAGGGATATACATGTTCAACAAACACAACATCTCTTGAGTAAAAACATTTCTTGGTTTGAAGATTTAGAATTTTGTATCCCTTTTTCCCAAAGGGGTATCCCAAAAACACCCCTTTAGTGGCTTTGGATTGCAACTTATCAGTGACAAGAAGATTGGTGGCATAACAGAGGCAACCAAATGATTTAAGTTGAGAATAATCAGGTGGAGCATTATACAAGAGTTCAAAAGGAGTTTTGTAATTCAGATTTTTGATAGGTAACATATTAATGATGTGTGTGGCAGTTAGAATAAAATCTCCCCAGAAGGAATTAGGTAAATTTGACTGAAATTTAAGGGATCTGGCTATATTGAGTAGGTGTTGGTGTTTTCTTTCAGCATGTCCATTTTGTTGTGGAGTTGCAGGGCACGTGGTATGATGAACAATACCTAATGTTTGAAAATATGATTGTAGATCAACGTTTGTAAACTCTGTGCCATTATCTGTCCTGACAATTTTGACAATTTTGTGAAATTGATTTTGAACATAGATCACAAAATTTTTAATTAAAGACGGCACTTGAGTTTTATGAGAAAATAAGAAAACCCAAGTAGTTTTAGAGAAATCATCAACTATAGTTAAGAAATAGCTATAGTTGTTATGAGTTAACTGCCTGTAAGGCCCCCAAACATCTAAGTGAACTAAATCAAAACTGGAAGCAGCTTGATTAGTACTAGTAGGAAAAGGTGACCTGTGTTGTTTAGAATAATGACAAACATCACAATCAGCAAAAGTAAGAGAATGTTTATCAACAACAGGTATTTTGTTCAAAACATTGATAGATGGATGACCCATACGTTTGTGCCACAAAACAACATTATTATCATGTACTACATTACAAGTTTTGGAAACTGTTTGATTAACAATAACAGAAGGAAAAACAGTTTGAGACACTGATTCTTTGCAAAGGAGAGGCTGAGTAACAATAGGTTGAGAAGAAATAGGAGGAACTTGAAGTTTGTAAAGTCCATCATGCAGTTTACCAATCTTTTTCTCCCTCTTCAAAGTAAGGTCCTGCAAGAAACAGGAATTGGAAGAAAACATGACAGCAGATGAAGTTTGAGAGACTAGTTTAGCAATGGATATTAGATTACAAGTAAACTCAGGAACATATAGCACATCAGATAATATAATATCATTTTGTAGCTTAAGTGAACCAACATGAGTTATATTGACAGTATTGCCATCAGGCAGATACAAAGAGGCATGAACAGGTGTAGTGTTACAAAGAAGATGCAAATGACAAGTAAAATGGTGAGTGGCTCCTGAATCTAATATCCAAGTGCAATGTGAAGATTCATTATGAGAAATTGCAGAATGTACAGATACAGTAAAACATGAGAAAGTATGTTTAAGGAAATTGTCATGTGTACCAGTCATCTTAGAGTTGGGATATGAGTGTTGAGATGTTTGCCTGATGGACTCTTGAATCATTTTGGCTAGTTGTTGACATTGAGCATCTGAAAACAGCATAGTATCTGAAGTAGTCAAGGATGTGTTGTCATTAGTTGTAGGTGAATTTGCAGTGGCAGAAACATGAGCTGCAGTTGGCTTGGAAGCATTTCCAGATACAGAGTTCTTTCTTGGTTTCGGTTTTGGCTTGCCATAGAGTCTATGCCAATCAGGGTAGCCATGTAAGCAAAAACATTTCTCTTTAGTATGTCCTGTATTTTGGCAATAATCACAATACGCAGCTGAATCAGAAGCCTTCTTAGTAGGTGAATTGATAGCAGTAGTAGCTCCAGAATTCTTGAATTTAGACAGGTTGTTATACTTGACATTCATTGCCATTCCTTCTGTAGTTGGACATTGAGTCATTTTGCTGAAATCTCTTTGTGATTCCTCTTGTAACAGTAGAGAGAAAGCTTGACTGATAGTAGGAGTAGGTTGCATCATTAACAGCTGTCCTCTAACAGCAGTGAATTGGTCATTTAGCCCCATAAGAAATTGACTCAGCTTAAGCATATCTTCAAATTTCTCAAGTTTCTTAGCATTGTCACAAGCACAGTTAGTAGACACACAAGTGCATTTGGGCATAGGGTTAAGATTATCAATCTCAGCAATTAGTGTTCGAAACTTAGTGAAATACGCAGTAATAGTCATAGATCCTTGAGTTAATGAGCACAAATCCTTACGTAAATGAAAAACTCTAGGCATATTAGACTGAGAAAATCTGACCGCTAAATCGTCCCAAATCTCTTTAGCAGTAGCAAAGTATGCAACGCTGTTTCTAATTTCAACAGTCATTGAGTTAAGTAGCCATGAAAGGACCATATCATTACAACGAGACCATACAGCAAACTGATTAGAGGTAGGTAAGGGTTTGGGCAAGGTTCCATCAATCATACCTAGCTTCATTTTAGCAGAGAGAGCAATCGAAACAGATCGACTCCATTGATAGTAATTTTGGTCTGTAAGCAGTTGATTAACAAGAGGAATACCTGGATTATCAGAGGTTTGTATGTAATATGGATGGTTTGAGTCAATCACACTTGATACAGCAGTAGATGTGTTTGATCCAGTTCCAGCAGCTACAGTAGCAGCATAAGAAGCCATAGTAGTAGAGTATCGATAACGATCCTCAGATTACAGTAAATATATAAGTGTGTGTATATATGTATCGTACGATTTAGATCGAAGAGAAAGGTGCAGCGGAATAGATTGAAAAATAGATGAGTGAAGATGAGTTTGAAATCAGAGTTTTCATGGAGGCTCTGATACCATGTCAATTAGGTAGGTGGAGAAGAAGATAAGAGCCAATCATTTTATTGAATAACAGAATAAAAGTTGTTACATAACTGAGAGAATACAAGGCATATATATAGTCCAAACTGACAGCTGTGACAAGGTCAATACAAACATTGACTTGACTATTATTAACTAATATTATTCACAACACATAAGAATGAACTCGGTGATGGTGATGAATGATGATGATATGTGGTAGGCAATCAAGCATATAACATCCGCCTTAGCTGAGTAAAATTTACCTTTTTGATTTTACTCCGACAAATGAGAAAAAAAATCTGATACAAAAATTTCTTAGGCATTTCTTTTTACTCTTAGGATAGATAAACCTGTGCTGCAGCTGCTGCATCAACACCATATGCTGCAAGGCTTTTCTCAAATTCTTACATTCCTTGAAGAACAGAAGTAGTTCCATTTCCACTTTATACAACTCAATCTCCAGCATCAACATATCCACAAACGCCATACTCCTATCGAAATTTTACGTAAATTTAATGGTTGCACCGCCTTTGTTCCTTGATGGAAAATCATAGGTTTCATGGTTCTGCCTCCAGGCTCCAAGTTTGCACCCGCTTCATTCCTTGAAGGTAAACCAAACTTGCTGTATAAGTGAAACAACTTAATAATCTACTATGTTTACCACCCAGCAGATTAATTATGTCAGTTTTGGGATCATAGCATAAAATTCTTAGGTTACTACGTGCTACAATCTCATCACCACACTTGAAACCCTGTACCGGATACCAAATTACAAAGTTACCTTGTATTGGTCCGATAGTGAACATCTTGTTCCAAACCCCACATTCCTCCTGCAAAAACTATACCTCCAGTGACTTTAGGGACTCAACACTCGTAACCCCTGCTAGAATTCAAAATCTTCCCCATGCAATAACATATAACCTGGGTAAACGTACTATATCTAGCTGAGTGCCTCTGCGACTTCAGCTAGCAAGCCAACTTTTTTGTGATGATTGGTGTCCTCCTTTGGATCTGGTTGTGTTGAACTAGACTCTAAAAGGAGGTGACCGAGCTGTTTACGAGTAATTCTGTCAAACAGGAAAGCTCCAGCAGTGGAGCTTGGACTATAGCGATAGAGAGTATCTTGCTTGGAGTTAAGGCTACAATAGAAATTCCATTAACAGCGACAAAGAATGTCAATGAATGCGCAGAAAATGCCGCAAAAGGATATGCGTCCTAGTGCATATGCTCATGTGTGTGTCATTTTATGGTTTTTGTTTGAATGGCTAATTGTATATTCTGCACTTAATTTCTAATATGTGGGAAGAGATGAGACACTGAAACAGCTAAATTTTATTCATTGTTGGACATCATCAGGTCAACGTGCTTGCTGCACTGTAGATTAATCAAGCAGCTTAGCAGAGAGAAGATCTCGTGAAATGTTGCTGGTGGATCACAGCATGGCCTGTCCACACTTGCAAACCATATCTTCTGTCAAACAGTTGACTCAATTTGTGAGGGTAATGAATGTTCGCACTTGTTAATTCTTCAAACAAGTTTCAACTCTGGAAAGAAAATGCTCGTTTTCGTAAAAGCTTGTATTTCTCACCTTTGTACATAAACTTTTTAGATAGGATTTTTAAATATCATATTAATCGTCTAATTTTTTGTGTTGAGGTAGTGTCCTTGGGAGGAAAAAGTGAAGGGGAAGCGCCTTTGTCTTAGTCGAAGAAGACTAGCAAGAGGTGAAGGAGGGGGTTTCTTTGTGGAGCTTACCTACCTGGACACGGAGGCCCTGACTCGGCAAACTGCTTCTATTAATATCCATGATAGAGTGTATATTTATATATATTTTATAGGGATAATAAATTGATAGGTCACTAAACTTTTTCGCTTTTATCTATCAGGTCCCTAAATAAAAGATTCCGCAGTAAGGGTCACTAAACTTTTGATTTTTTCCCGATTAGGTCCTTCCGTTAGTTAGATTCTGACGTCCGTTAGAATCTTGCTGATGTCACCGTCTTCAACCTCATACCCCCCTGCGTTTACTGTTCACGCCGGCAGCGTGACTTTCCGGCAAGCCAAATCACACGTCCAAAACAAGCACAAAAATCCGATTAAGCAGCTAATTGAATGCCCAACGTTTGGACATCATTATCATAGCAAAACAAGCACAAAAATCAGATCAAATGGACCAAAACAAAGCAAATCGGGCGAATTGAAAACGTTGTCCAGCCAAAACTCGTTTTTTTCGAAATCGGAAACCAAATTCAAAGTTCTTTACGTCAAAACAAAGCTTACAATCTGTACAACTTAACCCCTAACACCAAAATCACGAACAATTACCAGAAATTGCGAACGAATGAATTAAAAATTAAGAAAAAACCCTAATAATTGAATTAGCTTAATTCATACACAAACAATACAATTAAATACATAAATCAACTTAAAATCATCATACAAAGCTATATGAACCATCAAAATCATTGAATTTAGCCTGGATTAAAAAGGCCTAATTCAAGGTTAGAAACCCTAATTCGAATTTAACGGAAGATTCTAACGGATCATTAACGGAAGGACTTAATCGGGAAAAATTAAAAGTTCAATGACCCGCACTGCGGAATCTTTTGTTTAGGGACCTGATAGATAAAAACGGAAAAGTTCAGTGACCTATCAATTTATTTTTCCCTATTTTATATGATTATATTTCTCATATTTATTATATTTTGCATTTAATTGGATTTTTATTTAATAGATTTTAATGTTTTATTGTAGGAAGCAAGGAAATTCTAAACTTGGAAGGATTTGAGAATAAAGAGCTTAATTGGAGATTTATTAGAAGGAAATTCGGATTTATCGGGCAACACGCGCGCAATTCACTATTTTGGCCATATCTCGAGTTTTACAAGTCAGAATTGGGTGATTCAACTGCCCACGCGAAGATAATTAAATTTTCTATCATTCGAAGATGTTCCAGATGTCATATTACAATTGGAGCAGCCCAGAACTACAGGAGAAAAGTCAACCACGAATTTTCCTTGAAAATCTATTCAGTTTAGGAAACGTACTTGTAATTTTCTCAAGGCATTAAAATACTTTTTTTTATTAGAGACATATATAATATCAGATATTATTATTATTATTATTAGGGGAGAGAGATAGTTACAGAGAGATAGTTACGTATATAGATACATACGTACGTATAGACATAGACAGAGAGAGATTGGGGAGAGCTTTTCACTTTTCTTTGGAGATTGAAGGTTTTTCTCTATTCTTTATAATATTATGTGTTCATATTATATCTCTTGTTTTATTAGTTTAATTATGTATGAGTAGATAATTAATCTAGGGTTAAGTAGAACCCTAGTTATGATTGATGTGTTAATTTCCAATTCCCCCAATTTGATTGTTTAATTGCTCTTGCTTATTGAGTTGTTTTAATTAGCAATTACAAATCAGACGTGATTATGTTTATTGTTTGAACCATTGTCTATTTATCAACGAGAGTTGGATTTAAATGGTTGTGATTTATCCAATGAGGACATGAACTTCTCCATGAGAATAGGTAGAACGGATTGTTAGGAAGTTAGGGTGCTGTGATTAATGTCTCTAAATTGCATGATACCATGAGAATAGGCTTGATTGTATTTTAGGGAAGCCATTAATACTCGAGAGAGGTTATTGGTAATTTATAGGGCGCACCTTTCCTGTTGAGTATTATACGATTGATTGGGGAGGGAATTCACGATTGCATTAATTCATGCTAGTGGGGATACTTAATTCTGGATGTTTTAGTTAATTGATTAATTGCATTAGTATAAAATTAGTTTAATAATCTTTGATACTTTATTGTGTTACTTGCTTGGCTGAATTGAATCGAGAACAACTGGTGATTGACACGTTTGTCTCTGTGGGATCGACTATGACTTACCCTACTACATAGTTAGAAGGATTTGTTAGATATTATTATTTGATAGGCACGCGACAGCCTTGTCAAATTTTTGGCGCCGCTGCCGGGGACAAAGCAGTGTTAGATTAGTTATTTTTTGAGTTAGTTTGGCCAAGTTGTTTAGTTGTGTTGCTTCGGCTATTATTTTTGTTCTGTTTGATCTTTGCTTGTGGTTTTTCTTGTTTCTTGTAAAATTGATTTTCAGATTCCTATAACAAGAAATTAAGCGAGTAAAGAGAGGAGCAAGAAGAAAGCATGGAGGCATTGGTTGAGACTATGCGGGCATTTTCTCAGAAGATCAATGATATTGAGTCAAGAAATTCTTCTTTGTTTGCCACTTGTGATGTTTGCGGTATACAGGGACATACTCA
This sequence comes from Kitagawia praeruptora, assembly GCA_037693485.1. Lineage (NCBI taxonomy): Eukaryota > Viridiplantae > Streptophyta > Magnoliopsida > Apiales > Apiaceae > Kitagawia > Kitagawia praeruptora. The sequence continues at coordinate 9,786,617 of CM075353.1, forward strand.
AAATAATTGCCAATTTAATATCCCTTACTACCCAAATCAAGCACAATTTTGGGATGGTAATTTTTATTACAATACCCATGACCACTCTCACCAGCCACCACAATATAATCCTTATGCTGATACTTACACTTCTGGTTGGGAAGATTACACTAATTTTTCCTACCAAGACAATCCACCTCAGCCACCACAAAAATCCAACTTGGAAAATCTTTTGGAAGGAGTTGTTGTTGCACAGCTGAGCAAGAATGAAGAGGTTGAGACAAGTCTTAATGAGTTGAAAACTCAAGGTAAGTTGATTGAAAACTCAATTGCTCAACTAGCTCAAGAGGTAACTGAATTCGTTGAGAGGCGCTCTCAAACGGAGGAAATACCAATGAGTCAATTTGATGATGCAACTTTGTGGAGTGGTACGGAGTTCAAAGAGTCGCAAAACGAGGTTAGTAACAGTAAGCTAATTTTTTATGATTTTGATGATGAAGATGGTTATTTTGATAGTCTTACTCTTATTGACCCATACATTTCTCAAGAAATTAACTTGTGTGAAAACTCGTTTGATAGTACTAGGATTGTTTTCTTAGATGACTCTTTTTGCACGCTATTTGATGAGGGTGATAGTATGGTTGTGGTAGATACAAATTTGAATAAGGATATTGTGATTACAATTGTGGTAGATGAGATAGAACCGAATTTGGATAAACTTGACTTGAATTATGTTAAAATTGAAAATATGTGTATGCCTTTTGTTGACCCAATTTGGGAGGAATTTGTGAAAAGTAACTATAACCATGTTGGAGATGATTTTTCTAAATACTTTCACATGCCGGAAATTCTTGAGCATCACATGAGTCTCACATGTCAATTTATATATCTTCTTGGTTATCTAATTGGTGCTCATATCATTAGATTAATTCGAATTAGGAGATATGTACATTTGTTTGCTTTTTCACCTTATTGATGATCTAGTTATTGATAAGAAGGTTGAGCTAGTGACCTTAAAAAAAGCGCTTCTTGGGAGGTAACCCATGATTTATGTAAGGTTTGTAAATTATTATTATTATTATTATTATTATTATTATCATTATTATTATTATTATTATCATTATTATTATTATTATTACTCCCGCAAGGTGCCTTGATGAATTTTTATGAAGTGTTTCAGGAATTTTTAGGGGAGGGAACAATTTATTTGAGATTTTGGTGCAGCTTATATTTCAGCTCTTAAAAGGTTCTGTTGGAAAAAAAAATACGCAGCAGGAGCAAAAATATTTGCATGGGGAGCATGAAAATTCGCATGGTGAGCATGAAATTTGTAAGAAAAAAAAAGGAGAGCAGAGATTTTGTAATGGGCGTGCGCACTTTGAGGAGGCCGTGCGTGAATGTCTGGTGGTGCGTGTTTTTTTTCTCTAGCTGTAACTCACGCGCAAGGCGCATGATGTATGTTCAACTGCGCCCGAAGCTGTGCGCGAACCTGCATCCCAAGCCTGGAAATAAAGAGTCTGATCCGCACCTGCTGCTAAGGAACCGAGCCTCAGCTTCGGGATTTCCGTACCTGACCAGCAGTGGCTTGAATGCAAAAATTAATTCTGATGGAGTAGGGACTTGAACCCCTGACCCGGGCAAGCTAAGAGCTCCAATTTGGAATACTATACCACTTCTGCTACACCACTTCATGTTTTTAGAACGGACTTCATTTCTTGTAAAGACCAGCTGGCAGTTTTTTCAAAAATAAATGACAAATATTGGAGGGCTAAGGGAATTGAACCCCTAACCATGGGATCAATATTCATGACTTCTATTTGCCGCTCTCAACCAATTGAGCTACATTGCACTACTTTAATATTATGGCTTGCATTAATATTAGTGAAGTTGGGCTCTGGAATTTCAGCATTAAAGCCATCATTTCTTAATTCTTTTTCCGATGACACTTCGTGCGTATGCACTAGGGGAGTATTTTAACCTTTCTTTGTATATTATTTTAATTTTTTGTTTTCTTTTTGTCTTTATTTTTAGGATCTTTTAGTTATGTATATATTATATATATTTATTCATTGAGGACAATAAACCATTTAAGTGTGGGGATGTGTTCTCAATACATTAAAAAATCCAAAAAAAATTATATATGATAAAAATTCAAAAAAAAATAAAAAAATAAAAACGTTTTGTATATAATTGTCATGTCAAAAGCATGTTAGCGAGGATAAGCACACATTTTGTAGACTAATTTTGCATGATTAATTCTGAGTGTTGTATCATAGAATAAAAATCATTTGTTGCTTGATAATTCCTTGTGTGTGCTTTCGAAAATTTAAAAACTTGAGATGCTTCTTAGTCAAATTTAGTGAGTCGAGCATGCTTTCACCTTGTGAGATTTTGAGCCTAATTAATGAATGATACATTTTATATCAATCGAATTTCTTTGTTGTGAGTTGTTCGTCAATTAGCATTGCTCTAGAACTTGTTTTGATACCTTGTTGAGACTACATGTTGTGTGTGGGCATGAAAATGATAAAGGCACTAGGATTAACCTCATTGACCTAAACACTATCCTTATGAGTTATATCCTTAGTAAGCCCCCTTGAGCTTATATCTGTTTCTTTCAATTATCACCACTCTATAATTTTTGAGCCTACTTATTTATTCTTATCTTGATTTACTGGTAGAGCATTGTGATTCAACTTAAGGGTGGGTGAATGTTCAAGTGTGGGGATTTCTTTGTTAAGGTTTGATATTTTGGTGGGAATTATATAATGTGGTTGCATGATCTTCAAAAAAAAAAAAAAAAAAAAAAAAAAGGAAAAAAAGAAAAAAATTGAAGAAGATCGAATGAGAGTTATTGTTCATTGCTTATTGCAATGTGAAAGTGGGGAAGTACATAATGATGTGCTTATGGGTTTAATGCTTGTGAAAGTTTAATTATCTTTTACATGATCTACTATTCATGTTGAGTGCTACAATTAAAAGTGAACATTATGCTCTATTAGTTTATCAAGTTTAGCCACTTGTGAGCCTATTTCTTTGATATCCCACCGCATACCTAAGCCCCATTACAACCTTTAATGAAGACCTTTTGATTTGTGTATGCACATATACGAAGTAGTGGAGATTTGGTGGACAACCAAGCATATGGTAGCATATGTCTATTTTGATTGAACTTGAGTGAAACACAAACACCTATACACTTGTGTGAATTGAGAGCAATGTGAGATTTTCTATCCATCGCATGCTTACTTATTGAAGGAGACTTTGATGTTTATTTCATGATATTTTTGTCTGTCAAGACAACGTGTGCATACTTGGATTGTTTTGTGCAAGTGGTGTACTTTCAGATCTTCTCAGATTGTTGTGTGATTGAGGTTTGCATATGTGGAGTACTATGAATTGTTGCATGTTTAAGACTTGGTGATTGAAAATATTTGATTTTGTGGGTACATCTTCTATAAACCCTCACGAGACAAAACTCGTCCTACTAGGGCTACCTAGGGGTTTAACGGCTTGTTGCATATGCTCAATGCAATCGTGTCATCTACGAAAGTGATGTTAGTTAGAATAATTTTTATTTCTTTATTTGCCCGAGGACGTGCAAATGCTAAGTGTGGGGATGTTTGATAGAGTGTATATTTATATATATTTTATATGATTATATTCCTCATATTTATTATATTTTGCATTTAATTGGATTTTTATTTAATAGATTTTAATGTTTTATTGTAGGAAGCAAGGAAATTCTAAACTTGGAAGGATTTGAGAATAAAGAGCTTAATTGGAGATTTATTAGAAGGAAATTCGGATTTATCGGGCAGCATGCGCGCAATTCACTATTTTGGCCATATCTCGAGTTCTACAAGTCAGAATTGGGTGATTCAACTGCCCACGCGAAGATAATTAAATTTTCTATCATTCTAAGATGTTCCAGATGTCATATTACAATTGGAGCAGCCCAGAACTACAGGAGAAAAGTCAACCACGAATTTTCCTTGAAAATCTATTCAGTTTAGGAAACGTACTTGTAATTTTCTCAAGGCATTAAAATACTTTTTTTTATTAGAGACATATATAATATCAGATATTATTATTATTATTATTAGGGGAGAGAGATAGTTACAGAGAGATAGTTACGTATATAGATACATACGTACGTATAGACATAGACAGAGAGAGATTGGGGAGAGCTTTTCACTTTTCTTTGGAGATTGAAGGTTTTTCTCTATTCTTTATAATATTATGTGTTCATATTATATCTCTTGTTTTATTAGTTTAATTATGTATGAGTAGATAATTAATCTAGGGTTAAGTAGAACCCTAGTTATGATTGATGTGTTAATTTCCAATTCCCCCAATTTGATTGTTTAATTGCTCTTGCTTATTGAGTTGTTTTAATTAGCAATTACAAATCAGACGTGATTATGTTTATTGTTTGAACCATTGTCTATTTATCAACGAGAGTTGGATTTAAATGGTTGTGATTTATCCAATGAGGACATGAACTTCTCCATGAGAATAGGTAGAACGGATTGTTAGGAAGTTAGGGTGCTGTGATTAATGTCTCTAAATTGCATGATACCATTAGAATAGGCTTGATTGTATTTTAGGGAAGCCATTAATACTCGAGAGAGGTTATTGGTAATTTATAGGACGCACCTTTCCTGTTGAGTATTATACGATTGATTGGGGAGGGAATTCACGATTGCATTAATTCATGCTAGTGGGGATACTTAATTCTGGATGTTTTAGTTAATTGATTAATTGCATTAGTATAAAATTAGTTTAATAATCTTTGATATTTTATTGTGTTACTTGCTTGGCTGAATTGAATCGAGAACAACTGGTGATTGACACGTTTGTCTCTGTGGGATCGACTCTTACTTACCCTACTACATAGTTAGAAGGATTTGTTAGATATTATTATTTGATATTTGATAGGCACGCGACAGCCTTGTCAATCCAAATACAGGTCTGGAAGGAAAAGTGGATCGATGCAAGCTACTATGTCATCTTGCTAACCTGGTGTAAAACATGTGAGGGCAATTGGTGATCAGTTATTCTTTTTCTTTCTCTCATCCAATGAATGGTTTGCTTATACTTCAAACTCTCATAAACTCAAACCTTTTTTTAATGGAATAATCGTCGTACCCGCTACATTGAGTACCTTCTCAGCTTTATGCCCTAAAACTGTGCTCACTAGAGCAGTTGCTTGCAAGAACAGAGGATAAGAAGTAATTGTGGAAAGGCTGGAAGGGTGTGGAAGTTTGTTCTATTCTAAATTCGTAGAGCTATAATTCAGATGTCCAAGCGTGTTGAAGTTTGATCTATTCCAAACTCATGGAGCTGTAATGCAAATATCCAAGCATGATAATTTTTCAGGGCACCAATTACCATAACAATTGATTGAAGTAAAAAGTAGTCACATGTTTCTTACAAGAGGCATCACAATTTGTACCACATGATTACAAAATGTAATGGAAAGCTAAAGCAGTAGATTCACATCTTTCAAGTTCCAACTATATGTTTGTAACACTAGAAGCTAAAGCTAGAATTATACTGTACTATATTGCTAAGCAAGGGCAAGGCTATAGATTTCTTGGCACGAGAAACTCACCTAAAACGTCGCATGAGAAACTCACCCGGTGGAATTGTTGTAGACATGGGATGGTGGATCTTAGTGTTACATTCCTTGTTGGTAAGGAGACCCACCTCAAGTAGTGATGGATGATATCCTCCATGCCCCACAAATGTGGGGTATACATCAACACCAAAGAAGTCTTTCAATGCAGGCATCAAGTTAGCTACTTTGTGGTACTTTCCAGTGTAAAATTTCTTAGTTTCCAGAAATTCTCCAAGTCCTGGTTGATCCTCAGTTCCATTAATGATAGGATAAGCCAAGTCATATGTCTTTGAAGCATAGTTATCAATTGCCTCATCCAATGAGAATCTAGAGTGCTTTAACAATGCAGTTGCCCAAAAATCCATAGCATTTCCTGTCTCAGGCCACCAAACCTGCTCCAGCTCAGCTTCATCTATACCATAGATAGCCAGGTCCAACAGGATCATCTGTGATACAGCATATCATTTATGTATGATATTAGTCACAATATTGTAACAACATAAAAGTAGATATATACAGTAAATAAAGTTAAATGAGTAAATAACTAACAAAGTAAAACTAATTTCAACTTGCATTCACCTAAACAATAGTAACAAACTCATATTAGATCAAACTATTAATTTTTGTATATTGTTAATTTCATGCTTGTTTAACAAAGCATAATGAAGAGATTATAATATTTTAAATAATGACTTGTTAAAAAAATTAAATTAATATTTTCTTTAACCAAAAGTGTTTTGAGCTGTTATCTTTCTATTCACTCATAAAAATTTCTAATGCATTTTTCTATACCTAAAACACGTAACATGTCTATTATTTACAAGTAAAACAGTGTTAAAAATGAAAAACAATTACACGATCGTACAGTACCTATTGATTAGAAAGTTCACATATGCAATTATTATACTAAAAATTGTGAAACATCAACAAAATAATAAACACACAGTTAACTAAACGCAATAGTAATAGATAGATACAGTTACGGTTTATAAAATTGAATTAATTCGGAATCGAATACCTTTCGTGCTGTTCCCATCAAAAACTTGTAAAATCTTTCATTGTTTTTATTTATGATACGATTAAGATTGACGATCTCTCCCTTGCCGTTGACGTAGGACGAACGCAGATTATGCACTTTGAATTGAGGTCTCCTGGATGTTGGATCAGGATTTCTGCACGGTGCGAACTTGATTTCCACCACAGCACCTGCAGATATGAAATGAATTGATTTACGTACACACAAAAATTGAATTAAGTTAATGAAACAGAAAATAACTAACACATACTCTCTGGAGTCACAAAATTATCAGGAAAATTTTCTGCTTCAGCAAAATTAGCATGTGCTATAGGTTTGTCCGGCGAACCGATCATCGGCGGAAATCTTACGTATGTGCGTGAATGTGCGAAGTTAGGCTTGATAATCTTCGGAGTTAGCACACGAGATGATAAGGAGGTTATGATCTCCGGAGATGTTGAAACAGTGCTCAGCGGCTGGGAATCTGACTGATTAGGAGCGATTTCTGGATGCTTGATGATCGGAGACGATGAAGCAGTTCGTGTACTTAACGAAGAGGAAGATGATGCGATCGGACTACGTATCGCGAGAGATGAAATGATCTTCGGAGTTAGCACACGAGATGATAAGGAGGTTATGATCTCCGGAGATGTTGAAACAGTGCTCAACGGCTGGGAATCTGACTGATTAGGAGCGATTTCTGGATGCTTGATGATCGGAGACGATGAAGCAGTTCGTGTACTTAACGAAGAGGAAGATGATGCGATCGCGAGAGATGAAATGATCGGAAAACGTGATCGGAAGAGATTTCCGTGGAGAGCTGACCTAATCATGATGAAGATGTGTGTTGTAAGTGTTTTTGAAATTTGAAGATGAGGATGAATGCCATGTGTGTGTGTGTATATATAGAGAGAGGGAGGAGAGAGTGATCAGTGAGGGAGTGAACTTGTCACGAACAGACTACAGAGTAGTGGTTATTATGGCGGTCATATTGATTTCCCGGTATATTTGACTAATTTAAAAAAAGTCAATTTCTTAATTTATTTCTTTTGTTTTAACTTTTAAGGCTATTTTCATAAATTGTTTTATACAGTAGTAGCTCCTTCACTATACAAATAAACCCAGCCCTCTCCCATCCCTCTCCCTCCCTCTCTCTCTCTCTCTCTCTCTCTCTCTCTCTCACCTAAATTAATTTGTTACTGCTCGGGGTGGTGGACTGCTGGGTTTTGGTGGTGGAGAATTGGGGTTTTTAGTTTGTGACCTAGGTTTTCCAGTTTCCCCCTTTTGTTTGGTGGTGGAGAATTGAGCCAGGTACACTTTATTATAAATTTGTTTCCCGTACATGTTGGAGTGATCTTTTAGTCCATTGTTTCAGCTTAAATAATTAAGGTAATTTACAAGCATTTTTGGGTATGCTGGATCAATAGAAATTGATTCTATAATACAGAGTTTGAGTCACCAACTCGGAAGCAGATGTGGAATCTAATTAGGTGATACAGGCCAATTTATGTTGGAGTCTGGAGGGAATTGTTTGGAATCCTGATTATGACCAAATGATAGAAAGAGAGAATTTATGGCTCTAGGCAAGGTTACGGTCTTTTTGTTAAATCTCAATGAATAGCATTTTATGTTAGAATGATTTAAAGAAACCGATGACAGAGAATATTGTTGGAATGTTAGACTCATATTGCTAAAAGACCTGTTTATAAAAATTTTCGGATTTGGGAATTGGGATAGGATTGTAAAATTAAAAACAATGTGATCGTTGGTATCCGATTGTGTTAGAATGTTATCCGGGAAGATATGGCTAATGAGGCTGTGGTAATGTCTTTATCGGATCAGGTTGTTCATTGCCTTTTCCAGCTATCATTAATCTTCCATGGCAGCAGCTACAGGGCTTAACCGTTATATCCAGTTTTTTCGATTTCATTTCCAGCTGGTATGATTCCGTATACAAATACTTTGTAATTCAATCTTTTTCTAAAATGCCTCAATTATGTACATCAATGCAAATTATAGAATCTATCTTTTACTCTTTAATCTCAATACCTTATGATTTTAGGTTGAATTTACATCTAAAGTGACATGAAGATAAGTATATAACACTCGTATGCCATATATAACCAACCACTAAAATTCTCATGAATGGTATATCTCATTCTGGAATGGTTTTAACTTGCCACAGTGTATACTTCTACTTGGAATTGTAGTTGCCTCAATACTTCTACAGTGTAGTTGCCTTCTTTTTCATTGGCAAATCTTTTGCATGATTTTCTCATATATCGATTAAGATAATAAAATCTACAGATGTAATTGCCTCAATAGTTGGGACTACTGCAAGTATCTCAGTTTTCAAAAGCAATATAATTTACGTTGAAGTCACTGCATTTCTCTGTTGCAAGTATAAATTTTGTTTGTTGACATTTATAATCTTAAGTTTACTTACTTTCACAAGTTTGTTAATTTTATTATATTTTGTAATATGTGTGTTTGGCAAGCTTCTTCGTGGCAGGATGGGCAAATACAGTGGAGTCTTACCATAAATTCCTCTATTTTATGTGACAATTGTTTTTTTTACTAAAACTAGAAAATTGAATATTACACTATATTATGTTCATAGCAAAAATAATACTAAAATATGGGTTTGAGTCTTGACAAAGTTGAAGTAAGTGAACCTTATTGCTAGACTAGATACATCTATGGAAATCGATTACATTGGGGGAAAAATAACTTCAGATTGAGGATGCTTTGATATCTTGACATTTTTACCATAACATTTTCCCAGGAATGATTAATGAAGTGGTTCCTGGATCTTTACATTTAATATATACAACTTAGCTAAAAAAAACAAAAATGTCTATGTTATCCAGGGTCAAACTTCAGTACTTAATGTGGATTTTGTTTTCCTTTTTTAGACAGTTTTTTGCCAAGCTCTCTGTCAAAACCTTTGCTGGTGAAGTAGAATTGAAAGTCATGAAGGAAATAGTGGAGGTATACCCGGTTGTATAACATAGATCTGGACTTTGAGATAGATCTTTGTAAGTCCCCGGTAAAGCCTAAAGTGTGTCGCTCTTGATTGAGCACTTCAATGCCTTCCTCCCTGCCCCTTATATAGGTTACTAATTGTTGCACTCTTTTAGCAGGATGGATCAAAGACTTTTGTTAGTGCTAGCAGCTTAATCCTAAAGTGTACTTGAAATCAAATTTTTGAAACAACTTCAATGATCAGGTATATTAGACATTGATGCATGACATTTACTATGTTCTATTTTTCCCGTGAAGCATTCTCTGTTTCTGCCAATAGCTGAATTTGGTCGCTGAACTTTTTTTGCTACAATGTTGCGCCTAAGTAATTATGTCTTATCAACAAAATGTAAGTAAACAATGTACACTTAGCATAAAAAAAAACAATGTATTCCATTAATGTTCTGATTGATGATTGATGTGTCTCCAAGGTTAATGCTAAACTGCAAATAGAATATTTTCTTTGTAAATACCTTACAGTTGCCACTTTATTAACTTTTGTTTTTGTGTTATGTGCATAAAAATAATATATTTTTAATTTGCACATCTATGAACAAGCAGGAGGACATTGACAGAGCGCCAGATCCCAATTTAATTTATCGGAAGGAAATGGTAGAGCGTGTAGTTCTCAAAGTAAGTATTATCAATTTTTATGCATCATATCTTAGTTCTACTATTGCACCGTTTCAAGACAATCCTCAACCTCTAAAAGTGTTTAATTTTACTTATTGGTTAAATGTTTATCAATAAAATTTGTGTGTGTGGCTATGATGTCTTAGCTCTTAGTCAACAATCAGAGGATTACTAATCAGGTGCCTCAAATACTGTGACAGAAAACTTTTCAGGTAGTAACTTATGCTGTATGCTTAATTGAGACACTTGTAGATATGTAAATAACCATGAAGTTGTTCCTATGCTAATCTTAGGCTTTGCTGCTTTAGTGCCACCATTATTATTTAGACACGAGGCTTCCAAAGGCAAGTCTGATGCTATTACCAATATACTTTTTAAGTATAGCATTGATGTGATATTTGCTTACTGCGACAGAGTTTTACCTTAAGTTGAGACTCAAAAATACTTAAATAAATAGATAATATCCAATTCAGGCAGTGTTGTACTCAAGTTATTAGTGTTATAATTTAAGTTCTGACTAGACAATCTACACTTCTAATATGTCATTTACTCTGATTGTGTTTAATAGCATCTTATACAGTTTTTACTTTTTCCTGTTCTGTTTCTAGTATCTTATACAGTTTTCACTTTTTCCTGTTCTGTTTCTACTATTATTTTTATGCTATATATGTTTTTATTAGGACCTTTCATTTTCTGTATATAAGATTATAAGCTATATATCACAATTCACAAGTAAATAATAAAATCCTATTTTGTGAATGCAAAAGTCCCTAGACTAGAACCATATACTGTGTTCATAATTGCAATGATTATAATTTATAAGTGAATTATCTATATATGCTTATCATGATTGTTAATTAATTTAATTTAATGATTGATGACATCAGCAGTGACATCATCATTTTTCTGCACAAATTGTTGGACTACTGAACTATTTTCTCTCATATTTGTTGAATGTAATCCGTAATGGAGTAGAATCACGATAATGCAGCTGGGAGAGTGCATATTCTGAAATTCATTTGGGATGAAAAATTTGAGTTACGTGCCTCTAAAACTTACATTGCAGTTCATGCATTTATCAGGAGTATATATGGTGTTTGTTTGGATATTTTGTATGTTTCATATAGCTTCTAAGCTATACTTTTAATTTTCATGAACTTGGTTTAATTTATAAGCATACCAATTAACTGAAGAAGAAATGTAAATTTAATTCAACAGTTCACACCTCAACTAACACTTGATGCTTCCTCCACCTGGCCAACAAGCAGTAGGAAAAAAAAACTAACTGATCACTTAGCGGCGGTCGAGCAAAAATTCAGGCATGGTGTGACATAAAGTATGGTATCCATTTAAGTTGAGTAATAATTGCATCTTTATATTGAAGTATTGTTCATATCTAGCTTATCTATAGCAACTCTGTCATGAATGTTCCTGATTAGAGATTTGATTTCCTCGGTCAGAATCCAAATCTATTATATATATACATATAGGACTGTGGTTGATATATTCTTAATGCCCCCATTCTTTTAAAAGTTCAAACGCAATAGTTGAAAATTCTTATATATGTTTGAACTTTTTGTGAAATTGTCTATGTCAGATTTAAGCAAGATTGTGTATACCCTGTCAAGAAATGGCTAAGTGAGTACACTATATTTATGCTTGCTTCTTATAAATCACTATGTCGGTGTACTCTATTAATTGCTTTAAGAAGGGGTGAAAGGCTACTGAAAGGTCTTTTTGATATATATATATATATATATATATATATATATATAGAGAGAGAGAGAGAGAGAGAGAGAGAGAGAGGGAGTTTGTTATGAACGGTGGAGTAGTGGTTATGGTGTTTTCCCGGTATATTTGACTAATTTAAAAAAAGTCAGCCTATTATTTTATTTATTTTGTTTTCGGGCTATTTTATTAAATTGTTTTATATATTTACTTTTATGGCTCCTTACTGTACAAATTAACACCAGCTCTTTCTCCTCTCTCCTCTCTCTTACACACACACACACACACAGATGACAAAACCACTGTGAAAACACCTCATTTACTTTGTTACATGATGATAGAGAGTGATGATTGGGAAGCAATAATTACAATGATTACAATAATAATAATAGCGGAATGAGATGATCGAAATAGATCTTCTATTAATTAAATGTTTCTCTCTCTACAAATAAGAGATTCTCTCTTTAATATTAAATTGCCAACCCCTTTACAAGTGGGATTTGTTTAGTATATATAGGGGGTTCCTAGTGGGTCCCCTAATTTACTTAATCACTAAGTTTACATTTGTGGGCTTCTGGGCCCAATTATAGATACATGTGTTAATGGGCCTAATACAATCTAAATCATTCTATTGATTTAAATACAAATTATCTCACTTGGGCTTCATGGTCCAACATTTGTCCCCCCCCTAGTTTGAAGGATATCTTCAGATTCCTTGAATTGAACCTGCATTATAAAAAAGAAATTTCTCGTTCAACATCACTTTTTTCTTCCTCTTCTTTTTTTTTTTTTTTTTTTTTTTTTTTGAAAGTTTAGCAGGAGGGGTTTTTCCTTTTCTTATTTCTCTCTTTTCTCTTTTTTTTTTTTGGTCTATAAATAGGCGTTCCTTCTCAATTACTTTGATCGTTGGTATATTTCGGGTTTGGGCGGTTCAGTTTCCAAGAGACGGCTTAAAAAGAGATTTGGAGAGACATTTTTCAACTGCTGTCTTCTAATTACTCTGTAAGTGCACCTCTTGTCTTAACTTTCCCTTTTCATCATCATATTTGTCTGATTACTTTTCGTTTTCTTGACTATACTCTGCTATGTCTGCGAATTCGTCGTCTTCGCGTCTCAATGTTAGAGATTGTGGGAAGAAACCACTTAATGAAGGGCTTTTAGATAGCCCCATTAACTTAAATGATTTAGAAATCCCGGAGAATCTTTCTGGTGATAGTTTTGATTTTCTTGACGAAGTCACGTCTGAGACTTCTGGGGTTGTTAAAGTGTCTCCCCCTTTGAGTCCTCGTACAATCGCTACTCGTGAAAGGGTATTAGCCGAGGCTGCTGTTGAAGGGGCCAAGGAGTTTAAGGAGTCTAATTTGTGGTATCCTAGTATATATTCTAATCGACCTCTAGACGTTGACATTAGTAGGTGGGTTCAATTAGAGAATGGGTATAGATGTGTGGCACCTAGGTCGGACGATAAGATATGGGAGATGCCTGAGTTCGGGATGCATGGTATTCCGATGTGTCATTTTGAGTATGGGTTGCGGTTACCTATGCACCCTTTTCACCTGAGCGTCTACGAGTTTGTTGGTTGTGGTATAGCCCAATTGTCGCCCAATTCTGTGGCACAGGTTAGTGGGTTTATAGCCCTTTGTGTAGAGAAGAAATGTATGCCATCGCTGAGCTTGTTTTTCAGTATTTTTAGTATGAAGTATCAAGATGGGTTGATTTATTTTAGTAAGCGAGAAGGTTTTACGAAGATCGTGGATGTGAAGTCCTCGAACTCGGGGTGGCATGGCAAGTGGATGTATTATCATGGCCCTGACCTCGAGTTCGTGCGACCCTGTCAAAGTATTAGCGAGGATGTTTTTGATCGAGTCGCTAAGCTAAAGAAATTTGATATGTTGACTGTAAATCGGTTTTTAGGGCTTAATCCTGTGTATACTCACTACCAGCTTAAAGATGAAAAGTTTTTGGAGGAGCATAGTTGTAAGGCGTTGTTGTTATCTTTTATTGTTTTAATTTCGTTTATTGACTGTTGGTAATTTTTAGTGGTCGATTTACAGTTTTCTTCCGCTTAATATCTGCGTTTTTGCAGTGGCAGGTCGATCTTTGGAGGAGGTGCTTTGTAGTGGGGTTCGTGGAGATATGGATAAAGCCCTGGCGTTGCTTGCAAAGAGATCGAGTACGACCCCGTCGGGTCAAGGGGCGAGCTCGTCGAAGACTACGAAGACCTCTGATGTTCCTAAGACTGTTAACGACCTTGTTTCTGAGCCCGCTGTTGAGGTAGCTGATGAGGGTGCTGGCTTGATTGCTCGTTCTGGTAAGAGGGGTCGAGATGGGGAGGATGATGGTCCTCCTCGAGCTGTTTTGAGGAAGACTCTGGACCCTACTCGCTTCGGCCCTGGTAAATCTCTTACCATAACTGGGTTGCGTAAGGGTCCTCTCCCCCCTGCTTTGCAAGGGCCAGGTTCTGTCTCTCCTCTTCGCATTGAAGTGCATCCGAACGAGAAGTGGTCTGCTGGTTCAAAATTCCCTGTTCAAGTTTTCAAGGCCTTCAATTTACCGCAAGACTTTACTTCGTATGTTGACAAGAGCCGGGATGAGATTGCTGAACGTTGTTTAGCTCGTGGGGGAAGGGTAATTTTTATTTTCGCTCTTTACATCTTGATTTTGTTTTATATTTGTTTCTTTTTCCTTTTGGTAGCGACTTCCAGTGTGTATGCGACCCTTTATGAGTTTTTATGTTTCTTGCAGTTTTTGGCTGATATTGCTCACATTGTGACGGATTATCGAGCTGACGTTGATAGGCAGTGGAGGGAGGGTAGCACCCGTGAACTAGATGAATTGAAGAAAGATAAAGCTGCCGTTGAGCGTCGAGTTGATGAGTTAGAGAAGCAGGAAGTGGAGCGTGCTGTTGAGCTGAAGGAGTTAAAGCTCGATAATGAGAAGTTAAAAGAAGTCGTCGATTCTGGATCTAAGGAGTTAAGTGAACTGAGAGAGAGAGCGGCCTCTAGGGATAAGGAATTGGAGGCTGCGAGGAGTGAGCTGTCCATTTTGAAAGGTGCTAACGAGGTCTTTGAGAAGACTATAAATGACCTGAGACTTGATTTGGAGAGGAGTGTCGCTGACTTAGCGCAGGGAATCGGAGCTGGTTATCAGGGTTGTTACGACCGTTTAAAAGGATCCGGGATTGACTTGACTGGTCATAGTTTTGACGACTACTGTGCTGATCTCGCGAAGGGGCTTCCCAGTGATGACCATGTCGGGGATCCTGGAAACTGATTGAAGGTGGGGAATGCCCCATAAGTTATGTAATATTTAACCTTTATTTGTTCTCCGAATTGTGGTTTTGTGGTTTGTTCGAACTAATTTGGTTTTTCTGGTATTTGGTATTTTTTCTTATCTGAGTATGGCTCTTATGAAAAAACCCTTGAAAGTATTCGGGATGAAGATTCTTTCTTCATAAATGAATATTTTGGAGTTCTCAAATTCTCCCGTACTTGATATTTGTTATACTTGTCTTTTTCTTGGGTAGAGATAAGGTTTTTTATTTGTGCTATTTGTTATATTCATTTTTTTTAGCACGAGATATGCCTTGGCCTTATATCTCATTATTTCCTGTGTGTTTATAAGTGTGAAAGTTGTGTTGTAGATAATGGCGGTTTCCTGTTATTCTTAGTTTTTGATAGAGACTTAGCCTATTTTTGACTTTTACTTGGTTATTATGGAGATAGAGATGGGGAATCTGAGAATTTTTTGTGGCTTATTTGCATGCCTTATTAATTATTTGTTTAAAGAGTTTTGTTTTCGGATCTTTCATGGCGTAGTAGCTAAGGTAATCGAGAATTATAGATTAAATTCTTAATTTTATTGGTCAGAGCTAGGTAAACTTGTAGGTCGTATCGGGACTTGTGACATGGTTAGGGATTGCTTTGGAATAGTAGAAATTTTGTCTAATTACCTCGAGACAGTGGTGTATTTGTGATCTTATAATATGAGCAGTGAATTATGACAAACTTTATTCGATAAATAACTTAATGGGGCTAAAGTGGGATCCTCACTTCGGATCCTTTGCACTTTAGCAATTTTAGAGGCGATTAAGGAGTAGAGTTTGTCGTTGTTCTAAAAATAAAGTACAATCATTGATAAAATTTTCTCAAATGGATACCATTCCATGCGTTCTTGATCAGCTCGCCGTCGAGTTGAGCTAGTTCGTAGGTGCCAGGACGGATGACTTTTGTGATCTTGTATGGGCCTTCCCATGGGGCTTTTAGCTTGCCTGCCACTGTGGGTTGGGATGAAGCGGACTCTCGCAGGACTAGGTCATTGACCTTGAACTCTTTCGGCTTTACCCGTTTGTTGAAATATTCAGCAACTTTACCTTGGTACTTGCTGATGGCTGAGGTCGCTTCTTCTCTGACCTCTTCCAAGAGGTCGTTGTCTAGTCGCAGACCTTCGAGAGATTCTTGTTCGTTGAAGGATTCAACCCTTGGAGAATCTAGGCTCACCTCGACAGGGACCACGGCGTCTGTGCCATAAGCGAGTCTGAAAGGTGTTTCCCCAGTGGCAGTTCGTGGGGTCGTTCTATAGGACCAAAGCACATTTGGGAGCTCATCAACCCACTTGCGAGCTTGATCTTGTAGCCTTTTCTTTAGCCCTTGGAGTATTATCCTATTGGATACCTCGACCTGCCCGTTGGCTTGGGGATAAGCGACTGAAGCTTTGAGGTGTTTCACCTTTAATTCTTCTAGCATTGAGCTGAACTTTTCCCCAACGAACTGGGTTCCGTTGTCTGTGACGACCGACCTGGGGATTCCAAACCGAAAGACTATATGTTCCATGAAAAACTCGATTATTTCTTTTTCTCTGATCCTGGCTAATGG
Organism: Kitagawia praeruptora; assembly: GCA_037693485.1. Classification (NCBI taxonomy): domain Eukaryota; kingdom Viridiplantae; phylum Streptophyta; class Magnoliopsida; order Apiales; family Apiaceae; genus Kitagawia; species Kitagawia praeruptora. The sequence goes on from CM075353.1 coordinate 9,803,493, forward strand.
CTTTGCCTCGATCCATTTTGTTGCATAATCAACAGCCACGACAATAAACTGAAGTTGATTCCTGCTTTTCGGTAGCGGTCCCACAATGTCGATTCCCCATTGAAAGAATGGGCAAGGACTGAGTATTGGAGATAAGAGTTGTGTGGGTTTATGATTGGTTGTGCTGTACAGCTGGCAAGATGGGCATTTTTTCACGAAGTCATCACAGTCTTTTCTCATTGTCGGCCAATATAGCCCTTGCCTTATTATTTTATGAGCTAGGCTTTTGCCTCCCATGTGCTCTCCACAAATTCCCATATGAACTTCAATGATAGCAATTTCTGCTTCTTCTGGAGCAAGACAGCGAAGAAGAGGCTCTGTCAGGGCTCGTCTGTATAACTTAGCATCTTTCACGCAATAATTTCTCGCCCTGAACATCAGAGATCTAGCCTTGATTTTGTCCTCTGGTAACTGATTCTTAACGATGTACTGAAGGAATGGAATTCTCCAGTCAGGTTTTGACGAGATGTTATGTATAGTCGTGGGTTCAACTGTCGGAGATTGGAGTGTTTCCACATAGATCGGCTCGTTGTCTGTGATGATCGAGGACGACGCCAACTTGGATAAGGCGTCCGCCCATTGATTCTCTGATCTATCAATGTTTGTCATTTTCCATGAAGTGAACCTTTCCAGTAAATGTTTGGCTCGACCGAGATAAGATGCCATTCTGTCGCTGTGGGTTTGAAATTCACCCAATACCTGCTTCACTACCAGTTGCGAGTCACTATAGATATCAATGACGGCCACTTCTAAACTTACTGCGAGGTTTAAACCTGCGATCATGGCCTCATATTCGGCTTCGTTGTTGGTTGCCTGGAAAGCGAAGGTGATGGCTTGCTGAACTTTAAACCCCTCTGGGCTGATCAGTATAATTCCTGCTCCGCTCGAGTCCGAGGTTGAGGATCCATCGACATAAAGGACCCATGGTCGGCATTGAGTTTGTTCATCGTCAAACTTCAGGATTTCTGATTTGTTGAATTGACACTCGACCACGAAGTCTGAGAGTGCCTGAGCTTTCATCGCTGTGCGAGGTCTGTACTCAATATAGAATTGGCTCAATTCTATTGTCCATGCCGCCAACCGACCTGTCATGTCGGGTTTATGGAGAATCCGTTTTAATGGTTGACTCGTCATTACTTGGATCTCTCGTCCTTGGAAGTAGTGTCTGAGCTTACGGCTCGCTATGACTAGTGCGTATACGAGTTTCTCGACCTGAGGATAGCGGGTTTCTGCATCCCGTAAGGAATGGCTAATGTAATAAACGGGTAACTCATTGCCATTGAGGGATTTAATCAGGACTGCCGCAATCGAGTTGTCACTGGCGGACAAGTATAACCGCAAGGGTTCTCGTGGTTGAGCTTGCGTCAAGATTGGGGGCGAGCTCAGAAACTTTTTTAGCTCTTCAAGCCCTTTTTTGCACTCTTCATTCCATTCGATTTTCGACCTTTTTGAGGCGTTCTTGATTGCTTCAAAAAACGGAGCGCATCTCCTGGATGATTGTGGGATGAATCTCCTGAGTGCGGCTAAACAGCCTGTTAGCGTCTGCAATTCCTTTAAGGAAGAGGGTTCTGGCATGTCGATAATGGCCTTAACCTGGTTTGGGTCGGCTTCGATGCCCCTTTGTGTTAAGAGAAACCCTAGAAACTTTCCTGAGGTCATTCCGAATGAGCACTTGGCCGGATTTAGGCGCATGCTGTGGCGTCGGACATTATCAAATGTTTCTCGCAGGTCTGCCACATGATCTTTTGATGCCTTGGATTTTGTGATTAAATCATCAACATAGACTTGTAGGTTTCGACCTATTTGCGGGGCGAAGATGGTATCCATCATTTGTTGGAATGTGGCCCCTGCGTTGATTAAGCCAAAGGGCATGTTTTTAAATCCAAAAACACCTCTGTGGGTAATAAAGGCTGTTTTTTCCCAGTCTTGGCTGTCCATCTTAATTTGGTTGTAGCCCGAGAATGCGTCCATGAACGACAAGAGCTCGTGGCCAGCCGTGGCGTCAATGAGCTGATCAATGTTTGGTAGAGGATAAAAGTCTTTGGGGCAAGCTCGATTGAGATCAGAATAGTCCACACACATTCTCCACGTTCCATTGCTCTTTTTGACTAGGACTGCATTTGATATCCATTCTGGAAATTGTACAGGGGCGATGAATCCCGCCTCGAGTAGTCTGTCTAACTCGGCGTCGATTGCCTTCATTTTCTCGTTCGAGAATACTCGTTTCTTTTGCTTTATAATCCGAGCTCCGGGTTTGATGTGGAGGGAGTGACGAGCTATTATCTCGGGAATTCCCGGCATATCTTTGGGACTCCATGCGAAGATATCAGCGTACTCTCTGAGGAGATCGATGATTTGCTGGCGAAGTTCGCCGTTCAAACACTTTCCAATTTTTATTACCTTTTCAGGGGAGCCTTGTTCGAGCTCTATCTCGTCACATTCTTCCATGATGACACGAGATGATTGATTAGGTGATTCGAGGATAGCTCTGGGATCCATGTCTACAACTTGATTACTTGACGTATCGTCGTCATGTTTTGTTTTTGGTATGACGGTGGATAGGTAGCATTGTCGAGCTGCTACTTGGTCTCCCACGACCTCTCCAATTCCCCATTCCGTCGGAAACTTCATTTTTAGGTGGGGGATTGAGGTAATAGCCTTCAAGGCTGCAAGGGTTGTCCTGCCAAGGATGGCGTTGTAGCTTGAATTGGCGTTAATGACGTGGAACTTAGTCATCTGCCATGTTTGGCATGGAAGGGAGCCAAATAACACTGGAAGGTCGATAGTGCCCACGACCTTAACCTCATTACCTGTGAAGCCGTATAGAGGCATGTTTACATTTTCCAATTTCCTGTCCCCAAGATCCATTCGAGCAAAGGCGTGATGATAAAGTATGTCGACGGAACTACCATTGTCGATTAGAATCTTTTTCACAGTGTTGGTGCCGATCTTGGCTGTAATCACCAGAGCGTCTTGGTGAGATTCGATTATTCCCGATGGGTAATCATTGTCAGAGAAGGAGATTACAGGAGATGGGTTAGGACGTTGGCGTTTAGGAGCCTCAGGGTTCACCTGAAATACTTCTCTGGCGTACAGCTTTTTGGAATTATTGGATGTGCCGCCAGCGGCAATCCCTCCAGCGATGACGTCGATAACTCGATCCTGATCTCGTGGATGATCATTTTGTCTTTGGACGTCGTGGTCGATGTAATGAGTCAGCTGTCCTCTCTTGATTTTGGACTCAATAAGATTGCTCAACTGGTAGCAATGGTCTGTCGTATGGCCTGTATCCTCGTGATATTCACAATATCTGGAGCTTGGAGGTCGTCCTGGTTTCATCGGCCTTGGTGGCCGATAATCAGGCTCTGATTTTAAAATGGCTAGAATTGTAGCTTTGTCTACAGTAAGTTTTGTGAATTCTTTCTCTTGCCTTTCTCTTGGCTTCCATGTCTTGTCTTGGTTATTTGACCTTTCCGTCCGTGGCTTTCGAGGGCTTCTATTATCGCTAGTCCTCGAGTATGAATCATAGCCTCGCTTATAATCTGTTCTCGGAGACCGATATCGGGGACTTCTACTGCGGTCTCGTTTAAAAGTCCGTCGAGGAGATTGGATACTCCCAACTGCTTCTTGTAGATTCATTCGGTGTTCAACTACTTGGAAAGCTGATTGAAGAGTTCGGGGATTCTTTTCAAAGAATTCTTCTAACAAGGTAGCATGACGGTGTTTATCGATTCCAGCGGCGAGGTAATTTATTGCCAATTCTTCAATCAAGTTAGGGATATCAGAAATTTCATTTCGGAACCTGACTAAAAAGTCTCTTAGAGATTCGTTAGATCGCTGTCGAACAGTCATCAAGGATGCGGTTATCTTTCCACCTTTGTAATTGCTTGAAAACCTAGTTTGAAATTTTGTTTTTAAAGATTGCCATGAGTCTATAGAACGAGGTGGTAGGCTGTTATACCACCGTAAGGCTGTGCCTTGGAGACATGTTGAAAAGAATTGGCATCTCGCTACTTCTGAGTGTCCAAAAAATGCCATACGGCCATCAAACGTGTTAAGGAATCCACTCGGGTCCGACGTCCCATCAAAGTGATCTAGTGAGGGCGTTTTCAACGTCCTGTCAATTCGAGCTATCTCAATGTCTCTCATTAACGGGCTTTCAATAGACACGACCTGACCAGCTTGATTTCGAATAAATTCCCTGCACATAGCAAGGTCGCTTCGTATATCTGCAATGTCTTCAGGTCTAACCGATTCATTGGAGTCACTTCGCCAAGATGCTTGGCTCGCCGACGGCCTTGGTCGTCTTCTGCGAGCTGCTGTTTGCGAGTATATTGATTCTGTTGATTCCTCATCATCTAGGTCTTCATATTCAGTCTCTTGGTATTCGTCTTCATTTTCCTCGTTTTGACAACGAGCTGAGATGTTAGTGTTCCTTATACCTTTTTTCAACTGGCGAGCTCGTCGACATCTCCTTAGCTTTTCCTCAAGAACCCGTTTTTGTTGTTCTAAGTTGAACAGCTCGTCGTCTGACTCGTGGAGATCGTTTTCTACCTCATGGGCAGCCTGCTTATCTTTCTGAATCTTTTGAAGGTGTAAGCGCATATCGCTTGTCAACACCTTCTTCCCTGTGGCCGTTGTAACCCTCATACGGGTATCGGGCTGAGTATCATTTCTCGTGTTCAGTTGCGTTACCTCGATGGGTCTCTTGGATCCACCAATATCTTCATGAATCGCCGGAAACAGTTGTCTTGGCTTTAAAGAGGGAGGAGGTGCCATTTGGTCCCCAACTCGGGGGGCCGTTAACATCTCCTGCTTTGAAACAATGTTTTCAGCGATCCCTTCGTCTTCATTCATTGTTTTTGGTTGGAATCTTAAATTAAAGAGCTCCTTCTAGCGCCAAATGATAGAGAGTGATGATTGGGAAGCAATAATTACAATGATTACAATAATAATAATAGCGGAATGAGATGATCGAAATAGATCTTCTATTAATTAAATGTTTCTCTCTCTACAAATAAGAGATTCTCTCTTTAATATTAAATTGCCAACCCCTTTACAAGTGGGATTTGTTTAGTATATATAGGGGGTTCCTAGTGGGTCCCCTAATTTACTTAATCACTAAGTTTACATTTGTGGGCTTCTGGGCCCAATTATAGATACATGTGTTAATGGGCCTAATACAATCTAAATCATTCTATTGATTTAAATACAAATTATCTCACTTGGGCTTCATGGTCCAACACATGATTTTGGAGACTGCTAGTGCTGGGTTTTGGTGGTGGAGCGTGGTTGAAGTGTAAAATGGGGTTTGGTTGTTTGTTTTTATTCGTTGACCTTGGGGTCTCCGATTCCCCCCTTTGCTACATCTAGTCGTCTTATACACATTATTTTATACATTTTCCAGCAGCTAAGTGTTTGATGTAATTGGGACTTGTGATGTAATTATATATGAAAAGGGGGTCTTTAAATACACTGTCTATGTTCATAGCAAAAATAACACTAAACTATGGGTTTGAGCCTTGACAAAGTTGAAAATTAGTGAACCTTATTGCTAGACTAGATACATCTATGGAAATCGATACATTTTTACATTAAAATTTTCCCAGGCATGATTGGTTGAGTGGTTCCTTGATCTTTACGTTTAAAATATTTATATTATCCAGGGTCAAACTTCAGTATTTAATGTGGATTTTGTTTTCCTATTTTGGACAGTTTTTTGCCAAGCTCTCTGTTTAAATTGAAAGTCATAGAGGAAATAGCCTAGGAAGCCTGGGTTGTGTAACATAAATCCGGAATTTGAGAGACAGAGACATCTTCGTAACTCCCTGGTTGCAGCTTAATCCTAAAGCCTACTCAAAATCAAATTGTTGGAACAACTTCAACAATCAGGTATATCAGATGTTGATGCCTAACATTTATTATGTTCTGTTTTTACCTTGAAACATTCTCTGTTTCTGCCAATAGCAGAACTGTTTGGTCACTGAACTTTTTTTTGCTTAAATGTTGCGCCTAATAAATTATATCTTAATAGCAAAACTTAGGTGAACAATGTTTTCCATTAATGTTCTGATTGATACTTGACGTGTCTCCAAGGTTTATTGCTAAACTGTAAATAGAATATTTTCTTTTTATAATATCTTACAATTTGCCGCTTTATCAAGTTTTGTGTTATGTGCATAAATATAATATACTTTTTACTTTTGCACAATTATCAAAGTAAGTATTGTCAATTTTTGTGCATCATATCCAATTTTGTTCTAGTATTGTACCGTTTAAAGACAATTCTCAACCTCTAAAAGTGTTTGGATTCACTTATTGGTTAAATGTTTATATATCATTTATCAATAAAAAATTTATGTGGCTATAATGTCTTAGCTCTTTGTCAACAACCAGAGGCCTCAAATACTGTGATAACTGATAAAAATCTTTTTAGGAAGTAACTTATACTGTATGCTTAATTTAGACACTTGTAGATATGTGAATAACCATGAAGCTGTTCCTAATGCTATACTCAGGCTTTGCTGCTTTAGTGCCACCAGAATTATTTAGACACGAGGCTTCCAAAGGCAAAGCCTGATTCTATTACTAATGTACTTCCCGAGTATAATTGACATGATATTTGCTTACTGCGACACTGTTTTACCTTAAGGTAAGACTCAAAAATACTAAAAAAATATTCAATTCAGGCACATTACTCAAGTTATTAGTGTTGTAATTTAAGTTCTAGCAAGACAATCTACACTTTTAATATTTCATTTACTCTGATTTTAATAGTATCTTATAGAGTTTTTACTTTTTCCTGTTCTGTATGACTGTATCTATTATTATCTTTACGCAATATACGTTCTTGTTAGCCCTTTTTGTTTCTGTTTATAAGGCTATAACCTATAACCTATATATATGACAAGTATATAATAAAATCCTATTTTGTGAACGGAAAAATCCCTAGACTACAACCATATATTGTGTTCATATTTGCAATGGACAATGGTTATAAGTGACCTATCTATATATACTTATCGTAATTGTTAATCTTCATGACGGGTACATGCCATGAGACTGTTGGCTAGAGTCAGTGTCTAATATACATGTTTGTACTGATCAACAATCATTGGACTATTGAACTATTTTCCCTCATTTTTGGTGAATGTATCCATAAGGGAGTGGAATTACAATACTGCAATTATCAGTAGCTGGGAGAGTGCATCCGGAAATTCATTTGGGATGAAAAAATTTGAGTTATGTGCCTCTAAAACTTACATTGCATTTCATGCATTTAATCAGGAGTATATGGTGTTTGTTCAGTTAGTTTGTATGTTCTAAGCTATACTTTTAATTTCACAAACTTGGTTTAATTTATAAGCATACCAATTAACTGAAAAAGAAATGTAAATTTACTTCAACAGTTCTCACCTCAACTAACAGTTGATCCTTCCTCCACCTGGCCAATTAGCAGTAAAAAATAATGATAATAGCTCATCACTCAGTGGCGGTTGAGCATAAATTGGGCATGGTGTGACATAAAGTATGGTATCCATTTAAGTTGAGTAAGTCTGATTCTATTACTAGTATACTTTCTAAGTGTAGCATTGACATGATATTTGCTTACTGCGACAGTGTTTAATCATAAGTTTAAGACTCAAAATACTAAAAGATATTCAAATCAGGCACTGTTGTACTCAAGTTAATAGTGTTGTATTTAAGTTCTAGCAAGACAGTACACACTTCTAATATTTCATTTACTCTGATTGTGTTTTATAGTATCTTATACAGTTTTTACTTTCCGTGTTCTGTTCTATTATTCTTTTTACGCTATATATTTTTTTGTTAACTGTACATAATCTATATTACAACTCACAAATAATTAATAAAATCCTATTTTGTGAACGACAAAATAGGATTTTTATACAACTGTTAGCATAAACAATCTATTGTATAATAACATATATTTTGTTTGGAACTAAATTACACCGAGAAATAGTAAGCAGGACCTTGCACCTGCAATAGATAAGACTGAATTATATTGCACCATGGTTTATGTTAGCATTAGTTACAAGCCAATCATTACGATGGCAAGAAGACAATAATCTTAAGATCATGTTGTCCCTGAATATATTTAAATACTTGGTATGTGTACGTCTTTTCTATGTTGTTGTACTGGAGTTCAATGTGTTTGCTCAAGAGAACAGTGACCCCTCCTGGGAGACCAATAATTTTAACTTTGCGAGAGGCCCAGCCAATAGTAACCACTGCCAGGAAGCAATAAAACCATTTGCTGGAGGAATTCTACTGGCATTTTTCGAAATATTTCGAGAAGTGGTTCTGGATATAGAAGCGCTAGTATTTGAAGGGGTGCATGTTAAAGACATTCTGGAGGCAGCGGTGTCTGTTTCTTTATAGTAGCTCCTCAAGATGATACCCCCAACCAAGTCAAAGCCAGGAGGTGTTAAGATTAGTGGTTTGAAGGAAGGATGCACAGAAGACCCTGAGATGGAGCTGATGGAAATGGAATTGTATGAGGAACGTGATATCATGCAAATGGCAATGCTTAAAGGACATCAATATGTATCATTTGTCTGTTTCATGTTCAGTCAGTGTTTAATCGTTGTGTTCTCTATATCTTGTTTGTGTCGAAGTCTAGCAAATTCGATCAGGGGTTGAGTTTATTGCAATAGTTTAATCGTTGCTTTTTTATGGTTGTATTAGCTTAAAACTTAATGTAACAGTTGCATTTAAGTGGTACTCAGAATATCTTGTTTGTGTCGAAGTTTAGCAAATTCGATCAGGGGTTGAGTTTATTGCAATAGTTTAATCGTTGCTTTTTTATGGTTGTATTAGCTTAAAACTTAATGTAACAGTTGCATTTAAGTGGTACTCAGTACAATTTACAACAGCTTATTGAGCATTATAGAACTGACTTTTTCCTCTCAATTGCAGAATAAATATGTAAGTAGCATTGTTTGGAGACCATGTGGATATGCTATACATTTTGTTCGATCATGGACCAATATTATCTTGAAAACGAAAATGTTGTGTGTTGCTACAATTAGAGCAGTAAACGAACCGAACGAACTCGTTTGATGTTCGTGTTTGATAGGTTCGGTTCGATACTCGAGTTCAAACAACATTTTTTGTCTGATAATTTTAACGAACCATATCAAACTTTTAAGGTGTTCCACTCAAGTTTGTTCGTTAAGCTCGAGTTCGTTCGATAAGAAATAAGTATATTACATGTATATTATTATAAAAATAATATATAATATCCATGATTTATGTATTAATTTTAACTTTACAATTTTAACTTATTTAAAATAGATATTGTATATGTTGAAAACATTTAACTAAAATAGGTAGACTAATTTTTTTTTTTTTTAAGGGGTTGAGTTGGCACTGTGGTAAGTGCCCAATTCGTGAACCGTGAGGTCACGGGTTCGACTCCTGTCGGGGGTCAAAAAACCGGAAACAGTCTCTCTACCTTTGTGTAGGGGCATGACTGCGTACATCCTACCCCCCTCAGACCCTGCTCATGCGGAATATACTGAGTACGTTTGGTTAGGTAGACTAATTTTTTCCATAAATATATATTGTTAACTTACTGCTCGTGTTCGTTTTCGGTTCGATATGTTCGTGTTCTATTCGGTAATTATCAAACTCGAGTTCGGACAAGGAAATTTGTCCGATAAGCTTATCGAACATTGTCTAGTTCGTTAAAATTTTGTTAGAGATCGGTAAAAATTTGTCCAAGTTCGGTTCGTTTACAATTTTAGGTACAATATTAAAAGGGTGTCGGTTTTCAAAATAATAATATTTTTCTCTTTCTTTTTCTTTTTTTACAGCAACCATAACAGGATACATATTTGCCTACTGAAGCTTGAAAGGAACAATTGCGGCGAAAAACAGCAAATAGTAATATGTTACAGCAACCATAACATTATACAGATCTGCCTACTAAAGCTGGTAAGGAACAATTGCGTCGAAAAACAACATATATTAATATCTATCAATCACCGGTGTTATGAACTATCACTTTGTCGGCATAAAACCTTAGACATTGTAAAGCTAAAAAACCACCATTAGCATATCCTCTGGATCTCAGTATGCCATCTGTTTGGAAAAACTAGCACTCAACTTATACAACTTTAGATAATACTTCAGTAACCTGTCCTAACTGATTCACGAACACGAGCAGTAAGTTAACAATTTTAATTATCCTTAAAATCCTTATACTACCAACTCCGCAACTGCTAGTTCATGGTTACTAATTTTTCAGTAACCTGTTCAACTTATACAATTTTAATTATCCTTAAAATCCTTATACTACCAACTCCGCTTTCTATGTCTCCGTAGTTGTTCAAACAAAATTGTATGGCATATATGCCCAGTTTGATGATCTGGTTTGGTTAGTTTTACCATCATTTAGCGACATATCAAATAACAAGCACCTGCAGAGCCTCAATTCCATTATAAGACTGCCTGCAACTGAGCTCAAGTTACACAACATATACTAATTTCTGCAATTATAACAGAGCTAAAGTTACAACAGAAACAGTCCAACCTCCATAACAAACACGCAGAAATACTAGATGATATATATTTCGAGATTACATAGCATTTAGCAACCATGAACTAGCAGTTTTAACTTCTAAGCACAGCAAGATTACGAATTCTCAAATAAGTGTATAATTTGAACTAGACAACTGGTCGCCAGTTTCATAACTATGACTTTTACTGAGAATCTATCCCAAAGTAACAGAGTTTATATAACAAAACATATACTGCTGCATATAACTGCAACTTAAAATTTTTAGTTTATCCATGTAAATCATAAGCTTAGTGAAGTTGAACCCGTAAACTTTAATCCCTTGTCATAAGCTTAATTAAGGAGACTAACCATACAACAATTTTTAATCCACATAGTGAAGCAAAGTTCTTGTTATTTTATTCTTGAGAATTTACAAATTTTGCACGTTTAGCTTTATCACTCCAAGTTTCTGGTAAGAAATATACTCACTTCAACTTACTACGATTACAATTTACAACAATATCATCCCAGACATTTTCGATAAATTCGACAGAAATACAAAATTTTAACCTAATCCAAACAGTAAATCACTCTAACAATATCCATATCATTATCTCAAAAAAAAAAGCAGCAACTAAGATGAAAATAAGATTATTTAAAATGATTACCCGGAAGATTTGAAGCTTATGAAGGGACTCTATATCCGCGTTTTCAAGGATCATTCTCTCTAAACCCTATATATCTATGTCGATTACTCCACAAATCGAAGAGAGATGCTATATGTTGAGTCAAGATGGTGTCCTTTGCCGTCACTAAATTTTGCTCTTTTCTGCTAGTTAGAGATCATTAATTCGCCAGAGATGGCATGAAATGATTGTATCAGCTCGTATATGGGTGTTCTTCACCGTATATGAGCCTAATTCAGTACATACAATATGGTAAAGGTTAAAACCGTCATCCAGACATCGGTGTAACATGAGGTTACATACATGTTCTTTTACCGCCATAAATTATAACGAAAAGGATTATTTGGATATTTTTATATATACAACGTTACATATGTAACCGGCCCCTACTTAATATATTTATGTATTAAGTATTCATAAATTTTGGTGTGCTTGGGATCTGAAGTGCAAGTCTTATTTGTTTAAAATCAGAGGCACTCCTATAACCTGTGGTCAATCACGAATAGATAACAGAAGTTGACTCGCAAAATTTGAAAGCAATAAAAGCGGAGTAATAAACAAAAACAGCAATAGTAGCATATTTTAAATAGACTTCTTTGTTGTATTCTTAAAGAAATTCTTATTTATAACTTCATGTTTGAGTAGAGGTCAGTCTGTATAGATTCGCCCGTTATACCGAAAGTCAGAATAATCAAACCCCCACCAAGAAATTAATTGAGACAATGTTTCATCTTCCAAACTGCCAGCATAGAAGGGGAACTCTGAAGCCTCAAATGTAGGATACATTGTCTTTCTGACAAGTTTTCCATATGAATTGAATGCAAAGATGGGAATATTATACTCCAGCAGATAATTAGTATTTTGGCCATACCAGAAATAGGAGGAGTCTAACTCATGCATCAACTTGCTTCCAGGTGATGTTAACCAAGGCATATCTCCAATAATGTGTTTGCTGACGGAAGATTCCGTATTGTATACAAAAATGCGGATCACTTCAAACTCATCATCGGTCCCTTTCTTCTGGAGATACCTTTCCTTTAACATTTTTAGGAACTCAGTTATTGACTTCACTGCTGTTGAGCCATCACCGACCTTGCGTGAAACATCAAAAGTTTCAAGAACAAGCATGACTCTCTTCCCAGAAAGTTGAGAAAGAGAAACCTTTAAAACCAAATTAACAAGTTAGTCAAGAATTCAAGATAAGAAGAGAAAAGTTGAAAACGTACTACAAACTGGAAAGCATTTGAGTTTACAGAAGTTTTTAAGTCTGTAATCTGCAAGTTACGGGATTTGTGGAGAACTCTGTTTGAATTAGAGAAATATAATTTACATAGTTTGAAATGTGCATCAAAAGATCCAAAGAACTCACCTGGGACCCATCATTCCTTCTAAAGATGGTGTTTGGATCCCATAGCATTTCCAACTTCATTTCCTTTATTTTTTCATTCTCTAACTCTGCAGCCTTCTTACGGGTGAATGGATATCCTCCAACCCCATACGTGAGCAACATGCTATAGCCATATGGTTCAATGTAATCCGCATGTGGCCCAAATATTACAAGACTGGTTTCATTATCAGATTCGATCTCAAAAACCCGCAGCAACTTCTTATAACTCATGTCATTAAACGGCAGCGCCAACCAAGGCATAGTCTTGAACTTTTCCCAAAATGATTCTTCACTTTTCCAAAATGATTCATTTGTCCAAGGATACCTCTGACGTGGTTCCCTGATGTAAACAAGCACAACCTCAAATATATTCTTAATTTTGGCAAACTCTTCATAAACCAACTTAAGTTCTTCAGTTAGCAAATCAGGATAATCAGGATTGTAAAAATATAGAGCTACAACCTTTTCTTCAAAAGTGTGAATAGGTACCTGTTGGCACAAGTAGGTAGAAATAACTGAGTTAGCAGATCAATATGAAGATTAGTTACACTCCTTCAGTATGTCAGACATGAGCATTTGACAGCTTATTATATCCTTATATATAATAAGCGTAAGAGAGATAATTTGGTAGTTTGGTTCAGGATGACCAAATTAATAAGGATCGTTAGATCTTAACTAAATAGATAAAAACTGTTAGATCTAATATTAAAAAGTGTATTTGATTAGTAGTAGAATTATATTTAAATAAAAAGAAAAATATATTCTAATAATCTAAACCAACTATAAATAGGTTTTCTATGTCGAATAGGATTCCCTATTTAAAAATTCGCAATTCTCTTTTTTCTTCAATTTATGGGTAGTTACGGTTATATATTAATTGTTAAACCATCATTAAATTAAAGATAATTCCGTTAGTTTCGCGTGGGTTGTAATATAATCGAAATCCGATTTTTAAAACTCAAGATATGACCCAAATAGTAAAGTGAGTGTATATTATTATTTTTCTATTAAGTAACATTAAATATTAATTGGCGAAAATCTTCTTCAAATATTTAAAATAATCCTATTCAAAAAAAATATTAAAACATATTTATACCATTGAAAGTATTATAAAAAGTTTATAAACTAATATAATAATAAATATAATAAAATATCCGTGCATAGCACGGGTTATAAGCTAGTATATATAAAAAAAGAACACTTATCTAGAAGTTAATTATATTTGCACAATAACACAGTTAAACATATTCTAAATGCGACATATATCCCTTTGGCTTTTAGCCTAGTGCTCCCCTCTTGGTAATAAGAGGTTGAAAGATCCTCAGCTAGTAGTTAGCTACTATTATATTGACATTAGGTCAACGAAATAAGTTGGTACCCCTTCGCAAAATATTTAGTAATTAGCATCCCAAGTTAGGTAGCCCCTTCAGCGCTAACAACTCCAAGAGAGAGCCAACAAGACCCTTTGGCAACAATTGCTGGAGATTCCCTAATTGACCACTATAAAAAAAATTAAGAATATACTGAATATTGTATCACCCAACATCACATGTTCCCTTCGTCAATAACTCCTTCCATATTCCATAAACACAAAGTCCTTATGGTAGGCGGGTACAATAGCTATTGGGAACACGTGGGTTAGATACTATCAGTCACCGTTCAGGCCATGTCATATATTTAAACTAATTTTACGCTAATTATTAATATGGACAACAAAGAAAAACAGTGCAATGAAAATTTTGAATTATAAATTTTGATATTACAATTGGAGAAGAGAAATATAAATCAGGTAAATAGAATAATATAAAAAATATGTTTTCTACAGAGTAGGCCAGTCAATGAAACAAGCAACTCCACTATAATTCTGTAAACTCGCCAAATATGGATATAATATATAATATAAATGAAAAAGACTAGTTCAATAATCTCACAATTAGTTAATCAATATATGAAGTTATCGGACGTATTAACCAAACCTTATCTCCATTGTTTGAAAGGACGTAATCACGTTGGGGGGAGCCCAATAGTGTTTTCAAGGAGGGTTGTTGGGTGGCTAAATAATCTTCCGTCCGCAAAAATTTTAGTCTTTTGTCACTAAAAGGATAACCTAAGGATCCATAATACTCAAGAATATTCCAGGTTTCATATTGTAAAACCATGCCTGTTTGGTCAACAATAAACATGGTAGATCGGAAGATACAATTTTCAGGCATACCAAAGCTTCTTTGCATATGTTTCCTGGATGTTACATCTGAGAATGGGATAGATGTCCACGGCATGGAAGAAAATAAATCATGAAAGAGCTTCGGAGAGTCAATAGGAAGAGAATGGTGAACTGGTATTTCTTCTGTCTCTTCTCTGAAGTTAGTATCATGAACATCACAAGCAACCAGAACGGTCTCAAAATTATTAAGAGTATGTAGATCATCGTATACGTCTTTCAACAATGTTGTGTACCATGCTGGGTGTCGTGGATCTTTATCAGTTATAGGCACAAAATATAAACCAATAACTTTCCCTTCTAACTGCTTAGCATTAACCTGAAAAAATGATGAGCAAAACTTTGGTTTTAAACTTACTTAAATAATAGGTCATGTATATACTCGAATGACTAATAATGTACTTCAAATATGACTATACGGCGTGGAATTACAATCCCTAACTTATCATAGAGCACATACAATTTGGCCGTTATTTTTAATGAGGTAATCCCTGTTGTCGGTGAAAAGAAGATCATTCAAACAAATTGTATCTCCTTTCTTTATGCTCCGCGTAATTGTATGATCGAATACTCCATTAGTTTCAGCTTCCGAATGATAGTTCTTACATTCAGTATATCCGCCTGTTAGCGAAAGTTAAATGTTTTATCAGGTATATTAATAAGATGCAAGCTTTAAAACAGTTTACATAAATTAAAGAACACACAAAATTACCATTTTAAATTTTGTAAATTCTCTCATTAAACTAAAAAAAGATGCAAGCTTTACAACAAGTTCAACTAATTAACATGGGTAATCAAAATTTTGTCAATTCTCTCATTAAACTGAAAAAAGATGCAAGCTTTACAACAAGTTCAACTAATTAACATAAGGGTAGCTTTACAACAAATTGAGCTAATTAAAGAAACCCCAATATAAACAAATGAAATATGATGATAATTTACCAGATAAATTAAAGACTGTGGGGAAAGCATAGGTGCCCTTTATTCTTGTTGATATTGTTCTTGTAAGTGTGCAATCTGTTGATATAAATCTTCCAAGATTTCTCCGCAGAGACAACATAGCCAAAAAAAGTATATATATATATACACACAGGAGTCTCTGTGTGTAAGGTAAGGGGGTGTGGTAATGTGGGGGACGAAGGAGCCTCTTTCAAATTTATGCAAAATTCTTAATAGGAGCCCTGTATTTTTGACTTTTCACAGTGCTACAATTATTCCTTTGACTTCTTTTTAGGGATTGCAAAAAAACAGATGGGATGGATACCGGATTCATTTTGATCCAAATGAAATGACAAAAAAATTGATTGGATGGATACCCGATCCATTTCGATCCAAATGAATTTTATCGAACCTGATATTCTGGATTTCGATTCATTTTTTAAACTCGAAAGAGTTTGGATTTAGATATTTGGTATTTCGAAACCCGACCCGAAATCCAAATCCAATCTAAACCCAAAGCCCGAAAAAAATATAATATAATATATATATGATTTATATAGAAAATATACTTTCGTAATTTTCATAATTTTAATTATATTTAACTTTGTCTTTTATACATACATATATGCATGCATGTATATATTCTTCTATGATATAGTGTCCTTTTTGTTGAATTAATGAATTTACTTCAAAAATTAAGACTATAAAATGAAGTTTTATATCTATAAATTATTAACTACGGGTCAAGATTTTTTTATGTGCAATACTTTATTATAATTGTTGTTTAAATTTTAAATTTAATGAAATTTAAGTTCAAAAAAATCATAAATAATACTACTACTACAATATTTTTTGCTTTTTGAAATTTGGATTTTGGATAAACCCGAACTAGGCTTGTTAACGAGTCAGATTTGGATCGGATTTCACAAAATCCATATCCAAATCCATTTAATTTTAACAGATTGGATTCAGATCGAATTATTGTCGAATTTTTTAAAACTCAACCCATATATGATCCATTAGGATTTCGGATTATCGGATCGAACCTCCAACCCATTTAACTTTTAAAAAATAGTATAATATAACATATGATAATGCATTAAAAGTAAGCCAAATTATCTATATTATAACGAAAAAAATGTTAAATATAATATTTTAGAATGACTTATTAAATATTTATATACATATATTTGTATATATATACATAAATATAATATTTTATTAAATAAAAATGAAATTATGATTTTAGAAATAAATAATAACAATCTTATATCATACTGATGATATATTTTAAGAAAAAATAAATTTATAATTACAAATATTATAAATTATGAACGAAAATGTTCATTATGTATAAATATAGATAACTTTAAATACTCTACAAATAAAAAAGTCGATATACTACACTTAATTCCTTCAAATATTAATAATGTTACTCCTAGAAGTAAGAAATCCAATAAAATAATAGTGTGTTTCATATATAAATGTTAAAGTAATTTGAGCCAGGATAAAAATAAAAATGATTAAAAATTTATGTCTAATTAAATTTATTTTGACATAAAAAAAATAAAAAAATAAAAAAAAAAATAATTATAATATATATGTATTATATCTAGGCGGATCGGGTTTTTATCGGACCGGATTTATCGAAATCCATATCCACTTCTTAATTGATCGGATTCTTATCGAAAATGGATTATTACTGGATCGGATCATTTTTTGTACAATTCATATCCATTTATTAAGGCTCGGACCGGATCGGATTGGATATCCGATCCACTGACAAGCCTAACCTGGACCCGATCCGAAACCCGTGGATTTGGATTTGGATTTAGATATTGAAACCCGAATGGATTTGGATTTGATAAAATGATTTGGATTTGGATATCTTAGATATCCAACCCGATTCGACCCGTTGTCATCCCTACTTCTTTTAATGGTACCCTTACTAATTGACTTCTTTGATTAAGTACCACTCTGTTATTAATATGTTTAACAAACATTAATTAATTATTTTTAAATTACATAATTTAATATTAAAACTAAATTTAAAATTTTTTAAAGTAAAAGTAAGCATTAAAATGACACAACTCCACTATCTAACTAGCGTAAAAGCCCGTGCAAGGCACGGGCCTGTTAATAAATTTTTAAATTAAATTTTCTATTAGTTATATTATTTATTTTAATTAATTTTATTATTTGTTTTTAAAAATTTATTTTTAAACTCATTTATACATTTTGATAAAAATATTTATTGACCAATATAAATTCCTTATTGAGTATATAAAAATAAATATCATATTTAAAAGATAATTAATAAATTACATGTATATTATGAACTTATATCTATGATTATTATATATTTTAATTTTAATTTTAATTTATGACTAAATTATATTTGTTATAGTTTAATGTATTTATTGCAAAAAGTTCTATTTTACAAATTTTTTAATTTTTTACACAAATTTACTACTCCAATATACTTTCTTATTCTTAAATATATTTTTTCAAACCCATCTATTTAATTGTATATATTGCAATTGATTGATTATTATATTTTGTATATTTACATTTTATGAGCTCACATTTTCTTTTTCCCGCAACCACAAATTTTTGCGGATACCCACGACCTCTCGTGAATAGCCACTTTTACTCATACTCGCAATCTATAAATGTGATTATATATCATGAGATTACTGGTTCGATATCCAACAATGACATAAATTCGTTATTATCTTATATAATATTAATATCGCAATTAATCATAACTCAATTGCATATTTTATTTAAATATTTAACATATTTCAAGTCTAAATTTGTTCTATATTATTTGTTTTTTTTTAATTTTTTTTTAAAAATTTGTACTAACAAAAATTTTGAATTCAACTTTATGAACTTCATTTCTCATATTTAAAAAATTATTAATAAATAACTCACATATGATGGTGTGACAAAAAAACACATATATAATGTATTTATTACATGAAAAGTAAATATATGATAAAATGGGTGATGGTTTGTGCATTAAGATTTTTAAAAGGAAGATTAAAATCTAAGTAGATCAAGTGGTCATAACAACAAACTATGTATCATGAGGTTGCTGGTTCGATACCCAATGAAGACAAAAATATAATTTTTTTAGCAAAACTTTCTAAATAGTGGTACATACGTAATTATACAAAATAAAAGGGCATAATAGTCATTTCACAACCATTAAAATGGCAAACTTTGCCCTTCTGTTGCCTTATTATATATAGTAATAGATAAATAGATTTCATATACCTAAAAGGCAGTGTCGCGTTTCTTTCCAATTATGGTTTAGGCGAATTAAGATTGGGGCTTTGGCGATCAACATCTTCCATCGACAATCATAACTTATTCCTCTCCATCTTCGAGTGTTTGACAGGTATGTTCGATTTTAATATCTTCTTTGTCTTGTCTTTTAATCGTGATATGTATATGTGTGTATTCGTGATATATCATATGTATACGTGTTTTTGTGTATTCCTGATATATGTTTTTGTGAGCTTATTGTTCCCTATTTGTGAGTTTATTGTTTCCTTTTATATTTGTAGAATGGATGGTAGTAATAGAATTTCAAAATTTAATTGGATGGATAAGATTACTGAGATCAAGGTAGATATTGATAAGTGTACGTTGTTGGACATTATAGTAGATTACGAAGATTTTGCTAAAAAGAATGGTATAAGGTTGGATTATCATTATCCTACATTTACTTATGCGTACCAGATGAAACACCACTCTTTAATTGTCGACAATGATCTAATGTTAATGTTCGAAAGGTTTTCAACAGAGGATGTTATTGATATATGGGTTGGTACAACTTTGAAGCCAAATGCATTGTACAAGTTGGTTCTGAATTTAAGGAGAAATGTTGAAAAAGAAAAGAAAATGGTTCCTTCAATTGATGAGCTCCAATTTTTTTGATGACCTCCCCTCTCTTGATGATCTTGAGGATACTTCAGCTGAACCAACCAAATCTATACCTTAATCATCAAAAACCAAACCATCCGCAAAGGGGAAAAACATAAAATATACCCAAACCAAAAAAAAAGACTAGTAATGTGATCCTACCACCACCTCCCATCTCACCAAAATCAACCTTTGAGTCTTTACCTATTCGAAAGAGTCCAAGATTTTCCCCTTCACAAACTACTACTTTCACTGCCCCCTACTATCAAAAGTACTTCAGTGCTTGACCATTCCTTGTTTAATTGAAAATTGCTAAAAATCACAGCCAAAAAAAAAATTGTGGACAATGAATGTTAAAAAGAGAGTTGAATTTGATAATGAGGATGAGATTCTGGTACATGATGATTTTGAAACCTGATGAGGATGTTTCACTAGGAGAAGCTGTGGAGAAGTGAACTTTGATGAAGATATTGAGCCTAATAGAGACATACATGTAGATGAAAATAAAGTCATAAGGAAAGTCCCTAAAGTGAAAGAAAATTGAAAACGTGGAAGGTGGCATGACTTTATAGATGATAAGGATGATGGTGACTACTTCCAAGCTTTAGAAATGGAGAGTTATATGAAGATAAAGCATCTGGGAAAATTATGCTTAGACCTTGGATGATTTTTATGGACAAGGGTTATTTCAAAGATACATTAAAGGATTATTGTGTGCAGGAGGGATTTGCTATTAATGTACTTTGTGCTGATAACACAAGGTACACAACCACTTGTTATGCTGAAAGTTGCGCTTGGAGGATACATGTTAGCAGGCTACCAGATGGAAAAACTTAACTTGGGCAATTAAAAAAATTGATCATAGTGTGCATTCATGCAAAGGGTTGGAGGTTTATAACTCCATCTATAATGTGAATTGGGCTGCTGGTAAATTGCTTGAAGACATTAGGGCAACCTCTGACATCTCTGAAAAACACTGAATGAACTTTTATTTCAGAGGTATAACTTGTACATGAAGCAATCTACATTGTACACCATGAAAAAAATTGCAGTTGATAAATTGTTTGGTGGCCATGATGAATCTTACTCTCACTTACCAGCATATACAAAAGTCATTTTAGATACCAATCCAGATTCAAAGACTTTTTGTGCTTAATTTTGTAAAAATTGCAAGTATTCCCAAGCAACTACTGTTTAGAACTATCTTCATTTCATTCTCTGCAATGTGGGAAGGTTTTCTGAGAGACATTAGGCCTTTAATTAGGGTTGATGGAACACATTTGAAGGGATATTATGGTGGAATATTGATATCAGTAGTGGCATTAGATGAGAACAATGAGATATTCCCTTTTGACTTATGCAGTGGTCAGTGTAGAGGATAAGAAACACTGGTCTTTCTTTTTTGTGGAATCTTTATAACATACTGAAGGAGTCAACAGGAAAGTTTGGACAATCATATCAGATAGGCAAAAGGTACATTGTTCTCTTTTAAATTTTGCATTATTCTTGTTCTTTTTTCAATTCTGCATTATTCTTATGATAGGTAAAATCTTTGTAACATATCTGTTTTTATTAGTTTAAATACAGCAAAAAAATGCAACTAAGACAACTGAAAAAACTACATCTAGGAAAAGGAAGACTGCAACTCAGGGAAGTGGATCTCAGTCATCTATTGTTAATACATCCCAATCTCAGCAACATAATTGATATCTTTGAATGTAATAGTATTTTGGATGGTTTGGTAGTATTTATGGATGAACATATGGATGGTAGCAGTATTTTTCTTTTCTGATTTTTGATACTTTAGATGTTATTTGGGTTATTTTATATAGTTTGGATAGTATTTTGGATGAACATACGCAGTGGTATCATGAATGAACATATGGATGGTTTTTTATGAATGACAATTTGTGATATTTTGTTGGCAGTTCTATTATTGTAGAGTCTTTTTGTTATATACAATTTTGTTTTTTACATGTTTTCTCAGTTTGAATATGTCTTGGCACCCATTTGTATCATATTTAACATTTTCATAATGTTTCTCTAACCGAATGTTATTTTTATTAAAAGTCAATCGGTTCAGGGTACTGTTAAGAGAAGCCAAAAATATAATTGTACCACTGGAAAAAGTCAAAAGTACGGTGGTACCATTGAGAATTTCCCTAATTTTTTTCTCAAAATGTGATACTCCTCGTCCCTACTTGTCCGTTTATGATTTTTATATATCAAATTGAACAAATTTTGATTGGAATCTACATCTATATTATATTATTAAAGCCAAAATATTAAAAGTTTTAGTCGTCGGTGGGTCGGTAATTGGGCCGGGTGACGAGCTTATTAAAAATACTAAATAATTATTATTTTTCACTAAAATACATTATCCTTTTATAATTTTTAACTAAAACATCTCATTTACCATAAAAACACACGAGCAGTTACCTTTTTCAACTAAAACATATTATCATTTTTATTTTCCATATGGGACAGAGGGAGTAATATTAAGCATAGGAAAAACAATATCATATATAGAATAATAATGAATATCATACAATCTTACATAAAATTACATTTAAATTTTAATTTTCACACCAAAATCAAAAATATAGCATGATTACACATAATTTCATTGTAAAATAATATATATAAGATTTTATACTATATTATATTTTGTTTTATGTAAGTTTTGATTTTTAGATTTAGATGAGATTTTACTTTAAATTCAATATATTAAAATTAATTGTTGTTAAATTTGTTATTCTAATTTTAACAAATCAATGTTTATAAAAATAAAGTGGTACGATAATGTTGTTTAGTGTTTTCTATGTAAAGTGTTCTTTTTTAGAGTGTAACTCTAGTAATTATAATTATTAATATTATCCAAAAGGTATTCACTACTACAAAAAGTAGAATAGACATCGCCCCTTTCACATCGGTTTATGATTTCCCCGATGTAAAAACTATCACTGATAAGTGGATTTTATATCCACTTGGAGCATTCCATATCGGCTTAAATTGATTGACTTGGTCTCAAGTTTGTTGTATTTTTGATGTGTTTTGTGTAGTTGTGCAGGGTTGTAGCTATCGGTTAGTGTTGGTGTTTCTAATCGATATTAGAGTGGAATTAAGTATTGGAATGAAGATTGGACACTTGTGTTATGCTACCAAGGAGTTACATGTGTCATGGTATTT
Source organism: Kitagawia praeruptora (assembly GCA_037693485.1). Lineage (NCBI taxonomy): Eukaryota > Viridiplantae > Streptophyta > Magnoliopsida > Apiales > Apiaceae > Kitagawia > Kitagawia praeruptora. The sequence goes on from CM075353.1 coordinate 9,826,412, forward strand.
AAGATGTTAGCTAATGCAAAAGAAACGGAGGAGAAAGGAGCAATTTGTGTAAAATTCAGATTTTCTGGGTATGTTGCGCAGTCTTAACTGTTTTGGCCATATCTGGAGTTCTACAAGTCTGTTTTCAGCGATCTTACAGCTCACGCGAAGCCTGGGAGATTTTCTACAATCTTGGGTAGATTTGGCTCCAGGCTGCGGCCTCAGAACTCCAGGATGCGGCCTCGAGGATATTCTGGAAATTCCGGAAATTGTCCTAAAAATCCTGATTCACTGTTTGGGCCATATCTTGAGTTCTACAAGTCTGTTTTGGACGATCTTACTGTCCACGCAAAGATAACAGAATTCTCTTTCATTCTAGTGGTCCAGAGGTCCAATTACAACTGGAACGGCCCAGAAATAGTGAAGAAAAGTCAGTTACGAATTTTCCTTCAAAACAGAATCCGTTTAGGAAACGTATTTTGTGCCCAGCTGCAGAAATTCAACTTTGACAAGGAAATTGTTACAATTCCTACTTCTAATAAGTATGGTAATTGCTCTGGGCGGCTAGAACATTCCAGAATCAGATCTACACATGGAATTTGCAATTATATTCTCATTCAAGAACGGAAATTGTCAATCTTCTATTCCAACCCTAAAAAGGCAATTTCTTGCTGGGCAAGAATTATAGAGCCTATATAAACACATCCTACAATTGTAATTTAGAGAACCATTAGATATCAATTACTTAGGTTTATTTGTATCTTTTCATACTTTGTTTTTATCATGGTTTCTTCAGATCCCATGATGACGAGAGGTTCAATTATGAGCTAATCGTTGTCATGGGATTCTAACGGATTTATTTATGGAGCTTTAGTATCTTGATGCTTTAAAGATCTGTGTGTGATGTATATCTGATATCCTCGTATGGTTATGCTTAATTGTTAGATGCGTAGCTAACATCTAATCTGTTAATCTCTTGTGAAGTGAAAGTGGATCTTGAGATTTAGAACTTGTCATGCTAGCATAGGTTCATAATTGTTTATCAATATGATTCGTAGTATGAGATGAAAATACTTATATTGCCCTATGTGATCATTATGGATAACTTGTTCTTCAACCGTTATGTTTTCAAATTCTATAGACATATAGGGTCTAAGCATAATTGGTGTCTATTCATCTTCCATCTCTTTTGTGGATGTATGTTTAGTTTGGTATACGTATACTGAGAGGTAGCGTGTACTTGTTTCGTGTTATCCGATCAGATATCATAACCATTGCATATAGTGATTAAAGGCGTCAGATCTAAGCAAAGTATTTAATGAAGTTAGGATTCCATGCTTTCTCTGGTAGAAGTAATTTGATTTAAGTTCTCGTTAGTTAGTTAATTCTTAGTTTGTTAATTTGTTTTTCTTTAGTTAATCTTAGTTAATCAAAACCCAATTTGTTAATTGTCTTAACAGTGAATAATAATCATACATTGTTGCATAGGTGCAATACTGAATTAAAAACCAGATCTCTGTGGGAACGAACTTGACTTATATCTGTATTACTTGTGACCACGTACGTTTGCGTGATTTAGTGCAAACAATCACTAACATCGGTCGAAAAAAAATTGATGTCTTTGATATATTATGAAATCACATTGCAAGCAAACCGATGTCAAAGGCATATGATTGAAATATCAGTGACATCGGTTAGTACCACAACTGATGTCTTTGACATATTATTACATCTGTCAAAAAGTAACCGATGTCTAAAGTAGGCTAAAAAAATTCACTTCCCCGCCCACACATATTTCTCCCCGCTTAATACCCAAAATATTTCCCCCCTTCAGCGAATTTCCCCCCCTTTGGTGAAATTTTAGTTCCCCCCAATTTTATTCAGACTAACACACGGGCTTCAGACAAAAAAAAAAACAAAACACAAAACACATCTCTCTCTTTCACTCTCCCTCTCTCTCGACTTCATCGACTTCACAGCTCACCCTCTCTCTCTCTTTCACCCTCCATCTCTCTCGCTAACAGCCGCCCTCTCTCTCTCTCTCTCTCGTTCGTTACAAGCTGCAGAATTAGGGTTCAATCGGGGCCCGGGTTTAATTGGAGTTCAACGGAATTAGGGTTCAATTGGGCTTCGATTTGGAGTTCCTCGTACAAATTGAGTGTTTGATTTTGGGTTTAATTCAGTGTTCCAACTTCAATTTAGGTATTTGCTCCCTCTCTATGTCTCGATTTGTACTTGTATTTGTTTATGTCTCTCTCTATGTTCTTTGATTTGTATATGTCTTTCTCTATGTTCTTCGATTTGTAATTTTATTTGTATATTTCCCTCTCTCCATCTCTCGATTTGTTCTCTCCTTCTCTCTCGATTTGTTCTCTCCTTCTCTCTCCATCTCTCGATTTGTCAATACATATGTTAATGGTTTTTCTCACCTTTATAATGCAGCATGGGTTGAGGCACCTTTGAGGAAAAAGGTGATTACAAAAGAGAGACAGGCCATTGAAGCTTATGAGTAGAGTCAGCATGAACATGGTGGTGGGAGCAAGGGACAAAGTGCTTCCAACCCAGTGAAGATGGTAAAAGGTAAAACTGAACTGTCATATGATCACATCTAGAACTGAGTAACTGACTCTATGAATATGGAAGCTGAATGAGATCCAATATCTATTGCAGTTCCGGAAGCGGAATTCACCAGGTTAATGAGATAGTCATCTTCTTGGATTTAGACAATTAAATTGGTAAGCAAATACATTTTCTTGTGTGTAGCGTATTTCCTTGGTTTGTTTTGTAAGCTTTGGTTGATTTTCGCTTCCGCAGATGCCTGTGCTCATGTACTAATTTCCAATTGGTGCAACTCAATGTCATTCACACCTGTTTTTTCTCTTATAAAATCAGGCTACCATCTATCAGCAAAAAGCTCTAGATATTAATGAGAGAGAGCTTGGACTTGATCACCCAGATACAATGAAAAGTTACGGAGGTTTAGCGGTTTCATGGAAAAAGATCGTTCGCTCGATCTCAAGCTTCATTGTTGTTATGCATCTAATTTTGGAAGACTACGTTATTGGTGTTGTTCTAGTTTTGGTTTGTGACTTAGTTTTTGTGCCTCTCGTTAAGTGTTCTCTTAGTTTTAGAATATGTGGACTTATTTTGAACAATTTTAATGAATGTCTTTGTTACATTAATATATAAAGATTGGTTTTTCGATTTATGTGAGAATTTCTTTCTTAATTTGGTTTGTGAGAATGATTTAAAATTATATATGCTACTGTTTTGGCATCAGTGTCACATTTTCGATGCTTTTAACATCGGTGTGTAATTGATGTTAATATGTATGATACACATCAATTATATTACAGTAAACGATGTCTAAAGTACTTTTTGACATCGGTTAGTTGCTTGTAACCGATGTTATAGATAGTATCTAACATCAGTCAGTTTCCAGTGAACGATGTGATAGATACTCTTTGACATCGGTTTAAAACCGATGTGAAAAGGCTGGGAACGATGTGATAGATACTCTTTGACATCGGTTTAAAACCGATGTGAAAAGGGTTGGACCTTTCTCTACACCCACATAGACATCGGTTGAAAAATGGGCAGACATCGGTTTTTAGCCGATGTCTATTGACCTGTTTCTAGTAGTGATTGATCGTTAGATCATAAAATAAGTAAATTAGAACAATTTGATTGTATATAAAAAAATAATCTATATACGTGCAAATAGCTAAGAATATCAACCTTATAAAATATAAATAAATTATAAATTACTGATATTATATAATTATTATTGGAATATGTAACGACAACATAAACATAATATGAATTGAATTTGATTTCCTAAGAATATACATTTATCATATATAAATGGTATATAGATCGCTTATTATTAAAAATTATAAATATAATATAATTACTAATTACTATACAATATGTATAGAAAATGATATTACAACATAATCTAAAATTCTAAATAGAAATAGAAGCTTGACATAATTAGAGAAAACCATTTTATATGGAGAACTATGGAGAACCCATATTTTTTATTTTTATAAATATAAATAATAATAAAATTATTTTTTATTTATTAATATTGACTGGGGTGCTGACTGGGCATGCTGACATTAATTTCACGTCAGCATATGCTGACGTCATGCTGACATGAAACTGCCACGTCATCACTTGCTGACGTGTCAGTGCCACGTCAACTACCACATCAGCATGCCCAATAGCAATAAAAATAATAATAATATATTATAATCTAGTGGCCCCGCTAGGGGCATCCTACCCAATTAAAATATACTCTCACACACCCAATTAAAACTCATTTTATACCTAAAATAGGTGGTTCTCCCTAATTCTCTATATAAAAAATTTTTACTAGAAGGAGACTTATATATATTAAGTGCATTTTTATAGTGGTACCTACGAAACGTCGAGACTCTTATTTCTTATATAAGGATACTCTGACCACGCAACATATTATCAATTTTATTATGTAAAATACTATGATATATATTTTATAAATAAATAATTTAATACTTAAAACCTAAAAAAAGTTATTTCAAATTTGGTTTTATAGTAGAATTATTTTGGTTTATTTATATTCTACCATAACATAATTTTGAAATATTTTATAATTTTTAGTGATTCTTCGAAGAAAAAATGTGTATAATTTTGTTTTTGATTTTACAGTAGAATGATTCGTAAAAAACTATACTCCCTTTGTCCTATAGTTCTTGTCACAGTTGATTTTTCACACATTTTGTTGTGGATGAAAATTACAAGTATTGAAATTGCGGCTAGGGTGTGTGTGTATTGAATGCAAAGGGGGGTGAGCTTCGAGCTTTAATGGCTGCTTCTGTGTTTCGAGACTAACGGGTCCTCACAGAATGCCTACATATCTCTATATTGTTAAAGAATCAAGCCAATAAAACGTAGTTCTAAATGTAAAGGACCGGGTCCTTATATAGGCGTGAGGAGCCTTAGAATCGTAGTAGGGTTAGGTGACTTGGTGGACAAGTCACCACCTTGGAGGAAAGTTCTGGACTCCTACCTTGTTAGGAGTTCGTTTCCTTGTTTGATTATGTGACTTGGAGATTAAGTCTTCCTCTGAATAGGTGATTCTAGAACGTTCCTTATTTACAGATCAGGCCCGTGTTAGAAACAAGCTTATACCAGGCGTCCCCGGTTTGGGCTATTTCTTAGGCCCAATCTCTGACCACAAATTTAATGCCCAACCTAGGGTTTCGGGCCTCATTAATAGGCAAATAAATACAACATTAATTATGTCTTTAGGGATTATTTTTCACCCATATCATTTGCCCCCCAACTTCTGGGAAAACTTGTTTTCGTAGAAGTTTAAGGTTATGTCGACCCTGCCCGGGTATCGTCTTTCAGTAAAGTGTGGAGCGACCGACACGTTTACAACGACTAAAATTCTTTCTTAAGTTAATACTTAAGAAAGTTAAATGTTCCACGACCTCTCAAACCTCTTTCTTAGGACTTCGGGGCTTTTCGGGAATGGGATTAGTGCCGTTTTGAGCTCATAGACACTAATCCAAGTGCAATTCGTGCATAGGATCCTTTATCATAAGTTCACCAATGATTCATTACCTTCAACTTACCTTAGTTGAGGTTAATATCAGGTGGTCGTTGCTCGTAAACCTTGATCAAGGCTGATTTTTGAGCAAAATACACTAATTATGCCCTAACCGGGGCTAAACGACCCTAATCGGGGCTATAAAGGCCTTAGTCGAGGCTAATTAACTCATCCTTTGTGTAATTATTACCAAGATACCCATTTTTAACCTTAAGATATGTTAATTCTAGAGTGGAAATCCTTAAACGTCGCTAAACGAGGTTAATCACCCCCTAACTGCGATTAGTGAAATCCTAACCTCAAATTTTGAAGTTGATCTTATATGATAGGGATTCTTATAACCTCCTGGTTGGAGAAAGAATTGTTATGCTAAATTCACGCAAGCGCACGTTGTCACAAGTAATATATGATTAAATCAAGTTCGTTCCCACAGAGATCTAGAATGGTGTTCAATTCAGTAAATATGCCTATGCAACAATGTATGGTTTTAACTCACTGCTAAGAAAAGTAACAAATTGGGTTTGATTATCTAAATTATACTAAGATGCGAATTATAAAACTAAGAATTAAACAATTAACGAGAATAAAAATCGAATTACTTATATGAGAATAAACATGGAATCCTAGTTTCATCATCTACTTCACTTAGAGTTGCAGCCTTTAATTAAAACATGCGATGGTTTTGATATCTGATCGGATAACACGAAAAGAGTAAAAGTTACCTCTCGGTATACTAGTACCAATCTACACATACATCCACAAAAGAGATAGAAGATGAATAGGCACCTATTATGTTTAGACCCTATATCTCTATAGAATTTGAAAACATAAAGGTTGAAGCACAAGTTATCCACTTAGATCACATAGGGTAGCATAATATCTCTATTGATGCCACAAATCATGATGTCAAAACACCAACCTATCCTATGCTAGCATGGCAAGTTCTAAATCTCAAGATCCACTCTCGTTTAGCAAGAGATTAACAATTCAATTTAGATGTTAGCTACGCATCTAAAAGCATTAAGATTAACCATACGAGGATATCAAGAATTCACCACGCATAAATCTTTAAGGCATGCAAACTACTAAGCTACATAGATAAATCCACTAGGATCCCATGACAACGATTAGTTCATAACTAAACCTTTCGTCACCATGGGATTTGATGAAAACATGGTAAATAACAAGATATGAATAAAAGACGTAATTATATTAATAAACAAGAGTTGAGAAAACAAATCTATAATCCAAAGTAACACAAAGGATGAAGTAGATCTAGATCCGTTGCTTGTCACGAGCGTTGAACCCTTCTCTCCTTTTCTCCCTTGCAGATCTAAGCTAGGTTACAATAATAAAACTATGATAATGTGTATATCTCTATTACAATGGTAGGATGTGTTTAAATAGGCTTTAGCTTTCTTGCCCAGCAAGAATTTATCTTCTATTACAATTAGAATTTTATTAAGGTGCTAAAACCTGCCCGGAATATAATTAGAACTTGAAAAGGGCAAAACAGTAAATTCCCAGCCTTCTTTAACTAGAACAGGCGCGTGATTTTATTCAGCACATTACTTGCACGTGCTTCCTATCCCAGGTTGTAGAAAATCTCTCAAGCTTCGCGTGGGCAGTAAGATCACTGAAAACGGACTTACAGAACTCCAGATATGGCCAAAACAGTGTAAGCTGCGCAGCCTTCCCAGAAAATCCGAATTTTAATCAATTAATTCCCAAAAAATTATAGAAGCATCCACTTTAATCAACATTCTCTTAAACCTGCACAACTAAGCAAAACACATCAAAACTACCAGAAACTTGAGTCCAAGACAATCAATTTAAGCCGATTTAGAATGTTCCAAGTGGATATAAAATCCACTTATCACACCCCCAAACTTAAACCGATGCGTGTCCTCAAGCATAAACAATTACAACTAACTAACTAACTAGTACCACTTCCGTAGGTGATCACGGTTGCATTTGGCATATGCAACAAGCCCTTTAAACCCCTAGGCAGCCCTAGTGGACGAGTAAGGTCTTGTGAGGGCCTATAGCGAATGTACCCACAAAATCCATTTAACCTAATGCAATGCAATGCATGAATGCAACTAATATGAAAATGCAAATAATCTAGTACTAATATCCTACCATACCATCAAATCCTCTCATGCCATATCAACTTAAGAATCAAAGTAAATACGCAATGTCTTGGTGTCGAAAGTGCAAGTATTCACATAGTCTACTCAATGAACATGCATAAGTTCTCACAAGCCCATGTCAAGTGTAAGAATAAGTTAGTAAACATGCTAAGCCTACAAGAGTACATCTTTGAGACAACACTCAGGATCTCATACGCAAGAACAAGCAAACACTCACAATCCACTCACAAAAGAATATTCACTCAAGAACAAGGGTAAGTGTATCACTCAATTCCAACAAAATCATAAGCATGCTTGACATTTGGTATCAATCTAACTCTTAACACAACATACATCAATGACGATAATCAAAAGGTCTTTAGTTGGGTTGTAACGGGGCTAGGGACAAGGTATGTCAAATAAGCCAAAACAGGTGAAGTGTCAAAAGCTAGTAAGTACCATAATAAATCACACACAACACCCTATTTTTACCCCCACATAATCTATTATTCTTCCAACAAAAACACTCGACTAGTCGACTGAAATAGGATCACAACAAACACAAACATGCTCTCATAATATATATATTTTTTTTCTTTTTTTTTCTTTTTTTTCTTTCTTTTTTTTTTCTTTTTTTTTTCGAGAGCTAAATATATACACAAACTATAATATCAACAATAAAAATGATCCCATGAATTTATTACACATGCCGACTATCAAGTAAACAATCCCAATTTTCAATATTTCCCCCAAAATTATGACCAACAATACCCTTCCTTGCACACCTTATTACTCCCTTAAGCACTCTACTAGCCTTTGACAATATGGGTTCAAATTAATGTAAGGCCAATACAAGAAAAAGGTCTAGGCAAGTAATGTGGTATGTCACCGAAAAAAATAGGATTAAACTCAACGGGTTAACTAATTGATCATGTAAACATGGTGTGGTAATATGGGAAAATATGTGCGGTTAATCCTAATGCCTTGATCATTTTAATCGTCAAATAATGTCATGCGTTTCAAGAAAGACCTCAAACAACTGCTAGCAATGCAAACAATCCGTGGACACTCAAGCAAACGAATAAATTGCAAAAAATATGCAATATGCAATAAATCTCAAAACTCACTTGGTGGAAAAACATACTCAATCCCAAGCAAACATCTCTCTAACGCACCTACTTGTATTCAAAACATGCAAACTAAATCATCTTGCACATATTCATGTCCTTCTAATCACTTACAACATTCAAAAAGTTTACTAGCTTCAACTTACTAGTGTATGTGTGTGCAAAAGAACAAAGCATATCACTTCTCAATCAAAAGCGTCAACAACACAAAATTCCTATCAAGCATGGGTGCAAATGCAAACTATTATGAACTCACATGATATACGAAAATAAAAACAGAATGTCCTATATGAAACAACGTAAATAACACGATCATAAATGCATAATTTACTACTAAGATGCAAAGCATGAAATCCTACATGAACAAATTATACAACAACATCTACTAATCCCTCAAACAACCCCCAAGTAAATACAAGGGATAGTAGAAAACATACCTGCAATGCCTCATCCTTGAATGAATCATGCGGGAGACGAAAATTTTAGAACACTAGCACCACCTCTCCCATGCTTAGGAGCCATAAGAATCAATACCCAACTCACAAGAAGCTCCACCAATAATTACCAAGCAATATCACACCACAAATAGCCCAAATTCCAAGAATAATACAAAATCCCAATTTACAAGAACACAAATTCGTAATAAAAATAAAATTAGAGAAAAAGATTTACCCAATACGAATCGAAGAGGTGAACTTGTAATTAATTCCTCTTTAGAATTGAATTTTTAAAGAAGTAGAAAAGGAATTGGATTGGACTTGTTATGCTAAATTCACGCAAGCGCACGTTGTCACAAGTAATATATGATTAAATCAAGTTCGTTCCCACAGAGATCTAGAATGGTGTTCAATTCAGTAAATATGCCTATGCAACAATGTATGGTTTTAACTCACTGCTAAGAAAAGTAACAAATTGGGTTTGATTATCTAAATTATACTAAGATGCGAATTATAAAACTAAGAATTAAACAATTAACGAGAATAAAAATCGAATTACTTATATGAGAATAAACATGGAATCCTAGTTTCATCATCTACTTCACTTAGAGTTGCAGCCTTTAATTAAAACATGCGATGGTTTTGATATCTGATCGGATAACACGAAAAGAGTAAAAGTTACCTCTCGGTATACTAGTACCAATCTACACATACATCCACAAAAGAGATAGAAGATGAATAGGCACCTATTATGTTTAGACCCTATATCTCTATAGAATTTGAAAACATAAAGGTTGAAGCACAAGTTATCCACTTAGATCACATAGGGTAGCATAATATCTCTATTGATGCCACGAATCATGATGTCAAAACACCAACCTATCCTATGCTAGCATGGCAAGTTCTAAATCTCAAGATCCACTCTCGTTTAGCAAGAGATTAACAATTCAATTTAGATGTTAGCTACGTATCTAAAAGCATTAAGATTAACCATACGAGGATATCAAGAATTCACCACACATAAATCTTTAAGGCATGCAAACTACTAAGCTACATAGATAAATCCACTAGGATCCCATGACAACGATTAGTTCATAACTAAACCTTTCGTCACCATGGGATTTGATGAAAACATGGTAAATAACAAGATATGAATAAAAGACGTAATTATATTAATAAACAAGAGTTGAGAAAACAAATCTATAATCCAAAGTAACACAAAGGATGAAGTAGATCTAGATCCGTTGCTTGTCACGAGCGTTGAACCCTTCTCTCCTTTTCTCCCTTGCAGATCTAAGCTAGGTTACAATAATAAAACTATGATAATGTGTATATCTCTATTACAATGGTAGGATGTGTTTAAATAGGCTTTAGCTTTCTTGCCCAGCAAGAATTTATCTTCTATTACAATTAGAATTTTATTAAGGTGCTAAAACCTGCCCGGAATATAATTAGAACTTGAAAAGGGCCAAACAGTAAATTCCCAGCCTTCTTTAACTAGAACAGGCGCGCGATTTTATTCAGCACATTACTTGCACGTGCTTCCTATCCCAGGTTGTAGAAAATCTCTCAAGCTTCGCGTGGGCAGTAAGATCACTGAAAACGGACTTACAGAACTCCAGATATGGCCAAAACAGTGTAAGCTGCGCAGCCTTCCCAGAAAATCCGAATTTTAATCAATTAATTCCCAAAAAATTATAGAAGCATCCACCTTAATCAACATTCTCTTAAACCTGCACAACTAAGCAAAACACATCAAAACTACCAGAAACTTGAGTCCAAGACAATCAATTTAAGCCGATTTAGAATGTTCCAAGTGGATATAAAATCCACTTATCAAGAATCAAGTGAAAATTAGGGAACTCCCTAATTTTCCAACAATGGACTTCAAGTCTAGGATATCTTTGTTGGTTTTTGATGCCCGATCTTGATTCCAACCTTCTTATTATGTTCATAAGAGCTTGCTTTGGTTTGAATTTTGTCGAAAAAGTATAGCACGCACAAAATCACTCGTAACTTTTGAATCGTAACTCCGAATGAGACCCACGATATATCAAATCGAAGGTCTAACTGTATGTGCCTAGCATTATCAAATTCTTTCTGTACTTCTTGCATAAAGAGTAACTCAGCTTCTAGATGATCATTTCTTTTTCTAACTTCAAACATCTCAGATTTAATCCTAGCATTTTCAAGAGATTGACTTCTAAAGCTAATATGCAAGGATTTCAGAAATGATCTTAACTTAGAAGCATTATTATTATCAAAGTCCAAGATAGTATTAGATACCTTTTCCTCAGGAGCAGCAATTTCCTCAGTAGTGGCCATCAATGCATAGTTCTCTTCTTCACTTTCTGATTCAGAAGAGTCCATCCAGCTTTTGCTTGAAGTGATGAGTGCTTTAGTCTTTGCTTTCTTGCACTCAGTAGCAAAATGACCCATACCATCACAGTTGTAGCATCTGATCTTTGACTTGTCAATCTTGCTACCTTTGCTGTCCTTTTTCTTGTATCCTTCCTTGTCAGCATTGAAGGTTCTCTTCTGGAAATTTCCCTGTCGCCTAGCCTTCATGAACTTCATCTTCTTGAAGCCTTTGACTATCATGGCAACCATTTCCATCATGTCTGAATCAGTAGAATCACCATCAGTATCAATATCAGTATCTGATGATGAGTTGTCAGGATCTGACTCAACAACTTTGACTTTCTTCCTAGGAACCTCCATAGCTTTTGCCTTTGATTTTGCTTCTACATTCAAAGCAACTGACTTTGCTTTGATGCTTCTCTTGTTCTTTCTCTGTTGAACCTCAAGATCATAGGTTCTGAGCAATCCATAAACTTCATCTAGAGACACCTCATTCAGCTTCTACTAGTGCCTAATGATTGAGGTTTGAGTATCCCATTCCTCAGGTAAAGCTCTCAGAAACTTGGTGTTTGAATCTTCATATTCATACTCTTTTCCAACCAAAGATAGATTATTCAACAGTGTCAGAAATCTATCATACAAGTCTGTAAGGCTCTCATCAGGTTTAGCATCGAACTGTTCATATTATTGAATCAGTAGAGCCCTCCTATTCTTCTTGATAGATTTAGTCCCTTGGCATTGAGTTTCCAAGGTATCCCAAATTTCCTTTGCAGATTTGCATGCTATCACCTTGTTTGACATGACAACATCAAGACTATTATGCAAAATGTTCTTTACCTTTGCATCTCTCAGAACATTAACCTTTTCTTCTGGAGTCCATTCACTCTTAGCCTTCACGACATAGTGTTCTGGAACAGTATCTGTTTTACCAACCAATTTCTTTGGGACATATGGACCATCATATATGCGATCAAGATAGTCAGGGTCTGTGGTTTCCAGATACATGAGCATTTTCACCGTCCATGTTGGACACTCAGTTTTCTTCAATATCGGAATCTTGATACTCTCATACTTGCTTATTGTCGACATCTTTTGATCGATCTGATTATTAATTAATCAGTTGGGCTCTGATACCAATTGTTGTCCAGTAAAGAACAATTGTAGAAGGGGTTGAATATAATTATATAAGATTTTCGACTTAAATATAACGAACACAAGTATGAATCAATAACAGTTATATTAATCTCTGATAAACTGTTACAAAACTCTCTTAAGAAATTCTGTGTTCTTAAGAGCTGCTAGGTTACAAGATATCCCGTGTAAGCGATTACAATAATGTAAAACCTAAAATGTGTTTATATAGATCACACAGCTACTCTATCAATTACAAGATATTCTAAATCAATTACATACAACCTGTAATGTATATCTTGAATGATAGCTGCATTCCTATGATGTAGGAACCAATAAATCAATTTGTATCAATCTTCCTTGATTTCTGGACTAATAGATATTTCCCGCTATTACTGATAAGACATACAATCCTGAGATAAGTACAATCCTGATGCAGGCATTTTAATACTTATGACATCAGCATATCCTGATCAGTAGTCCAGATACTGAACATCACTTGAATCAATATCTAACACATTGTTTTATCCAAGGTGAGTGCATCTAACAAGATAAGTTGCAGGTGATCATCTAGAACTACTTTCTCCTTTTCTGAATCAAGACACTCAGATGGTCTTTTGGCAACCTAGTGTGCAGGAATAACTTCAGCGTTGACAGTGGCTGCTGGTATTTCTTTTTGAGGAATGAATGGACCATTCTCAAGGATACCCATATACAATGGATTTGCAGCTTTGATAAATAATAGGATTTTTCTTTTCCATATATTGTAGTTCTCTTTTATCAAAAGTTGGAATCTTGATACTACTTGACTTCTGTGTACTCGCCATGATCTCAGAAAAGTATATTAATCTGTTTGCTCTGATACCAGTTGTTGGTCCCGGGGAGTATTGCAGAAGGGGGATTGAATGCAATACTGATAAATTCAAATCTTTATCTCAACAACAATGATAAAGATTGTAACCTATCAGTAGAAGAAATGCAAACACAAGTAGATTGACACAAGTAATTCTCACAAAATAAATGTTATATTTATTTTGCAATGTTTTGCTACAACCTCAAGAAAAAGTATTTTCTCGAGCTTCGTCTCCTTGAGAGATAGATGTGTTCGTTATAACTTTCTTACAATTAGTGATGATATTTGAATCTACATATAACTCACTATTCTCTACCATCACTATCTACATGGGTTGTAGAGCTGCTGTCGTTTTCAATTGGCAGCTCCTTACAACTTGCATACCCATGTGACTTACCTAGTTGCTATACAATATATCTAATCAGTACATAAAAATCAACCTAGATACATTCCATTTTGAGCTTACACAATTCTGGTAGATGTTGATTTGCCATACCCTCGAATTGATAAGTTCCATCTTGTGATCTCTCAAGTTTCTATCGTAGTCTTTGTAGGTCTGCTACAATATTGGGATACTACAACACGCCTGTTTCTTGAACATCCAATCTGTCACATGTTTGACTTGTGAAATCCCTAATTTGAATAAATTCCATTGAGACAGTATCATATGCAACAAGTCTGCTGTCAGTGTGATTGTGTTTTGGCTGACAGTATGAATTCTCCGCAGATGTTGCTGTCAAGAATCCCAGACTTGTTGTCATGACATATACCAGAGTTGTTGTCTCCAAGTCTTCGCCAATGTTGCTGTCAGATTAAACTCTCTGTCAAGACCTGCAACATGTTGTCTTCTTGTAATCTTGTTGTAACTGTTATGACAATGACTTTTATTCTTGCTGTCAACTTGATGTATTTCTTGAGGCTTGAACAATCGAATGAACTTCTTCCAAGATATACAATTATTATATGACAGTAACTATTACAAGAACACACTCTAGCTGTGACAGTATGCTCCACTTAGTTTATAAAATAAACTAAGAAAATAAACTCTAGTTAAGTTGTCTTTTATGCTTCACCCATGAATCCTAACAAATAATAATAATAATAATAATAATAATAATAATAATAATAATAATAATAATAATAATAATAATAATAATAATAGTAATAATAATAATAATAATAATAATAAATGTTTTAAGCTTCATATATAAATTTAAAAAAATGTAAATATTAATTGGACTCTAAAAATAAAATTGGTTAATATTCGTTATCTTGCAAAAATAAGTTACTTATTTCAGAAAAAAGTACATATTCCCTAACTTTTTTCCAGGATAAGTAACTTATTTCTGAAAAAAAAGATTTCCCAAATGGACCCTAATATTATAGATAGAAATTCCGGATGGGCATTTCCCTCGGACCAACTACGATCAAGCTATTGAACAGGTAAAATTTATTTATTTAAGTGCCTTATTTTTTAGGGTAATGCTAGGTACCCCAAATTGGTATCCAAAAAATGCTCCTGAATAATGTGGCATGGATGAGTTGGCTGTATGGAGGATTTTAATTGGTGAAATTGATATGACCCTGGCGGGTCCATTATAATTATAACCAATCAGATAGTGACATGTATAATTCGGGAAAAAATTTGGGTATCAATTCAGGATACCTAGCATTATTCCTTTTTTTATTAAATCTCCTCCAACCTCATTCGCAAAGTTCACCTAACCTATCTCACATGTTTAGTCGGCTCTGTCAGTCAGTCTCAAACTTCAAACCTCATTACATATTATTCAACCACCCGACCATCAAGTAGGTCAATTATCAGGACGTTGCCATAAATGTTTTTTTCCTAAATTACAGTAGTACAATTTTACAACTCGAATTTAAAATGAATAAACAATATTTTCATTTTATTTCTCACACTACGCCATAAACGTTCATATGCAACGCCACGTTTACTATTGCTTTAGGCCAAAAAAGCGTTGCATTAGACCAAATGCAACACCAGGGGGCGTTGCATCCGCGACCGTTGCGTTTGACCCCATAATGCAACGTTTTTTTGGCATCTACAACAGCAATAAGCGTTGCATCTGATATGTAATGCAACACCACAGCAAGCAAATGCAACACCAAAAAGGCGTTGCATTTGTCAATATATACAGTTCCAATTCCACGTCACGAAGTGGGTCCCACCAGCATACCACGTCAACAATGGGTCCAGCTGGCATGCCACGTCAACATTGGTCCAGTTGGCATGCCACGTCAGCAGTGGTACAGTTGGCATGCCACCTCATCAGTGGGGACCACTAGGATGCCATGTCAACAATGGAGTCCACATGCCACGTCAACAGTGGGCCCACGTGCCACGTCAACAATAGGGCCCACGTGCCACTACAACAATGGGTCCCACGTGCCACGTCAGCAATGGGGCCCACAATTATGTAATGTAACGCTTTTATTAGCTTTTTAAAACACTAGTTCCTTTTCAAAGGCAACACTATATATACCGAATGCAACACTAAAATATCAAATGCAACGCTGTATTTACTTATGCAACACTAAAAATATCAAATGCAATGCTGTAATTAAATTTATGTGATACATAGTTTCATACATAAAGAAATCCATCCAAAACATTCAACATACACAATCAATTTTAAGACCCTAGTAATTAAAAATATTATGGCTTGACCATTATGGCAGCTCCACATGTATAGCCGGCCAGGACCTGGTCCTTTCAATGTGAAGTTTCTAAGCACCTTAACAGTTTTGTTGTCGGTTCCAACTTCACCAACACTAAGCTGGAATGAACTTGCAGAATTGAATGTGTCTTGCAGCGATGAGCTAAGAAGTCCTTCCTTGCAACAATTTGCAATCTGCTGGTTGTACAGAGTTCGGGGTAGTAAATCAACAACTGATGGATTCTTCTTACACCTATGTGGAACATTTACCCCATACTTTGAGCAATTTCCTTGCTCTGTTGTTTGAGCACTAAACATGCTCCATATTACCTCTTTCTCGTTTTTCGCCCACGTCCATCCCAATGTCCATCCCGGTTCTTGAATATGATGAAATTTCTGGAAGTTGAACATTATAACAATAGCCTAGCCAAGCACAAACGCAGCTGATTAGATACAAATAGTACAAGAATAGGTGGTATTAGACTTCTTAAATTATGCCCTTATATAAGCCTTTGATGTGGTGTAAATGCCTAGTTGGTCAAACTAGCAGGGGAAGGAATTATAAGCTGTTTCATACCACATATCCATCAGGTGTCCAGGTCAGTACATCCCATTTAATCGTAATATTTCCGTTTGGATGAAGCGGGTCATATGCTTCTGCAAGAACAAGATAAAGTAGAAATCAATAAGTTTTGACTCGGATTGCATCTTGAAAGCAGCTACTGCAGCATCTACAATAAATTTCTAAAGCTGACAAATTCAAAAAGATTGCTCAGAAGGCCAAATAAGACTCACTCTGATCAATAAAACCAAATAATCTCTGCATCTATACAGTACTTAACAGCCTATTGTATTTAACATAATCGGTCTCCGGTCTAATACAAATAATCCTGTCTGGTACCCTAATGCTACCACCTTATTATTTTTAGAAGCTTTTGTTGTTTTAAATATGAAGTGTCATTTTATATAAAATATGAAGTGTTCTTTTTATACAGGATAAAACATTCATTTATGTCCAAAAATTATGATTATTCAATGTAACCATCAATGATATATGGAATTTGACATGATGCAACACTTACCAGTGAGAATGCGAGTTTTTATAGAAGTCAGATTCTAAAAGGCTGTAGCCACCGATCCAGCAACTATCTTCTTGTGAGACAAAGCTCCCCAAGCTACTGACGCTCGACATGCAAATAACTTGACTGTTGTTTAACAAAGGCACAAGGTATACAGGGGGATGCGTATAAAATACATACCTTTTTCCATTTATTTGCAAAGAGTAAGAAAAAAAGAGCTTTGGACCACTAAAGCTTATAAAAAACCATGGAAGATAAACACATTAATGAGTTTCAGATATTCAAGACAAATGTAAAAGACTACAGAAACAGTTGCCAAATTTCAGTATATAAACAGATTCATATTATTTTCCATGTTACCAAAAGATCACATGTTTCTAGAAAGATTTGACTACACGACAAAAATCATATATAAGGAAGACTAGGCTTAAACAAATTTTACTAGGAATGGTGCAAAATCTAAAGACTAAAAAAATAAAATATTTAAATTTGACTTAAGATGACGATCAAATGCGGCTGGCTACATATATTATGTTTTGCCAAGTGATGATCCTCGAGCTTCACAGAAACAAAAATGAATAAACCAAGTGATGATCACAAATCACAAAATCACATTCATTAAAAAATCCACTAAAGTGTACATCTGCGTCCAAACACAGAGTATATCAATCAACCAATACTCTACTACTAGAACCTAACAATCAAAATGTATAAAATAAACACACACAATATGTAATTTATATCTTGACAAAAAAAACAATATATAATTTATTTATACAGGTAAACAATATTAATTCATTTTGGCCTCGTTATCTATTATTGAAGATAGTAGATTAGTGTCATTGATATTAGAGATGCTCAATATGGTGTGCACTAGTTTAAATATAAACTATAATGAGTTGATGACTAATTAAACAAGTAAAGCAGTTCATCCTGTCAATAAGCCCATCAAATAATAAATAGAGCCGAATTACTCTAATCGTAAATGAAGGAGAAAATGTAGCTAAGATGGTCTCCATCATGTTTAATTGTGCAATGCAAAACATGTAGTTTGGTTTAGTAGCTATCACCTTTCTGCCATGAATGCAGCATGCTTCATCGTTGCTTACGAGTAACGTAGTTGCCCATCTGTAAAGATTGCAAGTAGATATTGCATTGGCTTCACGTTAAAGTTTTAAGTCAGATATGAAGACATAAACAGCAGAGCTGAGAAAGTATTGTGTTTAAATATATGTTTATTGTACCAAAAGTAAAATTAAGAAATAATGTGCAATTAGCCTTGCAAAATTCATCGCCTCAAATCTGGTTGGTAATTTAGCAATTGGTACAATATGAATAACCAGAATTTAATCAGTAATGTAGGGGGACTCTAAACTTACACGCAAGATGTGGGAGGATTCCACACAATTCCACGAATCACCACCAGCTGAACAACAATGAAGTACCAATATTACAAAGAAAACAGTCCATTAACTAAAGCAGCATTTTTTCTTTCGATTACGAAATAAGAGTATATTCTAACAATGTTATTAAGACCCCCTCTTAAAACAAACATAGCATACAATATCCGTTATCTATTAAGTATGAAACAAAGCCAATGTGGAAAGGCAATTCAAAACTAGGCAAAAAACCTCGTCAAAAGTTCTAGCGGGGCTGTCACTGTAATTGGCAAGAAAGAAGCCACCCAGAATATATCTGCAGATTACACATAAAGCTATTTGCATCAAAAGAGTTAAACTTTGATAAGATACATCTTTAGTAGGGAAAAAATATACCCAAAAGCTTCAACAAGTCTAAATCCTTTTGGTATAAAAGCTCGAGCAATCAAAAACCGACTCAAACAAGTCTCCTCTTTTTCTCTCTATCTCTCTCTCTGTCTAACACAAAACCGAGTCAAATGTCAAACAAATATCAATCAAAATATAGGACTAGTATAAAACAAAATCAGTAATAAGTAATAACCAAACCAAAAACATTTAAATACCAAATCCTAATCTGAACAACAAAAAAAGATAGAAACGAGAGAGAGGGACGAAGAGACATATATAAGCAAATATAGACCCCAATTCGAATCACTAATCGAATATCAAACACATATCAACGGAAACCTAAACACTCAAATACAAAACCCTAAATTGAAAACAATATCAATTAGGAATTCAATACCTAACTGAAAGCCCTAGAATGAAAGCCCCAAATTTTGTTGTGCACTTGTGCTGGGTGTTGTATCTATTACTATATATTAAATATTAAATAGCAACACAAAGGGTAAAAAATGCTCTTTAAAGAGCTTATGTTGAGTAGCCCAGGGGCGGAGAGGTCACTTAAGATGGAAGCTTACAAGGGTGGCGAGACGAGAGGCAAAAAAAGGTTGTAGTAAAAGCCAAGAGTGAAGCTTTCGAGGGCCTGTACAAGCGCCTAGATATCAAGGAAGGAGCGAACGCTATTTCTAAATTAGCTAAAGTTAGGGAGAGAAGGCGGCGCGACCTGGGTTCTGTTAAGTTTATTAATGATGTCGGCCAAGTGTTAATTAACGAAGATGCCATTAAGGAGAGGTGGAGTTCGTATTTTCACAAGCTTTTCAATGAGGCTAGGAGGAGTGGTGTCTCGGTGGCTGAGGTCCCTATTCCGTATATTCGCGATTGCGGCCCAGGTGAACGTATTAGCAAAGAGGAAGTCAAGGGTGCCCTTCAGAATATGGCTAGAGGGAAGGCGGCGGGCCCGGACCAGATCCCTATCGAGGTGTGACTTTGTCTTGGTGAGGTTGGTGTTGAATGGCTAGTCGATCTGTTCAATGTTCTCCTTTCAGGTGCTAAGATGCCAGAAGAGTGGAGGAGCAGTATTATCGTCCCTTTTTTCAAGAATAAAGGCGACGCTCAGAACTGTAGTAATTATCGGGGAATTAAATTACTCGGTCACACTATGAAAATTTGGGAGAGAGTGGTTGAATTTCGGATTAGAAGAGAGGTGGAAATCTCAGAGAACCAATTTGGCTTTATGCTTGGGAGATCGACGACCGAGGCCATTCATCTCGCCCGACGCCTTATGGAGAAGTTCAGAGAGCGTCGCAAAGACCTTCATATGGTGTTCATTGATCTTGAGAAGGCGTATGATAGCATCCCCGTGAAGCTATTTGGAAGAGCCTTGAGGAGAGGAGAGTGTCATCGGCGTACGTCAGGGCGATTCAAGACATGTACTCGCAAGCTAGGTCCTGCATCCGGACCCCAGTGGGTGACGCTCGTTACTTCCCCGTTGAGACTGGGCTACATCAAGGGTCAGCTCTTAGTCCTCTTCTTTTCGCCATTATCTTAGATGTCATGTCGCGAGGGATTCAAGACGACGTCCCGTGGTGCATGCTCTTCGCCGACGATATCGTGCTAGTGGCTGAATCGAGGGGGGAGGTCAACGAGAAGTTGGAGATATGGAGGTCCACTTTGGAACCCCAAGGCTTGCGTGTGAGCAGGTTTAAAATCGAATATCTCTGGTGTAACTTCAGTGGTGAGGCCGACGAGGAAGGGGTTGAGGTTAGGATTGAGGATCATATCGTCCCCCGTACGGAAAAGTTCAAGTATTTGGGTTCGATCATCCAGAAGGAAGGCGAGATTGAGGAAGATGTCACGCATCGTATCAAGGCGGGGTGGCTAAGGTGGAGGGCAGCGTCAGGGGTGATGTGTGACAAGAAGGTCTTGTTAAAGTTGAAAGGGAAGTTCTATAGAGCGGCAATCCGTCCTGCGATGTTATATGGTTCGGAGTGTTGGGCGGCGAAGAAAGCCCTCGAGAGCAAGTTGGACGCAGCGGAAATGAGGATGCTGCGGTGGTCCTGTGGCCGAACGATGTTAGAGAGAATCCCTAATGCGGTTTTCAGGAGCGAGTTGGAGGTGGCACCTCTTTTTACGAAAGTTAGGGAATGGAGGTTGAGATGGTTCGGCCACGTCCGTAGGAGGTTGCCGGAAGCCCCGGTGAGGAGGGTCAAGAGTCTAGCGGTTGTTGGGGTGAGAAGGAGAGGCAGACCGAGGAGGACATGGGAAGAGCAGCTCATGTTGGATTTGAAGGCATTAAACTTGAATGAGACCTTGACCGCAGATAGGAGTTCTTGGAGGCGACAGATTAGAGTCGTGGATTCTCTTCTAGGGAGCGGTTCTGTTGTTGAGAGCCTCAGAGTTGGGTTTTCCCGGTTAGCGTTATCTTAGGAGTTTTTTTTTTTTTTTGCAGGGAGCAGGATAGGAGGTTAAATCAGGAGAGGGTTTCCCGCTCAGGTAAGTCCCATGAGGTCCAGGCCATGGGCTCAGGTTTGGTTGTTTTTTCATCCCCCACCTTTATCTGCTTACTTCGTAACTCCCTCTATTTTCTTGTGCACAAAGCCGGGGGTCTTCACGGAAACAGCCTCCCTACTGTAAAAAGTAGGGGTATGGTCTGCGTACATCTTACCCTCCCCAGACCCTGCTTTGAGCGGGATATACTGGGTATGTTTGGTTTGGTTTGGTTTGGTTTTCTTATTTATCACGTAATTACAAAGATGCCATTATAGTTTTACAAAGATGCCTTATATAACAAAGTTCAAATTTGTTGTTCTATACTCCCTCCGTCCCAGCCAGTTCTTTACATGGCGGTTGGGCACGGGGGTCAAGGATAGTGGGTGTAAAGTGAGTGTAATATTGTTAAAATAAATGAAGTAGTGGGTGTAATAGTGATTTTATTGTTAAAATAAGTGAAGTAGTGAGTGTAATAATGATTTTATTGTTAAAATAAGTTAAGTAGTGGGTGAAATAGTGTAAAGTATTGTTAAAATATGTGAAATAGTGGGTGTAATAGTGTTAAAACTTACTATTTTGGGTAATGTAAAGAAATGGTGGGACGGCCCAAAAAGGAAATTGTAAAGAAGTGGATGGGACAGAGGGAGTATTAAAATGTATACACCCTCTTTCTTATATAAAATAAATAAAATGAGAAAATAATATCTATAAATGTGATTTTTATATGCTCCAAAATGAGAGGGGGAAAAATTAGTATCTTTATTATCGAAAAGAGGGAGTATATAACAAGTAACATGGTAACTTGTTCACTAACGGCTAGATTGAAATTAAGGATTCATATACAAATTTCAAATTTGATCATTTACTATGGTTAGATTAAAATTAAGGATTGATATATAAAGTTCAAATTTTATTAGAATCAAGGGTTGATCTTTACACGTGCATGTAGGTATTTTGTAAAATAACTACCTTTCACGTCTATTTCATTTTACAACTTATCATCTATTTATTATTATGTATTAAACTTCAACATAAGAGTAAAGATTATCATTTTAATAATTGTGTGATAGTGTTAGTGCCCTAGAGACAATGTAATTGTGCTTCTAGGAAACACTATTTTTTGTTACTTAATGATTATGTTCCAACGATTATTTCTATGTTAATTAAT
This sequence comes from Kitagawia praeruptora, assembly GCA_037693485.1. Classification (NCBI taxonomy): domain Eukaryota; kingdom Viridiplantae; phylum Streptophyta; class Magnoliopsida; order Apiales; family Apiaceae; genus Kitagawia; species Kitagawia praeruptora. Next base: position 9,849,212 of record CM075353.1, read on the forward strand.
TTATTATGTCTTTATTTACTGCGAAATAAATATTAAAATAATAAATGTCCTTGGAATATGTAACTCGAATTCTATATCTTTAAGTAGGTGACTTAGAAATGAGATTATATGAATAGTGCTAATATTCATAAATATCCCTAATCGAGCATTATTAATATGGGACAATTATAATGCATAAAGATTTGTATGTTTTTGACTGATGACCACATCTCATTGGTCATAGGTATAGTGATACTAAAGACAAGAACATAGGTACATGGCATTGGAATGACCCACTGTGAGATTCTACATGTTAATAATGTCATTAGAAAGACTCACAGTTATAATTATGTAATGATCCTTTGACTTGAGATAATTATATTTCTATATGAGAATTAATATACTTTGACTACATTAAAAGTTACCTTTGACCGGGTGATGATAAAAGTGGACATCGAGTATATTATGAGACGTATGAGAAATATGAATGATAGATAAATGATTTAACCCTCTTATTATTATTAGGAGAGATATTATTGTCCTCTTGATTGCGTGGGACTATGAAAATGCATGGCCATGCTCAAATATTGATTTGTTTTAATAATCTACTCATTGATCAAGGAAACCCGGATTAAACGTTGAAGAGGATGACTAAATACATGCCTCGAGTTTAATCTATAATATTTGGTTAAAGGGATTATATTACACGGAAACATTTATCACGAAAAGGTTTAATTGGATCACCAATAATTATTATTATTACTTGGGTAGCAGTGATGTATTACTAGATGCCGCTCATTGTTTATAATTTTTTAATTAGATATTAAAATTATTGCCAACGTAATAACAACCTAAAGGGTCACACACTTTGTAAGAACCCGGATTTTTGATAGAATTAAAACTTTTCTTATGTAATGATGTAAGAATGAATAGTGGTTACGACTACGATGTAACGGTTGTTCTAATAAATAAATAGAATGGATGTGGATTCAAATATTTATATGTCATGAAGAATACCTTTGGTTGACAACATAGATAAGAATGATCTATCTCCTAAGGATATAAGTATATTACTTCAAGTAAGATTATTCTTGTGTCATCCAAATCAATATCTATTATAAGTCCAGCGGTTCCATAAAAAGGTTAAGGAACACTCGAGGATGAACCATGTTCATTTTCCTAATTATAGGAATTAAATAAAAATAAGTGATGAATAGTGATTTTGGTGGAATTTGGAATATTATTCTAATAATGCTATATCCGGTATTCGGAACGGATTTCTGAGTTCGTATTAGTGATCCAGGAGGAAAATAAGTGTATGTAAAGGCTATCGGATTCAGAAAATTAGCACTTTTATTTTCTCCGAGAATTCCCTGGACACTGCAAGACATAAGGAATTATAAAAGGGATTTAAGGAATTTAAATTCGAAAAGTATTAAGAAATATGAGGAATAATATTATAAATATTAAGAAGGTTTTCGGTAAAAACCCTAACTAGAAACGAATGAGTTATTCCCTCGAACGATCAACGAATTTAGCTATAAACGGACAAAGAAACAAGCAGAGGGAGCAATAGTCTTGTGCAAGCCACTAGAAAATATCTAGTAACCAATATAGTTACAAAGGTAACTAGAATTAAGTGATCAACCAAGTACTTAGCAAATCCAACTACAAGTTTGCCTTAAACCATCAAATCTTCAACACTTGTCCTCCCATTTTCATCATCTAGTGCATCACACTCCACTAACACCACTTGGATGAGATATTATCTACAACAATTCACTTTATGCATTCTTATCAAAACAACAAAGCAAAACAACTTTTTCTCTCCATTTCTTCCATAAAAATCTGCCCATTCTTAGCTAATTGGAAGTCCAACTTCCAACCATCACTTGTTCTTCAAATTTTTATGGTAAGTACTACATATCATGGTGATGATCTCCTAGAAATTTCAGCTTCAAATTCATCTTTTTCCATTTTCAAATAAATCATCAAAGTGCTGATGAATAGTAACTTTTATGAACTAATCTTGATTTCTTGAATTCTTATGGTGGATCTAGCAACTCTAAGGCCACACAAGGATAGATAAAGGCTTAGTGAGGCTCTAGGACACTCCAAGGAAGGTAATCATCACTTGAAACCCTAGGTCTTACTTTGAGATTTGTTAAGTTCTTGATGGATTTAGTGTAAGTGATGTAGTAGTATGATTATAAGCATGATTATGAAGTTTGTTAGTGGATCTAAACATGATTGTGATATGTTGGTCAAGATGATGTTCTTGGACAGTAGGAGATGTATAATATATGTATAACTTGTATTGATGCCCGATGTGGCTTGGTATTGACGACATGATTTTCGGAACGTTCGATATATAGCCGTTATAATGACGAAATTTCGTTAACACATAAATTTCCTTTTTAACAGTAAGATTGAACCTCTGATCTTGATGAATAATTAACCCAACATTATAGATCTCGAGCCATAGATCATTTTTGAAAAAGAATCGAAACATTCTGACTTACGGTTTAGGAGTTATGATTAAATTCGTAAAAGTGGTTCGAAACCGAGAATGCGAATTCGTAATTGTAATTGAACCTTGTAAAATAAGTATTGCAGTGGCGAATCTTGGTAATTAAATATTAGAGATCATAAGGGTGGTGTGAGAGAAGACCTCGTATTAAAAAGATCGTTTTTCGATTTTATAAAAATGTTCGAACCAAGGTTAAGTACGAAAGTACCCCTAAAGAGTATACTTGGATATAACTACGGTAAACCACTTAGCAAACGATCGATAAATCTCGAGGTATAATCTTTCGACTTTAAAACTTTTACAAATCGAATGCTTACCATATGTAAGGGTAATGGCATGCTTTATTAACGAACAAGTGTCGGATAATAAAAGCAATAATAAGAGTGAATTAGAGGGGTATAACGAAACGACTTGAAAACGTGTTTCTATTTAAGTTAAGTTTATACTTAACCTTTGAAAGGAGTTAAGTGATTAATCCCGAATGCCTTGGCTATTTATAGATCATCAGGCTGACCCGGGACACGCTACCACTACCCCTACCCGTACTCGATTTCCAGGCAAGTTCAAATCCTTCTTTAAGGCTGTTGTTGTGAATATATATATATGTTTCTGTTACAGTACATATGCCATAGCATGCATGCCTACTTTCAAAGTCATATTGATATACTTGTTCCCTGAATTATTGTTGGCTTATAAGCTAGATAGTTATTATATCAGTTATAAGCCGGAAATTACTAAGACCCTTAAGCGAAGGGCATCTGAATCTCATTCTTTGACTGTAGACCGGGAGTCGTTATTCCTTGATATATTGATATTATTTTCAGAGGAAAATAACTAAGTAAATATTTTTCATTTATTATCTGGCGAATATTATTGGAATATTCCCTTGAGATTATTTGATAAATATTATTCAGATTATCCATCAGATGTTTATTTATTCGAGGAATATTATATATTTACTATTCATCTAAAGTCGATTAAATATTCGAATATTATTTCGAACTCTCAGTTAAGTTATTTAATTAGAGAATATTCATTCTTATTTACTCGATAAATATTATTTTGAATATTCATTCGAGTTTATTTATTTAATGAATATTATCTTAATATTCACTCGAGCCTTATTTATTTAAATGAATATTAATTCGAATATTCATTCAATCTCTATTTATTTTATAAATATTAGTTGAACATTGATTCGAACTCCAGTTATTCGATAAATATTACTGTGAATATTCCCTTGAGATAAGGAATATTATCTTCGACCTTTATTTAAATTCGATTCAATTATTGAACATAATTTCAAATATTCATTCGATATTCATTTTTTCGATAAATATTATTAAGTTGAATATTCATTATTTATTCAATGAATATTGTCCCAAATATTAAGTCGATAATTATTTCATCAATATGTATCTTTCTTGAGTTGAATCTTCACTATTGATTCAATAAATATTATCTCCAATGTCCATCTGACGGTTACTCCATCAATAAACATTGTTATTGATTTGAATATTCATTAATTGTTCAATGAATATTATTCTGAATATTTATTCAAAGATTATTCCGAGCAACCCTTTTTCAATATCTATGACTTAATAAATATTCTTGGAATATTTATTTAATTCTTCTAACTCGTTTCAAAGATACTTGGTTTCATTCACATAGTATCATAAACCCTCGAATATTATATAAATTATTTTAGAGTCCTATTATTATTATTATATTATCAAGGAAGGTTCTGAGTGATTCCATTCTCCCTTCGATTCTATTGTAAGGGAACCTTACTTGAGGAATGTTATTTATCTTGTGACTGCCCGGTCATAAATAATTCATTTCACTCGCAACTTGGTTGCTATTATTCATGGAATTGTGTGTACCCTCTCATCATTCGAGGGGTAGAATGTTGGAACAAGTTGGTATCCATTAACAAGCAACAGCTTGGGAAATATTGGTAAATTTCCCTTTCCACATTAGATACGACTACCTTGTGGAGTCTTATCAACAGGTATCATACCTGGGGAAAAGGGGAACGAACAATACATTTCAAAATGATGGATGTTAAATGAACTAGGAGACGCGTAAGTGGCCGAGTGGCGCCGGTCCAGCAATAGCCCAACCGTTGGCTTAGGAGTTCCAGAGGGCGGTAGACAAGTAAATCCGTCGGAGCTACCTTCTACATGTAGAGAACGACTGATGAGATGCATGACATATGACTGATCCCCGTAAACGTCAGGGCATCTGGCGCGGCAATGCTCCCGTATTAGTTCATCACTCAATGTTGGAAATTTTCTGCAACATCATCATAGTTGGCAGAGTTGAAAAGTATTTCAAACTGGAATTCCAATATCTTTCTTGCAAGTTCCTATTTTATGAAAATGATGCTATCTTGCTTATTTTGGCATAGCATATGCTTCCACGCAATATATACCTGTTGAGTTACCTTGTAACTTCATCCTTTATATTAAACTGGCAATATTTTCTCTAATGCATGGCATATGATTTCAAAACATATCTTTGAACTGTCTTATATATTACTGCACAGTTATATATTGTTGGTGGGCTATTGCTCACCCTTGCTTATTTATTATGTCACAACAACAGCTAGGTCACATGGCCCGCGTCAGGCGCACTCGGCGCAAGCAGGTTACCCGCCCCGCAGGGCTACCCGTTGATATCATCGCTGCCATTGCTGAGGTAGCATAGATCAGCAGCCTTTGATTACCAGTTTAATTATATGTATCAATAATGATTAATCAACGGCAAAACTCTTAAACTTGTGATGTTATCCTTTTGGCTTGTAATAACTTTTATTCGTAAACCCGTAATGTGAGACTCATTTCAATTTCATCTCTGGGACTATAAATGTGTGTGTGTGAGTGGATATTATTGTGGGGTCACAGTATGTGATTTATTTATTGTAGACTTAAGTGAAGTATCAATCATGGAAAATAAGACCGTAACGACCCGATCCCAGACCCCGGATCTGGGGGTGTTACACACTTTGAACATTTAAACGGAGTTTTAATTTAAATTTCGAATTTAAATTAAATAATTATAAATTTGAAATTGGTTATTTAATTAATTAAGTTGGACTTAATTAATTAGATCATAAATCGAATTTTATAATACTAACCCAATCAGTTTTGGTTTTATGAGAAAGCCCAAAACGAAATAGGGTTTTCAGCCCAATCTCTCCTCTATAAATACATAAAGATGTATTGTTTTAGGGTTACGCTTTGTATAATTCATTTTTGCAAAAACCCTAGCATCTCTACATCAAGAGAGGTTAGAGAGAGAGATCGAGGGCAGTTATCGGCTAGTACCGACTCCGGTGATTGTAGAGACAATCGGGCGTTCGTGTAGACTGATTAGAGACGCGGATCTTGCATTAAGGACTGCGTGGTGATTGCATCTTAGACCTCCATCTTTCAGAATTCGTAAAGCTCTTTAATTGGTATGATTTCGTTTCTCCATAATAAGCTATATCTTATACATGGATCCTAGGGTTAGGATTTCGAATTTTAGTTTTTAACGTTTTTTTTGCTGCGCTTAATGCCTCGAAACCCAACATTGTGAAGTTAAGATTTTACTCATATATTTTTAGAAATCATAAAAATGTCATCCTTTAATATTTATGTAAAAAGTAGGAAAATGTGTCAGTGTCAATCAATTAAATTCATGCCATAATCAATTGTGCTACACTTGATTTTGAGTTTGTTAAAAAAATCTTATAAGAAAAACTACATCTTCTATTCTTGTCTCATCTTCTTAATTTTTATTTTCTCGTCCTCTTTTATATCTTGCATATCTATCTATTACTATATATTGAATGGCAACACAAGGGCAAAAAGTGCCAAAAAAATGCTTGTAAAATTACTATTTTACCCCTATTTTTTAAAAATTAAAAAAATGCCATTCATTTGTAATTAATGCAAAAAATATTTAAATTTATGTTGATTCTAAGAGTCGAACACTTGACTTCCAAGAACAAAGTTTATATCATGACCATTGTGCTACATTGGTTTTTTTAGTTTAATTTAAGAAAATTATTAGATAACCCACATGTTCTCTTAGTATTTTCTTTTTTTTATTATACCTTTTGAGTAAAAAATTGTTGAATTTATCTATGTCGTGCTCATACTTTTTTAAAGTAATGCGCCTATCTAGGTTACGAGCTGCCTTGAGGCATCTCTTACCCCTGATCCTAAACCCCAAAATAAAAAAATAAAGTATACATATACGTTATTGAGTTCGGATAAAAAATTTAAATTTGTTAACATTCGTTTCTATGTAGATATTAGATTAATGAAATATTAGATATGATTACATTTTACTGAAATAATAAATGTGATTATATTTTTGAAATATATTGTAGTTGTACCATACATATTTTTTAGATTTATAAAAATATAAATTTGTAAGTAATTTAGAAATTTTTGGTCAAGCAATCATTTAGACTTTAAGCAGTTTAAATATATAATTGAATTTGACTTAAAATTTCCATTCTTAAAATTTAGGATTTCAAAAAATTAGATAATTATGAAGTTATAACAGATACTAAAATCAATGTAAGATAAATAAAAAGTATGATATTAGATATTATAGATGAATAAGTCGTTAATATTTGTGTAATTTAAAGTTGAACCTAAATTTTAAAATAGAAACTTAGATATTGGATAAGAAATAGTAGTCTAAAAATAGATTGTTAATTTTAAAAGTGTGTATAAATATGTATAAACATATGTGTATGAAAAAGAGGAATGAGACAACCACATGAATGACTTTTACGTGAAATTAATAGATTTTGTAAATGATTCAACTCATAGTCTTAAAAATACGATTAGTTTTTACAAATATATTTTTATCAAATTAAAATCACATGAGTTTACGTACGTCCATGTTGTACGCTAACAATAATACTAAAATGATTATTCATATAATATTCAACTGTTCAAATTGATAAAGTTCAAATTACGTCATTGAAATTTAAATTAATATATACCAATTAACTATAATCATGTTATCATTATTATTATATAGATAGTTATCCAATTTTTTTTTAATCTAGTAAAATTATAGAATATTTGATTCATGACAATGCAATATTATAAAATTGCTATACAAAATTAAGATAAAATAAAAATATTATCTTTTAGCATATTTTTTTAGGTAGGTGGAAAATCTTTTTCTGGTTGAAGCATGCTACATTCTTCTTCTTCTTTTTTTTTTTTTGAAAAAAGGAAGAATTTCCTTACTTCGAAATATCAAATAAGATAGTCTCCAACAAACATGTAGGTGGAGACGTGAACAAATTTTGGCAATTAGCTAAACAAGGAATCCTAGCAATTTCATGAGCTATCTGTTAGCTTGTTTCCGAACAAATTGAATTGTGACCTCAAACATTTGTTGAAGTTGCAACCAACTGTCTTCGATGACAATTCAACCTCTAGATAATTTCGTTCCTTATTTTTTATGGCATGTACTATGTGAAGAGAGTCCGACTCAATCTGAACTTGAGTTCTGTGAAGCTAAAGCTCCTTAATCCAAGACAATGCCTCTAGAACCACCTCTGCTTCGAACACTGATACTGGACCAACTAATCTGAGATTTTTGCCTGCAACGAAACTACCTGCATGATCTCTTAATACCATCCCTACTGAAAAAGTTTCTATGCCTGAAAAAACAGAAGCGTCTACATTCAATTTCAACACCCCAACCTCTGGAGGTGACCATCTACAATCCTAGTTCGACTTACTCTGGTTTTCCTTCCGTTTAGTACCCAGTTTCGAAGCCATTGCTTTCTGCCATCAGTCAAAGCACTAAAACTCCCATCCATAGCAACAGCAAACGTGATTGACCTATCTTCCCACACTTTCTTGTTTCTCCAGTACCAAATCCCCCATAACACAGTACACACCTTTACCAATTATCCTGATGAACCTTCACTGAGTTTAGTAAGCAGCCACTCCGGAGCAAACTCTACAGTCCTCATGTCATAACTCAAACCAACATGATCCTTCATTGCCTTGCAAAATTACAGTCAAAGAAAACATGTAACAAATGCTCTATGTCTTGCATTCTTCTTGCTTCCTGGGATATAAGACATAGTAGTCAAATTTTCCTGATGGTTCTCTTAATAAGCCAACTTCTTAATAAGCCAACTTCTGGGTCTTTATTCTCATATCGCTCCTTTAGTTTTTGCTGCATAAGCTTCTTCTTTCCTTTTTTGGAACGATAATCATCTTCATCATCATCATCCCATTGAGCATCTAGACATGCGCTACAATTGCATATGCCCCAAAAAATACAAATTCCTATCAAAAAATTACAAAATTATTATAGTATTTATACAATTTCGTGGAAAAAATTATTTCAGTAATTATACAGGCCCGTGCCTTGCACGGGCTTTTACGCTAGTTACCATTATATATATAATATCTTTTATAAAAGTATAATTTTAATTTTCAAATTTTAAGTAATAATAGTTTTTGAAAAATGAAACATGATGAATGTTTATAAAAAAAGGGTCCTGTTAACAACAGCCCTTAGGGCTATGTTTAAGGATTAATTTTTGCCATGTGGTGGATTTTTATTGGATGATTTATGTGAATGCATGGGGGCACATACTTTTTTGCAAGTGGAACACAACCTTAAGCCAATTAAAAACTACCACATAACACCTTAACCATAGCCCTAAGGGCTGTGGTTAACATTTTCCATAAAAAAATAAATGTGAAAGTAGTTGTAATTTATAACGTATTATTATATATATAATAATATTGTAAATAAAGAAACATCTACTTTGATTAAAAGGAAGGTCTACTTCGACCGATTTCATAATATAAAATCAAACCAAATAAATCTAAGATTTTTTTTATAAAAATTACGACATCACTAAAATCGTTAGATATTAACATTCATACAGTTGGATCTTCGAAAAAATAATTTTAAAAAATAGAATCATCATTCGGGACAAGACTAGTTTAAAGGAATGTCTACTTTGTCCGATTTGACTATTATAAAATCAAACCAAATAAATCTAGGAATTTTTTAAAAAATTACCACATCAATAAAATCGTTATATCTTAATATCCGTACGTTTGGAATGTCGAAAAAATAATTTAAAAAATAGAATCATCATTCGGCACAGGACTAGTTAAAAGGAAGGTCTACTTTTACCAGTTTGACCATTATAAAATCAAATCAAATACATCTAGGGAATTTTTAAAAAAATTACCACATCACTAAAATCATTATATCTTAACATCTGTACGATTAGAACATCGAAAAAATAATTTAAAAAAATAGATTCATCATTCGGGACAAGACTAGTTAAAAAGAAAGTCTACTTTGACCGGTTTGACCGCTATAAAACCAAACCAAATACATCTAGGAAATTTTTTAAAAATTTATCACTTCACTAAAATCATTATATCTTGATATTAGTACGATTGGAACGTCGAAAAAATAATTTAAAAATTAGATTCATCATTCGGGACAAAACTAGCTAAAAAGAAAGTCTACTTTGACCAGTTTGACCGCTATGAAACCAAACCAAATACATCTAGCAAATTTTTTTAAAAATTATCCCTTCACTAAATCGTTATATCTTGACATCCGTACGATTGGAACGTCGAAAAAATAATTTAAAAAAATAGATTCATCATTCGGGACAAGACTAGTTAAAATGAATGTCTACTTCGACCAGTTTGACCGTTATAAAACCAAACCAAATACATCTAGCAAATTTTTTAAAAAAATTAGCCCTTCACTAAAATCGTTATATCTTGACATCTTTACGACTGGAACGTCGAAAAAATAATTTTAAAAAATTGATTCATCATTCGGGACAAAACTAGTTAAAAGGAAAGTCTACTTTGACCGGTTTGACCGCTATAAAACCAAACCAAATACATCTAGCAAATTTTTCTAAAATTTACCACTTCACTACAATCGTTATATCTTGACATACGTACGATTAGAACGTCGAATAAATAATTTAAAAAAATAAATTCATCATTCCGGGACAAGACTAGTTAAAAGGAAAGTCTACTTTGACTGGTTTGATCGTTATAAAACCAAACCAAATACATTTAGCAATTTTTTTTAAAAATTTACCACTTCACTAAAATCGTTATATCCTGACATTCGTACGATTGGAACGTCGAATAAATAATTTAAAAAAATAGATTCATCATTCCGGTAAGAGAATTAGCTAATGCAACACTTCAAAACAGCAAATGCAACACTGTTGTCACCTAATGCAACGCTTCTGCCACGTCAGCAAATGTGGGTCCCACATCGACCACGTCAGCAATTGTGGGCCCCACATGTAATACCCACTATTTTTTTTGTAATTAATTATATAGCTTTATGATATTATTTTACAAAATGAAATTTTGACATTGTACTATTTTATTTATTTTCTTTTCTTGATTTAAAGGATGCATTATCTATAAAAAAACGGTAGAGGAAGTTGGTTAGGATAAGAAGCATTTGAATTGTGATATGTTTGATGAATTGTGATATATGTTACCTTAGCGTGCTTTTAGTCTTTTAAATCAAACCTAAAACTATCAATTGGTTCAATATTTAAACACGAGTGCTTGTTCATTTATTCTACTGCCAAACAAAAAAAAGGGTACGTTCCTATCACCATATTTGATTTCTCTGTATGCAAATTACTGTGATGACTCTGTGTGTTATATTTTCTATTTATACAGTAACTTGATCGAAGAAGTTATATAGTTAATTTGCACATGTGAATACTAAATTATTTTATGAACAATTAGCATATCACTTATTTCGTGAAGGTCTTCTAAATCTTGTGCTACTATAATGAATGCACTAACAATTACGGATTAGCACACACACAATTAGCAATTGAAATTACAAGAAGAGTAAGGTGAAGTAACTTACAATCTCCAAGCAAAATCATAAACAATACAACACAAACATTCAAGATAGAGTGAAATAGATCTTACTTCAATTGAAATGGGTTTAATTGAAATGGGTTTAGTACAAGAGCTTCTTCCTTGAGTCAAATATATGAAGTTAGTTACTCATAATCAATGCTAGATTATGAGTAATTAATGTTTCTCTCTACTTTACTAACCCTAGTTTTATGTTCTTGAAGAGGCTAAGATGAGAGGAAAATAAGATGTTATAAGATGTAGGGTTTGGCTTCTTTTAATACACAGCAGGGGTTGTACGGCCTGGTGCACGGCCATGCAGCAGCCAGTACAGCTTGGAACACCTTGCACAGCTTGTTGAACGACCGTACAGCAGCCCGTACAGCTGACTGCTCCTTCCAAACTCATTGAACGGCCTTACAAACGGCCGTGCGAGACAACATCTTCAAGATTATACAATAAAAATCTCCCGCAACACTAGTTTGCATCTTCTAAATTCCCTCTTGAATAATTGTTGCTTTCAAGCCCAAAATACTCCATCTTTTCAATAATTAAGCATGAGGCACTGAAAGATGAAAAACATAATTAATATCGATAAAATAACATTCAAAACTAACAAAAATGCAAGAGAATAATTGACAAAATATGTATAAAATACACATTATCAACTACTAGTATTAACACAAGAAATACAAGATCACCGGAAGACTAGATATACAAGATCACCGAAAGACTAGATTCCATGAACACCTTGAACCGCTTTTTATAGTTTCAATATTGTCATTGTCTCTTCCCTTAAAATTATAAACAAATAATCAAAATTAGGAAGCTGTAGTGGAAAACAAGTTAATGCAACACAATGAGAAATGAAGTCATGGATTATTGTAAGAAGCTCTAATCTACACATTTCATGCAATAAGAACTACTAATAAGAAGATGGCACCGGGAAAGTAGTTCAATATAAGCATAAGATAAAGATTAATTTGCAAATAGATGATTCAAATATCTCTAAATAATTCACTTACGCCTTATTCCGGTTAACATCATGTATTATGTTGGTCAACATGTTACTAGCTTATCAAGAATACGAATACCCTACGCTTTTAGTTATGGTAGGAAGTCATATATAGGGTTTTACTATTTAATTATAATTGTGGAATATTATCAGGATATATATACACGTACATATAGCAATCAGAACTATAATTTATTTCTCAAAGTTTTTTACTATTTAAACAGTTGGCTTCACTTTAATTCTTTCCTTCGAAAATTTCTGTAGATTCCATGCAATGAAATATAATCTAAATCAACTATACATATGGTCTCACATTAATATAATCTTATGCATATGAAACTCGTTATGTAACCTGGTTTCGGCTCAAAAGGCGCTTCTGCATCTCTTCTTCAGAACAATAAAAAAAGAGGATGAATTGTGGTTCAATTCCAGTCTGTATCATTCAGAAATTTTTGGAATCAATACTCTGTATCTTAAAACTTAAAAATGATATAACAAGGAAAAAAACCAAAAAAAAAAATCTTAGAGAAAAAAGAAAACATAGCCGTGGATGCATAGAAAACTTACAACAGCTTCAAAGGCTGCTCGATTTTCCTCATTGCGAGGAAATCCATCAATCAGAAATTTGTCATTACCATTGTCCAGCATTGCTCGTTCTAGGAGCTTAATTGTCACCTCTGACGGAACAATCTTTCCCTCCTTAATCATGTTCTGAATCATGTCCCTGGTATCAAGATAACAGGGAGTTTAGGAACATCATATGAATATAATCAAGTTACAACATAATAGCAGTCTTTCTGTTATCTCAAAAAAAAAAAAAAAAAATAAGGGAAATTATGAATGGTACCCCTCTGGTTTTGACTTTTATGAATGATACCCTTTTTTATGGATGGTGCCCCTAAAACTTTTGATTTATCATGTGGAAAATTATGAATGGTACCACTTTACTGTTCATTTAGGGGTACCATTCATAACAGCCCAAACCAGAGGGGTTCCATTCATAATTTACCTAAAAAATTTGAAGTACCTCAAAATGATACTTTACGACTTATACATAGAATTTTAGACTTTTAACACTTACCCAATATGTTTCTAAGAAACACCGAAAACCCAAAATTGAAAAGGGAACAAGAACCATTATTCCATTAATATTCCACAAAAACACACCAAAGGAGCTGTAAAACTTAACCTTGTATCCGTATCATGTCTTATCTGTTTAAGAGTAATGCAGGCAAATATTATGCAGTAAAATCGAGAAATAGAAATTACCCATTCTCTGAACCAGACTCCATTTCCGCTCTAAGAAGATCACCGGCACTAAGATGAGTGTATCCAAAGTGCTCTACAATATTTGCACACTGAGTACCCTTACCACTGCCTGGGCCACCTGCTCAATTGAATTAAAAATACATTAACAGCACCGTTACTCATCATAGAAGAGAAAACAAAAAAACTACGATTTTAAGAATGACTGCAGAATCCAGAAAAAAATTAACATGCAACCAGAGTATAAAATGGAGTTCAAACACCGGCAAAGCTACAAATGGCTTATCTTGAACAAGGCACACTGTAATGCTACAAATAATTATTTAGAAATCAGGGAAATTGAAAAGCAATCATAACGAATACATAAAGAATTAAAGATCGAACTCTAGTCAATCTTATTTAAATTAATGCAATGTTACCTGAACTATTTATTAAATTATGATGAGTATGTCACTTGGACACGTACCCATATTGACACATTCAGCTGAGTATGGGTAACTTAAAGCACAAGCACATGTTATCGTTTTGAGCTAATAATTACAACCAATTCTACAAGACGATGATATTCGCAGACTAAGAAATTTAAGCTTAACCCTACTTTAAAACAAATGAGTTTTAAGTCGAAGCTCTATATTCTTAATATCTGGTGATTTCTAGAGAGTAGAAGCACTTTCTCCATGGGCTCAAAGCAGTTACTAGTTAGGGACTTAGGGTACAGCAACTTTGTCTGGAACCAAATTACATGTACTTCAATTCAATATGATAAAATACATAGAATTTAGAACAGTGTCAAAATAAAAAGGAAGCAGTGCACAACATCAGTAGACAGTTTGCTTCCAGGATTTTCAGAACAAAAAAAATTGGCAAATAGATTCTCCGCCTCCCAACAAAGTAAATACACGAAATGCAATCATGTTAATAATAATGTGAGTAATACTAAAACGTTTTTCCCGGTCGAAGGCGTTAAGCTACTAGAAAGAGATAAGAAATATAAACATTTTCCCAGGCGAAAGAGTTAAGCTACTAGAAAGAGAAGAAAGTCACATAAATACTAGATCTCCACATTATGGAAGTAGCAAACCAAATGCTATTTCTGAAAGTACCATACAATCCACATTGTGCAAAAATATATGACAGAAATTAATTCAAGTAACTCACCTAAAACAAAAACAACAGTGACCTTCTTATTAGCAAGTGCACTTCCATTGGCATCCTGCAATCAGCAAAAGTGCAACTGTATCAGACTCAACCGGTAGCAGGTCATAAATGAAACTCCTATACCTGAGATATAAGTATTTAGGAGCTTGGCATGCATTAAGAATTATTATCACAGCCTAGATAACTTATTTTGAATTATTTGGATGAGAATAGTTTTTATTCTTATATTCTACTTGTCATATAACTCTGTATCTCAAACTTAAATGTATGATCTGTAGAACACTTTTGCACTAAAAGGAATGATTTTGGTAAGTAGTGCAAGTTTCTCAAATTTGCAAAATATCTATTTTCTTAAGAAATAATAAAAAATATAAAGTTAAAATCTTTTCTTCTTCCTTATGATCAAAAAGACTTGACTTGCACTTTAAAATTTACTGGTATTCAAATCAATAGGAATATAGATGAAGTCATTCATTTTTCAAAGAAAGACTCTATCAATAGGATCGGGTGAATGCCCCAATTCTCCCGGAATACAGTTTCGAAATACTAGAACAATAACAACTAATTGCCACCACCACCAGACTATTATATTACCTTGTTTGAGGAATCAACAACCGACCCCATGATTAAGAAAAATTATGCCTTTCAAGTAAATCTGCAAATAACTTATTAATAAACACAACAATGCCGATAAATTGAAGTATATTTCTTCATTTGTTCTCTTATCCATTATAATTCACACAAGTGCCAAAAAAGACTAACCAGTCACTTACAAACACGTAAATGCACAATTCAACATAACAAATGTATTAGTCACATACATTAAAACTTTAGCAATGTCCGAGGATCATACTAAACAAACAAAAATAAAGCAATACATAGATAAGCATGTATAACAGAACCAACAATAAAGCAATAAGCATGTATTATTCCAACAGAAAGTTGTTACAGATAAGAAATTGCACTGTACACATGTATAACAGAACCAATAATAAAGCAATAAGCATTACACACACATATACATACACACACACATACAAGTCAGGAGAGAAGCATACCGCTGGGTGGGCTTCCGAAAAAAGCGGAGAGATGGAGAGAGAAACGGGGGGAGAGAGATGGATTAATATGTACGCAATCTGTGTCTCTCTGGATTAAAAGGCTTCCAAGAGCGGTGGACATGTCAGATGAATTCGATTCCTTATTTTTCACGAATAATCTTTATTTGATTCCTTATTTTTCACGAATAATTCCATGGGCTTTTATGCTATCTTTGCTTTTGATACTGATCCACTGAAATGGTGGGTCCATTTATTTAAACTTTTTTTGAAAATTTATTTTCCCAATTTGCTAAGAATTTGAAAATTTTGAAAATGAAAAAATTTGAGATGACGTTTAAAATATCTTTTATTATAATATTTGAGTCTACCACGCCAATCGAAAATGAGAAATTATTTTATTACTAAATTTTAGACCAATCATATCATATTAAAATTTTCTTTATTTATCTTTCTATACCCACTTTACTAACTTTAGTTATTAACAATTCTAATTAAAATATAATAACTATTTGATTTAGCATGTTTATATATATACTAGCTTATAACTCGTGCAACTTTTATGAAATTTTATAAGTTATTAATTTACATATCAAATTGGTGTTTAAAAATTGATATATATAAGATTTTACATGTTCGATATAATATTTGTACTCTATCTTGAATTTTAAAATTTGATTTGGACGTCTACAGCCCACATGAAATTAACAAAATAATCTTTAAATTAATGATGGTTTAATATAATTAAATCTACACGGAAACAAAAAAGAGAAGAAATTGACGATTTTTTAAGTTGAAAATTCCATTTGATTTATGAATTCTACTTATAATTCGTTTTCATTATTAAAATATCCTTATAATTATTTAAAGATAGTTATACTCACAATCAAATACAATTTTAACAATAAGTGTAAGAGAGATTTTGTCCGAAATTTTGATAATCGGTAGTCTATTCCTCCGTATGACAAAGATCTTAAAATAAATAGATGAAAACCGTTGGATCTAGCATAAAAAATGTTTTATATTTTAATATGTTATAAACTAAAAAGTACTCCGTATATATGTATATTTATATTTAATAGATTTTGTCCAAAATTTTGATAATCGTCTATTCCTCCGGACGACAAAGATCTTAAAATAATAATATGAAAATCGTTGGATTTAGCATAAAAAATGTTTTATATTTTAACATGTTATAAAATAAAAAGTATATTTATATTGAAATACGAAAATGTATATGTCAATGATTTAAATCATATACAATTAGTTTTTCTACAATTGATAGCATTATCAATGTAGAACTTCTACATAGATTAGGATTAATGTAAAAATTTGTAATTATATTTTCTCTTGATATTCTGAGTGTTTCTATTTGAATAATAATTATTAAAGCATCACTAAATTAAGGATAATTATATGAGGTTCGCATGGATTGTAAAATCATTCAAATCTGATTTTTAGATCTCAAGATAGAGGCCAAATAGTAAATATGAAATTTTTTAATACTAATAAATAAAAAATAAAATTCAATTCTAATACAACTTTTTTTAATTATATCCTTTTTAGAATATAATTTTCTTTTTAAAATTCAATTATAATACAACCTTTTTTAATTATATCCTTTTTAGATTATAATTTTCTTTTAAAATTCACTTCTAATACAATTTTTTCTAATTATATCCTTTTTATATTATAATTTTCTTTTTTAAGTGATCTAATCTTGATCGTCTAGTTTCAATCCAACGGATCATATAATTTTGGTAGTACAACGACCAGACCAAAAATTTGGATAAGATCCCTCTTATAAAGATATTTTTAAATTAATTTAGTTCTAATGATGAAGAAAAAAACAAATCGATGAAGAAAGAATATTATTGTAAATTAACAAAGTGAAAATTATAAATAAATATGTAAGGATATAATTTATAATCCAACGGATCATATGTTTTTGGTAGTACAATGACGACGACCAAAAATTTGGATAAGATCTCCCTTATGCTTATTATATATAAGGTATTAATAAGGAGAAATTTTAGTTAGATAAAATATAAAAATATTATATTGTACACGAAAAAGGAAATTATTTTGTTATTGAATAATAGAATGGATACTCCCTCCGTCTCTAAATAAATTGCCTGTTTTGACTGGACACGTTTGCCAATGCATACTTTTGATCGTTAATATCATGAATTTCGTATTAGTATTAAATATAAAAACTTCACTGTATTAAAGTATTCATAAATACGAATCCAACAAGATCATTCACGACTATATTTGGTCTTATAGATTAGACGTAAATTACTAATTTGTCTCATGTTATGAACAGTCCCGACATTTAAAACGAGCAACTTATTATGAGACGGAGGGAGTAATATGTTTAGTCTGGAAAAGGAAATTGATTAATTAGTAGGATGGATATTATTTGTAATTAAGTAAGGGTAAATTGGTAAAATCAATAGGTACCAATCAACCAAACTTTTAATGTTTCGGCTTTTATATAATAGTATAGATTTTTCTAATAAAAAAATATTCGATAATAAATTTCTCATATAATTTATTTTCAATTTTATTAAATAATAACTATATATTTACGAAATTACGCTAATTATGGTAATAACTAAATCAACATGGAAACATTAACATAAAAAGTAGCAAGTACCAATATTTAAATAGAGCTCCCCTCCCCATTAATTTTTATGGGATTCCATCATGTGTAGGGCTGCACAAAGGTCCAAAACCGGACCGGACCGGATCGACCCGGACCGGACCGAAGACCGGATTTTATTGAATTCATGGACCGGGGACCGGACCGGTCATAACCGGTCTTTGGGACCGGACCGGACCGGAAAAACCCGGACCGGACCGGAACCGGACCGGTTTGGACCGGTTAGTTAATATTTTATAAAAAAATTAATTTTTATAATTTAATTTTCATTCTTTGTTGATTTATAAATTACTTGGTAAGTTAATTTAAATTTAAAAATAAGTAAATGTCATATTATTTGTAAAATAACAATAATTTATAAACGTAATTATAAATTATATATAGTATGAAATATAAAATTTAATCATTTATATTATAGTGTTTATATATACTATTTCATAAATTTATTATTTACCAATTTGGATCACTAAAATATGTTATGTGTGAATATTTAATCATTAAACTATATAATTTAAAAGACAAAATAGTGTATAATTAACTATATACATAAAATCCGGTCCGATCCGGTCCGGACCGGGTGTTTTCAGGGTTTGGACCGGACCGGACCGAAGACCGGATTTTTTTGATTTTACGGACCGGGGACCGGACCGGTTATATTCGGTCCGGTCCGGTCCTTGGACCGATAGACCCGGTCCAGTCTAATTTACCGGTCCAGACCGGAAAGTTGTGCAGCCCTAATCATGTGTGATAATTTTATTTTATTTGAACCCATATAACAATAATCTCATAATCCAGTTATAAAATTGAAGACTATCAATCTGATTTCATCAAAATTATTTTTAAATATCTAGTCACATGTCGGGTGAGTGCCCTATATACCCACAATTTTATTTCATTAGATCAAAACCCTTATATAAATATGTGTACAAGTATTTATAAAGTTATATAAACTTATATTTGAAAATGTAAATAACTTATGTATACTTAATAAATTTGCACATAAATATCTAATATATAACTAAATTATATTTAAAATTTTATATAATATACACGAAACACAAAATTCGAATTTATGTATACACGATTTATAAATAATCATTTATATATTATTCAATACCAGACAAACAAACATATAATTAAATTAAAACAAGAAAGGATTTAAATTCAAAAACCCTTCGCAGAACGAGCCTCCCTAAATCGAGTCTAAGATATTAAGTTAAGTAACGAGCTCACCTGACACATTAAAGTTTTAGATGAATTAGGTATTTTTTATTTGAAAAATAATAATTATTCATTAATTGAATGTCATAGGCCATCTACAAAAATAATCAGAATTCAGCACACACATAAAATAGATCAAATCAGGTTTCTGTCATCCAAGCAAGCTACGATAGTTTAGTAGATTATTTGTTAAGTTACATATCTGCTCATTTAGTTGATGTATACAGACTTTTTGAAAGATAATCTAATTGTCTATTGTAATCATAAACAATAGAGTTAAATACAGTTTGCATCCTACCTTCTCGACAAATGGGTTTTGATATACACACTTTCATAAAAACAATATGCAAAACACGGGTCAGATTGCATCTGTTAACGTCAAATAATGTAGGGTTTTATAGTCATTAGCCATTAGCAATAAAAAATGACAAAAAAGTAAAAAAAAACATCTGATTGTAAAAAACGTAGTATCTGATACAATTAAATAATGAAGGGTATTTAAACGTATTTAAGGAATCGACCGTAATTATGATTTCATACAAACCAAACAAACAAATCAAAACTAATATAATAAAATTTGATCTCGCCTACTAAAACAACTAAACTCTCACAAGAAGAGAGAACAAAATCGAAATATATGGGTAGAAAAAATCACTAAAGGGTACAAAGACTCTCGATAAAGAGAGATATTTATTAGAAAATTAATGAAATTTACAGAAAACAATAAAACGAGAGCTTATCATCAACCAAAAAAGTTGTAGACAGTTCCAACTAGAAGAAAAAATTTAAGGTTTTTGGTGAGAAAGATGAATGAGTTGCTTAACAATAACTAAGTTGATCGATAAATATAAAATAATATTATTTTTAAAATAAACATCGTCTTTTATAAAATATATGCATAAATTTAGGTTTAATAATATTAATGTAATTCGTACAAATGAAGGTGTACATACTTTTATGTTTAAATTTATATATATAGGCCTTTGCTCCATACAGAACACTCTTATATAACAAACAATAAAGAACACTATAAAATCATTTATTCCAATAGATCCATTGGCCCCGCCAGGGGCACCCAATACAAAAAGTTCTTATTTTTTTAGGCTCTATCCATCCAGCAAAAAATATTGAAAATTTACTGTTCATCGATGACGTCACTGATGACGTCATCGATGAACAGTAAATTTTCAATTTTTTTTTGCTGGATGGATAGAGCCTAAAAAAATAAGAACTTTTTGTATTGGGTGGCCCCGCCAGGGGCAATGGATCTATTAGATATGAGGTGTTCTTTGTTGTTTGTTATATAAGGTGTTTGCTATGGAGTCCAACCCTATATATATATAGGCAAGTGCTCAAATACAAACCATTCTTAAAATGAGAACCTACAAACCAACACTAAATTAATTATATTTCATCTATTCTAAGGTTCCCGCCAAGGGTACCTTCACAAAAGTTGCTTAAAATAATTGGCTCTATCCAACAAAAAAAAAAACTTGCCGTGGAAATGCGAAGCATTTAAGACAGTAAACGGATGAGTTAGGTAGTCATGAGGGCCGAAGGCTCTCGACACACCCGTCAATCGTCTATTGCCTTTACCATCGATTGTCATTCCTTACAACTTTAGAATGATAAAGGCGCGAAGCGCCGTACAAGAAGGTGCGAAGCACCGTTAACCAGTGAAATCCACTGCCACGTCATCACGTGAACACTGATTTTTTTTATTTTTTTGTTGGATAGAGCCAAGTATTTTAAACGTTTTTTGTATTGGAGTATCCCTAGTTTGGTCATTAGATTAGCTTGAAATATTAGATTATGCTTGGTTTGTAGGTTTGTATTTTAAGGAGGTTTGTATTGGAGTAGCCCCCTATATATATATATATATATATATATATATATATATATATATATATATATATATATATATTATTGGTTTTTGGTAGATTTTATTTTTGCTAAATAGGAAATTTAATTAACTAAATCAAATAATTGGTTATAAAAATTAAAATTTACTTGAAATAATTAGCTTAACAAAATTTGTGATGTAGCACCTAAATTATATTCTTATATATAATAAATATAAATATATTTTATTCAAAATTTTAGTACAGTAATGTCAAAGTAATTTCAATTGTTGGTTCTAATAGTTTAAAAAATAGACAATTGAAATTATATCATACAAAAAGAATAAATTATTATTTAAAAAGTATATAAGTTAAAAGAGGTTGTATCTAAACTAAAAGTAATAATCTATTACTACATATTAAACTTTAACACAAACAAAAGGGTAAAAAGTTCCAATAAAATGGTCGTGAAATTACTATTTTATCCTTATTTTTAAAAAAATAACAATAGTGCCGCCATTCCTTTATAATTTGTGTAAAAAATAGAAGAACTTTTGTTAGCATCGAGAATCGAACCACCAACATTCTTCTTATAGGTTCATATAAGAACTATGCTACATTGTTTTTTGAGTTTACTTTTAAAATCTTACCAGCTTAAAACCCGTGCGATGCACGAATTTTTTTTAATATTCTATGAATTTTTTTCAATATTTGAATTAATTTTTTTAAAACATGATTTTTGGAGCCTTAAATTTTTACATGAGATTATTTGATGATAATTATATAAATGTTATTCGTGATAATTCAAAAAAATGAGGGATTTTAGTTAGAAATTTAGAAAAGATGATGAATTTTAGTTGAAAAATGTAATCGGTTAATTATTAGTAATTATAAAATTATTTTTTTTATTAGATAGAATGCCTATGATATAATTGGAAAAATAGAGAATTTGGTTAGAGAAAATTAAAAAGGTAACATGTTTTAGGTGAAAAATGTAATTGATTAGTTTATAGTAATTATAAGTTTTTTTTTGTAAACAGAATGCATTAAAACAGGCCAAACCCTAAACAAACTTTCAAATTTAGCCCTTACACGAATTTGGGCCTAGATTCACCACCAAACAACAAAAGTTCTTAAACACTTAGCAACAGGAAACTAAAACATAATGAAAATTGGACATAAAAGAAACAGCATAAACCAATCTTGATAAAAGCTCCACTTGATTATGCAACACTATTCTTCAACCTTCTTGCATCTGATCTCTTGCCTCCTCAGGCTCTGCACGGACAACCTGCTCGAGCATCCCTTCTTCAGCACCTTCCACACCTATACGAGCATTTGATGTTTGAATATCTGAGCCCAAACTGATTCCCTCTCCAATTCCAACAGCTGAAAGACCTATCACCACCTGAACATTGTTGTTAACCCCCATGTTTGGTAACACCACATCCTGAGCTAACAAAGCCTCTTCCTCAGCATCTGACGCTTCAACTGGACCTAGCTCTACAGCTTCATTGAAAATCTCCTGCTCCTGTATGTTAAAATACTCATCCTCCGAATACTCATCAAACACTTCAGCCACAGACCCTAAACCCATATCGAGCCTCCAAAGTTCCCTAACTCGACCAAAGGAGCGCCTAAAGACCACCAACCTGTTTATGTTATTAGCCCCATCCACAGCTAAAAACTGAGCCAACCCATTCTGGCTTCTTTCACAAACATTGATCACAAGCTTCAAGTTTTTATCTTTCTTCCTTTGCTCTAGTTATTGGATAACCCTTGAGTGATTCGGGTCTATGAACCAACGCCAATCTTCCCATTCTTTGACTGCCTCGACATTGTCTGTCTCTAACTCTATCACATTTAAACCATCAAAGAAAACTGTACGTAAACCAGCTAGCAGACCCCAGAGTTCATTTGCTCTTTCAGTCAGATTACGAATCGAACCTGAAACCATCTTGATGATTATGCCTTCATCATCCCTAACTACAATCCCAATACCCGAGTTATTGCCATTAGGCAATGGTTCGTTCATGGTAAACGAATGAACATTAACCTTAACGAAAACCTTGAGTGGATAGTCCCATCCCTTCTCCATTGTTTATAAGATGATTGAAATATACCACAAAAGTTACTGAAGATAGTGAAAGACTCAGCCAGGTTAAATACCCCAAAAACTACCTCGAGAATACGCTACTTGTCTTGTAAACACGCTGTCATAATTACCCTTCTTTTTAACTGCCCACGAAAAATAAAGAGAATGCATATCTGATCCCTTCTCTCTAATTCCCTCCAAATCACTTAAGTCTCTTCGAATTTACTCTTTAAAATAAAATGGATTCCTAAACAATTAATTCACTTCATAATTCTTAAATAAATATTAGAGCAGTCGAACCCAACCTCTTGCAAGCCTATAGAAGCTACGCCAGCCCAATCACTCAGACAAACCACTTAAACTGCACCAGCCCATTACACCTAGACTCTAACACCATGCACTGACAACCTTACTCCTCTCCTTGCCTTTCTTAGCAAGGTCATCTGCACCACTCAACCCATCTCTAGGCACATACATCAGCTTAAAGTTATAATTATTAACCAGAGATGACCATAGAACATGATCATTTAGTAATAACTCATCCTTATAACCTGCCCTTGCTTTTAAAAGTTGATTGACTAGAAGCATGCTATATGTACAGATGGTTGTCATCCCCTTACAGTTCGAGTTACTAACAATGGTATTGTAGAGGAAAATCACTGCATTTCTTTCTGCATCCAGGGGGCACCATGCTTGAGTAGGTCCTGAAAAAATAAACACTAAATTATCCTCCCTATCTTTGAAAAAACCTCCCATACCCCCACAAATTGCACCACTTTTCAATTTATGCCAAGCTCCATCTGTGAATCCAATCCAATCTGTATTCCACCAAATCATGTCCTCTTTAATAACTCTAGAATTATACAATAACAAAGCTCCCACAGGATTAACCCTCCATAAAGATTCAAGTTTTTCTTTAATCAAACTGGATGCTAACAGCCACTTAAAAGCTCTGATTTTAATCAAATGCACCACTGTTAACAATCTATCCTTGACATTGTTGAAAATAAGATTATTTCTTGATAACCAGATAGACCAAAAACATACTGCAATTGTGATTACCCACCCAACTCTAATTTTGGAGCTGAAAAAGACTGATCCAGCTTTCCAAATAGAAGAATTAAGCTTAGTCTTCTGATATCCATTCAAATCCCACCAGTCTACAATTTCTTCCCAGATTCCTGTTGCTAATTCACACTTCCACAACACATGCTCCTGATTTTCAACAGACAAGTTGCACCACTTACAGATAGAATTAATGTCATTCTCTAATCTTCTTGATAAAAACTCTGCAGTAGGAAGAATCTTTTGTTCTATTTTCCACAGAAAGATTTGAATCTTTGGAGGCACTTTTAATTTCCAAATTTTTAACCAATTTCCTTCACTGTGAGCATCTGTATTCCTAAAGATGAGATATCCCTCCTTAGTAGAATATTTCCCTTTATTAAGTGTCCAAACAACTTTATCTGCAACTGTCCTCAGGGTGATTGAATTTATTAAAACATTCAACTCCTTCTCAACTTCACTTTCCCAATTCCTCAGGATCCTAGTCCATCTGCCCACACTTGCCCTGCAATTAAACCATTCCTGAATGAAGTTTGTAATTGGAAAATATTTCCACCTTGAAATCTCATACAATCTCTTAAACTTAACTGAAATTACACCCCAACTGTGCCAATTATCTTCCCAGAACAAAGTCTCCCTACCATCTCCAACTATCCAAACAAAATTATCTTTAGCTAAAATTTCAGCCCATAAACCATTTCTATTTACTGAGCAAATATCTCTCATCATGAAGGACAAATCTCTACTGACAAAACTTTGATTAAGGCCCTCATCCATTTTTAAGCTATATTTTGCTTTAACAACATCCCACCACATTTTCCCTCTCTCTGCCATCCATCTCCACCACCATTTATATAACAAAGCCACATTTTTTTTCCTCAAGACTTTCCAGGCCTAAACCACCTTTATTTTTAGGATCACAAATGCTGTCCCAATTTAATAAGTGTAACTTCCTTTTACCTGCTCCTTATCCTTCTAGCTCCCTCCAAAGAAAATTTCTTCTTCTTTTATCAAGAATTTTACACACTCCTTTTGGAATTTTATGTAGACTAAACCAGTAAATTGGCAAACTATTAATAGTAGCCTATACCAAAATCGATCTCCCTGCCAAATTCAAAGATTCACTCTTCCATCCTGCTAGCTTATGATCTACTTTTGAAAGAAGAGGGTCCCAAAACTCCTTCCTCCTCGGATTAACACCAATCTGTGCTCCTAGATAATTGAAAGGTAACTGCCCTATACTACAACCTAAGACTGATGCCCAGGAAGAAACCAACTGAGAATCATAATTCCAGGAATAAATAGAACTCTTTTTAAAATTTATCTTGAGTCCTGATGCAAGTTGAAAACATTGAAGAATTCTCTTGATACCCTTTATGCCCCCTTCTTAGGATTTAAAAAAACAATTGTATCATCTGCAAATTGAAGATGGGAGATGCCTAAGTCACTCTGACCTAATTTCAGACCAGAGATCAGACTGATTTCTTCTGCTTTTATCATCATACAATTAAAGACTTCCCCTACTATATTGAATAGCATCGGTGATAGAGGATCTACTTGTCTTAATCCTCTTTCAAAATTGAATTCTTCCGATGGTGATCCATTCACCAACACTGAAGCCTTCATTGAAGTAAGCAAACATTTCATCCACTGACACCAAATGCCTCCAAAACCCATTTCTGAAAGCACTTCTAGCAAAAAATCCCAATCCACTGAATCAAAAGCCTTTTCAAAATCCAGTTTAAGAATTATACCCTCTATCTCCCCTGCTTTCAGAGAATGCACAACTTCATTTGTTATCAAAATGCCTTCAGATATTTGTCTCCCCTTGATAAAACCTGATTGATGTTTACTGATAATTTTATGGAGGACTGTAGATAATCTTGTAGATAGCAGCTTGGAAAGTACCTTTAAGGAGGAGTTGATAAGATTGATTGGTCTGTATTCTGATAGTCCCTTTGGGCTCTTAACCTTAGGAACTAATGATATAAAAGATGAATTCATTCCTACTGGTAATTCACCTTTAGACATGAAATTTCTGATATAATCAACCATTTCTTCCTATAAATGTTTCCACAAAAACTTAAGCACCCCTGCATTCATCCCATCTGGTCCTGGAGCTTTATCTGAACTACATTGAGAAATGGCCAAATCCACTTCTTCTATAGAAATATCTCTCTCTAAAAATTCAGCATCTTGTATATCCAATTTATTCCGAATGCAGCCTTTCACACAGAAAATGGTTGGAAACTTTTTTTTCTTGAAAACTTTTTGAAAATGCAATTTAGCAGCCTCTTTGATTTCTCCTGGGTCTGTGAGTAACCTTCCCTTCCAAAATAATTCCCTGATTCTATTCTGATACCTCCTTTTTTGTATTACTTGATGAAAGAATCTTGAATTTTTGTCCCCATCCTTTAACCAACTAACTCTCGATTTTTGTCTAAGCATACTATTCTTAACTAGCAACAATTCTTCCAACTCCATTTTTAATATTAAGCTTTATCCTTATCAACATTATCCTCTTCTACAGCAGAAATGACCCTCTCTAAATCGGATATTTTAGCACAAATGTTCCCATTTGATGTACTATTCCATTTCTTGATAGTCTGTCTGATTATTTTGATGGAATGTTGTACATTCACCCCCAATTTTTTAGAATCTTCGGAAAACAAACTCTCCAGCTCCAACCTCAAACTCTTGTTAGTCAGCCAAGAATTAAAGACTCGAAAGGATTTAGGTCCCCAATTCCTCTCTACTATGGAAAGTAACAACCCTCTATGATCTGAGTTTCTTCTAGGGAGAGCTTTAGAAGACCACTCCCCTTTATTGTTCCAATCTGCATTTACCAAAGCCCTGTCCAATTTGCTTCTTTTTCCAGCAGGACCAATCCAAGTGAATTTTGCACCTACTAACTAAATGTACTTCTAACAGGTTAGAGCTACTAATCCAATCATTAAACTCCTTAATGTCTCTCCTTTTGGCTCTACAATTGACCCTTTCTGAGTTACCTCTAACACTATTAAAATCTCCTATGAACAAAGTTGGTAACCCTATTAACTGAATAGAAATCTTTCCCAGAGCTTTCCACAGGATCATTTTATTACTCACAGATTGGGGCGCATACACATTAAAGATACTAAAAGTCTCACCAGATGCTTTAACTTTGAAGGTAGTCCCTATCCAATTTGGATTCATCTCTGCATTTACTAACTCAAGAACCTCCTCCTTCCAGAATGTAATTAAGCCTCCAGAATGCCCTGTAGGTAGTTGAAAAATCCATTGCATTTCCTCCCCCCGATTAATCTCTTTCAACTGAGTGATATCCAAGCTAGATATTAAGATTTCCTGCAAACAAATCACATCTGGCTTCCACTTAAATATAAAATCTCTGGGATTCAATCTATTCTCAGATCTTCCTAGCCCTCTAATATTCCAACTCAATATACGCATTCTATCCATAAAATTAACTATACTAGACTTAAAATTATGAGAAACCAAATCAAATCAGCTGTTGAGTTAGCTGACTTTTAATAACTTCTAGTGCCTCCTTGTCTGCCAGGTTAAGTGATAGCCCTAAAATAGCTGCTGTGTTTATAATCCCCCTAGCCTCATTCTCTACATCTTCAAACAAAACACTTTTCAATCTCTCTTGAGACATCAATTTCCTTCTAAATGCTGTTGGTTCTTTATTTGCTTTAAACCATAACTTACATCTACCAATCTCAAAAGGATTTTTGCTAAATTTCCTTTTTTTTGGTCTGCCAGGACCCTTGATCTTGACATTTTTTAGCAATGAACAAATAGTTCTCTGCGAATCGACTTGCTCCTCTAAAAACCCCGAATTAATTAAACTCTTTCCACTATCAAATGATTTTTGATAATCCCATACTAAAGTAGGCTTCTTTTTCCCAACAGAACTAGATCATTGTTTGTGATCATCCTTGTTCTTCTTACAGCAATGTTCATGTTTAAATGTGTCTGAGACTCTGGAAATATCCGTGAAACTATCCTCCACTCTAAGTTCTAAGCTTGTACACTCCATCTCCTCCCTTCTGTCTACTGTTTCTGAAATTTCCTTTTTAAAGATGGAGTCAAAACTCTTTTTCTGAACCTCTAGACTAATCTTATACTCAGATTCTGAATCTTCAAACCCAAATGGAATTTCCACAGTACCTACCTTAAATCTAACTCCCTTTACTGTAAAGGTGCTACTATGACTGATTGAGAACAATTCATCTGAATAAATACAAACCTTTGGATTTTCAATGACATTCCTCCCATCTGGCTTGTTTATCCACCACCCCCAACTACCTACTACCTTAGTTAACTCTATTAGATTTTCCTCTTCCCAGACATTAGCAGGCAAACCCCTAATTTCCACCACTAGCTTCCTCTTAATTCTAAAGTCTTCTTCTTCAACCTTTCTGAATTCATATAGCCAGTCCCCAACTTTTTGCTGATCAAAACAATCTCTATCCTCCTGATTTTTGAAACTCAACAAAAATTTCCAGCAACTAATTTCTTTGACCACCACATTCTTTATACCTACTTCTTTGATCACTTCCTGCATTATGACTCCTCTCATTTGGAACCTAGCAAAAGCTACTAATCCATTATCTAGACTGTTATCCAAAGCTTTGTTTATGATCACCTTATCCATCTTTATTTTTTGAGAACCATGAACCCCCTTCAACTTTGTTGCATTCGGTTCCCCTACTATTTGCTTTGCCTTTCCTTTGTCTTTGCCATCTCCCACTGATTCTTTGATCACCTTGCTCACATTTTCCGAGTCTCTTTTGAATTCTTTAATTTTTGCTTCTGTACCTATAGACTCCTTTCGATAATTGTTAGTACTTCTTATTTCTTGTTTTACCCTACCCAATTGCACATCAATGTGTACTCCCAAAAATGGTAAATCTTTCAAAGCTTGAACCATCAATCTAGCTTTCTCCATATCTTTAACCTTCACAAAGCCTATCCTTCGATTATTTCTATCCTATTTTTTTGGTAGTATGATATCTTCTACTACCCCCACTGATGAAAAATGCTTCCAAATGTCTTGAGCTCTAGCTCGAATTGGAATTTTTGCAACAAAGACTGTTCCCCTGCTATCTTGAATTTTCATCGGATTCTTGTTTCGTTTCTTGCTATAATCCACTATCTTCCAATCATCTGTAGATGATACTTATTTAACACCTTTCTCAACCTCTTCTTTCCCCTTCAGTACTTTCACATATTATTTTATATGAAGGTCGTCTTTATACTCCTCCTTCCTTAGATTCCGTAAGCTTTTATAGTGAACTTGATTTGACGCCATTCTCAATCCTTCCTTATCACCACCCATCACTAATAGTTGTACATTAGGATCTATCCACTCAAAACTATTCTTGATGAACTTGTCATGTTGTAGCTCATTTGATATAACTTTCCTTTGTTTTTCTTCATCCAAAAACTTGACCACAGGTCCTTCCTAGCTGCATAATTGTAAAGCTCTAAGCTAGAGCCCTTTCAATTGCCTTTTCATCATTTTCCATTACTCCTCTGAGATCTGTTTTACTCACCGTCCTTTTTATCCCTTGTAATCTGTTAACCAAGTAACGAAGTATATCTTTATTACCTTTTTCCACAACTTGAATAGTTTCTCTATCTATCAATGGTTTTTAGCTGCAAAGCCTCCTCTTTGACCTTATCCCACAAATCCACTGATATT
The DNA here is from genome assembly GCA_037693485.1 of Kitagawia praeruptora. Taxonomy (NCBI): domain Eukaryota; kingdom Viridiplantae; phylum Streptophyta; class Magnoliopsida; order Apiales; family Apiaceae; genus Kitagawia; species Kitagawia praeruptora. Next base: position 9,879,730 of record CM075353.1, read on the forward strand.
GCAATAACTTCCTCCCCAACCTCTTCTCGATGCTCTCCCTGCCTTTTAGACCCCTTAGATCCATTATCTATCAGACCTAAATCAAATTTTCTCATGTATCTCCGATCTAAATCTACCTTCCTTGGTCTTCCTCCATAGTTCTGGATTTCAAAATTGTTAACGTCTCTTTTCTCTCTCCTAGCTCTCTCCATTAGAATTTTTTTTTAGTAATTATAAGTTAATTATGTTATTTTACTAAATAAATTGCTCCTAATGTTTTTAGAAAAAGAGATATTATTGTTGCCCGTGATATTTCTAGGAAAAGAGATATTTTAATTAAAAAATATAGAAAAAATGATATGTTTTAGCCGAAAAAGTTAATCGATTAATTATTAGTATTATCATATTACTATTTTATTTTATTTAATAGAACTACCCTTAATATAATTGAAAAATGAGAGATTTTAGTTAGAGAAAATAGAAAAGATAATGTGAAAATTAAAAAAATGAAATATTTTAGGTGAAAAAGGTAATTGATTAGTTTATACTAATTATAATTTAATTATGTTCTTTTACTAATTAAACTTTCTCCTAGAAAATGAGAAATTAACGTTGTTCGTGATATTTATAGTAAAAAAGGAATTTAATTAGAAAAAATAGAAAGATGATATGTTTTAGCTGAAACGATAATCGGTTAATTATTAGTATTGCAATGCACGGGTTTCTTGTATTATGTTATAAATTTTATTTAATATTATAATTAAGTTTTTATATAATCATTATCTTTTAATAATATTTTTAATTTTAATTTGATATAATTTAATATACTCATGTTTACGGATTATAATAATGTTTCCTTATTATAAACAACGTAAATGATTTTTAATATATTTTATTAATAATTGAAAATTTTGGTGTGATGTTTTCGGATATATATTAATGATTGTAAGATTTGTTGTAATTTAAAAAGGTAACGTGTTTTAATTAGAAAGGAAATATTAATGATTGAAAGATCTTTTTAGTTATTTATAAAAGGTAGTATCTTCAACTGAAAGTAAATATGAAAAAGAAAATCGACTAATTACCATTAATTATATTATATTGTTATTTATTTTAGGTGTTATATTTTACTTGAAAATTATGGTGAAATATTTTCGGGTATATATTAATGATTGAAATATTTGTTTTAAATTAAAATGGTAACATTTTTTGTTCGAAATGAAATATTAATGATCGAAAGGTATGATATAATTGATGTTTTTAAGTATTTATAAGAGGTAATATCTTCAACTAAAAGTAAATATGAAAAAAATAATCGACTAATTACCATTAATTTTATTATATTAATGTGAAAAAGATAATTGACTAATTACCATTAATTTTATTATGTTAATCGACTAATTATCATTAATTATATTATGTTATTATTTATTTTAGGTGTTATATTTTTTTTGAAAATCTTGGTGTGATTTTTTCGGGTATATATTCATGATTGTAAGATTTGTTTTAAATTAAAAATGTAACGTGTTTTATCATTAATTATATTATTTTATTATTTATTTTAGGTGTTATATTTTTTTGAAGATTATGGTATGATATTTTCGGGTATATATTAATGATTATAAGATTTGTTTTAAATTAAAAAGGAAACGTGTTTTAGTTCGAAAGGAAATATTAATGATGGAAAGATATAATACGATTGATGTTTTTAGGTGTTTATAAAAGGTAATATCTCGACTAATTACCATTAATTATATTATGTTATTACTTATTTTAGGTGTATTTATTTTTCTTTATAATGAAGGATAAATAAGTAAATTAACGAAGTACCAAAAACAGGTACAAAAAAACAGGTACCAAAACTTTTAATGTTTCGGCTTTTATATAATAGTATAAATTAGATAAACCACGTTCTTACCACTTAACTTATTTTCTTATTAATTTTAACTTTTTAGCAAATAAAATGTTAGTTTATATTATTTACATAACTCCGTTTTTAAAATTTTCATAATTTAATTTATATATATCTTTATATTCAATCATTTTTATTACGCCTATTTACAGTCCACATGAAACTTAAAGAATTTTCTTTAATTCTGAGGTGGTCTAAAGAGCATAGTCCAACTAGAAGAGCCCACAAACAGAGGAGCAAAAGCAGTTACGAATTTCACATTAAAAAATCATATTCAATTATGGATATCTTTTTGTAAATTTATTAAAACATTAAAAATACTTTTATTAGGAGATAGAGATCAGATTTTATTTATTAGTTTTATTATTAGTTTTAGAGGGAGAGAACGTGGAGAGGAGATACATACGTATTTTACAAAAGCTAGGATTCTTGTTCTTTTCTCTTCATCTCTTCCAATGTAAGCACTTGGTTAAACTTGGATTCGTTGTTCTTCTTTATAGAAAGTTTGAGGTATTCCTTATTCTCTTGTTTTTATTATTACTAGCTTATAGCCCTGCAACGCACGGTTTTTTTGTGTTATCTATAATAATTACAATAAATTTTTTAATATATATTTATTATTAATTTAAATATTAAATTTTTATAAAAAAATTATATATGTAAGATTTTACATGTTCAACTTACTATATGTTTTACCTTGAATTCTTAAAATTTGATTTGGACGATTTTACCGTCTACATGAAATTAACAATATAATCTTTAATTCAGTAATAGTTTAACAATTATTTTCCAATTAAAGCTACCAAGAAATAAAATAGTGATGAAATTAACGACGTTGAAAATTCTATTGAAATTAAGAAATCTACTTATATTTCATTTTGATTATCAAAATAATTTTGTTATTATTGGAAGATAGTTGTACTAACAACCAAATACAGTTTCAGTATTAATTGTAAGAGAGATTTTGTTCAAAACTTTGGTAGTCGGTAGTCTGGTCCTTAGTAAGACAAAATAAATAATAACTGTTAAATCTTAAAATAAATAGATAAAAAACGTTGGATATAACATAAAAAGTATTTCATATTTTAACATGTAAACTAAAAAATGTATTTATATTGATATACAAAAAAATGTATGTTAATGATTTAAATCATATATAATTAGGTTTTCAACATTGAATCGGATTATCTTCTACACTGATTAAGATCAATGTAAAAAAATTCATAATTATGTTTTCTCTTGTGATTCTGATTATTTCTATTTGGATAATAATTGTTAAATCATTAATAAATTAAAGAAAATTTAATGAGCTCGTGTGGGCTATTAAATCATCTAAATATGATTTCTAGATCTTGAGATTGAGTCCGAATAGTAAAAATAAATTTTTTATTATTAAAGAATTTTAATAAAATTCAATACTAACAAAATCTTTTATAATTATATCATTTTCAGATTATAATTTCTTTTAAAATTCAATTCTATTACAAACTTTTTTAATTACATCATTTTCATATTATAATTTTCATTTTAATATGATAAAATATTAGTCGTCTATTTTTAAGAATATTAAATTCGATGGTTAAGATTATATTGGCGGTACATGGACCAAAATTATGAATAAAATCTCTCTTATGCTTAATATATATAAGGATATAATAATATGATCTAATAATTTTAACCAGTGTAATGCATGGATCTTTTTTTTGAAATTTATAACTATTTCAATTCACAACTTTTTCTTAATATTTATATTTATTTTTAAATTTTTAAATGTAGTTATTTTTTTTAATTTTAGCATTAAAAATATTTTTCTTAATATATGGTTGATAGAGTTTTTAAATTTTGAAAAAGAAATTTAAATATTAAAATATATAAACATTTCTTCACATTACAAAATAACTAAATTGGAATGAAATAATTAAAAAAGATCATAAATTCCCAAGAGTTGAAGATTTTACTATTCACACGAAATTTAGAAAATAATCGTTAAATGATAGTTGAAGATTATTATTTACTTTATAAATATCGAATCTTTAAATGAAAATTTATTTTATATGGATCTTGATTTACATGTCTAATCAAAGAAAGGGAACCCTTTGGTTAGGAGTGAATCATCTTTTTCAAAATTCATATAAATTTAATATATTTAATACCTAGTTTTTGTTATTATATATATGAGTTTTAAAAATTCATTATTATGTTAGATGTCTAACCAAAGGGGTCCCTTTGGTTAGAATGAACATCTATTTTGTCAAAATTCATAATTGTTTTAATATATTTAATCTTTTATTCTTTAAGTGATTCGTTGATTTTATTATTTTTTTGACGGGTTTGTTTTGGTAATTTGCAGTTTTAATAGAAACAAAGAAGTCTTAATAAGATTCAGGTTTGTCTTTCAAAATAAACTAATGGAGCTTGTAAAAGTGAAGACAAGTCTGCGAAAACAACTGATGGCAATGCGGATTCAGGAAGGAAATAAGAAGTTTAGTCATTATTTAGTAATCACTTTGTATAACAATGTATTTTTACTTTTTTGAGTGCCCTTGAGTTTTTTCCCATAGGGTTTTGCTCTTGTGGGGTTTTAACGAGGCACTTTTTTGTAGGGTTCATTTTTTCAGACTTGAAAGTATTATTGTCTAAATGTCCGGGGGCAACATGCGTGCCCTTCGGTTAGATGATGAACTTTCTGGAACGAAACAAACTCCATTTCTCCGATCATTGTATTTTGATACAATTCATCTACGTGAAGGTAAGTTTTGTCAAAAAAAAAAAAAAACTATCCACAAAGTGAAAAGAGTTAAAAATTCTATTCAATTTAAAAATCTGTTCATATTTGTTTAAAATTATTAAAATGCACTTTTAATATTTAAAGAATAACTTTACTAACAACCAAAAACACTTCTTAATATTTGATTTGACGGTTTTCATTTATCTATCATAATACCTAACGATCTTTATTAGATAAAAAACATTTCTGGACTCCAAATCCTTATTCCACATATATTTTTAAAAAAAAGGAAATAGATTTTATTTAAAGATTTAAATATGGATAATTAATTAACTATAACTCCAACGATTATTTTTTTTATACGGTATCTGATGAACAAAATAATGATGACCAAAATTTTGAATAAAATTTCTTTTATCGCTTATTTTATGTAAGAATATAATTTAGAACTTAATATTATAATTTTTGTTTTGTATAAGTTTTGAACCTTGTACCTTGGAAAAGAAGTTTACAAAAACTTTCTTTTTATAACATTTTTCATTTTAACTTTTTTATTATTATATCGTCAAAATCAAAATGTTGGATAAGATTTTTGTGCTTATTATATATAAATTATAAGAAGAACTAATAGTAATAATTCAATTTGCACTATAAGTATCCTTTAAATTATTTTATATTACAATTTAATGATCCCGTGAATATATATTTGTTTAAATATTCCTTTACCTCTATTATGTATTTATTAGGAAATAATTTAAATTTTAATAAAACATCACAAATACGAAACCACGTGTAAGTATCTTTTAAATTATTTTATATTTCATAAAATTTAATGATTCTGTTAATATATATTTATTTAAATATTCATTTACTTTTATTATGTATTTATCAGTAAATAATTTATATTTTAATAAAACATCACAAATGCGAAACCACGTGGCTTCACATGTTTTAATTCAATTCAATGTTTTTGAAATATATATGCTGGAATTTGAGTCAACGCATATATCTGTCTCAACAAAAGGATCATGACTTTCCTGCGGACCATGCCTCCTCAAAACGTACCCCAGATCAATACAGCCAAGAGGTCGTGTATTTAAAAAAAAAACGTATTTGTATATTTTGAATTCACCATGTATAATCTATACTATTATATAAAAGTCGAAATATTAAAAGTTTTGGTACCTATTTTTTGGTACGTTGTGAATTTACTTATTTATCCTTCATTATAAAGAAAAATATATATGATATATATAATATTAAAAATCCAAAAATAAATAATAACATAATATAATTAATGGTAAGTAGTCAATTGTCTTTTTTCACATTTAATTTTAATTGAAGATATTACCTTTTATAAACAACTAAAAATATCAATCGTATCATATCTTCCAATCATTAATATTTTCTTTCGAAAAAATATCATCGTATCATATCTTCCAGTCATTAATATTTCTTTTCGAATTAAAACACATTACCTTTTTAATTTAAAACTAATCTTACAATCATTAATATATACCCGAAAATATCACATCATATTTTTCAATTATTAATAAAATATATTAAAAATCTGTATACTTTGTTTATAATAAGGAAACATTAGTATAATCCGTAAACATGAGTATATTAAATTTTATTAAATTAAGATTAATTAATTATATAATAGCTGAAACATTAAAAATTTTGGTAGCTATTTGTTGTGGAATAAAAACGAGGTTATTAGATTGCGGCTAGGGTTTATGTGTATTTATTGCTAGGGTTCGTGAGCTTCGTGCTTTAATGGCTGCTTCTGCGTTCGAGACTTAAACGGTCCTCACAGAATGCCTACGTATCTCTGTATTAAGAGAATCAAGCCAATAAAACGTAGTTCTAGGTTGAGGGGTCTGACCCTTTATATAGGCTGAGAAGCCCTAAAATCGTAGTAGGGTTAGGTGACTTGGTGGGCAAGTCAGCCTTAAGGAAGGTTCTAGACTCCTTCCTTGTAGGAGTCTGTTTCCTTGTATGACTGTGTGGCTTGGAGGCTACTCTTTGTAGAGATAATGTCCTTATCTGACTTGTATCTCCCAGCTGTTAATTATCCCTAAATATTAATTACGAAATTAATATTATAATTGGGGTTTGGGCCCATCTGGTGGGCCCCACGTTTGGACCATTCTAGGTCTAATTAATGCCACATTAAATGTGTCCCTAGGGTTTACTTTTAGCCCATATCATTTGCCCCCCAACTTCTAGGAAAACTGATCAGGTTTTCCTTGAAGTTTTTTAACGGTCTTTCACGAGACTTGGGTCAGGGTTTATTGCTCGTACGCGAGTATTTTCAACAATATCATCTTAATGCAAAGCGTGGAGCGACCGACGCATTTACGACGATGTTAAATGGCACTAGACAGCGCTAATCAGCCTTAAACGATGTTTAAACAATGTTAAACAATGTTAAATGGCACAAAACGACATTAAACGGCGTTTAACGGCACTAAACGGTGCTTAAATGTAAAATTTTTCCATGTTTCTGGAATTTTTAAGCCTTTTTTTTTTCCAGCTCAATTTCGAGCTCAATTTTCGAGCTCAATTTCGAGCTCAATTTTCGAGCTCAAACTGTCCCAGGTCGTGGCCCTTTTCGAGCTCATTTAGTTCATTTTCGACCTGGACATTTTCGAGCTCAACTAATACATTTCGAGCTCAAAAACGAGCTCAAATAGTCCCAGGTCGCAGCCTTTTGACCTATTTCTTAAGTCATTTTCGACCTGGACGTTTCAATGCTCAATTAGTTCAATTTCGAGCTCAATTACGAGCTCAAATAGGGGCCAAGTCGTAGCTTTTTTCCAGCAAATCCAGTGTTTTTTCGACCTGAAATGGACGTGCTCCAATAGTGTCAAAACGACCTCAAAATAAATCCTAGATCGTGAGGAATTTCCATCTTTTCTAGTTCATTTTCGAGCTCAGACTCACGACCTCAATTCTAGGAGATATCGACCTCAAATTGGGTTCAAGTCGCATGGATTTTTCGCGAATTTCTGTTCTTTTTCGACCTCAAATTTACGACCTAGCCATAGCATACTTTCGATCTCAAAATGGGTTTTTAATTGACTTTTCTGGTCGTTTGATCGAGCTCGAAAACGTATTACAAAATGAGGTCGTTGGTCTCGACCTCAGACAACTTTGTTTGGGACTCTCGTTTTGCTTTTGGGCCTTAATCACATGTTTGGGCTCTTCTTTATTGAAGCCCTAATTGACTTTGACTTGGGCCTTAACAGGCCTGGTGCTGTTTGGGCTTTTTAGAGCCCACTTTGTGTTAATGGCCCACAAAGGTTTCTAATGGGCTACAACCGGTTGATATTCACTTTAACCGGTAGATATTCATTCTTAACCAGTTGGGATGCTTTAGATTTTTGCCTATATAAAGGTTAAGGCTTTCATTTTCATTTCACCACAAAAGTTTCTAAAAAACTCTCTCAAAAGTTCCAAATTTCTTTAAGAAATTTTCTTTGAAGAATCTGAGTTTGATCCTCGTTCTTTGAGGATTCGAAGGCATCCTTCAAGTTTTCTGGCGATTTTTCTTCCAATCTTTGAAGGTTTGAAGATTGCTCAAGGATTTCTGGGAATTTTTCCAGAAATTTTCCAGTTGCTGTTGAAGATTCGAAGAACACTCAAGGTACTTTCCAGAATTTTTAGTTTTTATAGTTTGAAGATTACCCTTTTCCTGGGTTTTTTCCTCAATTCCTTTGAAGATTGTTCTAAAAATTTCTTCGTTCTTTGCAGATTTCCTTTGAAGATCAAAACTTTTCTTTGAAGATTTGAAGAAATGGCTGAAGATCGTGCTAACCAACGTTTCCAGAGATTGCAAGGGGCCTCAAAAAGAGGTATCATCATTCGTTCCCCCCTCATGAGTTTACAGGATATGATTTTAAATCGTACAGAAGATTTTCCCTCCCTGTCACACCTTGATTCCTTTAATCATAGTAACATTTTCCATGACATAGAAAAAATCACTGACTATAATAGGATGTATAAAATAGAATCACCCTATAGACTTATCCCAGCTGAGCCTGGGGATCGATCTTGCCATTGGCGCCCCAATGCACTTTGTATTTATAGGGGTGCCATTGTTGCAGGGGTTCGATTCCCTTTTCATGAGTTTATTCCTAGGCTTTTAGCGGATGTAGGAATTAACCCTTGCCAACTTCCTCCCAACTCTTGGAGGGTGATCAATTGTTTTATGGTCCTCTGCCTTAAAAACAAATTCCCTCTTTCTGTAGCTCTTTTTAGGAAGATTTTTCAATTTAAAAATTCTGCTGAATCTACCCCGGGTTGGGTTAACATTAGTCATCGTACTTCCATTCCTCCAATCTTTCACCCCCAATCTATTCCTGACTCCAACCCAAAGTGGAAGAAGGAGTTCATGTACTTGACATGGGAAGGTGGAGATTGGGGCAATGTTTTTCGTAGTACCTTTGGTAAGGTCGTAGATGGCAGTGCCAGTGATATTGAGCTAAATGAGCAAGAGACCTATGCATACCAGGAGCTCATCAAAGACAATCATTCTACTATGGCTTGGGATCTCCTGAATGAGTTCCAGCTTAAAACTTTGGGACTTTCCCGAGTGAACAATAAGGGTAATTTCCTTTCCTTTTGCATTCCTTTATCTGAATATGATTATCTCATACCCATTATTTGTCTTTTGTTTTGTAATCGCAGCTGCAGCTTTTATCAACAAGACTAATGAGCCTGAAGATGGAGACACTGCTAGGTTGAAAAGGGCTCGTTCAGGGAAAGATCCTCGAGCCCCAACAGCCACAGATGCCTACCTGAGGCCCCATGTAGCTGATGTTGAAGAAGCAGATGGCTCTTCCAAGAGTGCTTGGCGTCCCAACTGGGGAATTAGGAAGAAGGACTCCATTGTTGGAGACTGCAGGCATGCCATGGATTGGTCCTATCATTCCATAACCCCTGGTGACTTCAAGGATTATGTATCAGGCTCCACTCTTGAAGGAGCTGAGAGTGTTGGAGCTCAGGCCTTTGCTGTTGTAAGCTCTTTACTATCCATTCTCTTATATACTTGCTTTGTTATTTGAATCGTGGTTTTAACTTTGTCTTTTGTAGGCTAATGCCAACTTCCAGGGGGCCATATTCCAGGCTAAGACTTGGCGTTCCAACTATGAGACTTACAAGGCTAAGTATGATGACTCTCAGGATGAACTGGGCTCTGTCAAGGCTACCTTAGCGAGGAGGGAGAAAGAGCTTCTAGAGTCTCAGGCTGAAAATGTCACTCTTAGGAAGGGCAAGGACGACCTGATTGATGACTACCTCTCCTCCCAGGAGTATGTGGGCTTCATGGAGAAGCATGATGACTCTCTATTCCCTTATCAGTTTACTCAGGGATGGGACGGAGCTCTTGCTGAGGTTACTAGGAGATTTCCTGGTACCCTTAGTGTTTCAGACTTCCCTAGCCCTCATGCTCCTATGGCCTTGGCAGTGCAGGACACCCAGGAGGAGGACCAGGAGGATGATGAGAGGATCCTGGAGCCAGATCCCTCTGCTCATCTTGGCGCAGCTGAAGAGGATGAGCATACTGAGGATGCTTAGTAGTTGATATCTTTATCTATCTGTTTATGTACTCTGCCTTCGGGCATGACTTTGTACTTTCGTTAACTTATTTTGAGCTAGTCGTTTATGTATTCTGCCTTCGGGCATAACTTTTAAATTCGTAATCCATTGTCCTTGATGCTTCTCAACTTATTCATATTCGCATGTGTAGTCTAGCATTTTGTGCATATATATCAATAAGTAAGGTTCATATCTTATGCGAAAATGTAGGATAGTCTTATTAATATGGAGAAATGGGCACAGCCCTTACATAGATACTATATATTTCCAATATCTCAAGTTTTAAAAACTTGGAATGGTTTCATCGACCTTATTTCTACTTTTATTACATAGGCAAAAAGCTAGGTCCTTTTCAGGAGAGCTTAAACATAGTAAACCTTGAGGTTCAATGCATGCCAAGTCCGGGGCACCTCAACCCCGTCCAAGGTTTCCAGTTTGTAGGATCCTCGTCCTAGCGTCTTCTTGACTCGATACGGCCCTTCCCAGTTCGGGGCTAGCTTTCCCTTCTGACCAACTCCAGAAGCCTCGATCTTCCTAAGAACCAAGTCACCTTGCTGAAAGAACCTCTCCTTAACCCTGTGGTTGTAGTAGAAAGATGCTTTCTTTTGATGCTCCGCATTTCTGGCATTTGCCTCGTCCCTGACTTCATCAATCAAATCTAGAGCAAGCCTCATGCCTTCTTCATTAGTCTCTGGTTCAAATGCCTCAATTCTAGGTGATGCATGCATGACTTCTAGTGGTACAACTGCCTCGGCTCCATAAGCCAGTAGGAAAGGAGTTTCCCCAGTTGTTACTTTGCAAGTAGTACGATATGCCCAAAGTATAGGCAGTAATTCATCCACCCAAGTATTTCTCGATCGTTCGACCCTCTTCTTAAGTCCATCAAGAATAATCCGATTGGCTACCTCAGCCTGTCCATTAGCTTGCGGGTGAGCTACTGAAGTAAAACGAAGCTCAATAGCATTTTCCTCACAGTACTTTCTGAACTCTTCATTGTTAAATTGTGTCCCATTATCTGTCACAAGGATTCGGGGGATTCCATATCTGCAGATTATGTTCTCCCAAAAGAACTGGGAAACTTGCTTGGTGGTTATCTTTGCTAAAGGCTTAGCCTCAATCCACTTAGTGAAGTAATCAATGGCGACAATCAAAAATTTCCTTTGTGCTGAAGCCATGGGAAAAGGACCAAGAATGTCCATCCCCCACATTGCAAACGGAATGGGAGAGCTGATTGAGGTTAACCTCTCAGGCGGCTGCCTTACAACCGGGGCGTGCTTTTGACATCTGTCACACTTCTTGACATAGTCCTGAGCTTCTGCTAACATCTCCGGCCAATAGAATCCTAGGCGGGTAATCTTGTGAGCTAGGGCTCTGCCCCCCAAATGCTGCCCACAGATCCCTTCATGAACTTCCTCCAATGCTTCTCTTGCCTCTTGGGGCCTTAGGCACTTCAAGTACGGGATGATAAACGATCTCTTGTATAAGATGCCTTCAATCAAGGCATACCTCAATGCTCTCACTGACAATTTTCGTGCCTCCAAGGCATCGTTAGGGAGCCATCCGGTTTCTAGATGAGCTTTAATAGGATCTATCCAACAGCTTCCAACATCGATAGGGGCTACCAACTTAGAGTTGATGGTCGGGGCCTTCAAGACCTGGAAGTAAACACTACCTGCATAATTCTCTATCTCAGAAGAAGCGAACTTAGAGAGGGCATCGGCCTTAACGTTCTCTTCCCTAGGAATGTGCTCCAGATAGCACTCCTCAAACTGAGTCATAACAGCTTTCACGACTCTGAGGTATTTTGCCATAGTTTCATCCTTGGCCTCAAACTCACCATTCACTTGCGAGACTACCAGTCTTGAATCTCCACACACTTTGAGGTTTTTGACTCTCATAACTCTGGCCAATCCCAATCCAGCTATTAATGCTTCATACTCAGCTTCATTGTTGGTTGTTGGAAAGTCCAACTTCAAAGCGTATTCAACTGTGAACCCATCGGGGCTTTGCAAAACCAAACCTGCACCACTAGATTTTGTTTTTGATGCTCCATCAAAATAGAGCACCCAATACTCTTTCTGATCAGGTACAAGTTCTTCATCCTTACTCTCAACCCCAGGGGTGGTTATTGTCTCCTACCCCCCGACTTCTTGGTTGCCAATGGTACATTCAACCACGAAGTCAGCTAATGCCTGAGCCTTGATGGCTGTCCGAGGCTTATATGCAATGTCAAATTCCCCGAGTTCGATTGCCCACTTAATTAGCCTTCCACTGACCTTCGGGCTATGTAGGATACTTCTCAACTGCTGGTCCGTCAGGACTTCAATCTTGTGTGACTGAAAGTAAGGTCGTAGTTTCCTTGAAGCCGTTACCAATGCCAAAGCAAACTTCTCAATGGTAGAATAGTTCAACTCAGCTCCATGCAACACCTTACTCACGTAGTAGATGGGTTTCTGAACCTTATTCTCTTCATTTATGAGGACGGCACTCAATGCTTGCTCAGATACCGCCAGGTATAGATAAAGAGTCTCTCCGATTTTAGGCTTGGCTAACAGCGGGGCTTCGGCCATGTATTTCTTCAATTGTTCAAAGGCCTCTTGGCTTTCAGGTGTCCATTCAAAATTCTTTACCTTCTTTAATGTTTGAAAGAAAGGTAAACACTTATCACCGGACTTGGAGATAAACCTCCCTAAGGCTGCTACTCGGCCTGTCAACTTCTACACATCTCTTATAGAACGTGGTGGCTCCATGTCTAAAATTGCCTTGATCTTGTCAGGATTGACCTCAATGCCTCTCTTTGAAACCATCAGTCCTAAAAACTTTCCAGATCCAACGCCAAAGGCACACTTAGCGGGATTCAACATCATCTTATGGTGCCTCAGCACTTCAAATGCCTCTTCGAGGTGCTTAATATGATCAACCTTGAGTAGGCTCTTGACTAACATGTCATCAACATACACCTCCATGGTTTTTCCAATCAGATGGGCAAATATCTTGTTCACCAAGCGTTGGTAAGTAGCTCCTGCATTCTTTAGACCAAACGCCATAACAAGATAACAGAAGACACCAAAGTCAGTTATGAAAGATACCTTAGGGATGTCATCTTTGTGCATCTTAATCTGATTATAGCCACTGAATCCATCCATGAAGCTTAACATCTCATGTCCAGCTGTGGCATCTATCAACATATCTATCCTTGGAAGGGGAAAACAATCTTTTGGACATGCATCGTTCAGGTCAGTGAAGTCTATACACATCCTCCACTTCCCATTCGCTTTTTTGACCATCACAGGGTTTGCTAACCATTCGGGAAACTGAATCTCTTCAATAAAACCAGCTTCCAAGAGCTTATCCACTTCTTGCTTGATGGCCTCTTGCCTCTCCGGAGCAAAGTTTCTCTTCTTCTGCTTTATTGTCTTCCTCTTGGGGTCAACATTCAACTTATGAGTTATAAGTTGGGGGTCAATCCCTGGCATATCAGCTGCTGTCCAAGCGAACACGTCGCTATTCTTTTGTAAGAATTCTATCAACTTGCCCTTCAAGGGTTCTTTCAAAGATGCTCCAACATAATTAACTTTTTCAGGATCGTTAGGCTCTAGGGGTATGGGAATCAAATCCTCTGCTGGTTTCCCTCTATGCTCTTCATCATCACGGACATCCATGTCTTCAATTGGAAGGACCTGCCCCCCGACTCCATCGGCCCTCAGAGCGGCTACATAGCAACTTCTTGCCATCTTCTGATCACCCTTTTGTTCTCCGACACCATTCCGTGTTGGAAACTTAACCTTCATATGATAGGAAGAGGCCACAGCCTTAAACGCATGTAATCCAGTCCTTCCAAGGATTGCGTTGTATGTTGAAGCTGCCTTAATCACCAAGAAATTCAGCATCTGAGTTGCCTCCTTAGGCTCCTGCCCAATAGTCACGGGCAACTGAATAGTCCCTTCAACGTTGGACTCTACTCCATTAAATCCGTATATAGGCATGTTTGCAGGGGTCAACTGAGAGTCGCTGTATCCCATCTTCACAAACGCATCATGAAACAAAATATCCACAGAAGCTCCATTGTCTATCAAGACTCGTTTTACTTCTGAATTTCCAATCACAGGAGTTATGACCAGCGGGTCATCATGGGGGAACTTCACCCCTTCCAAGTCTGAATCATCGAAACCAATTACCATCTCAGTTTTAGCACGCTTCGGGGCCTCTCCCACAATGTGCATCACTTCTCTTGCGTATGCCTTTCGAGAGTTTCGAGTTGTACCGGCCGCTGTCGGGCCTCCCCAAATCATGTTGATAACTGGCCCTCGGGGCTGCGTGCTACGATCGCGATCATTATCCCTTCTGTCATTGTTTCTCCTGTTGTAATCCCCTCTTTGGGTTCCATGATCTCCACCCTTTGTGAAATTGTTCAGCTTTCCTTTACGGATCAAGAATTCAATCTCGTCCTTCAACTGTCTGCAATCATCCGTGTCATGTCCTACATCTCGGTGGAACCTACAGTATTGATCCTTGTTCCTCTTTGCGGGGTCTCCCCTGAGTGGCTTCGGCCATCGGAAGTCCTTATCCTTCTCAATTTCCAACAAGATTTGACTTCTAGGGGCATTCAACCTTGCATAGTCAGAGAACCTTGGTCCCAAGTTCTTTTTTGGTGGCGAATCAGAGTCTTTGCCAGTTCGGGGATACTTGTCCCTAGCATCGTACTCCTGCCCTTGCTTGCGCTTTTTTGTATCATTGTTTCCCTGACCATTGCCTAACGTGACTTCCTTCTTCGTGCTATCCTCGGCCTTGATGTACTTATCAGCCCTTCGTTGGAGATCAGCCATATTCTCCGGGGGATCCTTTGCCAATGATCTCTTAAAGTATAGGTCGGTGGTACCATGTTCCAAGGCTACCATTGCAACCTTATTGTCCAGATCAGTGATGTTCAGAGTCTCCTTGGTGAACCTCTTAAGATAGTCTCTCAGACTTTCGTTCTTCCCTTGTACCACATACATAAGAGAGGCAGAGCTTTTCTCATGCGTTCTTCCGCTGATAAACTGACTAATGAAAGCAGCACTTAACTACTTAAAGGAACCAATCGAGTTTGCAGGAAGCCGACTATACCATCTTTGAGCCATGCCTGACAAAGTTTGAGGGAAAGCCCTACACTTCAAAGCGTCGCTTGCAGGCTGCAACAGCAGTGCGTTTGAGAACGTTCTAACGTGATTTGCAGGATCACCCATTCCATCATAAGCTTTGATTGTTGGCATCTTAAACTTCTTTGAGATATGAGCATTCATCACGTCCTCAGTAAACGGAGGTGTGGGATCATCAGGATCCCCAAGTGGCATCAGATCCTTGGGGTTGCTCTTAGGGGTTTCCACCCTTGTAGTTCTTTCAGTTGGGATGGTAGCCCTTCTTTGCCTTCTTGGAGGCCTCTCCAGATCTATGAAGGGAATCAGTCCTGACATGGGAGGTGGCAAAGTCTGATTTGATCTGGCTTGCTCTCTGGCCATATATTCCTTTAATCTTAAGATCTCGGCTTCATAAGCCTTAATCCTCTCAGTAGTTGCCGAAGGGAGTCCATCATGAATGTTTCGAGTCCTCCCCATAGGTTCTTTACTTGCACGCCGCCTTCTCGGAGCTTCATCACGCTCATAATCATCGCCAGAAGATGATTCATCTGAATAAGGACCAGAAAAATCGCGATAATCTCGATCTCGAATATACAGGGCATGTCCACTCGGTCCAGCTCCGTAATTGGGCATCCCATACATTGGATTGGTGCTTATGGGGAGATCCGTAGTGTGGATCTGAACCCCTCGTCTAGGGTTGTTGGGGTCTACAATCAGGGAAGAAATCCCCACCTGAGGGGGGTTAGTCCCTGGAACTGTGTGGACAATCGGAGGTAGCGTACTCTCAACATGGGTAGTCGTCCCTAGGGGTTGAGAAACTTGATACGGAACGATAGTCCCGGATGCCGGAGGTACTTGCTCAGATGTCGGAAGTACTTGTTCAGTAAAGGGCGGAGCAGAGCTAAGAGGTAGAGCCTCAGTAGCAATTGGCTCTGTAGTGCTTGGTGCAGTTCTTCGTGTTTGAACCATGGTTGATGTCCGTTTCCCACAGACGGCGCCAAATGTTGTGGAATAAAAACGAGGTTATTAGATTGCGGCTAGGGTTTATGTGTATTTATTGCTAGGGTTCGTGAGCTTCGTGCTTTAATGGCTGCTTCTGCGTTCGAGACTTAAACGGTCCTCACAGAATGCCTACGTATCTCTGTATTAAGAGAATCAAGCCAATAAAACGTAGTTCTAGGTTGAGGGGTCTGACCCTTTATATAGGCTGAGAAGCCCTAAAATCGTAGTAGGGTTAGGTGACTTGGTGGGCAAGTCAGCCTTAAGGAAGGTTCTAGACTCCTTCCTTGTAGGAGTCTGTTTCCTTGTATGACTGTGTGGCTTGGAGGCTACTCTTTGTAGAGATAATGTCCTTATCTGACTTGTATCTCCCAGCTGTTAATTATCCCTAAATATTAATTACGAAATTAATATTATAATTGGGGTTTGGGCCCATCTGGTGGGCCCCACGTTTGGACCATTCTAGGTCTAATTAATGCCACATTAAATGTGTCCCTAGGGTTTACTTTTAGCCCATATCACTATTTTTTGGTATATGTTTTTTAGTATTTCGTGAATTTACTTATTTAACTTTTTTATAAAGAAAAATATATACAATATCTATACAATTAAAACACCTAAAATAAATAATAACATAATATAATTAATGCTAATTAGTCGATTGCCTTTCTTACATTTACTTTTAGTTGAAGATATTACCTTTCATGAACACCTAAAAAAATCAATCATATCATATCTTCCAATCATATCATATCTAGCAGTAATTAATATATAACCAAAAATATCACATCATATCTTCTAATCACTAACAAAATATAATAAAAATCTGTATAATACGAATAATGACCGTTAGATTTTTAGTAAAAAATCAGAGTCGTTAGATCTAATGATTAAATATATTATATAATTAAATTAATTTACTAAAATTTCAAGGTTCGAATTCTATCAACGATATATTTATTTTAAAATTTTATAATATAAGTTTTAAACCATGCATATCATTAATTAAATTTATATTAAATTTTTAATATTAAAATTAAAATGAAATATTGTAAATAATGATTATATAAAGATATAATTGAAACATAAAATAAAATTTGTTAATATAAAAAAAAAATCCGTGCATCGCACGAGTTATAAGCTAGTTTATATTAGTTTTCAAATAAGTTTTTTATGCAATAATTACATCCTTATCTATAATAAGCGTAAAGGTAATTTTATTCAAATTTTGATCTGGTCCATGTACCGTCAAAACAATAAGAGTCGTTAGATCTTAACATGGATATAGAACCGATGGATACACATTAAAAATACTTAAAACTTGTTATTAGTTAATTAAATTTGGTATTAGGTATTTTAAATTAAATTTATAAAATATATGTTATTGTAAGGAGTCGAACCCTTGACCCATGGTAGTACTTGCTTATTATCCCTCTTACTCTTATTATATAATAGGATGTAATTACTTACTAATCTATTTATTTTAGGTTTTTCTTGAAAATTATGTTGTGATATTTTCGGGCATATATTAATGATGGTAAGATTTGTTTTTAAATTAAAAAGGTAACATATTTTGACTCGAAAGATATAATATGATTGATGTTTTTAGCTGTATATAAAAGGTAATATTTTCAACTAAAAGTAAATATGAAAAAGGCAATCGACTAATTACCATTAATTATATTATGTTATTATTACTAATTATCATTAATTATATTATGTTATTATTTATTTTAGGTGTATTTATTTTTCTGAAGGGTAAATAAGTAAATTCACAAAATACCAAAAACAGGTACCAAAATTTTTAAGGCTTCGACTTTTATATAATAGTATAGATATGTTGTACATGGCTTCTTTCATTGTTCTTATTGCTTTTAATTCTAGTATAAGTGAGTAGTTCCATTTTAGGGTATAAAGGGAAGCCATGTTTGCACCATGATTATGTTTTAATTTGATTAGTAGTTTAATGGGTAAATAGTAATTCTAATTGATATGTTTTAATACTTAATTTGTGTAATTGGCCAATATCATGGATTAATTGAATGCATAGTAGTTTAATGGGTAAATAGTAATTCTAATTGATATATTTTAATACTTAATTTGTGTAATTGGCCAATATCATGGATTAATTGAATGCAAATAGGAGTAATAGATCGAGAGATTTTACTCAATAGAGGCACACATACGATTAGCAGAATTGAAAGTGAGTGCGAGAGCATCATTGAATTTTTGAAAGTGTTAATGCTTGAGATAGATTAACCATTACTTTAATTACTTTACCCATTGAATTGCTATACTTTTGTGATTTGTTTGGTGTAAGCATGGTGAACCTGAATTGCCCTAGACTTTTAGTTAATTGATTTATAACATATTTAATTTGCATTAGTAGTTAGTAAAAATCTTCAACATTCATTTTTCTCTAGGAACAATTTATAATAATTAGATTGAAATTCTTGAAACTTGTCTCCTTGCGGATTCGACCCGTACTTGCTAGTATCTGCTAACAACAGACACCGTGCACTTGCGGTATTATAATATAAACACATCAGCCGACTCTCGAAAGTTTGATGCGTCAAGTTATCGGTGGTGGGAACACAAAGGTCCGGATGTGGGAACACGAAGCCAGTCGATATTATCCCACAATAATTAGAGAGGAACGATCTTGGACCAATGGGCTATCCGTTCAAGAATGACGAGGACGACATGAGTTTAAGTGGGGAGTTGTGTAACACCCCAGTCTCATATCGAGAAGATTTGAGATTTTAGTTAGTTTGTAAGGTAAAATACTATTTACTAATTGCACCAATAAATCATGATTTTTTGAGCATTTATGGTGGATTTATGAATTACCAAGTTGGTTACATTTGGAACAAATATTTATTTTAACTTTATTTCAGATTCAAAATTAAAACTTGATCCGATTTTCAAAAAAATCTCGAAATTTTATCCAAATTATCATACTTGTATACAAGTGAAATCTCATACTTTTATTAAAAAAAATCTATTATCTATTATATATATATAATAGCCTAACAAGGGGCAAAAATTAGTGATACAATTTAATCAACTTAAATGGTGACACATTTTATTCAACTTAAAATGTCTAAATTACCCTTATCTTTGTTATTTTTTTAAAAAAGTTGCTCACGAAGAGATTCGAAGTTTCGAACCTAAATCTTGCCATTCATTTGCACATCTTCATACCACTAGGTCAACCAATTATATGTGTTCAAAGTCATAAACATACCATGTGTGTTTGGTGATGAATGAAGAATATTTTGAATTTGGATTACGAAGATATTTTAAACATTTTTCTTCGATTTACATTTACAACTTTATTTTATACTATGTTATAATATAATATAAATAAATTAGTGATATTTGATATGTAGTCAACTTATATATTTTGAGATCATTTGATTTAATAATAAAATAATATTATTATTTAGTATTTACAATATACTATAGATTATTATAACAAAATTATTAAATTATTAAATTTTTTTATTAAATTTTAATGCATGCTTTTTAAAAAATGGTTAATGAACACGTAATAATCTAAATACTTAAATGCTTGTCATTGCATTTGACCAATGTACTTCAACATATTTCGGATTTCAAACTCGAAAAAAACTTGATACTTAAAGGTACTTGATCGAAATTTCATCACTTTTCACATATGATATCAACCCTATATGACCGGAAGTGCATCGTCATTTGCAGAATTTTATGAATTTGTTTGTGGAAGAGGCGAGGTCGTCGTCCCAATAAGATGAGAGTTTTTAACATTCCAGATCGACAAGTATTAGTGTTTTGATGCTTTTATAAGAGCAAGTTAATATAATGAAGAACAAAATTGCTAGATTAGAATGTGGTGAATTTTTAGGAAGAACTCGACCTGATTTTAAAACAAAGTATTGTGAATTTGACCCAAATTGTTGCAATTCATGTGTTTAATCGACCAACTTAATTATCACATTTTGCTCTTTTTAAAAAATTAAATTAATATCACAGTTTTAGTAATAACTTGTGCTTAATTAATATCTAAGCTTCTTTCTTAACCATAATATATTTTAGTTCAAAATCTTAGTTCATAATATATTTTAGGGGTGAGCAAAAAAAACCGAAAAACCGAAACCGAGCCGAAAAACCAAAAAACCAAACCGAAAAAATCGAAACCGATTAAAACCGGAAAAAACATAACCAAACCGAACCGACAAAACGGTTAGGTAACGGTTTCGGTTTTACCCTTACAACCGAACCGAAAAACCGAACCGTCCATATAATATAATTTATAAAATTATACATAATAAATTATGAGAAAAAATTATTACTTCGAAGTCGAACCAGAGCCAATACAGTCGGATAGTAAACATGAGAATGTGTTATCTTCTGGACACTGGTCACTCGTTATTGACAGTCCATTAAATCTTATAACTAGCAGTCCTGCTTTAGTTACAATGTAGTGTGTTCACCTAATTCTCATTCTGACTCCTCCCAGTTGATCACCTAATTGTCTCGTAATTTAATTTAATTTAAGTTTAATTTATAAACTATCATTATAAATTTATAATAATAGAAATTATGTAAATTAGAATTTAATTTATTATGTTATAATATTTTCAAGATTATTATTAAACTTATATATTAATTAATTAGGTAAAAACCGAAAAAAAACCGAAATCGACAAACGGTTAACCGAATCAAAAAAAACCGTTCCGAACGGTTCGGTTACGGTTAGTAGATAGAAAATGAACCGACATGTACGGTTTGGTAACGGTTTCCGGTAAAAACCGAGCCAAACCGACCCGTGCACACCCCTAATATATTTTATCTTACTCTTAATTATCTTAGTTCATAATCTTGTGATGGATGAGAATCGAACCTAAGTCTTATCATTGATTTGCACGTCATCCTACCACTATATCACTCAATCGTATGTGTTATTATCATACACATATTATGTGTGCGTGTGTGCTCGTGAATTAAAAAGTTAGTATTTTGATTACTAAAAATCATTTTTTTCGTGTTACATTTACAAATTTATATCATATTATCTTATAGTGTAAATTAATAATTTATAATACGTAGTCAACTTATTCATTTCTAATTAAGTTCAATAAAATATTATTAATAGTTTGTATTTGCAATATATATGGATAAATAAACAAGATTTTGGATAGATTAATGGCTGGGCTGCTAAGCTTTAATCATATGCTGGTAGAGTGCAGTTGATAAAATCAGTTATCTTTGGGATTCAAGCTTATTGGAGCCACATTTTTATTATCCGAAAGAAAGTTATTCAAGTGATTCAATCTGCTTGTCGAATTTTCCTGTGGACCGGTAAAGCTGATCTTTCGAAAAAAGCATTGGTAGCATGGGATAAAGTGTGTCTACCTAAAGCTGCAGGAGGTATGAGTATTGTTGTGCTTCAAGCTTGGAATAAGGTTGCAATCATGAAGCTGTATTGGAATCTGGCAAATAAAAAAGATTTTCTGTGGATTAAATGGATTCATACATATTATATCAAAAATAAGGAGATTAACAGCATGGCAATACCAAAACAGGCGTCAAATATTGTTAAGAAGATTTTTGGTTGCAGAGAATTTTTTCAGCAGATGGATAACCAAGGAGGCAAGTACACTATTGGTAAGGGTTATAGGAGTATAAGGGGCGACATAATGAAGGTGGAGTGGAGAAAGATGTTATGCAGCAATAATGCTCCACCCAAATGTATATTCATAATGTGGTTAACTATTCTTGGGAGGCTCTCAACTTCAGATAATCTTAGAAAAATTGGTATTGATTGTGAGCTTAAGTGTGGGTTGTGTAAGAATACAGATGAGACTATAGAACATTTATTTTTTGATTGTAGTGTAGCTGGGGCAATTTGGAAAGCTGGTGCTGGAGTATATGGGTATCAGGAGACCAGTTAAAGGTTGGGCAGAGGAGGCCAAGTTGATGTTTAAAGTTAGAACCAATAGTAAAACATATTTATTGTACATGATGGCTGCAACTGTTACTGTTTATATGGTATGGAAAGAGAGGAATGCTAGGAAGTTTTCAAAGCATATGTAACAAGAAAATGAAATAGTCATGAATATTCTTACTGTTATTTTTGCTAGATGTTTGAGAGTTAAGAAGTTGTCTTATGTGCTAGGTTAGCATATAGACAATGCTGTTGAGGTTATCATTTTGTAAGGTTGGATTCAAGATGCTTGTTCTTAATTGTTTTGGTTAATTAAATGTCTATTTACCAAAAAAAATATATATGGATAAATATAAGATATTTATCTGATATTTTTAATTTTTTTATTACATTTAAAAAAAATGCACATTTTTTCAAAAAATGGTTAAAGAAAACTTAATAATCAGAACATTTAAATGCAAGTTATTAGACCAATGTAGTTCGACATATTTCAGATTCAAAATCGGAGCAAGATTTGATGTTTTAAAATTACTCAAAATTTCATCATTTTATACATACGATATTAGCGCTATCCGGCTGGAAGTGCATCGTCATTTGTAGGATTTAGTAAGTTTGTTCATGGGATAGACGAGATCGTCGTCCAACTACGATGGGGGTTGTAAAATTCCACTTCGATACGAATTAATGTATTTGACGTTATTATAAGAGCAAGTTAATATAATGCATATCAAAATTACTAGCTTAGTATGTGGTGGGTTTTTAGGTCAAGAACTTGGCATAATTTTAAAAAATACTTTGAATTTGACTGTGATTGTTGCAATTAAACTTAATCAACTTATTTATCACATTTCACAGTTTTGTAAAAAGTTTAAATTAATATCACAATTCAAAATATTAGCTTGTGTCAATTTTAATAATGGTGAATTTTAAAAAAAGGTCATTTATAGTCTTGATTTAATATTTAATGTGAATTTAGAATAAAAATTTAAACTATTTGTTATAAATTAAAAAGATTTTTCACCAATCAATGCAATTTGACAATCACATATAAATCCGTTAATTTCAAATATCACCTGTATTACAAATAGGGTAAAGGGAATCTAAAGTTATCTTTAGGAAAATATCCTAAAGTTAACCTATAAATAAAAACACATCAGCAACATTATTGATGCCCTTGCGGGGCCCTTTTAAATAACATGTACAAATTAATCAAAACTACTTTGTTCTGATTTAGTAACTTTAGGAAATTATCTAAAGGTAACTTTAGATTCTTTTTTCCCTTACAAATATATAGGTTCTAGATTACATACAACGTTATAGAATCAATATATAAAACTCGATCACGATCAAAATAATGCTCGAACGACATTAGTATAAATATCTATGTCTGATACTAGAAAATAACTCGTCACTCGCACAGGTTCTAAAATATAGCAAAATAATTTTTATTTGTGGATCGGGACGTGTTCGGAAATCGTAATCGGATTCAGGATTGGGGGGATATCACTCCACGACCACGAAGTGATCCAATATTCATCACAAACTACATTACTTCAACTCTTTCGATACACGCAAATTACATGTCACAAATAGAAAAATGTATCATTCATTTATGAGTTAAATTAACAACGTTGCAAAATTAGTAACATCTTACGTACAAATCAGAAACATTGATACTTAATCAACTTAAGAATGTTATTATTACGTGTTACACAAAATATTTCTAAAAATTGACCTGTGCCTCGCACACAGATTATTATGCTAGTTATTAATTAAATAAGAACACATAATCATTTAAGAAATTTTTCGGAACAATTTTAGGTTTTTAACATGAACCGGATCTAGTCTAGTAAACTTTATATCTAAATCATTTGGCCCTGTTTGGCGTGCCCTAAAATAGGTCCTTATGGGTTAATTTTCGGGTAAAAATTTATATTTTAATAAATTTTTTTATACAAGCATTTAATGTATACTTGAGATTTTATAAGTTGTAAAAAAAATTAACTTTTTCAGGAAAAAGTTAGGAATCCCTAAATTTATCTTAAAATAAATTGACTTATTCTAGAAAAAAATTATCCCAGACACCCCCAAAAATCTAATTTAGTTGTGTATATCGTACATCCAATAGTGCGTTTTGTGGTAAACAGCAAAGCAGTTAATTACTGAGTGATACTGTGTCTGTCCCATTCATTTCT
Organism: Kitagawia praeruptora; assembly: GCA_037693485.1. Lineage (NCBI taxonomy): Eukaryota > Viridiplantae > Streptophyta > Magnoliopsida > Apiales > Apiaceae > Kitagawia > Kitagawia praeruptora. The sequence goes on from CM075353.1 coordinate 9,904,193, forward strand.
ACCCGGTTTTTTTTCATTACTTAACACGCATTTTAAGGCTCCTATAAAGTATAGTTCCATAACTTATTTTTAAAATTTTCTTTTTTTGAATAAAATTAGAAATCTTAAATTTTTATTCGGAAGAAAAAAAAATTCAAAATAAATTATAGATCTATACATTTTAGGAGTCTTAAAATGCGTGCCGCAACCTGTCCACCCAATGGGACAGAGGGTAATATAATAATGGGACCAAGACCATGTGGGCTAGTTGTGGCGATCAAGCGTGCTCTTAGATTAATATTTGACTTGATGAAAAAGTTGCATCCAACTATCCAAGTAGGAGGTAATCTTTCTTTAACGGTTCATTAAGGCAAAAGTGTAACCTTGACTTTATATAACGTTAACAGAATAAACTTGCTCACATTTACAATTTTTTCAAATACCTTACCAACTTAGATAAATTGAATATTGTTGGAAATTAAGTGTTGATGGAGGAATTAGTAATACTAGCATATGACCCGTGTTATGCACGGTTATTTTTAATATATATTTATATTTATTATTTTTTTAATAAAACTTTTTTTTATTTTAATATTATATTGATTAATTTTGTGTTTTTTTAAGATAATTCAAATGATTAAATTTGTTTTTATTGAGTATTTTAAGTTAATTATATTTTAAGTTACTCACTCATATTAAATTGATATAATATATTGCAAAATTATAATTCTTTTATTCAACGTTTTTACATTAATATAATTTATCCTTACTCTAAAATTTCTTCTTGAAAGAATTAAATTTACTGGCTTCTCTAACTCATTTTTTAATCTCACTAAAAATCTTTGCATTTCTTGGTTACCTTAATCTTGTAGTCAAGTGTAACATAACTGTATATACTATCATTTCATATTTAAACATTTTTTCTCCTCTATAATAATGCATATATTAAATTTTACCTAAATCCCATAGAAAATAGTGATAGTCGCATATATAATCTATACAAACCCCATATACATAATCATGTCCATATATAATTAGCCAAATTCTTACATGAGAACCTTCACTACTAATATGAGATATAAAATCAAATCTTTTTCACACAATTTTTAAATTACCTTTAATCTTAATTGTTCATTTTAATGAGTACTTTATCCACTTTCCCACCTATCTCCTTCATCCCTCACCTGTCTCTTCTTCCTTTCTAGTCCACGTCTTTCTTCCTCCATATCGGACCAAACATCGACCACCACCGTCAAATTCCGGCTACTATCACCATCAATTTTTGGTCACCCATTTCATTTTCCTATAATTACACTCTCTAAACCTTTTTATAAATTTTTAATCTCTTTTTTTCTTGGTATATACACATATGAGTTGATGTACATATATAACTGTAAATATCTATTGAAAATTTAAATTCGATTGTGACGATGATGCTATTAACTTTAACGAAGAGCAAATTCAGATCGGGCCAACTCTAACATGAATTTAGCAGTGATTTGATTCAATATTTTGATAATTATTATTTAAAGCAAGTGATTTTTTGTACGATAATAGATTCGGTCAACTCTAACATGAATTTAGCGATAATTTTGATTCAATTTTTTTATAATTATTATTTAAAGCAAGTGATTTTGGTGTGATATTGGTGATGTCAGATATGATGGCCGGATGTGGTGACATGGAGGTCGTGACCGAATGTGGTTGTTGTGTGGTGATTGTGTTGATTTGCGTGATTATTGGTTAATTATAATGATTTGATTTGATTATAGTGATTACTGTGTTGATTGTGGTGATTGTACGTTGAGGACGTGGATATGATGGATTGATTAGTGAGTGTTATAAAATAAACTTTGGTTTAATTAAATGGATATATGGTACATTGAATAAAAAATAAATTGTTAGGATTATATCACATAAGAGCATGATTCTAATTAATTAATCCCACCTACATACATATTCACAAAATACTTAATTCCCGATTCATATTCATATAATTACTTATTAAAATAAATATTTCAAATACTTTGGTTGATGTGGGCCAAATATTTAAAAATAAATAATGATATTATGTATAATTTAGTCTTTTCATCAAATTCGTGTAATAAAATTCATGTATTAACACAGAATGTAAGATAGTATCGTAATAATATTGGTAAATTATTCTTTTAGACTTGGATTAAATAGAAAAAATAATGAAATTTTATATCAAGATCTTAATATAATATCTTTTACTTGTCGCATGATCATAATATAATATTATGCATTTGTTGAATAAATTTAAAATTTGGATTTTAATTTCATCTCTATTGAATGCTTTTTTGAAATTATTATGTTAAATCAGTTTTAGTTTTAGTTCTATATTTTGTTGACCAACTTATACATTTGAATTATATTCCTCTAATGTTTATTAAATTTATTCTTTTATATGATATTAATAAGAATCCAATTTAAATTATTTGAGAATCATTAATCACATAAATATTAAGATTTATGAAGATTGTATTATTTAAAAACAATTCCTCTCATGAGTATCAAGATTTTTGAAAATTATTTTATTTGTATAATATGTCTCTAATATTTATAAAATTTGCGAATAAATTTATACTTCAATTAGTTCAAGTAAATGAACTATTTTACAAAATTTATATTATTGATATATGTGGAATTATATTTCACCTAGATCAGTTATGACATGATTTTTCTCTTCTATATCAACTAGCTTTATACCCGTGCGATGCACGGGTAGCTTTATTAATATTTTGTAGTACAACTTTAATTATAATTTTATTCTTGTAAAATTAATTTTATAGCATTTTGAATAATTTGTTTTTACTTTTAAAAATAATAATACATATATTATATGGTTTGTAGTATACATTTGTTTTTTTCTTATAAATTATTTTTCTATAATTTATATTTCAAAGTTTAGGCTAACATATTTTTTAGTATTTCATAATTATTTTTGATTTTTTATTTTATTAAATTACATATGATATACCTGAAACATATACGTACTATATTCAAAATCATTAAAGATTCTATTTTTAATGATTTTAATAAAAATCATTAAAGATTCTATTTTTAGGTTTGACAACAAATATATTTCTAAAATTTAAATTTAAAAATGTGAGGTCAAATCAACAAATAAACAAATTCTTATTTTGCAAAGAAAAAATTTAAATTAAAAAAAATGAACATAAATCAATTAATGAACATATTTTAAATTAGAAATTATTTTTTGGGTGTTTGGATTGCTTTCTAATTTAAAATAGGTTCATTAATTGATTTATGTTCATTTTTTTTAATTTAAATTTTTTCTTTGCAAAGTAAGAATTTGTTTATTTGTTGATTTGACCTCACATTTTTTAAATTTAAATTTTAGAAATATATTTGTTGTCAAACCTAAAAATAGAATATTTAATGATTTTTATTAAAATAATTTTTCTTAAACTACTCTTATTTGGTAAACGATATTTTTTTGTAAATTATATTTTAAGGTTTAGCCTAATTAATATTTTAACATTTCATTTTTTTTAGGTTGTTTTCTTCTATTTAAATAGAATATACATTATAGCTCTGTTTGGAATTGCTGTTAAAAATTGCTTTGTTGTTAGAAAAAGTGCTGGTGAAAAAAGTACTATTGTAAAAAACTGAAGACTGTTTGGTAATATTTTTTTATATGTGCATGTTTTGATATAAAAATATATTAAAAATAATGTTTTTGATCAGGTTTGATATTGAAATCAGCTACTGCTTTCCACAAAAGCTGAAAAGCTTTTTTTTTTTAAAAGCATGGGGGACTGCTTTCTCTAAAAGCAGTTTTTACGCCAAAAGCACTTTTCAGAAAAGCAATTTTTAAATTTTACCAAACACTTTTTCAGCTGCTTTTCAGAAATAAGCTGCTGTTGCTGTCTGCAACAGCAATCCCAAACACACCATATGTGTGGGAACTTATATTGATTCACTATTATTTATATATATATATATGTGTGTGTTTATGTAATTGTGAGCACACATACATTTTGTACCTTTTTTAAAGAAAATATGTACTCTCTTTTATATTTTTGTGTTGGTTTATATTTGTTTTAAGTGCATTTTATTAAAGTTTATTGTTGATTTTAGTTTTCTTAATTTAGATTTTTTTTAATTGACGTTTGTTTTGTAGATTATATTTTGTTGAATTTTGGTATCATTTCTAATTGTGGCATGTTTTTTTATTACTTTTTTAATATTTTATTTTACCATATATTTTTTAAAGAATTTTTTGATTTGTAATTAAATATACTTTTATTTTGTAATCGATTTTTTTTTAAATTATACTTTGAGATTTAGCCTAAAATATATTTTAATGTTTCATATTTTTTGGCGTATTTTTTTCTATTTATTAGAATATATATAATATACTTTATACATGTGGGAACTTATTGTAATTTAAAAAAAGTTTTTACTATTTTTTATATTTTTGTGTTGGTGTTTATTAATTTTAAGTGCATTATATTAAAGTTTATTGTTGACTTTAGTTTTATAAATTCGGATTTTTTTGAATTAATGTTTGTTTTGTAAATTATATTTTGTTAAATTTAATATGGTGTCATTTCTAATTATTACATTTTTTTATTACATTTTTAATATCTAGTTTAACCATATATTTTCTTTAAAAAATTGATTTAAAATTAAATGTAAATTCTGGTTTTTTAAAAAATTATTTTTTGAATTAAAATTCTAATGTTATTTCATTATATATGAAGAATTAATTTGTGATTTATAAGTTTTGTGATACTATAACAATTTTTTCTATAACTTGAATTTATGTACCACCAAATTAAGGATATGAACCTCTTTATACCAATTGTATTATATATGCACGGATTATTTTACTAATCTTTTATAATAAAATTTTCATTATGATTTTTTTAGTCAAAAGTAGTGTTTATAATATTTTGAATTGCTTTTATAATTTTAATGTTAATAAATTAATAATATGCATGTATTTAGTAATTATATATATACTAAAACTATTACGGAAAATTTTTTAACTTATAATAATAAATAATTAAGTTGATAATGAATATTTTATTAGTTTTATTCTTTACTAATTTATTTAAATTTTATTGTTGATGAAATTTAATATTTTTGTAACTTTTAAATTATTAAATTATTATAGGATCTTTTGTGGTTATTATATTTAGATTCTCTATAAATTATTTTATTTTGATTTTTTGAATTTTTTTAAATTTATTTAAAACTTTAGTACCAAATCTATAATCTTTGCAAAATAATAAAATGTTAATTTATTGATTTGTGTTGACTTTTTTAGTATAAATTTTAAAAGCATGTTTGTCGTAAAATCTAAAAGCAAAATTTTATAATGACTTTTTTTTAATAATTAGGTTTTCTTGAAACACTTGTTTGTGGTAAGGTTTTTTTAATTACATTTTAAAGTTCAGTCTAAAATATTTTTGTATTAATTTTAGTTAACAATAATTTTCTCAGCTTTAATTTTTTACCGTTTTATCATGTGTTATTATTATTATTTTTTGAACTTATCATGTGTTATTTTAGTGCATTATGTTATATTTATATTCTCTATAAATTATTTTTTTGAATTTTCGGATTGTTTTTAATCTATTTACAACTTTAGTATCGAATCTAGATCTTTGCAAAATAATAAAATATTAATTTATTGATTTGTGTTGATTTGTTGGTATAAATTCTAAAAAGATGTTTGTTGTAAAACCTAAAATGATAAATTTTTATGACTTTTTTAATAAATAGGTTTTCTTGAAAAACTATTTTGTGATAAGGTATTTTTAATTATATTTTGAACTTTAGTCTAAAATATCTTTGTATTAATTTAATTAACAATAATTTTCACAACTTTGATTTTTTCCTGGTTTTATCATATGTTATTTTATGGCATTTTCCTTTGATCTACTTATTTGTTAAATTAAAAAAATACCATTAACTGTAGCCCAACTCCTGGCCCATATATAATTAGAATAGGCTTCTGGGCGGGTGTGATAAAGTTTGTTTAGAATATTACTATATTAGTATTTAAATAACCAAATATCCTGCTAATTATTATATATAGGATATAAATTGCTAACGGTGACCTTTTTCGTGAATTATTCCACTGTTTGAATTTTTAGATGAGAAAACAATTTTTATTCTGTATGCATGTAAAATCTATTAAATAACATAAGATATGTAGCACTCTATAAATAACCATCTTATATTGTATATCACAAAATACATATATTTATCTTTTTTTGTAAAAAAAAATATTTTTAAATCTTAATTAAGAAATTGAAAACGTAATTACACAACTTTTTGTTTTTGAAAAATCATTAAAAATTGATAAAATAACCCAAAGCAATTTTACCGTAGCATCAAATTTATCCCAAATCAAATTCAAATCAAGTTTTTTGTTCAAATTATATGTGTTAAATCCTTTGTAAAGTTTAGATGTCGTTAGTATTCTAAATTAGAATCAAAATTTATATTTTTAAAAATTTTATTTGTAGTTTATTGATGAAATTCTATGTTGGAATCAATAGTTTTCTTTGGGATTCTATATAATAAGGTTCTTTCTCGAATAATGACCCCTAGATATGTAGAATTTTTTACTTGGATCTTAAAATTATATGTCTATAATTTACAGTAAAAACATGTTTGCAGGCAGATATAGATTTCTGTCAAGTAAAAATCAAGGGTCGACAGCCGAATAAGAGAAAGAAAATTTAAGGACAAGAACAGTATAGAACACATAAGGGTTTGTCCATGGATAGTTTGTGGTTCAATTTGTCTAGTGTCACAAGGACAAATATCCCACTAAGTAGTGTCGCAATCAAGACTGCATGCAATAAGGAGTTTCTACCTCTCTATCTCATTGATTGCTATTTTGGCAATTTCCTCTTCATAATTCTAATATAATTGTTTTCGATATTTCCTGAGAGAGAGAGAGAGATTGACAGAGAGAGAGAGAGAGATTGAGAGAGAGAGGGGGAGGGAGAGAGATTTTAAAAAGTACAGTTTTGAATTTGCAAGGCTGGGGTAATGATCATAAAAATTATAGTGGAAAATCAGTGGAAGGGGAAGCAAGTTAGAAGGACAGTAGATGTTTAAGTTCAAATTTGAACTCGAGTGTAGTTTACTTGTGTGATCACGTATGTAAATTTTTTTATCCTCCTTCAGTTGATATCACTAAAGTCATCACCTTACATTTAACAACCCTACCTGACACATGCAACCAGTTGGTTTACATAATGCATCATGAATTCATGGTACTTGGTAATTATAGTAAGTTTGCAAGTATGTGTGTGTGTATTGCAGCTTTTTTTTTTTAAAGTAGAGGCCAACTTTGAAAAGAAATTTTAATCATGCAACACCTTCATTTGGCTAGCAAAGCTATAACGAGCTAAATATTAGGATAAATAAAATAATTACTTCATCCAATTTATTATTTTATCGAAAATGATACATACATTATTTTTGAAAAGGAAACGACATAATTCTAATGAGATTATTATTTTATCAATTATTATCCACAATTCAATTGTATCATTGATACACATAGGAATAAAACAGAATGAAGTGTACAGAGTCGTCAGAGAATTCTGTGTAATTTGGTACCTACATATCTACGGAAATTGGACAAGTTATACTATTTGGCTGGACAATAGTGCTACACACGTACATTTAAACAGACAGTACAATGGTAACGTTCACGGGTTCATCAACTCTCTCTGTTGCACTTTCGAAAAGTTTTCGAAATATTACAGGCAAGTACAAAAGTTTATTCGATTACACAAATTTGTTGCTTAACAATTCAAATTTATTGATTTAGATAAAAAAAAAAAAACTGCCCACAAAATCTTAGCAGTATACAAAAATTAATGATTTTGTATTTCACATATACAAAATTTTTTGATAGTCTAGTATCTGGGCCAGTTTTCATACATCTCAATTAATTCGAAGAATTATTAACACATTCATATCCATTAAAGAAAATAATTTATTTATTTTCGTGTCTCCCAGTATTTCACAGATAAATTGGGTAACACGTGGCAAAAGAAAACGATAACACAAATCGAAGGGTTTCCGTTAGGAATCGCTTTCTGAACGTCATGATTTTTGACTTATAAACGTATTTGTATAATCAACTTTATTAAATAACGGCTTCTCTCGTTGCTTTAAATACCATTCTCCAACCCTTTTTTCTTACCATCTCCCAACCCAACTCAACTCTCTTAAAACAAAGTACTAGAGTTTCTCTCTCTAGATTTTATTGAGCTAGCTAGCGAGACTACTACTTTCTCTCTTTAAATTAAACTCATTGCGTAAACAAGAAGCCTGGAATTTTTGCTTCTGTTTTTCTTCGGAGATTACATCAGTTGTACATATTTTTAGTAAGTTGCATTTAGATTTTAAGAATGGGAAAGCTAGATTTTCACAATCACAAGCTTCAGAATAATAGAGATAGAGTTGAAGCTGTTCTTCATCTCCTCAAGAAACAAGCTCCTCTCTCCCTCAAACAGGTTCTCTATCTCTCTCTCTCTCTATCCCTCTCTCCCCCTCTCTTCCTCTATCTCTCTCCCTCTCTCTCTCTGTGCATGAAATGGTCTTGCCCAGAGAAGTGGATTAACACGTATATTTTGATAGCAGGAGAAGTATTGCAGTAGCAGTTGCATAGGGAGATATTTGAAATCAAAAGGAGAGAGTGTAAAAAAAGCTGCAAAGCATCTAAGAGCTTGCCTTTCTTGGAGGGAGAGTATTGGCATTGGTACAACTTCATTCTTCTTGTTGATATAAAGTATCTACATCATTGAAGTAGTACTAATAGAAAATGTAAACTATACACATTTGTGTATATGTTAACCATGTAAAATATAGTTTATCCGTTTTACTTTATCTACCTTCTGCTTTCTCTATTTTGTTTGGTTGCACACTTATACAGCTAGAATCTTGCTTTTTCTTTTTCTCCTATTTGAACAAACTCATTTTGTATTTTGTTCGATCTACGTTAATACGTGTAAAAGTTAGCGAGAACGAGTAATTTAGGACGGAAAGAGTATTAAAGTACTTTACACTAGGAAAAAGTAAAAAGTGATAATTCCCTGTATATTAATTATTGTGATTCGCGAAAATGCAGATAATTTGATAGCTGATGAGTTCTCTGCTGAGATTGCTGATGGCGTAGCTTATGTCTCCGGCTATGATGATAACTCTAGACCTGTTTTGGTACATTCCCTTCCTTCTATGTATTATTATACTTTTGGTACATAATATGGTATCGTCATTTAAGTATACAAGGAAGACTAGTTAGGATTCGAACTCATGACCTTTTTTACGGGACTTTAGCTATCCGACTAACATCAATAATGCACATAATATAGCATTATTTAAAAAGAACTACTGCACGTACATAATGTAGCTTAGACATCGTAAATCTGTTAGAAACTAATGTCTAAATGCATAATAGACATCGGCTAAAAACCGATGTCTAAAGTTTGGACCTTTCTCTACACTCGAATAGACATCGTCCAGATTTTTTTTTACAACGGCTAAAAACCGATGTATATTGGCATATTTCTAGTAGTGAGAATTTGCAATTTCTCTTGATCTTATTCACTTGTGTGTTTCCTCAGATTCTCCGAATCAAGCAAGACTATCACAAATTTCACTCACAGAAAATGTAAGTTTACATTCAGTCACTGCAGTTATATATGTTTGTATGGATGTATAAACTAGTACTTTTAGTATGCATATATGATAAATTTGATTAATTTTATAGGTTAACTCGACTGGTGGTATTTACACTTGAGGTTGCAATACAAAGCATGGCAAAAAATGTAGACCAATTTGTGCTTTTAATTGATGCAAGTAAGTCCAGATTGTGCTTTTAATTCATGTTCCCTGTCAGAGATTAAAATTTTACAATTTTTAGGTTACAATAATTAAATACCCCGGCCGGTTTTTGGGATGTTTTGTAGTACTCCTAGTCAAACGTTGCAGTAAGAAAAAGCACTTTTATGATCATTCCCCTTGTGCTAGGCAATTCAATAAAAAAACAGGGACAAAAAGTATCTGGACCAACACAAAACAAAGCATGCCACTGTGTGTGAAAATGAGGCTTCTGCTGATCTTTATCTAACTATGTACAGAATTTTTTGAAGCTTGTCTGTAGGTGCTTTCAATTCTAAAGCAACTGTCCGTCCCAATCTTGTTCCGAATATGTTCGAATGTAAACCATGAGTAACAATTTCCGAAAATTCGAAGAAAGCATCATGTAATTTACGATATAAAGTAGAATCTCGATAAAAAAAAAATTAATTAGTGAAGAAAGCATCATGTAACTTACGATATAAAGTAGAATCTCGATAAATAAATATTTAGTGAGTGAAGAAAGCATCATGTAACTATCTTACAATGAATATTACTGCAACAGGCTTTTTCAGATCAGGCTCAGCTTTCATGAACATGCTGCTTGCTACTCTCAAGGTCATAGCTGACTATTACCCTTCTCGTCTTCACAAAGCCTTTGTCATTGATCCCCCTTCCATCTTCTCTTATCTATGGAAGGTAATTCATGCATGTTACTTTTACCTTTTGACTGTACAGTAATTTTTAATCTTAGTCTTGATAATGAAGACCGTGACATATAATGTAGGGTGTGAAGCCATTTGTTGAGTTGTCACCACTTACTGCGATTGTTTGCTCACTGGATTTCGAAGATTCAATGGAGTTCAATGATCTCACTTCGTATCCACGGGCCTCATCGCTCCGATTCAACCCTTCTTCAGTACCATCAACAGCGAAGATCGGTTCTTGCTCCTCGTCTCGATTCTCATTCACCGTTGCCCATCAATTCGACTCTGTTAAGCCTTGGTACCTCAATTTCGGTGATGCATCAGCATCCAAAGTAGGTCCCACTAACACATCATTGGTGGGTCCAGCGATGACGTCAGCAGCCAATGCCAGGTCATTCTCATTCGCATCTCCAACTGCCCGGATGCCACGTGGCAACATCAACAATGTTGTCAGAAAGAGCTTTTTTCCATCCACACCATTGCCACAAAAGACTCAAGCATTTGATCACACAAGTATCAAACAGCCAAGGACACCTAAGCCATCATTTCTCCAGTCACCAGCCATGTCATTCTTCACTAGTAAGAGGGAGTGTCACGTCAGCAAGGCCGACAAGTGTCGCGAATCATTCTCTACGTTCATAAAATTCTACAGGCGACCATACGATGAGATGACTTATCGGTCTAAAATGAGGCCACCACTAGGAGGCCTCATCTCTATCATCTCCCCCCAGCTTAGACGTCGACATATGTCAATCTCTCAACGGTTCTGATTCGAAAAAATGGCCAACGTGAATATTGTAATAACAATTTATTTTTTGCTTCCAATGTCAAAGGGAATATCATGTTTTCTGCTCGCTTTAAATTTATTTATGCCTAGAGTGCATCGATTTTGGTAATGTGATAACCTGTATTTTCTTTTAAAATTTTATTACTTATAATTTGAAATATTTAAATTAAAGTAATGCACTAGTTTTTGGTGTGAAAAAATTTTAGTTTAAACACATTATTTTTATAATTGAAACTTTTAAAAATATATATATTTATATAGTTAGTTTTCAAGTGTACATTATTTTAAATGTTTAATCGTTTTACTTGGTCAAAATTATTGTTACGGATAGATAAGGCATTGGTAGTTGAGAGGAGGCTAAGAAGAGGAGTGAGCCTGCAAGTGGATTTAACGAGAATGGACCACCGAGGAAGTTCAACAATCGAGGAAATGGTGGAAATTCTTATCGAGGCGGTTCAGGAAATAGGCTCTCATACTCGAGGTGTGGAAGAAATCATTTGGATAAGAATTGTCGCTGGAACACAGGTGCTTGTTTCAGTTGTGGAGAGATGGGACATAAGGTTTCTGAATGTCCAAAACGCGATCCAAATCGTAACAAAGACAATGGAACTAAGGGCACTTTAGCATCTCTTCTCGGACCAAGTTACGGACGGGTGTACCAGCACCAACCTAAGGAAGATTAAGGTATGCAAACCATATTTCTAAATGTTATGTTCTGCATTTTTGTTTATGTCAGTGTTTAAATTTGGGAACCAAATTTTTTTTAAGGAGGGTAGAATGTGATAACCTGTATTTTCTTTTAAAATTTTATTACTTATAATTTGAAATATTTAAAATAAAGTAATGCACTAGTTTTTGGTGTGAAAAAAATTTAGTTTAAAATACATTATTTTTATAATTGAAACTTTTAAGAAAATATATTTATATAGTTAGTTTTCAAGTGTACATTATTTTAAATGTTTAATCGTTTTACTTGGTCAAAATTATTGTTACGGATAGATAAGGTGTACATCAGTTTAAAAGTAGTGGGGGTGATAACCACCCACGAACCTAGAAGTGGGTTAAAGCAAATTTTGTAAATAAATAGACTTTTATATGACCATTTGTTCTCTGCACAGTTTCATCATTTCCAGGATTTGTTTGGCACATAATTTGGATTCATTCGAGAGATTAAGGTAAGTTAACTTTTCGGACTTTTATTTTATTTTGAAATCTTTTAAATATTTTTACACTATTTTTATTTTCTAAATTATGGATCAAGTATTTTGTTTTAGAAATAAGAATTCCCAATGAGCTCTAACTTATGAACCGTTAGTAATTGCGTATAGTTCCGGAACTAGCCTATGATACCTTACTGGGGGGTGCCATTTATGATGCCTTCAGGAGTGCACACTTTATGATACCTTAGTAAGGGCGCATTATTGACAAACTATGAACTTATGATACCGTGTCATCGGGTATTCGTGACCTTAGCGAGCTGTGGAATTAATGTATGTGATTTGAACTATTGATTTTTGATTAATGTTTTGACTCAATGAAAATTATGATACTTGATCCACTAGTTTCCGAATTGTTTTCTTGCTGGGCTCGTATAACTCATTACTTACAAATTTTCAGGTACTTAGCTTTTGGAAACTGGGAGAAATGGACTTTATATGAGCAAGTATTTCGGAATAATGTTTTAGTGATCATGTTTTACTTTTTAGTTGTGTTTCCTTTTATTTGGATTTGTATCAGACCATTTATTCTAGCTCCATTGCAATGTTACATTTGGATATTATGTTTGATATTTTATGACATTTAAGACTTGTTTTTACTTTTTAATCTACAATTATTAGTTCAAAATGTTGGGTCGTCACAGGTCAGCAGTGTGTAACGAAATGGAGGAAGAAAAGAGAAATGTATGATTTTATAGAGTGCGTGCAAAGTGGGATGTGAATTAGTGTGTGATGTTTAATTTTATTCAAAGTGACAATTAAGGACATTACATTATTTCGATACAAGATAACGTGGTCGAGCCGGAGAACATTGCTCTGAGAACAATATAATTGAAGTACTTATTAGTAGTTTTCTTCGACGACCTTCTAATCATATCCTAATCAAATATTTATGAGAATCTTGTTTGTCAATGTTGACATCATTTTCTTTTTAATTCTATCATAAAATAATTAAACATGTAGACCAACGTTCGATTACACTGAGTCGAGTCGAATCTTGTCAGGCTCGAGTTCGACTAAAAAGTTTGGGCTAGAGATGTGTTCACTAACCAGGGAAGAACTTCTACTGATCATTCAACTGGTTTTTCCTACATATTCTCGATGCAAGTTTAACACGATTTACTCGAAAGCCCTGCTTGAAATGAGATTTTCTTCGTATTGACACCTTCAACTAGAGGATTTCTGAACAGAAGCTTAGAGTAAAAACATGCTGACGAGGCATGCCAGCTGGACTGTTGCTGACGTGGCATGCCAACTGGACTTGCTGACATGGCATGCCAGCTGTACCCATTGATGATGTGGCAAGCTAGTGGGACCCACTTAGTGACGTGGAATTGTAATTTTATCTAATGTCAAATGCAACGCCTTTTTTGGTGTTGCATTTGCATGCTCTGGTGTTGCATTATATGTCAGATGCAACGCTTATTGATGTTGCTTTAGATGCCAAAAAGCGTTGCATTATGGGGTCTAACAGAACGCTCTCAGAAACAGCGCCCCCTGGTGTTGCATTTGGTCTAACGCAACGCTTTTTTAGCCTAAAGCAATAGTAAACATGGCGTTGCATATGTGCGTTTTTGGTGTAGTGCAACTTGGATAGTGTATGCTCAAACATTCGTTAAGCATGTTACTGTCCTATTGCTTACCAATTTATGTGCAGGAATCCTTAGTCTCTTTCCATTTTAATTTAGAGCAGAATGCTCTAGGCCTAATTTAAAAAGTTCTTCGCTACAAACATCCCCTTCGGACAAAGGAACTGCATTTTATCTTCTCCAACGCTCTTAAGCTCCCCTCGAACAATGAAAAATGTCTTATACATTAGACATCCATGATCCAAAAGTTTACTCCCTTCGATAAATGTTTTTTGTTTCATTCTTTCCCGAATGGCATCTAAGGCAGGCTCACTCATCATACCAAGAATTGGGAATTTATTGACAAATGATTTGAAGAGATGTCGACGTATATCTCTTTGAAGGTCTTCGGGTAGATTCTCCAATAGTGCAAGTTCATTTATACCTCTGGTGGCAGCATAATGATATCGTTTTGATTCACGGACTTGTTTTCTTAGGTTTCCAGGCAACTTACAACGGCGCATCCACACCTCAACTTCAAAGTGCATAACTGACATTTCTAAATTCCTTCGTCCAAGAGCTTGGAGAAAGTTCTGTGTATCTCTAATGAGAAGAGAGAACAATAGAAGACCGGTAGCAGTGATGAACATAGTTAAGAATACTTCCGATACATTTAGAGTTGGAGTCTGATTTCCAGCCGAAGTACTAATCTGCTGGAACCCCCAAAACAGTGAATATATGTACCTCATTGCTCCACTAGGTTATGTGGTAAGATTGACTGCTTGCAAGTAGATTCCGTACTTGAAACCGCCTGGACCAAAACAAGCAATAGCGTTGTTGTTGTCCTCCCACCTTTCCCATGAAGTTGGATCATATTTGGATCTCCCAATTTCATTTCCTTGCCCACAATATACATATTTGTAGCACCAAAACTCACCACAGGCATTTCTAAGACATTGTTTAACCCTCTGTAATGCTAGGAAGTACCAGCCTGTACCGATCAAGTGACTACAAAAAACAAACCCAAAAAGATTTGTAACAAAAAGTGCCCACCATGACTGAAATGGGTCCGGATCCTCTGTCCCTTTCCTCCGTGTCCCCTGTTGTTTTTAGTACAAAAAGGCCCCTGCGGGGCCCATTTTAATAAATAATAAAAATGGGCTCCACAAGAGCATTTATTTTGTATTAAAAACAACAGGGGACACAAAGGAGACACGGAGGAAGGGGACAGAGGATCCTGGCTCGACTGAAATATGAAGCTTCTTGTTGTGATCGAAAGACACAGATATATGATTTCAGAGAACACACACAAATATATGTACTACAATACTCTCTCTTATTCATTACTCAAAGCAAAACAACTAATATATAGAAATACATAGACGAGCCATCGGCTAGAAACTAGGAAAGAAACATAATCTCCTAAACAACCTCAACAACTTCCTTTATTCACTATTTCACTACACAACGTACTCAGTATATCCCGCATGAGCAGGGTCTGAAGGGGGTAGGATGTATGCAATCATGCCTAGGGAGATTGTTTCCGGTTTTTGACCCCCGGCAAGAATCTAACCCTTGACCTCACGGTTCACGAATTGGGCACTTAGCACTGTGCCAACTCAACCCCTTAACTTCCTTTATTCACTCTAGATCCTAAATCACCTCAACTGACTACTTGACTCGATCAAACCAACAACTCACGACTGAAAGAAATAACATAAATAAACTAACTTATTAAGCCCAAGAATAAGAGGCGAAAACTGAAAGGAAAATATACATATTTGTACCGTGGTATTGGAAAGGATGGGGAAAATGAACAATTAATTTTATCTTGTCTTTACTTTCTTGTTATTTCCTTTTTGTTGATTTTTATTCATGTATACACCATCACCAACTGCCAATGCCGAGATCATGACAGCGAAAACTGAAAGGAATCGCTTCATGAAAATTAAAAAAGTAAGAGAGTTCAACAACTTTTTACAACTTCAGTGAACATCATATAATGATTCACCTTCAGTCTACCACGAGTACATTAGAATGTAGCAAACTATCACAAGTACAACTTTAATATGATTTACTGCGGGAATGACTCTTTGGGTAAACAGATTCCTTCTTATTGGCACCTTGTACAAGAGGATTGTTGATTAAAAGCTCAGAGTAAAAACTGATGACTTCCTCCAGGTCTGCAGCTCGGAGTGTAAATGCTTCTACATTTGTTAAACATCTCACCATCTTCTTGCTTAGCAATTTCTGTGCTGGAATCCTAAATTTTTCTCCATCTCTATTCAGAACATAATGCTCTAGGCACAATGTAACCAGTTCTTCGCCGCAGATGTCCCCTTCACCCAAAAGAACTACATTCTCATCTTCTCCAATGCTCTCAAGATTCCCCTCAACAATGAAAACCATCTTATCATTTAGACCTCCGCGAACCAAAATTTTGCTTCCTTTGATGTATGTTTTTATTTGCATTCTTTCTCGTATGGAATCTAGTATAGCCTCATCCATCAGAGCAATAGTTGGGTATTTCTTGTCAAATTTGATGAGATGTCGACGTATGTCTCTTTGAAGGTCTTCAGGTAGATTCTCCATTAGCATTAATTCATCAACACCTCTGGAGGTAAGCCAATTATATTGTTCTGATTCACGAATTTGCAATTTAAGTTCCTCTGGGAACCGTCGATGCCTCATCCACTGCTCAATGTCCAAACCCCTTACAGACATCTTTAACTTCCTGCGAGCCAGAGCTTGGAGGAAGTTCTGTATATTTCCAATAAGTAGAGAGAACAGAAAAAGACCTGCAGCACTGATAAACATAGTGAAGAGAATTTCTGCCACAAAGAAAGATGGAGTTTGATTTCCTGCCAACGTACTAATTTGCTGGAACCCCCAAAACAATGAATAAGAATATCTCACTGGCAGACTAGATTTATTCATCAGACTGACAGCTTTCTGATAGATTCCATAATCATAACCGTCTGGACCAAAACAAGCCGCAGCACTGTCATTGTTCTTCCAGTTTTCCCATGATGTTGGATCATCTTCATAATTTCCGTTCTTGTTTCTATCTTCACAAAATATATACTTATAACACCATAGCTCACCACAAGCAATATCAAGACACTGGACTACTCTATATGATGCAAAGGCATACCATAGTGTGCCGACCACATGACTAAAAAGAAAGAACGCGAGGAGATTGACAGCAAACTTCGATAACCATGAATTATATACGAAGGCAGCTGTTGTCAGATCAGCTAACATAGATAGAAGTCTACATATTAAGATCACATAATCCAAAAAATTTACAAACTCAGCTGGCCCAAAAGAGCCATTAGAAATATCGAACATCCACTCAAACATCTTTTCTGTAATTGGTACTGCTAAAATGAAATCGAGAACAAAGTATCCAAAAAGATAGTTAAGAGCTACTTTTTTTGGATCATAAACTGAGACTCCAGATTCAGGAGCAACATAAGCCACCCTAAACCTGAATATAATGTGCAACAAGAAAATGATATCACTCGTGTGGTCTAGCATATTTGCGCATACAGTTCCGTAGGAAATATCAAGTATGCAATTGTCATCCTGCTTTGACTGCATCAGAAATATGATTAGTGATTCGTATAGAAGTACAAATGAAAACAGAAAGATGAAGAGTTTACTAAAAATTCGAGCAGTTTTAGATCGAGGATCCATGACTCCGGGAATACATTGATAAAGAGAAGATAAAGTTCTCCTTGCCCAATTACTTTGAGAATGACTACTAGGGAAAGTCTGGTCACTGGTGTCCTGTGAGTTTACTGAAATGGCTATTGATGATGTACTATGCATTGATACCTTATTTGTTTCCGGTTCATTCATTGCTCAAGTTAAAGCCTGAACGTATTTCGTAAACTGAGTGATAATAAACAGCAAGGGAGGACCACTGATCATTTATAGATTCTGGTAAAGAAGGGTCAAAACTTAGAGGAATGATCTGCGACTGTTAGAGCTTTATTCTAGCTTAATTGAAGATAAAGTTTGCCAGAAAAAAAAGAATGAGATGCTATACACTTTGACAAAGACACTTCACTTGATAAAGCAACTTCCTAAGAATTTTATGATCATGCTTTAGGCCTAGCCAGTGATGCTTGGAGTTACTGCGTATGCTTTTGAGGTAATGATACCGGATATAGTTCATGGTAGATTTTGAGTGCACCAGCCTGCAGGTTAACCTTAGTTGACCATCTCTTATGGTTCTGTACAAATTTGTTTAGAAGATATGGCGCCACAAACAGGATTGAAGTTACAATTCCAATCTTGACTTCGAAGATGGCAGAAATGAAAAATATATATAGGCTGCATGATAATTTCAAAATTATTGAAATATTGCTTATAGCAGGAAAAAAAAAAAAGTGGGTCTGAAAAATCAGCTAATAAACGCATGAACTAGTACATATTTGTTCCAGTTTAAAGATTTTAGCTTTAGGATGCATGACCGTAGAAATGTATTGGCAAAGTGAAGAACAAGTTCTACTTGTCCAAATTATCTTTATTCTTTAGCATCTTTTAGATGAGCACTATGGAACTTCTGGACTTCTGGTGATTGGAGTGCAAAGAGTTCACTGGAATTAGGCAGATATTATGAGCATCTGCACCACATGCATGTATAAGACATTTTGCTACCCTTGTTGTTGCAAAGTAGTACCAAAATGACCCGACCACATGACTAAAAAGAAAAAACGCGAGAAGATTTATAACAAATTTCGATAACCATGACTCGCAGACGAAGATGCTTGAAGACTGTTCAGCCAACATTGATAGAATTCTACATAACATGGTCAGATACTGCAAAATAGATACGACCTCAAATAGACTAGAAAACCCAACTAGACCATAAGACCAATCATACAATTCGAGTATAAACCCTAAAATATTTTGGGCCATCGGTAATACCAAAAACAAGTCGATAATAAAGTATCCAAAAAGATAATTGAGAGCTACTCTTTTCGGATCATAAACGAAGAGTCTAGATTCAGGATCAACATAAGCCACTCTAAACTCGAAAACCATGTGAAGTAAGAAGAATATATTTGTCAGGTATAACAGAATAGATACAGTCCCCATGGTGTCGTAACCAGTCACAGAGTAAAAGTAATCAGCTATGCAATTTTCTTCTAGGTTCACGTGCTGCAGGAAGATGAACAGAGTTTGCAACAAAAATGCAAATAAAAACAAGACGATGAAGAATTTCCTCCAAATCTGAACACTTTTAGTATGAGGATGCATAATCCCCGGCATGTACTTATAAAGTGAAGTTAAGGTCTTCCTTGCCCAGTTAGCTCTGTCATCTTCATAATGACTATTAGGGAAGTTTGGGTCACTGAAATCCAGCGAGTTCGGTGGAATGGATATAGATGTTGCACTATGCATTAATACCTGATGTTTCTCTGATACATGCATTTGCTCAGGTTACAATCTAAATCTTATTTCGCAATGTGAGTGAATGAAAAATCTGCGACCAAGACTGATCATTTATACAGTCTAGTTAAAGGGTGTCGAAAACAAAGAGGAGAGTTAACAACTTAACTGTAGTTTATTGGCAAAGTCGAAATATAGACACTAAACTTGATAACCCTACTCATCCTATAATCATATAACTCAATCCTACTGCTTTTACAATATATTTTGTTTTTTTGATTTGGAAAACTAACAAGCTACAAATTACCAGAAAACAGAAAAGCCTATCTCCTACTACCTTCTCGTAACAATCGTCATTTCTTGACGTAACTTTCTGGAGAACCATTTTCCTCAAATTCACTTACAAGATTGGACTATGTCTTTGCCAATCTGCCATCAACATAAAAACAAAATTTAAATTTTGCTTAATATTTTAATTAACATACAGACAGGAACAAGGGTTTGGACAGATAACTACTGCTTTAAATCAACAAACATTGCAACAACAATGTTGAACTGGCACGTACTACTAAATTCTAAATAAATTTAGTTCAAAGTTCAGGATTATGTAAGAATATTTGAATGTATTGGACATGGTCTTAAGAAGAAAGGCACCGTGTGTGTCAGTGTGTACAAAATTAATATGCTAACTGAATGCAAATTATGACAAGTGATAAACAGAACAAAATTAATATGATGCAAATTTCATGCTGCTGTACACTATCTTGCTTATTTGATCCCTTTACGCCTTAGGGCACAATATTGCTCAGAATTCAGAAAATAAGGAAAAGGTCTAGATCTAGAATCCCTACATATGTAGCACTTGTAGAATCTTTATGCACTACCTATGAGGTTTTTGATCGATTCAGTCGCTTTTTCTTGTAACTCCATGCAAGTTTAAGACGATTTGCTGGAAAACCCTTCCAGCAACGAGATTCTTTCTTAATGGTACCTTGAACATAAGGATTTCTGATCAGAAGCCCAGAGTAAAGACTAATGATATCCTCGGTGTCGTAGCTTGGAGTGTAAATGCTTCTACATTTGTTAAGCATCTTACAGTCCTATTACTTAGCAATTTGTGTACTGGAATCCCAACTCTTTTTCCATATCTATTCAGAGCAAAATGCTCTAGCCATAAAGTAATTAGTTCCTCACCGCAAACATCCCCTGTTGACAAAAGGACAAGATCGTTATCTTCTCCAATGCTTTCTAACTTCCCTTGAACAATGAAAACCATCTTATCGATCAGACTTCCAGGAACCAAAATTCTGCTTCCTGTGATATATGTTTTTTGTTTTAATCTTTCCCTAATGGCATCTAAGATGGTCTCATTCATCCAAGAAAAAATCGGGAATCTTTCAGAAATCATGAAGATATGTCGACGTATATCTCTTTGAAGGTCTTCAGGTAGATTCTCTAATAGCGATAATTCATTCAGACCTTTGGTGAGAACCCAATTATATCTTTCTGATTCACGGACTTGCCTTCTAAGTTTTCTTGGCAGCTGGTGATGGCTCATCCACTGCTCAACATCTAAACGCCTTACAGACATTTCTAAACTCCTGCGTCCCAGAGCTTGGAGAAAGTTTTGCATATTTCCAATGAGAAGAGAGAATAGCACGAGACCCGTAGCAGTGATGAACATAGTGAAGAGAATTTCCCACACGAACATAGATGGAGTTTGGTTTCCAGCCAATGTACTAATTTGCTGGAACCCCCAAAAGAGTGAATATAGGTATCTCACTGGTAGACTAGATTCTTTCATAATACTGGTAGCTTGCAAGTAGATTCCATTGTTGAAAAGTTCAGAATCAGTACAAGCAGATGCACTGATGTTCCTCCACTTCACCCATGATTGATAATCTTTGAATCCACCATTTTCGTTTGTTTGCCAACAATATATATGACTAATAAAACATGATGGATGTTTACGACATACGCTTTTGAGACATTCTTTTACCCTCTGTAATGCAAAAAGATACCAGCATGATCCGACCACATGACTACAAAGAATAAACGCAGCGAGATTGACAACAAACTTGGCCAGCCACGAGTCAAAATTGAAGCCGCTCGTAGACTGATTTACAAGCAAAGGTAGAACTCTACAGACCATGGCTACATACTGAGAAATCACTGCTA
The DNA here is from genome assembly GCA_037693485.1 of Kitagawia praeruptora. Lineage (NCBI taxonomy): Eukaryota > Viridiplantae > Streptophyta > Magnoliopsida > Apiales > Apiaceae > Kitagawia > Kitagawia praeruptora. The sequence goes on from CM075353.1 coordinate 9,925,917, forward strand.
CTTGCAAAAAGTTGATTTCATCATATACCCAAGACGACCCATTGAACTTTTGGAGGATCAAGCACATGATTACTTGGGAAAGTGGCAACAAGACCAAGAAGTCAATAAGAAAGTATCCAGAAAGATAATTGAGAACTATTCTTTTCGGATTTTCAACTAAGACTCTAGATCCAGGAGCAACATAATCCAATCTAAACTGAAGAAGCATGTGCATTAAGTAAATGAAATTAATCAGGCATTGCAGAAAAATAAGTACTTCTGTCATAGTCTGGTCAACCACTACGCACTTGTCAACCCACTCTACAGACAGCAGAAAGAGGAAAAGTGAGTCGAAAAAACCTTTAAATACACAGGAGAAGATGAAGAATCTGTTCCATCTTCGAACACTTTTAGCATGAGGATGCAAGACCTGGCCTGGTATACAGGGACGGAGGGAGAGGGGGGCACGGGGTGGCGGCCGTCCCCCCAAAAATCTGAAAATGTAAAAAAATTATATATATATTTCAAAAATTTGAATTTCGTCCTCCCATTTTAATAAATAAAATTCATTTAGTCCCCCCAATTTTTACAAAAAAAATCATTTAGTCCCCCTATTTTTATAAAAAAATTCATTTAGTTCCTCTATTTTTTTCAAAAATCTTCATTTAGTTCCCCATTTTTTTTAAAAATATACATTTAGTCCCCAATTTTTTACAAAAATCTTTATTTACTCCCCTATTTCTTACGAAAATCTTCATTTAGTCTCCTATTTCTTACATAAATCTTCATTTAGTCCCCATTTTTTACGAAAATTTTCCGATATCTTCCAATTACCAGAAAATTTTCCGATGACCGAAAAATTTGGCCCCCCCAATATTTATTCCTGGTTCCGTCCCTGCTGGTATATATCGATATAGTGAATAAAAAGTTCTCCTTCCCCAGCTAGTTTTAGTATCTTCATAATGGCTATTAGGGAACTCCTGGTCACTGGAATCCATAGAATTTACTGTAATGGATATTGATGATGGCATTCGAGATACGGACCTTCTAAATCGAGGATTCTCATATTCATCCATTTGTACATATGAAGCAGTTAGTATCAATATGCCATACTTTATCAAAGTGTTCCTGGACACTCCCACACTCCTTTTTTAATATCTCTTTGCACAAAGCCACAATGTGTCCCCCATGTGATGCTAACTCGTCCCTTCTACTACAGATTTGGCGCACCATTTAAAAGTTTGCGCCAGGGGTACATGTGATCTTTTAAATATACTAGTTGATAGCCCGTGCGAAGCACGGGTCGAAATAATTTATTAAAATTGATCATTTTTTATTAAATTTTATAGGAAATATTTTATTTATCATTAAAAAATACTATAAAATGATAAAAGTACAAAAGAAAATTACGATATTTATGGAATTCAGTAGTTTATAAAAAAAAGAATTGTAATTACATCAAAATTCCAATATTTCTAGGAGACACAAATTTAGAAGTAAGTATCATTAAAACGTGATTTCACTTACAAATAAGATATTAGATGATAAGGACCCGAGAAAATTTAATTAAATTGATCATTAATTTATTATAAAAAATTACGTTATTTACAAAGAATTTGCTTATTAATAAAGGTCATTTTATATCTTATTTATTTAAGTTTATTTAAGAAAATTGAGAAAAAAAACTAAATGATTCCGATATATACGTTAAAATGTACATGATTATGATAAATACGTTATTTGTGAATTGAATAGAGTTATAATAAAAATTACAATTATAATAGTATTAACAATTTATTATTTTAATAAAAAATAATATATAATCCTTGGAGAAATAGGTATCTTTTGGATGGAACCAATTTTTGGTACCGAAGTACCATTAAAAATGTATTTCGTTTGTTATAGATAAGCATGTCACCGTAGATTAACATTTGTATTAGTAGTCTTTTTTTTATTAAGTTGTAATAAAAAAATTATAATTGTAATATAATTTATTTATTTATTTTATAAAATAACATAGAATTTTAGAGAAAATAGGAGTCTTGGGGTGAAACCAAAATATGGTACGAACCAAATTTGGTATAAAATAGTACATTAAAAAGGGGTTTTGTTATTAATAAACGTTGTAGATATAGATTTTTTTATTATTTATTTAAGATTATATTTTAAACAATCAAGAAAACATAATATACATGGTTCCGGATCTGGTTCTAATATATACGTTATTTGTACAATTCAGTAATATTATAGTAAAAGAATTATAATTATAACAAAATTCCAAACAATTGTTTTAGAAAATAATATGAATTTTAGGGGAGTAGGAATCTGTGATGAAATAAGGGTGAAACCAAATTTGTTACGAAAATATCATTAAACAGAAATTTATTAATAAAGGTTATAGATTCGTTAGTGTTTTATCAAATGTTATACGATCTGGCTACGTATTCGTTGGTGTTTTACCCTCTATTTGTTGGTGATTTTTGATCATTGGTTTTTTCAAGTTAAAAAAATTATAAACAAAAGAATTATAATCATCATAATAACTCTATTTTTAACTCTTTTTAAAGGAACATAGTATTCTAGGGGAAATATGATTTTTTTTTAAAAAAATACAAATAAAAGAATTATAATTATAATAAGATGAAAATTACAAAAAGAATTATAATTATAATATGATTTCTATTTTTATTCTATTTTTTTTTAAAAAAAACAACGTAGTATTATAGGGAAAATAGGATTTTAGGGGTGAAACCAAAATATAGTGCGAACCAAAAACGGGTGAAACCAAAATATAGTGCGAACCAAATTTTAGGTATTTCGCTTATTAATAAAGGTTATAGATTAGGTATTTCGCTTATTAATAAAGGTTATAGATGTTATCTGGAATCTGAATTATTGTTTTTTAGTGATTTTAAAAGAAATCTGACTCTGCTTTTGCAATTTCAATAAAGGAAAACAAAATATGGGTCAAGTTTGGCACTCATACGATAATGGTCGTTTTCTTTATAGTAGATGTGATGTTGTGATTATACAGGATCATAAAGTAAAAGAACGCGAAATTATGGGAATGTTGGGCTTGAGGGTTAGGTCAGCAGGGGCGGACCCAGGATGTTCCATCCACCTGGGCTGAGCATATGTAGATGAACTACAAAAAATTTTCTTACTATGGACCAATGTTCTAAAAATATGCATGAGTGACCGATTAATCATGCTAAATAGAAAAAAATTCTACTTTTTACAAAATTTTATCACTAATTTTTTTTAAATTGGGGATTACAGTAAAATCTCGATATATTCGATAAATTTAAATTTTGATGAAATGATATTTTTTTACGATCCCGACTTCGACTAATGCTATAAAATATTTTTATGCTAAATGTATAAAATTTAATCAAAAAAATCCAAAGAGCCTAATCTATATTCTTTATTAATAAGCGAAATCACTTTTCGTTAGAACCACATTTATTCTTTCTATAAGTCTATACATTTATTAACACAAGAGTTGTAATTCAAATAAATAACTAAAGTTTATAAATCATATTAATAATTAAGGAGTTAGTTGCCTGCAAATCTTGAGTAATACGTTTGTACTATTTTTATAAAATATAAAAATTAAGAATATCACTTTAAAAATCAACCTAAAAATTCTAAAAGATCTTAGAATCTTGATTAATATGTTTATACTGTCTTTATAAAATATAAAAATTAAGATTAATATAAAAATTAAGATTAACATTTTATACTAGCATTTTTCTTTTGGAGTAGTGCTAGGGACCCCAAATTTAGTCCCCAAAAAAATTCCCAAATGACATGGCATGAGTGATTTGGCAAATTGTAATGTTTTAATTGGATGGCCCTGGCGGGCCCATTTTAATTATAACCAATCACATTCATTTGGTAACAATTTTTGGTACCCAATTTGGTACCTCTAGCATTTTTCTTTTGAAAATCAACCTAAGAATTCTAAAATACCTTGGAAATCAGATTAAATACAATACAACAAAGCAACATGTTTGAGAAAAAGAACAGTATAATAACTTATGAAGTGTATATAAACAGACTCCATAAACCAACCAACGGTATGAAAATGAGATGGGCTAAAGAGACTAAAATGGACCGGGCTGAACCATTTTGTGAGTCATATATTACAAGTGAAACTTTGTTACTGGCTAAATTGACCTGGGCTGGAACCCACCAGAGCCCAGCCCTGGGTCCGCCCCTGTAGGTCAGGAAACTGAATGACACATAAAATTTTACAACTTTTTAGTTTAAAATTATTGTCAGGCCATTCTCATCATTGCACCATTTCTCAGAATCCTATTCCCTCCTGTACGTTTCTCCTTCCTTGTAGGGAGTTGGAGCCTTGGTCGAGGCTCTCGGGGCTGTCTCCCCCGCGCCTCCTCCCTCAAAACGCACCACCTGAACCTAGATGTTTCTTGGAACCTTGGTAATTTGGAAAGTCACTGTGGCCCCCAACCCATGGTACATAATTTGGTTATTTGGATATACATGAGCTCCTGCCTTTGGCCGAAGGATCCGTAAAAACGGTGCATGGTGGCTCAGTGCCTCAGTCCCATGGCTGCCGGATAGTAGGCCACCATGTTGGTCTGGTTAAGGCTTTGCGAACATAGGCCCGCATCACAAATTCTTGGACTAACTACTTATTTCAATTTCTTGTTAGTCCACCTTTAGCTGTTTGCTTTACAAAAATAATTAGGATGGCTGTATGACCGACTAGTAATGATCTTAAACATCAAATTTATGTAGATAACAAATGATGAAAGATGGTATGATAGTCGACAAAATCACAAGTACAGAAATAATGAGGCATGGAATAATAAGGAATAAAACATCAGCAGAAGATTTTTGATTTCTATGATTACTACCTGGTTCTTCAATAAGAGATGATGAATTTTCTTTTGTATTTCTGACAAGAAATATATCTGTTTATTTTAATAAATAGTACAATATGGAGCCACATGTAAGAAGGGTGTGTAAGAGATTTTATGGTTATCATTTCAGTTATAGATTGTTTCAAATACACCCATTAATCATATATAAATCAAACACTAGCAGCATGAATGCATGATGCTGACATGTTCTGATAATGTCCCTAAGCTAACCACAAATAATTGTACAATCATTTCACAATTGTTCCCTGAACTGCCCCCTCAAGCTGAGAGGGAGGTTTTTTTTTGAAATTTCTAAGCTTGGTGGAAGTGACAGGTCAGGTCACATTAGCACAGGTCATCTACAGATATGATACATGTGCAATCCGTAAATACGTTTTAGACTAATACAGCAGCTCGTTCCTACATCTCTGTGGAAGTTTAAAACGATTTGCTGCGTGCAAAACCCTCCTGGTAGAGAAATTCCTTTCTAATGGCACCTTGAACATGAGAATTTTTGAACAGAAGCCTAGAGTAAAGACCCATAACTTCCTCGAGGTCTGCAGCAGACAGTGTATATGCTTCTACATTGGTTAAGCATCTTACCATTTTATGGCTTAGCAATTTATGTGCTGGAATCCTAATTCTTTTTCCATCTCTTTTCGGGGCAGACTGCTGTTCAAGGCACAGCGTAATAAGTTCCTCGCCACAAACATCCCCTTCGGGCAAAAGAACTACATTCTGATCTTCTCCAATGCTCTCAACCTTCCCGTGAACAATAAAAACCATCTTATTAATTAGACCTCCATGATCCAATATCCTGCTTCCAGTGATATATGTTTTTCGTTTCAATCTTTCCATGATGGCATCTAAGATGGACTCATCCATCAGTGCAAAGATTGGGATGTTTCTGATAAATCTGAAGATATGTCGCCTTATCTCTCTTTGAAGGTCTTCAGATAGATTTTCTAATAATATTAATTCATTTACACCTCTGGTGGCAACCCAATTGTAGCGTTCTGATTCACGGATTTTCCTTCTAAGTTCCTCTGGCAACCGTTGCTGGCTCATCCATTGCTCAACATCCAAACGCCTTACAGACATTTTTAGCTTTTTGCGTCCCAGAGCTTGGAGAAAGTTCTGCATATTTCCGATCAGTAGAGAGAACAGCACAAGACCAGTAGCAGTAATGAACATAGTGAAGACAACTTCCCCGAAAAAGAAAGCTGGAGTTTGATTTCCAGCCATGGTACTAATTTGCTGGAAACCCCAAAACAGTGAATATGTGTATCTCATTAGTAGATTAGGATTTGTTGTAAGATTGACAGCATCCGCATAAATTCCATATTTGATATCGCTTGGATAAAAACAAGCAGTAGTAGCAGTAGCATTCATTGATGTTGGATCATCTTTAAATTTCTCATCTTCATTTCCTTGACCACAGTATATAAATTTTAAGCACCAAAACTCTCCACAGGCATCTATAAGACAATGTTTGATGCTATGTAAAGCAAAGAAATACCAAAATGACCTGACTGCATGACTAAAGAGAAAAAATGCAAGGAGATTGATAACAAACTTCGCTAACCATGACTCAAAGAAGAAGGTGCTTGTAGACTGATCAGCAAACTAAGGTACAGCTCTACAAAACATGGTCACATACTGAAAAACAATTGCTACTTGCAAAACGTTTACTGCATCAATTGCCCCATAAGACCAGTTGGACATTTGAAGGACCAAACACATAACTACTTGTGAAAGTGGTAACACTATAAACAAATCAATAAGAAAGTATCCAGAAAGATAATTAATAGCTATTCTTTTCGGATGTTCAACTAAGACTCTAGATTCGGGATCAACATACGCCAATCTAAACTTCAGAAGCATCTGCAATAAGTAAATTATATTTGTCTGGCTCCGCAGAAATATAACTACTTTCATCATTGTCCGGTTAACCACTACACAGTTATTATCCTGCTTTGTGTACAACAGAAAGAGGAACAGTGAGTCCAAAAAACCTGTAAATAAACATGAGGAGAGGAAGAATCTGTTCCACTTTTGAACATTTTTAGCATGAGGATGCAGGATTTGTGGAATACACTGATATAGTAAAGCAAAGGTTCTGCTTTTTTCTATAGAATGTTCATTGTTGTGATCAGAGTCAAGAGAGTTAACTGGAATGGATATTGATGAAGCACTATGCATCATGATGAGAATGGTGACCTGGATCGTTAGTCACTGTCATGTCAAGATGCTTTTGGATTCTAGCTTCCAGGTCATTGCATCTCTACTATTTTACTTGTGTCTTTCTTTTACCTAAATGAGTTGGGACCAGTCCCTCTGTACCAGCTCTTAATCCTTGTTTTCTTTTGTTCTGTAAGGCTCAAGTAGTTATTAGTTTTGTCTAAGTAGTGGTTAGCTTTGTCTTGTCTTGCTTTCAGTTATGTACTGCCTGGTGGTGTATGGCTATTAAGCCAGAGCTTGTATTGATTTCATCTCAACGTTTTGAATCTATTCTGAGCTAGTTGTGAACTGAGCATTCTCTTCTCTGTCGTTCTTGATTTCTCAACTTAGCATTATCTATTTGTTAAAAGGTATTATGGTATCAGAGCATGCTAGTTGAGTTTTGTTTTCTTTAAATCTTCAGAGTGTGCTAGTCTTTTCACAATCTTTTTCTTCTCAGTTCAAACGTTCATATTTGCTGATTGATATTTTTATTCATGGCAAACACTAGCAAATTCTCCTTTACTGATATACAGAACCCATTGTTCCTGCATCCCTCAGATAATCCTCTGTCTGTTAATGTTACTAAGCTTGAAGGAGCTGGTGATTACAGAACATGGAGACGTTCTATGGAGATTCAGTTGTCATCTAAACGAAAGATTGGTTTCGTAGATGGCACGATAGTTCGAAATGATTCAGATATCACTGAGGCTATTCAGTGGGATACTTGTAACAGTATCATTACTTCTTGGATTCATAATAATGTTTCAGATGCTATTAAAACATCCATTCTTTTTATTACATCTGCCTCAGAGGCTTGGACTCAGCTTGAAACAAGATTCCAACTTACCAACGGATCTCGTAAATACAAGCTAAGCAAGGAACTTTATGGCTTGAAACAAAACAACCTCAGCATTGCTGACTATTTCACTCGATTGAGTAGTCTCTAGGAGGAGCTAGACTCTATGAATGCTTTACCAGCTGTTACCACCGTTGGTGCAGATCAAAAATAGGAGTTGCACCTTTTTCAGTTTCTAAATGGCTTGAATGATCACTTCAGTCCTCAAAGAAGTCAACTTTTGATGGTGACCCCTCTTCGTAGTGTTACAGCAGCCTGTGCCATGCTACAACAAGAGGAATCTCAACATGAGCTCTTGACAAATCAATCCTATGTTCCAGAATTATCTGCAATGATGGGTAAAACCACCTTCTCTCAAGACAAACCTCCTTGTACTGTGTGTGGGGGGAAGGGTCATGCTAGCCCTTACTGTTGGACTGTGAATGGTTATCCCAGATGGCACTACAAATACAAACCTAAACCTCAAACCAAAGGTCCTAGTGGAAAGTTTCTAAACACCAGAGTTGGGGGGTTTTCTCAAAAAATGAACAACATGCCACAAAGCAATGTAGCCGTTCAAAGTGATGGTGACCACACAACACAAGATGTTGTGTTTTCACCTCGACAACTCCAACAGTCACTGAAATTAATTCCAGGCACTTCTCAAGAATCCTTTAAAGCCTTGGATAGCCCTTTCTTTGGCATGATTACTTGCAACAAAGTGGGTGTTGAAGCAGATTGATGGATTATGGACAGAGGAGCGATAGATCACTTGACATCTAATCTCAAACTGCTGACTAATGTTAAAGCTACAGAAACTGACCTCACTGTGAGACTTCCTACAGGTGACAAAGCTATTGTTTCTCATACTGGTGATGTATATCTAAAGAATGGCTTAAAGTTACTTAGAGTTCTGTATGTGCCACTTTTCACACACAATTTAGTGTCTATACAAAAGTTGTCACTAGATAATGGCTGCCATTCTGTGTTCAATCCAAAAAATTGTGTCTTGAAGGATACTAAGACCAATAAAACTATAGAAGGAGGAAAGTTAATTGGTGGGTTTGTATTATTTGTCAACTGATGTTCTATATGCTAGAGAGTCTATGCTCAAACCTACATGTCTCACAGCTGGGAAACAGAACTTGTCACATCAGTATGTCCTGTGGCACAATAGGTTAGGACATGCACCATCTTCGAAACTAAAACACATTGAGTGCATAAAACATTGTGTAACTGATTGTGATAAAGTGTGTGACATGTCCCATGGCCAAATTTGTGAAACTGCCTTATAATCTAAGTGAGTCTCGGGCATCAAAGTCATTTGAATTACTTCATGTGGACATTTGGGGGCCTTACAAAGTGTGCACTAGGCAGAAATATAAGCACTTTCTCACGATAGTAGATGACTTCTCACGTATGACTTGGGTCTATTTGATTGAGCACAAGTCAGAGTATCTTCAATGCTTGAAGGCTTTCTGCAATTATGTTAGAACTCAGTTCAACACAAGTGTGCATATTGTCCGCTCGGACAATGCTCTTAAATTTGGAGATGCAGCTTGCAAAGTCTTTTATCAAGAAAGAGGCATGCTGCATCAGACATCATGTCCCTATCATCCACAACAGAATGCACGTGTGGAAAAGAAGCATCGCCACATACTTGAAGTGGCCAGAGCACTCAAATTTCAGTCTGGTGTGAATGCATCCTATTGGGGGGGAATGTGTTCTAAATCTCGTCTGCAAGTTGAAACGATCTCGTCTGCAAGTTGAAACGATCTAAATCTCTGAACTACTCTCAATCACTTGCAGATTAGTAAGTTGAAACGATCTCGTCTGCAAGTTGAAACGATCTAAATCTCAGTCCATACACCCTTTGACTCCCCCTGGTTTAGAACTCCCCCGATAACTTGAGTGAGTAAAATGATATATGGCCTTCACTTCAGTGACCACTTTGAGATTTAACCCCATATCTCGTATCGACCCTAAAATGTATTGGGCAAGTGGAAATACAAAAAACAAGTCGATGATAAAGTACCCGCGAAGATAATTAAGAGCTACTTTTTTGCGATCATAAACTAAGACCCTAGATTCAGGATCAACATAAGCCACTCTAAACCTAAAAATGACATGATATAAAAAAATGAAATTAGTCAATCCTAACAGTTGAAACAACACAGCTCCCAGAGAGCTGTTATCAACTATGCAGTTGTTGTCCGGCTCTACGTGTTGTAGAAAGATGAAAAGTGTCTGTGACAAAAATGAAAATTAAAACAAAAAATTAAAACTCTACTCCAAAATTGAACAAATTTTGAATGAGGATTCATGATCCTTGGATGAGGAGATGGAAAACTTCTCGTGGCCAAATTATTTTCGGCATCTTCAGAATAACTTCTAGGGAACACCTGTTCATCGGAGGCCATAGAACTCATAAGAATGAATATTGATGATGCAATATACTATGCATGTGATAAAGTTACAAGCTGAAAATTATTTTGTAGTCTTAGTGATACTGAAGAATTAGCAAAGAAGATCGAAGGACGATCATCTATGCATTTAATCAAAGGGGCTAACTTTCGAAAAAGTTTTGAATGTAATCTTACGTTTGATTGGAGATAATGGAATTGAATGAAATGAAATTTTATAAACACGATTCAAGAAAAACGAAGAGACCCAGTAACAAGAGTGAACTCTACAAAGTCTAGTTGTTACAAACTTCCTTGTTATAATCTTCATTTCTCAACCTTGTTTTAACAACAACAACATTTTCCTTGAGTTTAGTTACAAGAACATGCTCAACTAAGACATAGGTACAATACAAAGAGAAAAATCAAAACATTAATAGTATTTACGATTAAAAAAATCAATATTGTTGGAACCAGAAAATTATTATTAATTTGGTAAGTTTTCTCTAAACAAAGTTTGTTTCAGATAAGCTATCTCTAAACAAAGAAAAATAGAACATTAGCCTAAAGAGAAAAAGGTTCCTGAGATTACCTCAGGAACTTTACCTGAGGCACTAATGTATTTTCATATAAAATACTAATGGCATTTTTGTAAATGCATATAATTTTCTGTAATTACAATAATGTCCTTCTATATTTGTATGTAAATTTTTTTAATCTTAGGAAAAGTTACCTGAGGTTACCTCAGGAACCTTAATCTCTTAGCCTAAAATATTTGATTTCTTAATAAGAAATGATTAATGTTGATAAATGTTTAGTACAACATGTGTCATCGATCAACACGTTTTTGAAGAATTACAACAGCGCATTTCTACATCTATGTGGAAGTTTCTATTATGGCCTATGTGTAATTAGTGTTTTACAATGGGTTGCCCTTGAGGAATAAAAGGAGATTAGAGGGTATGATCCATTTTAACCTATTCACATCCTTCAACCTAAGCTTACTTCTAGTCGACCCAGAGGTTCTGGGTTCGACACTCGCTTACCATGAGATTTGTCAATGAACAGATACTCATTGTAAAAAGGCTATAAGCCAAAATATTCAAAAAAAAATACCTTACATTATCTATATGCATTTCAGAAGTCTATTATTGAACAACTAATTTTGTAACATGTAGATGGGGAATTTAACTGAGCTCCCTTCTTTAGCATTGCTCACTCATTTGTATAGTGTGGGCCACATAATAGAATATAGGTAACTGAAACTCAACCAATACTTCAGGAACACTAGTGAAATGTAGAGGCTTGCGGCTCGCCTTGTGCCTTGAATTTGTGTATACATACTATTAATGTATATTTTTTTTTTATCAAATCAAGAAATTGAAAATAGTTTTTGTGTTACTGATTTAAGAAGATACCCTCCCATCACTCCATGATGTTGCTTTGAGTTTATCTTGATTTTTGTTTTATTGCACTAATATCATATTTCACTCACATTTTACCATTTTGATCATTTTTCAAATTTGTTCTTGCACTGTTTTAGTTACTAATACAAAATTAACTTGCTACAGGACAAGCAATGCAATTAATGTTAAATTTAACAATAATTTACCAACTTAACATTGTTCCTCTCAACTTTTATGTCCCAAGTATTACCGATGTTGAAGATGGATAATTTTATTTTGCTTCCTAATTATGTGAATTCTGTTTATACATGCTGATTGAGAAACAACTCGACCAGTATATTAAAAACTACTCCACTAGGTTTATTGTACTTACATTTCGTCTTGTTTTTGTCCATCTTTAGAGTATGAGCTAAACTACACGTCTCCAACTGTATAGGCTCGTGATCAGAACAAATGGTGTGACGAACCGTAAGTTTACACGATGGAAACATTTGCCACCACGAATCTGTAGCAAAAGCACAGTCTAATCTTTCACGCACCCACTGCTTCGTTCCTTTACTCTTCTCCCACGTATACTTGCCCCCTGTAAGATCAAGCTCTAACAATTCACACTCCTCTATAGTATTGCGAAAACCATTCAACCAAGTCGTAGGATGATTATGAAGACCTTTCTTATCCGCAGCACACAACATGTCATTAAGAGTAGACTTACTAGCCAAATGCTTTATAAAGTTCCAAGATTCCCTCCTCCTCGTGCTCTCAGGGAAACCATAGAAGCATGTCATACGCCATGAGAGATTGTTGCTTTCCTAAAAAACCACATCAATATGATTACTTGACGAATCAACAATGCTATAGTTAACTTTTCTTCTTCAAAAAAATGCTAACCCCCCACTTCTACCAATGCAGTCCACCGAGTAAAAATTATCAAAACCAAATTTCATACTGATCTTTTTTATGTTGTCACTATACACCAATGTTTCAGATAAAAATAGAAAATCGGGTTTACGAGACTTAATTAAGTTCAGCTTTCCTGACTTTAAATTTGTAGGTGGTTTTTTACCTTTCTTAGTATCTCTGTATATAAGTAGTTATGAATATGCCTGCTTCTGTGATGTACCAATAAGTTTAATTTACTGATATACTTCACACTTGACGCGTTCCTGTTTATTGCTAATTTATGGATGTTCTACAATGTTGTCACTAATGAAACTTCAAGGTGTTTAGTTTTGAGTCTGTGCTATCTAGATCTGTTACTTCTGTTTCTCTATTTAGCGGTTTCTTCACTTTCTTTACTGAGAGATTCGTTTTATCATCAGTTCAATTGTAGCTGCAAGTCCGATTCAGGAGATATTCGTTTGTATAGTAGGACAGAGTAATGATACAGGGGCGAGACAGATTCTTATAATAGTATGCTACCAGCCTAGCACAAGGTAGAGCATGAAAAATTTCTACTAACATGTAGTCCCATTTAGCTGCCAAGTTTCTTTCTTGCGCATAAGTGTATGTTTGCAGAATTTTTAAGTTCAAAAACATAATTTCTTTCTTGCACATAAGTGTATGTAGTCCCATTTAACATGTAGTTTTGTAACAATTATTTTCAATAAATTATGTTACAGAATAGAGCCTTAACTTTTTCGTGATAAAGTTCGGTTTTGTAACAAAATAAGAGATTTCAGTTGTGCGCATTTTGACCACTATATGATTAAAATTATGATACGTTGATGTAGACAATGATTTTTCACGATCCGTGAATTTTGAAAGAAATTACACTTCAGGACCTTTGTATTTATGTATACTAGCAGTTTTGCCCGCTCCGCTGGGCTTTTTGACCATATTAAGGATATAATATCTAATCTCCTCTTTTGATAAATTGGTTCAACTTTGTTATTCGATTTTCTATGAAATATAACTCTAATTTTGCACAAACGAAAGTGTAAGTAGCAATGGAAATCAATAGTTGAAGGCAAAAGCATAATTTCTTAAGCAACCACACGGTGTTGACAACCAGCTCAATTTCTTAACGAAAGTACTTGATTAAACATAAAGCAAAACATTAAAAAGAAGAACATAAGTATCTCAGTCTCCTTGCTTGATCAGTACTTGTGATGAATCACGTCCTCCAGTCTTTTAGTCTCCTTCCTGAAACGATTCATCTCATCCATGAGCACAATATGATTCACTTTGAAATCGACTACAAATTTCTGGAAACAGATCATCATGTATTCAATCTTTTCACCCAGTTCCTTCAGGTTGATCTGCAGATTGGTCAAAGATTTCTCAACATTTTCGTGCTTCATCGTTGGTTCGTCGTCGGAGTCTGAACTGTTTGTTTCAGAACACTCTTGCTTCCTTTTTTTTTCCCTTTAAAAATTTAAACAGTAATCAATAAAGATTGGATAAGTTTCATGCAAGTAAATAGCGTTTGCAAAAAATTAAGAAGTGAAGAGATTACATCGGTTGCCTGCTGGATGACGGCTGCTTGCTGGTTGACATGTTTTTGGATGCTAAAAGAAAACACAAGTGAAGATAAAGATGTATGATGACTCCTTTACTTTATAGATGAGTTTGTTTTGGTTAGATGGGAATGCAATTAAGAATGCATATGGGATACAGTGCATGTCAGACTGTTGAGTGACTGATTGTTACATTCAGTCCTGTTCACACGTAAGGGATGAAACGACTGATTGTAGGGTTTTTTTTGTAAGTATTTATAATGTAGCCTTGTTCGATATTGAGAAATTTGCTGCCATATCATTTGGAATAGAAAAAATTCGAGAAAAAGACGTGTATTAGTTTATAATTTCAATAATTTTATTGAATGTATTCAGCAGGATGAGATCAATGTCAGAAATTGTAATCAATCATATTGCCAACTCATTGCTACATAATCGAATTTTGGTACGATTAATCGTATAGGAAATATAGCATTATTTTGAACAGAAAACATTTTGAATATTGAGGGGAAAAAAATTATTTTGTGCATTTTTGTTTAAAGTAAAAATTAAGTCCTATCTAAATATAAATAAATTATATTTTAATATAATTTTTTTGAAGAAGATTCATTAATCGAGAGTTTCATCTCATATGGCTCCTTTTACGCGTTCGAGGATCCATTCCTTTTTTCCACTTCGTCATAATGAATGAGTTTTCATCCAATTGATGATTTTGATTAATCATATTGGATTCAATTTTTTTGTTGATTTTGATTAATCGTATTGGAAATTTAGCATCAATCGTATTGGAAACATTGGTTATCTAAAAAAATGTTGATTAATGAAATTTTTTGACTTTTACTAAAATAAAAAAAAATTTACAATGCAAGTTGTTCATTACTAAGAAATAATTTGGAATATTGAGAAAATGAAATTTTCGGTACATTTTTTTTAAAGTAAAAATTAAGTCATATCTCAATATAAATAATATAGGATCAATGCAAGTTTACAATTGCTGATTTTGATTAATCTTATTACAAATATAGGCTGAATCGTATTTGAAACATTGGTTATCGCTAAAGATTTTGATGTTTGATTTTGTACAGTTTTGCTTAAAGTAAAAATTAAGTCCTATCTCAATATAAATAATATTATGTTTTAAGATATAAATTGTTTAAGTAGATTTATTTTAATATTTCAATTTAACTTTTATTGTTAAAATAAAATGTTTACTTATGCTACTCCACAGTATATACGTAAAAGCTACGTAGGGTTAATGAATGGTTTTGTTACCATTTTTAACTCGCACAAAAGTAAATTAAAAAGCTGAGTTTGCAATAAAAAAAGTTCTTAGGGCGGCCAAAGCCCTTTACACCATCATATCGTTCCAAAGCAACGGTTCCCGGCGATCGGAAACTTGAACAAAAGTTGTTAAACATACCAGTAATAATAATTAAAGAAAACATTAAACAGGACATAGAAAATCAAAAGTTTGCAATATAATGCTCCTGGGTTCATCAGTGCTTTTCATAAGTTTTGTCTGCCAATCTTTTTGCCTCGTTCTTGAAACCTTTGACATCTTCGAGTAGCATCATCTGGTTTGCGCTGAACTCATCGACGAACTTCTAGAAAGCTGTCATCATGTACTCGATCCTTTCACCTGCTTCCATCATGTTTGTCTGCAAACTTGTCAATGACTTCTCCACATTTTCTTTGTTGACAGTAGATACGCCTTCCACTTCCTCTTGCTTTATTTTCTTTTTCCTGTAAAAAAAAAAGTTGATCAGTAATAGTAAGTAGTATTATACAGTTGCCTCGAATCTGAAAGTATTGAAAAGCCGATATGTAAATACAGTACTGAGGTTGATTTGCTTCTGACATCTCTTTTTCTCCTTTTGCGCTTGTTGAGAGTAGCAGAGAAGTTTGTAACAGCAAATACTCTGATGTTTAGTTGTTTATAGATGAGTTTGGTTGAGTTCATTAATTATTAAAAAATTGTAAATCAGTTCGAATACCGTGCAATGTATCTGTTCGTGTACTTTGACTGTCTGAGTGCTTAAAGCTATAATATCAGTTGCTTCCCTTTAGGTTGTGTTTGGTGTAGGTCATTTATGCAATGCAGTTAATTTCATATTGCTACGTTACTGATGGTGATTTGATACGTGTAATTGATTCGAGAATTTAATAGTTACCGATTTTGTAACATTTTCTTACTAATTTGTTCGTATAACTCAAATTTGAAAAAGAGAAAAAAAATGTTAGTAATGTTAATATTTTTAAAATTGTAATTGAATATAGCTAAATATTCTTGCCAGAAGTTAGCTATTTGAAATAAATTATCTACGTGCCTACGAAAATTTATATAATAAAAGGCACCATATTTTGTGGTATTTATAATTGAATTTTACATTGTTGTGTTTTCTTGAAAGACGAATATTTTTGAAAAGTATAATCTTTTTTTTTTGCTAAGTTGAAAAGTATAATGTTATCATTTTATAATTAAATATAGTTGAAGTTCGATTGCTGTAGAGGTTAAATTTGATTTGTCCGTTAAAATTACCTTTGAAGACATTGTACACAATATATTAACATCTTATTTTTGGCAAAAGTGACCTATATGAAAGAAATTATCTACGTACCTACCAAAATTGATATAATAAAAGGCACCATATTTTTTGGTATTTATGAATAAACTTTAACATTGTTGTTACTATAAACCCCACGTGAAAGTCGAATATTTTTGAAAAGTATAATGTTATCATTTTATAATTAAATATAGTTCAAGTTCGATTGCTGTAGAGGTTAAATTTGATTTGTCCGTTGAAATGACTTTTGACAACATGGTACACAATATAGTAACATCTTATTCTTGGCAAAAGTTACCTATATGAAAGAAATTATCTACGTACCTACCAATATTTATATAATAAAAGGCACCATATTTTCTGGTTTTTATAAATAAACTTTAACATTGTTGTTACTATTTTTTTCTTGAAAGTCGAAAGTAAAATGTTATCATTTTATAATTAAATATAGTTCAAGTTCGATTGCTGTAAAGGTTATTTTTGATTTGTCCGTTAAAATTACTTTTGACAACATGGTAAACAATATAGTAACATCTTATTCTTGGCAAAAGTTACCTATGTAAAATAAATTATCTACGTACGTACCAAAATTTATATAATAAAAGGCACCATATTTTGTGGTATTTATGAATAAACTTTAACATTGTTGTTACTATTTTCTTCTTGAAAGTCGAATATTTTTGAAAAGTATAATGTTATCATTTTATAATTAAATATAGTTCAAGTTCGATTCTTGTAGAGGTTAAATTTGATTTGTCTGTTGAAATGACTTTTGACAAAATGGTACACAATATAGTAACATCTTATTCTTGGCAAAACTGATCTATATGAAAGAAATTATCTACATACCTACCAAAATTAATATAATAAAAAGCACCATATTTTTTGGTATTTATAAATAAACTTTAACATTGTTGTTACTATTTTTTTCTTGAAAGTCTCATATTTTTTAAAAGTATAATGTTATCATTTTATAATGAAATATAGTTCAAGTTCGATTGCTGTAGAGGTTAAATTTGATTTGGCCGTTGAAATGACTTTTGACAACATGGGTACACAATATAGTAACATCTTATTCTTGGCAAAACTGACCTATATGAAAGAAATTATCCACATACCTACCAAAATTGATATAATAAAAGGCACCATATTTTTTGGTATTTATAATTAAACTTTAACATTGTTGTTACTATTTTTTTTCTTGAAAGTCTCATATTTTTTAAAAGTATAATGTTATCATTTTATAATTAAATATAGTTCAAGTTCGATTGCTGTAGAGGTTAAATTTGATTTGTCCGTTAAAATTACCTTTGACAACATGGTACACAATATACTAACATCTTATTCTTGGCAATAGTTACCTATATGAAAGCAATTATCTACGTACCTAGCAAAATTTATATAATAACAGGCATTATATTTTGTGGTATTTATAAATAAACTTTAACATTGTTGTTTATAATTTCTTCTTGAAAGTCGAATATTTTTCAAAAGTTTGATGTTATCATTTTATAATTAAATATACTTCAAGTTCGATTGCTGTAGAGGTTAAATTTGATTTGTCCGTTAAAATGACTTTTGTCAACATGGTACACAATATACTAACATCTTATTCTTGGCAAAACTGACCTGTATGAAAGAAATTATCTACGTACCTACCAAAATTGATATAATAAAAGGCACCATATTATTTGGTTTTTATAAATAAACTTTAACATTGTTGTTACTATTTTTTTCTTCAAAGTCGAAAGTATAATGTTATCATTTTATAATTAAATATAGTTCAAGTTCGATTGCTGTAGAGGTTAAATTTGATTTGTCCGTTGAAATGACTTTTGACAACATGGTACACAATATAGTAACATCTTATTCTTGGCAAAAGTTACCTATATGAAATAAATTATCTACGTACCTACCAATATTTATATAATAAAAGGCGCCATATTTTCTGCTATTTATAAATAAACTTTAACATTATTGTTACTATTTTCTTCTTCGAAGTCGAATATTTTTGAAAAGTATAATGTTATCATTTTATAATTAAATATAGTTCAAGTTCGATTGCTGTAGAGGTTAAATTTGATTTGTCAGTTAAAATTACCTTTGACAACATGGTACACAATATAGTAACATCTTATTCTTCTGGTATTTATAAATAAACTTTAACATTATTGTTACTATTTTCTTCTTCGAAGTCGAATATTTTTTAAATGTATAATGTTATCATTTTATAATTAAATATAGTTCAAGTTCGATTGCTATAGAGGTTATATTTTATAATTCAATAATAATTTATTTGACATTTTATAAGATAAAAATAAAAAATTATAACATGCTTCAATATATAACAAATTCAATTTTTTTACCATGGATTGTAGGAGAAATTAGTACGAAATCTTTTCCAACATGGTACCATATATACTGTCATATTTTTTATATTACAGGTAATTTAAGTAATTCGTAAATTACCAATTTTTGCAAAATCTTCATTGAACATCAAGAAAAGGAAATGATAATGAAATATGTAGGTAGGCGGCCACATTGTACTGCCTTTAGGCGGAATTAGTAACATCCGGTATTAAGCTAAACAAAAGACAATACAGAAACAAAAGACAATACAGAAATGCCCACGGGCAACAAAAGCCTCTTGCACCATTTGTATCATTAAAATTCTTCATTAATTGCGCTCATAAGTCTTGTTGCTTCCTTCTTGAAACCATTAACTTCTTCTTCCATAAGCACATGAGTTGCTACAAAATCTTGACTGAACTTGTTTACAGCTGCCATCATCTCTTCCATTTTGACAGTTAGGCCTCTAAGATTAATGTGCAAATTTGTCAATGATTTCTCCATGTTTTCTTTGTTGACAGTAATCCTTTCGTCGCCGCTGGACTCATCACTGCTGATTCCGATAATCTCCTGCTTCCTCTTCTTTTGCCTAGAACACAATAGACAATAATTATTAATCAATGTTTTCTTTTTTAATTAAGTACAATCTTAAAAACAACGAATAAGAAAATAGTTTACGCAGATTGTCTGCTTGAGGACATTGTTATTGTGTTTTTGCTTAACACAAAGGAGAAAGAGAAAGAGAAGATCTTGATAACTACAGTAGAAGAGTAGGGAAATTAATGGAGAAATTATTCATATGAATTGGCTTAATATTGGAAAATGAGTACAAAAAGGATTATCGGTTTTCGTGCTAGGTTACTTGTACGTTTCATCCACTACCACTACCACTGAGTATATATAACAAATTGCATGTTGTACAAATTTCATATTTTTGTTAAAATTAGTTTTTTAATTTAAGTTTAAATATAAAATTGTATGATAGTGATAACATTGATTTACGAAATCAAAGATATGAAATCTTTTTAAATCAATTGACATGTAATCTTTTCACATGTAACCCTTAATAATATGAAATTGTATCATATTATTTTATTGAATAATTTGATAGAAATGTACTCCCTCCGTCTTAATTTGATAATTTGATAGAACATCATCAATTGACTAATATTTTACGCATATTTTATAAGAGTAAATATAGTCACGAAGATCTTGTTTGATTCGTATTTATGAGTACTTTACACTATGTTCCAGAAACTTTTTGTTGATTAAAAGTTTGGATTGGCAAACGTGTCAAGAGAAAAGACAAAACTTATTTAGAGACGGAGCGATATGTAAAAGTGAAAAACGAAGAAAATAATAACATAATAGAATCTAAACTATTATAAAAAAGCCGAAACTTTAAAAGTTTTGGTCCTTTTTTTTTGTATGTTCTGAATTTACTTATTTACCATTCATTATAAAAGTCATGAATTTTATAGTCATTAATATATACGCGAAAATATCACATTATATTTTTCAATTATTAATAAAATATATAAAAATTCCGTATACTTTGCTTTTAATAAGGAAAATTATTATAATCCGTAAACATGAGTATATACGATATGTATACAATTAAAATAGCGATCATATCATATATTCCAATCATATCATAGATACCAATAATAAATATTTAACAAAAAATATCACAGCATAACTTCTAATCACTAACAAAATATAATAACATTTAAAAAAAATTGTAATTAATTATTATATACAAATGTAATTAAACATATAATTTTTTTTTACTTCACTACAGTTTTTTAATACAATGAAGTTTTTATATTTCATAATAACACGAATTTGAAATTATTATGGATTAAAAGTGTGTTGCCAAACGTTTCGAAAGGAAACAGGAAAAACATTTACGAACGGAATGAGTACAATACGGAATACAATAGAACCTCGATAAATGAATGTTCGCTAAATGAATAAATGTCTTCGGTCCCAGCTTTTTCCAATGGGCTTAACGAATAACCTCGATTAATGCATTAATCGATAAAGAAATAATCTCGCCAAATGAATATTTTTTTCCCAAAGGTATTAATTTATCGAGGTGCTACTGTATATCGTAACATCTTATTCTTTACAAATTTTATCTACATACCCAATATTTCATAATAGTATAATAGTATGAATACAAATTTTAGACATTATTACATACTTACGTAGCCATTATTATTGGACATAGACTGCATCGACCGAGTAAAGTCTCCTACACATAGGATTAATTGGACATAATTGTAACCACTTAACTACAGTGCAATTTCAAACTTCTCTCTGCCAAAGTAATATCTCCGAGGGACAATGGTATCCGTTGACTTTCACCGTATTGAATATCATTACAGCTGGTCTCGAAATTACTATAATTTATAATCTCATCTGTAAAGCCTATAATACTCCGTTCCTCATCTTTCTATGTAGTAGAAGTAAGTCTGGAAATTTTAAGCTGAAGAGTGACATATTTAGGGTTTTCTGGCCGTGATTGTGTACTACCATTCTGCAGGTATGTGTATTTTGGGAGTCTCCATTTCATTTATGATATAGCTGTCTACAATTTCTTATGTTTTGCTACACAATTATATGAAATTGTTTAATTCAACATTAGGTGTTTCAAAATGTCTACGGAAGCTTTGCCAAAAACTTTTCTTTCTGTGGATTGGCCAAGCACTTTTGAAATGGGATGTTTGGTAAGATTGAAGTAAATGACATGCATGTTTGAATCAATTTGATAACATGAATTTTCACTTAAAACCTAAAACATGTTTGATTAGGTTTTGCCTAGAGAGTTTAAAGATGAATATGGTCAGACTTTACCAGAAAAAGTCATTCTAATTGTACCATCTGGTGTTCAATGGATGGCTACATTTGATATGAAGAGTGGAACTGTTGGAGGGTTGCAATCCATGATAAAAGAATATGCTTTAAACAAATACAATTTCCCTCTAATGCAATATAATGGTGGTGCTAGTTTTGAACTCCGCATATTTAATTGTTATGCTGGTGAGATTGATTATAATCCGAACCGGATTTCGCTTGGAAGACAAAACTCTGTTGATCCGAATATAAATGATTCGACCATGCAAGAGATTGAGCTGGATAAGTTTGAAGCCAGTTTTAAGCTTAATGTTTGCAATAACAATCTCCAGATTTGTCAATTTGAGATCAATAGCAATCATTTATCAATCCAACAAATGACTCAGGTATGTGAATTTGTTAGCTTATATATATTTTCTGAAGTCCAAATAATTTCGTTCTGCATGATCAGATATTGTCCAAAACACATATTAGCGAACTAAACCTTGACAAAAGCACAAAGTATATACATGTTGGCTTTCGGTCCAAAAGATGGAAGATAGAGTTTGAAAACTGTGATGACAACATTTACTTTTCTCGTGGTTGGAATGAATTTGCCAAGAGTTGTGGTTTATCTGTTGGGGATATATGTTGCTTTGACAAAACTGATATCCAGAATTCATTCCAAGTTGCTATTTACCATGCAAGGGATATGAAGGAGTGGAAAGCTCTAAGTGGTGTGTATTGTTCGATTTAGTTTTGCCTTCTAGTTTCTCTTTTTCTGTTAGTTGACAATTTTGTTCTATTTAAAATAGGAGAGGAGTTACGGAAATCAAGAGCATTCTTCTTGCATATGACTACCGAACATTCGTTGTTGAAAGCAGAAATTGTAAAATAGAGAGCTACTTCTATTTCCTTTAAAACTTTCGATTCATGATTTTGTTATGCATATATTTTTCAATTATTCAATCATATATTTTTCTTTGTTGTACAGGTTATGCCAAAAATGTTTGTTGAGATGTATGGTGCCAAGTTGGAAAGTATTGTATCTTTGTGGATGGCCGATAACAACATATGGATTACTTCTTACCGTAAGAAAGAGAATTGTCTTTTTGGTTTACAAAGACTACAAAAACATTACTCAATTCAGCCGAAATCGTTGATTGTGTTGCAATACTGTGGAAAGTCTACATTTTACATTTCTATTCTAAGGCCAGATGGTTATGACATTTTGAATGGCATTAGATGGAAGATGTTAGTAGGAGATGTGGTCATGGATGATGAAAGTAGTAACCCAGTTTCGTTGATAGAGAATATGTCTGAGGAAGAAGGTAAAATTCTGTTAATTCCTCATGTGATAGAGAATATTTTATGTATGATTAGTAGATTATGTTGCTAATGAAACAATGTTGTCTACAGAGAATGCAGAAACCCATCTTGGTGCAGAAGATCAACATTTCTCCGTTTATCTTACCAGTTGTCATTTTGATACCAAATGTCATGGAGTGGTAAGTAAGCAGAAATCGATATTACATATTTAAATGTTGTAAATGGTAGAAGAATCAGTTGTGAAGTTAAACAACGTGTTTTGTTTATGCAGTATATTCCACGAAGCATGGCAACATTCTATGAGAGTTGGAAACCAGCTATGTTGGTTACACTGCGTTATGAAAATGAACAATGGCAAGTAAAAGGAAATCTTGCAGGGAAGCGATGCAGATTAGGGAGAGGGTGGAGCGATTTTATTAGTGAAACTCCCTTCATCGTTGGTCAGAAATTAACATTTTGTTATATTGGTAGTTCAAATTTTTTGTTTGAAATCAAGGTATAAGGATATGTCAATTCCTTGAGAAAGGATAACTGAAACTTAAATTTCGTATTTGAACTTTATGTAATGCTTAGTTTTTTAACTATTTAAACTTTCGTAACATTCTATTGATGGTAGATTTAGTAGTCACCTATTCCACTTCCACTTTTCTAAAACAGCATTGTAGACTTGAAACGTGACTACAAAAACCGAAAGACTCCTGAGAAATTTTGCGTACAGCCATACAAAATATTACATGGGAAAGTTTAGAACATTCGGACAATGTATCACATTACAAATATTCACTTCAAATACTGTTACAGTAAATAGTAATTAAGCAAAAGATAGATGGATTCCTCATAATCCATCAAGATTTTTTTTTCATAGTTTTACCCAGTTTTTGGAGCTGTCTTCTTCTTGACAACTTCTGGTGTTTTGAAAGTCAACTGGGAGAAATCATCCAAATGATAGCTTGAAGTTGATGTCTTGAAAGAAAAAAAATATGATGGTTAGCATCTCATAGCTTAATATTATAGAATTATGCAGAATAGGTGTTCCCATTTTACCTGGGTTGCTGAGATTTCCATGCTCTCTGTAATATTGTCACAAGTGTCTGCAACAATCTCTGGTTGTTTTCCACCAACATCAATACCATAATACAAATTTGAAGTTTTTTCAACATTCTGACTTTTTATCTCCAACTTGACACAAAGAACCAGATGCTCAAGTGTTTGGAAAAGTGAAGGTACCTCTTCATCAATTGCTCCCTAGATTATGAAACGAAGTTTGTCATAAATTAATAACACTTCAAAATGTTTAGTTGATTTTTTCAATAAAAGTTTAATCATTTACAAAACTGTGTACCTCATCAATGAAGTCTTGTACATTCTTGCCAATGATGGTTCTAATTGCGCGATCAAACAAACATATGTCAATTTCCCCTGTGCAATCCTCTCCTTTGATATAGACTTGGAATCTGATTTAATTAGTAAGAAAGTTAGTATACGTATTTGGTAGAATAAAGTCTATAGATTTTTTTGTTATGCATAAGTTAATCTTACTTTCTATAAGGAGATGGCACCTCCCTGTTACATCTGTAGCATGACAAAAGATCCTCTCTTGGTGAAATTTCTTTGTAACATGATGGGCATTCATAGTAATACCACTTTTGATTTGGTGGTATAGTGGTTATCTTGATCTGACACACAACTTCTTTCTGGAATATGATAATATGTGCAGACAAAATAAAGAGACATATCAACAAAGGCTAAATAACAAATTTTCTTAACTGAAGGAAACAGTAGATTGGTATAGGCTTACATTAGAATAGTCTATGCTTAACTTCTGAATATTCTCAACTGAAAGAAGCTCAACGGTGTCTCTCTTTTGATTGCAAAATTCATACTTTGAAAAGAGAGGTGTGGTTGTCCTATATAAATGAAAGAATAAGAACCATGTTGTCTGTTTAATGAGTACATTAAGTTGTTAGGTCGAATACACAATAAGCAATCAAATACTGTATTAGTAACTTAACAAGAACACACTGTTTAACAATTAAAAACTGTTTTGAATTAATAATTCCTCTCTCGGTGATGTAAATATCACAGAGAGCTGCTTAGGTTACAATCAAAAGATTTCTCAATGTTCGACTACCCTTCTAGGGTTAACCTAACTGTATTTATAGAACATACAGCTTCGTACAATCAGTAATTGATTCTCCTATAATTAAGCTATACAATTGATATCAATCACGATTGCTTCAGTCTTCCAAGTCAACTCAATCTCTTTGACAGCTTTCCAATCTTCAAAGATATTGCTTCCATATTTATCTTGAATCAATCTTCAAACACTGTTGACTCTTCAGACAATACCGCTACAGAGTTTAACAAACTCTGTTTGCGCTTCCAGTCAGTGTTTAACTAAACTCTGACTGCTTCCAGCTAAACTCTGTTTTCTGACTTTAGCTTCCAAACACTGTTTCCATCAATCATTTCTAACAATCTCCCCCAACTTGTCCATTAGCAAAAATGTACAAGTTTACAGTAAATGATGATGTCAAAACAAATACAAAGTTTTACAGTGTTTAACATACAAACAGAGTTTAAGCTTTTACTTAACAAATTCTACAGAAAATAAGAAAATTCTTACAGACTTTAATTTCTAATCTCTTGCAGATCAGGCATTGTTCTGAGATAGTCTATAAGCAACCTTCTTTCAGCATTTTCAAGCTCTATCTGCATAGCTTCTTTGATTTCTCTCAACTGAGGATCATTCTCATCAGTTTGATAGATAGCAGCTCTAAGATCGTAGATTTTGTTTCTTCTCATCTCATTTCCCAACCTTATGTATTTCACCTCTTCAGATTTTACATTGAAATCCAGAACAGTAATTCCAAGATCTGTTTTCAGCTTTGTAGTCCCTTTCTCCATTTCTATCAAATTTCCATTCCAATCTCTGTATTTAGGAACATACTTGCTGTTGAATTTCATTTGCCTTCTTGCAAGGTTCTGAATCATTCTCTGTCTGAGCACATTTGCAACTGACTGAGCTCTTTGATTTCTCACTCTGAAAATATATAGGACATATTCAAGTTCTTCAGCATACTTTAATTCAATATCCTTTTCAGAGACTTTAAATACTGTTCCATCAGCCATGAAATATAACAAGAAATCCTTTTCTAGACTCTTCTGATATACAAGCTGTACTGACTCCAGTTTGTCCAAACTCTCTTGAGTGACACCACGACCTGGAATAGACAGTGAAGAAGGATCTCTAGGACCAACATATTGCCTTTTATCTCTGTGTGAGCCTATGCCTCCTTTATTGTATCCAACTTTACCAGATAAAGCTCTACCATCAGTGAAATCCATTGGAATTGTAGCTTCTAGTCTTGAATCATGAGGAGCACCCCTCTTAAATGTTGATTTCAACTGAGAAGACAATAATGGTGTGGTCACAACTTGTGCAGCAACAGAGGTTGTGTTTTCATTCTTCTGTACAACATGTGTATCAACAGAGGTTGTAACTATACTTTTCAGCTTTTGCTTGGCTTCTGCATCTGTTGGTTTTCTGAATACTTGCATTCTTTGATCTGTACCAACAGGTTCTTTGATTTGAATGCCTTTAAGAACAGGCTTTGCAGCTTTAGCAACTTTCACATTCTTCTTTGCTTTTTCAGACTTTAGAGCTTTCAGATGCTTTTCTTGTAAACTCTTCTCTTCAGCTTTAGCATCTTCTAAAGTAACTCCTTCTGCATTCTCTTCCATAAAAAGCTTAACAGCTAATTCTTCATCAGTCTTTGGATTTGATGTTAATTCCAAACTCTTAGTCTTTGAAGTACCTTGAGTTTCAGTGTTTATTCCAACAGACTGTGATTTAACAGATTTGCCAACAGACTGTGATTTAACAGATTTGCCAGATCTCAGAGTTTGCTTTTCAGAGTTTAAAACCTTGCTCTTATCACTTGCCCCTCCATCTCCAGCATCATCCTTTTGAGTCAGAGTTTGAGAAACTTTGCATTTAGACTTAGCCACTCTCTCCCCCTTTTTGACATCATCAGGAATAAGGATTGATGTAATGAGCTCCAAAGAATTAGCAATGGAATCAACCTTAGCAAATAAAGCAGTCTGATTTTCTTCAACTTTTCCTAGCCTAGCAAAGAGAGTGTCTTGAACTTTAGACAGCTGAACAGCTTTTATTTTAGACTCTCTATCCATCTTCAATTCTCTTGACTGTATCTCAGTCTTTAAAGAAGCAATCTCTTGTTTTGTTTCAGCAAAATTGCCTTCCAGAGTCTTGACTTGCACCACAGTTGCCTTTAAACAGGATAAGATCTCTGGATTTGAAATTTGCTTTGCAGTTTGCTTAACAAACTCAGATGCTCTTCCTTTTGGAAAAATGCAATCTTGTTTATACCAATTTTCAGCAGACTTAGCAAGATGCTCTACTTCAACTGCATGAGATGGACAAGGCTGATCAAAAGGTGTATGTTTATTATCTGTCTGTGCTGGTGCACTCACAAAGGAATCAGAGTTTGCACTACTGTCAGAATCATCTTCAGCACTTGCATCTTTAACTTGAGTATCTTTTAAAGAACCACTGTGCTGAGCAGTGTCAGCCACAGTTTCTGCAACAACTTCTGCAACCTTTTCAACAGTCACCTCATGTTGCACAGGCTCTGCAACAGAGTTTGCCTTTGTAGCTTCAACAGGCATGGATTCAGAAATTATCTTTGTTGCCTGATCAACTTCATCACCTTTGTCTTGAATTGGAGAAGATACCAACTCTGTGTGTGATGCTTCAGCTTCAGGAACTTTTACTGCAAGCTCATCAGCTACACCAGGAGCTTCAGGATGAACAATAGGTGAGATAGGATCAGAGAATGGTTCAAAGGAGTCAAAAATATTATCCATTGGTGAAAGACCATCTCTGTTATCCTCTTCTACAGGCATTTTATCCTCTGTAGGCATTTGAACATTAACATTATCCTCTGCAGGCATTTCAACCTCTGCAGGTATTTCAACATTCACTGTAACCTCAACAGTAGGTGTTTGCTGTGAAACCACCTCTGGAGTTTCAACAAGATTCTCTTCATCTGAATCAGAAAGAATTAGTCTCCTTTTCTTGATTGGAGGCACCACATTCTCCTCTTCATCTTCACTTGAGCTCTCTCTTGGTGGTGAAAGAGAAGGTCTGTTTGCTTTCTGTTTCTTCCTTCTTGTATAAACAGCTCCAGGTATTATTTGTTTAGCCTTTGAGTGTTTAGTGTTTTGGGCAGTGTGTTTCTTTCTTTTTGGCTTGGTTTTGGGTTGTTCAGTAGATGCTGGCTCAGAGTTTAAGGTTTCAGTGTTTAAGGTTTCAGTGTTTAATGTTTCAGTGTTTGAAGGTTCAGTGTTTAAGGGTGGAGAGTTTATTGTTTCTGGTTGTGGTTGATGAGATGTAGTAGGTACAGTGGTTATGGGTGTTGTGGGTGTTGGATTAGAGTTTATGGTGTCTATTGGTTCAGGCATTTGTTGTGGTGATTGAGAGTCTTGTGGTTGGTTTACATAGTTTTGTAGGCCTAAAGGCATAAACATATCTGGTATTTGCTGTTTAGTGACATCTTTGTTTGTCAAATCAGAAAACATTCTCTTAGCAACTTGAAAAGGCTGAATAACATCAGCTTCATCAATTGGAATGTTAGGCACACAGGCAGTAAATAGCAGTTGACAAAAACGAGCAAAATAAACAGTAGTAGACTCAGACAAACGTTCTCCCAAGTTCATTAGTACTAGTCTACCAAAATCGAAGTTACCTCCATATAGTAGAGCATGACCAATTTGGAGAGTATCCAGAGGAAGTGCATCCCAGTTTGTTGTCTTCTTTCCAAAAGCCCTTGTTATACAATCGAAGAAGAAACTCCATTCCTTTCTCAAACTTGGCCGTCTCAAAGACCCTATCTTATTCAAGTTTCCTGCACATCCAATTTGTTCCAACATTGTCCTCAACCGATCATGACCAACAACACTGTAAGAAGTGGGTGTCTCAAAATCCAGAGCATCCCTAACAGTAGTTGGAGTAATAATATACTCTGATTCATCATGAGTGAAAATGATTGTTGGAGTGCCAGACTCTCCTCCATCATCATATTCAGAGTTTGTCCAGAAAGTAGCAATTTGTGAAGCAGATAGTGTATGTGGTGCTGTTAGAGCCTTCCCTATTTCAGAGTCTTTCAAGAAATTTTGGAACACATGAAACGCCTCTGGAGCATTTACAGTCTCCAATGGTGCTGCATAGTTACTAGGGAGAAAAACTAACCCTGCTGCATCAAACGCTTTAGTTGCCATTAGTAAAAAGTGATACGAAGATATTCAGAGAAAAGATGTGTATGCACTGTAAGTGTTTATCAAAATGTGAAAGAGAGTATATGAGAAGTGTGAAAGTGAATGAATATGCAAGTAACTGTGAGTGGGTGAATGTGAATCGATATGGAGTAAGAGACTAAAGACGATTAGAGTAAAATTAAAACTCAATCGTTTATTTAGTAATAGCGCGCAACTGTTGTAGAGTAGTGTGTGAGTGGGACATTAACATGAGACACGTGTCAAACAACCAATGGATCACTTAATAATTACCGCTGTCATTCCTATAATCACGACAATTACACTAATTAACAGTTGTCAACTACCCCAATTACTGCAAAATAGTCAAATCATCTCAATGAGATTTTACCTCAGAGTACTTAACACAACTCAACAGTGTTTATCAATTATCCAACTTTATCACTAAAACCCTTTCAAAAATTGCACAGTTGTGAATTAAGTGTGTGTGAAGCAGAGTTTACTGAAATCAATTTTTAGAGCATCTAATATTTCATAAAATCCATAACAAAAATCGATAACCACTGAATGCACAAACTCTCATATTAAACACTGATTGTTTGATGAATGCTAAACTCTGTAGTTACTGTAATACAGAAATCTGAAAACTTCTATTCCCTTTGATGTCCATGATTATCCAAGAGAGCACACAGTCTTTGAAGACAAAAAGATCAAGAGATAGAAATCAGAGTTTCATTCAGTGAAGAACAGTCATGAACTGGATAATCTTACAAACTCTCAAACACACAGGTGTTTAGGTGAAGTGTTTACACTCACATTCAATCAGAAATAGCAGAATCTACCATATGCTTGAATGTCCACCAATTCTACACTACTTTGAGTACATGTATTCACAAATCAAAAGGACTTTATTCAGGGTTGGAATGAGATAAGATCAAACAGATGAAAAAGATATTTTATTCATGAGTGACTTCAAGCTGAACATCTTAATAGAACAAAGTGTTCAGTACATATTTGTACAAGATCAGTATATATGCCTTTTTTTTTCTTTTTTTTTTTTTTTATTTAGCATATATACTGAGTAAACTTTTTCTTTTCTTGAGAAACACTCATCTGTTTGAAAAAAAAAATATAACTGCTCTTAACACTTCAGAGTATAAGAAAAATGAGCAGTTAATAAGGCTCAAAGGGGTTTACTAAGGATGGAATTTATGAACAGTGTTTATACAGTGTTTGAACAAAGTTCAAAAGAATTTTGAACAGTGTTTGAATCCTATTGCCTTTATCATTTTCATGCACACACATATCATGTAGTCTCAAAATGGTCTAATACAAGTTCTAGAGAAACATACTACCTGATGAATATCACACAACAATAAATACTGATTGATAGAAAATGTATCAATCACTGATTTGGCTCAAACTCTCACAGGTTGTAGACATGAATCTGAACTCACCAAACTAATCAATGACACATCTCAAGTTTTATGGTTTTCACAAGTACAAACAAGGAATCATCATGAACCATACCTTTGGAAACAGAATGTCACTTATCAGAGTTTAGAGTTCATCAATAACCAAAATTATTTATGAGAGGCAATGCACACAATATTCATAGACTCAGAGTTTAGGACTGAATAAACTAAGAGATGCTATAAATATGAAACAGTATCATGCTGTGTTGATTTACTGCACAAAGTCTGATTAGATTACAGTGACTCAGAAAGAATCATGATTTATTTACTGAGAATCATGCTTCATACATTTTTCTTCATTGGTGTTTTCATTCAGACAATAATCAATTCTGAATTCACTGAGTGTATCTAACATGTTAACAGTGTTTAATCAGACATGCTTAACAGAGTTTAAAAAGTTTTAAACATAAGCATGCATAACAGAGTTTAATACTAAGGTTCACATAGCACTTAACAATTTACAGAAAAAGAATCATGAGAAATAAGTTTTTGAGTCTAACCAACATCTCTAGTCAAAACTAGAGACCATTCCTAGTTCATTGACCAGTCTTGTAAATGTAGCTTCACTCAATGGCTTGGTGAAGATATCTGCAAGTTGTTGTTCTGTAGACACAAAGTGAAGCTCAATGTTTCCTTCCTCTACATGCTCTCTGATGAAGTGATACCTTATGCTGATGTGCTTTGTCATTGAATGTTGTACTGGATTACCTGTCATTGCAATAGCACTTTGATTATCACAGTAAATAGGTATCTTGGTATACCTTAATCCATAATCCAGCAGTTGATTCTTCATCCATAATATCTGTGCACAGCAGCTACCAGCAGCAATATACTCTGCTTCAGCTGTAGATGTAGATATTGACTTCTGTTTCTTGCTGTACCAGGAAACAAGTCTGTCACCCAGAAATTGACAACTTCCACTGGTGCTTTTTCTGTCTATCTTACATCCAGCAAAGTCTGCATCAGAGTAACCAAGAAGTTTAAACTCTGATTCTCTTGGATACCACAGCCCCAAAGTCATAGTGCCCTTGAGGTACTTGAATATCCTCTTTACCGCTGTTAAATGTGGTTCTCTTGGATCTGCCTGGAACCTTGCACACAAACAAGTTGCATACATGATATCAGGTCTGCTAGCTGTCAAATAGAGTAAAGAACCAATCATTCCTCTGTAACTTGTCATATCTACTGATGACCCTGCATCTTTGTCCAATTTTGTTGCAGTTGCCATGGGAGTTGTTGCAGATGAACAATCAAGCATACCAAATTTCTTGAGAAGGTTTCTGGTATATTTTGCTTGATTTATAAAAATTCCATCATCTGTTTGCTTCACCTGTAAGCCTAGAAAATAACTAAGCTCTCCCATCATACTCATTTGATATCTTGACTGCATGAGTTTGGCAAATTTCTTACAGAGTTTATCATTAGTAGACCCAAAAATAATGTCATCCACATATATCTGAACTAAAAGCAAGTCACTACCATTTTGGAAGTAAAACAGAGTTTTGTCAATAGTACCTCTGTGAAATCCACTTTCTAGTAGAAATTTGGCAAGGGTTTCATACCATGCCCTTGGTGCCTGCTTAAGTCCATAGAGTGCCTTGTCTAACCTGTAGACATAATCTGGATATTTTGGATCTACAAACCCTGGTGGTTGTTCCACAAACACTTCTTCTTCAAGTTTTCCATTCAAAAATGCACTTTTTACATCCATCTGAAACACTTTGAATTTCATGTGAGAGGCATATGCTAGAAAAATTCTGATTGCCTCCAATCTAGCCACTGGAGCAAATATTTCATCATAGTCTATTCCTTCCTGTTGTGAGTAGCCTTTTGCAACCAGTCTTGCCTTGTTCCTTGTGATAACACCCTCACTGTCAGTTTTATTCCTGAAAACCCATTTAGTACCAACAATTGATCTGTTCTTGGGCCTTGGTACAAGTGTCCACACTTCATTTCTTTCAAATTCATTTAGCTCTTCTTGCATTGCTGTTATCCAGTCAGCATCTTTAAGAGCTTCTTCAACTTTCTTTGGCTCAGATTGTGACAAGAATGCATGAAACAGACATTCATTTGTTGTTGCACTTCTTGTCCTTACTTTTGCATCTGGATCACCAATAATCAAATCAGGTGTGTGAGATTTAGTCCATTTTCTTGCAGAAGGCAGATTGCTTTTGTCATCATGTGATCCTCCCCCTTGATCCATGCTCTCCTGATTTTCTTGGTGCCTTTCTTCATTTTCTGATGCTCCCCCTGAATGTGACTTCTCAAAATTATCAACAGAGTTTGAATCAACAGAGTTTGATTCAGTATTATCAACTGAGTCACTATCAGTGTTTGAATCATCACTTTGATGTGATTCTTCATGCTCCCCCTCAACTGGTTCTTCCCTTGTTTCTGATTGAAGAGTTTCTTCAGTATTTACCAGTAGAGGTTCAGAGTTTAGATGAACAGAGTTTGTCAAATCAGTCTGATCAGAGTTTACTTTTTCAGAGAATAAATCTTCATTTTCAAAGTGCAGTTGATCATGTTCATTGACATCTTCAAGTCCAGTTATTTTCTTGTCATCAAATGACACATGAATTGATTCCATGATCACTCTAGTTCTCAGATTATAAACTCTGAATGCCTTTGTTGACAGTGGATAGCCAACAAAAATTCCTTCATCTGCCTTTAGGTCAAACTTGGTCAACTGTTCAGGATGAGTCTTCAACACAAAGCACTTGCATCCAAAAATATGAAAATATTTTAGATTTGGCTTTTTCTTCTTCACCATTTCATATGGTGTTTTACCATGCTTGTTGATCAGTGTTGCATTTTGAGTAAAACAAGCAGTTTGAACTGCTTCTGCCCAGAAATATGTTGGCAACTTTGCTTCATCTAGCATGGTTCTGGCAGCTTCTATCAAGGTTCTGTTCTTCCTCTCCACTACACCATTTTGTTGTGGAGTGCCAGGTGCAGAAAACTCTTGTTTTATCCCTTTACTCTTGCAAAATTCTTCCATTGATGAATTCCTGAACTCAGTTCCATTGTCACTTCTGATTATCTTCACTTGATTTTCTGACCCTTTTTCCAGTTGTAATATATGTTCTGTCAGTGTTAATGCAGTTTCATCCTTCTTTGCAAGAAAATATACCCATGTAAACCTGGTATATTCATCAACAATGACTAGAGCATATTTCTTCTTTCCAAGAGACATTACATTCACTGGACCAAAAAGATCAACATGTAGTAGATGATAAGGATCAACAATTGAAGACTCAGATTTGCTTTTGAAGGTGGCTTTTCTCTGTTTGGCCTTTTGACAAGAATCACACAGTCCTTCTACATTCAATAAAGACTTTGGTAGACCTCTTACAAGATCATTCTTGATTAGCTCATTGATGTTGTTCAGGTTCAAATGAGAGAGTTTCTTGTGCCATTTCCAACTCTCTTCACTGGACATTCTTGTAGACAGACACACTGCTTTGCCATCAGTGTTTGTTGACAATTTAATTTCATAGATGTTATTGTGTCTGTTTCCAACTAGAGCAACTTTCCCTGTAGATTTACTGATCACTTGACAATATTCAGGCTGAAAATCCACATGATATCCTCTGTCACAGATTTGACTCACAGATAGCAGATCATGCTTGAGTCCTGGAACCAGAGCTACATTTGTGATGATGACATTTCCAAGATTAATATTGCCATATCCCAGTGTATGTCCTATGTTGCCATCTCCATAGGAAACTTCTAGGCCAGCCTTCTCCTCAAACTCTGATAGCAGGGCTTTATTTCCTGTCATGTGTCCTGAACATCCACTGTCCACAACTAGGGTACTAACCCTGGTGCCCTGCAATCACAAACAATCACTGATTATTAGTTTTAAGGATCCAGACTTGCTTGGATCCTTTGGCTTTCTTAAATCTGTTAGCTTTTGCAGCGGAATTCAAATTAACAGAGTTTAAGCTAACTTTTTCAGAGTTTACATTTGCAGAGTTTACTTTAACCCATTTCAAATTTGGCTTGGGTTCATAGTAATTATAGTAAATAGCATGATAATCTCTGCAAGTGTAAATAGAATGCCAAGTACTTCCACAGTGTTTGCATAAAGTCTGTGGTCTAGTTCTCACATAATCACTCTTTACTGCAGTTTTAGAAGGCAAAGAATTAATGTTCTTATTCTTACTGCAGAAACTAGCAAGATGATTAGTGCTACCACAATTAAAGCATGTTTTTCTAGGAGCTAATGAAGCAAGCATTGGCTTAATTCCTGAGGTTATGCCTACCTTTCCATTTCTGTTTTTCTTGGGCATTCTCTGTTTGTTGACAGACTTTATTTCCTTAAGCTTATGCTTGAGTTGTTTATCTGTCATTAAACCAATGTTAGCCTCTTTAACAAAAGTTTTAGCATATGACTCTCTAACAGCCTTTTTCTGTGCTTCAGTCTTAGGTCCACCTGATCCCATGACATTACCCTCAGATGAACAATGTGGTCTTACCTTTACCTGATTTTCAAATCTAAGTTCATCTCCTACAGAGTAACCTAGACCTACTGTGTCTGACTGAAACACTTCTTGAGTGTCTTTACCAGAGTGTGTCCAAGTTTTAATGATGTGTTTAGTATCCTCCAATTCAGATTCTAGTTGCTTATACTTACCTAGCAACTCCTGTTCAATAAACACTGCATCATCTCTCTCTTTTTGAATTTTATTCATGTTCTCTAGCTGTTCCTCAACAAGTTTATTTCTTTCTTTGAGTTGAGAACACTCAGACTTTATCCTCTCATTTTCTAAAGTCTGATCCCTATAACTGATATGCAATGCTTTAAGATAAATTCTCAATTCAGTTATATTATCAGTGTTATAAGCATAGGTAGTTGGAGGTACCTTGAGATCATCATTTTCAGTCTGAGTAGTAGCCATGAGAGCATAATTGACTTCCTCATCTGAATCTGAAGTGTCTGCCCAATCTCTGCCTTTGGTGTAGAGTGCCTTTACAGTTTTACCCTTCTTGCACTCAGGAGCATAGTGACCCATCTCCTTACACTTGTAGCATTGAATTTCAGACTTATCTTTCTTACCAGATTTGAAGTCCTTTCCCTCAGCTTTCTTGAAATTCTTCTTGTCAGACTTTGAGTAGTCCCTGGAGAATCTCTTTCCCTTCTTGAAGTTCTTGTATCCCATCTTCTTGAAGGTCTTTACCATCAATGCAGCCATTTGCATCATCTCCTCATCATCTTCAGAATCAGATGATTCATCTGTGTTTGAGTCAACATCAGTGTTTGATGACTCATTCTCTGAATGTATGACTAAGGCTTTCCCTTTTGCCTTTCTCCTTGATGCCTCCTTCTTTGATGGTTTCTCCTCAACCTTAAGTGCAACAGACTTTGACTTTCTACTTGATCTTTTATTTCTCTGCTCCAATTCCAATTCATGGGTTTTGAGCAGTCCATAAATTTCATCAATCTCTGTTTCACCAAGTTCATAGTTATCTCTTATAGTGGTTGTTTTCACATCCCACTTTTCAGGTAGAGAAAGAAGAAACTTGAGATTTGAGTCTTCTAAATCATACTCTTTGTTAACCAATGACAAATCATTGAGCAGTTTACAGAATCTGTCAAATGTTTCTGTCATGGTTTCTTCAGACTTTGCTTCAAAGTGCTCATACTCCTGAGTGAGTATGTTTCTTCTGTTTTTCTTGATTGCAGGAGTTCCTTGACACCTAACCTCAAGTGCATCCCATATTTCCTTTGCAGTGGTGCAGTTAATCACTTTATTAGACATAACATTGTCTAATGCACTGTGAAGTAAATGTCTTACTTTGGCATCCTTTGCAATAGATGAAAGATCCTCAGCAGTTAGATCTTTCTTTTCCTTTGGAATGACCTTTGATTCCTCACCAGCAGCAGCAGATAATTTTGTTGGTTTGTGAGGACCTTCATAAATTCTATCAAGGTATTCTGGATCTGTAGCCTCCAGAAACATGGTCATTTTCACCTTCCAAATTGCATACTCTGATGGCCTAAGTATAGGAACCCTTATTGTTTCATACCTACTAACAGTAGTAGGGGCTTTCTCAGATGGTGGAGGTATCTCTGCCATTGATTACTATTGTGTTTGGATCTTTAACTGTAATAAAGTAACAGATTAGGCTCTGATACCACTTGTTAGGTCGAATACACAATAAGCAATCAAATACTGTATTAGTAACTTAACAAGAACACATTGTTTAACAATTAAAAACTGTTTTGAATTAATAATTCCTCTCTCGGTGATGTAAATATCACAGAGAGCTGCTTAGGTTACAATCAAAAGATTTCTCAATGTTCGACTACCCTTCTAGGGTTAACCTAACTGTATTTATAGAACATACAGCTTCGTACAATCAGTAATTGATTCTCCTATAATTAAGCTATACAATTGATATCAATCACGATTGCTTCAGTCTTCCAAGTCAACTCAATCTCTTTGACAGCTTTCCAATCTTCAAAGATATTGCTTCCATATTTATCTTGAATCAATCTTCAAACACTGTTGACTCTTCAGACAATACCGCTACAGAGTTTAACAAACTCTGTTTGCGCTTCCAGTCAGTGTTTAACTAAACTCTGACTGCTTCCAGCTAAACTCTGTTTTCTGACTTTAGCTTCCAAACACTGTTTCCATCAATCATTTCTAACATAAGTTATAACAAAAAACAGGATTTTACCCTACATTTTCCTCAATTGCGACACAGTGTGGTGATCATAATTCAGATAGAACCTTGTCGCACTGCAATTTGAAATGTCTACTTGCGGAGTTGTGTGATTACTACCTTGCCAAGAACTGATTTTAGCACTTGCAATAATGATAATTGGTGGAAAATCTACAGCATTTTCAAGAGCTAAAACAAACTCTTTTGCCATGAAATCCCAGAATGTTACATCAACGCTACATCTGCAAGAGGACAAAGTGATAACAAATGTATGACTTTGAGATCGTATTAATCATAAATTTTGTAAATATTTTTAAATTACCTTCCGTCCACAATTGTGAACTTCACTTGTTCAGTTTTGTTGTTAATCTTGCGCAGTGGACTATCCTTAACAATAACTCCAATAACATCTTCATAATGTAATTAAAATGTCAGAAGTTGAAAAAAAATATGGTACTCTTGTCAAAGATATCTAAATTGTTTAGAATTGACCATTAGATAACATACCAGTAAGATAGACATTTTTGTTGGCTATTTCCATCAAATCTCCGAGGTCATAAAAATCAAACATATTTTTCGATATCACTGTATCATCTTCATCATGTTTTTCAACTTGTGTATAATTTGTTAACACTATTTGCCGGTCGAAGTTGACCACTCTGAATTTGTCATCATTTTTGTAATCCTTAACGGTAAAGTTTGAAATCGTGTATATACTTCCTTCTTCAAGTTTCGGCTCATGTGTTTCAAGTACTGCAGCAGGTACAAAAGCTTGCATCCTAGTATTCTGATATACAAAATTTGTGGTCGATGTGTTGAGATTTACTTCAATTGCATGAATTAAATAAAATTGTTATCTTACAGATAAAGCAAAGTGAATGTTTGCATACCTTGTCATCTAAGAGCAACATGTTCAAGCTTTTAAAGACTTCTCCACTTATCAATGCTCCTCTCCATAATCGAATAATCCGAACTTTAACTGTCCAATTGTAACTGCCTGGTCGTAAATCTTTTAGACGGTGGTAGTGTTTTGTTGACATTTGGATTTGGTTCTTCTTCCTTGGATCTAGTTGAAGAAGGCAACCTACAGTAAAATCTACTTGGTAAAGCAGCAAATGGATGTGCACATATCTAGTTTACTATATGTTTTTAATGTGCACATATTTGTTGTAATAATAAAAAAGTATTAAGTACAATATAGGACTATCTACTTTTATAGATTAGGTAGTACAGTATACTCCAATTGACTAAATATGAGATCTAGTTGTTACTTCTTAATTTTATAAATTTTGATTTTATCAAAATTAGCTTAAATAAATTTAGTTTTTGTAAGAAATATGATTGGGTTGAATATAATATTTCTTTGACGAAGACTAAAGAGGACAAATTTACAAACTTCAAACTTAGATATTATATTAAAGTTACACACCAAAAGCTGGATTATATGTTAAACTTGTACACCAAAAATGATTTCTTAAGCTATTAATGCAATATTAAGCCAAAACAATGGCAATGCATTTGTCATTCAATCATTCTTCTTCTTAGGCTTGAAATTTTTTTTCACAGGCACATGTTCATCTGCAACATAATCCTTGCTTTCAACCACTGTTTTTCCATGATCCGTTGTTTTCAACTTTTTTGTCCGTGGGCTTTTTTTCTTTCGCTGTGAGCTCTCAAGTTTACTCGCCTATAACATTACCAGTTGAATGTTAGTTTTATCTTAGCACTCAATGTTTAAAAATTGTTTATATACTTATACAACATCCTTGTACATACCTTGTCAGGTTTCACTAAGTTTTTCAGAACAATGTTGCTGTCTTCCGTTTCTTCTTCCTCTTCCGGTGACTTGCGCACACGACTGTTGTTTGAAGACTTCGCACTATTAGGAGTTTGTTTCAAAGTGTTCTTCTTACCTACATTTGTCTCCTGTAATCACATGATTTGCAATTAAATGTTAAGCATCTATGTTTGAACAATGCTTTTCTAAATACATCATCCTTATCGATACCTTCTCAGCTTTCACCAAATTCTTTAGAACAATGTCGCTCTCTTCCTTTTGTTGTTCGTCTTCTGATGCTTTTCGCAGACGACTGGTGTTGGAATACTTCTCAATGGTAGGAGCTTCTTTCAAAGTGAACTTTTTCTTGGCAACACTTCTCTAGCAAAGACATGATTTGTGGTTAAACGTTACTATTATCTAAATTTTCACCTATGTCTCTAAATACATCATCCTTATACATACCTTCGCAGCTTTCTTTGTTTCTTCCTGTGGTTCTAAATTTCGTGCATGACTCACGTTTGAAGACTTCTCAGTGTTAGGAGTTTCTGTCAAAGGGTACGTCTGCCCAATATTGGTCTCCTACATTTAACAGTTTTCAACAGTTATAAATCAAGATTTACATAAATAACAAATAATATGTTGTCTTCGATACCCGTACCATGAAGTTTGCAGCATCCTCTGCTTCCCCAGAGGGCTCTTCAACCTGTGCATTGCAATCAAACAACTCATGACCCTAAAAAATGTCACAGGATTTATACACCTCGGAACCATTCTTCACATTGTCTTGAGATATTTTCAGTGTTATTGTGTAATCATGGTTCACTATTTGTTGAAGTACTGTTGGAAACTTTGTGTCATTTGATCCCTGTGAAACATTGTAACCAATTCACGTATGTAGTAGATATAATAAACACTACAAAAAGGTTTCATGTACAACTTTCCACTTTTTACATACCATTGCTTGCTCAAGATCAACATCAAACATTGTCTTCCCAGTTATCCGACGAACTTCACTATCTTGCAAAATAATCCTAATTCCTCCTGTGCTATCAGAACACAACGTGCAAACTTGGAACCTAATATTGAAATTAAGATTTGACACACATTTTATTTAGCCTATATTCCAAAATGATGTAACAATTGATTATATCACAGAAATCATACCTTCTCTCTGGATAAGGAAAGAAACGATTGCAAGTTCGTGTGTTACACTTAAATCTTCCATCAAGCGTTTCGAGTTCTTTATCACACGTTGGACATATATTACAATACCACTGAAGTTCTTCTAAAACTTTTCTTAGTGTAACTTGACAAATAACTTCTTTCTACATTGTAAAGTAAATACATGTTACTTATAATCAATTATGCGAGAAAATTATAATTTTACACTTACAAACCTCAATATAATTTTCATTCAATTGCTTGATATCTGATACAGTCATAATTTTGTAGCTTTCCTCTTCTATTGCAGGTGAGTTTTG
This sequence comes from Kitagawia praeruptora, assembly GCA_037693485.1. NCBI lineage: Eukaryota > Viridiplantae > Streptophyta > Magnoliopsida > Apiales > Apiaceae > Kitagawia > Kitagawia praeruptora. Next base: position 9,966,898 of record CM075353.1, read on the forward strand.
TACATGGAAGGAAGGTTCAGCTGCCCTGTAATGAGGAAACGTATTTTTATTTTTTCTATTATGTACGATCCATTTATATAGAAATAATTAACAAAGATATCAACAAAGCTCAGTTTGAAATACGTTACAACATTACCTAGCTCTCAATAGTTTGACACTTTCATGCTTTATATTTAGATAAAACCTTGTTGCAGGATAGTTTGTTAATGTCAACTCTCCTTTGATAAAAAAAAAACATTTAGTGTTAACCAAAATAATGTGAATGTCAATTTCTACTTATATAGTAAAAAAGTACCTTGAAATGTTCCAATTTTGGCACTTGCCAAAACAACAATAATGGTATCATCTTCTTCTTTCTTCAATGCGTGTTCAAATGCTTCAGCAAGTTTGTCAAACAAAGTGACTTTAATACAGCACCTACAAAGATTTGCAATTAATACTCAGTGGTAGTTTTCCAAATATGAAAATATCCTTCTCATCCAAGTTACTCACCTGCCATCTGTTATAGAGAATTTCTTCTGTACTTTGTCTTCATTTTTATCAGTCTTATATTCTCTTACAGGTTGTGGATCTTTAATAACACCAACTACATCTAAAGCAGCAAAATAACTTCGTCTATTAATATACATAAACACATTAACTTCACAATTTCATTAAGAGTATGCTCCAAACAACACATGCAAGAAAAAATGTAATCAACCGCAGCTAAAACATTACCACATAAGAAACGTTTGTTTGTTTCCATTACCTCAAGATCCTTTAACGGAAATAGATCAAAGCTATATTCCGGAATTTTCAAAACAACTTTCTCAGTAGTTTCTAACTGAGTATAGTCCGAAAAATATATGTGCTTGTCATATCGAATGCAACGATGGCTTTCCACTCCCGTGTACTCTTGAACCATGAAATTGGTAATATTGTATATTTTTCCTTCTTGAAGAAGCTCTTCAAACAATGGAGCATATTTTGCATTTATAAAAGCATGGATTCGGTAGCTCTACAGAAAAAATTCAAACAGAAATGGAAGTTAAGTCAATATTTAAGTTTTTGACATTACAACAAACTCATATCTTCATGTAAAATACCGAATCATCGACGAATACAATATTAAGCCCACGAAATTCTTTGGTATCCCGGGTTATCCCTCTCCATACAGCTTGTGCTCTTACTTGAATGCACCATTTGATTTGAGAAGAGTCCAACTTTGTTATAGGGATATATTTGTTAAAGAACATTCTGATTTGCAACCTACAAATAAAACACATAATACATTAAACACATATCAAACTGTAAGTGAAGGAGAATATCACTACCTTTGATATTGAAATTAATGGAAGGTAGATTTGAAAGACACTTTTTGACCAGACAAAATGTAGGTGTTTATAAGATAAGTTTGCACTTAATTAGTCGGATTCAAATTTGTTTTGCAAACATAAGTTGATAAGTTGGTTCAAATCCATGTACACTACTTCATAGAGCCAAATTGTACTATAGAAAACATATTTAAAATAAATCATGGACGGAAAATAAATGCTGTCAAAAAACATACACCCTGCACCATCATTATTAGAAGAAGTTGTTGTACAATTATTTATTGTATGCACACTCTCTTCCTTCAAAAGACAACCTTGCAGTAGCATTTTTACAACTTGATAAGCATTAAATTGATGAGCATTAAAGAAGTTAAGTAAACAACTCTACTTCTACACCTAGCTATAGGCGACGTGTATACATCACGTACAAAATATAATGGAGACCAGCTTCCACAATACGCTGTTGCATTTTCTTTTGCACCAAAATCTTTCACCATTCATTCGGTTGCAGATAAATTTAGTTTCCATTTTTTCGGGAAATTAAATATTAATACATTTTCTCATAATTATTACCTTGCCGCGTGCGATATCCTTTTAAATATTAATACATTTTCTCATCATTATTACAAAAATTAATTTAGTTTATTTATTTAACTTTTTGTTTTTTCAATCAATTTAACAGCTAGATTTTATTTAATTGTTTCATGAATAAGAATATTATTCATAACCATATTAAATGTATCCTAATCAAATTTGTACATTTATAAAAACAAATATTCGTAACCATATTAAATGTATCCTAATCAAATTTGTACATTTACTGTAACACCCCCAGATCCAGGGTCAGGGATCTGGTCGTTACGGTCTCAATATCCAACCACAAAACCAACATAATTTAAGTTACAACTTTGTGACCCAAAACAACAACATGAAACACACCCGTTATAGTCCCAGAGATGAAATCAGAGTAACCAACAATATTTTTATTCACAAGTTTGAGTTCTTACAACCCAAAGAATTACAATTGTACAATTACATACTCTTTGCCATCCATTAATAGATATCATAATATAAATACATTTGAGGCTCAATTGCTAACAACTAGCCTACCAGTAGTTGCATCCTCAACAACGGTAGCCAAGACCTTAGCGGTAAACCTCTGACGGTTGACACCTGCTTACGCTGTGTGCGCCTTGCGCGGCCATCTGATCTAGCTGTTGTTGTAATATAAATAAATAAAGCAAGGGTGAGCAATAGCCCACCAAAAATATAATTGAACGACAATAATATATGACAGTTCAAAATATCTTTGAAACCATATGCCATGCATTAACGATGTAGTACCAATATAAGGTATGAGATGAAGTTACAAGGTAACTCAAAATATATTTGTTTTGAATAAATATCTGCTATGTCAAGGATGAGCCAGATATTATCAACTTTTCATAATAGAGGAACTTGCAGGAAGAATATTGCAATTCCAATTCAAACACTTTTCAAACCTGCCAATAATGATAAGATTGCAGGAAATTTCTCAATCTGAAGGATGAACTAATACGGGAGCATTGCCACGCCAGATGCCCTGACGTTTACGATGATCAGTCGTATGTCATGCATCTCATCAGTCGTTCTCTACATGTAGAAGGTAGCTCCGACGGAATTACTTATCTACCGCCCTCTGGAACTCCTCAGCCAACGGTGGGGCTATTGCTGGACCGGCGCCACTCGGCCACTTACGCGTCTCCTAGTTCGAATATCATCCATGACTCTGAAACGTAAAGTTCGTTCCCCTTTTTCCCCAAGTGTAACACTTGTTGATAGGACTCCACAAAGTAGTCGTATCTAATTGGAAAGGAAAATTCACCAATATTTCCCAAGCTGATGCTTGTTAATGGATATAAACTTGTTACATCAATCATACCCCTCGAGCGTTGAGGAGGTAACCAAAAGACTCATATCGATGCTTGAAAGAATCAAGATGTGAGTGACAAGATAGTTTTAGCAAGTATAGGACCGGGCAGTCTAATAAATAACATCTCCAAGTGAGGTCCCCTTATATAATTTTTGGAAGTTGAGCGAGTATTTAAATCTTCTTATAAGATAGATTTAAACGAAAATAAAGTTTTGGGAACCTCCCCTTGATAAAATAGTCATAAAAGACTTTGAAATATTTTACATAATATCTGAAGGTGAAGGATAACCTTTGAATAATATAAATCATTACAAAAAGAATTCAAAAGAATTTTATTAAATATTCCAAGAATATTTATTAAGTCAATAATAATTACGGAATATTATTAAATCATAATATTGCTCGTAAGTAATCCTCGAATGAATATATAGAATTATTTATTAAATAAATCTCTTCTTAAATGAATATTTAAAATAATATTCATTGAATAAATAAACTTAAATAAATATTTAATATAATATTTACTAAATAAATTAAACCTTAAATGAATATTTGAAAATAATATTCATTTAACAAATAACGTTCCAAATGAATATCCAAAATAATATTCATTTCACAATTAATATTCCAAATGAATATCCGAATAATGTTCATTTAGTAATCAAAACTTTAAAGAAATATTCAAAACAATATTCCATAAGTAATTAGAACTTCAACTGAATATTTTAAAATAATATTCATTAAGTAAATAAAACCTTAAACGAATATTCAAATAATATTCATTTAATAAATACTATTCTAAATGAATATCCAATTAATATTCATTTAGTAATCAATACTCTCAAGGAATATTTGAAATAATGTTCCTTAAGTAATTAGAATTTCAAAGAAATATCTTAAAGTAATATTCATTGAATAGATAAAACCTTAAATGAATATTCGAAAGTAATATTCATTTAATAAACAATATTCTAAATGAATCTTGAAATAATATTCATGAAATAATCAAACTCTAAATGAATATTCGAAATAATATTCATTCAATATCTCTCGACTGAGATAATACTCAAATAACATTTCTCGAAAGATTTCCAAGTAAATAATACTTTATGGAAATATAATTAATGTTTAATAATAATAACATTCCTCAAACGGAATACTAATCTGTCGTTGGAATCCCTCCGGGTTTCCAAGACTACATCTATATCTCAAAATACCGACTCCCGGTCTACATTTAAAGAATGAATATCACATGCCCTTCACTAAGGGTCTTAACCAAAAGTCCGGCTTATACTGATATATCGTATCTAGTCTATAAGCCAATATCAATTCAGGGAACAAGTATTGCAATATAACTTGAAAGTAGACATGCATGCTATGGCATATGTATACAACAATCATCATATATATATTATCACAACAACAGTTCCAAGTATTGGAAACTTGCCTGAGAATCGAGTGCGGGTAGGGGTAATGTGTCCCGGGTCAGCTCGACAATCTATAAATAATCAGAATATTTAAGATTAACCACTTAACGCTTATTAAAAGGCTAAGTATAAACTCCACTTAAATCGAAACATGTTTTCGAGTTATCTCGTTATGTCTCTTTTAGTGTAACTCTTTTTATCACCGATACGATCCGACATTCGTTCGTTATCAAGACATGTCATCATGCTTATACTTGGTATATACTTAAGTCGTATAAGTTCTAAGGTTGGTCGTTTACGAATCAAGATTATACCTCGAGTGTTATCGCCCGTTTTCTAAGTTATAACCAAAGTCATACCTTTAAGGGTTTCGTTCGCGTTTAATCTCGATTCAAACATTTTTATAAAATCGGAAAACGATCCATTCGACATGTGGTTTTCTCCCACACCTTCCTTTTTACCTCTAATATTTAATTAATAAGATTCGCCACTGATTAAACAACATTTAGGGGAATCAATTTCAATTACGAACTTTCGTTTACGATTTCGAACCACTTTTACGAATTTAATCATAACTCCTAAACCGTAAGTCCATTTCATGCGATCTTTATATCAAAACGAAGCTTGTAACATAATCTAGATAATCATGGCATAAGACGAAGCTATGCAGTGAGTTATATCTTCTGTCAAGTTCGGATTTCAAGATTAAACGAAAATCGGGCATTACGACGGCTATAAATCGAACGTTCTACTAATCGTAACACTAAACCAAGCCACACCGGGCACCAATACAACTTGTACACATGATTAACATCTTTATCAGTCCAAGAATATCATGTTAAACCAACAAGATCATCATCTCTTACTAAAATCATTAAACCACTAACTAATCATGCTTATAACATCACCATAACCATACTAATTCCAAAACCATCAAGAACATCATTAAAACTCAAAGTAAGATCTAAGGTTCTTAAGATTTATACCTTCCTTGGAGTGTGTAAAGACCTTGCTAAGCCTTGTATAGTCCATGTCCACCCTTAACCAAGCTTAGATCATCCAAAAAAATCAAGATCCAAGAATTTGTTCTTGAAAATCACTATTCACCCTCATCTTTAATGATTTTTTTGAAAATGGAAACAAAGGAGATTGAAGCTAGGATTTTGAGGAGATCATTTTTATGAATTATAGGACTCACATAAAAAGTTTCAAGATCAAACAATGGTTGGAAGTGGGATTTTGGTTCTTGAATTAGAGCAAAAGCCGAATGGTGCAAGATGAGAGAGTTTGGAGTTTTTTGATCTTGGTTGCTTGGTTGATTGCATTATTGTGATGTCTCTTGGAAATATCTTGGCATAAAGTAGCTTTAATAAAGTGATTAAGTCATTGTATGCATCATCTTGCCAAGTGTTGGTGTTTAAAGATGTTGATGATAAGATTAAACTAAGCATTTGGTTTGATTCTCTAAGTATGCTAGTTGCTCATGTAACTACTTGGTTACTTGCTCTTATCTACTAGCACATGGTTGCCCCTTGGCCCTCTGCTTGTTTCTTTGTCCGTTTATTGCTTAATTCGTTGATCGTTCGAGGGAATAACTCATTCGTTTCTAGTTAGGGTTTTACCGAAAACCTTCTTAATAATTCTAATACTATTCCTCATCATTCTTAATACTCCTCGAATTTAAATTCCTTAATTCCCTTTTATAAATCCTTAAGTCTTGCAGTGTCCAGGGAAATCTCGGAGAAAATAAAAGTGCTCTTTTTCTGAATCCGACAGCTTTTACATACACTTATTTTCCTCCTGGATCACTAATACGAACTCAGAAATCCGTTCCGAATACCGGGTATAACATTATTATAATAATATTCCAAATTCCACCAAAATCACTATTCATCACTTATTTTTATTTAATTCCTATAATTAGGAAAATGAACCTCGTTCACCCTCGAGTGTTCCTTAACCTTTTTACGGAACCGCTGGGCTTATAATAGATATTGATTTGGATGACATGAGGGTATCTATTTCTCTCTAGGGAATCTTATCTTAACTTTCTAGGAGATAGATTATTCTAATCTAAGTTATCACCCAATAGCATCCTTCAGGCCATATAACCTGGGAATATATATCCTTTCATTATTCATCCTTTAAAGCCAGTATTACCTTGTAGTTGTAACCACTGTTCACTCTTACATCAATACATAATAAAAGTTTTAATTCTACCAAAAAATCTGGGTTCTTACAGTCTCCCCTCCTTAAAAGGATTCCGTCCCGGAATCAGGTAGAAGACAATTGGGTACTTGTTGGTTATTTCGCTTTTCAATTCTCTGGTCGATCCTTACACATTCCAATCTTTCTAAAGCACATCGTACTGGTGTTACAATACACCCTTTATCCGTTCTACCAATTCTTTGATACTTTCGCATAACACATTATCCGGTATACGCTCTTGTCCGGTCTTACACTATTAACCTTATTGGTATGTGCAGTGACTTCGGTATCACTAACGCGCTACGAATTCCGGAGATAACCTCTCTCGTAATTTTGCAATTCCTGATCGCTTTAATCTTCACAATCTCGATGTATATATATTTAGGTGGAAAAAATTTATTGAGAGATCACTGTGATCAATGAACATTTGTTACATTGCATAGCTAGTACAGAAGGGGGCCAGCCTCTAGTACTTGACAAGCAATTAAACAATTAATGGCATTCCACCTAGACTCCTATCACACAGACAGAGAGTCACGTAGTATTACCTCCCCTCCTTAAAGGGTTGTTCTTCTCAATTTAGAAGAAGATAAATAAGGGAGAAGAAAAGAACGAATTTCAAAGAATCATATATGAAAGTTTTCATGATTGTCAAAATATCATACTTAGAATTTACCTCTGAACTATAGAGGTTTATTAGGGAAGAAAGTAATCGTATTCGTATCAAATACTACTTTATCATAATCTCACATATCACATGTCCTTGTTTCTCTGTCCATCATTCTATGGACCTATACTCTTGTTTGATATTAGCATTACTTACTTTTGGAAATTCCTTCAACCTCTCAGGTTAAAATCATGGATTTCTCGCTTGACATTTTTATTACTGGCATTTCATGCCCCGACACTGGCTCTTTCATACTCATAATTCTAACATTATCAGGTTGTCATTCCGAGAGCTCGTTAAGAAGAACCCATTCATCAATCCATTCATAACATTTCTTACTTCACATTCAATTATTATTTTCCATTCTTTTCTTTATCAATCATATCCATCTTATCATCTAGTTCTCATTCACTTCTGTTATTGAACTCCACCGTCACCTTATTAGGGGAACGCGTGTTACCTTTATTCAATATACGTGGCACGTTTGTGGTCAAACTTTCCTTTGTTCAACCATCTAGATTTCACTTTCTCATTCCATGAGTCTCTTTTATTACTCAATCAAACTATTCCATATTTCCTCGGATTTTCCAAACTTAAAAGGAGTCAATTTGTATGTCATTCATGCTCCTAATTCCAACTTTCCATTTTGGCCAATGCCCTTACCTTGCCAATTCCATACTCTTCTCGATTCATTACCGGAGCTTCTCATGAGTCTGCCTATCTGACTCTCTCTTATTAATTCCCAATTCTATTTCCATCTCTATCAGTCTCTTGTCTTTATTTCTACTATAATCATTTTATGAACCATCATAACCTAATTCTTCATTTCAAATATCTCGTCGATCCAGAAATTACACCATCTGAAATAAACCTGGATGATTTCTCTAACTTAGATTCACTTCGACATTTCCACAGTCGTCACCACCTAATTTCTCAGTAGGATCACCATCGCTTATCGTTTACTTAGTGCTTTAACAACTAAGCATCATAATTGTCAATTCAAGATCCTCTAGGAAAACAAAATAATCATTATTCCCTATCCATAGGGAATGCTTCCTGAACTTGACGTAGATATTACATGAAGCAGATAAAATTGCATGAAAGCTTCCAGCATCGCAGCTGGAACAGGCTTGTGAGATTATTAATCACATATCTCCGGTAGAAGACTAAAAGCTTAGCGGTTTGCTTAATCGCTTGCCAACCTCATAATTCTCTATCTTGTTTGCACAGAAATACACCAACATAAATCATCGTGCCATTTGGCTTATCAGTATTTGTACCATCTCTGTTTTTGGTCATCTACTACCAATTCATTATTACTTAACCTCTCCTCTCTCTTTCCAAAGAAAAGGCGAGTCTCTTGGGGAATTTGGTCTGGTCTGACGCAGAGCCTCCTAATGTCGGTAATGTACTATCGGCAACATCAGGAATCGAATCTTTACTTAAACTATTCTTATAGTTGATCCTGGCACAATCATCAAACGGAAAGTAACTTCCTCTACCACATTATGACCATCAAGGTCCTTTACACTATCATTCTATCTCTCTAGTATGAGCATATATACTTACTCCCTTATACTTAAAGTGTCGGCCACCTCATTGGCCTTTCCTGAATATAATATTTTCTTGAAATCAATATTTTCTGGATCTATTCCAACTCAGGGTGGAAGCATTCTCCCTTAAATTCTGCTGAATGAGAGAAAGCATCTATCAGTCTTTTCCAAAAGTCATTGCTCCCACCTTTCTAGTGCGATCTTGACTACAGGTACTCCAAATCATACCTAGGATATTTCCTTACTTAACTCCCTTCTTGTTTTTAGGATAATCTCAACCTTATTGGTTCAATCCATACCTTCTCATGGTTTCTTACATGCCTCATCCGACCTCATTATTATTATATCATACCTTCTCTACCAAACTTCCCTTTTAAACTCAGAGTATTACCTCTTCCCTTATAAGGTTTCTTAGGTCATCCTCATCATTCCTCCTGTATCTTCCGGGTACAGGGTATATCAAACATCATCAATCAATTCTATAACAATTCTGTCTATATACTTTTTGAGACTCCTTTCCACAATTCCTTATAGATTATTGACACCTTGGTCTATTCATTTATATCATCTGATTTCGCAATGTCTATGTTAGGGGTGATGCTATCCTTTGTGCATCCCCCAGGGTTCGTATTAATCTATGGACATTCTATCCTCAATTCCATTTTCGAGGAATACTTACATCCTGTACTTGGCAACTTTAATCGTATATCCATAATAAGGGTCTCTTTTCAATCATTCTCATCTTGATAGTCTATAGGTAGACTAATGCTAACCTCTTCTTTCCAACGAATGTTAGTCTATATGACCTTCCAAAAGACAACACATGTCTATCTGCTCTTTCTTACAGAACTTGGTAATGGTAGCAAGGATGTTCTGGAAGATATTGGTCGTGTTCAACGTGAATCTCTTAATGCCTAATGCTCTTTTTTTTTTTTTTTTTTTTTTAGGACACTAAGCTTCAGATAACATTTATGCATCACAGTGCACTAACTTTGGTAATTTTCGTAACTTTTCAGTGGTCACTACCCTCAATCCTGATACGTCCATGGTATATATATAAATCCATCATCCTGTATCTCAATTCATTTTATATCAAAAGCCCTCGCGGTTGGCACTTGATTAGAAGCACCCCGCTTTGTCCTTACATTGTTGATTCAGTCACTTGATAATCCTTAGTGACTTGGCCCCAATGGCCATGCTAAAATATGTGAGTTTAGGGGTCGGATAATAGCATTACTTTTCTAGCAATTGCTGGCATAGTGCCTTCTACTTTGATACCTTTTGATCTTTTCAAAATTTTACTCCATATAAGTCTCACTTGACTTCTCGGTACCGTCTCCGGTCACCTTTCCTTTATTTTTATCATTTCTACTTCTCTTATCAATTTCACGTACCACGTAAGCTTAACACTTCTAGCATAACAACCTTTTCATTTCAGTCAATCCCGGAATTTCTCAGTCCGGCTTGTTTCTTAATTACATTACCCTTTTTTTTTTTCCTTCAAATCTCAACTTCATAATTTATCCCTATAATCAGTCATAATAATCGGGGTCTGTCTACCAGCCTGCATAGCGGCTATCCTACCCAATCCATAGGGTTCGCTCCAGTTTCCATTCTCTTCGGTGACGTATTCAGATAATCAGAAAGACAAGGTTTGCCAGAATTCGTCGAATTCCTTTTCCAGGATTAGGGAAATTTCAGTTAATCTATTCACCCACTAGTAACATTAAGAAAATCCATTTCGATACCCAAAGAATATTTCTATGAACATCCGAGCTGGTCGAACCATAAACAGTTACAGTAGCGAAATGATTGACATAAGCTGGGAGTTTAATCATTAGAAGGAAACCAAATATACATCGTCCCTAGAAGGGGAATCAAAAGTTTAAAACTAAACATGCCATACCTCCCCGATACATGCTTGTCCTAATAGTCGATACTACCAAATACCAGTCTTCTTAACAACCAGTCTCAGAAGGAACACTACCGTCGGGGTTAGTCGTTCCTCAACATTGGCACTACCAAGGCCATCCGAATCCGATGAACTGCGCTGTCTAAATGTATTCGAAATTACGCTGTCGTGCTGCATAAGCGCAGACCTATACCTGTATGAGTTGCATCATAATATCTCCCAAAGTTTCCTTCTTCCATTAGGCAATGCCAACCCTGGTCATCACCAACTTTACCTTTAGCTCCAGGAAGATCTTCTCACATTTATCTTGTCCATTCAAACTTTTATTCTTATAATAAGTCGGGTTACGGGACTACACTTTCTGTAAAGTCCTGAGCAAATCTTTGGTAATACCTTGTGAATTTTATGAAATTTCTCACCTTTGCCAGTGTGGTTGGCCAATCTTCATTTGAAACTGTCTTTAACTTGGTAGGGCCGACCAACACTACTCTTATTGATCATGTGTCCTATTGCTGGACTTCATTTTGCCAAAACTCTTATTTCGAGAACATGTCCTACACCTGTTCTATCAGGTTGCACCTAGAAGAATTCTCAATTACATCTCGACCACTGCTCGCCTTGCCTAATCCATTTATGATTCAGTGTCAGAATAAACTTAAGGTAACTACCATAATCCATTCAAGGAAAAGAAAGAATTTAATATTCTTCTGAATCACATGCCACTAATGTTTCTGGTTCATCATTTCACTGAATTGAACTGAACTTATACTTGGTTTCTTGACGATAGCCTCATTACTAGTTTATCATAGACTCACTGGTCTTTTAGTCTTGTAGGTTCTGAGATCATTGTCTCGCTTACTACTTCCTTATGTAACTTTATTCCTTCAGGCCCTTGCTTTCCACTATCTTTACTTTCTTAGCTAATCCATTCATAAAATGGACATCTCACTGGATAAACCACCTCATCAATCTCAATTGACTTTATAAATTATAACCTAGGAAATCTGCCTTCTCACGGCGAATTATCATTAATAAGATTCACACTAATCCATTTATCTGAAAATATGGCACTTGCCACCTCTGTCTTAACTGTTCCTAGGGACTCTGCTCCCCGTCCAATATCAATGTCTTTGATAATCATGCATCATTCTAATTCCTTTCTCATTAATCTGAAAGTCTCCAAGGATTCTTATCTATCCTTACATAAGATCTTGAGTAATTCCTCAAATCCATCTTACTTGCTAGCACTTCATTCGGTAGTCCGGCTATGAATCCAATATGCCTCTTTAATTCTCTTAATAATATCTCAATTCTTTAAGCTCACTTCTCTGAGCACTATATCTAGATTCTTACAGTCTCTCTGGCTGCAGCCCTCATCTCCTCAAGGTAAACTTCCCTGTCTTTAACAGGATTCTCCCTCTCTGCTGGAACCTCTTCCGGGTCCTCCGTAGGGTACTCTATCGAATCCACCATCCGATCTTCAACATCAAAACAAGCATCATTATGTTACTGCTTGTAATCCCCAAGGTCTGTCGCCTTACTAGTCGATACAAGAACGAGCTAAGTTACTATCATGATACTTTTAGGGTTCCCATAAGGGTTTTATATGTCAATACTACATTATGTAGTCTGACTATGAACTTGGCAAGAGTTCTTATTATCTTAATGAATTTATTGTTTTAACGTCGCATCATCTCTGGGATATATAACGCTCTCTCTGATACCATTTCTGTAACACCCCCAGATCCAGGGTCAGGGATCTGGTCGTTACGGTCTCAATATCCAACCACAAAACCAACATAATTTAAGTTACAACTTTGTGACCCAAAACAACAACATGAAACACACCCGTTATAGTCCCAGAGATGAAATCAGAGTAACCAACAATATTTTTATTCACAAGTTTGAGTTCTTACAACCCAAAGAATTACAATTGTACAATTACATACTCTTTGCCATCCATTAATAGATATCATAATATAAATACATTTGAGGCTCAATTGCTAACAACTAGCCTACCAGTAGTTGCATCCTCAACAACGGTAGCCAAGACCTTAGCGGTAAACCTCTGACGGTTGACACCTGCTTACGCTGTGTGCGCCTTGCGCGGCCATCTGATCTAGCTGTTGTTGTAATATAAATAAATAAAGCAAGGGTGAACAATAGCCCACCAAAAATATAATTGAACGACAATAATATATGACAGTTCAAAATATCTTTGAAACCATATGCCATGCATTAACGATGTAGTACCAATATAAGGTATGAGATGAAGTTACAAGGTAACTCAAAATATATTTGTTTTGAATAAATATCTGCTATGTCAAGGATGAGCCAGATATTATCAACTTTTCATAATAGAGGAACTTGCAGGAAGAATATTGCAATTCCAATTCAAACACTTTTCAAACCTGCCAATAATGATAAGATTGCAGGAAATTTCTCAATCTGAAGGATGAACTAATACGGGAGCATTGCCGCGCCAGATGCCCTGACGTTTACGATGATCAGTCGTATGTCATGCATCTCATCAGTCGTTCTCTACATGTAGAAGGTAGCTCCGACGGAATTACTTATCTACCGCCCTCTGGAACTCCTCAGCCAACGGTGGGGCTATTGCTGGACCGGCGCCACTCGGCCACTTACGCGTCTCCTAGTTCGAATATCATCCATGACTCTGAAACGTAAAGTTCGTTCCCCTTTTTCCCCAAGTGTAACACTTGTTGATAGGACTCCACAAAGTAGTCGTATCTAATTGGAAAGGAAAATTCACCAATATTTCCCAAGCTGATGCTTGTTAATGGATATAAACTTGTTACATCAATCATACCCCTCGAGCGTTGAGGAGGTAACCAAAAGACTCATATCGATGCTTGAAAGAATCAAGATGTGAGTGACAAGATAGTTTTAGCAAGTATAGGACCGGGCAGTCTAATAAATAACATCTCCAAGTGAGGTCCCCTTATATAATTTTTGGAAGTTGAGCGAGTATTTAAATCTTCTTATAAGATAGATTTAAACGAAAATAAAGTTTTGGGAACCTCCCCTTGATAAAATAGTCATAAAAGACTTTGAAATATTTTACATAATATCTGAAGGTGAAGGATAACCTTTGAATAATATAAATCATTACAAAAAGAATTCAAAAGAATTTTATTAAATATTCCAAGAATATTTATTAAGTCAATAATAATTACGGAATATTATTAAATCATAATATTGCTCGTAAGTAATCCTCGAATGAATATATAGAATTATTTATTAAATAAATCTCTTCTTAAATGAATATTTAAAATAATATTCATTGAATAAATAAACTTAAATAAATATTTAATATAATATTTACTAAATAAATTAAACCTTAAATGAATATTTGAAAATAATATTCATTTAACAAATAACGTTCCAAATGAATATCCAAAATAATATTCATTTCACAATTAATATTCCAAATGAATATCCGAATAATGTTCATTTAGTAATCAAAACTTTAAAGAAATATTCAAAACAATATTCCATAAGTAATTAGAACTTCAACTGAATATTTTAAAATAATATTCATTAAGTAAATAAAACCTTAAACGAATATTCAAATAATATTCATTTAATAAATACTATTCTAAATGAATATCCAATTAATATTCATTTAGTAATCAATACTCTCAAGGAATATTTGAAATAATGTTCCTTAAGTAATTAGAATTTCAAAGAAATATCTTAAAGTAATATTCATTGAATAGATAAAACCTTAAATGAATATTCGAAAGTAATATTCATTTAATAAACAATATTCTAAATGAATCTTGAAATAATATTCATGAAATAATCAAACTCTAAATGAATATTCGAAATAATATTCATTCAATATCTCTCGACTGAGATAATACTCAAATAACATTTCTCGAAAGATTTCCAAGTAAATAATACTTTATGGAAATATAATTAATGTTTAATAATAATAACATTCCTCAAACGGAATACTAATCTGTCGTTGGAATCCCTCCGGGTTTCCAAGACTACATCTATATCTCAAAATACCGACTCCCGGTCTACATTTAAAGAATGAATATCACATGCCCTTCACTAAGGGTCTTAACCAAAAGTCCGGCTTATACTGATATATCGTATCTAGTCTATAAGCCAATATCAATTCAGGGAACAAGTATTGCAATATAACTTGAAAGTAGACATGCATGCTATGGCATATGTATACAACAATCATCATATATATATTATCACAACAACAGTTCCAAGTATTGGAAACTTGCCTGAGAATCGAGTGCGGGTAGGGGTAATGTGTCCCGGGTCAGCTCGACAATCTATAAATAATCAGAATATTTAAGATTAACCACTTAACGCTTATTAAAAGGCTAAGTATAAACTCCACTTAAATCGAAACATGTTTTCGAGTTATCTCGTTATGTCTCTTTTAGTGTAACTCTTTTTATCACCGATACGATCCGACATTCGTTCGTTATCAAGACATGTCATCATGCTTATACTTGGTATATACTTAAGTCGTATAAGTTCTAAGGTTGGTCGTTTACGAATCAAGATTATACCTCGAGTGTTATCGCCCGTTTTCTAAGTTATAACCAAAGTCATACCTTTAAGGGTTTCGTTCGCGTTTAATCTCGATTCAAACATTTTTATAAAATCGGAAAACGATCCATTCGACATGTGGTTTTCTCCCACACCTTCCTTTTTACCTCTAATATTTAATTAATAAGATTCGCCACTGATTAAACGACATTTAGGGGAATCAATTTCAATTACGAACTTTCGTTTACGATTTCGAACCACTTTTACGAATTTAATCATAACTCCTAAACCGTAAGTCCATTTCATGCGATCTTTATATCAAAACGAAGCTTGTAACATAATCTAGATAATCATGGCATAAGACGAAGCTATGCAGTGAGTTATATCTTCTGTCAAGTTCGGATTTCAAGATTAAACGAAAATCGGGCATTACGACGGCTATAAATCGAACGTTCTACTAATCGTAACACTAAACCAAGCCACACCGGGCACCAATACAACTTGTACACATGATTAACATCTTTATCAGTCCAAGAATATCATGTTAAACCAACAAGATCATCATCTCTTACTAAAATCATTAAACCACTAACTAATCATGCTTATAACATCACCATAACCATACTAATTCCAAAACCATCAAGAACATCATTAAAACTCAAAGTAAGATCTAAGGTTCTTAAGATTTATACCTTCCTTGGAGTGTGTAAAGACCTTGCTAAGCCTTGTATAGTCCATGTCCACCCTTAACCAAGCTTAGATCATCCAAAAAAATCAAGATCCAAGAATTTGTTCTTGAAAATCACTATTCACCCTCATCTTTAATGATTTTTTTGAAAATGGAAACAAAGGAGATTGAAGCTAGGATTTTGAGGAGATCATTTTTATGAATTATAGGACTCACATAAAAAGTTTCAAGATCAAACAATGGTTGGAAGTGGGATTTTGGTTCTTGAATTAGAGCAAAAGCCGAATGGTGCAAGATGAGAGAGTTTGGAGTTTTTTGATCTTGGTTGCTTGGTTGATTGCATTATTGTGATGTCTCTTGGAAATATCTTGGCATAAAGTAGCTTTAATAAAGTGATTAAGTCATTGTATGCATCATCTTGCCAAGTGTTGGTGTTTAAAGATGTTGATGATAAGATTAAACTAAGCATTTGGTTTGATTCTCTAAGTATGCTAGTTGCTCATGTAACTACTTGGTTACTTGCTCTTATCTACTAGCACATGGTTGCCCCTTGGCCCTCTGCTTGTTTCTTTGTCCGTTTATTGCTTAATTCGTTGATCGTTCGAGGGAATAACTCATTCGTTTCTAGTTAGGGTTTTACCGAAAACCTTCTTAATAATTCTAATACTATTCCTCATCATTCTTAATACTCCTCGAATTTAAATTCCTTAATTCCCTTTTATAAATCCTTAAGTCTTGCAGTGTCCAGGGAAATCTCGGAGAAAATAAAAGTGCTCTTTTTCTGAATCCGACAGCTTTTACATACACTTATTTTCCTCCTGGATCACTAATACGAACTCAGAAATCCGTTCCGAATACCGGGTATAACATTATTATAATAATATTCCAAATTCCACCAAAATCACTATTCATCACTTATTTTTATTTAATTCCTATAATTAGGAAAATGAACCTGGTTCACCCTCGAGTGTTCCTTAACCTTTTTACGGAACCGCTGGGCTTATAATAGATATTGATTTGGATGACATGAGGGTATCTATTTCTCTCTAGGGAATCTTATCTTAACTTTCTAGGAGATAGATTATTCTAATCTAAGTTATCACCCAATAGCATCCTTCAGGCCATATAACCTGGGAATATATATCCTTTCATTATTCATCCTTTAAAGCCAGTATTACCTTGTAGTTGTAACCACTGTTCACTCTTACATCAATACATAATAAAAGTTTTAATTCTACCCAAAAATCTGGGTTCTTACATTTATCCTAAAGAATATAACAGACACTTTGTCCATAATCCCTCTGTCTCAAATTATGTTATATTGTTCATTATAAGGGAAAGAATATTAATTTACACATAATATATAAAACCAAATATAATCATGACTCCTCAGTTTACTTTACCGCGTGCCATCGCCATTTCTTTATCAACAAATCAATGCTAGATTTTATGAAAATTAAATTATCTCCTAATCGAGATATTGATAATTAACATTCATTGATACATATGAGATTTATGTTTATAAGCCAAACGGCCCTATACTCCCTTCGTCGTAATCTATCATTTAAAAGTATTTTTTACGTCAATTTTCAACATCATAATATACACAAATTATTAAATGCTATTAATTTCTAAAAATATTATTTAATAAAATTCTTATCAATATAGAAAGAATGACAATTTGATAAGATAAATTATTTTACAAATTCGTACATTTTTCATTATAAGGGAAAGACTATTAATCCACACATAATATATAAGACCAAATATAATCATGAGTCCTGATATTTTTCATATGTATTTATTAAATTTATCTCATAATCGAGATATTGATAATTAACATTCATTGATACATCTGAGACGTATGTTTATAAGCCAAACGACACTTTGTGCAGGCCTACTCTAACGTACATGTTATAATATAGTCCCTGATTGGATTATCACAATGAAGGTAACTTATGAGTAGGCCAAATCAAATTTAACCTCTACAGCAATCGAACTTGAACTATATTTCATTATAAAATGATAACATTACACTTTTAAAAAATATGAGACTTTCAAGAAAAAAATAGTAACAACAATGTTAAAGTTTATTTATAAATACCAAAAAATATGGTGCCTTTTATTATATAAATTTTGGTACATACATAGATAATTTATTTTACATAAGTAACTTTTGCCAAGAATAAGATGTTACTATATTGTTTACCATGTTGTCAAAAGTAATTTTAACGGACAAATCAAAAGTAACCTTTACAGCAATCGAACTTGAACTATATTTAATTATAAAATGATAACATTATACTTTCGACTTTGAAGGAAAAAATAGTAACAACAATGTTAAAGTTTATTCATAAATACCACAAAATATGGTGCCTTTTATTATATAAATTTTGGTACGTACGTAGATAAATTATTTTATATAGGTAACTTTTGCCAAGAATAAGATGTTACTATATTATGTACAATGTCGTCAAAGGTAATTTTAACGGAAAAATCAAATTTAACCTCTAAAGCAATCGAACTTCAACTATATTTAATTATAAAATGATAACATTATACTTTTCAAAAATATTCGACTTCGAAGAAGAAAATAGTAACAATAATGTTAAAGTTTATTTATAAATACCAGAAAATATGGCGCCTTTTATTATATAAATATTCGTACATTTTTCATTATAAGGGAAAGACTATTAATCCACACATAATATATAAGACCAAATATAATCATGAGTCCTGATATTTTTCATATGTATTTATTAAATTTATCTCATAATCGAGATATTGATAATTAACATTCATTGATACATCTGAGACGTAGGTTTATAAGCCAAACGACACTTTGTCCAGGCCTACTCTAACGTACATGTTATAATATAGTCCCTGATTGGTTTATCACAATGAAGGTAACTTATGAGTAGGCCAAATCAAATTTAACCTCTACAGCAATCGAACTTGAACTATATTTCATTATAAAATGATAACATTACACTTTTAAAAAATATGAGACTTTCAAGAAAAAAATAGTAACAACAATGTTAAAGTTTATTTATAAATACCAAAAAATATGGTGCCTTTTATTATATTAATTTTGGTAGGTATGTAGATAATTTCTTTCATACAGGTCAGTTTTACCAAGAATAAGATGTTACTATATTGTGTACCATGTTGTCAAAAGTCATTTCAACGGACAAATCATATTTAACCTCTACAGCAATCGAACTTGAACTATATTTAATTATAAAATGATAACATTATACTTTTCAAAAATATTCGATTTTCAAGAAGAAAATAGTAACAACAATGTTAAAGTTTATTCATAAATACCACAAAATATGGTGCCTTTTATTATATAAATTTTGGTACGTACATAGATAATTTATTTTACATAAGTAACTTTTGCCAAGAATAAGATGTTACTATATTGTTTACCATGTTGTCAAAAGTAATTTTAACGGACAAATCAAAAGTAACCTTTACAGCAATCGAACTTGAACTATATTTAATTATAAAATGATAACATTATACTTTCGACTTTGAAGGAAAAAATAGTAACAACAATGTTAAAGTTTATTCATAAATACCACAAAATATGGTGCCTTTTATTATATAAATTTTGGTACGTACATAGATAAATTATTTTATATAGGTAACTTTTGCCAAGAATAAGATGTTACTATATTGTGTACAATGTCGTCAAAGGTAATTTTAACGGAAAAATCAAATTTAACCTCTACAGCAATCGAACTTCAACTATATTTAATTATAAAATGATAACATTATACTTTTCAAAAATATTCGACTTCGAAGAAGAAAATAGTAACAATAATGTTAAAGTTTATTTATAAATACCAGAAAATATGGCGCCTTTTATTATATAAATATTCGTACATTTTTCATTATAAGGGAAAGACTATTAATCCACACATAATATATAAGACCAAATATAATCATGAGTCCTGATATTTTTCATATGTATTTATTAAATTTATCTCATAATCGAGATATTGATAATTAACATTCATTGATACATCTGAGACGTAGGTTTATAAGCCAAACGACACTTTGTGCAGGCCTACTCTAACGTACATGTTATAATATAGTCCCTGATTGGTTTATCACAATGAAGGTAACTTATGAGTAGGCCTGCAGAAAGGTCCAAATTTGGACCGGACCGTATCGACCCGAATCAGACCAATGACCACATTTTATTGAATTCAAGGACCAAGCACCGAACCAATCATAAATGGTCTTGGTGCGCGGACTGCACCAAACTAACCCAGTCCATAAGCCCTCCGTCTCAAATTCTGGTATATTTTTCAATATATAAAACCAAATATAATCATGAGTCCTCATTTTACTTTACCGCGTGCCATCGACATTTCTTTATGAACAAATCAATGCTAGATTTTATTAAAATTAAATTATATCTCCTAATCGAGATATTGATAATTAACATTCATTGATACATATGAGACCTATGTTTATAAGACAAACGGCCCTATACTCCCTCCCTCTCAATTTATACATTTAAAAGTATTTTTCACGTCAATTCTCAACATCACAATATACACAAATTATTAAATGCTATTAATTTCTAAATATATTAATTACTTTAATTTTTATCAATATAGAAACAATGACAATTTGATTAGAAAAAATATTTTACAAATTCGTACATTTTTCATTAGAAAGACTATTAATTCACATATAATATATAAGACCAAATATAATCATGAGTCCTGATATTACTTTAGCGCGTGCCATCGCCATTTCTTTATCAACAAATCAATGCTACATTTTTTGAAAATTAAATTAGTTTCTTTATTAAACTTCTCCTTTTTAATATCAATTTAATTTCCATTTTTTAATTTTATTCTTTCATGACTTATAAAGTTTTGTGCAAAAAAATTTAAGAAATCAATTTCTTCAGGATAAACTATTTTTACAAATACATATTAATATTAAACAAAAATCTCATAATATTAAGCTCATTGCACCCAAATGTCATGGCTTACAGGGTTTGAAAAAGTTACACAAATGAAATATTCACACTGCAGGTACATTGTAAAATACCTCCTTGTACACTACATTCTGTGTTTTCGTTGTGCTATGACCAGCTTCATCGTCAATAAAAATTTTCAAACCTTGTGGAGAAGTAACCCTACTAACAGCCACATAGAATTGTCCATGCGTAAAAACTGAATTCAGCAAGTACAACCCTGCCATTTCTAGAGACTGGCCCTGTGATTTGTTAATTGTCATTGCATAACAAATATGCAGTGGCATTTGCTTCCGCAGAAGTTTAAATGGAAGCCGTGTATCACTTGGAGAACATTCCATGCGAGGAATAAAATGACGGGTACCAACATAACTCCCACATATAACCTCACATTGCACACAATGTGTGAAACATTTTTTCACAAGCATGCGAGTCCCATTGCACAAACCAAGAGTTTGGTTCAAATTTCGCATCAACATAACAACAACACCTTCCTTCATTTTCAATTCATGATGCGGCAATCCAGGAATATTGATAGAATTCAAGTACTCCGTGGGAAAAGCAAGATCCAGTTGAGAATCAGTACCACCGAATTCTTCAGCCTTATCAATGCTAAAATATGACATAGCTTGACCCGGAATGGTATCAACAATCATTTCATTCAACTCGGATACAGTTTGATTAGTTGGGGTCAGAATTGCTCTTTCACTAAGGTATTGCGGAGAGTTGTAATTCTCTGTAAAATTGGGATATATACAGTGTATCATTCTCTCCACCGAATTAGAATCCTCAATGTTACACAGTTCAGATGGAACAACAATTTCAAATTCATTAACAGGAGGCAAGCCATCATCCATGTGAAAATCCTTACCATCTCCGATATCTAACACCCATTGAGCAAAGATTCGCAGTACTTCAATATCAGCTGTTGACTCCCCTGTCTTCAGACGCATATTCTCCTTTAAAGTGAAAATTTTGAACATTTTCCATAGTTTGGACCTTGTAATGCAAGCAGACACAACATCGCTACGACTCCCATGAGTAATCACAGGAAGTATTTGTCGGAAATCCCCACCAAGAAGAATAGTGATTCCTCCAAATGGCATATGATAACGCCTAGCATCCACCGATTTCATTAAATCTCTTAAAGAACGATCTAAACTTTCAAACGCGTATCGATGTTGCATTGGAGCTTCATCCCAGATAATTAAACTTGTTTGCTTCAAGAGTTCAGCAGTATCAGAATTATGGCCAATACCACATAACGAATAATCATCAAGCTGAATTGGAATCTTGAAACGTGAATGAGCTGTCCTCCCTCCAGGAAGCAAAGTTGCTGCAATTCCAGACGATGCAACTGGTAAAACAATTTTACCTTCTGATCGAAGCTTACAAATCAACGTTCTCCATACATACGTCTTACCACAGCCACCACTACCATAAACAAAAAATAACCCTCCTTCATTTTTCTCAACAGAATGTAGAACACTATTGTACACTTCAAGTTGTTCTTTATTACACTTACTTAACAAATTCTGGAATTCAGTTTTCATAATGGAACGGTCATAACTGGTTTCCTCTGCTATTAATGGATTGCCACGTTCATCTATATAAATAGTGGGAGGCTGCGGCATTTGTGGATAATCTTTGAGAGCTTTGCCAAGTGACTTTAGCAGAGAATCAATTTCTGGAAAAAACAAAATTAGGTCAGCTCGAGTTCTTCCTCTACCAAAACGATAAAAAACATTTCTGTATGTACCAGACACAAGTTTTATACTAATATTTTTACCTGCAAGACCATAATAAACAATCTCCTCATCAGACAATGTAAGGTCAGGATTATGTAAAAAATTTCGTCTTTTGAATAAAATGTCATCCGTCATTACATGCCAGTGCCTTGTCCAAAGTTTCTTCAAATCAGAAACTTGACAATTCACCATAATATGAACAAACAGCTCCCTAATTTGAGACGCAAAGCCACATTTTGAACACTCACTGATAACCTCATCCCATTCATCATCATTATCAAGATAACCGTATTCCTTGCAAGCATCTTGAAATGTTGAGCATAAAATGCCATTGACAGTTCTCAGACTCTCAAACGAAGTAGGTCCACGAACTTTAGAAAGCAGCAATCTTAAATACCAAACTTCACCAGTGCTATGATGAGTGTAAATCAATCTACCAATTTGAGATCCTTTCTTCCTAACAGTCCACATATTACCATCATCATTCCAAACATAGAACCTTGGTATCTCATCATATGTGTACTTATTAGCATTCTTGTCAATAGTATTTAAAAAGAAAAAAGCTTCAAGTTTACTACGTCTGAACTTCTCCCTTTTAGCAACACTCTTCAATGACTCATTTGACCGAAAAGTACAGCTCTTTTTCCCAGGCAAATGAAATGATAGGCGTTGAACTGATATTGATCGATGATGCATATCAAATCCAAATGTTCGATAAGCAGCTTCACAACCACATATGTATCGGCCATCTAAAAAGGCCTGGATCTCATCAACACCTGCATCACTAACATTCTTCTTTGCCCGTCTCTGACTTCTTATCTCAACAGTCGCTCTATCATGCCCTTTCAGACAATACTTGAATAAGTATTTCAAACTCCTAGCATGGCAGCATACCTCAACATTTATGTGACATTGATACTTCACCAATAAATCTCGATTGTACGGAACAACATATTGATTATTAAGTTCCGATTTCCGAAATTTAATCGTAACAGAAGTATTTCTTCGTCTATAAACAGGAAAACCAGATTCATCAAATGTTGTGCGCGGACAGAATCTGAAACCCAAAAGAATTGTACATAAGTAAATATAAAAAATTATTAAAAAATTAAACAAATATCTTAAAACAATTTTTTAACTCTCACTTCTTCGGAAAGTGTTTGCTGCATTGGTTTTCTTTCATGCAGGGTGACTTTGGGAAGTCAACGCCACAAGGACCATGAATCATAAATGCTTTAACTGCTGCATATCCAGCAGGATCCTGCACTGGATCAGGAATTTCAGCAGAAAAAAAACTGTCCACATTAGCTTTCAAGTTCCTCTTTGACGCAGAGTCTAACCAAATCAGCATATGAACATGTGGAAGGCCACGTTTTTGAAACTCCACTACATACATAACTGCAATTACAATAATGTTGGACAAATTCTTCACAAAATAAAACAAATAAAGAAACAATACCCAATTTAATTATTAAACACTTGCCTCCAATACAAACTCCAAAAAAAGACTTTTTCTGTATGTCCTCCAACAGTTGATCCAACTTTAACCGAAACACCCGCGAAATTATATCAGGATTATTCTGAGGAGTGCCACCAGGAATCAGATCCATCATCTGCATGATTTCATCCCAGACTGGATTAGTTGTCATTGTAAGAAATAAGTCTGGATGTCCAACATGTCGACACACTGCAAGGGCATCCTGAAAATTTTGTTGCATATACCGCTTAGAACCTACAAAACCAGCAGGAAGTATGAAAGATTTTCCAACATTAGATGTGTCACCATCACCATTCCGAATGTAGTCACATATGTGACTATATAACTCATTCCTCAGTGTGGTCTGATGAGTTTTACACCACCACAAACGTGCTTGTTCAATTGCGACATAAGCATCTACCATATACTGTTGAAACAATCGACCACCCAGTCGAGGAGTCATTCCTGCATTTTCAAAAATTCATTCTAGACCTCACTATTTATCCTTCAACTAAATTTTCATAAGTAAAAAAAAATCATAAAAATTCATCATGCCGAGAGTGAAAAATACCTTCATTGTGTCTAACTTGGAATTTATAGGAATAGAAGTCCTTCATTGAACATTTTTCACGCTTTCTACCCTTTTGATTTTCTGGTTGTTGGTATTTGATATCTTTGTGAAAGCCATCTTCCCCACGAGGGAAAAGTACAGGATATTGTAGTGCCATTAATTTCGGATGAATATTAGTTATTCGTTGAAAACTATCAGTTCTACTGTCAATAACAATATCACGATTGGCACAAGGATCATCCAAGTCACCAACCATTATTGCTGCTACTTCATCCGAAGGGCCAACATGATTCTCTCTGCCACTTTGAGAACGACACACCTTCAAGATTATTTTCAATTCAACGACAGGACAATCCTCATAGCGCTCACGTGCAATGCGAAACGTACGAACCAACTCATTTGTCTCATCCAACATTTTCATTAGACCCTCCACAATTTCACTATCTATTTTATCACCCTCTTTAACATCAATCCATCGCATCCTATTCTCAATCTCATTCTCCGTATCATATATATAAAGTTGACAAAACTTTGGATCCGTACCGTCATCAGGAATCAAAGAACCAAAAACATGATGATTCAGTCCATTGACTTTATAAACATACGGTCCACGACCTTTGTTTATGGAATTGTCAACGGAACCACCAGTAGATGTAAAACAGAACATACTGTTATAAATACGGGAACATTCTTTAAATACTGGACCTTTTTTCCGATCATTGTAAATCTGCCACAGAAAGGAAGGAGTAGAAGGGGTTTTCGGCAACTTTATCAGTCCCTGCCGACAACATAAAGAAAACTTTGGCTGACCACGTCTGATTTTTTTATTCACCCTTTCTTCTTTCCACATGAATGCTTGACAATACTCACATTTCACTGTCGGACCACCCAAGCTAACATACTCTCTGGGCACTACATTTATACAAAATAAGATAGACAAAAGATATATAATTGAAATTAAAGAAATGCTATAATTATCAATACATATTTTCTCTGCAATTCTACCTTCCCGACATTTTATATTTTCTTCCTCCTCAATTTCCATCATATCATCAACCTCCCCATCATCTACATTAATAAAATACGATTTGGTTAATATATGGTAAGCATCAATTCATAAGTATCAAATAAAACAACATACCATCATCAGAAACCAAAAAGTCGTCTACATCCTCACAACTGGAAACCTTTGACAAATCTACATGATATAACAACAAATATATGACAAATACCATACATATCCAATTAATTCATCCACAATTTACTGTAATTTACACGTCCAGAAAACACTAACCACTATCACAAGATTCGGAAACATCCACTGTTTCTGCACTATTGCTTCCACTCAGATTTTCGTGGTTATTAAATAACCGGCGATTTACTTCATCCTTTTTCATACAGATATCATGATTCAATGTCTTTCGTGCAGCCATAACAATTTCTTTGTTATAGCTAACACCACCACTGCCTATCATACATAACCTTAACAATATAACACTTGTTCTTTTATCTTCTTAAATAAACAACAATATAGGGTTGAGTACATACCAAATTCTAAAGTTCTTGCCTTTTCATTAACGGGAGTAGAGTATGAGTTGTTTTCCACATTTGCCAAACATTTTCTTTTCTTCTGGCTGACTTTGACAATATTGTAATCCAGACCATATACC
Organism: Kitagawia praeruptora; assembly: GCA_037693485.1. NCBI lineage: Eukaryota > Viridiplantae > Streptophyta > Magnoliopsida > Apiales > Apiaceae > Kitagawia > Kitagawia praeruptora. The sequence continues at coordinate 9,993,588 of CM075353.1, forward strand.
TCAACAACAAACCATCAAACAACTGTTAGTTCATATGTCCAAAAACATTTTATTTATCAAAATTACAATACCTCAATATCTTCAGAATTTTCTTTATCTTCTTCCGAGTGGAAAATTGGATGTTGACTCAAAGGAATCCGATATGTATCCTTTCTAACATTTGATTCCTTTCTAACATTTGAATCCTTCATGATATTACATATATCACGCAGCGGAACATTATCGAAATTTCTTCCTTCAAACATAGGATGCATTCGCAAAGGAAGGCGATTCTCCATTCCTTATATGTATCTCCAAACACTATAACAATCAACAACACAAATTGAACAAAGCAACAACTTTATTAACAGAGTAATCAGCTTCAACAACGAAACCCTACATAAACAACATACCTGAACCCTAAATATATCAATTTAACCTTGCTTTATCAACCAAGAGGAGGGATGGAGAGATCGAGGGACAATTTTAAAAAGGAGAGAATTGAACCTTAAACCAGTGAATAAATACAGAGAATGGAGAGAATTCAAATTTACATGTTCAGAGCATTGAAAATCAAAAAAAAAATATAGAGAGAAGGACACACTGTCACATCTTGCACGTGAAGTGGAAAAAAGGGGCGGCCATGTTTTAAAAAAGGAAACTTCACTCTTCTGCACCAATTCCAACGCATAAAAACATAACAAAACGTAACAAATACGTACAATAAAGAATAAGTACGTATAACAGTATAATATACGTATAAATACAGTAAAATACGTATAAATTGAGTGGCATTTGACAGTAATATACGAAAGAGGACATGGGCTTCCTGGTAAAATCACGCTGAAAAAGTCTTCAGGATGTATCATTTATATAGATTATAGCCTCTCAAATGGAAGCAGTTATTTTTGCCCAATTTTTGTTTTTCTCAGTTCTGTGCTATGGACCTTGTGTTAATAAAATTAAGGGAAATGCTAACTATAGCTCTTAGGGATATGGTTAAACATTAAATATTATCACATTTTCAACATTTATTCTTAGTTATTTAATTGATTTTTGGTTTTTCGATGCTCATTTATAGCAATAATTTAATTTTTTGAGTAATAATAATGGATTCCCTGCATTCACATTAATTTCTACTAATAAAAACATCCCAAATTGCTAAATAATTATATTGAGATTCGTGTAAAATTGATGTATTAAATACAAAATTGACCTATTAAATGCATTTATTCACTTACATTAATTTTTAAACATAGCTAGCATTACCCTAAAATTAAAATATTTTTAGGTATAACACATGTATTCACGAGCCGTGAATTTTGCGATAAACTATATTTCAACATCATTGAAATGATATATACTACAGTACCTATAGCCTTCCCAATGGATGCCAAGATGGACGAGTACAGAAGGAAGGCAGATCACCTCTTCCATTTTTAGCTGATTTGTCATTTGGAGGTGAAAAGATAGCTCACTTCATGAAGAATATTAGGACATACGACTCCATCCGTGTTTGCATTTACATCAATGGATGGTAAAATTGATAAGAGAATAAATAATGGGAACAATCTTTATTTTGTTATTGTTTTAAATTAAATGGGCAGAATAATCACTTAATTAAAGAAAACCATATTAACCATTTTTTCGTGTGTTTGCTTTGAATATTTTTTTTTTTACTTTTCAATCAATATTATAAAAGTTGAGTAATTTGATTTTAAAAATCCATCAATTTTTTACAAAATATTTAATTGAACGGTTTTATTAAAAAAACTAGTCGATAAAGCCGCGCTTCGCGGCGGCATTATAATGTTTTTTTTAAAATTAATACATTTACGTTTTATTATAATATTAATATTAAATTTTAATAACTAAATATCATTTTCTAATGAATCGATTTCTTGTTAAACACTATTCTTTCGATTGGGCCGCTCTCATGTTAAAATTGATATCTCAACTTTAACATATAGGAGTATTATAAAGACTTATATAACATTTTTTATCCATAAAATCGAACAATAAAAATTAAAAAAAAATATGACATCAATATCAAATTCTAATAACTAATACAACCTTTTCTAGTGAGCCGTCTTCCCGTTAAATACGTTTCGAGTCGCTCTTATTTGGAACCAAAATTCTAACTAATTATATAAAGAAAGTAAATTCCAATTTTTATACTCTTTAAACTTTCTAATATTTATAGAGTTTTAAAAATGAAAATACATCTTATATTTTCTGTATATTATAGATATTCATATACTCATTTACAACTTCCGCATAGGATTGTCTTTTTGTTATGTTAACATTTAAAAAAAAATTAAATTCAAAGACTTTTCGTTACGGAAATGATATTAAATTTATGGATATATTTTTCTAATGCAAGTATAATTAACTTGTATGAAAAAGATAAAATTAAATAAAGGATTTCTAGGAAAAAAGATATATATTTTTAAAAATCGTGTAAGACGTCTCTACCGTCCTCGTATTCTACTTCTAATAAAACATTTTATTTTATGTATTCCTTATATATTCAAACATCTTTATACGGCTCTAATGAATCGCTTTCTCGTTAAACACGGTTGTTACTATTTATCCGCTCCCTCGTTAAGATCAAAAGCCTAACTTTTATATATATATCACTTGTATGATAATGTTTATCCATAAAAATCAAATCCTAAAAATAAAATAAATTTTATAACATCAAAATGATATTTTAATAGCTAATACAATATTTTATAGTGAGCAGTCTTCCTATTAAACACGTTTCGAGCCGCTCTCGTTTAGGTCGAAATTCCAAATTCATTACATATTATTAATGATACTTATCTTACACAACAACTATTTTCCTTAAAATTAAAACCTAAAAAATAGAGTAAATTCTAATTTATACTTTATCTAGACTTTCTAAAATTTATGGAGTTTTAGAGAATGAAAACACATCTTTTTTTTTTTATATTATAGATACTCCTATTTTTATTTTGGTTCCTGCATGAGAATGTTCTTTTATAATGTTAACAAATCAATTCTTTTATTTTTAAATACGATGACTTTTTTTATGATAATAGTATTGGATTTATGAATAAATTTTCCTAATAAAAGTATAATTAACTTATTTTAAAAAAATATAATTTAAGAAGATCGTACTTTCTATAAAATATTTAGTTATATGGATGCTTTATATATTCAAACACCTATTATACTTCTAATAGAACTTTTATTTATATGTTTTTCTATAAATTCGAACTCTTATTCTCTATAAATTCGAACTCCTATTCTACTTCCAATATAACTTTTAATCTTATAATTTATAAATACTTATTCTACTTACAATAGAAACTTTTATTTATGTGTTTTTTTAAATAAATTTGAACTCTTATTCTCTATAAATTCGAACTCCTATTCTACTTTCAATAGAACTTTTAATCATATGCTTTATAAATACTTATTCTACTTCCAGTAGAACTTCTAATCATATGTCTTTCTATAAATTCGAACTCGAACTCTTCTCTTCAATAAATTCGATCACCTATTCAACTTCTAATATGTTAAATGATATTTTTATATTTATAAGTGTTTAAAATTCTAAAATTGTAGAAAATTAAAAAAATAGATTGAGACGATCTTAGAGCGCCACCTAAACTCCCGCGTATCCTCCTTTATATATATATATATATATATTGAATATTTGATTTATATTTTCCAAATTATATGCAATATGTTATTTTAAAATAATTTTAGATTTTATTAGTGTAAAAAACATTGATTATTTACATAAAATTATACTCCTTCCGTCCCCGTGGTTGTTTACATTGAGTTTTTTCACGGAGACCAAGAATTATAATTAAAATAAGTGAAGTAGTGGGTGTAATAGTAATTTTATTGTTAAAATAAGTGAAGTAGTGGGTGTAATAGTGATTTTATTGTTAAAATAAGTGAAGTAGTGGGTGTAATAGTGTAAAGTGTTGAAAAAGTGGAGTGAAGTAGTAGATGTAATAATGTATTTTATTGTTAAAAGTTACTATTTATAGTATGTAAAGAAATGAGAGAGACGTCCTAAAATAGAAACTGTAAAGAAATGAGAGGCACCGAGAGTAGATAATAATATCAACAAAATTAAGTAAAATTTATTTATTTTCATTTCCCCTGTCTCTTTCTTTGAGTTAAATTAAGCCCATCAAGTTCATCCTCATCCAGCCATATACAGGATTTGAAATTGCATTCGATCCCCCAATTTTAGTTAACTGCAACTCCGAATTGATTGATCCTTCGTAACTACCCTCCCCTGATTTCGGGGATTTTGGACTATAAAATTAATGTGATATTGGTCACATTTTCTCCAAGTGAAATCAAATGGGGGAGAACTCGTCTAGGGTACGACATCAACTTCCCTAATACGGATGTCCACTGTCGCTCGGAGGCATTTCAGACATGGTGAAGAAGAAGAAGAAAGCAAACGTGGGCCTGTTACCAGATGAATTAGTGACACAAGTACTTGTTCGACTCCCAGTAAAGACATTACTGGTCTGTAAGTCAGTTTCTAAACCCTGGCTTTCATTAATCTCAAACCCTAATTTCATCAAATCACACCTCCACTATGTCATCAACAATAATAATAATAATCCCATGTTACTCGACATTCTAGCTCCTGTAGACACTGTGCCCGAAGAACCGCCTTTTAACCTAGGCACACTGGAACACCCTGATATGCAGTACATTGAGGAACTCGAAACGTTTCTAGGTATAAACGGACATGAGTTTGCTAGCCGTCATATTTGCTATGATCCTGTTGTGCTGCCAAGTGTTTTTCGAGGTTTTGGAGTTGTTGGTAAGAGTGCTTGTAATGGCATTATATGTTTGATTGATGGTTGCAGGAATGTTTTTTATTTGTGGAATCCGTCCATTAGGATGTGCAAAGAAGTTTGTGTTCCGGAAGTGTGTTTATCCAGATCGAGTCGTGTGGAGATAGGGTTTTGTTATGATTCTGGCTTAAATGATTACAAGGTTTTTAGGACTTTGTATGAAATAAATTTAGATAAAGTGACGTTTAAGATGCAGGTGTATTCAGCAAGTGCTGATAGTTGGAAAGAATTTCAGGGTCCTGTTTGTGGAAAAAAATTGGAGAAGAGGAAATTTGAGCCAAATGATTTTATTGTTGTGAGCGGGATACTGTATTTTATGAATCCGGATGAACAGCAGCTTATCACATTTGATCTGCGTAAAGAGGTTTTTCAACCAATTCCTTTCCCTAGCTTTGTTCAAAAAAAGTGGTCGGATGTTTTGGATTTCAAGGGTTATGTTGCTATGGTTTTTGAATCTGTATCAGGAGTTGATATATGGACGATGGAAGATGATGTTTCTGGACAGGTGTCTTCTTGGACCAAATTGTTCAGTATTGCGCCCGATCCCAAGTTGAATATGTGGCTATCTTATCATTTGGGTGCAGGACAGTTTTATGGAAAGAAGGTGCTAAAGGGAGAATTATCCATGTATGAAGTTTTGTATGATTGTGAGAAGAAAGAGACTAAGTATTATGCAGTTGGAGTTCATAACATTCTTGCAACTCTCAAATACACGGAAACACTTGTTTCACTCGACGGGTTTCATCAAGTGGAGGAAAATGCCGACTAATTTAGTCTCACTCAAGAAACAATCTAGAGGTAACTCCACAACACTAATATATCTTTTGAATACATCACTCGAGTATAAATTTGAACACATCCATTGTTCTTTATTTGCACATCTACCATTCCTGTATAAATTTCTTTCTACAATTATCACTCGAGTACTCTGTGTGATATCTCTTGGACAATTCTCTTTGCATTTTTGTCATTCTTGCTTCATTTTTGTTTGATCTCTTCTACCAATGGTGTTGTCTTTTCATATGTATTATTTTGCTCGTAGATATTGGCTCCAATTGTCTGTCTTATCACAAAGTTTCTATTATGGCATATGTAATTAGTGTTTTACAATGGGTTGCCCTTGAGGAATAAAAGGAGATTAGAGGATATGCTCCATTTTATCCTATTTACATCCTTCAGCCTAAATACCTTACATTATCTATATGCATTTCAGAAGTCTATTATTGAACAACTAATTTTTATAAGATGTAGATGGGGAATTTAACTGAGCTCCCTGCTTTAGCATTGCTCACTCATTTGTATAGTGTGGGCCACATAATAGAATATAGGTAACTGAAACTCAACCAATACTTCATGAACATTTGTGAATGTAGAGGCTTGCGGCTCGCCTTGTGCCTTGAATTTGTGTATACATGCTATCAATATATGTTATTTATTTTATCAAATCAAGAAATTGAAAATAGTTTTTGTGTTACTGATTTAAGAAGATACCCTCCCATCATTCCATGACGTTGCTTCGAGTTTATCTTGATTTTTTTTATTGCACTAATATCATATTTCACTCACATTTTACCATTTTGATCATTTTTCAAATTGGTTCTTGCACTGTTTTAGTTACTAATACACAATTAACTTGCTACACGACAAGCAATGCAATTAATGTTAAATTTAACAATAGTTTACCAACTTAACATTGTTCCTCTCAACTTTATATGTCCTAAATATTACCGATGTTGAAGATGGATAATTTTATTTTATTTCCTAATTATGCGAATTCTGTTTATACATGTTGATTGAGAAACAAACTCGATCAGTATATTAAAAATAAAGGTATGCTTTCTTATATTTAAAAAATTAAATCGGCAAATCGCATTTGGCACAGACTTCCTGCTTCAAAGGATGGGATCATTGCTTATCAACATTTGTTTGTAGTTGTGGTTTTTTGATCATCACAAGTTAAAACTCCTTCTAAGTGTCTACTGATATTAGATGCTCCTCTCAAGTGTCTACTAATTTTAGTTCTAAGCTGCAGATTTTGTTAGAATGTTAACTGTTAATGGTGATCACTATTAACTCTCTAAGTACAACTTATAACATTTGCATAAATGATCTTAAATGTGACTATTAAGACTTACAGAGCTGAAGTCGTTTTGTGAAGAATGTTGCTTAGACATATTATTTGTTGTACAAATGATATGCACCTTTTTAATAGTGTAATGTGTACCTTTATAATAGTTCGAACTATATAGTCATGAGGTGGTGTTAACTATATCTTGATATAAACTCACATTTTACCATTTTGATTATTATCGACTTTATATTTGAACAGTTTCAGTCTAGTATACCAGATAGCAACCATTTGATTGGTGCTGATCAACTTACAATAGTTTAATGACTACTGATTGTTACTCAGTTGTTTATTTCTTGACTTAAATATGTGTTGAAGATGGATTACTTCATTGTATTTCCTTATTTAGTAAAATCTGTTTACACATGCCGATGGAGAAAGAAACTCAAGCAGGATAGTTGAAACTCTAAAAGGCGGATTGTGCTTACATATCAATTATTTTAAGTGTATTGTACTATTAAAAATATTATTTGGTTATCCCATTTCTTACGAAATGTAATTTAGGGTGGCACAATCTTTCTGCTTCAACTAACCCATTATAAGTATAGATAAGAAATCAGAACAGTCCTTCAACCTATGTTATTTGGATTTCCAGAGATTGCAAGTTTTTTTCATCCTGGCCCTAATGCTATTTGATTTTCCAGTACTTAACATTAAGAAAAAAAATATGATCTTCCAGTGTATGATCTTTGAAAAAGGTGACTGTTCTGTTTCTTTACAACTTCGTGCCCCAGCTTTGAAAACATCTTTTCCTAGCATCTCGATGGGTCGTTATTCTTATACGCTTTTTGTATATATAACCAAAGAATGTGAGCTTTGGTTTGAACTGATAAACAATAACTCAATGCCAAATTCAGTGGTTTGTATATCATTTTAGATAAGTTTATTAGCTACTTGGCTCAATTTGTTTTCCAGTCACACAAGTGTTGCCTCAGTTTTTTAATCTTTTGCCTAACATGTATCTAATCTTTTGCAGGATATCTTAGATTGACCAGCATCAATGCAAGTGAACTTTGATTATGGATGGTGTTACTGCAATATTTTGTATTTTGCTTCCTCGTATTTAAGAGGAAGAACGTAGTATCTGACAACTACTGCTAGTGCCTGTAGCCTATGTTTGTCCCAAGTGGGAAGTTTACTACGTCTGTATCTTTGCGATGGACAAGTATGATGCTTATTAAGAAGTTTACTACGTCTGTATCTTTGCGATAGACAAGTTTGATGCTTATTAAGATTTTCTTCAATGTTATGGTTTGATGAGTAATAGCTTTTTTAAGTGTCTACCGATTTTGTGGAAATACACGAGTTGTTTCATTTTTTTAACACATTTCAAAATGCTTTAGCTTGGATTTTATAGTTTAAGTTATTTTTAGAAATGTAATTAATATTACAATTTATAAAAGAAAAATTAGAAATAATAATTTTAACTATTTTCTGCCAGAGAGTAAAGGAATACAACGGAAATATATGCTGAAACTCGATAAATATGACCACTCAACTTCCCTAAATTGAGAGATTGTGAAGGTACTTGCAATAAACTTTAAATACCCTCCCCCTATCTCTCATTTCAGACATGCTGAAGAAGAATACAAAAAACTTGGGCTCTTTGCCTGAAGAATTAATGACAGAAGTACTTGTCCGACTCCCTGTAAAGACATTACTGGTCAGTAGTTCAGTTTCTAAACCCTGGTTATCATTAATCTCAGTCCCTAATTTCATTAAATCACACCTCCACTATGTCATCAATAATATTAATCCTACACTACTTGACATTCTAGATCCTTCCAAAGTAAATCCAGATAATCTAGTATATAATTTGCCAGAAGTGGTGCCATTTAACGGGGACATGCTGGCACTCCCTGATTGGTTGAACTATGCAGAGGCTATGTATCGTTCGTATCAACGAATACTATATGTTATTGACGTGTTTCTACATGCCAAAAGAAATGATCTGTCGAGCTGATCTGTTTGTGTTGTGATGCCAAGGTTTTTTTGGAAATTGTCTAGTTGTTGGGACTACTTGTTGTAATGGCATTATATGTTTTACTGATGATTACTGTAGTGTTGTTTATTTATGGAATCCGTCGATTAGGAGGAGCAAAGAAGTTTGTGTTCCTGAATCGTATGTATTTAGATAGAGGAATCGTGCAAAGATAGGGTTTGGTTATGATTCTACCTCTAATGACTACAAGGTGTTTAGGACTTCGTATGAAGTAAAGTTAGCTAGAGTGCCATTAATAATGCAGGTGTATTCGGCAAATGCTGATAGTTGGAGAGAAATTCAGGGTCCTGTTTTGGGAAACAAATTCAAGGAGGAATGCCTGCGAAATAATGATATTGTTGTTAACGGGAAACTGTATGTTAGTAACTAGGATGAACAGCATCTAGTCTTCTTTGATCTGCACAAAGAGGTTTTTGGACTAGTTTCATCCCCTAGCTTTGGTCAAAGAAAGTGGTCGGATGTTTTGGATTTCAAGGGTTCTGTTGCTATGGTCTTTGAATCCGTATCAGGAGTTGATCTTTGGACAATGGATGATGATGTTTCTGGACAATTATCTTCTTGGACCAAAATGTTTAGTATTGAGGCTGGTCCTGAGCTGACTTTGTGGCTATCTTGTTTTTTGGATGCTGGACAGTTTTATGGAAAGAAGGTGATGAATGGAAATATATTTGTGTACAATGTTCTGTATGACTGTGAGAAGAAAGAGACCAATGGAAATAAATTTGTGTACAATGTACTGTATGACTGAGAAGAAAGAGACCAAGTATTGTGGAATTAGAGAAGACTACAGTTTTGCAACTCTTTTAAATACACGGAGACACTTGTTTCACTCGACAGGTTTCATCAAGTGGAGCAAAATGCCAACTTATTCAGCCTCACTCGAGAAATAATCTAGAGGTAAATTCACAACACATTCATACCTTAGCTTTACTTTTCTAGAGAAATAATCTAGAGGTAAAGTCACAACACATTAATCTAGTTTATAAGGTACATGGCTAAGTTAGTTTTCTGGTCACAGTACCGGTGTAGCTTTACTTTTTGAATCTTTTACCTGACGCGTTTCTAATCTTTTGCAGGATATCTTGCATTGACCAGCATCATGGCAAGTGAAGTTTGATTACCGAAGGTGTTGCTGCAATTTATTAATTTTTATTTTTTTTGGCTTCTCCATATTTAGGAGGAAGAACCCAGTGTCTTACATTTACTACCAGTGCCTACGAGGCTATATTATGCTCTAAATGAGAAGTATAGACAAGTATGTTGTTTATTACGATTTCTTAAATGTTGTGGCTTGTATGATGACTAAAAGCTCCTCAAGTGTCTACTGATTTCAATTATAAACCAGAGTTGGTAACATGTTTGATGTCATCGATATTAACTACAACAGAGTTGTTGCCTGTTTCATAGATGTTCCTAAATATAACAGTTTTTTCAATATTCCATAAAAAGTGCTTGCTGCACTTGTATACTGAAACCATTTGCAGATTGAATGTTCTGTATCTGTACATCGGATACTTTGGTACATCGGTCTGTATCTGTTTCATAGATTGAATGTTTTATGTCCTGGTTAATTTCTTTCTTCTATATATTGCCGCCATGAGCCTGTTATTGTTCAGTGTTTGTCCCTTGCCGAGGTGATACTCTTGAGATGGATGCTTCTGCGTCACATTAACCCCAACTGTTTGATAATAATGAATGCATTACTAGTATATTCATCAGCGTATGCACTCTCTGTATTCTTTAAGAAGGGGTCGTTGTTTGGTGCAGTTTTTTTCCCTAATTTCTTTTAGGGATCAGCTTTATAACATTTTTGTATAAACATTACACAATTAACTACTACCCAATCTTCATAGCTTCATTTTATTTCACATTTGAGCCACTTTCACCGGCATCTACCTTTTAAACTTATTTAATTTTCTATAACAACCAACCTTTCAGCATTTGTTGAAAACTTATACCAGAATTTCAACAAACCCTAAATATCAGTTCCATACTACGAGAACTGAGCCGAGCATGGTGTGAATTAATGGACTTGCTTCTAATTTTGTGGAATCATCACACAAATAAAGATTGTATATGACTATATCTTCACTCACCAGGCAGAATTTAAAATATTAACAATCTGCATATATCAATTTTGTACTCGAAAATTCAGCCGAGAATGACTTCCAATATTGTAGAATCGTCTTTTTGACATAAGTACATAACAAATCTTAAAAACTTGAAGACAGCGAACAGCATTCTTCACAAGTAAACAACATCAAGGAATACAAATAAATATTGTACAAACTTAATAGTAATAGAAATAATGCCCAAAATACACTACTTTTGCTTTACCCCTGCCCGAAATACCCATGTGCGCGAGGCACCGCCCAAAATACCCACACCTTACGCATTCTGTGCATGCGTAGCGATACGCACATGTGTATCTCCAGTCATCATGACGTCATTATTTTGAAAGGCTGTCGGCGTTCTCTGAGGCGAAAAATCGCCTCTCCGGTCATCTCCCCCGTTCATGACATTCCGGCAACATCAAGTACTGATTATGATATCAAAACGAAGCCCAGAGCTTCCTATGCATTTTAATCCTTCGATTTGTTTGCTTTTGGCCCTGCAGGGGCGTGTAAGAACTCATCGGAAAACAAATCGGAAAAAAATGGGTTTGAATGGGGTTTTTAAATCCGGCAAATAAACTGGAAAACGATTTACACAGGGTTGTAGAGGATGAAAAGACAATCAGTTTGGTATGTAGTATGGAATTGATCGATGCCGGAAATGGACGAACGAAATGGTCAAAAAATCGACGGAAAATTCCTCCGGCGTCGACTGGGGGACGAAGGTGAACAGTGCCTTGAATACGCATGTTCAACATGCGTATTGCGAGACACGCATCTTGAACATGCGTGTTCAAGGTACTGTTTGCAGTTGGATATTTTATTTTACAAAGTATACGCAAGAGTAAAATGCGTGTAGGCTATACGCATCATCAAGATGCGTAGCCGGCAGGTAAAAAGGGCGGACGGTTCCGCCGGTGAGTATTTTGGGCCGGAGGAATTAATTGGTGGTTATTTTGGTTTTTCACCCAAATATGTATAAGTAGCATGATTGCTAACCTGCTATAGTTTAATCAATTTTCAGAGGATCTACCAGTATGGCCTTCTATTATATGCAGCACGATCGCCATTCAGTGGAGTTGAATTTTCTTGCTTGGTTGGGACATGACAAGAAGCAAAGAGATTGAGGTGACAATTTTGATCATCATCTTAATCAAATGTTTCCCATCTTTTTGGACTCTGCTTCTCCTTCCTGGCACCGGTTTTCATCTGCAACATGATTTTTGAACTCCTTCCGACAACATCCAACACAACATCACCATACCGATCACACCATGACCTGACTCAGACAAAGAGCAATAACATATATTAATTTTAAGGGAAGAGATTCTCGATTTGAAAAGGTAGAAAAGTAAACTTCATCCTTACCTGGGAAAAGAATTCCTTTAAGTCGGCATTGTCCACCAGAAGGTAGAAAATTAAACTTCCTCCTTACTTGGGAAAAGAATTCCTCCAAGTCTGCATTGTCCACCAGAAGCCTAGTTGAAATAACCTCAATTTGGCGATTCCTGATAGTTGTTGGCTTGTTGCATCATACCATCAGTAAAAATAAGCTAACTAGACAAGTGAAGAGTGGATAAAAGATTATTTGTTTACGTAAAATGAGCATTAGGATTTGTGGCGCCAAGTTCCTTTTGAACCGGCAATAGCTCCTTCCTGATTTTTTCCCCCAAGAACCTACATTTACAAATTTTGAGATCAAAACAAGCTTAAGAACTTGCAAACCAATAAATAGCTATTCATGCACTTAAGTTGAACTTTAAGGAATGATACAATAATCTCCTAGTCGTTTCTTAAATCACTAATAGTAGTAGTATCATTTTACTATTTATTTCTCCTAGTCGTTTCTTTATTCACTAATAGTAGTAGCATCATTTTACTATTTATCTCTAAGTTATGAAGCAGGAACACTTGGGTAACGTTTCGTAGGATGAAGATGATGCTTGAGGTTGTTGAAGTCAAATGATGCTTGAGGAACACGTTGTTTAAGGAAGGCTTATGCTTTTATGATACAATGCTGTATAGAAATTTGGTGTTGCTAGTATTATAGTTTGCAGAAACTAATTGGAAGATCCGCTTGACTGATCATCGATTGCACCATGTCCAACAAAATACGATTTTTCTGTATTCCGGATTCTTAGACATGTGTCCATGTCCTATTTTCAAATTTTATTTTCATCAATTATAGTCAAAATCTGTGTTAAATACTTTTACACAATTAAGTATGATAACCGGTGCGAAGAAATTGACCATTTTTTCATTATTTTTTATAAAAACTATTTTATTTATTATAAAAAATAATTTTAAAAATGATAAATGTACAAAAGAAAACTACATTATTTATGCAACTCAATAGTTTATAATAAAAGAATTATCATTACATCATAATTCTAATAATTCGAGGTGACACGAATCTAGAAGGAAATACCGTTAAAACGAGATTTCAATTATTAATAATAAGATTTTAGATGATAAGGTCCCGAAAAAATTTAGTTAAATTGATCATTAATTTATTAAGGGATTATTTTTATAATAGTTAATAAATCAAAATTGTTAGGAGATTATTTTCTCAAAACTTATTTCATTAATTTACTTCTTTTTCAATAAAAAATAACATGCCTATATTTAATTTATTTTAGTCATTCACAACTCACATGCAAATAACAAATTTAATTAAGTTACTTACTGATCTCTACCTGAGCAAGGAACGAGAATCCTCGTTGGAAATCGGATATTCAAACTCTTTTTTCAAATAATTTTTTTTATTTTCTTTAATAAATTATAAAGTTAAATTGATAAATCAATGTTTAATTTATGTTCTAAATTTAATAGCTTTTAAATAAAAATTTGAATTAACATCTATTCATCATACAAGATCGAAAAAATTAAATAATAGTAATTAAAAATATTCTACTTACAAAAGTTTTGAATTAATGGATCAAAAATTTTAAATTATAAAAATATATATATATATATATATATATAGGCTAGTGGTCAAATAGAAACCAATCTTAGAATAGAAACTAGAAACCAACACTAAATAAATTATATTTCATTTATTCTAATGGCCCCGCCAGGGGCACCTTCACAAAAAGTGTTTAAAATTATTGGCTCCATCCAGCAAAAAAAAAAAAAAAAAAATTACTGTTCACGCTGACGTCACTGCCACGTCAGCAGTGAACAGTATTTTTTTTTTTTTTTTTTGCTGGATGGAGCCAAGAATATTATGAACTTTTTGTATTGGGGTACCCCTAATTTGGTCATTAGATTAGCTTGAAATATTTAATTTATGTTTAGTTTCTAGTTTCTATTCTAATTTAGTTTCTATTAGAACAAGACCCTATATATATATATATATATATAATTAATATTTATATAAATATATTATTTTTCTCAAATATGAGAACATTGAATCAAAATGGGGATTGTATCGGAATTGAACCGGTAAGATGTACCTCCCTGAAAATTAAAATTTAGGATTTTTTTTTATAAATATTCAAATTCAGAAATTTTATTTATAAAATTAAATTTTTTTAAAATTTTTTTTTGCAAAAATAATAACTTATTTGCAAAAAAACCTGTTTGCAATCAAATCAATCACATGCAATCACTTATATATGTAACATGTTGTGCAACCATAAATGCAACAAAATGTTATATCTGATCAATTTGGTTGCAAATCGTATTTTTGCAAATAATATGATATTTTTGCAAATTTTTTTAAAAAATGATAAAATCACATAAATTTTTTTTAAAAAATGATATTTTTGATATATGTTGGTGAAGTTGATACTCGCAAGTCAATGGGTGTTGGCCCAATCTAACACAATTTTAAAGTAAATGATCCGAAATATCACAATCTCAAAAAATGACCCCAAATATCACTCTAAAACACACTATCATCTAGCATTTTGATTTTTTTTTTAATTTTTTGTTTAAAACACTATATCGTATAGCGTGTTTGTGGGAAAAAAGAGGAAGAACGCCACTTAAAGTGGAGTTAAGTGACCACTTCAAGTGGCGTTTG
Organism: Kitagawia praeruptora; assembly: GCA_037693485.1. Taxonomy (NCBI): domain Eukaryota; kingdom Viridiplantae; phylum Streptophyta; class Magnoliopsida; order Apiales; family Apiaceae; genus Kitagawia; species Kitagawia praeruptora. Next base: position 10,008,697 of record CM075353.1, read on the forward strand.
AGTGTTTTATTTTATTTATTTTTATTTTTTTGCTAAATATGTATTTACAAATAATTTTTTTCTAAAATCCAAAATGTAAATGTTAAATCCCAAAACTTAATTATTGAACCACTAAGATTAATTAAAATTTTATTTTTTAAATTTTAAAGATACAATTTTAATTGATAATTTGGTTATAAATTTTTAATATTATTTGCAAATATACATTTAGGAGAAAAAAAAATAATAATAAGCAACACCCAAACGCCACATAATGTTGCGTCCCACTCCCCAAAACGCTAATGTATTTAGCGCCCCCACCAAACGCCACTTGGCGTTCCCCCTCCCTCTCTCCCCTAAAAACGTAAAAAACGTTACACGCGCTTTAGCGTTAAAAAAATCAAAATTAGCTAGTGTGTCTTAAAATGATATTTGGGACCAATATTTTAAATTATGATATTTTGGACCAATTACTTTTTTTTTGAAAGAAAAAGAAATTTTATTAAGCAATCGACGCTTCAACCATAATAGTCTCCAACACAACTCTCGGATGAGATAAAAACACTGTGACAATCCACCATACAAGGCACCCTAGCTAACAAATGGGCTACCGTGTTGGCCTGTCTTTTAACAAAAGAAACCGAAACATTAGGATTACACCTAAGAATAGAATGACAATCCTTGAGCACATCACCAACTTCTAGATTGTAATCCACATTCTTCGTCAGAGCATTAACAGTAAGCAACGAATCAGTCTCAACAACAGCATCACGAACCTGCAAATCCCTTAGCCATTTGAGAGCTTCGAGAACTCCCCACACCTCTGCTTCAAAAGTTGGTACCTCTCCTGCTCTTCGAAAGTTTTTAGCTTGGATAAACTTACCAGTGTGGTCTCTAATAATCATAACTACAGCATACGATTCTGACCCAGGACCACAGATGCATCCACATTTATTTTAACCTTTCCTTCTGATGGAGCACACCATTTGACCTCCTGCACACGATTTGTAGGACTGTTACCAGACCCCAGCTGCTTCCTATAGATCTCTCGCCATTGAGCAATCTGTTTCACACTTCCTTGCATTGCAATTGCAGGTGTAACCTGTTTTGAATCCCATACTTTAAGATTCCTAGCATACCAAATACCCCAGAGTACCGTGGCTATCTACACTTTACACTCCCTCGTTTCTGTTTGAAGCCTTTCTAGCGGCCAGGTAGAAAATTGTTCAACTCCTGAAACATCGAACATCAGATTCAAGCTTCTCCAACACTACTGGGCAAAGTTGTACTCTAAGAACACATGCCTCAAATGCTCCACATCAACC